>CM046006.1:35475632-45475632 GCA_025175895.1 Wurfbainia villosa
ATACAATCTTGTACTGCATACATTTGGTGAGAATATTGGGAGTTGTTTTACTCATTTGCCATTAAGAACTCCTCCAGTTCCAAACCAAGAGCGTCGAGAAATAGCTATTGCTCATGTTGGCAATCACTTCGTGCAAGTTTTCTTACATCCTCATTACCCCTCACCCTATTCCAACGTGGTGGTGGCAACATTCATCGTATGAAGCTAAAGGATGGGTCACTCGTTATAGGACACGTATTCATTTGTGGTACGAAGTAATGGGTACATCACCACCAAACATGTCAGGAGCAGAATTTGGAGGCAATATTGATTAAATTTTTTTTATATATATTTTCGTGTTTTTTTTATTATTACATGTACTCTTCATTTGAAAAAAAATGTTTGTTCGTAAATTATGAATGTGTTCACTATTAATTGTTAGTATTTTTGTTAGTTTTTTATTTTGATCCATATTTTTATACTTTTTAAAATTTTTATAAATAATAACTCCTAAATTTGATAACTAAAAATAAACAAAAGATTATAAACATATAAAAAAATTATTCAAAACAAAAAAAATAAAATCAATAAAAAAACAAAACTTAAAAAAATAATAAATTGAAAAAAAATACAAGTATTATGAAAAAAATATTAAATAAAATTAATTAAAAAATAAAATTTATATAAAATTGAAAAATTATAATAAACAAAATTGATTAAAAAAATAAAACTAAATAAAATTTATATAAAATTCTAAAAATAAAGTATTGATAAAAAATAATAAATAAAATTGGTTAAAAAAAAAATAAATGAAAATAAAAAAAATAAAAAAAAAGAAGATAAGAGTGTCATTTCATGCGGAGAGAGAGAGAAGGGAGGGACGAGGAAATATAGAGACGGGGGCGGATTCGGGGGGCACCCGGCATATTAATTGCGTCCGCAGTGGGTTGCTATGACCAACAACATCCCACGTGTTCGGCTCTGCTCCTCCCTCTTTCCAACCAATCCATACAACTCCTCGTCCCAGGCCCCGCCATCCATCCCCATAAACTAACAAACAAAACTGAGGGACCCACAACCAAACCCAAGTCCGTCTGGTCCTTCCCCGTCCCCCGTAGGCTCCACATTCAGACCCTCGTCTCCACCACCCTCCAATTATTCTCCCCCTCCTCCTCAGATCTCCGGCCTCGCCCCCTCCTCTTTTCCCTGCCACTGTAATTATGCGCCTCTTGTTGTTCTTGTGGCTGCTCGCTCTCGCCTGGCCGGTGGTAGCGATGGAAGGTAGCAGCGCCTACGAGGTGCTGCGCTCCCACGGGCTGCCCATCGGGATCCTTCCCAAGGGCGTGCGGGACTTCGCCCTGGACGATGACGGTCGCTTCGAAGCGCGTCTGGAGACTCCGTGCATCGCCAAGTTCGAGAGCGAGATGCGGTACAACGCTAGCGTCGCCGGCACCATCTCCGCTGGACAGATCGCGGGCCTCACCGGCGTTGCCGCCCAGGACCTCTTCCTCTGGTTCCCTGTCCTCGCCATCCACCTCGACAACCAGACCTCCGGCATCATCCACTTCGACGTCGGCGTCGTCGACAAGCGTTTCCCCCTCTCCCTCTTCGAGTCCCCTCCCGACTGCTCCCCCGACTCCTCGCAGGTCATCCGTCTTTCTTCCCCTCCCCGCTTTAAAAATCCAATTTTGTCATTTCCTCTAACGCCTACGCTTCGTGCTTCCCCGCAGAGCCAACCGGGCGGGCTACATTACCAACTCGAAGACCAAGACGCCTCCATCTGAAACCATCGCAGTCGCCGCTCGTCCGTAATGGTCCTACGTAGCTTGGCTTTGGCTTTGGCTTGCTTATATACGTCTGCTTTGTTTGTAGCAAACCCATCCCCCTCTGCTCCCGCTCCAGTTTCAGCTTAAAAGACTGATGAATCCTCTTTTCTCCATAGAAGAATGGCGGCGATGAGGGACTCGCCTAATGTGCAAACACCATTCGCTGAGGAACGGATTGGAGAGCTTCCGTTGTCGATAAGAATTAAGAAATTCCGGAGTGTTCCTTTTGCTAACCAATGTATTATACTACCGATGTTTATACCAGTTGCTACTCCCTAATCTTGATCGTAACTATCGAATTAGTTGGTAGAAGGCGACGTGTATGCAGTGGATAGCCTGGGGGTTGATCCACATCAAATATCTTTCCTATAGCTTCTTGTTTTTGTGAGTGGTAAATGAATTGCATCTTTCTGTATATGCCGGAACCATCTGTCTGTCTGTAGTCAAAACCTAGGAAACTGTTGGATCTGGAAAAATATATATTCTATTGATTGCAAGAATGAGACTCTTCTCTTTCATTTTCTTTGCTACCTGTTCAAGTTCAACGATGACAGTTTATAGAATGTTTGCTTGTTCTACTCTAGTTGTCTTGCAAGTAGAGATAAGAAGATAACAAGATTCATGCAGTATGGAAGCAGGTTTCAGCTCATCAAAAATCTTACACAATGCTCTGGAGATTGAAGTTCGTTTAGTTTTCTCCCCAGTTTGAGTTAATATAAACTGATTTCCTGTGCAGAGAGAAAACTAAGATGCACTACTTCAGAGAGAATGCTGAGTGAAAATTGTCATTGTTCATGGAGAATGTTCTTGTCAAGTTGTCTAACAGTAGGCATGTGAATCTTGTTGTCTTCAGTCCTTGTGGTATGTAGCCTTTTGCGATGGTAAATTTTACGGGACGGGTATCTGAAGGCAATTCTAGCAGGCACAAGTCACAGTAATCAGATGAGCTCTACAGACTATCACCTTACAATGCAATTCAGTGCACAGGCAATTCAGGCTAGTGATCTGTAGCATCTTGAAAGTGAAGTATATTTTGTTTTTCTGATTTGGATAAATCCTTAGCAATGTTTGCCAATGCTGAACAAACAAGACCTCTTCTAATGCGCACTGAATTTCAGCTTCTCACAAATATTAGTGGATTTCAGTTATCAGAGTTCATAGCATCTAGACTTGCAAATTATTTCTGGAAGAGAGATCCAAACAATAAGTTTAGCTTCAATTATTTCTGAACTCTCATGAACACAGGAAAGAGAGTTTCTACCAAACTTCTGCAGCAACAACTTGGGCAAGCGGTCAGTGATAGCAGTTTTTGAGTTGTTTTATTGGAGATTAGGAAGTTGGGACAAAGCTAGTGAATGCCATGTCACATCTGCATGTGATATCAGCTTTAGTGCTTCTTAACTTTAGAATCAGGAAGTCACATGTGACAATAAACTCCTTGGCTTCATGTTTTGTCTCATCAGTGAGTTACATCTTAAAGCTTGAAGTTGAACGCATCGAACACTGAAATGGTTCAGCAACAGTTATGAAAAACTTGAAGCACGACTGTCATCTCAACTTGAACAACAAAAGGAGCGGTGCAATGCGATTCTACTTTCATCTGGTATTTGACAATTAACTGCTTTTTTTGGAAGGTGCTTGTCCACACCTAATGTTTGCCTGCATCCATGAAGTGCTTTCATCTGAATACTTAGCTTGAACTGACGTCTGTGGAGAACATGATGCTTCCATTGAGAAGAACCTAAAAGACAGCTGCTCCATGTGGAATGATAGAGTCAGGAAAGTGGAATCTCTGGAATATGCACTCAATTCCAGACTATAATCCAAAAAGCAACTTGTTTTCAGTCAATTCATGTTCTGCATTAGTTAGATATTGTTCCCAACTTTACAAGGGACCAATGCCGCCAGTCCTTCACGTTCTACTAGAGGGGGGGGGGGCCTGCTGCAAAGCGTTTGAAACAGGTCACTGGAAAGGAAATTGGTTCAAAAAGCATGAACAAGCATGATGCTTTAGCATGAATGTTGAGGAATTTAAAGGTAATGGTTTGTTGCTCAGAAAGCAAGTGTTGCATTGATGAAATCAAACAGCGTAAATGAAGGCACCTCTAGTCTTGCCAATGCGAAGAAATTAATTTTTCAAGTTGGAGTACCGGTGCGATTTTGGATGCTACGAAGGCATATCACTTCTTTAAATTGGAAGGTAGAGTTCAATTGATTATGAAGGACATTTAGAATTCTTTTTTACCTCTAAAATACTCATTTATTATGTGGCTAGGAGCGAAAGGAAGCTTATTAACAAAAGACTTCTTACTTGAAAATTGATAGTTGGTTTGACTTTTTCGTAATTTATCTCTTTTGTATTGACTGTGAAATCGTCCGTCTTTTTTTACACCAATTGAACACCTATATTTTTTGAATGTTGGTAAAATAAATATATTTGGGTGCATATCAAGTAATAGATGGACATCAATTGTGCTATGTTAATATTGAAGGATGTCGTCTCCATGGGAATGATGTGGTGGTTAATGTACGGTACTTACAAAAGTGACATGGTCGATTCTAGAGGAGGTCTAAAATTTTTTTCTGAATTCAAATGACTTCTACGTGTTTTAGCCAACATGTCAAGACTCATAGAGCTTTTCGTGATTTATCTTTCTCACAATGATTGAGAGAGAGATCGATGAGAGTCATTAAGTTGATGGTTCTAATTTTTTTGAATAACATTGAAGAATGTCAACATAAATGGATATATAAAGAGGTAAGAGGAACCTCGTGGCTAAACCTGGCAAAAAATCCCTAGCCTGCACTGTTTATCAAGTATGAATGCATGTTATTTATAAAATAAAAACTCAAGTTTATAAGATTATATTCGTTTTGTACTTTTAATATTTAAATCTGGTTTGGGCAGTGGATAATTAACACTTATATAAAGTGATTATATACAGCGTGATTACGTATTAATTTCATTTTGGAGAAATATAACTGTTAATGTCGGCTTTTATTTATATTTTAGATCAAAATAAAAAAAAAGTGAAGAAATTAATGGTGCAAGTCAAGATATAATTGCAGATTTCTTCCTATTGCTTTTCCAACTTTTTGAGCGAACACTTTGGCGCTCTTACTTCAAAGTTGGATGTACAGTGAAAGATAGATATGTTAAGAATGAGTTTGGATCAATCTCCATTAAATATAAAATTGTGATTTATCTTTTTTTCTAACAATCGTGGAACTAACTTTTGAGAAACGTTTAAGGTGAACGATACAAAGGTTGCATTGACAGCGATGTTGATTGCACATCGGATAATATATAAATGGTTGATTAGTTGTTGAACACCAGGCAAAAGCTAAAAGATAAGGACAGTCAACGAGGCTTTGTTTGGATGAGAGCGAGGAGAAAATTCATAACGGAAAGGGAAGAAAAAGGAAAGAGAAGGCATTGGATAGTTTTATAGAAACGATGCCACTGTGGAAATTAGATTGGACTGTTGAATTGTGAGTTTTTTCGAATTTATCTCGATAGTTGAAGGAGGCTTTGCTTAGAAGAACATGAGCTCCTTAAAAGAGGTATGTGAGATATGACTGAACATCTCTAGAATTAATCGGTCGAAAAATTGAATACTTGATGTTAGAAAAAAAAAAAGAAAAAAAAATATTTATGTTCTTTTTGTTTGGGAGAGAGAGAAGGTCCATTAACTAAATGTGTTATCTTATCTAGGTAGAGAGAAAGAAGAATGATTCTTGAATATATAAAATTATAAAAATATTCTCATATTTTAAGTCAGATGTTGATTTATTTTTTTAATATTAATATTTATTTTGTAAATACAAATAAGATACTTTTGAATAAAAAATAATTCTTTTATATTATCATTTAGAATAATTATTTTTTGAGATGGACGAATTGAGATTTTAATAGAGATATTTTCGTCAGAAATAATATTAAGAACAAAGGAATGGAGATTTTCGACGGACAAAGAATGAAAAAAAATAAAATTAGAATAATAAATATTTAAATTTATCTTTCCTTCTTTTACCTCCTATATTGGATGTAAAAAAATCATTCTTTTCACAGAGAAAAAAAAAATATCTTTTCTTATTCTTTCCTCACTCTTTTCAAATAAAATTAAAAATTTTGTTTCATTTATTTATCCTTTCATCTCTTCTTTCGTCTATGAGAGCGAAAAGATGCTTCTCCATGTTTGAAGCTAAACTGCCAAGGCGGCTCTTGTTTTGTCGTGTCTTACGCAACTAACAATTATACATTTATTATATAGATTCTTTTATATTATTTTTATTATATTCTCATCTATTTAAATAAATTTTATTCAATTATGTACTTACATGAAATAAGCATGAGATAGCACACTTGCGGTATAAGAAGGAACACCCCCTTTATAAGGGGGTGTGCTGCGTCCAAAGAAAGATGAGAGAGGTATCAGGGTTTTGACGTCGAAAGGTTGTGCGCAGCGGAGAGTTGTCGAGAGAAAGAACCGTAAACACCAAGGTGCTGACGGATCTTGTCTCGTGGAAAAGGAGGATCTTTCCGACGTGATTGATCCTCAAACGGCGTGCAGAAACTTCGTCAAAAACAGTACCAGGAAGCGAGAAGTTTTCTGACGACCGCTGTAAGTTTATTTTCTTATATCCCAATTTTTTTTACATATTCGTTTTTCTATTATTTTTGCTTAGATAATCTCGATTAGATGCTAAAACTTCCAACATTGGTATCAGAGCCAAGGTTAGTAAGCATCTAATCGGGTTTAGAATTTTTTTTTTCTGTAAATCTACTGTTCATCGCGAAAAAAAAGGGGTCTCGGAGAAGATGAACAGTTGCTGCCCTGGTGACTACCCTGGCGAAGAATAGAAAACCACTCTGGACAAAGTGCTGCAGTGCATCTGAAGCGGTTTGTCAGTGGAAAAACCACTCTATGGCGAGTGGTTTGAGAGCCTAACGCGGTCGCACCCTCGGCCAGTGGTTTTAACTTTGGCGAAGTTTGAGCCTTGGCAGTGGTTTTAACCTTGTCGAGGCGGTTTGAGCCTTGGCAGTGGTTTAACACAGTCGAGGCGGTTTGAGCCTTGGCAGTGGTTTAACTTTGGCGAGGCGGTTTGAGCCTTGGCGGTGATTTTAACTGGTCGAGGCGGTTTGAGCCTTGGCGAGTGGTTTTAACCTTGTCGAGGCGGTTTGAGCCTTGGCGAGTAGTTTTAACTTTGGCGAGGCGGTTTGACCTTGGCAGTGGTTTTAACCTTGTTAGGCGATTTCGACCTTGGCGGTGGTTTCGACCTTGTCGAGAGCAATTTGGCCTTGGCAGTGGTTTTAACGGCGAGGCGGTTTGAGCCTTAGCGAAGTGGTTTAACCTTGCGAGCGGTTCGGCTATGTGATGGTTTTTAACCTTGTTAGGCGATTTGGCCTTGGCGGTGGTTTCGGCCTTGCGGGCGATTTCCTTGGCGAGTGTTTTTTGACCTTGCGAGGCGGCCACCTTAGCGAGTGGTTTTAACCTTGCGAGCGATTTGACCTTGGCAGTGGTTTCAACCTTGCGGGAGTTTCACATCGTGAGCCGGTTTACCGCCCCGAGCGTTCTGCTTTGGCGAGCGGTTTGCGCTGCCGGTATTCTTGCTGTCAGGCGGTTTGCCACGGCGGCGGTTTCTGGCGGCGGTTTCGCGAGCCGCGGTTTATCACCGCTGTGCGGGCGATTCTTGCCGCGAGGCGGTTTAACACACGCCGGCGGTTTTCGCTTGCGGTGGTTTTATACCCGTGAGCGCTTTACCGCCAAGCGAGGCGGTTTATCGCTGGCGAGCGGTTTCTGGCGAGCGGTTTACCGCTGGCGAGCGATTCTGACTGCTAGGCGGTTTACCGCTGCCGAGCGGTTTAAGCCTGGCGAGCGGTTTAACCGCATGAACCGGTGGTTTCATCTGGTAGGACGGTTTTTAACGCCGAAGAGCGGTTTAAGCCTGGAAAGGCGCTTTAAATACGAAAAGGTGGTTTCTTTATGATAAGACCGGTTAGCATAAGTAATCGTTTGGTGGTATCGATCCGAACCGGTCAGTATTCACTTAAAGTGGTCGGGAACCACGATGAAGTGCCCAAGAAGTCGACTAAGTTGACTTTAAACTTGACTCATAACTTAATAATCAAGTAATTGTTTGGAGCAATTAGTACTTGAAATAAATAACTTACAGATAGACAAAATTAACTAGAGTTGATGGCTAGGAATAATGTGAAAAATTAAAAAACAGTTTATTTCTTTCGAGTGCACAGGGTATTCTGGAGAGAAATAAAGGAGTTTTAGTTTTCACATAAAAAGTCAGTCAAAACAGTCTAAATCGATTAGACTTAGATGATAGTCGATTGGTAAGAGTATCATTTGGTGGTCTAAGTCGATCATCCTCCATAAAATCAAGGAAATTTATTCTTGATTTATTATGATAGATCCATGCCTATATATAAATTGAATTAAGCGATATATCTTGGTTTGTCGGTTTTTATCTTGACTTAATTAATTTCAATTTTTTCAGATGGCACGGATGATTACCACTATGACTAGACGCAATGTATTGCGTAATCGGCTGAGAGAGGCTATCCAGGGGATAGAGTATGACTCAGCTCATGGAGTCGGGTGACACATTGGGAGGCTTGATAGATTGTTCTGGAGACTCGAGATGTAGGAGTTTCCGATTCTGGACAATTACAGAATTTGGGCTCTGGTCCGCTCAATGCCACAGCGCCTGAGTGAGATTGCGCATGAGATCTGGGGGCGCTATGAGGGACGTGTCTCTTATACCCAGTTATGCACTGAGCTGCTTCACTACGAGGCCTGTGAGGTGCATAGTGATGATCCAGAGGATGATTCGGAAGAGAACCCTGATGGAATCTTTCCTTTTGGATCACTTCAAAGGTGTCATACAGAAGATTCTGCATCCTGACATCATCTTGAGAGCATCTCGACGGGGGATGTCCTAGTTCAGCCCAAGAAGATTGGGCATGTTTGGATCATTACTGCACTAGTGTTTGTCCTAGTGGGAGTAATGATCATCTATCTAGTTGCTTAGTTTTTATTTTTCAGTTATGAGTAGAAAGAATGTTATATGTAACATTCTTAGTAGAGTTATCTTTGTTATTTGTTGACAATGTACAGCAAATTTAATTTAATGATATGTTCATATTATGCTGTTAACTCTACATGTGCATGATATTTTTACTCTTTGATTTGTTCATATTGAGTATAATTTAAATGATAGGTTCATTTAATAATATCATGTTAAGATGGGATGTATGTAATGTAATTGATCAAAGTCGATTCGATTGGAACATACAAATGATGAGTGGGAATTGGATTGTCACTTGATTTTGTAAAGCGAATCGAATTCACGTTGAAATCGGTTGTAGATTCATACATAAAATCATACACTGAATAACTAAATAATGTGTTTATTTATGTTAGGTTATGGCAACTAAAAACATCATAGCTGAACTCAATAAGGGTGAAAAACTCAATGGGGATAACTACAAATCGGCACCTCAAGATACAGATGTACTTGAGGAACAAGAGAGTTCTAGAGGCGTAAATCAGGTCATGGTAGAACTGTAGATGGTCCCCCTTTGCACAAGCAGGCGAGATATTGATGCCTACAAGGCATGGAAGAAGAAAGACTCCACCGCTAAGGGCATCTTGATTAGTTGATGATAGATGACCTAGTCTTTGAGTATGAGCCGTATCCTTGGCTCATGTATGCAGGTTGCCCTTAAGGACAAGTACAGTGGAGTTAGTCTGAGCAAACTTCGACAGCTAACGATCAAGTTCGATAGCTACAAGAAGTGCCCGAATGTTACTATGGTTCAACATCTCAGGGAGATGTCGAATATGATTCGAGAGCTTAAAACTGGCCACGAGCCTGGGATGAACAACGTTCAGTTGACGATCATTCGATCCCTTCAGATTCTTGGGAAACCATGAAGCCACTTACTCAGCCGAGTATTAAGACTTTCGCTGATGTCTCACGCCATGTAGAACTTGAGGCAGAGAGAGTAGAATCTGCGAGGATTTTTGGCCAAGCCTATTTGGCTGCCGGTTCTGCTGGATCATCTGGATCCAAGAAAAAGAGATGGTTCAAGAAAGGGAAGGGAAAGAAGAAGGAAGTTGCAGCTGTAGGTGGGACTGGCCCAATCAAGAAGAAGAAGAACAAGAAGACGGGGAAGAAACCTAAGAGCAAGGTAACTTGTTTTAATTGTGACAAGAAGGGTCACTATCCTCGGGAGTGTACCGAGCCAAGAAAGGTAACTTCCAGTCTGTCTTCTGAGCATTTTGTTGCTAGTTCTGTGTTGTTGGCTGATTCTTATCCTTTGTGGATTACAGATTCAGGAGCAACCAACCATGTAGCTCGGGAGCGAGTTACATATGTGGAGTACCGCCGGGTAACAGCTGGCAACAAATGGATATATGTAGGAAACAATGCAAGAGTCGAAGTCAAAGGAGTTGGCACTTGCAAACTTAACCTTCGGGGTGGAAGAACTTTGTTTCTACATGATGTCTTGTATGCTCCTGAGATTCGGAGGAATCTTGTTTCTGTTACTTATCTTCTTGATCTAGGGTATTGTATAAATTTTTACAGTCGGTGTGTTGAACTCAAGATTGACTCAGTGTCAATCGGTTATGGTTTTTTAACGAATGATTTTATGGTTCTTGATGTGGAACCAAATGACAATTGTGCGATTGATAATTGCTTTTCAAATATTGCTCTTACTAGTGATGCAGAAATAACTGATGATATTTGGCATGCTAGATTAGGACATATAGGACAAGATCGCATGAATCGATTAGCTAAAGAGGGCTTATTGGGCTCTCGAGCTAAGGTTAGCTTGTCTATATGTGAGCATTGTCTTGCTGGAAAAGCAATTAGGAAACCATTCGGTAAGGCTATTAGGGCAGAGTCGCCATTGCAATTGATTCATTCGGATATTTGTGGTCCAATGAATGTGAGGGCTAGACATGGAGCTTCCTATTTCATTACATTTATTGATGATTTCTCTCGTTTCGGTCATGTGTATTTGATTTCTCACAAATCTGAAGCATTAGATTGCTTCATTCGTTATATGAACGAAGTTGAGAATCAAACGGAACGTAAGGTTAAGACTTTACGACCGAGTGGTAGAGAATATTTGTCTGATATGTTCAAGACAATATGTAATGATAAAGGGATTATTAGACAGCTAACGATCCCTGGAACTCCACAGCAAAATGGGGTTGCTGAGAGAAGAAATAGGACTCTTCTCGAAATGGTTAGGTCTATGATGGCGCAGGCTAATTTGCCGATCTCCTTTTGGGGAGATGCATTATTAGCTGTAGCCTATATACTTAACAAAATGCCTTCAAAGTCAGTTCCAACTACCCCATATGAACGGTGGGCCAGGCGAGAAACCGATTTGGAAATGCTGAGACCACGGGGTCTTACCCACGTTCAGTAGGAAAATTAGGACCTAGAGGTAAGAAGTGTATCTTTATAAGATATTCTGATACCTCAAAAGGTTATGTTTTCATAGGTGAGATGTCAGATGGAACCATCTCTGAATTGGATTCAAGAGATGCCACTTTTCTCGAAACTGAGTTCCCAACAAGAGGTGAAGTTGATAAGACAGTTCCTCTATTTGAGGAAGAAGAGTCGTTATCAACTGGACAGATGTCAAGTGGGATACCTGGAACTAGTCAACCCAGTGGGAGTACTTTGCCTAGTCACGGGGTGACTTCTCAACATCCCAACTTACGGAAAAGTGTTCGTAAGATCAAACCTAAGAAGAGGTTTGATATTGAGAATGAGGCAATGATAACACTCCCTGTTGACGATGAGGAACCTCAGTCAGTAAAGGAAGCTCTGGGCTCTAGAGCTGGAGAAAGGTGGAAAGTTGCAATGGTTGAAGAAATGGAGTCAATGATTAAGAATCATGTTTGGGAGTTAGTCAATCTTCCTCCTGGCCTAAGGGCTATTGGAAATAAATGGATTCTCAAAATAAAGAGGAAAGCTGATGGATCGATTAACCGATACAAAGCTCGTCTAGTTGCAAAAGGATTTACCCAATTAGAGGGTATTGACTTTGAGGAGACATTTTCTCCCGTAGTAAAGTTTGTGTCAATCCGAGTTATTTTGGCTTTAGTGGCTCACTATGACTTGGAGTTACATCAAATGGATGTAAAAACCGCTTTCCTTAACGGTGAGTTTGATGAAGAAATCTATATGGTTCAACCAGAAGGTTTCATTGTTGAAGGCCAAGAAAACAAAGTATGTAGATTGATGAAATCTATATATGGGCTAAAGCAAGCATCAAGACAATGGAACATAAGATTTAACGAAGTGGTTTTATCTTATGGTTTCGAAATGATCAATGAGGATCATTGTGTTTTCCTGAAGAAGGATAAAGGAAAGTATGTCATTTTATCGTTATATGTTGATGATATACTGATTGCAGGAAATGACATAGGTTTTGTGATAGAAGTCAAAAAGTGGCTTTCATCACAGTTTGACACAATAGATATGGGAGAAGCTGAATACATCTTAGGAGTAAAGATTATCAGGGATAGATCTAAGAGACTTTTGGGTTTGTCTCAAGAGTCTTATATAAATAAGATGTTACAACATTTCAGCATGTCCAATTGCAACAGTGAACAGACACCTATTGTGAAAGGTACTGTTCTGAGCAAGAGTATGAGTCCCAAAACTCCAAATGAAATAGCCGAGATGAATAAAAAACCATATGTCAGTGCTGTTGGTAGTTTAATGTACACTATGTTGTGTACTCGTCCCGATATCAGCTATGTTGTTGGCTTAGTCAGCCATTTCGGTCAAACCAGAGAGACCTTTGGAAGGCGGTAAAAGGATATTTAGATATCCAAGCGGCGGCAGATTCTGATCTGTTATCGAGGATCGGATATGAGCGCGATGGGATATTGGATGATGATAGAAAATCTACATCAGGTTATGCGTTCTTGTTGAATGGTGGCGCCATCTCTTGGAACAGCAAGAAACAGGCCTGTGTGGCCTTATCAACCATGGAAGTTGAATATGTGACATGTTCGGCAGCTGTACAAGAAGCGGTCTGGTTAAGAAGGTTCCTAAAGCATCTAAGATTCTTTGAAGACAAGTAGAGTCTAGTGATCGCTTCATGCGATACTTTTCCAAGGATCCCAAATATCACAGCAAGGGCAAGCATATTGCTATAAAATATAATTTTATCAGGGATATTGTTGCTAAGAAGAAGGTTATTCTTGAGTATATCCCTACTCGAGCTATGCTTGCAGATCTTTTTACTAAGCCAATGACTAGAGAGTCATTTAATGAGCATGTAAAGTCTATGAGACTTCGTAGAATGTAACAATTTTGTAATGACAATCAGATATTGTAATTTGATTGTTCTTTAATACAAGCCATAATTTATTCAGTGTATGTGATATTACATTCTGATAAGATCTCAGTGAGCATGTTGACAGGTAGTGATTGGTCCTCTCACATGGACAATCATCTCTGTTTGTTATGTACGAATAGAGGTAAGACTATTACTTATAGGATAACTTTGGAAGTTATATGTATGAGATACATACCTATAAGTTGGAGTCGTCTTGATATATGTATCAAGATAAGATCATTTAAGAAAAGTGATCGAAGTAAATGTTCCCAACATTTATTATACCTGTTTGTGAGCCAGATTAGAATTCATATGTTGAATTCAGAATTAGACATTTGGAATGTCTGGATCAAAATCTGTACGATGTTGAGATCAACATGCGCTCTTTATTGATAAAGAGAATAACATCGTAGCATGTGATTCATACCACGTGTGCTAAGACGACAATAAGGGTAGTAGGAGAATGAATCCCTGCTTCTTTACTATGTGAGCCCTTTTGAGATTATATGTTGATCTCAGCGTTTGCCCTTTGTGACTATTTAGGTGTCTGCTTGAAGTTTTAATCAGGGTTTGCTACTTTAGCATGTAAACCTATTGACTATGGATGATTCGGTCTATGGAACATAACTAGGAAAGTGACTGGTTAAAATGAATGGATTCACACTAAAAAGGAAGATTAAACACGTTTACACCTTTGATAATTATTCACTGGTCGACCCATTTCTGTTATGTATGAAAATGTTTGTGAATATTAAGAATATAGAACATGCTCTTGACTTGATGGTCATAATGAGGGATTAGAGATGTTCATATTGATATAAGTGGAGATTATTTAATCTGGGCAAATAGCAAGACATTATATCCAGAAAAACGGTTAAGTACCACCAGGAGAAAGGTTTAGTACCACTTGGTAAATGGCTGGGAGTCACCTGGAGGATGACAATGGGTCATCAAATGAGTGACTATGTGTCATTCAGAGAATGGTTATACACCATTTATAGAGCGGCTAAGTTAGGCGTAACAACTTTTCTTAGCATTGATCGCTCTGTGAGCAGCTATGTAAGGTGTAACAACTTTCATAGCATTGGATTGCTCAGTGTGCTTGCTGTCGCACGAGCCATTTTCCTAAGTATGATTTGGTTGTTCTAATGGTCTTTGTGACTATTGATCTCTGTTCTATTAGTCTTTTGGGACTATGATCTCCGACACGATTCTGGTCTATGTGACTGGATACTTCTATTAGTCATTTGGGACTAATGACTCTTGCTCTATTTGGTCTATGTGACTAAATACCTCTTATTGGTCTATGTGACATACTTTGGACGAGTGGGAGATGTAACCACGTCGTGCACACGCTGCGGTGCAACGTGTGCAGCACATGAATCTTGCCGCGATAGCGCGCCGTGCGTATGAGGAACACCCCCTTTATAAGGGGGTGTGCTGCGTCCAAAGAAAGATGAGAGAGGTATCAGGGTTTTGACGCCGAAAGGCTGTGCGCAGCGGAGAGTTGTCGAGAGAAAGAACAGTGAACACCAAGGCGCTGACGGATCTTGTCTCATGGAAAAGGAGGATCTTTCCGACGTGATTGATCCTCAGACGGCGTGCAGAAACTTCGTCCAAAATAGTACCAGGAAGCGAGAAGATTTCTGACGACCGCTGTAAGTTTATTTTCTTATATCCCAGTTTTTTTTTACATATTCGTTTTTCTATTATTTTTACTTAGATAATCTCGATTAAATGCTAAAACTTCCAACATATAATTGATAGATTGTAACAACTTTAATTTGTATCACAAAAATATGCATGCTTAGTAATCAAATGCCACTCATATTTTTTGGGAATATTAAAGTTTTGATTGTTAAAATAATTAGAGGGAAATCTAACTCTCATCACCTTCTTATTCCACGAGTACACATTATAAAATAAAATTAGATATTAGTTCATAAAAATATGAAGACCTCAAACTTGTTATAATTTTTATTTTTAATTAAATATTCTAATTTATTAATCATTCTTAATCAAAATTGTTTGAGAAAGACAAACAACTCGTTTCAAGTACATGTTAATTTTAACAATATATAATGATACTTTTATTCGTCTAGGTGAATCCAAAATTTTATATTAGAAAGGTCGCAAACTAAAATATAAAAATAAATAAATAAATAAAATTTTGATAACATATATATATAGTGAAAAATAATAATCATTTAAAATTAGAAGGGCATGACCTCCCGTAAATACACTTGGATCTGTTCCTGGTCTAAATATAAAGAATCAATCTAACGATAACTTACAAAAAAAAAAAAAAGGCAAATTTTTAATTGAAGATGAAAGGCTCCAATAGGTGAGTGTTATTGGAGAGAATTTTGCCTTAGTTTATTAAATATAGCAAAAGGTACTGACACTTATTTTTAAATAGCACGAATTAAATTTATATCAAGAATAATTTGATTAACTGTATATCTTACTTTCACCTTTTACTTTTATTTCGAAGGCTGGATGAATACTAAATAGTATTCCGTCTAATATTGAACGGGAACACTTTCTTAAAAAGGAAAAAAATAAATTGCAAACATCTCATGCACGACTTCAATTTTTTTAGTCAGATTCGAATTGGAACACTCTAATGATAAATTCGTCGATTCACAATCAAAGTAGGGTAGCTATGAAGAAGAACCTATGAGCTCCGAGGATATAATACAATGGTAGAATATCCACGTAGATAACTAAAAACTTCTGGATTGATCCTTAGTTATATTGTATTTGCGAACTTTTTTTAAATGAGAGTCGGTCCCTTGAAACGTTTAAATCTGCTGAGGCAATCCATGCTCGCACATTTATCTTCTTCTTCGATAAGGGACACCTAAAGAGGGCTGCTAATGTAGTAGTTACACATTTTTTATGAAGAAGATCCGACGATTATTAGAGTCACTACAAAAATAGAAGGGTTTGGTGATAAATTTTGAATAAAAATTTGTTGCAAAAATATTTTGCAATGAAATTTGCAACGAATTTTTTTTCGTTGCAAATAATTCACCGCTAAATTCGACAACGGGGAAAAAAATTCGTCGCCAAAATTGCAACGAATAAAATTTTTGTTGCAAAATTCGTCGCCAAATCTGCGACGAAAAAATAGTTCGTCGCCAAATTTTAGTGACGAAAATAACTATTCGTCGCCAAATTTAGTGACGAGTAGTTACATTCATCGCCAAATATGCGATGAAAACACAGTTCGTCGCAAAAGTCTAATAAGGATATTTTCATGGATAAAAATAAATTTGGCGACGAATATTTTTTCGTCGCCAAATCTGCGACGAAAAAAAAATTCATTGCAAAATATTCAAGGCTAGTCGACTAAAGGATACCATCGATCAGGGCGCTGACTAGTTCGATTTGGTTGGCTACCAAACGCGTTACGTAAAGGTGCTCTGATAATATGATTCATCGTTTTGATCAGTTGACTGATGAGGTGAATACTCGACTGCTTAGTCTGTTACGCTCCGAGAGTATGCCGAGCCGAAAAACAAATAGACAGTATTTCCCCTATACGTGACAATATATTCTGTTTATACAAGGTCATTCGGGCACAATAACAATAACATATATAAATGTAAACATAACAAAGCACAACAGAAACTAACACCACGACATCACAACCTATACACAGTGCATACTGGTATGACTGACACCACAACATAAAAAAAACATCGGTAAAACCCGAATCCACAAGTGTGTACATCACATAACAAGTCCATAACACATAACCCATGTAAAACTCCAAGTACATGACAAAACATATGAAAAACCCAAAACTCAGACTCTCGGATGTGAGATGAGACGATGTCAGCCAGCGATGCTCCAAGCCATCATGAAGACTTCTACTTGTTACCTGGGCGATAGAAAAACCCAGGGTCCGTGATGGTGAGTATAACTCAACGGTAATAGGAAAGAACATGGATATAACAAATATCACATGTAATTCAACAATATTCATGTACATCAGGTAAACACCAGCATAATAAACATATACATGTATATACCGTCTAACCAAATGAACAACGTAAAATGCAGACATATCTGAAAGTCTGTTACGCTACTCTGATCCAACCTGAGCATATATCCATAATATATATCATGGTAGAATAAATCTAACTATATAAGCGACAAACTACCATACTAACATCTTATGGCAAATACAACGATAAATCGGGTCCATCCCGTATCATCTCAAGGTACTGGTCAAAGGTATACCAACTTATACACAGGTATCCCACACGCTATCATATAGCAAATACAATAGCATGTATGATGATGTACAAACAAATGCAACAAACATAATACAAATAAATGCAATATCACAATAAACATACATATAGACTGCATCTATATATACACTAATCACAATCATCCATATATATATATATACATACATATATGTATAAATATGACAATATGTAAAACACCATAAGACACGGCAATGCAGCATGCATGGTTATGTCAGCTCACACTAAAGCTACCACGATCCCAGTGTAGCCTCAGTGGCTCGACATGATAACTGTCCCAACTCAACGCCAATCACTACTCTCGAGTGGGCAGTATGATCGAGTAGCATATAAGCGTAAAGAGCAAGCTACCTGACGGGGGTCTCTGTTGTTGGCCACTCCGACAGTCACTATCCATGAGTGGTCGAGTACCACACACGCAGGATAACTGCACGCAAATCCAACTACCATCGTCTATAGTGGTAGAGTGTGGCACATCAAATGCTCTGCCCTCACACCAGTTACTCCTCCTATGAGTAACCGTGGAGGTAGGATGACTGACGACCCTCTCAACCACAAGGGAGACCATGCCATTAGCATGTATGTAAATGACATGAATGCATAGTCACACATACAGGCATCCACCATAGACTCTCTATTCTACAGAGAGTCATACTAATCTGATCAACGCACTCTCTATCCTGCAGAGAGTCGTACTCAACTGATCATAACAAGCTAGGACCACCGGTCCATAGTGATACACTATTCATAATTCACCTGACCATTTACACAACACATGATCGATAGTAAATATGCAACATAAGAGTATTGGAATCAATCCTGCATTTAGGACCTTACTTACCCATGGATGCCCTTTTACCCAATTGATAAATCAGGTCATCATCCGTACTCCACTATTTACACCTAACTAAGCCTTTATAGGTTTACTTACATCACATCTGTAACTCCTAATCATGACGAGAGAAAAATGTGATAACAGCAACAGAGCATATAAGACCAAAGATAAAGTATCAAGCACAAGAATAAATAAGAGTGGAGTCAAGGTAATATGATCATATATCTAAATCTGCATGCAACAACAACTACCTGACCAGGGTAGAAAATTACCCACCTTCTAAGAAGCTCATGATAATATCTTCATGGTCGCGGTCCTGTCTCGTATCCACATCCTGTACATATCAAACATTATGGTTAAGTGCAAGCATACAACGAATGATCAAATCGAATCCTACATCGACTTCGTATCCCGATCAACTAGATTGATCTAGTTATCCAATTAACTCAATCAATCCTCCATATTAATCCCTATTAACCATTAGGCCACTTAACCACCTATTATGCATTTATAACCACCCATATCGGAACTTACCAACCTTATCCACACTTGCACAACTTCTTGATCTCAAGTGGAGATATCACATCCAACCATTCACAGATTTATCCACAACCCCATTTGTAGCCGAGACCAGAGCATCACACAACTCGATCAACAATCGACACTTCACACTAATTTAGGGACCTTACCAACCTCAAACCACACTTTATTCACAGCCTTGAAACGACGCATCACAACCCATAATTACACCAAATTAGGGATCTAACCACCCTAATTGACACACCTCGTTCCACCCGACCCTTTCTCACTTAGCCACAGCCGAGCAAACCTCGGAACCAACCATTCACAGCCCCTTCGTGGCCTAGAACAGCCGTATTCACAGCCGCACAGCCGACAATTCCTTGCTCACAACCGCACATCCATTCACAGCTCACTCACACAAGACACACACAGCTCTCACAGCCCACACATCCCATTTACAACTCGATTCATAACCATACAACTCCTCCCCAACTCACACATAGAACACTCAACTCTCCGGAACAGAACCACTCTTCACAGCCGACCAAGAACCCCCACTCACAGTCAATTCCACCGAAGGAAAATCCACAGCTTCGAACTGGACGAAACAGAAAAAAGGGAAATTGGAACCTCACCGGCAGCAATCCCCAAAATCGGCAGCCCTATTCACCGGCTATGATCGGTGCTCACGATCCCTCTTCACCGGGAAATCCAACGCCTATGCCCCTGCCCTAGATCCACACACAGCGAATCTGAGTTAACCGCACAAGCACACGCGTGCACAGCTGGGTCTCTTCTGAAATCGAGGGAGAATCAAGGAAGAGAGACTCCTTACCTTGCTCCGGCAGAAATCGCACGGCTGATTACAATCGGAAAGTCACCAAATCCAAGCTTCCAGCCCATTCGGGGAGGCTGTCGAGGACGCCGACCACCGCTTGCAGAGGAGAGGGAGACTATGGCGAGCAGCAGAGATGCGAGAAGGAGGCTGACCGAGAAAGAAAACATAGCGAGAAGGAGAGGGATGAGAGGAAGAAGAAGACACGAAGAGGAGGTGAGGAGTTTCGGCGACGGGAAGATGAGAAGAGAAGTTGCAGAGAATAAAGCTCGGAGAAATGCTTGCGCGGAGTAAAAGCCGTGTGTGATGACGAAAACGCCGAGCGGTTTGGTGTTATGAAGGGGAAAACGGGTCAGGTTTGTTTAACGGGTTGGGCTTAAAATGTAACACCCCAAATTTTAATTCCTATATCTTTATTAGAGGAAAATAGAAATAAGAATAAGAATAGAAATAATAAAAATAGGAATAGAATTATAATAATAAAAAAATAGAAATAATTAAGAATAGAAATAAAAAAAAAGTTCGAATAAATGGTTCGTTAGTCGGGGCTCGAACCATGAACCGTTGGATTGGGAGAATAGGCTTCCTATCACTAAGTCATAAGATTACCAATGAGTATGATATAATAGAATATATTTTTAGGCGAAAAAAAGGAAGAAGTTGGTTAATTTGACTAATCATTTAAAGGGGTAATTAAATTAAGGAAACCCTAATTATTATATATATATATATATATATCTTTTTATTTTTCCTCTCCTCTCTACTTTCCCTAAATTCCCACGCCGCCAACCCCTCTCTCCCTCTTCTCTCCAACGCCGCCAACCCCTCTCTCCCTCTTCTCTCCCAACACTGACCACCTCTCATCCCTCTCTCTCTCTCTCTCTCTCTCTCTCTCTCGATCTCTCGTGTTTCAGCCGCTGAAGCAAGGAAGAAGGTTGTCTTCTCTTTGGATAATTCAAGAGGGATCTCCTCAAGGACTTGGTAGAGGATCACGCTAAAACAAAAGAACACGTAGAAAGTCTTCTCTTTACGAAATCTAATGGTATAAATTGGTGAAAAAGCATAGGATGTAAGTATTGCTCATCTGCAGTATAAATAGTTATCGTATATCATTGATATATTTTTATGTGCATGTTATTTCCAGTTATGCATGATGGTTTCAGTTACATGATTTTACCGTTATGTTATGGGTAATTCAGCATCATATTTAGATCCATGATAAAAATGTGATTTATGATCATGCATGTTGTAGATGAGTTGTAGCTTACAATTATATGCATGATGTAGAGTAAGATGTAAAAATATTTCCTTTATAAAGAAAATTTAAAGATGCTCCCCGTTCGAATTGGGGATTAAGAGCACAATGATCTTCAGTATGCTCTCTATTTCAGTTTTGGGAGTCAAGAGCATAATGATCTTTATGGTGCTCCCTATTCGTGATTTAGGGGATTAAGAGCATTCTGTCAGTATGTATAAGAATATAAGTATAAAGGAAGTATTTTCCTTTTGAAAGGGCATGTACCGGGCATCAGTTCGCCCACGGGCCAAGGCCCTCAGTCTCAGTTACCCTAGTAGGTTCGGTGGTTGGCCACCCCGGCCTATTAGGAAAGCGCACATTGGTACTATGTCGGGCCCATATCCAGAATGATTATTATTTTGAAGTATCAGTATAAGTATAAGTAAAAATTTTCAAAGTTAATCATTCCAGTTCAGATACACTGTTACAAGTTTTAAAATACTTAAGAGCATGATTTATACAAGAGACATGTAATCAGAGTTATGATTTCCAGTTATTTTTGCATGTGTATCAATGTATCCAGGACAAGAGAACTAGTTGCATGATTTCATATAGTGCATGTTTTTGTGAGCATAGAAAGTACTTACTAAGCGTTATTGCTTATAGTTTGCATTTCCTTATACTGCAGATAAAGGTAAAGAAAAGTTTCAGTGAGGTGGCATGGCGGACGAAGTGCTTGGAGTGTGTGGCGATGGAACAATGGAAATAAAAGATCCTAAGTGCAGATGTCTAACCCAGATTTTTAGTTTTTAATTGTTTTCTTTTTATATTGTTGAAGTTCAACTGGATTACTTATGGTTGAGACCAAAGAATGCTAGAGTCATGTTGGGTTAGTCTTAATACTTACATGTCATGTGAAGATCTTGAAATGGTTATTATTTAAGTGATGTCAAGGTCCTTATGATTATGTTAGTTGTTAGCATATTGTGTTAGTATATTGCATGAATTTAAGAATAAGACAGTAAAGTAGTGACATCTCCCCTGGTAGAGAGTGGAAAGACTAGGGGGGTGTTACATAAAAACCCTATAAGTCATTAACCCTAGATCTATTTAATTAACCCATAAGATTAAATCTAGGTTAGGTTAAAGTAAATTCCTAACCATGTATCACTAATTTAATCTATCCAACAATAATATTATTTATTATTATTATTATTATATTTTTTCACTGTGGTATTTTACACAGTCGGCTACCAAAGGTTGTGTAACGTGCTACAGTAATATCAGTCGACTGATCATGTTGATCAGTCGACTGGTTAGGATAATTTGCGATAAAAGCTTTTTTCGACACAATTTCTACAATGAAAAAAAAGTTTCGTCGCAAATTCTCATATATCAGTCGACTGATGGTGGCCATCAGTCGACTAGTGTTGGAGAAGCTGATTAGATAATCTTTTTTAGCCGACTGGCCACTCGACTGATAGTATATCAGTCGAGTGGACACATGCGTCAGTCGATTGGTGCTTCATTTTTTGCAACGAAATTTTTTTCGTTGCCAATTCTGCGATGAAAAATAATTTTTCGTCACAAATTTACGGCGAATTTTTTTTTGTTGCTAATCTGAAAATTTTTTAAAAAAATTATAATAGATTATACCATTTTCCCTGTTTTACAATAAACATATATAACAATATAAACTAATTCACACATCAAACTTCAATACCAAATCAAAATATACATAACAAACATAAATATAACTTACAAAATATAGATATCGTATGTGATAAGTCAAGTAACATTTAAATACAACAAATAAAGTCAAACGTAACCACCATCGTCACCGCCATCATCATCAAAAAACACATCATCATTGTCATTATTACAGGGATCAGGAGGAGGACTAGATCGAGAAGGAGGAAGTTGACTTGAACTAGACGTTAATTAAAGATGTTGCATAATGAACAACTGTTGTCTTTGAAATTCGTTCATCTGTTCATTTAATTCTTTTACTTCCTGAGCTTTTTCTCTTGATTCATTTTCCTTTTGCTCTAGTAACTCCCTCAAATGAGTAACCTCTCCGGTTAATTGATTTATTTATGCTCTTGATGTCGGGGAGGATGAAAAAAAAGCACCAGAGACTTTATAGGATCGGCTTAAAGAACCGAGTCCAATTATTCTTTCACTTTTTGTCCCTCCAGTTGCTTCGAGCCATAAATTGATATTGCTAATAGAAGGCTCAGATTCGACTGCATCATCAATTGCACTCAAATTTATCTGTGCAAGTTCATCGTATTTCTCCTGTTTTGAAAGAAAAAAAGTTAAATACTAACATAAGAATTAAATTTTTTTAAATTATAAATCTTCATTGTTCTAGCTCTCTCTCCACTCTACGTCTTATCTTTCTTTTGGAATGTACGGGTGAAAATGTCTATGAATAATGGCTCAGTCCCCGTCGCTTGGGCCTAAACAAACAATGTTATAATTTATAAATTAGTGAGTATTAGATTACAAAATTATGATTTGAAAAAACTCACCAATTGATGTCTATACTCATCGATATTGATTGAGCCTCCCGCATATATGGCAGACACAACGCCATAATTACAATATTGATTTTGTTTATTCTGCTCACTCATTCGTTTGCTATCCTCAGATCCCCAATATGCAATAATTTTATTCCAATTCTCCTCAGTTATACAGTGTGACTTTTTATTTCTGTTTTTCGCATGACTAAGTATGATTCTGATATGGTCGCCACACTTTTTTCTTGAAAATCCTTCTAATTTCTAGTGTTTCACTCTCCTCCCAAGTAAATAACCGCTGCAGTAGAGAAAAATTGAATTGATTATATTAATTGTAATTTTATATACAAAATGATTTAAATAACTTACTTTGAACTCATTCCACCATAAAATTTTTACTTCTTTCGGCGTGCTCGTATAAGTCATAGAAGCTCCGCCCCAATGGTTATTCACTATTTTATTCACCTCGTGAATAACATGTATAAAATTTGTAAATCTAACATAAAATAAAACAAACCATGTTAGATACTTATAAAAATACATATCATATTAAAAACATAGATAATTTAAAACTTGAATACTTACGAATCTCCGTGCGGAGATATGAACTCTCACGTATCTTCCCTCTCAACGAGTGATTGTTGTACTGGGGAAGATACATTAGTGGCTATCTGTTGAGAACCAGATGATCCTGCAACTGGAGAAGAGGTGGAGGGCATATTTCCTGCAATAGCATCAAACTGTGCAGGGGATGAAGCAGAGGAAGACTGTGATCTTCCATCGCTACTCTGTCTATGACCGCCACGTCGAAACTAACAATCATAATTATTAGAAGAATATGACAGTAAAAAAAATTACATTTGCATATCAAATTTATAATATGAACAATAGAAAAAAATTACCATATTCATAGCAACTGGATAACCTACAAAAAAAAAAGACAGTTCATTAATATATCAAATATATGAAATTTAGAATTAGACAGTAAATTGAAACATAATCGGTACTCAATAAAAGTTACCCATAATTATAAATCGAAGTCCGCATTGTGATTTTCATCCTGGTCATACATCTATTCGATATCGTCATCGTCATTGTCATCGTCATCGTCATCCTCTAAATTAAATTTCTTGTCTTCATCCTAATTCATTTCACTTGCATCAATGGCTATTACTATGTCGTTGGGATCTCGTAACGTTGAAATATTATATTCTTCGATATGAAATGTATTGACAACTTCATCTTGTTGATATGCTATGTCTTCCCAATAATCCTTAATTTTTTTACATGCTTTTGTTTTATAAATAACCTACCAATCACTTTTATCTCGTCTCAAACTAGGATATGAAGCATAAAATACTTGAATCGCTTGTTGTGCTAACACAGATGATTCATACCTCTTGTATAATTTTTTATAATTTATTTCAATCAAATTAAACTATGGCTGCACCCTCATGCCTTTAATAGGGTCAAACCAACGACATATAAATAAAATAACACTACAACAAAAAATCGAATAGACAACGGTGAAAAACCGTTGTCTATTAGCAAAAAAATCTGTAGTAAATCGACCCGTTGTAAAAAGTGGTTCGGGCAAAGACAACGGTGAAAAACCATTGTCGTTTCAAGGATAAGACAACGGTTTTTAACCGTTGTCTTTGACCGAACCACTTTTCACAGCGGGTCGATTTACCACGGATGTTTTTGCTAATAGACAACGGTTTTTCACCGTTGTCTTTTCCTTAGATCTACAACGGTCTTTCACCGTTGTCTTTGACCGACCACCGATTTACCACGGATTTTTTTTGCTCAAAGACAATGGTTTTTCACCGTTGTCATTTTTCAACGATTACTCTAGAACACAATAAACCGTTGTAGATTTATAATGTTGCATTTTTAATATAAATCATACAACATCAAAAAGAATTATAGAAAACACATATATACACTCGCACTTGTAGCAATGTAAAGTACAATGTCACATCACATTTTAAATGATCACTCTTACCGATATATATTAAAAAGTACTGTGGCAAAACAACTACACATCATATGCACCAAAAGTATTATGCATAATAAGCAAAACACATATAGATTACCACATGTAACCAAAAGAGGTAAGTACACTTAAATCTCTCCTAATCATCAGATATGTGATCTTGTATGCATTCATCCCACTCCGAACGTACTTCATCAATTTCCTTTGCTATCACGATTTTACTGCATGTGAATAAATGAATGAAAATGTAAACACTCTAGTACTATGTGATAATTAATTGCACAAATCATTTTACAAATATGTATCAATAAGAAAATTTAAAAATATGTCTAATATTACTATTGACTGTATGGAAGGTTTGTCAATGGATACAACGCTTTCAATTATATCTCTCATATATCACAAAATGAAATAACTGCATTGAGCTCCATTCGATTGAAGGGGAACCTGTGATGAAAAAAATTGTCGTAGTTATGCGGAGATTTGCAAAAATAATAGTGATGACCATTTCCAGGTGACTTGGCTAATTTATAATTAAGTTGTGACTCATAATTTTCCATAAATGTAGAAACCTAATTAAACTATAGTTAATGTTGCTGAATAAATAAACAACAATCAAGTCAACATGATTCATGTTTCAACTTACAGTAGTATGGAAAGATACCCAAACAACCAAAGCTTTGATATTTGCAGGGTAATTCAAGAGAAGTTGCAACCTTCTCTAATGCAAGGCTGCTGGAATGTTGCCTAGCTCATGCCTGCAAGTCTCATAAGATATAGCAAACCTCTAGGAAGGATGAGTGACAAATAAATAAAGAGTTTGAGGCCAAAGTAACACAAGGTGACACAAAGACAAACCAAAACATTGATGTAAGATTTAAAAATAAATATAATTGTCACACTAAGGTAAAACATCATCAACCCAAGTTCTGTCACAATCTTCATCGCGAATGCGATGACCTAAAAATATGAACTCGCATTTCCATTATATATTTCCAATCTTCATCGCGAATACGATGACTTAAAGAATCCAATAAATATATAATCTCCTTGTACGATTAAATGAACGTACCATGAGAATCCAATGCAGACAACTAGCTAAAAAAAAAATCCAATTGGCTATGTAGATCAAATTTTGAAAATTTAGAGGTCCTAAAGTATATATATACCCATCATTGAGTTTGGCAGTGAGAGTATTTGCTATGGCAAGAGGAAGAAGCAAATGACTGCTAAGAGAGAGAAAACTAAGTTAACAATTATGGGATAACTTATAGTACTTTCCTTCGCTATCAACAAAAAATTCATCAAAGTTAACGAAAATACAATGGTGATGATTTCAGAGGTGCACAGGTGCGAGATCTATAAAATCTGCAAATAAGCAAGGTAGAATAAGTAGATACCATGCACATTCTAGTTTTTAAACCTTTGGGTTTGTCGCAGAGGTGAGCAAGGATCATTCTTCCCTGTTAAGATAACGATATTAGTTTCCAAATGGTAGCGAAATTTTTTATAGCATATATGACGAAAATAATGGTTGAGACATAATCACACTGATATTAATGTCATAACAATCAACTCCTAGGAAACAAAAGCCACATGCATACAATTATAGCTAATATGTTCAAAGCCTGCAAATTGTTAGTATGCTTACCACTAGAAATCCGAATGCAAATCCAGTTCCAGTTACAAGCAAATGAGGGTAATTACGCATAATGTTAGAAGGTGGTAAATATGACCTGCGATCATAATAGTGGTATCATAACACACTAAAACTACATGTCATAAAACATCAACTAAGTACTACCGTATACAAATTAGATAAGAACTCCAGCCATGAGTACGCCAAAAGGAAATAGCTGCCAATAAAAGAAACCACATTATTCAACCCAAAAAAAGCGAGTTCATCAAGCATTCATTTACATTTATGAAGATTTAGAACCATATGAATTACCATAGCTAAGGTCAAAATCATGCTTCCTTTTTTTGCTTGGACAACCTTCTGCACATTGCTAATGCTACCAAATAGATGTGAAGTTATTTAATTTTGCAGCTATTTGCTTAATTAGCAAAAGAGTCACATAAACTTGACACAACTTTGACAAACCTGCAAAGCATGTATATCATAAATGACAATACTAGTTGGACCACCTTTGGATTTAGGAATCATCGATAATATCCATGCCATTGTAAATGCAGTAGCAACATCTCCTTCATCTTCCACACATTCAAAAGAGCTATAGTTGGAAAGAATGGTAGTACCAAGGGGAAAGAAGCGACAAATAATTTAGGTAAAGCAAAACATTGCAAAAATCTGATAAAAAATGACTCCTGGTGAGTTGAAAGAGGCTAGGAAAGCAATATGTTGTCCTCTAATATCATGTGCATTGTTAGTGAAAAGATTTGGGAATCCATCATCGAAGTTTCTAGTAATATTATGAAAAATACATTTGCATTATCCGACTGAGATTTCATTTTAGCTAGATAAATTTTCAATAACTAAAAAAATAATAAAAGGGAAAAAGCTTAGTTGTATAGACAGAAAAGTGAAATTCATGTCGTTGAAGCTAAAGATGGAAAATTTGTTGCAACTTCCAATAAGTAGAGCTGCTACATTTTCCCTTTCATATTATAGATGTAGCACTTAAGCATACTCGGGATGAAGTATACGAGTTAGAGGGTTATGATTCATATCAAAATACTAGATCTTACTAGTGCTTAATTTAACCTCTCTTATAGAAAACAAAAGATAATTAAATGTGGCTCATGTATAGACTATAGGAAATGCAAATGGTTGATGCGTGAGGACACAAGAAATCAGCAACCAGTGGATCATTCTTGGGGTGACAACATCTTCCCACTGCAATGAGCTACGCCTCGGCGACAAATATCCATGACGGTGTTCTTTGAGCTAGGGCTTGTGCTAAAAGGATGATGGTTGTCGCACACCAGAGCAGCAACAACGACCTGGGCACCGGGAATGGTGACATAGGCGAGCGAGTGAATGGTGACAATAGATGAAAACAGGCGTCGATGGATCTGTATACTCACAGCAAGGACTAGGCTCCTCCTTGGCCTTGGCGACAAATGTCGAAGCAATGGCCGGCAGATGGTGGCTCAGCGTCGGATCATAGATCGGTGGCAAAGGATTTGCTCACGCGGCGACCATCACGAAGGCGATGATCGAAGGAGATCGCCCGTGACGCAGCGTGTGCAGCGCAACGCACGAGCAAGAGGCAATGACAGTACATGCAAGGAATAGGGCATCGATGCTCGCTGCTGTCTGGATCGACGGAGCGCAGCAAGGAGGTGGTGGTGCGAGAGCTCACGGCAGAGGAAGAAGGAATGGTTGTCGGTGATTAGGTCGCGGGAAGAAAGGAACGACGGCCTGGGGAGAGATCGCCGATGTGGGCGGCTATCGGGCACGACGACGAAGGAAACTAGAAAAAGGGATCGGAGTTTTGGGCGGCATTGTGAGAAATGAGAGAGCAAATAGTTTTCCTATTTAAACTTAGGTTAATAACCTTAGATTACACACACAATTATATAAAATAAAATTGAAGTTTTTCTTTTATTTTTTTTCCGATAAAAATTGGACTTTTCTTTTGCAAGTGTGTGTGATAAAATTATTTTTTAAATTTTTTCTATAAAATACAACGTTTTCCACAAAAAAGTTTTTTAATAAATAAATTCGAATTTTAATAAATAAATTTAATAACTAAATTCTTCAGAATTTTTTTTATAAATATTTAATAACTAAATTCGAATTTTAATAAATAAATTTATTTTATTTATCTTATTTTAAATTATATTATTACATTATTAAATTATTTATTTATTTATTTTTGTTATATTACAAACAAAAATTTAAAGACAACGGTTCTGGAAAACCGTTATAAAATGCGTTGTTAATATGTTCAACGACAACGGATAGTGTAAAACCATTG
Source organism: Wurfbainia villosa (assembly GCA_025175895.1). Lineage (NCBI taxonomy): Eukaryota > Viridiplantae > Streptophyta > Magnoliopsida > Zingiberales > Zingiberaceae > Wurfbainia > Wurfbainia villosa. Next base: position 35,505,004 of record CM046006.1, read on the forward strand.
TCTTTTGTGTTATATTGACGCTCAAAGACAACGGTTTTGTCAAAAACCGTTATCTTTTACCAAAATCACAACGGTTTCTCTTAAAACCGTTGTCTTTATGGTGTTGTCTTTTAGTATTTTTGTTGTAGTGTAACTCGCAAATCTGAGTCTGGGTACGCTACCTCTAAAATTTCATCTAGCAAGTCATAAAAATCATTCCTTGCACCTCCATCATTAGATGACTGAACACAAACTCCACTATTTATTGTAGCTTTTCCAGTTCCATATTATTGAGTATGAAAATTATATCCGTTTATGAAATATGTCAGCCAAATTTTTACCATTGAGTTTGGACCCCATGACAGATGCCTTACTAGTTCTTACTCAATGTGAGCGTGATTATCAAGAACCTAAAGTCAAATAAGTATGTGTTAAAGTCAAGATTTATCAAATTTATTATCATAGACTACTTACATATTTTTTGAACCATGGTGCAAATTCTTCTTCGCAGAAACGATTAAACTCATGCTCCGGAAGCTCAGAATATAGGGTTTGGAAAATCCTACCATAAAATTAAATATAACACGAACAATAATTTACTATATATGAAATATATAATATAACATTTATATACTGACTCGAAATACGGTGTTACTTTTGGACAATTCAGTAAAATATATGTGTGGGCTGCTCGCCACTCTTGACCAGTTAAGTATCTATTTGTACAAGATCCACTCGGTCGACTACGATAATTAAAAATTGAGAATGACTTCAAATTGGAATCAATAGGACCCTCATCATTTCTTCCTGCTCTACGACTTTAGCATTGAACGTGAGATTCAAAATAATATGATGCAAAAGTTGTAACTTCCTCCACAATATATGCATTAACAATAGAAGCCTCAATATGAGCCTTATTTTTCACCTTTTTTTTCAAGTGATAGAGGAATCTAATAGTAAAAAAAATGTATTAGAAAAAAATTTATACTAAAATTGATTAAATGCACTAACAATGATAAAAAAAGTCCACCTTTCAAACGGATACATCCATCGAAATTGAACAGGACCTTCAACTTTAGCCTCATATGACAAGTGAACCAAAAGATGTTCCATGGAATCAAAAAACTCCGATGGAAATATTCTTTCTAAGTTACATAAAATGATTGGATGTCTTTCTCTAATGTCTCCATGTGTGAATGACTCAATACTATCAAGCAAATATCATGAAGGAAAATGCTTAATTCCGTAATTACACCTCATACAAAATTTAGTAACGGTTCCTTAAAAGGAATAGGAATTAGTCTTTCTATGAATATATGATATTCCTAACTTTTCAAACCAATCAATTTTCATTCTATCAAATCGATGTATCTACTAAGATTAGAGACATAACCATCAGGAAATCTCAATGATTTCAACCATTCATAAACAATCCGTCTCTGATGCTTATTCAATGTATAAACTGTTTTTGTTTTTGGTCCTCTACTATTTTCGTCAACGTCAAGGTCGGGTCGTTTACAGATGAGACACATATCTTTTCTTGCATTAAGATTGTCTTTTATTTTTCCAGTAATATCCATCACTGTATTTATCAGATTATCAAAAATATTCTTCTCAATATGCATTACATCAAGATTGTGATGAATCAAATTACTCTGCCGATACGGTAAATCCCAAAATATACTCCGTTTAGTCGATTTATGCATAATTCTATAGTCATATGTTGTAACATTTGGTTCTTCAATAACAGATAGAAAGTTAAACACTCTATGCCATAAGAATTGACCGGTGAATCTCAATGGTAGAGGTGTTCTTTCAATTTTATTCTTAGTAAATTCTTCTTTATTTCTTATGAATTTATGATTAGGCGATAAAAATTATCTATGACAATCAAAATAACTCGGTTTCTTTCCATGTTTCAATCTGAATGACTTTGATCTCTCTATATATATTGGACATCCTAAAATCCTTGCGGTGCTCCATCCCGATAACATACCATAAGCAGGAAAATTATTAATGGTTCAAAGAAGCGCAATTCTTATTGTGAACATCTGATTAGTATGGACATCATATGTAGAAACACCCTCATCCCATAGTTGTTTCAGCTCGACAATCAGTGGTTGTATATAAACATCCATTAACTTCTTGGGATTATGAGGGCCAGACACAATCAATGTTAAAAACATATACGGTTTTTTCATACACATACCGGGTGGAAGATGTTGGATCGAGAAGCGTCGCTAGAGGTGGGGGGGGGGGGGAGGGGGTGAATAGCGATCGTAAATCTTTTCGACGTTTCGTTCGAGTAGATAATTAAACGAGTAAACACAGCGGAAAATAAAGAGACACGTTTATTTTACTTGGTTCACAACCCAACGGTTGCTACTCCAAGGCTCTATCGGTCCTAGATCGCGTACGGAGGGCAAAGCACTATAACGTCTCCTCCTCGTTGGAGGTAGGAGACAACGATCACAAAACCGAATGTACGAGGATGAGGCAACAAGCCTACCTCACCTCGTTACGAATAAAAACAACGAATACAATATCAAAATATATTACTAGATGTTGCTGCTGACGAAGAAGATCTGATCTTGTTGTCGCGTCGGCGTTATGATGGTGTTGGAGCATTGACGTTGTAGGAGCACTTGATGAATAAACTTGATGATGTTTGGAGTTGGAATCCACCCCTCCTTTTATAGATTTTGGCCTCTGAATTTGTCTCCTCTTTTTTTGGAACAGATCACAAAGTTGTATAATTTTTATCGCGAAGTGGCCGCGTCAAACCTTATCCATTTTGACCTAGCGCAAAGGCTGATTAAATGCGCCATCGGTGGGTGATGACTCCCATCGATCGTGATGAGCATCGATCAAGCGCAATGTCCAGATTGGCCGGCTGGCCACTTCCCTGCAGTAAGAGGTTAGCTCGAAAAATGATAAATGTGATGGTTTCTAACCGTCCGATCTCGACCTAGACTTTCCACAGGAAGTCTTAGTCGGATCGCCGCCTACGGTCATCCCCGTAAAGAGGACATGACCTTACAATATCTCACTCACACGAGCTTTCCTCGATACTTACCTTGTAGCTCTCGCTTCTGGCCTTCCACTCGATTCCTTCGGCTCCCTCCGAAGTCACTCGAGTGTCGCCCGACCACCGCGGCTTCCTCCGGGTGTCGCTAGCCTTCAGCTCCAGTTTTAGTACTTTTCTGCACACTCGATTTAGCTCGTGAGATAACGATGTAAACTTAACTTTGTGTCTTTGCCATAATCAAAACACAAGTTCGATTTATCTAGTGCCCCTGCACCAATAGAGGATTATATGGAGTTAGGATAATTGACCAGCAAGAATAAGTTCTTTCTGATTTGCCAAATGGAGCAAATCCATCAGAACATAGACCCAACCTGATATTTCGAGTTTCATTCACAAACTCAAGATATGTTCTATCAAAATTTTTCCATGCCTCTGCATCTGATGGATGACACATTAGCTCCTCCTCTATTTCATGATTTGCATGCCAAGTCATGTGTTCAGTAGTAACCTTTGATGCATAAAGCCTTTGCAATCTAGGAGTTAAAGGCAAATAGAAGATTTGTCTGAATGATTTACATCACTTATTATGATTCGATCTCGTGGTACTCTTGTACCTACATTGATTACAGAATTTATAAGTCTCTAAATCTGCATTATCTCCCCAATATAGCATACAACCATCTCTGCAAACATCAATTCTCCCCAATATAGCGCGACAACTGCTGTGAGCTTGCGGCAGCGACGCCGCTGCTTCGGCGATGGAAGAGGGGACGTACCGGATCGGGGGAAGAGCGCGTGAGGAGGGATCGAGGAAAGGAGTGTTAATTAGGGAAAAATCGGGGACGAATTCTACTTCATTGCAATATTCGTCTGTAATTTGGCGACAAAAAGAATATTCGTCGACAATTAAAAATACCAACGAAAAAATTTTCGTTGCTAAATTCATCATAAATTTTGCAACAAATTATTAAATCGCTGCAAATTTAGCGACGAATTTATATTTCGTCGCAAAATTTTGCGACGAAATTTATTTTTCGTCACAACATTGGTGGCCAAAAATAAATTCGTTACTAAATTAGCGACAAATATTAAATTCGTCGTAAATTTCATAATTCCCACCGCTAAACAAATGAACCGATGAAAATCTATCGCCGCAAAATTTGTCGTAAAATTTACAATGAATTATGAATTCGTTGCAAATGTTCGCAACGAATTTTAGATTCGTTGCAAATTTGCAACGAAAACATAATTCATTGCGAACATTTACAGCGAATTCATAATTCGTTGCAAAAATTTACAACGAAAATGTAATTCGTTGCAAAGTTTGCAACGAAAATATAATTCGTTGCAAATCTTTACAACGAATTCATTATTCGTTGCAAAAATTTGCAATGAAAATGTAATTCGTTGCAAAATTTTGTAACGAATTCATAATTCGTTGCAAAATTCTTTGACGAATTCATAATTCGTTGAAAATTCTGTGATAAATTTATATTTTGTTGCAAAATTTTGCAATAAATTTGATTTTTCGTCATAAATTTGAGACGAAAAATAAATTTCATTGCAAAAATGCGACGATATATGCGACGAAAATGAATTTGTTGGAAATATAAATAAGTTTGCAATAATTTTTTTTTTTTGTAAATTTCGTTCCTAATTTGCGAAGAAATTTGAAATTCGTGGCAAATTTTGTTACACATTTGCAACAAATTATTTTATTTACCAAATTTCGTCGCTCTTTTGATGTATTATTATAGTTAAGTTCTTTCTTCCACAAAATTTAATAGTGGTGTTTGTTTGATTGATAATATTTTGAATGATCTTTTTATAAATTATTTTTGAGGCAAGTTTTAATTTTCCTACTTTTCTAAAGCGGATTGCGGTACACTCCAATGGTAAATTCGTCAATTCACAACCCAAGTAGGGTAGCTGTGAAGAAGATCCTACGATTATGCTTTGGCACGAACTTGTGGGGTCTTTATCCAATTTATTTACACAAGTACCCGCCTTTATCCTACCGTCATTCTCCTTCGACCTTATTTAGGTATGGACACAAAATTTTTTTTTTGGACTATGCAAAAAAATAGAAGGGATCTTGATGTAAATTACAGGTGTCTTAGTTGTCTTACACATTCATTTTTTTGTTTAATGTTCGTGCTGATTTTTTTTTTATATATAATCTACCCTTAGATTTGTCTCTTCTATTTTGGATGCTTATAAATCGACATATATAGATAAGTCGATATCTGTAGTCTCTATTTAGTCTCCTAATCTACTTGGACATCATCTATCAAAATAATGATAGAGAGTCTGGCTTAGCTGCATTTGCAAATGTTTGGGATTTTGATGACTATTATTGGTCATTTCGTTCGCGTATATATGCACCCTCAATGAGCTTCCCCCCATTCTCAACCTTCTCTCATTTTGAATTTCCGAGAACAACCTACAATCCAAACTAAAAGAGAAGGCAAGATGCCAGCGATTGTGATGTCGAGTATTGGGGCTAACGGAGACAAGAAGTTTGAGGGGAAAATCACTATTTATGTAGTGATTTGTGGGATAATTGCAGCCACGGGAGGTCTCATGTTTGGCTACGACATTGGGATTTCAGGTGAAGTATATTATCTCATATTGATTTCATAAGTGATTTATAGTTTTGTTTGGGATTCTTATACATCCAAATTATTTATATTGATAGGGGGAGTGACATCCATGGATGACTTCTTGGAGCAATTCTTCCCTATGGTCTACGAGAGGAAGCACATGACCAAGGAAAACAACTACTGCAAGTATGACAGCCAAAACCTTCAGCTGTTCACTTCATCTCTCTACCTTGCCGCATTGGTATCTAGCTTTGTAGCTTCCAAGGTTTGCACCAAATGTGGAAGAAAGCTCACGATGCAAGCTGCATCCATCTTCTTCTTGGTCGGCGTCCTCCTCAATGCAACCGCTTTAAACCTCGCCATGTTGATCGTAGGAAGGATTCTTCTCGGAGTGGGAGTAGGCTTTGCGAACCAGGTAATTGATTACTAAAATTATTTATTGAATTTAGTAAAGCATCCATCATTGCATTGCATTATATGATATGATATACTTCAGGCGGTGCCTCTGTTCTTGTCGGAGATTGCTCCGGTGCACGTTCGAGGGGCGCTCAACATCCTCTTCCAGCTCGACGTCACCATCGGCATCTTCGTGGCGAATATCGTTAACTACTTCGTGGCCAACATCCACCCATGGGGGTGGAGGCTCGCGCTCGGCCTCGCCGGAGTACCGGCTGCCATGCTCTGCTTGGGCTCCCTTGTCATCGCCGAGACTCCGACGAGCCTGATCGAGCGTGAGAGGTCGGTGGAGGGCCTGGCCATGCTGAAGAAGATTCGTGGCACTGACAACGTGGACGTGGAGTTCGAGGAGTTGGTGCACGCGAGCGAGGTGGCACGACAGGTGAAGCACCCCTTCAAGAACCTTATGAAGCGGTCAAGTCGGCCGCAGTTGGTGATCGCAACGCCATGCAAGTCTTCCAACAGTTCACGGGAATCAACGCCATCATGTTCTACGCTCCGGTCCTCTTCCAGACCATGGGGTTCAAGAACGATGCCTCCTTGCTCTCCGCCGTCATAACAGGCATCGTCAATGTTCTCTCCACCATCGTCTCCGTGGTCCTGGTAGACAAAGTGGGCAGGAGGTTCCTTCTTCTGGAAGCTTGTGCCCAGATGTTGGTCACACAGGTACTACCATTAATTTATTGACTTCCAATCCATTTTCTGGGTTCTTATGGCCGACTAGTTAGAGTTTTAATTAATTAATTAATTAATTACATTAGGTGGCCATCGGAGGCATTCTCCTTGTGAACCTAAAGTTCACTGATGAGATCGATCACGGAGTTGCAATTTGGGTGGTGGTTCTCGTGTGCCTCTTCGTTTCAAGCTTTGCTTGGTCATGGGGCCCGTTGGGGTGGCTCATTCCCAGTGAAATCTTCCCTCTCTCCATCAGGACGGCTGGGTACGCATTCGCTGTCAGCTCCAACATGCTTTTCACTTTTGTCATTGCCCAAGCCTTCCTCTCCATGTTGTGTCATATGCGCGCGGGGATCTTTTTCTTCTTTGGCGCTTGGATCGTGCTCATGGGATTGTTCGTCATCTTCTTATTGCCCGAGACGAAGAACATTCCGATTGAGGAAATGACCGAAAAGGTCTGGAAGCAACATTGGTTTTGGAAAAGATTTATGGATGAAGATAGTGGTGAGGGCGAAATGAAAACTACCGTTTGATTAGCACCCAAAGTATATGTTTGGAAGCAAATGTCTTTTTTGTTTTCCTTAGAAAAGAAATGAAATCTCTCTTTTTGCATTCGATGTTTTTCTTCTCCAAACTACGCATGCATCCTCTATAAGGCTACGTTTGGTACGAGGTAATCAAGCTTGTAATGTAATCGGATTACATTACAAGATGATTTACTTTGTTTGTTAACATTTCAAAGATATAATGTAATGTAATCGCATTATAAAATAAGAGCCAAGATCCGTAATCTCGATTACGAACGAAAAGCGATGTAATCCGATTACATTACGGACTCAATATTTGTCTTTACAAATATGTCATTCTTTTATTTTTTCTAATTGCTTCTCGAGGTGCCGTATGTACGGCCCACGGCCCGTGGCCGGCCGTGATCGGCGATCGGCGCGACCGACGGCGGCGAGCGGCGGCGGCGGCGTGACGGCCACGAGCGACGACCGACGGCCGCGCGGCGACGTCGGCGCCGACGGCGGCCGGCCACGGCCGTGGCCGACGACCAACACGATCGCCCGCGCGCCACCGCCCACCGGTGCCCTTCGGCGATCGGCGACAACCTTATAAGGCTATTTTTATCATTTTATAATAATATGAATTACATTCCTTATAATAAATATGGATACCAAACAAACGAATGTAATCACTTTTGTAATCAAAGATTACACACCAATCGCTAACCAAACACAGTAATATAATACACATTACATTACATTACATTACAACCTTAATTACATTACAAGGTTGATTACATTACTCCGTATCAAACGTAGCCTAAGATGTATCAATCTGTACAAAAATTAAAGTTCGATAATTACATTTTGAAATTGTCATCAAAATTAGAGAATATCTCAGTATATCGTACTTAAACAATGATAATGCAAATTGATTACATCTCTAATTAATATCGACATTAACTCGGTACCTCCATCCTTCCTAAGGTTGGGTCGCACCTAGCAACATTTTCCTTTTCTTTTGTGTTTTTGAAAATTCAGTTAGACACGAGAGAATTTTATCAAGCAAATAAAAATTAGCACCGATACTTGCATGGATGGATTGAGGAAGCAAAAATGAAACTCTTAATGCAATTTCTTTCGCACAAAATTCCATTATCTTACAAATCCGATTTGGGAGAGATTAAAATAGTAGTTCGAAAAGAAATCAAATGAACAAGTCCTTTATCTGAATTTCACACAAAACACATTTACATAATGTTAATTATATATGAGAGGAGTCCTAAGACAATCGCCTTATAATTATATCATTTATTTGATAAATAAAGATTCTCTATTTTAGTGTACATGCTATCATATATTTGATTGAATCTTAAACTCATTTACTAAATATCCGCAATATGATTCACAGTATGAGAGAATTTGTGATTGGATCACAACTAGTGAGTATTTATACATGTGTAATTTTGATATATTGGAATTATTCCTAGTCGATGAATTTATGTATTCCGACACCATCAATTCTGTTAAGACTAACACGAGTTATACTCTTTGGTTTATCCAAGTAGTTGTTTCTCACTAGCTGGAGATATTGAGATGTCCGGAGTTAACCGTGGATGTTAGTTATGGTATCTAGTTCATTGGAGTCACTAGCTGTAAGACTTCATATGGTTATCTGCATATATGGATATGTCAATGAAGTTTTTACTGCAGCTTAAGTACGATGTTCCTTCGACTTATGGCATTAAGTCATCTTGGTCATGAAGACTTATGCTTTGACATCTTAAGCAAGCATCTCCGAGGAGATATGGACCCGGGATGATTGGGTATAAGTCGAAGTGGCCGAAGATGTTTGAATAGCCTACATAGCATTTACTACTCCTTGCGAGGAGATGTATACCCTATGACCTCTCGTAGAATATTACTAAAGTCTTTGGCCAAAACATTATATGTTTAGTGTATGCACTACAAAAATAAGCAAATTTGGCGACGAATTTTGCAACAAATTTTGGAAAAAATTTCATTGCAAATAATTCGCCGCCAAATTCTGCAACAAAAAATAAAATTCGTCACCAAATTGCAATGAATAATATTTTCGTTGCAAAATTCGTTGCCAAATTTGACGACGAATCTTGCTTTTCGTTGCCAAATTTGCGACGAAAAATAAATTTGTCATCAAAATCTAATAAACATATTTCCAAGAATAAAATTAAATTTGATGACGAATATTTTTTTGTCGCCAAATCGACGATGGAAAAAAAATTCGTTGCAAAATTTTCAAGATCAGTCGACTGACGGATATAATTAGTCGACTGAATATATGACCAGTTCGACTGATTGGTCGGCTACCAAAGGTTTTGTAATGTGCTACAGTAATGGCAGTCGACTGGTCATTTTCATCAATCGATTGTCAAGTGAGTAGTCGACTGCTCAGTCGGCTACGAAATACTCTGTAAGGTGCTACAGTACCATCAGTTAACTGATCATGGTGATCAGTCGACTGATGTTGAAAATCTATTTTGTTGTAGCATTTTTTCATGTATCAGTCGACTGCTGCATCTATTTTTGCAACGAAAATAGTATTTTCGTTGCAAATCTGGAAAAATAAAAAATTATAGATTATATTTTTTTCTCTGTTTTATAACAAACACACACAACAATATAAATAAATTTAGACATCAAACTTTAATACGGAATTAATATATATATATAACAAACCTAAACAAACTTACAAATACATAGATATCGTATGTCATAAGTCAAGTAACATTTAAATACAACAAATAAATTCAAAGGTAACCACCATCATCACCATCATCATTAAAAAATACATCATCATTGTCATTATGGTAGAGATCAGGAGGAGAAGCATATCTAGAAGGAGGAAGTTGACTTGAACTAGACGTTAATTGAAGATATTGCACAATGAACATTTGTTTCCTTTGAAAATCGTTCATCTTTTCATTTAAGTCTTTTACTTTCTGAGCATTTTCTCTCGATTTAGTTTTCTTCTGCGCTAGTAACTCCCTCAAATGATTAACCTCTTCGGTTAATTGAATTACTTGTGCTTTTGATGCCGGGGAGGATGAAGAAGAAGCACTAGAGACTCTATAGGATCGACTCAAAGAACCGAGTCCAATTATTCTTTCACTTTTCAACCCTCCAGTTGCTTTGAGCCATAAATTTATATTGCTAACAGAAGGCTCAGATTCGACTGCATCATCGCTTGCACTAGAATTTCTTTGTGAAAGTTCATCATATTTCTCCTGTTGTGAAAGAAAAAAATTAAATACTAACATAAGAATTTAAAATTTTAAAATTACAAACCTTCATTATTTTAGCTCTTTCCTCACTCCACGTCTTATCTTTCTTTTAGAATGTACAAGTGAAAGTGTTTATAAATAATGGCTCAGTCCTCGTCTCCTAGGCCTAAACAAACAGTTAAAATTTATAAATTACGTGAGTATTAGATTAAAAAATTATAATTTGAAAACACTCACTAATCGATGTCTATGCTCATCGATATTTATTGATCCTCCCGTATACGTGGCAGACATAACGTCAGAATTACAATGCTGATTTTGCTTATTCTGCTCACTCCTCCGTTTGCTATCCTCAGATCCCCAATGTGCAATAATTTTATTCCAATTCTCCTCGGTTATATAGTATGATTTTTTATTTTTTAGTTTTTGCATGATTGAGTATGTTTCTGATATAATCGTCATACTTTTTCTTAAAAATTCTTCTAATCTCTAGCGTTTCACTCTCCTCCCAAGTAAATACCCGTTGCAGTAGAGAAAAATTAAATTGATTATATTAACTATAATTTTATATACAAAATGATTTAAATAAATTACCTTAAACTCATTCCACCACAGAATTTTTATTTCTTCCGGCGTGCTCGTATAAGTCATAAAAGCTCCGCCCCAATTGTTATTCACTATTTTATTCACCTCGTGAATAACATGTACAAAATTTGTAAATCTAACATAAAATAAAAACAAACCTCGTTAGATACTTATAAAAATACATATCGTATTAAAAAATAAACATAGATAATCTAAAACTCGAATACTTATGAATCTCCACGCGGAGATATCAACTCTCTAGCAGGTATCTGTTGAGAACCAGAAGATCTTATAATTGGAGAAGAGGTAGAGGGCACATTTCCTGCAAGAGCATCAGAATGTGCAGGGGCTGAAGTAGAGGAAGACTGTGATCTTCCATCACTACTCCATCTATGATCGTCACGTCGAAACTAACAATCATAATTATTAGAAGAATATGACATTAAAAAAAATACATTTGCATATTGAATTTATAATAAGAACAATATGAAAAAATTACCATATTCATAGCAACTGGATGACATAAAAAAATAGTTCATTAGTATATCAAATATATGAAATTTCGAATTAGACAGTAAATTAAAACATAATTGGTACTCAATAAAAAGTTACCCACAATTAGAAATCGAAGTTCGTATTACAATTTTCATCCTGGTCATGCATCTATTCATCATCGTCATCATCATCGTCATAGTCATCGTCATCGTCATCCTTATCCTCATCCTCATCCTCATCCTCATCCTCAGCAACACCCTCATCCTTATAATTAAAATCCTCATCTTCATCCTCATTTAGTTCGCTTGCATCAACGGCTACTACTACGCCGTTGGGATCTCGTAACATTAAAATATTATATTCTTCGATATGAAATGTATTGACAACTTCATCTTGTTGATATGCTATATCTTCCCAATGTTCCTCAATTTTATTACGTTCTTTTGTTTTACAAACAACCCACCAATCACTTTTGTCTCATCTCAGGCTAGGATATGAAGCATAAAATACTTGAATCGCTTACTGTGCTAACACAAATGGTTTATACCTCTTGTATATTTTTTTTGTAATTAATTTTAACTAAATTAAACTGTGGATACACCCTCATACCTTTGATAGGGTCAAACCAACGACACATAAATAAAATAATTCGTAAATCTGAGCCTGAGTACGCTACCTCTAAAATTTCATCTAGCAAGCCGTAAAATTCATTCCTTGCACCTCCATCATTAGATGACTGAACACAAACTCCACTATTCATTATATTTTTCCCAGTTCCATAATCTTGAGTATAAAAATTATATCCATTTATGAAATATGCTGGCCAAGTTTTCACCATTGAGTTTGGACCCCATGACAGATGTTTTATTAGGTCTTGCTCAATGTGAGTGTGATTATCAAGAACCTAAAGTCAAATAAATATGTGTTAAAGTCAATATTTATCAAATTTATTATCATAGACTACTTATATATTTTTTGAACCATTGTGCAAATTCTTCATCATAGAAACGATTAAACTCATGCTCCGAAAGCTCAAAATATAGAGTTTGGAAAATCCTACCATAAAATTAAATATAACATGAACAATAATTTATGATATATGAAATATATAATATAACATTTATATACTCACTCGAAATACGACATTACTTCTGGACAGTTCAATAAAATATATGTATGGCCTACTTGCCACTCCTGACCAGTTAAGTATCTACTTGTACAAGATCCACTTGGTCGACCAAGGTAGTTAAAAATTGAGAATGCTCTCAAATTTGGATCAACGGTGTTGGTGCAACAATGCCCCAAGCATTTATATGTGTTGATGTTTGGATAATCATCTAAGTTAGACAATACTTTGTGATCTAATTGTGAACATGTTTAAGTGACAGGAAAATCTAAGTATGAAGACTTGGTAAAGACAAAGTCCAAGTGTGATATTGGCAAAGGAAGTCCAAAGGCAAGTCTTGGCAGCGTAAGTCCAAGCATGTAGACTTGGCGGTGTAAAGTCCAAGCACGCTTGGCAAAGGGAAACCCAAGACATGACAAAACCGAAGGAAGCTCTTGGAAGCAAAGCGCAAAGGATGAACAAGTCGTGGACTCGGAGGGATCCTGGAGGCACAAGGCTTAAGGAAGAGCTAGAAGGTTGAGTCTAAGTCTAGGGGGTAAAATCAAGTATGAATTATTCATACTTGATGAGTATCGATCGGCCCAGTCGTGCTCGATCGAGTCGGGATGAAACCTCGCGATCGATCGATTGCTTAATCATGGCGATCGGCCGATGTTGTTATCGATCGGCCCAAGCGGTGGCGGTCGGTGATCAAGTTAAACACGGGCATAGAATGGAGTCTCGCTCGACTGTGGCCCGTGATCACTCGACTGATCACTCCATCAGTCGACTGATGGATGGATCAGTCGACTGATGAAAGTGTTGTTGGAGGTAACGACTCTGAATCCCGCAAATCCAGCTATTCAAAAGTCGTTAACCGCGCCAGCAGTCGATTGATGTTGTACATTAGTCGACTGATAGTGCTCCAACAGAAAAATCAGCCCTCTCTCTATAAAAAGAGGGTTTGTGGTGGTTTTGAGGGCCAATGCTTATTCTCTGATAATACTCTCAAGCCTCCACGATTTTTCCAAGCTTTCTAGTGCTTTTAAATCCCTTCCTCTCTCTAAGCTCCATCTTCATCCTTTGTAAGAAGAGGAGGATTGTTGTAAAGGAAAGTTTCATAGTGATATTGATTAGGGTTGATCCACCTCAAGGATCACCGTGGAGTAGGAGCGCTATCTCTGAACCACGTAAAGGAATTGTGTTTGTTGGTGCAATCGGCCCAGGTCACAATTGACCAGACTCGAGTTTGACTCGAGTGATGTTTTGATGTTTGACAAAGGGATTTGACAAAGTGGTTTGACATTGATGTTTGACATTAATGTCGGTTAATATGTTGGGAAGATTGTTGGAGCAATCGACCCGGGTCATGTTTGACCGGACTCGAGTTTGACTCGAGGGAAACTTTAATGGTTGACTAGGGTTGACCATGTGATTATGGAAAGTCCAACATGGGTTGGCAAGGAAAAGTCCAAGCATGGGTCTTGGCATGGAAAGTCCAACATGGGTTGGCAAGGGAAAGTCCAAGCTTGAGTCTTGGCGTTTGAGAAGTCCAAGGGGATTGGTATTGGCGGCGTAAAGTCCAAGCGGAGTCTTGGCGACGTAAGTCCAATGTGCCTTGGCGGTGTAGACACCGTTAGCATGACATAGCCGATGGAAGCACCTGGAAGCCAGCGCGATGGATGAACAAGTCATGGATGACTTGGAGGGATCCGAGAGGCGTGAGGTTGATGGAGGTGGCTAGAAGGCTTAGGTATAGGCTAAGGGTGGTCTAGCAAGTATGGGGGCACCATACTTGGGTTAAAAACTCATGTTTGAGGTTGTCAGTCGACTGACATTATGGCCGGTTCGACTGACGTGAGTCGACTTGAGTTCGATTGCCCCGGCAAGTAAATGGCGATCGGCCGCTCGTTAAGCGATCGGTGATGGCTCTGGATCGCTAAGGATGGCAATCATCGCCGCTTAATCGAGCACAGCGCTCGTGGCCGTAGGCGATTCGACTACGGGCGTTAGCGATCGGCCGCCAATGTTGGCGATCGCGCCAAGATCCGTTGGAGTTTTTCCAAGTGGATCGAGCCGTTGTCTCACGACAACATGATGACATCGACCGGTGACTTATGGCGATCGATAGCGCGAAATCGGCCGCAGTTATAAAGCGGCTCGGAAGGAGGGTTTTGTATCGCTTTCTTGGGCGATTTGAAGGGGAAGAGTTGATGCTTTTCCAGTCCTTCAAGGCTAGTTCAAGACAACCAAAAGCAAGCAAATCAAAAGCTCTAGTAAAGTAGTTTTCTTTACTTACATTGTATTTCATTCTTGTATTTTGCTTGTATTTACTTCTTATTGTTGTAAGAACATTTGTACGAGGTTTCTCCGCCTCCGGATTGTTCCGAGAAGGAGTGTTTTATAGTGGTGTGTGATTGGCATCACTAGGGTTCGTACGAACCCGATCCGTGGAGTAGGAACCGTGCGATTCCGAACCACGTTATATCTTTGTGTTCGTGATTATTGTATTTCGTTATTGCTTTCATTTCTATATTCCGCTGTGCTAACGAAACTTGTAGAAACAAACGCGATCGAATTCCATCTTCGTACGGTCACGCGCTATTCACCCCCCTCTAGCGGCGTCAAATCTTCTACAATTGGTATCAGAGCCCGGGGCTCTTCTACGGACTAACCGCCGGGAGCTAAAATGCTAGAGGGAAGATGGAATTCCAAGACAAGCTTGGATGGGATATCAACACACCTATCCCCTATACCTTCTATGGACAAGAAGGGTTTAAACAATGGAAGTCAAGAATTGAAGACTTCCTAATGATGAGGGACATTGAGGAATGGGCTATCTTAATGGAAGGCTTTGAATTGCCAAGAGGACCAAAAGGTGGCTTCCTAAAAAAGAAGAGATGGACCGAAGAGCAAGTCCAAGCCTTCGAGAAAAACACCAAGGTAATAAAGTTTTTGGTTGAGTTAATACCTAACAATATCTTGTGTATGTTAGGTAATTATATAGATGCCAAGGAGCTATGGAGCCAAGTGGCAAAGCTCCATGAAAACTCATCATCGGTCCAAGAAGAAGAAGAAGAAGAGTGCTCACCCTCTCAAGATCAAGAAATTCAAGAAGATAAGGAGGGTGAAGAAGAGAGATCATCCTCACAAGGAAGTGAGGATTCGGAGGTTGATAGGAAATCAACATCCAGATCGGAAGAGGTGGAGGAAGTGGAAGAAGCATCCACCTCAAGGATTGAGGGGAGGAGAGAACCTCCACACCGAAGCAACAAGAGGAGCCATCTACATCCGGTAGAGAGGAAGAGCAAGCTCAAGAATCCACTCCGACCACCACAATCACCCTAGGTAACTCGAGCATTTCAAATAATAATAAAATTCATATTATATGCTTTGAGTGTAGGGAGCATGGACACTACAAGAGTAAGTGTCCTAAACGGGTTAAGAAGACTCCACCCGTGCCAAAAGTCAAGGAGACCGGTGCCTCAATGCAAAAGAGCAAGGAGCAAGTGATTTGCTTCAAATGCCGGCTACCGGGACATTACCGGAGTCAATGCCCAAGAGGGAAGAAGAATGGGCAAAATGGAGCATCACAAGAAGGGGGAGCCTCTAGGGCAAACCCTAAGGTATATTTAAATAATGCTCCTTCTAATTTAAATGTTAAAAAGCATGCTAGAACTAATTTTAGCAATCTTGCTATTTATCATAAAGAGCATGCTAGAAATAACAAACATATTTGTTTAGGAGCTAAGAATGTTCACCTTAGGAATAAGGAGAAATTTGGGACTAATGTCCCTAAAAATAATTTACCTAAGAACAACTCTAGGTCATATGTCCCTAAAAATATTCTACCTAGGGAATCAATTAAGAAAATAGGGGATCATCTAGGTTTTAACCCTAAATGGACTAGGCATATGCCTAGGAAGTCCAATGCCCATAATCTAAATCAAAACTCTAAAATTGGGCAATTAGAAAAGGAAAATCAAGTCTTGAGGTCAAGGCTTGAAAAATTAGAAAAGACCCTCAACATTATGCAAAATCAATTTAAAGGGTCTAATGATCAAAGTCAAAGGTTCAAAAGTCAAAGTCAACACCAAGGACCTAAGAGTCAAAAGTCAACCAAAGGCAAGCAAGGTTTGGGTCACAAACCTAAGCCCAAGGTGGCTTACCATAGTGTCCCATTAGATTATGGAACACTAACTAGGTCTAGGAAGACCAAGGTCAATAGGAAAGTCATCCCTAGAGTTGACCAAAGGGTGTGCCTAGTGGCTAGGGTTTCTAGAAAACCTAGGGTGGCCACTAAGGAGGTTGCAAGGGGAGTTACCCCTAGAGTCAACCTAGGTAAGACCCAAATGACCAAGGCTAACAAGCCTAGGAGGGTCATTAGGAGGGTATCTAGGGAGGTTATCCCTAAGGAATACCTAGTTAACCGAAGGAGCTCAAATAGGTTTTGGGTTCCTAAGAGCGTGATTGATTCACGCTAGATGGGTTTAGGGTGTGCCAACCTTGATTGGATGGGTAGTTAACTCAACCATGGCAAAGGTGGCACTTTAGGATATTTTCAAGGTTATGATCACCTTGGAAATACATTTGAATTGTTAATCCTAAAAGATTTTAGAATGTGCCAATATTAATTATGAAGTTTGATAAAATGATCAAATTGGCACAATTTAGGTTTAGAGGTATTAATGTGCCATTTTGGGTTTTTGGCACATTTGGGAGAATTTAGGTTAATATGGCAAAATGAACTTAATTATTTCAAATGACAATTAATATTAAAATTTAGGTATTACTATACCTATATATTTTATATGCCATGCTTTGTTTGCCATATAACATGCCATGACATCATGTTTATTTTAATCATTTTATATGTCATGTTCATGTTTAGGATTTAGGTAAATGTCATGTGGTTTTAGATCTTATCTTATGCCATGACATCATGATTATGAGCATGTGTTTACTTATATCATCATTAATGCCATAATCATTCATGCATTTAAGAAAATTTTGATTGAAATTGATTTAAGGACAATGACATGACTTGGAGTCCCATTTATAAGGGAATCAAGTAGAGTTGCCTTAGAAAAATGCATGAAACCCTAGTTTAGGGAGAACAAAACTCACATCTCACATCTAATTGACATGTATGTGTATTTATACACCCTAGATACATGTGAGATGCTAGGATATGAGTTAAGTTCAAGGTGCATAGTTTTTGCATCTAGATGAACTAAAACTCATCAAATTTTATTTATGGATCATTGGGAGAGCATGTGTACAAGTCATGTACATAGAGCCCAAGGAATATGATCCAAGATAAGGTTTTGAAAACATTTTAAAATCATTTTGAAAAACCTTGGTGAAGTCTATCTTTTGATAAACAATCACCATTGATGAGATTGATACAAAGTGAGCTTAAACTTTAAAGTTTTTAGTCACTTTTGGATTTTGTATCAATTTCACTATTTTATGGGTAAAATATTTTTCAAACATTTTTCACCCATTTCTTTGGTCATAAGTATTATACGTATGAATTTTCATGATTTTTCGATATACGTATAATTATTTATGAATTTTCAAATTACGATAATCAAATTGAAAATTTGATTATCGATTATTCTGGCTGTGATCGGTGATAAGATGTGATCGAGATTCTTGTCGAGAATCATTGCCTGTGTCGATTTCGGGTTAATAAGGTTTGTTTAGCCCATTTTCAGCCATGGTAAAGGTCCCTAACCACTTCTAACCCTAGGATATGCTTTGGGAAACATTATAAAGGGTGAAAATCCATTGTATATGGATTAGGAGAGGTGTTAGGTCAAAGTATCAAATTTAAGGGGGAGAATGTTTTGGGGAGAGTGAAATTACCAATTTGGGAAATTGGTAAGGTAATTTGAGTTAGGGGCCTAACTCAAGGTTTGTTTTTTGTCAAACATCAAAAAGGGGGAGATTGTTGGTGCAATCGGCCCAGGTCACGATTGACCAGACTCGAGTTTGACTCGAGTGATGTTTTGATGTTTGACATTAATGTCGGTTAATATATTGGGAAGATTGTTGGAGCAATCGACCCAGGTCATGTTTGACCGGACTCGAGTTTGACTCGAGGGAAACTTTAATGGTTGACTAGGGTTGACCATGTGATTATGGAAAGTCCAACATGGGTTGGCAAGGAAAAGTCCAAGCATGGGTCTTGGCATGGAAAGTCCAACATGGGTTGGCAAGGGAAAGTCCAAGCTTGAGTCTTGGCGTTTGAGAAGTCCAAGGGGATTGGTATTGGCGGCGTAAAGTCCAAGCGGAGTCTTGGCGGCGTAAGTCCAATGTGCCTTGGCGGTGTAGACACCGTTAGCATGACATAGCCGATGGAAGCACCTGGAAGCTAGCGCGATGGATGAACAAGTCATGGATGACTTGGAGGGATCCGAGAGGCATGAGGTTGATGGAGGTGGCTAGAAGGCTTAGGTCTAGGCTAAGGGTGGTCTAGCAAGTTTGGGGGCACCATACTTGGGTTAAAACCTCATGTTTGAGGTTGTCAGTCGACTGACATTATGGCCGGTTCGACTGACGTGAGTCGACTTGAGTTCGACTGCCAGCTTGGGCTGAAAATGCCTCGTTAATCGCTTGATCGGCCGATCGATGGCTCGCAATGATCGCTAAGGGATGGCGATCGCGATTAAGGGTCGAGCACGAAGCGCTCCATAGCCGATCGGGCATCGACTACGGCGTTAGCGATCGCCAAGAGATCCGTTGGAGTTTTTCCAGCGTGGATCGAGCCGTTGTCTCATGACAACAGTGGCATCAGTCGACTGGTGACTTATGGCAGTCGACTGATAAGCGGAAATCCAGCCCGACGTAGGTTATAAAGGCAGCTCGGAAGGAGGGTTTTTGTATCAGTTTTCTTGGGCGATTTGAAGGGGAAGAGTTGATGCTTTTCCAGTCCTTCAAGGCTAGTTCAAGACAACCAAAAGCAAGCAAATCAAAAGCTCTAGTAAAGTAGTTTTCTTTACTTACATTGTATTTCATTCTTGTATTTTGCTTGTATTTACTTCTTATTGTTGTAAGAACATTTGTACGAGGTTTCTCCGCCTCCGGATTGTTCCGAGAAGGAGTGTTTTATAGTGGTGTGTGATTGGCATCACTAGGGTTCGTACGAACCCGATCCGTGGAGTAGGAACCGTGCGGTTCCGAATCACGTTATATCTTTGTGTTCGTGATTATTGTATTTCGTTATTGCTTTCATTTCTATATTCCGCTGCGCTAACGAAACTTGTAGAAACAAACGCGATCGAATTCCATCTTCGTACGGTCACGCGCTATTCACCCCCCTCTAGCGGCGTCAAATCTTCTACAGTGTTAGCATTGTTTTCATTGTTTTTATTATTATTTTTGTTGTGCTTCCGCTAATCATCTTTGTAGAAACGAAAACAAGCTATTCACCCCCCCTCTAGCTTTCAACGATCTTCTACAAACGAGACCCTCATCGTTTCTTCCTTCTTTCTGACTCTTGCATTGAACTTGAGATTCAAAATAATATGATGCAAAAGTTGTAACTTCCTCCACAATATATGCATTAACAATAGAAGCTTCAACATGAGCCTTATTTTTCACTTTTTTTTCAAGTGATAGAGGAATCTAAGAGTAATACAATAAAATTTATTAGAAAATAAATTATACTAAATTTGATCAAATGAAATAACAATGATAAAAAAAATCAAAAAATTCACCTTTCAAATGGATACATCCATTGAAATTAAACAGGACCTTCAACTTTAGCCTCATATGGCAAGTGAACCAAAAGATGTTCTATGGAATCAAAAAATATCGGTGGAAATATCCTTTCTAAGTTACACAAAATGATCAGAATGCCTCTCTCTAATATCTCCATGTGTGAATGACTCAATACTGTCGAGCAGATATCATGAAGGAAAATGCTTAATTCCTTAATTGCACCCCAGACAAAATTTGGTAATAATTCCTTCAAAGCAATAGAAATTAGTCTTTCCATGAATATATGACAGTCATGACTTTTCAAATCAATCAATTTGCATTCCTTCAAATCAACGCATCTACCAATATTAGAGACATAACCATTAGGAAATCAGAATGATTTTAACCATTCACAAACAATCCGTCTCTGATTCTTATTCAATGTATAAACTACTTTCGGTTTTGGTCCCATACTATTTTCATCAACATCAAGGGTGGGTTGTTTACAGATAAGACACAAATCTTTTCTTGCATTTAGATTCTCTTTTGTTTTTTCGATAATATCCATCACCGTATTTATCAGATTATCAAAAATATTCTTCTCAATATGCATTAAATCAAGATTGTGATGAATCAAATGACTCTGTCAATATGGTAAATCCTAAAATATACTCCGTTTAGTCCATTTATGCATAATTCCATAGTCATATGTTGTAACATTTGGTTCTTCAATAACAGATGGAAAGTTAAATACTCTTTGCCATAAAATTTGACCGGTGAATCTCAATGGTGAAGGTGTTCTTTCAACTCTATTCTTAGTGAATTCTTCTTTATTTCTTATGAATTTATGATTTGGTAGTAAAAATTGTCTATGACAATCAAAATAACTCAGTTTCTTTCTATGTTTCAATCTGAATGACTTTGATCTCTCCATACATATTAGACATCCTAAAATCTCCGCAGTACTCTAGCTCGATAACATCCCATAAGCAGGAAAATCATTTATGGTCCAAAGCAGCGCAACTATCATTGTGAACATCTAATTAGTATGGACATCATATGTAGAAATACCCTCGTCCCATAGTTGGATCAACTCGGCAATCAACAGTTGCACGTAAACATCTATTAACTTCTTCGAATTATGAGGGTCAGGCACAATCAATGTTAAAAACATATAAAGTGTTTTCATACACATACTGGGTGGAAGATTATACGGAGTTACGATAATTGACCAGTAAGAATAAGTTCTTCTTGATTTGCCAAATGGAGCAAATCCATCAGCACATAGACCCAACATGATGTTTCGAGTCTCATTCACAAACTCAGGATATGTTCTATCAAAATTTTTCCACGCCTCTGCATCTAATGGATGACACATTAGTCCATCCTCTGTTTCATGATTTGTATGCTAAGTCATGTGTTCAACAGTGACCTTTAATGCATAAAGCCTTTGCAATCTAGGAGTTAAAGGTAAATAGAACATTTGTCTGAATGATTTTAATCGCTTATTACGATTTGATCTCGTGGTACTCTTGTACCTGCATTGACTATAGAATTTATAAGTCTCTAAATCTGCATTATCTCCCCAATATAGCATACAACCATCTCTGCAAACATCAATTTTTTGCATTGGAAGACCTAAATCTTTCACAAGTTTTTTCATTCTATAAAAATCGTTCGATATTATGTGATCACGTGATAATACTTCTCTAATAACTTGAACAAAATCATTAAAATAGTCTTCGGACACATTATGCTCAGCTTTAACATTCAACAATCTTGTGGTGAGAAATAATTTAGTGTGACTCTCACAACCAGACCACACGGGTTCATCTGTAGCTCTCAACACTTCTTGAAATTTGAGATATGACTCATAGTACACATTTCATGAACACCAGTTACTTCTACCTCATCCAATGATGTTGAATAACTAGTATACATGTGTTCAAATGTTTGAGGATAACTAGAACTTGCAGCGTTTAGTTCATTATTCAAATTATGACCAACTGCATCAACTATCATCCTCTGGTCTGGATTGAATTGATCGTAATATATTTTCTCTCCACTAACTGTCCTTTGTATGTTTCGTCCAACCTCTTCATC
Organism: Wurfbainia villosa; assembly: GCA_025175895.1. Classification (NCBI taxonomy): domain Eukaryota; kingdom Viridiplantae; phylum Streptophyta; class Magnoliopsida; order Zingiberales; family Zingiberaceae; genus Wurfbainia; species Wurfbainia villosa. The sequence goes on from CM046006.1 coordinate 35,527,509, forward strand.
GGATATAAACGGTTCACCATGACAAGTCCAATTATAATAATTTGGCATAAAACCAAATCTACAAAGATGCTCACCATGACCACTTTATTACATTGGAAAAATTTACCATTATGACGCTTTTTGCACAGACACCTTAGCATTGAATTTCCCATCCATAAACTCAACATTGCTATTAGCAAATGTCAAAAATTAATCCAACCCAATAATAAATTCATCGGTTAAACCACGATGTTCTTGTAGAAGATCCTTGGAAGCTAGAGGGGGGGGTGAATAGCTCGTTTTCGTTGCGTGATGGAATTCAATTGCGTTCATCTACAACTCTCGTTAGCGCAGCAAAAATAAAACAAATAGCAATAACGAAATACGACAAACACAATTACACAAGTATTTAACGTGGTTCGGAACTGAACGGTTCCTACTCTACGGATCGAGCTCTAACGACGCCAATGCAATCACTAATCACAAATAACTCCTTCTCGACACAAGTTGGAGGCGGAGAAACCTCTTACAACAGATTACAAAAGTAATACAAGATAAAACAAGCAAATACAAAAAGAATACAACAATCTATGCAAAGAAAAACTTTACAAATGCTCTTTTGATTGCTTGCTTTGTGGTTGCTTGAATTGCACTTGGAGATCTTGATTTGCAGCAACAAATCACCCCAAAAGCCTTCAAAAATCGGTGGTAATTTCCTCCTCTACGAGCTCCATTTAAAGCTACAACCTGGGCTAGAAATCACTGATCAGTCGACTGCTCGGGACCATCAGTCGACTGATTCCACTGTTGTCGTGAGACAACGGCTAGATCCACGCTGAAAAAATCCAACGGATCCATCATCAGTCGACTGATCATGACCATCAGTCGATTGATAGAGCCTCCACTCGATTGCTAACCCCAGCAGTCGAGTCAGACTCCATTCTATGACCGAAAAACCGAGCAACAGTCGACTGATCACACAATCAGTTGACTGTTTATCCATTCGGTCTACTGCCCACCTTTGGTAGTCGACTGCTGGGCTAATTCCCACAGTCAAACCCTAGTTGACTCACACTAGTCGACTGTCACATGACACCAGTCGACTGGCACACCTCAAACATGAGGTTTTAACCCAAGTATGGTTTCCCCATACTTGTTAGACCACCCTTAGTCTAGACCTAAGCCTTCTAGCCATCTGCGTCAGCCTCACGCCTCTCGGATCCCTCCAAGTCATCCATGACTTGTTCATCCATTATGCTAGCCTTCAGATGCTTCCATCGGCTATGTCATGCTAACGGTGTCTACACCACCAAGACACATTGGACTTACGCTGCCAAGACTCCGCTTGGACTTTACGCCGCTAACCATTGGACTTATGCTGCTAAGACTCCCGCTTAGACTTTACGCCACCAATATCAAACCCCTTGGACTTCTTAAATGCCAAGATTCAAGTTTGGACTTTCCCTTGCCAACCCATGTTAGACTTTCCATGCCAAGACCCATGCTTGGACTTTTCCTTGCCAAGACCCATGCTTGGACTTTACATGCCAAGTACTCAAGACTTGGACTTTCCATGACATGGTCAACTCCAGTCAACCATCAAAATCCCTCGAGTCTGGTTAATCATAACCCGAGTCGGTTGTTCCAACAATCTCCCCAAAATATTATTAGACATCAATGTCAAACATCAATGTCAACTCACTATGTCAAACATCAAAACATCACTCGAGTTAAACTCGAGTCTGGTCAATCGTGACCTGGGCCGATTGCACCAATAATCTCCCCCTTTTTGATGTTTGACAAAAATACATACCTTTGAGTTAGAACACTAACTCAAATTGCTTTACCAATTATCCCAAATTGGTAATTTTATGTTCTCCCCCTTTTTGACATACATCAAAAAGGTTCTTTCTAAGGAGGCCAATGTCTCATGTCCCAATGAGATCTTACAATCTCCTCTTGGTCCAAAGGTACCTAGGATGGCTACCATCTTCCTAGTGATAAGTATCATATCACTCAAGAGAGGCAATCCTATGTTAGAGCAATCTCTTGCCGTGATATGGTTTTGATGGTGTGGCAAAGGGTTTAAGTTAGGTTGGTATTGTTGATTTGATATGTGCATTGAAGTTCGTGCAGGACTTAGTAATTCGCACATGGAGCCATGGCGAGTTTCACCAACTCATCACTCGGGCCTTGAGTCGGTGAAGGATTGCTTTGCGGAAGCCGTGCGCTTGGAGCATCCGAGGGACCGCCGGACGAGAAGCTTGGAGTGAAGCCGGAGGAAGTAGACTTCGAGGCAAGAGACGCGAAGGAGCATTGCAGAGCCGTGCGCCTGATGCTGCCGAGGGACGTGGCCGAGAACGAAGAGAACTTCGAAGGCAAGGGACTCCGAGAGATGAGAGTGAGCGATTGTAACCCGGGAAGGGTAGCTCTTAGGTGAAACTTGGCCATTTGGCCAAGTGTCGGATGGGTTTCTCGATGCCCGATGTTGCCATGTCATGGCGATCGCTCTAATCGATGGGTTGATCGGTGGTATAAGACCGGTTTAGGGCTTGATCGGGCCATGGAAGCTGCGATCGGCCCGATGTCGGCAACGGTCGATGCCGAAAGCGATCGGTGATGGAGGTATCGCAGAACGCGAGAATGGAGTCAACTTCGGTGAGCACTCGATTGATCGAGCATCGATCGGGATGTCCCATCGATCGGTGATGCATCTGTGGATGGAATCCAACATGGAAGCGGCCGTTATTGGGCAGCGGCTACGGATCGATCGGTGATCGAGGGCATCGATCGGTGATCTGTGTGAAGAAACCCTCTTCCTCTATAAAAAGGAAGGGGGTAAGGGTTTGGGAGTCTAATGCTTATGTTCTAATACTCTCCCAAAGTTCCCTAAAGCTTTCCATCCTCTTACTCAAGCTTATTTCCATTCTATTTTGTAAGAGGAGTGTTTTTGTTGTAAAGGTTACCTCCACCTAGCTTGGTGCAAAGGAGAGACCGATAGTGATTGGTTTTGGCGGAGTGATTCACCGAGGACGAATCGGGGATCGTGGATTAGCGGCGTAGCCGTGAACCACGTTATATCTTCTTTGTTAGCGTTTGTATTTTCGTTTATTGCTTTGTCTTTATTGTTTATGCTTCCGCTTGCGCTAACGATTGTGTAGATGAGCAAGAGAACGAACAAAATACGACGAACAACGAACGAGGGCTATTCACCCCCCCTCTAGCCGGCCAATCGATCCGACCCAACAAGTGGTATCAGAGCCAAGGAAAGCTTGTCGAGGACTAACCGCCACAACAAGCAAATTTTTAAAATGGCCGGCTCAAACATCCATCCACCGAAGTTCGACGGCGAATTCTCTTGGTGGAAAAAGAGAATGGAGGTATTCTTCGAAACCGACTTTGAAATCCTATTAATAATGGAAAACGGTTTCGAGTTGCCTAGGAACGAGGATGGGGAGCCATTGGAGAAATCGAGGTGGAGCAAAAGGCAAAAAGAAGAATACTTGGCAAATTCAAAGGCCAAGCACCACCTATACAACGTCCTCCCCCAACAAGAAGTCAATAGGATAGGGGAATGTTTTAGTGCTAAGGAAATGTGGGAGAAGCTAGTGGAGCTTCATGAAGGTACCTCGGAGGCTAAGCTAGCAAGAAGAGATCTCCTCCGCTCCCAACTCTCGAACATCAAATTAGAAAAGGGAGAAAAGGTAACTTCCCTACATTCTAGAATTAAAGAAATATTAATTGGGCTAACGAGTGTAGGTGAGAAGCTATCAAACCGGGATATGGTAATGAAGGTCATAGATGCCTTTCCCCGGTCCTCAAAGTGGAGCTCCATGGTAGATTCGTTTTACATCTCCAAGAACTTAGAAGTAAGTACCTTGGAGGAATTTTTCTCAACAATGGAGCTCCACGAAACTAGGCTTGAAGGAATACAAGAGGAGCCTAGAATTCAACCCTCAAGAGGAGTAGCATTGTTGGCAAATAAGGGGAAGAAGAAGATGGAAGTCCCTTCCTCCTCATCCGATGAAGTCTCTACCTCCTCCATGGATAGCACGGAAGAAGCCTACATGGTAAGGAAGGTAAGGCGTGCATTTAAGAATCTTAGATTTGATAAATCTCATGATAGGAATAGAAGACCAAGGGGGAAGGTCATATGCTATAATTGCCAAGGAGAGGGACATATAAGGGATAATTGTCCCCTCCTAAACAAGAGCAAGGAAGAAAGGAGGAAGAAAGAAGAAAAGAAGAAGAAGAAGGGAAGTAAGAAAAAGGAAGAAGAAAAGAAGGCAAAAGGAAAAGGGAAAGCCATGGCACTCAAAGCCAAGACATGGGATGACCTTGCCTCCTCATCCTCATCCGAAGAAGAAGAGCACGTCTACTCCAACCTAGCACTAATGGCTCTTCATGACTCGGATTTCTCCTCCTCCTCCTCAAATGAAGAATCAAGCACAAGTGGGGAGAGCTCAAATGTAGGGGGAGCCTCCACATCCTCCTCATCCGAAGAAGAAGAAGAAGACATGGAAACTATGGTAACGAATGCTTCCCCTAAGAAAATAGTTTCCATAATTTCTAGTTTAACTAAGGAATTATTTGGCGTGAAAAAGAAAAACAAAAGCATGCTTAGTCAAATTAAGGAATTAGAACAAAAGCTAGAAAATACATGCTTAAATGATAATGGTTCTTCTTGCCATAATGATGCATGCTCACATGACTATATGCCTTTGGATGTTAATGATGCATGCATAGAGGAAAATAGGGCATTAAGGGAAAAGGTAGATTATTTAATCAAAGCCCTAGAGAAATTCACAATTGGCTCCAACACATTAAATATGATTATTGGGAGCCAAAGGGCAAGCTTCAATAAAAAAGGCCTAGGATATAAGGAAAAGAAAAATGAAAAGGCCTATAAATGCCTAATTGCTAGGGGACAAGACAAAAACAAAGTAATAGCTAAGAAATGGATCCCCAAGGAATATTTAGTGAACCCAATAGGAAAGAACTTATTTTGGGTTCCAAAATCCATCCTTAAGGGTTAGAATAACCCTAGGGTAGTCAACCACATGGACCTAACCTATATCATATTTTGGTTGACTTAGGATGACGGAACAACATTTTTTAGATAGTGTTGGGTGATGATAACGTACCCATAAATAGGTAATAATGCTTAAGTCATGATGATTAATGTAATTCCTATGTATGTTTGCAATCATGATTTATGATTTTGAAATTGGGCACATAATCATGAGAAATAGGATTTAAATCATGCCTTAGGTAATATTTGAATTTTTATCATAAGTAATACCTAATGCATGATTATAATGAAAACATGTATTTCATGATCATAATGTGAAATTAATTCATATATGTCATTATGATCATGTAGGATGTTAGGTTGACACTTAACCATGATAGAATTGCATGAACATATTGGTTAAGTATATTCAAATACCCCCTAGGATGCATCTCACACTCACCATAGGCTACCTTGATTGAAAACTTAACATGAGTGAGATGTTAGGATGATACAAATGTTCACTAATGCCTATGACATTTAGATGGTCATTTAAAGTATCAAAATGGCAATAATAGACCAATCATGGGGAAAGCTTATGTTTAATTCATAGACATATTGCCCAAAGATCATGGTTGGATATTTCATAAGTTTTCAAAACAATTTCTTACTTTAAAATCCATGTATTCATGTTTTGAAACAATTGGAACCAAAACTAGGTGTTAAACTTGATACTATCATGATAAAAAACCTAGTAGTTTTTAAAGCTTTTGGATTTTTGGCAAAAACGTGGAAATATAATGATTTTTCATGAAAAACTATTTTTCCCTGACAGATACACTTAAATGAAATGTGTTCCCCTAATTTCATGATTTTTCAAATTTTCTGGAATTTTTTTATGCATTTCTGAAATTTAGCCAGAAAAATCAGAAATTCCGAAAATCACGTGCGATCGATCGTATCTAATCCAGTCGATCGATATGGAATTCCAATTTTTTTTTATCAACTTATGGTATTTTCTTTCTATTAGACTTGATGTCATATGTTTCTAACTTAGTATTCATATTTTTGATGGTGTTAAAGGGGGAGAAATGAATATGTTTAAGTTATTTATGATAGGGGGAGAGATTAAGGGGGAGTTTCATGGATTAAGGGGGAGTTGCATGTTGCTATCAAATGTTTATGTTTACATGCTTTCTTTCCTTAAAAATTTATATCAAATGTTTTTACCTAACTTAAACGGATTGCCACACATCAAAAAGGGGGAGATTGTTAGGGCAATCTCTTGCCGTGATATGGTTTTGATGGTGTGGCAAAGGGTTTAAGTTAGGTTGGTATTGTTGATTTGATATGTGCGTTGAAGTTCGTGCAGGACTTAGTAATTCGCACATGGAGCCATGGCGAGTTTCACCAACTCATCACTCGGGCCTTGAGTCGGTGAAGGATTGCTTTGCGGAAGCCGTGCGCTTGGAGCATCCGAGGGACCGCCGGACGAGAAGCTTGGAGTGAAGCCGGAGGAAGTAGACTTCGAGGCAAGAGACATGAAGGAGCATTGCAGAGCCGTCTGATCTTTGCCAGGGCGTGGCCGAACGAAGAGAACTTCGGCGAGGACTCGAGAGATGAGTGGCGATTGTCACCGAAGGGTAGCTCTTAGGTGAAACTTGGCCATTTGGCCAAGTGTCGGATAGTTTTCGACACGGTCATTGCCATGTCATGGCGGTCATTGCTCGAATCGATGGGTTGATCGGGGTATAAGACCGGTTTAGGGCTTGGCGATCCGCCCATGGAAGCGATCGGCCCGATGTCGGCAATGATCGGCTCGATCGGGAAAAGCGGATCGGTCGGTGATCAATACCTGGGAATCCAGAATGGAGTCGACTCGTGGCACTGTCGATCGAGCATCGGCCGTCGTGATGGTCCATCGACCTCTTCCTCTATAAAAAGGAAGGGGGTAAGGGTTTGGGAGTCTAATGCTTATGTTCTAATACTCTCCCAAAGTTCCCTAAAGCTTTCCATCCTCTTACTCAAGCTTATTTCCATTCTATTTTGTAAGAGGAGTGTTTTTGTTGTAAAGGTTACCTCCACCTAGCTTGGTGCAAAGGAGAGACCGATAGTGATTGGTTTTGGCGGAGTGATTCACCGAGGACGAATCGGGGATCGTGGATTAGCGGCGTAGCCGTGAACCACGTTATATCTTCTTTGTTAGCGTTTGTATTTTCGTTTATTGCTTTGTCTTTATTGTTTATGCTTCCGCTTGCGCTAACGATTGTGTAGACGAGCAAGAGAACGAACAAAATACGACGAACAATGAACGAGGGCTATTCACCCCCCCCTCTAGCCGGCCAATTGATCCGACCCAACATCCTATACACTCTCCCAATTTCAAATCCCATTTTCCTTCTCATGAGGAAAAATATCATCCATCATCCCATGATGGATACCTCCCTCTAAAGGCTTGCTCTCCCTTGACCATTGCACCAACAATGTCCTTGGGCAGTCTTTAAGCCAATAGGAACTTTAAACCATCAAAATTAAGGCCTAAAGTTCAACATTGAACTTTTCTTTACCTTAAAATTGATACAAACCTTAAACAACTCTCCTAATCTATATCCAATAGATTTTCACCCTTTCTAATGCTTCTCAAAGCATATCCTAGGGTTAAGAGTGGTTAGGGAACCTTACCATAGCTGAAATGGGGTTAAACACCCTTGTTTCACCTGAAATCAACATTGATGAGTCCTTGAATCGATCAGCATCGTGTCCATCGATCGTAGCACAGCGTGATCGGTGATAACTACAGCGATTGCTAGGCGATTACGCGAGGTAGTGGTGTGCCGTCGCCCACGAGGCAATTTTTGCGGCGGTTTAGGTAGTTTTGTAAGGGTGATTTTGCCACCAAGGCGGTTTTTCGGATTCTGCCGTCCCATCGATCGATCTTTTGATTATCGAAGCAATTTGAAAAATCATAAGTAATTACACATAGCTTGAAAAATCATGAAATTTCATATGTATAATACTTATAACACATACAATTGGTGAAAAATATTGGAAAAATATTTTACCTATTAAAATAGGAGATTGATACAAAGTTCAAAACCATTGAAATTTTTAATGTTTTGGCCCTACTTTGTATCAACTTCATCAATGGTGATTGCTATCAAAAGATAGACTTCACCAAGGTTTTCTAAAGTGATTTTAAAATATTTTTGAAAACTTATTTTGAACCATGGACTCTTGGCTAGATGTACATGACTTGTACATTAGCTTTCCTCATGATTCATATTGATGATTGAGATAAGTTTAAGTTCATCTAGATGCACTATCTATGCACCTTGAACTTAACTTATTTTCCTAACATCTCACATGTATCTAAGATGAATTAAGCACACACAAGTCAAAGTAATTGTGAGATGTGGGATTAGGATTATTATAGCCTCATGCATTTTCTAAGCAACTCTATTTGACTCCCTTATATATGAGACTTCAAATCATGTCATAATCCTTAACTCAAATTTTAATTAATGCATGAATGATCATGGCATAAATGTTAATAAAAAATAAGTATAACCAATGATCATGATGTCATGACATATGAATAGACTTTAAATATGACATAGAAAATAATTTTAGACAATATCATGATATGTTATATGATAAGATAGAATTTGATGTCATGACATGACAAATTTGTATAAAAACATTAACACACACATAATCAGACAAAAACACATAATTTTTGATAAACAAAATATTTCATTCAAATATAACTTTAGTTTTTACAAGCAAAATAGAAGTATGAATTTCTTAACCTCACTAAGAAACGAAAAACAGAATCCATAAACATTCTCTAGCTGTCATCTCCTGCAGATGGTGGAGGCGTAAGAGGCTGCTGGCTCAGCGTCCAGGTCCTCATCATCTCGTACATATCCTGTTATGGCGCTCCTCCATCCTGCTGTGGCGCTCCTCCATCTGACTAAGCTGCTGACTCATGGAGGACTGGCCCGATATGATCTCCATCAGTCGCGAGTCAACAGACTACTGGTAATCCCCGAATCTGACCTCCAGCTGTGCAACATGATCTGAAAGACCTACTGCTGGTGCATCTACTGGCATATGGTCATCCTCGGCCGTCGGGCCCCTCATCGTCCCATGTCTCCGCACTAGAGGTGGCCCCCCACGCGCCATGGGCTGAGGCCGAGGTATCAATTCCATCTGTCCATCTCTAGTCCGCAGCCCAGCCAAAGTAAAGTTACGCACTGAGATGCAGTCGTATACCTCGGAAAGCGCCCTCAACGATCCCCTGGATATGTTAATGCCTATGGACTCTAACCATGCAGTGATAATATGTCCAAAAGGCATACGAACTTTCCCTTGTACAGGGGATATGAAATGGACAATACAATGAAACATGTTCAATGCAATATTCACATCTAACCTATGGCGCATGGCATACATGAGGAAGAGATGGGGAGGCCGAATCTTAGCCAGACCTCGAGTCACAATAAGAATAAAGCACCCAACAATGACTTTGTAAAGCATATTGTCAGGTGCAAATAACTCACTGATGGGAAAGAGGTTCTAGGATGGTGGGCGAGGATGGAGGAAGAGGTGCTCATGCATAGAATCTAATGAAATGTGATCAAAAGGAGCAGGAAGAGGTGCATCAAAGGTAGGATAAAAGATGAAAGTATCATCCGATGGCCTACACTCAAGGAACGCCTGCAAGATCGCAGGAGTGAACTCCAAGTCACGTTTTGCAACGTGAGTGGTGTAGGTAGGACCATCGTCTACCTTCCTCAAGTTTTGGTAGAATTCCTTGAGGAGATCATCATTAATGGCATGAGTACACAAAGCGATCTTCATGAGCTGATAATGCATTAGGATCTCAATGATGTCGCTACAGTAGTGTCTAAAAAATTGTTTATCGATGTACCTAATCGCCATCGGTTGGTACAAATGTGATCCACCCTCATTAGGGGCATTCCTACACTGTCTTCTACATGATGAATGCAATGCAATGTAATGACACAAATACATGATTAGATCAAAATGTGGTGTAAAAGAAAATTAGGGTTTAAAGGGTATAGAGATATACTTTGGTGTCATTACTAGATGGTTGTGAGGGCCTAACTGGGGAGTCGGTGTTAGGAATATTGGAATGGCTAGAGGGGGGGTGAATAGCGTAGATGAAATTCGATCGCGTTTGTGTCTACAATTTCGTTAGTGCGCAGCAAAAATAGAAATAATAAAAGCAATAACGAAATAGACAACAAGCTAACACAATGATATAACGTGGTTCGGAACCGCACGGTTCCTACTCCACGGATCGAGCTCTAAAGAGCCCTAGTGATGCACACACACTCACTAATGATAAACACTCCTTCTCGACACAAGTCGGAGGCGGAGAAACCCCTTACAATAGATCTTACAACAGTAAGAACGAAATACAAGAAATATACAATGTAAATATGAAATACAAGTAAAGAAAAGACTTTACAATACTTGTTTTGATTGCTTGAATGCTTGGTTGCTTGCTTGCACTTGGAGACCTGATTTGCACCAACAAATCGCCCCAATAGCCCTCAAGAACCGATTGCTTTTTCCTCCATCACGAGTTCCATATATAGCTTCAACTGTCTTTGGAAAAAGTCTATCGATCGATCGGGACAATCGATCGGCATCGATGCCTATTGTCGTGAGACAGCGGCTAGTTCCACGTTGGATAAGTCAGCGGAACTACCATCGATCGTGATTGTGACCATCGGTCGGTGATGGAATCCTCACTCGACGATCGAGTCTCGACTCCGATATGCGTGGCCGAATTCTCGAGCACCGATCGGTGATCATGCGATCGATCATTGCTCGAGCTCATCGATCATTTGCCCACCTCGGCGATCATTTGCTGAAACCATAATCGCGATCGAACCCTAGTTGACTCGGTCGGTCATTGCGCCACATGACACGGTCGTGGCACACCTCAAAATGAGGTTTTAACCCAAGTATGGTTCCCCGTACTTGCTAGACCACCTTAGCCTAGACCTAAGCCTTACTAGCCACCTCCATTGACCTCACGCCTCTCGGATCCCTCAAGTCATCCATGACTTGTTCATCCATCGCGTAGCCTTCAGTGCTTCCGTCGGCTATGTCATGCTAACGGTGTCTACACCGCCAAGGCACATTGGACTTACGCCGCCAAGACTCGCTTGGACTTTACGCCAACCATTGGACTTATCTTTGCCAAGACTACCGCTTGGACTTTACGCCGCCAATATTAATCCCCTTGGACTTCAAATGCCAACCCATGTTGGACTTTCCATGCCAAGACCATGCTTGGACTTTCCTTGCCAACTCATGTTGGACTTTCCATTTGCCAAGACCCATGACCTGGACTTTCCCAAATGCCAAGTGTCCAACTTGGACTTTTCATGACAATTATATTGTCATATGTTTTTGTCGAAACATCAAAACACATCAAAACATCACTCGAGCCAAACTCGAGTCCTGGTCAATCGTGACCTGGGCCGATTGCACCAACAATCTCCCCCTTTTTGATGTTTGACAAAAACTAAACAAATAATTGAGTTAGAATACTAACTCCAATCCTTTACCAATTATCCCAAATTGGTAAATGCTCTCCAAATGTTTTCCCCCAAACATTCTCCCCCTTTTTGACTAACAGCAAAAAGTTGTCTCCCCAAGAGGGTTAATGTCTCATGTCCCAATGAGATCTTACAATCTCCCCCTTGGTCCAAAAATACTTAGGATGCCTACCATCTTCCTAGTGATAAGTCCAATATCACTCAGGAGAGACAATCCTATTTACTCTCCCAATTTCCAAATTGGGTCTCTCAAAAGTCCCCATCAATATCCCAATTGATGTCATATTCTCCCAATGACTTCTCCTTTTCAAGGAGAAAAACACATCCATCATTCCAAGATGGATACCTCCCCCTAAAGGCTTGCTCCCCCTTGACCATTGCACCAACAATGTCCTTAGGAAGTCCCTAAGCCAATAGGAACTCTAAACCATCAAAATTAAGATTAGAAATTCACATTGAACTTTCCAACACCTTAAAATTGATACAAATCCCAAATACTTCTCCTAATCCATATCCAATGGATTTACACCCTTTATAATGCTTCCCAAAGCATATCCTAGGGTTAGGAGTGATTAGGGATCATAATCATTGAAATCGGGTTAAACAACCTTGTTTACCCGAAATCGAGGCTACCGATCAGTGATTGAAATCGATCATTGGAACCTCCATCGATCGTACTGAGGCGTCGATTGATAACTTGAAAATCGATTTTGATTATCGAAATGAGTTTTGAAAAATCATAACTAATTATACGTATATCGAAAAATCATGAAATTTGATACGTATAATACTTATGACTAATATAATGGGTGAAAAATGTTTGAAAATTATTTTACCCATTAAATAGTGAAATTGGTATAAAGTTCAAAACCATTGAAATTTTCAATGTTTTGGCCCTACTTTGTATCAACTTCATCAATGGTGATTGCTATCAAAAGATAGACTTCACCAAAGTTTTTCAAAATGATTTTAAAATGTTTTCAAAACCTTATCTTGGATCATATTCCTTGGGCTCTATGTACGTGACTTGTACACAAGCTCTCCCAATGATCCACAACTAAAATTAGATGAGTTTTAGTTCATCTAGATGCAAAAACTATGCACCTTGAACTTAACTCATATCCTAGCATCTCACATGTATCTAGGGTATATACATACACATACATGTCAATTAGATGTGAGATGTGGGTTTTGTTCTCCCTAGACTAGGGTTTCATGCATTTTCTAAAGCAACTCTACTTGATTCCCTTATAACTGGGACTCCAAGTCATGCCATAGTTCTTAAATCAATTTCAACCAAATTGTCTTAAATGCATGAATGATTATGACATTAGAAATGATATAAATAAACACATGCTCATAATCATGATGTCATGGCATATGATATAAAACTAAGCATTCATGACATATAAAATCATAGAAATAGGCATGATGTCATGACATGGCATATAGCAATCAGAGCATGACATATAAAATATATAGGTATAATAATACCTAAATTTTAATATTAATTGCCATTTCATATAATTAATTGCATTTTGCCATATTTCTAGTTTTCTCCCAAGTGTGCCAAAAACCCAAAATGGCACACTAACCTCTAAACCTAAATTGTGCCAATTTTGATCATTTTATCAAACTTCTCAAGTAATATTGGCACATCCAAAAAAAACTTTTAGGATTAAGACTTAAATGTATTTCCAAGGCAACCATAACCTTGAAAATAACCTAAAGTGCCACCTTTATTATGGTTGAGTTAACTACCCATCCAATCAAGGTTGGCACACCCTAAACCCATCTAGCGTGAATCAATCACGCTCTTAGGAACCCAAAACCTATTGGAGCTCCTAGGGTTAATTAGGTATTCCTTAGGGATAACCTCCCTAGATACCTTCTTAATGACCCTCCTAGACTTATTAGCCTTGGTCATTTTGGTCTTGCCTAGGTTAACCTTAGGGATTGCCTCCCTAACAACCTTCTTAGTGGCCATCCTAGGTTTCTTCGAAACCTTGGCCATTAGGCACAAACCTTGGTCAACTCTAGGAATGACTTTCCCATTGACCTTGGTCTTTCTAGACCTAGTTAGTGTCCCATAGTCGAATGGAACACTGTGGTAAGTCACCTTGGACTTAGGTTTGTGACCCAAACCATTCTTGCCCTTGGTTGACTTTTGACTCTTAGGTCCTAGAGGTTGACAATTTGACCCTTGAAATTGATTTTGTATCTTGTTTAGGGTCTTTTCCAATGTCTCAAGCCTTGACCTCAAGGCTTGGTTCTCTAATTCTAATTGCCCAATTTTAGAATTTTTATTTAAATCTTGGGCATTGGACTTTCTTGGCATATGCCTAGTCCATTTTGGATTAAAAACTAGATGCTCTTGTATTTTCTTAATAGATTCCCTAGGTATTGTTTTTCTAGGGACATTAGTCCCAAATTTCTCCTTATTCTTAAGGTGAACATTCTTAGCTCCTAAACAAATATGTTTGTTATTTCTAGCATGCTCTTTATGATACATAACAAAATTGCTAAAATTAGTTCTAGCATGCTTTTTAATGTTTAAATTAGACGGAGCATTATTTAAATATACCTTAGGGTTTGCCTTAGTGGCTCCCCCTACTTGTGATGCTCCCCTTTGCCCCTTCTTCTTCTTCTTTGGGCATTGACTCCGGTAATGACCCGGTAGTCGGCATTTGAAGCAAATGACATGCTCCTTGCTCTTTTGTCTTGGAGAACCAGCGTCCGTTGACTTTTGTTGACTTTTAGGCGTCGGAGGAGCTTTCTTGATCCTCTTTGGACATTTGCTCTTGTAATGCTCATACTCCCTACACTCAAAGAACATAATATGATTTTTGTTTAAAACCGAATTGCTTGAGTTACCTAGTTCGGTGGAGAGGATCTCTTGAGCTTGTTCTTCCTCTTGACCGGATGTAGATATTACTTCTTGTTGCTCCGGTGTTGAGGATGCTCTAATCTCCTCAATCCTAGAAGTGGATACTTCTTCCACTTCTTCCACCTCTTCTTTCTCCGATCCGGAGGTTGACTCCATCTCAACTTCTGATTCCTCACTTTCACTTGAGGATGAACTCTCCTCATGGAATCTTGCCAATTTTCTCCATAGCTCCTTGGCATACATGTAATCCTTTAGCTTGCACAAAACATCATTAGGGATTAAATCTTCCAAAAGTTTCGTTACCTTAACTTCGGTCTTGAGCTTTTGACGTTGCTCTTGGGTCCACTTTTTCAATTTTAGGACTTTCCCCTTCTTATCCCTAGGGGGTTCAAGGCCTTCAACGAGGATGAACCAATCCTCTATGTTTATCATCAAGAATGTTTCCATTCTTGCTCTCCACGCCGGAAAATCTTCTGGATCATATGGAGGTGGAGTATTGATATCCCATCCAAGCTTGTCTTGGAATTCCATCTTCACCCTCTAGCCTTTTGTCTTAGCTCCCGGTGGTTAGTCTGTAGAAGAGCCCCGGGCTCTGATACCACTTGTTAGGAATATTGGAATGGCTAGAGGGGGGGGTGAATAGCGTAGATGAAATTCGATCGCGTTTGTGTCTACAATTTCGTTAGTGCGCAGCGGAAATAGAAATAATAAAAGCAATAACGAAATAGACAACAAGCTAACACAATGATATAACGTGGTTCGGAACCGCACGGTTCTTACTCTACGGATCGAGCTCTAAAGAGCCCTAGTGATGCACATGTTGGGTTTTTCCGAGCCGCAAAAACCGCTTTTTGCGTTGCGGAAACCTCGGAAGCCCCGGCCACGGATCCGTGCGAAGTATAAAATTATAATTACATGTATGTGCTTATAGAAATCCTAGATCTACCTTAGATCTAAGAGGTTAGAATGTTACCCTCGTAGCGACGCCCTTCGCTTATCCCGCTCGTCCAAAAGTTCGCCGAAACTCGAGAGTGTCAAGTGCACACTCCTCTATGGTATCCACACAAGCAATAGGTGGAGAAAACTCAACCTTGAGTGTGCTAGCACTCCTTGGTTGGTTCGGCCAAAGAGGGATGGGAGAGGGAGAGCTTGAGAGAAAAAGTTCCAAGGAAGAAGATGAAGTTAAGAGTGTGTAACTCACCAAATGAATTCACCACCCATAACCCCTAAGTGGCCGGCCACTTCATGGAGGGGGGGTTACATGCATGCATGTAACTCCCATGACCCTTGGTCTCCCTCATGATGTGGCACCACTTGACCAAGTCAATGATGATGTGGAGCACCATCATTGGCCGGCCATGCCTAGTCATCATCATGACATGGCATTTGGTCAAGTCAAACTTGACCTTTCATCTTCCCTCTCAAGTAAAGTCAAACTTGACCTCTAATCTCCCATGGTTGATCAAATCTAACCACTTGACTCAAGTCAATTTAATTTAATGAATCTCTATTCATTAATTTAAATTGATTTGATGAATCAAATCTCAATTAGACTCATTCAACACTTGAATCAACTTGAGTCTAACTCAATTAGTCTAATTTGGATTACTCTTAATCCAATTTGGTTCATCCCATGAACCTAATCCTCATGGTTCATCATATGAACCTAATCTCCATCTAATTGCTCTTATGTGTGTGACTTATAGGTTCTTGTAACGCTGGCAATGTCCCTAAACCGATTTAGGAACATAAGCAATGAGCGTATCTAGCAACACATCATTGCTACCCAAGTTACAAGAATGTTGAGCTCCAACATCACCTTGTGACTACTAATTGTGACTCTCACAATATGTGACAATGTCCTCTATCCTTGACATCTAGATTGACCAATCGAGGCATAGACCGTGTCATCCTCGGTACAATCTAAATCTTGAACTCCAAGTAGACTCACTTAATCAAATGAGCTCAATATCTCATATTGACTCATTTGGGCATGGCCATGCACTTCGTGGTCTCACTCTATCAAGAATATCGATGTCACCCCTGGCCATATAGGAGGGATAGATCCCATCTACATCACTCACATCCTCCGCATAATTTGTTACATACCCAGTAATCGCCTTTTTAGTCCACCCTTTTACGGGTGACTTTTGACGAAGCCAAAGTATGCAACTCCTATGTAGGGAACCATGGTGACTTCAGGTCTAAGGACTAATAGTCATACTAATAGCCACATGAGAAAGTATATGACACTCATATAACGATCCATGATACTTTCTCATGGCGGTCATTCAAGATACATCTCCAATGCATACCCATGTGTCAACTTGATATCTCATATCCATGACTTGTGAGATCAAGTCATCTTGTTGACCTACATGCTAGTCTCTACGCATTAACATTGTCCCTGAATGTTAATACTCGACTAGGAATGATTAAGAGTAGTGTTCTCTATATCATCTCATTATCGATTCAACCAATCGATTGATATAGATAAGAACCTACTACTCAAGGACATTATTATATTTAGTTATTTGGCACCAATACAAGTAAATATAATAACCATGCCTTTATAAATAGGAATATGATACAATAAAGTCCATACAACAATCATCACATGATTGGCTCTAGGGCTTTCACTAACAGCACACGCACTCACTAATGATAAACACTCCTTCTCGACACAAGTCGGAGGCGGAGAAACCCCTTACAATAGATCTTACAACAGTAAGAACGAAATACAAGCAATATACAATGTAAATATGAAATACAAGTAAAGAAAAGACTTTACAACACTTGTTTTGATTGCTTGAATGCTTGGTTGCTTGCTTGCACTTGGAGACCTGATTTGCACCAACAAATCGCCCCAATAGCCCTCAAGAACCGATTGCTTTTTCCTCCATCACGAGCTCCATATATAGCTTCAACCTGTGCTGGAAAAAGTCTATCAGTCGACTGATCGGGACAATCGATCCGATCGATGCCTGTCGTGAGACAACGACTAGTTCCACGTTGGATAAGTCCAACGGAACTACCATCAGTCGACTGATTGTGACCATCAGTCGACTGATGGAGTCCTCACTCGACCAGTCGAGTCTCGACTCCATTCTCAGGGCGAATTCGAGCCGATCGGTGATCATGCGATCGGTCGATTGCTGAGCCATCGATCGGCCACCGCCCACCTGGCGATCGCTAGGCCATAATCCACATCAAACCCTAGTTGACTCGGTCGGTCATGTCACATGGCACCTGTCGACTGGCACACCTCAAACATGAGGTTTTAACCCAAGTATGGTTCCCCCATACTTGCTAGACCACCCTTAGCCTAGACCTAAGCCTTCTAGCCACCTCCATCAGCCTCACGCCTCTCGGATCCCTCCAAGTCATCCATGACTTGTTCATCCATCGCGGTAGCCTTCAGGTGCTTCCGTCGGCTATGTCATGCTAACGGTGTCTACACCGCCAAGGCACATTGGACTTACACCGCCAAGACTCCGCTTGGACTTTACGCCGCCAACCATTGGACTTATGTTGCCAAGACTACCGCTTGGACTTTACGCCGCCAATATTAATCCCCTTGGACTTCAAATGCCAACCCATGTTGGACTTTCCATGCCAAGACCATGCTTGGACTTTCCTTGCCAACTCATGTTGGACTTTCCATTTGCCAAGACCCATGACTTGGACTTTCCCAAATGCCAAGTGTCCAACTTGGACTTTTCATGACAATTATATTGTCATATGTTTTTGTCGAAACATCAAAACACATCAAAACATCACTCGAGCCAAACTCGAGTCCTGGTCAATCGTGACCTGGGCCGATTGCACCAACAGTCGGTTTGCCGGAGAGAACGCCGGAAGATCGCCAGAGGAAGGATCTCGCCGGAACCCTAACACAAGGAAAATCGCTGGAGAAGAAACCTAAAGACTGTGAGACACCATTAGAGCGACCAAAACACAAATGAGAAGGATAGCTTTCAAACCTAAGGCTTTTGGTCGCCGGTGTGGACACGGGAAGGCTGATCGGAGAAGGTTGGAGACAATCGGAGAAGAAACTCGCGTGAAGAGGGCGTGAAGACGCCGAACCCTAGCGGTTCGGCATTATAAAATCGTGACTCCAGTCGACTGATGATGGGTTAGTGAGCGGTTTACTAATCGCGATCGCTTCCGCTGGCACTCATCGAACATTCTCGAGCTACGAACATCAATCGATCGATAGTGGTTGTTAGTTGGTGATGTGACCCGATGCTCATTGATTGGATGAGCCACTCATTGGCTCTTTGTCCCGATGAACGACCATCGACCGTCGATGGATAAATCGGCCGAGTCCTCGAAGCGACACTCATTTGTTGGGCCCACGGTGTCGTGCTACAACATTATCAATCGACTGATATCTGATTTTCAGTTCTGAAATTAAGTAAATTTCGATTTCTTCACCTAATTTGTTTCATTTTACCATGTTTATTCATGTGTATCAAATATATTGATGTTATGCCTATGTTCATGTATTTGCTAATATATTTTGGTATTTTATTTCATTTTCACAAACATTAACAACCAATGTTTCAAATCCTAACATCTCACCCTTTCTAAGTGTTGAAATACACAATCAAGGTGAATGACCTATTTTATGAGATGCAATACACCATAAACATTCCTTCCATGCAAACATATGGTAAAACACATGAAGCATGGTAAGTATGAGACATCAAGATGTGTAGTACTTGAGTATCAATCTTAAATATAATTTCTAAGCCTTAAGACACTTTTCTTGATACACTAATTCCCAAGGTGTGCCAAAACCCAAAATGACACACTATGACCTCTAGATCTAAGTTGTGCCAATTTGATTGATTTATCAAACTTCTTAGTTAATATTGACACATTCTAAAAGCCTTTAGGATTCAAGATCAAAACACATTCCCAAGGCAACCATAACCTTGAAAATAACCTAACGTGCCACCTTTACTATGGTTAGGTTAACTACCCTTCCATTCAAAGTTGGCACGCCCTAACCCCATCTATCATGAATCGATCACGCTCTTAGAAACCCAAAATCTATTTGAGCTCCTAGGGTTTACTAGGTATTCCTTAGGGATAACCTCCCTAGATACCTTCCTAATGACCCTTCTAGACTTGTTAGCCTTGGTCATTTTAGTCTTGACTAGATTAACCTTAGGGATTGCCTTCCTAGTAACCTTCTTAGTGGTATTCCTAGGTTTCATGGAAACCTTGGCCACTAAGCACCTACCTTGGTCAACCTTAGGGATGACTTTCCCATTGACCTTGACTTTCCTAGACCTAGTTTGTGTTCCATAATTGAATGGAACACTATAATAAGTCTCCTTGGGCTTAAGTTTGTGACCCAAGCCTTTCTTGCCCTTGGTTGGTTCTTGATTTTTAGGTCTTTGGCTTTGACCATTAGACCTAGGTTTTTGATCATTTGACCCTTTAAATTGATTTTGGATAATCCTCAGGGTCTTTTCTAATTTCTCAAGTCTTGACCTCAAGACTTTATTTTCCTTTTCTAATATCTCAATTTTTAATTTTTCATTACTTCTTGAGATATTCTTATTTCTAGACATATGTCTAGATTTCTTGGAGTTTAAGCCTAGATGATCTTCTATTTTGCTAATAGACTCCCTAGGTAAGGTTTTTCTAGGGACATTAGTCCCAAATTTCTCCTTATTTCTTAAGTTAACATTCTTAGCTCCTAGGCAATAGAATCTATTTCTACTAACATGTTTTTCATGAGTAATAGCAATTGAATTAAAAGCATGCTTTTGACTTTTAGATTTAGAAGGTGCATTATTAACTTTTACCTTAGGGATCGCTTTAGAAGCTCCCCCTACATGTGATACTCCCTCTTGAGTCTTCTTGCTCCCCCTAGAGCATTGACTTATATAGTGCCCCTTTTGATGGAACTTGAAGCAAATGATATGCTCCTTGCTCCTTTGACTTTGGGCATGGACATCCTTGACCTTTGGCGCCGATGGACTTTTCTTGACCCTCTTTGGGCACTTGCTCTTATAGTGCTCGGTTTTCCTACACTCAAAGTAAATTATATGAATTTTATTTTGAACCGAAATGCTTGAGTTACCTAGGGTGGTGGTGATCGGAGTGGTTTCTTCATCCCTCCCAGAGGTTGAGGCTTCTTCTTGATTTTGTTCTGGCTCCAGTGTGGATGGCCTCTCCCCTTCAATCCTAGAGATGGATGCTTCTTCCACCTCTTCTACTTCTTCTTCCTCCGATCCGGAAGTTGACTCCATCTCAACTTCCGATTTCTCACTTTCACTTGAGGATGAGCTCTATTCTTCCTCTTCCTTATCTTCTTCTACTTGTGCCAAGTGAGGCTTCTCATGGAACTTGGTCAATTTGTCCCATAGTTCCTTGGCATCTTGAAATTCACCTAACTTGCACAAGACATCATTAGGTATCAAATCTTCTAAAAGTTTTGTTACCTTGACTTCGGTCTTGAACTTTTGGCATTGCTCTTGGGTCCACCTTTTTAACTTGAGAACATCTCCCTTCTTGTCCCTAGGAGGTTCGAAGCCTTCCATGATGATGAACCAATTCTCTATGTCCATCATCAAGAAATTCTCCATTCTAGTCCTCCATGCCGGAAAGTCCTCTCGGTCGTATGGTGGTGGAGTGTTGATGTCCCATCCAGCTTGTCTTGGAATTCCATCTTCCCTCTAGATTCTTTTATCTCCCGGTGGTTAATCCGTAGAAGAGCCCCGGGCTCTGATACCACTTGTAGAAGATCCTTGGAAGCTAGAGGGGGGTGAATAGCTCGTTTTCGTTGCGTGATGGAATTCAATTACGTTCGTCTACAACTCTTGTTAGCGCAGCGAAAATAAAACAAATAGCAATAACGAAATATGACAAACACAATTACACAAGTATTTAATATGGTTCGGAACCGAACTGTTCCTACTCCACAGATCGAGCTCTAAAGAGCTCTAGCGATGCCAATGCAATCGCTAATCACAAATAACTCCTTCTCGACATAAGTCGGAGGCGGAGAAACCTCTTACAACAGATTACAAAAGTAATATAAGATAAAACAAGCAAATACAAAAAGAATACAACAATCTATGCAAAGAAAAACTTTACAAATGCTCTTTTGATTGCTTGCTTTGTGGTTGCTTGAATTTCACTTGGAGACCCTGATTTGCAGTAACAAATCGCCCCAAAAGCCTTCAAAAATCGATGGTGATTTCCTCCTCCACGAGCTCCATTTAAAGCTGCAACCTGAGCTGGAAATCATCGATCATTCGACTGCTCGGGACCATCAGTCGACTGATTCCATTGTTGTTGTGAGACAACGACTAGATCCACGCTGAAAAATCCAACGGATCCATCATCAGTCGACTGATAGAGCCTCCACTCGATTGCTAACCCTAGCAGTCGAGTCAGACTCCATTCTGTGCTCGAAAAACCGAGCACCAGTCGACTGATCACACGATCAATCGACTGCTCATCAATCGGTTGATCGCCACCTCTGGCGATCATCGGCTGACAATTCTGCGATCAAACCCTGTTGACTCATGCCGCCGTCATTTGTCACATGGCACGATCGTGGCACACCTCAAACATGAGATTTTAACCCAAGTATGGTTCCCCCATACTTGTTAGACCACCCTTAGCCTAGACCTAAGCCTTCTAGCCATCTCCGTCAGCCTCACGCCTCTCAGATCCCTCCAAGTCATCCATGACTTGTTCATCCATTGCGCTAGCCTTCAGATGCTTCCATCGGCTATGTCATGCTAACGGTGTCTACACTGCCAAGGCACATTGGACTTACGCTGCCAAGACTCCGCTTGGACTTTACGCCGCCGACCATTGGACTTATGCTGCCAAGACTCCACCGTTGGACTTTACGCCGTCAATATCAAACCCCTTGGACTTCTCAAATGCCAAAATTCAAGCTTGGACTTTCCCTTGCCAACCCATGTTGAACTTTCCATGCTAAGACCCATGGTTGGACTTTTCCTTGCCAAGACCCATGCTTGGACTTTACATGCCAAGTACTCAAGACTTGGACTTTCCATGACATGGTCAACTCCAGTCAACCATCAAAATCCCTCAAGTCAAACTCGAGTCCGATTAATCATAACCCGGGTCGATTGTTCCAACAATCTCCCCAAAATATTATTAGACATCAATGTCAACTCACTATGTCAAACATCAAAACATCACTCGAGTCAAACTCAATTCCGGTCAATCGTGACCTGGGCCGATTGCACCAACAGTTCTGGTAATTTTTTTTTATATATCCAACTTTGTTTTCTCTCTATTTATCCTGTTTTCGAAATTATACCAAGGATTAATTTTAATTTTTTCCAAATTTCATCCATATATATCAATCTAAAAATTAATTTATACTCAAAATAAATTCTTCTAGTACTAAATATGATTTTGTGTGATATTTAATTGCAAACTATAATATCATTTCAAACAAATATTATATATTTACAAGAATAAAATTACTTAAAATTAAACATTAATTATATATAATATAAAATAATAATACTGTACTTTTATAAATATACAATATTTATACGTACCTGTCCTGATGGGAACAACGGATGAGCTCATAGCTAGCCGAAGAGTTTACGAACACACCGAACACCTTAATGACGAAGTACGACAAACCTATGAAAAATAAAATATTAATTT
Source organism: Wurfbainia villosa (assembly GCA_025175895.1). NCBI lineage: Eukaryota > Viridiplantae > Streptophyta > Magnoliopsida > Zingiberales > Zingiberaceae > Wurfbainia > Wurfbainia villosa. Next base: position 35,550,667 of record CM046006.1, read on the forward strand.
TGTATTTAGATTACACATAATACTAATTTATATAATTTGAATAACATTTTAACTCTATTGTTACGGCGATAAACGACCCAATTTGATTGTGCATACGTTGTTTGGAACAAATGATCTAGTTGGGACGATGATTAACCACCCAAACTACGCCCTCATGTCAAATTACACGGCAGTTGCTCGCAAAGTGCGACAATTGCCCGCAAAGTGTGATAGCGGTCGCCCCGATCTCGCGGTAGCTATTAATAAAGTGTGACAGCTGCCTACAAAGTGCGGCAGCGACCTCTCCGACCTCGCGACAACATAAATTCATGAGGCCACACGACAACTACCACGAGGGCACGCGGCAATTGTCGCATGGCGTGGCAACAACCGACCGCGAGGTGCGACCGCTCGCGGCAGCTGCCGCGAGGCCACGTGGCAACTGCCATGTGGCATGGCCTGGCGGCAATAGCCGCGAGGTGCGGCTGCTCACGACAACTGTCGCGAGGCTTGAGGCCACCGCGAGGGCACGCAGTGGTTGCCGCGTGGCCTCGCGGCAGCTGCCGCGAGCTTGTACGACACCGCCGTCGCTGCTCCGACAACGACGACGACATGTAGCGAGAGAGGAAGTGGGGAGGAAGAGGAGTGTACCGGCGGGATCAGATCGGGGAAGAGAAGATGTCACATGAGATTCGATTGGGGAAAGGAAGGGGGGGGATATTTAGGGAGAAATTGGTGACGAATCCTATTTCGTTGCTAAATTCGTCGCCAATTTGGCGACGAATACTAGATGCATCGCCAATTTGGTGATGAAATTTATTATTCGTCGGCAAATTGATGACAAATTTATTTTTCGTCGCCAATTTTACGAAGAAAATTATTTTTCATCGCCAATTTAGCAACGAATATTATATTTGTCGCAAAAATTATAACTGTATCATGACAAAATAATCAAAATTTTCCATCGAAAATTTTTCGTCACCAAATTTTATGGGAAATTTCCAATGAATTCATGAATTCGTTGCTAATTTACAACGAAAAAAATTTCATTGCAAAATTTGCAATGAATTTATGAAATCGTTGCAAATTCTGTAACGAATTTTGAATTCGTTGCAAAAATTTGCAATGATAATGTTATTTTGTAGCAAATTGGCGACAAAAAAATCATTTTCGTCGCCAATTTGCTACGAATTTTGTGACGAAAATTAAATGTTAGAAATTTAAATAATTTTGCAATAAAAAAATTTTTGTTGGAAATTTCGTTACTAATTTACGATGAACTTTAAAATTCGTTGCAAATTTTGTTGCAGATTTGCAACAAATTTTTTTGTTGCCAAATTTCGTCGCCAATTTAATATTTTTTTGTAGTGATGGTACTCTTGGATACATGTAAAGTAACTAGAATCCGGAGGACGAGGAAGTAATACTTGGGCTAGGTGTGACATGGTCAACCTAGTGGGGACTAACACAATAGACCATGTCCTAAATCAAGTGGGTATAAGATGAGTGAAGAGAATGGGGCACGACTCACTGTAGCTGCTGAAAAGTTTCAGAAATTGTTCTGGGGTCAACTATTGATTTTCTGATTAATTGGGGATCATGATGTACTACTAGGTGTCACTCATGATTATCCTATAATTAATGGTTAATTATAGATGGACAACATAAACCGGAAACCTATTTGGTCACACGCACTACGAGTGTTATCCAAAAAGTTTAAAATGAGTTTGAGAATGAGATTCTCAAATCGAGAGAGACTTGGTTTGGTTGGACCAAACATAGAGCGAGCATGAAATTGTTTCAGTCGCATCGGAAGCATGGATGGACTGATTCTTATGAAGACATGATGGATGAACCAAATCGGTTTGGTTCTAATCAAATGGTGGAAAATAAACCAAAGTGGTTTGGTTTCTTTTAAACGAATGAACCAAAATTGGTTTGGTTCGTTTTAACTTAAAATAGACCTGTTACAGTTTGATTTATTTTAACTTAAGTTAATGGAGCGGGTTAACGGATTTTGGTTGTGAACCAATAACCCTTTGAGAAAAGGTTTTCGAGAAAAGGCTTTAGAGAAAAGGTCTTGAGAAAAAGTCTCTTATTGGATAAGAGATACGTTCTCTATAAATAACGGGGTTAAGAGATAATCAGTAGTGAGATCGACTAAGGTTTGTGAAACCCTAGCCATTTTCTTTTCTCCTCTCCCTCTCTTGTGTGTCGGTTCTCTTGTTTTCGTCGCCCAACACCAAGGTGCCGCCCAAGTTGTTGTGCCACCACCTTTCCCTTGCCGCCGGCCAACCACCAATCGCCTACAACCCTTCGACCATCCTCAGCCACAGACAAACCTTCCTTGGTCGCCGGTGACTAAGGAGCAGCCCACCACTAGTTTGGTCGGCCACTTCCTCCACCAAGCTGCCCTCTTGAACAACTTGTGTCCTTTGTGATAAGAGAATCATTTGGCCAACATTTGGAACTCCGACAGCGGCCTCCTTGCCAAGGATTGGATCTCCGACAATCCTCTTTGGTGGAAAATCGAAGTTTCATCAATCGGTTGATGAAAACCGCTTTCGAGAAGTGAGTTTACGAAACTCGTTTTGGATTCAAATTGTGATTGTCTCTCAGATCACAATGTCTTCGACGATACTAGTATCTCATGTGAAGATGGGGCTTGTAGCTTGTTGAAGCTATCTCGATGATAATCGACATGGATATGGATAGAGGTGAAACTTACGAGTGTCGCTAAGGTTGATGTCATTTCTGCTTCACATAATTCATCAAGTATACCAAGTATAAGTTTCCTTTTATTACAAAATTTGAAAATGTGATTATGTCTACACTTGATGTATCCTTGCATGTGTGTGGTGTGTGTAGTATAATAAATTAGTTTTTTACTTATTTTTGTTTCCGCTGTGTGCATGTTTACGAAATGTGTTCGAACACACACTCACGTTGGTGTCGAAAAAACCCAATAGTGGTATCAGAGCCTGACTGTGTTTCAACATAATCATAAAATTATTTTGTGATAGTTATAATTGTATTTTTAGAAATTTTCTACTTTTGAAAAGTTTAGAAATAATTATGAAAATTTTAATTAGTAAAGAAATTTAAATTGAAAATTTTCTAATATGATTAGGAAATTACAATTTAGGAATTTTTTTTCCTAAATTAAATTTGAATTTTCTTAATTAATATTTTTCATAAATAAAATATGTGATTAGATTTGGAATTTTTTTTCCTATTTTAATCAAGATTTAATTTGAGTAATCAAATCTCAAACATATTTTATTTCCAAAATTAGTTATGACAAATAAGGAAATCTATTTGTACATGTCATGTAATTGCATTAGATGCATATCTTTATGTCATGCATGTCGTGACATGTAGATGTTTATCATGTGTGTCATGTTATGTAGATAATAGTTATTTTCTTGCAAAGAGGATGAGACCTTAAAACCCTTATACAATATTAAAGTCTACACCTTCCATTAATATGGTTAGAACCAGAGTTCCATTTCTTGTTTGGGTTGTTGGACTCTCTCCAAGCCCGGCTCGAACCTAAACATGTTCAAACCATTGAAATAGTTTATTAATAATATGGTAAGAGTCAGAGGTCAATTGTTAGTTTGGGTTGTTGGACTCTCTCTAAGGCTGGCTAATTGGTTGAATGTGCTCTAACCATATTAAAATTATTTCGTGATTAATGGGTCGGCTTTAACTTGGAGCATTAGTTTCTTGGACTCTCTCCAAGGTCGATGTGAAGGGGGTGAAGTTGGGTGCTATGCATATGATGCATACTTATTAATGTGTTAACAACCCAATATATGTGTGAACATTTAATTAGTTGATAGCACATTGTAATAGTTACATATACGTGATATGTAATTAGTATTCTTGATACCTACCATCGTAGCTAAGAATGACTTGTTGGACTCTTTCCAAGGTTATTTTTATCTATGTTGGATATCAACCCAATCGGAGATGGACCTACGATCTCCCTAATTGATTTTGAGGGTTTTTGATTTCGAAAATGAATGGGATTTATAAATGTATGTTGATGCATTTAAATCATCTTTCTCATATATGCTCGATTTGTATTTCTAGGTTAATCGCTTAATCATGATGTCTTTGAATTTGCAATCTATTTTGGATTCAAATAAGTTGACTGGGTCGAACTTCTTGGAATGACTTAGAAACCTGAGAATTGTTCTCAAGGCGGAAAAGCTTGCGTATGTTCTCGAAGAGCCTTTTCCCACCTATCCTAAAGATGATGCAACTCCGACCAATTGTTGGCCTATCAGAAACATGTGAATGATTTTGAACTAGTGAGTTGCAACATGCTAATTGCGATGGTATCCAAGCTTCAGAAGCAGCATGAGCATATGGATGCGAATACAATAGTCTTTCATCTTCAAGAGTTGTTTGATGAGAAAGCAAGATCCGAAAGGTTCGATGTCTCCAAGCTCCTCTTCACCTCTAAGATGCAAGAAGGTTCATCTGTAGTGCAATTTGTGCTAAAGATGAATGGGTACATCGAGCAATTAGCAACACTCGGTTTTGTGATGAATCATGAATTAAGTATTGACTTAATTCTATATTGTTTTCCCAATAGTTTCTCACAGTTTGTGATGAACTACCGGATGAACAAAATTGAAACCACAATTTCTGAGCTCCTCAATATGCTGAAGACTGTGGAGCCTTCTATGAAGCATGAGGAGAAGTCAATGCTGTTAGTTGATTCCTTTAAGAAAGGTTCTAAGAAGAAGTCAAAGGAACAACGAAGGGGAAGAAGACGAAATCAGCTCAAAAGAGCACTTGCCATCACTGTGGCAAGGAAGGCCATTAGCGAAGAAACAGTAAGATTTATCTTGAGTCCGTGAAGAAGAAGAAGGCATCCGATGCCCCATCCTCTTCAGGTATCTTCGTTATTAATTATCATTTTATTTCTTCAAACACTTGGGTATTGGATACTGGGTGTAGCTCACATATATGTAATGACATACAAGGGCTAAGGAATAGAAGAAGACTCGTCAAGGGAGAATCAAATTTGCGAGTTGGCAATGAAGCAAAGATTGCTACGGTCGCCATCGGAACATATTTGTTGAAGCTCCCTCCATGACTTGTTTTAGAACTGGACTATTGCTATTATGTACCTTTGTTAATAAAGAATATTATTTATATTTCCTGCTTAAATAGAAATGGGTACCATTTGACTTTTAGTAACAATTATTGTTACATAACTTTGAATGACGTTTTTTATGAGACTGGAACTTTGTGCAATGGAATATATACGCTAGATGTATCTGGTGACATTTTCAATATCGAAGCGAGCAACAAGCATGCTCGGAAAGATAATCAATTAAACTTCTACATGTGACATTGTCTTCTTAACCATATAAGCAAGAAATGCATGCTCGAATTACACTGATGTGGTATTCTAGAATCGTTTGAATTTGATTCATTCGATACATGTGAATTATGCTTAAAAGGCAAGATGACTAAGTTACCTTTTACTGAAAAAGATGAACCGGTGAGAGAGTTGCTTGGTCTAATATATACTGATGTATGCGGACCTGTGTCAACTCAAGCCCTAGGAGGCTATGACTACTTCATCATCTTTACCGATGATTACTCATGGTATGAGTATGTGTTCTTGATGAAATACAAGTTTGAAACCTTTGAAAAGTTCAAAGAATTCAAAAATGAGGTAGAGAAACAACTTGAAAAAAATATTAAAATATTTCGATTTGATTGAGGTGGTGAATACTTGAGTCAAGAGTTTCTGAATTATCTAAGGGGCAATGATATATTATCTCAATGGACTCCGCCATATACACCATAGCTTAATGGCGTGTCTGAGAGGCGAAATCGAACCTTGTTGAACATGGTTAGGTCAATGATGAATCATGCGAATCTTCCCAAGTCCTTTTGGGGCTATGCACTTCAGACAGCTATTTACTTGCTAAACAAAGTCCCGACCAAGGTAGTCTCCACTACTCCATATGAGATATGTAATAGTAAGAAACCTCATTTATCTTACTTGAAGATATGAGGTTGTCCTGCTTATGTGAAGTAGACTGTATCAGACAAACTGGATGCTAAGGATGATAAATGTCTATTTATTGGATACCCTAAGGAAACGAGGGGTTACCAATTCTATCACCCTGTGGAACAAAAGGTTTTTGTTTCAAGGCAAGCTGTGTTTATAAAGAAAGAGTTTCTCTTGCAAAAAAATAGTGGGAGTGTCATTGAACTTGAGGAGGTTCATGAAACTCCAATAGACATTGATGAGATACCTGATCAAACACCTCAACCGATAACTCATAGTGATGAGACATCGACTGAATCTATTGTGACACCATATCTTCGTAGATCTGGTAGGACACGCAACATTCCTGAGGGATATGGATTTCTCGTAAGCGAATCGAACGACGTATTTTTCATTGACGACGAGGAGTCTACCAGTTATGAAAAAGTTATGAAAAGTTCAGAAAGAGATAAATGACTTAAATCCATGAAGTCGGAAATGAATTTCATATATGAAAATCAAGTTTAGAACTTGGTGGACCCACCTGAAGGCATTAAGCATATAGGGTGCAAGTGGGTTTTCAAGAAGAAAATCGACATGGATGGTAATGTGATTACCTTTAAGGCTAGATTAGTGGCGAAAGACTATCATCAAAAGCAAGGTGTTGATTATGACGAAACCAATTCATCTGGAGCTATGCTTAAATCCATTTGGATGCTCCTGACCATAGCAACTTATTATGATTATGAGATATGACAAATGAATGTGAAAACAACTTTCCTTAATGGAAACCTACTCGAGGACATATATATGATACAACCCAAGAGTTTCACATCAGTTGATAAAACCAAACGTATGCAAGCTTTGACGGTCCATATATGGATTGAAGCAAGCATCCAGGAGCTAAAATATCCGTTTTGATGAGACAATCAAAAGGTTTCTCATAGAAAATCCAGACGAACTCTGTGTGTACAAGAAGATTAGTGAGAGTGCAGTCGTATTCCTAGTGTTGTATATCGATGACATATTACTTATGGGAAACGATATATTTGTCTTACAATCAGTTAAAATTTAGTTATCCAAAACATTCTCCATGAAAGACCTGTAAGAAATGACCTATATCTTTGGGATTAAGATCTATAGAGATAGATCGAAATGGTTGCTTGGTCTTTGGTAATCTACATATATAGACTGAGTGCTAAAGAGGTTTATCATGTCGGAATTCAAGAAAGTTTTCCTTACCATCAGGCATGAGATACACCTTTCGAAGTTCATGTGTCCACGCACAGAAGACGAGAGGATTTGCATAAGTAAGATCTCATATGCATCCGCAATAGGATCTATCATGTATGCTATGTTATGTACGAGACCCGATATATCGTATGCTCACGAGTGTCACGGCGGATACGATCGATCGAGGAATGGATCATTGGGTGATTATTAAGGCGATCCTTAAGTACTTAAGAAGAACTAAGGATGTGTTCTAATATATGGAGGTGACATGGTGTCTGGCGGGTATATCTGGATACCAACTTCTAGACAGACAAGGATGATTTTAGGTCTCAATCTGGGTACATATTCATCTTGAATGGAGGCATAATAAGTTGGAAAGGTTCCAAGAAAGACACTATAGCAGATTCTGCCACTGAGATAGAATACATTGCAGCTTCAGAAGCAGTAAAGGAAGCGGTTTGGATCAAGAAGTTCGTCTCTGAACTTGGTGTGGTCTTATCAACGATCCAAACATGTACTTCATCGCTATCATCTGGTCAGAGAGATCATAAGTAGGAAGAAAATACAAATTGAGAAGATTCCCACTGAAAGAAACTTAGCGGATCCTTTAACTAAGGACTTACCTCAAAGTAAGTTCGAGGGTTATGTTAGAGCTTATAGTATTGGATACCATAGCGATTGACATTAGGCTAAGTGAGAGTTTGTTAGTTATATATGAGAGGTGTCCTAAGGCAATCACCTTATTGTTGTACCATTTATTTGATAAATGAAAATTTCTTATTTAAGTGTACATGCTATCATGTATTTGATTGGATCTTAAACTCATTTACTGAATATCCGTATTACGATTCATAACATAAGAGAATTTGTGATTGGATCACAACTAGTGAGTATCTCCACATGTGTAATTGTGATGTATTGGAATTATCCTTAGTCGATGAATTGATGTATTCGGACACTATCAATTCTGTTGAGACTAGCACGAGTTATATTCTTTAGTTTATCTAAGTAGTTTTTTCTCACTTATTGGAGACATTGAGATGTCCGGAGTTAACCGTGGATGCTAGTTATGGTAACTAGTTCATTGGAGTGACTAGCAGTAAGACTTCATATAGTTCTCTGCATATATGGATATTTCAATGAAATTCTTACTGTAGTTTAAGTGTGATGTTCATTCGACTTACGGTATTCAAGTCATCTTGGTCATGAAGACTTATGCTTTGACATCTTAAGTATCTCCGAGGAGATGTGGACCCGGGATGATTGGGTATAAGTCGAAGTGACCGAAGGTGTTTGAATAGCCTACAGAGGATTCACCACTCCTTGCAAGGAGATGTATACCCTATGGCCTCTCGTCGAATTGTTACTAAAGTCTTTGGCCAAAGTATTACATGTTTAGAGTATGATACTCTTGGATACATGTAAAGTAATTAGAATCCGGAGGACGAGGAAGTAATACTTGGGCTATGTTTGACATGGTCAACCTAGTGGGGACTAACACAATAGACCATGTCCTAAACCAAGTGGGTATAAGATGAGTAAAGGGAATGGGGCACGACTCACTGTAGCTGCTGAAATATTTCAGAAGTTGTTCTGTGGTCAACCGTTGATTTTTCGATTAATTGGGGATCATAATGTATTACTAGGTGCCACTCATGATCGTTCTATAATTAATGGTTAATTATAGATAACCAACATTAATCGGGAACCTATCTGATCACACGCACTACGAGTGTTATCTGAAGGATTTAAAATGAGTTTGAGAATGTGATTCTCAGATCGAAAGAGACTTGGTTTGGTTGGACTAAATATGAAGTGAGCATGAAATTGTTTCAGTCGCATCGGAAGCATGGATGGGCCGAATCTTATGAAGACATGATGGATGCACCAAATCGGTTTGGTTCTAATCCAATGGTGGACAGTAAACCAAAGTGGTTTAGTTTGTTTTAAACGAATGAACCAAAATTGGTTCGGTTCGTTTTAACTTAAATTTGACCAACATGGTTGGATTTATTTTAACTTAAGTTAATGGAGCAGATTAACGGGTTTTGGTTGTGAACCAATAACCCTTTGAGAAAAGGTTTTCGAGAAAAGGCTTTCGAGAAAAGGTTTTCGAGAAAAGGCTTTAGAGAAAAGGTCTTGAGAAAAAGTCTCTTATTGGATAAGAGACACGTTCTCTATAAATAACGGGGTTGAGAGATAACCAGTAGTGAGATCAACTAAGGTTTGCGAAACCCTAGTCGTTTTATCTTCTCCTCTCCCTCTCTTGTGCGTTGGTTCTCTTGTCGTCGTCGCCCATGTTAAATACTGAAAATTTTATGGCCAAAATTTAGGAAAATAATCCTAGAAATTTTTCGAGATTTTTAGGGAATTTTAAGAATTTTTCCAGAATTTTTCTAGATTTAAACGGAGTCCGTACGAGATTATTATTGGGGAATTAATGGGTTTGATTAACCCTATGTTCAAATACCTAAACCTAGGGTTAAGCTTTTGGATTTGTTTAAAACCTAATCTAGGGTTAGGGCTAATTAAATTGGACCAGTTTTCGTAACCTATCCCATTAATCCCTCCTTAGGTTTTATTACTTCCCCCGTCGCACGCACCAAAGGCTAAAGCCTTCCCTATCGCGATTTCTTTCCGTGACCTTTTCTCTCGCGGCCGTTCTCCCCCTCCGCGCCAGTTCTTCGCGCGCCACCCTCCTCACCGCCGCCCGCTGCGACCATCCACAAGCTCGTGGCCCCGGGCGGTCGTCTCGAGTCCGCCGCCCTTATGCGGCCAGCGCCGCAGGACCTGATGCCGCCCCTGCGCATGCGGCCATCGACCGCTACCTTGGCCACTCTCCATCCCCGTAGCCCTCTCTGCCACCGATGTCGCCGCCTGAGACCTTGCGGTCGGTTGTTCCTCCACAAGCGTCAGCAAGTGCTCGACTTCCTTGTGCCAAGGCCGCTGCCGCTCGCCCAAGCCCCACGCGCTGACGCCCAGGCCACTGCTCGCGTTCACAGTCGTTTCTCCACCGCTCCGCAATGCCCGATTCCTCTGTCTTGGTCGTCGCCGTCAAGTGGCCAGCCTCTGTCGCCAGGAGGTTGATCCGAGGTCGATCTCCACCCCGAGTTCGTGTCATCGCCCATCGCTGCCTCCCCGAGCCAATCGTCGCCTTTCGTTGTGCCTGGGCCGCCGGTGTGGGAGTTGCCCTTCTGGCCGAGCGTCGCCGGAGTAGGTAAGAGTTGTTTCTCTTCTTCGATTCTGGACAGGATCTATACCTATCTGTGAATTTCTGTGGTTGAGCGTGGGATCTTGTTTGGGCAGAGATCGTGAATGTCATTTGCTTCGGTGAACAGAGGATTTGGGGGAAAACTTTGCTGCCGGTGGAGTTTTGCTAGCTTGGTAAGCTTGATCTATCTTCTCTTTTTATTAGTTGTAAATTGATAGATTTTGGGTTGTTGGCTGTGAGGTTTAGGATGGAAATGGGTAATCTAGAAATGGTTGTAAATGGTTGTGAAGGCTATAAGGGGTGTTGATTATGGTGCATGAGTTAGGGAGTTGCTAATCTGGAAGGTGAGTTTATATGGAAATCCTAATGGGATTTGGTTAGATGTACAAGTGAGGGTTTCTAATTCGTATTCGATAAAAAGGATGCGAATATAGAAACTATATGGTAGTAAATTTAGCATGTTGTCGTGTGCTTGGATTTGATGGTAATCATATATGTTTTATGCAGGTTTTGGTCACGAGACAGGTCCACGGGTGTGAAGATTTTATTAGTTCGAGCATTATATAAGACGGCTATTTTGACTTATCTTTTAGATATAGTCATGTTGATATCCTAATTAGGATAGCTTGCAATAATTTTCATGTTTATATGCCTAGGATTTTTTTTATGCCTACTTGATACATACATTTGATCAGTATGATTATATCTTCCCTGGTTTTACTTGGATCATAGATATGTACTTATTGGTTGTGCATATTATTCGGTTATGCATTTTAGTTGCATTTACATGCTTTAGTATCATGCACCATCTTGCATGATTGCATGCTGGTTGGACGAGGTTCCTTTATAATTGAGCCCGCAGCCAGTTACATGGCCTGCACACACTGTCACTCATGGGTTAGTGGTACATTAGGAGGGTGTGTGCGATTGCTGTCGAGTTCGTCGCTCATGGAGGTAGCGAGGCGTGGGGTGTGAGCGAGGATCCCTCCTTTGATCTATGACAGATGAGAGCTTAGCTCCCACTCTGTTTAGGCGGGAGAGGATAGGTGTACTCAGACGATCCCGCCCACTTCGGTCACTCAGGAGCAGTGATGACAGAGTGCACAGTTGTCATAGCACTACCCACTCGGCTTCACCATCGCGTGTGAGGTGGCTAACTGGCATCAGGGGTGACCATGTCATTTGCATGGCATGCACTTTGCATGGATAACATTTGTATTGTGTTTGCTGCATTTTTATTGATGCTTGGATGTTGCATATGATTGTCATGCATACAAGATTCATATTTGTATATGGAGATGACTTTATCTCTTATAGTATGACACATGCTCCTGTATCAGGGCAGGAGATTCAGGTAAGTACATTCCTTTTGTATTTCTTGCTTGCATACTCTATTTATATGAGACCGTACTGGCATGATTCTTATTGTTAGTTATATCTTGCTATGCATATCGACTATTATCCGCTAAGTTCTTTGAACTTACCCGTGTTTTTACATCTGCTTGAGTTGAAAGCGCAGGAGAGTCGTTGTCAATCCCCTAAATCGAAATGGATAGGTTTTATTGGTCTTATGGTTTTGGTTTTTAACTAGATGAAGTGTGTAGGATTTGTGTTTATTTTGGTTATGTACTTGTGGAGGTTTGGAGATATTTGTTGTGTCCTTATGGACTATTCGATTGGTTTGGTTGTATATTCCTGCTCAGATGGCAGAAGGGGTAAGTCTAGATATAGTAGACTGTTGCTATTTACTTGGGTTGTTGGCCTGAGGCCTATTTTATTACCTGCGTGTGATGTTTGGATTCCGGTCGTGTTGACCGATGTATAGTGGCCGTGTAGGCCTTGTATGAAAATTGGTATTGTCACCCGTACATGGGAGATGCTGTCGGATTTTTATCTGGCGGGGACTCCCTCGGGGCGTGACAGCCCAACACCAAGGTGTCGCCCAAGTTGTTGTGCCACCACCTTCCCCTTGTCGTCAGCCAACCACTAGCCGTCGGCAACCCTCCGACCAACCTTCCTTGGCTATCGGTGACCAAGGAGCAACCGACCACTAGTTTGGTCGACCACTTCCTCCACTAAGCTACCCTCTTAGACAGCTTGTGTCCTTTGCGACGAGAGCATCGTTTGGACGACATTTGAAACTCTGGCAGTGACCTCCTTGCCGAGGATTGGATCTCTAGCAATCCTCTTTGGTGGAAAATCGAAGTTTCGTCAATCGATTGACGAAAACCGCTTTCGAGAAGTGAGTTTACAAAATTCATTTTTGATTTGAATTGGATTTGAATTGTGATCGTCTCTCGAATCACAATGTCTTCGATACGAGACTAGTATCTCATGTGAAGAGGAGACTTATAGCTTGTTGAAGCTATCCCGATGATACTTGACGTGGATACAGATAGAAGCGAAACTTACGAGGGTCGCTAAGGTTAATGTCATTTCCTCTTCACATAATTCGTCAGATATACCTAGTATAAGTTTCCTTTTATTATAAATTTAAAAATACGATTATGTCTACACTTGATATATCCTTGCATGCGTGTGGTATGTGTGTTGTAATAAATTAGTTTATTATTTATTTTTTCTTCCGCTGTGTACATGTTTACGAAACATATTCGAACACACACTCACATCGATGGCGGAGAAACCCAACACGTAATACTTGAATCCCATTTATTAAATATTCATCATTAGTTACGAGTGATCGAGATCCGATAGAGACACATCCAAGAGTTGAATCATCGGTTTTCGTATAAATCTGTGTGAAAAGCCCCTTCACTCTAATTTTGTTCTAATAGTTGGTTGATCAACATTGCTTTTTTTTGCGCGTGGTAGTAGTCAACAGTGATTTGAAGTTCTAGCAAAGATTTTTCGAAGTGCTTGTAATTATTGGAGAATGATGAAAGATGGGTCTGAGGTATTGTTGGGTTTTGTCTGCGCACGAAACCCACTAGGCCCCTTTCTCCGTGTATGGACGAGCTCAACGTGGGTAGAAATAAGACATGCTCAACATGATTCATCTCTCTACTACGGTGCCTAGCATGAGCTCGAGCCCATGTCACTCCCGCACTTGAGCTTGGAATTTTAGGGCTGGGTTAAATCTAAAAAAAAAAATAAACACATATTTTATTAAAAAAAATATTTTTCTCCTAAAATTTTATTTAAAATATAGATATTGATGATTAATTATAATTTGTCAAGTAAAAAAGATAGATTAAACTCAGTCCACAGACAGTGTCATGCCCGATCCCATATTGATGGGGCACGATTTGTTTTCAGGCACGACTTAGCTCGAGTACACAACCTCATATGCAATGCAAATAAGTCCATTCAACTCATTCCTCAGTGATTCTAACGACCTCTAGAGCTCAAAAGGCTTTTGATCTCACAAAGGATTAATTAATTAATTAAAACTCAAACTAGTCGGCCATAAGAACCCAGAAAATGGATTGGATGTCAATAAATTAATGGTAGTACCTGTGTGACCAACATCTGGGCACAAGCTTCCAGAAGAAGGAACCTCCTGCCCACTTTGTCTACCAGGACCACGGAGACGATGGTGGAGAGAACATTGACGATGCCTGTTATGACGGCGGAGAGAAAGGAGGCATCGTTCTTGAACCCCATGGTCTGGAAGAGGACCGGAGCGTTGAACATGATGGCGTTGATTCTCGTGAACTGTTGGAATACTTGCACGGGGATGGTGATCACCAACTGCGGCCGACTTGACCACTTCATAAGGTTCTTGAAGGGGTGCTTTAAAAGAGAATTAATCTAATAAACTTTATCAAATAGGTTTTGTCAAGTTAGATAGGATAAAATTTTCTTATCTAGAATATTTATTTGAACACTTTAATTGATTTAGTCTTGTAATATATCTAAAAATATCTTGTGTATATACAAAACATATCATTAAGAAATGCTTTTAATTTTTTTTACTATTCATATTATTCTAACATGGTATCAGAGCTACCGATCTCTTCTTTGCCGCTGTCTCTTATTTTTCCTTCGTAATAATTTCCCACAGCTGCAGGAGAATTTTTCTCCACATCCAGAACTTGTCAAATTCCGAGATTTGACAAATAGGAGCGTGAAGACATGATCTCCACGCATGAATAGAAGGCGGTGCTTCCTCTCCTCCTAGCTGCCCTCATCCATCGAAGCTCTCCATCGACCCTTTGCTTTCTTCCCAAATAAGCATCATCAACTTGCTTAAGGAGCTTTCCAGCCTTCTCATCCACCTCAGAGATTTGCAAAGAAATTCTTCCGTTGCAATTTCAGCCTGCCCTTCCGTTTGCGCGTCGCAATGCTTTGCTGCGCCTCTTCCATCGCGGCATCCGATTCCTGCCGGAGCTCCTTACCAACGGATCACCTGACTCAGGCGCACCCGGGAGTAGAGCCTCTCTTCCTCCCTACGGACGAGCAACAGTTCATCGGCCACCTCGAGACCTTCGCCCATCCCAATCAACGTCCACCGCATTACTTTGTCTCAGAATCTCAAATGTCAGAATTTTCTTCATCATCCATGGAAATAAGTCAAACGACGCAACTCTCCTCCTTACCTATAAATGTAATATCTTATCTTCCTATTAAACTTACGGCTTATAATTATTTACTTTGGAAGATGCAGTTCCAATCGTTACTTCGTGCTCATGATCTATTTGGAATTGTAGATGGTACATCTCCTAAACTCCAAGAAGACTATTGATGCGGCGAGGAAAAATGCATTTACCTCCTTTCGATGCGATGAAGGCACGAAGGGGGCTTTGGGGGTTTTCACAGGCCGCAACAGTAAAAATGAGAAGAGGAAGCAAAGAAACGCAAAACCAACACCGGCAATGAAAACTAGAACACAAGATGTAACGTGGTTCGGAATAAGTATTCCTACTCCACGGAGGTGAGCTCTCTCACTGGGGACAATGCCCAAACACTTTCCACTATGAACGTCCTCCTTTCCGGAAAGGAAACTTCCCGAGGCGGAGGAGAAAGTCTCTTACAATTTAATCTCAATACAAGAAAGAGTACACGCAATGTGACAGCGAAGGTCGCTACTCTCCTTCTCCGGCGAGGTAGTGGTAGCTCTCCTCCTCCTGTGTCTTCGTCTCTTGCTTGTTGGAATAATTGCGGATCACTTTCTTCTGTCCTCCTTCTCCCTTTTATCCTCCTTCTCTGATCTATCGCTACCTCGCGGATTATCCCCATCCACTACAAAAATACATGAATTTAGCAACGAAATTTAGCGATGAAAATAATTTGTTGCAAATCTGCAATAAATTTTGCGACGAATTCGAAAATTCGTCGCAAATTTGTAATGAAATTTGCGACGAATTTTTTTTTGTTGCAAACTTATTACATTTCCAATAAATTTATTTTCGTTGCAAATATCGTCGCAAATTTGCGACGAAAATGATATTTTGTGGCAAATTTGCGACGAAATGTCAAATTCGATGCAAAAGTTTGCAACGAATCTTGGATTCGTTGCCATTTTTGCAACGAATCTAGGATTCGTTGCAATTTTTGCGATAAATTTAGGAACGAAAGTTTTTCATCGGACAATTTCAATTATTTGGAAAAAATAACGGCGGGATAACTTTGCGACGAATTTTATATTCATCGCCAATTTGGCAACGATTTTTATTTTCGTCGCTAATTTTGCGACGAAAAAATAAATTCGTCGCAAAATATTGCAACGAAATATGAATTCGTCGCTGAATCTGTAACGATTTAATAATTCATTAAAAATTTTGCAACGAATATTAAATTAGTCGCAAAATTAGCGACGAATATTTCATTCGTTGCCAAATTTCTAATTATCAATATCCCTCACTTTCCCTTTCCCTTTCTCTTTTCATTTTCGCCGATCCGATCCCTCCGAAATCCCGGTACGTATCTCTTCCCTTTCTCCGCTCTTTCGGTCGGAGAAGATCCGGCGTCCTCGCTCCTACCTGTCGTCGCGAGCTCGCGAAGTCTGACGAGGAGGCGGCCAGCGAGCACGCATCGCGTGCTCGCGATTCACGCCACGAGCCGACGTCGCGCCGCCGCCACGACACGACGGGCCGCGACGCGAGCTCGGCCGCGTGCTTGCGCGTGCTCACGCGCGTGCTGGGCCAGCCGCTGCCGTGCTCGTGGCCGGCCGCCCGTGGCTCGCCCGAGCCGCGAGCTGCGCTTGACATGCAGCTTCGGGCGTGAGCTTCGCGTGCTCGCGAGAAGCTCGGCCCGAGCACATGTCGTCCGGCCGCGTGAGCTTCGCGGCGAGGCCGCGTCGTGCTCGCGGCAGCCCGGCGCGTGCTGCCGGGAGCACACGATGCGTGCTCGCGGCGCGATTAGCCTGCCGATGTCGCGGCAGCGATCCGCAGCGCAGCGAGGACATCGTACATTTGGCGCGTAGGTGCCACGCCAGTCACGCATGCGGTGGCACGACATCGGTTACCGACACATGTGCACGGCGTCGGGCTGGTCGCGGTGGCATTGCAGCGGTGGCATGCGTGGTTGCCGCAGCGGCGGTGGCGGTGGCGTGGCACGTACGCGGCGCGGCAGCGGTGGCACGACACGGCGCGGTTGCACGGCGGCGGTGTTGGTGCAGTGGGCACCAAAGTCGAACCGATATTTTGATTATGGCAAAAGGCTCAATAGTTAAGAGTATATTTGTTATCTTACGAGCTCAATTAAGTGTGCAGAAATGCTAAAGTTGAGCGGAAGGTCTGCGACACCCGGTGGGAACCGAGGTGGTCGAACGCGCAGAGGATTCGGAAGCCGAGGTACTTGAGGTGAAGGCAGGCGAGGATACAAAAGCTTCGTGTGAAAGCGAAGCAAGGGCGTTAAGCGTAGATCCGGCCCAATACCTCCAATGGAAGGTCTAGGTCGAGATCGGTTGGTTAGAACCATCGTACTTTATATTTTAAGCTAACTTGTATCTGCGGTCCAAAACCCTTTGACGATGCGTCTACTACGATCAGCTCTTGGTCTAGTTCCACCTCGAGAAGAGCTCGAATTTCAAGGGGTGAATTTGGACTTGACTCGTGTTTTGGTACAAAGGGTGATGTGGCATCAAGGTGGACATCAAACCATCACCAAGCTTGGACCCCCAAAATTAGGTGATGTGGCATCAAGGTGGACATCCAAACCATCATCAAGTTGGACGCCCAAAATGAGGTGAGTTGGCACAAGATGGTTGGCAAACCACCATCAAGCTTGGACGCCCAAAATGAGGAGAGTTGGCACAAGATGGTTGGCTCCCATGATGTGGCACAAGTTGGATGGCTCCAACAAGTTGGCGTGAAGGCCTCCTTGAGGTGGCACAAGGTGGTTGGATGAGCACCTCATCCTTGAGTTGTGGCACAAGGTGGTTGGATGAAGCACCTCATCCTTGAGTTGGCGTAAAGGATGTGGATGAGCAAGACTTGGGGGATAAGAACCTCACCTTGGACACTACCTATGTCTAAATTCATAGATCAATATCCATAAATAGACATGTTCACGCCAAGCAAATAGATAAGAAATCAAGAGCTCTCAACACGCCGTCGTAACGCCGCTACTACTACTCACATTTGCTACGACGAAGTGCCGCCGACAACGAAAGCTACATCTTCTACTTATAAGAGTTGTCGGTATATTTATTTAAGTTCTACTTCTTTAAATTGTCTTTGTGCTTTAATCGTAACAAGGAAAGGGGGAGTGTCCTTTGCCTTGATTTCTTTTGTGATCGTTGCTCCTACTTCCAACGAGGAGGAGTGGTTTTAGTGAATTGCCCTCCGTACGTTATCAAGGATCACTAGGGCCGTGGATTAGCAATCGAAAGATTGTGAACCACGTAAAAATATCTTGTCTACTTTATATTTCCGCTGTGCACTCTCTACTTGCTTTTTACTTATTGCAAAAGTTTTTAACGACACCGTATCGCTATTCACCCCCCCCTCTAGCGACACTTTCGATCCAACAATTGGTATCAGAGCCGGGGGCGCTAAGATTCGGTGAAACCACCAATCTAGCTTTGTTTTTCTTTTTTTTCACAGATTTTTTATTTATTTATTTCTGTTTTCGTATAATTATTTCACTTGCTTATCTTCTCCTACATATAGAATTGCATTAGAGGCTTTAGGATCCGGATAAGGTTGTCCTTCGGGTTAGATCCCGAGTAAGGTTGTCCTCCGGAACTTCAACGACATTCGCATTTGATTGTTTATTTCTTTTTGCAAGTTACATTTTATATATATATTTTTTACTTCCTGCACTACTAATCCAAGACGAAAGTCTTGGAATATTCTTTTCGTGTGTGTTTTGCAAGATTCTTTTCGTCGTTCTTCTTCTTGTTTTTAAATGGCCCATCTCGAAGGGTTTAGCACCGCCCGACCCCCATTTTACAACGGTAATGACTTTCGTTATTGGAAGGGTCGGATGGAATGCTTTCTTAAAACCCAAATCGAGATGTGGATCGTAATCAAAACCGGTTTCACACTTCCTATTAATGAAGATGGTGAATCTTTGGGTTACGATCAATGGTCAAATTCCATGAAAAAACAAGTAGAAGCCGATGCCAAGGCAACTCAAATCTTGCAATGTGGGTTGTCCAAGGAAGAGCTCAACCGCTGGCCCCTTCATTAGTGCAAAGGACTTATGGACCAAGCTAGTGGAACTACACGAAGGCACCGACGACACGAAGGTATGTAAAAGAGATTTACTTTTAAATAAATTGTATAACTTGAAAATGCAGGAAAACGAGACCGCAACTCAACTACATTCTCGTATCCAAGACATCGTCAACCAACTCCATGCCATTGGACAAAAGGTCGAGAATCGCGACCTTATCGTATTCTCTTAACTCGCTAGGACCACCTTGTGGCATCCATGGTCGATGCCTACAAGGTCTCCAAGGACCTTTCTAAAATTAGGTTAGGCAATTGTTTTCGGAACTTGAATTACATGAGCAAACTAACGTGGTCCAGCCGAGAAGAGTATTGCGTTAGTTCAGAGTTCCAAGAAGAAGAAGCCCGCAAGCAAGCCACCCCAAGGAAGAGAGTCCGAATCGGAAGTAGACTCCGAATTAGAATCCTAACTAGTCAATCTTTTTCGTAAGATGATCAAGAGACGAAAACGACCAACAACTCAAGGTAAGCCTAAACCTAATTCAAATACTTCTAATTTTAGATGCTATGAGTGCACAGTGTTCGGTCACATCAAGTCCGAGTGCCCAAAGCTAAAGAATAACGCATCAAAGACCAAGAAAGCGCTAAACGCTACTTGGGAGGAGTTGTCGGAGGAAGAAGACGATATCCAAGCTCTAATGGCCAAGACGACCGAGCACGACTCCGAAACCGAAGAAGAGTCCGAGTCCGAATCCGATGATGAGCTTCCATTCAAGACAAGCCACGGATCCGTATCCGGTTCAAAAGAATCATTAAGGGTAAGTCGATCGTTACTTAATACTTTGTATGGTGCAATTAAATTTTTAAATAAGAAACTAGCTAAGTCCGAGTCCAAGGTCGAGACCCTAATTGAGGAGGTTAACCTCCTCAAACATGAGGTCTCCCTAACCTCTTCGACTACTTGTATTCAAGAGGAGGACTCAACTCAAGTTGAAAAGCTTGAAGTTGAGAACTCGCTTTTGAAAACACAAGTCGAAGACCTTAGGAACACGTTGGAAAGGTTCACTTTGGGATCCAAGGGACTTGACCTCTTACTTGGATCACAAAGGGCCGTGTACAACAAGGCCGGACTCGGGTTTAACTCAAATACAACCAATAAGTCATATATGTCTATAGTAAACCAACATAAGAAAAATGTCCAAGCATGGGTCCCTAAGATCACTTTGATTTCAACTTTAGGATCTAACATGTATTGGGTTCCCAGGACCAAATTCACTATGTGAATAGACCCACTCGATTCAATGGTCCAGGGGGAGCCAATACAAAATGTATTTTTGTTAAGTCTTAGAAATTGCATGCTTAGTTTTTCCTTTATTTTTAGAATGGTTAGATAGGACTCATAATCAACTAAAATCCTCAAAAGATTGAGCCTCGGGGAGCCTCTTTTCAAAAATAACTAGTTAGACCAAGATGTAGTCTCAAGTAAGTCGAGTTATCAATTTCTTGAAATTAGCTTTGTCTAAGGAAGTGGTCGTTGTTCCGATCAAAGAAGGCCTATGTGCCTCGCCACGACATGGAAGCTAATCTCTTGAAAAGATTACTTGATGAGCTTAGACTAAATCCGAATCTAACCTAATGTTGGTTAATTTAAATTCATTAAAATTAATCAAGTAAAATTGAAAGTCATCTCACAATAACACATAGGAATAACATGTTTTGATCATGTAGATATTGGTGAGATGATTTAGGTTTGAAAACTTCCAATCAACCCTTTAGTAATTCCAATATCCGATCCAACTACCTTATATGTAGGATCAATGGATGTTGGGTTGTTACACATGACCGGGATCAACTCAAATTTTTGAGTTACGATTCAAACGACAAGGATCGGTAGCCTTGGAAATAACGGCAAGCTCAAAATCATCGGATCAGGTGATATTGAGATCAACTCTAACTTTACAATTCAAAATGTCTTATTAGTAGAAAACTTTCAATATAATTTACTTAGTGTAAGCCAATTGTGTGATAACAATTATAAGGTCATATTTCTAGAAAATGAATGCGTAATCAAGATAAATGCAACATCTAAAATAATACTTAAAGGAACTAGGAATAGCAACATCTACACAATAAATTTACCCAACTCCTCAACCAAGTGTCTTATGACACATCAAGAGGAATCTTGGTTATGGCAATCAAGACTGGACACTCGCACTCCAAGACTCGGCCCACAAGATGAGTCGAGTGGCTTGGTTATAGGTTTGCCTAAACTAAACAACTTGGATAATAAAATATGTAATGCTTGTCAACAAGGTAAACAATCTAGGACACAACATCAATTAACTAATCAAGAACGAACCAAAAGTGTTCTTGAGCTCCTACACATGGATCTATTTGATTCACATGGAGCTAAGTCACTCAATGGTAGTCAATTTTGCTTAGTCATAATTGATGACTATTCTAGATTTACTTGGGTTAGGTTTATCAAACATAAAAATGATACCCTAGACCAACTAATCAATCTTTGTAGGTTAATCGAAAATCAAAAGAACCTTAAGATTAAAAGACTTAGAAGCGATCATGGTGGTGAATTCGAAAACCACAGGTTTACATATTTCTGTAACCTAAACGGATACCACCATGAGTTTTCATGTCCTAGAACCCCACAACAAAATGGGTTAGTCGAACGGAAAAATAGAACCCTACAAGAAGCCGCTAGGACAATGTTAAACGAGTATAACCTACCCGATAGATTTTGGGCAGAGGCCGTTAGTACGGCTTGCTATGTCCAAAATAGGATCCTTATGGTAAAGAGGCACCAAAAGTCCTCGTACGAGATTTATCACGATAAAATACCGAACATCAAATACTTTAGGGTATTTGGATGCAAGGTACATATCTTAAACACTAAGGATTACCTAGGGAAATTCAAATCCAAAACCTCATGAACCTTTCTAGGATACTCAACCACCAAGAGAGCTTATAGGGTATACAATCACGACACTCTTAGAGTCGAAGAAACCATTAATATAGTTTTCGACGAAGGACACGAACCCGTTCAATCCTTAACAAAACCAACTAGCAAATCAACTTATAGCAAACCCGACTCTGATCTTGAACTTGAATCTCGTCCTAACCCAAGTCATCCTATCGACCAAGTGATAGATGACCCTAACCCAAGTCATCCTATCAATCAAGTTATAGGTGATCCAAATTTAGGGGTTCGAACTAGAGCTTCATACCGAAACATTAGTCAAATCTCGTTAATTTCCAAAATCGAACCCAAAACTATTGAACAAGCACTTCTTGATCCCGACTGGATTATTGCTATGCAAGAAGAGCTAGCTCAATTCACTAGAAATGAAGTCTGGGAATTAGTACCACCACCTAAAGAAAAATCAATTATTGGAACAAGGTGGGTATTTCGAAATAAACTTGATGATAAAGGTGAAGTAGTTAGAAATAAAGCTAGGTTAGTCGCAAAAGGGTTTAGTCAAGTCGAAGGTTTAGATTACGATGAGACCTACGCCCCCGTAGCAAGACTAGAGTCCATCCGAATGTTGTTAGCATATCCGCACATCGAGGTTTTAAATTGTTTCAAATGGATGTCAAGTCAGCATTTTTGAATGGATACATTAAGGAAGAAGTTTACGCTACCAACCTCCGGATTCAAAATCTAGATAAACTGACCATGTCCTTAGACTTAAGAAAGCCCTATATGGACTCAAACAAGCCCCAAGAGCTTGGTACGAAAGGCTTTCGATCTATCTTAAGTCCAAAGGATTCAACCAAGGTTTAGTCGACCCAACCTTATTAAATAAACCGCCGTAGGAAAAGAAATCTTTATAGCCCAAATCTATGTAGATGATATAATTTTTGGAACTACCAACTCGATCCTGCTAAACGAATTCATCTCACTTATGGAAAGTGAATTTGAAATGAATTTAGTAGGAGAGTTAAGTTTCTTCTTAGGTTTACAAATTAAACAAACTAAAGATGGAATATATTTACATCAACAAAAATATACTAAGGACTTAATAAATCGATTTGGAATGCAAGATGCTAAAATAATTAATACACCTATAGCAACTAATGTTAATATAAACGAAGATGTAGAAGGAAAACCCGTTGACCTAAAATACTATAGAGCGCAATAGGAAGTCTCCTATACTTAACCGCGAGAATTCGACATTTTATTCATGGTAAGTATGTGCAAGGTTACAAACCTGCGCAAGGAGTCTCACCTAACCCTAGTCAAGCGTATCCTTAGATATCTAAAGGGCACGCTAAACGTAGGTATTTGGTACCCTAGATCTACCGAGTTTAATCTAATCGGCTACTCCGACTCCGACTATGCCGGTAGTAAACTCGATAGAAAGAGCACGAGTGGTTGTTGTCAAATCCTCGACTCGAGTCTAGTGAGTTGGTGCGAGGGAAGCAAAGATTAGCGTTGCCTTATCTACCACCGGCCGAATACGCTATGCATGGGTGAGTGTGTCTCTCTCCTCGTGGATGAAGCACACTCTCCAAGACTTTAGCTTAATCTTTAACAACATTAAAACCTACATAGATAACATTAGTTCAATTAACTTAACTAAAAATCCAATATGTCATTCTAGGACAAAACATATAGAAGTTAAACACCACTTCATTAGGGAACATGTAACTAATGGAACTATACAACTAGAGTATGTTGAGTCCAAATCAAACCTAGCGGACATCTTCACCAAACCACTACCCGAAGCCGAATTTAGTTTATTAAGACGAAAGTTAGGTATGTGCGTAATAGAGTAGGATTTAAATTTTTCTATATATGTACTCTATTTTTGCTTCTTTTTATGAAATTAGCCTAAGTCTTACCTTAGAAATCATATACCTATAGATTTAAGGAGCCAACACATCTCACAACACATAGGACTAATGTGTTTGTGTACTTAGCAACGTAGACGGGCGTGAGATGTTAGGACCTTACTCCTGGTTCCAGATGTAGATTCAGTGCATCGACATGACCCATGGAGTATAATTATTTAAAATTAATCAACTCCTTCAAGACTTATTGATCATTCTATATCAATCAAGTCCAACCGGAGTTGTACATTTTAGATGAACATATTTTCAAGCTTATTATTATTTTAAAAAAAAAAATATATATATATATATATATATATATATATATATATATATATATTGGGAACTTGCTTGGACTTACAAACCCTAAAATATATTTACAAACTTTTTGAGTTAAGGCAAAAGGGGGAGAAAGTCACAAAAGTAACCAAAATTAACCAAAATTAAAGGGGAAGAAAGTAAACAAAATTATTACCTTTTATATTAAGTAATTCCGATTACTTAAGCAACTATTAAGGGGGAGTAAAAATTATTTTTCAAGAACTCACCTTCGGTCAAGGGGGAGGTTACCTCAAAGGGGAGAACTTGAAACAATAATATTTCTCATTCATATTTAATCATTATGCTAGCTCATTCATATTTAATCTTTATGCTAGCTCATTCATGCTTAATCATTATGCTAGCTTAATTTTTCCTTAACTTTTGTGTCGGTTTGCCATGAATCAAAAAGGGGGAGATTGTTGGTGCAGTGGGCACCAAAGTCGAACCGATATTTTGATTATGGCAAAAGGCTCAATAGTTAAGAGTATATTTGTTATCTTACGAGCTCAATTAAGTGTGCAGAAATGCTAAAGTTGAGCGGAAGGTCTGCGACACCCGGTGGGAACCGAGGTGGTCGGGCAACGCCAGAGGGATTTCGGAGGAAGCCGAGGTACTCGGGTGAAGACCGGAAGCGAGGCTACAAGGTAAGCTCGTGTGAAAGCGAAGCAAGGACGTTAAGCGTAGATCCGACCCAATACCTCCAATGGAAGGTCTAGGTCGAGATCAGTTAGGTTAGAACCATCGTACTTTATATTTTAAGCTAACTTGTATGCTGCCCAAAACCCTTTGACTTACTACATCACGCTAGTCAAGTTCCAGCCTCGAGAAGAGCTCGAATTTCAAGGGGGTGAATTTGGACTTGACTCGTGTTTTGGTACAAAGGGTGATGTGGCATCAAGGTGGACATCCAAACCATCACCAAGCTTGGATCAAGTTGGACGCCCAAAATGAGGTGAGTTGGCACAAGATGGTTGGCAAACCACCATCAAGCTTGGACGCCCAAAATGAGGAGAGTTGGCACAAGATGGTTGGCTCCCATGATGTGGCACAAGTTGGATGGCTCCAACAAGTTGGCGTGAAGGCCTCCTTGAGGTGGCACAAGGTGGTTGGATGAGCACCTCATCCTTGAGTTGTGGCACAAGGTGGTTGGATGAAGCACCTCATCCTTGAGTTGGCGCAAAGGATGTGGATGAGCAAGACTTTGGGGATAAGAACCTCACCTTGGACACTACCTATGTCTAAATTCATAGATCAATATCCATAAATAGACATGTTCACGCCAAGCAAAAGATAAGAAATCAAGAGCTCTCAACACGCCGTCGTAACGCCGCTACTACTACTCACATTTGCTACGACGAAGTGTCGCCGACAACGAAAGCTACATCTTCTACTTATAAGAGTTGTCGGTATATTTATTTAAGTTCTACTTCTTTAAATTGTCTTTGTGCTTTAATCGTAACAAGGAAAGGGGGAGTGTCCCTTTGCCTTGATTTCTTTTTGTGATCGTTGCTCCTACTTCCAACGAGGAGGAGTGGTTTTAGTGAATTGCCCTCCGTACGTGATCAAGGATCACTAGGGCCGTGGATTAGCAATCGAAAGATTGTGAACCACGTAAAAATATCTTGTCTACTTTATATTTCCGCTGTGCACTCTCTACTTGCTTTTTACTTATTGCAAAAGTTTTTTTTAACGACACCGTATCGCTATTCACCCCCCCCCCCTCTAGCGACACTTTCGATCCAACAGGCGGTGGCACGATGCGGTTCCAGGCGTGTGGGTATTTCATCGGCGTCCCTGGATCGACACAACTATTGTGTTGACTTTAGATCACGCACAAAATATTAACATGTTATTTCAATTAAATTATATAATATAAATAAAAAATTAATGTTTTATTTTTCATCGGTTTATCGTATTTCCATTTTTCAGGTGATCCGCGAGTTTGTAAAGTCTTCTGCTGGGAGCTCATCCGTTCCGTCCATAGAGCAGGTATATTATATATTCTAAAATTTATAACATTATTATTTTATACTACATTAATGTTTAATTTTTTGTATTTCTTCTCCGAAGATTTTATTATTATTATTTTTTCTTTTACGTTACTTTTTGTAGGTTTCAAATTTTATGATAAGTATCTATGTTGATCCATATATTTACAGGATATCATCAGTCTTTGAGAAGATGACCAGCAGTTTCTTATAACTTACAATTTTTTTCTTCATTTGATTTGTATCGCTATCTATATGGGTCGAATTCTTTCTTCTGACTTAGGCTTGGAATCATACCTAGTAACATGGCATGAAGAGGATCTGTCAAAATTGTTCTAACTTCTTATGTCGTCCAGGACATAAGAGTCACTTTAGGACTACACAAGAAGTTAGAATAATTTTGGTAGATTCTTTTCGTGTCATGTTACTAGATATGATTCTGAGTCTAAGCCAGAGGAAAGTTGAAGCTGAAATTTCGACCGAAGAAGTTAAGATATCACATATAGATAGGTAGGGATGCAAATCGAGCGAAGAAAAAAATTGTAAGTTATAAGACGTCAGAGAATTTTTTTGATATATTGGTAGATTATTTCGGCATCTAGTATTGCAGATAAAATATGGTAAGTTTTTTTCATATTATGCATTATACATTCGATGAATATGTGAATCTTTTTTACTTTATTATTCTAATAATTATGATTGATAGTTTTGACGTGACAGTTATAGATGGAATAGTGATGGACATGTGTATTCGGGCTCTTCCCCAGCTGCAGGATCTCTCCAATTGTTGAATTTTCTGGTTCTAGCTCCAACTACAAGATCTCCTTCTCCGATTCTGGAGGATCTTGATTCTCTAGTCAGGGATCTCTTTCTCTAATAAAAATCAATTGTTGAGAGGAAATATACGCGAGAGTTGAGCGTAGTTATGTTTCAATTTTATACCTAAATGTTTCTTGACTAGTACGGTTACATTCGATATTTTTGTATTATAAATTTCATACGATTAATAGTTTATTATTTGTACTGATGAATCATTTTGAATGATTAGATGTGTTTATCAAATTTGATATGTGAATTTTTATATATTGTTATATGGGTTTGGAATACAAATTGTAAAAACAGATAAAAATAATAAATTATATAATAGTATTTTTTTCATATTTTTTAAATTATTTTGCTTAGCGAAAATATATATTTTTAAAAAATCAATACCGATCATTGGAAAATCCACGATTGGTGATGGAATATTATCGATCGACGATTTCTTGTAGCACCTTACAAAATCTTGGTAGCCAACCCGACCATTGAATGGTCACCGCGTCGATTGGTGATGGTATTTTTCGATCGTAGGGATGAATATTTTGCAACGAATTTTTTATTTTCGTCTCAGATTTGGCGACGAAAAACATTTCGTCGCTAAATTTATTTTTATTCATGAAAATTTGTTTAGTATTTGATTTGCGACGAAATTAATTATTTGTCGCCAAATTTGGCGACGAATAGTTATTTTCGTCGCAGATTTGGCGACGAACTATGTTTCATCGCCAAATTTGGCAACGAATAATTATTTTCGTCGCCAAATTTGGCGACGAATAGTTATTTTCGTCGCCAAATTTTTGTGACGAATTATTTTTTCGTCGCAGATTTGGCGACGAATTATTTTTTCGCCGCAAATTTGGCAACGAACTTAGTTTTGTCGCTAAATTTGGCAACGAATAATTATTTTCGTCGCCAAATTTAGCGACGAATTTTGCAACGAAAATTTTATTCGTTGCAATTTTTGCGACGAATTTTTTGTTTTCGTTGCCAAATTTAGTGGCGAATTATTTCCAACGAAAAAAAATTCGTTGCAAACAAATTTTGCAACGAATTTTTATTCAAAATTCGTTGCAAAATTTGTTGCCAAATACTTAATTTTTTGTAGTGATCGTACACGTGGTCACCACGTCCACCTGGAGAATAATTCTGTTACAGATACGAGGGGTGAAGGCTCCTCGGAATATTATGTGGGGACCTCTCCTTCTGTTACACAACGCCTCCTCATCTACATTTCAGGAAACTAGGTTAGCCTGTCCCCCTCAACTATCCACTTTTGGTGAAACTAACTTATGTCTATAGCTCACGGATGGTATAGCCTTTGGGCTCCCCGCTAGCCCGAACTCACTCTCCTTCTTCCCTCACCGAACGACCTCTGGATTGCCTAGGCCGAACTGATTCTTATCCGTTCCGTTTGCCTCTATAATTATCTGGTCGAACCGATTCTTATCCGTCCCGTCTGCCTCTATGATTATCTGGCCGAACCGATTCTTATCCGTCCCGTCTACCTCTATGATTATCTGGCCAAACCGATTCTTATCCGTCCCGTCTGCCTCTATGATTATCTGGCCGAACCGATTCTGGTTTATTTCCCAACGAAGGGTCTCCTCCCGCCTTCGCCTTACCGTGTCGATTACCTTCACTAACTTTCCCGTGCCAATTATTTCAGGCGCTTGCGCCCGAACCGTTCCTCTCTTTTTTCTCCACTGAACCCGCTAATTGGTTCGGGTAACACCTTGCCTGTGAGCTCATAGAGAAGAGGTAACGGCGGTATCATTAGTCAACCCCAAAAAATAGTCAAGCGAAGTTATAAGCTTGACTTTCCAACTATATAAGGTTTCTACTCCATCCTTGACTTATTAATTCAAATTTACTCCTCTCTTAAAGCTTTACCGCATATACTTGAGGCGGCCTAATGGGCCCATGGGCCCCGCTTCTCCTTTTTCTCTCCTATAATCGAACCGTCACAAAAACCCTATATAAACCTCCGTCTTTTTCTTTTAGGTATTACTTAGTGTGCCCAACAATACCGTCCCTTCCACTTCTTCTCTCCTGCGATTTTCACCGGCGGCGTTTCAGCAACCCAACGCTCTCCTTCTTATACGTTCTTCTTCTAACCCCCCCCCAAGTAAGTACTCTGTCCTACTTTATACCTATGGCCCCTAAGACCATCCCCTCACCTGCATGGTATGAGCATACCATAACCCAACTAGACCGCGATCATTATTTTTTTAACCTTAAGGACAGGTTTATAGACCCTTCCCTAAAATACTGCTTTACGACCAAGATGCACCGACCACATTGTCCTCCTCCTGGTCTAACTTGCTTCTTCTCCGAACAGTTTCTTAACGTCCTGTCCCTACCAGAACCTTCCATCTATTTAGACATTTTAGACTTTTATGGACTACCCCTGAACCAATTCACCCCCAATTCCTTTCGGATTCTGTCGGGAGCCTCTATAGTGTTTCAACATCTAAACCTCTCTTTAACCCCTGAAATATTCCATTGCTTCTTTCAATTGAAATCTTCCAAGGCAGGCCTTTTTTATCTGTCCAGCCGTCCATACTGCCAATTCCTAGTGAACATGTCTACTTCCCATAAAGGATGGGAAGAATTGTACTTCTTTGTACAGCTTCCAGCACCTTTACCTTACTCCGATACTTGGAAGGTAGAACTTCCCGAACTGCCTTCTTTTCAGGAAATGAGGACCCAATGTCCTTTCCCGGAAGTTTATAGAATATTGGGAGAGTCACATTACTGTTCGAATCACTTGATAAAAACTCCCCTTCTGAGCCACTTCGGACTATCCCCCCTCCCTTCGACGACCTCAGTTGCTGCAGGTAGGATGATACTTTCATTTTAATATAATTTTCTTCCTGCATTATTCATCTTTCTCACCAATACATTTTGCAGATAATCTAATGCAGAACGCTTTGGTAAAAGGAGAGGAGATTGAGGCTACCAAGAAGAAGAAGGCCTCAACCAAGAGGGGTAAATCGCTGGCAGCTCCTTCTTCTCCTCGGAAGAAACTGTGGCTCGTTAAGAAAAGAGCCCCGAGTTCATCTGCTCTTCCCCCTTCCTCTTTCAGTCAACCTGGTTTGCGATCCTTAACCATCTACGAACCAAGGAGAAAGGATATTACCTTATCCGTCCCATCTTCATCTCCCCACAGAAGGGACTCTCCTTCCCATTCTCCCAATTCATCCCCCTCTGCACATGATTCTCCTTTGCCTTCCCGAACCGAGTCCATCTCTGCTCCTATCCCCTCCGACACACTTACTTCTCCCGCTCCTCTTCAGCGCGTCGGACCCGCGCTTCCCTCCGAAGGAGAGGATCTTCCTCTTCCGACCCCCTCAAGGGCCACATTGGGGTCTCTGTTGCAGATTCATAACCCTTCGGAGGTGAAATTTTTTAATCAATCAGGCGTGCAAGGTCCCTGCGAACAAGTAGGCAAATTGCTGGCTGAGGTACTTATTGTCCCCTTCTCATCTTTACTATACGTATCTCTATGTGTCAGCATATACTGATGGTGCTTCCTTTCTTCTAGGCCTCAACCCAACACAGCAAAATGGTAGTTCAACTAGCTCAATTCCAGTCCAGCTTAGAGGCACGCCACTTCGCCTCTCTAGCGCAGCAGAAAAAACTCATTTGGCAGTTGAGCGAGAGAGAGGCGAAGGAATCTGACCTGAGGGGCCAATGTGAAGATGCTATGACACAATTGGTCCTGGTCCAAAGCGAAAAGGAGGAGCTTCAGCGAAGGAATGAAGACCTCAAACAGCAAGTTTTCTTCTAGTCTAGTGAATTACAGCAGGTGGATATCCTCGCCCACGAACTAAAAGAGTATAAGGGGCAGCTCGGGGACGCCATCATTAAAGCCGCCGATTCTTCAACTGCTATCGAACAGCTCCAGCAAGAACGCCAACTGCTTCGACTGGAACGACAAGCTTGGGAAGCCACTAGGAAATCTTGCATAGAGAAGTGCCAAGAACTCTCCTCCATGGTGGCTGCTCTCCCTCAAGCTCTGTCAGCAGCGGCTCGGCAACAGTCTGCCCTCCATAAAGAATACTCCGAAGCCCTTTCAACTCTGGGATGGCAAGCCATACAGGCAGCCACGGAGAAGGATGCCTTGGCGGCCCGGCTAACGGAAAGCCAAGCCCAGCTGGCTAGCTGTCAGGCTCAATTAACTTGTACCGGTCCAAATTGAGAGCGTGAAGGCGTCTGAAGGGCGATATGTTAAGAAGGGGGTGGACCTGTTCATCCTGGGCTTCGATGGGTCCTCGGCTCTAAATGCCGAACGGGGGTATCTGCCTCCAGGCAGGGACACCAGTTATTTAAATCCTGTAGATGCATTATCCAAGTGTCCACCCGAACTATTTGAATTATAACTTCCCACATCCCATTCCTTGTAATGACTCTTTTCTTAGTGCTGAAAAGTAATTATGTTAACATAGCTTTTGGGTTGTTCTCCTTGCATGCCCCCTCGCGGGTCAGGAATTCCGAACCAATTTTGCGTTTTTCTCTTTTTACGCTAACGTTTCTTTTCTCGTGTCGTATAGCACAATCACCTTGTTTGTTCGGGAACTCACTCAGAAGGTCTCGGATGGTCCTGTTCATATCCAATCCAATTTTGGCTCGGCCAAAAATTAAATGACTTTCGCCTGTTGATCTTCACTGTCTCTCTCACTGCTTCGGAAATGATATCTTGAGGAGTACCTATGCTGCTGCCATTACGATATCAGTCTCTTCACCTTCTTCCCCTTCCCAAGGACTACTACAGTTCCTTTCCCCCAACTATAAATTATCACCCTTCATGTCTTCGTCCTTCCATCTTACTCCCATGGCTTCAGCAGGACACCCCATTGAGATTTCTTCAGACTCCGAATCTTTCGAGCTGTGGGGTGGCTTTACAGGGACCAAGGTCTGAAACCGCTAAGTGACCTCATCTTTTTCGCCCCACACCACAGCGCCCTCCCCTACCGTGGGGAGGTCTTATCGAGCACCCTTTCCTTCGTTTCGCAATCGGGTGTGGAACCCTCCCTTAACATGGGAGTACACAGTGGGAGATCCCCGGGCCTCTGCTGAACTTCCCCCACTTCCACCGGCTCTGGCCTTCATTCCAATTTCCCCAGCGGGGATCCGTCCGCCTCCTTTTGATGAAGGTCCACCAGTTCTTCCAGTTTCCCCCGCGAGGATCCGTTCGCCTCCTTTTGATGAAGGTCCACCAGTCATTCCTTCTGCTTAAGGTGAGCTCTACAGGGTCATCTTGGTACCTTCCCCCCCGAAGAGCCCTCTAACGCTTCTTCTGTTAAGAGCAATCATAGAAAATCTTCATAACTTAAATGATGTAATCATTTTAAGTATGCTAATAAAAATGAAGGAGGGAATTGGTATTTTTTTTTGTCGTTTTTCTATAGAAGTAAATTTTCTGTCATCAGAAAAACTGTAATCTAGCCTGAACATACTTTCTTTTACCATCTCCCGGGGATTCGAACCCTTTTTTCTTACAATTACTGTACCAACGACTTTTCACCTACTGTCGTTACGTTTCCCCTTCTTTACCAGCTTTCATTATCCTTACTTTTTCTGCTAATAAATGCACCCTCATCCTCCATCGTTATAAGGACCTCCAACCCCAGCTGTATAACATCCATCTTTTCCCCTCTTTTCCCTTAGCC
This sequence comes from Wurfbainia villosa, assembly GCA_025175895.1. Taxonomy (NCBI): domain Eukaryota; kingdom Viridiplantae; phylum Streptophyta; class Magnoliopsida; order Zingiberales; family Zingiberaceae; genus Wurfbainia; species Wurfbainia villosa. Next base: position 35,583,339 of record CM046006.1, read on the forward strand.
ATGGACAAAATGTTTGAACAGGGCAGCAGTTCCTTTCCTTCTGAAGAAAAGGTGGACGAGCAACGTTATATCGCCAACCTGGAAGAACAAGTGAGGTATTTGCAGCAGCGGTTGAGGGAGGTTTCTGCCAACAACTGCTCTTTGCGCCAATAGCTAGCAGGGTCCCAGAAGAAACTATCTAAGCAGATCTTCCTGCAGCAATCTTACTTTCGGCAACTAATGTGCCAACCTCCGCCGCGCAAAGAAACTCCGTTAGCACCTCCTAACAAAGAACTGTAATACCCTATATATATATAAGGGTCTCATATTTTCTTCTTGTAAAAAGAATCAGAATGTGTAATCCTTTCTAAAGCAATGGACTTTTCCCACTTGTCTTCTTCTTCCAACATTTCTTGAGTTATGCCCCATTTCACCTTCCTCATACCCAAATAAGATGACACATAGCTGAGGCCTACTTCGGCGCTTCTGCCCTTTTATCCTGCTAGGAATATAATAATATAGAGTCGCTAAATGACCCGACTCTGCTGCTCTACAGCCACACGGGGATAAAATAATATATAACTGAATAAGGACTTCAATTTCTTCCGCTTCGCGGGGATAAAAATAATATATAACTGAGGAGACCTCAGTTCTTCCGTTCCACCACCACACGGGGATAAAATAATATATAGTTGAAATAATAAATTCAACTTCTTCCGCTTCGCGGGGATAAAAATGATATATAACTAAGGAAATCTCAGTTCTTCTGTTCCGCCACCACACGGGGATAAAATAATATATAGTTGAATAATAAATTCAACTTCTTCCGCTTCGCGGGGATAAAAATGATATATAACTGAGGAAATCTCAGTTCTTCCGTTCTACCACCATACGGGGATAAAATAATATATAGTTGAATAATAAATTTAACTTCTTTCGCTTCGCGGGGATAAAAATGATATATAACTGAGGAGATCTCAGTTCTTCCATTCCGCCACCACATGGGGATAAAATAATATATAATTGAATAATAAATTCAACTTCTTCTGCTTTGCGGGGATAAAAATGATATATAACTGAGAAAATCTCAGTTCTTCCATTCCACCACCACACGGGGATAAAATAACATATAGTTGAATAATAAATCCAACTTCTTCCGCTTCGCGGGGATAAAAATGATATATAACTGAGGAGATCTCAGTTCTTCCGTTCCACCACTACACGGGGATAAAATAATATATAGTTGAAATAATAAATTCAACTTCTTCCGCTTTACGAGGATAAAAATGATATATAACTGAGGAAATCTCAATTCTTCCGTTCCGCTACCACACCGGGATAAAATAATATATAGTATAAATAATAAATTCAACTTCTTCCGCTTCGCGGGGATAAAAATGATATATAACTGAGGAAATCTCAGTTCTTCCGTTTCGCCACCACACGGGGATAAAATAATATATAGTTGAAATAATAAATTCAACTTCTTCCGCTTCGTGGGGATAAAAATGATATATAACTGAGGAGATCTCAGTTCTTCCGTTCCACCACCACACGGGGATAAAATAATATATAGTTGAATAATAAATTCAACTTCTTCCGCTTCGCGGGGATAAAAATGATATATAACTGAGGAGATCTCAGTTCTTCCGTTCCACCACCACACGGGGGTAAAATAATATATAGTTGAATAATAAATTCAACTTCTTCCTCTTCGCGGGGATAAAAATGATATATAACTGAGGAGATCTCAGTTCTTCCGTTCCACCACCACACGGGGATAAAATAATATATAGTTGAATAATAAATTCAACTTCTTCCGCTTCGCGGGGATAAAAATGATATATAACTGAGGAAATCTCAGTTCTTCCATTCCACCACCACACGGGGATAAAATATATAGTTGAATAATAAATTCAACTTCTTTCGCTTCGCGGGGATAAAAATGATATATAACTGAGGCAATCTCAGTTCTTCCGTTCCACCACTACACGGGGATAAAATAATATATAGTTGAATAATAAATTCAACTTCTTCCGCTTCGCGGGGATAAAAATGATATATAACTGAGAAAATCTCAGTTCTTCCGTTCCGCCACCACACGGGGATAAAATAATATATATTTGCCCAAAGGTCTTCAGCATAAAAAGTGAGCTGCTTTTCCGCCGCTACTCTTCCTTCTTTCGTCCTGAAGAGCACACCCTCATCCATCCCCTCTATTGAAAACAAGGGTTTTATTATATAGCGGGCCATCAAAGAAATAAATCTCCGTTACTCTTCTGTTTAGGGCCACCTTTTCTACTAATTAGGAGTCCAATAGCCATTATCAGCCCATTTCTTTCTCCTTTTATAGGGGATGTTTCATCTCCCTCTCTTTAGTTATCTGTCTTCTCGCATCTATATTCTTCCTTTAGCGCCTTTCCGCTCTTTTTTGCATCTTCCAAATACTTCGGCCCCAATCATCCCTTTAGCCTTTTCCTTCCTCTCCAACGACAGATGCATTCCTTCTTCTTCCGCGAAATAGCAAGCCTTTCCATATTCACGATGTCCCACGGTGATGGTCGACACCATCTTCATCTTCGCCGCCCCCTCGCCTACCATTCCGCCCCCTTATCACATCTCTATCTTTCTCCTCCACCTCCGCTCTCAAACCCCCATTACATCCACCTCCACCTCCGTCTGAAACCCCTACTACATCCACCCTGCGCGAAACTGCCATAATCAACCCATCCTCCTCCCCTAGGCAACCGATAAACCCTAACTCTCCCCTTTCCTTCCACTCTGCCTCAGGTATGCAGGCGTCGCCTCCTCCCTCATCACATCCCGAAGATGATTCAGGGGAGATCGTGCGCCCATGCATTCAACCGCAGATACTTGTGCATCCTTGCCTTCATTTTCCCCAGAACACGCTTCCATCTTTGACCCCATGGTAATTGATATCTCCCCACTGCCTATTTCCCCTTCCGCCCTTCACCTGAAGAACTCTTCACCTCCTATGGGCTCTAGCCCACCTCCTTCTACTTTTCGCCTTCCCAACGAAGGCTCCTCCAGCCCTATGCTCATCATATCATCCTCTCCAGATTCTTCGCCAAATCACTTCCCTTTCACAACTTCTGATGTGCCCACATCACCGCCAGCCGTGGCGCACTTTCCTCCTCCTGCTCCCAATTCTCTGACCCCGACTTCGCCCCCTGTGAACCTTCTGGCCAGTGTTCCTCCTTCTCTCCCCTTCGAACCCCCGCTTCAAACTATGGCTACCACCCCTATTCCTCCTCTCATCAGTGAACCCCCACCTTCAGCATTGTCCGACCCTTCTTCTTCCTTTTCCCCTCGGAGTCTTCGAATATTGAATTTAGAAGAACTGGCTCCCCGGATGGAAGGCTTACACCATGCTCTGGAATTGGTATGTTTCTTCAATCAGCTTCTTTAACTTTCCTTACTGTATAATTCCCTTTCAACAACCGGCGTACAGGCCCTGACCAACTATCAAGAGTTAGATCGCTCCCTCCAGAATTATCGGGCTCGATCTCTAAAGTTGGAACAACAGCAACGGGAGGATTTGGTGGCTGCCCAACATCGAGAATACCTTCTATCACAACAACTACAACAATGTTAGAAGCAACTGGCAGAAGCTTGCCACCAACTTCAAAAATATGTCGATACTATAACGGCATTACAGGAGCAACAGAGAGCTGGCACGGAACCCTCCTTACTTCCGCAGGATATTCAGCCAGCACATCCTGATTAGGAGTCTTCCCCCTCTCAAGAGTTGATAAATCTTCGGGATCAGGTGGCGGTGCTCCTTCAGGGGAAGCAACGAGATTCGGACACCATCGCCCATCTTCGGGTTCAGCACCAGAAAGCGGAGGATAAAATAGGGTACCTCCGCACTCGCCTGTGCAAGGAGGTACAAGAAAACTCCTCCCTCATAAATTCTAGGGCGCATGCTCACGCCCATATACGCAGGCAGGAAACCTCCCTTCAGAGGCTGGGCACTGAGCTTACCCGCATCAGATCTTACTCCGAGGCGGTAGAGGGAATTTCAGCCTCGATGCGCTAAAATATGATGGACATGACGAACCTCATCCAGCAAGATCAATCCTCCCGAGCCGACGACATCTCCATCCTGGCTGATGCTATCATGGAGGTATCCCGACGCTATGTTGACATACGCCGAACCCTCCAAACGCAACAAGAGAAATGCCACAGACTTCATCGGGATCGGAGCCCGAACCATCCGAACCGCCAGGAGCGGCTAACCATCCTGTTGTGCGCCACTTATCAAGATGGGTTTGATGAGGCGGTTCGCCAATATGCTAACCAAGGGCTTCCTCCGGTGAACCATCCGACCTTTTCCTTAAATTGGGAGGCCGACTTCCGACGTTATCCCCCCGAACGATTTAGGTTATAACCTGATGTATTATTTCGGGACGTAGTCCCTTTGTTATCTTTTTTTTCTTCTTCAGAGTTCGCTATAAGAACTACGGTATCATTGTGAATCAATCAAACTCATATGTACTACATATTGAATGAACACAACAAATTATCAAGTACATCCCCTCGAGGGCCCTCCAACTCCTCTTCTCTTATCCGTCATTTCTTATATAGTGTAAAAAGGTTTCAAATGAATAGCGTTCCATGGTGGGGGAAATTCCTTGCCCTGGTCGTCCTTTAAATAATACGTCGACCCAGCTACGCGATGCGTCACTTCATAGGACCCTTCCCAGTTTGGAGCTAACTTTCCAGGATCTCCAGCGGGATTAACTTTACGTAGAACCAGATCCCCCTCCTGAAATCTTCGAGGCATCACCTTCTTATTAAAGGCTTACTGCACTCTCCGCTTGTAAAACTCCGCTCGCTTCTTTGTCGTCTCCCGCTTTTCTTCCACTAAGTCCAACTCAGTGCTTCGAATAATTTGGTTCTGCTCCGACTTGTATATTTCTACTCGGGCGCTACTTAAAAGAGCTTCGACCAGGAATAACAGCTTCCGTTTCGTATACTAAACCGAAAGGAGTCTCTCCCGTGGTAGTTTTTGGCGTGGTTCAGTAGGCCCACAGGATTCCGGGCAATTCTTCCACCCAATTCCCCTTCTGAGTTCCCAGTTTAGTCTTCAACCCTTGAATGAGAATCCTATTAGTGACTTCAACTTGACCGTTAGCTTGAGGGTGGGCTACTGAAGTGAAGGCTTGCTAAATATTGAGACTTTGGCACCATTCTTTAATCTTTTTACCCTGGAATTGACGTCCATTATCACTAACTATCCTCTGAGGAATACCATATCGACAGACAATATTCTTCCATAAGAATTGTATTACAACATTCTCGGTAATTTTGGCAAGAGGCTCTGCTTCCACCCACTTGGAGAAGTAGTCTACGGCCACCAATAAAAATTTCTTCTGTATAGGTGCCACTGGCATCGGACCCACTATATCCATTCCCCATTGATCAAAAGGATATGAAGCGACCACCACTTTCATTAATTCAGCCGGCCGTTCGGACCGATTGATATGCTTTTGACAAGCTGAGCAAATTTGCACTATACGAGCGGCATCTTGTTGGAGAGTAGGCTAAAAATACCCTACTAACAGGGCCTTCCTTGCTAAATCTCTCCCCCCCAGATGGTTACTGCAACAGCCTTCATGAATCTCCCAGAGTACCCATTCAGCATCCTTGCTTCCTAAACATTTCAATAAGGGTCGTCCGAAAGATATCTTGTATAAGTCTCCGTTTAAGATGGTGAATCGTCTGGCTCTGCACATTAAAGTAGATGTCACTCCTTTTTCTTCAGGAATCTTTCCATGCTGTAAATAAGCTATAATGTCGGTCCTCCAATCAGGGATTGGGTCTAGTTCGGGCGCCGCTTCCTCCACATTGCATATCGCTAGGGAAGTAGGGAGTTCCACATGGACCGTTCCCAATGATTTCACTCCTTCCATAGCGCTAGCCACCCGAGCCAATTCATCTGCCTTCCCGTTATTCTCCCGTGGAATTTGCTTCAAGAGGACTTGCTGAAACTGAACTTTTTCTTTCTCGAAGGCTTTCAAATACTTGTGCAGCCTTTCTTCCTGAACCGCGAAAGAACCTTGAAGTTGTGATATCACCAGCTATGAATCCGAATGGATTATAATTGAAGAAGCCCCTACCGCCTTGGCAGCCTGCAATCCTGCTAGAATGGCTTCATACTCCGCCTCATTATTGGATGCCCGATATCCCAGACGTACGGCTATGCGGGTCTCCTCTTTATTAGGGAAAATTAACAAAACACCGACACCGCTACCCATAGATCCTGAAGAACCGTCTACGAATATGTTCCATGCATCTAATCCTTCCTCTTTTATTGACGAACCATCTTCCGAGCCACAAGGTACCTCCGCTAGAAAGTCAGCGAGTGCCTGGGCCTTGATAACGGTTCGGGGTTGGTAGTGAATATCATATTCACTTAATTCTACCACCCATTTGGCCAATCTTCTGGAGAAGTTGGGCTTAGTGACAACCTTGCTCAGTTCACTGTAAGTTAGAACAGTGATGGGATGAGCCAGAAAGTACGACCTCAATTTACGGGCGGTTAGAACTAGAATATATGTCAGCTTCTCTAGCTATGTATAACGGAATTAAGCCCCCTTCAGAATGTGGCTGATATAATAAATAGGTTGTTGGTGAGAGCCTTCTTGTTTTAACAAAATTGAACTAATAGCTCCCTCCGAGACGACTAAATACATCCATAATGGTTCTCCGGCCACTGGTTTGGCTAACAGTGGGAGCCCAACCAAATATTTCTTCAACTCCTGGAAAGCTTGCTCGCATTGGTTGTCCCACTGAAATTTGGTAGCTTTACGCAGAATCTTGAAGAAAGGTAATCCTTTGTCTGCCGATCTGGCTATGAATCGGGATAAGGAAATAATCCTGCCCACCAACTTTTGAGTCTCTCGCAAGTTAGTGGGTGACTTCATATTGCACAGTTCTTGCACCTTCTCGGGATTAGCCTGCAACCCTTTCTCAGTGACTATATACCCCAAGAATTTGCCGCTTTTTACCCCGAACAGACATTTTTTAGGGTTCAGCTTCATATTATACCGTCTAAGTGTAGCGAAGGTTTCATTTAAATCCTTGACCAAATCCCGAGTGGTTTTCGATTTGACCAGGATGTCATCCACGTAAACTTCCGCATTTTTCCCTTTCTGCTCCGCAAAAATCTTGTCCATGAGGCGTTGATAGGTGACCCCTGCATTCTTTAAACCGAAGGGCATTACCACATAAGCGTACAACCCTCCTGCCGTCACAAAGCTAACCCTCTTCTGATCTTCTTTAGCCAAGGGTATTTGATGGTATCCTTGGTATGCATCCATCAAGGACACCACTTCATACCCTACCGTGGAATCTACTAACTGATCAATACGAGGCAAAGGGTAGCAGTCTTTAGGGCATGCTTTATTCAAATCATGAAAATCGATACACATCCTCTACTGCCCAGAAGGCTTGGGGACCAAGACTACATTGGAAACCCACTCAGAAAATTGGATTTCCTTTACATGACCCGCCTTTAATAATTTGTCCACTTCTTCAGCTATGACCTTGTCCTTCTCAGGTCCGAAGTGTATGCCGCTTACATTGGGCTTATGTTGAGATGGTGTTCAGCCACACGAGGGTTAATCCCTGTGAGATCATGCACATCTCCCGCAAAGATGTCTTCGTTCTTCCTCAAGCAGGCCACCAGCTCCTCCTTGGCCTCCAGCTGCTGCGCCACCCGTGTGGCCTTTCCCGGAGCTATTTCCACCAGCTCTCCTTCCTCTATTTTGTCTTCTTTGGGGGGGATTCTTCCAAGATGCAGACATCAGAAATGATGATAGTTTTCCCTTTGAGATCATTGGTTCGGGCCTTCTTCTGGTCATCCCGAACCATTTGCACATAACAGCTTCGGGCGACCTTCTGTTCCCCTCGTACTTCTCCCACCAATGGTCCAATTGGAAATTTCAACTTCTGGTGGTACGGGGAAGCCATCGCCTGAAAAATAGTAAGGAAAGGACGACCAAGAATGGCATTATAAGTGGACGGAGCATCCACGATGAGGAAAGGTATGATACTGGTTTTTTGGCTGGGCTTTACGCCCAGAGTCAGGGGCAACGAAATCTGCCCTGTGGGGTGAACCACATGCCCCGCGAACCCAAAGAGGGGTGTAGCCACATCTTCTAGCTGGGCATTCCCCAGCTGCATCTGTCCGAAAGCCTCCTAAAAGAGGATATTGACAAAGCTTCCCGAGTCAACCAACACCCTAGCCACTTCGTAATTGGCTAGGGATATTCGGATAACTAAAGCGTCTGTGTGGGGCAGTAGGACACCTTGAAGATCTTCCGGCCCGAATGACACGGGCGGTGCGTTTTGAACAGTCTGGTCGGTGATGATGGCCAGACTCTCCATGAGACGGGCATATGACTTCTGTGCCCGGTTGGAGTCCCCGTCAGTGGGTCCTCCGACTATAACATGAATAACCCCCCGTGTGGGAGTGTTATTTAGATTGGATGAGGGGCCCTCACCTGACGGGCCTTCTTGAGAAACAACCTCTTGGGACGGCGTTTGGGGGAAAGTAACTTGAGGTTGTTGGTTATATGGCCCTGGGTGGGCCATATTGGGTCGGGGCCCTCGCTGTGCTGGCCCTCCTGTCTGAAATCGCAATTGTGGGTATGCGGTTCGGAGGCGCTCCAGTTCCTCTTGTAGCTTGAAACATCGGCCACTAGCGTGGCCATACTCCATATGATATTGGCAGAAAAATGGGGCGGGGGGGGGGGGGGGTTATGTGGTATCCCCCTATATCCTAAGGGTCACTGCAGTAGATCCTGCTGATCATAGAATTCCATCTCTCGCTCCCTCCAAGTCCTCGCGGGAGGGGGTGCCTCAGCGGCAATAATTTGTAATGGCGGAGCAGGGTGAGCACCCTGTAATAATAACCGAGGCCTAGGAGCCTCCAGTCAAAGGGGTCGCGCATATCCTCGACGAGGAGGTACTTGAGGGGCGACAGGGCGAGTTCTTTCGGCTGGGGCTGCTGCGGCAGCGCGTTCAGCTCTCCACACTTTCAGTCCTTCCTCCTCGCGGATAAATTGTTCCGCATGACTTAGCAGCTCCTCATAGCTGTTAGCAGACTGTCTTAAAAGGGAACTGAGGAAGGGGCCTTCATTCAGCCCGTGCGGAATAGCAACTCTGAAAGATTCTGATCTGGCAGAACGAATACCCCTAGCTATAGAGGTGAACAGGTGAAGATACCCTCTGAGTGATTCTGAGGGCCCCTGCATGATGTGCATTAAGATAGAGGCATCATGCTTATACACCTTGCAGCTGGCGAACTCCCGGTTGAACATCCCCTGAAAATCAGCGAAACAAGTGATGGATCTCGGAGGCAGAGTATTAAACCATTTTGTGCCGAACCGGTTAAGGTAGTCTGGAAGACTCGGCATTTGAGGGCATCGGTATAACAGTGGAGTGAGGTCGCTCCATCGAACTGTGAGAGATGCTCTTCGGGATCCATCGAGCCATCGTACTTATCTACCTGGGGATTCCGGAAGTAGGATGGGGGGATTTCAGAGAGGATGTCCATGGTAAAAGGACTGGGCTCATAAACCTTTGGAGGCCTGGTTGACCGACTTTCACCCTGTTCTTCCCGTCGAGTCTGGGTTAAGGGTATAGTATTCTGAGGTGCTCTCCCTCCAAGTCCTTCTCCAGGCACTACTTCAACATTAATGGTTGCATGATGGAGGAGGCATTTCTGGGGTGGGCCGCGAGAAGAAGGTTCACCGGAATGAGGATGAAGATATCCAGTCCTTCTTCTTTCTCTAGCGAGGCCTCGATGAATAAAGCCTCAATGTGATGGTAAAATGGTAATGGGGTTCTCCTCTGCTGCGGAGGCAACTGGCTGTTGTATCTCTTCCAGCTGCATCTCGACGTCCAGCTCAAATGTTCCCACAGACGGCGCCAACTGATGCGGCGAGAAAAAATGCGTTTACCTCCTTTCGATGCGACGAAGGCACGAAGGGGGCTTTGGGGGTTCTCACAGGCCGCAACAGTAAAAATGAGAAGACAAAGCAAAGAAACGCAAAACCAACACCGACAATGAAAACTAGAACACAGGATGTAACGTGGTTCGGAATAAGTATTCCTATTCCACGGAGGTGAGCTCTCTAACTGGGGACAAAGCTCAAGCACTTTCCATTATGAACGTCTTCCTTTCTGGAAAGGAAACTTTCCGAGGTAGAGGAGAAAGCCTCTTACAATTTAATCTCAATACAAGAAAGAGTACACGCAATGTGACAACGAAGGTCGCTACTCTCCTTCTCCGGCGAGGTAGTGGTAGCTCTCCTCCTCCTGTGTCTTCGTCTCTTGCTTATTGGAATAATTGCGTATCCCCTTTCTTCTGTCCTCCTTCTCCCTTTTATCCTCCTTCTCTGATCTATCACTACCTCGCGGATTATCCCCATCGTACACGTGGCCACCACATCCACTTGGAGAATAATTCTGTTCCAGATACGAGGGGCGAAGGTTCCTCGAAATATTATGTGGGGACCTCTCCTTTTGTTACATAATGCCTCCTCATCTACATTTCAAGAAACTAGGTTAGCCTGTCCCCCTCAACCATCCACTTTTGGTGAAACTAACTTAGGTCTATAGCTCGCGGATGGTATAGCCTTTGGGCTCCCCGCTAGCCCGAACCCACTCTCCTTCTTCCCTCACCGAACGACCTCTGGATTGCCTAGGCCAAACCAATTCTTATCTGTCCTGTTTGCCTCTATGATTATCTGGCCGAACCGATTCTTATCCGTCCCGTCTGCCTCTATGATTATCTGGCCGAACCGATTCTTATCCATCCCGTCTACCTCTATGATTATCTGGCCGAACCGATTCTTATCCGTCCCGTCTGCCTCTATGATTATCTAGCCGAACTGATTCTGGTTTATTTCCCAATGAAGTGTCTCCTCCTGCCTTCATCTTACCGTGTCGATTACCTTCACTTGCTTTCCCGTGCCAATTATTTCAGGCGCTTGCACCCGAACCGTTTCTCTCGTTTTTCTCCACTGAACCCGCTAATTGGTTCAGGTAACACCTGTTGGATCGATATGAGCGCTAGAGGGGGGGCGAATAGCGTTCGTAAAAACTTTTCTTTTTCGACGATTAAAACCAAGTACACAACGGAAAACTAAAAGACAAACACAAGAAAGACACAAAGCTTTTTTACTTGGTTCACAGCCAACCGACTGCTAATCCAAGGCCCTATGATCCTTGATCGCTTCCGAAGGGCAATCACTAAAAGTCTCTTCCTCGTTGGAGGTAAGAGACAAGACGATTACAATGATTATAAGGCCGGTAACAACCTTACCGGTCCTTATACAAATTAAGTACAGAAAGATAATAATAATACCGACAATTAATTAGAAGATGACGCAAGGTCGGAGTAGCGTTGTAGAGAGCACGAGCACTTGGTAGATTCTATTTTGGGTGTCAGTCCTCCCCTCCTTTTATAGATTTGCACCTTGGAATTTGTCCCGATCCAGATCCAAAACTCATGGATCTTATCTTGAGGTGGCGGCTTATTTTATCCTGAGGTGGCGGTTTATCTTATTCTGAGGTGGTGTCATCAATCTCTATCTCTTTGACCTTGTGCACTGGGCTGATTCGTCGACATCAATCGACTGATCCTCTTAGCAGTCGACTGCCTTCAGTCGACTATTGACATCTCCAGTTGACTACTGCACTTGAGAATTCTTGCAATACAAGATTAGCACAATAGATGCATAATGCCATGCAGTGTGATAGTCCTTTGACTGTCCGATCTCGACTTCAGCATTCCTCCGGAAGCCTTAGTCGGATCGATGCCTAGGATTGTCCTCTAACCGAGGACGCATCCTTACCACCGCTCCACACATGGAGCTTACCTTTGGTCCTCTTGACCTGTCGCTTAGCTTTCAGTCACCACCGAGGTTCCTCGACTCCCCGAGGTTCTCCTGGTGTCACCCGACCACCACGGTTTCTCAACTTGAGATTCTCTGGATGTCGCTCGACCTTTGGCTTAGCTTAAACACTTCCTGCACACTTAGCATATCACATGAGATAACAAAATAGCTTAACTTTGAATCTTTGCCATCATCAAAACCAAGGTTCAATTATCTAGTGCCCCTGCACCAACAATCTCCCCCTTTTTGATCTATGGTAAACCAATTCAAAGTTAAAAGAAAATAAGCAGTAAGCATTGAACAATCATTTTTCAAAACCTCCCCCTTAAGGGTACCTCCCCTTTAACCCTAGGTGAGTTTTGAAAAACAATTACTTTTTGGGAAAGAAAAAGTAAGTAACCTCTTAACTTTATTCTCTCTCCCCCTTTGACATATATCAAAAATAACTTTATATTGGGTACATTGCCAAGAAATAGAATTTTTAAACATGCTAATCAAGTTGATTTAATATGTTCAACTCCCTTTAATACTTAAGAGTTTAGGAGTTTAGGTTTCTAGATCCTGCACCAACAATGTATATCCTAGGTTAGAATGTGACCCCCTAACCTTTAACATTGTTATAAAATTTTGAGAAAGAATTTTAAAAAAACATTTTAAAGGCTCATGTCTATTGGTTTTTATGCCAAACTGGAGGTAGCTAGATACTAAGTTTGTCCAACTTAAGTCTTCTCTCCCCCTTGGCATATTATCAAAAGAAGGATTTAAATTTAGAAAGTATTGGTGATTTTTTTTAAAAAAATATTTTTTAACAACTTCTATGATGATTATCCAATTAGAACCTCCCCCTTAACCTAACATCCTTGTTATCCACAAGGAAGGCATATCTAGAGGGTCTCCCCTTTTGTCTGACAAACTCTTAGGACATCCTTGTTGGACATAAGGAAGGCTCACCTAAGTGTCCAGAGGGTTTAGGTATCTAAAGTTGACCTAAGGATTTAGACGTTCAGTATTGGTCAACTAACCATCATTTTAAGAAGCATAGTTGTTTTGAAAACTACGTATAACTACACACAATAATCATGACAACCAATAAAAATAGTTTTAAGAACCTATTTATGTGTATATAAATTTTGAAATTGTTTTCAAAATCATTTTTAATTTGTTGTCCTTACCATCTCACACATTCTACATGATCAACCAAGTTATTCTTATAGGTATTGTGAGATGAATTTAATTGAATGCCTTAGAAATTAATTAATCTTGGGTTAGATTCGGATTTCACCTTTCGTTAGTTAAGTGAACATTTCAAAAGAGGGCTTCCAGGTCGTGGCGAGGCACAGGAGCCTTCTTTGATCGGAACAACGACCACTTCCTTAGACAAAGCCAACTTAAGAAAATTACACACTTAATTCACTTAGGATTACGTCCTGGTCTAACTAGTTTAGGATGTGGTGAGGTAGCTTCAGTTAGTTCCACTTAGTTAAATGCACCAAGCTAAATACTCCTTATCCGACTCGGATACACTTGACTTCGTTTCCTTAACGTACTATCATCTCACCGTGTCCTGATACTATGTTGTCAAGATTAATTAATTATTTCCTATCTAACCATTCTATGAGAGTGAATTTAAAACTAGTATGTATGACATGACAAAATAAGCATGATAATGATATGTATGCATGAGCAAGCTACATTCAATCAATTTAAAGAAATGGTTGTTTTCTTGGGTAGACTTTTATTTGTTCTATAGTTATAAGATACTTTATTATAATTAGGCTTACAAATTTTAGTGTCTTGATTTTTTGTTAGCTTAGACTTGTAACCCAAGTCTACATATTTATTAGTTAAATTTTTAAAAATTGAAGGTTTAATTACTAGATTATTAATTTGTGTATAAACAAATGGTACTCTATTATAATTAATTTTATTGGTTTGATTATCTAATTTTGAATTTTTGATTAAGTTAGATTGTGAATTATTTAAAATAGGATTATTAGAATTTTTCAAAATAATATTATTAGACTTTTTCAAGATAAGATTATTAGACTTTTTAAAAGTAGAATTATTAGAATTTTTTAAGATAAGATTATTAGACTTTTTAAAAATAGAATTATTAAAATTATTAGAATTTTTTAAGGTAGAATTATTAGAATTATTCAAAATAAGATTATTAGAATTTTTAAAGGTAGAATTATTATTAGAATTATTTAAGATAATATTATTAGAGTTTTTAAAGGTAGAATTATTTAAGATAAGATTGTTAGAGTTTTTAAAGGTAGAATTATTATTAGAATTATTTAAGATAAAATTGTTAGAGTTTTTAAAGGTAGAATTATTATTAGAATTATTTAGATTATCTTTGGAATTTTTTAAAGTTAATTTCGATTTTTTTATGGTTGAATTTTTTAAAATAGAATTTTTTAATTCGGAATTATCTAGATTAATCAGATCTAGGATTTGATGATTTTGTCCTATGGTTTGATTATTCTGATCAAGGGTTTGATTATTCTGATTAAGTCCTAGGTTGGTTTTGTTTTTGACTTGATCTAGATCTATGTTGATTAAACTAAATATTTGATTAATCTCTTTGTTAATTTTATCAAACATTAGATTAATTTGATCATTTTCTTCCACGATATTATTATTATTATTATTATTTAAACTAATTAAATATAAATTAATTAATTTTTTATTAGTTGAATTATTAATTGTATTAATTAATTGACAACAATTACACAATTTATCTAAATTATCAACTATTCTAAAACTCAACTTTTCAAAATTATTAACTTTACTAACCTTTTTTTCCGGACACCGATTCTTGTAATGACCGATCTTCCACTTTTAAAGCACTTGATGTGCTCCTTGTTCTTCCGGATCACAGCAATGGTGTCTCCTTTGTAAATCGATTCGTCGTTCGAATCTTACGAGTAGGACACTTATTTTTATAGTGTCCTCTCTCCCTGCACTTAAAGCAAATAATATGAAATTTAAAATTTAAATTTACATTATTACCTTTATGCCTTGTGGGAGACTCTACCATGGTTGGCTCGGTAAACGATTTTCTAAAACTCGCAAAAAAAACACAAACCAAAAAGTCCCAAGACTTGGTCTTGGATTAGTAGTGCGGGAGATATTTAAAAATAAAAATAAAAATAAAGAAAAGAAAATGCTCGATCGGTGGTTGCACCGAATCTGAGCGCCCCCGCTCTGATACCAATTGTTGGATCGATATGAGCGCTAGAGGGGGGTGAATAGCGTTCGTAAAAACTTTTCTTTTTCGACGATTAAAACCAAGTACACAACGGAAAACTAAAAGACAAACACAAGAAAGACACAAAGCTTTTTTACTTGGTTCACAGCCCACCAGCTGCTAATCCAAGGCCCTACGATCCTTGATCGCTTCCGAAGGGCAATCACTAAAAGTCTCTTCCTCGTTGGAGGTAAGAGACAAGACGATTACAATGATTATAAGGCCGGTAACAACCTTACCAGTCCTTATACAAATTAAGTACAGAAAGATAATAATAATAATGCAATTAATTAGAAGATGGCCTTGAGTCGGAGTAGCGTTGTAGAGAGCATGAGCACTTGGGAGATTCTATTTTGGGTGTGAGTCCTCCCCTCCTTTTATAGATTTGCGCCTTGGAATTTGTCCCGATCCAGATCCAAAACTCATGGATCTTATCTTGAGGTGGAGGCTTATTTTATCCTGAGGTGGCGGCTTATCTTATCCTGAGGTGGTGGCATCAATCTCTATCTCTTTGACCTTGTGCACTGGGTTGATTCGTCGACATCAATCGACTGATCCTCTTAGCAGTCGACTATTGACATCTCCAGTTGATTGCTGCACTTGAGAATTCCTGCAATACAAGATTAGCACAATAGATGCATAATGTCATGCAGTGTGACAGTCCTTTGACTGTCCGATCTCGACTTCAGCATTCCTCTGGAAGCCTTAGTCGGATCGACGCCTAGGATTGTCCTCTAACCGAGGACGCATCCTTACCACCGCTCCACACATGGAGCTTACCTTTGGTCCTCTTGACCTTTTGCTTAGCTTTCGGTCACCACCGAGGTTCCTCGACTCCCCGAGGTTCTCCTAGTGTCGCCCGACCACCACGGTTTCTCAACTTGAGATTCTCCGGATGTCACTCGACCTTTGGCTTAGCTTAAACACTTCTTGCACACTTAGCATATCACATGAGATAACAAAATAGCTTAACTTTGAATCTTTGCCATCATCAAAACTAAGGTTCGATTATCTAGTGCCCCTGCACCAACAACACCTTGCCTGTGAGCTCATAGAGAAGAGGTAACGATGGTATCAATGATTCTAATTATACAGCATGGAACAAGAAGGATCAACTAATTATGATGTGGATAATTTCGTCGCTGAGCGAGCCTATACTTCCTATTATTGTAGGACTTGACACCTCTCAACAAATATGGGAAACTCTTGCTCGAACTTTTGCATCCCATTCTCAAGCGCGAGTACTTCAACTTCGCATGCAACTACAATTGGTGCAACGAGGAGACAAAACTATCAATGAATATATTCAGTCGATCAAAACCATTGCTAATAATCTAAGAGCAATTGGGCATCCAGTTTCTGAACCAGATTTGTTGATTCATATTCTTGCAGGCTTAGGGCCTCAATATGATAATTTTATTCCCAGTATAACTACACGTATGGAGCAAGTGTCACTTGATGCTCTTTATGCCATGTTGACCTCGCATGAAATACTCTTACAATTACAATCTCAGAGGATGTCAGATTCTATTGTTCTCTCTGCACATACAACCAACAAATCAGATACAAATATCCATCAACGAAATCAAGGTGATAGAAATGCAGGACAAGGACGAGGACAAGGACGTTGTCAAATTTGTTTTGGCAATGGTCACTTTGCACATCAATGTTATAAAAGATTTGATTCAAACTTTCCCGGAGGATTTGTATCATCAAATCAACCTTCATCCTCAGCTTCATCGTCTCCAGGAGCATATTCTCTTGCAAGCAATCCTTATATGACTGTGACAAATTCTTCAGCCTCAGGATGACATCCAGATTCTGGGGCAACTCATCATGTTACACCGGATTATAACATTCTTATAGATGCCTCCCCCTATCATGGATCTGACATGGTACAAGTAGGCAACGACTCAGGTTTGGAAATTGCTAACCTTGGAAACACAATTTTTCTTTCATCCGGTCGAACCTTTCGCATGCGCAATACTCTTCATGTTCCTTCAATCACTAAGAATTTACTTTCAGTTCGTCAATTTTCTATTGACAATAATGTATTTTTTGAATTTTACCCTCATCATTGTCTTGTGAAGGATCCTGCAACCGAAACGACTCTACTCAAAGGAGAAATTAAAAATGGTCTTTATTACCTTCAACCCACATCCACCAAGGCCTTCATTGGAGAACGCATAAGTAAATCCTCTTGGCATGCACGACTTAGTCATCCATCTCTTCGTCTAGTTCAAAATATCATCAATAAGTTCAACTTACTAACTTCTTTGACGTCTCCTTCCTATTCTTGTGAAGCATGCATGAAAACAAAAAGTCACAAATTACCTTTTTCTACTTCCTCTCATGTATCTAGTTTTCCTTTAGAAATAATTCATTCTGATGTGTGGGGACATGCTCCTATTCTGTCAAATCAGGATTTTCTTTATTATGTGATTTTTATTTATTATTTTAGTAAATTTACTTGGGTCTTTCACATGAAAAGAAAATCTGATCTTCTTGATATTTTTTGTGGATTTCAAAGGTATGTTGAACGTTACCTTGCCCGTAAAATACTCTCTCTCCATTCCGATTGGGGTGGAAAATATCAGGCGCTTCACCGCTATCTCGACTCCTCAGGCATTCTTCATCGAGTACCTACTCCATCGGTACATGTCCTCGCACTCCCAAACAAAATGGTTCCGCAGAAAGAAAACATCATCATATAATTGAAACTGCCTTAGCCCTTCTCAATCATGCATCGGTTCCACTCAAATTTTGGGATGATGTTGTTCATACTACAGTTTATCTTATCAATCGTCTACCTACTCCATTGCTTCAACACAAATCTCCTATTGAAAAACTCTTTAATCCACCTTCGAACTTCATGTTTTTACGTATCTTTGGTTGCGCATGTTATCCATGGTTACGACCCTACTCTAAACACAAACTTAATCCTCGTTCCCAACAATGTGTTTTCCTTGGTTACAGTAATTTTCACCATGGGTATCGTTGTCTACATGTACCGACAGGATGCATATATATATCCCGACATGTTATCTTTGATGAATCTCTTTTTCCATTTGTAGTCATACCAGAAGCTTCATCCTCAGGAAATGGCGGTGGTACCTTTATAATACCACCTAATATAACATCAAAGGTTCCACAGGTCATTTTTCCAACAAGACATTTTGAATCTACAAAAAGAGATGGAATCTTAGGTCCTGCTCCTGAGCTCTCTGGAAACTCTTATATACCATTGGATTTATCCCAAGGATCTACTCCCACAAGAGATACGTGCAATGATGATATTAGAAGGGACAACATTCAAGAACCTATTCAGTGTCCAATCTCGGAATCCTCGCCAGTTAAAGATAATACACCTTCTAACTCTGGATCCTCAGATAATGTAAGTGCATCTACTTCATCATCCCCAACAAAGAGTGATTCAGAAGATGATGCATCTCATTGCATACTCCCCTTGAGCGATATTTATGCACGATGTCCACCAAAGACAATCCAACATCCTCTTCCTCGTGCTCTTGTGATCTCCTCAAAATCTGTCGAGCCAACTTGTTTTTCTCAAGCAAACAAGGATTCAAATTGGCGTAATGCAATGGCTACAGAATTTGATGCGCTATTTCACAATGATACATGGAGTCTAGTTCCTCGCACTCCCTCCATGAATGTAGTGGGCTCTAAATGGATATTTTGCCTTAAACATCGAGCTGATGGTTCTCTTGAACGATACAAAGCACGACTAGTTGCGAAAGGATTTAGTCAACAACCAGGTATCGACTTTAATGACACCTTTAGTCCAATTATCAAAATCACATCTGTCCGATTATTATTATCAATAGCTGTGAGTTCGCACTGGCCTATTTGACAACTAGATGTTTCTAATGCGTTTCTTCATGGTCATCTTGAGGAAACTATATTTATGGAGAAACCGCCTGGGTTCAGTCATTCACAATTTCCAACTCATGTTTGTCAACTCAAAAAATCTATATATGGTCTTCGGCAAGCTCCTCGTGTATGGTTTCATTGCTTATCTAATTGATTACAAGTACAAAGAATTTCTAGATCAAAAACTGACTCTTCTTTATTTTATAAATATAAGGATGGATCCATGATATTTTTCCTTATTTATGTGGATGACATCTTAATAACTGGGAATGATCAAAAGGGTGTCACAACTTTATTAAGTCTTCTCAATCAAGAATTTCCTATTCGAGATTTGGACAATGCTCATTTTTTTCTTGGCATTGAACTTCTACCACATGATGAAGGATGTCTTCTCTCTCAAAGTAAATATATTGCTGGACTTCTTCAAAGAGCTAAGATGGATGGAGCACGTCCGATATCCACACCAATTGCTATATATAACAACACTGTACCCTCATCCTCACCTGCTATGTCTGATCCTCAGATTTATCGAAGTATTGTTGGTGTTTTACAGTATGTTACTATCACACGACCTGATATTACGTTTGCTGTAAATCGTGCTTGTCAGTTTATGCATACTCCAACAGAACAAAATTGAGAATGTGTGAAAAGAATTCTGCGCTATCTCAAAGGCACTATGCTGCACGGTCTTCTTATATATCGTCATTCATCGCGAGATTTACACGCTTATAGTGATGCAGATTGGACAAGTTCTCCTGAAGATAGGCGCTCTACCAGTGGATATGCAATATTTCTTGGACGAAATTTTATCTCATGGAATTCGAAAAAGTATCCCACAGTTTCTCGCTCAAGTACTGAGGCCGAATATAAAGCTATAGCCAATGCAACATCTAAATTATTTGGCTTCAATCACTTCTTTCTGAATTACATCTTGTGTCAAATACCACACCGAAAATTTGGTGTGACAATATTGGAGCAACATATCTTACGGCAAATCCGATCTTTCATGCTCGTACAAAACACGTGGAAATTGATTTTCATTTTGTTCGAGAGCAAGTTGCAACTAAACAATTATCTGTTTCGTATATTTCTGCAGAAGATCAAATTGCTGATATCTTTACCAAGCCATTATCCAGACATCATTTTAATAAGTTGACAATCAAACTCAACGTGAAAGATCTCCCGTTGAATTTGCAGGGGGATAAAAGAGAATTAATCAAATAAACTTTGTCAAATAGGCTTTGTCAAGTTAGATAGGATAAAGTTTTCTTATCTAGAATATTTATTTGAATACTTCAATTGATTTAGTCTTGTAATATATCTATAAATACTCTGTGTATGTACAAAACATATCATTAAGAAATCTTCTTCAGCATGGCCAGGCTCTCCACCAACCTCTCACGCTCCATCAGGCTCATCGGAGTCTCGACGATGACAAGGGAGCCCAAGCAGAGCATGGCAACCGGTACTCCGGCGAGGTTGAGCGCAAGCTTCCACCCCCATGGGTGGATGTTGGCCAAAAATTAGTTAGCGATATTCGCAACGAAGATGTCAATGGTGATGTCGAGCTGGAAGAGGATATTGAGTGCCCCTCGAATATGCACCAGAGCAATCTCCGATAAGAACAGAGGCACCACCTGAAGTATATCATATCATAAAATGCAATACAATGATGGATGCTTTACTAAATTCAATAAATAATTTTAGTAATCAATTACCTGCAGGTTCGCAAAGCCTACACCCACTCCGAGAAGAATCCTTCCTACGATCAACATGGCAAGGTTTAAAGCGGTTGCATTGAGGAGGACGCCGACCAAGAAGAAGATGGATGCAGCTTGCATCGTGAGCTTTCTTCCACATTTGGTACAAACCTTGGAAGCTACAAAGCTAGATACCAATGCAGCAAGGTAGAGAGATGAAGTGAACAGCTGAAGGTTTTGGTTGTCATACTTGCAGTAGTTATTTTCCTTGGTCGTGTGCTTCCTCTCATAGACCATAGGGAAGAATTGTTCCAAGAAGTCATCCATGGATGTCACTCCCACTGTAAATATAAATAATTTGGATGTATAAGAATCCCAAACAAAACTATAAATCACTTAAGAAATCAATATGAGATAATATACTTCATGTTGGTGCAGAGAGCACCACTTCTTAATTTTGATGTAAGAATCATGGTTAAAGTTAGGATCAGCTTGTGTTTTAATATGCATGTTAAGTGTGCAGGCTTAACAGAAAAGTCCTAATAGATCATGTTGACCAGATACTAGGTAGAAGACTTGACAGATCAGGAGGATCGGATACTAGACAAGAAGTCTAGATTGGTCAAGAAACTGAACATCTAGCATGAAGACCGGTTGGGTCAGGAGACCGGACAATCGACATGAAGTTCAGCTGGGTCAAGGAGATAAGACAGTTGGCAGGAAGTTCTAGTGGGTCAGATTGGAAGTCAAGCATGGTAAGTCCGGCTTGGCAGTCGAAAGGTAAGCCTCGATGGAAGAGGTGAGGTTGAGTCTATTGTAGGGGGATAAAGTAGGCGTCGATCAGACGGATAGTCCGCATGGGACTAAGAAGTTGAGATCAGACAATATTACTACTACTACTACATTTCATATTGTGTATGTTGCTAATCTTATTTTGTAGGGCTCCAGTCGACTGAAAGGATTCCAGTCAACTAAGATCCAATCGACTGAAACACCTAGTTGACAGTTTGAGCTAGCGTTCGACTACAAATCGGCTTACTGAGATGGCAAGAACTCTAGTTGACTGGGGAGGTCCAATCGACTAGGATATGAAATTTTCCGAAGCGGAGCCAGGTGACCTAGAGTCGACTGAACCAAGTCCAGTCGACTGGGAAGGCAAAAATACCAATCGATGGGCTAATTTGGAGTCGACTGGAGGGTGTTCCAATCGACAGAAAAAGGCTTATAAAATAAATGAAGGATCAACTCCGAGAACAACAATTCTATAACAACGAAGTGTTTCCGCAATCATTCACCATCTGTAAAAGATTTGACAAGCCGATATTCTAACACTCCAAGATTCGACTTCATCTTCCAAATGTCGGTATAGCTTTGTAATTTCATTTCGCTTTTGTACTTAATTTCTAAAGGGAATGTAGCTAGTTACCTACCATAATCTTTGTAAAAATCAAACCCCTCCAAAGTCGATAGTTCTCGAGTAGGAGAGCTTTTTAGTAGATTGCCCATCGAGGTAGCTCTCGGAGAGCTACAGGTCTTGGAGTAGCAACCTGGCTCGGGTTGTGAATCAAGTAAATACAATTGTCTTCATTTACTTTATTTTATTCCACTGTAAATTCTCTTGTATTTCAAAACAAAAGATAAGTTTTAAAAAGTTAAAAAGAAAATTTTACAACTCCGAGATTCACCCTCCTCTCTCGGAAATTTCGATCCTACAATTGGTATCAGAGCACAGGAGCGCTCCGATTTTGGTGAAACCACCAAAGAAAGAAAATAAGAAAATTTTCTTTTATTATTTTTGCACTAGAATAAATTTTCTTTACAATTATTAACCTTGCTTTATTTTTTCTTAGTTTAAATTTTTGCACTAGTATAATCACTTCATTTGTGTAACTTTAGGAGTATTTTTTAAATTATAAAATTCTGTAAATCTTTTCAAGTAAGTAAATGTCACACCTAGAGGGATATAACATCGTTCTCCCTCCTCTCTTTAACGGAGAGGACTTTTCCTATTGGAAGAGGCGAATGGAGTGTTTCTTGAAAACTGACCTCGAGGCCTGATTTTCAATTAGGAAAGATTTCATTCTTCTGGTAGACGACTCGGGAGAGTTGTTAGATCTGGAAAAATGAACCGTTGATATAAGAAAATGAGCTCAAGTCGATTACAAAGACCTTAACACCTTACAATGTGGACTAGCCAAAGAGGAGCTCATTAATAGAGTCGGACCCTTTGTAAACTCTAAGGAACTTTGAAATAAATTGATAGAATTGCACGAAGGCACTAATGACACTAAGATAGCTAAAAGATAAATGCTTCTTAATAAATTATTTAATTTTAAAATGTTAGTGATGATGTTCACTTCTTCGGCCTGCCAAGATCTCCCTCATTCTTATAAATTGCTGGATCTGTCACCAAAAAAGGTTAGAGATGGGATAAAGAGATATATTCCTCCTGAATCACCTCGGATCCTTGGAGTAAAGTGAAATCTACCACTTGATGAGAAGGAGTGTTAGAGATGGGCATACTTTCCGATGCGGCCACTCCGACGCTCAAGTCAGTAATGGTATGAAGAAAATAGTAATGCGGAAAGAATGAGGAATAAGTGAGAAGAAGATTTTTAAGGTACCGAATAGCGAAGAAACAATCATCCCCCATCCTTTCCTCCTCTGTCCCTTTTATAGATGGTTCATCCCACCTTCTCCTTAAGGTGAATTTACTTCCATGCCCTTTGCCAAGCTGTCCATTGTAACCGCTTTTTTCGCTTTAATTCAAAATACCCGCTTCAAATGCCTTATACACCGTATACTTCCTTGCCACGTATTAATTAAAAAAAATACAGAAAACAAATAATTAAATATATTAAACTAATCATTTTCAACCTCCTCCTACCACTTCCCATACTCCAGCATATCCTTTCCTCCTTATTTCGCCATATTCAAAAAGAAACCCCAAAACCCATAAGTGACTCGAGAAATGAACATATTGCTTGGGTAATGAACACACTGTACGGGAAATAAACATACCGCCCGAGGAATGAACACACTGCTCGAGAAATAAACATACTGCTCGGGAAACACACTGACCGCTCAGGATTTCCCATAGACTACTCTGTTAGCACCATACTTAGTCACTGAACAACACTGTCCTACTCACTCCTACTGTGCTCGGGAATCATACATACTGCTCGAAAAATACATACACTGCTCGGGAAACACATATATTGCTCGGGAAAAGTACTTACTACTCTATTAATACCATACTTCACCTCTGAATAATATTGTACTACTCACCCCTACTGTCCTCGGGAATCATATATATTGCTTGGAAAATACATACACTACTCGAGAAACACATATATTGCTCCGGAAAAGTACTTACTACTCTGTTAATACCATACTTCACCTTTGAAAAATACTGCACTACTCACCCCCACTGTACTCAGGATCATACATACTGCCCGAGAAACATATATACTGCTCGAGTAATGAACATACGGCTCGAAAAATATACTAACCACTCGGGCTTTCACATAAACTGCTCGAGAAAAGCTTAATCTTGATAAAAAAAACCTTGACCCCATCATAAGTCCCCCCTCTTTAGTAAAACTGAAGAACAAAGTCGAGTAAAGTTTTACAAGTACTTATAATAAAAATTTTCTCTGCCTTAACTGAAAAACCCTTCACCCATCATAAGTTTCCCCTCTTTAGTAAAACTGAAGAGCAAAGTCGAGTGAAGTATTATAAGTTCTTATGAATGCATAGACACTTCCATACCAAACTTAAACACTCAAACCTATCATACTGCCATATTAGGGACTATGCTTTAAACATTGCATGAGGCACCAAGCCTTAAATAGTGTATGAGGCTTTTAGCCTTAAATATTATATAAAATGTTAAGCTTTGAATATTGTATGAGGTGTTAAACCTTATTAGGAATTTACCTATCCATTATAGTTGATGTTATAGTTCCCCGTGGCGGAAGGTAGCTACATAGCCCATAGGCTGTTATAAGAGGCGTAAGAGCCTTAAGAACATTTTATATATGCTATATAGTGGCATTATAGTCCCTGTGGGGGAAAATAACTACCTAGCCCATAGGTTGTTATAGTAGGTGTGGAGCCTTGAAAATTTTACATATGCCATATAATGGCGTTATAGTTCCCCGTAGAGGAAAATAGCTATCTAGCCCATAGGCTGCTATAGGAGGCGTAAAAGCCTGAGTTAGTTTACATGAAACATATAATACCTTAGAAAAAATCATACAACTTTTTTTCCAAAGAATACAAGATATCCCAAGAACTCTGTAATAGGTGCAAAATGCCTTAGAAAATTTTTGAAGTACTCCTGCAAGAGACAAAATTTCTTAAAAAACAACATTGGGGCCAATAAAAATTCCTAACTTCATTCTTCCGATTCCCCAACCATCATACTTATTCTCCATTTTTTCCTTAAAAACTCATGCCCTCATTAACACACCATTCAACTTCCACTCATGCTTGAAAACCTAGATCCCCCCTTCTCCGACATCTTCAAACTTTCTGCGACCAACTCTTCTCCATGGCTTCCTCCTCCTCCATCGTTCCCTGGTATGAAACCACGCCCAACCACCTAACCCTCAACAACTCATTCTTCCTTCGTGAACCCAAATACATCCTCGAGGGTTTCACCGTATCATTCCCAATCGCGACCAACACCCTCATCTTCCTCCGCCCGGCACCAGCACCCTTTTCACAAGGTAGATAGAAGGAGATCTGTGCCTTCCTATCCCAAAACCTCTTTTTCACTTCCTCACCTACTATAGCCTCCCGATCAACCAATTAACCCCAAACTCCATCCGCATTCTCGTCGAAACCATCATCATATTTCAACACCTTGACATTCCCCAAATTCCCCACATATTCCATTGCCTTTATCAACTAAAAAATGTTGACTCATGCATGTTCTATAGGAACGTCCGTGAGCGCTAGAGGGGAGGTGAATGGCGTGTTTGTTCGTCGCTTGACGGAATTTGTTCGTGATTGTCTACAATCATTATTAGCACAGCAAAAATACAAAATGGAAATAATGAAATACAACAAACAATAACAATATACAATGACACGCCGATATAATCTGATTCGGAACCTTAGGGTTCCTACTCTACGGATTGGGCTCAAATGAGCCCTAGCGATTCAAACACCACTAATAATCAAATACACTCCTTCTCGACAACAAGTTAGAGGAGGAGAAACCTCATACAAGGAATACAAAAGTAATACAAACTAAAACAAGCAAATACAAATGAAATACACAAAACAACGTAAAGAAAACTTTACAACTATTGCTTTGGATGCTTGCTTATTTGATCACCTTGGACTAGCCTTGAAGGACTGGAAAGCACCAACTATTCCCCTTCAAATCGCCCAAGAAAATCGCTGCTAAATCCTCCCTTTCGAGTTGATTTTATAACCTACAACGGGTTGATTTCGTGCTTGGCAGTCGACTGACAATAGTATCGTTGTCTCACAACATACTTGATCCACGTTGGTATCCAAGCCAACGGATACACTAGCAGTCGACTGCCAAGGCCGTAGTAGATTGACCAGTTGGCTACCGAGTGTTCTACTCCTACTAGCAGTGACTGCCAAGGCTATTTACCATAGTCGAACCCTAGTCGACTCATGACAGTCAACTAGTCATAATCTCAGTCGACTGTCCAGAGTCAACTCGACTGTCAAGTGTCAAAACACTTGACCAATCGACTGGTACAAAGCCCCAGTCGACTGATAACCTCAACCATGAGGTTTAACCCCAAGTATGATACCCTCATACTTGCTAGATCACCCTTAGCCTAGACCTAAACCTTCTAGTCACCTCCATCAGCCTCACGCCTATTGGATCCCTCCAAGTCATCTATGACTTGTTCATCCATACGCTACCCTTCAGGTGCTTCCATCAGCTATTGTTATGCTAAGCTGGTCTATACCACCAAGGCACATTTGGCTTACGCTGCCAAGACATACGCTTGGACTTTATGCCGCCAACCATTGGACTTATGCTGCCAAGACTCTCGCTTGGACTTTACGCCACCAATATCAATCCTTGGACTTCCCAATTGCCAAGTACCCATGACTTGGACTTTCATTTGCCAATACTCAAGCTTGGACTTTCCCTTACCAAGACCCATGCTTGGACTTTCCATGCCAACCCATGTTGGACTTTCCAATTGCCAAGACACAAGTTTGGACTTTCCCCTCCAAGACTCATGCTTGGACTTTCCATGCCAAGTACCTAAGACTTGGACTTTCCATGCCAAGTACACAAGACTTGGACTTTCCATTGTCAAGTGTCCCACTTGGACTTCTCCATTATGGTCAACCCCAAGTCAACCATCTAGTCAACCCATTGTCAAACAATGGTCAACTCCTTTATCAAACATCAATGTCAAATATCAAAACATTACTGGAGACCAACTCGAGTCTGGTCAATCATGACCTAGGCTGATTGCACCAATATGTTCTATTTCATGACACGCCAAGGTTATCAATTCCTGACCGATATGCTCACTTCCCACAAGGGCTGGAAGGAATTATATTTCTTTGTCCCCATGGATCCCCCCCCCCTTCAATTTTCCTACCGCTAGAGAACCACCCTTAGATATCTTCCTGACCTTAAGACTGTGAAAGTTGTCATTAACTTCCCTTCCATCGAAGCCAAACTTAAGAACAAACATTTCAGCATCAACGAACTACTCCAAGAACCTATCTTGTCCTATTATGGACTATCACCCCGTTCAATCACCAGATGCACACCCCATTAGTGAGTTTCATTTACTGCAATTATCTTTATATATGTAACAATACTATATTTTTGTTCCTTATAATCTGCATATTAGCACCATAACCTGCTCATTTACCGTACTGA
This sequence comes from Wurfbainia villosa, assembly GCA_025175895.1. Taxonomy (NCBI): domain Eukaryota; kingdom Viridiplantae; phylum Streptophyta; class Magnoliopsida; order Zingiberales; family Zingiberaceae; genus Wurfbainia; species Wurfbainia villosa. The sequence continues at coordinate 35,610,996 of CM046006.1, forward strand.
TCTGAAACATATATTAATACCTTATACTGCTCTATGAAATATACTAATGTCTTGATTTAGATATCCACTATACTTACTTAATCACCTGACCTGTACAAACACTGATATGATACTGTCACTCCGTGACAAATAGTTACCCTTTCTGCTTTCCAACATATACAAATACTATGCATACTTACTGATTTCACTTTAAAATGTTTACTAATATTCTATTTTGCAGAAGATATGATGAGTGTAGTTATTGTTAGGACTCTAGCCAAATAGCAAAAGAAAAGAAAAAGGACATAATTGGTAGCTACTTCCATTGCCATCCCCAAGCCACCCACTTCAGTAACTAGCCCTCACCTCTCCACTATATCTTATTTTAAATATCTTGATTCAGTTTCACCAAAAATAACTTATACTTCTCTATCACATGTTCCCCTTGAATATCCTGCAGCCCCAATCACAATTATCACTGAACTGAATCAGCCAACCCTTACCTTAGTAGCTTCTGACCTTATCCCTCTTCCACTAGCATCAATTCCTAACCTCTTTCCTTTCCTTACCACTTCCTCTTTCTCATAACCATCTTCCTCAACTCCTCCATCAGAACCTCTGCCCCCTTCCTACACACTTGTCCATAGTCCTCCTACTAATACCTTCAACGAGCCCATTGAACTCTCCTCATCTCCTTCCCCTTCTTCCTCCACAGACGACCTCCCCTTAGCCTCCTTATTCCCCAATAGGCAACAACAATCCACACCTTCTCCCAGTCCAATTAATCCATAACTTACAACCTCTTCACCTTAGACCTGCTGGTACAAGTAGTGTCAGAATCTTACCCCAGCTATCTTCTTTCTTTCCTTCCTGTTATGCCTATTTCATATTCTCTCCCTACACTTCCTTTACATATCATCCCTTCTGATAATCTTCCCACCATATCAAATTCTGCCCTACCACAACCTACTTTCTTCCTCCCTTCCTATGATACTCCTCACATCATTCAAGAATTACAAGAAAGCCTTCGGACAATAAGTTTCTTTACCCATTAATTATTTTCTTGTACAAACAATTCATTTTATAGGATTCCCTATTTTTTCAGAGTACCTTCAAACTGCAATCCTTCGAATAGTGGTTATCTGAATATCAGAGTCAACAATACAGACCATCCACCTCCTATTTAGAACCACTACAACCCTCAACAATGCCATATGTTCCTTCAACCTCCACCATAAGTACCTAGACTACCCCTAAAGAATCCATAATATTCAGCCTGGGCATACCGACCACCCTTCCTTCTTCTCCCGACCGATCAACAAAAGAAACTGAACTTCAACAAAAAAAATACAATGGCTACAACTTTAAGTAGAAAGTCTATCTATCGATCAGGACCAAATACTAGCAAAGAATAAGAAGATGTCTGCTCGGCACAAACAAGACATGCAGGCTATGAAAAAAGAAATTTCCCTCCAAAACACTGATATCAGATTGCTAAGAGAACGTGCTGAAATATAAACTCGGACCATATCGTTCCAGCAATCAGAAATTCGAAAATGGGAAAAAAAGGAAAGTGATTGGCATCTCCAGTCAGGCGAGTGCTTCTAGCCTATGGAAGATCTCATAGATGCCTTTATCGAACTCAAAGGCACAACCTTCAACAACCTAGATGAGTTATAATTTCACTTTCATACATTGATGCATCATTTTTAGGCACTATTCAATACTGTAAATGAACAAACTATTTGAGCCAGTCATCTTAACCAGGAGTTGTCCCAATTAAAAGAGATAGAAGCTGAAAGATGGGCAAATGAACAAACTCGAATTCTAACCAAAATAGCCAAGTACAGTAAATACTTCCAGAGAGGGTTTGAGGGTGCACTCCAAGTAGCGAATGAAAGGAAATACTTCATACCAGGTCTGCCCCAACCACGAGCTCATCATAGAAGAAGCCTATAAGAAATCCCCCCCCCCCCGGAGGCTTTCAATACTGACTCAGATACTGATTTCAAACAGTAGTCCTTGTAATGAACATTCTACAATTTATGAATATATGTAATGAAAAATTACTTTTGTAACACTTACTGTATATAAACATGTTTTGCAATGAATGTCTCAACCCTCCATATTTGCAATGAATGTCTTAGTTTTATATCACCCTGTAATGCCTAACTTACTTCCCCAAATCCTTCTTGAATCCGCCCTGCACATACTGCATGAAATTTCTCAGATTATCACTTATTCATAGTAAAAGTCTTCCAAATTTATGCTTTGATCATTTATTTTCCAAACTTCTTATAATTTGCATATATTCCTTCTAAAGAAACTCACAGAAACTGATACCTCATCTGTCGTTTCAAAAAATACCCCCACTACTCATCCCTCAACAGAAACTGATCTACCCCCCATCTCACCTCATTAAAAGTTGAATTCTCCAATTACCCATCATCTTCACCCTAACAAACTTATATCATATGATTCCATAATCCCACTTCTCCAAAACTGAGTGGGAAAAGTTGTTATTTTCCTTTTTTTCAGCCCCTTTCTCCCCTATAAATATAGAAGCAATCCCTTCCTCTTCAAAATGAAAAGAAATTCTCCAAGCTTGACCATCACCCTATATCTTCAAGAAAATGCAGTATCTTTCCTTAATTCCTCGCCCATGGTTTGCTTTCACATGCTCCAAAATGACAGGAGAGCACTGTCAAACCCTTTCCTCCCACATACAACTTCCCTCTGACTACCACATTATTGCAGCTAACTCCACCGAGTGCCCTCACCTATCTCCTGGACGCACCAAAGCCTTTTTCTCCGATCAAGTAGAGGGCAGTCTGTTTTCCCCATTCATCCCTTCCTCTTAAAAGTTTCTGAATATTTTTCTATCCCCATAAATCAACTAAGCCCCAACTCTTTCCGTTTAATGCTAGGATTTTATCTTATCACATCCTTTTTATCAATTACTCCATCGACCTTTCTTTTCTATTGCTTCTTTCAAATAAAATCATCAGAAATAGCCATTTTTTACTTCCAAGCTCGGTCAGACTTTCAATTCCTTATCGACATCCCTTCCTCACACAAAGGATGGAAGGAACATTACTTCTTTGTACACTCTCCCTCTCCCTTTCCTTTTTCCTCTATATGGTTAACTACTCTTCCTCCTTGCCCTTCCCCAGGCTCTTATCGAGATAATGAAGAATATCAAATGATGACTTTATTGTTATCAGAAGAACGATTCAACTTGAACCAGCTATTAACCAAATCAACATTGTCATTAATCAGGATCATTTATCCTCTACAGTCAACTGGCATGCTCAGTTACAATCATTTCTGATTGTACCTCTTCATACTTGTTATGACCCATGTAAGTGTTTACTTGTTTCTTTTTTAGAATCATTATTACTGTAGGCTGTCGGGCATACTCCACCACCTTCCAGTATAAATCCTATTCAACTCCATCCTCGACAGCCAACACTTTCCATCCAACCTTTACCCACTTATCAAACTCCACATACCCCTCTCTCTTCCTTCTTAACACCTGATTTGCCAGATTCCTTATTATCCAGTATTAATGGGGTCAACATACAATTTCTTTTACTTATTTTTCTCGATACTGAAATCTATTTCTACAGGGTATCATAAGTATAACTCACTTAAACAATCAATGGGTGCAATACACTAATAACTTCAAAAAAAGAATTATAAGAATGTCAAACAAGAGAATTGGCATTACAACAAGCTATGAAAGACTTGAACGAGAACTACAAGCTTCATATGTAAAGGCACAAGCCGACCGAGTAGAATTATTAGCCCTCCACTTTCAGACTTCATATTTACAGAACACTCTACATATTTTAAAAGCCCAACCTCTTCAAGAAGAAACCAGTACTTATGAAAAATCCTGGACTTCAGCTGTTATAAACGACATATTCTTGGACAGAGGTTTTGGCTTCCTTCAATGGGGCTTCCAAGATTGTATCAATCAATTCAAAGCAACTGACTATCCACCTCCTGGGTATTCTACCAGCTTTTTGGACATTGGCAACACAATTGACCACACTCCTCCTAATTTACTATCCTTTCCTTTCCGTTCCAATACTGAAAAAATGTAACTTGTATTTATTGTTGATGTAATCGGCCCAGGTCACAATTGACCAGACTCGAGTTTGACTCGAGTAGTATTTTGATGTTTGACATTGATATTTGACATTGATGGTTGACAATGTGTTGGGGAGATTATTGGTGCAATCGACCCAGGTCATGATTGATTGTTTGAGGATGGTTTGATCATTGTTTGACTATATGGTTGACTTGGAGTTGACCATATGATGGAGAAGTTCAAGTCTTGTGTACTTAGCATGGAAAGTCCAAGTGAGACACTTGGCAATGGTAAAGTCCAAGCTTGAGTCTTGGTATTTAGAAAGTCCAACATTAGGTTGGCAAGGAAAGTCCAAGGGTGTAGTCTTGGACACGTAAGTCCAAGGGTATAGTCTTACGGTGAAAGTCCAAGTCATGGGTACTTGGCATTTGAGAAGTCCAATGGAAATATTAGCGGCATAAAGTCCAAGGGTGGAGTCTTGGCAACATAAGTCTAATGGTTGGCGGCATAAAGTCCAAGCGTGGTCTTAGCAGCGTAAGTCCAATGTGCCTTGGCGGTGTAGACACCGTTAGCATGACAATAGCCGATGGAAGCATCTGAAGGCTAGTGTATGGATGAACAAGTCATGGATGACTTAGAGGGATTCGATAGGTGTGAGGCTGATGGAGGTGGCTAGAAGGCTTAGGTCTAGACTAAGGGTGGTCTACCAAGTATGGGGGCACCATACTTGGGGTTAAACCTCATGGTTGAGGTTATCAGTCGACTGGAATTATGACCGGTTCGACTGATGGAAGTCAACTGCGGTTTAACTGTGACTAATGTGACAAAATGGCCTAGCAGTCGACTACCAGCATTAGACAGTCGACTGATGGCCTAATCAGTTGATTGCCATGGATGGAAATCGAATGATGGTTCGACCGCGATCACAGAACGCTCATGGCCGATCGGGCGACCACTGGCGAGGCCGGGCAATCGCCAATGTTGTGATCAATGATGAGAGTTTTGTTGAACTTTTTTCAACGTGGATCGAACCGTTATCTCACAATAATAGTGTCATCAGTCGAATTGATATTTTTGGCAGTCGATTTCCAAGCGTAAAAATAGCCCGAGTGCAAGTTATAAAGGCAACTCAAAGGGTAAGTTTTGGCAGCAATTTCTTGGGCATTTTGAGGGGATTTACTGATGCAAATCAGAGTCTTCAAGCACGATTCAAGCAATCAACAAGCAAGCATTCCAAAGTAATAGTTATAAAGTTTTCTTTACGTTGTTTTATATATTCATCTTGTATTTGCGTGTTTTACCTTGTATTACTTGTTGTAATCTCTTGTAAGAGATTTCTCCGCCTCCGACTTGTTGTCAAGAAGGAGTATTTGATTATTAGTGTGTGTTTGCATCTCTAGGGCTCTTTCGAGTCCAATCCGTGGAGTATGAACCGTACGGTTCCGAACCATGTTATATCTTGTGTTGTGCTTGTGCATTTTAGTTATTTGTATTTGTTGCTATTATTATTCCGCTGCGTATAACAAGTTTTATAGCAAGCACAAACGAATTCCATCGACGTATGATGAATCGCTATTCACCCTCCTCCAGTGGGCGCATAGGTCCTAACAAGTGGTATCTAAGTTAGGAGCTCTTCAAAGGATTAACAACTCAGAGCAAGGGCACTAGAAGAAAAAGATGGAGTTTGAAGAAAAATTGGGATGGGACATCAACACCCCAATTCCATACAATTTCTATGGATGAGAAGGCTTCAACCAATGGAAGACAAGAATTGAAGACTTCTTAATGATGAGGGACCTTGAGGAATGGGCCATATTGATGGAAGGACTCCAATATCCAAGAGGGTCAAAGGGAGGATTCCTCAAGATGAAGAAGTGGACCAAGGAACAAATTCAAGAATTCAAGAAAAACACAAAGGTAATAAAATTCTTGATTGATTTGATTCATAACGACATTGTGTGTATGTTAGGTAATTATATGGATGTTAAGGAGCTATGGAGCCAAGTGACAAGATTCCATGAGAACCCTCAACCGGTCCAAGAAGACGAAGAAGAAGAGAAATGTTCATCGGCTCAATCAGAGGAGGCCGAAGAAACAAGTTGTTAAATACGGAAAATTTAAAATACTAAATTAAATGGCCAAAGAATTAAGAAAATAATACTGGAAATTTTTTGAGATTTTTAGGGAATTTTAGGAATTTTTCTGGATTTAAACGGAGTTCTTATGATATTATATATAGAAAGAGTTAACATGCTTTTACAAGGCCTGTTTGGTTTATCTGTATTGAGGGGTTAATAAATTTTATTAACCTAAAGTTTTAAATAGAAAAAAAAAACATAGGTTTTTTTTCTCGACGGTTCATTGAGGGTTTCTCGAGCATCGCTATGCCATTGACATGCCTTACTAGGAAGGGCATGAAGTTCACGTGGTCAGAGGCGTGCGAGACCAATTTCCAGGAGTTGAAGAAGAGACTGGTGTCAGCACCGATTCTGGTATTGTCATCAGGGGATGACGGTTTTGCCCTTTATACCGATGCGTCTCTATAGGGTTTAGGTGCAATATTGATACAACACGGCAGGGTAGTCTCTTATGCTTCTGCCAGTTAAAGGAGCATGAGAAAAACTACCCAGTACATGATCTAGAGTTAGCTGCTATTATCTTTGCCTTGAAGATTTGGAGGCATCATCTATATGGTATTACGTTTGAGATTCTCACTGATCATAAGAGTCTCAAATATCTATTTACGCAGAAGAAACTCAATCTCCGACAGAGGAGATGGATGGAGTTCCTGAAGGATTATGACTGTACGATTAGCTACCACCCAGGGAAAGCCAATGTTGTCGTTGGAGTTGTGTAACTTGGCCACTGTTGATGGAGGTAGTTGGAGTTGCGCACTCGACCACCATAGATGGTGGTTTCCTTGTACGATTTGGGTTATTACCGTAAATGTGGATAGAATGCTTTTTTTAGCATTACTATACTACAGACTTGTTTGACCAAGAAGGTGATGGAATTTACTTAGTTAGAAGCTTGTGAAACTAGTTTCAGGGCTCAGACGATGGTTGACTTTTACGCCAGTGTTGATTAATCATTCTGTTGTGGATGGAAGGGTAGTGTACATGGATGCATAATTTCGGGGATCGTAGCGATTCCGATGCTATTGAATAAGACGTATCCTAAGCTTACCGCAGTTAAAGAACTGCGAGGTAAGTCGTCATATATATGAAGTGGACTTAGCAGTTATTATGTTGTTTTGTAGAGGTGAGGAGTAGGGACCAACAAAGCAGGGCGTTCTTGTTACCATGGTTGCTCAGTCATCTATCAGGACGAGAGTCCGAGAGGCTCAGGCCGGTGATCAACACTTATAGTTCATTGGCAGCCAGATAACCTCTGGATAGCAGATTGAGTTCATCTGAGATAACGAAGGTATAATTTACTTTCGGGGCAGATTATGTGTACCTCAGTCTCACTCGGTCATGGAGGAGTTACTTCAGGAGGCTCATCGCTCTCGATTTGCGATCCACCCAGGCGGAACCCGCATGTATCGAGACTTAATGTGTTTGTATTGGTGGAACGACATGAAGAAAGACATCGTAGATTTTGTGGCTAGATGCCTAGTTTGCCAACAGGTGAAGGCTGAACACCAGAGACCAGTCGGACTACTTTTGAGGATTCCTATTTTTGAGTGGAAGTGGGATCACATTACCATGGATTTTGTGGTGGGTTTGCCTAGGACACGTCAAGGCCATGACGCGATTTGGGTAGTCTTTGACTGACTAACCAAATCTACGTACTTCTTAGCAATTCGGAAGACAGACTCTTTGGATCGTTTAGCAGAGTTATATTGTCTAGAGATCATCAGATTGCATGGTGTTCCTTTGAGCATTATATCAGATAGAGATCCCCAGTTCACGTCCCGATTCGCGAGTCGCAGCGAGCCTTAGGCATGCGGCCGTTTAATCAGATTCCATCCGCATGATGACAGATGGACCATTCAAACTCTAGAGGATTTGCTGAGGTCTTGTGTTATGGATTTCGGGGGCAACTGGGAGGACCACTTGCCATTAATGGAATTTGCCTACAACAATAGCTATCATTCGGCTATCCAAATGCCCCCGTTTGAAGCATTGTATGGTAGACAGTGTCGTACACCCACCCTCTGGGAGGAGGTTGGGGAGGCCCAATTACTAGGACCCCAGAGAGCTCAACATGAGGCAGAGTTTGTCCGTACTATCAGACGTAGGATGGCAGAGGCACAGGATCGCCAGAAGAGTTATGTAGATCGAAGACGGAGACCTCTGGAGTTCTCTATTGGTGATCATGTATTCCTGCGAGTCTCACCCACGAAAGGGGTGAAGAGATTTGGCCTTCGTGGTAAGCTAGCTCCTAGGTACATCGGTCCATTTGAGATTTTAGAGAGGATTGGAGTAGTCGCTTATCGCTTAGCGCTACCACCATCTTTGACGGGTATTCATGATGTGTTCCATGTGTCCATGCTGAGGAAGTATATGTCAGACTCTACACATATTCTGTCAGATGTGTCAGGTTCCATTCAACCTGATGCTACTTACGCAAAGGTTCCGGTACGGATTTTGGATCACAAGGAACGACAGTTGCGGAACAAGATTGTGCGATTTGTCAAGGTCGGGTGGAGTCACCACACCGATGAGGAGGCTACATAGGAGTTTGAAGAAAAGATCAGAGCTCAATACCCCCACCTGTTTACTTAAGGTACGTGAAATATATTTTCAGTACTTGTGGTATCTCTTACTCATTAGGCATCTGAGTAGGAAATTTGGAGACCAAATTTTTATTAGTGGGGGAGAATATTAAATACGAAAAATTTAAAATACTAAATTAAATGGCCAAAGAATTAAGAAAATAATTCTGGAAATTTTTTAGGATTTTTAGGAAATTTTAGGAATTTTTCCGGATTTTTTCTGGATTTAAACGGAGTTCTTATGATATTATATATAGAAAGAGTTAACAGGCTTTTACAAGGCCTGTTTGGTTTATCTGTATTGAGGGGTTAATAAATTTTATTAACCTAAAGTTTTAAATAGAAAAAAAAACATAGATTTTCTATTTTTTTTTCTTTTCCCCGACGCCCTCTTCCTCTCGCAACCTTGCAGTTTCTCCCTCGCGATAGCTTCCCCCCCCCCCCACAACTTTTCCCTTCGCGACGCGTCCGCGGCCACAGGACCGCCGCTTCTTTCTTCTCCCCGCGCCTCGCCCTCTTTATTTTCCCCATCACGCTGGCCAGCCACCACGCCGCGTTCGAGCGCTTACGGCCGGCCACTCCTCGCAAGCGTCGGCCAAGAACCTTTCGCCTTTCCGGTGCGCCTGTGTCGCCATGGGTGGACTCTTCGCCATCCGCTGATCGCCTGATCGCGCTGATCGCCTGCCGGTTCTACGCCAAGACACACCGTGGTGCCCTTCTTCACAGCGCCACCGCTCCAGATCACCGCACCGAGGAAATACTGCCAAGGGGAACTTCTAATTTCCGGTATATATATCTTGTTTTCCTTATTCATAGTGAATCTATGATTTTGGGCAGTAATCGGTGAGTGTTGATGGTGTCGGTGAACAGGGCAGTAGGGAAGGAACTGTGGTCGGCTGAGAGGGGATGTGAGGGTCTATTTGGGGGTGTCGTGCTGTTGGTGTTGGAGGTGGTCGGGCAAGGTCGGCTGTAAGGGTTGTGAACAGCTGTGGGTGGGCAGTGCATGACTGTGGGTCGGAGTTGTGGTCGATTAGGGGCTATAAATTGGGGGTTTGCACGGCTATGGTGGCGGTGGGTGAGTGGAGAGACTGGATTGGTTGTGAATGGGCTGATTTTGGGTTTTTGGTCAGCTGTGAATGGGTTAGATAATTTGTGAAATTAGGAGTTGATTTGGGAAGGAATTATGTTTTGATATGGGAGTGAGTGATCGTTTAGGTGGATAGTTTAATCCATTAGGTTTTGGACTTGATATTAGGGTTGACAACATAATCTGAGTATATTATATTTTATGCAGGTTTCGGTCATGAGACAGGTCAACGGGTGTGAAGATTTGCATTATTTCGAGCATTTTATCAGGCGGATATTTTTACTTATCTTTTAGATAATGTCATATTGATATGCTTAGTTGGTTATAGCTTGCAATAATTTTTATGTTTACTGCCTTGTATGTTATTGTGCCTACTTGATACATGCATTTGATCAGTTTTTAGTTATACCTTTCCTGTTTTACTTAGATCATTAATATGTACCTATTTATTGTGCATATTATTCGGAGACATATTTTAGTTGGTGTTACATGTTTTAGTGTCATGCACTATCTTACATGATTGCATGCTAGCTGGCCGGGGTTCCTTTGTAGTTGAGCATGCAGCCAGTTACATGTTCTGCACACACAGCCACTCATGGGTTAGTGGTACATCAGGAGGGTGTGTGCAGTAGCTCTGTCAGACTTCGCTGGTCCGCTCATGAGTAGCGATGAGGCAGCGTGGTAGCGGGCAGGGATCCCTCCTCTAGTCTACGACACCGGGAGATGAGAGCATTTCTCCTCCACTCTGTTTGGGGCAGGAGGATAGGCATACTCCGATAGCATCCTGTCCACTCGGTCACTTAGGAGCAGTGATGGCAGAGTGCACAGTTGTCATAACTCTACCCACTCGGCTTCACCATCGCGTGTGAGGCGGCTGACTGGCGTCAGGGGTGACCATGTCATTTGCATCGCATGCATTTTGCATGAATGGTATTTGTATTATGTTTTCTGCATTTTGATTTCTACCTTGGATGTTGCATATGATTGACATGCATACAAGATACATTTTTGTATTTGGTTTGACGATTTTATTTCTTCTAGTATGGCACATGCTTCTATGTCAGGATAGGAGATGCGGGTAAGTACAGTCTTTTTGTATTTCTCTTTTATACATTTCCTATATATGATTGGGGAGACTGTACTGACATGATTTTTATTGTTAGTTATATCTTGCTATGCATATCGACTTATCCGCTGAGTTCATTGAACTTACCCCGTTGCTTTATATTTATTTCAGGATAAAACTGCGAGGAGAGTCCAGCTGTCAAACCCCCCTCGTCGTGATAGTTTTCTTGTTATTAGATTTATGGTTTTGGTAGTGACTAGAAGATATGTTTAGGATTGCCGTTTGATTTATGTACTCGTGGATGTTTGGTGATATTTGGTATGTCCTTATGTACTTCTATTTGGATTTTTATTCGATTGGATTTGGTTGTGTATTCCTACCCAGATGGCAGAAGGGGTAAGTCTAGATATGATAAACTTTTGTTATTTACTTTGATTGTTGGCCTGAGGCCTATATATGATTTGCATGTGTAGTTTTGTTCCGGTCGTGTTGACCGATGTATAGTAGGTCGTGTGGGTCTTGTATGTAAGTTTCATATTATCACCCATACAGGGGAGATGCTGTCGGATTTTTGTCTGGCGGGGACTCCCTCGAGGCGTGACACAAGTTCATCCTCACAAGAAAGTGAGGAGTTGGAAGTTGAGAAGGAGTTGACATCTGAATCGGTAGAGGAGGTTGAATGGGAGGAAGCCTCCACTTCTAGGATTGAGAGGGGGGGAGATTAGGGCATCCTCAATACCGGAGCAACAAGAAGAACCATCTACCTCCGGTCGAGAGGAAGAGGAAGTTCGGGACTCCCCTACCGTGGAAGGTAATTCAAGAAATTCAATTAAAATTAAAAATTATATAATTTTCTTTGAGTGTAGGGAAGCCAGGCATTACAAGAGTAAGTGTCCTAAGAAGGTCAAGAAAAGTCAATCGACATCAAAATTCCAAAAAAAAGTCAAAGGAAGTCGGAGCCTCGACAATTAAAAGCAAAGAGCACGTGGTGTACTTCAAATGCAACCAAAAGGGTCATTATATGAGTCAATGCCTTAGGGGGAGCAAGAAGTTTAAAGAAGGGGTCACACATGTAGGGGGAGCTTTAAAAGCAAACCCTAAGGTATATTTCAATAACGAACTTTCGAATTTTAATAATAAAAATTATGCTTTTAATACTCTTGCAATTGTGCATAATCATGAAAAGCATATTCAGAATAGAAATAACAAAATCCTTTGTTTAGGTGCCAAATCTTGTAATTTTAGGTCTAAGGGCAAATCTAGAAATAATAATTCTAGACCTATTCTACCTAGGAAGACCATTAGGAAGGTAGAAGAGCACCTAGATTTTAATCCTAAATGGACTAGGCATATATGCCTAGGAAAAATAATTCCCAAAGGATATATGAAAATTTAAAATTGGGAAAATTAGAATTAGAAAATCAAGCCTTGAGGTCAAGACTTGAGAAATTGGAGAAGACCCTTTGGAAAATAAAAAATCAAATACAAGGATCAAATAGTCAAAATCTAGGGTCAAGGAGTCAAAATCTAGGTTTTAGGAAACAAGAACCATCAAAGAGCAAGAAAGGTTTGAGTCACAAGCCTAAGCCCAAAAGACCTATCACAATGTTCCATTAGATTATGGAACTCAATCTTGGTCTAGGAAAACCATGGTCAATAGGGAAGTCATCCCTAAGGTTGACCAAGGTAAATGCTTAGTGGCTAGAGTTTCAAGAAAACCTAGGAAAGCCACTAAGAACGTCAAAGGGGAAGTTACCTCTAGAGTTGACCTAGGCAAGACCCAAACGACCAAGGCTTCAAAGCCTAGGAGGGTCATTAGGAGGGTATCTAGGAAAGTTATCCCTAAGGAATACCTAGTAAATCCAAGGAGCTCCAATATGTATTGGGTTCCTAAAAGCGTGATTGATTCATGCTAAATGGGTTTAGGTGTGCCAACCTTAAATGGATAGATAGTTTGTTGGGTTTTCCGAGCCGTAAAAACCGCTTTTTGCGTTGCGAAAACCTCGGAAGCCCGGCCACGGATCCGTGTGAAGTATAACAAATAAAAATAACATGTATGTGTTTAATACCTTTAGATCTACTCTAGATCTACATGATAAGAAATTACCCTTGAAGCGATGCCCTTCGCTTATCCCGCTCGTCCAAATGGATTGCCGGAACTCGAGAGTGTCAAGTGCACACTCCTCTATTGGTATCCACACAAGCAATAGGTGGAGAAAAGACAATCTTGAGTGTGCTAGCACTCCTTGAAGGTCTCGACAAAGTGGAGGATTGGGAGAGAACTTGAGTGGAGCAAGGAAGAAGATGAAGTTGGAGTTACCACACAAATGAATTTCCCTATCAAGCCTCCTAAAGTGGTCGGCCACTTATTTGGGAGTCACATGCATGCATGTAACTCCAAGAGCCAATGGCTCTTGGTCTCCCTCATGAGGTGGCACCCCATGATAAGTCCATGATGATGTGGAACACCATCATTGGCCGGCCCATATGCCATGTCACTATGACATGGCAATTGGTCAATTCAAAATTGACCATTCATCTTCCCTCTCAAGTCAAGTCAAACTTGACATCTTATCTCCCATTGTTGATCAAATCTAACCACTTGATTCAAGTCAATTTGATTTAATGAATCTCTATTCATTAATTTAAATTGACTCAATGAATCAAATCTAAATTAGACTCATTCAACACTTGAATCAACTTGAGTCTAACTCAATTAGTCTAATTTGGATTACTCTTAATCCAATTTGGTTCATCCCATGAATCTAATCCTCATGGTTCATCATATGAACCTAATCTCCATCTAATTTCCCTTTGTGTGTGACCCTATAGGTTCTTGTAACGTTGGCAATGTTCCTAAACCGATTTAGGAACATAAGCAATGAGCAGTATCAAGCAACACATCATTGCTACCCAAGTTACAAGAATGTGGAGCTCCAACATCACCTTTGTGACTACTAATTGTGACTCTCACAATATGTGACAATGTCCCTCTATCCTTGACATCTAGATTGACCAATTAAGGCATAGACCGTGTCATCCTCGGTACAATCTATATCTTGAACTCCAAGTAGACTCACTCTAATCAAATGAGCTCAATATCTCATATTGACTCATTTGGACATGGTCATGCACTTCGTGGTCTCACTCTATCAAGAATAACGATGTCGCTCCCGTCATATAGGAGGGATAAATCTCATCTACATCACTCACATCCCTCCGCATAATTTGTTACATACCCAGTAATCGCCTTTATAGTCCACCCATTTACGGGTGACGTTTGATGAAGCCAAAATATACAACTCCTTGTGTAGGGAACCATGGTGACTTCAGGTCTAAGGACTAATAGTCATACCAATAGACACATGAGAAAGTATATGACACTCATATAACAATCAATGATACTTTCTCATGGCAGGTCATTCAGTATACATTCTCCAATGCATACCCATGTGTCAACTTGATATCTCATATCCATGACTTGTGAGATCAAGTCGTCATGTTGACCTACATGCTAGTCTCTATGCATTAACATTGTCCCTGAATGTAAATACTTGACTAGGAATGATTAAGAGTAGTGTTCTCTATATCATCTCATTATCGATTCAACCAATCGATTGATATAGATAAGAACCTACTACTCAAGGACATTATTATACTTAGTTATTTGGCACCAATACAAGTAAATATAATAACCATGCCTTTATAAATAGGAATATGATACAATAAAGTCCATACAACAATCATCACATGATTGCCTCTAAGGCTTTCACTAACAATCTCCCACTAGCACTAGTGTCAATCACCGTAGTATCTAATACCCAATGACCTAGTGTGACTATCATGCTTTTTTTGTGCCAAAGCCTTGGTCAAGGGATCTGCTATGTTAGCCTCTGTGGGTACTCTGCAAATCTTCACATCTCCTCTATCGATAATCTCTCGAATGAGATGGAAGCGCCGTAGTATGTGTTTGGTCCGCTGGTGTGAGCGAGGTTCATTATCCTGTGCAATCTCTCCATTGTTGTCACAATAGAGCTCTATGGGATCTGCTATGCTAGGAACCACCCCAAGCTCAGTAATGAACTTGCGGATCCAAACTGCCTCCTTTGCTGCCTCAGATGCAGCGATATACTCGGCTTCTGTTCTAGAATCAGCAACTGTGTCCTACTTCGAACTCTTCCAGCTCACAGCACCACCATTCAAGCAAAACACGAACCCTGACTGCGATCTATAATCATCCTGGTCAGTTTGGAAGCTGGCATCGCTGTAACCCTTTACAGCTAGCTCCTCATCGCCTCCAAATATCAAGAAATATTCTTTAGTCCTTCTCAAGTACTTAAGAATATTCTTGACTGCTATCCAGTGATGCTCACCTGGATCTGACTGGTATCTACTCGTCATGCTCAAAGCATATGAGACATCAGGACGAGTACACAGCATAGCGTACATGATAGATCTTATAGTAGATGCATAAGGGATCTTATCCATGCGGTCTCTCTCCTCTCTAGAAGAGAGACTTTGAGTCTTCGAAAGACTCACACCATGTGACATCGGCAGAAGTCCCTTCTTGTAATTCTGCATGGCAAACCGTAGTAATACCGTGTCAATATATGTACTTTGACTTAGGCCAAGCAATCTCTTAGATCTATCTCTATAGATCTTGATGCCTAGAATACAGGTTGTTTCACCTAAGTCCTTCATTGAGAAACACGTCCCTAGCCAAGTCTTCACAGACTGTAGCGAAGGGATGTCATTCCCAATGAGTAGTATGTCATCCACATACAATACAAGGAAGACAACTGTTTTCCCATTAACCCTCTTGTAGACACAGGGTTCATCTTTATTCTTGACGAAACCAAACTGTCTGATCGCATCATCGAATCGAAGATTCCAGCTCCGAGAGGCTTGCTTTAGCCCATAAATGGACCTTTGCAACTTGCATACTTTCCCAGTATGCTGTGGATCTTCAAAACCCTCAGGTTGTGTCATGTACACATCCTCGAGTAAGTTTCCATTCAGAAATGCAGTTTTGACATCCATCTACCAGATCTCATAATCGTGGTATGCTGCAATAGCAAGTAAGATCCGAATGGGCTTAAACATCGCCACTGGAGAAAAGGTTTCATCATAGTCAATACCATGAATTTGCTTGAAACCTTTAGCCACCAATCGGCCCTTATAGGTATGCGTAAGTCCATCCATGTCAGTCTTTCTCCTAAAGACCCACTTACACCCAATGGTTTGACCCCTTCAGGTGGATCAACCAAAGTCCATACTTGGTTGGTGTACATGGATTCCATCTCGGATCTCATGGCCTCTAGCCATTTCTCAGAATCTGGGCTCATCACAGCTTCCTGATAGAAGGTAGGCTCATTCTCAATGAGAATAATGTCATCATGGTCAGATAAGAGAAATGAGTATCTCTCAGGTTGACGACGTACCCTATCAGACCTGCGAAGAGGTAGATCTACCTGAACAGGTGGTTGTTCCACAACCCTTTGTGCAACAACCTCATCACCCATAACACTTTGTGGTTCCTGTTCAACCTCCATCAAGGCCTCAGTGCTATGGTCCTTATCTTGAATTTCTTCAAGATCGAACGTACTCTCACTAGTTTTTCTAGAAACAAAATCTCTTTCTAGAAAAACCCCAGTCTTTGCCACAAACACTTTGTGTTGACTGGGAATGTAGAAGTAATATCCCTTTGTGTCCTTGGGATATCCAACAAAATAGCACTTATCGGATTTGGGTCCCAGTTTGTCTGAGACTTAATGTTGAACGTAAGCCTCACAACCCCAAATCCTCATGAAAGACATCTTGGGATTTCTCCCTGTCCATATCATATATGGTGTCTTTATCACAGCCTTGGATGGTACATGATTAAGGGTAAAGGTTGTTGTGACTAGAGCATATCCCCAAAAGGATATAAGAAGATCTGTGTGACTCATCATAGATCGTACCATATCTAATAGGGTATGATTCCTCCTTTCGGATACACCATTCCACTGTTGTGTTCCAGGAGGAGTGAGTTGGGATAGAATCCCACACTCAGCTAGATAGTCACGAAACTCATGGCTAAAGTATTCTCCACCTCGATCTGATCGAAGTATCTTAATACTCTTGCCAAGCTGATTTTGTGCTTCATTCTTGAATTCTTTGAACTTTTCAAAGGATTCTAATTTATGTGTCATGAGATACACATAACTATATCTACTGAAGTCATCAGTAAATGTAATGAAGTACTTGTAACCACCTCTAGTAGCAACATTGAAAGGGCCACATACATCACTATGTATAAGTCCTAACAAATCTGTTTCTCTTTCACTGTGTCCACTAAAGGGAGTCTTGGTCATCTTGCCTAAAAGGCAAGACTCGCATGTCTCATATGATTCAAAATAAAATGAGTCTAGCAGCCTATCCTTATGGAGCTGAGATAAGCGACTCTCATTTATGTGACCTAAGTGACAATGCCAGAGGTAGGTTTGGTTCAACTCATTTGACTTGAACCTTTTGGTACTTATGTTATAGGTAGGACTCTCTAAGTCTAAAAAGTAGAGTCCGTTCATTAGAGGTGCACTACAATAGAACATATCATTTAAATAAACTGAACAATATTTGTTCTTTATTATAAATGTAAATCCTTTCTTGTCCAAATAAGAAACTGAAATTATGTTCTTAGTTAAGGTAGGCACATAACAATATTCATCTAATTCTAGTACAAGCCAGAGGGCAGAGATAGATCATAAGTTCCTACAGCAACAACAACAACTCTTTCTCCATTGCCTACTCGTAGGTCCACCTCGCCCTTTGTCAATGCCCTACTATTTCTCAGCGCCTGCACATTGGTACAAATGTGAGATGCACATCCGGTATCTAATACCCATGATGAAGAAATAGATAGATTGACTTCTATAACATTTATACCTGAAGTAGAAGTCTCACTTCTCTTCTTCTTAAGATCTTCCAGGTAAGCTTTGCTGTTACGCTTCCAGTGTCCAGCTTCCTTGCAGTGGAAGCAAGCCCCTTCCTTGGCCACCCCTCCTTTGGGTTTCAGTTCCTTGCCTTTGCCCTTGGCTTGGGACTTTCCCTTACCTTTAGGCTTGCCCTTGCCTTTCTTCTTTTGCACCATCAAAATGGAGTCAGATTTTCCCTTCTTAAGGTTGAGCTCAGCAGTTCTCAACATGCTGAGCATCTCAGGCAGTGGCTTATCAATTTCATTCATGTTGTAATTCATGACAAATTGATTGTAGCTTTGCGGCAAAGACTGCAAGATCAAGTCAGTGGCTAGCTCTTGGCCAAGGGGGAATCCCAATCTCTGTAGGTTTTCTATGTACCCAATCATCTTGAGTACATATGGACCTACGGGAGTCCCATCTTGCATTTTGGAACCAAACAATGCCTTAGAGACTTCATATCTCTCGTGCCTTGCTTGTCCTTGATATAGTTGACGAAGATGTTCAACCATATCATAAGCATTCATGAACTCGTGTTGCTTCTGAAGCTCAGAGTTCATGGTCGCGAGCATTAGACATGACACATCTAATGCATCATCTTAATGCTTCTTGTAAGCATCTTTGTCAGCTCGCGAGGCAGTGGCAGGAGGTGCCTCCGGAATGGGCTGCTCCAGGACGTACAGTTTCCTTTCTTGGGTGAGAACGATTCTCAGGTTCCTGTACCAGTCCAGGAAATTTGCTCCATTGAGCTTGTCCTTCTCAAGGACAGAACGCAGAGAGAGAGTGTTCGTGTTTATCGACATAGTAATCTACAACATACAATGCAGAGAATTAATATCATATTCCTTTTATCATTTAATTAGGCCTTTAATCAAATGATGCTCCCACTGAATTATAGGAATTTTGTAGAATCGAGTTATGGATGTGGTCAAACCACATTACTAGATTCATACAAACTAGCTATAATTCTTGCGGGACAAGATCCACATCATACTAAGCCTTGAGTTAGCTTTGGCTAAATCGCCCAAGACTTAGTACGATCGGTGGGTAACACATTACCGATTACATCTCTATGCAACTCTTGTTTATAGGATCAAGACCCACATTTACAAAAGACCTTGAGTTAGCTTTGGCTAAATCGCCCAAGATTTAGTGTAAATGTGATCTTATCCTATCTTTCCAACGGTTGGAATATGCCTATAGTTCTACTCGATCCAATTGAGTTAACTAGTTTTACTCAATCTAATTGAGCTTACTCTAACCCAAGCCATGATAGGCGGGACCAAGATTGTCCCTCCGCACCCTACCAAGATAATATGCGTTGCTCTGCTTTGGCAGATTCAACAACTACAAATGATCGAGGTAGTGATGGGTATCAAGGACTTGGTAGGCATTTACGAGTTGATTCGATTAAGATCTAATCTAATCGTAATGTGTATCATATACGCATTAAGGCCTTTATTATCCTATATTAGCATGCATCACATACATACAAGCATTATTCTACTAGCATGCATCACATACATACAAGCATAACAAATATATATATATATATATATATATATATATATATTAATTGTGATTAGGTCATGACCCTACTACGATCTTCTCAAGCCAATGAGAAGATCAGACGGTCAACCTAGGGTTAGCGACTTCTCCAAGCGCCTCCTTTGACCACCATGTGTCGTCGGCACCCTTCTTGTAACTCCGTCTAGAAGTAGACCTTCCAGCGCTCCATTTTGTACATTACAAACATGAAACTCGAGTTACATTCGAGTCTAAAACTATTTACAACTAGAATTTTAAAAAGAAGAGGCATGACACGCAGGTCGCATACCCTATACAACAAGCACAATCACAAAAACAATATGCAGGTCGTATTATGAAATACAACACATTAACGTCCAATCATATTGGGGTTCTTGGGCCATGACCATCACAGAATTATACATAATACTAAATTATATATTTTACAGAAAAATTTTATAATTTTTCCTATTTTTTTTTCAATTTTATGAGTCATTTCTCCGCAACGGTCCCGCTAAGCGGTTTCCGAGCACGATCGCGGGGCAAGGCCCCTTTCGGGGATAGGGGCAGCGCCCCTACTCGCAAAATAAACTTTGTGAGTGTCCCTACTATGATCTTACAGTGACTTAAGTCGCTGTCCCAAAAACCTAAAGAGAGAACTCGCCGTTTTAGAGAGTTTTTCTTGGTGGTTGAAGTCTACAAGTGTCCCAACACTTGTTGCTTCGACTCTTTGAGAAAAATACCCAAAAATTATATAAAAATAGGAAATTTACAGAAACTTAAAAATCTGTAATTTTTATATCTAACACAAAAACTATAAATACGAAACACATACATACTTCGCACGTGGCTCTGATACCATTGTTGGGTTTTTCGAGCCGCAAAAACCACTTTTTGCATTGTGGAAACCTCGGAAGCCCGGCCACGGATCCGTGCGAAGTATAACAAATAAAAATAACATGTATGTGTTTAATACCTTTAGATCTACTCTAGATCTACATGATAAGAAATTACCCTTGAAGCGATGCCCTTCGCTTATCCCGCTCGTCCAAATGGATTGTCGGAACTCGAGAGTGTCAAGTACACACTCCTCTATTGGTATCCACACAAGCAATAGGTGGAGAAAAGACAATCTTGAGTGTGCTAGCACTCCTTGAAGGTCTCGGCAAAGTGGAGGATTGGGAGAGAACTTGAGTGGAGCAAGGAAGAAGATGAAGTTGGAGTTACCACACAAATGAATTTCCCCATCAAGCCTCCTAAAGTGGTCGACCACTTATTTGGGAGTTACATGCATGCATGTAACTCCAAGAGCCAATGGCTCTTGGTCTCCCTCATGAGGTGGCACCCCATGATAAGTCCATGATGATGTGGAACACCATCATTGACCAGCCCACATGTCATGTCACCATGACATGGCAATTGGTCAATTCAAATTTGACCATTCATCTTCTCTCTCAAGTCAAGTCAAACTTGAACTCTTATCTCCCATGGTTGATCAAATCTAACCACTTGATTCAATTCAATTTGATTTAATGAATCTCTATTCATTAATTTAAATTGACTCAATGAATCAAATCTAAATTATACTCATTCAACACTTGAATCAACTTGAGTCTAACTCAATTAGTCTAATTTGGATTACTCTTAATCCAATTTGGTTCATCCCATGAACCTAATCCTCATGGTTCATCATATGAACCTAATCTCCATCTAATTTCCCTTTGTGTGTGACCCTATAGGTTCTTATAACGTTGGCAATGTCCCTAAACCGATTTAGGAACATAAGCAATGAGCGGTATCTAGCAACACATCATTGCTACCCAAGTTACAAGAATGTTGAGCTCCAACATCACCTTTGTGACTACTAATTGTGACTCTCACAATATGTGATAATGTCCCTCTATCCTTGACATCTAGATTGACCAATTAAGGCATAGGTCGTGTCATCCTCAGTACAATCTATATCTTGAACTCCAAGTAGACTCACTCTAATCAAATGAGCTCAATATCTCATATTGACTCATTTGAGCATGGCCATGCACTTCGTGGTCTCACTCTATCAAGAATAACGATGTCGCTCCCGTCATATAGGAGGGATAAATCTCATCTACATCACTCACATCCCTCCGCATAATTTATTACATACCCAGTAATCGCCTTTATAGTCCACCCATTTGCGGGTGACGTTTGACGAAGCCAAAATATACAACTCCTTATGTAGGGAACCATGGTGACTTCAGGTCTAAGGACTAATAGTCATACCAATAGCCATATGAGAAAGTATATGACACTCATATAACGATCCATGATACTTTCTCATGGCGGGTCATTCAGTATACATTCTCCAATGCATACCCATGTGTCAACTTGATATCTCATATCCATGACTTGTGAGATCAAGTCATCGTGTTGACCTACATGTTAGTCTCTACGCATTAACATTGTCCCTGAATGTTAATACTTGACTAGGAATGATTAAGAGTAGTGTTCTCTATATCATCTCATTATCGATTCAACCAATCGATTGATATAGATAAGAACCTACTACTCAAGGACATTATTATACTTAGTTATTTGGCACCAATACAAGTAAATATAATAATCATGCCTTTATAAATAGAAATATGATACAATAAAGTCCATACAACAATCATCACATGATTGGCTCTAGGGCTTTCACTAACATAGTTAACCTAACCATGGTAAAGGTGATATTTTGGGTCATTTCCAAGGTAATCGGATACTTTGGAAATAAGGATGATTTTTATATCCTAAAGGTTTTTAGGATGTGCCAATATAATTTATGGAAGTTGAAAAATCAATCAAATTGACAAAATTAGTCTTAGAGTCATGGTGTGTCATTTTTGGTTTTTGACACATTTGGGGGATAAGTAATAATATGGCAAAATGGACTAAATAATAATAAATGACAATTAATATTAAAACTTAGGTATTATTATAACTTTACACTTTATTTGCCATGATTGATTTGTCATATACCATGTCATGACATCATATCTATTTCTATCATTTATATGTCATGATCATGCTTAGGTTTTAGTTTTAATATCATTAATGCTTAGGTTATATCATATGTCATGACATCATGATCATTGGTCATGCTTATTTATGTCATCATTTATGCCATGATCATTCATGCATTTAAAGTAATTAAAATTGATTTAAGGACTATGGAATGACTTGAAGTCTCACGTATAAGAGAATCAAGTAGTGTTGCCCTAGAAAATACATGAAGCCCTAGCTTAAGATGAACAAAACTCACATCTCACATCACATTGACATGTGTGTATATTGATACACCCTAGACACATGTGAGATACTAGGAAATGAGTTAAGTTCAAGGTGCATAGTTTTTTACATCTAGATGAACTCAAACTCACCTTTATACCATGGATGAATCATGAGGAAAACTTGTGTACAAGTCATGTGCATTAAACCCATAGACCATGGTTCAATATAAGGTTTTAAAACTATTTCAAAATCATTTTGAAAAATCTTGGTGAAGTCTATCTTTTGATAGCAATCACCATTAATGATGTTGATACAAAGTGAGCTCAAACAATGAAGTTTTTCTCATTTTTAAACTTTTTATCAATTTCACTATTTTGTGGGTAAATTAATTTTCAAATATTTTTCACCCATTGTATTTGTTATAAGTATTATACGTATGAAGTTTTGTGATTTTTCAAATTACGTATAATTACTTATGCATTTCGAAAAACCATTTCTGAAATCTGATATTTGCGTTTTGCATATATCAGTCGACTACCGCTTAATGGCAATCGACTGATTACTGTCAGAGTCGACTGCCAGAGCTGATTTCGAGTAAACAAGGATGTTTAGCCCATGTTTCATCTATGTTAGGGTTCCCTAACTGCTCATAACCCTAGGATATACTTTGGAAAGCATTGGAAAGGGTGAAAATCCATTGGATATGGATTAGGAGAGTTGTTAGAATGATGTATCAATTTTAAGGTATGGGAAAGTTCAAGATTGAACTTTTACCCTTAATTTTGATAGTTTAGTGTTCCTATAGGCTTAGGGACTTTCCAAGGACATTGTTGTGCAATGGTCAAGGGAGAGCAAGCCTTTAGGGGGAGGTATCCATTATGGGATGGTGGATGTTTTCTTCCTCATGAGGGGGAGAAATAGGAATGTGAGATGCCCAATTTGGAAATTGGGAGAGATTATAGAAAGCCTCTCTTAAGTGATATAAGACTTATCACTAGGAAGAATGAAGACATCCTAGGTGTTTTTGGACCAAGGGAGAGATTGTAAGATCTCATTGGGATATGAGACATTGACCTCCTTGGGGAAAACTTTTTTGATGTATGTTAAAAAGGGGGAGAAAGTGAAACTACCAATTTGGGATAATTGATAAGGAGATTTGAGTTAGTGTTTAGGCCTAACTCAAAGGTGTTTGGTTTTTGTCAAATATCAAAAAGTGAGAGATTATTGGTGCAATCGGCCCAGGTCACAATTGACCAGACTCGAGTAGTGTTTTGATGTTTGACACTGATGTTTGACAATGTGTTGGGGAGATTATTAGTGCAATCGACTCAGGTCATGATTGATTGTTTGACGATAGTTTGACCATTGTTTGACTATATGGTTGACTTGGGGTTGACCATATGATGGAGAAGTCCAAGTCTTGTGTACTTGGCATGGAAATTCCAAGTGGGACACTTGCCAATGGGAAAGTCCAAGCTTGAGTCTTGGCATTTGGAAAGTCCAACATTGGGTTGGCATGAAAAGTCCAAGGGTGTAGTCTTAGCCACGTAAGTCCAAGGGTGTAGTCTTAGCGGTGAAAGTCCAAGTCATGGGTACTTGACATTTGAGAAGTCCAAGGGGAATATTGGCGGCATAAAGTCCAAGGGTGGAGTCTTGGCAGCATAAGTTCAATAGTTGGCAGCGTAAAGTCCAAGTGTGGTCTTGGCAGCGTAAGTCCAATGTGTCTTGGCGATGTAGACACCGTTAGCATGATAATAGCCGATGGAAGAACCTGAAGGCTAGCGTATAGATGAACAAGTCATGGATGATTTGGAAGGAACCAATAGGCGTGAGGCTGATGGAGGTGACTAGAATGATTAGGTCTAGGCTAAGGGTAGTCTAGCAAGTATGGAGGCACCATACTTGAGGTTAAACCTCATGGTTGAGGTTATCAGTCGACTGGAATTATGACCGGTTCGACTGATTGAAGTCAACTGCGGTTTGACTGTGACTAATGCAGCAAAATGGCCTAGCAGTAGACTACCAGCATTGGACAGTCGATTGATGGCCTAATCAGTCGACTGCCATGGATGGAAATCGAATGATGGTTCGACCGCGATCACAGAATGCTCTGTAGTTGACTGGACAGTTGGCTACGGGCGCTGGCAGTCGACTGCCAATGTTGGCAGTCGACTGATGAGAGTTCTGTTGGACTTTTTCCAGCGTGGATCGAATCATTGTCTCACAACAACAGTGTCATCAGTCGAACTGATATTTTTGGCAGTCGACTGCTAGGCGCGAAAATAGCCCGAGTGTAGGTTATAAAGGCAGCTCGAAGGGGAGATTTTGGCAGCGATTTCTTGGACGTTTTTAGGCGATTTGCTGGTGCAAATCAGGGTCTTCAAGCACGATTCAAGCAATCAACAAGCAAGCATTCCAAAGCAATAGTTGTAAAATTTTCTTTACATTGTTTTGTATATTCATCTTGTATTTTCTTGTTTTACCTTGTATTCCTTGTTATAATCTCTTGTATGAGGTTTTTCCGCCTCTGACTTGTTGTCGAGAAGGAGTATTTGATTAGTGGTGTGTGTTTGCATCGCTAGGGCTCTTTCGAGCCCAATCCATGGAGTAGGAATCGTACTGTTCTGAACCACGTTATATCTCATGTTGTGCTTGTGCATTTTGGTTATTTGTATCTGTTGTTATTATTATTCCGCTGCATATAATAAGTTTTGTAGCAAATATGAACGAATTCCATCTACATATGACGAATCGCTATTCACCCCCCCCCCTCTAGCGGGCGCATAGGTCCTAACATTTGCAACAAAATACATGACTTTTTCTATACTATACTGTTTAAAATAACAAAAAAAATAAATTTTACAATGTTTTATCCACTAAAATAAGGGCCCAAGTGATACACATTCCAGGATCTTGCTAAAAGCCTCCCATGAGCATCCTTCAAGTAATAAGCTCTCATTCTCTCTCGGCTCTCCACATGGAAGGATCCTTCCCATTTGGGTCCCAGCTTCCCCTTAGACCCCTCAGGTAGCACTTTCCTTAGCACTAAGTCTCCCACTTGAAAAAAAAAATGAGGCACTACCTCCTTATTATAAGATTTAATTACTTGCAATCTATACCTCTTAGCATTATATAAAGCAGCCCCTCTCTTTTCTCGAATCAAGTCTAGTTCCATATGTCGAGCTGCACTATTATCACTCGAAAAATAAGTCACTACTCGAGTAGACTCAACTCCCACTTCCACAGACAATACTGCTTCTGAGCCATACACCATACTAAAGGGAGTTGCTCCCATAGCCCTCCTAAGAGTAGTTCAGAAAGACCAGAGTACACTAGGTAACTCATCCACCCAGCTACCTCTCATATGTTTCAACTTAGTTTTCAGTCTATGTACTAATTCTCTATTGGTTACCTTAGTCTGTCCATTACTTTGAGGGTAAGCTACTGATGAAAATACTTGTTCAATCTTAAAGTCTTGACACCATTCTACTAACTTCTTGCCCTGAAAATGTCGACCATTATCAGATATCAACCTCCTAGGAATACCAAAATGACACAATATTTTTTCACAAAAATTTCAATACTGTTTGTTCAATAATACGAGCCAAAGGCTCAGCTTCCACTCACTTAGAAAAATAGTCAATGGCTACTAGCAAGAACTTCTTTTGGCCTATCCCAATTGGAAATTACCCAACTATATCCATACCCCCATTGATCGAAATGACAAGTTGATACTACTGCTTTCATATACTCGGCTGGCTGATGCTGCCAATTATGATGCCTTTGACAACTTTCATATTGTTGAACCAACTGTATAGAATCTTTCATTAAGGTAGACCAAAAATATCCAACTAACAACACCTTCCGAGACAATGCCTGACCTCCTATATGACTTCCATAGACACCTTCATGCACCTCTGTCAGAACATAACTTACTTCTGCTTTTCCTAGACAACGCAATAAAAGTTCAGCATAAGTTCTTTTATATAAAATTCTTTTTATCATACAGAAATGAACTACCTGCTATTTAAATTGTCGAGCTCTTACAGAATCACTTGGCATCTTCTTATTTTGAAAGAATGATACTAACTCCTTTCTCTAATCATCCTATATTAACTCTCCTACTCCTTCCCTTTGAGGCAGTAATTCAACTTGTGCAAATACCTCATGAGTACTCTAATTCCCCCAAAGAACTAGCCAACTTAGCCAATTCATCAGCTTTCTGATTTTCTATTCTAGTGATCTTTTTTATCAATACCTCTAAGAAATCTCCCTTAGCCTTTTCTACTAACTCACAATAACTTCTACATTTATCATCCTTAATCTCAAAACCTCCCCCGGTCTGCTGTACCACTAATTGAGAATCCATATGCACTATCACCCGTTTGACTCCTATATTTTTAGCAGCTTGTAAAGTAATAAATAGAATTTCATATTCGGCTTCATTATTAGAGGCTCTGAAATGCAATCTAACTGTCAACTTAACATCTTCTCCCTGCGGGGAAATCAAAATTACTCCTACTCCACATCTTTCCTTTTTAAAAGATCCATCTGCATATATCATCCATGGTCCAGACTCCTTGTTAAAAAAATTGATATTTTTGCATTGATAAAGTGGCTAATTTTTATTGGCATTGCTCCTGGTGCTCCAGAGGTATTCCTTCTTTTGATTGCTCTTGAAACTTCTTAATTTGTAAGTTTATTGGCAGTTTTTTTTTGTGATCTTTACTTTGTAAGATTGTTGGTAGTTTATGATGATTAATGTTTATGGTGCTTGTATGAGTGTGTAAGAAGCATCTGTATGTGTGTATGAATTTGTATTGTTAATTTTAAAGGATTATAAGTGGGGATACATGGGATAACATGTTGACCTATATAATTATTATCATTATTATTTCAAGAGCACAGTTTTACAATTAGAGGAATTTTCATTTTTCCCTTGTACATTTATTTTTTTTTAAATGCATACTATTGTTTTTTTTTTCTATTTGTTTACTCCCACTGTCCCACACTTTCATAAGAGTTGTAGAAATATCTCTATAATTCAATGTTGTCATTTTATCTCTACGTAGACACTCACTTACCCTCTTTGTTGTACGAAGAAATCACCATATGAATAGAGGTGAATCAACATCACCTATAAAAGTGTGGAAGGTAAAGCAATAATATTGATTATATAGAGGACATTTTGACAACAAATAGAAGTGTGCAAAGGTGTAAAATGACAATAGTAGAACTATTTGGGACATTTTGAAAAAGAATTTAAAGTATGAGAGAGAATATGAACTTTTCTATTACAAGTATAAGGTGGGAGTGCACTAATAATTTCTAAAGTTTCAATTGATTATTTGATCTTCACGGAAAAATGCAAAATATGATATTACAGATTGTGCAAATATGATAAGGATTCTAGCTTCATGGGGTTCTATTGAAGAAAGTGTTATATAACATAGAGAGGAGAGAATAGATGATAAAAAAAATAATGAATGCAAGAAGGAAAAGAAGAAAGAGTAATATATTTGATAACTTCATGGTCCACTTTATGTTGGGTAAGATCTTTGATTTACCTCTTACAATTGAGTAGAAAATATAATGATCTCGTATATGTACAACATCCACCCATTGCAGGACATTTAACTCTAAAAATTAGGGTTTGAAAGGAAAACCTAGTAAAAATGGGGTACGATATAATAAAAAAGTATAAGTTGCTTTTATGTTATCCAACCTTTTCTTTTCTTTTTGAATGGAAACAAGTGGCTTGATATTATGCTCTCTTCATTAAATTTTGGAGGCACTTGCTTTGTTCAAGGATGAAGAAAGATTAACCAATCAGAGAGCATTGTCATTTTTTTTTGTTTTATTCTAAAATCCTGTATATTTACTCTTTCTTTATCTTTTTGACTTTTTTGTTCTTAATTAATGTGCAGTAAATTAATGCTTTTATTGTTTGCAAAAATAATTTGAATTCAGTAATGCACTTTCTTTATGTAATGAATTGATGTTGGTTGCAGAAACTACAACTGGTAAAAGAAAATACGCAGTTCTTTTATGTAGATCAACAGCGTAGTTAAGCACATACTGTATCATTTACAACATTTAAGGCAATTTTCTACTTTTTGATTGTTCCATGATCTTCCCGCTGATCCTGATAATATTCATTTATTTCAATTTTTTTATCTGTTCTTGACTTCATGATTTTTTTTTCTATAGGTGGTTGGGAATGAGATTCCCTCCATTTTTATTTCATTTGCCTCAAAGACTAGTGATACTGTTGTTACCCTTTTTCTCTGTGAACCAGGTGAAAGGGCTCGCGTGCAATACATTATCCGAACCAAATAATCGGTTCGGAAAAAAAGATAAGGAAGAATGGTTCGAGCACGATCGTCTGGGACAATTGGAACGAGAGGATAAGGTGAGGTAGTCGGCACGGCAAAGCAATGGTGGGGAACGCTTCACTAGGGGATGAACGAGAAGCGGTTCAGCCTGGTAGGTCCCGAAACAGATGAGGCAAGTAAGAACCGGTTTGCCACAGATGAAGCGGGTAGAAACCGGTTCGGCATCGTCAGCCCTGAGATAGTTTGGTACGGGAAGAAGAAAAGTTGGTTCGGGTGGTTGAGAAGAACCTACGGGTTATGCCACACGTGAGCTATGGGTCTAAATTAGTTTCACCGAAGGTAAGTGGTTGAAAGGGACAGGCTAGCATATTTCCCAAAATGTAGATGAGAAGGTGTTATACAACAGAAGGGGGTCCCCACATAATATTCCGATGAGCCTTCGCTCCTCGTATCTGTAACAGAATTATTCTCCAGGTGGACGTGGTGGCCACGTGTACGAGGGGGAAAGCTTGCGAGGTAACAACTGATCAGAGGGGGGAAATAAAAGGGAGAGATAGGATAGAAGGAAGGGGATCCACATCTTTTCCAACCAGCAAGAAACGAAGACGCATTGGGAGAAGGAGAGCTACCACTTCGCCGGAGAAGGAGAGTAGTGACCTTCGCCTTTCGTGTACTCTTTCTTGTATCTTGATTTGACTGTAAAAGGTTTCTTCCTCGACCTCCGGAAGTTTCCTGTCCGAGAAGGAGGACGTTCGTAGTGAAAGTGCTTTGGCACTGCATCCGGTGAGAGAGCTCACCTCCGTGGAGTAGGAATCCTTATTCCGAACCACGTTATATCCTGTGTCTTGGTTTTGTTGTCTGTGTTGGTTTGCGCTTCTCTACTTTACATTTTCATCTTTACTGTTGCGGCCAGAGAGAACCCCCCTAAGCTTCCTTCGTGCTTCGTCGCATCGAAAGGAAGTCAACAGATCTTCTTCACCGCATCAGTTGGCGCCGTCTGTGGGAACACTTGAGCAAGATGTAGAGATGCAGCCTGAGGAAATACAACAACCAGTTGCCTTCGCTGCGGAGGAAAACCCCATTACGATACTTCCATCACAACTGAGAGTCATGGTGGACAACGCCGTGGCAAAGGCCCTCGCCAGAGAAAGGAGAAGGACAGGATATCTTCATCCTCATTCTGGTTAACCTTCTTCTCATGGACCACCACCAGATATGCCCCCTCCACCCCGTACAACCACCAACATTGAAGTATTGCCTGGAGAGGGGCTGGGAGGGCGAGCACATCAGAACACTATGCCATTAACCCGAAATTGACGAGAAGAACAAGGAGAAAGTCGGTCAACTAGGGCTCCGAAGGTTTATGAGCCCAGCCCTTTTACCATGGATATCCTCTCAGAAGTCCCACCATCATACTTCCAGAATCCCCAAGTAGAGAAGTACGACGGTTCAACGGATCCGGAAGAACATCTATCACAATTTGCTAGAGCGGCCTCGCTCCACTGCTATACTGACGCCCTCAAGTGCCAAGTCTTCTGGACCACCTTAACCGGTTCGGCACAAAAATGGTTCAACACCCTGCCCCCGGGGTCTATCACTTGTTTTGCTGATTTTCAGGGGATGTTTCGCCAAGAGTTCGCCAGCTACAAGGCGTATAAGCACGACGCCTCTATCCTGCTACACATTATGCAGGGGCCCTCAGAATCACTTAGAGGGTATCTTCATCGGTTCACCTCCGCCGCCAGAAGCATCCCTTCCGCGAGGTCGGAGGCTTTCAGAGTAGCCATCCCGCACGGGCTGAGGGAGGGCCCCTTTCTCAGCTCCCTTTTGAGAAAGCCCGCTAACAGCTATGAGGAGTTGTTAAGCCGTGCGGAAAAGTACATCAACGAGGAAGAGGGACAGAAAGTGCAGAGGGCCGAAAGAGCTTCCGCAATAGACCCTGCTGAAAGAAATCGCTCCGCTGCCCCTCAAGCGCCACCCCGGCGGGGATATGCGCGACCTCTTTTACTGGAGGCTCCCAGACCTCAATTATTGCTACAGGGAGCTCGCCCTGTGCAGCCATTACAGATTATGGCTGCCAATGCAGTTCCTCCCGCGAGGACTTGGAAGGAGCGGGAGATGGAATTCTATGATCAACAGGGTCTACTACAGCGACCCTCAGGGTACCGGGGAATACCTCGCAATCCTCCCGCCCCATTCTTTTGCCAGTACCACATGGAGTACGGCCACGCCAGCGGTCGATGTTTCAAGTTGCAGGAGGAATTGGAGCGCCTCCGAGCCGCTTACCCACATCTGCGGCCTCAGATAGGAGGGCCAGCACGATGAGGGCAACGACCCAATATGGTTCGTCCAGAGCCATATAATCAACCACCGCAAGTTACTTTCCCTCCGGACCCCCAAACTCCGTCCCAGGAGGTTATCTCTCAAGGAGGCCCATCAGGTGAGGGCCCATCATCCCATCCAAATAACGCCCCCACACGGGGGGTTATTCATGTCATTGCAGGAGGACCCACTGACGGAGACTCCAATTGAGCGTGGAAGTCATACGCCCGTCTCATGGAAAGTCTGGCCATCATCACTGACCAGACTGTCCAAACTGCACCGTTGGTCTCGTTCAGGTCGGAAGATCTCCGAGGCGTCTTGCTGCCCCACACGGACGCCTTAGTGATCAGCATTTCCCTGGCCAACTACGAAGTGGCCAGGGTATTAGTTGATTCGGGAAGCTCTGTTAACATCCTCTTCCAGGAGGCCTTTGGACAGATGCAGCTAGGAAATGCCCAGCTACAAGATGTGGCCACACCCCTCTTCGGGTTCGCAGGACATATGGTCCACCCCATAGGGCAGATTGCATTGCCCCTGACTCTGAGCACAAAGCCCAACCAAAAAACTAGTATAGTCCCCTTCCTCATTGTGGACGCTCCGTCCACTTATAATGTCATTCTTGGTCGTCCTTTCCTTGCCATTTTCAGGCGGTGGCTTCCCCGTACCACCAGAAGGTGAAATTCCCAGTCGGACAGTTAGTGGGAGAAGTCCGAGGCGAGCAGAAAGCCGCTAGGAGCTGCTATGTGCAAATGGTCCGGGATGATCAGAAGAAGGCCCGAACCGATGACCCTAAAGGAAAGTCCATCGTTGATATTTGCGTCCTGGAAGAATCTCCTCCCAAGGCGGACAAGATAGAGGAAGGGGAGCTAGTGGAGATAGCTCCGGGAAAGGCCACACGGGTGGCACAACAGCTGGAGGCCAAGGAGGAGTTGGTGGCCTGTCTGAAGAATAACGAAGACATCTTCATAGGAGACGTGCATGACCTCACGAGAATTGACCCTCGCGTTGCTGAACACCATCTCAACATAACCAGAGGAGTCCGACCCGTCCAACAGAAGCGGCGACACTTTGGACCTGAGAAGGACAAGGTTATAGCCGAGGAAGTAGATAAATTGTTAAAAGCGGGTCATGTGAAGGAAATCCAATTCCCCGAGTAGGTCTCCAATGTAGTCTTGGTCCCCAAGCCTTCTGGGCAGTGGAGGATGTGTATTGACTTTCGCAATTTGAATAAAGCATGCCCTAAAGACTGTTATCCCTTGCCTCGTATTGATCAATTGGTGGATTCTACAGTAGAATATGAAGTGGTGTCCTTAATGGATGCATACCAGGGATATCATCAAATACCCTTGGCAAAAGAAGATCAGAAGAGGGTTAGTTTTGTAACGACAGGAGGGTTATATGCTTATGTGGTAATGCCCTTCGGCCTAAAAAATACATGGGCTACATATCAACGGCTCATGGATAGGATCTTCGCAGAGCAAAAAGGGAAAAATGTGGATGTTTATGTGGATGATATCCTAGTAAAATCAAAGACCACTCGAGATTTGGTTAAGGATCTAAATGAAACTTTTGCTACATTAAGACGGTATAATATGAAGCTGAACCCTAAAAAATGCCTGTTCGGGGTAAAGAGTAAGAAATTCTTGGGATATATAGTAACTGAGAAGGGACTGCAGGCTAACCCAGAGAAGGTGCAAGCACTGTGCAATATGAAGTCACCCACTAATTTGCGAGAGACTCAAAAGTTGGTGGGGAGGATTGTTTCTTTATCTTGATTTATAGCCAGATCGGCGGACAAAGGGCTACCTTTCTTTAAGATCCTGTGTAAAGCTACCAAATTTCAATGGGATGATCAGTGTGAGCAAGCTTTCCAAGAGTTGAAGAAGTATCTAGCCGGACTTCCTTTACTAGCCAAGCCAATGGCAGGAGAGCCATTGTTGATGTACTTGGTTGTCTCAGAGGGAGCTATCAGTTCAGTTTTGCTGAAGCAAGAAGGTTCTCATCAACAGCCTATTTATTATACCAGCCATATTCTGAAGGGGGATGAATCCCGTTATACAGAGTTGGAGAAGTTGGCATATATTCTAGTCTTGACAGCCCACAAATTGAGGCCATACTTTTTGGCCCATCCTATCACTGTTTTGACTCATAGTGAATTGGGTAAGGTGGTCACCAAGCCTAATTTTTTCGGGAGGTTGGTTAAATGGGTGGTAGAACTAAGTGAATATGACATTCATTACCAACCCTGAAGCATTATCAAGGCTCAGGCGCTTGCTGACTTTCTGGCTGAAGTACTTGTTGGTTCGGAAAATAGCTCGTCAACAAAAGAAGAAGGGTCAGATACATGGAAGGTATTTGTGGATGGTTCTTCGGGATCCACGGGTAGCGGAGTTGGAGTCTTGTTAATTTCCCCTGGTAGAGAGGAGACGCGCGTAGTCGTGCGCCTAGGATATCGGGCATCTAATAATGAAGTGGAGTATGAAGCCATTCTAGCGGGGCTATAGGCTGCCAAAGCTGTAGGGGCCACCTCAATTATAATCCACTCGGATTCTCAGTTGGCGGTATCACAACTTCAAGGCTCTTTCACGGTTCGAGAAGAAAGGGTGCACAAATACTTGAAGGCTTTTGAGAAAGAAAAGGCTCATTTTCATCAGGTCCTGTTGAAGCAGATTCCAAGGGAGAACAATGGGAAGGCGGATGAATTGGCTCGGTTGGCTAGCGCGATGGAAGGAGTAAAGCCATTTGAAACGATCTGCGTGGAAATCCCTACTTCTCCGACGATATGCAGTGTGGAGGAGGTTGTGCCCGAATCTGATCCGATCCTCGATTGGAGGACTTACATCATAGCTTATCTACAGCATGGAAGGGTCCCGGAAGAAAAAGGGGTGACATCTGCTTTAATGAGTAGAACCAAACGATTCACCCTCTTAAACGGAGACTTATACAAAACATCTTTTGGACGGCCCCTGCTGAAGTGTTTGGGAAAGGAGGATGCTGAATGGGTACTTCGGGAGATCCACGAAGGTTGTTGTAGCAATCATTTGGGAGGGAGAGCTTTGGCGAGGAAGACCATGTTAGCAGGATATTTTTGGCCTACCCTCCAACAAGATGCAGCTCATATAGTGCAAACCTTCCCAGCCTGTCAAAAGCATAGCAACCGGTCTAAACGACCGACTGAATTAATGAAAGTTGTGGTTGCTTCATGCCCTTTTGATCAGTGGGGAATGGATATAGTGGGTACAATGTCTGTGGCACCATTGCAGAAAAAATTCCTATTGGTGGTTGTGGATTATTTCTCCAAGTGGGTGGAAGCATAGCCTCTTGCCAAAATTACTGAGAATGTTGTAATACAATTCCTGTGGAAGAATATTGTCTGTCGGTACAGTATTCCCCGGAGGTTAGTTAGCGATAATGGACGATAATTCCAAAGCAAGAAGATCAAAGAATGGTGCCAAAGTCTCAATATCCAGCAAGCTTTCACTTCGGTAGCCCACCCCCAAGCTAACGGGCAAGTCGAAGTCACTAATAGAATTCTTATTCAAGGGTTGAAGACGAAGTTGGGGGCCCAGAGGGGGAATTGGGTGGAAGAACTACCTGGAATCTTGTGGGCCTACCGAACCACACCAAAAACTGCAACGGGAGAAACTCCTTTCAGCCTGGTATATGGGACAGAGGTCGTTATTCCGGTGGAAGCCCTTTTAAGTAGCGCCCGAGTGGAAGTTTATGAGCCAGAGCAGAACCAAATTATTCGAAACACTGAGTTAGACTTGGTGGAAGAAAAGAGGGAGACGAGCGAAGTTTTACAAGCGGAGAGTGCAGCAAGCCTTTAACAAAAAGGTGATGCCCCGAAGATTTCAAGAGGGGGATTTGGTTCTGCGTAAAGTTAATCCCGCTGGAGATCCTGGAAAGTTAGCTCCAAACTGGGAGGGGCCCTATGAAGTGACGCGTCGCATAGCAGGGTCAGTGTATTATCTAAAGGATGACTAGGGCAAGGAATTTCCTCGACCCTGGAATGCTATCCACTTGAAACCTTTTCACACTGTATAAGGAGTGATGGATAAAAGAAAAGGAGTTGGGGGTTCCCGAAGGGATGTACTTGGCAATTTGTTGTATTGATTAGATGTATAGAGAATCCAAGTTTGATTGATGAGTTATTTACAGTAGTACTATAGCCCTTGTAACAAGCTATGAAAAGAAAAGAAGATAAAAAGGGAATCATGTCCCGAAGCAGTATATAAAGTTATAACTTAAATCGATCGAGAGGATAACGTCGGAAGATGACCTCCCAATTTAAGGAGAGAGTGGGATGGTTCGCAGGGGGAAGTCCTTGACCAGCATACTGTCGAATCGCCTCATTAAACCCGTCTTGATAGGTGGCGCGCATCAGGATGGCTAACCGCTCCTACTGATTCAGGCGGTCAGGGCTTCGGTTCCGGTGGAGCCTGTGACACTTCTCTTGTTGCTCCCGGAGGGCTCGATGCATTTCACTATAACGCTGGGATACTTCCATGATGGCGTCCGCCAGGATCGAGATGTCGTCTGCTCGGGAAGTTTGGTCCTGCTGAAGGAGATTAGTCATATCCATCATGTGTTAGGGCAATCTCTTGCCATAATATGGTTTTGATGGTGTGGCAAAGGGTTTAAGTTAGTTTGATATGTTGATGTGATATGTGCGTTGAAGTCGTGCAGGACTTAGTAATTCGCACATAGAGCCGTGGCGAGTTTCACATCTCATGACTCGTGCCTTGAGTCGGTGAAGGATACCTTTGCGGAAGTCGTGCGCTTGGAGCATCCGAGGGACCGCCGGACGAGAAGCTTGGAGTGAAGCCGGAGGAAGTAGACTTCGAGGCAAGAGACGCGAAGGAGCATTGCAGAGCCGCGGCGCCCGATGTCGCCGAGGACGTGGCCGAAACGAAGAGAACTTCGGCGAGGGACTCCGAGGAATGAGAGTGAGCGATTGTAACCCGGGAAGAGTAGCTCTTAGGTGAAACTTGGCCATTTGGCCAAGTGTCGGATGGGTTTTTCGACACCGCCGATCGCCATGTCATGGCGATGATCGCTTCCGAAGTCGAGTGAGTTCGACCGTATACGATCGACCGGATTGTAGCGTGATCGCCATACGTGAGCGATCGAGACAAGACCATCGGGCCGATCAAGGCGCCGACCGTGATCAATGGGGTTTCGCCACGAACCGCTCGTCAGAATCGACTAGGAAGTCGATTACGAGGAGCAATGATCGATGAGTTCCATCACGATCCGACAAGAGTTCCGTTGGACTACAACGGTCGGATCCGACGTGTTCGGAGGCCGTAGGATGGGCAGCCGATCGCCATGGGCGGCAATGATCGATGGCGCCAACGGAAAGAAATCAGCCCTCTCTATAAAAAGAGAGGGTGTAAGCCTTTGAGAGGCTAATGCTTATGCTCCAAGTGATCTTCCTAGTGCCCCACAAGCTCTAAACTCTTCTTACCCGCTTTTACTCCATTCTATTTGTAAGAAGAGTGATCTTGATTGTAAAGGTTACCTCCACCTAGCTTGGTGCAAAGGAGAGACCATTTAGTGGATTGGTTTAGCGGAGTGATTCACCGAGGACGAATCGGGGACCGTGGATTAGCGGCGTAGCCGTGAACCACGTTACATTCTTTGTTAGCGTTTGTTTTCTCGTATTTCTATTTGCTTATCTTTATTAGTCTTCCGCTTGCGCTAATTAGTTTTGTAGACGAGCAAATACCGGCATCCAAACGTAAAGGGCTATTCACCCCCCTCTAGCCGGCCAATCGATCTCCTACAAGTGGTATCAGAGCCAAGGAAAGCTTGTCGAGGACTAACCGCCACAACAAGCAACATTCAAAATGGCCGGCTCCAACATCCATCCTCCGAAGTTTGAAGGAGAATTCTCTTGGTGGAAAAAGAGAATGGAGGTATTTTTCGAAACGGATTTTGATATAATGATTACAATGGAATCCGGTTTCGTTTTGCCTAGGGATGAAGAAGGGAAGCCAATAGAGAAATCTAGGTGGACCAAAAGGCAAAGGGAAGAGCACCTTGCAAACTCAAAGGCAAAACATCATCTTTTCAATGTGCTCCCCCAACAAGAGATTAACCGGATCGGAGAATGTGCTAGCGCCAAAGAGATGTGGGAGAAGCTTATAGAACTCCATGAAGGCACATCCGAGGCCAAGCTAGCAAGGAGAGACCTCCTCCGCTCCCAACTATCCAATATAAAACTAGAAAAGGGAGAAAAGGTAACCTCACTACACTCTAGGTTTAAAGAAATTTTAATTGGGCTAACAAGTGTAGGTGAGAAGCTATCAAACCGGGATATGGTAATAAAGGCCATAGATGCCTTTCCCCGGTCCTCAAAATGGAGCTCCATGGTGGACTCATTCTATATCTCAAAGAATTTAGAAGTGAGCACCTTGGAGGAGTTCTTCTCAACAATGGAACTCCACGAAACGAGGCTTGAAGGAATACAAGAAGAGCCTAGAATTCAACCTTCAAGGGGAGTAGCATTGTTGGCAAACAAGGGGAAGAAGAAGATAGAAGTCCCCTCCTCCTCCGATGACGAAGCGTCTTCCTCCTCCTCCATGGATAGCACCGAAGAAGCCTATATGGTAAGGAAGGTGAGGCGCGTATTTAAGAATTTTAGATTTGATAAATCTAATGATAGGAATAGAAGACCAAGGGGGAAGGTCATATGCTACAATTGCCAAGGAGAGGGGCACATAAGGGACAATTTTCCCCTCTTAAACAAAAGCAAAGAAGAGAAGAAAAAGAAAGAAGAGAAGAAGAAGAAGAAGGGGAGCAAGAGAAAGGAAGAAGAAAAGAAGGCAAAAGAAAAGGGGAAGGCCAAAGCATTCAAGGCCAAGACATGGGATGATCCTTCCTCATCCTCTTCATCATCATCGGAAGAGGAGAATGCCTTTGTCACCAATTTGGCCTTGATGGCCTTTGATGACTTGGATTGCTCTTCATCCGAAAATGAAGAATCAAGCTCAAGAAGAGAGAGCTCAAGTGAAGGGGGAGCTTCTACATCCTCATCATCCGAAGAAGAAGAGGACATGGAAACTATGGTAACGAAAGCTTCACCTAATAAAATAGTTTCTATGATTTCTAGTTTAACTAAGGATTTATTTAGAGCAAAGAAGAAAAACAAATGCATGCTTGAACAAATTAAGGAATTAGAACAAAAATTAGAAAAAGCATGCTTAAATGTAAATGATAATATTTCTTCTTGCCATGATGATGCATGCTCACATGATTATATGCCTTTGGATGTTAATGATGCATGCATAGAGGAAAATAGGGCCTTAAGGGAAAAAGTAGATTACTTAACCAAAGCCCTAGAGAAATTCACAATTGGCTCCAACACCTTAAATATGATCTTAGGGAGCCAAAGAGCTAGTTTCAACAAGAAAGGCCTAGGATACAAAGAAAAGAAAAATGAAAAGGCCTATAAATGCCTAATAGCTAGGGGACAAGATAAAAAGAAAGTAATTGCTAGGAAATGGATCCCCAAGGAGTATTTAGTGAACCCAATAGGAAAGAATTTATTTTGGGTTCCAAAATCCATCCTTAAGGGTTAGAAAACCCCTAGGGTAGTCAACCACATGGTCCTAACCTATATCATATTTTGGTTGACTTAGGATGACGGGACAACATTTTTTAGATAGTGTTGGGTGATGATAACGTACCCATAAATAGGTAATAATGCTTAAATCATGATGATTAATGTAATTGCTATGTATGTTTTAAATCATGATTTATGTTTTTGAAATTTGGCACGTTATCATGAGAAATAGGTTTGAATCATGCTTTAGGTAATACTTTATTTAGCATCACATATTACCTAATGCATGGTTATAAATTGATGAAAACATGCATTTCATGATCATAATGTACAATTCATTCATATATGTCATTATGATCATGTTAATTGTTAGGATGATACTTGACCATGATAGAATTGCATGAATATATTGGTTAAGTATATACAAATACCCCCTAGGATGCATTTCACACTCACCATAGGCTACCTTGATTGAAAACTTAGCATGAGTGAGATGTTAGGATGATACAAATGTCCACTAATGCCTATGGCATTTAGATGGTCATTTAAAGTATCAAAATAGCAATAATAGACCAATCATGGGGAAGGCTTATGTTTAATTCATAGACATATTGCCCAAAGATCATGGTTGGATATTTCATATGTTTTCAAAACAATTTCTTAATCTAAAATCTATGTATTCATGTTTTGGAACAATTCAAAGCAAGACTAGGTGTTAAAATGGATACTAACATGCTCAAAACCTAGTGGTTTTTCAAGTGTTTGGATTTTTGGCAAAAACAAGAAGATATAATGAGTTTTCATGAAAAACTATTTTTCATTGATAGATATACTTAAAAGAAATATGTTCCCCAAATTTCATGATTTTTTAAATTTTTTGGAATTTATAATGCATTTCTGAAATTAAATCGAAAATCGAAATTTGGATTCCTTTAGGCTACCATTGCCATACGATAGCGATGATCGTGGCCTGTAAATCAGAACATTGAAGGCCGATTTCAGTTTGTAAACCAACAAGTGGTACCCAATTTTAAATCAACTTGTCATATTTTCCCTCCATTATACTTGATGCCATGAGCTTATGACTTAGTGTTATTCTTTTTGATGGTGTCAAAGGGGGAGAAATAATTTATGTTTAAGTTTATCATTTTAGGGGGAAGAAATATATTTTAGGGGGAGAAATATATGATAGGGGGAGAAAATTTGCATAGAGAGTTTCATGGATTAAGGGGGAGTTGCATGTTGCTATATCATGTTTATCTTTACATGCTTTCTTACCTTAGAATTTATATCAAATGTTTTTACCTAACTTAAACGAATTGCCACACATCAAAAAGGGGGAGATTGTTAGGGCAATCTCTTGCCGTAATATGGTTTTGATGGTGTGGCAAAGGGTTTAAGTTAGTTTGATATGTTGATTTGATATGTGCGTTGAAGTCGTGCAGGACTTAGTAATTCGCACATAGAGCCGTGGCGAGTTTCACATCTCATGACTCGTGCCTTGAGTCGGTGAAGGATAGCTTTGCGGAAGACGTGCGCTTGGAGCATCCGAGGGACCGCCGGACGAGAAGCTTGGAGTGAAGCCGGAGGAAGTAGACTTCGAGGCAAGAGACGCGAAGGAGCATTGCAGAGCCGTGCGCCTGATGCTGCCGAGGGACGTGGCCGAGAACGAAGAGAACTTCGAAGGCGAGGGACTCCGAGAAATGAGAGTGAGCGATTGTAACCCGGGGAAGGGTAGCTCTTAGGTGAAACTTGGCCATTTGGCCAAGGGTCGGATGGGTTTTCGACACGATCACGATCGCATGTCATGGCGGCGATCGCTCGAGTCGAGTGAGTTCGACCGGTATACGATCGATCGGATTGTGGCCAGCGATCGATACGCGATCGGCCGATCGACAGATCGATCGATCGGCCAAGCGCGATCGGATCGATCAATGGGGTTTCGGCCATTAGAACCGTTCGTAGCCGATCGGCGTCGACTACGGAGCAGCCGATCGATGAGTTCCATCGATCGATCGACAAGAGTTCCGTTGGACTACACGGTCGGGATCCGACGTGTTCGAGGCCGTTAGTGAGTGGCAGATGAGATCGCCATGGGCGTGCAATGATGATGGCGGCCAACGGGAAGAAATCAGCCCTCTCTATAAAAAGAGAGGGTGTAAGCCTTTGAGAGGCTAATGCTTATGCTCCAAGTGATCTTCCTAGTGCCCCACAAGCTCTAAACTCTTTTTACTCGCTTTTACTCCATTCTATTTGTAAGAAGAGTGATCTTGATTGTAAAGGTTACCTCCACCTAGCTTGGTGCAAAGGAGAGACCATTTAGTGGATTGGTTTAGCGGAGTGATTCACCGAGGACGAATCGGGGACCGTGGATTAGCGGCGTAGCCGTGAACCACGTTACATTCTTTGTTAGAGTTTGTTTTCTCGTATTTCTATTTGCTTATCTTTATTAGTCTTTCGCTTGCGCTAATTAGTTTTGTAGACGAGCAAATACCGGCATCCAAACGTAAAGGGCTATTCACCCCCCTCTAGCCGGCCAATCAATCTCCTACATCATGTTCTGGCATATTAAAGCCGAAATTCCCTCTACCGCCTCTGTATAGGATCTGATGTAGACTAGTTCATTGCCCAGCCTCTGGAGGGATGTTTCTTGCCTGCATATACGGGCGTGGGCATGCGCCCTAGAAGTTATTAAGGAGGAGTTTTCTTGTACCTCCTTGCACAGGCGGGTGCGGAGATCCCCTATCTTGTCCTCCGCCCTCTGGTGTCGGATTCGCAGGTTTGCGATAATCTCAGAGTCCTTTTGTTTCTCCTGCAGAAGTTCCACCACCTGCTTTCGAAGGTCTATTAATTCTTGAGGAGGGGGAGTCTCTTTATCAGGCTGTGCTGGTTGAACGTCCCACCTGATAGATAATAATTCTATATGAGTCTGTTGTTGTTCTTGTAATGTCGCTATAATTTCGACATCCTTGTGATGTTGGGCACGAAAGCAGCGCACTCTTTATACAGAAGGCCTTGATCTCTATTATTTTATCCCCATGTGGTGGCGGAACGGAAGAGTTGAGGTTACTCCTCAACTGCATATTATTTTATCTCCGTGTGGTGGCGGAACGCAAGAGTTGAGTTTATCTCTCAACTGCATATTATTTTATCCCCGTGAAGCGGAAGAGTTGAGTTTATTTCTCAACTATATATTATTTTATCCCTGTGTGGTGGCGGAATGGAAGAGTTGAGGTTACTCCTCAACTGCATATTATTTTATCCCCGTGAAGCGGAAGAGTTGAGTTTATTTCTCAACTATATATTATTTTATCCCCGTGTGATGGCGGAACGGAAGAGTTGAGGTTACTCCTCAACTACATATTATTTTATCCCCGTGAAACTGAAGAGTTGGGTTCATTCCTCAACTATATATTATTTTATCCCCGTGCGGTGGCGGAACGGAAGAGTTGAGTTTATCTCTCAACTGCATATTATTTTTATCCCCGTGTGGTGGCGGAACGGAAGAGTTGAGTTACTCCTCAACTACATATTATTTTATCCCCGTGAAACTGAAGAGTTGGGTTCATTCCTCAACTATATATTATTTTATCCCCGCGCGGTGGCGGAACGGAAGAGTTGAGTTTATCTCTCAACTGCATATTATTTTTATCCCCGTGTGGTGGCGGAACGGAAGAGTTGAGGTTACTCCTCAACTACATATTATTTTATCCCCGTGAAATGGAAGAGTTGGGTTCATTCCTCAACTATATATTATTTTATCCCCATGCGATGGCGGAACGGAAGAGTTGAGTTTATCTCTCAACTGCATATTATTTTTATGCTCGTGTGGTGGCGGAACGGAAGAGCTGAGGTTACTCCTCAACTACATATTATTTTATCCCTGTGAAATGGAAGAGTTGAGTTCATTCCTCAACTATATATTATTTTATCCCCGTGCGGTGGCGGAACGGAAGAGTTGAGCTTATCTCTCAACTGCATATTATTTTTATCTCCGTGTGGTGGCGGAACGGAAGAGTTGAGGTTACTCCTCAACTACATATTATTTTATCCCCGTGAAACGGAAGAGTTGGGTTCATTCCTCAACTATATATTATTTTATCCCCGTGCAGTGGCGGAACGGAAGAGTTGAGTTTATCTCTAGACTGCATATTATTTTTATCCCCGTGTGGTGGCGGAACGGAAGAGCTGAGATTACTCCTCAACTACATATTATTTTATCCCCGTGAAACGGAAGAGTTGAGTTCATTCCTCAACTATATATTATTTTATCCCCGTGCGGTAGCGGAACGGAAGAGTTAAGCTTATCTCTCAACTGCATATTATTTTTATCCCCGTGTGGTGGCGGAACGGAAGAGTTGAGGTTACTCCTCAACTACATATTATTTTATCCCCGAGAAACGGAAGAGTTGAGTTCATTCCTCAACTATATATTATTTTATTTTATCCCCATGTGATGGCGGAACAGAGGAGTTGAGTTTATCTCTCAACTACATATTATTTTATCCCGGTGAAACGGAAGAGTTGAGTTTATCTCTCAACTATATATTGTTTTTATCCCCGTGCGATGGCAAAACAGAAGAGCTGAGTATTCCCTCAGCTATATGTCATTTTATTTTCGTACGGGGGAGGTGTATGTGTAAAATATTGAAATTTAAAAATACGAAATTAAATGGTCAAAATTTTGGGGAAATAATCCTAGGGATTATTTTTGAGATTTTTAAGGAATTTTAGGAATTTTTTTCGAAATTTTTCTGAATTTAAACGGAGGTCGTACGAGATAATTACGGGGATAGGGATAATAGGCTTTTAAAGGGTCAGTTTAGATGAGTAAATATTATAAATTATAAGATTAGGTTTTCTATTTTCTTTTTTCCATTTTTCCCCCGCCGCGACACCTTTTCCTTCGGCAGTTTCCTTTCGTGAACCCACCTCCGTCGGCGCCTCTTCTCCGTCACGGTTCCATCTTCGCCGCGCGAGCCCTTCTTCCTTGAGCCCAAGCCTTTCTTCTCCCCGCGCCTCGCTCTGTTCCTCTACCCCAGACGCGTGCTCGCCTCGCTGTTTCCTTTCATCGTCCGCGGTTGGCGGCCGACGCCCACGCCGCTGTAGCTTCCTTTGTCGTCGACCCGCAGGTTTCACGGCTATTGCTTTTGCTCGTCACTTCATTCGCCGCCGCCGCTAGCGCGACCACCACCATGGGTCGTATGCACAATCGAGGAAAAGGTATATCTTCATCGGGTTTGTGAAAGAGGACTCCACCGAGTTGGCTAAAGATCTCTGCGCTGATGT
Organism: Wurfbainia villosa; assembly: GCA_025175895.1. NCBI lineage: Eukaryota > Viridiplantae > Streptophyta > Magnoliopsida > Zingiberales > Zingiberaceae > Wurfbainia > Wurfbainia villosa. The sequence continues at coordinate 35,655,192 of CM046006.1, forward strand.
GGAAGAAAATATCCGCAAGCTCACTAAAGGGATCGACACCATCGCAGATTGGTGTCATTCTTCGTGATTCTCATGGCATCGCCTTAGGTTAAGAGTGTCATCGGGAATAAAATCCTCAGATTCTCAAGGCTCACGAGCTTGCCCCAGCGATTCAGAGGATCTCTACCACCGATTAAGAAGGCTATGGCAATCGTGAAACACTTGGAGAAGAACATGAAGGATAAGGACTCCAAGTTCAGTTGATCTCGTGGAAGCGAATTCACCACCAATTGTTCAGATCGTTGTGGGTGGTGCGGCGCCTTCTTCCAAAGTAACCAAGGCCGATTGGGGGTTTATCGAACTGTAAATATCAACTTATTACTGTTTTCTTTGTTGATGGTTGATCTTGGTCGATTGTGAGGTTCCATTTAGGAATGGGTTGGTCTGGAGGATTGTAAATGAACTATGGGTGCCAATGTGTGGGATCGAAAGGTTGGATCGAGTTTGAGGTAAGGTTTGGGTCGATCTATGATTTTATTAGATTTTGTATACGACAATGCGGTTGTATGGTGTATGGTGGTAAACGGCTGTGGATTATGTTGGGTTCCAATTAGGGTTCATTAGATCCCTAATGTCGTGCAAGGGTGGCTGTGAATAATGTTTGAGCCGCTGGAAAATTGAGTTGGGGATCTGATTTGGGGAAAGGATTGGTGGTTGGTGGGATCCTAGGGCTGGTAAGCACTATTTTAGGTGTTTTTCGGTTGATCGTATTGTATTCGGTTGATATTGGATGGTTAGATGATTGTTGGTTAATTTCGGATACATTCTGGGTTGTGAGATGGATAATATTTTCATATGATGAGTATTGATCATGGTGAGATTAATTGCAAGGATATGTTCTTGGATTGAGAAGTTAATCACAATTTATGACCTACTGAGTTGAGTCTACTTGGGGATACATAGTAGTAATTTAGCACGTTGTCGTGTGCTTGGATTTGATGGATTTACTTTAGATTATTTGGTTATGGAAGGAATCGATTAAGTATTCGATTTGTCGGTGAATGATATTTTGTGCTTAACAATAGTTATGCATTATGCAGGTTTCGGTCACGAGGCAGGTCCCCGATCGTGTGATCGGTTATTTTGCGGATATATATTCAGGCGGGTATTTTGACTTATCTCCTAGATATAGTCAAATGATATGCTAGTTAGGATAGCTTACAATAACTTTTTCATGTTTATATGTCTGGTATGATTTTGGTGCCTACTAGATACATGCATGTGATAGGATATGATTATATTTTCCTGTTTGATTTGGATCATAGTATATGGATTAGGGATATGTACATATTGATTGTACATATTATTCGGATAGGTATTTTGAGTAGGATTTACATGTTTTAGTATCATGCACCATTTTTGCATGATTGCATGCTGGCTGGACGGGGTTCCATTATTGTTGAGCCCGCAGCTCGTTACATGGCCTTTACACCTGCTAGTGGTACATCGAGGGTGTGTGCATTGCTCTGTCGCTCGTCCGCCATGGTAGCTGAGGTAGCGATGGCGTGGTAGCGAGGATCCCTCCTCCGCCTATGACAGGAGATGAGCTTAGCTCCCCACTATGTTTAGGGGGCAGGAGGATAGGTGTACTCCGACAGCATCCTGTCCACTCGGTCACTCAGGAGCAGTGATGGCAGAGTGCACAGTTGTCATAGCCCTACCCACTCGGCTTCACCATTGCGTGTGAGGCGGCTGACTGGCGTCAGGGGTGACCATGTCATTGGCACGGCATGCACTTTGCACGGATTGCATTTGTATTGTGTTTGCTATATTTGTATTGATGCCTTGGATGTGCATATGATTGTCATGCATACAGGATACATGTTTATATATGGTCAGGACTCTATTACTTCTAGTCAGGCACATGCTCCTATATCAGGGTAGGAGATTCAGGTAAGTACAGTCATTTTGTATTTCTTGCTTGCATACCCTATTTATGTGAGACTGTACTGGCATGATATTTTTATTGTTAGCTATACCTTACTTTGCATATCTACTATACCCGCAGAGTTCTTTGAACTCACCCCGTTGATTTATATCTATTTCAGGATGAAGCTGTCAGGAGAGTGCAGCTGTCGGACCCCACTCGTCGTGAATGTTTTATTTTGGATATTTGCTTTATGGTTTGGATATTTTGGTTAGAGGACATGTATAGGTTTAGAGATTGATTTTGTATTTGGATTTTTGGTGTCCGTATGGACCTTATTCGGATTTTGGTTTGATTGGATTTTGGTGAGTATTCCTGCCCAGATGGCAGAAGGGGTAAGTTGATTTATGGTAGATTGTTTATCATTTATTTTGGTTGATGGCCTGAGGCCAAATTATATAACTACGTGTGAGTTTGGATTCCGGTCGTGTTGACCGATGTATAGTGGCCGTGTAGGCCTTGTATGTAAATTGAGATTGTCACCCGTACAGGGGAGATGCTGTCGGATTTTTATCTGGCGGGGTCTCCTTCGGGGCGTGACAATTTATTTGGTATCAAAGCGCCTAGGTTTTCGAGTTCCTAGGGGTTTTTGGATTTTTCGGAGTTCGCCACGTTTGGCAGGTTTTTGCGAGGCAATTTGGAAAATTTTGGATTTGTATAGATTTTCGACGATTTTTATATTTCAGAAATTCAAGGATTTATGACGAGGTCAATATGGGGATTTGGCAGCGATAGAACCTCTCTTGCGGCAAAATAGGTATGATGAAAATTTTATATATTTTTACTTCTAGTAACATTTGTTCTAGTAGCATCTGTAATAATTTAATAGATATGAGACGAGGTGGGCGTGCACCTACACTGAGACGTGGTGCAGGGTAACCACGCAAGAGGACAGTGAGATCTCTGGTTATGGAGTTGTCAGAAAGGGTCTATTGAGTTTTGACTCATGTGCAGACTCGTAGTAGGGGTCACCCACCAAGGTGACCAGCCGGAGTTGCCGTAGTGTTTATACTCTAGGTTAGATTTGGCTATGTGTTTAGTGGATAACCGGAAATAACATTTAAGTGTGTTGGTCACTATTTGTAATCGTAGATGGAGTTGACCACGTGAACAACCTGTTCAGGCTGTAAGTCTTGAACCTGTATCGAAAAGATGAATTGTCTTTGAGAGCCGATCGATCAGTCGAGCGAAGCAGTCAAGTCATATTGGTTGTGGAAATCAAGGACTACAGTGTTAGGGATTTTCACTGATTATGCTAGGCAGATAATTATCCTGTGGGGTATTGGACAAGGACTGTATACTATTGTTGATGCAGACATTGGAGGTTTCAGTTACGAAGTTCCATAGGGATTTTGATCCTTGAGCAGCTTGAGCCTTAGAGTAATAACATTGAGGGTACTGTTAAGTACCTAATTGGTATTTATATAGGGAGAGTGGAGTTAGTTTCTTACTATGACAATGATCAAGTTGTTACTTAGTGGAATATGTAGAAGGAATTTATTTGAGGAAATAACCCATTACGGGATCACGGGTTCAGGATGTTTTCGAGAGACAGTATTTCCCCATGCTATTTTTGTATGACTCATTGTTGAGGAATTCTTGAGCCTTTAGTTGAGTGATAAATTGTTAATGGATTTCACTATAAAGTTTACTAGAATTACAGAGTTTACCCCCACTTAAGGGCTCAAGATAGTGATTGAGTTATTTTCAATCACCCACGATTTATTGGTTTACATTTGGATTAAGATAGTTGGATCTTCCATCAGTTCCTATCGGGAGGTATTAGGGTGAGTCATATTTATAAAAATGACTGCAACAAGGGTCTCAAGAGAATAGTGTAGTCAATCTAGTGATAATAACCTACACTTCGGATAAGGTAACGGTAGGAGTCGTGAACGTGCTTTTCTAGCTGAATTCACGTGACATTATTTCGTTCCCATGTTGATGTTCGATATTGATCAAGGCTCTGTCCCGGGAATGAAAGATGGATGAAACACCTCATTTCCCAGCCGAAAATAGGAATATGGATTTAAGTTTTCTCCTCAGATATATGTCGCTATCAGAAGTGGTTTGTACACTTGTGGAGATATGAGGCTAGTTGTATGGTTCGTGAAGAAAAGGAGAGGAAGAGGTGTATACACCTAGATTCATACAGTTATCGAATTCTTTTTCTCGATCACTGTGAAATAGGGAATCCATTAAGAGCAGAACTTGGATGAGTTTACATTTTTACTCGAAAGGAATTGTAGATGGTTGAAGGATTGATCATTGATGTATTGCTATAATTTACCTTGATGATATATTGAGAGGTACAGGTGTTTACAAATATCTATGGTTAAAACATGTACAGATAGGATTAAAAGGATTTTTATATTTGGATCATGTGGATTGATAGTATTTCCACTGATAGGTGAGATGTTGAGATGATTACTGTGATGATTATCACAGGGGTATGAAAATGATAAAGGATTTTTGATGTTTCGAGGTTGATTGATGGAAATATTATATTATGGTGGGAGAGTTGACTTAATTGTTTTATAGTTGACTTGGTTGATATGATGTAAATATTTGGATATTAACTTGGAGGTTATGCTTGTGACATGATGGTATAAGAAGGTCTCTCGGATGCCTGTATAATTCGAGAGTAATCAGATGTAGTGTTGGAGGAACTTCTAGGCTTGCCGCTGTATAAGCAAGTAGAGTAGGCGATCGGAGTGATTTCGAAAATAGTTTCGATATCGAAGATCCCCTACTGTGAGATAATTTATTTGGTACTGAGGTAATGTTATTTTTACGAGCTAATATTTTTACTTATGGTGCGTTGGCTGAGGGCTAGTGTAAAGCGCACAAGATTGTTAAAGCTCGTGATGTACTAGGCAATGTCATTCAATTGGCTGTAATCCAATCGAGTTGCTTAGATACCGTCATCGATCGGTCTTTCAGAATTGGCAAGGTTGATGATGCCAAGAGATATGTTAGAATGATGATTTTTCAGGGGATAATTTAGTTGGTATCAGTGTTGCTTAACACTATGGGAATTGGAAGAATCTAAGTTCCAATTAAAGGAGGTATTGGATGGGATATTTGTTGTCCTAGTATTTTATTTCTTGAGAAGCTCTGGAACTTGTTGTTCAAAGAGATATGAACCTTTGAGGTTATACATCAATTATTGTTGATGGAATGCGGTAGTGGTAGAAGGAAAAGAATATCCTTCATGGAGGATCGAGGATCTATTTAGATCAACTATAGGACACCTGTGTATACTCTAGGATTGATTTATAATTGATGTGTTGATATTGTAGTGACAGGGAGTCATACAGTTATCAAAGTTGTAGGGATGATTGATATATCATCAACCTAGAGTAAAGAGGATGCAGGTGTGTAGCGATGACAATTTCATACTTGGTATGAATTGTACGAGGTTTGATTATCTTGTTTGACTGATGATGACTTGTCGTCCAGGGATTTAGGAAATCGTGTATTCTGGACACGATTGGATCATTTATGATGGTGGCAGTTGGAGTTGAGCACTCGGCCACCTATGATGATGGTTTTCTCGTATGGATTTGATTATTACCATAGATATGGATAGGATGCTCTAGCGGTATTACACCGCTGATTGGTGATGAAATTTACTTGGTCTGAAGCTTGTGAAACTAGTTTCAGGGCTCAGACGATGGTTGACTTTTACACCAGAGTTGTTTGATCATTCTCGGGTGGAAGGAAGGTTAATTTATATGCGGATGCGATGTTTCAGAGAATGGAGCGTTTCTGATTTAGTTGATCGAGACGTATCCCATGGTTACGTCAAATGAGGAACTACGAGATGGGTTGTCATATATATATATGACGTGGACCTAGTAGGAGTTGTTATGTTGTTTTGTAGAGGTGAGGAGCAGAAATGCTTATGAGGTTTTAGCTAGCTACTGTGTAGTTGCATTTGAATTTAAGAAGAGTTAATATTGATTCGGGAACAACAGATAGATTCCTGTTGTGATGATAGAGAGCATCTACCATAGAGTTGTACTTTTGCTCTACCGGTTCGGAATTAGTGATATTGGAATTTGCATGTAGTAGGTGGCTAGATAGCTACCTGGCATCTTGACTGGCTATGAGTCCCGGTCGTGGTAGCATGTCGTTGCCCGTAAGTAGTGCCTTTTGCATTACTCCGAGAGCCACGAGACTTGGTCACGATATTTTGATAAGTATTGCTGAAGATTGCAATAGGTTCTATATGTTGCAGATGTATAGGATTGTATCCGGAAAATAGCAAGTATTGAAACGTTCTCCATGGAGGAACGACATGCGGAATATAGTTGATTTGGAAGTTTGGTAAAGGTGGTATATAAATAATCAGTAAGGTTCTGTACCGAGATGGACGTGAAAGCATAGTATGATGGACGGTGTTGGGAGATTATTTAGCATTCGGAAAGGACTTAGTATGATTAGCTAAGTCCGCTCATTTTCATTCGATCCATACAATGAGTTTGTTGGATCGCTGGATAGGTTATACTATGGCGATTTCCAGTTCATGGAGGATCTGTGAGTATCGTATGTGATAGCGGTTCAGGATTTACCTTCGGATTATGGATAGTCTTTAACAGGTCACGGATATAGAGATCCACTCGGGTACAGTTAGGTACTTATGATAAGTGGTCGATATGAAGATACTATTCATACTTTGGAAGGGCTGCTAGAAGCAAGTGTGATTTGATGTTAAGGGATATCAGTAACCTCACTTAGTCACTTGAGGTGTGACTTGTCTCCAGATGCTTGAGATGGTTGTTGGGACATCTCGTACTAATATACGAGTAGGAAATTTGGGGACCAAATTTTTATTAGTGGGGGAGAATGTAAAATATTGAAATTTAAAAATATGAAATTAAATGGTCAAAATTTTGGGGAAATAATCCTAGGGATTATTTTCAAGATTTTTAAGGAATTTTAGGAATTTTTTTCGGAATTTTTCTGGATTTAAACGGAGGTCGTACGAGATAATTACGGGGATAGGGATAATAGGCTTTTAAAGGGTCAGTTTAGATGAGTAAATAGGATAAATTATAATATTAGGTTTTCTATTTTCTTTTTTCCATTTTTCCCCCGCCGCGACACCTTTTCCTTCGGCAGTTTCCTTTCACGAACCCACCTCCGTCGGCGCCTCTTCTCCGTCACAGTTCCATCTTCGCCGTGCGAGCCCTTCTTCCTTGAGCCCGAGCCTTTCTTCTCCCCGCCGCTCTGCTCTCTACCCCGCAGACGCGGCTCGCGCCTCGCCGGTTCCCTTTCATCGTCGCGGCCGGCAGCCCGACACCGCCCACGCCAGAGCTTCCCTTTGTCGTCGACCGGAGGTTTAGGCTATTGCTTTTGCTCGCCGCCTTCACGCCGCCACTAGCGACCACCACCATGGGTCGATGTACAATGAGGAAAAGGTATATCTTCATCGCCATTGCCAGACAAGAGGACTCCACCGAAGTTGGCTAAAGATCTCGCGCCGGATGTGGAAGAAAATATCCGCAAGCTCGCCAAAGGGATCGACACCATCGCAGATTGGGTGTCATTCTTCGTGATTCTCATGGCATCGCCTTAGGTTAAGAGTGTCACCGGGAATAAAATCCTCGTGATTCTCAAGGCTCACGAGCTTGCCCACGATTCCGGAGGATCTCTACCACCGATTAAGAAGGCTATGGCAATCGTGAAACGCTTGGAGAAGAACGAAAGGATAAGGACTCCAAGTTCAGTTGATCCCGTGGAAAGCGAATTCACCACCAATTGTTCGGATCGTGGTGGTGGCAGAGCCTTCTTCCAGAAACCAAGCTGATTGGGGGTTTATCGAACCGTAAATCTCAACTTATTACCTGTTTTCTTTGTTGATGGTTGATCTTGGTCGATTGTGAGGTTCCATTTAGGAATGGGTTGGCTGTGGAGGATTGTAAATGAACTATGGGTGCCAATGTGTGGGATCGAAAGGTTGGATCGAGTTTGAGGTAAGGTTTGGGTCGATCTATGATTTTATTAGATTTTGTATACGACAATGCGGTTGTATGGTGTATGGTGGTAAACGGCTGTGGATTATGTTGGGTTCCAATTAGGGTTCATTAGATCCCTAATGTCGTGCAAGGGTGGCTGTGAATAATGTTTGAGCCGCTGGAAAATTGAGTTGGGGATCTGATTTGGGGAAAGGATTGGTGGTTGGTGGGATCCTAGGGCTGGTAAGCACTATTTTAGGTGTTTTTCGGTTGATCGTATTGTATTCGGTTGATATTGGATGGTTAGATGATTGTTGGTTAATTTCGGATACATTCTGGGTTGTGAGATGGATAATATTTTCATATGATGAGTATTGATCATGGTGAGATTAATTGCAAGGATATGTTCTTGGATTGAGAAGTTAATCACAATTTATGACCTACAGGTTGAGGGTCTACTTGGGGATACATAGTAGTAATTTAGCACGTTGTCGTGTGCTTGGATTTGATGGATTTACTTTAGATTATTTGGTTATGGAAGGAATCGATTAAGTATTCGATTTGTCGGTGAATGATATTTTGTGCTTAACAATAGTTATGCATTATGCAGGTTTCGGTCACGAGGCAGGTCCCCGATCGTGACGATCTGGTTATTTTGCGGATATATATTCAGGCGGGTATTTTGACTTATCTCCTAGATATAGTCAAATGATATGCTAGTTAGGATAGCTTACAATAACTTTTTCATGTTTATATGCCTGGTATGATTTTGGTGCCTACTAGATACATGCATGTGATAGGATATGATTATATTTTCCTGTTTGATTTGGATCATAGTATATGGATTAGGGATATGTACATATTGATTGTACATATTATTCGGATAGGTATTTTGAGTAGGATTTACATGTTTTAGTATCATGCACCATTTTTGCATGATTGCATGCTAGCTGGACGGGGTTCCATTATTGTTGAGCCCGCAGCTAGTTACATGGCCTGCACACACTGTCACTCATGGGTTAGTGGTACATCAGGAGGGTGTGTGCAGTTGCTCTGTCGAGTTCATTGAGTCCGCTCATGGGTAGCGATGAGGCGTAGCGAGCGAGGATCCTCCTCGGCCTATGACAGGAGATGAGAGCTTAGCTCCCCCACTATGTTTGGGGCAGGAGGATAGGTGTACTCCGACAGCATCCTGTCCACTCGGTCACTCAGGAGCAGTGATGGCAGAGTGCACAGTTGTCATAGCCCTACCCACTCGGCTTCACCATTGCATGTGAGGCGGCTGACTGGCGTCAGGGGTGACCATGTCATTGGCACGGCATGCACTTTGCACAAATTGCATTTGTATTGATGCCTTGGATGTGCATATGATTGTCATGCATACAGGATACATGTTTATATATGGTCAGGACTCTATTACTTCTAGTCAGGCACATGCTCCTATATCAGGGTAGGAGATTCAGGTAAGTACAGTCATTTTGTATTTCTTGCTTGCATACCCTATTTATGTGAGACTGTACTGGCATGATATTTTTATTGTTAGCTATACCTTACTTTGCATATCTACTATACTCGCAGAGTTCTTTGAACTCACCCCGTTGATTTATATCTATTTCAGGATGAAGCTGTCAAGAGAGTGCAGCTGCCGGACCCCCACTCGTCGTGAATGTTTTATTTTGGATATTTGCTTTATGGTTTGGATATTTTGGTTAGAGGACATGTATAGGTTTAGAGATTGATTTTGTATTTGGATTTTTGGTGTCCGTATGGACCTTATTCGGATTTTGGTTTGATTGGATTTTGATGAGTATTCCTGCCCAGATGGCAGAAGGGGTAAGTTGATTTATGGTAGACTGTTTATCATTTATTTTGGTTGATGGCCTGAGGCCAAATTATATAACTGCGTGTGAGTTTGGATTCCGGTCGTGTTGACCGATGTATAGTGGTCGTGTAGGCCTTGTATGTAAATTGAGATTGTCACCCGTACAGGCGAGATGCTGTCGGATTTTTGTCTGGCGGGGTCTCCTTCGGGGCGTGACAATTTATTTATTGTAATGAACGGGCCCCTGTTGGCGAAGTTCGGATCCTGGGGAAGGCAAAAACTCACTTCCAGGGGTGGGAAGTCCAGGTGAGTAACGACGGGCCAACAGGGGCGACGGTCGTCGACCAATAGGGGTCGTCGAATTCCACCAACAGGGGCGACGGTCGTCGACCAATAGGGGTCGTTGAATTCCGCCAACAGGGGGATCACTTGGTTACCAGGATTCATAAACTTTAGTACTTAGCCTGGAGGTCTAGAGTTCGAATCCTGGGGAAGGCAAAAACCCACTTCCAGGGGTGGGAAGTCCAGGTGAGTAACGACGGGCCAACAGGGGCGATGGTCGTCGACCAATAGGGGTCGCCGAATTCCGTCAACAGGGGCGATGGTCGTCGACCAATAGGGGTCGTCGAATTCCGCCAATAGGGGCCCGGTCGTTACAGTATGCGTGATCCTTGCGCAATGAAAGGGTGAAGGGGCAGTACATCTATTTGATTTGCATACGAGGAAGATAGAATTCGACATAGTTCGAGAAATGTGGGAAGAAGAAGATAGGCAGGAAAAGTAGAGGTGAAGGCTTGGATTACAGAAAGTTCATTATTTCGGAAAGATTACATATTACAATTCCTTAACAAGAAGAAAATAGCAAAAGAAACCCTTATATATAGGGTATTACAGTTCTTTGTTGGGAGGAATTGATGGAGCTTCTTTGCGAGGCTAGGGTTGATGTCGTAGCTGCCGAAGGTAAGATTGTGTAGGGGATCGATTGGAAGCTAGAGGAGGGTGAATAGCGTCGTGCTATACGTGATGGAACTCGTTCGCGTTCGTCTCTACAAAACTCGTTATGCGCAGCAGAATAATAATAATAAAAGCAATAACGAATTGAAACAAGCACGAACACAAAGATATAACGTGGTTCGGAACTAAATGGTTCCTACTCCACGGATCGAGCTCTAAAGAGCTCTAGCGATGTCAATCACACACCACTATGCAAACACTCCTTCTCGACACAAGTCGGAGGTGGAGAAACCTCGTACAAATGATTACAACAGTAATCTAAATAGATACAAGCAATTACAATAAGGAAATATAATGCAAGTGAAGAAAACTACTTTACAATTGCTTTTTGAATGCTTGATCGCTTGGTTGATTGAAATCAACTTAGAGACCCTAATTTGCAGCAGCAAATCGCCCCAAAAGCCCTCAAGAAACCATTGCTTTTTCCTCCTCCACGAGCTCCTTTTAAAGCTTCTACCTGTGCTGGAAAAAGTCGATCAGTCGACTATTGCCACTGTTGTCGTGAGACAACGGCTAGATCCACGATGGAAAAGTCCAATGGATCCACCATCAGTCGACTGATCAAGCCATCACTCGACTGTTGACCGCAGCGGTCGAGTGAGACTTCATTCTGTGCTCCAAAACCCAAGCACCAGTCGACTGATCACACGATCAGTCGACTTCCCTCCTATGGCAGTCGACTTCTAGGGCATTTCCCGCAGTCAAACCCTAGTTGACTCCCACCAGTCTACTGCCATATGGCACCAGTCGACTGGCACACCTCAAACATGAGGTTTTAGCCCAAGTATGGTTCCCCCATACTTGCTAGACCACCCTTAGCCTAGACCTAAGCCTTCTAGCCACCTCCATCAGCCTCACGCCTCTCGGATCCCTCCAAGTCATCCATGACTTGTTCATCCATCGCGCTAGCCTCCAGGTGCTTCCATCGGCTATGTCATGCTAACGGTGTCTACACCGCCAAGGCACATTGGACTTACGTCGCCAAGACTCCGCTTGGACTTTACGCCGTCAATCATTGGACTTATGCTGTCAAGACTCCCGCTTGGACTTTATACCGCCAATATCAACCCCTTGGACTTCTCAAATGCCAAGACTCAAGCTTGGACTTTCCCTTGCCAACCCATGTTGGACTTTTCCTTGCCAAGACCCATGCTTGGACTTTCCATTTGCCAAGACCCATGCTTGGACTTTCCCAAATGCCAAGTGTCCCCCTTGGAATTTCCCAATGCCAAGTACCCATGACTTGGATTTTACCATAATCACATGGTCAACCCTAGTCAACCATTTAACATCTCCCTCGAGTCAAACTCGAGTTCGGTTAATTATAACCGACATTAATGTCAAACATCAATGTCCACTCACTTTGTCAAACATACTATGTCAAACATCAAAACATCACTCGAGTCAAACTCGAGTCTGGTCAATCGTGACCTGGGCCGATTGCACCAACAATCTCCCCCTTTTTGATGTTTGACAAAATAAACCTTGAGTTAGGCCCTTAACTCAAATTCCCTTATCAATTTTCCAAATTGGTAATTTTACTCTCCCCCTTTTTGACATACATCAAAAAGGCTCATCCAAGGAGATCAATGTCTCATGTCCCAATGAGATCTTACAATCTCCCCCTTGGTCCAATAATATCTAGGATGTCTACCATCTTCCTAGTGATAAGTCTCATATCACTCAAGAGAGGCAATCCTATTCACTCTCTCAATTCCCAAATTGGGTATCAAAAACCCATCAATTTTCCTAATTGATGACATTCTCCCCATAACTTCTCCCCTTCAAGAAGAGAAAAACACATCCATCATTCCATGATGGATACCTCCCCCTAAAGGCTTGCTCCCCCTTGACTATCGCACCAACAATGTCCATGGGAAGTCCCTAAGCCAATAGGAACTCTAAACCATCAAAAATAAGGTTCAAAGTTCAAACTTGAACTTTCCGCACCTTAAATTTGATACATTCTCCTAACACCTCTCCTAATCCATATCCAATGGATTTTCACCCTTTATAATGCTTCCCAAAGCATATCCTAGGGTTAGAAGTGGTTAGGGACCTTAACCGCAGCTGAACACGGGCTAAACAAATCTTATTTTCCCAAAATCAACATTACCGCCGACTCACGTCGATTACGGTCGATTGACACTCTCATCACCGATCGCCACCCAGTAGGCGATCGTGATAATCAAATTTCAATTTCATCGAGTTGAATTTTAGAAATTCATAAGTAATTCTACGTATATCGAAAAATCGTGAAAATTTATACGTATATTACTCATAACACATACAATGGGTGAAAAATATTTGAAAATTATTTTACCTATAAAATAGTGAAATTAATACAAAATTCAAAAGTGAAGAAAAACTTCTAAGTTTTGGCTCACTTTATATCAATTTCATTAATGATGATTGCTATCAAAAGATAGACTTCACCAAGGTTTTTCAAAATGATTTTAAAATATTTTCAAAACCTTATTTTGGATCATATTCCTTGGGCTCTATGTACATGACTTGTACACATGCTCTCCCAATGATCCACCATTGAAATTAGATGAGTTTTAGTTCATCTAGATGCAAAAACTATGCACCTTGAACTTAACTCATATTCTAGCATCTCACATGTATCTAGGGTGTATAAATACACACACAAGTCAATATAATGTGAGATGTGGGTTTTGTTCTCCCTAATCTAGGGTTTCATGTATTTTTCTAAGACAACTCTACTTGATTCTCTTATAAATGGGACTCCAAGTCATGTCATTGTCCTTAACTCAATTTAAATCAATTCAAATGCATGAAATGATCATGGCATAATGATAGAAAAATAAAGCATGAGCAATGATCATGATGTCATGACATATGATACAATTTAAGCATACATGACATTTAACCTAACCCTAAGCATGATCATGACATTTTAAATGATTAAAAATGAGTATGATGTCATGACATGTTATATGACAAACAAAGCATGGCATATAAAAAGTATAGGTATAATAATACCTAAATTTTAATATTAGTTGTCATTTAATATAGTTAAGTTTATTTTGCCATAATATTACTTTTCTCCCTAGTGTGCCAAGAACCCAAAATGGCACATTATGACCTCTAAACCTAAATTGTGTCAATTTAATTAATTTTTCATAATTCCAAAAATATATTGGCACATCCTAAAATCTTTTAGGATCGAAAATCAAATCTATTTCCAAGGTACCCATAACCTTAAAAATTACCTAAAGTACCACCTTTACCGTGGTTGAGTTAACTACTCATCCAATCAAGGTTGGCACACCCTAAACCCATCTAGCGTGAATCAATCACGCTCTTAGAAACCCAAAATCTATTTGAGCTCCTAGGGTTAATTAGGTATTCCTTAGGGATAACCTCCCTAGATACCTTCCTAATGACCCTCCTAGGCTTGGTAGCCTTGGTCATTTGGGTCTTACCTAGGTTGACTCTAGGGGTAACTCCCCTTGCAACCTTCTTAGTGGTCATCCTAGGTTTCCTTGAAACCCTAGCCACTAGGCACTTACCATGGTTACTCTTAGGGATAACTTCCCTAGTAACCTTGATCTTCCTAGACCTAGTTTGTGTTCCATAATCAAATGGAACACTATGATAAGCCACCTTAGGCTTAGGTTTGTGACACAAACCTTGCTTACCCTTGGTTGACTTTTGACTCTTAGGTCCTAGGTGTTGACTTTGAGATTTTGACCCTTGACCTTGTAACGCCCGCCCTTATCTGCTCTCAGGGCGGCGCTACTTTACTCTCTTTTTTTTCTTACATAACATATATGGATCATTTCACAATCCACCTACTTTAACATGTTATCATAACTTAAACCTTCTTTTGCACATGCGTCACATATCACATTCATAATCAGCATGTTAACATATCTTGTCTCATTTATAACGTGCATAATACAAAGAGTCATTCATGAGTTCTTAAGTAATTGAACAGTAACCTAAATAAGCATCATCCAACATGATACTAATGATTCATAAGTCTTATAAGCGGAAGCAAAGTCTTGAGCATGTAATATAAGCAGATAGTAACAGGGTCTTTCTCCACCATGCCACTATCACACACACTTGGCCCTTCCTGCTACTTCCTCTAGTTCAGGTTTCCTTTATCTGCAGTATATGGACAACATAGACTATAAGCATATAGCTTAGTAAGATTCTTGCCTACTCACAAAAGCCACAAACTTCATCAAGCAATTAGAAACATGAGCATACTAGCATAAATAGCCTAAGTATTTCATAGCAACACTAATCAACAACATACCCACGTAATAAAACCTAAGCATAGCATAGAGTTTACATCAGCATGCTAAGCATAATTAAATCTAAGCAGGGCATAATTTAAACATAAGAATTCATGACATAAGCAATCCATAACATTATAAATCTTAGACATGCATAAAGTACATAATTACAAATATTCTTAACTTAACTATAAGCATCATAACTTCACAAAATCTAACATACATAAAGGACATAATCATAAGCATTTTTAACCTTAACCATAAGCATTCATAACATAAGTATCCGTAACTGTTAGGGCAATCTCTTGCCGTAATATGGTTTTGATGGTGTGGCAAAGGGTTTAAGTTAGTTTGATATGTTGATGTGATATGTGCGTTGAAGTCGTGCAGGACTTAGTAATTCGCACATGGAGCCGTGGCGAGTTTCACATCTCATGACTCGTGCCTTGAGTCGGTGAAGGATAGCTTTGTGGAAGCCGTGCGCTTGGAGCATCCGAGGGACCGCCGGACGAGAAGCTTGGAGTGAAGCCGGAGGAAGTAGACTTCGAGGCAAGAGACGCGAAGGAGCATTGCAGAGCCGTGCGCCTGATGCTGCTGAGGGACGTGGCCGAGAACGAAGAGAACTTCGAAGGCGAGGGACTCCGAGAAATGAGAGTGAGCGATTGTAACCCAGGGAAGGGTAGCTCTTAGGTGAAACTTGGCCATTTGGCCAAGTGTCGGATGGGTTTTCCCGACACCAGTCGACTGCCATGTCATGGCAGTCGACTGCTCTGAGTCGAGTGAGTTCGACTGGTATCTGATCGACCGGATTGTGGCGCAAGATGACGCTATACGTGCGCCGATCGCCGAAAATCACCGATCGGCCAAGGCGCAATGATCGGGTCAATGGGGTTTACGTAGCCGTAACGCGATCGATACGGAGGCGTGATGACCGATGAGGTCCATCACCGATCGCCAAGAGTTCCGCTGACTACAACGGCCGGGATCGACGTGTTCGGAGGCCGTTGTAGTGTAATGATCGCCAAGGGCTGCGATGGCGCAAACGGGAAGAAGTTAGCCCTCTCTATAAAAAGAGAGGGTGTAAGCCTTTGAGAGGCTAATGCTCATACTCCAAACAATCTTCCTAGTGCCCCACAAGCTCTAAACTCTTCTTACCTGTTCTTACTCCATTCTATTTGTAAGAAGAGTGTGCTTGATTTGTAAAGGTTACCTCCACCTAGCTTGGTGCAAAGGAGAGACCATTTAGTGGATTGGTTTAACGGAGTGATTCACCGAGGACGAATCAGGGACCGTGGATTAGCGGCGTAGCCGTGAACCACGTTACATTCTTTTTTAGCGTTTGTATTTTCATTTATTGCTTGTCTTAGTTCATTGCTTCCGCTTGCGCTAACGTTTTTGTAGACGAGCAATTTACAACGTCCAACGTACGAGGGCTATTCACCCCCCTCTAGCCGGCCATATCGATCCCCTACAAGTGGTATCAGAGCCAAGGAAAGCTTGTCGAGGACTAACTGCCACAACAAGCAACATTCAAAATGGCCGGCTCAAACATCCACCCACCGAAATTCGACAGCGAATTCTCTTGGTGGAAAAAGCGAATGGAGGTATTTTTCGAAACGGATTTTGACATTATGATTACAATGGAATTCGGTTTCGTTTTGCCTAGGGATGAAGAAGGGAAACCAATCGAAAAATCACGATGGACTAAGAAGCAAAGAGAGGAGCACCTTGCGAACTCAAAGGCAAAACATCATCTTTTCAATGTGCTCCCCCAACAAGAGATCAACCGGATTGGAGAATGTGCTAGCGCCAAAGAGATGTGGGAAAAGCTTATAGAACTCCATGAAGGCACATCCGAGGCCAAGCTAGCAAGAAGAGACCTCCTCCGCTCCCAACTATCCAATATAAAACTAGAAAAGGGAGAAAAGGTAACCTCACTACACTCTAGGTTTAAAGAAATTTTAATTGGGCTAACAAGTGTAGGTGAGAAGCTATCAAACCGGGATATGGTAATGAAGGCCATAGATGCCTTTCCCCGGTCCTCAAAATGGAGCTCCATGGTGGACTCATTTTATATCTCCAAGAACCTAGAAGTGAGCACCTTGGAGGAATTCTTTTCAACCATGGAGCTTCACGAAACTAGGCTTGAAGGAATACAAGAGGAGCCTAGAATTCAACCCTCAAGAGGAGTAGCCTTGATGGCAAACAAGGGGAAGAAGAAGATAGAAGTCCCCTCCTCCTCATCCGATGAAGCCTCCTCCTCCTCCATGGATAGCACCGAAGAAGCCTACATGGTAAGGAAGGTGAGGCGTGTATTTAAGAATTTTAGATTTGATAAATCTAATGATAGGAGTAGAAGACCAAGGGGGAAGGTCATATGCTACAATTGCCAAGGAGAGGGACACATAAGGGACAATTGTCCTCTCCTAAACAAAAGCAAAGAAGAGAAGAAAAAGAAAGAAGAGAAGAGGAAGAAGAAGAAGGGGAGCAAGAGAAAGGAAGAAGAAAAGAAGACAAAAGAAAAGGGGAAGACCAAAGCTCTAAAGGCAAGGACTTGGGATGACCCATCCTCATCCTCCTCATCATCATCGGATGAGGAGAATGCCTTTGTCACCAATTTGGCCTTGATGGCCTTTGATGACTTGGATTGCTCTTCATCCGAAAATGAAAGATCAAGCTCAAATGGGGAGAGCTCAAATGAAGGGGGAGCTTCCACATCCTCCTCATCCGAAGAAGAGGACATGGAAACTATGGTAACCAATCTCTCACCTAGTAAAATAGTTTCTATGATTTCTAGTTTAACTAAGGATTTATTTAGGGCAAAGAAGAAAAATAAATGCATGCTTGAACAAATTAAGGAATTAGAACAAAAATTAGAAAAGGCATGCTTAAATGATAATATTTCTTCTAGCTTAGATGATGCATGCTCACATGACCTTTATATGCCTTTAAATGTTAATGATGCATGCATAGAGGAAAATAGGGCATTAAGGGAAAAGGTAGATTATTTAACCAAAGCCCTAGAGAAATTCACAATTGGCTCCAACACCTTAAATATGATCTTAGGGAGCCAAAGAGCTAGTTTCAACAAGAAAGGCCTAGGCTACAAGGAAAAGAAAAATGAAAAGGCCTATAAATGCCTAATAGCTAGGGGACAAGATAAAAAGAAAGCAATAGCTAGAAAATGGATCCCCAAGGAGTATTTAGTGAACCCAATAGGAAAGAATTTATTTTGGGTTCCAAAATCCATTCTTAAGGGTTAGAAAACCCCTAGGGTAGTCAACCATATGAACTTGACCTATATCATATTTTGGTTGACTTAGGATGACGGGACAACATTTTTTAGATAGTGTTGGGTGATGATAACATGCCCATAAATAGGTAATAATGCCTAAATCATGATGATTGATGTAATTCCTATGTATATTTACAATCATGATTTATGTTTTTGATATTTGGCATGTTATCATGAGAAATAGGGTTGAATCATGGTTTAGGTGATATTTTGATTATTATCATCATAAAATACCTAATGCATGATTATAATTTGATGAAAACATGTATTTCATGATCATAATGTGAAATTAAATCATATATGTCATTATGATCATGTAGGTTGTTAGGTTGATACTTAACCATGATAAAATTGCATGAATATATTGGTTAAGTATATACAAATACCCCCTAGGATGCATCTCACACTCACTATAGGCTAACTTGATTGCAAACTTAGCATGGGTGAGATATTAGGATGATACAAATGTCCACTAATGCCTATGGCATTTAGATGGTCATTTAAAGTATCAACATAGCAATAATAGACCAATCATTGGGAAGGCTTATGTTTAATTCATAGACATATTGCCCAAAGATCATGGTTGGATATTTCATATGTTTTCAAAACAATTTCTTACCTTAAAATACATGTATTCATGTTTTGAAACAATTGGATGCAAAACTAGGTAGCTAACTTGATACTAGAATGATCAAAAACCTAGTGGTTTTTAGAGCTTTTGGATTTTTGGCAAAAACAAGAAAATATAATGAGTTTTCATGAAAAACTATTTTTTCTTGATAGATATACTTAATAGAAATATGTTCCCCAAATTTCATGATTTTTCGAATTTTCTGGAATTTATAATGCATTTAAATTATCGTAAAATCAAAAATTGATTCCTTTGTGCCGATCATTGCCATCGATATCACGATCGGGTGGCCTGTAAATCAGAATATTGAAGGCCGAATTCAGTTTGTAAACCTACAACAAGTGGTAGAAATATACTTAATGCCATCAACAAGTGGTACCCAATTTTAAATCAACTTGTCATATTTTCCCTCCATTATACTTGATGCCATGAGCTTATAACTTAGTGTTAATCTTTTTGATAGTGTCAAAGGGGGAGAAATAAGTATGTTTAAGTTAATTACTTTAGGGGGAGAAATATATTTTAGGGGGAGAAATATATGATAGGGGGAGAAAATTTGCATAGAGAGTTTCATGGATTAAGGGGGAGTTGCATGTTGCTATATCATGTTTATCTTTACATGCTTTCTTACCTTAGAATTTATATCAAATGTTTTTACCTAACTTAAACGGATTGCCACACATCAAAAAGGGGGAGATTGTTAGGGCAATCTCTTGCCGTAATATGGTTTTGATGGTGTGGCAAAGGGTTTAAGTTAGTTTGATATGTTGATGTGATATGTGCATTGAAGTCGTTCAGGACTTAGTAATTCGCACATGGAGCCGTGGCGAGTTTCACATCTCATGACTCGTGCCTTGAGTCGGTGAAGGATAGCTTTGCGGAAGTCGTGCGCTTGGAGCATCCGAGGGACCGCCGAACGAGAAGCTTGGAGTGAAGCCGGAGGAAGTAGACTTCGAGGCAAGAGACGCGAAGGAGCATTGCAGTCGTCGTGCGCTGATCTTTAGGGACGTGGAGAACGAAGAGAACTTCAAGGCGAGGACTCAGAAATGAGAGTGGCGATTGTAACCCGGGAAGGGTAGCTCTTAGGTGAAACTTGGTCATTTGGCCAAGTGTCGGATGGGTTTTCGACACCGCCGATCTGCCATGTCATGGCGATCGGCGCTCGTCAGTGAGTTCGGTGGTATCGACCGGATTTGCGGATCGCGCATCGATTGGGCGATCGACTTCCAAAACCATCGATCATTCGAAAGCGTGATCGGAGTCAATGGGGTTTCCACACCACCGCTCGTAGTCGATCGGGCGATCGACTACGGCGCGGCGATCAGCCCGATGAGGTCCATCGATCGCCAAGAGTTCCGGTTGGACTACACGGTCGGGATCCGACGTGTTCGAGGCCGTTGTAGTAATGATCGCCGGGCGGCGATCGGTGATGGCGAAGGAAGAAGTTAGCCCTCTCTATAAAAAGAGAGGGTGTAAGCCTTTGAGAGGCTAATGCTCATACTCCAAACAATCTTCCTAGTGCCCCACAAGCTCTAAACTCTTCTTACCTGTTCTTACTCCATTCTATTTGTAAGAAGAGTGTGCTTGATTTGTAAAGGTTACCTCCACCTAGCTTGGTGCAAAGGAGAGACCATTTAGTGGATTGGTTTAACGGAGTGATTCACCGAGGATGAATCAGGGACCGTGGATTAGCGGCGTAGCCGTGAACCACGTTACATTCTTTGTTAGCATTTGTATTTTCATTTATTGCTTGTCTTAGTTCATTGCTTCCGCTTGCGCTAACGTTTTTGTAGACGAGCAATTTACAACGTCCAACGTACGAGGGCTATTCACCCCCCTCTAGCCGGCCATATCGATCCCCTACAGTAACATCATAAATCTTAAACATGCATAAAGTACATAGTCACAAATATTCTTAGACTTAACCATAAGCATTCATAGCATCATGAAATCTAAACATGCATAGAGGACAAGTTCATAAGCATTCATAAGCATTCACAATTTCATAAAAGTCCTTTCTTTTCAAAACATATACATATAGATACTTCAACATAATCATAACTTGCATGGGGGGCCCCAGGTTAAGTACCACATAATGCGCGTTCCCTAATAGGCTGGGGTAGCGAGCCACCAGACCTACTAGAGCAAGACCTCTTACGTCTTCTTATGTCCCTTTGGATTTAATTAACGACCACCTGACGGGTCGGGTACTTAACCTCTTACAAAGTAAAATACTTAATTCCTTTCTTTCTTATCATATCATAAAGAATGCTCTTAATCCCCAACATAAAAAGGGAAGCATCTCAATCTTATCTTATCATAAGGAGAGCTCTTAATCCCTACTTGAAAGGGAAGCATCTCCATCTTATCTTATCATAAGGAGAGCTCTTAATCCCTACTTGAAAGGGAAGCATCTCCATCTTATACATTTCATAGCATACATGCATTCATAACATAAGAGTGCCCTAAAGGGGTCCTAAAGCATAAACATGTTCATCGCATAAGCATATTTCATAGGCATATTCATGGCATATTAAATCATAAAACATGTTCATCACATAGGCATATTTCATGGCATATTACCTCATAAACATATTCATCACATAGGTATAATTTCATGGCATACTACATCATAAACATGTTCATCACATAAGCCTATTTCATAGCATATTGAATCATGAACATATTCATCTCATAGGCATAATTCATGACATATTAAAAACATACACATAGCATAACTACACAAGGGGGGTGTTTTCATGAAACTCATAGCATATTGAATCATGAACATATTCTTCTCATAGGCATAATTCATGACATATTAAAAACATACACATAGCATAACTACACAAGGGGGGTGTTTTCATGAAACCCTAACCCTAAAACCAATGTTGGCCGAAACATGTAAGGGCTCAAGCTTGGGTTTTTGTTACCTAAAATTCCTTCATGAAGCTTATAACTTATCATAGTATCATTAGAAGCATTTTCATGCAACCCTAGCCCTAAATACCTTGGTTGGCCGAAACATGTAAGGGCTCAAGCTTGGGTTTTTGTTACCAAAAATTCCTTCATGAAGCTTATAACTTATCATGGTATCATTAGAAGCATTTTCATGCAACCCTAGCCCTAAATACCTTGGTTGGCCGAAACATGTAAGGGCTCAAGCTTGGGTTTTTGTTACCTAAAATTCCTTCATGAAGCTTATAACTTATCATAGTATCATTAGAAGCATGTTCATGCAACCCTAGCCCTAAATACCTTGGTTGGCCGAAACATGTAAGGGCTCAAGCTTGGGTTTTTGTTACCAAAAATTCCTTCATGAAGCTTATAACTTATCATAGTATCATTAGAAGCATTTTCATGCAACCCTAGCCCTAAATACCTTGGTTGGCCGAAACATGTAAGGGCTCAAGCTTGGGTTTTTGTTACCTAAAATTCCTTCATGAAGCTTATAACTTATCATAGTATCATTAGAAACATGTTCATGCAACCCTAGCCCTAATTACTTTGGTTGGCCGAAACATGTAAGGTATTAAAGCTTCTTATTCTTTCATGCATCTACAAGAACGAATACACTGCAGGTGAGGGAATCTTACATCCTTCGCTTTGCTTGGGAGATGACCTAATGGAAGCCACCTAGCCTTCTCCTTGCTTGAATGGGGGTTTCGGCCAAAGGATGAAGAGGGAGCTCGGTGAGGAAGAAGAAGAGAAGAGGGAAGAAGAAGAAGTGGCCAAATGGGACTTTCCTCTTCTTTATAAAGGGAGGAAGAGAAGTTTCTCTTCTCTTTTCCATGCCTCTTCATTTACCCCCATCACACTTATCTACAATTTCCCCCCTTCCTCTAATGATCTAATCCTATTGGGCTTCTGGTTAGTGGGTGCATCTATAGGGCTTGGCTATCTCTAGAGGTTTGGGGTTCAATTCCTAGGCCTTGCATCTCTTTTTGGCTTATTTTTCTTTTATTTTCGAAAAGGCCCACATAAAGCCCATCATCGTAAAGCCAAAAATTCTCGTAAAATTGCTAGAAATTTTACGGGCGTTACAGACCTTGACCATTAGACCCTTGAAATTGATTTTGCATCTTATTGAGAGTCTTTTCTAATTTTTCAAGCCTTGATCTCAAGGCTTGGTTCTCTAATTCTAATTGCCCAATTTTAGATTTTTGATTTAATCCATCGGCATGGGACTTCCTAGGCATATGCCTAGTCCATTTAGGATTAAGACCTAGGTGTTCTCCTATTTTCTTGATAGATTCCCTAGGTAGAATTGGTCTTGAGTTATTTGACCTAGGCTTGTCCTTAGATAAATTGATTTTAGGGACATTAGTCCCAAATTTCTCCTTATATCCTATGTGGACATTTTTAGCACTTAAACAAAAATATTTGTTATTTCTAGCATGCTCTTTATGATAAATAGCAAAACTATTAAAATTATTCCTAGCATACTTCTTATCCCTAGAAATTGAAGGTGCATTGATAAAATATACCTTAGGATTTGCTTTAGAAGCTCCCCCTACTTGTGATGCTCCTTCTTGCCCCTTCTTCTTACCCCTTGGGCATTGACTCCGGTAATGCCCTTTTGAGTTGCACTTGAAGCATATGACATGATCCTTGCTCTTTTGACTTGGGGCACCGACATCCTTGACTTTTGGAGCCGGTTGAGCCTTCTTTACCCTTTTTGGACACTTACTCTTGTAGTGTCCGGATTCCCTACACTCAAAGTAAATTATATGTTTTTTATTTAAAATCATATTGCTTGAGTTACCTAGGGTGGTTGTAGGTGCCGGAATCGGATTTTGAGCTTCTTCATCTTGACCGGATGTTGAAGCTTCTTCTTGATGTTGCTCCGGTGGTCTAATCTCCTTCCCCTCAATCCTAGAGGTGGAGGTCTCCTCCAATTCTACTTCCTCTTCTTTCTTGGATGTTGATGGTCTCTCAACCTCCAAGTCCTCACTTCCTTGTGAGGATGATGCATTTGCCTCTTCGGTCCCTTCCTCTTGGACCGGTGATGGACTTTCATGAAGCTTGGTCACTTGGCTCCATAGCTCCTTGGCATCTACATAATTACCTAACATGCACAAGATATTGTTAGGTATTAAATCAATTAAAAACTTCAATACCTTATCATTTTTCTCGAAGGCTTGGACTTGCTCTTCGGTCCATCTCTTTTTCTTGAGGAACTCTCCCTTTGGTCCTATTGGATAGCTATATCCCTCCATTAAAATGGATCATTCTTCGAAGTCTCTCATCATTAGGAAGTCTTCGATCCTTGCCTTCCATTGTCTAAACCCTTCTTGTCCATAGAAGGTATAAGGGATAGGTGTGTTGATATCCCATCCTAGTTGCTCTTGAACTTCCATCTTCACCCTCTAGCGTGCTCCCTTTGTTGTTAAACTTGAAGAGCGGCCTCGCTCTGATACCACTTGTAGGGGATCGATTGGAAGCTAGAGGGGGTGAATAGCATTGTTCTATACGTGATGGAACTCGTTCGCGTTCGTCTCTACAAAACTCGTTATGCGCAACGGAATAATAATAATAAAAGCAATAACGAATTGAAACAAGCACGAACACAAAGATATAACATGGTTCAGAACCAAATGGTTCCTACTCCACGGATCGAGCTCTAAAAAGCTCTAGCGATGCCAATCACACACCACTATGCAAACACTCCTTCTCGACACAAGTTGGAGGTGGAGAAATCTCGTACAAATGATTACAACAGTAATATAAATGGATACAAGCAATTACAATAAGGAAATACAATGCAAGTAAAGAAAACTACTTTACAATTGCTCTTTGAATGCTTGATCGCTTGGTTGCTTGAAATCAACTTGGAGACTCTGATTTGCAGCAGTAAATTACCCCAAAAGCCCTCAAGAAATCATTGCTTTTTCCTCCTCCACGAGCTCCTTTTAAAGCTTCTACTTGTGCTGGAAAAAGTCGATCAGTCGACTGCTCGGGACCATCAGTCGATTGTTGCCTCTGTTGTCGTGAGACAATCGCTAGATCCACGCTGGAAAAGTCCAACGGATCCACCATCAGTCGACTGATTATGACCATCAGTCGACTGATCAAGCCATCACTCGACTGTTGACCGCAGCGGTCGAGTGAGACTCCATTCTGTGCTCCAAAACCCGAGCATCAGTCGACTGATCACACGATCAGTCGACTGCTCGACCAATCAGTCAACTACCCTCCTATGGCAGTCAACTACTAGGGCATTTCCCATAGTCAAACCCTAGTTGACTCCCACCAGTCGACTGCCATATGACACCAGTCGACTGGCACACCTCAAACCTGAGGTTTTAGCCCAAGTATGGTTCCCCCATACTTGCTAGACCACCCTTAGCCTAGACCTAAGTCTTCTAGCCACCTCCATCAACCTCACGCCTCTCGGATCCCTCCAAGTCATCCATGACTTGTTCATCCATCACGCTAGCCTTCAGGTGCTTCCATCGGCTGTCATGCTAACGGTGTCTACACCGCCAAGGCACATTGGACTTACGCTGCCAAGACTCCGCTTGGACTTTACGTCGCCAATCATTGGACTTATGCTTCCAAGACTCCCGCTTGGACTTTACGCCGCCAATATCAACCCCTTGGACTTCTCAAATGCCAATACTCAAGCTTGGACTTTCCCTTGCCAACTCATGTTGGACTTTCCATGCCAAGACCCATGCTTGGACTTTTCCTTGCCAAGACCCATGCTTGAACTTTTCCTTGCCAACCCATGTTGGACTTTCCATTTGCCAAGTCCCATGCTTGGACTTTCCCAAATGCCAAGTGTCCCACTTGGACTTTCCCAATGCCAAGTACCCATGACTTGGACTTTACCATAATCACATGGTCAACCCTAGTCAACCATTTAACATCTCCCTCGAGTCAAACTCGAGTCCGGTTAATTATAACTGACATTAATGTCAAACATCAATGTCCACTCACTTTGTCAAACATACTATGTCAAAAATCAAAATATCACTTGAGCCAAACTCGAGTCTGGTCAATTGTGACCTGGACCGATTGCACCAACAGATTATTGTATGAAGATGTGCTTAGATAGATCCTTCTGGGACACTGCTAATTGCTGACGCAAAGAGTAGTTGTTGGTGGAAGCTTCCCTCAAGCGTCGCTGCAGATATGCCACTTGCTCCTCCGGGTTGGCGATATAGCATTGTTCTTCAGTTTTTCCCTCGGGGGGACAAGAACTGCTGCCCTGTTCAGAAGTTTCTTCCATGATGGGGAGAAGAAAAAGAGAAGATGAAGGTTAAGCGGCGAAGGTTCGAGGTCCTTATAATGGCGAAGGAAGAAGGTGCATTAACTCGTGGAGAAGGTAAAATAATAAATGCTAGTAAAGAAGGAGAAATGTAAAGGTAGTGGGTGGAAATTAGTAGCGCAGTAACTTCGGGAAGGACAACTTAAATTCCTCAAAAGCAGTAAGGGGAAGCATGTTCAGACGGGATGACAGTCTTTTTTGGTGACAGTTGTCTTACATTTACAGGGAAATGACAAAGAGAAGTCTTAGTACCCTCTTTATTAATATTTTCGATCATATTTACATCCTTTAGGCTAACCCTTATACAAGTTTTTTAGGGTTATCTTTAACAGGAGGATCGTTGGAAGGGTCCTCCGGAGGAAAAGGCGCCAAGACAACTATGTAAAGATTGCCTTGAACTGGAGGTATTGCTGGTGGAGCTTCATCAAAAGAGGGCGGACGAATCCTCGCTAGAGAGACTGGAACGAACGCCACGGCCGGCGGAAGTGGAGGAAGTTCAACACTGGCTTGGGGATCTCCTACTGTGTATTCCCATGTCAAGGAAGGGTTTCATACCCTGTTGCGGAAGGAGGGGAAGGGTGCTCGGAAGGATCTCCCTGCGGGAGGAATTGGAACAGTGGTTAAGGGTGGAAAAGGAAGGGGGCGAAAGGCCGAAGTTGTCGTCGAACGTGTCTCAGATTCCTCTGAGTCTTCAGTGGTCCAGTCTTGCAGCTCAAAAGAGTCAGAATCTGAAGAAATCTCAATGGGGTGCTCCGCCGAAGCCATGAGAGTGAGATGGAAGGATGAAGACATGAAGAATGATAATTTATAGTCGAGGGAAGAAGAACTACATTCATTCTCGGGAAGGAGAAGAAGATGAAGAGACTAATATCATAATGGCATCGGCATAGGTACTTGTCAATATATCGTTTCCGAAGCAGCAAGGTAGACGAAGAAGATCAAGAGACCGAAGTAACTCGATCTTTAATCGATCCAAAATTGGGTTGGGCATGAAGAAGATCATCCGAGACCTTCCGAGTGGGTCCTCGAGCGAAGAATGTAATTGCTCCATGCGAGACGGGAGATGGGGCACAATTGCAAAAAAGAAGGAAGCACAGAACCAACCCAAAATCCTCGACCCATACCGAGATGAATAACAAAAAGCCGAGTCAACATGAACATTCTTCAACATCAAAAAGTCATTACAAGGATCACAATGTGATAAATTACAGTTCGAAAAGTTCGGTAGGGCACTTGGATAAAGCATCGACGGGATTTAAATAGCTAGTGTCCGTGCCGAGGGGAGGATATCCTCGTTCAGCATTTAAGGTCGAGGATCCGTCGAAGCCAAGTATAAATAGATCCACTCCCTTCTTGACGTAACATCCCTTCAGGTCAGCCTCCTGCTCCTTCAGTTGAGACTGACAACTAGCTAGTTGAGCTTGACACGTGGCTAGCTGGGCCTGACTTTCGGCTAGTTGGGCTGCCAGGGCATCCTTCTCGGTTGTTGCTTTTATGGCTCGCTGACCCAGAGCCGAAAGAGCCTCGGAGTATTCTTGATGAAGTTATGTTTGCTGCCGAGCCACTACCGATAGGGCTTGAGGAAGGGTAGCCACCATTGAAGAGAGTTCTTGACACTTCTCTAAACAAGACTTTTGGACGACTTCCCATACTTGACGCTCTTGCCGCAACTGCTGAATTGTCGTCGAAGAATCAGTAGCTTGGATAATTGCGTCCTCAAGCTGTCTCTTATATCCTATTAGCTCGTGAGTAAGAAGATCCACCTGCTGAAGCTAGCTAGACTGCAAGAAAATTTATTGTTCAAGGTCTTTATTCTTACGTTGAAGTTCTTCATTCTCGCTTTGCGCCAGAGCCAGTCGGGTCATAGAATCTTCGCATTGGCTTATTAAGTCAGACTCCTTCTGCTCTTTTTCGCTCAGCTATTGAGTGAGTTGTTTCTGGTGCGCCAGGGAAGCAAAATGGCACGTCTCTACATTGGACTGAAACTGGGCTATGTGAGATATCATCTTGTTATGTTTGGCCGAAACCTGAAGGAAAGAGGATGCAACTGTCAAGCGTGGATATATAGTTGTATGTACATAGATATATGCTGAAGATAAAGAGGGAAAATAATTACCTCGGCCAGCAGCTTGCTCACTTGGTCGCAGGGGCCCTAAATACCTAATTGGTTGAAGAACTTCACTTCTGAAAGATGACGGATCTTCAGGCGGGACCCCAGCGTAACCATTGAAGGGTTTGGGGGGGGAGATCTTCCCCCTCCGAAGAAAGAGTGGGACCGCCATGCCGAAGGGGGGAAGGAGAAGGGAGTGCTTCTGGAGGGATGATGGCGAGGGTAGATTCGGTTAGAGAATTTGCAGGAGAGTCAAGAGGAATGGGGGATGAAATAGGAGAATGGAAAGGAGAATCTTCCCCTTGGGGAGAAGAAGATGGGCCAGCTAATTAGGTATCCCTTATTCTTGGTTCATAAATAGTGATGCGTTGGGATTCTTGCTGATCAGAAGAAGAGGAAGGAAGAAAGGAAGAGCTGGGAACTCCTTCCTTAATCGGACGCAATTTCTTTCGTGGAGAAGAAGGAGCAGCTACATATTTACCTCGTTTGGTGGAGGTCTTCTTCTTCTTGGCTGCTTCGATCTCCTCGCCTTTTACCAGAGCGCTCTGCAATAGATTATCTGCGAAATACATGGGAAAAAAGGGTAAGTTGATTCAGATAACAGGTTATATTGAAATGTTAATACTGTCCTACCTATGGCGGTCGGAGCTGTTAGAGGGAAAGGGGACAGTCTGAAGTGGCAGAGGAGTGGTTGTTTCATTAGGCATTCCGAGCAGTAGTGGGATTCCCCCAATACTTTACAGACCTCCAAGAAAGGACATTGCGTCCTCATTTCACAAAAAGGAGGCAGCTCTGGAAGATCTAGCTTCCAAGTATTCGAGTGGGGTAAAGATGATGGAAGTTGAGCGAAGAAGGATAATTCTTCCCATCCTTTATGGGAAGAAGGCATATTTACTAGAAATTGGCAGTCCGTGCGGCTAGAAAAATAAAAAAGGCCTGCCTTAGAAGACTTCAGTTGGAAAAACCAGTGGAATAGTTGGGGGGATAAAGGAAGATTCAAGTGTTGGAACACTAAGATGGCCCCCGACAAGAGACAGAAGGAATTAGGGGTAAACTGATTTAGGGACAGTCCGTAAAAGTCCAGGATTTCCAAATAAGGGGAAGGTATGGGTAAAAATAGACCATTAAGGAATTGTTCAGAGAAGAAGCAGGTCATGCCAGGAGGAGGACGATGTGGTCGGTATGTTTTAGTGTTGAAGCGACATGGAATGGAAGGGTCTATGAATTGGTTTCTCATATTAACGAAGTAATGGTCGCCGGACAGTTGCGTGATGGTGTGCTCGTCCAGGGAAATGAGGGTAAAGTCTTGGAAGCCATAGGTGCAAAGCAAGGAGGAGCACTTACTTGAAGAATGAAGGATGAACGTTTGCAAAAGAGGGTTCTTTGAAATCTTCTTTAGAAAATCGCTAGGAAGAAGAAGCGGGAGAGGCTGGATTGTTAGGCACGTTAAGTTCTGCCTAAAAAGGGAAAGACGAAGATTTATATAGGATTTCATGTGACTATTCGACTACCCAAGGGAAAAGAGGGGAACGGGGCCCATGGGCCCATTAAGTCGTTTCAAGTATACAAAGTAAGGCAAAGGGCAAAGAACGGATCAAAATCGACAAGCAAAGGATGAAGTAGAGGCTTTAAACAGTCAAGCTTATGACTTCGCTTGACTATTTTGGGGGTTGACTAATGATATTGTTGTTACCCTTTTTCTCTGTGAACCAGGTGAAAGGGCTCGCGTGCAATACATTATCCGAACCAAATAATCGGTTCGGCAAAGAAGATAAAGAAGAATGGTTCGAGCGCGATCGTCTGGGACAATTGGAACGGGAGGATAAGGTGAGATAGTCGGCACGGCAAAGCAATGGTGGGGAACGCTTCGCTAGGGGATGAACGAGAAGCGGTTCGGCCTGGTAGGTCCCGAAACAGATGAGGCAGGTAAGAACCGATTTGCCACATATGAAGCGGGTAGAAACTGGTTCGGCATCGTCAGCACGGAGATAGTTTGGTACGGGAAGAAGAAAAGTTGGTTCGGGTGGTTGAGAAGAACCTACGGGCTATGCCACACGTGAGCTATGGGTCTAAATTAGTTTCATCGAAGGTAAGTGGTTGAAAGGGGCATGCTAGCGTATTTCCCGAAATGTAGATGAGAAGGTGTTATACAACAGAAGGGGGGTCCCCACATAATATTCCGAGGAGCCTTTGCTCCTCGTATCTGTAACAGAATTATTCTCCAGGTGGGCGTGGTGGCCACGTGTACGAGGGGGAAAGCTTGCGAGGTAACAACTGATCAAAGGGGGGAAATAAAAGGGAGAGACAGGATAGAAGGAAGGGGATCCACATCTTTTCCAACCAGCAAGAAACGAAGACGCATTGGGAGAAGGAGAGCTACCACTTCGCCGAAGAAGGAGAGTAGTGATCTTCGTCTTTCGTGTACTCTTTCTTGTATCTTGATTTGACTGTAAGAGATTTCTTCCTCGACCTCCGGAAATTTCCTGTTCGAGAAGGACGTTCGTAGTGAAAGTGCTTTGGCACTGCATCCGGTGAGAGAGCTCACCTCCGTGGAGTAGGAATCCTTATTCCGAACTACGTTATATCCTGTGTCTTGGTTTTGTTGTCTGTGTTGGTTTGCGCTTCTTTGCTTTACGTTTTCATCTTTACTGGTGCGGCCGGAGAGAATCCCCCCCTAAGCTTCCTTCGTGCTTCGTCGCATCGAAAGGAAGTCAACAAATCTTCTTCACCGCATCAACTAATAACGTTGGACAAATTACTTCAAAGTTACATGTCAGAGAACTTGAGCCCAATCAAGTACCTTGATTATGTATAATCATTGAGATTAGTTTTGTAGTTTGAGATTTTGGCAAGAGACACACTGAAGAAGACAATCTTTCTAAATATTTTACCTGAGTAATTGGATTAAAAATCATTTTCATTAAAAACATTGGTAAATAATAATATATCGATCATTTGCATCAAGAGCTTATCGCTTACAGTACAAATTATAAAAAAAATCTATTTTGATTTTTTTTTAATTTGGAATTCAGAGACATTATTTTGAAATATTATCTTTTTTTGTTGTTATGCTTATGTGATTAAAAAATCAATTAATTGTTTTGTTTTGCAGCTTAATATTTAAAAAATCTCTACAAATACAAATATTTCGAGTTAGAGCTGCATTTCAAATTATTACATATAAATAAATCTAATTTTTATTAAAAATAAATTTTTCACTTGTGAAAGGGCTTAATTTTTTTTTTCGCCCAAGACCTCTAAATACTCAAGACCGGCTCTGTGTGTAGCGAAGGCGAGAAAATATTTAAAGTTAAAATGATTTTGTTGTTCTTCTATTGTTCGAGTTGACTCATCTTTGCAAGATGCATAATTTACAGAAGACAAACATAAAGAAAAAATAGATTTTGATTTATTTTTTTTATCTAGAAAACAAAGACATCTGTTTCCTAACATATGCATTGAGTGTTAATCAATCAAATAGTAGTTTCCCTTTTTTGTCCTCGTTTCCAAAACCAATATTGCTTCCACGCCTTTTAGATCATCTCATTAATCGGAATGTTCTTCATCTCAAGCGATAGGAAGGAAGATGATGAACAATCCTGTGAGCATGATCCAAGCACCAAAGAAGAAGAAAAAAATCCCGATGCACATGATACCGCTTGGAAAGGAAGGTTTAGGCAATGAAAGAAATGAAAAGCATGTCGAAGCTGATAGCGAAAGAGATCTAGCTAGTAAAGATTTCATTGGGAATAAGACACCCCAATGGGCCCCATGACCAAGCAAAATTTGACGTTGAAGAGGCAGATGAGAACGACCACCCAAATTGTCAACATCTGGGCGTAAGCTTCCAAAAGGTCTTGCTCATTTCATCTGCTAAGACCACAAAGACCGTGAAAATACATTGGCAAGTTCCTGCGGAGATGGTAATGGTGTGTTAATTGGGACATAATAATACTTACACAATAAGCATGGATCGATTCCGAATAAAGATTTAAAACTCGTCTCTGGCTCAGATGATCCTTCTCTGTCCTGATCAATCGCATTAAGATCAAAAGCCTTCCATGATTTACCTCACTCATAATGACTGTGAGACTGATCGGTGGGACTGCTAGATTGGCGATTCCAACCTTTTTGCGAAGTGAAAATACATTGGCAATGCCTATTACTACATTGGAGGCCATCAAAATATGATTCTTGAATTTCCATCTATGCAACCTAAGGCTAATATAGTTGGTAAGTACAAAGCGATAATTCTTAAATAGATATGGATCAACTCCCGAAGAAGTCATGATCCTGGGCTATTGATCGACCTCCTCCTTTGTACTTACAACTTAGGTGTCTGATTTATCTCCTCCACCGGTAGGCACAGTCGGAGGGGATCGTTAATATGACGATTCCATATTTTTTTGAATTTCTATCTATGAGCTTCCAAAGCTAATGCAGTTGACAAGTGCAAAGGAGTTTGTCTATAATAGATAAGAATCAATTCTCAAGGAAGATATGATCTTGGACTATCGACGACCCCTGTTCTTTGTGCTTGCCAATTAGGGTCTTGATTTATCCTTCTCCATGGTAAGAGCAGCAATGAAAAATTGTTAATGTGACGATTCTATTTTTTTTTTTTTTATTTCCATCTATGATATGAAGGGATGTTCAGAGTGAATGTTATTAGTTGCAATTAAATTTCATTCTGCAGAAGTTGGAAATCTAGCCAACTAACAGCCTTCTGCCATCCGTCCCAAGGCACTAGCGAGAGAGAGGGAGGGAGGGGGGAGGGGGGAGGGGAGGAAGTGGAGAGAGAGACAAAGTCCCTTGACACGGTGACAAAGCAGGGAGAAGTCCATTTGAAATCAGGGAGGATTTTAGACCTCTTATTCAGCATCAAATCCAACTCATTCTACAAACAACATCCTATCTTACCATCGCGTCATCCCATGGGGACAATTCCAATTGAATTTCATGATCTATGATCTAAAAGAGGACGACATTGAGTCTATCTCATACAATGAGAAAAATCTATTAATTGGTGTGACCAATTATCAAATTAAGGAGAAATTTTACTTTCTATGCTCTTTCAAAGTAGAGTAGGTTGCCAGCTTTGATCCGAAGTTCAAGGTTCAATTCTAGTCTTCTACGTAGACGAATAAAGCTTGTCTTTCCTTCATAACTGATAAAAGTGGTAAACTTGGATGTAAGAACAAAGGCATCAATGTGGGCATAGCATTGGATTGAATCTTAACATCCATGTCGCAAGATCATAATGATCAAGCTACTCAAAAGATCAACGGTCACAATGGCCATGCTCATTTCTTCTGAATTGTGTCTTTCGCATGTGAATTAAAAAAAAAAGAGTAAAATGATTTAATTTTTTTTTAAAAAAATACTCTTTCTATCTGATACATCTGTTACCTCTTCTCTATGAACTAGATAGAAGAGCTTATAGGCAAGGTATTACCCGAACCAAGTAGAGGGTTCAATGGAGAAAAAAGAGAGGAACGGGTCGGGTGCAAGCGCTTGAGATAATTGATACGGGAAAGTAAGTGAAGGTAATCGGCACGGCAAAGCGAAGAAGTACTTCGTTGGGAAATAGGCCAGAATCGGTTCGGTCAGATAAGCCTAGAAGACAGACGGGGCGGATAAGAATCGGTTCGGCTAGATAAGTTTAGAAGACAGATGGGGCGGATAAGAATCGGTTCGGCTAGATAAGCCTAGAAGACAGACGGGGCGGATAAGAATCGAGTCGGCTAGATAAGCCTAGAAGACAAACGGGGCGGATGAGAATCGGTCCGACCAAATAAGCCTAGAAGGCAAACGGGGTGGATGAGAATCGGTCCGGCCAAATGAGCCTTAAGGTTATACTATCCGTGAGCTGGAGACCTAAGTTAGTTTTACCAGAAGTAGATGGTTGAGGGGGACAGGCTAACCTAGTCTCCTGAAATAGGGATGAGGGGGTGATATGTAACAGAAAGAGAGGTCCCCACATAATATTCCGAGGAGCCTTCGCCCCTCGTACCTGTAACAGAATTATTCCTCAGGTGGACGTGGTGGCCACGTGTACGATGAGGACAACCCGCGAGATAGTGATGGATCAGAGGAGGAGGATAAAAGGAAAAGGGGGGAGAGAAGGAAAGGGGATCCGCAATCATCTCATCGGACGCGAAACAAAGACGCAAGAGAAGGAGGAGAGCTGTCGTTACTTCGCCGGAGAAGAAGAGCAGCGACCCTGACCATTGCGTCGCATATACTCTTTCTTGTATTTGTAACCAAACTGTAAGAGGTTTTCTCCTCCGCCTTGGGAAGTTTCCTTTCTGTAAAAGAGGGCATTCATAGTGGAAAGTGCTTGGGCATTGTCCCCGGTGAAAGAGCTCACCTCCGTGGAATAGGAATACTCATTCCGAACCACGTTATATCTTGTGTTCTAGTTTTCGCTGTTTGTTTGGGGGTTTTGCATTTCTTGACTTCGTCTTCTACATCCATTTTACTGTTGCGGCCTGTGAGAACCCCCCAAAAGCTCTCTTCGTGCCTTCGTCGCGTCGAAAGGGGGCAAAGCGAATTTTTCTCGCCGCATCAGTTGGCGTCGTCTGTGGGAATATTGAGCTGGACATCGAGATGCAACCGGAAGAGATACAACAGCCTGCTGCCTCCGCAGCGGAGGAGCGCCCCATCATTCTCCTACCATCACAGTTGAAGGCCCTGATGGACGATGCTATTACAGAGGCCCTTGCTAGAGAAAGGAGAAGGATCGGATATCTGCATCCTCATTCCGGTGAACCTTTTTCTCGAGGCCCACCCCCAGAAATGCCTCCTCCATCTCATACTACCGTTAATGTGGAAGTAGTGCCTGGAGAAGGACTTGGGGGAAGAGCACCTCAGAACACTATGCCCTTAACCCAAACTCGAAGGGAAGAATAGGGCGAAAGTCAATCGACCAGACCTCCAGAAGTTTACGAGCCCAGTCCCTTTACCATGGACATCCTCTCTGAAGTCCCTCCATCTTACTTCCGGAATCCTCAAGTAGATAAGTATGATGGTTCGACGGATCCTAAAGAGAATCTATCGCAGTTCGACGGAGCAACCTCGCTCCACTGTTATACCGATGCCCTCAAATGCCGAGTTTTCCGGACCACCTTAACTGGCTCGGCACAAAAATGGTTTAATACTTTGCCTCCGGGATCCATCACTTGTTTTGCTGATTTTCGGGGAATGTTCAGCCAGGAGTTTGCCAGTTGCAAGGTGTATAAGCCAGACGCCTCTATTTTGATGCACATCATACAAGGGCCCTCGGAATCGCTCAGAGGGTATCTTCACCGGTTTACCTCTGCAGCTAGGGATATTCCTTCTACTGTAATGTAATCTTTCGTAGTCGCTATTCCAAGACGGATCGAATGTAGGCCCTTCCTCGCCTCTTGAGGCAACCTACCAACAGCTATGAGGAGATGTTAAGTCGTGCGGAACAATTCATCCGCGAGGAGGAAGGACTGCAAGTGAGGAGAGCTGAACATGCTGTCGCAGCAGTCCCGATCGAAAGAACTCGTCCCGCTGCCCCTCAAGCACCCCCTCGTCGAGGTTATGTGCGACCCTTTAGACAGGAGGCTCCTAGGCCTCGGCCATTGTTACAAGGTACTCGTCCTGTACCGCCATTACAAATTATGGCCGCTGAAGCACTTCATCCTGCAAGGACCTAGAAGGAGCGGGAGATGGAATTCTATAATCAACAGGGTCTGCTACAATGACCCTTAGGATATAGGGGGATCCCACATACCCCCCCCCCCCCCCGCCCCATTCTTCTGCCAATATCATAAGAAATATGGCCACGCTAGTGGCCGATGCTTCAAGTTACAGGAGGAGCTGGATCGTCTCCAAACCGCATATCCGCAATTGCGGTTCCAGACGGGAGGACCAGCACGGCGAGGTCCCCGACCCGATGTAGCCCGGCCCAGGTCAGATAACCAACAACCTCAAGTCACTTTCCCCAAACGCCGTCCCCAGAGGTTGTTTCTCAAGAAGACCCATCGTGAGGGCCCTCATCCAATCTAAATAACGCCCCACACGGGGTTATCCATGTTATAGGGAGGACCCATCGACGGACTCCAATCGGGCACTAAGTCATATGCCCGCCTCATGGAGAGTTTGGACTGCATCGCACCGCCGATTTCCATTCGGGCCAAGATCTACAAGGTGTCCTCCGCCTCACACGGATGCCTTAGTTATTCAATATCCCTAGCCAATTATGAAGTGGCTAGGTGTTGGTCGACTGAAGCTTTGTTAATATCCTTTTCAGAGGCTTTGACAGATGCACCGAAAATGCCCTACTAGAAGATGTGGCTACACCTGCTTGGGTTCGCAGGCATGTGGTCCACCCTACCGCAGATTTCACGCTTCTAACTCAGGAAGCCCACTGTAAAACCAGATATACCTTTCCTCATTATGGATGCTCGCCCACTTATAATGTTATTCTTGGTCATCCTTTCCTTACTATCTTTCAGCAAGTGGCTTCCGCATCACCGGTTGAAGTTCTGGGCTGATCTTGTGGGAGAAGTGCGAGGGGAAATGTAAGGCCGCCTGTAGTATATGTACAAATGGTTCTGGATGACTGTAAGAAGGCCCGAACCGATGATCTCAAAGGCAAAGCTATCATCACGAGGAATCCCCCAAAGCCAACAAAATAGAGAAGGAGAGCCGTGGAAATCGCTTCCAGAAAGGCGCACAGAAATTGGAAGCCAAGGAGGAGCCGTGGCCTCGCTCAAGGAGAATGAAGACATCTTGCGGGAGATGTGCATGATCTCACCGGATCGACCGCGTCAACACCATCTCAATATAACCAGAGGAGCCCGACTGGCCCATAATGGGGCGGCATTTTGGACCTCGAGAAGGACAAGGTCATAGCTGAAGAGGTGGAAAAACTGCTAAAGGCGGGTCATGTAAAGGAAATCCAGTTTCCCGAGTGGGTTTCCAATGTAGTCTTGGTCCCCAAGCCTTCTGGGCAGGGGAGGATGTGTATCGATTTCCGTGATTTGAATAAAGCGTGCCCTAAAAACGCTACCCCTTGCCTCGTATTGATCGGTTGGTAGACTCCATAGGATATGAAGTGGTGTCCCTAATGGATGCATATCAAGGATACCATCAAATACCTTTCACAAAGAAGATCAAAAGAGGGTTAGCTTTGTGACTGAGGAGGGTTATATGCTTATGTGGTAATGCCGCTCGATTAAAGAACGTAGGGCCACCTATCGCGCTTTATGGACAAGATCTTTGCGCAGAGCGTAAAGGGAAAATGTGAAAGTCTACGTGGATGACATCTTGGTCAAATCAAAGACCACTGGGGATTTAGTCAAGGATTTAAATGAAACCTTCGCTACATTGAGACGGTTTAATATGAAGCTAAACCCTAACAAATGTCTGTTCGGGGTAAAAAGCGGCAAGTTCTTGGGGTACATAGTAACTGAGAAGGGGTTGCAAGCCAACCCTGAGAAGGTGCAAGCGCTGTGCAATATGAAATCACCCACTAATCTGCGAGAGACCCAGAAGTTGATGGGCAGGATTGTTTCCTTATCCCGATTCATAGCCAGATCGGCGGACAAAGGGATGCCTTTCTTCAAGATTCTGCGTAAGGCTACTAAATTTCAGTGGGATGATCAATGCGAGCAGGCTTTCCAGGAGTTGAAGAAATATTTGGTTGGACTCTCACTGCTAGCCAAACCAGTGGCCGGAGAACCGTTATGGATGTATTTGGCCGTCTCAGAGGGAGCTATTAGTTCGGTTTTATTGAAACAAGAAGGCTCTCACCAGCAGCCTATTTATTATACCACCATATTCAAGGGGCAATTTATACAGAAAGAGAAGTTGGCATATATTCTGGTGTTGACCGCCCGTAAATTGAGGCCATATTTTCTGGCTCATCCCATCACTGTTCTAACTCACAGCGAATTGGGCAAGGTCGTCACTAAGCCCAATTTCTCTGGAAGATTGGCCAAATGGGTGGTAGAGTTAAGCGAATATGATATTCACTACCAACCCCGAACGGTTATCAAGGCCCAAGCTCTCGTTGATTTTCTAGCAGAGGTACCTTGTGGCCCCGAAGATGGTCCGTCGACAAAAGAGGAAGGATCAAATGCATGGAACATATTCGTAGACAGTTCTTCAGGATCTACGAGCAGCGGTGTCGGTGTTCTGTTGATTTCCCCTGATAAGGAAGAGACTCGCATAGTCGTACGCCTGGGATATCGGGCATCCAATAATGAGGCGGAATATGAAGCTATTCTAGCAGGATTGCAGGTTGCTAAGGCGGTGGGGGCTTCTTCAATTGTAATCCATTCGGATTCCCAGCTGGTGATATCACAACTTCAAGGTTCTTTCGCGGTTCGGGAGGAAAGGCTGCACAAGTACTTGAAAGCTTTTGAGAAAGAAAAAGTTCCGTTTCAGCAAGTCCTCTTGAAGCAAATCCCACGGGAGAATAACAGGAAGGCAGATGAATTAGCTCGGGTGGCTAGCGCTATGGAAGGAGTGAAATCATTGGAAACGGTCCATGTGGAAATCCCTACTTCCCTAGCAATATGCAATGTGGAGGAAGCCACACCCGGGCCAAACATAATTCCTGATTGGAGGACTGACATCATAGCTTATTTACGGCATGGGAATGTCCCTGAAGAAAAAGGAGCGGCGTCTGCTTTAATGTGCCGAGTTAGACGGTTCACCCTCTTAAATGGAGACTTATACAAGACATCTTTCGGACGACCCTTATTGAAATGTTTAGGAAGTGAGGATGTTGAATGGGTACTCCGGGAGATTCATGAAGGTTGTTGTAGTAATCATCTAGGAGGGAGAGCTTTAGCAAGGAAGGCCCTGTTAGAAGGATATTTTTGGCCTACTCTCCAACAGAATGCCACTCGCATAGTGCAAACTTGCCCAGCTTGTCAAAGAGCATATAACCGTCCAAACTACGGCTGAATTAATGAAAGTTGTGGTCGCTTCATGTCCTTTTGATCAGTGGGGAATGGATATAGTGGGTCCGATGCCAGTGGCACTTTTACAGAAGAAATTTTTATTGGTGGCTGTGGATTACTTCTCCAAATGGGTGGAAGCAGAGCCCCTGGCCAAAATTACCGAGAATGTTGTAATACAATTCTTGTGGAAGAATATTGTCTGTCGATATGGTATTCCTCGGAGGATAGTTAGTGATAATGGATGTCAGTTCCAAGGTAAAAAGATTAAAGAATGGTGCCAAAGTCTCAACATTCAGCAAGCTTTTACTTCAGTAGTCCACCCTCAAGCTAATGGTCAAGTTGAAGTCACTAATAGAATTCTCATTCAATGGTTGAAGACTAAATTGGGCAGTCAAAGGGGGAATTGGGTGGAAGAATTGCCTGGAATCTTGTGGGCCTATCGAACCACACCAAAAACTGCAACGGGAGAGACTCCTTTCAGTTTAGTATATAGGACGGAAGCTGTTATTCCGATTGAGGCCCTTTTAAGTAGCGCTCGGATAGAGGTGTACGAACCGGAGCAGAACCAACTTATCTGAAGCACTGAGTTGGACTTGGTGGAAGAAAAGCGGGAGACAGCACGAAGACGAGTGGAGTTTTACAAGCAGAGAGTGCAGCAAGCCTTTAATAAGAAGGTGATGCCTCGAAGATTTCAGGAGGGGGATTGGGTTTTGCGTAAAGTTAATCCCGCTGGAGACCTTGGAAAGCTAGCTCCAAACTGGGAAGGACCCTATGAAGTAACGCGCCGCGTAGCAGGGTCAGCATATTATCTGAAAGATGACCAGGGCA
The DNA here is from genome assembly GCA_025175895.1 of Wurfbainia villosa. Taxonomy (NCBI): domain Eukaryota; kingdom Viridiplantae; phylum Streptophyta; class Magnoliopsida; order Zingiberales; family Zingiberaceae; genus Wurfbainia; species Wurfbainia villosa. Next base: position 35,695,308 of record CM046006.1, read on the forward strand.
AGGAACTTCCACGACCTTGGAATGTCATTCATTTAAAACTTTTTCACACTGTATGAGAAGTGGGGGATAGAAGAAGAGGAATTGTGGGACTCCCGAAGGGGTGTACTTCCAAACTTGATTGTATTAGTCAGATGCAAAAGGAACCCGAATTTGATTAATGAGTCATTCACAATCGCGATACAGTATTTCTAATAAACTTTGTAAAAGAGAAGAGGATGGAAAGAAAATGCTACTCCGAGACAATACATCAAGCTATAACTTAAACTTGTCGGGGGGAGGAAATCCTTGATCAGCGTATTGCCGGACCGCTTCATTAAATCCGTCTTGATAAGTGGCGTGCAGCAGGATAATTAGTCGCTCCTGGCGGTTCGGACGGTCAGGGCTCCGATCCCGATGAAGCCTACGACATTTCTCTTGTTGCTCTTGAAGATTTCGGCGTACGTCTACATAGCGTTGGGACACCTCCATAATAGCATCGGCTAGGGTAGAAATATCATCGACTCGGGAGGATTGATCTTGCTGGACGAGGGTTGTCATGTCCATCATATTCTGGCACATCGAAGCCGAAATTCCCTCCACGCCTCGATAGGATCCGTGGTCACCGCCTAACCTCCGAGGGAGGTTTCTCGTCACAGAGACGGCGTGAGCATGCGCCCTAGAATTTATGAGAGAGGAGTTTTCTTGTACCTCCTTGCACAGCGAAAAGTGAGGTCCCTATTTTATCCTCCGCCTTTGATATTGAACCCGAGTCGAGCAATAGTGTCTCAATCTCGCTGCTTCCCTCAAGGAGCTCATACCGCTCTCAAGGCGGGTGAGAAGAGGAAGACTCCTTGTCAAGATGGGTCGGCTGAACCTCCCGCTGTAGTAAAGGTGATTTCACACCTTCTCGTTGTTGTTCTTGTAAGGCTGCGATGGTATTGGCGTCTTTTTGAATTTGGTGGCGAGCTCCTGCCAATTGCTCCTGGCACAATTGCAGTTGTTGCGACAGGAGTTGTTCCCGATGTTGGGCAGTCGCTAAATCCTCCCGATGCCGCCGTTCCGATTCCAAAAACTAAGCTCGATGTTGGTGTAGAGAGCGGTCCAACTCTTGGTAGTTGGTTAGGGCCTGTACGCCGGTTGTTGGAAAGAAGTTATTCAATAAGAAAAATTAGAAGAGCTGATTAGAAAAACATACCAAGTCGAGGGCGTGGCGCAGGCCTTCCATGCGGGGGATCAGTTCCTCTAAATTCAAGATCCGAAGACCCCGAGGGGAACGGGAAGAAGAAGGGACGGATGACCCCGAATGTAAAGGTTCTCTCATCAGGGGAAGAATGGGGGTGGTATCTATAGATTGAGATGGGGGTTCGAAAGGGGAAGAAGGAGGAGCACTAATCGGAAGGTTCCTTGGGGATGAAGTCGGGCGTAAAATCGTATAGGTGAAAGATGTATCACAATGCGGAGAAGAGGGCACATCAGAAGTGGCGGACGGGAATTTATTTGGCTAGGAGTCCGGAGAAGATGATATTATGAGCATGGGGCTGGAGGAGCCTTCGATGGAAGGCAGGAAGTAGAAGGACGTGGACTAGTGCTGATAGGAAGTGAAGGGCTCTTCAGGCGAGAGGCAAAAGGGGAGTCAGGCAATGAAGAATTGTCAATCACCATAGGTTCAAAAGTGGAGTTGCATTCAGAGGAAAAAGAAGGTAAGGATGTGCAAGCATCTATGGTTGGCTGACATGGAAGCATGTATTCCATGGATTCATCTTTAGAGTGGGACGAAGGAGAAGGTGTCTTCCTAGCACTTATGGCGGATGGGGAAAAAGTAAGGGAGTTAGGGTTTGTAAATGACAGAGGAAGAGAGGAGGAGCTGGTTATTCCGGCTTCCTCTGGTACGGAGGTAATGAGGGTTTCGGGCGGAGGCGAAGGAGAAAGGTGAGACGGAGCAGGAGTGATGGCAATAGGAGAAGGTGAGGAGGAGGATGAAGCTGACAGCTGACCCTCGCCTCACTTGAGATGTGAGTGACGGCTTGATATTTCTTGGAAGAAAGTGGAATGCATCTTGCTGGTCTGAGAATGAAGAAGGGAGGTGCCGAAATGGGGGATTGAGGCAACGGAGGATGACGACAGAAAGAGGAACAAACGAAGATGAAGAAGATGAAAAGGCGTAAGGAATGAAGGTAATAAAAGGGAAGACGAAGAATCCCCTATAAAAAGGGAGAAGAATGGGCTCATAATGATTATTAGGCTCCTCGTTTATGGAAAAGGAGGCCCTAAGTGGAAGTAAAACGAGGATTTATTCTGCAGATGACCCATTATGTGTTGAAGCCCTCGCTTTCATAGGAAGGATGAAGATAGGAAGAACAGTGGTGTGAAAACATCACAATCTTTATGCTGAAGGCCTTTAAGCACTACATATTATTTTATTCCCGTATGATGGTGAAACAGAAGAATCGAGATTTTCTCGGTTATACATTATTTTTATCCCCGCGAAGCGGAAGAAATCCCCGTGTGGTGGTGGAACGGAAGAACTGAGATTTCCTCGGTTATACATCATTTTTATCCCCGCAAAGCGAAAAAAATCTCCGTGTGATGGTGGAACGGAAGAACTGAGATTTCCTCGGTTATACATCATTTTTATCCCCGCGAAGCGGAAGAAATCCCCGTGTGGTGGTGGAACGGAAGAACCGAGATTTCCTCGGTTATACATCATTTTTATCCTTGCGAAGCGGAAGAAATCCCCGTGTGGTGGTGGAACGGAAGAACCGAGATTTCCTCGGTTATACATCATTTTTATCCCCGCGAGGCGGAAGAAATCCCCGTGTGGTGGTGGAATGGAAGAAGCGAGATTTCCTCGGTTATACATTATTTTTATCCCCGCAAAGCGGAAGAAATCCCCATGTGGTGGTGGAACGGAAGAACCGAGATTTCCTCGGTTATACATCATTTTTATCCCCACGAAGCGGAAGAAATCCCCGTGTGGTGGTGGAATGGAAGAACCGAGATTTCCTCGGTTATACATCATTTTTATCCCCGCGAAGTGGAAGAAATCCCCGTGCGATGGCGGAACGGAAGAACCGAGATATCCTCGGTTATACATCAGCTTTATCCCCGCGGAGCGGAAGAAGTTGAACTTATTATTCAACTTTATATTATCTTATCCCCGTGTGGTGGCGGAACGGAAGAACTGAGATTTCCTCAATTATCTATCATGTTTATCCCCGCGAAACGGAAGAAGTTGAAGTCATTAATTAACGTTGTATTATTTTATTCCCATGCAGCAGTAGAGCAGCAGAGTTGGCTCATTTAGCGACTCTATATTATTATATCGCCGGTAGGGTAAAGGGGCAGAAGAAGCTGAAGTCATTATACATTTCCCTCCGTTGTATATTATTTTGTGTTGATATGAGGAAGGCACAATGGGGTATGATTTAAGAAATATAAGAAGAAGAAGACAAGCGGGAGAAGTTCATTGATTCGGGAAAATTACATATTCTAATTCCTTCACAAAGAGGAAATAGCAAAAGAAAACCCTTATATATATATGCAGGGTATTACAATTTTTTATTGGGAAGAACCGACGGAGTCTCTTTGCGCGGCCGGGGTTGGCATAGTAATTGCCGAAGATAAGACTGCTGCAAGAAGATTTGCTTGGATAGCTCCTTTTGGGACCCGACCAGTTGTTGACGCAGAGAGCGGTTACTAGCGGAAGCTTCTCTGCTCCTCTAAATTAGCTATATAGCGGCGATCGTCAATCTTTTCTTCAGCAGAGGAGGAACTGTCGCCCTGTTCAGATACTCTGTCCATGGCGAAAGGAAGGAAAGGGAAAAGATTGAAGCTATATGGTAAGGGTTGGAAGTCTTTATAGCGATGAAGGAGAGGAGGGCATTTATTTGCAGAAGAAATAGGGATAATAAATGCCAGTAAAGAAGGGGAAGCACAAAGACAGTAGGTGAAGGGTCGCTGATATAGTAATTGTAAGTAAAGGGGTCCGAATCCCCAGGAGATAGTAAAAGAAAGTATGATTCAGGCCGGATTACAGTCTTTCTGAGGATAGAAATTTCACTTATACAGGAAAACAACAAAAGCAAATATAAATCTCCTCCATTTTTATTAACATATTTGAAATAATTACATCAGCTTAATCTATGAAGATCTTCTCTGATTACTTTTAACAGATGAAGCGTGAGAGGTCTCTTTGGAGGGGGAAGGCGCCAAGATGACCCTGAAGCACTCGCCTTGAGCGGGAGGTATTGCTGATGGACCTTCATCGAAAGGAGGAGGATGAGCTCTCGCCGGGGAGACTGGGAGGAAGGCCACAGCTGGTGGGAGTGAGGGAAGTTCTGCGGCGGCCCGGGTATCTCCTACTGTGTATTCCCATGTTAAAGGAGGGTTCCACACCCTATTGCGGAACCAGGGAAATGGTGCACGAAAGACCTCTCTGTAGAAGGGGTTGGAGTTGGATTGGGAGGCGAAAAAGGAAGGGGGCGGAAAGCTAAGGTGGCGGTTGAGCGGGTCTCCGAATCTTCAATGTCTTCGGAAACCCAGTCTTGTAGCTCAAAAGATTCTGATTCCGAAGAAATCTCGATGGGGTGCCCCGTTGAAGTCATGAGAGTGAGATAGAGGGACGAAGATATGGAGGGCGATGATTTATAGTAGAAGGAAAGCGATGGCAGAAGTTCTTGGGAAGGGGAAGAAGATGAAGAGACTGATATCATTTCCGAAGCAGTAAGAGGGATAGGGAAGATCAATAGGCGAAAGTCATTTAAAGTGTTGGCCGAACCAAAATCGGGTTGGATATGAATAATATCATTCGAGACCTTCCAAGTAAGTCCCCGAACCAACTCGATGATTGTGCCATACGACACAAGAAAAGAAATGATAGTATAAAAAGAGGAAAGATTGAAGTTGGTCCAGAATTTCCGATCCGCAAGGAGACATACAAGGATGATGATAAAAGTTATGGTTAACATAATTATTTTTCATTGATAAGGAAAAAGTCATTACAAGAAGCGGAACATTAGAAGTTACAATTCAAATAGTTCAGGAGGACACTTGGCTAGGGCGTCTACAGGATTTCAGTAGCTGGTGTCCGTACTAGGGGGCGGGTATCCTCGTTCGGCGTTTTGAGTCGAAGACCCATCAAAGCCTAAGATGAACAGGTCTACCCCCTTCTTGACATATCGGCTCTTGAGATCAGATTCCTGCTCCTTCAGCCGGTCCTGACATTTAGCCAGTTGGATTTGGCTCTCCGTTAGTTGTGCTACCAAGGCATCCCTCTCGGTGGCTGCTTTTATAGCTTGTCGTCCCAAAGCTGAAAGGGCCTCGGAGTGCTCTTCCTGAAGGGTTGACTGTTGCCGAGCCGTTGCCGATAAAGTCTGAGGAAGGGCCGCCACCATGTCGGAAAGTTTTTGGCACTTTTCTATACAAGATTTCCTAGTAGCTTCCCAGGCTTGGCGCTCCAGTCGAAGCAGTCGGCGTTCTTCCTGGAGTTGTTCGATAGTACTCGAAGAATCGACGGCTTGGATCATAGCGTTCCCAAGATGTCCCTTATATTCCTTTAGTTCATGGGCAAGGATCTCCACTTGCTACAATTCACTGGATTGGATGAAGATTTGTTGTTCGAGTTCTTTATTTTTTCGTTGCAGCTCCTCCTTTTCGCTCCGAACCAGGGCCAATTGCGTCATCGCATCTTCACATTGGCCCCTCAAGTTAGCTTCCTTCGCCTCTCTCTCGCTTAATTGCTGAACGAGCTTTTTTTATTGCGTTATAGAGGCGAAGTGGCGTGTTTCTACGCTGGATTGGAACTGAGCCAGTTGTACTACCATTTTGTCGTGCTGGGATGAGGCCTAGAAGAAGAAAAGTAATATTAGTATATGCTGACGCATAGAGACGTACAGTAAAAAAGAAAAAGAGATAGTAAATACCTCAGCCAGCAGTTTGCTCACTTATTCACAAGGGCCTTGCACGCCCGATTGGTTGAAGAATTTTACCTCCGAATGATGGCGAATCTTCAGCAAGGATCCCAATGTGGCCTTTAGGGGAGTTGGAAGGTGAAGATCCTCTCCTTCGGAGGGAAGTGTGGGTCCGACGCATTGAAGAGGGGTAGGAGAAGCAAGTGCGTCGGTAGGGATAGGAGCAGAGAGGGACTCGGTGTGGGAAGGTAGAGGCGAGTTATGTGCAGAAGGGGATGAATTGGGAGAACAAGGAGAGTCCCCCCCTTGAGGAGATGAAGACGGGACGGATAGGGTAGTGTCCCTTTTTCTCGGTTCATAGATGGTCAAAGATTGCGAACTAGGTTGACCGGCAGGAGGGGGAAGAGAAGAGGAACTCGGGGCTCCTTTCTTAGCTAGCCGCAGTTTCTTCCGAGGGGATGAAGGAGCTACTACTGATTTACCTCTCTTAGTGGAGGCCTTCTTCTTCTTGGTGGCTTCAATCGCCTCTCCTTCTACCAAAGCTTCCTGCATTAGGTTATCTGTAAAATGTATTGGTGAGAAAGACGGATAACGCAGGAAGAAAATTATATTGCAAGGTAAGTATCATCCTACCTACATCAACCGAGGTCGTCGAAGGGAGGGGGGATAGTCCAAAGTGTCTTAAAAGGGGAGTTTTTATTAGATGATTCGAGCAGTAGTGTGACTCTCCCAATATTCTATAAACCTCCGGGAAAGAGCATTTGGTCCTCATTTCCCGGAAGGAAGGAAGCTCGGGAAGGTCTACCTTCCAGGTATCGGAATAAGGTAAAGATATAAGTCGCATAAAAAGTATAATTCTTCCCATCCCTTATGGGAAGTAGGCAGGTTCACTAAGAATTGGCAGTCTGGGCGGCTAGATAGATAAAAAAGACCTGCCTTAGAAGATTTCAATTGAAAGAAGCAATGGAATATTTCAGGGGTTAGGGAGAGGTTTAGGTGTTGAAACACTATATGTGCTCCCGACAGAATTCGAAAAGAGTTGGGGGTGAATTGGTTCAGGGGTAGTCCATAGAAGTCAAAAAGATCTAAATAGATAGCCGGTGTTGGTAGGGACAGGCCGTTAAAAAATTGTTCAGAGAAGAAGCAAGTCAGACCAGGAGAAGGACGATTTGGTCGATGCATTTTGGTCGTAAAGCAGCATTTTAAGGAAGGGTCTATAAACATGTCCTTAAGATTACAGAAATAGTGGTCACGGTCTAGTTGGGTTATGGTATGCTCATACCACGCAGGGGAAGGGATGGTCTTAGGGGTCATAGGTATAAAGCGACAGAGCACTTACTTGGGGAGTGAGAAGAAGAACGTATAAGAGGGAGAGGGTTGGGTCGCTGGAACGCCGCCGGTGAAAGTCGCAGGAGAGAAGAAGTTGAAGGGACGGTATTGTTGGGCACACTAAGTAATACCTAAAAGAAAAAGGCGGAGGTTTATATAGGGTTTTTGTGACGATTCGATTATAGGAGAGAAAAAGGAAAAGCGGGGCCCATTGGCCCATTAGGTCGCCTCAAGTATATGTGATAAAGCTTTAAGAAAGGAGTAAATTTGAACTTAGTAAGGCCAAGGAGGGAGTATGAACCTTATATAGTGGGAAAGTCAAGCTTATAACTTCGCTTGACTATTTTTTGGGACTGACTAATGATACATCCGTTACCTCTTCTTTATGAACTAGATAGAAGAGCTCATAGGCAAGGTATTACCCGAACCAAGTAGAGGGTTCAATGGAGAAAAAAGAGAGGAACGGGTCGGGCGCAAGCGCTTGAGATAATTGGTACGGGAAAGTAAGTGAAGGTAATCGGCACGGCAAAGCGAAGAAGTACTTCGTTGGGAAATAGGTCAGAATCGGTTCGGCCAGATAAGCCTAGAAGACAGACGGGGCGGATAAGAATCGGTTCGGCTAAATAAGCTTAGAAGATAGACGGGGCAGATAAGAATCGGTTCGGCTAGATAAGCCTAGAAGACAGACGGGGCGGATAAGAATCGGGTCGGCTAGATAAGCCTAGAAGACAAACGGGGCGGATGAGAATCGGTCCGGCCAAATAAGCCTAGAAGGCAAACGGGGTGGATGAGAATCGGTCCGGCCAAATGAGCCTTAAGGTTATACTATCCGTGAGCTGGAGACCTAAGTTAGTTTTACCAGAAGTAGATGGTTGAGGGGGACAGGCTAACCTAGTCTCCTGAAATAGGGATGAGGGGGTGATATGTAACAGAAAGAGAGGTCCCCACATAATATTCCGAGGAGCCTTCGCCTGTACTGAATGCACTATTCCTCGTGTGAACGTGGTGGCCACGCGGTACGAGATAGTGATGGATCAGAGGAGGAGGATAAAAGGAAAAGGGGGGAGAGAAGGAAAGGGGATCCGCAATCATCTCATCGGACGCGAAACAAAGTCGCAAGAGGAGGAGAGCTGTCGTCACTTCGCCGGAGAAGAAGAGCAGCGACCCTGATCATTGCGTCGCACATACTCTTTCTTGTATTTGTAACCAAACTGTAAAAGATTTTCTCCTCCGTCTCGGGAAGTTTCCTTTCCGTAAAGGAGGGCATTCATAGTGGAAAGTGTTTGGGCATTGTCCCCGGTAAGAGAGCTCACCTCCGTGGAGTAGGAATACTCATTCCGAACTACGTTATATCTTGTGTTCTAGTTTCCGCTGTCTGTTTGGGGGTTTTGCGTTTCTTGACTTCGTCTTCTACATCCATTTTATTGTTGCGGCCTCTGAAAACCCTCCAAAAGCTCTCTTCGTGCCTTCGTCGCGTCGAAAGGGAGCAAAGTGAATTTTCCTCGCCGCATCCCTATCAAATTATCAAATTTTAAATCATAAGCTCTAAATTTCTGAACACACTTCTTTTAAATTTATCATCACAAAGCCATCTAACATTGTGTAATTTGTCAAATTTACCTCTCGTATTTCAATAAACTTGTATAACTCACCTGCAAAAAATAATAATAATAAATCAGTCCTCTTTTAACCTACATTCCACTCAAATCAATAAATGTCCACAAATACTACTAAAACTCTTTAATTTTATTGAACTGATGTATTTTTTTCAACTACTGCTTAAGAGTACACTGACTTTTCTTACCAAGGATGTCTTACTATAGGACTTTTGTGTATCTTCCTAAATCCTAAAGTTCACTTCTTCGAAAATCCTCTTGCTAAGGACTTTTTGGACTTTGTCATTTGTCTCTTGGACTTTTTTATACCTCATGGCTCCATGGATATCAAATTTCTCGCGTTAAACTTTTCCTTCCCGAACCTCAATTCACTTAATTTCAACATACATACCAGAATTATATATTAAGCTCAACTTTAATATTTTATCAATCATTTCTCAACCACATCAAAACCATCAATAGATCGGGTAATACTATACTAATAGTCTTTGTCTCGAGACAAACCTCTTGAGACAAATTGCACCGACATCTTGTATACAAAACTACTATACACAACATATGGTGAGCATGTTTCATTTGCAAGTTACAAAGCTATACAGACTTGGAGCTACATAGTACACAACTATCCTTCTAAATTACAAGGTTATTACATTGGTGCCCTTTCAAGTTATAAAATTTTCTAGTGCACGACATTGTCAGAATTTGATATTGCCATCCCAGTTCATGATATTCATAACTACACGCCCTGCATGAAATTTATTTCTCATCTCTCATAGACAAAATTATATTGGTCGTATTAAGCTCCGATCGACCAAATCACATTACAACGAATCCACAATCAATTTACAAAATTATAAAAACTTAATTAATTATAGCGTGCACATCTAATACATTATTTTGTTATTATTGTACCTTACAATTATTTATTTGGTCTTGTTCAATTTTGAGGATGAATCCTGTCAGCGGAGTTGCTCTGGGAACTACTTTATATATGTTCCGCTTATGTAGTTGTTGCTCTAAATATATGTTTTATACTCGTCATTCTACTGATGATACTCGTGTAACGCTGATGTATAAATACATTATGCAATTTAAACTTTTACTGGATAATTTATTTTTCCCGTGGTGTACATGATGACTTAGTATGTGATTGTGGATGTTAAAACATTTCTTATGCTTTAAATTCCTAGAAAAATATTGATTTGTATTAAAGAAGTTAGATTTGGTGTCGATCAGAAAACCAAAAACTTTGTTTCAGTTCAATTTGATTCTTGAAACAAAAATGCTGAGCATTTCCGTTCAGCATATAGCCACACACGAGAGGGAAAAAAAAATGCAAATACAATGAGACCCTTCGACCATCACTTTATTTGGCATAGCACATCGACACAAGGCACAAGAACAGTGTTTTCATAATCCGACCAGACTGGCTGATTCAACCGGTTAACATGGAACTAGGTTGGTTAAGTCAATGGGGGAGAAATCTAGTTGAACTTGATTTAAAGAGGTCTGAACATCTCCTTTCAGTTCAAAATCAAGATATCTACAGTTGCACTTCAATGTATGTACGTACGACAACAAAGAACTAAACAGGTTTCTTGCAGAATCACAAGCATAGACTTTGGTATGAGTGCGTAGATAAAGACACAATTCGCCTATCTATATTCCATTGCATTCTTTCTCCAAATATTTCGAATTCAAGGAAATTATTATCAGTATTATTCTACGTAGGATTAATTTTGATTAAAACCCTAAAATTAAGAACATTGAATAATGAAAAAAATCACACTTCTAATTGGGTGAGAAATTAAATCACAGTAATGTTCCTCAGATTCAGGTCATTTCTCCAACCTGTACTCATAACATGCAACCAGTGAGAAATATTTGTCTGACAAGCCAAACTCTTCGATCTCTCCAAAAGGAAACCACATGAAAGCAATGAGGAATAAGAAACGAAGGAAGACAGAGGAAGTGGAGAGTACCAAGGAGACTTGGCCTTAATCTCGCATTATCATGAAATGGAGCATTTAGCACATTGCAAGCTGAGCCCTAACCGCCAACACTTTGGACAACCCAAAGTGGGCAAAAGTGGGATCCCTTGGCAGCTATCTTAATTATAACCCTAGGTTGCTCCTTTGTGGACTGTTTTGCTGCAATCAATAGATTATTTTCCTAATTACTTGGTTTATAAGCATAAGATTTATCCAGATTTTTCTCAAACACGAAATGCTTTTGCTGGATAACATCTACACAAAAAGGATGCCCGCCTAGTTAAATAAAGAAAAATACAAAAAAGTAATCCATCTCAAAGAATCTCAAGCAAACTCAGATTAATATTCAAATGATTATAACAGAATATTAACAAAAAAAATGAGAGATTTAAAAGTTAATGTGATGTGAACTTGATACCAGGATAACTCGATTATTTATTGCGCACTTTGAAGGAAAAAACATTTTTGTGACTAAAGAACTCAGATCAAGCTATCGCCGTCTAAGTAACCTGACGCCAGCCCAGGAAGAAACTAAAAGAAAGAGTATCTGATTTGAGCTACCATAGCCAGGTAGATAGCTTCAAGGCTCAATTACAAAAATTGGCTGCATAAAAATACCCAAGTAAAGAATATGAGTGGCCATATGTATGACTTTAATTAAAATAAAGAATAAAAAGGTAGAAATAACCTGTCCTACGCCCACAGGTTTGCCTTCTTCAACCAATATCTCAACAATTGTTCCAGCCTGATCAGCCTGCAACAGGACGAGCTCAAATACATATTGTAATTGCATTGGTAATAAGGAGAAATGCAACATGATTATGACATACGAAATTAATAAAACTGACTCTGGCAAGTCATTAATATTAATTACATAGGTGAAGCCTCAAATATTTCAAGTAGGAAATATCCATGCATGTTGAACAAAAGGACGACCTAGAAACATGCTTGTTACATAACTTGTGGCACAAGACAACTACCATTCTAAGTGTTTCTCATAGGTTATCAAATACCTCAAGTATGTGATAAATGTTGTAAGAAAGCCAACATAGAGCGAGGAAAAAAAGATAGTCAATAAACCCAAAATCACACAACTGCAAAAGGGGTCAAACATAATTTCCAGTCAACACATTTTGTCTATTACCCTGGACACATCTCCACAATCAAAGAAAATCTGTGCAAGCGAAAACATAGATGATGCCCGTCGAGACTGTGATGGCGAGGTGTCCAGGCAGCAAATTTGGTAAATACCGACGCTTAGGCGAGGAGAGATGCTGCACACGACCGCTTGAACAGTAATAGGAAATCGGCGCTGGCAGGTGGCCGAGCAGGATGATGTAGGCCGAACCGAATGATAGACCTGCACAATAGCAACCGGTCAAGGGCGCCGAGAGAGAACTCGGCTAAGCCCCTCCGACGCTCAAGACAAGAATTTAGTTGGAAGAGGAGAAGAAAATTGGAGGAAGTTGGTTTTAGTGTCTCCAAAGAACTTACCTCCTCTTCCCCGGGAAGGTCATATATATAGAAGAGACGCTCTATTCCCAAGGACCTCTGCCAACAGAAGTGACGTAGCCTAGTGGACCGTACATTATGATCATTGTTACCTAGACTGCATCCAGCGCATGGGCTGTAATTAATATACGCCGTGCGGTTGATAGGAGACAAGTCTCAATTAATGTTGCGGCTAATCTCCTGAGATGTTGGCAGGGAAATCTGTCCCTAGGCGGGAGCAGCAGTTAATACACACCGCGCGGTTGATAGGAGACAATTCTCTATTAATGTCGCAGACATTCCTCCTTTGGTGACTTATCCGCTTGATGGGAATTTGCCCCTTCAACTTGATGAAATGACCGTCTCCTTAGCTTATAATAAAATGGATCCTTCCGCCTGCGACAACTCTACCTTGGTCAGTGCGGGCACCTAACATAAGAGAAATCCGGGCGAGACAGGCGTCCATAAGAGAAATCCGCCGAGACGAGGGCGTCGGCAAGAAATCAGAGAACCGAGGCTGGGGTTCGAGTGAGAGATGTAGTCGTTTGTCGAGTCGGCGGTGCAATGGGCTCAACCTGTTTGTTAACCTCGAATTATGATGCCTATCATGGGTCTCCCCCTCCAGTCTAGTCGTTTCCCTCCTATTTCTCTTTTAATGAGGCATGGTAAAGACTCCTTAGGAACTGAGAAGATCTTGCCTCGGGACGCATCCATCAATGTCTATTAATGCAGCGATTCGATTTATGATTGTTTTGTTCCCCTTAGGGTTTTCTCAGTTGTGCCACGTGGCTTCCCAGAAGAAATCTCGGGAAAAGGGACCGTCGAGTTGCCGCTATAAGTAATTCCCCATCCCCTTCCCCCCTTATTTTCTCGTCTGCTGCTTTCCTCCTCTACCGTTCCTCAACCCTCCCTTTCTTCTTCCCCGGCGCCCTTCTACTAGTAAGTTCCTCCTTCCTCTCCTTTCCTTGCGTTTTTGGTTTATGTTTCATGGCCCCCAAGACCGATCTCTGGTTTTTGAGAACTCGCAGCACCGTCGACTCGGAGATTCGCTCCGAGGCACGGGTTGCTTTCCACATCCCTAATTCCTACCGGCTTCGAGCCCCCCAACCGGATCAGCGCCCTCACGAACCTCCTCCCGAGTTTACCACCTTTTTCCTTGACCAACTGCCAGCTGGCCTTCGGTTTCCTCTTCATCTTTTCTTCACCGAGTTATCTATTTACTTTGGGATACCTCTTAACCAATTGGCTCCAAATGCCTTTAGTATCATCAACGGTTTTATTATTATCTTCCTATTTTATCACCTCCCCCTTTCTGTCGAAGCTTTCCACTTCTGTTTTTTCCCCAAGAAAAAAGAAGCCGGTGTCTTCTTCTTCTCGGCTCGACATGAAGTGAAATTCTTGTCGAACCTGATTACTTCTCATAAGTATTGGAAATCCAAGTTCATCTTTGTCCGTCCCGAATCCCCCTTCCTATGGCCCACCAGATGGCAGCTCGAGCTGCCCCCTTCTCCTTCCATTCGGTCGTTCCGAAAATCCAGAACTTACCAAGAGATGACCTCAGTTCTACTCGGCCTGAGGTTCGATGTGAACGTCCTGCTAAAGGAGGGACTTTTACATCATTTTGATATAAGTCCAATAGAAGCCGATTTGAGTGGCTCCTTGGGTAAAGACAACTTTTATCTCGCCTCTCTTCTCTTTCTTCTAGTTTTCCTAACTTATCCCTTTCCTTCTTAACAGCTGCAGTCATGATTCGAGCTTCTATTAGCAAAAAGTTGAAGTGGAAAAGGGCGCAGATCATTCCTCCCGAGGATGCTCCGCCCGAAGCCCCTGAAGGGGAAAACTCCGAAGCTCCCCCTCCTCGGCCTTACATGGTGGCGGGGTGATTAACTTCGAGGATTGAAGGAGCAGCAAAGCGTATGAAGAGCCGATTAGTGCTTTCTTCCGCCCGAGGAGCTCTTCCCAGCGATCCTCTCCACGTCCTCTCTATTCCCAGTCCTCGCCCGTTCGGTGATCCAGTGGAGAAGGACCTGGCGGCCGCGGGGCGAACCTTGGGAGGCTGCGAAAAAGGCGGCGAGGTGCTTCGCGCGGAAGGACCTCCTTCTCCTCGGTGGCTCTAGTCCTATCACGGAAGTGTCGGCCGACCACGGCGAATCGAGGCGACCGTCCGGAGCTTTCTTGAAATTCGAGATATCGTTGGCGACTCGGTTAAAGTAAATCCATCCGTCGATCGGCGAGATGAACATTTATCTTACGAGGTAAGTTATCTCTTATCGTTCTTTCTGCTTTTCCTTGGTGAAGTTCCGCTAAGTCGGCTAACCCTCTTGTCCCTCTGCGATTACGGGGTATCGTACGGAGCTAATGGCTCGGATACCTATGATGGCCACCTTCCACGAATCACGGGCCTGAATGGCGGCTGCGGATGACTCCGTGTGAAAAGCGGCAGCAGCCCGGTCCGGCGGCCGTTTTCCGAGCGGTGCTCGGTCGAGGATGATCTCGGTGAAGGCCTGGAGATGAAACTCGAGCCCGGCTAAGCGAAGGCGCGAAGCGTGTCTGAGCGAGCCGAGGCGGAGGCTCGATTTAAGCCGGCCAAAGCGGTCGAGCCGCCCGAGCGAGCGGGAGGCGAAGCGGCGGGGACGGTGTCGGATCGGCGAGAAGGCCAAAGAGGAGCTTATCTCCTATCGGGCGAGCGAGGAAGGCCGGTGGGAGAAACGGAAGAAAGTCTTCCTAGCTTCGGAAGAGTTTGCGGACATCTTGGGAGGTCGTACCCTAGACCTCCTAGAGATAGGGTATGAGGGGGTCATTCGGCACTTGAGGCGGGTACACGCTAAGGGCCTCGGCCGACTTTGGATTCTGCGTCTTGTTGTGAGACACGATTCGGCTAGGGGTCCTCCTCGATGGTTTGACTTGGCTTAGTCAGTTAATTTTTGCAGTTTTTTGTAACTAAGGAATTTTGTGGCCCTAGCGGCCTTTTCTAAACAGAAATGTCCATCTATTTGACTTAAAATTTTGTGATCTCTAATTGTTCTTGTAATATAGCATCAAGCGTACCTCGTATAGTAAGAAGCCAACAGAAATGAGGACTAAACGGAGGGCTCGGGAGCCGAGTAGACCGTCTTTAACAATATGTGGAGCACAGCCGAATGCTCGAGACCTAGGTTACCATCGATAGGTAGCTCAAAGGAAACATGCACGACACCCATGAAGAATGGCCGTATTGAAAATACTTGGGACCAGCTGTGAGAAGCGATACCCAAGGAGAGTGGCCGTATTGAAAATACTTGGGACCAGCTGTGAGAAGCGATACCCAAAGAGAATGGCCGTATTGAGAATACTTGGGACCAGCTGTGAGAAGCGATACCCAAAGAGAATGGCCGTATTGAGAATACTTGGGACCAGCTGTGAGAAGCGATACCCAAGGAGAGTGGCCGTATTGAAAATACTTGGGACCAGCTGTGAGAAGCGATACCCAAAAAGAATGGCCGTATTGAGAATACTTGGGACCAGCTGTGAAGCGATACGAAGAGAGATAGTCGTATTGAAAATACTTGGGACCAGCTGTGAGAAGTGATACCCAAAAAGAATGGCCGTATTGAGAATACTTGGGACCAGCTGTGAGAAGCGATACCCAAAGAGAATGGCCGTATTGAGAATACTTGGGATCAGCTGTGAGAAGTGATACCCAAAGAGAATGACCGTATTGAAAATACTGTATTTGGGACTTTATGAGCCAAGTTTCTCGGGAAAAGCGCTCGAGCGGAACTTTCATTATAAAGACGTCTTGTTACACAGGAGTTTATCAAGCATAATAAGGTCGCAAATGGAAAGCATTCCAAGGTCGGATGAGTTCCTTTCCCTCCCTATCTTGGAGGTAATAAGCGTCTGAGCTGAGTTTCTTGACAACCTTATACGGGCCTTCCCATCGGGGTGATAATTTACGAACCTCCCCT
Source organism: Wurfbainia villosa (assembly GCA_025175895.1). NCBI lineage: Eukaryota > Viridiplantae > Streptophyta > Magnoliopsida > Zingiberales > Zingiberaceae > Wurfbainia > Wurfbainia villosa. Next base: position 35,711,570 of record CM046006.1, read on the forward strand.
GCTGGTTGAACTTTTTCCCATACAAAATCCCCTGGCTGAAAGGAGCGAGGTACTATTTTTTTGTTGTAAGCTTGGGTCATTTTCCTCCGGAAGGCGTCGTTAAGGTGGCCTCTGCCTCTGGTCTCGGACACGAGTCGGCTCGATTAATCTCTTCTCTTGGTTGGTTTATCGTGGTGTGTAGCGGATACTCGGGAGATCTTTGCGATTTCCAGGAGCGAGTGCCTCGCCCATAGACTAGATGGAGCGGAGTGAGGCAATCTTGTCCTTGGGGGTAGTTACGTAGGCCCAAGATACTAGGTAACTCATCCACCCGACTTCCTTAGTGTGATCGAGCTTGGTCTTGATCCTCGAATCGGCTCTCGATTGGTGACTTGCTTGTCGTTGCTGCGGATAAGCTACCTAGGTGAAGACTTGCGGATCTCCGGTGTTGGCACGATCTTTGACTTACGGCCTTGAAATTGTCGCCCGTTATCGAGACCAACTTCACAGGAATCTTAGAATCGGCATACTATATTTTCGAAGAAACTTTAATCGGCCTCTTGATTATCTTAGCGGTGGCTACTTCTACCCATTTTGAAAAATAGTCCTGACACTAACAAGAATTTCTTACGATTTGGTCACTGTAGGTAGCGGCCCCATATATCCATCCCCCGATTGGCGAGCAGAAGAGACAACAGAGGCCTTCAGAGATTCGGTGGTCTCGAGAGAAATTTTGATGTTTACGGCTAAAGGCATACATGCACTGTGATATGGGAGGCATCTTTTTGCGAGTGGGCGAAATATCCGATAGGATTTTCCTGGCGAGAGATTCCACCGCGTGATTTCCAGCGACCCTCATGTATTTCGCGTAACATACTCCGCTTCTTGGGCGAGGCATTTAAGTAAGGGTCGAGCGAAGGATCGTTTGTCTGATCGTATCCTATTAAGGCGAAATGAGTGCTCCTTTTTGTGACTCGGGCCTCTGCGTCATCGGGTAGTACCACTGCTCTTGATATGTCGATTAAGGGCTTCCTCAATCTGGCCAGTATGTGAGATACGGTGGTTCTTGGTTTATCTTTGGAGATGAAATTTGCACCTCGACTCTTGAGTCCTCAAGCTCCGTGCGTGGTACTAGCCATCTGGTCGGTCGAATTCATCGACTTTCGATTGTCGTACTGGGTATCTTGTGTAGGACTACTTCTTGGAACTCGCTAACCTTTGATAAGCTTGTTTGTAGCGTTTTAGTCTCGGGTTATTGGCGTCGAGCGATCCCTTGTGGTACATCTACGGTAATTGGGAATCGGAATCTTGAAATCAGCGACCCCAAGATGGGGCGGCTTGCATCCGCGATAGGGCCTCGTATTGGCTTCATTATTAGAAGCGGAAGTTGAGTTATCTGCTATCTTGATGGCATCCTTGGAGGATATTAATAGTAATCCTACCCCTTGCCTTGTTTGGTTCGAACCATCCACATATATCTTCCATTCTTCATTCTTCTCTATCGGATGTTTGACAAGAAATCTTGCTGCGCTTTGAGGTGGGTGGGGTTGATCTTGGATATCGTATTGACCCGACTCGTGATCCGTTTGATTAAGCGGGTAGATGCTTAGGATTGTTTAATACCCTTAGATGCCACTATTGGTTAAGGCCGTGGCCGGATGAGATAGAAAATAAATTGAGCTTAAGCCGTTATAAGCGAAAGCTAAGCTTCTCGAGGTTGTGTATACGCTTTGGCGCCTTTTAATAAATAGTGACAAAGTAAATGGGCGATTGTTTACACCTTCTGGCGAACAATCACAGACGCGCTTCTTACGAGAGGCGGTATAAGCTATGACTCTTCTCGAGGGGCCAGCGATGTGGGCAAGTTGGCTATATCTTGCTTTAATTAGTGCAGGGTGCTGCTCGCATTTGTCATCCCATTGGCAGTCGACTTGCGGATATTTTGAAGAAGGAGGGTCCGCTCTGGGCTTAGGGATGAACCTTGAGAGTGCCGTAATTGACTGACTTTGCACTTCCTTGATCTTTGCGAGGAAGCTATGTTACGTAAGACTTGAATTTTCTCGGGGTTGACTTGATGCGCTCGATAACAATGTACCCTAGAATTTGCCTCCGCGGACTCGAATATGCACTTGCTTGGGTTAAGCGAATCCGTAATGTCGCGAGTGCAAATGTTTCCTTCATGTCAGATTATGTCTTGGCTTTGGCGGTTTTGATAAGGATATCATCGGCGTACACCTCTATGTTTGGCTATTTGTGGTAGGAAGACTTTATTCATCATCCTTTGATAGGTGGCTCGGCGTTCTTTAACCCAAGCGGCATGACCTTATAACAAAGGTCCCATCGTGATGATAAAGCGACCTTTTCTTGATCCTCCATGGCGGCGGAATCGATGATATCCTTGGTGCGCATCTAGCGTCAAATTAATTCCACGGCCCGGATGGAGTCTACTACAGTCTATTCGAAGCGGTAGCAATCTTTAGGGCATGCTTTATTAAGATCCCTAAAATCTATCTGAGACCCTCCACTTTCCTCCCGGCTTTGGTACGATGCTACATTAGCTAGCCACTCCGGGAGCGCTGCTTCTCGGATGTATCCAAACTGCGGATGATTTGGTCTTTTACGGTCCAAAATGCCTTCTTTTTGCGAATGGGCGAGACCCCGGAAGATACTCGGCTTATGCTCCATTGTTCGAGGATGCCACAGTGTTGTTCATTCGGCCAGAGAAGGCGTCTAGGTTCTTTGGTCAGGTAATCTTTTATCTTGCTTCAAATCTTAGGAAGATCTGCGGTATTGAAGGATCGCTTCGGTGATTGGCCGTACGTGTATCTCTTCTTCTTCCTCGACCTTGAAGGGCTTCTCTCGGGGTATATATCTTTGGCGCTTTTGTCTTTCGGCTCTTTCGAGTCTGTCTGAACCTCCTCCACGTAGCACTTTCGAGCCGCCATCTGGTCTCCGGCTACTTCCCCTATCTGGTTGCCTACGGGGAATTTAATTTTCTGATGATAAGTGGAGACAACAGCTTCGAAGGAATGTAGGGCTAGCCTTCCCAAAATAATGTTATGGCGCAGCGTTCACCACGGTAAAAGTGATCGTCCGCGTCCGACGAGAGGGTTCATCTCCCAGAGAAAGAGGGAGGTTGATCCGGCCAAGCGGAGTGACTTCGTGCCCCGAGAAGCCATACAAAGCGGTGTTCATTGGCTGGAGTCATGCGGTCTCAAGCTGCATACGGTCAAAAGTATCTTTAAACAATATGTTAGCGAACTACCGTGTCGATGAAGATCCGAGCTACATCAGAATCGCCACCGTAGCCTTTATCACCAAGGCATCGCCACGGGAGTAACTACTCCCGCAGATCTCCGGGGCCAACTTGATTGTTGGTTCGTCTGCAAGGGTCGGGTTGCACTTGCAGATATTTTCTAGTCGCGGCCGTGAGACTTTCTGCTCGGCTCGAGTCCCCATCGAGCTCCTCCTGCGATCATGTTGATCGTTCCCCGATGTGGAGTGTTGAGTGCTTGAGGCGAGTAGGGGGAAGGGAGGCTCTCTTCTGGAGTGTCCTGCGACCTTCGAGGGGCTTGAGTCGGCCTTTGTTGTTCGGGAATCGATCGAGGGGCCCTTCTAGCTGGATTTCAGCGGGCAAGCTCCCGTGGTTCTGGTCTTCCGTCTCGAGAGGTCTCGCCTTGCTGTTCTTTTATTACTTGTCTAATCTCATTGGCTAGAACACAGCACTCCCGGGTTGAATGGCCATATATCTAATGGAAAGCGCAGAAAGGGCCTCGTTGTTCCTGTGGTATGGCCGGCAGTTCTCTAACAGCATGAATAGTCCTATCTTTTACAAACCGTAGAGGGTAAACAGGAGCCCCCGATGGTCGAAGAGGCGGAGGGGCTTTCTGGATGCTTTTTTGAGATTTAGGACGCTCGAGTTGATGTTGTCCGTCAGTCGCCTTCTCGGCTTCCTCTAAATTGATATATGCTTCAGCCCTGGCCAGCAAGGCTTCGAAGTGGGGAGGAGGCCTTTTCATTAAGGATTTGGAGAAATCACCCCGCACGAGACCGTGAGAGAAGGCGTCTACCATCGCTGGGCGAGGCATCCGAACATCCATATTATTCGGTTAAAGCGGTCTGAAATAGTCCCTTGGCGATTCCCCGCTTCTTGCTTTCATCATTACGAGGTAATCTGGGTTGTTCGTCGATATCGCTTTGCTACTAGCAAATCTCTAGAATAGGAATAACAAGGACAACTCTCGAAAGAATGAATGGACCCTACCGGGCAATCGGCCGAATCCACCTCATGGAGCCGATTAGATTAAGAGAGAAGACCTTACACTCGCTCCGTCCGAGTAGTTATGGATTAATGCCGCTCAACCTTCCAAATATTCTTCCGATCACCGAGCCAAGATTACTCCCTACGCAGACCGGCTCAAGGACTTGGGCATTCTGTCGCTATAATGCCGGGAGCGAGGGGGATTCGATCGACGGCAAGAGTCTTGCCCTTTTGGGATCCTTCTCGAGATACAGATATGAAGGTGCCTCCCTGCAGGATCGTGAAGACGAGGCGGTGGAGGACGACTCGGGTGGCCGACGGTGGGAGTCGATCCGGGAGTAGCCGGAGCGGACGTGATGAGGTCGGAGGGCCCCGGAGTGGGCTAGAGGGGTCATGCGGGCGGATTTCGAGGGAGGAGGTCACGCAGACATCTTCCATGGTTGTTTGACGAGGGTCGCGATACTTTTCCTCACAAACTCGCCGCGAGGTTGTGATTACCGAATCGCTTCCTCGTCTGCCATCTTTGCCTCGCGCGTTTTTGTTTTGTTCCTACAGACGGCGCCAATTACGACGCCGCCGAGATGTGATGGCGAGGTGTCCAGCAAAGAATTTGTAAATACCGACGCTAGCGAGGAGAGATGCCGCATAATGACCAAATGAATAGGAAATCGGCGTTGGCAGGTAGCCGAGCAGGATGATGTAGGCCGAACCGAATGATAGACCTGCACAATAGCAACCGGTCAAGGGCACCGAGAGAGATCTCGGCTGAGCCCCTCCGACGCTCAAGACAGGAATTTAGTTGGAAGAGGAGAAGAAAATTGGGGGAAGATGGTTTTAGTGTCTCCAAAGAACTTACCTCCTCTTCCCCAGGAAGGTCATATATATATAAGAGACGCTCTATTCCCAAGGACCTCTGCCAATGTATGACGAGCCTAGTGACCGTCATATTATGATCATTGTTACCTAGATCGCATCCAGCGACGGGTCGAATTAATATACGTATTGATAGGAGACAAGTCTCAATTAATGTTGTGGCTAATCTCCTGAGATGTTGGCAGGGAAATCTGTCCCTAGGCGGGAGCAGCAGTTAATACACACCGCGCGGTTGATAGGAGACAATTCTCTATTAATGCCGCAGACATTCCTCTGACCCTTGTCAGTGACTTATCCGTTTGATGGGAATTTGCCCCTTCAACTTGATGAAATGACCGTCTCCTTAGCTTATAATAAAATGAATCCTTCCGCCTACGACAACTCTACCTTCAAGTGCGGGGCACCTAACATAAGAGAAATCCGGGCCGAGACGCGGGGCGTCCGGCATAAGAGAAATCCGGGCCGAGACGCGGGGCGTCCGGCATAAGAGAAATCCGGGTCGAGACGCGGAGCATCCGGCATAAGAAAAATCCGGGCCGAGACGCGGGGGTTCGAGGTGAGAGAGATGTAGCCATTTGTCAGGAGTCAGAAGGGTGCAATGGGCTCAACCTGTTTGTCTAACCCTGGAATTATGATGCCCAGGTATCAATAGACTAACAACAATGATAGAGTTGAACATCATAAAAGCAGTACACTTGCTGATGAGCAATGATGCTTCTCAAAGGTCACAAGGTCGCATATGATTATGCTTGAGCAAACAAGAATGTCATATATCATACCAATATTATCACTTCCAGAGAAATCAAATGCCAAAAAATTCAATCGATTGTCACCTCTATCAATCTTATCCATTCCAATGGTTCACAACCTTGCAAAAAAACTTTTTTAAAAAAATGGAAAATGCAGTATGCACAGAGGACAAAGAAAGGCTTAAAGGAAATACATCATTATTTTTTGTTCCAAAGCTAGATTTGTTAAGTGGTTTTAAAAAAGATTATGTAATTAATCAGTTGCATGAATGAACCCCAAATTATCGCCCAGATTCCAAAGAGGTCCAATCTTTTTTTCCAAATTTTATTATTGAACTACTAGAATTATTAATGTTCATTAGAATTATTGACGGCAAGTGACAGACTATTGACATGGAAATCAACTCTCTTTCATGTCTAGATCTACATTATCATCTTGTAAATACCTATTCATAATGCATCATGCCTATGGTTACATATTTTCAGTTTCTGCCAATGTAAGGGCGACATGGATAATTAATTGGGTGCCATGGAATAAGCCCACTACTTGTTTAAAGCTAACAGAACAGAATATATGAAGGTTCAAACACCTAAGAGGAACAAAAAAATATGGACTTATTTAAGATATGGTCTATAGTTCAGGAGCCATTTATGTAATTAACCCCTTCAAAACTTTAGGAACCTCAAACATGAAGAAAACTCGTTGCTTATTCAGGGCAATTGCATCGGTGATGGATGTAGAAATCTAATCTTTTTTTTTAAGTTGCCTGGGAATTCAATAAGATCAGATCCGAGAGAAAAGTCCAAAAATGTAAAGCATTAGAATTACAGTACAACAATAGGGAGAAATTATGGATCAAATTATGGGCATATTCTTGCAAAAATGGAATCAAGTTATAGAAAATTAAAAAAAAAAAAAAAAGGTTACACAAAAAATATAATGAACAGTATTCTAGTGAGGAATCAGATGTTGCAGAATTGGAGCTAAGATGATTACCACATTAGACAGAAAATCCTATTATGTTTGAGGAAGAATACCGTATTTCCTTTCTGACATTGAAGATTAGAGAGAACCATCCTCACTTGCGATGGACAATTAGCATCTTTAATAATTATAGTTATGCAAGAAATATTCAGATGGGAAATGCTCTGATTAATCATGACATGGTGGGACTAGGTTCCTGGTAACTATGAAATTTGAATTAGCATGATACCAAGAAAAGTATAACAATGTCTCAAGTGTGGAGGAAAAGTTAATTCTCAGCGAACTTCAAGCATTAAAGTAGAAGATCTTAAACATGGATTCTTCCCTTGGGTGTACTTATTAGTTTCTATTGTGTACAAACCCTATATCTGAATCCGCCAGGTACTGGATTAATCAATCACAAAGTATCAAAGTGATCCCCTTTCTTAATTTGCTTATGGAAAAAGAGCTATGTCCAATAAGTACAATGAAGGATGTAGCCAAGAAAAGCATGATACTAGTGGTATTGCTTGTTCTACCATCAAGGTTTTCATAAATCAGCTAGCTTTTGCGAGCTTTGTACCTTTCTTTGAAATGTTACCAGTACATATTTTTCTCATGAACCATATAAAAAAATGCAGAGACCTAAACAGTTTAGCTTAACTTGATTTTAAACTTCACAGGTGTCTTTGCTGCTTTTACTCAGTCCCATTCATCTTTGTTCTTTAAAAAAAAAACACAATTGCTTCAATTATCATGTTAAATAACAGTAAGAAAACTCAAGATTAAGCTAGAGGCTGCACCATCGTCTGACCAAGCCAACAATCAACAGAATAAAAATAGGAGTAACTAAACATGTACCATAGAGGATAGACATAACCAAACTGTTAGGACTCTAGGGGGGATGAATAGTAGTTTACTTTATTGTCAATTGTCGTTCATTCATACTTGTCTACAAAGAGTTAATCGCGACGGAAATATAGAAACAAAACAAACAAACATAGCACAACACAAACCGAGATTTTTATAAAGATCGGAACTCCCGGTTCCTACTTCATGGCCTATCATCCTGGCGATAGCACCACTAATATTTTTCCTTCTCGAATATCTTCTGGTGATGGAAAAACTTCTTACAGCACCTATTCTTACAAATAATACAAGTCAAATATAAATGCACAAAAGAAATAGAAAGAAATTGAAATCATACATTTATACAAATAAACTTAGTTTTGATCGTTGTTTGCCGCTTTTGGATGGCCTCCCGAGATATGAAAATGCAAAAGCATTGTCCTCCAAAACTCCCAAGATCTAGATTTTTCAAATATCCTTGAAGCTCTGTTTTATAAATTGTAGATCGGATAAATTTTCAATTAATAGTCGACTGATAAAATCAGTCAATCGATTAATCCATTATAGATCCGAACATTGCACCTGTGGAATGGCTATCTAGCTTAATTTTGACCAATATCAATTGACTGATCATTACTATCAGTCGGTTGATGCCTAAATAATCAAATTTTCCGATCGTCAAACTTATATATGCTACTACAGTACTATCAGTTGATTGCTTCTCTTCACTAGTCAACTGATAATGATCAATCGAGTTGAACAGTTGAGTTCTAAACTCTGTTTGCTCGAACAGTAACATCACACCTAAAATCCCCATAAACCCCCTAAAACCCCCGATCTAGGGGTTTACAGTACGTCAGTCAATTGCTACTCTATATCAGTCGACTGATACTACTATTTCACCCTTTCCAAAGTTGAAATCTCACTTTTTCTAGTATCTAATTGACCATAACCTACTAAGACTTCTCCCACTTAATATCCGATCATCCTTAACCTGTTGAAACTTTACTCGTCTAGCATCCGATCAACATTAACTTGCTAAGACTTCACCCATCTAGCATCCAATCAATCCCTGCTAGATCTTCATTATTGTCAAACACTTAGTCCTTCATGACCTGTATAGACTTCACTTCTCGTGTTAAGCATCTAGTTAACCTTGACTTACTGGAACTTCACTTCTCGTGTTAAGCATCTGATCCTCATTAACCTTTTTGAACTTCCCTTCTCGTGTTAAGTGTTCGGTCGACCTTGATCTACCAGAATTTAACGATTGCCTAATATTTGATTCTGCCTCATTGACCTATTTAGACTTTCTGTCTCACACCTAACATCTTTTCTGACCTATTAGAGGTTTCATCCGCATACCTAACATCCAATCCTCAATAACTTATTAGATCCTCTATGATTCAATTTGACTTCTCATCTCATGCCAAGTGGTTGATCCTCCATGATCTACTTGGACTTTTCTTATTTCATGTCAAGTGTCCAATCCTTCATGGTCCACTTAGACTTTATTTCTCTCATGTCAAGTGTTCGATTCTCTATAACCCACCTAGATTTCATGTCTCATCTCATGCTAAGTATTCGGTCCTCCACAACTCACTTGGACTTCACTACTTGTCAACTCCTAGTTAGGCTTCCGATTGTCAAGTGTCTAGTCAACCGTAACCAACTTAGACTTCTTGTTCAACCATTAAGGTCGACTGCACCACAATCTCTCTCTTCCAATAATTTCCTTTCCTAGATCAAGCTTGGTCACCCTTGACAATAATCTCCCCCTACAGAGTATCGTTGGGTCATCATCACATATTGCTCAAACATCAAAACTCAATTCGAACTCAACTCGAGTTTGGTCAACCTTAACCAAAGGTCGATTGTACTAACACAAACAGCCAACAACAACAATCAAGCTTTATCCCACTAGGTGAAGTCGGCTATATGGATCCTTCTACGCCATTGGATTCTATCTCTTACTATATCATCATCTATACTTAAATAAATTTTATTTTGTTTTATTGTTGCTAACCAAGTCTTTTTTGTTCTTCCTCTTCCTCGTTTGATATATTTGTCATTATTTCACATTGCCTAACTGGAGCATTTATTGGTCGTCTAAGTACATGTCTGTACCACTTTAAACGTATCTCTCGGAGCTTTCCTTTAATAAATGCAACTCCGATTTTTTCTCTAATACTCTCATTTCTTATTTTGTCCATTCTCGTATGTCCGCACATTCATCTTAACATCCTCATCTCTACAACTCTCATTTTTTGCTCATGTGCTCGAGCTGTAGCCCAACATTCAACGTCATATAACATAGCAGGTCTAACTGTCGTTTTGTAAAACTTCTTTTTCAGTTTTAGAGGTACTTTACGATCACATAAAACACCCGACACTTTCCTCCATTTCAACTATCCTGTTTGTATTCTATGTAAGACATCTCTCTCAATCCCTCCATCACCTTGTAAAAATTATCCTAAATATTTAAAACTCTCAGTTCCAGACAACTCGTCATCTCCTATCTTAACACTTGTCTTAACTCTTATGTAAGACGTCTAATATTGCTAAATTTAAATTCTATATATTTTATCTTTACTCTACTAAACCTAAAACTTTTCACTTCTAATGTTTCCCACCAAGATTCTAGTTTAGCATTTACTCCCTCATGTGTCTCATCTACCAAAATAATATCATCCGCAAACAATATGCACCACGGTACTGTGTCTTGAATATATCCAGTGAGTTCATCCGTGATTAGTGTAAAAAGATAGAAATTTAGAGTTGATCTTTGATGTAACTCTATCTTTATTAGAAATGCTTCAGTTAATCCGGCTGAAGTCTTCACTCTGATCGTTACTTCCTCATACATATCCTTAATTAGTACGCTAACACCTCTCTTTTCTAGAATTCTCTATATAATTTCTCTTGGGATTCTATTATAAGTTTTTTCTAAGTTAATGTATACCATGTGTAGATCCTGCTTTTGCTCCCAATACTTTTCAATTAGTTACCTAAGAAGATGTATAACTTCTATTATCGACCTTCCTGACATAAACCCAAATTAATTTTCAAGAACCATGGTCTCCTTCCTTAAGCTTCTTTCTATTACTCTTTCCCAAAGTTTCATGGAATGACTCATTAGTTTAATACCCCTATAGTTTGCACAAGTTTATATGTCTCCTTTATTCTTATATAAGGGAATTAGAATACTTACCCTCTATTGATCAGACATCTTTTTTGTTTTCAATATCATATTAAATAATTTTGTAAACCATTCAATACCTTACTTCTCTAAGAACTTTCATACCTCTATCAGAATACCATCTAGTCCAATGGCTTTTCCATTTTGCATTCCATTTAAAGCTTATTTTACTTCCGAAATTTGAATTCTACGATAAAAATTTAAATTTCTATACTTATTTGACCTACTTAAATTACCTAAATTAAGTTAATCATCTAACCTTCATTAAAAAGTTGATGAAAATATCTCTTCCACTGCTCTTTTATTTCTTCATCATTTATTAGTACCCTGTTACATTTATCTTTAATACATCTTAGTTGATTAAGATCTTTTGACTTCCTCTCTCTCTCACTTTAGTTATTCTATAAATATCTCTTTCACCTTCTTTTGTATTTAATTTTCGATATAACCGTTCAAAAGTTTCATTTTTAGCCTCATTCATTGCTTTTTAGCCTCTTTCTTGACTATTGTATATTTTTTTCAAATTTTTCTCATTCTTACAAATATATAATTCTTTTCCTTCACTTTCTCTTTTACTTTCTCATTCCACCACCAAGATTCCTTGGTGGTGCATGCCCCTTTGACTCACCAAATACACTCTTGGTTACTATTTTCAACTTTGATACCATCTTATCTCATGTCGTATTAAGGTCACCGTATATTTCATCTAATACTTGTACTCATACATTCTCCTTAAATATGGTTTGTTTCCTATCCTTTAACTTTCACCACTTAATTTTAGAAGTCATGTATATTTTCCTTCTATTAATACTATGTTTGAGGCGTATATCCAATACTACTAACGTATGTTGGGTAGTTAAGCTTTTTCCAGGGATAACCTTACAATCTTTACAAATCTTTCTCTCTCTTCCTAACCATAAAAAAGTTAATTTACGATTTATTATTTCCACTTTTGAACGTGACCAAGTATTCTTCTCTTTTCTAAAAAAACATATTAGCTGGTATAAGATCATATACTATTGCAAAATCCAATATGATTTTACTTTCTTCATTTCTTGTTCTAAACTCAGAACCCCCATGCAAGGTTTAAAATTTCGACTCGTATCGAGGTTTCGGTCTGCGACTGGAATGATACGATTTCGGTATCGTATCGTCCATTTCGATATTTTTTTAATTTTTAAATATTAATATTTAAATAAAAATATAAATTTATGTAATTATATAAAGTAATTAATAATTTATTTAATTAAATTATATATATATATATATATATATATATATTTTACATTCGCGTTCGTGATCCATTTCCACGATCGCGAACACGATCATTCCCACAAGCGATCGCGCTCTCGATATTTTTTTAATTTTTAAATATTAATATTTAAATAAAAATAATAAAAATATAAATTTATGTAATTATATAAAGTAATTAATAATTTATTTAATTAAATTATATATATATATATATATATATATATATATATATATATATATATATATATATATATATATATATACGCAATCGTGATCGCGCTGACGGAGAGCAATCGCGATCGCGGCGATCGAGAGCAATCGCGACGTCGCGATCAGGCGATCGAGCGCTGATCGCGATCAAGGCGACGGAGCGCGATCGCGACAGGCGATCGAGAGCGCCGATCGCGATTGCGCGATCGGAGCGCGATCGCGATCAAGAGCGATCGGAGCGATCGCGATCGCGTGACGGAGCGCGATCGCGATCAAGGCTGATCGGAGCGCGATCGCGATCGCGCTGATCGGAGCACGATCGCGATGCGCGATCGAGCGCGATGGCGATCAGCGCCCGAACGCGATCGCGAGCGCGCTCCCGAGCGCTAATCGTTCAGATTCCCACGCGAGATCGCTACCGCCTTCGCTGCTTACCGGTGATCTCGCCCACGCGCGCACCTCATCTAATTAAACAAATCGAGCGCTTTAAACGGCTCGAAATTTAATACTCGCCTCTACGCACTTATATTCCTTATTTTTCACTCCGACATGCCCATTTAAATCACTATTATTAAAATCATTTCATTTGACGGAATATTTTGTAATACTTTATTTAGGTTGTCCCACAACCTTAATTTGATATCTTCATTTAATCATCCTTGAGGTGCATATACACTAATTATGTTTATAGTTTCTTTCTTTATTATTATTTTGAGAGTTATAATTCTACCCCCTTTCTAACTACTTCTACTACTTCATCCTTTAACAAACTATCTACAATAATACTCACTTCATTTCTTGTGTTACTCTTTCCTGTACACTATAACTTAAAATCCGAGTTCTCTATCATCTTTGCCTTCTCGCCTATCCATTTTGTCTCTTGTACACACAAAAATAGCAATTCTTCTCTTAATCATCGTATTTACTACCTTCATTACTTTACCAGTGAGGGTTCCTATGTTCGATGTACCAAATCTTAGACCATTAATTTTCCTATAATTTTTTTTCTTACCCAATCTATGGTGTGAAAACTCTTGCTTATTTAACACTACACCCAGGTTCTCATAGAGATGTAGCAGTCCTTGCCGATACGTTACAATCGGACCCTGCAACGCGAACTCTTATATATTTATCACTACACCCGAGTTCTGGAGATGTAGCGGTCCTTGCCGAGACGTTACAGTTGGATCCTGTAACGCATTCCTTCCGAGGAACAACCTAGCATTAGCACAATAGTTTGCTTGATCCATTCATTAAATATTTGTCTTAGTTTAACGTTAGCTGACAACCTAACGCAACCCTCCTCCTTTATCTGGGTTTGGAACCAGCCACGACAAGGTTAATTCATCATGGGCGGAGTTGTTATATAACCAATGTTGAATTTAGAATCATTCATCGAAGGAAGTTAGTATTAATAATTTTTTATGATCAACTCGTACCAAGAAGTTGGATCAGGTACCAACTCTTAATTTAGACCAAATTAAGCCTCCCAAAATCTTAATGATTTGGAATGAATCATCCAACATTTATAATTCTTTAATTTTATATTTTATTAAATTCAATTGAACTGGTTTCCACTAGTTTAACTCATAGAAACTAGCGCCTAGGCTAATTCTTAGAACAATCCCAATGTGCTGACACTCAAAAAGCGGTATTGTAAATGTAAAAGAAGGTAAATAACAATATAAGTGATTGTGTTAACCAACTACAGTTTACTTTCTGAAAATGTAATCCAAAAATTATGAAAACGACTATACAAATTGGGAGAAAACAATCTTAGAAAAATAAGTGCAATAAAAAAGTAATCCATTATTCTAGAACCAATGTCTTCAAACATGACCAACTGGTTAAACTGAGCCCAGGAATGATAATATATTTGAGATGTAGAAGACAGTTGGATAACAGAGCGTGCTAGAGATAGTGCAAATAGTGTTTTAGCTCTTCTAGCAAAAGGTATATCACCTTGAGCATTAATAAGATTCAGAAATTTTATTACGAGTCCCAGAATCAACAACTAAGTTCAAGGTGCATCCCCAAACTTAGCATACTAGGGTAGCATGTACTTTTTCAGAAAATGGAGTATTTGTGGGCACATGTCTGAATGAATATGATTACAATTTCACGTACAAGTAACATCTTTTTTGGAGGTAGGAAACAAAAACTAATATCCACAATCCAAAGTGGTAATGCAAGGAATAGTTGCATGAGAAAATGTAATCACAATATCATAAAGAACTGCAACTGTTGTAGTTCATAGTCATTGATTCCCTTTAAGATGAGAAATTGCAATTTGAATTTAGTAGATGAAATTTATCAGCATTCTTTTGAACTTATAGTTAAATAACTAGACACTGAACAAAAAGCCAAAATAGGATTTCATACTTCCAATTTAAACAGGTTATTTGAGTATGCATGGAACAAAAGAACAGGATAAACTCCACTTATACAAAGTTACCAAGATCTTATGATCAAAATAATGAGACAAAATGTTAAAATCACATCATCCAAAGAAGGGAAGCTTACTTCAATTTCATTCATCAGCTTCATAGCTTCAATAATGCAGAGTACTTGTCCCTTGTTGACTTTATCACCAGGCTACCAAGGAAGAGGAAAATATAAGCAAAATGCAGCATATCAACCACTTAAATTCCATCTACAGAGAATGAAAGATGTAGTCACCTTAACAAAAGGAGGCAATCCCGGACCAGGGCTTCTGTAAAATGTTCCAGCCATAGGACTCTTAAGAGGAGAACATGACGTTTTTAAATCCTTAGGGGTAGATGCAGGGGCAGGAGGTCCAGATGATGCTGGAGAAGGTGAAGGCAGGGCAGGAACAGGAGGTGCTTGTGGAAATGCTGATGAAACAGGGGCAGGGGTTGGCATCATAACAACTTGAGCCGGTTGAGACCGAGGCAAAGCCTCTTTTTTGCGAATGATAAGTTCACAACTATTTTGCTTCAGCTGCAGTTCAGCAATATCTCTTGAATCCACAAGCCTGCATCATAAAAATGTGAAGAGAAATCAGTTTTTACATTACAAGATGGATAAACAACTAGAGAGCAAGAAGTATTTGCCTTACTTTACTAGGTTACTGACTTGAGACATAAATTCAGCTATGGTGTTGTCCGACAACAACGGAGCTGAAGGTGGTGAAAGCTTCTCGTCTTTCTCATTCTTCCCTTTGGATGCTGACATTTCTGTCTTGGTCTCAGAAGATGTGGCATCGTAGGCGGATCCACCAACAACCTAAGCCGTGAAGTAAAGGGTACTCCAAGAATGAGAAACGAATAAGACCAAAACAATAAGAGAAACAATAACAAAGAGATACCAACCTGAACAATGCAAGATCCATCTTACCTCATTCAATTTAGCATTCGCGATGATAGGTAGGTGTCGGCGGAACCCCAATCCCTACAATATGGAACCGTAGTAGCATCATGTGTGTAGTAACCAAAAAGAAAGCAAGAAAGGAAAACACAAAGTTCCAGTTTGGAACCAATGGCAGACGAAATCCAATTAAATTTAACGTCGTTCAGATCCATAAGTCAAAACAAAGAAAACAACTACCAGGCATTAACAAACGAGAGAAATAAACAACTACCAGGCATTAACAAACGAGAGAAATAGTTCGAATCGCCCATTGAGAAACTAAAAGAATGGCAAACTTCCCAACTCCTGATCAAAATGGCAGCACATATGTTTCACGGTCACAGAAATCAAACCAATTAGAAGTTCAAATACGTTTCTTGATAACGAACCCGCGAACAGATGGATAAAAAGAGAACAGATCCATATGAAGCGACAAGGGGGGGTGCAGGAGGGTAGATTTAGCGAACCTTGGCGGCGAAGAGAAGAGGATTCGTGGGCTTTGAGGGGAGCGGAATGGAGGGTGCAGCAATACATCTGTGAGAGGATGGAGAAGCAGCGAAAGTAGCAACCGAGACCTGCGTCGGTGTCGCCGCGGCAGCACGAAGCGAGGAGGCCGAGGCGACCATCATTGCGGGAGGAGGCTTAGCGCGAGTGACAGATGGATTCCAACAGGCGACTAACGAAGAGAGCGGCGGACGCAGCGACGCGACTAATTGACGGATTTTTTTTTTTTATGGGATCGATAAAAACAGTGTTTAATTTAACCAAAGAAAAAACAAAAGAACGCTAGGGATTAGGATTACCCTAATTTGGTAATCGGAATCGTACTTGAAATTTGAAGGTTCAAATCGAATTTTAAAATATATATTAATAAATTAATTTTTGAATTTTTTATATTATTTTTTTAGTTTTTTTAAAAAGAAATTTAAATTATTTTTAAAATGAATCTAAAACGACCACTTTTTTTTGATCTTATATCAGGTACAATCCTAGATCAAACATATATAATCTAAGGTCTTTCTCGCATCCGGTGCAACGCACCTCGAAGAAATTCACTAAAATAAAAGTTTGTTGGGCAAGAGTGTTCTAGCAAGGTCTGACAAATCTAGATAGATCTAGATTTTCTTAAATATAAGAAATTCATCTAAATTCAACCTAAAGGCTAAATCTCCATTAAGAATAGGATGGTAAATTAAATAAATTAAATGCTAGTGAAAAAATTTAATATTCAACGAGATAAGAATTTATTTATCTTCATTTAATATATAAGGTTAATTAAATAAATAAATTTAAATAACTCGTTAAATCAAATGAATAATTTTATATTTGATCTTTTGTGTTCAAAGGTAGGAAAGGTAGTTCGAATTTGAAAGTAAAAAAAATCAAATCTAACTTATTTGTTTAGAGGTTTGAGATGATAATCTTGAACTGTCAATCTTGAAAGTTAAGTTGAACTTAGCTGTCGAGGCCAAGTGGCCAAGAGACCGAATCATCAAGTGGACAAGTGTCAAGTGATCAAATCGCCGAGTGTCAAGTGTTGAGTGATCGAGATTGAGTGTCGAGTCACCAAGTGACCGAGTGGTCGAGTGCTAAGTCATCGAGCGTCGAGTGCCCGTGGGTGAGGTCGAGTGTCTAGTCACCAAAGTCGAGCCGTCAAGTTCCTGAGCATATTACTCAAAAACTGAAGAGCCAAAGTATGTGTTCAATGCAGGTTCCTTAAAACAGATTTGTCCTGCCTCCACGGTGCTTCGAGGTTTTTGTAAGTCGTCTGTTTTCCACTGATGATTGCGGTAAACTAAGAGGCACTTGAGTGCTACCATAGGAGTTCTGCTGAGCACGAAGAGGTATCCGATAGAGAAAGAGAGAGAGGGGGGAAATGTAGATGGATGGAATTCAATTATGCTCAAGACTTTGACTTTTTTTTATAGGAGTGTCCCTATGGTTAGCCGAATAAAAGTCATTAAATTGCTTTTATTCGTCGGCAATGAAATGTCAATCGTTTAATCACATTAATGCATATGTTATAATTGAGAAAAAATAATTTAGATGACAAAATATTAGTTCATTAGCTTGGATAAATTTTATCCTAATTGGTCTAACATTTGACAAGCTCATGTCAAGCTCGCACACGAGTCACCTAGGTTCAGTGTAATTCGAGCCCTAAATTTACAACCCTCCTGCAGGTGCACACATGAGAGAGACTCTCTCTCCATGTATTTGCTCATAATATACATACTTGTAAAACAATATAAACCAATTATTAAGCCTTGAAACTTTCAATGTTGGACTAAAGTCCCACAATGAAGTCTCTTCATCCATTCCACCTCTTTTCCATTCGCATTTTCCAATAATCCCCTACATGAATAAAAATAGAGTATGTGATAACATTCAATAGTTAAGTCCGGTATATGATAGGTAGGTTATACCCTTTGAACCTTCCCTTATGAAGATATATGTATTTACTAGCTAATAGTAGATATGATGTCTTTGAACTATTTTATCGTCTGTGTAAACATTGACATATCTCACCCAAAACTCTCCCTAATACACCTTAATTCTCATAAATGTGTTCGTTCTTGGCCATGAATACGTTGGTTTGTGAGAAGGTCTAAGAATGGTACCTCCAATTCTCTTTGAAGCGGCCCCACTTTTTTCTCACATAGGTGATCTCTCAAGAGTATTCCACATTACTCACTAGATCATTAAAAGTCATATGCTTATCCTCCATCCTTTCACTATTTCATTTGGTCATACCTCCAATAGCGATCTTTTTTAGTCAGCGCAGTTACGTTGTCTCTTTAAACCTAGTTCTTAGGATATCTAGTCTGCATAGATTGAGTTTCCTTTGCACCAATATTCCTCATCTTCATTAAGCTTATCTTCCACGATGAGCTTGCTACTAACTCTCGATTTAATCATTTTGCTAGCGGATTCGCTAGGTTATCCTTTGACTTTACATAGTCAACAACGATAACTCCCATCGAGAGTAGTAATCTAATGGTATTATGTCTACGATATATATGTCTAGACTTACCATTATACAAATGACTCTATGCTTGACCAATTGTTAATTGACTATCGTAATGTATGTAGATTGTCGATGTAAAATACCACAAATAGATGGATAAAGGGTAAAATTATGAGTGGGTTAATTAAAAAATTTTTAGGGATGGTTAGGAGTTAATTAAATCTAACCTAGCTTAAGAGTTTCATGATTTAATTAACCTAGATTTAATTGAACCAAGGGTTTAATCTTTTAGGGTCTGAAACCTGACCCGTTTGCGAAACCTAACCCACTTTCTCAAACCTGACCCGCTTCATTTTGTAATGCCAAGTTGCTGTGTTTCTTGCCATCACTCTTTATTCCCGAGCATTTTTCTTTCTTCTTTCCACGAGCTCTTCCCTCATTTCTAATCACGACTCCTCCTATGTCTCCACTGTCGCTTGTTTCTCCCGTGCGCGACCTCCCATCATCGGCTTCCTCTCTTTGCCGATCAAAGGTACCCGACGTCCCTTTTTCCTAATCTCCACGGCCATAGCTCAGATTCGACACCACGAGCTCTCCCCTACTCTTCGATCACCAGTGCCCAAGCCATCTCACCACTCTGCTGTTCGTCGCCACCACCACATCGTGCTCCATCATCGCTTGCCTCACCGTCGAGTGTTTCTTCTTCTATTTTATGGCCGATCGCCACATCCATCAACCTCGGTAGCGTCATTCTCATTGGTGAGCTTCCGGCACCTCCGCAGCTCAGATCTGCCATCCGACCTCTTCCTAGCTGTGAATCGCCTCAAGCTGCCACCTCCTTGTTGTGCTCCATCGATCCAGATGACACTGAGCATGGATGTCTTGTTCCTTACCATGTTATATTGACCCTAACAGCAGCGATCGCTTCCGAGTTCCACCACAAGTGGCAGCTTCATCGCCTATCATCGTTGTGCTCAATCGAGGGTAGATTTGCATATCGACCATAGTTGATTGTTGGTAAGTCTGTTTTATATGCATGTTGTTAAAATTGGGGATGCAAAGTCTTATCTCAGAGTGAATTGGTGGGCTGTTCGTATGGATATGCTGCGTTATTTGGATTGGGAGTTTTAGAGCT
The DNA here is from genome assembly GCA_025175895.1 of Wurfbainia villosa. Classification (NCBI taxonomy): domain Eukaryota; kingdom Viridiplantae; phylum Streptophyta; class Magnoliopsida; order Zingiberales; family Zingiberaceae; genus Wurfbainia; species Wurfbainia villosa. The sequence goes on from CM046006.1 coordinate 35,731,380, forward strand.
CAGATCCTTTGTTTGGCAATTGATGGATTGGGGCAAAGACATGAGGGAGGCAATAGGGGTGGTTGTTGAGCTGTTTTGATGATTGGAATTAAGCTAGGAAGTTGGATCAGAATTTGGTAGTGCAAGGTAAGGTTTGCATATGCTGATTAAGTTAACAAATTCTTATAGGATGAGCAAATCTATTTATGGATTAAAGATTTAGGGAATTGATCATAGGAAGCTTATGTTCTTTTTTTATTACAGGTGATCACCAATGAATTATTTTCTGGATATGTTGTGGCTAATGGAAACTACGTTTATTCAACAGAATGATTCAAATCGGATAACTTTAGGTGGATCAAAAGCTATGCAGGCGAGGCTAAGCTTGGGTAAGTCTGATTTGTGATTGGAGTTGGATGTATTCTAGTTGTGCCACCATATCCAATCTGATTTATAAGATGATGATGTTATTGGTTCCATTTGTTGATATCGTTGGGAGCCCCTTGTCACTAGGGGCCCTCAACCCTTCTAGAGTTGATGTCTCCTATTTTGGACCTTCTGCTGAGATAGGTTATTGATGTACAAGGATGTTTTAGTAATCCCTATGAAGAGATGGATCATATTTCATATCCTACTCTATCATATTCTACTTCCTACGGTTATGTGAGGGAGGATGATTGCAAGGTTTCTCCTTGGTTCTCTTAGATTTTTGTTACAAAGGTTTTCCACCCTTGTATTGGCTATGTGCAGTAGAAATAGGATCAAGATATAATTCTCATTGATCTAAACAATATAAATTGTAAATAGATTCAAAGGAGATGAATAACTATTTGAACTAGCATGTCCACATGCACAAGTTACTCCCTAATCCTAAAATCAAAGTATCTACTCCATAAATGAATGAGAATAAACACGTACAAGGCATCTTAAGGTGAATTACAATGCAAATAGAATGAAAAATAAAGGCAATACTTTTTGTTCTATCTGATGTTGTGTCTTGGTTATTCTCCACGGTGTCAGAGCGTTGATTTGGATCTTCAAGTCTCTTCCTTCCTCCCCGTTGCGAGCCTTCAATGCTTCTTAGGGCACCTCCTTGCCATCCTAGTAGTCGGGCCTCTCCCTCGAGGTTTGGGAGCCCTAGGGCGGGCCTCTCCACCATCCCCAGCCTCTTAGATGAGTTTTCTATATATAGAGGTGGCTCTGGCTTTCTATAAATGCTTAAAACCCCCTAATTCCTTGGATTTGTGGCACTGCCACATGGTCGGGCCATGTGCAAGGCTGGAAACGGCTAAAAATTGGGTTGGAAATTTAACACGGTCATGCTAATTTAACACAGTCGATCATGTGTCACTATGGAGCCTCCGTTTTGATCCATTGTGCTTCGAGAACATGCTCGTGTCTTGGGACATAGCCAGAGTATGTTCCCTAAAGTCCGTGCTCCATAAAATGCTTCATTTTGCTCCAAAAATGTCATCCTACACATAAATTAACAAAAGTAGATCTTCAAATTAGAAAATAATAAATGAATGCAAAATAAGGGAGAATATGCATGAAACAAGTATGAAATGCAATGAGATGTATGCTAAAACTACTCCAAAAATCCTATATGATTTGCACACATCAGCAAATTATGTCAAAAGCCTTATGAAGAACTACCTTAAGAACATACCTTGGGGAGACTCACTTCTTGGTATATTTCCTTAGTAGCTCCTATGCAAGGTGGATGTTTTTTACAATGGATCAACAATGAACAAAAGTTATCTAAGTTGGATCAAATAGATTTCCAATGACTATTGTCATCCGCATCACAAGAACCTTAGAGATAACCTTGCAAACATCTGTGCAACAGGAGATGGGTTTGTAGTCTATGACCACTACTTGAGAAACCTTGAGAACCAATGCAATGAGTATGTGATTCTAGTGCTCCAATAATCTACCTATAGTGAAGAACTCCATGACAACCTCCTAATGATTTAGGCACATTGTGTCTCATGTTGCCTTGTAGAACTTTACACCATATCCATCAAGCTCAGGTATCTTATCATTTCCAATATAAAAAGGTGACTTCTTGACTTCCTTTAGAGTCACTGGTTGTACTAAGCTATTGTACTACTCATTAAGCACTACTCTAATGCCAACATCCAAGGTCAACCTGGAGCATACTAATGTAGTCCCCAATAATGCCTTAAAGCGATGGACAAACTCATAGCTACCTCTACAATACTAATAGTGTAGTCACTTGAAGCCTTGGCCACTACCACAATTGAATTCCTTTTGTTGTTGCATTTGAAGAGATCATAAAAAAAATTTGGTACTACAATCACTATTTCTAAGGTAGGCACATTTTGCTTGTTGTTGCAAGAAATGCCTATATTCCTCTCTACCTCTACTAGGAGATTAACATGGGCATGCAACATGATATAGTAGGCTATAAAGGGCTCTAACTAGCACCACTCTCTAAGCAACCTCTAACTCCTCCTAAGCACACCTAGCTTATTGAGAAATGTACTGAAAGTGTTGCTAATTAAAGATCCTTAGTTTACCCTTCAGTTGGTTTAGCTTTTACTTCAATTCATATTGTGTTATACCAAATATTATACTTGTCATACATTAGTCACCAATCCCTGAAAGTCTTCATGCAATGCATGTGTTTGAAGAACTTAGAAGACCTCATAGGTGTTTAGTCCTCTAGTAACCAAAACCACATAGCATGAGCAATCTGATAGGTGTTGGGATTGTTGACGTGACTAGAGGGAGGTGAATAGTGATCATGTTCAACCTTGATTGTCATTCATTCATACTTATCTACAAAGAGTTATACACAATAGAAATAAAATAAATAGACATGAAAAATATAACAAGCATAGAGACACATCAATTTTTCGTGGTTTGAAACCCTCGATTTCTTCTCCACGACCTAGAGTTCTAGCGAGGGCTCCACTATGATTTCTCATTCTTAGACACATTTTGAAAGTGGAGAAACCTCTTACAACCTATTTTTTACAAGCAACATAAAACAAATACAAAAATTAGATTAAAAATGAAATACAATATAATCAAACTAGTTACATAAGTGTTTGTTGCTTTACTAATTGTTTGGTTGTTTTGAATTGCTCCTTAAATGTCTGAAATGCAGTAACACTTCTCATTCAAATTCTCCAAGAATTGGATTATGAATTCTTTTATGAACCCCTCTTTTATAGGATTGTTATCGGGCTAATTTTTGTCAATCAACCAACTGTATTTAACCATCAATCGACTACTCCACTATAAATTCGAATGTTGCTCTGACTTATCAGCTTAATGGTTCCATCCACCTCAATATCAGTCGACTGTCACTCACTGTCAATTAATTGATGCCTATCCAATTGAGTTTGGATTTTTTTTGTTCACTACGACAGTGTCACCAATCGACTGATTCCGATTAGTCTAGTGGGACATTTGAGTTTCAAACTCTCTGTTCACTCAAATAGTAATATCAATCTACTGATCACACCTAAAATCCTAGTAAATCTTCTCAAATTCTTAAACTCAAAGTTTATAATTTATCAGTCGATTGATACCTTAGTTTTAGTCATAACCAAGATTAAACTCTCGCTTCATCTTATATTTGATTGACATCAACCTACTACAACTCTTCTCGCATAACATCCAATCATTCTTTACCTATCGAGACTTCACCAACCTAGCATTCAGTCACCTTTGACCTACCAAAACTTTATTTGTCTAGCATCCAATCACTCTTAACTTGTTAGGACTTCATTCACCTAACATCTGATCACTCTTGATCTGCTGAGACTTCATTTAATGCAAAATATTTAGTCTTCCTTGACAAGTTTAGACTTCCATACTCACCTAACATATGATCCTTCATGACTTATTAGAAATTTCATTCATATATGAAGTGCCCGATTTTTTATAATTCACTTGAACTTCATCTATCTCATGCTAAGTGTTCGATCCTCTATGACTCACTTAGACTTCACCTCTTGTCAACTTCTTGTTGGATTTTCAACCATAAAATATTTAATCTTTTATGATTCACTTATATTTTTCTACGTATCAAATATTCGATCAACCTTGAATTTTTGATTTCTCACTCAATCAACTTCCATCAAACGCTATATCGATCATGATCTCCTCATCCAAGATCGATTGCATCAATAATCTTTTTCTTAAATACTCTCCATCATGATCAACCCGAGCTTGATCACTCTTGATCAACAATCTCCCTCTTGAGAAGTATCACTTGATCATATATTATTTAGACTCGATCACATATTGTTCAAACATCACAATTTAACTCGAAATCAACTTAAGCTTGACTAACCTTGACCATAGGTCGATTGCACTAATAGTAGGCATGCTAGGGGGAATAACTCAATATAGCCTTTGAAGTCCTTAAGCAGTTAATGGGTGTTCACCACTGTATGATCCAACTTGCAAGAAACAATCTCATTCGTCCATGTGAACCAACATCCAATAGATTGTAGATCCACCAGACTCCTAATATACACCATGTTCTCCAAATCTTATATCCCATAATGTGTCAATGGCATCCCTTCAATCTTCTCCTCGTTCGTTAACATTGCATTAAAATCTCCCAAAATAAGCCATGGCTTTGCAAAAGTCCTTCCCATCTACCTTAATGCACCCCCATAATAGTTATTTGTGATAATGCAATAAAGACCATAAACAAATATGGTTAGTACTGCATATCGACAAACTAAAGAGGTCCTGACAGTGTGTGAACTGGATGTCATATTAAGAATCTCCACCTCCAAAGCTGCATTTCCTATAACACTAATCTATGATCAAAATGGTGAAAGTTATGTATCATTGCCATACTTAAAAATCCTTGTCAAAGGATGGTTATCAATGCCTCCTTCCATAATTTGGTCTTCAGGAGTCTAATTACTCAAATTCCATGCTTCCTAAGGAGGTGTTACACCATCTTTTGGTTAAGGGATTTGTTAAAACCCTTTATGTTCTAGTTGGAAATCATCATTTGTTTGTTGGAATAGAAGTTGTCTATCCCTTGAGTACTGCTACATGTATCACCATGTTCTACCCCTGATCTTATTTTGCCCTCTCTGATGTTGAGCCTAAGTGGGATTTGGTGTTATCTATTTTAGAACCTGAAGAAGTGTTTGTCATGGAGGAAGAGGAGTTAGAGCCTAATATCATTCGAGCAACACTTTTGGTCAATCCATTCTAGATGTTGTGCTCTGAGTGGTTAGCTTAGTCTACACTATCCCTTTGTTTTTGCCCCTAGTACACCATTCTACAATGTGATTTGCTCCCTTGTCCACCATCTCATGGTTTGCTTGCTACCAAGATTGTCCCTGGATCTCCATGGGTAGCCTGGCACTTGAGAGATCTTGCACTACACAAGGATATGTAACATTCTTTCATCCACCCCTTGTAGTGCGTCAGCTAGTTGTTCCACTTGGTTGTCGCTACCTAGATCAAGATTTTGGAGACCTCTATCCACACTCTGCTTTGGTCCCTTGTGCCAAATATTCCTACACCTGAGTTTGTTTTTGTTGTTCACATAGCCTAACTTCCACAAAATCTTACATGGTCTAGGTGCATGGAGCAATCCCTCAATGACCTTCTGCTCCATTACTACTAGGTTCAACAATCAGTTCCATATGCACAAGTTGCTCACTTGCGTGGCCTCAACTATCCTTATTCTATTGTGTAGGCAGTTTTGGAAACTACCCACTTACTGCATGGAGTGCAATGCGTGTTCAGAGATGTTGCACGTAGGAGTGCACATCTTCAAATTGCTTCTCACCCTTTATAAGGGTATGGTGTCCAAGTGAAGGGGGTAGGTGTGTGAATTACTGCCATCTGGCTATCGGAGAGATCAGAGAGAGAGAGATAACATTGTGGAAGTACTGTCGGAAGAACATCCAAGGTGTCGAATCTTGGTTTGTGGAAGAGTAGGGACGGTTCGTTCATAATCGTTCTTCAAAAGGTGAGCAAAGATCTCTTCCTGGACTGTTCATCTTCAGAAGCACAAAGAATCTGACGAATCACTATAAGTTTTGTATTTATAGTATTCAATTCATGCAAACTGCTATGATAGATGCAAGTAATTCCTACATTGGCATCTGAGTAATTGTAGGATTGCTTTTGTTTGTATGATTTAGATTGTAAATTTCATAGTTCATTGTGAAGACAATGAACAATGATATTGTTGAGCAATTTCCAAGTGAGAAACCGCTTGTCGCAGCCTTTTCTGAGCGGGAAATCATGTTGCTAAGTGGGAAAGAGACATACGTAGTACTGTGCATGCTCGGCAGAACCCAATGAGCATTATTGGTGCTTGGGCGAAAGAAATAGTGTGAAGCACTGTTAGTGCTCAAGATTTCCATAGGGTGCAAGTTGAGTCTATTGGGAGTATTGGAAATACAATTAAAGTCCCACATTGATAAGACATGGAAAAGATCATGTGCTTATAAGATGAAAAAATATCTTTATTGGTATGAGACCTTTTGGGTAAAGCTCAAAAATAAAATCATGAGGGTTTAGGCCTAAAGTGGATAATATCATGTCATTGTGGAGATATGTGAGTCTTATAGGCACTAACAATTGGTATCAGAGCTATGATCCATGTCAAAACATGACTCAAACAAAGGAAGTGGGGCTCCCATGTCCGGATCAAGAGAACCAAATACCAGACAGGAAGTCCAGTTGGGTTAGGAGGGTCGGACAATTAGTAAGAAATTCAACTGGGTCAGGAGGATCAGATAATTGGCAGAAAGTCCTGGTGGATTGAGGATCGGAAATCAAATAGAGGAAGTCCTTCGAGAACGGATAGACTTGAGGGGGGATCCAATGTGGTCTTTCGTTCGAGGGGGAGGGAGGGGGAGATTGTTGGGAGTATTGGAAATACAATCAAAGTCCCACATTGATAAGACATGGAAAAGATCATGTTCTTTTAAAATGAAAAAATATCTTCATTGGTATGAGACCTTTTGGGTAAACTCTAAAAATAAAACCATGAGAGCTTAGACCCAAAGTGGGCAATATTATGCCATTGTAAAGATATGTAAATCTTATAGGTACTAACAGAGTCTTCATGGTATTAGTAGACTGAACTGAGATGACAGTCGACTGGTAAAAGTGTCAATCGACTGGTCAATGGATCGGTCGACTGAAGCTCCTAAAAATCAAGAAGATTAGATTTTCTTGATTAATTGTGTTAGTTATATGCCTGAATAAATTGAATTAAACTAGTTTTTGTACTGGTAAGTTGGTTTCGTATTGACTTAATTAATTTTAATTTTTCAGATGGCACGGATGATTACCACGATGACTCTTCACAATGTGTTGCGAAATAAGCGGAGGAAAGCTATCTAGGGGATAGAATACAACCCTGCTTATGGAATCGGCAGACACATGGGGAGGCTTGATCGGCTATTCTGGAGACTCAAGGTGTAGGAGTTTCTGATTCTAGATAACTACAAGATTTGGGCTTTGGTTCGTTCATTGTCGAAAAATCAGAGTGATGTTGCACATCAGATATGGGGGCACTACGAGGGGTGCATCACATATACATAGTTGCACACAGAGTTTCTTCACTACGCGAAGTATGAAGAAGATCTAGAAGAAGAACTTGAAGATAACTTTTCTGTGGGTTCTTTACAAGATTCTGTGACTTGGTATCATCCTGAGAGTGTCCTAGCTAAGAGTGCCCTAGTTGAGCCTAAAAAGATAGGGAATGTTTGGATTACTACTGCGCTAGTACTTGTCCTAGTGGGAGTAGTAATTATCTATCTAGTTTATTAGAGTTATTTTAGTTATGAGTAGTAAGAATTTTATGTGTAACATTCTTGGTAGAGTTTGTTATATGTTAACAATGTACATGTTTATGATATGTTCATTAAAATGATTTGTTCATCTTATGTTGTTTACTGTACTTGATGCATGATATTTGTTTATTGTAATATACTCTATGATAAGTTCATGATGAGTATAAGTATAAATGATCAGTTCATTTAATTCTAAACATTATAATTGTATAATGATTAAGTTCATGAGATAAGATGTATGTAATAGAATAGATCAATGTAAGTCAGATTGACATATACAAATGATGAGTGGGAACGTAGTTGCCCCTTGATTTTGTAAACTAACTCAGATTTACATTGAGTCAATCAGAGATTACATACATAGAACATACACTAAATAACTAAATAATTTATTTATTTAAGATAGATTATGGCAATGAAAAATATTATAGTTGAACTCAATAAGGGTGAGAAATTTAATGGGGAAAACTACAAGATCTGACATCTTAAGATTCAATATGTTCTTGAGGAACAAAAAGTTCAAGAGGTTGTACATCATGTTATCGTAGAACCTATTGAGGGTCCCACTGTACAACACAGACGAGACCTTAATGCCTATAAGGCATGAAAAAAGAAGGATTCCACTGCTAAGGGTACATTGATAAGTTCAATGGTTGATAACCTAATTTTTGAGTATGAGGCGTATCCTTTGACTCATATAGTCTGGGTAGCCCTTAGGGATAGATACAGTGGAATGAGTTTGAGCAATCTTCGATAGCTGACAATTAGGTTCGACAACTATAAGAAGTGCTCGAATGTCACATTGGTTCAACACCTCAAGGAGATGTCGAACATGATTCGGGAGCTTAAAACTGTTGGTCATGAGTTGACCGATGAACAACATATTCAGGCAGTTATTCGTTCCCTTCCAGATTCTTGGGAGACCATGAAGCAGACCCTGACTCACAGTGAGAGTATTAAGACTTTCACTGATATCTCACGTCATCTGGAACTAGAGGCGGAGAGAGTCGAATCCGTGAGGATTTCTAGACAAGCCTAGTGGGTATCAATTCTACTGAATCATCTAGATCCAAGAAAAAGAAATGGCTCAAGAAGAGAAAGGGAAATAAGAAAGAAGTTGTTGGTGCGAGAGTGGGACAAGGCCCAATCAAGAAGAAGGGAAAGAAGACTGGGAAGAATCCCAAAAGTAAGGTGACTTGCTTTAACTATGGCAAGATGAGCCACTTTGCTTGAGAGTGTACTGAGCTGAAAAAGGTAATTCTGAGTTTATCTTCTTTTTCTGAGCATTTTGTTGCTAGTTCAGTGTTATTGGATGATTCTTATCCTTTGTGGATTATAGATTCGGGAGCAACCAACCATGTAGCTCGGGAGCGGGTTACTTTTGTGGAGTACCGATGAGTACCAGTTGGCAATAAATGGATCTATGTAGGAAACAATGCAAGAGTTAAAGTCAAAGGAGTCAACACTTACAAAATTAACCTTCGTGGTGGAAGTGCTTTGTTTCTATATGATGTCATGTATTCTCCTTAGATTTGAAGAAATCTTGTTTTTGTAACTTGTCTTCTTGATTTAGGGTACTGTATTAATTTTTACAGTTGGTGTGTAGAACTTAAGATTGATTAAGTGTCAATCGGATATGTTTTTTTTTACGAATAGTTTTATGGTTCTTGATGTGGAACCAGATGTCAATTATGAGATTAATAGTTATTTTTTAAACATTGCTCTTACTAGTGATGCAGATATAACTGATGAAGTTTGGCATGCTAGATTATGACATATAGGACAAGATCGTATGCATCAGTTAGCTAGAGAGGGCTTGTTGGGCTCTCGGGCTAAGATTAGCTTATCTATATGTGAGCATTATTTTGCTAGAAAAGCAACTGGGAAATCATTCGGTAAGGCTATTATGGTAGAGTCACAATTGCAATTAATTCATTCGGATATTTATGTTCCAGTGAATGTGAAGGCTAGACATGAAGCTTCCTATTTCATTACATTTATTGATGATTTTTCTCATTTTGGTCATGTGTATTTGATTTCTCATAAATCTGAAGCATCGGATTGCTTCATTCATTATATGAACGAAGTTGAGAATCAAATAGAATATAAGATTAAGACTTTATGCACTGATCGTGGGAGAGAATATTTATCTAATATGTTTAAGACAATATGTAATGATAAGGGAATTATTAGACAGCTAACAATCCCAGGAACTCCATAGCAAAATGGGGTTGCTGAAAGAAGAAATAAGACTTTTCTTGAAATGGTTAGGTCTATGATGGCTCAAACTAATTTGCCTCTCTCCTATTGGGGAGATGAGTTATTAGCAGCAGCCTATATACTTAACAAAGTGCTTTCAAAATCAGTTCCATCAATCTTATATGAACACTGGACAGGTAGAAAATCATATTTGAAAATTCTAAGACCCTAGGGGGTTAACTGCCTATGTTTATGATAGTTCTCATAAGTATGCAAAACTATGACCTAGAGGTAAGAAATGTATCTTTATAAGATATTCTGAGACATCCAAAGGTTATGTTTTCATAGGTGAGCAACTATATGAAACCATCTCTAAATTGGATTCAAGAAATGCTACTTTTCTTGAAACTAAGTTCCCAACTAGAGGTGAAGTTGATAAGACAATTCCTCTATTTAAGGAGGATGAGTCATTATCAACAAGATAGTTACAAGTGGGATACCTAAACCTAGTCAACAGAGTGGAAGTAATATGTCTGGTCACGAGGTGACTTCTCAACAACCCAACTTATGGAAAAGTATTTGTAAGATCAAACCTAAGAAGAGGTTTGATATTGAGAATGAAGCAATGATGACACTCCCAGTTGACGATGATGAACCTCAATCTATTGAGGAAACATTGAGATGTAGAGTTAGAGAAAACTAAAAAGTAGCAATGGTTGAAGAGATGAAGTCGATGATTCAGAATCATGTTTGGGATTTAGTCGATCTTCCTCCTGGCCAAAGGGCTATTAGGAATAAGTGAATTCTCAAAATAAAGAGGAAAGTTGATGGATCAATTAATTGATACAAATTTCATTTGGTTGTAAAAGGATTTATCCAATTGGAGGGTATTGACTATGAAGAGATATTTTCTCCTATAATGAAGTTTGTGTCAATCCGAGTTATTTTGACTTTTATGGTGCATTATGACTTAGAATTACATTAGATTGATGTAAAAACTATTTTCCATAATTGTGAGCTTGACGAGGAAATCTATATGAATTAGCCAGAAGGTTTCATTGCTAAAGGCCAAGAGAAAAAAGTATATAGACTTAAAAAGTCTATATATGAGCTAAAGCAAGTGTCAAGACAATGAAACATAAGATTTAACGAAGTCATTTTATCTTATGGTTTCAAGATAATCAATAAGGACCATTGCGTTTTCCTGAAAAGGAAAAAAAGGAAAGTATATCATTTTATCATCATATGATATGTTGATAGCAGAAAATGGCATAGGTTTTGTGATATAGGTCAAAGAGTTGCTTTCATCACAGTTTACCATAATGGATATGAGAGAAGCTGAATACATCTTAGGAGTAAAGATCATCAGTGTTGGTGCAATCGACCCAAGTCACGATTGACCGGACTCGAGTTTTGACTTGAGTGGTATTTTGATGTTAGACAAAAGGTATGACATATGAGTGTCAAGGGAAGACTAAGTGTGTAGCCTTGACCACGTAAGTCCAAGTGTGTAGCCTTGGCAGTGAAAGTCCAACATGGGTTGACATTGGCAATGGGAAGACCAAGTGTGTAGCCTTGGCCACGTAAGTCCAAGTGTGTACCCTTGGTGGTGAAAGTCCAAGCATGGGGCTTGGCATTGGAAGTCTAACATGGAGTTGGCAAGAGAAGACCAAGTGTGTAGCCTTGGTCATGTAAATTCAAGTGTGTAGCCTTGGCGGTGAAAGTCCAAGTCATGGGGACTTGACATTTGGAAAGTCCAAGGGGTGGTTTGGCAGTGTAAGGCCAAGTGATAGTCTTAGGAGCGTAAGTCCATATGTACCTTGGCAGTGTAGACACCGAGAGCATGACAATAGCCGAAGGAAGTACCTGGAGGCTAGCGTATGGATGAACAAGTCATGGATGACTTGGAGGGATCCGTGCATGGATGAACAAGTCATGGATGATTTGGAGGGATCCGCGCATGGATGAACAAGCCATGGATGACTTTGAGTGATTCGATAGGCGCGAGGCTAGCAGAGGTGGCTAGAAGACTTAGGTCTAGGCTAAGGGTGTCTAGCAAATATGAGGGCATCATACTTGAGTTAAACCTCATGTTTTTTAGCGGCCGATCGCCATGGAGGGGCGCGATCGCTAATGTTGGTCGCAAAGCACGTAACGCTTGGCGAGCGATCGATCAACTATGGGGTTGGCGTCGATTGATGATAATGGCGATAATCGCCGTGTATCTGTTGGCTGGATGTCAATGTGGATTAGGTCGTTGTCTCACAACATCTATAGAAGCAGTCAACTGGGGCCTTATGATAGTCGACCTCTAGGCATGGAATCAGTCCGAGACAAGCATAAAAGGAGAAGCTTGGAGAAGATTTTCACAGCGATATTTGGGGAGATTTTGGAGGGAAATTATTATTGTATTACAGACTTTCAAGAGCAAATCAAAGCAAGCAACAAACAAGAGTTCAAAGCCATTTGTTATAAAGTTTTTTTTACGTATTTCATTTCGTCTTTGTATTTGCTTGTACATTTTTGTATTACTTTTATAATTTCTTGTATGAGATTTCTCCACCTCTGACTTGTTGTCGAGAAGGAGTTTGAGTAGTGGTGTGTTCATCACTAGAGTTCATTGAGCTTGCCCCGTGGAGTAGGAACCCTAAAATTCTGAACCATGTATATCGCGTGTCTATTGTGTGTGTTTGCGTATTCGTCTTTGTATTTGCATTTGTATATTGTATTTCCACTGCACTAACGAATATTGTAGACGAACGAACGAATTCCAACGAACAACGCACATAGGCTATTCAACCCCCCTTCTAGTCGGGTCACGATCCTCCAACAATCAGAAATCGTTCTAAAAGACTTTTGGATTTGTCTCCAGAGTCATATATAAATAAGGTGTTATAACATTTCAATATGTCTGATTGCAACAATGAATAAACCTTATTTATGAAGGGTACTATTCTAAGCAAGAGTTATCCCAAGACTCTAGAAGAAATAGCCGAGATGAATAAAAAATCATATGACAGTGTTATTGACTATGTTGTGTACTCGTCCTGATATCAGCTATGCTATTGGTTTAGTCAGTCAGTTCCAATCAAACCCAAGACCGAGTCATTGGAAGGTGATGAAGAAGATATTCAGATATCTGAAAGCAATGATAGATTATTGTCTCTGTTTTCAAGGATCAGATATGATCCTGAAGGGCTATTAAAATACAGATTGGGCTAGGGACCTGAATGAAGGGCTAGATCCACATCAGACTATGCGTTCTTGTTGAATCATGACACTATCTCATGGAACAGCAAGAAATAAGCATGTGTGGCCTTGTCAATAATGAAAGTTGAATATGTGGTATGTTCAACAGTTATACAAGAAGTGGTCTGGTTAAGGAGGTTTCCGAAGCATCTCAAGATTGCTGAGGACAGTGGAAGTCCAGTGACTGTCTATTGTGACAGTCAAGCTGTTATAACTTTGTGAGGGATACTATTGCTAAGAAGAAAGTGATTCTTGAGTATATCCCTACACATGTTATGCTTGCAGATCCTTTTACTAAGCCAATAACTAGAGAGTCATTCAATGAGCATGTAAAGTCTATGGGACTTCCGAGAATGTAATAATATTGCAATTGACAATCAGATATTGTGATTTGATTGTATGAAATGTCGTAATCTATTCAGTGTATATGAAATATTACATTCTGGTGATAAGATCTCTCACATGGACAATCATTTCTATTTGTTATGTATGAATAGAGGTAAGACCGAAGCTTATAGGAGAGCTTGTGAAGATATATGTGTATGTGGACATACTTGTAAGCTAGGGTCGCCTTGATATTTAGATCAAGATGAGATTATTTGGAAATTGATGATCGAAGTAAATGCACTCATCATTTACTGTACTTGTTTGAAGCCAGATTAGAATTCATATGTTGAATTCAGAATTAGATATTGGAATATCTAGATCAAAATTTGTACGATGTTGATTTGAGAAAAACATGCACTCTTTATTGGTAAAGAGAATAACATCATAGCATGTGATTCATACCACATGTGCTAAGACGACAATAAGGATAATAGGAGAATGGATCTCTATTTCTCTACTATGTGATCCCTTTGAGATTATATATTGATCTAAGTATTTGTCCTGAGTGACTATTTAGCTGTCTGTTTGAAGTTTTAATCAGGGTTTACTATTTTAGCATGTAAACCTATGACTATGGATGATTCGATTTATAGAACATGACTAATAAACCGACTAATTAAAATGAATGAATTCTAGCTAAAAATGAAGATTAAATGGATTTACATCTATTGATGATATTCACTGGTCGATCTATTTCTGTTATGTATAGAAATGATTGTGAATATTGAGAATATGGAACATGCTCTTGATATGATAGTTAATATGAGGGATTAAAGGTGTTCATATTGATGTAGATGAAGATTATTTAATCTAGGTAAATAGCAAGACATTGATGTATCTAAGAAAATGATTATGTACCGCTAGGAGAATGGTTATGTACCACCTGAAAAATGGTTATGTTCCACTTGGAGAATGGTCATGTGTCATTTAAAGAATGATTATGTACCATTTGGGGAGTAGCTAAATTAGGTGTAATAACTTTTCTTAGCATTGATCGCTCTATGAGTAACTATGTAAGGTGTACCAACTTTCTTAATAATGATTGCTCAGTGTGCTTATTATCACATGAATCATTTTCCTAAGTATGAATTGGTCGTTCTATTAGTCTTCGTGACTAATTGGTCTTTGTAACTATTAATCTTTGTTCTTTTATTCTATGTGACTATGGACTCCAGCTCTATTTAGTCTATGTGACTAAATACATTTTATTGGTCTATATGACCATTTACCTATGTGGCATAACTTGAACGAGTGGGAATTGTAGGTAGTTTTGGAAATTGCCCACGTATTGCACGGAGTGCAGTTCGTGTTCAGAGACGTTGCACGCAGGAGTGCACGTCTTTAAATTGCTTCTTACCCTTTATAAGGGTATGACGTCCAAGTGGAGGGGGTAGGTGTATGGATTATTGTCGTTAGGCTGTCGGAGAGAGAGAGATAGCATTGTGGAAGTGTTGTCGAAAGAAAATCTAAGACGTCGGATCTTAGTTTGTGGAAGATTATGGACAGTTCGTTCATAATCGTTCTTCAGACAGTGAGCAAAGATCTCTTCCTGGACTGTTCATCTTTGGAAGCGTGAAGAATCTAATAAATCATTATAAGTTTTGTATTTATAGTATTCAATTCATGCAAATTGCTCTAATAGATGCAAGTAATTCCTACATATTGTCATTGCTTTAATTGCACCCATCTATCTAGTGGCACATAATGTGCTACCTCAGATGCATTGCTTGGGCTTTGCTCTTATTTTACTCTATCTTTACATCAATCACAATTGTTTGGCATGGTGTCCAATTCATTGGCAATCCTTACAATAGCTTGGAAGCGACTAAAATGTATAACCAAATCAATATGCTCTCTCGGCTGGTAGTCGAATTGGAACTTGCTCCACCATTGGGACCATAGGGTTCGCTTACATCATAATCTAAGTAAATATGAGTTTTTTCTTGTACAAGTGCATTTGTTCGTACACTACCTATCAATTTTAGAACTAATGTTGCTAAGTGCCATCGGGGTCTAAGTAGACCCGACCACGATTCAGAATCGATAGTTCAAAATCAACGGTTCGATGATTTGAAACTAACGATTTGACGGTTCATAAAAGGTTGACCCTTAACCATAATTGTCTTAGATGATTACGATTCATAGTTCGGAATCACTAGTTCACGGTTTGGAACCGCCAATTCATGGTTCAATTCATGATTCAAAATTATTATTTTTTATTTAAATAATTTAAATAATGAAAAAGAGCTCATACTTATTTAAGTTACCTATGTATTTCCTTAGGTTTTAGGGAAATCAAAGTCTATGTAGTTCTCTTATCTTTTTTACTTTATTATTTAAAAAATTTAGATAATAAGAAAAAGGGCTTGCACTTATTTAAGTTGCATATGTATCCCCTTAGGATTTAGGGGAATCAAAGTCTATGTAATTCTCTTACCTTTTTACCTTAGAAAGTGATGTTGTTACTCACTTCCATTTCATGTTCCCGTAGTTGTAGTTCCTTCGGTGTTGAACTCCTCTGTTTCATCTTCAGAAAGCTACATTCCTTGTATTTCTTTTTTCTACTCCTGTCCAATCATCAAGCAATGTTTGTACTTCTAAAGAATCAGAAAACAAAGTAGAACATCATTCATCTAATATATTCCCTCCAAAATTGATCGTTTGTTCTACGGGGATGGTTGACATCGGTCAAGCTAAGATTTCTTTTGCGATGATGGAAAGCATAGGAAAACTTTGAATCTTTTGCTACCACCATCGTAAGATATCAACATTTGTTTCACTATCTATATCACTAGAATCAAAAGAAGGCGTCAAATAATTCTCAAATTCATGTCTGAAACTTGAGGATACTTGTGGACGTTTTGTTTATTCTTTTAGTAAAGGTTGTGCTTTTGTAAGTTTTACATTATTACTACTAATATTTTAAAGTTTCGATGCATTACTTTCTAATCCATATTTTAAAATATATTCTTTATAAATTTCATATAAATCATTTCTCATATTTTGGGAGAAGAAAAATATTTTGTTGGAATTAAAACATCATAATACATAACTAACATTTCATATATAAAATATCTAACTTTAATTTATGGTCTAAAGCAAATGCAACTAAATAAATATCAAGAATATGATAAAAATTATTTTCTCATTTTACTTTCATTTTTTTTTTGATTAACCTGAGGTGTCGGGCTTACACCCACTAATCTTCAGGGCCGACCGGCCCGGCCCCACGGAGTTTTCCCATCGGTCGACGAGGGTAAATCAGGGTGACGTGTGGCCCATCACAAGAGGGTCTCGTGGGCGCCTGATGGACGGACCACGCTGGGACGGGAGGGCATCGTGCACCACCACCCGCGCAGCACGCGCAGCCAAGGCGAAATAGACCCTAGGCCATGTTAGAAGAGAGCTCTGTTTGTGACCAACGCGTCGTGCCCCTAGGGGCATCATTGTTAATATACTTTCATTATTAATATACAAGAAGATAAAAATTCATCGTTGATATATTCATTTAAAATTAAAGCTATGTTATTAAAATCCATCATAATTAAATGAGAAGTAAGATAATAATACTGAAAAGTTATTCGATTGCATCATTAAATACTTTTAAAATTTTACAAATACTATTATATGTATTCTATTTATGCGAAAATAAATATATATTAGAATGAGTAACTACTTGAGAAAAAAAATAAATATAATAATTTTTTGTATTGAAATGAATTTTGTAGTAATTAATAAATTGAATTCCAATGTGTTGAAACATCACGTGGAAATTTTTTAGATCTTATTCTATTAACTTTACAAAATTTACCTCATTGTTTCATTATATTAGAATGCGACCATAAATAGAAAATTTTAATTTTAATTGGTTTTATATGATTTTATAAATTTTTTAATCCATCTTAATATATAAATTTAAAATATAGCATATACAACGAATATGAAAAAATATATCACCAATAATATATTTATATATTAATTTAAATTCATCCATACTTATGACATTAGAACTAACATTATAAAATAAAATTAAAAATATTTTATTAGTTAATCTATATTCTTTTAAAATTAAATATAATAATTGAGAAATATTATGAATAGTATATGATTCATCAAAAATTGATATGCTAATAAATATTTTTGAATTGTTCAGGAGTTGTTGATCCAATGACAAATCAGACTCATATATGAATGAGTTTGCTAATGGTCACTCCAAATTTCTAAATATAAAGATACTTATTTATTTAATTTACTAAATTCTTTAGTTAATTTTTCCCCCTTATTTAACTATTTTTTTATTGTACGAGTAAAGGTAGTTCTAGGAATACATTTAGCAGATAGATTAAGAGATTCTTGACAAAAATTTTCAAATATGCATTTAGATCCAAAACTAAATAAAAGATGTTCTACATAAACAAATATAGTTAATGATTCTCTTAATATCATAATATTTAAATAAAGTTGTATTCGTACCTTCGATGGAGGAAGAAAATATGAAAAGTTGTGTTTGAGAACAGTCGATCTCAAATTCTGTCAGATGCTTTGTTTCGATGTATCGTTTTAACGACTTGTAATCGCCACTTGATTGGAATTTATACTAAACTTGCACTATTTGCATTTTGTCTGTATTTTCTCGGGAGGAAAGAACAACTTTCTCAAAATATTTAATAAAAATAGACGGTTTTAAAGGTAAAGAATCTGCACCATGGAAGCTCTGGTACTTTCGTGTGTATCGGTTGTTGAAAATTAATCTAGTTCATCATCGGTGAATTGAACCTCTGCGGATTCAGGATGAAGACCTCCTTGTCCCTTCGAGATCGAGATGAATCACCTTCCATTAAAATCGGAGTCGAAAAATCAAAGCCGATTGAAATCAAAGAATTGAAGCACTTGAAATTATAAAATTGAGAGAGAAGAATAGAAAATATGTGATGAAAATGATAAAATAAACCTCCTATATATAGAATTTGGAATATAACACATATTAAATCGCAGACATTAATCAAAAAATGATCAAGTGATCTGAATCATCTATAAATTAAAAAAAAACACCATTTATCCATTTGAACGGGCAGTTTCAACAGTAAAATAAAAAAACTTGTTAACAATAAAATCTGATAAAAAAAAGAAAAACCCTATTGAATCAACGGTTTGAATCGCCGATTTAATAGTTCTTGACTAGCAGAACTGGTCCGACTCGATCCTTAATGGGTCGGTTCTGGTTTTAGCTCGATAATTCAGGTCAATAAATAATTGATTTGTTGACCTAATTATGAGCCCGAACAGAGTCCAAGTCGGGTCTAAATCCAAGGGTTCAATAATCTGATGGCAAGCCGTGAATTTGAACTAGTTCCCCCTTCACATATAGGAAACATAATGGCACAAGCTTTAGGAGCAGGGGACTCCCAACATTTATGCAAAATTTCAAATCAATATATAATGTTTTAATTGTGGAATGATGAAGCGAAAAATGTGAAAAAGATAAAATTGGGGAGCAAGGTGAAATTTACTCGAGGCCTGGTATTGTTAGACAATGAGTGAATAAATCCCGCTGTTCGAAGGGCGCCGCCCTTTGGGTTGGTCTGCTACTCTTCTTCCAAAGAGGGCTGATAATGGTGACAAGGTGGAGCGAGAAGAGCCCAGGCCTCAAAATCCTTTGGCTTTGGACTATAGGAACTGCCGCAGGTACCTCTCTTTTCTCAATCCCTGCAGAAACTGCTATTTGTTACATCGATGATCGTCCTCCTTGAAATCAGTCCTGGTTACGAACGTCGTCACGACGAGGATAAGGGACATGGACAAGATTCTAAAGGAAGAGGACACCCTCCGCTCCAAAACTGATCCTGCCTCCGCATCTTCCCAGGAGCACATCATCGCAGATGAATAGCCACTTTCTGGTATCACATCTCTCCGATCCAAACCATAATGGCTGATCGTGATTTATCTGGATTTGCGCTCGATAAATTTTCTTCTGCTTTTCGGTCTAATTGGCAAAAAACAAAAAAAAAGTGTGTTTGTTGATTTGTTGACTCTTAATTATTATCTGTTTTTTTTTCTCAATGCAAGTTTGATCAAATGATCTAGGTACTCAAATAGCATGCTGAGATGAGCAGAAGTGGGTTTAAAATCGTTATGAATAAAGTGAAAATTAATATACTCTATGAAAAACCAATGCTATCTTTTGGCTAATAGTTATGCGAGAACTAGGTATTGCGAAACTGAGTCTGAAACCCTTTTTAGATCAAATTTTAAAGCTGTTGTAAACTCCATGTTATGATTGAGATCAGCAGAAATATTTATAGTGTCTGATGCTGGAGTAGTTGTTTCTGGTACATGGCCGATTTGAACTTTGGAATTTTCTTGCCAGGTTTTTATTCGTACGCTGCCATGATACATGATTGTTCAAATTTACTTGCACTGACAACCAACTTTCAACATTTTGACCAATGTTTACAACCCCTCTGTTTTTTCAATCTAGTATTTTTCAGTCTTGATAATTTGATATAGCACTCCAAAGTCGGAACACATATCTTTGACTTTGTTGTTTAGACTTTGTTCATGCCAAACATTATGATAGTAATATACTCTTCACATTCATTTGTCTCTACTCTTGCATGCTTATGCATGCATGCTTTATTTAAAGAGTACATTTCTTCTAACGATGAAAACTATGGTGCATTGTACTGTATAAGATAGATGTAAGGATCTACAAATCCTCTAAATGACAATGATCTGGAAATTGCAAAGAAAACTTATATGTAACATCAAAATGATGATATGGACATTTGAATAAACTTCCTGAAAGAGATGTGTTTAAGGGTGGGCAAATAATCTTATCCAATGGGTGTTAGAGCCAACCAAAAAATTATAGTATTTGATTTTTTAGTCACTTCCTTGGTCAAAATGTATAACATATTTGAATCATCATTAGTTTCTTTTGCGTATCTAATCTAAAGTGCCTATTAACTTGACCAAACCCAAGTCTAATTATGTAAACACATTAGTTAGTCAAAATTAGTTATATACATATTAAAGAACCCACTAACCATCCCTATCACCAATTAACAATTCACACCTACCATTAAATTTGAATCATATTGCCTTTCTTTGATCATTTCAGAAGATGCCTGAAATTCTTAAGGTCCCTATTGTTCTGGTAATTGAACTAACATGCCTCATTTCTTCACATTAACAGACCAGATTTCTAACTTATTCAATCTCAACCATAAAGAATTCTCTAAATAAACAAAAGAAACCAAGTGGGTGTATCCTCAATACTATTTTATTGAATTTCTCTCTAATGTGCATTGAAATATATTTTATACACCTCTTAGATAGGTTGGACTCTCAAGTCAGTCCATTTAGAGAAAGTTAGGCAGAAAGAACTTGATGAATAATTGAGGGATTTTCTTTTTAATATATTAGATTTAGTTATGGATCGCCGTAACCATTTTTTTAATCTAATGTTTACGGAGCTTATTATTATTTTTCTTTATTTTCACATGATTTTGGTTGAAGTTATGATGATTCTAGCCAAGGGTTAAAATAGCTTGGAGTTGGGGTTTTGGTGCTCGATTGGAATGAGAAATGCCGATTGGCACAGGTGTTAATATTGGATGGTGTGACAAACACCAGAAGAGAAGGGGGAAGCTTGAAAAGATAGGAGGAAGAAGAATACCTTTTCATTTTGGGACGTCATGGCGAGAGAGAAGTGTTGTCACAAAAATCTCGCAGACGAGGAGGAGAAAGTTGAAGGTGTGAAGCCCTTGCGACTATGGGAGGAAGCCCTTACTATCTCTAGGAACCTGCAAACCTTTCCTGCATTTAACGCCTAGAAGACTTGTGCCATTGCCAGATCGTGTCAGTGAAACCTCTTCGGTGCATTTACAGAAGATTTGTGGAACGACTTTTGTGCCTTGGATATTCCACAGGAGCCCCTTCAATGCTTTGTGGAAGACTTATGAAACCACAGAAGTCATTGAAGATTCATGCCTGATGACCGAGAGGTTTCATCAGTCTTGGAGAGTTGGATGTGTCGATCAACGGGCGGAATGAATATTTTGCTTGTGCTAACTAACACAATTAATCCTTGATTCTAGCAACGTTTGACTCACATCTATCATTTGAATAGGCTAGTTGATAATAATGCCCTGACTTTACTCTTCAAATTTTTGACAAGTATAGCTTAATATTTTTTAATTCTCATTATTCTATATATATACTTTCTAATTAGTAATGTTAGAATATTGTAGATATGATTAGGGATAATTGTTATCCCTAAATATCATTAGGAATAATTATTTCTTAGGATAGAATTTTGATTTATTCCTAGGATAGGGTTTGATTTATTCTTTTGAATAAACCCTAATCTTGTATATAAATAGGGTCTCTTTCATGTAATAGGGAATCAAGAGTTACGAAATAACATGGTATCAGAGCGTTAGGTTTCCGCCGTTTGCAGTTTTTTTTTTCTTCCCGCTGCTGCTCGCGTTCCTCTCCCGAACGCAGTATCTCATTGCGAGCGCTACCGCTCGCGTTCCTTCTTACGTTCTTTTCGGCGCCGCGGCGAGATCGCCTCGCGATCAACCCGCCCTCCGCCGCGAGCAACGCCTCATTACGAGCCGCACCGGCCGCCTTCCCCTCCTGCTCGCGGCCGCGGCGGCCCATTCGCTGGCTCTCGGGCCGCGCTGCTTACTCTCCTATCTCTCGACGGCCTCGCCCTCCGTCGCGGCGGCGACCGACCGCCTTCCCTCGCTCGCGCGAACGACGCCCTCTCGTCGCGGCGGCAGCCCACCCTCTCCTTCCGTGGCCGATCGATTGCTTCGCCCTCTCGCGTTAGTGAGCTCGGCGCTGCGCCGTGACCTATCTTCCTACCTCCCGGCGCAAGGAGAGCCGCCGCTTCACCTCCTTCTCTTCGCCGCCATCGACCTCACCGGAGTAACATCTCGCCGGAGGCGCCGGAGAAGGAAAGGCGACCATTCACGCCACGAGGAAGTTCGCGCCTCCTTCCTCGTCGGCATCCATCTCGCCGCAAACCCTGCGCCTCCTTCCGTGGCTGCAAGTCTACCACGAGGGCGCCACGCAGAGTACCCTCGCCTCCTTCCTCGCCGGCCGACGACGTCGCCCGTCCCGCGGTAGCAGTCCTCCTTCTGTCCTATCGTCGCCGACGGATCTTCCTCGCCTCCGCTTCCCTCTTATTCCTCCCCGATCGAGCGGATTCCGACGAGATTTATCATAGATTAGGCGAGAACGGTCCCCGCTTCCTTCGCCGCTAAGGTCAAAGATTTTCCGGTCCTCGCCGGCTCGGTCCTCTTCTCCTTCTCTGCCATCTTTCCTTTATTGGTAGAAGCGGTAGCAGATTCAAACTGACCCAATACGCTTAGAATCCGGGAATATCGAGAGCTCGGATGGCGTTCCTAATTCCTCACATTACTAGTTGGTATTTCCTTTATTGGTATATCTCGCTCTACGAGTCCTTGGAGTATGACTGGGGCCACCGATCATATCGTAATAGATCTCTTTTTCTTCACTATCTACTTTTGGTTATTTACCATTTGTCACCACGGCAAACGGTTCTAGTCGATCTCAAGTGTATTGGTATTGTTCATCCTTCTCCATCTTTTCCATTCATGTATTCTTTATGTTCCCGAGCCCTTTAATTTGTTATCATAAAGTCACTTACTTTCTTGATCGTCGTCATTTACTAAATCTTCGTGTCATTACAGACCGAGATACGGAGAGGATGATTGGCTCGGATATGAGTCTCATGGCCTATACCGATTTCACGAGGCCTCTTTTGTTGGTTCAAGAAATGCGGCTTTCATTATTCATGCTCGGTTGGACATCCTAGTCTTGATAAGTTAAAACAATTACATCCTAGTCTTTCTCACTTAAAGTCTTTATCTTGTAGTCACGCTTAAGCATGTTCGTAGTTCATTTTCTCCTCGCATTATAAGTCGGCTACGCCTCTTTTTGCTTTGGTTCATTCCGATATTCGGGGTCCGAGTCGTGTTTCTACATTCGGATCACGATATTTTATTACCTTCATAGACGATTTTTCCGTTGCAGACTGGGTTATATCCGATGAAGGATCGTTGAATTATTTTCTATTTTTCAATCTTTTATAATGAAGTCAAAACACGATTTGGTATCCCTCTTGATCCTTGCAGTAAGTGACAACGACGTGAGTATCTATCTATTCCGCTTTGGACCTTCTTGCGTCTTACGTATTACATCGAACGCGTCTTGTCCTCATACTCCCCAACAGAACGGGCGTTACAGAACGCAAGAATCGACATCTTCTCGAGACTTGGACTCTTCTTCATCACTCATGTTCTTCTTCGTTTTTGGAGAAGTTTGTACTTCATCGTATGTTATCTTATCAATCGACGCCTTCCTCTATTTTACGGTCAATACCTCATCACGTATACTTTATCTAAATCCCTTCATTCTTTACCACCTAAGGTTTTTGGTTCTACATGTTTTTCTTACGCTTGATCCACGGCATTATAAACTCTCTCCTGGTCGCATAAATGTTTTTCTTGGATACCCACGGCCTCAAAAAGGGTACAAGTGTTATTCTCCTACTCTCGTCGGTATTTCTTCTCTGCGATGTCACGCTCTTCTTTGATTCGGTTCCTTTCTTTGGACCTTGAGTCGTCAAGTTTCCTCCTTCTACGCCTACGCTGCCTTTTTATCCTCCGGAGGACTCCTTATCACCCCTAACCCGATTTCTCCTCCGTTGCAGAGTTTATCGTCGTCTTCAACTCGCTATTGCCGCCAACACCGATTCTCTTGTGGAATCATGTCGGAGCAGATCCTCCGCCCCTTCCTCCTGACAATCTTACGAATCGATATTCTATCAGACTGCAGGTATACGTTCAACTCGTAATCCTTCTCCTCATTATGTATCTTTGAGTTATCATCGTCTTTCTTCTTCCTATTATTCTTGCCTTTCCTCCTTGTCGTCCGTTTCTCTTTCGAAAACTGCAGGAGATGCATTTGCCATCCAGGATGGAAACAGACTATCTGACGAAATGAGTGCCTTACTGAGCCGCGGGACTTGGGACCTCGCCCCTCTACCACCGTGAAAATCATTGTTGGTGGATGGGTATATACGGTGAAGGTTGGTTCGAGACGAGCAGTTGAAAGACTTAAGGCTCGTCTTGTTGCTAAAGGCTATACTCGGATCTTTGGATTGGATTATGGGGATACTTTTTCCCCGCTGCTAAGATGTTTTCGACACGCTTTATTCACGTCCCATTCTTTGCGATTCAACACCGACCTCTTTATTAGTTAGACATCAAGAATCGTTCTTATACGGTGACCTACTCGAAGAAGTCTACGTGAGCAACCTCCGTGTTTTGTTGCTCGAGTCTTCCGGTCTTGTATGCCGCTTGCGAAAATCTTTATACGGTCTCAAGCAATACCCAGAGCATGGTTGGTAGATTGATTGTAATTCAACGATTCGGCATTGACTCGAGCGAGTGACCATTCTGTCTTTATCGCCACTCATCTACTGGTCAGATCTATCTAGTGGTTTATGTTGATGATATTGTATCACAGTGTGATCATCTTGGGATTTCGGTGAAACAACATCTTTTCAAACATTTTGAAAGATCTCGAAACTCAAATATTTCTTGGGGATAAGAAGTAGCGTAAAATGGGATCATTATATCCCAAAGGAAGTATAAATGGATATTCTAAAAGAAACATGAATGTTAAACTCAAAGATTGACAACCCTATGGATCCTAATGTTAAGCTCTGCCAAATCGGGGAGCCTTTGCGGATCCCTAACGATATAGGCGATTAGTAGGAGACTAAGCTACCTTACTATTACTCGTCGGAGATATCTCGTTTCACGTAAGTGTAGCAAGTCGGTTTCAACTCTCCATGTAAAGAACATTGGGATCTTTGTGATTCGCATTGTTCGATATATCAAAGGCGCTCAGAAAAGGTCTTTTGTTCGAAAACAAAGGACATACTCGAGTCATAGGGTATTACGATGCAGTTAGGCGGTGATCTCTAATTGATAGGAGATCCACCTCCGGTTTTGTATATTTGTCGAGGTAACCTTGTTTCTTGGAAAAGCAAAAAGCGAGAATGTTGTGGCAAGATCCCAGGCGGAGGCAGTATCGAGCTATGGCCATAGCTACCAAGAGCTTATATGGCTCAAACAATTGCTTCGGGAGCTCAGGTTTGGAGATGTTACACAAATGTCACTCATATGTGATAACCAGGCCGCCATGCATATCGCGTCAAATCCAGTTTTTCATGAGAGGACAAAGCATATTGAAGTCGACTGTAACTTTGTCAAAGAGAAAGTCATATCTGGAGAAATATCTACTAGTTTTGTTAACTCGCATGATCAACTAGCAGATATGTTTACTAAGTCTCTGAGAGGTCCCCGAATTGACTACATATGTAACAAGCAGGGTGCATATAATTTATATGCTCCCGCTTGAGGGGGAGTGTTAGAATATTGTAGATATGATTAGGGATAATTGTTATCCCTAAATATCATTAGGAATAATTATTTTTTAGGATAGAATTTTGATTTATTCCTAGGATAGAGTTTGATTTATTCTTTTGAATAAGTCCTAATCTTGTATATAAATAGGGTCTCTTTCATGTAATAGGGAATCAAGAGTTACGAAATAACAAGTAACAATCAAAGCCAGCATTTAGTCCAAGGTTAAATGCACTCTCATCCTATTATTTTGAACTGCTCACCTGACATATTGCTGTGTCTGCAATAATCTTAACTCATCAAGTTCAAAATATGGTTTTCATCCTGAATCCAGAGCAATAGGCTCCTACGCTAAGAAATGGTCTTGCCTCGTCTGCAGTGATTTTTTTTTAGCGATCCTGAATACTTAATAATCTGGAAATATAATCTAAATCCATTATCGAGTCACCTAAAAGGCCTAAATTTTGGTAAATGACATGATTATTGTTGATCTGGCTTTTCAAATTCGCTGTCTGGTTATTAGCATATTGAAGAATTTAGTAGGCTGACTACAATTGCTTTGATCGTTACGAGTTCATGATAAAGTTAGCAATTTCCCCTTCCTTGGCTTTTCAATTATTTTAACAGAGATGGAATTTAGTACCTAGAATCACTTTGTCAACTAAATGAAGGGTTCTCACTTGGTACTGAAATATGAAAATTACACATGAAAGAAAGATGTAGTTCTACATTATTAGTCGCAAAGACTAATTATGTAAGAACTGGTATATATGTTAGGCAAAGTTGCACAGCAGTATCAACTGGAAAGTTGTGTGGTGGTATAAACTGACATTTTTTCTACATGATCAAGAACATTTTCATCCGAAGTAATCATTGTTGCTGCCAGATTATCTTATCTATCCATCCTAACTTTCTTTGGGAATGGTTGACAATTTTTTATACAATTTCCAATTCATATAGCATCAATCCTCTTTTTTATCTTAGGAAGTTTAAGTTTCTATGACATTTTTTGTTCCTTGGTGTCATGATTTGAACACAAACCGAACTCTTTGTTTCCTTGCAGCAGGGCTTTGAAGGAGGGAACAGAACACCTAGTGCTAATCCTGATTTGGAAATGTCAACTTCATCTTTCCTGTGTCAAACAAGACATGAATAAGAGAGAGAACAGTCAATCTCTTGCCATTAATGCAGTTGTAAAATAGAATCTCACTTTCCAATTCTGCAAATGTTAGTCTCAGATCATGACTGCCCTTCAACTTGAGAAACACTCGTGCCTGTCTGTCTGCTAGTACTTCATTTTTGAACTCTTGTTTTGTGGTCATCTTTGGTTTAGTGCCTGAGTCATTCATTATTTGGTGCATTAAACATTAACTGTACGAGATGCTGACCAATCCATCCCTCTTAACCAGGAAGCCCATTGGCTAGTTCTGATAATCTTATTACATTGGATTCTATATATCAGACAAATGAAAATAAATCTTAAGCGTGTATATACGCTTGGAAAATTGCAAAATGCTGTCTAGAGTTTATCATCTTTCTTGAAAAACAGCATTTTTGCGTATGGTTTACTTAAATCCTTTTATTTGCTCTCTTTGACTTGCCTTTCTGTGAATTTGAGGAGTTTATTCTGTTTTTAACCTGAGAATATTAGTCAGAATATTATCTGCGAGGACTTTCGCAAGATAGATAGTATAGGCAATGTAAGATGGAAGAACAAGGAAATATTGGTACAAATTAATAAGTGGTTGGCTCTAATGAAGTTGTACGTAGGCCTGTTCTCGACAGTGGGAGCATATTAGGTGTGCTTCGACTGGCTCAAATGAGTGGGAGAAATGAGGAATCGATCGTTCTTAAATCGAAGACGAGTGCTCTTTTGTTACAATGAACCTGAAACTATCGTTGTGTAAAAGGTTGAGATCGTCAATCTAATGACTTTCTCGTCCCAATCCTTCAGGATTCGAGAGAGAGTAAATCATGGGAGGGCTATGCCCGTGGACGTGATTGGTAAGACAATGGATGACTATCTGAATCCGAGAGAGGATTTTAGATCGTCTCTGGAATCGATTTTTATCCATTATACAAGTGTTCCCATTGATTTATCAACGCGTTACACCCATGGAGGCGAACCTGAAACTATCGAATAGACACTTCAGTGTCTTATTAAGGCAAAGTGGAAAGTTGCATGATATCGACTAGAATAAATCTAGTTTGAAATTTGAATTTTCTAGCTATAATGTTCATTTGAATTTTGAATTTAGGGTAAGAAAAAGCTATATGAAACAACCATTAGGCTTTGTTGTTAAGGATGAACATTAGATTTACAAGCTCCAAAGATCAATCTACAGCCTAGCCTAAAACAGTCATTCACTCAATGATATCTCATATTTCATAAGCGATATTAATATATCATTTTAAGATAATTGATGAGGGCCATTGTTTCTACATTAAAAAAAAAAAAAGGTAGTGATATATTTGCTATGTTTATATTTCAACGGTCGAAATGACAGAATTTGTAACAATCACAAAGGATCATTATTCATGACTAAAGGGCAAAAATATGAAATTTGAGTCCCAATCCGCGTAGCAAATATTTACAATAAAACTTATTGAGAGTCTTATGCATGCTATCATATGTATTTACCTATGTATATGTTTGGTTTTAGGGTTAGCCGGTAACAATTGATGCGATTTTGGAAGAAGCCTGAGTAACGTAAATCCACTTCTGATTGCATTTTCTTACTCAATAAAATATCTTGGTACAGTAGGAAATAAACCTATATAACACTATTGACTATGGAAGCTAAATTCATTGCATGATGAATTGCTTATTTGATAAGAAGATTTATTTTTGGTAATTTAGGGATTATGCTAGACTAATAATTATCAATTGTGACAATCATGAAGCAACTACTTTCACGAAAGATCTCAAATATCCAAAAGTCAAACACATCGATACTAAATAGAACTAAAAAACATCATCTTTAAACGAGAACTAACCAACTAACCATACAATACATTTTTATGCAAATAGTTCCTCCTCTTACTAAACCAATTTCAAGAGATGTGTACCTTGTGCTATATATATATATATATATATATATATATAATAGGTTTCTGTTGCGCGACTGCGCGTGGCGTAGGAGCACTGTAGCAAATCACTGTGCATTGCACTCAGTCGCGGAAGGAAAGCATGCACAACAGCCGTGCAGGGTAAAGTTTTCGTGTATATATATATATATATATATATATATATATATATATATATATATATATAGAGAGAGAGAGAGAGAGAGAGAGAGAGAGAGAGTTGATATGCTGTGTAATGCTTTCGTGCACACCCGTGTGCGACTCATCCATGCGTCGTTCGTGCCTTAACCGTTGATCGTCGACCGCCCTATAGCCAATACCTGAATCCCAATGGGCACCTGCGTTGTCTGATCGCGGTCGCCAGCGGCCACGATGTTGAGCCAGCGATCGGGCCAGAATCCAGTCCGATTGCGGTTGCTAGACCGGATTCAGATTTCGATCGGATCGCAGTCGGATTTCGACACGATGCGGTCGCGATTGCATATCCACCGTTCAATCCACGGAATACACAATAACTATGAATGCACAGTGTCATTGCCACGTGACCATCGACCATCATCCATGCGATAGCCATCGTCTGAATCCTAGCTGAGGCATGCGCCATCCAATCGCAATCGAATTCCGATCGAATCGCAGTTGAAATTCGGCTCAATTGTAGCCGCTAGCGATTGCGATCCAGTTGAATTTGGATTCTGACTAGAATTCGAGATGATCATAACTGCCAACGATCACAATCGGATCGAATTTCAATCGGAATCTAACCGCTCGTTTTAAGGCATAACAGAGAGACGTTGCACTAGTTTCAGATTGTCTCAATTACACGAGTAGTTGCTTCTAACACTTGGATAGCGAGCAGATATGAGACGCCTAACAACTTGGATATGATTTGTTGATAGATGTAACAACTGGTTTACATAGCCCATATCCAAAAGCCATATGTGAATTCTCGAGAATACCTTCTAAAAGAGTACACTTTGATAATTCAAGTTAGATGTAGTGTAACAATTGAACTAATATCTGCTCAACGGAACAAAGATCCATACAGTGTTTTACTAGCATTGTAGCATATGATTTTGTTAGAAAAATGTGAATGGAAAGGTGATGGAATGAGTGAAGAGACTTCTTAATGCATGAGACTTTAGTTTCACATTGAAAGTTTTAAGGTATCATGATTAATTTATATTGTTTCACAAGTATGTATATTGTGAACAAATACATGGAGAGAGATTCTCATGCACACAGCCATAGAGAAGGGTGCAGATCTAGAGTCCGGATTACACTAAATCCAGATGACTCGTATGCGAGCGCAATCTGCGCACGTCGAATGCCAGACCAGTAAGGGAAAAATTTGCCCAAGCAATGAGAATCTTTATTCAAGTGAAACACAACGTCTTAATCGCCAAAGCGACTGGCGTTTCACTGCGGCAAATAAAAGCAATTTAATGACTTTTATTCAGCCAACCATGTAGACCCTTGTCGGGAGTATTGGGAATACAATCAAAGTCTTACATTAATAAGACATAGAAAAAATCATGTGGTTATAAGATGAAAAGATATCTCCATTGACATGAGGCCTTTTGGTTGAAGTCCAAAAATAAAATCATGAGGACTTAGGTCCAAAATGAACAATATCAGACTATTGTGGAGATATGTGAGTCTTATAGACACTAACAATTGGTATCAGAGCCATGATTCATGTCAAGTCATGCACCTCGAACAAAGGAAGTGGGGCTCCCATGTCCGAATCAAGAAAATCAGACACCAGACAGGAAGTCTAGTTGGGTCAAGATGACCAAATAACTGACAGGAATTTCAGTTGAGTCAGAAGGGTCGGACAACTAACAGGAAGTCCAGCTGGGTCAGGAGGACTAGATAGTTGGCAGGAAGTCTTGATGGGTTGAGGATCGGATATCAAGTAGAGAAAGTCCTTCGAGAACGGATAGACTTGAGGGGATGTCCAATGTGACCCTTCATTTGAAGAGGAGGGGGGGGGGAGAGGATTGTTGGGAGTATTAGAAATACAATCAAAGTTCCACATTGGTAAGACATGAAAAAATCATGTGTTTATAAGATAAAAAGATACCTCTATTGCCAGGAGACCTTTTGGATATGTCCAAAAATAAAACTATGAGGGCTTAGGTCCAAAGTGGACAATATCATACTGATGTGTGCAAAACATATACGATTTTAGGAGTAATTTAATTTAGCACACATCTCATTGCATTTCATACTTGTTTCATGCACCTTTTTCTATGTTTTGCATTCATTTTCTATTTTCTAGTTCGGAGATCTTCTCTTGTTGTTTTTATGTGTAGGACGACGTTTTTGGAGATAAAATGATACATAATGGAAGTTCAAGGAAGGTAAGAATGCTATGGTCGTATTCCCCCAAAACACGGGTATGCTCCAGGCCCAAAAGACGACGTTCACATGACGATTTAGAGGAAGATACGCCTGGGTCGTGTGAATCTCACATAGTCGTGCCTAACCCCAAAGCAGATTCAGGGTAGGAGTTACAACATGCCACACGGTTGACCGTGTGGATTCCACACGGTCATGTGGCGTTACCCCAGTTTGACGCCGAATAGGGTTTCACAGGGATTTAAAGAAAGTCAGCTCCTCTTCTATAAATAGGGAGGCACGCCCAAACCCTAGGAGGAGGCCCAACAGCTAGGACGTGAAGAAGGTTCCCTAAGAAGCACCAGAGGTTTACAACGGGGAGAGAGGAAGTGGTTCAAGGACTAGAATTTGTGCTCCAATGCCAAATAGAACGCCCAAGATGTTGGAAATTGGACGTCGCTAGAGCGGGTTGAATAGCGTGTCGTATGTCAATGGATTTTGATCGTGTTCGTCTTTACACTTCGTTAGTATGCGCAGCGGAATATATATAAAGCATAAACTAAATACGATAAACAGAATAACACAAATACACATAAATATAACGTGGTTCAGAATCTCAAGGTTCTTACTCCACGGGTTGGACTCGAATGAGCCCTAGCGATGCCAATCACCACTAATAATCAAAACGCTCCTTCTCGGAACAATCTGGAGGTGGAGGAAACCTCTTACAACAATTCTTACAACAATAAGAATCAAATACAAGCTAATACAAGTAAACTACACAAAGACAAGTAAAATTTTTTTTACACAATGTGAACTTGAGTGCTTGCATTTGGTTGCTTGAGAAGAGCTTTGAAGGTCTGGATTGCAGCAACAAATCCCCTTCAAATTGCCTCAAAAAACCATGCCAAAATCCTTCTCCACGAGCTCCTTTTAAAGCTTCACCTCGGGTTGGATTCCGCCTAACAATCGACTGACGAGACCATCAGTCGACTGCTCCTGTAGCCGTTGTGAGACAACGACTTGATCCACGTTGGATAAGTTTCAACGGATACATTGTGATCGTCATTACCCATCGATTGACTACGGTCGAGCCGATTGACTAGTCTGGCGTCACTCGCTTCCCGCAACACCAACCGATCAACTATCATCTATGGCGATCGATTGCTCGAGCCATCGATCGACTACCCAATGTTGTGATCATTGCCCGAGCTATTTCTGCGATAACACGATCGATTTTGATCAGTTTGACTGGCCATAATCCCAGTTGACTGCCAAGAGTTAACTCGACTGCCAAGTGTCAAAACACTTGACCAATCGACTGGTTCAAAGCCCCAGTCGACTGATAACCTCAAACATAAGGTTTAACCTCAGGTATTATTCTCTCATACTTGCTATACCACCCTTAGCCTAGACCTAAGCCTTCTAGCCACCTCCATCAGTAGAGGTGACCACGGTTCCAAAATCGTCGGTTTCGATTTTGGAACCGTCGATTCTGGTTTATCATCCAATGGAACTGGAACCAAATCACTCATCAACGATTTCGATTCCGGTTTCAAAATCGCCGGTTCCAATTTCGGTTCCGATTCCTTACAGTTCGATTTTGATTTTGGAACCGCCGATTCCGGTTCATCATCCACCGGAACCAGAACAAAATTGTTAACCGACGATTTTTGTTCCTTATGATTCGATTTCGATTAAAACCATTTAGAATCGAAATTTAAATTATTTAATTTAAGTCTCTCATTTTTTTAATAAACAATATAAGTATATTATTTTTCAATTTATTAATTTGGTTGATTTATTTAAATTATATTTAAATTTAAATTTTATACCTGGAGATTTAACTTATATCGATTTATTTATTTATATAACTCTTTAAATCAAATATTTTAATTTTATTGATTTGATTTGATTACGGTCAGGTTTGATTCGATTTGATTTTGGTTCCGATTCTAAAATTTAAGAATCGAACTAAACAACCGAAAAAAGCGGTTTCGGTTCGGTTTTTGGGCCATCGATTCCGGTTCGGTTCACGGTTCGAACCGAATCGTGGTCACCCCTATTCGTTAGCCTCATGCCTATCGGATCTCTCCAAGTCATCTATGACTTGTTTATCCATACGCTAGCCTTCAGGTGCTTCCATCGGCTATTGTTAAGCTAAGCTGGTATATACTGCCAAAACACATTAGCCTTATACTGCCAAGATTACTGCTTGGACTTTACACCGCCAACCATTGGACTTATGCTACCAAGACTCCACCCTTGGACTTTATGCCGCCAATATCAACCATTGGACTTTTCTTGCCAACCCATATTGGACTTTTCATTTGCTAAGACTCAAGCTTGGACTTTACCTTGCTAAGACCCATGCTTGGACTTTCCATGCTAATCCATGATGGACTTTCCAATTGCCAAGACTCAAGCTTGGACTTTCCCTTGCTAAGACTCATGCTTGGACTTTCCATTGCCAAGTACCCATGACTTGGACTTTCCCATGACAATCACATTGTCATACATTTTGTCGAACATCAATGTCAAATATCAAAACACTACTCGAGTCAAACTCGAGTCCGGTCAATCGTGACCTGGGTCGATTGCACCAACAATCTCTCCCTTTTTGATGTTTGACAAAAACCACAAACACCTTTGAGTTAGGCCACCTAACTCAAATTTCCTTACCAATTTTTTCAAATTGGTAATTAGTAATTCTTCATTCTCTCATAACTTCTCCCGTTAATTCTCTCCCTTTTTGACATACATCAAAAAGGTTCTCCCCAAGGGTGTCAATGTCTCATATCCCAATGAGATCTTACAATCTCTCCCTTGGTCCAAAAATATCTAGGATGCCTTCACTCTTTCTAGTGATAAGTCTCATATCACTAAAGAGAGGCTTCCTATAAACTCTTTCAATTTTTAAATTGGGCATCTCACATTTCCATTTCTCCCCCTCATGAGGAAGAACACATCCATCATCCCACGATAGATACCTCCCCTAAAGGCTTGCTTTCCCTTGACCATTGCACAAACAATGTTCTTGGAGATTCCCTAAGCCTATAGGAACATTAAACCATCAAAATTAAGGTTAAAAGTTCAGCCTTGAACTTTCATACATCTTAAAATTAATACACACCCTAAATAACTCTCCTAATCCATATCTAATGGATTTTCACCCTTTTCAATGCTTTCCAAAGCATATTCTAGGGTTATGAGCAGTTAGGGTAGCCTAACATAGTTGAAATCAGGCTAAACAAATCTTGTTTACCCGAAATTAGGCCTGACAGTCGACTCTTACAGTCACCAGTCGACTGCCGTTGACGCCAGTCGACTACCATAAGCGGCAGTCGACTGATTTTTGCAAATGCAGAATTTCAACAATCAGAAATGGAATTCCGAAATACATAAGTAATTATACGTATTTTGAAAAATAGTGAAACTTCATACGTATAATACTTATAACAATCATTATGGGCGAAAAATATTTAAAAAAATAAAATACTCATAAAATAATGAGATTGACACAAAGTTCAAAACCATTGAAAAGTTCAATGTTTTGACTCTACTTTGTATCAAATCTCTCAATGGTGACTTCTATCAAAATATAGACTATACCAAAGTTTTCTAAAATGATTTTAAAATATTTTTGAAAACCTATATTGGATCATGATCAATGGGCTCAATGCACATGACTTGCACATTAACTTTCCTCATGATCCACCATGGTATAAGATGAGTTTGAGTTCATTTAGATGCAAAAATTATGCACCTTGAACTTAACTAATTTCCTAGCATCTCACATGTGTCTAAGGTGTTTGAAAACACACACATGTCAATTTGATGTGAGATGTGAGTTTTGTTCATTCTAATCTAAGTCTCATGCATTCTCTAGGCAACACTACTTGATTCCTTTATACATGGGACTTCAAGTCATGTCATAGTCTTTAAATCAATTTTATTAATGCATGAATGATGATTATGACATAAATGATAGCATAATAAAACATGTGCCAATAATCATG
The DNA here is from genome assembly GCA_025175895.1 of Wurfbainia villosa. Lineage (NCBI taxonomy): Eukaryota > Viridiplantae > Streptophyta > Magnoliopsida > Zingiberales > Zingiberaceae > Wurfbainia > Wurfbainia villosa. Next base: position 35,766,933 of record CM046006.1, read on the forward strand.
ATGTCATGACATAAAATATAACCTAAGCATACACATGACACTATTACATAACCTAAGCATAATCATGATATTTATATGATAAAAATAAATATGATGTCATGACATGACATATGACAAATAAAACATGACAAATAAAAGGTATAGGTATAACAATATCTAAATTTTAATATTAATTATCATTTATTATTATTAATTATATTTTTCCATATTACTACTAATCCTCCAAGTGTGTCAAAAATTCAAAATGTCACACCATTACCTCTAAACCTAGTTTGTGCCAATTGATTGATTTTTCATAATTTTCAAATAATATTGGCACATCCTAAAAACTTTTAGGATATATGATCAATCTATTTCCAAGGTATTCATAACCTTGAAAATGACCTAAAATGTCAAATCTACCATGGTTAGGTTAACTACCCATCCACTTAGGGTTGACATACTCTAACCCATTTTGTGTGAATCGATCACGCTCCTAGGAACTCAATACCTATTGGAGCTCCTTGGGTTTACTAGGTATTCCTTAGGGATAACTTCCCTAGATACCCTTGTAATAACCCTTCTAGGTTTGGTAGCCTTGTCATTTGAGTCTTGCCTAGATTAACTCTAGGGGTAACTCCCCTTGTAACCTTCTTAGTGGTCTTCCTAGGTTTCTTCGAAACCTTAGCCACTAGACACCTACCATGGTCAACTCTAGAGATGACTTCCCTTGTGACCTTAGTTTTCCTAGACCTAGTACTAGTTCCATAATCAAATGGAACATTGTGATAAGTAGGCATTACCTTCTTGGACATATGCTTGTGACCCAAACCTTGCCTCCTAGATGGTTCTTGCCTCTTACATCCTAGGTCTTGACTATTTGACCCTTTAATTGAATTTTGTATCTTCCTAAGCGTCTTCTCCAACTTCTTAAGCCTTGACCTCAAGGCTTGATTTTCAAACTCCAATTTTTCTATTTTGGTGGGCCCATTGTTTTTTTTGATCATTTTTGCCCTTTCTAGACATATGTCTAGATTTCTTAGCATTAACGTCTAAATGACTCTCTATCTTCTTGATTATTTCCCTAGGTAGGATTGTTCTAGGGACATTAATCTCAAATTTCTCCTTAATTGAAATAGGTCTAGAGTCATTGTTCCTAGATTTGTTCTTAGATAAATTAACATACTTAGTGCCTAAACAATAAAATTTATTATTTCTACTAGCATGCTTTTCATGAGTAATAGCAAGTGAATTAAAAACATACTTTTGATTCTTACATAAATAATGAGCATTATGAAAATATATCTTAGGGTTTGCTTTAGAAGCTCCCCCTACATTGTTGACTCCTTCTTGGACCTTGCTAGGCTTCCTCCCCTAGGGCATTGACTCCTATAATGCCCTCTTTGTTGACATTTGAAACAAATGATGTGCTCCTTATTTTTAATTATTGGGGCACCGGTATCCTTGACCTTTGACACAGGTGGAGCCTTTTTGACTTTCTTAGGACACTTGCTCTTGTAGTGTCTATTTTTTCTACACTCAAAGTATACAATATGATTTTTATTTTTGATTGAAATGCTCGAGTTACCTAGGGTGGTGGTGAAATTTTGAGCTTCCTCTTCTTCTTGACCGGAAGTAGAAGCTTCTTCTTGGAGCTCCAGAGTGGATGGTCTCTCCTCCCCCTCAATCCTAGAGGTGGAGGTCTCCCCTACTTCTTCCACCTCCTCTTCCTCCTCGGATGTCGAACACTCCTCGACCTTCGAATCCTCACTTTATTGTGAGGATGAGTTTGCTTCTTCGGCCTCCTCCGATTGAGCCGATGAACATTCCTCTTCTTCCTCTTCTTCTTGGACCGATTGTGGGTTCTTATGGAATCTTGCCACTTAGCTCCATAGCTCCTTGACATCCATTGTTGGATCGATTTGAGCGCTAGAGGGGGGGGGGTGAATAGCGCAAAATAATTTTTCTTTTCGTACGATTAAAACACGAGTGCACAGCGGAAAATAAATAAGGCAAAGCTTTGTTTTTACTTGATTCACAACCTTCGGCTGCTAATCCAAGGCCCTAATAGTCCTAGACTGTGTACGGAGGGCAAATCACTAAAATACTCTTCCTCGTTGGAGGTAGGAGTAAGTGAGTACAAGAGAAAGACAAGACTCGAGGTAGAGGGACACTCTCCCTCTCCTCGTCACGATAAAAAGCTCCGAGACAAGAAGAGTAATACAATAATATGAAAGGGACGAGCTAAATTAAACTTATACCGACGAAAAAGAAATGAAAACTCAAGCTTAGATCGTCGGAGTGGTAGTACTTCGTCGTCGTAGAGTGATCGGAGAGTCGCGGCGTTATGGAGGCTTTTGGAGAGCTTTTTGATGATGAAATGGGGAGGAATGAACCTTCTTTTATAGCCCTAGAAGTCCCCTCCTCGAGCACATCAAGATCCTACATCAATGGCCACCTCACTCTTGAAGAAAGGGATGAGTTTTGACTCATCTCGAAGCTGATCCTTGACCAGTGGTTGAACTGATTTCTTGGCCGGTTGAACTGATGGCTCAGCAGTTGACTGGCCGGTTGAACTGATGTCCAGTAGTTGATTGTTAAATACTGAAAAATTTAAAATATTAAATTAAATGGCCCAATAATTAAGGAAATAATCCTGGAATTATCTCGGGATTTTTAGGGAATTTTTAGAATTTTTCTGGAATTTTTCTGGATTTAAATGGACTCCGTACGAGACTTTTACGGGGATAAAATAAATAGGCTTTTGTGAGGTCTATTTAAGGGGTATTAACCTAAATCAGAAACCCTAAGTTTTTATTTTTTTCTATTTTTCTTTTCCCCGCCGCGCCGCGACTCCTTCGGCAGTTCCCTTCCGCCGAGCCTTCTCTCCCCCCGCCCGCCCTCTTCTTTCTTCCTCGCGGCAGCCCGACGCCGTCGCGCCCGTCGCCAGCAGCCCGACGTCGGCGCCCTATTCTTCTCTCCGCCGGCGCCTTGTTGCTTCGCCGAGGACCAGGCCGAAGCCACCGGATCTCCTCCACCGCGCGACAACAAGGGATTTCGCCCCGACGCGTGCTCCCCTTCGCCGTCCGACACCTAGGTCTGGCCGGGGCCGCTGCTCACCGACAGCGCTTTCCTTCCGCCACTGCTTCTCCCCGTGCGCTCGCCGTCCACAGCCATCGCCGCCTCTGACCTTCTCGCCGGTGGTCGCCGGTGTAGGTAAGGGTTTCTTTTGTGGATTGGTTGACCGATGTTGTGAGGAGAGGAATTGAAGAGAATCGGTGAGTGAGGTTAGGGGCAATAATAGGGCAGCAAGGAAGTACCGGTTGTGAGAGGCTGTGAGAGTTTTCTTTGGAGGGTGTTGTGCGGTTAGGGTTTGGAGGTGGTCGTGCAAGGATTGGCTATGAACAATCTTTGAGACACTGTAAATTGAGTTGGGGATCTAATTTGGGAAAGGATTGGCTGTCGGTGGAATTTCTAGGGCGGGTGAGCTTGATAGGTCGATTTGGGTTGATTCCAGAGTTATTCGGTTGATCGGTATGGTTCGGAGGATATGAGATTTGGGTTAATTGGGATATAAAGGAAATCGATTAATTATTTGAGTTGTCGGTGAATTATATTTTTGTGCTTGACTATAGTTATGCTATATGCAAGTTTCGGTCACGAGGCAGGTCCCCAGTCGTGACGATTTGGTTCATTCTTTTGCGGATATATTATCAGGCGGGTATTTTGACTTAACTTTTAGATTAAGTCAAATTGATATACTAGTTAGGATAGTTTACAATAACTTTTTCATGTTTATATGCCTGGTATGATTTTGGTGCCTACTAGATACATGCATGTGATAGGATATGATTATATTTTCCTGTTTGACTTGGATCATAGTATATGGATTAGGGATATGTACATATTGATTGTACATATTATTCGGATAGGTATTTTGAGTAGGATTTACATGTTTTAGTATCATGCACCATTTTTGCATGATTGCATGCTAGCTGGATGGAGTTCCATTATTGTTGAGCATGACTAGTTACATGGCTTCGCATACACCGCCACTCATGGGTTAGTGGTACATCGGAGGTGTGTGTGGTTGCTCTGTCGAGCTCATTGGTCCGCTCATGGGTAGCGATGAGGCAGCGTGGTAGCGGGCAGGGATCCCTCCTCTGGTCTATGACACCGGGAGATGAGAGCTTAGCTCCCCCACTATGTTTGGGGCAAGAGGATAGGTGTACTCCGACAGCATCCTGTCCACTCGGTCACTCAGGAGCAGTGATGGCAGAGTGCACAGTTGTCATAGCCCTACCCACTCGGCTTCACCATTGCGTGTGAGGCGGCTGACTGGCGTCAGGGGTGACCATGTCATTGGCACGACATGCATTTTGCACGGATTGCATTTTGTATTGTGTTTGCTGCATTATTGTATTGATGCCTTGGATGTGCATATGATTGTCATGCATACAGGATACATGTTTATATATGGTCAGGACTCTATTACTTCTAGTCAGGCACATGCTCCTATATCAGGGTAGGAGATTCAGGTAAGTACAGTCATTTTGTATTTCGTGCTTGCATACCCTATTTATGTGAGACTGTACTGACATGATATTTTTATTGTTAGCTATACCTTACTTTGCATATCTACTATACCCGCAGAGTTCTTTGAACTCACCCCGTTGATTTATATCTATTTCAGGATGAAGCTGTCAGGAGAGTGCAGCTGCCGGACCCCACTCGTCGTGAATGTTTTATTTTGGATATTTGCTTTATGGTTTGGATATTTTGGTTAGAGGACATGTATAGGTTTAGAGATTGATTTTGTATTTGGATTTTTGGTGTCCGTATGGACCTTATTCGGATTTTGGTTTGATTGGATTTTGGTGAGTATTCCTGCCCAGATGGCAGAAGGGGTAAGTTGATTTATGGTAGACTGTTTATCATTTATTTTGGTTGATGGCCTGAGGCCAAATTATATAACTGCGTGTGAGTTTGGATTCCGGTCGTGTTGACCGATATATAGTGGCCGTGTAGGCCTTGTATGTAAATTGAGATTGTCACCCGTATAGGGGAGATGCTATTGGATTTTCGTCTGGCGGGGTCTCCTTCGGGGCGTGACATTGACTGGCCGGATGAAGTGATGGCTAGAATTTTTGACTACAATAAAGAGTTAGCTCGAAATATAAGTGAATTCGACGGTCACTTGTCGTCCAATCTCGACATAGACCTTCCATGGGAAGTCTTGGTCGGATCGTCGCCTAAGGACGTCCCCATACGAAGGACACGACCTCACTTCACTTTACTCACTCGAGCTTACCTCAACATTTACCTTTGAAGCCTTGCTTTCGGTCTCCACCTGAGGTCTTCGGCTCCCTCCGAAGTCCTCCCGGTGTCGCTAGCCTTCAGCTCCAATGTTAGCACTTTTCTGCACACTCGATTTAGCTTGTGAGATAACAATATGAGCTTAACTTTGTATCGTTTTCTATAATCAAAACTCAGGTTTGACTTAGGTGTCTACTGCACCAACAATCTTCCCCTTTTTGATCTATGACAAACCCACATACAAAGTTAAGAAAATAATATCATGAAGAGTAATAATATGCATGAGAATAAAAAATAATAAAGATTAAGTAGGAGTAGTAGAGTTTTTCTTCTAAGTCTCCCCCTTGAGGAAACCTCACCCTTGACCGAGGGTGAGTCTTGAAAGAAGATCTCAATCCTCCCCCTTGATGTTTGCTATTTTTACTTAAAGTTGGCCTTAGTAAAAAAACTTAAGTTGGCCCTTTCTCCCTTTTTAAAACAATTAAGTTTAAATAAATTTGCAAAAATTAAAGTTAAGTAAAAGAAAATATTTACTTAACTTTTGGCCATGAGAATAAGTATGAAGTCTTAAGTTAAGTTATCAAAAAAAAAATGATCCCTTAACTTTGACCTTTTTCTCCCCCTTTTGCCATATATCGAAAAGAGTGGGGGGGGGGGGTTTGAAAAAGAAGAAACTATAGGTATTAAGTTTAAGTTTTCAAGTCCAAGCATGTTCCATATTATTTTGAAAATAATATACTGAAAATAAGCTCATCTATATAATGTTCAACTCTTATTTGACTTGATTGATATAAAGAATCAACAAGTCATGGTCATAGTTGGTTAATATATATGATTATACTCCGTGGTTCATGGTAATGCACTAGCTCTACATCTGAAACAAAGAGTAAGGTCCTAACATCTCACGCCTATCTACGTGGCTAAGTACACAAATGCATTAGTCCTATGTGTTGTGAGATGCATTGACTCCTTAAATCTATAGGTGCATGATATCTAAGGTATGTCCTAAGCTAGTTCCATGAGCATGTAAAGTAAAAAAAATAGTAATAAGAAGATATAATTCTACTACGCACATGCCCAATTTTCATCTTAGTAGACTGAATTCGGCTTCGGGTAGGGGTTTAGTAAATAAGTCTACCAAGTTGGACTTCGATTCGACGTATTCGAGTTGTATGGCTCCGTTGGCCACATGTTCTCGAATAAAATAATGTTTGACCTCTATATGTTTGGTCATAGAATGACATATTGGATTCTTAGTTAGGTTAATTGAGCTAATGTTATCTACGTGAATTTTAGTGTTCGTAAAGTCTAACTTAAAATCTCGGAGAGTGTGCTTCATCCAAAGAAGCTGAGTGACACACTCACCCATCGCGATGTATTCGGCTTCGGTGGTAGATAAGACAACACAGTGTTACTTCCTACTGCACCAACTTACTAGACTTGAGCCGAGAAGTTGACAACAACCACTCGTACTCTTTCTATTGAGCTTACTACTGGCATAGTCTGAGTCGGAGTAGCTGGTTAGTTGGAACTCGGTAGATCTTGGGTACCAAATACCGACATTAAGTGTACCCTTTATATATCTAAGGATACGCTTGACTAGAGTTAGGTGAGACTCCTTGGCACAGGTTTGAAACCTTGCACACATACTTACTGCAAATAAGATATCAGGTTGGCTTGTAGTTAAGTAAAGGAAACTCCCTATCACGCTCCTATAGTGTTTTAAGTCAATTGGATTTCCGGTTACATCTTCTTCTATATTTACATTCGTTGCCATTGGGGTATTAATAATTTTAGCGTCTTGTATCCCAAAGCGTTTAATTAATTCCCTAGCATATTTGCATTGGTGTATATATATTCCATCTTTAGTTTGTTTAATTTGTAGACCTAAGAAGAAACTCAACTCACCTACTAAATTCATTTCAAATTCACTTTCCATAATTGAAATGAATTCGTTTAGTAGGATCGAGTTGGTGGTTCTGAAGATGATATAATCTACGTAGATTTGGACTATGAATATGTCTTTATCTATGGTTTTTACGAAAAGGATTGGGTCAACTACACCTTGGTTAAATCCTTTGGACTTAAGATAAATCGAAAGCCTCTCGTACCAAGCTCAAGGAGCTTGTTTGAGTTCATAGAGAGCTTTCTTTAATCTAAGGACATGGTCGGGTTTATCTAGACTTTCGAAACGGGGGGGGGGGGGTTGACTAACATAAACCTCCTCCTTAATATATCCATTCAAGAATGTTGACTTTACATCCATTTGAAACAACTTAAATCCTCGATGTGCAGCATATGCTAATAACGCTCGAATGGACTCTAATCTAGCTACTGGGGTATAGGTCTCGTCGTAATCTAATCCTTCAACTTGACTAAAACCTTTGGCAACTAATCTAGCTTTATTTCTAACTACTTCACCTTTATCATCAAGTTTATTTCTAAACACCCACCTTGTTCCAACGATTATTTTATCTTTAGGTGGTGGTACTAATTCTCATACTTCGTTCCTAGTGAACTGAGCTAGCTCTTCTTGCATTGCAATAATCCAATCGGGATCAAGAAGAGCTTGGTCAATAGTTTTGGGTTCAATTTTGGAAATCAAGGAGATTTGACTAAGGTTTTGGTATGAGGCTCTAGTTCGAACTCCTAGGCTTAGATCACCTATCACTTGGTCAATAGGATGATTGGTTTGAGTCCTAGTTTGATTTGGGTTAGAGTCATCTATCACTGTGTCGATAGGATGACTCGTTTGAGTCCTAGTTTGGTTAGAGTCATCTACCACTTGGTTGATAGAATGACTTGGTTGACTTAGGTTAGGATTAATACTAGACTTGATCTCCGGATCAGAGTTGAATCTGGTATGAATCGGCTCGCTAATTGGGGTTGCCGGGGGTTTTGTAGGTTCGTGTCCTTCATCAAACACTATATTGATAGTCTTCTCGACTCTAAGGGTGTCATGGTTATATACTCTATAAGCTCTACTCGTAGTCGAGTATCCTAGAAAGATTTCGGTCAAGGTTTTGGATGTAAATTTTCCTAGGTAATTCTTAGTGTCTAGGATATGTACCTTACACTCAAATACCCTAAAGTACTTGATGTTAGGTATTTTATCGTGATAAATCTCGTACGAGGTCTTAAGGTGCCTCTTTACCATAAGGATCCTATTTTAGACATAGCACGCCGTACTAACGGCTTCTGCACAAAACCCATCGAGTAGGTTATACTCGTTTAACATTGTCCTAGCGGCTTCTTGTAGGGTTCTATTTTTACGTTCTACCAGGCCATTCTGTTGTGGAGTTCTAGGGCATGATAACTCATGGTGGTATCCATTTAGGTTACAAAATTCTGTAAATTTGTGGTTCTCGAATTCACCACCATGATCACTTCTAAGTCTTTTGATTTTAAGGTTTTGTTGATTTTCTATTAGTTTAAATAGGTTGATTAATTGATCTAGGGTATCACTTTTGTGTTTGATGAACCTAACCCAAGTAAATCTAGAATAGTCGTCAATTATGACTAAGCAGAATTGACTCCATTAAGTGACTTAGCTCTGTGTGAATCAAATAGATTCATGTGTAGGAGCTCAAGAATACTTTTGGTTCGTTCTTGATTAGTTAGTTGATGTTGTATCCTAGATTGTTTACCTTGTTGACAAGCATTACATATTTTATTATCCAAGTTGTTGAGGTTAGGCAAACATCTGACTAAGTCACTCTGACTCATCTTATAGATGAGTCTTGGGTGCGAGTGACCGAGTCGTCGGTGTCACAACCAAAATTTCTCTTGCCGTGTCATAAGACACTTGGTTGAGGAGTTAGTTAAATTAATAGTATAAATATTGTTATTTCTGGTTCCCTTAAGAATTGTTTTAGAAGTTTCATTTGTATTAATTATGCATTCATTTTCTAGAAATATGACCTTATAGTTATTATCATACAATTGGCTTACATTAAGTAAATTATATTGAAAATTTTCTACTAATAAGACATTTTGAATAATAAAGTTAGAGTTGAGCTCAATATCACCTGATCCGATGATTTTGAGCTTGCTGTTGTTTCCGAAGGCTACCGATCCTTGTTGTTTGAATCGAAGCTTCCAAAACTTGAGTTGATCCCCGGTCATGTGTCGGGAGCAACCACTGTCCAACATCCATTGATCCTACACACAAGGTAGTTGGATCGGATATTGGAATTATTAAAGGTTGGTTGTAAATTATTAAACCTAAATCATCTCACCCATATCTACATGATCAAGCATGTTAACCTTATATGTTCTTGTGATATGACTTCCAATTTTATTTGATTTAAATTTAATGATTTGAACACTTATCAACCTTGCGTTAGATTCGGATTTGACATTAAGCTCATCAAGTCACCTTTTCAAGATCATGGCTTCCAGGTCGTGGCGAGACACAGAGGTCTTCTTTGATCGGAAAAATGACCACTTCCTTAAACAAAGTCATTTTCAAGAAAATAGAGACTTGACTCACCTAAGACCACTTCCTGGTCTAACTAGTCTAGGATACGGCGAGGTAGCTTCACCTAGTTCCGCTCGGTCAAGTGCACCGAACTAGATACGCCTTATCTAGCCCGAATACACAAGACTCCACTTTCTTAGCATACTATCATCTCGCCGCATCCTGGTACTATGTTACCAAGTATTGATGAGTTATAGTCCTATCTAACCATTCTAAAAAGAAAAATCAAAATAAATAAAGAACCTAAGCATGCAATTTCTAAGTTAAAGCACAAACAAATTTTGTACTGGCTCCCCCTGGACCGTTGAACAGTTCGGTCTCTCCACATAGTGGATTTGGTCCTTGGGAACCCAGTACTGGTTCGATCCTAAGTTTGAAATCAATACGGTCTTAGGGACCCATGCTTGGACATGTTTTTTTATGTTGACTTACAATCGACATATACGACTTGTTGGTCGTATTTGAGCTAAACCCTAGTCCGACCTTGTTGTACATGGCCCTTTGCGATCCAAGTAGGAGGTCAAGTCCTTTGGATCCCAAAGTAAATCTTTCCAACGTGTTCCTAAGATCTTCGACTTGACTCTTCAAGAGTGAGTTCTCAACTTCGAACTTTTCAACCCGAGTTGAGTCCTCCTCTCAAACTCGACTAGTCGAAGAGGTTAGGGAGACCTCGTGTTTGAGGAGTTTAACTTCCTCAACTAGGGTCTCGACCTTGGACTCGGACTTAGCTAATTTCCTAGTTAAGAATTTAATTGCACTATAAAATGTACTAATAAGGGATCGACTTACCTTGAGTGTATCTTTTGAACCGGATGCGGATCCGTGACTTGTCTTGAATAGAGCTTCGTAGTTCGATTCGTCTTTGGTTTCAGATTCGTGTTCCGGTTTCGACTCCGTCTCCGATTCAATTGGTTTAGCCATGAAGACGCGATCATCGTCTTCTTCCTCGGACTCTTCTTCCCACTTAGCGTTGAGTGCCTTTTTATGTTTCGGTGCTTTGTTCTTGAGCTTCGGACATTCAGACTTGATATGTCCAAACCTGTTGCATTCGTAACACCTAACATTAGAACTTTTAGGCTTACCTTCATTGGGTCGAGTGACGGTTCACTTTTGGCCCTTGATCATCCTCCGAACTAGATTGACTAGTTCGGCCTCCATTTCCGGGTCGACCTCCGAATCGGATTCATCTTCTTCCTCCTTCGGGGGTGGCTTGCTCGCGGTTTTCTTCTTCGAACCTGCAAAAAGTGCTATACCCTTCTCGGGTTCCGAGTTAGACTATTCATGGAGTTCGAAATCGGAAAACAACTCATCTAATCTAAGTTTTGAAAGATCCTTGGAGACCTTGTAGGCATCGACCATGGATGCCCACAAGGTAGTCCTAAAAAATGAGTTTAGTACATACCTAATAAGGTCACGATTTTCGACCCTTTGTCCGATTGCATGTAGGTTGTTGATGATATCTTGAACGCGAGCGTGAAATTGCATCGTCGTCTCGTGTTCCTGCATTTTTAGATTATATAACTTATTGAACAAGAGATCACACTTACATACCTTGGCTTCATCAGTCCCTTCGTGTAGCTCCACTAGTTTTGTCCAAAGATCCTTTGTGTTGATGAAGGGGCCGACGCGATTAAGCTCCTCCTTGGACAAGCCGCATTGGAGGATTTGAGTTGCCTTGGCGTCGGCTTCGACTTATTTTTTTGTAGCATTGGTCCATTGGTTATAATCCAAAGATTCACCCACTTCATTAGTCAGAAGTGTGAATCCCATTTGGATTATGATCTACATCTCGATTTGGGTCTTAAGGAAGCACTCCATCTGATCCTTCCAATAACGGAAGTCATCTCCGTTGTAAAATGGAGATCGGACGGTGCTAAAACACTCGAGATGGGTCATTGATACAAAAAAACAAAGAGAATGAAGCAAAAAAACCTAATAACAACACAAACGATCGAAATGTCCCAAGATTTGCGTCTTGGATTAGTAGTGCGAATGAAAAAAAAATTAAACGAATGAAAGAGAGAAAAAATTCGAAATAAACAGAAATAAAAAAGAAAAAAAATCTGTAAAAATCTAGATTGGTGGTTTCACCAAATCTTAGCACCTCCGGCTCTGATACCAATTGTTGGATTGATTTGAGCGCTAGAGGGGGGGGGGGGTGAATAGCGCAAAATAATTTTTCTTTTCGTACGATTAAAACACGAGTGCACAGCGGAAAATAAATAAGGCAAAACTTTGTTTTTACTTGGTTCACAGCCTTCGGCTGCTAATCCAAGGCCCTAACGGTCCTAGACCGTGTACGGAGGACAAATAACTAAAATACTCCTCCTTGTTGGAGGTAGGAGTAAGCGAGTACAAGAGAAAGCCAAGACTCGAGGTAGAGGGACACTCCCCCTCTCCTCGTTACAATAAAAAGCTCCGAGACAAGAAGAGTAATACAATAATATAAAAAGGGACGAGCTAAATTAAACTTATACCGACAAAAAAGAAATGAAAACTCAAGCTTAGATCGTCAGAGTAGTAGCACTTCATCGTCGTAGAGTCGTCGAAGAGTCGCGGTGTTGCGGAGGCTTTTGGAGAGCTTTTTGATGATGAAATGGGGAGGAATGTACCTTCTTTTATAGCCCTAGAAGTCCCCTCCTCGAGCACATCAAGATCCTACATCAATGGCCACCTCACTCTTGAAGAAAGGGATGAGTTTTGACTCATCTCGAAGCTGATCCTTGACCAGCGGTTGAATTGATTTCTTGGCCGGTTGAACTGATGGCTCAGCGAACTGATGTTGGTAATGAACTAATGTCCAAATAGCTTGATCGAATAAAGTTAGCTTGAAATATAAGTGAATTCAATGACCACTTGCCGCCCGATCTCGACATAAACCTTCCATGGTAAGTCTTGGTTGGATCATTGCCAAAGGACGTCCCCATACGAAGGACACGACCTCACTTCACTTTACTCACTCGAGCTTACCTCAACATTTACCTTTGAAGCCTTGCTTCCGATTTCCACCTGAGGTCTTCGGCTCCCTCCGAAGTTCTCCTGGTGTCGCTAGCCTTCAGCTCTAGCGTTAACACTTTTCTGTACACTCGATTTAGCTCGTGAGATAACAATATGAGATTAACTTTGTATCGTTTGCTATAATCAAAATTCAGGTTCGACTTATGTGCCTACTGCCCCAACATCCATGTAGTCACTTAAACTATGCAAAATGTTGTTAGGAATTAAAACAACCAAGAATTTAATTACTTTCTTATTTTTCTCGAATTCTTGGATTTGTTCCTCAGTCTACTTCTTCATTTTGAGGAATCCTCCCTTAGGCCCTCTCGGATACTCGAATCCTTATATCAAGGTGGACCATTCTTCAAAATCCCTCATCATGATGAAATCTTCAATCCTTGCCTTCCACTGATTGAAGTCTTCTCGTCCATAGAGTGCATACGGGATCGGAGTGTTGATGCTCCATCCTAGTCTTTCTTCAAACTCCATTTTCTTCTTCACCCTCTAGTGGTGTTCTCTTGGCGGTTAGTCCAAATAAAGAGTGGCCTCACTCTGATACCACTTGTTGGAAATTGGACGTCGCTAGAGGGGGATGAATAGTGTGTCATACGTCAATGGATTTTGATTGCGTTCGTCTCTACACTTCGTTAGTATGTGTAGCGGAATATATATAAAACATAAACTAAATACGACAAACACATACAAATATAACGTGGTTCGGAATCTCAAGGTTCCTACTCCACGGGTTGGGCTAGAATGGGCCCCAACGATGCCAACCACGACTGATAATCAAAATGCTCATTCTCGGAACAATCCGGAGGTGGAGGAAATCTCTTACAACAATAAGAATCAAATACAAACTAATACAAGTAAACTATACAAAGACAAGTAAAGAAAACTTTACACAATATGAACTTGAGTGCTTGCTTTTGGTTGCTTGAGAAGAGCCTTGAAGGTCTGGATTGCAGTAGCAAATCCCCTCCAAATCGCCTCAAAGAACCATGCCAAAATCCTTCTCCACGAGCTCCTTTTAAAGCTTCACCTCAAGCTGGATTTCGCCTAGCAGTCGACTGATCGAGACCATCAGTCGACTTCTCTTATAGCCGTTGTGAGACAACGAATCGATCTACGTTAGATAAATTCCAACGGATACACGACAATGATCATTATCATTACCCAACATCATTGCCGCCAAGGCCATATGACGATCACGGCCAATGAGCATTTTGCTCCCGTAACCCTAACTAGTAGTCGACTGCCATCCATGGCAGTCGACTGCTCAAGCCATTAGTCGACTGCCCAATGCCGGCAGTTGAATGTCAGGCTATTTCTTACAGTCGAACACTAGTCGACTCAGATCAATTAGAATGACCATAATCTCAATCGACTGTCAAGAGTCAACTCGGTTGCCAAGTATCAAAACACTTGACCAATTGACTGGTCTAAAGCCGCAGTCGACTGACAACCTCAAATATGAGGTTAACCCCAAGTATGATGCCCTCATACTTGCTAGACCACCCTTAGCCTAAACCTAAGTCTTCTAGCCACCTCCGTCAGCCTCACACCTATTGGATCCCTCCAAGTCATCCATGACTTGTTCATCCATACGCTAGCATTCAGGTGTTTCCATCAGCTATTGTCATGCTAAGCTGGTCTATACCGCCAAGGCACATTGGTCTTACGTTGCCAAGACTACCGCTTGGACTTTATGCCGTCAACCATTGGACTTATGCTGCCAAGACTCTACCCTTGGACTTCCCTTGCCAACTCATGTTAGACTTTCCATTTATCAAGACTCAAGCTTGAACTTTCTCTTTCCAAGACCTATACTTGGACTTTCCATGCCAACCCATGTTGGACTTTCCAATTGCCAAGACTCAAGCTTGAACTTTCCCTTGCCAAAACTCATGCTTGGACTTTCCATTGTCAAGTACCCATGACTTGGACTTTCCCATGACAATCACATTGTCATACATTTTATCGAACATCAATGTCAAACATTAATGTCAAATATCAATGTCAAACATCAAAACACTACTCGAGTCAAACTTGAGTCTGGTCAATCGTGACCTGGATCGATTGCACCAACACAAGAGTACTGCATTTTATTTTTAAATATCTTTGCATTGTAATAATTCACTTTATGATGCCTTGTGTCTTTTCTCTTTCGTCTATGGAGTAGATACATTGATTCTAAGATTAGGGAGTAGCTTGTGTATGTTGGATATGCCAGTTTGAATACTTATATTATCTGCTCTTGAATTTATATTTGTAGTTTATGTTGTTTAGATCGATGAGAATTATGTTTTGATTCTATTTCTACTGTGCTTATGTTGGTACAAAGATAGAAAACCTTTGTATCAAAATTTAGAAGAACCAAGGGGGAACTGTGTGGACATCCCTCCTCCGATAACCGTAGAAAGTAGAATATGATAGAGTAGGAAATGAAATATGTTCTGTCTCCTCATAGGGATTACTTGGACATCCTCGTACCTTAATAACATATCTTAGCAGAAGGCCCAAAGTAGATGACATTAACTCTAGAAGGGTTGAGGGACCTTAGTGACAGAGGTCTCCCAATGGTATCAACCCCCTGAGCTCTAATAATCTGAAAGGGAAACTTGGTTAGGAATAGGTAGTTCCCGATAGAAGCAAAAGTTCATCGGACAATTACATGATGATCCTTTTGCAAGATCATAATTAGAGATCCTTAAGGTATTAAATTGATAGCATATTCAATAATGTATAAGTGAAACCAAAGTCCTACAATCTTTTTAGGGACCTGAGACCACCTTCGCTTTCTCCGAGTGACACCGTAATTGAGCCAAGACTACCGTCGACCTCGAACACCTTACTCTTAGGGGATTCACTCCGAACAACGACATCCACTGGGCAAACGGTATTCGAATCTCAGTCTTTGTGGGATCGATACATCTTTTATTACTTGACGACATTCGTGCACTTGCGGGCATTGAGCGCGAGCGCGCGCATCGAATCCTTGGCGATCCTCATCGGAGATTTGGGGTCGTGCTCGCGTGCATCAAGTTTTTGGTGTCCTTGCCGAGGACTATTGATTCGATATCGAATTGAAGGTGGATAGTTCAGATCATACCTAGATTAGATTTATTTTCTTGTTTTTACTTTATTTCAGTTTATTTAGTTTTGGGATCTTTGTTATTCATATTCAGTTTAGATTAATTCTAATAGTCACATTATATCTCTCTTTAGTTCAGTTTTTAGGTTTTCTTCATTTGGCTCAGTACTTTAAGTTATTCGATTTCCTTTTAATAAGTAGTATATACACTCCCAATTGCGCAACTTGGTTCATCATATGCATAGACGCTTAGGATCGAAAAATCTGCTTCCGATTGATTTAGAAATAGAAAGAACTTACCATTGAAGAAGGGCTGGACAAAGAGATATGGAGGAGCACGACGCCCCTTTGGCAAACATAGGTAGTCATCCTCCGAGGGATTATGCAGCTCCCAGCGCTAGAGGGTATAGGTCGAGTATAGCTGGACCTCAATCACAGCTAATAATTTTGAATTAAAACCTGCTCTTATACACATGGTCCAGCAGAGCCAATTCAGAGGAGTTGCAGCTGAAGACCCGAACCGACACCTAAAAACATTCTTAGCGATATGCTCGACCTTAAAATTCATTGGGGTGCCCACTAACGTGATCCATTTGAGCCTCTTTCCGTTCTCACTACAGGACAAGGCAAAGACGTGGCTACACTCCCTTCCTTCAGGAAGAATCACCACATGGGAGTGTGAGCAGCAATTCATGAATAAATTCTTCCAACCAAGTAAGACTGCTCATATGTGCCACTTGATTACTAGCTTCCGCCAGAAGGAAGGAGAGTCCCTTTTTGAAGTCTGGGATCACTACAAAGGGATACTCTATCAATGCCTTCATCATGGTCTCAAGAGGTGGCTGGTGATCCACATATTCTATAATGGGATTACATATGCCACGAAGGTTTCCCTCGATTCTGCTGCAGGAGGAGCGTTAATGAATAAGACCATCGAGGAAGAGGAAGAGTTGATCGAGGAGGTGGTCCAGAACCACCACCAATGGGCTTTCGAGTGTGGTCACCCAACACCTGCAATCGGTAAATATGCTGTTAACTCCATCGATCATCTAGTGGCGAGAATGGACGTACTAACCAAATGGTTTTACTCCCTAACCCTTACTTCTATATGTGTGGCCAATTCCTTTGGAGAGGGAGTAGCAGCGTATCAGGAGGAATACTATGGAGGGCAGAGCAGCTCTGAGGAGCAGGTTGAGCATGTCAATGCAGTGGGCGAGTACAATCAGAGGCTCAACAATCCATATTCGAGCACATACAATCCCAGATGGAGGAACCACCCGAACTTTTCCTATAAGAATAATTCGGGAAATTTTTAACAATCGGGAGGATATGGGCAGCTGGGCAGCGGACAACAACACCGCCTAAATCTAGACGTAAGTCAATGATTGAAGGCTTCATTGCTACCCAAATGAAGGCTAATGCAGAATTTCAGCGGAAGCATCAAAGAACTGAAGAGGCACTGAGGGAGTTGAAGGCCTCTGTTGATGGACTCACAAGCCACACTAAGATGTTGGAAACGCAAGTGGCCCAAATAGCCAAGACCGTATCACAAACTATAGACAGCTCTCACCTACCATCCAAGCAAAACCCGGTTAAGGGAGAGGGAGCGTACAGTGAAATAGTAGGTCAGAAAAACAAAGTCACTAAGGGGTGCGTAGCCATGATGTCAACTTTGCCAAACCAAGCAGAAATTGAGGATAATATTCCACCCAAGCTTGAGGACCCTAGTGATTTTGTCTTATGCCCTGCATGATCTATGAGGAGAGCATCAACGAAGCATTATGTGACCTAGGATCGTCTGTTAGCGGCATGCCCTACGTGATCTATAGGGAGATGGGACTGAGTGGGATACAACCAGCTGGCCTGGCTATTCATATAGTGGACGACTCGATCAAGGAACCAGTCGACATGCTAGTGGACGTACCTATCGTAATATAAAGCTTTGTAATACCCACAGACTTAATCATATTGGACACAGGACCAAACTGGAAGAACCCAATCATCTTAGGGAAACCCTTCCTGGCAACTGCAGGAGCATGCATAAACGTGAAGGAGCATAAAGTATCCTTGGAAGTGGATGACGAGATTATCATATTTAACTTATTAGGGTGTAATGCTCCATTCTCAGATGGGTATACTTCCTGTCGGATAACAAAAACCCCATTGGGAGATAGAGATTCTGACAAAGATGGATGGGGGTTCACGGAACCACCGGAGCCAAGATGAAGCAAAGGAGTATGATCAAGCTAAAGACCTTAAATAAGCGCTTCTTGGGAGGCAACCCAAGTGTAGCTTTCTTGATTTTTTTTAGTCATGCATGTTAGTTTAAACTTTAATTTTTGTCCATTAGAATCTTTGCTAGTAACTTAGGGTCGGAAAGAACTAGCTAAGTAGAAAGTAGATACCTTTTTAGACCTAAAAAAGAAGCATGGGTGGCCGTGTGGATTCCACACGGCTGTGCCCAACGATCAGAAGAGCACACAGTAGGGCGTGTGGAAAATCTTGGACCGTGTTGCACTCTGAGAGAAATCCAAAGTCGTACATGGTCGTGCCAAATCCAAAACTTTTTTCAAGCGCCCAATAGGAGCCCACCTAGTCTAGGCCATGAACCTACACCTGCATCGCCTTCTTTTTCCACTTTTGAGTAGGATGCAGGTACGTTGACTTATGACTTCTCCGAGTTCCGATCACACCTCGACCATATTTACGCCAAGCAGCAGACACAGGGGAAGCGATAGGAGGAGCACAACGCCTACATGTAGGCGGAGTTTCAGGGCCTCCGAGAGCATTTCCAAAGGGCCGAAGAGTTCTACAGCGAGGCCCGAGCCTATTTTCAGGAGGAGGCTGCCTACCGCCAGGAGGTTCGGCAACACATGTTAGGGCAATCAACCCAAGTATGATATAGTTTTGATGTGTGTGGCAAAGGATTTAAGTTAGGTTGTTATGGATTTGATATGTGTGTTTAAGTTGTACAGAACTTAATAAATCACACATGAGGTAGCTTGATGATAGCATTAGTGAGTTCACCATCTCATAGCTCGGGTCCTTGAGTCGGTAAAGGATGGCATTACGGAAGCCGTGTGCTTGGTGCATCTGAGGGACCGTCGGACGAGGAGCATTGGAGTGAAGCCAAAGGAAGCAGACTTCAGGGCGAGACGCAAAGGATGACATTACGGAAGTCGTGCGCTTGGTGCATCCGAGGGATGTGACCGGACGAAGAGAGCTTCTGCGAGGGACTTCAAGGGAGATGAGAGAATGAGCGATTGTAATGATAGCTCATAGGTGAACTTGGCCGAATGACTAAGTGTCAGATGCTCAAACTTTTGTTTGAGGTTTTACCCGACGTTTGGATAAGTCGGATGCTCAAACATGAGTTTGAGGTTTCTACTCGACGATTGGAAGTGTCGAATGCTCAAACAGATGGTTTAAGGTTTACCCGACTGTCGGAGGCTCAAACAAGTATTTTGTTTGAGGTTTTACCCGACATCAGTCGACTGCTCCGAGTCGATGGCACTCGACTGGTGCTCAACCGGTGTTTGATTGATGGCTTTCTGGCCCAGCAATTGACTACTAGAGTTTAGCAGTCGACTGCTACACCATCAGTCGACTGCTGAGGGACGATAGTCGACTGATGAAAGTGGTCGCGGGTGCAAAAGGTTTGAAACTTAACTAATCGCCTGGATCACTCGATTGATGGCTCTATCAGTCGATTGATAGGCATGATCAGTCGACTGATTAGGGAGTCGTTAGCTGGACGCCAACGTGGATGAAGTCGTTGTGAGGCAATGACTACAACAGCAGTCGACTGATGGCTGCATCAGTCAACTGCTTGCTATCCAATGGGAAGAATGACCTCTTCCCTATAAGAAGAGACCTTGGGTGCTCTTGGGAGGCTAATGCTTAACTCCTAAATTTCTCCCAAATGCCCAACACATTTTAACACTCTTTTTCTTGTGTTTATTTCAATCTTATTGTAAGAGAGAGTGATTTGTGTAAGAAGGTTTACCTCCACCTTGAAGGAGAGACTAGTGGATTGTTGAGGGAGTGATTCACCTTACGAATCGTCCGTAGACTAGAGGCAAGGGTTGTAAATCACGTTACATCTTAGTATTAGCGTTTGCTTCTCTTTACTTGTTGTATGTGCTTAATTGTCTTTATTGTTAGTATTTCCACTGTGCTAACTTCGATTGTATACCATTAAGATGCGAGAGAATTCCATCGTATACATCGAGGGCTATTCACCCTCTCTAGCCGGGCCACGATCCTCCAACAGCGCATGCACGACGCGCGATCACAGTGGGCTAGAGAGGAGGAGCATAGAGCCGCCGCTACATCTACCAATTCTCAGATTGTCCACATATACATGTGACATCAGCGGTTGAACACTAGATTCTCCCAGGAGCTTGATATGCATAGACTGCCAGACTTCCCACCTCGACCGCCATATTAGAGGTACGGTCTCATTTAAGTCTGGGGGGACCCTAAATTTTGATAAGTTTTTCTACTAGTGTTAGTTTCTTTCCTGACATCTAGGTTTTGTTTGTTTGCATTTATGTGTCCATGCATACAATATTTAGTTTCCTTTCAGCGCTTAGTTGTTTGTCACTTTAAACTGTTTCAGTAATATTTTTGAAATTCTTTACAATTTGCTTCCATACCATAGATAGCTTAACTTCGTTTATCTTGTGGTATTTTATTTTTGGTTGCTTTGATGGATGTTCTAGATTTGCACTTGTTAGCTTTTATCTCTCACTTACACTTGACGAATATTCTGAAAAGAAAAATCTTTTACATACCTAGTTATGATTCATACTAGTAGTTTAATACCTTGGAATTCATAGGTGGCTCTAGATTTAGCATTTTAGTTACTGGAGATGTTCGGATTGTGTAAGTCCATTTGGAAAAATCAAAAGATCAGTGAGCTAGAGAGGAACAAAGTTCCTTGAAAAATAGAGAAAAAAATAATAAAAATAGAAATAAAAGGGAGAAAGAAAAAAAAAGATTTAAAAATAGTTGACGTGTGTGGAAATGGTTAGGTGCTCCTTTGAGGCCGAGTTAGGTTACTGAGGAAACATCTACCAATTTCTCTCGATACCGAGCACGCATTTGAGACTTCATGCTAAATCTAGAGAACGACCCTCGCTTAGGGCAGGTAAGTGCCTAAAAGCCGGAGACCTTAGGAAAACTATAGGATGACGACTTAACTCATTGTGGAACGAGTATCCCTTAGGGAAATTCTCTCAACACATGCACGAAAAGCTAACGTAGTGAACTTTTAGAACATATTTATTTACATTGATTGAAAATATCACTTGATAATTCTAGTTAGCAAGCTAAGTATGGAAAAATGTTTTTTAAATTTCATGACACTGAGGTTTGCTTGAGGACAAGCAAAGATCTAAGCCTGGGGGAATTGATGTGCGCAAAACATATAGGGTTTTAGGAGTAGTTTTAGCATACATCTCATTGCATTTTATACTTGCTTCATGCACCTTTTTTCATGTTTTGTATTTATTTCCTATTTTCTAGTTCGAAGATCTTCTCTTGTTATTTTTATGTGTAGGACGACATTTTTAGAGATAAAATGTCACATAATGGAAGTCCAAGGAAGGTAAGCATGCTCTGGTCATGTTCCCCCAAAATACTGTTGGTGCAATCAGCCCAGGTCACGATTGACCGGACTCGAGTTTGACTTGAGCGATGTTTTGATGTTTGACATGAAGGTTTGACATTGATATCTGATAATGTTTTGGGGAGATTGTTGGTACAATTGACCCAGGTCATGATTGATCAGACTCAAGTTTGATTCGAGGGGGATTTTGATGGTTGACTGGAGTTGACCATGTCATGGAAAGTCCAAGTCTTGAGTATTTGGCATGTAAAGTCCAACATGGGTTGACAAGGGAAGTCCAAGCTTGAGTCTTGGCATTTGAGAAGTCCAAGGATGAAGTCTTGGCAGCATAAGTCCAATGGTTGACGGCGTAAAGTCCAAGCGGAGTCTTGGCAGCGTAAGTCTAATGTGCCTTGGCGGTGTAGACACCGTTAGCATGATATAGCCGATGGAAGCACCTGAAGGCTAGCGTATGGATGAACAAGTCATGGATGACTTGGAGGGATCCGATAGACGCGAGGCTGACGGAGGTGGCTAGAAGGCTTAGGTCTAGGCTAAGGGTGGTCTAGCAAGTATGGGGGCACCATACTTGGGTTAAAACCTCATGTTTGAGGTGTTTCAGTTGACTGAGACCTATGGGCAGTCGACTGGTGTGAGTTAACTAACTACGGGGAGTGCCCTAGCAGTCGATTGCCAGAGGTGGGCAGTCGACTGCTGGACCGATCAGTCGATTGATAGTGTGATCAGTCGATTGATGCTCGATATTTCGGGCACATAATGGAGTCTGACTCAACTGCTGGGGTTAGCAGTCGAGTGAAGGCTCGAGAAGTCGACTGATGGACATGATCAGTCGACTGATGTTCTATCCGTTGGGTTTTTCCAGTGTGAATTACACCGTTGTCTCACAGCAACAGTGTCATCAGTCGACTGATGGTCCTGATCAGTCGACTAATAGGTGATTTCCAGCCCAGGCAGCAGCTTTAAATGGAGCTCGTGGAGGAGGTTTGCATGTTTGTATATTGTTATTGCTTTATTTCCGCTGCGCACTAATCATTTGTAGCAAGCATCATGAACGAATTCCATCGAGCTTCGAAACACGCTATTCACCCCCTCTAGCGGTCATCGAATCCTCAACAATTGGTATCAGAGCCCAGGGCTCTTCTACGGACTAACCGCTGGGAGCAAAGATGCTAGAGGGAAAGATGGAAGTTGAAGAACAACTTGGATTAGACATCAATACACTGGTCTTGTATGCTTTCTATGGACGAGAGGGCTTCAACCAATGGAAGGCAAGGATTGGAGATTTTTTTATGATGAAGGATTTAGAGGAGTGGTCCATCTTAATGGAAGGATTTGAATATCCAAGAGGACCAAAAGGTGGCTTTTTCAAGAAGAAGAGATGGACCGAGGAGCAACTCCAACAATTTGAGAAAAACAAGAAGGTAATCAAATTCATTTTTGATTTGATTCCTAATGATATCTTGTGTAGCCTAGGGGATTGCATGGATGCCAAGGAGCTTTGGAGGGAATTGGCAAGATTCCATGAAGGCCCATCACCGACTCAAGAAGAGGAGGCCAAAGATGAATCCTCATCCTCACAAGCAAGTGAGGATTCGGAAGTTGAAGAGGAGTCAACTTCCGGATCGGTGGAAGAGGAGGTGGAAGAGGTGGAAGAAGCCTCCACCTCTAGGATTGAGGGGGAGGAGAGTAGGGCATCCTTAACACCGGAGCAACAAGAAGAACTATCTACATCTGGTCGAGAGGAAGAGCAAGCTCAAGAGACCCTCACCACCACCCTAGGTAACTCAAACATATCAATTCATAATAAAAATCATATAATATGTTTTGAGTTTAGAGAAAATGGGCACTATAAAAGTAAGCGTCCGAAAAGAGTAAGGAAAGCTCCTCCGACACCTAAAAGTCAAGAAAAGTCAAAGGAAGCCGGTCCTCCAACCATCAAAAGCAAGGAGCATATCATATGCTTCAAATGCAACCAAAAAGAGCAGTATAGGAGTCAATGCCGTAGGGGGAGCAAGAAGGTCAAAGAAGGAGTCAACAATGTAGGGAGAGCTAAGGCTAACCCTAAGGTATATTTTAGTAATGCTCCTTCCAATTTAAATGTCAAAAAGCATGCTAGGAATTTTAATTCTCTTGCAATTTATCATAAAAAGCATGCTAGGAATAACAAATACTTTTGTTTAGGAGCTAAAAATGTTCACATTTCAAATAAGGAGAAATTTGGGACTAATGTCCCTCGAAAGACTTTACCTAGGGCAAGCATTAAGAAAATCAAAGACCACCTAGATTTTAATCCAAAATAGACTAGACACATACCTAGGAAGAACAATTCCTAAAGGACATATGAAAAATCTAATTTAGGAAGATTAGAGCTAGAAAATCAAGCCTTGAGGTCAAGGCTTAAGAAATTAAAGAAGACCCTTAAGAATATACAAAATCAATTTAAAGGGTCAAATGATCAAAAATCTAGGTCCAAGAGTCAAGGTCTAGAGTCTAAGAGGCAAGGCTCATCTATGGGCAAGAAAGGCTTGAGCCACAAGCCTAAGTTCAAGGTAGATAAGCCTATCTACCATAGTGTTCCATTTGATTATGGAACACAAACTAGGTCTAGGAAGACCAAGGTTACTAGGAAAGTCATCCCTAAGGGTAACCAAGGTATGTGTCTAGTGGCTAGGGTTTCAAGGAAACCTAGGTAAGCCACTAAGAAGGTTACAAGGGGAGTCACCCCTAGAGTTAACCATGACAAGACCCAAATGACCAAGACTAATAATCCTAGAAGGGTCATTAGGAAGGTATCTAGGGAGGTCATCCCTAAGGAATACCTAGTAAATCCTAGGATCTCAAATAAGTTTTGGATTCCTAAGAGCGTGATCGATTCACACTAGATGGGTTTAGGTGTGTCAACCTTGAATGGATGGATAGTTAACCTAACCATAGTAAAGGTGACATTTTAGGTTATTTTCAAGGTTATGGATACCTTGGAAATATATTTGATTTTTAATCCTAAAAGATTTTAGGATGTGCTAATATTATTTATAGAAGTTGATAAATTGATCAAATTGACACAATTTAGGTCTTAGAGTCATGGTGTGTTATTTTGGATTTTTGACACACTTTGGAGAATAAATGACAATGTGACAAAATGGACAAAATAATATCAAATGACAATTACTATTAAAACTTAGGTATTATATACCTATATTTTTTATGTGTCATGCTTTGATTGTCATATAACATGTTATGACATCATATTTGTCTTTAATCATTTAATATGTCATAATCATGTTTAGGATTTTGGTCTTTATGTCATGCATGCTTAGATTCTATCATATGTCATGACATCATGATCATTGGCCATGTTTAATTATGTTATCATTTATGTCATGATCATTCATGCATCTAATTTGATGAAAATTAATTTAAGGACTATGACATGACTTGAAGTCTCATTTATAAGAGAATCAAGTAGGGTTACCTTAGAAAATGCATGAGGCCTTAGTTTAAGATAAATCAAAACTCACATCTCACATCTAATTGACATGTATGTGTATTTATACACCCTAGATACATGTGAGATGCTAGGATATGAGTTGAGTTCAAGGTGCATAGTTTTTGCATCTAGATGAACTAAAACTCATCTAATATCATTAGTGGATCATTGGGAAAGCTTATGTTCAAGTCATGTACATTAAGCCCAAGGAACATGATCCAATATAAGTTTTCAAAAGCATTTTAAAATAATTTTAGAAAATCTTGGTGAAGTCTATCTTTTGATAGCAATCACCATTAATGAAGTTGATACATAGTGAGTTAAAACATTGAAGTTTTTCTTCACTTTTGAACTTTGTATCAATTTCGCTATTTTATGGGTAAAATATTTTTCTAACATTTTTCATCCATTGTATTGGTCATAAGTTTTATACGTATGAAATTTCATGATTTTTCAAATTACGTATAATTATTTATGAATTTCTGAAATTCGATTCTGATAATTGAAATTCGGAAATTTCAGTTATCAGTCGACTGCCCTTGGTGGCAGTCGACTGATGAGCCCGACAGTCGATTGATTTCTGAGAGACTCGACTGCCAGGCTGATTTCGGGAAAAACAAGGTTGTTTAGCCCGTTTTCAGCTACAGTAAAGTTTCCTAACCACTCCTAACCCTAGGATATGCTTTGAGAAGCATTATAAAGGGTGAAAATCCATTGAATATGGATTAGGAGAGTTGTTAGGGTGATGTATCAATTTTAAGGTGTGAAAAAGTTCAATGTTGAACTTTAGACCTTAATTTTGATGTTTTAGAGTTCCTATTGGCTTAGGGACTTCTCAAGGACATTATTGGTGCAATGGTCAAGGGGGAGCAAGCCTTTAGGGGGAGGTATCCATCATGGGATGTTGAATGTTATTTTTCCTTATGAGGAAGAGAAATGAGATTTTAAGACACCCAATTTGGAAATTGAGAGAGTGTGTAGGATTGCCTCTCTTGAGTGATATGGGACTTATCACTAGGAAGATTGTAGGCATCCTAGGTATTTTTGAATCAAGGGGGAGATTATAAGATCTCATTGGGACATGAGACATTGACCTCCTTGGAGAAAACTTTTTTGATGTTAGTCAAAAAGGGGGAGAATGTTTGGGGAGAATGTTTAGGAGAATTTATGAGATTACCAATTTAAGATAATTGGTAAGAAGATTTGAGTTAGTGTTCTAACTCAAAGGTAGGTGTTTTTGTCAAACATCAAAAAGGGGGAGATTGTTGGTGCAATCGGCCCAGGTCACGATTGACTGGACTCGAGTTTGACTCGGGCAATGTTTTGATGTTTGACATAAAGGTTTGACATTGATGTCTGATAATATTTTAGGGAGATTGTTGGTGCAATCGACCTGGGTCATGATTGATCGGACTCGAGTTTGACTCGAGGGGGATGGTTGACTGGAGTTGACCATGTCATGGAAAGTCCAAGTCTTGAGTACTTGGCATGTAAAGTCCAACATGGGTTGACAAGGGAAGTCCAAGCTTGAGTCTTGACATTTGAGAAGTCCAAGGGGTTTGATATTGGCTGCGTAAAGTCCAAGGGTGAAGTCTTGGCAGAATAAATCCAATGGTTGGCGGCGTAAAGTCCAAGCGGAGTCTTGGCAGCGTAAGTCCAATGTGCTTTGGCGGTGTAGACACCATTAGCATGACATAGCCGATGGAAGCACTTGAAGGCTAGCATATGGATGAACAAGTCATAGATGACTTGGAAGGATCCGATAGGCGCGAGGCTGACGGAGGTGGCTAGAAGGCTTAGGTCTAGGCTAAGGGTGGTCTAGTAAGTATGGGGGCACCATACTTAGGTTAAAACCTCATGTTTGAGGTGTACCAGTCGACTGGGACCTATGGGCAGTCGACTGGTGTGAGTCAACTAGGGTTTGACTGCGGGGAGTGCCCTAGCAGTCGACTGCCAGAGGTGGGTAGTCGACTGATAGTGTGATTAGTCGACTGGTGCTCAGTATTTTGGGCACAGAATGGAGTCTGACTCGACTGCTGGGGTTAGCAGTCAAGTGAAGGCTCGAGTACTCGACTGATAGACATGATCAGTCGACTAATATCCTATCCGTTGAGTTTTTCCAGCGT
This sequence comes from Wurfbainia villosa, assembly GCA_025175895.1. Taxonomy (NCBI): domain Eukaryota; kingdom Viridiplantae; phylum Streptophyta; class Magnoliopsida; order Zingiberales; family Zingiberaceae; genus Wurfbainia; species Wurfbainia villosa. Next base: position 35,794,044 of record CM046006.1, read on the forward strand.
GGATTACACCATTGTCTCACAGCAACAGTGTCATTAGTCGACTGATGGTCCCGATCAGTCGACTGATAGGCGATTTCCAACCCAGCTTTAAATGGAGCTCGTGGAGGAGATTTGGAGCAGCGTTTCTTGAGGAGTTTTGGGGCGAATTGCTGGTGTAATTCAGGGTCTCCAAGTGCAACTCAAGCAACCACAAAGCAAGCAATCCAAAAGCTCTTGTAAAGTTATTTTCTTTACTTGTATTGCATTATATTGTTGTATCTTGCTTGTTTTTGTTTCTTACTATTGTAAGATCATTTGTATGAGGTTTCTCCGCCTCCGACGTGTCGTCGAGAAGGAGTTTATTGTTTAGTGGTGTTTGTGGCATCGCTAGAGCTCTTTAGAGCTCTATCCGTGGAGTAGGAACCGTTCGGTTCCGAACCACGTTACATAGTTATGTTTGCATGTTTGTATATTATTATTACTTTATTTCCACTGCGCACTAATCATTTATAGCAAGCATCGCGAACGAATTCCATCGAGCTTCGAAACGCGCTATTCACCCCCCTCTAGCGGTCACCGAATCCTCAACAAATACGAGCATGCTCCGGACCCAAAAGACAACATTCACATGACAATTCAGAGGAAGACACGGTCGGGTCGTGTGAATCTCACACGGTCGTGCCTAACCCCGAAGCAGATTCAGGGCAAGAGTTACAACGTACCACATGGCTGGCTGTGTGGATTCCACATGGTCGTGTGGCGTTACCCCAGTTTGACGCCGAATAGGGTTTCATGGGGATTTAAAGAAAGCCGACTCCTCTTTTATAAATAGGGAGGCACACCCAAATCCTAGGGGGAGGCCCGACGACTAGGATGTGAAAAAGGTGCCCTAAGAAGCACCGGAGGATCGCAACGGGGAGAGAGGAAGTGGTTCAAGGATCGGAATTTGCGCTTTAACACCAAATAGAACGACCAAGAGTACTGCATTTTATTCTTAAATATCTTTGCATTGTAATGATTATGCCTTGTGTATGTTCTCTTTCGTCTATAGAGTAGATACATTAGAGTAGCTTGTGTACATTAGATAAGCTAATTTGAATACATATATTCTCTGCTCTTGAATTTAAATTTGCAGTTTATGTTATTTAGATCGATGAGAATTATGTTTTGATTCTATTTCTACTGTGCTTATGCTAGTATAAAGATAGAAAACATTTGTATCAAAATCTAGGAGAATCAAGGGGGGCTCGTGTGGACATCCCCCCTCCGATAACCATAGAAAGTAGAATATGATAGAGTAGGAAATGAAATACGTTCCGTCTCCTCATAGGAATTACTTGGACATCCTCGTACCTTGATAACCTATCTTAGCATACGGTCCAAAGTAGGTGACATTAACTCTAGAAGGGTTGAAGGACCTTAGTGGCAGAGGGCTCCCAACAGTAAAGCTCTGATGATCCGAAAGGGAAACTTGGTTAGGAATAGGTAGTTCCCGATAGAAGCAAAAGTTCATCGGACAATTACATGATGATCCTTTCGCAAGATCATAATTATGTTAAGATCTTTGTAACGGCTAGAGGGGGGGTGAATAGCGGTTAACCGTTTGTAGATGGAATTCGATCTCGTTCGTGTCTACAATTTCGTTAGCGCAGCGGAATATAGATAATGATAACAATAACGAAATAGACAATTACACACGAACACAAAGATATAACGTGGTTCGGAACCGCACGGTTCCTCTATGAGCTCTAGTGATGCGCACACAACCACTAATAACACTCCTCGGAACAATCCGGAGGCGGAGAAACCTCGTACAATAATGATTACAACAATAATCAAATGAATACAAGCAAATACAATGAAATACAAATGCAAGTAAAGGAAAACACTTTACAAGAGCTTTGGATTGCTTGATCTTTGATTGCCTTGAACTAGCTTTGAAGGACTGGAAAGCACCAACTTCCCCCTTCAATTTCGCTCAAGAAAATCACTATCTTTTCCTCCATCACGAGCTCCTTATATAACTTCAACCTGTGCTGGAAAAGGTCGATCAGTCGATTGCTCGGGATCATCAGTCGACTGATCACACTGTTGCTGTGAGACAACGGTGTAATCCACGCTGGAAAAATCCAACGGCTAGGACATCAGTCGACTGATCATGACCATCAGTCGACTAATGAGCCATCACTCGACTGCTCGTCTCGTGATCCGAAAGTGAGACTCCATTCCGTGGCGAAAATCCGAGCATCGATCGTGATCATGATCGATCATTGCGCGTCATCGATCGGCCCGCCAATAGTGGCAGTCGACTGCTAGGCCACTTCCCGCAGTTAAACCCTAGTTGACTCAGGCCAGTCGACTGCTAGGCCACTTCCCACAGTCAAACCCTAGTTGACTCAGGCCAGTCGACTGCCATATGACACCAGTCGACTGGCACACCTCAAACATGAGGTTTTAACCCAAGTATGGTGTCCCCATACTTGCTAGACCACCCTTAGCCTAGACCTAAGCCTTCTAGCTACCTCCATCAGCCTCACGCCTCTCGGATCCTTCCAAGTCATCCATGACTTGTTCATCCATCGCGCTAGCCTTCAGGTGCTTCCATCGGCTATGTTATGCTAACGGTGTCTACACCGCCAAGGCACATTGGACTTACGCCGCCAAGACTCCGCTTGAACTTTATGCCGCCAACCATTCGACTTATGCCGCCAAGACTCCCGCTTGGACTTTACGCTGCCAATATCAAACCCCTTGGACTTCTCAAATGCCAAGACTCAAGCTTGGACTTTCCCTTGCCAACACATGTTGGACTTTCCATGCCAAGACCCATGCTTGGACTTTCCCTTGCCAACCCATGTTGGACTTTTCATGCCAAGTACTCAAGACTTGGACTTTACCAAATGCCAAGTGTTCAACTTGGACTTTCCATGCCAAGTACCCATGACTTTACCTTGACAATTTCATTTGTCATATATTTTTGTCGAACATCAAAACATCATTCGAGTCAAACTCGAGTCCTGGTCAATCGTGACCTGGGCCGATTGCACCAACAATCTCCCCCTTTTTGATGTTTGACAAAAACCAAAACATTTGAGTTAGACCGCTAACTCAAGTCTCTTACCAATTATTCCAAATTGGTGATCCCAAATATTTTCCCAAACATATTCTCTCCCTTTTTGACATACATCAAAAGGTTATCTCTCCAAGGAGGTCAATGTCTCATGGCCCAATGAGATCTTACAATCTCCCCCTTTGTCCAAAAATACCTAGGATGCCTACTATCTTCTTAGTGATAAGTCCCATATCACTCAAGAGAGACAATCCTATACACTTTCCCAATTTCCAAACTAGGTTTCTAAAAATCCATCAATTTTCCAAATTGATAACATCCATCACTCCAAGATGGATACCTCCCCATAAAGGCTTGCTCCCCCTTGACCATTGCACCAACAATGTCCTTGGGAAGTCCCTAAGTCAATAGGAACTCTAAATCATCAAAGTTAAGGTTAAAAATTTAACATTGAACTTCCCAACACCTTAAAATTGATACAAACCCTAAACACCCCTCCTAATCCATGTCCAATGGACTTTCACCCTTCACCATGCTTCTCAAAGCATATCCTAGGTCGAGTTAGGGACCTTAAATCGGGTTAAACAACTTTGGTGAAATCGGCTATCAAATCGATCGACTCTGTCGTTACTACGATCGATCGATGTGTCCATCGATCGATCGAACGGCAACAATCAAGTATCTTGCACTACAATGAGTCCAACACGCGCCATCACCGATCAGATCAGAGGCAATCGATCGATAATCGAAAACGATTTTAAATCAGACTCGACTTTTGGAAATTTATAAGTAATTCTACGTAAAACAAAAAAATCACGAAACTTGATACGTATATTACTTATCACACATACAATCAGTGAAAAATTTTGGAAAAATATTTTTACCATCGAAATAGGAGATTGATACAAAATCCAAAAGTGACTAAAAACTTTAAAGTTTAAGCTCAATTTGTATCAATCTTATCAATGGTGATTGCTATCAAAAGATAGACTTCACCAAGGTTTTTCAAAATGTTTTTAAAACCCTATGTTGGATCATTTGCCGTGGGCTCTATGCACATGGCTTGTACCCAAGCTTTCCTAATGATCCACATGTTGAAGTAATATGAGTTTGGATTCAACTAGATGCAAAAACTATGCACCTTAAACGTAACTCATATCATAGCATCTCACATGCATCTAGGGTGTATAAGTACACATACATGTCAATTTGATGTGAGATGTGGATTTTGGTTCATTTAATCTAGGATTTCATGCATTTTCTAAGGCAACCCTACTTGATTCCCTTATGAATGTGACTCCAAGTCATGCCATTGTCCTTAGTTCAATTTTAATCAATTAAATGCATGAAATGATCATGGCATGAAGATTGCAAAAGAAATAAGTAGGACCAATGATCATGATGTCATGGCATGTGATATAATCTAAGACAACATGACATCTAAAATAATCCTAAACAATGATATGACATGGTATATGATAAGATGCAATTTCACGTCATGATATAACAACTTCCATACGCTAATACAATAATACAAACACTCATTCAAACACACAAGATTTTCTCAAACAAAAATTTCATTTAATTTAAAAGATTTCAGTCTTCTACATTCAAAATGGAGATTGGATATGCTCAATCTCACTATAAAGACTGAAAACCAAGGAAAATCTAACAGCCTCTATATCTAGTCGTCTGCAGAAGGTGGCGGTGGAGGAGGCTGCTGACTCAACGTCCAGGCCCGCATCATCTCAAACATATCTGTTGGTGCAACAATGCTCCAAGCATTTATATGTTTTGATGTTTGGATAATCATCTAAGTTAGGCAATATCTTGTGATCTAATTGCGAATATGTTTTAAGTGACAGGGAAATCCAAGGATGAAGACTTGGTAAAAGAGAAGTCCAAGTATGATCTTGGCAAAGAAAGTCCAAGGGATGGACTTGGCAGCGTAAGACCAAGCCTGCAGTCTTGGCAGCATAAAGTCCAAGTGAACCTTGGCAAAGGAAGTCCAAAGTAAGGTCTTGGCAGCATAAGTCTAAGCTTGTAGTCTTGGCGGCGTAAAGTCCAAGCATTTGGCAACCCAAGACATGACGAAACCGAAGGAAGCTCTTGGAAGCAAAGCGCAAAGGATGAACAAGTCGCGGACTCGGATGGATCCTGGAGGCGCAAGGCTTAATGAGGAGCTAGAAGGTTGAGTCTAGGTCTAGGGTGTAAAATCAAGTGTGAATTACTCATACTTGATATGATGTATCGGGCCGATCGGCCGATCCGAGTCGGGTGAAACTCGCCATTAGTCGATCGCTTGGTCGGGCATCGATCGATGTTGCGATCACTCAGCCGCCTTGATCACTGATCGATCACTCATCACCGATCGATGGAGGATCACCGATGATCACTGGCCGTTGGAAAATGCACACGAATCTCGCGGATCTGCATGGTCGGTCGTTGGGCGGCAATGATCGATGGCCAGCATCAGTCGACTGATCGAGGCCCAACGGGAAAAACATCCCCTCTTCTATAAAAAGGGGCCTTGGGGAGCTTGGTGAAGCTAGTGCTCTTACTCCTAACTACACCCTCGTGCTCACCAAGCTTTCCCAAGTGTTTTAGCAATCCAAAACCTCCTCTTCTCTAGTTCTTAATCATCCATCATTGTAAAGAAGAGGAGAGCATTGTAAGAAAGGTTTCTCCACCTTGGTTCATCCAAAGGAGGTGTTTAGTGAAGCTTGGCTAGGGATAATCCACCTTACGGATTGCCGTGGAGTAGGAGCATCATCTCCGAACCACGTACATCGGGTGTTAGCGTTGATTTTCTTGTTTCTTATTCGTATTGGTATTTGTATTGCTTTCGCTAACTTGCTTGTAGAAACGAAGAAAGGCTAATCACCCCCCCTCTAGCCGTTACAATATTCCTAACAAGTAATATCAGAGCCCGGATAGCTTGGAAGATTTCACCATCAACCAAAGCATCAATGGCTCTTCAAGAGGGATATAACACCGCCAAGCCACCGCTCTTCGATGGGAGTCACTTTGCATATTGGAAAGGTAGGATGAAGTATTATCTAATGAGCAATATTAAAATTTGGCATAGTGTTGTAGATGGCTTCGAGGAACCGGTGGATGAACATGGTGTTAGTGAAAGCCCTAGAGCCAATCATGTGATGATTGTTGTATGGACTTTATTGTATCATATTTCTATTTATAAAGGCATAGTTATTATATTTACTTGTATTGGTGCCAAATAACTAAATATAATAATGTCCTTGAGTAGTAGGTTCTTATCTATATCAATCAATTGGTTGAATCGATAATGAGATGATATAGAGAACACTACTCTTAATCATTCCTAGTCGAGTATTAACATTCAGGGACAATGTTAATGCGTAGAGACTAGCATGTAGGTCAACAAGATGACTTGATCTCACAAGTCATGGATATGAGATATCAAGTTGACACATGGGTATGCATTGGAGAATGTATACTGAATGACCTGCCATGAAAAAGTATCATGGATCGTTATATGAGTGTCATATACTTTCTCATGTGGCTATTAGTATGACTATTAGTCCTTAGACCTGAAGTCACCATGGTTCCCTACATAAGGAGTTGCATACTTTGGCCACAAACGTCACCCGTAAATGGGTGGACTATAAAGGCGATTACTGGGTATGTAACAAATTATGCGGAGGGATGTGAGTGATGTAGATGAGATCTATCCCTCCTATATGACGGGGGTGACATCGATATTCTTGATAGAGTGAGACCACGAAGTGCATGGCCATGCCTAAATGAGTCAATATGAGATATTGAGCTCATTTGATTGGAGTGAGTCTACTTGGGGTTCAAGATTTAGATTGTACTGAGGATGACACGGTCTATGCCTCGATTGGTCAATCTAGATGTCAAGGATAGAGGGACATTGTCACATATTGTGAGAGTCACAATTAGTAGTCACAAAGGTGATGTTGGAGCTCAACATTCTTGTAACTTGGGTAGCAATGATGTGTTGCTAGATACCGCTCATTGCTTATGTTTCTAAATCGGTTTAGGGACATTGCCAACGTTACAAGAACCTATAGGGTCACACACATAAGAGCAATTAGATGGAGATTATGTTCATATGATGAACCATGAGGATTAGGTTCATGGGATGAACCAAATTGGATTAAGAGTAATCCAAATTAGACTAATTGAGTTAGACTCAAGTTGATTCAAGTGTTGAATGAGTCTAATTTAGATTTGATTCATCAAATCAATTTAAATTAAATGAATAGAGATTCATTAAATTAAATTGACTTGAGTCAAGTGGTTAGATTTGATCAACCATGGGAGATTAGAGGTCAAGTTTGACTTGACTTGAGAGGGAAGATGAAAGGTCAAGTTTGACTTGACCAAATGTCATGTCATGATGATGACTTGGCATGGTCGGCCAATGATGATGCTCCACATCATCATTGACTTTGTCAATTGGTGCCACATCATGAGGAAGACCAAGAGGCATGGGAGTTACATGCATGCATGTAACCTCCCAAGCCATAATGTGGCCGACCAACACCATTAGGGGTTATGATGGTGAAATTCATTTTTTTGTGAGTTATTCCAATTTCATCTTCTTCCTTGGAATTTTTCTCTCAAACTCTCTACCTCTCCCAACCTCATCTTGCCGAGATCTTCTAGGAGTGCTAGCACACTCAAGTTTGTCTCTTTCTCCACCTATTGCTTGTGTGGATACCAATAGAGGAGTGTGCACTTGACACTCTCGAGTTCCGGCGAACTTTTGGACGAGCGAGATAAGCGAAGGGCATCGCTACGAGGGTAATGTTCTAACCTCTTAGATCTAAGGTAGATCTAGGGTTTTGTAAGCACATACATGTTTTTATATTTTTATACTTCGCACGGATCCGTGGCCGGGGCTTCCGAGGTTTCCGTAATGCAAAAAGCGGTTTTTGCGGCTCGGAAAAACCCAACACATGAAAACCCTATTCCAAGCAAGGATTGGACAAGGGAGATGAACCGGAAGTTCGAGTCAAATGCAAAGGCCGTACTCACCATCCAATGCGGCATTACAATAGAGCAACTCAACAAGGTGGGGCCTTTCGAATCCGCCAAGGAGTTATGGGAAAAGCTCATTGAGCTAAATGAAGGTTCCAAGGAGTCAAAGAGGGCCAAGAAGGACCTATTAATTGGACAACTTCAAGCCTTCCAAATGAAGATGCATGAAACCGTAAGCCAAATGCATGGAAGGTTCAAGGAAATTGTGAACGGACTCCACATCATAGGTGAGCGAGTTGACAACCGGGACTTGGTAAGGTATATTCTTCAAGCATTTCCTAGAAATTCTTTATGGACTTCTATAGTTGATGCCATTAAGGTAACTAGGGATCTCTCTCAAATTAAAATTGATGAATTATTTTGTGAGTTTGAATTACATGAGCAAACTAACATGTCCTCTAAGGAAAAGGGTTTAGCTTTATTTGTTGAAAAGAAGGAAAAGAAGAAGAAGGAAAGAAAAGAAGCATCATCATCATCCGAATCGGAGCATGACTCAAGTAGTGATGGAGACTCGTCTAGCGAGATGGCGAATTTTGTCAAGAAGCTCTATAGGAAATCAAAGGAGTTCAAGAGTAGAGAGGCAAGGAAGGGGTCTCATTCCTCAAAAGGTAAGTTTAGTGGTAATTCAAGTTTCAATAACAATGTGATTTGCCATGCTTGCAACAAGAAGGGGCACATAAAGCCAAATTGCTCGGAGCTAAAGAAGAAGGAAGAAAAAGAAAAGAAAAAGAAGGACAAGAAGGAGAAGAAGAAGAAGGAGGCTATGGTGGCTCAAACCACTTGGGACACACCAAGTGTTGAAGACTCCTCCTCCGATGATGAGCTTTGCCACATCACACGCCATGTGGCACTCATGACTCTAGAAGATGATTCCGGCACATCAAGCCAAGAAGACTCCTCAAGTGATGAATCGTCATCTAGTGACGATGAGGTAATGAACTCTCCCAAAGTTAAGCTTCTTTATAAATCAATTGCCTATCTTAAAGAAGCTCTAGATAAGTCTAAATCTAAGGTTAAGAGCATGAAGGTAGAACTAAAGGCTATTAGGAATGAAAAACCTTCACATGTTGATTCTTGCATGCTTAAGGAAGAAAATGACAAACTTAAGGATGAGGTTAGTGAATTAAAAGCATGTTTAGAGAAATTCTCAAATGACTCAAAATATCTTGATATGATTCTTAGTAGTTTACAACAAGGCCGGTTTAGGATATAAGCCAAAAGAAAAAGAGGTTGCTTATGTTTCATTGATTAATAGGAAAACAACCATTAAGGGTAAGGTTAAGAAAGCATGGGTACCTAAGAAGCTTTTACTTAATGTTATCGGTCCAAATGTTTGGGTACCAAAAGCTTGTGTTTTTCATGTGATTTAGGTAGGAGAGCAAGGTATGTGGATTGTGGATAGCGGTTGCTCAACACATATGACCGGGGATGTGAGCAAGTTCTTCACAATTAAGTATGTGAAGAAAAGAGCGGTGTCCTTTGGAAATAGTGGAAAACTCAAGATATTAGGTAGAGGTACAATTGAGGTATCCCCCAAAATTGTCATTCACAAGGTTTTACTAGTTGAAAATATGAAATTTAATTTATTAAGTGTTAGTCAACTTTGTGATGCAAACTATCATGTTTCTTTTGAATCCTCTAAATGCATGATTAGGCACAAAGAATTAAATGATTGCATGTTAGTTGGATATAGGAAATCAAATATCTATTATGTTGATCTTTCATATGCTTCTAACATTTCTACTAAGTGTTTTGTTGCAAAAGAAGAGGAAAGTTGGCTATGGCATAGGAGATTGGGGCACATCAACATGAAAAACATAGCCAAGGTAACCAAGATGGAGTTAGTCAAAGGACTACCAAAGATCATGTATGTCAAAAAGAAAATGTGTGATGCATGCCAAGAAGGAAAACAAACAAAAACATCACACAAAGGTAAAACCCTAACTAATACCTCTTTACCATTAGAATTATTGCATCTTGACTTATTTGATTGTCATAGTACTCCATCTTTAAATGGTAACAAATATTGTTTGGTTATTGTAGATGATTTTTCTAGGTATACTTGGGTCTACTTTATGAAACATAAGGATGATACCTTAGAAATAATCATAGGATTTAGTAAAAGGGTTGAAAATGAAAAGAGTCTCAAAATCAACCGGATCCGTAGTGATCATGGTGGTGAATTTGAAAACTTAAAATTTTCACAATTTTGTTTAGAACAAGGGTACAAGCATGAGTTCTCTTGTCCTAGAACACCCCAACAAAATGGGGTGGTGGAAAGGAGAAATCGTGCCCTACAAGAGGCGGCTAGGACTATGCTTAATGCATATTCTCTACCTAGCTACTTGTGGGCGGAAGCGGTTAATATCGCTTGCTATATCCAAAATAGGGTTTAAATCCATAGGTTTTTAGGAAAGACACCTTTTGAATTATGGAATGGGACTATTCCCACAATTCATTATTTCAAAGTCTTTGGATGTAAAGTTTATATTATAAACACCAAGGATAACTTAGGAAAATTTGAATCCAAAGCGGATGAGGGAATCTTAGTTGGATACTCATCCACAAGTAGAGGATATAGAATCTACAATAAGAGAACCCAAGGGATTGAGGAGTCTTCCAATGTTCAATTTGATGAAACTACTAGTACCTACCCTAGAAAGTCCTCCATTGATAAGGATATTAATGATAATAATCAAGACATTACCCTAAAACTTCAAAATTTGACCATTAGGGGTAATGATCAAGGGGGAGGAAGAGGAGATTCCGATGATGAAAGAAGGGTGGAAGATAACAATGATCAATTTGAAACCCCTTCTAGAAACCTAAGAATTCATCAAGATCATCCACTTGACCAAGTAGTAGGAGATCTATCTCAAGGAGTAAGAACTAGGTCATTTCATAGACCTCCTACTAGTCAAGTCGCTCTCATTTCACAAATTGAGTCCAAATCGATCAATGATGCATTACATGATCCGGATTGGATTTTGGCAATGCAAGATGAATTGACTCAATTTGAGAGGAGTCAAGTATGAGAATTAGTACCTAGACCCAATGATAGCACCATAATTACCACAAGATGGGTCTTTAGGAATAAGCTAGATGACCAAGGAAATATCACTAGAAATAAGGCTAGGTTGGTTGCTAGAGATTTAATCAAGTTGAGGGGCTTGACTATGATGAGACTTATGCCCCGGTTGCTAGGTTAGAATCTATTAGAATTCTCTTAGGGTATGCTTCCTATATGGGATTTAAACTCTACCAAATGGATATTAAATCGACATTCTTAAATGGTTATATTAAGGAGGAAGTATATGTAGAGCAACCACCCGGATTTGAGAACATAGATTATCCAAACCATGTATGTAAGCTTAGGAAAACACTATATGGGTTAAAACAAGCTCCCCGGGCATGGTATGAAAGATTGTCATCTTTCTTAATTTCTAAGGATTTTAGAAGAGGCCAAGTAGATCAAACTTTGTTTATAAAGTCAACATTAAAGGATATATTCATAGCCCAAGTATATGTTGATGATATCATTTTTGGGTCAACAAATGATGATCTTCTTCAAGACTTTATAAAAAATATGGAAAATGAATTTGAAATGAGTTTAGTTGGAGAGCTTACCTTTTTCCTAGGTTTACAAGTCAAACAAACCAATGAAGGTATTCATATTTATCAAACCAAATATGCAAATGAAATGATCAAGAAATTTGGTTTGGAGAATGCCAAAATTGTAACCACTCCTATGGCCACTAGCACTAGAATAGATAGTGATCATGAAGGTAAATCAATTGATCTTAAACTTTATAGGAGTATGATTGGTAGCCTACTATACCTAACCGCTAGTAGACCCGATATCTTATTTGCGGTAGGTATGTGTGCAAGATACCAATCTTGTGCCAAAGAATCACATTTAGTAGCCGTTAAGAGAATTTTAAGATATATTAAAGACACTCTAAATGTAGGACTTTGGTATCCCAGGACTAGGTCCTTTGAGTTGCTTGGCTTTACCGATTCCGATTATGCCGGATGCAAATTGGATAGGAAGAGTACTAGTGGTGGATGCCAATTTCTTGGGTCCTCCCTAGTTAGTTGGAGTAGTAGGAAGCAACATTGTGTTGCGTTATCAACCACCGAAGCCGAATATGTGGCTATGGGTGGTTGTGTAGCTCAATTACTTTGGATGAGACATACTCTTGTGGACTATGAGCTACACTACTCTAACATTAAAGTTTATTGTGATAATGTGAGTACCATCAACTTGACCAAAAATCCGGTACATCACTCTAGGACCAAGCACATTGAAGTGAAACATCACTTCATAAGAGATCATGTGGCAAGAGGGGACATTGAACTAAATTATGTAGAATCTAAGTCCAACCTTGCCGATATCTTCACCAAAGCTCTTCCCGAAACCGAATTTTCATCATTAAGGAGAGAGCTTGGTATGTGCTTTGTAGAGTAAAATTCTAGGTATGCATGATCCTATATTTATATGTTGGCATTATACCTTGATACATCTCACAAAAGCCTTAAGAAACCTTGATTTTTGTATTGAGACACTTAGAAACATGTGAGATGGTAGGGAAGGTGTACTTGGCTCATCATGCTTGTTATGATGCATTATTATGAGCCAATGACACACCTAGAGACATAAATACCTTATGGATCAATCATTGGGAAGACTTGTATTCAAGTAATGGATACATAGCTCTAAGAACATGGTTGGAAATTCCAAATCATATATATTTTAAACTATATTCATTATATTTTGAAAAACAGTTTTCAAGTGGAACACAAAAGTGATACAAAGTGTGCAAAATCTTTAGAACTTTTGTTAGGTTCCAAGTTTGTATCAATCTTGAAATATGGAAAACATATATTTTTCAAACTATTTTTCCTTAATAAAGTATGATTCCAGAAATGTGTACACAAAATTTCGTGATTTTTCGAGATTTCTAGAATTTCTAACGCATTTCTGAAGTTGGACTGAAAAGGCTGAAATTTCGATTTCAGGCGTAGCAGTCGATTGGTTCAGAAACCAGTCGACTGATACACTGTATTTTCGGATAAACAGCTCCAGGTTTTGGTATTTAGTGTATCTTTGATGTCCTAAAATTATAGTATGATAATATTGCGTATACATAAAGTTTTAGGACTGATTAATGTAGTGTTTTAGGGGGAGTTTCATAAATTATATCTTTTTCATCCCCAAAATCATTGTTGGTGCAAAGTTAGGACTTAACTTTTGAATTTTTGATTATGCTTTGCTTCAAATATTATTTACACATTATAAAGCATATCTTGGATTAAGGGGGAGCTTAATTTCAATCTTATATCTTAGTCCAAGATCCAACACATTATTTCTTTCATGTTTGAATTCTTCTCTTTTTGATGTATGTCAAAGGGGGAGAAGGAGTGTTTAAGTTATAATTCATATTTAAAGACCTAACTTAAATGATTGCCAAACATCAAAAAGGGGGAGATTGTTGGTGCAACAATGCTCCAAGCATTTATATGTTTTGATGTTTGGATAATCATCTAAGTTAGGCAATATCTTGTGATCTAATTGCGAATATGTTTTAAGTGACAGGGAAATCCAAGGATGAAGACTTGGTAAAAGAGAAGTCCAAGTATGATCTTGGCAAAGAAAGTCCAAGGGATGGACTTGGCAGCGTAAGACCAAGCCTGCAGTCTTGGCAGCATAAAGTCCAAGTGAACCTTGGCAAAGGAAGTCCAAAGTAAGGTCTTGGCAGCATAAGTCCAAGCTTGTAGTCTTGGCGAAAGTCCAAGATTTGGCAACCCAAGACATAAACCAAGGAAGCTCTGGAAGCAAAGCGCAAAGGATGAACAAGTCGCGACTGATGGATCCTGGAGGCGCAAGGCTTAATGAGGAGCTAGAAGGTTGAGTCTAGGTCTAGGTGTAAAATCAAGTGTGAATTACTCATACTTGATGAGTATCACGATCGATACGATGTAATCGATCGGCCGTCGAGCGTTCGAGTCGTGGTGAAACCGCCATCGATCGGCCGCCTTGGTCGAAGCGATCGATGATGTTGCGATCGATCGATTGCTCAGGCGCAATGATCGATCAAGGAGAAAATCACCACGCACGTAATGCGCCTCACTCAATCGCTTGATCACTGATCGATCATTCCATCGATCGGGATGGAGGGATCAGTCGACTGATCACCTAGCCGTTGGAAAATGCGGCTACGAATCTCCGCGGATCTGCATGGTCAGAAGCCGTTGGCTTCGGCGGTAGTCGACTGATGGCAAGCATCAGTTGACTGATCGAGGCCCAACGGGAAAAACATCCCCTCTTCTATAAAAAGGGGCCTTGGGGAGCTTGGTGAAGCTAGTGCTCTTACTCCTAACTACACCCTCGTGCTCACCAAGCTTTTTCAAGTGTTTTAGCAATCCAAAACCTCATCTTCTCTAGTTCTTAATCATCCATCATTGTAAAGAAGAGGAGAGCATTGTAAGAAAGGTTTCTCCACCTTGGTTCATCCAAAGGAGGTGTTTAGTGAAGCTTGGCTAGGGCTAATCCACCTTACGGATTGCCGTGGAGTAGGAGCGTCATCTCCGAACCACGTACATCGGGTGTTAGCGTTGATTTTCTTGTTTCTTATTCGTATTCGTATTCGTATTTGTATTTGTATTGCTTTCGCTAACTTGCTTGTAGAAACGAAGAAAGGCTAATCACCCCCCTCTAGCCGTTACAATATTCCTAACAATATCGAGCTGACGCTGCTCGATGCGGCTCTGGGACTCCTCCATCCGATCAAGACGTGTGCCGAAAGATGCTTGGCATGCTAAGATCTCTGACAGCCTAGAGTCAATCGTCTGCTGATAGTCCTGGAATCTGGACTCCAGCTGGCCACGACGATCTGATGGACTGCGCCACGATGCATCCGGTGATCCTCCTCATCAGCGGCGTCTACATCCTCATAGTCCTCTGCCGCATCTCTGGGTACCGGAGGAGGCTCTCTGCGTGCCCTGGGTGGTGATCGAGGCGCCAACTCCATCTGTCCAGGCCCCATCCGCAGCTTCGCTAACGAGAAGTTGCGAATCGATATGCAGTCATACACCTCAGAGAGCGCTCTTAGAGAACCCCTATGAATGTTAATGCCTACGGACTCTAGCCATGCTGTGATAAGGTGACCATATGACATATGCACTTTCCCTTGTATAGGGGAAGTGAAATGCACAATGCAGTGAAACATGTTTAGTGCAAAGTTGATGTCTAACCTATGACGCATGGCGTATAGTAGGAAGAGATGGGGAGGCCGGATCTTGGCCATACCCCGAGTGACGATAGGAAGAAAACACCCAACAATGACCTTGTAAAGTACATTGTCAGGTGCAGATAACTCACTAATAGGGAATAAATTCTGGGCCGGTGGACGAGGATGACCAAAGATATGCTCATGCATGGACTCCATAGAGATATGGTCAAAGGGCTCGGGTAAAGGGAAATCCATGGTAGGGTAAAAAATAAAGGTGTCATCCGACGGCTTACACTCGAGAAACTCCTGCAGTATCGCAGGAGTGAACTCTAACTCGCGTTTTGCAATGCGAGTAGTGTAGGTAGGGCCGTCATCTACCTTTTTTAGGTTATGATAAAACTCCTTAAGGAGGTCATCGTTAATGGGATGCATGCATAAGATAATTTTCATGAGATTATAGTATGCAACTAATTCCATGACATCACTACAATGACGATTAAAAAAATCCCTATCAATGTACCTAACTAACATAGGTTGGTACAATCGAGATTCACTCTCGGGTGGATCATTCCTACGGACTCTCCTATTATGAATGCAATGTAATGATATGACATGCAAGGACAATAACACATGATTAGATAGAACTAAATTACAATAGGAAGAAGAATTAGGGTTTTGGGTAAGAAAAGTTTTACTTAGGTGCCATTTGGAGGTGTGACGATGGGATGCTCAGATATCGCTGAGGGAGTCACCGGAAAGTTCGCCGGAGGACTCAAACGCCGGAACCCTAATCGGAAAACAAGGAAACAAACCCTAGAACGAGTGAACTAAAGCTTGAAATAAGTGAAAAATGCAAGAGAAGAGGCTTATCTATCAGACCTAAAAGCTTGGCGGTAGCGCGTCGGAAGGGTTGGTCGGAGAAGGGAAAGCGTCGGAGAGAGAGGAAAGCGAAGCGCGTCGCGTGAAGGCCCGAACCCTAAGCGGTTGGCGTTATAAAATCGCGATCTGATCGGTGATGTGCGACATCGATCGGTGATGATTTATTAGCGGGTTTCTCGGCGTGATCGGCCGTCGCTCGGCTCGTCGATCATTCTTTGAACATACGTGGCGTGCTCTAGTAACATCGGTCGTGATGTTGGCTCATCGATCGGCCCGGTGTTATCACCACTCGGTGATGCCGCGAGCACTCGGTGATGCCCCTCGGCCTCGGTGAGCGGTACCATCGATCGTGATGTATCCCATCGGTCGATTGATGTTCAACGATCGAGTCATGAAGCGGCACTTTCGGTGATGACCGCATCGTATCATGCGCTACAGTGTTATCGATCGATGTTTAAGATCCAATCAAATACATAAAACATGTATACTCAAATAGTGAATCTTCATTTATCATATAAATGGTTCATACATAAGGCGATTGCCTTAGGACATCTCTCATATATTACTAACAGACTCCCACTTGGCCTAATGTCAATCGCTACGGTATCCAATACCATAAGCTCGAACATGACCCTCAAACTTATTTTGAGGTAATGCCTTAGTCAAGGGATCCGCTAAGTTCCTTTCAGTGGGAATTTTCTCGATTTCGTTCCTACTGATGATCTCTCTGATAAGATGATAGCGGCGAAGCACATGTTTGGATCGTTGATGAGACCTTAGCTGTTTCGCCTGTGCAATTGCTCCATTGTTGTCGCAGTAGACCGGTATTGCTTCAACAATGGTCGGAATCACACCAAGTTCATGAACGAACTTCTTGATCCAAACCGCTTCCTTTGCTGCTTCCGAAGCTGCAATGTATTCTGCCTCAGTGGTAGAATCCGCTACAGTCTCTTGTTTGGAACTTTTCCAACTCACTGCGCCCCCATTCAAGGTGAACACGTATCCAGACTGAGACCTGGAATCATCCTTGTCTGTCTGGAAGCTGGCATCCGTATACCCGCGTATCACCATGTCCCCTTCTCCATATATTAGGAACACATCCTTAGTTCTTCTCAAGTACTTGAGGATCGTCTTAACAGCCGCCCAATGATCCATTCCCGGATCGGACTGGTATCTGCTCGTGACACTCGGCGTCACGATCGTCGGGCCTTGTACATAACATAGCATACATGATAGATCCTATTGCGGATGCATAGGGAATCTTACTCATGCAAATCCTCTCGTCTTACGTAGCGGACACATAGACTTGAAAGGTGTACCCCATGCACGATGGGTAGAAACCTTTCTTGGATTGACATGCTAAACCTCTTTGCTTTTCGGTCTATATGTATGTAGCTGAAAGACCAAGCAACCGTTTGATCTATCTCTATAGATCTTAATCCCAGGATGTAGGTTGCTTCTCCCAGTCTTTCATGGAGAATGTCTTGGATAACCAAACCTTCAGTTGTAAGATTGAAACATCGTTTCCTATAAGTAGTATGTCATCGACATACAATACTAGGAACACATTTGCACTCCCACTAACCTTCTTGTACACACAAGGTTCGTCTGGATTTTGTGAGAAATCAAACTTTTTGATTGTCTCATCAAAACGGATATTCCAGCTCCTGGATGCTTGCTTCAATCCATAAATGGACCGTCGCAATTTTCATACCTTGGTTTTATCAACCGATGTGAAACCCTCAGGCTGTATCATATACACGTCCTCGAGCAGGTTTCCATTAAGGAAAGCTGTTTTCACATCCATCTGCCATATCTCATAATCATAATGAGCCGATATGGCCAGGAGCATCCGAATGGATTTAAGCATAGCTACAGGCGAATATGTTTCGTCATAATCAACACCTTGTTTTTGACGATATCCTTTCGCCACCAATCTAGCCTTATAGGTAATCACATTACCATCCATGTCGGTTTTCTTCTTGAAAACCCACTTGCACCCTATAGGCTTTATCCCTTGGTGGGGTCGACGAGTTCCAAACTTGGTTTCATACATGGAATCCATTTCGACTTCATGGCACCAAGCCACTTATCCCTTCTGAACTTGTCGGCCACTTCTTCATAGCTGGTAGGCTCCTCATCATCAATGAGTAACACGTCGTTCGATTCACTTACGAGAAATCCATATCTCTCGGGAATATTGCGTGTTCTACGGATCTCTGAAGATGTGGTGTTACAATAAGTCGGTAGATTGCTCATCACTATGAGTTGTCGGTTGTTGTGCTCACCGGTATCTCATCAATGTCTATTTGAGTCTCTCGAGCCTCCTCAAGCTCGGCGACACTCCCCTTTATTTTCTTGCAAGAGAAACTCTTTCTCTAGAACACAACATGCCTTGAAACAAACACCTTTTGTTCCACGGGATGATAGAATTAGTAACCCCTTGTTTCCTTAGGGTATCAACAAATAGACATTTATCGGACTTAGCATCCAATTTATGCGTCTGATCAGCTTCATAAGTAGCGGAGACAACCCCATATCTTCAAGTAAGATACATGAGGTTTCTTACCATTCCATATCTCATATGGAGTAGTTGAGACTACCTTGGTAGGCATTCTGTTTAACAAGTAAACAACTGTCTGAAGTGCATAGCCCCAAAAGGACTTAGGAAGAGTCGCATGATTCATCATTGACCTGACCATGTCCAACAAGGTCGATTACGCCTCTCGGATACACCATTATCTTTGTGGTGTATATGGCGGAGTCCATTGAGACAATATACCATTGTCTCTTAGATGATCAAGAAACTCTTGACTTAAGTATTCACCACCTCGATCCGATCGAAGTATTTTAATACACTTGTCATGTTGTTTCTCTACTTCATTTCTGAACTCTTTGAACCTTTCAAAGGCTTCAGACTTGTGTTTCATCAAGAACACATACCCAAACCGTGAGTGATCATCGGTGAAGGTAATGAAGTAGCTATAGCCTCCTAAAGCTTGAGTTGACATAGGTCCACATACATCAGTATGTATTAGACCTAGTAACTCTCCCACTCGTTCACCTTTTTCCCGTAAAAGGTAACTTAGTCATCTTGCCTTTTAAGCATGATTCGCATGTATCGTATGAATCCAATTCAAGCGATTCGAATTCCACATCGGTGTAATTCGGACATGCGTTTCTTGCTTATATGGCCAAGACGACAATGCCACATATAAGTCTATTTGATTATCCTTTTGAGCCGCAGCGTGTTGCTCGCTTCGATATTGAAAATGTCCTTTGGATCGTCCAGCGTATAAATGCCATTACTCAAAGTTCGAGTTCCATAAAGTCGCCATTCAAAGTTATATAACAACAATTGTTACTAAGCGTCAAATGGAAACCATTTCTATTTAAGCGAGAAATAGAAACAATGTTCTTTATTAGAGAAGGAACATAATAGCAATTGTCAGTTCTAAGACTAGTCCACTAGAGCTTGACAAATAAGTTCGATGGCGAGCAACAACTTTTGCTCCATTGCCAACTCGAAATTTGACTCCCCTCGACAAGTCTTCTTCTATTCCTTAGCCCCGTATGTCATTACATATATGAGCCACACCCAGTATCCAATACCCAAGTGTCTAAGGAAATAGAATGATAATCAATACGAAGATACGAAGAGGATGGGGCATCGGATGCCTTCTTCTTCTTCATGGACTCAAGATAAATCTTGCGATTTCTTCGCGGTGGCCTTCCTTGCCACAGTGATGGCAAGTGCCCTTTCTAGTTCGCCTTCTTTGCCTTTTGTTCTTTCCTTTCTTACATTCTTTTGCCTTCCTCTTAGAACCTTTCTTTGAGGAATCAACTAACAGAACCGCCTTCTCCTCATGCTTCACAGAAGGCTCCACAGTCTTTAGCATATTGAGGAGCTCGGGAATGGTGGATTCCAATTTGTTCATCCGATAGTTCATCACAAATTGCGAGAAACTCTTGGGCAAACAATGCAGAATTAAGTCAATACTTAACTCATGATCCATCACAAAACCAAGGGTAGCTAGCCGCTCGATGTACCCGTTCATCTTTAGCACGGCTGCACTCTGAGGCAGACCTTCTTGCATCTTCGTGGTGAAGAGGAGCCTAGAGACCTCGAACCTTTCGGATCTCGCTTGCTCATCGAACAACTCATGAAGATGGAAGACCATAGTGTTAGCATCCATATGCTCATGCTGCTTCTGCAGCTCAGGTACCATCGCCGCTAGCATGATGCAACTCGCCAGCTCAGAATCTGCCACATGCTTCTGATAGACCAACATTTGGTCTGGAGTTGCATCGTCCTTAGGACGGTCAGGAAGAGGCTCTTCAAGGACATATGCAAGCTTTTCCGCCTTGAGAACAATTCTCAGGTTTCTAAGCCAGTCCAGGAAGTTAGGCCCAGTCAGTTTGTTCGAATCCAAAATAGTGTGCAAATTCAAAGACGTCATGATCAATTTATTGACCTAGAAATACAAAACGAGCATATATGAGAAAATGATTTTAAAATGCATCAATATACATTTATAAATCCCATTCATTTTTCGAATTTCAAAAACCCCAAAATCACTTCGGGAGATTGTAGGTCCATCTCCGAATGGGCTGATATCCATCATAGTTATGAACAACCTTGGAGAGAGTCCAACAAGCCATTCATAACTACGATGGTAGGTATCATCTATACCGATTGCATATCACGTATATGCAACTATCACAATGTGCTATCAACTAATTGAATGTTCACACATACATCGGGTTGTTAATACATTAACAAGTATGCATCATATGCATAGCACCCAACTTCACCTCCCTTTACATCGACCTTGGAGAGAGTCCAACAAGCTGATGCTCTAGGTTAAAGCCAACCCATTAATCAGGACATAGTTTTAATATGGTTAGAGCGCATTCAACCAATTAGCCCAGCTTGGAGAGAGTCCAACAACCAAAGCTAACGATTGACCTCTGACTCTTACCATATTAGTATTAAACTATTCCATGGTTTGAACATGTTGGGTTGAGCGGGCTTGGAAGAGTCAACAACCCAAACAAGCGGAACTCTGGTTCTAACCATATTAATGGAAGGTGTAGGCTTTAATATTGTTTAAGGGTTTTATGTCTCATCCTCTTTGCATGCAAATAACTATTATCTACATGGCATGACATACATGGCATACATCTACATGTCACGACACGCATGACATAATGTTATGCATCTAATGCAATTACATGACATACAATTATGTCATGTGTATAATTTCCTTATATGTCATAACTATTTATGGAAATAAAATATGTTTAAGATTTGATTCTCCAAATCAAATCATAATTAAATTAGGAAACAAATTTCCAAATCTAATCACATATTTTATTTATGGAATTATTTGATTAAGGAAAATCTATTTAGGAAACCAATTTCCTAAATCTTTAAAACTACTTATGGAAATAAAATATTTTAAGATTTGATTTCCCAAATCAAATCATGATTAAATTAGGAAACAAATTTCCAGAATCTAATCAAATATTTTATTTATGGAAATATTTCAATTTCCATAAATTCTTCCAACTTTCCAAAAGTGGAAGATTTCCATAAATACTTCAAGACTTTCCAAAATTGAAAAATTTCCATAAATACTTCTAAATTTCCAAAATTAGAAAATTTCCAGAAATACATTATGACTATTGCAAAACTATTTTTACGATTATGTCGAAACACAACCTGGGCTCTGATACCACTGTTGGGTTTCTGGCACCGCGGCGTGTGTGTGTTCGATCATGTTTCGCAAACATGAGCACAGCGGAAGCAATAAAAATAATAAATCTACATTTATTACAACACACGCATGCTTATTACAACAAGTGTAGATATAACCGTAAATTTAAATTTGCAATAAAAGGAAATTTATCTACGTTATACCTTTCGTATGACGTGTAGCGGGAATGACATCAACCGGAACGATCCTCGCTAGAATCGTCTCTATCCGTATCCACGCCGAGTTCCTCGGGATGACTTCGCTAAGCTACGAGCCGTCTTACGTGCGAGTTACTAGCCTCGTGTTGAAGGCAGCGTGATCGAGAGATGATCACGATCGAATCCAAATTCGGATCATAATCGAGTTCTCAAAACTTCGCTTCTCGGAGAAGGTATTCGTCAACCAATTGGCCAGATCGCCCGTCCTCCACCTCAGAGGATTACGAGATCAGAATCTCCGATAAGTTAGCCGCTGTCGGGCTCTCTAACCGTCGTCAAGCAGCTCCGAGGAGAAGAAGCTGTCAGAAAACTGGACAGCTTGGTGGAGGAGTAGCGCCCGGCCAAAACAAGGAAGCCAAGTGCTCACCTTATCGCCACACCTAGGAAGATCACGGAGCACCAAGCGGCAGCAGCTCGGCGTGGCGAGGAAGGAAGGCTCATACGGGCGCGGTTGGAGGAGGAGAGGGGCGGCAGCCTAGGGTTGGCGCCGAATCCTTCAAGGGGTGGGCGGCAACTCTTGAGGCTAGGGTTTTGGATTAGTTAGGGCTTAACAATCCCTTAAGCCCTCTTTTATAGAGAACTAATTCTCTTAATGGTTAATGGATCATATCCATAAAGCCTGTTAACCCGCTCCATTAAGATAAGTTAAAATAAACCAAACCATGATGGTTTATTTTAAGTTAAAACGAACCGAACCAACTTTTGGTTCATTCGTTTAAAATAAACCAAACCCTTTGGTTTATTCTCCTCCATTGGATTAGAACCAAACCATTTTGGTTCATCCATTACGTCTTCATAAGACTCGGCCCATCCACGCTTCCATTGCGACTGAAACGATTTCATGCTCGCTTTATGTTTGGTCCAACCAAACCTAGTTTCTCTCGGTCTGAGAATCCCATTCTCAAGCTCGTTTTAAATCCTTTGGATTACGCTCGTTGTGCGTGTGACCAAATAGGTTCTCGGTTTATGTTGGCCGTCTATAATTAACCATTAATTATAGAACGATCATGAGTGGCACCTAGTAGTACATCATGATCCCCGATTAACCGAAAAGATCAACGGTTGATCCAGAACTATTTCTGAAACCCTTCAGTAGCTCGAATGAATCGTGCCCCATTCCCTTCACTCATCTTATACCCACTTGGTTGGGACATGGTCTATTGTGTCGATCCCCACTAAGTGACTCGTCACACCTAGCCCAAGTATTATTTTCGCGTCCTACGGATTCTAGTTACTCCACATGTATCGAAGAGTACCTTACTCTAAACATGTAATGCTTTGGCCACAGACTTTAGTAACAATCCGACGAGAGGCCATGGGTATACATCTCCTCGCAAGGAGTGGTGAATCCTTTATAGGCTATTCAAACACCTTCGATCACTTCGACTTATACCCAATCATCCCGGGTCCACATCTCCTTAGAGATGCTTGCTTAAGATGTCAAAGCATAAGTCTCTATGATCAAGATGACTTGAATACCGCAAGTCAAAGGAACATCGCACTTAAGCCACAGTAAGAACTTCATTGACATATCTATATATGCAGAGAACCATATGAAGTCTTACGGTGGTCACTCGATGAACTAGTTACCATAACTAGCATCCACGATTAACTCGGACATCACTATGTCTCGGCCCTAGTGAGAATCAGGCTACTTGGATACACCAAGGGTATACCTCGTGCTAGTCTCGGCGAATTGATGGTGTCCAAATCCATCAATTCATCGACTAGGGATAATTCGATACATCACAATTACACATGTAGAGATACTCACTAGTTGTGATCCAATCACAAATTCTCTCATCTTTGTGTGGATATTGATAAATGAGTTTAAGATCCAATCAAATACATAAAACATGTATACTCAAATAGTGAATCTTCATTTATCATATAAATGGTTCATACATAAGGCGATTGCCTTAGGACATCTCTCATATATTACTAACACGAGTGATGTCATACCTTCAATATTATAGAGGCATGGAATCACCCGGAGTTTTTTTTATAGAAACTACATCCTCAACTGCCTTACATACTCGTTATACGTTGTGTATAGCACGAAGAGAACGACTAAGGAGCTATGAGAGTCCTTAGACAAGAAGTACCAGACGGAGGATGTGGAGGCCAAGAAGTTCATTATGGGATGATTCCTGGACTATAAGATGGTTGACTCCAAGACGGTGATCAGCCAAGTTCAGGAGCTTCAGGTGATTCTGCACGAAATTCACTTAGAATGTATGGTTCTAAGTGAAACTCTCCAAGTGGAAGCTATCATAGAGAAGCTACTTCCCGGCTAGAAAAACTTTAAGAACTACCTGAAGCATAAGCAGAAAGAGATGAACATGGAGGAACTCATTGTTCGGCTTCGAATCGAGGAAGACAACAAGAGTTCAGAGAAGAAAATGTTCTCTCATGCTACTGTGAAAGCCAACATGGTTGAGCACGGTCAAAGTTCGAAACAGAAGAATTTCAAATCTTCCAAGATGGAACCAAGAGGAGGCGTCATCAATAATAACAACAACAACCAAGCCTTGTTCGACTAGGTGAGGTCGGCTATATGTATCCTTCTACGCCATTGGACTTTATCCCCTACTATATCATCATCTATACTTAAATAAATTTTATCTCATTTTATTGTTACTAACCAAGTCTTTTTTTGTCTTCCTCTTCCTCATTTGATATGCATATTTGTCATTATTTCACATTGCCTAACTGGAGCATTTATTGGTCATCTAAGTATATATGTTCATACCACCTTAAAAGTGTCTCTCGGAGCTTTCCTTCAATAGATGCAACTCCGACTTTCTCTCTAATGCTCTCATTTTTATTATATCAATTCTTGTATGTCCGCACATCCACCTTAATATCCTCATCTCTGCAACTCTCATATTTTGCTCATGTGCTCGAGTCGTAGCCCAACATTCAACGCCATATAACATAGCATGTCTAATCGTGATTTTGTAGAACTTTCCTTTTAGTTTTAGAGGTACTAACGATCACATAAAACACCCGACGTTTTCCTCCATTTTAACCATCCTACTTGTATTCTATATAAGACATCTCTCTCAATCCCTCCATCACCTTGCAAAAATGATCCTAAATATTTAAATCTCTCAGTTCCAGATAATTCGTCATCTCCTATCTTAACATCTGTCTCATTACGTCTAATATTACTAAACTTAAATTCCATATATTGTCTTTACTCTACTAAGCTTAAAACCTTTCACTTCTAGTGTTTCTCACCAAGATTCTAATTTAGCATTTACTCTTTCACGTGTCTCATCTACCAAAATAATATCATTTGCATGCACCACGGTACTGTGTCTTGAATGTGTTCAGTGAGTTTGTCTGTGATTAGTGTAAAAAGATAGAGACTTAGAGTTGATCCTTTATGAAACTTTATCTTTATTAGAAATACTTCAGTTAATCTGCTTGAAGTCTTCACTCTGGTTGTTACATCCTCATACATATCCTTAATTAGTTCAATATATGTTACGCTAACACCTCTGTTTTCTAAAATTCTTCATATAATTTCTCTTGAGACTTTATCATAAGCTTTTTTCTAAGTCAATGAATACCATGTGTATATCCTGCTTTTGCTCTCGATACTTTTCAATTAATTGTCTAAGAAGATGTATAGCTTTTATTGTCGACCTTCCTAGCATGAACCCAAATTGATTTTCAAGAACCGTGGTCTCCTTCCTTAATCTTTTTTCTATTATTCTTTCCCAAAGTTTCATGGTATAATTCATTAGTTTAATACCTTTATAATTTATACAAGTTTGTATGTCTTCCTTATTCTTATATAAGAGAATTAGAGTACTTACACTTCATTGATCAAACATCTTTTTTGTTTTCAATATCATGTTAAATAATTTTGTAAGTCATTTAATACCTTATTTCCCTAGGTACTTTCATACATCTATCGGAATATCATATGATCCAATAGTTTTTTCATTTTTGCATTCCATTTAAAGCTTGTTCTACTTCTGAAATTTGAATTCTACGATAAAATTTAAATTTATATACTCATTTGACTACTTAAATTACCTAAATTAAGTTGATCATCTAAATCTTCATTAAAAGTTGATGAAAATATCTCTTCCACCGCTCTTTTATTTCTTCATCATTTACTAGTACCTTATTGCATTCATCTTTAATACATCTTATTTGATTAAGATCTTTTGACTTTCTCTTTCTCACTTTAGCTATTCTATAAATATCTCTTTCACCTTCTTTTGTATTTAATTTTCGATATAACCGTTCAAAAGTTTCATTTTTAGCTTCATTCACTGCTTTCTTAGTCTTTTTCTTGGTTATTGTATATTTTTTTAAGTTTTTCTTGTTCTTACAAATATATAATTCCTTATAGATTTTCATTTTTTCCTTCAATCTCTCTTGTACTTTCTCATTCCACCATCAAGATTTCTTACTTGGTGGTGCATGTTCTTTTGATTCACCAAGTACACTCTTGGCTACTATTTTCAACTTTGATACCATCTTATCTCATGTCGTATTAGAATCACCATATATTTCATCTAATACTTGTACTCCTACCTTCTCCTGAAATATGGTTTGTTTCCCATCCTTTAACTTCCACCATTTAATTTTAGGAGTTGTGTATATTTTCCTTCTATTAATACTATATTTGAGGCATATATTCAATACTACTAACGTATGTTGAGTTATTAAGCTTTTTCCAGGGATGACCTTGCAATGTTTACAAATTTTCTATCTCTCTTCTCAACCATAAGAAAGTCAATTTGTGATTTATTATTTCCACTTTTAAACGTGACTAAGTGACCTTCTCTTTTAAAAAAAAATGTATTAACAAGTATAAGATCATATGTTATTGCAAAATCCAATATAGTTTTACCTTCTTCATTTCTTGTTCGAAACCATAACCCCCATACACCGTTTCATATTCCTCATTTTTCACTCCGACATGCCCATTTAAATCGCCTCCTATTAAAATCATTTCATTTGATGAAATATTTTATAATACTTCATCTAGGTCATCCCGAAATCTTAATTTGATATCTTCATCTAATCCTGCTTGAGGTGCATATACACTAATTATGCTCATAGTTTCTTTCTCCACTACTATTTTGAGAGCTATAATTCTATCACCCTTTCTAATTACTCTTACAACTTCATCCTTTAATGAACTATCTACAATAATACTCACTCCATTTCTTATTTTACTATTTCTTCTATACTATAACTTAAAACCCTAGTTCTCTATCATCTTTGCCTTCTCGCTTATCTATCTTGTCTCTTGTACATACAAAATAGTAATTCTTCTTCTAATCATAATATCTATTACTTCCATTGCTTTACCAGTGAGGGTTCTTATATTCCATGTATCAAATCTTAGACTATTAGTTTTACTATAATATTTGTTCTTACCCAACCTATGGTGTGAGCACTCTTGCTTATTTAAAACTACACCTAAGTTCTCATGAAGATGTAGCGGTCCTTGCTGATACGTTACAGTCGAACCCTGCATCACGAACTCTTGTATATTTATCACTGCACCCGAGTTCTGGAGATGCAGTGGTCCTTGCCAAGACGTTACAGTCGGACCTTGTAACATGCTCCTTCTGGGAGATAACCTAGCATTAGCACAATAATTTGATGGATCCATTCATTAAACATTTGCCTTAGTTTAATGCTGGTTGGCAACTTAACACAACTCTCCTCCTTTATTGGGGCTTGGGACCGACTACGATAAGGTTAACTCATCATGGGTGGAGTTCGAAAGAATCTAGTTTTTGAATAAATAAGAAATTCTCTGGGAAGTGCTTCAACTATAACCAAGTCAATCATAAATCTTCAAAGTGTAGAAAGCCAAAGAAGAAGCAGGAGGTCAACCTGAATGAGGGGCAAGAGGTGGATGACCTCTGTGCTATGATCTCCGAGCTGAACTTAGTGAGTTCTAATCCACAACAATGGTGGATGGATATTAATGCCACCAGACATGTGTGTTGCAACAAGGAGTTGTTCAACAACTTCGAAGAAGTCAAAGGGGAGAAGTTGTATATAGGGAACTCAGCAACCTCGGACGTCATGGGCCAAGGGAAAGTGGTGCTGAAAATGACCTCGGACAAGGAACTTACTCTAAATAATGTGTCGTATGTTCTGAAGGTTCAGAAGAAATGTGTTCTATGTGAACAGGTGTTATCACTGTTGATTATGTAAAGTTAAAGGATAACCTAGTAGATCTGTGAACCAAAGGATTTAATAGAGATTTAGTTGCAAGCTCATCACAGGGAATGGGTTTGATGTCAATAAAGAATGTTGGTGCAAAGGAAACTCAAACCTATGCAGATTGGAGATCCCAAGAACTAAGTTGAGACAACCTAACTGTATTTACTAAGTAGGGGAACTATCTAATGGAAGGATGAAGGTTAAGCACACGACTTTTAATGATCCAGGAGAGTAGTGTGGAATACTCTCAAGAGGTCACCTATGTGAGAAAGAAGTGGGACTGCTTTGAAGAGAATTGAAGACACAATTCTTAGAACTTCTCACAGAAACAGACGTGTTCATGACAAAGAATGAACACACTTATGAGAACTGAGGTATATCAGGGAGAGTCCTAGGTGGGATATGTCAATGCTTACACAGACGACTGATGTGTGTAATTCATGTTGCATTTTGGGTAATCAATACGTATGCATTTCATCCCATTTTATGTTTAAGTCATGCATTTTGTTATGTTTTAGTCAAGTCTAATATATTTTGGACAAAAAAACTATTTTGGGGTATTTTTCATGTTAACAGGGTGAAAAAATCGGCAATTATCGAGGCGTATCAAAATAACACAGCCGTGCCATCAGAGACACGTCCGTGTCAAGCTAAAACCAAGACCATCGCAACTTCATAACTTCCATATCTGAACACATCTCGGGTGTGTTAGCCGACACACCCACACCAATTGCCTACACGCCCATGCCCTCCATTGACATGGGCGTGTCGCCCTATTTCCTGCTTTCCTTTTCTGCGGTGAAGGCCGGGATTTCCGCTTAATTGAAGAATTTCTGCCTTAATTGAAGATCAAGCCAAGGCTATAAAAGATGTATTCTAACCCTAAAAGGGGGAGGCGGCGGAATTCGAAGAAGGAGGACAAAGTCGACGGCAGAGGAAACACAACGATAGCGATTGTAATTTCTTTCTCTGACAATTCTTATTCAGCTATAGAGTAGTGTCCTATAATCTTAGGATGGGAGAGTAGCCCTTGACAATTTATGATGGTTGATTGAATCTCTTCTACATGAATAGACGTTTGTTTTGATTTGGTTTTAGATTCTTATTAATAAATCTAAGGAACCTTGGGGAAGTACCTAACAGTGAACCCAAGTTCCCGAAACCTAGATCCAAGCTAGAGATTAACTCCTATCAAGTATTGATAGCGTATCTATGAGGGCTTGCGGGAATCATTGATGATTCCTTAGCTGATTATGGTCCCGTGTGCAAACCTATCGTGAAAAGGAAATTTAGTCTCTAGAGGAACTCTTATGGACTTAATGGATCTATCAAATCCAATTTTTATCAAGTAACGGTAGTAAGAATAGGGAGATTTGTGGGGGTCTCGTGACAGGTCTCCTTAGCTGATTATGATCACCTACGCTCAAATACCGTGAAAGGGAAATTGAGTTTGATAGGTACAATTGGCGTAGACCTCGAAATGGGCCGTTGATTTACCTTAGGACAGGTTCTATCGAAACAACTCTAAGGAGTAGGAGAGAATGTAATCACCTTATAAATCGTCGATGCGGTGAAACCCATATCCTGAGATTCCCTTCAATTATTGACTTTCAACTCATTCTTCTCATTCGCTGTTCTTGACTGCTTAGTTTCTTTACTTAATTCACAAATTCGATTTGACTAGATAACTTGGTATCACGATCATTCGGTAATTGACCCAATCCCTGTGGGATCGATATTTTTATTACTTGATGACAATCGTGCACTTGCGGAAATCGACACATCAATTTTTTGGCGCCGTTGCCGGGGATTGGCACTCAATATTGAATTGAGCGTGATTTAGTTAATCTAGATTTCTGTTTCTGTTTTTATTCTTTTGTCTTTTCTAAATTCTTGTTTTGGAAGCTTCTCCTGTTGTTACATGCACAGATCGAACAGGGAAATTCTCGAAATCGATCCTGAGATAGAGAGAACATTCCTTGCTAGAAGATGACTCCAGCAACAACAGGAAGAAAATTTGAACTCTAACATGGCTGATCATAACGAGAATAAACCTTTAAGGGATTATGCAGTGCCTAGTACAAGGGGATTGAGATCAAGTATTAGAAGACCCCCCATTGAAGCGAACAATTTTGAATTAAAACCAGCTCTACTTTCCATGGTCCAATAGCATCAATTTGGAGGAGCGCCCACTGAAGATCCTAATCTGCACTTAGAAGTATTTTTAAAATTTTGTGAAACTTTAAAACTGAATGGAGCCTCAGCTGATGTTATTAGATTGCGCTTATTTCCTTTCTCATTGCGGGACAAAGCTAGAGCATGGTTACACTCTCTTCCAGCGGACTGCATAACTACATGGGATCAGCTGGAGCAAAGATTTCTAGACAAGTATTTTCCACCAAGCAAAACTGCAAGTCTTCGTCATCAAATCACTAATTTTACACAGAAGGATGGAGAAACATTATTTGAAGCTTGGGACAGATTTAAGGGATTACTACAGCAATGTCCTCATCATGGGCTGGAGAAATGACTCATTGTTCATACTTTCTATAATGGAATCTCATATGCCACTAAAGTTTCTCTTGATTCTGCTGTAGGAGGAGCTCTCATGAACAAAACGTTGGATGAAGCATTTGAGATCATCGAGAATGTGGCAATGAATTCCCACCAGTGGGCTACAGAACGAGGGTGCTCGATTAAAACGTCAGGTAAGTATAAGGTAAGTACTCTCGATTTACTCAGTGCTAAAGTTGATGCATTAACTCAAAAGCTCGAACATTTTAATGTATCAGCTGTAAACTCATCTAATGTCACTTGTGAGATTTGTGGTGTAACAGGACATATGGCCACAAATTGCGAAATCCTACACGCACCATCATCGGGAGCAGGGGTTAAGCAAGTAGATGCACTGAATAATTTTAATCAGAAGCCGAATGGTGGCAACCCTTATTTGAACACGTACAATTCCGGTTGGAGGAATCATCCCAACTTTTCGTATCAAGCCAACCAATATTCTTCTGGACAGAACAATTTTGGAGCACCTTCGGGATTTCAACCAGGGCCCAAGTCAAATTTAGAGAAGATGATGGAAAATTTTATCACATGCCAAGGGAAGATAAACGATGAATTTCGACAACATATTATAGAATCCAATCAGCAACATCAAAATAATACCGAGGCAATTAAACAATTGGGAAGCAAGGTTGATAATTTGACTAATCACACAAGGATGTTGGAGAATCAAATTTCTCAAATTGCTAGCTCTACATCTAGGACACCTGGCAGATTCCCTGGAAATTTAGAAGTAAACCCAGCTGAACACTGTAATTCTATAAGTTTGAGAAGTTGAAAAATTTTAGAAGGAAATAAGAAAGCAGAACCAGCTACCAGAGCTCAACAAGCCCCACCCGTGCTCAACAACACAGGTGTGTCAGAGTTTGAGGAACTGGCCATGTCGGCTAAGACGCTTTGTCTTGACGATTCTGAGATAGACAGCTAACAACACACTCAGGGTGTGTTGTCCAACACACCCATGTCGGGTGATGCCCATAAGCGCACTGTGGTGTGTCAATCGAACGCCTTCGTCTTGCTCGCTCAACGCCCGTAGGACGACGTGTGGCACAAAGAGCCGAGAACATATAAGCCTCCGATCCCATTCCCTCAGAGGCTGATTAAGGAGAAATTGGATGAATAATTTGGTAAGTTCCTTGAGGTAATTAGAAAGCTTTATATTAATATATCTTTTACAGAAGCTCTTCAACAAATGCCTACGTACTCCAAGTTCTTGAAGGATATTTTAACCAATAAAAGAAAAGTTGAGGAGCATGTAACAGTGGCTCTTCAGAAGAATCTAAACATGGTACCTCCCAAGCTAAATGATTCAGGTAGTTTTTCTATCCCTTGCATAATTAATGACTCTAATTTTGATAAGGCTTTTTGTGGTCTAGGCGTTAGTGTCAATCTGATTCCTCTTTCCATATGCAAGAAATTAGATTTGAGAGAAATGAAACTAACAACTATGGCCTTGCAGTTAGCCGATCGCTCCATTAGATATCCTTTGGGAATCTTAGAAGATGTACCTGTGAAGGTGGGAAACTTTATTGTTCCCGTCGATTTTGTAGTGCTTGACATGGATGAAGACCCATGTATTCCACTCATTTTAGGGAGACCTTTCCTGGCTACTGCAGGGACGATGATAGACATCAAGAACCATAAACTTTCACTTGCATTTGGAAATGATAAGATTGAATTCGATCTTTCAAAAGCTGTTAAACAACCTTCTGATTTCGATGTTTGTTGCATGATTAACAGTTTCCAGTCAATTGTGCTAAAAGGAGCACAAGAACAAACTTATCTTGATAGGCTCAAAAGGGATTTCGAGGATGAAGAGTCGGAGATTGTCGACCTTGACCTACCACCACAGGTAGAACTTAAGCCTCTTCCATCGACACTTAGGTATGAATTTCTTAGCGAAAACTCTATCCTAAGGGGCAGAGGAGGAGCAAAGTACACTTGCGGATTGAGCAGAGTACACTCCTCGAGCCACATCCATCCAACTAGGGAATAATTGAGGGGTCAAGCTAATGACCTTAAACAAGCGCTTCTTGGGAGGCAACCCAAGCTATTTTCATTTTTTATTTTTCATGCATTTTATTTTATTCTATTTTCTTCGTTTTTATTTTAACTTTGAGTTTTGCATTTTTCAGGCTTGCAGGTTTACAGGACACAACATGTCCGTGTCGCTCTCTAAATACCTCAGCATTTGGAGAGGGCAGCAGATTTTCATAGGAGGACTGATGAGTTCTTCACCGCTGAGGCTGCCAGGAGGGAGGATGATGCTAGATTTCGGCAGGAGTCCCAGGAGTTTTACCAGGAGCCGCAATGTAGGTGGGCAGAGGAGGATGCTAGTAGCGAGGACGGTGACCCTTGATCCCCTTGAGCTATTTTGTGAGTTTCGATGCCTTTCTTTTATTGCTTATGTTGTCTCTTCTTAGATTTCTAATTTGGTTATTACATAATTTAGGTCTAGGGGAGTATGTTTCATTATGTAAGCTGATTCCGTTTTTATCTTTTCATATATCATAACATTGCATTGTAGGGATTTTTTTTATGCAAAATAGCATATGCGCAATGGAAAAATAGGATCCCTTCCAAGTGATCCTTGCGAAAGAAAACCTCGTACAAAAAATAAATTTCTCAAAACCTATCTTATAGGAGAATATTACCTTTGTTGCGTGCCCTTTTTAATCCCGCTTCTCCTTGGGTTTGTTGGATCTTTTAGCACGTTCAAATGTCCGTGCCTCTATATGTATCCACACGAGCAAGCTTTTGTCTCACAAAAGAAACTAGAAGAGCTCTCCTTTACTTCTTGCTAGAGAAGTCCCTAAAGGAGAGGAAGGTAGGGAAAAAGAGAAAGGAAGAAGAAGACCACTCTTCTTGCTAGCCTACACTCACAAAAGTCACACAACCAAAGCCTCTCACCACCAAGCTCTCTCCAAGCCTCAAGCTTTCACCAACTTGGCCGGCCACCCCATGGAGTGTTTTATAGGATTGAAAAAACCTTTCACCTCCTATCACATTCAATGCAATCAATTGCATTGAAAAATAAGCCGGCCACATGTGGAGAAATTCCAAAGGTCAAAACCCTTTGTCTCCTTCCACCTCATCAAGCTTAGGTGGCATGCTTATGTGGTATTCATGCATGTTGAATTAATCTTATTAATTCAATAAACTTATGTTATCATATTGAATTAATCTCATTAAATCAATAAGGTAACATATTGAATTAATCTTATTAAATCAATTAAGCTTAGGCTATCATGATAACATATTTATTTAATCTTATTAAATTAATAAGCTTAGCATATTGAATTAATCTCATTAAATCAACAAGCTAAAATTCTCATTAAGCTTAAAGTCCAAAAACCATTTTGTACTTAAGCTTATTCCCAAATTATTCTAGTCAAACTAGAATGCAATAATTCTTCTAATCATCATGCTCTTTGTGTGTGACCCTATAGGCTCTCATAACGTTGGCAGTGGATCTAAATTCTTTTAGATACACAAGCAATGAGCGGCATCTAGCAATACATCATTGCTACCCAAGTTACGAAATAAGTCAAGATCCGACTAACCTTTCCGTGACTACTATAATGTATGACCGTGTCCTTCTATCCTTGATATCAGATTGACCAATGAGGCATAGACCGTGTCATCCTCGATCAATCTATGTGTTTCTTGATCCCTGAGTAAACTAACTCAAACAAATGAACTCAATATCTCATATTGACTCATTCGAGCATGGTCATGCGTTTTAGTAGTTCTACTCAATCAAGGGGCCCACAGATATCACTCCCGTCATATGGGAGGGATAGATCCCATCTACACCACTCACATCCCTCCGCATAATTTGTTATATACCCAGTAATCGCCTTTATGGTCCACCCTGTTACGGGTGACGTTTGACGATACCAAAGTACATAACTCCTTATGTAGGGAACCGTAGTGACTTTAGGTTTGAAGACTATTCATACCAATAGTCACATGAGAAAGTTTATGACACTCATATGACGATCCATGAAACTTTCTCATGGCGGGTCAGTTCAGTATATATTCTCTAATATATACCCATGTGTCAACTTGATATCATGTATCCATGACTTGTGAGATCAAGTCATCAATTGACCTACATGCTAGTCTTTATGTATTAATATTGCCCTTGCATATTAATACTTGACTAGGAACATTTAGGAAAGTGTTCTCTACAGCCTCTCATAATCAATTCTGCCAATTGATGTGCTGTAGATAAGAACCTACTTTTCTAGGGCATTATTATATTTAATTTAGCTGACACAAGCAAGTCGTAAATATAATAACCAATCCTTTTCCTTTATAAAATATGATACAAAATGTTCCCTATTCAACCATCACATGATTGGTTCTAGGGCTATAACTAACAATCTCCCACTAGCACTAGTACCAATCACTATAATATCTGATACCTAGTGACCTAGTGTGACCATCATGCTTCCTCTGTGCCAAAGCCTTGGTCAATGGATCTGCGATGTTAGCTTCTGTCGGTACTCTGCATATCCTCACATCTCCTCTATCGATGATCTCTCGAATGAGATGGAAGCGCCCTTGATATGTGTTTGGTCGTGATGTGATCGAGGTTCCTTAGCTTTGTGCAATAGCCCCATTGTTGTCACAATAGAGGTCTATTGGATCTGCAATGCTAGGAACTACCCCAAGTTCAGCGATGAACTTGCGGAGCCAAAAACCTCCTTTCTTTGCATCGGACGCGACAATATACTCGACCACATTGTAGAATCGCAAGCTGTGTCACCGAACTCTTCCATCACTCCACCATTCGAGCAAAACATGTACCGATTGCGATCTATAGTCATCCTTATGCATTTGGAAGCTTGCATCACTGTAACCCTTTACAGTTAGCTCCTCATTGCCTCCAAATATCAGGAAATATTCTTTCGTTCTTCGTAAGTATTTAAGAATATTTTTGAATGCTATCCAGTGACTTTCACCTGGATCCGACTGGTATCTACTCGTCATGCTCAAAGCATACGAGACGTCAGGACGAGTACAAAGCATGGCGTACATGATAGACCCTATAGCAGATGCATAAGGGATCTTATCCATGCGATCTCTCTCCTCCTTAGAAGAGGGACATTGAGTCTTCGAAAGACTCACACCATGTGATAAAGGCAGAAATCCTTTCTTGGAATTTTGCATAGCAAAACGATCTAGCACTTTATCAATGTATGTACTCTGACTTAGGCCAAGTAATCTTTTATATCTATCTCTATAGATCTTGATGCCTAGAATATAGGCAGCTTCACCTAAGTCTTTCATCGAGAAACAATTCCCTAACCACATCTTCATAGACTGGAGTGAGGGAATATCATTTCTGATGAGAAGTATGTCATCTACATACAAGATAAGAAATACAACTGTACTCCCACTATTTCTCTTGTAGACACAAGGTTCATCTTCATTCTTGATGAAACCAAACTCCTTTATTGCATCATCGAATCGAAGATTCCAGCTTCGAGAGGCTTGCTTTAGTCCATAAATGGACCTTTGCAGTTTGCATACCTTTCCAGGATGCTTTAGATCTTCAAAACCATCAGGCTGTGTCATGTACACATCCTCGAGTAGCTTTCCATTCAGAAAAGCGGTTTTGACATCCATCTTCCAGATCTCATAATCGTGGTAGGCTGCAATAGCAAGTATGATCCGAATGGATTTAAGCATCGCAACTGGCGAAAAGGTTTCATCATAGTCAATACCATGAATTTGTTTGAATCCTTTAGCCACCAATCTACCTTTATAGGTATGCTTATTACCATCCATGTCAGTCTTTACTTTAAAGACCCACTTACACCCAATGGGTTTTACCCCTTCAGGTGGATCAACCAAAGTCCATACTTAGTTAGTGTACATGGATTCCATTTCGGATCTCATGACCTCTAGCCATTTCTCGGAATCTGGGTTCATCATAGCTTCTTGATAGGATGTAGGCTCGTCAAGATCGACAAGCAATACATCACCGTTATCAGTCAAGAGAAAAGAATATCTCTCGGGTTGACGACGGATCCTATCAGATCTACGAAGAGGTTGGTCTACTTGAACAGGTGTTTGCTCCACAACTCTTTGGGCAACAATTTCCTCATCCACAACACTTTGTGGTTCCTGTTCATTTTCCATCGAAGCCTTAGTGTTATCTTCATCTTGAATTTCTTCAAGATGAATTTTACTCCCACTAGTTTTTCTAGAAATAAATTCTCTTTCTAGAAAGACAACATTTCTGGCAACAAACACCTTGCCAAGTGTGGGATTGTAAAATTAATATCCCTTAGTTTCCTTGGGATATCCTACAAAATAACACTTATCTGATTTGGGTCCTAGTTTATCTGAGACTTGACGTCTAACATAAGCTTCACAACCCCAAATCTTTATAAAAGACATTTTGGGACTCTTCGATCCATAGCGTAAATGGTGTCTTTCTACGGCTTTTGATGGGGGCGATTAAGTGTGAAAGCGGCTGTCTCTAGAGATAAACCCCAAAAGGAAGTAGGTAGATCAGTCTGGCTCATCATTGATCGTACCATATCTAATAGAGTACGATTTCTCCTCTCAGATACACCATTCCATTGTGGTGTTCCAGGTGGAGTGAGTTGGGATATTATCCCACACTCGGCCAGTGATCACGAAACTCTTGACTAAGGTATTCACCACCTCGATCGATCGAAGTAGCTTATCGCTTACCAAGTTGGTTTTGTACTTCATTCTTGAATTCTTTGAACTTTTCAAAGGATTGACTTATGTCTCATCAAATATAAGTAGTCAAATCTACTCGTATCATCGGTGAAAGTAATAAAGTACTTATAGCCTCCTCTGGCCCGACATTGAAAGGGCCACATACATCGGTATGTATGAGTCCTAACAAGTCCGTCGCTCTCTCACCATGTCCACTAAATGGAGTTTTAGTCATCTTTCCTAAAGACAAGATTCGCATACCTCGTATGATTCAAAATCAAATGAGTCCAATAATCCATCTTTATGGAGTTAGGATATCGTTTTTCATTTATGTGACCTAGGTGACAATGCGGAGATATGTTTGGTTCAAATTATTGATTTGAACCATTTGGTATTTACGTTATAAATTGGGTTTTCTAAATCTAGAACATAGAGACCATTCATAAGTGGTGCATTACAATAGAACATTTCATTCAAATAAATGGAACAACATTTGTCCTTTATTATAAAAGAAAAGTTTTTCTTGTCTAAACAAGATCTGAAATTATGTTCTTCGTTAATGCAGGTACATAAAAGCACTCCTCTAGTTCTAAGATAAGCCCGGTGGGCAAAGACAAAGAATATGTTCCCTACACTGACAACTTTTGCGCCATTGCCTGCTCGTAGGTCCACCGCCCTTTGCCATTAGTCTACTATTTCTCGGATCCCTGCATATTAGTACAAATGTGAGATGCACATCCGTATCTAATACCCATGTAGAAGAAATAGATAGATTAACTTCTATAGCGTGTATACAGCGAAGTCCCACTTCTTTTCTTCTTTACTTCCTCAAGGTAGACTTTGCGGATTCCGCTTCCGGTGTCGATCTCACCGCAATGGAAGCGATCCCTTCCTTAGGTACCTTTACCCTTTGAAGTGGATGAATTGGCCTTGCCTTTGGCTTAGGTCTTACCCTTGCCTTTGCTTACCTTTGCCCTTCTTGACCATTAGTATGTTACTAACTTTCTTCTTGAGATTGGTTGTGATTCTCAACATCTTTGAGAATCTCGAGGCAAAGGCTTATCAATTTCATTCATGTTATAATTCATGATAAATTGATTATATGCTTCCGGCGATGATTGCGAGGATAACATCGGTTGCCAATTCTTGGCTCGATGGAAAACCTAGTCTTTGAGGTTCTCAGCGTACCCTATCATTTTAAGTCGTGAGTTCCCTACGGTGTTCCTTCTTGCATCTTGCATGCAAAGAGCCTTAGACACTTCAAAAGCGCTCGTGCCTAGCTTGTCCTTGATATAGTTGTTTCAAATGCTCAACCATACCATAGGCATCCATGTTCTCATGTTGCTTCCAGCTCGAGTTCATGGTGGCAAGTATAAGACATGACACATCTAATCGTCATCTTGATGCTTCTTATAAGCATCCTTTTAAACCGCAGTGGCGCAGCGGTGTTTGAGGATAGCTCTAGGACATATAGTTTACATTCTTGCTTGAGGATAATCCTCAAGTTCCTATACCTAGAAAGTTAGCTCCATTGAGCTTGTCTTTCTCAGACGGATCATGAGTTGAGGGGGTGTGTCGTGTTAGATGACATGGTGATCTACAACATTAAAATGCAAAATTAAGTATCATACCTAAGTCATTTAATTAGGCCTTTAATTAAATGAGGCTCCCACTAAATTCTAATAGCTTTGATATGAGCTAATCATTGATGTAGGCAAACACATTTTGCTTACATCATTAGCTTCTATTTAGCTATAAATTTATATGGGATAAAGATCCACATCATACTTGGTCTTGAGTTAGCTTTGGCTAATCGCCTAAGGCGTAGTATGATTAGGTAGGCAATCTTTTGCCAATTACATCTGATGTAACTCTTTAATAGCTTTGGTTAAGTTTAGATTAGTTTAGTGCTTATTCCTAAACCGACTTCGGTAGTGGCGAGGCATAGAGGCCTTCTTTGATATCGAACAGCGACCACTTTCTAAGACAAAGGCGATGTTGAAATCCCACAAAACTAATTTTTAAAACTTATGTTCAAAGCTAATATATGCCTCTACTTTCTTAATTAATTAAGAAAAACTTAATTAAGTCTTAACCAAGTTTGATAGCGGGACATCATTATTGTACACTCGCACTCTTCCAAGATAAAATGTATTGCTTTGCTTTGGCAAACCCAACAACAAATGATCGAGAAGTAGTGAGTACCAAACTTTAGTAGGCATATCGTTTAGACTTATTAAGAAATAAACTTAAACATGCATCACATACATATTAGCATACATCACATATAAGCTAAATTAACATGCATCACATACATATTAAACTAAGCGTGTCATGGTTATGACCCTTATTCTACAATCTTCTCAAGCCAATGAAAAGATTGATTGGTCAACCTAGGGATAGCATCTTCTCCCAAGTGCTTCCTTTTGGTTGTCTTGTGTTGTTGACTTCCTCCTTGTAACGTCATCTTCCAATGGACCCTCCATCTTTATTTTGTATATTACAAAAGGAGAAATACTCGAGTTACATTCGAGTCTAAAACTAATTTTACAACAAGAATTTTAGGAGAAAGGCACGACACGCAGGCCGTATTAAGAATTACAACACACACATTCACAAACTTTTTGGGACTAGGCCATAACCATGCACCATGTCAATTTTAACTTTTAAAAGACATCGGATATTTTATTATGTTTGAAAAATTGCTAATGCAATTATCAACTCATAATAAAATTTATCCTACTTCTATATCATATATAAAATAGAGAAAACCTATTTTTTATACGATCTTTTGCAAGTGGCTCTGATACCACTGTAGGGATTTTTTTTATGCAAAATAGCATATGCGCAACGGAAAAATAGGATCCCTTCCAAGTGATCCTTGCGAAAGAAAACCTCGTACAAAAAATAAATTTCTCAAAACCTATCTTATAGGAGAATATTACCTTTGTTGCGTGCCCTTTTGAAATCCTACTTCTCCTTGGGTTTGTTGGATCTTTTAGCACGTTCAAATGTCCGTGCCTCTATATGTATCCACACGAGCAAGCTTTTGTCTCACAAAAGAAACTAGAAGAGCTCTCCTTTACTTCTTGCTAGAGAAGTCCCTAAAGGAGAGGAAGGTAGGGAAAAAGAGAAAGGAAGAAGAAGACCACTCTTCTTGCTAGCCTACACTCAAAAAAGCCACACAACCAAAGCCTCTCACCACCAAGCTCTCTCCAAGCCTCAAGCTTTCACCAACTTGGCCGGCCACCCCATGGAGTGTTTTATAGGATTGAAAAAACCTTTCACCTCCTATCACATTCAATGCAATCAATTGCATTGAAAAATAATCAAACACACTCCTTGTTTGGCCGGCCACATGTGGAGAAATTCCAAAGGTCAAAACCCTTTGTCTCCTTCCACCTCATCAAGCTTAGGTGGCATGCTTATGTGGCATGCTTATGTTGCATGCTTAGGTGGCATGCTTATGTGGCATTCATGCATGTTGAATTAATCTTATTAATTCAATAAGCTTATGTTATCATATTGAATTAATCTCATTAAATCAATAAGGTAACATATTAAATTAACCTTATTAAATCAATTAAGCTTAGGCTATCATGATAACATATTTATTTAATCTTATTAAATTAATAAGCTTAGCATATTGAATTAATCTCATTAAATCAACAAGCAAAAATTCTCATTAAGCTTAAAGTCCAAAAACCATTTTGTACTTATGCTTATTCCCAAATTATTCTAGTCAAACTAGAATGCACTAATTCTTCTAATCATCATGCTCTTTGTGTATGACCCTATAGGCTCTCATAACGTTGGCAGTGGATCTAAACTCTTTTAGATACACAAGCAATGAGCGGCATCTAGCAATACATCATTGCTACCCAAGTTACGAAATAAGTCAAGATCCGACTAACCTTTCCGTGACTACTATAATGTATGACCGTGTCCTTCTATCCTTGATATCAGATTGACCAATGAGACATAGACTGTGTCATCCTCGATCAATCTATGTGTTTCTTGATCCCTGAGTAAACTAACTCAAACAAATGAGCTCAATATCTCATATTGACTCATTCGAGCATGGCCATGCGTTTTAGTAGTTCTACTCAATCAAGGGGCCCACAGATATCACTCCCGTCATATGGGAGGGATAGATCCCATCTACACCACTCACATCCCTCCGCATAATTTGTTATATACCCAGTAATCGCCATTATGGTCCACCCTGTTACGGGTGACGTTTGACGATACCAAAGTACATAACTCCTTATATAGGGAACCGTAGTGACTTCAGGTTTGAGGACTATTCATACCAATAGTCACATGAGAAAGTTTATGACACTCATATGACGATCCATGAAACTTTCTCATGGCGGGTCAGTTCAGTATATATTCTCTAATATATACCCATGTGTCAACTTGATATCATATATCCATGACTTGTGAGATCAAGTCATCAATTGACCTACATGCTAGTCTTTATGTATTAATATTGCCCTTGCATATTAATACTTGACTAGGAACATTTAGGAAAGTGTTCTCTGCAGCCTCTCATAATCAATTCTGCCAATTGATGTGCTGTAGATAAGAACCTACTTTTTTAGGGCATTATTATATTTAATTTAGCTGACACAAGCAAGTCGTAAATATAATAACCAATCCTTTGCCTTTATAAAATATAATACAAAATGTTCCCTATTCAACCATCACATGATTGGTTCTAGGGCTATAACTAACACGCATATCATCTAGCGTAGTATAACTGAACCTTGGTCGAATCATGATATTCCTTTTTGCTTATTTGATAAGAACCCTATTTCACTTTTCACATGACCTATAGGTTTGAGGTATCCGAAAAGGGTTTAAATCCCCCATATCGGACTAGTACTCGATTTTCTATTGGGGAATTTCCTGGGCAATTTGGTTACTGGAGAAACACTTTTCCTAGAAGACTTAAAAAAAAAGATGAGAGAAAAAAAGGGGGTTGGAATTGTTTTGAAGCACCCCTTTGAGACCAAGTAGCTACTGGGGAAATACCTAAAAGGTGCCCCTTTAAGGCTAACTAGTTACTGGGGAAATGCTTACTATAAATTTCTTCCCTTCTTTCTTCTTGGTAAGTGCTCCTTTGAGACCTTTTGTTGATAGGTGAGGATGATCCATGCATTAAGGCAGGTAAGTGTCTCTACGCCGAAAATGAGAGGAACACAATAGAGGAGATGTCAAATCTGGATTGGTGTCCAATGCCTTTGGGTCGACTTTTCATGTGTACTAAATAGGGATCTTTCAAGTTTTGCCACTAGGAATGATTTGATAAGATTAAGATCAGATTTTATACTTCTAGATGGTTTCTTGCAACTCCACACATAAGTTGTCTTTTGTGTTGTTCCCTTTTCTTTGCTTGAGGACAAGCAAAAGTTTAGGTCTAGGGGATTTTGATGTGTGTAATTCATGTTGCATTTTGGGTATTCAATACACATGCATTTCATCCCATTTTATATTTTAGTCATGCATTTTGTTATGTTTTAGTCAAGTCTAATATATTTTGGACAAAGAAATTATTTTGGGATATTTTTCATATTAACAGGGTGAAAGAATTGGCAATTATCGAGGAGTATCAAAATAACATAGCCGTGCCATCAGAGACACGTTCGTGTCAAGCTGAAACCAAGACCGTCATAACTTCAAAACTTTCAGATCTGAACACACCCCGGGTATGTTAGCTGACACGCCCACGCCAATTGCCCGACATGCCCATGCCCTCCATTGACATGGGTGTGTCGCCCTATTTCTTGCTTTCCTTTTCTGCGGTGAAGCCCGGGATTTCCACTTAATTGAAGAATTTCTGCCTTAATTAAAGACCAAGCCAAGGCTATAAAAGATTTATTCTAACCCTAAAAGGGGGAGGCGGCGGAATTCGAAGAAGGAGGACAAAGTTGACGGCGGAGGAAACACAACGATAGCGATTGTAATTTCTTTCTCTGACAATTCTTATTCAGCTATAGAGTAGTGTCCTATAATCTTAGGATGGGGGAGTAGCCCTTGACAATTTATGATGGTTGATTAAATCTCTTCTACTTGAATAGACGTTTGTTTTGATTTGGTTTTAGATTCTTATTAATAAATCTAAGGAACCTTGGGGAAGTACCTAACAGTGAACCCAAGTTCCCGAAACCTAGATCCAAGCTAGAGATTAACTCCTATCAAGTATTGATAGCGTATCTATGAGGGCTTGCGGGAATCATTGATGATTCCTTAGCTGATTATGGTCCCGTGAAAAGGAAATTTAGTCTCTAGAGGAACTCTTATGGACTTAATGGATCTATCAAATCCAATTTTTATCAAGTAACGGTAGTAAGAATAGGGAGATTTGT
This sequence comes from Wurfbainia villosa, assembly GCA_025175895.1. Taxonomy (NCBI): domain Eukaryota; kingdom Viridiplantae; phylum Streptophyta; class Magnoliopsida; order Zingiberales; family Zingiberaceae; genus Wurfbainia; species Wurfbainia villosa. Next base: position 35,838,087 of record CM046006.1, read on the forward strand.
GGGGGTCTTGTGACAGGTCTCCTTAGCTGATTATGATCACCTACGCTCAAATACCGTGAAAGGGAAATTGAGTTTGATAGGTACAATTGGCGTAGACCTCGAAATGGGCCGTTGATTTACCTTAGGACAGGTTCTATCGAAACAACTCTAAGGAGTAGGAGAGAATGTAATCACCTTATAAATCGTCGATGCGGTGAAACCCATATCCTGAGATTCCCTTCAATTATTGACTTTCAACTCATTCTTCTCATTCACTGTTCTTGACTGCTTAGTTTCTTTACTTAATTCACAAATTCGATTTGACTAGATAACTTGGTATCACGATCATTCGGTAATTGACCCAATCCCTATGGGATCGATATTTTTATTACTTGATGACAATCGTGCACTTGCGGAAATCGACACATCAATTTTTTGGCGCTGTTGCCGGGGATTGGCACTCAATATTGAATTGAGCGTGATTTAGTTAATCTAGATTTCTGTTTCTGTTTTTATTCTTTTGTCTTTTCTAAATTCTTGTTTTGGAAGCTTCTCCTGTTGTTACATGCACAGATCGAACAGGGAAATTCTCGAAATCGATCCTGAGATAGAGAGAACATTCCTTGCTAGAAGATGACTCCAGCAACAACAGGAAGAAAATTTGAACTCTAACATGGCTGATCATAACGAGAATAAACTTTTAAGGGATTATGCAGTGCCTAGTACAAGGGGATTGAGATCAAGTATTAGAAGACCCCCCATTGAAGCGAACAATTTTGAATTAAAACCAACTCTACTTTCAATGGTCCAATAGCATCAATTTGGAGGAGCGCCCACTGAAGATCCTAATATGCACTTAGAAGTATTTTTAGAATTTTGCGAAACTTTAAAACTGAATGGAGCCTCAGCTGATGCTATTAGATTGCGCTTATTTCCTTTCTCATTGCGGGACAAAGCTAGAGCATGGTTACACTCTCTTCCAGCGGACTGCATAACTACATGGGATCAGCTGGAGCAAAGATTTCTAGACAAGTATTTTCCACCAAGCAAAACTGCAAGTCTTCGTCATCAAATCACTAATTTTACACAGAAGGATGGAGAAACATTATTTGAAGCTTGGGACAGATTTAAGGGATTACTACAGCAATGTCCTCATCATGGGCTGGAGAAATGGCTCATTGTTCATACTTTCTATAATGGAATCTCGTATGCCACTAAAGTTTCTCTTGATTCTGATGCAGGAGGAGCTCTCATGAACAAAACGTTGGATGAAGCATTTGAGATCATCGAGAATGTGGCAATGAATTCCCACTAGTGGGCTACAAAACGAGGGTGTCCGATTAAAACGTCAAGTAAGTATAAGGTAAGTACTCTCGATTTACTCAGTGCTAAAGTTGATGCATTAACTCAAAAGCTCCAACATTTTAATGTATCAGCTGTAAACTCATCTAATGTCACTTGTGAGATTTGTGGTGTAACATGACATATGGCCACAAATAGCCAAATCCTACACGCACCATTATCGGGAGCAGGGGTTAAGCAAGTAGATGCGCTGAATAATTTTAATCAAAAGCCGAATGGCGGCAACCCTTATTCGAACACGTACAATCCCGGTTGGAGGAATCATCCCAACTTTTCGTATCGATCCAACCAAAATTCTTCTGGACAGAACAATTTTGGAGCACCTTCGGGATTTCAACTAGGGCCCAAGTCAAATTTAGAGAAGATGATGGAAAATTTTATCACATGCCAAGGGAAGATAAACGATGAATTTCGACAGCATATTATAGAATTCAATCAGCAACATCAAAATAATACCGAGGCAATTAAGCAATTGGGAAGCAAGGTTGATAATTTGACTAATCACACAAGGATGTTGGAGAATCAAATTTCTCAAATTGCTAGCTCTACATCTAGGATGCCTGGCAGATTTCCTGGAAATTCAGAAGTAAACCTAGCTGAACACTGTAATTCTATAAGTTTGAGAAGTGGAAAAATTATAGAAGGAAATAAGAAAGCAGAACCAGCAACTAGAGCTCAACAAGCCCCACCCGTGCTCAACAACACAGGTGTGTCAGAGTTTGAGGAACTGGCCATGTCCAGCAGCACGCCTGTGCTGAACGATTCTGAGATAGACAGCCGACAACACACTCAGGGTGTGTTGTCCAACACACCCATGTCGGGTGATGCCCATAAGCGCACCCAGGGTGTGTCAACTGACACGCTCGTGCCGGGTCGCTCCAGCAGCCAGCACGCCCCAGCCGAGCCAGACGACACAGTCGTGTGGCACAAAGAGCCGAGAACATATAAGCCTCCGATCCCATTCCCTCAGAGGCTGATTAAGGAGAAATTGGATGAATAATTTGGTAAGTTCCTTGAGGTAATTAGAAAGCTTTATATTAATATATCTTTTACAGAAGCTCTTCAACAAATGCCTACGTACTCCAAGTTCTTGAAGGATATTTTAACCAATAAAAGAAAAGTTGAGGAGCATGTAACAGTGGCTCTTACCGAAGAATGCAGCGCTTTAATTAAAAACATGGTACCTCCCAAGCTAAATGATCCAGGTAGTTTTTCTATCCCTTGCATAATTAATGACTCTAATTTTGATAAGGCTTTTTGTGATCTAGGCGCTAGTGTCAATCTGATTCCTCTTTCCTTATGCAAGAAATTAGATTTGGGAGAAATGAAACTAACAACTATGGCCTTGCAGTTAGCCGATCGCTCCATTAGATATCCTTTGGGAATCTTAGAAGATGTACCTGTGAAGGTGGGAAACTTTATTGTTCCCGTCGATTTTGTAGTGCTTGACATGGATGAAGACCCATGTATTCCACTCATTTTAGGGAGACCTTTCTTGGCTACTGTAGGGGCGATGATAGACGTCAAGAATCATAAACTTTCACTTGCATTTGGAAATGATAAGATTGAATTCGATCTTTCAAAAGTTGTTAAACAACCTTCTGATTTCGATGTTTGTTGCATGATTAACAGTTTCTAGTCAATTGCGCTAAAAGGAGCACAAGAACAAACTTATCTTGATAGGCTCAAAAGGGATTTCGAGGATGAAGAGTCGGAGATTGTCGACCTTGACCTACCACCACAGGTAGAACTTAAGCCTCTTCCATCGACACACAAGTATGAATTTCTTAGCGAAAACTCTATCCTAAGGGGCAGAGGAGGAGCAAAGTACACTTGCGGATGGAGCAGAGTACACTCCTCGAGCCACATCCATCCAACTAGGGAATAATTGAGGGGTCAAGCTAATGACCTTAAACAAGCGCTTCTTGGGAGGCAACCCAAGCTATTTTCATTTTTTATTTTTCATGCATTTTATTTTATTCTATTTTCTTCGTTTTTATTTTAACTTTGAGTTTTGCATTTTTTAGGCTTGCAGGTTTACAAGACACAACATGTCCGTGTCGCTCTCCAAATACCTCAGCATTTGGAGAGGGCAGTAGATTTTCACAGGAGGACTGATGAGTTCTTCACCGCTGAGGCTGCCAGGAGGGAGGATGATGCTAGATTTCGGCAGGAGTCCTGGGAGTTTTACCAGGAGCCGCGATGTAGGTGGGCAGAGGAGGATGCTAGTAGCGAGGACGGTGACCCTTGATCCCCTTGAGCTATTTTGTGAGTTTCGATGCCTTTCATTTATTGCTTATGTTGTCTCTTCTTAGATTTCTAATTTGGTTATTGCATAATTTAGGTCTAGGGGAGTATGTTTCATTATGTAAGCTGATTCTGTTTTTATCTTTTCATATATCATAACATTGCATATCATCTAGCGTAGTATAACTGAACCTTGGTCGAATCATGATATTCCTTTTTGCTTATTTGATAAGAACCCTATTTTACTTTTCACATGACCTATAGGTTTGAGGTATCCGAAAAGGGTTTAAATCCCCCATATCGGACTAGTACTCGATTTTCCATTGAGGACTTTCCTGGGCAATTTGGTTACTGGAGAAACACTTTTCCTAGAAGACTTGAAAAAAAAGATGAGAGAAAAAAAGGGGGTTGGAATGGTTTTGAAGCACCCCTTTGAGACCAAGTAGCTACTGGGGAAATACCTAAAAGGTGCCCCTTTGAGGCTAACTAGTTACTGGGGAAATGCTTACTATAAATTTCTTCCCTTCTTTCTTCTTGGTAAGTGCTCCTTTGAGACCTTTTGTTGATAGGTGAGGATGATCCATGCATTAAGGCAGGTAAGTGCCTCTACGTCGAAAATGAGAGGAACACGATAGAGGGGATGTCAAATCTGGATTGGTGTCCAATGCCTTTGGGTCGACTTTTCACGTGCACTAAATAGGGATCTTTCAAGTTTTGCCACTAGGAATGATTTGATAAGATTAAGATCAGATTTTATACCTCTAGATGGTTTCTTGCAACTCCACACATAAGTTTTCTTTTGTGTTTTTCCCTTTTCTTTGCTTGAGGACAAGCAAAAGTTTAGGTCTAGGGGATTTTGATGTGTGTAATTCATGTTGCATTTTGGGTATTCAATACACATGCATTTCATCTCATTTTATATTTTAGTCATGCATTTTGTTATGTTTTAGTCAAGTCTAATATATTTTGGACAAAGAAATTATTTTGGGATATTTTTCATGTTAACAGGGTGAAAGAATCGACAATTATCGAGGCGTATCAAAATAACACAGCCGTGCCATCAGAGACACGTCCGTGTCAAGCTGAAACCAAGTCCATCGCAACTTCATAACTTTCAGATCTGAACACACCCCGGGTGTGTTAGCTGACACGCCCACGCCAATTGCCCGACATGCCCATGCCCTTCATTGACATGGGTGTGTCGCCCTATTTCCTGCTTTCCTTTTCTGCGGTGAAGCCCGGGATTTCCACTTAATTGAAGAATTTCTGCCTTAATTGAAGATCAAGCCAAGGCTATAAAAGATGTATTCTAACCCTAAAAGGGGGAGGCGGCGGAATTCGAAGGAGGACAAAGTCGACGGCGGAGGAAACACAACGATGGAGATTGTAATTTCTTTCTCTGATAATTCTTATTCAGCTATAGAGTAGTGTCCTGTAATCTTAGAATGGGGGAGTAGCCCTTGACAATTTATGTTGGTTGATTGAATCTCTTCTACTTGAATAGACGTTTGTTTTGATTTGGTTTTAGATTCTTATTGATAAATCTTAGGAACCTTGGGGAAGTACCTAACAGTGAACCCAAGTTCCCGAAACCTAGATCCAAGCTAGAGATTAACTCCTATCAAGTATCGATAGCGTATCTATGAGGGCTTGCGGGAATCATTGATGATTCCTTAGCTGATTATGGTCCCGTGTGCAAACCTATCGTGAAAAGGAAATTTAGTCTCTAGAGGAACTCTTATGGACTTAATGGATCTATCAAATCCAATTTTTATCAAGTAACGGTAGTAAGACTAGGGAGGTTTGCGGGGGTCTCGTGACAGGTCCTCTTAGCTGATTATGACCACCTACGCTCAAGTACCATGAAAGGGAAATTGAGTTTGATAGGTACAATTGGCGTAGACCTCGAAAGGGGCCGTTGATTTACCTTAGGACAGGTTCTATCGAAAAAACTCTAAGGAGTAGGAGAGAATGTAATCACCTTATAAATCGTCGATGCGGTAAAACCCATATCCTGAGATTCCCTTCAATTATTGACTTTCATCTCGTTCTTCTCATTCGCTGTTCTTGACTGCTTAGTTTCTTTACTTAATTCACAAATTCGATTTGACTAGATAACTTGGTATCACGATCATTCGGTAATTGACCCAATCCCTATGGGATCGATATTTTTATTACTTGACGATAATCGTGCACTTATGGAAATCGACACATCAACGACAGAGTAGTTCAAAGATATCATGTCTACTGTCAGTCATTAAACAAACATATCTTCACAAGGGAAGGTTCAAAGGGTAAAACCTACCTATCATATGTTGGACTCAACTATTGAATGCTATCGCATATCCTGTTTCCATTCATGTGGGAGATTGTTGGAAAAATGTGAATGGAAAGATGGTGGAATGGATGAAGGAGGCTTCATTGTGTATGTGACTTTAGTCTAATATTAGATGTTTCAAAGCATCATGGTATGTTTATATTATTTCACATGTATGTGGTGAACAAATTCATGGGAAGAAACTCTTTCTCACACCCACACCCACGGAGGGGGTAAAGATTCAGGGCCCGGATTACACTAAACCCAGGTGACTCGTGTGCAAGCACGACTTGCGCCCGTCGAATGTCGGATCGATCGGGGCAAAATTTACCCAAGCGAATGAACCAATATTTTTCCATCCAAATAACGGATATACTAATGTGATTAATGAGAGTTCTTATTCAGGTGATGAGAAAATCATCCACCTACATTTCCCTCTCTCTTTCTCTCTATCAAGTACTTCTTTCACTCGGCAGAACTCTTATGATAACACTCAAGTGCATTTCAGTTCACTGCGACTAGCAATGCTTGTTGGAGACCACAGTTTCTCCATTGTATTATGGGAAACAAACAATCCACTATAAATTCGAAGCACTTCAGAAGTGTGATGAATTTGTTTTAAGGAATCTGTGTTGAATGCGGACCTCGGCTCCTTCGTTTCTGAGCAATCAGCTCGGACTCGGGCTACTCAGCAGTCGACCACTGGGCACTCAGCCTTGAGCGACCCGCCCACTCAACGACTAGGCCATTCGACACTCAAACTCAGTGACTCGACGACTTGACCATTCAACACTCGGATTCGACGACTCGACTGCTCGATGACTCGACAATTGGACGACTCGACCATTCGACACTCGGACTCACCGATTCAACCACTCAGTGACTCGGCCATTCGACACTCGAACTCACTGACTCGGCAACTCGACGACTCGACCATTCAACACTCATTCTCATCGACTCAACACTCAGCGACTCAATGACTCAGTGACTCAGCGACTCAGCCACTCGATCACTCGACGACTCGACTACTCAGCACTTAGCCTCAGCAGCTAAGCTCAGCTCAGCTCAGCCCTTCAAGACATCTTGAGATAATCAATTTAAGTCACTCAACAGATAAGTCTAAATTGATTTGTAATTTTAAATTTAGATTATTGTCTCTATATCTCCGGACATAGATTGCCCAATAGATTTATATCATATGTACTATTCGGCCAAAGACAGTGGGAGAATACATACCTATTTCTCCACTGTGGAGATCTTTTGGTTAAGTTTAACCTCTACTCAAGTAGTAAAGGAAGGAGTTATTCAACATATTCATAGTTCGACCAATCTTGTTCCGTGAGAAAGTTAGAACTTGATTATCAATATAGCCACTTTGACTTAACATGCTCTTTAAGGATTTAGAGATATTAGGATAATTTACCATTGACATTTTAAAATATAACCTGCTAATGATTTGTCTTGTCTTGGAAGCTCATACTATTAGGTTAACAACATTAATCATGTGGCAATTTACCAAATCGCATTGTCCACGTTGGAAAATATCGAAATCACGTAGATAAGTTTCAAAATTACCAAATCACATATCTCTTTCCAGATTTACCCTCCACTTATCCGTGTGCTCATCCCGTACTCGTCCGAACCGAAATCATGCTCCGAGCCACATTACCACGAAGAAAATCGCGACTCCACCCGAGCCGTGTCATCATAAAACGTTGAAGGAGAAAATCTGAACGAGTAAAAGCCGAAGGTGAAGGACGAAGGGCAAAGGGCGAAGGTAAGTACGACTGTGCATTTCCAACGCCGATTGTGTTTTCGCCGGTGTGCACCACTCCGCTCTGCGTCATTTTCCAACCACTGTCGACGAAAGGTGCACCTTCTTCTTGAAAAGGTAACCCTAAAATTACTCCAAATCTCCTAATCTTTTGTTTCTTTGTTTCCGACGGTCTACACCAGCCCTTTGGCAGCTCCCTATACACAAAGTTTTAGCGACTCTATAATTTCAAAACTTGACGTTAAGGTATAAAGTATTGTTCCGATGACTCCAAAACTCAAAGCATTTTAGAAAAATCCTAAAGTATCTTCCGTGGGATCAACCTATTTTTAATTTTCCCAGTCACAACTGTCGGGAATCCATGCGCGCTCGGAAACATTTTATAAGCACATAAGTAGCGAAAAAGTAGGATCCCTCTAGAGATCCATGCAGAAACCATACTTGTTTGATCGATTCTATCCTATAGTTACCTTCGATGCGAGCCCTTCGCAATCCCGTTAGCAACACTTGCGTGCAAGGTGTCCGAATCTCAGCGTGGTCAGGATGTCCGCACCTTCATGGTATCCACACGAACCATGAGATGAAGAGGAACCAAACTGTGGTGCTAGCCACAAGATGTTGGTTCGGCCAAGGAGGTAGAACAAGAAGGAGAAGAAGATCACACTCAAGAGTCTACAAAAACAACCACACGAACACATTAAGTCTCATCTAATCCCTTTTATATTCAACCATTGAATATGTTGGTTCGACAAAAGCAAGGTCCGTCCCTCCATGCGCTGGTTACTAGTCTCAAGGGCCAAAGGCCTACCGTGATTTACCTCCTTTACGATGGCCCGGGGGCGAGCCGATAGGGGCCACTAGGTTGGTGGTTCCAACCTTTTGCACAATTGAATATGAAGGGTTTGTGACTTTTGGTTTCCATGGAATTAATAACTCATTAATCCCATCTTAATGATCATGCAACCCTTCTTAATGGTGAGTTTCACTCAATCCGAATTTGACTTGAGTCTAACTCGGGTCAAATTCATTGAGTATACCTTGAGTCCCACTCAATGAGTTTAATCTATATTAGACTCAATCCGATGGCCCAATGGCTCATCACATGAGCCATTTCCAACTCACATGTCCTAAGTGTATGACCCAATAGGTTCTCGTAACGTTAGCAATATTTCTAAAAACCTTTTAGAGACATAAGAAATGAACGACATCTAACAATACGTCATTGTTACCCAAGTGACGAGAATGTCAAGATCCGACATAACCTTTCCGTGACTACTATCTTGTATGACTCAGTCCTTCTATCCTTGATATCTAGATTGATCAATGAGGCATAGACTGTGTCATCCTCTTATCAATCATGAGTTTCTTGATCTCCAAGTAGACTACTCAACCAAATAAGCTCAATATCTCATATTGACTTATTTGAGTATGATCATGTATTTTAGCAGTCCTACTATATAAAGGGGCTCATAGATATCACTTCCGTTATATGGAAGGGATAGATCTCATCTACATCACTCACATCCCTCCACATAACTTATTGCATAACCAGTGATCGCCTTTATAGTCACCCTATTATGGGTGACGTTTGACGAAACCAAAGTATACAACTCATTATGTAGGGAACTGTAGTGATTTCATGTCTAGGGATTATTCATATCAATAATCACATGAGAATGTTTATGACACTCATATAACGATCCATGAAACATTCTCATGACGGATCAATTTAGTACATAGTCTCTAATATGTATCCATGTGTCAACTTGATATCACATATCCATGACTTATGAGATTAAGTTATTAATTGACCTACACGCTAGTCTTTATGTATTAATATTGTCCTTGCATATCAATACTCTATATATATATATGACTACAGACTCTCACTTTCAATTCAACCAATTAATATGCTATAAACCTGAACCTACTATTCGAGGACATTATTATATTATTTATATAGCACAGAAAAGAAATAATATAATAAGCAAACCTTGCCTGTTATTAATGAAATATGATACATATGATCCCTAATCAATCATCTCATGATTGACACTAAGGGCTGACACTAACAACAGCTTAGCGATATTAAAATTTTATCGAGGACAAAGCTTTAAGTTTTAATCAGCTTAACATGTATATTTACTTATATCAAATTGTGAATGTAAATGTATTTTTCTTATCTATAGATTAGCATGATTAATTGTTTTAACTCGTTTTGCAATGCTACAACGACGATACCCGCTGGACAAAGCCACCAATGAGTTCTTGCGACTCAATCATTCATTCTGATATAAAACTTTGAATTTTTTCAATTTAATAGGTCCATCAGTCGGTTTCGATCGAAACTGGCTGATGGACCTAGAAACCACGGAACCACATGCTTCGAAGACCTATGTGCTCTACTAGCACTAAATAATACGTTCGTGACTTCGGAAACCATTGCGATACACCGTTTCAGGAGCAACGATTTTTGCCACTTGTGCCCGACGTGTGAAGTGTGCTCGAAATAATATTTTGAATACTATGACGACGATACCCGCTGGACAAAGCCACCAATGAGTTCCTGGGACTCAATCACTCATTGCGATATAAAACTTTGATTTTTTTTCAATTTAATAGGTCCGTCAGCTGGTTTCGGTCGAAATCGACTGATGGACCAAGAAAGCACGAAACCACATGCCTCGAAGACCTATGTGCTCCGCTAGCACTGAATAATATGTTCGTGATCTCAGAAATCATTTCGATGCACCGTGTCGGGAGCAGCGATTTTTGTCACTCGTGCCCGATGTGTGAAGTGTGCTCGAAAGGATATTTTGAATGCTACGAAGACGATACCCCGTGGACGAAGCCACTAATGAGTTCTTGGGACTCAATCAATAATTCTGATATAAAACTTTGAATTTTTTCAATTTAATAGGTCCATCAGTCGGTTTCGGTCGAAACCGACTGATGGACCTAGAAAGCACGGAACCACATGCTTCGAAGACCTATGCGCTCCTCTAGCACTCCATAATACGTTTGTGACCTCGGAAAGCATTGTGATACACCGTGTTAGGAGAAGTGATTTTTGCCACTCGTGCCCGACGTGTGAAGAGTGCTCGAAAGAACATTTTGAATGCTACGACGATGATACCCATTAGACGAAGCCACCAATGAGTTCCTGGGACTCAATCACTCATTCCGATATAAAACTTCAATTTTTTTCAATTTAATAGGTCCATCAGCTAGTTCGGTCGATACCGACTGATGGACCTAGAAAGCACGAAACCACGTACTTCGAAGACTTATGTGCTCCGCTAACACTAAATAATATGTTCGTGACCTCGGAAACCATTGCGATACAGCATGTCAGGAGCGGTGATTTTTGTCACTCGTGTCCGACGTGTGAAGTGTGCTCGAAAAAACATTTTGAATGCTACGACGACGATACCTACTGGACAAAGCCACCAATGAGTTTTTGGGACTTAATCACTCATTCTGATATAAAACTTCGAATTTTTTCAATTTAATAGGTCCGTCAGCCGGTTTCGATCGAAACCGGCTGTTGGACCTAGAAACCGCATACTTTGAAGACCTATGTGCTCCGCTAGTACTAAGTAATACGTTCGTGACCTCAGAAATCATTGTGATGCACCGTATCGGAATGAGTGATTGAGTTCTTGGGACTTAATCACTCATTCCGATATAAAATTTCGAATTTTTTCAATTTAAAAGGTCCATCAGTCGGTTTCGGCCGAAACCGACTGATGGACCTAGAAACCACGGAACCATATACTTCGAAGACTTATGCGCTCCGTTAACACTAAGTAATACGTTCGTGACCTCGGAAATCATTGCGATGCACTGTGTCGGGAGCAACGATTTTTGCCACTCATGTCCGACGTGTGAAGTGTGCTCGAAAGATCATTTTGAATGCTATGATGACGATACCTATTGGACGAAGCCACCAATGAGTTCCTGCAATTAAATTGCTCATTTTGATATAAAACTTCAAATTTTTTCAATTTAATATGTCCATCAGTTGATTTTGGCCGAAACCGACTGATGGACCTAAAAAGCTCAGAATCACATGCTTCGAAGACCTATGTGCTCCGCTAGCAAAAAAAATAATATGTTAGTGACCTCATAAACCATTGCGATACACCGTGTCAGGATTAGTGATCTTTGCCACTCATGTCCGATGTGTGAAGTGTGCTCAAAAGAACATTTTGAATGCTACGATGATGATATCCACTGGACGAAGCCAACAATGAGTTCCTGGGACTCAATCAATCATTTCGATATAAAACTTCGATTTTTTTCAATTTAATAGGTCCATCAGCCGATTTTGACCGAAACCGGCAAATGGACCTAGAAAGCACAGAACCACATGCTTCAAAGACCTATGTGCTCCTCTAGCACTCTATAAAACATTCATGACCTCGGAAAGCATTGCAATACATCATGTCGGGAGCAGCGATTTTTGCCACTCGTGCCCGACGTGTAAAGTGTGCTCAAAAGAATATTTTGAATGCTACGACGATGGTACCCGCTTTGATTCCACCAATGCATTCCTAGGACTCAAACACTTATTCCGATATAAAACTTTGAATTTTTTCAATTTAATAGGTCCATCAATCGGTTTCGACCGAATCGGCTAATGAACCTAGAAAGAACGAAACCACATGCTTCGAAGACTTATGTGCTCCACTAGCATTAAATAATACAATCATAACCTCAGAAACCATTGCGATACACCGTGTCGGGAGCAACGATTTTTGTCACTCGTGTCCGACGTGTAAAGTGTGCTTGAAAGAACATTTTGAATCTTACGATGATACCTGCTGGACGAATCCACCAATGAGTTCCTAGGACTCAATCAGTCATTCCGATATAAAACTTTAAATTTTTTCAATTTAATAGGTCCATCAGCTAGTTTCGGCCGAAATCGACTGATGGACCTAGAAAGTACGAAACCACATGCTTCGAAGACCTATGTGCTCCGCTATCACTAAGTAATACGTTCGTGACCTTGGAAATCATTGCGACGCACCGTGTCGGGAGCAGCGATTTTTGTCACTCGTGCCCGACGTGTGAAGTGTGCTTGAAAGAATATTTTGAATTCTACGATGATGATGCCCGCTGGATGAAGTTATCAATGAGTTCCTGGGACTCAATCTCTTATTCCGATATAAAACTTCAAATTTTTTCAATTTAATAGGTCCATCAGTCGGTTTCAACCAAAATTGGCTAATGGACCTAGAAAGCACGGAACCACATGCTTCGAAAACCTATGCGCTCCTTTAGCACTCCATAATACGTTCGTGACCTCCGAAAGCATTGCAATATACCATCTCGGGAGAAGCGATTTTTGCCATTCGTGCCCGACATGTGAAGTGTGCTCGAAAGAATATTTTGAATTCTACGACAACGATACCTGCTGGACAAAGCCACCAATGAGTTCCTGGGAATCAATCACTCCTTCCAATATAAAACTTCAAATTTTTTCAATTTAATAGGTCCATCAGTTGGTTCAAAGTGTGCTCGAAAAAACAATTTAATAAGTCGTAACATTTTGAAGTCTACGACGACAATGCCCGCTGGACGAAACCTCCAATGAGTTCCTAGGACTCAATCAATCATTTCGATATAAAACTTTGTTTTTTTTCAATTTAATAGGTCCATCAATCGATTTCGGCCGAAATCGGCTGATTGACCTAGAAAGCACAGAACTACATGCTTCGAAGACCTATGTGCTCCGCTAGTACTAAATAATATGTTCATGATCTCAGAAACCATTGCGATACACTGTGTCAGGAGCAGCGATTTTTGTCACTCATGCTCGATATGTGAAGTGTGTTTGAAAGAACATTTTGAATGCTACGACAACGATACCCGTTGGATGAAGCCACCAATGAGTTCCTGGGATTCAATCACTCATTCTGATATAAAACTTTGAATTTTTTCAATTTAATAAATCCATCATCCGGTTTCGGTCGAAATCGACTAATGGACCTAGAAAGCATAGAACCACATGCTTCGAAGACCTATATGCTCCGCTAGCACTAAATAATACATTCGTGACCTCGGAAATCATTGTGATGCACCATGTCAGGAGCAACGATTTTTGCTACTCGTGTCCGACGTGTGAACTGTGCTCGAAAGAACATTTTAAATGCTATGACGACAATATCCACTGGACGAAGCCACCAATGAGTTCCTGAGACTCAATCACTCATTCCGATATAAAACTTCAAATTTTTTCAATTTAATAGGTCCATCAGTCGGTTTCAGCCAAAATCGGTTAATGGACCTAGAAAGCATGGAACTACATGCTTCGAAGACCTATGTGCTCTGCTAGCACTAAATAATACGTTCGTGACCTCGGAAACCATTGCGATACACCATGTCGGGAGCAGCGATTTTTACCACTCGTGTCCGACATGTGAAGTGTACTTGAAAGAACATTTTGAATGCTACGACGACGATACCCGCTGGATGAAGCCACAAATGATTTCTTGGGACTCAATCAACCATTCCGATATAAAACTTTGAATTTTTTTAATTTAATTGGTCTATCAGTCAGTTTCGGTCGAAATCGATTGATGGACCTAGAAAGCACGGAACCACATGATTCAAAGACCCATACACTTTTCTAGCACTTCATAATACGTTCGTGACCTCAAAAAGCATTGTGATACACCATGTCGGGAGCAACAATTTTTGCCATTCGTGCCCGACGTGTAAAGTGTGCTCGAAAGAACATTTTGATTTCTACAACGATGGTACCCGCTTCGATGCCACCAATGAGTTCTTAGGACTCAATCACTCATTCCGATATAAAACTTCGAATTTTTTCAATTTAATAGGTTCATCAACCTATTTAGCCCGAATCCGACTGATGGACCTAGAAAGCACGGAACCACATTCTCAGGAAAAAGAAGGGTGCTCGGGAAAAAAGAAGGCTACTCGGGAAAAAGATGGTTGCTCAGGAAAAAGAAGGTTGCTCGAGAAAAAGAAGGGTGCAAGGTTGGAAACGATATTGCGACCTCGATCGTGATGTACTACATCATCGACCGTGTTATCAGAAGGACACAAAATATTTCGTAGTCAACTGGGCAGTCGACTGATGTCCTTCCAGTCGACTGATGTAGTACAACAGTCGATTGTTATCTCTGTAGAAGGACATAGAATGTTTCGTAGTCGACTGGGCAGTCGACTGATATCCTTCCAATCGACTGCTATAATATAACAGTCGATTGTTATCACTGTAGTTGGCCACAGAATGTTTCGTAGTCGACTAATTGAGTGACAGTTGATTGTATGTTTGTTTCAATTGACCGATGAAGTCTTTGTTGAGTAGAATTCCACATGGATTAGTGCGTTGCACTTTTCAAATGCTACGACGATGGTACCCGCTGGCTGAAGCCACCAATGAGTTCCTGAGACTCAATCACTCATTCCGATATAAAACTTTGAATTTTTTAAATTTAATAGGTCCATCATCCGGTTTCTCCAGAAATCGGCTGATGGACCTAGAAAGCACGGAACCACATACTTTGAAGACCTATGTGCTCCGCTAGCACTAAATAATACGTTCGTGACCTCAGAAATCATTGTGATACACCGTGTCGAGAGCAACGATTTTTGTCACTCGTGCCCAATGTGTAAAATGTGCTCGAAAGAAAATTTTGAATGCTACGACAACGATACCCGTTGGACGAAGCCACCAATGAGTTCCTGAGACTCAATCAATCATTCCGATATAAAACTTTCAATTTTTTCAATTTAATAGGTCCATCAGTCGGTTTCGACCGAAACTGGTTGATGGACCTAGAAAGCACGGAATCACATGCTTCAAAGACCTATGTGCTCCTCTAGCACTCCATAATACGTTCATGACTTCGAAAAGCATTGTGATGCACCGTGTCGGGAGCAGCGATTTTTGCCACTCATATCCGATGTGTGAAGTGTGCTCGAAAGTACATTTCAAATGATGCGACCATGGTACCCGCTGATTGAAGCCACCAATGAGTTCCTGGGACTCAATCACTCATTTCGATATAAAACTTAAAATTTTTTCAATTTAATAGGTCCATCAGCCGATTTCGGCCGAAATCAGTTGATGGACCTAGAAAGCACGAAACCACATCTAGTTGAAGCCACTAATGAGTTCCTGGGACTCAATCACTCATTCGGATATAAAACTTCGAATTTTTTCAATTTAATAGGTCATCATCCGGTTTCGACCGAAACCCACTGATGGACCTACCCTAGATAGCTCGGCATCACTCCGACTCATGATATTTTTATAACATAACATGTGCCCATTTACAACAACGTATGCATACACAATATTTTAACAATAATATTCATCCTTTATAATTACAAATGTAGCACTTAACTAATGACAATACTTTTGTAACAACAAGATTATTGAATCATTCATATTTACATTTCGAAAATGGTTTGTCCCTAAGAATTGAGACTGCAACCTCTACTTTAAATCTATGAATGTCTTTTTGTGTGAATTTCATCTTAATATTGAACATTTGATATCTTATATATTGCATGACGAAGAAGCCACAATCATTCCTGGAATCATTGGATGGACAAATAACAATTATAAAAATGTAGCACTTAACTAATGACAATACTTTTGTAACAACAAGATTATTGAATCATTCATATTTACATTTCGAAAATGGTTTGTCCCTAAGAATTGAGACTGCAACCTCTACTTTAAATCTATGAATGTCTTTTTGTGTGAATTTCATCTTAATATTGAACATTTGATATCTTATATATTGCATGACGAAGAAGCCGCAATCATTCCTGGAATCATTGGATGGACAAATAACAATTATAAAAATAGATAATCATGTGTCATAATTCTAGAATATAATTTTTAAATGAATAATACTAA
Source organism: Wurfbainia villosa (assembly GCA_025175895.1). Classification (NCBI taxonomy): domain Eukaryota; kingdom Viridiplantae; phylum Streptophyta; class Magnoliopsida; order Zingiberales; family Zingiberaceae; genus Wurfbainia; species Wurfbainia villosa. Next base: position 35,854,674 of record CM046006.1, read on the forward strand.
CCAACAATGTGAAAGATGCATCGTATTTGGAGTTGTAGGACAACGAATTAAAATGGTAGAAGGTTTTTGTGTCGATGTCCATGACCATTAAATGATAGTGTGAACTATCGGTATTTATAGGTATAAAAATATACCTCACTTCCCAATCAATCGGATCTATTTTTATAATTTAACATAAACTTGTTTCCCATAAATGTTTATATGATGACTGCAGGATTATAGATATAATTGTAAATTTGTGTAATAATATATAAAAAATATTATAAAAAGTTAAATGAAGCAAAACTTTTACCATGAATTCGATTGAGCAATATATCGACTTATTATATGACCTACTAAATGAGGACGCTTCCCTGAAGAGTAATGAAACGTAAGCGTCGATTACTTCTCCATCAGTAAAGATGTTGCCTAAAACACATGATAGGAAGTCATGTATTGTCAATGAGTAGTAGCCTTCCTCCCATACAAACTCATAAAATAGGCAATGTCCAATTTTGAAGCATTGATATGAGGTAGGCCACATATTCTTCTCGCTTTTTCTTTTTTGTCGCTTTAAATTTTACTTTCAAATACTGCAAATAGATATAACACAATGTATTTAACAAAACAATTGTGAAAGCAATAAAAATGTGTAAACATTAGATATTATTGCATAAATGTAAACTTACTTTAATAACGTTCAATCTCATAGTGCTAATTTGTTTTTCCCTTGGTCCTGTTTTATCGACCTCTTCATCAATCTCGTCGGAGACTAAAATAGGTGGAAGCTCTTCTTGCATATCTTTTATTTTAAATTTAAGCTCCATAGACTTTATCCCCAGCTTACCCCCCTCAATATCTTTTTCTATCTTGGGCCTTTTCCTACTTGAGACCATTGCTAGCCATTTCGGTGTATCTTTAGGAGTGGACCTGAGGTTATAACGCCTTCTATCATGTCCTCTCCTCATTACTTTGGTCGAAAGATCTTCAGGAATAGGATCTTCTGCATAGTGGCTAGTTGGATAATAAAAACCTTCCCTTTCAAGAATGGCTACTAATTCTTCATTTAATTTAATAAGCATTTCATTCTGGTGAGTAAGGTTTTGGATTTGTTTATCATTTTCAATGCAATGTTAGCATGTAGCTGCAGAGTCTCTATCTGATTGTGCAGGTGATGTCTCAATCCTTTGTGGCCTAGACTGATGATGTGGCGAGGAAGATTTGTTCACCTCCTTTCGATGCGATGAAGCACGAAGGGAGCTTTGGGTGGGAGTTTCTCACAGGACGCAACAGTAAAGATGAGAAAACGAAGCAAAGAAATGCAAACCAACACAGGCAATGAAACTAGAACACAGGATGTAACGTGGTTCGGAATAAGTATTCCTACTCCACAGAGGTGAGCTCTCTCACCGGATGCAGTGCCCAAGCACTTTCAACTATGAACGCCCTCCTTTTCGAAAAGGAAACTTCCCGAGGTGGAGGAGAAAACCTCTTACAGTTCAATCCCAATACAAAAAAGAGTACACGCAGTGCAAAAGCAAAGATCGCTCCTCTCCTTCTCCGGCGTGATGGTGGTAGCTCTCCTTATCCTGCTGTGTCTTCGTTTCTTGCCAGTTGGAATAATGCGGATCTCCTTCCTTCTGTCCTCCTCCTCCCTTTTATCCTCCTTCTCTGATCCATCGTTACCTCGCGGGCTGTCCCCATCGTACACGTGGCCACCACGTCCACCTGGAGAATAATTCTGTTACAGATACGAGGAGCGAAGGCTCCTCGGAATATTATGTGGGGACCCCTCCTTCTGTTACATAACACCTCTTCATCTATATTTCGGGAAACTAGGTTAGCCTGTCCCCCTTAACCATCCACTTTTGGTGAAACTAACTTAGGTCTATAGCTCACGGGTGGTATAGCCTTTGGGCTCCCCACCAGCCCGAACCAACTCTCCTTCTCCCCCCACCGAACGACCTCCGGACTGACTAGGCTGAGTTGATTCTTATCCGTCCCATCTACTTCTAGGCCTATATAGCCGAACCGTTTCTAGCTTATTTCCTAGCGAAGCGCCTCTCCTCGCTTCCGCTTTGCCGTGTCGATTACCTTCACTAGCTCTCCCGTGCCAATTATTTCAGGCGCTTGCGCCCGAACCGTTCCTCTCCTCTTTCTCCGCCGAACCAATTATCCGGTTCGGGTAACGCCTTACATGTGAGCCCTCCTATCTGGTTCACAGAGAAGAGGTAACAGCAGTATCATTAGTCAACCCCAAAAAATAGTCAAGCAAAGTTATAAGCTTGACTTTCCAACTATATAAGGTTCCGGCTCCATTCTTAGCTCATTAATTTAATTTTACCCCTCTCTTACAACTTCCCCCTATACTCTTGAAGTGGCCTAATGGGTCCATGGGTCCCGCTTTCCCTTTTCTCTTATATAGTCGAACCATCACAAAAACCCTATATAAATCTCTACTTTTTTCCTTTTAGGTATTACTTAGCATGCTTAGCAATCCCGTCTCTTCCACTTCTTCCCTCCTACGATTTTCACCGGCGGCATTTCAGCGACCCAACCCTTCCTTTCTTACACGCTCTTCCTCTAACCCCCCAAGTAAGTATTCTGTCCTGTTTTATACCTATGGTCCCTAGGACCATCCCTTCACCCACGTGGTATGAACACACCGTAACCCAACTGGACTGCAACCATTACTTCTTTAACCTTAAAGATAGGTTTATAGACCCTTCCCTGAAATGCTGCTTTACGACCAAGATGCATCGACCATTAATCGCCCTCCTCCTCGGTTTAACTTGCTTCTTTCCAATACCTCAATGACTGTCTCTACCAAAGACCTTCCGCCTATCTAGAAATTTTAGACTTTTATGGACTACCTTTAAACCAATTTACCCCCAATTCCTTTCGCATTCTGTCAGGGGCTTCTATAGTGTTCCAACACCTAAATCTCTCTCTAACTCCTCAAATATTCCACTATTTCTTTCAATTAAAATCTTTCAAAGCAGACCTTTTTTACCTGTCCAGTCGTCCAGACTGCTAATTCCTAGTGAATATGCCTACTTCCTATAAAGGATGGGAAGAATTGTACTTCTTTGTACAGCTTCCGGTACCTTTACCCCACTCGAACACCTGGAAGTTAGAACTTCCCGAACTACCTTCCTTCCGGGAAATGAGGACCCAATACCCTTTCTCGAAAGTTTATAGAATACTGGGAGAGTCACATTACTGTTCGGATCACCTAATGAAAACTCCCCTCCTGAGCCACTTCGGACTATCCCCCTTCCCTTCAACGACCTCAGCTGCCATAGGTAGGATGACACTTACCCTTCAATATAACTTTTTATCTGCATCATTCATCTTTCTTATCAACGCATTTTGCAGATAATCTAATGCAGGACGCTTTAGTGAAAGGAGAAGAGGTTGAGGCTGCCAAGAAGAAGAAGGCCTCAACAAAGAGGGGTAAGTCGGTGGCAGCCCCTTCTTCTCCTCGGAAGAAATTGTGGCTCATTAAGAAAGGAGCTCCTAGTTCATCAGCTCTTCCTCCTTCCTCTTCTGGTCAACATGGTTCACAATCTTTAACCATCTATGAACCGAGGAGGAAGGACACCACCTTATCCGTCCCGTCTTCGTCTCCCCAAGGAGAAGATTCCCCTTCCCACTCTCCTGATTCATCCCCCCTTCCAAATGATTCTCCCTTGCCTTCCCGAACCGAATCCATCTCCGCCCCTATCCCTTCAGACACACTTACCTCTCCCACCCCTATTCAACGTATCGAACCCACTCTTTCGTCTGAGGGAGAAGACCTTCCCCTCCCGACCTCCTCCAGGACCACATTAAGGTCACTGCTGCATATCCGTCACCTTTCAGAGGTGAAATTCTTCAATCAGTCAGGCATACAAGGCCCCTGCGACAAGGTGGGCAAATTGTTGGCGGAGGTAACTACTTTCCCCTTCCAATCTTCAATGTATTCATACATGTGCATACCACTGTATGCCAACGTCTGATGATGGCGGTTTCTTTCCTTCAGGCCTCGGCCAAGCACAGCAAGATGGTAACTAACCTAGCCCAATTTCAGTCCAGCGTAGAGGCACGCCACTTTGCCTCTCTAGCGCAGCAAAAACAACTCGCTCGGCAATTAAGTGAGAAAGAACAAAAGGAATCTGACCTGAAGGGCCAATGTGAAGATGCCATGACACAGTTGGCCTTGGTTCAAAGTGAAAAGAAGGAGCTTCAACGAAAAAATGAAGACCTCAAACAGCAAGTCTTCCTCCAATCCAATGAACTTCAGCAGGTGGATCTCCTTACCCGTGAATTAAAAGAGTATAAGGGACAGCTCGGGGATGCCATTATTAAAGCTGTTGATTCTTCTACCGCCATCCAACAGTTTCAGCAAGAACGTCAACGGCTTCGACTAGAACGCCAAGCGTGGGAAGCCACTAAAAAATCCTGCATAGAAAAGTGTCAAGAGCTCTCTTCCATGGTGGCTGCTCTTCCTCAAGCCCTGTCAGCAGCGGCTCGGCAACAATCGGACCTTCATCAAGAGTACTCCGAGGCCCTTTCAGCTCTGGGTCAGCAAGCCATAAAAGCAGCAACTGAGAAGGATGCCTTGGTAGCCAAATTGATCAAAGCCAAACCCAATTTGGCCGATTGTCGGGCTCAACTAACCAGTTGTCAGTCTCAGCTGAAGGAGCAGGAGGCTGACCTAAAGGGGCGATACGTCAAGAAAGGAGTGGATCTGTTTATACTAGGCTTTGACGGGTCTTCAACTCTAAATGCTGAACGGGGATATCCATCCCCCGGCACGGACACTAGTTATTTAAACTTGTAGATGCCTTATCTAAGTGTCCCCCCGAACTGTTTGAGCTGTAACTCCTAATATCCTACTTCCTGTAATGACCCCTTTTCTAATGCTGAAGAAGGCTTATATTAGCATAGCTTGTTATTGTTCTTTTTGTATGCCTCCTTGCGGGTCGGGAATTCTGAACCAACTTTGTGCTTTTCTCTTTTTACGATTACGTTCCTTTTCTCGTGTCGCATGGCGCAATCGCCTCGTTTGTTCGGGAACTCACTCAGAAGGTCCCGGATGGTCCTATTCATATCCGACCCAATTTTGGCTTGGCTAAAAATTAAATTACTTTCGCCTGTTGATCTTCTCTGTCTCTCTTACTGCTTCGGAAACGATATCTTGATAAGTACCTATGTTGCTGCCATTACGATATCAGTCTCTTCACCTTCTTCCCTTTCCCAAGAACTATTGCAGTTCCTTTCCCCTCAACTATAAATTATCACCCTCCATGTCTTCGTCCTTCCATCTCACTCTCATGGCTTCGGCGGGACACCCTATTGAGATTTCTTATTCCAATCTTTCGAGTGGACTGGCTTACGGAGATCTTGAAGGTCTGAGACCCACTCGACAGCTACCTCAGCTTTTCGCCCCCTTCCTTTTCCACCTCACACCACAGCTCCCTCCCCTCCCACAGGGAGGTCTTATCGAGCACCCTTCCCCTCTTTCCGCAATCGGGTGTGGAATCCTCCCTTAACATGGGAGTATACCGTGGGAGATCCCCAGGCCTTTGCTGAACTTCGCCCACTTCCACCGGCCCTAGCTTTCGTTCCGGTCTCCCCGGCAAGGATCCGCCCGCCTCCTTTTGAAGAAGCTCCGCCAATGATACCTTCTGCACAAGGCAAGCTCTACCGAGTCATCTTGGCGCCCCCCCCCCCCCCCCCGAGGAGCCCTCTAACCATTCTCCTGTTAAAAGTAATCATAAAAAGTCTTCCTAGATTAAATAATGTAATCATGCTTAAGTATGTTAAATAAAAAAGAAAGGAAACAATTGATATCCACTCTGGTCGTTTTCCTGTGGATGTAAAGTTTCGGTCCTCGAAAAAATTGTAATCTCGCCTGAATGTACTTTTTCTTGCCATTTCCATGGGATTCGGACCCTTTCCTTCATAATTACGGTACCAGCAACTCTTCACCTATTGTCTTTACGCTTCTTCTTCTTTACTAGCATTCATTATCTCTATTTCCTCTGTGAATAAATGCGCCCTTCTCCTTCATCGCTATAAGGACCTCCAACCTTTGCCGTATAATGCCCATCTTTTTCTTTCTCTTCTCCTCGCCATGGACAAAATGTCTGACCAAGGCAACAGTTCCCATCCTGCTGAAGAAAAGGTTGATGAGCAATGTTATATTGCTAATTTGGAGGAACAAGTGAGATATTTGCAGCAACGATTGAGGGAGGCTTCCGCCAATAACCACTCTTTGCGTCAGCAATTGGCCGGGTCACAGAAGGAGCTATCCAAAAAATCTTCCTGCAACAATCTTATCTTCAGCAACTATTGTGCCAACCCCGGCCACGCAAAGAAACTCCGTCAGTTCCTCCCAACAAAGAACTGTAATGCCCTATACATAAGGGTTTATTTTTCTATCCTCTCCCCAGGGAGGAGTTGTAACATGTAATCTTTCTGAAATAAGAAACTTTCAGTGAAAATGGGTTTCGCCTATATTTTCCTCGCTCATCTTTTCTTCTAACATTTCTCGAGCTATGTCAAACCCCCTCTTTTTTATACGAAACTCAAATAAAGGCACCGCCTCTTTCCCCTTTCAGTGCGTAGGGACCATGCATATATATTATTTGCACAAAAAGATAAAATGTTATATAACTGAGGGAATACTCAGCTCTTCCGCTCTGCCGCCACACGGGGATAGAATAATATATAGTCGAGAAGTAAGCTCAACTATTCCGTTTCACGGGGATAAAAGTGATAGATAACTGAGGAGATCTCAGTTCTTCCGTTCCACCACCACACGGGGATAAAATAATATATATAGTTGAAGAATGAATTCAACTCTTCCGCTTCGCGGGGATAAAAATGATAGATAACTGAGGAGACCTCAGTTCTTCCATTCCACCACCATACAGGGATAAGATAATATATATAGTTGAAGAATAAATTCAACTCTTCCGCTTCGCGGGATAAAAATGATAGATAACTGAGGAGATCTCAGTTCTTCCGTTCCACCACTACACAGGGATAAAATAATATATATATAGTTGAAGAATGAATTCAACTCTTCCGCTTCGCGGGGATAAAAATGATAGATAACTGAGGAGACCTCAGTTCTTCCGTTCCACCACCACACGGGGATAAGATAATATATATAGTTGAAGAATAAATTCAACTCTTCCGCTTCACGGGGATAAAAATGATAGATAACTGAGGAGATCTCAGTTCTTCCGTTCCACCACTACACGGGGATAAAATAATATATATATAGTTGAAGAATGAATTCAACTCTTCCGCTTCGCAGGGATAAAAATGATAGATAACTGAGGAGACATCAGTTCTTCCGTTCCACCACCACACGGGGATAAGATAATATATATAGTTGAAGAATAAATTCAACTCTTTCGCTTCGCGGGGATAAAAATGATAGATAACTGAGGAGATCTCAGTTCTTCCATTCCACCACTACACGGGAATAAAATAATATATATATAGTTGAAGAATGAATTCAACTCTTCCGCTTCGCGGGGATAAAAATGATAGATAACTGAGGAGACCTCAGTTCTTCCGTTCCACCACCACACGGGGATAAGATAATATATATAGTTGAAGAATAAATTCAACTCTTCCGCTTCGCGGGGATAAAAATGATAGATAACTGAGGAGATCTCAGTTCTTCCGTTCCACCACCACACGGGGATAAAATAATATATATAGTTGAAGAATAAATTCAACTCTTCCGCTTCGCGGGGATAAAAATGATAGATAACTAAGGAGACCTCAGTTCTTCCGTTCCACCACCACACGGGGATAAAATAATATATATATAGTTGAAGAATGAATTCAACTCTTCCGCTTCACGGGGATAAAAATGATAGATAACTGAGGAGATCTCAGTTATTCCGTTCCGCCACCGTACGGGGATAAGATAATATATATAGTTGAAGAATAAATTCAACTCTTCCGCTTCGTGGGGATAAAAATGATAGATAACTGAGGAGACCTCAGTTCTTCCATTCCACCACCATACGGGGATAAAATAATATATATAGTTGAAGAATAAATTCAACTCTTCCGCTTCGCGGGGATAAAAATGATAGATAACTGAGGAGATCTCAGTTCTTCCGTTCCACCATCACACGGGGATAAAATAATATATATAGTTGAAGAATAAATTCAACTCTTCCGCTTCGTGGGGATAAAAATGATAGATAACTGAGGAGACCTCAGTTCTTTCGTTCCACCACCACACGGGGATAAAATAATATATATATAGTTGAAGAATGAATTCAACTCTTCCGTTTCGCAGGGATAAAAATGATCAGTTCTTCCATTCCGCCACCGCACGGGGATAAGATAATATATATAGTTGAAGAATAAATTCAACTCTTCCGCTTCGCGGGGATAAAAATGATAGATAACTGAGGAGATCTCAGTTCTTCCATTCCACCACCACACGGGGATAAAATAATATATATAGTTGAAGAATAAATTCAACTCTTCCGTTTCGCGGGGATAAAAATGATAGATAACTGAGGAGACCTCAGTTCTTCCGTTCCACCACCACACGGGGATAAAATAATATATATATATAGTTGAAGAATGAATTCAACTCTTCCGCTTCGCGAGGATAAAAATGATAGATAACTGAGGAGATCTCAGTTCTTCCGTTCCGCCATCGCACGGGGATAAAATAATATATATATGCCCAAAGGTCTTCGGCATAAAAAGTGCGCTGCTTTCCCACCGCTACTCTTCCTTCTCTCGTCCCGAAGGGAACACCTCCATCCATTCTCTCTATTGAAAGCAAGGGTTTTATTATATAACGGGTCATCATAGAACTAAATCCTCGTTACCCTTCCGCTTAGGGCCTCCTTTCTATCAACTAGGAGTCCAATAGCCGTTACCAGCCCATTCTTCCTTCCTTTTATAGGGGATGCTTCATCTTCCTTTCTTTTGTTACCTTCATTTCTTCCGCCTTTTCGTCTCCTTCTTCTTCATCGGTTCTTCTTTCCGCTGCCATCTTCCGTTGCCTCCAATCTCCTTTCTCAGCACTTTTCTTCTTTCCCTGATGAGCAGGATGCATTCTTCTTTCTTCTAGGAAATAGCAAGTCGTTACCCCCACATCAAACGGGGTAATAGCCAGGCGCCAGCTTCATCTTCCCCTTCACCTTCCCCTACCGTCACCACACTTGCCCCATCTCGCCTTTCTTCTTTACCTCCGTCTGAAGCCCTTGTTACATCTGTACCAGAGGAAACCGGAATAACCAGCCCCTCCTCATCTCCTCTGTTACTCACAAACCCTAACTCTCCCATTTTCTCCCCCTCCACCGTAAGTGTTCGGAAGTCGCCTCCTCTTTTATCACAACCTGAAGATGAATCCAAGAAAGTAGTGCTTTCACACCCGTCGACCACAGATGCTTTTGCATCTACGCCTTCTCTGTCCCCGAAATATGGCACCTCCCCTGAACCTATGGTAATTGATATTCCTCCACTGCCCATCTCCCCTTCTGCTCAACGCCTGGAGAGCCCGTCATTTTCTATGGTCACTAGCCCAGGCCCTTCCACTTCTCACCTTCCCAACAAAGAGCTTTCCATTCCGATGCTCTCTATGCCCTCCTCTCCAGATTCTTCACTGAAACAATCCCCTTCCGCCACTTCTGATGTGCCCTCCTCACAACCAGCCATCATACACCTTCCCCCTCTAGCCACTGATTCTTTACCCCCAACTTCCACCCATTTGAACCTCCTGACCAGTGCTCCTCCTACTTCTTTTCCCTTAGAACCCCTATCGCAGCTGATGGACGCCACCCCTATTCTTCCTTTTCTAAGTGAACCTCCACCGCGAGTGTCATCCATCCCCTCTTCTTCTTCCTCTTCCCGAGGCCTTCGAATCTTAAATTTGGAGGAGTTGATCCCTAGAATGGAAGGCCTGCGCCACGCTTTAGAATTGGTATGTTTCTCTAATCAGCTTCACTAATTTCCCTTACTGAATAACTTCCTTTCAACCAATGGCTTACAGGCCCTGAAAAATTACCAAGAATTGGATCGCTCCTAAATCAGCACCTCCTATCACAACAACATGGCAATGTCGGAGCGATCGTAAGCTCACCACCAACTTCAAAAAGATGCCGCAACTATAGCGGCATTACAAGAATAGCAGCAAGCTGGCATGGAATCGCCCTCTCTCCGGCAGAGTGTTCAGCCGACACAGCTTGACAGGGAGGCTTCCTCTTCTCAAGAATTAATAAGTCTTCGAGAGCAGGTAGCAGAGCTCCTTCAAGGGAAGCAACGAGACTCGGACGTCATCGCCCGCTTGCGAGTTCAACACCAGAAAGCAGAGGATAAAATTGGGGACCTCCGCACTCGCCTGTGTAAGGAGGTACAACAAAACTCCTCCCTCATAACTTCTAGGGCGCATGCTCACGCCCGTATACATAGGCAAGAAACCTCTCTCCAGAGGCTGGGCACTGAGCTTATCCGCACCAGATCCTACTCCGAGGCGGTAGAGGGGATTTCAGCCTCAATGCGCCAGAATATGATGGACATGACGAACCTGATCCAGCAAGATTAGACTTCCCGAGCCGATGATATCTCCGTCCTAGCAGATGCTATTATGGAAGTATCCCGGTGTTACAGTGACATACGTCGAACCCTTCGGGAAGAATAAGAGAAATGTCACAGGCTTCATCGGGATTGGAGCCCTGACCGCCCGAACCGGTAGGAACGGCTAGCCATCCTATTACGCACCACTTATCAAGATGGATTTAACGAGGTGGTTCGACAGTACGCCGATCAAGGGCTTCCCCCAGCGAACCATCCTACTTTTTCTTTAAATTGGGAGGTCGACTTCCGACATTATCCCCTTGATCGGTTTAAGTTGTAATATGATGTATTGCTCCAGGACGTAATCCCTTTGTTATCTTCTTTTCTTCTTTATAGTTCGCTATAAGGACTACAACATTATTATGAATCAATCAAACTCAGATGTGCTTCATATCTAATTAATACAACAAATTACCAAGTACATCCCCTCGAGGGCCCTTCAACTCCTTTTCCCTTATCTATCCTTTCTTATACAGTATGGAAAGGTTTCAAGTGAATAGCGTTCCACGGTCGTAGAAATTCCTTACCCTGATCGTCCTTTAGATAATACACCGACCCAGCTACGCGATGCGTCACTTCATAGGGCCCTTCCCAATTTGGAGCTAACTTTTCTGGATCTCCCGCAGGATTAACTTTACGTAGAACCCAATCTCCCTCCTGAAATCTTCGGGGCATCACCTTCTTATTAAAGGCTTGTTGTACTCTCTGCTTGTAAAACTCCGCTTGTCTTCGTGCCATCTCCTTCTTTTCTTCCACCAAGTCCAACTCAGTGCTTCGAATAATTTGGTTCTGCTCTGGCTCGTACATTTCCATTCGGGCGCTACTTAAGAGGGCTTCGACCGGAATAACAGCCTCCGTCCCATATACCAAACTGAACGGAGTTTCTCCCGTTGCAGCTTTTGGTGTGGTTCGGTAGGCCCACAGGATTCCAGGTAGCTCTTCTACCCAGTTCTCCCTCTGAGCCCCCAATTTGGTCTTCAACCCTTGAATGAGAATTCTATTAGTGACTTCAACTTGCCCGTTGGCTTGGGGATGAGCTACTGAAGTAAAAGTTTGCTGGATATTGAGGCTTTGGCACCATTCTTTAATTTTCTTGCCCTGGAATTGTCGTCCATTATCACTAACTATCCTCCGAGGAATACCATATCGACAAACGATATTTTGCCATAGGAATTGTATTACAACATTTTCAGTAATTTTGGCAAGAGGCTCTGCTTCCACCCACTTGGAGAAGTAATTTACGGCCACCAATAAAAATTTCTTCTGCAAAGGTGCCACAGGCATCGGACCCACTATATCCATTCCCCATTGATCAAAAGGGCATGAAGCAACCACAACTTTCATTAATTCAGCCGGCCATTCGGACCGATTGCCATTCTTTTGATAAGCTGGGCAAGTTTGCACTATACGAGTGGCATCTTGTTGGAGGGTAGGCCAAAAATATCCTGCTAACAGGGCCTTCCTTGCTAAATCTCTTCCCCCCAGATGATTACTGCAACAACCCTCATGAATCTCCTTGAGTACCCATTCAGCATCCTCACCTCCTAAACACTTCAATAAGGGTCGTCCGAAAGAGGTCTTGTATAAGTCTCTGTTTAAGAGGGTGAATCGTCTGACCCTGCACATTAAAGCAGATGTCGCTCCTTTTTCTTCAGGGACTTTTCCATGCTGTAAATAAGCTATGATATCAGTCCTCCAATCAAGGATTGGGTCTGGTTCGGGCACCGCTTCCTCCACATTGCATATCGCTAGGGAAGTAGGGATTTCCACATGGACTGTTTCCAATGATTTCACTCCTTCCATAGCGCTAGCCACCCGAGCCAATTCATCTGCCTTCCCGTTATTCTCCCTTGGAATTTGCTTCAAGAGGACTTGCTGAAACTGAGCTTTTTCTTTCTCGAAAGCTTTCAAATACTTGTGCAACCTTTCTTCCCGAACCGCGAAAGAACCTTGAAGTTGTGATATCACTAGCTGGGAATCCGAGTGGATTATAATTGAAGAAGCCCCTACCGCCTTGGCAGCCTGTAATCCCGCTAGAATGGCTTCATACTCCGCTTCATTATTGGATTCCCGATACCCCAGGCATACGACTATGTGGGTCTCCTCTTTATCAGGGGAAATTAACAAAACACCAACGCCGCTACCCGCATATCCTGAAGAACCGTCTACAAATATGTTCCATACATCTGATCCTTCCTCTTTTGTTGACGAGCCATCTTCCGAGCCAAAAGGTACTTTCGCCAAAAAGTCAGCAAGCGCTTGGGCCTTGATAACGGTTCGGGGTTGGTAGTGAATGTGATATTCACTTAATTCTACCACCTATTTAGCCAATCTTCCAGAGAAGTTGGGCTTAGTGACGACCTTACCCAGTTCACTGTGAGTTAGAACAGTGATGGGATGAGCCAGAAAGTACGGTCTCAATTTGCGAGCGATCAGAACTAGAATATACGCCAGCTTCTCTAGCTCGGTATAACGGGATTCAACTCCCTTCAGAATATGGCTGGTATAATAAATAGGTTGTTGATGAGAGTCTTCTTTTTTCAGCAAAACTGAACTAATAGCTCCCTCCGAGACAGCCAAATACATCCATAATGGTTCTTCAGCCACTGGTTTGGCTAACAATGGAAGCCTAGCTAAATATTTCTTCAACTCTTGGAAAGCCTGCTCGCTTTGATCGTCCCATTAAAATTTGGTAGCTTTACGCAGAATCTTGAAGAAAGGTAACCCTTTGTCCGTCGATCTGGCTATGAATTGGGATAAGGAAACAATCCTGCCCACTAACTTTTGAGTCTCTCGCAAGTTAGTGGGTGACTTCATATTGCACAGTGCTTGCACCTTCTCGGGGTTAGCCTGCAACCCTTTCTCAGTTACTATATACCCCAAGAATTTGCCGCTTTTTTTCCCGAACAGACATTTTTTAGGGTTCAGCTTCATATTATACCGTCTCAGTGTAGCGAATGTTTCATTTAAATCCTTGACCAAATCCCGAGTGGTTTTTGAGTTGACTAGGATGTCGTCCACATAAACTTCCACATTTTTCCCTTTCTGCTCCGCGAAAATCTTGTCCATGAGTCGTTGATAGGTGGCCTTTGCGTTCTTTAAGCCGAAGGGCATTACCATATAAGCGTACAACCCTCCTGCCGTCATAAAGCTAACCCTCATCTGATCTTCTTTAGCCAAGGGTATTTGATAGTATCCTTAGTATGCATCCATCAAGGACACCACTTCATACCCTACAGTAGAATCTACCAACTGATCAATACGAGGCAAGGGGTAGCAGTCTTTAGGGCACGCTTTATTCAAATCACGAAAGTCAATACACATCCTCCACTACCTGGAAGGCTTGGGAACCAGGACTACATTGGAGACCCACTCGGGAAATTGGATTTCCTTCACATGACCCGCCTTTAAAAATTTATCTACTTCCTCTGTTATGACCTTGTCCTTCTCAGGTCCAAAGTGTCGCCGCTTCTGCTGGACGGGTCGGACTCCTCTGGTTATGTTGAGACGGTGTTCAGCAACACAAGGGTCAATCCCTGTGAGGTCATGCACATCTCCTGCAAGGATGTCTTCATTCTTCTTCAGGCAGGCCACCAACTCCTCCTTGGCCTCCAGCTGCTGCACCACCCATGTGGTCTTTCGGCTTATTTCCACCATTCCTCTCCTTCTCTATCTGCCGCCTGGGGAAGATTCTTTCAGGACGCAGACATCAGAAATGATGACGGCTTTTCCTTTAAGATCGCCGGTTCGGGCCTTCTTCTGGTCATCCCGAACCATCTGCACATAGCAACTCCTAGCGGCTTTCTGTTCGCCTCGGACTTCTTCCACCAACTGTCCAACTGGGAATTTCACCTTCTGGTGGTATGGGGAAGCCACCGCCTGAAAAATGGCAAGGAAAGGGTGACCAAGAATGGCATTATAAGTGGACGGAGCGTCCACAATGAGGAAAGGGACTATATTGGTTTTTTGGCTGGGCTTTGTGCCCAGAGTCAGGGGCAATGAAATTTGCCCTATGGGGTGGACCACATGCCCCGCGAACCCGAAGAGGGGTGTAGCCACATCTTCTAGCTGGGCATTTCCCAGCTACATCTGTCCAAAGGCCTCCTAGAAGAGGATGTTGACAGAGCTTCCTAAGTTGACCAACACCCTGGCCACTTCGTAATTGGCCAAGGATATATGGATAACTAAGGCGTCAGTGTGGGGCAGCAAGACGCCTTAGAGATCTTCCGGCCCGAATGAAACGGGCGGCGCGGTTTGAACAGTCTGGTCGGTGATGATGGCCAGACTCTCCATGAGGCGGGCGTATGACTTCCGCGCTCGGTTAGAGTCCCCGTCAGTGGGTCCTTCGGCTATGACATGAATAACCCCCTGTGTGGGAGCGTTATTTAGATTAGATGACGAGCCCTCACCTGACGGGCCTTCTTGAGGAACCACCTTGTGGGACGGTGTTTGGGGGAAAGTAACTTGTGGGGGTTGGTTATACGGTCTTGGGCGAGCCACACTAGGTCGCTGCCCTCGTCGGGCTGGTCCTCCCGTCTGAAACCGCAATTGCGGATATGCGGTTCGGAGGCGCTCTAGCTCCTCCTGTAGCTTGAAACATTGGCCACTGGTGTGGGCGTACTCCATATGATATTGGCAGAAAAATGGGGTGGGGGGGTTACGTATATTTTGAGGGTCACTGTAGCAGACCCTGTTGATCATAAAATTCCATCTCCTGCTCCTTCCAAGTTCTGGCGGGAGGAGGTGCATCGGCGGCCATAATTTATAATAGCGGCGCAGGGCGAGCGCCCTATAACAATAACCGAGGCCTAGGAGCCTCCAGTAGAAGGGGTCGCACATATCCCCAACAAGGGGGTGCTGGAGGGGCGACGGGGCGACGGGGCGAGTTCTTTCGACTGGGGCTGCTACGGCAGCGCGTTCGGCTCTCCGCACTTTCAGTCCTTCCTCCTCGTGAATGAATTTTTCCGCACGGCTTAGCAACTCCTCGTAGCTGTTAGCAGGCTTCCTCAAAAGGGAACTGAGGAAGGGGCCCTCCTTCAGCCCGTGCGGAATAACGACTCTGAAAGATTCCGATCTTGCAGAAGGAATACCTCTAGCTGCAGAGGTGAACCGGTGAAGATACCCTCTGAGTGATTCTGAGGGCCCCTGCGTAATGTGCATCAAGATAGAGGCGTCATGCTTATACGCCTTACAGCTGGCGAACTCCCGGCTGAACATCCCTTGAAAATCAGCAAAACAGGTAATAGACTCCGAGGGCAGGGTATTAAACCATTTTTGTGCCGAACCGATTAAGGTGGTCCGGAAGACTCGGCACTTGAGGGCATCGGTATAACAGTGGAGCGAGGCCGCTCCATCGAACTGCGATAGATGTTCTTCGAGATCCGTTGAGTCATCATACTTGTCTACTTGGGGATTCCGAAAGTATGATGGGGGGATTTCAGAGAGGATGTCCATGGTAAAAGGACCGGGCTCATAAACCTCTGGAGCCCGGGTCGACCAACTTTCACCCTTCTCTTCCCGTCGAGTCTGGGTTAAAGGTATAGTATTCTGAGGTGCTCGCTCTCCAGGCCCCTCTCCAGGAACTACTTCAATATTAATCGCTGCACGAGGTGGGGGAGGCATTTCTGGGGGTGGGCCTCGAGAAGAAGGTTCACCAGAGTGAGGGTGTAGGTATCCTGTCCTTCTTCTTTCTCTAGCGAGGGCCTCAGTTACAGCATCGTCAACTAGAGCCTTCAGTTGTGATGGCAGTATGGTAATGGGATTCTCCTCCGCTGCGGAGGCACCTGGGTGTTGTATCTCTTCTGGCTGCATCTCGACGTCTAGCTCAAATGTTTCCCACAGACGGCGCCAACTGATACGGCGAGGAAGATTTGTTCACCTCCTTTCGATGCGATGAAGCACGAAGGGAGCTTTGGGTGGGAGTTTCTCACAGGCCGCAACAGTAAAGATGAGAAAACGAAGCAAAGAAACGCAAACCAACACAGGCAATGAAACTAGAACACAGGATGTAACGTGGTTCGGAATATGTATTCCTACTCCACGGAGGTGAGCTCTCTCACCGGATGCAGTGCCCAAGCACTTTCAACTATGAATGCCTTCCTTTCCGGAAAGAAAACTTCCTGAGGTGGAGGAGAAAACCTCTTACAGTTCAATCCCAATACAAGAAAGAGTACACGCAGTGCAAAAGCAAAGATCGCTCCTCTCCTTCTCCGGCATGATGGTGGTAGCTCTCCTTATCCTGCTGTGTCTTCGTTTCTTGCCAGTTGGAATAATGCGGATCTCCTTCCTTCTGTCCTCCTCCCTTTTATCCTCCTTCTCTGATCCATCGTTACCTCATGGGCTGTCCTCATCGTACACGTGACCACCACGTCCACCTGGAGAATAATTCTGTTACAGATACGAGGAGCGAAGGCTCCTCGGAATATTATGTAGGGACCCCTCCTTCTGTTACATAACACCTCTTCATCTACATTTCGGAAAACTAGGTTAGCCTGTCTCCCTCAACCATCCACTTTTGGTGAAACTAACTTAGGTCTATAGCTCACGGGTGGTATAACCTTTGGGCTCCCCACCAGCCCGAACCAACTCTCCTTCTCCCCCCACCGAATGACCTCCGGACTGACTAGGCCGAGTCGATTCTTATCCGTCCCATCTACTTCTAGGCCTATATAGCCGAACCATTTCTAGCTTATTTCCTAGCGAAGCGCCTCTCCTCGCTTCCGCTTTGTCGTGTCGATTACCTTCACTAGCTCTCCCGTGCCAATTATTTCAGGCACTTGCGCCCGAACCGTTCCTCTCCTCTTTCTCCGCCGAACCAATTATCCGATTTGGGTAACACCTTACATGTGAGCCCTCCTATCTGGTTCACAGAGAAGAGGTAACAGCAGTATCAACTGAGATTCAATATGGAGGGGGTCCCAAGTAAATGTGCTTCTTTAAGGGTAGGGATAATATCAACAATAATTTACAAAATGAATAAAGATAGATCATTAATTAAAAAAAACCTATAACTTTATAACATGAATCGAGTATTAGTTGAAATACACATATGTTTACTTGGGAAGATGAGATTTCTTCTAATTTAGCCCTCACTTTATTTATATGAAAATAAGTAGACCTCCACTTACTTATTCTCGGTGTAACGATGCTGCTTGGCAGTTGAATAGGGGCATGGTCAAAAAACCAAGCCTATGTCATAATTAAATAATTATAAACTATTGATTATTTTTAAATGTATTAAGTAGATGATCAAAACTTACAGCTAGCAGACCAGCAAATCCCTTCATATAAGGCAATGAAATGATAGCGCTAAGAGTGTTGGATGCAAAAAATATCCCCAAATATTTGAAGTTGAGGTGCCATATAATTATATATTGTCTCAACCCAAGTATACCTGCCTAGACTATCAAAATCATCTGCAATATCTATAATGCCTAAAGGTAGTTTATATGTAGAAGAAGAAAATAAAACAGAAGAAAAAAGATACAAAACATAAAATTTACAAAACAACAAAACATCCGTATCAAACTCCACACGGAGATAATACTTCCTTAGCAGGTATTCCAATCTTGATCGATTGAGTTCGTTACTCGTAAAAAAATGTTCAAATAATTCACTAGAAGTAACATTGGAATCCATCTGGACATGTATGCTTCTTTCTTGGATTCCAAGCAATAACGCAACATCTTTGGTTGTGAAGGACACAACCACATTGGAGAATTTAAATGTCTTTGCTTCGGAATCTCAATTTCTAAATATATTGACCAATAATCCTCTGAGATGTGGAATTTCTAGTATGTAAGGAATGATATAAAGAGACAAGTGCTTAATACTTTGATATATTTTTCATGCAAATGTATATGCCTCTTGCCTTTTCCCTTGATCGAAATTTGAAGAAAAAAATCTTTAAAATGTCCAAACTTGCTCATCCACCGTAACTTTTGCCCCAAATTAGATAATTGGACCTCTCTTGCTATCCAATTGGTTTCATTTCTGGTATAATAACAAAATAACATCTGAACTTTCAAATGTCCAAACTATACTAATTAAAATGACAATCACAGCATAAATAATATTCAACTTAATCTTTGGAGATGATGGCAAGTTGGAATCTTGCATCTTCATCATTTGTCGAAGGATGTGAATTTCTAGTCGGATGAAGTTTGCACGGAGAAAGAAAGGCAGGAGAGTTTAGTCGGAGAGGTGGCCTGCGGAAGAAGAGCTTTACCAGAAAAGGGAGGAGGATTACGAGGGTTACGATATTTTTAGCAGAATATAGCTTGGTTGATTGAAAATGACGGTGAACAGAGTTTCACCGGAGAATAGAGGAATTGATGATGTCGGAGAAAAGAGTTTCGCCGGAGAAAATGTCAGATGAAAGAGTTCAGCTAGAGAATAGAGGAGATGATGTCGGAGAAAATATTGCAGGACGAAAGATTAGGAGATTTGGAGTGATTTTAGGGTTACCTTTTGAAGAAGAAGATGCACTGTTCGTCGACAGTCGATAGTCGGAAATTGACGTGTCATGGTCCTCTCCGCCGAAAACACAATCGGCGTCGGAAATGCACAGTCGTTCGTTCGGATTTTCTTCGTCGTCTTCGCCACCGTCGTTCGTTTTGATTTTGATTTTCTTCGCGATGAAGCGGAAATGCATGGTAACGTGGCTCAGACTCTGCGATGACGTGACTTGGAGCGTGATTTCGATTCGGACGAGCACGGGATGAGCATGCGGATGAGCGGAGGATAAATCCGGAAAGAGATACATGATTAGATAATTTTGAAACTTATCTACGTGATTTCAATATTTCTCAATAAATTGCCGTTAATCATGCTTTAGCTTTAACAAGGCTTCTTAAAGTTCGAAGTGGCAAAGATCAGCTAAAAAAATGATCAAAAGAAATTCAGAAGAATAACCAAAAGATAAAGACAAAAAAAAAAAGTGAAAGAAAAAAAAAACTAGTGATCTACACGAGTACCACCAAAAGACTGCAAGTTTGAGCTTTGCTTCTCCAATTTACACATAAAAGGAAACATGTCAACTGACTGCACTACTCGTGTTGAAAGTAGAGACAGCATTATTACAAACTCTAATGCATCTGAAGCTTCTGAGTTGCAGTGACAAGTGCTCAAAGATTCGTAGTATTTTCCAAGATGCAGCAGTGATAAACAAAGCCAACCTCTACTCAAAGAGGAGCTAAAGCTGCGTTAGTTGGTAGGCCAACACAAAGCTTCCAACTTTGTTCATGGCTTCCCAGAATTCCAAGGCACCTTATTGACATGACCACTCAGGTTCTTGCAATTTTTCTTCACTCGCTACAGACTTACAATTGCAGGCCTGCTATCAACTATCAACTTCTCTACCTTTGAGGAAAAGTTGCATGCCAAAACATCTTTCAAACAAGATTGCAACAAATTTACTGTTTTTTTTTCATCATTGTAGGTTTGTTTTCACAAGGATATAAAGTGATAAAAGTGAGAGGGAAAGAAGATATCCAAACTGGACCAACAGCGTACGACTGGAGAGAATGATTTATAAAGGTCAAAAAAAATGAATCAAAGATTCAAAGGAAAGGGCACTTTGATTTTTGAATTTTGTTTCTTCTGCCACTTTGTTTCATGCCAACTTCTCTTGAATTAAAATTCTCCAATTCAAGATAGCTCATAGCCTTTTCTTCGGAGTTTAAATTATACATTTCTTGGAATTCAGTTGGCACGGAGAAATAACAGAAGAAAATAAAAACATAAACTCCAGAACTCGGATCAGGAAGTCATTCCTCAATCTCTGATCCCTATCATGCAATGCAACTGAGGCAGAGGAGAACTGAGCAAAAACTCCATCTCTTTTTCTGCAAAGAAAAGGAAACAGCATCAACTGACAACAACAAAACTGAAAATCAGAAGAAGCAAAAGGGAAACATAATATGCTCCAAACTGAGAAAACAACTCAAGAATGCTATAATTATTGCCTTCTTTGGCATTTGATAAAGGATCTCTGAAGGTATCTTGTAGAGATCTTCATCAACAACACCGTTCTTCCTCCCAATCTTCTTCCCCTTCACAGACTTCATCCTCTTCCCTTCTTGCTTTTCCTTCAAACAAACCAAAAAAATAATCCATGACGAAAAAGAAAAAGAAAAAAAATATCTCACATTGTATGCATGTTGAGACATAGCCAACCTGATCTTTGCATGGTGACAGCACCTTAAACAGATCCCCACCATGATCTCCTCCAAAGAGACTGGAATCAAAGTACTGAGAAATTGGGATGTCTTCATCATAGAAGCTCCAGTTCCAGTGACCAAATGCGGGAACCTGGCACCTCTTCACCATTTCCTACATGAAAAATACTAAACTGAACTCACACAACAACGACAACAGCCATGATCAAAGTGCATAAATCAGGCACAGGAGTTGGTTACCTCCATTTGATGCAGGGAGTGACAGAAACAGAGGAGCTGGAGCTGGTTAAATAGAGGAGGAAGGAAAAAAAAAACAAAGCTAACAAAAGAGAGTGATGCATGCACGGACCAACAGAAATAGAAGGCAGTGGGGAAGGAAGGATTGGGTCGCAGAGAGTATAGATGGGGAGTGCAGTCGCATGAAAACGATGGATGGAGGCAAATAAAGTTGGAGGTATGCAGGTGTCTTATTGCGGTGGCCTGCAGGAAATAAAAAGGGGCATCGGCCATGGCAGCTTGTGGGCATGCTCCGAGACCCGAGAAAGGTCATGAATGCAAATGGAAAAGCGTGGGATTTTAGGATGGGAATTACACAGCTTGCCTTCTAAAGATGTACGCAGTTAGGGAGATTGAACAAAAAATTAATATTTAAAATTTATTATTATTTTTAATCGAAGCATTAAATTTTATCATCTGATTAATTCTTCCGAAAGTTGCGATCCTATGAAAATGTTTCATCTAGAAAGTAAAGTTAAATTTCGACAGACGATCTTGCGTCGTGAGTGGTTCGAGTTTAGCTCCCTCAGAAGAGTGGAATGGCTAGTGCAGTGTTATACTTGCTATAATGAGCAAGGATTTATCTCTAAAAACTACAAAGTCTTTTAAGAATACTTGTCTTCTCGCCTCGTTCGCTTTCGATTGAGCCATACAAAATTCTTTATAATTTTTATTTCCCTTAAAATAATCGTAAAATCAATTGGTAAGAATATTTGAGATGAACATATCATATATTTTACTACAATGAGTGATTCAAATACCATTGATGAATATATGTGCAGTGTGAAAATCAAATCCTTATTTTATGAATATTTCTGTTCTATTGTTATCCACGTACCAAGCTACGGTGGACTAAAATCCATCTATTTGATTGTGCAATTGTGCAAAAGGCTGGAATTGTCAGTCAAGCGGCCTTTTCACCCCGGCCCCTTAGGAATTGAGAGAGAGTAAATCACGGGAGGATTATACTTTGGACGCGATTAGTAAGGCAGTGGGGTGACCATTTGAGTTCATGACAGAATTTTAGATCGTCTTCGGAATCGATCCTCCTCTATTATATAAGTTTTCTTACTGACTTACCAATGCGCCACACTCGCGGAGACAAAATCCATCTACTCGAGCCATAGAGAAAGGGAGGTCATTCTCATTACTTGTATTATACAAAGAAATTGTTGCATCTGTGAGAATCAATTCTGACTCCATGGTAAGCACCATAGTTAGATAATCTCATTTTAAAAAGGATAAACAGTTTCAAGTAACAAATTTCTTATCCCTTATTTTCGCAATGAGGATTATGTTGGTATTAATTAATTAGATAAAAGGATCAATTGCTCATGTTATATTATAGTGCACATGAATTTTTAGGTCTGAGAACCACGAATTAGGTTTTTTTTAGGGCTACAGAGAAAATCACTTCATACCTCAGATGGAAAAAAAAAAGAAAAAGAAGCTAAATGTGCATCATGTCTTTGTGCCCTGAGAACCTAATCCTATATATACAATGACATTTATCTATAACTTATTACAAAAAAGATGTTATCAAATCAATCCTTTATGATACTCGAGAGATTCTTAGTGATCATCCCTTGTGCAAGTACAAATAAAATCCTTAAAATCACAATGTTGGTGTTAAGAGTTCTTTAGAAGATCATCCCATCAATATCTTGAGCAATGCGATTTGTGCGACCCGTATGCGACGGTGAGGAATGCACAGTAATCCGCGCTCGACACTGCTCGCAATCGCCAACCTTCCGTCGGATTCCGACCATGATTCGATCGGAATCCGATGACGGTCCGGTTGGAATCCAACCGCGATCCGACCGACACATGAGCTCGGCTGGATCACAATCAGAATTCGACCGGATTTCGATCGGACGACGGTGAAGCGACGATGAAATCGTGGCGGAGAAGGTTACTATGCATTCCTCAATCGCGATGATCGGATGGCTGGGAATCCATCGCGCACGAGTCACGCATTCGCGAACACTCAGGATAATAAAGGCGTATATATATATATATATATATATATATATATATATATATATATATATATATATATATATATATATATATATATATATATAAAACTGATATAAATGGAAAAAATAGAAAAAAAAACAAGAAGGAAAAACTAATTAATGTGTAATATTAACTAAGTAGATTGATGACGTTTGGTAGGCGAACCCGCAAGAACAAAGATCTATGAATATTTTGACAGCTTTCCAATGTAATTTGAGTTATTTATCACAAATAAAGTCACTTGCTAAGTGGGCTAATGGTGTCTGGTAGGATGATGACTGTGACAACAAAGCTTCATGAACACTTTGACTCTCTCTAAAGAAATAAGAGGGATCTAAACAGTCATCCAAGAGAAGGAATAATTATAGCTACTCTCTTCAAAAGCTCCTAAAATGATCCATCGATCCCAAAGTGAGTTCATTCTTCTTCAAGTCAAAGAAATTCAGTTCCAGCTACAACTTTGATTCATAAAGAGTTACCTTCCACTATTGACATTTCAAAAATACCCTTGTGTTCATCAACAAATAAAGGCATGAATAAGTTGAGCATTGTAATTAGTAGTCAAAATCAATAAATAAGAGCACCAACAATTCTTATAACACCTGTTAATTGCAGCAATGGTCCTATATAATCATTTTGATCATTGGAAGACTATGACTATCACTGTGAAGGCGAGGTTATTACTCTTATAGAGATTTAGTGAGTGATTTAGAGTTACTGTTATATAGAGATGTGGGAAGAATTTTACCTTGGAAGAGACTAGGGCAATTCAATTTGTCGAAGTCTCTATATTTTTCAAGAGCCTAATTTGATTAGCTCTTGCTTCATTAACTCTCCTAGATGTTCACTTTGTGCCTCATCATGGACGCGCTACACACTTCAAAGCTTTAAAGCATGAGCATGGCAACGAGCTCTACAGCATGCGCATGCATATATGGGCCATGTACAGTTTTCCACACAGGGACCAGTACCTCTATTCCCTTTGTCAAAAGTCTCCCACTGCTTAAGTGGATTGATTTGCTTCCGAGTTCCATTTCAACCATAATCAGTGATAGAGATATTCATGATCAGCATTAATTAATACTTGTTCTGTAGAAGAAAAAGCTTCTAGTTCAAAGGAAAAAAATAGACAAGTTAGCAGAATTCTTTGCATGGTCTTGTAACAATGTTTATATTTCTTTGCCCTGGAATTCCATCTGAGTGAGGTCATGGAAATTACAGATGCGACCTCTCCTCATTCAACCATGCATTGATATGTTAAGGTTTTTGCAAGATCAGTATAAAAAAAAAAAAAAAAACTGTAGTGTTGTTTTAAATGGCAGTAAAAGAGTATATTGGAAGAAGACTGAAAGAAAAAAGATGCATTCAAAGTGAAGTGAGTAGCCCCTACCTTAAGGCGAGATTCAGACCTTTGCCTAGGTCAGTGTTGTAGCTTTAGGTTTAAGGTACAATCGAGGGGTAACTTCCCAACTAGTAGTGGACAGTTGAACATTGATGAGTACTAAGCCTTGTCTTAGTGGCTGGCGCACACTGCTGCTTTTGTGTGTGACTTAATTTATAATGATGTTTTTTTAGAGGATTCCGTTGGTATTATGCCCTTCAGTTATTGCACGAAACAGTACCCGTCTATGATGGAGTGCACGTTGTGCACTTCGCAATGAAGCATCCAAATCCTTATAAAAGAGGAATAGGACAAGAGGCAAAATGACAGAAGAACTCGAACAATGCACTGGAACCTCCATTTTTTAGTCGTTGTGACTATTTTATCTTTGTGGCATTACTTGAATGAGTGAGAAATGTTAGTATTATGACCTCCAGTTATTGCACGAAATAGTAATCGACCATAACGGAGTGCACGTTCTATACTTGTGGTGCACGTTGTGCACTTCGTAGTGAAGCGTCCAAGTTCTAAAAGAGGAACAGGACGACAGGTAAAATGATAGAAGAACTCAAACAATGCGGAAGTTATCATTTTTTTTTTTACTTTGTGTCTGGAAAAAAGAGCATCCAAGGCACGGATTAGGATTTGGTTTGTGGAATAGCGGAGATCTTGCGCTTATAATCGCCTTTCTGACAGCTAATAGACACATGAAAGATCTTCTTTTCCAAGAGTTGATCACCGATAACTTAGAGACTCAAAGAAATTGATGAACCCAGTGTAAGTTGTTACAGTATTCTTAATTTATGCAAGAATTCGAATTGTTTTTGAATTACTACAGATTCATCTTTTAACTGCAACTGCATACTGACAATAAGGAATCAAGGAAACAAAGCAAAGGAGATGTTAAAAGGCAGCAACCCTAGTTGTTGCTCGTTGTTGAAGAAGAAAAAGAAACAAAAGAGAAAGAGGAAGAAACTCATAAGGTGGCCGATTGTGACTGTGATTGTTGTTGACTTGGTAGGAGAGGACAGCAAGTTGTGCCCTTGCTGCTAAAAATAAAAAATACATCACTTAAGAGATGTAGGAGGAGGAAGAAGAAGGCTAGCTGCTCTCGTTGCAAGAGGTGGGTTGCTATTGATTACTGGAAGGAGGAGGAGAAAAGCTAGGGCAACATTTGGGAAAAAAAATAGAGAAGAGAGAAAGGAGTTATTTTTTGTTGGTGCAATCGGCCCAGGTTGACTTGAGTTTGACTCGAGTTTGACTCGAGTTTGACTCGAGCAATATCTTGATAGTATTTTGATGATAGACAAAACTCATGACATGGGATTGTCATGGGAAAGTCCAACATGGTGTTGACATGGAAAATCCAAGCATGGAGCTTGGTGTGGGAAAGTCCAACATGGAGTTGACATGGAAAATCCAAGCATAGAGCTTGGTGTGGGAAAGTCCAATGATACTGCTGGTACCTTTTCTACATAATTCCCGATAGAAGGGTTAGCGGGTGACCCATGATCCGATCCAAAATATTCGGCTCAGCGAAGGGAGAAAAGGAAGAATTGGTTTGGGCGCGAATATCAGAAGCCATGGGTTCGGGCGCGAATATCAGAAGTCATTGGTTCGAGCGCGAATATCAGAGGTCATTGGTTCGGGCGCGAATATCAGAGGTCATTGGTACGGGAGAATATCGAAAGCAATTGGCATGGGAGAGTTAGCAGAAGTAATTGATACAACAAAGAAGAGACGGAAGGCACTTCGCTAAAGAGTGAAACAAGAATTGGTTCAGCTAGATAATTCCAGAAACCGATGGGATGGATAGAGGGTCGACTTAACCTGATCGATACGATTATACGAAGGAAGTCTGACACGGGGAAAAGAGGAATTGGTTCGGGTTGATGAGGAACCCTATGGCTAGGGCACCCGTGGGCTATAGACCTAAGCTAGCTTCACTCAAAGCGGATGGTTGAGGGAGATAGTCTAACCTAGTTACCCGAAAAGTAGAGGAAAATGTGTTAGACAACGGCTTGGGAGGCCCCACGCAATATTCCAAGGAGTCTTCACTCCTCATATCTGTAACAGAATTATTCTCCAGGTGGAGGTGGTGGCCACGTATACGATGGAGATAACTCACAACGTTACAATGAAGGAAGGGGGAAGATAAAAGGGAGGAAGCAAGGAGGAAAGGAAGGAGATCCCCGCAATTATTCCCAGCCAGCAAGAGAGAAGGGGACGCAGGAGGAGAAGGAGAGCGACCACCGCCTCGCCGGAGAAGAAGGACGGAGATCTGTCATTGTTACATCTCTTGTATTTTTCTCGTCTTGTGATATCACTGTAAGAGGTTTTTCTCCTCCACCTTCGAAAACTTACTTTCCGTAAAGGAGGACCTTCATAGTGAAAGTACTTAGGCACTACATCCAGTGAGAAAGCTCACCTCCGTGGAGTAGGAATCCTTATTCCGAACCACGTTACATCTTGTGTCTGAGTCTCGATTGCTGGCATCGGTTTCTTGCGTTTCATCTACTTCATCTTCTTATTCTTTACTGATTGCGGCCCGTGAGAACCCTCTGAGATCTCCCTCTGTGCTTCACTGCATTGGAAAGGAGTGAACAGATTTCACCCGTCAGCATCAGTTGGCGCCGTCTGTGGGAAACTTTGAGCTGGACGTCGAGATGCAACCTGAAGAAGTACAACAACCTGCTACCTCTGCAGAGGAGGAGCGCCCCATCACCCTTCTACTATCGCAGCTGAAGGCCATAATGGATGACGCTATTACAGAAGCCCTAGCTAGGGAAAGGAGAAGGACTGGATATCTGCATCCGCATTCCGGTGAACCTTCTTCCAGAGGCCCACCCCCAGAAATGCCTCCTCCATCTCGTACAGCCGTTAATGGGGAAATATTGCCTGGAGGCGGACTTGGGGGAAGAACGCCCCAGAACACTATGCCCTTCACCCAAACGCGCAGGGAAGAACAGGGCGAAAGTCAATCAACCCGACCTCCAGAAATATACGAGCCCAGTCCCTTTACAATGGACATTCTCTCTGAGCTCCCTCCATCTTACTTCCGGAATCCTCAGATCAATAAGTATGATGGTTCGACGGACCCCGAAGAGCACATATCTCAATTTGACGGAGCGGCCTCGCTCCACTGTTATACTGACGCTCTCAAGTGCCGAGTCTTCCGAACCACCCTAACTGGCTCGGCACAAAAGTGGTTCAATACTCTGCCCCAGGATCCATCACTTGTTTCGCTGATTTCCAGAGAATGTTCAGTCGGGAATTTGTCAACTGCAAGGCCTATAAACAGGATGCCTCTATGTTAATGCATATCACCTAGGGACCTTCAGAATCTCTTAGGGGGTATCTTCATTGATTCACTTCTGCATCTAGGGGAATCCCCTCAGCCCGATCCGAATCTTTCAGAGGCGCTATTCAGCACGGGCTGAAAGAGGGCCCCTTCCTCAGTTCCTTGTTAAGACAACCTGCGGATAGTTATGAGGATCTACTAAGCCGTGCGGAGCAGTTTATCCACGAAGAAGAAGGATTAAAGGTACGAAGAGCTGAACGGACTGCCGCAGCAGTCCCAATTGAAAGAGCTCGTCCCGCTGTTCCTCAAGCGCCCCCTCGGCGGGAGTATACAAGACCTTTTCGACAAGAGGTTCCGAGGTTTCGTCCTATGCTGCAAGGTGTTCACCCCATCCCGCCATTACAAATCATGGCCACTGAAGCACTTCCTCCTGTGAGGACTTGGAAAGAACGGGAAATGGAATTCTATGACCAACAGGGTCTGCTGCAACGACCTTTAGGATACAGGGGGATCCCACGTAACCCCCCTGCCCCATTCTTCTGCCAATATCATACGGAATATGGCCACACTAGTGGCCGATATTTCAAGTTGCAAGAGGAATTGGATCGCCTCCATACTGCATATCCGCAAGTAAGGTTACAGGCAGGAGGACCGGCACGGCGAGGCCCCCGACCCAATGTAACTTGTCCAGGGCCCTACAATCAACAACCTCAAGTCACTTTCCCTCAAACGCCGTCCTAAGAGGTTGTCTCCCAAGGAGGCCCATCAGGTGAGGGTCCTTCATCCAATCTAGATAACGCTCCCACACGAGGAGTTATTCATGTTATAGCTGGAGGACCTACCGATGAGGACTCCAACCGAGCGTGGAAGTCGTATGCCCGTCTCATGGAGAGTTTGACCATCGTCACCGACTAAACTATTCAAGTTGCACCGCCCGTTTCATTCGGGCCAGAAGATTTACAGGGTGTCCTACTGCCCTATACGGACGCCTTGGTTATTTGTATATCCTTGGCTAATTATGAAGTGGCCCGGGTGTTGGTCGATTCGGGAAGTTCCGTCAACATCCTCTTTCAGGAAGCCTTCGGACAGATGCAGCTGAGGAATGCCCAGCTAGAAGATGTGGCCACCCCTCTCTTTGGATTCGCAGGGCATGTAGTACACCCTACGAGGCAGATTTCATTGCCTCTAACTCTGGGCGTAAAGCCCAGCCAAAAAACCAGTATAATCCCTTTCCTTATTGTGGACGCTCCGTCCACTTATAACGCTATTCTTGGGCGCCCTTTCCTCACCCTTTTTCAGGCCATGGCTTCCCCGTACCACGTGGTCTGAAATTTCGGTGTCAATTGGTGGGAGAAGTCCGTGGAGAACAGAAGGCCTCCAGGAGCTGCTACGTGCAAATAGTTCGGGACGATTAGAAGAAAGCCCGAACCGATGACCTCAAAGGCAAAGCTGTCATCATCACTGATGTCTGTGTCCTGGAGGAATCCCCTCCCAAGGTTGGCAAAATAGAGGAAGGAGAACTGGTGGAAATCGCTCCAGGAAAGGCCACACGGATAAAGACAAATTGGAAATCAAAGAAGAGCTGGTGGCTTGCCTGAAGGAGAATGAAGACATCTTTGCAAAAGATGTGCATGATCTCACGGGGATCAACCCTCGAGTGGCTGAACACCATCTCAATATCACTAAAGGAGCCCGACCCGTCCAACAGAAGAGGCGACATTTTGGACCGAAAAAGGACAAAGTCATAGCCGAAGAAGTAGACAAACTGCTAAAAGCGGGTCATGTTAAGGAAATCCAGTTTCCCGAATGGGTTTCCAATGTAGTCCTGGTCCCCAAACCTTCGGGGCAATGGAGGATGTGTATCGATTTTCGTGATTTAAATAAAGCATGCCCTAAAGACTGCTACCCCTTGCCTCGTATTGATCAATTGGTGGATTCTACTGTGGGTTATGAAGTGGTGTCCCTAATGGATGCATATCAAGGATATCATCAAATACCTTTGGCCAAAGAAGATCAAAAGAGAGTTAGCTTTGTGACTGTGGGAGGGTTATACGCTTATGTGGTAATGCCGTTCGGATTAAAGAACGCAGGGGCCACCTATCAGCGCCTTATGGATAAAATCTTCACAGAACAGAAAGGGAAAAATGTGGAAGTCTACGTGGATGACATATTAGTCAAATCGAAGGCCACTCGGGATTTAGTCAAGGACTTAAATGAAACCTTCGCTACATTAAGGCGGTTTAATATGAAGCTAAACCCTAACAAATGCCTGTTCGGGGTAAAGAGCGGCAAGTTCTTGGGGTACATCGTGACTGAAAAAGGGTTGCAAGCCAACCCTGAGAAGGTGCAAGCACTATGTAACATGAAGTCACCCGCTAATCTGCGGGAAACCCAGAAGCTGGTGGGCAGGATCGTTTCTTTATCACGATTCATAGCCAGATCGGCGGACAAAGGGCTGCCTTTCTTCAAGATCTTGCGCAAGGCTACTAAATTTCAGTGGGATGATCAATGTGAACAAGCTTTCCAGGAGTTGAAGAAATATTTGGCTGGACTCCCACTGTTAGCCAAACCAATAGCTGGAGAACCATTATGGATGTATCTGGCCGTCTCAGAGGGAGCCGTTAGTTCGGTATTATTGAAACAAGAAGGTTCTCACCAGCAGCCTATTTATTATACCAACCATATCCTGAAGGGGGCGGAATTCCGTTATACGGAGCTAGAGAAGTTGGTATATATCCTAGTGCTAACCGCCCGCAAGTTAAAGCCATACTTTTTGGCTCATCCCATCACCATTCTAACATACAGCGAATTGGGCAAGATCGTCACTAAGCTCAATTTCTCTGGAAGATTGGCCAAATGGGTGGTAGAGCTAAGCGAGTATGATATTCACTACCAACCTCGAACGGTTATCAAGGCCCAAGCGCTCGCTGATTTTCTGGCAGAGGTACCCTGCGGCTCGGAAGATGGTTCGGCAACAAAAGAGGAGGGATCAGAGGCATGGAATATATTCGTAGACGGTTCTTCGGGATCTACGGGCAGCGACGTCAGTGTTCTACTAATTTCCCCTGATGGTGAAGAAACTCGATTAGCCGTTCGCCTGGGATATCGGACATCTAATAATGAGGCGGAATATGAAGCCATCCTAGCGGGATTGCAGGTTGCTAAAGCGGTGGAGGCTTCTTCCATTGTAATCCATTCGAATTCCCAGTTGGTAATATCACAACTTCAAGGTTCTTTTGCGGTTCGAGAGGAAAGGTTGTATAAGTACTTGAAGGCTTTTGAGAAAGAAAAAGCTCAATTTCGTCAGGTCCTCTTAAAGCAAATCCCGCGGGAGAATAACGGGAAGGCAGATGAATTAGCTCGGATGGCTAGTGCTATGGAAGGAATGAAGTCCTCGGAAACGGTCCATACGAAAATCCATACTTCCTTAGCAATATACGGCGTGGAGGAAGACGCACCCGAATCAAGCCTAATTCTTGATTGGAGGACTGACATCATAGCTTATTTACGGCACGGGAAGGTCCCTAAAGAAAAAATAGCGGCCTCCGCTTTAATAAGCCGAGTCAAACGGTTCACCCTCTTAAATGGAGACTTATACAAGACTTCTTTCGGACGCCCCTTATTGAAATGCTTGGGAAATGAGGATGTGGAATGGGTACTCCGGGAGATTCATGAAGGTTGCTGCAGCAATCATTTAGGAGGGAGAGCTTTAGCAAGAAAGACCCTATTAGCAGGATATTTTTGGCCTACTCTCCAGCAAGATGCTGCTCGTATAGTACAAGCTTGCCTCGCTTGTCAGAAGCATAGCAACCGTTCCGAACGGCCGGCTGAGTTAATGAAAGTCGTGGTCTCTTCCTGTCCTTTCAATCAATGGAGAATGGATATAGTAGGTCTGATGCCAGCGGCGCCTTTACAGAAGAAGTTTTTATTGGTGGTTGTGGATTATTTTTCCAAATGGGTGGAGGCAGAGCCCCTAGCCGTGCGAGAATAATGCCGTATACTGATTCTTATGGAGAAATATTGTTTGTCGATACGGTATTCCTCGGAAAATAGTCAGTGATAATGGACGACAGTTCCAAGGAAAAAAGATCCAAGAATGGTGCCAAAGTCTCAACATTCAGCAGACTTTCACTTCGGTAGCTTACTCTCAAGCGAACGGGCAAGTGGAGGTGACTAACAGGATCCTCATTCAAGGATTAAAGACCAAATTGGGGGCTCAGAGGGGAAACTGGGTAGAAGAGTTACCAGGTGTCCTGTGGGCCTATCGAACTACACCCAAGATAACAACAGGAGAAACTCCCTTCAGTTTGGTGTACGGGACGGAAGCTGTTATTCCGATCGAAGTTCTGTTAAATAGCGCTCGGATAAAGGCGTACGAACCAAATCAGAACCAACTTATCCGAAGCACTGAGTTGGACTTGGTGGAGGAAAAGCGGGAAATGGCACGGAGGCGAGCGGAGTTTTACAAGCAAAGAGTGCAGCAAGCCTTTAATAAGAAGGTGGTGCCTCGAAGATTTCAAGAAGGGGATTGAGTTTTGCGTAAAGTTAATCCCGCTGGAGACCCCGGAAAGCTAGCTCCAAACTGGGAAGGACCCTATGAAATAAGGCGCTGCGTAGCCGGGTCAACATATTATCTGAAAGATGACCAAGGAAAAGAGCTTCCACGACCTTGGAATGCCATTCATTTAAAACTCTTTCACACTGTATGAGAAATAGAGAATAGAAGAAGAGAAATTATGAGACTCTGAAGGGGTGTACTTCTTAAATTGATCGCGTTAATTAGATGCCAAGTACTCTCCAAATTTCGTTAATGGGTTATTTACAAGAGCAATACGGTACTGTTAATAAATCTTGAAGAAGAGAGAGAAAATGGAAAGGAAATTCCCATTTCAAAACAAGATATCATATTACAGCTTAAATCGGTCCGGAGGATAACGTCGAAAGTCAACCTCCCAATTTAAAGAAAATGAAGGATAGGTTGGAGGAGGTAATCCTTGGTCGACTCTTTACGAACGCTTCATTAAATCCGTCTGATAAGTGGTAGCCTTGATAAAATGATGAGTAAGCTTGGCGGTTGACGGTCGGGGCGTTCTCGATGAAGCCTTTGGCATTTTTCTTGTTGTTCTTGAAGTTCTCGGCGTACATCAACATAGCGGCGTGACACCTCCATAATAGCATCAGCTAGTATGGAAACATCGTCGGCTCGGGAATTTTGGTCCTGCTGCACAAGGTGCGTCATCTCCATCATATTTTGACGCATAGAAGCTGAAATCCCCTCCACCGCTTCAGAATAAGATCTGGTCCGAGTGAGTTCAGTGCCCAGCCTTTGGAGGGAAGTCTCTTGCCTGCGTAGACGGGCGTGAGCATGCGCCCTGGAATTTATGAGGGATGAGTTTTCTTGTACCTCCTTGCACAAGCGGGTGCGGAGGTCTCCTATCTTATCTTGTGCTTGCCGGTATTGAACCTGAAGGCGAGCGATGGTGTCAGAATCCTGTTGCTTCCCCTCAAGGAGCTCTGCTACCTGCCCTTGAAGACGTATTAACTCTTGAGCCGAGGAAGACTCCTTATCAAGAGGAGCCGGTTGGACTTCCCGCTGGGGGACGGGTGGCTCCACACCTGGACGCTGTTGTTCCCTTAACGCTGCAATAGTGTCAGCATCCTTCTGAATTTGTTGGCGAGCTTCGGCTAATTGCTCCTGGCACAGGTGCAATTGTTGCAACAGGAGCCGTTCTTGATTCTGAGTATTCGCCAAATCTTCCCGTTGTTGCCGCTCCCATTCTTGAGCTTGAGCCCGATATTGATGAAGGGAGCGATCCAACTCTTGATGGTTGGTCAAGGCCTGCATGCCGATTGTGGAAAAGAAATCGGTTAGTAAGACAAAGCTAAGGAGGCTAATTAAGAAAATATACCAAATCCAGAGCATGGCGTAGGCTCTCCATGCGAGGAACCACTTCCTCTAAGTTCAGGATCCGAAGACTCCTGGGAGAAAAGGAAGAAGATGGGATGGATGATACTGGGGTGGGAAGTTCACTGGTGAGAGGGAGAAGGGGGATGATATTTGTGGGAGGAGAAGAGCTCTTCAGGCGATGAGTGGAGGGGGAAGTTTGCAGTAAGGGGATATCAACCGTCATGGGTTCGGAGGAAGAATGGTATTCAGGGGAGATAGAAGGCAGAGGTGAGCCAGCCTCTGTCATCAGCTGACATGGAAGGGCATCCTCCCCAGGTTCATCCTCAGGTTGCGGTGAAGGAGAAGGTGACTTCTGAATATTGGTGGCAGAGGGAGAAAAAGTATGAGAGCTAGGGTTTGTAAATGCCGGGGAAATCGAGGAAGGACTAATTGTCCCGATTTCTTCTGGGGCGGAAGTAACAAGGGATGCAGGGGGAGGAGAGGAAGACGGACGAGATGAAGTAGGTGTGGTGGTGACCGGGGAAAGTAAAGAAGAAGACGGAGCCGACGACTGACCGGCCTTCCTCTTGCGATGTGGATAACGACCTGCTATCTCCTGGAAGAAGGTAGAATTCATTTTGAGGGTCTGAGAATAAAGAGAAAGGGCTGAAAAAAGGGATTAAGGCAACGGAGTATGGCGGTGGAGGAACGAACAGACGGAGAAGAAGGAGATGAAAAGGCAAGGGGATGAAGATAGAAAAAGAAACGAAGACAAAAGGATCCCCTATAAAAGGGAGGAGAGTGGGCTTGTAACCATTATTGGGCTCCTCGTCTGTGGTAAAGGAGGCCCTAAGTGAAAAGGAAAAAAGGGTTATTCTTTCTAAATAGCCCAGTATGTACTAAAGCCTTCATTTGCATGGGAAGGGGCGGATATAGGCGTTCCCCTTCGGAAGACAAGCACAAAAGAGGGATGATATGAAAACGTTGCCTCCTTTATGTTGATGGCTTCTGAGACATATATATATAAAAATTTTTATCCCTGTGAGGCGAAGCGGAAGATATCCCCGTGCGGTGGCGGAACGGAAGAACCGAGATTCCTCGGTTATGTATTATATATATAAATTGATGTCTATGTCCCGTATGGCGGAACGGAAGAACCGAGATTCCTCGGTTATGTATTATATATATAAATTTCTATCCCCGCGAGGCGAAGCGGAAGATATCCCCGTGCAGTGGCGGAATGAAAGAACCAAGATTCCTCGATTATGTATTATATATATAAATTTCTATCCTCGCGAGGCGAAGCGGAAGATATCACCGTGCAGTGGCGGAACGGAAGAACCGAGATTCCTCGGTTATGTATTATATATATAAATTTCTATCCCCGCGAGGCGAAGCGGAAGATATCCCCGTGTGGTGGCGGAACGGAAGAACCGAGATTCCTCGGTTATGTATTATATATATAAATTTCTATCCCTGCGAGGCGAAGATATCCTCGTATGATGGCTGAACAAGAACCGAGATTGTTCGGTTATGTATTATATATATAAATTTCTATCCCCGTGAGGCGAAGCGGAAGATATCCCCGTCCGGTGGCGGAACGGAGGAACCGAGATTCCTCGG
Organism: Wurfbainia villosa; assembly: GCA_025175895.1. Classification (NCBI taxonomy): domain Eukaryota; kingdom Viridiplantae; phylum Streptophyta; class Magnoliopsida; order Zingiberales; family Zingiberaceae; genus Wurfbainia; species Wurfbainia villosa. The sequence continues at coordinate 35,889,932 of CM046006.1, forward strand.
TTATATATTATATGTATAAATTTTTATCCTCGCGAGGCGAAGCGGAAGATATCCCCGTGCGGTGGCGGAACGGAGGAACCGAGATTCCTCGGTTATGTATTATATGTATAAATTTCTATCCCCGCGAAGCGGAAGATATCCCCGTGTGGTGGCGGAACGGAAGAACCGAAATTCATTCGGTTATACTCAAAAAATTTATCCCCGCGAGGCAAAGCGGAAGATATCCCCGTGCGGTGGCGGAACGGAGGAACCGAGATTCCTCGGTTATGTATTATATGTATAAATTTCTATCCCCGCGAAGTGGAAGATATCCCCTTGTGGTGGCGAAACGGAAGAAACGAAATTCATTCGGTTATACTCAAAATTTCTATCCCCGCGAAGCGGAAGATATCCCTGTGTGGTGACGGAACGGAAGAACCGAAATTCATTCGGTTATACTCAAAATTTTTATCCCCGCGAAGCGGAAGATATCCCCGTGTGGTGGCGGAACGGAAGAACTGAGATCTCCTCAGTTATATATCACTTTTTGTCCCCGTAAAGGGGGGGAAGTTGAAGTCCTTGTTTAACTCTATATTGTTTTATTCCTGTAAAATAGCATAGTCGATTCATTTAATGGTTCTATATTCCCGGTAGGGTGAAAAGGAAGGAGAACCAAAATATGCCTCAACTATATGTCAGTACGGAAAGAAGTAAAACACGGCACAACTCAAGAGATATGGGAAGAAGAAGATAAACAGGGAAAAGTTCATTGATGCAAAAAAATTACATATTTCAAGTCATTTACAAGAGGGAGATAACCAAAAGAAACCCTTATACATCTAGGGTATTACAATTCTTTGTTGGGAGGAACGGATGGAGCTCCTTGTTAGGGTAATCTCTTGCCGTAGTAGCCGTAATATGGTTTTGATGGTGTGGCAAAGGGTTTAAGTTAGTTTGATATGTTGATTTGATATGTGCGTTGAAGTCGTGCAGGACTTAGTAATTCGTACATGGAGCCATGACGAGTTTCACATCTCATGACTCGTGCCTTGAGTCGGTGAAGGATAGCTTTGCGGAAGCCGTGCGCTTGGAGCATCCGAGGGACCGTCGGATGAGGAGCTTGGAGTGAAGCCGGAGGAAGTAGACTTCGAGGCAAGAGACGCGAAGGATCATTGCAGAGCCGTGCGCCTGATGCTGCCGAGGGACGTGGCCGCGAACGAAGAGAACTTCGAAGGCGAGGGACTCCGAGGGATGAGAGTGAGCGATTGTAACCCGGGAAGGGTAGCTCTTAGGTGAAACTTGGCCATTTGGCCAAGTGTCGGATGAGTTTTCCCGACACCGCCGATCGCCATATCATGGCGCCGATCGCCCGAGTCGATGGTTCGATCGACCGGTCTAATGTGGCTGAGTTGATCACCGATCACGATGGGCGCGATCGATAGCGATCACCGATCGCCAAGGACGGAAGTCGATCGATGTCACCGCACGAGCACGATGGAGTCGACCTCGTTGAGGACTCGACCGTTGACATCACGATCGATGGGTGCCATCCAATACCGTTGGATGGAATCCAACGTGGAAAGCGTACCGTTATTGGGCAATCAGAAGACTCACCGATCGATGGGTGCCATCAGTCGACTGATCCTGTGTCAACGGGAAGAAACCCTCTTCCTCTATAAAAAGGAAAGGGTTGGGGCTTTGGGGGCCTAATGCTTGAACGCCCAACTACTCCCAAAGTGTCCTAAATGTTTTTTCACTCTTCTACTTGCTTTAATCTTCATTCCATTGTAGAAGAGTGATCTTGGTTGTAAAGGTTACCTCCACCTAGCTTGGTGCAAAGGAGAGACCAATATTGGATTGGCTTTGAAGGAGTGATTCACCTCGGACGAATCGGGATCGTGAATTAGCGGCGTAGCCGTGAACCACGTTACATCTTCTTGTTAGCGTTTGCTTTCTTGTAATTTCTATTTGCTTGTCTTTATTAGTCTTCCGCTTGCGCTAATTAGTTTTGTAGACGAGCAAATACCGACATCCAACGAACGAGGTCTATTCACCCCCCTCTAGCCGGCCATTCGATCCCCTATAAGTGGTATCAAAGCCAAGGAAAGCTTGTCGAGGACTAACCGCCACAACAAGCAACATTCAAAATGGCCGGTTCAAACATCCACCCACCGAAGTTCGACGGCGAATTCTCTTGGTGGAAAAAGAGAATGGAGGTATTCTTCGAAACCGACTTTGAAATCCTTTTAATAATGGAAAACGGTTTCGAGTTGCCTAGGAACGAAAATGGGGAGCCATTGGAGAAATCAAGGTGGAGCAAAAGGCAAAGAGAAGAATACTTGGCAAATTCAAAGGCCAAGCACCACCTATACAATGTCCTCCCCCAACAAGAAGTCAATAGGATAGGGGAATGTTCTAGTGCTAAGGAGTTGTGGGAGAAGCTAGTGGAGCTTCACGAAGGTACCTCGGAGGCTAAGCTAGCAAGAAGAGACCTCCTCCGCTCCCAACTATCCAATATAAAACTAGAAAAGGGAGAAAAGGTAACCTCACTACACTCTAGGTTTAAAGAAATCTTAATTGGGCTAACAAGTGTAGGTGAGAAGCTATCAAACCAGGACATGCTCATGAAGGCTATAGATGCCTTTCCCCGGTCCTCAAAGTGGAGCTCCATGGTGGATTCGTTCTACATCTCTAAGAACTTGGAAGTAAGTACCTTGGAGGAATTTTTCTCAACAATGGAGCTCCACGAAACTAGGCTTGAAGGAATACAAGAGGAGCCTAGAATTCAACCCTCAAGAGGAGTAGCATTGTTGGCAAATAAGGGGAAGAAGAAGATAGAGATCTCCTCCGATGATGATGATGAAGCGTCTTCCTCCTCCATGGATAGCACGGAAGAAGCCTACATGGTAAAGAAGGTAAGACGTGCATTTAAGAATTTTAGATTTGATAAATCTCATGATAGGAATAGAAGACCAAGGGGGAAGGTCATATGTTATAATTGCCAAGGAGAGGGACATATAAGGGATAATTGTCCCCTCCTAAACAAGAGCAAGGAAGAAAGGAAGAAGAAAGAAGAAAAGAAGAAGAAGAAGGGAAGTAAGAAAAAGGAAGAAGAAAAGAAGGCAAAAGGAAAAGGGAAGGCCATGGCGCTCAAAGCCAAGACATGGGATGACCTTGCCTCTTCATCCTCATCCGAAGAAGAAGAGCATGTCTACTCCAACCTAGCACTTATGGCTCTTCATGACTCGGATTTCTCCTCCTCCACCGAAAATGAAGGATCAAGCTCAAGTGGGGAGAGCTCAAATGAAGGGGGAGCTTTTACATCCTCATCATCCGAAGAAGAAGAAGATATGGAAACTATGGTAACGAAAGCTTCTCCTAAGAAAATAGTTTCCATAATTTCTAGTTTAACTAAGGACTTATTTGGCATGAAAAAGAAAAATAAGAGCATGCTAGATAAAATTAAGGCATTGGAAAATAAGCTAGAAAATGCCTGCTTAAATGATAATATTTCTTCTAGCTTAAATGATGATGCATGCTCACATGATTATATGCCTTTGGATGTTAATGATGCATGCATAGAGGAAAATAGGGCATTAAGGGAAAAGGTAGATTATTTAACCAAAGCCCTAGAGAAATTCACTATTGGCTCCAACACCTTAAATATGATCTTAGGGAGCCAAAGAGCTAGTTTCAACAAGAAAGGCCTAGGATACAAAGAAAAGAAAAATGAAAAGGCCTATAAATGCCTAATAGCTAGGGGACAAGATAAAAAGAAAGTAATTGCTAGGAAATGGATCCCCAAGGAGTATTTAGTGAACCCAATAGGAAAGAACTTATTTTGGGTTCCAAAATTCATCCTTAAGGGTTAGAAAACCCCTAGGGTAGTCAACCATATGAACTTGACCTATATCATATTTTGGTTGACTTAGGATGACGGGACAATATTTTTTAGATAGTGTTGGGTGATGATAACGTACCAATAAATAGATAATAATGCTTAAATCATGATGATTGATGTAATTCCTATGTATATTTACAATCATTATTTATATTTTTGAAATTTGGCACGTTATCATAAGAAATAGGTTTGAATCATGCTTTAGGTAATACTTTGTTTATTATCATCATATAATACATAATGCATGACTATTATTTGATGAATACATGAGTTTCATGATCATAATGTAGAATTCATTCATATATGTCTTTATGATCATGAGGATTATTAGGTTGACACTTAACCATGATAGAATTGCATGAACATATTGGTTAAGTATATACAAATACCCCCTAGGATGCATCTCACACTCACCATAGGCTACCTTGATTGAAAACTTAGCATGAGTGAGATGTTAGGATGATACAAATGTTCACTAATGCCTATGGCATTTAGATGGTCATTTAAAGTATCAAAATAGCAATAATAGACCAATTATGGGGAAGACTTATGTTTAATTCATAGACATATTGCCCAAAGATCATGGTTGGATATTTCATATGTTTTCAAAACAAATTCTTACTTTAAAATATATGTATTCATGTTTTGAAACAATTGGATGCAAGACTAGGTGTTAAAATGGATACTCTTATGATCAAAAACCTAGTAGTTTTTAAAGCTTTTGGATTTTTGGCAAATACGTGGAAATATAATGATTTTTCATGAAAACATATTTTTCACTGATAGATATACTTAAAAGAAACGTGTTCCCCACATTTCATGATTTTTTGAATTTTCTGGAATTTTTAATGCATTTCTGAAATTCGGTCTGAAAATCAGAAAATCCCGAAATTCACGTGCGACCGACCGGTATCTGAACCCAATCGATCGATGGCTCAATATCGTATCAAAGAAAGGCTGAATTCCGAATTTTAAATCAACTTATGGTATTTTCTTTCTATTAGATTTGATGCCATGTGTTTTTAACTTAGTAATAATCTTTTTGATGGTATCAAAGGGGGAGAAAATATTATGTTTAAGTTAATTATAAAAGGGGGAGAAATTTATGATAGGGAGAAATTTACATAGAGAGTTTCATGGAATAAGGGGGAGTTGCATGTTGCTATATCATGATTATGTTTACATGCTTTCTTTCCTTAAAATTTATATCAAATGTTTTTACCTAACTTAAACGAATTGCCACACATCAAAAAGGGGGAGATTGTTAGGGTAATCTCTTGCCGTAGTAGCCGTAATATGGTTTTGATGGTGTGGCAAAGGGTTTAAGTTAGTTTGATATATTGATTTGATATGTGCGTTGAAGTCGTGCAGGACTTAGTAATTCGTACATGGAGCCATGGCGAGTTTCACATCTCATGACTCGTGCCTTGAGCCTGAAGGATAGCTTCATGGAAGCCGGCGCTTGGAGCATCCGAGGGACCGCGGACGAGGAGCTTGGAGTGAAGCCGAGGAAGTAGACTTCGAGGCGCAGTGCCCGATGCCGCCGAGGGACGTGGCCGCCAACGAAGAGAACTTCAAGGCGAGGGACTCGAGGGATGAGAGTGAGCGATTGTAACCCGGGAAGGGTAGCTCTTAGGTGAAACTTGGCCATTTGGCCAAGTGTCGGATGAGTTTTCGAGCCGATCCGCCATGTCATGGCGATCGCCTCGAGTCGATGGTTCGATCGATCGTCTAATGTGGTCAATCGTTGATCACCGATCGCCAAAGACGCGGCCGATCGATAGCTGATCACCGACCGCTAAGGGACGGCATCGGTGATCGATGTCACCGCGACGCAGAATGGAGTCGACCTCGTTGAGGACTCGACTGGTTGACATCAGTCGACTGATGGGTGCCATCAGTCGACTGATGCCAATACCGTTGGATGGAATCCAACGTGGAAAGCGGCCGTTATTGGCATCTGAAGATCACGACTGATGGGTGCCATCAGTCGACTGATCCTGTGTCAACGGGAAGAAACCCTCTTCCTCTATAAAAAGGAAAGGGTTGGGGCTTTGGGGGCCTAATGCTTGAATGCCCAACTACTCCCAAAGTGTCCTAAACGTTTTTCCACTCTTCTACTTGCTTTAATCTTCATTCCATTGTAGAAGAGTGATCTTGGTTGTAAAGGTTACCTCCACCTAGCTTGGTGCAAAGGAGAGACCAATATTGGATTGGCTTTGAAGGAGTGATTCACCTCGGACGAATCGGGATCGTGGATTAGCGGCGTAGCCGTGAACCACGTTACATCTTCTTATTAGCGTTTGCTTTCTTGTAATTTCTATTTGCTTGTCTTTATTAGTCTTCCGCTTGCGCTAATTAGTTTTGTAGATGAGCAAATACCGACATCCAACGAACGAGGGCTATTCACCCCCCTCTAGCCGGCCATTCGATCCCCTACACTCCTTTGTGCGGTCGAGGTTGGCACAGTAATTGCCGACGGTAAGATTGCTGCAGGAAGATTTGCTTGGCCAGTTCCTTTTGGAACCGACCAGTTGTTAACGCAGGTAGCAATTACTGGCGGAAGATTTCTTCAGTTGTTGTTGTAAATACTTCACTTGCTCCTCCAGGCTAGATATGTAGCGGCGTTCGTTTATCTGCTCTTCAGCAGGAGAGGAACTGCTACCCTGTTCAGATATTCTATCCATGGCAAATAAAAGGAAAGGGAAAGGATGGAAGCTATTAGGTAAGGGGCGGAGGTTTTTATAGCTACGAAAAGGAAAAGTGCATTTATTGGTAGAAGAAATAGGGATAATAAATGCCAGTAAAGAAGAGGAAATGTGGGGGCAATAAGGGGAAGGTCGATGGGACTATAACTGCAATTAAGAGGGTCCGAATCCCCGGGCAATGATAGAAGAAGGTATGTTCGGACCAGATTACAGTCCTTGTGAAGATAGAAACCTTACTTCTACGAGAAAAAGACAAAAGCAAACATCAAGTTCCCCCCCTCATTTTTATTGATATATTTGAAATGATTACAGTAAATTGATCTATACATATTTTCTCTAATTACTCCTAACAGACGAAGCGGGAGAGGCCTCTTTGGGGGGAGAGGGCGCCATGATGACCTTGAAGCACTCGCCTTGAGATGGAGGAATGGCGGATGGACCTTCATCAAACGGAGAAGGATGAGCTTCCACCGGGGGGACTGGGATGAAAGCTAGCGCTGGTGGAAGTGGAGGAAGTTCGGCAGCGACACGGGGGTCTCCCACTGTATACTCCCATGTGAAGGGAGGATTCTACACTCTATTGCGGAAGGAAGGGAAGGGAGCACGAAAGGACCTCCCTGTAGGAGGGGTTGGAGTTGGAGTGTGAGGCGGAAAAGGAAGAGGACGAAAAGCTGAAGTGGCAGTTGAGCGGGTCTCCGAATCTTCAGTGTCTTCAGAAACCCAGTCCTGCAGCTCGAAAGATTCTGAATTGGAAGAAATTTCGATGGGGTGTCCCTCCGAAGCCATGATAGTGAGATAGGAGGACGAAGACATGGAGGGCAATGATTTATAATGGAAGAAAAACGACGACAGAAGTTCTTGGGAAGGGGAAGAAGACGAAGAGGTTGATACAGTTTCCGAAGCAATAAAAGGAATGGGGAAAACCAATAGGCAAGAGTCACTTAAAGAAAATCCCCGAGCCGAAATCGGGACGGATGTAAATAAAATCAGGCAAGATACTTCAAGCGGATTCCCGAACCAAAATTGGGACAGATGTGAATAATGTTATTCGAGATACCTAAAATAAACCCGAACCAACAAGGTGATTGCGCCATACAATACGGGGAAAGAGATAACGGTACAAGGAGGGAGGAGTTTAAAATTGGTCCAGAATTCCTGATCCGTCAAGAAACATGACAAAATGATGATAACTAAACATATGGACAAATTCATCATTCAGAAGCAAAAGAAAGGCTATTGACAAAATTACCAAAAAGGAGAATAGTAGAAATTACAACTCAAAGAGTTCGGGCGGACACTTAGCTAGCGCCTCCGTGGGATCTAAATAGCTAGTGTTCGTGCCAGGAGACGGGTATCCTTGTTCGGCATTTTGAGCCGAGGACCCCTCAAAACCTAGTATAAATAAATCTACCCCCTTCTTGACATAGCGTCCTTTGAGGTCGGCTTCTTGCTCCTTCAGTTGGTCTTGATATTGAACCACCTGAGCTTGACTTTCTGCCAATTCGGTACCAAAGCGGCTCTTTCTGGTTTGCCTTTATAGCTTGCTGCCCTAAGGCTGAAAGAGCTTCTAGGTACTCCTGGTGGAGGGTAGACTGTTGCTGAGCCACCGACGATAAGGTTTGAGAAAGAGCTGCCACCATGGAGGAAAGCTCCTGACATTTCTCTGTACAAGATTCCTTGGTGGTTTCCCATGTTTGACATTCCAATTCAAGCCGTGTCGCTCTTGCTGAAGCTGTATAATAGTAGTCGAGGAGTCAACAACCTTGATCATGGCGTCCCCAAGATATCCCTTGTACTCCCCCAGTTCACGGGTCAGGACATCTACCTGTTGCAGTTTGCTGGACTGTAAGAAGAGGCGTTGTTCAAGTTCTTCATTTTTTCATTGCAGCTCTTCTTTCTCGCTTCGGACCAGGGCTAGTTGCATCATGGCATCTTCACACTGGCCCCTGAAGTCCGCCTCCTTTGCCTCTTGCTCGTTTAACCGCCGAACGAGCTCCTTTTGTTGTGATACGACGGTAAAGTGGCGAGTTTCCACACTAGATTGGAATTGGGCCAGCTGAACCACCATTTTATTATGTTGGGTGGAGGCCTAAATGGAAGGAAAAATTATCAGTATATATCGGCATATAGAGATACCCATAATGAAGAGGAAGAAAAGAAAGAGTAGATACCTCTGCCAACAGTTTGCTCACTTGCTCGCACGGGCCTTGTATGCCGGACTGATTGAAGAATTTTACCTCCGAGGGGTGCCGAATCTTCAGCAGGGATCCCAGCGTGGCCTTCGGAGGAACAGGAAGGGAAGGATCCTCCCCTTCCGAGGAAGATGGGGGCCTGATACGACGAAGGGTGGTAGGAGCAGCTCTTGAGTCGGAAGGTATATGAGCTTGGAGGGACTCCATATGAGAAGGTGGGGGTGAATTTTGTGCAGATGGGGAGGAATGAAGAAACTGGGAGGGAGAATCCCCTCCTCGAGGAGAGGGAGAAAGGGCAGATGAGGTAGTGCCTCCTCTTCTTGGCTCATAAATGGTTAGGGGCTGAGACCCCTGTTGGTCTGAAGGCGAGGGGAGACGAGCCGATGAACTTGGGGCTCCTTTCTTGATGAGCCGCAGCTTTTTCCGGGGGGATGACGGAGCTGCTACTGATTTGCCTCTTTTAGTCGAGGTTTTCTTCTTCTTGGCAGCCTCGATCGCCTCCCCTTCCACTAAAGCCTTCTGCATTAGATTATCTGCAAGGTATTCTGATAAGAAAGATGAATAACATAGAAAGGAAGTCATATTGCAGGGTAAGTATCACCCTACCTATAGCAACCGAAGTCGTCAAAGATAGAGGAGACAATCCAAAGTGGCTTAAAATAGGAGTTTCTATTAGATGGTTTGAGCAGTAATGTAACTCTCCTAATACTCTATATACTTCTGGGAAGGGACATTTGGTCCTCATTTCCCGGAAGGGAGGCAATTCGGGAAGGGCTACCTTTCATGTATCAGAATAGGGTAGAGACTCGGGAAGCTGTACAAAGAAATACAATTCTTCCCAGCCCTTGTGGGAAGTGGGCAGGTTCACCAAGAATTGGCAGTCTGAATGGCTAGATAAATAGAAGAGACCTACCTTGGAAGACTTTAATTGGAAGAAGCAATGGAATATTTCGGGGGTTAAAGAGAGATTCAAGTGTTGGAACACTATGTGAGCTCCCGATAAAATTCGAAAGGAGTTGGGGGTGAATTGGTTCAGGGGTAGTCCATAGAAGTTTAGAAGGTCCAAATAGACCGATGGTACCGGCAGGGATAGGCCGTTAAGAAATTGTTCAGAGAAAAAGCATGTCAAACAGGGAGGAGGATTATGGGGTCGATGCAGTTTAGTCGTGAAACAACATTTTATAGAGGGGTCTATGTAGTTGTTCTTAATATTAAAGAAATAATGGTTACAATCTAACTGGGTTATGGTATGTTCATACCAGACGGGTGAAGAGATGGTCCTAGGAGCCATGGGTGTGAACAAAGCAGAGCACTTACTCGGAGGTTAAGGAAGAATCGTGTGGGGAAAGGAAGGAGAGCTGGTCGCCAAACGCCAGGTTAAAATCACGGAAGGAGAAGAACAGGCTGGATTGTTAAGCACACTAAATGATACCTAAAAGGAGAAGACAGGGGTTTATATAGGGTTTTCTGTGACGATTCAACTGCATGAAAGGAGAAGGAGAAGCGGAGCCCATAAGCCCATCGGGCCTCCTTGAGTATACCTAAGGGAGGTATAAGGGAACGGATGGATTTAAGTTGAGAAATGAAGAGTAGGTCAGAAACTTTATGTACATTTGGAAAGTCAAGCTTATAACTTCGCTTGACTATTTTTCGGGGTTGACTAATGATACTGCTGGTACCTTTTCTACATAATTCCCGATAGAAGGGTTAGCGGGTGACCCATGATCTGATCCAAAATATTCGGCTCAACGAAGGGAGAAAAGGAAGAATTGGTTCGGGCGCGAATATCAGAAACCATGGGTTCGGGCACGAATATCAGAAGCCATTGGTTCAGGCGCGAATATCAGAGGCCATTGGTTCGGGCGCGAATATCAGAGGCCATTGGTACGGGAGAATATCGAAAGCAATTGGCATGGGAGAGTTAGCAGAAGTAATTGATACAACAAAGAAGAGACGGAAGACACTTCGCTAAAGAGTGGAACAAAAATTGGTTCAGCTAGATAATTCCAGAAGCCGATGGGATGGATAGAGGGTCAACTTAACCTGATCGATACGATTATATGAAGGAAGTCTGACACGGGGAAAAGAGGAATTGGTTCGGGTTGATGAGGAACCCTATGGCTAGGGAACCCGTGGGCTATAGACCTAAGCTAGCTTCACTCAAAGCGGATGGTTGAGGGAGATAGTCTAACCTAGTTACCCGAAAAGTAGAGGAAAAGGTGTTAGGCAACGGCTTGGGAGGCCCCACGCAATATTCCAAGGAGTCTTCGCTCCTCATATCTGTAACAGAATTATTCTCCAGGTGGAGGTGGTGGCCACGTGTACGATGGAGATAACCCACGACGTTACAATGAAGGAAGGGGGAAGATAAAAGGGAGGAAGCAAGGAGGAAAGGAAGGTGATCCCCGCAATTATTCCCAGCCAGCAAGAGAGAAGGGGACGCAGGAGGAGAAGGAGAGCGACCACCGCCTCGCCGGAGAAGAAGGACGGAGATCTATCGTTGTTACATCTCTTGTATTTTTCTCGTCTTGTGATATCACTGTAAGAGGTTTTTCTCCTCCACCTTCGGAAACTTACTTTCTGTAAAGGAGGACCTTCATAGTGAAAGTGCTTAGGCACTGCATCCGGTGAGAAAGCTCACCTCCGTGGAGTAGGAATCCTTATTCTGAACCACGTTACATCTTGTGTCTGAGTCTCGATTGCTGGCGTCAGTTTCTTGCGTTTCATCTACTTCATCTTCTTATTCTTTACTGATTGCGGCCCATGAGAACCCTCTGAGATCTCCCTCCATGCTTCACTGCATTGGAAAGGAGTGAACAAATTTCACCCGTCAGCATCATCCAACATGGAGTTGGCATGGAAAATCCAAGCATGGAGCTTAGTGTGGAAAAGTCCAAAGCATTGCGAAGTCGTGCGCTTGGTGCATGTGGAAAGTCTTGAGGACTTGGTAAGTTCACTAGGCTCGGGGTCCTTGAGTCGGTGAAAGATGGCATTGCGAAGCCGTACGCTTGGTGCATCCGAGGGACCGCCAGACGGGGAGCGAATGGAGTGAGACCCAAGGGAAGCATACTTCGAGAGTATGAGACGTGAAGGATGACATTGCGAAGCCGTGCGCTTGGCGCATCCGAGGGACGTAGGCCGAGGGAAGAGAGCTTCGGTGGGGAACTCCATGAGGGATAAGGTGGACTTGGCCAAGTGGCTAAGACTGAGTGTCAGAGGCTCAAACTTGATGTTTGAGGGTTTACCCGACGGTCGGATGCTCAAACAACTTGGTGTTGCCTCGACCGTGTTAGACTAGATTTGTGCTTAGCGATCGATCATCATGGATCGACGATCGATCGATGTCGACAAAGAATCGATCGGCCGAGGGAAGGCAGTCGACTGATGGGAATGTCGTGAGCATAGAACGCTCCATAGCCGACTGAGCGATCATTAGGTCTCAGATCGCCATGGACCGGCAATGATCGATAGGTGATCCATTGGAACTTATCCAATGTAGATCTGGCCGTTGTGAGACAACGACTACAGGGGCAGTCGACTGGGGCCTTTTGGTAGTCGACTTCTGGGCGCGAAATCAGCTTGATGCTTGTTATAAATGGAGCTCAAGTGGGATTATTTCGCCAAGCCTTTAAGGAAGCGATTGGAGGGGAATTGCTGCTGCATTCTAGTCCTTCAAGAGCCATCCAAAGCAAGCAACAAGAAAAGGTTCAAAGCAAAGAGTTGTAAAGCGTTCTTTACTTGTATTTCTTGTGTCTTTGTATTTCTTGTAATATTACTATTGTAATAGCTTGTACGGGGTTTCTCCACCTCCGACGTGTAGTCGAGAAGGAGTTTAGTTAGTGTCATGCGCATAACTAGAGCTCGGAGAGCTCGCCCGTGGAGTAGGAACCATTCGGTTCTGAACCACGTATATCGTGTGTGTTTGCGTATGCTTGTATTGTTGTTAGTATTCATATTTGTATTAGTATTCCGCTGCGCTAACGATAATTGTAGACGAGCACGCAACGAGAACGATCGTATTTCACCGTATGACGATTGAGGGGTATTCACCCCCCTCTAGCCAGCCGACACATACACATCGATCCCCTACAAGTGGTATCAGAGCCAAGGCATTTGTCGAGGACTAACTGCCGACACAAACACTACAAGATGGCCGGCTATAACATCCATCCACCGAAATTCGATAGAGATTTTGCTTGGTGGAAGGAACGGATGGAGATATATTTCGAAACCGATTTCGATTTCATGTTAATCATTGAAAATGATTTTGAAGTGCCTAGGGACAAAGAAGACAAGCCACTAGAAAAATCAAAATGGACCAAGGACCAAATGAAGGATTTCAAGACAAATTTCGAGGTAATTAAATTGCTTAGTGATTTGATTCCTAACCATATTTGGTCTAGGCTAGGTAATTTTAGGGATGCAAAGGATTTGTGGAATAAGGTGGTTGAATTCCACAAAGATTCCCAATCGGCACAAGTAGAGAAGAATGTCGTTGAAGAATTGCCATCCACATTCGACGATGTGGATGACTTGAAGGAAACCTCCACCTCTAGCATTGAGGGAGAGGAAAGGATTTCCATTCTGGAGCAAGATCAAAATGAAGTTTCTACCTCCGGAAGAAGTGAAGAGGCCTCCACCACTTCCCTAGGTAACTCAAGTATTATAATTTTAAATAATGATCATATAATATGCTTTGAGTGTAGGGAGAAAGGGCATTACAAGAGCAAATTCCCTAAATTGGCTAAGGAAAAGGCATCAACATCAAAAGTCAACCCAAAGTCAAAGGATGTCGGAGTCCCCACAACTAGAAGCAAAGAGCACATTGTGTGTTTTAAATGCAATCAAAAGGGGCACTACCGAAGCCAATGCCCTAGGGGGAGGAAGAAAGGGCAAGAAGGTGTATCTCATGTAGGAGGAGCTCCTAAAGCTAACCCTAAGGTAAATTTAAATTATGCACTTTTAATTCCTAAAGCTAAAAAGCATGCTAAGAATTATTTTAGCTCTCTTGCAATTGTTAATGAAAAGCATGCTAAGAGAAATAATAAGGTTTATTGCTTAGGTGCCAAGCATGTTCATATAACTAAGGATAAACCTAGGACTCATAATTCTAGAAATATTTTGCCTAGGGAATCAATTAGGAGAGTAGAAGAAAATTTGGGTATTAATCCCAAAAAGTCTAGGCACATGCCTAAGAAGAAGAGGCCTTCCCAAAAACCAAATGAAAATTCAAAAATGAGAAAATTAGAGCTAGAGAACCAAGTTTTGAGGTCAAGACTTGAGAGAATGGAGAAAATCCTTAGAATCATAGAAAATTCAATTCTAGGGTCAAATGCCCAAAAGTCAAGACCTAGGGTTCAAAAACAGTCTAAGGGCAAGGAAGGTTTGAGTCACAAACCTAAGCCCAAGAAGACGTATCATAATGTTTCATTTGATTGTGGAACAATTTCTAGGTCTAGGAAAACCAAGGCTAATAGGGAAGTCATCCCTAAGTCTAGCCATGGTGTGTGTTTAGTGGCCAAGGACTTAAGAAAAACCAAGAAGGCCACTAAGAAGGTCATTGGAGGAGTTACCTCTAGAGTTGACCTAGGAAAGACCCATTTGACTAAGGCTTCAAAGCCTAAAAGGGTCATTAGGAAGGTATCTAGGGAAGTTATCCCTAGAGAATACCTTGTTAACCCAAGGAGCTCCAATAGATATTGGATTCCTAAGAGCGTGATCGATTCACGCTAAATGGGTCAGGGTGTGTCAACCCTAAGTGGATGGGTAGTTAACCTAACCATAGCAGAGTTGACACATTAGGATGTGCCAATATGCTTGAGAAGTCAAAAATTATTTAAATTAGCACAATTAGGTCTTAGAAGTATCGGTGTGCTATTTTGGGTTTATGGCACACTTGGAAAATAATGGTATTAAGGCAAAATAGAATTAATTCTTAGAAATGACAATTTGGATTTAACACTTAGGTATTTTATACCTTAGTATATTTTACTTGTCATGACTTATTTGTCTTTCCATGTCATGATATCATTTTCATTTTTATCTATAAAAATGTCATGATCATGTTTAGAATTATTTTTAGATGTCATGTATGCTTAGGTTTCTTTCACATGCCATGACATCATGATTTTGGCATATGCTTTTATCTATATCATATTTATGCCATAATCATCATCATGCATATAACTAAAATGAAATTAAGGACTATGGCATGATTTGATGGGAATCAAATAATATTGCCTAGAAATATGCATGAAACCATTAAAAGAACAAAAACCCACATCTCACTAAAAACTTGACTTGTATGTGTTTTACACATCTAGATATAAGTGAGATGTTTAGGAAAAAGAAATTAAAGGTTTAAAAAATATTTTGAAAACATTTTGAAAAACCTTGGTGAAGCCTATCTTTTGATAGCTATCACCATTGAATGGGATGATACAAAGAGGGCTCTTTATTGAAGCTTTTCTTAACTTTTGGACTTTGTGTCAATCTCTTAATTTAGTGGGTAAAATAATTTTCAAATATTTTTCACCCATAGTGTTTATGATAAGTAATATACATACCAAATTTCAAGAATTTTAAACTTATATATATTTACTTATGGATTTCAGAAATCCATTTCTGAAATGTTGAAATCAAATGCAAATCTGATCACTCGATCATTGATAAAGAGATCGTGATAGAGTAAACCTTATTGGTTAGGCCCATGTTCAGCTAGGTAAGGTCTACTAACCACTCCTAACCCTAGTATATGCTTGGGAGAGCATTAGAAAGGGTGGAAATCCATTGGACATGGATTAGGAGAAGGGTTTAGGCAGAGTATCAATTTTAAGGTGGATGAGAGTTCATTATTGAACTTTGCCTTAATTTTGATTGGTTAAATGTTCCTATTGGCTTAGAGACTCTCCAAGGACATTGTTGGTGCAATGGTCAAGGGGGAGCAAGCCTCTAGGGGGAGGTATCCATTATTGTAAGATGGATGTGTATTTCCTCATGGAAGGATATATAATTGGGTTGCCTCTCTTTAAGTGATATGGGATCACTAGAAAGATTGTAGGCATGTGTTCCTTCAAGGGAGAGATTGTAAGATCTCATTGGGATATGAGACATTCATGCCCTTGGGGAGGACCTTTTTGATGTAATGTCAAAAAGGGGGAGAAGTTACCAAGTTACCAATTAGGGTTCGTTGGAATTCTCATTGGGATATGAGAATTGCCAATATGGGAGAATTGGTAGACTTGAGATGATAGTTTTATCAATCATCAAAAAGGGGGAGATTGTTGGTGCAATCGGCCCAGGTTGACTCGAGTTTGACTCAAGCAGTACCTTGATAGTATTTTGATGATAGACAAAACTCATGACATGGGATTGTCATGGGAAAGTCTAACATGGTGTTGGCATGGAAAATCCAAGCATGGAGCTTGGTGTGGGAAAGTCCAACATGGAGTTGGCATAGAAAATCCAAGCATGGAGCTTGGTGTGGAAAAGTCCAAAGCATTGTGAAGCCATGCGCTTGGTGCATGTGGGAAGTCTTGAGGATTTGGTAAGTTCACTAGGCTCGGGGTCCTTGAGTCGGTGAAGGATGACATTGTGAAGTCGTGCGCTTGGTGCATCCGAGGGACCGCCGGACGGGGAGCGAATGGAGTGAGGCCCAAGGGAAGCATACTTCGAGGGCATGAGATGCGAAGGATGACGTTGCGAAGCCGTGCGCTTGGCACATCCGAGGGACGTAGGCCGAGGGAAGAGAGCTTCGGTGGGGAACTCCATGAGGGATAAGGTGGACTTGGCCAAGTGACTAAGATTGAGTGTCGGAGGCTCAAACTTGATGTTTGAGGGTTTACCCGACGGTCGGATGCTCAAACAACTTGGTGTTTGAGGTTTTTCCCGACAACAGTCGACTGGCATAGGTGTCGGTTCGACTGGTCTAAGTCGACTAGGGTTCGACTGGTGTTAGAATGTAGTTTTGTGCTTGGCGATCATTGCCATGGGTGACTGATCGTGATGTCGGCTGATCAGCCAGGGATGACAGTCGACTAATGGGAATGTCACGAGCATAAAACACTCCGTAGCCGTGAGGCGATCGACTACTAGGTCATCGTCATTGCCATGGTGCGATCGGTGATCGTAGGTGATCCGTTGGAACTTATCCAATGTGGATATGGCCATTGTGAGACAACGGCTACAGGGGCAGTCGATTGCTGGGCGCAAAAATAGCTTGATGCAGGTTATAAATAGAGCTCAAGTGGGAGGATTTCGCTAAGCCTTTAAGGAAGCGATTGGAGGTGAATTGCTGCTGCATTCCAGTCCTTCAAGAGCCATCCAAAACAAGCAACAAGAAAAGGTTCAAAGCAAAGAGTCGCAAAGTGTTTTTTACTTGTATTTCTTGTGTCTTTGTATTTCTTGTAGTATTACTGTTGTAATAGCTTGTACGGGGTTTCTCCACCTCCGACGTGTAGTCGAGAAGGAGTTTAGTTAGTGTCGTGTGCATAACTAGAGCTCAGAGAGCTCATCCGTGGAGTAGGAACCATTCGGTTCCGAACCACATATATCGTGTGTGTTTGCATATGCTTGTATTGTTTTTAGTATACATATTTGTATTAGTATTCCGCTGCACTAACGACAATTGTAGACGAGCACGCAACGAGAACAATCGTATTTCACCGTACGACGATTGAGGGGTATTCACCCCCCTCTAGCCGGCCAACACATACACATCGATCCCCTACATTTTTGTGCGTGAAGCAAAAAGGGATGGCGACTGAGATAGGTTTTTATCAAGTTTAAAGAAGAATGCTTCACCAGTCGACTGGTATCGTGCTATTTCGATCCAACGTCACCATCCAACAACCAATTGGGCAATCGACTGCTCAAACCATCAGTCGACTGCTTAAGCCAACAGTCAACTATGAAATATTTTGTGTCCTGTCCACCGAATTCTAGTCGACTGATAGTGGACAGTCGACTGGTTCAATCCATCAGTTGATTGCCCAAGCCAAAAGTCGACTGCTATCAACCAACAATCTACTATGAAATCTTATGTGCCCTGTCCACTTAATTCTAGTCGATTGATCATTTCCATCAATCGACTGATAGTAGACAATCAACCGAAATTAGCAACTAGTCAACTACCAGCTCATAGCTCAGGAGTCAACCATCGATTAACTACTTGCTGGACCCCTCGATTGTCGAACCCCAAGTATATACTAAAAAAATATGCTCATAGATCTTTTACTAATAAAAAAATGTCAAAGACAACGTCATTAAAAAATCGTTGTCCTTGACCTAAAAAACAACGCTAATACACAACGATTTTGTAAAAAGAGTCGTCTATGATACTTCTAAAAAAAAATAACACTTTACACTAAAAACATTGTTAAATGAAAAACAACAATGTTTTCCATAAAAAGTGATGTCTTTTAAGTGTTGTCTATTATCTTTTTTATTATAGTGCTCCTTAAGCACATTTCATGCCATTTGACTAATGCTTCGTGTCATTGAGTCTACCTTATTCTAAGTTATCAAGCCATTAAATGCACGAAGATCCTTGATCTTGCTCCATGCTATTTAATCATCATTGCTTGTGAGTCCACTGCTCAATGCTCTATGTTCTAGAGTCATTTGCACTCGTCCAAATCTCCACTACTTATTGTAGGTCATTAGTCCACTAAGAAATGTAAAATCAAGAATGCGTTAAAGGGGAATGAATAGTGTTTTCATTTTTAGATCATTCTCCTGATAGTCTACAAAAAGTTAATATGGTAGAAAATAAAAAAGCACAAGAACAAATGCCACTAGAATTTTTTACATGGTTCGTCAACCTCTAAGGGTTCCTACTCAACAACCTATATTTCGAGCATAAACCACTATTTTTCTCTTTTCTAGAAATCTTTCAGAGATAGAGAAACCTTTTACAATCTTGTCTTTATAGTAATATTCAAACACAAAGATGTATAACACAAAGAATAAATTAAACAACAATAGTTACACTAAGTTGATCACTTGTAAAATCCTTGAATGCACACAACACTCATCCTAAAACCTCTTAGATCACATAAACAATATTAACTTTGAGAGTAGAAATGAATATTGAGTGATGATTACCGCCTACTAAAAGCTATATAAATAGCGATATTTTGGGGGTCCGAAGGGACTTCCAGTTGTCTGAAGCTTGTCGTTATCCAACAACATAGTCTTTGTTGGTGCAGAGAACATCACTTCTTAGTTTTGATGTATGAACTGCAGTTAAAGTTAGGAATTACTTGTATTTTAATATGCATGTTAAATGTGTAGGTTTAATAGGAAAGCCCTAGTAGGTCAGGCAAACCGGATACTAGGTAAAATATTGAAAATCCTAGTAGGTCATGTTGACTGGATACTAGATAGAAGACTTCACAGATCAGGAGGACTTGACACCATGCTGGAAGTCCAGATAGGTTAGGAGATCGGATATCTGCCATGAAGACTGGTTGGATTAAGAGATCGGACAATCGACATGTTGGGTCAGGGAGATCGGACAACTGGGAGGAAGCCCTGGTGGGTCAGATCAGATGTCAAGCATGGTAAGCCCAACTGGGCAGCTGACAGGTAAGCCTCAAGTGAAGAGGTGAGACTGAGTCCTCTGTAAGGGGACAAGGTAGGTGTCAATTTGATGGATAGTCCATGTGGGACTAAGAAGTCGAGATCGGATAGAATTACTACTATCATTTCATTTCATAGTGTGTTTTGTACTAACACTGTTTTGCAGGTATCTAGTCGACTAATTGGTTTCCAGTCGACTGGGTATGGTCCAGTTGATTGGGATGCCGAGTTAGCAACACAGCTGGTGATCGACGACAGATTGTGTGGGTGAGATGGCAAGAGTGCCAGTCAATTGGGGAGGTCGAGTTGACTAAGATATGGAATTTTTCGAGCTGTGGAGGAGCGGAGCTAGACGACCTAGAGTTGACTAGACCAGGTTCAGTCGACTGAAAAGGCAGAAGCACTAAATTGACAGGCTAATTTAGAGTCGAATGGAAAGTGGCTATATAAGAAATGGAGGACTAGCTCCGATGAAGGATTCACTCATACGTCAAAGTTTTGTCGCAATAATCCGTTGTGTACAAGATCATCGTCAAGTCACAACATCGACAACCAAGCTTCATTCCAAATCTTAAGTTGTCAGTATAACTTTTAATTGCTTGTAATTTCGCTTTGTTTATACTCAACTTCAAAAGGATAGGTGGCTTGTACCTTACCCTTTACTATTTGTAAAAAGTGAAACCCTCTAAGATCAAGAGTTCTTGATTCGAAGGACTTTAGTGGATTTCTCATTGAGGCGACTCTCGGAGAGTCATAGGCCTTGGAGTAGCAACTTGGCTAGGGTTGTAAATCAAGTAAATGATCTTGTGCTATTTACTTTCTTTACATTTCTGCTATAAATTACTCTTGCTTTCAAAAGATTAAAAGAATAGTTTTCAAAAGTTAAAAGGTAAAAAGGAAATTTTTATATTCCGAGATTTACCTCCTCTCTCGGAACTAGCGATTCTACAATTTGTATCAGAGCGGGGGTGCTCCGATGTTGGTGCAACCAGCAATAGTGCAAAGAAAAAAAAATTCTTTACTTGTGTTTTTAGTGCTTTAGTTTTAACTCTTGCATCAAATTAATTTTTCTAATATTTGTTCATCTTGCTTGCTTTAGTATAAGTTTTAATTTTTGCACTAGAATAAGTTTTTAGTACAATTGCCAATCTTGCTTTATTTTGCTTAGTTTAAAACTTAACACTAATGTACATTTTTTAAAAAATATTCTGCATTTTATTTAATAGAAATAGAAAATGTCACACCTAGAAGGATATGACACCGTTCGTCCTCCTCTCTTTAATGGAATGAATTTTTCCTATTGGAAGAGACGAATGAAATACTTCTTAAAAATCGATCTCGAGGTTTGGTTTTCAATTAGGAAATACTTCGTTCCTCCAATAGATGACTCGGGAGAGTTGTTAGATCAGGAAAAATTGACTGCAGACATTAGGAAATGAGCTCAAGTTGATTACAAGACCCTTAACACCTTGCAATGCGGGCTTACAAACGAGGAACTAAATTGAGTCGAACCATTTAAGAATTCTAAGGAACTATGGGATAAATTAATTATATTGCATGAACATGCTAACTTGATTCAACCCGAGGATGGTTTAGTTTTAATGGCAGGAACGAACAAAAAGGGAAAGAAATCCAAACCGAGGAAAAGGAAAAGGAAAAGGAAAAGGAAAGAAGCATCTAAGGCAACCCTGGACAAACCATCAATGGACAAGTCGGATGCCAAAATACTGGAGACAAGCTTCGTAGCATTCATGGCATCCAACGAGTCCGAAGCCAAGATAAACTTCGAGTTTGAGTCCAAGTCTGAGAGAAGCCACAGATCCATATTCGTTTCTGAAGGACTAGACGAGGTAACTTCTCCCTTAGAAGATAAACGGTATAACATCATTGCATGCCTAGGTAGGAAATTAGCTAAGTCTGAGAATCGAGTAGACTCACTCCTTAAGGAAGTTCAAGTACTTAAGGAGCAAGTCAACTCGAAGACTTCGACTTGCCAAATTGAGAATAGAGACTCAACTCAAGTTGCAAAGCTTGAGGAAGAGAACTTGGTCCTAAAAAGGCAAGTAGGAGATTTCAGTAGAATGTCGGAAAGGTTCACCTCGGGCTCTAAGTATCTCAACATGATGTTTGGGTCTCAACAAGCCATGTACAACAAATCCGGACTCGGATACAAGGCTACATCATCCTATAAATCATACATGTCATTACTTAGTTGAAACGCTAAGAGTCCAGTCCAAGCATGAGTTCCTAAGACTAACTTAGTCAACCAAGCTGGACCAAACTAATTTTGGATTTTCAAAGGTCAAATTCACTTAGTGAACAAGACCTATCAGAGCTACCACTCAAGGGGAGCTAACTCTTTGCTTGTTTCTTTAATTAGTTAAACTCTTGCATGCTTAGTTTACTTTACTTGCTTAATTTAGAATGAATTAGATAAGAAACAAAGTATTTTAAACTTAAACAATCTAGTACTAAGATGAAGTGAATTGATAGTAAATTAGGGAAGCTCTTCAAAGAGCATGTCTAGAAAGTAGTCCACCTGATATCCAAGAAGATCATATGTCTCGTCACGATCTAGTACACTAAGTTGAGTGGAACCTATCAAAGCTAACTCACTAAGTTTTTAACTAGTTAGATCAAAGCTTAGTCCAAAGTGAGTCAAGTACTTGATTTCTTAATTGATTTTATCTTAGGAAGTGGTCCACCTGATATCCAAGAAGGTCATATGCCTCACTACTACTTGGAAGTCAATTTTGAAAAAAACCTACTTGATTAGCTCAAGCTAAACTTAAATCTAACATAAGTTTAAAAACTTTGAAATTTTCATTAAAATTAATTAAGATAAGAATGAACTCTCATCTCACAAAACTCATAAAATTAACATGTATTGAAAACTTAGATTGGGTGAGATGAATAAGATCAAATTAGTTCAATCCTAATTCAACTCTAATTAACTTAATACTAATTCAACTCTAATTAATTCAACCCTAATTCAACTCTAATTAATTCAACCCTAATTCAACTCTAATCAACTCAACCCTAATTCAATTCTAATCAACTCAACCCCAATTCAATTCTAATCAACTCAACCCTAGTTCAATTCTAATCAACTCAACCCTAATTCAATTCTAATCATTTCAACCCTAATAAAACTCTAATCAAATTAAACTTCAATTCAACACTAATCAAATTAAGCTCCAATCCAACCCTAATTAATTAAACCCTAATTCAACTATAAATCAATATTAATCAATTGAACTTTAATTAATTCAACCCTTAATCAAATCAACCTTAACCAATTAAACCTTAATTAGTTCCATGGGCTATCTCCCTTTCTTGGACTTCCCGCACCTCTCACAGTAGCAGAAAGATTATCTAGACTAGAGGATGTAATGTAGCGTAAGGAGCAGTAGCATCAGGCACATCATCTAGAGATGATGCAGATGCTCTAGGCGCAACGGATGATCATAGAGAGATGATGGAGATGCTCCGATCTTGGGGCATTGACCATTCTCATCCACCTCTACCTCCCTCCTCAGATTAGGACTTTGTTAGATGCATTACTTGTTGAAATTAAGGATATTTGTACTAAACACTTTAACTTTTAAAAATTTGCTTCAGCCTAAAAGTCTTGGTTTATAATTAAGGATTCATGCTTGGACAACTCTTATGTATTTGTATTTTACATTATTAAAGCTTGAATTGAGAGGGAAAAAAATAAATTTTCAAAACTTCTTAATTGCATGGCTTGAATTAAAGGGGAAGAAAACAATTTCAAAATTATTAAACATTTTTAAAAAAATTGAAAGCTTTAATTAAGGGGGAGGAAACAATTAAAGGGGAATTTAAAAGATTTTCAAAATATTTATTAGTTTTTATTGAGGGGGAGAAATTTTCTATAAGATTTTTTCAAAATTTTAGAAATCTTCTTATACTTTAAGATTTTGAAACAATTATGTATCTTGAAAATATTATTTTCTAAAAGCTTATATGACTTAGCTTGAAAACCTTATTTTCTAAAAGCTTATCTTGAAAACCTTATATGACTTAGCTTGAAAATCTTATTTTCTAAAAGCTTATCTTGAAAACCTTATCTGACTTATCTTACTTTGACAAGCTCATTTTAGCTTAACTTGAAAAGCCTAAGTACTCATAAAGAGCTTATAAAATCTAAACATTTCGAAAAGCTTATGTCTATTGAAAATCCTTTGAAATGCTTATGAACTTTAAAAATCTTAAGCCTTTTGAAAAAGACTAAGTACTTTGAAATGCTTATTTATTTTGAAAAGCTTAAGTATGTTGAAAAGTTTAGGTATTTTGAAATGCTTATGGAGTTTGTAAAGCTAATATATTTTGTCAAAAGTAACATACTTAAGCAATTTCATAAACTTAGCCTTTATCTTAAACCAATCTTGCCCATGTAGAAAGCTAATACTTTGAACTCACTTTTGTTAAATTCTCAAATCTTAAATTTTGGCATTTGAGAGATAATATTATTTTGATGTATGCCAAAGGAGGAGAGAGAGGTTTAAAGTTAGTATCAAAGTGAAAGAGTGGTCTAAAGTATAATTTAAAGTTAATACATCTACTTCATATCAAGAATGCATTTCATGACTTCATTCATTGCATATGAACTTAAACAGGATATACTTAAACTTGATGCATACGAATATGTGTTGAACTTGATGCATTGCAAATTGATTCTCCTAACTTTAATCGATGTGTTGTCATACATCAAAAAGAGAAGATTATTTGTGCAAAGAGCAACACTCCTTAGTTTTGATGTATGAACCTTTGTTAAAGTTAGGAATTACTTGTATTTTAATATGCATATTAAGTGTGCAGGCTTAATAGGAAAGCCCTAGTAGGTCAGGCATATCGGATACTAAGCAAAGTATTGAAAGTCTTAGTAGGTCGTGTTGATCGGATACTAGACAGAAGACTTGACAGATCAGGAGGACTGGACACTAAGCAGGAAGTCCAAATGGATCAGGAGACTAGACATCTGCATGAAGACTAGTTGGGTTAGGAGAGCAGACAACCGACATGAAGTCCAACTGGGTTAGAGAGACCGGACAGCTTGAAGGAAGCTCTAGTGGGTCAGATCGGATGTCAAGCACGGTAAGTCCGGCTGGACAGTTGACAGGTAAGCCTCGAGTGAAGAGGTGAAGTTGAGTCCTTTGTAGAAGGACAAGGTAGGCATCGATCCGATAGATAGTCCGTGTGGGACTAAGAAGTCGAAATCGGACAATATTAATACTACCATTTCATTTCATAGTGTGTTTTGTGCTAGCATTGTTTTGCAGGTATCCAGTCGATCGATTGGTTTCGAATCGACTAAGGTCCAGCTGACTGGGTTGGCAACACAGCGGGTGATCGATGGCAGATTGTGTGACCGAGATGGCAAGAGTTCCAATTGACTGGGATATGAAATTTCCCACACTTTGGAGGAGCAGAACTAGATGATATGAGTCCAGTCGACTAAAAAGGCAGAAGTACCAAATTGACAGGCTGATTTGGAGTCGATTGGAAAGTGTCTATATAAGAAATGGAGGACCAGTTCCATAGAAGGATTCGCTCATATGTCAAAGTGATGTCACAATAATCTACTACCTGCAAGATCATCGTCAAGCCGCAACATTGACAACCAAGCTTCATTCCAAATCTTAAGTTGTCGGTATAACTTTTAATTGCTTGTAATTTCACTTTGTTTGTACTTAACTTCAAAAGAATAGGTGGCTTGTATCTTACCCTTTACTATTTATAAAAAGTGAAACCCTCCCAGATCGAGAGTTCTCAATTTAGAGAACTTTAGTGGATTACTCATTGAGGCGACTCTCAGAGAGTCACGAGCCTTGGAGTAGCAACCCGACTAGAGTTGTGAACCAAGTAAACGATCTTGTGTTACTTACTTTCTTTACATTTCCGCTATAAATTACTCTTGCTTTCAAAAGATTAAAAGAATAGCTTTCAAAAGTTAAAAGGTAAAAAGAAATTTTTTTATATTCCAAGATTCACTCCCCTCTCTCGAAACTAACAATCCTACAGTATTTACTATTTATCAATGCTTAGATCACCCGAACTTGCTTTTAGTCGCTCAGACTCTCACTTTGTTGATATTTTTTTCTCACATATATGTTGCATTCCATACTAATTGGATATTGAGATGCTATTGACTGGATCTTTCGATCGTCGAGACCCAATGTCACATCAATGCTTATCCTAAGTCAATAAAAATTCCTTTTTTGGTCTCATGGAAACTTATTTTTCCTATAACACAGGTTAGTCTGAATACAATATGAGATATACAAATATGCATAATATCTTGTCTACTTGACCTACTAAACCTACCTAATATTTTGTCTATCTAACTTACCGAAACTTTTTACATGCTTGGAGTTCACTCCTCTAAGATTTTTTCTTTACCTAGAGTTTACTCCTCTAGAATACCTACCTAAAATTTACTCCTTTAGAATTTTCCCTTTGTTGAGCATCCGATCCCCTTTTGATTTTCCTGGACTTTGTACCTATATAGAGTTCACTTTTCTAGGATTTTCTCAGTTTCTTAACATTCGATTTCCTAAACATGTTAAGACTTGTCACTTGTCAGATATTCGGTCCCCCTTGGATCTACTTGGATCATATACCTAACTAAAATTTACATTTTAAGGGTTTCCATTCTTACCTAACATCTAATTCTTTACAACCTACTAAACCTTCCATCCACTGCCAAACATCCGGTCACCTTTGACTTGCTTGGATTTTACTTTTACTAACTCTTGTCAATCTTGACTATACTTATACAATCAATTATATTATTTAACATCAAAACCCTACACTAGAGGTTGATTACACCAACAAGAACATGAACTTCATGGTTCTAACAACAACCACTTAATGTTTCGTGTCCTGAAGTCCTCTAAGGTTCTCTAAAGATCCTCTACTCATTCTAAGCTATTGAGTCATTAAGTGAAACCCAACTTAACTCATGTGAGTCAACGAGCTCGATGAGCTACTATTTTAAGTCATTATATACTTGACACACATATTAAAAATATAAACAAAACCTAACTTAAATTATATTGCCAACATATCAAAACAATATGGTTGAACCCAACCACAAGAAAGCATTATTTTCCCAACATGTACAACCTACAAGGAAGTAATATGTGATATCAAATTTGAGAAATTGCTTAAGGCTATGAAGTTCGTTGATGTATGTCAATAAAGTATGGATCTTCAAGAAGAAATTGACAAGGATAATAATGTATGACTTATGTTGAATGAATATTGTCAAAGGTAAGGAATTGACAATGAAGACAAACATTGTCATCATTTTGAAGAGTTGTTCCAAAGGAACTCACACCCCGAGAGCATGCCGAGCCGAAAATCAAACGGACGACATCTCCCATGTACGTGGCAACATTTTGGGTTAATACAAGGCTCGTAGGCTCACAATAACAACATAACATATAAAGTAAATATAACAACTACTCAAAGAACAGCGGAAACATAATACAACAAGCTACACACATGCATACCGGTATGACTAACACATCACAACAATACGGTACCTCGATAAAATCCGAATCTACAACATAGTACATCACGAAAACTCCAAATATATACATAATGTACGGAAAGCCCAAAACAAACATGGGAGCCTTGGAGGTGAGATGAGATGTCAGCCAGCGGTGCTCCAAGCCGTCACGAAGTCTTCTACCTGTTACCTGGGTGACAGAAAAACCCAAGGTCCGTGGTGGTGGTGAGTAAAACTCAGCAGGTAATAGAAAGACATGTATATATGTAATATCACATGTATTTCAACAACATAATCTAGAGGTACAACAGGTATATCAACATAGTATATAAATACAAGCATATACCGTCTAACCAAATGAACAACGTAATGCGACATATACCAAGTCTCAACATGCTACGAATATATATCCAACATATATATATAACAGGAAGAGTAGATCAACTCACAATATACTCAAGCTACAGGTCAAGGTATCTAATGGTCTGTCCAACACATATACTAGTATCCGACACAACCGTATAACATATGCAAGAAGCATGCATGAATATGATGTACAATCAAATGCAACATCACAATAAATATGCAAAGCGCCATCAGATACGGCAATGCAGTATGCATGGTCATGTCGGCTCACCCTAAAGCTATCACGACCCCATTGTGGCCTCGGTGGCTCGAGCATGACAACTGTCCCAACTCAACACCAACCACTACTCTCGAGTGGCCGAGTGGGCAGTATGATCAAGTAGCATATAAGCGTAAAGAGCAAGCTACACGATGGGGGTCCCTACTATTGGCCACTCCGATAGTCACTACCCATGAGTGGTCAAGTGCCACACACGCAGGACTACGACATGCTAATCCAACTACCACCGTCTATAGTGGTAGAGTACGGCACCACAATGCTCTGCCCTCACACCGATTACTCCTCCTATGAGTAACTGTAAAATACCGGAGAAAAAAAAATAAAAATAAAAATATTCCTCGGTAATTGATAAAATATCTTGTAGAATTTTTCAAAAATTTTTAGAAATTTTTCTGGATTTAAACGGAGGTCTTATGGACATTTTATGGGGATAAAGCGGATAGGCTTTTGTAAAGTCTGTTTAGACTATCTGTTAGGAATTAATAGGTTTAATTAAAAACCTATTATATTTTTCCATTTTCCCGATCGACCGTTTCTTCCCAAATTGCGACTTTCCTTCTCCCGCACCGTCGCTCTCTTTTCTTCTTCTCTCCACCGTCGCCGCCCGAGCCCTAACTCGTAGACGCCGCGCCGCACGTCGCACGCCGCTGCCGCTCCATCGCCGCCGCTGCAGCGAGAGAAGGAGCGGTTGTCGCTGGTGCTGATCTCCGCACTAGGCTTGTAGCTGCCGCGATTCCCCTTCTCTCCAAATTTCTTCGCCAACCTTCACCTCGCGACTAGCGGCGTGAAGAAGCTCACCGTCGATGACTCCTTCCGGTGGGAGAGCAAGCGGGAGGGGAGGATCGACGTTTGGGTTCCGGCGGGCGTCCTCGATCGGCAGAGCTAGGGAGCGGCAGGGGATCTCGCTGCCGGATTTGGGAGTCGCCTCTTCCGATTTCTCCTCGCCGTCGCCCGCCCGATCAGTGCCACCTTCCCGTCTTCTTCTTCTCTTCCGATCCGAAAGCAACAAGGGTCGCCGGCAGTTGCATCTCCACTGCGCGATTCCGACCCTGCCGATCTCCGCCCTTTTCATCACGGGAGCCTAGTTCGCCGAAGCAAGGTAAGGGTTGCTCTTTCTTCAATTTTGGACGGGATCGAAAATCCCCACTGTGTTTCTCTTTGTGGTTGAGTGTGGATCATGTTTGGACAGTGATCTGGGAGTCGGTGAACAAAGGAAGGGGTGGCTGCCAAGGGATTTGGGGCAGTCTGCTGATCCAGAGCACAGCCAAAGTTCGACTGCGTGATCGTTGTGGTGGAGAGTGCTACCATTCTAATTCACGGTGGTTCAGGAGGATGAGTCGGTGGATCTGCTGTGTGATCCCTTGCAACCTATCTAGTCGGATTCTGGTAATACAATAGTCTTTGTTCCTATGGATCAAGGATTTGAAGATTAACAGTCAAGAGAATGTTAATTATGGTGTGGATTTTTCAGGTGATGAAGAGTTGGCATTTCCTACCTAAATTGGTTGTGCAGATTTGGCACATTGAGTTGGAGCAAGAAGCTGTGGTTGATTAGGACATTGATACAAGGCAGTATTCTTGGAGGTGAATACAATCAGCATGAACTACCTAATAGGTATGGTTGTAAACTGGATTTGGATATGGTTATTAATTTGATGTGATATGTTACAGTAGTATTATTTGTGAAGTAATCATAGATCAAATATGATTAGTAAATGAAGTGTAAAGGATTACACTACTACATGATTGAATTGACTAATCAAGAGTTAGGATATAAACAGGGATTAGTATGGAAGGGTATGGAACTACCCTTGCAGATAGTAGCGAATCAGCTAAAGATTTAGGTTGGATTAGATTTCTATACCTACAGTTTGATTATGCTGGCATTTGTTTATATATGTTTTGTTTGTAGGATTTTGGTCCGAGATATTCACGGACGTGAAGACGATGGGTGTCTTCGAATCAGGTGGGTAATTTCCTACCTGGTCCGGGTAGATGTATTGCATTCAGATTTAGTCATAGATATGAGCATGTTAGGTGTTCATATTACCTTGACCCTGCTCTTATTATCGTATGCTTGAACTTATCATTGGATATATTTATGCTCAATTGTTGATATCACATATACCCTATCATGATTTAGGAGTTATAGATGTGATGTTAATTGGCCTAGATGTTTAGTAGGGTGTAAATGTCAGTACGGGTGATGACCCAATTTATAAATTGGCAAAAAGGTCATCTGTGGGTAGGTAATGCCCTAAATGTATGATTTATTTCCAATACCCGTATGTTGCATACTATTACCAACCATGAGTTGTGTAATGGTTAAGTGAAAGGTGATTAGTGTGTCGCTACGGACCGGTGGTCCTAACTTGATATTATTAGTCGAGTACGACTCTCTATAGGATAGAGAGTGCCTCGATCAGTTGAGTACGACTCTCTATTGGAGAGAGAGTCATGATCGGTCGAGTACGACTCTCTACAGGATAGAGAGTCCGCCGATTAGTCGAGTACGACTCTCTATAGGATAGAAAGTGCGTCGATCAGTTGAGTACGACTCTCTATTGGAGAGAGAGTTATGATCAGTTGAGTACGACTCTCTACTGAATAGAGAGTCCGCCGATCAGTCGAGTATGACTCTCTACAGAATAGAGAGTGTATTGATCAGATGAGTAGGACTCTTTATTGAACAGAGAGTCTGTGGTAGATGGTTGTACGAGTGACAACATACTCATGTCATATGCATGCATTCTAACAACATAGTCTCCCTTGGGGTTGAGAGAGTCGTCAATCATCTTGCCTCCCAGAGAACTCCCCGAGGAGTAACTGGTGTGAGGACAGAGCATCTGTTGTGCCGCACTCTACCACTATAGACGGTGGTAGTTGGAGTTGCGTGCAGTTGTCCTGGGTGTGTGGTTTAAGGATTGTTGTATTGTTGTGGTATGTTTTCGCTGTATTTTTGTGTAGTTGTTGTTTTGATATATATATATTATTGTTATTGTGGGCCTACGGGCCTTGTATTAACCCGAAATGTTGCCACGTACAGGGGAGATGTCGTCCGTTTGATTTTCGGCTCGACATGATCTCGGGGCGTGACAGTAACCGTAGAGGCAGGATGACTGGTGACACTCTCAACTACAAGGGAGACCTCGTCGCCAGCGTGCATGCAAATGATATGAATGCAATGTCTCACATACACACATCCACCATAGACTCTCTATTCTACAAAAAGTCATACTAATCAGATCAACGCACTCTTTGTCCTACAGAGAGTCGTACTCAACTGATCAACGGATTCTCTATCCTGTAGAAAGTCGTACTCAACTGATCATAACTCTCTATCCAATAGAGAGTCGTATTCAACTGATCGACGTACTCTCTATCCTGTAGAGAGTCGTTACTCAACTGATCATAACTCTCTATCCAATAGAGAGTCATACTCAACTGATCGACACACTCTCTATCCTAGAGAGAGTCGTACTCGACTGATCATAACTCTCTATATCTTGTAGAGAGTCATACCAATCTAATCGACGCGCTCTCTATCCTGTAGAGAGTCGTACTCAACTAATGGACGCACTCTCTATCCTGTAGAGAGTCGTACTCATCCGATTGTAACAAGCTAGGACCACTGGTCCGTAGCGACAAACTAAGTATCATTCCCCTGACCATTTACACGATATATGGTCGGTGGTAACATGCAACCTAAGGGTATTAGAATTAATCCTACGTTCAAAATATTACCTACCCACAGATGACCTCTTTGCCCAATTTACTATCAGGTTGTCATCCAGACTTTACTATTCACACTTAACTAAACAAATTTTAGGTTACTTACATCACCTATATATATAACTCCTAATTATGATTAAATGTAACATGATAGCAGTAATGGAGTTAATAGCCAAGAGTAAACTATCAAGCATAAGATAATAAGAGCAGGGTCAAGGTAACATGATCATATAAGATGATCATGCATCTAAATCTGTATGCATTAAACTACCTGACCAGGGTAGGAATTACCCACCAAAATTTTAGCTCATGTTGATTGTATTCGCGTCCGCGAATTTGCCTCGTATCAAAATCCTGAAATCGAAGAATACCAATATAATCCAACAATAACACATCCAGATTAGTAGACTAAACAACTAATATGCAACTATAAATCTTACTTAATCTCCGCTTCAATTACAACCATCCTTTTAATTCGCTTAATGGAATCTAATCTTCCCCAATCATTAACTGCAAGTAAATCCCTTCCCATTGTTTTAAATCAATGAATCAACACAAAACATGATATACTTCTAATTAATAGATCAATACACAAACTCACCTACCTTAGATGTCATCGTTCAACATCTTGCTCCCCAATTGATATTAAATCTAGATCTATCCAAATCCATCTTACCTTATGTTAATTTAATATCAACGACTTCAATCAACCCCTGATTATCCTAAACACATATCCCCTGTCGATATTCAAATTCAATTGTATATCAATTCTCAATCGCCTATAATTGCAGTAGAACCCATGAGTCAAATTCGGAGATACATCCCACTTTGATCACCTATAATCACATTATACCACAGAATCATACTTGATAGAAAAAGAAAGATGGAGATCCAAATAGATACCAGCAAATTGAAGCTATGCCGGTAGTACTCCTCCCCCAATCACTCTGTTCGCCGGAACTCCTCCTGCTGCCCTAGCACGTCGGAAATCGCAAGAGCAGTTCACAATCGACAAATAAGAAGAAAATCGCTGCCGATCTCCAAGCTCCCAGTAAGGCCACTCGCTCCCTGCGAATACACACGCCGGAATCTCGCACGGGGAAAGCCGCGATCGACGGTGATAGGGAAGGCGACGTTGCTGTGCTCGTGCGCAGGGACGGCAGAACGGGAGGTGCTCTGCTCAGGAACCTCGAGAGGTCGTGGACGGTCGCAGGGTGGCGGTGAGGTGAGGAGGGCGACGACCATGGCCAACGACATGGCGAGATCGTGAGAAGATGAAGTGCGGCGGCGACGAAATCAGGAAGAAGAGAGGCGAAAGTCGCGGCTGTTGGCTGCTGGCTGACGCGCAAGGGCGGCGACGCATGTGCAATGGTTGCAAAGCAGAGGCCATCAGCGGTTGGGCGTGGTCGGGCGCGCGAGGGAGAGAAGAGAAGAAGAAGATCAGGAGGGGAAAAGAATCGACGCGATCGGGAAATAGGAAAAAAAATGGAAGGGATATAAAGGTTTTTAATTAAACCTATTAATTCCTAGCAGATAGTCTAAACAGACTTTACAAAAGCCTATCTGCTTTATCCCCATGAAATGTCCATAACACTTCCGTTTAAATCCAGAAAAATTTCTAAAAATTCCTGAAAAATCTATAAGATAATTTCTTAATTAACAAGGATATTTTATATATTATTATTATTATTTTTCAGTATTTTACATTCTCCCCCACTGATAAAAATTTGGTCCCCAAATTTCGTACTAACATATGAGAACCAACTCAAGAGATTTCTTGAATTACTACATACCTCAAGTGAACAAATAAGGATATCGAGCTCGGATAGTATCTTCCAGCTCCCATGTAGCCTCCTTATCAATAGGATACTGTCATCCAACCTTTACGAGTCGGATGGTCTTGTTTCACAGCGGATGCCCCCTTGAGACCAAGAATTCGCACTGGAATCTTCTCATAAGTCACATTAGACTGAGGTAGAGTCGGAACCTCTTACAGAACATGGTCAAATCGCAGCACGTATTTCCTCAGCATATAAACATAAAATACGTTATGAACACCCGCAAGTGTCGGAGGTAAAGCCAACCGATAAGCTACACCTCCATAATCCACGACACAAGATTTGAATAGATCCTCCAACGTCTAAATGATACACTTAGACTATTCATCTGTTTGCGGATAAAACATTGCACTAAGCCGAAGCTCTGTGCCCATAGTCTGGTGCAGACTCTGCCAAAATTGTGAGGTAAATCGTGAATCCCTATCCGATATGGTACTTAAAAGTACCCCACGCAATCTGATAATCTTTCGGTAATACAACGTTGTCGGATGGTCCAACGAGTACGACCCACGAATAGGAAGGAAATGAGCTGATTTGGTCAGTCGATCCACAATCACTCAAATCGCATCATGTCCTTTACGGGTTCTAGGCAATCTCGTAACGCAATCAATCGTGATATGCTCCCACTTCCATTCCGGAATCGGAATTTTCTAGAGAATTCCAGCGAGTTTCTGATGTTCAGCCTTCACCTACTGGCATACTAAACATCGAGCAGCAAAATCTGCTATAACTCTCTTTATACCATTCCACCAGTATAAACGTTTCAACTCTCGGTACATCTGAGTACCACCAAGGTATATAGCTCATCTCGAATGATGTGCTTTCTGTAGAAACTCTTCCTTAAACACTGCAACTCCGGAACCCACTATCCTTACCAAAGACGGGGAATTATTTCCTCAAAAGAGAAATCCATCCACCATCCAAAATCCTCTCCACCACACTCTGTAAGTGCATGGAAGACTAAAGCGACCAATCTCACTTGTTGCAACCGTTCGCGTTCCAGCAACTCTATAGTAGCTACCCAGTAGCTAGTCAAAACTCCATGAGCACTTCTGCTCCATACAACTACAAATCTAGATAATAACTATTAAAGTCACGTCATGCATATGACAGACTATCTCATAGTTTCTTAACTGACGTAGGCATAAGATATGCCTCATTCAACTGCATCGGAATCGTTCCGATCCCTGAAACGATGCATCCGCGTACAACCTTCTTTTTTTTATCCACTCCGGAAGGATTAACTAATACTTGCGTAAAAGTCAACCGTCATCTAGGTCCTGTAAACTGGTTTCACCAGCTTCCGACTAAATGATTTCCAACATCACCTTTGTCAAACAAGTCTGTGGTATAGTAATGCTAAAACATTCTATCCACATCTACAGTAATATCTAAACCATACAAGGAAAATCACCATCTACGGTGGTCGAGTGCGCAACTCCATCTACCACAATCAACAATGGCCAAGTTACGCAACTCCAACAACCATGAACTGATCTAATCATGTCCAGGATACACGATTCTCAAATCCAGTGGCGACTAAATCGTTAATTAGTCTAACAACTTAATCACAACTCATAACAATTCATACCAAGTATGAAATTATCATCTTTACACACTTGCATTCTCTTTACTCTACACTGATGATATATTTTATTCATCACGACACTGATAATTGTATGACATCATGTTACTACGATATCAATACTCAAGTCATAAACCAACCTTAGAGTATACACAGGTGTCTTTGGCTGATCTAAATAGATCATCTATCCACAACAAAGGATATTTACTTTCAACAACTATCACATTCCATCATCGCTAATCGATGCATAATTTCAAAGGTCCATCTCTCTTTAACAAAGAGTTCTGGATCCTTCTCAAGGAGAAATACTGGGACAGATAAATATTCCCTCCAACATCTCCTATAATTACAACTTACATTCTTTCAATTTCTATAGTGTTTAGCAACACTGATACCAACAAAACTATCACTCGATATGTGATCTTCAATACCAGAACTATTTCCGCAATCATTTCGATCGCCTACTCCACTTGCCTATGCAACGACAAGCCTTGGAGTTCATCCGAAACTACATCCGAATACTCTCAGATTATACGCACATCTGAGAGCATATCGTACCATACTTCCAATAATTTGACCATCCGTAAGGATATGTCTACAGTAAAAGTATATCTATCAAAGTCTAAGGGCATCCTTTGACTTCTTAATTGTCGGTCCACATCTCACTTGACGGTAGAGATACCACCAACCTACCAGTAGATGTATAGGAATCCTTCTAGTCCAAACTGAGAATGTTCTAGACAAAGATACCTGTAAATTCAAGCATCTCTCAATATATTCACGCAGAGGGTAAATTAACGTAATACCCTGTACGATCAATTATCTGTTGATCCGATCCAAAGGCTCCCCGCAGGTCTCAGGCTTTCTCTGAAGAGAACAAGATCAGATCCAACAGTCCGTGACAAAGCGGTCGCATTTCTGTGACAAATAATCCAGGGATTTTCCAAGATCATCTGATCCCCATCACTCAATCCTATGAGCTGCAACTATAGAATACCTTATAGATACGACCATCGTCGTAGATTCTCTCCTCTGTACAAAGCAAATCATATCTGAAGGTAACTGTTGTTGTCTGCATGAGTCTTCTGCGATGTCTTCTGCTGATGTTGTTTCTATGCTGAACTCTGCTGAAGGGGAGTATCAAGGAACTCCAACCACGCCTGAGGTAGTAGCTGGTTGCTGATGAGATAACTCAATCCTCTGTGCTGATCTCTGCTGTCGAGACGATGCATCTTCCTCCTGGGACACCATTGGTAGTCTTTAACTGAGTCTTCAAAGTATACCTCCTCAAATGTACTAGTTGCTTACAATAGCAACAGATTAACTGATCCAACGGATAATCTGACTTCACGTGTCTTCGTGATCTGTATTGCACACACACAATCCCTTCGGAGTCTTTGTTCTGATCTTGCTAATATGCACGAGAACATCCTGATGATCTGCAGTTGGTATTCTATAATCGAAAAATAGCTCAAAGCCTATGACTCTGATCTTGCTCTTTTATCCAACAGTCGGAGACTTCTGACTCTATTAAGTTGACCTACAATATTTGCTTACCGATCTCCAACTCTTAAACCCTTGTACGGAGTCATTTCTAAACTCCTGTCTCAATCCAACGTCTTCCAGCAGGATCAGGTAGAAGATCCCGACATCCTAATCCAACTATAAGCCAATAACTCTGGGTGGCTTAAATCATCCATTCTCATTCCTGAGCTATAGGTGAGCGTAACTTTGCAAGTCTAATGACTTTGCATGGTATTCCTATTACCGACGATCACCCTACTTGAAGCTCAAGAATTCCTTGTAATGTGTCACTAAAAGTGACACGGAGAAATACTCTTTCAACATCACTAAACCATGATCAAGTGATATATTATTTCCTGAAGATTATTTTTTGCATTTATCACCAAATACCGGCTTGATCCCGATAATGGTATGCCAACAACTCTTCTTTCTCGGTATAACATGAGTTAAGTACTCAAAAGTACTCTCAAAGTTATACAACTCGGTACGAACAACTCAGGGATAAAATCCCTATGAAACACCGTAACCTAGCCTTCCGCTATCTGTATCAACAATAGTCTACTTGTCTTGTCCATTACCCAATAGGTAATGATCTGACTAGCATAATTAGTGAAAATCTCTAAGACTGTAGTCTCTGATTTCCACAAGAAATGTGCGACTTGACCCCTGTTTTCTAACTCGGTATCAGTCGACCCTCAAAGATAAATCACCTTTTCGACACAGGTTCAAGACTCACAGACTTAACAGATCGTTCCCGTGGTCAACTAATACCACGATTACAAATAATAACCAGTATACTACAAGTTATTCCCTGTTATTAACATTAAAAGCAAAGTCAACTACAACCGGGAGTATAAACCCTAAAGGCCACTCCGGTTGGTCGCCTCGGTGGACGACCCCTACTATAAGTCTGCACAGGTGTCATAACTCTATTGTATACACCTACTGATCATGTTTAGACAACTATCTACTAAACCATAAGTTATCAGAAATTCTTACCTCGTGCTACTTGGAGCTCAAGCCCTGTCCATCTCATCTTAGAAAACCAAAACCAAATAAATCGACTCCCGAGAATCCAAGACTCGACACAAAACAACATTGTATGGCATCGCAGAACCTTGGGCTCTGATACCACTAAAGTTGTCACGCCCCGAGAGCATGCCGAGCCGAAAATCAAACGGACGACATCTCCCCTGTACGTGGCAACATTTCAGGTTAATACAAGGCCCGTAGACCCATAATAACAACATAACATATAAAGTAAATATAACAACTACTCAAAGCACAGCGGAAACATAATACAATAAGCTACACACATGCATACCGGTATGACTAACACATCACAATAACACGGTACCTCGACAAAATCTGAATCTACAACATAGTACATCACGAAAACTCCAAATATATACACAATGTACGAAAAGTTCAAAACAAACATGGGAGCCTCGGAGGTGAGATGAGATGTCAGCCAGCAGTGCTCCAAGCCGTCACGAAGTCTTTTACCTGTTACCTGGGCGACAGAAAAACCCAGGGTCCGTGGTGGTGGTGAGTAAAACTCAGCAGGTAATAGAAAAATATGTATATATGTAATATCACATGTATTTCAACAACATAATCTAGAGGTACAACAGGTATATCAGCATAGTATATAAATACAAGCATATACCATCTAACCAAATGAACAACGTAAAATGCAGACATACCTGAAGTCTGCTACGCTACTCTGATCCAACCTGAACATATATCCAACATATATATATAACAGGAAGAGTAGATCAACTCACAATATACTCAAGCTACAGGTCAAGGTATTTAATGGTCTATCCAACACATATACTAGTATCCGACACAACCGTATAACATATGCAAGAAGCATGCATGAATATGATGTACAATCAAATGCAGCAAGCATAGTACAATCAAATGCAACATCACAATAAGCATATATATATAGACTGCATCTATATATATATTAATCTCAACCATCCATATGTATATATATACATGCATATATGTATATATATATATAGAAATATGCAAAGCGCCATCAAATACGACAATGCAATATGCATGGTCATGTCGGCTCACCCTAAAGCTACCACGACCCCAGTGTGGCCTCGGTGGCTCGAGCATGACAACTGTCCCAACTCAACACCAATCACTACTCTCGAGTGGCCGAGTGGGCAGTATGATCGAGTAGCATATAAGCGTAAAGAGTAAGCTACACGATGGGGGTCCCTGCTGTTGGCCACTCCGACAGTCACTACCCATGAGTGGTCGAGTGCCACACACGCAGGACTACGACACGCAAATCCAACTACCACCGTTTATAGTGGTAGAGTGCGGCACCACAATGCTCTGCCCTCACACCGGTTACTCCTCCTATGAGTAACCGTGGAGGCAGAATGACTGGCGACACTCTCAACCACAAGGGAAACCTCGTCGCCAGCGTGCATGCAAATGACATGAATGCAATGTCTCACATACAGACATCCACCATAGACTCTCTATTCTACAAAAAGTCATACTAATCAGATCAATGCACTCTCTGTCCAACAGAGAGTCATACTCAACTGATCAACGGACTCTCTATCCTGTAGAGAGCCGTACTCAACTGATCATAACTCTCTATCCAATAGAGAGTCGTACTCAACTGATCAATGCACTCTCTATCCTGTAGAGAGTCATACTCGACTGATCATAACTCTCTATCCAATAGAGAGTCGTACTCAACTGATCGACACACT
The DNA here is from genome assembly GCA_025175895.1 of Wurfbainia villosa. Taxonomy (NCBI): domain Eukaryota; kingdom Viridiplantae; phylum Streptophyta; class Magnoliopsida; order Zingiberales; family Zingiberaceae; genus Wurfbainia; species Wurfbainia villosa. Next base: position 35,928,908 of record CM046006.1, read on the forward strand.
CTCTATCCTAGAGAGAGTCATACTCGACTGATCATAACTCTCTATATCCTGTAGAGAGTCATACCAATCTAATCGACACACTCTCTATCCTGTAGAGAGTCGTACTCAACTAATGGACGCACTCTCTATCCTATAGAGAGTCGTACTCATCCGATTGTAACAAGCTAGGACCACTGGTCCGTAGCGACAAACTAAGTATCATTCCCCTGACCATTTACACGATACATGGTCGGTGGTAACATGCAACCTAAGGGTATTAGAATTAACCCTACGTTCAAAACATTACCTACCCACAGATGATCTCTTTGCCCAATTTACTATCAAGTTGTCATCCGGACTTTACTATTCACACTTAACTAAACAAATTTTAGGTTACTTACATCACCTATATATATAACTCCTAATCATGATTAAATGTAACATGATAGCAGCAATGGAGTTAATAGCCAAGAGTAAACTATCGAGCATAAGATAATAAGAGTAGGGTCAAGGTAACAAGATCATATAAGATGATCATGCATCTAAATCTGTATGCATTAAACTACCTGACCAGGATAGGAATTACCCACCTGATATGTAGCTCGTGTTGATTGTATTCGCGTCCGCGAATTTGCCTCGTATCAAAATCCTGAAATCGGAGAATACCAATATAATCCAACAATAACACATCCAGATTAGTTGACTAAACAACTAATATGCAACTATAAATCTTACTTAATCTCCGCTTCAATTACAACCATCCTTTTAATCCGCTTAATGGAATCTGATCTTCCCCAATCATTAACTGCAAGTAAATCCCTTCCCATTGTTTTAAATCAATGAATCAACACAAAACATGATATACTTCTAATTAATAGATCAATACACAAACTCACCTACCTTAGATGTCATCGTTCAACATCTTGCTCCCCAATTGATATTAAATCTAGATCTATCCAAATCCATCTTACCTTGTGTTAATTTAATATCAACGGCTTCAATCAGCCCCTGATTATCCTAAACACATATCCCCTGTCGATCTTCAAATTTAATTGTATATCAATTCTCAATCGCCTATAATTGCAGTAGAACCCATGAGCCAAATTCGGAGATACATCCCACTTTGATCACCTGTAATCACATTATACCACAGAATCATACTTGACAGAAAAAGAAAGATGGAGATCCAAATAGATACCAGCAAATTGAAGCTATGCCGGCAGTACTCCTTGCCCAATCACTCTGTTCACCGGAACTCCTCCTGCTGCCCTAGCACGCCGAAAATCGCAAGAGCAGTTCACAATCGGCAAACAAGAAGAAAATCGCTGCCGATCTCCAAGCTCCCAGTGAGGCCACTCGCTCCCTGCGAAGACACATGCCAGAATCTCGCACGGGGAAAGCCGCGATCGACGGTGATAGGGAAGGTGACGTTGTTGTGCTCGTGCACACGGACGGCAGAACGGGAGGTGCTCTGCTCGGGAACCTCGAGAGGTCGTGGACGGTCGCGGGGTGGCGGTGAGGTGAGGAGGGCGACGGCCATGGGCAACGACATGGCGAGATCGTGAGAAGATGAAGTGCGGCGGCGACGAAATCGGGAAGAAGAGAGGCGAAAGTCACGGCTGTCGGTGATGCTCGGCGGCCGCGCGTGTGAGATGGTCGCAGCGAGAGGCCATCGGAGGAGGCGTGGTCGAGGAGAGAAGAGAAGAAGAAGATCGGGAAGGGAAAAGAATCGACGCGATCGTGAAATAGGAAAAAAAACGGAAGGGATATAAAGGTTTTTAATTAAACCTATTAATTCTTAGCAGATAGTCTAAATAGGTTTTACAAAAGTCTATCTGTTTTATCCCCATGAAATGTCCATAACACTTCCGTTTAAATCCAAATTTTTTTTTAAAAATTCTTGAAAATTCTATAAGATAATTTCTTAATTAACAAGGATATTTTATATATTATTATTATTATTATTTTGGTATTTTACAGGAATACTCTTCATTGTCATCGGAGGTGATGGTTATCTCTCTTTTGATTCTTCGACTTAAGAGTCTACCATTGTTGTTGGAGTGTTTGTAATTTTTTTCTCAGGTTCTCACATACTACACTAATTTGACGATTCTCCCTCTGTAATCAAGCCCTTTCCTTCCTTTCCTTTGGAGAGTCGCTGTGAACCCGAACAACTGAGCACCTGAAAGACACTATGACCTTGGATGCTGATTCACTCTACAATTGCGACCCGAATAACTAAATGGTTCTGTACATCAACATTCGTCAGTGGACATCGACATGACCAGTGTGATCCCTCTGACGATCAAGTTAGCTATGAGTTGAGAAAATGGAGCTCATGGCGATGTAATCAAAAGAACAAGGGGAGTGAAAAAAATGACTTGAATACGAAAAAAGATCATATCTTTCAATATCGTCGCCTACCCTTATATAGGAGAAGAAAAATTCCATGCAAAATATAAATCAACCGCAGCGACATATATGATTGTGACAACACTATGTGCTGCGAGAATTTAATGTGACAATTATACATAATGACTATTTGACTGTAATGCTTCAGGCATATGAATAGACAAGTCTGCATAATGGCTGCTTTGGTCATAACGAATCAGAAGTCGCATCGGAGATTAGAGTATTATAACCCATGCAGATAAGATAAGACAACCAAATAGAAATAGTAGCATGTGCAACCTAATACCAAATACCATCATAAACCAAAATGAACTATTTGTAATTGTAATACCTTGTGAAGATGTGTTAAGAAACAGACTCCTATTTGTGCACTGTGATCTTTCTAATGTAAAGCGGAGGAGCTAACATTCATCGCTACAAGCAAAAAAGTTAATCAACTATAACTCAACATTGTGATGTTGATATCCTCATCTAGTAATCAAGAACACAAGGTGGTAAAGACAAAAAGGGTTATTAAGTTAATTCTAAATTAATCCTAATCTCTAATTAGTCACTTGCACAAGACCTCAACCTTAACTTGCATTGATGGACACAAAGAGCTAATTACAATTGTTGGATCTTAAATAATTAAGTTTTAATACTAATTAGTCTAAACTAATTTTGATTAATTTTGTAATAATTTTCCAATTCTTGAAGTTATTTTCAAATCAAATTTCAATTCCAAATTAATTTTTATAGTTTGTAAAATTAATTTGAGCTTAAACTCAAATTCAAACTAATTAACTTTTGATTAATTTTAAATTTGACCTCCCTCCTACTCAAACGCATATTACATAAATTAATCATTAACCTCATGATTAATCTATTTAATTTAATTAAATTAATTTATTCTAATTAAAATTTTCAATTAGCCAACATAGTTTAATCATAATTATTGATTAACTAACTAGATAATTGACAATTTATTATCTATCATTCTTTTATCACGATACATGCATCGCATGCAAGAAAATCACACTTAAGTGTTTGACTTTATAGGCTTTCAGGCATGGGGGTAGTGTTCCTAAATAGTCATATCCTTTGACCTCTTATGAAAAGCCTTTTCATTAGTTTAAGTACATATAACATGATTGACTTTTACTAATACGTCAAGTCAAACTTACCAGTCATTCTAAAAGTAGTATTTTTCATAGTTTTTGGGTAGTGCGATTATATATCATATATGTAGTTCTTATGCCACCTTATATGCTTATATCATGATGTGTTTTTCAAATAAGACATAAGAGTGATGAGTCAATTACTTGCAAAAAATAATAAGTCCATTAGTAATTATTTTCGGTAATTTACCAAAAGACAAATCTCAAGTTTGGAATTGTTCAAATATAGTCTCATGGTTTCATATTTACCAAAAGATGTATCTCATTTCCTTTTTATCCCTCCCGCAAAACGTTGATTTAATGCTCAAATATTGTATACATTCGAGTCACAACTGGAAATTCCGAACCATTCAAACGTAGTACTGAAAATTTAAATTTCAGGACCACTGTGTTCCTGGGAATATAATTCCCATCACCATTTTTTTTCGGCTTGATTTCTAATTTATATCAACCTAATTTTTGAAATATGGTTGTGGATACCTAATAAAATCTTAAATATCAGAAATTTTAGGCACAGATACATAGAGGGGCACTTTCCAAATCCAATGAGCTTGGATTGGATCGAAGAAGAGGTGAATAGTGTCATCAATGAGTTTTGTCCGAAACCCATTGATGGACCTAGAGGAGTCCAAATTTCGAAATCTTTACAAAGACTGAAAGCTCTTACAACATGAATTATTGATGTGTTGAGGAAACTTGGTTCTGATCCTGCTATCTCTTAGTTTTGGTCGCATGCCATGTATAAATTCAAGCTGGGCGAGAACAAAAGTGGTGCTGGGAATTATATTCCCAGGAACACAGTGGACCTGAAGTTTAAATCCTAGGAACATAGTGGTCTTGAGATTTAAATTTCCAACAACACATCCAATTTCGAACTAGCCGAGAAAAAATATGGTACTGGGAATTATATTCCAAGGAACACAATGATCCTGGAATTTAAAATCCCAACACCATATGATATCAAGCTAGCCGAGAAAAAAGATGGTGTTGGAAATTATATTCTCAGGAACATAGTGGTCCTGGGATTTAAATTCTCAGCACCACATACTATCATGCCCCGAGAGTATGTCGAGCCGAAAAATAAACGGACAATATCTCCTCTGTACGTGATACTATATCCTGTTGATACAAAGTCTTTCGGCCACAATCACAACAACATATATAAATGTATATATAAAAAAATACAGCGGAAACTATCACAACAAAATAATAAACTACACACAATGCATACCAGTATGACTGACCACAACATAAAGAAAGCATCGTCAAAACCCAAATCAACAAGTGCGTACATCAATAATGTCTAACACAACAGAAGAGAGATGAGATGTTGCCAGCCAACGATGCTCCAAGCTCATTACGAAGTCTGCTACCTGTTACCTGGGCGACAAGAAAACCTAGGGTCTATGGTGGTGAGTATAAAAATCAACGGTAATAAGAATAAAATTACATGCATAATATAAATTAGCAGTAATATATATATACAAACATCATCTACCATGGCAATACAGATGCATGGTCATACCTGCTACTCGCTACCACGACCCAAGTGTGGCCTAGGTGGCATGACATGACAACTGTTCCAACTCAACAACAACCACTGCTCTCGAGTGGGCGAGTGAACAGTATGAACAAGTAGCATATAAGCGTAAAGAGCTAGCTACACAATGAGAGTCTCTATTGTTGGCCACTCCGACTGTCGCTACCCATGAGCGGTCGAGTGTCACAGACCCAGGACAACTGCATGCTACTTCAACAACCAATGTCAATAGTGGAGCGAGTGCGGAACAATAAATGTTCTGCCCTCACACCAGTTACTGCTCCATGAGTAACCTGGGAGGTAGGATGACTGACGAGCCTCTCAACCACAAGGGAGACCAAGTCGCTAGCATGCATGTAAATGACACGAATGCACAGTCACACATACATACATCTACCACAGACTCTCTATCCTACAGAGAGTCATACTCAACTGATCATAATACTCTCTATCCTGCAGAGAGTTATACTTGACTGATCAACACACTCTCTATTTTACAGAGAGTCGTACTCAACTGATCATAACACTCTCTATCCTGCAGAGAGTCATACTCGACTGATCAATACACTCTCTATCCTACAAAGAGTCATACTCAATTGATTACAACCAAACTAGGACCACTGGTCCGTAGCAATACACTATCCACAATCCACATGACCATACCTAAACATATGATCTGAAATGGATACGTGATCCATAACCATCATACCACGTAAGGAATGTAATATGACAATCAACTCTACCTCTAGGTCATCACTCATCCCCTGGATGAATTGACTAAATTGCACAATTCGAATTTACAATCGAATTTAGCTACGTACACGTAGGTAAACCATTATAGATCGACTTACCATAACCTCTATAATTCATAACAATGATGAATGAATAGATAACAACAATGATAGAGCATTTAAGTGCAAAGGCAAGTATCAAGCAATAGAAAAACTAGAGTAGAGTTAAGGTCAAAATGATAATAATATGAAATCATATACATCAGGGTTTAGCTACTACCTGACTAGGGTAGAATATATTACCCACCTGATATGAACACTTATCTGAGTATCTCCACGTCCAAAAGACCATCCTGAACCCAGGTCCTACAATTATCATACAACTAGATTATGCTATCAATTCCAATTTAGGATCAAATCCTTATCCTACATCAACTTCGTATCCCAATCAACTAACTGAATAGTTTCTTCCATTAGCTCTTAATCACAGTACCAAACTATCAATTTAATCATAGATAATCAAGCTAACTAAATAACATCTCAATCTACAGTTAAAGTAACAATTCATAGCATTTACCTAGTTTTAGATCCATGATAAGAGCTTCTTGATCCACAGTAGAAAATCAGCTTTGTACCACCCAATCTATATCAACCAAGACGAAACACCACCCACAAGATTACTATAAGTATAATCTCATATTCATAATATTCAAACTAAAACTTACCTGGCCCCAAACCAATCATCCACAGTCCATCCGGAAAATCCAATCCATAATTACACACAGCCAACCAAGAATCCAAGATCGCAATTGGGTGAAAAGAAATAAGCCACCAAATGGCCAATTCACAGCTCCCACAACAGTACACAAAGCATCACCACAGAGCCCCTCCAATTTAATAACACCCATCTCCTTCACCAGATTGTTGGTAATCCAATTGGGTATGTTGTGGAGGAAGATGAGGACAGAGGCAGATCTGAGCTTCCCAGTCGATTCGAGCAACAACGAAAAGTGACATCGACCTCATGTCGATCAGATGCGATGTACGAGCAAGAAGACCGGCAACGACTGATGCAGCTCGCCGATGAAACATGCGACGACAATAACAATCAACTGAGCATGAAGACACTGACTGCGATTGATGTTGTCCACAAAGCAAGGCATCTGACACCGACCAACGAAACTGCAACTGCAATGGGCGATGACGATGATTGGCCGAGCACAGGAGAAGATCGACTGTCGGTGTTGTCCATGGTTGCCGGAGGCATGTAATCAACAACCCGAGCAGAGGCAGCGGCAAAGATCTAGGGAGTTTGTGATGGGGCAGCTATCACCAGACGAAGTAAACGACAACGGTCAGCCTGCACTGCATGCTCGCAGTGGTGATCAGTGTTGATGGCCTAGCTCATGATGTCGACGATGGTGGCGAGTTGCTGCCATCGAGATCAGAGGAAAAAAGGAAGGAAACATCAGAGATCGAGAACGAGAAAGGGCAGTGGCTTGAGCTTGCATCCTTCAACAACCGCTCGGGTGGAAATCTCCGACGACCAAAACGACGACGATGTTTGTTGCTATCAGATCGATCGAAGAAGGGGTCGATGTTGATCCGACTGCGGCAAAGATCGGGTGGAAGAGAAAGAGGGATCGGGGGATTAAGGAGTCGTGCGGTGAAGGAAAACAGAGGAAGGGAAAAATAATCGGGATAGGGATTTGATTTTAAGCCGGTTATTTATATAAGTAATTAAACCTTAGGTTTAATTAATTAAACCTTAACCACCCTCATTAATCTAATGATCCCTAATAGGCTTTGAAATCCTCCTAAGAATCCTATTTAAATTTAGGAAACTCTATAGAATTTTTGATAGTGTAATTTCTGAATTAATCATTATTTTTCCGGTATCTTACATTCTCCCACACTAATAAAAAATTTGGTCCCTAAATTTTTAACTAAAGTACGATGAGTAAGCAATACCACACTGCTTGACTCAGGTACTTAGAGAAAGACCACACATAACTCAAGTAACTAAGTGGGGGTACCGATACTTCTAAAATCTATCACGCATACTTTCAACACTCACTATTCTCGGATACACTCCGAATAAATCACCGATCTCGAATAACGAGTCTCTTGGAACAACTCTTCCTGAAACTAATACAACTCCGGAACCCACTATCCTTATCAGAGACGGAGAATTATCTTCTTACAAGAGAAGTCCATCTACCATCCAAAATCCACTCCACCACACACTCTGTAAGTGCATGGGAGACTATAGCGATCAATCTCCCTTGTTGCAACTTTTCGTGTTCCAACTACTCTATAGTAGCTACCCAGTAGCTAGTCAAAAACTCTTTGAGCACTTCTGCTCCATACAACTACTACACAAGATCATATCTGCTAACACCACGTCACGTACATAACAAATTATCTTGTAGTTTCTTAACTGACGTAAGCATAAGGTACGTCTCATGCAACTGCATCAGAATCACTCCAATCCCTAAAATGAGGCATCTGCGTACACTACCCTTCCATCCACACCGGAAGGATTAGCTAACACTTATGTAAAAGTCAGCCACCGTCTAGGCTCTGAAACCTAGTTTCATCAGCTTCCGACCGAATGAATTCCATCACCCTTTTGGTCAACAAATCCGTGGTATAGTAATGCTAGAAGCATCCTATCCACATCCGCAAGAATAACCAAATTAATACAAGGAAACCACCAACTATGGTGGTCGAGTGCGCAACTCCAACTACCACCATCAACAGTGCCCAAGTTACACAACTATAACAACCATAACTGATCCAATCGTATCCAGAATATACGAACTCTCAAATCCATGGACGACTAACTCATTAAATATGTCTAACAACTTATCAATAACTCATAAAATTCATACTAAGTATGAAATGTCATCCTCTATACACCTGCATCCTTCTTAAATCAAGCTGATGATACATCAATCATCACACAGATAATGATAATTGTATGACACTAAGTTACTACAATATCAACACATCAATCTTAAATCAACCCTAGAGTCTACATAAGTATCCTTTAGCTGATCTAAATAAATTATTTATCCACAATGAAGGATATTCATTTCCTTTTACCATATCAGTGTTTAGCAACATTGATACCAATAAAATTATCTCATGGTAAAATCGACATTCCAATAAATACCTCTTGTGCATCATCAACCTTGCCAACTTTGCAAAACCGATCACTGAGGGTATCAAACAACCTGATTAGGCTCACAACCAATGAATGACATTACATTGAGTACATCATGAGCTTCAACTACTTTGTGTGTTTTACATCAGCCCTTAGCCAATACACCATAAGTAAATACATTTAACTCTAAAATATCATTACCTCAATCGGTAAAGTAATCATCAGAAATTTTCTCTCGATATGAGATCTTCAGTATTGAAACTATTCCCGAAATCACTCCGATCGTTTACTCTACTTGCCTATGCAATGGCAGGCCTGGGAGTTCATCCGAAACTACATCTGAATACTCTCGGATTATACACACATCCGAGAGATATTTTATACCGTCATTTCAACATCATAACATCCAAATTAATATCAAGATATCCACATCATATCAACCAAGTCAACAATATAACAACTAAGTCAACCCTCCCACCATAATATAACATCTCCAACAATCAAACCTCTAAAACATCCAAAATCAATATCATAACCCTCTGATAATCATTACAGTAATCAACTCAATATCTCACCTATCGGTGGAAACACAACTAATCCACACGATCCAAATATAGAAATCCTTCTAATCCTATCTATGAATGTTCTAGACAAAGATACTTGTAAACTATCAGTATCTCTCAATATATCATCAAGTAAGGTAAACTACAGTAATACCCCAAATGATCAATCCTTCAACCCTCTACATCTCCTCTCGAGTAAAGATGTAAACTCATCTAACTTCTGCTCTTGGCAACTGAGCTCATGTAGGTGCAAAAGACTACCATGAAGAAACTAAAGTCAACTGCCAAAACAAAGATGCAAATCGGAACGACTCATAACCCATGACTTCGATCTTGCTCCTTTTATCCAACATTCGAAGACTTCTGATTTTAATAATTTTACCTATAATATATGTTTATCGGTCTCCAACTCTTAAACCCTTGTACGGAGTCATTTCTAAACTCCTGACTCGATCCAATATCTTCCAGCAGGATCTGGTAGAAGATACAAACATCTTAATTCAAATGTAAGCCAATAAACCGTGGGTGGCTTAAAACATCCATTCACATTCTTGAGCTATTAGGTGGTCGTAATCTCTACAAGTATACCGACTCTTCATGGTACTCCCATTACCAAATGATCACTCTACTTGATACTCAAGAATTCCCTAACAATGATTCAAGGGAATAATACAAGGAAAATACTCTCTCACAACATCACTATACCATGACCTAGTGATGTACTATTCCCCGAAGATTATTTCCCTACATCTTCCACCAAGTATCGGCTTAATCCCGATAATGGTATACAACTAACTTTACTTTCTCCTACACACACAGGTTAAGTACTCAAAAGTACCTTCAAAGTTATAAAACCCAACACGACCATCTCAAGGATCAAAATCCCCATGAAACCCCATATACTAATCCTTCTCTATCTACATCACACTAGCATACACGCCCTGTCCATTACCCAATAGGTAATGATCTGATTAACATCGTTAGTGAAAATTCCCAAGACTATAATGTCTGATCTCCATAAGAAATGCAACAACCTGACCCCTGCTATCCGACTCGGTATCAGTCGGCTCTCAAAGGTAATTTACCTTTTTGACAGCAGGTTCAAGTCTCACAGACTCAACAAGTCATTTTCGTGGTCAACTCATACCACGTTTACGAATAATGAATTTTCGTGGGCACATGTCTTTCCCTGTTATAATCACTAAATGCATAGCTAACAAAATCGAGAGTATAAACACTAAAGGCAACATCGACTGGTTGCCTTGGTATACGACCCCTACTACGAGTATGCACAGGTGTCTTAACTCTATCTGTATACACCTGTTGAATAAATTTAGATAAGTATTTAACTAGAATATAAGTTATTAGGAATTCCTACTTCATGCTACTCAGAGCTCATGTCGCTGTTAATCTCATCTCACGAAATTAAAACCAAAATAAATCGACTCCCGAGAATCCAAAACTCAACGAAAACATCATTGTATGACATCGCAAAACCTAGGGCTTTGATACCAATAAAATTTTCACGCCCCGAGAGTATGCCGATCCGAAAAACAAACGGACAACATCTCCCCTGTATGTGACACTATATCATGTTGATACAAGACCTTTCGGCCACAATCACAACAACATATATAAATGTATATATAACAAAACACAACAAAAACTATCACAATGAAATCATAAACTACACACAATGCATACCAATATGACTGACCACAATATAAAGAAAGCATAATCAAAACCCGAATCAATAAGTGCGTACATCAACAATGTCTAACACAACACCCACCATATAAATCTGGATCAATATAAGAAACATCCAAAACTAAAGGAAACATAAATCCAAAGCTGGAACCCTCGGAAGAGAGATGAGATGTTGTCAGCTAGCGATGCTCCATGCCCATTACAAAGTCGGCTACTTGTTACCTGGGCGATAAAAAAACCCAGGGTCTGTGGTGGTGAGTATAAAACTCAGCGGTAATAAGAATAAAAGTGCATGCATAATATATATACATGCGAGTCAACAATATATGTCTAAAGTATAACAGGTATACACCATCATGATATTATAATTGTATAACTAAACTGATCAATAACAACAACATAAGGTACTGACATACTTGAAGATTGGCAAAGATGTAATTCATACAACCTGAGTATAAGTACCATAATACAATACCTACAACCTGGTAGAGTAAATACTGACTCTGTAATTAACAACACCGACATACTAACATTCTATGTCAAATACACAATGAACCGTGTCCATCCCATATCACCTCAATGTACTGGTCAAAGGTATATAACAGTTTGACCACCTCAATATTGGTAATCCACACACGACCATATAAAATATACAAGTGGAATGTAAGATGATGTACAATTAAATACAACAAACATAGCTCAAACAAATGCAACATCCAACGATCATATATATAGACTCTATCTATATATATTCTCATCACACTCAACTATATATATATGCAAACGTCATCTACCACGGCAATGCAGATGCATGGTCATGCTTGCACACCCTACTCGCTACCACGACCCCAGTGTGACTTAGGTGGCACGATATGATAACCATCCCAACTCAACAACAACCACTGCTTTCGAATGGCCGAGTGGGCAGTATGAACAAGTAGCATATAAGCGTAAAGAGCTAGCTACACAACGGGGATCCCTGCTGTTGGCTACTCGGACTGCCACTACCCATGAGTGGTTGAGTGTCACTTACCCAGGACAACTGCACGCTACTCCAACAACCACTATCAATAGTGGGGCGAGTTTGGCACAACAAATACTCTCCCCTCACACCAATTACTCCTCCACGAGTAACCTGGGAGGCAAGATGACTGATGACCCTCTCAACCACAAGGGAGATCAAGTCGCCAGCATGCATGTAAATGATATGAATGCACAGTCACACATACATACATCCATCACAGACTCTCTATCCTACAGAGAGTCATACTCAACTGATCATAACACTCTCTATCCTGTAGAGAATCATACTCGACTGATCAACACACTCTCTATCCTGCAGAGAGTCGTACTCAACTGATCATAACACTCTCTATCCTGCAGAGAGTCATATTCGACTGATCAATACACTATCTATCCTACAGAGAGTCATACTCAATTGATTACAACCAAGCCATGACCACCGGTCCATAGCGACACACTATCCACAATCCACATGACCATACTTAAACACATGATCCAAAATGGATACGTGATCTGTAACCATCATACCACATAAGGAATGTAATATGACAATCAACTCTACCTCTAGGTCATCACCCATCCCCTGGATGAATTGACTAAATTGTACAATTCAGATCTACAACCGAATTTAGCCGCGTACACATAGGTAAACCACTATAGGTCAACTTATCAAAACCTCTATAATTCATAACAATGATGAATGAATAGATAACAATAATGATGGAGCATTTAAGTGCAAAGGCAAGTATCAAGCAATATAAAAACTAGAGTGGAGTCAAGGTCAAAGTGACAATAATATGAAATCATATACAGAGTTTAATTACTACCTGACCAGGGTAGGATATATTGCCCACCTGATACGAAGACTTATCTGAGTATCTCCACGTCCAAAAGACTATCCTAAACCCAGGTCCTGCAGTTAGCATACAACTAGATTATGCTATCAATTCCAATTTAGGATCAAATCCTTATCCTACATCAACTTCGTATCCCGATCAACTAACTAAATGATTTCTTCCATTAGCTATTAATTACAGTACCAAACTAACAATTTAATTATAACTAATCAAGCTAACTAAATAACATCTCAATCTACAGTTAAAGTAACAATTCATAGCATTTACCTAGTTTCAAATCCATGATAAGAGCTTCTTGATCCACAGTAGAAAATCAGCTTTGTACCATCCAATCTATATCAACCAAGCCGAAACACCACCCACAAGATTACTATAAGTATAATCTCATATTCATAATATTCAAACCAAAACTTACCTGGCTCCAAACCAATCATCCACAGTCCATCCGGAAAATCCAATCCATAATTACACACAGCCAACCAAGAATCCAAGATCGCAACTGGGTGAAAAGAAATAAGCCACCAAATGGCCAATTCGCAGCTCCCACAACAGTACACAAAGCATCACCACAGAACCCCTCCAATTTAATAACACCCATCTCCTTCACCAGATTGTTGGCAATCCAACTGGGTATGCTGCGGAGGAAGATGAGGATAAAGGCAGATCTGAGCTTCCCAGCTGATTCGAGCAGCAACGGAAAGTGACATTGGCCTCATGTCGATCAGCTGCGATGTGCGAGCAAGAAGACCGACAACGACTGATGCAATTCGCCGATGAAACAACGATGACAACAACAATCAACTGAGCATGGAGACACCGACCGCGATTGATGTTGTCCACGAAGCAAAGCATCTGACACTGGCCAATAGAACTCCAACTACAATGGGCGATGACGGCGATCGACCGAGCACATGGGAAGATCGGCTGTCGGGGTTGTCCATGGTTGCCGGAGGCATGTCATCAACGGCTCGAGCAGAGGCAACGATGGAGATCTAGGGAGCTAGTGATGGGGCAGTGACCATTGGACGAAGGAAACGATAATGGTCGGCCTGCACTGCATGCTCGTAGTGGAGATCAACGGCGATGGCCTAGTTCAGGATGCCGACAATGGTGGCGAGTTGCTGCCATCAGAATTAGAGGAAAAGGGAAGGAAATGCCAGAGATCGAGAACGAGAAAGGGTGGTGGCTTGAGCTTGCGTCGTTCAACAGCCGCTCAGGTGGAGATCTCCGGTGACCAAAACGGCGACGATGTTTGCTGCTCTCAGACCGATCGAAGAAGGGGTTGATGCCGATCTGATTGCAGCGAAGATCGGGTGGAAGAGGAAGAGGGATCAAGGGATTGAGGAGTCGCGCGGTGAAGGAAAACAAAGGAAGGGAAAAATAATCGAGATAGGGATTTGATTTTAAGTCGGTTATTTATATAGGTAATTAAACCTTAATCACCTTCTTTAATCTAATGATCCCTAATAGACTTTGAAATCCTCCTAAGAATCCTATTTAAATTTTTGAAACTCTATAGAATTTTTGATAAAAATTCTATAGTGTAATTTCTGAATTAATCATTTTTTCCTGGTATCTTACACATACAATTTCAAGCTGGTCGAGACAAAACATGGTGCTGAGAATTATATTACCAAGAACATAATGGTGTTGAGATTTAAATTTCCAATACCACATACAATATCAAACTGACCAAAAAAAAGATGGTGCTGAGAATTAATTACTAGCTTGATATTGTACGTGGTGCTGAGAATTTAAATCCCGACACCACTATGTTTCTAGTAATATAATTCTCAGCATTATCTTTTTTCTCACCAAACTTGAATTTATACGTGGCACGCAGCCAAAATTGGAAGGTAGAAGGATCATAATCAAGTTTCCTCGACACATCAACAATTTATGTTGTAAGATCTTTCAGTCCATGTTAAGATTTCAGAATTTGGACTCCTTTAGGTCCATCAATGGATTTCGATCAAAACTCATTGATGACCCTATTCACCTCTTCTTCGATCCAATCCAAGTCCATTGGATTTGGAAAGTACCCTTCTGTGTATCCGTCTAAAATTTTTGATATTCAAGATTTTATTAGGTATTCACAACCATATTTCAGAAATCAGGCCGATATAAATAAAAAATCAGGTCGAAAAAATATGGGGCTGAGAATTATATTCCCAGAAATACAGTGGTCCTGGGATTTGAATTCTCAGCACTACATTTTGATGATTCGGAATTTCCAATTGTGGTTCAGATGCATGTAATATCTGAGCATTAAATCCACGTTTGACGGGAGGGATAAAAAGAGAATGAGGTACGTTCTTTGATAAATATAAAACCATGGGACTGTGTTTGAATAATTCTAAACTTGAAGTGTGCCCTTTGATAAATTATTAAATTATTTTCTTATCTACATAAGACTAGCAACATACTTAACACAAACCTTTTAAGGGATCAAACTATAAATATAAAAGTATGTCGAACGTTTCATGAATGAGTACTAATTTAAAGCTAAAGAATGAATTTCACTTGCTTAATTGTGTAGGATCGCATGGACACTAGATAGTATAGCAAATGTAACTCACATGAGTTAGGTCCAATGTGAGTTATTCCACTATCCACCCATAGACTTGTTTAGATATCCCCATGTCTATAGTTGGGAGATCAATTGTTACCTCCTATGATTATCTCGTATCATATTTGATCTATCACTAAAGTGATAATACTATAAAAATCTTGTATCACAATCGTCGACCGCCACACAAATTCAAGAAGGGATAAAGAAAAAATAATTTTATTTATTAAAATATATGATATGATCATAATGTACAATGATTCTCATGCAATGTGATTGTCTTATCTATTATTAACACAAATTTCTTAACTTAGTCTTTATTTTTGTCGTCCCCTTCTTTGCACTCTTAGTTCTTGACACTCCAAGGAACCTCACCATCCAAAATAAGTGGAGGTTAAGATTGTAGAACAGGACATTTGGGATGCTACCCAAATGACTAAGAGGTGTTTTGATAGATTAAAAATAGTCATGATAACATGGGGAGGCGGTGCATACTAATCACTTGATCATGTCGATCGAAGAGAGAAATCACATTACAAAGGAATTAGATTGAGATTTGAGAGTCACAATTTTGATTTTTGCCATTACACAATACTCGAAACAAAAAAAATTCTATCACCTAGTTGAGTGCCAAAATGTTGATATTTATTTTTCTTGTCCTTTCATGTAACATCCCTTTGACACTGTATCACATAGGGTATGATTGCATAATAATTCTGTGCCAAAATGATGAAGTAATATCCCTTCCAAATAGAATAACAACTAGGTCAATATTTCATTTAGTAAATAATGAATAATCTTATTTAAACTTATGAAAATTAAAAAGATTTAGAATACACTCGATAAAGATATAGTTAAAACTTAGTTATGTGTAAAAAAGAGATATTATGTGCAAATTCCTAAGCAGAAGACCACAAATAATCATAATAATACAAATTAAGAACACTAATTATTCCCTTAACATCATAAATCAAGCATGATAAAAGTGATGTAAAATTACGTTTGGTAGATCGAAAATTTTTCATTTTTTGAAAAAATGAGAAAACGTATTTGGTTGGTATTTTTCATCTTCGTTTTCTAGAAAATAAAGAAACGTTTCTTGAAAAATTGAAAAAACACAAAAAAAAAATCATTTTTTGTTTGTATTTTTATTTTCTAAAAAATAAAAGAGTATTTTCTAAAAAATTAGAAAATATAAAAAAATTATTTTCTATTTTCTGAAAAAAATAAAAAATAAAAAATAAAAAATTCTCCATGAACCAAATGCTCCCTTAATTTTTAATCAAGAATTAGATTAAAAAAAAAGGGTAGATAAGATGTTTACAACCATTCACTAAAGACATAAATTTAACATTTATCCTCAATAATATTTCAATAGAACCATTAGTCAATTTTTCTATATGCTAACTCTATTTAGACACTTGAATAAAGTTTTAATCCAATCAAAATATATTATATAAGTTTTAAAATCACATCATAATTTTGAAATATTCCTAAGATATCTTTTTTTTTAAGACAAAACTTGATTTTGTAAATAAATATTCCCGAAATGGACTTGGGGAAATTGTCACTTGCAAATCTTATTATTCATTTAAACGAAATAGGCAGCCTGTCCATTGTTTAGGCCGTCCATCTTAGACCAAACGTGTTCAGACCGTCCATTTTCTTGGTCTTGATCGGGCGGTCAATATATATATATGGGATTATCAGGCGGGTTCACCTCATCCGTTAGGGTTTTCTCCGCCGCTGGTCCGGGTGCCCACGCATCTCCGCTATCCTTCGACTGCGCCAATGGCGATCCAGCAACAGGAGGTTAAGCTCTTCAATCGCTGGTCCTTCGATGATGTCGAGGTTAGTTCTCTTCATGCCGCTTCAGCCGCCTTTTCCCTCGTACCATTGGCAACGATCGTGTGAATCGGGGTCTTGGTTTCAGTCGATGATATTCTTTACCCCTTTGATCTTGTTTTAAGTACTTATGGAAATGAAGCGATTGCTTTATCCATTTTGTCTCAGATTGCAACACTATCCCGCTGCTTTTTCGTCCTGTAGCTTGTTGGCAAGGTTGATTATTGATGTTTAGCTTTTATGTTCCATCTTTTTTTTTCTTTTAGTATGATCTTTGCTTGGCGCGTTAATGATACTTGGAATTTTAATGTTTTGAGTGATTTAGGATTTTCAGTCTGCAAATGAAAATACGACCTTCATCATTTACTACTCGTATTTTCGTCTACTTGTTGTTTTACCACAATAAATTGTATAGGAAATGGTATAGCCAGATTTGCATACGCATTGATATAGGACTCTAGTAGTCGATCCTAAATAGCTGGAACAAACAAGGCTCGATGATTGAGTGCAAATAGTGAACTTTGATATATCATCGTCCTGTATATGTAATTGCAATACGTCCAGAGAGAACAGTTACTGGATGAATTGTGTTTGTTTAAATTTATTTGCAATTATAGCATTATGATAACACCGGTGTTGATATTGTCTCTTATTGTTTTTTTTCATGATGATGAGATTAATCCTTTCTATTTCAAGTGCAGGTCAGTGACATCTCACTTGCGGATTACATTGCTGTGACTCCTCCAAAACATGCAACGTATCTCCCACATACTGCTGGAAGGTACTCTGTTAAGAGGTTCCGCAAGGCACAGTGCCCAATTATCGAAAGACTTACCAATTCTCTGATGATGCATGGCCGGAACAACGGAAAGAAGCTAATGGCTGTCCGGATAATTAAACATGCGATGGAGATTATTCATTTGCTTACTGATGCTAACCCTATCCAAGTCATTGTGGATGCGATCATTAACAGGTAATTAGACTCTAAACTTAAGGCTCATTGCAAGGACATTCAACAAGGCAGACTGCATTTACTTAAAAGTAACTTAAGGGAACAGACTAAAATAAGTAGCAATGCACTTGCATAGCGACTGTGTGATCCTTTGAAGTTCCTAGTAGTCTTACATTGCATGGGTACGGAAGGAAGAGTGTTTGCTGGAAACTAATGAGAATTCAGTCATCTATGATTAGTTTGATTTAAGCATTACATGCTGAATTCACTTGAACCTGCTTGAAACTTGTTCTGTATTATTTTGATTCACTTACACATCATGCTACTGAACGTGTGGGAGGATTGAAGTTACAAAGCTCGATGCTTGTGACATGTTGAAGATGTTAATGTTTCTCATGCTCCTCTGCATGCCAGTGGTCCAAGGGAAGATGCTACTCGAATTGGGTCGGCTGGTGTTGTCAGGCGTCAGGCAGTTGATATCTCCCCGCTGAGGCGGGTTAACCAGGCAATTTACCTCCTCACAACTGGTGCACGTGAAAGTGCTTTCCGAAACATTAAGACCATTGCCGAGTGCTTAGCTGATGAGTTAATTAATGCAGCAAAGGGTTCCTCCAACAGGTGAATTCCTCCAGAGCTTTTCTGATACTTTGGACTTCCATTTTCTTCCCAATTAAGCTCACCGCTTTATGTGTTGTTCTTAACAGCTACGCAATCAAGAAGAAGGATGAGGTTGAGCGTGTTGCCAAGGCAAACCGTTGAGCTGCTCGGCTTACAAATTCACATTGGTTATGGAAATTTTCTTGTAGGCTTGGGGTATCTTTTAAGCTATATAGGCATTTAAACTCACAGTTGTGTTTAGCTAAACTTAAGTGTTTTGGATGCGGGACTAGATTTTGGATTTGATGAGTATTTCATTATTGTGCATTGTTTCAGAACAGGCAAAGTTTTTCATTCTTGATTATGTTTTTGTTGAGTGGGTGAAATGAAAGTAAGCACCAAAACTCCAAACCCTAGCGGCTTGCCTCCGTCGAAATTGAGGCAGCTTATTCATTGCCACCGACAAAACTTTAATATGATAATATTATTCATATTAGAAATTTATTTCAAATTCAATCTCCCATCAGACTGACGTGGATGGTCATTGATAATACTGAATCCGAATCTAATCTACTTACCCTAGTTTTATATGAAGAATATAATATTTATGCATTGGTAAAACTTATGTGGAGTTATTGAATAATATTATTTACTAAAAAAATAAAACCATAACCAAATAAGGTGCTAGTTATCCTTTTGATAAAATAAAAATATTTATGTTATACTTTTCTCATTTGCATCCGAAGGCATCTACTATAATTCAATGATATAGTTAAATATTGACATCTACATTCTAATTTAATTTTTATATAATAAAAAATCTATTTTAAAATGCATCTCTTATTAATTTTTTTTATAAAAATATTAAATTAACAAAAAAAAAATGAATTCTTCAAAAATATGCATTAATATACCCATTGAAAGGGAAGAGTGAATCTCCTTAATTACAAAGTGATAATGATAATTTCAATGTTAAACAAGCATATGAATTTTTTGTTAAATATAGCAATCAATCAAATTTTATTACACTGTAGATGAGATCGACTATATAAATCTTCTTATGTCATTGAACTCTATTCCTATTATATTATAATTTATATTTATATAAATTTTATCTTTTGTCATTGCTAATCAAATCTTATTTCTGGTTAATTTGCATATAGTATTTGTTGGTGCGTAGACACCTAAGTCGAACTCGAAGTTTTGATTGTAGCAACGATACAAAGTTAAGCTCATGTCATTATCTCACGAAATAATCAAGTGTGCGATAAATTGCTATAACGGAGTGAAGGCTAGCGACACCGGAGGAAGCCGCGGTGGTCGGGCGACACTCGAGTGACTTCGGAGGGAGCCGAAGGAATCGAGTGGAAGGCCGGAAGCAAAAGCAACATGTAAGTATCGAGGTAAGCTCGTGTGTGCGAGCGTAAGTGAGCTCGTATCCTCTTTACGAGGATGATCCTAGCGTAGATCCACCAAAGACATCCCATAGATGGTCTAGGTCGAGGTCGAGATCGGACGGCCAAGCCGTCGAAATAAGGTTTTCTTTGAGCTAACCTTGCCTTGCATAGCATCGATCACGACCGACGGAGGACTCATTGACCGTCACAACGATCATTGCCGAGTCAAGACGGCCCGATCGCCATCACGATCGATGATGATGGCCATCAGTCGACTGATGGTCAAAGGATCAGCCTCGAGAGTCAAGGTTTATCACCAAATTTCAAGGGGAGTGGTGCTCAATTGTGATTGGCTAGGGTTCCTCTCAAAAAGGGGCTCAAAGGCTATAAAAGGAGGGTCAAACCTAGGGTTTGATAATCAATTCTAAGTGCTCAAAAGCTTCCAATCTGCGACTCTCGACGACTTCGACAACGAAGTGTTGCCAACAACCTTAGCTTAAGGTCTTTCTTTTTAGTTGTTGGTATAATCCTTGTTATTGTTTCCAATATTGCAACTCTTTTACTCGAGGTTTTTCTATCGTTGCATTTTACTTTAATAGAAGAGAGGGTTTGTTTCTCTATCATTTTGCTTCGAAAGTTTTTTTGTAATCGTCAAACTCCTACCTCCAACGAGGAGGAGTGTTTTAGTGAATTGCCCTCCGTACACGGTCTAGGACCGTTAGGGCCTTGGAGTAGTAGCCGAAGGCTACGAACCAAGTAAAAAATAAACTTGTCTCTTTTTGTTTCATTTACATTTCCGCTGCGTATATTTGTCTTGAAACGAATTCAAAAGAAAAAGGTTTTTCGCTATTCACCCCCCCTCTAGCGAACCGCATCGATCCAACAATTGGTATCAGAGCCGGGGGTTGCTAAGATTTGGTGAAACCACCAATCTAGCCATTTTTACAGATTTATTTTTCTTTTAATTTTGTTTTGTTTTATTTTATTTCGCTTTGTTAAGTTTTCTCCCGCACTACTAATCCAAGATGCGAGTCTTGGTACTTGTTTTTGTGCTTTTGTCGTTGCTAGTTTCTTCGTCTTCGTCTCTTTGTGTCTTTTGTTCTAATGGCCCATCTCGAGGGTTTTAGCACCATCCGACCTCCGTTTTACAATGGAGATGACTTCCGTTATTGGAAGGGTCGGATGGAATGCTTTCTCAAAACCCAAATCGATATGTGGATCATAATCCAAACGGGTTTCACACTTCCGACTAATGAAGTGGGTGACTCCTTGGATTATGATCAATGGACCATTGCGACAAAACGACAAGTCGAAGCCGACGCCAAGGCAACACAAATCCTCCAATGCGGCCTATCCAAGGAGGAGCTAAATCGCGTCGGCCCCTTCATAAGCGCAAAAGATCTTTGGACAAAACTAGTGGAGCTACACGAAGGGACCGATGAAGCCAAGGTATGTAAGCATGATCTTCTTTTCAATAAACTATATAACCTAAAAATGCAAGAACAGTCATGACCCAACTTCACGCCCGAGTCCAGGACATCGTCAACAACCTACACGCAATCGGGCAAAAGGTCGAAAACCGCGACCTTATAAGGTATGTTCTAAACTCTTTTCCGAGGACTACCTTGTGGGCATCCATGGTCGATGCCTACAAGGTCTCCAAGGACCTTTCTAAACTTAGGTTAGATGAACTTTTTTCCGATTTTGAACTTCATGAGCAGTCTAACTCGGAACCCGAGAGGGGTATAGCCTTGTTTGCAGGTTCAAAGAAGAAGAAAATCGCAAGCAAGCCACCACCAACCGAGGAGGAAGACGAGTCCGAAGAAGAAGTTGACCGACTGACTGCGAGCTAATGAACCTAGCTCGAAGGATAGCCAAGGGACAGCGAACCACGACTCGACCCAACCAAGGTAAGCCTAAAAGTTCTAATATTAGGTGTTATGAGTGTAACAGGTTTGGACATATCAAGTCCGAGTGCCCCAAGCTCAACCACAAAGCACCTAAGCACAAGAAGGCCCTCAACGCGACATGGGAAGAAGCGTCATCCGAAGAAGACGAAGACCACGTCTTCATGGCGAAATCAATTGAGTCAGACAAGGAGACCGAACCTGAACTTGAGTCAGAACCTGAGGATGACTCGGACTACGAAGCTACCTTCAAGTCAAGCCACGGATACGCATCCGGTTCAAAAGATACCCTTAAAGTAAGTCGAACTTTATTTAATACTTTACAAAATACGGTTAGGTTTTTGTCTAGGAAATTAGTTAAATCCGAGTCCAAGGTCAAGACCCTGGTTGAGGAGGTCAAACTCCTCAAACACAAGGTCTCCCTAACCTCTTCGACTAGTCGAGTTCAAGAGAAGGACTCAACTCGGGTTGAAAAACTCGAAGTTGAGAACTCACTCTTGAAAAGTCAAGTCGAAGATCTTAGGAACACGTTGGAAAGGTTCACTTCGGGATCCAAAGGACTTGACCTCCTACTTGGATCTCAAAGGGCCGTGTACAACAAGGCTGGACTAGGGTTTAACTCAAACACGACTAATAGGTCGTATATGTCGATTGTAAGTCGACATAGGAAACATGTCCAAGCATGGGTCCCTAAGAACCTTTTGATTTCAACTCTAGGATCCAACCCGTACTGGATTCCCAAGGACCAAATCCACTATGTGGATAGACCGAACCGATTCAACGGTCTAAGGGGAGCCAGTACAAAACATGTTTGTGCTTTAACTTAAAAATTGCATGTTTTAACTTAGAAAGTTTGTGCTTTAACTTAGAAATTGCATGCTTTAACTTAGAAAGTTTGTGCTTTAAAACTTGTGAACTCACTTAGAACACGAACATAACTAACTAAAATTCTTCGAAAAGATTGAGCCTCGGGGAGCCTCTTTTCAAAAACATAACCAACTAAAATTCTTCGAAAAGATTGAGCCTCGGGGAGCCTCTTTTCAAAAATATCCAGTTAGACTAGGAAATAGTCTTAGGTGAGTCAAGTCATTATTTTCTTGAAAATGACTTTGTCTAAGGAAGTGGTCGATGATCCGATAAAAGAAGGCCTCTGCGCCTCGCCACGACCTGGAAGTCATGATCTTGAAAAGGTAAACTTGACAAGCCTAGGGTCAAATCCAAATCTAACATAAAATTACTTGAACCTAAATCCACTTAATCAACTTAATTGGAAGTCATCTCACAAAAACCACATAAGTATAACATGCTTGATCATATAGACACAGGTGAGATGACCTAGGTTTAACAACTTCCAACCAATTTTTTTTTTTAAAAAAAAAATCTAACATCCAATCCAACCACCTTGTGTGTAGGATCAATGGATGTTGGACAGCGGTTGCTCCCGACACATGACCGGGGATCAACTCAAATTCACGAAGCTTCGATTCAAACGACAAGGATCGGTAGCCTTTGGGAATAATGGCAAGCTCAAAATCATCGGATCAGGTGATATCGAGCTTAACTCGAATTTTGTTATTAAAAATGTATTACTTGTAGAGAATTTTGAATATAACCTGCTTAGCGTAAGCCAATTATGTGACAATAACTATAAGGTCGTATTTTTAGAAAATGAATGTGTAATTAAAACAAATAAAACAGCTAAAACAATACTCAAAGGAACTAGGACAAATAACATTTATACAATTAACTTAATCAAATCCTCAGCCAAATGTCTTATGACACAGGAAGAGGAATCATGGTTGTGGCACCGACGACTCGATCACTCGCACCCAAGACTCGTCCACAAGATGAGTCAGAGTGGCTTAGTCAGAGGCTTACCCAACCTCAACAACTTGGTTAATAAAAGCTATAATGCTTGTCAACAAGGAAAACAACCTAGGACACAACACAAGTTAACTAACCAAGAACGAACCTCAAGTGTACTTGAGCTCCTGCATATGGATCTATTCGATTCACATGGAGCCAAGTCACTCAATAAAAGTCAATATTGCTTAGTCATAATTGACGACTACTCCAGGTTTACCTGGGTTAGGTTCATCAAATATAAAAATGATACCCTAGATCAATTAATCAATCTATTCAAATTAATCGAGAATAAAAAAAAACCTTAAGGTTAAAAGGCTTAGAAGCTATCATGGTGGTGAATTCGAAAATCAAAGGTTCACCAACTTCTGTAACCTAAACGGATACCACCATGAATTCTCTTGCCCTAGGACCCCTCAACAAAATAGTTTAGTGGAGCGAAAAAACCGAACTCTATAAGAAGCCGCTAGGACCATGTTAAATGAATACGACCTACCCGATAGGTCTTGGACAGAAGCCGTGAGTACGGCATGCTATGTCCAAAATAGGATCCTTATGGTAAAAAGGCACCTTAAGACCTCATACGAGATTTATCACAATAAAATACCCAACATCAAGTACTTTAGGGTATTTGGGTGTAAGGTACATATCCTAAACACTAAGGATTACCTAGGGAAATTTACATCCAAAACCATGACCGGAATCTTTCTAGGATACTCAACTACAAGTCGAGCTTATAGAGTATATAACCACGACACCCTTAGAGTCGAGGAGACTATCAATGTAGTATTTGATGAAGGACATGAACCTACAAAACCCCCAGCAACCCCAATTAGCGAGCCGATTCACACTAGACCTAACTCTGATCCGGAGATCAGGTCTAGTGTTAATCCTAACCTAAGTCAACCAAGTCACTCTATTGATCAAGTGATAGATGACTCCAACCAAACTAGTGTTCAACCAAGTCACCCCATTGATTAAGCATTAGGTGACACAAACCCAACCTAATCTAGGACTCAGACTAACCACCCTATCGATCAAGTGATAGGAGATCCTAATCTAGGAGTTCGAACTAGAGCATCCTATAGGAACCTTAGTCAAATTTCCTTAATTTCAAAGATAGAACCCAAATCAATTGAACAAGCTCTTCTTGATCCGATTGGATTATTGCAATGCAAGAAGAGCTAGCTCAATTTACTAGAATGAAGTGTGGGAATTAGTACCACCACCCTAGACAAAGCGATAATTGGAACAAGGTGGGTGTTTCGAAATAAGCTTGATGATAAAGGTGAAGTAGTTAGAAACAAGGCTAGGTTAGTCGCCAAAGGGTTTAGCCAATTCGAAGGCTTAGATTACGACGAAACCTATGCCCCAAAGAGCTAGACTCGAATCCATTCGAATGTTGCTAGCTTATGCCGCACATCGAGGATTTAAGCTGTTTCAAATGGATGTTAAGTCGGCATTCCTAAATGGATACATTAAAGAAGAAGTTTATGTTAGCCAATCCCCCGGATTCTAAAATCTAGATAAACCCGACCATGTTCTAAAACTTAAGAAAGCTCTCTATGGACTTAAACAAGCTCCTCGAGCTTGGTACGAGAGACTTTCAATCCATCTTAAGTCAAAAGGGTTTAACCAAGGCTTAGTTGACCCAACTCTCTTTGTAAAAACCTTAGGTAAAGAAATATTCATAGCTCAAATTTACGTAGATGATATAATTTTTAGAACCTCTAACTCAGCCTTACTAAACGAGTTCGTTTCACTCATGGAAAGTGAGTTCGAAATGAACTTGGTAGGCGAGTTAAGTTTCTTTTTAGGTCTACAAATTAAACAAACTAAGGATGGTATATACCTATATCAACAAAAATACACTAAGGAGTTAATTAAAAGATTTGGAATACAAGACGCTAAGGTAATAAACACCCCAATGGTGATAAATGTTAACATAGGAGAAGACCTAGAAAGTAAGTCCATTGACTTAAAGTACTATAGGAGCGCGATAGGAAGTCTCCTATACTTAACTACGAGTCGACCTGACATCCTATTCGCAGTAAGTATGTGCGCCAGGTTTCAAACCTGTGCTAAGGAGTCTCACCTAACCCTAGTTAAGCGTATCCTTAGATATCTAAAGGGTACACTTAATGTCGGTATTTGGTATCCTAGATCTACCGAGTTCGAACTAACCGGCTACTCCAATTCGGACTATGCCGGTAGTAAGCTCGATAGAAAGAGCACAAGTTGTTGTTGTCAACTTCTCGGCTTGAGTCTAGTGAGTTGGTGCAGTAGGAAACAACACTGTGTTGCTTTATCTACCACTGAAGCCGAATACATCGCGATGGGTGAGTGTGTCACACAACCTCTTTGGATGAAGCACACTCTCCGCGACTTTAAGTTAGACTTTACGAATACTAAACTTCACGTAGATAACATTAGTTCAATTAATCTTACAAAGAATCCGATGTGTCACTCTAGGACCAAACATATAGAGGTCAAACACCATTTCATTCGAGAACATGTGACCAACGGAGCCATACACCTCGAATACGTCGAATCGAAGTCTAACTTGGCAGATCTATTTACTAAACCCCTACCCGAAGCCGAATTTAGTCTATTAAGACGAAAATTGGGCATGTGCGTAATAGAATAGGTACTTGCAAATTATATATTCTTACTACTATTTCTTTAATTTCATGGAACTAACATAGGACATACCTTAGATATCATGCACCTATAGATTTAAGGAGCCAGTACATCTCACAACACATAGGACTAATATGTTTGTGTACTTAGCCACGTAGATGGGCGTGAGATGTTAGGACCTTACTCCTGGTTCCAGATGTAGAGCTAGTGCATCGCTATGAACCACGGAGTATAATCATACATACTAACCGACTCTGACCAGGACTGATTGATCTTCCATATCAATCAAGCCAAATATGAGTCGAACATTTTATAGATGAACTTATTTTCAGTATATTATTTTCAAAATAATGTGGAACATGATTGGACTTTAAAATTAAAACTTGTTTTATTCCAGACAAACTCTCACTCTTTTCGATATATGGCAAAAGGGGGAGAAAAAGGCCAAAGTTAAGGGATCAATTTTTTTAAGGCTTACTCAAACTTTAACACATTTAGTTAACTTGTTAACAGAAAATAATTTACTTAACTTTTAGTTAACTTGTTAACAAGTGTTAACAAAATGGAAGTAAAGGCGAAGGTTAAGAAATCAATTTTTTTTTTATTTCTTAACTTAAAACTTATTTTAAACACTATGGCCAATATTAAGTAATTTCGATTACTTAATTCTTTTTTAGTAGCAAATATCAAGGGGGAGAGTTAAAACTCTTTCTCAAGTACTCACCCTCGGTCAAGGAGGAGGTTTCCTCAAGGGGGAGCACTTGAAAAAGAGTTTTTATACTCCTACACATTCATGTATATCTCATACTCTTTTTGCTTAATTTATTTTTCTTAACTTTATATGTGGGTTTGCCATAAATCAAAAAGGGGGAGATTGTTGGTGCAGTAGGCACCTAAGTCGAACCTGAGTTTTGATTGTAGCAAACGATACAAAGTTAAGCTCATGTCATTATCTCACGAGCTGAATCAAGTGTGCAGTAAATTGCTATAGCTAGAGCTGAAGGCTAGCGACACCCGGAGAAAGCCGTGGTGGTCGGGCGACACTCGAGTGACTTCGGAGGGAGCCGAAGGAATCGAGTGGAAGGCTGGAAGCAAAAGCAACATGTAAGTATCGAGGTAAGCTTGTGTGTGCGAGCGTAAGTGAGCTCGTATCCTCTTTACGAGGATGATCTTAAGCGTAGATCCGACCAAAGACATCCCATAGATGGTCTAGGTCGAGATCGGACGGTCGAAGGCCGTCGAAATAAGGTTTTCTTTGAGCTAACCTTGCCTTGCAGCTAGCATCAGTCGACTACCAGCTTGGAGGACTCGATCAAACAATGATCGGCGTCAAGACTGACGATGTCGCCATCCATCGATCGATGATGACCATCACCGATCCGATGGTCAAAGGATCAGCCTCGAGGAGTCAAGGTTTATCACCAAATTTTAAGGGGAGTGGTGCTCAATTGTGATTGGCTAGTCTCTCGAAAAGGGGCTCAAAGGCTATAAAAGGAGGGCCAAACCTAGGGTTTGATAATCAATTCTAAGTGGCTTCCGCAAGCTGCGACTCTCCGAAGCGACTCTCGACGAAGTGTGTTGCCAACAACCCTAGCTTAAGGTCTTTCTTTTTAGTTGTTGGTATAATCCTTGTTATTGTTTTCAATATTGCAACTCTTTTACTCGAGGTTTTTCTATCGTTGCATTTTACTTTAATAGAAGAGAGGGTTTGCCTCTCTATCATTTTGCTTCGAAAGTTTTTTTGTAATCGTCAAACTCCTACCTCCAACGAGGAGGAGTGTTTTAGTGAATTGCCCTCCGTACACGGTCTAGGACCGTTAGGGCCTTGGAGTAGTAGCCGAAGGCTACGAACCAAGTAAAAAATAAACTTGTCTCTTTTTGTTTCATTTACATTTCTGCTGCGTATATTTGTCTTGAAACGAATTCGAAAGAAAAAGGTTTTTCGCTATTCTCCCCCCTCTAGCGAACCGCATCGATCCAACAGTATTTTCATATATATCCTTAATTATTCCAATATATGCTACACTAATATTTTTTTTCTAGAATTCTTCACATAATTTCTTTTGAAATTCTATCATAACAAAGTATTGAATGACTTACAAAATTATTTAACATGGTATTGAAACAAAAATAATGTCTGATCAATTGAGGATAAGTATCCTAATTCCCTTATATAAGAATAAGGGAGACATACAAACTTATGAAAACTATAGGGGTATTAAACTAATGAGTCATATCATGAAACTTTGGAAAAGAGTAATAGAAAAAAGATTAAGTAAGGAGACCATAGTTCCCAAAAATTAATTTAGATTTATGCCAAGAAGGTCGACAATAGAAGATATATATTTTCTCAGACAACTAATTGAAAAGTATCGAGAGCAAAAACATGATCTGCACATGATATTTATTGACTTAGAAAAAATTTATAATAGAATTCTAAGAGAATTTAAAAAAAAAATACGAGAATATGTGGAAACCATACACACTTATTTTTTATTTATGACTATTGTAATAAGATACGAGAACATATCAAATTATGGATGAGAAGAACGCTTACAAATTGATGCATAAAAAGGCTAAAAGAAAATCATGATGAAATTTAGTAAAAAGGGTCGCTCTTGCACAATTTATCATATTCGGAGGATCCAACTTTGTTACTTTTGAAACGCATCATTTATCGATGGAGTAAATAGTTCATAAGATTAAAATTTTGATTTTTAGAAACTTATTTGTAATGCAATTAGAGGTCCAAACTTTACATGAGTATTGGGTAAGCAATACATCAACTTGATTTTTAAAGGTTGAAATGAATTATATAGGTGGAGGTTATGTAGAGGCTACGTGAGTGTAAATTTGGCTATCCAATTAAAAAGTGTGATTCTGTTGGATTTCCTCGGCCTTGAACATTTGAGAGTTAGGGACGTCCACAAAATCGTCCATTTATGGGAAGATTATATATATGAAAAAATCTCTGTCGAATCATTCTTATCCATGCATGTTTATATAGCAATATTTATATTATTATTACTATTTAATTAAATTTTGATAAACTCTGACATATATTAGACATTGCTAATTCAATTATCAACATGTTAACAATATAATATTAAAATTAATAACCTTAATAATTGAATTAGTAAGACGTGTATATTTCTAATTCAATTATTATGCAAAGTTAATTTATTAAAAAAAATATATTTTGTATAAAAAATTAGAATTATCAATCTAACTTTCCATAAATATGAAAGGAAGTAAATCATAAATAATCATTGACTTTGATACGATGACAAATACGATGGAAAATGTAATCCGATATAAATATTAAATAATTTATTGACTCAAAAGATTGAACTTTATTTTTTTACATAAATTTTAAATTTTATACCATCCTCGAAGTGAAAAAAAAATCCTTATTCGTGAGTCGAAAGAGTTTTGGATGGATAAAATGTAGGTGCTCTGTCACTATATTCATATTTTTTATATTTTATTTAAAGAATGTTTTTTAATTATTTTTTTATAACGAATTAAGTTATACAACTTCTGAAAAAAAATCTTAAAAATTAAATTAGACTTAATATACGCTATGTGATGTCGAATGTGAAAAATGCAAAAGTTTAACCTTGAAAAAAAAAATCAAGATTTGATGCTTGAAAAGTACAATAATAATTAATGAGCTAGGCTATCCACACACGCCACCAATTACTAAATAAATCTCAATTTTTTCTCAATAATATCCTTAAATGAAAGTCTAAAATGTTATTTTTATAAAATTTATAAAATATATTAATCTCCGCTTTCTTCCTCTTCTTCTCATTCAATAGATAAAAATCGAATATATTATATTGAGTTCGATGGACAATAATTGAACAGATCCTAATACATTCGACAGATGATAACCGAATATATAATAATATATTTATTGGATCAAGACCAAATGACATGGGAATGCATTGTATTTTATTCTCGTGCATCATTGCTCCGATGATCACTATAGTCAACTCTGAATTTATCGGAGTCGCCACTATTTGACCGACTGAATCACAATCAAATTTCAATTGAATTACTATCAAAATCCAATCGAATTACGACTGCTAATGCTGCAACCATTGACGACCACAATGTGATCGATTTCGATCGCAATCCGATCGAATTTCAATATCAACTAGACCGTGATCAGATTTCAACCAAATCACAATCGAAATCTAACCACTCAATAACAATGTTGAACAACAATAGCTTCGAGCGATCGACAATACCAAATGATAGAAAGGATAAAATAGAAATATTGACATATTCAGAAAAATTTGTTATTAAAAAAATATTGATGTTGTATTTAGAAAATAGGATGTATTTAGGGAAAGTGGGGCGTCCATCGCCTGGTAAGTCAAGTGTTGACGAGAGAAATCGCAAATAGGTGAACTCCAAAATTTATGTGAAAAAAACCAATAAAAGGAATTGATAAAAATGGCAAAAATTAATTGAGAAATCAAAGAAACTTTCAACTTATATTCCCCGATTATAAATTGAACACAAACTGTGGCATCGTATTTCAGCTTAGCAGTTCAGCAATTTACAATAATCTTCACAGTTAGCAACTCACAGGAAAATTTAGACGTGTTCATGCTATGAAACAATTTTTACTATCGAACCAGTTTTAATGTATTCGGATGACAGGACAAAATTTTGAATAAGATTACAATATTTATTTCTTTATAAAAAAACCCCATTGAATTCTACAGAGAACACTTCACAATTAGCTTTTAACCAACGAGACAAGATTAATAACAGAAATGCTAAAAACAATTTTAAAATAGCAACTTTCTGCTTGACTAACTTTTGATTTTGTGAACTTCGCAGATTGCTATTTACTTAAAATTTTCTTGATAAACAATCATTTTATTGGCACATGTGTAGATCATTCATGCATACATTATTTGCAAGCTCAAAAGTAGTTTTTAATGAGCATGTGCAATTGTACTTGCAGGAGAGTGCAAATTAATAACATTATACACCGATCAATACCAGTGAGCAGTTGTTATTGGTTCCTTCAGCAATTTGGACTCCTTCAGCAACATGGAAAAAGCTCATTCAGATGCTCAAATTCCAAGTGCTTTAAGTCCTTCGGCATTCAGATAGTTTGTAAACTTACTTTAATTGTACAGCTTCTCGATCTGCTCCCTGTATCGTTCAACCACTTTGTCCCTTCTTATTTTCATGGTCGGAGTCAGTAATCCATTATCAATCTAGACAAAAATAAGATTTTGATAAGGTAAATTTAGAGATTTAAGATCATAATGAGAACCGAAACGTTGGAGGTTACCGTGAAAGGCTCATCTATTACAAGGATCGATCCAATCTGGAAAGTGAAATCAGCAGTCCTGCAATAAATAAAAGTGCACGTTAACTGTTGTGCTTCAAATGTTGATAGTCAACGCTGTCAGGGGAATTTTATGCACGCAGAATTCTATATTTGAAGACGTTTGTGCTCGCGTCAGTGCCACACTTCCCTTCATGGCTTAGTTCCCATTGAGAATAATGAGAAGGCTTTTCTACAGTTTTCATGATTACATAAGGAAAATATAGGATAAGTGATGTACCACTTCTCCAAAAGCAAAAAGACCCTGAACAGTATCAGTCAAGAAGCAAAAGTCAACGGTGAAATATGATTACAATCTACTTCTCAGATGGTGCATGGATTGCAAGAGGCCAGACGATGGAAAAAACAGATAATTTCCTTGAATTATAAAGAGCTATAGAACTCCAAGATTCAAGATTTCTGTGGAGAAAAGAAACAACGGGAGAACGTCTCTACCTGACATACTCGAATTAATGTACAATTTCAAGATTCAAGATTTCGAGGAAAAAAAGTAGTCTCCACCTCATATACTCCCTCGAATTACTAGAGTTTATAGAACTTCAAGATTCTGAGAGAAAATAGAAGAATTATACTCTGCCAGATACACTCATGTAGAGATAGTAATATTTCAATAACAACAATCTCTTCTGACTAAGAACTTAATTCCCTACCCATCCCCTCTCGCTAATAGCTGGAAACTTTAGTATTGAATGGACAAGATAATATAACCATGCAAGCAGGGTTTTGAGCTTTAGTTCGTCATTTTACTCAGAGAACCCATTTAGTTCATGTGTCATTAAATTGAGCAATGAAGATGGAACAATAAGACGCTTCAGTTAGCATTGGAAAAGTTAAGCAGCACAATCATAGTTAGGTTAACAATAGTAGGGCATATAGAAGGTAATCACTCGAGTTACTATACTGCAGGTAATCGTGTTTGTCTACGATGAGTCAAAGATCATTCTCAGGCCTTTCATTCCTCAATCATCTTTTACAGAGATTTATGGACAAAAGCCACTTCATTTCGAACGATGAAGTTCTTTTTGACATCATGTGCAAAAGCATCAAACAAAGATATGGAGACAGAGAATAATTATTACCAAGGTTCAACTTCAAAATAATAGGGTATTTAGCTTATATTCAATGACAACAGAGTCATCACTGCCATTCAGGATCTAGTATATAGGAAGCCATAAGAAAATGATAAAAAAGCCATAGTACAGAATCAAAGTAGTAGATCCAATAAAGATTTTAGAGACACATTTGAAGCACAGAAATGATTAAAAAGGAATTTGGCAGTAGTAGGAAAAAAAGCCATAGCATAAGTTCCCTAGCAATTATAGTATGTTAAAGTGTCAAACAAAAGGCATGGAGATTAAAAAAAATAAACTATTAGGAAGCTCTAATTTTGATTCTATAATAAGCTATTTAGCATATATTGACTGAACTCAGAGTTAATCAATGTCATTCATGATCTAATATAACAAGTTATACGAAAATGTTAATAGACTGCAGAATAAAAATATATTTAATAAGCATAAATTGATTGAACTTCAAAGTCATCAATGTCATTCATGATCTAATATAACAAGCTATATGAAAATGTTAATATACCGTCAAATAAAAATAGATTTAATAAAAGTTGTGAAGATATTTTAGTCGCCAATGACAACTTAAAAAAGAAAAAGGAATTTTGGCAGAAGCGAAAAAGAGGCCATACCACTGAAAAATAAAGCATCTAGAAAAAGTACGTAGATAATTATCTTTTTAGAAAAAAAATCTATTACCAAGCTTTAACTTCTTTGTATAATAGGCTCTTAAGTTCATGTTCTCGGTGTTTAGAACCATCTGTGACAATTGACTGCCTTCGTGCTAGCTCTTGAACTTCATCCTTGTTGGGTACAATGAGAGCTCCAAGTCTTCGCCGATCCTAAACACAAGTTTTTATAAATAACGTAAGATAAAAATACATGCAAGCAAAAAAAGACAAGTTTGACAAGGTAGGCACAAAATGATCAAACAGTAATTTGTCATTACAGGAAAGAATATTCCAACACTTGAAAATATTATGACGGATAGTATTAGTTCACAGGTCAATAAACAATGAAAATAAAAACAATAACTGTGTTTGAGCATCAGTTCATCTTGCCAAGTGTCACAGGGTTACCTTCTGTCTTAGAAATGTTCCCACATGGTAACCAAGTTCCGCACTTGATTCAGCTCACAAATGCACAAACGAATGCCTTACACAATATGACCAACAAAAGTCACAAGTAAGCAACACATAATGCACCGGAGAATTCTCAACCTTTATTATTCACAATAATAAAGAATCACAACATGAAACACACACCTTTGCCACTGTCCAAACTTCGCCTATTTATACTATATAGGTGGCGGTTGGCATGACGGTTACATGGTAGTTTTTCCAACTATCGATCCCACATGTATAAACTGCTTGTCCACATCATTTTGTTATTTTGGCACCCTACCAATGACCGCTTGCACACCATACTTGGAATTTTAATGTTTTGAGTGATTTAGGATTTTCAGTCTGCAAATGAAAATACGACCTTCATCATTTACTACTCGTATTTTCGTCTACTTGTTGTTTTACCACAATAAATTGTATAGGAAATGGTATAGCCAGATTTGCATACGCATTGATATAGGACTCTAGTAGTCGATCCTAAATAGCTGGAACAAACAAGGCTCGATGATTGAGTGCAAATAGTGAACTTTGATATATCATCGTCCTGTATATGTAATTGCAATACGTCCAGAGAGAACAGTTACTGGATGAATTGTGTTTGTTTAAATTTATTTGCAATTATAGCATTATGATAACACCGGTGTTGATATTGTCTCTTATTGTTTTTTTTCATGATGATGAGATTAATCCTTTCTATTTCAAGTGCAGGTCAGTGACATCTCACTTGCGGATTACATTGCTGTGACTCCTCCAAAACATGCAACGTATCTCCCACATACTGCTGGAAGGTACTCTGTTAAGAGGTTCCGCAAGGCACAGTGCCCAATTATCGAAAGACTTACCAATTCTCTGATGATGCATGGCCGGAACAACGGAAAGAAGCTAATGGCTGTCCGGATAATTAAACATGCGATGGAGATTATTCATTTGCTTACTGATGCTAACCCTATCCAAGTCATTGTGGATGCGATCATTAACAGGTAATTAGACTCTAAACTTAAGGCTCATTGCAAGGACATTCAACAAGGCAGACTGCATTTACTTAAAAGTAACTTAAGGGAACAGACTAAAATAAGTAGCAATGCACTTGCATAGCGACTGTGTGATCCTTTGAAGTTCCTAGTAGTCTTACATTGCATGGGTACGGAAGGAAGAGTGTTTGCTGGAAACTAATGAGAATTCAGTCATCTATGATTAGTTTGATTTAAGCATTACATGCTGAATTCACTTGAACCTGCTTGAAACTTGTTCTGTATTATTTTGATTCACTTACACATCATGCTACTGAACGTGTGGGAGGATTGAAGTTACAAAGCTCGATGCTTGTGACATGTTGAAGATGTTAATGTTTCTCATGCTCCTCTGCATGCCAGTGGTCCAAGGGAAGATGCTACTCGAATTGGGTCGGCTGGTGTTGTCAGGCGTCAGGCAGTTGATATCTCCCCGCTGAGGCGGGTTAACCAGGCAATTTACCTCCTCACAACTGGTGCACGTGAAAGTGCTTTCCGAAACATTAAGACCATTGCCGAGTGCTTAGCTGATGAGTTAATTAATGCAGCAAAGGGTTCCTCCAACAGGTGAATTCCTCCAGAGCTTTTCTGATACTTTGGACTTCCATTTTCTTCCCAATTAAGCTCACCGCTTTATGTGTTGTTCTTAACAGCTACGCAATCAAGAAGAAGGATGAGGTTGAGCGTGTTGCCAAGGCAAACCGTTGAGCTGCTCGGCTTACAAATTCACATTGGTTATGGAAATTTTCTTGTAGGCTTGGGGTATCTTTTAAGCTATATAGGCATTTAAACTCACAGTTGTGTTTAGCTAAACTTAAGTGTTTTGGATGCGGGACTAGATTTTGGATTTGATGAGTATTTCATTATTGTGCATTGTTTCAGAACAGGCAAAGTTTTCATTCTTGATTATGTTTTTGTTGAGTGGGTGAAATGAAAGTAAGCACCAAAACTCCAAACCCTAGCGGCTTGCCTCCGTCGAAATTGAGGCAGCTTATTCATTGCCACCGACAAAACTTTAATATGATAATATTATTCATATTAGAAATTTATTTCAAATTCAATCTCCCATCAGACTGACGTGGATGGTCATTGATAATACTGAATCCGAATCTAATCTACTTACCCTAGTTTTATATGAAGAATATAATATTTATGCATTGGTAAAACTTATGTGGAGTTATTGAATAATATTATTTACTAAAAAAATAAAACCATAACCAAATAAGGTGCTAGTTATCCTTTTGATAAAATAAAAATATTTATGTTATACTTTTCTCATTTGCATCCGAAGGCATCTACTATAATTCAATGATATAGTTAAATATTGACATCTACATTCTAATTTAATTTTTATATAATAAAAAATCTATTTTAAAATGCATCTCTTATTAATTTTTTTTATAAAAATATTAAATTAACAAAAAAAAAATGAATTCTTCAAAAATATGCATTAATATACCCATTGAAAGGGAAGAGTGAATCTCCTTAATTACAAAGTGATAATGATAATTTCAATGTTAAACAAGCATATGAATTTTTTTGTTCGACAATAGCAATCAATCAAATTTTATTACACTAGATGAGATCGACTATATAAATCTTCTTATGTCATTGAACTCTATTCCCTATTATATTATAAT
The DNA here is from genome assembly GCA_025175895.1 of Wurfbainia villosa. NCBI lineage: Eukaryota > Viridiplantae > Streptophyta > Magnoliopsida > Zingiberales > Zingiberaceae > Wurfbainia > Wurfbainia villosa. The sequence goes on from CM046006.1 coordinate 35,966,034, forward strand.
TTATATTTATATAAATTTTATCTTTTTTGTCATTGCTAATCAAATCTTATTTCTCGGTTAATTTGCATATAGTATTTGTTGGTGCAGTAGACACCTAAGTCGAACCTGAGTTTTGATTGTAGCAAACGATACAAAGTTAAGCTCATGTCATTATCTCACGAGCTGAATCAAGTGTGCAGTAAATTGCTATAGCTGGAGCTGAAGGCTAGCGACACCCGGAGGAAGCCGCGGTGGTCGGGCGACACTCGAGTGACTTCGGAGGGAGCCGAAGGAATCGAGTGGAAGGCCGGAAGCAAAAGCAACATGTAAGTATCGAGGTAAGCTCGTGTGTGCGAGCGTAAGTGAGCTCGTATCCTCTTTACGAGGATGATCCTAAGCGTAGATCCGACCAAAGACATCCCATAGATGGTCTAGGTCGAGATCGGACGGTCGAAGGCCGTCGAAATAAGGTTTTCTTTGAGCTAACCTTGCCTTGCAGCTAGCATCGATCGCCCTTTGGAGGACTCGGCTCACAGTCAGCGATCGCTGAAGGTCGACCTCGATCGCCATCGGTCGATGATGATGGCCATCGATCGATGGTCAAAGGATCAGCCTCGAGAGTCAAGGTTTATCACCAAATTTCAAGGGGAGTGGTGCTCAATTGTGATTGGCTAGGGTTCCTCTCAAAAAGGGGCTCAAAGGCTATAAAAGGAGGGTCAAACCTAGGGTTTGATAATCAATTCTAAGTGCGACTCTCAAGCGACTCTCGACGACAACGAAGTGTTGCCAACAACCTTAGCTTAAGGTCTTTCTTTTTAGTTGTTGGTATAATCCTTGTTATTGTTTCCAATATTGCAACTCTTTACTCGAGGTTTTCTATCGTTGCATTTTACTTTAATAGAAGAGAGGGTTTGTTTTGCTTCAAAGTTTTTTGTAATCGTCAAACTCCTACCTCCAACGAGGAGGAGTGTTTTAGTGAATTGCCCTCCGCATACACGGTCAGGACCGTTAGGGCCTTGGAGTAGTAGCCAAGGCTACGAACCAAGTAAAAAATAAACTTGTCTCTTTGTTTCATTTACATTTCCGCGTATATTTGTCTTGAAACGAATTCAAAAGAAAAGGTTTTTAGCTATTCACCCCCCCTCTAGCGAACCGCATCGATCCAACAATTGGTATCAGAGCCGGGGGTTGCTAAGATTTGGTGAAACCACCAATCTAGCCATTTTTACAGATTTATTTTTCTTTTAATTTTGTTTTGTTTTATTTTATTTCGCTTTGTTAAGTTTTCTCCCGCACTACTAATCCAAGATGCGAGTCTTGGTACTTGTTTTTGTGCTTTTGTCGTTGCTAGTTTCTTCGTCTTCGTCTCTTTGTGTCTTTTGTTCTAATGGTCCATCTCGAGGGTTTTAGCACCATCCGACCTCCGTTTTACAATGGAGATGACTTCCGTTATTGGAAGGGTCGGATGGAATGCTTTCTCAAAACCCAAATCGATATGTGGATCATAATCCAAACGGGTTTCACACTTCCGACTAATGAAGTGGGTGACTCCTTGGATTATGATCAATGGACCATTGCGACAAAACGACAAGTCGAAGCCGACGCCAAGGCAACACAAATCCTCCAATGCGGCCTATCCAAGGAGGAGCTAAATCGCGTCGGCCCCTTCATAAGCGCAAAAGATCTTTGGACAAAACTAGTGGAGCTACACGAAGGGACCGATGAAGCCAAGGTATGTAAGCATGATCTTCTTTTCAATAAACTATATAACCTAAAAATGCAAGAACACGAGTCCGCGACCCAACTTCAGTCCAGACATCGTCAACAACCTACACGCAATCGGGCAAAAGGTCGAAAACCGCGACCTTATAAGGTATGTTCTAAACTCTTTTCCGAGGACTACCTTGTGGGCATCCATGGTCGATGCCTACAAGGTCTCCAAGGACCTTTCTAAACTTAGGTTAGATGAACTTTTTTCCGATTTTGAACTTCATGAGCAAATTCCAACTCTGAACCCGAGAGGGTATAGCCTTGTTTGCGTGTTCAAAGAAGAAGAAAATCGCAAGCAAGCCACCACCAACCGAGGAGGAAGACGAGTCCGAAGAAGAAGTTGACCCGGAGTTGACTGCCGAACTAATGAACCTAGCTCGAAGGATAGCCAAGGGACGAAAGCGAACCACGACTCGACCCAACCAAGGTAAGCCTAAAAGTTCTAATATTAGGTGTTATGAGTGTAACAGGTTTGGACATATCAAGTCCGAGTGCCCTAAGCTCAACCACAAAGCACCTAAGCACAAGAAGGCCCTCAACGCGACATGGGAAGAAGCGTCATCCAAGAAGACGGCGAAGACCACGCCTTCATGGCGAATCAATTGAGTCGACAAGAGACCGAACCCGAACTTGAGTCGTAACTCGAGGATGACTCGACTACGGTTACCTTCAAGTCAAGCCACGGATACGCATCCGGTTCAAAAGATACCCTTAAAGTAAGTCGAACTTTATTTAATACTTTACAAAATACGGTTAGGTTTTTGTCTAGGAAATTAGTTAAATCCGAGTCCAAGGTCGAGACCCTGGTTGAGGAGGTCAAACTCCTCAAACACAAGGTCTCCCTAACCTCTTCGACTAGTCGAGTTCAAGAGAAGGACTCAACTCGGGTTGAAAAACTCGAAGTTGAGAACTCACTCTTGAAAAGTCAAGTCGAAGATCTTAGGAACACGTTGGAAAGGTTCACTTCGGGATCCAAAGGACTTGACCTCCTACTTGGATCTCAAAGGGCCGTGTACAATAAGGCTGGACTAGGGTTTAACTCAAACACGACTAATAGGTCGTATATGTCGATTGTAAGTCGACATAGGAAACATGTCCAAGTATGGGTCCCTAAGAACCTTTGATTTCAACTCTAGGATCCAACCGCATCGGGTTCCCAAGGACCAAATCCACTATGTGGATAGACCGAACCGATTCAACGGTCTAAGGGGAGCCAGTACAAAACATGTTTGTGCTTTAACTTAAAAATTGCATGTTTTAACTTAGAAAGTTTGTGCTTTAACTTAGAAATTGCATGCTTTAACTTAGAAAGTTTGTGCTTTAAAACTTGTGAACTCACTTAGAACTAACATAACTAACTAAAATTCTTGAAAAGATTGAGCCTCGGGGAGCCTCTTTTCAAAAACATAACCAACTAAAATTCTTCGAAAAGATTGAGCCTCGGGGAGCCTCTTTTCAAAAATATCCAGTTAGACTAGGAAATAGTCTTAGGTGAGTCAAGTCATTATTTTCTTGAAAATGACTTTGTCTAAGGAAGTGGTCGATGATCCGATAAAAGAAGGCCTCTGCGCCTCGCCACGACCTGGAAGTCATGATCTTGAAAAGGTAAACTTGACAAGCCTAGGGTCAAATCCAAATCTAACATAAAATTACTTGAACCTAAATCCACTTAATCAACTTAATTGGAAGTCATCTCACAAAAAACCACATAAGTATAACATGCTTGATCATACAGTGAGATGACCTAGGTTTAACAACTTCCAACCAATTTTTTTTTAAAAAAATCTAACATCCAATCCAACCACCTTGTGTGTAGGATCAATGGATGTTGGAGCGGTTCCCCGACATACGACCGGATCAACTCAAATTCCCACAGCTTCGATTCAAACGACAAGGATCGGTAGCCTTTGGGAATAACGGCAAGCTCAAAATCATCGGATCAGGTGATATCGAGCTTAACTCGAATTTTGTTATTAAAAATGTATTACTTGTAGAGAATTTTGAATATAACCTGCTTAGCGTAAGCCAATTATGTGACAATAACTATAAGGTCGTATTTTTAGAAAATGAATGTGTAATTAAAACAAATAAAACAGCTAAAACAATACTCAAAGGAACTAGGACAAATAACATTTATACAATTAACTTAATCAAATCCTCAGCCAAATGTCTTATGACACAGGAAGAGGAATCATGGTCTGGCCACTGCAGACCCAAGACTCGGCCCACAAGATGAGTCAGAGTGGCTTAGTCAGAGGCTTACCTAACCTCAACAATTTGGTTAATAAAATCTGTAATGCTTGTCAACAAGGAAAACAACCTAGGACACAACACAAGTTAACTAACCAAGAACGAACCTCAAGTGTACTTGAGCTCCTGCATATGGATCTATTCGATTCACATGGAGCCAAGTCACTCAATAGAAGTCAATATTGCTTAGTCATAATTGACGACTACTCCAGGTTTACCTGGGTTAGGTTCATCAAATATAAAAATGATACCCTAGATCAATTAATCAATCTATTCAAATTAATCGAGAATAAAAAAAAACCTTAAGGTTAAAAGGCTTAGAAGCTATCATGGTGGTGAATTCGAAAATCAAAGGTTCACCAACTTCTGTAACCTAAACGGATACCACCATGAATTCTCTTGCCCTAGGACCCCTCAACAAAATAGTTTAGTGGAGCGAAAAAACCGAACTCTATAAGAAGCCGCTAGGACCATGTTAAAGGTGAATGTGAGTACTAGCATGCTTGCTATGTCCAAAATAGGATCCTTATGGTAAAAAGGCACCTTAAGACCTCATACGAGATTTATCACAATAAAATACCCAACATCAAGTACTTTAGGGTATTTGGGTGTAAGGTACATATCCTAAACACTAAGGATTACCTAGGGAAATTTACATCCAAAACCATGACCGGAATCTTTCTAGGATACTCAACTACAAGTTGAGCTTATAGAGTATATAACCACGACACCCTTAGAGTCGAGGAGACTATCAATGTAGTATTTGATGAAGGACATGAACCTACAAAACCCCCAGCAACCCCAATTAGCGAGCCGATTCACACTAGACCTAACTCTGATCCGGAGATCAGGTCTAGTGTTAATCCTAACCTAAGTCAACCAAGTCACTCTATTGATCAAGTGATAGATGACTCCAACCAAACTAGTGTTCAACCAAGTCACCCCATTGATCAAGCATTAGGTGACACAAACCCAACCCAATCTAGGACTCAGACTAACCACCCTATCGATCAAGTGATAGGAGATCCTAATCTAGGAGTTCGAACTAGAGCATCCTATAGGAACCTTAGTCAAATTTCCTTAATTTCAAAGATAGAACCCAAATCAATTGAACAAGCTCTTCTTGATCCCGATTGGATTATTGCAATGCAAGAAGAGCTAGCTCAATTTACTAGGAATGAAGTGTGGGAATTAGTACCACCACCTAAAGACAAAACGATAATTGGAACAAGGTGGGTGTTTCGAAATAAGATTGATGATAAAGGTGAAGTAGTTAGAAACAAGGCTAGGTTAGTCGCCAAAGGGTTTAGTCAAGTCGAAGGATTAGATTACGACGAAACCTATGCCCCAGTAGCTAGACTCGAATCCATTCGAATGTTGCTAGCTTATGCCGCACATCGAGGATTTAAGCTGTTTCAAATGGATGTTAAGTCGGCATTCCTAAATGGATACATTAAAGAAGAAGTTTATGTTAGCCAACCCCCCTGATTCTAAAATCTAGATAAACCCGACCATGTTCTAAAACTTAAGAAAGCTCTCTATGGACTTAAACAAGCTCCTCGAGCTTGGTACGAGAGACTTTCAATCCATCTTAAGTCAAAAGGGTTTAACCAAGGCTTAGTTGACCCAACTCTCTTCGTAAAAACCTTAGGTAAAGAAATATTCATAGCTCAAATTTACGTAGATGATATAATTTTTAGAATCTCTAACTCAGCCTTATTAAACGAGTTCGTTTCACTCATGGAAAGTGAGTTCGAAATGAACTTGGTAGGCGAGTTAAGTTTCTTTTTAGGTCTACAAATTAAACAAACTAAGGATGGTATATACCTATATCAACAAAAATACACTAAGGAGTTAATTAAAAGATTTGGAATGCAAGACGCTAAGGTAATAAACACCCCAATGGCGATTAATGTTAACATAGGAGAAGACCTAGAAAGTAAGTCCATTGACTTAAAGTACTATAGGAGCGTGATAGGAAGTCTCCTATACTTAACTGTGAGTCGACCCAACATCCTATTCGCAGTAAGTATGTGCGCCAGGTTTCAAACCTGTGCTAAGGAGTCTCACCTAACCCTAGTTAAGCGTATCCTTAGATATCTAAAGGGTACACTTAATGTCGGTATTTGGTATCCTAGATCTACCGAGTTCGAACTAACCGGCTACTCCGATTTGGACTACGCGTAGTAAGCTCGATAGAAAGAGCACGAGTGGTTGTTGTCAACTTTCTACCGAGTCTAGTGAGTTGGTGCAGTAGGAAACAACACTGTGTTGCTTTATCTACCACTGAAGCCGAATACATCGCGATGGGTGAGTGTGTCACACAACCTCTTTGGATGAAGCACACTCTCCGCGACTTTAAGTTAGACTTTACGAATACTAAACTTCACGTAGATAACATTAGTTCAATTAATCTTACAAAGAATCCGATGTGTCACTCTAGGACCAAACATATAGAGGTCAAACACCATTTCATTCGAGAACATGTGGCCAACGGAGCCATACAACTCGAATACGTCGAATCGAAGTCTAACTTGGCAGACCTATTTACTAAACCCCTACCCGAAGCCGAATTTAGTCTATTAAGACGAAAATTGGGCATGTGCGTAATAGAATAGGTACTTGCAAATTATATATTCTTACTACTATTTCTTTAATTTCATGGAACTAACATAGGACATACCTTAGATATCATGCACCTATAGATTTAAGGAGCCAGTACATCTCACAACACATAGGACTAATATGTTTGTGTACTTAGCCACGTAGATGGGCGTGAGATGTTAGGACCTTACTCCTGGTTCCAGATGTAGAGCTAGTGCATCGCTATGAACCACGGAGTATAATCATACATACTAACCGACTCTGACCAGGACTGATTGATCTTCCATATCAATCAAGCCAAATATGAGTCGAACATTTTATAGATGAACTTATTTTCAGTATATTATTTTCAAAATAATGTGGAACATGATTGGACTTTAAAATTAAAACTTGTTTTATTCCAGACAAACTCTCACTCTTTTCGATATATGGCAAAAGGGGGAGAAAAAGGCCAAAGTTAAGGGATCAATTTTTTTAAGGCTTACTCAAACTTTAACACATTTAGTTAACTTGTTAACAGAAAATAATTTACTTAACTTTTAGTTAACTTGTTAACAAGTGTTAACAAAATGGAAGTAAAGGCGAAGGTTAAGAAATCAATTTTTTTATTTCTTAACTTAAAACTTATTTTAAACACTATGGCCAATATTAAGTAATTTCGGTTACTTAATTCTTTTTTAGTAGCAAATATCAAGGGGGAGAGTTAAAACTCTTTCTCAAGTACTCACCCTCGGTCAAGGAGGAGGTTTCCTCAAGGGGGAGCACTTGAAAAAGAGTTTTTATACTCCTACACATTCATGTATATCTCATACTCTTTTGCTTAATTTATTTTTCTTAACTTTGTATGTGGGTTTGCCATAAATCAAAAAGGGGGAGATTGTTGGTGCAGTAGGCACCTAAGTCGAACCTGAGTTTTGATTATAGCAAACGATACAAAGTTAAGCTCATGTCATTATCTCACGAGCTGAATCAAGTGTGCAGTAAATTGCTATAGCTAGAGCTGAAGGCTAGCGACACCCGGAGAAAGCCGTGGTGGTCGGGCGACACTCGAGTGACTTCGGAGGGAGCCGAAGGAATCGAGTGGAAGGCTGGAAGCAAAAGCAACATGTAAGTATCGAGGTAAGCTTGTGTGTGCGAGCGTAAGTGAGCTCGTATCCTCTTTACGAGGATGATCTTAAGCGTAGATCCGACCAAAGACATCCCATAGATGGTCTAGGTCGAGATCGGACGATCGGCCGTCGAAATAAGGTTTTCTTTGAGCTAACCTTGCCTTGCAGCTAGCATCAGTCGACTACCAGCTTGGAGGACTCGATCGCCACAAAACTGATCGCCGATGAGTCAAGACTGATCGATTCGTCGATCCATATGATGACCATCAGATGGTCCCAAATTTTAAGGGGAGTGGTGCTCAATTGTGATTGGCTAGTCTCTCGAAAAGGGGCTCAAAGGCTATAAAAGGAGGGCCAAACCTAGGGTTTGATAATCAATTCTAAGTGCTCAAAAGCTTCCGCAACACTGCGACTCTCAACAACCCTAGCTTAAGGTCTTTCTTTTTAGTTGTTGGTATAATCCTTGTTATTGTTTTCAATATTGCAACTCTTTTACTCGAGGTTTTTCTATCGTTGCATTTTACTTTAATAGAAGAGAGGGTTTGCCTCTCTATCATTTTGCTTCGAAAGTTTTTTTGTAATCGTCAAACTCCTACCTCCAACGAGGAGGAGTGTTTTAGTGAATTGCCCTCCGTACACGGTCTAGGACCGTTAGGGCCTTCGGAGTAATGGCAGAAGACTACTGACAAAAATAAAAAATAAACTTGTCTCTTTTTGTTTCATTTACATTTCTGCTGCGTATATTTGTCTTGAAACGAATTCGAAAGAAAAAGGTTTTTCGCTATTCTCCCCCCTCTAGCGAACCGCATCGATCCAACAGTATTTTCATATATATCCTTAATTATTCCAATATATGCTACACTAATATTTTTTTTCTAGAATTCTTCACATAATTTCTTTTGAAATTCTATCATAACAAAGTATTGAATGACTTACAAAATTATTTAACATGGTATTGAAACAAAAATAATGTCTGATCAATTGAGGATAAGTATCCTAATTCCCTTATATAAGAATAAGGGAGACATACAAACTTATGAAAACTATAGGGGTATTAAACTAATGAGTCATATCATGAAACTTTGGAAAAGAGTAATAGAAAAAAGATTAAGTAAGGAGACCATAGTTCCCAAAAATTAATTTAGATTTATGCCAAGAAGGTCGACAATAGAAGATATATATTTTCTCAGACAACTAATTGAAAAGTATCGAGAGCAAAAACATGATCTGCACATGATATTTATTGACTTAGAAAAAATTTATAATAGAATTCTAAGAGAATTTAAAAAAAAAATACGAGAATATGTGGAAACCATACACACTTATTTTTTATTTATGACTATTGTAATAAGATACGAGAACATATCAAATTATGGATGAGAAGAACGCTTACAAATTGATGCATAAAAAGGCTAAAAGAAAATCATGATGAAATTTAGTAAAAAGGGTCGCTCTTGCACAATTTATCATATTCGGAGGATCCAACTTTGTTACTTTTGAAACGCATCATTTATCGATGGAGTAAATAGTTCATAAGATTAAAATTTTGATTTTTAGAAACTTATTTGTAATGCAATTAGAGGTCCAAACTTTACATGAGTATTGGGTAAGCAATACATCAACTTGATTTTTAAAGGTTGAAATGAATTATATAGGTGGAGGTTATGTAGAGGCTACGTGAGTGTAAATTTGGCTATCCAATTAAAAAGTGTGATTCTGTTGGATTTCCTCGGCCTTGAACATTTGAGAGTTAGGGACGTCCACAAAATCGTCCATTTATGGGAAGATTATATATATGAAAAAATCTCTGTCGAATCATTCTTATCCATGCATGTTTATATAGCAATATTTATATTATTATTACTATTTAATTAAATTTTGATAAACTCTGACATATATTAGACATTGCTAATTCAATTATCAACATGTTAACAATATAATATTAAAATTAATAACCTTAATAATTGAATTAGTAAGACGTGTATATTTCTAATTCAATTATTATGCAAAGTTAATTTATTAAAAAAAATATATTTTGTATAAAAAATTAGAATTATCAATCTAACTTTCCATAAATACGAAAGGAAGTAAATCATAAATAATCATTGACTTTGATACGATGACAAATACGATGGAAAATGTAATCCGATATAAATATTAAATAATTTATTGACTCAAAAGATTGAACTTTATTTTTTTACATAAATTTTAAATTTTATACCATCCTCGAAGTGAAAAAAAAATCCTTATTCGTGAGTCGAAAGAGTTTTGGATGGATAAAATGTAGGTGCTCTGTCACTATATTCATATTTTTTATATTTTATTTAAAGAATGTTTTTTAATTATTTTTTTATAACGAATTAAGTTATACAACTTCTGAAAAAAAATCTTAAAAATTAAATTAGACTTAATATACGCTATGTGATGTCGAATGTGAAAAATGCAAAAGTTTAACCTTGAAAAAAAAAATCAAGATTTGATGCTTGAAAAGTACAATAATAATTAATGAGCTAGGCTATCCACACACGCCACCAATTACTAAATAAATCTCAATTTTTTCTCAATAATATCCTTAAATGAAAGTCTAAAATGTTATTTTTATAAAATTTATAAAATATATTAATCTCCGCTTTCTTCCTCTTCTTCTCATTCAATAGATAAAAATCGAATATATTATATTGAGTTCGATGGACAATAATTGAACAGATCCTAATACATTCGACAGATGATAACCGAATATATAATAATATATTTATTGGATCAAGACCAAATGACATGGGAATGCATTGTATTTTATTCTCGTGCATCATTGCTCCGATGATCACTATAGTCAACTCTGAATTTATCGGAGTCGCCACTATTTGACCGACTGAATCACAATCAAATTTCAATTGAATTACTATCAAAATCCAATCGAATTACGACTGCTAATGCTGCAACCATTGACGACCACAATGTGATCGATTTCGATCGCAATCCGATCGAATTTCAATATCAACTAGACCGTGATCAGATTTCAACCAAATCACAATCGAAATCTAACCACTCAATAACAATGTTGAACAACAATAGCTTCGAGCGATCGACAATACCAAATGATAGAAAGGATAAAATAGAAATATTGACATATTCAGAAAAATTTGTTATTAAAAAAATATTGATGTTGTATTTAGAAAATAGGATGTATTTAGGGAAAGTGGGGCGTCCATCGCCTGGTAAGTCAAGTGTTGACGAGAGAAATCGCAAATAGGTGAACTCCAAAATTTATGTGAAAAAAACCAATAAAAGGAATTGATAAAAATGGCAAAAATTAATTGAGAAATCAAAGAAACTTTCAACTTATATTCCCCGATTATAAATTGAACACAAACTGTGGCATCGTATTTCAGCTTAGCAGTTCAGCAATTTACAATAATCTTCACAGTTAGCAACTCACAGGAAAATTTAGACGTGTTCATGCTATGAAACAATTTTTACTATCGAACCAGTTTTAATGTATTCGGATGACAGGACAAAATTTTGAATAAGATTACAATATTTATTTCTTTATAAAAAAACCCCATTGAATTCTACAGAGAACACTTCACAATTAGCTTTTAACCAACGAGACAAGATTAATAACAGAAATGCTAAAAACAATTTTAAAATAGCAACTTTCTGCTTGACTAACTTTTGATTTTGTGAACTTCGCAGATTGCTATTTACTTAAAATTTTCTTGATAAACAATCATTTTATTGGCACATGTGTAGATCATTCATGCATACATTATTTGCAAGCTCAAAAGTAGTTTTTAATGAGCATGTGCAATTGTACTTGCAGGAGAGTGCAAATTAATAACATTATACACCGATCAATACCAGTGAGCAGTTGTTATTGGTTCCTTCAGCAATTTGGACTCCTTCAGCAACATGGAAAAAGCTCATTCAGATGCTCAAATTCCAAGTGCTTTAAGTCCTTCGGCATTCAGATAGTTTGTAAACTTACTTTAATTGTACAGCTTCTCGATCTGCTCCCTGTATCGTTCAACCACTTTGTCCCTTCTTATTTTCATGGTCGGAGTCAGTAATCCATTATCAATCTAGACAAAAATAAGATTTTGATAAGGTAAATTTAGAGATTTAAGATCATAATGAGAACCGAAACGTTGGAGGTAAGTTACCGTGAAAGGCTCATCTATTACAAGGATCGATCCAATCTGGAAAGTGAAATCAGCAGTCCTGCAATAAATAAAAGTGCACGTTAACTGTTGTGCTTCAAATGTTGATAGTCAACGCTGTCAGGGGAATTTTATGCACGCAGAATTCTATATTTGAAGACGTTTGTGCTCGCGTCAGTGCCACACTTCCCTTCATGGCTTAGTTCCCATTGAGAATAATGAGAAGGCTTTTCTACAGTTTTCATGATTACATAAGGAAAATATAGGATAAGTGATGTACCACTTCTCCAAAAGCAAAAAGACCCTGAACAGTATCAGTCAAGAAGCAAAAGTCAACGGTGAAATATGATTACAATCTACTTCTCAGATGGTGCATGGATTGCAAGAGGCCAGACGATGGAAAAAACAGATAATTTCCTTGAATTATAAAGAGCTATAGAACTCCAAGATTCAAGATTTCTGTGGAGAAAAGAAACAACGGGAGAACGTCTCTACCTGACATACTCGAATTAATGTACAATTTCAAGATTCAAGATTTCGAGGAAAAAAAGTAGTCTCCACCTCATATACTCCCTCGAATTACTAGAGTTTATAGAACTTCAAGATTCTGAGAGAAAATAGAAGAATTATACTCTGCCAGATACACTCATGTAGAGATAGTAATATTTCAATAACAACAATCTCTTCTGACTAAGAACTTAATTCCCTACCCATCCCCTCTCGCTAATAGCTGGAAACTTTAGTATTGAATGGACAAGATAATATAACCATGCAAGCAGGGTTTTGAGCTTTAGTTCGTCATTTTACTCAGAGAACCCATTTAGTTCATGTGTCATTAAATTGAGCAATGAAGATGGAACAATAAGACGCTTCAGTTAGCATTGGAAAAGTTAAGCAGCACAATCATAGTTAGGTTAACAATAGTAGGGCATATAGAAGGTAATCACTCGAGTTACTATACTGCAGGTAATCGTGTTTGTCTACGATGAGTCAAAGATCATTCTCAGGCCTTTCATTCCTCAATCATCTTTTACAGAGATTTATGGACAAAAGCCACTTCATTTCGAACGATGAAGTTCTTTTTGACATCATGTGCAAAAGCATCAAACAAAGATATGGAGACAGAGAATAATTATTACCAAGGTTCAACTTCAAAATAATAGGGTATTTAGCTTATATTCAATGACAACAGAGTCATCACTGCCATTCAGGATCTAGTATATAGGAAGCCATAAGAAAATGATAAAAAAGCCATAGTACAGAATCAAAGTAGTAGATCCAATAAAGATTTTAGAGACACATTTGAAGCACAGAAATGATTAAAAAGGAATTTGGCAGTAGTAGGAAAAAAAGCCATAGCATAAGTTCCCTAGCAATTATAGTATGTTAAAGTGTCAAACAAAAGGCATGGAGATTAAAAAAAATAAACTATTAGGAAGCTCTAATTTTGATTCTATAATAAGCTATTTAGCATATATTGACTGAACTCAGAGTTAATCAATGTCATTCATGATCTAATATAACAAGTTATACGAAAATGTTAATAGACTGCAGAATAAAAATATATTTAATAAGCATAAATTGATTGAACTTCAAAGTCATCAATGTCATTCATGATCTAATATAACAAGCTATATGAAAATGTTAATATACCGTCAAATAAAAATAGATTTAATAAAAGTTGTGAAGATATTTTAGTCGCCAATGACAACTTAAAAAAGAAAAAGGAATTTTGGCAGAAGCGAAAAAGAGGCCATACCACTGAAAAATAAAGCATCTAGAAAAAGTACGTAGATAATTATCTTTTTAGAAAAAAAATCTATTACCAAGCTTTAACTTCTTTGTATAATAGGCTCTTAAGTTCATGTTCTCGGTGTTTAGAACCATCTGTGACAATTGACTGCCTTCGTGCTAGCTCTTGAACTTCATCCTTGTTGGGTACAATGAGAGCTCCAAGTCTTCGCCGATCCTAAACACAAGTTTTTATAAATAACGTAAGATAAAAATACATGCAAGCAAAAAAAGACAAGTTTGACAAGGTAGGCACAAAATGATCAAACAGTAATTTGTCATTACAGGAAAGAATATTCCAACACTTGAAAATATTATGACGGATAGTATTAGTTCACAGGTCAATAAACAATGAAAATAAAAACAATAACTGTGTTTGAGCATCAGTTCATCTTGCCAAGTGTCACAGGGTTACCTTCTGTCTTAGAAATGTTCCCACATGGCAACCAAGTTCCGCACTTGATTCAGCTCACAAATGCACAAACGAATGCCTTACACAATATGACCAACAAAAGTCACAAGTAAGCAACACATAATGCACCGGAGAATTCTCAACCTTTATTATTCACAATAATAAAGAATCACAACATGAAACACACACCTTTGCCACTGTCCAAACTTCGCCTATTTATACTATATAGGTGGCGGTTGGCATGACGGTTACATGGTAGTTTTTCCAACTATCGATCCCACATGTATAAACTGCTTGTCCACATCATTTTGTTATTTTGGCACCCTACCAATGACCGCTTGCACACCTTGTGCATTGCCTAAGCTCGGCACAACGAACTTAGGCAAAACAGCCCTCCTCACTGCTCCATTCGTGCGCATCGCATGTGCCAACCGCATGCCTTTGCTTGCATTTCCATGCAAGTCTGCTTGGCTAAATGCTCAGACCCAGCACGTCCAATCCTCGCATCTGTTCGCCACAATCTAAGTTTCCCTATTGCTTGACTTGTATCTGGACATCCCTACACATTGCCGCAATTCTTGTTGCTACTTGGCATGCCCTGTTCGCATGCCTAATGGCTGGATCAAAGGAGCAGCACCCTAATCCTTGTACCCAGCCATATCACAATGTTTAAGGGCCTAACAAACCACCCCCCACAGAGGAACTCGACGTCCTCGTCAAATGCTTCTGCATGTAGGCCTCCTGCTCCAACACAGCACCTATGACTTTGTTCGAAGTATCTGTATATATCTCAACAGTCCATTCAGAATCAAGCAATTGCAACAACATGGTTTCATGTCTTGCAAACTCACTTGAACTGTTAACAATACAATCAGGCATCTCAACCATCTTGTCAGGTTTGATCACAATCAAGGCAGCCAAATGAGATGTCTCACCATGCTTCAAACCCTTTTCAAATGATACTGCAGAGATGTTATTTGTCTTATGCTTATTCTGACCCTTCCCACAAGGGTGCAGACAATGAACAAAGCTTGGAATTGACTCCTGCATCACCATTTCTCCATCTAAGTGAGGCATAGGTCCAGTCTTTGATACCAAGACCATAACAACCAACAACAATAACCAAGCCTTATCCCACTAGGTAGGATTGGCTATATGGATCCTTCTATGTCATTGTGCTCTATCCTCTACTATATCATCATATATATTTAAATAAATTTTATCTTATTTTATTATTATTAACCAAGTCTTTTTTGGTCTTCCTCTTCCTCCTTTGATGTGCGTATTTATCATAATTTCGCATCACCTAACTGGAACATTTATTGATCGTCTAAGTACATGTCTATACCAGCTTAAATGTGTCTCTCGAAGTTTTTCCTCAATAGATGTAACTTTGACTTTCTTTTTAATGTTCTCATTTCTTATTTTGTCCATCCTCGTGTGTCCACACATCCATCTTAACATTCTCATCTCTGCAATTCTTATCTTCTACTCATGTACTCAAATCATAACCCAACATTTAGCGTCATATAATATACCGGGTTTCACTGTCATTTTGTAGAACTTCCCTTTAAATTTTAAAAATACTTTACGATCACATAAACTTGACGCTCTCCTCCTTTTCAACCATCCTACTTATATTCCATATAAGACATTTCTCTCAAATTTTCTATCTTCTTGTAAAAATAATCCTAAATACTTAAAATTCTCAGTTCTAGATAACTCGTTATCTCTTATCGTAACACTTGTTTTATTACATCTAATATTGCTAAACTTAAATTTCATATATTCCGTCTTTGTTCTACTAAGTCTAAAACCTTTCACTTCTAGCGTTTTCCGCCAAGATTCTAGTTTAACATTTACTCCTTCGTGTATCTCATTTACCAAAACAATATCATCTGCAAATAACATACACCACAGTAATGTATTTTGAATGTGTCCAATGAGTTAATTTATGATTAGTGTAAAAAGATAGAGATTTAGAACTGATCTTTGATGTAACCCTATCTTGGAAATACTTTAGTTAATCCGCCTGAAGTCTTCACTCTGATCGTTACTTTCTCATACATATCCTTAATTAGTTCAATATTGTTATTGTGTAATAATTGATCCTAACTTACATGAAAGAAGCCCTATTTATAGACAAGATTAGGGCTTATTCAAAAGGATAAATCAAACCCTATCCTAGGAATAAATCAAAATTCTATCCTAAGTAATAATTATTCCTAATGATATTTAGGGATAACAATTATCCCTAATCATATCTACAATATTTTAACACTCCCCCTCAAGCTGAAGAATATAAATTATATGCACCCAGCTTGTTACATATGTAGTCAATTTGGGGACCTCTCAGTGATTTAGTAAATATATCTGCTAGCTGATCATGTGAGTTAACAAAACTAGTAGATATTTCTCCAGATATGACTTTCTCTCTGACAAAGTGACAGTCGACTTCTATATGCTTTGTCCTCTCATGAAAAACTGGATTTGAGGCGATATGCATGGCGGCTTGGTTATCACATATAAGTGACATTTGTGTAATGTCTCCAAATTTTAGCTCCTGAAGCAACTGTTTGAGCCATATAAGTTCTTGACTGGCTATGACCATAGCTCGATACTCTGCCTCATGTTGGATCTTGTGACATTACATTTTTGCTTTTCGAAAACAAGGTTATCTCGAAACGAATATACAAAACGAGTAGATCTCTATCGATGGGAGATCCCGCGATCTGCACGAATATCCTATAAACTCGGGTATGTCCTTTGTCTTCATCACAAAGACCCTTTCTGGGCGCCTCGATATATCGAGCAATGCGAATCACGATCCCGTCGATATTCTTTACGAGAGTTGAAAGCGACTTACTACACTTACTGCCAAATGAGATATCCTGGACGAGTAATGATGGGTAACTTAGTCTCCTCTAATGTCGCTGTATCGTTAGATCTAGTAGAGGCTCCCCGATTTGGTAGGAGCTTGACATTAGGATCCATAGGGTTGTCATTGTCTTTGAGTTTAACATTCTGTTTCTTCTGAATATCCATTCGTACTTCCTTTGAGATATAATGATCCCATTTCTGTCTTTTATTCCCGAGAAGTATTTAAGTCTGTAGAGATCTGTCTGGAAATGTTTGAAAAGATGTTGTTTCACCTGTGAGATCCCGAGATGATCACTACTACCGTGATGTGACAATATCATCAACATAAACCACTAGGTAGATGCACCCAGCCGATGAGTGGCGATAAAAGACAGAATGGTCAGCCTCGCTCCGAGTCATGCCGAACTGTTGAATTACAATACTAAATCTACCGAACCATGCTCTGGGTGATTGCTTGAGACCATATAAAGACTTTCGCAAGCGACATACAAGACCAGAAAACTCCCCCTGA
The DNA here is from genome assembly GCA_025175895.1 of Wurfbainia villosa. Classification (NCBI taxonomy): domain Eukaryota; kingdom Viridiplantae; phylum Streptophyta; class Magnoliopsida; order Zingiberales; family Zingiberaceae; genus Wurfbainia; species Wurfbainia villosa. The sequence continues at coordinate 35,983,497 of CM046006.1, forward strand.
GCAACAAAACACGGAGGTTGCTCCATGTAGACTTCCTCGAGCAGATCACCATGTAAGAACGCATTCTTAATGTCTAAGCGATAAGAGACCCGGTGTTGAATCGCAGCAATGGACATGAGTAAGCGTATAGAGGACATCTTAGCAACAGGAGAAAACGTGTCTCCATAATCCAATCCGAAGATCTGAGTATAACCTTTAGCAACGAGACGAGTCTTAAGACGATCAACCGTTCCGTCTGGACTAACCTTCACTGTATATACCCATCGACAACCAACAACTGACTTTCCTGGTGGTAGAGGAACGAGATCCCAAGTCCCACAACTCTGTAAGGCACTCATTTCGTCTAACATAGCCTTTGTTTCATCCTTGGATGGGCAAATCATCTCTGCAGCTTTGGAAGAGCAGGCATGAGAGGAAAGACAAGAATAATAGGAAGGAGAAAGACGATGGTAACTAAAAGAAACATAATGTGGAGAAGGATTACGAGTGGAGCGTATACCTTTTCGAAGGGCAATGGGAATATCAGATTCGTAAGATCGACTGAGAGGAGGAGCGGAGGATCTCGCTCGAGAGATGATTCCGTGGCAGTCGGTGTTGGCAGCGCAAGAGCGTAACGAGGACGCGATAAACCTCGCAACGGAGGAGGAATTGTGGTGGGGTGATAGAGAAACTTCCGGAGGATCAAAGATCTGAGACATGTAGAAGGATAAAACTCGGGCGATGACTCTAAAGACCCAAAGAAAGGGAATCAATCAAAGAACGTGGCATGGCGAGAGATGAAATCTAGCGGAGAGTAGGAATAACACTTATACCCTTTTCGAGACCTTGGATACCCAAGGAAAACACATTTATGTGGCCAGGAGAGAGTTTATCAATGCAGGATCAAGCGTAAGCAAAAACATGTAGAACCAAAGACCTTAGGTGGTAAAGGATGAAGGGATCGCCGGATAAAGTACGTGATGAGGTATTTGACCTGTAAAGTAGAGGAAGGTACGTCGATTGATGAGATAACATGCAGTAAGTATCCACCCCAACGAAGAGGAACGCGAGAGTGGAGGAGAAGAGTCCGGGTGGTCTCCGGAAGATGGCGATTCTTGCGTTCTGCGACTCCATTCTGTTGGGGTATGAGACAAGACTTAGATGTAATATGCCGTGAGATGCAAAAAGGTTTGAACGGAGTAGATAGATATTCACGTCATTATCACTCTGCGAGGATCAAGAGGGATACCAAATCAGTGTTTTAACCATTAAAAAGATTGAAAAATAGAAAACAATTGAGCGATCTTTCATCGATATAACCAAGTACAACGGAAAAATCGTCTACAAAAGTGAAAATATCGTGAACCCGATGTAGAGGTAACACGACTTGACCCCAAATATCGAATGAACCAAAGCGAGACGAGAGCGTGGCGACTTATAATGCGAGGAGAAAATGAACTACGACACGTGCTTCACAACTAACGACTCATGACAAGACAAAGACTCAAGTGAGCGGACTAGGATGTAATTGTTTTAACTTATCAAGACCGGGATGTCCCGATTGAGCATGGATAACAAGTGGAGATCGTCGCCGTAACAAGAGAGTTTTGGTGAAGTTGATATAGACCGTGAGACTCGCATCCGAGTCAATCATCCTCCCGCATTCGGTCATGAAATGTAAGATTTAGTGAATGAGATGACACAATCAAGAGAATAAATTAAAGGGGGCTCGGACATAAAGAACATTCGAATGAGAAGAGATGGAGAAGAATGAGCAATACCAACACCTTGGGATTGAGTCCGAGAACCGTTGCCATATGACAAAGGGTAAATAAGTAAGTAGATAGTGAGGAAAAAGAGATTTATTACCGGTGATATGATCGGTGGCCCTGCAGTCAAGTACCCAAGGACCCAAGAGCGAGATATGCCGTGAAGGAATTACCGGCTGTGCAGAAGCGTGAGGAATTAGACTCTGTCGACCTCATACCACTTCGTAAAGTCATTATAGGAAGGCGGTGGAGTTGGGTGGTGTCAATGTAAATGGAAGTCAAGACGCGTGAGAACTCAGCGAGCGAGATGAGGAGGTCGACCGTGGAGACTCCAACATTTATCAATCGTGTCTCTGGTTAGTGATAATGATTACACCAAGGGGCGTCCTTTGCCGTTCTTACGCGGTGGAGGTTTGTTGTTATTTCCGAGACCAATCAAGAGTCAATCGGAGCAGAGGATGGTAATGTCAAGACTTTGGTAGGGACACGCGAAGGAGTCGCCCGTGTAGAGTCCATGGTTTGTATGGGGTTGCAGATCCGATCACGACATGAGAGTAATCGTAGGCACCGTATAACGCCTTCTTCCGATTTTCAAGCTCTGCAATAAGAGTGGCCGCAGGGAGCGGATCATCAACTCACAGCGTATAGAGAGGCGATCCCAAATAAGTTGACATAGACTCCTTGATCTGACGGGCATTAAGAATGGTCATGAGGTCATCACAAACTTGATAGAGTCGCCGAGAAGTGTTCGTAAAAAATTGTTGAGCTTGTATCCAAACATCCTTGCAGGTCTTATGAGTTCGGAAGATGTCCCGAAGAGATGGATGGATCGTGGCTCGGATAATGCAACACAACTGAGCATCAACTTTTCTCCATAAAGGACGATCGACCACTTGAATATCCTCTTCAGTTTGTGTGAGATGCTTTTCATAACCCTGTCCAACAAGCCAAAGCTCAATATAAGAGGCCCAAGAGGAGTAGTTCTTACCATCCAAGAACTCAGACGAGAGCGGTGCCGTCACATGGTTGGTAAAAATCGAAAACTCCAGCTTCGAAGTATTGGAGGTAGTCATGATGAATGACACAGGTATTGGCTACTCGATCGGGTCTGACAGACGGGAATGGGAATCGCAGATCAAGAAGATCGATCGAGGCAGTGAGTCGAAGGACACATAAAAGATCCACCGTCGTCCGTGCGTGATGACACGCAGCCGTAGCTTTGCTTGAACGAGGAGGCGAGACCAAGCTTGCAGTGAGACCGAGCTCGCGGCAGAGGCGGGCTGGCAAAAGGAGGATGACGACCCTTATTGTCGCCGAGATTTGGAGAAGATGCGACTGCGGTGGATGTAGGAAAACAAGGATCGGGAGAAGAAAGGGGCGGCAATCGCGACGAAGGAGCCGGCGGCGGTGCTGCGATGGCGCGACTGCGACAGCACACGAGCTGGAGAGGCCGTTGATAACGACGTCGCTGGCGTCGCTGGCTTTGTTGGCGTCGGTGAGAAACGACGGAGAAGAAGACGGAGAAAGGGGCGTCGGTTTCTGATGCTGGCGTTTTCTTCGCGCGGCGAAGGCCGAGCGGCGCGGTGCGATGGCGCGATCGCGACAAAGACACGAGCCGAGAGGTTGTTGATAACGACGCCGGCCGGGCGTCGGGCCAGCTTAGCGTCGGTGAGAAACGACGGAGAAGAAGACGGAGAAAGGGGCGTCGGTTTCTGATGCTGGCGTTTTCTTCGCCGCCGCTGCTGCTGAACGAACGCCGATCGTCGCGCGTGAGGAAGCTGCCCGCGTGAGGAAGAAGAACGCGGTGAAAGACGCGTCGGGAGAAGAACGCGGCGGCGAACGGTAAAAAATTAGGGATTAGGGCTCTGATACCATGTTATTGTGTAATAATTGATCCTAACTTACATGAAAGAAGCCCTATTTATAGACAAGATTAGGGTTTATTCAAAAGGATAAATCAAACCCTATCCTAGGAATAAATCAAAATTCTATCCTAAGTAATAATTATTCCTAATGATATTTAGGGATAACAATTATCCCTAATCATATCTACAATATTCTAACAAATATATACTACGCTAACACCTCTCTTTTCTATAATTCTCCATATAATTTCTCGGACTCTATCATAAATTTTTTCTAAGTCTTTGATACCAAGAATGAGTTGAAAATCCACAAGTTGAATTAACATTATGTTTTACCTTACCTACCCAATTGCCAACAGCTATAGGGACATTGTAAACCATCCCCACAATAGCCTTTGCCTTCGCATTCACCGATTTGATAACTTGGGCATTTACTCACTGACAACCCATATTGTTTCACCAGTCTGGCAGACACAAAAGTATGAGTGGTCCCCGTGTCAACCATTGCATGAACAGCTTTCCCATTCATTTCCACAGCAATATGGAGTAGAGAATGTGTCTGCACCATGTCCTATGACATATTGGTTAGCAATTCAACAATATTAACAATTGGATTCAATAGTTGTAAAGGATTAACGATAGTAGCAACTTCCTGCTCTGGGTTTTCAGCATTCTCAGTCACCAAAAGGGCATTTAGCTTCTCACATTTGGGACAATCCTTGGTTGTTTTTCAAGTTGTTCTTTCCTTGGTTGTTTTCCTTGGCCTGATGATCATTCTTTTCTTTTTGATGGTTGCCACCCCTATCATTCTTCCATCTTTCTTCCATTCCCCTTCCTTATCCTTTCGGTTGTACACCGATTTAGAACATGGAGCATCCAGACTATCATGGTTTTCGTGAAAATCAACCAAGGCATCAACAACAACAATTACACTAGGAAGATCTTTCACATTTTGCCTTCGAAGTTCTATCTATGTCCAAGGCTGCAAACCATAAACAAAATTGTACAACTTATCCTCCTCAAACATATTCTGAATGTCCAACATTAAAGAACTAAATTCCTTGACATAGTGCCTCACAGAACCATTCTATTTGAGACGTTTCAACCCATCTCGTGCAAACAACAAAGTGTTGCCTGGAAGGAACTGATCCTTCATTTCCTTCTTCAATTTATCCCAAGTGTCAATCTTTTGTCGATCAACATTGGCATCATCCACCATGTGCGTTCTTTACCATAACTTCACATCACCCACATAATACATTTGGTTCTAGAACTTTTATCGCTATCAGCTCCTATGTCTACATTGGAACCCACTGTTCTTTGCATGATGACCAATTCAAATCTCAAATTGTCATTGTCCTTACGAATTTAAGTAATTTCCTCCATTGGAGACCCCCAAATATGATCCACAGTAGCCTCTAAATTTACAAACCTTGCAATCAGTTTGTAATCATCTTCATCGTCAGGGCAGATTCAATTAAGGCTTCATGATTCACGATTCGATTTCTGGCCATGTTGTTGCCTCCAGGCATCTTTCTACGCTCTGATACCAATTGTCACAGGTCAATTTCTGCCTCAAAAATGTTCCTGTGCAGCATCCAAATTCTGCACTTGATTCAGCCCACAAATGCACAAGAGAATGTCTTACACAATGTGACCAACAAAAGTCACAAGCAAAAAAACACAATGTACAAGATGATTCCTAGCCTTTATTAATCACAATAATAAAGGATTATAACATGGAATATTACATATTCGCATGCACTCACATACCTTTGTCACTGTCCAAATCTTGTCAATTTATACTGCATAGGCTGCGATTAACATGGTAGTTTTTTCAACTACCGATCTCACATGTATAAACTGTTTGCCCACATCATTTTGCTGTTTTGACACCCTGCCTTGTGCATTGCCCAAGCCCGACACCATGAACTTAGGTGAAATAGCCCTCCTCGCTACTCCATCCATGCCGCATCGCATGCGTCGACTGCATGTCTTTGCTTGCATTTCCTCACAAGTCTCCTTGGCTAAATGCTCACACCCAGCAAATCCAATCCTTGCATCTGTTCACCACAATCCAAGTCTACCTCTTGCTCGACTTGTGCCTGGATAGCCCTGCACACTGCCACAATTCTTTTCACTGCTTGGCATGCCCTATTCACATGCTTAATGGCTAAATCAAAGGATAAACGCTCCAATCCTTATACCCAGCCATATAACCGTGTTCAAGGGGCTGACATCTAGACTCAACAAGGCGTGTGCACCAAGTTTGGTCAGCTACAAAAATGTTATCCCACAATTGAATTCATGTATCACCTGTAATACTCTGACCATCAAACTCTATTTTAATCACGTTTGGAGCCTTCTTTGTTCTCCCATTATCCTCACACCTTCAACTCTACTTGTGCAAAGTGCATACAGATGATGCTTCTTGAGGTCAGGTTATTAGGAACAAAGCAGAAGATAGTCAGCAATATTTTTCTAAGCCTAAATGTTTCACCGCCATGACAAATTCCCCTTGATAGTGTGAAATTACTAAATGTTTCACCGCCATCACAAATTCCTCTTGATAGTGTGAAATTACTACATCAAACTCTATTAGGAACAAAGCAGAAGATAGTCAGCAATATTTTTCTAAGCCTAAATTTTTCACCGCCATGACAAATTCCTCTTGATAGTGTGAAAACTGAGAGAAAACACATAATTACAATCTACCATCCTTGCTTGTTCCATATGTACCGAATATAAATCATAAAGTTAAAATACTTACCTGACCAATGACCACTATCTGTTGTATCAAACTACTTTGGATAGCTGCGGCTTCAAGTTCTGTTGGTTCAACATTTTCACCTGTGAATTTTGAACAACCAATAAAAAAATCAGAGCCCACGACATTCTAAGCTGTCCCTATGAAACATTGAATGCACTAAACCAAAGTATTCTACAAAGTAACCAAGATTAGTTCTATTATAGAGTAGTTAGATATGCAAATACTATCTGATGCACCTGTGCTGAGAACTATTGTATCCTTTACACGCCCTTCAATAACAACCATTCCACTACATCTGCGACTCCTCCCTGTGGAATGGCGTGGAGCAATCCAACCAATATCACCACTGTTAAACCAGCCCTCTTCATCGACAGTTGCATTGGTTGCAGAAGAATTCTGTTGCCAATGAACAAAATAAACAAATGAGAGAAACATACTTGATATAATAGATGCGCATAGCCTTGTGCTTCTGTTCATGTTTGTCTCTATGATTTGTTACTACACAGCGGAGACAAATAAAAGACACAAGCACAAAAATTCAGTCTTTACATAAGGATCATTCTATGGCCTACATGTTTGTCCTCGTCGGTGAAGATTGCCGCCGGGAGGATGCAAGCTGATATAATATCGTCGAGGCTAGTGTTCAACACTATCTCCGTAAAACGATATTGCTCCGCTCAGGTGCTTACGGATAGCAGCAATTCGTTTCCAAGATACAACGACGATGTCTTAGAATAGTAGCACTTCAAATTCCGAGAACGGCGAACCTTCTTGTAGGTTTTTTGAACTCCAAATGCAGAAGATGAAATGTATGCAAGGATTTGATTTGATTGAGTTTGAGTGAGTGAATTTCATCATCTAGGGAATCCTATTTATACTAGGGGAAGAGGTAGAGGAGCCTCTTGGTTCAATCAAATATCATCCATTCAATTTAAATGGATAATATAAATTGCATCCCATTCCAAGAAATACAATGTCTTTTCATTTGGATGCATCTAAGTCTTTCATTTTGAATTTAATGACCTAGATTAAATCATCCAAAAAGGTACTTATACCCCTTCATTTGAATGAACCGGATTTATCCATCTTAATCCAATGATCTAGATTAAGTCATATTAATTTCTCATTTATATAATTGAGAAAATTAATCAATTTTCCAACAATCCCCCATATAAATGGAAATTAATGCATGTATGCATGCTGACACTTTACAAGAGTCCAATCGATAAGTCAATGCATCAGGAGAGGTAGCTTGTGGCTTTGAACCTTCCGTAGTGGAATGTTATCGAGCAAGTTGCGCAGTGAACGTGATGTCTTGAACTGCTCAGCTGTTTGTGTATATTGAGACAATAACACCCACACAGAGACTTATCTCACCTATTTTTAGTTCTCATTGTTGATTCCGTTTCGGCCATGAACATCATCTTGGATTCATGAGTGTTTCATTAAAGCGGTCTGTCTTCACACTCACATAGGTGACACTTCTATCAAGAGTATCCTACCATACTCCACCTTATAAGGGTATAGAAATCATTAAAAACATAAGCTTAACCTCACTACATGTGGTAGGACAACACATGTTCATCCTAAGATTGGGATAGAGAATATATCTCGTGTGCTGTAACACAACTTCTGTAGCTTCGTTGTCCTATTGAACCAAGATCTTGGGATCTCCAGTCAACAAGGTTGGGTTACCGCTACATTCGTTTTAGTTGTAGATTTTTAATTTCATTCCTCTTGACGAGCAGTATACTTGATCTCGACTTAGCCCCTTCATAAGAGGATCTGCCAAATTATCTTTGAACTTGACATAGCAATCACTCTATTCGAGATCAACTGTCTAATGGTATTGCGTCTACGATGTATATGTCGTGACTTACCATTATATATACTATTCTGTGCCCTTCCAATTGCCGATTGACTATCACAGTATATAAGTACGACGGACACAAGTTTCGTCCAGCTCGGAATATCTTCCAAGAAATTCTGCAGCCATTCAGCTTCTTCAGCCGCTTTGTCTAGTGTTATAAACTTGGATTCCATTATTGACCGAGAATGCACATTTGCTTAGTGGATTTCCAAGATACCGCTCTCCCACCAATCGTGAATACATATCCATTAGTGGATTTAGAATCTTTTGTATCTGATATCTAATTAGCATCACAATATCCCTCCAAGACAGCGGAATATTTTTCGTAATATAATTCGTAGTTCATAGTATATTTCAAATATCTAAGAACTCGCATCAATGCATTCCAATGGGTGTCGTTTGAATTATTTGTAAACAGACTTAGCTTGTTGACTGCACAGGCAATATCCGGACGTGTACAGTTTGTGAGATACATCAAGTTGTCTATTATCCGAGAATATTCCAATTCCGATATGGGCTCATCTTGGTTTTTCACTAAGTGTTGACTTAGATCCATAGGTGTTTTCACTACAGAGAGATCGTATGCATTAAACTTCTTTAACACCGACTCTACATAGTGGGATTGTGTCAAAACTATCCCCTCATGTGTCCTGAGAATTTTAATTCCTAATATAATTTCTGCTCGACCCATATCTTTCATATCGAAATTTTTTGTCAACATTTTCTTTGTATTCATGATTATCTCATGGTTACTGTCCATTATAAGCATATTGTCTACGTATAGACAGACGATTACATAGCCTTTAGGTGTGTTTTTGACATAAATGCATTTGTCACATTCATTTATTTTGAACTCGTTTGACATCATTATTTTGTCAAATTTCTCGTGTCATTGTTTAGGCGCTTGTTCAAGTCCGTACAACGACTTAACAAGTCGACACACCTTTTCCTCTTTTCCTGGAACTACGAACCCCTCGGGTTGCTCCATATAGATTTCTTCTTCCAATTCACCATTTAAGAATGCAATCTTAACATCCATTTGATGTATTTCAAGGTCATACAATACTGCGATGGCTATCAGCACTCGTATGGACGTAATCCTTGTCACCGGTGAGTAGGTATCGAAGTAATCAAGACCTTCCTTTTGCTTGTACCCTTTGACTACAAGTCTAGCCTTATACTTGTCAATCGATCCATCATCTTTATACTTGTGTTTTAGTATCCACTTACAACCTAATGGTTTAGAACCAAAAAGAAGGTCCACTAATTCCCAAGTATGGTTATTCATGATGGACTCAATTTCACTATTGACAGCTTCTTTCTACAATGGGGCATCGGGACTAGAGAGAGCTTCGCTTAATGTTCTTGGGTCAGTTTCTAACATAAAATTCATGAAATCTGGCCCGAACGATTTCTCAACTCTAGCCCGTTTACTCCGACGTGGCTCTTCGCTTTGATAGTCAAGAGTCCTTTTATGACAATTAAGTTCAGAAACGTCATTTTCGTTAGAACTTCCATTGTCATCACTTTGAATGTTTCCCTTCTTATTTGGGAATACATTTTCAAAGAATATTGTATTCCGAGATTCTATGATTGTTCCCACATGAATATCAGGAATGTCTGACTTGTGAACTATGAAATGATATGCACTACTGTTTTGAGCATATTTGACAAATATTGCATCAAACATTTTAGGTAGAGTCACAAACCGTCGACCACGGCGGCGCCAACCCGTCGTAAACTCAATATTTAATGAGAGGGAGCCGACCCATCTCTATCGAGAAATTTAACCCAACCCAACCTACATATATTTAAAATTACTAAGGTGTTGAGGGCTTGAGGTAATGATTTGTAAGATAGATAGAGTACCATGATTAAAAAAATAAATATTTGAAGTAACTAAAATATTATAATTGTGATTCAATTATCGACTTACAAAATTAAGTACCGATATTTTTGATTCCTTTCCAATATTCTAAAATATTTAAATCTTAATAATATGTTAATGTAAATTTTTACTCTTTCAAATAGAGATTCAATTGAGATTTTTTAACTTAGGTAATTATTTGATTTTGATATGTTATTATTTTCTATATTGATTAGAATAGTGTGACAAGATAATAAAAAGCAATTAGAGTATAAAAAATATTCTTTTGTTCTTTACTCTTAACTTCTTTTATACTTTGTTGAGGTGTATGTGTGATAGAAGAAGATTGTAATGGTGAAAAATTTGTCTTTTGACATTTCTCAACCCGCGGACCAACCCGTCCCCACTGAACCGTCTGAACCCATGACAGCTGGGTCGCTCAGAGTTAAACCCGCCAAAATGGCGGGTTGATAAAAGTTCAACCCAACCCGCTTAAATTGTTTGGCAGGGCGGGCCAACCCGGCGGGCCTAACCCAACTTGACAGCTCTAGTTTTAGGTCCGATCTTTATTTGCTTTGGCTTAGGTATTTCGACCTTTGCCAAGCACCCCCACACTTTCAAGTATTTGTACGATGACTTGTGGCCTTTCCATAGTTCATATGGTGTTTTATCATTTTTCTTGTGAGGGATTTTATTGAGAATGTGATTTGTCAATAATATGGCTTCCCCCCACAAGTTCAGGATAAGCCTGAATTTATCAACAAGACATTTATTATTTCCTTTAGTGTTCGATATTTACGTTCGGCAACACCATTCGATTGAGGTGAGTAAGGCGCCATTGTCCGATGGATAATGTCATATTCTGAACAATACTTATCAAATGGTACACTATATTCTCCACCTCTATCGCTACGGATTATTTTAATTCGTTTATCAAGTTGATTCTCAACTTTTTTTTTATGGGTTCTGAATGTCTCTAAGGCTTCGTCTTTACTTCTTAAAAGAAAGACATAACAAAATCTCGTGCAGTCATCGATAAAAGTAATAAAATACTTTTTACCTCCTCTAGTTTGCACGAATTTTAAGTCACATATATCACTATGTATTAATTCTAGAGAAGTCGTTGACCTTTTCACCGAATGAAAGGGTAGTCTCGTCATTTTTGCTTCTATGCACACTTTACATTTATGTGTTTTGTCAACATTGACATTTAGTAATAAATTTAATTTGACGAGACGTTTCAGAGTATTATTATTGACATGTCCAAGTCGATCATGCTATAAATTAAAACACTCAACAACGTAGTTGGAAGCTTTTATTTTATTACCATCAAATTCACGGTGTACTGTCATTACAATCATTTTGAACAAACTCTGTTCCAGGTACCCCTTACCTATGAAGACACCATTCTTCGTAAGTACAAAATTGTTTGACTGGAACACTAGTCTAAACCCGATTTTAACAAATGTCGATCCAGAAACTAGGTTCTTCCTGATGTCGGAAACATGGAGCACATCAATGAGCATTAGCTCCTTTCCAGACGTCATTTTCAGAACAATTTTCCCGAGTCCGACAATCGGGGATGTCGTGGAATTGCCCATATAGAGCTTTCTTCCACTTATCAGAGTATATTTGGAGAACATCACCTTACAAGAACAGATATGAAGTGTTGCTCCAGTATCGATCCACCACTGCTTCGGGTTGTCCACCACCCTATTGGCTTCAAACACGACCGCAGTGAGATTCAGTTCCATGTCGTCAGAAGTTGCGACCTGGTTCGCATTATCCTTCTGACCCTTGGTTGGTTTCTTCGGGTGTCTGCAGTCCTTGAATATATGTCTTGGGTTTCCGCAGTTGTAGCATGAGCCATTGAATTTCTTGCTTTCAGCCTTCTTTTTGAATTGCTTCGGCTTCTTAGCGTTCAGCTTCGTTTCTTTAAAGTCGGAGAACCTTCGATTATCCTCCTCTATTCGTAGCCTCAAGATCAGGTCTTTAAGTCTCATCTCCTTTTGCTTATATTTCAGGTAATTTTTGAAATCCTTCCACGATGAGGGGAGTTTCTCAATTACCGCGGCTACTTTGAACGACTCGTTCAACTTCATGCCTTCGACATCCAGATCATGCAATATCAGTTGCATATCTTGGACTTGAGATGTCACACTCTTGGAATCCAGCATTTTGAAATCCAAAAACTGGCCGACGATGAATTTCTTCAAACCGGTATTTTCGATTTTGTATTTCTTCTCTAGTGATTCCCACAGAGATTTTTCCGTCTCTATCAGACTATACACTTATACAACGTGTTGTCCAATGCATTGAGAACATAATTACGACACAAGAAATCTCTGTGCGACCACGCATCGCAAGCAGCCTTACTATTGGAATCTCCTTCCATAGCGGTTGGCAGATCTTCACGTAAAAACCTTACGAGATTTAGCGTCGTCAGATAAAACATCATCTTCTGCTGCCATCTTTTGAAATCAGCTCCGTTGAATTTCTCCGGCTTCTCTCCGGGTGGAACGGAGATAGGGACTCCGGGTGAAACGGTAGTCGGAACGTCGTTGATCACAGTCATATCAGATTGCACCAATATCGTTTTACGATTGTTTGTCGTCGTCGGTGAAGATTGCCGCCGGGGAGGATGCAATATGATATAATATTGTCGAGGCTAGTGTTCAACACTATCTCTCAGTAAACGATATTCGCTCGCTGCTTAGGATAGCGAGCAATTGCTTCAAGATACAACGACGATGTCTTAGAATAGTAACACTTCAAATTCCGATATCGGCGAACCTTCTCGTAGATTTTTTGGACTCCGAATATAGAAGATGAAATGTATGCAAGGATTTGATTTGATTGAGTTTGAGTGAGTGAATTCCATCATCTAGGGGATCCTATTTATACTAGGTGAAGAGGTAGAGGAACCTCTTGGTTCAATCAAATATCATCCATTCAATTTAAATAGATGATCTAGATTGCATCCCTTCCCACAATGTCTTTTCATTTCGATGCATCTAAGTCTTTCATTTTGAATTTAATGACCAAGATTAAATCATTCAAAAAGGTACTTATACCCCTTCATTTGAATGAAGGGGATTTATCCATCTTAATCCAACGATCTAGATTAAGCCATATTAATTTCTCATTTATATAATTAAGAAAATTAATCAATTTTCCAACACTACAATCTATGGATTTGAAATCCCTGTTCCTACTCTATGGTCTATAATTTATTGGCGAATCACTCCTAGAATTATTGCTATCTTTCCTCTTTTTTGAATACCTTCCAATGTCATAGAAACACCTTACAATTCTCTTCTTACAATAAATACAAAGAACAGAAGAATCAAAGCATATAATAATATAGTACTATAAATATAGATTACACAAAAGAAACATTGCTTTGCTTGTTGTTTGTTACTATGGATTGTTCACAATGGTCTTGAAATATAATAGCATTCTCCCCGGAACAAATCATGAATTTTGTTGAAATCTTCAAATCTTTCTCATTTTATAATCACTTGTTGTTTTCTAAATTCATTCCTCTACTTAGTATGAGTCAATCAGGACTTACTAAGACTTCATCATTCCCTAATACCCCGTTAACCTCAACCTATTAGGACTTATAATACTTAAAAACTCCTCATCTCCAAGACTTAGTTGATTGCCTAGCTACCCTTGACTCACTAGGACTTCCACCTACCCACTAGGACTTTTATCACTTGCTTAACATCTAGTTCTCCTAAATCTATAAGAGCTTTCCTCGTATGTCTAACATCTAATCCTCTTTGACATGACAGGACTTCCTTATGTGTTCAACATTCGATCCTCCATAACTTGCTAGCACTTTCATTGCCAACACTAGTCGAATTTCTCCAATGCCAAGTGCCTAGTCTTGACCTTGATGCAACATAGAAGAAGGATAAATGATACAATCCTTACCCAGAGAAAAGTTGTCAATTCTCCCCGAGAGAAAAAGAAACTATAAATTGTATTAACTCAAAATGTGATGAATATATAAAATCCTAACCTTTTTTTATAGTTTAACACAGCGATATATTCTTTATAAAATAAGAGATTTTTTTAACAAAACCTTAATTTTTCTAATAAAAACTTAACAGACTTTTCTAAACAAATTAAAAGTTCCAACTAATTATAAAAAATTAACGATTTCGACAATTTTTAATAAATCAAATTCTTAACTGCGTTATTCTCTTCAATCGAAGAGAACTTGACTCTGTCAAGTGAAAAGGTGGAGTAGTTATTGTTGGTGCAAGAAACACTAGATAATCGAGTCTGTGTTTTAATATTGACCAAAGGTTCACAGTTAAGTATTTGTTATCATTTGATGTGTGTATTAAGTGTACACGAAGTCGTAGTAGGTCAGTAGAACCGGACTAGGCAGGTGGAAGCCCTGGTAGGTCAGCTGGACCGGACTAGGCAAGTGAATGTCCTAGTAGGCCGGTGGCAGACTAGGCAGGGGGAAGTCTTAGCAGGTTAAGGATGCCAGATGTAGTCTTGATGGGTCAGCAAGGACTAGACATCAAAGAGGGTCGTGAAAGTCAAAGGATCGGATATTAAGCAGGAAGTCCAGATAGATCGAAGAGACCAAAGGCTTCACAAAGATAAGCAAGGTAAATACCTTGTGTGGAAAAGGTTTTTTTTTTGGAAAAAAGAACTAATAAGGGTAAGTCCCTGTAGGGGGACAACCTTAGGCGTTAATCTAACTTAGGGTTCCGATGGAATGCTAAAGTCAAGATCAGACAGTTGGAAGACTATTGTTAATAATATAAATGTGCATTTGGCTAACCTTGTGTCGCAGGAAGTTAGCTAACTCTGTTGCAGGTTTCAATTGGGTCGGAGCAATCCAGGCGACTGGTTGCATTCCAGTCGACTGGATGTTCAGGCGACTAGATGGGATTTAGGCGATTGGGATAGGGGATAACACATAACATTTGAGGCGGAATCAAAGTTCGACCAGAGGAAGCCGCATCAGCCACCAGGCGCCTGGAAGGGATTTAGGCGACAGGACCAAGATAAGACTCGGCTAGGTCGAATCTGATTGAGACCTACCAGGAGGTGCTTGGAAGGGCTTCCAAGTGCCTGGAGTAAGTCCATAGAAGAAGGCCTTGAACAGTGAGCCAGAACATCAATCAAGAAGCTTACAATCTCATCTTTTGTGTTCATCGATCAAATCCAAGTGCCATCTTGCCTTAACTCCGAACGTGTGCTTTAATTCAATCTTCTAGTTTCGATATAATCTTTTGTATTATATTCTTTGTCTTTACGTGTACTTATTTTAAAGGGGAGGATAAGTTTATTACCGTCCTCTAACTTTGTAAAAAAGAGACAAATCTCTTTCTCTCTGGAGAAAGAAATTTCTTAGTGCTTTGCCCACTTAAAGTGATCTTGGATCGCGAGTCTTAGATTAGCAATCTTTTGGCAATGAACTAAGTAAATCGTTATGTTCTCTATGTGTTTGTTTTACTTTCCGTTGCGAGTTTTTAAAACAAGCATTTAGTGATATTCACCCCCCTCCAATGCTCTTTTTCGATCCTACAATTGGTATCAGAGTGGGAGCGCTCAGATTTGGTGTAACCACCGATCTAGCAAATTGTTTTTTGTTCTTTTTTTCTTCAACAACACTACTAATCCAAGACCAAGTCTTAGAATATTTTCTTTGTTTTTTGTTCACATGGTATTCATTGATTTAGAAAAAGTTTATGATAGAGTTCCAAGAGAAATTATATTGAGAATTTTAGAAAAAAGAGGTATTAGTGTAACATATATTGAACTAATTAAAGATATGTATGACGAAGTAACGACCAGAGTGAAAACTTCAGGCAGATTAACTGAAGCATTTCCAATAAAAATAGGATTACATCAAGGATCAGCTTTAAGTCCATATCTTTTTACACTAATCATGGACAAACTCACTGGACATTCAAGACACAGTACTGTAGTGCATGTTATTTGCAGATGATATTGTTTTGGTAGATGAGACACGTGAAGGAGTAAATGCTAAACTAGAATCTTAGCGAGAAACACTAGAAGGGAAAGGTTTTAGCTTAGTAGAGTAAAGACGGAATATATGAAATTTAAGTTTAGCAATATTAGACGTAATGAGACAAATATTAAGATAGTAGATGACGAGTTGTCTGAAACTGAAAGCTTTAAATATTTAGAATCATTTTTGCAAGATGATGGAGGGATTGAGAGAGATATCTTACATAGAATACAAGCAGGATGGTTGAAATGGAAAAAAGCATCGGGTGTTTTATGTGATCGTAAAGTATCTCTAAAACTTAAAGGGAAGTTCTATAAAATGACAATTAGACCTGCTATGTTATATGACGCCGAATGTTGGACTATGACTTGAGCACATGAGCAAACGATAAGAGTTGCAGAGATGAGGATGTTAAGGTGGAAGTGCGGACATACGAGGATAGATAGAATAAGAAATGAGAGCATTAGAGAAAAAGCTGGTGTTGCATCTATTGAAGGAAAGCTCCGAGAGACACGTTTAAGGTGGTACGGACATGTACTTAGATGACTAATAAATGCTCTAGTTAGGCGATGTGAAATGATAACAAATATACACATCAAATGAGGAAGACCAAAAAAGACTTGGTTAGCAACAATAAAACAAGATAAAATTTATTTAAATATAGATGATGATATAATAAGGGATAAAGTCTAATGGCGTAGAAGGATCCATATAACCGACCTCACCTAGTGGGATATAGCCATGGTCCAGGGGGAGCTAATGTAAAAATTGTATATTCTATTAAATGAATTGCTAAATTGTTTGATTTCTTTCTTTGCATGATTGAGTTTAATTTATTATTTTGTATAGAATGGCTAGATAGGGAAATGATTAATTGCCTATGATAACATAGTATTAGGATGCAGTGAGATGATAGTAAATTAATAAAACTTAGTCTGAGTATGGTCAAGATGGGTAAGGAGTATCTATTATGATCAAAGAAGCTCTTGTGCCTCACCATGATCTAGAAGCCAACTTTAGAAATATTTACTTAGTTCACTAAAGAACAAATTTGAATCTAACCCAAGGTCAACTAATTATTGTAACTTAACATTAAAGTTTTATTAGATAAAATTGAGAAACATCTTACAAAACCTATAAAAATAACATAATTAATCACATAGAATGGATGAGGTATAAAATAGGTTCAAAGTTTGAAACTCAACTGCTCCAGGCACCCTTACACTCTAAAAAGTCTAGGCGACTAGAATCAATTCAAACGCTTGATGGTGTCCCGTCCAATTTGACCAACGGTTGATCAGGTCAAATCCAATTGCCTCGTAAAGTACAAAATTATTTACCGCACTAAATCCTACATCATTAGGTGGCGGGAACCTTTCCAGGCACTTAGGAAGTCTAACAAGTGTCAGAATGATGAGATCGATCTAGGTGCCTGAAACACTTTCAGGCGCTTGTACAAGCATTATAAATAAGACCCGAGGCTCCATTCTAGACGCCTCACAAACTCTCCACACTCCTCCTTAAGCTCTTATTCAAGTCCAAGCTCATTTAGGTCATCTTCTCTTGCCCTAATCAGTATGCCTAGATAATTTCTAAACTTAATATTGTATTCAATTAAATATTTTATTTATTTTTCTTCATAGTTAAATAAATTATTATTTTAAGATTAAGAGAAAGACCACTCAAGCTGTCCCCTCTAGTGTTCCTAGTTTTGACCGTAGATTTCCTATTAAAGAACTAAGATTTAGATTCTCATACACTACATACCTACCCATGTCCACTAGGTATTTGAGTAGGGCATTCTTCACTGGGTCGTGTCTACCTACCATAAAAGTCATTAACTAGTTTAGATAATCTAGTTTATTGTACCAGCTTTACCGACATAGGATTATGTGTAGAGTTCTACAATAACTTAGGCTAAATGATCTTACTTACTTCACTAGGATTGCAGGTATGAATATCATACTTTCACCTGAGATGGTTAAGACTCATTTAGGACTTAAAGAGTCCTCATGTACTTTTTTATATTTTCCACCTCGAGTCTTACCATTCGGTGATCCCTATTTCCACATCACGTTAGATATGATTTATTCTTACTTTTATGAGGAGAGGACGCCAATGGTAGGTCAATTTAGCTCGACCAGGCTTCAAATATGTCTTGTATCGGGTCTTGGTCAATTGCATCTTACCTCTAAGTACTAGGGACATCGCCGTGATGCGTCATTTCCATTCATTTTTACTTTATGCACTATGTCATATGCTAGATATAGACATTAGCTTGCTTTTGTTTCATTCCATCATTTATTACTTTGGTATAACCACTAATAGTAGGGTGCACATGCCCTATTGTCATATCTTGACTTCCCTATTAGGATAATTAGGAGTTGACATTACTTCAGGTAATGTCAAATCCCCGAATGAGTATGTCATGATAGGAGCTGGACAGTTTACATTAGCTAGGATAGAAATAGATGATCATGTCATGTCATGGAAGAGGGGGGCCCAACAGCAGTAGCCACCAGCTGAAGACGACATGCTTGATTTTGACTTCGCTGACATTCCTCAGCTTCCTCCACCTCCAGTCGCTTTATCGCAAGAGGATCGAGTCTCTAAATTTAAGAAGGTTGTGATTAACAGATTCAGATGAGTCGAGGAGCGTCAATAGGAGATGATGGATCTGATGCGATCATGGATGAGCGGACATCCTCCTCCTCCACCTCCACCTTCTGACTAGGATAGTTATAGTGTCTTAAGTGTTACTTTACTTATAAACATGTGTAAATATTTAATGTTATTTCAGTTGACTATTTTAGATTACATTGACTCACTTATATTGAAGTTGTAACGTGCTTGGTAGAATAAAACTTTATTTGTGCTTGCATAATTTTTATATATTTATTTTACACTTTATTTTTTTTTAGAACTAGACTAGGATTCTACCTCAGAAAGCATGCACTTATAGCATCTCACAACTTTTAGGTTTAACCTAGTTGTGTATTGAGTCATATAGATGAGTGTGAGATGCTAGAACTTTATTCTTGATTTAAGATGTAGTCTTAATGCATCGACAAAAATTAAGGAGTATAAATACATATGAATCACTTAGATGACCAACTTCTAACAAGACTTGATGATTAATTAGTATCATTCGAGTTAAGAATCAAAATTCGACATTTTATCAAGGATAATTTTTTAGATGATTTTATTTTTTAAATATTATTTTTAAAACTTATTAAGGGGTGCATGCTTGGATTCAGAATAACAAAAATACTATGACTTACTCATTAGTGTAACAATTTGCAAACAAAGTAACATAGTATGTGAATTGTTGAAATATTTGGATAGTTTGACTTTAACAAACTCTTGGAAATTATGTTAGCAATTCTTGAAGATATTCAAAAAAATGCCTTAATTTTTTTTAAAATGTATTTAAAAAAAACACTTAGAAATATTTTTTTAATGTTTTCTAAATGTCTTTAAATTTAAAAACACTTGAAAATATTTTAGAAATTTTTGAAGAAAACTTGAAAATATTTGAAAATTTTGTTGAAAATTGTTAGACATTTTTGAAATCACTATTACACATCAGTTTCAAATGGGTATAGATTCAAATTTTTTGATATATGACAAAGGGGAGTAAGATACAACAACAACAATCAAGTCTTACTCACTAGGTGAGGTCGACTATATAGATCCTCCAATATCATTGAGCTCTATCCCTTATTATATCATCATCTATATTTAAATAAATTTTATATTGCTTTATTGTTGGTAACTAAGTCTTCTTTGGTATTCCTTTTTCTCATTTGATATGCATATTTGTAATTGTTTCACATTGCTTAACTGGAGCATATATTGGTCGTCTAAGTATATGTTCAAACCATCTTAAATGTATCTCCCGAAGTTTTTCCTCAATAGGTTCAACCCTAACTTTCACTTTAATGTTCTCATTTCTTATTTTATTTACCTTTGTATGCCCACACATCTATCTTAACATCTTCATCTCTGAAACTCTCATCTTCTACTTATTTGCTCGAGTCATAGCAGGTCTAACTGCCATTATGTAAAATTTCCCTTTGAATTTTAAAGGTACCTTATGATCACAAAAAATATCTAATGCTCTCCTTCATTTCAATCGAGCAAAGGACTCTGGTTGTTGGGGAATCAAATGCTAGATGCAAACATCCTTGAACTGGGAGCAAGCAGATCTAGAGATAGGTAAGAGCTCACATGCGACACTTGTAGAGGAGATCACTTGGAGAGGAACTCCTTGTTGCTCTGCCTCTGTCATACAGATCATGCCTGACGTTAGTGATTTGTACACATGTTGTATCTGATTCCAATTAGGAAAGCATGTGTGCGCACATGTTGTATCTCATGTGCCTCTGCCATACAGATCGTGCCTGATGTTAGTGATTTGCACACATGTTGTATCTGATTCCAACTAGGAAAGCATGTGTGCACATGAGAGAGAGGAGATGAGACAACTGAGAAATAGAAGCCAACAGCCCCTTGCACGAGGAGAATACCTTGTCCATAAAACTTTATCCCTAGACTGATGGTTCTAATATCATGTATACATAGGCACAAGACTAGGTATATATTAGATTGTTTCTATCAGTATTTATTGGAAGTTTGAAAATATAATGCAAATCCAGAAATGTGGTAAGAAAAAAATTTCATTATTATACTGATAAATTCAGATACATATAAAAATTACACCTTGTAGTAACCTGCCATGACTTGTGGCCCTCTGATTTTCACAACACCTTTTGAACCATCTGGAAGAACCTCACCAGTTTCTGCATCCACAATCTTCATTTCT
Source organism: Wurfbainia villosa (assembly GCA_025175895.1). Taxonomy (NCBI): domain Eukaryota; kingdom Viridiplantae; phylum Streptophyta; class Magnoliopsida; order Zingiberales; family Zingiberaceae; genus Wurfbainia; species Wurfbainia villosa. The sequence goes on from CM046006.1 coordinate 36,004,449, forward strand.
GTGTACTGAAGTGGGTGGCCAATTGTGCCAAGAACCTTAAAGAGTTAAAAAGAAAATACAGAAATAAGAACTTAAATGAATTTGAAATTTAATGATGGAAATATTAGAAATAATTATTAACAAAAATGTAATAGACAAAAAAAGCTATTTCTTTAGCTAAAAATGTAAGTAAACTATACAAAGCAAAGAGACACTAGCAGTTGGCAGGTGAGAAGGTTGTAGATGAGATAGTAGAACCATTGGAAAAAATTGAGATAAAAATAAAACACCATACAGCAAAGCAATAAATTAATAAGAGAGATTTTATGTCTGCATAACCAAAACAGTGATTTATTGCACATGATAGTGATATTCGCAACTGCAACTTATCGAGGGAAAATTCTTGGAGTTTGCCTCATGCAATACAACATAATTCATCAAATGATCAGACCCCCATGAACCTTTTTCTCCCCTTACCGTTTACCTGCTGAACACCAATAAGAAAATGGCTTGTTCAGGAGTGGAACTATTTTGGTAGTTTGGCTTTGGTATTAGACGATTCTAACAGAAGGAAACAAAATGCATGAAATAAAAAACGGTTTGTAGCATAGATGCAATTGCCACATATACCACATTTGATGTCATTTATTGTTTCTTTGACAAAGAGAAAAACTCTTGTACGAAGTTTACTATAAAAGGATACAACTGGAACCTAGTATCTCAGTAGGCAACAACGTGTAAATCAGTGTTGAGGCAAAATGTCCACGAACTAAAAAGACATCATAGGAGAGAGAATGATAAGGATTTGTAGCATAGATGCAATCCCCATAGTTACCACATTTGATGTTGTTTACTATTCCTTTGACAAAGAGAAAATCTCTTGTATGAAGTTTACTCTTAAAAAATGCAAATGGAACCTAGCATCTTAGCAGGCAACATGTAACTTTGATTAGTGGTGAGGCAAGAAGTCTAGGAACTCAAAAGACATCATAGAAGAGACAATGCAAAGGGAATATGCCAAATCCTTGTCCACTAGCCATGATAGATAAATTTTCTTGAACCATAGTGCCAAAAATGAAAGATGGAACCTTTTATGGGGAAAGGATCAATGAGTAAATACGCAAGGGGGTACTAATAACAACAAAAATAATCAAATCTTATCCCACTAGGTGAGGTCGGTTGTATGGATCCTCCTACACCATTAGACTTTATCCCCTACTATATTATTATCTATATTTAAATAAATTTTATCTTGTTTTATCGTTACTAATCAAGTCTTCTTTGGTCTTCCTTTTCTATTTAATTTACATATTTGTAATAATTTCACATTGCCTAATTGGAGCATTTACCGGTCATCTAAGTACATATTCATACCATTTTAAACGTGTCTCATGGAGTTTTCCCTCAACCCCAACTTTCATTCTAATATTCTCATTTCTTATTTTATCCATCCTTGTATATCCACACATCCATTATAACATCCTCATCTCTGCAACTCTCATCTTTTAATTATGTGCTTAAGTCATAACTCAATATTTAGTTCCATATAACATAGCAGGTGTAATTATTATTTTGTAAAATTCTTTTTTAAATTTTAAAAGTACTTTAGGATAAAAAAACACCCAATGGTCTCTTCAATTTCAACTATCTTGCTTGTATTCTATGTAAGACATCTTTCTCAATTCTCCAATCCTTTTGCAAAAATAATCCTAAATATTTAAATCTTTCAATTATAGATAACTCATTATCTCCTAACTTAATAATTATTTCATTGTATCTAACATTACTAAATTTAAATTTCATATATTCTGTCTTTACTCTACTAAGTGTAAGACCTTTCACTTCTAGCGTTTCTCTCCGAGATTCAAGTTTAGCAATTTACTCTTTCACATATCTCATTTACCAAAATAATATCATCTGTAAATAATATGCACCATAGTACCGTATCATGAATGTGTCTAGTGAGTTCATTCACAATTAGTGTAAAAAGATAGAAACTTAAAGTTGATCATTGATATAACCCCATCTTTATGGAAAACACTTCGATTAATCCACCTAGCATTTTCACTCTTGTCATTGCATCCTTATATATCTTTAATTATTTCAATATATGTTACACTAACATATTTCTTTTCTAGAATTCTCCATATAGTTTTCCTTGGAACTTTATCATAAGTTTTTTCAATGTCAATAAATACTGTGTAAATATGGCTTGTGTTCTCGATACTTTTCAATTAGTTGTCTAGAAGTATAGCTTCTACTGTTGACCTTTCTAATATAAATTCAAATTAATTTTCAACCACCATAGTCTCCTTTCTCTTATTCTTTTTTTTTTTACTTTTTCTCAGTTTCATGGTATGATTCATTAGTTTAATACCCCTATAATTTGCACAATTTTATATGTCTCATTTATTTTTATATAAAAAAACTAGAAAACTTATCCACCATTGACTAGGCTTTTTTTCCCAATATCAAGTCGAATAACTTTATAAGTCATTCAATACCTTACTTGCCTAGACACTTTGATTCCTCTATTCGAATATCATCATGTCCAACTATTTTTCCACTTTGCATCCCATTTAAAACATGTTCTACTTCTGAAGGTTGAATTCTACGATAAAAATTTAAATTTATATACTCATTAGACCTACTTAAATTACCCAAGTTAAATTGATCATCTAAATCTTTATTAAAAAATTGATGAAAATACCTCTTCCATTGCTCTTTTATTTTCTCATTGTTTAATAGTACCCTATTGTATTCATCGTTAATGTAGCTTATCTTAATAAAATCTCTAGTCTTTCTCTCTCTAGCTTTAACTATTCTATAAATATTTTTTCCCCTCCTTTTGTATTCGATTGTCAATATAAATATTCAAAAATTTCATTCTTAGTTTCACATACTACTTTCTTGGTCTCTTTCTTGGCTTAGTAAATATGTAAGGGGGTAAAAGACATGATATTCCCTATTCATCAAAACAAATATAAGGATAGAGACAACCTAGAGTACTTGACAAGGAACAATTTTCCCCTCAACATGGTGCCAAAGTTACTGGTTTCTTGTTGCAACAAGGTCTTATGTGTGTGCCATTCGATGCATTTCTCATTTTTGCAACATTGTTCGTCATCACAATCTAGCTCTCCTTAAATTGTCCAAGATCTCTATTGGTCACGACATCTCCTCTATGCGACAAAGGCACCATTTCATCCTTTGCCTCTACATGACATATGCATGCACATTGACAACCTTTGCCTCACACAACCATCTTGATCTGCCCTGTGCTCTTCTGCCTTTGTGCCATCCACAATTGGTGTCAGAGGACTAGTCACGTAGCCAGTGTCATGACAAGAGGAAAGTGTTAGATGTCTGATCGATGACTGATCTCTTCTTGACCAGCCGATGTTGCCATTTTAAGCCCTTCACAGACCCTAATCTTTGGCATAAACCTTTTCCTTGTAACAGCAAAACCTAGTTTCAGACTAAATTCTTCATTTGAGTTCCAGCTTAAGTAGGCAACTTTTTGGGGCTCAATTCCAAGAGCATTCTTGGTTCTCTAAGAATAGATATCAACCTACAATTGCATAGTGCTAAATTTTACAAAAAAAGGGGGGAAGGAAAATGTTGGATTGTACTTCTACTTGGTCAGTTCAGTCTAGTTCAACTGTTGTTGTTCTACCAACAGAGTACTAGAGGCTTTTTTGTCTCAAGGCTCCTGCCAATGCTTCATCCCAATTGGTTACTTCATCCGCCAATGTAGCTCCTGTGAGTGTTTCATCTTGGTTGGTCACCTCATCTACCATGAAAGTATTTACTATTTATCCATCCCATACCTCAAGGTTGTCTCTTTGGATCTTAGACTTAAGAGCTTCTGGACATACCTCTAATGATGCATCATCCTCTCTAATCTCACACCACCCACATGACCTGCCAATATCATGATAGCCAATGGGTTTCACTAATTGGTTAATGGCATTAGAGATGTTCCATTGCAATCCATCTTACATTTGCCTTCTATATTTTATATTCCTGAGCTTCCATTGAGCTTACTATTATTATCAGTAAATCATTGAATATTCTATAACCTTTGACACTATTTCTATTCGGGATTTTAGGATGAGCTTAAGAATTAGAGTCGGGCATAAGCCTCATGGAATGTACCAGTTGGATATACCTCCATTGTTATCAACTCTCTGCTACGCCTTCACCTCTCTTAGCCATCCTTCTCTTCAAAATTTCAAGCATATTTTCTAATCTTTTTAATCTTCAAGCTCTTAAATGTGAATCATATGTCAGTTATCAGTTACGTAAACATACTATGTTCTCTTTCCTTAGTGGTATTCATAAGCGATCTACCCTTTGCTGAAGTTTATTCAGCTATTTATGATCTAAATCCAGTCATCTCTATTTTTAGATATGAAAGATCGTATTGAATTGTTTTCCATCTTTTCTTCCTTCCCAATTTGACATTTTCATCAAGTGTCTGCATAATGAAAATACTAGGGAATATTCATCTCACTCAGCTTTCATATCCTTATATACCCCAACAAAATGGTGTATTAAAATAAAAGAATTGACATCTTGTTAAGACATTGCTCATACTCTACTCCTACAGATGTTAAGAATTGCTGCTCTTTCTTTACGGAGTGATGTTATTCTCACTTCCTTTTATCTTGACAACCATTGCAAGATGGGGACTCCAACATCAAGGTTATAGTATGCTGCCCCCAGGACCATTAGTCTGAGCCTTGTTCAGCTTCTTGCATACAATTTTTGTAATAATAAGGAACAATAACAGGGAAACACAACGACCAGAAATGGACAAGTACACAAGTAGGGATGCAATTTTAGGTAGAGGAAATGGGAATGTTTTCACTTGTTTCTTCTTATAGAGCTTCCCACGAAAGAATGAATAGTATGTAATGGTGAGACTTTTTTGCAAATCAATGAGGATAAATTAAATTACATTGCAAGAAGGTCGCCGGGCTGCTACAACAGGAGAAGTTTCTGTTAGGCCATAACCATTTTGCACCTTAATCCCAATAGCCTGCAACAGAGTGTTAATTATAATAGAGACCTTAATTATTAGTGACACCTCATATTAGCATTCTAACCTCAAAAAACCTGTCAATATGCAAAGGTAAACTTGCACCACCACTTATACCAGCCTGCAATGTGTCAAACAAATCTCTGCAAGTTATTCAGACAAAAGGCTTATAATTATCAGATAATATTTATATTTTAAGAATAAAAGCATACGCCTCCTATCAAAATGTAGATAAAGGCTACTCTGATACCTTTGATATTCCAATAGCACAATGAATTTTGCTATACACTAGCTTCACTCCCAGCTTATGCAGTGGCCAAAGGAGGACAGCAATGATTCTAGCCCACAACCAGTCAAGCATGGAAATAACTAATGGCTCTCCAATAAGTCTGTTTGTCAAGACTTTACCCTTAACAAATTATTGATATATGATAAGTTGAGTCAAATTTAAAGTGAAACAAAATGATGAAAATCCTCAAATTGAGTCATTAACTAGGTATATTAGATAACTCACCTCATAAATCCTCTTAGCATCCATGTATAATAAACTTATCTTAATTAGTATAAGTGCAAAAAATTTTCTCGCCCCAGATGCTGAAGCAATCTGCTTCTGGATCGAACTGAAGATGAATATGCAGAATTTCATTAAATAGGTAAGGACTGTGACATAATATTGCACTGAGAATATTAGTCAATTAATGAACAACTATAGTTTTAAATTTTTTAAAACCAATCTAAAGTAATATCGCCATATGCTTCAACATATTCTGAAGTCTGCAAAATGTCCGCATAGTTCAGTATAGAAACCATAGCATTTTGGCTGGCATTGGAACACCAGAAGCAGACAACACATTAAACCATGAATGATATTTCATGAAATCTCAACCAAGAAAATATTAAGGAAATGCTCTAAAGAAGTGTCACCATAATGTTAAAAAGAGAGAACTATCAAGATTGAAAAGAACATAAGATGCAGAAAATACAAGAAATTCGAACTCTGAAAAAAATATTCGTCGAGTCACTAAATTTCAGCTTTACCAACATTGAGATGCCAAAAGGAATCTTTTTATGAACTTCAGTCTAGATAGCTTGGTTAACCTTATATTATTTCACCAAATTATACATGAACAACATCAACTATATTACAAGTTTATCTGTCACAAGCACCAGTTCTGGATCTAATTCCCAAACAAGCATTCAACAACTTTCTTGATTATCATTACTGCTAAGGAATTCTTAAATTTTCTTCCTTGTCTTTGGTAAATTATGAGGGTTGCATGTGTATTAAGTCAGTAAATAAGAGAACATATCAATCTCATATGTATAGACAAGCAAATGGGAATAAAAATGTTAGGAAAAAAATCAAAAGGGTGTTCTTATTATTGTTTTCGTCAAAAAAATGCCCCTTTTTTTTTAAAAAAAAAAAAGAAGTCAAAACAGCACCTATCCCAAAGATACCCTTATTCCTGCGTTGTTATGGCAGCCATGATATATCTGCTACAATATACAGCAAAATAGCTCAAATTTAATCAAAATTACTATATATGGAGCACTGTTGTATCAAAATATTTTTACCAATGTGGTCAAAACTTGATCAAACTCATTTCAACTTGGTCAAACTACAGGTCAATATTATTGTTGCAGCTATCGTTCACAGATGCCATAATTATAGCGAGCTGATTTACTTTAACACGTTATAGTGTTACACCATAGCTGCTACAAAAACACTAAAAAAAAAAGGATATTTTGTATCGAGGCGCTATTTTGACTTTTATTTAAAAAAATGACGCCCTTTTAACAAAAATGATAATAAGGGACGCCTTTGATCATTGCACAAAATGTTAATTATCTCTCGACCCTCCCCCCTCTCCACTGCACTATCTAATATTTGACGATTGAACTTGGCTAGTGATAACATGGCCATGGAATTTTGGCCTATCGGTCAAAGTGATGCCTTAGTGTATTTGCATGATTGGTGCCCCCTTTTTGAAATACCATTGAGTTTCCTTATTTGGGAATGAAATTATACCATAGAGATTAGCATTTATCCTTCTTATTTATGCTTGTTTACCCTTTTTTTTGTTTGGATCCCTTAGGAGGCTATCCTACTAGTTTACTTGCAATGCCACCCAATATTTTCCTCCAAATCAGCTTGAGGCTATAGAGACATTAAGCCAGGTCATTAGTTGCCTTCTACTTTGCTGCTATGAGACATTATGACTAACCAAGTTGGAGGTTTACTACTTTGAACTCTTTTTTTTTTTTTTCTGTAACTGTGTTTTTGATGCTCAAAACATTATACATCATTCAACTCCTTTCCAAATGACTTCTATTCCAAATAATGTTGTTTTACTTGCACATAATTGCTCTACTTAGCATGCAATACCATGGTGTACTTTAAACATCGTCTAGAATTTTCAAGGGACGACCCTGTGACTGGTGCAAGGGTTATGCTGATGAAATCTTCTCATCAACAGAGTGGTCAATCCCAACTATGGGAAGGGATCTCACTCAGAGTCAACACTAAAATTTTTTTTAAATAAAATAGATTGATATTCATATTAAGAATGACTAGCAAGCATATTAACAAAATATATTACTTAATCAGAATTGACAACAACAGTTAAGTAATCACATAACACAATATATTTCACATTGCATCTTTTTGGAGAGCATAACACATAAAGCTAAGATTAAATGAAGAAAAGTCAACTATGAAAAGAGAACAACAATAATAACAACTACCACGAAACATTATCCCACAAGGTAGAGTCGGCTATATGAATCTTCCTATATCATTGAACTCTATCTCCTACTATATCATCACTTATGTTTAAATAAATTTTATCTTGTTTTATCGCTGCTAACCAAATCTTCTTCGAACTTTCTCATTCTCATTTGATTTGCATATTTATAATAGATCCACATTGTTTAACTGGAACATTGACCAATCATTAAGTATATGTCCATACCATCTTAAATGCGTATCCCAGAGTTTTCCCTCAATAAGTGCAACTCCAACTTTCGCTCTAATATTTTCATTTTTATTTTAATCATCCTCGTATATTAATACATTCATCTTAATATCTTCATCTCTACAACTCTCATATTTTACTCATGTGCTTGAGTCATAATCCAACATTCAGCTTCATATAACACTTTAAGTTTTAAAGGTATTTCATGATCACAAAGAACACCCAATGCTCTACTAAGTGTAAGACCTTTCACTTCTAGTGTTTCCCTCTAAGATTCAAATTTAACATTTACTCTTTCACATATCTCATCTACCAAAACAATATCAATTGCAAATAATACACACTATGGTACCATGTCTTGGATGTGTCTAGTGAATTCATCCATGATTAGTATAAAAAGATGGGGATTTAAAGCTAATCCTTGATATAACCTTATCTTTATAGGAAATGTTTCAGTTAATCCTCTTGCCGTTTTCACTCTTGTCATTGCATCCTCATACATATCCTTAATTATTTCAATATATATTACAAAAATACCTTTATTTTCTAGAATTCTCTATATAATTTCCCTTAAAGCTTTTTCACGGTCAATAAATACCATGTGCAAGTCTTGTTTTGCTCTCCAATATTTTTCAATTAATTGCCTGAGAAGATGTATAGATTCTATTATTGACTTTCCCGACAAAAATCCGAATTGATTTTTGATCGTCGTGGTCTCCTTCCTTAGCCTTTTATTATTATTTTTTCTCATAGTTTTATGATATGACTCATTAGTTTAATACCCCCATAATTTGTACAATTTTATATGTTTCCTTTATCTTTATATAAAGGAATTAGAAAACTTATCCTCCACTGATCAAATATTTTTTTTGTTTTCAATATCAAGTTGAATAACTTTGTAATTTATTTAATATCTTATTTGTCTAGGTATTTCTATACCTCTATTGGAATATCTTCTGGTCTAACTACTTTTTTATTTTGCATTCCATTTAAAGTTTGTTCTACTTCTGAAGGTTGAATTTTACAATAAAAATTTAAATTCCTATACTCCCTTGACATACTTAAATTACTTAAGTTAAATTGATCACCTAAACCTTCATTAAAAACTTGATGAAAATACCTCTTCCATCGCTCATTTATTTTCTCATTGTCCAACAGTATCATATTGCATTCATCTTTAATGCATCTTATTTGGGTAAGATCTCTAATCATTTTCTCTCTGACTTTCGTTATTCTACAAATATCTTTTTCTCCTTTTGTATCTAGTTGTCGATATAAATATTCAAAAGTTTCATTCATACCTGTTATTTCATAACTTAGAGATCCATAACTTACATGAAAGAAACTCTATTTATAGACAAGATTAGGACTTATTCAAAAGAATAAATCAAACTCTATCCTAGGAATAAATCAAAAATTCTATCCTAAGGAATAATTATTCCTAATGATATTTAGGGATAACAATTATCCCTAATCATATCTACAATATTCTAACACTCCCCCTCAAGCGGGAGCATATAAATTATATGCACCCAGCTTGTTACATATGTAGTCAATTCGAGGACCTCTCAGAGACTTAGTAAACATATCTGCTAGTTGATCATGCGAGTTAACAAAACTAGTAGATATTTCTCCAGATATGACTTTCTCTCTGACAAAGTGACAGTCGACTTCAATATGCTTTGTCCTCTCATGAAAACGGATTTGTGCGATATGCGTGGCGGCCTGGTTATCACATATGAGTGACATTTGTGTAACATCTCCAAACTCTCCGAAGCGATTGTTTGAGCCATATAAGCTCTTGGTTGTATGGCGCGTAGCTCGATACTCGCCTCCATGACTGGATCTCGCCACAACATTCTGCGTTTTGCTTTTCGAAACAAGGTTACTCTCAAATATATAAAAACCAGGTGGATCTCTATCGATTGGAGATCACCGCAATCTAACGTCGAATACCCTATAACTCGAGTATGTCGCTTTGTTTTGAACAAAAGACCTTTTCTGGAGCGCCTTTGATATATCGACAATGCGAATCACAAGATCCCAATGTTCTTTACACGGAGAGTTGGCCCGACTTACTACACTTACGTAAATGAGATATCGGGCGAGTACGAAGGTAGCTTAGTCTCCCTACTAATCGCTCGTATCGTTCGGGATCTGCAGAGGCTCCCCGATTCGGGCAGAGCTTAACATTTATGATCCATAGGGTTGTCATTGTCTTTGAGTTTAACATTCGCTTCTTCTAGAATATCCATCGTATTTCCTTTGGGATATAATGATCCCATTTCTAGGCTATCTTTATATCCCCAAGAAATATTTGAGTTTGCGAGATCTTTTGTCGAAATGTTTGAAAAGATGTTGTTTCACCAAATCCCACGATGATCACGCATGATAATGATATCATCATAAACCACTAGATAGATCTGACAGTAGATGAGTGGCGATAAAAGACAGAATGGTCGACTAGCTCAAGTCATGCCGAACTGTTGAATTACAACACTGAATCTACCGAACCATGCTCTAGGTGACTGCTTGAGACCATATAAAGATTTTCGCAAGCGGCATACAAGACCGGAAGACTCCCCCTGTGCAACAAAACACGGAGGTTGCTCCGTAGACTTCTTCGAGCAGTCACCATGTAAGAACGCATTCTTGATGTCTAAGCGATAAAGAGGCCGTGTTGAATCGCAAAGAATGGACGTGAATAGGCGTGTCGAAGACATTTTAGCAACGGGGAAAAAGTATCCCATAATCCAATCCAAAGATCTGAGTATAGCCTTTAGCAACAAGACGAGCCTTAAGTCTTTCTCAATTCGTCTGGACCAACCTTCACCGTATATACCCATCGGACAACAACTAATTTTCTGTGGTAGAGGGACGAGGTCCCAAGTCCAGCGGCTCAGTAAGGCACTCATTTAAATCAAAGATAGCCTTTGTTTCCATCTGGATGGGCAATGCATCTCCTGCAGCTTTTCGGAAGAAAGCAGGCGACAAGGAGGAGAGACAAGAATAATAGGAAGAAGAAAGGCGATGATAACTCAAAGCATACATAATGAGAAGGATTACGAGTTGAGCGTATACCTTTGCGAAGTCTGATAGGAATATCGATTCGTAAGAAGATTATCTGAGGAGAGGGCGGAGGATCGCTCGGACATGATTCCACAAATGAGAATCGGTGTTGGCGTGGCGTAGCGGTGAAGACTACTGATAAACTGGGAGGAGAAATTGGTGATAAAGAGTCCTCGGGAGGATAAAAAGAGGCGTAGTGCGAAGGAGGAAACTTCGACAACTCAAGGTCCAAAGAAAGGAACCGAATCAAAGAACGTGGACATCACAGAGATGAAATCTGAACGGAGAGTAGGAGAATAACACTTGTACCCTTTTTGAGACCGTGGGTATCCAAGAAAAACACATTTATCGACGAGGAGAGTTTATCAATGCCGGGATCGAGCGTGAAGCGAAACATGTAGCACGAAATACCTTAAGTGGTAAAGGATGAAGGGAGATTTGGATAAAGTACGTGATGAGGTATTTGACCTGTAAAATAGAGGAAGGCCGTCGATTGATAAGATAACATGCGAAGTACGACTTCTCCCAGCGAAGAGGAACACGTAGAGTGATGAAGAGTCAGGTCCGGCGGTCTAGAAGATGTCGATTCTTGCGTTCCGCAACTCCGTTCTGTTGGGAGTATGAGGACAAGACGCGTTTGATGTAATGCCAGAGCTAGAAGGTCCAAAGCGGAGTAGATAGATACTCACGTGCATTACTGCGAGGATCGAAGAGGATACCAAATCGTGTTTTGACTTCATTAAAAAGATTGGAAAATAGAAAACAATTACGAGCGATCCTTCATCGGATATAACCAAGTCTGTGGGAAAAATCGTCTATGAAGGTATAAAATATCGTGATCCGAATGTAGAAGAAACACGACTTGGACCCCCAAACATCGGAATGAACCAAAGCGAAAAGAGACGTGGACTTATAATGCGAGGAGAAAATGAACTACGAACATGCTTTTCGGCGACTCATAGATAAAGACTTTAAGTGAGAAAGACTAGGATGTAATTGTTTTAACTTATCAAGACTAGGATGTCCCAACCGAGCATGAATAACAAGTGGAGACGCCATTGAACCAACAAAGAGGCTCGTGAAATCGATATAGGCCGTGAGACTCATATCCGAGCCAATTATCCTCCCCCATCTCGGTCGAATGAAATGTAAGATTTAGTAAACGAGACGACGCAATCAAGAGACCGAGTAAGTCGACTTATTGATAACAAATTAAAGGGGGCTCGGAACATGAGAACATTATGAATGGAAAGAGATGAGAAGGATGAGCAATACCAATACCTTGAGATCAATTCGAGAACCGTTTGCCGTGGTGACACATGGTAAATAACTGTATAGATAGTGAAGAAAAAGAGATCTATTACGGTGATATGATCGGTGGCCCAGTCAGTACGAGGACTCATGGCGAGATATATCAATAAAGGAAATACCGATTGTGTAATGAAGCAAGGGAATTAGAATCGCCATTCGTGTATTGGAGTTGTTTGAGGAGGAAGACGGCGGTGACTTTTTTTTTTGAGAAGACCGCGTCGGCGCAAGGGAAAGATCTAACTGCGTGGGCCTTCAGGGATGGGCGGCAACCTGCGGATTGCGCGCTTGCGGGAGGGAGGGCTGGCGACGCTGGAGGCGTCCGACAGCAGGTGAGAGCACACCGGAGAGGTTGAGTTCAGTCAGATCGAGAGACTCGACGAAGGCTCGCGATCGCGTGGCCGCTTAGCCCGTCGTAGTTCCGTTGGGAAGGCGCGAGAGGTGCGGAAGCTGGGCCTCAAGTGCGCCGCGTAGGCGAAGGAGATGTTGCGGTTGACACCGGTGTCGATGAAGCCGTCGTCGGAGACGTTGGAGATGTTCGTGAGCTGAGAGCGAGCTCCTGGCTCTACCGTGGCGATCGCATACCAGAAGAAGAAGAAGAAGATGGATCTCGGTTCGCTGGTGCCTGTGATCTGCGCACGAGAGGCTGGCGCGCGGAAGTAGACGGCGAGGCGCGGCGTGAGGAAGAAGCGTGCGGCTGCTCGCGAAACTGCCGTCGCGGGAAAAGATATCGCGACGGGAAAGACTGCGCGCTCGGAGAAGAACGCGAGCGAGCACAGCGGAAAGAAAAATTACGAAGATGGAAAACCTAATGGCTCTGATACCATGTTATTTCATAACTTAGAGATCCATAACTTATATGAAAGAAGCCCTATTTATAGACAAGATTAGGGCTTATTCAAAAGAATAAATCAAACTCTATCCTAGGAATAAATCAAAAATTCTATCCTAAGGAATAATTATTCCTAATGATATTTAGGGATAACAATTATCCCTAATCATATCTACAATATTCTAACAATACCTTTACTCACTACTTTCTTGACATCCTTTTTAGCTATTGTATAATTTTTTTATGTTTCCTCATTCTGACAAGTGTACAATACCTTATATACTTTTCATTTTTCTTTACTTTCTCTTGTACTTTCTCATTCCACCATCAAGATTCTTTACTTGATAGTGCACATCACTTTGACTCGCCTAGCAGACCTTTGGATATCATTTTTAACTTTAATATCATCTTATCTCATATCGTATTTGAGTCATCATGTATGTCTTCTAATACTTATACTCCTATTTTCTTTTTAAATATATTTTGTTTCTCATCTTTTAACTTCCATCATTTAATCCTAGGAGTCATACATGTTTTTCTTCTTTTAATACTATGCTTAAGAAGTATATCCAACACTACCAACCTATGTTGGGTAGTTAAGTTTTCTCCAGGAATAATCTTACAATCTTTATATATCTTTCTATCGTTCTTCCTCACCATAAAAAAAATCAATTTGCAACTTATTATTCTCACTTTTAAATGTGACCAAGTATTCTCCTTTTTTCTTAAAAAACGTATTAGTTAGTATAGTTCATATGTTGTCGTAAAATCTAATATAGTTTTTTCTTGTTCATTACTTGTTCTAAACTCATAACCGTCGTGCACCCTATTATACTCCTTAACCATGAAAAGAGAAGAACTAGACAAAAGAAAATGTGGAAGATAGCTCCGATAATAGATAAAAAGTAAGAGAAAAATACGATTAGAAGTTATTGGCATTGATGATTGGGATTTTGGTTGTGAAAGGAGCTCTAGAAAAGAGTCTCAACTTTTTCTTATTCAAATGACCGATAATGTCAAATGAACCCTTTTTATTTTAAATTAAACCCACCCAAACTGTTTGCCTACCCTACCCCTGCCTGAGCTGCTTGGATGGACAGCTAGGTTGCATTTTTTTATAGCCATGTCTAAAGAGAACCTATATTGGATAGGTGAAGTGGTCCCTGTGCAGACTCTATAGGTGGCCGTATTTTAGAAAAATGAATCAGGTAAGCCCAGCCTTTCCATTTGTCAAGAAATTTATTCTTAGTGTAGGAACTGTGGAGGAAACCAATCTCCACAAGTTGCTCATAAAAGAAAGATGGTCAAGTCATACATATATAACAAGAAAAAACTGAGTCTAATTAAGATAATTTCTAGTGATTATTTGCATCATCATTTAGTAAATAAACAGGATAGTAATAGATAAGATTTAAAATCGTGATCCGTGTTGGGCGATACAAGTTGAATTTATCATTCCGTTCGTCGTCCGACACCGGTACAGATGGTACCGGTGGTTGGGGCCTCGTGTGGCCTCGCGCAAGGCCACGACGGCTTCTTAAGGGGCCACAGTGGAGTCGCACGGCCTCCGCGGGTGCTGCAGCGGCGTCATGCGGCCTCTGCAGGGGCGCACGAGGGCATCAACAACCTCTGCGAGACACGGAGCGTTGCTCAACCTCCAACCTTCAAATTTAGGACTTAATAATCAACTCTTCGAACTATAATTAGGATAAAATAAATAAAATCAATTAAAATTTAATAAAATTATATAAAAAATATTTCGTAAATTATTTTTAAAATTATTTTATTAATTTCTATATTATGAATAATATTTTTATTATTATTAAAATTTATTTTATTTTTTAATCCTATTTAAATTAATTTTACTATTATAATTATTTTTTTGATATTTTTCTTTCCATAATTATTTTGTTTATTTTTAATATTTAAGTTAAATTTTTCATTTTTAATTTATGTATTTTATATTTAAAAATTATCAAAATTTATCGATATGGCATGATACAATATCGAAACCGTACATTCCAATGAATGACCGAAACCTTGATACGAATCGAGATTTTAAACCTTGGTAATAGATGACAACTTTGCTTGAGTTAAGAGAACTGACCTGTAAAGTGTTTCATACACCAAGGGAACAGAAATAAGGTACTGAGGTGGATAACGCTTCAAATCATCCTGTCATAATGAAATAAAGAACAGAAGAACGTAAAACTTCAGGCAAGAAAACCATATGGTTGTGTTAACAACTTGCAAAAGAAACAAACCTCAAAGAACACACTTTTTTACATACAAAAAAATCTATTCCAACGTTACTACATCAAATGTAAATCATTAGCTAGTTTTATACAGATTAGCTGGACAATTAGAATATTAAAAAGCTACTCAAAATTTGGTCCCAAGCTCTGCTCTGATCTGTCTGAACTTCCCTGGTACAATCAGAAACCTGTATAAGGACCAACCAGTGCGACACTAACTTGAATAGACCAGCTTACTTCACACTCCCTAATGTATACTATATTTGGTTCACTGCCATTACACCAAAAAAGGGTGAAGAAACAGTTCTGTATATCTTTAACAACTTAGCTTCACCTAGTCACCCATGTACATGTTCATCCACGGTACTCCGAGGAGAGGGGGAATTATGAAGAGTGCAATTAACTTCCTCCTCTTTGGAAATATGATTAAAGAACATGGTAGCATAATTAGCACATCCGTGATCAAAGAAGTTAACATTGAAGAAATCATTATATTCCTGATCAAGAGTAGCAGTGCAGACAATAAGAAAGGTAGACAATAGAAGGTTATGATGATTCTTTCTCCTTTTTGTCACACTTCCCATACTCCAGTCTCCACTGAACTCCAACCAATGAAGTGGGTTATTATCTAAGAGAGAATCCCTCTATTTTTATTTTCTTGCTCAATTTTTCTTATCATTTTTATAGCTTTTACCAGGTGGAAGGTAGACAATAGATGGTCATGATGATTCTTTCTCCTTTTTGTCATTCTTCCTATGCTCTAGTCTCCACTGAACTCCAACCAATGAAGTGGGTTATTATCTAACAGATAATTCCTCTATTTTTCTTTTCTTTTTTTTTCTTATAATTTTATAGCATTCACCAGGTGGGAACAATAATACACCAATCACTACTATTGGAATCATGATTGCCAAACAAAATCCATAGAAAATCCTACATGAATTGCTGCAAATCACTGATTCAAACACACTAATTCTCAGGAACAAGGATGAAAAACTTTACCCTCAACCGTTGGACATTTGTGTAAACCTGCTCGACCCCATGGGTCAATATGAAATACTCACAAGCTCGTTCATATGCATGCCAAGTAGGCAACATGCTTAAGAAACGGTCTCCAGTTACAGTAGGTACTATCTCCCACAAGTTGTGTATCTGCAGAAAAGACTGGCAGAAATCAGAATGAGGCTCATATATGAGAAAGAGAAGAACTACGATAGACAGTAGACACCCACAAGCACAAAAGAAGGTTTCTGTATTTTTAATGGTTCTGATAGTCAGGAAACAAACTCAAACAAAAGATTTTGGAAATTATAAATATTACGTTGGGGAGTTGGGATTAGGAGTGGCATCAGTTAGGACAGTCATATTCAGATACAAAGATGTTGGTATTAAATCAACAAGGGTACTGGAAAATATGTACGGGTAGATTGGACAGCATACTAGTTGATCAGATAAAGGATTCTCATACCTGATGCAACAAATTTTTATGGGTGAGCATTACACCCTTTGGGGAGCCACTTGTTCCACTTGTATACATTATTGCAGCAATGTCTTCAGGACTGATGGCTTCATAAACATACTTTTGGCCTGTAAAAATTCAGTTGATGATTAATGAGCAAGATATTCAAAAGGTGGTTCTAAGCGACTACCTAGTGCCTAAGTGCTAAGGGCCTAGGTGGTCTACATTAAAAATATATATATTAAAATAAGAAAAAGAAATATACTAAATTAATAATGATTAATATTAATATTATTAGAAGGAATTATGCCAATCTCATCAACCCTAGATAGCCCACACTTCCTTATATAGATATTATCAATTTAGAAAGGCAACAAACACATCCAAGTTACATGATTGAAAATGGTTCCAGGACTCTACTCAAGTTAGTTCCGGTCAAGCTAGTTTGAGTATATTATACAAACCTAACTTATAAAAATATATTCATCTCTAAACCCACTCAACAGTTCGATTAGCAAACCTATCAATCATGGATTCAAATACTGTGATGTGCCAGTCAGCACAAATGGAATTTTCCATTCCGTCTACGAATCAACACTGACACAATATCGCAAATGAAGCCACAACCTCATGGCATCAAGGAGGCAGCCACGAGGTTGCGGCATCACAGAGGCAGCTACGCGGTCACAGAGGCAGCTGCGAGTTCATAGGGTCGCCGAGGCAGCCATGAGGTCGTAGAGGCAATAGCGAGGATGAGGGGTCACAGAGGCAACCGCGTGGTCATGGTTACCTCAAATTTTTTTAATATTTATTTATTTTAATTTCTATTTTTTTATTTTTAATATTTTTAAATTTATTTATTATTTTTTATTTCTATTGTAATTTAAATTCCTTCCCTTATTTTATAAACGTTAAACTTAGCAACCTATGAACTTAGCAAAATTTATATTAAACAGTCGACTATTAGTGCTAGGTAAAAAGAAATAGCTAAATTAGGATATATATATATATATATATATATATAGAGAGAGAGAGAGAGAGAGAGAGAGACCTAAGAAATAAATCTAAAAGTTTACCCCAGATTTCTACCATCTTTCCTAATGAAGGTTTCTTCAAAGAGTAGCAAGGAAAGACAAAATAAACTAGTCATCAGATAAGATAATAGTTATCAGGTAAGGATATATTAGCTATAGAAGGATCTTCAACTACAATATGACATAGAATGCCTACCAGTGAGCTTCACCTATAAGGGAGGCACATAAAAATGTTTTTCCCCAGTTCTTCAGGACTTATACAGGCTTTTGTGCCTTTGTTTGTCTTACATACTAGCACAGGACTTACAAGCACCTGATTATCTAATGTTCTTCCTTATAGTTACCGTTCACCCTATAAGTTACTTGGATAAAGACTGAGGTAAGACATAGAGTTAAAGATTTGGGTTAAGAGAACCTCCTTTTGCTAAGAGCTTAAGTACTCTAAATAAAGCTTATTAATGCAAAGAGTATTAATATTGTACAAACTTAAACTAATACTTACAATAAGGGAGCACACTTCTAATTACTTCAGAACTTGTTTATACTTGTTGGCTATCTAGCTTCCTTCTGTATCGGTTAGGGAAGCATTACAATCCTTATATAGATAAGGAGATAAATGAGAGTTCAGATAAGAAGGAATCTTACGTCACTTCTCATCCCGCTAAGAAAACTACTTTACAGAACATGCTTTATCAAAAGAAAGACACACTAACAAAAGCAAGATTCGTTCTTCCATACTAGATGTCCATTAAATTGCCTACATTATTTTCTTCAGTGTTGGTGCCTGAATTGACTAAAGTGCTTGGTCCCCTGGGTTCATACTGACGGTTCCATTCTTCATGATTTTTCTGATAATCTTATACTAATGTTATTTGTTGTGTCATCATTTGGAATGTAAAGAAAGGTATTTTTAATTTTTGAGACCAATATATTTTTTCTATATATATTTCACTGGCAAGATAAAATTCTTCAACATCATATTCTGAATCGCAAAGCCACTGGCTTCTTTGCATAGCAGCTCTATAATACTTTATTTGTTTAACAAGAGGAGTGCTAGCTATCCATTCAACATCTGGATTAGAATAATGATCTTCAAAGTGTTCTATTTGGAGAGGTATAGCATTAACATCCAGGCAAATAAGATGTCTTGTTGGTTCTATTTTTGAGGTAATCCATTCTGGTGGTAAACTTTCAAAGTAGCATATGGCAAAAATTTCATATTCAAGTGCTCTTCTGAGTACCATACTCATCTTATAAGGAAATTATTGAGTTGATTCTAGATCATGAATCCTAAGTTTATTAAGTAAGTCGAAATCTATAAGTGTAAAAGGAGTGATTAATCTCCCTTTGAATGTTTGTACTGAAAATTTTTCGAAGTGTATATTAGCTCTTCTGATAGAATAAATAAGTTGACATCGGCAATCTTGCCAAGTTTTCTCAATGTCCGAGCATTATGGAAAAGCTTGTGTACACATATTATTGCGAGAAAATTCTATTTCACAAATAACAGTAATCCTTTCAATTGGGTTTTTGTGAAACCATTCTAGTGTTTCACACAAGTCAAAGAACGGTTGTAAAAAATCATCTTTTGTCATGCTTCTAATATAAGCAGAGATATCTTCAAGCAAATTAACCATTTGCTCAAGTGTCTCTTTAGAATTTTTCCAAGTATTAGTTGTAGAAGATTCTATTTGTAAGTTGAAACATCTAAGTTTGCAAGTATTATCCCATAAGGGAATTATAATGAGTAGTGAGGCCAAGATAGGTTATACCTAAGCCTCCTACTTTATCAGCATAGTTAGGAATTAAGGATTCCGTAGAAGTTACTAATGGACTTATAAAGTAATTAGAACCAATTGTTGCCCTCATTGCTTCAAGTGCTTCATCTAAAGAATAAAATCCTTTGTAGGAAGGTTTATCACAGCCAATAATGGTGGTTTTTACTTTTGACTAAATAGTATAAATACTGGGTGGATTTCCTGAATGTACTGCATAGTGAGAAAAAATTTTACCTGTTGGTTTGTAGATTGTTGTCAAAAAGTAATTATACAAAGCATTGATAATGTCAATTTTGTGATTTGTCATGCTTGGTGTTGTAGGGATATTCCAAATATTGTCAATTAAACATAATTGGATATTATCGAGTTGGGATTGATAAGGATAGTAAAATTAATCTTCTTTTCGAGCAAAGTGCTAAAGTTTCAGGTTCCTAAATCTCATAGTTTTAAGTCCAGGAGAAGTTCTTACTTTTCTCTGTAATATGTTGTAAAGAAAAGAATAGTATAAAAGTCTAGATAGGGTATCAGCTAATGAATTATTGATACCTTTAATATGTTTTCAAGTTATTTTTAATCACTTATTTAGAATAGCATAAGAAACTTAAGTCATCATTTTGCACTTAAACATTTTCTATTTCCTTTCATCTATTGATTATATTTGATAATTGCTTCACAATCTGTTCTTATAGTAATTTCAGATTTATTGTAGGTAAAAAGAAGAAATGCCTCTAAGCAATAAATTACAACAAGTAATTCATAGTTTAAAGATGTTAAATGTCTTTTTTCTTTATATTTTCCTGATGCATATCGATATAAAGATTATGATGTTTTAGGATCATATTTAGAAAGTTTGCTAAAAAGAGCACCTTCCTAACTTAATTCACATCCATTGGTTTCTATTACAAGATAAATCCGAGCCAAGTGGTAAGTTTAGTGTTGGAAGGTTTTGTGCTGAGGTTTTAATTTGTTTTACCAAGTTTATATCTTCTTGATTAAAATATCTTCGTCCTATAGTAGAAGTTTTATTATATAAAAGACCATTAATTTTTCCTATATCCTTTAAGTATGATCGAGCATAATTCAGAAGTCCAACAAAAGATCTGAAGGTCTTAATATTTTCCATTTTATCTGGTAAATTAAGTATTTTTGATGAAATATGGGCTTGAAGGGTTATTTTTTCCATTTCCTATTTCTGGTCCAAGATACTCAATATGGTCAACTTCTAATTTCATTTTCTTTTGAGAGACTATTAAACTATATTTCTCAAATAAAGTAAATATTATGTGTAAGTGAGCATAGTGTTCTATTTTTATTCTGGAGAAAACTAAAACATCAATATATACACAAGTAAAGTGAGAAACACTTCTAAAAATGTCATCCATTTTTCTTTGAAATATCTGAGAGGCTACTTTTAATCAAAAAGACATTACTAACTACTCAAAATATCCTTCTAGACAAGAGAATGTTGTTCATTCTATTGAATCAAGGTGCATTCTTACTTGCCAAAAATCTAACTTCATATCAAATTTTGAATACTATTTTGTATTTTATTTATTAATTGTTCTTTATCTGAGATTTTATATCCATCTTCATGGCACTTATCATTTAAGTGTTTGTAATTAAACACCATTTTTTATTGTCCTCTCTTTTCTCTGCTCCTTTATTTATAATAAAGGTAGAGCTTCTATATCTAGAAGTAGATCTCTGGATAGCACCTAGAGCTATTAATTGATTAATATACATGGTACATTCATCTCTTTCCCAGTTTGTTTATTTAAATTCTTGGATTTTAATTTTTAAATCAGGAAGTTTACAATATACTCTACTTTTTTGTTAATATTTTATAGGATTTTCTCCTATATTTTCTAATTGTCCTAATTTAGAAATAACAACTTCTAGATTTTCTTGAGTTTTAATTCGATTATGTAAATAAGTAGGATTATAATAATCTTGTATATTTATAGGGTCTAAATCTATCATTTCGGTAGATGATACAGACGAAAAACTACTATCTTCTGATTATAAATTAATAAACTCTTATTAATCCCATTGGATCCAGACTTATAGATAAATATGGAATCTACATAAACACCTTTCAAAAGCAATTGGACGAGTTGGAAGAAGAGTTACAAGAATCAGATAATTTTGATATTATGTTTCAATTCGTAACTAATGCACAAAAAGACTGTATCCATGATTGGAAATTAAAAGATGGCACTAATAGTGTTCCATATTTTAATTGTGGGTATTATCCATCGATAGCCAAAAGAGCAAAATGTAGATATTGTGAAAGGCACGTTTGTAATTTTTGTCTTATAAATTTATATAAAATAGAAATTCCAAACACACATTTAGTTAAACCAAGTATTAGAAATATACTCTTTGAAACTAGACTTAATTTATTAGAAACAAAACTGAAACAACTTAAACAAGAACTAGAAATTAAAGGAAAACAACCCATACTTTAGGAAACAAAAGAGACTGATATGATATTTATTAAGACTTCAAGTATTTGTAATTCGGGTCAAGCAGTAGATATTTGAGTTTAATGTATCGTTAATATTCAAGGACATGAACTCACATTACATGCTTTTCTGTTAGGGGAGTCACCAATTCTACTATTGATGAACAAACTTTACTTGCGGTACTACCAACCTCTCATATCAAACCAACAAGTACTCCTTTAATTAGCACTCAATTTGATGGGCAAAGACTAAGTTGTCATCAATTTGTTAAAAATGCTCAATTACGATTCTATACTAATTATGTCAATTTTAGCTCTCCTCTCACTTTATCCCATCTATGAGTCAGGCCATTACCCCATAATAATATTCACTTTATGTTAGGTCTTAACTTTTTTACTTTTCTCTGATCGAGCTATTTTATTTACTAAAGACTATGCAGTTTCCTATTCACACCTGTTATTAATCCTATTCTTTCAGAGTATCCTTCTGTTGTCCGCGTTGAGAAGCATGGTGGAACTTTCCCTTCTTCCTTTTCTTTCTTGAAATGCATTTATAAGGAAAAGGACAATACAAAATGCACTTGTAATAATGCAGAAAACTACTAGCACTGGGTTGTTCTAGCCCCCTAATTTACTAGACGATTTAGACCCTATAAATATACAAGACTATGGCAATCCTATAGATATACAAGATTATTGTAATCCTACTTATTTAACTGAATTAGGACTCCGAAAACTCTAGAGGTTATCATTTTCTAAATTAGAATAATTAAAATTTATAGGATAAAATATTGGAAAAAAGATAAAATATTATAAACTCAATATTATTAATCTCGATTTAACAATTAAAGTCCAAGAATTTAAACATATAAATTGGGAAAGAGATGAATGTACCATGCATATTAATCAATTAATAGCTCTAGGAGTTATCCAGAGATCTACTTCTATACATAAAAATTCTGCCTTTATTGTAAATAAAGGAGAAGAACAAAAGATAGGACAATCAAGAATGGTGTTTAATTACAAATGCTTAAATGATAATTGCCATAAAGATGTATATAACATCCTAAATAAAGATAAGTTATTAAATAAAATTGAAAATAGAAAATGATATTCAAAATTTGATATGAAGTCAGGTTTTTGACAAGTAAGAATGCACCCTGATTCAGTAGAATGGACAACACTCTTTTATCCAGAAAGACATTTTGAGTGATTAGTAATGTCTTTTGGATTAAAAGTAGCCTCTTAAATATTTTAAAGAAAAATGGATGACATTTTTAGAAATGTTTTTCACTTGTGTATAAATTGATGATGTTTTATTTTCTCCAGAACAAAAACGGAACACTATGCTGGGGAAACATTGTTTGAAGCTTGGGAGAGATTCAAGAAGATGTTACAGCAATGCCCACATCATGGATTGTAGAGGTGGTTGATTAGGCACATTTTCTACTCCAGGATATCCAGTTCAGCAAAGAATCTATTGGACTCGTCAGCAAGGGGAGTTTTGATGAGGAAGACTGTGAATGAAGCCTACAGGATTGTCGAAGACGTGACATTAAACTCATATCTGTGGTCAGAGGATGGGAGTGTGAAATCTTTCTATAAGGGTGTCAAAGCAACATCAATGGATTTAACAAAGAGAACAACGATAGAAGTTGATTGCAGTTTTGGACCAGTGTTAAAAAAGACCATGGATAATGGATTGAGAGTACCCTCCAAAACGGAAAACAGACACCCCACCCTACCTAAGGTGATTCTAATTGAATATTATCACACTGCGGAGTTGGGGAATGGGAGGAAATTCAAAGACACTTCAAAGAAGGGGTTGGTGGAGCTACCAGAGATGCCTTCTAAGTCAATCGCCTTTAAAACTCTGAGCAATCACCCTGATAAATTCTGGGAAGTCGTAAAGAAATTACATGTCAACTTACCTTTAACTCAAGCATCTTGGCCAATGTCGTTCTATACAAAGTTCCTGAAGGATATGTTGCTTCACAAGAGAGAAATGGAGGGACCTGAAGTGATGATGCTATCGGATATGAGCAGTGCTCTGATTAAAAATGAGGCATCTTCAAGGTTCAAAGATCCAAGTAAATTCTCAATACCCTGCACTATAGGAGGAACACGCATTAATGAGTCATTTTATGACCCTGAGGCAAGTATTAGTTTTATGTCATCTAAGCTTTATGAGGAGTTGGGATTGCACGAATTGCAATATTCAATCATGGTTCTGAAATTAAGGGATCATTCAGTCAGATATCCTAAAGGGGTCATGGAGAATGTG
Source organism: Wurfbainia villosa (assembly GCA_025175895.1). Lineage (NCBI taxonomy): Eukaryota > Viridiplantae > Streptophyta > Magnoliopsida > Zingiberales > Zingiberaceae > Wurfbainia > Wurfbainia villosa. The sequence continues at coordinate 36,028,930 of CM046006.1, forward strand.
CCAGTTAAAATTTGTACTATACTATTCCGATGGATTTTATAGTGGTGAACATTGGGGAGGATCAACATATCACTCTAGTATTGGGGAGACCTTTTTTGAGGATAGAAGAATTTATAGTGGATATCAAAAACCATCAGCTCTCTTCGATGTTTGAGGAGGAGAAGATTAAATTCAATCTAGCTAAACCAGTTTCGTTGCCAACTGAAGGAGATGCTTGTTCTAGAGTGGAGATGATTGATAATGAGGTAGCAAGCAGAGGTGACGAAGTTGCTGAATATGCATGGTACATGGATAAGCAGCCCTGTATAATCTCTATGGAGAAAGAAGATGAAGAATTCAAGGTGGCTCGAAATAAAAAAGAAAAAGTAATTCCTCCTAGGGTAGAACTAAAACCCCCTCCCATCAAATCTAAGGTATGAATTTCTTGGCCTGAACTCTACTTATCCTATTATAGTGAATGCAAACTTGAATGAATTTGAAACCAAAAGATTGCTTGCGGAGCTTCAATTGCATAGAAAAGTTTTGGGCTATACTATTGATGATATCAAAGGGCTTAGTCCCACTCTTTCACTCTTTGCATGCACAGAATTTTCTTAGATAGTGACTATAAGTCTTCAATAAAATACCGGAGGAGATTAAATCGAGTTTGAAAGTAGTGCGGAAAGAGGTGTTAAAACTATTGAATGCGGGAGTGATATACTCGATTTCAGATAGCGAATGGATTAGTCCTGTACATGTAGTTCCTAAGGAGGGATGGATGACCGTAGTAAAGAATGAGAATAATGAGTTAATCCAACTAGAACTGTTATACGATGGCGGATGTGCATTGATTATAGGAAGTTAAATAAAACAAGACCATTTCCCTCTACCTTTCATCGATCAAATGTTAGAACGGTTAGCCAAACATTCTTATTTTTGTTATTTAGATGGATACTCGGGATTTTACCAAATTCCGATTCATCCTAATGATCAAGAAAAGACCATCTTTACATGTTCATATGGTACTTTTGCTTATAGGAGGATGTCATTCGATCTGTGCAATGTGCCAGCTACCTTTCAGCGATGCATGACAGCCATATTCTCGGATATGATTAAAAATATTATGGAAGTGTTTATGAATGATTTTTCTATATATGGGACTAATTTTGATTCTTGCTTAGCTAACCTTTCTAAGGTTTTGCAGAGATGTGAAGAAGTTAATCTTGTTTTAAACCGGGAGAAGTGTCACTTTGTGGTAAATGAAGGAATAGTATTAGGACACATGATTTCTGCAAGGGAGATTGTGGTAGACAAGGCTAAAATCGAGATGATTGAAAAGTTGACGCCGCCAATGAATGTAAAAGAGATAAGGAGCTTTCTTGGGCATGCAGGATTTTATCGCTGGTTTATAAGGGATTTCTATAAAATTGCTAAACCATTAACTAATTTTCTTGGGCATGTCTCTAAGATATGGATTTTGATCTTAATCAAGATTGTTTGAATGCTTTTGATAGAATAAAGAAGGCACTAGTGACCGCGCCTATAATGCAAGCACCAGATTGGAGTCTCCCATTTGAAATCATGTGTGACGCTAACGATTACACTATGGGAGTGGTATTAGGACAAAGGAAAGATAAGAAGTTACATGTCATTCACTATGCAAGCAAGACGTTGGATGATGCCCAAATGAATTACGCTACAACTGAGAAAGAATCACTTGTTGTAGTGTTTACATTTGATAACTTTATATCATACTTAGTTGGATAAAAGGTGATAGTTTACACAGATCACGCAGCAATTCAACATTTGTTGAGCAAAAAGGAGGCTAAACCCCGACTTGGTCATTGGATCTTACTTCTACAAGAGTTTGACTTGGAGATCAGAGATAAAAAGGGCTCAAAGAACATAGTTGCCAACCATTTATCATTAATGTGTCAAAATGTTAGAGGAGATGTGGAAGAAAATACGCTGATAAATTACTCTTTTCCGAATGAATAACTTATGGTCATATGAAATTTAAAGGCTCCATAGTATGTGGATCTCGTGAATTACTTAGCCTGTGGGGTTTTACCTCCAAACTATAACTATCAACAAAGGAAGAAGTTTTTAGCAAATGTTAAACACTGTGTGGGATGAACCCTTTCTTTATAGAAGATGTGCAGATGGGATGTATCGCAGGTGTGCACCAGAAGAAGTTAGAAATATCCTATATCATTGCCACTCTTCAACTTATGGAGGACATGTCAGGGTCTCCAAAACTACTACAAAAGTTCTGCAAGCGGGATTTTATTGGTCACATGTGTTTAAAGATGCTCGAGATTATGTATTAGCTTGCGATCACTATCAAAGAATAGGGAATATCATGAAGAGACACGAGATGTCTATTAATACTATTCTCAAAGTTGAACTGTTTGACGTATAGGGAGTAGACTTTATGGGGTCATTCCCTCAATCAGGCATGAATAGATATATCTTGGTGGCTGCGGATTATATTTCCAAATGGGCAGAGGCGATGGAAACACTGTGTTGCAATTCTAAATCAGTGATCAAGATGTTCAAAAAGATAATTTTTCCTAGATTTGGTGTGCCTAGAGCGGTGATCGGTGATGGAGGGTCTCACTTTATCAAGAAACAATTCGAAAACTTGCTTAAGAAATATGGGGTGAGCTACAAAATCGCAACTCCATACCATCTCCAAACAAGTGGTCAAGTAGAAGTATCAAATAGGGAAATCAAGAACATTTCGAAAAAGACAGTGTCCACATCTAGAAAGGATTGGGCACTTAGATTGGATGATGTTTTGTGGGCATATCGGACTGCTTATAAGACTCTCATCGGGATGACTCTATTCCAATTAGTTTATGGCAAGCTCTGTTACCTTCCCGTAGAATTGGAAAGCAGAGCCCATTAGACGATAAAGAAACTAAACTTTGATCTAAAAGAAGCTGGGGAAAAAAGGAAACTACAACTCAACGAATTGGAAGAATTACAGCAGGATGCTTGTGAGCATGCCAAGTCATACAAGGAAAATACCAAAAAGTGGCATGTCCAACATATTATGAGAAGATAGTTTTGCAAGGGAGACCTAGTGTTATTATTTAACTCGAGGCTCAGGCTCTTCTCCGAAAAGTTGAAATCAAGATGGTCTGGTCCAAGGTTTTAAAAGCCGATTCGTTTCGTCCAAAACGGACGAAACATTTCGTTCCGACGTGGGATCGAAACGAAATGCCGCGCGAGATTTCGCGCGATAGATAAAAGTGTACTTGGAAGACGCAAGCAGCGGCGACGACTCGGCGATGAGGCAGGTACGATGCAGAGGCAGCGATCGCGGGATCGCGATCCCCGCGCGATCACGCGACTGATCCACGATCCCACGTTAATTAAAAATTAAATTTATATAATTAACTAATATAGATATTATAATATAATTATAATTAAATAAATTATTAATTAAAATTTTATATATAATATAAATTAATTAAATCGTAAATTTGATTAAATAAATTACTAATTAATTTATATTATCGAAACAGTATCGACATGCACGATACGATACCGAAACTGTATCGTTCCGGTCACTGACCGAAACCTCGGTACGGCTCGACATTTAAAACCTTGGTCTGGTCCATTCCAAATACAAAAGATGTACCCGTATGGAGCAGTAGATATTTGGAACAATGAGTCGGGGACTTTTAAGGTGAACAGACAAAGATTGAAGAATTATCTAGGGGAAATGCATATCGAGAGAGGTAATGAGTAGACCCTCTATAAACCACCAGCACCGACCTGAATTAATGAAGGGGACGAGCTTATAACCTTAACCAGTGCTTCTTGGGAAGTAATCTAAGGTTTTTAGAATTACTCTTAGGGTGCGTTTGGTTCAAGTAATCATACATACCCTTAGTTATGTGATTACCAGAGAATAAAGTATAACCTTGGAATAAAGTATAACCTTAGATAAAAACCTTGTTTGGTTGGAGGTTTTAATATATAACTTAGTCTAACATTTTACTAAATTATCCTTTGTCTTTTCTCAATCAATTCGACAACAACGACAGAAATATTAATGACGATGCGCGTGATCACGGCCGACGACGGCAAGACAGCATCGATCGGCGACGGCCGCGCGGGGCGCGACGGCGCGGCCGACGACGGCATGGCGGCGGCCGGCACGGCGGTAGCGGCGGCGGCGGCGGCGACGGCAGCGGCGGCGGCGATAGCGGCGACGGCGACGCCAGCGGCAGCGGCAGACGACGGAGCGGCGGCCGACGACAAGCCGGCGCGGCGACCGACGACGGCGGAAGCGATGGCAGCGGCCCGGCGACGCAAGCGAGCGGCAACGGCAGCGCGGCGGCAGCGAAGCGGCGGCGATGGCGTCAGGCGGCGACGGCAGTGGCGGTGGCGGCGGGCATGCGTGGCGGCGGTAACGGCCGGCAGACGGCGACGAGCGGCAAAGACGGCGGCGGATCGACGACGACGGCAAATCGATTGAGTTTTGACAAATTGTCATTTAATATATTGCTTGGGGTAATATTGGAAAAAGGTTTCCTTAACCCCGGGATTCAACAAAAACCTTGGTTCTCTAAGGTTTTCCGATTCCCCCTAAAAAGGTTTTTGTTCATAACTTGGTAATGATCAATTACCAGGTAATTGTTTATAACCTAAACCAAACAAGGTTTTTGTTGATAACCTAACAAGGTTATCAACAAAAACCCCCAACCAAACGCACCCTTAGGATGTTGAAGATTTTAATTACTTATGTCAAGACATGAAAGTAGAAGTTTGAGCAAAAGAGACTATAAAAAAAATCCAGAGAAGCACACGGGAGGGGCATGTCTTATAAGCACGGTAATGCTTCGTGTACTGCGACCGTGTCGAGACAAAAACATGGTCGTGTCGCGTCTTTGTGTAACCCTATAAATAGCTTCAACCTGTGTTCTTCCTAACTTTCACCTGTACCCTAGAATCACATTGGAGTTTTTGAGTTCGGTGAATGCGGATATTCTAACTTCACCCATGATAAGTTAACCTTGTCGTGACCGGTCCCAAGCCCGGATAAAGGAGAAGAGTTGCGTTAGGTTGCCAGCCAACGTTAAACTATGGCAAATGTTCAATGAATGGATCAATCAAACTATTGTGTTAATGCTAAATTATTCCCCAGAAGGAACGCGTTATAGAGTCTGACTGTAACGTCTCGGCAAGGATCGCTACATTTTCAGAACTCGGGTGTAGTGAAAAATATGCTAGAATTCGCGTTGCAAGGTCCGACTGTAACGTATCGACAAGGACTGCTAAATTGGGTGGAGTGTTAAATAAACAAAAGTTCTCACACCATAGGTTGGGTAAGAACAAATATTATAGAAAAATTAATAGTCTAAGATTTGGTACATGGAACATATGAACCTTCACTGGTAAAACAATGGAGATAGTAGATACAATGATTAGGAGAAAAATTAATATTGTATGTGTACAAGAGATAAAATGAGTAGGTGAAAAGACAAAGATGATAGAGAACTCGGATTTTAAGTTATGGTATACAGGAAAGAGTAAAACAAGAAATAGAGTGAGTATTATTGTTGATAGTTTGATAAAGGTTGAAGTTGTAGGAGTAATTAGAAAGGGGAATAGAATTATAGCTCTCAAAATAATAGTGGAGAAAGAAACTATAAATGTAATTAGTGTATATGTACCTCAAATAAGATTAGATGAAAATACAAAATTAAGATTTTGGGAGGACTCAGATGAAGTATTACAAAATATTCCGTCAAATGAGATGATTTTAATAGGAGGTGATTTAAATGGGCATGTCGGAGTGAAAAATGACGAATATGAGAGGGTGCATGGGGGTTATGGGTTTGGAACAGGAAATTAAGAAGGTAAAACTATATTGGATTTTGCAATAGCATATGATCTTATACTAGCTAATACATTTTTTAAGAAAAGAGAAGAACACTTGGCCACGTTCAAAAGTGAAAATAATTAATCACAAATTGACTTTCTTATAATTAGAAAGAAAGATAAAAAGATTGTAAGGTCACCCCTGGAGAAAGTTTAACTACTCAACATAGATTAGTAGTATTAGATATACGCCTCAAATATAATATTAATAGAAGGAAAATATACACGACTCCTAGAATTAAGCGATGGAAATTAAAGGATGAGAAACTAAATATATTCAAAGAGAAGATAGGAGTACAAATATTAGATGAAATATACAGTGACCCTAATACGATGTGGGATAAGATATCAAAATTGAAAATAGTAGCCAAGAGTGTACTCGGTGAGTCAAAGGGACATGCACCACCAAGTAAATAATCTTGGTGATGGAATGAAAAAGTGCAAGAGAAAGTCAAGGAAAAATGAACAGCATATAAGAAATTATATATTTGTAAAAATGAAGAAAATTTGAAAAAAATATATAATAGCTAAGAAAGAAGCTAAGAAAGCAGTGAATGAAGCTAAGACTGAAATTTTTGAATAGTTATATCGAAAATTAAATACAAAAGAAGAGGAAAGACACATTTATAGAATAGCTAAAGTGAGAGAGAGGAAGACAAAAGATCTTAATCAAATAAGATGTATTAAAGATGAATGCAATAGGGTATTAGTACATGATGAAGAAATAAAAGAACGGTAAAAGAGATATTTTCATCAACTTTTTAATGAAGGTTTAGGAGACTAACTTAATTTAGGTAATTTAAGCAGGTCAAATGAGTATAGAAATTTAAATTTTTATCGTATAATTCAAATTTCAGAAATAGAACAAGCTTTAAATGGAATGCAAAATGAAAAAGCCATTAGACCAGATGATATTCCGATATAGGTATGGAAGTGTCTAGGGAAACAAGGTATTGAATGACTTACAAAATTATTTAACATGATATTGAAAACAAAAAGGATGTCTGATCAATGGAGAGTAAGTATCCTAATTCCCTTATATAAGAATAAGGGAGGCATACAAATTTGTGAAAACTATAGTGGTATTAAACTAACGAGTCATACCATGAAACTTTGGGAAAGAGTAATAGAAAAAAAATTATGAAAGGAGACCACGGTTCTCGAAAATCAATTTGGATTCATGTCAGGAAAGTCGACAATAGAAGTTGTACATCTTCTTAGACAACTAATTGAAAAGCATAGAGAGCAAAAGTAGGATCTGCACATGGTATTCATTGATTTAGAAAAAGCTTATGATAGAGTTTCAAGAGAAATAATATGGAGAATTTTAGAAAAAAGAGGTGTTAGTGTAACATATATTAAACTAATTAAGGATATGTATGAAGAAGTAACGACCAGAGTGAAGATTTCAGGTGGATTAACTGAAGCATTTCCAATAAAGATAGAGTTACATCAAGGATCAGTTTTAAGTCCCTATCTTTTTACACTAATCATGGACGAACTCATTGGACACATTCAAGACATAGTACTGTGGTGTATGTTGTTTGCAGATGATATTGTTTTGGTAGATGAGACACGTAAAGGAGTAAATGCTAAACTAGAATCTTGGCAGGAAACACTAGAAGTAAAAAGTTTTAAGTTTAGTAGAGTAAAAACAGAATATATAGAATTTAAATTTAGTAATATTAGACGTAATGAGATAAGTATTAAGATAGAAGATGACGAGTTGTCTGGAATTGAGATCTTTAAATATTTGGGATTATTTTTGCAAGATGATGGAGGGATTTAGAGAAATGTCTTATATAGAATATAAGCAGGATAGTCGAGATGGAGAAAAGCGCCGAGTGTTTTATGTGATCGTAAGTACCTCTAAAACTTAAAAGGAAGTTCTACAAAACGGCGATTAGATCTGCTATGTTATATGGAGCTGAATGTTGGGCTACGATTCGAGCACATGAGCAAAAGATGAGAGTTACAGAGATGAGGATATCAAGATGGATGTGCAGACATACGAGGATGGACAGAATAAGAAATGAGAGCATTAGAGAAAAAATTTATGTTGCATCTATTGAAGGAAAGCTCCGAGAGACACGTTTAAGGTGGTACGGACATGTACTTAGACAACCAATAAATGCTCTAGTTAAACGATTTGAAACGATGCCAAATATACACATCAAACGAGAAAGAGGAAGACCAAAAAAAGACTTAGTTAGCAATAATAAAACAAGATAAAATTTATTTAAATATAGATAATGATATAGTAGAGGATATAGTCCAATGGCCTAGAAGGATCCATATAACCGACCCCACCTAGTGGGATAAGGTTTTGTTGTTGTTGTTGAATGCGGAGATTCTAATTGGACAAGGATGTGAAAAAGAAAAGTTTCATTTTGACTTTTTAATGAAGAATATGAATGGGGATCAAAACAATAGAATGGCTTTTCTCAAGGAGAAGAAAGGAGGACGCCTAAAGACTTAACACATTATTCTTTTGCAACACATTAATTGGGGAAACCTCTTATGACCCATCTAGAACTAAAGCTTCCCAACTCCAAAATCTCATTTTTAGGTACATTTATCAGGTCATGACCAATATTATTTTTGGTAGAGGGGATAGTGATGGGGTGGTAAGACAAAGTGAGCTTATGTGTCTTTAGAATATGTTAAAAGAAGAAAATTTAATAGACGTTGAATCTCATCTGATAAGACACTCAGTTAAGGTGGGGAAGGCCACAAAAGGAGATATCATCATTGGCAGATTAATCACTCATATTTCTAACACTTTGGGATATAATACTAGTAGGTTGGAGCATATTGAGGGAAATCATAGCATAGATCTTGGAGTATACCTTGCAACTAAAATAATTTTTAGAGAAGGAAACTCTTTTTGCTTTGTTAGGAGAAACTGAGCACCCCCAAGATTGCCAAATCCCGATCGTACCACAATTACCAATCCTGCCAATTGACGATTGGATCAAGAGATGACAAATCCATCGCAAGAAGAACCATCTACGGTTTCTCCCCCTTCACCTCAAGCACCCACTAACCAACCTACCCCTAGGGTAAACCACGCTATAAGGGATGAGTCTACATCACGTATGACTGAACTTGCGAGACATTCTTTTTCTTCTTTTGAGCATACTGCAAGACATTCAGCATATGACTTTTCAGACTTCCGTACTAACCTTGAAGTCATTAATACGAAGCAGCAGTCACAAAGGCAATATTAGGAACAACAACACACATTCACTCAAAAGGGATTTCAGACCTTGGAAGGCCATTTTATAGAGCAAGAGGAATTTTATGGTCAGGCTCAACAATATTTTCAAGAAGAGGCCATGTATCGTGAAGAAATGAGGCAATTCATTCAGGACTCGAAGCGGCAATGGGAGTGGGAAGAAGATCATCGAGCCACCGCGGACTCGACTAGCTCTCAGATGGATCACATGTATCTATAATATCAATACTTGAGCATTTGAGCTCCTGATAATAACTAGATGCCCAAACTCCCTCATTTTCCTCCACGACCTTCACATTGACCCCCTCTAAAGAGATAATTTTCACATCTGGGAGAGATGTATCGTATGGATTTACTCTTTTGCTCAATTATGTCGTTCATGCCCGGTTAGTTTAATTGTTTAATGTAGCGATTTGTTAGAATTGAGTTTTGTTATATCATCAATTCTTGGATTTCTGATTTTGTTCTTAATTGCATTTTGTTTGTAGTTCCTGCAATCTACTTATTCTTCTTTGCAAATTTCGAGGTAATTCCTATCACTATTTTGAGTGATTCATTTCTTCTTATTTTGTGGTGGAATTATATACAGACCTAAATGAGATTATCAAAGTCACTAAGTTATACTAGTTAATTTTAATTTCACATCCATTTAAGCTTGTTTCTGAAGAGTTGATCAAGTAGATACTTAATCATGATTCATCTTGTTGGACTAGTACTTCGGAATCCTTAGATAACTTCCAATTAGTATTTTTAGTTACTGGAGGTGCTTAGATTGTGTAAGTCCATTTGGAAAAATCAAAATTTCAATGAGCATGAGAGAAATAAAAGCTCTTTAATCGAAAAAATAGTGAAAAAGAAGAAAATAGTTGTCTGAGTGGAAAATGTTTGGTGCGCCTTTAAGACCGAATTAGGTTACTGAGGAAACACCTATACATTTCGATCGATACCGAGCACGCCTTCAAGACTATACGGTAGTTGGAAGGATGCCCCTCATTTAAAGAAGGTAAGAGCCAAGAGCTAAAGACCTTAGGAATACAATGAGAAGACGACTTGACTTTATTTTAAATCAAGGTTTAAAATTTCAACCAGTATCGAGGTTTTGATCCACAATCGGAACGATACGGTTTCGATATTGTATCGCGTTGTATCGATAAATTTCAATAATTTTTAAATATAAAATACATAAATTAAAAATGAAAAGTTTGACTTAAATATTAAAATAAATAAAATAATTATGGAAAGAAAAAATATCAAAAAATTAATTATAATAGTAAAATTAATTTTAACACATGTTGAAACATATCTTGGAGAAATAAGGTAGAAAACTATCAAACATTATTGGAATTCATTTTAACACATGTTGAAACATATCATAGCTTGTTGAGTGTCATATGAAATTTTAACAGCACATGGTATGATACTCATCGCCTATATCAGCACAAGAAAGATTATTCATTCTAATGTTTTTGACAACTTTTCAAAAAGTTATGCTTTGCTCGTGTTGCTCAGCCCAACGAAATTTTCCAAACCAAATGTGCAACGTCATACTAGTTATGATTCCGATTTAGCAAATGCTAAAGAGATTGTCATGTGATGGTTTGCAGCCATGTTAAGACAAAAGTCAAAGACACCCATTTAAAGCATGACATTGTACTAAACACTATTCAAAAAAGCATAATCATATCACCGAGAAGCCATTTTTCATGAAATTCTGTATAGGTTAAAATATCTACAGAAATAGCTGAAGGAATAAAAAGGGATATACCTGGTTTAGAAGAATGAAGCAATGTGTGGCGACTTCCTCTGCCCAGTTCTACAATATCATTGTAATCATATAGAGGGATGTCTTTCACAAGTTCTTTATTTAGGGATAATTTATCACCCCAAAGAAGAACAATAAATCTAACATCAGCCTTTGGTATCAAAGACTCTGCAAGCCTGTTGAAAAATTGTGGATCGTCGACAACAAGTGCAATGCTGTCACAACAGCTCAAAAGATTTAGTGTCTTTACATCGCATACAGCTTAAGAAACTTGAGAATATCATTATTCTAGATTAAACTACAACCCGGTGCACAAAGCTCCCGCCACGCGGGGTATCATTATTCTAGATTAAAAAGGGAAAATTTAAATTTGGGAATAACAGCAGTTCAGAAAAGATATTTAATGATGTCAGTTTACCCAATTGACATGGCACAATAGCTAGTGCATCTTTTCGAATGAAACCTAATTTAGAAAGTTTTTCTTGCCCACGAACAATGCATAAGCTCTAACCTCTCAGAATGGTTGTATATGTTCAACAATTCTTCATCTGAAGATCTAGTACCCCTAACTACATTTATTGCACCAGTAGCCATTATCCCTGCATCAAGAACAATATAAGCAAGAACACTAACAACAGCGAGAAAACAAATTATATGAAGAGAAAAGCTACATCAAACTAATTTATAACAAATGAAATAACTAACAACCAATTTCTTGATATGTTGGTGTAGGCACTCACTAGTACGCTGGCATACACGTACTTAGGACTGAGAATCAACACCTTTAAAAATGTTAGGACTCTACTCTTACATATGCATGCGTTCCTCTCATTTTGGGGCGATGCTATTCTCACTGTTTGATACTTTCTCAATTATATATATCATCCACTCTTCATGGCTAGAACTCATTCATTAATCTCTTTTTCAAAGTGACTAATCTATTCTCTTCCACCATAGACCTTTATACACACTTATTTTGTTAATATTGTGTCCTCCCCTGGTCATGATAAATTATCACAATGGGCCCCAAGTGAGTACTTCTTAGTTATCCACATCTCCAGAAAGGTTATGGTTGTTACTCTCTGAAGTTCCATTGTGTCATTATCTTTATTGATGTCACCTTCAAGTCAACTCCTTTCTTTTCATCTACATACTTTTTAACTACATCCCTATCCTTCCCGGCCACAGTTGTGGACCTCCCTCTACCTTCAAAGATCTCACCGCCTGAAGTGCGGCTTGGGAAGTTAAGCTCAATGCTTCTTCAGTAAGGTATGACCATGAATGGTTGAGATCGCTTAGTCTTCCACTTCATCTATAAGTTAGGAAGATTCTTCTTATCATCTATGTGAATAAAATTATCATTCATCAGAATTGTATTTCTGAAAGATTATCTTCATCGACACTTCCATGCTAGAGAGTTGGGTGATCTCAAATACTTAGCATAGAGTGAATTGCTCAAAGGGAGATATCTAAATTTCACAACACAAGTATATACTTAATTTGCTCGAAGAAGCTAGCATGTTAGAGAATAAATCAAATAGATACTCTTACAGGTCGCAATATCATATTGACACTAAGGCAAGGAGCCACTAATTGACACCTAGAAATACAAAAGACAAAAAGGAGAAATTGGACTATGTTACACTTACCATATCACATCTCATTTGCTGTTAGTGTAATCAGTGACTTTATGGGAAATCATCGTTATGACCATTAGGTAGAAGCTACAAGCATAGTTTTAAATCTCGACCCATGCCTAGTGGTATGGATGAAATTTATCGTTTCGCCCTTTACTCAACATCGGTATAACCGGCACCGTGGGTGGTGGAGGTTGTCGTGGTCCTCCACAGTGTCACAGAGGCCGCCACAGGTCTCCGCGAGCCGCCGTGGGGTCCCAAGGGTTGCGGCGCATGAGGTGATTTTAATTAAAGCTTATATTAATAATTTCAATCAACTCCTAGATAAAATAAATAAAATCAATCAAAATTTAATAGAATTATCCCATTAATCTAAAATTGTATTTATATATTATGAATAATAATATTTTTATTATTAATTTTTATTTTATTTTTTTAATTATATATAATCAATATTAATTAAATTAATCGTACTATTATATTAATTTTTCATAATTTTTTTAATATTTAAGCAACAATTTTTATTTTTAATTAATATATTTTATAATTAAAAAGTATCAAAATTGTATCGGCACATACGATACAGTACCAAACCTGTATCCTTTTGGTAGTGGACTGAAACCTCGGCATTGGTTGAAATTGTAAACCATGGCTACAAGAATCCTATGTTACTTAAAAAGTGCTTTAAGAAAAAGTATCTTATTTCATAATCAAAGTTATCTTTAAATTGTGGGATACTCTGATACAAGTTGAGCACACTCCCCGATAGATGTTCAATTTAAATAAATATGGCTATTATGTTGTCCTAGGTGGTAACTTGAAAGAGCAAGAAGCAATAATATTGAGTGTATAAGACAATGGCTCTATCAACATGTAAGCTTAAGTTAAGCATCTAATGACCAAACTAGCATGCGCTCCCCACCCCTTATTAGACCAGCTAAAGTACCAAAACTACAAGTCCGTATAGTATAAAAGAGTGTCAAAACCATAAGTCCAGTGCCTAGTTCATCACCAACTTATAGAAAGAATGTCGAAAAAATCTAGCAAAGAACAGAATAGAATGATGAGTTGCAAACAAACATATAGCTGAAGTCCAAGATGAAACATGTTACCTTGATCTGCAATTAACCATCTGCAAGAGTTATCTGCAAACAGTGCTAACTTTTCATCTGGGGCAACTCCAACAACTCTTAAACCTTCAGAAAAGTTCAGTATTTCTTTCTCAAGCTGCCATCAAATTTTAAAAATCAGTTAGTTCACACATAAGGCATAAGTCTTGCTCTGTTTAGCACATCATATTTTCAACTTTTAAGATGCATTAAGATAACTATTTGAAAAAAAAATTATTGTTAATACAGAATAGGCTTAATACATAATCTATCCAAACATTTACACTTTTTTCAAATTTATCCAAACTTTTAAAAAGTTTTATGTCTATTCTATTGTCTCTAAAGTATCAAAATGTATCCTCCATTTGATCCATCTAACCCCGTTAAAAATGTGGTATAGCAATGAGGTGATTTGATCATGTCAGCAATAGGCACATGTGGCCTGGATGTGGAAAGGGCCACTAATTTTGGCCCTAAGTTAAACCCAAAACCCAATTGATTGCATAATGAAAGATTAAGAGTTTAATTGCATGTTGAATCAGGTTTCAAATTTAAGTTAGGGCCAAGATTAGTAGGCATCCACTTCCATCAAAGCATGTGTCCATTTTTAACGTGGCAAGATGTTACATCATCACTGCATCACATTTTATTAGGAGTTAGATGAAATTCAATGGAGGACATATTTTGAAATACTTTGAAAATGAAAGGAAAGATATGGAACTGTAAAAATAAAAGGGATAAATTTGAGAAAAAAGTATAAAAGCTTGGACATCCAAACTTTATTATAAAATGGCTTCGAATTGGGCTTGATTTGGATTAATTTTGACCAGTTTAAGGTTAAACCAAGTTTATATTGGAAATAAAGCAGTTCAATTGATTTGAGTGCGAATTTAGTGTAGCGTTGGGTTACACAGGATTATTTAACTGTCTGTTTCCCTTTTCTTTTCCCCATGTTACCCTACCCTCTTTGATTCTTCTTCTGCCTCTCTTAACAATGCCACTCTAATCGTAAGACAAAGATATGGTATCAAGGTTGCCGACAAACAATGACACCAACCCTTCCTCCTACAGCCCTAACTTCCCTCTATCTTGATCCCTTCATCACCCAGTCTCTTTTTCCCCAACACATCACTTTTTCCCTTATGTCTTCTTCTCTGTGTCAAGTTACTCACCGGGCAAGGACACCAAAGCAATGGTCTCCCTCCTCCGATAGTCATCTCACAGTTTTCCTTTTTTATCTTAATTTATCGGTGACTGGTTTTCTTCCTTCATAGTTCCTATTTTAGAGGAACTGCTATGGCTTGAACAATAGGATTTTTTTTCTTTCTTTTTTCCCTTCAATAATAGTTAGCTTCCTTCATACTAAACTTGCTTTCAGTTCAAAATCTCTGGAAATCCTAGATTAGCTTACATTGGGAGGCATAACATTTGGGAGGATAGTTTTTTTTTTTTTTTTTGAAAAAATTATGCTCCATTCAATCTCCTTGTTGTTACTTTCTATTTTAACATGCTTTACCTTGTTGAATTTTGATTTCATACTTCTTGATACGTGCTTTGCATGTAAAATAATTTCAATATGAATTTATTTACTAATATACTATTAATTCAAGAGCAAACCTAGCTCAGTCCCTTGAAACCAGCATTCATTGAATTGTAAATTGTCGTATAATTGCAACTCAAAAGTGATATAATACAATACCCTAAAGTGGATAAGTGACTATTATAAAAATTGAAATAAATGCTAAAAAGCAAACACTTTAAGCCACTAATTTTATGAGAGCTTTTGGCCACCCATAGGGATGTGGTAGCATGAGATGCGTACAGTACTATTTATTTATCACCAGTGAGGACTTCAACCTGTGTCGGATGATACTACTCCCACTTTGAAGACTTGACACCAATGTTTCACTTCATAATGGATTTACTTGCAGCAAACAAGTGTGCAATGATTAAATGTGGATATAAATATTTGTATGATGATTAACAAGTGACTATAAATAAAAATAAACACTCTTTGTTGTCCTAAAGAGCAATAATGCTTATAATATGTTTACTGAAAACTTAAGGGCAATATTAATACTTTAATGTGAATTTTGGTTGTTATTTCTTTGAGTTCTTAATTTAATAAATCCATGCCTATCTTTCTACATTATTCACATTGCAATTTCTGCTCGCTCTCTAAACTTCTTTGGCCTCAAGGTTGATCATTGGGTCGTTGCATGGAGTATGGTATTATTCCTTCCAAGGTATGCATTTTAGTTTATCTTGTCTTTTTGCTCTAAGATTATTATCGATAACAAGGGGCAAGAGAAACTCGAGCAACGTGTGAGATTTATATATTAACCCAAGAAAATAAGATTGCTAGTTAAATTATGGTCATAAAAACTAAAATAACATAAAAAATCTTTTGTCTAGTTGTTGAGCATTGAGATCGATCTATTAGGCTAATAGGAAAGATAAGTGTACCTATAGAGTGTATCTCTAGACAATTGAATCAAATAGAATTTAGTGTGACCGGTTGAGGAAGACAAAGAATAGTATCCTTAATTTTACATAAATAAACAAGATTTAAATAGCCTCCATATTATCAACAAAAATATGTAAAATGTGCGTGAGATTAAATGTATTTTGTGTTATATGATAAACAAGATTTAAATACCCTACATATTATCGACAAAAATATGTAAAATATGTGTGTGAGATTAAATGTAGTTTGTGTTACATAATTGACTTGTAACATTATATAAACTAAGTATGATGTAGATGTGCCCATAAACATACTTTATTTTGTAACTATATTAGTCATTTTTATCAATATGTGTATTCTAATATTCTTAATATTGAGTGCACGTGCCCACACATACAGCATACGCATTTTCCATATGGTCAACTACATGCAGCTTGCATGCTCTTTTTGAAACCTTTAGTAATAAATGCTCTATCATGCCAATCTTTCTTTTTCGCTTCTTACGGCTCTTTTTCTTGTTACACAAGACTCAATGTGGACATCAAAGATAAAGATTTCTACATATCATATGGTGAGCCTACTATTTAGAGTTCAGAATGCAAAATGTTACAAAAATCCTTACTCAAAAGTACCAATTACTTACTATTGTTTAATGAGTCCATCAGATAAGCCATGTAGTTAGGAATAAGTGTCTTCAAATTGGGCTTGATTTGGATTAATTTTGACCAGTTTAAGGTTAAACCAAGTTTATATTGGAAATAAAGCAGTTCAATTGATTTGAGTGTGAATTTAGTGTAGCGTTGGGTTACAAGACAGATATGGTATCAAGGTTGCCGACAAACAATGACACTAACCCTTCCTCCTACAGCCCTAACTTCCCTCTATCTTGATCCCTTCATCGTCCAGTCTCTTTTTCCCCTACACATCTCTTTTTCCCTTATGCCTTCTTCTCTATGTCACGTTACTCACTGGGCAAGGACACCGAAGCAATGGTCTCCCTCCTCTGATAGTCATCTCACGGTTTTCCTTTTTTATCTTAAATTATCAGTGACTGGTTTTCTTCCTTCATAGTTCCTATTTTAGAGGAACTGCTATGGCTTGAACAATAGGATTTTTTTTTCTTTCTTTTTTTCCTTCAATAATAGTTAGCTTCCTTCATACTAGATTTGCTTTCAGTTCAAAATCTCTGGAAATCCTAGATTAGCTTACATTGGGAGGCGTAACATTTGGGAGGATAGTTTTTTATTTTTTTGAAAAAATTATGCTCCATTCAATCTCCTTGCTGTTACTTGCTATTTTAACATGCTTTACCTTGTTGAATTTTGATTTCATACCTCTTGATACATGCTTTGCATGTAAAATAATTTCAATATGAATTTATTTACTAATATACTATTAATTCAAGAGCAAACCTAGCTCAGTCCCCTGAAACCAGCATTCACTGAATTGTAAATTGTCGTATAATTGCAACTCAAAAGTGATATAATACAATACCCTAAAGTGGATAAGTGACTATTATAAAAATTGAAATAAATGCTAAAAAGGAAACACTTTAAGCCACTAATTTTATCAGAGCTTTTGGCCACCCATAGGGACGTGGTAGCATGAGATGCTTACGGTACTATTTATTTATCACCAGTGAGGACTTCAACCTGTGTCGGATGATACTACTCCCACTTTGAAGACTTGACACCAATGTTTCACTTCATAATGGATTTACTTGCAGCAAACAAGTGTGCAATGATTAAATGTGGATATAATATTTGTATGATGATTAACAAGTGACTATAAATAAAACTAAACACTCTTTGTTGTCCTAATTGTTGGTGCAGGGGCACCAGATGATCGAACCTGTGTTTTGATTATGGCAAAGATGCAAAGTTAAGATTATATCGTTAGCTAACGAGCTTAATCGAGTGTGCAGAAAAGTGCAAAAGCTGGAGCTGAAGGCTAGCGACACCCGGAGGTAGCCGTGGTGGTCGGGCGACACTCGAGTGACTTCAGAGGAAGCCAAAGGAATCGAGTGGAAGGCCGGAAGCGAAAGCGACACAATAAGTATCGAGGTAAGCTCGTGTGTGTGAGCGTAAGTGAGGTCATATCCTCCTTACGGGGATGGTCTTAAGCGTAGATCCAACCAAAGACATCCTATAGATGGTCTAGGTCAAGATCGGACGGTCGGCGGTTGTCGAAATATATTTTTGTTAAGCTAACTTTGCCTTGCACCGCATCACCGACCGCTACTTGCAGATCGATCGCCCATCATCCGATCGTCATGGCCAAGATTCGATCGATGCTGCCATCAGTCGATTGATGATGGCCATCAGTCGATTGACGGTCAAGGATCAGTTTCGAGGAGTCAAGCCTTATCACCTCATTCCAAGGAGCTTTGTGCCCATTTGTGATTGGTTGAAGACTCATTCCATGAGGGACTCAAAGGCTATAAAAGGAGGGCTTGTCCTAGGGTTTTTCATCAATTCAAAAGCTTCCAAGTGCTTCCGGTATGCTACGAATCTCTGACATTCCTACGACGAAGATCTGCAGACACGACGACTAGGGTTTCATCTTTTCATCTACGAGTCATCGGTATAAGCTTAGTTTAATTCCATTCTGTACTTTGAGTTCTTTTTATTGTGGTTTTATCGTAACGAGAAGAGGGGAAGTGTCCCTCTATCTCGAGCCTCTTTCGTGGTTTTTGTATCCGATTAACTCCTACCTCCAACGAGGAGGAGTTCATTAGTGATTTGCCCTCCGTGCATGATCAAGGATCACTAGGGCCTTGGAGTAGTAGCCGAAGGCTACGAATCGAGTAAAAAATCTACTTGTCTCTTTTATTTTTTCATTTATCTTTCCGCTGCGCTTAATTGTTTTGAAACGAATTCGAACGAAAGAAAAGTTTCTATCGCTATTCACCCCTCCCCCCCTCTAGCGATCCGCTCGATCCAATACTAAAGAGCAATAATGCTTATAATATGTTTACTGAAAGCTTAAGGGCAATATTAATACTTTTAATGTGAATTTTGGTTGTTATTTCTTTGAATTCTTAATTTAATAAATCCATGCCTATCTTTCTACATTATCCACATTGCAATTTCTGCTCACTCTCTAAACTTCTTTGGCCTCAAGGTTGATCATTGGGTCGTTGCATGGAGTATGGTATTATTCCTTCCAAGGTATGCATTTTAGTTTATCTTGTCTTTTTGCTCTAAGATTATTGTAGATAACAAGAGGTAAGAGAAACTCGAGCAACGTGTGAGATTTATATATTAACCCAAGAAAATAAGATTGCTAGTTAAATTAGATGGTCATAAAAACTAAAATAACATAAAAAAAATTTTGTCTAGTTGATGAGCATTGAGATGGATCTATTAGGCTAATAGGAAAGATAAGTGTACCTATAGAGGGTATCTCTAGACAATTGAATTAAATAGAATTTAGTGTGACCGGTTGAGGAAGACAAAGAATAGTATACTTAATTTTACACAAATAAACAAGATTTAAATAGCCTCCATATTATCAACAAAAATATGTAAAATGTGTGTGAGATTAAATGTATTTTGTGTTATATGATAAACAAGATTTAAATACCCTACATATTATCGACAAAAATATGTAAAATATGTGTGTGAGATTAAATGTAGTTTGTGTTACATAATTGACTTGTAGTATTTTATAAACTAAGTATGATGTAGACGTGCCCATAAACATACTTTATTTTGTAACCATATTAGTCATTTTTATCAATATGTGTATTCTAATATTCTTAATATTGAGTGCACGTGCCCACACATACAGCATATGCATTTTCCATATGGTCAACTACATGCAGCTTGCATGCTCTTTTTGCAACCTTTAGTAATAAATGCTCTATCATGCCAATCTTTCTTTTTCGCTTCTTACGGCTCTTGTTCTAGTTACACAAGACTCAATGTGGGCATTAAAGATAAAGATTTCTACATATCATATGGTGAGCCTACTATTTAGAGTTCAGAATGCAAGTATCATGCAATGTTACAAAAATCCTTACTCAAAAGTACCAATTACTTACTATTGTTGATGGTGACATAAATAACTAATGTGTCCCAGCATAAAGAACACAAAGCTATTATTGTCGACAGCCTAGTTGTAAATAGTTAGGAATCCTCATTAAATAGGCAATCGCACAAGGTTACAGATGAAGTTACAAATTAATATATATTGGTAGAGAAAGACTATCAAAGGGTAAGTAATGCTAATATTTTCCCATGTTAGTATATATTGGTAGAAATGTATTACACTCCAATTTAGTTCAGATGGTAAATTCTGAACTATTAAAGAAGCTCTATACTCTTATATGGTTGAGGTACTATTAACTTGAACTTAAACATTTTGAGTCAGTAGTTGGATCTAACAAGTTAATAAATTAGTTCTCTTATCTAAGTGGCTTGTTTTCATTAGTATCAAGACCTAATCATAGGCATAGTGGCAGTGAAAAGAGTTGCATAATGGTGTAGCCATCATTGGGTCTAACATGTTACTAGCCAGGGATAATTCTAGGCTGAGTTGCACTTTGTATATCGACAGGACCTTAAGCCTTTAGTCAACAGTGTTACTCCCAGTTTAGTTTCATATGCTGTGGTAGTGGATTTTTACATGCTTAAATAAGTGAGCTACTATTAACTTATTAATTTGGATTTAAGCAAGGTTTAAAATCTCAACCTGTATCGAGGCTTCAATCCGCGATCGGAACCATACAATTTTGATATTGTATCATGTCGTACCAATAGATTTCGATAATTTTTAAATATAAAATATATAAAT
The DNA here is from genome assembly GCA_025175895.1 of Wurfbainia villosa. Lineage (NCBI taxonomy): Eukaryota > Viridiplantae > Streptophyta > Magnoliopsida > Zingiberales > Zingiberaceae > Wurfbainia > Wurfbainia villosa. The sequence continues at coordinate 36,049,817 of CM046006.1, forward strand.
TAAAAATAAAAATTTAGCTTAAATATTAAAATAAAAAAATTGATTACAAAAAGAAAAAAAACCAAAAAATTAATTTAATGAATTTCGATTAAATAGGATTAAAAAAATAAAATAAATTTTAATAATAATAAAATTATTATTCATAATATATAAATTAATAAAATAACTTTAAAATAATTTATGGAATATTTTTAGATTAATGGGATAATTTTATTAAATTTTAATTGATTTTTTTTTACTAGTACTAGGTATCCAGGCCTTTAGCCTAACTAATCCTGGGAATGATCGGCTAGGCCCCATGAATCTCTGACGAGGCGCTAAGTAATCTCTAGGAGAAATATGCTCCAGCGACCACTAGAATAAATCAAGAAAGTGTTTGTGGCTCAATAGTTAAGCCTACGACACGGTCGCACCGTTCCTGTAAGGCAGTTCCGATGCCAAAGATGTACTTTGCCCAAGAAGGCAAACTCCTGACCCGCACCCGACTCAAGGTCATCTGCCTGTTTTTCCGAAATTCAAAGTCAAACTTGTCCCAGGAGAGGATCTAACTGCGCTAGCCTATGAGATGTCGCCTCACTTTACCGCTGCACAGTGCCCTTGGGGGTTTTATTTATTTTATCCGAACTATAGTTTGAAGGGTTGATTGAAATCATTAACTTACTTTTTCATTCAAATTTGACTTTGCCCATCATCCGGGTCGCGAAGGTTGCGAGGCCGCCACGACTTCCGAGTGAGGCTCCCAGGCAAGCCGTGATGAGGTCAGCCGTGAGCCATGCAAGGCCATCAGTACCATCTATACCAGTGTCCGACGACGGACGGAACAATAAATTTCACTCGTATCACCCCCCCGCACGGGTAGAGATTTAAAACCTTGGGTTTAAGTATTTTTAAATCACTTATTAATTTGTGTATTAAGTATTCAAACTGTTCACAAGTTAATGCTTCATTTCTCTCATCTAAATTATTTTTCCATAGGATGTGATGTTGATCTAATATCAAAGAGAAGGATATTGTCAATATACGCTCAGAACTACCAAAAACTAGAAGCTACATTCTTTACCCACAAACAATTGTCATACAAGCAATGAAAGCATCTTAATGGACTAGGGATGCAAACCTAGATTGTGTAGGTTGCCAATAGAGGCGGCATAATATTACTTGATTGATACGTGAGCAGATCCAGCAGTAGAAGGCTTATGCAGGAAAAAGTCCTTGGAAATTGCAGCTTGAAAGAATATTGGAAGTGGAATGCAGATTTGAAAACAACAAATCAGCCTGAAAATAGTTATAAATCATAGATCAACAAATAAATGGAACTCCAAATTCACTCTGGAGATGGGAATCCTGGGAAGAAGACAACAGCAGGACCTCCAGTTGTTGCGACATAGGAGACAAGATTCAGAAATCTGAAAAATCAGATGAAGAAAAAGAAATTGCAAGAACAGATACTGCTCAGGACCTGAACAGATGCACTATTCACAGATCTGGTTGGATGAAAGCTTCAATGAGAAAAGAAACCAATTCAATCTGCTGTGATCATTTCTTTGCAAGCAAGGATACGAGGTAAATGATGAATCGTGCCAAACAAATGCCAGTAGAAGATGGAGAGCTACTGGTTGTTGGTGAAGAAACTAAACCTTGCCAATCTTAATGTAACCAAGAACCACTGAGAAGAATTGCAGCCAGAAATCACGATTTATCAGTAGGAAGAAGTAGCAAATGTACTGTTCCACCAGAAGCAAAACCTGATGTGGTGGGAGAATGATGCAGGAAGGATAAGAGAGTTAGGTCAGAAGAAACCGTGATGTAGGGAAGAAAAGGAAGAACACAAAAGAGAAATCTCAAGCCAGAATCAGAGAAATCAGTGAACCAGCTCAGATACCATGTTACCAGGGAAAATTATTTGGATTCACCCTTTATACAGACTACTGTTCTTGTTCATCTACATCTACACGCCTCAGGTTGGTATATTTATGAGCCATAATTTGGCCCTCAACAAATTCAAACACAAATATGAAAGAGTACAAAGCAAAAGCAAGCTTTCAAAATAAATAAAATTAATGGTAATATATACTGAAAATTAAATTATCAAGTATCTAATTGTACGAAGGGGATCCTTGGCACAACGATAAATTTGCTACTTTGTGATCAAAAGGTCACGGATTTGAGTCCCAGAAACAATCTCTTGCAAAGCAAGCTAAGGCGGCATACGATATACCCTTTTTCAGGATCCTGTATGGCGGGAGCTTCGTGCACCAGATTATCCTTTTAAGTATCTAATTGTACAACAACTGAATAAGAATCATTTCAATAGCAGACTTAAGAATTTTTAACTATTGAGTACCTAATTGAACTTAAATAGATATTCATACAAGAATAATCTTGCTGCTAAAAAGCAATAATATGGCAAGGTACAAGAAATTGCAAATATCTTTAAGTAAAAGCAATATAAAGTTTTTACCTTTCTGTATGTCAACTCTGTAGGTGGAGAGTGGTAAGGATCTACGAGAGCAACATGATCCCCATATTTTTCTGCAGATGACCTCCAAATATCTGGAACTGCTCCCCACTCATGCAAGGATGGGTGATTGGTGCTAGAAAGAAGTCCACTTTCCAGATAAGGGGAGCACTTCCTTTTTGTCAAGCTCCTGAGCTATATTTCACATTAGTAAATAGATTAAATCATCAATACAGCTCATGTAAACTTCAGCTATTTGATATGTAACAATTCCACACAGAAAAATCTTATGAAATATGGTCTACCTAAGAAGATGCACAGTTAGACTTAAATGTTTTATACATTTACTGGTTAGTATACTAAAAAACTTAGATGTTCATGTAGCATGGTGCATCATGCTTATCATACTACTATATATAACATGCAAGAGATTATTTGCTTGAAAAGCATCACACGCACACAGAGCAGATTCTACCAATAAAAAGTGATTATTTGCTTGATAAACATCAACATGTCCATTTCCATGTAGTAGTAATCAAGGTTTAAAATTTCGACTCGTATCAAGGTTTCGGTCTGCGACTGGAACGATACGGTTTCAGTACCGTATCGTCTGTTTCGATATTTTTTAAATTTTTAAATATTAATATTTAAATAAAAATAATAAAAATACAAATTTATATAATTATATAAAGTAATTAATAATTTATTTATTTCACATTCGCATTCGCGATCGTGATCGCGATCCATTTCCACGACGGAGATCAATCGCAATTGCACTCCGAGAGTGCGATCGCGCTCTGAGAGCTGCCTTCTACTGCTTACCGGTATCTCGTCCGCATGTCGGTGTCGATTCCTCGTCGAAACGAAACAAATCGAGCATTTCGGACGAAACAGCTCGAAATTTAATACTTTGGTAGTAATCAATCATTCACTAATCTACTTTCTTAGAATTTGGTTAGCAAATAAAGAAAAAGGTTTTATGTGTCATGAACAAAGTATGCTACCGTTCTACTTCTAGATTGTATACTAGCTAATACTCCTAGAAATCCACTGACATTTCCCGAAATTGATAATGGCGAGCACTTCCTTTTTGCAAAGCTGTTGAACTATATTTTACATTATTAAAGAGATTAGACCATCAAAACAGTTCGTGTAAACTTTAGATGTTTGATATGTAGCAATTCCAAACAGAAAAGTTGTATGAAAAAGTCAACCTAAGTAGATAACACTGTTACTATGCTAGAAAAGTTTGATGCTCATATAGTTTGGTGCATCACACTTACATTACTACCATATATAAAATCCAAGAATTTATTTGTTTGATAAGCATCACACACACACACAGAGGAGGTTCTGCCAATAAAACCCAAGAGATTGTTTGCTTGATAAGCATCAACAAGTCCCCTTTCCATCTAGTACTAATCAAATATGAACTAATATATTTTCTTAGAATTTGGCTAGTATGCAAGTGATCTACTTCTAGAAACTATACTTCTAGAATGTATACTACCTAATACTCCTAACCAAAGTTTTAAATGCCGAGCCGTACCGAGATTTCGGTCAGTGACCGGAACGATACGATTTCGGTATCGTATCGTGCGTGCCGATACTATTTCAATACTTTTTTATATTTTTAAAATATTAATATTTAATTATTTTAAAGATCATTATTCTTTTAATTTCAAATATTTATTGTTAAGTATATTTCGATTTTTTTTTCTTGAAATAATTGATATCAAAGAGATAAAAGTAAATAAATATACTTTTCTTTAAAGAAAATTGATACATCAATAACTTATTATCTAATTTATCGTTTTAGTCTCGGTCCCATTCTTGATCAATTAATATATCTTCAATTAAATTATTTTAAAAAAAATACAATCTAAATAAAAATATATATTGTTATAGATTTTTAATAATTAAATATTTTAGATTTCTTTAATAATTTTACCGTAAATATTTTTTTATTATTATAATTTATATTTATTTTGTTTTTAATATAAAATAATAAAAACATTAATTTATATAAAATAATTATATAAATTAACTATTAATTTTTTAAAATTATACTGATATATATTTATATATTAAAATTTATAAAATATAATAACTATATTAAATACTATAATATATATATATATATATATATCAGTAAAAAATTTAAAATTTATCAAATAAAAATTTTAATTTTTTTATAAAATTGTAAAAAATTTCAAATTTTTTTTAAATTTTAAATAATTTTTAAAAATAATTAAAGATTTAATTTTAAATAAATTATAAATTGAATTTAGGATTTAATTAAAATAGTTTTTATTTGATTAATTTTTATAATTTTAAATAAAAATATAAATTAATTAATAATTCATTTAATTAAATTTTACCGTTTAATTAATTTATATTATATATAAAATTTTAATTAATACTTTATTTAATTATAATTATATTATAATTTTTATATTAGTTATTTATATAAATTAAATTTTTTATTAATTCCGGATCGGAGATCGCGATCAATCGCGATTCCGCGATCCCTAGCGTGGTGATCGCGATCGCAATCACCGTTGTAGGGATTGCGCGGCGCTCGGTGATCGCAATCGTGATCCCGACCATGCGCGGGATCGCGCGATCGCGATTTGCGATAGTCATCCAACAGAGCATTAAAAAAATCGTACATGTAGCCTCGTCGCCACTTGCTCTGCGTCGTCGTCGCTGCTCTACGTCGTCGTCGCTGCTCTGCGTCGTCCCACTCCATAGAGTAGCCAACGGGTTTCATGCCCGCCAACGAGAAGATCCTAGCATTGATCCGATCATATTTCTTGGTCATGGGTTTGATCACCCCTGTTGTTAAATACGGGGATATTAAAATATTAAATTAAATGGCCAAATAATTAAGAAAATAATCCTGGAAATTTTTCGGGATTTTTAGGGAATTTTAGGAATTTTTCTGGATTTAAACGGACTCCGTACGAGATTTTTACGGGGATAAAGTAAATGGGCTTTAGAGGGGTCTATTTAAAGGGGATAAATACGCGATGGAAAACCTAATTTCTATTTTTCTTTTTCTATTTTTTCGTTTTTCCCCTTCGGCAGTTCGTCCGCACGACCTTCTCTTCGCCGACCGCCGTTTCTTCTCGCGATCGCCGCCTTCTCTTCGCGTCTGCCGTCAACAGCCCGACGCCAGCGCCCTCTTCTTCGTCGGCGACGCCTTTCTTCTGCCATCGCCTCTTCCCTTCGCCGGCGTCGCTCTCCTCACTTCGGACCGCTGCCCGACGCCTCTTCTCCGCAAGCGCCGGCGAACGTTGCCGCCTTCCCGGTGCTCAGGCCGTCGGCTTCTCTTCCTCGTGTCCGCAGCCACCCGAGTCCCTGCGGCCGACTGTCCCTCCGCAAGCGCCGGCAACTGCTGGCCTTCCGCCGCCGCGAGCTCCCTTAGTGTCGCCGGTGAGGGTGGAGCTTCAGGTAAATACCTAGATTTTCTCTTGTTTTCTTGCTGTTCAGGGATTCTATGGGTGTGGTGGGGGGCAGTGATTAGGGCAGCAAGGAAGTGCCGGCTGTGAGAGGCTGTGAGGGTTTGATTTGGAGGTGTCGACTGTGAATTTAAGAAATTGAGTTGGGGGTATCGGCTGTCGGTGGAATTTCTAGGGCGGGTGAGCTTGATTGGTCGATTTGGGTTGATTCCGGTGTTATTCGGTTGATCGGTATGGTATTCGGAGGATATGGGATTTGGGTGATATTGTTTGGTCTTGAGGATTTTTGGTAGGTGATGAATTAGGTTAAGTGATTAGGAATTAGTTTGGTAAATTGATTGGTACAGTTATTGGATAAATTAAAAGTCATTAAATTTTATTTATTTGACTTAGGTTGTTAAAATGCAGGTTAAACCAAGTTTAATTGATTAATTAGCTTATCATTAATTAATCAAAATTTTTATCAATCGACGAATGAGCCAAATTCAATTATATGGATATTCAAAAGAAAAGGATTACGTTACTACTGAAAATTTAAGAGAATCGAAATAATTTAGTTAATCACATAAGGAAATCGACACTATTCGACTATTTCTGAATCAGATTTTCGCGTTTGACTACTATTATTACGCTATACGCGAGGTTTCTGGCCACTTATGTGTCCCCTACGCGACGCCATTTTACTGATATATATCAATGGGATTTCACTTATCTTTAGATACCATTCATTGATATGTTAGCTTAGGATACTTTATAATAATTTTTCACGTTTATACGTCCGTACGCTGTGCCTACTAGATACACGCATGCGTTGATAGATACGCATTATATTTCCCATTCGATTCATGGGATCATATGACAGTGATATGCATACACGATTAGTGGATACGCATACTGATCAGACATATTATCTCTGACAGTATTTCGAGCAGATTTACATGTTTTAGTATCACGCACCATTTTCGCACGATCGCATCGGGCCGACGGTTCCATTATCATGCTGAGCCTGCAGTTTGTTATACGGTCCGCATCACACCGGCCACCGCCGGTTAGTGGTACATCAGAGGGTGTGTGCAGCTGTTCGTCAGTTCGCCGGTCCGGCCACGGGTAGCTACGAGGCAATGGTAATGCGTGTGATTCCTCCTCCGGTCTACACACCGAGACGAGAGCTTAGCTCCCACTGCTGGGGGCAGCAGGAGGATAGTGTACTCCAACAGATCCTCGTCCCACTCTGGCCACTCAGAGCAGCACGGCAGAGTGCACAATTGTCATACTCTACCCACTCTGGCCACCATCACACACAGGCTACCGATCAAGGCCAGGGGTGACTACATTATCGCAGACGCATGCACTCGCATGATCAGATTCAGATTGGTTCATGCATTTTTATTTACGCTGACGTCAGATACGATCACATGCATACAGTGATACATGTTCAGATACGGTGACGACTCTTATAAGATTTAATACACACGCCCTATATCGTAGTAGAGATTGAAAGTACACCTTTCAGATTTATTTCGCTTACCCTATATTCGAGGTCAGTATAGCACGATTTTTATTGTTAGTTATATCTTACTTCAGATATCGACTATATCCGCTAAGTTCTTCAACTTATCCCGCTGATTTATATCTATTTCGTGATTTAAGTCGTCAGAGAGTGCAATTACGGACCCCACTCGTCGTAAATGTTTTATTCGATATTCGCTTTTACGGTTCGATATTCGTTAGGACATGATAGGCTTCGAGATCGATGTTCAGATTCGCGGATTTTCGTGTCCTTATGACCTTATTCTGATTTCGTTGATCGATTTTGCTGAGTATTCCCGCCTGCATTTACGTAAGGGTAAGTCTATTTACGGTAGATCGCTTATCATTTATTTCGTAGACGGCCCGAGACCAAATTATATAACCGCGTGTGTTTGGATTCCTGGCCGTGGTTGACCGATATATCGCGACGCAGTAGCCTCAGATGAATCGAGAATCACACCCGCATGACAGGGAGATGTCACGGATTTTCCTCGCGGGCTCCTTCGGGCTGACAATTTATTCGCATCGTGAGCACCTAGGTTTTCGAGTTCCTGTGGGTTTTTAGATTTTTCAAAGTTCGCCACGATCGCAAGTTTTCAGAGGTAATCTGAAATTTTGATTCGTACGGATTTCGATTTTTATGTTTCGAAATTCTAGGATTTTCGACGAGATCAATACGGGTTTCGCGCTACGAGACCTCTCCGACGGTGAAATAGTATGATGATTAATTTGATATGTTTTTATTCGTGGTAATATCCGTATTCATTTAATGTATACGTAGACGAGCGGGCGGCTTCGCTACGAGAGACGGGTGTGGACTACCACGACAGAGGACATCGAGATCTTCGCGACCGACCACAGAGATCTACTAAGGCGCGACAGCATATCGATCGTGGTCGTTCCATACGGTGTCATGGAGTCAGGATCCTCGCCCCTACGGATCCTCCTCCCGAGATACCCATCACCGGGTATCCGAATCAACAGAGACCTCGCCGCTACATATCGACACCCCGCCAAGGACCTACTACTACTGCACCCGACTGTGCCCATCGCTGAGTCGCCTACCTCACTCCAGATTCCGCCATACTTATCCCATCAATGAAATGAGGCACGAGCTCGGATTCCGTGATTGGCCAAGTCGACTTAAAAAAAGCCGGCTCACTTTATTCAATGGAGAGACCGATCCGAGTGTAGCTCCCTGATCGAGACGACGGAGCGACTTTCTACTATACGGTCCGCCCGAGTGGGAGAAGGCAGTCGCCCTCTTCCATTTACGAGGCGAGGCCGAGATTCGTGGATATGCAAATACCGATTATCGGGCGCAGCGCAGACACCGGGCGAGATTTAGAGAGGCTGAGAGTCGTGATTTTCCACCGCATATCGGGATGATGCGACGCCGATTTTCTCGAGTCTACGGCGTAATAATCGCCTGACGGAGTATAATACATAATTTAAAATGTGCCTCATTCGCAGTTAGTCACGAGGATAGTCACGGATGACATTGTTCGTGGACTATGGGCATCTACAGTCAAGATGGCAGGATTCGGTAGTTCTTCCTACCGAGAGGCATCGATGAGCCATTGGATCGAGTCGGCTCAACAGAGGGTCAATAATCGACATGTGAAGAGGAAACAGATCGAAGAACCACGTGTCGCACTCCAAAGCCCACAGATCACCGGACAGCAGCAGAGTGGCCGCAATGACGGTCGAGTCATTCGGGGCATCTAGCCTACTCGTAAATCGTGATTTATCTTCACCGGGCCCTCCTGCCTTCTCAGAGCCGAGGTCGCCCACTAGCCGACACCTCCATCAGATTCGCTGTGGATCGAGAGAGCATATCGCCTCACCACACTCGGGACACTGGGCCATATTATTGCAAGTCGCCTCGACACATGAGTCGAGATTGTTCGCCAAGGCTCGCACGGCTTCCGGGTTTCTATTCAGTGAGGACCGCCAAGGCTAGACTCAGAAGGGCCAGATACCTGCACTTCGCAACGCTCGAGAGGATGCCCCCCAAAGCAGAGTCGCCATGGTATTCATGGACAGTGAGTACACCAAAGGCTCGACGGTCACAGGTGGTTCGGGCCAGGTCGCAGATCAGATGCAGCCCCAAATGCATCGCATAAAGATTATTCGCAAAGCAGACCATCGATAAAGATCACCGCAACCTCCGCCATCGTTCAGACTGCGAAGCTACGCAGATAGCATCACCGCACCGTGATATCCCAGATCACCACGCATCACCAGACGGGCCTCGTGCTCAGTACCACCTGCGTTGATACCACCTCCACCGCCACGAGATCGTGATTCACGCGACATTACAGAGAGGACGCGAATGAGCCAACGAACCAGATTTCGCAGACGGTTTCACTTTACGCATTTTCACTATTATGCTAGTCCGACATCGTAGTTCGTGATTCGCTTATTTCTACATTTACGAGAGATCGGTAGACTCACGGCCATTATATCACGTAGATTAGTCGCCTCCTACCATCCGGCGATACATCGGACGCTACCTGTGAGGTCCGAGGTTATCCTCAGATTTTGGAACATCATTCCATCAGTAGATTTATCGCATCGACATAGTCGAAGTTCGACATTATCCTCGTACGGATCGGGCCGCCGCGATATCATGCCACGTTGATCGCTGACGAGGGTGGTCACATTCCGACCTCCGAACCAACCTCGTGGGATTTCACCGCATCCGAGATGACAGATAGCGACCATTTCGCGATTCAGCTCGTGGCTTTTATCAGACGGCCGCTAAGGTTTTCTATTATCTACGATCAACGTAAGACAGCAAGGTGACTTCGATCGCATACATATCCCTATTGTCCGAGAGTATTCGATGTCCTTTCCGCAGGAGTTACGTCCGCTTCCCGTATGCGCGGAGTTCATGACGAGTTAATACACGACGACGCCAAGATCGAAAGCTCCTTATCGTACGGCCCCGAGAGAGTCGAGTTAAAGGTTCAACTCCGTGAACTTTCGATGCAGGTTTTATTCGCCTAGTGTATCACCCTGGGTTCTCCTGCCTTTCAAGAAGAAGAAAGATGGTTCACGAGATCACAGATCGACTACAGCAACGCCACACTATCAAGAATAAATATCCCCGCCACGACGAGGACTTGTTTGATCACCGTAGGTACATCAAGATATTCTAAGATCGACCGCGTCCGATATCATCAATTAAGGGTTAGAGATTCGACATTCGTAAGACATTCGCACTCATACTTAACATTACGAAGCTTCGTAATGCCATTCGGCTTACCCCAAATGCAGATTCATGGATTCACGAACCGTGAATTTACGGATTTTCTAGATCGGTTCGTCATTGTTTTTATCACGACATTCTCGTCTATTCTCGCCCGTAGGAGGAATACGCCGCAAAGATCTTCGCCTTGTTCTCGATAGGCTCCGGCGAAGCGGCTATATCGCGGTTCAATAAGTGCGCGTTTGGTTACACTCGACGGTTTTAGGGACACGTGGTTTCGAGTAGTATTTACCGACTTCGTAAGATCGAGGTCATTACCGGGAGCACCAAATCGCTCAGAGGTTCGCAGCTTCCTAGGCTCGGGCCTGCTATTACAGACAGTTCGTTGAGGGTTTCTCGCGCATCATGCCGTTATCGACACGCCTTACGGGAAGGGCGTGAAGTTCACGTGACAGAGGCGCCAGACTAGTTTTCGTGAGTTCAAGAGGAGATCGTGTCGCGACCGACTCGTATCGCCATCGTGGGACGATGGTTTCGTTCGCTCAGATACCGATGCGTCGCTCTCTACAGGTTTAGGCGCAGATTGATCGCAGACGGCAGTGGTAGTCTCTTATGCTTCGCCACCAAGGATCGTGAGAAAAGCTACCCATTACGATTTAGAGTTTCGCTATTATCTACGCCTTGAAGATTCGAGGCATCATTTATATGGTATTACGTTTGAGATTCTCACCGATTATAAGAGTCTCAAATATCTGCTTACGTGAAGGAACTCAATCTCGCAGAGGAGATGGATGGAGTTCTGAAGGATTATTACCGCATATCGCCTACCATCCAGGAAAGCCAATGTGGTTCGCGATGCATGGCCGAAAGTCCCGAGGGACTTTAGCTTCCTTCCGAGTTTTAGTCGCGGATTTGATCTGTGGTTTTTCCGAGTTGAGCCTTGAGGAGCGAGGACCGTGAGCAGGCATTCTCGTTACCGTGGTTGCTCGATCGTCTATCCGGATGAGAGTCCGGAGGCTCGAGCCGATGATCGGATTTATAGCTCATTGGCGACCGGATAACTTCGGGCAGATCGAGTTCACCCAGAGATGATGAGGTATTATATATTTCGAGGCAGACATGCTGCACTCACTCACCCGCCACGGAGGAGTTACTTCAGAGGCTCATCACTCTCGATTGATCCACCCAGCGAAACCGCATGTATCGAGATTTAAAGCGTTTGTATTGGTGGAACGGTATGAAGAAAGACATCGCGGATTTTGTAGCTAAATGTCGATTGTGCAGGTCAAGGTGAGCGCGAGACCACCGATTACTTCGGAGGATTCCTATTCCCGAGTGGAAGTGGGATCATATTACTGGATTTTGTGATGGGATCGCTTAGACACGCCAAGGTCACGACGCGATTTGGGTAGTCGTGGATCAAATCGCGCTCTTATCGATTCAAGACCGACTCTGGATCGGTTGGCGAGAGCTATATCGTCGGAGATCATCGTGATTGCATGGTGTTCCTTCGAGCATTATATCGATAGATCCCGGTTGCTCAGGTTCGCAGCAGCGCAGAGCTTTAGGCACACAAATGCTTAGACGCTTTCCATCCAGTCCGATACCGATGCGATCTGCGGATTCGCATTAGAGGATTTCTTGAGGTTACTGTTATAGATTTGAGGCAAGAGAATCATTTGCAGTTAGTGAATTCGCCACAATAATACGATTATTCGTTGTATCCAAACGCCCGTGATGAGGTATCAGATGGTAGCGGTCGTACACCCACCCTCCGAGGAGGAGGTTGGGAGACCGATTCTGCAGGAGGCTCGGCGTAGAGACGAGTTAGTCCGCATCTTATCGACGTAGGATGGCAGGCGCAGGATCGCCAGAAGAGTTATGCAGATCGTAGACGGAGACCTTTGGAGTTCTCTATTAGTGATCATGTATTCCTGCGAGTCTCACCCACGAAAGGGGTGAAGAGATTTGGACTCCGTGGTAAGCTAGCTCCTAGATACATTGGTCCGTTTGAGATTTTGGAGAGGATCGGAGCAGTTGCTTATCGTCTAGCGCTACCACCATCTTTGACGAGTATTCACGATGTGTTCCATGTGTCTATGCTGAGGAAGTATGTGTCAGACTCTTCACATATTTTGTCAGATGTGTCAGGTTCCATTCAACCTGATGCTATTTACGCAGAGGTTCCGGTACGGATTTTGGATTTCAAGGAACGACAGTTGCGGAACAAGGTTGTGCGACTTGTCAAGGTCGGGTGGAGTCACCACACCGACGAGGAAGCTACTTGGGAGCTCGAGGAAAAGATCAGAGCTCAATACCCCCACTTATTTACTTAAGGTACGTGAGGTATATTTTCAGTACTTGTGGTATTTCTTACTCATTGTGCATTTGAGTAGGAAATTTGGGGACCAAATTTTAATTAGTGGGAGAGAATGTTAAATACGGGGATATTAAAATATTAAATTAAATGGCCAAATAATTAAGGAAATAATCCTGGAAATTTTTCGGGATTTTTAGGGAATTTTAGGAATTTTTCCGGAATTTTTCTGGATTTAAACGGACTCCGTACGAGATTTTTACGGGGATAAAGTATATGAGCTTTAGAGGGGTCTATTTAAAGGGGATAAATACGCGATGGAAAACCTAATTCCTATTTTTCTTTTTCTATTTTTTCGTTTTTCCCCTTCGACAGTTCGTCCGCACGACCTTCTCTTCGCCGACCGCCGTTTCTTCTCGCGATCGCCGCCTTCTCTTCGCGTCTGTCGTCAGCAGCCCGACGCCAGCGCCCTCTTCTTCGCCGGCGATGCCTTTCTTCTGCCGTCGCCTCTTCCCTTCGCCGGCGTCGCTCTCCTCGCCGGACCTGCAGCGCCTCTTCTCAGGCCGTGACGTTCCGCCTTCCGGTGCTCGGTAGTCGGCTTCTCTTCTCGTGTCATGACCAAGTCCCTATTGTCCCTCATAGCATGAGCTCCCTTAGTGGGTGAGGTGGAGCTTGTAAATACCTAGATTTTCTCTTGTTTTCTTCTGCTCAGAATTATGGGTGGTGGGGCGATGATTAGAGCGCAAGGAAGTCTGCCATGAGAGGCCGTGAGGGTTTGATTTGGAGGTGTCATTGAATTTAAGAAATCGAGTTAGTATCTATCGGTGGAATTTCTAGGGCGGGTGAGCTTGATTGGTCGATTTGGGTTGATTCCGGTGTTATTCGGTTGATCGGTATGGTATTCGAAGGATATGGGATTTGGGTGATATTGTTTGGTCTTGAGGATTTTTGGTAGGTGATGAATTAGGTTAAGTGATTAGGAATTAGTTTGGTAAATTGATTGGTACAGTTATTGGATAAATTAAAAGTCATTAAGTTTTATTTATTTGGCTTAGGTTGTTAAAATGCAGGTTAAACCAGGTTTAATTGATTAATTAGCTTATCATTAATTAATCAAAAATTTTATCAATTGATTTAGTGAGCTAAATTAATTATATGAATATTTGTGGTAGGAAAAGGATTAATAAGACGGTTGAAAAATTTAGGAGAATTAAAAATAATTTAGGTTAATTGGGTTATGAAGGAAATCGATTAATTATTCGATTTTTGAATCGTGATTTTGTGCTTGACTACGGTTACGCTATATACGCAGGTTTCACACGAGGCAGTCCCTCGCGACGCTTTCATTTTCATGATATATATTGTGTATTTTGACTTATCTTTTAGATAGTCATTTGTTGATATGCTAGTTAAGATACCTTACAATAATTTTTCATGTTTATATATACGTATGCTGATGCCTACTAGATACACGTGTGATAGGATATGATTATATTTCCTCGTTTGATTTGGATCATAGTCATGGATTAGGGATACGTATATATTGATTCAGATATATTATTCGGATAGGTATTTCGAGTAGGATTTACATGTTTTAGTATCACGCACCATTTTTTTGCATGATTGCGTACGTCATCAACAGGTTCCATTATCATTGAGCACTGCAAGTTAGTTATACGCTGCATACACCGCCACTCACGGTTAGTGGTACATCGTGAGGTGTGTGTGCAATAATGCTCTGCTCTCGTTGGTCCGCCACGGGTAGCGATGAGGCGTGGAGGGTGATCCTCTCCTCGGTCTACGACGAGAGATGAGAGCTTAGCTCCCACTCTGTTTAGGGGGCGGGAGGACGGGTGTACTCCGACAAAGATCCTCGCCCACTCGGCCACTCAGAGCAGATGGCAGAGTGCACTGTCATACCTACCCACCTCGGCTCACCATCGCGTGTGAGGCGTAGCGCATCGGGGTGACCGTATCATTTACGACATCGCACACACTCGCATTGATCAGATTCAGATTGTTTGCATTTTTATTTACGCCTTGACGTCAGATACGATTCGCTACGATACAGGATACATGTTTCAGATACGGTGATGACTCTTATAGATGACACGCTCCTATATCGAGTAGGAGATTCAAAGTAGTACAGTCCTTTTGCATTTATTTCTTGCTTACCCTATATTTGAGGCTGTACTAGCATGATTTTTATTGTTAGTTATATCTTACTTGCATATCGACTATATCCGCTAAGTTCTTTGAACTTATCCCGTTGATTTATATCTATTTCAGGATGAAGGATTTGTCGAGAGAGTGGACCCACTCGTCGTAAATGTTTTATTTGGATATTTGTTTTATGGTTTGGATATTTGGTTAGTGGACATGTATAGATTTGGAGATTGATGTTTGTATTCGTGGATTTTTGGTGTCCTTATGGACCTTATTCGGATTTTGGTTAGATTGGATTTTGTTGAGTATTCCTGTCCAGATGGCAGAAGGGGTAAGTCTATTTATGGTAGACTGTTTATCATTTATTTTGGTAGATGGCCTGAGGCAAAATTATATAACTGCGTGTGTGTTTGGATTCCGGTCGTGTTGACCGATGTATTGCGGCCGTGTAGGCCTTGTATGTAAATTGGGAATTGTCACCCGTCAGGAGATCTTTGCCGGATTTTAAATGCAGCGGGGTCTCCTTCGAGCGTGACACAATGGACACATCGATACCAAATCTGCCACTCTGTAAGCATGCATATAACATGTACCTTCCCACTGTTTGGTTTGATGAAGTGAATGATGCAATGATAGGTGTTTAATCCGATGTTGATGTCAAGGAGATGACGAAGGGCATGCATCATAAAGAAACGTGGAGGTCGAACCAAGGCCAAACTACGAGAACAATGGGAAGGAAGCAATGTACAATGACCTTATAAAGGACATTGTCTTTGGCAGATAGTTCATTGGCCGAAAAAAGATTGACATCATTTGGACGAGGTTTGTGAAAAAATTGATTAAGTATGGAATCTAATGTGATGGTTTCAAACGGTGATGGAAGAGGCTCAAGTAGAGAAGGATAGAAAATAAGATCACTGTTGAAGGGGCGACACCCTTGGAATTCCTGTTAAATTTCAGGAGTGAAATCTAGGTTGCGTTGAGAAACGCCAGTCCTATACTTGATGTCATCTCCGACTGATTATAGGTTGTTAAAGAATTCGTACAAAAGAGTGGTATTTATATCGTGCTCACAAAATACTAAAGACTCTAATGTATAATGTTGGATGATGTGGATAATATCAAAACAGTTATTACGAAAGAATTTTTCATCCAGTGATCGAGGCTGAAAAAGTTAGAATTTATGCGTATTGAAGGTTGTTTGATGAGAAGCAGTGGGAAAACATGGATCGATGGGTGGTTGAGGGCAAGATAATCCCTCACCGAAAGCAATATGCCTACGTTTTGATGCAAGATGCTTAACCCTAATTAAGATACATCATGACAATATATGAATGCAAATGTATGAAAAAGGATGAATGCAAACACAAAGCGCACGGGATTAGCAACTACAAAAAATATCAACAGGAAATGAAAAAGGAACAAGATTAGGGTTAGGGATTACTTTGATGTCATGGAACTATTGCATCAGTTGAAGAGGACAGAAAACGTTGGAGATCGCCAGAGAAAGTCGTCCAAGCCGGAACCCTAGTGTTCGGTAAGAGGGGTCTTAGGGTTACAGGAGAAGAGGAGGGTTGAAGGCAACGAAAGAGGTAAGGAGGCACGAATGTGGTGGCGAAAACACCCGAGAGGAGGAAGAAGAACAGAGAGAAGGTCGACGATGGTGAAAGAAGCTCGGAGGAGAAGAGAGGCGTCGGGCGTTTTGGGAGTCGAATGGAAGGGTAATGTTTATAAATCACGACTGGCAATCGACTGCCAATAAAGTCAGTCGACTGATGGAGATCAGTCGAATTGATTAGTCGACTACGAGATATTCTGTGTGCTTGGCCATTTCCACCAGTAGACTGACATAGATCATCAATCAACTAGGTCGAAACTCGACTGCTCAGTCAACTATTGGACATACTATGTTCGTGGATGATTTCACCAGTCAACTGACATGGGTGACAATCACTGGTGCAAGGCCAGTCGACTGGGTTTTGTCCTAGTCGAATGTTGCAGTTTGTTTTTCAGCCAATTTTTAAAATGCAAAACTAAATCTAGAAGTGCTAAAAATTCATGAAATTTTATAGGCACATTTATCAATCTATTCCTTATCAAGGAAAAATGATTGAAAAAAATATATCTTTTCCAGATTCCTAAATTGACACAAACTTCAAAGGTCCTGAAAACTTCACTGTTTTAACAAACATTGTATCACTATTGCTACACAATTAGAGACTGTTTTTCAAAACATGATAAACACAATTTGAAAAAAAAATTATTTGACATTCCCAACTATATTCTTAGAGCTATGTGCATATTAATTATACACAAACCTTCTCAATGATTGGTCCAATGAAGGATTCATGTCTCTAGACGTCACTTTGATTCATAGTAATGGATCATAACAAGCATGATGAACCAAATGTATCTTTCTAACATTTCACATAATGTCTAAGTGGCTAAATACAAAAATCATGGTTTCTTAAGTCTTTTGTAGGATGTATAAAGGTATAATCCTAGATTTTAGCTATGGGATCATGCAAACCTATACCAACTACTCTACAAAATACATTCCGAGTTCTCTCCTAAGTGACGTAAATTCCACTTTGAAGAGAGCCTTGGTGAAAATGTCAATAAAGTTGGACTTAGATTCAATGTAATTAAGTTCAATGTCTCCCCTTGCCACATGATCTATAATGAAGTGATGCTTCCTTTCAATGTGTTTTGTCCTAGAATGATGTACCGGATTTTTGGTCAAATTGATGGTACTCACATTATCACAATAAACTTTAATGTTGGAGTAGTGTAGCTCATAATCTTCTAGAGTATATCTCATTCATAGTAATTGTGTTACACAACCACCCATGGCCACATACTCGACCTCGGTTGTAGACAAAGCAACACAATGTTGCTTTCTACTACTCCAACTCACTAGGGAGGATGCAAGAATTGACATCCACCACTAGTATTTTTCCGATCCAATTTGCAACCCGCATAATCGGAATCGGTGTACCCAATCAAATCAAAAGTTTTGAGTCCTAGAGTACCATAAACCTACGTTAAGAGTGCTCTTTATGTATCTTAATATTCTTTTAACCACTACTAAGTGGAACTCTTTGACATAAGATTGATATTTTGCACACATACCTACCGCAAATAAAATATCGGGTCTACTAGCGGTTAGGTATAGTAAGCTACCAATCATACTCATATAAAGTTTTGAGTGAATCAATTTTTCATCTTGATCATCTATCTTAGTGTTAGATGTCATAGGAGGAGACACTACCTTAGCATTTTCTAAACCAAATTTCTTGATAATTTCCTTGACATATTTGGTTTGATAAGCATGGATTCCTTCACTAGTTTGTTTACTAGACAACTTTTAAATTCATTTTCCATATTTCTAATGAAGTCTTGGAGAAGTTCATCATTTGTTGATCCAAAAATAATGTCATCAACATACACTTGGACAACAAAGATATTTTTTTCTTTTGACTTTAGAAATAAAGTTTGGTCAACTTGGCCTCTTCTAAAGTCCTTAGAGATGAGGAATGAGGGGGCTTGGTTTAACCCATATAAAGCTTTCTTAAGCTTACACACATGGTTTGGATAGTCTACATCCTCATTAGGAATGTCGATTTTATATAAACCTTTTCTTTAATGAACCTATTTAAGAATGTCGATTTTACATCCATTTGATAGAGTCTAAAACCCATGTAAGCGGCATACCCTAATATGATTCGGATAGACTCTAACCTAACTACCGGAGCACAAGTCTCATCATAATCAAGTCTTTCAACTTGATTAAATCCTCGGGCTACTAACCTAGCTTTGTTTCTAGTAATTTTACCGTGATCATCCAACTTGTTCCTAAAGACCCATCTTAGTAACCTTAAGCAATTGTTATCCATAATCCACATACTTGGTTCACCTACCTAAATAACATGAAAACCAAATTCCTTTGGTACCCAAATGTTTGAATCGGAAACATCATTTAAAAATTTCTTTGGAACTCATGCCTTCTTTACTTTGCCTTCAATGGTTATTTTTTTATTAATTAGAGAGATGTAAGCAACTTCCTTATCTTTGGATTTGTATCCTATACCGACCTTGTTGTATACAGCTCTTTGACCTCTAAGGATCATGTCAAGAAATTTTGAGCCACTAGTAAATTTTTCTAAGCATGTTCTTAATTCACAAACTTCATTCTTAAGATTTTCATCATCTTCCCTAAGCATGCAAGAATCACCACATAAAGATTTTTTCATTCCTAATTGCTTTAATTTTTACCTTTAAGTCCTTAACTCTAGATTTTAACTTAACTAAAATATTTTTAAGATAGGCAATAGTTTTATACAAAAGTTTTACTCGAGGAGAGTCCTTTACCTCGTCATCACTAAATGACTACTCGTCACTAGATGAGGATTCTCCTTGACTTTTCGTCGGTGTCATTGTCCAAGGCTATGAATGTCATATGTCGGATAATGTGGAAAAGCTTGTCATCATCCGATTAGTCCTCAATACTTTGAGTGTCCCAAATTGCTTGTGTCACCATGGCTTTCTTCTTCTCCTTTTTATCCTTCTTCTTCTTTTCCTTTTCTTCGTTCTTCTTTAGCTCCAAGCAATTTAGCTTGAAATGCCCCTTTTTGTTGCATCCATAGCAAGTAACATTAGTATTAGAAATTGAATTACTACTTGATTTACCTTTTAAGGATTGAAACATCCTCTTCATATCCTTTCTTCTAAATCTTTTTGATCTTCCCATCAATTTCTTGACATAATGTGTCATTTCGTTTGTCGACATCTCTTCGTCACTACTTGATGGTTCATTCTCCGATTCGAATGAAGATGATTCTTCCTTCTTCTCCTTCTTCTTGTCCTTTTCTACAAAAAAAAGCTAGACCTTTCTCCTTTGATGAAATGTTAGCTTCCTTATGTAACTCAAATTTACAAAATAATTCATCTAACTTAACTAAAGAATGATCTCTAGAGACCATATAAACATCAACCATTGATGCCCATAAGGTGGATCTAGGAAAAGCTTAAAGAATATATCTTATCAAGTCTTGGTTGTCTACCTTCTCACCTATGATGGGGAGTTCGTTGACAACCTCCTTGAATCTACCGTGCATTTGGCTCACGGTTTCATTGGTCTTCATGGTGAATGTTTGGAGTTATCCTATCAATAGGTCCTTCTTAGCTCTCCTTGACTCCTTGTGTTAGGGCAATTAACTCAAGTATGGTTTGATTTTGATGTGTGTGGTAAAGGTTGAAGGATGACATTGCGGAAGTCGTACGCTTGGTGCATCCGATGGACCGCCGAACGAGGAGAATTGGAGTGAAGCCAAAGGAAACAGATTTCAGGGCGAGATGCGAAGGATGACATTGTGGAAGTCGTGCGCTTGGTGAATCCGAGGGACGTGGCCGGACAAAGAGAGTTTCGATGAGGGACTCTAAGGGAGATGAGAGATTAAGCAATTGTAACGGTAGCTCATAGGTGAACTTGGACGAATGGCTAAGTGTCAGTAGCTCACAGGTAGTTTGAGGTTTACTCGACCGTCGGATGCTCAAACAAGTGTTTTGTTTGAAGTTTTGACACCGGGCCGATCACATAGATAGCATGATCGCTTCGAGTCGATGACACTCGACCGGTGCTCGACCGTGTTCGATCGATGGACTTCGCCCAGATCGCTAGGGTTTATGATCGGCTGCACCATCACCAACCGCCAAGGGATGTGCAATCGATAAGGTGGTCGCGCATGTAGAAGGTTTTGAGTCGATCGATTGCTGGATCACTCGATCACGGCTTGATCACCGATCCGGTGATGGCTATGATCAGTCAACTGATCAGAGTGTTGTTAGTTGTGACGACCGCGATCTGACATGGTCAGAAGCCGTTGGAACGGCGACAGTCGACTAATGCATGCAACAGTTGACTGTCGCATGCCCAACGAGAAGAAATCTCTTCTCTCTATAAAGAGAAAGGGTGAGGGCCTTTGGTATGCTAATGCTTCTACTCCTAAGTGCTCTACACGGCTTTTCACTCTTTTTCTCGTGCTTACCTCTATTCTATTGTAAGAGGGAGTGAGTTCTTGTAAGAAGGTTTACCTCCACCTTGCTTGGGCTAAAGGAGAGACTAGTGATTGGATTTGAGGGAGTGATTCGTCTTACGAATCGTCCGTGGACTAGCGGCAAGGGTCATGAACTACATTTCATAATTGTGTTAGCGTTTGTCTCTTTACTTCTTGCATTCTCTTAATTGTCTTTTGTTTAGCATTATTCCACTGCGTTAACCTTGATTGTAGACGATTAAGCGAACGAATTTCATCGACCAACATCTAGGCTATTCAAACCCCCTTCTAGCCAAGTCACGATCCTCCAACAAGTGATATCAGAGCGAGGAGATTGTCACCAGACTCACCGCCGCAACAATCAACGAAATGGTCGGCTCGAACATTCATCCGCCAAAATTCGAAGGACTTCGCTTGGTGGAAAAAACGTATAGAGGTATTCTTCGAAACGGATTTTGATATTATGGTTATTATGGAAACCGGTTTCGATATATTTAGGGATGAATAAGGGAAGTCAATCGAAAAATCAAGGTAGACTAAGAAGCAAAGAGAGGAGCACCTTGCAAATTCAAAAGTCAAGCATCATCTCTACAACATGCTCCCTCAATAAGAAATCAATAGGATTGGAGAGTGCGTAGTGCCAAGGAGATGTGGAAGAAGTTAGTGGAGCTTCATGAAGACACCTCCGAAGCCAAGTTAGCAAGAAGGGACCTTCTCCGCTCGTAACTCAATAACATCAAACTAGACAAAGGAGAAAAGGTACTTTCACTACATTATAGATTTAAGGAGATAATTAACGGTTTATCAAGTGTAGGGGAGAAGCTCTCGAACTGAGACAATCATGAAAGCAATAGACGTCTTCCCTCGGTCATCGAAATAGAGCTCCATAGTGGACTCATTTTATATTTCAAGGAATCTAGAGGTAAGTACTCTAAAAGAATTCTTTTCTACTATGGAGCTTCACGAAACTAGACTTGAAGGTATAGTAGAAGAGTCAATCATCAAATCAAGGGGAGTAGCATTAGTGGCCGACAAAGGAAAGAAGAAGAAGGAGACTCCACCCTCCTCATCCGATGACGAATCTTCCTCATCAATGAATAGCAATGAAGAGGCTTATATGGTAAGGAAGATAAGGCATGCTTTAAAGAATTTTAAGTTTAACAAGTCTCATGATAGGAGAAGGAGGAAGATTATTTGCTATAATTGCCAAGGAGAATGACACATGAGGGATGAGTGTCCTTTGTTAAACAAGAGCAAGGAAGAGAAGAAAAAGGATAGCAAGAAGAAAGGCAAAAAGAAAGAAGAGAAGAAGTCCAAGGAAAAGGAGACGTCAAAACCCCGGAACCTAAAAGCTACGTGGGATGATCCATCATCATCGGAAGAAGAAGAAATCTTCACCCACCTTGCACTTATGGGAATTGACGATATAACCTCCACCTCCTCCGAGCAAGAAGAAGGAAGCACAAGTGAAGAGGAGAGCTCAAGTGTAGGGGGAGCATCCTCATCGGAATCGCAAGGAGATTGGGTAAGTGAGGTAAAAAATCTACGCACTCAAGATATAATTTCAATGATTACTAGTTTAACTAGGGATTTATTTAAGGCTAAGAAGAAAAACAAATGTATGCTTAATGAAATTAGAACTCTAGAAGAAAAATTGAAGAAAAAAAAAACATGCTCTCATGTTAATGATTCTTCTTCTAGTACTAATGATGCATGTGTAGAAGAGAATAAGATCTTAAGGGAAAAGGTAGACTATTTAACTAAGGCTCTTGAGAAATTCACAATTGGTTCCAACACCCTAAACATGATTATTGAGAGCCAAAGGGCTAGTTTCAATAAGAAGGACCTAGGTTATAAGGGATCAAAGAATGAGAAGGCTTACCATTGTTTAATTTCTATGGGACAATCTAAAACAACAATGGTAGCTAGGAAATTGATCCCTAAGGAGTACTTAGTGAACTCTATTAGAAAGAATTTATATTGAGTTCCCAAGTCAATCCTTAAAGGTTAGGAAAACCCTAGGATAGTCAACCATAAGTGGACTTATTTTATATCATGCTAAATGGTTGACTTATGTTGAAGTTGGGTAGTATTTTTTTTTTTTATTTACATCAGGTATCATGTACAATTTCTCTTCCTTACTAGTCTTGATGGCCAGTCGCCCCGGCCCCGCGGAAGTTTCCCAACAGCTGACGTGGGTACATCAGACGACGTGGTGGTCGAGCACATTCAACCCATGCTACACTGTGAAGGACGACACCGGGACCAGGGAGGCATCGCGGCACCACCACCAGGCGCGCATGGGCAAGCGAATCGACCGGCAGCAGAGGTGAGCCTCGTGAGTTACCACCATGTCATTGCCCTGGGGGCTAGTTGGGTAGTATTTGATTTATCATGAGCATGTTGGGTGATAATGATATGACTCATGATTTGTGATGTTTGTTTTTATTATCATGATAATATTTGATTAATGATCATAATGTGCATTTAGTGATAATACTTTATTTATGATCATGATATGTAATTATGATAATGTTTGTGTTATGATCATGTTGATTGTTTTGGATGATACTTAACCTTGATAGAATTGCATGAAATTTATGGTTAAGTATAAATACCTTCAGTCACATCTCACAATTCACCATAAGACTAACTTGATTGATAACATAGCAATGGGTGAGATGTTAGGTTGATACAAATGACTCACTTATGCTTATGACATTTTGATGGGTCATTAGGTGTATCATAACATAGCAATCATAGACTAACTATGGGAAAAGCAAATGCTTAATCAATAGGCATATTGTCCATAGATCATAGTTGGATATTTTAAATGATTTAAAACCATTTTATATTTTGCAAACAGTAAATTGATGTTTTAAAACGACTTAAGACAAAACTAAATTTCAAAGTTGATAAAATGATTGAAGGTTTTTAAAATTTTTGAGTTTTTGCCAAATGTTTGAAAAATGAATGTTTTTTCTTGAAAAATCATTTTTTATTGATAAAGGGACTCATAAGAAATGTGTTCCCCAAATTTCATGATTTTTCGAAATTTATATAATTTTAAATGCATTTCTGAACTTAGGTTCGGAAATTAAAAATGCCGAAATCGTGTCACGATCGTAGTCCGAACCAATGATCGATGGATCAGAACGCGTACAAGAACTGCTATGTGTAATTTTCAGCATGTTTTGGTAATTTTCTTCCATTAAGACTTTGATGTCTTGTTATATGACATATGTTTAATGTTTTTGATGATGTCAAAGGGAGAGAAATGTTAGAGTTTAAGTTAATCATGCTAGAAGGAGAATTAGCATGTGTTAAGGGGGAGTTGCATGTATTAAGGGGGAGTGTTTGATACTCATATTTGTTTTACATGCTTTCCTTCTTTATGTATTTGGTTAATGTTATGCCTAACTTAAACATGGTTGTCACATATCAAAAAGGGAGAGATTGTTAGGACAATCAACCCAAGTATGGTTTGATTTTGATGTGTGTGGCAAAGATTTAAGTTAGGATGTTTATGTTAATTTGATATGTGTGTTTAAGTTGTGTAGGACTTAGTAAATCACATATGAGTTACCTTGATGATAGCATTGATAGGTTCACCATCTCATGGCTCGGGTCCTTGAGTCGGTGAAGGATGGCATTATGGAAGTCGTGCGCTTGGTGCATCCGAGGGACCGCCGGACGAGGAGCATTAGAGTGAAGCCAAAGGAAATAGACTTCAGGGTGAGACGTGAAGGATGACATTGCGGAAGTCGTACGCTTGGTGCATCCGAGGGACGTGGCCGGACGAAGAGAGCTTCGGTGAGGGACTCCAAGGGAGATGAGAGATTGAGCAATTGTAACGGTAGCTTATAGGTGAACTTGGCCGAATGGCTAAGTCAAGTGTCGGTAGCTCACAGGTAGTTTGAGGCTTACTCGACCGTCGGATGCTCAAACAAGTATTTTGTTTGAGGTTTTACCCGACACCAGTCGACTGCTCTGAGTCGATGGCACTCGACTGGTGCTCAATCGATGTTCGACTGATAGACTTCTGGCCTAGCAGTCGACTGCTAAAGGTGGTCGCGAGCACAGAAGGTTTTTGAGTCGATCGATCGCTTAGATCACTGATCACGGTCACGGTCACGACAATCGATCACGGCTACGATCACGATCGACGGCTATGATCACCAACCGATCGTGAGTGTCGCTGGGTCGCGACGACCGCGATCTAGACGGTCAAGTCGTTGAACGGCGCAAGAGATCGATGTACGCAGCAATGACCGATCGCATGCCCAACGGGAAGAAATCTTTTCTCTCAATAAAGAGAAGGCGTGAGGGTCTTTGGTATGCTAATGCTTCTACTCCTAAGTGCTCCCTAAGTGCTCTACACGGTTTTCCACTCCTTTTCTTGTGCTTACCTCTATTCTATTGTAAGAGGGAGTGAGTTCTTATAAGAAGGTTTACCTCCACCTTGCTTGAGCTAAAGGAGAGACTAGTGATTGGATTTGAGGGAGTGATTCGTCTTACGAATCATCTGCGGACTAGCGGCAAGGGCCGTGAACCATGTTACATAATTGTGTTAGCGTTTGTCTCTTTACTTCTTGCATTCTCTTAATTGTCTTTTGTTTAACATTACTCCGCTGCACTAACCTTAATTGTAGATGATTAAGCGAACGAATTCCATCGATGAACATCTAGGCTATTTAATCCCCCTTCTAGCCGGGCCACGATCCTTCAACACTTGGATCATTCATTGAGCTCGATGAGCTTCTCCCAAAGCTTTTTGGCGGAGTTGAATGGTCCGACTTTGCTCAATTGCTCCTTTGAAAGCCCCCATTGAAGTGTTGTTATTGCTTTGTCGTTTGCTTGAGCTTTCTTCACCATTTCTTTCGTCCAATCCTTTGTAGGTAACGGTGCTCCAAATTCGTCCACCGGCTTCTCGAACCCATCTTCGACACTAAACCAATTGTTAATGTTGTTCATATGGTAATATTACATCCTATCTTTCCAATAGGCAAAATCATTATCATCGAAAAATCGTGGACGTGCGATGCTATAACCCTCTTGAAATGTTATCTCTTTGCTCCGGTTTATGGTTAAGTCTTCCAAGCGATCCGGGCTCTAATACCACTTGTTGGAAGATCCTTTGAATGGCTAGAGGGGAAAATAGCCTCTTTCGATTTCTCTACACAAGATATTAGCAAAAGCAAAACAAATCGAAAGCTAAAAGGAAAATAACAACAATGACAATACTAACTCAAAGATATAACGTGGTTCGGAGATGAAGCTCCTACTTCACGGCGATCCTTAAGGTGGATCACTCCTTTAAGTCTTCACTAAGATCTCCTTTTGATGAGAACACCAAGATAGAGAAGTCTTTTTTACAATGAACACTCTTTTTCTTACAAGATAATTGAGATGAGCTTAAGAAGAAGAGGTTTGGAGCTTAGAGACTAAGAAGAAGGCTTGGGAGCTTAAGAAATAAGAATTTCGTGTAAGAACAGAAACCTCCTCAAGTCCCCAAGCTTTCCCATTTATACAAAAATGTATTCGCCTGCTTGCTCATTGAGGGTTTCACCACCGATCACAGATATCAACAATGATGTCACCGCCGATCGTGATCCAACGGCTTCGATAAAACTCGATTATGATCACACCGCCGACGGCCACACCGATCACCGATCCGTCTAAGCCAACAATCGACTACTTCAAGGAACAAATAACTAAGAAGACTTCGGTTTTGTCCACTTAAACCATACCAATCGATCGATTCTCGACAATGATCGATAGTGGTCAATCGACTGGTGAAAACTACTAGTCGACTGTCAAAGCACAGTTTAGTAGTTGACCATCAGTCGACTACTTGCCAGTCGACTAGGCATTATCCCTAACCGAGTGCTCAAGTCTTCCGTATGGTCCAAGAGCTAGTCGACTGGTATACTTCAAGTATGAGTCTCACATACTTGAACCCTAACCCTAAACCTAGACTGACACCTTCAAGCTTCTCCATCAGCCTCGCGCCTTTAAGATCTCTCGAGTTCGCGACTCCTTCATCCTTGCGCTTGCCTTCAAAAGCTTCCTTTGGTTTCATCATGCTTTAGGATATCCCTTTATCAAGGTTTATTTGGACTTATACCGCCAAGACTACACACTTGGACTTTATGTTGCCAAAAATCTATCCTTGGACTTCCTTGCCAAGATTCACTTGGCCTTACGCCGCCAAGACAACACACTTAGTCTTATGCCGCCAAGTCCTCATTTTGGACTTTTCTTGCCAAGACTTCACCCTTGGACTTTCTTTGCAAGTCTTCACACTTGGACTTTCTTTATACCTAAAACTTAATCATCCATATTAGATCACAAATATTGTCTAACTATAAATGATTATCCAAACATCAAAATTAAATAATACTTGGGACATTCTTGCACTAACAATTAGAACAAAAGTTAAAGTTGCATCTATTAAAGAAAATTTTCAAGAACAATTTTAAAATGATACAAACATGTATTTAGACGATCAGTAAATGTTGCAATTAGACAAAGTGAAATTATTACAAATATACAAATCAAATGAAAAAAGAATACTTAACAAGACTGGTTAGCGACAATAAAACAATATAAAATTTATTTAAATATAAATGATGATATAGATAGAGATAGAGTCCAATGGTATAGGAGGATCCATATATGCAACCCCACTTAGTGGGATAAGCCTTGGTTATTATTGTTGTTATTCGAGATACAAATCTTGAGATTGAAAGAACTCTTCGTGT
Source organism: Wurfbainia villosa (assembly GCA_025175895.1). Lineage (NCBI taxonomy): Eukaryota > Viridiplantae > Streptophyta > Magnoliopsida > Zingiberales > Zingiberaceae > Wurfbainia > Wurfbainia villosa. The sequence continues at coordinate 36,077,786 of CM046006.1, forward strand.
AAGACAAAGACTACAGAGGCAGTAAAAAGCTAATCAAGAACAACCAGCACCAACAATGATTGTTGACGATGAGAATAGACCTTTAAAAGACTATATTGTACTAAGTACAAGAGGATTAAGGTCTAACATCACAAGACCTCCGACTGATGTTAATAACTTTGAGCTAAAATCTTCACTGATCTCCATGATATAGCAGAACAAATTTAGAGGCACACCTACGGATGATCCTAATATACACTTAGAGGTATTCTTAAAATTTTGTGAGACATTAAAGTTTAATGGTACTTTTGCAAATGCTATTAGGTTGTAATTGTTCCTTTTCTCTCTAAGGGATAAGGCTAGAGCTTTGTTGCATTCTATTCCACCGGAATATATCATAACATAAGATTAGCTAGAAAATATTTCCTCGATAAATACTTTCCTCTTAGCAAGACAACAAATCTTAGAAACCAAATCACAAGTTTTGCACAAAATGGAGAATCAGTGTTTTGGTGCATGAGATAGATTCAAGAGATTATTGCAACAATGTCCCTATAATGGACTGGAAAAGTGATTAATTATCCACACATTTAATAATGGAATCACATACCCTATAAAGGTTTCAGTGAACTTCGTTGTTGGAGATGCCTTAACGAATAAAAGATTAGAGGACACCTATGACATAATTGAGAGTGTAGCATTGAATCACCATTAATGGGCGAATGAACGAAGTAACCCCATAAAGGCTCTAAGTAAGTATGATGTGAATACTTTGGACCTTATTGTAGCAAAGATGGACACTCTAATCTGAAATTTTGATTAGTTTAATATTAGTGCTATGAATGTTGTTAATATTTCTTGTGAGATTTGTGGTACAATAGATCATATGACTCTAAATGGCCAAATAACAATTGCACCTTCATAAAGAGTTACAGGTGGAGCAAGTTGATGCCATTAACAACTAAAATCAGCAGTCGCATAATAATCTGTATTCAAACACCTATAATTCTGGTTGGAATAATCATCCAAAATTTTCTTACAGGAACAATCAGGATCAAGTTAGACAAGATAATTGTGGACCACCACTAGGATTTCAGTAGAAACAAAAATTTAACATGAAAATTTTGTTGGAAAACTTTATTGCAACACAAACTAAGCAGAATCAAAAGTTTAAACAACAAATCATGGAGTCTAAGCAACAACATCAAGCCAACCGGCGAGGCAATCAAATAGCTAGCAAGTAAATTTGATAATTTAGCCAATCATACTAAGATGTTATAAACTCAAATTGGGCAGGCTATCAATTCCTCTTTAACAGCTCCAGGTAGATTTTCAAGCCAACCTGAGACAAATCCTAATAAACATTGTAATGTTGTTACCTTGAAAAGTGACAAGGTTTTAGAGGAGCCTAAGGTAAGGAGAACAAAAAATGGTATAGAGAATAAAAAGGTTGAAGTCACTAAGATACCACCTAAAGGAGGAGAGAATAGGAAACAATCCAAAGAACAATGTGAAGAACCTAATTTCACAACTCAAGTAAGATCTCATAGACCACCCATACCATTCCCACAACGAATAGCTAAGGCTAATCTAGATGAGCAATTTGATAAATTTTTGGAAGTGATAAAGAAGGTTTATATAAATATAACCTTCACTGAAATTTTATAACAAATGTCCACCTATTCTAAGTTTTTGAATGATATATTGTCAAATAAAAGGAAACTTGAGGAGTATAAAACTATGGCTTTGACAGAGGAGTGCAATGCATTGATTCAAAATAAATTACCTCCAAAACTCAAATATCCAGGTAATTTTCAATTTCTTACATGATTTGTGATATTAACTTTGATAAAGTTTTTTATTACCTTGGTGCTAATGTAAGTTTCATGTCAATTTTACATCTTTTTTTATTTGCAAAAAGTTAGGGTCTTGCAACTTACAGATCATTCTGTTAGATACTCATTAGGTATTTTGGAGGACATTCCAGTTAAAGTTGAAAATTTGATTGTTCGTGCTAACTTTGTTGTATTAGAGATGAATGATGATCCTCGAATTTTCATTATTCTAGGAAGGTCTTTCTTAGCCACTGTAAGAGTCATGATCGATGTTAAAAATCATAAATTTTGGCAGTCGGTGAAAATAAAATTGAATTTGATCTAAGGCGGTTAAAAATAAGAAATACATAGATGTTCCTTAAATAATCCATTGGAATTGTGTTAATTGGTGGAGAATAGATAGATGACGACAGTGAAGTTGGTGAGTATGCTCATCCCTTCGATGAAAGCCCACACCTTCCTCTTGGGTGAGCAAGGATTGAAGAGCTAAAGCCAAAATAAAAATTGACAAAATAGGAGGAAGAAAAGTCGTAGAACTCAAACCTCTCCCTTCAACCCTCAAATATGAATTTTTCCAGACCCAACTCTACATACCCTGTGATTATTAATGCAAGCCTGAATGAAATTGAAATGGAGAAATTGCTTAGGGAACTCAGGCTGATTAATGATATTAAGAGAATTAGCCCTTTTGTATGCATGCATAGGATTCTATTTGAAAATAATCAAAGTCTTTAATTGAGCATCAAAGGAGATTAGATTAAATCCAAATATGAAAAAGGTTGTCAGAAGGAAGTGTTGAAATTGTTAGATGTAGGGGTAATTTATCTAATTTCTGATAGTGAATAGGTGAGTCATGTACAGATAGTTCTTACAAAAGGAGGGATGACTGTAATTAAAAATGAAAATAACGAATTAATACCCACTAGAACAATTACAAGGTGAAAAATATGTATTGATCATAGAAAGTTGAACAAAGAAACTAAGAAAGGTCATTTTTCCTCCCCTTCACTAATACCCACTAGTGAATGTATTTTATGTGATCGTAAAATACCTCTAAAATTTAAAGGGAAGTTCTACAAAACGACGATTAGACCTGCTATGTTATATGGCGTTGAATGTTGGACTATGACTCGAGCATATGAGCAAAAGATGAGAGTTGCAAAGATGAGGATATTAAGGTGGTTTTGTAGATATACGAGGATTGACAGAATAAGAAATGAGAACATTAAAGAAAAAATCGAAGTTGCATCTATTGAAGGAAAGCTCCGAGAGACAAGTTTAAGGTCGTATGGACATATACTTAGACGACCAATAAATACTCCAGTTAGGCGATGTGAAATGATGATAAATATAAACATCAAACGAGAAAGAGGAAGACCAAAAAAGACTTGGTTAGCGACAATAAAACAAGATAAAATTTATTTAAGTATAGATGATGATATAGTAAGGGATAGAACCCAATAGCGTAGAAGAATCTATATAGCCGACCCCATCTAGTGGGATAAAGTTTGATTGTTGTTGTTGTTGTTCATTGATCATATGCTTAAAAAAATTAACTAAGGATTCACATTTTTGTTATTTGGATGGATATTCAGCTTTTTATCAAATCCTCATACATCCTAACGATCAAGAAAAGACCACGTTTACATATCCTTATGGTACTTTTGCTTATAAACGAATGTCTTTTTGATCTTTGTAATGCACCTACTATTTTTCAACGTTGCATAATAGTAATTTTTTCTAATTTGATTGAAAATATAATGAAAGTTTTTTTGGATGACTTTTCCCTGTATGAAGTTAGTTTTGATTTATGTTTGACTAACCTGACTAAAGTGTTGCAGAGGTATGAAGAAGTAAATCTAGTTCTAAATTGGGAAAAATATCATTTCGTGGTAAGGCAAGGTATAGTGTTGGGACACTTGGTGTTTGAGTAGAGTATTGATGTTAACAAAACTAGGGTGAAAGTGATTTGAGAAGTTGCCCCCATCAACAAATGTGGAGTGTGCAATTTCTTAGAACATGCAAGTTTCTACCAACGGTTCATCAAAGACTACTCTAAATTTTCTAAACCTTTAACAAACTTGCTAATTAAAAAGGTTGATTTCAATTTTGACCAAATCTGTTTTGATGCTTTTTGCATATTGAAGGAGGCTTTAGTTTCTACTCCAACAATGCAAACGCCTGATTTAAGTTTACCCTTTGAAATTATGTGTAATGCAAATGATTATACTATAGGAGTCGTTTTAGGACAAGGAAAGTAGAAGAAGGTGCGTGCTATCTCTTACACCAGTAAAACTTTGGATGTTGCTCAAGTAAATTATGCCACTATATAAAACGAATTGATAATAGTTGTCTTTGCCTTTGACAAGTTTAGGTCATATCTCATGGGATACAAGGTGATTGTTATACAAATCATGCAACCATTAGGCACTTGTTAAGCAAAAAAGAGGCCAAGCCTCGACTTATCCATTGGATCCTTCTTTTGTAAGAATTTAATCTAGAAATTAATGACAAAAAGTGACACAAGCGGGATAATGGGATGGGTGGATCCTTCCACGCATGCTGTTAGAAGAGAGGGGAGCAGAGAAAATCTAAGGAGGAAGGGGAAACTCATAAATAAAAAGGGCACACCACTAGGTTTAACGAATCCAAAAGAACTTGTTAATCAAAAGAAAATTGCCTACAAGAGTCGTAGCCCTAGTTTAAATAGATTAGGAAGAAAGAAAAAGTCACAACTAACAAGAAATTTAAAAAAAAATCAAAAGAAATTAAGAAAATAGCGAAAACCCTTAATTAATGGGTTGCAGCGGCGACGTACCATGGTCATGCCAGGCAACACGGCCTAGGTGTGTCAAAATATGGAGCGGTCGATGGCTTAACATGGTTGTGTCGGGCGACACAGCCAGGGTGTGTTGGCTGGCATGGGTGTGTTGGGTGACATGGCAAGGGTGTGTTGGCTGGCACGGGTATGTCGAGTGACACGACTTAGGTGTGCCAGAATCTAGAGTTGCGGCTGATAGCTGGCAAGGGTGTGTCGGGTGACACGATCGAGGTGTGTTAGCTGGCATGAATGTGTCATGCGACACAATCTGGGTGTGCCAGAATTCGAATCGTGAGTTCGGGCGCTCGAGTCCTCAATTTGTCCCAAGCGCCCGCCTCCCAAGCACCTGTCGGGACTTCCTGAGCGCCCGAGTCACCCACCTATGTGAGCACCTATCGACTTCCTGAGCACCTATCGGAGCCTACGAGATATCAGTCAACTGGTAGACATCCCTAGTCGATTGATACATTAATTTCAAGCATTCTAATGGCCTAAACTTATCCACACTTGCATCCGATCTCATGATCTGCTCGAACTTCACTTGCCTAGCATCCGGTCACCTTGACCTGCTGGGATTTCCCTTGGCCAACATCCAGTTATCTTAACCTACCAAGACTTCGCTTGCCTAGCATCCGATCATCTTAACCTACCGAGACTTCGCTTGCCTAGCATCCAATCACCTTGACCTGCTGGGACTTAACTTGCCTAGCATCCGGTCACCTTGATTTATCGGGACATCGCTTACCTAGCATTCAATCACCTTAATCTGTCAAGACTTCATTAACACTAAGCATCCGATCCTCGACTTTCTTGGACTTTTCACTTGCCAACACCCTATTGGATTTCCAACCACTAAATGTTCGGTCCACCCTAACTCACTTGGATTTCTCATTTGTCAACTCCCTGTTAGACTTCCGACTACCAAGCGTCCGGTCCTCCCTGACCCACTTGGATTTTTCACTTGCCAACTTCCTGTTGGACTTCCGACCACCAAGGTTGTGTTTGGGAAGAGGTGAGGGGAGTGTAAGTAATGGAAGGGGAAGGGAGGGGAGGAAAAGTTTGGTTTTTGTGAGTAGGAGGGGTACAAGTTCCCCTTCCTTCCCCTCCCCTTCTCCTTCCCTCACTTCTTCCCAAATAGGGTTTACCTTTTTTTCTCCTTTATTTACCCTTACCCTTCCATTACTTACACTCCCCTCACCCCTTCCCAAACAGAGAGCAAGTGTCCAATCCTCCCCGACCCACTTGGATTTTTTCACTTGCCAAATATTCAGTCAACCTTAAAAAAATTAAGCTGGAATATTTGAGTAAACAAAGTGTGATTTGTTGACAACGATAGCATAGATACTCTGAAGCCATTATTGCTAGCAAGCCTTGATCCTTATAATTCTCATCGACGTTATCTCAATTACAAATGATGCGTCAAATGGCCAGCTCATTAGGACTGATCTCCAACTTTTTGACACAGAACAATGAATGGAAGAGTACCTACTTTAGGAGTGAAAGGTGGTGTGACAATCATATTCACAATCTAGATGATTTTATAACCTTGATCTATAACTCTTCTCTTTCTGAAAATTGGCAGATGCCCTTACACAACATCTTATGTCCAATCCATCTTTCCGCTACTAGTAGCACTGAAGACATCACCAGTGTTGCCTCGGAGTACATTTACTCATTTGCTGGATCACACCAACTCTCATCTAGTTATTATGTCTGCAACCAGAACGGCCATAGGTTCCTACTACCATTCATTAAGAAAGGATTGTGCCTTGCCCCTGTATAAACTACTGAGTTTGAGTTAATTTACTGAAAATTTCACAATCCACACAAAAGATTTTATTTGCAAAAATAATATCTTCCACTAATCACAATTATTTATAATATGAAACACCCATTAGGGAATTATGGTATACCTAATGAGTTATCTTAATGTAGCTTATCTTAAACTTCTCCTTGGCAACTAACAATGCCTGGACTTTTAAAGTCGCGCTCCTTCAAGGGACCAACAGTTTGCAAAAGCAAACAAAGAAACATAAGAGGCAAATCGAGCTTTGGTTCTTAAAACCAGCAGTTTAAAAATGTAAATTTCTTATTTTTTGTGAAGGTGAGATGAGGATTATTCAGTAACTTCTCCTCTTCAGATGAAGAACACAACTTGCTGCCTATTGTTGGAAGGAAACCATTTGATGGGGATAAGAGTCAGAACTTATATGTCTGTCAGTGTGTGTCTTCCTGTGCCAGTGATGCCTCTATATATAATTTCATTGTGGACATGTTTTACACCTCTGGTGTCGCTATCTTCTGTACTAGATAACTCCAATTTCAAGTTAAACGCGGATAGGCATCGCTCACCACCTCAACCATCTAACTGATAAAATTTGCCAGTGAAAAAAAAATGTCATTTTTTTCTATTTCCTTAAATTAATGAATACGGTCAGCAAGAGATTCACCTCACCTCCAGATTACAGAAAATGCGACACCGCCGAACGGGACATGCCCGGAAGCGCCCGCATCCATTCTGCAGTATCCTCCTATCCCTGACCTCGCGTCGCACGCAGAAAAACTCCGACGACTCAAAACGATCAGAAAGGAGAACGATTGACAGGGAGGTGATCATCGTCGACGCCATCATTACCCACCGGAAGTTGTTCAAGAAGACAGCTCAGAGGGATCGACCGCGAGGCCGAGTAAAGCAGAGAGAAGAGGATGCGAAGGAAGAAGAGCCCAAGAAATTCATTGGAGATGGGCGACGAGATCGAAGAACTCCAGGGGAAGTGACAAATAGGATCGACATGAGAATTAAATAGCCCTAGAAAATGGAACCATGCAAGACACTTATTAAAGCTTCGATGGCAACGATAAAAAAAAAAGGCAGTTATTATTATAAGCAAATGAGTAAATTTTATTTTGCACCTAATATTCATTGGTTTTCTTATTTATATACCTAAAAGTTTTCATTTGAAGTATTATTTTCACACGAACTATATATCAACCAAACAAATATGTCATCTAGGTGATAAAACACATATATTAAGATATTTATAGCCTTAAATAAATAGCAGAAATTCAAAAGACTTTTTTTAAATTATTAAAATAATATTACATCTATAATTATTATAGTATTTAAAATAATTTTTGACGTTCTATTTTAAAATTGTTTTGTACAAAATAAAAGTTCAATCCACATTAAGTGAACAACCGGTCGGGTAATGATGTCCAATAAATGTTGCACGTGAATAATTAAATCTAATTAATGAACTTGAATTTTTTATTAACGTCATTTGAAAATTTTATTAGCAAATATAATTTGTTTAGCAATAAAATTATATATACAAAAAGACTATCACGGAAGTACAAAATTATCAAAAAAAAATATAATTTATGTGTATATATATGTCTCATCATACTAAATATAATAATATTAATATTATATAAAAAATCATCGATATGGAATGTAAGACTAAGTGATAATCTATCATGCATTATTAATGTAAGAATGAAAACAATTATAAAAGAGTGATACTAAAAGGATCAAAACTTAAGAATTATTTTATACCTTTCTTTGATTTGAGTGAAACAAATAGTGAGTGGGTTTTCAATATTTTACCATGATAGATACAACGGATCCAAAGTTATATCATTTTTTTTATCACAACAATGGAGATTATAGCTTGTTTGGTATTAAATATTTATGTAGAATAATTACGTAATTTTTAAAATATATATATATATTAGATTAAAAATGATCTATTTTAGCTCCCCTCTCTTTTTTTTTTTATTGGTATCAAGATATTTGAATATTTAATCTGATTAATTCCTAAGAGTGATCGATCCTGTCCCACGGATCTTCTAACGCTTCAATAATCGAGTCCAAATAAAATTAGAGTTCGACTTCCACCGGCCCACCAAATATAAATCGAGAAGTTGCTCAAGATTCAAACTAACTCGATAGCATAGATCCCTGAATGACAGTCCAACACCGAAGTTGTATTCCATCCATCGGACAAACTCCTCGGGTCCAGATCCACCCGAATGAATTTTTTTTAAATTCATCGTCGAATGATATTACAATAGATGATCGAACTATGTTCTCTTCTGGGTGTCTCTTCATTTTTATCGTTGTACTGTCCCTGAAAGCCTCCCCTCTCTTTGGATATTCAAGTGTTATTTGATGATCGGAAGAAAGCTAAAAGCTAATATAAGAAATACAATTAAAAAAAATGAAATAGAAGATTTTTACATTGGGAAACTAAATAAAAAATGGAAATAAATAAACAATATTATTTTCTAAAATAATAAGGGTAGAAAAATAAACTAACTATGTAGTTTTTAATTCTCTTAATCTTAAAACAAACTAAAACCTTTTTTTTTATTTTCCATATTCATAAATTTTTAATATTTTTTAAAATAAAATATAAAAAAATAATCTTGAACCATTATAATAGTTGTTTCTAACCGTGAACCATAACATCTTTGAGAATACATTATAAGAAAATTATAAATTAGAGACCGATTTAAACATTGATTAATATTCCGTTTTTAATTAAAGATTGATTTTATAAAATCGATCTTTAATTTGATATCGATTTATATTCCGTCTCTAATTAAAGACTGATTTTATAAAATTGATCTTTATAAAATCAGTCTTTAATTTAGAGATCGATCTCTTAATTAGAGATCGATTTTAAAATTGATCTCAGTCTCTAAATCTTCAAATTGATCTCTAATTTAGATATCGATCTCCATTCAGCTTCTATTTTAGAGATTTATTTTGGAATCGATCTCTGATTCTAATTAGAGACCGATTTCAAAATTTGATATCAATTTTTTAAAAAAAAAATTGTTTGGCCCTAATTTTTTTCTCCTGACGCTCCCTGCCCTCATGCACATCTCTTCTCCCCACTCCTATTTCCTCCTATTTCTCGATCTGATCTTGACTTCATCGCACCCTCGATCCTCCTTCTCCCCTGCTCTGTCGCACCCACACCCTCGGTCCTCCCTCTCCCCTGTCAACCTTGATCACGCGATGTCGCAACCTCATGCCCGCACGAGACCACGGTCACAACCTCGCACCCATGGCGAGGGCGCAATCATGACCTTGTGGTTGCACAAGACCATGGGCGTGGTCTCGACCAAGCAATCACACTCATGACCTAGTGGTCGCGCGAAGCCACAGTCACGACCTCGTGCCCGCACATGGCCACAATCACGACCTTGTGCCCACGCGAGGCCACAGTCATGACCTTGCACAAGACCACAGTCGTGCCCGTGACCTCAGTCGTGCAAGGCTTGCTAGGACAACATCTTATTTAGGACAGTACATTTCACAACAGGTGTTTGTTCTATGTTGCAATTTGACATGTTGAAATATTGTAACGTTTTATTTATATAAGTCTCTTGAGACAAATCCAAAAGTCTTTTAGATCGACCTTTACTTCTAAGATGTACTCAGCTTCTCTCATATCTATTATATCAAATTGTGATGAAAGTCACTATTTGACTTATATCACAAACTCTATGTCATTTCTAGCTATCAACATATCGTCAACATATAATGATAAAATGATAAACTTTCTTCGTTCCTTTTTCAGGAAAATACAATGATCTTCACTGATCATTTCAAAACTATAAGATAAAATGACTTCATTAAATCTTCTATTCCACTGTTTTGACGTTTGTTTTAACTCATATATAGACTTCTAAGTCTACATATTTTATTCTCTTGGCCTTCAACAATGTAACCTTCTAATTGTATCACAAAGATTTCCTCGTCAAACTCACTATTAAGGAAAGTTATTTTTTACATCCATATGATGTAATTTAAATTATAATGTGCCACAATAGCTAAAATGATACACATTGACACAAACTTCACTATAGGAGAAAATACAACTTCAAAATCAATACCCTCCGGTAGAGTATATCATTTTGCAACTAAACGAACTTTATATCGATTAATTGATCCATCTATTTTTTTTCTTAATTTTGAGAATCCACTTATATCCAATAACCCCTCGGCCTAGAGGAAGATCAACTAAATTCCAAACATGATTTTTTCTTATAGACTTAATTTCTTCATCCATTAGAATTTTTCTATTTTTCTCTAACAATGCATCCCAATGCTCCTTTAACAGATTGGGGTTCTTCATCATCAATTGGGAGTGTCATCAATGCTTCATTCTCAATCTCAAACAAATTTTGAGGTTTAATCTTACGAATATTTATTCGTAAGTTAGATTGTCGAGAAGTCAACTCGTGACTTGGCAAATTATTTCCACTAGGTTGTTTAGATTCAGATATCCCTCAGGACACCTCTATCATTGATAATATATCATCCTTCTCAAATAAAGGAATAGTTTTATCAATGTCACCTCTTGCTAGGAATTTAGTTTCGAGAAAAGCTACATTTCTTGATTATATTTCAGAGATGATTTCATCTCGTTACTCACCGATGAAAACATAACCTTTGAAGATCTCAGAATATCTTACAAAGATACACACTTACTCTTAGGTCCTAGTTTCCAATATTTATGAGAATTACCATGAGCATAGGCAGTTGATCCTAGGGACTCAAATTACTCAAATCTAGTTTTCTGTCTGTCCGACATTCTTATGAGGTAGATGGAACTGATTTAGAAGGTATTATATTCTGTTAAGTGTTATGACCTTTGGAACGGCTAGAGGGGGGGTGAATAGCGTAGATAGAATTCAATCGCGTTTGTGTCTACAATTTCGTTAGTGCGCAGCGGAAATAGAAGTAATAAAAGCAATAACGAAATAGACAACAAGCTAACACAATGATATAACGTGGTTCGAAACCGCACGGTTCCTACTCCACGGATCGAGCTCTAAAGAGCCCTAGTGATGCACACACACTCACTAATGATAAACACTCCTTCTCGACACAAGTCGAAGGCGGAGAAACCCCTTACAATAGATCTTACAACAGTAAGAATGAAATACAAGCAATATACAATGTAAATATGAAATACAAGTAAAGAAAAGACTTTACAACACTTGTTTTGATTGCTTGAATGCTTGGTTGCTTGCTTGCACTTGGAGACCTGATTTGCACCAACAAATCGCCCCAATAGCCCTCAAGAACCGATTACTTTTTCCTCCACCACGAGCTCCATATATAGCTTCAACCTGTGCTGGAAAAAGTCTATCAGTCGACTGATCGGGACCATCAGTCGACTGATGCCACTGTTGTCGTGAGACAACGGCTAGTTCCACGTTGGATAAGTCCAACGGAACTACCATCACCGATCGACATTGTGATCATCGGCCGATCGATGGAGTCCTCACTCGACCCCGAGTCTCGACTCCATTCTCGGCCGAATTCTCGAGAGCACCGATCGATCACACGATCGCCGATCGCTGAGCCATCACGACCGCTAACCTATGGCAATGATCGCTAGGCTATATAACCCGCAATAAACCCTAGTTGACTCGGTCCAGTCGACTTCCACATGGCACCAGTCGACTGGCACACCTCAAACATGAGGTTTTAACTCAAATATGATTCCCCCATACTTGCTAGACCACCCTTAGCCTAGACCTAAGCCTTCTAGCCACCTCCATCAGCCTCACGCCTCTCGGATCCCTCCAAGTCATCCATGACTTGTTCATCCATCGCGCTAGCCTTCAGGTGCTTCCGTCGGCTATGTCATACTAACGGTGTCTACACCGCCAAGGCACATTGGACTTACGCCGCCAAGACTCCGCTTGGACTTTACGCCGCCAACTATTGGACTTGTGCTGCCAAGACTACCGCTTGGACTTTACGCCGCCAATATTAAACCCCTTGGACTTCAAATGCTAACCCATGTTAGACTTTCCATGCCAAGACCAACTCAACTCATGTTGACTTTCCTTGACAATTATATTGTCACATGTTTTTGTCGAAACATCAAAACACATCAAAACTTCACTCAGCCAAACTCGAGTCAGTCAATCGCGACTGGTAGGTGCACAATAATCTCTCCTTTGATGTTTGACAAAAACCAAACAAATAATTTGAGTTATAATTCGAACTCAAAAGCTTTACCAATTATCCCAAATTGGTAAATACTCTCCAAATGTTTTTCCCAAACATTCTCCCCTTTTGACTAACATCAAAAGGTCTTCTCTCAAGGAGGTCAAAGTCTCATGTCCCAATGAGATCTTACAATCTCCCCTTGATCCAACAATACTTAGGATGCCTACCATCTTCCTAATGATAAGTCTCATCACTCAAGAGAGGCAATCCTATACTCTCTCCCAATTTCCAAATTGGGTCGCTCAAAAGTCCCAACAATTTCCCAATTGATGATATATTCTCCCAAGAACTTCTCCTATTCAAGGAGAAAAACCCCTCCATCATCCCAAGATGGATACCTCCCCCTACAGGCTTGCTCCCCCTTGACCATTGCACGAACAATGTCCTTGGGAAGTCCCTAAGCCAATAGGAACTCTAAACCATCAAAATTAAGGTTAGAAATTCAACATTGAACTTTCCAACACCTTAGAATTGATACAAACCCTAAACAACTCTCCTAATCCATATCCAATGGATTTTCACCCTTTATAATGCTTCCCAAAGCATATCCTAGGGTTAGGAGTGGTTAGGGACCTTTACCATGGCTGAACATGGACTAACCAAACTTAGTTTTCCCGAAATCAGCCTTGGCAGTCGACTCACGTCACTACCGATCGTCACACTCATCGATCAGCCACTCAGGCGGTCGATCGATAATCAAATTTCAATTTGATTATCGAATTGAGTTTTGGAAATTCATAACTAATTATACGTATATCGAAAAATCATGAAATTGGATACGTATAATACTTATGACTAATACAATGGGTGAAAAATGTTTGAAAATTATTTTACCCATAAAATAGTGAAATTGGCACAAAGTTCAAAACCATTGAAATTTTCAATGTTTTGGTCCTACTTTGTATAAACTTCATCAATGGTGATTGCTATCAAAAGATAGGCTTCACCAAGGTTTTCTAAAATGATTTTAAAATGTTTTCAAAACCTTATCTTGGATCATATTCCTTGGGCTCTATGTACATGACTTGTACACAAGCTTTCCCAATGATCCACAATGGAATTAGATGTGTTTTAGTTCATCTAGATGCAAAAACTATGCACCTTGAACTTAACTCATATCCTAGCATCTCACATGTGTCTATGGTGTATAAATACACATACATGTCAATTAGATGTGAGATGTGGGTTTTGTTCTCCCTAAACTAGAGTTTCATGCATTTTCTAAAGCAACTCTACTTGATTCCCTTATAACTGGGACTCCAAGTCATGCCATAGTCCTTAAATCAATTTTAATCAAAATATCTTAAATGCATGAGCGATTATGACATTAGAGATGATATAGATAAACACATGCTCATAATCATGATGTCATGGCATAATATGAAATCTAAGAACACATGACATCTAAGGTAACCCTAAACAATGTCATGACATGGTATATGATAGCAATACAATTATATAAATATTCATTCATACACACAAGATTTGTCAGAAACAAAGATTTCATTTAACTTAAAATTTATCTTTTACATTCAAAATGGAGATTGGCTATGCTCAATCTCACTACAAAAATGACAACCACACAAAAAATCTAATATCCTCTAATCGTCCGCAGGAGGTGGCGGCGGAGGAGGCTACTGACTCAGAGTCCAGGCCCGCATCATCTCTAGCATATCGGTGATGTCGCTTTGCTCTACGGCCACAGGACTCCTCCATCCTATCGAGACGGCGCTGAAGGATGCCTAGCTGCCAAGATCTCGATGCCTAGAGTCCACCATCTGATGGTCTGAAATCTGGACTCACCGCCACGCGACCGATGGACCCAGGCCGTGATGTTCGCCAAGATCCGGTCATCCTCATCGATGGTCTCTGCATCCTCGTGGTCCTCTGCCGCCTCTCGGTGGAGGAGGAGGCCTGTCTCTGGCGCTCGGGTGGTGGTCGTGGCGCCAACTCCATCATCCAGCCCCATCCGTAGCCGCTTAATGAGAAGTTACGATATCGATATACAACAGACACCTCCGATAGCTGTCGCAGAGAGCCCCTATGGATGTTGACACCTACGGAGTCGAGCCATGCTGTGATGATATGACCAAATGGCATATGCACTTTCCCTTGTACAGGGGAAGTGAAGTGCACAATGCAGTGGAAAATGTTCAATGCAAAGTTTATGTCTAACTGATGACGCATGGCATATAGAAGAAAGAGATGGGGAGGCCGAATCTTGGCCAGACCCCGAGTGACAATGGGCAGAAAACACCCAACAATGACCTTGTAAAGGACATTGTCAAGTGCAGACAACTCATTGATAGGAAATAGATTCTGGGCCAGTGGACGAGGATAACCAAAAATATGCTCATGCATGGACTCCATAGAGATATGGGCAAAAGGCTCAGGTAGAGGAAAGTCCATGGTAGGGTAAAAGATAAAGGTGTCATCTGAAGGCCTACACTCGAGAAACTTCTGCAGTATCACAGGAGTGAACTCTAACTCGCGTTTTGCAACGCGAGTGGTGTATGTAGGGCCGTCATCCACCTTTTTAAGGTTTTGATAGAATTCCTTAATAAGGTCATCATTAATTGGATGCGTGCACAAGACGATTTTCATCAGATTGTAGTATGCAATTAATTCCATAACGTCACTACAATGCCTATCGAAAAAGTTCCTATCGATGTACCTAACCAACATAGGTTGGTACAATCGAGATTCACTCTCAGGTGGATCATTCCTACGAGCTCTCCTATTATGAATGCAATGTGATGATATGACATGCAATGTCAACAATACACGATTAGATAAACCTTAATTGTAATGGAAATGAAAATTAGGGCTCAGAAATAAAAATCGTTACTTAGGCGCCATTTGAATGTGTGTGCCGGAGGGAAGACTCAAATGTTGCTGAGGATCGCCGGAAAAGTCGCCGGAAAGCTTCAGACGCCGGAACCCTAAACGGAACAAGAGAGATAAACCCTAAATCGCGCGAACTAGGGCTCCAAGATAGGTCAAAGATGGAAGAGGAGAGGCTTGTTTATCAAACCTAGGACTTTGGAAGGTTGGCATGGTCGGAAGAGTTGGTCGGAGAGGGAGACGGCGATCGGAGACCGAAGGAAGAAGAAAGAGTTCGTCGTGCAAAGACGCCGAACCCTAGCGGTTCGCGTTTAAATCGCTGATTCGGGCCGATCGATGGAGCATCACGATCGATGGCGGTTTATTACCGGTTTACGAGCAGCCGATCGATCCGGCAATCGATCGCAACCTTCCGTAACGTACATGAGTAGTAGCATGACTCGATGTGCATATCACTCGATCGCTCATCGAGCACTGATCGATGGCCTTCTACGCGTGAATAAGACATCACGATCGATGGACCTCATCAGTCGACTGATGTTCGATCAGTCGAGTCATGGAGCTAGCACTCGACTGATGGCCGTATCGTATCACGCTACAGTGTTATCAGTCGACTGATAACTATATCAGTCGACTGATGTCTGATTTCCAGTTCTGAAAATCAGAAAATCTCGATTTCGTCATCTTAATTATTCCATTTTATCACGTTAGATCTTGTATATCGAATGTATTGATATTATACTTTTATTCATGTATTTGTTAATGTATTTTAATGTTTTATTTCATTTTTGCAAACATTAACATTCAATGATTTCCAAAACCTAACATCTAACCCTTTCTGAGTGTTGAAATACACAATCAAGGTAAAAGACTTGTTTTGTGAGATGTAATCTATCCTAGACATTCCTTCCATGCAAACATATGGTAAAACATATGAAGCATGGTGAGTACAAGACATCAAGTTGTGTGGCACTTGAGTATCACTCTAGGTGTTACTTTTACATCTTAACCACACATTTCTTGATACATGACCTTCCAAAGTGTGCCAATAATCAAAGGTACACACTATGACCTCTAAATCTAGATCGTGTCAATTTTATTGATTTTTATGTTTTCAAGATATATATTGACACGACCTAAACTTCTTTAAAATTAAGGCTCAAGGATATTTCCAAGGTAACCATAATCTTGAAAGTAACCTAAAGTGCCACCTTTATCATGGTTGAGTTAACTACCCATCCAATCAAGGTTGGCACACCCTAAACCCATCTTAGCGTGAATCAATCACGCTCTTAGGAACCCAAAATCGATTTGAGCTCCTAAGTTTAATTAGATATTTCTTAGGGATAACCTCCCTAGATACCTTCCTAATGACCCTCCTAGGCTTATTAGCCTTGGTCATTTTGGTCTTGCCTAGGTTAACCTTAGGGATTGCCTCCCTAACAACCTTCTTAGTGGCCATCCTAGGTTTCTTCGAAACCATGGCCAATAGGCACAAACCTTGGTCAACTCTAGGAATGACTTCCCCATTGACCTTGGTCTTCCTAGACCTAGTTAGTGTCCCATAGTTGAATGGAACACTATGGTAAGTCACCTTGGACTTAGGTTTGTGACCCAAACCATTCTTGCCCTTGGTTGACTTTTGACTCTTAGATCCTAGAGTTTGACAATTTGACCCTTGAAATTGATTTTGTATCTTGTTTAGGGTCTTTTCCAATTTTTCAAGCCTTGACCTCAAGGCTTGGTTCTCTAATTCTAATTGCCCAATTTTAGAATTTTTATTTAAATCTTGGGCATTGGACTTTCTTGGCTAATACCTAGTCCATTTTGGATTAAAACCTAGATGTTCTTGGATTTTCTTAATAGATTTCTTAGGTATTGTTTTTCTAGGGACATTAGTCCCAAATTTCTCCTTATTCTTAAGGTGAACATTCTTAGCTCCTAAACACATATGTTTGTTATTTCTAGCATGCTCTTTATGATTCATACCACAATTGCTAAAATTAGTTCTAGCATGCTTTAAATTAGTCGGAGCATTATTTAAATATACCTTAGGGTTTGCCTTAGTGGCTCCCCCTACTTGTGATGCTCCCCTTTGCCCCTTCTTCTTCTTCTTTGGGCATTGACTCCGGTAATGACCCAGTAGTCGGCATTTGAAGCAGATGACATGCTCCTTGCTCTTTTGTCTTGGAGAACCGTTCTGCTGACTTTTGTTGACTTTTAGGCGCCGGAGGAGCTTTCTTGATCCTCTTTGGGCATTTGCTATTGTAATGCCCATACTCCCTACACTCAAAGCACATAATATGATTTTTATTTGAAAGTAAAGTGTTTGAGTTACCTTGGGTGGTGGTAGGTGCCGGAGTTGAATTTTGAGCTTCCTCATCTTGATCGGATGTTGAGAGCTCTTCTTGAGGTTGCTCCGGTGTAGAGGATGGTCTCTCCTCCTCAATCCTAGAAGTAGATGCTTCTTCCACCTCCTCTACTTATTCTTTCTCCGATTCGGAAGTTGACTCTATCTCAACTTCCGATTCCTCACTTTCACTTGAGGATGAACTCTCCTCATGGTATCTTGCCAATTTTCTCCATAGCTCCTTGGCATACATGTAATTCCCTAACTTGCACAAAACATCATTAGGGATTAAATCTTCCAAAAGTTTCGTTACCTTAACTTCGATCTTGAGCTTTTGGCGTTGCTCTTGGGTCCACTTTTTCAATTTTAGGACATTCCCCTTCTTATCCCTAGGGGGTTCAAGACCTTCAATGAGGATGAACCAATCCTCTATGTTCATCATCAAGAATGTTTCCATTCTTGCTCTCCATGCCGGAAAATCTTCTGGATCATATGGAGGTGGAGTGTTTATTTACCAACCAAGCTTGTCTTGAATTCCATCTTCACCTCTAGCCTTTTGCCTTAGCTCCTGCTGTTAATCCGTAGAAGAGCCCCGGGCCAGGGGGTGAATAGCGTAGATAGAATTCAATCGCGTTTGTGTCTATAATTTCGTTAGTGCACAGCGGAAATAGAAGTAATAAAAGCAATAACGAAATAGACAACAAGCTAACACAATGATATAACGTGGTTTGGAACCGCACGGTTCCTACTCCACGGATCGAGCTCTAAAGAGCCCTAGTGATGCACACGCACTCACTAATGATAAACACTCCTTCTCGACACAAGTCGGAGGCGGAGAAACCCCTTACAATAGATCTTACAACAGTAAGAACGAAATACAAGCAATATACAATGTAAATATGAAATACAAGTAAAGAAAAGACTTTACAACACTTGTTTTGATTGCTTGAATGCTTGGTTGCTTGCTTGCACTTGGAGACCTGATTTGCACCAACAAATTGCCCCAATAGCCCTCAAGAACCGATTACTTTTTCCTCCACCACGAGCTCCATATATAGCTTCAACATGTGCTGGAAAAAGTCTATCAGTCGACTGATCGGGACCATCAGTCGACTGATGCCACTGTTGTCGTGAGACAACGGCTAGTTCCACGTTGGATAAGTCCAACGGAACTACCATCACGATCGATTATGATCATCGGCCGATCGATGGAGTCCTCCGACCGATCGAGTCTCGACCGAGTCTCGACTCCATTCTGCGGTCGAATTCTGAGCACCGCCGATCGATCACACGATCACGATCGCTGAGCCATCACCGATCGCCAACCTATGGCAGTCGACTGCTAGGCCATAACCCGCAGTCAAACCCTAGTTGACTCGGTCCAGTCGACTGCCACATGACACCAGTCGACTGGCACACCTTAAACATGAGGTTTTAACTCAAATATGGTTCCCCCATACTTGCTAGACCACCCTTAGCCTAGACCTAAGCCTTCTAGCCACCTCCATCAGCCTCACGCCTCTCGGATCCCTCCAAGTCATCCATGACTTGTTCATCCATCGCGCTAGCCTTCAGGTGCTTCCGTTGGCTATGTCATACTAACGGTGTCTACACCGCCAAGGCACATTGGACTTACGCCGCCAAGACTCCGCTTGGACTTTACGCCGCCAACTATTGGACTTGTGCTGCCAAGACTACCGCTTGGACTTTACGTCGCCAATATTAAACCCCTTGGACTTCAAATGCTAACCCATGTTAGACTTTCCATGCCAAGACCATGCTTGGACTTTCCTTGCCAACTCATGTTGGACTTTCCTTGACAATTATATTGTCACATGTTTTTGTCGAAACATCAAAACACATCAAAACTTCACTCGAGCCAAACTCGAGTCCTGGTCAATCGTGACCTGGGTCGATTGCACCAACATTAAGTATATATAGGTCATTGCTAATAATGCATCTCTCCAATATCAGCAAATTAGTCTAACCCATCATAGACCTAACCATTTCAAGAAAGAGTTTGATTTCTTCTTTCAGTAACCTCATTTACTATGAATTTTTTTGGGATTGTTAGTTGACTAATAATCCGTTTATCATTACAAATTATCATGAACTGATCAGACAAATATTCACCTCCATGATCAGTGTGTAAGATTTCAATCTTACGATCCAATTGATTCTCAGCTTCGTTCATATAATGAATAAAACAATCCAATGCTTTAGATTTATGAGAAATCAAATACACATAACCAAAACGAGTGAAATCATCAATGAATGTAATGAAATACGTAGCTCCATGTCTAGCCTTCACATTCAATGAACTACAACTATCCGAATGAATTAATTGCAATGGTAAATCAACCATAATAGCCTTACTAAATTATTTCCTAGTTGCTTTTACAACAAGACAATGCTCATATAGATAAGTTAATCTTAGCATGAGTGCACAACAAGTTATCTCTAGCTAACTGATTCATACATTCTTGTCCTATATGTCCTAATCTAGCATATCAGATATCATCAATTATATCTGTTGGAACGTCGGTGGTCGGCTAGAGGGGGGTGAATAGCCTTTCTCGTGTACGGTGGAATTTACTCGTTCTTGATTGTCTACAAATATGATTAGCACAAGCGGAAATATAAAGCTAAAGTAAAACAATTAAGACAAAGGAAGGCAAACGCAAACACAAAGACGTAACGTGGTTCACGACCTTACCGCTAATCCACGGACCGATTCGTTCCAGGTGAATCACGCCTAAACCTTCACTAGTCTCTCCTTTGCACAAAGCTAGGTGGAGGTACCCTCTTTACAATAATGCACTCCTTCTTATAATAAGATTGAAGTAAGAACAAGAAGAAGGAGTAAAGCTCATGTAGGGCACTTAGGGAATAGTTTCGAGCATGAAGATTAACCATCCCAAAACCCACACCCTCTCTTTTTATAGAGAAGGCTGATTTCTTCTCATTGGTTGCCCATCAGTCGACTGCTGCCTTTGGCAGTCGACTATTGCCGTTGCAATGGCTTCTGAACACGTTAGATCCTGACCGTTGTAGTCCAACAGAAGACTTGACAGTCGACTGATGTATCCATCAGTCGACTGATGCCTCCTTAGCCGACTGATCAGTCGACTACGAAAAGTTCTATGCTCGTGACTGCCTTCATCAGTCGACTGCCGTCCTTGGTAGTCGATTGATGGTCTGACAGTCGACTGTCATTCCTTGGCAGTCGATTGCTGGGCCAGAAACCCACTAGTCGAATATCAGTCGAACCCATTCGACTTGGAGCAGTCGACTGATGGCGGGAAAACCCATCCAACACTTAGCCAATTGGCTAAGTTCACCTAAGAGTTATCCCATCCCGGGTTACAATCGCTCACTCTCATTCCCTTGGAGTCCCTCACCTTTGAAGTTCTCTTCGTCCGACCACGTCCCTCAGATGCGCCAAGCGCACGGCTTCGTAGCGTCATCCTTCGCGTCTCGCCCTGAAGTCTACTTCCTTTGGCTTCACTCCAATGCTCCTCGTCCGGTGGTCCCTCGGATGCACCAAGCGCACGACTTCTACAATGCATCTTTCACCGACTCAAGGACTGAGTCATGAGATGGTGAATCTTGTCAATCATCATCCATGTGCAAATTACTAAGTTCTGCATGACTTCAACGCACATATCAAATCCATAACAATCCTAACTTAAACCCTTTTCCACACTCATCAAAACCACATCACATGGATTGATTGCCCTAACAATATCCCCCTTTTTTATGTGTGGCAATCCGTTTAAGTTAGGTAAAACATAAACACAAAAACATAAGGTAAGAAAGTATGTAAATAAACATGAGTATCACAACTCCCCCTTAAGACATGTAACTCTCCCCTTAGCATGATTAACTTAAACTCACCATTTCTCCCCCTTTGACACCATCAAAAATATTATACAAATGTTATACACGCATGACATCAAGTCTAATGGAGGAAAAATACCAAAACAAGTTCAAAACGGGTACTGTGCTCATGCACAGTACATCAGTCGACTGATCCACTGATTCAGTCGACTGGCACCTAAGCTTCAGAAATTCTGATTTTCGAAATCCAACTTCAGAAATACATTAAAAATTCTAGGAAATTCAAAAAATCATGAAATTTGAAGAACATATTTATAGTGAGTTCCTTTATCAATGAGAAATAATTTTTCATGAAAATTCATTTTATTTTTGAAAATTTGATAAAAACTCAAAAGTTGTAAAAATGTCTAAAGTTTGTATCCATTTTAAAGCCTAGTTTTGCCTTGAAACTTTTCAAAACATGAACTCACTGTTTGCAAAGTATAAAATGGTTTTAAAATATCTAACTATGATCTATGGGCAATATGTCCATTGATTAAACATTTGCTTTTCTCATAGTTGGTCTATGATTGCTCTATTGATACACTTAATGACCCATCTAAATGTCATAAGCATTAGTGGACCATTTGTATCATCCTATCATCTCACCCATTGCTATGTTCTCAATCAAGTTAGCCTTAAGGTGGGATGTGAGATGAACCTAAAGGTATTTATACTTAACCAAAATTTCATGCAATTCTACCAATGGTTAAGTGTCATGCATCCTAAAAACCACCAATATGATCATAAAAACATGTATTATCAATCATGATTAAATATTTTCAATTATTATATATCATGATAAAAAATCAAATATTATTATGATTTTCATATTATGATCACATTATCATCACCCAACACTATAAATCAAAAACTTATAGCCCACATCATCCTAAATCAACCATATAATATGATATAAGTTAAGTCCACTATGGTTGACTATCCTAGGATTTTTCTAACCCTTAAGGATGGATTTGGGAACCCAATATAAGTTTTTTCCTATAGGATTCATCAAGTATTCTTTAGGGATCCATTTCCTAACTACCATTTTATTTTTAGTTTGACCCCTAGCAATTAGGCAATGGTAGACCTTTTAATTTTTATTTCCCTTATAACTTAGGCCTTTTTTTATTGAAACTTGCCCTTTGGCTCCCTATAATCATGTTTAGAGTGTTGGAGCCTATTGTGAATTTTTCTAGAGCCTTAGTTAAATGGTCTACCTTTTCCCTTAAGGTCTTGTTTTCATCCATACATGCATCACTAACATTAAGAAGAATGTAATCATTATGTAAGCATGGATTTTCTAGTTTTTCCTCTAGGGTCTTAATTTCATTTTGCATGCATTTATTTCTTTTTTTTATCCCTAAATAATTCCTTAGTTAAGCTAGATATCATAGACATAATTTTCTTGGGAGGAAGATTCGTTACCTCACTTACCAAATCCTCTTCCGATGATGAGGATGAAGATGAAGCTCCCCCTTCACTCGAGCTCTCCTCACTAGAACTTCTTTCTTCTTGCTTGGAGGAGGAGATGGAGTCTAGATCTTCTATTGCCATTAAGGCAAGACTTATGAAAGCTTCTTCCTCTTCCGATGAGGAAGAAGGATCATCCCAAGCCACCGCTTTGTGTGCCTTAGCCTTCTCTTTTTCTTTTGTTTTCTTTTCATCCTCCTTCTTTTTGCTCCCTTTCTTCTTCCCTTCTCTCTTCTTCCTTTCTTCTTTGCTCTTGTTCAAGAGGGGACAATCATTTCTTATGTGTTCATCTCTTTGGCAATTATAGCAAATGATCTTCCTCCTTGGCCTTCTTCCCCTATCATGAGATTTATTAAATTTAAAATTTTTAAGTGCACGTCTCACCTTTCTTACCATGTAGGCCTCTTCATTGCTATCCATGGAGGAGGAGGATGATTCATCGGATGAAGACGGTGCAATCTTCTTCTTCTTCTTCCCTTTTTCGACTGTGAGTGCTACTCCCCTTGATTGGCTCCTTGGTTCTTCTAATATGCCTTCAAATCGTGTTTCATGTAATTCCATAGTAGAAAAGAATTCATCTAGAGTACTTATCTCTAGATTCTTAGAAATGTAGAAGGAGTCCACCATAGAGCTCCACTTTGAGGATCGGGGGAAAGCATTTATTGTCTTCATGATCATGTCTCAGTTCGATAGCTTCTCACATACACTTGATAGCCCATTAATAATTTCTTTAAATCTAGAGTGTAGTGATAATAACTTTTCTTCCTTGTCAAGTTTGATATTGTTCAATTGGGAGCGAAAGAGATCCCTTCTTGTTAATTTGGCTTCCGAGGTGCCTTCATGAAGCTCTACCAATCTCTCCCACATCTTTTTAACACTTTAGCACTCCCCAATCCGGTTGATCTCTTGTTGGGGGAGCACATTGAAAAGGTGATGCTTGGCCTTTGAATTCGCCAAGTGCTCCTTCCTTTATTTCTTGGTCCATCTTGATTTTTCTAGTGGCTCCCCTTCTTCATCCCTAGGCAACTCGAAACCGTTTTCCATAATTAACATTATATCAAAATCGATCTCGAATAATACCTCCATTCTCTTCTTTCACCAAGAGAATTCCCCCTCAAACTTTGGCGGATGAATGTTGGAGCCGACCATTTTTGATGTCATGCTTGTTATGGCGGTGAGTCCGGTGACAAGCAACTTGGCTCTGATACCACTTGTTGGAACGTCGGTGGGCGTCTAGAGGGGGGTGAATAGTCTTTCTCGTGTACGGTGAAATTTACTCGTTCTTGATTGTCTACAAATATGATTAGTGCAAGCGGAAATATAAAGCTAAAGTAAAATAATTAAGACAAAGGAAGGAAAACACAAACATAAAGACGTAACGTGGTTCACGGCCTTGCCGCTAATCCACTGATCGATTCGTTCCAGGTGAATCACGCTTAAACCTTCATTAGTCTCTCCTTTGCACAAAGCTAGGTGAAGGTAACCTCTTTACAACAATGCACTCCTTCTTACAATAATATTGAAGTAAGAATAAGAAGAAGGAGTAAAGCTCATGTAGGGCACTTAGGGAATAATTTGGAGCATGAAGATTAACCATCCCAAAGCCCACACCCTCTCTTTTATAGAGAAGGCTGATTTCTTCCTGTTTTGCCCATCGTCATTGCGCCTTTGGCGATGATCACGCCATTGCAACGGCTTACGAACACGTCGAGATCTTGGCCGTTGTAGTCGATAGGGAGACTTAGCGATCGGTGATGTATCCATCGATCGTGATATCTCGTAGTCGGTCATCGTCGATTGGCTATGGGAGGTTACGTACTGTTGCGCTTTATCAGTCGACTATCATCCTTGGCAGCCGACTGATGGTCTGGTAGTCGACTGTCATTCCTTAGCAGTCGATTTCTGGGCCAGAAACCCACTAGTTGAACACTAGTCGAACCCATTCGACTTGGAGTAGTCGACTGCCATGATATGGCAGTCAACTGATGGCGGGAAAATCCATCCGACACTTAGCCAATTGGCCAAGTTCACCTAAGAGCTATTCCGTCCCGGGTTATAATCGCTCACTCTCATTCCCTTGGAGTTCCTTTCCTTTGAAGTTCTCTTCGTCTGGCCATGTCCCTCAGATGCGCCAAGCGTACGACTTCGTAGCATCATCCTTTACATCTCGCCCTGAAGTCTACTTCCTTTGGCTTCACTCCAATGCTCTTCGTCCGACGGTCCCTCGAATGCACCAAGCGTACAACTTTCGCAATGCATCTTTCACCGACTCAAGGACCGAGTCATGAGATGGTGAATCTTGCCAATCATCATCCATGTGCGAATTACTAAGTCCTACATGATTTCAACACACATATCAAATCCATAACAATCCTAACTTAAACTCTTTACCACACTCATCAAAATCACATCACATGGGTTGATTGCCCTAACAATATCAGCATCACTAATAAGAGCAATGTTTGAAAAACAATCATCAATTCCATAATTGATATCTGGTTTTACATAAAAAACCATGAAACCATTAGTTAAAAAATCATATCCTATTAACACAGAGTTAATACGAAGTTCAACACATCGGTTGTAAAAATTTATACAATAACCCAAATCAAGAAAACATGTAAAGGAAACTAAATTCCATCGAATCTCAAGAGCATAAATGATATCATATAGAAACAAGGTACGCCCACCACGAAGGTTGAGTTTGCAAGTGTCAATTCCTTTGACTTTAATCCTTGCATTGTTTCCTACATATATCCATTTGTTGCCAACTAGTACTCGACGACACTCCACAAATATAACTCGCTCATGAGATACATGGTTTGTAGCTCCCAAATTTATAATTTACAAAGGATAAGAATCATTTAACAACACTGAACAAGCAACATAATGCTCATGAAAACAAGATAAACATGGATCTACCTTCTTCAGCTTAGAACAATCCTGAGCGAAGTGGTCTTGCCACAATTAAAGAAAATCAACTTGCTTTTAAGTTTTTGTTCAGTCTTCATTTCTTTCGTCTTCTTATTTAGTCCCAGCCCAACAACGACTTCCATTGCCTTTCACTTTCCCTTCTTAAACCCATTTCTTCTTAGATCTCATTGCTCTAACATAACTGATAGCGATAAAAGCTTGTCCAGAAATCCTTGTGGATTCGACTCTCTCCGCCTCCAATTTAACATGGCGTGAGACATCAACGAAAGTCTTGATACTTTCACTATGAGTGATGTTCTGTTTCATCGTCTCCCAAGAATCAGGAAGGGAATGAATAATTGCCTAAACTTTTTGTTCATTAGTCAACTCATGGCCTGCAGGCTTCAACTCCTGTATCATATAAGACATCTCCCTCAGGTGTTAAGCCATGGAGGCATTCGGTCACTTTTTGTAATTGTCAAACTTAATTGTTAGCTATCGAAGCTTGTTCAAACTCACTCCACTTTACTTCTCTCCAAGGGCTACTCAAACAGCAAGAGTTGATACAAATGGCTCATACTCATAAATCAAGTCATCTACCATTGAACTAATCAAAATACCCTTAACAATAGAGTCCTTTTTCTTCCATGTCTTATAGGGATCAATATGATGTTTGTGTTGTGATATCGGACCATCAACAAGTTCATCCATAACTTGATGAACAACCTCTAGAACTTCTTATTCCTCAAGTACATATTATATCTTGAGATGTCAGATTTTGTAGTTATCCTCATTTAGTTTCTCTCCCTTATTGAGTTCAGCAATGATATTTTTAGTAGCTATAATCTACCATAAATAAACACATTATTTAGTTATTTAGTGTAAGCCTTATGTATATCATTTATGATTGACTCAATAAAAATCTGAATTGGTTTACAAAATCAAGTGGCAACAATGTTTCCACTCAGCATTCGTATCTTTCAATCTGACTAACATTGATCAACTATATTACAAATATCCCATCAAATAAACTAATCATTGAATGAACTATTCTTATAATGAACTAACCATTATGAGCACACAATATTAAATGAACTAATCATTGAAATTAAACATGTTGTAGTTTGTTAACACATAACATACTCTATTAAGACTATTAATACATACCATTCTTTGTTAACTCATAACATAAACAAGTCTAACAAACTAGATAGGTTATTCTACTTCTGCTAGACCAAACACTAGCGCAATAGTAATGAACATGAACCCTATTTTTCTTGGCTTAGCTTGGGAAATCTCAGGTAGACTTGCATTTTGATTCTCTATAGAACCCACATTTAGATTGTCTTCTAGATCCTTCTCTAGATCCTCCTTAATCTCAGCAAGATCCTCTTGATCCACATGGTAAAGTAGTTCTATACACAATTCAACATATGTAATATGCCCTTCGTAGCACCCTCGTACATAATGTGCTACTTTACTGAGATTATTGCATTGTGAGTGCACTAATGTCCAAATTTGATAGTTGTCCAGGATCGGAAACTCCTACATCTCGAGTCGCTAGAACAATCGATCAAGCCTCCCAATGTGTCCTATGACTCCATAAGCAAGATCATATACTATCTCTTGGATAGTTTCCCTCAGCATATTTCGTAACACATCACGATGAGTCATAGTACAAATCATCCATGTCATCTGAAATTGAAATTACCTAAGTCAATATAGAACTGACTAACAAGTACAAAACCTGCTTAAAATCAATTTTTAATGGCCATAAAACCAATACACAAAGAAAAACAAATCTTCTTGATTTTAGGAGTTCCAATCAATTGGTACCTTAGACCAATCAACCAAACTAATAACTATCCACCACGGGGAAAAAATATCCTGAGTGATCTAAGTGGGTTTAACCTAGTGTTGACTTGGCCAGACCTGATTCAGCCAATTTCAACTTGTCGAGTGCCAATTCGGCCCATCCCGAGCACCCCTGAACGATGTCCCTAAGCACTCGAGCATAATCCCGAGAATCTTGAGCAACACTGCTGTCACGCCCCGAGAGTATGCCGTGCCGAAAAGCAAACGGACGGCATCTCCCCTGTACGTGACAACATATCGGGTTAATACAAGGCCCGTAGGCCCACAACAACAATATATAAATGGACAATACCAAACAATATATCCACAACAACACAAGAGGTGCGCACCGGTGCGACTCTAACATACTACACACAATAATGTACAAATCCACAGCCAGATACAACTCTGATTATACATGGCCATAATACAAAATAACAGCGGAAGCAAATATGTGGAAAACCCCAAATGTTCGGTGTGAGATGGGATCAGCTGGCGGAGCTCCAAACATCCAAGGAAATCTTCTACCTGTTATCTGGGCGACAGAAAACCCAGGGTCCAGGGGTGGTGAGTATAAACTCAGGGGTAATATATAGAAAGTGCATGAACAACATATAAGGATAGATCTACAAGTATACATGTGAAGATCTACAGGTATACAGCATGAGTCCAATAGACATATAGTCATATCCAAATCTAATAACAAGTAACTATAGTAAAATCATACTCAAGGTATATACTAAACTGATCAACTGAACATAAAGTAATGTACCAACGTACCCGACGGTCTGTAACGCCATATGCTAGATCATCCTGAACAGGTATACTATAACAGAACCATATAATGTACCAGGTCAATCCCATACCTGACCAATACTCAGACATATGAATAGTATATGATCACCTGTATAATAACCCGGTCCGTACCACACAATGACATGATGCTAATCAAATGCATATAACAGTCTGAATCAACGCATGTATCATGCTCAACACATAGCAGTAAATAAAATACAAATGACATGTATCATGATGAACAAGCATGTGTAACAATCATAGCTCAATCAAATGCAGCATCTCACAGGCATATGTAAAACATATATCAAATACATGCATACATATATATCAGCAATGCATATGCATGGTCATCGTCATGGACCCGGCCCAACCACGACTCCCAGAGTGGCTGTGGTGGCAATTGACAAATGACAACTAGCCCTGACTCACCGCCACTCACTCGAGTGGGGCCTAGTTGGGTAGTATGGTGAGAGTAGCGTGTAAGCGTAAAAAGCTAACTACTCCTAGGGGCCCCTGCTGCAAGCCACGCTGTCCCTACCCATGAGTAGACAAACGCCGCACACAGGACAACTGCACCTCACACAACCACCGTCTATAGTGGGCGAGTGCTAACACCACTCTGCACAGTGGCCAGGTGCGCATCTCCAGCTACCACCATCCATAGTGGCCGAGCGCGGCACATCCAATGCTCTGCCCTCAACCCTGCTACCACTACCCCGAGTGGCCGGGGAGGCAGGATGACTGACGACCCGTCTCATCCACAAGGGAGACCCAGTCGTCAGCATGCATGCAAATGTAATGATGCATAGCTCCATACATGTATCATAGCGACATTCCCTATCCCACGGGGAGTCCTGGTCAACTAAAAGTCAACTATGCAAGGACTACAATCCACAAGACTCTCTCTATCGCATAAAGAGTCATACTCATCTGACAGTCAACCACGCTAAGACCTCTAGTCAGTAGCGATATACAATCGACCGTCCATATAACCATACACAGGCACACAATCCATAATGGATATACCATCGCGCTAGGACCTCTAGTCCATGGTCACATACTGACAACCATACACTTATCTATGCACAGACAACTAGATCCACCATAAATGCACCACTAATACGGTTATGATATAACGATCGACTCCATAATCCAATCCATCACCTAACCCTAGTGATGTAATACAGTAACCCAATCTGAAGTCACAAAGATAACCCTAACCACCTGTACTTACTGAACATCCATCAGCTAATACATAATAGGGTTTATAGTTCCTATCCGAGCTAGATAATCAATGAAGTACCAGAGTTTATATCTCAAAGGTCAAGGCAGTACAAGCATATGATTAAACATGAGTGGATTTAAGGTAAACAGGTATAAACATACATATCCAAGATCATGCACAGGAATTTGATCAAAACTACCGGACCAGGTAGATATTACCCACCTGATACATAATCCGTGTTATCCATCTCCACGTTCATGTATCCATCACCATCAAAGTCCTGTAACAATAGGATACAGTTAAGTATCATCATACATCTAATGATCGCATCAAATCCTACATCACCCTAGTATCTCGATCAACTAAATCAATATTAACAATCGAGTAATACTAAATCTAAGCTATAGAAGTAGCTTACCTTCCAGTCTCACACACCGATCGGATCAGACCATAGGAAAAACATCTCAGTGACCTCGATTGCTGTCGGAAAGTCAAGCTCATTGCAAACAGAGTTATCCAAGTTTAATGTTACTATGAACAATAATAACCCATCCTCATCAACTACTGGGACAAACTATGCGGAAAATAGAGATCTGAATGAACCACAACTCAATTCAAATCTTACCTCAACCTCGATCCACCAATTATCAATCATCGAAGCAACAACATCCAAAATCAACTGTAAACAATAGTATACCTTCCTAAAGTATCCCAATCCGACACCCACCAAGTTTGGCTTCCACTGCACAGCATCTTGATCATAGTTTAGAGTACCAATTTGCATAATCTATTCAATTAAGGAAAACCTTACCCATATCATCTTCATCCACCGAATAGATCACAACCAATACAATCGGGACACTCCGAATTCCCCATAATACACAGAACACATAGCAGTAAGGAAACAAAACAGGTTGAAACTCACCAACACTTGGATTTCACCGACCTTGCTCCTTCCCCAATCCCCTGTTCGCCGAAAACCCTCAAGCTCCACAAACCAGCTCTGACGACGATCGGCGGTAGCAGAAGCAATGGGACAGAGTGCGAGCTCGCTGTGATCGAGCTCACTGCGAGGAAACGAAGAGGACAACGACGGCGGTAGCAGCTCCAGCTCACGGTGAAACGGACAATGCGAGGAATCCACGACGTCTCTCCCACCAGCAACCAACCTTCTCCGATCTCAGCTGCTCACCACGCATAGCTTAGCCCCCAATGAGATTCGAGCTCCGATCACTCGATGGCAGCTCACCGCCGCGGCAATAGCATCGCCCATCCATCATAAATACCGCCGAGATCCCCCCAGGCGAGACCCAAAATCCTCCCCGGAGATCGACCAAGGGAGCGGCGCCGTCAACTGCTCTCCCCGGACGCCGACGATCTGGAACCCGGCGGCGCAATCACTCAGAACGAAGAAACGAGGCGGAGAAGAAAGTTGGGATCGCCACGTGGAATCGGGGAAGAAAAAGGAAATCACGATGAATGCCCTGTTCGATTCGTTCGATCCTTTAAAGGTCGTTCGGCTAACCCAACTGTTAACCCAAACTGGCTCAAGTCCAACCCAAGCTCAATCCAATTTGAGTTAGCCTAATCCGATTCAAACCAATCAGCCCAAGCCCAATACAGCCCAAGCCCATTCCAAATCAAGCCCAATTTCAAACAAGCCCAATTTCAAATAAGCCCAATTTCCAGCCCACAGATTCTAGCCCAATGGACTCAATCCAACTAGTTAAACCCAATTAACCCACTAATTAAATCCAATTAATTAAAGGGTTAATCCATTTTTTTTTTCGTACTTTACAACTGCACTCCATCTTGAGCACCCAAGCACAATTCACTCTCTGTCCCCGAGCACCTCGAGCACACTCCCGAGCACCCCAAGTAACATTACGTTCTATCCTCGAGTACCCGAGAATCCTAAGTAACATTACACTCTATCCCGAGCTCCCCAAGCACAAGTGCTCTCCGTCCCGAGAACTTCGATT
Source organism: Wurfbainia villosa (assembly GCA_025175895.1). NCBI lineage: Eukaryota > Viridiplantae > Streptophyta > Magnoliopsida > Zingiberales > Zingiberaceae > Wurfbainia > Wurfbainia villosa. The sequence goes on from CM046006.1 coordinate 36,109,780, forward strand.
AGATTTTCTGTTGGTGTAATCGACTCAGGTCATGATTGACCAGATTCGAGTTTGACTCGAGTAGTGTTTTGATGTTTGATGATGAGTTGACCATTGTTTGACAATGGTTGACTATATGGTTGACATAGGGTTGACCATATGATGGAGAAGTTCAAGTAGGACACTTGGCATAGAAACTCCAAGCATGGGTCATGGCTACAGTAAAGTCCAAGTCTTGAGTACTTGGCATGGAAAGTCAAAGCATGGGTCTTGGCAATTGGAAAGTCCAAGTCTTGAGTACTTGGCATGGAAAGTCCTAGCATGGGTCTTAGCAAGGGAAAATCCAAGCTTGAGTCTTGGCAATTGGAAAGTCTAACATGGATTGGCATGGAAAGTCTAAGGGTTGATATTGGCAGCGTAAAATCCAAGGGTGGAGTCTTGGCAGCATAAGTCCAATGGTTGGCGGCGTAAAGTCCAAGCGTGTGTCTTGGCAGCGTAAGGCCAATGTGACTTGACGGTGTAAACCATCTTAGCATGACAATAGCCGATGGAAGCACATGAAGGCTAGCGTATGGATGAACAAGTAATGGATGACTTAAAGGGATCCAATAGGCGTGAGGCTGATGGAGGTGGCTAGAAAGCTTAGGTCTAGGCTAAGGGTTGTCTAACAAGTATGAGGGCATCATACTTGGGGTAAACCTCATAGTTGAGGTGTATCAGTCGAATGGTCAAGTGTTTGACACTTGGCAGCCGAGTCGACTCTAGGCAGTCGACTAGGATTATGACCAGTCAACTGATGGAAGTCGACTGGCGATCGACTATGGGCAAGTGGCATGGATGACAGTCGACTGATGGTATTGGTCACAGGCACAGAATGTTTCCGAGTCAACTACTGAGTAAGGGCAGTCGACTGGAGGCTATGAGTAGTTGACTGATGGGTCTGATCAGTCGACTGTTAGGTATCCGTTGGAACCTTTCTGATGTGGATTAAGTTGTTGTGAGACAACGACTATAGGAGCAGTCGACTGATGGGTATGAGCAGTTGACTGCTAGGCAAAAATCAGCCCGAGTTGCAGCTTTAAAGGGAGCTCGAAGGGAAGTTTTTTGGCGGCGATTTCTTAGGCGATTTGCTGGTGCAAGTCAGGGTCTTCAAGTGTGGTTCAAGCAATCAAACAAGCAAGCATTCAAAAGAGTTTTGTAAAGTATTCTTTACTTATTTTGATGTATGTACTTTGTATTTGCTTATTTTATCTTGTATTACTTCTGTAATATATTGTAAGAGGTTTTCTCCACCTCCGGTGTGTCACCGAGGAGTATTTGATTAGTGGTGGTGTTTGCATCGCTAGAATTCATTTGAGCTCAATCCATGAAGTAGGAACCCTAAGGTTCCGAACCATGTTATATTCATGTGTTGTGATTGTCTTTGTGTATTTGTATTTGTATTCTGCTACGTTAACGATAGGTATAGGCAATCAACCACGAGCGATTTCTGTCAATCAACCGTAAGTGCCATTCACCCCTCTCTCTAGCGCTCATCGAAGTTCCTACAATTGGTATCAAAGTTAGGAGCTCTTCACCCGATTTACATCCGAGGGAGCACACAAGAGGAAGAAGATGGTGATTGAAGAAAAATTGGGGGATGATATCAACGTGCCACCACCATACGAACTCTATGGAGCAAAGGATTTTGAGCTATATGCGGTAAGGATGAAATATTTCCTTATGTGTGATTGTGATAATTGGATTAGGGTGATGGTAGGGTTCGATGCTCTAAAGGACAAAGAAGGAAAAAGGCTTAAGAATAAGAAGTAGAGCAAAGAACAACTTTGATACTACAACATAAATAACAAGGTAATGGGTATATTACTTAGTGTAATCTCTAATGATATTTTGTGTAGATTAGGAGATTGTAAGGATGCCAAGGAGCTTTGGAGCAAGCTTGCTAAGCTCCATGAAGAACCCTCAATGACTCAAGAGATAGAGGAGCCTAAGGAACAAGAATGATCTTTGGCTCAATTGGACAAGGAGACCAAAGAAACAAGCTCTTCCTCACAAGAAAGTGAGGATTCGAAAGTTGAGAAGGAGTCAACATCCGGATCGATGGAAGAAGTAGAATTGGAGGAAGCCTCCACCTCTCGGATTGAGGGGGAGGATATTAGATCACTGGAGTCAGAGAAAAATCAAGAAATAGCTTCAACCTCCAGAAAAAGTGAAGACTCAACTCCGGCGCCGATCACCATTGACCTAGGTAACTCAATCATTTCTTTTTCAAAATAAAAATCATATCATATGCTTTGAGTGTAGGGAAGTAGGACATTACAAGAGTAAATGTCCTAAAAGAGTCAAGAAAAGTCAACCAGCGCCAAAGGTCAAGGATGCCGATGTCCCCACTAAGGAAAGTAAGGAGTATGTAATTTGCTTCACGTGCAATCAAAGGGGACATTATAGGAGTCAATGCCCTAAGGAAAGAAAGAAGGTCCAAGAAGGAGCATCACATGTAGGGGGAGCTTCTAAAGCAAACCTTAAGGTAAAATTTAGTAATGCACCTTCAAATTTTCATGTCAAAAAGCATGTTAGGAATAATGTTAATAATCTTGTTATTTTTCATAAGGAGCATGCTAGAAATAATAAATTTTATTGCTTATGGGCTAAACATGTCGATTTTAGAACTAAGGAGAAATTTAGGACTAATAACCCTAGAAAAATCCTACCTAGGGAAACTATTAGAAAGGTAGAGGAGAATTTGGGCATTAATCCCAAGAACCATAGGCATATGTCTAAGAAGAAAAATAATGCCTAAAGAATAAATGAAAATTCAAAAATTGGGCAATTAGAGTTGGAAAACCAAGCCTTGAGGTCATGACTTGAGAAACTTGAAAAGACCCTTAAGAAAATGCAAAATCAAATGCAAGGGGCAAATGGTCAAGATTTAGGGTCTAGGAGTCAAAACCTAGGGTCTAGGAGGCAAGACTCATCCAAGAGCATGAGAGGTTTGGGTTACAAACCTAAGCCCAAGGAAACCTACCACAATGTTCCATTCGATTATGGAACTCAACCTAGGTCTAGGAAAGCCAAGGTTACTAGGGAAGTTATCCCTAAGGGTAACCAAGGTAAGTGCCTAGTGGCCAAGGTTTCCATGAAATCTAAGGAGACCACTAAGAAGGTTATAAGGGTAGTCACCCCTAGAGTTAACCTAGGTAAGACCCAAATGACCAAGGCTTCTAAGCCTAGAAGGGTCATTAGGAAGGTATCAAGGGAGGTCATCCCTAGTGAATACCAAATTAACCTAAGGAGCTCCAATAGGTATTGGGTTCCTAGGAGCATGACCAATTCACGCTAAATGGGTTAGGATGTATTAACCTTGATTGGATGGGTAGTTAATCTAACCATAACAAAGTTGGCACTTTAGGTCATTTCCAAGGTAATGGGATACTTGGAAATAAGTATGAATTTTAATCCTAAAAGATTTTAGGATGTGCCAATATATTTTGAGAACTATGAAATATTGATCAAATTGGCACAATCTAGGTGTAGAGGTCATAGTGTGCTATTTTGAGTTCTTGGCACACTTGGGAGATAAGTGGTAATATGAAAAAAATGAATTTAATCATAACAAATGGAAACTAATATTAAAATTTAGGTATTCTTATACCTTATATTTTATTTTTCATGCTTTGATTGTCATATACCATGTCATGACATCATATTTCATCTTTATCATATAAATGTCATGATTATGCTTAGGTTATTTAATAGTGTCATGTTTATGTTTAGGTTTATATCTTATGCCATGATATCATGATTATTGGCACATGTTTCATTTATGTTGTCATTTATGCCATAATCATCATTCATGCATTTAAGTTAATTAAAATTGATTTAAGGACAATGACATGATTTGAAGTCCCATGTATAAGGGAATCAAATAGTGTTGCCTAGAAAAATGCATGAGACCTTAGATTAGGATGAACAAAATACACATCTCACATCAAATTGACATGTGTGTGTTTTCAAATACTCTAGACATGTGAGATGCAGGAAATGAGTTAAGTTCAAGGTGCATAGTTTTTGCATCTAGATGAACTCAAACTCATCTTATACCATGGATGAATCATGAGGAAAACTTATGTACAAGTAATGTGCATTAAACTCATAGACCATGGTTCAATATAAGGTTTTAAAAATATTTTAAAATCATTTTAGAAAATCTTGGTGAAGACTACCTTTTGATAGAAATCACTATTGAAGAAGTTGATACAAAGTAGAGTCAAAATATTGAAGTTTTTCTTTGTTTTTGAACTTTGTATCAATCTAAATATTTAATGGGTAGTTTATTTTTCAAATATTTTTCACCCATTATGATTAACTTAAGTATTATACGAATAAAGTTTCAAGATTTTTCAAATTACGTATAATTACTTATGTATTTTTCAATTTTGATTTCTGAAACTGAATTTCTGCATTTGTAGAAATCATTGTAGCGTCGAGTCAGTCATATTCTTGGGTAAGCAAGGATATTTAGTCCATGTTTCAGCTATGTTAGGCTACCCTAACTGCTCATAACCCTAGGATATGGTTTGGGAAGCATTGTAAAGGGTGAAAATCCATTGGATATGGATTAGGAGAGTTGTTTAGGGTGTGTATCAATTTTAAGGGAGGTGAAAGTTTAAAGTTGAATCTTTGCCCTTAATTTCGATTGTTTAGTATTCCTATTGACTTAGGGACTCTCCAAGGACATTGTTGGTGCAATGGTCAAGGGGGAGGTTATCCATCATAGGATGATGGATATGTTCTTCCTCATGAGTAGGAGAATTTGGAGAAGTAAGGATTGCCTCTCTTTAGTGATATGAGACTTATCACTAAGAAGAGTGAAGGCATCCTAGATGTTTTTGGACCAAGAGGGATATTGTAAGATTTCATTGGGATATGAGACATTGACACCCTTGAGGAGAGCCTTTTTGATGTATGTCAAAAAGGGGGAGAATTTGGGAACTCCCAATTTGGAAAATTGGGAGGATTGAATTGAGTTAGTGTTCTAACTCAAAGATGTTGGTTTTTGTCAAACATCAAAAAGGAGGAGATTGTTGGTGCAATCGACCCAGGCCACGATTGACCAGACTTGAGTATGACTCGAGTGGTATTTTGATGTTGGTGTTTTGATGTTTGATGATGAGTTGACCTTTGTTTAACAATGGTTGACTATATGGTTGTCATGGGGTTGACCATATGATGGAGAAGTCCAAGTGGGACACTTGGCATGGAAAGTACAAGCATGGGTCTTGGCAATGGTAAAGTTCAAGTCTTGAGTACTTGGCATGGAAAGTCCAAGCATGAGTCTTGGCAATTGGAAAGTCCAAGTCTTGAGTACTTGGCATGGAAAGTCCAAGCATGGGTCTTGGCAAAGGAAAGTCCAAGCTTGAGTCTTGGCAATTAGAAAGTCCAACATGGGTTGGCATGGAAAGTCCAAGGGTGGAGTCTTGGCGGCGTAAAGTCTAAGCGTGTATCTTGGTAGCGTAAGCCCAATGTGCCTTGGCGGTGTAGAACAACTTAGCATGACAATAGACGATGGAAACACCTGAAGGCTAGCGTATGAATGAACAAATCATGGATGACTTGGAGGGATCCAATATGTGTGAGGCTGATGGAGGTGGCTAGAAGACTTAGGTCTAGGCTAAGGGTGATCTAGCTAGTATGAGAGCATCTTACTTGGGGTAAACCTCATGGTTGAGGTGTATCAGTTGACTGGGGTTATTGACCAGTCAACTGGTCAAGTGTTTGACACATAGCAACCGAGTCAATTCTGGGCAATCGACTGGGATTATGACTAGTCGACGGATGGGAGTCGACTGTGACCGAGTGGCCTGGGCAGTCGACTGCCATGGGATGGCAGTCGACTGGCCTTGATCAGTCAACTTCCATGGATGGCAGTCGACTGATGGTATTGATCATGAGCACAGAATGTTTCCGAGTTGACTGCTGAGTCAGGGCAGTCGACTGGAGGCTATGAGCAGTCGACTGATGGGTTTGATCAATCGATTATTAGGTATTCGTTGGAACCTTTCCGATGTGGATTAAGTTGTTGTGAGACAACGACTACAGGATTAGTCGACTGATGAGTATGAGCAGTCGACTGCTAGGCTAAAATAAGCCCGAGTTGCAACTTTAAAGGGAGCTCGAAGGGAAGGTTTCTGGCAGCGATTTCTTGGGCGATTTGGAGCGATTTTCTGGTGCAAGTCAGGGTCTTCAAGTGCTGCTCAAGCAATCAAACAAGCAAGCATTCAAAAGCATTTTGTAAAGTGTTCTTTACTTCTTTTGTTGTATTTACTTTATATTTGCTTATTTTATCTTGTATTACTTTTGTAATCTATTGTAAGAGGTTTTCTCCACCTTCGGTGTATCACCGAGGAGTATTTGATTAGTGGTAGTGTTTGCATCGCTAGAGCTCATTTGAGCTCAATCCATGGAGTATGAACCCTAAGGTTCCAAACCACGTTATATTCGTGTGTTATGATTGAATTTATGTATTTGTATTTCAATTTTCTATTTGTATTCCACTGCATTAATGATAAGTATAGGCAATCAAGCATAAGCGATTTTTGTCAATCAACTGTAAGCGTCATTCACCCCCCTCTAGCGCTCACTGAGGTTCCTACATTTTCTTTGTACTAAGTCGGCCAGATCCAATTTGGCTAATGTCGACTCACTGAGTACTAGTTCAGTTAATGTTGATTCGCTGAGTCTTAGTTCAGCCAGTGTCCACTCAACGATTGCCTACTCAGCAGTCTGAGTTCATGCTTGAGATCTCTAAGCCAGATCTGAGTTGTTTGTGTCGAGTCCTAGTTATTATATCTAACAACCACTTGGTACTTTAGTTACACACTCAGATTTCTTAATTTCTCACTCAACATGCCAAATAACTATTCGGTATTCCGAGTCCTAGTTATGCGAACCAAGTCCGAGTGGGATTATCTAATCCTGTCGGTGCTCGAGTGTTGTGAGTCGAGTCCCAATCCAACTCGGCTTTGACTCCCTGAATCCCACTCAATTTCGTCAACCTGAGTCCCACTCAGCACTACTCAGTGTCAGTACAGGGAGTATCACTCCTGTGTTTTGATGTATGAATCGAAGTTTAAAGTTAGGATATGCTTGTGATTTGATATATGTGTTAAGTGTGCAGATTTAATAGGGAAGTCTTAGTAGGTCAAGTTGACCGAATACTAGGCAGAAGTCTTGATGGATCAAGATAATCGGACACCAGGTAGGAGGTCCAAATGGGTCGAGTAGACCAGATATCTAGCAAAAGACCAGTTGGGTTGTATGAACCAGACAACTGGCAGAAAGACCAGCTAGGTCAGGAGGACTGGACAGTTGATAGGAAACCTTGGTGGGTTAAGCTTGAACATCAAGTAGTGTTAGTCCAAACAAGTCGAGAAGACTAGATGTTTGGTAGGTAAGCTCTCGAGTGGAGAGGTGAGACCGAGTCCTCAGTTGAGGACAAAGGTAGGCATCGATCCGACGGAGGTCAAAGTTGGACTCTGAAGTCGAGATTAGGCAGTATTACTATGGCTAATAAATTTTATACTTTGCTCGTGCTAATTCTTATTGTAGGTCTCCAAGCGATTGGATAGGGTCCAGATGCCTCGAGGTCCAAGCAACTGGGATGGAGAGTTGGCAAGGCACCTGGCGATCGCTAAAGATTGTGCAATTGAGTTGGCAAGAATTCCATGCAACTGGACTGATACCGCCGTTACCTCTTCTCTATGAGCTCACAGGCAAGGTGTTACCCGAACCAATTAACGGGTTCAGTGGAGAAAGAAGAGAGGAACGGTTCGGGCGCAAGCGCCTGAAATAATTGGCACGGGAAAGTTAGTGAAGATAATCAATACGATAAAGCGAAGAGGCGCTTCATTGGGAAATAATCCTAGAGACAGACGGGACGGATCCGAATCGGTTCGGTCAGATAAGCCTAGAGACAGACGGGATGGATAGGAATCGGTTCGGCCAGATGAGCCCAAAGGCTATACTATCTGCGAGCTATAGACTTAAGTTAGTTTCACCAGAAGTGGATGGTTGAGGGGGACAGGCTAACCTAGTTTCTTGAAATAGGGACGAGGAGGTGTTGTGTAATAGAAAGAGAGGTCCCCACATAATATTCCGAGGAGTCTTCACCGCTCGTACCTATAACAGAATTATTCTCTAGGTGGACGTGGTGGCCACGTGTACGATGAAGACAACCCACGAGGTAGCAATGGATCAGAGAAGGAGGATAAAAGGGAAGAGGAGGACAGAAGGAAGAGGGATCCGCAAATATTCCAACAAGTAAGAGACGAAGACACAGGAGGAGGAGAGCTACCACTACCTCGCCGGAGAAGGAGAGTAACGACCTTCGATGTCACATTGCGTGTACTCTTTCTTGTATTGGGATTAAATTGTAAGAGGCTTTCTCCTTTGCCTCGGGAAGTTTCCTTTCCGTAAAGGAGGACGTTCATAGTGGAAAGTGCTTGGGTATTGTCCCCGGTGAGAGAGCTCACCTCCATGGAGTAGGAGTACTTATTCCGAACCACGTTACATCCGGTGTTCTAGTTTTCATTGCCGGTGTTGGTTTTGTGTTTCTTTGTTTCGTGGTCTCATCATTTTTACTGTTGCGGCCTGTGAGAACCCCGAAAGCTTCCTTCGTGCCTTCGTCGCATCGAAAGGAGGAAAATGCATTTTTTCCTCGCCGCATCGATTTGAGTTGGGCGTCGAGATGCGTAGAAAAGATACAACGACGATTACCTCCCACGTGAAGAACACCCCATTACCATCTTACCATCACAGTTGAAGGCTCTGATGGACGATGCTGTTACAGAGGCCCTCACTAGAGAAAGAAGGAGGACCGGATATCTTCATCCTCATTCCGGCGAACCTTCTTCCCGAGGCCCACCCCCAGAAATGCCTCCTCCATCTCGTACAACCGTTAATGTTGAAGTATTGCTTGGAGAAGGACTTGGGGGGAGAGCACCTCAGAACACTACGCCCTTAACCCAGACCCGACGGGAAGAACAGGGTGAAAGTTGGTCGACTATACCTCCAGAAGTTTATGAGCCCAGTCCTTTTACCATGAACATCCTCTCAGAAGTCCCCCCATCCTACTTCCGGAATCCCCAGGTAGATAAGTATGATGGCTCGACGGATCCCGAAGAGCATCCATCGCAGTTCGATGGAGCGGCCTTGCTCCACTATTATACCGATGCCCTCAAATGCCGAGTCTTCCGAACCACCTTAACCGGTTCGGCACAAAAATGGTTTAATACTCTGCCCCCGGGATCCATCACTTGTTTGGCCCGATTTTGAGGATGTTGATCGAAATTCATGCAAGGTGTATAAGCCTGATGCCTCTATCCTGATGCACATCACGCAAGGGCCCTCGGAATCACTCAGAGGGTATCTTCACCGGTTTACCTCTGCAACTAGGGGGATTCCTTTTGCAAGATCAGAATCTTTCAGAGTCGCCATTCCGCACGGACTGAATGAAGGCCCCTTCCTCAGTTCCCTTTTGAGATAACCTGCTAACAGCTATGAGGAGCTGTTAGGTCGTGTGGAACAATTCATCCGCGAGAAGGAAGGGTCACAAGTCTTGCGAGGAAACTCGTCCCGTCGCCCCTCAAGTACCCCCTCGTCGAGGTTATGTGCGACCCTTTCGATAGGAGGCTCCTAGGCCTCGGCTATTGTTACAGGGCGCTCGCCCTGCGCTGCCATTACAAATCATGGCAGCTGAGGCACCTCCTCCCGCCAGGACTTGGAAGGAGCGGGAGATGGAATTCTATGGTCAGCAGGGTCTACTGCAACGACCCTTAGGATATAGGGGGATACCACGTAACCCCCCCCCCCCTGCCCCACTTTTCTGCCAATATCATATAGAGTATGGCCACGCTAGTGGCCGATGCTTCAAGCTACAGGAGGAACTGGATCGCCTCCGAACCGCATACCCGCAATTGCGGTTTTAGACGGGAGGGCCAGCACGACGAGGGCCCCGACCCAATATAGCCTTGTTGGGTTTCCGGTACCGCGGCGTGTGTGTGTTCGATCACGTTTCGTAAACATGAACACAGCGGAAGCAATAAAAATAATAAATCTACATTTATTACAACACACACAACACACGCATGCATATTACAACAAGTGTAGACATAACTGTAAATTTAAATTTGCAATAAAAGGAAATTTATCTATGTTATACCTTTCGTATGACGTGTAGCGGGAACGACATCAACCGGAATGATCCTCGCTAGAATCGTCTCTATCCGTATCCATGCCGAGTTCCTCGGGATGACTTCGCTAAGCCACGAGCTTCGTCTTTGTACGGGTTACTAGCCTCGTGTTGAAGACGACGTGATCGAGAGATGATCATGATCCGAATCCAAATTCGGATCCTAATACGAGTTCTCAAAACTCGCTTCTCAGGAGAGGTATTCGTCAACCAATTGATGAATCCTTCATCCTCCACCTCAGAGGATTACCGGAGATCGAATTCCCGGTAAGTTATCCGCTGTCGGAGCTCTAACCGTCGTCCAAACGACGCTCCGACGAGAGGAGAACAAGCTGTCTAGAAAACTGGACAGCTTTGGTGGAGGTGATAGGCGCCGGCCAACCAAGGGAGATAGAGCTCACCTTGATGCCAAACTTGAAGGAGATCACCGAAGCACTAACCGGAAGCAGCTCGACGCCGGCGAGGGGGAAGGAAGCAGCCTTCTGGACGCCGGTTGGAGGAGCTTTGGGCGGCGGCAATAGGTTGGCGCCGAGAGCTCCAAGGAGGAGGTGGGCGGCAACCTTAGGGCTAGGGGTTTTTGGATTAGGGCTTAATTATCCCTTAAGCCCTCTTTTATAGAGAACTAATTCTCTTAATGGTTATTGGATCATAACCATTAGGTCCATTAACCCGCTCCATTAAGATAAGTTAAAATAAACCAAACCATGATGGTTTATTTTAAGTTAAAACGAACCGAATCAACTTTTGGTTCATTCGTTTAAAATAAACCAAACCCTTTGGCTTATTCTCCTCCATTGGATTAGAACCAAACCATTTTGGTTCATCCATTATGTCTTCATAAGACACGGCCCATCCACGCTTCCATTGCGACTGAAACGATTTCATGCTCGCTTCATGTTTGGTCCAACCAAACCTTGTTTCTCTCGGTCTGAGAATCCCATTCTCAAGCTCGTTTTAAATCCTTTGGATTACGCTCGTTGTGCGTGTGACCAAATAGGTTCTCGGTTTATGTTGGCTGTCTATAATTAACCATTAAGTATAGAACGATCATGAGTGGCACCTAATAGTACATCATGATCCCCAATTAACCGAAAAGATCAACGGTTGATCCAGAACTGTTTCTGAAACCCTTCAGCAGCTCGAATGATTCGTGCCCCATTCCCTTCACTCATCTTATACCCACTTGGTTCAGGACATGGTCTATAGTGTCAGTCCCCACTAGGTTGACTATGTCACACCTAGCCCAAGTATCAATTCCTCATCCTACGGATTCTAGTTACTCCACATGTATCGAAGAGTACCTTACTCTAAACATGTAATGCTTTGGCCAAAGACTTTAGTAACAATCCGACGAGAGGCCATGGGTATACATCTCCTCGCAAGGAGTGGTGAATCCTTTATAGGCTATTCAAACACCTTCGATCATTTCGACTTATACCCAATCATCCCGGGTCCACATCTCCTTAGAGATGTTTGCTTAAGATGTCAAAGCATAAGTCTCCATGATCAAGATGACTTGAATATCGCAAGTCAAAGGAACATTGCACTTAAGCCATAGTAAGAACTTCATTGACATATCTATATATGCAGAGAACCATATGAAGTCTTACGGCTGGTCACTCCAATGAACTAGTTACCATAACTAGCATCCATGATTAACTCCGGACATCACAATGTCTCCAGCCAGTGAGAATCAGCTGCTTGGATACACCAAGGAGTATACCTCGTGCTAGTCTCGACAGAATTGATGGTGTCCAAATCCATCAATTCATCGACTAGGGATAATTTTGATACATCACAATTACACATGTAGAGATACTCACTAGTTATGATCCAATCACAAATTCTCTCATGCTGTGAATCGTATCGTGGATATTCAATAAATGAGTTTAAGATCCAATCAAATACATAAAACATGTATACTCAAATAGTGAATCTTCATTTATCATATAAATGGTTCATACATAAGGCGATTGCCTTAGGACATCTCTCATATATTACTAACAGACTCCCACTTGGCCTAATGCCAATCACTATGGTATCCAATACCATAAGCTCTAACATGACCCTCAAACTTATTTTGAGGTAATGCCTTAGTCAAAGGATCCGCTAAGTTCCTTTCAGTGGGAATTTTCTCGATTTGTATTTCGTTCCTACTGATGATCTCTCTGATAAGATGATAACAGCGAAGCACATGTTTGGATCGTTGATGAGACCTTGGCTCTTTCGCCTATGCAATTGCTCCATTGTTGTCGTAGTAGATTGGTATTGCTTCAACAATGGCCGGAATCACACCAAGTTCATAAACGAACTTCTTGATCCAAACCTCTTCCTTTGCTGCTTCCGAAGCTGCAATGTATTCTGCCTCAATGGTAGAATCCGCTACAGTGTCTTGTTTGGAACTTTTCCAACTCACTGCCCCCATTCAAGGTGAACACGTATCCAGACTGAGACCTGGAATCATCCTTGTCTGTCTGGAAGCTGGCATCCGTATACCCGCGTATCACCATGTCCCCTTCTCCATATATTAGGAACACATCCTTAGTTCTTCTTAAGTACTTAAGGATCGTCTTAACAGCCACCCAATGATCCATTCTTGGATCAGACTGGTATCTGCTCGTGACACTCAGAGCATACGATACATCGGGCCTCGTACATAACATAGCATACATGATAGATCCTATTGCGGATGCATAGCGAATCTTACTCATGCAAATCCTCTCGTCTTCTGTGCGCGGACACATAGACTTCGAAAGGTGTACCCCATGCCTGATGGGTAGAAAACCTTTCTTGGATTCCGACATGCTAAACCTCTTTAGCACTCGGTCTATATATGTAGACTGGGAAAGATCAAGCAACCATTTCGATCTATCTCTATAGATATTAATCCCGAGGATGTAGGTTGCTTCTCCCAGGTCTTTCATGGAGAATGTCTTGGATAACCAAACCTGAACTGACTGTAAGATTGAAATATTCTTTCCTATAAGTAATATGTCATCAACATATAATACTAGGAACACGACTACACTCCCACTAACCTTCTTGTACACACAAGGTTCGTCTGGATTTTGTGAGAAATCAAACTTTTTGATGGTCTCATCAAAACGAATATTCCAGCTCCTGGATGCTTGCTTCAATCCATAAATGGACCGTCGCAATTTGCATACCTTGGTTTTATCAACCGATGTGAAACCCTCAGGCTGTATCATATACACGTCCTCGAGCAGGTTTCCATTAAGGAAAGCTATTTTCACATCCATCTGCCATATCTCATAATCATAATGAGCCGCTATGGCCAGGAGCATCCGAATGGATTTAAGCATAGCTACAGGCGAATTGGTTTCGTCATAATCAACACCTTGCTACGATATCCTTTCGCCACCAATCTAGCCTTATAGGTAATCACATTACCATCCATGTCGGTTTTCTTCTTGAAAATCCACTTGCACCCTATAGGCTTTATGCCTTCAGGTGGGTCAACCAAGTTCTAAACTTGGTTTTCATACATGGAATCCATTTCCGACTTCATGGCACCAAGCCACTTATCCCTTTCTGAACTTGTCAGCACTTCTTCATAACTGGTAGGCTCCTCATCATCAATGAGTAACACGTCGTTCGATTCACTTACAAGAAATCCATATCTCTCAGGAATATTGCGTGTTCTACCAGATCTACGAAGATGTGGTGTTACAATAGGTCCAGCCGATTGCTCATCACTATGAGTTGTCGGTTGTTGTGCTTCACCAGGTATCTCATCAATGTCTATTTGAGTCTCTCGAGCCTCCTCAAGCTCGACGACACTCCCACTGTTTTCTTGCAAGAGAAACTCTCTCTCTAGAAACACAGCATGCCTTGAAACAAACACCTTTTGTTCCACAGGATGATAGAATTGGTAACCCCTAGTTTCCTTAGGGTATCCAATAAATAGACATTTATCAGACTTAGCATCCAATTTGTCTGATACAGTTCGCTTCAGATAAGTAGGACAACCCCATATCTTCAAGTAAGATACATGAGGTTTCTTACTATTCCATATCTCATATGGAGTAGTTGAGACTACCTTGGTGGGCATTCTGTTTAACAAGTAAACAGTTGTCTGAAGTGCATAGCTCCAAAAGGACTTGGGAAGAGTCGCATGATTCATCATTGACCTGACCATGTCCAACAAGGTCCGGTTACGCCTCTCAGATACACCATTATGCTGTGGTGTATATGGCGGAGTCCATTGAGACAATATACCATTGTCTCAAGAAACTCTTGACTTAAGTATTCACCACCTCGATCCGATCGAAGTATTTTAATACTCTTGTCATGTTGTTTCTCTACTTCATTTCTGAACTCTTTGAACCTTTCAAAGGCTTCAGACTTGTGTTTCATCAAGAACACATACCCAAACCGTGAGTGATCATCAGTGAAGGTAATGAAGTAGCTATAGCCTCCTAATGCTTGAGTTGACATAGGTCCACATACATCAGTATGTATTAGACCTAGTAACTCTCCCACTCGTTCACCTTTTCCAGTAAAAGGTAACTTAGTCATCTTGCCTTTTAAGCATGATTCGCATGTATCGTATGAATCCAATTCAAACGATTCCAGAATTCCACATCGGTGTAATTCGGACATGCGTTTCTTGCTTATATGGCCAAGACGACAATGCCACATATAGGAGTCTATTTGATTATCCTTTCGAGCACGCGTGTTGCTCGCTTCGATATTGAAAATGTCACTGGATACGTCCAACGTATAAATGCCATTACTCAAAGTTCCAGTTCCATAAAGTACACCATTCAAAGTTATATAATAACAATTGTTACTAAACGTCAAATGGAAACCATTTCTATTTAAGCAGAAAATAGAAACAATGTTCTTTATTAGAGAAGGAACATAATAGCAATTGTCCAGTTCCAAGACTAGTCCACTAGGGAGTTTCAGCAAATAAGTTCCGATGGCGACCGCAACAACCTTTGCTCCATTGCCAACTCGCAAATTTAACTCCCCTCTGACAAGTCTTCTTCTATTCCTTAGCCCCTGTATGTCATTACATATATATGAGCCACACCCAGTATCAAATACCCAAGTGTCTGAGGAAATAGAATGACAATCAATAAAGAAGATTTCTGAAGAAGATGGGCCATCCGATGCCTTATCCTTCTTCACGGACTCAAGATAAATCTTGCACTTTCTTCGCAAATGGCCCTACTTGCCATAATGATGGCAAGTGCCATTTTGAGCTGGTTATACCTTTTTAGCCTTTTTCTTCTTCCCCTTCTGTTGTTCCTTTGACTCCCTCTTAGAACCTTTCTTCGAGGAATCAACTAACAACACCGTCCCCTGCTCATGCTTCTCAGAAGGCTCCACAGTCTTCAGCATGTTGAGCAGTACCACAGATGAACCTTCTTGCATCTCAGAGGTGAAGAGGAGCTTGGAGACTTCGAACCTTTCGAATCTCACTTGCTTATCAAACAACTCATAAAGATGAAGGACTACGATATGAGCATCCATATGCTCATGCTGCTTTCGTAGCTTGGGTTCCATCGCGGCTAGCATGATGCAACTTGTCAGTTCAGAATCAGTCACATGTTTCTGATAGACCAACAATTGGTCCGGAGTTGCATCGTCACTAGGATGGGCGGGAAGAGGCGCTTCGAGGACATACGCAAGCTTTTCACCTTGAGAACAATTCTCAAGTTTCTAAGCCAGTCCAAGAAGTTCGGCCCAGTTAATTTATTTGAAACAAAATGGAACGCAAATTAAAAGACAACATGATCAATTTTAGAAATACAAAACGAGCATATATGAGAAAGATGATTTTTAAAATGCATCAATATACATTTATAAATCCCATTCATTTTTCGAATTTCAAAAACCCCAAAATCACTTCGGGAGATCGTAGGTCCATCTCCGAATGGGCTGATATCCATCATAGTTATGAACAACCTTGGAGAGAGTCCAACAAGCCATTCATAACTACGACGATAGGTATCAACTATACCGATTGCATATCACATATATGCAACTATCACAATGTGCTATCAACTAATTGAATGTTCACACATACATCGGGTTGTTAACACATTAACAAGTATGCATCATATGCATAGCACCCAACTTCACCTCCCTTTACATCGACCTTGGAGAGAGTCCAACAAGCCGATGCTCGTGTTAAAGCCAACCCATTAATCGGAAATAGTTTTAATATGGTTAGGCGCATTCAACCAATTAGCCCAGCTTGGAGAGAGTCCAACAACCAAAGCTAACGATTGACCTCTGACTCTTACCATATTAGTATTAAACTATTCCATGGTTTGAACATGTTCGGGTTCGAGCCGGGCTTGGAGAGAGTCCAACAACCCAAACAAGAAACGAAACTCTGGTTCTAACCATATTAATGGAAGGTGTAGGCTTTAATATTGTTTAAGGGTTTTTATGTCTCATCTTCTTTGCATGCAAATAACTATTATCTACATGACATGGCATACATGGCATACATCTACATGTCACGACACGCATGACATAATATTATGCATCTAATGCAATTACATGACATACAATTATGTCATGTATATAATTTCCTTATATGTCATAACTATTTATAGAAATAAAATATGTTTAAGATTTGATTCTCCAAATCAAATCATAATTAAATTAGGAAACAAATTTCCAAATCTAATCACATATTTTATTCATGGAATTATTTGATTAAGGAAAATCTATTTAGGAAACCAATTTCCTAAATCATTAAAACTACTCATGGAAATAAAATATTTTAAGATTTGATTTCCCAAATCAAATCATGATTAAATTAGGAAACAAATTTCCAGAATCTAATCAAATATTTTATTTTTGGAAAATATCAATTTCCATAAATACTTCCAACTTTCCAAAAGTGGAAGATTTCCATAAATACTTCTAGACTTTCCAAAATTGAAAAATTTCCATAAATACTTTTAAATTTCCAAAATTAGAAAATTTCCAGAAATACATTATGACTATCGCAAAACCATTTTTACGATTATGTCGAAACACAACCTGGGCTCTGATACCACTGTTGGGTTTCCGGCACCGCGGTGTGTATGTGTTCGATCACGTTTCGTAAACATGAACACAGCGGAAGCAATAAAAATAATAAATCTACATTTATTACAACACACGCATGCATATTACAACAAGTGTAGACATAACCGTAAATTTAAATTTGCAATAAAAGGAAATTTATCTACGTTATACCTTTCGTATGACGTGTAGCGGGAACGACATCAATCGGAACGATCCTCGCTAGAATCGTCTCTATCCGTATCCACGCCGAGTTCCTCGGGATGACTTCGCTAAGCCACGAGCTTCGTCTTCGTACGGGTTACTAGCCTCGTGTTGAAGACGACGTGATCGAGAGATGATCACGATCTGAATCCAAATTCGGATCCTAATACGAGTTCTCAAAACTCGCTTCTCAGGAGAGGTATTCGTCAACCAATTGACGAATCCTTCGTCCTCCACCTCAGAGGATTACCGGAGATCGAATCCCCGGTAAGTTAGTCGCTGTCGGAGCTCTAACCGTTGTCCAAACGATGCTCCGACGAGAGGAGAACAAGCTGTCCAGAAAACTGGACAGCTTTGGTGGAGGTGATAGGCGCCGGCCAACCAAGGGAGATAGAGCTCACCTTAATGCCAAACTTGAAGGAGATCACCGGAGCACTAACCGAAAGCAGCTCGACGCCGGCGAGGGGGAAGGAAGCAACCTTCTAGACGCCGGTTGGAGGAGCTTTGGGCGGCGGCAATAGGTTGGCGCCGAGAGCTCCAAGGAGGAGGTGGGCGGCAACCTTAGGGCTAGGGGTTTTTGGATTAGGGCTTAATTATTCCTTAAGCCCTCTTTTATAGAGAACTAATTCTCTTAATGGTTATTGGATCATAACCATTAGGCCCGTTAACCCGCTCCATTAAGATAAATTAAAATAAACCAAACCATGATGGTTTATTTTAAGTTAAAACGAACCGAATCAACTTTTGGTTCATTCGTTTAAAATAAACCAAACCCTTTGGTTTATTCTTCTCCATTGGATTAGAACCAAACCATTTTGGTTCATCCATTATGTCTTCATAAGACACGGCCCATCCACGCTTCCATTGTGACTGAAATGATTTCATGCTCACTTCATGTTTGGTCCAACCAAACCTTGTTTCTCTCGGTCTGAGAATCCCATTCTCAAGCTCGTTTTAAATCCTTTGGATTACGCTCGTTGTGCGTGTGACCAAATAGGTTCTCGATTTATGTTGGCCGTCTATAATTAACCATTAATTATAGAACGATCATGAGTGGCACCTAGTAGTACATCATGATCCCCAATTAACCGAAAAGATCAACGGTTGATCCAGAACTATTTCTGAAACCCTTCAGCAGCTCGAATGATTCGTGCCCCATTCCCTTCACTCATCTTATACCCACTTGGTTCAGGACATGGTCTATAGTGTCAGTCCCCACTAGGTTGACTATGTCACACCTAGCCCAAGTATCAATTCCTCGTCCTACGGATTCTAGTTACTCCACATGTATCGAAGAGTACCTTACTTTAAACATGTAATGCTTTGGCCAAAGACTTTAGTAACAATCTGACGAGAGGCCATGGGTATACATCTCCTCGCAAGGAGTGGTGAATCCTTTATAGGCTATTCAAACACCTTCGATCATTTCGACTTATACCCAATCATCCCGGGTCCACATCTCCTTAGAGATGTTTGCTTAAGATGTCAAAGCATAAGTCTCCATGATCAAGATGACTTGAATACCGCAAGTCAAAGGAACATTGCACTTAAGCCACAGTAAGAACTTCATTGACATATCTATATATGCAGAGAACCATATGAAGTCTTACGGCTGGTCACTCCAATGAACTAGTTACCATAACTAGCATCCACGATTAACTCCGGACATCACTATGTCTCCCAATGAGAATCACCGCTTGGATACACCAAGGAGTATACCTCGTGCTAGTCTCGACAGAATTGATGGTGTCCAAATCCATCAATTCATCGACTAGGGATAATTTCGATACATCACAATTACACATGTAGAGATACTCACTAGTTGTGATCCAATCACAAATTCTCTCATGCTGTGAATCGTATCGTGGACATTCAGTAAATGAGTTTAAGATCCAATCAAATACATAAAACATGTATACTCAAATAGTGAATCTTCATTTATCATATAAATGGTTCATACATAAGGCGATTGCCTTAGGACATCTCTCATATATTACTAACAAGCCCGCCCAGGGCCGTATAACCAACAACCTCAAGTCACTTTCCCCCAAACGCCGTCTCAGGAGGTTGTTTCTCAAGAAGGTCCATCAGGTGAGGGCCCATCATCCAATCTAAATAACGCTCCCACATGGGGGGTTATCCATGTTATAGCCGGAGGACCTACTGATGGGGACTCCAACCGGGCGCGGAAGTCATACGCCCGTCTCATGGAGAGTCTGGCCATTATCATTGAGCAGACTGTACAAACTGCATCACCCGTTTCATTCGGGCTAGAAGATCTTCAAGGCATCCTACTGCCCCACACGAATGCCTTAGTTATCCGAATATCCCTAGCCAATTAGGAAGTGGCTAGGGTGCTGGTCGACTCGGGAAGCTCTGTCAATATCCTCTTTCAGGAGGCTTTCAGACAGATGCAGCTGGGAAATGCTCAGCTAGAAGATGTGGCTACACCCCTCTTTGGATTCGCAGGGCATGTGATCCACCCCACCGGGCAGATTTCGTTGCCCCTGACTCTGGGCGTAAAGCCCAGCCAAAAAACCAGTATCATATCTTTCCTCATCGTGGATGCTCCATCCACTTATAATGCTATTCTTGGTCGTCCTTTCCTTACTATCTTTCAGGCGGTGGCTTCCCCGTACCACCAAAAGTTAAAATTCCCAGTTGGACCGCTGGTGGGAGAAGTCTGAGGGGAATAGAAGGCCGCCCGTAGCTGTTATGTACAAATGGTTTGGGATGACCAGAAGAAGGCCCGAACCGATGATCGCAAAGGGAAAGCTATCATCATTATTGATGTCTGTGTCTTGGAAGAATCCCCCCCCAAAGCAGACAAAATGGAGGAAGGAGAGCTGGTGGAAATAACTCCAGGAAAGGCCACACGGGTGGCGCAGCAACTGAAGGCCAAGGAGGAGCTGGTGGCTTGCCTGTGGGAGAATGAAGACATCTTTGCGGGAGATGTGCATGATCTCACAGGGATTAACCCTAGTGTGGCTGAACACTATCTCAACATAACCAGAGGAGCCCGACCCGTCCAACAGAAGCCGCGACACTTTGGACCTGAGAAGGACAAGGTCATAGCTGAAGAAGTGGATAAACTGTTAAAAGCAGGTCATGTAAAGGAAATCCAATTTCCCGAGTGGGTTTCCAATGTAGTCTTGGTCCCCAAGCCTTCTGGGCAATGGAGGATGTGTATCAATTTTTGTAATTTGAATAAAGCGTGCCCTAAAGACTGCTACCCTTTGCCTCGTATTGATCAGTTGGTAGATTCCACTGTGGGAAATGAAGTGGTGTCCCTAATGGATGCATACCAAGGATACCATCAAATACCTTTGGCCAAAGAAGATCAAAAGAGGGTTAGCTTTGTGACAGCAGGGGGGTTATACGCTTATGTGGTGATGCCTTTCGGTTTAAAGAATGCCGGGGCCACCTATCAGCGCCTCATGGACAAGATTTTTGCGGAGCAGAAAGGAAAAAATATGGAAGTCTACGTGGATGACATCTTAGTCAAATCGAAAACCACTCGGGATTTGGTCAAGGATTTAAATGAAACCTTCGCCACACTTAGACGGTATAATATGAAGCTGAACCCTACAAAATGTCTATTTGGGGTGAAAAGAGGCAAATTCTTGGGTATATAGTCACTGAGAAAGGGTTGCAGGCTAACCCTGAGATGGTGCAAGCATTGTGCAACATGAAGTCACCCACTAACTTGCGAGAGACCCAGAAGTTGGTGGGTAGGATTGTTTCCTTATCTCGATTTATAGCCAGATCGGCGGACAAAGGGCTACCTTTCTTCAAGATTCTGCGTAAAGCTACCAAATTTCAGTGGGACGATCAATGCGAGCAGGCTTTCCAGGAGTTGAAGAAATATTTGGCTGGGCTCCCACTATTAGCCAAACCAGTGGCCGGCGAACCGTTATGGATGTATTTGGACGTATCAAAGGGAGCTATTAGTTCGATTTTATTGAAACAAGAAGGCTCTCATCAACAACCTATTTATTATACCAGCCATATTTTGAAGGGAGCTGAATTCCGTTTTACAGAGCTAGAGAAGCTGACATATATTCTAGTTCTGACCGCCCGTAAATTGAGACCGTACTTTCTGGCTCACCCCATCACTGTTCTAACTCACAGTGAACTGGGCAAGGTCGTCACTAAGCCCACTTCTCCGGAAGATTGGCCAAATGGGTGGTAGAATTAAGTGAATATGATATTCACTACCAACCCCGAACCGTTATCAAGGCCCAAGCGCTCGCTGAATTTCTAGCGGAGGTACCTTGTGGCTCGGAAGATGGTTCATCAACAAAAGAGGAAGGATCAGATGCATGGAACATATTCGTAGATGGTTCTTCAGGATCTACGGGTAGCGGTGTTGATGTTTTGTTAATCTCCCCTGATAAAGAGGAAACCCGCATAGTCGTACACCTGGGATATCGGGCATCCAATAATGAGGCGGAGTATGAAGCCATTCTAGCAGGATTGCAGGCTGCTATGGCAGTAGGAGCTTCTTCAATTATAATCCATTCGAATTCCCAGCTGGTGATATCACAACTTCAAGGTTCTTTTGCGGTTCGGGAGGAAAGGCTGCACAAGTATTTGAAAGCCTTTGAGAAAGAAAAAGTCCAGTTTCAGCAAGTCCTCTTAAGCAAATTCCATGGGAGAATAACGAGAAGGCAAATGAATTGGCTCGGGTGGCCAGCGCTATGGAAGGAGTGAAATCATTGGAAACGGTTCATGTGGAAATCCCTACTTCCCTAGCGATATGCAATGTGGAGGAAGCGGCGCCCGAACCAGACCCAATCCCTAATTGGAGGACCGACATTATAGCTTATTTACAGCATGGAAAGATTCCTGAAGAAAAAGGAGCGGCATCTGCTTTAATGTGTAGAGCCAGACGCTTCACTATCTTAAACGGAGACTTATATAAGACATCTTTCGGACGACCCTTATTGAAATGTTTAGGAAGCGAGGATGCTGAATGGGTACTCCGGGAGATTCACGAAGGCTGTTGCAGTAACCATCTGGGGGGAGAGCTTTGGCAAGGAAGGCCCTGTTAGTAGGGTATTTTTGGCCTACTCTCTAACAAGATGCCGCTCGTATAGTGCAAACTTGCCCCGCTTGTCAAAAGCATAGCAACCGGTCCGAACGACCGTCTGAGTTAATGAAAGTTGTGGTCGCTTCATGTCCTTTTGATCAATGGGGAATGGATATAGTGGGTCCGATGCCAGTGGCACCTTTACAGAAGAAATTTTTATTGGTAGCTGTAGATTACTTCTCCAAATGGGTGGAAGCAGAGCCCCTTGCCAAAATTACCGAGAATGCTGTAATATAATTCTTATGGAAGAATATTGTCTGTCGATATGGTATTCCTCGAAGGATAGTTAGTGATAATGGACGTCAGTTCCAGGGTAAAAAGATTAAAGAATGGTGCCAAAGTCTCAACATTCAGAAATCTTTCACTTCAGTAGCCCACCCTCAAGCTAATGGTCAAGTTGAAGTTACTAATAGAATTCTCATTCAGGGGTTGAAGACTAAATTGGGCACTCAGAGGGGGAATTGGGCGGAAGAATTGCCCGGAATATTGTGGGCCTACCGAACCATACCAAAAACTGCAACGGGAGAGACTCCTTTCAGTTTAGTATATGGGACGGAAGCTGTTATTCCGGTCGAAGCTCTTTTAAGTAGCGCCAGAGTAGAAATGTACGAGCCAGAGCAGAACCAAGTTATTCGAAGCACTGAGTTGGACTTGGTGGAAGAAAAGCGGGAGGCGACATGGAAGCGAGCGGAGTTTTACAAGAGAAGAGTGCAGCAAGCCTTTAATAAGAAGGTGATGCCTCGAAGATTTCAGAAGGGGGATTTGGTTCTGCGTAAAGTCAATCCCGCGGGAGATCCTGGAAAGTTAGCTCCAAATTGGGAAGGGCCCTATGAAATGACGCATCGCGTAGCTGGGTCGGCGTATTATTTAAAGGATGATCAGGGCAAGGAATTTCCCCGACCATGGAACGCTATTCACTTGAAACCTTTCTACATTGTATAAGAAATGATGGATAAGAGAAGAGGCATTGGAGAGTCCTCGAGGGGATGTACTTGATAATTTGTTGTGTTCATTCAGTATATAGCACATATGAGTTTGATTGATTCACAATGATACTGTAGTTTTTATAGCGAATTCTGAAGAAGAAAAGAAGATAACAAAGAGACTACGTCCCAAAATAATACATCAGGTTATAACCTAAACCGTTCGGGAGGATAGCGCCGAAAGCCGACTTCCCAATTTAAAGAAAAAGTTGGGTAGTTTGCGGGCGGAAGTCCTTGGTGCGCATATTGGCAAACCGCCTCGTTAAACCCATCTTTATAAGTGGCGCGTAGCAGGATGGTTAGTCGTTCCTGGCGGTTCGGACGGTCAAGACTCCGATCCCGATGAAGCCTACGACACTTCTCTTGTTTCTCTTGAAGAGTTCGGCGTATGTCAACATAGCATTGGGATACTTCCATAATAGCATCGGCTAGGATGGAAATATCATTGGCTCGGGAGGATTAATCTTGCTGGATAAGGGTTGTCATGTCCATTATATTCTGGCGCATTGAGGCCAAAATTCCCTCCACCGCCTCGGAGTAAGATCTGGTGCGGGTAAGCTCAGTGCCTAGCCTCTGGAGGGAGGTTTCCTGCCTGGTATACGGGTGTGAGCATGAGCCCTAGAAGTTATGAGGGAGGAGTTTTCTTGTACCTCCTTGCACAGGCGAGTACGGAGGTTCCCTATTTTATCCTCCGCCTGCTGATGCTGAAGCCAAAGACGGGTGATTGTTTCTGAATCCCGTTGCTGCCCCTGAAGGAGTTCCGTTACCTGATTTCGAAGATTTATCAATTCTTGAGAGGAGGAAGACTCCTGGTCAAGATGTACCAGCTGAAGGTCCCGCGGGAGGGAAGATAGTTCCGTGTCAGGTCCCTGTTGTCCCTGTAATGCCGTTATAGTATTGGCATCTTTTTGAAGTTGATGGCGAGCCTCTGTCAGTTGCTCCTGACATTGTTGCAGTTGTTGAGACAGGAGGCGCTCCCGATGTAAAGCAGCTGCCAAATCCTCCCTTTGTTGTTGTTCCAACTTTAGATATTGAGCTCGATATTGTTGGAGAGAACGATCTAGCTCTTGATAGTTGGTCAGGGCCTGTATGCCGATGGTTGAAAGGAAATCATACAGCAAGAAAATTAAGGAAGTCGATTGAAGAAACATACCAATTCCAAGGCATGGTGCAAGCCTTCCATCCGGGGAGTCAATTCTTCTAAATTTAATATTCGAAGACTCCGGGGGGAAAAGGAAGAAGAAGGGGTGGACGATATTGAAGGTAGAGGTTCACTAATCAGAGGAAGAAAGGGAGTGGTAGCCATAGTTTGAAGCGGGGGTTCGAAGGGGAGAGATGGAGGAACACTGGCCAGAAGGTTCACAGGGGGTGAAGTTGGGGGCAAAGAATCGGGAGCAGGAGAAGGAGAGTGCACCACGGCTGGCGGTGATGTGGGCACATCAAAAGTTGCGAAAGGGAAGTGATCTGGCAACGAATCTGGAGAGGATGAGATGATGAGCATAGGGCTGGAGGAGCCTTCGTTGGGAAGGCGAGAAGTGGAGGGAAGTGGGCTAATGCCCATAGGAGGAGAAGGGCTATTCAGGCGAGAGGAAGAAGGGGAGATAGTCAATGGGGAATTATCAATCACCATGGGTTCAAAGGTGGAGTTGTATTCAGGGGAAAAAGAAGGCAAGGATGCGCAAACATCTATAATGGGCTGACATGGAAGCACGCCTTCCATAGATTCATCCTCAGATTGGGATGAAGGAGAAGGTGACTTCCGAACACTTGCGGCGGAGGGGGAAGAAGTAGGAGAGTTAGGGTTTGTAAGTAACAGAGGAAGAGAGGAAGGGTTGGTTACTCCGGTTTCCTCTGGAACGGAGGTAATAAGGGTTTCAGGCGGAGGTGAAGAAGAAAGGCGAGACGGAGCAGGAATGATGACAATAAGGGAAGGTGAGGAGGAAGATGAAGCTGGCGGTTGACCTTCGCCTCGCTTGAGGTGTGAATAACAGCTTGCTATTTCTCGGAAGAAAGTGGAATGCATCTTGCTGGTCTAAGAATGAAGAAGAAAGGTGCTGAAGTAGGGGATTGAGGCAATGGAGGAAGGCGACGGAAAGAGGAACAAACAAAAACGAAGAAGACGAAAAGGCGTAAGGAATGAAGGTAACCGAAAGGAAGACGAAGAATCCCCTATAAAAAGGGGGAAGAATGGGCTCATAATGATTATTGGGCTCCTCGTTGATAAAAGAGGAGGCCCTAAGTGGAAGGAAAATGAGGATTTATCCTGCAAATGACCCATTATGTGTTAAAGCCCTCGCTTTCATGGGAGGAAATAGGTGGAGGTGCCCCCCTTTGAGATGAAGATAGGAAGAACAGTGGTGTGAAAACGTCACACTCTTTATGCTGAAGGCCTTTGGGCACTATATATTATTTTTATCTCCCCGCGAAGCGGAAGAATATCCCCGTGTGGTGGTGGAGCGGAAGAACTGAGATTACCTCGGTTATATATTATTTTTATCCCCGCGAAGTGGAAGAATATCCCCGTGTGGTGGTGGAACGGAAAAATTGAGGTTTCCTCAGTTATATATATCATTTTTATCCCCGCGAAGCGGAAGAATATCCCCGTGTGGTGGTGGAACGGAAGAACCGAGATTTCCTCAGTTATATATATCATTTCTATCCCCGCAAAGCGGAAGAAGTTGAACACATTATTCAACTTTATATTATTTTATTCCCGTGTGATGGTGGAACGGAAGAACCGAGATTACCTCGATTATATATCATTTTTATCCCCGCGAAGCGGAAGAAGTTGAACATATTATTCAACTTGATATTATTTTATCCCCGTGTGGTGGCGGAACGGAAGAACGGAGATTTCCTCCGTTATATATATCACTTTTATCCCCGCGAAGCGGAAGAATATCCCCGTGTGGTGGTGGAACGGAAGAACCGAGATTTCCTCAGTTATATACATCATTTTTATCCCCGCGAAGCGGAAGAATATCCCCGTGTGGTGGTGGAACGGAAGAACCAAGATTTTCTCAGTTATATATATCATTTCTATCCCCCGCGAAGCGGAAGAAGTTGAATACATTATTCAACTTTATATTATTTTATTCCCGTGTGGTGGTGGGACGGAAGAACCGAGATTACCTCAGTTATATATCATTTTTATCCCCGCGAAGCGGAAGAAGTTGAACATATTATTCAACTTGATATTATTTTATCCCCGTGTGGTGGCGGAACGGAAGAACGGAGATTTCCTCCGTTATATATATCATTTTTATCCCCGCGAAGCGGAAGAATATCCCTGTGTGGTGGTGGAACGGAAGAACCGAGATTTCCTCAGTTATATATATCCCCGCAAAGCGGAAGAATATCCCCGTGTGGTGGTGGAACGGAAGAACCGAGATTACCTCGGTTATATATCATTTTAATCCCCGCGAAGCGGAAGAAGTTGAACATATTATTCAACTTTATATTATTTTATTCCCGTGTGGTGGTGGAACGGAAGAACCGAGATTACCTCGGTTATATATCATTTTTATCCCCGCAAAGCAGAAGAAGTTGAACATATTATTCAACTTGATATTATTGTATCTCCGTGTGGTGGCAGAACGGAAGAACGGAGATTTCCTTCGTTATCTATATCATTTTTATCCCCGCAAAATGGAAGAAGCTGAAGTCATTATTATTTTATCCCCGTGTGGTGGTGGAACGGAAGAACTGAGATTTTCTCAGTTATATATATCATTTTTATCCCTGCGAAGCGGAAGAAGTTGAAGTCCTTATTCAGTTATATATTATTCTATCTCCTTGTGGCTGTGGAGCAGCAAAGTTGGGTCATTTAGTGACTCTATATTATTATATTCCTAGCAGAAGCGCCGAAGGAGGCCTCAGCTATGTGTCATCTTATTTGGATATGAGGGAGGTAAAATGGGGCATAACACAAGAAATATTAGAAGAAGAAGACAAACAGGAAAAGTTCATTGCTTCAAAAAGATTACACATTCTAATTCTTCTTACAAGAAAAGAAAATAAAAGACCCTTATATATGGGGTATTACAGTTCTTTGTTAGGAGGAGCTGACGGAGCTTCTTTGCGCGGCGAAGGTTGGCACATTAGTTGCCGAAAGTAGGATTGCTGCAGGAATATCTGCTTAGATAGTTCCTTCTGGGACCCTGCTAGCTGTTGACGCAAAGAGTAGTTGTCGGCGGAGACTTCCCTCAGCCGCTGCTGCAAGTACCTCACCTGTTTTTCCAGGTTAGCAATATAACGTTGCTCGTCCACCCTTTCTTCAGAAGGAAAGGAACTGCTGCCATGTTCAGACATTTTGTCCATAGCTAAGGGAAAAGAGGGGAAAAGATGGATGTTATGCAGCTGGGGTTGGAGGTCCTTATAACGATAAAGGATGAGGGCGCATTTATTAACAGAAAAAGTAAGGATAATGAATGCTGGTAAAGAAGGGGAAACGTAACGACAGTAGGTGAAAAGTCGCTGGTACAGTAATTGTAAGAAAAAAGGGTCCGAATCTCCGAGAGATGGTAAAAGAAAGTAGGTTTAGGCCAGATTACAGTCTTGCTGATGACAGAAACCTTACTTCTACAGGAAAACGACAAAAACGAATACCAATTCCCTCCTTCATTTTTATTAGCATACTTAAAATGATTACATCATTTAAGCTACGAAGATTTTCTATGATTGCTCTTAACAGAAGAAGCATTAGAGGGCTCCCCAGGGGGGGAAGGTGCCAAGATGACCCTGTAGAGCTTGCCTTGGGCAGAAGGAATGAACGGTGGACCTTCATCAAGAGGAGGCGAACGGATCCTCGTGGGGGAAACTGGAAGAACTGGTGGACCTTCATCAAAAGGAGGTGGACGGATCCCCGCAGGGGAAACTGGAATGAAGGCTAAAGACGGTGGAAGTGGAGAAAGTTCGGCAGAGGCCCGGGGATCTCCCACTGTGTACTCCCATGTT
This sequence comes from Wurfbainia villosa, assembly GCA_025175895.1. Lineage (NCBI taxonomy): Eukaryota > Viridiplantae > Streptophyta > Magnoliopsida > Zingiberales > Zingiberaceae > Wurfbainia > Wurfbainia villosa. The sequence continues at coordinate 36,138,296 of CM046006.1, forward strand.
AAGGGAGGGTTCCATACCCGATTGCGAAACGAAGGAAAGGGTGCTTTATAAGACCTCCCCACGGGAGGAGAGGGAGCTGTGGTATGGGACGGAAAAGGAAGGGGACGGAAGGATGAGGTCGCTGTCGAGTGGGTTTCGGAATCTTCAGCGTCCCCGAAAACCCAGTCCCACAGCTCAAAAGATTCGGAGTCTGAAGAAATCTCAATGGGGTGTTCTGCTGAAGCCATGGGAGTAAGATGGAAGGACGAAGACATGAAGGGGGATAATTTATAGTTAGGGGAAAGGAACTGCGGTAGTTCTCGAGAAGGAGAAGAAGGTGAAGAGACTGATATCGTAATGGCAGCCGCATAGGTACTCCTCAAGATATCGTTTCCGAAGTAGTGAGAAAGACAGTGAAGATCAATAGGCGAAAATCATTTAATTTTTGACCGAGCCAAAATTGGGTCGGATATGAATAAGACCCTCCGAGACCTTCCAAGTAAGTCCCCGAACCAACTAGGTGATTGCGCCATGCGACACGAGAAAAGAAATGACAGTGTAAAAAGAGAAAAGCTTAAGGTTGGTTCAGAATTCCCGACCCACAAGGAGACATGCAAGGAGAATAACAAAAAGCTATGCTAACATAATTACTTTTCAGCATTAGGGAAAAAGTCATTACAAGGAAGAGAATATTGGAAGTTACAATTCAAATAGTTCGGGGGGACACTTGGCTAGTGCATCCATGGGATTTAAATAGCTGGTGTCCGTGCCAGGGGGCGGATATCCCCGTTCAGCGTTCAGAGCCGAAGACCCATCGAAGCCTAATATGAACAGGTCCACCCCCTTCTTGACGTATCACCCTTTTAAATCAGCTTCTGTCTCGCAGCTGGATTGGCAATCGCTAACTGAGCTTGGCAATCAGCCAGCTGGATTTGGCTCTCCGTTAGTTGAGCTGCCAAGGCATCCCTCTCGGTGGCTGCTTTTATAGCTTGCCGTCCCAAAGTTGAAAGGGCCTCGGAGTGTTCTTTTTGAAAGGCAGACTGTTGCCGAGCCGTTGCCGAGAGAGTTCGAGGAAGAGCCGCCACCATGGAGGAGAGTTCTTGGCACTTCTCTATGCAAGATCCCCTAGTGGCTTCCCAGGCTTGTCGTTCCAGTCGAAGCAGTTGGCACTCTTGTTGGAATTGTTCGATAGCAGTTGAAGAATCTGCGGCTTTAATGATCACGTCTCCAAGCTGCCCCTTATATTCTTTTAGTTCATGGGCAAGGATATCCACTCGTTGCAATTCACTAGACTGAAGGAAAACTTGCCGCTTGAGGTCTTCATTCTTCCGCTGAAGCTCCTCCTTTTCGCTTTGGACCAGGGCCAATTGTGTCATAGCATCTTCACATTGGCCCCTCAGGTCAGATTCCTTCGCCTCTTTCTCGCTCAATTGCCGAACGAGCTATTTCTGTTGCGTTAGAGAGGCGAAGTGGCGTGCCTCCACACTGAATTGGAATTGAGCCAGTTGAATTACCATTTTGCTGTGTTGGGTTGAGGCCTAGAAGAAAGGAAGCACCATCAGTATATGCTGACACAGAGAGATACATATAGTAAAGATGAGAAGGGGACAGTAAATACCTCAGCCAGCAATTTGCCTACTTGTTCGCAGGGACCTTGCACGCCTGATTGATTAAAAAATTTCACCTCTGAAGGGTTACGAATCTGTAGCAGAGATCCCAATGTAGCCCTTGAGGGGGTCGGAATAGGAAGATCCTCTCCTTCGGAGGGAAGCGCAGGTCCGACGCACCGAAGAGGGGTGGGAGAAGTAAGCGTGTCGGAGGAGATAGGAGCAAAGATGGACTCGGTACGGGAAGGCAATGGAGAATCATGTGCGGAGGGGGATGAATTAGGAGAATGGGAAGGAGAGTCCCTTCTGTGGGGAGATGAAGATGGGACGGATAAGGTAATATCTTTTCTCCTCGGGTCGTAGAGGGTTAAGGATCGTGAACCAGGTTGACCGGAAGAGGAAGGGGGAAGAGCAAATGAACTCGGGGTTCCTTTCTTAATGAGCCTCAATTTCTTCCGAGGAGAAGAAGGAGATGCCAGCGATTTACCCCTCTTGGTTGAGGCCTTTTTCTTCTTGGCAGCCTCAATCGCCTCTCCTTCTACCAAAGCGTCCTGCATTAGATTATCTGCAAAATGTATTGGTGAGAAAGATGAATAATGTAGGAAGAAAGTTATATTAAAAGGAAAGTATCATCCTACCTACAGCAACTGAGGTCGTTGAAGGGAGGGGGGATAGTCCGAAGTGGCTCAGAAGGGGAGTTTTTATCAAGTGATTCGAATAGTAATGTGACTCTCCCAATATCCTATACACTTCCGGGAAAGGACATTGGGTCCTCATTTCCCGGAAGGAAGGCAGTTCGGGAAGTTCCACCTTCCAGATATCGGAGTAAGGTAAAGATGTTGGAAGCTGTACAAAGAAGTACAATTCTTTCCATTCCTTATGGGAAGTGGGCATGTTCACTAGGAATTGACAGTCTGGGCGGCTGGACAGATAAAAAAGGCCAGCCTTGGAAGATTTCAATTGAAAGAAGCAATGGAATATTTCAGGGGTTAAAGGGAGGTTTAGATGTCGAAACACTATAGAGGCCCCCGACAGAATCCGAAAGGAATTGGGGGTGAATTGGTTCAGGGGTAGTCCATAAAAGTCTAAAATATCTAAATAGATGGAAGGTGCTGGTAGGGACAGGCCGTTAAGAAACTATTCGGAGAAGAAGCAGGTTAGACCAGGAGGAGGACAATTTGGTCGGTGCATCTTGGTCGTAAAGTAGCATTTTAGGGAAGGGTCTATAAACCTGTCCTTAAGGTTACAGAAATAATGGTCGCGGTCTAGTTGGGTTATGGTATGCTCATACCACGCAGGGGAGGGGATGGTCTTAGGGGCCATAGGTATAAAGCAGGACAGAGTACTTACTTGGGGGGTTAGAAGGATAACGTATAAGGAGGAGAGGGGTGGGTTGCTAAAACGCCGCCGGTGAAAATCGCAGGAGAGAAGAAGTTGAAGGGACGATATTGTTGGGCACACTAAGTAATACCTAAAAGAAAAAGGCGGAGGTTTATATAGGGTTTTTGTGACAATTCGATTATAGGAGGGCGAAAGGAGAAGCGGGGCCCATGGGCCCATTAGACCGCCTCAAGTATATGCGGTAAAGCTTTAAGAAAGGAGTAAATTTGAATTAATAAGCCAAATATGGAGTAGGAACCTTATATAGTTTGAAAGTCAAGCTTATAACTTCGCTTGACTATTTTTTGGGGTTGACTAATGATACCGTCGTTACCTCTTCTCTATGAGCTCACAGGCAAGGTGTTACCCGAACCAATTAACGGGTTCAGTGGAGAAAGAAGAGAGGAACGGTTCGGGCGCAAGCGCCTGAAATAATTGGCATGGGAAAGTTGGTGAATATAATCAATACGGCAAAGCGAAGAGGCACTTCGTTGGAAAATAAGCCTAGAGACAGACGGGACGGATCCGAATCGGTTCGGTCAGATAAGCCTAGAGACAGACGGGATGGATAGGAATCGGTTCAGCCAGATGAGCTCAAAGGCTATACTATCTGCGAGCTATAGACCTAAGTTAGTTTCACCAAAAGTGGATGGTTGAGGGGGACAGGCTAACCTAGTTTCCTGAAATATGGACGAGGAGGTGTTGTGTAACAGAAAGAGAGGTCCCCACATAATATTTTGAGGAGTCTTCACCCCTCGTACCTGTAACAGAATTATTCTCCAGGTGGACGTGGTGGCCACGTGTACGATGAAGACAGCCCGTGAGGTAGCGATGGATCAGAGAAGGAGGATAAAAGGGAAGAGGAGGACAGAAGGAAGAGGGATCCTCAAATATTCCAACAAGCAAGAGACGAAGACACAGGAGGAGGAGAGCTACCACTACCTCGCCGGAGAAGGAGAGTAACGACCTTCGATGTCACATTGCGTGTACTCTTTCTTGTATTGGGATTAAATTGTAAGAGGCTTTCTCCTCCGCCTCGGGAAGTTTTCTTTCCGTAAAGGAAGACGTTCATAGTGGAAAGTGCTTGGGCATTGTCCCCGGTGAGAGAGCTCACCTCTGTGGAGTAGGAATACTTATTCCGAACCACGTTACATCCGGTGTTCTAGTTTTCATTGCCGGTGTTGGTTTTGCGTTTCTTTGTTTCGTGGTCTCATCATTTTTACTGTTGCGGCTTGTGAGAACCCCCAAAGCTTCTTTCGTGCCTTCGTCGCATCGAAAGGAGGTAAACGTATTTTTTCCTCGCCGCATCATGGACCATGTCAAATCGATTGGAATAGAAATATTCCAGAACTGTGTCGAAGTGGATAAGGGTGACTTAGAGTCACCTGGACTAGGTCCAGGTGCCTAGGAAGGTTGAGTTGTCATTTCAAGAAATTGATGTGGAGGCGATTGAGAGGTGATCCAGGCACCTAGAAAAGACTTATAAAGGAAATGATGATGCAACTCTGAAAATAGATTGACTACTACTCATCCATTCACTCCTTGTGTGCTTCACCATGATTTGCTATCTGCAAGAGCTCCATCGTGATACTCTAACACTACGTGTCTCATCTTCAAATCCTTAGTGTTGGTATAAATTATTTCTTTTTTATTTCTCTTTCTTATACTTATAATTTAATGGGAAGGTAGTGTGTTATCTTACCCTCACATTTTTGTAAAAGTGAAACCCTCCGAAGTCAAGAGTTCTCAAGTCGAAGGATCTTAGTGATTGCCCGATGAGGTAGCCCTAGAGAAAGGTTACAGGCCTTGGAGTAGCAATCCTGCTTGGATTGCGAACCAAGTAAAAAGCTTATGTGTTTTGTCCTATCTATTTCCGCTGCATTTAACTTTATTTTTAAAATATAAAGAAAAGGTTTTAAAATTAATTAAATAAAATTTATAGCAGGTGGCACTCAAATTTGGGTGCAACCACCAAATTGAGCAAGATAAAATTTGCTTTATTTTCTAATATTTTTCTCTTATTTTCTTAAATTTTTACCACTACTTATCCAAGACTTAGTCTTGGAATTTTTTTTGTCTATTTTGTCTTGGAAGATTTTTCTCGAAGATGTATATGTCCCATCAAGAAGTATACACCACTGTCGCTCCTCTTCTCTTTAATATAGAGGATTTCCATTATTGGAAATAACAGATGGAGTGTTTTCTCAAGATAGACATAGAGATATGGTTATGCATCAAAAATGTGTACGACACTCTGGTGGGCAACTTAGGAAAATTACTAGATCCGAAAAAGTGGACTCTCAAAATGAAGAGGAAGGCTCAAATCAATTTCAAGACTCTAAAATACCCTACAATGCAGACTAACAAATGAAGTACTCAACTGAGTCAGAGATTTCAAAAACTCCAAGGACTTATGGGAGAAATTGGTTGATCTTCATGAGTTATCAGAAGAATCGGACACAAAAGAGCCAAAGGCAAGATTCATAGCACTTATGATAAGAGATGACTTATTCGAGTCCGTGACAAAATCTGTCCAAGCTACCGAGTTCGAATCCGAGTTTGAATCCGAGTTTGAGTTAGAATCAAGCCACGGATCGGCATCCATTTTTGAAGGACCAAATAAGGCATCCTCTCCCATAGAAGATATAATATAATGTATAAAATCATTGCATGCTTAAGTAAAAAATTAATTAAATCCGAAGAACAAGTAGAGTTGCTTCTTAAGGAAGTCAAAGTACTTAAGAAGCAAGTCAACTCGAAGCTTTTAACTTGCCATATTCAAGATAGAAATTCAACTCAAGTTGCGAAGCTTGAGGAAGAGAATTCTAACATGAAAAGTCAAGTATAAGGTCTTAAAGGATTGTTGGAAAAGTTCACCTCGGGCTCTAAGTATCTACACATGATGCTTGGGTCCTAGCGAGCCATGTACAACAAATTCGGACTCGGATACAAGGCTAAGGCAACGAATAGATCTTTCATGTCTTTATTTAATAGAAATATTAAGGGTCGAGTTCAAGCATGAGTCCCTAAGACTTGTCTAGTCAATCAAGTTGAACCAAATCAATTTTAGATCCCCAAAGGTCAGATTCACTTTATGAATAAAACCCAACTAAGCTATCACTTAGGGGAAGCAAATACCTTGTGTGTTTTTTAATTAGATAAGTAACTTGTATGCTTAGTTTTTTTTTGCTTAATTTAGAATGGATTAGATTGGAAAGAAAGGATTTTAAACTTGAAAATAGAGTATTATGATGAAGTGAATTGATAGTAAATTAGGGAAACTCATCAAAGTGTATGTCTAGGCTGGATGAGGCGCGTCCTACCAGTGCACTGAGCTGAGTGGAATAATCGAAGCTAACTCACTAAGTCCTAACCTAGTTAGGCCAAAACTTAGTTCAAAAGTAGTCTTTCAAAAGTAGTTAAGTACTTGGTTCCTATGTCAGCTTTATCTTAGGAAGTGGTCCACCTGATATCCAAGAAGGCCTCTGCCTCACCACTACCTGGAAGTTGATTTAGGAAACACCTATTTGACTAGCCTAAAAGCATAACTTGAATCTAACACAAGTTTAAATACTTTTAATATTCATTAAAATTAATCAAGTAAAATGAAAACTCATCTCACAAAACACATAAGGCTAACATGTACTAAGAACCTTGACTAGGTGAGATAAATAAGGTTAATTCAAATCAATATTCTCTTTAAAAGAAAACTAGGATAATTTAATTTTAAAAAACTATTATACTACCTTTAAACTAATCCAAAATAGTTTTTGAAAAACTCATCTTAAATTTATAAAACTTAAAAAAAATCTCCTAATCCAGGCGCCTAGATTAGGTCCATGCGATTAGACAAATCTCAGGCGACTGGACCAAGTCCAATTGCCTTAAGAGTGAGATAATTAAAACAATGGTAAAAACTACGATCCCATGTGTCTGTACCAGGTCTAGGTGCCTCGGGTTCATCTGCAGTAAATTGATCAGACAATCTCAGGCGATTGGACCGTACCCAGTCACCTATAAACTTACCCACAGTAAATGGATAAGATCAATTCAGGTGATTGGACCAATCCCAGTCATCTCTAACCCAGATGACTGGACCAGGTCCAGGCACCTTTATTACCTTTATAAAACCTACACCGGGACACATATCCAAGTAAACCCTTTCCCTCCACGTAAAATCTTCTTTTTTCGGTTGTCAACGTGTATTTAGGTCATCAGTTCTCGTATAAATTTTCTACGATGCCTAAGGAACAATCCTAACTAGCCTTTTTAAATTATGAAATTATTCTTATCAGTTTTCTTAAATTAATTAGGGGAAAAAGAAGAGCTCATGAGGCTGACACATTCTCTACTTCTAGTTTGGACATTAAATTTCTTACAAAGGGTCATAGGCTTAGGTTTTATAGTTCCACCTTTAAACCTATGCCCACTAGGTATTTGAATAGGTCTTTTTTCTCTAAATCATGCATACCTAGTGTAGAAGTTATAAATTTTTATCGATTAGATAAGTTAGTTTATTGTATGAGTTCAATTAACATAGACTTATGTGCTGAATTTTATAATAACTTAATTGGGATAGATGATATCACTTACTCTACTAGTGTACGGGGTAGGGATATTATCTTTACTCCTTTCTTAAGAGATCACTTAGGCCTTATGCATTCATCATGCTCTTGTGTTTGCTTTTCACCTAGGGAGTTACCTTTTGGTGATCCCTACTCACATATTACCTTGGATATGATGCATTCATATTTTTTGGGGAGGAGAGGACTCCATATGTGAGTCAGTTTAGCTCCACTAGACTTAGAGTACATGACTATATTCTGTATAGAGTTATAGTAAACTGTGTTCTACCACTTAGAACTAGGGGCGCCGCTATGATGCATCCTTTTCACTCATTCTTGCTTTATGCATTTATCTATAGGTTAGATATAAACATTAGTCTTCACATGTTTCATTCCATCATTTATCATTCTAGGGTTGTTACTAGTGGTAGAGTTCACATATCATACTATCACATTTTGACATCGTTGTTAGCCGTACCAGAGTTTGACATTACTTTTGGTAACATCAAACAACTTATAGAGTATGACATGTTAGGACAGAAAATTGAAAATTGAGCTAGCCTAGGTCAAACTTAGAATTCATGAACCTATAGATCTAGGTAAGCCTTTGCATCTCACAAACACCTAGGATAAACTTTTTGTGTAATGAGTCACGAATATGGGTATGAGATGTTAGGACTGTACCTCGGATTCCAAATGTAGATTAAGTGCATGGACATGAACCGGAAGGGGCTTAAAATAAAATGGATCACTTCGGTGACTAATTCTTAACTGAACTTGATGATGTGCTCAATATCATTCTAGTTTTCCAAAACAAGTGTTAGACATTTGTTTCAAGGACAATTTTTAGATGTTTATATTCACTATATTATTTTTTCAAAAAATTATCCAAATACAAGTAGGGATTCTTGCTTGTAAATTAATTCACTTTCTTAGAAGTCAATTTGTACCTGTGTGCATTAATTCTAAGTATCTTAGGGGGAAAGCTTATTCGTTTGATTTTGAAAATCCAAGAATACTATTTTCATAACAAAAAAAGAGGGTGAATGTTATTTGTGATCTTCAAAAGAGATTTCAAAGTTTTTAATCTTCAAAATTATTATTATCTTAAGTTTAGGGGGAGTTTCAATATTCTTTGAAAAAGATTTCAAAAGGTTTTAAGCTTAAAAATTCAAGAAGTATTATAAAAACTTGTGATCTTGATAAAGAACTTTGAAAGTTTTTAAACTTAAGAAGACATATTTAAGAGGAGAGATACGACTTTCAAAATTAAAATTTTAAGGTCTTTGGTTCTAAGTTTTGAAACCCTTTTGCTTTAAAGTTTTACATAAGACATATTTTCATGTATGCTAAAGGAAAATGCTTAAAAGTTAAAATTTGAAAAAGGAAATTTTATACTTAAGTGAGATAGTGGTTGAACAACTTTAAATTTATTAAGAGCTTTACTTAACACTTTGGCATATTTTTTGTTTTTTTAATATATGCTAAAGGGTGAGAGAGAGTAGGTTTAAAGTTATAATGCATTCAAGGGGAGAGTTCATTTTATAAACTTTCCTATTGAACTTAGATCATTTCTGATTTTGGTATATTTCTCCTAACTTTAAACTGTTGTGTTGTCATACATCAAAAAGAAGGAGATTGTTGGTGTATGGAGCACCACTCCTATGTTTTGATGTATGAATTGAAGTTTAAAATTAGGATATACTTGTGATTTGATATATGTGTTAAGTGTGCAGGCTTAACAGCGAAGTCCTAGTAAGTCAGACTGACTGGATATTAAGCAAAAATTTTGATGGATCAGAAGGATCGAACACCGAGTAGGAAGTCCAGATAGGTCGAGTGGACCAGACATCTGGCAAAAGACTAATCGAGTCTAGTGGACCCGACAACTGGTAGGAAGACCAACTAGGTCAGGAGGATCAGACAATTAGTAGGAAGCCCTGGTGGGTCAAGATCGGACATCAAGCAATGTAAGTCCAAACAGGTCAGGAAGACTAGATGTTTGGCAGATAAGCTCTTGAGTGGAGAGGTGAGACCGAGTTCTCGGTTGAGGACAAAGGTAGGCATCGATTCGAATGAGGGTCAGAATTGGACTCTGAAGTCGAGATCGTGCAATATTACTACTACCAATACATTTTATACTTTGCTTATACTAATTCTTATTGTAGGTCTCTAGGCGACTAGACAAGGTCCAGTCGGCTGGACTAGGTCCAGGCGATTGGGATGCTGAGTTGGCAAGGCAAGTTGGCGATTGCTGGAGATTGTGCAACAGAGTTGACAAGTATTCTAGGAGACTGGACCATGTCCAATCGACTAGAATAGGAAAATTTCAGAACTGCTTTGGAGCGGATAAGGGTGACTTGGAGTTGCCTGGACCAGTTCTAGGCGCCTAGGAAGGCTGAGTTTCTATTTCAAGAAATCGATGTGAAGACAACTGATAATGTATCGTAAGTCACACTACGATAGTATCAAAAATAAAATTTATAAGTAATCAAACCTTCTCTACACTAATGTAGCATAGAGATGGTTCGTGTTGTCTCCCAAAGAGTGTAATCGGTAGAATGATGTCCTTAGAATTGTTTCGTTATTGCTTTGAGTTTTCTAATATAAATGGGTGGGGGGGGGGGATAGGATTGGGAATTCTAACCTACGATTGTAAGATAATTAAAACTCTAACATATCTTGCAAGAATTATACAAACAACAAGTAAAGCAATGCAAGAATTAAATTAAATAAGTTAAGTACAGTAATTAAAGTAACAAAAATTGTAATAAGAATTAAACTAAACACCTAATGTGCACAATTAAAACTAGCACTAATGTAAGGAAAATTTAACCCAACAATTGATATGCATACAAAACTAAAGTGCAAGTAAAATAAATAATAAGATAAATGATCAAATCAACACCCAGAATATGCTCGAAGAATGAACAAGATCTTGGCGGCTAAATCTGAAATCGTCTCGATCGAGTTTCCGAAGGTGACTATGGATGCAGTATGTGAAAACTCTGTAATCTAAGAGCTTGATGGAAGCTCCGAGCTCTCGCAGATCTGGTTGAGCTTGAAGAAGTGTTGTCGAGGGTGGAGATTCTCTTCGAATCTATAGGAGAAACTGACATTGATGGAGCGGTGGATATCGTCGGAAATCCCTCGATGAAGCGGTCTTCCCTCGAATCTGAAGGGAAGAAATGGATGGAGGAGGGTGGAGGAGGCTGTTAGGGCTCATATAGAAGAAAGGATGGTGTTTCCTTCAAGTTTATTATCTTTTAAATGTGCTCCAGCCCTAAACCACACCCTTAACACGGTCGTGCATTTTTGGCACGACTAGCCATGTTTTACTTTGGCTATTTGGTAGAGGACTACACACGGTCGTGCTTTTCTATCACGGGTTGGCTGTGTCTCTCTCTGGAGATCACATTTCTTGATTTTCTTCATTTTTATAGCTTGGGACATGACCCACTGTATTTGGGACCTCGATATGGCTATGGTTCATTGATGAATAAACCCCAAAACTGCTTGATATATCCTTCAAATGTCTTACATAACAAAGTATATAACAAATTTGTGCTAAGGATATCAAATTATCATGTATTTGCATTAAGACGCTAAAACAATCTATATTCATAAAACATGATAAATACATCAAATTAACCATACAAATGGATCAAAACATCGAGGAATGAATACAAATTTCATATCAAAAATGTAAGTTATCAATTCACCCACACTTATTCCTGCACGTCCCATGCAAGCATACAAAACTAAACAAACAACTACAAATGCATTCCCCTAGCAATTCCCAATCATACATAGAAAATCGTGAAAGAAAGTTATCTATGATTGTCAATTCTTAAAAACTCAAGGATTCATGGACTCAAATCTAGTACATGTTATCAAGCATGACAACTTCAATTCATCTTGAATAGACTGAGAATGACTAAGCCTCATAAGGCAAGTGATGATTTCTCTCGCTCTCATAAGTATATAATAGTGGAGTCCACTCATGTCACTTATGGTTTATGCACTACCATATGCTTGTTTTTCTTTTAATATTCACCACTATATACACATAAGAATGCACCATCTTTAAAGGCTTTTTGAATTGTAAGGGAAATATGAGTAAAACAAAAATGATAGTGTGTGTATGTCTTCGGATTCGTCTCCCTAGGAACTTGGCTGTGGCTCTGGGAGGAGGCATAGGATGCACTGTAGCAACTGAGGTCGTGAGTTCCGGCGACTGAAGGTTGATGCCTGCTCCCGTACACCTCCATCTCCATCCGCCCATCTCCATAGGACTTAGGCCTCAAGTCCTCCATCAGTAGCGACCAAATTAAATGAGAGCGTCTGCCTTGAGTGTTTCTGAATTGGGAGGGGTTCACCGACGACTTTTCTACTCCATATTTAACATGATCTCACTTTTTCTCGTGAGCTTCGAGTCAGAGAAAGAAAGTTATTCAGAATGGAGATGCAGATGGAGACGGCGGCGGTGGTAGGGCTGTCCGCACTGCACCCTCCACCCGCACTAGATTTCCTGATCAGATATGGGAGATTAATTTGGAGATTCGACTCCAATTGATTCGGATCACTCTCCACTAAGGCTGCGTTTGGTAGGGCGTAATGTAATCCAAGTTGTAATGTAATCTAAGTTGTAATGGAATGCAATGTAATCTTGATTACATTACTATGTTTGGATACAAATTGTATGTAATCTTGGATTACAAAGATCATTACATTCTTTTGTTTGGTGTCCATTACAAAGACGATAGGAATGGATCGACGACGATGACGTAGTCAGCAGCAGCGCGATAGCCAGCGACGTAACTAGCGATCGGTAATTGGTCGGCCGGCCGGCCACCATCGATCGTCGGCGATCGGTCATCGATCGCCGTCGATCGCCGCCGCCGACGACATCGTGCCGATCGCTGACGACGACGGCCATCGCTTGGCCGTCGGCCGATCACCCGCCGTCATCGCCGGCTCGATCGGCCACGCCGATGGTCGGTTGGTCGTCATTGCCGGTTTGCCGGCCGACCGTCGGCCGATCGTCGTCGGTCGACCATCGCCGGTCGTCGATCAGCCGCCGTCGATTACCGACCGACCGACCGACCACCGTCGATCGTCAAACACAGCCTAAATCCCATTTGCATGCAATAAATCACATTTGCATGCATGCAATAAATCACATTTGCATGCATGCAAATGTAATTTATTGCATGCAAATTGGAAGCTTGTAATGTAATCTGGATTACATATGTTTTGGTTTGTAATCCAGATTACAAAACTTTAGTGTCTTTTGTAATCCAGATTACATTACATTACAGCTCTAAGACAATAACAAACAAAGGAATCTGCCTTGTAATGTAATCTGGATTACATTACAAGGCAGATTACAGCATACCAAACGTAGCCTAAGTTATTTTAATTTAAAAATAAATAAATAAATTCGGTCTGATATGTATTTTTAAGATGTACAGGTGTTTACGAAGTTATGCCATTAAATTGAGCAGCCAATAAGGTTCTTGGTCTCCATCAGTTTGGTGGGAATGGAGTTGGAAAATTTAATGCATTGTTCCAGCTGCACGAGGAAACTAATCCAATTTTTTATCGAGACCTTGCTGGGAGATCTAAAGATTCCCCAACATACCGGAGGGAAAAAAAAAACACAGAGAGAGGGAAAGCTAAGTAGACATTTGTAGTTTTGACAATTTGCTCAATGCAGCATGCGTCTTAGTCAATCAACGCAGTGTTTTTTTTTTCTCGCATTGAGTTGCAAACAAATTATTTATTCTTCTTGTGCATCTTATCGGACCAACTGAAATAAAAAAAAAAAAACTTAATTTTTAAAGTCACTTTGAAAAGTGACACAATTACAACGAAAAGGTCTGGCCTGACTATTGATCAATAGCAGGACGAAAGGAATATATTAGATAATTATTAATTATATATCGTCATCTCGATTCAAATCAGCAGCAGTAGTACTGTGCAGTATTTTAACAACAAATTTTAATCTTCTTAGTGGACCATCAAATACTACGTTCTTTTTATTTTTATTTTATCGTTGCACAAGAACAGAAAATTGGACGAGAACATTTTGCTCGAACATCGACTTCATATTTTAGACAAAACTGAAGTAACTCCGATAGAAATTTTTCACTCAAACATCATAATCACACATGAAGTTAAGGAAGGAAAACAGGCCCAAAATAGTCATGCATATGAAGCTCTACGGAAGCTCTAAGATACAAATGTCTGTCGCGCATTGCAGTGGTTTTCCTTATCCATGCTTCTCAGGTCAGAACGGTCCGCTATCTTCATGTTTGTACTCGATAAAGTTTCTCAAATTTGAAGGCGAATTCTTTTGGTGGAAGAAGAGAATGGAGGTATTCTTTGAAATTGATTTTGATATTATGTTTATAATGGAAAATTTGAGATGCCTAGGGATGAAAAGGGTAAGCCGTTAAAAAGATCGAGATGGATAAAGAAGCAAAGAGAGGAGTACTTAACAAATTCAAAGGCCAAGCACCATTTATACAATGTGCTCCCTCAACAAGAAGTAAATCGAATAGGAGAATGCTCTAGCGCTAAAGAGATGTGGAAGAAGCTAGTGGAGCTTCATGAAGACACATCCGAGGCTAAGTTAGCAAGAAGAGATGTCCTCCGCTCCCAACTCAACAATATCAAACTCGATAAAGGAGAAAAGGTAACATCTTTACATTCACGTTTTAAGGAAATAATAACCGGTTTGTCAAGTGTAGGTGAGAAGTTATCAAACCAGGACATGATAATGAAAGCTATCGACGCATTTTCCCGATCTTCAAAATGGAGTTCCATGGTAGATTCATTCTACATCTCCAAGAATCTAGAGGTAAACACTCTAGAAGAATTCTTTTCTACTATGGAATTACATGAAACACGACTTGAAGGCATAGTAGAAGAACCAAGGAACCAATCAAGGGGAGTAGCACCCATGGCCGAAAAAGGGAAGAAGAAGAAGGAGATTGCACTGTCTTCATCCGATGAATCATCCTCCTCCTCCATGGATAGCAATGAGGAAGCATACATGGTAAGAAAGGTGAGACATGCACTTAAAAGTTTTAGATTTAATAAATCTCATGATAGGGAAAGAAGGCCGAGGCGAAAAATTATTTGCTATAATTGCAAAAGAGAGAGACACATAATGGATGATTGTTTCCTCTTGAACAAAAGCAAAGAAGAAAGGAGAAAGAAAGAAGAAAAGAAGGGGAACAAGAAGAAGGAAGATTACCATAATATTATTTCTTCTTCCACAGAGAGCTTTCTTTAATCTAAGGACATGGTCGGGTTTATCTAGACTTTCGAAATCAGGCGGTTGACTAACATAAACCTCTTCCTTAATATATCCATTCAAGAATACTGACTTTACATCCATTTGAAACAACTTAAATCCTCGATGTGCAGCATATGCTAATAACATTCGGATGGACTCTAATCTAGCTACAGGGGCATAAGCCTCGTTGTAATCTAAACCTTCGACTTGACTAAACCCTTTAGCGGCTAATCTAGCTTTATTTCTAACTACTTCACCTTTATCATCAAGTTTATTTCGAAACACCCACCTTGTTCCAACGATTATTTTATCTTTAGGTGGTGGTACTAATTCCCATACTTCGTTCCTAGTGAATTAAGCTAGTTCTTCTTGCATTGCAATAATTTAATTGGGATCAAGAAGAGCTTGGTCAATGGTTTTGGGTTCAATTTTGGAAATCAAGGAGATTTGACTAAGGTTTCGGTATGAAGCTCTAGTTCAAACTCCTAAGCTTGGATCACCTATCACTTGGTCGATAGGATGATTCGTTTGAGTCCTAGTTTGACTTGGATTAGAGTCACCTATCGCTTGGTCGATAGGATGACTTGGTTGACTTAGGTTAGGATTAATACTAGACTTGATCTCAAGATCGGAGTTGAGTCTGGTATGAATCGGCTCACTAATTGGGGTTGCTAGGGGTTTTGTAGGTTCGTGTCCTTCATCAAACACTACATTCGGGACTCTATTGGTTGATTTGACCATCGTGTTGGCGTCGTTACTCACCTGGACTTCCCACCCCTGGAAGTGGGTTTTTGGCTTCCCCAGGATTCGAACTCTAGACCTCTAAGCTAAGTACTAAAGTTTATGAATCCTGGTAACCAAGTGATCCTTGGTTCACAGGATTCATAAACTTTAGTACTTAGCCTGGAGGTCTAGAGTTCGAATCCTGGGGAAGGCAAAAATCCACTTCCAGGGGTGGGAAGTCCAGGTGAGTAACGACGGGCCAACAGGGGCGACGGTCGTCGACCAATAGGGGTCACCGAATTCCGCCAATAGGGGTCAGGTCGTTACATTAAAAAGGCACCTTTTTATTATAATCCCATCAATAAAAATTGGGTTTCTCCCAATTTCCAAATTGGGTTTCTCAAAATCCCATCAATTTTCCCAATTGATGATACTCTCCCAATAACTTCTCCCCCTTCAAGAAGAGAAACACATCCATCATCCCAAGATGGATAACTCCCCCTAAAGGCTTGCTCCCCCTTGACCATTGCACCAACAATGTCCTTGGGAAGTCTCTAAGCCAATAGGAACTCTAAACCATCAAAATTAAGGTTCTAAGTTCAAACATGAACTCTTCCACCCTTAAATTTGATACTTTGACCCAACACCTCTCCAAATCCATATCCAATGGATTTTCACCCTTTATAATGCTTCCCAAAGCATATCCTAGGGTTAGGAGTGGTTAAGAAACCTTACCATAGCTGAAATCAAGCTAAACAAACCTTGTTAACTCGAAATCAGACATGGCAGTCGACTCCTAATAGTAATCAGTCGAACTTCCCTTCATCAGTCGACTGCCAACAAGTGGCAGTCGACTGATAACTGAAATTCCCGAATTTCAACTATCAGAATTGAATTTTGAAAAATCATAAGTAATTCTACGTACTTTGAAAATTCATGAAAATTCATACGTATATTACTTATAGTCAATACAATGAGTGAAAAATGTTTGAAAAATATTTTACCCATAAAATAGTGAGATTGATACAAAATTTAAAAGTGAAGAAAAACTTCTAAGTTTTGACTCACTTTGTATCAACTTCATCATTGGTGATTGCTATTAAAAGATAGACTTCACCATGGTTTTCTAAATTGATTTCAAAATGTTTTTGAAAACCTATTTTGGATCATATTCCTTGGGCTCTATGTACATGACTTGTACACAAGCTTTCCCAATGATCCACATATGATTTTAGATGAGTTTTAGTTCATCTAGATGCAAAAACTATGCACCTTGAACTTAACTCATATCCTAACATCTCACATGTATCTAGGGTGTATAAATACACATACATGTCAATGTAATATGAGATGTGAATTTTGTTCTCCCTAATCTAGGGTTCCATGCATTTTTCTAAGGCAACTCTACTTGATTCCCTTATAAATGGGACTCCAAGTCATGCCAAAGTCCTTAACTCAATTTTAATCAAATGCATGAATGATTATGACATTAATGATGATATACATAAGCATATGCTCATAATCATGATGTCATGACATAAAATGAAATCTAAAAACATATGACATTTAAAAACTTTAATCCTAAACATGAATATGACATATAAAATGATTAAAAATAAGCATGATGTCATGACATGTTATATGTCAAACAAAACATGGCAAATAAAATATATAGGTATAATAATACCTAAATTTTAATATTAATTGCCATTTGTTGGGATTAAATTCATTTTTCCATATTCCTAAATTATCCCCCAAGTGTGCCAAAAACCCAAAATGACACACAAACCTCTAAACCTAACTTGTGCCAATTTAATTGATTTTTCAATCTTCTTAAATGATATTGATACATCCTAAAATCTTTTAAGATAAAATCTATTTCCAAGGTATCCATAACCTTGAAAATAACCTAAAATGCCACCTTTACCATGGTTGAGTTAACTACCCATCCAATCAAGGTTGGCACACCCTAAACCCATCTAGCGTGAATCAATCACGCTCTTAGGAACCCAAAACCTATTTGCGCTCTTAGGATTAATTAGGTATTTCTTAGGGATAACCTCCCTAGATACCCTCCTAATGACCCTCCTAGGCTTGGTAGCCTTGGTCATTGTGGTCTTGCCATGGTTAACCTTAGGGATTGCCTCCCTAATAACCTTCTTAGTGGCCACCCTAGGTTTCCTAGAAACCCTAGCCACTAGGCACAAACCTTGGTTACTCTTAGGGATAACTTCCCTAGTAACCTTAGTCTTCCTAGACCTAGATTGTGTTCCATACTCTAATGGAACATTATGATAAGTCATCTTAGGCTTAGGTTTGTGACCCAAATCTTTCTTGCCCTTAATTGACTTTTGTTTCTTGGGTCCTAGATGTTGACTTTGAGATATTGACCCTTGACTTTGACCATTAGACCCTTTAAATTGATTTTGTATGTTTCTAAGGGTCTTTTCAAGTTTTTCAAGCCTTGACCTCAAGGCTTGATTTTCCAACTCTAATTTCCCAATTTTTGATTTCTCATTTGGTCCTTGGGCATTACCATTTCCTCTAGGCATATGCTTAGTCCATTTAGGATTAAGACCTAGGTGTTCTCCTATTTTCTTGATAGATTCCCTAGGTAAAATATTTTTAGGGACATTAGTCCCAAATTTTTCCTTATTTCCTAAGTGGACACTTTTAGCACCTAAACACAAATATTTATCTCCAGCATGCTTTTCATGATGAATTGCAAGAGAATTAAAATTCCTAACATGCTTTTGACTTTTAAATTTAGAAGGTGCATTATTAAAATGATATACCTTAGGGTTTGCCTTAGTGGTTCCCCCTACATGTGTCACTCTTTCTTGTCCCTTCTTCATCCCCATTGGGCATTGACTCTGGTAATGCCCTTTTGAGTAACACTTGAAGCATATGACATGCTCCTTGCTCTTTTGACTTTGGGGACCGACATCCTTGACTTTTGGTGCCGGAGGAGTCTTCTTGACTTTCTTTGGGCACTTACTCTTATAATGCCCAAATTCCCTACACTCAAAACACATAATATTATTTTTATTTTGAATTACCGTGTTTGAGTTACTTAGGGTGGAGGTGAGGTTCTCTTGAGCTAGCTCTTCCTCTCTACCGGATGTAGATGGTTCTTCTTGTTGCTCCGGTGTTGAGGATGCTCTAGTCTCCTCCCCCTCAATCCTTGAGGTGGAGGTCTCCTCCAATTCTTCCTCTTCCTCTTCCTCCTTGGATGTTGATGATCTCTCAACCTCCAAGTCCTCACTTCCTTGTGAGAATGATGTGTTTGCCTCTTCTGTCCCTTCTTCTTGGACCGGTGATGGACTTTCATGGAGCTTTGCCACTTGGCTCCATAGCTCCTTGGCATCTACATAATTTCCTAACATGCACAAGATATTGTTAGGTATTAAATCAATTAAAAAATTCAATACCTTATCATTTTTCTCGAAGGCTTGGACTTGCTCTTCGGTCCATCTCTTTTTCTTGAGGAACCCTCCCTTTGGTCATATTGGATAGCTATATCCCTCCATTAAAATTGACCATTATTCGAAGTCCCTCATCATTAGGAAGTCTTCGATCCTTGCCTTCCATTGTCTAAACCCTTCTTGTCCATAGAAGGTATAAGGGATAGGTGTGTTGATATCCCATCCTAGTTGCTCTTGAACTTCCATCTTCCCTCTAGCTTCTTTAGCTCTCGGCGGTTAGTTCGTAGAAGAGCCTCGGGCTCTGATACCACTTGTAGGGGATTTGAGGCCGCTAGAGGAGGGGGGGGGGGTGAATAGCGTCGTGTACGTTCAATGATGGAGTTCGTTGCATTTGTCTCTACAATTTCGTTAGCGCAGCGAAAATAGAAATAATACAATAACGAAACAAGACAAACACAATTCACAATAAGAGATATAACGTGGTTTGGAACCGAATGGTTCATACTCCACGGATCGAGCTCTAAAGAGCTCTAGTGATGCACACGCACTCACTAATCACAAAAAACTCCTTCTCGACACAAGTCGGAGGTGGAGAAACCTCGTACAAGGATTACACTAAGTAATACAAAAGATAAAATCTAATACAAGTAAGAAATACAATGCAAGTAAAGAAAAACACTTTACAAGAGCACTTTGGTTGCTTGATCTTTGGTTGCCTTGGACTAGCCTTGAAGGACTGGAAGAGCACCAACTATTCCCCTTCAAATCGCCCAAGAAAACCCTTCTTTTGAGCCTTCCACGAACAACTGCTTTTATCCTCCATCGGGCTGAATTTCCACTTAGCAGTCGATTGCCATAAGGCCCCAGTCGACTGCCAATACTGTAGCTGTGAGACGATGGCTCAATCCACGTTGGATAAGTTCCAATGGATCTCTTGGCAGTCGACTGCCAACATTGACGATCGCTAGTGGCCGACGCTACGGCCAGAAGCATTCTCGTGCGTGTCAAATGACAATCGATCGCATCACCAATCGTTTAATGAGCAATCTACGCCAAGGCAATTTCAGCCCTAAGTGGCAGTCGAGCTCTAGACGACTCTCGACAGTCGAACCGGCCATAATACCAGTCGATTGCCAACCTCAAACATGAGGTTTTAACCCAAGTATGGTGCCCCCATACTTGCTAGACCACCCTTAGTCTAGACCTAAGTCTTCTAGCCACCTCCATTAGCCTCATGCCTCTCGGATTCCTCCAAGTCATCCATGACTTGTTCATCCATCGCGCTAGCCTTCAAATGCTTCCATCGGCTATGTCATGCTAATGGTGTCTACACCGCCAAGGCACATTGGACTTATGCCGCCAAGACTCCGCTTGGACTTTACGCCGCCAACCATTGGACTTATGATGCCAAGACTCCACCCTTGGACTTTACACCGCCAATATCAAACCCCTTGGACTTCTCAAATGCCAAGACTCAAGCTTGGACTTTCCCTTGCCAACCCATGTTGGACTTTCCATACCAAGACCCATGCTTGGACTTTCCCTTGCCAACCCATGTTGGACTTTCCATGCCAAGACCCATGCTTGGACTTCCCTTGTGCCAAGTACTCAAGACTTGGACTTTCCCAAATGCCAAGTGTCTCACTTGGACTTTCCATGCCAAGTACCCATGACTTGGACTTTACCTTGCCAAGACCCATGCTTGGAATTTCCTATAATCACATGGTCAACCCTAGTCAACCATCAAAGTCTCCCTCGAGTCAAACTCGAGTCTGGTCAATTATAACCTGGGTCGATTGTATAAAAAATCTCCCCAAAACATTAATCGACATCAATGTCAAACATCAATGTCAAACATACTATGTCAAACCACTTTGTCAAACATCAAAACATCACTCGAGTCAAACTCGTGTCTGGTCAATCGTGACCTGGGCCGATTGCACCAACAATATCCATTTAGATTACAGAATTCCGTAAACCTGTGGTTCTTGAATTCACCACCATGATCACTCCTAAGTCTTTTGATTTTAAGGTTTTGTTGATTTTATATTAGTTTAAATAGGTTGATTAATTGATCTAGGGTATCACTTTTGTGTTTGATGAACCTAACCCAAGTAAATCTAGAATAGTCGTCAATTATGACTAAGCAGAATTGACTCCCATTAAGTGACTTAGCTCCATGTGAATCAAATAGATCCATGTGTAGGAGCTTAAGAACACTTTTGGTTCATTCTTGATTAGTTAGTTGATGTTGTGTCCTAGATTGTTTACCTTATTGACAAGCATTACATATTTTATTATCCAAGTTGTTGAGGTTAGGCAAACCTCTGACTAGGTCACTCTGACTCATCTTGTGGATGAGTCTTGGGTGCGAGTGATCGAGTCGTCGGTGCCACAACCAGGATTCCTCTTGCCGTGTCATAAGACACTTGGTTGAGGAGTTAGTTAAATTAATAGTATAAATATTATTATTTCTGGTTCCTTTAAGAATTGTTTTAGAGATTTCATTTGTATTAATTACGCATTCATTTTCTAGAAATATGATCTTATAGTTATTATCACACAATTGGATTATACTAAGTAAATTATATTGGAAATTTTCTACCAATAAGATATTTTGAATAATAAAGTTAGAGTTGAGCTCAATATCACCTGATCCGATGATTTTGAGCTTGCTGTTGTTTCCGAAGGCTACTGATCCTTGTCGTTTGAATCGAAGCTTCGAAAACTTGATTTGATCCCCGGTCATGTGTCGGGAGCAACCACTGTCCAACATCCATTGATCTTACACACAAGGTAGTTGGATCGGATATTGGAATTTCTAAAGGTTGGTTGTAAATTAAACCTAAATCATCTCACCCATGTCTACATGATCAAGCATGTTAACCTTATATGTTCTTGTGAGATGACTTTCAATTTTACTTGATTTAAATTTAATGATTTGAGCACTTGTCAACCTTGCATTAGATTCGGATTTGACCTTAAGCTCATCAAGTCACCTTTTCAAGATCATGGCTTCCAGGTCGTGGCGAGGCACAGAGGCCTTCTTTGATCAGAAAAATGACCACTTCCTTAGACAAAGCCATTTTTAAGAAAATAGAGACTTGACTCACCTAAGACCACTTCCTGGTCTAACTAGTCTAGGATACAGTGAGGTAGCTTCAGCTAGTTCCACTCGGTCAAGTGCACCGAACTAGATACGCCTTATCTAGCCCGAATACACGAGACTTCACTTTCCTAGTGTACTATCATCTTGCCACGTCCTAGTACTATGCTACCAAGTATTGACGAGTTATAGTCCTATCTAGCCATTCTAAAAAGAAAAATCAAAATAAATAAAGGACCTAAGCATGCAATTTCTAAGTTAAAGCACAAACAAGTTTGTACTGACTCCCCCTGGACCATTGAATCGGTTCGGTCTCTCCACATAGTGGATTTGGTCCTTGGGAATCCAGTACTGGTTGGATCCTAAGTTTGAAATCAAAGCGGTCTTAGGGACCCATGCTTGGACATGTTTTTATGTCGACTTACAATCGACATATACGACTTGTTGGTCGTATTTGAGCTAAACCCTTGTCCGATCTTGTTGTACACGACCCTTTGCGATCCAAGTAGGAGGTCAAGTCCCTTGGATCCCAAAGCCAACCTTTCCAACGTATTCCTAAGATCTTCGACTTGACTCTTCAAGAGTGAATTCTCAACTTCGAGCTTTTCAACCCGAGTTGAGTCCTCCTCTCGAACTCGACTAGTCGAAGAGGTTAGGGAGACCTCGTGTTTGAGGAGTTTAACCTCCTCAACCAGGATCTCGACCTTGGACTTGGACTTAGTTAATTTCCTAGTTAAGAATTTAATCGCACTGTAAAGAGTACTGATAAGGGATCGACTTATCTTAAGTGTATCTCTTGAACCAGATGCGGATTCGTGGCTTGTCTTGAATAGAGCTTCGTAGTCCGATTCATCTTCGGGTTCAGACTTGTGTTCCAGTTCAAACTCTGTCTCTGATTCAGTTGGTTTAGCCATGAATACATGATCGTCGTCTTCTTCCTCTGACGCTTCTTCCCACATAGCGTTGATTGCCTTCTTGAGTTTCGGTGCTTTGCTCTTGAGCTTTGGACATTCGGACTTGATATGTCCAAACCTGTTGCATTCGTAACACCTAACATTAGAACTTTTAGACTCACCTTCGTTGGGTCGAGTAACAGTTTGCTTTTGGCCCTTGACCATCCTCCGAACTAGGTTGACTAGTTCGACCTCCATTTCCAGGTCGACCTCCGAATCGGACTCATCTTCTTCCTCCTTCGGGGGTGGCTTGCTCGTGGTCTTCTTTTTCGATCCTGCAAAAAGTGCTATACCCTTCTCGGGTTCTGAGTTAGACTGTTCATGGAGTTTGAAATCTGAAAACAATTCATCTAATCTAAGGTTTGAAAGATCCTTAGAGACCTTGTAGGCATCAACCATGGATGCCCACAAGGTGGTCCTAGGAAATGAGTTTAGTACGTACCTGATAAGGTCATGGTTTTCGACCTTTTGTCTGATTGCGTGTAGGTTGTTGACGATATCTTGAACCCGAGCGTGCAATTGTGTCGCCATCTCATGTTCCTATATTTTTAGATTATACAACCTATTGAAAAGGAGATCATGCTTACATACCTTGGCTTCATCAGTCCCTTCGTGTAGTTCAACCAACTTTGTCCATAAGTCTTTGGCACTGATGACTGGGCCGACGCGATTAAGCTCCTCCTTGGACAAGCCGCATTGAAGGATTTGAGTCACCTTAGCGTAAGCTTCAACTCGTCTTTTTGTAGCATTGGTCCATTGGTTATAATCCAAAGATTCACCCACTTCGTTAATTGGAAGTGTGAATCCCATTTGGATTATGATCCATATCTCGATTTGGGTCTTAAGGAAGCACTCCATCTGACCCTTCCAATAACGGAAGTCATCTCTGTTGTAAAACGGAGGTTGGACGGTGCTAAAACCCTCGAGATGGGCCA
The DNA here is from genome assembly GCA_025175895.1 of Wurfbainia villosa. Taxonomy (NCBI): domain Eukaryota; kingdom Viridiplantae; phylum Streptophyta; class Magnoliopsida; order Zingiberales; family Zingiberaceae; genus Wurfbainia; species Wurfbainia villosa. The sequence goes on from CM046006.1 coordinate 36,162,275, forward strand.
TTGATACAAAAAAAATACAAGAGAATGAAGAAGAAAAACCTAGCAACGACACAAATGACCGAAATGTACCAAGACTCGCGTCTTGGATTAGTAGTGCGGGAGAAAAACTAAACGAATGAAAGAGTAAAAGAATTCAAAATAAACAGAAATAAAAAGAAAAAAAATCTGTAGAAAATCTAAATTGGTAGTTTCACCAAATCTTAACACCCCCGGCTCTGATACCAATTGTTGGATCGAGCGGATCGCTAGAGGGGGGGGGGGGGAAATAACGATATAAAATATTTCGTTCGACTTCGTTCGTTAAAACACGAGTAGACACAGCGGAAGATAAATTGAAAACAAAAGAGACAATAGACACGAGGGTTTTTACTTGGTTTGTAGCCGAAGGCTACTACTCCAAGGCCCTAGTGGTCTTTGACCATGCATGGAGGGCAGAATACTAAAGAACTCTTCCTCGTTGGAGGTAGGAGTTAAACGGATACACGAAATCACAAAAGCTCGAGGTAGAGGGACACTCCCCCTCTCCTCGTTATAATGAAAGCTTTATAAGATAAGAAAAATGAAATACAATTAAAACTTTTGTTACCGACGACTTCAAAGGTTGGAGGTTGAAGCTCTAGTCGTCGTCTCGGCAGTGCTTCGTCGTAGGGATGTTGAAGAGTCATAGCATATCGGAAGCACTTGGAGGCTTTTTGAATTGATGAAAAACCCTTAGAGAAGCCCTCCTTTTATAGTTTTTGAGCCCCTCATCGAATGGGTCTTCAACCAATCACAAATAGACACAAAGCTCCTTGGAATGAGGTGATAAGGCTTGACTCCTCGAAGCTGATCCTTGACCATCAGTTGACTGATGGCCATCATCAGTCGACTGATGCTTGCTGAAATCACAAGTTAGCTTAACAAAAATATAATTTCGACGATCGCCAACCGTCTGAACTTGACCTAGTAAGGAGGATACAACCTCACTTACGCTCACACACATGAGCTTATCTCGATACTTGCTTTGTAGATCTCGCTTCCGGCCTTCCACTTGATTCCTTTGGCTCCCTTCGAAGTCACTTGAGTGTCGCTCAACCACCGCGGCTTCCTCCGGGTGTCACTAGTCTTCAGCTCCAGTTTTAGCACTTTTTTGCACACTCGATTTAGCTCGTGAGATAACGATATGAGCTTAACTTTGTATCATTTGCTATAATCAAAACTTAAGTTCAACTTTGGTGCCCACTACACCAACAAGGAATGCATACTCTAAGGAATCAGGAAGGAGATCTAACTGCAGATCTTGTGGTTGCACAATTAAATGAAACAATTATGCGAGTGTTGCTTCTTCTGCAATATTATCATCAATAAAACTACAAGAAGATTCAATTGGCAACTCATCAATATAATCATCCGCATTTAGAATAGCAGCAACATCATCAAAACTTTCACATGCATCAATATCAACAATATCATCTGCAACAATACTAATCTCATCTAGTATTTTGCATGTATCAATAATATCATCATATATATTCCACAACATTAGTATACCCATCTATATCTGGAGCATCATGAATTACATCATCACAATGCAAAGCAAAAGAGGAGTCTTGCAGAGCTGTAGAAGTAGAGGCTAGCGTTTCCCCAACTCTGCAATCCATCTCTCCTTAAGTACATTAATTTGACTCAGAATAAAGCAATGAGGAATAGTCTCTAATGGAGGTTGAATGACTTCTTGTGCTTGGATCTGCTAGATGGATGATCTAAGTTGATCTAACTGAATTTTCACTTCATGCTCTGATGCTTCAATTTCTTGTTGGGAATAGAGACCACTGACCATTTACATTCGCTTTATAGCTATTTGCTGGATAAGCTTCCTAAGATCTTGTATTGAATTTTCTTGTTGGCTAGGAGCAGAAGTTTGTTCATAGTGGACTTGAAATGTTGTACTCTGATATGTTGGGTATTGTCGATTAATCTATCATTGCTCATCCCCATATCCAAAGTTTTGATATTCCATCCGCCTAGAATTGTTGTACTGAGGTTGCCCAAAATCATACTGCTGTGTGTTTCCATACTCACCCCCTAAATGATCCATCCAACCATAATTATAGGTATTTGAAAGTGATTCATACCTATCTTATTGTTGAGGTTGGAAGTACTCATGCTGCTCCAAAATTTGTTAGAGTTGATAATACTGAGTTGAAGGATCTTCCCAATCATAACTATAAGAACTAGGAGTTGGATCATATTTGTTCTGATATTGTAGTGGGTAACTCTGAGACTCAATAAAAAATACACATGGTGGCACACTCTGATTTGAATTATAAGCCTGATTGAAACCTCCAAATTGTTGTGAATAATAAGGATCCATGTTTTTGATGAAAGAAATCTCCTCATCTTACCTAAAATACTAGCAAATAAAATCAAAAGACACAGGAGGTAGATATGATAAAACACATAGATACACAAGAGAATAAAAGAATAAAAGCACCCAACAATTTTTTTTAAATTTTTACAACCACCAAGGAAATACAAATAAATGAAAATAAGGCTAAAAAATGAAATGAAAAATCTTGAAAAATTTAAAATGTGATCTAAATGATAGAATTTGGCCAAAATAGACTGTTATTCATGGCAAAGCTATGAATATTTGTCTCCATACCCTGAAATATCTTTCTACCGAATTTTAGAGCACTCGAAGATACTAACAATTTTGTTGATAGAAAAATAAAATAGAAAGTAAGAAAAACAAGAAACAATCCTAATTCTACCAAGCACTATTACACTCTCCGACAATGACGCCAAAAATTTGCTCAACGATATGTCGTACCACCATTACAAATTAATTATCAAACCCTCTCTATGCTAATATAGGATAGGGAACAACCTGGATCGTCTCCCAATGGTTGTAATCGGTAAAGTGGTTGTCTTAGGATTGCTTCGTTATTGCTTTGGGTTTTCTATTGGAATTGGCGGGGGAGGGGGGGGGCGAGTTGGTATTGAAATCCTACGACTAACAAATGAAAAACATTCTAATCTAATGCAGAAATTAAATCAAACACATAACATGTGGTAATTGAAATAACTCAAAATCTTAAGGAACATTAAGACAAACATGTGGCATGCACAAATATAAAACTAAAACTAATGTAAGGAGCATTTAAACAAACATTTGACATTCAAATTAAAGTACTCTAGGCAAAAATAACATAAAAATTGATCTCTCCTCGGTGGAATGATGGTGGTTGATGTAGACAAATGCCACCAAAGTCACCTCGATGGCGCGGAGCTCTCCTCTCGAATCAAAGAAGAAGAGGTGGAAGACCGAGCTCTCGCAGACTTGTTCGAGCTCGTGGATGTCATCGATGGTGGAGCAGATCTTCTCTCTTGAATCCAAGGAGGAAGATGGAGGTGGATGAGGTGGAATGGAGGCTAGGGCTTGTGGAGGAAGGTGGAGGCCTACTTAGGGTCAGAGGAAAAAGAGATGGCTTGAAATTTCTTTTATAGGTAAAAAATGCTATAAGGCCATGCCTATAGGGGATCGAATGTTGCTAGAGGGGGGGGGTGAATAGCATTTTCGTTCGTTGATGGAAATCAATCGCGTTCGTTTCTATAATTAGGTTAGTACAATGGAAATACAAAATACAAATATGAAGATGAAGATGAATACAACAATCACTCAGAAGAAACAAAGCGATATAACGTGGTTCGGAACCTTAGGGTTCCTACTCCATGGGTTGAGCTCGAGTGAGCTCTAGTGATGCACACACCACTAATAAAACTCCTTCTCAGAACAATCCAGAGGCGGAGAAACTATTGGTGCAATCGACCCAAGTCACGATTGACCAGACTCGAGTTTGGCTCGAGCAGTATTTTGATGTTCGACAAAATGTATGATAATGTGATTGTCATTGGAAATTCTAAGTCTTGAGTACTTGGCATGGAAAGTCCAAGTGGGACACTTGGTAATGGGAAAGTCCAAGTCATGGGTACTTGGCATGAAAAGTCTAAGCATGAGTCTTGGCAAGGGAAAGTCCAAGCTTGAGTCTTGGCAATTGGAAAGTCCAACATGGGTTGACATGGAAAGTCCATGCATGGGTCTTGGCAAGGAAAAGTCCAAGCTTGAGTCTTAGCAAGGTAAAGTCCAAGTTTGAGTCTTGGCAATTGGAAAGTCCAACATAGGTTGACATGGAAAGTCCAAGCATGGGTCTTGGCAAGGGAAAGTCCAAGCTTGAGTCTTGGCAAATGGAAAGTCCAACATGGGTTGGCAAGGAAAGTCCAAGGGTTGATATTGGCGGCGTAAAGTCCAAGCGGGAGTCTTGGCAGCATAAGATCAATGGTTGGCGGCGTAAAGTCCAAGTAGTAGTCTTGGCAGCGTAAGCCCAATGTGCCTTGGTGGGATAGACCAGCTTAGCATGACAATAGCCGATGGAAGCACCTGAAGGCTAGCGTATGGATGAACAAGTCATGGATGACTTAGAGGGATCTGATAGGCGTGAGGCTAACGGAGGTGGCTAGAAGGCTTAGGTCTATACTAAGGGTGGTCTAGCAAGTATGAGGGCACTATACTTGGGGTTAAATCTCATGGTTGAGGTTATCAGTCGACTGAGGCTTTGGACCAGTCAATCAATCAAGTGTTTTGACACTTGGCAGCTGAGTTGACTCTTGGCAGTTGACTGGGATTATGGCCAATTGAATTGCTCAGATTCGATTGGTGTTCGACTGCAAGAAATGGCCTGGCAGTCGATTGCTAGAATTGGATAGTCGACTACCATGGATGGCAGTCGACTGCTGGTCGAGGTTGCGGGAGCAGAATGCTCAGTAGCCGACTGGTCAGTCAGCTATGACCCTGGCAATCGACTACTGGGTAATAGCAATCGACTGCCAGTGTAACCGTTGGCTTGAATACCGACGTGGATTAAGTCGTTGTTTCACAATGGTACTATTGGCAATCGACTGGGAACTTATGGCAGTCGACTGTCAGGCATAAATCCAGCCTGATTGCAGATTTAAAAGGAGCACGAAGGGAGGATTTGGCCAGTGATTTCTTGGGCTTTTTTGAGGCAATTTGCTGGTGCAAATCAGGGTCTTTAAGCATGGTTCAAGCAATCAACAAGCAAGCATCCAAAAGCACATTTGTAAAGTTTTCTTTACGTGTTTTTGTGTATTTCATTTGTAATCACTTGTATTACTTTTGTAATCACTTGTACGAGATTTGTCCGCCTCCGACGTGTTGTCGAGAAGGAGTTTAATTAGTGGTGAGTGCATCACTAGAGCTCGTTGAGCTCGCCCCATGGAGTAGAAACCCAAAGTTTTCGAACTACATATATCGCTTGTTTTTGTGATTGTGTTTGTGTCTTTATTTTTGTTATTACTATTATATGCATTCCGCTGCACATAACAAGCTTTGTAGAGATGAACACGAATGATTTTCATCTTTGATGAACTACGCGCTATTCACCCCCCTCTAACGGTCACCAACGGTTCCAACAATTGGTATCAGAGCTAGGAGCTCTTCACCGGCTTCACATCCGAGGGAGCACGCTAGAGGGAAGAAGATGAATCTTCAAGAGAAATTGGGTGACGACATTAATATTTCGCCTTCCTTCGGCTGCAAAGATTTTGCATATTGAAAAGGTAGAATAATGTATTTTTTAATATGCGATTATGATAATTGGATTAGTGTTTTAGTAGGGTTCGACACTCTAAAGGATGAAGAAGCAGGAAAACTCAAGAAGAAGAATTGGAGCCAAGAACAACTCCGATACTTCAATACAAACAATAAGGTAATGGGTATATTACTTAGTGTAATTCCTAATGGCATTTTGATCAAGATAGGAGATTGTAAAGATGCCAAGGACCTTTGGAGCAAGTTGGTAAAATATCATGAAGAATCCTCAATGACTCAAGAAATAAAGGAGCCTGAGGAATGCTCATCGGCTCAATCGGAGGAGGCCGAAGAAGTAAGTTCATCCTCACAAGAAAGTGAGGATTCGGAGGTCGAGGAGTGTTCGACATCCGAGGAGGAAGAGGAGGTGGAAGAAGTAGAAGAAGCCTCCACCTCTAGGATTGAGGGGGAGGAGAGACCATCCACTCCGGAACAAGAGCAAAATCAATAAGAACCATTAACATCCGGAAGAGATGAAGAAGTTCAAAAATCCACCACCAACCTAGGTAACTCAAGCAATTCACTTAAAAATAAAGATCATATAATTTTTTTTGAGTGTAGGAAACCCTGTCACTATAAGAGCAAGTGCCCTAAAAAGGTCAAGAAGGCTCATCCGACACCAAAAGTCAACAAAAATTCAAAGGATACTGGTGCCTCAATTAGGAAGAGCGAGGAGCACGTGGTGTGCTTCAAATGCAACCAAAAAGGATATTACAGGAGTCAATGCCCTAGGGGAAGGAAGAAGACTCAAGAGGGAGCATCACATGTAGGGGGAGACTCTAAGGAAAACCCTAAGGTAAAATTCAATAATGCACATTCTTTAAGTAATAGGCAAAAACGTGCTTTTAATTCACTTGCAATTTATCATAAAGAGCATGATAGAAATAGGTTTTATTGCTTAGGGGCTAAACATGTTGATTTTAGGTCTAAGGACAAGTCTAGAAATAATGACTCTAGACCTATTTTAACTAAGGAGAAATTTGGGACTAATGTTCTTAGAAAAATGCTACCTAAGGCAAGTATTAGGATAATAGAAGCCCATCTAGGATTTAATCCAAAGAATTCTAGACATGTGCCTAGGAAGGGCAAAAATGCTCAAAGAAACAATGGGCCAACAAAATTTGAATAATTAGAATTTGAAAATCAAGTTTTGAGGTCAAAACTTGAGAAGATGGAGAAGACCCTTGCAAGGATGCAAAATTCAATTAAAGGGTCAAATGGTCGAAGTCTAGAGTCTAAGAGGCAAGATGCATCTATGAGCAAGAAAGGCTTGAGCCACAAGCCTAGGTCCAAGGTAGATAAGCCTACCTATCACAATATTCCATTCGATTATGGAACTAGTACTAGGTCTAGGAAAACCAAGGTCACAAGGGAAGTCATCCCTAGAGTTGACCATGGAGTGTGCCTAGTGGCTAAGGTTTTGAAGAAACTTAGGGAGGCCACTAAGAAGGTTACAAGGGGAGTCACCCCTAGAGTTAACCTAGGCAAGACCCAAATGACCAAGGCTACCAAGCCTAGAAGGGTCATTAGGAGAGTATCTAGGGAGGTCATCCCTAAGGAATACCTAGTAAACTCAAGGAGCTCAAATAGGTATTGGGTTTCTAGGAGCGTGATCGATTCACGGTAAATGGGTTAGGCTGTACCAACTTCAAATGGATAGGTAGTTAACCTATCCATGGTAAAGGTGACACTTTAGGTCATTTCTAAGGTAATGTGATACTTGGAAATAAGTATGAATTTTAATCCTAAAAGATTTTAGGATGTGCCAATATATTTTAAGATGTTTGATAAATTAATAAAATTGACACAAATTAGATTTAGAGGTCTTGGTGTGCCATTTTGGATTTTTGGCACACTTGGGGGATAAGTGGTAATATGGAGAAATAAACTTAATCCTAACAAATGACAATAAATATTAAAATTTAGGTATTCTTATGCCTTACATCTTATTTTCCATGCCTTGATTGTCATATGCCATGTCATGACATTATATTCATTTGAATCATATAATATGTCATGATCATGCTTAAGTTTTAGTTTTAGTGTCATGTATGTTTAGGATTTAATCATATGCCATGACATCATAATTATTGACATTGCTTTATTTATGCTATCATTTATGACATGATCATATTTCATGCATTAATAAAATTGATTTAAGGACTATGGCATGACTTGAAGTCCCATGTATAAAGGAATCAAGTAGAGTTGCCGTAGAAAATACATGAGGCCTTAGATTAGGATAACCAAAACCCACATCTCACATTACATTGACATGAATGTGTATTGATACACCCTAGACACATGTGAGATGCTAGGAAATGAGTTAAGTTCAAGGTGCATAGTTTTTTCATCTAGATGAACTCAAACTCATCTTATATCATGGGTGGATCATGGGAAAAACTAATGTGCAAGTCATGTGCATTGAGCTCATTGATCATGATCTAATATAGGTTTTCAAAAACATTTTAAAAACATTTTAGAAAACCTGGTGAAGTCTATCTTTTGATAGCAATCACCAATGAAGGAGATGATACAAAGTTGGGTCAAACATTGAAACTTTTTAATGGTTTTGAACTTTGTGTCAGTCTCATTATTTTATGAGTATTTTATTTTTCAAATATTTTCACCCATAATGATTGACTTAAGTATTATACGTATGAAGTTTCAAGATTTTTCAAATTATGTATAATTACTTATGATTTTTGAAAATTCAATTTCTGATTATTGAATTTCTACATTTGCAAAAATCAATCGACTGCAGCTTATGGCAGTCGACTCGCGTCAATGGCAATCGACTGGTGACAGTAAGAGTCAACTGCCAGACCTGATTTCGGGTAAACAAGATTTATTTAGCCTGATTTTAGCCATGTTAGGCTACCCTAACTGCTCCTAACCCTAAGATATGCTTTGGAAAACATTAGAAAGGGTGAAAATGCATTGGATATGGATTAGGAGAGTTGTTTGGCTGTGTATCAAATTTTAAGGTGTGTGAAAGTTCAAGATCGAACTTTTAGCCTTAATTTTGATGGTTTAGTGTTCTTATAGGCTTAGGGATTCTCCAAGAACATTGTTGGTGCAATGGTCAAGGGGGAACAAACTTTTAGGGGGAGGTTATTGATGTCTTATTTTTCGCAAGTGCACGGTTGTCGTCAAGTAATAAAAATATCGATCCCACAGGGATTGGGACAATTACCGAATGATCGTGATACCAAGTTATCTAGTCAATCAATTTGTGGATTAAGCAAAGACACTGAGCAGTCAAGAATAACGAATGAGAAGAACAAGCTAAAAGTCAATAGTTGAGAAGAATCTCAGGATATGAGTTTCACCACATCAACGATTTATAAGGTGATTTAATTCTTTCCTACCCCTATTAGAGTTGTTTTGATGGAACCTATCCTAAGGTAAATCAACGACCCCTTTCGAGGTCTACGCTAACTGTACCTATCAAACTCAATTTGCCTGTCACGGTATTCGAGCGTAGAGGATCATAATCAGCTAAGGGGACATGTCACGAGACCCCCGCAAACCTCCCTAGTCTTACCTCCGTTACTTGGTAAAAACTGGATTTGATAGATCCATTAAGTCCATAAGAGTTCCTTTAGAGTCTAAATTTCCTTTTCACGGTAGGTTTGGACACGGGACCATAATCAGCTAAGGGGACCTATCATGAGACCCCCACAAACCCTCATAGATACACCACCGCTACTTGGCAGGAGTTAATCCCTAATTGGTTCTGGGTTTCGAGAACTTGGGTTCACTGTTAGGTACTTTCCCTTAGCTCCTTAGGTTTATCAATAAGAATCCAAAAACCAGATCAAAACAAACAATAATTCAAGTAGTATAGATTACATCATCCATCATAAATCGTCAAGGGCTACTCCTGTTAGTAATATATGAGAGATGTCCTAAGGCAATCGCCTTATGTATGAACCATTTATATGATAAATGAAGATTCACTATTTGAGTATACATGTTTTATGTATTTGATTGGATCTTAAACTCATTTACTGAATGTCCACGATACGATTCACAGCATGAGAGAATTTGTGATTGGATCACAACTAGTGAGTATCTCTACATGTGTAATTGTGATGTATCGGAATTATCCCTAGTCGATGAATTGATAGATTTGGACACCATCAATTCTGTCGAGACTAGCATGAGGTATACTCCTTGGTGTATCCAAGCAGCTGATTCTCACTGGCTGGAGACATAGTGATGTCCGGAGTTAATCGTGGATGCTAGTTATGGTAACTAGTTCATTGGAGTGACCAGCCGTAAGACTTCATATGGTTCTCTGCATATATAGATATGTCAATGAAGTTCTTTTGTGGCTTAAGTGCGATGTTCCTTTGACTTATGTATTCAAGTCATCTTGATCATGGAGACTTATGCTTTGACATCTTAAGCAAACATCTCTGAGGAGATGTGGACCCGAGATGATTGGGTATAAGTCGAAGTGATCGAAGGTGTTTGAATAGCCTATAAAGGATTCACCACTCCTTGCGAGGAGATGTATACCCATGGCCTCTCGTCGGATTGTTACTAAAGTCTTTGGCCAAAGCATTACATGTTTAGAGTAAGGTACTCTTCGATACATGTGGAGTAACTAGAATCCGTAGGACGAGGAAATGACACTTGGGCTAGGTGTGACGTAGTCAGCCTAGTGGGGACTGACACAATAGACCATGTCCTGAACCAAGTGGGTATAAGATGAGTGAAGGGAATGGGGCACGATTCATTCGAGCTACTGAAGGGTTTCAGAAATAGTTCTGGATCAACCGTTGATCTTTTCGGTTAATTGGGGATCATGATGTACTACTAGGTGCCACTCATGATCGTTCTATAATTAATGGTTAATTATAGACGACCAACATAAACCGAGAACCTATTTGGTCACACGCACAACGAGTGTAATCCAAAGGATTTAAAACGAGCTTGAGAATGGGATTCTCAGACCGAGAGAAACTATGTTTGGTTGGACCAAACATAAAGCGAGCATGAAATTGTTTCAGTCGCAATGGAAGCGTGGATGGGCAGTGTCTTATGAAGACATAATGGATGGACCAAAATGGTTTGGTTCTAATCCAATGGATGAGAATAAACCAAAGGGTTTGGTTTATATTAAACGAATGAACCAAAGGTTGGTTCGGTTCGTTTTAACTTAAAATAAACCATTATGGTTTGGTTTATTTTAACTTATCCTAATGGAGCGGGTTAACGGGCTTTATGGATATGATCCATTAACCATTAAGAGAATTAGTTCTCTATAAAAGAGGGCTTAAGGGATTGTTAAACCCTAATCATCTAAAACCCTAAACCTAGTTGCCGCCCAACATATAGTGGCCGCCCAACAAATTGTTGCCGCCCAACATATTGTTGCCGCCCAACATATTGTTGCCGCCCAGCTTGTGGTGCCGCGGTCCAGCTCCTTGCCGGTGACCAAGCTTCAGCCGGTGAACCTCCGGCGACCCTCCGGTGATCTCCTCTAGGTTCGGTGATAAGGTGAGCTTCCATCTCTCCTTTGCCGGCCTCTATTCCTCCACCAAAAGCTGTCCAGTTTTTCTGGACAGCTTGTTTCTTTGTTGTCGGAGCGTCGTTTGGACGACGGTTAGTGCTCCGATAGCGCCTAACTTACCGGGGATTTGATCTCCGGTAATCCTCTGAGGTGGAGGATGAAGGATTCGTCAATTGGTTGACGAATACCTCTCCGGAGAAGCGAGTTTTGAGAACTCATTTTAGGATCCGAATTTGGATTCGGATCGTGATCATCTCTCGATCACGTCGTCTTCAACACGAGGCTAGTAACCCGTACGAAGACGAAGCTCGTGACTTAGCGAAGTCATCCCGAGGAGCTCGGCGTGGATACGGATAGAGACGATTCTTACGAGGATCGTTCCGGTTGATGTCGTTCCCGCTACACGTCATACGAAAGGTATAACGTAGATAATTTCTTTTATTGCAAATTTTAATTTACGATTATGTCTACACTTGTTGTAATAGCATGCGTGTGTTGTGTGTGTTATAATAAATATAGATTTATTATTTTTAATTGCTTCCGCTGTGCTCATGTTTGCGAAACATGATCGAACACACACACGCCGCGGTGCCGGAAACCCAACAGTGGTATCAGAGCCCAGGTTGTGTTTCGACATAATCGTAAAATGGTTTTGCGATAGTCATAATGTATTTCTGGATATTTTCTAAATTTTGAAAATTTAGAAGTATTTATGGAAATTTTTCAATTTTGGAAAGTCTAGAAGTATTTATGGAAATCTTCCACTTTTGGAATGTTGGAAGTATTTATGGAAATTGATATTTTCCATAAATAAAATATTTGATTAGATTCTGGAAATTTGTTTCCTAATTTAATCATTATTTGATTTGGGAAATCAAATCTTAAAATATTTTATTTCCATAAGTAGTTTTAATGATTTAGGAAATTGGTTTCCTAAATAGATTTTCCTTAATCAAATAATTCCATGAATAAAATATGTGATTAGATTTAGAAATTTGTTTCCTAATTTAATTATGATTTGATTTGGAGAATCAAATCTTAAACATATTTTATTTCCATAAATAGTTATGACATATAAGGAAATTATATACATGACATAATTGTATGCCATGTAATTGCATTAGATGCATAACATTATGTCATGCGTGTCGTGACATGTAGATGTATGCCATGTATGCCATGCCATGTAGATAATAGTTATTTGCATGCAAAGAGGATGAGACATAAAACCCTAACTCAATATTAAAGCCTACACCTTCCATTAATATGGTTAGAACCAGAGTTTTGTTTCTTGTTTGGGTTGTTGGACTCACTCCAAGCCCTACTAACTCAACATGTTCAAATCATTGGAATAGTTTAACTCTAATATGGTAAGAGTCAGAGGTCAATCATTAGTTTGGTTGTTGGACTCTCTCCAAGCTGGGCTAATTGGTTGAATGCGCTCTAACCATATTAAAACTATTTCGCGATTAATGGGTCGGCTTTAACTTGGAGCATCGAGTTGTTGGACTCACTCCAAGGTCGATGTGAAGAGAGGTGAAGTTGGGTGCTATGCATATGATGCATACTTGTTAATGTGTTAACAACCCAATGTATGTGTAAACATTCAATTAGTTGATAGCACATTGTGATAGTTACATATACATGATATGTAATCGGTATACTTGATACCCACCATCATAGCTAAGAATGGCTTATTGGACTCACTCCAAGGTTGTTCTTATCTATGATGGATATCAGCCCATTCGGAGATGGACCTACGATCTCCCGAAGTGATTTTAAGGGTTTTTGAAATTCGAAAAATGAATGGGATTTATAAATGTATATTGATGCATTTTAAAATCATCTTTCTCATATATGCTCGTTTTGTATTTCTAAGTTAATATATTGATCATGATGTGTTTGAATTTGTGTTCCATTTTGGATTCAAATAAATTGACTGGGCCGAACTTCTTGGACTAGCTTAGAAACTTGAGAATTGTTCTCAAGGTGGAAAAGCTTGCGTATGTCCTCGAAGCGCCTCTTCCCGCCCGTCCTAGTGACGATGCAACTCTGGACCAATTGTTGGCCTATCAGAAACATGTGAGTGATTCTGAACAAATGAGTTGCATCATGCTAGCCACGATGGAACCCAAGCTACGAAAGAAGCATGAGCATATGGATGCTCATATCGTAGTCCTTCATCTTTGTGAGTTGGTTGATGAGCAAGTGAGATTCGAAAGGTTCGAAGTCTCAAAGCTCCTCTTCACCTCTGAGATGCTAGGAGGTTCATCTGGTATCTTGCTCAATATGAAGATTGTGGAGTCTTCTCGAGAAGCATGAGCAGGATGGTGTTGTTAGTTGATTCCTCAAGAAAGGTTCTAAGAGGAAGTCAAAGGAACAAACATGTAAGGGAAAGAAGAGAAGGGCTAAGAAGGTAGAACTAGCACAAAAGGAAACTTGCCATCATTATGGCAAGGAGAGCCATTTGCGAAGAAAGTGCAAGATTTATCTTGAGTCCGTGAAGAAGGATAAGGCATCGGATGCCCCATCTTCTTCAGAAAACTTCTTTATTGATTGTCATTCTATTTCCTCAGACACTTGGGTATTTGATACTGGGTGTGGCTCACATATATGTAATGACATACATGGGCTAAGGAATAGAAGAAGACTCTTCAAGGGGAGAGTCAAATTTACGTGTTGGGAATGGAGCAACGGTTGCTGCACTCGCCATCGGAACGTATTTGTTGGAACTCCCTGTAGGACTTGTCTTAGAACTGGACAATTGCTTTTATGTTCCTTCGTTGATAAAGAACATCATTTCTATTTCTTGTCTAAATAGAAATGGGTTCCATTTGACTTTTAGTAACAATTGTTGTTACATAACTTTGAATGGAGTTCTTTATGGGATTGGAACTTTAAGCAATGGTGTTTATACGTTGGACGTATCCAGTGACGATTTCAATATCGAAGCGAGCAACACGCGTGCTCGAAAGGATAATCAAATAGACTCCTATATGTGGCATTGTCGTCTTGGCCATATAAGCAAGAAACGCATGTCCGAATTACACCGATGTGGAATTCTGGAATCGTTTGAATTGGATTCATACGATACATGCGAATCATGCTTAAAAGGCAAGATGACTAAGTTACCTTTTACTGGAAAAGGTGAACGAGTGGGAGAGTTACTAGGACTAATACATACTGATGTATGTGGACCTATGTCAACTCAATCTTTAGGAGGCTATAACTACTTCATTACCTTCACCGATGATCACTCACGGTTTGGGTATGTGTTCTTGATGAAACACAAGTCTGAAGCCTTTGAAAGGTTCAAAGAATTCAGAAATGAAGTAGAGAAACAACATGACAAGAGTATTAAAATACTGATCGGATCGAGGTGGTGAATACTTAAGTCAAGAGTTTCTGATTATCTAAGAGACAATGGCATATTGTCTCAATGGACTCGCCATATACACCACAAAGATAATGGTGTATCCGAGAGGCGAATCGACCTTTGTTGACATGGTCAGTCAATGATGAATCATGCGACTCTTCCCAAGTCCTTTGGGGCTATGCACTTCGCATACCTGCTTTACTTGTTAAATGTAATGCCTACTAAGGTAGTCTCAACTACTCCATATGAGATATGGAATGGTAAGAAACCTCATGTATCTTACTTGAAGATATGGGGTTGTCCCGCTTATGTGAAGCGGATCAGACGTATAAATTGATGCTAAGTCCGATAAATGTCTATTTATTGATACCCTAAGGAAACAAGGGGTTACTAATTTGATTGTCCTCGTGGAACAAGGTGTTTGTTTCAAGGCATCTTTGTGTTTCTAGAGAAAGAGTTTCTCTTGCAAGAAAGCGATGGGAGTGTCGTCGAGCTTGAGGAGGCTCGAGAGACTCAAATAGAACATTGATGAGATACACGGTGAAGCCTCGGTGAGCAACTCATAGTGATGAGCAATCATTTGGACCTATGTAACACCACATCTTCGTAGATCGGTAGAACCGCAATATTCACGAGAGATATGGATTTCTCGTAAGTGAATCGAGCGACGTGTTACTCATTGATGATGAGGAGCCTACAGTTATGAAGAAGTCTTGACAAGTTGAGAAAGGGATAAGTGGCTTGGTGCCATGAAGTCGGAAATGGATTCCATGTATGAAAACCAAGTTTGGAACTTGGTTGACCCACCTGAAGGCATAAAGCCTATAGGGTGCAAGTGGGTTTTCAAGAAGAAAACCGACATGGATGGTAATGTGATTACCTATAAGGCTAGATTGGTGGCGAAAGGATATCGTTAAAAGCAAGGTGTTGATTATGACGAAACCTATTCGCCTGTAGCTATGCTTAAATCCATTCGGATGCTCCTGGCCATAGCGGCTCATTATGATTATGAGATATGACAGATGAATGTGAAAACAGCTTTCCTTAATGGAAACCTGCTCGAGGACGTGTATATGATACAGCCTGAGGGTTTCACATCGGTTGATAAAACCAAGGTATGCAAATTGCGACGGTCCATTTATGGATTGAAGCAAGCATCCAGGAGCTGGAATATCCGTTTTGATGAGACGATCAAAAAGTTTGATTTCTCGCAAAATCCAGACGAACCTTGTGTGTACAAGAAGGTTAGTGGGAGTGCAGTCGTGTTCCTAGTATTGTATGTCGATGACATATTACTTATAGGAAACGATGTGTCAATCTTACAGTCAGTTAAGGTTTGGTTATCCAAGACATTCTCCATGAAAGACCTGGGAGAAGCAACCTACATCCTTGGGATTAAGATCTATAGAGATAGATCGAAACGGTTGCTTGGTCTTTCGCAGTCTACATATATAGACCGAGTGCTAAAGAGGTTTAGCATGTCGGAATCCAAGAAAGGTTATCTGCCCATCAGGCATGGGGTACACCTTTCGAAGTCTATGTGTCCGCGCACAGAAAACGAGAGGATTTGCATGAGTAAGATTCCCTATGCATCCGTAATAGGATCTATCATGTATGCTATGTTATGTACGAGGCCCGATGTCACAGCAGAGATACTCACCGATCCAGAATGGATCATTGTAGTTAAGACGATCCTTAAGTACTTGAGAAGAACTAAGGATGTGTTCCTAATATATGGAGAAGGGTACATGGTGATACGTGGGTATACGGATGCCAGCTCCAGACAGACAAGGATGATTCCATGTTTTTGTCTGGGTATGTATTCACCTGGAATGGAGGCGCAATAAGTTGGAAAGGTTCCAAGCTTGACACTATAGCGGATTCTGCCACTAAGGCAGAATACATTGCAGCTTTGGAAGCAGCAAAGGAAGCGGTTTGGATCAAGAAGTTCATCTCTGAACTTGATGTGGTCTCATCAATGATCCAAACATGTGCTTCGCCGCTATCATCTTATCAGAGAGATCATCAGTAGGAACGAAATACAAATCGAGAAAATTCCCACTGAAAGGAACTTAGCGGATCCTTTGACTAAAGCATTACCTCAAAGTAAGTTTGAGGGTCATGTTAGAGCTTATGGTATTGAATACCGTAGCGATTGGCATTAGGCCAAGTGGGAGTCTGTTAGTAATATATGAGAGATGTCCTAAGGCAATCGCCTTATATATGAACCATTTATATGATAAATGAAGATTCACTATTTGAGTATACATGTTTTATGTATTTGATTGGATCTTAAACTCATTTACTGAATGTCCACGATATTTATCTACAAGATGAGAGAATTTGTGATTGGATCACAACTAGTGAGTATCTCTACATGTGTAATTGTGATGTATCGGAATTATCCCTAGTCGATGAATTGATAGATTTGGACACCATCAATTCTGTCGAGACTAGCACGAGGTATACTCCTTGGTGTATCCAAGCAGCTGATTCTCACCGGCTGGAGACATAGTGATGTCCGGAGTTAATCGTGGATGCTAGTTATGGTAACTAGTTCATTGGAGTGACCAGCCGTAAGACTTCATATGGTTCTCTGCATATATAGATATGTCAATGAAGTTCTTACTGTGGCTTAAGTGCGATGTTCCTTTGACTTGCGGTATTCAAGTCATCTTGATCATGGAGACTTATGCTTTGACATCTTAAGCAAACATCTCTGAGGAGATGTGGACCCGGGATGATTGGGTATAAGTCGAAGTGATCGAAGGTGTTTGAATAGCCTATAAAGGATTTACCACTCCTTGCGAGGAGATGTATACCCATGGCCTCTCGTCGGATTGTTACTAAAGTCTTTGGCCAAAGCATTACATGTTTAGAGTAAGGTACTCTTCGATACATGTGGAGTAACTAGAATCCGTAGGACGAGGAAATGACACTTGGGCTAGGTGTGACGTAGTCAGCCTAGTGGGGACTGACACAATAGACCATGTCCTGAACCAAGTGGGTATAAGATGAGTGAAGGGAATGGGGCACGATTCATTCGAGCTACTGAAGGGTTTCAGAAATAGTTCTGGATCAACCGTTGATCTTTTCGGTTAATTGGGGATCATGATGTACTACTAGGTGCCACTCATGATCGTTCTATAATTAATGGTTAATTATAGACGGCCAACATAAATCGAGAACCTATTTGGTCACACGCACAACGAGTGTAATCCAAAGGATTTAAAACGAGCTTGAGAATGGGATTCTCAGACCGAGAGAAACTATGTTTGGTTGGACCAAACATAAAGCGAGCATGAAATTGTTTCAGTCGCAATGGAAGCGTGGATGGGCAGTGTCTTATGAAGACATAATGGATGGACCAAAATGGTTTGGTTCTAATCCAATGGATGAGAATAAACCAAAGGGTTTGGTTTATATTAAACGAATGAACCAAAGGTTGGTTCGGTTCGTTTTAACTTAAAATAAACCATCATGGTTTGGTTTATTTTAACTTATCCTAATGGAGCGGGTTAACGGGCTTTATGGATATGATCCATTAACCATTAAGAGAATTAGTTCTCTATAAAAGAGGGCTTAAGGGATTGTTAAACCCTAATCATCCAAAACCCTAAACCTAGTTGCCACCCAACATATAGTGGCCGCCCAACATATTGTTGTCGCCCAGCTTGTGGTGCTGCGGTCCAGCTCCTTGCCGGCGACCAAGCTTCAGCCGGTGAACCTCCGGCGACCCTCCGGTGATCTCCTCTAGGTTCGGTGATAAGGTGAGCTTCCATCTCTCCTTTGCCGGCCTCTATTCCTCCACCAAAAGCTGTCCAGTTTTTCTGGACAGCTTGTTTCTTTGTTGTCGGAGCGTCGTTTGGACGACGGTTAGTGCTCCGATAGCGCCTAACTTACCGGGGATTTGATCTCCGATAATCCTCTGAGGTGGAGGACGAAGGATTCGTCAATTGGTTGACGAATACCTCTCCGGAGAAGCGAGTTTTGAGAACTCATTTTAGGATCCGAATTTGGATTCGGATCGTGATCATCTCTCGATCACGTCGTCTTCAACACGAGGCTAGTAACCCGTACGAAGACGAAGCTCGTGACTTAGCGAAGTCATCCCGAGGAGCTCGGCGTGGATACGGATAGAGACGATTCTTACGAGGATCGTTCCGGTTGATGCCGTTCCCGCTACACGTCATACGAAAGGTATAACGTAGATAATTTATTTTATTGCAAATTTTAATTTACGGTTATGTCTACACTTGTTGTAATAGCATGCGTGTGTTGTGTGTGTTGTAATAAATATAGATTTATTATTTTTAATTGCTTCCGCTGTGCTCATGTTTGCGAAACATGATCCAACACACACACGCCGCGGTGCCGGAAACCCAACAACTCCCCCATCCTAAGATTACAAGACACTACTCCATAGTCTGGCAAGAATTGCTAGAGAGAAAAATTACGATACTTAGTGCCATCTGTGTTCCTCTGTCGTCGACTCCTTCCTTATCCTCCTTCTTCTGTCGTCGTTTTCACCACCCGCCGTCCTCCCCTAGGGTTAGAATATCTCCTCTTTTATAGCCTTGGCCTCCTCTTTAATTAAGGCAAAAGATTTTCCTTTAATTGAGACGAAGATTGCGGCTCTCGCAGAAAAAGGAAATCTGGAATCAGGACAACACGCCCGTGCCAAATGAGGGCACAGGCGTGTCGCGGGCTTCCCACCGCGCGTGTTGTGCTTGAATTGGGGCGTGTCGAAGGCTGAACTGGGGCGTGTCGAAGGCTTAACTGGGGCGTGTTGAGTGCTGGAACTCCTGACACGGATGTGTCACTGATGACATGCCTGTGTTGTTTTGATACGCCGGTCGTGTCAACACTTTGAACGGGGCATGTCGGCTGCTGAACCAGGGCGTGTTGAAGGCTGGAACTCCTGACATAGACGTGTCACTGATGACACGCCTGTGTTGTTTTGATATGCCTGCTTCTTTGCCCTGTTAACACGGAAAACACCCAAAAGCAGTCTCTTTGTTCAAAATATGCTAAACTTAACTAAATCATGATAAAATACATGCCTAGGACATGAAATGAGATAAAATGCATGTATATGGAGTAGTGAAAACATAGCATGATTTATACACATCAGTTATCCATCATGGGATGATGGATGTGTTCTTCCTCATGAGGGGGATAATTTTGAGAATGTGAGATGCCCAATTTGAAAATTGTTGGATCGAAATTGTCGCTAGAGGGGGGGGGGTGAATAGCGAGCATAAAATCTTTTCGTTCTTCCATTCGTTCGATTAAAACACAGAGATGCACAATGGAAAAATAAATAACACAAGTTTATTTCTACTTGGTTCACAACCCAACGGTTGCTAAGCTAAGGCCCCGCGATCCTTGACCGTGTACGAAGGGGCAATCCACTATAGAGTTTCCTCCTCGTTGGAGGTAGGAGACAACGATCACAAAAATTGAAAACACGAGGATGATGCAACAATCCTACCTCACCTCGTTATGATTAAAACCATGAATCCAATAAATAAAAACTAATACTTGTTGCTGCCGATTAAGAGATTTTGAATTTGGCATTGCATCGACATTATGACGACGTTAGAGCTTTGGCATTGCGGGAGCACTTTGAGAGTAAGATGGATGATCTTTGGGTTGAAGTCCTCCCCTCCTTTTATAGACTTGTTCCTTGGAATAAGTCTAGATGCAGATCCTCAACTTTTGGAACTTATCACGAGGTGACATCTTATCTTATCGCGAAGTGGTCACGTTAAACATTATCCTTTTTAACCTAGTGCAAAAGGCTGATTCATCGCCATCAATCGACTGATGCACTTCATCAGTCGACTGATGTGCAACAGTTGACTACCAATAGCCAACAGTCGACTGCCAACTTGACCACTTCCCTGCAGTAAGAGGTTAGCATGGAAAATGGTAAATGCGATGGTTTCTTACTGTCCGATCTCGACCTAGACCTTCCACTGGAAGTCTTAGTCGGATCACTGCCTACGGTCATTCCCGTACAGAGGACACGACCTTACCATCTCTTTTGCACTCGTGCTTACCTTTGGTCCTTTATAACCCGTCGCTTTGCTTCCAGTCTTCACCTGGGTCTTTGACTCCCACAAAGTTCTCCCGGTGTCACCCAACCACCACGGTTTCCTGACTCAGGATTCTCCGAGTGTCGCTGACCTTTGGCTTAGCTTAATCGTTTCTTGCACACTTAATTCAGCTCATGAGATAACAATATGACCTTAACTTTGAATCTTTGCCATAATCAAAACCTAGGTTCGATTATCTGGTGCCCCTACACCAACAGAAATTGAGAGAGTTTGTAGGATTGCCTCTCTTGAGTGATATGAGACTTATCACTAGGAAGAGTGAAGGCAACCTAGGTGTTTTTAGACTAAGAGAGAGATTGTAAGATCTCATTGGGATATGAGACATTGACACCCTTGGGGAGAACCTTTTTGATATATGTCAAAAAGGGGGAGAATTAACGGGAGAAGTTATAGGAGAATTTAAATTACCAATTTGGGAGAATTGGTAAAGAGATTTGAGTTAGGTGGCCTAACTCAAAGGTGTTTGTGATTTTTGTCAGACATCAAAAAGGGGGAGATTGTTGGTGCAATCGACCCAAGTCACGATTGACCAGACTTGAGTTTGACTCAAGCGATATTTTGATGTTCGACAAAATGTATGACAATGTGATTGTCATGGGAAAGTTCAAGTCTTGAGTGCTTGACATGGAAAGTCCAAATGGGACACTTGTCAATGGGAAAGTCCAAGTCATGGGTACTTGACATGAAAAGTCCAAGCATAGGTCATGGCAAGGGAAAGTCCAAGCTTGAGTCTTGGCAATTGGAAAGTCCAACATGGGTTAGCATGGAAAGTCCAAGCATGGGTCTTGGTAAGGGAAAGTCCAAGCTTGAGTCATGGCAAGGGAAAGTCCAAACTTGAGTCTTGGCAAGGGAAAGTCCAAGCTTGAGTCTTGGTAATTGGAAAGTCCAACATGGGTTGGCATGGAAAGTCCAAGCATGGGTCTTGGCAAGGGAAAGTCCAAGCTTGAGCCTTGACAAATAGAAAGTCCAACATGGGTTGGCAAGGAAAGTCCAAGGGTTGATATTGGCAGCGTAAAGTTCAAGCGAAAGTCTTGCCAGCATAAGTACAATGGTTGGCGGCGTAAAGTCCAAGCGGGAGTTTTGGCATCGTAAGCCCAATGTGCCTTGGCGAGATAGACCAGCTTAGCATGACAATAGCCGATGAAAGCACCTGAAGGCTAGCATATAGATGAACAAGTCATGGATGACTTGGAGGGATCCGATAGGCGTGAGGCTGACGGAGGTGGCTAGAGGGCTTAGGTCTAGGCTAAGGGTGATCTAGCAAGTATGAGGGCTTCATACTTGGGGTTAAACCTCATGGTTGAGGTTATCAGTCGACTGGGGCTTTAGATCAGTTGATTGGTCAAGTGTTTTGACACTTGACAGCCGAGTTGACTCTTGACAGTCGACTAGGATTATGGCCAGTCGAACTTCTCGGACTCGACTGGTGTTCAACTATAGGAAATGACCTGGCAGTCGACTAATGTCAGTCGACTGCTAGTCGGGATTGTGGGAGAAGAATGCTTGGTAGCCGACTGGTCAGTCGGCTACAGCCTTGACAATCAACTGTTGGGTAATGGCAGTCGACTGTCAGTGTAACCGTTGGCTTGAATGCCAATGTGGATTAAGCCATTGTCTCACAACGGTACTATTGGCAGTTGACTGGGGACTTATGGCAGTCGACTGCCAAGCGCAAATCTAGCCCGATTGTAGGTTTAAAAGGAGCACGAAGGGAGGATTTGGCTAGCGATTTCTTGGGCATTTTTGAGGCGATTTGCTGGTGCAAATCAGGGTCTTCAAGAACGGTTCAAGCAATCAACAAACAAGCATTCAAAAGTGCATTTGTAAAGTTTTCTTTACATGTTTTTTGTGTATTTCATTTGTTATCGCTTGTATTTACTTGTATTTCTTTTGTTATCACTTGTATGAGATTTCTCTACCTCTGACGTGTTATCAAGAAGGTGTTTATTTGTGGTGAGTGCATCACTAGAGCTCGTTGAGCTCGCCCCGTGGAGTAGGAACCCTAAGGTTCCGAACCATGTATATCGCTTATATTTGTGATTGTGTTTGTGTCTTTATTTTTTGTTATTGCTATTATATACATTTCGCTGCACATAACAAGCTTTGTAGAGATGAACACAAGCGATTTCCATCTTCGACGAACTACGCGCTATTCACCCCCTCTAGCGGTCACTAACGGTTCCCACAGAAACCTCGTACAAATGATTACATAGGTAATACAAGAGATAAAAGCAAATATAATAAAATGCAAGTAAAGAAAATTTTACAAAGAATTCTTTGAATGCTTGTTTATTTGATTGCTTGAGCTGCACTTGAAGGCCCTGACTTGCACCAGCAAATCGCCTCAAATCACCCAAGAAATTGCTGCCAAAAATCTCCCATTTATGCTCCTTTTAAAGCTGCAACTTGGGTTGATTTTTGCCTAGCAGTTAACTGCTCATACCCATCAGTCGATTGCTCCTGTAGCCGTTGTCTCACAATGACTCAATCTACACTAGAGAAACTCCAACGGATAGATGATTTGCTAAACCTTAGCAGTCGACTGATGCACAGGTAGTCGAGCCGCTGGTTGAGCCTGCCTCGCTTATATGGCCGCATCCATCAGTCGACTGCCATCGATGGTAGTCGACTGCTCCACATCAGTCGACTTCCCAATGCTGGCAATCGAGTGCCAACGCCATTCGGCTGCAGTCGAGCATTAGTCGACTCCTACCAGTCGACTGATAGTAACCCAAGTCGATTGATTAGTGTCGACTAGGTTGTCAAGTGTCAAAACACTCAACTTGTCGACATGTCCATAACCTCAGTCGACTGATACATCTCAAACATGCAGTTTTAACCCAAGTATGATGCCCGCAATCAGCCTCGTGCCTATCGAATTTCTCCAAGTCATCCATGACTTGTTCATCCATACATTAGCCTTTAGGTGCTTCCATCGGCTATTGTCATTCTAACAGTGTCTACACTTCCAAAGTATATTTGGACTTACGCTGCCAAAACACATGCTTGGACTTTACGCCGCCAAACATTGGACTTATGCCGCCAAGACTACCACTTGGACTTTACGCCGTCAATATCACACACTTGGAGTTTCCTAAGTGCCAAGACCCATACTTGAACTTTCCAAATGCCAAGACCCATGCTTGAACTTTCCATGTCATATACCTATGACTTGTAATTCCTTGCCAAGTACCCATGACTTGGACTTTCCATTGCCAAGTACCCATGACTTGGACTTTCCATCACATGGTCAACCCTATGTCAACCATATAGTTAACCCATTGTCAAACAATGGTCAATTCATTGTCAAACATCAAAATTCTACTCGAGTCAAACTCGAGTTTGGTTAATCGTGACCTAGGCCGATTGCACCAACAATCTCCCCATTTTTGATGTTTGATAATACCTTTAAGTTAGGCTAACAATAACCTAAACTTAAACACTTCCAATGCCAAAACATAGTGAATGTTTACCTAACTTAAACCTCACTTCTCCCCCTTTGGCATACATCAAAAAGACCCCCCAAGGGTATCAATGTCTCATATCCCAATGAGATCTTACAATCTCCCCCTTGGTCTAAAAATATCTAGGATGCCTTCACTCTTCCTAACGATAAGTCCCATATCACTAAATGAGAGGTAATCCTCACTTCTCCAAATTCTCCCCCTTATGAGGAAAAATACATCCTCATCCCATGATAGATAACCTCCTCCTAAAAGCTTGCTCCCCCTTGACCATTACACCAACAATGTTCTTGGAGAGTCCCTAAGCCTATAGGAACACTAACCCATCAAAATTAAGGGCAAAAGTTCAAACTTGAACTTTCACATACCTTAAAATTGATACACACTTTAAACAACTCTCCTAATCTATATCCAATGGATTTTCACCCTTCCAATATTTTCCAAAGCATATCCTAGGGTTAGGAATGTTGGTGCAATCGGCTCAGGACTCGAGTTTGACTCGAACTATATTTTGATGTTAGACAAAATGCATGACATGGGATTGTCATGGGAAGTCCAACATGGGTTGGCCACGTAAATCCAAGTGTGTAGCCTTGGTGGTGAAAAGTCCAAGCATGGGGCTTGGTGTTGGAAAGTCCAACATGGGTTGGCAACATAAGTCCAAGCATGGGGCTTGGCATGAAAAATACAAACATGAGGCTTGGTGTGGGAAGTCTTGAGGACTTGGCAAGTTCACTAGTCTCAGGGTCCTTGAGTCGGTGAAGGATGAAATTGCGAAGCTGTGCGCTTGGTGCATCCGAGGGACCACCGGACGGGGAGCGAATGGAGTGAGGCCCAAGGAAAGCATACTTTGAGGAGAAGAGATACGAAGGATGACATTGTGAAGTCGTGCGCTTGGTGCATCCGAGGGACGTAGGCCGAGGGAAGAGAGCTTCGGTGGAGAACTCCATGAGAGGATGAGGTGGACTTGGCCAAGTGGCTAAGATTGAGTGTCGGAGGCTCAAACATGGTGTTTGAGGGTTTACCCAACGGTCGGATGCTCAAATAACTTGGTGTTTGAGATTTTACCCGACATCAGTCGACTGGTATAGGTACCAGTCGACTGCTCTAGGTTGATTGAACTCATTGGTGTTCGACTGACCAGGTTCTGGTTGAACAGTCGATTGTCGACGCCATCAGTCGGCTGATGATGGAGATCAGTTGACTGATTGGGGCAAATTCGAGCACAGAATGTTTTCCAATCGAGTGACCGTGCCGAGCACTCAACTGATGGGGTTACCAGTCAATTGATGGGTAGGATCAGTCGACTGATGGTTATCCATTGGGTTTTTGCCAACGTGGATTCGGTCGTTGTGAGACAACAGCTATAGGAGCAGTCGACTAGAGGCCACGAGCAATCGATTGATCGACATCAAATCAACCCAAGACAAGCATAAAAGGAGGAGCTTGGGGAGGATTTCAACAAGAGTTTTTGGGGAGATTTTGGAGGGGAATTGCTGCTGCATTCCAGACCTTCAAGAGCAATCCGAAGCAAGCAACAAGCAAGTGTTCAAAGTGAAGTTTGTAAAGTGTTATTTACTTGTATTTCTTCTTGTATTTGTATTTGCTTGTATTACTTAGTGTAATTTCTTGTACAAGGTTTCTCCACCTTCGACGTGTTATCGAGAAGGAGTTTGAGTAGTGTTGTGTGCATCTCTAGAACTCGTTGAGCTTGCCTCGTGGAGTAGGAATCCTAAGGTTCCGAACCACGTATATTGCTGTGTCTTGTGTGTTGTATTGCATTCGTTTTATATTTCTATCATTTCTGTTGCACTAACAATAATCATAGACAAGCGACACGCAAGAACGAGCAAATTCTACTGTACGATGATTTGGGGCTATTCACCCCCCTCTAGTCGGTCACCGACGATCCAACAAGTGGTATCAAAGCGAGGAGTTTGTTGAGGTCTAACCATTAACACAAGCACGACAAGATGGCCAGCTACAACCTCCAATCACCAAAATTCAAAGGATATTTTCAATGGTGGAGAAGAAAGATGGAGGTATATATCGAAAGCGATTTTGATTTCATGTTAATTATTGAAAATAGTTTTGAAGTGCCTAGGGATAAGGAAAACAAGCCAATAGAAAAATCAAGATGGACCAAGGAACAAATCAAGGATTTCAAGACAAATATCGAGGTAATAAAAATGCTAAATGATTTGATTCCTAACCATATTTGGTCTAGATTAGGTAATTATAGGGATGCAAAGGATTTATGGAATAAAGTGATCAAATTCAATTAACATCCCGAATCGGCACAAGTAGAAAAGGAAGCCGAGGAAGAATGCCCATCAACATCTGGATCCAAGAATGTTGAAGAATCACCATCTACATTCGACGATGTGGATGATTTGGTGGAGACCTCCACCTCTAGCATTGAGGGGGAGGAGAGGCCTTCCATCCCGAAACAAGAAAGAGAAGAAGTATCAACATCCGGGAGAAGTGAAGATCAAGAGGCTTCCACCTCCCTAGGTAACTCATCCATTATAATTAAAAATAAAAATCACATAATATGCTTTGAGTGTAGGGAGCAAGGACACTATAAAAGTAAGTTTCCCAAGAAGGTGAAGAAAGCTCAACCGGTACCAAAAGTGAAAGATGCCGGATTCCCTCAACTAGAAGCAAGGAGCACATTGTGTGCTTCAAATGCAACCAAAGGAGACATTATAGAAGCCAATGCCCTAGGGGGAGGAAGAAAGGGCAAGAAGGTGTATCACATGTAGGGGGAGCTTTTAAAGCTAACCCTAAGGTAAATTTAATTAATGCACCTTCAATTCCTAAGGCTAAGAAGCATGCTAAAAATTATTTTTAGTTCACTTGCTATTATTAATGAAAAGCATGCTAATAGGAATAAATATTTTTGTCTAGGTGCCAATCATTTTAGTTCACTTAAGGACAAACCTAGGAACAATAATTCTAGACCAATTCTACCTAGGGAGTCCATTAGGAGAATTGAAGAAAATTTGGACATTAATCCCAAGAAATCTAGGCATATGCCTAAGAAGAAAAATCATTCCCAAAAGAAAAATGAGAAATCAAAATTGGAAAAATTAGAGGTGGAAAACCAAGCCTTGAGGTCAAGGCTTGAAAAATTGGAGAAGACCCTCAAAATTATAACAAACTCAATTAAAGGGTCAAAGGAACAAAATATAAGACCTAGGAGACAAGAACCGGTTAAGGGAAAGAAAGGTTTGGGTCACAAACCTATGTCCTATTATAATGTTCCATTCAATTATGGAACTATTTCTAGGTCTAGAAAGGTTAAGGCTACTAGGGAAGTTAACCTTAAGACTAGCCATGGTAAGTGTTTAGTGGCTAAGGACTTAAGAAAAACCAAGAAAGCCACTAAGAAGGTCAAAGGATTTGGGTCACAAAACTATGTCCTATTATAATGTTCCATTCAATTATGGAACTATTTCTAGGTCTAGAAAGGTTAAGGCTACTAGGGAAGTTAACCTTAAGACTAGCCATGGTAAGTGTTTAGTGGCTAAGGACTTAAGAAAAACCAAGAAAGCCACTAAGAAGGTCAAAGGAGGAGTCACCTCTAGAGTTGACCTAGGGAAGACCCAATTGACTAAGGCTTCAAAGCCAAAAAGGGTCATTAGGAAGGTATCTAGGGATGTTATCCCTAGTGAATACCTAGTTAACCCAAGGAGCTCCAATAGATATTGGGTTCCTAGGAGCATGATCGATTCTCGCTAAATGGGTTAGGGTGTGTCAACCCTAAGTGGATGGGTAGTTAACCTAATCATGGTGAGTTGACACATTAAAAGCATAGACATCCTAACACTGTATGTGTATTTATACACCCTAGATACATGTGAGATGTATGGACTCGACCATAGATTAGGATAACCAAAACCCACATCTCACAATCACATTGACATGTATGTGTATTTATATACCCTAAATACATGTGAGATGTTAGGAAAATAAGTTAAGCTCAAGGTGCATAGATAGTGCATCTAAATGAACTTAAACTTATCTCAATCATCAATATTAATCATGAGGAAAGCTAATGTACAAGTCATGTACATCTAGCCAAGAGTCCATGGTTCAAAATAGTTTTTCAAAAATATTTTAAAAATCACTTTAGAAAACCTTGGTGAAGTCTATCTTTTGATAGCAATCACCATTGATGAAGTTGATACAAAGTAGGGCCAAAACATTGAAAATTTCAAGGTTTTTGAACTTTGTATCAATCTCCTATTTTAATAGATAAAATATTTTTCTAATATTTTTCACCAATTATATGTGTTATAAGTATTTATACATATGAAATTTTATAATTTTTCAAGCTATGTATAATTACTTGTGGTTTTTCAAAGTCTATTTCTGATAATCAAAATCAGTTTTTAGTTATCGCACGCCACTATTTGATTATCGGTGATGGGATGGTAGCTTCACGGCGTAAACGCCCTAGTAAAACCATACAGCGTAAACCGCTCGGTGCATCAAGATGCTGCATGCCTTGGCGTAAATTGCTCTGGCGAAACTACCGTAAAGCCGCCTGGAAGAAGTGACTCGATTATCAATCGATCGGCTTGGTTCCAATGATCGATGGGCATGACAGTCGATTGATTTCTGAAGGACTCGGCTGCCAATGCCGATTTCAGGTGAAATAAGGGTGTTTAACCCCATTTCAGCTATCGTAAGGTTCTCTAACCACTCCTAACCCTAGGATATGCTTTGGGAAGCATTAGAAAGGGTGAAAATTAGTTGGGTATGGATTTGGAGAGCTGTTTAGGGTTTATATCAATCTTAAGGTGAAGAAAAGTTCAATGTTGAACTTTAGGCCTTAATTTTGATGGTTTAAAGTTCCTATTGGCTGAGGGACTTTCCAAGGACATTGTCGGTGCAATGGTCAAGAGGGAGCAAGCCTTTAGGGGGAGGTATCCATCATGGAATGATGGATGATATTTTTTCTCATGAGGAGGAAAATGAGATTTTGAGATACCCAATTTGGAAATTGGGAGAGTGTGTAGGATTGCCTCTCTTGAGTGATATGAGACTTATCACTAGGAAAATGGCAGGCATCCTAGGTATTTTTGGACCAAGGGGGAGATTGTAAGATCTCATTGGATATGAGACATTGACCACCTTGGGTAAACCTTTTTGATGTATGTCAAAAAGGGGGAGAAAGGTAAGATTACCAATTTGGGAAATTGGTAAGGGAATTTGGGTTAGTGTTCTAACTCAAAGGTATGTGTTTTTGTCAAACATCAAAAAGGGGGAGATTGTTGGTGCAATCGACCCAGGTCACGATTGACCAGGACTCGAGCTTGACTCGAGAGATGTTTTGATGTTCGACAAAAACATATGATAATGTGATTGTCATGGGAAAGTCCAAGTCATGGGTACTTGACATGGAAAGTCCAAGTGGGACACTTGGCATTCGGGAAAGTTCAAGTCTTGACTACTTGGCATGTAAAGTCCAAGCATGAGTCTTGGCAAGGAAAAGTCCAAGCATGGGTCTTGGCATGGAAAGTCCAACATGGGTTGGCAAGGGAAAGTCCAAGCTTGAGTTTTGGCATTTGAGAAGTCCAAGGGGTTTGATATTGATGACATAAAATCCAAGCGGGAGTCTTGGCAGCATAAGTTCAATGGTTGGCGGCGTAAAGTCCAAGTGGAGTCTTGGTGGCGTAAGTCCAATGTGCCTTGGCGTTGTAGACACCGTTAGCATGACATAGCCGATGGAAGCACCTGAAGGCTAGCGCAATGGATGAATAAGTCATGGATGACTTGGAGGGATCCGAGAGGCGTGAGGCTTACGATGGTGGCTAGAAGGCTTAGGTCTAGGCTAAAAGTGGTCTAGCAAGTATGGGGGAACCATACTTGGGTTAAAACCTCATGTTTGAGGTGTGCCAGTCGACTGGTGCCATGTGGTAGTCGACTGGCATGAGTCAACTAGGGTTTGACCGTGGGAATTGGCCTAGCAATCGACTGCCAGAGGTGGGCAATCGACTGATTGGCCGAGTAGTCGACTGATCTTGTGATCAGTCGACTGGTGCTCAAGAATTCGGGCACAGAATGGAGTCTGACTCGACTGCTGGGTTTAGCAGTCGAGTGGAGGCTCGAATAGTCGACTGATGGTCATAATCAGTCGACTGATGATGGATCCGTTGGATCTTTCCAGCGTGGATCTAGCCATTCTCTCATGACAATAGTGGCATCAGTCGACTGATGGTCCCTAGCAGTCGACTAATCGATGATTTCCAGCCCAGTTTGCAGCTTTAAATGGAGCTCGAGGAGGAGGAAATCACCACCGGTTTTCTTGGATGTTTTGAAGCGATTTGCTGTTGGAAATCAGGGCCTTCAGCTGCTAGTCCAAGACAATCAACATGCAAGCTTCCAAAAGATTTGTGTAAAGTTTTCTTTGTTTTCTTTTGTTGTATTCACTTGTAATTGCTTGTTGTTTACTTGTATTACTATTGTAATATTTTGAAAGAGGTTTCTCCACCTCCGACTTGTGTCGAGAAGGAGTTATTGCATAGTGGTGTGTTTGTGGCATCGCTAGAGCTCTTTAGAGCTCGATCCGTGGAGTAGGAACCGTTCGGTTCTGAACCACATTAAATACTTGTGTAATTGTGTGTGTCGTATTTCGTTATTGCTATTTATTTTATTTCCGCTGCGCTAACGAGATTTGTGGACGAACGCAATTGAATTCCATCACGCAACGAAAATGAGCTATTCACCCCCCTCTAGCTTCCAAGGATCCCCTACAAGTGGTATCAGAGTCCGGGGCTCTTCTATGGATTAACAACTCGGAGTCAAGACGCTAGAGGGAAAGATGGAATTCAAAGACAAGCTAGGATGGGACATCCACACACCGCCACCTTACGATCAAGAGGATTTTCCGACATGGAGGGCTAGAATGGAGAATTTCTTGATGATGGACATAGAGAATTGGTTCATTATCATGGAAGGCTTTGAACCTCCTAGGGACAAGAAGGGAGATGTTCTCAAGTTAAAAAGGTGGACCCAAGAGCAATGCCAAAAGTTCAAGACCGAAGTCAAGGTAACAAAACTTTTAGAAGATTTGATACCTAATGATGTCTTGTGCAAGTTAGGTGAATTTTAAGATGCCAAGGAACTATGGGACAAATTGGCCAAGTTCCATGAGAAGCCTCACTTGGCACAAGTAGAAGAAGATAAGGAAGAGGAAGAAGAGAGCTCATCCTCAAGTGAAAGTGAGGAATCAGAAGTTGAGGTGGAGTCAACTTCTGGATCGGAGGAAAAAGAAGTAGAAGAGGTGGAAGAAGCATCCACCTCTAGGATTGAGGGGGAGAGACCATCCATACTGGAGCCAGAACAAAATCAAGAAGAAGTCTCAACCTTTGGGAGGGATGAAGAACCCACTCCGATCACCACCACCCTAGGTAACTCAAGCATTATGGTTCAAAATAAAATTCATATTATATGTTTTGAGTGTAGGAAAGTCGGGCACTATAAGAGAAAGTGCCCAAAGAAAGTAAAGAAAGCTCCTCTGGTACCTAAAAGTCAAGAAAAGTCAAACGATGTCGGTGTTCTCACCAAGAGGAGCAAGGAGCACATTGTGTGCTTCAAATGCCGACAACCGGGTCACTATAGGAACCAATGTCCTAGGATAAAGGAAGAAGCATCACATGTAGGGGGAGCTAAGGCTAACCCTAAGATATTTTTCAATAATGCACCTTTTAGTTTTTATAGTAAAAAGCATGCTAGAAATAATGATAATTCACTTGTTATTGCCCATGAACATAAGCATGCTACTAGGAACGATAAATCCTTTTGCCTAGGAGCTAAGAATATTCATTTTAATAATAATAAGAAATTTGAGACTAATGTCCCTAAAACAAATTTATCAAATGAAAAATCTAGGTCAAATAATTCTAGACCAATTCTACCTAGGGAGACAATTAGAAAGGTATAAGAGCACCTAGGATTTAACTCCAAGTGGACTAGGCATATGTCTAGGAAAAACAATGCCCAAGGATTAATTCAAAATTCTAAAATTGGGCAATTAGAGGTTGAAAATCAAGCCTTGAGGTCAAGGCTTGAGAAACTTGAGAAGACCCTTAAGATTATGCAAAACCAAGTAAAAGGGTCAAATGGTCAAAGTCAAGGTCTAGGGCATAGGAGACATAATTCAACCAAGGGCAAGGAAGGTTTGGGTCACAAACCTAAGCCTAAGATGGCTTATCATAGTGTTCCATTTGATTATGGAACACAAACTAGGTCTAGAAAGACCAAGGTCAATAGGGAAGTCATCCTTAGAGTTGACTATGGTGTGTGCTTAGTGGCCAAGGTTTCCATGAAACCTAGAAAAATCACTAAGAAGGTTACTAGGGAGGCAATCCCTAAGGTTAACCTAGTCAAGACTAAAATGACCAAGGCTAACAAGCCTGGAAGGGTCATTAAGAAGGTATCTAGGTAGGCAATTCCTAAGGAATACCTAGTAAACCCTAGGAGCTCAAATAGATTTTAGGTTCCTAAGAGCGTGATCAATTCACCCTAGATGGGGTTAGGGTGTGCCAACTTTAAATGGAAGGGTAGTTAACCTAACCATGGTAAAGGTGGCACTTTAGGTCATTTTCAAGGTTATGGGTGCCTTGGGAATGTATTTTGATCTTGAATTCCAAAGGCTTTTAGGATGTGCCAATATTAACTAAGAAGTTTGATAAATCAATCAAATTGACACAACTTAGATCTAGAGGTCATAGTGTGCCATTTTGGGTTTTGGCATACCTTGGAAATTAGTGAATCAAGAAAAGTGTCTTAAGGCTTAGAAATTATATTTAAGATTGATACTCAAGTACTACACATCTTAATGTATCATACTTACCATGCTTCATGTGTTTTACTATATGTTTGCATGGAAGGAATATTTATGGTGTATTGCATCTCACAAAATAGGTCATTCACCTTGATTGTGTATTTCAACACTTACAAAGGGTGAGATGTTAGGATTTGAAACTATTGATTGTTAATGTTTGTGAAAATGAAATAAAATACCAAAATACATTAACAAATACATGAACATAGACATAACATCAATATATTTGATATACATGAATAAACATGGTAAAATGAAACAAATTGAGTGAAAAAAATCGAAATTCACTTAATTTCAGAACTGAAAATTAGATATTAGTCAATTGATAACACTGTAGCATGACACCGTGAGCCCAGCAGTCGAGTGCTACTTCCAGAACTCGACTGATGGTCCTATTCATTGGGACAGAAGAGACAACAGTCTAGTGGCTCATCCAGCAGTTAAGTGCTAGTCACATCAGTCGACTGACGACCACTATCAGTTAACCGATGTTACTGTAACTCATCATAGAATTCTCAATAGTCGAGTGCCGAGCCGGAGCAGTCGACTGTCGGCTCGGTAAACCGCTCACTAACCCGTTATCAGTTGACTGATGCCACACATCAATCGACTGGAGTCGCAATTTTATAACGTCGAACTGCTAGGGTTAAGCATCTTCATGCCCTCTTCATGCATTTTTTCTTCTCCGATCGTCTGCAACCCTCTCCGACCAGCCTTCCTTTGTCCACGCCGGTGACCAAAAGCTTTAGGTTTGAAAGCTATCCCTCTCTTTTGTGTTTTGGTCGCTCTAATGGCATCTCACCACCTTAGGTTTCTTCTCCGGCGATTTTCTTTGTGTTAGGGTTTCGACGAGATCCTCCTTCCGGCGATCTTCTGGCATTCTCTTTGGCAAATCAACTTCCCAGTTAGGCCCTCACAACCATCGAGTAATGACACCAAAGTATATCTCTATACCCTTTAAACCCTAATTTTTTTTACACCACATTATTGATCTAATCATGGTATTTGTGTCATTACATTGCATTGCATTGCATTCATCATATTCATCATGTAGAAGACAACGTAGGAATGACCAAAATGAGGGTGGATCACGTTTGTACCAACCGATGATGGTTAGGTACATCGATAACCAATTTTTTAGACACTACTGTAGTGATGTCATTGAGATTCTACTACATTATCAGCTCATGAAGATCGCTTTATGTACTCATGCCATTAATGATGATCTCCTCAAGGAATTCTACCAAAACTTGAGGAAGGTAGACGATGGTCCTACCTACACCACTCGCGTTGCAAAACGCGACTTGGAGTTCACTCCTGCGATCTTACAGGAGTTCCTAGAGTGTAGGCCATCGAATGATACCTTCATCTTCTATCCTACCTTTGATTCACCTCTTCTTGCTCAGTTTGATCATATTTCTTTAGATTCCATGCATGAGCACCTTTTTCGCCATCCTCGCCCACCAGCTCAGAACCTTTTCCCCATCAGTGAGTTATCTGCACTTGACAATGTGCTTTACAAAGTCATTGTTGGGTGTTTTCTTCCTATTTTGACTCGGGGTCTGACCAAGATTCGGCCTCCCCATCTCTTCCTCATGTATGTCATGCGCCATAGGTTAGATGTGAACATTGCATTGAACATGTTTCATTGCATTGTCCATTTCATATCCCCTGTACAAGGGAAAGTTCATATGCCTTTTGGACATATTATCACTGCATGGTTAGAGTCCATAGACATTAACATAACCAGGGGATCATTGAGGGCGCTTTCCGAGGTATACGACTACATCTCAGTACATAACTTCACTTTGGCTGGGTTACGGACTGGAGATGGACAGATGGAGCTGACACCTCGGCCTCAGCCCATGGTGCGTGGGGGGCCACCTCTAGTGCATGGAGAGCCTGCAAGACAGTATGATGGGTCCAATGTTGATGATGAGGATGACCATATGCCAGCAGATGCACCACCAGCAGGTCCTTCAGATCGTGTTGCACAGCTGGAGGTCAGATTCGGGGATTACCAGCAGTCTGTTGACTCACGATTGATGGAGATCATATCGGCTCAGTCCTCCATAAGCTAGCAGCTTAGTCAGATGGAGGAGTGCCACACCAGGATGGAGGAGTGCCAAAGCAGGATGGAGTAGTGCCAGATCGATATGTACGAGATGATGAGGACCTGGACGCTGAGCCAGCAGCCTCCTCTGCCTCCACCATCTGCAAGAGATGACAGCTAGAGGATGTTTAGGGATTATGTTTTTAGTTTCTTAGTGAGGTTGAGAAATTCAGACTTCCATTTTGTTTGTAAAAACTAAGGTTATATTTGAATGAAATATTTTGTTTATCAAAAAATTATGTATTTTTGTCTGATCATGTGTGTGCTAATGTGTTTATGTATACAAATTTGACATGCCATGACATCATACTTATATTTATTATTAATATGTCATGATTATGTTTTGGATTAAGGACTAGTGTCATGTGTTTTTAGATTATATCATATGCCATGACATGATGATCATTGGCCATGCTTAATTATTGCTATCATTTATGCCATGGTCATTCATGCATCTAAATTGATTAAATTTGAGTTAAGGAGTTTGGCATGACTTGGAGTCCCATTTATAAGGGAATCAAGTAGAGTTGTCTTAGAAAGTGCATGAGACCTTGAATTAGGATAACCAAAACCCACATCTCACAATCACATTGACATGTATGTGTATTTATACACCCTAGATACATGTGAGATGTTAGGAAAATGAGTTAAGCTCAAGGTGCATAGATAGTGCATCTAGATGAACTTAAACTTATCTCAATCATCAATATGAATCATGAAGAAAGCTAATGTACAAGTCATGTACATCTAGCCAAGAGTCCATGGTTCAAAATAGTTTTTCAAAAATATTTTAAAAATCACTTTAGAAAACCTTGGTGAAGTCTATCTTTTGATAGCAATCACCATTGATGAAGTTGATATAAAGTAGGGCCAAAACATTAAAAATTTCAAAGTTTTTGAACTTTGTATCAATCTCCTATTTTAATAGGTAAAATATTTTCCAATATTTTTCACCAATTGTATGTGTTTTAAGTATTATACATATGAAATTTCGTGATTTTTCAAGCTATGTATAATTACTTATGGTTTTTCAAAGTCTGTTTTTGATAACTGAAAAATTGTGTTTTCAGTTATCAGTCGACTGCCACTATTTGGTAGTCGATTGATGGGCCGAACCGCTCAAGCGAATCGCTGGCGTAAAAACCGCTCGCGTAAAAATCGCCTAGCCAACCGCCTGTGCCTCAAGACGGCGACACTACGCGCGAAATCGCTCTGGCGGAAATTGTCTGGCGAAAATCACCTGGCGAAGTGCTCGCAAATCGTCAAGAGCGCGATTATCGCCGATCGCTACATGGTGCGATCGATGGGCATGACAGTCGACTGATTTCTGAAGGACTCGACTGCCAATGCTGATTTTAGGTGAAACAAGGGTGTTTAACCCTATTTCAGCTATGGTAAGGTTTCCTAACCACTCCTAACCCTAGGATATACTTTGAGAAGCATTAGAAAGAGTGAAAATCCATTGGATATGGATTAGGAGAGCTGTTTAGGGTTTGTATCAATCTTAAGGTGAAGAAAAGTTTAATGTTGAACTTTAGGCCTTAATTTTGATGGTTTAAAGTTCCTATTGGCTTAGGGACTTCCCAAGGACATTGTTGGTACAATGGTCAAGGGGGAGCAAACCTTTAGGGGGAGGTATCCATCATGGAATGATGGATGATATTTTTTCTCATGAGGAGGAAAATGGGATTTTGAGATACCCAATTTAGAAATTGGGAGAGTGTAGGATTGCCTCTCTTGAGTGATATGAGACTTATCATTAGGAAGATGGTAGACATCTTAGGTATTTTTGAGCAAAGGGGGAGATTGTAAGATCTCATTAGATATGAGACATTGACCTCCTTTGGTAAACCTTTTTGATGTATGTCAAAAAGGGGGAGAAAGGTAAGATTATCAATTTTGGAAATTGGTAAAAGAATTCGGGTTAGTGTTCTAACTCAAAGGTATTCATTTTTGTCAAACATCAAAAAGGGGGAGATTGTTTGTGCAATCGGCCCAAGTCACGATTGACCAGGACTCGAGCTTGACTCGAGTGATGTTTTGATGTTCGACAAAAACATATGACAATGTGATTGTCATGGGAAAGTCCAAGTCATGGGTACTTGGCATGGAAAGTCCAAGTGGGACACTTGGCATTTGGGAAAGTCCAAGTCTTGAGTACTTGGCATGTAAAGTCCAAGCATGGTCTTGGCAAGGAAAAGTCCAAGCATGGGTCTTGGCATGGAAAGTCCAATATGGGTTGGCAAGGGAAAGTCTAAGCTTGAGTCTTGTCATTTGAGAAGTCCAAGGGGTTTGATATTGGCGGCGTAATATCTAAGCGGGAGTCTTGGCAGGATAAGTCCAATGGTTGGCGGCATAAAGTCCAATCGGAGTCTTGGCGGCGTAAGTCCAATGTACCTTGGCGGTGCAGACACCGTTAGCATGACATAGCTGATGGAAGCACCTGAAGGCTAGCGCAATCGATGAATAAGTCATGGATGACTTGGAGGGATCCGAGAGGCGTGAGGCTGACGAAGGTGGCTAGAAGGCTTAGGTCTAGGCTAAGGGTGGTCTAGCAAGTATGGTGGGTTAAAACCTCATGTTTGAGGTGTGCCAGTTGACTGGTGCCATGTGGCAGTCAACTGGCATGAGTCAACTAGGGTTTGACTGTGAGAATTGGCCTAGCAGTCAACTGCCAGAGGTGGGCAATCGACTGATTTGCCGAGCAGTCGACTAATCTTGTGATCAGTCGACTGGTGCTCGAGAATTCGGGCACGTATCGGAGTCCGACTCGACTCGGGTTTAGCGATGAGTGGAGGCTCAATCGAACGATCGATGGTCATAATTAGTCGATCATGATGGATCCGTTGGATCTTTCGGTGTGGATCTAGCCATTGTCTCACGACAGCGGCATCACGATCGATGATCCCGGCGCAATGATCGATCGACGATTTTCAGCCTAGGTTGCAGCTTTAAATGGAGCTCATGGAGGAGGAAATCACCACCGATTTTCTTGGACATTTTGAAGCGATTTGCTGCTGCAAATCAAGGCCTTCAGCTGCTAGTCCAAGGCAATCAACAAGCAAGCTTCCAAAAGATTTGTGTAAAGTTTTCTTTACTTTCTTTTGTTGTATTCACTTGTAATTGCTTGTTATTTACTTGTATTACTGTTGTAATATTTTGTAAGAGGTTTCTTCACCTCCGACTTGTGTCGAGAAGGAGTTATTGCATAGTGGTGTGTTTGTAGCATTGCTAGAGCTCTTTAGAGCTTGATCCGTGGAGTAGGAACCGTTTGGTTTCGAACCACGTTAAATACTTGTGTAATTGTGTTTGTCGTATTTCGTTATTGCTATTTGTTTTATTTTCGTTGCGCTAACGAGATTTGTAGATGAACGCAATTGAATTCCATCACGCAACGAAAATGAGCTATTCACCCCCCTCTAGCTTCCAAGGATCCCCTACATTCTACCTTTTCCCTTAACATCCTATTTTCTTCTAAGCATGCATCATTTGAACTAGAAGAAACAATATCATCATGTGACCATTCATTTTTAAGCTTTTCTTCTAGATTTCTAATTTCATTTTGCAAGTATTTATTTTTCTTTTTAGTTCTAAATAAGTCCCTAGGTAAACAAGAAATCATATGAATTATATCTTAAGTAGGGAGATTCTTTACCTCACTTATCCAATCTTCCTTCGAATCCAAGGTTTGTGCTCCCCCTACACTTGAACTCTCCTCCTCACTTGTGCTTCCTTTTTCTTGTTCGAATGAGGTGGAGGCAATATCATCTACTCCCATGAGCGCAAAGTGTGAGACAATTTCTTCTTCCTCCGATGAAGATGAGTCATCCCATGTAGCTTTCAAATTTTGGGATTTTGACTTCTCCTTTTTCTTTGACTTCTTTTCTTCTTTCTTCTTGCCTTCTCTCTTCTTGTCATCCTTCTTCTTTTCTTCCTTGTTCTTATTCAAAAGAGGACACTCATCCCTCATGTATCCTTCTCCTTGGTAATTGTAGCATATGATCTTCCTTCTCCTTATCCTATCATTAGATTTGTTAAATTTAAAACCTTTTAAAGCACACCTTACCTTTCTCACCATGTACGCCTCTTCATCGCTATCCATAGAAGAATATGAATCATCATCGGATGAAGAGGGTGTGGTCTTCCTCTTCTTCCCTTTGCTTGCTACAAGTGCTACTCCCCTTGATTGGTTGCTTGGTTCTTCAATTATTCCTTCAAGGTGAGTTTCGTGAAGTTTCATGGTAGAAAAAAATTCTTCTAAAGTATTAACCTCTAGATTCTTTGAGATATAGAAAGAATCAACCATGGAGCTTCATTTTGAAGTTTGGAGAAATGCATCAATAGCCTTCATTATCATGTCATGATTCGATAACTTCTCCCCTACACTTGACAAGCCATTAATAATTTCTTTAAACCTAGATTGCCAAGACAATACATTTTCTCCTTTGTCTAACTTGATATTGTTGAGTTGTGATTGGAGAAGGTCTTGTCTTGCTAGTTTGGCTTTGGATGTGCCCTCATGAAGCTCAATTAGTTTCTCCCCCATCTCCTTGGCACTTGAGCATTCTCCTATTCAGTTTATCTCTTGTTGAGGAAGCACGTTGAAGAGATGATGCTTGGCCTTTAAATTTTCTAGGTTATCCTCCTTTTGCTTCTTGGCCATTTTGATTTTTCTATTGGCTTGACTTTTTCATCCCTAGGTATCTCGAAACCACTTTCCATTATAATGATGATATCGAAATCTGTTTCGAAAAATACCTCCATCCTTTTCTTTCACCATGAGAAATCTCCTTCAAACTTTAGTAGGTGGATGTTCATGCCAACCATTTGTCTTGCACATCGCGGCGGTGAGTCCAATGACAAGCTCCTCGCTTTAATACCACTTGTTAGGACCAATGGCCCGACTAGAAGGGGGGGGGATGAATAGCCTAATCGTTGTAGATGGAATTCGCTCATGCTTGATTGTCTACAATACTCATTAGCACAGCGGAATAATAATAACAATGAAAAAATAAAGACAATTAAGAGCTAAAGTAAAAGTAAAGAAGGAGCAATGCTAACACAATCTTTTTAATATGGTTCACGACCTCTTGCTACTAGTCCACGATAATCTGTTAGGCAGTTCACTCCCTCAACCTTTCCACTAAACTCTCCTTTAGATCAACTCAAGGTGGAGAAAACCTTCTTACACAACACTCCTCTTCTCACAAGACAATATGAGTAGAATTAGAGAAGAAAAGAGTAAAACACTTGGAAGAACTTGGCAAGGCTTAAGATAGGATTTGGAGTTTTAACCTTGTTGGGACTTGTGCGCCCGCTAAGGGGGGGGGGTGAATAGCGCTTCATCGCTTCACAGAATTTGATCGTTCTCACGTGCTTGATTGTCTACGATGTTTGTTAGCGCAGAGGAAATAATAGAAATAGAAAACAAACACAAATATAATACACAAGACAAGCGATATAACGTAGTTCGGAATCGTATGGTTCCTACTTGACGGATTGAGCTCAAATGAGCTCTAGCGATGCTAACACACACCACTACTCAAATACTCCTTCTCGACAATACGTCGGAGGTGGAGAAAACTCGTACAAGTAATTACAACAGTAATAAGAAGAAATACAAGTAAACTATAACTAAAATGTAAAGAAAACTTTACAAACTAGGTTTTGAACACTTTGCTTGTTGGTTGCTTGGATGAGCTTGAAGGACCCTGAAATGCACCTACACTTCGCCTTCAAATCGCCTCAAAAAATCTCCCAAAGAACCATTGCTAAACTCTACCATGAATAGCTCCATTTAACCTGTATCGAGTTGGATTTCCACCTGACAGTCGACTTCCATAAGGCCCCAGTCAACTGCCAACACTGTTGTTGTAAGACAACGACTCGATCCACGCTAGAAAAATTCCAACGGGACTCTCATGAGTCGACTGCCAACATTGGCAGTCGACTGCCAGTGCCCATAGCTGACTATCCAATCAACTACGGAGCATTCTGTGTTGGCGACTAAACCATCAGTCAACTGATCCAATGATCAGTCGACTGTCATGCCTTTTCGGCCCTTAAACGACAGTCGAACACTAGTCGACTCACAATAGTCGAACCGACCATAATCCCAATCGACTGCTGAGTGTCGACTCAGTTGTCAATTGTCAAAACACTTGACCAGTTGACTTGTCCATAATCTCAGTCGACTACCAAACCTTAACCATGAGGTTTAACACCAAGTATGGTGCCTCTATACTTGCTAGACCAACCTTAGCCTAGACCTAAGCCTTCTAGCCACCTCCGTCAGCCTCGTACTTGTCGGATCCCTCCAAGTCATCCATGACTTGTTCATCCATATGCTAGCCTTCAGGTGCTTCCATCAACTATTTTCATATTAATGTGGTCTACACCGCCAAGGCACATTGGGCTTACACTGCCAAGACTCCGATTGGACTTTACACCGCCAACCATTGGACTTATGCTGCCAAGACTCCACCCTTGGACTTTACATTGCCAATATTCCCCTTGGAATTTTTAATTGCCAAGACCCATGCTTGGACTTTCCTTGCCAACCCATGTTGGAATTTCTATGCCAAGACTCAAGCTTGGACTTTCCCTTGCCAAGACCCATGCTTGGACTTTCCTTGCCAACCCATGTTGGACTTTCCATGCCAAGACTCAAGCTTGGAATTTCTCATGACAATGGTCAAACCATCGTCAAACATCAAACATGACTTGGGTCGATTGCACCAACAATCTTCTCAACACATTTTCAGACATTAATGTCAAACATCAAAACACTACTCGAGTCTAACTCGAGTCTGGCCAATCGTGACCTGGGCCGATTGCACTAACAATCTCCTCCTTTTTGATGTTTGACAAAAACCAAACACCTTTAAGTTAGGCCACCTAACTCAAATCTCCTTACCAATTATCCCAAATTGGTAATTTCACTTTCTCCCCCTTTTAACATACATCAAAAATGTTCTCCCCAAGGAGGTCAGTGTCTCATATCCCAATGAGATCTTAAAATCTCCCCCTTGGTCCAAAAACACCTAGGATGTCTTCCCTCTTCCTAGTGATAAGTCTTATATCACATAAAAGAGGCACTCCTATGAACTCTCCCAATTTCCAAATTGGGCATCTCAAATTTCCATTCTCCCCTTTACAAGGAAAAATACATCCATCATCCCATGATGGATACCTCCCCCTAAAGGCTTGCTTCCCCTTGACCATTGCACCAACAATGTCCTTGGAAAGTACCTAAGCCTATAGGCACTCTAAACCATCAAAATTAAGGTTAAAAGTTTAACATTGAACTTTCCCACACCTTAAAATTGATACACACCCTAACAACTCTCCTAATCCATATCCAACGAATTTTCACCCTTTTTAATGCTTTCCAAAGTATATCCTAGGGTTAGGAGCAGTTAGGGAACCTTAACATAGCTGAAACATGGGCTAAACATCCTTGTTTATCTGAAATCAGCTTTGACAGCCGACGATGATAGTAATCAGTCGACTACCCTATACATTAGTCGACTACCATCAAGCGACAGTCGACTGATAACTAAAATTTACGAATGTTAGTTATCAGAAATGAATTTTAAAAATACATAAGTAATTCTATGTATTTTGAAAAATCGTAAAAATTCATACGTACATTACTTATATGCATTACAATGGGTGAAAAATATTGGAAAAATAATTTACCCATAAAATAGTGAAATTGATACAAAGTTCAAAAATGAAGAAAAACTTCAATGTTTGAGCTCACTTTGTATCAACATCATCAATGGTGACTTCTATCAAAAGATAGATTGCACCAAGGTTTTTCAAATTGTTTTAAAACCTTATATTGGATCATGTTATTTGGGCTCAATGCACATGACTTGAACATAAGCTTTCCTAATGATCCATCAATAATATAAGATGAGTTTGAGTTCATCTAGATGCAAAAACTATGCACCTTGAACTTAACTCAGATCCTAGCATCTCACATGTATCTAGAGTGTATCAATACACATACATGTCAATGTGATGTGAGATGTGGGTTTTGTCCTCCTAAACTAGGGTTTCATGCATTTTCTAGGGCAACACTATTTGATTCCCTTATACATGGGACTTCAAGTCATGTCAATTGTCCTTAACTCAATTTTTATTAATGCATGAATGATTATGATATTAATGATGATATAAATAAGCATGTGCTCATAATCATGATGTCATGACATAAAATGAAATCTAAGTATACATGACATTTAACCTTAATCCTAACCATGATCATGACATATTATATAATTAAAAATAAATATGATGTCATGACATGGTATATGGTAAATCAAGCAAGGCAAATAAAGAGTAAAGGTATATAATACCTAAATTTTAATATTTGTTGCTATTTGTTTGAATTAAACACATTTTGCCTTATTATCATTTATCTTCCAAGTGTGCCAAAAATCCAAAATGACACACTATGACCTCTAAAACTAGTTTGTGCCAATTTGATTGATTTTTCATAATCTTCAAAAATTATATTGGCACATCCTAAAATCTTTTAGGTTTATAATCAGAACACATTTCCAAGGTAACCATAACCTTGAAAATGACCTAAAGTGTCACCTTTAGCATGGTTCGGTTAACTACCTATCCATTCAAGGTTGGCACACCTAAATCCATCTAGCGTGAATCGATTACACTCCTAGGAACCCAATACCTATTAGAGCTCCTTGGATTTACTAGGTATTCCTTAGGGATAACTTCCCTAGATACCCTCCTAATGACCCTCCGAGGGTTAGAAGCCTTGGTCATTTGGGTCTTACCTAGGTTAACTATTAAATACTGAAATTTAAAATACTAAATTAAATAGCCAAATATTTCGGGAAAATAATCCTAGGGATTATTTTTGGGATTTTCAGAGAATTTTAGAAATTTTTTTGGAATTAAAAGGGGCTTGTACGGGATATGTACGGGGATAATAAAAACAGGCTTTTAAAGGGTCTGTTTTAATTATTTGATATAACCTAAGTTACTATGGTTATTTTCCCGATTCCGTTTCCTCTTCTCACATTTTCTTCGGCGCCGTTCCGCACGAACCCGATCGTTCCTCCTTTTCACTCGCGCATCTTCTCCCTCGCGACATTCCTTTGCTGGTGCCACGGATAAGCAAGAGCAGCGAGTTTGGGGTCGGCGGCTGGAAGATTTCGTCGGATCTCCTTCTACGCGACGCCCTCCCCTTGCGCCACATCTCCAATTTGCGACGGCCTCCTCCTCTACCACCGTCATCGCCGCCCGAACTTGAGCGGACGACGAGTGACGTTTCCCTCACCGGTGAAGCCCAAACCTTAAACTGAAGGTCCATGGTTCATTCCTGCGTGAGGGTCGTTGGATGGAGACTACCATCGGTGTTTCTGGCCGAGTGTCGCCAGAAGATTTTGAGCACCAATCGCAACCGGTGAATGGGGCTGCTGGTTCTGTGGATTGCGCTGTTGGTGGTCGCCAGAGATAGGTAAGCTCCGCCCCCTCCTTACTTTGGACAAACAGTG
Organism: Wurfbainia villosa; assembly: GCA_025175895.1. Taxonomy (NCBI): domain Eukaryota; kingdom Viridiplantae; phylum Streptophyta; class Magnoliopsida; order Zingiberales; family Zingiberaceae; genus Wurfbainia; species Wurfbainia villosa. The sequence continues at coordinate 36,206,914 of CM046006.1, forward strand.
GTTTTACTTAGTTGAATCGCTTGATGATTTAGGGCAGCGATAATTTCTGACAGATTGAGCAATTGGGGGAAAAGCTATCGAGGGGGAGTTCTGTTGCAGGTATATATATATCTTGAATTTTCTCTATTTTCTTGCAGTCCATTTCGATTCTATGTGGTGAGTGTTGTTGTTGGCTGTGAGTTTATCGTTAGGTGAGTTGTTAACGACTGTAAATGGATTGTGGGTGCCAAGTTGTGTGATCCAAGTGTCGGATCGAGTTTGAGGTAAGGTTTGGTTGAGCGGTGTGTATGTTACCTAGGGTTAGGTTGGATTCATATTTATGATCGGTGAGATGTTTTGTATATTGTTGTGGAGTTATGAATTAGGCTTGAGGAAAATGAAGGATTTATTTAGGATGTTGTTAAATTCTATTGCTGCAATGGGGATGGCTATGATTGATTGGTTGGATTACATACAGGATGATTTTAACTTAATTGCAGGTTATTGACAGTGGTTGTCTGTACTTTAGTTATATGATTTGGGTGTGAGTTAATTCTTAGTGATTTATGGTTGGCTGGGTTGTTGAGTTCGGTGTGATGTTGATCGGTTCTGTAATTATGTATGGAGGATTGATTAGGTTAAATAGGATAACTAAATCAATCTAGTGGATCGGATATGAGGTCGATGTAGGATTCGATTCGATCATTTATTGTGTGCTTGGATTTGATGATAATTATATTTTATGTAGGTTTCGGTCACGAGACTGGTCTACGGGTGTGAAGAGTTCATGATTACGAACATTATAGCAGGCGGGTATTTTGACTTATCTCTTAGATATAGTCATGTTGATATGCTAGTTAGTGTAGCTTGTAATAATTTTCATGTTTATCTGCCTTGCATGTTTTTGTGTCTACTTGATACATGCATTTGATCGGTTTATGGTTATACCTTCCCTGTTTTACTCGGATCATTGATATGTACTTATTGGTTGTGCATATTATTGGGATATGTATTTTAGTTGGATTTACATGCTTTAGTATCATGCACCATCTTGCATGATTGCATGCTGGTTGGACGGGGTTCCTTTATAGTTGAGCCCGCAGCCAGTTACATGGTCTGCACACGCTGCCACTCATGGGTTAGTGGTACATCAGGAGGGTGTGTGCAGTTGCTCTGTCAAGCTCCGCTGATCCGCTCATGGGTAGCGATGAGGCAGCGTGGTAGCGGGCAGGGATCCCTCCTCTGGTCTACGACACCGGGAGATGAGAGCTTTGCTCCCCCACTCTGTTTGGGGTAGGAGGATAGGTGTACTCCGACAGCATCCTGTCCACTCGGTCACTTAGGAGCAGTGATGGCAGAGTGCACAGTTGTCATAGCCCTACCCACTCGGCTTCCCCATCGCGTGTGAGGCGACTGACTGGTGTCAGGGGTGACCATGTCATTTGCATCACATGCATTTTGCATGGATAGCATTTATATTGTGTTTGTTGCATTTTTATTGCTGTCTTGGATGTTGCATATGATTGTCATGCATACAGGATACATATTTGTATATGATCTGATGACTTTATTTCTTCTAGTAAGGCACATGCTCCTATATCAGGGTAGGAGATTCAGGTAAGTACAGTCCTTTTATATTTCTTTCTTGCATACCCTATATATGAGACTGTACTGGCATGATTGTTATTGTTAGCTATATCTTACTTTGCATATCGACTATATCCGCTGAGTTCATTGAACTTACCCCGTTGTTTTATATCTATTTCAGGATGAAACGGTTAGGAGAGTCCAGTTGCCAACCCCCCCCCCCCCTCGTCGTGATAGTTTTATTTGGTTATTTCATTTATGGTTTTGGATATTTTGATTAGAAGATATGTTTAGGACTGGAGTTGGATTTATGTTCTTGTGGATGTTTTGGTATGTCTTTATGGACCTCTGTTCGGAGTTTTATTTTGGATTGGATTTGGATGAGTATTCCTGCCCAGATGGCAGAAGGGGTAAGTCAAGAGGTGATAGATTTTATTTATTTACTTTGATTGATGGCCTAATTATTACCTGCGTGGGTTGTTTGGATTCCGGTCGTGTTGACCGATGTATAATGGTCGTGTAGGCCTTGTATGAAAAATTGGTATTGTCACCTGTACAGGGGAGATGCTGTCGGATTTTTGTCTGGCGGGGACTCCCTCGGGGCGTGACATTAACTCTAGGGGTAACCCTTGTAACCTTCTTAATGACTTCCCTAGGTTTCCTTGAAACCTTAGCCACTAAGCACCTACCTTAGGGATGACTTACCTATTAACACTGGTTTTTCTAGACCTAACTTGAGTTCCATAATCGAATGGAACATTATGATAGGTCTCCTTGGGCTTAGATTTGCCCTTTGATGGTTCTTGCTTTCTAAACCCTAGGTTTTGACTCTTAGACCTAGATTTTTGATCCTTTGACCCTTGTATTTGATTTTGTATTTTTGCAAGGGTCTTTTCTAGTTTCTCAAGCCTTGACCTCAAGACTTGATTTTCCTTTTCTAATATCTCAATTTTTAATTTTTCATTAGCTCTTGAGATATTCTCCTTTCTAGGCATATGTCTAGTCCATTTAGGATAGATGCCTAGGTGATCTTCTACCTTTCTAATTGTCTCCCTAAGTAGGATAGGTCTAAAATTATTTGATCTAGGTTTGTCCTTAGATGAATTCACATGCTTAGCACCTAAACAATAGAACCTATTATTTCTAGCATGCCTTTCATGAATAATTGCAAGATTACATCTAGCATGCTTTTGATAATTAATTGAAGAAGAAGCATACTTAAAAGTTACCTTAGGGTTTGCCTTAGCTCCCCCTACATGTGTAGCTCTTCCTTCATGAGTCTTCTTCTCCCCCTTTGGGCATTGACTCTGGTAGTGTCCCGGTTGTCAGCATTTGAAGCAAATGATGTGCTCCTTGCTTTTAATGGTGGGGACACCGACATCCTTAGCTTTCGACACCGGTTGAGACTTCTTGACATTCTTTGGGCACTTGCTTTTATAGTGCCCTGATTCCCTACACTCAAAGTATATGATATGAATTTTATTATTAATTAAAATGCTCGAGTTACCTAGGGTGGTGGTGGCCGGAGTGGGTTCTTCATCTCTCCCGGAGGTAGACACCACTTCTTGATTTTATTCCGGTTCCGGAGTGAATGGTCTAACTTCCTCCCCCTCAATCCTAGAGGTTGAGGTTTCTTCCAATTATACCTCTTCCTTGGATGTTGATGGTCTTTCAACCTCCAATTCTTCCACTTCTTCTTCCTCCTCGGATGTCGAGCACTCTTCGACTTCTGAATCCTCACTTTCTTGTGAGAATGAGCTCTCTTCCTCCTCTTCCTTATCTTCTTGGATTGAGTGAGGCTCTTCATGAAATTTTTCCAATTTGTTCCATATCTCCTTGGAATCTTTGCAATCTCCTATCTTGATCAAAATATCATTAGGAATTACATTAAGCAATATACCCATTACCTTATTATTGATGTTGTAATATCGGAGTTAGTCTTGGCTCTAATTCTTCTTCTTGTTTTTTCTTCCTTCTTCGTTTTTTGGAGTGTCGAAACCTACTAAGACACTAATCCAATTGTCAAAGTCACACATTAGAAAATGCATCATTCTACCTTTCCAATATGCGAAATCTTCGCAGTCGAAGGAAGGCGGAATGTTGATGTCGTCACCTAATTTCTCTTGAAAATCCATCTTGCCCTCTAGCGCGTTTGCTCCTTCGGATGCGAAGCCAGTGAAGAATGACCCGCTCTGTTACCGCTTGTTGGGACTTGTGCGCCCGCTAGAGAGGGGGGTGAATAGTGTTTCGTCGCTTCACAGAATTTGATCATTCTCACGTGTTTGATTGTCTATGATGTTTGTTAGTGCAGTGGAAATAATAGAAATACAAAACAAACACAAATACAATGCACAAGACAAATGATATAACGTGGTTTGGAACCGTATGATTCATACTCCACGAATTGAGCTCAAATGAGCTCTAGCGATGCCAATGCACACCACTACTCAAATACTTCTTCTCGATAACACGTCGAAGGTGGAGAAACCTCGTACAAGTAATTACAATAGTAATAAGAAGTAATACAAGAAAAATACAACTGAAATGTAAAAAACACTTTACAAACTAGGTTTTGAGCACTTTGCTTTTTGGTTGCTTAGATGAGCTTGAAGGACCCTGAAATGCACCTATACTTCGCCTTCAAATCGCCTCAAGAAAGCTCCCAAAGAACCATTATCGAACTCTCCCACGAATAACTCCTTTTAACCTGCATCGGGCTGGATTTTCACCTGGTAGTCGACTGCCATAAGACCCCAGTCGACTACCAACACTGTTGTTGTAAGACAACGACTCGATCCACGTTGGAAAATTCCAACGGGACTCTCATCAATCAACTGCCAACACCTGTAGATGACTACCCCACTATAGAGGATCTCGTGCTCAGTGATTAAATCGTCTCGGACCGATCAATGATCACGATCGCTATGCCTTTTCACCCTTAAAGCATCGAGCACTAGTTGACTCATAGTAGTCGAACCTTCCATAATTCCAATCGACTGCTGAGAGTCGACTCAGCTGCCAAGTGTCAAAACACTTGACCAGTCAACTGTGTTAGGAACGTTGCGCCCGCTAGAGGGGGGGGGGGTGAATAGCGCTATCGTCGCTCGATGGAATTCGATCGGGTGCTTGCTACAAATGATTAGTGCGTAGTGGAAATAAAGCAATAACAATATACAAACACACAAACACAATAATATAACATGGTTTGGAACCGAATGGTTCCTACTCCACGGATTGGGCTCGTAAGAGCCCTAGCGATGCAAATCAGATACCACTACTAAGTAAACTTCTTCACAGAACAATCCGGAGGTAGAGAAATCTCGTACAAATGATTACACTAAGTAATACAACAAATGCAAGCAAATACAAGTATGAAATACAATACAAGTAAAGAAAAACACTTTACAAGAGAACTTGAGCGCTTGCTTTTGGTTGCTTGAAGAGTAGCCTTGGAGAATCTGAATTACACCAGCAATTCACCCCAAAAGCTCCCAAAGAACAATGGTGAATCCTCCCTCCATGAGCACCCTTTATAGCTGCTCCTTGGGCTGGATTTCGCCTATCAGTCGACTGCTCGGGACCATCAGTCGACTGCTCAGGACCATCAGTCGACTGGTGCCACTGTTGTCGTGAGACAACGGTAAGATCCACGCTGGAAAAATCCAACGGATACACCATCGATCGACCATACCCATCGATCGGATGGCTCAATCGTCAGTGTTGGCCGACCACTCGGAGAACCTTCGTGCTCGAGATCCGAGGATCGATCGGTGATCACTAGATCGATCGGCCCGGCCGATGACTACCCACCTCGCGATCGACTACTAGGGCACTTCCCATAATCAAATCCTAGTTGACTCACACCAGTCGACTGACCCATGGTCCCAGTCGACTGATACACCTCAAACATGAGGTTTTAACCCAAGTATGGTGCCCCCATACTTGCTAGACCACCCTTAGCCTAGACCTAAGCCTTCTAGCCACTTCCGTCAGCCTCGCGCCTATCGGATCCCTCCAAGTTATCCATGACTTGTTCATCAATACGCTAACCTTTAGGTGCTTCCATCGACTATAGTCATGCTAACGGTGTCTACACCGCCAAGGCACATTGGACTTACGCTTGTTAGAATGTATACTGAAAGCCTATCTCTTTGGTATGAACATTTTATTTTGAAATAAGAATCACATGATCATTGTTTGCACTTATATATGTGCATATTGTCTAATACTTTACATTGTAGATAACATGGTGCTTGGGTGTGGCACAGAAGATCATGTTATTAGTCCCTTGTAGAGTATAAGCAGAGGCTCACAACCAAGATGGTTTTGGACAAACCATTGGCATGGTTGTAGTGTAGCTCGGTATTGTTTTGTCTTGAACATAGAGTTACACTAGTACACTTAGGTGTATTGAGCAGGACCGACATAGAGGTGATTCAATTTATTGCTGACTGCATAATTGAATCGGACCTCGGATATTATGTTGTACATGCTCTTAATCCCGATATAATAATGGGCACATGTACTTAATATTTATTTCTTTGATTTACCAGAGGGTGAGATTTCTATGGATTAAATCAATATGCCCGGTAAGTTGGGAAATGATATTATTTACATGGTGTGCCGTTGATTATAGGAGGAAACCATGTCCTATGTATTAGGTTGATGATGTCCCCTTGAGGAGCTCATAAGGTTCATCATGTAAACCCTGCAGGTTGACTTAGTCAACATGATGATAAGGTTGAGTGGTACTACTCGAGGATTTAGATGTTAATTAATTGATGGTCAGTAAATCAATTAATTTACGGATATTCGATATCTTAAACACGGGGAGATGGATGTACAAATAATATATGGAGCCCATATTAATTTATGGGGGTTGGTGAGGTAGTTCGATGATGATCCTCTAGTGGAATGGAACATCATTGATGGATCAAGTTTGTGTGGTTCCGATCCATCGGGTGGCCAAGACCCAACTCCTCCTCATTGTCCCTATCGTAGCCTAATATAAACCTCATGAAGTCTAGATCAAATGATGGAAAACAAATCTCTAGATCCGACGGTTGGGATTAAATCCCTAGAACCGACGGTGGAGATTAAATCTCTAGATCCGACGGTTGGGATTAAAACCCTAGAACCGACGGTTGAGATTAAATCTCTAGATCCGATGGTTGGGATTAAAACCCTAGAACCGACGGTGGAGATTAAATCTCTAGATCCGATGGTTGAGATTAAAACCCTAGAACCGACGGTGGAGATTAAATCTCTAGATCCGATGGTTGAGATTAAAACCCTAGAACCGACGGTTGAGATTAAATTTCTAGATCCGACGGTTGAGATTAAATCTCTAGATCCGACGGTTGAGATTAAATCTCTAGAACCAATGGAGGAGATTAAACCAAGGCCTAAACCTAACTCTATATATATGGGCTTAGGTTTGGGCGGCAAATGAGATGAAAAACCTAATTGAAACAAGGTGGCTTGGGAGGCAAGAAAGAAAAGAAGATTAGGGTTAGGGTTTGGTTCATTGGGTTGGGCGGCAAGGCTTCCTCTTCTTCCCATTGATGGCCGGCAACCCTTTCCCCCTTTTTCCTCCTTGGTTTGGCCGGCGTCCAAGTTTTTCCTTTCCTTCTATGGCTTAGGTTGGATGGAATTAGGATGGCTTCCCTTGGGCGGCAACCAAAACCTAGATGGGATAGGATTGGGGTTGGGCGGCTAGGGTTAGGGTTTTGGGATTAGGGTGGGCGGCAACATGGAGATGAAGATCTTTTTCTTCTTCCTTCTAAGTGTTGGCCGGCCACTATCCATTTTCCCTATACCTTGGCCGGAGCTCAACCTATTCTCCTTACCTTCATCCTTGGCCGGAAATTAGGAAAGCTTTGTCTAGGGTTTGGGCGGCAACAAGGAGGAGGATTGTTTTCCTTTCCTTTCTCCAAGTGTTGGCCGGCGCCCATGCCCTTGGTGTTTCTCTTTCGGTTGGCTTCCATACTCCATTCCATCTTCTCTTTGGACCGGCGGCAAACATCATGCTTGGAGCTTGATGGTTGGTCCTAGATAAGAGAAGAGTTTTGTTTCCATTTTGTTCTCTCTATTCTTGGGGCCGGCGGCATCAATCCTTTGTGGATTGGTGGTTGGCTCAAGAAAGAAGGGAAAGAGAGTTCTTCTTTCTTTGAATTGAAGAAGATCTAGGATGCTTCAACTTGTGGAGGATCTTCGCCCACACGAAGTCTACAAGGAGGTTAGGACATACGATAGAAGATCAAGAGGTATAAAAGTTTTATAACTTTTATTATTGTTCTTTGCATGTTCTTATTTGATATGCTAGCTTATGTTCTTTATGTTAGTATATGTTGATTATACTAGGTTGCATTTGCATGTATTTGTATAATCATGGACCCCGATAAGAAACACAAAAACCGGCAATCCGTCCGTCGTCTCTTCCGCGGCTAATCAACTAGAAGAGTTTGGTTGCTTGAACAACTAGTTTGTTCAAGCGATCGCTCGAGTCGTTGGCACGACGACGAATTGGTTGTGCTTAGGAAACTCATCCCATCCGGATTAGTTTTCATTAGTGAAAATTTTAATCCGGGGACATGAGAGCCTATGAGCATTCCGAGAAATAGCACGGTCGCCAACAACGCTGCCAAGACTTCACTTGGACTTTACGCTGCCAACCATTGGACTTATGCTGCCAAGACTTCACCCTTGGACTTTACACCGCCAATATTCTCCTTGGACTTTTCAAATGCCAAGACTCAAGCTTGGACTTTCCCTTGCCAATCCATGTTGGGCTTTCCATGCCAAGACCCATGCTTGGACTTTCCTTTGCCAACCCATGTTGGACTTTCCCTTGCCAAGACCCATGCTTGGACTTTACATGCCAAGTACTCAAGACTTGGACTTTTCCCATGACAATGGTCAAACCATCGTCAAACATCAAATACTAACCTGGGTCGATTGCATCAACAGTCTCCCCAACACATGTCAGACATCAATGTCAGACATCCATGTCAAACATCAAAACACTTATTTGAGTCAAATTCGAGCCCGGTCAATCGTGACCTGGGCCGATTGCACCAACAATCTCTTTCTTTTTGATGTTTGACAAAAACACCCTTGAGTTATCCAAAATTGGTCATTTTAACATTCTCCCCCCTTTTGACATACATCAAAAAGGTTCACCTCAAGAAGGTCAATGTCTCATATCCCAATGAGATCTTACAATCTCCCCTTGGTCCAAAAACCTCTAGGATGCCTACAATCTTCTTTGTGATAAGTACCATATCACTCAAGAGAGGCAATCCTACACACTCTCCCAATTTCCAAATTAGGTATCTCAAAATCCCATTTCTCCCCCTCATGAGGAAAAATAACATCCATCATCCCATGATGGATACCTCCCTCTAAAGGCTTGCTCCCCCTTGACCATTGCACCAACAATGTCCTTGGAAAGTTCCTAAGCCTATAGGAACTCTAAACCATCAAAAATAAGGTTAAAATTTCAACATTGAACTTTCCCACAACTTAAATTTGATACATCATCCTAACAACTCTCCTAATCAATATCCAATGGATTTTCACCCTTTATAATGCTTCCCAAAGCATATCCTAGGGTTAGGAGTAGTTAGGTAACCTTACCATAGCTGAAAATGGGCTAAACATATCATATTTTCTCGAAATCAGCATTGACAGTCGACTTTATTAGGCATCAATTTACTGCCGTGCCCATCAGTCGACTGCCAACAAGGGCAATCAACTGATAATTGAAAAATCTGATTTTTAGTTATCAGAATCGAATTTTGAAAAAGCATAAGTAATTCTACGTATATCGAAAAATCGTGAAAATTCATACGTATATTAATTATAAACAATACAATGGGTGAAAAATGTTTGAAAAATATTTTAGCCATAAAATATCAAAATTGATACAAAACTCAAAAGTGAAAAAAAACTTCAAAGTTTTAGCTCACTTTGTATCAACTTCATCAATGGTGATTACTATCAAAAGATAGACTTCACCAAGGTTTTCTAAAAGGATTTTAAAATGATTTTGAAAATCTATTTTGAACCATGGACTATTGGCTAGATGTACATGACTTGTACATTAGCTTTCTTCATGATTCATATTGATGATTGAGATAAGTTTAAGTTCATCTAGATGCACTATTTATGCACCTTGAACTTAACTTATTTTCCTAACATCTCACATGTATTTAAGATGTATTAAGCACACACAAGTCAATGTAATTGTGAGATGTGTGTTTTGTTCATCCTAATCTAGGGTTTCATGCATTTTCTAAGGTAACCCTACTTGATTCCCTTATACATGAGACTTCAAGTGATGTCATAGTCCTTAAATAAATTTTAATCAAATTAAATGCATGAATGATCATGGAATAAATGATAACTAAATTAATCATGGCCAATGATCATGATGTCATGACATATGATATAATCTAAATATACATGACATTAAAAACTAACCCTAAACATAATCATGACATGTTATATGATAAAGATAAATATGATGTCATGACATGTTATATGACAAATAAAATGTACAACAACAACAACAACAACAAAGCCTTATCCCACTAGGTGGGGTCGGCTATATGGATCCTTCTACGCCATTGGACTCTATCCCCTACTATATCATCATCTATATTTAAATAAATTTTATCTTGTTTTATTGTTGCTAACCAAGTCTTTTTTGGTCTTCCTCTTCCTCGTTTGATGTGTATATTTGGTATCGTTTCACATCGCCTAACTGGAGCATTTATTGGTCGTCTAAGTACATGTCCGTACCACCTTAAACGTGTCTCTCGGAGCTTTCCTTCAATAGATGCAACACCAACTTTTTCTCTAATGCTCTCATTTCTTATTCTGTCCATCCTCGTATGTCCGCACATCCACCTTAACATCCTCATCTCTGCAACTCTCATCTTTTGCTCATATGCTCGAGTCGTAGCCCAACATTCAGCTCCATATAACATAGCAGGTCTAATCGCCGTTTTGTAGAACTTCCCTTTAAGTTTTAGAGGCACTTTACGATCACATAAAATACCCGATGCTTTCCTCCATTTCAACCATCCTGCTTGTATTCTATGTAAGACATCTCTCTCAATCCCTCCATCATCTTGCAAAAATGATCCTAAATATTTAAAGCTCTCAATTCCAGACAACTCATCATCTCCTATCTTAACACTTGTCTCATTACGTCTAATATTGCTAAATTTAAATTCCATATATTCTGTCTTTCCTCTACTAAGCTTAAAACCTTTCACTTCTAGTGTTTCCCGCCAAGATTCTAGTTTAACATTTACTCCTTCACGTGTCTCATCTACTAAAACAATATCATCTGCAAACAACATGCACCACGGTAATGTGTCCAGTGAGTTCGTCCATGATTAGTGTAAAAAGATAGGGACTTAAAGCTGATCCTTGATGTAACCCTATCTTTATTGGAAATGCTTCAGTTAATCCACCTGAAGTCTTCACTCTGGTCGTTACTTCCTTATACATATCCTTAATTAGTTCAATATATGTTACACTAACACCTCTTTTTTCTAAAATTCTCCATATTATTTCTCTTGGAACTCTATCATAAGCTTTTTCTAAATCAATGAATACCATGTGTAGATCCTGCTTTTGCTCTCTATACTTTTCAATTAGTTGTCTGAGAAGATGTATAGCTTCTATTGTCGACCTTCCTGGCATGAATCCAAATTGATTTTCGAGAACCATGGTCTCCTTCCTTAATCTTTTTTCTATTATTTTTTCCCAAAGTTTCATGGTATGACTCATTAGTTTAATACCCCTATAGTTTTCACAAGTTTGTATGTCTCTCTTATTCTTATATAAGAGAATTAGGATACTTACCCTCCATTGATCAGGCATCCTTTTTGTTTTCAATATCATGTTAAATAATTTTGTAAGTCATTCAATACCTTGTTTCCCTAGACACTTCCATAACTCTATCGGAATATCATCTGGTCCAACGACTTTTCCATTTTGCATTCCATTTAAAGCTTGTTCTACTTCTAAAATTTAAACTCTAAGATAAAATTTTAAATTTGTATACTCATTTGACCTTCTTAAATTACCTAAATTAAGTTAGTCATCTAAACCTTCATTAAAAAGTTAATAAAAATATCTCTTCTACTACTATTTTATTTCTTCATCATTTACTAGTACCCTATTGCATTCATCTTTAATACATCTTATTTGATTAAGATCTTTTGTCTTCCTCTCTCTCACTTTAGCTATTCTATAAATGTCTCTTTCCCCTTCTTTTGTATCTAATTTTCGATATAACTGCTTCAAAAGTTTGATCTTAGCTTCATTCACTTTCTTAGCTTCTTTCTTGGCTATTGTATATTTTTTCAAATTTTCCTCATTTTTACAAATATTTAATTTCTTATATGCTATTCGTTTTCCTTGACTTTCTCTTGCACTTTTTCATTCCACCACCAAGATTCTTTACTTGGTGGTGCATGTCCTTTTGACTCAAGTACACTCTTAGCTACTATTTTCAATTTTGATACCATTTTATCCCACATCGTATTAGGGTCACTGTATATGTCATCTAATACTTGTACTTCTACCTTCTCTTTGAATATATTTAGTTTCTCATCCTTTAACTTCCACCACTTAATTCTAGGGGTCGTGTATATTTTCCTTCTATTAATACTATATTTGAGGCGTATATCCAATACTACAAACCTATGTTGAGTAGTTAAAATTTAACCACGAATAACCATAAAATCTTTAAAAATCTTTCTATCTCTTCCTAACCATAAGAAAGTCAATTTGTGATTTATTATTTCCACTTTTGAACGTGACTAAGTGTTCTTCTCTTTTCTTAAAAAATGTATTAGCTAGTATAAGATCATATGCTATTGCAAAATCCAATATAGTTTTACCTTCTTCATTTCTTGTTCCAAACCCATAACCTCATGCACCCTCTCATATTCGTCATTTTTCACTCCGACATGCCCATTTAAATCACCTCCTATTAAAATCATCTCATTTGACGGAATATTTTGTAATACTTCATCCAAGTCCTCCCAAAACCTTAATTTGGTATTTTCATCTAATCCTATTTGAGGTGCATATATACTAATTACGTTTATAGTTTCTTTCTCCACTACTATTTTGAGAGCTATAATTCTATCCCCCTTTCTAATTACTCCTACAACTTCATCCTTTAACGAACTATCAACAATAATACCCACTCCATTTCTTGTTTTACTCTTGCCTGTATACCATAACTTAAAACCCGAGTTCTCTATCATCTTTGCCTTCTCACCAACCCATTTTGTCTCTTGTACACATACAATATTAATTTTTCTTCTAATCATCGTATCTACTATCTCCATTGTTTTACCAGTGAGGGTTCCTATGTTCCATGTACCAAATCTTAGACTACTAGTTTTTCTATAATATTTGTTCTTACCCAACCTATGGTGTGAGAACTCTTGCTTATTTAACACTACACCCAAGTTCTCATGGAGATGTAGCGGTCCTTGCCGATACGTTGCAGTCGGACCCTGCAACGTGAACTCTAGCATATTTTTCACTACACCCGAGTTCTGAAAATGTAGCGGTCCTTGCCGAGACATTACAGTCGGACCCTGTAACGCGTTCCTTCCGGGGAACAACCTAGCATTAGCACAATAGTTTGATTGATCCATTCATTGAACATTTGCCTTAGTTTAACGCTGGCTGACAACCTAACGCATAAACCCAAAATGTAAAGGTATATAATACCTAAAATTTAATATTAATTGTCATTTGTTATACTTAAGTACCATTTTTCCATATTATCACTTATTCTCAAAGTGTGTCAAAAACCCAAAATGACACACTAAGACCTCTAAACCTAAATTGTGCCAATTTGATTGATTTTTCAAACTTCTTAAATAATATTGGCACATCCTAAAAACCTTTAGGATTTAAGATCAAAATGTAGGGGATCGGATGGCCGGCTAGAGGGGGGGTGAATAGCCCTTTTCGTTTGGATGGCGGTATTTTGCTCGTCTACAAAACGTTAGCGCAAGCGGAATATACAAATATAAATAAAGACAAGCAAAATAGAAACAAGCAATACAAACACCAAGATATAACGTGGTTCACGGCTACGCCGCTAATCCACGGTCCGATTCGTCCACGGTGAATCACTCCACCAAAACCAATCACTATCGGTCTCTCCTTTGCACAAAGCTAGGTGGAGGTAACCTTTACAACCAAGATCACTCTTCTTACAATAGGATTGAAGTAAAGACAAGTAAGAAGAGTTTAGAGCTTGTGGGGCACTAGGAAGATTGTTTGGAACTCAAGCATTAGCCTCTCAAAGGCTCACACCCTCTCTTTTTATAGAGAGGGCTGGAACTCTTAGCGATCGTGCTTTGGACCTCCGCGACCCCGTGATCGTGCCCGGTCGGCTTCACGGCTGATTCTGTGGCCAAAACCCTATTGACACCGATCATCGCGCCTTGGCCGATCGTGTCTCTTGCGATCTTTGCCGCTAACGTATGCGATCGGCTAGCGCCACAAACCGATCGATCGTATACGATCGAGCTACACTCGACTCAGGCGATCATCGCCATTCCATGGCGATCGGCCCGGTGTCGAAAAACCCATCCGACACTTGGCCAAATGGCCAAGTTTCACCTAAGAGCTACCCTTCCCCGGGTTACAATCGCCACTCTCATTTCTGAGTCCTTTGCCTTCGGTTCTCTTCGTTCGCCACGCCCTCGGCAAAGATCAGCGCGCGGCTCGCAATGCTCCTTCGTCTCTTGCCTCAAGTCTACTTCCTCCGGCTTCACTCCAAGCTTCGTCGGCGGTCCCTCGGATGCTCCAAGCGCACGGCTTCCGCAAAGCTATCCTTCACCGACTCAAGGCACGAGTCATGAGATGTGAAACTCGCCATGGCTCCATGTGCGAATTACTAAGTCCTGCACGACTTCAACGCACATATCAAATCAACATAACACACTAACTTAAACCCTTTGCCATACCATCAAAACCATATCACGGCAAGAGATTGCCCTAACAATCTCCCCCTTTTTGATGTGTGGCAATCCGTTTAAGTTAGGTAAAAACATTTGATATAAATTCTAAGGGTAAGAAAGCATGTAAAGATAAACATGATATAACAACATGCAACTCCCCCTTAATCCATGAAACTTTCTGTAAAAATTTTCTCCCCCTATCATATATTTCTCCCCCTTTTATAATTAACTTAAACATAATATTTTCTCCCCCTTTGACACCATCAAAAAGATTATCACTAAGTTAAGAACCCATGGCATCAAGTCTAATGGAGGGAAAATATGACAAGTTATAAAATTGGGTACCACTTGTAAGTTTACAAACTGAAATCGCCTTCAATGTTCTGATTTAGAGCCACCGATCATGATCGCTATCGATATGGCAATGACCGCACAAAGGAAGCCGAATTTCTGTTTTTCTGGATGAAATTCAGAAATGCATTAAAAATTCCAGAAAATTCAAAAAATCATGAAATTCGAGGAACATATTTCTCTTAAGTATACCTATCAAGGAAAAATAGTTTTTCATGAAAAATCATTATATTTTACAAGATTTGCCAAAAATCCAAACACTTGAAAAACCACTAGTTTTTGAGCATGTTAGTATCCATTTTAACACCTAGTTTTGCATCCAATTGTTTCAAAACATGAATACATGTATTTTAGGGTAAGAAATTGTTTTGAAAACATTAGAAATATCCAACCATGATCTTTGGGCAATATGTCTATTAATTAAACATAAGCCTTCCCCATGATTGGTCTATTATTGATATTTTGATACTTTAAATGACCATCTAAATGCCATAGGCATTAGTGGACATTTGTATCATCCTAACATCTCACCCATGCTAAGTTTGCAATCAAGTTAGCCTATAGTGAGTGTGAGATGCATCCTAGGGGGTATTTGTATATACTTAACCAATATATTCATGCAATTCTATCAAGGTTAAGTGTCAATCTAACAACCTACATGATCATAATGATATATATGATTTAATTTCACATTATGACCATGAAATACATGTTTTCATCAAATTATAACCATGCATTAGGCATTATATGATGATAATAAATAAGTTATCACCTAAAGCATGATTTAAACCTATTTTTCATGATAATGTGCCCAATATCAAAATCATAAATCATGATTACACATATACATAGCAATTGCATTAATCATCATGATTTAAGCATTATTACCTATTTATGGGCACGTTATCATCACCCAACACTATCTAAAAATGTTGTCCGTCATCCTAAGTCAACCAAAATATGATATAGGTCAAGTTCATATGGTTGACTACCCTAGGGGTTTTCTAACCCTTAAGGATGGATTTTGGAACCCAAAATAGATTTTTACCTATGGGGTTCACTAGAAATTCCTTGGGGATCCATTTCTTAGCTATTACTTTGTTTTTGTCTTGTCCCCTAGCTATTAGGCATCTATAGGCCTTCTCATTTTTCTTCTCTTTATATCCTAGGCCTTTCTTGTTAAAACTTGCCCTTTGGCTCCCTATGATCATATTCAAGGTGTTGGAGCCAATTGTGAATTTTCCTAGGGCTTTGGTTAAATAATCTACCTTTTCCCTTAATGCCCTATTTTCCTCTATGCATGCATCACTAACATCTAAAGGCACATAATTATCATGTGAGCATGCATCATCATGGCAAGAAGAAGTATCATTATTATTTAAGCATGCATTTTCTAACTTATTTTCTAAGTCTTTAATTTGATTAAGCATGCTTTTATTTTTCTTTTTCATTCCAAATAAGTCCTTAGTTAAACTAGAAATTATGGAAACTATTTTACTAGAGAAAGCTTTCTACCATAGTTTCCATATCTTCTTCTTCTTCTTGGATGATGAGGAGGATGATGATGTGGAGGAGGCTCCCCCACTTGAGCTCTCTCCTCTTGTGCTTGATCCTTCATTTTTGGAGGAGCAATCCAAATCATCAAAGGCCATCAAGGCCAAATTGGCGACAAAGGCATTCTCCTCATCCGATGATGAGGAGGAGGATGAGGAAGGATCATCCCATGTCTTGGCCTTGAATGCTTTGGCCTTCCCCTTTTCTTTTGTCTTCTTCTCCTCTTCCTTCTTTTTCTTGCTCCCCTTTTTCTTCTTCTTTTCTTCTTTCTTTTTCCTCTCTTCCTTGCTCTTGTTTAGGAGAGGACAATTGTCCCTTATGTGTCCCTCTCCTTGGCAATTGTAGCATATGACCTTCCCCCTTGGTCTTCTATTCCTATCATTTGATTTATCAAATCTAAAATTCTTAAATACACGCCTCACCTTCCTTACCATGTAGGCTTCTTCGGTGCTATCCATGGAGGAGGAGGAGGCTTCATCATCGGAGGAGGAAGAGATCTCTATCTTCTTCTTCCCCTTGTTTGCCATCAAAGCTACTCCTCTTGAAGGTTGAATTCTTGGCTCTTCTTGAATTCCTTCAAGCCTCGTTTCGTGGAGCTCCATTGTTGAAAAGAACTCCTCCAAAGTGCTCACTTCTAAATTCTTGGAGATGTAGAAGGAGTCCACCATGGAGCTCCACTTTGAGGACCGGGGAAAGGCATCTATGGCCTTCATTACCATATCCCGGTTGGAGAGCTTTTCACCTACACTTGTCAAACCGGTTAGAATTTCCTTAAATCTAGAGTGTAGAGATTTTACCTTCTCTCCCTTTTCGAGTTTGATATTGGACAATTGGGAGCGAAGGACATCTATCCTTGCTAGCTTTGCCTCGGATGTGCCTTCATGGATCTCTATTAATTTCTCCCACATTTCCTTGGCGCTAGCACACTCTCCTATCCGGTTGACTTCTTGTTGAGGGAGTACGTTGTATAGATGGTGCTTGGCCTTTGAATTTGCCAAATACTCTTCTCTTTGTCTTTTGCTCCATCTCGATTTTTCCAAAGGCTCCCCATCTTCATTCCTAGGCAACTCGAAACCGTTTTCCATAATTAACAATATTTCAAAATCGGTTTCGAAGAATACCTCCATTCTCTTTTTCCACCAAGAGAATTCGCCGTCGAACTTCGGTGGGTGGATGTTGGAGCCGGCCATTTTAAATGTTGCTTGTAGTGGCGGTTAGTCCTTGACAAGCTTTCCTTGGCTCTGATACCACTTGTAGGGGATCGGATGGCCGGCTAGAGGGGGGGTGAATAGCCCTTTTCGTTTGGATGGCGGTATTTTGCTCGTCTACAAAACGTTAGCGCAAGCGGAATATACAAATATAAATAAAGACAAGCAAAATAGAAACAAGCAATACAAACACCAAGATATAACGTGGTTCACGGCTACGCCGCTAATCCACGGTCCGATTCGTCCACGGTGAATCACTCCGCCAAAACCAATCACTATCGGTCTCTCCTTTGCACAAAGCTAGGTGGAGGTAACCTTTACAACCAAGATCACTCTTCTTACAATAGGATTGAAGTAAAGACAAGTAAGAAGAGTTTAGAGCTTGTGGGGCACTAGGAAGATTGTTTGGAACTCAAGCATTAGCCTCTCAAAGGCTCACACCCTCTCTTTTTATAGAGAGGGCTAACTTCTTCCCGTTGGCCGCCATCACCGATCACGCCCATGGCATGGCTCATCATTACTACAACGGCCTTCGAACACGTCGGATGCCGACCGTTGTTGTCCAACGGAACTCTTGCGCCGATCATTGACCTCACTACCGATCAGCCGACCCGTAGTCGATCGCCTGGCCGATCTACGAGCGTTCGGACAAAACCCTATTGACTACCGATCGGCTGCCAGATCGTTATCGGCTGATCGCTAACGATATGGAAACCCCAAATGGCCAAGTTTCACCTAAGAGCTACCCCTCCCCGGGTTACAATCGCTCACTCTCATTTCTCGGAGTCCTTTGCCTTCGAAGTTCTCTTCGTTCTCGGCCACGTCCCTCGGCAGCATCAGGCGCACGGCTCTGCAATGCTCCTTCGCGTCTCTTGCCTCGAAGTCTACTTCCTCCGGCTTCACTCCAAGCTTCTCGTCCGGCGGTCCCTCGGATGCTCCAAGCGCACGGCTTCCGCAAAGCTATCCTTCACCGACTCAAGGCACGAGTCATGAGATGTGAAACTCGCCATGGCTCCATGTGCGAATTACTAAGTCCTGCACGACTTCAACGCACATATCAAATCAACATAACACACTAACTTAAACCCTTTGCCATACCATCAAAACCATATCACGGCAAGAGATTGCCCTAACAATCTCCCCCTTTTTGATGTGTGGCAATCCGTTTAAGTTAGGTAAAAACATTTGATATAAATTCTAAGGGTAAGAAAGCATGTAAAGATAAACATGATATAACAACATGCAACTCCCCCTTAATCCATGAAACTTTCTGTAAAAATTTTCTCCCCCTATCATATATTTCTCCCCTTTTATAATTAACTTAAACATAATATTTTCTCCCCCTTTGACACCATCAAAAAGATTATCACTAAGTTAAGAACCCATGGCATCAAGTCTAATGGAGGGAAAATATGACAAGTTATAAAATTGGGTACCACTTGTAAGTTTACAAACTGAAATCGCCTTCAATGTTCTGATTTATATACCAATGATCAAGCTATCGATGGCATACAATGACCGCACTAAAGGAAGCCAATTTCGCTTTTTCGATGAAATTCAGAAATGCATTAAAATTCCAGAAAATTCAAAAAATCATGAAATTCGAGGAACATATTTCTCTTAAGTATACCTATCAAGGAAAAATAGTTTTTCATGAAAAATCATTATATTTTACAAGATTTGCCAAAAATCCAAACACTTGAAAAACCACTAGTTTTTGAGCATGTTAGTATCCATTTTAACACCTAGTTTTGCATCCAATTGTTTCAAAACATGAATACATGTATTTTAGGGTAAGAAATTGTTTTGAAAACATTAGAAATATCCAACCATGATCTTTGGGCAATATGTCTATTAATTAAACATAAGCCTTCCCCATGATTGGTCTATTATTGATATTTTGATACTTTAAATGACCATCTAAATGCCATAGGCATTAGTGGACATTTGTATCATCCTAACATCTCACCCATGCTAAGTTTGCAATCAAGTTAGCCTATAGTGAGTGTGAGATGCATCCTAGGGGGTATTTGTATATACTTAACCAATATATTCATGCAATTCTATCAAGGTTAAGTGTCAATCTAACAACCTACATGATCATAATGATATATATGATTTAATTTCACATTATGACCATGAAATACATGTTTTCATCAAATTATAACCATGCATTAGGCATTATATGATGATAATAAATAAGTTATCACCTAAAGCATGATTTAAACCTATTTCTCATGATAATGTGCCCAATATCAAAATCATAAATCATGATTACACATATACATAGCAATTGCATTAATCATCATGATTTAAGCATTATTACCTATTTATGGGCACGTTATCATCACCCAACACTATCTAAAAATGTTGTCCCGTCATCCTAAGTCAACCAAAATATGATATAGGTCAAGTTCATATGGTTGACTACCCTAGGGGTTTTCTAACCCTTAAGGATGGATTTTGGAACCCAAAATAGATTTTTACCTATGGGGTTCACTAGAAATTCCTTGGGGATCCATTTCTTAGCTATTACTTTGTTTTTGTCTTGTCCCCTAGCTATTAGGCATCTATAGGCCTTCTCATTTTTCTTCTCTTTATATCCTAGGCCTTTCTTGTTAAAACTTGCCCTTTGGCTCCCTATGATCATATTCAAGGTGTTGGAGCCAATTGTGAATTTTCCTAGGGCTTTGGTTAAATAATCTACCTTTTCCCTTAATGCCCTATTTTCCTCTATGCATGCATCACTAACATCTAAAGGCACATAATTATCATGTGAGCATGCATCATCATGGCAAGAAGAAGTATCATTATTATTTAAGCATGCATTTTCTAACTTATTTTCTAAGTCTTTAATTTGATTAAGCATGCTTTTATTTTTCTTTTTCATTCCAAATAAGTCCTTAGTTAAACTAGAAATTATGGAAACTATTTTACTAGGAGAAGCTTTCTACCATAGTTTCCATATCTTCTTCTTCTTCTTGGATGATGAGGAGGATGATGATGTGGAGGAGGCTCCCTTCACTTGAGCTCTCTCCTCTTGTGCTTGATCCTTCATTTTGGAGGAGCAATCCAAATCATCAAAGGCCATCAAGGCCAAATTGGCGACAAAGGCATTCTCCTCATCCGATGATGAGGAGGAGGATGAGGAAGGATCATCCCATGTCTTGGCCTTGAATGCTTTGGCCTTCCCCTTTTCTTTTGTCTTCTTCTCCTCTTCCTTCTTTTTCTTGCTCCCCTTTTTCTTCTTCTTTTCTTCTTTCTTTTTCCTCTCTTCCTTGCTCTTGTTTAGGAGAGGACAATTGTCCCTTATGTGTCCCTCTCCTTGGCAATTGTAGCATATGACCTTCCCCCTTGGTCTTCTATTCCTATCATTTGATTTATCAAATCTAAAATTCTTAAATACACGCCTCACCTTCCTTACCATGTAGGCTTTTTCGGGGCTATCCATGGAGGAGGAGGAGGCTTCATCATCGGAGGAGGAAGAGATCTCTATCTTCTTCTTCCCCTTGTTTGCCATCAAAGCTACTCCTCTTGAAGGTTGAATTCTTGGCTCTTCTTGAATTCCTTCAAGCCTCGTTTCGTGGAGCTCCATTGTTGAAAAGAACTCCTCCAAAGTGCTCACTTCTAAATTCTTGGAGATGTAGAAGGAGTCCACCATGGAGCTCCACTTTGAGGACCGGGGAAAGGCATCTATGGCCTTCATTACCATATCCCGGTTGGAGAGCTTTTCACCTACACTTGTCAAACCGGTTAGAATTTCCTTAAATCTAGAGTGTAGAGATTTTACCTTCTCTCCCTTTTCGAGTTTGATATTGGACAATTGGGAGCGAAGGACATCTCTCCTTGCTAGCTTTGCCTCGGATGTGCCTTCATGGATCTCTATTAATTTCTCCCACATTTCCTTGGCGCTAGCACACTCTCCTATCCGGTTGACTTCTTGTTGAGGGAGTACGTTGTATAGATGGTGCTTGGCCTTTGAATTTGCCAAATACTCTTCTCTTTGTCTTTTGCTCCATCTCGATTTTTCCAAAGGCTCCCCATCTTCATTCCTAGGCAACTCGAAACCGTTTTCCATAATTAACAATATTTCAAAATCGGTTTCGAAGAATACCTCCATTCTCTTTTCCACCAAGAGAATTCGCCGTCGAACCGGTGGGTGGATGTTGGAGCCGCCATTTTAAATTTGCTTGTTGTGGCGGTTAGTCCTCGACAAGCTTTCCTCGGCTCTGATACCACTTGTAGGGGATCGGATGGCCGGCTAGAGGGGGGTGAATAGCCCTTTTCGTTTGGATGGCGGTATTTTGCTAGTCTACAAAACGTTAGCGTAGCGGAATATACAAATATAAATAAAGACAAGCAAAATAGAAACAAGCAATACAAACACCAAGATATAACGTGGTTCACGGCTACGCCGCTAATCCACGGTCCGATTCGTCCACGGTGAATCACTCCGCCAAAACCAATCACTATCGGTCTCTCCTTTGCACAAAGCTAGGTGGAGGTAACCTTTACAACCAAGATCACTCTTCTTACAATAGGATTGAAGTAAAGACAAGTAAGAAGAGTTTAGAGCTTGTGGGGCACTAGGAAGATTGTTTGGAACTCAAGCATTAGCCTCTCAAAGGCTCACACCCTCTCTTTTTATAGAGAGGGCTAACTTCTTCCCGTTGGCGCCATCACGATCACCGCCATGGCGGCGATCGTCATTACTCGGCCTCCGAACACGTCGGATGTCGACCGTTGTTGTCCAACGGAACTCTTAGCGATCACGCTGGACCTCACCCGATCACGACCGTAGTCGACCGATCGGCCGGCTACGAGCGGTTCTGGCTAAAACCCTATTGATCAACGATCGGCTTTTGCCTGATCATATTCTGTCATGACGCGCTATAGCGATGGCGCCGATCACGCATCGCCAATAGATACCCGAGCTACACTCGATTGGCGATCGCCATTCCATGGCAATCGGACCGTGTCGAAAACCCATCCGACACTTGGCCAAATGGCCAAGTTTCACCTAAGAGCTACCCCTCCCCGGGTTACAATCGCTCACTCTCATTTCTCGGAGTCCTTTGCCTTCGAAGTTCTCTTCGTTCTCGGCCACGTCCCTCGGCAGCATCAGGCGCACGGCTCTGCAATGCTCCTTCGCGTCTCTTGCCTCGAAGTCTACTTCCTCCGGCTTCACTCCAAGCTTCTCGTCCGGCGGTCCCTCGGATGCTCCAAGCGCACGGCTTCCGCAAAGCTATCCTTCACCGACTCAAGGCACGAGTCATGAGATGTGAAACTCGCCATGGCTCCATGTGCGAATTACTAAGTCCTGCACGACTTCAACGCACATATCAAATCAACATAACACACTAACTTAAACCCTTTGCCATACCATCAAAACCATATCACGGCAAGAGATTGCCCTAACACAAAACACATTCCCAAGGTAACCATAACCTTGAAAATGGCTTAAAGTGTCACCTTTACTATGGTTGGGTTAGCTACCCTTCCAATTAAAGTTGGTACACCTAAACTCATCTAGCGTGAATCGATCACGCTCTTAGGAATCCAAAATCTATTTGAGATCCTTGGGTTAATTAGGTATTCCTTAGGGATAACCTCCCTAGATACCCTCCTAGGCTTAGAAACCTTGGTCATTTGGGTCTTGACTAGGTTAACCTTAGGGATTGCCTCCCTAGTAACCTTCTTAGTGGTCTTCCTAGGTTTCATGGAAACCCTAGCCACTAGGTACACACTTTGGTTATACTTAGGGATGACTTCCCTAGTAACCTTGGTCTTTCTAGACCTAAGTTTAGTTCCATAGTCAAATGGAACACTATGATAGGTAGGCTTATCTACCTTGGACCTAGGCTTGTGGCTCAAGCCTTTCTTGCCTATAGATGAGCCTTGCCTCCTAAACTCTAGGTGTTGACTCTTAGATCTAGACCCTTGACTTTGACCATTTGATCCTTTTATTTGGTTTTGCATAATCCTAAGAGTCTTCTCTAATTTTTCAAGTCTTGACCTCAAGACTTGGTTCTCCAACTCCAATCTTCCCAACTTAGATTTTTCATATGTCCTTTGGAAATTGTTCTTCCTAGGCATGTGTCTAGTCCATTTAGGATTGATGCCTAGGTGATCCTCTATCTTCCTAATAGTCTTCCTAGGAAGGATAGGTCTATGATTGTTTGATCTATATTTGACCTTAGGTAGAATATTTTTAGGGACATTAGTCCCAAATTTTTCTTTATTTCTAAAACTTACACTCTTAGCACCTAAGCAATAGTGTCTACTATTTCTAGCATGCTCTTTTTGATAAATAGCAAGAGAATTAAAATCACGCTTTTGATTTTTAAACTTAGAAGGTGCATTATTGAAATATACTTTAGGGTTAGCCTTAGCTTCCCCTATTTGTGATGCTTCTTCTTTTCTCTTAGGACATTGACTCCTATAATGTCCCGGTTGTCAGCATTTGAAGCACACCACGTGCTCCTTGCTCTTCTTGGTGGGGACACTGGCATCCTTGCATTTTCCGTTAACTTTTGGTGACGGAGGAGCTTTCTTTACTCTTTTCGGGCACTTACTCTTGTAGTATCCGGATTCCCTACACTCAAAACACATTATATGGATTTTACTTTTAATTGACATGCTTGAGTTACCTAGGTTCGTGGTGGAAACTGTAGGGGATCAATCGGCCAGCTAGAGGGGGGTGAATAGCCCTCTTTCGTTGGATGACGGAGTTTGCTCGTCTACAAAGAAATTAGTGCAAGCGGAATATGCAAATACAAACAAAGAAAGATAAAGCAAAGGAAACAAACAATGCTAACACCAAGTCGTAACGTGGTTCACGGCTACGCCGCTAATCCATGATCCCGATTCATCAAAGGTGAATCACTCCTTTACCAAATCCACTAGATCTCTCCTTTGCACCAAGATAGGTGGAGGTAACCTCTTTTACACAAGGATCACTCTTCTACAATAGAATGAAGATTAGAACAAGTAGAAGAGTGGAAAAACCCTTATAGCACTTTGGGAGATGTTATGAGTTAAAGCATTAGGCCCCCAAAGCCCCACACCCTTCCTCTTTATAGAGGAAGAGCGTTTCTTCCCGTTGACACAGGAGCAGTCGACTGATGTCCCTATCAGTCGACTGGTCCTGTAGCCGTTGCCCAATAACGACTGCTTTCCACGTTGGATTTCATCCATCCAGATCGGACATCACCGACCGATATTGCCATCGATCGATGCTCGATCGATCAAGTGCTCGCGAGCTCGACTCCATTCCCGCGCGAACACTTGCGACCGACCGATGCCTTCATCATCCGAGGTTCAATGACCGATCATTGCCATTCCATGGCAGTCGACTGTTGGCACTTGAATCGGACTCGAACACTAGTTGAGTCACCATCAACTTAGAGTAGTCGACTACCATAACATGGTAGTCAACTGATATCGGGAAATCCCATCTGACACTTAGCCAAATGACCAAATTTCACCTAAAGAGCGCTACCCCTTTCCCGGGTTACATTCGCTCACTCTCATCCCTCGGAGTCCCTCGCCTTTGAAGTTATCTTCGTCCGGCCACGTCCCTCGGATGCGCCAAGCGCACGACTCTGCAGCGCCATCCTTCGCGTCTTGCCCTGAAGTCTACTTCCTCCGGCTTCACTCAAAGCTCCTCATCCGGCGGTCCCTCGGATGCTCCAAGTGCACGACTTCCACAAAGCCATCCTTCACCGACTCAAGGACCGAGTCATGAGAGGTAAAACTCACCAAGGCCCCATGTGCGAATTACTAAGCCCTGCAAGACTCCAACGCACATATCAAATCATAATAACAATCTAACATAAACCCTTTGCGACACACATCAAAACCTTATCATGGCAAGAGATTGCCCTAACAATCTCCCCCTTTTTGATGTGTGGCAATCCGTTTAAGTTAGGTAAAATATTTGATAAACTATTAAGGAAAGAAAGCATGTAAATAACATGATTAGCAACTCTCCCCCTTAATACATGAAACTCCCCCTAAATATATTCCCCCTTTCTTAAACATATACATTTCTCCCCCTTTGACACCATCAAAAATAATTAACAAAGTTTATATAGCATGACATCAAGTCTAGAGAGAAACAAAAACCAAAACATGCCTTAAAATTGGATAAAAGAAATTACTGGGCATGTTATTAGGCTACCAGTTGACTGGTTCATGTTGGATCTTTGTAATGGCTAGAGGGGGGGGTGATTAGCCTTTCTTTGTTTCTACAAGTACGTTAGCGGAAGCAATACAAATACAAATACAAATAAGAATGAGAAACAAGAAAACAATGCTAACACCCGATGTACGTGGTTCGGAGATGACGCTCCTACTCCACGGTAATCCGTAAGGTGGATTAGCCCTAGCCAAGCTTCACTAAATACTCCTTTGGATGAACCAAGGTGGAGAAACCTTGTCTTACAATGCACTCCTCTTTTTTACAATGATGAAAGATGAAGACTAGAGAAGAGGAGGTTTAGAATCACAAAAACACTTGGAGAAAACTTGGTGAGCACGAGGGTGTAGCTAGGAATGAGAGCACTAGTTTAACCAAGCTCCCCAAGGCCTCTTCTTATAGAAGAAGGGCTGTTTTTCCCATTGAGCTTTGATCTCTCGACTGATGCTCACCATCAGTCGACTGCCGTCGAAGTTAACGGCTTCTGACAGAGCGGATCCACGGGGATTTGCAGCCGCCATTTCCAACGGAAGGCCTATCAGTCAACTGATGAAGCGATCAGTCGAGTGATCACCACGAGGAGTCGAGTGAGACTCCATTCTGTGCCCATTTTCGACTTGATCAGTCGACTGCCTAGATTGGCGATCGATTACCTCATCGATCATTGCGCGATTCTGTCGCTCGAGTCGATAGTCCGATTTTCAGCCTGACTCAGTCGAGCACCTTATCAGTCGACTGATACTAGTCAAGTATGAATAATTCATACTTGAATTGACTCCCTAGACCTAGACTTGACCTTCTAACTCTTCCTTCAGCCTTGCGCCCGCCTTAAAGAGTTTCCTTCGGCCTCGTCATGTCTTGGGTTGCAAAAAGCTTGGACTTTACGCCGCCAAGACTACAAGCTTGGACTTATGCTGCCAAGACTTTACTTTGGACTTCTTTTGCCAAGGTTCACTTGGACTTTATGCTGCCAAGACTACAAGCTTGGTCTTATGCTGCCAAGTCCATCCCTTGGACTTCCTTTGCCAAGATCATACTTGGACTTCCTTTGCCAAGGTTCACTTGGACTTTATACTGTCAAGACTACAAGCTTGGTCTTACGCTGCCAAGTCTATCCCTTGGACTTCCTTTGCCAAGATCATACTTGGACTTCCTTTGCCAAGGTTCACTTGGACTTTATGCTGCCAAGACTACAAGGTTGGTCTTATGCTGCCAAGTCCGTCCCTTGGACTTTCCTTGCCAAGATCATACTTGGACTTTTCTTTTACCAAGTCTTCATCCTTGGATTTCCCTGTCACTTAAACATGTTCACAATTAGATCACAAAGCATTGCCTAACTTAGATGATTATCCAAACATCAAAACACATGAATGCTTGGGGCATTGTTGCACCAACAATCTCCCCCTTTTTGATGTTTGGCAATCATTTAAGTTAGGTCTTTACCATATGCATATAATCATATTTGTAATACGAATTCTAACTTAAACATTCCTTCTCCCCCTTTGACATACATCAAAAAGAGAAGGATTCATAAATTTCATGAAAGAATTAAAGTTGTTGTATCTTAGACTAAGGTATAAGATTGATATTATGCTCCCCCTTAATCCAAGATATGCTTCATGATGTGTGAATAACATTTGAAGCAAAGCATAACAAAAGTTCAAAAGTTAAGTCCTAACTTTGCACCAACAATGTAAGTTTGGGGATGAAAAGATATATATTATGAAACTCCCCCTAAAACACTGCATTAACCAGTCCTAAAAATTTGTTTATACCCAATATTATCATGCTATAGTTTTAGGACATCAAAGATACACTAAATATCAGAAAATGGAGCTATTTATCAGAAAACACAGTATCGACTGGTTTCAACTACCGATCACACTGAAATCCGAATTTCATCCTTTTCAGCCCAACTTCAGAAATGCGTTAGAAATTCTAGAAACCTCGAAAAATCACGAAATTTTGTATACACATTTCTGAGATCATACTTTATTAAGGAAAAATAGTTTGAAAAATATATGTTTTCCAGATTTCAAGATTGATACAAACTTGGAAACTAACAAAAGTTCTAAAAATTTTGCAAACTTTGTATCACTTTTGTGTTCCACTTGAAAATTGTTTTTCAAAATATGATAAACATAGTTTAAAATATGTTTTATTTGATATTTCCAATCATGTTCTTGGAGCTATGTATTCATTACTTGAATACAAGCCTTCCTAATGATTGGTCCATGAAGTATTCATGTCTCTAGGTGTGTCATTGGCTCATAGTAATGCATCATAACAAGCATGATGAACCAAGTATACCTTCCCTATCATCTCACATGTTCCTAAGTGTCTTAATACAAGAATCAAGGTTTCTTAAGGCTTTTGTGAGATACATCAAGGTATAAGGCTAACATATGAATATGGGATCATGCAAACCTAAAATTTTACTCTACAAAGCACATACCAAGCTCTCTCCTTAATGATGAAAATTCAGTTTCGGGAAGAGCTTTGGTGAAGATATCGGCAAAGTTGGACTTAGATTCTACATAATTAAGTTCAATGTCCCCTCTTGCCACATGATCTCTTATGAAGTGATGTTTCACTTCAATGTGCTTGGTCCTAGAGTGATGTACCAGATTTTTGGTCAAGTTGATGGTACTCACATTGTCACAATAAACTTTAATGTTACAGTAGTGTAGCTCATAGTCCTCAAGAGTATGTCTCATCCAAAGTAATTGAGCTACACAACCACCCATAGCCACATATTCGGCTTCGGTGGTTGATAAAGCAACACAATGTTGCTTCCTACTACTCCAACTAACTAGGGAGGACCCAAGAAATTGGCATCCACCACTAGTACTCTTCCTATCCAATTTGCAACCGGCATAATCGGAATTGGTATAGCCAAGCAACTCAAAGGACTTAGTCCTAGGATACCAAAGTCCTACATTTAGGGTGCCTTTAATATATCTTAAAATTCTCTTAACGGCTACTAAATGTGATTCTTTGGCACAAGATTGATATCTTGCACACATACCTACCGCAAATAAGATATCGGGTCTACTAGCGATTAGGTATAGTAGACTACCAATCATACTCCTATAAAGTTTAAGATCAATTGATTTACCATCATGATCACTATCTATTCTAGTGCTAGTGGCCATAGGAGTGGTTACAATTTTGGCCTTTTCCAAACCAAATTTCTTGATCATTTCATTTGCATATTTAGTTTGATAAATATGAATCCCTTCATTAGTTTGCTTGACTTGTAACCCTAGGAAAAAGTTAAGCTCTCCAACTAAACTCATTTCAAATTCATTCTCCATATTTTTTATAAAGTCTTGAAGAAGATCATCATTTGTTGACCCAAAAATAATGTCATCAACATATATTTGGGCTATAAAGATATCCTTTAATGTTGACTTTATAAACAAGGTTTGATCTACTTGACCCCTTCTAAAATCCTTAGAAATTAAGAAAGATGACAATCTTTCATACCATGCCCGGGGAGCTTGTTTTAACCCATATAATGCTTTCCTAAGCTTATATACGTGGTTTGGATAATCTAGTTTCTCAAACCCGGCGGTTGTTCTACATATACTTCTTCCTTAATATAACCATTTAGGAATGCCGATTTAACATCCATTTGATAAAGTTTAAATTCCATATAGGAAGCATACCCTAAGAGAATTCTAATAGATTCTAACCTAGCAACCGAGGCATAAGTCTCATCATAGTCAAGCCCCTCAACTTGATTGAATCCCCTAGCAACCAACCTAGCCTTATTTCTAGTGATATTTCCTTGGTCATCTAGCTTATTCCTAAAGACCCATCTTGTAGTAATTATGGTACTATCATTGGGTCTAGGAACTAACTCCCATACTTGACTCCTCTCAAATTGAGCCAATTCATCTTGCATTGCCAAATCCAATCCGGATCATGTAATGCATCATTGATCGATTTGGGCTCAATTTGTGAAATAAGAGCAACTTGACTAGTAGGAGCTCTATGAAATGACCTAGTTCTTACTCCTTGAGATAGATCTCCTACTACTTGGTCAAGTGGATGATCTTGATGAATTCTTAGGGTTCTAGAAGGGGTTTCAAATTGATCATTGTTATCTTCTACCCTCCTTTCATCATCAGAATCTCCTCTTCCTCCCCCTTGATCATTACCCCTTATGGTCAAATTTTAAAGTTTTTGGGTAATGTCTTGATTATTGTCATTAATATCCTTATCAATGGAGGAGTTTCTAGGGTAGGTACTAGTGGTTTCATCAAATTGAACATTAGAGGACTCCTCAATCCCTTGGGTTCTCTTATTGTAGACTCTATATCCTCTACTCGTGGATGAGTATCCAACTAAGATTCCCTCATCCTCTTTGGATTCAAATTTTTCTAAGTTATATTTGGTATTTAAAATATAAACTTTACATCCAAAGACTTTGAAATAATGAATTGTGGGAATAGTCCCATTCCATAATTCAAATGGTGTCTTTCTTAAAAACCTATGGATTTGAACCCTATTTTGGATATAGCAAGCGGTATTAACCGCTTCCACCCACAAGTAGCTAGGTAGAGAATATGCATTAAGCATAGTCCTAGCTGCCTCTTGTAGGGCACGATTTATCCTTTCCACCACCCCATTTTGTTGGGGTGTTCTAGGACAAGAGAACTCATGCTTGTACCCTTGCTCTAAACAAAATTGTGAAAATTTAGAATTCTCAAATTCACCGCCATGATCACTACGGATCCGGTTGATTTTGAGACTCTTTTCATTTTCAACCCTTTTACTAAATCCTATGATTATTTTTAAAGTATCATCCTTATGTTTCATAAAATAGACCCAAGTATACCTAGAAAAATCATCTACTATAACTAAACAATATTTGCTACCATTTAAAGAAGGAGTACTATGACAATCAAATAAGTCAAGATGCAATAGTTCTAACGGTAAAGAGGTATTAGTTAAGGTTTTACCTTTGTGTGATGTCTTTGTTTGTTTTCCTTCTTGGCATGCATCACACATTTTGTTCTTGATATACTTGATCCTTGGTATCCCTTTGACCAACTCCAACTTGGCTACCTTGGCTATGTTTTTCATGTTGATATGCCCCAATCTCCTATGCCATAGCCAACTTTCTTCTTCTTTTGCAACAAGACACTTAGTAGAAATGTTAGAAGCATATGAAAGATCAACATAATAAATATTTGATTTCCTATATCCAACTAACATACAATCATTTAATTCCTTGTGTCTAATCATGCATTTAGAAGATTCAAAAGAAACATGATAGCTTGCATCACAAAGTTGACTAACACTTAATAAATTAAATTTCATATTTTCAACTAGTAAAACTTTGTGAATGACAATTTTAGGGGATACTTCAATTGTACCTCTACCTAATATCTTGAGTTTTCCATTATTTCCAAAAGACACCGCTCCCTTCTTCACATACTTAATTGTGGAGAACTTGCTCACATCCCCGGTCATGTGTGTTGAGCAACCGCTATCCACAATCTACATACCTTGCTCTCCTACCTAAATCACATGACAAACACAAGCTTTTGGTACCCAAACATTTGGACCGGTAACATTAAGTAAAAACTTCTTAGGTACCCATGCTTTCTTAACCTTACCCTTAATGGTTGCTTTTCTATTAATCAATGAGATATAAGAAACTTCTTTTTCTTTTGGCTTATATCCTACACCGGCCTTGTTATAAACGGCTCTTTGTCGACTAAGGATCATGTCAAGATATTTTGAGCCATTCGTAAATTTCTCTAAGCATGCCTTTAAGTCACTAACCTCATCCTTAAGTTTGCCATTCTCTTCCTTAAGTATGCAAGAATCAACATGCGAAGGTTTTTCATTCCTAATGGCCTTTAGTTCTATCTTCATGCTTCTAACCTTAGATTTAGACTTATCTAGAGCCTCTTTAAGATAAGCAATTGATTTATAAAGAAACTTAACTTTAGGAGAGTTCATTACCTCATCGTCACTAGATGACGATTCATCACTTGAAGAGTCTTCTTCTTGGCTTGATGTACCGGAGTCATCTCCTTGGGCCATGAATGCCACATGGCGTGTGACGTGGCAAAGCTCATCATCGGAGGAGGAATCTTCAACACTTGGTGTGTCCCATGTGGTTTGAGCCATCATGGCCTCCTCCTTCTTCTTCTCCTTTCTTTCCTTCTTTTTCTTCCTTCTTCTTTAGCTCTGGGCAATTTGGCTTTATGTGCCCCTTCTTATTGCAAGCATGACAAATCACATTGTTGTTAAAATTTGAATTACCACTAAACTTACCTCTTGAAGAATGAGACCCCTTCCTTTCTTTTCTATTATTGAACTCCTTTGATTTTCTATAGAGCTTCTTGACAAAGTGGGCCATCTCACTAGACGAGTCTCCATTACTACTTGAATCATGCTCCGACTCGGATGATGATGACACTTCTTTCCTTTCTTTCTTCTTCTTTTCCTTCTTTTCAACAAATAGAGCTAGACCCTTTTCCTTAGGGGACATGTTAGTTTGCTCATGCAATTTAAACTCACAAAATAATTCATCAATTTTAATTTAAGAAAGATCCCTAGTTACCTTAATAGCATCAACTATAGAAGTCCTTAGAGAAGTTCTAGGAAATGCTTGAAGAATGTACCTTACCAAATCCCGGTTGTCAACTCGCTCACCTATGATGTGGAGTCCATTCACAATCTCCTTAAACCTTCCATGCATTTGGCTTACGGTTTCATAGTTCTTCATTTGGAAGGCTTGAAGTTGTCCAATTAGCAAGTCCTTCTTGGCCCTTTTTGACTCCTTGGATCCTTCATTTAGCTTAATGAGCTTTTCCCATAACTCCTTGGCGGATTCGAAAGGCCCCACCTTATTGAGTTGCTCCATTGTAATACCGCATTGAATGGTGAGTACCGCCTTTGCATTTGATTCGAACCTCCTATTAATTTCCCTTGTCCAATCCTTGCTTGGAATAGAGTTTCCATGTTCATCCACCGGTTCCTCAAAGCCATCTACAATGCTATGCCAAATCTCAATATTACTCATTAGATAATACTTCATCCTACCTTTCCAATACGCAAAGTGACTCCCATCGAAGAGTGGTGGCTTGGCAGTGCTATATCCCTCTTGAAGAGCCATTGATGCCTTGGTTGATGGTGAAATCTTCCAAGCTATCCGGGCTCTGATACCACTTGTTGGATCTTTGTAATGGCTAGAGGAGGGGTGATTAGCTTTTCTTTATTTCTACAAGTACGTTAGCGGAAGAAATACAAATACAAATACAAATAAGAATGAGAAACAAGAAAACAATACTAACACCCGATGTACGTGGTTCGGAGATGACGCTCCTACTCCACGGTAATCCGTAAGGTGGATTAGCCCCAGCCAAGCTTCACTAAATACTCCTTTGGATGAACCAAGGTAGAGAAACCTTGTCTTACAATGCACTCCTCTTCTTTACAATGATGGAAGATGAAGACTAGAGAAGAGGAGGTTTAGAATCACAAAAACACTTGGAGAAAACTTGGTGAGCACGAGTGTGTAGCTAGGAATGAGAGCACTAGTTTCACCAAGCTCCCCAAGGCCTCTTCTTATAGAAGAAGGGCTATTTTTCCCGTTGAGCTTTGATCAATCGATTGATGCTCACCATCAGTCGACTACCGTCGAAGCTAACGGCTTCTGACAGAGTGGATCCGCGGGGATTCGCAGCCACCATTTCCAACGGGAGGCCTATCAGTCGACTGATCACTTCATCAGTCGACTGATGAAGCGATCAATCGAGTGATCGCCGCGAGGAGTCGAGTGAGACTCCATTATGTGCCCATTTTTGACTTGATCGATCGGTATGCGGATTGACGATCGGTGATTCTCGATAGTCATTGTCGGTTCTGTCGATCGACGATAATCAGTTTTTCGAGCACCTTATCAGTCAACTGATACTAGTCAAGTATGAATAATTCATACTTGAATTGACTCCCTAGACCTAGACTTGACCTTCTAACTCTTCCTTCAGCCTTGCGCCCGCCTTAAAGAGTTTCCTTCGGCCTCGTCATGTCTTGGGTTACCAAAAGCTTGGACTTTACGCTGCCAAGACTACAAGCTTGGACTTATGCTGCCAAGACTTTACTTTGGACTTTTTTTGCCAAGGTTCACTTGGACTTTATGCTGCCAAGACTACAAGCTTGGTCTTATGCTGCCAAGTCCATCCCTTGGACTTCCTTTGCCAAGATCATACTTGGACTTCCTTTGCCAAGGTTCACTTGGACTTTACGATGCCAAGACTACAAGCTTGGTCTTACGCTGCCAAGTCCATCCCTTGGACTTCCTTTGCCAAGATCATACTTGGACTTCCTTTGCCAAGGTTCACTTGGACTTTATGCTGCCAAGACTACAAGCTTGGTCTTATGCTGCCAAGTCCGTCCCTTGGACTTTCCTTGCCAAGATCATACTTGGACTTTTATTTTACCAAGTCTTTATCCTTGGATTTCCCTGTCACTTAAACATGTTCACAATTAGATCACAAAGCATTGCCTAACTTAGATGATTATCCAAACATCAAAACACATAAATGTTTAGGGCATTGTTGCACCAACAGTTCAGACTACCAGTCGACTGGCACATGTATTTCAGGGTTTTTCAGGTTTTCAGGGTGGATTTCAGAAATGCACTAGAAAATCTATAAAATTCGAAAAAACATGAAATTTGGGTAACATATTTCTTGTAAGTATATTTATCAATGAAAAATGGTTGTCCATGAAAAATCATTATATTTTCAAGTATTTTCCAAAAATTCAAAAGCTTTAAAAACCACTAGGTTTTTGATCATGTTTGTATCCATTTTAACACCTAGTTTTGCTTTAGATTGTTTCAAAACATGAACACACAGATTTTAAAGTAAGGAATTATTTTGAAAACATATGAAATATCCAACCATGACCTTTGGGCAATATGTCTATGAATTAAACATAAGCCTTCCCCATGATTGGTCTATTATTGCTATTTTGATACCTTAAATGACCATCTAAATGCCATAGACATTAGTGGACATTTGTATCATCCTAATATCTCACTCATGTTAAGTTTTCAATCAAAGTAGCCTATGGTAAGTGTGAGATGTATCCTAAAGGTATTTGTATATACTTAACCATTATTTTTCATGCAATTCTATACAAGGTTAAGTATCATCCTAATAATCTACATGATCATAAAGACATATATATATGAATTTCATAGTATGATCATGAAACAAATGAATTCATCAAATTGTGATCATGCATTAGGTATTACATCATGATAATAAGATAAACATTACCTAAAGCATGATTTATCTACTTATAGGTGCATTATCATCACCTAACACTATTTCAAAAATGTTGTCCCGCCATCCTAAGTCAACCAAAAATATGATATAAGTGAATTCCATATGGTTGACTATCCTAGGGTTTTCCTAACCCTTTAGGATGGATTTAGGAACCCAAAATAAGTTCTTTCCTATGGGGTTCACTAAATACTCCTTAGGGATCTATTTTCTAGCTATTACCTTCTTTTTATCTTGACCCCTAGCAATTAGACATTTATAGGCCTTTTCATTTTTCTTTTCTTTATAACCTAGACCTTTCTTATTGAAGCTAGCTCTTTGGCTCCCAATTATCATGTTAAGGGTATTGGAGCCTATTGTAAATTTTTCTAGGGCCTTGGTCAAATAATCTACCTTTTCCCTTAAAGCCCTATTTTCTTCCATACATGCATCACTTATATCTAATTGCATATAAAGATCATGTGAGCATGCATCATTTTAGCTAGAAGAAATATTATCATTTAAGCATGATTTTTCTAGCTTATTTTCTAAATCCTTAATTTATTCTATCATGCTCTTATTTTTCTTCTTTGCTCTAAATAAATCCCTAGTGAGGCTAGAAATCATGGAAACTACTTTACTAGGTGAGAGATTTGTTACCATAGTTTCCATGTCCTCTTCTTCGGATGAGGAGGATGATGAAACTCCCCCTTCACTAGAGCTCTCTTTACTTGAGCTTGCTTCTTCATTTTCGGAGGAGGAGCAATCTAGATCGTCAAAGGCCATTAGGGCTAAATTTGTGACAAAAACATTTTCTTCCTCGGATGATGATGAGGAGGAGGAGGAGGGATCATCCCAAGTCCTTGCTTTTAATGCCTTTGCCTTCCCTTTTTCCTTGGCCTTCTTTTCTTCTTCATTCTTCTTTTTGCTCCCCTTCTTCTTCTTCTTTTCTTCCTTCTTTCTCTTTTCCTCCTTGCTTTTGTTCAAGAGGGGACAATTGTTCCTTATGTGTCCCTCTCATTGGCAATTGTAGCAAATAATCTCCCCCCTTGGTCTTCTACTCCTATCATTAGATTTATTAATTCTAAAACCTTTTAATGCACGCCTTACCCTCCTTACCATATAGGCTTCTTCCGTGCTATCCATGGAGGAGGAGGAAGATGCTTCATCGGAGGAGGAGGGGATCTCCATCTTCTTCTTCCCTTTGTTGGCCAAAAGTGCTACTCCTCTTGAAGGTTGAAATCTTGGCTCTTCTATTATTCCTTCAAGTCTTGTTTCATGGAGCTCTATTGTTGAGAAGAACTCCTCCAAGGTGCTCACTTCTAAATTCTTGGACATGTAGAAGGAGTCCACCATTGAGCTCCATTTCGATGACCGGGGAAAAGCATCAATTGCTTTCATGAGTATGTCCCGGTTTGAGAGTCTTTCCCCTACACTTGTTAGCCCAATTAAAATTTCTTTGAATCTAGAATGTAAGGAGGTTACCTTTTCTCCCTTTTCAAGCTTGATATTTGATAGTTGGGAGCGGAGGAGATCTCTTCTTGCAAGCTTGGCCTCCGAAGTGCCTTCATGAAGCTCTACTAGTTTCTCCCACATCTCCTTGGCACTTGCACACTCCCCTATCCTATTCACTTTTTGTTGAGGGAGTACATTGTAGAGGTGGTGCTTGGCTTTTGAATTCGCCAAATACTCCTCTCTTTGTCTTTTACTCCATCTTGATTTCTCCAATAGCTCCCCTTCTTCATTCCTAGGCATCTCGAAACCGTTTTCCATAATTAATAAAATTTCAAAGTCGATTTCGAAGAATACCTCCATTATATTTTTCCACCAAGAGAATTCTCCTTCAAACTTTGGAGGGTGAATATTTGAGCCAGCCATTCTTGAATGTGCTTGTTGTGGCAGTTAGTCCTCGACAAACTTTCCTTGGCTCTGATACCACTTGTAGGGGATCGATCGACCGGCTAGAGGGGGGTGAATAGCCCTCTTTCGTTAGATGACGGAGTTTGCTCGTCTACAAAGAAATTAGCGCAAGCGGAATATGCAAATACAAACAAAGAAAGACAAAGCAAAGGGAAAAAACAATGCTAACACCAAGTTGTAACGTGGTTCACGGCTACGCCGCTAATCCATGATCCCGATTCGTCCAAGGTGAATCACTCCTTTGCCAAATCCACTAGATCTCTCCTTTGCACCAAGCTAGGTGGAGCTAACCTCTTTTACACAAGGATCACTCTTCTACAATAGAATGAAGATTAGAACAAGTAGAAGAGTAGAAAAACCCTTAGAGCACTTTGGGAGATGTTATAAGTTAAAGCATTAGGCCCCCAAAGCCCCACACCCTTCCTCTTTATAGAGGAAGAGGGTTTCTTCCCGTTGATACAGGAGTAGTCGACTGATGTCCCTATCAGTCGACTGGTCCTGTAGCCGTTCCCAGTAATGGCTGCTTTCCACATTGGAATTTATCCAACGATACCGACATCAGTCGACTGATATTGCCATCAGTCGACTGATGCTCGATCAGTCGAGTGCTCCACGAGCTCGACTCCATTCTGTGCCCGAAACACTTGCGACCAGTCGACTGATGCCTTCATCAGTCGACTGGTGGTCTCGCAGTTGACTGCCATGGAAGGTATCAGTCGACTGGTGGTCTCGTAGTCGACTTCCATTTCATGGCAGTCGACTGTTGGCACTTGAACCGGACTCGAACACTAGTCGAGTCACCGTTGACTTAGAGTATTCGACTACTATAACATGGTAGTCAACTGATGTCGAGAAATCTCATCCGACACTTAGCCAAATGGCCATGTTTCACCTAAAGAGCGCTACCCCTTTCTTGGGTTACATTCGCTCACTCTCATCCCTCGGAGTCCCTCACCTTTGAAGTTATCTTCGTCCGGCTATGTCCCTCGGATGCGCCAAGCGCACGGCTTTGCAACGCCATCCTTCGCGTCTTGCCCTGAAGTCTACTTTCTTCGGCTTCACTCCAAGCTCCTCGTCCGGCGGTCCCTCGGATGCTCCAAGGGCACGGCTTCCGCAAAGCCATCCTTCACCGACTCAAGGACTGAGTCATGAAAGGTAAAACTCGCCAAGGCTCCATGTGCGAATTACTAAGCCCTGCAAGACTCCAACGCACATATCAAATCATAATAACAATCTAACTTAAACCCTTTGCCACACACATCAAAACCTTATCATGGCAAGAGATTGCCCTAACAGAAGCCTCTTGAGCTTGTTCATCTTCTCGACCGGAAGTGGATGCTTCCTCTTGATCATGCTCCGGAGTGGAAATTCTCTCCTCCCCCTCAATCCTAGAGGTGGAGGCTTCTCCTACTTCTTCTTCCTCCTCTTCCACTGATCCAAAAGTTGACTCCTCTTCAACTTCCGAATCCTCACTTGCTTGTGAGGATGAGGATGTGCTTGCTTCTTCTTGAGCTTGAGAGGATGAGCACTCTTCTTCTTCTTGTTCTTGAACCGGTTGAGAGTTTTTGTGATATTTTGCCAATTCGCTCCAAAGCTCCTTGGCATCCATGTAATCCCCTAGGCTACACAAGATGTCATTAGGAATCAAATCAAAAATAAATTTGACTACCTTCTTATTTTTCTCGAAGGCTTGGACTTGCTCTTCGGTCCATCTCTTTTTCTTGAGGTATCCACCCTTTGGTCCTCTTGGATAGCTAAATCCCTCCATCAAAATGGACCATTCTTCAAAATCCTTTATCATGATAAAGTTTTCAATTCTTCTCTTCCATGAATTGAAGCCTTCTCGTCCATATAGCGCATAAGGGACCGACATGTTGATATCGCATCCAAGTGTTTCTTTAAACTCCATCTTTCTTCCTCTTCACCCTCTAGCGGTTTTGCTCCCGGCGGTTAGTCCATAGAAGAGTCTCGGGCTCTGATACCAATTCTTAGGAACGTTGCGCCCGCTAGAGGGGGGGGGGTGAATAGCGTTGTCGTCGCTATATGCAATTCGATCGCGTGCTTGCTACAAATGATTAGTGCGCAGTGGAAATAAAGCAATAACAATACACAAACATGCAAACACAATAATATAATGTTGTTCGGAACCGAATGGTTCCTACTCCATGGATTAGGCTCGTAAGAGCCCTAGCGATGCAAATCACATACCACTACTAAGTAAACTCCTTCTCGGAACAATCTGGAGGTGGAGAAACCTCGTACAAATGATTACACTAAGTAATACAACAAATGCAAGCAAATACAAGTATGAAATACAATACAAGTAAAAAAAACATTTTACAAGAGAACTTGAGTGCTTGCTTTTGGTTGCTTGAAGAGTAGCCATGGAGACCCTGAATTATACCAACAATTCGCCCCAAAAGATCTCAAAGTATCATGGTGAATCCTCCCTCCATGAGCTCCCTTTATAGCTGCTCCTTGGGCTGGATTTCGCCTATCAGTCGACTGCTTGGGACCATCAGTCGACTGATGTCACTATTGTCATGAGATAACGACTAGATCCACGCTGGAAAAATCCAACGGAAACATCATTAGTCGACTGACCATACCCATCAGTCGACTGATGACTCAATCAGTCGAGTGTTCGGGCTGACCACTCGACTGGAGAAGCTTCTATGCCCAAGATCTCGAGGATCAGTCGATTGATCATCAGATTAGTCGACTGTTCAGGCCAACAGTCGACTGCCCACCTTTGGCAGTCGACTGCCAGGGCACTTCCCGTAGTCAAACCCTAGTTGACTCACACCAGTTGACTGACCCATGGTTCCAGTCGAATGATACACCTCAAACATGAGGTTTTAACCCAAGTATGGTGCCCCCATAATTGCTATACCACCCTTAGCCTAGACCTAAGACTTCTAGCCACCTCCGTCAACCTCGCGCCTATCAGATCCCTCTAAGTCATCCATGACTTGTTCATCCATACGCTAGCCTTCAAGTGCTTCCATCGGCTATTGTCATGCTAACGGTGTCTACATCGCCAAGGCACATTGGACTTACGCTGTCAAGACTCCACTTGGACTTTACGCCGCCAACCATTGGACTTATGCTGCTAAGACTTCACCCTTGGACTTTACGCCGCCAATATTCAAACCCCTTGGACTTTCCAAATGCCAAGACTCAAGCTTGAACTTTCCCTTGCCAACCCATTGTTGGACTTTCTTTTGCCAACCCATGTTGGACTTTCCCTTGCCAAGACTCATGCTTGGAATTTAAATGCCAAGTACTTAAGACTTGGAATTTTCCCATGACAATGGTCAAACCATCGTCAAACATCAAATACTAACCTGGGTCGATTGCATCAGCAATCTCCCCAACACATGTCAAACATCAATGTCAGACATCCATGTCAAACATCGAAACACTTACTCGAGTCAAACTCGAGTCCAATCAATCGTGACCTGAGCCGATTGCACCAACAGACTGGTCCATAACCCCAGTCGACTGACAAACCTCAACCATGAGGTTTAACACCAAGTATGGTGCCCCCATAC
Organism: Wurfbainia villosa; assembly: GCA_025175895.1. Classification (NCBI taxonomy): domain Eukaryota; kingdom Viridiplantae; phylum Streptophyta; class Magnoliopsida; order Zingiberales; family Zingiberaceae; genus Wurfbainia; species Wurfbainia villosa. The sequence continues at coordinate 36,247,579 of CM046006.1, forward strand.
TTGCTAGACCACCCTTAGCTTAGACCTAAGCCTTCTAGCCACCTCCGTCAGCATTGCGCCTATCGGATCCCTCCAAGTCATCCATGACTTGTTCATCCATACGCTAACCTTCATATGCTTCCATCATCTTTTGTCATGCTAATGTGGTCTACACCACCAAGGTACATTGGGCTTACGCTGCCAAGACTCTGCTTGAACTTTACGCTGCCAACCATTGGACTTATGCTACCAAGACTCCACCCTTGGACTTTATGCCGCCAATATTCCCCTTGGACTTTTCAATTGCCAAGACCCATGCTTGGACTTTCCTTGTCAACCCATGTTGGACTTTCTATGCCAAGACTCAAGCTTGGACTTTCCTTTGCCAAGACCGATGCTTGGACTTTCCTTGTCAACCCATGTTAGACTTTACATTCCAAGACTCAAGCTTGGACTTTCCCATGACAATGGTCAAACCATCGTCAAACATCAAACATGACCTGGGTTGATTGCACCAACAATCTCTCCAACACATTGTCAGACATCAATGTCAAATATCAAAACACTACTCGAATCTAACTCGAGTCAGGTCAATCGTGACCTGGGCCGATTGCACCAACAAACCTCTCCAAGGCTCCCATGGGCTTTTTTTTATAGAGAGGAGGCCCTTTTTCTTGTTGGGCATGCAACAGTCGACTACTGCATGCTAACAGTCAACTGTCGCGGTAGTTGACCAACTCCAACAACTTCTGACCAAGCCTGAACTGCAGTCGTCACACCCCAACAGTACGCTGAGTAGTTGACTGCTCAATTGGCTATGAGAAATTCTATGCCCAAGTCCACTTATAATAGTCGACTGCCCTTCATGGCAGTCGACTGATGGTAGATCATGTTGGATCGATTTGAACGCTAGAGGGGGGGGTGAATAGCGCAAAATAATTTTCGTTTGTTCGTTCAATATAAAATGCGAGTGAGAGTAAATGCAGTGGGAAAAAAATATGGCTCATTTGTTTTTACTTGGTTCACAGCCTTCGGCTGCTAGTCCAAGGCCCTAACGGTCCTAGACCACGTACGGAGGGCAAAGCACTAAAAACACTTCTCCTCGTTAGAGGTAGGAGTAAGCGAATACAATCGATACGAAAAAACTCAAAGTAGAGGGACACTACCCCTCTCCTTGTTATGATTAAAACTCGATAAGTACAAATTTAAAGACAATAATAAAGAATATACTAATGACTATTAAAGAAATGAAACTTGGGCTCTTGTCGTCAGAGATGCGGTAGCACTTCATTGTCGTAAGGTTGTCGTAGAAGAGTATCATACCGGAGGCTTTTTAGAGAGCTTTTTATGATGGAAATGGGGTGGAGAACCCCTACTTTTATAGCCTTGGAAACCCTAGACGTTCATATCTTCAACCAATAAGAGCAAGCCTCCTTGCCCTTGAGAAATGGAGATAAGCTTTAACTCTCCTCGAAGCTGATCCTTGACCAATAATCGACTGCTACCCTTACCAGTCGAATGATTGAAGCATCAGTCGACTGATGCAAGCCACCAATCGACTGATGGTAGGGTTTCCAGCTGCAATGAAGAGTTAGCTTAAAAATACAGTTAATACCGGTAAATTAAATGACCATTTACCATCCGATCTTGACTTAGACCTTCCATGGGAGGTCTTGGTCGGATCGTCGCCTAAGAATGTCCCCGTACAGAGGACACGACCTTACTTGCGCTCACTCACACGAGCTTACCTCAACATTTACCTTGTAGCTTCTGCTTTCAGTCCTCCACCTGATTCCTTCTTCTCCCTCTAAAGTCATCCCGGTGTCACCCGACCACCACGGCTCCCTCCGGGTGTCGCTGACATTCAGCTCTAGCTTTAGCACTTTCTGCACACTTGATTTAGCTCGTGAGATAACAAAATGAGCTTAACTTTGTATCGTTTTCTATAATCAAAAACTCAGGTTCGACTTAGGTGCCTACTGCACCAATAGATTAGTCGACTGTCAAACCCTAACAGTAGACTGATAGGCCACAAACCTTAGCCGAACACCAGTCTGTTAGAGGATCATGTGTTAGGGCAATCTCTTGCCATGATAAGGTTTTGATGTGTGTGGCAAAGGGTTTAAGTTAGGATGATATTATTATTTGATATGTGCGTTGGAGTCTTGCAGGACTTAGTAATTCGCAAATGGAGCCTTGGCGGGTTCACCCTCACAACCTCGGTCCTTGAGTCGGTGAAGGATGACTTTGCGGAAGCCGTGCGCTTGGAGCATCCAAGGGACCGCCGGATGAGATGACTTGAAGTGAAGCCAAGGAAGCAGACTTCGGAGGCAAGAGACGCGAAGGAGCATTACAGAGTCGTGCGCCTGATGCTACCGAGGGACGTGGCCGCGAACGAAGAGAGCTTCGGCGAGGGACTTCGAGTGAGATGAGAGAATGAGTGAAATGTAAGTAGCTCATTAGGTGAACTTGGCCGGATGGCTGAGTGTCGGAAACTTGACCGCAAGGGTTAAGGTTTACCCGACCGCCGGAAGCTCAAACTTATGTTAAGTTTCCGATCGCCATGTAATGGCGGTCGATTGCTCGAGTCGAGTGTGTTCGATCGTATCCGATCGATGGGTTTATGCCCGGTGAGTTGCCATGGAATGGCGTCGGAATGTCGAAGAATCGTCAGAGGATGTCGCGCTCGTAACCGGCCGTGAGGCGATCGACTCACGGAGGCGAATGACCGGGTGAGGTCCATCACCGATCGCGCCAAGTGTTCCGTTGGACTACAACGGTCGGGATCCGACGTGTTCGGAGGCCGTTGGAGTGGTGGCAGTCGACTGCCAAAGGGCAGCAGTCGACTGGTGGCGGCCAACGGGAAGAAAATCTTCCTCTCTATAAAAAGAGAGGGAGTGGAGCCTTGAGAGGCTAATGCTTAAGTTCTAAACGACCATCCAAGTGCTCCACAAGATTCAAACTCCTTCTCTTAGCTTTCTTTCACATCTATTGTAAAAGAAGGAGTGTGCTTGATTTGTAAAGGTTACCTCCACCTAGCTTGGTGCAAAGGAGAGACCAATAGTGATTGGCGTTGAAGGAGAGATTCACCTCGGACGAATCGGGATCGTGGATTAGCGGCGTAGCCGTGAACCACGTTACATCTTCTTTGTTTGCGTTTGTATTTTCATTTATTGCTTTGTCTTTATTGTTTATGCTTCCGCTTGCGCTAACGATTGTGTAGAAGAGCAAACGAACGAGAGAATTCTGACATCCATCGGAAGAGGGCTATTCACCCCCCCTCTAGCCGACCGTATCGATAACCAACAAGTGGTATCAGAGCCAAGGAAAGCTTGTCGAGGACTAACCGCCACAACAAGCAACATTCAAAATGGCCGGCTCCAACATTCATCCACCGAAGTTTGAAGGAGAATTCGCTTGGTGGAAGAAGCGAATGGAGGTATTTTTCGAAATGGATTTTGATATTATGATTACAATGGAATCCGATTTCGTTTTGCCTAGGGATGAAGAGGAGAAGCCAATAGAGAAATCTAGGTGGACCAAAAAGCAAAGGGAAGAGCACCTTGCAAACTCAAAAGCCAAGCACCATCTCTTCAATGTGCTCCCCCAACAAGAGATCAACCGAATAGGAGAATGCCTAAGTGCCAAGGAGATGTGGGAGAAGCTAATTGAGCTTCATGAAGGCACATCCGAGGTGAAGCTAGCAAGGAGAGATCTCCTCCGCTCCCAACTATCCAACATTAAATTAGAAAAGGGAGAAAAGGTAACTTCTTTGCATTCTAGATTCAAAGAAATTTTAATTGGACTAACAAGTGTAGGAGAAAGGCTCTCCAATCGCGATATGATAATGAAGACCATAGATGCTTTCCCCCGATCATCCAAGTGGAGTTCAATGGTGGACTCATTTTACATTTCAAAGAATCTAGAGGTAAGTACTCTAGATGAATTTTTCTCCACTATGGAATTACATGAATCTAGGCTTGAAGGAATACAAGAAGAGCCAAAAATACAACCCTCAAGAGGAGTAGCATTGTTGGCAAACAAGGGGAAGAAGAAGATGGAGATCCCCTCTTCCTCCGATGATGAAGCATCCTCATCCTCCTCCATGGATAGCACCGAAGAAGCATATATGGTAAGGAGGGTAAGACGTGCTTTAAAAGGTTTTCATTTTAACAAATCAAATGATAGGAATAGAAGACTAAGGGGGAAAATCATTTGCTACAATTGCCAAGGAGAGGGACACATAAGGGATAATTGTCCCCTCCTAAACAAGAGCAAGGAAGAGAAGAAAAAGAAAGAAGAAAAGAAGAAGAAAAAGGGGAGCAAGAAAAAGAAGGAAGAGGAGAAGAAGACAAAAGAAAAGGGGAAGACCAAAGCTCTAAAGGCAAGGACTTGGGATGACCCATCCTCATCCTCCTCATCATCATCGGATGAGGAGAATGCCTTTGTCACCAATTTGGCCTTAATGGCTTTTGATGACTTGGATTGCTCCTCCACCGAAAATGAAGAATCAAGCTCAAGTGGAGAGAGCTCAAGTGAAGGGGGAGCCTCCACATCATCCTCATCCGAAGAAGAAGAAGAGGACATGGAAACTATGGTAATGAATCTAACTCCCAAGAAAATAGTTTCCATGGTTTCTAGCTTAACTAGGGATTTATTTAGAGCTAAGAAGAAGAACAAAAGCATGCTAGATCAAATTAAGGACTTAGAAAGTAAGTTAGAAAAAGCATGCTTAAATGATGATAATATTTCTTCTAGCTTAAATGATGCATGCTCACATGATAACTATATGCCATTAGATGTTAGTGATGCATGTATAAATGAAAATAGGGCCTTAAGGGAAAAGGTAGACTATTTGACAAAAGCCCTAGAAAAGTTTACAATTGGCTCAAACACCTTGAACATGATCATAGGGAGCCAAAGAGCTAGCTTCAACAAAAAGGGCCTAGGTTATAAAGAAAAGAAAAATGAAAAGGCCTACAAATGCCTAATTGCTAGGGGACAAGATAAGAAGAAGGTAATAGATAGAAAATAGATCCCCAAGGAGTATCTAGTGAACCCAATAGGCAAGAACTTATTTTGGGTTCCAAAATCCATCCTTAAGGGTTAGAAAACCCCTAGGGTAGTCGACCATATGCAATTGACCTATATCATATTTTGGTTGACTTAGGATGGCGGGACAACATTTTTAAATAGAGTTAGGTGATGATAACGTGTCTATAAATAGTTAATAATGCTTAAATCATGATAATTAATGTAATTGCTATGTATGTTTGCAATCATGATTTATGATTTTGAAATTTGGCACGTCATCATGAGAAATAGGGTTAAATCATGCTTTAGGTGATAATTTGTTTATTATCATGACATAATACCTAATGCATGATAACAATTCAATGAATACATGTGTTTCATGATCATAATGTAGAATTAATTGATATATGCCTTTATGATCATGAGGATTGTTAGGTTGATACTTAACCTTGATAGAATTGTATGAATATAATGGTTAAGTATATACAAATACCCCCTAGGATGCATCTCACACTCACCATAGGCTACTTTGATTGAAAACTTAGCATGGGTGAGATGTTAGGATGATACAAATGTCCACTAATGCCTATGACATTTAGATGGTCATTTAAGGTATCAAAATAGCAATAATAGACTAATCATGGGGAAGGCTTATGTTTAATTCATAGACATATTGTCCAAAGATCATGGTTGGATATTTCATATGTTTTCAAAACAATTTCTTACCCTAAAATCTATGTATTCATGTTTTGAAACAATTGGATGCAAAACTAGGTAGTTAACTTGATACTAGAATGATAAAAAACCTAGTGGTTTTTAAAGCGTTTGGATTTTTGGCAAAAACAAGAAAATCTAATGAATTTTCATGAAAACCTATTTTTCATTAATAGATATACTTAAAAGAAATATGTTACTCAAATTTCATGTTTTTTCAAATTTTCTAGAATTTTTAATGCATTTCTGAAATTCACCCAGAAAATCAGAATTTCGGAATCCATTATGCCAGTCGACTGCCATACTGATAGTAGTCGCCTGCTCACCTGAAAAACAGCCCAATATTTTCTGATTTCAGATTTTAATCATGTTTTTGGTGTTCTCTTTCTATTAGACCTGATGCCATGAGTTTATAAATTAGGATTAATCTTTTTGATGGTGTCAAAGGGGGAGAAATGTATGTTTAAGTAACGGGGAATATATTTTGGGGGAGAAATGATTATGCTTATGATAGGGGGAGAAAATTTTTATGGGGAGTTTCATGGATTAAGGGGGAGTTGCATGTTTCTATATCATGTTTATGTTTACATGCCTTCTTACCTTAGAATTTTCATCAAATGTTTTTACCTAACTTAAACGGATTGCCACACATCAAAAAGGGGGAGATTGTTAGGGCAATCTCTTGCCATGATAAGGTTTTGATGTGTGTGACAAAGAGTTTAAGTTAGGATGATATTGTTATTTGATATGTACGTTGGAGTCTTGCAGGACTTAGTAATTCGCAAATGGAGCCTTGGCGGGTTCACCCTCACAACCTCGGTCCTTGAGTCCGTGAAGGATGACTTTGCGGAAGCCGTGCTCTTGGAGCATCCAAGGGACCGCCGGACGAGATGACTTGAAGTGAAGCAAAGGAAGCAGACTTTGGAGGCAAGAGACGTGAAGGAGCATTGCAGAGTCGTGCGCCTGATGCTGCCGAGGGACGTGGCCGCGAACGAAGAGAGCTTCGGCGAGGGACTTCGAGTGAGATGAGAGAATGAGTGAATCTCGGCCGAACGGCCGAGTCGAGACTTGACCGCAAGGGTTAAGGTTTACCCGACCGCGGAAAGATCAAACTTATGTTAAGTTTGAGTTTCTGACACACGACCGACCATGTAATGGCAATGATCGCTTCCGGAGTGGGTTCGACCGTATCCGATCGATGGTTTATCGCTAATGATCGCATGGAATGGCAATGATCGAGAGGATGTCGCGTACGTAACCGCCGTGAGCCGAATCGGGCGCCGATTACGGAGGCGAATGACCGGGTGAGGTCCATCACCGATCCGCTAAGTGTTCCGCTGACTACAACGGCCGGATCCACGTGTTCGAGGCCATCCGAGTGGCGGTAATCGCCGCGCAATGATCGCCAAAGGGCAAGAATGATCGTGGTGGCGCCAACGGGAAGAAAATCTTCCTCTCTATAAAAAGAGAGGGAGTGGAGCCTTGAGAGGCTAATGCTTAAGTTCTAAACGACCATCCAAGTGCTCCACAAGATTCAAACTCCTTCTCTTAGCTTTCTTTCACATCTATTGTAAAAGAAGGAGTGTGCTTGATTTGTAAAGGTTACCTCAACCTAGCTTGGTGCAAAGGAGAGACCAATAGTGATTGGCGTTGAAGGAGTGATTCACCTCGGACGAATCGGGATCGTGGATTAGCGGCGTAGCCGTGAACCACGTTACATCTTCTTTGTTAGCGTTTGTATTTTCGTTTATTGCTTTGTCTTTATTGTTTATGCTTCCGCTTGCGCTAACGATTGTGTAGAAGAGCAAACGAACGAGAGAATTTCGACATCCATCGGAAGAGGGCTATTCACCCCCCCTCTAGCCGACTGTATTGATAACCAACATCATGGCCCGGCTAGAAGGGAGGTGGGGGGGGTTGAATAGCCCTTAATCGTGCTTGATAAATTTTGATCGTTCTTGTGTGCTTGTCTACAATGATCATTAATATGCACAGTGGAATAATAATAAAAGACAATAAAGATACAACACACATAAGAGACAATCAATATACAGGGTTCGGAACCTTAGGGTTTCTACTCCACGAGCTCAACGAGCTTGAGTGATGCACACACCACTACTCAAACTCCTTCTCGACAACACGTTGGAGGTGGAGAAACCTCGTACAAGCAATTATAATATGTAATACAAGAAGTAAAAACAAAATACAAAGACAATATGAAATACAAATAAAGAAAAATTTTACAACACTTTACTTTGATCACTTGCTTGTTGCTTGCTTTGGTTTTCTCTTGAAGGTCTGGAATGTAGTAGCAATTGCCCTCCAAAATCTCACCAAAAATCGCTGTGGAAATCCTCCCCAAGCTCCTCCTTTTATGCTTATCTCGGGTTGATTTCACGCCTGACAGTTGACTGCTCTTACCCATAAATCGATTTCTCCTATAGCCGTTATGAGACAATGGCTTGATCCATGTTGGATAAGCTCCAACGGATAGTCCATCAATCGACTGCTCATACCCATCAGTCGACTAATGCACAACCAGTCGAGCCGTTGGTCGAGCTGCCTTGCTTCTGTGGCTATTTCCTCAACCATCAATCAACTGCCTTCCATGGAAGTTGATTGTCAAGCCATGCGACGCAGTCGAACACCAGTCGTCTCCCATCAGTCGACTGGTACATCACTCCAGTCGACAGATAAACCTTATCCATGAGGTTTAACCCAAGTATGATGTCCTCATACTTGTTAGACACCCTTAGCCTAGACCTAAGCCTTCTAGCCACCTCTACTAGCCTCGCGCCTATCAGATCCCTCAAAGTCATCCATGACTTGTTCATCCATGCACGGATCCCTCCAAGTCATCCATGACTTGTTCATCCATACGCTAGCCTCCAGGGGCTTTTTCCGGCTATTGTCATGCTCTCGGTGTCTATACTATCAAGGTACATATGGACTTACGCTCCCAATACTACAACTTGGCCTTACGCCACCAAACCACCCCTTGGACTTTCCAAATGTCAAGTACCTATGACTTGGACTTTCACTGCCAAGGCGACACAATTGGACTTACGTGGCCAAGGCTACACACTTGGACTTCCCATGCCAACTCCATGTTGGACTTTCCAAATACCAAGACTCAAGCTTGGACTTTCATCGCCAAGGCTACACACTTGGACTTACGTGGCCAATGCTACACACTTAGTCTTCCCTTGCCAACTCTATGTTGGACTTCCAATGCCAAGACTCAAGCTTGGACTTTCACCGCCAAGGCTACACACTTAGACTAACGTGACCAAGGCTACACACTTAGTCTTCCCATGACAATCACATGTTTTGTCGAACATCAAAATACTACTTGAGTCAAACTCGAGTTCGGTCAATTGTGACCTGGGCCGATTGCACCAACAATCTCCCTCTTTTTGATGTTTGACAAAACCACGAACACCTTTGAGTTAGGTGACCTAACTCAAGTCTACCAATTATCCCCAATTGGCAATTCTCACATCTTGTGAGAATTCCAACTAACCCCAATTGGTACATTCTCCCTTTTTTTGACATACATCAAAATGGTCCTCTCTAAGGGTGTCAATGTCTCATATCTCAATGAGATCTTACAATCTCTCCCTTGGTCCAAAACACATCTAGGATGCTTTCATTCTTCCTAGTGATAAGTCTCATATCACTTAAAAGAGGTAATTCCCCAATTCTCCTCCCATGAGGAGAAACACATCCATCATCCCAAGATGGATAACCTCCCCCTAATGGCTTGCACTTGGAGGGTTCTTAAGCCAATAAGAACACTAAACAATCGAAATTAAGGGTAAAGATTCAACATTGAACTTTCATCTCCCTTAAAATTCGCTACACACCCTAAATACTTCTCCTAATCCATATCCAAAGGATTTTCACCCTTCCAATTCTCTCAAAAGCATATCCTAGGATTAAGAGCAGTTAGAGAACCAAGAAATAGCTGAACATGAGCTAAACAAACCTTGTTTACTCGAAATCAGCCCTGATAGTCAACTTTGATAGTCACCAGTCAACTGCCATCCATGACAATCGACTGATTTCTGCACTGTGCAAAAATCAGACTTCAGAAACAAAAATCTGAAATTCTTAAGTAAAAATATATATTTTGAAAAATCTTGAAAATTCATACATACATTACTTATAACAAATATTATGGGTGAAAAATAGTTAGAAAATAAAATACCCATAAAATAGTGAGATTGACACAAAGTTCAAAACCATTGAAATTTTCAATGTTTAACCCTACTTTGTATCACCTCCTTCAATGATGATTACTATCAAAAGATAGACTTCACTAATATTTTTTAAAATGGTTTTGAAATGATTTTAAAAACCTTAATTCTTTTTCTTAACGTCTCACTTGTGTTGGTGCAGTAGGCACCTGAATTTTGATTATAGCAAATACACAAAGTTAAGTTCATTTTGTTATCTCATGAGCTGAATCAAGTGTTCAGGAATGCTAAGCTAAGATGAAGGTCTGTGACACTCAGAGGAAACTGTAGTGGTCGGGAGACACCGGGAGGACTTTGGAGGGAGCCGAAGAAATCAGGTGTAGACCGGAAGCGAAGCTTCAAAGGTAAAGGTTGAGGTAAGCTCGTGTGAGTGAGCATAAGTAAGGTCGTGTTCTCTGTACAAGGGCATCCTTAGGCATCGATCCAACCAAGACTTCCCATGGAAGGTCTAAGTCGAGATCGGATGATAAATGACCATCGAGTTTACTTATATTAATTGCATTTTTGAGCTAACTTTTCATTGTAGTTGAAAACCCTGCCATCAATCGACTGATGGCTTGTATCAGTTGACTGATGCCTCCAGCTGTCGACTGATAGGGTTGATCATGTTAGGAATGTCGTTCGTCGTCGATGGATTTCGTTCGCGACCATGCTTGCTACAAATATATTAGTATGCAATGGAAATAGAAAATATACAATACAAACACACAAACACGATCAATACACAAGGATATAATGTGGTTCGGAATCGAATGGTTCCTACTCCACGGATTGGGCTTGTAAGGGCCCTAGTGATGCCAATCACACACCACTACTCAAATAACTCCTTCTCGGAACAATCCGAAGGCAGAGAAACATCTTACAACAATTCTTACAACAATAAGAATGAAATATAAGCAAGATACAAATGAAATACACAAGAACACGTAAAGAACACTTTACAAATGCGATTTTGGATGCTTGCTTTGTGGTTGCTTGAATTGCACTTGAAGACCCTGATTTGCAGCAACAAATCGCTCCAAAACTCCTCAAGAACCGCTGCTAAATTCCTCCTCCTCGAGCTCCCTTTAAAGCTGCTCCTTGGGCTGGATTCCGCCTATCAGTCGACTGCTTGGGACCATCAGTTGACTGATGTCACTGTTGTCGTGACACAATGGCTAGATCCACGCTAGAAAAATCCAACGAATACACCATCAGTCGATTGATGGCTCAATTAGTTGAGTGGTCGAGCCGATCACTCGACTGGAGAATCTTCTGTGCCCGAGAATCTGGCCATCAGTCGACTGATCACCATATCAGTCGACTTCTCAGACCAGTAGTCGACTGCCAAGCTCTGATAGTTGACTGCTAGGACACTTCTCACAGTCAAACCCTAGTTGACTCCTACCAGTCGACTGACCCATGGTCCCAGTCGATTGATACACCTCAAACATGAGGTTTTGACCCAAGTATGGTGCCCCCATACTTTTTAGACCACCCGTAGCCTAGACCTAAGCCTTCTAGCCACCTCCATCAGCCTCGCACCTATCAGATCCCTCCAAGTCATCCATGACTTGTTCATCCATATGCTAGCCTTCAGGTGCTTCCATCGGCTATTGTCATGCTAACAGTGTCTATACCGTCAAGGCACATTGGACTTACATTGCCAAGACTTTGCTTGGACTTTACACCGCCAATATTACCCTTGAACTTTCCAAATGCCAAGACTCAGTTTGGACTTTCCATGCCAAAACCCATGCTTGGACTTTCCTTTGCCAACCCATGTTGGACTTTCCCTTGCCAAGACTTTCGCTTGGACTTTACATGCCAAGTACTCAAGACTTGGACTTTTCCCATGACATTGGTCAAACCATCGTCAAACATCAAATACTAACCTGGGTCGATTGCATCAGCAATCTTCTCAATAAATGTCAGACATCCATGTCAAACATCAAAACACTTACTTGAGACAAACTCGAGTCTGGTCAATTGTGACCTGGGCCGATTGCACTAACAATCTCCTCCTTTTTGATGTTTGACAAAAATACCCATGAGTTAGGTCCCTAACTCAAATTCCCTTATCGATTTTCCAAATTGGTAACTTTAACATTCTCTCCTTTTTTGACATACATCAAAAAGGTTCTCTCCAAGGGGCAAGGAAGTCAATGTCTCATATCCCAATGAGATCTTACAATCTCCCCCTTGGTCCAAAAACCTCTAGAATGCCTACAATCTTCCTAGTGATAAGTCTCATATCACTCAAGAGAGGCACTCCTATAAACTCTCCTAATTTCCAAATTGGATATCTCAAATTCCCATTAATTCTCCCCCTCATGAGGAAGAATACATCCATCATCCCATGATGGATGACTCCCCCTAAAGGTTTGCTCCCCCTTGACCATTGCATCAACAATGTCCTTGGGAAGTCCCTAAGCCAATAACAACTCTAAACCATAAAAAATAAGGTCTAAAGTTCAACATTGAACTTTCCCACACCTTAAATTTGATACACCACCCTAACAATTCACCTAATCCATATCCAATGGATTTTCACCCTTTATAATGCTTCCCAAAGCATATCCTAGGGTTAGGAGTGGTTAGGAAACTCTAACATAGCTGAAATTGGGCTAAACAAACCTTATTTTCCCTAAATCAGCCCTGGCAATGACTTTCAAGAATTAACGATCATTGCCATGCCAACTAAGAGCGATCGATAATCAAAATTCCGATTTTCAATTATCAGAATCGAATTTCAAAAATCCATAAATAATTATTCGTAATTCGAAAAATCATGAAACTTCATACGTATAATACTTATGACCAATACAATGGGTGAAAAATGTTAGAAAAAATATTTTACCCATAAAATAGTGAAATTGACACAAAGTTCAAAAGTGAAGAAAAACTTCAATATTTTAGCTCACTTTGTATCAACTTCATCAATGGTGATTGCTATCAAAAGATAGACTTCACCAAGGTTTTCTAAAATGATTTTAAAATGTTTTTGAAAACCTATATTGGATCATGTTCTTTGGGCTTAGTGTACATGGCTTGAACATAAGCTTTCCCAATGATCTACCCATGATTTTAGACGAGTTTGAGTTCATCTAGATGCAAAAACTATGCACCTTGAACTTAACTCATATCCTAACATCTCACATGTATCTAAGGTGTATAAAATATACACAAGTCAATGTGATGTGAGATGTTGGGTTTGTTCATCCTAAACTAGGGTTTCATGCATTGTCTAGGACAACCTACTTGATTCCCTTATACATGAGACTTCAAGTCATGCCATAGTTCTTAAATCAATTTTGATTAACTTAAGTGCATGAATGATCATGGCATAAATGATAACATGATTAAGCATGGCCAATGATCATGATATCATGACATATGATAAAATTTAAGCATACATGACATTTGAATAACCCTAAGTATTATCATGATATTTTATATGATAAAAATAAATATGATGTCATGACATGACAAGGCAAACAAATCATGGCAATTATAAAATACTAAGGTATAAGATACCTAAGTGTTAAGTCCAAATTGTCATTTATAAGATTAAATCTATTTTTGCCTTAATATCAATTATTCCCAAAGTGTGCCAAAAACCCAAAATGGCACACCTTAACATCTAAACCTAAATTGTGTCAATTTGATTGATTTTTCATAATTCCAAAAATATATTGGCACATCCTAAAATCTTTTAGGATTAAAATTCAAATCTATTTCTAAGGTATCCATAACCTTGGAAATGACCTAAAGTGTCACCTTTACCATGGTTAGGTTAACTACCCATCCATTTTAAGTTGGCACACCTAAACCCATCTAGCGTGAATCGATCACGCTCTTAGGAACCCAAAATCTATTCGAACTCCTTGGGTTAATTAGGTATTCCTTAGGGATAACCTCCCTAGATACCCTCCTAATGACCCTCCTAGGCTTTGAAGCCTTGATCATGGTGGTCTTGCCTAGGTTAACTCTAGGGATAACTCCCCTTGTAACATTCTTAGTGGCTTCCCTAGGTTTCTTCGAAACCTTAGCCACTAGGCACACACCTTGGTTACCCTTAGGGATGACTTCCCTAGTAACCTTGGTCTTCCTAGACCTAAGTTTAGTTCCATAGTTAAATGGAACATTATGGTAGGTAGGCTTATCTACCTTGGACCTAGGCTTGTGGCTCAAGCCTTTCTTGCCCATAGATGAGCCTTACCTCCTAGACTCTAGGTGTTGACTCTTAGATCTAGACCCTTGACTTTGACCATTTGACCCTTTTATTTGGTTTTACATAATCCTAAGGGTCTTTTCTAATTTTTCAAGTCTTGACCTCAAGACTTGATTTTTCAATTCTAATTGCCTAATTTTTGATTTTTCATTTGGTCTTTGGGCATTACCATTTTCTCTAGGCATGTGCCAACCCTTCTTAGGGTTAATGCCTAAATGGTTTTCTATTTTCCTAATGCTTTCCTTAGGAAGAGTTTTTCTAGGGACATTAGTTCCAAATTTCTCCTTAGTTCTAAAGTCAACACTCTTAGCTCATAAACAATAAAATCTATTATTCCTAACATGCTTTTCATGAGTGATAGCAAGAGAATTAAAAGCATGCTTTTGACTTTTAAACTTAGAAGGTGCATTATTAAAATATACCTTAGGGTTAGTCTTAGCTCCCCCTACTTATGATGCTCTTTCTCGGGTCTTTTCTTCCCCTTTTGACATTGACTCCGGTAATGTCCCTTTTGATGGCTTTTGAAGCACACAACGTGCTCCTTGCTCTTCTTGGTGGGGACTCCGACTTCATTTGACTTTTATTGACTTTTAGGCACCGGTAGAGTCTTCTTAAGTCTTTTTGGATACTTGCTTTTATAGTGCCCATTTTCTCTACACTCAAAACATATTATATGTATTTTATTATTAACACATATGTTTGAGTTACCTAGGTCCGTGGTGGAAGCCTCTTTAGCTTGTTCATCTTCTTGATCGGAAGTAAAGGATTCCTCTTGAGGTTGCTCCGGTGTGGAAATTCTCTCCTCCCTTTCAATCCTAGAGGTGAAGGCTTCTCCTACTTCTTCCTCCTCTTCCACCGATCCAGAAGTTGACTCCTCTTCAACTTCCGAATCCTCACTTTCTTGTGAGGATGAGCTCTCTTCCTCCTCTTCCTTATCTTCTTGGATTGAGTGAGGCTCTTCATGAAATTTTGCCAATTTGTTCCATATCTCCTTGGCATCTTTGCAATCTCCTATCTTGATCAAAATATCATTAGGAATTACATTATGCAAAATACCCATTACCTTATTATTGATATTGTAATATCGGAGTTGGTCTTGGCTCTAATTCTTCTTCTTGATTTTTCTTCCTTCTTCGTCTTTTGGAGTGTCGAAGCCTACTAAGACACTAATCCAATTGTCAAAGTCATACATTAGAAAGTGCATCATTCTACTTTTCCAATATGCGAAATCTTCGCGGTCGAAGGGCGGTGGAATGTTGACGTAATCACCCAATCTTTCTTGAAGATCCATCTTCTTCCCTCTAGCGTGCTCCCTCGAATGTGAAGTCAGCGAAGAGCTCCTAGCTCTGATACCAATTGTTAGGAATGCTGCGCCCGCTAGAGGAGGGGTGAATAGCGTCGTCCGTCATCGATAGATTTCGTTCACGATCGTGCTTGCTACAAATATATTAGTACGTAGTGGAAATAGAAAATATACAATACAAACACACAAACATGATCAAGACACAAGGATATAACGTAGTTCAGAACCGAATGGTTCATACTCCACGGATTGGGCTCGTAAGAGCCCTAGTGAAGCCAATCACACACCACTACTCAAATAACTCCTTCTCGGAACAATCCGGAGGCGAAGAAACCTCTTACAACAATTCTTACAATAATAAGTATGAAATACAAGCAAGATACACATGAAATACAAAAGAACACTTTACAAATGCACTTTTGGATGCTTGCTTTGTGGTTGCTTGAATTGCACTTGAAGACCTTGATTTGTAGCAACAAATCGCTCCAAAACTTTTCAAGAACCGTTGCTAAATGCCTCCTCCTCGAGCTCCCTTTAAAGCTGCTCCTTAGGTTGGATTCCGCGTATCAATCAACTGCTTGGGACCATCAGTCGACTGATGTCATGAGACAATGGCTAGATCCATGCTGGAAAAATCCAACGGATACACCATCAGTCGACTGACCATACCCATCAGTCGACTGATGGCTCAATCAGTTGAGTGGTCGAGCCGATCACTCACCGAGAACCTTCGTGCGAGAATCGCCGATCGGTCGTGATCACCATATCGATCAAGTTGCTCAAGCCGATCATCGCCAAGCCTTGGTAGTCGACTGCTAGGACACTTCCCGTAGTCAAACCCTAGTTGACTCCTACCAGTCGACTGACCCATTGTCCCAGTCGACTGATACACCTCAAACATGAGGTTTTAACCCAAGTATGGTGCCCCCATACTTGCTAGACCACCTGTAGCCTAGACCTAAGCCTTCTAGCCACCTCCGTCAGCCTCGTGCCTATCGGATCCCTCCAAGTCATCCATGACTTGTTCATCCATATGCTAGCCTTTAGGTGCTTCCATCGACTATTGTCATGCTAACGGTGTCTACACCGCCAAGGCATATTGGACTTACACTGCCAGGACTCTGCTTGGACTTTACGTCGCCAACCATTGGACTTATGCTACCAAGACTTCACCCTTGGACTTTACGCCGCCAATATTCTCCTTGGACTTTCCAAATGCCAAGACTCAGCTTGAACTTTCCCTTGCCAACCTATGTTAGACTTTCCATGCCAAGACACATGCTTGGACTTTCCTTTGTCAAGACCCATACTTGGACTTTCCTTTGTCAACCCATGTTGGACTTTCCCTTGCCAAGACTCCCGCTTGGACTCTACATGCCAAGTACTCAAGACTTAGACTTTTCCCATGACAATGGTCAAACCATCATTAAACATCAAATACTAACCTGGGTTAATTGCATCAGCAATCTTCCCAACACATTTCAGACATCAATGCCAGACATCCATGTCAAACATCAAAACACTTACTTGAGTCAAACTCGAGTTTTGTCAATCGTGACCTAGGCCAATTGCACCAAAAGATCAGTCGACTACTTGTCAAGGATCAGCCTCAAAGAGAGTCAAAGCTTATCACCATTTCTCAAGGGCTAGGTGACATCACTTCATGAAACATCATCTCAACGATTAGGGTTTCACAAGGCTATAAAAGTTGGGGTTCTCCACCCCTTTTCCATCATTATAAGGGCCTTCAAATGCTTCCAATATGCTGCGACTCTCCGACATTCTTACGACGACGAAGCGCTGCCGAAATGATGACTAGAGCTCAACCTTCTCATCTACAAGTCGTCGGTAAAAGTTCTTTTAAAGTTCAATAAGTACTTGTAATTCTTGTTTTATTATCGTTCTTTCATCGTAATGAGGAGAGGGGGAGTGCCCCTCTACCTCAATCCTTTTCGTGATTTTGTAATCGCTTACTCCTACCTCTAACGAGGAGTGTTTTTAGTGGTTTGCCCTCCGTACACGGTCTAAGACTGTTAGGGCCTTGGATTAGTAGCCGAAGGCTGTGAACCAAGTAAAAACAAAGAGTATCATATTTATTTTCTGCTGTGTACTTTTTCATTAAATGAATTCTCTCGAAAAGTTTTCTCGTGCGCTATTCACCCCCTCTAGCGCTCAAATCGATCCAACAAGTAGTATCAAAGTCGGGGGCACTATGATTTGGTAAAACCACCAATTTAGCAATTTCTTACAGTTTTTTTATTATTTTTTGTTTTTCCGAGATTTTCATTTAACTTAAATTCGTTCTCCCGCACTACTAATCCAAGACAAAAGTCTTGGTACATTTTGGTTGTTTTTTTTGTGAGGTATGCATTTTCTTTGCTTTTATCTAAATGGCCCATCTCGAAGGGTTTAGTACCGTCTGACCTCCGTTTTACAATGGAGATGACTTCCGTTATTGGAAGGGTCGGATGGAGTGCTTCTTAAAGACCCAAATCGAGATGTGGATCATAATCCAAATCGAATTCATGCTTTCTACTAATGAAGTGGGTGAATCGTTGGATTATGATCAATGGACTAATGCCATGAAAAGACAAGTGGAAGCCGACTCCAAGGTGACCCAAATCCTTCAATGCGACTTGTCCAAAGAGGAGTTAAACTGCGTCGGCCCTTTCATTAGCGTGAAAGATCTATGGACTAAACTCATAGAGCTACACGAAGGAACTGACGATGCGAAGGTATGTAAACGTGAGTTGCTTTTCAATAAGTTGTATAATCTTAAGATGCAGGAACACGAGACGGTGACACAACTACATGCCTTATTTAAGACAACGCCAATAGCTTGCATGCCATCAGACAAAAGGTCCAAAACCGAGACCTTATAAGGTATGCTTTAAATGCTTTCCCTAGGACTACCTTGTGGGCATCCATGGTCGATGCCTACAAGGTCTCTAAGGATCTTTCAAAAATTAGATTAGATGAGTTATTTTCTGAACTTGAACTCCATGAACAATCTAATTTGGTTCCCGAGAAAGGTATTGCCCTACTTGCAGGTTCGAAGAAGAAGGCCGCAAATAAATCATCCCCCAAGGAAGAGGACGAGTACGAGTACAAGTCGGAGGTAGATCCCGAAATGGAAACCGAACTAGTAAATCTAGTTCGGAAGATGATCAAGAGCCAGAGATGACCCGTCAATCAAGGTAAAACTAAATATAAGTCTAATTCGAATTTGAGATGTTTTGAATGCAATAGGTTCGGACACATCAAGTCGGAGTGTCCGAAACTAAAGAACAAAGCACCCAAGAAAGTGCTTAACGCTACTTGGAAAGAATTGTTGGAGGAGGAAGACGACGATCTCGTCTTCATGGACAAGCCAACTGATACTACTGACAACTTTTTCATATAAATCCAGATAAAAGGGTTAACGTGTAACCCTGGATCCGATCCAAAATATTCGGCTCGGCGAAGGGAAAAAAGGAAGAGTGATTCGGACGCGAATAGCAGAAGCAATTGGTACAGGAGAATTAGCTGAAGCAATTGGCACGGGAGAGTTAGCAGAAGCAATTGGCACGGGAGAGTTAGCAGAAGTAATTGGCATGGCAAAGAAGGGACGGAAGGCACTTCGCTAAGGGGTCGGCTCAACCTGATCGATCCGAAGGAAGTTTGGCATGGGAAAAAGAGGAATTGGTTCGTGTTGATGAGAAGCCCTAAGGCTAGGTCACCCGTGGGCCATAGACCTAAGCTAGCTTCACCTAAAGTGGATGGTTGAGGGAGACAGTCTAACCTAGTTACCTGGAAAATAGAGAAGAGGCGTTATGCAATGGCTTGGGAGGCCCCCACACAATATTCCGAGGAGCCTTCGTTCCTCATATCTGCAACAGAATTATTCTCCAGAGGAAGGGGTGGCCACGTGTACGATGGAGATAGCCCACGACGCTACGATGGGGGAAAAAAGGAGGATAAGAGGGAAGAAGCAAGGAGGAGGGAGGGGATCCGCAATGATTCCAACCCAGCAAGAGGGAAGAAGATGCCAGAGGAAAAAAGGGGACAACCATCTCGCCGGAGAAGAACGGCAGTGATTTGTTGTTGTTACATCTTTTGTGTTTCTTTTCTCGTCTGGTGATATCATTGTAAGAGGTTCTTTTCCTCCACCTCCGGAAATTTCTTTTATGTAAAGGAGGACCTTCATAGTGAAAGTGCTTGGGCACTGCCCCCGGTGAGAAAGCTCACCTCCGTGGAGTAGGAATCCTTATTCCGAACCACGTTACATCTTGTGTCTGAGTTTCGATTGCTGGTGCTGGTTTTTGCGTTTCATCTACTTTATCTTTTTATTCTCTACTGATTGCGGCCTGTGAGAACCCTCTGAGATCTCCCTCAGTGCTTCACTACATTGAAAAGGAGTGAACAGATTTTTCCCCGTCGCATCAATTGGCGCCGTCTGTGGGAAACATTGAGTTGGACGTCGAGATGCAACTTGAAGAAGTACAATAACCTGCTACCTCTGCAGTGGAGGAGCGCCCCATCACCCTTCTACCATCGCAGCTGAAGGCCCTGATGGATGACGCTATTACAGAAGCCCT
Organism: Wurfbainia villosa; assembly: GCA_025175895.1. Lineage (NCBI taxonomy): Eukaryota > Viridiplantae > Streptophyta > Magnoliopsida > Zingiberales > Zingiberaceae > Wurfbainia > Wurfbainia villosa. Next base: position 36,267,658 of record CM046006.1, read on the forward strand.
TGCTAGGGAAAGGAGAAGGACCAGATATCTGCATCCGCATTCCGGTGAGCCTTCTTCTAGAGGCGCACCCCCAGAAATGCCTCCTCCATCTCGTACAACCGTCAATGGGGAAATATTGCCTAGAGGAGGACTTGGGGGAAGAACGCCTCAGAACACTATGCCCTTCACCCAAACGCGCAGGGAAGAACAGGGCAAAAGTCAATCAACCAGACCTCCGGAAGTATATGAGCCCAGTCCCTTTACAATGGACATTCTCTCTGAAGTCCCTCCGTCCTACTTCCGGAATCCTCAGATCGATAAGTATGATGGTTCGACGGATCTCGAAGAGCACATATCTCAGTTCGACGGAGCGGCCTCGCTCCACTGTTATACCGATACTCTCAAATGCCGAGTTTTCCGGACCACCTTAACCGGCTCGGTACAAAAGTGGTTTAATACTCTGCCCCCAGGATCCATCACTTGTTTCGCTGATTTCTGAGGAATGTTCAGCCGGGAGTTTGTTAGTTGCAAGGCGTATAAACATGACACCTTCATGTTAATGCATATCACCCAGGGACCCTCAGAATCCCTTAGAGGGTACCTCCACCGATTCACTTCTGCGGCTAGGGGAATCCCCTCGGCCAGATCCGAATCTTTCAGAGGTGCTTTTCAGCACGGGCTGAAGGAGGGTCCCTTCCTTAGTTCCTTGTTAAGACAACCCGCAGACAGTTATGAGGAACTACTAAGCCGTGCAGAACAATTTATCCGCGAAGAAGAAGGATTAAGGGTGCAGAGAGCTGAACGGGTTGTCACAGTAGTCCTAACTGAAAGAGCTCGCCCCGCTGCTCCTCAAGCGCCCCCTCAGCGGGAATATGTGCGACCTTTTCGATAGGAGGCTCCGAGGCCTTGTCCCATGCCGCAGGGTGTTCGCCCTGTGCCGCCGTTACAAATCATGGCCGCTGAAGTGCTTCCTCCTGTGAGGACTTGGAAGGAACGAGAGATGAAATTCTATGATCAACAGGGCCTGCTACAACGACCCTTAGGGTACAGGGGGATCCCACGTAACCCCCCGCCCCATTCTTCTGTCAATATCATACGGAATATGACCACACTAGTGGCCGATGTTTTAAGTTACAAGAGGAATTGGATCGCCTCCACACCGCATATCCGCAAATGCGGTTCCAGGCAGGAGGACCGGCACGGTGAGGCCCCCGACCCATTGTAACCCGTCCAAGGCCATATAATCAACTGCCTCAAGTCACCTTCCCCCAAACGCTGTCCCAGGAGGTTGTTTCTCAGGGAGGCCCATCTGGTGAGGGCCCTTCGTCCAATCTAGATAACGCCCCCACACGGGGGGTTATCCATGTTATAGCTGGAGGACCTACCGACAGGGACTCTAATCGGGCGAGGAAATCCTACGCCTGCCTCATGGAGAGTTTGGCCATCGTCACCGACCAAACTATTCAAGTTGCACCACCCGTTTCATTCGGGCCAAAAGATCTACGAGGCGTCCTACTGCCACACACGGATGCCTTAGTTATTTGTATCTCCCTAGCAAATTATGAGGTGGCTAGGGTACTGGTCGACTCGGGAAGCTCCGTCAATATCCTCTTTCAGGAAGCTTTCGAACAGATGCAGCTGGGAAATGCTCAGTTAGAAGATGTGGCTACCCCCCTCTTCGGATTCGCAGGGCATGTGGTCCACCCTACAGGGAAGATTTCATTGCCCCTGACTCTGGGTGTAAAACCCAGCCAAAAAACTAGTATAATCCCTTTCCTTATTGTGGACGCTCCGTCCACTTATAATGATATTCTTGGGCACCCTTTCCTCACCCTTTTTCAGGCGGTAGCTTCCCCGTATCACCAAAAGTTGAAATTTCTAGTGGGACAAGTGGTGGGAGAAGTTCATGGAGAACAAAAGGCCTCTAGAAGCTGCTACGTACAAATGGTTCGGGATGATCAAAAGAAAGCCCGAACCGATGACCTCAAAAGCAAAGCTATTATCATTTCGGATGTCTGCATCCTGGAGGAATCCCCACCCAAGACTGGCAAAGGGGAGGAAGGAGAACTGGTGGAAATTGCCCCAGGAAAGGCCACACGGATAGCACAACAGCTGGAAGCCAAGGAAGAGTTGGTGGCTTGCCTGAAGGAGAACGAGGACATCTTTGCGAGAGATGTGCATGATCTCACAGGGATCAACCCTCGAGTGGCTGAACACCATCTCAATATCACCAAAGGAGCTCGACCTGTCCAACAGAAGAGGCGACATTTTGGACCGGAAAAGGACAAAGTCATAGCCGAAGAAGTGGAAAAATTGCTAAAAGCGGGTCATGTAAAGGAAATCCAGTTTCCCGAGTGGGTTTCCAATGTAGTCTTGGTCCCCAAGCCCGCAAAGCAGTGGAGGATGTGTATCGATTTCCGTGATTTAAATAAAGCGTACCCTAAAGACTGCTACCCCTTGCCTCGTATTGATCAATTGGTAGACTCTACTATGGGATATGAAGTGGTGTCCCTAATGGATGCCTATCAAGGATATCATCAAATACCTTTGGCCAAAGAAGACCAAAAGAGGGTTAGCTTTGTGACTGCAGGAGGGTTATACGCTTACGTGGTAATGCCGTTCGGATTAAAGAATGCAGGGGCAACCTATCAGCGCCTCATGGACAAGATCTTTGCGGAGCAAAAAGGGAAAAATGTGGAAGTCTATGTGGACGATATATTAGTCAAATCAAAGACCACTCGGGATCTAGTCAAGGACTTAAATGAAACCTTCGCTACATTGAGACGGTTTAATATGAAGCTAAACCCTAATAAATGCCTGTTCGGGGTAAAAAGTGGCAAGTTCTTGGGGTACATAGTGACTGAGAAGGGGTTGCAAGCCAACCCTGAGAAGGTACAGGCGTTATGAAACATGAAATCACCCGCTAATTTGCGAGAAACCCAAAAGTTGGTGGGCAGGATTGTTTCTTTATCCCGATTTATAGCTAGATCGGCGGACAAAGGGCTGCCTTTCTTTAAGATTTTACGTAAAACTACTAAATTTCAGTGGGATGATCAATGCGAACAGGCTTTCCAGGAGTTGAAGAAATATTTGGCTGGACTCCCATTGCTAGACAAACCAATAGCTGAAGAACCATTATGGATGTATTTGTCTGTCTCGGAGGGAGCTATTAGTTCGGTTTTATTGAAACAAGAAGGCTTTCACCAGCAACCTATTTATTATACCAGCCACATCCTGAAGGGGGCTGAATTCCGTTATACCGAGTTAGAGAAGCTGGCATATATCCTAGTGTTAACCGCCCACAAATTGAGGCCGTACTTTTTGGCTCATCCCATCACCGTTTTAACTCACAGCGAATTGGGCAAGGTCGTCACTAAGCCCAATTTCTCCGAAAGATTGGCCAAATGGGTGGTTGAACTAAGCGAGTATGATATTCACTACCAACCCCGAACGGTTATCAAGGCCCAAGCACTCGCTGATTTTTTGGCAGAGGTACCTTACGGCTAGGAAGATGGATCGACAGTGAAAGATGAGGGATCAGATGCATGGAATATATTCGTAGACAGTTCTTCAGGATCTACAGGCAGCGGCGTCGGTGTTCTATTAATTTCCCCTGATGGTGAAGAAACTCGCCTAGCCGTTCGCCTGGGATATCGGGCATCCAATAATGAAGCGGAATACGAAGCCATTCTAGCGGGATTACAGGCTGCTAAAGCAGTAGGGGCTTCTTCAATTGTAATCCATTCAGATTCCCAGTTGGTAATATCACAACTTCAAGGTTCTTTCACGGTTCGGGAGGAAAGGCTGCATAGGTACTTGAAGGCTTTTGAAAAAGAAAAAGCTCAATTCCATCAAGTCCTCTTAAAGCAAATCCCGCGGGAGAATAACGGGAAGGTAGATGAATTGGCTCGGATGGCCAGTGCTATGGAAGGAGTGAAGTCCCGGGAAACGATCCATGCGGAAATCCATACTTCCTTCGCAGTATGCAACGTGGAGGAAGATGCACCCGAATCAAGCCTAATTCCTGATTGGAGGGCTGACATCATATCTTATTTACAGCATGGGAAAGTCCCTGAAGAAAAAGCAGCGGCATCCATTTTAATGAGCTGAGCAAAACGGTTTACCCTTCTAAATGGGGACTTATATAAGACTTCTTGAAAAATCTTGAAAAAGAGAAAGAAAATGGAAAGGAAACTCCCGTTTCAAAATAATATATCGAATTACAGCTTAAAATGGTCGGGAGGATATCGGCGGAAGCCAGCCTCCCAATTTAAAGAGAATGAAGGATAAGTTGGAGGAGGTAATCCTTGATCAGCATATTGCCGAACCGCTTCATTAAATCCATCCTGATAAGTAGCACGCAACAAAATGACAAGTCACTCCTGGCGGTTCGGACGGTCAGGGCTCCGATTCCGATGCAGCCTCTGGCATTTTTCTTATTGTTCTTGAAGATTTCAGCGCACGTCAACATAGCGTCGCGACACCTCCATAATAGCATCGGCTAGGATGGAAACATCGTCGGCTCGAGAACTTTGGTCCTGCTGTACAAGGTGCATCATCTCCACCATATTTTGGCGCATTGAGGCTAAAATTCCATCCACTGCTTCAGAATAAGATTTAGTTCCGAGTTCAAGGCTCGCCTCTTTGAGGGAAGTCTCTTCACAGACGCGGGCGTGAGCATGCGCCCGGGAATTTATGAGGGATGAGTTTTCTTGTACCTCCTTGCATAAGCGGGTGCGAAGGTCCCCTATCTTATCCTGTGCTTGCCGGTGTTGAACCTGAAGACGAGCAATGGTGTCAGAGTCCTATTGCTTCCCCTGGAGGAGCTCTGCTACCTGCCCTTGAAGACGTATTAATTCCCTAGCGGATGAAGACCCCTCATCAAAAGGAGCTGGTTGGACTTCCCGCTGGGGAACGGGTGGCTCCATACCCACTCGCTGTTGTTCCTGTAATGCTACAATGATATCGATCCTTTGAATGCGCGAGCCTCGGCTAATTGCTCCTGGCACAGGTGCAGTTGTTGTAACAGGAGCCGTTCTTGATTCTGAGCCTTCGCCAAATCTTCCCTTTGCTGTCGCTCCCATTCCAAAGCTTGAACTCGATATTGATGAAGGGAGTGATCCAACTCTTGATGGTTGGTCAGGGCCTGCATGCCAGTCATAGAAAAGAAATGGGTTAATAAGACAAAGATAAGGAGGCTAATTGAGGAAAAATACCAAATCCAGAGCATGGCGTAGGCCTTCCATGCGAGGAACCACTTCCTCTAAGTTCAGGATCCGAAGACTCCTGGGAGAAAGGGAAGAAGATGGGACGGATGATACTGAGGTGGGAAGCTCGCTTATAATGGGGAGAGTGGGGGTGATATCTATGGGAGGAGAAGGGCTCTTCAAGCGATGAGGGGAGGGGAAAGTTGGCAGGAAGGGGATATCAACCGCCATGGGTTCAGAAGAGGAATTGTATTCAGGGGTAAGAGAAGGCAGGGATGAGCCAGCCTCTGTCCTTGGCTGACATGGAGGTACATCCTCCCCAGGTTCGTCCTCAGGTTGCAGGGAAGGGGAAGGCGACTTCTGAGCAGCGGGGGCAGAAGGAGAAAGAGTAGGAGAGCTAGGGTTTGTGAATGCCGGAGGGAGTGAGGAAGGAATAATCATCCCGGTTTCCTCTGAGGAGGAGATAACAAGGGTTGCAGGAGGAGGAGGAGAAGAAAAACTAGGTGAAGCAGGTGTGGTGGTGATTGGAGGAGGTGAAGAGGAAGACTGAGATGACGGATGACCGGCACTCCTCTTGCGGTGTGGATAACGACCCGCTATCTCCTAGAAGAAGGAAGAATGCATTTTGAGGGTCTGAGAATAAGGAAGGAGGGCTGGAAAAAGGGATCGAAGCCAAGGAGCGTGGCGGCGGAGAAACGAACAAGCAAAGAAAAGGAAGACGAAAAGGCGAAGGGATGAAGATAGCAAGAGAAATGAAGACAAAGGATCCCCTATAAAAGAAAGGAAGAATGGGCCTATAACCATTATTGGGCCCCTCATCTGTGGTAAAGAAGGCCCTAAGTGAAAGCGAAAAAAAGGGTTTATTTTTCTAAATGGCCCATTATGTACTAAAGCCCTCATTTGCTTGGGAAGGGGCGGGTATAGGTGTTCCTCTTCAGGAGGAAAGCCAAAATAGGAATGATATGAAGGCCTTGTTTCCTTTATGCTGATGGTCTTTGAGCCATATATACTTAAATTTTTATCCCCGCGAAGCGGAAGATATCTCCGTGTGGTGGTGGAACGGAAGAACCAAAATTCATTCAGTTATACTTAAATTTTTATCCCCGCGAAGCGGAAGAAATCCCCGTGTGGTGGTGGAACGGAAGAATCGAAATACCTCGGTTGTATGCTATACTTAAATTTTTATCCCCGTGAAGCGGAAGATATCCCCATGTGGTGGTGGAACGGAAGAACCGAAATACCTCGGTTGTATGTTATACTTAAATTTTTATCCCCGCGAAGCGGAAGATATCCCCGTGTGGTGGTGGAATGGAAGAACCAAAATTTATTCGGTTATACTTAAATTTTTATCCCCACGAAGCGGAAGAAATCCCCGTGTGGTGGTGGAACGGAAGAACCGAAATACCTCGGTTGTATGCTATACTTAAATTTTTATCCCCGCGAAGCGGAAGATATCCCTGTGTGGTGGTGGAATGGAAGAACCAAAATACCTCGGTTGTATGTTATACTTAAATTTTTATCCCCGCGAAGCGGAAGATATCCCCGTGTGGTGGTGGAACGAAAGAACCGAAATTCATTCGGTTATACTTAAATTTTTATCCCCGCGAAGCGGAAGAAATCTCCGTGTGGTGGTGGAACGGAAGAACCGAAATTCATTCGGTTATACTCAAAAATTTTATCCCCGCAAAGCGGAAGATATCCCCGTGTGGTGGCGGAACGGAAGAACTGAGATCTCCTCAGTTATATATCACTTTTTGTCCCCGTAAAGTGGGAGAAGTTGAAGTCCTTGTTTAACTTTATATTGTTTTATTCCGGTAAAATAGCAGAGTCGATTCATTTAATGGTTCTATATTCCCGGTAGGGTGAAAAGCTAGGAGAACCGAAATATGCCTCAACTATATGTCAGTACGAAAGGAAGTAAAGCATGGCACAACTCAAAAGATATGGGAAGAAGAAGATGAACAGGGAAAAGTTCATTGATACGGAAAAATTACATATTTCAAGTCATTGACAAGAGGGAAATAACAAAAAGAAACCCTTATACATCTAGGGTATTACAGTTCTTTGTTGGGAGGAACGGATGGAGCTCCTTTGTGCGGTCGAGGTTGGCACAGTAATTGCCGGCGGTAAGACTGCTGCAGGAAGATTTGCTTGGCCAGTTCCTTTTGGGACCCGACCAGTTGTTGACGCAGGGAGCGATTACTGGCGGAAGTTTCTTTCAACTGTTGTTGTAAATACTTCACTTGCTCCTCCAAGCTAGATATGTAGTGGTGTTCGTTTATCTATTCTTCAACAGGAGAGGAACTGCTGCCCTGTTCAGATATTCTGTCCATGGCAAATAAAAGGAAAGGGAAAGGATGGAAGCTATCAGGTAAGGGGCAGAGGTTTTTATAGCGATGAAGGGGAAGAGTGCATTTATTGGTAGAAGAAATAGGGACAATAAATGCCAGTAAAGAAGAGGAAACGTAAAGCGATGAGGGGAAGGTCGACGGGACTATAATCAGAATTAAGAGGGTCCGAAACCCCGGGCGATGATAGAAGAAGGTATGTTCGGACCAGATTACAGTCCTTTTGAAGACAGAAACCTTACTTCTACGAGAAAAAGACAAAAGCAAACATCATGTTCCCTCCCTCGTTTTTATTGATATATTTGAAATGATTACATTAACTTGATCTATACAGATTTTCTCTGATTACTCCTAACAGACGAAGCGGGAGAGGTCTCTTTGGGGGGAGAGGGCGCCAAGATGACCTTGAAGCGCTCGCCTTGAGACGGAGGAATGGCTGATGGACCTTCATCAAACGGAGAAGGATGAGCTTCCGCCGGGGGGACTAGGATGAAAGCCAGCGCTGGTGGAAGTGGAGGATGTTCGGCAATGGCACGGGGGTCTCCCACTGTATACTCCCATGTGAAGGGAGGATTCCACACTCTATTGCGGAAGGAAGGGAAGGGAGCACGAAAGGACCTCCCTTTAGGAGGGGTTGGAGTTGGAGTGTGAGGCGGAAAAGGAAGAGGACGAAAAGCTGAAGTGGCAGTTGAGCGGGTCTCCGAATCTTCAGTGTCTTCAGAAACCCAGTCCTGCAACTCGAAAGATTCTGAATTTGAAGAAATTTCGATGGGGTGCCCCTCTGAAGCCATGATAGTGAGATAGGAGGACGAAGACATGGAGGGCAATGATTTATAATGGAAGGGAAGCGACGACAGAAGTTCTTGGGAAGGGGAAGAAGATGAAGAGATTGATATAGTTTCCGAAGCAGTAAAAGGAATGGGGAAAACCAACAGGCAAGAGTCATTTAAAGCAAATTCCCGAGCTAAAATCGGGACGGATATGAATGATATCGGGCCAAACCCTTCAAGCAAATCCCCGAACCAAAATCGGGTCGGATATGAATAATGTCGTTCAAAACCTCCCCAATAAGTCTCCCAAACTAACAAGGTGATTGCGCCATACGACACTGGAAAAGAAATAACGGTATAAAAAGGGAGTAGTTTAAAATTGGTCCAGAATTCCCGATCCATCAAGAAACATGACAAGATGATGAAAACTAAACATATGGATAAATTCATCATTCAGAAGCAAAAAAGAAGCTATGGACAAAATTGCTAAAGAAGAGAATAGTAGAAATTACAACTCAAAGAGTTCGGGCAGACACTTAGCTAGCGCCTCCGTGGGATCTAAATAGCTAGTGTCCGTGCCAAGAGGCGGGTATCCTTGTTTAGCATTTTGAGCTGAGGACCCCTCAAAACCTAGTATAAATAAATCCACCCCCTTCTTGACATAGCATCCTTTAAGGTCGGCTTCTTGCTCCTTCAGTTGGTCTTGATATTGAACCACCTGAGCTTGACTTTCTGCCAATTTAGCTGCCAAAGCATCTCTTTCGGTGGCTGCTTTTATAGCTTGCTGTCCTAAGGCTGAAAGAGCTTCAGAGTACTCCTGGTGGAGGGTAGATTGTTGCCGAGCCACCGGCGATAAGGTTTGGGGAAGAGCCGCCACCATGGAGGAAAGCTTCTGACACTTCTCTATCTGATTTCTGGTAACTTCCCGAGCTTGCTCAGATTAAGCCGTGGGCATTCTTGTTGAAGTCAGATAATAGTAGTTGAGAGTCGACCTTGATCATGGCGTCCCCAAGATACCCCTTATACTCCTTCAGTTCCCGAGTCAGGACGTCTACCTGCTGCAGCTCACTGGATTGTAAGAAGAGGCGCTGTTCAAGTTCTTCATTTTTTCGCTGCAGCTCTTCCTTCTTGCTTCGGACCAGGGCCAATTGCATCATTGCATCTTCACACTGGCTCCTTAGGTCCACATCCTTGGCCTCTTGCTCGCTTAACCGCCGAACGATCTCTTTTTGTTGCGTTACGACGGCGAAGTGGCGAGTCTCCACGTTGGATTGGAACCGAGCCAACTGGACCACCATGTTGTGGTGTTGGGATGAAGGCTGGAAGAAGGAAATCAATGTTAGTATATGCCGATGTATAAAGACATATGTTAGAGATAAGAAAGGGATAAGAGATACCTCCTCCAACAACTTGCCCACTTGCTCGCAGGGGCCTTGTACGCCCGACTGATTGAAAAATTTAACCTCCGAGGGGTGCCGAATCTTCAGCAGGGATCCTAACGTGGCCCTCGGAGGAACAGGAAGGGAAGGATCCTCTCCTTCAGAGGAAGATGGGGGTCTGATACGACGAAGGGGGGTAGGAGCAGCTCTTGAGTCGGAAGGTATAGAAGCTTGGAGGAACTCCGTATGAGAAGGTGGGGGTGAATTTTGTGCATATGGGGAGGAATGAAGAAAATGGGAGGGAGAATCCCCTCCTTGAGGAGATGGAGAAGGGACAGGGGAGGTATTGCCTCCTCTTCTTGGCTCATAAATGGCTAGGGATTGAGACCCTGGCTGGTCGGAAGATGAGGGGAGAAGAGCCGATGAACTTGAGGCTCCTTTCTTAGTGAGCCGCAGTTTTTTCCGAGGGGAGGACGGCGCGGCTATTGATTTACCTCTTTTAGTCGAGGGTTTCTTCTTTTTGGCAGCCTCAATTGCCTCTCCTTCCACCAAAGCCTTCTGCATTAGATGATCTGCAAAGTATACTGGTAAGAAAGATGAATAATATAGAAAGGAAATCATATTGCAGGGTAAGTATCACCCTACCTACAGCAACCAAAGTCGTCAAAGGTAGAGGAGACAATCCAAAGTGGCTCAAAAGGGGAATTTCTATCAGGTGGTTTGAGCAGTAATGTAACTCTCCTAATACTCTATAAACCTCCGGGAAGGGGCATTTGGTCCTCATTTCCCGAAAAGGAGGCAATTCGGGAAGATCTACCTTCCAAGTATCAGAATAGGGTAGAGATTCTGGAAGCTGTACAAAAAAGTAGAATTCTTCCCATCCCTTGTGGGAAGTAGGCAGGTTCACTAAAAATTGGCAATCTGAACGGCTAGATAAATAGAAGAGACCTGCCTTGGAAGATTTCAATTGGAAAAAGCAGTGGAATATTTCAGGGGTTAGGGGAAGGTTTAGGTGTCGAAACACCATGGAAGCTCCTGATAAGATGCGGAAGGAATTAGGGGTGAATTGGTTTAAAGGAAGTTTGTAAAAATGCAGGATATCTAGGTAACTGGAAGGCGCTGGTAGACATAGACCATTAAGAAATTGTTCAGAGAAAAAACACGTCGAACCGGGAGGAGGATTATTAGGCCGATGTAGTTTAGTAGTGAAACAACACTTTATGGAAGGGTCTATGTAGTCGTTCTTAATAGTAAAGAAATAATGGTTGCAATCTAACTGAGTTATGGTATGTTCATACCAGGCGGGTGAAGGGATGGTCCTAGGAGCCATGGGTGTGAACAAAGCAGAGCACTTACTCAGAGGTTAAGGAAGAATCGTGTGCGAAAAGAAGGACTGAGTCACCGAAACGCCGCCGGTGAAGATCACGGAAGAAGAAGAATAGACTGGATTGTTAAACACACTAAAATGATACATAAAAGGAGAAAGCGGGGGTTTATATAGGGTTTTTAGTGACGATTCGACTGCGCGAAAGGAGGAGAAGCGGGGCCCATGGGGCCGTCGGGCCGCCTTAGGTATACATAATGGAGCTATAAGGGAAGGAGCAAATTCAAGTTAAGAAGTAAAGAATAGGGTAGAAACTTTATATACATTTGGAAAGTCAAGCTTATAACTTCACTTGACTATTTTTCGGGGTTGACTAATGATACTACTGGCAACTTTTTCATATAAATCCAGATAAAAGGGTTAACGTGTAACCCCGGATCCGATCCAAAATATTCGGCTCGACGAAGGGAAAAAAGGAAGAGTGATTCAGACGCGAATAGCAGAAGCAATTGGTACGGGAGAATTAGCTGAAGCAATTGGCATGGGAGAGTTAGCAGAAGCAATTGGTACGGGAGAGTTAGCAGAAGTAATTGGCATGGCAAAGAAGGGACGGAAGGCACTTCGCTAAGGGGTCGGCTCAACCTGATCGATCCGAAGGAAGTTTGGCACGGGAAAAAGAGGAATTGGTTAGGGTTGATGAGGAGCCCTAAGGCTAGGTCACCCGTGGGCCATAGACCTAAGCTAGCTTCACCTAAAGTGGATGGTTGAGGGAGACAGTCTAACCTAGTTACATGGAAAATAGAGAAGAGGCGTTATGCAATGGCTTGGGAGGCCCCCACACAATATTCCGAGGATCCTTCGTTCCTCATATCTGCAACAGAATTATTCTCCATAAAGAGGGGGTGGCCACGTGTACGATGGAGATAGCCCACGACGCTACGATGGGGGAAAAAAAGGAGGATAAGAGGGAAGAAGCAAGGAGGAGGGAGGGGATCCGCAATGATTCCAACCCAGCAAGAGGGAAGAAGACGCTAGAGGAAAAAAGGGGACAACCATCTCACCGGAGAAGAAGGGCAGTGATTTGTTGTTGTTACATCTTTTGTGTTTCTTTTCTCGTCTGGTGATATCATTGTAAGAGGTTCTTTTCCTCCACCTCCGGAATTTCTTTTCTGTAAAGGACCTTTATAGTGAAAGTGCTTGGGCACTGCCCCCGGTGAGAAAGCTCACCTCCGTGGAGTAGGAATCCTTATTCTGAACCACGTTACATCTTGTTTCTGAGTTTCGATTGTTGGTGCTGGTTTTTGCATTTCATCTACTTCATCTTCTTATTCTCTACTGATTGTGGCCTGTGAGAACCCTCTGAGATCTCCCTCAGTGCTTCACTGCATTGAAAAGGAGTGAACAGATTTTTCCCCGTCGCATCACCAACCGAGCCCGAACAAGACTCTGAACCCAAGGAAGAGTCCGAGTTCGGAGTCGACGATGAGTCACTATTCAAGACAAGCCACGGATACACATTCGATTCAAAAGAGTCACTTAGGTTAAGTCGATCTTTGCTTAGCACTTTATACAATGCAATTAAATTCTTAACTAGAAAGTTAGCTAAGCCCGAGTCTAAGGTCGAGACCTTAATTGAGGAGGTTAAACTCCTTAAACACAAGGTCTCCCTAACCTCTTCGACTAGTCAAGTTCAAGAGGAGGACTCAACTCGAGTTGAAAAACTCGAAGTTGAGAACTCACTTTTGAAAAGTCAAGTCGAAGACCTTAGGCATACGTTGGAAAGGTTCACTTTGGGATCCAAGGGACTTGACCTTTTACTTGGATCACAAAGGGTCGTGTACAACAAGGCCGGGCTTGGCTTTAGCTTAAATACGACTAACAAGTCGTATATGTCAATTGTAAGTTGAAATAGAATACATGTCCAAGCATGGCTCCCTAAGACCACTTTGATTTCTCAATTAGGTTCTAACTAGTACTGGGTTCCCAAGGACCAAATCCACTACGTGGAAAGACCGAACCGATTCAATGGTCCAGGGGGAGCTAGTACAAAATTTGTTTGTGTTATTACTTAGAATTTACATGCTTAGGTGTTTTTCTTTTTATTTTAAGAATGGTTAGATAGGAACTATAACTCATCAACACTTGACAACATAGTACTAGGACGTAGCGAGATGATAGTACACTAGGAAAGTGAAGTCTTGTGTGTCCGAGTTAGATAAGGCATATCTAGCTCGGTGCACTCGACTAAGTGGAACTAGCTAAAGCTACCTCGACGTATCTTTAACTAGTTAGACCAAGAAGTGATCTTAGGTGAATTAAGTCATTATTTTCTTGAACTTGGCTTTGTCTAAGGAAATGATCATTGTTCCGATCAAAGAAGGCCTCTGTGCCTCGCCATGACCTGGAAGCCAATTTCTTGAAAAGGTGACTCGGTGAGCTTAGGGTTAAATCCGAATTTAACCCAAGGTTGACTAGTTTTAATTCATTAAAATTAATCAAGTAAAATTGAAGTCATCTCACAAGAACACATAAGGATAACGTGTTTGATCATGTAGAAATGGGTGAGATAATCTAGGACTAATAATTTTCACCCAACCCTTAAATTCCAATATCCGATCCAACTACCTTGTGTGTAGGATCAATGGATGTTGGACAGTGGGTGCTCCCGACATATAATCGGAGACCAACTTAAATTTTCGAAGCTTAGATTCAAACGACAAGGATCGGTAGCTTTCAAAAACAACGGCAAGCTCAAAATCATTGGATCAGGTGATATTAAGCTAAATTCTAATTTCACAATTCATAATGTTTTATTAGTCGAAGATTTTCAATATAATTTACTTAGTGTAAGCCAATTGTGTGATAACAACTATAAGGTTATATTCTTAGTAAATGAATGTTTAATCAAAACAAATGAAACCTCTAAAACTATACTTAAAGGAACTAGGAATAACAACATCTACACAATTAATTTACCCAACTCCTCAACCAAGTGTCTTATGACATAGCAAGAGGAATCCTGGTTGTGGCACCGATGACTTGGTCACTCGCACCCAAGACTCGTTCACAAGATGAGTCAGAGTGGCTTAGTCAGAGGTTTGCCCAATCTTAACAACTTAGACAATAAAATTTGTAATGCTTGTCAACAAGGTAAACAACCTAGGACACACCATCAACTAACTAACCAAGAACGAACCAAAAGTGTGCTTGAGCTCATTCATTTGGATCTATTCGATTCTCATGGAGCCAAGTCACTTAATGGGAGTCAATTTTGCTTAGTCATAATTGACGACTATTCTAGGTTTACCTGGGTTAGGTTCCTTAAACACAAAAGTGATACCTTAGATCAACTCATCAACTTGTTTAAATTAATCGAAAACCAAAAGAACCTTAAAATTAAAAGACTTAAAAGCGATCATGGTGGTGAATTTGAAAACCATAGGTTCACAGATTTCTGTAACTTAAACGGATACCACCATGAATTCTCATGTCCTAGAACCCTACAAAAAAATGGTATAGTCGAGCGAAAAAATAGAACTCTACAAGAAGCCGCTAGGACCATGTTGAACGAATATAACCTACCCGATAGGTTTTGGGCAGAAGCCATTAGTACGACTTGTTATGTCCAAAATAGAATTCTTATGGTAAAGAGACACCTTAAGACCTCATATAAAATCTACCATGACAAAGTACCTAGAATTAAATACTTTAGGATATTTGGATGTAAGGTACATATCCTAAACACTAAGGACTACCTAGGAATGTTCACATCCAAAACCTCCACCGACATCTTTCTAGGATACTCAACTACAAGTAGAGCCTATAGGGTATATAACAATGACACCCTTAAAATTGAGGAAACCATTAATATAGTATTCGACGAAGGACATGAACTTGCAAAATCTATAGTAAAGCCAACTAGCGAATCGATTCATACCAGACTCGACTTTGACCTTGAACTCGAGTCTAGTATCATTCCTAATCCAAGTTAGTCTAGGATTCAATCAAGTCATCCTATCGACCAAGTGATAGGTGACCCTAACCCAAGTCATTCTAGGACTCAATTGAGTCATCCTATCGACCAAGTGATAAGTGATCCTAGCCTAGGGGTTTGAACTATATCATCATATAGAAATCTTAGTCAAATCTGTTGGTGCAGGGGCACTAGATAATCGAACCTGTGTTTTGATTATGGCAAAGACACAAAGTTAAGTTTATATTGTTATCTCACGAGCTAAATCAAGTGTGCAGAAAAGTACTAAAGCTGGAGCTGAAGGCTAGCGACACCCGGAGGAAGCCGTGGTGGTCGGGCGACACTTGAGTGAATTCGGAGGGAGCCGAAGGAATCGAGTGGAAGGCCGGAAGCGAGAGCTACTATCGAGGTAAGCTCGTGTGAGTGAGAGATTGTAAGGTCGTGTCCTCTTTACGGGGACGACCGTAGGCGACGATTCGACTAAGACTTCCTGTGGAAGGTCTAGGTCGAGATCGGACGGTTAGAAACCGTCGTATTTATCATTTTCCGAGCTAATCTCTTCGCAGGAAGTGGTTGGCCGGCAATCATTCTTGGACATTGGGCGCGATCATTCGCTGATCGATGGTGATGAGATCACGATGCGATCGACTCGACCGTGATAGGTCGATCGATCGATGGCGCGATTCAAATTTGGAAAAATTCATGATCCGTTCCAAAGAAATAGGAGACAAATTCAGAGGCTAAAGTCTATAAAAGGAGGGGAGGATTCATCTCCAAATATCATCAATTATTCATCAAGTGCTCCTACAACGCCAACGCTTCAACACCCGTCATAACGTCGGCCGACGCGACGACAACCTCGCATCTTCTTCGTCGCGATTCAAGTAATATTTTTGATATTATATTCTGTGTTTTTTATCTTCATAACGAGGTGAGGTAGGCTTGTTGCCTCATCCTCGTGTATTCGATTTTTGTAATCGTTGTCTCCTACCTCCAACGAGGAGGAGACGTTTTAGTGTTTTGCCCTCCGTACGCGGTCTAGGACCGATAGGGCCTTGGAGTAGCAACCGCTGGGTTGTGAACCAAGTAAAATAAACGTGTTCATTTATTTTCCGCTGTGCTTACTTTGCGTATTGAACGAACGAAAAAGAAAAGATTTACGATCGCTATTCACCCCCCCCCTCTAGCGACGCTTCTCGATCCAACAATTGGTATCAGAGCGGGGGCGCTAAGATTTGGTGAAACCACCAATCTAGCACGTTTTGGTTTTATTTTCGTATTTTTCGATTCGTATATTTCTTAGGTTTTTGTTTCCCGCACTACTAATCCAAGACCAAGTCTTGGTACATAGTTTTTTTTGTTGTGTTTTTGCAAGTACTAATCTCCTTCGGAGTACCTCACGATCAAACGAGCATAACTTTTGCTACGAGTGGACTCACGAAACGATCTACCCACCAAATCGAAGCTCTCTGAAAGATATACACTTTTTACACGGGGTTTACCCCCGTAACAAGCTGTTTCCAGCCCCAAAATCCAGCGTTTAGTACCCTTTCGGGGACATCGAAGGTCGTAAGTTTCAAATTTTTTTAGTTTTTTATCCTCCTTATTTATTTCTGTTTTTTTTCTATTATTTCCCGCATTACTAATCCAAGACCAAGTCTTGGAATTCTCTTTGGTTTTTATTTGTGTTTTTGCAAGATACTTAATGGCTCACATTGAGGGATATAGCACCACCCGACCTCCGTTCTTTAACGGAGATGATTTCCGTTATTGGAAAGGTCGGATGGAGTGTTTCTTGAAAACACAAGTCGAGACTTGGATAATAATCCAAACCGGCTTTGCTTTACCCACCAATGATCAAGGAGAGCCCTTGGATTTCAACAAGTGGACAAATGCAACCAAGAGGCAAATCGAAGCCGATGCAAGAGCAACCCAAATATTGCAATGCGGCTTGTCCAAGGAGGAACTCAACCGCATCGGACCATTCATTAGCGCCAAGGACCTATGGAATAAATTAATTGAGCTACGAAGGAACACCCGATGCTAAGGTATGTAAACGTGACCTTCTTTTCAATAAGTTGTATAACCTCAAGATGCAGGAACACGAGGCGGCAACACAACTACGCCACGCGTCGGGACATTGTCAACGGCCTACACACCATCGGACACAAGGTCGAAAACCGTGACCTATTAAGGTACGTTCTTAATTCATTTCCTAGGACTACCTTGTGGGCATCCATGGTCGATGCCTACAAGGTCTCTAAGGACCTATCGAAGCTTAGGTTAGATGAATTATTTTCCGAGTTTGAACTTCATGAGCAAACTAACGTGATCCGGGCCGAGAGAGGTATTGCTCTACTTGCAGGACAAAGAAGCAAGCCACCTACTAGGCAAGTAGATGGACTCGAACCCGAAGACGAATCCGAATCCGAAGAGGAGGCCATAATAGTCAATATTGTGCGGAGAATAGTTCGACAAGAAAGAAGGAAATTGAAGAATGAGAACCAAAAGAAAAAGGGAGCAAGGAAAGCCTTCCATGCAACTTGGGACAACAGAGAAGACATAGCTTACATGGCAAGAACGGAGAGTCCGAGTCGAATCCGCCGAGTCCAACTCCGACTCCGACCCCGAAGATTATTTCGAGAGAAAACTCAAAGCCGGACCAAAAGGGAAAGTTAAGGTTGATTTCTCTTTAATTAGTACACTTTACAGTACAATTAAACTGCTTAATAGGAAATTAACTAAGTCCGAGTCTAGGGTTGAGTCGTTACTTGAGGAGGTTGAAACCCTCAAGCAAGAGGCTACTCTAATCTCTTCAACTAGTCAAGTTCAAGAGAGAAACTCAACCCAAATTGAAAAACTTGAGAAGGAGAATTCTCTCTTGAAAGACCAAGTTCAAGAGGTCGAGGCTAGGTTGGAAAAGTTCACGTTGGGATCTAAGAACCTTAACCGACTACTTGGAACCCAAAGAGCCGTGTACAACAAAGCCGGACTCTGATTTAAGTCAAAGACTACGAATAGGTCTTATATGTCTATCGTAAATCGTAGTCATCAAAGAGTCCAAGCATGGGTCCCAAAGGTTTTATTAAATTCACATATTAGGACTAATAAGTATTGGATTCCTCAGGATCAAGTTCATTATTTGAATAGACCTTATTGGTTCAATGGTCTAGGTGTAGCTAACACTAAAATAGTATACCGCTTACTTAGCAAAACCATTGCATGCTTAGAATTTCTTAACTTGTGAACTTACTTAGAATCGTACATAACCAACTAAAATCCTTGAAAGATTGAGCCTCGGGAGCCTCTTTTCATAAATAACTAGTTAGTCAACTCTTGATAATATAGTATCAGACGCGGCGAGATGATAGTACGTTAGGAGACAAAGTCCGTGTATTCGAGCTAGATAAGGCGTATCTAGCTTGGTGCACTTGACCGAAAGTGGAACTAGTCAAGCTACCTCGCCGTATCCTAAACTAGTTAGACCAGAAGTAACCCTAAGTGACTTAAGTGATATTTTCTTGAATTTGGCTTTGTCTAAGGAAGTGGTCGTTGTTCCGATCAAAGAAGGCCCCTGTGCCTCGCCACGACCTGGAAGCCAGTTTCTCGAAAAGTTACTTAACGATCTAAAGGTTAAATCTGAATCTAACCCAAGGTTGACTATCTTTAATCAATTTAAAATCATCTCACAAAACATATAAGGTGAACAAATTATGAGACACATAGAATGGGTGAGATGTTAAGGATAATTGAAATATACTTGAAACAATCCCTTCAAAATACTACTTATTTTCTCAACTATTGTACTTAACAACTCTGAGGCCAAAGTTTAGCGCCCCCTACATCTCTTATACTTCATATATTTGACTAAGGGGGAGAGCAAACTAATCTTAAGGGTTATATTATAAATCTTTAGATTATTGGTGCAGAGGGACACACCTCGAACCAATCCATCTAACTATTGCTAGACGCATGCTTGGACTTATATTTGATTTATCTAGATGCATTCATAAACGACATTGTTTTAAACCCCTATTTTATACAAAAACCCCAACACTCTTTTTTGATTTATGGCAAAAGGGGGAGAAGAGCGAAAGTTAAGGGGGAGTTTTGGTTAAGGGAGAGTTTTTGGGAATGGCATTCATCATCTACTATATGTGTTTTATGCTTTAATTTCCCTTAACTTTGTGTTGGTTTGCCATAGATCAAAAAGGGGGAGATTGTTGGTGCAGGGGCACTAGATAATCGAACCTGTGTTTTGATTATGGCAAAGACACAAAGTTAAGTTTATATTGTTATCTCACGAGCTAAATCAAGTGTGCAGAAAAGTACTAAAGCTGGAGCTGAAGGCTAGCGACACCCGGAGGAAGCCGTGGTGGTCGGGCGACACTTGAGTGAATTCGGAGGGAGCCGAAGGAATCGAGTGGAAGGCCGGAAGCGAGAGCTACTATCGAGGTAAGCTCGTGTGAGTGAGAGATTGTAAGGTCGTGTCCTCTTTACGGGGACGACCGTAGGCGACGATTCGACTAAGACTTCCTGTGGAAGGTCTAGGTCGAGATCGGACGGTTAGAAACCGTCGTATTTATCATTTTCCGAGCTAATCTCTTCCGCGAAGTAGTGGCGGTGGCGATCATTCTGGACATTAGGCGATCGTTATCGATTGGTGATGAGATGCATCGATCGGATCATCGATCGATGATGAGGCATCATCGATCGGTGATGGCGGCGATTCACTTTGCGCTAGGTCAAAAGCGGATAACGTTTGACGCCGCCAGCGATAAAAATTTGGAAAAATTCATGATCCGTTCCAAAGAAATAGGAGACAAATTCAGAGGCTAAAGTCTATAAAAGGAGGGGAGGATTCATCTCCAAATATCATCAATTATTCATCAAGTGCTCCTACAACGCCAACGCTTCAACACCGTCATAACGCCGATGCGACGACAACCTCAGATCTTCTTCGTCGGCAGCAGATTCAAGTAATATTTTTGATATTATATTCTGTGTTTTTTATCTTCATAACGAGGTGAGGTAGGCTTGTTGCCTCATCCTCGTGTATTCGATTTTTGTAATCGTTGTCTCCTACCTCCAACGAGGAGGAGACGTTTTAGTGTTTTGCCCTCCGTACGCGGTCTAGGACCGATAGGGCCTTGGAGTAGCAACCGCTGGGTTGTGAACCAAGTAAAATAAACGTGTTCATTTATTTTCCGCTGTGCTTACTTTGCGTATTGAACGAACGAAAAAGAAAAGATTTACGATCGCTATTCACCCCCCCCTCTAGCGACGCTTCTCGATCCAACAAAATCTCCTTGATTTCGAAAATCAAACCCAAAACTATTGAACAAGATCTTCTTGATCCCGATTAGATTATTGCAATGCAAGAAGAGCTAGCTAAATTTACTAGGAATGAAGTTTGGGAATTAGTACCACCACCTAAAGATAAATCAATTATTGGAACAAGGTGGGTCTTCCGAAACAAACTTGATGACAAAGGTGAAGTAGTTAGAAACAAAGCGAGATTGGTCGTGAAAGGGTTTAGTCAAATAGAAGGGTTAGATTACGATGAAACCTATGCCCCCGTAGCTAGATTAGAATCCATTCAAATGTTGTTGGCATACGCTACACGTCGAGCATTTAAATTGTTTCAAATGGATGTCAAGTCAGCATTTTTGAATAGACTTATTAAGGAAGAAGTGTATGTTAGTCAACCCCTAGGATTCAAAAGCTTAGATAAACTCGATCATGTGTTTAAACTCAAGAAAGCTTTATATGGACTAAAACAAGCTCCTAGAGCTTGGTATGAGAGGCTTTCTGTATACCTTAAGTCCAAAGGGTTTAGCCAAGGCTTAGTCGACCCGACCCTTTTCGTAAAATCCATAGGCAAAGAAATTTTTATAGCTCAAGTCTATGTAGATGACATAATTTTTGGACAACTAATTCAATTCTACTAAACAAATTCATTTCACTCATGGAAAGTGAATTTGAAATGAACTTAGTAGGAGAATTAAATTTCTTTCTAGGATTACAAATTAAGCAAACTAAAGAAGGAATTTATTTACATCAACAAAAATATGCTAAAGAATTAATTAATCAATTCAGAATGCAAAATGCCAAAATCTTTAATACATCCATGGCTATAAATGTTAATATAGGAGAAGATGTAGACAGAAAACCTATTGACCTAAAGTACTATAGGAGGGCAATAGGAGTCTCCTTTACTTAACTGCGAGTCGACCCGATATATTATTCGCAGCAAGTATGTGCGCAAGGTTCCAAACCTGTGCTAAGGAGTTTCACCTAACATTAATTAAGCGTATCCTTAGATATCTAAAGGGCACGCTAAGTGTAAGTATTTGGTACCCTAGATCTACCAAGTTTGAACTAATTGGCTACTCCAACTCAGATTATGCCGATAGTAAACTCGATAGAAAGAGCACGAGTGGTTGTTGTCAACTTCTCGGCTCAAGTCTAGTGAGTTGGTGCAGTAGGAAGCAACACTGTGTCACCTTATCTACCATCGAAGTCGAATACGTCGCGATGGGTGAGTGTGTGGCTCAGCTTCTTTGGATGAAGCACACTCTCCAAGACTTTAACTTAAACTTCAACAATATTAAAACTCACATAGATAATATTAGCTCAATCAACTTAACCAAAAATCCCATATGTCACTCTAGGACCAAACATATAGAGGTCAAACACCACTTTATTTGAGAACATGTAGCTAATGGAACCATACAACTCGAATACATGGAATCAAAGTCGAATCTAGCAGACCTATTTACCAAACCTTTACCCGAACCTGAATTTAGTCTACTAAGATGAAAATTGGGCATATGCGTAATAGAGTAGGATTGACAACTTATATTTTTATATACTCTATTATTCACTTTTCTTTTCATGTTAATGGAACTACCTTAGGACTTACCCTAGATATCATGTACCTATAGATTCAATACATCTCACAACACATAGGACTAATGTGTTTGTGTACTTAGCCACGTAGATGGGTGTGAGATCTTAGGACCTTACTCCTGGTTCCAGATATAGACTTAGTGCATCGACATGAACCATGGAGTATAATTACATAAATTAACCAACTCTAATCAGGGCTTGTTGATCATTTCATATCAACTGAGTTAAATAGAGTTGAATACTCAAATAGATGAGTTTATGTTTAAACTACTATTTTCAAAATTTATTTGGAACATGCTTGGACTTAATACTTATTTTCCGACTTATGTTTTTCCAAACCCCCCCCCCCCCCCGCGTTCTTTTTCGATTTATGGCAAAAGGGGGAGAAAAGGCCAAAGTTAAGGGATAAATTTTTCGTAAATGTTTACTTAACTTTTAGAAACTTAACTTTCTTAATTGAAAAGGGGGAGAAAAGGCCAAGGTTAAGAAATCAAGTTTTAATCTCTTAACTTAAACTTATTTTAAACACTAAGGCCAATATTAAGTAATTTCAATTACTTAATTTAAGTAGCACGCATCAAGGGGGAGGATTAAGATCCTTTTTCAAGTACTCACCCTCGGTCAAGGGGAAGGATTCCTTAAGGGGGAGCACTTGAAAAAGGTTTTTCATACTCCTACTTAACTTACTAATCTAAGTATACTCATTCCTTCATATTCATGTTTTATGCTTATCATTCACTTAATGCACTTCAATTATTTCCTTAACTTTGTGTTGGTTTGCCATCGATCAAAAAAAGGCAGATTGTTGGTGCAGTAGGCACCTGAATCGAACCTGAATTTTGATTATAGAAAATACACAAAGTTAAGTTCATTTTGTTATCTCACGAGCTGAATTAAGTGTGCAGAAATGCTAAGCTAAGCTGAAGGTCTATAACACTCGGAGGAAACCGTAGTAGTTAGGTGACACTGGGAGGACTTCGGAGGGAGCTAAAGAAATCAGGTGTAGACCGGAAGCGAAGCTTCAAAGGTAAAGGTTGAGGTAAGCTCGTGTGAGTGAGCATAAGTAAGGTCATGATCTCCGTATGGGGACATCCTTAGGAATCGATCTGACCAAGACTTCCAATGGAAGGTCTAAGTCGAGATTGGATGGTAAATGGCCATCGAGCTTACTTATATTAACTGCATTTTCGAGCTAACTCTTCATTGCAACTGGAAACCCTGCCATCAGTCGACTGATGGCTTGTATCAGTCAACTGATAGGGTTGATCAGTCGACTGCTGGTCAAGGATCAACCTCGAGGAGAGTCAAAGATTATCACCATTTCTCAAGGGCTAGGTGGCATCACCTCATGAAACCTCATCTCAACAATTAGGGTTTCACAAGGCTATAAAAGTAGGGGTTCTCCACCCCTTTTCCATCATGCTAAGAGCCTCCAAGTGCTTCCAATACGCTGCGACTCTCCGACATTCTTACGACCACGAAGCACTGCCGAAACAACGACTAGAGCTCAACCTTCTCATCTACAAGTCGTTGGTAAAAGTTCTTTTAAAGTTCAATCAGTACTTGTAATTCTTGTTTTATTATCATGCTTTCATCGTAACGAGGAGAGGGGGAGTGCCCCTCTACCTCAATCCTTTTTGTGATTTTGTAATCGCTTACTCCTACCTCTAACGATGAGGAGTGTTTTTAGTGGTTTGCCCTCCGTACATGGTCTAGGACCGTTAGGGCCTTAGATTAGCAACCAAAGGCTATGAACCAAGTAAAAACAAAGAGTATCTTATTTATTTTCTGCTGTGTACTTTTTCATTAAATGAATTCTCTCGAAAAGTTTTCTTGTGCGCTATTCATCCCCCCTCTAGCGCTCAAATCGATCCAACAACTTGTATCTATGAAACACATACAAGTCAAGTGTTCTTGTGAGATGTGGGTTTTGATTATTTAGGTTTTCATGCATATGCTAGGCAACTCTATTTGATTCCCTTATACATGAGACTTCAAATCATGCCATTGTCCTTAACTCAATTTTATTTAATGCATGAATGATGATTATGGTATAAATGATAACATAAATAAGCATGTGTCAATAATTATGATGTCATGACATGTGATTCTAACTTAAACATAACATGACATTCCTAAGCATAAATAATGACATTTTTATGATTAAAAATAAATATGATGTCACGACATGGCAAGACAAATAAAGCATGACAATTATAAAATACTAAGGTATAAAATACCTAATTGTTAAGCCCAAATTACCATTATTAGAATTAAATCCATTTTGCCTTAATAGTCACTTATCCCTCAAGTGTGCCAAAAGCCCAAAATGACACACCATGACTCCTAGCACCAAGTTGTGCCAATTTAATCAATTTTCAACTGTTGATGCAGTGAGCATCACTCCTTAGTTTTGATGTATGAACCACAGTTAAATGTTAGGATTCACTTGTATTCTAATATCAGTGTTAAGTGTGCAAGCTTAACAGGAAGTCCTACTAGGTCATATTAACCAGATACTAGGCACGTATCTTGACAGATCAAGAGGATCGGACACTAGGCATGAAGTCCAGATGAGTCGCGTGGACCGAACATTTGGAATAAAGACCAGTTGGGTCAGGAGACCGGACAATCGACAAAAAGTCTAGCTGGGTCAGGCGGACTGGACAGCTGGTGGAAGCCCTGGTGGGTCATATCGGATGTCAAGAGTGGTAAGTCCGATAGGTAGCCAGCAGGTAAGCCTCGAGTGAAGAGGTGAGGTCGAGTCCTTTGTAGGGGGACAAAGCTAGGCGTCGATCCGACAAAAAGTCCGTGTGGGACTTAGTAGTTGAGATTGAACAGTATTACTACTGCTATCGTATTTCATACTATCTATTTATGCTAATCCTGTTTTACAGGGATCAATCGACTGAATGGATTCAAGTCGACTGGATACCTATTTGGCATGATCAGCTGATGATCGATCGGAGATCGTGTGATGTAGATGGAAAGGGCTTCAGTCGACTGAAGGGATTGAGTCGACTGAAGAGGCAAATTTTCCGATGTGGAGCCGAGTGATGTGGAGTCGATTGGAGAGGTTTCAATCGACTAGAAGACCACGAATTCCATATCGACAGACTGATGTGGAGTCGACTCGAAGGCATTCTAGTCAACTAAAAAAGGTTTATAAAATATGAGCTTGACCAGATCTAAGTAAGACATCCAATCTACGTAGAAGTGCTATCGAAATCAACTCTCATCCACTAAAGCTAAGGTGATCTTCTGACACTCAGAGCAAACTTCAACCATCCACTTAGTGTCGGTATAAGCTATTGTTTACTTTCTTTTTTGCTTCTATACTTAATTTCATAGAGTGGGTAGTGTGTTACCCATCTCTAACATTTGTAAAAAGCGAAACCCTCCGAAGTCAAGAGTTCTCAAGTCGAAGGGCATTTAGTGAATTGTCCAACGAGGTAGCTCTCAGAAGAGCTACGAGCCTTGGACTAACAACCCGATTAGGGTTGTGAACCAAGTAAAACAAAAAGTGTCATTACTTTCATTTCCGCTGCATACTCGTATAGTTTTAATTATTCTAAATAGTTTTAAAATTAAAATAAATTTTTAAAACCTCCGAGATTCACCCCCTCTATCTCGGAAAAATACGATCCTACAATTGGTATCAGAGCGAGGGCGCTTCGAATTGATGCAACCACTATCGTGAGCTTTAGAATAATTTAGAAAGCCCCCAGGGCTAGCCCAGTTGGTAAGTGCAAAGGGGCAACTCTTAAGTGGGCAGGAGTCAATTCCCGGGGAGGTCATGACTCTAGGTCATCGACGGACCCTCTCCTTTGCACTTGCCACCTGGGTCCTGATTTACCTCCTCCACCGGTAGGGGCAGCCGGAGGGGGCCGCTAATGTGGCGGTTCCACATTTTTTTTTTAGAATAATTTAGAATATTTTTCACACTTTAAAATATTTTTTTGCTTTAAAATATTTTGGATAAATTTTCTTGCATTTAATATTTGCTAGATAAATTTTCTTGCATTTAATATTTGTTAGGTAATTTTTCTTACAGTTAATATTTCCTAAATAATTTTCTACATTAAAAATATTTTTCTACAAATAAAAATAATTTTCTGCATTTTAAAAAGATTTTCTGCATTAAAAATAATTTTATGCATTTAAAAAAAACATTTTCTGCATTAAAAATAATTTCTACATTTAAAAAAAACATTTTCTGCATTAAAAATAATTTTTTTGCATTTAAAAATAATTTTCTGAATTAAAAATAATTTTCTGCATTTAAAAATTATTTTCTGCATTTAAAAAAAACATTTTTTGCATTAAAAATAATTTTGTACTTAAAAATCATTTTCTACATTTAAAAAAACATTTTCTACATTAAAAATAATTTTCTACAATTTAAAAAACATTTTCTGCATTCAATTTAATTTTCTGCACATTAGATTTATTTTTCTATGCATTAGATATATTTAATTTAATTTTCTACATATTAAATTTATTTTTTTGCTCATTAGATATATTTAATTTAATTTTTTGCACATTAGATATATTTAATTTAATTTTTTTCATATTAGATATATTTAATTTAATTTTTTGTACATTAGATATATTTAATTTAATTTTCTACACAATAGATTCATTTTCCTACACATTAGATTTATTTAATTTATTTTTCTACACTTAGAATTTATTTAATTTATTTTTCTGCACTTATAAATTATTTAATATTTTGCACTTAGAAAATAATTCGTTAATATTGTCACACTTAGAGGGATACAACACCGTTCGCCCTCTTCTCTTCAACAGAGAGGACTTTTTCTATTGGAAAAAGTGAATGAAGTATTACTTGAAGACCAACCTAGAGGTCCAGTTCTCAATTAGGAAAGGGTTCATAGCTCTGGTGGACGACTCGGATGAGTTGTTAGAACCGGAGAAATGGACTACGGAAATTAGGAAAAGAGCTCAAGTCGACTATAAGACACTTAACACCTTGCAGTGCAGACTTAAAAAAGAAGAGCTCAATAGGATAAGTCCATTTGAAAATTCTAAGGAATTATGGGAAAAACTAATTTAACTGCATGAGGGTACAAATGACACTAGGATAGCTAAACAGGACATGTTATTAAATAAATGATTTAATTGTAAAATGAATGAAAATGAAAGTGCTAGTCAACTTCATACTAGAATTAAAGATATATTAAATGGATTACACTTAATAGGACACCAAATAGAAAATAGGGACATAATTAGGTATATGCTTAAGGTATTCCCGAGAAATGCCTTATGGACATCGATTGTCGATGCCTATAAGGTTTCTAGGGATCTTTCCATAATTAGGTTAGATGAATTATTTTGTGAACTCAAACTACACGAACAAGCTAACTCGGGTCAAACCGAGAATGGTATAGCTTTGATGGCAGGTTCGACTAAAAAGGAAAGAAAAGTGAAGAGTGAATCTGAAGATGAGTCAGAATCGAAAACAAATGGAGAAGAGGAGATCATAAATATTGTTCGGAAGATGTTCAACCAGAGAAAGAAATTTACAAAAAAGGATGCCAAGAAAGTCGCCGATAACAAGCCGAGACCCTGATCAGAAGTGACGTGCTATGAATGCAACGGAAAGTGACACTACAAGTCGGAGTGCATAAATCTAAAAAAGGGAGAAAAACCAAAGAAGGAAAAGAAGAAGAAAGCGCTTAAAGCGACTTGGGATGAGTCGTCGTCGGAAGAGTCAGACGCGGAAGAGACAAAGAGGAGTTTCATTGCATTTATGGCCGAATCGAGATCCGGAGCCGAGTCAAGTTCCGAGTACGAGTCCGATTCCGAGTCCAAGAGAAGTCACGGATCCGTATCCATTTCTGAAGGTTCAAATGAGGTAACTTCTCCCTTAGAAGATAAGTTGTATAATATAATTGCATGTCTAGGTAGAAAATTAGCTAAGTTCGAAAATCAAGTCGACTCGCTACTTAAGGAAGTACAAGTACTTAAGGAGCAAGTTAACTCGAAGACTTCGACTTGCCAAATTAAGAATAGACACTCAACTCAAGTTGCAAAGCTTAAGGAAGAGAACTCAGTCCTAAAAAGGCAAGTAGAAGATATAACCGGATCTTTGGAAAGGTTCACTTCGGGTTCCAAGTATCTCAACATGATGCTTGGATCTCAGCGAGCCGTATACAATAGATTCGAACTCGGATACAAGGCTAAATCCACCTATAAATAATACATGTCATTACTTAGCTGAAACGCTAAGAATCTAGTCAAAGCATAGGTTCCTAAGTCTAGCTTAGTCAACCAAGTTGGACCAAATCAATTTTGGGTTCCCAAGAGTCAAGTTCACTTAGTGAACAAAACTCAATCTAGCTACCATTTAGGGGGAGCTAACACTTTGCTTGTTTCTTTGTTTAGTTAAACACTCGTATGCTTTAGTTTATTTTACTTGCTTAATTTAGAATGGACTAGATAGGAAATAAAGTAGTTTAAACTTGAACAACCTATTACTAAGACAAGTGAACTGATAGTAAGTTAGGGAAGCTCTTCGAAGTGCATGTATAGGAAGTGGTCGTTGCTCCGATAACTAAGAAGGTCATGTGCCTCGTTGAGTGAAACTTGGTGCACTAAGTTGAGTGAAACTGACCGAAGCTAACTCACTAAGTCATTAACTAGTTAGACCAAGACTTAGTCTAAAGTGAATCAAGTACTTGATTTCTTTATTGACTTTGTCTAGGAAGTGGTTGTTCCTTCGATAACCAAGAAGGTCATGTGCCTCGCTATGACCTGGAAGTTAATACTGGAAAAACCTACTTGACTAGCTCAAACCAAGCTTGAATCTAACACAAGTTTAAACACTTTGAAATTGCTCACTAAACTTAATTAAGATAAAAGAAATCCTCATCTCACAAAACTCATAGGAATATGTGTATTGAAAACCTAGCTTGGGCGAGATGATTTAGATCTTAATTAAGCTTAATTAGTTTAACTCAACCTAATAAACTTAATTAATTTACCTTAATAACTTATCTTAATTAAAATTCAACTCAACTTAATTTACTATACTTAAACTTAATTTATTAAACTAAACAAACATATCTAAATAAACAAACTTAACAAAACTTAATTTATTAAAATCAACCCAACTTAATATACTCAATTATAATTAATTTAACAAATTTACTTGCTTAATAAATTTACAGCCTAAATAAATTTAAAATAATTCATCTTACTCAAGGTATGAATTATCTTAAAAAATTTAATTCGTGTAAGACTCCATAATGAACTAATGGATTCTGGATAGTGGCAGCTCCAGACATATGACTAGAGATAGTTAAAAGTTTTCAGAATTAAGCTACAAGAACCTAAGAATAGTCGCCTTTGGAAACAATGGCAAACATAAGGTAATTGGATCAGGTAACATTGAATTAGAGTCTAATTTTGTTATACAAAAAGTTTTGCTCATAGATAATTTTAAATTTAACTCGCTTAGTATAAGTCAGTTGTGTGATGTTGGTTATGTAGTGAAATTTTTATCTAATGAATGTTTGATTAAAAGTATTGAAAATTCAAAAATATTACTTAAGGGAGTTAGGGATAAAAATATATATTCAATAAATTTAGAAAGATCCTCAATTAAGTGTCATATGACAAAGCAAGAGGAGAGTTGGTTGTGGCATAGACGACTTGCTCACATCAACTTTAGGAATATAATGAAGTTAAGTGAAACTAATCTAGTTAGAAGGTTGCCCAAACTTAAAAATATTGAAAACAAAGTTTGTAATGCTTGCTAACATGGAAAACAAACCAAGTATCAACATAAATTAACTGATCAAGGTCGAACAAGTTCAATACTCGAGTTAATCCACTTAGATTTATTCGATTCACATGGAGTAAAATCACTAAGTGGTAATCTATATTGTTTAGTAATAATAGACAATTACTCTAGATTTACATGGGTAAAATTTCTAAAACATAAAGATGAAACATTTGAAGTATTTAAAAATTTTAGTAAACAAATAGAAAACGAAAAAGATCGTAAGATAAAAAAGAATACAAAGTGATAACGGAGGAGAATTTAAAAATGAAAAATTTACAATAATGTGTTAAGAAATTGGATATCGTCATGAATATTCTGTAGAGGAAATGTGACCACTAGAGGGGGTGAATAGCGTCAATTCGTTGCGTGATGGAATTCGATTGCATTCGTCTACAAATCTCGTTAGCGCGCAGCGAAAATAGAAATAAAGCAATAACAAAATAGACAAACACGCAAACACAACTATGTAACGTGGTTCGGAACCGAATGGTTCATACTCCACGGATTGGGCTCAAACGAGCCCTAGCGATGCCAATCACACACCACTAATAAAACACTCCTTCTCGACATAAGTCGGAGGTGGAGAAACCTCGTACAATAGTTTACAACAATAAACTAAATGTTGGATCGAGAAGCGTCGCTAGAGGGGGGGTGAATAGTGATCGTAAATCTTTCGTTGGAATTCGTTCGTTGAGACACAAGTAAATGAGTAAGCACAGCAGAAAATAAAATGACACGTTTATTTTACTTGGTTCACAACCCAGCGGTTGCTACTCCAAGGCCCTATTGGTCCTAGACCGCGTACGGAGGGCAAAGCACTATAACGTCTCCTCCTCGTTGGAGGTAGGAGACAACGATCACAAAATACGGAAGTACGAGGATGAGGCAACAAGCCTACCTCACCTCGTTACGAATAAAAACAACAAATACAATATTAAAAAGTATTACTAGATGCTGCTGCCGACGAAGAAGATCTGAGGTTGTCGTCGTGTCGGCGTTATGACGGTGTTGGAGCGTTGGCATTGTAGGAGCACTTGATGAATAAACTTGATATATTTAGAGTGGAATCCTCTCCTCCTTTTATAGATTTTGGCCTCTGAATTTGTCTCCTCTTTTTTCGGAACGGATCATGAAGTTGTCCAAATTTTATCGTGAAGTGGTCGCGTCAAATGTTATCCGTTTTGACCTAGCGCAAAAGCTGAATCGTCGCCATCAGTCGACTGATGCCTCCCATCACCGATCGATGGGCATCGCTGATCGCTCCATGTCCAGAATGATCGTCACTGGCCACTTCCCTGCAATAAGAGGTTAGCTCAGAAAATGATAAATACGACGGTTTCTAACCGTCCGATCTCGACCTAGACCTTCCACAAGAAGTCTTAGTCGGATCGCCGCCTACGGTCGTCCCCGTAAAGAGGACACGACCTTACAATCTCTCACTCACACGAGCTTACCTCGATAGTAGCTCTCGCTTCCGGCTTCCACTCGATTCCTTCGTCTCCCTCCGAAGTCACTCGAGTGTCGCCCGACCACCACAACTTCCTCCGGGTGTCGCTAACCTTTAGCTCCAGCTTTAATACTTTTCTGCACACTCGATAGCTCATGAGATAACGATGTAAACTTAACTTTGTGTCTTTGCCATAATTAAAATACAGGTTCGATTATCTAGTGCCCCTGCACCAACAATCTCCCCCTTTTTGATCTATGGCAAACCAACACAAAGTTAAGGGAAATTAAAGCATAAAACAGGTATAGTAGAAGATGAATGTGAAGATGAATATCATTTCCAAAAACTCCCCCTCAACCAAAACTCCCCCTTAACCCTAGGTGAGTGTTGAAAGAGATAATTTAATTTTCAAAATTAAATTTTATGTTACTCCCCCTTAAATGTTACTCCCCCTTAACTTTTGCTCTTCTCCTCCTTTTGCCATAATTCAAAAAAAAATGGGGTTTTTGTATAAAATAGGGTTTTGAAAACAACATCGTATATGCATGCATCTAGATAAATCAAATATGAGTCCAAGCATGCGTCTAGTAGTAGTTAGATAGATTGGTTCGAGGTGTGTCCCTCTGCACCAATAATCTAAAGGTTTATAATATAACCCTTAGGGTTAGTTTGCTCTCCCCCTTAGTCAAATATATGAAGTATAAGAGATGTAGGGGGCGCTAAACTTTGGCCTAAGAGTTGTTAAGTACAATAGTTGAGAAAATTAGTATTTTGAAGAGATTGTTTTAAGTATATTTCAATTATCCTTAACATCTCACCCATTCTATGTGTCTCAGAATTTGTTCACCTTATATGTTTTGTGAGATGATTTTAAATTGATTAAAGATAGTCAATCTTGGGTTAGATTCGGATTTAACCTTTAGATCGTTAAGTAACTTTTGCGGCTTCAGTCGTGGTGAGGCACAGGGGCCTTCTTTGATCGGAACAACGACCACTTCCTTAGACAAAGCCAAATTCAAGAAAATATCACTTAAGTCACTTAGGGTTACTTCCTGGTCTAACTAGTTTAGGATACGGTGAGGTAGCTTCAGCTAGTTCCACTCGGTCAAGTGCACCAAGCTAGATACGCCTTATCTAGCTCGAATACACGAGACTTTGTTTCCCTAATGTACTATCATCTCACCGCGTCCTGATACTATGTTGTCAGGAGTTGACTAACTATTTTTCCTATCTAGCCATTCTAAAAATTAAGTAAAATATTCAATGATTTTGCTAAGTAAGCGGGTATACTATTTTAGTGTTAGCTCTCCCTGGACCATTGAACCAATATGGTCTATTCAAATAATGAACTTGATCTTGAGGAATCCAATACTTATTAGTCCTTATATGTGAGTTCAATAAAACCTTTGGGACCCATGCTTGGACTCTTTGATGACTACGATTTACGATAGACATATATGACCTATTCGTAGTCGTTGACCTAAATCCGAGTCCGACTTTATTGTACACGGCTCTTTGGGTTCCAAGTAGTCGATTAAGGTTCTTAGATCCCAACGTGAACCTTTCCAACCTAGCCTCAACCTCTTGAACTTGGTCTTTCAAGAGAGAATTCTCCTCCTCAAGTTTTTCAATTTGAGTTGAGTTTCCCTCTTGAACTTGACTAGTTGAAGGGGTTAGAGTAGCCTCTTGCTTGAGGGTTTCAACCTCCTCAAGTAACGACTCAACCCTAGACTCGGACTTAGTTAATTTCCTATTAAGCATTTTAATTGTATTGTAAAGCGTATGAATTAGTGAGCATCTAACCTTAATTTTCTCCTTTGGTCCAGCTTTGAGTTGCTTCTCGAAGTAGTCTTCGAGTTCGGAGTCGGTGTTGTAATTGGATTCGGATTCGGACTCTGACTCGGACTCTTCGGGTCTTGCCATGCATGCTATGCCGCCGCCTTCTTCGTTGTCCCATGTTGCATGAAAAGCCTTCTTTCGATTTGATTTGAATTGTGCCCTCTTTTGATTCTTTAGTAGCCTCCTTTCCCTCCGAACGATCTTCCGCACTACGTTGACTATTGCTTCCACCTTTTTCGATTCGGACTCTGATTCGTCTTTGGGTTCGAGTTCATCTACTTGCCTAGTAGGTGGCTTGCTTCTTTGTCCTGCAAGTAGAGCAATACCTCTCTCGGCCCGGACCATGTTAGTTTGCTCGTGAAGTTCAAACTCGGAAAATAATTCGTCTAACCTAAGCTTCGAAAGGTCCTTAGAGACCTTGTAGGCATCGACCATGGATGCCCACAAGGTATTCCTAGGAAATGAAGTAAGAACGTACCTTATTAGGTCACGGTTTTCGACCTTGTGTCCGATGGTGTGCAGGCCGTTGACAATGTCCTGGACGCGGGTGTGTAGTTGCGTCGCCGTCTCGTGTTCCTGCATCTTAAGGTTATACAACTTATTGAAAAGAAGGTCACGTTTACATACCTTAGCATCGGACGTTCCTTCGTGTCGCTCGATTAATTTATTCCATAGGTCCTTGGCGCTAATGAATGGTCCGATGCGGTTGAGTTCCTCCTTGGACAAGCCGCATTGCAATATTTGGGTTGCTCTTGCATCGGCTTTGATTTGCCTCTTGGTTGCATTTGTGCACTTGTTGAAATCCAAGGGCTCTCCTTGATCATTGGTGGGTAAAGCAAAGCCGGTTTGGATTATTATCCAAGTCTCGACTTGTGTTTTCAAGAAACACTCCATCCGACCTTTCCAATAACGGAAATCATCTCCGTTAAAGAACAGAGGTCGGGTGGTGCTATATCCCTCAATGTGAGCCATTAAGTATCTTGCAAAACACAAATAAAAACCAAGGGGAATTCCAAGACTTCATCTTGGATTAGTAATGTGGGAAATAAATAGGAAATAAACAGAATTAAATGAGAAAAATAAGAAACTAACAAAAACTAACAACTTACGACCTTCGATGTCCCCGAAAGGGTACTAGACGTTGGATTTTGGGGCTTGAAATGGCTTGTTACGAGGGTAAACCCTGGTAAGAAATGTAGATCTCTCAGAGAGCTTCGATTTGGTAGGTAGATCGTTATGTGAGTCCACTTGTGCGAAAAGTTATGGCCATTTTACCGTCGGCTACTCCAAGAGAGAAAACTTGCAAGCACACAACCAAAACAAACGTACCAAGACTTCGTCTTGGATTAGTAGTGCGGGAGGAAAAAGACCTAAAAAAAAACACGAATCGAAAAATACGAATAGAAAACCAAAACGTGCTAGATCGGTGGTTTCACCAAATCTTAGCGCCCCCGCTCTGATACCAATTGTTGGATCGAGAAGCATCGCTAGAGGGGGGGGTGAATAGCGATCGTAAATCTTTCGTTGGAATTCGTTCGTTGAGACACAAGTAAACGAGTAAGCACAGCGGAAAATAAAATGACACGTTTATTTTACTTGGTTCACAACCCAGCGGTTGCTACTCCAAGGCCCTATTGGTCCTAGACCGCGTACGGAGGACAAAGCACTATAACGTCTCCTCCTCGTTGGAGGTAGGAGACAACGATCACAAAATACGGAAGTACGAGAATGAGGCAACAAGCCTACCTCACCTCGTTACGAATAAAAACAATAAATACAATATTAAAAAGTATTACTAGATGCTGCTGCCGACGAAGAAGATCTGAGGTTGTCGTCGCCAAGGCTTGCGTATGATGTTGGAGCACTTGATGAATAAACTTGATATATTTGGAGTGGAATCCTCTCCTCCTTTTATAGATTTTGGCCTCTGAATTTGTCTCCTCTTTTTTCGGAACGGATCATGAAGTTGTCCAAATTTTATCGCGAAGTGGCCGCGTCAAACTTTATCCGTTTTGACCTAGCGCAAAAGCTGAATCGTCGCCATCAGTCGACTGACGCCTCCCATCAGTCGACTGATGGGCATCAGTCGACTGCTCCATGTCCAATGACTATCGCCAGCCACTTCCCTGCAATAAGAGGTTAGCTCGGAAAATGATAAATATGACGGTTTCTAACCGTCCGATCTCGACCTAGACCTTCCACAAGAAGTCTTAGTCGGATCGCCGCCTACGGTCGTCCCCGTAAAGAGGACACGACCTTACAATCTCTCACTCACACGAGATTACCTCGATAGTAGCTCTCGCTTCCGGCCTTCCACTCGATTCCTTCGGCTCTCTCCGAAGTCACTCGAGTGTCGCCCGACCACCACGGCTTCCTCCGGGTGTCACTAGCCTTCAGCTCCAGCTTTAATACTTTTCTGCACACTCGATAGCTCGTGAGATAACGATGTAAACTTAACTTTGTGTCTTTGCCATAATTAAAACACAGGTTCGATTATCTAGTGCCCCTGCACCAACACTAAATACAATAAGCAAATACAATATGAAATACAACACGAGATGCAAAGAAAACTTTACACAAAACTCTTTTGAATGCTTGCTTCATAGGTTGATCGAGTAGCACTTGGAGACCATGAATTGTAGCAGCAACTCGCCCCAAAATACCTCAAAGAACCTTGTTGATTTCCTCCTCCACGAGCTCCATTTAAAGCTGCTTCCTAGGCTGGAAATCGCCGATAAGTCGACTGCTCGGGACCATCAGTCGACTGATAACACTGTTGTTGTGAGACAATGGTGTAATCCACGCTGGAAAAATCCAACGGATAGGACATTAGTTGACTGATCATGTCCATTAGTCGACTAATGGAGCCTTCACTCGACTGCTAACCCTGCAGTCGAGTCTCGACTCCATTCTCAGGTCAAACTCGAGCACCAACGATCGATCACACAATCGGGCCGATCGCTGAGCCAACAATGACTACCCACCGATATTTGACTCACACCAATCATCCCCATATCCATGTTGGACTTCTCAAATGCCACCAATATCAAACCCTTTGGACTTCTCAAATGCCAAGACTCAAGCTTGGACTTTCCCTTGCCAACCCATGTTGGAGTTTCCATGCCAAGATCTATGCTTGGACTTTTCCATTGCCAAGACCCATGCTTGGACTTCTCATGCCAACTACTCAAGTCTTGGACTTTTCCATGACAAATACATTGTCATATATTTTTGTCGAACATCAAAACATCTCTCAAGTCAAGCTCGAGTCCTGGTCAATCGTGACCTGGGTCGATTGCACCAACAATCTCCCCCTTTTTGATGTTTGACAAAAACTAAACAAACCATTGAGTTAGACCATCTAACTAAACCAATCATCCCCATCAATTTTCCCAATTGATGTCATTCTCCCAATAAGTTTTCCCCCTTTTTGACTAACATAAAAAAGGTTCTCTCCAAGGAGGTCAATGTCTCATGTCCCAATGAGATATTACAATCTCCCCCTTGGTTCAAAAATACCTAGGATGTCTACCATCTTCCAAGTGATAAGTATCATATCACTCAAGAGAGGCAATCCTATACACTCTCCCAATTTCCAAATTGGGTATCTCAAAATCTCATTTTCCCCCTCATGAAGAAAAATACCATCCATCATCCCATGATGGATACCTCCCTTTAAAGGCTTGCTCCCCCTTGACCATTGCACTAACAATGTCCTTGGGAAGTCCCTAAGCCAATAGGAACTCTAAACCATAAAAAATAAGGTTAGAAATTCAACATTGAACTTTCCAACACCTTAAATTTGATACATCACCCTAAAACTCTCCTAATCCATATCCAATGGATTTTCACCCTTTCTAATGCTTCCTAAAGCATATCCTAGGGTTAGGAGTGGTTAGGGAACTTTACCATGGCTGAAAATGGACTAAACAACTTTGTTTTTCACAAAATCATCTTGGCAGTCGAGTCCTTCAGAAATCAATCGACTGCCTTGCACATCAGTCGACTGCCACCAAGGGCAGTCGACTGATAACTGAAATTTCTGAATTTTAGTTATCAGAAATGGATTTTAAAAATTCATAAATAATTATACGTATATCAAAAAATCATGAAAATTCTTACGTATAATACTTATGACCAATACAATGGATGAAAAATATTTGAAAATTATTTTACCCATAAAATAGTGAAATTGACACAAAGTTCAAAACCATTGAAATTTTCAATGTTTTAGCCCTACTTTGTATCAACTT
Organism: Wurfbainia villosa; assembly: GCA_025175895.1. NCBI lineage: Eukaryota > Viridiplantae > Streptophyta > Magnoliopsida > Zingiberales > Zingiberaceae > Wurfbainia > Wurfbainia villosa. Next base: position 36,304,899 of record CM046006.1, read on the forward strand.
CATCAATGATGATTTCTATCAAAAGATAGACTTCACCAAGGTTTTCTAAAATGATTTTAAAATGTTTTTGAAAACCTATATTGGATCATGTTCCTTGGGCTCAATGTACATGACTTGTACACAAGCTTTCCCAATGATCCACAATTAGTTAAGGATGAGTTTTAGTTCATCTAGATGCAAAAATTATGCACCTTGAACTTAACTTATATCCTAACATCTCACATGTATCTAGGGTGTATAAATACACATACATGTCAATGTAATATGAGATGTGGATTTTGTTCTCCTAATCTAGGGTTTCATGCATTTTTCTAAGGCAACCCTACTTGATTCCCTTATATATGGGACTCCAAGTCATGCCAAAGTCCTTAAATCAATTTTCATTAATTTAAATGCATGAAGTATGATCATGGCATAAATGATAACATAAGTAAACATGGCCAATGATCACGATGTCATGACATATGATACAATTTAAGCATACATGACATTTAACCTAACCCTAAGCATGATCATGATATTTTAAATGATTAAAAATAGATATGATGTCATGGCATGTTATATGACAATCAAAGCATGGCAAATAAAAAGTATAGGTATAAGAATACCTAAATTTCAATATTAGTTGCCATTTGATATAATTAAATATATTTTGCCATATTATCACTTTTCTTTCTAGTGTGCCAAAAACTCAAAATGACACACTATGACCTCTAATCCTAAATTGTGCCAATTTGATTGATTTTTCATAATCTTCAAGATATATTGGCACATCCTAAAATATTTTAATATTAATAATCAAATCTATTTCCAAGGTATCCATAACCTTGAAAATTACCTAAAGTGACACCTTTACCATGGTTAGGTTAACTACCAATCCATTTAAGGTTGGCATACCCTAACCCATTTAGCGTGAATCAATCACGCTCTTAGGAACCCAAAACCTATTTGAGCTCCTAGGGTTTACTAGATATTCCTTAGGGATAACCTCCCTAGATACCTTCCTAATGACCCTTCTAGGCTTGTTAGCCTTGGTCATTTTAGTCTTGACTAGGTTAACCTTAGGGATTGCCTCCCTAGTAACCTTCTTAGCGGTCTTCCTAGGTTTCATGGAAACCTTGACCACTAAGCACCTACCTTGGTCAACCTTAGGGATGAATTCCCTATTGACCTTGGCTTTCCTAGACCTAATTTGAGTTCCATAATCAAATGGAACATTGTGGTAGGTCTTTTTGAGCTTAAGCTTGCCCTTGGATGGTTCTTGTTTCCTAGGTCTTTGACTTTGACTTTTAGACCCTATGCTTTGACCATTTTACCCTTTAATTGAATTTTTCATCTTTGCAAGGGTCTTTTTAAGTTTCTCAAGCCTTAACCTCAAGGCTTGATTTTCTAATTCTACTTGTCCAATTTTTGATTTTTCATCTATTCTTTGGACATTGTTTTTCCTAGGCATATGTCTAGTCCATTTAGGGTTGATGCCTAGGTGATCTTCTATTTTCCTAATAGATTCCTTAGGTAATGTATTTCTAGGGACATTAGTCCCAAATTTCTCCTTATTTTCAAGGTGAATATTCTTAGCTCCTAGGCAAAAGTATTTGTTATTCTTAGCATGCTTTTCATGAATAATTGCAAGATTACTTAAGTTATTTCTAGCATGCTTTTTGACATTAAAACTAGAAGAATGAGCATTATTGAAATGATATACCTTAGGATTTGCCTTAGTGGCTCCCCCTACTTGTGATGCTCCCCTTTGCCCCTTCTTCTCCCCCTTTGGGCATTGACTCCGGTAGTGTCCCGATTGTCGGCATTTGAAGCAAATCACTTGCTCCTTGCCCTTCCTAATTGAGGCACCGGCATCCTTCGAATTTGTATTGACTTTTGATGCCGGAGGAGTCTTCCTTACTCTCTTTGGACACTTGCTCTTATAGTGCCCGGATTCCCCACACTCAAAGCAAATTATATGAATTTTATTTGAGGTTGAAGTGTTTGAGTTACCTAGGGTGGTGGTGAGGGTCTCTTGAGCTTGCTCTTCCTCTCAACTAGATGTAGATGGTTCTTCTTATCGCTCCGGTGTTGAGGATGCTCTAATCTCCTCCCCCTCAATCCTAGAGGTGGAGGTCTCCTCCAATTCTTCCTCTTCCTCTTCCTCTTCCACTGACCCGGAAGTTGACTCCTCCTCAACTTCCAAATCCTCACTTGCTTGTGAGGATGAGCTCTCTTCCTCCTTTTCCTTTTCTTCTTGGATTGAGTGAGGCTCTTCATGAAATTTTGCCAATTTTTCCCATAGCTCCTTAGAGTCAAGATATTCACCTAGCCTAGACAAAACATCATTAGGTATCAAATCTTCTAAAAGTTTTGTTACATTGGCTTCGGTTTTGAATTTTTGTCGTTGCTCTTGGGTCCATTTCTTCAACTTTAGAACTTCTCCCTTCTTATCCCTAAGAGGTTCAAAGCCTTCTACAAGGATGAACCAATCCTCTATGTCCGTAATCAAGAATGTCTCCATTCTTGCTCTCCATGCCAAAAAATCTTCTCGGTAGTATGGTGGTGGAGTGTTGATGTCTCATCCAAGCTTGTCTTGGAATTCCATCTTCCCTCTAGCGTCTTTATCTCCCGGCGGTTAGTCCGTAGAAGAGCTCCGAGCTCTGATACCAATTGTAGAGGAAATGTGACCGCTAGAGGGGGGGTGAATAGCATCGATTCGTTGCGTGATGGAATTCGATTGCGTTCGTCTACAAATCTCATTAGCACATAGCGGAAATAGAAATAAAGCAATAACGAAATAGACAAACACGCAAACACAACTATGTAACGTGGTTCGAAACCGAACGGTTCCTACTCCATGGATTGGGCTCAAACGAGACCTAGCAATGCCAATCACACACCACTAATAAAACACTCCTTCTCGACACAAGTCAGAGGTGGAGAAACCTCGTACAATAGTTTACAACAATAAACTAAATACAACAAGCAAATACAATATGAAATACAACAAGAGATGCAAAGACAACTTTACACAAAACTCTTTTGAATGCTTGCTTGCTAGGTTGATCGAGTAGCTGTTAAATACGGGGATATTAAAATATTAAATTAAATGGACAAATAATTAAGGAAATAATCCTGGAAATTTTTCGGGATTTTTAGGGAATTTTAGGAATTTTTCCGGAATTAAACGGACTCCGTACGAGATTTTTATGGGGATAAAGTAATGGGCTTTAGAGGGGTCTATTTAAAAGGGGATAAATACGCGATGGAAAACCTAATTTCTATTTTCTTTTTCTATTTCTTCTTTTCCCCGCCGCACTGCGACCTCGTTTCCCCTTCGGCAGTTTCTTCGCCGCCCGACGCCGCTCCCTCCGACGGTTCTCTTCTCACGCGCGACTCGCCGACGCCAACCCTCTTCCTCGCCGGCGAGCCTTTCTTCCTCGAGTCGCCACCCAAGCACCGCGTCGTTCGTGACCACGACCATGCGCCACGCAGGCCGCGTCATAGGCGACCGCGCCTTGATGCCCTCTTCCCTTCTTGGTGTCCGGCGCTAGGTCAGCCGGTCTTCTCCGTGGCGTTGCCTTCTTCTCCGTTGGATTGCTTGGGTTGGTGTTTCACACCGTGGTATCTTTGAGAGGGGCTGTGAGGGTTTATTGGGGGTGTTGTGCAGTTAGGGTTGGAGGTGGTCGTGCAAGGATTGGCTGTGAACAATCTTTGAGCCACTGTAAATTGAGTTGGGGATCTAATTTGGGAAAGGATTGGCTGTCGGTGGAATTCCTAGGGCGGGTGTGCTTGATTGGTTGATTTGGGTTGATTCCGGAGTTATTCGGTTGATCGGTATGGTATTCGGAGGATATAGGATTTGGGTGATATTGTTTGATCTTGAGGATGTTTTAGGTAAATGGATTGGTACAATAATTGGATAAATTGAAAGCCATTAAATTTTAGTTATTTGGCTTAGGTTGTTAAAATGCGGATTAATCCAGGTTTAATTGATTAATTAGCTTATGATTAATTAATCAAAGTTTTATCAATTGATTTAGTGAGCTAAATTAATTGTATGAATATTTGTGGTAGGAAAAGGATTATTAAGACGGTTGGAAAATTTGGGAGAATTGGAAATTGATTTGGGGCAATTGGGTTATGAAGGAAATCGATTAATTATTCGATTTGTCGGTGAATTGTATTTTTGTGCTTGACTATAGTCATGCTTTATGCAGGTTTCGGTCACGAGGCAGGTCCCCAGTCGTGACGATTTGGTTCATTCTTGCGGATATATATATTCAGGCGGGTATTTTGACTTAACTTTTAGATTAAGTCAAGTTGATATGCTAGTTAGGATGGCTTACAATAACTTTTTCATGTTTATATGCCTGGTATGCTTTTGGTGCCTACTAGATACATGCATGTGATAGGATATGATTATATTTCCCTATTTGATTTGGATCATAGTACATGGATTAGGGATATGTACATATTGATTGTACATATTATTCGGATAGGTGTTTGGAGTAGGATTTACATGCTTTAGTATCATGCACCATTTTTGCATGATTGCATCTTTGTAGCCGGGCCGGACGGGTTCCATTATCACAGCCCATGGGTTAGTGGTACATCGAGGTGTGTGCATTGCTCTGTCGAGCATTTGGTCCGCTCATGGGTAGCGATGAGGCAGCGTGGTAGCGGGCAGGGATCCCTCCTCTGACCTATGACACCGGGAGATGAGAGCTTAGCTCCCCCACTATGTTTGGTGAGTATTCCTGCCCAGATGGCAGAAGGGGTAAGTTGATTTATAGTAGACTGTTTATCATTTATTTTGGTTGATGGCCTGAGGCTAAATTATATAACTGCGTGTGAGTTTGGATTCCGGTCGTGTTGACCGATGTATAGTGGCCGTGTAGGCCTTGTATGTAAATTGGGATTGTCACCCGTACAGGGGACATGCTGCCGGATTTTTGTCTGGCGGGGTCTCCTTCGGGGCATGACAATTTATTTGGTATCAGAGCGCCTAGGTTTTCGAGTTCCTAGGGGGTTTTGGATTTTATTTTGGAGTTCGCCATGTATTTGCAGTTTTTGCGAGGTAATTTGGAAAAATTTTGGATTGGTATGGATTTTCGATGATTTTTATGTTTCGAAAATTCGAGGATTTTTTTGACGAGATTAATATGGGGTTTTGGCGGCGACATGACCTCTCCTGACGGTGAAATAGGTATGATGATTAATTTGATATGTTTTTATTTGTGATAATATCTGTATTCATTTAACAGATATGAGACGAGGTGGGCGTGCTTGGCAGGCGTGGCGTGGGGCGACCACGCGGAGGACCCAGATCTTTGGCGGCAGACTTGCGGAGAGATCACGAGGGTGAGCATATTGATCGAGGTCGATTCACAGTCTTTGTGGGAGTCGTGGATCCTCAGTCCTCGGCGGATCCTCCTCCCGAGATACCCGCTTCTGGAGTATCCGATGTACCAGTGGGAGATCCTGCTGCTACACATCAGACACCCCCGCCCGTAGGACCTGCTACTCTGAGACAGCAGGCCCATCGGTGGGCGGTCGACCCTCACTCGATATCGGCCCTACTTATCCTCTTCGATGTAGGCGTAGCGCGAGCTCGGATTCGGGATTAGCGAAGTCGATGAAAAGCCGGTTCACTTTATTCGGAGAGGCGATCCTAGCTCATTCTTGGATCGAGGCGATGGGCGTACCTTCTACTATATGATAGTGCTCCGAGTGGGAGAAAGCGAGTTAGCGACCTTCCATTTCGAGGCGAGGCCGAGATCACGGTGGGACATGCACGCTCGATTATTGGCGGCGATGGGTTACACTGGCGAGATTTAGAGGCTTTTGAGAGTCGATGTTCCCACGGGCATATCAGATGATGCGACGTCAAGATTTTCTGAGTCTTCGACAGAATAATCGCTCAGTGATGGAGTATAATATAGAATTTAATCGGTTAGCCAGGTTTTGTCCAGAGTTAGTTCTTTGAGGATAGGTCATGGATGATGCGGTTTGTTCGAGGACTAGATGGGCATCTGGTCGGGATGGCGGGATTTGGTAGTTCTTCCTCACAGGAGGCGTTGGATAGAGCTTTGTTGATCGAGTCGGCTCAGCGGAGGGTCATCTGACGGGAAGAGAAGCGGTGAAAGAACCGAGTCGGACCAGCGACCACGGACTCTTGGACATCATGAGTGGCGCGATCAGCCGGTCGAGAGTCATTACAGGGCATCTAGCCCGGCCTCGAGAAATCGGGGCGATCTTGGTGGGCCCTCCCAGTCTTTTGAGGGCCGGAGGCCGCCCACTAAGTGACACCCTCGTATTTGTGGATCGAAGAGCATATTGTCTCGATCGCACCTTGGGAGCTTTGCTATTATTGCAAGCTACCTGGACACATGAGTCGAGATTGTTCGTTGAAGGCTCAGCATGTGGCTTCCGGGGTTTCTATTCAGGGAGGACCGTTGCATCGATGCAGGACTCAGAGGGGGCGAGACGCAGACCTTCGCAACGCCGCAGAGAGGATAGCTCCCCTGCAGGAGTCGCTATGGTATTCATGGACAGGAGTACACGGTGCCCGTCACAGGTGTCACGGTTGATTCCAGACCGCGATGCAGATCATGCGCCTCAACCATGGGTACAAGACCATTCGCAAGCAGCGACCATCGACATAAGACACCGCAGCCTTCGCCACTAGTTGAATCACCGAATCCGCAAGATAAGATACGCAATAGTTATACTAGCCTTTCTATCAGCCTTCGTATCAGTCTCAGGCTCAGGCACAGCCACCTTTTACAGTGAGACCACCTCCACCGCCACCGGAGACTGGGCGGATTCATGCGATTACCAGAGAGGATGCGCAGCGAGCCAACGAATCCGTATTTCGCGGTACGGTTTCACTTTATGCATTTTCAGCTATTATGCTAGTTGATACTGGTAGTTCGCATTCGTTTATTTCTCGTACTTTTATGAGAGAGATTGGTAGACTACCGGCTATTAGATCACAGAGATTAGTCGTCTCCCTACCATCTGGCGATACATTGGATGTTACCCAGGAGGTTCGAGGTTGTCCCTTAGATTTTGGTAACATCATTCTTACTGTAGATTTATTGGTACTGGACATAGTTGAGTTCGACATTATCCTTGGCATGGATTGGCTGTCGACATATCATGCCACAGTAGATTGCCAGAGGAGGGTGGTCACATTCCGACCTCCGAACCAACCCTCGTGGGATTTCACTGGCATCCGAGACAACGACATAGTGACCATATCTGCGATTCAGGCTCAGAAGCTTTTATTGCACGGTTGCCAGGGTTTTCTATTATCGATGATCAATGTAGAAGACAGTGGTGACTCTCAGATCGCGGACATCCCTATGGTTCGAGAGTATCCAGACGTTTTTCCAGAGGAGTTACCGGGTCTGCCTCCCAGAAGGCAAGTGGAGTTCATGATTGAGTTAATACCTGGGACATCGCCGGCATCGAAAGCTCCTTATCGTATGGCCCCGAGAGAGTTGGATGAGTTAAAGGTTCAGCTCCAGGAACTTTTGGACAGAGGTTTTATTCGCCCTAGTGTATCACCCTGGGGTTCTCCGGTTCTCTTCGTGAAGAAGAAAGATGGTTCGATGAGACTGTGCATCGACTACAGGCAGTTGAACGCTGTCACTATCAAAAATAAATATCCCCTGCCACGTATTGAGGACTTGTTTGATCAGCTCAGAGGTACATCAGTCTATTCTAAGATTGATCTGCGGTATGGATATCATCAATTAAGGGTTAGAGATTCTGACATTCAGAAGACAGCGTTCCGTACCAGATATGGACATTATGAGTTTTTGGTAATGCCATTTGGGCTTACCAATGCTCCAGCGGTATTCATGGATTTGATGAACCGTGAATTTATGGATTTCCTAGATCGGTTCGTCATTGTTTTTATCGATGACATTCTGGTCTATTCTCGTTCCGAGGAGGAACACGCGCAGCATCTTCGCCTTGTTCTCGATAGGCTCCGACAGAAGCGGCTATATGCGAAGTTCAATAAATGCGCATTCTGGTTACACTCAGTCGGTTTTCTAGGACATGTGGTTTCGAGTAGAGGTATTTTAGTTGACTTCGTAAGATCGAGGTCATTCACGGTTGGGAGCACCAAATCGTCAGAGGTTCACAGTTTCCTAGGCTTGGCCGGTTATTACAGACGGTTCGTTGAGGGTTTCTCGAGCATTACTATGCCATTGACACACCTCACCAGGAAGAGCGTGAAGTTCACGTGGACAGAGGCGTGCGAGACTAGTTTTTAGGAGTTGAAGAGGAGATTGGTGTCAGCACCGATCCTGGTATTACCATCAGGGGACAACGGTTTCGTTCTTTATACAGATGCATCTCTACATGGTTTAGGCGCAGTATTGATGCAACACGGTAGGGTAGTCTCTTATGCTTCTCGCCAGTTGAAGGACCATGAGAAAAACTACCCAGTTCATGATTTAGAGTTTGCCACTATTGTTGGGATCTCTTTATGCAAAATAGCATATGCACAATGGAAAAATTAGTATCCCTTCCAAGTGATCCTTGCGAAAGAAAAACTCGTACAAAAATAAATTTCTCAAAAGAAAACCTATCTTATAGGAGAGTTCTACCTTTGTTGCGTGCCCTTTGCAATCCCGCTTTTCCTTGGATGTGTTGGATCTTTTAGCACGTTCAAATGTTCGTGCCTCTATATGTATCCACACGAGCAAGCTCTTGTCTCACAAAAGAAAACTAGAAGATCTCTCCTTTACTTCTTGCTAGAGAAGTCTCTAAAGGAGAGGAAGGTAGGGAAGAAGAGAAAGGAAGAAGAAGACTACTCTTCTTGCTAGCTTACACTCACAAAACCACACAACAAAAGCCTCTCCCACCAAGCTCTCACCAAGCCTTAAGCTCTAACTCAACTCCTTTGGCCGGCCACCCCATGGGGTGTTTTATAGAATTTGAAAAACCTTTCATCTCCTATCACATTCAATGCAATCAATGACATTGAAAGATAATTAAACAAGGAGTTATCCTCCTTGTTTTGGCCGGCCACATGTGGAGGAAATCCAAGGGTCAAAACCCTTTGTCTCCTTCCAACTCATCAAGCTTAGGTGGCATGCTTATGTGGCATGCTTATGTGGCATGCTTAGGTGGCATGCTTATGTGGCATTCATGGATGTTGAATTAATCTTATTAATTCAATAAGCTTATGTTATCATATTGAATTAATCTCATTAAATCAATAAGGTAACATATTGAATTAATCTTATTAAATCAATTAAGCTTAGCATATTGAATTAATCTCATTAAATCAATAAGCTAAAATTCTCATTAAGCTTAAAGTCCAAAAACCATTTTGTACTTAAGCTTATTCCCAAATTATTCTAGTCAAACTAGAATGCTCTAATTCTTCTAATCATCATGCTCTTTGTGTGTGACCCTATAGGCTCTCATAACGTTGGCAGTGGATCTAAACTCTTTTAGATACACAAGCAATGAGCGGCATCTAGCAATACATCATTGCTACCCAAGTTATGAGATAAGTCAAGATCCGACTAACCTTTCCGCGACTACTATAATGTATGACCGTGTCCTTCTATCCTTGATATCAGATTGACCAATGAGCCATAGACCGTGTCATCCTCGATCAATCTATGTGTTTCTTGATCCCTGAGTAAACTAACTCAAACAAATGAGCTCAATATCTCATATTGACTCATTCGAGCATGGCCATGCGTTTTAGTAGTTCTACTCAATCAAGAGGCCCACAGATATCACTCCTGTCATATGGGAGGGATAGATCCCATCTACATTACTCACATCCCTCCGCATAATTTGTTATATACCCAGTAATCGCCTTTATGGTCCACCCTGTTACGGGTGACGTTTGACGATACCAAAGTACATAACTCCTTATGTAGGGAACCGTAGTGACTTCAGGTTTGAGGACTATTCATATCAATAGTCACATGAGAAAGTTTATGACACTCATATGACGATCCATGAAACTTTCTCATGGCGGGTCAGTTCAGTATATATTCTCTAATATATACCCATGTGTCAACTTGATATCATATATCCATGACTTGTGAGATCAAGTCATCAATTGACCTACATGCTAGTCTTTATGTATTAATATTGCCCTTGCATATTAATACTTGACTAGGAACATTTAAGAAAGTGTTCTCTACAGCCTCTCATAATCAATTCTGCCAATTGATGTGCTGTAGATAAGAACCTACTTTTCTAGGGCATTATTATATATTTAATTTAGCTGGCACAAGCAAGACGTAAATATATAATAACCAATCCTTTGCCTTTATAGAATATGATACAAAATGTTCCCTATTCAACCATCACATGTTTGGTTCTAGGGCTATAACTAACAGCTATTATCTATGCCTTGAAGATTTGGAGGCATCATTTATATGGTATTACGTTTGAGATTCTCACTGACCATAAGAGTCTCAAATATCTGTTTACGCAGAAGGAACTCAATCTCCGACAGAGGAGATGGATGGAGTTCCTGAAGGATTATGACTGTACCATCAGCTACCACCCAGGGAAAGCCAATGTGGTTGCTGACGCACTTAGCCGGAAGTCCCGAGGGACTTTAGCTTCCTTCCGAGTTTTGGTCACGGATTTGATTCAGGGTTTCTCTGAGTTGAGCTTAGAGGAGCAGGGACCGACAGAGCAGGGCGTTCTAGTTACCATGGTTGCTCAGTCGTCTATCCGGACGAGAGCCCGGGAGGCTCAGGCCAATGATCAGCATTTACAGTTCATTGGTAGTCAGATAACTTCTGGACAGCAGACTGAGTTCACCCGCGATGATGAGGGTATTATATATTTCCGAGGCAGATTATGTGTACCTCAGCCTCACCCGGTTATGGAGGAGTTACTACAGGAGGCTCATCGCTCTCGATTTGCAATCCACCCAGGCGGAACCCGCATGTAACGAGATTTAAAGCGTTTGTATTGGTGGAATGGTATGAAGAAAGACATCGTAGATTTTGTAGCTAGATGTCTGAATTGTCAGCAGGTCAAGGCTGAGCACCAGAGACCAGCTGGATTACTTCAGAGGATTCCTATTTCTGAGTGGAAGTGGGATCATATTACTATGGATTTTGTGATGGGATTGCCTAGGACATGTCGAGGCCATGACGCGATTTGGGTAGTCGTAGACCGACTAACCAAATCTGTGCACTTCTTATCGATTCGGAAGACCGACTCTCTGGATCGGTTGGCAGAGCTGTATTGTCGGGAGATCATCAGATTGCATGGTGTTCCTTTGAGCATTATATCAGATAGAGATCCCCATTTCACGTCTAGGTTCTGGCAGAATCTGCAGCAGGCTTTAGGCACACAGCTTCGGTTTAGTACTGCATTCCATCCGCAGACAGATGGACAGTCTGAGCGGACCATTCAGACACTAGAGGATTTGCTGAGGTCCTGTGTTATAGATTTCGGAGGCAACTGGGAGGATCATTTGCCGTTAGTGGAATTCGCCTACAATAACAGTTATCATTCGGCTATCCAAATGGCCCTATATGAGGCATTGTATGGTAGACCGTGTCGTACACCCACCCTCTGGGAGGAGGTTGGGGAGGCCCAGTTGCTAAGACCCCAGATAGCTCAGCATGAGGCAGAGTTGGTCCGTACCATCAGACGTAGGATGACAGAGGCGCAGGATCGCCAGAAGAGTTATGCAGATCGTAGACGGAGACCTTTGGAGTTCTCTATTGGTGATCATGTATTCTTGCGAGTTTCACCCACAAAAGGGGTGAAGAGGTTTGGACTCCGTGGTAAGCTAGCTCCTAGATATATCGGTCCGTTTGAGATTTTAGAGAGGATCGGAGCAGTTGCTTATCGTCTAGCGCTACCACCATCTTTGACGAGTGTACATGATGTGTTCCATGTGTCTATGCTGAGGAAGTATGTGCCAGATTCTACACATATTCTATCAGATGTATCAGGTTCCATTCAACCTGATGCTACATACGCAGAGGTTCCGATACGGATTTTGGATTTCAAGGAACGACAGTTGCGGAACAAGGTTGTGCGACTTGTCAAGGTCGGGTGGAGTCACCACACCGACGAGGAGGCTACTTGGGAGCTCGAGGAAAAGATCAGAGCTTAATACCCCAACTTATTTACTGGAGGTACGTGAGGTATATTTACAATACTTATGGTATTTCTTACTTGTTAAATAACTGAGTAGGAAATTTGGGGACCAAATTTTTATTAGTGGGGGAGAATGTTAAATACAGGGATATTAAAATATTAAATTAAATGGACAAATAATTAAGGAAATAATCCTGGAAATTTTTCGAGATTTTTAGGGAATTTTAGGAATTTTTTCGGAATTAAACGGACTCCGTACGAGATTTTTACGGGGATAAAGTAACGGGATTTAGAGGGGTCTATTTAAAAGGGGATAAATACGCGATGGAAAACCTAATTTCTATTTTCTTTTTCTATTTCTTCTTTTCCCTGCCGCGCCGTGACCTCGTTTCCCCTTCGGCAGTTTCTTCGTCGCCCGACGCCGCTCCCTCCGACGGTTCTCTTCTCACGCGCAACTCGCCGACGCCAACCCTCTTCCTCGCCGGCGAGCCTTTCTTCCTCGAGTCGCCACCAAGCACGCGCTGTGCGTCGACCACACCACAAGCCGGCCGCCGCGCCAGAGCGACCGACGCCGCTGTTCTCTTCCCTTCGCCGTCCGACGCCTAGGTCCGCCGTGGTCGCCGCCATCGGGCAAACGTTGCCTTCCGCCATCGCTTCCCCGTGTGCCCACACACACGCCGCCTCTGCCCTTCTCGCCGGTGGTCGCCGGAGTAGGTAAGGGTTTCTTTTGTTGATTGCTTGGGTTGGTGTTTCACGGCTGTGGTCGGCTGAGAGGGGCTGTGAGGGTTTATTGGGGGTGTTGTGCAGTTAGGGTTGGAGGTGGTCGTGCAAGGATTGGCTGTGAACAATCTTTGAGCCACTGTAAATTGAGTTGGGGATCTAATTTGGGAAAGGATTGGCTGTCGGTGGAATTCCTAGGGCGGGTGAGCTTGATTGGTCGATTTGGGTTGATTCCGGAGTTATTCGGTTGATCGGTATGGTATTTGGAGGATATAGGATTTGGGTGATATTGTTTGATCTTGAGGATGTTTTAGGTAAATGGATTGGTACGATAATTGGATAAATTGAAAGCCATTAAATTTCAGTGATTTGGCTTAGGTTGTTAAAATGCGGATTAATCCAGGTTTAATTGATTAATTAGCTTATGATTAATTAATCAAAGTTTTATCAATTGATTTAGTGAGATAAATTAATTGTATGAATATTTGTGGTAGGAAAAGGATTATTAAGACGGTTGGAAAATTTGGGAGAATTGGAAATTGATTTGGGGCAATTGGGTTATGAAGGAAATCGATTAATTATTCGATTTGTCGGTGAATTGTATTTTTGTGCTTGCCTATAGTCATGCTTTATGCAGGTTTCTATTACGAGGCGTGTCCCAAATGTGACGATTTGGTTCATTCTTGCGGATATATATATTCAGGCGGGTATTTTGACTTAACTTTTAGATTAAGTCAAGTTGATATGCTAGTTAGGATGGCTTACCATAACTTTTTCATGTTTATATGCCTGGTATGCTTTTGGTGCCTACTAGATACATGCATGTGATAGGATATGATTATATTTCCCTATTTGATTTGGATCATAGTACATGGATTAGGGATATGTACATATTGATTGTACATATTATTCGGATAGGTGTTTGGAGTAGGATTTACATGCTTTAGTATCATGCACCATTTTTGCATGATTGCATGCTGGCTGGACGGGGTTCCATTATTGTTGAGCCCGCAGCTAGTTACATGGCCTGCACACACTGCCACTCATGGGTTAGTGGTACATCAGGAGGGTGTGTGTAGTTGCTCTGTCAGGCTCCGCTGGTCTGCTCATGGGTAGCGATGAGGCAGCGTGGTAGCGGGCAGGGATCCCTCCTCTGGCCTATGACACCGGGAGATGAGAGCTTAGCTCCCCCACTATGTTTGGGGCAGGAGGATAGGTGTACTCCGACAGCATCCTGTCCACTCGGTCACTCAGGAGCAGTGATGGCAGAGTGTACAGTTGTCATAGCCCTACCCACTCGGCTTCACCATTACGTGTGAGGCGGCTGACTGGCGTCAGGGGTGACCATGTCATTGGCACGGCATGCACTTTGCACGGATTGCATTTGTATTGTGTTTGCTGCATTTTTATTGATGCCTTGGATGTGCATATGATTGTCATGCATACAGGATACATGTTTATATATGGTGAGGACTTTATTACTTCTAGTCAGGCACATGCTCCTATATCAGGGTAGGAGATTCAGGTAAGTACAGTCATTTTGTATTTCTTGCTTGCATACCCTATTTATGTGAGACTGTACTGGCATGATATTTTTATTGTTAGCTATACCTTACTTTGCATATCTACTATACCCGCAGAGTTCTTTTAACTCACCCCGTTGATTTATATCTATTTCAGGATGAAGCTGTCAGGAGAGTGTAGCTGCTGGACCCCCACTCATCGTGAATGTTTTATTTTGGATATTTGCTTTATGGTTTGAATATTTTGGTTAGAGGACATGTATAGGTTTGGAGATTGATTTTGTATTTGGATTTTTGGTGTCCGTATGGACCTTATTCGAATTTTGGTTTGATTGGATTTTGGTGAGTATTCCTGCCCAGATGGCAGAAGGGGTAAGTTGATTTATGGTAGACTGTTTATCATTTATTTTGGTTGATGGCCTGAGGCCAAATTATATAACTGCGTGTGAGTTTGGATTCCGGTCGTGTTGACCGATGTATAGTGGCCGTGTAGGTCTTGTATGTAAATTGGGGTTTTTGCCTTCCCCAGGATTCGAACTCTAGACCACCAGGCTAAGTACTAAAGTTTATGAATCCTGGTAACCCACTTCCAGGGGAAGGCAAAAACCCACTTCCAAAGGTGGGAAGTCCAGGTGTGTTGGCAATGTGCTAGTCCTCGGAATGCTCATAGGCTCCCATGTCCCCGGATTAAAATTTTCACTAATGAAAACTAATCCGGATGAGATGAGTTTCCTAAGCACAACCAATTCGTCGTCGTGCTAACGACTCGAGTGATCGCTTTAACAAACTAGTTGTTCAAGCAACCAACTCTCCTAGTCGATTAGCCGCGGAAGAGACGACGGATGGATTGCCGGTTTTTGTGTTTCTTATTCGGGGTCCATGATTATACAAATACATGCAAATGTAAACTAGTATAATCAACATATACTAACATAAAGAACATAAGCTAGCATATCAAATAAGAACATGCAAAGATCATAAATAAAAGTTAATAAAACTTTTATACCTCTTGATCTTCTATCGTATGTCCTAACCTCCTTGTAGACTTCGTGTGGGCGAAGATCCTCCACAAGTCGAAGCTTCTTAGATCTTCTTCAATCCAAAGAAAGAAGAACTCTCTTTCCCTTCTTGCTTGAGCCAACCACCAATCCACAAAGGATTGATGCCATGACCCCAAGAATAGAGAGAACATAATGGAAACAACCAAGCAACCGAACTAGGGACAAACCCTAGCTCCTTGTGCCGCCGGCCAAGAGGAAAACAAAAGGAAAAGAGGAATAGGTTGGGCACCACCAAAGGTATAGGAAAAAGGATAGGAACCGGCCAACGCCCTAGGAAGAAGAAGAACACTTCCCCTATAGTTGCCACCTACCTTACCTTCCAAACCCTAGCCGCCCAACCAAGCTTCCTTTGGATTTCTTGCCGCCCAAGGTAGAGGAAGAGAAGGTAGTGGTCGGCCAACCCTTAGAAGGAAGAAGATGAGCCCTTCCCCTATAGTTGTCGCCCAACCATAACTTCCAAACCTAGCCGCCTAATCCAAAGAGACAAACCCTAATCTAATTAGGGTTTCCTCCATAGGTTTCTTGCCGCCTAAGCATGGTGGAGAGGAGAGATCTAGGAGCTAGCCACCTCCAAGGAAGAAGACAAGCTCATCCATAGGTTGCCGCCCCCTCTAGCTCCACCACCTTGGCCGCCCAACCTAAGGAGCCAAAACCCTAATTAGGGTTTCCTCCTTGAGGTTGCTTGCCGCCCAAGTAATGCTAGGCAAAACCCTAATTTCCTTAGCATCCATCATGAACCATCCAAAAAACTTAGTTGCCACCCAACCCATGCTCCCTTATATAGAACTTAGGAGAAAATTGGTTATTGATGAGGTAGCCAAAAATATAGGAACTAATTCCCAATTTTCTTGCCGCCCACCTTATCCAACCTTTCCTCTCCCTTTTATATAGAATTAGGTTTAGGCCTTGGTTTAATCTCCACCGTCGGTTCTAGGGTTTTAATCTCAACCGTCGGATTTAGAGATTTAATCTCAACCGTCGGTTCTAGGAAATAATCCCAACCGTCGGATCTAGAGATTTAATCTCAACCGTCGGTTATAGGAATTTAATCCCAACCGTCGGATCTAGAGATTTAATCTCAACCGTCGGTTCTAGGAATTTAATCCCAACCGTCGGATCTAGAGATCTAATCTCCACCGTCGGTTCTAGGGATTCAATCCTAACCGTCGGATCTAGAGATTTGTTTTCCATCATTTGATCTAGACTTCATGAGGTTTATATTAGGCTACGATAGGGACCATGAGGAGGAGTTGGGTCTTGGCCACCCGATGGATCGGAACCACACAAACTTGATCCATCAATGATGTTCCAGTCCACTAGAGGATCATCATCGAACTACCTCACCAACCCCCATAAATTAATATGGGCTCCATATATTATTTGTACATTTATCTCCCCGTGTTTAAGATATCGAATGTCCGTCAATCGATTGATTTACTGACCATCAATCAATTAACATCTAACTCCTCGAGTAGTACCACTCAACCTTATCATCATGTTGACTAAGTCAACCCGCGGGGTTTACATGATAAACCTTATGAGCTCCTCAAGGGGACATCATCATCCTAATATATAGGACACGGATTCCTCCTATAATCAACGGCACACCATGTAAATAATATCATTTCCCAACTTACCGGGCATATTGATTTAATCCATAGAAATCTCACCCTCTGGTAAATCAAAGAAATAAATACTAAGTACATGTGCCCGTTATTATATCGGGATTAAGAGCATGTACAACATAATATCCGAGGTCCGATTCAATTATGTAGTCAGCAATAAATTGAATCACCTCTATGTCGGTCCTGCTCAATGCACCTAAGTGTACTAGTGTAACTCTATGTTCAAGATAAAACAATACCAAGCTACACTACAACCATGCCAATGGTTTGTCCAAAACCATCTTGGTTGTGAGCCTCTACTTATATTCTACAAGGGACTGATAACATGATCTTCTGTGCCATCACCCAAGCACCATGTTATCTACAATGTAAAGTATTAGACAATATGCACAACATATAATAAATATAAAAGTGCAAACAATGATCATGTGATTCTTATTTCAAAATAAAGATGTCCATACAAAAGAGCTAGGCTTTCAGTATACATCCCAACAAGGTGAGTAACGACGGGCCAACAGGGGAGATGGTCGTCGACCAATAGGGGTCGCCGAATTCCGCCAACAGGGGCGATGGTCGTCGACCAATAGGGGTCGTCGAATTCCGCCAATAGGGGCCCGGTCATTACAATAAAAAGGCTTGGTTACCAGGATTCATAAACTTTAGTACTTAGCCTGGAGGTCTAGAGTTCGAATCCTGGGAAAGGCAAAAACCCACTTCCAGGGGTGGGAAGTCCAGGTGAGTAACGACTGGCCAACAGGGGCGACGGTCGTCGACCAATAGGGGTCGTCCAATTCCGCCAACAGGGGCGACGGTCGTCGACCAATAGGGGTCATCCAATTCCGCCAATAGGGGCCCAGTCGTTACATTAAAAAGGCGCCTTTTATTGTAACGACCGGGCCCCTATTGGCGGAATTCGATGATCCCTATTGGTCGACGGCCGTGGCGACGGCGACGATTGATCGACGGCCGTCACCGCCGTCGTTCACTGAACTTCCTCACGAAGTTTTCTCAGATTCGAACTCTAGACCTCCAGGCTAAGTACTAAAGTTTATGAATCCTGGTAACCAAGTGATCCAGGATCACTTGGTTACCAGGATTTATAAACTTTAGTACTTAGCCTGGAGGTCTAGAGTTCGAATCCTGGGAAAGGCAAAAACCCACTTCCAGGGGTGGGAAGTCCAGGTGAGTAACGACGGGCCAACAGGGGCGACGGTCGTCGACCAATAGGGGTCACCGAATTCCGCCAACAGGGGCGACGGTCGTCGACCAATAGGGGTCGTCGAATTCCGCCAATAGGGGCCCGGTCGTTATAGTAGCACTTGGAGACCCTGAATTGCAGCAACAACTCACCCCAAAACACCTCAAAGAACCTTGTTGATTTCCTCCTCCACGAGCTCCATTTAAAGCTACTGCCTGGGCTGAAAATCACCGATCAGTCGACTACTCGGGACCATCAGTCGACTGATGACATTGTTGTTGTGAGACAACGGTGTAATCCACGCTGAAAAAATCCAATGGATAGGACATCAGTCGACTAATCATGTCCATTAGTCGACTGATGGAGCCTCCACTCGACTGCTAACCCCGCAGTCGAGTCTCGACTCCATTCTATGTCTAAATTCTCGAGCACCAGTCGACTGATCACATGATCAGTCGACTGCTCGAGCCAACAGTCGATCGCCCACCTTTGGCAGTCGATTGTTGGGACACTTTCCGCATTCAAACTCTATTTGACTCACACCAGTCGACTGCCATATGACACTGTTGGTGCAGGGGCACTAGATAATCGAACCTGTGTTTTGATTATGGTAAAGACACAAAGTTAAGTTTATATTGTTATCTCACGAGCTAAATCAAGTGTGCAGAAAAGTACTAAAGCTGGAGCTGAAGGCTAGCGACACCCGGAGGAAGCCGTGGTGGTCGGGCGACACTTGAGTGAATTCGGAGAGAGCCGAAGGAATCGAGTGGAAGGCCGAAAGCGAGAGCTACTATCGAGGTAAGCTCGTGTGAGTGAGAGATTGTAAGGTCGTGTCCTCTTTACGGGGACGACCGTAGGCGACGATTCGACTAAGACTTCCTGTGGAAGGTCTAGGTCGAGATCGGACGATTAGAAACCGTCGTATTTATCATTTTCCGAGCTAATCTCTTACTGCAGGGAAGTGGCCGGCAATGATCACCGACATTGGGCGCCGGATTATCGCTGATCGATGATGAGATGCATCGCCGATCGATCACGATCGATGAGAGGCATCACGATCGATGGCGATTTATTCTTTGCGCTAGGTCAAAACGGATAACGTTTGACGCGGCCACTTCGCGATAAAAATTTGGAAAAATTCATGATCCGTTCCAAAGAAATAGGAGACAAATTCAGAGGCTAAAGTCTATAAAAGGAGGGGAGGATTCATCTCCAAATATCATCAATTATTCATCAAGTGCTCCTACAACGCCAACGCTTCAACACCGTCATAACGCCGACGCGACGACAACCTCAGATCTTCTTCGTCGGCAGCAGATTCAAGTAATATTTTTGATATTATATTCTGTGTTTTTTTATCTTCATAACGAGGTGAGGTAGGCTTGTTGCCTCATCCTCGTGTATTCGATTTTTGTAATCGTTGTCTCCTACCTCCAACGAGGAGGAGACGTTTTAGTGTTTTGCCCTCCGTACGCGGTCTAGGACCGATAGGGCCTTGGAGTAGCAACCGCTGGGTTGTGAACCAAGTAAAATAAACGTGTTCATTTATTTTCCGCTATGCTTACTTTGCGTATCGAACGAACGAAAAAGAAAAGATTTACGATCGCTATTCACCCCCCCTCTAGCGACGCTTCTCGATCCAACAGACACCAATTGACTGGCACACCTCAAACATGAGGTTTTAACCCAAGTATGGTGCCCCCATACTTTCTAGACCACCCTTAGCCTAGACCTAAGCCTTCTAGCCACCTCCATCAGCCTCATGCCTCTCGGATCCCTCCAAGTCATTCATGACTTGTTCATCTATTGCGCTAGCCTTCCATCGGTTATGTCATGCTAACGGTGTCTACACCGCCAAGACACATTGAAATTACGCTGTCAAGACTCCGCTTGGACTTTACGTCGCCAACCATTGGACTTATACTGCCAAGACTCTCGCTTGGACTTTATGCCACCAATATCAAACCCCTTGGACTTCTCAAATGCCAAGACTCAAGCTTGGACTTTCCCTTGCCAACCCATGTTGGACTTTCCATGCCAAGATCCATGCTTGGACTTTTCCATTGCCAAGACTCATGCTTAGACTTCTCATGCCAAGTACTCAAGACTTGGACTTTCCCATGACAATCACATTGTCATATGTTTTTGTCGAACATCAAAATATCTTTCGAGTCCTGGTCAATCATGACCTAGGTCGATTGCACCAACATATTCATGTCCTAGAACACCTCAACAAAACAGAATAGTAGAAAGAAAAAATAGAACTCTACAAGAAGTCGCTAGGTCAATAATAAATGAATATAACCTACCTAGTTAGTTATGGGTCGAAGCAATAAACCTTGCATGTTTTGTGAAAAATAGAGTAATAATTAATAAAATACATAACAAAACTTCTTATGAAATTTTTAATAATAAAATACCTTCAATAAAATATTTAAAGGTATTTGGATGTAAAGTATTTATTTTAAATACAAAAGACCATCTCGAAAAATTCTCTTCAAAAACCGATGAAGGGATATTTTTAGAGTATTTGAACACTAGTAGAGCCTATAAGATTTATAATAAGAAAACCCTAAAAATTGAAGAAACAACAAATGTAAAATTTGATGAGGAAGAAATCACTAATAAACAATCAAATACATTAAAAGATAATCAAAATGAGCTAAATAAAATTACACATGATGAAGAAGAACAAATTAATCCTAACCAATGTGAAGAAAACTTAAAGACATCTAGAATTAATCCTAATCATCCGCTCGATCAAGTATTCGGAAATCCAACTTTAGGAGTTCAAACTAGATCAGCTCTAAGAAACTTGTGTCAAATCGCATTAATATAAAAAATAGAACCAAAATCAATAGATGAGGCCTTATCAGACACTGATTGGGTAATAGTCATGCAAGAAGAACTAGCACAATTTGATAGAAATGAAGTGTGAGACTTAGTACATCCACCTGCAAATAAGTCAATAATAGACACTAAATGGGTGTTTAGAAATAAATTAAACGACCAAGGAGAAATCATTAGGAATAAAGCTAGATTAGTAGCTAAGAGGTTTAGTCAGGTAGAAGGGCTAGACTATGATGAAACTTATGCCCCAATAGCTAGACTTGAGTCAATTAGAATGTTGCTAGCATACGCGACACATAAAGGGTTCAAATTATACCAAATGGATGTAAAATCCGCATTTTTAAATGGAGTAATAAAAGAAGAAGTGTACGTAGGTCAACCTCTCAGTTTTGAAAGCTTAGAATATTTTAATCATGTATATAGATTAAAAAAGACATTATATGGATTAAAACAAGCTCCTAGAGTCTGGTATGAGAGACTATCCTCATACTTAAGCTCTAAAGGGTTCAGACAAGGTCAAATTGATTCAACACTTTTTGTAAAAACCTTGAACAAAGACATTTTTATTGCTCAAATATACGTAGATGATATAGTCTTTGGATCAATAAATTCAAATTTTTTAAAAGAATTTATAAACCTTATGGAACAAGAATTTGAAATGAGCTTACTAGGTGAGTTAAACTTCTTCTTAGGTCTACAAATAAAACAAACAAGAGACGATAACTATATATATCAAAATAAATATGCAAGAGAATTAATTAAAAAATTTGGTATGGAAAATGCAAAAGATATTAAAACACCTATGACTACGAATGTTATATTAAATGAAGACAAAGAAGGAAAGTCTGTAGATCTAAAGTACTATAAGAGTGTCATAGGTAGTTTACTATACTTAACTGCAAGTAGACCTGACATATTATTTGCAATGAGTATGTGTGTTAGATATCAAACTGGTGTTAAGGAGTCACATTTGACACATGTTAAAAGAATACTAAGGTACATTAAAGGAACAATTAACGTAGGTATGTGGTACCCAAGATCTAGTAACTTTGAGTTAATAGGATACTCTGACTTAGACTATGCAGGATGTAAACTAGATAGGAAAAGTACTAGTGGAGGATGTCAACTCTTAGGATCATGCTTAGTAAGTTGGTTCAGTAGGAAGCAACATTGTGTTACTCTTTCCACAACTGAAGCAGCATACATAGCATTAGGTGAATGTGTAGCACAACTATTATGGATGATGCACACACTTAAGGACTTCGAACTAGACTACAAAAAGGTAAAAACTTTAGTTGATAACATAAGTTCAATAAATTTAACTAAAAATCCAATTCATCACTCACGCACTAAACACATTGATGTTAAACATCATTTTGTAAGGGATCATGTGGCAAAAGGTAGTATTGAACTCAACTATGTTGAGTCCAAATCAAACCTTGCCGACATCTTCACTAAACCACTTCTGGAAGTAGAATTTAGTATGTTTAGAAGACAATTAGGTTTATGCTTGGTAGATTAGGAAATTTTCATGCTTAATATTCAGAATTATTTTGAAAAATAATATTATATTATTTTTAAAGGAAAATAAAAATTAATCTAGATTAGGTCAATCTACATTTCATGATCCTATAGATTTTAGTTAGCCTTCACATCTTACAAACACCTAGGATTACCTGTTTATGTATTGAGCCATGTAGATGGGCATGAGATGTTAGGATTGCACCCCTGGTTCTAGATGTAGATCCAGTGCATCGA
The DNA here is from genome assembly GCA_025175895.1 of Wurfbainia villosa. Taxonomy (NCBI): domain Eukaryota; kingdom Viridiplantae; phylum Streptophyta; class Magnoliopsida; order Zingiberales; family Zingiberaceae; genus Wurfbainia; species Wurfbainia villosa. The sequence continues at coordinate 36,327,739 of CM046006.1, forward strand.
CATGAACCAACATGGGGTTTACAAGAGAAAATTGATCACTTCGGTGACTAACTCTAATTCAAAGCTTGATGATTAATTCTATATCATTTGAGCTAGTAAAGAGTTGGACATTTGCTTTAAGGATAATTTTTATATGTGTATTTTCAAAATATAAATATAATAGTTAGGAATTCATGCTTGGACTTATTCCCTATCACTTTTGCATCGAATTAAAAGCTTTGGAAAATTTGAAAATTTTGGAAAAATTTTGAAAATAAGTTATTATTCAGGGGGAGCTTTGGAAAATATGAAAATTTTGGAAAAATTTTGAAAAAAAGTTATTATTCAGGGAGAGTTTTGAAAATTTTTGAAAATAAATTATTATTCAGGGGAGCTTTGAAAATTTTGGAAAAACTTTGAAAATAAGTTTTTATTCAGGAGGAGCTTTGAAAAATTTTAAAAATTCTTTAAAAATTTTGAAAATGAGTTTTTATTCAGGGAGAGTGTTAAAAAAATTTGAAAATTTTTAAACTTTGAAATTTTTTGAAAAGTTAGAAATATTGTTTGAAATTTACTATAAATCTTAAATTAAGTTTTTGAAATCAAATTCGCGGTGAAAATTTTAAACCTTAATTTTTGAGCTTGAAAACTTTTTATTTCAACTCTCCACTATATATTGTTGGCTTTTAATCCTTATTTTGATGTATGACAAAGGGGGAGAAAGAAATATAAAGTTGGAGATTTATTTATTAAAGAAAAATCTATTATCGAAAGAAAGATGCAAAAAAATTTGATAAGGACTTATGCATCTCATACATGGTTTAAATTATGCATGTCAATATTTGGATATTGGTATTTGATTCTCCTAACTTTAACTGGTGTATTGTCATACATCAAAAAGGGGAAGATTGTTGATGCAATGAGCATCACTCCTTAGTTTTGATGTATGAACTACAGTTAAATATTAGGATTCACTTGTGTTCTAATATCAGTGTTAAGTGTGCAGGCTTAATAGGAAGTCCTAGTAGGTCATGTTGACCGGATACTAGGCACGTATCTTGACAAATTAGGAGGACCGGACACCAGGCGTGAAGTCCAAATGGGTCGCATGGACCAGACATTTGTCATGAAGACCGGTTGGGTTAGAAGACCGGACAATCGATAAAAAGTCCAGCTGGGTCAGGCAGACCGGACAACTAGTGGAAGCCCTGGTGGGTCAAATCCAATGTCAAGAGTGGTAAGTCTAGCAGGTAGCCAACAGGTAAACCTCGAGTGAAGAGGTGAGGCTGAGTCCTCTGTAGGGGACAAATCTAGGCATCGATCCGACAAAAAGTCCGCATGGGACTTAGTAGTCTAGATCGAGCAGTATTACTATTGCTATCGCATTTCATACTATCTATTTGTGCTAATCCTATTTTGCAGGGATTAGTCAACTGAATGGATTCAAGTTAACTGAAGTCCAGTCGACTGGATATGTATCAGTCGATTGGATACCTATTTGGCAGGACCAGCTAGTGATCGATCAGAGATCGTGCGACGCAGATGGAAAGGGCTTCAGTCGACTGAAGGGATTGAGTCGACTGAAGAGGCAAATTTTTTGATGCGGAGTCGAGTGACGTAGAGTCGACTGGAGAGGTTTCAGTCGACTAGAAGACCACAAATTCCATATCGACGGACTGATGTGGAGTCGATTGGAAGGCATTCCAGTCGACTGGAAAAGATTTATAAAATATGAGCTCGACCAGATCCGAGTAAGACATCCATTCTACATCGAAGTGCTGTCCGAATCAACTCTCATCCACTAAAGCTAAGGTGATCTTCCGTTACTCAGAGTAAACTTCAACCATCCACTTAGTGTCGGTATAAGCTATTGTTTACTTTCTTTTTCGCTTCTGTACCTAATTTTATAGAGTGGGTAGTGTGTTACTCATCTCTAACATTTGTAAAAAGTGAAATCCTCCGAAGTCGAGAGTTCTCGAGTCAGAGGGCATTCAGTGAATTGCCCAATGAGGTAGCTCTCGGAAGAGCTACGGGCCTTGGACTAGCAATCCGATTAGGGTTGTGAACCAAGTAAAACAAAAAGTGTCGTTACTTTCATTTTCGCTGCATACTCGTATAGTTTTAATTATTCTAAATAGTTTTAAAATTAAAATAAATTTTTAAAACCTCCAAGATTCACCCCCCTACATCAACTTCTCAAAGCACATTGGCATATCCTAAAGTGTCAACTCTACCATGGTTAGGTTAACTACCCATCCACTTAGGGTTGACACACCCTAACCCATCTAGCGTGAATCGATCATGCTCCTAGGAACCCAATATCTATTGGAGCTCCTTGGGTTAACAAGGTATTCACTAGGGATAGCTTCCCTAGATACCTTCCTAATGACTCTTTTTAGCTTTGAAGCCTTAGTCATTTGAGTCTTTCCTAGATTAACTCTAGGGGTAACTCCCCTTGTAACCTTCTTAGTGGCTTCCTTAGGTTTCCTTGAAACCTTAGCCACTAGACACCTACCTTGGTTAACCTTAGGGATGACTTTCCTATTAACCTTGGTTTTCCTAGACCTAGATATTGTTCCATAATCAAATGGAACATCATGGTAGGTCTTCTTGGGGTTAGGTTTGTGATTCAAACCTTTTTTCCCTCTTGTTGATTCTTTCCCCCTAGAACCTAAATTTTGACCATTAGACCCCATAAATGAATTTGTCATTTTTGTTAAAGTCTTCTCCAATTTTTCAAGTCTTGACCTCAAAGCTCGATTTTCTAATTCTAACTTTCCCAATTTTGATTGTTCATTAATATTTTGGGAATGACACTTCCTAGGCATGTCTATGATTCCTAGGATTAATGCCTAGGTGGTTCTCTACCTTCCTAATGGACTCCCTAGGTAAAATGGGTATAGAGTTATTAGTTCTAGATTTGTCCTTAGGTAAATTAACATGCTTAACACCTAAACAATAAAATCTATTATTTCCACTAGCATGATTTTCATGAGCAATAACAAGAGTACTAAAATAATTTCTACCATGCTTTTTAACCCTAGAACTAGAAGGTGCATTAAAATATACCTTAGGGTTTGCTTTGGAAGCTCCCCCTACTTGTGTAGCTCCTTCTTGCCATTTGTTTTGCTTTTTTCACCCTAGGGCATTGACTCCTATAGTGCCATTTTTGGTTGCATTTGAAGCACACCACGTGCTCCTTGCTCTTCCTAATTGGAGATCCGGCATCCTTAGCTTTTTCTTGACTATTAGGTGTCGATGGAGTCTTCTTTACTCTTTTCGGACACTTACTCTTGTAGTGTCCTTGCTCCCTACACTAAAAGCATATAATATGATTTTTATTTTTGACTAAAATGCATGAATTACCTAGGGTGATGGAGGCGATAGGGGAAGATTCTTCACTTCTTCCGGAGGTCAATGCTTCTTCTTGTTCTTGCTCCGGGATGGAACATCTCTTCTCCCCCTCAATACTAGAGGTGGAGGTTTCCTCGAATTCTTTCACATCCTCGGATGTTGATGGACATTCTTCCACGACTTCCTTCTCTAATTGTGCCAGTTCGAATTTTCATGGAATTTTACCAATTTATTCCATAGGTCCTTAGCATCCCGGTATTCACCTAGCTTGTACAAAATATTGTTAGGTATTAATTTAATTAACATTTTTGTTACCTTAATCATTGTCTTGAATTGTTGCCGTTGCTCTTCGGTCCATTTTGATTTTTCGATTAGCTTCTTGTCTTCATCCCTAGTTTGAAACCATCTTCAATTGTTAGCATCATATCGAAATCAGTTTCGAAATATACCTCCATCCTTTTCTTCCACCATGAGAATTCTCCTTCGAATTTCGGTGGTTGGATGTTGATTTCGGCCATTTGATTTGCCTATTGCGGCGATGAATCCGATGGTAAGCTCCTTGCTCTGATACCACTTGTTAGAGGATCGTTGCCCGACTAGAAGGGGGGTTGAATAGCCCTTAATCGTGCTTGACAGATTTTGATCATTCTTGTGTGCTTGTCTACAATGATCGTTAATTTGCGCAGCGGAATAATAATAAAACACAATAAAGATACAACACACACAAGAGATAATCGATATACGTGGTTCGGAACCTTAGGGTTCCTACTCCACGGGATGAGCTCAACGAGCTCGAGTGATGAACACACAACTACTCAAACTTTTTCTCAATAACACGTCGGAGGTGAAGAAATCTCGTACAAGCAATTACAATATGTAATACAAGAAGTGTTGGATCGATGCGGTTCGCTAGAGGGGGGTGAATAGCAAAAAGCCTTTTTCTTTCGAATTCGTTTCAAGACAAATATACGCAGCGGAAATGTAAATGAAACAAAAAGAGACAAGTTTGTTTTTTTACTTGGTTCGTAGCCTTCGGCTACTACTCCAAGGCCCTAACGGTCGTAGACTGTGTACGGAGGGCAATTCACTAAAACACTTCTCCTCGTTGGAGGTAGGAGTTTGACGATTACAAAAAAAACTTCGAAGCAAAATGATAGAGAGACAAACCCTCTCTTCTATTAAAGTAAAATGCAACGATAGAAAAACCTCGAGTAAAAGAGTTGCAATATTGAAAACAATAACAAGGATTATACCAACAACTAAAAAGAAAGACCTTAAGCTAGGTCGAGAGTCGCGGAGAGTCGCAATACATGGAAGCTTTTGAGCACTTAGAATTATATGAAAACCCTAGGTTAGGACCTCCTTTTATATCCTTTGAGCCCCTTTTCGAGAGGAACTCTAGCCAATCATATTTGAGCACCACTCCCCTTGAAATTTGGTGATAAACCTTGACTGGTGATCCTTTGACCAGATGACCGATGGCCATCGCGATCGGTGATGGCATCGATCGAGTGCTAGCCGTAGTCACCGACCGATGGGCGCAATGATTCCTTCAGTTGGAAGTCGATTGATGCGCAAGGCAATGTTAGCTTAAAGAAAACATTATTTCGACGGTCCGATCGTCCGATCTCGACCTAGACCACCTATGAGATGTCTTGGGTCGGATCTACGGTTAAGTCTTTCCCGTAACGAGGATACGACCTTACTTACACTCGCACACACGAGCTTACCTCGATACTTACGTGTTGCTTTTGCTTCCGGCCTTCCACTCAATTCCTTCGGCTCCCTCCGAAGTCACTTGAGTGTCGCCCGACCACCGCGGCTTCCTCCGTGTGTCGCTAGCCTTCAGCTCCAGCTATAGTAATTTTCTGCACACTCGATTCAGCTCGTGAGATAACAACATGAGCTTAACTTTGTATCATTTGCTATAATCAAAACTCAGGTTCGACTTAGGTGCCTACTGCACCAAAAATCTCCCCCTTTTTGATTTATGGCAAACCCACATACAAAGTTAAGTGCATTAAGAAAAGATATGCATGAATGAGCAGGAGTGTTAAGAGCATGAATGAACAGGAGTATAAAAACTCTTTTTCAAGTGCTCCCCCTTGAGGAATCCTCCCCCTTGACCGAGGGTGAGTACTTGAGAAAGAGTTTTAACTCTCCCCCTTGACGTTTGCTACTAAAAAAGAATTAAGTAACCGAAATTACTTAATATTGGCCATAGTATTTAAAATAAATAAGTTTAAGTTAAGAATTCTTTGGCCTTTGAATAAGTTTTAACTTTTGGTTTAAATATGAAGTAAGAGTTTAAGTTGTCAAAAAAAATTTGACCCCTTAACTTTGACCTTTTAACTTTGGCCTTTTTCTCCCCCTTTTGTCGTATATCGAAAAGAGTAAGGGGTGTGTGGAAAACAAAATAAGTGTTAAATTTAAAGTCCAAGCATGTTCCCCATTTTTTATTTTTTTAAAAAAAATATACTGAAAATAAGCTCATCTATAAAATGTTCGACTCATATTTGGCTTGATTGATATGAAAGATAAATCAGTCCTGGTCAGAGTCGGTTAGTGTGTATGATTATACTCCATGGTTCATGGCGATACACTAGATCTACATCTGGAACCAAGAGTAAGGTCCTAACATCTCACGCCCATCTACGTGGCTAAGTACACAAACACATTAGTCCTATGTGTTGTGAGATGTATTGGCTCCTTAAATCTATAGGTGCATGATATCTAAGGTATGTCCTATGCTAGTTCGATAAAAATGAAAATTTAAGAAATAGTAGTAAGAAAATATAATTTGCAAGTTCCTATTCTACTACGCACATGCCCAATTTTCGTCTTAATAGACTAAATTCGGCTTCGGGTAGGGGTTTAGTAAATAGGTCTGCTAAGTTAGACTTCGATTCGACGTATTTGATTTGTATTGCTCCGTTGGCCATATGTTCTCGAATGAAATGGTGTTTGACCTCTATATGTTTGGTCCTAGAGTGACATATCAGATTCTTAGTAAGATTAATTGAACTAATGTTGTCTACGTGAAGTTTAGTATTCGTAAAGTCTAACTTAAAGTCGCGGAGAGTGTGCTTCATCCAAAGAAGTTGAGTGACACACTCACCTATCGCGATGTATTCAGCTTCGGTGGTAGATAAAGCGACACAGTGTTGCTTCCTACTGCACCAACTTACTAGACTCGAGTCGAGAAGTTGACAACAACCACTCGTGCTCTTTCTATCGAGCTTACTACCGGCATAGTCCGAATCGGAGTAGCCGATTAGTTCGAACTCCGTAGATCTAGGGTACCAAATACCAACGTTAAGTGTACCCTTAAGATATCTAAGGATACGCTTAACTAGGGTTAGGTGAGACTCCATAGCACAGGTTTGAAACCTGGCGCACATACTTACTGCAAATAGGATGTCGAGTCGGCTCGCAGTTAAGTATAGGAGACTTCCTATCGCGCTCCTATAGTACTTTAAGTCAATGGACTTACTTTCTAGGTCTTCTCCTATGTTAACATTAATCGCCATTGGGGTGTTTATTATCTTAGCGTCTTGCATTCCAAATCTTTTAATTAACTCCTTAGTGTATTTTTGTTGATATAGGTATATACCATCCTTAGTTTGTTTAATTTGTAGACCTAAAAAGAAACTTAACTCGCCTACCAAGTTCATTTCGAACTCACTTTCCATGAGTGAAACGAACTCGTTTAGTAAGGCTGAGTTAGAGGTTCCAAAAATTATATCGTCTACGTAAATTTGAGCTATGAATATTTCTTTACCTAAGGTTTTTACGAAGAGAGTTGGGTCAACTAAGCCTTGGTTAAACCCTTTTGACTTAAGATGGATTGAAAGTCTCTCGTACCAAGCTCGAGGAGCTTGTTTAAGTCCATAGAGAGCTTTCTTAAGTTTTAGAACATGGTCGGGTTTATCTAGATTTTCGAATCCGGGGGATTGGCTAACATAAACTTCTTCTTTAATGTATCCATTTAGGAATGCCGACTTAACATCCATTTGAAACAGCTTAAATCCTCGATGTGCGACATAAGCTAGCAACATTCGAATGGATTCGAGTCTAGCTACTGGGGCATAGGTTTCGTCGTAATCTAAGCCCTCGACTTGACTAAACCCTTTGGCGACCAACCCTGCCTTGTTTCTAACTACTTCACCTTTATCATCAAGCTTATTTCGAAACACCCACTTTGTTCCAATTATCGTTTTGTCTTTAGGTGGTGGTACTAATTCCCACACTTTATTCCTAGTAAATTGAGCTAGCTCTTCTTGCATTGCAATAATCCAATCGGGATCAAGAAGAGCTTGTTCAATTGATTTGGGTTCTATCTTTGAGATTAAGGAAATTTGACTAAGGTTCCTATAGGATGCTCTAGTTCAAACTCCTAGATTAGGATCTCCTATCACTTGATCAATAGGGTGGTTAGTTTGAATCCTAGATTGGGTTGGGTTTGTGTCACCTAATGCTTGATCAATGGGGTGACTTGGTTGAACACTAGTTTGACTCGGATCACTTGTCACTTGGTCGACAAGAGAAGTTGGTTGATGTGGATTAGACTCGATCTCAGGGTCGGAGACTAGTTTGGTATCAGTGGGCTCAACACTTGGGGTCATTAAGGGTTTTGTAGGTTCGGGTACTTCATCAAACACTACATTAATAGTCTCTTCGACTTTAAGGGTATCGTGGTTATATACCCTATAGGCCCTACTCGTGGTTGAGTATCCTAAGAAGATTCCGGTGGAGGTTTTGGATTCGAATTTCCCTAGGTGGTTCTTAGTGTTTAAGATATGTACTTTACATCCAAATACCCTAAAGTACTTGATGTTGGGTACTTTATTATGATAAATCTCGTACGAGGTCTTAAGGTGCCTCTTTACCATAAGGATCCTATTCTAGACATAGCAAGCCGTGCTTAACGGCTTCTGCCCAAAACCTATCAGGTAGGTCGTATTCGTTCAACATGGTCCTAGCGGCTTCTTGTAGAGTTCGGTTTTTCCGCTCCACTAGGCCATTTTGTTGAGGAGTCCTAGGGCAAGAGAATTCATGGTGGTATCCGTTTAGGTTACAGAAGTCGGTGAACCTTTGATTTTCGAATTCACTACCATGATCGCTTCTAAGTCTTTTAACCTTAAGGTTTTTTTGATTCTCGATTAATTTGAATAGATTGATTAATTGATCTAGGGTATCATTTTTATATTTGATGAACCTAACCCAGGTAAACCTGGAGTAGTCGTCAATTATGACTAAGCAATATTGACTTCTATTGAGTGACTTGGCTCCATGTGAATCGAATAGATCCATATGCAGAAGCTCAAGTGCACTTGAGGTTCGTTCTTGGTTAGTTAACTTGTGTTGTGTCCTAGGTTGTTTTCCTTGTTGACAAGCATTACAGATTTTATTAACCAAGTTGTTGAGGTTGGGTAAGCCTCTGACTAAGCCACTCTGAATCATCTTGTGGACGAGTCTTGGGTGCAAGTGACCGAGTCGTCGGTGCCACAACCATGATTCCTCTTCCTGTGTCATAAGACATTTGGCTGAGGATTTGATTAAGTTAATTGTATAAATGTTATTTGTCCTAGTTCCTTTGAGTATTGTTTTAGCTGTTTTATTTGTTTTAATTACACATTCATTTTCTAAAAATACGACCTTATAGTTATTGTCACATAATTGACTTACGCTAAGCAGGTTATATTCAAAATTCTCGACAAGTAATACATTTTTAATAACAAAATTCGAGTTAAGCTCGATATCACCTGATCCGATGATTTTGAGCTTGCCGTTATTCCCAAAGGCTACCGATCCTTGTCGTTTGAATCGAAGCTTTGTGAATTTGAGTTGATCCCCGGTCATGTGTCGGGAGCAACCGCTGTCCAACATCCATTGATCCTACACACAAGGTGGTTGAATTGGATGTTAGATTTTTAAAAAAATTGGTTGTGGGTTGTTAAACCTAGGTCATCTCACCTGTGTCTATATGATCAAGTATGTTATACTTATGTGTTTTTTGTGAGATGACTTCCAATTAAGTTGATTAAGTGCATTTAGGTTCAAGTAATTTTATGTTAGATTTGGATTTGACCCTAGGCTTGTCAAGTTTACCTTTTCAAGATCATGGCTTCCAGGTCATGGCGAGGCACAGGGGCCTTCTTTTATCGAATCATCGACCACTTCCTTAGACAAAGCCATTTTCAAGAAAATGATGACTTGACTCACCTAAGATTATTTCCTAGTCTAACTGGTTATTTTTGAAAAGAGGCTCCCCGAGGCTCAATCTTTTCGAAGAATTTTAGTTGGTTATGTTTTTGAAAAGAGGCTCCCCGAGGCTCAATCTTTTCGAAGAATTTTAGTTGGTTATGTTCATGTTCTAAGTGAGTTCACAAGTTTTAAAGCACAAACTTTCTAAGTTAAAACATGCAATTTCTAAGTTAAAGCACAAACTTTCTAAGTTAAAACATGCAATTTCTAAGTTAAAGCACAAACTTTCTAAGTTAAAGCATGCAATTTCTAAGTTAAAGCACAAACTTTCTAAGTTAAAACATGCAATTTCTAAGTTAAAGCACAAACATGTTTTGTACTAGCTCCCCCTAGACCGTTGAATCAGTTCGGTCTATCCACATAGTGGATTTGGTCCTTGGGAATCCAGTACGGGTTGGATCCTAGAGTTGAAATCAAAAGGTTCTTAGAGACCCATGCTTGGACATGTTTCCTATGTCGACTTACAATCGACATATACGACCTATTAGTCGTGTTTGAGTTAAACCCTAGTCCAGCCTTGTTGTACACGGCCCTTTGAGATCCAAGTAGGAGGTCAAGTCCTTTGGATCCCGAAGTGAACCTTTCCAATGTGTTCCTAAGATCTTTGACTTGACTTTTCAAGAGTGAGTTCTCAACTTCGAGTTTTTCAACCCGAGTTGAGTCCTTCTCTTGAACTCGACTAGTCGAAGAGGTTAGGGAGACCTTGTGTTTGAGGAGTTTGACCTCCTCAACTAGGGTCTCGACCTTGGACTCGGATTTAACTAATTTCCTAGACAAAAACCTAACCGTATTTTGTAAAGTATTAAATAAAGTTCGACTTACTTTAAGGGTATCTTTTGAACCGGATGCGTATCCGTGGCTTGACTTGAAGGTAGCTTCATAGTCCGAGTCATCCTCAGGTTCTGACTCAAGTTCAGGTTCGGTCTCCGTGTCTGACTCAATTGATTTCGCCATGAAGACGTGGTCTTCGTCTTCTTCAGACTCGTCTTCCTCCTCGGTTGGTGGTGGCTTGCTTGCGATTTTCTTCTTCTTTGAACCTGCAAACAAGGCTATACCCCTCTCGGGTTCCGAGTTGGACTGCTCATGTAATTCAAAATCGGAAAAGAGTTCATCTAATCTAAGTTTAGAGAGGTCCTTGGAGACCTTGTAAGCATCGACCATGGATGCCCACAAGGTAGTCCTCGAAAAAGAGTTTAGAACATACCTTATAAGGTCACGGTTTTTGACCTTTTGCCCGATTGCGTGTAGGTTGTTGACTATGTCTTGGATACGGGCGTGGAGTTGCGTCGCGGACTCGTGTTCCTGCATTTTTAGATTATATAATTTATTGAACAAGAGGTCGCGCTTACATACCTTGGCTTCATCGGTCCCTTCGTGTAGCTCCACTAGTTTTGTCCAAAGATTTTTTGCGCTTATGAAGGGGCCGACGCGATTTAGCTCCTCTTTGGATAGGCCACATTGGAGGATTTGTGTTGCCTTGGCGTCGGCTTCGACTTGTCGTTTTGTCGTAATGGTCCATTGATTGTAATCCAAGGATTCACCTTCTTCATTAGTAGGAAGGGTGAACCCGGTTTGGATCACAATCCACATCTCTATTTGGGTTTTTAGGAAGCATTCCATCCGACCCTTCCAATAACGGAAGTCATCTCCGTTGTAAAACGGAGGTCGGACGGTGCTAAAACCCTCGAGATGGGCCATTAGAACAAAAGACACAAGGAGACGACGACGAAGAAACTAGCAACGACAAAAACACAAAAACAAGTGCCAAGACTCACGTCTTGGATTAGTAGTGCGGGAGAATACTTAACAAAGCGAAATAAATCCAAAAAAAGAAAAAAAAAATAGAATTAAAAGAAACAAAAAAAAATAAATCTGTAAAAATGGCTAGATTGGTGGTTTCACCAAATCTTAGCAACCCCCAGCTCTGATACCAATTGTTGGATCGATGCGGTTCGCTAGAGGGGGGGGTGAATAGCGAAAAGCCTTTTTCTTTCGAATTCGTTTCAAGACAAATATACGCAGCGGAAATGTAAATGAAACAAAAAGAGACAAGTTTGTTTTTTACTTGGTTCGTAGCCTTCGGCTACTACTCCAAGGCCCTAACGGTCCTAGACCGTGTACGGAGGGCAATTCACTAAAACACTCCTCCTCGTTGGAGGTAGGAGTTTGACGATTACAAAAAACTTTAGAAGCAAAATGATAGAGACAAACCTCTCTTCTATTAAAGTAAAATGCAACGATAGAAAAACCTCGAGTAAAGAGTTGCAATATTGAAAACAATAACAAGGATTATACCAATAACTAAAAGAAAGACCTTAAGCTAGGGTTGTTGGCGACGCCGTTGTCGAGAGTCGTTGAGAGTGAGCACTTAGAATTATATGAAAACCCTAGGTTAGGACTTCCTATTATAGCCTTTGAGCCCCTTTTCGAGAGGAACCCTAGCCAATCATATTTGAGCACCACTCCCCTTGAAATTTGGTGATAAACCTTGACTCCTCGAGGCTGATCCTTTGACCAGCCGATCGATGGCCATCGCCCGATCGATGGCGAGGCGATCACGAGTGCTAGTCGTAGTCACCCGACTGATGGACGGCAGTCGATTCCTTCAGGTTGGCAGTCGACTGATGCTGGCTGCAAGGCAATGTTAGCTTAAAGAAAACATTATTTCGACGATCGTCGACCGTCCGATCTCGACCTAGACCACCTATGAGATGTCTTGGGTCGGATCTACGCTTAAGTCTTTCCCCGTAACGAGGATACGACCTTACTTACACTCGCACACACGAGCTTACCTCGATACTTACGTGTTGCTTTTGCTTCCGGCCTTCCACTCAATTCCTTCGGCTCCCTCCGAAGTCACTTGAGTGTCGCCCGACCACCGCGGGTTCCTCCGGGTGTCGCTAGCCTTCAGCTCCAGCTATAGCAATTTTTTGCACACCCGATTCAGCTCGTGAGATAATAACATGAGCTTAACTTTGTATCGTTTGCTATAATCAAAACTCAGGTTCGACTTAGGTGCCTATTGCACCAACAAGAAGTACAAGTAAAATACAAAGACAATATGAAATACAATTAAAGAAAAATTTTACAACACTTTGCTTTGATCACTTGCTTGTTGCTTTCTTTGGTTTGCTATTGAAGGTCTGGAATGCAGTAGCAATTCCTCTCCAAAATCTCACCAAAAATCACTATGGAAATCCTCCCCAAGATCCTCGTTTATGCTTGTCTCAGGATGATTCTGTGCCTAATAGTCGATTTCTCTTACCTATCAGTCGACTGCTCCTGTAGCCATTATGAGACAATTGCTTGATCCACGCTAGATAAGTTCCAATGGATAGCCCATCAATCGACTTCTCATACCCATCAGTCGACTGATGCACAACCAGTTGAGCTACTGGTTGAGCTACCTTGCTTCTGTGATTGTTTCCTCAACCATCAGTCGACTGCCCTCCATGACAATCGACTGTCAAGCCACGCGACACAGTTAAATGCCAGTTGACTCCCATCAATCGACTGGTACATCACTCCAGTCGACTGATAAACCTCATCCATGAGGTTTAACCCAAGTATGATGGCCTCATACTTGCTAGACACCCTTAGCCTAGACCTAAGTCTTCTAGCCACCTCTACTAGCCTCGCGCCTATCGGATCCCTCTAAATCATCCATGACTTGTTCATCCATGCACGGATCCCTCCAAGTCATTCATGACTTGTTCATCCATACGCTAGCCTCCAGGTGCTTCCTTTGGCTATTATCATTCTCTCGATGTCTACACTGCCAAGGTATATATGGACTTATGCTCCCAAGACTACAGCTTGGCCTTATGTCACCAAATCACCCCTTGGACTTCCCAAATACCAAGTGCCCATGACTTGGACTTTAACTTCCAAGGCTACACACTTGGACTTACGTGGCCAAGACTACACACTTGGACTTCCCATGCCAACTCCATATTGGACTTTCCAAATACCAAAACTCAAGCTTGGACATTCACCGCCAAGGCTATACACTTGGACTTACGTGACCAAGGCTACACACTAGGTATGCCCTTGCCAACTCTATGTTAGACTTCCAATGCCAAGACTCATGCTTGGTCTTTTACCGCCAAAGATACACACTTGGACTTACGTGGCCAAGGCTACACACTTGGTCTTCCCATGACAATCACATGTCACATGTTTTGTCGAACATCAAAATACTGCTCGAGTCAAACTCGAGTCCAGTCAATCATGACCTGGGCCGATTATACCAACACAATCAACTAACAGTCGACTTAGACCAGTCGACTGATACCTATATCAGTTGACTGTCATCGGGTAAAACCTCAAACAATAAGATATTTGAGCATCCGACCGTTGGGTAAAACCTCAAACACAGATGTTTGAGCATCCGACACTTGATCTTAGTCATTTGGCCAAGTTCACCTAAATTGAGCTACCCCGACCTGGGTTACAATCACTAAACTCTCATCTCCCACAGAGTCTCCCATTGAAGCTATCTTCCTTCGGCCTGTATCACTCGGATGCACTAAGTTCACGACTTCTCCTGTGCCATCCATCCTTCACGTCTCACCTTGAAGTCTGCTTCCTTCGGCTCAACTCTATTTCTCCTCGTCCGACAGTCCCTCGGATGCACTAAGCTCATAGTTTCTCCCCGTGCCATCCTTCACCGACTCAAGGACCCAAGCCATGAGATGATGAACTTGCCAATGTTTCATCAAGCAACTCATGTGTGATTCACCAAGTCCTACACAACTTGAACACACACATTAAAATCATAACATCCTAACTTAAACTCTTTGATACACACATCAAAACCAAGATCATACTTGGGTTGATTACCCTAACAACACGGTCATGCCTTTTTGGCACAACCTAGTCGTGTCTCCTTTTGGATGCCATGTTTCTTTATTTCCTTTATCTCTATAACTTAGGACACGACTAGCCATGTTTATGATCTCAATATGGCCAAGGTTTATTGATGAATACACCCCAAAACTCTTCGATATGTCCTTCAAATACCCTATACAACAAAGTATACAATAAATTAGTTCTAAAGATGTCAAATTAGCATGCATTTTCATTAAGATGCTAAAACAATCCATATTCATAAAATATGATAAATACATTGAATTAACCATACAAATGGATTAAAACATCGAGGAATGAACACAAATATCATGTCAAAAATATGAGTTATCACAAGGCTCAACCACTAGGCTAGATCGTTGAGTATTTATAGTCGAGTTCTAAGTGCTCGACCTCTCGTCCTTTTCCGAGTGCCGAGTCTACTCTAACTCAGTAATACCGAGCATGCACTCGGTAGCAAGGTTTCCTTTGTTGTTCTTCGTGTTCTTCATGAAGAAACTTGAGAAGTCGAACAACAACGAATTCATGCAACCTACTGCTCTAATACCAATGTAGGAATTCAAATGCATGAGTTTGAAAAATTAAAATTGTAAACACTTACATCGGGTTCATCAATCATGGGACCTATGATCAGTTTCTCGAACTTTTATGCTTGTCGTTTGAAGAACGATTATGCAATCAAACCACCCTTGTAAGTCCACAAACTAAATCCCTCTGCATCAGATATTCTTCTTGTAATATACTGAAAAAATAAATAAATTTAAATTAAAATTAAAATAATATAATATAATTTAAATCGAAATAAATAAAATAAATTTATGTATTTATTAAAAGGAAATTTAGTTATTTATTAGTATTTTAGTTGATAATTTCGGAATAAAATTTTATTAGATTGGACTAAGTCTAATTGTTATTAATCAACTACTGATTAATTCAAATAAGTCTAAGGTTATATATGAACACTAGGTTAAGATTTAATGAAAAAAAGGGGGCTAAGTTTAGGAATTTAATCATTTTTTCCCTACTCTCGTTGCGTCACCCACCTACAATGCCACATCCCCGCTGTTGCTCGCCCACGTTTGTTGCTAGGCCACCGCCCATAGCTCCCGCTTCACCGCCATTACACGCACACATGCATGCACACATGTAGCACCAGTCGCCTATAGACCGACTTTCGTCGTCTCAGGCTGCCTTGCATGCGACCAGGTTTCGTCGTCGTTCCTCTTCACCCACCCGTTGCTCACGCGCCGCGCATTTGTCGTCACCACTGCCAATGGCCAGGACCACCCGCCAACTACATCTCCGACCATCATTGGGGCCACTTAGGAATTCCACCACCAACTCCCCGCCTGACCACAAGCAGGAACCGGTGATCGCCGGCGTTGCCAACGTCAACATTCCAAGGTCCCATTTACTTGATTAAATCTTGCAGTTCATATAGATTAAGTAATTAACCTGGGTTTCGGTTAATTTGATGGGATTAATTAACTCATTAAATTAAATTTGACTAATCTAAGCTTAAGATAATTAATTAGTTTTAGATCCTAGTTTAATTGACTTATTTGATTAAGATATTAACCTGTTTTAGTTAAGTTAATTGGGGGAGATTAATTAATTTGATTTAATTAATATTAGATTTATTTAAGCCGATTTAATTTATTGGAAGATATATTACTTAATCCAATTTATAGGTTTAATTAATTGATATGTTAATTAAATTAACTTAGTTATGAATTTAATAAATTAATTAAATAATTAGATGGGGTAATTAGTAAATTAAGTAAATTTAAGGGAGGGTTGATTAATTTAGTAATCTGATTAATTAATTAATTGATCCAATTAAATTGGTTAAGTTAGGTAGGATGACTTACACCAGAGTAGATAATCAATTTATAGATTTGTTGATGATTGAGTTAATAATAAATTAATTATAACAGAGCCGAGAGCTGAAACATCTTCGGGTTTAACGATAGCTAGGACGCTCTGTAGTCAGAGGTGGGTGGTTCCTCCTTTGACCTCTTTAGATCTTTTGATCTTAGTGCATGATTATTTTGGCTACGTTGTTTACTTAGATTATATTATCTTTACACTCTATGTTCTTTCTAGTATTATTTTGACCTTATATTTGCTTGACCTTTTTATATTCTATTTGGCTTATGGGCTATTTGATTTTCATTAGTATGTGAATGCTTATGCTATTGTTTAATGGATATTATTGTTATATGTGCTTATTTATTTATTTACTGTTTAGGTTGATACCATGATTGAACTGGTAGAAATAGTATAATTTAGGCTTAACCACCCTGACGTGCTTATTAGTAGATTAATGATCTTTATCGGCCTTGATAGGCATTTTATATTAGATGTGTTGGAACCCTAGGCTTAACCACCCTGACATGCTTACTAGTAGATTGATTATCTTTATTGACCTTGATAGACGTTTCTTGCTAGATGTGTTGGATAACCCTAGTCTTAATAACCTAGGATAATCGATTGCCCACAAGACCCATTCGTGGTAGCATATTGTTGCGTGTAATCGATAACTAGATAGCTATATACTCTATATCTGCCCACGAGATCCGTTCGTGGTAGCATGTCGTTGCCCGTAAACATTGAGTCTTTATATTGCCTGTTTGCCCACGAGACCCATTCGTGGTAGCATGTCATTGCGTGTAGACAATGCTCTGTATATTTCCTATTTGCTCACGAGTCCCATTTATGGTAGCATATTATTGCCCGCAGATAGTGTCCTTTTGTATTACCTCGAGAGCAACGAAGCTTTGTCGTGGTATATTGATGTGTATTTATTGCAGGTTTGTAGTTGGTTGTGTATGTCATAGGTGCATTTATTATATGACTGACCAGGTTAGTTGCAGATTGATACTGGTACTTTGAGGTTTGGATTACTCGGGTTTATTTCTTTTGACCTCAATTATGTTTATATTATTATTCACTATCTTTCTATACAACCACTGAGTGATTTGTACTCACTCCCTCTTTTTTTTGTCTCTAGGTTAGCTAATATAGGATAAATCCTATTGACCTACCTTCGCATCGCTTAGGGAGTCCCTTGCCTTGTTGGTCCCACTCCATCGTCGAGATGTCAATTTGTTTTCTTTATTGTTATCGCATTTGTAGAGGAATCGTTGATCGCTAGAGGGGGTGTGAATAGCGATTTTGCATTGCTCAATGGAATTTATTCGTGTTCGTCTCTACAATTCATTAGTACATAGAGAAAATAGAAATACTAATACAAATACAAACACGAATACACAACCACAAAGACACAGGGTATAACATGGCTTGGAACCCTAGTTCCTACTCTATGGGTTGAGCTCAAATGAGCTCTAGTGATGCAAACCACAACTAATTAACCTCTCCTTCTCGGAAAATATGTCGGAGGTGGAGAAAACCTCTTATAATAGTTCTTACAACAATAAGAAGAAAATACAAGCAAATACAAATGAAATACAACAAATAACGTAAAAAAACTTTGCACAAGGTTACTTTGAATGCTTTGCTCGTTGGTTGGTTGGATGAGCTTGGAGGACCCTGAAATGCACCAGCACTTCGCCTCAAATCTCCCTTAGAACCGCTCTAGAAACCATGGCCAAAATCCTCCACGAACAACTCTTTTTATGCCTCCACGCAATCTAGATTTCCGCCTGGCAATCGACTGCCCAAAGGCACCAGTCGGCTACCTACAGTGTCGTTGTCTCACAACGAACTTAATCCACTTTGACATTCAAACCAACAGATACACTAGCAGTCGACTGCCATTACCAGTAGTAAATTGCCAAGCCCGTAGTCAACTGCTCGGTTGACTATCGGGCTTTCTGTGCTTGTATCTGCAAGCAACAGTTGACTGCCAGAGCACATTCAGCAGTCTAACCTCTAGTCGACTATCGAGCAGTTGACTGGTCATAATCCCAGTTGATTGCTCTTGAGTCAACTTGACTTCCGAGTGTTAAACACTTGGCTAGTCAGCTGTCTAATATCCCAATCGACTGATAAACCTCAACAATGAGGTTTAACCCCAAGTATGATGCCCTCATACATGATAGACCACCCTCAACCCAGACCTAAGCCTTCTAGCCACCTTCATCAGCCTCAACCTATCGGATCCCTCCAAGTCATCCATGACTTGTTCATCCATACGTTAGCCTTCAGATGCTTCCATTAGCTAGTGTCATGCTTACTGAGTCTACATTGGCAAGGTACATTTAGACTTACGCTGCTAAGACACACGCTTAGACTTTACGTAGCCACCTCCATATTGGACTTTCCAAATGCCAAGACTCATGCTTGGACTTTCCATGCCAAGTACCCATGACTTGGACTTTCCAAATGCCAAGACCCATGCTTGGACTTTCCAATTGCCAAATATCCATGACTTGAATTTTACCATGCCAAGTACTCAAGACTTGGACTTTTCAATTGCTAAGTACCCATGACTTAGACTTTACCGTTGCCAAGACCCATGCTTGGACTTTCCATGCCAAGTACTCAAGACTTGGACTTTCCATGCCAAGTGCCCCACTTGGACTTCTCCATTATATGGTCAACCCCATGTCAACCATATAGTCAATCCATTGTCAAACAATGGTCAACCCATTATCAAACATTAAAATACTACTCGAGTCAAACTCGAGTCTGGTCAATCGTGACCTAAGCTCATTACACCAATAATCTATCCATTTTTGATGTTTGATAATACCTTTAAGTTAGGCTAATAATAACCTAAACTTAAACACTTCCAATTCCAAAGCATAGTGAAGGTTTACCTAACTTAAACCTCACTTCTCCCCCTTTGACATACATCAAAAAGACTCCCCAAGGATATCAATGTCTCATATACCAATGAGATCTTACAATCTCCCCCTGGTCCAAAAACATCTAGGATGCCTTCACTCTTCCTAGTGATAAGTCCCATATCACTAAATGAGAGGCAATCCTCACTTCTCCAATTCTCCCCCTTTGGTGAGCACAATGAGGGTTTCCAAAACCCTTCATGTCTCCCCCTTTGAGGAATACACATCCATCATCCTATGATGAATAGTCTACCCCTAAAGGCTTGCTCGCCCTTAACCATTGCACCAACAATGTCCTTGGAGAGTCCCTGCCTATAGGAACACTAAACTATCAAAATTAAGGGCAAAAGTTTAAACTTGAACTTTCACACCCCTTAAAATTTGATTCTCACTCTAAACAACTCTTCTAATCCATATCCAATGGATTTTCACCCTTTTAATGTTTTCCAAAGTATATCCTAGGATTATGAGCAGTTAGGGTAGCCTAAAATGGTTGAAACATGGGTTAAACAACCTTGCTTACCTAAAATCAACTTTGGCAGTCGACTCGATCAGCAATCAGTCGACTGCTCTCAACGCCAGTTGAATGCCCTAAGCGGCAGTTGACTGATTTCTACAAATGCAGCAATCTAGAAATTAGAAATAAGATTAGAAAAATCATAAGTATTTATACATAGTTCAAAAAATTATGAAAATTCATATGTATAATACTTATGTTAATCATTATGGGTGAAAAATATTTAAAAAAATAAAATACCCATTAAATAGTGACATTGATACAAAGTTCAAAAACAAAGATAACTTCAATGTTTTGACCCTACTTTGTATCAATTTCATCAATGGTGATTGTTATTAAAAGATAGGCTTCACCAAAATTTTTAAAAATAATTTTGAAATTATTTTAAAATCTTATATTGGATCATGATCTATGGGCTCAATGCACATGCCTTGAATATTAGCTTTCCCCATGATCCATCCATGGTAAAAGATGAGTTTGAGTTCATCTAGATATAACAACTATACAACTTGAACTTAACTCATTTTCCTAACATCTCACATGTGTCTAGGGTGTATCAATACACACACATATCAATTTAATATGAGATGTGGGTTTTTGTTCTTCCTGATCTAAGGTTTCATGCATTTTTCTAGGCAACACTATTTGATTCCCTTATACATGGGACTTCAAATCATGTCATTATCCTTAAATCAATTTTAATTCACTTACATGCATGAATGATGATTATGACATACAAGATAGCATAAATAAAGCATGTGTCAATAATCATGATGTCATGACATAAAAATATAAATCTAAATATAAGCATGCCATTAAAACTAAACCTAAGCATCATCATTGTCACGCTCCGAGAGTATGCTGTGCCGAAAAGCAAACGGACGACATCTCCCTTATACGTGGCAACATTTTGGGTTAATACAAGGCCCGTAGGCCACAACAACAACAAATATATATGTAAACAAACCACAACGGAAACTAACCACAACAACATAACAAACTACACAGTGCATAACGGTATGACTGACACATCACAACATAACGGAACATCGATAAAAACCCAAATCCACAAGTGTATACATCACATGACAAGTCCACAACACAATATACCACGAAAACTCCAAATACATTACACACATATGGAAAGCCCAAAATGACCACCAGAAGACTCGAAGGTGAGATGAGATGTCAGCCAGCGGTGCTCCAAGCCGTCACGAAGACTTCTACCTATTACCTAGGCGACAGAAAAACCCAGGGTCCATGATAGTGAGTATAACTCAGCAGATAATAGGGAAAACATGTATATATCAAATATCACATGTAATTCAACAGCATAACCTAGGGGTACAACAGGTATACCAGCACAGTATATAAATACATGCATATATCGTCTAACCAAATAACCAACATATAATGCAGACATACCTGAAAGTTAATTTGCTACGCTGCTCTGATCCAACCTAAGAATATATCCAACATATATAACAGGAATAGTAATACTAACTCACAATATACACATGATACAGGTCAAGGGTATCTAATGGTCTATCCAACAAGTATACAAGTATCCGACACCACCGTATAACAGATGCAAGAAGCATGTATGAAGATGATGTACAACCAAATACAGCAAGCATAGTACAATCAAATGCAACATCACAATAAGCAAATAAATAAATAAATATATATATATATATATATATATATATATATATATATATATATATATATATATATATATATATATATATATATATATATATATATATATATATATATATATATATATATACACACACACACACACACACACATACATATATGTATATATATGGTAATATGCAAAGCGCCATATGATACGGCAATACAGCATGCATGGTCATGCCTGCACACCCCTACTCGCTACCACGACCCCAATGTAGCCTAGGTGGCACGACAAGACAATTGTCCCAACTCAACACCAACCACTGCTCTAGAGTGGCCGAGTGGGCAGTATGATCAAGTAGCATATGAGCATAAAGAGCTCGCTACATAATGGGGGTCCCTGCTGCTGGCCACTCTGACTAACACTACCTATAAGTGGTTGAGTACGACGCACCCAGGACAACTGCATGCAACTCCAACTAGCACCATCTATAGTGGTAGAATGCGGCACAACAAATGCTCTGCCCTCACACCAGTTACTCCTCAGGGAGTAACCTGGGAGGCAGGATAACTGACGACTCTCTCAACCCCAAGGGAAACTATGTCGTCAGAATGTATGCAAATGACATGAATGTACTATCACACGTACAGACATCTACCACAGACTCTCTGTTCAACAGAGAGTCATACCCATCTGATCAATACACTCTCTGTCCTGTAGGGAGTCATGCTCAACTGATCGACGGACTCTCTATCTTGTAGAGAGTTATACTTAACTGATCGACGCACTCTCTATCCTAGAGAGAGTCGTACTCAACTAATCATATCAAGCTAGGACCACCGGTCCGTAGTGACACACTAATCACCCTTCACTTAACCATTACACAACACATGGTTGATAATAAGTATGCAATATACGGGTATTGGAATAAATCCTACATTTAGGGCATTACCTACCCACGGATGAACTTTTACCTAATTTACAAATCAGGTTATCATCCATACTCCAAACATCTACACCCTACTAAACATTTATAGATCTACTTACATCACATATGTAACTCCTAAATCATGATAAAGGAAAATGTGATATCAACCTTTGAGCAAATATAGCTAACGACAAGTATCAAGCATAAGATAAATAAGAGCAGGGTCAAGATAATATGAACACCTAACATGCTCATATCTATGACTAAATCTGAATGCAATTACATCTACCTAACCAGGGTAGGAAATTACCCACCTATTATTAAGCTCGTGATAGCTGTCCATGCGTCCAAGAATCTAATCCAATCTTAATCCCTGATTAATTAACCAAATAATATAATTCTATAAGATGAACCAACTCATATATTTGTATGCATCCGTAACATCCAAATCTGAACTTACCTTACACCGCATCAATTCCCATAGCTTATCTGGAAGAATAACCCTCTTCTAAAATCATCCAGCTTCTTGATTCACCGTTGAAGTAGCAATCTATAATAGCAAAAATGAATTCAACCATAGCTACAACTTAACAACCTAATTTACATAGCTATTATATAATCTAGATCTATCCAAATCCATCTTACCTTGTGTTAATTCAATATCAACGGCTTCAATCAGCCCTAGATTATCCTAAACACATATCCCCTGTCGATCTTCAAATTCAATTGTATATCAATTCTCAATCGCCTATAATTGCAGTAGAACCCATGAGCCAAATTCGGAGATAAATTTCACTTTGATCACCTGTAATCACATTATATCACAACCCATCTTAAAACACATCTCCAATCCTTAACTCGTAGCACAGGAGAATCAGGGAATTACCAGAACCCAGTGTTGGGTTGCGGGAAATAGATCGGAGCAAATGTATTCTCCTTCAGGGCTCGCCTCAACAAGCGACCCAACATGATGGTGGAGTTGTGGCTGTGATAGGTTAGCGACAACACCGATAAGGAAGAGTCATCGACATACGTTGTTGTCTGGATCGACAAAATGCAACAAGGAGATCTGACAGTGTAACCAGGGCAGCATGCTGAGTGCGATGACAAAGGGAAGGATCAATGATTGTAAGCTTGCTCAAGTGGCGACGATTGATGTAACAATGATAATGAGGAGTGACAGCACGAACTCGGGGCGAAGATTGAGTTGGATCGGTACCGACGGCTTGGCACAGGGAAGGGCGACGACGAGGAGTAGGCGGCGAACTGCAGCGGTGGCTTGAGATCGTGAGAAGATGAAGTGCAGAGGCAACCCTATCGTGAGAAGGGGCGGTGGCGAAGAAATCGGGAAGGGAGAATGCGCGATTGGGAGAGGATGAAGAAGAAGTCGATCGGGCAAAGGAAAGAACGGAAATCGAGATTTAAAAAGGTTGACCTAATTTGGTTGAGCCAACTCAAGTCTAACCTAAAGCTAACCTAGGTTTAACTCAAACACCCGTTTAGGCTTTAATCATCCTCTAAACAGTCATATGAATTTTTTTTCGGTATCTTACATTCTCCCCCACTAATAAAAATTTGGTCCTCAAATTTCATACTTAACATGCAAAAATTACTTCAAGCAAGTTTCCGAAAGGACATCATACACACCTCAAGTGAACAGATGAGGATATCGAGCTAGGATAGTATCTTCCAACTCCCACGTAGCCTCCTCATCAGTATGATGCTGCCATCCAACCTTTACGAGTCATATGGCTTTGTTCCGCAACTGACGCTCCTTGCGACCAAGAATCCGCACTAGAATCTCCTCGTAAGTCGCATTAGACTGTGGTAGAATCGGAACCTCTTTCATAACATGATCTGAACGTGGAACGTATTTCCTCAGCATATAAACATGAAATACGTTATGAACACCCGCAAGTGTCGGAGGTAAAGCCAACCGGTAACCTACACTGTCAATCCGCTCCAACATCTCAAATGGACCAATGTAGTGTGGAGATAACTTTCCTTTTTGCCCAAATCACTTCACCCCTTTCGTAGGTGAAACATGCAGAAATACCTAATCCCCAATTAAGAATTTCAAAGGCCTTCGCCTCTAGTCTACGTAACTCTTCTATCGATCCTGTACCTCCAATAATCATCATCTGATGACGCGTATCAACTCTGCAACATGCTGGAAACTTTGTGACCCTAGCAACTATCAATGTCTGACTTCCTCCCACAACACAGGAGATCTGCAGGGTCTACCGTATACGACCTCAAAATGAGTCATCTAAATGGCGGAGTGATAACTATTTTTATAGTCAAATTCCACTAAAGGAATGTGATTCTCCCACCTCCATAATCCATGACACAAGATCTTAATAGATCCTCCAATGTCTGAATTGTATGCTCAGATAGTCCATCAGTCCACGGATGAGATGTTGTACTGAGTCGAAGCTCTGTGCCCATAATCTGATGTAGACTCTGTCAAAATCGCGAGGTAAATTACGGGTCTCTATCAGATATAGTACTCAAAATTACCCCACACAATCTGATAATCTTTCGACAATACAACTCTGCCGGATGATCCAACGAGTACGACCCACGAATAGGAAAGAAGTGAGTTGATTTGGTTAGTCGATCCACGATCACCCAAATCGCATCATATCCTTTACGAGTTCTAGGCAATCCCGTAACGAAATCAATAGTGATATGCTCCCACTTCCATTCCGGAAATCGAAATTTCTTGGAGCAACTCAGCGGGTTTCTGATATTCAATCTTTACCCACTGGCATACTGAACATCGAGAAGCAAAACCTGCTATACCCCTCTTCATATCGTTCCACCAGTATAAACATTTCAACTCTCGGTACATCCGAGTACCATCAGGATGAATAGCAAATCTTTAATGATGTGCTTCCTGTAGCCACTCTTCCTTAACTGGATGCGTGTTCAGAACACCTATCCATATTAGAGACGAAAAATTATCTTCTCACAAGAGAAGTCCATCTACCGTCCAAAATCCACTCCACCACACACTCTGTAAGTGCATGGAAGACTATAGCGACCAATCTCACTTGTTGCAACCGTTCACGTTCCAGCAACTCTATAGTAGCTACACAGTAGCTAGTCAAAACTCCATAAGCACTTCTGCTCCATACCACTACTAAAGTCGCATCATGTATATGACAGCCTATCTCGTAGTTTCTTAACTGTCGTAGGCATAAGATACATCTCATGCAACTGTATCAGATTCGCTCCGATCCCTGAAACAATACATTTGCGTACAACATCCATTTATCCACTCCGGAAGGATTAACTAATACTCGTGTAAAAGTTAACCGTCGTCTAGGTCTTGTAACTGGTTTGACCAGCTTCTGACTAAATGATTTCCATCATCACCTTTGTCAAACAAGTTCGTGGTATAGTAATGCCAAACATTCTATCCACATCTACAGAATTAACCAAAACATACAAGGAAAACCACCATCTACAGTGGTCGAGTGCGCAACTCCAACTACCACAATCAACAGTGGCCAGGTTACGCAACTCCAACAACCACAAACTGATCCAATCGTGTCCAGGATACACGATTCTCAAATCCAGTGGTGACTAGATCGTTAATTAGTCTAACAACTTAATCAAAACTCATAAAATTCATACCAAGTAAGAAATTGTCATCTTTACACACCTGCATCCTCTTTACTCTACATTGATGATATATCAATCATCACAACAACAATGATAATTGTATGATGCCATGTCACTACAATATCAACACTCTAGTCGTAAACTAACCCTAGAGTATACATAGGTGTTATTGGCTGATTTAAATAGATCATTCATCCTCAACGAAGGATATTCACTTCCAACAACTATCGCACTTCATCATCGATAATCGATCCATAATCTCAAAGGTACAACTCTTTCAACAAAGAGTTCTGGATCTTCTCAAGGAGAAATACTGGGATAGATAAATATCCCCTCCAACATCTCCTATAATCACAACATACATTCTTCTAATTTCTATAGTGTTTAGTAACACTGATATCAACAAAATTATCCCTTGTATGAGGTATTCAATATCGACACTATCTTCGAAATCACTCTGATCAACTACTCCACTTGCCTATGCAGCGGCAAGCCTAGGAGTTCATCCGAAATTACATCCAAATGCTCTCGGATTATACACACATCTGAGAGACATAATCATGTCATAATCTCAATAATTTGACCATCCGTAAGGATATGTCTACGGCAAAAGTATGTCTATCAAAGTCTAAGGGCATCCCTTGACTTCTTAATTATTGGTCTACATCTCACTTGACGGTAGAGATACCACCGACCCACCAGTCGATGTATAAAAATCCTTCTAATCCGAACTAGGAATGTTCTAGATAGGGATACCTGTAAACTACAAGTATCTCTCAATATATTAACCCAGAGGGTAAACTAGAGTAATACTCTGAATGATCAATTATCTGTCGATCCGATCCAAAGGCTCCCCGCAGGTCTCAGCCTTTCTCCGAAGAGAATAAGATCAGATCCAACAGTCTGCGACAAAGCGATCGCATTTCTGCGATGAATGACTCGGGGATTTTCCTAGATCATCTTATCTCATCACTTAATCCTACGAGCTGCAACTGTAGAATACTGAATAGATACGACCATCGTCGTATACTCTCTCCTCTGTACTAAGCAAATCACATCTGGGGGTAACTATTGTTGTTGTCTGCTAAGTCTTCTACGATGTCTTCTGCTAATACTGTTGTGTAAATCAATTCCCTTGAAGGGAAGTATCACGGAACTCTAACCACACCTGAGGTAGTAGGTCGCTGCTGATGAGATAACCCAAATCTTCTGTGTTGATCTCTGCTGTCGAGATAGTGCATCATCCTCCCGGAACACCATCGATAGTCCTCAACTAAGTCTTCAAAATACACCTCCTCATTCTGTACTGGTTGCTTACAATAGCAACAGACAAACTGATCCAACAAATAATCTGACTTCACGTGTCTTCATAATCTACACTGCACGCACATAATCCCTTCGGAGTCTTTGTTCTGATTTCATTGATGTGCACGAGAACATCTTGATGATCTGCGATTGGTCTTCTATAATCGGAAAGTAGCTCAAGGCCTATGACTCAGATCTTGCTCCTTTTATCCAACAGTCGGAGACTTCTGACTCTAATAAGTTGACCTACAATATCTGCTTATCGATCTCCAACTCTTAAACACTTGTACAGAGTCATTTCTAAACTTCTGACTCAATCCAATGTCTTCCGGCAGGATCTAATAGAAGATCCAGACATCCTAATTCAGATGTAAGCCAATATACCGTGGGTGGCTTACAACATCCATTTAACTTCTTGAGCTATTAGGTGGTCGTAACCTCTGCAAGTCTCACGACTCTACACAGTACACTATTACTAACTGATCACCCTTTTTGAAACTCAAGAATTTCCTGACAATAAGTCAAAGGAATAACACGGGGAAAATACCCTCTCACAACATCCCTAAATTGTGATCAAGTGATTTGTTATTCCTCGAAGGTTATTTCCTACATCTTCCACCAAATATCGACTTGATCCCGATAATGGTATGCAAATAACTCTACCTTTTTTATATAACACAAGTTAAGTACTTTCAAAGTTATACAACCCAGCACGACAATTTCAGGGGTTAAAATCCCTATGAAACACCATATACTAATCCTCTATTATCTATATCAACAATAGTATACAAGTCTATTCATTACCTCACAGGTAATGATCTGACTAGCACAGTTAGTGAAAATCCCTAAGACTATAATCCTTGATCTCCACAAGAAATGTGACTACTAACCCCTATTTTCCGACTCGGTATCAGTCGGCTCTCAAAGGAAATTCACCTTTTTGATAGCAGGTCCAAGACACACAGACTCTACATGTTGTTCCCGTTGTCAACTCAAATCACGGTTATGAATAGCAACTAACACACTATAAGTCATCCCTGTTATAAGCATCTAAATGCATAGCCAACAAAACTGAGAGTATAAACTCTAACGACAACTCTGGTTGGTTTCCACGATGGACGACTTCTACTACAAGTCTGCACAGGTGTCTTAACTCTGATTATATACACCTATCGAACAAGTTTAGATAAGTATCTAACTAGGCTATAAGTTATCAGGAATTCGTACCTCATGCTGCTTGGAGCTCAGGCCGC
This sequence comes from Wurfbainia villosa, assembly GCA_025175895.1. NCBI lineage: Eukaryota > Viridiplantae > Streptophyta > Magnoliopsida > Zingiberales > Zingiberaceae > Wurfbainia > Wurfbainia villosa. Next base: position 36,356,297 of record CM046006.1, read on the forward strand.
TGTCAGTCTCATCTCAGAAAACCGAAACAAATTGACTCCCAAGAATCCAAGACTCGACACAAAAAAACATTGTATGGCATCGCAGAACCTAGGGCTCTGATACCACTAAAGTTGTCACGCCCCGAGAGTATGTCGTGTCGAAAAGCAAATGGACGTCATCTCCCCTGTACGTGGCAACATTTCGGGTTAATATAAGGCTCATAGGCCACAACAACAACAAATATATATGTAAACAAACCACAATGGAAATTAACCACAACAACATAACAAACTACACAGTGCATACCGGTATGACTGACACATCACAACATAACGGAACATCGACAAAAACCCAAATCCACAAGTGTATACATAACATGACAAGTCCACAACACAGTATACCACGAAAACTCCAAATACATTACACATATACGAAAGCCCAAAACGACCACCAGAAGTCTCGGAGGTGAGATGAGATGTCAGTCAGCCGTGCTCCAAGCCATCACGAAGACTTCTACCTGTTACCTGGGCGACAGAAAAACTCAGGGTCCGTGGTGGTGAGTATAACTCAGCAGGTAATAGGGAAAACATGTATATATCAAATATCACATGTAATTCAACAGCATAACCTAGAGGTACAATAGGTATACCAGCACAGTATATAAATACATGCATATACCGTCTAACCAAATAACCAACGTATAATGCAGACATACCTGAAAGTCTGCTACGCTACTCTTATCCAACCTGAGAATATATCCAACATATATAACAAGAATAGTAATACTAACTCACAATATACACCTGATAAAGGTCAAGGGTACCTCATGGTCTGTCCAACAAGTATACAAGTATCCGACACCACCGTATAACAAATGCGAGAAGCATGTATGAAGATGATGTACAACCAAATGCAGGAAGCATAGTACAATCAAATGCAACATCATAATAAGCATATATATATATATATATATATATATATATATATATATATATATATATATACATATATACACACACACACATACATATATGTATATATATTGTAATATGCAAAGCGCCATATGATACGGCAATGCAGCATGCATGGTCATGCCTGCACACCCTTACTCGCTACCACGACCCCAATGTGGCCTAGGTGACACGACATGACAACTGTCCCAACTCAACACCAACCACTGCTCTAGAGTGGTCGAGTGGGCAGTATGATCAAGTAGCATATGAGCATAAAGAGCTCGCTACACAATGGGGGTCCCTGCTGCTGGCCACTCCGACTAACACTACCTATGAGTGGTCGAGTGCCACGCACCCAGAACAACTGCACGCAACTCCAACTACCACCATCTATAGTGGTAGAGTGCAGCACAACAAATGCTCTGCTCTCACACCAGTTACTCCTCGGGGAGTAACCTGGGAGGCAGAATGATTGACGACTCTCTCAACCCCAAGGGAAACTATGTCATTAGAATGCATGCAAATGACATGAATATACTATCACACGTACAAACATCTACCACAGACTCTCTGTTCAACAGAGAGTCGTACCCATCTGATCAATACACTCTCTATCCTGTAGAGAGTCGTGCTCAACTGATCGATGGACTCTCTATCCTGTAGAGAGTCATACTCAACTAATCGATGCACTCTCTATCCTGTAGAGAGTCATACTCAACTAATCATATTAAGCTGGGACCACCGGTCCGTAGTGACACACTAATCACCCTTCACTTAACCATTACACAACACATGGTTGGTAATAAGTATGCAACATACGGGTATTGGAATAAATCCTACATTTAGGGCATTACCTACCCACGGATGAACTTTTACCTAATTTACAAATCAGGTTATCATTCGTACTCCAAACATCTACACCCTACTAAACATTTATAGATCTACTTACATCATATCTGTAACTCCTAAATCATGATAAAAGAAAATGTGATATCAACCTTTGAGCAAATATAGCCAACGACAAGTATCAAGCATAAGATAAAAAAGAGCAGGGTCAAGATAACATGAACACCTAACATGCTCATATCTATGACTAAATCTGAATGCAATTACATCTACCTGACCAGGGTAGGAAATTACCCACATGTTATCAAGCTCGTGATAGTTGTTCATGCGTCCAAGAATCTAATCCAATCTTAATCCCTGATTAATTAACCAAATAATCTAATTCTATAAGATGAACCAACTCATATATTTGTATGCATCCATAACATCCAAATCTGAACTTACCTTACACCGCATCAATTCCCATAGCTTATCTGGAAGAATAACCCTCTTCTAAAATCATCCAACTTCTTGATTCACCATTGAAGTAGCAATCTATAATAGCAAAAATGAATTCAACCATAGCTACAACTTAAAAACCTAATTTACACAGCTATTATCTAATCCAGATCTATCTAAATCCATCTTACCTTGTGTTAATTCAATATCAACGACTTCAATCAGCCCCAGATTATCCTAAACACATATCCCCTGTCGATCTTCAAATTTAATTGTATATCAATTCTCAATCGCCTATAATTGCAGTAGAACCCATGAGCCAAATTCAAAGATAAATCCCACTTTGATCACCTATAATCACATTATATCACAACCCATCTTAAAACACATCTCTAATCCTTAACTCGTAGCATAGGAGAATCAGGGAATTACCAGAACCTGGTGTTGGGTTGCAGGAAATATATCGGGGCAAATGTCTTCTCCTTCAGGGCTCGCCTCAACAAGCGACCCAACATGGTGGTGGAGTTGTGGCTGTGACAGGTCAGCGACAACACCGATAAGGAAGAGTCATCGACATACGTTTGTTGTCTGGATCGACAAAATACAGTAAGGAGATCTGACGGTGTAACCAGGGCAGCATGCTGAGCGCGATGACAAAGGGAAGGATCGATGATTGTAAGCTTGCTCGAGTGGCGACGATTGATGTAACAGCGACAATGAGGAGTGACAGCACGATCTCGTGGAAAAGATCGAGTTGGATCGGTGCTGATGGCCTGGCACATGGAAGGGCGACGATGAGGAGTAGGTGGCGGACTGCAGCGGTGGCTTGAGATCGTGAGAAGATGAAGTGCAAAGGCAACCCTATCGCGAGAAGGGGCGGCGACAGCGAAATCGGGAAGGGAGAATGTGCGATCGGGAGAGGATGAAGAAGAAGTCGATCGGGCAAAGGAAAGAACGAAAATCAGGATTTAAAAAGGCTGACCTAATTTGGTTCAGCCAGCTCAAGTCTAACCTAAAGCTAACCTAGGTTTAACTCAAACACCCGTTTAGGCTTTAATCATCCTCTAAATAGTCATATGATTTTTTTTCCAGTATCTTACAATCATGACATTTTAAATAGTAATATGAAGCATGATGTCATGACATGGTATATAGCAAACATAATGTAGGGGATCCTTTGAAGCTAGAGGGGGGGGGGTGAATAGCTTGATTCGTTTTGTGATGGAAATCGATCGCGTGTTCATCTACAAACTTCGTTAGCGCACAGCGGAATAATAATAAAGCGATAATGAAATAGACAAAACACAACACAACACGAGGATATAACGTGGTTCGGAACCTTAAGGTTCCTACTCCACGGATCGGGCTCAAACGAGCCCTAGCGATGCCAATCACACACCACTAATAAACACTCCTTCTCGGAACAATCCGGAGGCGAAGAAACCTCGTACAATAGTTTATAACAATAAACTAAATACAAGAAGCAACTAATATGAAATACAATGCAATACAAGTAAAGAAAACACTTTACAAATGCCTTTGGATTGCTTGCTTTTGGTTGCTTGAAGAATAGCCTTGGAGACCCTGATTTGCAGCAACAAATCGCCCCAAGGATGCTCAAGAACCGGATGCTTTTTCCTCCTCCACGAGCTCCATTTAAATCTTCTGCCTGAGCTGGAAAACACAGATCAGTCGACCGCTCGGGACCATCAGTCGACTGATGCCACTGTTATCGTGAGACAACGGCTAGATCCACACTGGAAAAATCCAACGGATCCATCATCAGTCGACTGATTATGACCATCATTCAACTGATTATGACCATCAGTTGACTGTTCGAGCCTCCACTCGACTGCTAACCCTAGCAGTCGAGTCAGACTCCATTCTGTGCTTAATTTCTCGAGCACCAGTTGACCGATCACACGATCAGTCGACTACTAGGCTAATTCCCACAGTCAAACCCTAGTTGACTCCTGCCAGTCGACTGCCACATGACACCAGTCGACTGGCACACCTCAAACATGAGGTTTTAACCCAAGTATGGTTCCCCCATACTTGATAGACCACCCTTAGCCTAGACCTAAGCCTTCTTGTTAGTAATATATGAGAGATGTCCTAAGGCAATCGCCTTATGTATGAACCATTTATATGATAAATGAAGATTCACTATTTGAGTATACATGTTTAATGTATTTGATTGGATCTTAAACTCATTTACTGAATGTCCACGATACGATTCACAGCATGAGAGAATTTGTGATTGGATCACAACTAGTGAGTATCTCTACATGTGTAATTGTGATGTATCGGAATTATCCCTAGTCGATGAATTGATGGATTTTGGACACCATCAATTCTGTCGAGACTAGCACGAGGTATACTCCTTAGTGTATCCAAGCAGCTGATTCTCACTGGCTGGAGACATAGTGATGTCCGGAGTTGATCGTGGATGCTAGTTATGGTAACTAGTTCATTGGAGTGACCAGCCGTAAGACTTCATATGGTTCTCTGCATATATAGATATGTCAATGAAGTTCTTACCGTGGCTTAAGTGCTATGTTCCTTTGACTTGCGGTTTTCAAGTCATATTGATCATGGAGACTTATGCTTTGACATCTTAAGCAAACATCTCCGAGGAGATGTGGACCCGGGATGATTGGGTATAAGTCGAAATGATCGAAGGTGTTTGAATAGCCTATAAAGGATTCACCACTCCTTGCGAGGAGATGTATACCCATGGCCTCTCGTCGGATTGTTACTAAAGTCTTTGGCCAAAGCATTACATGTTTAGAGTAAGGTACTCTTCGATACATGTGGAGTAACTAGAATCCGTAGGACGAGGAAATAATACTTGGGCTAGGTGTGACGTAGTCAGCCTAGTGGGGACTGACACAATAGACCATGTCCTGAACCAAGTGGGTATAAGATGAGTGAAGGGAATGGGGCACGATTCATTCGAGCAACTGAAGGGTTTCAGAAATAGTTCTGGATCAACCGTTGATCTTTTCGGTTAATTGGGGATCATGATGTACTACTAGGTGCCACTCATGATCGTTCTATAATTAATGGTTAATTATAGACGGCCAACATAAACCGAGAACCTATTTGGTCACACGCACAACGAGTATAATCCAAAGGATTTAAAACGAGCTTGAGAATGAGATTCTCAGACCGAGAGAAACTATGTTTGGTTGGACCAAATATAAAGCGAGCATGAAATTGTTTCAGTCACAATGGAAGCGTGGATGGGCCGTGTCTTATGAAGACATAATGGATGGACCAAAATGGTTTGGTTCTAATCCAATGGATGAGAATAAACCAAAGGGTTTGGTTTATATTAAACGAATGAACCAAAGGTTGGTTTGGTTCGTTTTAACTTAAAATAAACCATCATGGTTTGGTTTATTTTAACTTATCTTAATGGAGCGGGTTAACGGGCTTTATGGATATGATCCATTAACCATTAAGAGAATTAGTTCTCTATAAAATAGGGCTTAAACCCTAATCCTAAAACCCTAATTGGAGTTGCCGCCCAACCTAGTTGTGCCGCCCCCTCCCTCTCCTCCACTAGTCGGCGCCAACCCTAGGTGTGCCGCCGCCCAGCCTTTGTGCCGCCGTCCAAGTCATTGCCGGCGACCAAGCTTCAGCCGGTGAACACTCCGGCGACCCTCCGGTGATCTCCTATAGGTTTGGCATCAAGGTGAGCCTTTTCTTTCCTTGGTTGGCCGGCGCCTATATCCTCCACCAAGCTGTCCAGTTTTCTGGACAGCTTCTTCTCCTCTCGTCGGAGCGTCGTTTGGACGACGGTTAGTGCTCCGACAGCGGCTAACTTACCGGGGATTTGATCTCCGGTAATCCTCTGAGGTGGGGGATGAAGGATTCGTCAAACGGTTGACGAATACCTCTCCGGAGAAGCGAGTTTTGAGAACTCGTTTTAGGATCCGAATTTGGATTCGGATAGTGATCATCTCTCGATCACGTCGTCTTCAACACGAGGCTAGTAACCCGTACGAAGACGAAGCTCGTGGCTTAGCGAAGTCATCCCGAGGAGCTCGGCGTGGATACGGATAGAGACGATTCTTACGAGGATCGTTCCGGTTGATGCCGTTCCCGCTACACGTCATACGGAAGGTATAACGTAGATAATTTTCTTTTATTGCAAATTTTAATTTACGGTTATGTCTACACTTGTTGTAATATGCATGCGTGTGTTGTGTGTGTTGTAATAAATAGGAGTATTTATTATTTTATTGCTTCCGCTGTGCTCATGTTTACGAAACATGATCGAACACACACACGCCGCGGTGCCGGAAACCCAACAGTGGTATCAGAGCCCAGGTTGTGTTTCGACATAATCGTAAAATGGTTTTGCGATAGTCATAATGTATTTCTGGAAGTTTTCTAAATTTTGGAAATTTAGAAGTATTTATGGAAATTTTTCAATTTTGGAAAGTCTAGAAGTATTTATGGAAATCTTCCACTTTTGGAAAGTTGGAAGTATTTATGGAAATTTATATTTTCCATAAATAAAATATTTGATTAGATTCTGGAAATTTGTTTCCTAATTTAATCATGATTTGATTTGGGAAATCAAATCTTAAAATATTTAATTTCCATAAGTAGTTTTAAAGATTTAGGAAATTGGTTTCCTAAATAGATTTTCCTTAATCAAATAATTCCATGAATAAAATATGTGATTAGATTTGGAAATATGTTTCCTAATTTAATTATGATTTGATTTGGAGAATCAAATCTTAAACATATTTTATTTCCATAAATAGTTATGACATATAAGGAAATTATATACATGACATAATTGTATGCCATGTAATTGCATTAGATGCATAACATTATGCCATGCGTGTCGTGACATGTAGATGTATGCCATGTATGCCATGCCATGTAGATAATAGTTATTTGCATGCAAAGAGGATGAGACATAAAAACCCTTAATCAATATTAAAGCCTACACCTTCCATTAATATGGTTAGAACCAGAGTTCTATTTCTTGTTTGGGTTGTTGGACTCTCTCCAAGCCCAGCTCGAACCTGAATATGTTCAAACCATGGAATAGTTTAATACTAATATGGTAAGAGTCAGAGGTCAATCGTTAGCTTTGGTTGTTGGACTCTCTCCAAGCTGGGCTAATTGGTTGAATGTGCTCTAACCATATTAAAACTATGTCCTGATTAATGGGTTGGCTTTAACCTGGAGCATCGGCTTGTTGGACTCTCTCCAAGGTCGATGTAAAGGGAGGTGAAGTTGGGTGCTATGCATATGATGCATACTTGTTAATGTGTTAACAACCCGATGTATGTGTGAACATTCAATTAGTTGATAGCACATTGTGATAGTTGCATATACGTGATATGCAATCGGTATAGATGATACCTACCGTCGTAGTTATGAATGGCTTGTTGGACTCTCTCCAAGGTTGTTCATAATTATGATGGATATCAGCCCATTCGGAGATGGACCTACAATCTCCCGAAGTGATTTTGGGGTTTTTGAAATTCGAAAAATGAATGGGATTTATAAATGTATATTGATGCATTTTAAAATCATTTTCTCATATATGCTCGTTTTGTATTTCTAGGTCAATAAATTGATCATGACGTCTTTGAATTTGCGCACTATTTTGGATTCGAACAAACTGACTGGGCCTAACTTCCTGGACTGGCTTAGAAACCTGAGAATTGTTCTCAAGGCGGAAAAGCTTGCATATGTCCTTGAAGAGCCTCTTCCTGACCGTCCTAAGGACGATGCAACTCCAGACCAAATGTTGGTCTATCAGAAGCATGTGGCAGATTCTGAGCTGGCGAGTTGCATCATGCTAGCGGCGATGGTACCTGAGCTGCAGAAGCAGCATGAGCATATAGATGCTAACACTATGGTCTTCCATCTTCATGAGTTGTTCGATGAGCAAGCGAGATCCGAAAGGTTCGAGGTCTCTAGGCTCCTCTTCACCACGAAGATGCAAGAAGGTTCGTCTGTAGTACAGTTTGTGCTAAAGATGAACGGGTACATCGAGCGGCTAGCTACCCTCGGTTTTGTGATGGATCATGAGTTAAGTATTGACTTAATTCTGCATTGTTTGCCCAAGAGTTTCTCGCAATTTGTGATGAACTATCGGATGAACAAATTGGAATCCACCATTCCCGAGCTCCTCAATATGTTGAAGACTGTGGAGCCTTACAAGCATGAGGAGAAGGCGGTTCATTAGTTGATTCCTCAAAGAAAGGTTCTAAGAGGAAGGCAAAAGAATGTAAGAAAGGAAAGAAAAAGGCAAAGAAGGCGGAACATAGCAAAGGGCACTTGCCATCACGTGGCAAGGAAGGCCACTTGGCGAAGAAAGCTGCAAGATTTATCTTGAGTCCATGAAGAAGAAGAAGGCATCGATGCCCCATCCTCTTCGTATCTTCGTTATTGATTGTCATTCTATTTCCTTAGACACTTGGGTATTGGATCGGTGTAGCTCACATATATGTAATGACATACAGGCTAAGGAATAGAAGAAGACTTGTCGAGAGTCAAATTTGCGAGTTGGCAATGGAGCAAAGGTTGTCTATGCCGCCATCGGAACTTATTTCTTTGAAGCTCCTAGTGAACTAGTCTTGGAATGGACAATTGCTATTATGTTCCTTCTCTAATAAAGAACATTGTTTCTATTTCCTTAAATAGAAATGGTTTCCATTTAACGTTTAGTAACAATTGTTGTTATATAACTTTGAATGGCGTACTTTATGGAACTGGAACTTTGAGTAATGGCATTTATACGTTGGACGTATCCAGTGACATTTTCAATATCGAAGCGAGCAACACGCGTGCTCAAAAGGATAATCAAATAGACTCCTATATGTGGCATTGTCGTCTTGGCCATGTAAGCAAGAAACGCATGTCCGAATTACACCGATGTGGAATTCTGGAATCGTTTGAATTGGATTCATACGATACATGCGAATCATGCTTAAAAGGCAAGATGACTAAGTTACCTTTTACAGGAAAAGGTGAATGAGTGGGAGAGTTACTAGGTCTAATACATACTGATGTATGTGGACCTATGTCAACTCAAGCTTTAGGAGGATATAGCTACTTCATTACCTTCACCGATGATCACTCACGGTTTGGGTATGTGTTCTTGATGAAACACAAGTCTGAAGCCTTTGAAAGGTTCAAAGAATTCAGAAATGAAGTAGAGAAACAACATGACAAGAGTATTAAAATACTTCGATCGGATCGAGGTGGTGAATACTTAAGTCAAGAGTTTCTTGATTATCTAAGAGACAATGGCATATTGTCTCAATGGACTCCGCCATATACACCACAGCATAATGGTGTATCTGAGAGGCGTAATCGGACCTTGTTGGACATGGTCAGGTCAATGATGAATCATGCGACTCTTCCCAAGTCCTTTTGGGGTTATGCACTTCAGACAGCTGTTTACTTGTTAAACAGAATGCCTACCAAGGTAGTCTCAACTACTCCATATGAGATATGGAATAGTAAGAAACCTCATGTATCTTACTTGAAGATATGGGGTTGTCCTGCTTATGTGAAGCAGACAGTATCAGACAAATTGGATGCTAAGTCTGATAAATGTCTATTTATTGGATACCCTAAGGAAACTAGGGATTACCAATATTATCATCCTGTGGAACAAAAGGTGTTTGTTTCAAGGCATGCTGTGTTTCTAGAGAAAGAGTTTCTCTTGCAAGAAAACAGTGGGAGTGTCGTCGAGCTTGAGGAGGCTCGAGAGACTCAAATAGACATTGATGAGATACCTGGTGAATCACAACAGCCGACAACTCATAGTGATGAGCAATCGGCTGGACCTATTGTAACACCACATCTTCGTAGATCTGGTAGAACACGCAATATTCCTGAGAGATATGGATTTCTCGTAAGTGAATCGAACAACGTGTTACTCATTGATGATGAGGAGCCTACCAGTTATGAAGAAGTGCTGACAAGTTCAGAAAGGGATAAGTGGCTTGGTGCCATGAAGTCGGAAATGGATTCCATGTATGAAAACCAAGTTTGGAACTTGGTTGACCCACCTGAAGGGATAAAGCCTATAGGGTGCAAGTGGGTTTTCAAGAAGAAAACCGACATGGATGGTAATGTGATTACCTATAAGGCTAGATTGGTGGCGAAAGGATATCGTCAAAAAACAAGGTGTTGATTATGATGAAACCTATTCGCCTGTAGCTATGCTTAAATCCATTCGGATGCTCCTGGCCATAGCGGCTCATTATGATTATGAGATATGGCAGATGGATGTGAAAAAAGCTTCCCTTAATGGAAACACGCTCGAGGCGTGTATATGATACACTTGAGGGTTTCACATCGGTTGATAAAACCAAGGTATGCAAATTGCGGATCCATTTATGGATTGAAGCAAGCATCCAGAGTGGAATATCCGTTTGATGAGACAATCAAAAGGTTTGATTTCTCACAAAATCGAGCGAACCTTGTGTGTACAAGAAGGTTAGTAGAGTGCGATCGTATTCCTAGTATTGTATGTCGATGACATACTACTTATAGAAGCGATGTTTCAATCTTCTGATCAGTGAAGGTTTGGTTATCCAAGACATTCTCCATGAAAGACACAGGAGAAGCAACCTACATCCTCGGGATTAAGATCTATAGAGATAGATCGAAGCGGTTGCTTGGTCTTTTCGCGGTCTATATATATAGGCCGAGTGCTAAAGAGGTTTAGCATGTCGAATCCAAGAAAGGTTTCCTACCCATCGGGCATGGGGTACACCTTTCGAAGTCTATGTGCGCCGACGAAGGCGAGAGGATTTGCATGAGTAAGATTCCCTATGCATCCGCAATAGGATCTATCATGTATGCTATGTTATGTCACGAGGCCCGATGTATCGTATGCTCTGAGTGTCACGGCGGATACATCGATCGAGAATGGATCATTGGGTGGATTAAGGCGATCCTTAAGTACTTAAGAAGAACTAAGGATCGTTCTAATATATGGAGAAGGGTACATGGTGATACGTGGGTATACGGATGCGACTCGAGACGGAACAAGGATGATTCCATGTCTTTGTCTGGTATGTATTCACCGAATGGAGACGCAATAAGTTGGAAAGGTTCCAAGCTTGACACTATAGCGGATTCTCGCCACTAAGGCGAATATATTGCGCTTTAGGCGGCGGTTTGGATCAAGTTCATCTCGAACTTGATGTGGTCTCATCAATGATCCAAACATGTGCCGCCGCTATCATCTTATCGGAGAGATCATCGGTAGGAGCGAAATACAAATCGAGAAAATTCCCCTTTGAAAGGAACTTAGCGGATCCTTTGACTAAAGCATTACCTCAAAGTAAGTTTGAGGTCATGTTAGTGCTTATGGTATAGGATAGTAGCGATTGGCATTAGGCCAAGTGGGAGTCTGTTAGTAATATATGAGAGATGTCCTAAGGCAATCGCCTTATGTATGAACCATTTATATGATAAATGAAGATTCACTATTTGAGTATACATGTTTAATGTATTTGATTGGATCTTAAACTCATTTCTTGAATGTCCACGATCACGATTCACGGCATGAGAGAATTTGTGATTGGATCACAACTAGTGAGTATCTCTACATGTGTAATTGTGATGTATCGGAATTATCCTAGTCGATGAATTGATGGATTTTGGACACCATCAATTACAGCCGAGACTAACACGAGGTATACTCCTTGGTGTATCAAGCGGTGATTCTCACCGGGCCGAGACATAGTGATGTCGAGTTAATCGTGGATGCTAGTTATGGTAACTAGTTCATTGGAGTGACCAGTAGTAAGACTTCATATGGTTCTCTGCATATATAGATATGTCAATGAAGTTCTTACGTGGCTTAAGTGCGATGTTCCTTTGACTTGCGGTATTCAAGTCATCTTGATCATGGAGACTTATGCTTTGACATCTTAAGCAAACATCTCCAGGAGATGTGGACCCGAGATGATTGGGTATAAGTCGAAATGATCGAAGGTGTTTGAATAGCCTATAAAGGATTCACCACTCCTTGCGAGGAGATGTATACCCATGGCCTCTCGTCGGATTGTTACTAAAGTCTTTGGCCAAAGCATTACATGTTTAGAGTAAGGTACTCTTCGATACATGTGGAGTAACTAGAATCCGTAGGGACGAGGAAATAATACTTGGGCTAGGTGTGGCGTGAGTCGACCTAGTGAGGGGACACAATAGACCATGTCTGAACCAAGTGGGTATAAGATGAGTGAAGGGAATGGGGCACGATTAATTCATTGAGCTTGAAGGGTTTGAAATAGTTACGGATCAACCGTTGATCTTTTCGGTTAATTGGGGATCATGATGTACTACTAGGTGCCACTCATGATCGTTCTATAATTAATGGTTAATTATAGACGGCCAACATAAACCGAGAACCTATTTGGTCACACGCTAAATGAGTATAATCCAAAGGATTTAAAACGAGCTTGAGAATAGGATTCTCAGACCGAGAGAAACTATGTTTGGTTGGACCAAACATAAAGCGAGCATGAAATTGTTTCAGTCGCAATGGAAGCGTGGATGGGCCGTGTCTTATGAAGACATAATGGATGGACCAAAATGGTTTGGTTCTAATACAATGGATGAGAATAAACCAAAGGGTTTGGTTTATATTAAACGAATGAACCAAAGGTTGGTTCGGTTCGTTTTAACTTAAAATAAACCATCATGGTTTGGTTTATTTTAACTTATCTTAATGGAGAGGGTTAACGGGCTTTATGGATATGATCCATTAACCATTAAGAGAATTAGTTCTCTATAAAATAGGGCTTAAACCCTAATCCTAAAACCCTAATTGGAGTTGCCGCCCAACCTAGTTGTGCCGCCCCCTCCCTCTCCTCCACTAGTCGGCGCCAACCCTAGGTGTGCCGCCCGACTTTGTGCCGCCGTCAAGTCATTGTGCGACCAAGCTTCAGCCGGTGAACACTCCGGCGACCCTCCGGTGATCTCCTATAGGTTTGGCATCAAGGTGAGCCTTTTCTTTCCTTGGTTGGCCGGCGCCTATATCCTCCACCAAGCTGTCCAGTTTTCTGGACAGCTTCTTCTCCTCTCGTCGGAGCATCGTTTGGACGACGGTTAGTGCTCCGACAGCGGCTAACTTACCGGGGATTTGATCTCCGGTAATCCTCTGAGGTGGGGGACGAAGGATTCATCAAACGGTTGACGAATACCTCTCCGGGGAAGCGAGTTTTGAGAACTCATTTTAGGATCCGAATTTGGATTCGGATAGTGATCATCTCTCGATCACGTCGTCTTCAACACGAGGCTAGTAACCCGTACGAAGACGAAGCTCGTGGCTTAGCGAAGTCATCCCGAGGAGCTCGGCGTGGATACGGATAGAGACGATTCTTACGAGGATCGTTCTGGTTGATGCCGTTCCCGCTACACGTCATACGGAAGGTATAACGTAGATAATTTTCTTTTATTGCAAATTTTAATTTACGGTTATGTCTACACTTGTTGTAATATGCATGCGTGTATTGTGTGTGTTGTAATAAATATAGATTTATTATTTTAATTGCTTCCGCTGTGCTCATGTTTACGAAACATGATCGAACACACACACGCCGCGGTGCCGGAAACCCAACACTTCTAGCCACCTCCGTCAGCCTCACACCTCTTGGATCTCTCCATGTCATCCATGACTTGTTCATCCATTGCGCTAGCCTTCAGGTGCTTCCATCGGCTATGTCATGCTAACGGTGTCTACACCGTCAAGGCAATTGGACTTACGTTGCCATGACTCCGCTTCTACTTTACGCCGCCAACCATTGGACTTATGCTTCCAAGACTCCCGCTTGAACTTTACGTCGCCAACCATTGGACTTATGCTGCTAAGACTCCCACTTGGACTTTACGCCGCCAATATCAAATCTCTTGGACTTCTCAAATGCCAAGACTCAAGCTTGGACTTTCCCTTGCCAACCCATGTTGGACTTTTCATGCCAAGACCCATGCTTGGACTTTTCCTTGCCAAGACCCATGCTTGGACTTTAGATGCCAAGTACTCATGACTTGGACTTTCTATGACATGGTCAACTCCAGTCAACCATCAAAGTCTCCCTCGAGTCAAACTCGAGTCCAGTCAATCATGACCCGGGTCGATTGTTCCAATAATCTCCCCAAAAATATTATTGGACATCAATGTCAAACATCAATGTCAACTCTCTATGTCAAACATCAAAACATCACTCGAGTCAAACTTGAGTCCGGTCAATTGTGACCTAGGCCGATTGCACTAATGATCTCCCCCTTTTTTATGTTTGACAAAAACACATACCTTTGAGTTAGTGTTGGTGCAGGGGCACTAGATAATCGAACCTGTGTTTTGATTATGGCAAAGACACAAAGTTAAGTTTATATTGTTATCTCATGAGCTAAATCAAGTGTGCAGAAAAGTACTAAAGCTGGAGCTGAAGGCTAGCGACACCCGGAGGAAGCCGTGGTGGTCGGGCAACACTTGAGTGAATTCGGAGGGAGCCGAAGGAATCGAGTGGAAGGCCGGAAGCGAGAGCTACTATCGAGGTAAGCTCGTGTGAGTGAGAGATTGTAAGGTCGTGTCCTCTTTACGGGGACGACCGTAGGCGACGATTCGACTAAGACTTCCTGTGGAAGGTCTAGGTCGAGATCGGACGGTTAGAAACCGTCGTATTTATCATTTTCCGAGCTAATCTCTTACTGCAGGGAAGTGGTTAGCCGGGCAATGATCTTTGGACATTGGGCGCCGATCGTTATCGTTGATCGATGAGATGCATCGCGATCGATCATCGATCGATCGATGAGAGGCATCGGCCGATCGATGGCGGCGATTCTTTTTTGCGCTAGGTCAAAACGGATAACGTTTGACGCGGCCACTTCGCGATAAAAATTTGGAAAAATTCATGATCCGTTCCAAAGAAATAGGAGACAAATTCAGAGGCTAAAGTCTATAAAAGGAGGGGAGGATTCATCTCCAAATCACATCAATTATTCATCAAGTGCTCCTACAACGCCAACGCTTCAACACCGTCATAACGCCGACGCGACGCCAAGTTTTGATCTTCTTCGTCGGCAGCAGATTCAAGTAATATTTTTGATATTATATTCTGTATTTTTATCTTCATAACGAGGTGAGGTAGGCTTGTTGCCTCATCCTCGTGTATTCGGTTTTTGTAATCGTTGTCTCCTACCTCCAACGAGGAGGAGACGTTTTAGTGCTTTGCCCTCCGTACGCGGTCTAGGACCGATAGGGCCTTGGAGTAGCAACCGCTGGGTTGTGAACCAAGTAAAATAAACGTGTTCATTTATTTTCCGCTGTGCTTACTTTGCGTATTGAACGAACGAAAAAGAAAAGATTTACGATCGCTATTCACCCCCCCCTCTAGCGACGCTTCTCGATCCAACAATTGGTATCAGAGCGGGGGCGCTAAGATTTGGTGAAACCACCAATTTAGCACGTTTTGGTTTTCTTTTCGTATTTTTCGATTCGGTGATTTCTTAGGTTTTGTTTCGCACTACTAATCCAAGACCAAGTCTTGGTACATAGTTTTGGTTGTGTTTTTGCTAGTACTAATCTCCTTGAGTACCTCACGATCAAACGAGCATAACTTTTGCTACGAGTGGACTCACGAAACGATCTACCCACCAAATCGAAGCTCTCTGAAAGATCTACACTTTTTACACGGGGTTTACCCCTGTAACAAGCTGTTTCCAGCCCCAAAATCCAGCGTTTAGTACCCTTTCGGGGACATCAAGGTCGAAGTTTCAAATTTTTTAGTTTTTATCCTCCTTATTTATTTCTGTTTTTTCTATTATTTCAGATTACTAATCCAAGACCAAGTCTTGGAATTCTCTTTGGTTTTTATTTGTGTTTTTGCAAGATACTTAATGGCTCACATTGAGGGATATAGCACCACCCGACCTCCGTTCTTTAACGGAGATGATTTCCGTTATTGGAAAGGTCGGATGGAGTGTTTCTTGAAAACACAAGTCGAGACTTGGATAATAATCCAAACCGGCTTTGCTTTACCCACCAATGATCAAGGAGAGCCCTTGGATTTCAACAAGTGGACAAATGCAACCAAGAGGCAAATCGAAGCCGATGCAAGAGCAACCCAAATATTGCAATGCGGCTTGTCCAAGGAGGAACTCAACCACATCGGACCATTCATTAGCGCCAAGGACCTATGGAATAAATTAATTGAGCTACGAAGGAACACCCGATGCTAAGGTATGTAAACGTGACCTTCTTTTCAATAAGTTGTATAACCTCAAGATGCAGGAACACGAGACGGCAACACAACTACACGCCCGCGTCCAGGACATTGTCAACGGCCTACACACCATCGGACACAAGGTCGAAAACCGTGACCTATTAAGGTACGTTCTTAATTCATTTCCTAGGACTACCTTGTGGGCATCCATGGTCGATGCCTACAAGGTCTCTAAGGACCTATCGCTTAGGTTAGATGAATTATTTTCCGAGTTTGAACTTCATGAGCAAACTAACGTGATCCGGCCGAGAGAGGTATTGCTCTACTTGCAGGACAAAGAAGCAAGCCACCTACTAGGCAAGTAGATGAACTCAACCCAAGACGAATCCGAATCCGAAGAGGAGGCCATAATAGTCAATATTGTGCGGAGAATAGTTCGACAAGAAAGAAGGAAATTGAAGAATGAGAACCAAAGAAAAGGGAGCAAGGAAAGCCTTCCATGCAACTTGGGACAACAGAGAAGACATAGCTTACATGGCAAGAACGGAGGAGTCCGAGTCAATCCGGCCGAGTCCAACTACAACTCCGACTCGACCTCAAGATTATTTCGAGAGAAAACTCAAAGCCGGACCAAAAGGGAAAGTTAAGGTTGATTTCTCTTTAATTAGTACACTTTACAAGATAATTAAACGCTAATAGGAAATTAACTAAGTCCGAGTCTAGGGTTGAGTCGTTACTTTAGGAGGTTTAAACTCTCAAGCAAGAGGCTACTATAATCTCTTCAAATAGTCAAGTTCAAGAGAGAAACTCAACCCAAATTGAAAAACTTGAGAAGGAGAATTCTCTCTTGAAAGACCAAGTTCAAGAGGTCGAGGCTAGGTTGGAAAAGTTCACGTTGGGATCTAAGAACCTTAACCGACTACTTGGAACCCAAAGAGCCGTGTACAACAAAGCCGGACTCGGATTTAAGTCAAAGACTACGAATAGGTCTTATATGTCTATCGGGAAATCGTAGTCATCAAAGAGTCCAAGCATGGGTCCCAAAGGTTTTATTAAATTCACATATTAGGACTAATAAGTATTGGATTCTCAGATCAAGTTCATTATTTGAATAGACCTTATTGGTTCAATGGTCTAGGGGAGCTAACACTAAAATAGTATACCCGCTACTTAGCAAAACCATTGCATGCTTAGAATTTCTGTTAACTTGTGAACTTACTTAGAATACGTACATAACCAACTAAAATCCTTCGAAAAGATTGAGCCTCGGGGAGCCTCTTTTCATAAATAACTAGTTAGTCAACTCTTGATAATATAGTATCAGGAAGCGAGATGATAATGCGTTAGGGAGACAAAGTCTCGTGTATTCGAGCTAGATAAGGCGATCTAGCTTGGTGCACTTGACCGAGTGGAACTAGCCAAGCTACCTCGCCAGATCCTAAACTAGTTAGACCAGAAGTAACCCTAAGTGACTTAAGTGATATTTTCTTGAATTTGGCTTTGTCTAAGGAAGTGGTCGTTGTTCGATCAAAGAAGGCCCTCTGCCTCGCCACGACACGAAGCCAGCTTTCTAAAAGTTACTTAACGATCTAAAGGTTAAATCTGAATCTAACCCAAGGTTGACTATCTTTAATCAATTTAAAATCATCTCACAAAACATATAAGGTGAACAAATTATGAGACACATAGAATGGGTGAGATGTTAAGGATAATTGAAATATACTTGAAACAATCCCTTCAAAATACTACTTATTTTCTCAACTATTGTACTTAACAACTCTGAGGCCAAAGTTTAGCGCCCCCTACATCTCTTATACTTCATATATTTGACTAAGGGGGAGAGCAAACTAATCTTAAGGGTTATATTATAAATCTTTAGATTATTGGTGCAGAGGGACACACCTCGAACCAATCTATCTAACTATTGCTAGACGCATGCTTGGACTCATATTTGATTTATCTAGATGCATTCATAAACGACATTGTTTTAAACCCCTATTTTATACAAAAACCCCAACACTCTTTTTGATTTATGGCGGGGGAGAAGAGTAAAGTTAAGGGGGAGTAACACAAAATTTCATTTTGAAACACAAAATTTGTTTTTGAAAACTAAAGTATCTCTTTCAAAACTCACCTAGGGTTAAGGGGGAGTTTTGGTTAAGGGAGAGTTTTTGGGAATGGCATTCATCATCTACTATATGTGTTTTATGATTTAATTTCCCTTAACTTTGTGTTGGTTTGCCATAGATCAAAAAGGGGGAGATTGTTGGTGCAGGGGCACTAGATAATCGAACCTGTGTTTTGATTATGGCAAAGACACAAAGTTAAGTTTATATTGTTATCTCACGAGCTAAATCAAGTGTGCAGACAAGTACTAAAGCTGGAGCTGAAGGCTAGCGACACCCGGAGGAAGCCGTGGTGGTCGTGCGACACTTGAGTGAATTCGGAGGGAGCCGAAGGAATCGAGTGGAAGGCCGGAAGCGAGAGCTACTATCGAGGTAAGCTCGTGTGAGTGAGAGATTGTAAGGTCGTGTCCTCTTTACGGGATGACCGTGGCGGCGATTCGACTAAGACTTCTGTGGAAGGTCTAGGTCGAGATCGGACGGTTAGAAACCGTCGATTTATCATTTTCCGAGCTAATCTCTTACCGCAGGAAGTGGCGGCCGCGGCAATGATCGGACATTAGGCGGATCGCTATCGCTGATCGATGAGATGCATGCATCGATCGCCATCATCGATCCGATGAGAGGCATCGATCGATGGCGAGATTCGACTTTGCGCGCTAGGTCAAAGCGGATAACGCTTTGACGCGGCCACTTCGCGATAAAAATTTGGAAAATTCATGATCCGTTCCAAAGAAATAGGAGACAAATTCAGAGGCTAAAGTCTATAAAAGGAGGGGAGGATTCATCTCCAAATCACATCAATTATTCATCAAGTGCTCCTACAACGCCAATGCTTCAACACCGTCATAACGCCGACGCGACGCCAAGTTTTGATCTTCTTCGTCGGCAGCAGATTCAAGTAATATTTTTGATATTATATTCTGTATTTTTATCTTCATAACGAGGTGAGGTAGGCTTGTTGCCTCATCCTCGTGTATTCGGTTTTTGTAATCGTTGTCTCCTACCTCCAACGAGGAGGAGACGTTTTAGTGCTTTGCCCTCCGTACGCGGTCTAGGACCGATAGGGCCTTGGAGTAGCAACCGCTGGGTTGTGAACCAAGTAAAATAAACGTGTTCATTTATTTTCCGCTGTGCTTACTTTGCGTATTGAACGAACGAAAAAGAAAAGATTTACGATCGCTATTCACCCCCCCCCCTCTAGCGACGCTTCTCGATCCAACAGTTAGAACACTAACTCAAATTCCCTTACCAATTTCCCAAATTGATAATCTTACCTTTCTCCCCCATTTTTGACGTACATTAAAAAGGTTTTCTCCAAGGAGTTCAATGTCTCATGTCCCAATGAGATCTTACAATCTCCCCCTTGGTCCAAAAATACCTAGGATGCCTACCATCTTCCTAGTGATAAGTCCCATATCACTTAAAGAGAGGCAATCCTATACACTCTCCCAAATTCCAAATTGTGTATCTCAAAATCCCCTTTTCCCCCTCATGAGGAAAAATACCATCCATCATCCCATGATGGACACCTCCCCCTAAAGGTTTGCTCCCCCTTGACCATTGCACCAACAATATCCTTGGGAAGTCTCTAAGTCAATAGGAACTCTAAACCATCAAAAATAAGGTTCAAAGTTCAAACATGAACTTTCCTATACCTTAAATTTGATACATTATCCTAACACCTCTCCTAATCCATATCCAATAGATTTTCACCCTTTATAATACTTCCCAAAGCGTATCCTAGGGTTAGAAGTGGTTAGGAATCTTATCGTAGCTGAAAACGGGCTAAACAACCTTGTTTTTCCTTAAATCAGCATTGACAGTCGACTCTCTCTACCGATCCGATCACATATCACCGATCGCCACCAAGGGCGATCGATAATCAAATTTCAGAATTTCAGTTATTAGAAATGAAATTCAGAAAATCATAAATAATTATATGTAATTCAAAAAATCATGAAATTTCATACATATAATATTTATGACTAATAAAATGGGTGAAAAATGATAGAAAAATATTTTACCCAAAAAATATCAAAATTGATACAAAATCCAAAAGTGAATAAAAACTTCAAAGTTTTAGCTCACTTTGTATCAATCTCATCAATGGGGATTGCTATCAAAAGATAAACTTCACCAAGGTTTTTCAAAAGGATTTTAAAATATTTTCAAAACTTTATTTTGGATCATATTCCTTGGGCTCAATGTACATGACTTGTACACAAGCTTTCCCAATGATCCACAAATCATATAAGATGAGTTTTGGTTCATCTAGATGCAAAAACTATGCACCTTGAACTTAACTCATATCCTAGCATCTCACATTTATCTAAGGTGTATAAATACACATACATGTCAATGTAATGTGAGATGTGGGTTTTGTTCTCCCTAATCTAGGGTTTCATGCATTTTTCTAATGCAACTCTACTTGATTTCCTTATAAATGGGACTCCAAATCATGTCATTGTCCTTAAATCAATTTTAATCAAATTAAATGCATGGAGTATGATCATGGCATAAATGATAGCAATAATTAAGCATGGCCAATGATCATGATGTCATGGCATATGATTAAATCTAAAAACACGTGATATTTAATCCTTAATCCTAAACATGATCTTGACATATTAAATGATAGAAATAAGCATGATGTCATGACATGACATATGGCAATCAAGACATGGCAAATAAAAGATATAGGTATAGGAATACCTAAATTTTAATATTAGTTGTCATTTGATATAATTAGGTATATTTTGCTATATTCCTACTAATCTCCCAAGTGTGCCAAAAATCCAAAATGACACACTATGACTCTAAAACCTAATTGTGTCAATTTGATCATTTTATAAAACTTCTCAAGATATATTGGCATATCCTAAAATCTTTTAGGATCATAATTCAAATCTATTTCCAAGATATCCATAACCTTGGAAATGACCTAAAATGTCAACTTTGCTATGGTTGAGTTAACTACCCATCCAATCAAGGTTGACACGACCTATCCCATCTAGCGTGAATCAATTACGCTCCTAGGAACCCAAAATCTATTTGAGCTCATTGGGTTAATTAGGTATTCCTTAGGGATGACCTCCCTAGTTACCCTCTTAATGACCCTCCTAGGCTTGGTAGCCTTGGTCATTTTGGTCTTGCCTAGGTTAACCTTAGGGATTGCCTCCCTAGTAACCTTCTTAGTGGCCACCCTAGGTTTCTTTGAAACCCTAGCCACTAGGCACTTACCATGGTTACTCTTAGGGATAACTTCCCTAGTAACCTTGGTCTTCCTAGACCTAGTTTGTGTTCCATAATCTAATGGAACGCTATGATAAGCCACCTTAGGCTTAGGTTTGTGACCCAAACCTTGCTTGCCCTTGGATGACTTTTGTCTCTTAGGCCCTAGGTGTTGACTTTGAGTCCTAGACCCTTGACTTTGACTATTTGACCCTTGAAATTGATTTTGCATCTTCTTGAGGGTCTTTTCTAATTTCTCAAGCCTTGACCTTAAGGCTTGATTTTCTAATTCTAATTGCCCAATTTTTGAATTTTGATTTGGTCTTTGAGCATTGTCCTTTCTAGGCATATGCCTAATCCATTTGGGATTAAGACCTAGGTGTTCTCCTATTTTTCTAATAGACTCCCTAGGTAAAACTTTTCTAGGGATATTAGTCCCAAATTTCTTCTTCTTTGAAAAAAATAGATATTTTTAGCTCCCAAACAAAATTCCCTGTTTCTAGCATGCTCTTTTTTATAAATAGCAAGATTGCTAAAATTAGTTCTAGCATGCTTTTGCCTTTAATTGAAAGAAAGAGAATTATTTAGATATACCTTAGGGTTTGCCTTAGAGGTTCCCCCTACTTGTGATGCTCTCTTTTTCTCTCCCTTTGGATATTGACTCCGGTAATGCCCTTTTGAATTGCACTTGAAGCATATGACATGCTCCTTGCTCTTTTGACTTTGGGCACCGACATCTTGGACCTTTGGAGCCGGTTGAGCCTTCTTTACTTTCTTTGGGCACTTACTCTTATAATGCCCAAATTCTCTACACTCAAAACACATAATGTTATTTTTATTTTGAATAGAGGTGTTTGAGTTACCTAAGTTAATGGAGGTCGAAATCGGATTTTGAGCTTCTTCATCTTGACCGGATGTTGAAGCTTCTTCTTGATGTTGCTCCGGTGAACTAATCTCCTCCCCCTCAATCTTAGAGGTGGAGGTCTCCTCCAATTCTACTTCCTCTTCCTCCTTGGATTTTGATGGTCTCTCAACCTCCAAGTCCTCACTTCCTTGTGAGGATGATGTGCATGCCTCTTCGGTCCCTTCCTCTTGGACCGGTGATGGACTTTCATGGAGCTTGGATACTTGGCTCCATAGCTCCTTGGCATCTATATAATTACCTAACATACACAAGATATTGTTAGGTATTAAATGAATAAAAAAATTTATTACCTTATTATTTTTCTCGAAGCTTTGGAGTTGATCCTCACTCCATCTCTTCTTTTTGAGGAATCCACCTTTTGGTCCTCTTGGATACTCAAATCCTTCCATTAATAAGGATCACTCCTCAAAATCCTTCATCATAAAAAAATCTTCAATCCTTCTCTTCCAAGAATTAAAGCCTTCTCGTCCATAGAAAGCATATGGGACCGGCGTGTTGATATCTCATCCTAGTTGTTCTTGGACTTCCATCTTCACCCACTAGTGTGCTCCCTTAGTTGCTAAACCTTGAAGAGTGGCCTTGCTTTGATACCACTTGTAGGGGATCCTTGGAAGCTAGAGGGGGGGTGAATAGCTTGATTCGTTTCGTGATGGAAATCGATCGTGTGTTCGTCTACAAACTTAGTTAGCACGCAGCGGAATAATAATAAAGCGATAATGAAATAGACAAAACACAACACAACACGAGGATATAACGTGGTTCGGAACCTCAAGGTTCCTACTCCACGGATCGGGCTCAAACGAACCCTAGCGATGCCAATCACACACCACTAATAAACACTCCTTCTCGGAACAATCCAGAGGTGGAGAAACCTCGTACAATAGTTTACAACAATAAACTAAATACAACAAGCAACTAATATGAAATACAATGCAATACAAATAAAGAAAACACTTTACAAATGCCTTTGGATTGCTTGCTTTTGGTTGCTTGAAGAATGGCCTTGGAGACCCTGATTTGCAGCAACAAATCGCCCCAAGGATGCTCAAGAACCAGATGCTTTTTCCTCCTCCACAAGCTCCATTTAAAGCTTCTGGCTGGGCTGGAAAATGTCGATCAGTCGACTGCTCGGAACCATCAGTCGACTAATGTCACTATTGTCATGAAACAACGGCTAGATCCACACTGGAAAAATCCAACGGATCCATCATCAGTCGACTGTTCGAGCCTCCACTCGACTGCTAACCCCAGCAGTCGAGTCAGACTCCATTCTGTGCTCGATTTCTCGAGCACCAATCGACTAATCACATGATCAGTCGAGTGCCAAGCTCTGACAGTCGACTGCTAGGCTAATTCCCGCAGTCAAACCCTAGTTGACTCCCGCCAATCGACTGTCACATGGAACCAGTTGACTGGCACACCTCAAACATGAGGTTTTAACCCAAGTATGGTTCCCCCATACTTGCTAGACCACCCTTAGCCTAGACCTAAGCCTTCTAGCCACCTCCGTCAGCCTCGCGCCTCTCGGATCCCTCCAAGTCATCCATGACTTGTTCATCCATTGCACTAGCCTTCAGGTGCTTCCATCGGCTATGTCATGCTAACGGTGTCTACACCGCCAAGGCACATTGGACTTATGCTGCTAGGACTCCGCTTGGACTTTACATCGCCAACCATTGGACTTATGATGCCAAGACTCCCACTTGGACTTTACGCCACCAACCATTGGACTTATGCTGCCAATGTAGGGGATCGATCGACCGGCTAGAGGAGGGTGAATAGCCTTCTTTCGTTGGATAATGGAATTTGCTCATCTACAACCAAGATTAGCGCAATGAAAACAACAAGACAAGCAAATCAAACAAAGAAAGACAAAACAAAGGAAACAAACAATGCTAACACAAAGTCGTAACGTGGTTCACAGCTACGCCGCTAATCCACGATCCCGATTCGTCCAAGGTGAATCACTCCTTTGCCAAATCCACTAAATCTCTCCTTTGCACCAAGCTAGGTGGAGGTAACCTCTTTACAATCCCTCTTCTTACAATTGAATGAGAATTAGCACAAGAAGAAGAGTGGAAAAACCCTTAGAGCACTTTGGGAGATGTTATGAGTTGAAGCATTAGGTTCCCAAAGCCCCACACCCTTCCTCTTTATAAAGGAAGAGGGTTTCTTCCCGTTGACACAGGAGCAGTCGACTGATGTCCCTATCAGTCGACTGGTCCGGTAGTCATTGGCCAATAACGGCTGCTTTCCACGTTGAATTTTATCCAACGGCACTGACATCAGTCGACTGATATTGCCATCAGTCGACTGATGCTCGATCAATCGAGTGCTCCACGAGCTCGACTTCATTCTGTGCCCGAAACACTTGTGACCAGTCGACTGATGCCTTCATCAATCGACTGGTGGTCTCACAGTCGACTGCCAATCCATGGCAGTTGACTTTTGGCACTTGAACCGGACTCGAACACTAGTCGAGTCACCGTCGACTTAGAGTAGTCGACTACCATTAACATGGTAGTCGACTGATGTCGGGAAATCCCATCCGACACTTAGCCAAATGGCCAAGTTTCACCTAAAGAGTGCTACCCCTTTCCCGGGTTACATTCACTCACTCTCATCCCTCGGAGTCCCTCGCCTTTAAAGTTATCTTCATCCGGCCACGTCCCTCGGATGCGCCAAGCGCATGGCTCTGCAACGCCATCCTTCGCGTCTCGCCCTGAAGTCTACTTCCTCTGGCTTCACTCCTAGCTCCTCGTCCGGCGGTCCCTCGGATGCTCCAAGCGCATGACTTCCGCAAAGCCATCCTTCACCGACTCAAGGACCAAGTCTTGAGAGGTGAAACTCACCAAGGCTCCATGTGCGAATTACTAAGCCCTGCAAGACTCCAACGCACATATCAAATCATAATAACACTCTAACTTAAACCCTTTGCCACACACATCAAAACCTTATCATGGCAAGAGATTGCCCTAACAATCTCCCCCTTTTTGATGTGTGGCAATCCATTTAAGTTAGGTAAAACATTTGATAAAGTATTAAGGAAAGAAAGCATGTAAATAACATGATTAGCAACTCTCCCCCTTAATACATGAAACTCCCCCTAAATATATTTCCCCTTACTTAAACATATACATTTCTCCCCCTTTGACACCATAAAAAATAATTAACAAAGTTTATATAGCATGACATCAAGTCTAGAGAGAAACACAAACCAAAACATGCCTTAAAATTGGATAAAAGAAATTACTGGGCATGTTATCAGACTACCAGTCGACTGGTTCAGACTATCAGTCGACTGACACATGGATTTCAGGAATTCTGATTTTTCGGGATGAATTTCATAAAT
Organism: Wurfbainia villosa; assembly: GCA_025175895.1. NCBI lineage: Eukaryota > Viridiplantae > Streptophyta > Magnoliopsida > Zingiberales > Zingiberaceae > Wurfbainia > Wurfbainia villosa. Next base: position 36,382,376 of record CM046006.1, read on the forward strand.
GCGTAAAAAATTCTATAAAATTTGAAAAATCATGAAATTTGGAGAACACATTTCTTGTAAGTATATTTATCAATGAAAAATAGTTTTTCATGAAAAATCATTGTATTTTCAAGTATTTGCCAAAAATCCAAAAGCTTTAAAAACCACTAGGTTTTTGATTATGTTAGTATTCATTTTAACACCTAGTCTTGCTTTGAATTGTTTCAAAACATGAATACACAGATTTTAAAGTAAGAAATTGTTTTGAAAACATATAAAATATCCAACCATGATCTTTGGGCAATATGTCTATGAATTAAACATAAGCCTTCCCCATGATTGGTTTATTATTGCTATTTTGATATCTTAAATGACCATCTAAATGTCATAGGCACTAGTGGACATTTGTATCATCCTAACATCTTACTCATGCTAAGTTTTCAATCATGGTAGCCTATGGTGAGTGTGAGATGTATCCTAAAGGTATTTGTATATATTAACCATTATTTTCATGCAATTCTATCAAGGTTAAGTATCATCCTAACAATCCACATGATCATAAAGACATATATGTATGAATTCCATATTATGATCATGAAACATATGTATTCATCAATTAATAATCATGCATTAGGTATTACATCATGATACTAAGGTAAACATTACCTAAAGCATGATTTATCTATTTATAGGTGCATTATCATCACCTAACACTATTTCAAAAATGTTGTTCCGCCATCCTAAGTCAACCAAAAATATGATATAGGTAAAGTCCATATGGTTGACTACCCTAGGGTTTTCCTAACCCTTAAGGATGGATTTTGGAACCCAATACAAATTCTTGCCTATGGGGTTCACTAAAATTTCTTTAGGGATCCATTTTCTAGCTATTACTTTCTTTTTATCTTGACCCCTAGCAATTAGACATTTATAGGCCTTTTCATTTTTCTTTTCCTTATAACCTAGGCCTTTCTTGTTGAAACTTGCTCTTTGGCTCCCAATTATCATGTTAAGAGTATTGGAGTCTATTGTAAATTTTTCTAGGGCCTTGGTCAAATAGTCTATCTTTTCCCTTAAAGCCCTATTTTCTTCTATGCATGCATCATTAACATCCAAAGACATATAGTTATCATGTGAGCATGCATCATCATTATCATCATTAAAACATGCTTTTTCTAATTTTTGTTCTAAATCCTTAATTTGCTCAAGCATGCATTTATTTCTTTTCTTTACCCTAAATAAATCCTTAGTGAGGCTAGAAATCATGGACATTATTTTCTTAGGGGGTAGATTCATTACCTCACTTACCAAATCCTCTTCCGATGATGAGGATGTAGAGGAGGCTCCCCCTTCACTTAAGCTCTCTCCACTTGAGCTTGCTTCTTCATTTTCGAAGGAGGAGCAATCTAGGTCGTCAAAGGCCATTAGGGCAAGGTTGGAGTAGACATGTTCTTCCTCTTCGGATGATGATGAGGAAGAATGATCATCCCATGCCTTTGCTTTGAATGCCTTGGCCTTCCCTTTTTCTTTGGTCTTCTTTTCTTCTTCCTTTTTCTTCTTGCTCCCCTTCTTCTTCTTTTCTTCCTTCTTTCTCTTCTCCTCCTTGCTTTTGTTCAAGAGGGGACAATTGTCCCTTATGTGTCCCTCTCCTTGGCAATTGTAGCAAATAATCTTCCCCCTTGGTCTTCTACTCCTATCATTAGATTTATTAAATCTAAAACCTTTTAATGCACGCCTTACCCTCCTTACCATATAGGCTTCTTCCGTGCTATCCATGGAGGAGGATGAGGATGCTTCATCGGATGAGGAGGGGATCTCCATCTTCTTCTTCCCTTTGTGGGCCATCAAGGCTACCCCTCTTGAAGGTTGAATTCTAGGCTCTTCTATTATTCCTTCAAGTCTTGTTTCATAGAGCTCCATTGTTGAGAAGAACTCCTCCAAGGTGCTCACTTCTAAATTCTTGGACATGTAGAAGGAGTCCACCATTGAACTCCATTTCGATGACCGGGGAAAAGTGTCGATTGCTTTCATAAGCATATCCCGGTTCGAAAGTTTTTCTCCTATACTAGTTAGCCCAATTAAAATATCTTTAAACCTAGAATGCAATGATGTTACCTTTTCTCCCTTTTATAATTTGATGTTTGATAGTTGGGAGCGGAGGAGGTCTCTTTTTGCAAGCTTGGCCTCTGAGGTACCTTCTTGAAGCTCTACTAGCTTCTCCCACATCTCCTTCGCACTAGAGCATTCCCCAATTCGGTTAACTTCTTGTTGGGGGAGTACATTGTAGAGGTGGTGCTTGGCCTTTGAATTCGCCAAGTACTCCTCTCTTTGTCTTTTGCTCCATCTTGATTTCTCCAATAGCTCCCCTTCTTCATTCCTAGGCATCTCGAAAGCATTTTCCATAATTAATAAAATTTCAAAATCGGTCTCGAAAAATACCTCCATTATCTTTTTCCACCAAGAGAATTCCCCCTCGAACTTTGGTGGATGAATATTAGAGCCGACCATTATTGAATGTGCTTGTTGTGGCGGTTAGTCCTCGACAAGCTTTCCTTGGCTCTGATACCACTTGTAGGGGATCGATCGGCCAGCTAGAGGGGGGTGAATAGCCCTCTTTCGTTGGATAACAAAATTTGCATGTCTACAACCAAGATTAGCGCAACAAAAACAACAAGACAAGCAAATCAAACAAAGAAAGACAAAGCAAAGGAAACAAACAATGCTAACACAAAGTCATAACGTGGTTCACGGCTACGCCACTAATCCACGATCCTGATTCGTCCAAGGTGAATCACTCCTTTGCCAAATCCACTAAATCTCTCCTTTGCACCAAGCTAGGTGGAGGTAACCTCTTTACAATCCCTCTTCTTACAATTGAATGAGAATTAGCACAAGAAGAAGAGTGGAAAAACCCTTAGAGCACTTTGGGAGATGTTATGAGTTGAAGCATTAGGTTCCCAAAGCCCCACACCCTTCCTCTTTATAGAGGAAGAGAGTTTCTTCCCGTTGACATAGGAGCAGTCGACTGGTCCTGTAGTCGTTGCCCAATAACAGCTGCTTTTCACGTTGGATTTTATCCAACGACACTGGCATCAGTCGACTGATATTGCCATCAGTCGACTGATGCTCGATCAGTCGAGTGCTCCACGAGCTCGACTCCATTCTGTGCCCGAAACACTTGCGACCAGTCGACTAATGCCTTCATCAGTCGACTGGTGGTCTCGGAGTCGACTGCCAATCCATGGCAGTCGACTGTTGGAACTTGAATCGGACTCGAACACTAGTCGAGTCACCGTCGACTTAGAGTAGTCGACTACCATTAACATGGTAGTCAACTGATGTCGGGAAATCCCATCCGACACTTAGCCAAATGGCCAAGTTTCACCTAAAGAGTGCTACCCCTTTCCCGGGTTACATTCGCTCACTCATCCCTCGAAGTCCCTCGCCTTTGAAGTTATCTTCGTCCAGCCACGTCCCTCGGATGCGCCAAACGTACAGCTCTGCAGTGCCATCCTTCGCGTCTCGCCCTGAAGTCTACTTCCTCCGGCTTCACTCCAAGCTCCTCGTCCGGCGGTCCCTCGGATGCTCCAAGCGCACGGCTTCTGCAAAGCCATCCTTCACCGACTCAAGGACCGAGTCATGAGAGGTGAAACTCGCCAAGGCTCCATGTGCGAATTACTAAGCCCTGCAAGACTCCAACGCACATATCAAATCATAATAACACTCTAACTTAAACCCTTTGCCACACACATCAAAACCTTATCATGGCAAGAGATTGCCCTAACAGCCAAGACTCCCGCTTGGACTTTACGCCGCCAATATCAAACTCCTTGGACTTCTCAAATGCCAAGACTCAAGCTTGGACTTTCTCTTGCCAACCCATGTTGGACTTTCCATGCCAAGACCCATGCTTGGACTTTTCCTCTCCAAGACCCATGCTTGGACTTTAGATGCCAAGTACTCAAGACTTGGACTTTCTATGACATGGTCAACTCCTATCAACCATCAAAGTCTCCCTCGAGTCAAACTCAAGTCTGGTCAATCATGACCCGGGCGATTGTTCCAACAATCTCCCCAAAAACATTATTGGACATCAATGTCAAACATCAATGTCAACTCTCTATGTCAAACATCAAAACATCACTCGAGTCAAACTCGAGTCCGATCAATCGTGGCCTGGGCCGATTGCACCAACACATAAGCATGACAATTTTACAATATCAAGGTATAAGAATACCTAAAGTTTAAACTTAATTGCCATTTCCTAGGATTAAACCCAAATTTGCCATAATAGATCAATCTCCCGAGTGTGCCAAAAATCCAAAATGGCACACCATGATCTCTAGACTTAATTATGTCAATTTGATCAATTTTTTAAACTTCTCAAATTTAATTGACACATCCTAAAATCCTTTAGGATATGAAATTAACCCTTATTTCCACAGTATCCAATAACCTTGAAAATAATCTAAAGTGTCAATTTTGCTATGGTTAGGTTAACTATCCATCCATTCAAAGTTGACACAACTTAACCCATCTAGCGTGAAGGGATCACACTCATAGGAACCCAATACCTATTGGAGCTCCTTGAGTTTACTAGGTACTCACTAGGTATATCCTCCCTTAGTACCTTTCTAATGACCCTTTTAGGCTTGGAAGCCTTGGTCAATTTGGTCTTGTCTAGGTCAACTCTAGGGATAACTTCCCTTGTGACTTTCTTAGTGGTTTTCCTAGATTTTATGGAAACCATGTCCACTAGGCATCTACCATGGTTAACCTTAGGGATGACTTCCTAAGTAACCTTGGTTTTCTTATACCTATGGATGGCTCCATAATCTAATGGAACACAATGGTAGGTCTCTTTGGGTTTAGATTTGTGACTCAAACCTTTCTTGCCCCTAGATGGTTCTTGTTTATTAACCCCTATATTTTGGCTCCTAGATCCTTTAATTGAATTTGTCATTCTTGCAAGGGTCTTCTCCAATTTCTCAAGCCTTGACCTCAAGACTTGATTTTCTAACTCTAATTGCCCAATTTTTTAATTTTCATCTATTCTTTGGGTGTTGTTCCTTCTCTTAGGCATATACCTATCCTTCTTAGGGTTAATGCCTAAATGATCCTCTACATTCCTAATGACTTCCTTAGGTAGAATTGTTTTAGGGCTATTGTTTCTAGATTTGTCCTTAACCCTAACATTGAAAGAGTTTGCACCTAAACAAATATATTTATTTCTATTAGCATGCCTTTCATGATTATGCACAATTGCAAGAGAATTAAAATTACTCCTAGCATGCTTTTGATTATTACGCAAATAAAGAACATTATTGAAATATACCTTAGGGTTTGCTTTAGAAGCTCCCCCTACATGTGTCCTCCTCCATTGCCCTTGCTAGGTTGTCTTCCCTTAGAACATTGGCTTATGTAGTGCCCCTTTTGATGACATTTGAAGCAAATGATGTGTTCCTTGCTCTTGATTGTTGGGGCTTCAACATCATTAGATTTTTATGAACTCTTGGTGTCGGTTGAGTCTTCTTGACTCTTTTTGGACACTTGCTCTTATAGTGTCCTTTCTCCCTACACTCAAAGCATAAAATATTATTTTTATTTTTAATTTCCATGCTTGAGTTACCTAGGTCAGTGGTAGGAGATGGAGTTGGTTCTTCATCCCTCTCGGATGTTGATGGTTCTTCTTCTTGCACCGGCATGGAAGACCTAATCTCCTCCGCCTCAATCCTAGAGGTGGAGGCTTCCTCCAATTCTTCCACTTCTTCTACCGATCCGGATGTTGATTCCTTCTCAACCTCCAAATCCTCAAGCTCTTTAGATGAGATGATGTGCTTTCTTCTTGAGCTTGGGAGGATGAGCATTCCTCCTTGGATTCTTCCTTCTCCTCTTAGACCGGTTGAGGTTGTTGGATCAAAAGCACGCTAGAAGGGGGCGTGAATAGCGAGCATGAAATCTTTTCATCCGATTCCATTAAGACAAAGTAAATGTAGCACAGTGAAAAAGTAAATGAGACAAATTTATTTTAACTTAGTTCACAACCCAACGGTTGCTACTCCAAGGCCCCGCGATCCTTAATCGTGTACTAAGGGGCAATCCACTATAGAGTCTCCTCCTCGTTAGAGGTAGGAGACAATGATCACAAAAATCAAAAGCTCGAGGATGAGGCAACAAACCTACCTCACCTCATTACAATTAAAACCACGAATATAATAAATAAAACAAACTTGTTGCTGCCGACAAAGAGGTTGTGAGCTTGGTGTTGCATCGGCGTTATGACAATGTTACGACGTTAGAGCTTTGGTATTGTGGGAGCACTTTGAGAGCAATCTTGATGATCTTAGTGTTGGAGGATCAGTGGCCGGCTAGAGGGGGGTAAATAGCCCAAATCACGTGTATGGTGGAAATCGTCCATTCGTCACGTGCTCGTCTACAATACTCGTTAATGCGCAGCGAAAATAATAGAAATACGAATACAAAAGACACGAGCACAAATACAACACACGATATACGTGGTTCGGAACCTTAGGGTTCCTACTCTACGGGGTGAGCTCAATGAGCTCGTGTTATGCGCACGACACTAACAACCTCCTTCTCGACAACACGTCGGAGGTGGAGAAACCTCGTACAAGCAATTACACTAAGTAATACAAGCAACTACAAATACAAGAAGAAATACAAGTAAAGAACACTTTACAAAACTTCACTTTGATCACTTGCTTGTTGCTTGCTTTGGATTGCTCTTGAAGGTCTAGAATGCAGCAGCAATTCCCCTCCAAAATTGCCCCAAAATCTCTTGCAAAATCCTTCATCTCGAGCTTCATTTATAACCTACATCGAGCTGATTTTGCGCCCATCAGTCGACTGACATGACCATCATTCGACTGGTCCTGTAGCCATTGTCTCACAACGACTCGATCCACGCTGGACAAGTTCTAATGGATCCATCATCAGTCGACTGATCATGCCCATCAGTCGACTGATGATCCCATCGGTCGAGTGCTCACCGTGATCACCCGACTAGAAACCATTTTGTGCCCGAATTCACCTTGACCATCTGATCATCAGACGATCGCCTCCATCGACAATGATCGTCGTACCTATACCCAGATTGGCCGCCAAACACCGGCACCAAGTTGTTTGAGCATCCGACATTCAGTCTTATCCACTTGGCCAAGTCCACCTCATCCTCTCATAGAGTTTCCCACTGAAGCTCTCTTCCCTCGGCCTACGTCCCTCGAATGCACCAAGCGCACAACTTCACAATGTCATCCTTCGCGTCCCTTGCCCTCGAAGTTTGCTTCCCTCGGGCCTCACTCCATTCGCTCCTCGTCCAATGGCCCCTCGGATGTACCAAGCACACAGCTTCGCAATGTCATCCTTCATCGACTCAAGGACCCCGAGCCTAGTGAACTTGCCAAGTCCTCAAGACTTCCCACACCAAGCCTCATGCTTGGATTTTCCATGCCAAGCCCCATGCTTGGACTTTCACCGCCAAGGCTACACACTTGGACTTACGTGGCCAACCCATGTTGGACTTTCCCAACACCAAGCCCTATGCTTGGATTTTCCCAACACCAAGCGTCATGCTTGGACTTTGCACAACCAAGGCTACACACTTGGATTTACGTGGCCAACCCATGTTGGACTTTCCATGACAATCCCATGTCATACGTTTTATCTAACATCAAAATATAGTTCGAGTCAAACTCGAGCCCTGGACCGATTGCACCAACAATCTCCCCCTTTTTAATGTTTGACAAAACCTCAAACTCAAGTCTACCAATTATCTCCAATTGGCAATTCTCACATCCCAATGAGAATTCCAACTAACCCCAATTGGTAACTTTTCCTCCTTTTTGACATACATCAAAAAGATCCTCCCCAAGGGTATGAATGTCTCATATCCCAATGAGATCTTACAATCTCTCCCTTGGAGGAAAACACATGCCTTCAATCTTTCTAGTGATAAGTCTCATATCACTTAAGAGAGGCAATCTCCCAATTTTCCTCCCATGAGGAAAAATACACATCCATCTTCCCATGATGGATACCTCCCCCCTAAAGGCTTACTCCCCCTTGACCATTGCACCAACATTATCCTTGGAGAGTCCCTAAGCCAATATGAACACTTAAACAATCAAAATTAAGGCACAAGTTCAACATTAACTTTCATACACCTTAAAGTTGATACTCACCCTAAACACTTCTCCTAATTCATATCCAATGGATTTTCACCCTTTCTAATGCTCTCCAAAGCATGTTCTAGGGTTATGAGTGGTTAGAAAACCAAAACATAGCTGAATATGGGCCTAACAAACATGTTTTCCCGAAATCAACATGGGCAGTCAACTCCTTCAACTACCAGTCAACTACCATTAAGCTTCAGTCGACTGATAACTAAAAAATCCAAATTTCAATTATCAAAAATGAAATTTCAAAAATCATAAGTAAATATACATCGGTTGAAAAATCATGAAAATTCATATGAAAATTCACACATTATGGGTGAAAATATTAGAAAAATAAAATACCCATAAACTAGTGAGATTGACACAAAGTTCAAAACTATTGAAAATTTCAATATTTGACCCAACTTTGTATCATCTCATTCAATGGTGATTGCTATCAAAAAATAGACTTCACCAAGGTTTTTCAAAATTATTTTAAAACCTTTAATTCCATTTTCCTAAATATCTCACTTGTATCTAAATGTGTGAAACACATACAAGTCAAGTTCTTTAGTGAGATGTAGGTTTTAGTTCATTTAGGGTATCATGCATTTTTCTAGGCAATACTATTTGATTTCCTTATGCATGAGACTTCAAATCATGTCATTGTCCTTAACTCCATTTTATCTATGCATGAATGATGATTATGGCATAATAATAACATGAATAAAAATATGTGCCAAAATCATGATGTCATGGCATGTGAATGAAATCTAAGCATACATGACATATAAAAATAACCCTAAATATGATCGTGACATTTTACATGATAAAAGTAAATATGATGTCATGTCATGGCATATGACAAGTAAATCATGACACGTAAAAGATAAAGGTATAAATACCTAGATTTTAGTATTAATTGTCATTTGTTATAATTAAATTCATTTTGCCATATGACCAACTATTCCCCTAGTATGCCAAAACTTCATAAATGACACACCATGACCTCTAAACTTAAAGTGCCAATTTTAATCAATTTTTAACTTCAAAACACATTGGCACATCCTAAAGTGTCAACTCTCCATGGTTAGGTTAACTACCCATCCACTTAGGGTTGACACACCCTAACCCATTTAGCGTGAATCGATCACACTTCTAGGAACCCAATATCTATTGGAGATACTTGGGTTAACTAGGTATTCACTAGGGATAACTTCCCTAGATACCTTCCTAATAACCCTTTTTGGCTTTGAAGCCTTAGTCAATTAGGTCTTTCCTAGGTCAACTCTAGAGGTGACTCCCCCTTTGACCTTCTTAGTGGCTACCTTGGATTTCTTTGAATTTTTAGCCACTAGCCAAACACCATGGTTAGTCTTAGGGATGACTTCCCTATTAACCTTGGTTTTCCTAGACCTAGATTTAGTTTCATAATCAAATGGAACATTGTTGTAGGACTTAGGTTTGTGACCCAAACCTTTCTTGCCCTTAACTGGTTCTTGTCTCCTAGGTCTTAGATTTTGATCCTTTGACCCTTTGAATGAATTTGTTATAATTTTGAGGGTCTTCTCCAATTTTTCAAGCCTTGACCTCAAGCTTGGTTCTCTAGTTCTAATTTTCCCAATTTTGAATTTTCATTCTTTCTTTGGGAAGGACTCTTCCTAGGCATATGCCTAGACTTCTTGGGATTAATGTCTAAATTTTCTTCAATTCTCCTAATGGACTTCCTAGGTAGAATTGGTCTAGAGTTATGGTGTCTAGGTTTGTCCTTAGGTAAATCAACATGCTTGGCACCTAGGCAAAAATATCTATTCCTACTAGCATACTTTTCATTAATAATAGCAAGTGCATTAACGTGATTTATAGCATGCTTCTTAGTCCTAGAGCTAGAAGGTGCATTAACGTAATTTACCTTAGTGTTAGCTTTGAAAGCTCCCCCTACATGAGATGCCCCTTCTTCCTCTCCTTAGGGCATTGGCTTCGGTAATATCCTCTTTGATTGCATTTGAAGCACACAATGTGTTCTTTGCTCTTCTTAACGAGGACTCCGGCATCCTTTGACTTTTGGTTGACTTTTGGAGCCGGTACCTTCTTCTTAGCCAATTTTGGGCATTTGCTCTTGTAATGCCCGGTTTCCCTACACTCAAAATATATGATGTATTTTTTTTATCTTTAATTACAATGCATGAGTTACCTAGGGAGGTGGAAGCCTCTTGATCTTCACTTCTCCTGGATGTAGATGCTTCTTCTCGTTCTTGTTTCGGAATGGAAGACCTCTCCTCCCCCTCAATGCTAGAGGTGGAGGTTTCCTCCAAGTCATCCACATCTTCGAATGTTGATGGCGATTCTTCAACATCCTCGGATCCAGATGTAGATGGACATTCTTCCTCGGCCTCCTTCTCATGGACCAATGTGGGCTCTTCATGAAATTTGATCACCTTGTCCCATAGGTCCTTAGCATCCCTATAATTACCTAATCTAGACCAAATATGGTTAGGAATAAAATCACTTAGCAATTTGATTACCTTGAGATTTGTCTTGAAATCCTTGATTTGGTCCTTGTTCCATCTCATCTTTTCAATTTGCCTATTGTCTTCATCCCTAAGCATTTTGAAACCATTTTCTAAAATTAGCATTAAATCGAAATCAGTTTCGAAGTATACCTCCATCCTTTTCTTCCACCAAGAAAAGTCTCTATCGAATTTCGGAGGATGGATGTTAATGTCGGCCATCTTGTCGTGCTTGTGTTGGCGATGAGTCTGTCACAAGCTCCTCACTCTGATACCACTTGTTGGAGGATCGGTGGCCGGCTAGAAGGGGGTGAATATCTCAAATCATGTGTATGGTGGAAATCGTCCGTTCGTCACGTGCTCGTCTACAATACTCGTTAATGCACAACGGAAATAATAGAAATACGAATACAAAAGACACAAGCACAAATACAGCATACGATATACGTGGTTCGGAACCTTAGGGTTCTTACTCCACGGGGTGAGCTCAATGAGCTAGTGTTATGTGCACGACACTAATAACACTCCTTCTCAACAACACGTCGGAGGTGGAGAAACCTCGTACAAGCAATTACACTAAGTAATACAAGCAAATACAAATACAAAAAGAAATACAAGTAAAGAATACTTTACAAAACTTTGCTTTGATCACTTGCTTGTTGCTTGCTTTGGATTGCTCTTGAAGGTCTGGAATGCAGCAACAATTCTCCTCCAAAATCGCCCCAAAATCTCTTGCAAAATCCTCTATCTCAAGCTCCATTTAAAACCTACATCGAGATGATTTCGCTCCCATCAGTCGACTGGTCCTGTAGTCATTGTCTCACAATGACTCGATCCACGTTGGACAAGTTCCAACTGATCCATCATCAGTCGACTGATCATGCCCATCAGTCGACTGATGATCCCATCAGTCGAGTGCTCACCGCGATCACTTGACTGGAAACCATTCTGTGCTCGAATTCACCTTGATCAGTCGATTACCCTCCCTTAGTAATCGACTGATGGTGTCGACAGTCGACTGATGGTGTCGATAGTCGACTGTCATCCCTTGGCAGTCGATTGTTCGGCCAGAATCAGGTCAGTCGAACACCGATGGAGTCCAATCGACCTAGAACAGTCGACTGGTACCTATACCAATCGACTGATGTCGGGTAAAACCTCAAACACCAAGTTGTTTGAGCATCCAACACTCAATCTTAGCCACTTGGCCAAGTCCACCTCATTCTTTCATAGAGTTCCCCACTGAAGCTCTCTTCCCTCGGCCTACGTCCCTCGGATGCACCAAGCACACGACTTCGCAATGCTATCCTTTACATCCCTTGCCCTCGAAGTTTGCTTCCCTTGGGCCTCACTCCATTCGCTCCCCGTTCGGCGGTCCCTCGGATGCACCAAGCACACGTCTTCGCAATGCCATCCTTCACCGACTCAAGGACCCCGAGCCTAGTGAACTTGCCTAGTCCTCAAGACTTCCCACACTAAGCCTCATGCTTGGATTTTCCATGCCAAGCCCCATGCTTGAACTTTCACCGCCAAGGCTACACACTTGGACTTACATGGCCAACCCATGTTGGACTTTCCCAACACCAAGCCCTATGCTTGGATTTTCCCAACACCAAGCCCCATGCTTGGACTTTGCACAACCAAGGCTACACACTTGGATTTACGTGGCCAACCCATGTTGGACTTTCCATGACAATCCCATGTCATATGTTTTGTCTAATATTAAAATATAGTTCGAGTCAAACTCGAGTCCTGGGCCAATTGCACCAACACTTAGGGTTCGAGTCCTCCCCTCCTTTTATAGACTTGTGCCTTGGAATAAGTTCAGATCCTTAACTTGTGGATCTTATCATGAGGTGACACCTTATCTTATTGTGAAGTGGCGACGTCGATCGTTATCTTTTTTTACCTTGTATATTTGGCTGATTCGTCGCCATCAGTCGACTGTTGGAGCATAGTCGACTACCATCTTGGTCACTCCCCTCTGGTCCTTTATGACCTGTTGCTTTACTTCCGGTCTTCACCTGAGTTCTTCGACTCCCACAAAGTTCTCCTGGTGTCGCCTGACCACCATAGTTTCTCGACTCGAGATTCTCCGGGTGTCGCTGACCTTCAGCTCAATTTAATCATGTTTACACACTTAGTTCAGCTCATGAGATAATGATATGACCTTAACTTTGGGTCTTTGCCATAATCAAAACTTAAGTTCAATTATCTGGTGCCCCTGCACCAACAATCTCTCCCTTTTTGATCTATGATAAACCGACACAAAGTTAAGGGAAATTTAAAGCATAAAACAAGTAGAGTAAATGATAAATGTCTTTTCAAAAACTCTCCCTTAACCCTAGGTGAGTTTTGAAAGAGATACCTTAGTTTTTAAAATTAAATTTTGTGTTACTCCCCCCTTAACTTTCACTCTTCTCTCCCTTTTGCCATAAATCAAAAAAGTGTCAGGGTGTTTATATAAAATAGGGTTTTAAAAACAACATTGTATAAGGATAAATCAACTATGAGTCCAAACATGCGTCTAGTATTAGATAGATTAGTTCGAGGTATATCCCTCTACACCAATAATTTAATAAGTTTTTGAAATATAATTTTGATTTTTAAAATACTTATAAATTTATTTTCAAAAAGAACTTCAAAGGTTTGTAATATAACCCTTAGGGTTAGTTTGCTCTCCCCTTTAGTCAGATATATGAGGTATAAGAGATTTAGGGGGCGCTAAAATTTATCCTAGAGAGTTGTATACTTAGTATTGGCCAATCGAAGTTATAATTATTCATTAAGTACAATAGTTGAGAAAATAAGTAGCATTTTGAAAAGGTTATGTTTTGTATATTTTATAATTATTCCTTAACATCTCACCCATTCTATGTGTCTCAAAAATGCGTTCGCCTTATATGTTTTGTGAGATGATTTTAACTCGATTAAAGTTAGTCAACCTTGGGTTAGATTTGGACTTAACCCTTAGTTCTTCAAGTAAACTTTTCAAGAAATTGGCTTCCAAGAATGGCGAGGCACAGAGACCTTCTTTGATCGGAACAACGACCACTTCCTTAGACAAAGCCAAATTCAAGAAATTGATTACTTGAGTCATTTAAGATTACTTCCTGATCTAACTAGTTTAAGATACAGTGAGGTAGCTTCAGCTAATTCAACTCAGCCAAGTGCACCAAGCTAGATATGCCTTATCTAGTTCGAATACATGAGACGTTGTTTCCCTAATGTACTATCATCTCGCCGCGTTCTAATACTATATTGTCAAAGTTGACTAACTATTTATCCTATCTAGACATTCTAAAAAGTAAAACAAAATAACTAATCATGCAATGATTTTGCTAAGGAAGTGAGTATACTATTTTAGTGTTAGCTCCCCCTAGACCATTGAACCAATATGGTCTATTCACAAAGTGGACTTGATCCTGGAGAATCCAATACATATTGGTCCTTATATATGAGTTTAACAAAACCTTTGGGACTCATGCTTGGACTCGTTGATGACTACGATTTACGATAGACATATAAGATCTATTCGTAGTCCTTGAACTAAACCCGAGTCTGACTTTATTGTACACGGCTCTTTGGGTATCAAGAAGTCGGTTAAGATTCTTAGATCTCAACGTGAATCTTTCCAACCTAGCCTCGAGCTTTTGAACTCATCCTTTCAATAGAGAATTCTCCTCCTCAAGCTTTTCAACTTGAGTTGAGTTTCCCTCTTGAACTTGACTAGTTGAAGAGGTTAGATTAGTCTCTTGCTTGAGGATTTCAACCTCCTCGAGCAATGACTCGACTCTAGACTCAGACTTAGTTAATTTCCTATTTAACATTTTAATTGCATGGTAAAGATTGACAATTAATGAACGACTTACCTTAATGTTTTTTTGACCCAGCTTTTAGTCTCTTCTCGAAGTCATCCTTGGAGTCGAAGTCGGAATTGGATTCATATTCGGCTTTGGACTCAGACTCAGACTCTACTGGTCTTGCCATGAATGTCACGCGTGATGCCTTCTTTGTCGTCCCAAGTTGCTTGAAAGGCCTTCTTTGATCCCTTTTGCTTTGGATTCATTTTTGATTTAAAGTGCCCGTTCTTCTTTTTTTTTACTGCTCCCTTTCTTTTCGGATTATCCTCTGCACCATGTTTACTATCTCGACCTCTTCTTTCGATTTGGACTCGAATTTGTCCTCGGATTCGGATCCTTCTTCTTGCTCGGGAGGTGGCTTGCTCTTCTCCTTTCTTCTCTGACCTGCAAGCAAAGCAATACCTCTCTCGCCCCAGACCACATTAGTTTGTTTGTGAAGTTCAAATTTAGAGAAAAACTCGTCTAACCTAATTTTTGATAGATCCTTAGAAATCTTGTAGGCATCGACCATGGATGCCCACAAGGTGGTCCTAGGGAAGGCATTGAGTGCGTACCTTATTAGGTCCCGATTGTCGACGGCTTGCCCAATAGAGTGGAGACCGTTGACGATGTTCTGGATCTGTGCATGTAGTTGGGTGGCAGTCTCATGAACCTGCATTTTCATATTATACAATTTATTTAACAATAAGTCCCTTTTACATATCTTAGCATCGTCGGTTCCTTCATGAAGCTCGATGAGCTCGTTCCAAAGACCCTTTGCGCTGATAAAGGGGATAACACGGTTGAGCTCCTCCTTGGACAAGCCATTGTTGGTGTAGTAGGCACCTAAGTCAAACATGAGTTTTGATTATAGTAAATGATACAAAGTTAAGCTCATGTCGTTATCTCACAAGCTAAATCGAGTGTGCAGAAAATTGCTATAGCTAGAGCTGAAGGCTAGCGACACCCGGAGGAAGCCGCGGTGGTCGGGCGACACTCGAGTGACTTCAGAGGGAGCCAAAGGAATCGAGTAGAAGGGCGGAAGCGAAAGTGACACAGTAAGTATCGAGGTAAGCTCGTGTGTGTGCGAGAGTAAGTGAGGTCGTATCCTCTTTACAGGGATGATCTTAAGCATAGATCTGACCAAAGACATCCTATAGGTGGTCTAGGTCGAGATCGGATGGTCAGAGGTCATCGAAATAATGTTTTTGTTAAGCTAACTTTGCCTTGCAGCTAGCATCAGTCGACTGCCAGCTTGGAGGACTCGACTGTCGTCCAACAGTTGACTACCTGAGGTCAGTATTCGACTGATGATGGCCATCAGTCAACTGATGGTCAAGGATCAACCTCGAGGAGTCAAGCCTTATCACCATTTTTCAAGGAGCCATGTGCCTAATTTCCATCAGTTGAAGGTCCTCTCGAAAAGGGGCTCAAAGGCTATAAAAGGAGGGTCTATCCTAGGGTTTCTTCATCAATTCTAAGCTTCCAAAAGCCTCCACAAAGCTACAACTCTCTGACAACGAAGTGCTTCTTCTCCGACGTCTAGGTTTAATTTATTTTATTTTTTTTATGTCGGTATAAGCTTTATATCAGTTGTTTCTTTACTTTTTCAAAGCTTTTCTATCGTAACGAGGAGAGGGGGAGTGTCCCTCTACCTCAAGCTTTTTGTATTCTTGTATCGATTAACTCCTACCTCTAACGAGGAGGAGTTCTTTAGTGTTTTGCCCTCCGTGCATGGTCAAGGACCACTAGGGCCTTGGAGTAGTAGCCGAAGGCTACGAACCAAGTAAAAAATATCTTGTCTCTTTTATTGTTTCATTTATCTTTCCGCTGCACTTAATTGTTTTGAAACGAATTCGAAAGAAAAAAAAGTTTTATCGCTATTCACCCCCCCCTCTAGCGATCCGCTTCGATCCAACAATTGGTATCAGAGTTGGGGGTTGCTAAGATTTGGTGAAACTACCGATCTAGCTTTTTACAGATTTTTTTTCTTTTTAATTCTGTTTATTTCATATTTATTTCATTTGGTTAGTTTTTCTCTCGCACTACTAATCCAAGACGCGAGTCTTGGTACATTTTCATGGGTTTTTGTCGTTGCTAGGTTTTCATCTTCATCTCCTTGTTTCTTTTGTTTTAATGGCCCATCTCGAGGGTTTTAGCACCGTCCGACCTCCGTTTTACAATGGAGATGACTTCCGTTATTGGAAGGGTCGGATGGAATGCTTTCTCAAAACCCAAATCGAGATGTGGATCATAATCCAAACGGGATTCACACTTCCGACTAATGAAGTGGGTGAATCCTTGGATTATGACCAATGGACCATTGCGACAAAACGACAAGTCGAAGACGATGCCAAGGCAACTCAAATCCTTCAATACGGCTTGTCCAAGGAGGAATTAAATCGCGTCGGCCCCTTCATCAGTGCAAAGGACCTTTGGACAAAGCTAGTGGAGCTACACGAAGGGATCGATGAAGCCAAGGTATGTAAGGGAGATCTTTTATTTAATAAACTATATAATCTAAAAATGCAGGAACATGAGTCCGCGACGCAACTTCACGCCCGAGTTCAAGACATAGTCAACAATCTACACGCAATCGGGCAAAAGGTCGAAAACCACGACCTTATAAGGTATGTTCTTAATTCCTTTCCGAGGACTACCTTGTGGGCATCCATGGTCGATGCCTACAAGGTCTCCAAGGATCTTTCGAAACTTAGGTTAGATGAATTATTTTCTGATTTTGAACTTCATGAGCAGTCTAATTTGGAACCCGAGAAGGGTATAGCACTTTTTGCAGATTCTAGGAAGAAAACCACAAGCAAACCACCCCCGAAGGAAGAAGAGGATGAGTCCGATTCGGAGGAGTATTGGGAATACAGTCAAAGTCCCACATTGGTAAGACATGGAAAAGATCTTGTTCTTATAAGATGAAAAGATATCTCCATTGGTATGAGGCCTTTTGGATAAACCCCAAAAACAAAACCATGAGGGCTTAGGCTCAAAGTGGACAATATCATACCATTGTGGAGATATATGATTCTTATAGGCACTAACAATTGGTATCAGAGTCATGGTCCATGTCAAGCCATGAACCTCGAACGAAGGAAGTTGAGCTCCTATGTCCGAATCAAGAGAACTAGACACCAGGCAGGAAATCCAGTTGGGTCGGGAGGACCGAACAACTGGCAGGAAGTTCAGTTGGGCCAGAAGGGTTGGACAACTGGCAGGAAGTCCAGTTGGGTCAGAAGAACCAGACAGTTGGCAGGAAGTCCTGGTGGGTTGAGATCGGACATTAAGAAGAGGATGTCCTTCGAGGACGGATAGGCTTGAGGGGGGTCAATGTGGTCCTTCGTTTGAGGGGGGAATTGTTGGAGTATTGGGAATACAGTCAAAATCCCACATTGGTAAGACATGAAAAAGATCATGTGCTTATAAGATGAAAAGATATCTCCATTGGTATGAGGCCTTTTGGATAAAGCCCAAAAACAAAACCATGAGGGCTTAGGCCCAAAGTGGACAATATCATACCATTGTGGAGATATATGATTCTTATAGGCACCAATAATTGGTATTAGAGCCAAGGTTTCTGGTTTTGTGTGTTTAGGATTTGGTTAATTTTTATGCACTTTTCATATATTATATGTGCCGGATAATAGTAGGATATGCGTAGTTTAACTCTTTGGTTGCAGACAAAAGATCCGACTATTATGGCCATATGTGTGTATGTGTGTAAATATTTATTTTGTTGAATCCTCGGGGTTGACGAGGCTAGTATTTAATTTTTTGTAAATTAGATACGGCATTGTTTAGCCACTCTTTTTATTTTAGTTTACTTTCGATCTAGATTTCATGTACACTCACTCGTGGAGTATAGGATCGATGGATGTAAATTAAAATAGATTTTAGTCTCGGCTCGGATCTCCGGATGGCTCGTACATGGCGTAGGAGGAGCGGACGAGAAGGTGATGCGACGGAAGACATATTGAAGACAAAAGCCATAATAGTTGGAAAATAATTTATTTTTCATATTTATTGCTTTTTGTTTGATATGCATGTCGTAGGCTAGGAAAACTCCTCAATTTCAAATTACTAAGTGGGAGAGGAAAATTTTTATAAATTCTCACGACCTCTATTACAATTTGACATGTGATGCAAACAAACTTGCGCGTCGGCTCTGAGTGCCTTCCTCCCCATCGGATGAGTTTGTTTGCAGATCACAAGGTCAAATATGGTTATAGGGAATTATTAAGGAGCATGTGCACTTCCCCATCAGAAGGCACATAACCCGAGATAATTGCCTTGGTACTGAGTAATGGTGAACACTTAGATACAAATATAAGTATCCTCCCCATCGGAGTCACTGCTTTTATTTGTAGGGCCGAAGAGAAACCAACTATTAATTTTATTTGTCAAAAAGTTAGGTTGACAAGATAGTAAAATTAATGGGTAAAACCTCCTCTTACAAATGTAGAATTCGTATACATCCACACAATCGTGGCATACGATATTCTCGGTGTTTTGAGGTGTTGATTGATTTTAAAATTTTATTGTTTGAGGAATCAATAATTTTTTGAAATCTAAAGTAATGATCTATGTGATTCTTAGGATTTTCAAAAATGACTTTCAGTCCACTTGCTATGATACTAAAGGAAAATAAACTTACTGTACCCAAATAATATTGATTGGAAAAGAATCCAGATATTGTCTTAAATGCTAAGGAGTACAAGAATGTACTCTTCGAAGAGTGTCCTCCTAAACCTGCGAATGAGCTGGAAGTCCTTGGAGCTGAGATCGATGGGGAAACTTAGGTCGATATCATTCTCCAGTCGACAGAAAGGCTTGCTCAGGCTCAGGCCATGGTTGCTCAGAAGGTTTCTACTTCTAAGCCGAAAGGCAAGAAGAAGAAGAAACAAGGTGGAGCAAAGGTGGTGGGAGGATCTCAGGGCAAGAACTTCACTTGCAAGAAGACTGGACATTAGAAGAAGGACTGTGCCAATCCGAAGCAGAACAAAGGAATATCCTTTGGTCTAGTCGTTGAAACATGGTTAGTGGTATTATCTACCGGCACCTGGTGTGTAGATACGGGAGCCTCTGATCATGTCTGTAATACTTTGCAGGGGTTCCAGGAAATCCGACGACGAGCTGAGGGAGAGATTACTGTTTACTTGGGCAATGCCATGAAAGTGGCGGCTATTGCAGTGGGAGATGTTTTATTTATCTTTTTGAGAAAAATAAAACTTTGGTTCTGGAAAATTCCCTTTATGTACCTTTATTTAGAAAGAATTTAGTTTCAGTTTCTAAATTGTTTATGGATGGATATTCTATTTCTTTTAATAACAGAGTTGTTATAAAAAGGAATAGGGAGAATATCTGTTCAGGTACATTGATAGGAAATTTGTATACACTTGAACCAAAACCTCCCACGATGCAAATTGAAGTTTATAACTCATCTTATAATTCCAATGAGAGAAAAGAACCTTCGAAGATGAACCAAACATATCTTTGGCATCTTAGGCTTGGTCATATTAACCTAAGCAGAATTCAAAGGTTGATAGCTGATGGACCTCTGGGTTCATTAGTGGTGGAGGATTTCCCAACCTGTGAATCTTGCTTGGAGGGTAAAATGACCAAGAGGCCTTTTAAGGCCAAGGGGTATAGAGCCAAAGATGTGTTAGAATTGGTTCATTCTGATTTGTGTGGTCCTATGTCTATCCAGGCTAGAGGTGGTTTTGAATATTTCATCTTTTTCATAGACGATTATTCAAGATATGGATGACACTATGATCTGCTCGTGGTGGCGAATACCTCTTGGGAGAGTTTAGGAATTACTTATCAGAGGATGAAATTCAATCCCAATTGTCTGCACCTGGCACACCCCAGCAGAATGGTGTAGCAGAGCGAAGGAATAGGACTCTTATGGAGATGGTTAGATCGATGATGAGTTATTCTGAGTTGCCAAATTCGTTCTAGAGATATGCTCAAGATATGGCGGTGTACATTCTGAACTTGGTTCCATCTAAATCAGTGCCTTCTACTCCCACAGAGTTGTGGACTGGGCGAAAGCCTAGTCTAAGACATATTCGGATATGGGGGAGTCCAACACATGTGCTGAAGGCAGATGATGGTAAGTTGGAACCTCGTCTAGAAGTACGCATGTTCGTTGGCTATCCTAGAGGAATGAAAGGTGGTTTGTTTTATAGTCCTAGAGATCAGAGGGTGATCATTAGCACGAATGCCAGATTTCTAGAGGAAGACTATGTGATGAGCCACAAGCCCAAGAGTAAAATTATTTTGGAGGAATTAAAAGGGGAAGTCACTTCTTCAGTACCACCAGTACAAGAGGATATACCACAAGTTACTGCACCGCGTGTCACAGAGGATACACAGGAGATACCTCATCATAGTGGGAGGGTTGTGAGACAACCTGATAGATTCATGTTCTTGGGAGAATCTTCTGATTTGGTCCCTGGCGAACATGAACCTGATCCCTAAACATATGACGAGGCAATCCAAGATGCAGTATCTTGGCAAAGTGCAATGAATGCTGAGATTGAATCTATGGATTCAAATCAAGTCTGGGAGCTGGTAGAACCACCCGATGGTGTAAAAACCATTGGATGTAAGTGGATCTACAACAAAAAGAGAGGAATAGATGGGAAGGTTGAGACCTTCAAAGCGAGGCTTGTTGCGAAGGGGTATACTCAGAAAGAGGGTATCGATTATGAGGAGACCTTTTCGTCGGTAGCCATGCTTAAGTCTATCCGAATTCTCTTATGCATAGAAGCTCATATGGATTATGAGGTGTGACAGATGGATGTCAAGACAGTTTTCCTTAATGGAAGTCTTGAGGAAGACATCTATATGAAGCAACCAGAGGGATTCATTGCGAAGGGCAAAGAGCATCTTATATGTAAGCTTAATCGGTCCATTTATGGATTGAAGCAAGCTTCGAGGTCTTGTAACATCCTCTTTGATGAGGTAATCCAGTCTTATGGATTTATTCAAAGTCCGGATGAGTCTTGTGTATACAAGAGATGTGACAGAAACGTAGTGGTATTTCTTGTACTATACGTAAATGACATTTTGTTGATTGGCAACAATATCTAGGTATTATCGGACGTAAGGGTATGGTTGTCCAAACAGTTTAATATGAAGGACTTGGGAGAAGTGGGACACATCCTTGGGATCAAGGTTATAAGGGATCACAAGAAAAGGATGTTGTGCTTATCCCAAGCTTCATACATAGACACGATTATGGATCGTTTTAGCATGCAGAACTCCAAGAAGGGTTTTCTACCTTTCAGGCATGGAGTTCCTTTATCTAAGGAGATGTGTCCTAAAACATCTGAGAAGATAGAGGAGATGAAGGCGGTTCCTTATGCTTCGGCGGTAGGAAGCCTCATGTATACGATGTTATGCACGAGACCAGATATCTGCTTTGTCGTGGGCATGATCAGCAGATATCAGAGTAATCCAGAACAGAGACATTGGACTGCGGTAAAGCATATATTGAAGTACCTGAGAAGGACTAGGGATTATATGCTAGTTTACCAGGCAGACCAATTACTCCCTGTGGGTTACACGGATTCCAATTTCTAATCTGATAGGGATAACAGTAAGTCTACCTCAGGTTTTGTGTTTACTTTGGGAGGTGGAGCCATTGTATGGAGGAGTGTCAAGTAGAAATGCATGGCGGACTCCACCATGGAAGCTGAGTATGTGGCAGCCTCTGAGGCGGCCAAAAGAAGTTGTCTGGCTCAGGAACTTCCTGATGGACTTGGATATGATTTCTGGTTTGCCCAGAACTATCACAATTTATTGTGATAATAATGGTGCAGTTGCAAACTCGAAGGAACCATGAGCCCATAAGGTGAGTAAATACATAGAGCGCAAGTACCACCTGATACGAGAAATCATAAAGGAGGTAGAAGTTGTTGTCGCCTAGATTGCATCAGAGGATGACCTGGTAAACCTTTTCACTAAGGCCCTTTTAGCAAGAGTTTTGATAGGCATGTGAAGGGAAGGAGAATCAGATGTATGGCAGTATGAGGACAGCATAGTCTTTTAGTATAAGTGGGAGATTATTGGGATGTATACTGAAAAGTCTATCTTTTGTATGAACATCTTTATTTTTAAAATAAGAATCACATGATCATTGTTTGCATATTTTTATGGTTATGCATATTGTTTAATACATTACATTGTAGATAACATGGTGTGTGGTGTCACATAGGAGATCATGTTATCGGCTTCTTGTAAAGTATAAGTAAAGGCTCACAACCGAGATGGCTTTGGATAAACCATTGGAATGGTTGTAGTGTGATTTGATATTGGTTTGTCTTGACCATAGAATCACACTAGTGCACTTTGTGTGTATTGAGCAGGACCGACTTAGAGGTGATTTGATTTATTGCTGACTGCATAATTGAATCGGACCTCAGATATTATATTGTACATGCTCTTAATCCCGATATAATAACGAGCACATATACATAGTATTCATTTCTTTGATTTACTAATGGGCAAGATTTATAGATTAAATCGATAGGCTCAGTAAGTTGGAAAATGGTATTATTTATATGATGTGTCGTTGATTATAGGAGGAAACCGTGTCCTATATATTAGGATGATGATGTCCCCTTGAGGAGCTCATAAGGTTCATCATGTAAATCCTACAGGTGGACTTGGTCCGGCATGATGAAAAGGTTGAGTGGTACTACTCATGGAGTTAGATGTTGATTAATTAATGGTCAGTAAATTAATTAATCGACGGACATTCGAGATCTTAAACACGGGGAGAAAATATACAAATAATATATGGAGCCCATATTAACTTATGAGGGTTGGTGAGGTAGATCAATGATAATCCTTTAGTGGATTGGATTATCATTTATGGATCGGACTTTATGTGGGCTTGATCCATGGGTGGCCAAGATCCAACTCCTCCTCATGGTCCCTATTGTAGCCTATTAACACCTCATGAAGCTTAGATCCAATGGATGAAAACAAAACTCTAGATCCAAAGGTAGAGATTAAATCTCTAGATCCGACGGTTGAGATTAAATCCCTAGACCCTATGGAGGAGATTAAATCATGGTTTATCCCTAACTCTATAAAAGGAGGTGATAGGGGTGGGCGGCAACTTGATGGATGAGGTTAGGGTTTGCTTCCCTTGGGCGGCAATAATCCTAGTTGGGATAGGATTAGGAGTGGGCGACTAGGGTTAGGGTTTGGCTGGAGGTGGTGGGCGGCAACAATGAGGAGAAGACCTTTTTGTTGGTGCAATCGGCCCAGGTCACAATTAACCAGGACTCGAGCTTGGCTCGAGAGATGTTTTGATGTTAGACAAAAACATATGACAATGTAATTGTCATGGTAAAGTCCAAGTCATGGGTACTTGGCATGGAAAGTCCAAGTGGGACACTTGGCATTTGGGAAAGTCCAAGCATGAGTCTTGGCAAGGTAAAGTTCAAGTCATGGGTACTTGGCATGGAAAGTCCAAGTGGGACACTTGGCATTTGGGAAAGTCCAAGTCTTGAGTACTTTAGTGGATTGGGTTGGTGAGGTAGATCAATGATAATCCTTTAGTGGATTGGATTATCATTTATGGATCGGACTTTATGTGGGCTTGATCCATGGGTGGCCAAGATCCAACTCCTCCTCATGGTCCCTATTGTAGCCTATTAACACCTCATGAAGCTTAGATCCAATGGATGAAAACAAAACTCTAGATCCAAAGGTAGAGATTAAATCTCTAGATCCGACGGTTGAGATTAAATCCCTAGACCCTATGGAGGAGATTAAATCATGGTTTATCCCTAACTCTATAAAAGGAGGTGATAGGGGTGGGCGGCAACTTGATGGATGAGGTTAGGGTTTGCTTCCCTTGGGCGGCAATAATCCTAGTTGGGATAGGATTAGGAGTGGGCGACTAGGGTTAGGGTTTGGCTGGAGGTGGTGGGCGGCAACAATGAGGAGAAGACCTTTTTGTTGGTGCAATCGGCCCAGGTCACAATTAACCAGGACTCGAGCTTGGCTCGAGAGATGTTTTGATGTTAGACAAAAACATATGACAATGTAATTGTCATGGTAAAGTCCAAGTCATGGGTACTTGGCATGGAAAGTCCAAGTGGGACACTTGGCATTTGGGAAAGTCCAAGCATGAGTCTTGGCAAGGTAAAGTTCAAGTCATGGGTACTTGGCATGGAAAGTCCAAGTGGGACACTTGGCATTTGGGAAAGTCCAAGTCTTGAGTACTTGGCACAAGGGAAGTCCAAGCATGTGTCTTGGCATGGAAAGTCCAACATGGGTTGGCAAGGGAAAGTCCAAGCTTGAGTCTTGGCATTTGAGAAGTCCAAGGGGTTTGATATTGGCGGCGTAAAGTCCAAGCGAGAGTCTTGGCAGCATAAGTCCAATGGTTGGCGGCGTAAAGTCCAAGCGGAGTCTTGGCGGCGTAAGTCCAATGTGCCTTGGCGGTGTAGACACCGTTAGCATGACATAGTCGATGGAAGCACCTGAAGGCTAGCGCGATGGATGAACAAGTCATAGATGACTTGAAGGGATCCGAGAGGCGTGAGGCTGATGGAGGTGGCTAGAAGGTTTAGGTCTAGGCTAAGGGTGGTCTAGCAAGTATGGGGGAACCATACTTGGGCTAAAACCTCATGGTTGAGGTGTGCGATCGGACCGGGTGCCATGTGGCGATCGGTCGACTGTCAACTAGGGTTTGGGCAAGAATTTCTCTAGCGATCGCGCCATAGGTGGGTAGTCGGTGATGGGCTTAGAATGATCTTGTGATCTCGATCGGCGGTGCTCGTGAAATCGCGCACGAATGGAGTCGAGACTCGATCGTCGGTGAAAAGGCTCCATCGATCGGCGATGGGTATCATCAGTTGACTGATGATGGATCCGTTGGACTTATCCAGCGTGGATCTAGCCATTGTCTCACGACAACAGTGGCATCAGTCGACTGATGGTCCCGATCAGTCGACTGATCAACTTTTTCCAGCACAGGTTGAAGCTTTATAAGGAGCTCGTGATAGAGGAAAATGGCATGGTTTCTTGAGGGCTTTTGGGGCGATTTGCTGCTGCAAATCAGGGTCTCCAAGTTGTTATCAAGCAACCAAGCGATCAAGCATTCAAGAGCATTTGTAAAGTGTTTCCTTTACTTGTATTGCTTTGTATTTCATTGTATTTGCTTGTAGCTTTTTGATTATTGTTGTAATCATATTGTACGAGGTTTCTCCACCTCTGGATTGTTCCGAGAAGGAGTGTTTATTAGTGGTTGCGTGTGCATCACTAGAGCTCGATCCGTGGAGTAGAAACTTTGAGGCTCCGAACCACGTTAAACAATTGTATTTGTGTGTTTGTCTTGCTTTTCGTCATTACTATTATCATTCCGCTGAGCATAACGAGTTTTGTAGAGACGAACGCGAACGAATTTCATCATCGAACAAGCACGTCGCTATTCACCCCCCCCCCCTCTAGCGGCCTCAAATATCCTACACTTTTCTTCTTCTTCCAAGGTTTGACCGGCTTCTATCCTTCTTCCCCCTACCTTGGCTGGAGCTCAACCTATTCTTCTTCCCTTCATCCTTGGCTGGAAATTAGGAGAGCTTAGTTTAGGGTTTGGGCGGCAACAAGGAGAAGGATTGCTTTCCTTTCTCTTCTCCAAGTGTTGGCCGGCGCCCATACCCTCATTGATTCTTCTTTGGCCGGTTCTTACACTCCATTTCTCTTCCTTGGACGGCGGAAACATCGATTCTATTGACTTGGTGGCCGGTTCTAGATAGGAAGAAGAGTTTTGTTTGATGATCTTCCTTTGTTCGGAGTGAACAAGGAAGGAAGATTGGCGATCTATGAGCTTCGACTTTTGGAAGATCGTCGCCCACACGACATCCAAAAGGAGGAAGGACATACAATAGAAGATCAAGAGGTATAACAAGAGGTATAATCTTGTTTATTTTGATTAGTGTTCTTTTGTATTATGTTTATAATTGCTTTTCAAATATATGCATGTTGTATGTGGTTGTTTACTTTATGTATGTGGCTAAATAAACTTGGACCCCCGAACATAAACACAATAGCTGGCAATCCGTACATCGTCTATTCCATGGTTATTCGTGAAATAAAAGTTGGTCGCTTGAACAACCAGTTTGTTCAAGTGACCTCTCTAAACGAATAGCATGACGATGACTTGGTTGTTTGGGCAATCCCTTTTGTCTAGGATTAAATTTTTTTTAATCCGGGGACATCGATGTGATCGCCATGAACAAACGACCGAGGTGAAGTGGGAAGTGAAGTTTCCCCTCACGGATCAATGAAACCAACCCAACAATTGGTATCAGAGTCATGGTCCATGTCAAGCCATGAACCTCGAACGAAGGAAGTTGAGCTTCCATGTCCGGATCAAGAGAACTAGACACCAGGCAGGAAGTCTAGTTGGGTCGAGAGGACCGAACAACTGGCAGGAAGTCGGATTGGGCGGAAGGAGCTAGGTGAAGCTGGCGGGAAGTCGGTTGGGTCGAGAAGGACGGACATTAAGAAGAGGATGTCCTTCGAGGACGGATAGGCTTGAGGGGGGTCAATGTGGTCCTTCGTTTGAGGGGGGAATTATTGAAGTATTGGGAATACAGTCAAAGTCTCACATTGGTAAGACATGGAAAAGAGCATGTGCTTATAAGATGAAAAGATATCTCCATTGGTATGAGGCCTTTTGGATAAAGTCCAAAAACAAAACCATGAGGGCTTAGGCCCAAAGTGGACAATATCATACCATTGTTGAGATATATGATTCTTATAGGCACTAACAAGGTCGACTCGGAAATGGAGGTCGAACTAGTCAATCTAGTTCGGAGGATAGTCAAGGGCCGAAAATGAACCGTCACTCGACCCAACGAAGGTAAGCCTAAAAGTTCAAATATTAGATGTTACGAATGCAACAAGTTTGGACACATCAAGTCCAAATGCCCAAAACTCAAGAGCAAAGCACCAAAACACAAAAAGGCACTCAACGCTACTTGGGAAGAAGCATCCGAGGAAGAAGATAATGATCGTGTTCTCATGGCTAAACTGGTGGAATCAGAGACGGAGTCGGAACTAGAACTTGAATCGGAAACCGAAGACGAGTCGGACTGCGAAGCACTATTCAAGACAAGCCACGGATACGCATCTGGTTCAAAAGATATAATCAAGGTAAGTTGATCCCTCATTAGTACTCTTTATAGTGCAATCAAGTTTTTAACTAAAAAATTAGCTAAGTTCGAGTCCAAGGTCGAGACCCTGGTTGAGGAAGTTAAACTCCTCAAACACGAGATCTCCCTAACCTCTTCAACTAGTCGAGTTCAAGAGGAGGACTCAACTCGGGTTGAAAAACTCGAAGTTGAGAACTCACTCTTGAAGAGTCAAGTCGAAGATCTTAGGAAAACGTTGGAAATGTTTACTTTGGGATCCAAAGGACTTGACCTCCTACTTGGATCACAAAGGGTCGTGTACAACAAGGCCGGTCTAGGGTTTAGCTCAAATACGACCAACAAGTCGTATATGTCGATTGTAAGTTGACATAAAAAATGTGTCCAAGCATGGGTCCCTAAGACCATCTTAATTTCAAACTTAGGATCGAACCAGTACTGGGTTCCCAAGGACCAAATCCACTATGTGGAGAGACCGAATCGATTCAACGGTCCAGGGGGAGCTAGTACGAAACTTGTTTGTATTTTAACTTAGAAATTGCATGCTTAGGTTTTTATTTAGTTTGATTTTCCTTTTTAGAATGGTTAGATAGGACTATAACTCGTCAATACTTGATAACATAGTACCAAGACGTGGTGAGATGATAGTACGTTAGGAAAGCGGAGTCTTGTGTATTCGGGCTAGATAAGGCATATCTAGTTCGGTGCACTTGACCAAGCGGAACTAGCTGATGCTACCTCGTCGTATCCTAGACTAGTTAGACCAGGAAGTGGTCTTAGGTAGTCAAGTCTCTATTTTCTTGAAAATGGCTTTGTCTAAGAAAGTGGTCGTTGTTCCGATCAAAGAAGGCATCTGTGCCTCGCCATGACCTGGAAGCCATGATCTTGAAAAGGTGACTTGATGAGCCTAAGGTCAAATCCGAATCTAACGCAAGGTTGACAAGTGTTTAAGTCATTAAATTTAAATCTAGTAAAATTAGAAGTCATCTCACAAGAACATATAGAGTTAACGTGTTTGATCATGTAGACATGAGTGAGATGATTTAGGTTAAATAATTTTCAACCAATCTTTAATAAATCCAATATCCAATCCAACTACCTTGTGTGTAGGATCAATGGATGTTGTACAGTGGTTGCTCCCGACACATGACCGGGGATCAACTCAAGTTTTCGAAGCTTCGATTCAAACGACAAGGAACGGTAGCCTTCGGAAACAACAACAAGCTCAAAATCATCGGATCAGGTGATATTGAGCTCAACTCAAACTTTGTTATTCAAAATGTTTTATTAGTAGAAAATTTTCAATATAATTTACTTAGTGTAAGTCAATTGTGTGATAATAACTATAAGGTCATATTTCTAGAAAATGAATGCGTAATTAATACAAATGAAACTTCTAAAACAATTCTTAAGGGAACTAGAAATAACAATATTTACACTATTAACTTAACTAACTCCTCAACAAAGTGTCTTATGATACGGCAAGAGGAATCATGATTGTGGCACCGACGGCTCGGTCACTCACACCCAATACTCATCCACATGATGAGTCAGAGTGACTTAGTCAGAGGTTTGCCTAACCTCAATAACTTGGATAATAAAATATGTAATGTTTGTCAACAAGGTAAACAATTTAGGACACAACATCAACTAACTAATCAAGAACGAACCAAAAGTGTGCTTGAGCTCCTACACATGGATCTATTTGATTCACACGGAGCTAAGTCACTTAATGGAAGTAAATTCTACTTAGTCATAATTGATGACTATTCTAGATTTACTTGGGTTAGGTTCATCAAACACAAAAGTGATACCCTAGATCAATTAATCAACCTATTTAAATTAATAGAAAATCAACAAAGCTTAAAATCAAAAGACTTAGGACTGATCATGGTGGTGAATTCGAGAACCATAGGTTTACAGAATTTTGTAACCTAAATGGATACCATCATGAGTTCTCTTGACCTAGAACTCCACAACAAAATGGCCTAGTAGAACGCAAAAATAGAACCCTACAAGAAGCCGCTAGGACAATGTTAAACGAGTATAACCTACCCGATAGGTTTTGGGCGGAAGCCGTGAGTACGGCATGCTATGTCCAAAATAGGATCCTTATGGTAAAGAGGCACCTTAAGACCTCATACGAGATTTATCACGACAAAATACCTAACATCAAGTACTTTAGGGTATTTGGGTGTAAGGTACATATCTTAAACACTAAGGATTACCTAGAGAAATTTACATCCAAAACCACGACCGGAATCTTTCTAGGATACTCAACTACAAGTAGAGCTTATAGAGTATATAACCATGACACCCTTAGAGTCGAGAAGACTATCAATGTAGTATTTGATGAAGGACACGAACCTACAAAAACCCCCGGTAACCCCAATTAGCGAGCCGATTCATACTAGACCTAATTCTGATCTGGAGATCAAGTCTAGTGTTAATCCTAACCTAAGTCAACCAAGTCACTCTATCGACCAAATGGTAGATGACTCCAATCAAACTAGAACTCAAACGAGTCATCCTATGGATCAAGTTGTAGATTCAAATCCAAATCCAACTAGGACTCAAACGAATCATCCTATCGACCAAGTGATAGGTGATCCAAGTCTAGGAGTTCGAACTAGAGCCTCATACAGAAACCTTAGTCAAATCTCCTTGATTTCTAAAATTGAACCCAAAACTATTGACCAAGCTCTTCTTGATCCCGATTGGATTATTGCAATGCAAGAAGAGCTGGCTCAATTCACTAGGAACAAAGTATGGGAATTAGTACCACCACCTAAAGATAAAACAATCGTTGGAACAAGGTAGGTGTTTAGAAATAAACTTGATGATAAAGGTGAAGTAGTTAGAAATAAAGCTAGATTAGTCGCTAAAGGGTTTAGTCAAGTTGAAGGTTTAAATTACGACGAGACCTATGCCCCAGTAGCTAGATTAGAGTCCATTCGAATGTTATTAGCGTATGCTGCACATCGAGGATTTAAGTTGTTTCAAATGGATGTGAAATCAGCATTCTTAAATGGATACATTAAGGAAGAGGTTTATGTTAGTCAACCTCCCGGTTTCGAAAGTGTAGATAAACCCGACCATGTCCTTAGGTTAAAGAAAGCCCTCTATGGACTTAAACAAGCTCCTCGAGCTTGGTACGAGAGACTTTCGATTTATCTTAGTCTAAAGGATTTAACCAAGGTGTAGTTGACCCAACCCTTTTCGTAAAAACCTTAGGTAAAGACATTCATAGCCCAAATCTGCATAGATGATATTATTTTCGGAACCACCAACTCGATCCTACTGAATGAGTTCATTTCACTTATGGAAAGTGAATTTGAAATGAATTTAGTAGGCGAGTTAAGTTTCTTCTTAGGTCTACAAATTAAACAAACTAAAGATGGAATATACCTACATCAACGCAAATATACTAGGGAATTAATTAAACGCTTTGGAATGTAAGACGCTAAAATTATTAATACCCCAATGACAACTAATGTGAATATAGAAGAAGATGTAATCGAAAACTCAATTGATTTAAAATACTATAGGAGCGTAATAGGGAGTCTCCTTTACTTAACTGCAAGCCGACCTGATATCTTATTTGCAGTAAGTATGTGCGCAAGGTTCCAAACTTGTGCCAAGGAGTCTCACCTAATTCTAGTCAAGCGTATCCTTAGATATCTAAAGGGTACACTTAATGTCGGTATTTGGTACCCTAGATCAACCAAGTTCGAACTAACCGGCTACTCCAATTCGGACTATGCCGGTAGTAAGCTCGATAGAAAGAGTACGAGTGGTTGTTGTCAACTTCTCGGCTCAAGTCTAGTGAGTTGGTGCAGTAGAAAGCAACACTGTGTTGCCTTATCTACCACCAAAGCCGAATACATCACAATGGGTGAGTGTGTCACTCAGCTTCTTTGGATGAAACACACTCTCCGCGACTTTAAGTTAGACTTTACAAATACTAAGCTTCACGTAGATAATATTAGTTCAATTAATCTTACTAAGAATCTGATATGTCACTCTAGGACCAAACATATAGAGGTCAAACACCATTTCATTCGAGAACATGTGGCCAACGGAGTCATACAACTCGAATACGTCGAATCGAAGTCTAACTTGGCAGACCTATTTACTAAACCCCTACCCGAAGCCGAATTTAGTCTATTAAGATGAAAATTGGGCATGTGCGTAGTAGAATAAGACTTTGCAAATTATATTACTACTATTTCTTACTTTTCATTTTTCATGGAACTAGTATAGGACATACCTTAGATATCATGCACCTATAGATTTAAGGAGCCAATACATCTCACAACACATAGGACTAATGTGTTTGTGTACTTAGCCACGTAGATGGGCGTGAGATGTTAGGACCTCACTCCTGGTTCCAGATGTAGAGCTAGTGTATCGCCATGAACCACGGAGTATAATCATATATACTAACCGACTCTGACCAGGACTGGTTGATCTTTCATATCAATCAAGCCAAATATGAGTCAAACATTTTATAGATGAGCTTATTTTCAGTATATTATTTTCAAAATAATGTGGAACATGCTTGGACTTTAAATTTAATACTTATTTTTTATTCCACACACCCTCACTCTTTTCGATATATGACAAAAGGGGGAGAAAAAGGCCAAAGTTAAGGGATCAATTTTTTTCATATGGCCAATGTTTACTTAACTTTAAGTTAACAAAATAGAACTAAAGGCCAAGTTAAGAGAATTCTTAACTTAAACACATTTACTTAACTTTAACTTGTTTTTGTTAACAAAACGGAAGTAAAGGCCAAGGTTAAGAAATTAATTTTTTGATTTCTTAACTTAAAACTTATTTTAAACACTATGGCCAATATTAAGTAATTTCGATTACTTAATTCTTTTTTAGTAGCAAACATCAAGGGGGAGAGATTAAAACTCTTTCTCAAGTACTCACCCTAGGTCAAGGGGGAGGATTCCTAAGGGGGAGCACTTGAAAAAGAATTTTTATATACTCCTACTCATTCATGCATATCTCATACTCATTTTGTTTAATGCACTTAATTTATTTTTCTTAACTTTGTATGTGGGTTTGCCATAAATCAAAAAGGGGGAGATTGTTGGTGTAGTAGGCACCTAAGTCGAACCTGAGTTTTTATTATAGCAAACAATACAAAATTAAGCTCATGTCGTTATCTCACGAGCTAAATCGAGTGTGCAGAAAATTGTTATAGCTGGAGCTGAAGGCTAGCGACACCCGGAGGAAGCCGCGGTGGTCGGGTGACACTCGAGTGACTTCGGAGGGAGCCGAAGAAATCGAGTGGAAGGTCGGAAGCGAAAGCGACACAGTAAGTATCAAGGTAAGCTCGTGTGTGTGCGAGAGTAAGTGAGGTCGTATCCTCTTTACGGGGATGATATTAAGCGTAGATTCGACCAAAGACATCCTATAGGTGGTCTAGGTCGAGATTGGACGGTCGGAGGCCGTCGAAATAATATTTTTGTTAAGCTAACTTTGCCTTGCAGCTAGCATCAGTCGACTGCCAGCTTGGAGGACTCGACTGCCGTCCAACAGTCGACTGCCTGAGGTCAGCATTCGACTGATGCTGCCATCAGTCGACTGATGATGGCCATCAGTCGACTGATGGTCAAGGATCAGCCTCGAGGAGTCAAGCCTTATCACCATTTTTCAAGGAGCCATGTGCCTAATTTCCATTGGTTGAAGGTCCTCTCGAAAAGGGGCTCAAAGGCTATAAAAGGAGGGCATATCCTAGGGTTTCTTCATCAATTCTAAGATTCCAAAAGCCTCCGCAAAGCTACAACTCTCCGACAATGAAGTGCTTCTTCTCCGACGTCTAGGTTTAATTTATTTTATTTTTTTTTACGTCGGTATAAGCTTTATATCAGTTGTTTCTTTACTTTTTCGAAGCTTTTCTATCGTAACGAGGAGAGGGGGAGTGTCCCTCTACCTTAAGCTTTTTGTGTTCTTGTATCGATTAACTCCTACCTTTAACGAGGAGGAGTTCTTTAGTGTTTTGCCCTCTGTGCGTGGTCAAGGACCATTAGAGCCTTGGAGTAGTAGTCGAAGGTTACGAACCAAGTAAAAAATATCTTGTCTCTTTTATTGTTTCATTTATCTTTCCGCTGCACTTAATTGTTTTGAAACGAATTCGAAAGAAAGAAAAGTTTTATCGCTATTCACCCCCCTCTAGTGATCCGCTTCGATCCAACAGCCACACTGCAACGTTTGAGTCACTTTTGCATCGGCTTCGATTTGTCTTTTAGTTGCGTTGGTGCACTTATCGAAGTCTAGGGGATCGCCTTGATCATTGGTGGGTAGAGCAAAGCCGGTTTGAATGATTATCCAAGTCTCGACTTGTATTTCTAGAAAACATTCAATCCGACCTTTCCAGTAATGAAAATCATCTCCGTTAAAGAACGGAGGTCGGGTGGTGCCCGACCACCCGACTTGTAGCTTAGCTTCCGGTCTTCACCTGGGTTCTTTGACTCCATCCGAAGTTCTCCCGGTATCGTCCCTCCATCACAGTTTCTCAACTCGAAATTCTCTGGGTGCTATCGACCTTCAGCTTAGCTTAATCATTTTTGCACACTTAATAAAGCATATGAGATAACGATAAGACCTTAACTTTGGGTCTTTGCCATATCAAAATCTAGGTTCGATTATCTGGTGCCCCTACACCAACAGATCTTTTGTCTTTCTCTCTGTCACTTTAGTTATTTTATAAATGTCTCTTTCCCCTTCTCTTATATCTAATTTTTGATATAACTGTTCAAAAATTCCAATCTTAGCTTCATTCACTGCTTTCTTAGCTTCTTTCTTAACTATTGTATATTTTTTCAAATTTTTCTCATTTTTACAAATAAATAATTTCTTATATGATGTTCGTTTTTCCTTGTCTTTCTCTTGCACTTTCTCATTCCACCACCAAGATTCTTTACTTGGTGGTGCATATCCCTTTGACTCACCAAGTACACTCTTAGCTACTTTTATAACTTTGATACCATCTAATCCCATATCGTATTAGTGTCATTGTATATTTCATCTAATACTTGTACTCTATCTTCTCTTTGAATATATTTAATTTTACATCCTTTAACTTCCACCACTTAATTCTAGGAGTTGTATATATTTTCTTTCTATTAATATTATGTTTGAGGCGTATACCCAATACTACTAACCTATGTTGAGTAGTTAAACTTTCTCCAGAAATGATCTTACAATCTTTACAAATCTTTCTATCTCTTTCTAACCATAAGAAAGTCAATTTGTGATTTATTATTTCCACTTTTGAATGTGATCAAGTGTTCTTCTCTTTTCTTAAAAAATATATTAGCTAGTATAAGATCATATGTTAATGCAAAATTCAATATAGTTTTACCTTCTTCACTTCTTGTTCCAAATCCATAACCCCCATGCACCCTCTCATATTCGTCATTTTTCACTTCGACATGCCTATTTAAATCGCCTCCTATTAAAATCATCTTATTTGATGAAATATTTTGTAATACTTCATCCAAGTCATCCCAAAACTTTAATTTGATATTTTTCATCTAATCCTATTTGAGGTGCATATACACTAATTACGTTCATAGTTTCTTTCTCTACTACTATTTTGAGAGTTATAATTCTATCCCCCTTTCTAATTACTCCTACAACTTCATCCTTTAACGAGCTATCTATAATAATACCCACTCCATTCTTATTTTACTATTTCCTATATACCATAACTTAAAATTTGAGTTATCTATCATCTTTGCCTTCTCACAGACCTATTTTGTCTCTTGTACACATACAATATTAATTTTTCTCCTAATCATCGTATCTACTATCTCCATTGTTTTACTAGTGAGGGTTTCTATGTTCCATATACCAAATTTTAGACTATTAATTTTTCTATAATATTTGTTCTTATCCAATCTATGGTGTGAGAATTCTTACTTATTTAACATTACACCTAAGTTCTCATGGAGATGTAGCGATCCTTATTGGTACGTTGCAGTCGGACCCTACAATGCGAACTCTTGTATATTTTTCACTATACCCGAGTTCTGAAAATATAACAGTCCTTGCCGAGACGCTACAGTCGGACCCTATAACGTGTTCCTTCTGAGGAACAACCTAACATTAACACAATAGTTTGATTGATCTATTCATTAAACATTTGCCTTAGTTTAACTTTGACTAACATCCTAATGCAACCCTCCTCCTTTATCCGGGCTTGGGATCGGCCACAACAAAATTAACTTATCATGGGCAGAGTTTACCAAAAGATCTAGCAATCAAAAATGCAGTTGTTAAGTGTTTTATTTTTGTACTCTTTCATTTGCTTTGTATTTGGTTGTATTTAATTATATAAATTTGTTGTACGAGATTTCTCCACTCCATATCATTTTCGAGAAGGAGAAGTTTATAGTGGTGTGTACATCCGCTGTGTACTAATATTTTGTAGAGACGATCACAAACGTAATCGCAAAAAATCACTATTCACTCCCCTCTAGGACGACAACGGTTCCTTTACATGATTTAGATGTTTTTGAAGAGTTTACGAGAGATGAATTTGATTTGATAGAATACAATGCAAACAACTTCAAGTTTCAATAGGATTTGATTTAGAATCCAAATTGAATGGTAAGTAAAATTGTTTCTATGAGGAAAACACAAGGAAAACATGTGAAAATATATAATAAAACTATATGGATTTACATCCTACAGCCACAGGATTCTCCTTCTCTACTAAAATAAATAACGAAAAGAAAGGTGTACTCTGTTCTTCGATTTAGTTTCTTCGTTGGCTTCTCCGGTTGCTCTCCATCGTTATTGTTTCGCACAATTACCAGTTATTAACTGATAATTAACTGCCATTTTCTACAACCCAATGACCGCATGTTATAATTACGCAGAGGCTGCCTCCTCCGTCATCGATGTCGCCGCACTCTGCACGCCGTGGTACTTGACGTACCACTTGACGAACTTGCCCAGGCCAGTGGCTAGGTCGGTGGTCGGCCGGTAGCCGAAGTCCTGCTCCGCCAAGCTCACGTTGGCGTGGGTGAATGGCACGTCGCCGTTCTGCGGCAACGTCACCACGTTCCTCTTGGCCTTCCTGCCCAACAGATCCTCCAGCAGGCTAACCATTTTCGCCACCGGCACCGGCGAAGTGTTGCCGAGGTTGTAGACCCTCAGCTGCGCGGGAGCTTTCTTCTTGCCGCCGCCTGCTGCTCCGGTGCTCTTCTCGGCGGTGTCGAGCGCGCCAAGGCAACCCCTGACGACGTCGTCGATGTAGGTGAAGTCGCGGAGCACGGCAGTGCCGTCGGGCATGCGGAAGAGCGTGATGGGTTTGCCGGCGAGGATTCTACGGGTAAAGGAGAAGTAGGCCATGTCGGGGCGGCCCCAGGGACCGTACACGGTAAAAAAACGGAGGCCGGTGATGGAGAGGCCGTAGATGTGGTTGTAGGTGTGGGCGATCGCCTCGCCGGCCTTCTTGGTGGCGGCGTACAGCGAGGCAGGGCGGTCGGTGCGGTGGATCTCGGAGAAGGGAGCGTCGGTGTTGAGGCCGTAGACGGAGGACGAAGAGGCCCAGACGATGGCGGGCTGGGGGTCGGCGCGCTTGGCGGCTGCCTCGAAGACGGAGACGAGTCCGGCGACGTTGGAGGCGATGTAAGATTGGGGGTTTTGCGCGGCGTAGCGGACGCCAGCCTGCGCGGCGAGGTGGAGGACATGGGAGAAGGGGACGGCGGTGAAGAGCCGAGCGAGAAGGGCGGCGTCGTTGATGTCGGCGTCGAGGACGACGACGCCTCTGGCAGCGAGTAGAGCGACCCTGTCGCGCTTGAGGGTGGGGTCGTAGTAGGCGTTGAAGTTATCGAGACCGAGGACGCCGTCGCCGCGCTGCTTCAGGGCGAGGGAACAGTGGAAGCCTACAAAGCCGGCGGCGCCAGTGACAAGAACGGAAAGGCCTTCTGGGCGGCGGGGAGCGGCCGAACTGCGGATGTCGCGCTCCCAGGCGGCTCCGGCGTACGATGAGAAGGAAGAGAGGAGGCTGCGGTGCGTGGAGCGGTGGGAGGAGGACTGTGGGGAGTGGAGGAGCAGGGGAGGATAGTGGAGGAGAAAGAGGAAGATGAGTAGGAGGCCGGAGAAGAGTGTTACGCGGAAAAGGAAGCGGGAGGAGATGGCGAAGACCTTCGCGCTGCTGAGCCGCCGGAGGAGGTAGGCGTTGTACCGGTCGGGCTTGGAGCTCTTGCTGGTATCGGCCGGGGAACCCATCGCGTGCATGCCACTCAGTTCGGACGCCGGCGACTGTGATCCTCGGCAGTAGAATTGAGCGATTACTTTTGCTCTTTCTCCCTCACTCTTGTGCTTGAGATGCGAGCTGGAGGTGGAAGAAGGGGTAGAAGGGGAATATAAAGGGAGCAAAAGTTTAAAATGTTTTTGGCATAAATTAAAAAAGCTTTTTTATCCCTTTTAAAAATTATTCAAATATTATTTTCTTTATAATTTTTAATTTAAAATACTCATTTTCAACCTTACCATGGAGCTATTTTATATAGGGATTAATTTGGTTAAAATATTTTTTAATAGAGTAATTTCAGTCGAAGCGGCTCTAAAAATAAAATAAAATTAACTAAAACAATTCTGAAGTGATGAAATTTTGATATTTTAGAAAAAAAAATTATAAGTGCAGTGTTGCAAATGGAAGGCTGTTTTAATGATAAGGATAATAAAGGTATTTTTATAATTTGTCACTAATTATATATATATATATAGCCCAATGAAAAACTAAAAAAAATTATTTAAAAAAATTACATTATCCAAAAAAAATCATTAAACTCAAATTAATTTTTCTATCAATTATTCATTTATTAGTGATCACTAAGTGAATGATGACGATTTAAAATTTTCATCGGAACTAAAAATTCTTCGTTATTCTTGTCAATAGCTAAGGGATATAATTTCTTCGTAATTTAACTCTTTGATTTTGACTAGGGACTGATTGAGAGTGCAAATCACCTTTTGCTATAAAGGAATGATGATCATTTGTCCTCGCAAGATGACTAAGTAGCTAACACGTGCAATAGAATTGTCCCAAAGAACAAGAGTAAATTTTCGAAGGCTACAAACTTTTTTGAAATATCTAACCTCTCGCTATGTTAATTTTTAATTAGATTAAAAATATTCCTCATAATTTATTTCTCTAAACAGATAATAAAATATATTTAGAATGAGCCCCTTGCCTTTCATCACCTCCCCCTCTCCTCGGAATTATGACTGCTTCATTCTTTTTTTTCTACTTTTATTCCCACTTCGTTATTATTTATGCTCTCTTTTCCTTGGAAAAGCATGAATAGCAGAAAAAAAAATGATAAATAAAATTATGAATAATTTGTAACGTACAAAAAAAAAAGGGGAAAAAAAAATTTCCCTGTGAAAACATATTATTGCACATCAAGATGATTAACATGGTGCATTAACAGTGGATGGGCTATGATTATCAGGGTTGTGGTTTCCTGCCAAACTAGCAAGATGGAGGATCCACCATGAGTATAATTCTTTATTATTGAAACATGTAATTGGACATGTCAACTTTGTTTTTACTTTTTAGGTTGGCGAAATTGACTCTAGTTCAGAACGTGGAGACTAACCAGAAAGGTCAAATATCTTCCTCAGTGGTTTGACTTGGGAACGCTAACCATGCATGAGAAATTGATAACCATGAGGATGGTTGTTAAGAAATTAAGAACTTTTTTTCATTGAGCTCCTGATCATTTGATAGTCTTATCGATAGTGAGGGGAAAAAAAAAGACCATGTGAGTTTTTAAGGCAAGAAAGCACTTGCTAGATTTTAAAGGCACATGCACACTTGGTGTTGTTCTCATAGTTGTAAAGCACCAAACTCCCACATCCCCTAATTTCCTTTAGAACTAACACTCTTAATTACTTAGTCCACTAGACTAAAAAATTGTGAAGAAAAGAAAAAAATCTAACAATGAGACAAGTGTTTGAGTTTGAATTCCAATTGGTGACTAGATTAACAAATGAATTATGAGAGAATTTAGCATACCAATATGAATTTATACATTTTTTGATGCAGCCAAAACTTTAATTTATTACAAATTATTTAAATTATTGATTTTTATAATTAGTTGAGATTTTAAAAAAATTATTAAATTTTTTAGAAAAGATTATTAAAATTTAAAAAAAATTATTAAATTGTTTTAGAAAAAATTAGTTGTTAGTTTCATATTCGAATCAAATTAAGATCATGAAAATATCCATATTTTTATTATTGACGATGGAATGCTCTTTTTTTAAAAAAAAAAAAATCAAAATTAATTGCTTGCTAACTATCATTTTCATAATCTTCTTCTTTCTTATTTTGTTTTCCCTCTAAATCGAAGGAAATCTTCGGTCCGATTAATTCCTGAAAGTGATCGATTCTGTTCTATGGATCTTTAGAACGTCTCGCCAACAGTTAAGTCAAATAAGATCAAAATCCAAGTGGCCTTCATCGGCCACCAAGATTAAATCAGAGAAGTGTCCGTAACTTTTTCATGATTCAATCCGGACTTCGCAGTCGAATTATCTCTGAACGACGATTCAACGTCGAAGTCGTACTCCGTCCACTGAGCAAACTCCTGGATCCCATGGCCATCCAAATGATTTTTTCTAAATTCACTGTTGAATAATTATCACGATAAAAAATTAAACTGTGTATTCTCATATGAAATATTTCTCTATCATACCCCTAAGAGATGGGTCATCCCTTTCCCTTCTCCCTAAAATGATCAAATTGTAAAAAATATTTACTTTTCATATAAGGACAAAGTCACTCATTCAAGGAAAAAAAAAATCTTGTCCTACTTTAATTTATTATCTCTATTGTTACATACATTTATGTAAAGGTTAGAATCATCAACCTAGTGGCCCCTACCAGCACGCCCCCGGGCCATCGTAAGGGAAGTAAATCACGGTGGACCTTTGGCCCTTAAGACTAGTAACCAGTACATGAAGGGACGGAACTCGTTTTTGCGAGGGATTTATCCCGTTGTCCATTTGTGCAACTTTCTGCATGCGCTAGTTACTAGCCCCTTCCCGCGAGGATATTGTTACGTACATAAACTTGGCACGATGACTGCATACAAGTACATCTATTTTTTTTAAAGAATGATTTCTACATTATTTTTCAATAAATATCTGTGAATATTTTTTTTATTTATCATTCGATCGGATGAGTATTATAATCTAATTTTTAAATCTTAAAAAATTAAACGATAAATAATGAAAGTACTCATAAATATTTACGAATAAATTGTATAGAATAATATTCTTATAATTTTCTAATGATTATATTTGTTTGCGTGTGAAAATTTAAATTTAGGGACATCGTCTATTCACCCACCCCTCGAGACCAACAATATCATACCCAAAGAAATTGTTCCAAACTATGCACATAGACCTTGCATATATGTATTCATACAACTTTACCTTCGTAGTAGACCCAATCCTCTTTCAAATATTATTTATCAGCGATACAAAGAAATTTTTAATTTAAATATTTATTAAAAATAAATTCAAATTTATTTGTCAAGGTAATAATATTTTTGACCGAGTGATCAAATTAATCAGATAATGAGCCGAGTGTGTTATATAACCGAGTTGATCGAGTAATGAGCCGACCGAATGGTAACGCCAATCGATCGAGTTGAGTACCAAAATGGTCGAGCCGCCGAAAGTGTTGAGTTGTAATCCACATGATTGTTATCACCAATCTTAACTATAAAGTCAGAGTGTTTTCACATTGCTATTATGTCGAGAGCAAATACGTAACTGGAAGCCGCTGCTTATCGAGCTAAGAGGCTAAGTGCCAAGTTGTCGAGTGGTCAAGTTGCTCAAGAGGTTAAGTGGCTACGTCGCCAAGTCACCTGAGAGGATGAGTTACTGAGTAGCCCGAGTGTAAAGAGATATCAAAGTCTATGTTCACATAGTTTCCTTAATATATATTCGTCCCCTTTGACATTGCTTCAAGATTATGATGGATGTTTATTTCCCAAGATATAACAGTAGGATCACTTATGCAATTAAGCATGAATTATTCATGATGAACTGAGCAAATATCCGAATGTTATCATCAAAAAATTGTTGAGCAGGTTGCTCGGTAGCTAGGGACGAAGAGAATAGAGGAAGAGAAATTGGATTTGTTATTTCTTGTATATTCTCTCGAGGTCGCCTTCTATAGGGATTATGACACTCTACTGAATGAAATGACTGAGTAATGACCATTCAATCACAACAAAAAAGTCCTCATTTGCAATGAAGTTTGCAACAAATATTTTAGAAAAATTCATTGTAAAAAAATTTCCTATAAATTTTGCAACCAAAATTTTGTTGTT
Organism: Wurfbainia villosa; assembly: GCA_025175895.1. Lineage (NCBI taxonomy): Eukaryota > Viridiplantae > Streptophyta > Magnoliopsida > Zingiberales > Zingiberaceae > Wurfbainia > Wurfbainia villosa. The sequence continues at coordinate 36,424,452 of CM046006.1, forward strand.
GCAAATATGTCGTCACAAAATTTTACGATGAAAAATAAAAATTTGTCAAAAAATTTTGCAACAAATAATATTTTGACACAAACTTTATTACAAAATTAGTAACTAATTTTACAACGAAAATAAATTTCATCGAATTTTTACAATGAAAATCAATTCCATCATAAAATTTGCCACAAAAATAATTTTCTCACAAGTTTGTGATGAATAAAATTTCATGGTAAATTTTGCAACGAGACACTTTTTCATCATAAATTTTGTAAAAAAAAATTCATGGCAAATTTTACAATAAAAAATAATTCATTACAAATTTTGCAATGAGCATTAGTGATGAATATATAATTTTTGGACAAATAGACATTTGATTGACATATTTAGATTTTTTTCCTTATATCTGCACATCTAACTTTATCAATAACTTACCATCAAATCATCATCAACATTAAATTTACATTGCTTGTACTAATCAATAGAACTAACTATTTATACATAATAATTCAAGCACAATTATTGTTGATACTGAAATAATCGGAGAGACAACAATCTGATATGAGCTCGTCGAGGCTAGTGTTCAACACTATCTCCGTAAAATGATATTGCTCCGCCCAGGTGCTTACGGATAGCAGCAATTCGTTTCCAAGATACAATGACGATGTCTCAGAATAATAGCACTACAAATTTCGAAACCGGCGAACCTACTCGTAGGCTTTTTGGACTCTGGATGCAGAGGATGGATGGATGAGATGAGAACTTGAGTGAAATGAGTTTGAGTTGAGTGATTTATTCCATTATCTAGGGATCTATTTATACTAGGTGAAAAGATGAGGTGCCCTTTGGTGAGTTTAATCTGAGCCATTGGATGTAGAGGGTTGTAACCCTTCATCAAACCTTTTAATCTCAGCCATTAGATCTAGATGATTGTGACCTTTCAAATCATCCTTTGATCTCAGTCGCCAGATCTGGATCCAGCGATCCAGTCAATCCGACGCTCCAGATCAATCGTAATCACCAACGGTCCGATCGTGATTCTTCGCGATCAACGCTCCAGATCGCGCTACTCACTCTCTTCATTCCAACGTGTCCATCCGATTGCCCAGTCAGCAGCCAGTCACCTCTCCATGCCCAACCGAGTGTCATGTATACATGACACATCACCCGAGTGCCACGTAGGCACTGCCATGTCACCCGAAGCATAAATTTAAGCTCCTCAATGCTCCTCGCGATGATGCGTACGTGCGAAGTGCAAGGTGCGCCAACAAAGCGCCCATTACGCGCATGTGTGCGTGCGCGCGTGAGCGCGGGGCGGGTGGCGGGCTTACAGGTGCGAGCACCTGCTCTCCCATTGGATGAGAGTATCTGTGCTTATTTGAGTTAACTCAATTAACTCATCAACACATATAAGGAAGTAAATCCTCTATGGAATTTCCAATGTGGGACTATTGTTCCCTTTACTTCCTTTAATAACTTTTTTAGGCTGACTTTAACAATTAATTTCTCATTCACCTATAATCGGTTTTGAGCAAATTAATAGTCTAGATTCATCTACTCGAAACGTAGATTTCGATTTTGAAGTCAATTTAGACTTCCATTGATTGATGGCACATCGAATTTCCTTTTCAAAACCGTATATTGGTCTTTATATGACCCAATATCTAACATCCCCCACATGAATGGAAATTAATGCGTGTATGCATGCTGACACTTTACAAGAGTCCAATTGATAAGTCAATGCATCGAGAGAGGTAGCTTGTGGCTTTGAACCTTCCGTAGTGGAATGCTATCAAGCATACTAGGCTACGCAGTGAACACGATGTCTTGAACTGCTCAAATTTGTTTTGTGTATACCACACAAAGACTTATCTCACATACTTTTGGTTCTCATGGTTGGTTCCGTTTTGGCCATGGACACCATCTTGGATTCATGAGTGTTTCATTGAAGCGGCCTGTCTTCACACTCACATAGGTGACACTTCTATCAAGAGTATCCTACCATACTCCACCTTATAAAGGTATAGAAGTCATTAAAAGCATAAGCTTAACCTCACTACATGTGGTAGGACAACACATATTCATCCTAGGACTGGGATAGAGATAATATATCTCGTGTGCTGTAACACAACTTCTGTAACTTCGTTGTCCCATTGAACCAAGATATTGGGATCTCCAGTCAACAAGGTTGGGTTACCGCTACAGTCATTTTAGTTGTAGATTTTTAATCCCATTCCTCTTGATGAGCAGTATACTTGATCTCGATTTAGCCCCTTCGTAAGAGGATCTGCTAAATTATTTTTAGACTTGACATAGTCGATTGCAATCACTCCATTCGAGATCAACTGCCTAATGGTATTATGTCTACGACGTATATGTCGTGACTTACCATTATACATACTACTCTGTGCCCTTCCAATCGCCGATTGACTATCACAATGTATAAGTACGGCAGGCACAGGTTTTGTCCAGCTCGGAATATCTTCCAAGAAATTCCGCAGTCATTCAGCTTCTTCAGCTGCTTTGTCTAGTGCTATAAACTCGGATTCCATAGTTGACCGAGCAATGCACGTCTGCTTAGTGGATTTCCAAGATACCGCTCCTCCACCAATTGTGAATACATATCCACTAGTGGATTTGGAATCTTTTGTATCTGATATCCAATTAGCATCACAATATCCCTCTAAGACAGCGGGATATTTTCCGAAATGTAATCCATAGTTCATAGTATATTTCAAATATCTAAGAACTCGCATCAGTGCTTTCCAATGGGTGTCGTTTGGATTACTTGTAAAATGACTTAGTTTGTTAACCACACAGGCAATATCCGGACGTGTGCAATTTGTGAGATACATCAAACTTCCTATTATCCGGGAATATTCTAATTGTTATATGGGCTCACCTTGGTTTTTTGCTAAGTGTTGACTTAGATCCATAGGTGTCTTTACTGTAGAGAGATCGTACACATTGAACTTCTTCAACACCGATTCTACATAGTGAGATTGTGTCAAAACTATCCCCTCAGATGTCCTGAGAATTTTAATTCCCAATATAACATCTGCTTGACCCATATCATTCATATCGAAATTCTTGGTCAACATTTTCTTTGTACTCATGATTATCTCATGGTTACTACCCATTATAAGCATATCGTCTACGTATAGACAGACGATTATATAACCTTTAGGTGCGTCTTTGACATAAATGCATTTGTCACATTCATTTATTTTAAATTCGTTTGACAACATTATTTTGTCAAATTTCTCATGCCATTGTTTAGGCGCTTGTTTTAGTCCGCACAACGATTTAACAAGTTTGCACACCTTTTCCTCTTTTCCTGGAACTATGAATCCCTTGGGTTGCTCCATATAGATTTCTTCTTCCAACTCACCATTAAAAAATGCAGTCTTAACATCCATTTGATGTATTTCAAGGTTATACAATGCTGCGATGGCTATCAGCACTCGTATGGACGTAATCCTTGTCACTGGTGAGTAGGTGTCGAAGTAATCAAAGCCTTCTTTTTGCTTGTACCCTTTGGCTACAAGTCTATGTTAGGGATATTGTAACGGCTAGAGGGGGGGGGTGAATAGCGTCAATGTAATTCTTTCGCGTTTGTTTCTACAATTTCGTTAGCGCAACGGAAATAGAAAAGTAATAACGATAACGAAATTCACAATACGCTAACACAACGATATAACGTGGTTCGGAACCGCACGGTTCCTACTCCACGGATCGAGCTCTACGAGCTCTAGTGATGCATATGCAACCACTAATAAACACTCCTTCTCAGAACAATCCGAAGGCGGAGAAACCTCATACAATTATGATTACAACAATAATCAATTAGATACAAACAAATACAATATAAAATACAAATGCAAGTAAAGGAAAAATACTTTACAAGAGCTTTGGATTGCTTGATCTTTGATTGCCTTGAACTAGCTTTGAAGGACTGGAAAGCACCAACTTCCCTCTTCAATTTCGCTCAAGAAAATCGCTATCTTTTCCTCCATCACGAGCTCCTTATAGAGCTTCAACCTGTGCTGGAAAAGGTTGATCAGTCAACTGCTCGGGACCATCAGTCGACTGATCACACTGTTGCTGTGAGACAACGGTGTAATCCACGCTGGAAAAATCCAACGGCTAGGACATCAGTCGACTGATCATGACCATCAGTCGACTGATGAGCCATCACTCGACCGTCTCGGTCAGAAATGAGTGAGACTCCATTCTCGCGGGCCGAAAATCCGAGCATCGCTTGATCGATAACATAATCGGCCGATCGTCACATCGATCGGCCGCTTAACAAAGCGGGGCCGATCGCTAGGCCACTTTCCACAGTCAAACCCTAGTTGACTCAGTCCAGTCGACTGCCACATGGCACCAGTCGACTGGCACACCTCAAACATGAGGTTTTAACCCAAGTATGGTTCCCCCATACTTGCTAGACCACCCTTAGCCTAGACCTAAGCCTTCTAGCCACCTCCATCAGCCTCACGCCTCTCGGATCCCTCCAAGTCATCCATGACTTGTTCATCCATCGCGCTAGCCTTCAGGTGCTTCCATCGGCTATGTCATGCTAACGGTGTCTACACCGCCAAGGCACTTTGGACTTACGCCGCCAAGACTCCGCTTGGATTTTACGCCGCCAACCATTGGACTTATGCTGCCAAGACTCCCGCTTGGACTTTACGCCGCCAATATCAAACCCTTGGACTTCTCAAATGCCAAGACTCAAGCTTGGACTTTCCCTTGCCAACCCATGTTGGACTTTTCATGCCAAGACCCATGCTTGGACTTTTCATGTGCCAAGTGTCCCACTTGGACTTTCCATGCCAAGTACTCAAGACTTGGACTTTACCAAATGACAATTACATTGTCATATGTTTTTGTCGAAACATCAAAACATCACTCGAGTCAAACTCGAGTCCTGGTCAATCGTGACCTGGGCCGATTGCACCAACAATCTCCCCCTTTTTGATGTTTGACAAAAACCAAACAAATGATTGAGTTAGAACACTAACTCAAATCCTTTACCAATTATCCCAAATTGGTAAATACTCTCCAAATGTTCTCCCCCAAACATTCTCCCCCTTTTTGACTAACATCAAAAAGGTTTTCTCCCCAAGAGGGTCAATGTCTCATGTCCCAATGAGATCTTACAATCTCCCCCTTGGTCTAAAAATACTTAGGATGCCTACCATCTTCCTAGTGATAAGTCCAATATCACTCAAGAGAGACAATCCCATTTACTCTCTCAATTTTTAAATTGGGTCTCTCAAAAGTCCCATCAATTTCCCAATTGATGTCATATTCTCCCAATAACTTCTCCTCTTCAAGGAGAAAAATACATCCATCATCCCAAGATGGATACCTCCCCCTAAAGGCTTGCTCCCCCTTGACCATTGTACCAATAATGTCTTTGGGCAGTCCCTAAGCCAATAGGAACTCTAAACCATCAAAATTAAGGTTAGAAATTCAATATAGAACTTTCCAACACCTTAAAATTGACACAAACCCTAAATACTTCTCCTAATCCATATCCAATGGATTTTCACCCTTTATAATGCTACCCAAAGCATATCCTAGGGTTAGGAGTGATTAAGGGCCATAACCGTAGCTGAAATCGGGTTAAACAATCTTATTTTCCCCGAAATCAAAGCTACGATGAGTGATTCAGAAATCGATCGACACCTCCATCGATCGTGACACCTCCATCGATCGCCACCAATATCGATCGTCGATAAGCGAAATTTCAATTTCGCTTATCGAGTTGAATTTTAAAAATCATAACTAATTATACGTATATATCGAAAAATCACGAAATTTAGTGCGTATAATACTTATAACACATACAATCAGTGAAAAATTTTGGAAAAATATTTTTACCATCGAAATAGGAGATTGATACAAAATCCAAAAGTGATTAAAAACTTTAAAGTTTAAGCTCACTTTGTATCAATCTTATCAATGGTGATTGCTATCAAAAGATAGGCTTCACCAAGGTTTTTCAAAATGATTTTAAAATGTTTTTGAAAGCCTATTTTGAACCATAATTTATTGGCTAAATAACATAGCTTGTATATTAGCTTTCCTTATGATTCTTGGTGATAATTAGAATAAGTTTGAGTTCATCTAGATGCACTACCCATGCACCTTGAACCTAACTTATTATCCTAGCATCTCACATGTATCTAGGATGTATAAATACACATACATGTCAATGTGATGTGATATGTGAGTTTGGATTCACTTTATCTAGGGTTTCATGCATTTCCTAGGCAACCCTACTTGATTCCCTTATAAATGGGACTTCAAGTCATGCCATAGTCTTTAAATCAATTTCAACCAATTGCCTTAAATGCATGAATGATTATGGCATTAGAAATGATATAAATAAGCATATGCTCATAATCATGATGTCATGACATAAGATGAAATTTAAGAACACATGACATCTAAAATAACTCTAAACAATGACATGACATGGTATATGATAGGATGCGATTTCATGTCATGATATATCAACTTTCATAAGCAATACAATTATACAAATACTCATCCAGACACACAAGATTTTCAGAAACAAAAATTTCATTTAACTTAATAATTTAGTCTTTTACATTCAAAATGGAGATTGGCTATGCTCAATCTCACTACAAAAACTGACAACCACAGAAAATCTAATATCCTCAATATCTAATCGTCTGCAGGAGGTGGCGGTGGAGGAGGCTGCTGACTCAGGGTCCAGGCCCGCATCATCTCTAACATATCGAGATGACACTGCTCGATGCGGCTCTGGGATGTAGGGGATCGGTACGGCCGGCTAGAGGGGGGTGAATAGCCTTTTTCGTTTGGATGCCGGTATTTGCTCGTCTACAAAACTAATTAGCGCAAGCGGAAGACTAATAAAGACAAGCAAATAGAAATACAGGAAAACAAACGCTAACAAAGAATGTAACGTGGTTCACGGCTACGCCGCTAATCCACGGTCCCCGATTCGTCCTCGGTGAATCACTCTGCTAAACCAATCCACTAAATGGTCTCTCCTTTGCACCAAGCTAGGTGGAGGTAACCTTTACAATCAAGATCACTCTTCTTACAAATAGAATGGAGTAAAAGCGAGTAAGAAGAGTTTAGAGCTTGTGGGGCACTAGGAAGATTACTTAGAGCATAAGCATTAGCCTCTCAAAGGCTTACACCCTCTCTTTTTATAGAGAGGGCTGTTTTTCTTCCCGTTGGCCGCCACCGATCATTTGCCGCCCTTGGCGATCGCGCCATCACTAGCGGCCTCCGAACACGTCGGATCCCGTGTAGTCAATGGAACTCTTGGCGATCGGTGATGGACCTCGTGATCGGCTCGCCTCGTAATCGGCCCGATCGGCTATGAGCGATTACAATGCGAAACCTATTGACGATCGGCTGCGCCTTGCGGTCGATTGATGGTCTTAGCGATCGGCCCTTGCGTATGGAGCCGATCGGCTGGCGCCAATCCGATCGATCGTATACGGTCGAACTCACTCGACTTAGAGCAGTCGACTACCATGACATGGCAGTCGACTGGTGTCGGGAAAATCCATCCGACACTTGCCAAATGGCCAAGTTTCACCTAAGAGCTACCCTTCCCTGGGTTACAATCGCTCACTCTCATCTCTCGGAGTCCCTCGCCTTCGAAGTTCTCTTCGTTCTCGGCCACGTCCCTTGGCAGCATCAGGCGCACGACTCTGCAATGCTCCTTCGCGTCTCTTGCCTCGAAGTCTACTTCCTCCGGCTTCACTCCAAGCTTCTCGTCCGGCGGTCCCTCGGATGCTCCAAGCGCACGGCTTCCGCAAAGCTATCCTTCACCGACTCAAGGCACAAGTCATGAGATGTGAAACTCGCCACGGCTCCATGTGCGAATTACTAAGTCCTGCACGACTTCAACGCACATATCACATCAACATATCAAACTAACTTAAACCCTTTGCCACACCATCAAAACCATATTATGGCAAGAGATTGCCCTAACAATCTCCCCCTTTTTGATGTGTGGCAATCCATTTAAGTTAGGTAAAAACATTTGATATAAATTCTAAGGTAAGAAAGCATGTAAAGATAAACATGATATAGCAACATGCAACTCCCCCTTAATCCATGAAACTCTCTATGCAAATTTTCTCCCCCTATCATATATTTCTCCCCCTAAAATATATTTCTCCCCCTAAAGTAATTAACTTAAACATACTTATTTCTCCCCCTTTGACACCATCAAAAAGATTAACACTAAGTTATAAGCTCATGGCATCAAGTATAAAGAGGGAAAATATGACAAGTTGATTTAAAATTGGGTACCACTTGTTGGTTTACAAACTGAATTCGGCCTTCAATGTTCTGATTTACAGGCCACCAGTCGACTGCTATCAGTATGGCAGTCGACTGGCACAAAGGAATCCGAATTTTTGATTTTCTGGATGAATTTCAGAAATGCATTATAAATTCCAGAAAATTCAAAAAATCATGAAATTTGGGGAACATATTTCTTTTAAGTATATCTATAAATGAAAAATAGTTTTTCATGAAAACTCATTATATTTTCTTGTTTTTGCCAAAAATCCAAAAGCTCTAAAAACCACTAGGTTTTTGATCATTCTAGTATCAAGTTAGCTACCTAGTTTTGCATCCAATTGTTTCAAAACATGAATACATGTATTTTAAGGTAAGAAATTGTTTTGAAAATATATGAAATATCCAACCATGATCTTTGGGCAATATGTTTATGAATTAAACATAAGCCTTCCCCATGATTGGTCTATTATTGCTATTTTGATACTTTAAATGACCATCTAAATGCCATAGGCATTAGTGGACATTTGTATCATCCTAACATCTCACCCATGCTAAGTTTGCAATCAAGTTAGCCTATAGTGAGTGTGAGATGCATCCTAGGGGGTATTTGTATATACTTAACCAATATATTCATGCAATTCTATCATGGTTAAGTATCATCCTAACAATTAACATGATCATAATGACATATATGAATGAATTCTACATTATGATCATGAAATACATGTTTTCATTAAATTATAATCATGCATTAGGTATTATATGATGATAACAAACAAAGTATCACCTAAAACATGATTCAACCCTATTTCTCATGATAACATGCCAAATATCAAAATCATAAATCATGATTTAAAACATACACAGCAATTACATTAATCATCATGATTTAAGCATTATTACCTATTTATGGGCACGTTATCATCACCCAACACTATCTAAAAAATGTTGTCCCATCATCCTAAGTCAACCAAAATATGATATAGGTTAGGACCATGTGGTTGACTACCCTAGGGTTATTCTAACCCTTAAGGATGGATTTTGGAACCCAAAATAAGTTCTTTCCTATTGGGTTCACTAAGTATTCCTTGGGGATCCATTTCCTAGCTATTACTTTCTTATTATCTTGTCCCCTAGCTATTAGGCATTTGTAGGCCTTTTCATTTTTCTTTTCCTTATAGCCTAGGCCCTTTTTGTTGAAGCTAGCTCTTTGGCTCCCTAAGATCATGTTCAATGTGTTGGAGCCAATAGTGAATTTCTCTAGGGCTTTGGTTAAATAATCTACCTTTTCCCTTAATGCCCTATTTTCCTCTATGCATGCATCATTAACATCCAAAGGCATATAGTCATGTGAGCATGCATCATCTAAGCTAGAAGAAATATTATCATTTAAGAATGCATTTTCTAGCTTATTTTCCAATGCCTTAATTTTATCTAGCATGCTCTTATTTTTCTTTTTCATGCCAAATAAGTCCTTAGTTAAACTAGAAATTATGGAAACTATTTTCTTAGGAGAAGCTTTCGTTACCATAGTTTCCATGTCTTCTTCTTCTTCTTCGGATGATGAGGATGTAGAGGCTCCCCCTTCATTTGAGCTCTCCCCACTTGAGCTTGATCTTTCATTTTCGGATGAAGAGCAATCCAAGTCATCAAAGGCCATCAAGGCCAAATTGGTGACAAAAGCATTCTCCTCTTCCGATGATGAGGAGGAGGATGAGGAAGGATCATCCCATGTCTTGGCCTTGAATGCTTTGGCCTTCCCCTTTTCTTTTTCCTTCTTTTCTTCTTCCTTTCTCTTGCTCCCCTTCTTCTTCTTTCTCTTCTCTTCTTTCTTTTTCTTCTCTTCTTTGCTTTTGTTTAGGAGGGGACAATTGTCCCTTATGTGTCCCTCTCCTTGGCAATTATAGCATATGACCTTCCCCCTTGGTCTTCTATTCCTATCATTAGATTTATCAAATCTAAAATTCTTAAATACACGCCTCACCTTCCTTACCATGTAGGCTTCTTCGGTGCTATCCATGGAGGAGGAGGAAGATGCTTCGTCATCGGAGGAGGAGGGGATTTCCATCTTCTTCTTCCCCTTGTTCGCCAACAATGCTACTCCTCTTGAGGGTTGAATTCTAGGCTCCTCTTGTATTCCCTCAAGCCTAGTTTCATGGAGCTCCATTGTTGAGAAAAATTCCTCCAAGGTACTTACTTCCAAGTTCTTGGAGATGTAGAACGAATCCACCATGGAGCTCCACTTTGAGGACCGGGGAAAGGCATCTATGGCCTTCATTACCATATCCCGGTTTGATAGCTTCTCACCTACACTTGTTAGTCCATTTAAAATTTCTTTGAATCTAGAATGCAAAGAAATTACCTTTTCTCTCTTTTCTAATTTGATGTTGGATAGTTGGGAGCGGAGGAGATCTCTCCTTGCTAGCTTTGCCTCGGATGTGCCTTCATGAAGCTCAATTAGCTTCTCCCACATCTCCTTGGCGCTTAGGCATTCTCCTATTCGGTTGATTTCTTGTTTGTTGAGCAGATTAAATAGATGATGCTTTGCTTTTGAATTTGCAAGGTGCTCTTCCCTTTGCCTTTTGGTCCACCTAGATTTCTCTATTGGCTTCCCTCTTCATCCCTAGGCAAAGCAGAGCAGTTCCATTGTAATCATGTCTCAAAATCCGTTTCAAAAAATACCTCCATTCGCTTCTTCCACCAAGCGAATTCTCCTTCAAACTTCGGAGGATGGATGTTGGAGCCGGCCATTTTGAAAGTTGCTTGTTATGGCGGTTAGTCCTCGACAAGCTTTCCTCGGCTCTGATACCACTTGTAGGGGATCGGTACGGCCGGCTAGAGGGGGGTGAATAGCCTTTTTCGTTTGGATGCCGGTATTTGCTCGTCTACAAAACTAATTAGTGCAAGCGGAAGACTAATAAAGACAAGCAAATAGAAATACAGGAAAACAAACGCTAACAAAGAATGTAACGTGGTTCACGGCTACGCCGCTAATCCACGGTCCCCGATTCGTCCTCGGTGAATCACTCCGCTAAACCAATCCACTAAATGGTCTCTCCTTTGCACCAAGCTAGGTGGAGGTAACCTTTACAATCAAGATCACTCTTCTTACAAATAGAATGGAGTAAAAGCGAGTAAGAAGAGTTTAGAGCTTGTGGGGCACTAGGAAGATTACTTAGAGCATAAGCATTAGCCTCTCAAAGGCTTACACCCTCTCTTTTTATAGAGAGGGCTATTTTTCTTCCCGTTGGCCGCCACTACCGATCGGGCCGCTTCGGCCGATTATCATTACTACAACGGCCTCCGAACACGCCGATCCCGACCGCTGTAGTCCAACGGAATCTTGGCAATCGATGGACTCTCATCGACCGATCGCTTCCGTAGTCGATCGCTTCACGGCCATTTAACGATCGCGATCGGTCGAACCCTATTGACTACCGATCACGCCGACACTTGCCAAATGGCCAAGTTTCACCTAAGAGCTACCCTTCCCGGGTTACAATCGCTCCACTCATCTCTGAGTCCTCGCCTTGAAGTTCTCTTCGTTCTCGGCCACGTCCCTCGGCAGCATCAGGCGCACGGCTCTGCAATGCTCCTTCGCGTCTCTTGCCTCGAAGTCTACTTCCTCCGGCTTCACTCCAAGCTTCTCGTCCGGCGGTCCCTCGGATGGTCCAAGCGCACGGCTTCCGCAAAGCTATCCTTCACCGACTCAAGGCACGAGTCATGAGATGTGAAACTCGCCACGGCTCCATGTGCGAATTACTAAGTCCTGCACGACTTCAACGCACATATCACATCAACATATCAAACTAACTTAAACCCTTTGCCACACCATCAAAACCATATTACGGCAAGAGATTGCCCTAACATGGGACTCCTCCATCCGATCCAGACGTGCGCCGAAGGATGCCTGGCCTGCCAATAACTCTGACAGCCTAGCGTCAACCGACTGCTGATAGTCCTGAAATCTGGACTCCAGCCGACCACGATGATCATCTGATGGACCCGCCGCTGATGCATCTGCCGACATCTGATCGTCCTCATCAGCGGTGTCTACATCCTCGTAGTCCTCTGCTGTATCTCTGGGCACTGGAGGAGGCTCTCTGCATGCCCTGGGTGGTGGTCGTGGCGCCAACTCCATTTGTCCAGCCCCCATCCGTAGCTTTGCTAACGAGAAGTTATGAACTGATATACAGTCGTACACCTCCGATAGCGCTCTCAGAGAACCCCTGTGGATGTTAACCCCTACGGACTCTAGTCATGCTGTGATGATATGACCATATGACATATGCACTTTGCCTTGGACAGGGGAAGTGAAATGCACAATGCAATGAAACATGTTTAGTGCAAAGTTAATGTCTAACCTATGCCGCATGACGTATAGAAGAAATAGATGGGGAGGCCGAATCTTGGCCAGACCCCGAGTGACGATAGGAAGAAAACACCCAACAATGACCTTGTAAAGGACATTGTCAGGTGCAGATAACTCAGTGATAGGGAATAAGTTTTGGGCCGGTGGACGAGGATAACCAAAGATATGCTCATGCATGGACTCCATAGAGATATGGTCAAAGGGCTCAGGTAAAGGAAAATCCATGGTAGGGAAAAAGATAAAGGTGTCATCTGAGGGCCTACACTCGAGAAACTCCTGCAGTATCGCAGGAGTGAACTCTAACTCGCGTTTTGCAATGCGAGTAGTGTAGGTAGGACCGTCATCCACCTTTTTTAGGTTTTGATAAAATTCCTTAAGAAGGTCATCATTAATTGGATGCGTGCATAAGACGACTTTCATGAGATTGTAGTATGCAATTAATTCTATGACATCACTACAATGGCGGTTGAAAAAGTCCCTATCGATGTACCTAACCAACATAGGCTGGTACAATCGAGATTCACCCTCGGGTGGATCATTCCTACGGGCTCTCCTATTATGAATGCAATGTAATGATATGACATGCAAGGACATAATACATGATTAGATAAAAACTAAATTATAACGGAAAGGAAAATTAGGGCTTGGGTAAAAAGATTGTTACTTAGGCACCATTTGGAGGTGTGGCCGGAGGGAAAACTCAGATGTTCTTGAAGTCGTCGGAAAATTCGTCGGAGACGCCGGAACCCTAATCGGAACAAGGAACCAACCCTAGAATGAGTGAAATGAGGCTTGAAATAAGTGAACTAAGGTAAAATAGGGCTCATCTAACAAACCTAACACCTTGGGCGGCTGGCACGGCCGGAAGGATCGTCGGAGAACAAGAATGGCGATCGGAGAAGGAGAGAAGAACGAAGGCGCATCGAGTGAAGACGCCGAACCCTAGCGGTTCGGCATTATAAAATTGCGATGCGATCGTGATGTGCGACATCGATCACGGCTGATCACCGATTTATTAGTTTCACCAGCCGTGATCCAACCTTTTGTGGCGTGCTCTGATAGCATCGGTCGATGATGTTCCTCATCACGATCGATGCGCATCACTCGATTGCTCGTCGAGCACTCGGTGATGACCTCACTCGGCCTCGATAAGCAGTGCCATCAATCGATGTATCCCATCACCGATCGATGTTCAAGCAAGTCGAAGTCATGAAGCCGATCGATGGCCGACCGTATCGTATCGCGTGTTATCGGTCGATCAATCATTTCTTCATCTAATTAATCCATTTTATCATGTTTATTCTTGTATATCGAATATATTGACGTTACACTTACATTCATGTATTCGTTAATGTATTTTAATGTTTTATTTCATTTTTGCAAACATTAACATTCAATGATTTTCAAATCCTAACATCTCACCCTTTCTAAGTGTTGAAATACACAATCAAGGTAAAAGACTTGTTTTGTGAGATGCAATCCATCCTAGACATTCCTTCCATGCAAACATATGGTAAACATATGAAGCATGGTGAGTACAATACATCAAGTTGTGTGACACTTGAGTATCACTCTTGATGTTACTTTTACATGAACTTTTAAAGTGTGCCAACAATCAAAGTTACACACTATGATATCTAAATCTAGATTGTGCCAATTTTAATCATTTTATCAAACTTCTCAATTAGTATTGGCACATCCTAAACCCACCTAGCGTGAATCAATCACGCTCTTAGGAACCCAAAACCGATTTGAGCTTCTAGGGTTAATTAGGTATTCCTTAGGGATAACCTCCCTAGATACCTTCCTAATGATTTTCCTAGGCTTATTAGCCTTGGTCATTTTGGTCTTGCTTAGGTTGACTCTAGGGGTAACTCCCCTTGCAACCTTCTTAGTGGCCACCCTAGGTTTCTTAGAAACCTTGGCCACTAGGCACAACCCTTGGTCAACTCTAGAGATGACTTCCCTATTGACCTTGGTCTTCCTAGACTTAGTTAGTGTTCCATAGTCAAATGGAACACTATGATAAGTCACCTTGGACTTAGGTTTGTGACCCAAACCATTCTTGCCCTTGGTTGACTTTTGACTCTTAGGTCCTAGATGTTGACTTTGACTTCTTGACCTAGGAGTTTGGCCATTAGACTCTTTAAATTGATTTTGCATAATGTTGAGGATCTTCTCAAGTTTTTCAAGCCTTGACCTCAAGGCTTGGTTTTCTAATTCCAATTGCCCAATTTTAGAATTTTGATTTAAAACTTGGGCATTTGACTTTCTTGGCATATGCCTAGTCCATTTTGGATTAAAACCTAGATGTTCTTGTATTTTCTTAATAGATTCCCTAGGTATGGTTTTTCTAGGGACATTAGTCCCAAATTTCTCCTTATTACTAAAATGGACACTTTTAGCTCCTAAGCAAAAACATTTATTCCTATTAGCATGCTTTTCATAAATTGCAGGAGAATTTAAATTCCTAGCATGCTTTTTAACATTTAAATTCGAAGATGCACTACTAAAATGTACCTTAGGGTTGGCCTTAGCTCCCCCTACTTGTGATGTTTCTTCTTGGGTCTTTTTCCTCCCCCTAGAGCATTGGCTTCCAAAATGCCCCTTTTGATGGCACTTGAAGCATATAATATGCTCCTTGCTCTTTTGACTTGGGGAACCGGCATCCTTTGACTTTTGTTGACTTTTGGGCAACGGAGAGGCTTTCCTAACCTTCTTTGGACATTTGCTCTTGTAATGCCCATACTCCCTACACTCAAAGCACATTATATGATTTTTATTTGAAAATAAAGTGTTTGAGTTACCTAGGGTGTTGGTAGGTGCCGGAGTTGAATTTTGAGCTTCCTCATCTTGATCGGATGTTGAAGGCTCTTCTTGAGGTTGCTCTGGTGTAGAGGATGGTCTCTCCTCCTCAATCCTAGAAGTAGATGCTTCTTCCACCTCTTCTACTTCTTCTTTCTCCGATTCGGAAGTTGACTCCATCTCAACTTCTGATTCCTCACTTTCACTTGAGAATGAACTCTCCTCACGGAGTCTTGCCAATTTTCTCCATAACTCCTTGGCATACATGTAATCCCCTAGCTTGCACAAAACATCATTAGGGATTAAATCTTCCAAAAGTTTCGTTACCTTAGCTTCGGTCTTGAGCTTTTGACGTTGCTCTTGGGTCCACTTTTTCAATTTTAGGATATTCCCCTTCTTATCCCTAGGGGGTTCAAGGCCTTCAATGAGGATGAACCAATCCTTTATGTTCATCATCAAGAATGTTTCCATTCTTGCTCTCCACGCCGGAAAATCTTCTGGATCATATGGAGGTGGAGTATTGATATCCCATCCAAGCTTGTCTTGGAATTCCATCTTCACCCTCTAGCCTTTTGTTTTAGCTCTGGGCGGTTAGTCCGTAGAAGAGCCCCAGGCTCTGATACCACTTGTTAGGGATATTGTAACGGCTAGAGGGGGGGGGGTGAATAGCGTCAATGTAATTCTTTCGCGTTTGTTTCTACAATTTCGTTAGCGCAGCGGAAATAGAAAAGTAATAACGATAACGAAATTCACAACACGCTAACACAACGATATAATGTGGTTCGGAACCGCACGGTTCCTACTCCACTGATTGAGCTCTACGAGCTCTAGTGATGCACATGCAACCACTAATAAATACTCCTTCTCGGAACAATCCGGAGGCGAAGAAACCTCGTACAATTATGATTACAACAATAATCAATTAGATACAAGCAAATACAATATAAAATACAAATGCAAGTAAAGGAAAAACACTTTACAAGAGCTTTGGATTGCTTGATCTTTGATTGCCTTGAACTAGCTTTGAAGAGTGAGCACCAACCCTCTTGATTTTGCTCAAGAAAGAAAATCGCTATCTTTTCCTCCATCATGAGCTCCTTATATAGCTTCAACCTGTGCTGGAAAAGGTTGATCAGTCGACTGCTCGAGACCATCAGTCGACTGATCACACTGTTGCTGTGAGACAACGGTGTAATCCACGCTGAAAAAATCCAACGGCTAGGACATCAGTCGACTGATCATGACCATCAGTCGACTGATGAGCCATCACTCGACTCGCTCGTGGAGTGAGACTCCATTCTCGGGCCGAAAATCCGAGCATCACGATCGATAACATAATCACAATCGCTGCTCCATCGATCGATCGCCTAATAGTGGCGATCGCTAAACCACTTTCCGATCAAAACCTAGTTGACTCACGGCCACATGGCACACCTCAAACATGAGGTTTTAACCCAAGTATGGTTCCCCCATACTTGCTAGACCACCCTTAGCCTAGACCTAAGCCTTCTAGCCACCTCCATCAGCCTCACGCCTCTCGGATCCCTCCAAGTCATCCATGACTTGTTCATCCATCGCGCTAGCCTTCAGGTGCTTCCATCGGCTATGTCATGCTAACGGTGTCTACACCGCCAAGGCACTTTGGACTTACGCCGCCAAGACTCCGCTTGGACTTTACGCCGCCAACCATTGGACTTATGCTGCCAAGACTCCTACTTGGACTTTACGCCGCCAATATCAAACCCTTGGACTTCTCAAATGCCAAGACTCAAGCTTGGACTTTCCCTTGCCAACCCATGTTGGACTTTTCATGCCAAGACCCATGCTTGGACTTTTCATGTGCCAAGTGTCCCACTTAGACTTTCCATGCCAAGTACTCAAGACTTGGACTTTACCAAATGACAATTACATTGTCATATGTTTTTTGTCGAAATATCAAAACATCACTCGAGTCAAACTCGAGTTCTGGTCAATCGTGACCTGGGCCGATTGTACCAACAGTCTAGCCTTATACTTGTCAATAGATCCATCAAATTTATACTTGTGTTTTAGTATCCACTTACAACCTAATGGTTTAGCACCAGAAGGAAGGTCCACTAATTTCCAAGTATGATTATTCATGATGGACTCGATTTCACTATTGACTGCTTCTTTCCATAATGGGGCGTCGGGACTAGAGAGAGCTTCACTCAATATTTTTGGATCTGTTTCTGACATAAAAGTCATAAAGTCCGACCCGAACAATTTCTCAACTCTAGCCCGTTTTCTCCAACGTGGCTCTTCATTTTGATAGTCAATAGTCCTTTTACGACAATTAAGTTCAGAGACGTCATTGTTGTTAGAACTTCCGTTGCTATCAATTTGAATGTTTCCCCTTTTATTTGGGAATACATTTTCAAAGAATATCGCATTCCGAGATTCTATGGTTGTTCCCACATGAATATCAGGAATGTCTGACTTGTGAACTATGAACCGATATGCACTACTATTTTGGGCATATCCGACAAATATTGCATCGAACGTTTTAGGTCCGATTTTCATTTGCTTTGGCTTGGGTACTTCGACCTTTGCCAGGCACCCCCACACTTTCAAGTATTTGTACGATGGCTTATGGCCTTTCCATAGTTCATATGGTGTTTTATCATTTTGCTTGTGAGGGATTTTATTGAGAATGTGATTTGCCGATAATAAGGCTTCCCCCCACAAGTTCTGGGGTAAACCTGAATTTATCAACAAGACATTCATCATTTCCTTGAGTGTCCGATTTTTACGTTCGGCAACACCATTTGATTGAGGTGAGTAAGGCACCGTTTATCGATGGATAATGCGGTTACGAACAAAATTCATCAAACGGTGCACCATATTCTCCACCTCTATCGCTACGAATTATTTTAATTCGTTTATGAAGTTGGTTCTCAACTTCGTTTTTATAGGTTCTAAAAGCCTCTAAGGTTTCGTCTTTACTTCTTAAAAGAAAGACATAACAGAACCTCGTGCAGTCATCGATAAAGGTAATAAAATACTTTTTACCTCTTCTGGTTTGCACGAATTTTAAGTCACATAGATCACTATATATTAACTCTAGGGGAGTCGTTGACCTTTCCACCGAATGAAAAGGTAGTCTCGTCATTTTTGCTTCCACGCACACTTCACATCTGTGTGTTTTGTCAACATCGATATTTGGTAATAAATTTAATTTGACGAGGCATTTTAGAGTGTTATTATCAACATGTCCAAGTCGATCATGCCATAAATAAAAATACTCGACAACATAGCTGAAAGCTTTTATTTTATTACCATCAAATTCACGGTGTACAGTCATTACAACCATCTTGAACAGACTTTGTTCTAAGTACCCTTTACCTACGAATACACCGTTCTTCGTAAGTACAAAATTATTTGATTGGAACACTAGTCTGAACCCGGCTTTAACAAGTGTCGATCCAGAAACTAGGTTCTTTCTGATGTCGGGAACATGGAGCACATCAATAAGCATTAGCTCCTTTCCTGACGTCATTTTCAGAACAACTTTGCCGAGTTCGACAATCTACGATGTTGTGGAATTGTCCATATAGAGCTTCCTTCCATTTATCAGAGTATACTTGGAGAACATCGCCTTATCAGAACAGATATGATGTGTTGCTCCAGTATCTATCCACCACTGCTTCGGGTTGTCCACCACCGTGTTGGCTTCAAACATGACCGCAGTGAGATCTAGCTCCATGTCGTCAGAAGTTGTGACCTGGTTTGCAACTTCCTTCTGACTCTTGGTTGGTTTCTTTGGGCGTCTGCAGTCTTTGGACATGTGTCCTGGCTTTCCGCAGTTGTAGCATGAGCCCTTGAATTTCTTGCTTGGAGCCTTCTTTTTGAATTGCTTCGGCTTTTTGGTGTTCGTCTCAGCCAGGTTAGACATCTCGTCGATAGTCCGCTTCGTTCCTTTAGAGTCGGAGAATCTTTGATTATCCTCCTCTATTCGTAGCCTCAGGATCAGGTCTTCAAGCCCCATCTCCTTTTGCTTATGCTTCAGGTAATTTTTGAAATTCTTCCACGACGGGAGGAGTTTCTCAATTACCACGACTACTTTGAATGACTCGTTCAGCTTCATGCCTTCGGCATCCAGATCATGCAATATCAGTTGCATATCTTGGACTTGAGATGCCACACTCTTGGAATCCACCATTTTGAAATCTAGAAATCGGCCGACGATGAATTTCTTCAAACCGACATTTTCGATTTTATATTTCTTCTCTAGTGATTCCCACAGAGATTTTGCCGTCTCTATCAGACTATACACGTTATACAACGTGTTGTCCAATGTATTGAGAATGTAATTACGACACAGAAAATCTCCGTGCAACCACGCATCGCAAGCAACCTTACTATCGAAATCATCTTCCTTAGCGGCTGGCGGGTCTTCACGCAAAAACCGTACGAGGTTTAGCGTTGTCAGATAGAACAATATCTTCTATTGCCATCGTTTGAAATCGGCTCCGTTGAATTTCTCCGACTTCTCTCCGGGTGAAACAGAGGTTGTGACTCCGGTAGTCGGAACGTCGTTGATCACGGCCATATTAGATTGCACCGAATATCATTTTACGATTGTTGATACTGAAATAATCGGGGAGACATCAATCTGATTTGAGTTTGTCGAGGCTAGTATTCAACACTATCTCCGTAAAATGATATTGCTCCGCTCAGGTGCTTACGGATAGCAGCAATTCATTTCCAAGATACAACGACGATGTCTCAGAATAGTAGCACTACAAATTTCGAGACCGGCAAACCTACTCGTAGGCTTTTTGGACTCTGGATGTAGAGGATGGATGAATGAGATGAGAACTTGAGTGAAATGAGTTTGAGTTGAGTGATTTATTCCATTCTCTAGGGATCTATTTATACTAGGTGAAGAGATGAGGTGCCCTTTGTAGTTCCATAAAATATCTCCCAAGTTTAAGAATAGAGAGTAAGAAATATAATTAACCCATCACTGGGCTCACTAACTGTACCGGATCACGGCCACCTGGTCACCAAAAGAAGTTGGCTGATGTAAATTAGACTCAACCTCATCATCAGTTTTGTAATACGTAATAATCACCAGCGGGCCGATCGTGATTCTTCGCGATCAACGCTCCAGATCACGCTACTCACTCTCTTCGTTCCAATGTGTCCATCCGATTGCCCAGTCAGCAACCAGTCACCTGTCCATGCCCAATCGAGTGCCATGTATACATGACACATCACCCGAGTGCCACGTAGGCACTGCCATGTCACCCAGAGCATAAATTTAAGCTCCTCAATGCTCCTCACGAAGTGCAAAGTGCGCCAACAAAGCGCCCATTACGCGCGTGCACGCGTGAGCGCGTGGCGGGTGGCGGGCTTGTAGGTGCGAGCACCTGCTCTCCCATTGGATGAGAGTATCTGTGCTTATTTGAGTTAACTCAATTAACTCATCAACACATATAAGGAAGTAAATCCTCTATGGAATTTCCAATGTGAGACTATTGTTCCCCTTACTTCCTTTAATAACTTTTTTAGGCTGACTTTAACAATTAATTTCTCATTCACCCATAATCGGTTTTAAGCAAATTAATAGTCTAGATTTATCTACTTGAAATGTAGATTTCGATTTTGAAGTCAATTTAGACTTTAATTGATTGATGGCACATCGAATTTCCTTTTCAAAACCGTATATTGGTCTTTATATGACCCAATATCTAACAACTATCACCACCATCATCGAAGAAATTATCACCATCACAAGCATCACCGGAGGAGATAGAGGAGGAATCTGACTTGAAGCGAAGGCTAATTGAAGTTGTTGCATGATTAATATCTATTATTGGTGGAACTCATACATTTCTTGTATGTGTTTTGCAAGAATTTCGTTGAATTCCTGATCCCTTTGCATAGTGTGCAGACCTCTTGAAGTTCATTGTCCCTTTGCACTAGTACCTCTTTCAAATGACTAACATCTTTATTCAATTGATTTATTTTTTCCCTTATTGATGATGGGGTGGAATGAGATGTACCAGCGACTATTGGTGCAATCAACCCAGGTCACGATTGACCGGACTCAAGTTTGACTCGAGCGATGTTTTGATGTTTGACATTGATATTTGACATTAATGTCTGATAATGTTTTGGGGAGATTGGTGGTGCAATCGACCCGGGTCATAATTGACCAAACTCGAGTTTGACTCGAGGAAGATTTTGATGGTTGACTGGAGTTGACCATGTCATGTAAAGTCCAAGCATGGGTCTTGGCATGGAAAGTCCAACATGGGTTGGCAAGTAAAGTCCAAGGGTAGTCTTGGCCATGTAAGTCCAAGGGTGTAGTCTTGGCGGTGAAAGTCCAAGTCATGAGTACTTGGCATTTGGAAAGTCCAAGGGATTTGAAATTGGCGGCGTAAAGTCCAAGGGTGAAGTCTTGGCAACATAAGTCCAATGTGCCTTGCTGGTGTAGACACCGTTAGCATGACATAGCCGATGGAAGCACCTGAAGGCTAACGTATGAATGAACAAGTTATGGATGACTTGGAGGGATCCGATAGGTGCGAAGCTGACGGAGGTGGCTAGAAGACTTAGGTATAGGCTACGGGTGGTCTAGCAAGTATGAGGGCACCATACTTGGGTTAAACCTCATGTTTGAGGTGTATCAGTCGACTGGTACCATGTGGCAGTCGACTGGTATGAGTCAACTAGGGTTTGACTACGGGGAGTGCCCTAGCAGTCGACTGCTAGAGGTGGGCAGTCGACTGATCTTGTGATCAGTTGACTGGTTTTCGATATTTCAGGCACAGAATGGAGTCAGACTCGACTTCTGGGGTTAGCAGTCGAGTGAAGGCTCGATCAGTCGACTGATAGACATGATCAGTCGACTGATGTCCTATCCGTTGGATTTTTCTAGTGTGGATTGCACCGTTGTCTCACAACAACAGTGTCATCAGTCGACTGATGGTCCCGATCAGTCGACTAATAGGTGAAATCCAGCCCAGGCAGCAGCTATAAAGGAAGCTCGTGGAAGAGGATTTTGTAACCAGTTCTTGAGGTGTTTTGGGGCGATTTGCTGCTGCAAATTAGGGTCTCCAAGTTCATTTCAAGCAACCATCAAGCAAGCAATCAAAAGAGCAATTGTAAAGTGTTATTTTCTTTACTTGTTGTATATTTCATTTGTATCTTGCTTGTATTTGTTTTTTACTGTTGTAAGAGTTATTGTACGAGGTTTCTCCGCCTCCGACGTGTTGTCGAGAATGAGTTTATTGTTTAGTGGTGTTTGTGTCATCGTTAGATCTCTTTAGAGCTCGATCCATGGAGTAGGAACCGTTCGATTCTGAACCACATTATATCATTGTGTTTGTGTGTTTATATCGTGTTATTGTTTTTATTGTTATATTCCACTGTGCACTAACACGACTTGTAGACGCAATTGCGAACAAATTCCATCGATGCATCCGAAATGCGCTATTCACCCCCTCTAGCGGCCACCGAATCCTCAACAATTGGTATCAGAGCCCGGGGCTCTTCTACGGACTAACCGTCGGGAGCAAACCGCTATAGGGAAAGATGAAAGTTGAGGAACAACTTGGATGGGACATCCATACACCAACCTCGTATGCTTTCTATGAACGAGAGGGTTTCAACCAATGGAAGGAAAGGATTGAAGATTAATTGATGATGAGGGATTTTGAGGAATGATCCATCTTAACGGAAGGATTTGAATATCCAAGAGGACCAAAGGGAGGCTTCCTTAAAAAGAAGAGATGAACCGAGGAGCAACTCCAATCCTTCGAGAAAAATGATAAGTTAATAAAATTATTGGTTGATTTGATTCCTAACAACATTGTGTGTATGTTAGGTAATTACATGGATTCCAAAGAGCTTTGGAGCAATTTGGCCAAGCTTCATGAAAATCTCGAACCGGTCCAAGAAGACTTGGAAGAGGAGGAGGCCGAAGATGAATCCTCATCCTCACAAGCAAGTGAGGATTCGGAAGTTAAAGAGGAGCCAACTTTCGGATCGGTGGAAGAAGCCTCCACCTATAGGATTTAGGGGGAGGAGATTAGGGCATCCTCAACACCGGAGCAACAAGAAGAACCATCTACATCCGGTCGAGAGGAAGAGCAAGCTTAAGAGACCCTCACCACCACCCTAGGTGACTCAAACACCTCAATTTCAAATAAAATTCATATAATGTGTTTTAAGTGTAGGGAGTTTGGGCACTATAAGAGAAAGTGCCCAAAGAAGGTCAAGAAGCCTCAACCGGCACCAAAGGTCAAGGATGTCGGCCCCCCAACAATCAAAAGCAAGGAGCAAGTGATTTGCTTCAAATGCTGACTACCGGGTCATTACCGGAGTCAATGCCCAAAGGAGGAGAAAAAGGCTAAAATGGGAGCATCACATGTAGGGGGAACTAAGGTTAACCCTAAGGTACATTTGAGTAATGCTCCTTCTAATTTAAATGTCAAAAAGCATGCTAGGAATTTTAATTCTCTTGCAATTTATCATGAAAAGCATGCTAGAAATAACAAATGTTTTTGTCTAGGAGCTAAGAGTGTCCATTTTAATAATAAGGAGAAATTTGGGACTAATGTCCCTAGAAAAACCTTACCTAGGAAATCTATTAGAAAAATTGAAGACCACCTAGGTTTTAATCCCAAACGGACTAGGCATATGCCTAGAAAGAACAATGCCCAAAGATTAAATCAAGATTCAAAAATTGGGCAATTAGAAAAGGAAAATCAAGCTTTGAGATCAAGGCTTGAGAAACTTGAAAAGACCCTTGCAAAAATGACAAATCAAATGCAAAGGTCAAATGGTCAAACTTTAGGGTCTAGAAGTCGAAGTCAAAGTCAAAACCTAGGACATAGGAGACAAGAGTCAACCAAGGGCAAGAAAGATTTAGGTCACAAACCTAAGCCTAAGGTGACTTATCATAGTGTTTCATTTGATTATGGAACACAAACTAGGTCTAGGAAAGCCAAGGTCAATAGGGAAGTCATCTCTAAGATTGACCAAGGTAGGTGCATAGTGGCTAGGGTTTCGAAGAAACCTAGGGTGGCCACTAAGAAGGTTATAAGGGGAGTCACCTCTAGAGTTAACCATGGCAAGACTACAATGACCAAGGCTAACAAGCCTATAAGGGTCATTAGGAGGGTATCTAGGGAGGTTATCCCTAAGGAATACCTAGTAAACCCTAGGAGCTCAAATAGGTTTTGGGTTCCTAAGAGTGTGATCGATTTACACTAAATGAGTTTAGGTGTGCCAACTTTAAATGGATGGGTAGTTAATCTAACCATGGTAAAGGTGACACTTTAGGTAATTTTCAAGGTTATGGATACCTTGGAAATAGATTTGAATTATGATCCTAAAAGATTTTAGGATATGTCAATACATTGTTGGAATTATGAAAAATCAATTAAATTGGCACAATTTAGGTTTAGAGGTCTTAGTGTATCATTTTGGGTTTTTGGCACACTTGGGGGATTAGTAACAATATGACAAAATATATTTAACTATATCAAATGACAACAAATATTAAAAGTTAGGTATTATTATACTTATACCTTTTATTTGTCATGCCTTGTTTGTCATATAACATGCCATGACATCATGTTTATTTTTAATCATTTAATATGTCATGATCGTGTTAGGATTAAGGTTTAATGTCATGTGTTTTTAGATTATATCATATGCCATGACATCATGATCATTGGTCATGCTTAATTATGTTATTATTTATGCCAGATCATTCATGCATTTAATTTGATTAAAATTGATTTAAGGACAATGACATGACTTGGAGTCTCATTTATAAGGGAATCAAGTAGTGTTGCCTTAGAAAATGCATGAGGCCTTAGATTAAGAAAATAAAACTCACATCTCACATCTAATTGACATATATGTGTAGTCTTACACCCTAAATATATGTGAGATGCTAGGATATGAGTTAAGTTTAAGATGTATAGTTTTGCATCTAGATGAACTAAAACTCATCTTTTACTAAAGGAGGATCATTGGGAAAGCTAGTGTACAAGTCATGTACATTAAGCCCAAAGAATATGATCCAATATAAGATTTTAAAACTATTTTTAAATTATTTTAGAAAACCTTGGTGAAGTCTATCTTTTGATAGCAATCATCATTGATGAAATTGATACAAAGTGAGCTAAAACATTGAAGTTTTTCTTCATTTTTGAACTTTGTATCAATTTCAATATTTTATGGGTAAAATATTTTTCTAACATTTTTCATCCATTGTATTGGTCATAAGTAAGATACGTATGAATTTTCATGATTTTTTAATATACGTAGAATTACTTATAATTTTTTGAATTTCATTTCTGATAATGCGAAATTACGATATTTGATTATCGATTGGTGCTCTTAGTGGCGATCGTGATTAACAGATCGACTAATCTTTGATAGAGGCGACTGCCAAGTTGATTTCGGGAAAAACAAGGTTGTTTAGCCCATTTTCAGCTACGGTAAAGTTAACTAATCACTTTTAACCCTAGGATATGCCTTGGGAAGCATCATAAAGGGTGAAAATCCATTGGATATGGATTAAGAGAGTTGTTAGGGTGATGTATCAAATTTAAGGGGTTGGAAAGTTCAATGTTGAACTTTGATCCTTATTTTTGATGGTTTAGAGTTCCTATTGCCTTAGGGACTTTTCAAGGACATTGTTGGTGCAATGGTCAAGGGGGAGCAAGTCTTTAGAGAGAGGTATCCATCATGGGATGATGGATGGTATTTTTTTTTCCTCATAAGGGGGAAATGGGAATTTTGAGATACCCAATTTAAAAATTGGGAGAGTTTGTAGGATTGCCTCTCTTGAGTGATATGAGACTTATCACTAGGAAGATTATAGGCATCCTAGGTATTTTTTGACCAAGGGAGAGATTATAAGATCTCATTGGGACATGAGACATTGACCTCCTTGGAGAAAACCTTTTTGATGTTAGTCAAAAAGGGGGAGAATGTTTGGGTAGAATATTTGGGAGAATTTATGGGATTATCAATTTGGGATAATTGGTAAGAAGATTTGAGTTAGTGTTCTAACTCAAAGGTAGGTGTTTTTGTCAAACATCAGAAAGGGGGAGATTGTTGGTGCAATTGGCCCAAGTCACGATTGACCGAACTCGAGTTTGACTCGAGCGATGTTTTGATGTTTGACATGAAAGTTTGACATTGATGTTTGACATTAATGTCTGATAATGTTTTGAGGAGATTGTTGGTGCAATCGACCGGAGTCATGATTGACCAGACTCGAGTTTGACTCGAGGGGGATTTTGATGGTTGATTGGAGTTGACCATGTCATGTAAAGTCCAAGCATGGGTCTTGGCATGGAAAGTCCAACCTGGGTTGACAAGTAAATTCCAAGGGTGTAGTCTTGGCCATGTAAGTCCAAGGGTGTAGTCTTGACAATGAAAGTCCAAGTCATGAGTACTTGGCATTTAGAAAGTCCAAGGGGTTTGATATTGACGGCGTAAAGTCCAAGGGTGAAGTCTTGGCAGCATAAGTCCAATGGCTGACGGCGTAAAGTCCAAGTGGAGTCTTGGCAGCGTAAGTCCAATGTGCCTTGGCGGTGTAGACACCGTTAGCATGACATAGCCGATGGAAGCACCTGAAGGCTAGTGTATGGATGAACAAGTCATGGATGACTTGGAGGGATCCGATAGGCGCGAGGCTGACGGAGGTGGCTAGAAGGCTTAGATCTGGGCTACGGGTGGTCTAGCAAGTATGGGGGCACCATACTTGGGTTAAACCTCATGTTTGAGGTTAAAACCTCATGTTTAAGGTGTATTAATCGACTGGTACCATGTGCAGTCGACTGGTATGAGTCAACTAGGGTTTGACTGCAGGGAGTGCCCTAGCAGTCGACTGCTAGAGGTGGGCAGTCGACTGCTGGACCGATCAGTCGACTGATCTTGTGATAAGTCGACTGGTGCTCGATATTTCAAGTACAGAATGGAGTCGGACTCGACTACTGGAGTTAGCAGTCGAGTGAAGACTCGATCAGTCGACTTTTGTACATGATCAGTCGACTGATGTCCTATCCGTTGGATTTTTCCAGCGTGGATTGCCCCATTGTCTCACAGCAACAGTGTCATCAGTCGACTGATGGTCCCGATCAGTCGACTGATTGGCAAAATTCAGCCCAGGCAGCAGCTATAAAGGAAGCTTGTGGAGGAGGATTTTGTAACCGGTTCTTGAGGATTTTTGGGGCAATTTGCTGCTGCAAATCAGGGTCTCCAAGTGTATTTCAAGCAACCATTAAGCAAACAATCAAAAGAGCAATTGTAAAGTGTTGTTTTCTTTACTTGTTGTGTATTTCATTTGTATCTTTCTTATATTTGTTTCTGACTATTGTAAGAGTTATTGTACGAGGTTTCTCCGCCTCCGACGTGTTGTTGAGAAGGAGTTTATTGTTTAGTGGTATTTGTGTCATCGCTAGAGCTCTTTAGAGCTCGATCCGTGGAGTAGAAACTTTTCGATTTCGAACCACGTTATATCGTTGTGTTTGCGTGTTTGTATCGTATTATTGTTTTTATTGTTATTATTCCGCTGTGCACTAGCACGACTTATAGATGCAATCGCGAACGAATTCCATCGATGCATCCGAAATGCGCTATTCACCCCCCTCTAGCGGCCACCGAATCCTCAACAGTGACTCTATAACTTTTGCTCAAAGAACTCAATCCAAATATTCTTCCCCTTTTTTCCACCAGTCGTCTTGATCTATAAACTCATATTACCAACAGATAACTCGGATTCGACAGCATCATCACTAGCACCCAAACTTCTTTATACTAGCTCATCATATCTCCCTTGTATTATCATGAGAAAAATTAAAAAAAAATTACAATAACAATATAATAGAAATTTTTAAATAAATTTGCAAGTAGGATAATTTGAATAAATATAAAAATATGAATGCAACTTAGGCATTAAATAAAGATTTAAATTTAGCAGAATAAAACTGAACTTGTGGATGCAATTTTCATAACAAAAGAAGGAAGCAAACTATTAAGATCATTGAATATAAATAAAAGTTCTTGTAAGAGATTTAGATATCTTAATTTTAAAGGTCATGAGAATTTCATGGCATTAACGGTGAATTTTTATTTTGACTGGAACATTATAAAAAGGCATGTGTTGCATCTGCATCACCAATCCCATAAAGGATCATTGTAGTTGGAAAGAGTGTTTTGTCCCAAAAAGAAATGACACTTGCTGCGATCTTCAAGGCTTCCACTTATTTTCTTATAAAGATCATTTGATCAAATGAATATCTAAAGTTTTACTAAATTGGTTGCAGAAAGTAATCTAATCAATCACAAGCATTATCCATCACTATGATCATAAATCCTTGGATGGTGTGATCATAGTCAGCTCGAATTATTTAAAAGTCTATGACTCTAAAAATTTTGAGCCTATGAATAAGAGTCATATTAAATTCTAAAATTTTTTAGACTTTGATCAAAAAATATAATAAACTCTAAAATTTTTGGGCCCTGGGTGAGGGGCCCTGATAGCCCTCCCAGGGTTGACTTTGTGTGATATAGTGGATCAAATGACATTAGCATGTAAATCCAAGTCTTCCAATATACTCCAAATGAATTGAATCAAGCACCACTCCACATTCAAGTTGGTATTGAATAGGTTCAAATCTACATAGTCAAGTAAGGTATCAATGTAAAAGTAGAGCTAGCCTCGTGATTTTCTAAGGAACATGAACCTAAACCCATTAGTGAGGTATATATCAAGTATAAATTATTGTCAAATTGGTATGAGTTTATACTTTGTTTTTTGTCCCATGCCAATTAATGGTGGAGTGCTTACCTTATGCTTAATTTTTATTTATTTAAATCTAATCTTGTAAACATGAACTAAGTCAAAGCCTCAATTTTGTCCAAACTCTTAAATTGTCAAATTAAACAAACTTATTTTCTTCTAATTAACATCATCTACATTTAATTTTAATTTTTTAAACCATATCAATATTAATTCAACTAAACCTTAATTGAAAGTTTATATTATTAAAAGTTTTGAAATTGTAAATATTAATTTTTCTAGCTCTCTGTCCGTTAGCTCAGTAGCTCCACGTCGTCTTTTTTTTTTTAAATGTACATAGGAAAGTGTCTATAAATAATATCTCAGTCCCCTTTTTCTTGACCAAAAAAATATTGTTAGAAATAATGAAATAGTCTGAATTAAATTCAAAAATAATGTTTGAAAAAAGATTCAATCTTTGTCTATATTCATCGATATTGATTAAGCCTTCCGCATACGTCACAAACCAGAATTATAAACTTGATTTTTTTTATTTTGTTCACTCCTTCATTTGCTCTCCTTGGATTTCCAAAAATTCACAATCATGCCCCATTTCTCCTCGATGATGCAATTTGGGTTTTCCCCTATTCTTCGCATGACTGAGTACATTACGAATGTGATCACCATATTTTTTTCTTAAATATCCTCCTTATTTTTAACTATTAAACCTCGTCCCGAGTGAATTCCCGCTACAATGGAAAAAAAATTTGATTATATTCACTTTAATTTCATTTATAAACTAATTGGGATAGCTTACCTTGAACTTGTTCAACCATAACTCTTTTGTTTGTTCCAAATTGATTGTATAAATCATCGAAACTCCTCCTCAATGGTTCACTATTCTATTAAGCTCGTGAATAACATATATAGAATTTGTAAATCTATCATAAAGTTACAAACAAACAGTATTAAATAAATAAGATATTTAAAAAAATAATATGTTCTATAGATAAAAAAACAAAATATGTAAAATTTTAATCTTTTGTACTTACAACTCTCCACGAGGGGCTATTAACTCTCGGTTGCCTTCTCTCTTAATAAGTGAGTGTTGCATTGAAGAGACTGTAGGGACTGAGATGGTCGCGCTAGAGGGGGGGGCGAATAGAAATTCGCCAATTTCATCGTTCGTTCGTGTCCTCGTCTACAACGATGTTAGTGCATAGTGGAATACAAATAGAAATGCACAACAAATACAAAATCACAAGCAAACAAAATAATATAACGTGATTCGGAACTTAGAATTCCTACTCTACGAGTCGAGCTCAAGTGAGCTCTAGTGATCCACACCACTACTATCAAACTTCTCCTTCTCGATGACACACCGGAGGTGGAGAAACCTCTTACAAAGCTCTTACAACAATAAGAATAAAGATACAACCAAATACAACAAGAGTACAAATGAAATGCAAAGAAACACTTTACAAACTAGGACTTTTGAATGTTTGTTGATGTGGTTGCTTGGACGAGCTTGGAAGGTCTGGAATGCAGCAACAATTCTCCTTCAAGTTCACCAAAAATCGACAGGTGGAAAGCCTCCCTTTGAGCTCCATTTAAATCCTCCATCAGGCTGATTGTTCGCCTTCAAGTCGATTGCTCTTACCTTGCAGTCGACTAAAAACTTAGTCGTTGCCTTACAACAGCTTAATCCACGTCATTTTAGTGCCCATCAGTCGACTGTCTTGACCTAACAGTCGACTGCCATAGTCACCAGTTGACTGCTATGGGCTAGCAGTCGATTGCTCAATATTCTGTGCCCTGATCACTTAATTCCAGTCAACTGTTGTATCCTAGAAATCGACTGATACAGATCAGTCAACTGCTCAACAGTAGCAATCAACTGCCAAAGTCATAGATCAGCAATCGAGCCTCATTCGACTACTTAACAAGTAGACTGGAACATAACCCTAGTCGATTGCCCCGAGTTAACTAGGGTTCCAAGTGTCAAAAACTCGGTCAGTCGCTTGGCCAAAGCCATCAGTCGACTGTTAAATCTCAAACTTGAGGTTTGACCTAAGTATGATCCCCTCATACTTGATACATGCCCATAGCATAGACCTAAGCCTTCTAGCCACTTCCATCAACCTCATGCCTCTTGGATCCCTTTGAGTCCTTCACGACTCGTTCATCCTTTGTGCTAGCTTTTAGGTGCTTCCATCGCCTATTGTCATGCTAACCGGGTCCTTTGTCAAAGTTCATTTGGACTCATGCTGCCAAGACTCATGCTTGGACTTTACACCGCCAAACCTATTGTTGGTGCAATCGGCCCAGGTTGACTCGAGTTTGACTCAAGCAGTATTTTGATGATAGACAAAACTTATGACATGGAATTGTCATGGGAAAGTCCAACATAGAGTTGGCATGGAAAATCCAAGCATGGAGCTTGGTGTGGGAAAGTCCAACATGGAGTTGGCATGGAAAATCCAAGCATGAAGCTTGGTGTTGAAAAGTCCAAAGCATTGCGAAGTCGTGCACTTGGTGCTTGGTGAGAAATGCATTGCGAAGCCGTGCCCTTGGTGCATGTGGGAAGTCTTGAGGACTTGGTAAGTTCACTAGGCTCGGGGTCCTTGAGTCGGTGAAGGATGACTTTGCGAAGCCATGCGCTTGGTGCATCCGAGGGACCGCCGGACGGGGAGCGAATGGAGTGAGCCCAAAGGAAAGCATACTTCGAGGGCATGAGACGCGAAGAATGGCATTGTGAAGTCGTTCACTTGACGCATCCGAGGGACGTAGGACGAGGGAAGAAAGCTTCGGTGGGGAACTCCATGAGGGATGAGGTAGACTTGGCCAAGTGACTAAGACTGAGTGTCGGATGCTCAAACAGCTTGATGTTTGAGGTTTTACCTGACATCAGTCGACTGGCATAGGTGGCAGTCGACTGTTCTAGGTCGTATGGGTTCGACGGTGTTCGAGCAGTGCCGATCAATCGACTACCAAGGAGGATCAACTATTGACACCATTAGTCATGCTTAAGGAAGCGGCTGATCGATTGACCGCACGCACGCGAAGCTAATCGAGCTCGCCAACACTCGACTGATAGGGTATCAGTCGACTGATGGGTACCATCAATCGACTGATGTGAGATCCGTTGGAACTTGACCAACGTGGATCTGGTCGTTGTGAGACAACGACTACAGGACCAGTCGACTGATGGTCACGATCAGTCGACTGATGCGCGCGAAATCAGCTTGATGCAGGTTATAAATGGAGCTCAAGATAGAGGATTTCGAAAAGCCTTTTGGAAAGCTATTGGAGGGGAATTGCTGCTGCATTCCAGATCTTCAAGAGCCATCTAAAGCAAGCAACAAGCAAAGCGATCAAAGCAATCAGTGAAAGTTTTCTTGTGTATTGTATTTGTGTATTTGCTTGTATTTCTATATTACATTGTAATTGCTTGTGAGAGGTTTCTCCACCTTCGACGTGTTGTCGAGAAGGAGTGTTAGTTAGTGTCGTGTGCATAACTAGAGCTCGGTGAGCTCGCCCGTGGAGTAGGAACCATTCGGTTCTGAACCACGTATATTGTCGTGTCTTGTGTGTGATTGTTTATTGTTGTTATTTCTATTGTTATTCCGCTGCGTATATTAACGACAATTGTAGACAAGCACGCAAGAACGAACGAATTCCACCGTACGACCTTTGAGGGCTATTCACCTCCCTTTAGCCGGCCAATCGATCGACCCTAAAAGTGGTATTAGAGCCAAGACGCTTGTCAACGGACTAACCGCCAACACAAGCACTATAAGATGGCCGGCTACAACCTCCAACCACCAAAATTCGAAGGAGATTTTCAATGGTGGAGAAGAAAAATGGAGGTATATCTAGAAACCGATTTTGATATTATGTTAATTCTAGAAAACAGTTTCAAATTGCCTAGGGATGAAAGAAATAGACAAATTGAGAAGTCAAGGTGGACCCAAGACCAAATCAAGGACTTCGAGACAAATCTCAAGGTAATCGAATAACTTAGTGATTTGATTTCTAACAACATTTGGTCTAGGTTGGGTAATTTTAGGGATACAAAGGAATTATGGAATAAGGTAATAAAATTTTGAGAAAATTCTCAACCGGCACAAGTAGAGGAGATTGCTGAGGAAGAAGCACCCACCACATTTGAAGATGTTGATGACTTGGTGGAAACCTCCACCTCTAGCATTGAGGGGGAGGAAAGGGTCTCCATTTCGGAGTCAAGTCAAAATGAAGCATCTACCTCCGGAAGATGTGATCATGAGGCCTCCACCACCTCCCTAGGTAACTCAAGTGTTGTTATTATAAATAAAAATCATATAACATGTTTTGAGTGTAGGGAACAAGGGCACTATAAAAGTAAGTGCCCTAAGAAAGTGAAGAAGGTTCAACCGATACCAAAAGTCAATAATGCCGGAGTCTCCACAATTAGAAGCAAGGAGCACATTGTGTGCTTCAAATGCAACCAAAGGGGGCATTATAGAAGCCAATGCCCTAGGGGGAGGAAAAAGGGACAAGAAGGTGTATCTCATGTAGGGGCAGCTTCCCAAGCTAACCCTAAGGTAAATTTAATTAATGCACCTTCAATTTCTAAAATTAAAAAACATGCTAAAAATTATTTTAGCTCTCTTGCAATTATCAATGAAAAGCATGCTAGTAGGAAGAAATATGTTTGTCTAGGTGCCAAGCATGTTCATATATCTAAGGACAAACCTAGGACCAATAACACTAGACCTATCTTGCCTAGGGAGAGCATTAAGAGAATAGAAGAAAATTTGGGAATTAATCCCAAAAAGTCTAGGCGCATGCCTAGAAAGAGTCCCTCCCAAAAGATTAATGAAAAATCAAAATTGGGAAAATTAGAGTTAGAGAGCCAAGTCTTGAGATCAAGACTTGAGAAAATGGAAAAGACCCTTAGGATTATAGAAAATTCTATTCAAGGGTCAAACGCACAAAAGTCAAGACCTAGGGTTCAAAAACGGTCTAAGGGTAAGGAAGGTTTGGGTCACAAACCTAAGCCCAAGAAGACTTATCATAATGTTCCATTTGATTATGGAATAATTTCTAGGTCTAAGAAAACCAAAGCTAATAGGGAAGTTATCCCTAAGACTAGCTATGGTAAGTGTCTAGTGGCTAAGACTTCAAAGAAATTAAATGTAGCCACTAAGAAGGTCAAAGGGGGAGTTACCCCTAGAGTTGACTTAGCTAAGACCCAAAAGACTATGACTTCAAAGCCTAAAAGGGTCATTAGGAAGGTATCTAGGGAGGTTGTCCCTAGTGAATACCTTGTTAACCCAAGGAGCTCCAATAGGTATTGGGTTCCTAGAAGCGTGATCGATTCACACTAGATGGGTTAGGGTGTGTCAACCCTAAGTGAATGGGTAGTTAGCCTAGCCATTGTGAGTTGACACATTAGGATGTGCCAATGTGCTTGAGAAGTTGAAAAATGATTAAATTGGCACAATTAGCTCCTAGAAGTATTGGTGTGTCATTTTGGGTTTATAGCACACTTAGGAGATAATGGTATTAAGTCAAATTAGAATGAATTCCTAGAAATGACAATTTGGATTTAACACTTATGTATTTTATACCTTAGCATATTTTTACTTGTCATGATTTATTTGCCTTGCCATGACTTGACATCATTTTCATTTTTATCTCTAAAAATGTCATGATCATGTTTAGATTTTTTATATGTCATGTATGCTAACATTTCATTCACATGTCATGACATCATAATTTTGGCACATGTTTAGTTATATCATATATATGTCATAAGCATATCATGCATAAAATAAAATGAAATTAAGGACTATGGCATGATTTGATGGGAATCAAATAATATTGCCTTAGAATATGCATGAGACCATTAAAGAACCAAAAACCCACATCTCACTAGATTAATTGACTTGTATGTGTTTTACACATCTAGATACAAGTGAGATGTTTAGGAAAAAGGAAGTAAAGGTTTTTGAAAATATTTTGAAAAACCTTGATGAAGTCTATCTTTTGATAGCTCTCATCATTGAATGAGATGATACAAAGAGAGCTCTTTATTGAAGATTTTCTTAACTTTTAGACTTTGTATCAATCTCACTATTTTATGGGTAAAATAATTTTCCAATATTTTTCACCCATAATAATTGTGATAGTAATATAGTACAAAATTTCATGATTTATCAATGTATGTATATTTACTTACGAATTTCAAAAATTCATTTATGAAATTCAGAAAACTGCAATTGCAGTTATCAGTCGACTGCCAAGGTGGCCAATCGACTGATGTGGGAAGGAGTCGACTCATAATTGACAAAGTCGACTGACACAGGCTGATTTCAGGTAAACCTTGGTGGTTAGGCCCATGTTCAGCTGTGTTTTGGTCCCCTAACCACTCATAACCCTAGGACATGCTTGGGAGAGCATTAGAAAGGGTGGAAATCCATTGGATATGGATTAAGAGAAGTGTTTAGGGAGAGTATCAATTTTAAGGTGGATGAGAGTTCATTGTTGAACTTTACCTTAATTTTGAATTGGTTAATGTTCCTATTGGCTTAGAGACTCTCCAAGGACATTGTTGGTGCAATGGTCAAGGGGGAGCAAGCCTTTAGGGGGAGGTATCCATCATGGGAAGATGAATGTGTATTTTTCCTCATAGGAAGAAAATTAGGTTGCCTCTCTTAAGTGATATAGGATCACTAAAAAGATTGTAAGCATGTGTTTCCTTCAAGGGAGAGATTGTAAGATCTCATTGGGATATGAGAGATTCATACCCTTGGGGAGGACCTTTTTGATGTAATGTCAAAAAGGGGGAGAAGTTACCAAGTTACCAATTAGGGTTCGTTGGAATTCTCATTGGGATGTGAGAATTGCCAATATGGGAAAATTGATAGACTTGAGATGGTAGTTTTGTCAATCATCAAAAAGGGGGAGATAGTTGGTGCAATCGGCTTAGGTTGACTCGAGTTTGACTCGAGCAGTATTTTGATGATAGACAAAACTTATGACATGGGATTGTCATGGGAAAGTCCAACATGGAGTTGGCATGGAAAATCCAAGCATGGAGCTTGGTGTGGGAAAGTCCAACATGGAGTTGGCATGGAAAATCCAAGCATGAAGCTTGGTGTTGAAAAGTCCAAAGCATTGCGAAGCCGTGCACTTGGTGCTTGGTGAGAAATGCATTACGAAGCCGTGCGCTTGGTGCATGTGGGAAGTCTTGAGGACTTGGTAAGTTCACTAGGCTCAGGGTCCTTGAGTCGGTGAAGGATGACATTGCGAAGTCATGCGCTTGGTGCATCCGAGGGACCGCCGGACGGGGAGCGAATGGAGTGAGCCCAAAGGGAAGCATACTTCGAGGGCATGAGACGCGAAGGATGGCATTGCGGCGTCGTGCTTAGCGCATCAGGGGCGTGGCGAGAAGAGGCTTCGGTGGGGAACTCCATGAGGATAAAGGTGGACTTGGCCAAGTGGCTAAGGCGAGTGTCGGATGCTCAAAGCGGCTTGATGTTTGAGGTTTTACCGACATTAGTCGTAGCATAGGTGCGATCATTGCTCTGTCATATGGGTTCGACGATGTTCAGTGAGCGAGTCTGGTGATCGATCATTGGCTAGGGGAGCGATCATTGTTGAATCGATCGGCGCAGCGATGATTGACTAATTGCACTATGCAGACGCATAGAATGCTAATCGAGCTCGTGACACTCGATTGATGGTATCGATCGGTGATGGGCCATCAATCGGTGATGTGTGATCCGTTGGAACTTAACCAGCGTGGATCTGGCGTTGTGAGACAACGACTACGAGGACCGATCGTGATGGTCACGATCGATCGGCCCGATGCGCGAAATCAACAGTCACGAGGTTATAAATGGAGCTCAAGATAGGGGATTTCAAAAAGCCTTTTGGAAAGCTATTGAAGGGGAATTGCTGCTGCATTCCAGATCTTCAAGAGCCATCTAAAGCAAGCAACAAGCAAAGCGATCAAAGCAATCGGTGAAAGTTTTCTTGTGTATTGTATTTGTGTATTTGCTAGTATTTCTATATTATATTGTAATTGCTTGTGAGAGGTTTCTCCACCTCTGACGTGTTGTCAAGAAGGAGTGTTAGTTAGTGTCGTGCACATAACTAGAGCTCGGTGAGCTCGCCCGTGGAGTAGGAACCATTCGGTTTCGAACCATGTATATTGCCGTGTCTTGTGTGTGATTATTTATTGTTGTTATTTCTATTGTTATTCCGCTGCGTATATTAGCAATAATTATAGACAAGCACGCAAGAACGAACGAATTCCACGGCACGACGTTTGAGGGCTATTCACCCCCCTCTAGCCGGCCAACCGATCGACCCTAAACCTACACCCTTGGACTTTCACATTGCCAAGTTCTATTTGGACTTACACTGCTAAGACCCATGCTTGAACTTTACGCCACCAAACCTACTCTTGGACTTTCCCTTTGCTAAGTACCCATGACTTGGACTTTTCAATTGCCAAGATCATACTTGGACTTTCCATGCCAACTCCATGTTGGACTTTCCAATTGCCAAAGTTCACTTGAACTTTACGACATCAAGACTACACACTTGGACTTATGCCGTCAAGACTATACCTTGTAGAAGATTCGTTGACCGCTAGAGGGGGGTGAATAGCTCATTTTGATGCTCGATGGAATTCATTTCGTGTTCGTCTACAAATCTCATTAGCGCAGCATAAATAGAAATAATAGCAATAACGAAAGCAAAGACAAACACAAATACACCAATACACAAGTATGTAATGTAGTTCGGAACCGAATGGTTTCTACTCCACAGATTGAGCTTTAGTGATGCACACGCAACCACTAATCACAAATAAACTCCTTCTCGACAACACGTCAGAGGTGGAGAAACCTCGTACAAAGATTACACTAAGTAATACAAGGTAAAATAAGCAAATACAAAAGGAATACAACAATCTATGTAAAGAAAAACTTTACAAATGCTCTTTTGAATGCTTGCTTGTTGATCGCTTGAACCGTGGTTGAAGACCCTGATTTGTAGCAGCAAATCGCCTCAAGAACGTCCAAGAAATCACTGCTAAAATTCCTCCCATCAAGCTCCTTTTATCCTTCCATGCGACCTGAATTTTCGCCTGATAGTCGACTGCCATAAGGCCCCAATCGACTGCCAACACTGTTGTCGTGAGACAATGGCTCGATCCACGCGCGTAGCGCATCGGCTACGGGCGTTACGCTTGCGCGAACCATCGATCGACTATCGTCTATGGCGATCGGTGATCGATATCAATCAATCGATCGCTCTAATGAGCAATGATCGCTAAACCTTTTCAACCCTAAAACGACAGTCGAACTCTAGTCGACTCAGAGCAGTCGAACCGGCCATATTGCCAGTCGACTGCCAACCTCAAACATGAGGTTTTAAACCAAGTATGGTGCCCCCATACTTGGTAGACCACCCTTAGCCTAGACCTAAGT
This sequence comes from Wurfbainia villosa, assembly GCA_025175895.1. Taxonomy (NCBI): domain Eukaryota; kingdom Viridiplantae; phylum Streptophyta; class Magnoliopsida; order Zingiberales; family Zingiberaceae; genus Wurfbainia; species Wurfbainia villosa. Next base: position 36,463,204 of record CM046006.1, read on the forward strand.
CTTCTAGCCACCTCTGTCAGCCTCGCGCCTATCGGATCCCTCCAAGTCATCCATGACTTGTTCATCCATATGCTAGCCTTCAGGTGCTTCCATCGGCTATGTCATGCTAACGATGTCTACACCGCCAAGGCACATTGGACTTACACTGCCAAGACTCCACTTGGACTTTACGCCGCCAACCATTAGACTTATGCTGCCAAGATTCCACCCTTAGACTTTACGCCGCCAATATTAAATCCCTTGGACTTCTCAAATGCCAAGTACCCATGACTTGGACTTTCATCGCCAAGACTACACCCTTGGAATTATGTGACCAAGACTACACCCTTGGACTTTCCAAATGCCAAACCATGTTGGACTTTTCCTTGCCAAGACCCATGCTTGGACTTTACATGCTAAGTACTCAAGACTTGGACTTTCCCTTGCCAACCCATGTTGGACTTTCTATGCCAAGACTCATGCTTGGACTTTTCCTTGCCAAGGTCAACTCCAATCAACCATCAAAATCTCCCTCGAGTCAAACTCGAGTTTGGTCAATCATGATCCGGGTCGATTGCACCAACAATCTCCCCAACACATTATCAGACATCAATGTCAAACCTTCATGTCAAACATAAAAACATCGCTCGAGTCAAACTCGAGTCCGGTCAATCATGACCTGGGCCGATTGCACCAACAATCTCCCCCTTTTTGATATTTGACAAAAACACATACCTTTGGGTTAGAACACTAACTCAAATTCCCTTACTAATTATCCCAAATTGATAATTTCATAAATTCTCCAAACATTCTCCCCCAAACATTCTACCCCTTTTTGACTAACATAAAAAATGTCTTCTCCAATGAGGTCAATGTCTCATGTCCCAATGAGATCTTACAATCTCCCCCTTGTCCAAGAATACCTAGGATGCCCACAATCTTCCTAGTGATAAGTCTCATATCACTCAAGAGAGGCAATCTTATACACTCTCCCAATTTCCAAATTGGGTATCTCCAAAATCCATTTTCCCCCTCATGAGGGAAAATACCATCCATCATCCCATGATGGATACCTCCCCCTAAAGGCTTGCTCCCCCTTGACCATTGCACCAACAATGTCCTTGGAAAGTCCCTAAGCCAATAAGAACTCTAAACCATAAAAAATAAGGTCTAAAGTTCAACATTGAACTTTCCTATACCTTAAATTTGATACATCACCCTAACACCTCTCCTAATCAATATCCAATGGATTTTCACCCTTTATAATGCTTCCCAATGCATATCCTAGGGTTAGGGGTGGTTAGGAAATTTTATCGTAGCTAAACATGGGCTAAACAACCTTATTTTTTTCGAAATCAACCTGGCAGTCGACTCCATCAGAAATCTGTCGACTGCCACTAAGAGAAGTCGACTGATAAACTGAAATATCAGAATTTCAATTATCAGAAATGAAATTTAGAAATTCATAAATAATTATATGTATATCGAAAAATCATAAAAATTCATATGCATAATACTTATGACACATACAATTGGCGAAAAATGTTGGAAAAATATTTTATCCACAAAATATCGAAATTGATGCGAAGTTCAAAAATGAAGAAAAACTTCAATAAAGTTCATTTTGTATCAACTTCATCAATGGTGGTTGCTATCAAAAGATAGACTTCACTAAGGTTTTTTAAATTGATTTTAAAATGATTTTGAAAACCTATATTGGATCATATTCCTTGGGTTTAATGTACATGACTTGTATACTAGCTTTCCCAATGATCCACAAATACAATAAGATGAGTTTAAGTTCATCTAGATGTAAAAACTATACACCTTGTGTTGGTGCAATCGGCCCAGGTCACGATTAACCAGGACTCGAGTTTGGCTCGAGTGATGTTTTGATGTGTTTTGATGTTTCGACAAAAACATATGACAATATAAGTGTCATGGAAAGTCCAAGTCGGACACTTGGCAATGTAAAGTCCAACATGGGTTGGCAAGGAAAGTCCAAGCATGGTCTTGGCATTTGAGAAGTCCAAGGGTTTGATATTGGCGGCGTAAAGTCCAAGCGGGAGTCTTGGCAGCATAAGTCCAATGGTTGGCGGCGTAAAGTCCAAGCGGAGTCTTGGCGGCGTAAGTCCAATGTGCCTTGGCGGTGTAGACACCGTTAGCATGACATAGCCGACGGAAGCACCTGAAGGCTAGCGCGATGGATGAACAAGTCATGGATGACTTGGAGGGATCCGAGAGGCGTGAGGCTGATGGAGGTGACTAGAAGGCTTAGGTCTAGGCTAAGGGTGGTCTAGCAAGTATGGGGGAACCATACTTGAGTTAAAACCTCATGTTTGAGGTGTGCGGTCGGTGATGCCATGTGGCGGTCATTGGACCGAGTCAACTAGGGTTTATTGCGGGTTATAGTGTGATCATTGCCATAGGTTGGCGGTGATCGATGGCTCAGCGGCGAATCGATCGTGTGATCAGTCGATTGGTGCTCGAGAATTCGGCCACAGAATGGAGTCGAGACTCGACTGGTCGAGTGAGGACTTCATCAGTCGACTGATGGTCACAATCAGTCGACTGATAGTAGTTCCGTTGGACTTATCCAACGTGGAACTAGCCGTTGTCTCACGACAACAGTGGCATCAGTCGACTGATGGTCTCGATCAGTCGACTGATAGACTTTTTCCAGCACAGGTTGAAGCTATATATGGAGCTCGTGATGGAGGAAAAAGCAACCGGTTCTTGAGGGCTATTGGGACGATTTGTTGGTGCAAATCAGGTCTCCAAGTGCAAGCAAGCAACCAAGCATTCAAGCAATCAAAACAAGTGTTGTAAAGTCTTTTCTTTACTTGTATTTCATATTTACATTGTATATTGCTTGTATTTCATTCTTACTGTTGTAAGATTTATTGTAAGGGGTTTCTCCGCCTCCGACTTGTGTCGAGAAGGAGTGTTTATCATTAGTGAGTGCGTGTGCATCACTAGGGCTCTTTAGAGCTCGATCCGTGGAGTAGGAACCGTGCGGTTCCGAACCACGTTATATCATTGTGTTAGCTTGTTGTCTATTTCGTTATCGCTTTTATTATTTCTATTTCCGCTGCGCACTAACGAAATTGTAGACACAAATGCGAGCGAATTTCATCTTCGCTATTCACCCCCCCTCTAGCCATTCCAACGGGTCCTAACAAGTGGTATCAGAGCCCGGGGCTCTTCTACGGATTAACAACCGGGAGCTAAGGTGAAAGGCTAGAGGGTGAAGATGGAATTCCAAGACAAGCTTGGATGGGAAATCAACACTCCACCTCCATATGATCCAGAAGATTTTCCGGCATGGAGAGCAAGAATGGAAACATTCTTGATGATGAACATAGAGGATTGGTTTATCCTCATTGAAGGTCTTGAACCCCCTAGGGATAAGAAGGGGAATGTCCTAAAATTGAAAAAGTGGACCCAAGAGCAACGCCAAAAGCTCAAGACCGAAGTTAAGGTAACGAAACTTTTGGAAGATTTAATCCCTAATGATGTTTTGTGCAAGTTAGGAGATTACATGTATGCCAAGGAGCTATGGAGAAAATTGGCAAGATACCATGAGGAGAGTTCATCCTCAAGTGAAAGTGAGGAATCGGAAGTTGAGATGGAGTCAACTTCCGAATCGGAGAAAGAAGAAGTAGAAGAGGTGGAAGAAGCATCTACTTCTAGGATTGAGGAGGATAGACCATCCTCTACACCGGAGCAACATCAAGAAGAGCTCTCAACATCCGATCAAGATGAGGAAGCTCAAAATTCAACTCCGGCACCTACCATCACCCTAGGTAACTCAAACACTTTATTTTCAAACAAAAATCATATTATGTGCTTTGAGTGTAGGGAGTATGGGCATTACAAGAGCAAATGTCCAAAGAGAATCAAGAAAACTCCTCCGGCGCCTAAAAGTCAACAAAAGTCAACGGACGCCGTTTCTCCAAGACAAAAGAGCAAGGAGCATGTCATTTGCTTCAAATGTCGACTACCGGGTCATTACCGGAGTCAATGCCCAAAGAAGAAAAAGAAGGGGCAAAGGGGAGCATCACAAGTAGGGGGAGCCACTAAGGCAAACCCTAAGGTATATTTAAATAATGTTCCGTCTAATTTAAAGCATGCTAGAACTAATTTTAGCAATTGTGATATGTATCATAAAGAGCATGCTAGAAATAACAAACATATGTGTTTAGGAGCTAAGAATGTTCACCTTAAGAATAAGGAGAAATTTGGGACTAATGTCCTTAGAAAAACAATACCTAAGAAATCTATTAAGAAAATCCAAGAACATCTAGGTTTTAATCCAAAATGGACTAGGCATTCGCCAAGAAAGTCCAATGCCCAAGAGTTAAATAAAAATTCTAAAATTGGGCAATTAGAATTAGAAAACCAAGCCTTGAGGTCAAGGCTTGAGAAATTGGAAAAGACCCTAAACAAAATACAAAATCAATCTCAAGGGTCAAATTGTCAAACTCTAAGACCTAAGAGTCAAAAGTCAACCAAGGGCAAGAATGGTTTGGGTCACAAACCTAAGTCCAAGGTGACTTACCATAGTGTTCCGTTTGACTATGGGACACTAACTAGGTTTAGAAAGACCAAGGTCAATGGGAAAGTCATTCCTAGAGTTGACCAAGGTTTGTGCCTATTGGCCATGGTTTCGAAGAAACCTAGGATGGCCATTGAGAAGGTTGTTAGGGAGGCAATCCCTAAGGTTAACCTAGGCAAGACCAAAATGACCAAGGCTAATAAGCCTAGGAGGGTCATGAGGAAGGTATCTAGGGAGGTTATCCCTAAGGAATATCTAATTAACCCTAGGAGCTCAAATCGATTTTGGGTTCCTAAGAGCGTGATTGATTCACGCTAAGATGGGTTTAGGGTGTGCCAACCTTGATTGGATGGGTAGTTAACTCAACCATAATAAAGGTGGCACCTTAAGGTTACTCTCAAGGTTATGGTTACTTTGGAAATACCCTTGAGTCTTAATCTCAAAATTTTAGGTTGTGTCAATATATATATATTGAAAACATGAAAATCAATAAAATTGACACGATCTAGATTTAGAGGTCATAGTGTGTACCTTTGATTATTGGCACACTTGGGAAGGTCATGTATCAAGAAATGTGTGGTTAAGATGTAAAGGTAATATCTAGAGTGATACTCAAGTGCCACACAACTTGGTGTCTTGTATTCACCATGCTTCATATGTTTTACCATATGTTTGCATGGAATGAATGTCTAGGATAAATTACATCTCACAAAACAAGTCTTTTACCTTGATTGTGTATTTCAACACTTAGAAAGGGTGAGATGTTAGGTTTTGGAAATCATTGAATGTTAATGTTTGCAAAAATGAATTAAAACATTAAAATACATTAACAAATACATAAATAAAGGTATAACATCAATACATTCAAAATACAAGATCTAACGTGATAAAATGGAACAATTAAGATGATAAAATCAAGATTTTCTGATTTTGAGTGAAATCGGACATCGATCGACGATCTGATTATCGATCGATCGATAACATCTTAGACGCGTTATGATACGGCCATCAGTCGAGTGCTAGCTCCATGACTCGACTGATCGAACATCAGTCGACTGATGAGGTCCATCAGTCGACTGATGGTACTGTTCACCGAGGCCGAAGGCCATCAGTCGAGTGCTCGACGAGCAGTCGAGTGATATGCACATCGCCGATCGTGATGAGCAACATCGATCGGCCCGATGCACGCCGTAGCGTCACGAAGTTCGAGTCGATTCGAGCGAGGGCCGATCACGGTTGAAAACTTCGATAACGACCGCGTCGATCGTGATGCTCCTATCGATCTTCGATCGCATCGCGATTTATAACGCGCCGAACCGCTAGGCGTCTTCACGCGACGAGTTCTCCTTCTTCTTTCCCTCTCCGATCGTCGTCTTCCTCTCCGATCGACTCCTCCGGCCGTCCCAATCGTCCAAGATATTAGGTTTGACAGATAAGCCCTTCCTCTTCCATTTTTCACTTGTTTCGAGCCTAGTTCACGCGGTTTAGGTTTTTGTTCCCTTGCTCCAGTTAGGGTTCCGGCGGCTGACGGTCTCCGGCGACTTTTTCGATGATCCTCGGCAACTTTTGAGTTTTCCCTCCGGCACACACATGGCACCTAAGTAACGATTTTTCTTTCCGAGCCTTAATTTTCATTTCCATTACAATGTAGGTTTATCTAATCGCATATTGTTGCCATTGCATTGCATATCATCACATTACATTCATAATAGGAGAGCCCGTAGGAATGATCCATCCGAGAGTGACTCTCGGTTGTACCAACCTATGTTGGTTCGGTACATAGATAGAGATTTCTTCAATAGGCATTGTAGTGACGTCATGGAACTAATTGCATACTACAATTTGATGAAGATTGTCTTGTGCACACATCCAATCAATGATGACCTCATTAAGGAATTTTATCAAAACCTTAAAAAGGTAGATGATGGCCCTACATACACTACTCGCGTTGCAAAATGCGACTTAGAGTTCACTCCTGCGATACTGCAGGAGTTTCTCGAGTGTAGGCCTTCAGATGACACCTTCATCTTTTACCCTACCATGGACTTTCCTCTACCTGAGCCTTTTACCCATATCTCTATGGAGTCCATGCATGAGCATATTTTTGGTTATCCTCGTCCACTGGCCCAGAATTTATTTCCTATCACCGAGTTATCTGCACCTGACAATGTCCTTTATAAGGTCATTGTTGGGTGTTTTCTGCCCATTGTCACTCGGGGTCTGGCCAAGATTCGGCCTCCCCATCTCTTTCTTCTATATGCCATGCGTCATCAGTTAGACATAAACTTTGCATTGAACATCTTCCATTGCATTGTGCACTTCACTTCCCCTGTACAAGGGAAAGTGCATATGCCTTTTGGACATATCATCACAGATGGCTCGCTCGACTCGTAGGCATTAACATTCATAGGCTCTCTGCGGCGATGCTCGGAAGTGTGTCGGTATATCGATTCTTAACTTCTCCTTAGCGAAGCTACGGATGGCGCCTCGAGATGGAGTTAGCGCCTCGACCACCCGAAGGCGTAGCGGCCTCCTCCGCCACCCAGATGCAGCAGAGGAACGAGGATCACGGACCTCGATGAGGATGACCGGATGCCGACACATCACAATGAGTCCATCATTCGTCGTGGCCGAGTCTAGATTTGAGATTATCGCATCGGTTGACTCGGTGCCGAGCTATTGGCGGCGCGGCTTTGGCACACGCGTCTCGATAGGATGGAGGAGACCGAGGCCGTATAGAGCGAAGATCGGCTCGATATGCTAGAGATGATGCGGGTCCGACTCGAAGTCGTGACCACCTCCGCCACCTCACCTGTGGACGATTAGAGGATTTTTTTTGGTTGTCATTTTTGTAGTGAGATTGAGCATAGCCAATCTCCATTTTGATCAAAGACAAATTTAAGTTAAATGAAATCCTTATTTTTGAAAAATCTTGTGTGTATGAATGAATATTTGTATATTTGTATTGCTATCATATGCCATGTCATGACATCATGTTTATTCTTAATCATCTTATATGTCATGATTATGCTTAGGGATTAAGGACCAATGTCATGTGTTTTTAGATTTTATCATATGCCGTGACATCATGATCATTGGCCATGCTTAATTATTGCTATCTTTATACCATGATCATTTCATGCATTTAATTGATTAAAATTGATTTAAGGACTATGGCATGACTTGGAGTCCCATTTATAAGGAAATCAAGTAGAGTTGCCTTTAGAAAATGCTTGAAACCCTAGATTAGGAGAACAAAACCACATCTCACATCTAATTGACATGTATGTGTATGTATACACCCTAGATACATGTGAGATGCTAGGATATGAGTTAAGTTCAAGGTGCATAGTTTTTGCATCTAGATGAACTAAAACTCATCTAATTTTAGTGGTGTACAAGTCACACACATAGAGCCCAAGGAATATGATCCAAGATAAGGTCTTGAAAACATTTTAAAATCATTTTAGAAAACCTTGGTGAAGTCTATCTTTTGATAGCAATCACCATTGATGAAGTTGATACAAAATAGGACCAAAACATTGAAAATTTCAATGGTTGTGAGTTTTGTATCAAATTCACTATTTTATGGGTAAAATAATTTTCAAACATTTTTCACCCATTGTATTGGTCATAGGTATTATACGTATCAAATTTCGTGATTTTTCGATATACGTATAATTAGTTATGATTTTCTGAAACTCGTTTCTGATAATCAAAAATTCGAAATTTGTTATCACGATCGCTCGAGTGGCGATCGATGAGTGTGGTAGTCGACTGGTAGCTGACAGAGTCGACTGCCCAGGCTGATTTCGGAAAACTAAGTTTGGTTAGTCCGTGTTCAGCCATGGCAAAGGTCCCTAACCACTCCTAACCCTAGGATATGCTTTGGGAAGCATTATAAAGGGTGAAAAGCTATTGGATATGGATTAGGAGAGTTGTTTAGGGTTTGTATCAATTTTAAGGTGTGGAAAGTTCAATGTTGAATTTCTAACCTTAATTTTGATGGTTTAGAGTTCCTATTGGCTTAGGGACTTCCCAAGGACATTGTTGGTGCAATGGTCAAGGGGGAGCAAGTCTTTAGGGGGAGATATCCATCTTGGGATGATGGATGTGTTTTTCTCCTTGAAGGGGAGAATGTTGTCAATTTGGGAAATTTATGGATTTTTAGAAACCCAATTTGGAAATTGGGAGAGTGAATAGGATTGCCTCTCTTGAGTGATATGGGACTTATCACTAGGAAGATGGTAGGCATCCTAGGTATTCTTGGATCAAGGGGGAGATTGTAAGATCTCATTGGGACATGAGACATTGACCTCCTTGGAGAGAAAACCTTTTTGATGTTAGTCAAAAAGGGGGAGAATGTTTGGGGGAGAACATTTGGGATAATTGGTAAAGGATTTGAGTTAGCATTCTAACTCAATTATTTGTTTGGTTTTTGTCAAACATCAAAAAGGGGGAGATTGTTGGTGCAATCGGCCCAGGTCACGATTAACCAGGACTCAAGTTTGGCTCGAGTGATGTTTTGATATGTTTTGATGTTTCGACAAAAACATATGACAATATAAGTGTCATGGAAAGTCCAAGTCGGACACTTGGCAATGTAAAGTCCAACATGGGTTGGCAAGGAAAGTCCAAGCATGGTCTTGGCATTTGAGAAGTCCAAGGGTTTGATATTGGCGGCGTAAAGTCCAAGCGGGAGTCTTGGCAGCATAAGTCCAATGGTTGGCGGCGTAAAGTCCAAGCGGAGTCTTGGCGGCGTAAGTCCAATGTGCCTTGACGGTGTAAACACCGTTAGCATGACATAGCCGAGAGAAGCACCTGGAGGCTAGCGCGATGGATGAACAAGTCATGGATGATTTGGAAGAATCCGAGAGGCGTGAGGCTAATGGAGGTAGCTAGAAGGCTTAGGTCTAGGCTAAGGGTGGTCTAGCAAGTATGGGGGAACCATACTTGGGCTAAAACCTCATGTTTGAGGTGTGCGGTCGTGATGCCACGTGGCGGTCCGACCGGACCGAGTCAACTAGGGTTTGACGCGGGTTATGGTTTAGCGCCGCCATAGGTTGGCGGTCGATCGATAGCTCAGCGATCGTGATCGTGTGATCAGTCGACTGGTGCTCGAGAATTCCGCCATAGAATGGAGTCGAGACTCGACTGGTCGAGTGAGGACTTCATCGATCGATGGTCACAATCACCGATCGATAGTAGTTCCGTTGGACTTATCCAACGTGGAACTAGCCGTTGTCTCACGACAACAGTGGCATCAGTCGACTGATGGTCTCGATCAGTCGACTGATAGACTTTTTCCAGCACAGGTTGAAGCTATATATGGAGCTCGTGATGGAGGAAAAAGCAACCGGTTCTTGAGGGCTATTGGGGCGATTTGTTGGTGCAAATCAGGTCTCCAAGTGCAAGCAAGCAACCAAGCATTCAAGCAATCAAAACAAGTGTTGTAAAGTCTTTTCTTTACTTGTATTTCATATTTACATTGTATATTGCTTGTATTTCATTCTTACTGTTGTAAGATTTATTGTAAGGGGTTTCTCCGCCTCCGACTTGTGTCGAGAAGGAGTGTTTATCATTAGTGAGTGCGTGTGCATCACTAGGGCTCTTTAGAGCTCGATCCGTGGAGTAGGAACCGTGCGGTTCTGAACCATGTTATATCATTGTGTTAGCTTGTTGTCTATTTCGTTATCGCTTTTATTATTTCTATTTCCGCTGCGCACTAACGAAATTGTAGACACAAACGCGAGCGAATTTCATCTTCGCTATTCACCCCCCTCTAGCCATTCCAACGGGTCCTAACACCTTGAACTTAACTCATATCCTATCATCTCACATATATCTAGGGTGTATAAAACACACAAAAGTCAATGTGATGTGAGATGTGGGTTTTGTTCATCCTAATCTAGGGTTTCATGCATTTTTCTAAGGCAACCCTACTTGATTCCCTTATAAATGGGACTCCAAGTCATGCCATTGTCCTTAAATCAATTTTAATCAAATTAAATGCATGAATGATCATGCCATAAATGATAACATAATTAAGCATGACAATGATCATGATGTCATGACATATGAAATAATCTAAAAATACATGACATTTTTAACCTTAATTCTAAACATGATCATGACATATTAAATGATTAAAAATAAATATGATGTCATGACATGTTATATGACAAACAAAGCATGACAAATAAAAGGTATAGGTATAATAATACTTAAAATTTAATATTTATTGTCATTTGATATAGTTAAATATATTTTGCCATATTATCCAAAATTTCCCAAATGTGTCAAAAATCCAAAATGGCACACTAAGACCTTTAAACCTAAATGTGCCAATTTTGATTGATTTTTCATAATCCCAACAATGTATTGACACATCCTAAAATCTTTTAGGATCATAATTCAAAACTATTTCCAAGGTATCCATAAACTTAAAAATTACCTAAAGTGCCACCTTTACCATGGTTAGGTTAACTACCCTTCTATTTAAAGTTGGCACACCCTAAACCCATCTAGCGTGAATCAATCACGCTCTTAGGAACCCAAAACCTATTTGAGCTCCTAGGGTTAATTAGGAATTCCTTAGGGATAACCTCCCTAGATACCTTCCTAATGACCCTTCTAGTCTTGCTAGCCTTGGTCATTTAGGTCTTGCCATGGTTAACTCTAGGGGTGACTCCCCTTGTAACCTTCTTAGTGGCTTCCCTAGGTTTCCTTGAAACCCTAGCCACTAGGCACATTCCATGGTTACCATTAGGGATGACTTCCCTAGTAACCTTGGTCTTCCTAGACCTAGTTTTAGTTCCATAATCAAATGGAATATTGTGGTAGGTCTTTTTGGGCTTAAGCTTGCTCTTGGATGATTCTTGATTTTTAGGTCTTTGACTTTGACCATTGGACCTAGATTTTTGATCATTTGACCCTTTAAATTGATTTTGTATATTCCTAAGGGTCTTTTCCATTTTCTCAAGCCTTGACCTCAAGGCTTGATTTTCCTTTTCTAATTGCCCAATTTTTGAATTTTGATTTAATCCTTGGGCATGATTCTTCCTAGGCATATGCCTAGTCCATTTGGGGGTTAAAACCTAGGTGGTCTTCTATTTTCTTGATAGATTCCCTAGGTAAGGTCTTTCTAGAAATATTAGTCCCAAATTTCTCCTTATTTGAAAAATTAAAATTCTTAGCACCTAGACAAACGTATTTGTTATTCCTACCATGCTTTTCATGAATAATTGCTAGATTACTTCTAGCATGCTTTTGATAACTAGTTGAAGAAATTGGATACTTAAAAGTTACCTTAGGGTTTGCCTTAGCTCCCCCTACTTGTGATGCTTCCTCTTTTCTCCTAAAGCATTGACTTCTATAGTGCCCCTTTTGATGGCACTTGAAGCACACTACGTGCTCCTTACTCTTGATGGTTGAGGCTCCAGTCTCCTTTGTTGGTGCAGTAGGCACCTAGGTCGAACCTGAGTTTTGATTATAGAAAACGATACAAAGTTAAGCTCATGTCATTATCGCACGAGCTGAATCGAGTGTGCAGAAGATTGCTAAAGCTGGAGCTGAAGGCTAGCGACACTCGGAAGAAGCCAGGTGGTCGGGCGACACTCGAGTGACTTCGGAGGGAGCCGAAGGAATCGAGTGGAAGGCCGGAAGCAAAAGCGACATGGTAAGTATAGAGGTAAGCTCGTGTGTGCGAGCGTAAGTGAGGTCGTATCCTCCTTACGGGGATGGTCTTAAGCATAGATCCGACCAAAGACATCCCATCGATGGTCTAGGTCAAGATTGGACGGTCGAAGTCCGTCAAAATAATGTTTTCTTTGAGCTAACTTTGCCTTGCAGCTAGTATCAGTCGACTGCCAACTTGGAGGACTCGACTACCGTCAAACAGTCAACTGCTGGAGGTTAGCATTCGACTGATGCTGCCATCAGTCAACTGATGATGGCCATCAGTCGACTGATGGTCAATGATCAGCTTCGAGGAGTCAAGGCTTATCACCCCATTTCAAGGAGATTGGTGCTCAATTTTGATTGGCTAGGGTTCCTCTCGAAAAGGGGCTCAAAGGCTATAAAAGGAGGGCCAATCCTAGGGTTTATTCATCAATTCTAAGCTTCCAAAAGCCTCCGCAAAGCTACAACTTCTCCGACAACGAAGTGCTTCTTCTCCGACGTCTAGGTTTATTTGTTTTCATTTTATTATGTCGGTTAGAGTTTTATTTCAGTTTAGTACTTTCATTTTCAGAGCTTTTATCGTAACGAGGAGAGGGGGAGTGTCCCTCTACCTCAAGCTTTGTGCTTTACTTGTATCGATTAAACTCCTACCTCTAACGGGGAGGAGTTTTTTAGTGTTTTTGCCCTCCGTACGTGGTCGAGGACCACTAGGGCCTTGGAATAGTAGCCGAAGGCTACGAACCAAGTAAAACTCCTTTGTCTCTTTTTACTTTACATTTACATTTCCGCTGCAATTAATTATCTACTCGGTTTTTGATACGAACTCGAAAAAAAAGTTTTATCGTTATTCACCCCCCCCTCTAGCGATCTGCTTCGATCCAACAATTGGTATCAGAGCCGGGGGTGCAAAGATTTGGTGAAACCACCAATCTAGCATTTTCACAGATTTTTTCTATTTATTTCGAATTTAATTCATTCGCTTAGTTTTTCTACTGCACTACTAATCCAAGACGCGAGTCTTGGTACTTTCTTGTGTGTTTTTGTCATTGCTAGTTTTTTGTCTACTTGTTTCTTTTGTTCTAATGGCCCATCTCGAGGGTTTTAGCTCCGTCCGACCTCTGTTTTACAACAGAGATGACTTCCGTTATTTGAAGGGTCGGATGGAATGCTTTCTCAAAACCCAAATCGAGATGTGGATCATAATCCAAACGGGTTTCACACTTCCGACTAATGAAGTGGGTGACTCCTTGGATTATGATCAATGGACCATTGCGACAAAACGACAAGTCGAAGCCGACGCCAAGGCAACACAAATCCTCCAATGCGGCTTGTCCAAGGAGGAGTTAAATCGCGTCGGCCCCTTCATCAACGCAAAGGACCTTTGGACAAAGCTAGTGGAGCTACACGAAGGGACCGATGAAGCCAAGGTATGTAAGCATGATCTTCTATTCAATAAACTATATAACCTAAAATTGCAGGAACACGAGTCCGCGATGCAACTTCACGCCCGAGTCCAAGACATCGTCAATAATCTACAAGCAATCGGGCAAAAGGTCGAAAACCGCGATCTTATAAGGTATGTCCTAAACTCCTTTCCAAGGACTACCTTATGGGCATCCATGGTCGATGCCTACAAGGTCTCCAAGGATCTTTCTAAACTTAGATTAGATGAACTTTTTTCTGATTTTGAACTTCATGAGCAGTCTAATTCGGAACCCGAGAAAGGTATAGCATTATTTGCAGGTTCAAAGAATAAAACCGCTAGCAAGCCACCTCCGAAGGAAGAAGAGGATGAGTCTGATTCGGAGGTCGACTCGAAAATGGAGGCCAAACTAGTCAACTTGGTTCGGAGGATAGTCAAGGGCTGAAAATGAGTCGTCACTCGACCCAACGAAGGTAAGCCTAAAAGTTCAAACATAAGATGTTATGAATGCAACAGGTTTGGACACATTAAGTCCGAATGTCCAAAACTCAAGAGCAAGGCACCAAAATACAAAAAGACACTTAACGCTACTTGGTAAGAAGCTTCCGAGGAAGAAGATAATGATCGAGTCCTCATGGCTAAACCGGTGGAATCAGAGACGGAGTCGGAACCGGAACTTGAATCGAAAATCGAAGACGAGTCGGACTGCGAAGCACTATTCAAGACGAGCCACGGATACGCATCCGGTTCAAAAGATACACTCAAGGTAAGTCGGTCTCTTATTACTACACTTTATATTGTAATTAAGTTTTTAAATAGAAAGTTAGCTAAGTCCGAGTCCAAGGTCGAGACCCTGGTTGAGGAAGTTAAACTCCTCAAACATGAGGTCTCCCTAACCTCTTCGACTAGTCGAGTTCAAGAGAAGGACTCAACTCGGGTTGAAAAACTCGAAGTTGAAAACTCACTCTTGGAGAGTCAAGTCGAAGATCTTAGGAATACGTTGGAAAGGTTTACTTTGGGATCCAAAGGACTTGACCTCCTACTTGGATCGCAAAGGGCCGTGTACAACCAGGTCGGGCTAGGGTTTAGCTTAAACACGACCAATAAGTCGTATATGTCAATCGTAAGTAGACATAAAAAATGTGTCCAAGCATGGGTCCCTAAGACCACCTTGATTTCAAACTTAGGATCAAACCAGTACTGGGTTCCCAAGGACCAAATCCACTATGTGGAGAGACCGAATCGATTCAACGGTCCAGGGGGAGCTAGTACGAAATTTGTTTGTGTTTTAACTTAGAAATTGCATGCTTAGGTTTTTATTTTTCTTTTTAGAATGGTTAGATAGGACCATAACTCGTCAATACTTGATAACATAGTACCAGGATGCGGCGAGATCATAGTACGCTAGGAAAGCGGAGTCTTGTGTATTCGGGCTAGATAAGGCGTATCTAGTTCGGTGCACTTGACCGAGCGGAACTAGCTGAAGCTACCTCGCCGTATCCTAGACTAGTTAGACCAAGAAGTGGTCTTAGGTGAGTCAAGTCTCTATTTTCTTGAAAATGGCTTTGTCTAAGGAAGTGGTCGTTGTTCCGATCAAAGAAGGCCTCTGTGCCTCGCCACGACCTAGAAGCCATGATCTTGAAAAGGTGACTTGATGAACCTAAGGTCAAATCCGAATCTAACGCAAGGTTGACAAGTGTTTAAGTCATTAAATTTAATTCAACTAAAATTGGAAGTCATCTCACAAGAACATATAGGATTAACATGTTTGATCATGTATACATGGGTGAGATGATTTAGGTTAATAAATTTTCAACCAATTTTTAATAAATCTAATATCCGATCCAACTACCTTGCGTGTAGGATCAATGGATGTTGGACAGTGGTTGCTCCCGACACATGACCGGGGATCAACTCAAGTTTTCGAAACTTCGATTCAAACGACAAGGATCGGTAGCCTTCAAAAATAATGGCAAGGTCAAAATCATCGAATCAGGTGATATTGAGCTTAACTCAAATTTTGTCATTCAAAATGTTTTATTAGTAGAAAATTTTCAATATAATCTTCTCAGTGTAAGCCAATTGTGTGATAATAACTATAAGGTCATCTTTCTAGAAAATTAATGTGTAATTAATACAAATGAAACCTCTAAAACAATTCTTAAAGGGACTAGGAATAACAACATTTACACTATCAACTTAACTAACTCCTCAACTAAGTGTCTTATGACACGGCAAGAGGAATCATGGTTGTGGCACCGACGACTCGGTCACTCACACCCAAGACTCATCCACAAGATGAGTCAGAGTGACTTAGTCAGAGGTCTGCCTAACCTCAATAACTTGGATAATAAAATATGTAATGCTTGTCAACAAGGTAAACAATCTAGGACACAACATCAACTAACTAATCAAGAACAAACAAAAAGTGTGCTTGAGCTCCTACACATGGATCTATTTGATTCACACGGAACTAAGTCACTTAATGGAAGTAAATTCTGTTTAGTCATTATTGATGACTACTCTAGATTTACTTGGGTTAGGTTCATCAAACACAAAAGTGATACCCTAGATCAATTAATCAACCTATTTAAGTTAATAGAAAATCAACAAAACATTAAAATCAAAAGACTTAGGATTGATCATGGTGGTGAATTCGAAAACCATAGGTTTACAGAATTCTGTAACCTAAATGGATACCACCATGAGTTCTCTTGCCCTAGAACTCCACAACAAAATGGCCTAGTAGAACGCAAAAATAGAACCCTACAAGAAGCCGCTAGGACAATGCTTAATGAGTATAATCTACCCGATAGGTTTTGGGCAGAAGCCGTGAGTACGACATGCTATGTCCAAAATAGGATCCTTATGGTAAAAAGACACCTTAAGACCTCATACGAGATTTATCACGATAAAATACCTAACATCAAGTACTTTAGGGTATTTGGGTGTAAGGTACATATCCTAAACACTAAAGATTACCTAGGGATTTTTACATCCAAAACCACGACCAGAATCTTTCTAGGATACTCGACTACAAGTAGACCTTATAGAGTATATAACCATGACACCCTTAGAGTCGAGGAAACTATCAATGTAGTATTCGATGAAGGACACGAACCTACAAAACCCCCGGCAATCCCAATTAGCGAGCCGATTCATACTAGACCTAACTCTGATCCGGAGATCAGGTCTAGTGTTAATCCTAACCTAAGTCAACCAAGTCACTCTATTGATCAAGTGATAGATGACTCCAACCAAACTAGAACTCAAACAAGCCATCCTATGGATCAAGTTGCAGACTCAAACCCAAATCCAACTAGGACTCAAACGAATCATCCTATCGACCAAGTGATAGGTGATCCAAGTCTAGGAGTTCGAACTAGAGCCTCATACAGAAACCTTAGTCAAATATCTTTGATTTCTAAAATTAAACCCAAAACTATTGACCAAGCTCTTCTTGATCCCGATTGGATTATTGCAATGCAAGAAGAGTTGGCTCAATTCACTAGGAATGAAGTATGGGAATTAATACCACCACCTAAAGATAAAACAATCATTGGAACAAGGTGGGTGTTTAGAAATAAAATTGATGATAAAGGTGAAGTAGTTAGAAATAAAGCTAGACTAGTTGCTAAAGGGTTTAGTCAAGTCGAAGGTTTAGATTACGACGAGACCTATGCCCCAGTAGCTAGATTAGAGTCCATTCGAATGCTATTAGCATATGCAGCACATCGAGGATTTAAGTTGTTTCAAATGGATGTGAAATCTGTGTTCTTAAATGGATACATTAAAGAAGAATTTTATGTTAGTCAACCCCCCGGTTTCGAAAGTTTAGACAAACCCGACCATGTCCTTATGTTAAAGAAAGCTCTCTATGGACTTAAACAAGCTCCTCGAGCTTGGTACGAGAGACTTTCGATTTATCTTAAGTCCAAAGATTTTAACCAAGGTGTAGTTGACCCAACCCTTTTCGTAAAAACCTTAGGTAAAGACATATTCATAGCCCAAATCTACGTAGATGATATTATTTTCGGAACCACCAACTCAATCCTACTAAATGAGTTTATTTCACTTATGGAAAGCGAATTTGAAATGAATTTAGTAGGCGAATTAAGTTTCTTCTTAGGATTACAAATTAAACAAACTAAAGATGGAATATACCTACATCAACGCAAATATACTAGGGAATTAATTAAACGCTTTGGAATGCAAGACGCTAAAATTATTAATACCCCAATGGCAACAAATGTTAATATAGAAGAATATATAATCAGAAACCAAATTGATTTAAAATACTATAGGAGCGTAATAGGGAGTCTCCTTTACTTAACTGCAAGCCGACCTGATATCTTATTTGCAGTAAGTATGTGCACCAGGTTTCAAACCTGTGCCAAGGAGTCTCACCTAACTCTAGTCAAGCGCATCCTTAGATATCTAAAGGGTACACTTAATGTCGGTATTTGGTATCCTAGATCTACCGAGTTCGAACTAACCGACTACTTCGATTCGGACTATGCCGGTAGTAAGCTCGATAGAAAGAGTACGAGTGGTTGTTGTCAACTTCTTGGCTCAAGTCTAGTGAGTTGGTGCAGTAGGAAGCAACACTGTGTTGCCTTATCTACCACCAAAGCCGAATACATCGCGATGGGTGAGTGTGTCACTCAGCTTCTTTGGATGAAGCACACTCTTCGCGACTTTAAGTTAGACTTTACGAACACAAAACTCCACGTAGATAACATTAGTTCAATTAACCTTACTAAAAATCCTATATGTCACTCTAGGACCAAACATATAGAGGTTAAACACCATTTCATTCGAGAACATGTGGCCAACGGAGCCATACAACTCGAATACGTCGAATCGAATTCTAATTTAGCAGACCTATTTACTAAACCCCTACCCGAAGCCGAATTTAGTCTATTAAGACGAAAATTAGGCTTGTGCGTAGTAGAATAGGAACTTACAAATTATATTTTCTTACTACTATTTCTTAATTTTCATTTTTATGGAACTAGCATAGGACATACTTTAGATATCATGCACCTATAGATTTAAGGAGCCAATACATCTCACAACACATAGGACTAATGTGTTTGTGTACTTAGCCACGTAGATGGGTGTGAGATGTTAGGACCTTACTCCTGGTTCCAGATGTAGAGCTAGTGCATCGCCATGAACCATGGAGTATAATCATACATACTAACCGACTCTGATCAGGACTGGTTGATCTTTTATATCAATCAAGCCAAATATGAGTCGAACATTTTATAGATGAAATTATTTTCAGTATATTATTTTCAAAATTATGTGGAACATGCTTGGACTTTAAATTTAACGCTTATTTTTGTTTTCCACACACACCCTCACTCTTTTCGATATATGGCAAAAGGGGGAGAAAAAGGCCAAAGTTAAGGGGTCAAATTTTTAAATTTTTTTGTTTAACTCTTACTTTATATTTAAACCAAAAGTTAACTTTAAGTTTTGAAAATTTATTAAAGCCCAAGTTAAGAGAATTCTTAACTTAAACTTATTTGTGCCATCAACGTTTTACTTGTTTTTAATGTTTTACTTAAGGGGGAGAAAGGGCCAAGTTAAGAAGAACTCTTAACTTAAATGTTTTACTAAGGCCAACTTTAAGTAATTACTTAAAGCAATCCTCAAGGGGAGGATTAAGGTCTTTCTTCAAGACTCACCCTCGGTCAAGGGGGAGGTTTCCTCAAGGGGGAGTACTTGAAGAAAATCCTTACTACTCCAACTTAATCTTCTTTATTTTTTGTTTGTTTCTAATGCACATTATTCTTCATGCTTGCTATTTACTTAACTTTGTATGTGGGATTGCCATAAATCAAAAAGGGGGAGATTGTTGATGCAGTAGGCACCTAGGTCGAACCTGAGTTTTGATTATAGCAAACGATACAAAGTTAAGCTCATGTCGTTATCTCACGAGCTGAATCGAGTGTGCAGAAGATTGCTAAAGCTGGAGCTGAAGGCTAGCGACACCCGAAAGAAGCCGGGTGGTCGAGCGACACTCGAGTGACTTCGGAGGGAGCCGAAGGAATCGAGTGGAAGGCCGAAAGCAAAAGCGACATGGTAAGTATCGAGGTAAGCTCGTGTGTGCGAGCGTAAGTGAGGTCGTATCCTCCTTACGGGGATGGTCTTAAGTGTAGGGAGTTGCTTCGGAGGCTCATTGGCTCCCATGTCCTCGGATTAAAATTTTCACTAATGAAAGAATTAATCCAGATGGGATGAGTTTCCTTAGCACAACCAATTCGTCGTCGTGCTAACAACTTGAGTGGTCGCTTGAACAAACTAGTTGTTCAAGCAACACAACTCTTCTAGTTGGTTAGCCGCGGAAGAGACGACAGACGGATCGCCGGTTTTTGTGTTTGTCTTCGGGGTCCATGATTATACAAAATATATACATACACACACATGTATAATCAACACATAAAAGAACATGCACAGATCTGAAAATAAAGTTGTAAAACTTTATACCTTACGATCTTCTACCGTATGTCCTTTCCTCCTCGTGGACGACGTGTGGACGAAGATCCTCCACGAGTAGAAGCCTTCTAGATCGCGTTCTTCCCTTCCTTGTCCGCTGCGAACAAAGAGAAGAACCAACAATACCTTTCCTTTCTAGAACCGGCCACCAAGCTAGAGAGTTTGATGCAACCGCCGGCCAAGGAACAATGGATGAAGCGCCGACCACCAATGCAAAGGGAACCGCCGGCCACCTTGGAGATTGGAGAAGTGTCGGCCACCAAGGAGAAAGGGAGGAGGAAGAGCGCCGGCCTAGGAATAGAGGAGGAAGATAGATAGGTGCCGCCAACCTTAGGAAGAAGAAGGGCTCTTCTTCTCTTGATGCCGCCCAAGCTCCTTCCAAAACCTAGCCGCCCAAGCCCTTGTTCTCCTAGGGTTTCTTGCCGCCCAAGATTGGAGAGGCAAAACCCTAATTTTTCCTTGAACCAATTTCCTTGCCGCCCAACCTAAGCTTTCCTTTTATAGAGTTAGGCTTAGGACTCCTTTAATCTCCACCGTCGGATCTAGGGATTTAATCTCCACCGTCGGATCTAGGGTTTTATCCCAACCGTCGGATCTAGGGTTTCATCCCAACCGTCGAATCTAGGATTTCATCCCAACCGTCGGATCTAGGGTTTCATCCCAACCATCAATTTATGATTTCATCCTAACCATCAGATCTAGGGATTTAATCCCAACCGTTGGTTCTAGGATTTCATCCTAACCATCGGATCTAGGGATTTAATCCCAACCGTTGGTTCTAGGATTTCATCCTAACCATCGGATCTAGGGATTCATCCCAACCGTCGGTTCTCGGTTTTGTTTTATATCCTTGGATCTAGACTTCACGAGGATTATATTAGGCTACGATAGGGACCATAAGGAGGAGTTGGATCTTGGCCACCCGATGGATCGGAACCACACAAACTTGATCCATCAATGATGTTCCATTCCACTAGAGGATCATCATTGAACTACCTCACCAACCCCCATAAATCAATATGGGCTCCATATATTATTTGTACATTCATCTCCCCGTGTTTAAGATATCGAATGTCCGTCAATTAATTGATTTACTGACCATCAATTAATTAACATCTAATTCCTCGAGTAGTACCACTCAACCTTATCATCATGTTGACTAAGTCAACCAGCTGGGTTTACATGATGAACCTTATGAGCTCCTCAAGGGGACATCATCAACCTAATATATAGGACATGGTTTCCTCCTATAATCAATGACACACCATGTAAATAATATCATTTCCCAACTTACCGGGCATATTGATTTAATCCATCTAAATTTCACCCTCTGGTAAATCAAAGAAATAAATACTAAGTACATGTGCCCGTTATTATATCGGGATTAAGAGCATGTACAACATAATATCCGAGGTCCGATTCAATTATGTAGTCAGCAATTAATTGAATCACCTCTATGTCGGTCCTGCTCAATACACCTAAGTGTACTAGTGTAACTCTATGTTCAAGACAAAACAATACCAAGCTACACTACAACCATGCCAATGGTTTGTCCAAAACCATCTTGGTTGTGAGCCTCTACTTATATTCTACAAGGGACTGATAACATGATCTTCTGTGCCACACCAAGCACCATGTTATCTACAATGTAAAATATTAGACAATATGCACACATATAATAAATATAAAGTGCAAACAATGATCATGTGATTCTTATTCCAAAATAAAATGTTCATACAAAAAGAGCTAGGCTTTCAGTATACATTCCAACAATAAGCGTAGATCCGACCAAAGACATCCCATCGATGGTCTAGGTCGAGATCGGACGGTCGAAGGCCGTCAAAATAATGTTTTCTTTGAGCTAACTTTGCCTTGCAGCTAGTATCAGTCGACTGCCAACTTGGAGGACTCGATCGCCATCAACAATGATCGCCGGAGGTCAAGATTCGACCGATCTTTCGCCATCTCGATCGATGATGACCATCAGTCGACTGATGGTCAATGATCAGCTTCGAGGAGTCAAGGCTTATCACCCCATTTCAAGGAGATTGGTGCTCAATTTTGATTGGCTAGGGTTCCTCTCGAAAAGGGGCTCAAAGGCTATAAAAGGAGGGCCAATCCTAGGGTTTATTCATCAATTCTAAGCTTCCAAAAGCCTCCGCAAAGCTACAACTTCTCCGACAACGAAGTGCTTCTTCTTCGACGTCTAGGTTTATTTGTTTTCATTTTATTACGTCGGTTAGAGTTTTATTTCAATTTAGTACTTTCATTTTCGGAGCTTTTATCATAACGAGGAGAGGGGGAGTGCCCCTCTACCTCAAGCTTTGTGCTTTACTTGTATCGATTAAACTCCTACCTCTAACGGGGAGGAGTTCTTTAGTGTTTTTGCCCTCCGTACGTGGTCGAGGACCGCTAGGGCCTTGGAGTAGTAGCCGAAGGCTACGAACCAAGTAAAACTCCTTTGTCTCTTTTTACTTTACATTTACATTTCCGCTGCAATTAATTATCTACTCGGTTTTTGATACGAACTCGAAAAAAAAGTTTTATCGCTATTCACCCCCACCCCCCTCTAGCGATCCGCTTCGATCCAACATCCTTGACTTTTGGTACCGGTGGAGCCTTCTTAACCTTCTTAGGGCACTTACTCTTGTAGTGCCCGTCTTTCCTACACTCAAAGTAAATTATATGAATTTTGTTTTGAATTGAATTGCTTGAGTTACCTAGGGTAATGACCGGAATTGGAGCTTCTTCATCTTGACCGAATGTTGAAGCTTCTTTTTGATACTCCAGAGTGGATGGTCTCTCCCCCTCAATCCTAGAGGTGAAGCTTCTTCCACCTCTTCTACTTCTTCTTCCTCCAATCTGGAAGTTGACTCCATCTCAACTTCTGACTCCTCACTTTCACTTGAGGATGAGCTCTCTTCCTCCTCTTCCTTATATTCTCGGATTGAGTGAGGCTCCTCATAGAGTCTTGCCAATTTGGTCCATAGCTCTTTGGCATCCATGTAATCCCCTAGCTTGCATAAAACATCATTAGGGATTAAATCTTCCAAAAGTTTTGTTACCTTAACTTTGGTCTTGAACTTTTGGCGTTGCTCTTGGGTCCACTTCTTCAATTTTAAGACCTCTCCCTTCTTGTCCCTCAGAGGTTCAAAGCCTTCCATGACGATGAACCAATCTTCTATGTCCATTATCAAGAAGTTCTCCATTCTTGCCCTCCATGCCGGAAAATCTTCTTGGTCATATGGCGGTGGTGTGTAGATGTCCCATCCTAATTTACCTTCGAACTCCATATTTCCCTCTAGCATTTTTGCTCCTGGCGGTTAGTCCGTAGAAGAGCCCCGGGCTCTGATACCAGTTGTAGAGGATTCGTTGACCGCTAGAGAGGAGTGAATAGCTCATTTCGATGCTCGATGGAATTCGTTTCGTGTTCGTCTACAAATCTTGTTAGCGCATCGGAAATAGAAATAATAGCAATAATGAAAGCGAAGGCAAACACAAATACACCAATACACAAGTATGTAATGTGGTTCGGATCTGAATGGTTCCTACTCCACGGATCGAGCTCTAAAGAGCTCTAGTGATGCACACACAACCACTAATCACAAATAAACTCCTTCTCGACAACACGTCGGAGGCGGAGAAACCTCATACAAAGATTAAAGTAATACAAGGTAAAATAAGCAAATACAAAAGGAATACAACAATCTATGAAAAGAAAAACTTTATAAATGCTCTTTTGAATGCTTACTTATTGATCGCTTGAACCGTGGTTGAAGACCCTGATTTACAGCAGCAAATCGCCTTAAGAACGTCCAAGAAATTGATGCTAAAATCCCTTCCGTCGAGCTACTTTTATCCTTCCGCGCGACCTGGATTTCCGCCTGGCAGTCGATTTCCATAAGGCCCCAGTCGACTGCCAACACTGTTGTCGTGAGACAACAGCTCGATCCACGCTAAAAAAATTCCAACATATCTCTTAGCAGTCGACTGCCAACATTGGCAGTCCACTGCCAGCGCCCGTAGTCGACTGTCCAGTCGGCTACGGAGCATTCTGTGCTTGTGGGCGAACCATCAGTCGATTGCCGTCCATGGCAGTTGACTGATCAGCCCATCAATAGACTGCTCCAATGAGTAGTCGACTACCAGAGCCTTTTCAGTCCTTAAACGGAAGTCGAACTCTAGTCGACTCAGGGCAGTCGAACTGACCATATTGCTAGTCGACTGCCAATCTCAAACATGAGGTTTTAACCCAAGTATGGGTGCCCCATACTTGCTAGACCACCCTTAGCCTAGACCTAAGTCTTCTAGCCACCTCTGTTAGCCTCGCACCTATCGGATCCCTCCAAATCATCCATGACTTGTTCATCCATACGCTAGCCTTCAGGTGCTTCCATTGGCTATGTCATGCTAACGGTGTCTACACCACCAAGGCACATTAGACTTACACTGCCAAGACTCCGCTTAGACTTTACGCCGCCAACCATTGGACTTATGCTGCCAAGACTTCAGCCTTGGACTTTACGCTGCCAATACCAAACTCCTTGGACTTCTCAAATGCTAAGTACCCATGACTTGGACTTTCACTGCCAAGACTACACCCTTGGACTTACGTGGCCAAGACTACACCCTTGGACTTTCCAAATGCCAACCCATGTTGGTATTTTCCTTGCCAAGACCCATGCTTGGACTTTCCCTTTCCAACCCATGTTGGACTTTCCATGCCAAGACCCATGCTTGGACTTTTCCTTGCCAAGGTCAACTCTAGTCAACCATCAAAATCCCCCTCGAGTCAAACTCAAGTTCGATCAATCATGACTCGAGTCAATTGCACCAACAATCTCCCCAACACATTATCAAACATCAATGTCAAACCTTCATGTTAAACATCAAAACATCGCTCGAGTCAAACTCAAGTCCGGCCAATCGTGACCTGGGCCGATTGCACCAACATATCTTTGGACTTTATCATTGCCAATTATCCATGACTTGGACTTTCCATGTCAAGTAACCATGACTTAAACTTTTCCATAACAATCACATTGTCAATCCATTTGTCAAACATCAAAATACTACTCAAGTCCCACTCGAGTCCGATCAATAGTGACCCAGGCCGATTGCACCAACAATCTCTCCCTTTTTGATGTTTGACAACACATTTAAGTTAGACTATCCCATAAGCCCAACTCCCCCTGCCAAGTATCTATACTTGAACTTCTTATCCCAAAGCAGAATGAAGGTTTATCTAATTTAAACCATTCATTTCTCCCCCTTTGGCATACATCAAAAAGACTACCAAGGGTATCCATGTCTCATATCCCAATGAGATCTTACATCTAGAATGTCTTCACTCTTCTTAGTGATAAGTTTCGTATCACTAAATGATAGGCAATCTTCACTTCTCCTATTCTCCCCCTTTGGTGAGCACAATGAAGGTTTCCTAACACAAACCCTTCATTTCTCCCCCTTTGAGGAAAAACTCATCCATCATCCCTTGATGGACAACCTCCCCCTAAAGGCTTACTCTGCCTTGACCATTGCACCAACAATGTCCTTGGAGAGTTGTTAAGCCTATGGGAAACTTAAACCATAGAAAATAAGGGTAAAAGTTCAAACTTGAACTTTCACAATCCTTAAAATTGATTTTCACCCATCATAACTCTCCTATTCATTTCTAATGAATATTTCACCCTTCCAATACTTTCTAAAGCATATCCTAGGGTTAGGAGATGTTAGGGTACCCAGGGATGGCTGAAAATGGGCTAAACAAATCTTATTTATCCAAAATCAAGCCAGCAGTCGACTCAGCCAACAATCAATCGACTGCCATCAACATCAGTCGATTGCCCAAAGTGGTAGTCGACTGGTTTCTACAAACACAGAAATCAACTTATCATAAATGAATTTTTAAAATTCATAAGTAAAAATATGTATTTTGAAAAATCTTGAAAATTCATACTTACATTAGTCACATGAAATAAAATGGGTGAAAGATATTTGTAAATTAAAATACCCATTAAATTGCAAGATTGATACAAAGTTCAAAAATATTGAAATCTTTCAATATTTTGCCTAACTTTATGCCAACTTGTTCAATGGTGATTACTATCAAAAGATAGACTTCACCAAGGTTTTTCAAAATGATTTTGAAATGTTTTTAAAGCCTTATATTGAACCATGGTCTATGGGCTTAAGGCACATGACTTGTGCATAAGCTTTCCTCATGATTCCACCATGTTATATTATGAGTTTGAGTTCATCTAGATGTAGCTTCTATGCACCTTGGTTAAGCTAGAAACCATGGAAACTATTTTCTTAGGAGTTAGATTTGTTACCATAGTTTCCATGTCCTCTTCTTCTTCTTCGGATGAGGAGGATGTAGAGGCTCCCCCTTCACTTGAGCTCTCTCCACTTGAGCTTGATTCTTCATTTTCGGTGGAGGAGCAATCCAAGTCGTCGAAGGCCATCAATGCAAGGTTGGAGTAGACATGTTCTTCTTCTTCTGATGAGGATGAGGATACAAGGTCATCCCATGTCTTTGCTTTGAGAGCCATGACCCTTCCTTTTTCCTTGTCCTTCTTTTCTTCTTCCTTCTTTTTACTCCCCTTTTTCTTTTTCTTTTTCTTTTCTTCTTTCTTCTTCCTCTCTTCTTTGCTCTTGTTTAGGAGAGGACAATTGTCCCTTATGTGCCCCTCTCCTTGGAAATTGTAGCATATGACTCTCCCCCTTAGTCTTCTATTCCTATCATTAGACTTATTAAATCTAAAACCTTTTAATGCACGCCTTACCCTCCTTACCATATACGCTTCTTCCGTGCTATCCATGGAGGAGGAGGAAGAGGCTTCATCATCATCGGAGGAGGGGATCTCTATCTTCTTCTTCCCCTTGTTTGCTATCAAAGCTACTCCTCTTGAAGGTTGGATTCTTGGCTCTTCTTGTATTCCTTCAAGCCTCGTTTCGTGGAGCTCCATTGTTGAGAAAAACTCCTCCAAGGTACTTACTTCCAAGTTCTTGGAGATGTAAAACGAATCCACCATGGAGCTCCATCTTGAGGACCGGGGAAAGACATCTATGGCCTTCATGACCATATCCCGGTTTGATAGCTTCTCTCCTACACTTGTTAGCCCAATTAATATTTCCTTAAACCTAGAATGTAATGATGTTACCTTTTCTCACTTTTCCAATTTGATATTTGATAGTTGGGAGCGGAGGAGGTCTCTCCTTGCAAGTTTGGCTTCCGAAGTGCCTTCATGAAGTTCAACCAATCTCTCCCACATCTCCTTGGCACTTGAGCATTCCCCAATTCGGTTGATCTCTTGTTGGTGGAGCACATTGAAGAGATGGTGCTTGGCTTTTGAATTTGCAAGGTGCTCTTCCCTTTGCTTTTTGGTCCACCTAGATTTCTCTATTGGCTTCCCTTCTTCATCCCTAGGCAAAACGAAACCGGATTCCATTGTAACCATGATATCAAAATCCGTTTCGAAAAATACCTCCATTCGCTTCTTCCACCAAGCGAATTCTCTTTCAAACTTCGGTGGATGAATGTTTGAGCCGGCCATTTTGATGTAGAGCTTGTTGCGGCGGTTAGTCCTATGACAAGCAACCTTGCTCTGATACCACTTGTTAGGGGATCGAAACGGCCGGCTAGAGGGGGGTGAATAGCCCTCGTTCGTTGGATGTCATATTTTGTTCGTCTACAAAAGATTAGCGCAAGCGGAATATACAAATACAAATAGACAAAGCAAAAGATAAACAAGCAATGCTAACAAGAATGTAACATGGTTCACGGCTACGCCGCTAATCCACAATCCGATTCGTCCACAGTGAATCACTCCGCAATCTATCCACTAGATCTCTCCTTTGCACAAAGCTAGGTGGAGGTAACCTCTTTACACAAAAACACTCCTCTTACAAATATAATGGAAATAAGCTCAAGTAAGAGGATGGAAAGCTTTAGGGAACTTTGGGAGAGTATTATAGCATAAGCATTAGCCTCCCAAAGCCCCATCCTCTTCCTTTTTATAGAGGAAGAGGGTTTCTTCCCGTTGACACAGGAGCAGTCGACTGATGGCACCCATCAGTCGACTGGTCCTGTAGCCGTTGCCCAATAACGACTGCTTTCCACGTTGGATTCCATCCAACGGTATTGGTATCAGTCGACTGATATTACCATCACGATCCGGGTGCTCGATCACCGAGTCCTCAACGAGGGCCATCGATCGACTACCCATGCCGTCGACCGATCAACTTGATCGGTGACTTAAACCACATCGATCGAACCATCGACTCGAAGCCGATCGACGCCATGACATGGCAATGACCGTGTCGAAAACTCATCCGACACTTAGCCAAATGGCCAAGTTTCACCTACGAGCTACTACCCCTTCTTGGGTTACATTCACTCACTCATCCCCTGAGTCCTCGCCTCGGTTCTCTTCGCTCGCCACGCCCCTTGGCAAGATCAGACGACTCAATGCTCCTTCACGTCTCTTGCCTCGAAGTCTACTTCCTCCGGCTTCACTCCAAGCTTCTCGTCAGACGGTCCCTCGGATGCTCCAAGCGCACGACTTCCGCAAAGCAATCCTTCACCGACTCAAGGACCGAGTCATGAGATGTGAAACTTGCCACAACTCCATGTGTGAATTACTAAGTCCTGCACGACTTCAACACACATATCAAATCAACATAACAAACTAACTTAAACTCTTTGCCACACACATCAAAACCTAATCATGGCAATAGATTGCCCTAATAGAGCTCCCTCTGCCCTTCTTAGGTTGTCTTCCCTTAAGGCATTGGCTCCTATAGTGGCCCCTTTGATTGCATTTGAAGCAAATAATATGCTCCTTGATCTTCTTTATCGGGGCTCCGACTTCCTTGGTCTTCTCCTTAGCCTTTGGTGTCAGTGGATCCTTCTTCTTCAATCTAGGACACTTGCTCTTGTAGTGCCCTTGCTCCATACACTCAAAGCATGTTATATGATTTTTATTTTTATGAGGCATGCTTGAGTTACCTTCTTGGATGGTGGTAGGAAAATTTTGAATTTATTCTTCATTTCCTTCGGAGGTAGATGATCCATCTTGATTTTGCTCAGGTATTGAAGACCTAGTCTCCTCCCCCTCAATCCGAGAGGTGGAGAGTTCTTCAACCTCCTCTACCGACCCGGATGTTGAGCATCTCTCAACTTCCAAATCCTCAAGCTCTTGGGATGTTGATGATCTTTCTTCTTGACCTTGAGAGGATGAGCACCTTAATTCTTCTTCAGCTTTCTCCTCTACTTCTTGAGTCAGTGATGAATTTTCATGGAGCTTGGCTAACTTACTTCATAGTTCCTTAGCATCCTTAAACTCACCTAACTTTGCCAAAATATCGTTAGGTAACAAATTAACCAACATTTTTATTACCTTATTATTAATTTAAAAATATCGGATATGCTCCTTGGTCCACTTCTTCATCTTGAGTATTCTCCCCTTTTCATTCTTTGGAGTGTCGAACCCTACTAAAATGCTAATCTAATTATCAAAATCACACATAAGAAAATACATCATTCTACCTTTTCAATAAAAGAAATTTTCACAGTTGAAAGTGGGTGGAACAGTAATGTTGTCATCTAGTCTAATACTTGACTCCATCTTGCCCTCTAGTGATGCTCCCTCGGTTGTTAATCCTTGAAGAGCGTCCTCGCTCTGATACTACTTGTAGGGACCGATATGGTCTTGCTAGAGGGGAGGGGTGAATAGTAATTCACCGATTTCATCGTTCATTTGCATCCTCGTCTATAATGATGTTAATGCATAGTGGAATACAAATAGAAATGCACAACAAATATAAAATCACATGCAAACACAACGATATAACGTGGTTCGGAACCTAGGATTCTTACTCCACGGGTCGAGCTCAAGTGAGCTCTAGTGATACACACCACCACTATCAAACTTTTCCTTCTTGGTGATACACCAGAGGTGGAGAAACCTCTTACAAGGCTCTTACAACAATAAGAATAAAGATACAATAAAATACAACAAGAGTATAATTGAAATGCAAAGAAACACTTTACAAACTAGGGATTTTGAATGCTTATTGATGTGTTTGCTTGGATGAACTTGGAAGGTCTAGAATGTAGTAGCAATTCCCCTTCAAGATCACCAAAAATTGGCAGGTGGAAAATCCTCCCTTCGAGCTCCCTTTAAATCCTCTATCGGACTGATTTTCTTCCTTTCAGTCGACTGCTCTTACCTAGAAGTCGACTGAACACTTAGTCGTTTCCTCACAATGACTTAATCCACATCAATTTAGTGTCCATCAGTCGACTACCCTAACCCACCAGTCGGCTGACATAGTTACTAGTCGGCTGCTCAATATTCTGTTCCCTGGCCACTTAATTCCAATCGACTGCTCTACCCTAGCAGTCGACTGCTAGAGCCACAGATCAGCAGTCGAGCCTCAGTCGACTACTTGACCAGTCGACTGGGACATAACCCTAGTTGACTGCTCGAGTTAACTAGGGTTTCGAGTGTTAAACACTCGGTCAGTCGACTGGCCAAAGCCATCAATCGATTGGTAAACCTCAAACATAAGATTTAACCCAAGTATGATCCCCTCATACTTGATACACACTCATAGTCTAGGCCTAAGCCTTCTAGCTAACTCCATCAGTCTCATGCCACTCGGATCCCTCCGAGTCCTCCACGACTTGTTCATCCTGCACACTAGCCTTCAAATGCTTCCATCAGCTATTGTCATGCTAATCGGGGTCTTTTCCAAGGTTCATTTGAACTTATGCCTCCAAAACCCATGCTTGGACTTTATGCCACCAAACCTACACCCTTAGACTTTCACATTGCCAAGATCCATTTCTTACGTTGCCAAGACCCATGCTTTAACTTTACGCTGCCAAACCTACCCTTAGACTTTCCCTTTGCCAAGTACCCATGACTTGAACTGTTTAATTGCCAAGACCATGCTTGGACTTTCCATGCCAACTCCATGTTAGACTTTCCAATTGTCAAAATTCACTTGGATTTTACGCTGCCAAGATTACACACTTGGACTTATGCCGCCAAGAC
The DNA here is from genome assembly GCA_025175895.1 of Wurfbainia villosa. Lineage (NCBI taxonomy): Eukaryota > Viridiplantae > Streptophyta > Magnoliopsida > Zingiberales > Zingiberaceae > Wurfbainia > Wurfbainia villosa. The sequence goes on from CM046006.1 coordinate 36,494,417, forward strand.
TATACCTTTGGACTTTACCATCACCAAGTACCCATGACTTGGACTTTCCATGCCAAGTACCCATGACTTAGACTTTCCCATGACAATCACATTGTCAATCCATTTGTCAAACATCAAAACACTACTCGAGTCCCACTCGAGTCCAGTCAATCATGACCCGGGCCGATTGCACCAACAAAGACTGGGGATAGTACATTACTAGTCATTTGTTGAGATAATAAGGTCCTATAACTAGGGGGGAGGCGAAGGTACATTGTCAGCAAAGGAATGAGATTGCGAAGGTGCTAAAATAGACTGTGATGGTGAAGAGCATAATCTTCCATCACTATTTCATCTATGACCATTATGTCGAAACTATCAATCATAAGTGTTAGAATGATAAAGTAAATACAAATTGCAAGTTCATCGAATGCATGACTAAGAACATGAATTTTTTTTATCATATTTAAATTGAAATACTAAATGAGCGAAACAAAACACCAATATATTAAAAAAAAATCCTTTGATGACCTATAGAAAAAAAGAAAGTACATTAGTAGATAAAATATATAAATTTAAGAATGAAACAATAAATAGACAACTAATTGAGCTATGAGATTTGTAAAATTATAAATTAAAACTAAACTTACATGAAAAATAAATATCATATTTTTATTATATTAAGAGAACAAAGCTTACCATCATCAAAAATCAAAGTCCTCACTGTCATTCTCATTCTCATCATCTGGCTCTTCCACATCATTCTTATCATCCTCCTCGTCCTTATGCTCATCATCTGTCTCAAAATTAGATTCCTCATCATTATCCTCATGAATTTCACTTACATCCATATCTAACACAACTCCGCTGGAATCTTGTAACGTTTAAATATTATATGTTGGGGAGATTGTTGGTGCAATCAACCTCAGATCAAGGTTGACCAAGCTCGAGTGGGACTCGAATAGAGTTTTGATATTTGACAATACGATTGATAATATAACTGGATGGTATGGGATATCCATAGTCGTATGGAATTATTTATCGAGAAATCAAGTAGGTCAAGGTTGATCAGAGACTTAACAGGAAAAGTCCAATTGGAAGTTGGCAAAAGTGAAGTCCTGACAAATTGAGGAGACAAATCGAAGAGATCATGCTTGGCAAGGGAACTATCGGCAAGTCGATATTTGGAAAGGAAAGTTCAAGTATGGAGACTTGGCAAGGGAAAGTCCAAGTATGGAGACTTGGAAAAGAAAGTCCAAGTGCAACTTAGCAATGAAAGTCCTGGAGCATGGCTCTTGGCGGAGAAGTCTCAGAGGCGGGACCTCTTGGCAAAGGAAGACCCAATAGCATGATAGAATCAAAGGAAATACTTGAAGGCTAGCGCAAAGGGTGAGGAGTCGTGCATTCGAATGCATCCTAAAGGCATGAGGCTAATGGAAGAAGCTTGAAGGTTCAAGTGTAGGCTAAGGGTAAGTGTCAAGTGTGAGAGGATCATACTTGATGCGTTAAACCTCAATTTTAAGGTGTACCAATCAACTGATGTTTTGTTCAAGTCGATTGGTCACTATTGCAGGTGAACAAAAGTGAGTTGTGCTCGACCATCTCCTTGAATAAGTTTATAGTCGAGGCTGCACCTCGACTAATATCTTTTTGTAGGTAAACTGAAGCAAGATGACCTTGACCAGCGCCTCGATTGGTCGAGTGCTCGGGCAACGAGAGAAAGCTACTCGGGTGGTGCGGTGCTCGGGCACACGAGCAAGTGCTTAGGGCGAGCGGTACTCGGGAAGTCCCGAGCGGTACTCAGGATTGTGCTCGGGTAGTATGGAGCTTGTACTCAAGAAGCACAACACTCGGTGCTTAGGTGAACAGTGCTCGAGAAGCACTAGACCTTACCCAGTTGAGGTGGCACCTCGACTGGTAGTGTTGCGGTGCTCGAGTAATTGAGAAAGTGGTGCTTAGAAAATGCCAAAGCGTGCACTCAAAAGTGAGGCAAGCTTGACCTGCACCTCAACTAGGTGATAGTCGAGGCAACGCTTCAACTGACCAAAAGGAAGAGTCGGGAACTCAGATGCTCGGGCAGTCACGGTGCTCAAGAAATGAGAAATCGATGCTTAGGAGAGCTTCGACGAAGCAGTCAACTGCTATGGATGGGTAGTCGACTGGCTGAAGGAAAAGTCAGGGAGCATGTGCACAGAAGCGAGGCATGCTCAACTTCGTGTTGATTTTCAAATGTCGGTTCTTGGGGAGTTAGAAGGCGAAGTGTTGCTACCAACCTTTTAAGGCATTCCAAAGCAACCAAATAATGATCAAGCCGTGATCTCTCTTGTCTAAAGCGTTCTTTTCATTTGCATTCCGTTTATTTCCTTTACACATTGTTTTTGGTTGTCTTGTTGTACAACTCCAGCTTGTGAGATATTGGATCTTTGGTGAGCGCTAGAGGGGGGGGTGAATGGCGTATTCGTTGATATAGATGGAATTCGATCGTGTTTGCGAGTTTGTCTACAATTCTTGTTAGCACAGCGGAAATAATGATAACAATAATAAAACACAACAAACATTTACACTACACAATCGATATAACATGGTTCAGAACCTTAGGGTTCCTACTCCACGAGGCGAGCTCAACGAGCTCTAGTAATGCACACACCACTACTAAAACTCCTTCTCGACAACACGTCGGAGGTGGAGAAATCTCGTACAAGCAATTACAATAGTAATAAACAAATATACAAGCAAATATAAAGACAATAATGAAATACAAGTAAAGAACACTTTACAACTATTGCTTTGAACTCTTGCTTGTTGCTTGTTTTGGTTTGCTCTTTAAGGTATGGAATGCAACATCAATTCCCCTTCAAAATTTCCCCAAAAATTGCTACAAAATCTTCCAACTCGAGCTCCTTTTATAACCTGCATCGAGCTGATTTCAAGCCCAGTATTTAACTGCATAAGGCCCTAATCGAGTACCAACAGTGCCGTTATCTCACAACGATTTAATCCACATCGACATTCCAGCCAATGGATACACTGGAAGTCAACTTCCCGTTACCAACAGTCGATTGCTCATACCTGTAGCCGACTGCTCAGTCGGCTATCGAGTGTTCTACCTCGCCACCAAACTTAACAACAGTCGACTATCTTCCACGACAGTCGATTGCTCAAGGCCAGTCGATTGCTCAATGTTGGCAGTTGACTGCCATGGCCATTTGCCCGCAGTCGACTGATCATAATCCCAGTCAATTGCTCAGTGTCAACTCGACTGCCAAGTGTCAAACACTTGACCAGTTGACTGGTCCATGATCGCAGTCGATTGATACACTTCAACCATGAGGTTTATGTTAGTGTCAGCCCTTAGTGTCAATCATGAGATGATTGATTAGGAATCATGTGTATCATATTTCATTAATAAAAGGCAAAGATTGTTTATTATATTTACTTTATGCACGTACCAGCTAAAATAAATATAATAATGCCCTTGAATAGTAGGTTCTAATCTACAGTATATCAATTGGTAGAATTGATTATGAGAAGCTGTAGAGAACACTATTCTTAATATTTCTAGTCAAGTATTAATATACAAGGGCAATATTAATACATTGAGACTAGCATGTAGGTCAATGGATGACTTGATCTCACAAGTCATGGATATGTGATATCACATTGACACATGGGTATATATATTTGAGAATATATATACTGAATTGACCCACCATGAGAAAGTATCATGGATCGTTATATGAGTATTATATACTTTCTCATGTGACTATTGGTATGAATAGTCCTTAGACTTGAAGTCACTACGGTTTCCTACATAAGGAGTTATGTACTTTGGTATCGTCTAACGTCACGCCGTAACAGGGTGACTATAATGGTGATCACTGGGTATATAACGAATTATGTAGAGGGATGTGAGTGATGTAGATGAGATCTATCCCTCCTATATGACAAGAGTGATATCTTTGGCCTCTTGATAGAGTAGGACCACGAAATGCATGATCATGCTCAAATGAGTCAATATGAGATATTGAGCTCATTTGTTTGAGTGTGTCTACTTGGGGATCAAGAAACATAAAGATCGATAAGGGGATGACACGGTCTATGCCTCATTGATCGATCTAAGATATCATAGATAGAAGGACACCGTCATACATGATAATAGTCACTGGAAGGCTGTCGGATCTCGATGATCTTGTAACTTGGGTAGCAACGATGTATTGCTAGATGTCGCTCATTGCTTATGTATCTAAAATGCATTTTAGATACATTGCCAACGTTACAAGAGCCTATAGGGTCACACATAAATGACATTCTGTTTTGGAGATGATTTCTTTTAGTTGGACTAAAAGGACAATTGAGCATATGGCAAAGATCTGAGTTAGACTCAAACTGGTTAAACTTGAGTCAGACTCAAGTTGAACCATGAAAGATGATTCATCATCATGCATGATTAATTTGATTAATCATGCATAGGAATACCAAAGGGCTTGGTATTCATGATGAGAACTAAATAAGGAATACCAAGGGTCTTGGTATTAAGAGAGTTCTTAATGGGGAGATAATGGCATTGATGGCTATGGGATTAAATAACCTCTTTTTGCTGTTCAATGTGGAAGATTATGTGGAGTTCTTGTGTTTGGGCATGCAAGCCAATAGAGCCAAGAGAGAAAGTGTTCTCTCATCTCCTCCTTCCTCTCCTTCTTCTTCCAAATAATTCTTGGCGTTTTGCTAGGGGTTGCTAGCACAACGTGACTCCAAAGCTAGTGTGGGTGTCAGTGTGGATACCATAGATATACGGTTACCTTTACCGTATTGAGATCCGACAATGTTTGGAAAAGCGGAATTGCGAAGGGAACACACCGAAGGTATATTCCTCCTCTATATAAGATCTATACTAGGATATAGAAAATGATTTATATAATTTTGTGTGGATCTCTGGTGGGATCCGATTTAAATTATTGTTTCCGCTGTGGTTGTGCGAAGTATTCGCCCGCGATGTTGTGAACATCAGATCCGGACCGGTTTCCCAACAGTTTACCCCAAGTATGATGCCCTCATACTTGCTAGACCACTCTTAGCCTAGACCTAAGCTTCTAGCCACCTCCATCAGCCTCACACCTATTGGTTTCCTCCAAGTCATCCATGACTTGTTCATCCATACTCTAGCCTTCAAGTTCTTCCATTGGCTATTGTCATACTAAGTTGGTCTACACCGCCAAGGCACATTGGGCTTTACGCCTCCAACCATTGGACTTATGATGCCAAGACTCCACCCTTGCATTTTACATCACCAATATCAAACCTTGGACTTCCCAAATTGCAAATACCCATGACTTGGACTTTCTAATTGTCAAGACTCAAGTTTGGACTTTTCCTTGCCAACCCATGTTGGACTTTCCAAATTGCCAAGACTCAAGCTTGGACTTTCCCTTGCCAAGACCCATGCTTGGACTTTCCATGCCAAGTACTCTTGACTCAGACTTTCCCATTGCCAAGAACCATGCTTGGACTTTCCATGCCAAGTGTCCCACTTGGATTTTTCCAAAATATGGTCAACCCCATATCAACCATATAGTCAACCCATTGTCAAAAAAAGTCAACACATCGTCAAATATCAAAACACTACTAGAGTCAAACTCAAGTCTGGTCAATCGTGACCTAGGCCGATTGCACCAACAATCTCTCCCTTTTTGATGTTTGAAAAAAAAACAAACCTTTGAGTTAGAACACTAAATCAAACCAATCCTCCCAATTTTCCAAATTGGGAATTACATTTTCCCTTAATTCTCCCCCTTTTTAACATACATAAAAAGGCTCTCAACAAGGGTGTCAATGTCTCATATCCCAATGAGATCTTACAATCTACCCCTTGGTTCAAAAACATCTAGGATGCCTTCACTCTTCCTAGTGATAAGTCTCATATCACTAAAGAGAGGCAATCCTTCAAACTTCTCCAAATTCTCTCCCTCATGAGGAAGAACACATCCATCATCCCATGATGGATAACCTCCGCCTAAAGGCTTGCTCCCCCTTGACCATTGCACCAACATTGTCCTTGGAGAGTCCATAAGTCTATAAGAACACTAAACCATCAAAATTAAGGTCAAAAGTTTAAACTTGAACTTTCACACACCTTAAAATTGATATATCACCCAAACAACTCTCCTAATCCATATCCAATGAGTTTTTACCCTTTATAATACTTTTCAAAGTATATCCTAGGATTAGGAGCAATTAGGGTAGCCTAACATAGTTGAAATCAGGCTAAACAAACCTTGTTTACCCGAAATCAGCATTGACAGTCGACTCTTTCAGTTAACAGTCGACTGACCTTGACATCAGTTGACTGCCATCCATGGCAGTCGACTAATTTCTGCAAATGCAGAAATCAAAAATGAGAAAATGAGATTTAGAAATACATAAGTAATTATACGTAATTTTAAAAATTATGAAATTCATAGTACAATACTTATGTCAATCAATATGAGTGAAAAATATTTAGAAAATAAAATACACAAAATATTGAGATTGATACAAAGTTCAAAAACGAGAAAAACTTCATTGTTTTGAGCCTACTTTGTATCAACTTTATCAATGATGACTTTTATCAAAAGATAGACTACACCAAGTTATTTCAAAATGATTTTGAAATATTTTTAAAAACTTATATTGAACCATGGTCTATGGGCTTAATGCACATGACTTGTACATAAACTTTCCTCATGATTCTTCCATGGTATAAGATGAGTTTGAGTTCATCTAAATGCAAGAACTATGCACCTTGAACTTAGCTCATTTTCTAGCATCTCACATGTGTCTAGGGTATATGAAAACACACACATGTCAATTGGATGTGAGATGTGGATTTTGTTCATCCTAATCTAAGGTCTCATATATTTTTTAGGCAACTCTATTTGATTCCCTTATATATGAGACTTCAAATCATGTCATAGTTCTTAACTCAATTTTAATTAATGCATGAATAATGATTATGACATAAATGATAACATAATTAAGCATGTGCCAAAAATCATGATGTCATGACATATGATTAAGTCTAAATATACATGACATAAAAACTAACCCTAAGCATGATCATGACATTTTATAAGATTAAAAAGAGATATGATGTCATGACATGACATATGACAAATAAAACATGACAAATAAAATATCAAGGTATAATAATACCTAAATTTTAGCATTAGTTTCCATTTGTTATGATTAAATTCACTTTTGTCATATTACTACTTATCTTCCAAGTGTGCCAAAACTCCAAAATGACACACTATGACCTCTAAATCTAATTGTGCCAATTTGATCAATTTTTCAATACTTCTTAAAGATATTGGCACATCCTAAAATCTTTTAGAATTTAAGTTCATACTTATTTCCAAAGTATCCCATAACCTTGGAAATGACTTAAAGTGTCAACTTTGCTATGGTTGAGTTAACTACCCATCCAATCAAGGTTGACACATCCTAACCCATTTAGCGTGAATCGATCACGCTCCTAGGAACCCAATACCTATTGGAGCTCCTTGGGTTTACTAAGTATTCCTAAGGGATAACTTCCTTAGATATCCTCCTAATGACCCTTCTAGGCTTAGAAGCCTTGGTCATTGTGGTCTTACCTAGGTTAACTCTAGGGGTGACTCCCCTTGTAACCTTCTTAGTGGCTTCCCTAAGTTTCCTTGAAACCTTAGCCACTAGGCACTTATCATGGTTACCCTTAGGGGTGACCTCCTTAGTAACCTTGGATTTCCTAGACTTAGGTTGTGTTCCATAATCGAATGGAATATTATGGTAGATCCCCTTGGGCTTAGGTTTGTAACCCAAACCTTTCTTGCCCTTAGGTGGACCTTGCCTCCTAGATCCTAAGTTTTGACCATTTTGTTAGGACCTATGTGCCTGCTATGGGGGGGGGGGTGAATAGCGTTATCGTCGATTCACGGAATTTGATCGTTCTTGCGTGCTTGTCTACAATGATCATTAATATGCACAACGGAATAATAATAAAGCAATAATGAAATGTACAAATACATAATACACAAGAATATGAGAATATAATGTGGTTCGGAACCGTACAGTTCCTACTCCACGGATTGGGCTCGAACGAGCCCTAGCGATGCAAACACACACCACTACTCAAATACTCTTTCTTGACAATAAGTCGGAGGTGGAGAAACCTCGTACAAATGATTACACTAAGTAATACGAAATACAACAAGCAAATACAAAGTAAATACGAAAGACAAGTAAAGAAAACTTTACAGCACTTTGCTTTGAATGCTTGCTTGTTGATCTCCTTGGACTAGCCTTGAAGATCTGGATTGCAACAGCAAACCCCCTCCAAATCGCCCAAGAAAATCGCTCAAGAATGGTTGCAAAAATCCTTACCGTCAAGCTCCTTTTATCCTTCCACATGACCTGGATTTCCGCCTGGCAGTCAACTGCCAAAAATATCAGTTCGACTGATGACACTGTTGTTGTTAGACAACGGTTCGATCCATGCTAGAAAAAGTCCAACGGGACTCTCATCAGTCGACTGTAAACATTCGTAGCCGACTACCTAGTCAGCTATGGAGCATTTTGTGCTCAAAACCGAACCGATGATCGCCATGGATAGCGATCGATCGCCATCACGACGCTACATCGAGCAATAGTCGACTTCCATCAGTCGAACCGGTTATAATGCCAATCGACTAATAACCTCAACCATGAGGTTTAACTCCAAGTATGGTGCCCCCATACTTGCTAGACCACCCTTAGCCTAAACCTAAGCCTTCTAGCCACCTCCGTCAGCCTCATGCCTATTGGATCCCTCCAAGTAATTCATGACTTGTTCATCCATACGCTAGCCTTCATGTGCTTCCATCGACTATTGTCATGCTAACGGTGTCTACACCGCCAAGGGACATTGGACTTACGCTGCCAAGACCATGCTTGGACTTTACGCCACCAACCATTGGACTTATGCTGCAAAGACTCCACCCTTAGACTTTACGCCGCCAATATCAACCCTTGGACTTCCCAAATGTCAAGTACCCATGACTTAGACTTTCATCGCCAAGACTACACCCTTGGACTTACGTGGCCAAGACTACACCCTTGGACTTTCCATGACAACCCAATGTTGGACTTTCCCTTGCCAAGACCCATGCTTGGACTTTCCATGTCAAATACCCATAACTTGGACTTTCCCATTGCCAAGTGTCCCACTTGGACTTTCTATGCCAAGTACACAAGACTTGGACTTCTCCATCATATGGTCAATCTCAAGTCAACCATATAGTCAAACAATGGTCAAATCATCATCAAACGGTCAATCATGACCTGGGTCGATTGCACCAACAATCTCCCCAATACATTATCAAACATCAATGTTAAATATTACAACATTACTCAAGTCAAACTCGAGTCCGGTTAATCATGACCCAGGTCGATTGCACCAATAATCTCTCCCTTTTTGATGTTTAACAAAAACCACAAACAAAACATTGAGTTAGGCCTAAATCCTAACTCAAATCTCCTTACCAATTGTCCCAAATTGGTAATACCAAATTCTCCCATATCAATTCTCCCCCTTTTTAACATGCATCAAAAAGGTTCTCTCTCCAAGGGTGTCAATCTCTCATATCCCAATGAGATCGTACAATCTCCCCCTTGGTCCAAAAATACCTAGGATACCTTCACTCTTCCTAGTGATAAGTCTCATATCACTCAAGAGAGGCAATCCTACAAACTCTCCCAATTTCCAAATTGGGAATTTCACATTCCCATTCCTCCCCTTCATGAGGAAGAACACATCCATCATCCCATGATGGATACCTTCCCCTAAAGGCTTGCTTCCCCTAAAGGCTTGCTTCCCCTTGACTATTGCACGAACAATGTTTTTGAAGAGTCACTAAGCCTATAGGAACACTAAACCATCAAAAATAAGGTTAAAAGTTCAACATTGAACTTTCCCACACCTTAAAATTGATACATCACTCTAACAACTCTCCTAATCCATATCCAATTGATTTTCACCCTTTCTAATGCTTTCCAAAGCATATCCTAAGGTTAGGAGTAGTTAGAGTACCTTATCATAGCTGAAATTGGGCTAAACAAACCTTGTTTAAAATCGAGACTTAGCGATCGACTCCTTACGATCAGCAGTCATTGCCATTCATCGTCATCGCCATTAAGTGGCGGTCGATCGATAATAACTCGCTCAATTTCAGTTTCAGAAATCGAGTTTTAAAAAAGCATAAGTAATTCTACATATTTTGTAAAATCATGAAAATTCATATGTACATTACTTATAAGCAATAAAATGGGTGAAAAATATTTGAAAAATGATTTACTCATAAAATAGTGAGTTTGTTACAAAGTTTAAAAGTGAGAAAAACTTCATTGTTTTGGGCTCACTTTGTATCAACATCATCAATGGTGACTTCTATCAAAAGATAGACTACACCAAGGTTTTTCAAAATGATTTTGAAATAGTTTTAAAACCTTATATTGAACCATGGTCTATGGGCTTGATGCACATGACTTGTACATAAGCTTTCCTCATGATTCATCCATGGTATAAAGGTGAGTTTGAGTTCATCTAGATGCAAAAACTATGCACCTTGAACTTAACTCATTTCCTATCATCTCACATGTGTATAGGGTGTATCAATACACACACATGTCAATGTGATGTGAGATATGAGTTTTGTTCATCCTAAACTAGAGTTTCATGCATTTTCTAAGGCAACACTACTTGATTCCCTTATACATGGGACTTCAAGTCATGTCATAGTCCTTAAATCAATTTTAATTACTTTAAATGCATGAATGATCATGGCATAAATGATGACATAAATACGCATGACCAATGATCATGATGTCATAACATATGATTTAACCTAAGCATTCATGACATTAAAACTAAAACCTAAGCATGATCATAATATATAAATGATAAAAATAGATATGATGTCATGACATGACATATGACAAATCAATCATGGCAAATAAAATTTATAGAGGTATATAATACTTAAATTTTAATATTAATTGACATTTGTTAAGGTTAAATCTATTTTGCCATATTATCACTTTTCTCCCAAGTGTGCCAAAAACCCAAAATGGCACATTATGACCTTTAACCCTAGTTGTGCCAATTTGATTGATTTTTCAACTTCCATAAATTATATTGGCACATTCTAAAAACCTTTAGGATATAAAAATCATCCTTATTTCCAAAGTACCCGATTACCTTAGAAATGACCCAAAATGCCACCTTTACCATGGTTAGGTTAACTACCTATCCATTTAAGGTTGGCACACTTAAACCCATTTAGTGTGAATCAATTACGCTCCTAGGAACCCAAAATCTATTGGAGCTCCTTGGGTTTACTAGGTATTTGTTAGGGATAACTTCCCTAGATACCCTCCTAATGACCCTCCTAGGCTTAGAAGCCTTGGTCATTTGGGTCTTACCTAGGTTAACTCTAGGGGTAACTCTCCTTGTAACCTTCTTAATGACTTCCCTAGGTTTCCTTGAAATCTTAGCCACTAAGCACTTATCTTGGTTAACCTTAGGGATGACTTCCCTATTGACCTTGGTTTTCCTAGACCTAGATTGAGTTCCACAATCGAATGGAACATTGTGATAGGTCTTTTTGGGCTTAAGCTTGCCATTGGATGGTTCTTGTTTCCTAGGCCTTTTACTTTGACTCTTAGACCCTAGGCTTTGACTATTTGACCCTTGCATTTGATTTTTCATTTTCCAAAGGGTCTTCTTCAATTTCTCAAGCCTTGACCTCAAGGCTTGATTTTCTAACTCTAATTTCTCTAATTTGGTGGGCCCATTATTTTTTTTGCTCATTTTTGCCCTTCCTAGGCATATGTCTAGATTTCTTTGAATTAAAGCCTAGATAGTTTTCTACCTTCTTAATAGACTCCTTAGGTAGAATTTTTCTAGGGACATTAGCCCCAAATTTCTCCTTATTTCTAAAGTTGATATTTTTAGCTCCTAAGAAATAAAACCTATTTTTACTAGCATGCTTTTCATGAGTATGCACAATTGCAAGAGTATTAAAAGCATGCTTTTTATTATTAAAATTCGAAGGTGCGTTATTAAAATATACCTTAGGGTTTGCTTTTAAAGTTTCCCCTACATGTGTGGCCCCTTCTTTGGCCTTCTTGCTCCTCCTAGGGCATTGACTCCTATAATGACCCTTTTGGTTGAATTTGAAGTACACCACGTGCTCCTTGCTTTTAAATATCAGGGCTCCAACTTCCTTTGACTTTTCTTGGAATTTTGGTGTCGGTTGACTTTTCTTGACCTTTTTAGGACACTTACTCTTGTAATGTCCGGCTTCCCTACACTTAAAGCAAATTATATAATTTTTAATTTTAATTGAATTGCTTGAATTACCTTCCACATTAGGTGAGTCCCGAGCTTCGTCTTCCTCTTGACCGGAGGTAGATGGTTCTTCTTGTTGCTCCGGTATTGAGGATGCCCTAATCTCCTTCCCCTCAATCCTAAAAGTGGAGGCTTCCTCCAATTCAACCTCCTCTACCGATTTGGATGTTGACTCCTTCTCAACTTCCGACTCCTCACTTTCTTGTGAGGATGAACTTGTTTCTTCGGCCTCCTCCGATTGAGCCGATGAACATTCCTCTTCTTCTTCGTCTTCTTGGACCGGTTGAGGGTTATCATGGAATTTTGTCACTTGGCTCCATAGCTCCTTGGCATACATATAATTGCCTAACCTACACACATTATCATTAGGAATCAAAACAACCAAGAATTTTATTACCTTTGTGTTTTTCTCAAATTCTTGAATTTGTTCCTCGGTTCACTTCTTCATCTTGAGGAATCCTCCCTTTGGCCCTCTTGGATATTGGAATCCTTCCATCAATATGACCCATTCCTCAAGGTCCCTCATCATCAAGAAGTCTTCAATTCTTACCTTCCATTGGTTGAAGCCTTCTCGTCCATAGAAATTATATAGAATTGGGGTGTTGACGTCCCATCCCAATTTTCCTTCGAACTCCATCTTTTTCCTCTAGCGCGCTTGCTGCCGATTGTTAATCCATTGAAGAGCTCCTAGCTCTGATACCATTTGTTAGGACCTATGCGTCCGCTAGAGGGGAGGGTGAATACGTTGTCGTCGGTTCACGGAATTTGATCGTTCTTGCGTGCTTGTCTACAATGATCGTTAATATGTGCAGCGGAATAATAATAAAGAAATAACGAAATGTACAAACACACAATACAAAAGAACATAATATGGTTCAGAACCGTACGATTCCTACTCCACGGATTGGGCTCGAACAAGCCCTAGCGATGCAAACACACACCACTACTCAAATACTCCTTCTCGACAATAAGTCGGAGGTGGAGAAACCTCGTACAAATGATTACACTAAGTAATATGAAATACAACAAGTAAATACAAAGTAAATACGAAAGACAAGTAAAGAAAACTTCACAACACTTTGCTTTAAATGCTTTCTTGTTGATCGCCTTGGACTAGCCTTGAAGGTATGGATTGTAGCAGCAAATCCCCTCCAAATCGCCCAAGAAAATCGCTCAAGAATGGCTATAGAAATCCTTCCCGTCGAGATCCTTTTATCCTTCTGCACGACCTGGATTTGGCTACGGAGCGTTCTGTGCTCGCAGCTGAACTAACATTTGCAGTCGACTAACAACACCCGTAGCCGACTGCCCATTTGGCTACGGAGCGTTCTATGCTCGCAGCTGAACTAATAGTCGACTACTACATTGAGTAGTCGACTACCAGGCTATTTTGCCGCATTAGTCGCAGTCGAACCGTAGTCGACTTCCATCAGTCGAATCGGTCATCACTCCAGTCGACTGATAACCTCAACCATGAGGTTTAACCCCAAGTATGGTGCCCCCATACTTGCTAGACCACCCTTAGCCTAGACCTAAGCCTTCTAGCTACCTCCGTCAGCCTCACGCCTATTGGATCCCTCCAAGTCATCCATGACTTGTTCATCCATACGCTATCCTTCAGGTGCTTCCATCGACTATTGTCATGCTAATGGTGTCTACACCGCTAAGGCACATTGGACTTATGCTGCCAAGACCACGCTTGGACTTTACGCCGCCAACCATTGGACTTATGCTATCAAGACTCTACCCTTGGACTTTACGCCGCCAATATCAACCCTTGGACTTTCCAAATGCCAAGTACCCATGACTTAGAATTTCACCGCCAAGACTACACCCTTTGACTTACGTGGCCAAGACTACACCCTTGGATTTTCCATGCCAACCCAATGTTAGACTTTCCAAATGCCAAGACTCAATCTTGGACTTTCCCTTGCCAAGATCCATGCTTGGACTTCTCCATCATATGGTCAACCCCATGTCAACCATTAGTCAACCCATTGTCAAACAATGGTCAACACATCGTCAAACATTAAAACACTTCTCGAGTCAAACTTGAGTCTAGTCAATTATTGTTGGGAGTATGGGGAATACAATCAAAGTCCCACATTGGTAAGACATGGAAAAGATCATGTGCTTATAAGAAAAAAGATATCTCCATTGGTATGAGGCCTTTTGGGTAGAGCCCAAAAATAAAACCATGAGGGCTTAGGCCCAAAGTGGACAATATCATGTCATTGTGGAGATATGTGGAGCTTATAAGCACTAACAATTGGTATCAGAGCCATGGTCCATGTCAAGCCATGAACCTCGAACGAAGGAAGTTGAGCTCCCACGTCCGGATCAAGAGAACCAGACATCAGGAAGGAAGTCTAGTTGGGTCGGGGGGACCGAACAACTGGCAGGAAGTCCTGGTGGGTTGAAGATCGGACATCAAGCAGAGAAAATCCTTCGAGGAGGGATAGGCTTGAGGGGGGGCCCAATGTGGTCCTTCGTTTGAGGGGGGGATTGTTGGGAGTATGGGGAATACAATCAAAGTCCCACATTGGTAAGACATGGAAAAGATCATGTGCTTATAAGAAAAAAGATATCTCCATTGGTATGAGGCCTTTTGGGTAGAGCCCAAAAATAAAACCATGAGGGCTTAGGCCCAAAGTGGACAATATCATGTCATTGTGGAGATATGTGGAGCTTATAAGCACTAACAATTATGACCTGGGCTAATTGCACCAACATAAGATGTTTCTCCACCTCTGGAAGTTTCCAAGGAGGAATTAAGTATAGTGGTGATTCGTAAAAGCTATGTCGTGGAGTAGGAATTGAAGATTTCGAACCATGTAAAAACAATTTGTTGTGCTTGATGTGTTTTGTTTTTCTTTATGTTTTAGTTTTCCATTGCGCATTAACAACTTGTAGACAAATATGACAAACACAATCGAAGAAAGAGTGATGAATGCTATTCACCCCCCCTCCCCCCCCCCTTCTAGCACAAATCAAGGTCCCAATAATTAGTATCAGAGCGAGGCCGCTCTTCACTAGACTAACCGCCGAGGGAGCTCAAAAGCTAGAGGATAATGGAGTTCAACGATGGATTAGGATACGACTGTTGGATCGAGAAGCATCGCTAGAGGGGGGGGGTGAATAGAGATCGTAAATCTTTTCGATGTTTCGTTCGAGTAGATAATTAAATGAGTAAGAGCAGCGGAAAATAAAGAGACACGTTTATTTTTACTTGGTTCACAACCCAGCGGTTGCTACTCCAAGGCCCTATCGGTCCTAGACTGTGTACGGAGGGCAAAGCACTATAATGTCTCCTCCTCGTTGGAGGTAGGAGACAATGATCACAGAACCGAATGTATGAGGATGAGGCAACAAGCCTACCTCACCTCGTTACGAATAAAAACAACGAATACAATATCAAAATATATTATTAGATGCTGCTGCCGACAAAGAAGATCTGAACTTGTTGTCGCGTCGGCGTTATGACGGTGTTGGAGCGTTGGCGTTGTAGGAGCACTTGATGATATTTGGAGTTGGAATCCACCCCTCCTTTTATAGATTTTGGCCTCTGAATATGTCTCCTCTTTTTTCAGAACAGATCATGAAGTTGTAATAAATTTTATCGCGAAGTGGTCACGTCAAACCTTATCCATTTTGACCTAGCGCAAAGGCTGATTCGTCTCCATCAGTCGACTGATGACTCTCATCAGTCGACTGATGAGCATCAGTCGACTGCCCAATGGCTAGCAGTCGATTGTCAGCCTGGCCACTTCCCTGCAGTAAGAGGTTAGCTCGAAAAATGATAAATGCGATGGTTTCTAACCGTCCGATCTCGACCTATACCTTCCACAGGAAGTCTTAGTCGGATCGCCGCCTACGGTCATCCCCGTAAAGAGGACACAACCTTACAATCTCTCACTCACACGAGCTTTCCTCGATACTTACCTTGTAGCTCTCGCTTCCGGCCTTCCACTCAATTCCTTTGGCTCCCTCCGAAGTCACTCGAGTGTCGCCCAACCACCACGGCTTCCTCCGGGTGTCGCTAGCCTACAACTCCAGCTTTAGTACTTTTCTGCACACTCGATTTAGCTCGTGAGATAACGATGTAAACTTAACTTTGTGTCTTTGCCATAATCAAAACACAGGTTCGATTATCTAGTGCCCCTGCACCAACAACGACATCCGATTTCCATCTCGAATTAGGAGGATTTGGTCAATGGAAAGCAAGAATAGAGGCATTCCTTCAAATGGACATAGAAGATTGGTTCATCTTGATGGATGAATTCGAAGCTCCTATGAACAAGAAGGGAAGAATCCTAAAAAAAAAGAAATATACTAAGGACTAAATTCAAAAATCCAAGACAAATGAGAATGTAACCAAATTCTTGGTTAATTTAATTCCTAATAACCTATTGTGTAAAATAGGTAAATATCAAGATGCCAAGGATTTATGGAGCAAACTCGCCAAGCTTTATGAAGAACCCTAACCAACCCAAAGCCAAAGTAAAGATGATGATAAGTCCGAAGAAGAAATCTTATCATCATCTCAAGAGCTTGACGATTCGGAGGTTGAGAGGTACTCAACATTCGAAGTAGAAGAAGTGGAAGAAGTCTCCACCTCTCGGATTGAGGGGGAGATTAGATCTTTAACACTGGAATAAGAGGATCCCTCTACATCCAGGAATGATGAGGAACAAGTCCAAGGTCCCTCTACAAGTAACTCAAGCATAGTCATTCAAAATACAAATCATATAATTTGCTTTGAGTGTAGGAAGAAAGGGCACTACAAGAGCAAGTGTCCAAGTAGAATCAAGAAGAAGGCTCAAGTAGTGTTAAAGGCAAAAGAAAAATTCAAGGAGTCTGGAGCCCCAATTCATAAAGGAAAGGAGCACATAGTGTACTTCCGGTGCAATCAAAACAAGCACTACCGAAATCAATGTCCAAGGGGGAGCCACCCAACCAAGGACAAGATAAAGACCTCAAGTGTAAGGGGAGCTTCTAAGGCAAACCCTAAGGTATCTTCATTTAGTGCAATTTCAATACATCATGATAAAAATAATGCTGGAAATAAATTCTATCATTTTGGTGCTCAATATCATGATTATGAGCCTAAGGACTATTCTAGAACTATTAGCTCAAAGACTACCCTACCTAAAGAAAATTTTAGAACTTTTAAAGATAAACCTAATTTGACAAAGGATAGAAAGGATGAGAAAAATCTAGGCAAAAATTCTAAGAAACTAGACACATGCCTAGGAAGAAGAATGTCCAAAGAAATAACAGAAAATCAAAAAATGAGGCATTAAAGGTAGAAAATTAAGTCTCGAAGTCAGGACTTAGCAAATTAGAAAGGACCCTTAGGAAGATGGAAAATGCATTTAAAGGGTCTAAAAGACATGATCTATGAGTTGATAGGAAAGAATCTTCTAAGGACAAGAAAGGTTTGGGATATAAATCTAAGTCCAAAGGATTCATGCCATCTTATAATAGTGTTCCATATGACTATGGAACTAAACTTAGGTCTAGAAAAGTCAGAGTTACAAGGGAAGTCATCCCTATAGTTGACATTGATGAAAGTCAAATGACTAAGGCTTCTAAAAAGCCTAGGAGAGTCATTAGAAATATATCAAGGGAGGTATCCCTAGTGAATACTTTGAAAATCCAAGGAGCTCCAATAGGTATTTGGTTTCTAGGAGTGTAGTCCTTTCACACTAAATGGGTATAGGGTGTGTCAACCTAAAATAGAAAGATAGTTAACTTAACCATAGTAAAGTGACACTTTAGAGCATTTTCAAGATATAGTGATACTTTGAAAATTAATCTAGAACAATGATCCTAAGAGATTTTAGGATGTGTCAATGAAAATATAGAAGGTTGAAAAATTGATCATAATTGACATAATTAAGTTAGTGTCAATAGTGTGCCAAGTTGGGATTTTGGCACACTCGAGGGAGTCGGTCCGTTATTATGTCAAATTTGATATTTGACATAATCTTAGACAATAGCAATTAGGCTTAAAGACTTAGGTATTTATATACCTTTATATTATAAAATTTGTCATGCCTTATTTGTCATACTATGTTATGACATCATATATCACATGATTATTTAGAATATGTCATGACTAATACTTATGTTGATATTTAACATGTCATGACATCATGCATCATTGATAATTCTTTTAACTTATGCACATCTAATATGCCATGATCATGTTCATGCATTGGTTATTAAATTGAAACTAAGGACAATTGACATGACTTGACATTCTAGGTAACGAGGTCAGATTAGAATGCCTAGAAAACAATGCACGAACCCTTAGTTTAATGAAGAACCAATCACATCTCATAAAATCATAGGATGACTTGTGTACTTGTATTGAGACACCTTAGACACAAGTGAGAAGCTAGGAAAATAGTTAAGTTCAAGATGCTTATATGTTGCATCAAAATGAACTCAAACTCATCAAATCATATGAAAGAATCATGAGGAAAGCTAATGTACAAGTCATGTACACTTAACCCAAAGATCATGATTGAAAATAAATTTTGAAACTAATTTTAAAATCATTTTGGAAAACCTTGGTGAAGTCTATTTTTTGATAGCAATCACCATTGAGAATATTAATACAAATTAGGTAAAAAATATTGAAGGTTTCAATGGTTTTGAACTTTGTATCATTCATAAAAAAATAATAGGTATTTTCATAGAAAATTATTTTTCTCCCATAGTATTTGGTATAGGTAATGTGTGTATAAAGTTTCAAGATTTTTTGAAAATTGTAGAATTAGTTATGCATTTTTGAAACTCGACTAAAAATTCGAATTCAGAAAAATCAGAACCAGTCGAGCTGGCACCTCGACTGGAGATAGCACTAGTTGACTGTTAGCACTATTTTTGGCAAAATATGTTCATAGGAGAGTCAAATAGGGTAAGAATCAAATTTTAAGAGGGGTCAAAGTTCAAGGTTGAACTTTTACCCTTATTTTTAAAAGTTTAGATTTCCTATAGGCTTAGAACTTCTCCAAAGACATTGTTGGTGTAATGATTAAGGGGAAGCAGGTCTTTAAGGGGAGCATGCCCATCAAGGCATGATGGATGAATTTTGAAAAAAAAAAAAAGGGAGAATGAAAAATTGTCTTTTATTGTGTGATAAGGGTTTTATCACTAAAGAGAATCAAGGGTTGAAGATGAAGGAAAAGGGGAAGAATGAGTAAAGTCAGCAAAGACTTTTTGATGTGTGCCAAAGGGGTAGAATGAAGAGTTTAAGTTAGAAAACATTCATTATGATTTGGCAAAAGAAGAGGCGAGTTGAGCATCAAAAAGGTATTGTCAAACATCAAAAAGGGAGAGATTGTTGGTGTAATGAACCTCATGTCAAGGTTGACCAAGCTCGAGTGAGACTCGAATAAAGTTTCGATGTTTGACAATATGATTGACAATATGATTGGATGGTATGGGGCATCCATAATTGTATGGAGTTGTTGACCGAGAAGTCAAGTAGGTTAAGGTTGAATAGAGACTTGATGGGAAAAGTCCAACTGGGATTTGGCAAAAGTGAAGTCCCAGCAGATCGAGGAGATCATGCTTGGTATGTGAAGTCTCGACATATCAAGAAGATCATGATTGGCAAGGGAAATCCCGACAGGTCGAGGAGACCGTGCTTGGCAAGGAAAAGTCTAAGTATGGAGACTTGACATAGAAAGTTCAAGGATAGAGACTTGGCAAGGAAAGTCTAAGTATGGAGACTTGGCAAGGAAAGTCCAAGTATGAAGACTTTGCAAGAAAAGTCCAAGTGCAACTTGGAAATGGAAGTCCTGGAGCATGGCTCTTGGCAAAGAAGTCCCAGAGGTACGATTTCTTGGCAAAGGAAGACCCAATAGCATGACAGAGCCAAAGGAAGACTTGAAGGCTAGCGCAAAGGGTGAGGAGTCGTGGACTCCAATGCATCCTAAAAGTGTGAGGTTGATGGAAGAAGCTTGAATATTTAGGTCTAGGCTAAGGGTAAGTGTCAAGTATGAGAGGATCATACTTGATGCGTTAAACCTCAGTTTTGAGGTGTACCAGTCGACGCGTCACTATTGCAAGTGAACAGAAGCGAGTTGTGCTCGACCATCACCTCGACTAGGTTCCTAGTCAAGACTGCACCTAAACTGGTATCTGTTTGCAAGCAAATAGAAGCAAGATGACTTTGACCAATGCCTCAACTAATCAAGTGCTCAGGCGATGAGGGAAAGCCGCTCGGGCACTACGGTACTTGGGTGCGCGAGCAAGTGCTCGGGAAGTCTCGAGCGGTACTTGAGATGGTGCTCTGGTAGTCGGGAGCTCATACTCGGGAAGCACAACATTTCATGATTGGGCATGCAATGCTCGGGAAGCACTAGACCTTACCCAGTCGAGGCGACACCTCGACTGGCAGTGTTGCTGTGCTCGGGAAATGTCGGAGCACGTGCTCAGAAGCGAGGCAAGCTCGACATGCACCTCTATTAGGTGATAATCGAGGTGACACCTCGACTGGCATGCTCGGGTAGCCGTGGTGCTCGAGAAATGAGAAATTGGTGCACGAGAGAGCTCCAACGAAGCAGTCGACTGGCTGAAGGAAAAGTTGGGGAGCAGGTGCACAGAAACAAGACATGCTCAACCAGGACCTTGACTAGGTTGTTAGTCGAGGTGACGCCTCAACTAGACCTAAGTTAAAGCAAGTCATAAGGGAGAAAAGTTACCGTTGGCAATGGTAATATTTTCTAATCAAGGTGGTGGTCGAGGTAGCTATACTGGTGGCATCGAAAGCGGGCAGAAATCAGCTCGTTGGTTAGCCTATAAGAAGGGGCTTCGTGGTGATTTACAGATGCTAGTTCTTGGGGAGTTAGAAGGTGAAGTGATGTTGCATTCCAACCTTTTAAGGCATTCCAAAGCAACCAAACAATGATCAAGCCATGATCTATCTTGTGTAAAGCGTTCTTTTCATTTGCATTCCACTTATTTCCTTTACACTTTGTTTTTGGTTGTCTTATTGTAAAGCTCTAGCTTGTAAGAGGTTTCTCCACCTCTGGAAGTTTTCGAGAAGGAGGAAGTATAGTGGTGATTCGTAAGAGCTAGGCCATGGAGTAAGAATCGGAGATTCCGAATCACATAAAATCGGTTTGTTGTGCTGGTTGTGTTTTGTTTTTCTTTATGCTTTAGTTTTCCGCTACACATTAACGACTTGTAGACAAGTACAATGAACGCAATCAAAGAACGAGTGACGAACGTTATTCACCCCTTCCCCCTTCTAGCGCAAATCAAGGTCCCAACATTATATTCATCGGTCTGAAATATATTCACAACTTCCTCGCATTGAAATGCTATGTCTTTCCAACGTTCCTCAATTTTTTTCGTGCTTTCATTTTACAAACAATCCACCAATCAATTTTTTCATTTTTCAAACTAGGATATAAAGCATAAAATACTTGAATCATTTGTTGTGCCAACACAAATGATTCATACCTTTTATACAATTTATTATGATTTAGTTCAGCTAAATTAAACTGTGGATGCACCTTCATCCTTTTGACAAGGTCAAATCAATGACAAATAAATAAAACAACTCACAATTTTGGTCCAGAATACTTTACTTTTATAATTTCTTCCAATAAAACATAAAAATAATTTCTTACACCTTCATCATTGGATGATTGAACACAAACTCCACTATTCACTATAGTTTTCTTCATTCCATATTCTTGAATATGAAAATTATATGTGTTTATGAAATTTACTAGCCAAGTTCGTACCATTGATTTTGGATCCCATGATAGATGGATTAGCAATTCTTGCTTAACATGAGTTTGATTATCATGAACCTAAAGTCAAATAAATATGTACTAAATTCCAGATTTGATCAATTTATTATATACTACTTACATATTTTTTAAACCATTGTACAAATTCTTTGTCGTACAAGTGATCAAACTCATGTGTCGAAAGTACATAATATAAGTTTTGAAAAATCCTACCATAAAAAAATTATAACATAAATAATTTACGACATAAGAAATATATAATATAACAAATATATACTAACTCGAAATATGATGTTATTTCTGTAGGATTGTTGGCGTCGCTAGAAAGGGGGGGGAATGAATAGCTACGCTTGTCTTTTCGATTCGTTGTACCCTTCTACAATGATTAGTACACAGCGGAAACAAGAAAACAAATACAGAAAAAATGACAAACGCAAACACACTAATTTTACATGGTTCGGAACACAAGTCCCTACTCCACGATTGAGCCCTCGTCGGCTCTAGTGATGCACACCACCACTATAAACTTCTCCTTCTCAGTGATACACCGAAGGTGGAGAAACCCTTTTGTACAGTTTATCAGAAATGTTACAAGAAATCTTACAGTAGACAATGAAGAAGCAGTAAAATGAGTACAGATTTCAGAGTGAATGAAAATGCTTCTTGCTTGCTGAATCGTTGACACTCCTGTTGGATGATCAAGGCTTTTAAGAATGAAGAAGCTTTTTCCCTCGTGTCTTTCTTCAGAAAATGTCATAAGTTCTTATTTTTCTACTCTTAACTTTGAAATATATAAGCCCAGAATACTTGATAGCTCGGCTGGTGCCTCGACTGGAGCATTAATTGGCATTTATTAATGGCTTCAACAGTAAGATTTGGACCATAATTAGTTTTATTTCCGTTGAAAACATAGGTCCAGTCGAGGCGATGATCCGACGCTGATCGGCAGCTTTGGTTCCACTGAATAGAGCAACAATGAGCTCCTGATACCCCTTGCTTCGCTTGGATTAAAGTTTAGTCGCCGCTGCCGAGGCAAGTTGGTTCCAATCGCAATGATCTCCCGGTACCGATCCCTTGCGTCTGTTCCGTTGGATCAAAGCTCTAGTCAAGTCACCGCCTCGACTGCTGTCGGTTTTCCTACGAACATACAGGTCACAGTCGAGACATCAACCGACTGTGGCTTGCCTCTGCTCGTAAGAAATAACCTCGGAGAGGCGCCTCGATCGATACAAATGTAACTCGCCGCTTGTCCAGCGATCGAGCTCTCAGTCGACACCTCCTTGTGTCTGCTTAGTTGAACCAAGCATCAGTCAAGGCGTCGCCTCGACTGGTATGAGTCAACTTGCTGCTCGTCAAGAGCAGTAAGTTCCAGTCGAGGTGTCACCTCGACTACCACCTTTACCTGATGCCTATGAATTACTGTTCATAGGTCTTCCATGCCAGGAATCATCTCTGGGACTTCGTGCCAAGACTCCCTGTCCGGGTCTTCACTGCCAAGAGGCCACGCCTCCGGGACTTCACTACCAAGACTCCTCGTCCGGGACTTCACTTGCCAGGACTCCATGTCCGGGTCTTCACTTGCCAAGAGGCCACACCTCCGGGACTTCACTGCCAAGACTCCTCGTCTGGGTCTTCACTTGCCAGGACTCCACATCCGGGTCTTCACTTGCCAGGACTCCACGTCTTGCATCTAGTCCTCGACCTATAAGAGATTTCCTGAAAATACATCTCAACCAACCATATGAGATAACACATAATTATCACCTTGACTTAAACCCTTGTCAATCACCAAAAACATCATTTGGGTCTGATTGCACCAACAATCTCACCCTTTTTTGATGTTTGACAATACGGTTTAAGTTTAGGTGATGAAATTATAGCACAATATAAATTGAATATGCACAAAGAAGAGATACAGATGAGTAGTTTAAAAAGTTTTAATTTCAGGTTAAATTAAACTTAAGGCCCATCTTCTCCCCCTTTGGCAAATAGCCAAAAAAAAGAGTTGCTTATAGAAGCACTCCCCCTGAATTCATTACCCTCAGGTTATCAAATGCACTAACAATATATTTTAGCAAGATAAATGTCAGTTGTGCATTTCTAAAGAAAGATATAAACCACCAGAAAAAAAATTTGACATAATTTTCCTTAATATTTGTTGTAATATCCCTATTCATGACAACTCAAATAAAAAAAACAAACCTACATACACAGAGATATTAGAAACAAATATACAAGCATACACCAAAAAAGTCACCCAAAACATCCTGATATATATATTTTCTTGAATTCAAATTGTTCATACAGATAAAAAGAAAAAGAAAAACTAAACTGCTGAAGATGATGGTCCTGATGAATCCGACATCATGGCATGAAGGAGACTTAGTATTTTCTCCTGCTGGGCAGAGACTTCGGAAAACCGAGCATCTAGCTTGGAGTGAAGCTCTTCGAATTTAGTGTCGATTGACGTACTAAGGTCCATGAATTTAGTATCAACTGAGTTTGTGAACTCAGCATGATCTTTTCGCAGATTCTCTAGTTGTTCAGACATGGTGGAAGATGGTTCAACAATTGGACGTTCTTGTTCACCTTCTTCCTCCATATCCCACCTTTCACCCGCTTGATGTCCATCCGCCCACTCAACGGTGCTACCAACTTTTGACATGCCGGCCAAAGAAAAGTTTCTCCACTTTATGAAATCAAAGTCTATCATCTGCCTAATTTTCCCCCTGCTTGTGTTGATGCCTATGGATTCTAGCCAGAATGTGATGATATGACCAAAAGGCATGTAAATTTTCTTTTGGACAGGAGTTGAGAAGTGGACTATGCAAAGAAAGATGTTTAAAGCAACATTAAAGTTTAAACGTTGCTTTAAGAGATGTAGAGATAGTAAATGATGTGGTCTTATCTTAGCTTGCCCCCTAGTAACAATTGGAAGGATGCAACCTACAATGACCTTATATAGGACATTATCAGGGGCAGCTAATGCCATGGCCAGAAATAGAGTAAGACCAGGTTGTCTGGGTTTTTTAAAGAAGTACTCATGAATTACATTTATGGAGTATCCCTCAACAGGTTCTTGAATGCTTGGATAACATTCAAGGGTTGAGTTTGACCCTCGACACTCTAGAAATGCTCTGAGGATATCAGGAGTGAAAGATATGTCCTTTCTGGCTACCCTACTCTTAAAGATGAGCCTATCACCTGTAGGCTCTAGATTGTTGTAGAATTCACTAACTAAGTCTATATTGATGTCATGATCACAATAGACTAGTTTATTGAGCCCATAGTAGTTAATCATTTGTATAACATGTTGAGCATGTTTTTCAAAAAATTCTTTATCTAATGATCTAGTATGCATCAACTTAAATTTGTGGGCAGTAAAGGTATGTTGATGATGTGTGGAGGGAAACCGGGGATTCGTAGATGGATTTTCCCGAGGTGTTTCACTTGACTCGCCTATCCTACGTTTTTGTCTAATGAATGCCAAAATGATGTTAAAAAAAATAATATGATGGTATGATGAGTGGCAATAACCAACACCCAATTAGTTAACCAATATTACTAAGTTGTGTAATCAAAGAGATGAGTTTAGAAATTTACTTAGGTGCCATTTTTCCTGTTGTTGACTGGTCTTGTGGGATCAAGAAGATGACTTCTGTGAAATCACCTTCTCCAACTAGAAAAAAAAAACTGGCAAACCCTAGAAAATCTGGCAAAATCTAGGGTTTGAGAAAATCGTCGTCTAGGGTTAGGGATTGACCAAAAGAGGGAATGAGGGGCTGGAGAACTTACTTGAAGTTAGTTTAGGAGTGAGTGAGGTAATCCAGGGTTTCGTTGGTGTTAAACTTGGCTGGAGACTCGAACGGCGACAGCCAGGCGACAGAAGAGAAAAAATGCGGCGAGAAGAGTCGAGGCGAGTCGCGAGTTTGGGAGAGGCGGTAAGTGAATTTCCTTATATATTTCTTAGTTACGCAGTCGAGGCAGTAAGTTGAACGCCTCGACTGTTATATCAGTTGAGGCGCCAATGAGTGCGCTTCGCTTGCTCACATCCTCTCAATGAGGCGATTATTGAAATGCCTCATTGTATTCTGAAGGTTCGTTTTTGTCTTAGATATTTTAAGTTCCAAATTCGTTGTATTTAGGTATTTAAAACATTTTAAAAGTGACAATATACTCTATTGACAATATCAAACATATATTGGATGTTTCACTTGAGTTTTATCATTATTTAAGATGTCCAACCAATTTTACTTGGTTGGAATGTCCAATTATTATTTTTTAAAACCAAATACACATGAATTATGTATTGGTCTTCCCCATAATTGGTCAACTTAATGATTCATGCAGTTTTCAACCGCATTACTCAAGTTATGCATCATAACAAGCAATTTGAGTAAATTGGTTGCTCCTAACATCTCACCCCTATCTAGCAACACACAAGCATAGTTAATCCTATGATTTGTGTGAGATGTTTCCCAAAGGTATCCCAAACATTATTTTCCCATTTCTTTTGAACTTATGAATTAGTCCTTATGATCACGGAGAGTTTTCACTCAGCTGCACACATTCCCAACTCTCTTCTTAAATGACTAAATTCATTTTATGGAAGAGGTTTTGTGAAAAATATCGAAGATTCGCCTTTAGACTCAATATAATTGAGTATAATATCTCCTCTTGCTACATGATCCCTAATGAAGTGATGTCTCACTTCAATGTGTTTTGTTCGGAATGATGGTGGTTTTTGTTAAGTTGATCGTGCTAATATTATCACATAGCACTTGCACGTTCTTATATGAAAACCATAATCCTCCAATGTGTGAGTCATCCATAACAATTGTGACACACTCTCTCCCATGGCTATGTACTCGGCCTCGTGGTGGAGAGAGCAACACAATGTTGCTTTCGACTTGACCAACCAACTAAAGCTGAACCTAGGAATTGACAGCCCCCGCTAGTACTTTTTCTATCTAGTTTGCATCCTGCATAATTTGAATCTTTATAGCCTACTAAATCAAAAGACTCAGTTCGGGGATACCACAGTCCAACTGATATTGTTGCTTTAAGATATCTCATAATTCTTTTAACAGCAACCCAATGAGACTCTTTAGCACACGATTGATATCGTGCACATGCCCACAAAGAAATACTATATCAGTCTACTACTTGTAAGATATAAAAGACTACCTATGACACTCCTATAACGCTTTAGATCAACAGGTTTACCATCTACATCATTATCTAGATGAGTGTTTTGTGCCATTGGAGTGGCAACCTCCTTAACATTTTCCATGTTGAATCTTTTTAGCAACTCCATGGCATATTTTGATTGACAAACATGAATTCCTTCTTTGGTTTGTTTGATTCGAAGTCCAAGGAAAAATGTCAACTCCACTACTAGACTCATCTCAAACTCACTCTCCATGTGTTCTATGAATTCATTGAGATAAGCCCTATTGTTTGAACCACAGATTATGTCATCGACATAAATCTGAGCTACAAATATGTCTTCACCGCTTTTGGAAAAGTGGGATCAATTTGACCTCTTCTAAAACCCCTCTCAACTAGAAAAATTGACAACCTTTCGTACCATGCACGAGGTGCTTGTTTCAGCCCATAAAGAGCCTTCTTGAGCTTATACACGTGATTTGGAAATTCATAATTTTCAAATCCCAGTGCTTGTTCAACATAGACCTCTTCCTTTATAAACTCGTTCAAAAATGCTGACTTCACATCCATTTGATATAATTTGAATCCTCTATATGCTGCAAATGCTAGCATTAATCGAATGGATTCTAACCTAGCCACGGGTGCATAAGTTTCACCATAATCAAGTCCCTCAATTTGATTGTATCCTTTGGCTACTAACCTAGTTTTATTTTTCATTATTTCTCCTTTATCATTCAATTTATTCTTGAATACCCATTTGGTTCCTATTATGGTAGCTTGATCAGGTCTTGGAACTAAATCCCAAACTTGACTTCTCTCAAATTGTCCCAATTCATCTTGCATTACTATAATCCAGTCCGGATCAAGCAAAGCTTCATCAATTACTTTTGGTTCAATTTCAGAGATTAATGCTACTTGATTCACTTCATTTCTAAAGTATGATCTTGTCCTCACCCCTTGATGGATGTCTCCAACAACTTGGTCTAGGGAATGACTAGTGCCCATTCTAGTAGATCTTGGTACTTGAGATGTTTCTTGAACCTCATTGTTAGATACAATCTCAAGCAATGACCCTTCTGATCTAGATTTTTCATTTTCGGAGTCAGATTTGACTCCCCCTACACTTGTGTCCTCCTTCAAACTTAATCTTTTGAGTTCGACTTTTACTGCATCACTATTATCCTTAGAATCAATTTGGTCTTTACATTCCTCAAAAACCACATTTGATGATTCCTCAACCAAATTTGTTCGTTTGTTGTAAACTCGATAAGCCTTACTAGTGAGGGAATATCCTAACAGAACACCTTCATCTGCTTTTGCAGTGAATTTTCCTAGATGATCCTTAGTGTTTAAAATGAAAACCTTGCAACCAAAAATCCTAAGATGTTTGACTGTTGGTGGTTTTCCAAACCATAGTTCATGAGGTGTTTTTCCTAAGAATCTATGTATCAAAACTCTGTTTTGAACATAGCATGCAGTGTTAATTGCCTCAGCCCACAAGTAACTAGGAAGAGTATACTCATTTAGCATACTCCTCACAGCTTCTTGCAAAGCTCTATTCTTCCTCTCTACCACACCATTTTGTTGTGGTGTCCTAGGAGTGGAAAACTCATGTTTATAGCCTTTTAAAACAGAATTCCTTAAACCTCATATTTTCAAATTCTCCTCCATGATCACTCCTAATTGTTTTAATTGTTGAGTTTTTCTCATTTTCAATTCTTCTACAAAAAGGAATAAAAATTTCTAATGTTTGATCCTTATGTTTGAGAAAGAAAGTCCATGTATATCTAGTATAATCATCTACTACTACCAAGCAATATCTACTTCCATTCAAGGTTTTTGTGGAGCTACTATCAAACAAATCTAAATGCAATAAATCTAAAGCATTTAAAGTACTTATAGTGTTCTTTCTTTTATGTGATGCTCTTATTTGTTTACCTTTTTGACATGCATCACATAGCTTGTCCTTTTCGTACTTGAGCAATGGTAGACCCCGCACAAGCTCTTCCTTGGCCAACCTCTTGATATTTTTCATGTTGACGTGTGCTAGTCTCCGATGCCATAGCCATGATTCATCTTCTTTGGACAAAAAACACTTCACACGCAGGTTAGTAGCACTACTAAATTGAACTTGATAGATATTTTCCTTCCTCGTCCCTACTAGCATGATAGTATCGGTTTCATTATGTTTAATTAAGCATTTAGTTGAATAAAATTCTACTCTATATCCTTCATCACATAATTGATTGACACTTAACAAATTAAAAACCATTCCTCTAACTATCAGAACATTCTTAATCCTAAATTGTTCAGATATTACTGTGTCTCCTACTCCTATGACTTTTAGTTTGCCACTATTACCAAAAGAAACAGTACCTTTACTCCTGTTTTTAAATGTAGCAAACTTTGTGGAGTCCCCGGTCATGTGCTTGGAGCATCCGCTATCTACGACCCACATCATTGGATACTCCCCCTCGATCGGTACCTAATCAAACACGAAAAACAAGATCTTTTGGAACCCAAATTTTGGGTCCATTAGCATTTACGACATATTGTTTAGGAATCCAAGCCTTAGTTGTGTTTTCTTTACCAACATGAGTTCTATTGACTAATGACATGAAACTGAATTCCCTTTTTGTTGGTTTGTAGCATATTCCTGCTCTATTGTAAACTGCCCTTTGGGCATCTAAAATCATGTTAAGAGTTTGAGAGCTTGTTGTGAATCTCTCAAGTGTGCACTTGAGATCATCAACTTGTGCTCTTAAGAAATTGTTTTCTTCCCTAAGTTTTTCGATTTCATAAGTATCAATTCTAATTTATGCAGGAACAGAATCCTGAGTTTTAAGCTCCTCTAATTTTGATTTTAACATCTTAACTTTATTTTTTGATCTACTCAAGGCATTAGTTAAGCATGCTACTGTTTCATACAATTTATCTAGTTCAGGAGATGTTACCTCATCATCAGATGATGATGATGATGTGTCCTTCCGTGAAGACTCATCTGAATCTGTGTGATCAAACGCCATTAGTGTCGTATGCTTGGCTCCTTTTGCCCTGTCTTCATCTTCTGAGGAACTGGAAGAAGAGTCATCCCATGTTGCCCTCAACGCCTTCTTCTTCCTAGACTTGTCCTCTTTCTTGTTGAGATCAGGACATTCACTCTTGATGTTCCCTTTCCTGTTACACTCAAAACAAACCACATCAGATTTACCTCTAAATTTATGTGATGACTTACCTTTCCTCTTGTCTGCGAAGATTTTCTTTACATCCTTCTTATTGTACTTTCTGCTTCTCCTCATCATCCTCCTCACGAAATTGGCTACCTCGCTGGATGAGGACTCATCGTCACTGTCACTATTTGTCTCATATGAGGATGAAGATGACTCCTTCTTCTTCTCCTTTTTCTTGTTCTCCTTGTATTGCTCACCTACAACAAAAGCAATACCTTTCTTTTTTGGACCCTTGTTAGCTTGCTCATGTAATTCCATTTCACAAAATAATTCATCCAACTTTATAGTAGACAAATCCCTTGATACTTTGTAGGCATCTACCATAGATAACCATAAAGCATTTTGGGGAAAAGACTTTAGGACGTACCTGATAATGTCTCTGTTTTCCAAATTTTCTCCAACTGAATGCAGGCCATTCAATACTTCCTTGAACCTTCCATGCAACTCACCAACAGTCTCGCCATCTTTCATAGCAAGATTTTGTAGCTGGTTCATGTAGAGATCTCGCTTTGCTATCCTCGAGTCTCTTGTCCCTTCGTTCAGTTCTATCAGTTTATTCCAGAGATCTTGCGCGCTGCTGAACGAATCCACTTTGTTGAGTTGATCCTTCGCTAGACCACATTGCAGAGTCACGGTGGCCTTAGCATTTGCTTGCGCCTTGCGTTTTTGTTCTACAGTCCACCTTCCAGACTCAAGTACTTTGCCTTCTACGTCCATCGGTGTCGTGAAACCTTCGGTTACCGAAAACCACATATCTATCTCAGTCATGAGATAGTACTCCATCCGGCTTCGCCAAAACTAGAAGTTCGTTCCGTCAAAGAATGGAGGCATGTTTGTGATATAACCTTCTTGCATCGCCATTTGAACTTGCTCTTGCGGTTGTGAATCCGAAGAAGAGCACCTTGCTCTATTACCAATTGTAGGATCGTTGGCGTCGCTAGAAAGGGGGGGGATGAATAGCTACGCTCATCTTTTCGATTCGTGGTACCCTTCTACAATGATTAGTACGCAGCGGAAACAAGAAAAAGAATACAGAAAAAATGACAAACGTAAACACACCAATTTTACGTGGTTCGGAACACAAGTCCCTACTCCACGGTTGAGCCCTCGTCGGCTCTAGTGATGCACACCACCACTATAAACTTCTCCTTCTCAGTGATACACCAAAGGTGGAGAAACCCTTTTGCACAGTTTATCAGAAACGTTACAAGAAAGCTTACAGTAGACAATGAAGAAGCAGTAAAACGAGTACAGATTTCAGAGTGAATGAAAATGCTTCTTGCTTGTTGAATCGTTGACACTCCTGTTGGATGATCAAGGCTTTTAAGAATGAAGAAGCTTTTTCCCTCGTGTCTTTCTTCAGAAAATGTCGTAAGTTCTTATTTTTCTACTCTTAACTTTGAAATATATAAGCCCAGAATGCTTGATAGCTCGAGCCTGATTAGGGCTTTTCTGCCCGCCCAGTCGAGTCGCCTCGGCTGGTGCCTCGACTGGAGCATTAATTGGCATTTATTAATGGCTTCAACGGTAAGATTTGGACCATAATTAGTTTTATTTCCGATGAAAATATAGGTCCGGGCCGAGGCGATGATCCGACGCTTGATCGGTCGGCTTTGGTTCCAATCAATGAGAGCAACAATGAGCTCCCAATCGATCCCCCTTGCTTTTGTTCCGCTGGATTAAAGTTTAGTCGAGTCGCCGCTGATCGGTGCTTTGGTTCCAATCAACAGAGCAACAATGAGCTCCCATACAACTTTGCGGCTCTGCTCCGTTGAATCAAAGCTCTAGTCGAGTCACCGCCTCGACTGCTATCGGTTTTCCTACGAACATACAGGCCACAGTCGAGACATCAACCAACTGTGGCTTGCCTCTGCTCATAAGAAATAACTCACGAGGCGCCGCTTCCACCGATACAATGTAACTCGCCGCTTGTCCAGAGCAGCTGAGCTCACCGACACCTCTGCGCCTCGCTTAGTTGAACTAAGCATCACCAAGGCGCCGCCGACCGGTATGAGTCAACCTCGCCGCCATAAGAGCAAGAGGTTCCAATGAGGCGCCACCGACTACCACCTTTACCTGATGCCTATGAATTACTGTTCATAGGTCTTCCATGCCAAGAATCATCTCCGGGACTTCGTGCCAAGACTCCCTGTCCGGGTCTTCATTGCCAAGAGGCCACGCCTCTGGGACTTCACTGCCAAGACTCCTCGTCCGGGTCTTCACTTGCCAGGACTCCACGTCCGGGTCTTCACTTGCCAAGAGGCCACGCCTCCGGGACTTCACTGCCAAGACTCCTCGTCCGGGTCTTCACTTGTCAGGACTCCACGTCCGGGTCTTCACTTGCCAGGACTCCACGTCTTGCATCTAGTCCTCGACCTATAAGAGATTTCCTGAAAATACATCTCAACCAACCGTATGAGATAACACATAATTATCACCTTGACTTAAACCCTTGTCAATCACCAAAAACATCATTTGGGTCTGATTGCACCAACAATTTCTAGACAGTTCAGTAAAATATGTGTGGGTCGTCCACCATTCTTGACCAGTTAAGTATCTACACCTATATGGTTCACTTAATCGACAAGATATCATTTCTTTCCACTCTCCATCTTTTGAACTAAATGTGAGGCTCAAAATAATATGATGCAAAAAAATGTTACTTCCTCCACAATGCATGCATTAACAATAGAGGCTTCAACGCATGCCTTATTTTTCACTTTCTTCTTCAAATGATATAGAAATTTAATTGTAATAAAATAAAATATATTATAAAATAATATATAATCAAATTAGTCATTTTATATACATTGATAACGAAGTATAGAAGATAAAAATTTCACCTTTCAAATGAATACATCCATCGCAATTAAATAGGACCTCTAACTTTAGCCTCATATGGCAAATGAATCAAAAAATGATAGTGAAAATATCCTTTCTAAATTATATAAAATGATTAGAATCTCTCTCTCTAATATCTCCATATGTGAATTTCTCAACACTGTTAAGCAAATATCATGAAGAAAAATACTTAATAACACCCATACAAAAATTTATAAGAGTTCCTTTAAATCAATAGGAATTAGCCTTTCCATGAATATATGACAATTATGACTTTTCAAACCAATCAATTTGTAT
This sequence comes from Wurfbainia villosa, assembly GCA_025175895.1. Classification (NCBI taxonomy): domain Eukaryota; kingdom Viridiplantae; phylum Streptophyta; class Magnoliopsida; order Zingiberales; family Zingiberaceae; genus Wurfbainia; species Wurfbainia villosa. Next base: position 36,528,112 of record CM046006.1, read on the forward strand.
TCTTTCAAATTGACATATATCTCGAAATTAGAGACACCCATAAAAAAATCTCAATAATTTCAATCATGCACAAACAATCCATCTATGATACTTATTCAATGTATAAATTTTCTTTGGCTTTGGTCCCCTACTACTTTCATCGACATCAAGAGTGGGTCGGTTACAAAGGAGTCACATTTTGTTTCTCTTACATTTAGATTATCTTTAGTTTTTCTAGCAACATCCATCACTGTATTTATCAGATTATCAAAAATATTCTTCTCAATATTCATCACATCGAGATTATGGTGAATCAAATGACCCTTCCAATATGGAAAATCCCAAAATATAATTTGTTTAGTCCATTTATGCGTACTTCCATAGTCATATGTTATACCATGTTGCTTTTTAATAACAGATGAAAAGTTAAGTACTCTATACCAAATTTGTTCACTGATTAATCTCAATGGTGGAGATGTTCTTTCAATTTTATTCTTAGTGAATTCTTTTTTATTCCTGTTAGGGTAATCAACCCAAGTATGATCTTAGTTTTGATGTATGTATCAAAGAGTTTAAGTTAGGATGTCTATGCTTTTAATGTGTGTTTTCAAGTTGTGCAGGACTTGGTGAATCACACATGAGTAGCTTGATGAAGCATTGGCAAGTTAACTCATCTCATGGCTCGGGTCCTTGAGTCGGTGAAGGATGGCATGGGGAGAAGCTGTGAGCTTAGTGCATCTGAGGGACCGTCAGACGAGGAGCAATGGAGTGAAGCCAAAGGAAGTAGACTTTAGGGCAAGACGTGAAGGATGACACGGGGAGAAGTAGTGAGCTTAGTGCATTCGAGAGACACAGACCTAAGGAAGAGAGCCTCAATGGAAGATTCCATGGGGAGATGAGAGTTGAGCGATTGTAACCCGGGGATGGGTAGTTCAACTTAGGTGAATTTGACCAAATGGCTAAGATCAAGTGTCAGATGCTCAAACACCTTGTTGTTTGAGGTTTTACCCGACGACAGTCGACTGATATAGTTATTAGTTTACTGGTCCAAGTTGATTGTTAGTTGACTAGTGTCAGCTAGGGTTTCGTGGCCTATCAATCGACTGCCAAGGGTTGTCAGTCGACTGGTCCACCATCAGTCGATTGCCATGGAAGAAAGTCGACTGTTATAAGTGGACACGAGCACAAAACCACTCGTAGACGACTGAGTAATCGACTATTGACTTGATCAGTCGACTAATCAGAGTACCATTGAGCTGTGATGACCGCGAATCAAACTTGGTGAGAAGTCGTTGGAGTCGATCAACTACCACGGCAGTCGACTGCTGCAAGTCCAACGAGAAAAAGAGTCTCCTCTCTATAAAAGGAGGCCTTGGGAAGCTTGAGGAGGTCAATGCTTTCGCTCTAAATCATACTCAAGCTCTCCAAGTGTTTTTACTCTCTTCTTCACTAATTCTACTTCTATTATCTTGTAAGAAGAGGGTTATTGTAAGAAGGTCTTTCTCCACCTTGTGTTCATCTAAAGGAGAAAATAGTGGAAGGGTTTAAGGAGTGATTCGCCTAACAGATTGTCGTGGACTAGCGGCAAGAGGTTGTGAACCACATTAAAGGCTTGTGTTCTTATTGTCTTCTTTATTTTTGTTTTAGCCTTAATTGTATTTGTGTTAGTATTATTATTATTATGCTGCGCTAATAAGTGTGTAGACAATCAAGCACGAATGAATTCCATCGAGTATCAATTAGGCTTTGATCTCTCCATATATATTGGATATCCTAAGATCCCAACGGTACTCTATCCCGATAACATATCATAGGCCGAAAAGTCATTTATGATCCAAATAAGAGCAACCTTCAATCCTTCATTATAAATATATGATTAGTATGAACATCATATGTAGGAACACCTTCATCCCATAGTTTTTTTAGCTCCACAATCAGTAGTTGTATGTAAACATCTATTAACTTTTTTGGATTTTGTAGGTTAGGCACAACCAATGTTAAAAATATATATGGTGTTTTCATACACATACCAGGTGGAACATTATACGGAGTTAAGATAATTGACCACCCAGACTAAGTTCTTCCTGATTCATCAAATGGAACAAATCCATCAGCGCAAAGACCTAGCCTAATGTTTCGAGTCTCCTTCGTAAACTTAGGATATATTATATCAAATACTTCCATGCCTCTGTATCTGATAGATGACACATTGATCCATTTTTTGTTTCATGATTTGCATACCAAGTCATGTGTTCAATAGTGACATTTGATGCATAAAACCTTTGCAACCTAGGAGTTAAGACGAATAAAATATTTATTTTTATGATTTACATTATCGATTACAATCCAATATCATGATACTCTTGTACCTATATTGATTCCAAAATTTATAAAAATGTACATCTTCATCATCTCCCCAATATAGCATACAACTATCTTTGCAAACATCAATTCATTCCACCAAAAGACCTAATTCTTTCACAAGTTTTTTAACTATAAAAATCATTGGACAATATGTGATCAAGAATAAAATCATTAAAACAATCTTCATACACACTATGCTTTGCATCGACATTCAATAGTCTTGTGGTTAGAGATAATTTAATGTGACTGCCACAACTATCCCATGCATGTTCATTTACAGCTCTCAACACTTTCTAAAATTAGAGATATGATTCATTATCCATATTTTCATCAACACCTGATACTTCTACCTCTTCCAATGATGATGCATAACTAATATGTATATATTTGTTCAAATATTGAAGGAACTAGAATGTGTAGGGCTTGGTTCGGAAACAAAATTATAACCTACTGCATCAATTACCATCCTCTGATATGGATTTAATTGATCATAATAACTCTGATCCCCACTAACTGGGACTTGTATATTTCATCCATACTCCTCATCAGATATAAATGGTTTACCATTATATGTTCAATTATAGTAATTTGGGATAAAATCAAATCTATAAAAATATTATCAAATTTTATCACACTGAATAAATTTATCATTATGACACTTTCTACATGAACACCTTAACTTATTCATATCCATAAACTTAACATTACTATAAATAAAATCTAAAAATTGTTCCAAACTAATAATAAACTCATCGTTTAAATTTCAATGTTCAGATAAATTCTTTTTATACATCCAACTTCTCTCTTTCTGTATTTTTTCTATTTCCAAATTTAAAATTATTATAACATTAAAAAATCTACTACAAATAAAGCTACTATCTCACATATACAAAACACCCCATACTCATGCATATTCAAGGGGTTTGAAGCTAAACCCTAATATCATTACAATTATTTTGATCCACATACAACATATAAGAGGGTAAAGCATGAGCAATTGATACATGATTGATATGTTATGCATTTTTTTAAAAGACACGTATATCTTGAGTCGCATGACTTCAAGTGTTGTTTTGATCTAAAACGAATGAAAGAGGCATAGAAGAAAAACCATCTATAAATGCATAGAAGAATACCAAAAAACCTTTCAAGATTTTGTTTCTTCAAGAATATAATTTCCTCTTAGGTACTCTACATTCTCAACACTTACAAACATTTGCACCCAGTATTTGGATCTCCTACATACGTAACCTGTAAAATAAATAAATAAATAAATTACTCGAAACAAAATCGTGAGGTCAAGCCATGCAGGGGCAGCGACCCATCACACGTACTGACCGCGCAGGGCACAGTACCCCCATTGTGCGACCGGGACCCGCAGGGGACAACACCCCTACCATGCGACTCGGTCATGCAGGCACCGCATGTCCTATCCATGCAGTGGGTAGCACCTCCATCGCGAGATGTTGAATCTACCATCTGGAAGATTTGCACAAATTTGCTACCCCAACTGTCAGATCTCCATCCCCCGTCCAAGAGAGAAAGAAATTACCTTTCATCCGACGCAAAATGTTTGAGAGAAAAATTGTCTAAGTTTGAGTTACAAATGTGATTATGCAATGAAATATTTTTGTCATAAAATTAGTGGTAATATTACAATAAATTTCAATTTCGTTGCAAATTTTACGATGAATTTTAGTTTAGCTGTAAATTTTATGACAAATTTTAATTTCATAGCAAATTTTGTGATGAATTTCACTTTCGTGACAAATTTTTATGATGAATTTCACTTTCATGGCAAATTTGTATTCTAAATTTAAATTTCGTTATAAATTTTACGATTAATTTCAATTTCGTTGCAAATTTTATGATAAATTTTACTTTTGTGGTAAATTTTTATGATGAATTTCAGTTTCGTGGCAAATGTATGTGATGAATTTCAGTTCCGTTACAAATTTTACGATGAATTTCAGTTTCGTTGTAAATTTTATGATGAATTTAAAATTAGTGATAAATTTTTGCGATGAATTTCAATTTCATGACAAACTTTTATGACTAATTTTAGTTTCGTTGCAAATTTTGTGATGAATTTTAGTTTTGTCATAAATTTTGCGACGAATTTCAATTTCGTTCAAATTTTATGATGAATTTTAAATTTGTGGCAACGATGAATTTCAATTTTGTCACAAATTTTAATTTCGTCACAAAATTACCACGAATTTTAGTTTCGACGCAAAATTTGTGATGAATTTTTATTTCATCGTTAATTTGCCACGAATTTTGCCACAATAATTTTTTGAGTCACGAATTTTGCAATGAATGTTTGTTTGTTACAAATTTTGAGATGAAAATTGTTTTGTGGCTAATTTTGCGATGAAAATTTTATTTGTTGCTAATTTTATTATTGATTGTCGACGATTTCTTTTTCCTTTTTTTTAACTAGCACCATGTATCCAAACTTTCGACCCGACTAATCCTGAGGATGGTTGATCTTGCCTCATGGATCTCTAACAGGGTTTTGAGTAACCCTTAGGCGAGATATGCTCCACCGACCATCAAGGCAAATTAGGAAGTGCACGCGTGGGCTGCCTCAACAGCTGCAGCGTCCTTTATTTGTCATCCCATTTGGAGGAATATCTTGCAAATGCACCATGGTTGGGGATCGAATCATGGGTGCCTAGACGATGATTTCTTTTTTATCACTAATTTCATTATGGATTTGCGATGAATTTTTTTCATCTCTAAAATTCATCACGAAATCCATAGTTTTTTGTAGTGAATATTTGCACTCGCTGGGTCATAACATCAACCATCAATCATCAATGGTTGCACATTAATGCATCAGTTACTCAAAGAAGTAATGTCAACCGCTAGTCATCAATGGTCGCACATTAATGCATTTGTTACTCAAAGATGCAAGGAGCAAAAATAAATTCAGGTGACAAAACATAGATCGATTTGCTTGAACAAGTTTTATCTCGATCAATCTGAATATAAGTCACTTGGATTCAATATAATTTGAATCCTAAATTTAAATCCCCTATAGGCACACTCATGAGAGAGAATCTCTCACCCATACGTGTTCACAACTTTATATATTATGATTCAATATAAAACAACCAATTTGCTTCTCAACTTCTTATAAAGCTCCAATACATATGAGAGCACCCTTCCATCTATTAATTTCATTGTCGTTCAAATCTCCCACATAGGTCATGTTGAGTTTATGTTTATGCACCTAGTGGGGAAGCTAATCACTTCCTTTTCGCCAGCATTGTCATAGTACAATTAGCTCCAAAGAGTATGCGGTTAATTTGTTGATAACTCTTAATATTTTTTTAATAATTCAGATATTCAGACTTTATCCTATTAATTTTGGAGGTAAACAATCTTCTCTTGGTTTATCTATAGGAAAAATCTAACCCATAGCTTCGGAATATTTATCTCATTTAGTATTCGAGTTTTGATCTTCTTATTGCAACTCTAAGTATTAAAAGAAGATTTTGATCTCTTCGGGCGTGAAAGAGCTCTCAGTGCTCTCCCTTCTCCAACTTAGAGAGAGAAACTCTCCTTTCTCTCTAGACTCTCTAAAGATTAGGTGGTTGGACATTGGCTAGGAGGGTGTGGATGGACGACTTTCCTTTGGGCTATGGAGCTTCTCTCCGATGTGCACATTTCCTGCAAGATGGGTGTCTCCTCCCAATTATGACGGCGACCCAACAAGGTCCTGGGCGTGGACTGTGGCATGGCGTTGGCGTGGGAATGGGCTGTGGCAAGGCATGGGGTGTGCGTGCTTACACAAGGCGTGCAGGGCGTTGGGGGTGCCCATGCAAGGTGGTTTGTGTGTAGGGTGTGTGGTTGTGCAAGTTGTGTGCGACCTTCTTGGGCGGCGACAATTTGGTATTGACCCAAGGTATTCTTCAAATCAATCGGCAAGGTAGGCGGAAACTCGAGATTTTTGGGGGTGGTTTCCGGTGGTTCTTTTGGATTACAGTGAAGGTTCGATCATCTTCTCCGACCAAGGACCACCATCGTGGTTCAAGGTAGTTTGGTCAGGAGTTTTTCAAATTACAACAGAAAAGGAAGGTGTGCTACAGAATTAATTGTGATTTTAATACTTTTCTCACTTGGGGCTACACTTCCTATTGTGGATATTGTGTTACCACACTTGGCGTTTTAACCAAATGACCAAGTGCAGGAAACATAAGGCTGACAATGGGGATGGTGGTCAATCTAAGCAAGTCACCAAAGATGGCGAGCCAACTGGGATTGCAAGCGATGCTAAGCTTGCTAAGGTAGTTGATGTGGCATCTGGGGTAGACGTGGAATGTGAAGTTGTTGCGGCAATTGATGCTGGCGTGGCAGACAAAGGGGATGTGGCGAGCACAGCGGTAGTCCTGGAAGATGTTGAAGTGGCGAGCACAACCGTTGTGGCTGATGAGGTGGCGAGAGCAAATGCGGGTGTGATAGACGATGCAAGCGGTGAACAAACGGTGCACATCGGTGCCTCTCAGCGACACAAGGGCATGTTCGTGGTGTGGGTGGAGGCTCAAACAGAGGCAGCAACTCTTGGGCTAACCTCTTCTGAGACAACCGCAATGAAGCGACGACTATGCACTTGGACCAATTCAAGTGCACCGGAGTGGCGATCCAGATCGAATATCATGACATCGAGGAAGTGGAGACAGTGCTAAGCCCGTTCTTGGTGGGATGCTTTATGGGAAAACATCAAGGTTGCGAGGTGTGGAGCTTGCGGCGACGCGGTGGGGGGTGCCATGCACCTACCATTTTCACTCTAGCAGATGGTTGGTGTATAAATTAACCACTGAGGAGGATCGAGAGAAAGTGTTCTAGGGGAGGCCCTGTTGGGACTTGTGCGCCCGCTAGAGGGGGGGTGAATAGCGTGTTGACCGTACGTAGATGGAATTTGATCGCGTGTTCATCTCTACAATTTCATTAGCACAGCGGAAATAGAAAAGTAATAACGATAACGAAATGAACAATACGCTAACACAAGGATATAACGTGGTTTGGAACCAAAACGGTTCATACTCCACGGATTGGGTTTGTACGAACCCTAGCGATGCCAATTACACACCACTATGACAAATACTCCTTCTCGACAAAAGTCAGAGGTGGAGAAACCTCTTACAATAAGATTACAACTATAATCAAATAACAACAAGCAAATAAAATGAGATACAATGCAATATAAGTAAAGAGAACGCTTTATAAATGCCTTTCGATTGCTTTCTTGTTGATCGCTTGAATCGTGGTTAAAGACCCTGATTTGCAGCAGCAAATTGCCTCAAAAACGTCCAAGAAATCGCTGCCAAAAACCCTCCCGTCGAGCTCCTTTTATCCTTGCATGCGACCTGGATTTTCACCCATCAGTCGACTATCATAAGTCACCAGTCGACTGATGCCGCTGTTGTCGTGAGACAACGGCTCGATCCACGCTGGAAAAACTATAACGGATCCAATACCAGAGCCGACCGGCCGGAGCGCTGCGGCCTAACCTAATCGGCAATGATCACTCCCTTAGCAATGATCGCTTCCAATGAGCAATGACCGCAGAGCATTTCCATCTCTAAACGGCAGTCGAACTCTAGTCGACTCTCAGCAGTCGAACCGGCCATAATGGCAGTCGACTGTCATCCTCAAAAATGAGGTTTTAACCCAAGTATGGTGCCCCCATACTTGCTAGACCACCCTTAGCCTAGACCTAAGCCTTCTAGCCACCTCCATCAGCCTCACACCTCTCAGATCCCTCCAAGTCATCCATGACTTGTTCATCCATCGCGCTAGCCTCTAGGTGCTTCCCTCGGCTATGTCATGCTAACGGTGTCTACACCGCCAAGGCACATTGGACTTACGCTGCCAAGACTCCGCTTGGACTTTACGCCGCCAACCATTGGACTTATGCTGCCAAGACTTCACCCTTGGACTTTACGCCGCCAATATCAATCCCCTTGGACTTCTCAAATGCCAAGACTCAAGCTTTGACTTTCCCTTGCCAACCCATGTTGGACTTTCCATGCCAAGACCCATGCTTGGACTTTACCTTGCCAAGACCCATGCTTGGACTTTCCCTTAATCACATGGTCAATCCTAGTCAACCATCAAGATCTCCCTCGAGTCAAACTCGAGTCTGATCAATTATAACCTAGGTCGATTGCTCCAACAATCTCCCCAACATATTAACCGACATCAATGTCCAACATCAATGTCAAACCACTTTGTCAAACATCCTATGTCAAACATCAAAACATTACTCGAGTCAAACTCGAGTATGGTCAATCGTGACCTGGGTTGATTGCACCAACAGGCCCTACTTTGTGTTTGGAACCCCGTTGTTCTTGAAGGTGATGTCCCGTTGCTTATTCGCGGAGGATGATCGACATGTGCCCGTATGGGTGCAAATACATAGGCTACCGTTGGACTGTTGAACTCACCATGTGCTCAGCTAGATAGGTTCGGAGATTGGTCAGCCGATGTTTACGGATAAGCTGACACAAACGTGTGAGCAGATCACTTTTGCTCGCCTTCAGATTGAGGTTAATGTGCAAGCCCCGCGGGTACGGTGGGTACCGATCGAGCTGCCCACGGGGGCCAAGGTGGATCTACGGGTGGTCTATGAGGTCATTCCGGACTTTTGCGACATTTGCCGACAGCTTGGACATCGGATTGGGTTGTGTAAAGAGGAGGATACTCAGAATGGTCAACAAGGTGAGCAGCACCCCGCTGAGCAAGGGAGGGTGGCTGCCGATGCACCAGTCCCTGCACAGGTCCAGGGTAGACGCTCTCGCTCTCGACGTCGAAGGGAGGCTATGTGCAGTAGGGACCATGGCAACCTACCTATTGTTGATGCAGAGGGTGCCACCCGCATAGCAACTGCGCCTCCGGCCCAAGTGGACTGAAGGTTTTGGAACCGAAGCTCTGATACCACTTGAAGGGAGGAAACTTCGCTTCCCACTTCAACTCGGTCGCTTGTTCATGGCGATCCCTTCTACGTCCCCGGATAAAAAAAAATTATCCTTGACAAGAGGGATTACCCAAGCTACCATTTCATCGTCGTGTTATTCGATTAGAGTGGTCACTTGAACAAACTTGTTGTTCCAGCAACCAACTTCTATTCTAGATTAGCCACGGAATAGACGATGTACGGATCACCGGTTTTTGCGTTTGTATTCGGGTTCCAAGTAAATTTAGTCATAAACAAAACATACAACATGCATATAATTGAAAAACAATTATAGACATAATACAAAAGAATATAAACAAGCGTTATACCTCTCGATCTTCTATTGTATGTCCTTCCTCCTTTTGGACGTCGTGTGGGCGATGATCTTCCAAAAGTCGAAGCCTCCTAGATCACCAATCTTCCTTTCCTTGTTCACTCCAAACAAAGAAAGATGATAAAACAAAACTCTTCTCCTTCCTTTAATCGACCACCAAGCTCCAAGCTTGGTGTTTGCCGCCGGCCAAAGAGAAGAACAAGGAAAAGTGGACACCGGCTAAAACTCCAAGGGAAGAGACCCTAGACTTTGTTTCCACCGGCCAAGGAGAAGAAAAGGAATAGGTTGAGCGCCGACCAAGGTAGAGGGGAGAAAGATGGGCGCCGGCAACACCTTAGGAAGAAGAAAAGAAGCCCTCCAATTGTTGCCGCCCAAGCCACCTCCCAAACCCTAGCCGCCCAACCAAAATCCTAATCTTCCTAGGGTTTCTTGCCACCCAAGCTAAGGGAAGCAAAACCCTAAACTCCTCTAATAATCTTGCCGCCCACCCCTTATCCTCCTTTTATAGAGTTAGGCCTAAGCCTCCTTTAATCTCCACCGTCGGTTCTAGGGATTTAATCTCAACCGTCGGATCTAGAGATTTAATCTCAACCGTCGGATCTAAAGATTTAATCTCAACCGTCGGATCTAGAGTTTTGTTTTCCACCATCGGATCTAGGCTCCATGAGGTTTTAATAGGCTACAATAGGGACCATGAGGAGGAGTTGGGTCTTGGCCACCCAATGGATTAAGCCCACATAAAGTCTGATTCATTAATGATAATCCATTCCACTAGAGGATTATCATTGATCTACCTCACCAACCCCCATAAGTTAATATGGGCTCCATATATTATTTGTATATTTATCTCCCTGTGTTTAAGATTTCGAATGTACGTCGATTAATTAATTTACTGACAATTAATTAATCAATATCTAACTTCATGAGTAGTACCACTCAATCTTATCATAATGCCAGACCAAGTCCACCTGCAGGGTTTACATGATGAACCTTATGAGCTCCTCAAGGAGACATCATCATCCTAATATATAGGACACAGTTTCCTCCTATAATCAACGACACACCATATAAATAATATCATTTCCCAACTTACCGAGCCTATCGATTTACTCTATAAATCTCGCCCATTGGTAGGTCAAAGAAATGAATACTAAGTATATGTTCTCGTTATTATATCGGGATTAAGAGCATGTACAACATAATATCTGAGGTCCGATTCGATTATGTAGTCAGCAATAAATCGAATCACCTCTATGTCGGTCCTGCTCAATATACACAAAGTGTACTAGTGTAATTTTATGGTCAAGACAAACCAATATCAAATCACACTACAACCATTCCAATGGTTTGTCCATAACCATCTCGGTTGTGAGCTTTTACTTATACTTTACAAGGAACTGATAACATGATCTCCCGTGTGATACCACACACCATGTTATCTACAATGTAATGTATTAGACGATATGCATAACCATAAATATGCAAACAATGATCATGTGATTCTTATTTCAAAAATAAAGATGTTCATACAAAAGATAAACTTTTCAGTATACATCCCGTTGTTCTTGAAGGTGATGTCGTGTTGCTTCTTATTCGCGGAGGATGATCGACATGTGCCCGCATGGGTGCAAATACATAGGCTACCGTTGGACTGTTGAACTCACCATGTGCTCAGCTAGATAGGTTCGGAGATTGGTTGGCTGATGTATACGAATAAGTTGACACGAATGTGTGAGCGGATCACTTTTGCTCGCCTTCAGATTGAGGTTGATGTGCAAGCCCCAAGGGTACGGTGGGTACCGATTGAGCTGCCCACGGGGGGCCAAGGTGGATCTACGGGTGGTATATGAGGTCATTCCGAACTTTTGCGACATTTGCCGACAGCTTGGACATCGGATTGGGTTGTGTAAAGAGGAGGATACTCAAAATGGTCAATAGGGTGAGCAGCACCCCGCTGAGCAAGGGGGGGTCATCACCTCCTCAAGAGCAAAGGGATACATGTGCTCGGCTTGCTTGAGATGAAACTTATGGAGGATCGTCTCCCTACCATTCTTAGTCGTCGCTTCATCGATATGGATTATGTTCACAATTTTGGTTCCTCTAATCGTGGACGTATTTTGGTTATTTGGGACAATCACCGATTCACATGGGAGCTTCTTGCGGTGGAGGAACAACAAATTCATTGCCACTTACATTGTCTTGTCACCAAGAAGTCTCTCCTTGCTACGTTTGTGTATGGTCTCCACTCGATTGTCACCCGGAGGGCGCTTTGGAGTGCCCTTACTCGCCTAGGGGAGGTCATCTCCGAGCCTTGGATAGTGATGGGTGATTTCAACTCATACCTTAGCATGGAGGACAAGGAGGGTGGCCAACCACGCTCCAATTTTGAGCTACAGGATCTCAACATGTTGGTGCATACATGCAGTTTGGCAGATCTCAACTCCATTGGATGCCATCTCACATGGACCAATGGTATGGTTTCTTCCAAGCTTGATCGCGCTATGATTAATTTACATGGGATGACAGTGGCTTATGAAAGCCTTGTAGAGTTCACACTGCCGGGATGTCTATCGGATCATTCATGTTACATTGTGTCCACATTCAAGTGGGAGGGTTGCATCATGCGACCCTTCAAGTTCTACAACATGTGGACGTTGCACAGTGACTTTCAAAGCCTAGTGTCGGAGGCATGGGGCGAGACGGTGTCGGGTGTCGCACAATTTGCCCTCAAGGCTAAGCTTACACGGCTTAAACGGAGGCTACGCGAGCTTGATTGTCTACAGTTCAGCCACATCATCGAGAGGGCCAATAGAGTGAAGGTTGATCTTGAGGAGGAGCAGTGTGCCTTACTAGATGGCGCTGAGGGACACCGTTCACCATTGGATGCTGTCCAGGCAGGCGTGGGGAGCGGAGACGCCTATGGGCGGTGCACGTAGATTGCCCCTGTGGGGGCATGTGCATAGGCCATTGATGGTGGGATGGGCGTCGATAGCGGCACTCGACTAGCATATGCGAAGCTGCGGCGAAAGACCACCTTGTTTGTGGATGTGGAGTGGCTATTTTATCAACAAGGGACAAAGCTGGCCTATCTAAAGGGAAGAGACCGCGACACCCGATTCTTCCATGACATGGTCAAGCGGAACAACAAGAGGAATGCTATTGTCTCCCTCACAAAGGAGAGCGGTGAGTGGACGACCAGCATGGGGGACATCACTGACCAATTTGTGTGACACTTCTCAATGATTTTAGGTGTAGCAGACCATTGTTAGGCGCTAGACAGTAGCGCCCTGCCCAGGAAGCAGCTTACTGCTGCCCAGATTGACAGCTTGTGTCGGGTGGCTTGCACACAGGACGTTTGGAAGGCATTGAAGGACATTGGTGCGGACAAAGCTCCGAGACCGGATGGGAATAATGCTAAGTTTTATACTTCTACTTGGGACATTGTGGGTGCAGATTTTACAATGGCAGTCAAGGAGTTCTTTCGCATCGAGCGACTACTCAAGCAATGGAATCACACCTTGATCACTTTGGTGCCGAAGTCGACGCATGCTACAATCATGAATGACTACCGGTCCATCTCTTGTTGCACGGTGTTTTATAAGGTTATAGTGAAGATTTTGGCTGGGCAGCTAGCAGAGGTCATTGGTGACATACTTGACCCGACACAGGTGGCTTTCGTTAGAGATCGGAACATAGGTGCAAACATTCATCTTGCGCAGGAGCTTCTTCGGAAATACGCAGGCAAGCTGGTTTCTCCGAGATGTACACTCAAGATTGATCTAAGGAAGGCTTTTGACACAGTGGATCTTGGCTTTCTATCCGTGACTCTTGTTGGTTTTGATTTTCCCCAACAATACCATGATTGGATTCACGAGTGTGTTTCCATCGTTACTTACTCGGTCAGTGTTAATGGCAGCATCCATGGTTTTTTTTCATGGTCAACGAGGACTTGGGCAAGGGGACCCCTCTTCCCCTTGCTTTTTGGCTTATGTTTGAAGGTTCTCTCAAGGAGGTTGAGTGAGGTATCACACCATCCGAACTTCCATTTCCACCCCATGTGTGAGGTATCTCAGATCACACATGTCACGCCCCGAGAGCATGCCGAGCCGAAAATCAAACGGACAGCATCTCCCCTGTACGTGGCAACATTTCGGGTTAATACAAGGCCCGTAGGCCCACAATGATAATAATATATAAAAATATACCAAACCACAACAGTATATATATATCAAAACAATAACTACACACAGCGAAAATGATACAACAACAATACAATCCTACACATGCATACCGGTATGACTAACACATCACAACAATACAAAACTTCGATAAAAATCCGAATATACAACATGTACATCACGAAAACTCCAAAATACAATACACAATGGACGGAAAGCCCAAATACACATGGAAGCCTCGGAGGTGAGATGAGACAATGTCAGCCGGCGGTGCTCCAAGCTGTCACGAAGTCTTCTACCTGTTACCTGGGAGACAGAAAACCCAGGGTCCGTGGGGGGTGGTGAGTAAAACTCAGCAGGTAATAGAAAAACATATATATATGCCATATCACATGTATTTTCAACAACATACTCTAGAGGTACAACAGGTATATCAGCATAGTATATAAATACAAGCATATACCGTCTAACCAAATAAACAACATAAAAATGCAGACATACACAAGTTCACACGCTACTCCGATCCAACCTGAACATATATCCAACATATATATATATAACAGGAAGAGTAGATCAACTCACAATATACTCTAGCTACAGATCAAGGTATCTAATGGTCTGTCCAACCCATACCAGTATCCGACATAATCGTATAACAAATGCAAGAAACATGCATGAATATGATGTACACCCAAATGCAGCAAGTATAGTACAATCAAATGCAACATCACAATAATCATATATATATATACCGCATCTATATATATATTAATCTCAACCATCCATATATATATATACATGCATATATGTATATATATATATAGTAATATGCAAAGCGCCATAAGATACGACAATGCAGCATGCATGGTCATGCCTGCTCACCCCTACTCGCTACCACGACCCCAGTGTGACCTAGGTGGCACGACATGACAACTGTCCCAACTCACACCAACCACTGCTATAGAGTGGCCAAGTGGGCAGTATGATCAAGTAGCATATGAGCATAAAGAGCTCGCTACACAACGGGGGTCCCTGCTGTTGGCCACTCCGACTAACACTACCAATGAGTGGTCGAGTACCACGCACCCAGGATAACTGCACGCAACTCCAACTACCACCGTCTATAGTGGTAGAGTGCGGCACAACAGATGCTCTGCCCTCACACCAGTTACTCCTCGGGGAGTGCTCTGGGAAGCAAGATGACTGACGACTCTCTCAACCCCAAGGGAGACTATGTCATCAGAATGCATGCATATGACATGAGTATGCTGTCACTCATACATCCATCTACCATAGACTCTCTGTTCGACAGAGAGTCGTACCCATCTGATCAATATACTCTCTATCTTGTAGAGAGTCGTACTCAACTGATCGACGGACTCTCTATCCTGTAGAGAGCGTACTCGACTGATCATAACTCTCTCTCCAATAGAGAGTCATACTCAACTGATCGACGCACTCTCTATCCAATAGAGAGTCGTACTCGACTAATCAAATCAAGCTGGGACCACCGGGCCGCAGCGACACACTAATCACCCTTCACTTAACCATTACACAACTCATGGTTGGTAACAGTATGCAACATACGGGTATTGGAAATAAATCCTACATTTAGGGCATTACCTACCCATAGATGACCTTTTTCCAATTTATAAATTGGGTCATCCCCCGTACTAACATTTACACCCTACTAAACATCTAGGCCAATTTACATCACATCTATAACTCCTAAATCATGATAGGGTATATGTGATATCAACAGTTGAGCATAAATATATCCAACGATAAGTTCAAGCATACGATAATAAGAGCATGGTCAAGGTAATATGAACACCTAACATGCTCATATCTATGACCAAATCTGAATGCAATACATCTACCCGGACCAGGTAGGAAATTACCCACCTGTTAAATAGCTCATGCTAGCTATCCACGCGTACAAACCTCTCTCACCAATCAAGGTCCTGCAAAAGAACACAGAACATAACTAAGTTCTATTTTACATCGAATGATTGAATCGAATCCTACATCGATCATTATATCTAACTAATTCAACATTCTCCAACCTTAATCAAATTAAATTCACCGTATCAGTCATGAGTCGACTCTAGCATCCACTATAAAGGTAACACATCCTACTTCATAACAGTACCGAATTAAAGATTACCTTTCAATTGTTGCAATCACCCCCAGCTTCTTGATCTACATCAAGGTATCGGATTAAAGTTCAAATAGCCCAATTGGAAGCAACCTCCAACCCAATCTGTTCACCAACAATTGATCATCATTCTAATAATTAAATCTGTCCATCCTATAGAAAACAGTTAACTTAATCAACATATGCAACCTTACCTCTCACAACCAACCCAATGGTCGATTCACAGCTCCAATCCACCCCCTTTTCCTTGCCAAGAGCAGCCTTCATAGCTCTTTCACAGCGGTCACCACACTCACAGTTAATTCCACTGTCCAATTCTCATATCACAGCCCTCAAATCACTGAAATGAAGCCACTCTTCCTCGTCACAACCAATTCACAGTGGAAACTCAAAATCTGACTGAAACTTTAGATTAATATAGGACTTACCCCCAATTTTGATCCCCAGCTCATAGAATCACAGAGATCTTGATCACCACAACCTTCCTCTATCAGAAACTGGTCGTTTGTGACCATCACAGGAAATAGTCCGGGAACAGAGGGGAAGGAGACACAACTGATCCAAGATGAAGGAAATCTCATCAATCGACCCCAAAAACAAACAATTATGCTAGGGAGTAGTGATACCGGCGATGCTCAGTTGTGGCAACGATGGCACCGATCTAAGCTCCCCAAGATGCCGACGAAGAGGAATCGGCAACAACTCTCGAAGCTCGTCTACGACAGCGGTTTCACTGTGTGACGGAGGAGGCATCGATCCATGCAGCGAACATCGATGGACAGGGAAGAGCTACGATTAGGAGGGAAACATAGATGGTGCTGACGGATTTGCTCGAGCGACGGTGATCGCGTCGGCTGGAGGAGGAAAGGTCACGCGCGTCGACTGGAAGAGGCGAAGTCGCATGCATCGGCTGGAAGAGAAAAAGTTGCTCGCGTCGGCTTTCCTTCCCTCCCGCCGGCCAAGCACCAGCCACAGGGCAGAGAGGTGGATGGCAGACTCAGAAGAAGGCGCTCGGCAACGAGCACGGGGCGGAGATCGGTACCGACGACAGCTCTCTCTCACGGCGGCGAGGCAAGCGATGAATGGCACGGCGGCGACGAGTCGAGTTCAAGGGCGTCAGCATCCGCTGTTGTTGGACCAGCAGAGAAGAAGAGGCGATGACAAATTGATCCCGCATCGAGCAGGGATGACGACGACAGTGAGCTCCGCAGAAATCAACTGGATCGGGCGAAGATGAGAAGAAGAGAAGGCGATTGGGAAGAGGGATCGGGCTCTGGTCGCTCCGGAGATGAAGGGGAGAGGTCGCGCGACAGAGAAACGACCGATGGTGTGTTGCGATAAGAAACCGATGGGAAACGAAGAAATTAGATTTATTAAGAAATTTAACACCTCATTATAGTCTAAACAGGCTTTACAAAAGTCTGTTTACTTTATCCCCATGAAATATCTATAGGACCTCCATTTAAATCCAGAAAAATTTCTAAAAATTCTTGAAAAATTCCACAAGATATTTTATCAATTACCGAGGAATATATTTTTTTCTGGTATTTTACAACACATCTTGCCTATGTGGATGATCTTATGGTTTTTGCAAGGGCGGATGCGCCAACCCGTTCGATGATCTCTTGATGCTTGGAGGAGTTTGGCGATATGACGGGCTTGAGGGCTAATCCCATCAAGTATAATCTCTACATGGCAGGAGTGGATGAGAGGATGAGGGAGGAGCTCCTTATGATCATGGGATTCCAAGAAAGTACATTTCCATTCCGCTATTTAGGTATCCCATTGGCGGCGAAGAAGCTCCAAATCGCCAACTACGCACCTTTGTTTGATGCGGTGAGCCGGAAAGTGGGGACATGGCCGAAGCACACACATTAATATGCGGGCAGCTTGGAGCTAATGCGATTTGTGCTCCAAGGCATGGAGTGCTAATGGCTATCCATTCTTCCCATGCTGGCGGGGGTTGTGGACAAGATTTATGGGATATGTCGATCTTTCGTGTGATCGACCAGACACCCAACGATCTCTTGGAGACCTTATGCCTTCCCAAGGAGGAGGGTGGTTATGACCTTCGTGATTTGGGATCTTGGAACACCGCCTTGCTTTGTCGGATGCTATGAGATATACACCGCAAGGCGAATTCATTGTGGGTGAGGTGGGTGAACCATCAATACCTCGCCCATGTGGACATATGACATTGGCAAGTAAAGGCATCGGATTCACCCTTGCTCAAGAGGCGTGCTCAGATTCGGGATCTCTGCAGCGGACGGGGGGTGTGGAAGCAGTCTGAGTGACATTGGAAGCCTGGTTTGCTACTCTAACTGGACAAGGAGTGCACAACCCCTCCCCCCGGAGGGGCTAACGGTGGCACCTAGGCTTGTATCCTCTGCATGGTTTAATTGGGACAGAAAATTATTGATCAAGGAGTCAACCTCTGTTCGTACTTGTAGTCTTGCTGGTTGTATCTGATTTGATGATTGTGGCTTTTCTTTGGGTAATAACTTTTGAAAAATGTCATCAATGGCTACTTCCTCCTTTTCTTCTGGTGTTGATTTTGAAGAGAAATAAGTATCATCTTCATCATCATCCGAATCACCCCAAGATGGTTTTATGAGATTCATATCCCATTCTGGTTGCTCTGGTGGTGTATATCGAACATAATAGTCAAATTTACCGCTTGGCTACCCAAGAGTGTCCCAGACCTCCTTTCGGTGTCCAGACTCTTCGTCTTGTACCAAGACAGAAATGATGTGTTCATGCAACTCTTCCTCATCTTTATCATCATATTCCACAGGAGTAGTTACTGCTGTAGAATAATTATGAAAGATAACAGATATTCTTCCATCCAATAGGTTACGACTACTCACCTCTGAAGGTTGCATAGGAATTATGACTTGTGTTGGTCGAATTACCAAGTCCATGCCTCGTAGTTGTTCTGTTGAATAACGCCTGCCTAGAAGTGCATGTACGCCGTGGCTAGTAAGGTAATCAACGACTCCTTGTACTTCATATGAAAAGGCAACATTGGGCGTATTGGAAAGTCGCCCAATAAGACCTCTTGTCATTAATAAATTTGCTTCACCATTTCTCCATGAATCATATCCACGAGTTAATATGGATAATTGAATATTCCTGAAAAAGTCACCTATTGTCATCATAATATCAGGAATAACATATATTAGTTGACTTCCCCGTGTCAAATCTACTTCCATAGTAGCAATGATTGATCTATCATCTTGCCATCTGTTGTCTCGGAAGAGAATAAGAGCCAAGGTACCTTCTTCATGTCGATGTAGAGTTTGAATACGTACTTGAAGAATACCAAGATGAATATAACGCATCTGGCTTCGTTGTAGTTGGTTGAAACTTTCTTCTTGAATAAAAGATCGATCAACTTGATTGGAGGTACATAAGATTGGTTCCTCAGATCTGTGCATGTAGACTCGATGATGTGCATCATCTTGTCGGGAGTGATAAAGCACCTCAGCTGGTGCTATTGCAGCTCGCTCCTGCATGGACAGTTGTAGTTGTACCTGGGGGTCAATTTGTTGTTCGAGGGTATTAGCCGCTGCAGGTCGGCCAGTTATGAATCTGCCAATTCGTCTAGCAGCTTGCTGGGCGTTGTGTATTCTTCATTGTCCTCACCTGTAATCACGAATTTGATCTTCAATTAAGGGCGTTGGAGCAGTTGTTCTTTCATTTGATGTACTGGTCATCATTTTCGGGCCTTTTGTTTTTCTTCTGCAAGAATTTTTAAGGTATCTTTGAAGACCAGAATTTTGCCTCTTGCTTCTTTAGGAGCTTCTTTAGGTCCAAGTGTTAAATTTTGAAGCTTTGTCAATAAGGCGTCGGGAAGGACTCCGGTACTTGCTTGTTGTCGCTCCAAGAGAGTTTTTAAATCACTGCGGATACCTTTCACTTCCTCCGCTATCTGTGTTAATAATTGAATTTGCAAATTATTTTGCTTAATAAGAGAACCAGTGGTGCTAGCTATTCCTTGAAGGTCACTTGGTCATAAAAATCCAAGTGCTGGGGGTTCGATATTTTCGACGGCTTGAATGGCTTCTTTGTAGGATTCTGTTCCTTTGGTTGTGATGTAATTCATCCGTGCATGAAGCCCTCCACCTTAACAAGTAGTTTTTCTATCTTTTGCAGTTTCTGGTTAAGATTAACAGTAATACGCAAGGCTTCTTCTTCAACAAGATTTGGTCTTTTAGTAATAGTTGTAATCAACTCTTGTAGCTCCTGCTTGGTTAAGGGTTTATTTTGAAGAAGCAGGGTATTGAGATTTTGTAGCGAGGATCGAAGTTGGTGGAGTTCTTGTTCCAGATTGGTGACCTTCTCGAGTATACTCTTAAAGTTTTTCAAGTGAACATTAAACAATGTGAAGCAGAAATTAAATGCCTGCAAAGTCAACTGGAGGATCAAAAACAAGAACAATTAGAATGTCACCAAATACGACTGGATGTTATTTAAATTGCCCAGGAAAATCAACAATTGCAAAGAGAAAAGCAAGAATTATCTGTCAAATATCAAGAGCTCATTCAAGAAAACATGGAGTTTGACAGACTCGTCTTAGAGAAAGAAGGCATCAGGAAGGAAATACTACAATTACAGCAAAAACAGAAGGAAATTCTCCCTACTGAAGAAGATCTCAATGTACTTCTCCAAGAATACAAAGTATGCTCACTTCCAGAACAACCAAGGCAGGCTAAAAGAGAAAGAAATATGTTATATAACCTGAAGGTCACCAGAAGACGGATGGGAATTGGAGTACCCACAGTTAGCACAATGCACTAAACATATATATTCTTCTGCTACTGCCAGGAATTCATCATAATCGGAATATTCATATTCAGCATACTCATCGTCTCTGGCAAAAGTGATGCAACAATCTTCTGAGCCCATACTTAAGCCCATGGACTGAGGTACAGTGGCCCCTAGGCTTGTATCCTCTGCATGGTTTAATTGAGACAGAAAATTATTGATCAAGGAGTCAACCTCTGTTCGTACTTGTAGTCTTGCTGGTTGTATCTGATTTGGTGATTGTGGCTTTTCTTTGGGTAATAACTTTTGAAAAATGTCATCAATGGCTACTTCCTCCTTTTCTTCTGGTGTTGATTTTGAAGAGAAATAAGTATTTCTGAACTAAAGCAGCAAGGCTATATTGGGGATGAACCACTCAAACACTGGAACAAAAACAAGGTTCTTTGTCATCTTGACATTACGAATCCAGATTTAACTATTGAAGATCGGCCACTCAAACATATAACTCCAGCCGTCAAAGATGCATTCACCAGACATATTAAAGCTTTATTAGCTCTTGGGGTTATCAGACCCAGTACAAGTCGACACCGAACAACAGTTATAATAGTGCACTCAGGCACTTCTATTGATCCAAAGACTGGTCAAGAAATCAAAGGAATGGAACGTATGGTATTCAATTACAAGCGACTAAATGATCTAACCCATAAAGATCAGTATAGCCTCCCTGGAATCAATACCATCCTCAAGCGAGTCAGTACTAAATGGATATTTTCTAAATTTGACCTCAAGTCAGGTTTTCATCAAGTAGCTATGCACCCAGAATCAATACCATGGACTGCCTTTTGGGTCCCTGATGGGTTATATGAATGGCTGGTCATGCCTTTGGTCTCAAAAATGCCCCAGCTATTTTTCAACGAAAAATGGATAATTGCTTCTCAGGCTTACCATCTACTCTTGCAAGGCATCAGTCGTTCACTGAAGTCTTACTTGAGTTCAAAGTTTGAAGTCCTGTAAGTTCTGCGTTTACTAGTCTGTATATTTTCTATAGTTCTTTTATACTTATCTTGTATCACAATTAAAAAAAAATGCTTCCTTTTGGTATCAGAGCTAGTTAATGGCTGAGTAAACTCTATCAGGTCAAGGTAGGAAAGGGAAGTCCCTACGTTTTGTGGAACTACTTTCATTGCAAACCTCCTTCTTTGGCAATTCTTCTCTTCTAGACCGATAGTCCCGAGGGTGGCAGGCAGCTGAGTACGTAAGACCTTAAGTCCATTGGCAAGACCTATGTCTAGTTAAGAATGTCCAAAAGATGGGAGGAAGCCATTGGAAGTAGCCATTGATGACATTTTTCAAAAGTTATTACCCAAAGAAAAGCCACAATCATCAAATCAGATACAACCAGCAAGACTACAAGTACGAACAGAGGTTGACTCCTTGATCAATAATTTTCTGTCCCAATTAAACCATGCAAAGGATACAAGCCTAGGGGCCACTGTACCTCAGTCTATGGGCTTAAGTATGGGCTCAGAAGATTGTTGCATCACTTTTGCCAGAGACGATGAGTATGCTGAATATGAATATTCCAATTATGATGAATTCCTGGCAGTAGCAGAAGAATCACCAGAAGACGGATGGGAATTGGAATACCCACAGTTAGCACAATGCACTGAACATATATATTCTTCTTCTGCAGTTTCTAACTACCGCCCTCCTCCTGATACCACCATGGGACCTTCCAATTATCCCCCCGCCACAAATCTAGAAGCGGGACCAAGCTCTTTAGGTCCAAGTGTTAAATTTTGAAGCTTTGTCAATAAGGCGTCGGGAAGGACTCCGGTACTTGCTTGTTGTCGCTCCAAGAGAGTTTTTAAATCACTGTGGATACCTTTCACTTCCTCCGCTATCTGTGTTAATAATTGAATTTGCAAATTATTTTGCTTAATAAAAGAACCAATGGTGCTAGCTATTCCTTGAAGGTCACTTGGTCATAAAAATCCAAGTGTTGGGGGTTCGATTTGCTGAAATACGGAGGTAGTCATTAAGGAAGGATAATATATCCTTCAAATTGTTGCAAGTTAAGCAATCTAAATCCTTATAAGCTTCATCTTGCATATGTGTAGATCCTTGGAAGGGATCTTCTAATTTGAAAACCATTCGAATCTGGGATAATATATTTTGAGTACCTCCTGCCCCATCAGCGTTGTTGAGAAGAAGTTGATATTCTTCAGGAAAACTCATACGCCATTGTATCCAGGCTAATTTTTCAGCTTCCCCTAATAAATTTTCAATAAATTCAACAAAGATCCCTTAAAAATTCTTGCAGAAGAAAAACAAAAGGCCCGAAAATGATGACCAGTACATCAAATGAAAGAACAGCTGCTCCAACTCCCTTAATTGAAGATCAAATTCGTGATTACAGGCGAGGACAACGAAGAAAAGAAAAGAAGGAAGTAGTCATTGATGACATTTTTCAAAAGTTATTACCCAAAGAAAAGCCACAATATGTTGGCAACGTGTTATTCCTCGGAAGGCTCATCGGCTCCCATGTCCCCGGATTAAAATTTTCACTAATGAAAACTAATCCGGATGGGATGAGTTTCCTAAGCACAACCAATTCATCGTCGTGTCAACGACTCGAGCGATCACTTGAACAAACTAGTTGTTCAAGCAACCAAACTCTTCTAGTCGATTAGCCGCGGAAGAGACGACGGACGGATCGCCGGTTTTTGTGTTTCTTATTCGGGGTCCATGATTATACAAATACATGCAAATGTAAACTAGTATAATCAACATATACTAACATAAAGAACATAAGCTAGCATATCAAATAAGAACATGCAAAGAACAATAATAAAAGTTGTAAAACTTTTATACCTCTTGATCTTCTATCGTATGTCCTAACCTCCTTGTAGACTTCGTGTGGGCGAAGATTCTCCACAAGTTGAAGCTTTCTAAATCTTCTTCAATCCAAAGAAAGAAGAACTCTCTTTCCCTTCTTGCTTGAGCCAACCCCCAATCCACAAAGGATTGATGCCGCCGGCCCCAAGAATAGAGAGAACATAATGGAAACAACCAAGGTACCGAACTAGGGACAAACCCTTGTTTTGGTGCACGCCAAGATGGAGTGAAGAGGATAAAGGGAATATGTTGGGCGCCGGCCACGGTGGAGGGAATAGAGGAAGGAGCCGGCCACAACCTAGGAAGAGGAAGAGCTCCTCTCCTATAGTTGCCGCCCACCTTCCTTGCATACCCTAGCCGCCCAACCATAGGAGCCAAACCCTAATTAGGGTTTCCTCCTTAGGTCTTCTTGCCGCCCAACCAAGGTGGAAGGAGGAGATCTAAACCGGCCACCTTTCCTAGGAAGAAGAAGATCTCTTCCACAAGATGCCGCCTACCCCCCTTCCAAACCTTGGCCGCCCAACCCTAAAGGAGCCAAACCCTAATTAGGGTTTCCTCCTTAGGGTTGCTTGCCGCCCAAGCCATCCAACTCCATCAACTATGCGCCGGCCATGGAAGAGGGGATAGAAGAATAGAATGTGGACCAACCAAGGTAGAAGGGTAGAAGGAAGGGATCGGCCATGCCTTAGGAAGAAGAAGAAACTCTTCTTCCACTTGTTGCCGCCCCATCCCTTTCTCCCAAACCCTAGCCACCCAAAAGATTCTAAACTAACTAGGGTTCCTAGCCTCCAAAGGAAGCAAACCCTAATCCCCTAAACCATCCATCATCCACCACCCTTGCCGCCCACTTTAAGCCTATATATATATAGAGTTAGGTTTAGGCCTTGGTTTAATCTCCATCGTCGGTTCTAGGGTTTTAATCTCAACCGTCGGATCTAGAGATTTAATCTCAACCGTCGGTTCTAGGGTTTTAATCCCAACCGTCGGATCTAGAGATTTAATCTCCACCGTCGGTTCTAGGGATTTAATCCCAACCGTCGGATCTAGAGATTTGTTTTCCATTATTTGATCTAGACTTCATGAGGTTTATATTAGGCTACGATATGGACCATGAGGAGGAGTTGGGTCTTGGCCACCCGATGGATCGGAACCACACAAACTTGATCCATCAATGATGTTCCATTCCACTAGAGGATCATCATCGAACTACCTCACCAACCCCCATAAATTAATATGGGCTCCATATATTATTTGTACATCTATCTCCCCGTGTTTAAGATATCGAATGTCCGTCAATTAATTGATTTGCTGATCATCAATTAATTAACATCTAACTCCTCGAGTAGTACCACTCAACCTTATCATCATGTTGACTAAGTCAACCTGCAGGGTTTACATGATGAACCTTATGAGCTCCTCAAGGGGACATCATCAACCTAATACATAGGACACGGATTCCTCCTATAATCAACGGCACACCATGTAAATAATATCATTTCCCAACTTACTAGGCATATTGATTTAATCCATAGAAATCTCACCCTCTGGTAAATCAAAGAAATAAATACTAAGTACATGTGCCCGTTATTATATCGGGATTAAGAGCATGTACAACATAATATCAGTCAGATTGATTATGTAGTCGACCCAATAAATTGAATCACCTCTATATCGAGTCTGCTCAATACACCGAGGTGTACTAGTGTAACTCTATGGTCAAGACAAACCAATACCAAGCTACACTACAACCATGCCAATGGTTTGTCCAAAACCATCTTGGTTGTGAGCCTCTACTTATACTCTACAAGGGACTGATAACATGATCTTCTGTGCCACATCTAAGCACCATGTTATCTACAATGTAAAGTATTAGACAATTTTGCATAATCATAAAAATATGCAAACAATGATCATGTGATTCTTATTTCAAAATAAAGATGTTCATACAAAAGAGCTAGGCTTTCAGTATACATCCCAACAATCTCCCACTTATACTAAAGACTATCGTCATCATACTGTCATACATCTGATTCCCCTTCCCTCCACATGCCTATCAAAGCTCTCGCTAGAAGGGCCTTAGTGAAAGGGTCTACCAGGTCATCCTCTGATGCAATCTAGGCGACAGCAACTTCTACCTCCTTTACGATTTCTCGTATCAGGTGGTACTTGCACTCTATGTGTTTACTAGCCTTATGTGCTCGTGGTTCCTTCGAGTTTGCAACTGCACCATTATTATCACAATTAATTGTGATAGTTCTGGGAAAACCAAGAATCACATCCAAGTCCATCAGGAAGTTCCTGAGCCATACAGCTTCTTTGACTGCCTCATAGGCTGCCACATACTCAGCTTCCATGGTGGAGTCCGCCACGCATTTCTGCTGGGCACTCTTCCATACAATGGCTCCACCTCCTAAAGTAAACACAAAACCTGAGGTAGACTTACTGTTATCCCTATCTGATTGGAAATCGCAATCCATGCAACTCACAGGGAGTAATTGGTCTGCCCGGTAAACTAGCATATAATCCCTAGTCCTTCTCAGGCACTATAATATATGCTTTTACCGCAGTGCAATGTCCCTGTCCTGGATTACTCTGATATCTGCTAACCATGCCCACGGCAAAGCAGATATCTTGTCTCGTACATAGCATACATGAGGCTTCCTACTGCCGAAGCATAAGGAACCGTCTTCAGCTCCTTTATCACCTCAGATGATCTAGGACACATCTCCTTAGATAAAGTAACTCCATACCTGAAAGGTAGAAAACCCTTCTTGGAGTTCTGCATGCTAAAACGATCCAAAATCATGTCTATGTATGAAGCTTGGGATAAGCACAACAACCTTGATCCCAAGGTTATGACCCACTTCTCCCAAGTCCTACAAAACTGTTTGGACAACCATACCCTTACGTATGATAACACTCTGATATTGTTGCCAACTACCAAAATATTATCTATGTATAGTACAAGAAATACCACCATGTTTCCGTCACATCTCTTGTATACACAAGACTCATCCAGACTTTGAATAAATCCATAAGTCTGGATTTACCTCATCAAAGCGGATGTTCCAAGACCTCAAAGCTTGCTTCAGTCCATAAACGGACCGATTAAGCTTACATACAATATGCTCTTTGCCCTTAGCAATGAATCCCTCTGGTTGCTTCATATAGATGTTTTCCTCAAGACTTCCATTAAGGAAAGTTGTCTTGACATCCATCTCCCACAACTCATAATCCATATGAGTTGCAGTGCACAAGAGCTCCCAGACCTGACTTGAATCCATAGATTCAATCTCAGTATTCATTGCACTTTGCAAAGATGCTGTATTTATATCTTGGATTGCCTCGTCGTATGTCTAGGGATCAGGTTCATGTTTGCTAGGGACCAAATCAAAAGATTCTCCCAAGAACATGAATCTCTCAGGCTGTCTAACAACCCTCCCACTACGACGAGGTATCACCTGTGTATCCTCTGTGACACGCGGTGCAGTGACATGTGGTATGTCCTCTTGTACCGGTGGTACTAAAGAAGTGACTTCCCTTTTTAACTCCTCCAGAACAATTTTACCCTTGGGCTTGTGGCTCATCACATAGTCTTCCTCTAGAAATCTGGCGTTCGTGTTAACGATCACCCTCTGATCTCTAGGACTATAAAACAATCCACGCTTCGTTCCCTTGGGATAGTCAACGAACATGCGTACTTCTGTACGAGGTTCCATCTTACCAGTATCTGCCTTCAGCCAATGTGTTGTACTCCCATATCTAAATATGTCTTAGACTAGGCTTTCGCCCAGTCCACAATTCTGTGGGAGTAAAAGGCACTGATTTAGATGTAACCAGGTTCAGAATGTATACCATCGTATCTAGAGCATATCCCTAGAATGAATCTGATAAGTCAGAATAACTCATCATCGATCTAATCATCTCCATAAGAGTCCTTTTCCTTCGCTCTGCTACACCGTTCTGCTGGGGTGTGCCAGGCGCAGTCAATTGGGATTGAATCCCAGCCTCTGATAAGTAGTTCCTAAACTCTCCCAAGAGGTATTCACCACTACGATCAAATCGTAGTGTCATCTTGAATAATTGTCTATGAAAAAGACGAAATATTCAAAACCACCTCTTGCCTAGATAGTCATAGGACCACACAAATCAGAATGAACCATTTCTAACACACCTTTGGCTATATACCCCTTGGCCTTAAAAGGGCCTCTTGGTCATCTTACCCTCCAAGCAAGATTCGTAGGTTGGGAGATCCTCCACCACTAATGAACCCAAAGGTCCATCAGCTATCAACCTTCGAATTCTGCTTAGGTTAATGTGACCAAGCCTAAGAAGCCAAAGATATGTTTGGTTCATCTTCGAAGGTTCTTTTCTCTTATTGGAATTAGAAGATGAGTTATTAACTTCAATTTGCATCATGGGAGGTTTTGGTTCAAATTTCCTTTCAATGTACCTGAATAGATATTCTCCCTATTCCTTTTTATAACAACTCTGTCATTAAAAGAAATAGAATATCCATCCATAATAATTTAGAAACTGAAACTAAATTCTTTCTAAATAAAGGTACATAAAGGGAATTTTCCATAACCAAAGTTTTATTATTTTCAAGAGATAAATAAAACTTCTCCCACTGCAATAGCCGCCATCTGCATGGCATTGCCCAAGTAAATGGTAATATCCCCTTTAGCTAGTCGTTGGGTTTCCTAGAACCCCTGCAAAGTGTTGCAGACATGATTAGTGGCTCTCGTATCTACACACCAGGTGCCGGTAGATAATGCCTCTAACTATGTTTCAACGACTGGACCAAAGGATATACCTTTGTTCTTCTTTGGATTGGGACAGTCTTTCTTCCAATGTCCATCCTGCTAGTAAGTGAAGTACTTGCCTTTCGACTTCTTCACTCCTCCCTGAGATCCTCCCACCACATTTGCTCCACCTTGTTTCTCCTTCTTCTTGCCTTTCGGCTTAGAAGTAGAAACCTTTTTGAGCAACCATGGCTTGAGGATACTCTTCGAAGAGTGCATACATGTACTTCCTAGCAGATAAGACAATATTTGGATTCTTTTCCAATCAATATTATTAGGGTACAGTAAGTTTATTTCCTTTAGTATCACAATAAGTGGACTGAAAGTCATTTTGAAAATCTTAAGAATCACATAGATCATTACTTTAGATTTCAAATATTATTGATTCCTCAAAACAATAAAATTCCGAAATCAACCAACACCTCAAAACACCGAGAATATCGCATGCCACGCAGTGTGGACGTATACGAATTCTACATTTGTAAGAGGAGGTTTTACCCATTAATTTTATTATCTTGTCAACCTTACTTTTTGACAAATAAAATTAATAGTTGATTCCTCTTTGGCCCTACAAATAAAAGCAGTGACTCCAATGGGGAGGATACTTTATATTTGCATCTAAGTGTGCACCATTACACGATACTAAGGGAATTATTTCGGATTATGTGCCTTACCGCTGTGGAAGTACACACGCTCCTAGATAATTTCCTATAACCATTATTTGACCTAGTGATCCGCCAACAAACTCATCCGCAGGGAGGAAGGCACTCAGAGCCGACACGCAAGTTTGTTGCATCACACGTCAAATTGTAATGGAGGCTGCGGGAATTGATTAAAATATCCCTCTCCCACTTAGTAAATTGAAAATGAGAAATTTTCAAGCACACACAACATGCATATAAAACAAATCAGCAATAAATATAGAAAAAACAGAATTTTTCCAACTATTATGGCATTGTTCTCCAATATGCGTCCCGTCGTGTCGCCACCTCGTCCGCTCCTCCTG
Source organism: Wurfbainia villosa (assembly GCA_025175895.1). Lineage (NCBI taxonomy): Eukaryota > Viridiplantae > Streptophyta > Magnoliopsida > Zingiberales > Zingiberaceae > Wurfbainia > Wurfbainia villosa. Next base: position 36,557,565 of record CM046006.1, read on the forward strand.
CGCCATGTACGAGCCAACCGGAGATCCGAGCCGAGAATAAAACCTATTTTATTTTACATCCATCGATCCTATACTCCACAAGGGAGTGTACATGAAATCTAGATCGAAAGTAAAATAAAATAAAGAGTGGCTAAACAATGTCGTATTCAATTACAAAAATTAAATACTAATTTAGCCTCGTCAACCCCGAGGATTCAAATAATATACAATCACACACACATGCTGTTGGTGCAGTGGGCACCAAAGTCGAACCGGTATTTTGATTATGGCAAAAGGCTCAATAGTTAAGGGTATATTTGTTATCTTACGAGCTCAATTAAGTGTGCAGAAATGCTAAAGTTGAGCGGAAGGTCTGCGACACCCGGTGGGAACCGAGGTGGTCGGGCAACGCCAGAGGGACTTCGGAGGAAGCCGAGGTACTCGGGTGAAGACCGGAAGCGAGGCTACAAGGTAAGCTCGTGTGAAAGCGAAGCAAGGTCGTTAAGCGTAGATCCGACCCAATACCTCCAATGGAAGGTCTAGGTCGAGATCAGATGGTTAGAACCATCGTACTTTATATTTTAAGCTAACTTGTACTGCAGTCCAAAACCCTTTGACTACAGTCAACTGCTAGTCAAGTTCCAGCCTCGAGAAGAGCTCGAATTTCAAGGGGGTGAATTTGGACTTGACTCGTGTTTTGGTACAAAGGGTGATGTGGCATCAAGGTGGACATCCAAACCATCACCAAGCTTCCTTAAAATAAGGTGAGTTGGCACAAGATGGTTGGCTCCCATGATGTGGCACAAGTTGAATGGCTCCAACAAGTTGGCGCCCAAGGAGGTTGGAGGTGGCACAAGGTGGTTGGATGAAACACCTCATCCTCAAGTTGGCGCCAAGGAGGTTGGAGGTGGCACAAGGTGGTTGGATGAAACACCTCATCCTTGAGTTAGGCGCACAAGGAGGTTGGAGGTGGCACAAGGTGGTTGGATGAAACACCTCATCCTTGAGTTAGGCGCAAAGGATGTGGATGAACAAGTCTTGGGGATAAGAACCTCACCTTGGACACTACCTATGTCTAAATTCATAGATCAATATCCATAAATAGACATGTTCAAGCCAAGCAAATGACAAGAATTCAAGAGCTCTCAACACCGTAACGCTACTACTACTCACATTTGCTACGACGAAGTGCCGGCGACAACGAAAGCTACATCTTCTACTTATAAGAGTTGTCGGTATATTTATTTAAGTTCTACTTCTTTAAATTGTCTTTGTGCTTTAATCGTAACAAGGAAAGGGGGAGTGTCCCTTTGCCTTGATTTCTTTTTGTAATCGTTGCTCCTACCTCGAACGAGGAGGAGTGGTTTTAGTGAATTGCCCTCCGTACGTGATCAAGGATCACTAGGGCCGTGGATTAGCAATCGAAAGATTGTGAACCACGTAAAAATATCTTGTCTACTTTATATTTCCGCTGTGCACTCTCTACTTGCTTTTTACTTATTGCAAAAGTTTTTTAACGACATCGTATCGCTATTCACCCCCCCCTCTAGCGACACATTCGATCCAACAATTGGTATCAGAGCCGGGGGCGCTAAGATTCGGTGAAACCACCAATCTAGCTTTGTTTTTCTTTTTTTTACAGATTTTTTATTTATTTATTTCTGTTTTCGTATAATTATTTCACTTGCTTATCTTCTCCTACATATAGAATTGCATTAGAGGCTTTAGGATCCGGATAAGGTTGTCCTTCGGGTTAGATCCCGAGTAAGGTTGTCCTCCGGAACTTCAGCGACATTCGCATTTGATTGTTTATTTCTTTTGCAAGTTACATTTTATATATCTTTTTACTTCCCTACTAATCCAAGGCGAAAGTCTTGGAATATTCTTTCGTGTGTGTTTTGCAAGATTCTTTTTCGTTCTTCTTCTTGTTTTTAAATGGCCCATCTCGAAGGGTTTAGCACTGCCGCCCGTTTACAACGGTAATGACTTTCGTTATTGGAAGGGTCGGATGGAATGCTTTCTTAAAACCCAAATCGAGATGTGGATCGTAATCAAACCGGTTTCACACTTCCTATTAATGAAGATGGTGAATCTTTGGGTTACGATCAATGGTCAAATTCCATGAAAAACAAGTAGAAGCGATGCCAAGGCAACTCAAATCTTGCAATGTGGGTTGTCCAAGGAAGAGCTCAACCGCGTCGGCCCCTTCATTAGTGCAAAGGACTTATGGACCAAGCTAGTGGAACTACGCAAAGCGACACGAAGGTATGTAAAAGAGATTTACTTTTAAATAAATTGTATAACTTGAAAATGCAGGAAAACGAGACCGCAACTCAACTACATGCTCGTATCCAAGACATCGTCAACCAACTCCATGCCATCGGACAAAAGGTCGAGAATCGCGACCTTATCAGGTATTCTCTTAACTCGTTTCCTAGGACCACCTTGTGGGCATCCATGGTCGATGCCTACAAGGTCTCCAAGGACCTTTCTAAAATTAGGTTAGAAATTGTTTTGAACTTGAATTACATGAGCAAACTAACGTGGTCGCGAGAAGAGTATTGCGTTAGTTGCAGGTTCCAAGAAGAAGAAGCCCGCAGCAAGCCACCCCGAAGGAAGAAGGCGAGTCCGAATCGGAAGTAGACTCGAAATAGAATCCGAACTAGTCAATCTAGTTAGGAAGATGATCAAGAGACGAAAGCGACCAACAACTCAAGGTAAGCCTAAACCTAATTCAAATACTTCTAATTTTAGATGCTATGAGTGCAGCGAGTTCGGTCACATCAAGTCCGTGCCCAAAGCTAAAGAATAACGCATCAAAGACCAAGAAAGCGCTAAACGCTACTTGGGAGGAGTTGATCGGAGGAAGAAGGCGATATCCAAGCTCTAATGGCCAAGCCGACGAGCACGACTCAAATCGAAGAAGAGTCCGAGTCCGAATCCGGCGATGAGCTTCCATTCAAGACAAGCCACGGATCCGTATCCGGTTCAAAAGAATCATTAAGGGTAAGTCGGTCGTTACTTAATACTTTGTATGGTGCAATTAAATTTTTAAATAAGAAACTAGCTAAGTCCGAGTCCAAGGTCGAGACCCTAATTGAGGAGGTTAACCTTCTCAAACATGAGGTCTCCTAACCTCTTCGACTACTGTATTCAAGAGGAGGACTCAACTCAAGTTGAAAAGCTTGAAGTTGAGAACTCGCTTTGAAAACACAAGTCGAAGACCTTAGGAACACGTTGGAAAGGTTCACTTTGGGATCCAAGGGACTTGACCTCTTACTTGGATCACAAAGGGCCGTGTACAACAAGGCGGACTCGGGTTTAACTCAAATACAACCAATAAGTCATATATGTCTATAGTAAACCAACATAAGAAAAATGTCCAAGCATGGGTCCCTAAGACCACTTTGATTTCAACTTTAGGATCTAACATGTATTGGGTTCCCAAGGACCAAATTCACTATGTGAATAGACCCACTCGATTCAATGGTCCAGGGGGAGCCAATACAAAATGTATTTTTGTTAAGTCTTAGAAATTGCATGCTTAGTTTTTCCTTTATTTTTAGAATGGTTAGATAGGACTCATAACCAACTAAAATCCTGCGAAAAGATTGAGCCTCGGGGAGCCTCTTTTCAAAAATAAACCAACTAAAATCCTACGAAAAGATTGAGCCTCGGGGAGCCTCTTTTCAAAAATAAGTAGTTAGACCAAGACGTAGTCTCAAGTAAGTCGAGTTATCAATTTCTTGAAATTAGCTTTGTCTAAGGAAGTGGTCGTTGTTCCGATCAAAGAAGGCCTCTGTACCTCGCCACGACCTGGAAGCTAATCTCTTGAAAAGATTACTTGATGAGCTTAGACTAAATCCGAATCTAACCTAATGTTGGTTAATTTAAATTCATTAAAATTAATCAAGTAAAATTGATAGTCATCTCACAATAACACATAGGAATAACATGTTTTGATCATGTAGATATTGGTGAGATGATTTAGGTTTAAAAACTTACAAACAACCCTTTAGTAATTCCAATATCCGATCCAACTACCTTATGTGTAGGATCAATGGATGTTGGATAGTGGTTGCTCCCGACACATGACCGGGATCAACTCAAATTTTCGGTTACGATTCAAACGACAAGGATCGGTAGCCTTCGAAATAACGGCAAGCTCAAAATCATCGGATCAGGTGATATTGAGCTCAACTCTAACTTTACAATTCAAAATGTCTTATTAGTAGAAAACTTTCAATATAATTTACTTAGTGTAAGCCAATTGTGTGATAACAATTATAAGGCCATATTTCTAGAAAATGAATGCGTAATCAAAATAAATGCAACATCTAAAATAATACTTAAAGGAACTAGGAGTAGCAACATCTACACAATAAATTTACCCAACTCCTCAACCAAGTGTCTTATGACACAGCAAGAGGAATCTTGGTTATGGCACCGAAGACTCGGACACTCGCACCCAAGACTCGTCCACAAGATGAGCCAGAGTGGCTTGGTTATAGGTTTGCCTAAACTAAACAACTTGGATAATAAAATATGTAATGCTTGTCAACAAGGTAAACAATCTAGGACACAACATCAATTAACTAATCAAGAACGAACCAAAAGTGTTCTTGAGCTCCTACACATGGATCTATTTGATTCACATGGAGCTAAGTCACTCAATGGTAGTCAATTTTGCTTAGTCATAATTGACGACTATTCTAGATTTACTTGGGTTAGGTTTATCAAACATAAAAATGATACCCTAGACCAACTAATCAATCTTTGTAGGTTAATCGAAAATCAAAAGAACCTTAAGATTAAAAGACTTAGAAGCGATCATGGTGGTGAATTCAAAAACCACAGGTTTACAGATTTCTGTAACCTAAACGGATACCACCATGAGTTTTCATGTCCTAGAACCCCACAACAAAATGGGTTAGTCGAACGGAAAAATAGAACCCTACAAGAAGCCGCTAGGACAATGTTAAACGAGTATAACCTACCCGATAGATTTTGGGCAGAGGCCGTTAGTACGGCTTGCTATGTCCAAAATAGGATCCTTATGGTAAAGAGGCACCAAAAGACCTCGTACGAGATTTATCACGATAAAATACCGAACATCAAGTACTTTAGGGTATTTGGATGCAAGGTACATATCTTAAACACTAAGGATTACCTAGGGAAATTCAAATCCAAAACCTCTCCTGGAACCTTTCTAGGATACTCAACCACCAGTAGAGCTTATAGGGTATACAATCACGACACTCTTAGAGTCGAAGAAACCATTAATATAGTTTTCGACGAACCCGTTCAATCCTTAACAAAACCAACTAGCAAATCAACTTATAGCGAACCCGACTGATCTTGAACTTGAATCTCGTCTAACCCAAGTCATCCTATCGACCAAGTGATAGATGACTCTAACCCAAGTCAAACTAGAACTCACCCAAGTCATCCTATCGACCAAGTGATAGATGACCCTAACCCGAGTCACACTAAGACTCAAACAAATCATCCTATCAATCAAGTTATAGGTGATCCAAATTTAGTGGTTGAACTAGAGCTTCATATCGAAACCTTAGTCAAATCTCGTTAATTTCAAAATCGAACCCAAAACTATTGAACAAGCACTTCTTGATCCCGATTGGATTATTGCTATGCAAGAAGAGCTAGCTCAATTCACTAGAAATGAAGTCCGGGAATTAGTACCACCACCTAAAGAAAAATCAATTATTGGAACAAGGTGGGTATTTGAAATAAACTTGATGATAAAGGTGAAGTAGTTAGAAATAAAGCTAGGTTAGTCAAAAAGGGTTTAGTCAAGTCGAAGGTTTAGATTACGATGAGACCTACGCCCCGTAGCGGACTAGAGTCCATCCGAATGTTGTTAGCATATCGCACATCGAGGTTTTAAATTGTTTCAAATGGATGTCAAGTCAGCATTTTTGAATGGATACATTAAGGAAGAAGTTTACGCTACCAACCTCCGGATTCGAAAATCTAGATAAACTGACCATGTCCTTAGACTTAAGAAAGCCCTATATGGACTCAAACAAGCCCCAAGAGCTTGTACGAAGGCTTCGATCTATCTTAAGTCCAAAGGATTCAACCAAGGTTTAGTCGACCCAACCTTATTCGTTAAAACCGTAGGAAAAGAAATCTTTATAGCCCAAATCTATGTAGATGATATATTTTTTGGAACTACCAACTCGATCCTGCTAAACGAATTCATCTCACTTATGGAAAGTGAATTTGAAATGAATTTAGTGGGAGAATTAAGTTTCTTCTTAGGTTTACAAATTAAACAAACTAAAGATGGAATATATTTACATCAACAAAAATATACTAAGGACTTAATAAATCGATTTGGAATGCAAGATGCTAAAATAATCAATACACCTATGGCAACTAATGTTAATATAAACGAAGATGTAGAAGGAAAACCCGTTGACCTAAAATACTATAGGAGCGCAATAGGAAGTCTCCTATACTTAACCGCGAGCCGACCCGACATTTTATTCGCGGTAAGTATGTGCGCAAGGTTACAAACCTGTGCCAAGGAGTCTCACCTAACCCTAGTCAAGCGTATCCTTAGATATCTAAAGGGCACGCTAAACGTAGGTATTTGGTACCCTAGATCTACCGAGTTTAATCTAATCGGCTACTCCACTGACTATGCCGGTAGTAAACTCGATAGAAAGAGCACGAGTGGTTGTTGTCAAATCCTCCTCGAGTCTAGTAAGTTGGTGCGAGGAAGCGATTGCGTTGCCTTATCTACCACCGGCCGAATACGCTATGCGATGGGTGAGTGTGTCTCTCAGCTCCTGTGGATGAAGCACACTCTCCAAGACTTTAGCTTAATCTTTAACAACATTAAAACCTACATAGATAACATTAGTTCAATTAACTTAACTAAAAATCCAATATGTCATTCTAGGACAAAACACCAAACCACTACCCGAAGCCGAATTTAGTTTATTAAGACGAAAGTTAGGTATGTGCGTAATAGAGTAGGATTTAAATTTTTCTATATATGTACTCTACTTTTGCTTCTTTTTATGAAATTAGCCTAAGTCTTACCTTAGAAATCATATACCTATAGATTTAAGGAGCCAACACATCTCACAACACATAGGACTAATGTGTTTGTGTACTTAGCCACGAGAGCGTGAGATGTTAGGACCTTACTCACAGTTTCGAGACGTAGATTGGTGCATCGACATGAACCATGGAGTATAATTATTTAAAATTAATCAACTCCTTCAAGACTTATTGATCATTCTATATCAATCAAGTCCAACCGAGTTGTACATTTTAGATGAACATATTTTCAAGCTTATTATTATTTTAAAAAAATATATATATTTATATTGGGAACTTGCTTGGACTTACAAACCCTAAAATATATTTACAAACTTTTTGAGTTAAGGCAAAAGGGGGAGAAAGTCACAAAAGTAAGGAAGAAAGTAAACAAAATTATTACCTTTTATATTAAGTAATTCCGTTTACTTAAGCAACTATTAAGGGGGAGTAAAAATTATTTTTCAAGAACTCACCTTGGTCAAGGGGAGGTTACCTCAAAGGGAGAACTTGAAACAATAATATTTCACTCATACTTAATCATTATGCTAGCTCATTCATATTTAATCATTATGCTAGCTCATTCATATTTAATCTTTATGCTAGCTCATTCATATTTAATCTTTATGCTAGCTCATTCATGCTTAATCATTATGCTAGCTCATTCATATTTAATCTTTATGCTAGCTCATTCATGCTTAATCATTATGCTAGCTTCATTATGCTTAATTTTTCCTTAACTTTTGTGTCGGTTTGCCATGAATCAAAGGGGAGATTGTTGGTGCAGTGGGCACCAAAGTCGAACCGGTATTTTGATTATGGCAAAAGGCTCAATAGTTAAGGGTATATTTGTTATCTTACGAGCTCAATTAAGTGTGTAAATGCTAAAGTTGAGCGGAAGGTGCGACACCGGTGGGAACCGAGGTGGTCGGGCAACGCCAGAGGGACTTGGAGGAAGCCGAGGTACTCGGGTGAAGACCGGCGAGGCTACAAGGTAAGCTCGTGAAAGCGAAGCAAGGTCGTTAAGCGTAGATCAGGCCCAATACCTCCAATGGAAGGTCTAGGTCGAGATCGGATGGTTAGAACCATCGTACTTTATATTTTAAGCTAACTTATGCTGCGGTCCAAAACCCTTTGACTACAGCATTGCTAGTCAAGTTCGACCTCGAGAAGAGCTCGAATTTCAAGGGGGTGAATTTGGACTTGACTCGTGTTTTGGTACAAAGGGTGATGTGGCATCAAGGTGGACATCCAAACCATCACCAAGCTTCCTTGTGGTGGACGCCCAAAATAAGGTGAGTTGGCACAAGATGGTTAGCTCCCATGATGTGGCACAAGTTGAATGGCTCCAACAAGTTGGCGCCCAAGGAGGTTGGAGGTGGCACAAGGTGGTTGGATGAAACACCTCATCCTCAAGTTGGCGCCCAAGGAGGTTGGAGGTGGCACAAGGTGGTTGGATGAAACACCTCATCCTTGAGTTGGCGCACAAGGAGGTTGGAGGTGGCACAAGGTGGTTGGATGAAACACCTCATCCTTGAGTTGGCGCAAAGGATGTGGATGAACAAGTCTTGGGGGATAAGAACCTCACCTTGGACACTACCTATGTCTAAATTCATAGATCAATATCCATAAATAGACATGTTCAAGCCAAGCAAATGACAAGAATTCAAGAGCTCTCAACACGCCGTCGTAACGCCGCTACTACTACTCACATTTGCTACGACGAAGTGCCGCCGACAACGAAAGCTACATCTTCTACTTATAAGAGTTGTCGGTATATTTATTTAAGTTCTACTTCTTTAAATTGTCTTTGTGCTTTAATCGTAACAAGGAAAGGGGGAGTGTCCCTTTGCCTTGATTTCTTTTTGTAATCGTTGTTCCTACCTCCAACGAGGAGGAGTGGTTTTAGTGAATTGCCCTCCGTACGTGATCAAGGATCACTAGGGCCGTGGATTAGCAATCGAAAGATTGTGAACCACGTAAAAATATCTTGTCTACTTTATATTTCCGCTGTGCACTCTCTACTTGCTTTTTACTTATTGCAAAAGTTTTTTAACGACATCGTATCGCTATTCACCCCCCCCCTCTAGCGACACTTTCGATCCAACACATGCAATCACATACACACATATATAGCCATAATAGTTGGATCTTATGCCTGCAACCAAAAAGTTAGCCTACGCACATCCTACTATTATCCGGCATACACAATATATGATAAGTGCGTGAAAGTAACCGAATCCAAAACACACAAAACCGGAAACCGTGGCTCTGATACCAATTGTTGGCAACGTGCTATTCCTCGGAAGGCTCATCGGCTCCCATGTCCCCGGATTAAAATTTTCACTAATGAAAACTAATCCGGATGGGATGAGTTTCCTAAGCACAACCAATTCATCGTCGTGCCAACGACTCGAGCGATCACTTGAACAAAATAGTTGTTCAAGCAACCAAACTCTTCTAGTCGATTAGCCGCGGAAGAGACGATGGACGGATCGTCGGTTTTTGTGTTTCTTATTCGGGGTCCATGATTATACAAATACATGTAAATGTAAACTAGTATAATCAACATATACTAACATAAAGAACATAAGCTAGCATATCAAATAAGAACATGCAAAGAACAATAATAAAAGTTATAAAACTTTTATACCTCTTGATCTTCTATCGTATGTCCTAACCTCCTTGTAGACTTCGTGTGGGCGAAGATCCTCCACAAGTTGAAGCTTCCTAAATCTTCTTCAATCCAAAGAAAGAAGAACTCTCTTTCCCTTCTTGCTTGAGCCAACCCCCAATCCACAAAGGATTGATGCCGCCGGCCCCAAGAATAGAGAGAACATAATGGAAACAACCAAGGTACCGAACTAGGGACAAACCCTTGTTTTGGTGCCGCCGGCCAAGATGGAGTGAAGAGGATAAAGGGAATATGTTGGGCGCCGGCCACGGTGGAGGGAATAGAGGAAGGAGCCGGCCACAACCTAGGAAGAGGAAGAGCTCCTCTCCTATAGTTGCCGCCCACCTTCCTTGCATACCCTAGCCGCCCAACCATAGGAGCCAAACCCTAATTAGGGTTTCCTCCTTAGGTCTTCTTGCCGCCCAACCAAGGTGGAAGGAGGAGATCTAAACCGGCCACCTTTCCTAGGAAGAAGAAGAACTCTTCCACAAGATGCCGCCTACCCCCCTTCCAAACCTTGGCGCTGACCTAAAGGAGCCAAACCCTAATTAGGGTTTCCTCCTTAGGGTTGCTTGCCGCCCAAGCCATCCAACTCCATCAACTATGCGCCGACCATGGAAGAGGGGATAGAAGAATAGAATGTGGACCAACTAAGGTAGAAGGGTAGAAGGAAGGGACCGGCCATGCCTTAGGAAGAAGAAGAAACTCTTCTTCCACTTGTTGCTGCCCCATCCCTTTCTCCCAAACCCTAGCCGCCCAAAAGATTCTAAACTAACTAGGGTTTCTAGCCTCCAAAGGAAGCAAACCCTAATCCCCTAAACCATCCATCATCCACCACCCTTGCCGCCCACTTTAAGCCTATATATATATAGAGTTAGGTTTAGGCCTTGGTTTAATCTCCACCGTCGGTTCTAGGGTTTTAATCTCAACCGTCGGATCTAGAGATTTAATCTCAACCGTCGGTTCTAGGGTTTTAATCCCAACCGTCGGATCTAGAGATTTAATCTCCACCGTCGGTTCTAGGGATTTAATCCCAACCGTCGAATCTAGAGATTTATTTTCCATTATTTGATCTAGACTTCATGAGGTTTATATTAGGCTACGATAGGGACCATGAGGAAGAGTTGGGTCTTGGCCACCCGATGGATTGGAACCACACAAACTTGATCCATCAATGATGTTCCATTCCACTAGAGGATCATCATCGAACTACCTCACCAAACCCCATAAATTAATATGGGCTCCATATATTATTTGTACATCCATCTCCCCGTGTTTAAGATATCGAATGTCCATCAATTAATTGATTTGTTGATCATCAATTAATTAACATCTAACTCCTCGAGTAGTACCACTCAACCTTATCATCATGTTGACTAAGTCAACCTGCAGGGTTTACATGATGAACCTTATGAGCTCCTCAAGGGGACATCATCAACCTAATACATAGGACACGGATTCCTCCTATAATCAATGGCACACCATGTAAATAATATCATTTCCCAACTTACCGGGCATATTGATTTAATCCATAGAAATCTCACCCTCTGGTAAATCAAAGAAATAAATACTAAGTACATGTGTCCGTTATTATATCGGGATTAAGAGCATGTACAACATAATATCCGAGGTCCGATTCAATTATGTAGTCAGCAACAAATTGAATCACCTCTATGTCAGTCCTGCTCAATACACCGAGGTGTACTAGTGTAACTCTATGGTCAAGACAAACCAATACCAAGCTACACTACAACCATGCCAATGGTTTGTCCAAAACCATCTTGGTTGTGAGCCTCTACTTATACTCTACAAGGGACTGATAACATGATCTTCTGTGCCACACCCAAGCACCATGTTATCTACAATGTAAAGTATTAGACAATTTTGTATAATCATAAAAATATGCAAACAATGATCATGTGATTCTTATTTCAAAATAAAGTGTTCATACAAAAGAGCTAGGCTTTCAGTATACATCCCAACACAATCATCAAATCAGATACAACCAGCAAGACTACAAGTACGAACAGAGGTTGACTCCTTGATCAATAATTTTCTGTCCCAATTAAACCATGCAGAGGATACAAGCCTAGGGGCCACTGTACCTCAGTCCATGGGCTTAAGTATGGGCTCAGAAGATTGTTGCATCACTTTTGCCAGAGACGATGAGTATGTTGAATATGAATATTCCGATTATGATGAATTCCTGGCAGTAGCAGAAGAATCACCAGAAGACGGATGAGAATTGGAGTACCCACAGTTAGCACAATGCACTGAACATATATATTCTTCTTCTGCAGTTTCTAACTACCACCCTCCTCCTTTTTGTTGTTCACAGACTAAATTGGAAGGATCATACCTGATTGGTGTTGTTGCAACTGGAGTTGTTTTCTTGTAGTAATACAGACTGCACATGCCACAGGCAGTCATTTTGCATAAAGGGCAATGACGCTGGTGTCGCCGCTGAGTTGGTTGTTTGCTACATTTACATGCTTCGTATTGGCTGTCAATATCTTCGTTGATTTCCCAGATATGATGGCATTCATATTGTTGTTGTGAAACTTGGATCATCCTTCCCATGCTCGAATTGAACGCCGCAAGCATCTTATTAAAAATAAGAAGTGCAGATGTTTTCTCTGCAGTGAAGAAGGACATTTTGCACGGGAGTGTCCTAATGACCGTCGCAATATTAAATGCGTCGCCATGTTCGAACAACTCCATCTCCCAGAAGATTATGATATTGTCTCAGTTCAGGATGGTGAAGATCCTAGTGATGCTATCTTTAGTCTGTCTGAAGATGAAGGCCTGGATGACCATCAACAAGCATTAAATCCTTTATCTTCCGAATCTATTGTAGCAATGATTGATCTATCATCTTGCCATCTGTTGTCTCGGAAGAGAATAAGAGCCAAGGTACCTTCTTCATGTCGATGTAGAGTTTGAATACGTACTTGAAGAACACCAAGATGAATATAACGCATCTGGCTTCGTTGTAGTTGGTTGAAACTTTCTTCTTGAATAAAAGACCGATCAACTTGATTGGAGGTACATAAGATTGGTTCCTTAGATCTGTGCATGTAGACTCGATGATGTGCATCATCTTGTCGGGAGTGATAAAGCACCTCAGCTGGTGCTATTGCAGCTCGCTCCTACATGGACAGTTGTAGTTGTACCTGGGGGTCAATTTGTTGTTCGAGGGTATTAGCCGCTGCAGGTCGGCCAGTTATGAATCTGCCAATTTGTCTAGCAGCTTGCTGGGCATTGTGTATATTACTGCAAAAGGATAAATCTTTCAGAGCTCGTTTGAAAGCAGCATCTTTGCATTCATTTTCCAGATATCTGTAAGCAAATAAGATTCGAGGGAAAACTCCTACAGTGTTGCCTTGATATCGATCTTGGAATGCTTGCTTAATACGACTTCCGAGATCTCCTGGCATTTTAGCCCATAATTTTTCAGATAATTCTGGAGAAGTAAATAATCGTCCTGTTTTTACTGAAATACAAATCTTTCAGAGCTCGTTTGAAAGCAGCATCTTTGCATTCATTTTCCAGATATCTGTAAGCAAATAAGATTCGAGGGAAAACTCCTACAGTGTTGCCTTGATACCGATCTTGGAATGCTTGCTTAATACGACTTCCGAGATCTCCTGGCATTTTAGCCCATAATTTTCCAGATAATTCTGGAGAAGTAAATAATCGTCCTGTTTTTGCTGAAATACGGAGGTAGTCATTAAGGAAGGATAATATATCCTTCAAATTGTTGCAAGTTAAGCGCTCTAAATCCTTATAAGCTTCATCTTGCATATGTGTAGATCCTTGGAAGGGATCTTCTAATTTGAAAACCATTCGAATCTGGGATAATATATTTTGAGTACCTAAATGAAGATGATACTTATTTCTCTTCAAAATCAACACCAGAAGAAAAGGAGGAAGTAGCCATTGATGACATTTTCCAAAAGTTATTACCCAAAGAAAAGCCACAATCATCAAATCAGATACAACCAGCAAGACTACAAGTACGAACAGAGGTTGACTCCTTGATCAATAATTTTCTGTCCCAATTAAACCATGCAGAGGATACAAGCCTAGGGGCCACTGTACCTCAGTCCATGGGCTTAAGTATGGGCTCAGAAGATTGTTGCATCACTTTTGCCAGAGACGATGAGTATGCTGAATATGAATATTCCGATTATGATGAATTCCTGGCAGTAGCAGAAGAATCACCAGAAGACGGATGGGAATTGGAGTACCCACAGTTAGCACAATGCACTGAACATATATATTCTTCTTCTGTAGTTTCTAACTATCGCCCTCCTCTTGATACCACCATGGGACCTTCCAATTATCCCCCCGCCACAAATCTAGAAGCGGGACCAAGCTCCCGTCCAACATTTGAAGGACATCATGGTGGTCGGTTCAAACGAAGAGAACACAATGAATGGTGGAACTTACCGTCAGCAGTCCACCAAACTGGTGCCATATTCATTATTCCCACTCAACTTGGCCTTTTTGACGAAGTATTTATGCGATGGGAATCTATTACCAAAAATTTGGTATCTCTTCAAAATTTCACAAACGCCCAAACCAAGGTTGAATTTATTGAAAATTTATTAGGGGAAGCTGAAAAATTAGCCTGGATACAATGGCGTATGAGTTTTCCTGAATAATATCAACTTCTTCTCAACAACGCTGATGGGGCAGGAGGTACTCAAAATATATTATCCCAGATTCGAATGATTTTCAAATTAGAAGATCCCTTCCAAGGATCTACACATATGCAAGATGAAGCTTATAAGGATTTAGAGCGCTTAACTTGCAACAATTTGAAGGATATATTATCCTTCCTTAATGACTACCTCCGTATTTCAGCAAAAACAGGACGATTATTTACTTCTCCAGAATTATCTGAAAAATTATGGGCTAAAATGCCAGGAGATCTCGGAAGTCGTATTAAGCAAGCATTCCAAGATCGGTATCAAGGCAACACTGTAGGAGTTTTCCCTCGAATCTTATTTGCTTACAAATATCTGGAAAATGAATGCAAAGATGCTGCTTTCAAACGAGCTCTGAAAGATTTATCCTTCTGCAGTAATATACCTATTCCTGGTTACTATAAACGACCTGATAAACGAATAGGTGTTCGTAAATCCAGAACCTTTCGTGGCAAACCTCATCCTTCCCATGCTCGAATTGAACGCCGCAAGCATCTTATTAAAAATAAGAAGTGCAGATGTTTTCTCTGCGGTGAAGAAGGACATTTTGCATGGGAGTGTCCTAATGACCGTCGCAATATTAAACGTGTCGCCATGTTCGAACAACTCCATCTCCCAGAAGATTATGATATTGTCTCAGTTCAGGATGGTGAAGATCCTAGTGATGCTATCTTTAGTCTATCTGAAGATGAAGGCCTGGATGACCTTCAACAAGCATTAAATCCTTTATCTTCTGAATCTATTTTTATGCTCAGAGAAAGCGGGAAGACGTGGTGGATAGGCCCTGAAACTGGTTACCGCAGTATGATCCAAGTTTCACAACAACAATATGAATGCCATCATATCTGGGAAATCAACGAAGATATTGACAGCCAATACGAAGCATGTAAATGTTGCAAACAACCAACTCAGCGGCGACACCGACGTCATTGCCCTTTATGCAAAATGACTGCCTGTGGCATGTGCAGTCTGTATTACTACAAGAAAATAACTCCAGTTGCAACAACACCAATCAGGTATGATCCTTCCAATTTAGTCTGTGAATAACAAAATTACATTAAACAATGTGAAGCAGAAATTAAACGCTTGCAAAGTCAACTGGAGGATCAAAAACAAGAACAATTAGAATGTCACCAAATATGACTGGATGCTATTCAAATTGCCCAGGAAAATCAACAATTGCAAAGAGAAAAGCAAGAATTATCTGTCAAATATCAAGAGCTCATTCAAGAAAACATGGAGTTTGACAGACTCGTCTTAGAGAAAGAAGGCATCAGGAAGGAAATACTACAATTACAGCAAAAACAGAAGGAAACTCTCCCTACTGAAGAAGATCTCAATGTACTTCTCCATGAATACAAATTATGCTCACTTCCGGAACAACCAAGGCAGGCTAAAAGAGGAAGAAATATGTTATATAACCTGAAGGTCAGCTTTGAGATAAATACTTTACCTACTTTTCAGCTCAGTGCTATTCTCGACACAGGAGCCACAACATGTGTTGTAGATCAAGATTCTGTCCCTGCAGCAGCATTAGAAGAAAACCCATTCGTTGTGCATTTCAATGGTATTTCCTCAAAGGCTGTAGCCAAGAAGAAACTAAAGGGCGGCAAAATGATGATTGGATACAATACATTCCGAATTCCCTATACATACTCTTTTTCTATGAAACTTGGGGAAAATATTCAAATGATCCTCGGGTGTAACTTCATCAGAGCTATGCAAGGAGGCCTTCGTATAGAAGGTAATCAGGTAACATTTTATAAGAATTTGACAACAATAGAAACATCTCCTTATGTTTCTGCTGCAGCTATTCCTGAGTTAGAACTAGAAGAAGATGAATATATTCAGATTCAGGATATGATTGGCTATACAGCTCCAACCACTGAAGGTATCAGCCACAAATTTCAAAAAATAATTTCTGAACTAAAGCAGCAAGGCTATATTGGGGATGAACCGCTCAAACACTGGAACAAAAACAAGGTTCTTTGTCATCTTGACATTACGAATCCAGATTTAACTATTGAAGATCGGCCACTCAAACATATAACTCCAGCCGTCAAAGATGCATTCACCAGACATATTAAAGCTTTATTAGCTCTTGGGGTTATCAGACCCAGTACAAGTCGGCACCGAACAACAGCTATAATAGTGCACTCAGGCACTTCTGTTGATCCAAAGACTGGTCAAGAAATCAAAGGAAAGGAACGTATGGTATTCAATTACGTTTACTAAATGATCTAACCCATAAAGATCAGTATAGCCTCCCTGGAATCAATACCATCCTCAAGCGAGTCAGTACTAAACGGATATTTTCTAAATTTGACCTCAAGTCAGGTTTTCATCAAGTAGCTATGCACCCAGAATCAATCCCATGGACTGCCTTTTGGGTCCCTGATGGGTTATATGAATGGCTGGTCATGCCTTTTGGTCTCAAAAATGCCCCAGCTATTTTTCAACGAAAAATGGATAATTGCTTCTCAGGCACTGAAGCCTATATTGTTGTATATATTGATGACATTCTAGTATTCTCTGATTCAGAAACTGAACATGAACAACATCTACAATCCATGCTTGAAATCTGTAAGAAACATGGGCTAGTCTTAAGCCCTACCAAGATGAAGATAGCAGTCAAAGAAATAGACTTCCTCGGAGTTGTCTTGGGAAATAACAGAATTAAGCTTTAGCCTCATATTATCAAAAGAGTTGCTACTTTCAAAGATGAAGACCTTCTAAGCTTGAAGGGTATGCGGTCCTGGTTGGGTTTACTAAACTATGCTCGAACTTATATACCCAATCTTGGTCAATTACTCGGACCACTTTATGCTAAAACCAGCTCTCATGGGGAACGAAGAATGAATCAACAGGATTGGGAGTTAGTGAGAAAAATTAAGAAACAAGTTCAAAACCTTCCTGATCTTGAGATTCCCCTAGAAAACTGCTTCATAATTCTAGAAGTTGATGGTTGTATGACTGGCTGGGGAGGTATATGTAAATGGAAGACCCACCAATACAATCCTAAGAGCACAGAAAAAATATGTGCTTATGCCAGTGGAAGGTTTAATCCAGTCAAATCCACTATTGATGCTGAAATTAATGCTGTCATGAAGACTATGGACGCTCTCAAAATCTATTATTTAGAAAAAAGAGAGCTATTAATCAGAATAGACTGCCAAGCAATAATTAGCTTTTTTAATAAAACCGCAGTCAATAAACCCTCACGAGTCTGATGGATTTCTTTTGTGGATTATATTACTGGAAGTGGTCTCACAGTCATGTTTGAACACATAGATGGCTCACATAATCAGCTAGCGGACGCTCTCTCTCGACTAATTAATGTGTTAATTTTGTCAGGATGGCAGGAGCAGCATCTGAGCACTCTTGGACAACTGGCGGGAGCAACACAAGAGATAACCAGTCAAGCAAGCCACAAAGGACTTAACCTTGCTGAAGAACACTCAATTGAAGCCCATATGCGACTTATCCAAAAGGAAGCAGCCCATCATGCTATTCAAGCCCTACAACAATACCGAGCAATCCATCACATCAAATTGGAAGAATACCGAAGATGCTCCACTAGACGCAATTGGTATGGTGATTGGCTACCCGTAATTCAACAACAGAACAAACAGCTGGAAGATGCCCTAGCTTTAGTGATGGACACCGCCCACCGAGCCACAAGCTTTGGCTTCTAACTGCTTTCTGTCCAATCCAAAGGCATCCTTATCCGCATTATTGTACTATAGGACCCCTATACTACATTATTAATAGTGTGTCCTTGTCTTTGCCTGTATTATTGTCCTTTTAACTAGTGTGCTCGTAATATGGATTGAGCCCCGGGGAGCCATCCATATCACTTTATGTCACTTTATGTCAAGGGTCTCGTGACAGGACAAAAGTAAGATAAGACTGCGATGGGGCCCCTTGTGCACCCGGTTCTTATCCCTTCGTCCTCCTCACTCTATAAAACCCTTACCATCTACTCTTGCAAGGCATCAGTCGTTCACTGAAGTCTTACTTGAGTTCAAAGTTTGAAGTCCTGTAAGTTCTGCTTTTACAAGTCTGTATATTTTCTATAGTTCTTTTATACTTATTTTGTATCACAATTAAAAAAAAAAAAAAAGCTTACAGCTCCAACCACTAAAGGTATCAGCCACAAATTTCAAAAAATAATTTCTGAACTAAAGCAGCAAGGCTATATTGGGGATGAACCGCTCAAACACTGGAACAAAAACAAGGTTCTTTATCATCTTGACATTACGAATCCAGATTTAACTATTGAAGATCGACCACTCAAACATATAACTCCAGCTGTCAAAGATGCATTCACCAGACATATTAAAGCTTTATTAGCTCTTGGGGTTATCAGACCCAGTACAAGTCGGCACCGAACAACAGCTATAATAGTGCACTCAGGCACTTCTGTTGATCCAAAGACTGGTCAAGAAATCAAAGGAAAGGAACGTATGGTATTCAATTACAAGCGACTAAATGATCTAACCCATAAAGATCAGTATAGCCTCCCTGGAATCAATACCATCCTCAAGCGAGTCATGGCTCTCATAATCAGCTAGCGGACGCTCTCTCTCAACTAATTAATGTGTTAATTTTGTCAGGATGGAAGGAGAAGCATTATCTCTTGTGTTGCTCCCGCCATTTGTCCAAGAGTGCTCAGATGCTGCTCCTGCCATCCTGACAGCAATGAAAGTAGTACCACAAAACGTAGGGACTTCCCTTTCCTACCTTGACCTGATAGAGTTTACTCAGCCATTAACTAGCTCTGATACCAAAAGGAAGCGTTTTTTTTTTCACAACGCCCAGCAAGCTGCTAGACGAATTGGCAGATTCATAATTGGCCGACCTGCAGCGGCTAATACCCTCGAACAACAAATTGACCCCCAGGTACAACTGCAACTATCCATGCAGGAGCGAGCTGCAATAGCACTAGCTGAGGTGCTTTATCACTCCCGACAAGATGATGCACATCATCGAGTCTACATGCACAGATCTGAGGAACCAATCTTATTTACCTCCAATCAAGTTGATCGGTCTTTTATTCAAGAAGAAAGTTTCAACCAACTACAACGAAGCCAGATGCGTTATATTCATCTTGGTGTTCTTCAAGTACGTATTCAAACTCTACATCGACATGAAGAAGGTACCTTGGCTCTTATTCTCTTCCGAGACAACAGATGGCAAGATGATAGATCAATCATTGCTACTATGGAAGTAGATTTGACACGGGGAAGTCAACTGATATATGTTATTCCTGATATTATGATGACAATAGGTGACTTTTTCAGGAATATTCAATTATCCATATTAACTCGTGGATATGATTCGCTTCTAGTGTTGATTTTGAAGAGAAATAAGTATCATCTTCATCATCATCCGAATCACCCCAAGATGGTTTTATGAGATTCATATCCCATTCTGGTTACTCTGGTGGTGTATATCGAACATAATAGTCAAATTTACCGCTTGGCTGCCCAAGAGTGTCCCAGACCTCCTTTCGGTGTCCAGACTCTTCGTCTTGTACCAAGACAGAAATGATGTGTTCACGCAACTCTTCCTCATCTTTATCATCATATTCCACAGGAGTAGTTACTGGTGTAGAATAATTATGAAAGCTAACAGATATTCTTCCATCCAATAGGTTACGACTACTCACCTCTGAAGGTTGCATAGGAATTATGACTTGTGTTGGTCGAATTACCCAGTCCATGCCTCGTAGTTGTTCTGTTGAATAATTTTGAAGCTTTGTTAATAAGGCGTCGGGAAGGACTCCAGTACTTGCTTGTTGTTGCTCCAAGAGAGTTTTTAAATCACTGCGGATACCTTTCACTTCCTCCGATATCTGTGTTAATAATTGAATTTGCAAATTATTTTGCTTAATAAGAGAACCAGTGGTGCTAGCTATTCCTTGAAGGTCACTTGGTCGTAAAAATCCAAGTGCTGGGGGTTCGATATTTTCGACGGCTTGAATGGCTTCTTTGTAGGATTCTGTTCCTTTGGTTGTGATGTAATTCATCCGTCCATGAAGCCCTCCACCTTAACAAGTAGCTTTTCTATCTTTTGCAGTTTCTGGTTAAGATTAACAGTAATACGCAAGGCTTCTTCTTCAACAAGATTTGGTCTTTTAGTAATAGTTGTAATCAACTCTTGTAGCTCCTGCTTGGTTAAGGGTTTATTTTGAAGAAGCAGGGTATTGAGATTTTGTAGCAAGGATCGAAGTTGGTGGAGTTCTTGTTCCAGATTGGTGACCTTCTCAAGTATACTCTTAAAGTTTTTCAAGTGAACTCTACTAGACAGACACACTCGATCATACACGATGCTACATTGTGCTAACTGTGGGTACTCCAATTCCCATCCGTCTTTTGGTGATTCTTCTGCTACTGCCAGGAATTCATCATAATCGGAATATTCATATTCAGCACACTCATCGTCTCTGGCAAAAGTGATGCAACAATCTTCTGAGCCCATACTTAAGCCCATGGACTGAGGTACAGTGGCCCCTAGGCTTGTATCCTCTGCATGGTTTAATTGGGACAGAAAATTATTGATCAAGGAGTCAACCTCTGTTCGTACTTGTAGTCTTGCTGGTTGTATCTGATTTGATGATTGTGGCTTTTCTTTGGGTAATAACTTTTGAAAAATGTCATTAATGGCTACTTCTTCCTTTTCTTCTGGTGTTGATTTTGAAGAGAAATAAGTATCATCTTCATCATCATCAATGGCTCTGCCCTCACACCAGTTACTCCTCGGGGAGTGATCTGGGAGGCAAGATGACTGACGACTCTCTCAACCCCAAGGGAGACTATGTCGTCAGAATGCATGCATATGACATGAGTATGCTGTCACTTGTACAGCCATCTATCATAGACTCTCTGTTCAACAGAGAGTCATACCCATCTGATCAATATACTCTCTATCTTGTAGAGAGTCGTACTCAACTGATCGATGGACTCTCTATCCTGTAGAGAGCGTACTCGACTAATCATAACTCTCTCTCCAATAGAGAGTCATACTCAACTGATCGACGCACTCTCTGTCCAATAGAGAGTCGTACTCGACTAATCAAATCAAGCTGGGACCACCGGGCCGCAGCGACACACTAATCACCCTTCACTTAACCATTACACAACTCATGGTTGGTAACAGTATGCAACATACGGGTATTGGAAATAAATCCTACATTTAGGGCATTACCTACCCATAGATGACCTTTTTCCAATTTATAAATTGGGTCATCCCCCGTACTAACATTTACACCCTACTAAACATCTAGGTCAATTTACATCACATCTATAACTCCTAAATCATGATAGGGTATATGTGATATCAACAGTTGAGCATAAATATATCCAATGATAAGTTCAAACATACGATAATAAGAGCATGGTCAAGGTAATATGAACACCTAACATGCTTATATCTATGACCAAATCTGAATGCAATACATCTACCCGGACCAGGTAGGAAATTACCCACCTGTTAAATAGCTCATGCTAGCTATCCACGCGTACAAACCTCTCTCACCAATCAAGGTCCTGCAAAAAAACACAGAACATAACTAAGTTATATTTTACATCAAATGATTGAATCGAATCCTACATCGATCATTATATCTAACTAATTCAACATTCTCCAACCCTAATCAAATTAAATTCACCGTATCAGTCATGAGTCGACTCTAGCATCCACTATAAAGGTAACACATCCTACTTCATAACAGTACCGAATTAAAGATTACCTTTCAATTGTTGCAATCACCCCCAGCTTCTTGATCTACATCAAGGTATCGGATTAAAGTTCAAATAGCCCAATTGGAAGCAACCTCCAACCCGATCTGTTCACCAACAATTGATCATCATTCTAATAATTAAATCTGTTCATCCTATAGAAAACAGTTAACTTAATCAACATATGCAACCTTACCTCTCACAACCAACCCAATGGTCGATTCACAGCTCCAATCCACCCCCTTTTCCTTTCCAAGAGCAGCCTTCATAGCTCTTTCACAGCGGTCACCACACTCACAGTTAATTCCACTGTCCAATTCTCATATCGCAACCCTCAAATCACTGAAATGAAGCCACTCTTCCTCGTCACAACCAATTCACAGTGGAAACTCAAAATCTGACTGAAACTTTAGATTAATATAGGACTTACCCCCAATTTTGATCCCCAGCTCATAGAATCACAGAGATCTTGATCGCCACAGCCTTCCTCTATCAGAAACTGGTCGTTTGTGACCATCACAGGAAATAGTTCGGGAACATAGGGGAAGGGGACACAACTGATCCAAGATGAAGGAAATCTCATCAATCGACCCCAAAAACAAACAATTATGCTAGGGAGTAGTGATACCGGCGATGCTCAGTTGTGGCAATGATGGCACCGATCTAAGCTCCCCAAGATGTCGACGAAGAGGAATCGGCAACAACTCTCGAAGCTCGTCTACGACAGCGGTTTCACTGTGTGACGGAGGAGGCATCGATCCACGCAGCGAACATCGATGGACAGGGAAGAACTTCGATCGGGAGGGAAACATAGATGGTGCTGACGGATCTGCTCGAGCGACGGTGATCGCGTCGGCTGGAGGAGGAAAGGTCACGCGCGTCGGCTAGAAGAGGCAAAGTCGCATGCGTCGACTGGAAGAGAAAAAGTTGCTCGCGTCGGCTTTCCTTCCCTCCCGCCGGCCAAGCACCAGCCACAGGGCAGAGAGGTGGATGGCAGACTCAGAAGAAGGCGCTCGGCAGTGAGCACGGGGCGGAGATCGGTACCGGCGACAGCTCTCTCTCACGGCGGCGAGGCAAGCGACGAATGGCACGGCGGCGGCGAGTCGAGTTCAAGGGCGTCGGCATCCGCTGTTGTTGGACCAGCAGAGAAGAAGAGGCGACGGCAAATTGATCCCGCGTCGAGCGGGGATGACGACGACAGTGAGCTCCGCGGAAATCAACTGGATCGGGCGAAGATGAGAAGAAGAGAAGGCGATTGGGAAGAGGGATCGGGCTCTGGTCGCTCCGGAGACGAAGGGGAGAGGTCGCGCGACAGAGAAATGGTCGATGGTGTGTTGCGATAAGAAACCGATGGGAAATGAAGGAATCAGATTTATTGAGAAATTTAACACCTCATTATAGTCTAAACAGGCTTTACAAAAGCCTGTTTACTTTATCCCCATAAAATATCTATAGGACCTCCATTTAAATCCAGAAAAATTTCTAAAAATTCCTGAAAAATTCCACAAGATATTTTATCAATTACCGAGGAATATATTTTTTTTCCGGTATTTTACAACACATCTTGCCTATGTGGATGATCTTATGGTTTTTGCAAGGGCGGATGCGCCAACCCTTTCGATGATCTCTTGATGCTTGGAGGAGTTTGGCGATATGACGGGCTTGAGGGCTAATCCCATCAAGTCTAATCTCTACATGGCAGGAGTGGATGAGAGGATGAGGGAGGAGCTCCTTATGATCATGGGATTCCAAGAAAGTACATTTCCATTCCGCTATTTAGGTATCCCATTGGCGGCGAAGAAGCTCCAAATCGCCAACTACGCACCTTTGTTTGATGCGGTGAGCCGGAAAGTGGGGACATGGCCGAAGCACACACATTAATATGCGGGCCGCTTGGAGCTAATGCGATTTGTACTCCAAGGCATGGAGTGCTAATGGCTATCCATTCTTCCCATGCTGGCGGGGGTTGTGGACAAGCTTTATGGGATATGTCGATCTTTCGTGTGATCGACCAGACACCCAACGATCTCTTGGAGACCTTATGCCTTCCCAAGGAGGAGGGTGGTTATGACCTTCGTGATTTGGGAGCTTGGAACACCGCCTTGCTTTGTCGGATGCTATGAGATATACACCGCAAGGCGAATTCATTGTGGGTGAGGTGGGTGCACCATCAATACCTCGCCCATGTGGACATATGACATTGGCAAGTAAAGGCATCAGATTCACCCTTGCTCAAGAGGCGTGCTCAGATTCGGGATCTCTACAGCGGACGGGGGGTGTGGAAGCAGTCTGAGTGACATTGGAAGCCTGGTTTGCTACTCCAACTGGACAAGGAGCGCACAACCCCTCCCCCCGGAGGGGCTAACGGTGGCACACTGTGCAGCCAACAGGTGGCTAGCGGCGGCTAATGGTGTAGGCGCACAGCGCACCTGGCACCATGCGACCTTAGCCAGGCAGACAACCCCCCATGCGGGGAAAACAGTGGAGTGTGGTGTGGTCTTTCTGCACGCCATGGCAGCCTAGGCACCAGGCGAGTTGGCTACTTGGGATGGGGGGGGGGGGGGTTGACGTCGACAGTGGCTCGCGGTGTGGCCAGATGGAGTGTCGTGAGATTGTACGGTTGGGGAAGCGCAGGGCAGCAGCTGCAGCATATGACTTTTTTTAGCCTCGTGGCCAGGTGGTACATTGGGCATCGATGGTGTGGAGGTTGGGCATCCTGCGGTAACCAGTTTCAGGGCTTATCCACCACGTCTTCCCGCTTTCTCTGAGCATAA
Organism: Wurfbainia villosa; assembly: GCA_025175895.1. NCBI lineage: Eukaryota > Viridiplantae > Streptophyta > Magnoliopsida > Zingiberales > Zingiberaceae > Wurfbainia > Wurfbainia villosa. The sequence continues at coordinate 36,582,520 of CM046006.1, forward strand.
AAATAGATTCGGAAGATAAAGGATTTAATGCTTGTTGAAGGTCATCCAGACCTTCATCTTCAGACAGACTAAAGATAGCATCACTAGGATCTTCACCATCCTGAACTGAGACAATATCATAATCTTCTGAGAGATGGAGTTGTTCGAACATGGCGACACGTTTAATATTGCGACGGTCATTAGGACACTCCCGTGTCGAACTTATATACCTAATCTTGGTCAATTACTCGGACCACTTTATGCTAAAACCAACTCTCATGGGGAACGAAGAATGAATCAACAGGATTGGGAGTTAGTGAGAAAAATTAAGAAACAAGTTCAAAACCTTCCTGATCTTGAGATTCCCCCAAAAAACTGCTTCATAATTCTAGAAGTTGATGGTTGTATGACTGGCTGGGGAGGTATATGTAAATGGAAGACCCACCAATACGATCCTAAGAGCACAGAAAAAATGTGCTTATGCCAATGGAAGGTTTAATCCAGTCAAATCCACTATTGATGCTGAAATTAATGTTGTCATTCTGAAATTAATGTTGTCATGAAGACTATGGACGCAATCAAAATCTGTACTGGGTTTGATAACCCCAAGAGCTAATAAATCTTTAATATGTCTGGTGAATGCATCTTTGACAATATGTTCAGTGCATTGTGCTAACTGTGGGTACTCCAATTCCCATCCGTCTTCTAGTGATTCTTACGCTCTCGCCAGAATTCATCATAATCGGAATATTCATATTTAGCATACTCATCTCTCGCAAAAGTGATGCAACAATCTTGAGTCCATACTTGGTACAGTGGCCCCTAGGCTTGTATCCTCTGCATGGTTTAATTGGGACAGAAAATTATTGATCAAGGAGTCAACCTCTGTTCGTACTTGTAGTCTTGCTGGTTGTATCTGATTTGATGATTGTGGCTTTTCTTTGGGTAATAACTTTTGAAAAATGTCATCAATGGCTACTTCCTCCTTTTCTTCTGGTGTTGATTTTGAAGAGAAATAAGTATCATCTTCATCATCCGAATCACCCCAAGATGGTTTTATGAGATTCATATCCCATTCTGGTTGCTCTGGTGGTGTATATCGAACATAATAGTCAAATTTACCGCTTGGCTACCCAAGAGTGTCCCAGACCTCCTTTCGGTGTCAAGACTCTTCGTCTTGTACCAAGACAGAAATGATGTGTTCACGCAACTCTTCCTCATCTTTATCATCATATTCCACAGGAGTAGTTACTGCTGTAGAATAATTATGAAAGATAACAGATATTCTTCCATCCAATAGGTTACGACTACTCACCTCTGAAGGTTGCATAGGAATTATGACTTGTGTTGGTCGAATTACCCAGTCCATGCCTCGTAGTTGTTCTGTTGAATAACGCCTACCTGGAAGTGCATGTACGCCGTGGCTAGTAAGGTAATCAACGACTCCTTGTACTTCATATGCAAAGGCAACATTGGGCGTATTGGAAAGTCGCCCAATAAGACCTCTTGTCATTAATAAATTTGCTTCACCATTTCGCCATGAATCATATCCACGAGTTAATATGGATAATTGAATATTCCTGAAAAAGTCACCTATTGTCATCATAATATCAGGAATAACATATATCAGTTGACTTCCCCGTGTCAAATCTACTTCCATAGTAGCAATGATTGATCTATCATCTTGCCATCTGTTGTGTCGAAAGAGAATAAGAGCCAAGGTACCTTCTTCATGTCGATGTAGAGTTTGAATACGTACTTGAAGAACACCAAGATGAATATAACGCATCTGGCTTCGTTGTAGTTGGTTGAAACTTTCTTCTTGAATAAAAGACCGATCAACTTGATTGGAGGTACATAAGATTGGTTCCTCAGATCTGTGCATGTAGACTCGATGATGTGCATCAACTTGTCGGGAGTGATAAAGCACCTCAGCTGGTGCTATTGCAGCTCGCTCCTGCATGGACAGTTGCAGTTGTACCTGGGGGTCAATTTGTTGTTCGAGGGTATTAGCCGCTGCAGGTCGGTCAGTTATGAATCTGCCAATTCGTCTAGCAGCTTGATGGGCGTTGTGTATTCTTCGTTGTCCTCGCCTGTAATCACGAATTTGATCTTCAATTAAGGGCGTTGGAGCAGCTGTTCTTTCATTTGATGTACTGGTCATCATTTCCGGGCCTTTTGTTTTTCTTCTGCAAGAATTTTTAAGGGATCTTTGAAGACCAGAATTTTGCCTCTTGCTTCTTTAGGAGCTTCTTTAGGTCCAAGTGTTAAATTTTGAAGCTTTGTCAATAAGGTGTCAGGAAGGACTCCGGTACTTGCTTGTTGTCGCTCCAAGAGAGTTTTTAAATCACTGCGGATACCTTTCACTTCCTCCGCTATCTGTGTTAATAATTGAATTTGCAAATTATTTTGCTTAATAAGAGAACCAGTGGTGCTAGCTATTCCTTGAAGGTCACTTGGTCATAAAAATCCAAGTGCCGGGGGTTCGATATTTTCGACGGCTTGAATGGCTTCTTTGTAGGATTCTGTTCCTTTGGTTGTGATGTAATTCATCCGTGCATGAAGCCCTCCACCTTAACAAGTAGCTTTTCTATCTTTAGCATTTTCTGGTTAAGATTAACAGTAATACGCAAGACTTCTTCTTCAACAATATTTGGTCTTTTAGTAATAGTTGTAATCAACTCTTGTAGCTCCTGCTTGGTTAAGGGTTTATTTTGAAGAAGCAGGGTATTGAGATTTTGTAGCGAGGATCGAAGTAGGTGGAGTTCTTGTTCCAGATTGGTGACCTTCTCAAGTATACTCTTAAAGTTTTTCAAGTGAACTCTACTAGACAGACACACTCGATCATACACGATGCTAAGATTATGAGCTAGTTCTTTTGATGATGGCTTTAATGTTTCAGCAAGGTCAAGATATTCAAGGTTCGAAGTATGCGATTTGGTATACCATTCTTCAATGGCTTCCTCCCATCTTTTGGACATTCTTAACTAGACATAGGTCTTGCCAATGGACTTAAGGTCTTACGTACTCAACTGCCTGCCACCCTCGGGACTGTCGGTCTAGAAGAAAAGAATTGCCAAAGAAGGAGGTTTGCAATGAAAGTAGTACCACAAAACGTAGGGACTTCCCTTTCCTACCTTGACCTGATAGAGTTTTTTTTTTTGGACTCAAGTAAGACTTCAGTGAACAACTGATGCCTTGCAAGAGTAGATGGTAAGGGTTTTATAGAGTGAGGAGGACGAAGGGATAAGAACCGGGTGCACAAGGGGCCCCATCGCAGTCTTATCTTACTTTTGTCCTGTCACGAGACCCTTGACATAAAGTGACATAAAGTGATATGGATGGCTCCCCGGGGCTCAATCCATATTACGAGCACACTAGTTAAAAGGACAATAATACAGGCAAAGACAAGGACACACTATTAATAATGCAGTATAGGGGTCCTATAGTACAATAATGCGGATAAGGATGCCTTTGGATTGGACAGAAAGCAGTTAGAAGCCAAAGCTTGTGGCTCGGTGGACGGTGTCCATCACTAAAGATAGGGCATATTCCAGCTGTTTGTCCTGTTGTTGAATTACGGGTAGCCAATCACCATACCAATTGCGTCTAGTGGAGCATCTTCGGTATTCTTCCAGTTTGATGTGATGGATTGCTCGGTATTGTTGTAGGGCTTGAATAGCATGATGGGCTGCTTCCTTTTGGATAAGTCGCATATGGGCTTCAATTGAGTGTTCTTCAGCAAGGTTAAGTCCCTGTTATCGTCCATGTCGCATTTGGTTGAGTTGATCTTGGTACTGGGAAACGAGGTCAGGAACTTGTTGATCACTAATGCAAAGTGAGTCCGTACTTTGTGGCTTGCTTGACTGGTTATCTCTTGTGCTGCTCCCGCCAGTTGTCCAAGAGTACTCAGATGCTGCTCCTGCCATCTTGACAACATGTGTTGTAGATCAAGATTCTGTCCCTGCAGCAGCATTAGAAGAAAACCCATTCGTTGTACATTTCAATGGTATTTCCTCAAAGGCTGTAGCCAAGAAGAAACTAAAGGGAGGCAAAATGATGATTGGATACAATACATTCCGAATTCCCTAGACATACTCTTTTTCTATGAAACTTGGGGAAAATATTCAAATTATCCTCGGGTGTAACTTCATCAGAGCTATGCAAGGAGGCCTTCGTATAGAAGGTAATCAGGTAAAGACCTTCTAAGCTTGAAGGGTATGCGGTCCTGGTTGGGTTTACTAAACTATGCTCGAACTTATATACCCAATCTTGGTCAATTACTCGGACCACTTTATGCTAAAACCAACTCTCATGGGGAACGAAGAATGAATCAACAGGATTGGGAGTTAGTGAGAAAAATTAAGAAACAAGTTCAAAACCTTCCTGAGATTCTCCCAAAAAACTGCTTCATAATTCTAGAAGTTGATGGCTGTATGACTGGCTGGGGAGGTATATGTAAATGGAAGACCCACCAATACGATCCTAAGAGCACAGAAAAAATATGTGCTTATGCCAGTGGAAGGTTTAATCCAGTCAAATCCACTATTGATGCTGAAATTAATGTTGTCATGAAGACTATGGACGCAATCAAAATCTGTACTGGGTCTGATAACCCCAAGAGCTAATAAATCTTTAATATGTCTGGTGAATGCATCTTTGACAATATGTTCAGTGCATTGTGCTAACTGTGGGTACTCCAATTCCCATCCGTCTTCTAGTGATTCTTCTGCTACTGCCAGGAATTCATCATAATCGGAATATTCATATTTAGCATACTCATCATCTCTGGCAAAAGTGATGCAACAATCTTCTGAGTCCATACTTAAGCCCATGGACTGAGGTACAGTGGCCCCTAGGCTTGTATCCTCTGCATGGTTTAATTGGGACAGAAAGTTATTGATCAAGGAGTCAACCTCTGTTCGTACTTGTAGTCTTGCTGGTTGTATCTGATTTGATGATTGTGGCTTTTCTTTGGGTAATAACTTTTGAAAAATGTCATCATGGCTACTTCCTCCTTTTCTTCTGGTGTTGATTTTGAAGAGAAATAAGTATCATCTTCATCATCATCCGAATCACCCCAAGATGGTTTTATGAGATTCATATCCCATTCTGGTTGCTCTGGTGGTGTATATCGAACATAATAGTCAAATTTACCGCTTGGCTACCCAAGAGTGTCCCAGACCTCCTTTCGGTGTCAAGACTCTTCGTCTTGTACCAAGACAGAAATGATGTGTTCACGCAACTCTTCCTCATCTTTATCATCATATTCCACAGGAGTAGTTCTTTGTAGAATAATTATGAAAGATAAGATATTCTTCCATCCAATAGGTTACGACTACTCACTGAAGGTTGCATAGGAATTATGACTTGTGTTGGTCGAATTACGATCCATGCCTCGTAGTTGTTCTGTTGAATAACGCCTGCCTGGAAGTGCATGTACGCCGTGGCTAGTAAGGTAATCAACGACTCCTTGTACTTCATATGCAAAGGCAACATTGGGCGTATTGGAAAGTCGCCCAATAAGACCTCTTGTCATTAATAAATTTGCTTCACCATTTCGCCATGAATCATATCCATGAGTTAATATGGATAATTGAATATTCCTGAAAAAGTCACCTATTGTCATCATAATATCAGGAATAACATATATCAGTTGACTTCCCCGTGTCAAATCTACTTCCATAGTAGCAATGATTGATCTATCATCTTGCCATCTGTTGTGTCGAAAGAGAATAAGAGCCAAGGTACCTTCTTCATGTCGATGTAGAGTTTGAATACGTACTTGAAGAACACCAAGATGAATATAACGCATCCGCCGTTGTAGTTGGTTAAAACTTTCTTCTTGAATAAAGACCGATCAACTTGATTGGAGGTACATAAGATTGGTTCCTCGGATGCATGCATGTAGACTCGATGATGTGCATCAACTTGTCGGGAGTGATAAAGCACCTCGGTGGTGCTATTGCGGCTTCGCTCTGCATGGGCGATTCTGATTGTGCACAGGGGTCAATTTGTTGTTCGAGGGTATTAGCCGCTGCAGGTCGGCCAGTTATGAATCTGCCAATTCGTCTAGCAGCTTGCTGGGCGTTGTGTATTCTTCGTTGTCCTCGCCTGTAATCACGAATTTGATCTTCAATTAAGGGCGTTGGAGCAGCTGTTCTTTCATTTGATGTACTGGTCATCATTTTCGGGCCTTTTGTTTTTCTTCTGCAAGAATTTTTAAGGGATCTTTGAAGACCAGAATTTTGCCTCTTGCTTCTTTAGGAGCTTCTTTAGGTCCAAGTGTTAAATTTTGAAGCTTTGTCAATAAAGCGTCAGGAAGGACTCCGGTACTTACTTGTTGTCACTCCAAGAGAGTTTTTAAATCACTGCGGATACCTTTCACTTCCTCCGCTATCTGTGTTAATAATTGAATTTGCAAATTATTTTGCTTAATAAGAGAACTAGTGGTGCTAGCTATTCCTTGAAGGTCACTTGGTCGTAAAAATCCAAGTGCTGGTGGTTCGATATTTTCGACGTCTTGAATGACTTCTTTGTAGGATTCTGTTCCTTTGGTTGTGATGTAATTCATCCGTGCATGAAGCCCTCCACCTTAACAAGTAGTTTTTCTATCTTTTGCAGTTTCTGGTTAAGATTAACAGTAATACGCAAGGCTTCTTCTTCAACAAGATTTGGTCTTTTAGTAATAGTTGTAATCAACTCTTGTAGCTCCTGCTTGGTTAAGGGTTTATTTTGAAGAAGCAGGGTATTGAGATTTTGTAGCGATGATCGAAGTTGGTGGAGTTCTTGTTCCAGATTGGTGACCTTCTCAAGTATACTCTTAAAGTTTTTCAAGTGAACTCTACTAGACAGACACACTCGATCATACACGATGCTAAGATTATGAGCTAGTTCTTTTGATGATGACTTTAATGTTTCAGCAAGATCAAGATATTCAAGGTTCGAAGTATGCGATTTGGTATACCATTCTTCAATGGCTTCCTCCCATCTTTTGGACATTCTTAACTAGACATAGGTCTTGCCAATGGACTTAAGGTCTTACGTACTAAGCTGCCTGCCACCCTCGGGACTGTCGGTCTAGAAGAGAAGAATTGCCAAAGAAGGAGGTTTGTAATGAAAGTAGTACCACAAAACGTAGGGACTTCCCTTTCCTACCTTGACTTGATAGAGTTTTTTTTTTTTTGGACTCAAGTAAGACTTCAGTGAACGACTGATGCCTTGCAAGAGTAGATGGTAAGGGTTTTATAGAGTGAGGAGGACGAAGGGATAAGAACCGGGTGCACAAGGGGCCCCATCACAGTCTTATCTTACTTTTGTCCTGTCACGAGACCCTTGACATAAAGTGACATAAAGTGATATGGATGGCTCCCCGGGGCTCAATCCATATTACGAGCACACTAGTTAAAAGGACAATAATACAGGCAAAGACAAGGACACACTATTAATAATGCAGTATAGGGGTCCTATAGTACAATAATGTGGATAAGGATGCCTTTGGATTGGACAGAAAGCAGTTAGAAGCCAAAGCTTGTGGCTCGGTGGGCGGTGTCCATCACTAAAGCTAGGGTATATTCCAGCTGTTTGTCCTGTTGTTGAATTACGGGTAGCCAATCACCATACCAATTGCGTCTAGTGGAGCATCTTCGGTATTCTTCCAGTTTGATGTGATGGATTGCTCGATATTGTTGTAGGGCTTGAATAGCATGATGGGCTGCTTCCTTTTGGATAAGTCGCATATGGGCTTCAATTGAGTGTTCTTCAGCAAGGTTAAGTCCCTGTTGTCGTCCATGTCGCATTTGGTTGAGTTGATCTTGGTACTGGGAAACGAGGTTAGGAACTTGTTGATCACTAATGCAAAGTGAGTCCGTACTTTGTGGCTTGCTTGACTGGTTATCTCTTGTGCTGCTCCCGCCAGTTGTCCAAGAGTGCTCAGATGCTGCTCCTGCCATCCTGACAACATGTGTTGTAGATCAAGATTCTGTCCCTGCAGCAGCATTAGAAGAAAACCCATTCGTTGTGCATTTCAATGGTATTTCCTCAAAGGCTGTATCCAAGAAGAAACTAAAGGGCGACAAAATGATGATTGGATACAATACATTCCGAATTCCCTATACATATTCTTTTTCTATGAAACTTGGGAAAAATATTCAAATGATCCTCGGGTGTAACTTCATCAGAGCTATGCAAGGAGGCCTTCGTATAGAAGGTAATCAGGTAAAGACCTTCTAAGCTTGAAGGGTATGCGGTCCTGGTTGGGTTTACTAAACTATGCTCGAACTTATATACCCAATCTTGGTCAATTACTCAGACCACTTTATGCTAAAACCAACTCTCATGGGGAACGAAGAATGAATCAACAGGATTGGGAGTTAGTGAGAAAAATTAAGAAACAAGTTCAAAACCTTCCTGATCTTGAGATTCCCCCAGAAAACTGCTTCATAATTCTAGAAGTTGATGGCTGTATAACTGGCTGGGGAGGTATATGTAAATGGAAGACCCACCAATACGATCCTAAGAGAACAGGAAAAATATGTGCTTATGTCAGTGGAAGGTTTAATCCAGTCAAATCCACTATTGATGCTGAAATTAATGTTGTCATGAAGACTATGGACGCTCTCAAAATCTATTATTTAGATAAAAGAGAGCTATTAATCAGAACATGAGGAAGAGTTGCATGAACACATCATTTCTCTTATAATCAGCTAGCGGACGCTCTCTCTCGACTAATGCCCAAGCATCAATTTGTATATTGGTTTGCAATGCATGGATGACTTCAGACAGCAGATAGGATATAATATGAGCCGATGAAGGAATGCTCTCTTTGTCACGAGGTGGATGAGTCCAATTCCCACATATTCTTCAGATGTCAGGTTACACGAAGCTATGGGATGAGATTCGGGCTTGCCTACACATCCGTCCGGCGATTCTCTCCACGGCTCATCTCTTCCGTGCTCGATCTAGAGCGAGCTTCGAGGCAAAGGACGTCTGAGGAGGATGCACGATCTAATTATACCCTATATGATTTTTCTAGTTTGATAAGCTCTTAATAAGAGGCGTTTTGAAGGAATTGAGCTTTTGTATCGAAAGGATGTTTCTTAAGATACAGACTCATATCTACCGCTTTACGGATGTTTAGATGATGTATACATTTTAACCACATTTATATATTTACCTTTCGCCCAAAAAAAAAAATACCATAAGACGGCGATATGCTCGTTTTAGAGGACAATAGCCGATCAAGGGTTCGGAATAACACTTTGATAAATGGAAATGCCAAGATGGGATGATAGGGCACTTAGCTGGAAAAGTAAACCAAGAAAACCATTAACGATTTTCGACTCCAAAATATGTTCAATTTTGAAAGCGGAGGCGCCAAACGTAACTACGCTTTAAAGACCGTAGGTTCAGAAGTAAACTACGATAACAGCCCAATAGACTAAAGGAAAAAAACAAGGACCAAAAAACTGGCAGTGGGCTCAAGCGATGCCAAACTACCCTGAGTTGGCATGGAAGACAACACATGAGAAAGAAGACAATACTTAAATTAAGGGCCGTTGTGAGCGGAGACCCTAACTTTGTCACTGCACGAATCCACCCACATGCATACATGCATGCCAAACTAAAAAGGTCAACACACTCGGACGCCCCTATACAGAGAAACTCACATTGCATAAATATTCATCAAACCAATTGTGTTAAAATTTAATTGTATTTTTTGAATTTATTCTAATGATTGATCGAGAAATTTACTCTGTAAGATTAATAGAATTGCAACATAAAAATATTCGAATTATCAAAAAATAAATAAATAAATAAAATAAAAAAGATCAACACACTTTGAGCTGCTGGAAATGTGCAGGTTGAAAGAGGCAGGTGCCGTGGTTTTGTGCCAACACATGAAGCAGTGAGCTCGTCGAATGGAGTTTGGCAGGAGAGCAAAGAAAGATGTGACTACTTTAAAGGTCATTTGCGTACTGTTGGAAGTGGGATGAGGATGATAGGGACTTTAGCAAAATGGTGGACTATAGTAAGAAAGAGGAACAGATTATCGGCTATAGTATGAACAGCGATTTATCAAACAGTATTTTTGAAGTTTGAAATTGTCTAAAAAAATATCTTATACTTTCATATTTATCAAATAACGTATTTAATTTCTTTTTTATCTTTCCCATCAAAAAAATTCATACCACTGTAGTGCTGAAATTATAAATCTCAACACCACTATGGTGATGAGATTTGAATTTTCAATACCACAGTGGAGCTGCAATTCCAGCACCACCACTGTGGTACTGAGATTTGAATTTCCAACACCACGTTCGAAAATTAAGTGCGTTATTTTTTAAGGATAAAAAAGAAATTAAATACGTTAGTTGATGAATATGAAAGTATAGAATACTTTTTAAGTCATTCTAAATTTCAAAAACAATTACATGAATGAGTTATATCTTACGAGAGAAGCTCACTTTGAACAAGGGTGATAGATATTGAGAAGTCAGATTGCAAGAGACTGACCAACCAAAGCGTGCCTTTTCAAGTGGCATTTAAAGAAAGCTTCGACTAGCAAAATGGAACTCTTGAGTAATTACAGTATTAGCATCTTTAAGCTAGCCCATCTTGATACATCAAAATCTTCTTAGCCATGTGACGCAAGATCCAAGCTACACCAAGCTGTGTGTTTGGGTCTTCTTGAGTCTGGGCCTACTGACTTTTCGTTTTTTTTTCTAAAATAATTTTTTTAAAAAGTACAAATTTAGAGAATATATATAAAAATCAAAATAAGTTTTTAAAATTTTAAAATAATGTTGAACTAATTTTCTGTATTTTTAATTTTTCATGTTTTCGTGACGCCAGCTTTGTTGGCATAGGGGTTCTTGCCTAGCCCAAATTTGTGTCGTGTCAGACCGAGTAGCGCGTATGGCTTGGCTTGATCCATGAGTCAAGGACGCCCACCCAAATCCCCAACAAGCTAAGTCTTGACAAAACATGGCCTAACCCCTACTAGGTCGTACCAAGCATGGCTCAAACCAAACTAAGCCATCTTGAGCCGGCCCACACACAATTCATTTCGACCAAATTGACATATCTACCATTCATTCTTAGACTAAATTGACACTATGTTGTGGTTTGCTCCATCTAATCTTTTAGCATTAATTTTTTTGTATTCGTCCGATGTTCATTTCTGTGTTGTTGCCAGAAACAGCACCAGCAACCATAAGAACATGATCCGTGGCTGCACCAAGCTATGCTTCAACTGACCTAGACCACATTGCATATTTTTTTAAAATAAAATATATAAAAAATCAAAATAAAAATAATAATAAAGAAATTAGAGAAATATGTAAAAAAAAAATATTTCTTAGAAATTTTTTAATAATATTTAAGCTACTTTTTTTTTTAAAATAATGCTTTTCTATTTTTTTTTTAAATTATATTTTAAATTTTTAGGATTGGGTTCGATATGAGGGCCATGCTTGATGCCGAGCTCGGCATCACATGACCAAACCTCTACCAGGTTGTACTAGGCATGACCCTAATGGGGTTATGTTGGATAGACAACTCAATCCAATCCAATTCAATTGTCACCTCTACCATTCATTCTCGTGCTTTTATACATGTCCATCTCAATTCTATTGATGATATTTTAGTTTTCTCTCGAAATGAGGAAGAGCATGCCCAATATTTGAAGATTATACTTAGCATATGCCAAAAGAATGAGTTTATTTTAAGCCCAACAAAGATGAAGATAGCAGTTCAGGAAATAGAATTCCTTGGAGCGGTACTTGACAATCGAAAAATCAAACTTCAACCCCATATAATCCTAAAGATTACTGAATTTCAAGAAGAGGAGCTAAAATAAAAATAGGGAATGAGGTCTTGGCTTGGACTTTTGAATTATACAAGAAACTACATTCTTAATTTGGGAAAACTTCCAAGTCCCTTATATATTAAGTTCAACCCTAATAAGAGAAGAAATTTACAAGACCGGTCTCTTGTAAACTGAACCAGCATGTGTTATTGTGTGCCCTTACTTTTTTTAATACAGTGGACTTGTATGTTTTTGTAACGCATATAAATTTATCATTCCGAATGAATCCGATAAAATAATCTAATGATTTAATTATGAATTTATATTATTGGATGTAAAATCATATATATAGAATCCTTTGTCTATTACTTTTAGTATTGATGAATTGTTAATCGAATTGAATCCATTATATATATGGATGTAGTCGCTATAAGAGAAGTGTCTTGATGGCTGCCTCGCTTTCTCCATGGAATCGAGGTTTCAGAGCCGTAATCCTCGCATCTACAGAAGATCAAGCCTTTTCATGTATAAGTTTCATATTCCTTCCATGACTATGAAAGCAAAAAAGCCAAAAACATCATTGAATTCAAGTGTAATTTACTGTTTATTCCTTTCCGCTGCAGATTTTGTTATCACACGCTGTAAATTTTTTGACAAGATCACGTACCAGATTATTTGAATGTTTTAAGATTTATATACGGATGAACATCCATTTGACAGATTGAAATCTGTCACTATCATCTACTTTGAGTGTTAATCTCTTATTCTACCAATATTAGGTTTGAGAAAGTTTAGGCTAGTCTACACGCCACGTAGATCATTTGCATCTTCATAACCAATAATGAATCTCACTTGAATCTTTGGTCAAACTCTGCAGTTCCTCGATTCACCAAAACCAAATTTTTTCCAACTTCTCTTTCTCATTCTCACTCTCACTCTCACTCCTTGGGAAAAGAGACACTCCCGTTCCTCTCGATTCACCTGTAGATAAAGGAAAATAAACCACGAGGAACATTTACATTCAATTTTCAGATTCATGACAACCATTTTCATTCTCTGAACTTGTTAATTTTCTCCTTTTACAACTAACAAAAGTGGAATCCAGTTTATATTTCTTTGCTTAGTGTTTACCAGAGATATCCAGACTATGTATAAAGATCCCACAGCAATTAACTTTGTTAGCAGAATCCAGTACCCTTAAGAATACTCAAAGTACTGCATCACTTAATGCGACTGTAAGATCATTTTCTGTAATTAATGAAACTTCATTCTACAAAATTCCCCTGTTGGCATGCTGTAAATAAAAGTGCGTGCATTGAAATCAGATATGTTGGTAAATGTTGTATTGGTAGATGTTGAGTACTTGCATCTATGTACATATACCTATACCAATTGCTATATGATATGTAGGATATCTATGGATGTTCTATATAGATGTAAGTACTATAGATTGTGACTATAGTTTTGTAAGATTGAATGACCATTGAGACTTACAGTATTGTTTTTGGATAGAAGGGATAAGAATGACAATGCTTCCTTTTTATATGCATCTTTGGCCTGTCGAAACTCAAATGTGTAGATCACTTCTTTCGGCTCCACAATCTGCAATACCAAAGATCAACAGGCATATAAACAAGTTAAGCTTAAACACAAAATTTTTACCAGAAATTAGAAGAGAAAAAGAAAGACCATCACATCTGTTTATATATCAAAAGGTGGTACTAACGTCAAGAACTTGAAGAAAAAAGGTGAAAGATGTACCGGTTTCATAATACTAACAATTTGCTAGGAACTAAGAACTAATCAGTCAGTCACAACTAAAATTCTCTCTTAATAATAAGATAAAAGAATATCAAGGCTATAATGAACCAGTTCTAACCAGATGGAATACAATAATAACCAATTTACAGAATAACACAGTTTTTGGGGAAACAGAAAATGAATATGGCTAAAATTGTTAGCCAAAGGCTGCAAAAAATGGCTTCCACATGCAGAACTGTTGGATAAATCATGAATACATAATAGAAGAGGGAAAAAAATGTTCAAGTTCTTTATATGTTGTTCACAACTTTTCTCCAGTTTGATGTGCATTAATCTTTTGAAAATAAGACTTGTTGGTTTTCAGAATACTAAAGAGCTGGGAAACCCCCAAACATTGGCTTTCTAGGCAACTCAACTTTATCCCCAGCGATGAAATATTCCTGCTATGTTCTATCTTCAGTGTAAAAATTTAACACTTGCAACATAATTATTATTTGATTGAAATGAAATCCGTGATCATCATCAAGTCCCAGAAGCAGCATTATTTGCAATTTCCTGGAAAAAAAAACTCTTGGTTTTTGGATCACTAGAAAATTTCCCCAAAACAGCAATAGTAGCTGTGTTGCTCCCTACTTTCTCAATCCCTCTTGATATCATGCAGTTGTGGTAAGCTTCTACAACAACCATTACTCCATTGTTGAAGATGGAATAAACTGCTTCTGCAATCTGTCTAGTTAATCTCTCCTGCACTTGAAGCTTGCAAGCAAAGAAATGAACCATTGTCAGAAAAGCTGATCGCTCGATATCTATACCTTCTTGTTTGCTCATGTATCCAATGTGTACAACACCATGAAATGGTAAGAGATGGTGCTCACATTGTGAGCAGAAAGGGAGGTTTAATGCTAACTGTATCCCATTTGTACTGGTGACATTTCCATTTGTGACACCATAAGAATTCATATTAAATGCAATGAGATCCTTCAACTGAAAATCTGAGTTAGAACTCTTAAAATTCAGGAGCCATTGTACATAATGGGATGGGGTTCCCAAGAGTTCTTTCCTTGAAGGATCTTCCCCAATAGAGCGGAGAATTGAAGCTGCTGCTGCTACCATAGAAGTCTGTGGAACTGCTGTCTTAGAAGAAGCCTTATCGTTTTTGGAAATTTGCAAACAATGCCCATTGGACATATGTATCTCCAGAGACTTTGATGGGCACCAATGAGACAAACGAGAATGGCTTGTATCTCCTTTTTCAATGACTACACCTCTTAACCTTAGAAGTGAAAAGAAATCATCCAAGAAAGAGCTTTTCTCTTCCTTAAAAATGCCTGAGCTTGAAGAAACTAACACTTTAACCCAACCTTGCATATCTGATAAGGGTGAATGAGTAGTATTGGAATTACACTTGCACTCTTCAGGAAATTGAATGTGCCAACACTGAAGAGCAACAGAAACACCAGCTGGTTTGACGCTGTCATGCAATGCTGCACAAATTTCATTTGCTAGTCTTTGTGGATCCTGAAGCCTCTTTGCAAATACATCTGCAACTCGTGACAGTTTACTTAGACCCACAATCCGCCCTCGAAATGGTACATAACCTAGATGGCACCTGATGCTAAACGGAAGCAAGCAAGACTCGCAGTGGGAGAATAGGTTGATGTCACGAACAACTACTAGTCCACTGGCTCCATCCACCTGATCAGTTCCAGTCTCAAAACTAGCTTCAGGAAATAAGGCACCTTCCACAATTTCATTTACCTTTCCTTTGTAGCCTAGTATAGAACAAATCAGATCAAAGTGAGAAGTTGACTGATTATTCCAAACATATATGTATATATTGAAAACTAATTCGTCCCAAAGCTTATTGCGTAGTAAGCCAATATTTTGTAACTGAAGTAACCAAGAAGAGTGCAGGACACGAATGCTCATAAACATTGTTGGAAATAGTGGTTTGAGTAAGTGAGCATGTTTCGCATGGCATTCGAATGGAAAGTAAGCTTCGACTAGACAATCGTAAGATTTAATAATCAGGTATGAAAGAGAGAGCCTTGCATCATAAAGTCAAATATAGGCAAGATGTGAACCATAGTGAAAATTGGTTATACAAACAATTCACAAACAAAGCATATTTCATGTCAGTAAGTTTAATATTGCAAAAGTATATAATTTACAATGGAAGAGACAATTCAAAGAGGCAAATCATAAACCAACCTAACCTATAGCATTTCAACAAAATATGGGACGTTCAGATGAGTATTGAAATTGATGACCTGAGCAAAAATGAAGGTAAATCCAAGAACTAAAAGAAGAATGAAATGACCACTAAGCTTTAAATTTTACGAAGTCAACGTTGTGTAACATGTATAAACAACATTGGTTGCTAACCACCAAACAATAAACATCTACAAAGTCATAAATGTTTCATCAATCCCTTTAAGCCCCTTAAAGTAATAAACACACAAGAATCAAGCGCCGCAGACATTTGAAGCAAAGCGCCACGTCTGTTGAACTAAAACAAGCAAAAATGGCCGATCCATTGAAAAAAAACGTACTGCGAACAGAAGATCGGGGCAGAACAAGTTAATAAACGATGATGGATGCACGAAGCGGAAACTAAAAGTTCCTTCTTTGCAATCTCAATGGACCAAGAACCAACGGCCGGGCAGCAGATGTACGTGAGGAATCGATATAAGACCAAGGGCGAGTACAAACCTCGAGTCCCATCGCGGAACGCCTTCGCGACGCGATGAGGCGTCCTCCGAAGGCCCTCTCTTTCATGGTCCTCTCCCAGGCCCTGCAGCAGCAGCATCACAGCGTCTTCAATCGATTGCGTTAATTCGGCATCGGACTTGGAGTCCATCCCCCACCCGCCCACTACTTTTGCCGCCTCTGCCGCCGTCATATCCTCCTCCTCCAATCCAATCCTGTTTTCGAGCCCGTCCTCGAAGCATCCGGCATTGAGTGCGCCCATGGATGGCAACGCCAGCGGTGGCTGAGCGGGAGGGAGGAGCAAAGCCTTGCCCTTGGGAGCAGTGGGTAAGAGAAAGGAGAGCCAAGGAAACGGAGGGAGGAGAGCTTGCACCTCGAGATGTGTGGATCGACGCCCCCACGCCGCCTCCGCTGCTGCGGTGCTCCGACTCCTTATCGCGTCGAAATTCGATTGGATTCAAATCCTTAGCCCAAGTCTAAAGTTCGGTGGAGTGCGCCTTCATTAGAGTTGTAACGGATGAGACTCACAGCGAGTCGGATTAATCCATTGTAAATTTAATATCTAACGGGGAGAGACGGATCGATTCACCGTCTCAACGGATTGAGAAATTTTTAATTTAATTCAATTCAAAATGAATTGTAAATTAAATGGATCAATTCGCAAGGCAAATTTTTTTTAAAAAATATATTTAAAATTACTGAGACATTAAGGATTTAAGACAATGATCGATATTTTTTTTATTTCTTTTTAATGTTCCAAAATATTCAAATCTTGATAATATATAAATATAAATTTTTACTCCTCCAAAATAAAGATTCAATTGAGATTTTTTAGTCCTTGTAATTATTTGATTTTGATATGTCATTATTTTCTATATTAATTAGAATAGTAATAATAAAATAATATAAAATAATTAGAGTATAAAAAAATAGAATACTTTATCGAATATTCTTTTGTTCTTTCCTCTTTACTTCTTTTATACTTTGTTAAAGTGTATGTATGATAGAAAAAGATTGTGATGGTGAAAAACTTATCTTGTTAATATTAAAATATTGGTCAAAAAATTTATACAATTTTATTTTCACAAGTTCAGTTTTTTGACATTTCTCAACCCACGGGTCAATCTGTGCCCATGGCGGACTGACTCGTCTAGATCCGCAATCCATACGAGTCAATCTATTTAGATTCGTCAAAATGAAGAATTGATAAATTTTCAACCTAATCCATTTAAATTATTTGACGAGACGACGAACTTAATCCAATTTGATAACTCTACCTACAACGCGGTTCCATGGGTCCAATTGATAATAATAAAACAATATAAAAAAAACTCATTTCGATGATTTCAACGAATCAAGTCCAAAAATGAGTCCTAAATTAAAAATAAAAAAATTATTACATCATATAAACACAAACAATAACTTTTGAATTATGTTTATTTGAATGCTTAAATTGCTCTCACTTATAGTAGAAAGTTTCCATTGAAGTGGCCTACTCATTGTCTATTCGAAGTTTCTCATTTTCATCAATTGATAACGTAAAGATTGTAAACTCATGGATGAGAAGAACTCTTAGAAGATGAATTCCCTTCCAAAAAGGAGAGACTGTTCCTTAATAAGTAGACATAGGATGGAGTTCAACTAGATCTATCTGCATTTGGTTGAGGGCATCCTTGAAGAGAATGTTGCTTGAGCCCGTCCAATGCATACTCCATAGCTCTCGAGCCTCCTGCTATGGACCTTCCTAGCACTAATGGAGTCTTTTGTCCATAGTCATCCCTCCTTGAGATCATTTTGATAGTCCCTTAATGAGGAAGGTTATTCTTCTAAATTCACTTGGAGGACTCTGACATCTTTAGGTTGACTCTCTAATTCTAGGGGACATGAACGCTTGACCAAGGGCATATTTGTCAGGTTAGACTTTCAGGTGATATCAAATGACTTGATTGATTTTCCTTCGTTAGTCTGTGGCACTATTGGATAAGGTGACCATATTACTAGTGTAAAAGCCCAAATTTGCGGGCGATGTCTCTAAAGTTAACATGACTCTATATTTGCTCGTAGCTTTTGATATTAACACCACATTGGCCAACTAGGTTGGAAATTATACCTCCCGTATGCTTCCAACAACTTAGTAATCTTTTCTTGGACCATTTTATCTTTCTCTAGACCAAAGTTTTGCTTCTTCTACTTAACTGGTTGAGCTTTTGGGAGAACATCAAGTTGTGCTCCATAACTTGAGGGATACTCTAGTGATCTCACAAGTCAACCAGTTGAAAATATCCTTGTTTTGGGTGAGGTAGATGATTAGCTTCTACATTGTTAATTGGTAGAGGTTTGATTGCCATTCAGGTGGTCTTCTCTAGGTGGCTTGGAATAATTTTCTTCTCTTCTTGTTATTTCATGGTAAAGCAGGGAGGGTAGGCCTCTTGTACGGTATGCGCCTTGACCCTATCTAGTCCTTGGCACCATTGTGACTTGTTGTTGACCCTAGCTCTCTTCAAGTCAGTATGAACCATCTTCACATAACATCTTCTCATGACAGGCTGATCTCCTCTCACTTCTCTTACTTGATTGCCCATCAAGAATTTTAACTTTTTGATAGTAGGGTGATGCCATCGCCTTGAACGAGTTCATCGCCAGTCTCCACAAAATGATATTTGTACGTTGAAGTGGCCCCAACCATAGTAAACAAAACAGTCTAGGTTCTCCTGAAAGGCTCCTAGCTCACCTAAGGAGAGAGTTAAACTTATTGTTGGTGCAACAATGCCCCAAACATTTATATATTTTGATGTTTTGATAATCATCTAAGTTAGGCAATGTTTTGTGATCTAATTGTGAACATGTTTAAGTGACAGGAAAATCCAAGTATGAAGACTTGGTAAAAGACAAGTCCAAGTGTGATCTTGGCAAAGAGAAGTCAAAGGAAAGGTCTTGGCAGCGTAAGTCCAAGCATGTAGTCTTGGCGGCGTAAAGTCCAAGCAGTCCTTAGCAAAGAAAGACCAAAGGCAAGTCTTGACGGCATAAGTCCAAGCATGTAGTCTTGGCGGCGTAAAGTCCAAGCGTACTTTGGCAAAGAAGAAACCCAAAGCATGACGAAATCGAAGGAAGCTTTTGAAGGCAAGCGCATGGATGGAGTCGTGGACGCAGAGAAATCTTGGAGGCGCAAGGCTGATGGAGAAGCTAGAAGGTTAAGTCTAGGCTTAGAGTATGTTTTCAAGTATGAATTAGTCATACTTGGGGTGTGCCAGTCGACTGGAACATGGTGTCAGTCAAACTGACCTTTAAAATGAAGCATTAGAGGTTGGAGAGTTAGGGTTATCAGCGATAAGTCGACTCGGACTCATTGCTACATACAAGGCGGATCGATCGCCGCGACGAAAGGCAGTAGCCGTGGCGGTCGGCTACGAGGCGATATCCGACTTGCCACATCGCCGATCGATCGATAGTCTTTCCGTTGGCGATGACGACGTCAAATCCCGCAAATCTGACTGTTCAGAAGCCATTAGAATCGGCGGCAGTTGACTGATGTAAGTCATCAGTCGAATGATAGACCTCCAACGAGAAAAAGAGGCTCTTTCCTATAAAAAGAGGCCAAGGGGAGCAAGAAGAGGCTAATGCTTATATTCTGATCATTCTCCTAAGCTCCCACAAGTTTTCTAAGCTTTCTAAGTGTATTAATTTCTTTCCTCCTCTCAAATCTTCATTGTCATCTTTTGTAAGAAGAGGAGGTCTTTGTAAAGAGAAAGCTTATTAGTGAAGATTGATTTGGGTTGATCCACCTTAAGGATCGCCATGGAGTAGGAGCGTTATCTCCGAACCATGTAAAAGCTTCCGCATTAGCATTGCATTTTCGTTTCTATTATTATTGTATTTGTTGTATTTCCACTAATCTTTTTGTAGAAAACGAAAAGAGGCTATTCACCCCCCTCTAGTCGTTCAAGGATCCTACAAGTGGTATCAGAGCCCGGATCGCATCGAAAGATCTAACCATCAACCATAGCATGACATTTCAAGAGGGATATAGTACGGCGAGGCCTCCATTCTTCGACGGCAATGATTTTGGCTATTGGAAAGGTAGGATGGAATACTACCTCATGAATGATATTGAAAATTGGTTTAGTATTGTAGATGGATTCGAAAAATCGGTCGACGAATTCGGAGCACCACTACCGACAAAAGATTGGACAAGAGAGATGGCAAAGAAAGCACAAGCTAATGCAAAAGCAACGACCACACTTCAATGTGGTCTATCCAAGGAGCAACTTTCCAAAGTCAGGCCTTTCAACTCCGCAAAAAAGCTTTGGGAGAAGCTCATCGAATTGAATGAAGGTTCAAAGGAGACTAGAAGAGCCAAAAGAGATCTATTGATAGGTCAACTCCAAAGTTTCACCATGAAGACCAACGAGACCGTGAGCCAAATGCACAGTCGCTTCAAGGAAGTAGTCAACAGACTACATGTAATAGGTGAGAAGGTCGACAACCGAGACCTTGTAAGGTATGTACTTCAAGCCTTCTCTAAAACAACCTTATGAGCTTCAATGGTAGATGCCTATAAGGTCTCTAGGGATCTCTCTTTGGTTAAGTTGGATGAGTTATTTTGTGAATTTCAATTGCATGAACAAGCTAACACTTCATCCAAAGAGAAGGGTATAACTCTTTTTGTAGGCAAGAAGGACAAAAAGAAGAAGGAGAAGAAAGAAGTGTCCTCCTCATCCGAATTCGAGGAAGATTCATCTAGTAGTGAAGATGAGCTATCGGCAAGCGAGGTGGCTCATTACGTCAAGAAGTTTGGTAGGAGATCAAGGAAACTCACCAAGAAAGATATGAGGAGGATGTTCCAATCCTCAAGAGGTAAGCCTTCAAATAGTTCAAATTCTTCATCTAATGTAACTTGTTATGGTTGCAATAAGAAAGGGCACATCAAGCCAAATTGCCCGGAACTAAAGAAGAAGGAGGAGAAAGAAAAGAAGCATAAGGAGAAGAAGGAAAAGAAGGAAAAGAAGAAGAAAGAAGCAATGGTGGCTCAAACATGGGACACCCTAAGCATGGAAGACACCTCCGATGATGAAGAAGTATGCCATGCCACCCAGAATCTAGCCCTCATGGCATTGGAGGAAGAAGCCGGGAGCTCAAGCGAGGAGTCCTCTTCTTTTTCAAGCAACGAATCATCATCAAGTGATGATGATGAGGTAAACAACTCACCTAAAGTAGATATACTTTACAAGACTATTGCATGCCTACAAAATACTTTGAATAGATCAAAAACTAGGATTAAGGATTTAAAAATAGAGATTAAATCACTTAAGAGTATAGAATCATCTTGTGGTAAGTTATCTAGTGATGAATGTACCCTTAGAGATGAAAATGATGAATTAAGAAAAGAAATAGGTAACTTAAGAGCATGCTTAGAAAAATTCACTAATGGTTCTAAATACCTAGACATGATAATTAAGAATCAAAGGGCTATTTATAACAAGGCCGGAATAGGATATAGACTTAAGGAAAAGGAGGTAGCATTTACATCCCTTGTTAGTAGGAAAACCATTATTAAAAGCAAGGGTAGAAAGGCTTGGGTTCCTAAGAAATTTCTAATTGATGCTAGTGGTCCTAAGATTTGGGTACCTAAGGATTGTATTTTTCATGTGATATAGGTAGAAGAACCAAGCTTGTGGATAGTTGATAGTGGGTGCTCAAAGCACATGACCGGTGATGAGAGAAAATTCTCCACTATCAACCACACTAGCAAAGGAAAAGTATCATTTGGTAATAGCGGCAAACTTAAGATTCTAGGAAAGGACACAATTGAGGTTTCCCCCAATCTTGCCATTCATAAAGTATTATTAGTTAAAAATATGAAATTTAATTTACTTAGTGTAAGCCAACTATGTGATGCAAACTTTGATGTTAAATTTGATTCCTCAAAATGTTTTATAAGAAACAAAACTCTAAATGATTGCATGTTAGTAGGTTTTAGGAAATCAAATATATATTATGTTGATTTATCATATGCTACTAATACTTCTACTAAGTGTCTTATTGTAAAAGAGGAAGAAAGTTGGCTTTGGCATAGGAGGCTAGGACACATGAACATGAAGAACATAGCCAAAATAGCAAAAATGAAGCTAGTCAAAGGGTTGCCTAAAGTCAAATTTCTCAAGGACAAAATGTGTGATGCATGCCAAGAAGGGAAACAATCAAAAACATCACACAAAGGTAAAAATTTACTTAGTACCGCTTTAACTTTAGAACTTTTACATATGTACTTATTTGATTGTCATAGTACACCTTCTATGATTGGTAGTAAATATTGCTTGGTAATAGTAGATGATTTCTCTATGTTTACTTGGGTATTTTTCTTGAAAATTAAAGATGAAATCCTAGGAATAATCATAGGATTTAGCAAAAGAGTAGAAAATGAAAGAAAACTCAAAATCAACCAGATCCGTAGTGATCATGGTGGAGAATTTGAGAATTCTAATTTCTCAACTTTTTGCTTAGAACAAGGGTACAAGCATGAGTTTTCTTGTCCTAGAACACCCCAACAAAATGGGGTTGTGGAAAGGAAAAATCGTGCTCTACAAGAAGTGGCTAGGACAATGCTTAATGCATACTCCTTATCTGGCTACTTGTGGGCGGAAGCGGTTAACACCGCTTGCTATATCCAAAATAGGGTATTAATCCATAGGTTTTTAGGAAAAACTCCATTTGAATTGTGGAATGGTACAATTCCAACAATTCATTATTTTAAGGTCTTTGGATGTAAAGTCTATATCTTAAATACCAAAGACAACTTAGGTAAGTTTGAGTCCAAAGCGGATGAGGGAATCCTAGTTGGATACTCATCCACTAGTGTAGGGTACAGAGTTTACAATAAAAGGACTCAAAAGATTGAAGAATCTTCAAATGTACAATTTGATGAAACTTCCAATACATATCCTAGGAAATCCCCTATTGATGATGATATTAATAATGAACATCAAGAAATTACCCAACAATTCCAAGATTTAACTTTAGGGGGTAATGATCAAGGGGGAGGATTGAATCAAGGGGGAGTAAGAGGTGATTCCGATGATGAGCAAAGGATTGAGATTAATTATGATCAAACTCAAATTAATACACCTCCTAGAACCATAAGAGCTAATCAAAATCACCCCTTAGATCAAATTGTGGGCGAATTATCTCAAGGTGTTAGGACTAGGTCATTTCATAGGGATCCCACTAGTCATATAGCTCTAATTTCTCAAATTGAGCCCAAAACCATCAAAGATGCATTACTTGATCCGGATTAGATCTTAGCAATGCAAGATGAATTGACTCAATTTGAAAGGAGTCAAGTATGAGAGTTAGTTCCTAGACCTAATGAAAACACCATCATTACTACAAGATGGGTCTTTAGGAACAAACTAGATGACCAAGGGAATATTACTAGGAATAAGGCAAGATTAGTTGCAAGGGGCTTTAATCAAGTTGAAGGACTTGACTATGATGAAACATATGCCCCGGTTGCTAGGTTAGAGTCTATTAGAATACTATTAGGGTATGCCTCCTATATGGGTTTCAAACCCCATCAAATGGATGTTAAATCGGCATTCCTAAATGGGTTTATTAAGGAAGAGGTATATGTAGAACAACCTCCCGGGTTTGAGAATATGGACTATCCAAACCATGTATACAAGCTTAGGAAAGCTTTGTATGGTTTGAAACAAGCTCCCCGGGCTTGGTATGAAAGATTATCATCCTTCTTAATCTCTAAGGACTTTAAGAGGGGTAGTATAGATCAAACTCTATTTATAAAGTCAACATCAACGGACATCTTTGTAGCCCAAGTATATGTTGATGACATTATCTTTGGGTTAACAAATGATGAACTTCTCCAAGACTTTATTAAGAATATGGAAAAAGAGTTTGAAATGAGTATAGTTGGGGAATTAAATTTCTTCCTAGGATTGCAAGTCAAACAAACAAGTGAAGGAATTTATATTTACCAAACCAAATATGCTAAGGAAATGATTAAGGAATTTGGTTTGGAAAATGCTAAGGTAGTTTCAACTCCAATGACAACCAATACAAAAATAGATAGTGATAATGAAGGAAAACAAATTGATCTTACACTCTATAGGAGCATGATTGGTAGCCTTTTGTACCTAACCGCTAGTAGACCCGATATATTATTTGCGGTTGGTATGTGTGATAGGTACCAATCATGTGCAAAAGAATCTCATTTAGTTGTCATTAAGAGAATCTTAAGATATATTAAAGGCACACTAAATGTAGGACTATGGTATCCTAGGACTAGGTCTTTTGATTTGGTTGGGTACACCGATTCCGATTATGCCGGTTGCAAATTGGATCGGAAGAGTACTAGTGGTGGATGCCAATTCCTTGGGTCCTCCCTAGTTAGTTGGAGTAGTATGAAGCAACCTTGTGTTGCCCTATCCACCACCGAAGCCGAATATGTGGCTATAGGTGGTTGTGTAGCTCAACTTCTATGGATGAAACATACTTTAGAGGACTATGAGCTATCTTACTCCAACATAAAAGTATTTTGTGATAATGTAAGCACCATAAATTTGACTAAAAATCCGGTGCATCACTCTAAGACCAAGCACATTGAAGTGAAACATCACTTCATTAGGGATCATGTGGCTAAGGGGGACATTGAGCTTAATTACATTGAATCTAAGTCCAACCTAGCCGACATCTTTACCAAGCCTCTCCCCGAAATAGAATTTTCATCACTTAGGAGAGAACTTGGAATGTGCTTTGTAGAATAGAAGTGTAGGTTTGCATGATCCTAAAAAATCTAGGTTTTATACCTCTAACTATCTCACAATAGACCTAAGAAACCATGATTTGTATATTTATCCACCTAGAAATTATGTGAGATGTTAGGAAGATGCACTTGGTTCATCATGCTTGTTATGATGCATTACAATGAATCAAAGTGTCATCTAGAGACATTAATCCTTCATTGGACCAATCATTGGGAAGGCTTATGTACAATTAATGTGCATATAGCTCCAAGAATATGATTGAAAATGTCAAATAAAACAAAATTTAAACTATGTCTATCAAACTTTGAGAAATAATTTTCAATTGATAAGCCAAAGTGATACAAAGTTGCAAAAATATTATAACTTTTGCAAAATCTCAAGTTTGTGTCAATATCAAAATCTAGAGGTGATATATTTTTAAAATAATTTTTCCTTGATAGGAAATGATCTAACAACATTAACCACAAAATTTCGTAATTTTTTTGATCTTTATTGAATTAATTATGAATTTTTTAATCTGGCCAAAATGGCTATCGATCGATATCACCATTCGACGCTTATCGCTGATTCGAGCATACGATATCGAACTCAAGGCTTACCATTCTAGCGATTCGATCGCCATTTATGGCGATCGGCCACACGTACACTCGTATGCGACTGGCGGTTCGACTATTCACCATCGATTGATCGCCATTTATAACGATCATTTGCCGCGCAAGAAAGCTTCTCGTATCATCGGGCGTTCGGACCGATCTCCATCGATTCATTGTCGACTAATAGCGATCGGCTTGATTTTAGGGTTTTCCTACCGGTTCGACTCGCCAAAACTTCCCGATTTTCTCTCTTCTTCCTCTTCCGACGAATTTCCACCGCACTTTTTAGCCGTTCTCCCTCATTTTTCGGCGACTTCACCGATCGGTGCTCCCATTGTGAGTGTTCTCTGACTCGAGGACCTCCTCTTCTCACTCGGTTCACGCCCTAGTCTCCACCGCAGACCACTCGCTCGGCTAGGGTTTCGTGGACACTCACGTCCGACACCTTTCTTTGATCTTTCACCATGCCGCCTAGGTAAACCCTCATCCCTACTCACAGTTTGTTTGTTCCTATAGTTTTGTTTCACTAACCGGTGTTTTTTTTTGTTGTCTTTGTGCATGCATTCATCATCCTTAACCTACATTGCTCTTTTCGCACATTTAGACTTAAGCATTATGCATCTAAGCGTGCCCGGGTACCACCGACCAACGAGGGCCCGTCAAACCCTCCACCCACTGTCGATCCTAGATTTCCAAACTCCGCACTTGAAAATGCCTTCAATAAAAATAAATTCCAACTCATTCCACCTCGATCAATGGACCCAAATTTTCTTAAGGACTACTGCTTTGATATTGTTCAAATCATCCAATTCTATAAACTTGAATCATTAGTCTTTTGTGAACATCATGTAAATATCACTCTTCTTTCTGAATTCTTCAACAATTTGCGACCGGTTGGAGATGGCCTGAGATACCGGACTCGCGTTGCTCAGTGCGATCTGGATTTCATCCCCCAGATCTGGACCGATTTTCTCGGATGTCTCTCTTCCGAGAATGATTTCATTTTGTATCCGTCTTGGAGTGATCCACTTCCACCTCCCTTTGAGGAGATTTCTCTAGATTCACTTCATACTACTTTCTATAACTCTCCTCGTCCTTTGAACACCAATCTCTTTCAATCCCAAGAGCTTTCTGCTTCTGACAATGTCCTTTATAAGGTCATTGCTCATTGTCTTCTTCCTATAGTTACACGTGAGTTGGCCTTAGTTCGACCTACACACTTCCTTCTCATGCATATCCTCCGTCAGTACTTAGACATCGATATTGGTCTTAACACCTTCCACTGCATTACTCATTTCATAAAGCCAAACAATGGGAAGGTTCATATGCCTTTTGGAAATGTCCTTACTCAGTGGCTTAGCTCCGTAGGCATTGATGTCAACATAGGGGTCATTAAAATCATGAATAAAAAATATGACCAGATGACTCGTCGGAGCTTCTCCTTGGCGGGCTTGAAGGCCGACGAAGGGTCCATTTTTTGGGACCCTGCACGATGGCCAGCAGGTGGCACTCCGGCACCAGAGGATGCCGCATTTGGAGATGCTTGAGGGTGTTCTTGAGGAGCCGTCTGCGAAGGGGCTGCTGCAGTAATCTTTATTCGCGGACTCATCCTTCATTGCCCACTTCGATGCTTTTGTTGAGCGGGTAGATACACGTCTTGAGGAGCTGCGCTTGGCGCAACAAGAGCTTCGCCGGGAGCATCAGGAGCTCCTCTCCCTCGTGAGTGGGATGCATCGGCAGCAGCAGGACATTTTGGTGATTCTCTGCCCTCCTGCACCCGGACACCCACCTCCTCACGATGGTTCGTCATCTGCATCGATGAATGCTGATGACGGCGATCTTTAGCTAGATTGTTTTTGTTATTTTCTTTTTGGCCGTATGTACGGCACAAACTCCAACTTGTGTAATGTTTTTTTGATTAATGAAATGAAGTTGTATTTTGTTTAGTTCATTTCTATTAGTGCCTACATTACTATAATTTGTTATTTTCAAGTTTAGAAATTGAGCACATAGTACTAAGTTATGAATATTGATACGATACAATTCCACTTTTGCTTCATATTTTGTATCATTTTGAATATCGTATCAATCTGTTAATCTGATGGGCATGGTTTTCGTCTAATATTTTTCATATGTTATATTAGTCAAATAAAATGTATATGACAAGTTTCGTGATTTTTTGACATCCACGGAATTTTCTACGCATTTTTAAACCTTGACTGAAAAATTCGGTTTTCAGATTATCGATATCACGATCATTGCGTTATTTGGCAATGATCGCTAAGCCCGATGATGATCGTGACAATTCGATCCGTGACACTGTTTTGGAATAGAAAACGGTTTTTCATCGGTTAAAAGGTCCAATTTTGGACATTATATGATTCCCACAGTATATACATGATAATTTGTATGGAAAGAAGGACCTTCTTGATGCACTGGTTTAGGGGGAGCTACATCCCTTAATTCTATAATTGTTGGTGCAAAGCTAGGACATATTTGCCTATTCTATTGTTTATGCTTTGCTTCACATGTTATTTTCACATCATGAATCATGTCTTTGATTAAGGGGGAGCTTCATATCAATTTTATACCTTTGTTCAAGATGTGTCAATTATAATTCTTTCTTGCACTTATTGGATAAACTCTTCTCTTTTTGTTGTATGTCAAAGGGAGAGAAGGGATATTTAAGTTAGAATTCATATTGAAATATGTTTATGTGCATATGTTAAAGACCTAACTTAAATGATTGTCAAACATCAAAAAGGGGGAGATTGTTGGTGCAACAATGCCCCAAGCATTTATATATTTTGATGTTTGGATAATCATCTAAGTTAGGCAATGTTTTGTGATCTAATTGTGAACATGTTTAAGTGACAGGAAAATCCAAGTATGAAAACTTGGTAAAAGACAAGTCCAAGTGTGATCTTGGCAAAGAGAAGTCAAAGGAAAGGTCTTGGCGGTGTAAGTCCAAGCATGTAGTCTTGGCGGCGTAAAGTCCAAGCAGTCCTTGGCAAAGAAAGACCAAAGGCAAGTCTTGGCGGCATAAGTCCAAGCATGTAGTCTTGGCAGCATAAAGTCCAAGCGTACTTTGGCAAAGAAGAAACCCAAAGCATGACGAAACTGAAGGAAGCTTTTGAAGGCAAGCGCATGGATGGAGTCGTGGACTTAGAGAAATCCTGGAGGCGCAAGGCTGATGGAGAAGCTAGAAGGTTAAGTCTAGGCTTAGGGTATGTTTTCAAGTATGAATTAGTCATACTTGGGGTGTGCCAGTCGACTGGAACATGGTGTCAGTCGAACTGGCCTTTAAAATACAACATTAGAGGTTGGAGAGATGTTGCGCGATCGGGTTATCCTCGAGGCGATGGGAGTCGACTTGCACTGAACCCATACAAGCCGTCGATCGCGCCATTATTGGCGGTCGATCGCCCGCACGAGCCCATAGCCGATCGCCGGTCGGCTACGGCGATTCGATCGCCATCGCTGTTGGCAGTCGACTGATAGTCTTTCCGTTGGCGATGACGATGGCAAATCCCGCGAATTCGACTGTTCAGAAGCCATTAGAATCGGCAGCAATCGACTGATGTAAGTCATCAGTCGACTGATAGACCTCCAACGGGAAAAAGAGGCTCTTTCCTATAAAAAGAGGCCAAGGGGAGCAAGAAGAGGCTAATGCTTATATTCTAATCATTCTCCTAAGCTCCCACAAGTTTTCCAAGATTTCTAAGTGTATTAATTTCTTTCCTCCTCTCAAATCTTCATTGTCATCTTTTGTAAGAAGAGGAGGTCTTTGTAAAGAGAAAGCTTATTAGTGAAGATTGATTTGGGTTGATCCACCTTAAGGATCGCCGTGGAGTAGGAGCATTATCTCTGAACTACGTAAAAGCTTCCGCGTTAGCATTGCATTTTCATTTCTATTATTATTGTATTTGTTGTGTTTCCACTAATCTTTTTGTAGAAAACGAAAAGAGGCTATTCACCCCCCTCTAGCCGTTCAAGGATCCTACACTTATTTTCCCCAAGGGTTTGACCTCATGTCCTATGAATTCAAACAAGGAAGTAGACATAGGAAGGAGTCCAGCTAGATCTATCTACATTTGGTCGAGGGCATCCTTGAAGAGGATGTTGCTCGAGCTCGTCCAATGCATACTCCATAGCTCTCGACCTTCCTAGCACTAACAGAGTCTTTGTTCATAGCCACCCCTCCTTGAGATCATTTTGATATTCCATTAATGAGGAAGGTTATCCTTCTGGGTCCACTTGGAGCACTCTGACCTCTCTAAGATGTCTCTCCTAGTATATGAGTGGTGTTATTTGC
The DNA here is from genome assembly GCA_025175895.1 of Wurfbainia villosa. NCBI lineage: Eukaryota > Viridiplantae > Streptophyta > Magnoliopsida > Zingiberales > Zingiberaceae > Wurfbainia > Wurfbainia villosa. Next base: position 36,612,463 of record CM046006.1, read on the forward strand.
TCTGGCATCTTTAGGTTGACCCTCTAGTTCTGAGGGGCATGAACGCTTGATCGAGGGCCTATCTGCCATTTCCAAGAGAGGTTAGACTTGCAAGTGATGTCAAATGGCTTGGTCGATTTCCTTCATTAGTATGTGGCACCACTAGGTAGGGTGACCATATTATTGGTGAAAGGCTTAGACTTGTTGAGATGTAGAACTTGAAGGTTTCAATTGGTACCCCCCTATGCCTCCTTAGCACTTGATTCTATTAGGATCTTGATCTCGTACTAGAGGGGGGGTGAATAGTGATTTCTCGATTTCGTCTCTTGATCGTGCTCGTCTACAACAATGTTACCAGTGGAAACACAATACAAAAACAAGACAAGCCAAACACAAACATTGTTGGTGCAATCGGCCTAGGTCACAATTAATCGGACTCAAGTTTGACTCGAATAGTATTTTGATATTTGACAATGGATTGACCATTGTTTGACAATAGGTTGACTATATGGTTGACATGGGGTTGACTAATGATGGAAAAGTCTAAGTGGGACACTTGGCATGGAAAGTCCAAGTCTTGAGTGCTTGGCATGGAAAGTCCAAGCATGGATCTTGACAATGGTAAAGTCCAAGTCATGGGTACTTGGCATGGACAGTCCAAGCATGAGTATTGGCAATTGGAAAGTCCAAGCATGAGTATTGACAATTGAAAAGTCCAAGCATGAGTCTTGGCATTTGGAAAGCCCAACATGGAGGTGGCAAGGAAAGTCCAAGGGTGTGATATTGGCGACGTAAAATTCAAGTGGTAGTCTTGGTGGCATAAGTCCAATGTTTGGTGGCGTAAAGTCCAAGCATGTGTCTTGACAGCGTAATCCCAAATGTGCCTTGACAGTGTAGACCCAATTAGCATGACAATAGCCGATGGAAGTACCGATAGGCGTGAGGCTGATAGAGATGGCTAGAAGGCTTAGGTCTAGGCTAAGGGTGATCTAGCAAGTATGAGAGGATCATACTTGGGGTAAACCTCATGGTTGAGATTTGTCAGTCAACTGGAGTTATGGACCAGTCGACTGGACAAGTATTTTGATACTTAGCAGTCGAGTCGACTTCGAGTAGTCGATTGGGATTATGATCAGTCGACTAGCGTTCGACTATGACTGTGTGATATTAACAGTCAACTGTCAGCTTTAGGCAGTCGACTGACCTTGAGCAATCGACTGCCATAGAGGGTAGTCGATTACTGGTCAAGGACACGAGCATAGAAAGCCCAGTAGATGACTGAGCAGTCGACTACGGGCTTGGCAGTCAATTACTGGTAATGGAAGTTGACTACCAGTGTATCCATTGGATGGAATGCCGATGTGGATTAAGATGTTGTCTTACAACGGTACAAGAGCAGTCGACTGTTAAGCGAAAATCTGCTCGAGTTGCAGCTCTATAAGGAGCTCGAAGAGGAGGATTTTGTCCATGGTTCTTGGGGTGATTTGAAAGGAAATAGTTAGTGCTTTTCAGTCCTTCAAAGTCAGTCCAAAGCAATCAACAATCAAGCAATCCAAAGTTCTTGTGTAAAATTTGCTTTACTTGTATTTGTGTATTGCTTAGTTTACTTGTTGTATTTCATTGTATTACTTTTGTAATCATTTGTATGAGATTTCTTCACCTCCGGATTGTTCTGAGAAGGAGTATATTAGTGGTGGTGTGCATCACTAGAGCTCATTTGAGCTCGCCCCGTGGAGTAGGGACCTTAAGGTTTCGAACCATGTTATATTCTTATTTTGTGCTTATGTTCTTATTGTGTATTTTCATTATTATATATTCCGCTATGCTAACAAGTATTGTAGACAAGCATGATCGAATTCTGAGTGAAATACGAAATGCTATTCACCCCCTTCTAGCGCGTCGCCAATGGTCCTATAATTGGTATCAGAGCCATGGTCCATGTCAAGCGATGAACCTCAAATGAAGGAAGTGAAGCTCCCATGTCCGAATCAAGAGAACTAGACACCAGGCAGAAAGTCTAGTTGGGTCGAGAAAATCGAACAACTCACAGAAAGTCTAGCTGGATCAGGAGAACTAGATAGTTGGCAGGAAGTCCTGGTGGATTGAGGATCGAACATCAAACAGAGGAAGTCCTTCGAGGACGAATAGGCTTGAGGGAGGCTCAATGTGGTCCTTTGTTTAAAGGGGGGGAGTGTTGGGAGTATGGAGAATACAATCAAAGTCTCACATTAGTAAGACATAGAAAAGATCATGTGCTTATAAGATAAAAAGATATCTCCATTGGTATAAGACCTTTGGGGTAAAGTTTAAAAATAAAATGTAAAATACCGGAAAAAAATACCCTTGTTAATTAGGAAAAATATCCTATGGAATTTTCCAGGAATTTCATAAGTTTTTCTGAACACAAATGGAAATTTCTATGGTAATTTACGGGGAAAGATTTAAATAGGCTTTGGGAAAGCCTGTTTGGGTTATCTGCATTTGAGGGATGGTTGGGGATATAATTAAACCTAACCTAGTCTAAGAATTAAATGGTTAAGAATTAATTTAAACCTAGCCTAAGTTTAAATCTTATGGATTAATTAAATGGATCTAGAGTTAAATTGCTTATAGGATCCAAACCCGACCCATTTAAATTGGACCCGATCGCTTCGGTTGGGTAACGCCAGCCGCATTGCTTTAATTTTTCCCCGATGAGTTTCTTTTCCCAACCGCGATCCCATTTCCCCTGCGCGAGTTCGTTCCTTCGCCGATTGCCCCTCTTCGTCTCCGAAGCGATCAGAGGCTTTCTCCTTCTCTTCGCCGTCGATGCCGAGCCCAAGCTCGATCTGCCACCGGAGTTGCAACCTTGTCGATGCCTCCTCATCTTCTCTGCAGGAGGTTCGGCCGGAAGCGAGGTCACCGAGCATTTGCAGTAGCCAGTCGCCCAATGCTGCTTGCCTCGTCGGCAAGATGATTCACTGTCTCTTCTTCTCCAGCCGATGCGATCGTCGTCGCTCGAGCATGGGTCGCCGCCGCCTTCATTCAGCGGGGATTTGCGCCACGAGAGATCGACTGTCACCGCCCTAGGGCCTCCACTTTGCTGCCGTAGTTCGAGCGCCCTTCTTCCTTATTTCGGTGTGCGATCTTCATCCCTCCATCGACGGTTTGTGAGCTCCAACCGGTGACTTTCCTTCTCTACAGCGTTGTTCCGATCAACAATCTTCCGACGCGAATGATCCTTCGTGATCCTAGCACGGTGGTGATGTTTCCTACCTTTGTGTTGTTTCCCACAGCACACACCCTCTCGATTTTATCCTATTTTCTCTGTTGCTCTCCATTGTTCCTATATAGGGATGTCGATCCATAGTGAGTTTTTGCAGTGATCTCTAGGTTTGCTGTTACGAGTAGGGGGTTGACAAATTTGATCTTCTCGGTGGAGTTATTGATCAAGAGTGTGGTCATCTTCCAAGATTATCAGGAGTTTAGGGGATGCGTTTGGGTGAATCTATGATTTATTGAGTAAGGAGGACAGTGATAGATGGGGCAAATTATGCATCGAAGAAAAAACAAGGGGAGCTTGACCTTATGGTGGTTAACAACTTTGCCGTCGTTTGCTGTGATAATCACCTACACAGAATGCTTCAAGGCTTGATGCTAGGCACTCAGTTTCTGGTTACCCTTCAATCTTCAGGTAATCGATGTGCCTTATCTTTGTTACTTGGATTTTAATTTCAAAAGGTTATAGATCGGGTAATGACCTTGTGATAGTTGTGGTACCTTGTGATGGTCAGGGTTAGAATTGATTTTGCCTTAATTTGGTTGTTTGATACAGAGTAGATATGGATTGGGGAGCAAGATGCTGAACGATGACATCTAAGTTAATGATTAGGGCAGATCAGATTCCATTAAGCGAATTAAGAGGATGGTTGTGATTGAAGCGGAGATTAAGTAAGATTTGAATGTTTATAGTTGCATATCAATTGTTTAGTTAACTGATCTGGATGTGTTATTATTGGATTATATTGGTATTCTCTGGTTTCAGGATTTTGATACGAGGCAAATTCGCGGACGCGAATACAATCAGCACGGGATACATATCAGGTGGGTAATTTCCTACCTGGTCCGGGTAGATGTATTGCATTCATATTTAGTCATAGATATGAGCATGTTAGGTGTTCATATTACCTTGACCCTGCTCTTATTATCGTATGATTGATCCTTTATCGTTGGCTATTAACTCCATTGCTGATATCATATTTATTTTATCATGATTAGGAGTTATACATATAGGTGATGTAAGTAACTTAGAATTTGTTTAAGTTAAGTGCAAATAGTAAAGTCCGGATGACAACCTGATTGTACATTGGACAAAAAGGTCATCCGGAGGTAGATAATGTCTTGAACCTGCGGTTAATCCTAGTACCCCTAGGTTGCATGTTTACCACTGACTATGTATTGTATAAATGGTCAAGTGAATGGTACTTAATGTGTCGCTACGGACCTGTGGTCCTAGCTTGATAATTGGTTTGAGTACGACTCTCTACAGGATAGAGAGTGCGTCGATCATTTGAGTACGACTCTCTACAAGATAGAGAGTGCGTCGATTAGATTGATGTGACTCTCTACAGGATAGAGAGTATTATGATCAGTTGAGTACGACTCTCTGTAGGATAGAGAGTGCGTTGATCTGGTTAGTATGATTCTCTGTAGAATAGAGAATCTATGGTGGATGTCTGTATGGGAGACATTGCATTCATGTCATTTGCATGCACGCTGGTGACGAGGTCTCCCTTATGGTTGAGAGTGTCGCCAGTCATCCTGCCTCCACGGTTACTCATGGAGGAGTAATCGGTGTGAGGGCAGAGCATTGTGGTGCCACACTCTACCACTATAGACGGTGGTAGTTGGATTTGCGTGCCGTAGTCCTACGTGTGTGGCACTCGACCACTCATGGGTAGTGACTGTCAGAGTGGCCAACAGCAGGGAACCCCATCGTGTAGCTTGCTCTTTACGCTTATATGCTACTTGATCATACTACCCACTCGGCCACTCGAGAGTAGTGGTTGGTGTTGAGTTGGGACAGTTGTCATGCTCGAGCCATCGAGGCCACACTGGGGTCGTGGTAGCTTTAGGGTGAGCCGACATGACCATGCATGCTGCATTGCTGACTTTTGGCATTTTTGCATATTGCCATATATATACATATATGCATGTATATATATATATATATATATGGATGATTGTGATTAGTATACATATATTGATGCAGTCTATATATATATGCTTATTGTGATGTTGCATTTGATTGTATTATGTTTGCTGCATTTGGGTGTACATCATATTCATGCATGTTTCTTGCATTGGTTATACGATTGTGTCAGATACTGGTATGGGTTGGACGGACCATTAGATACCTTGACCTGTAGCTAGAGTATATTGTGAGTTGATCTACTCTTCCTGTTATATATATATATATATGTTTGATATATGTTCAGGTTGGATCAGAGTAGCGTAGCAGACTTCAGGTATGTCTGCATTTTTTTATGTTGTTTATTTGGTTAGACGGTATATGCTTGTATTTATATACTATGCTGATATACCTATTGTACCTTTAGAGTATGTTGTTGAAAATACATGTGATATGACATATATACATGTTTTTCTATTACATGCTGAGTTTTACTCACCACCCCCCATGGACCCTGGGTTTTCTGTCGCCCAGGTAACAGGTAGAAGACTTCGTGACGGCTTGGAGCACCGCCGGCTGACATCGTCTCATCTCACCTCCGTGGCTCCCATGTCTGTTTTGGTTTTTTCGTATGTCTTGTTTTGCATTCGAAGTTTTCGTGATGTTATGTATTATGTGATGTACGCACATGTTGGTGCGGGTTTTGTCAAGGTTTTTTTTTATGTTATGGTGTTAGTCATACCGGTATGCATGTGTAGGATGTGTTGTTGTTGTATCATTTCCGCTGTGTGTAGTTGTTGTGTTGATATATATATATCATGGTGGTTTGGTATATTTTTATATGTGTTGTTATTGTGGGCCTACGAGCCTTGTATTAACCCGATATATTACCACGTACAGGGGAGATGCCGTCCATTTGATTTTCGGCTCGGCATGCTCTCGGAGCATGACAACTTTAGTGGTATCAGAGCCTAAGGTTCTGCGATGCCATACTATGTTGTTTTTGAGTCGAGTCTTGGATTCTCGGGAGTCGATTTATTCGGTTTTGGTTTTCTGAGATGAGATGGGTAGCGGCCTGAGCTCCAAGCAGCACGAGGTAAGAATTCCTGAAAAACTTATGGTTTAGTAGATATTTGTCAAAATTTGATTAGTAGGTGTATACAATATAGTTTTGACACTGCGGACTTAGTAGAGTAGCAGAGGGCGACCAGCCAGTGACCTTTAGGGTTTATGCTCCCAGTTATGTTGGCTATGCATTTAGATGCTTATACCTGGGAATAACCTGTATTGTGTCGGTTATTATTCGTAACCGTGGTATGAGTTGACCACGGGAACGACCTGTTAAGTTTGTGAGTCTTGAACCTGTGTCGAGGAGGTGATTTACCTCTGAGAGTTGACTGATACTGAGTTGGAAAACAGGGGCCAAGTCATCACATTTATTATGGAAATCAGAGACTACCGTCTTAGAGATTTCCACTAACTGTGCTAGTCGGATCATTACCTGTGGGTAATGAACAGACTTGTAGACTATTGTTGATGCAGATAGCGGAAGGCTAGGTTACGGTGTTTCATAGGGATTTTTTTCCCTGAGTTGTTCATACTGAGATGTATAACTTTGAGGGTACCTTTGAGTACGTAACTCAAGTTATACCGAGAAAGAAGAGTTATTTACATACCATTATCGGGGTCAAGCCGGTATTTGGTGATAAATGCAGAAAATAATCTTCGGGAAATAATATATCACTTGATCATGGATCAGTGATGTTGGAAGAGTGTATTTCCCCGTGTCACTTTTAGTGACACATTGTAAGGAATTCTTGAGCTTCAAGAAAGGGTGATCGGTTAGTAATAGTATACTGTGCAGAGTCATGAGACTTGCAGAGGTTACGACCACCTAATAGCTCAAGAAGATGAATGGATGATTTAAGCCACCCAGAGTTATTGGCTTATAGTTGGATTAGGATGCCGGGATCTTCTACCAGATCCTGCTGGAAGACGTTGGATTGAAACAGGAGTTTAGAAATGACTCCGTACAAGTGTTTAAGGAGATGAAGATCGATAAGCAGATATTGCAAGTCAGATATTGGAGTAAGAAGCCTCCGAATGTTGGACAAAAGGAGCAAGATCGGAGTCATAGGCCTTGAGCTATTTTCCGATTATAGAAGACCAACCGTAGATCATCAGGATGTTCTTGTGGATATCAGCAAAATCAGAACAAAGACTTCGAAGGGATTATGTGCGTACAATGCAGATCACGAAGACACGCGAAGCCAGATTATCCGTTGGAGGCCGATTCATTTGCTATTGTGAGCAACCAGTACAGTGGAGGAGGTGTACCTTGAAGATTCAGTTGAAGACTATCGGTGGTGTTCCGGGAGGAAGATGCATCGTCTCGACAGCAGAGATCAACACAGAAGATATGGGTTACCTTATCAGCAACAACCTACTACCTCAAGCGTGGTTGGCGTTCCTTGATACTCCCCTTCAGCAGAGATCGGAGCGGCTACATCGCGAAGACATTGTAGAAGACTCAGCAGACAACAACAAGCAGTTACCTCCAGATATGATTTGCTTAGTACAGAGGAGAGAGTATACGACGATGGTCGTATCTATTCGGTATCCTACAGTTGTAACTCGTAGGATTTAGTGATGGGATCAGATGATCTAGAAAAAAAAAATCCTTGGATCATTCATCGCAGAAATGCGACCGTTTTGTCGAGGACTGTTGGATCTGATCTTATTCTCTTCGGAGAAAGGCCGAGACCTGCGTGGAGCCTTTGGGATCGGATCGACAGATATTTCATCGTTCAGGGTATTACTCCAGTTTTACCCTCTGGGTTAATATGTTGAGAGATGCTTGTAGTTATAGGTATCTGTATCTAGAACATTCTCAGTTGAAGTAGAAGGGTCCTTTACATCGACTTGTGGGTCGGTGGTATCTCTACTGTCAGGTGAGAAGTGGACCAACAATTAAGAAGTCAAGGGATGCCCTTAGACTCGGATAGACATATCTTTACTGTAGACATATCCTTACGGATGGTCAAATTGTTAAGATTATGGTATGATATGTGTCTCGGATGTGCATATAATCCGAGAGCATTCGGATGTAGTTTCGGATGAACTCCTAGCCTTGCCGCTGCATAGGCAAGTGGAGTAGGCGATCGAAATGATTGCGGAAATAGTTCTGATATCGAAGATCACAGACCGGGTGATAGTTTTGTGGGTATCAGTGTTGTTAAACACTATAGAAATTGGAAGAATGTAAGTTGTAATTATAGGAGATGTTGGAAGGGATATTTATCTATCCCAGTATTCCTCCTTGAGAAGATCCGAAACTCTTTATTGAAAGAGAGATGGACCTTTGAAATTATGCATCGATTATCGATGACGGAATGCGATAATTGTTGAAAGTAAATATCCTACGTTGAGGATAAATGATCTGTTTAGATCAGCTAAAGACACCTGTGTATACTCTAGGGTTGGTTTACGATTGGAGAGTTGATATGGTAGCGACATGGTGTCATATAAGTATCATTGTCGTTGTGATGATTGATATATCATCAGCCTAGAGAAAAGGGGATGCAGGTGTGTGGAGACGACAATTTCATACTTGGTATGAATTGTATGGATTTTGATTTAAGTTGCTAGACTAATTAACGATTTAGTCACCACTGGATTTGAGAATCGTGTATCCTGGACACGATTGGATCAGTTGGTAGTTGTTGGAGTTGCGTAACCTGGCCACTGTTGATTGTGGTAGTTGGAGTTGCGCACTCGACCACCGTAGATGGTGGTTTGCCTTGTATGATTTGGTTAATTCGGTAGATATGGATAGAATGTGTTAGCATTACTATACCACAGACTTGTTTGACAAAGGTGATGTTGGAAATCATTTGGTCGGAAGCTGGTGAAACCAATTTAGAGGACCTAGATGGCGGTTAACTTTTACGCAAGTATTAGTTAATCCTTTCAGAGTGGATAAAAAGGAGGTTGTACGCGGATGCATCGTTTCAAGGATCGGAGCGATTCCGATGCAGTTGAATGAGGCGTACCTTATGCTTACGACAGTTAAGAAACTACGAGATAGGATGTCATATACATGATGTGGCTTTAGTAGTTATTATTTGGATTTGTAGTGATATGGAGCAGAAGTGCTCATGGAGTTTTGACTAGCTACTGGGTAGCTACTATAGAGTTTTTGGTACGCAAACAGTTGCAACAGGTAAGATTGGTCGCTATAGTCTCCCATGCACTTATCGAGTGCGTGGTGGAGTGGAATTTTTGGACGACAGATGAACTTCTCTTTTGAGAAGACAATTCCCCATCTCTAGTAGGGATAGTGTGTTCCGGACACACATCCAGTTAAGGAGGAGTTGCTACTGGAAGCACATCATTAGGGATTTGCTATTCATCCTGATGGTACTCGGATGTATCGAGAGTTGAAACGTTTATACTTGTGGAATGGTATAAAGAGAGTTATAGCAAATTTTGCTGCTCGATGTTTAGTACGCCAGTAGGTAAAGGCTGAACATCAAGAACTCGCTGGATTGCTCTAGACGATTCCGATTTCGGAATGGAAGTGGGGGCATATCACGATTGATTGTGTCATGGATTATGGAGGTGTAGCTTGTCGGTTGGCTTTAACTCCGACACTTGCGGGTGCTCACAACGTATTTCCTGTTGTTATACTGAGGAAATATGTGTTGCATGTTGATTATGTTCTGTAAGAGGTTCCGATTCTACCTCAGACTAATGCGACCTATGAGGAGATTCCAGTGAGGATTCTTGGTCGCAAGGAGCGTCAGTTGCGGAACAAAACCATCTGACTCGTAAAGGTTGGATGACAACATCATACCGGATGAGGAGGCTACGTGGGAGCTGGAAGATACTATCCGAGCTCGACATCCTCATCCTTTCACTTAGAGTATGTGATGGTTCCGGATATTTCTTGAGTTGGTTCTCGTATTTAAGTACGAAATTTGGGGACCAAATTTTTTATTAGTGGGGGAGAATGTAAAATACTGGAAAATAAATACCCTTATTAATTAGGAAAAATATCCTATTGAATTTTCCAGGAATTTTCATAAGTTTTTCTGGACTCAAATGGAAATTTCTATGGTAATTTACAGGGAAAGATTTAAATAGGCTTTGGGAAAGCCTGTTTGGGTTATCTGCATTTGAGGGATGGTTGGGGATATAATTAAACCTAACCTAGTCTAAGAATTAAATGGTTAAGAATTAATTTAAACCTAGCCTAAGTTCAAATCTTATGGATTAATTAAATGGATCTAGAGTTAAATTGCTTATAGGATCCAAACTCGACCCATTTAAATTGGACCCGACCGCTTCGGTTGGGTAACGCCAGCCGCATTGCTTTAATTTTTCCCCGATGCATTTCTTTTCCCAACCGCGATCCCATTTCCCCTGCGCGAGTTCATTCCTTCGCCGATCGCCCCTCTTCGTCTCCGAAGCGATCAGAGGCTTTCTCCTTCTCTTCGTCGTCGCTGTCGAGCCCAAGCTCGATCTGCCACCGGAGTTGGAACCTTGTCGATGCCTCCTCATCTTCTCTGCAGGAGGTTCGGCTGGAAGCGAGGTCACCGAGCATTTGCAGCAGCCAGCCGCCCAACGCCGCTTGCCTCGTCGGCAAGACTATTCATCGTCTCTTCTTCTCCAGCCGATGCGATCGTCGTTGCTCGAGCATGGGTCGCCGCCGCCTTCATTCAGCGGGGATTTTATGCCACGAGAGATCGACTGTCACCGCCCTAGGGCCTCCCCTTTGCTGCCGCAGTTCGAGCGCTCTTCTTCCTTGTTTCGGTGTGCGATCTTCATCCCTCCATCGACGGTTTGTGAGCTCCAACCGGTGACTTTCCTTCTCTACAGCGTTGTTCCGATCAATAATATTCCAACGTGAACGATCCTTCGTGATCCTAGCACGGTGGTGATGTTTCCTACCTTCGTGTTGTTTCCCACATCACACACCCTCTCGATTTTATCCTATTTTCTCTGTTGCTCTCCATTGTTCCTATATAGGGATGTCGATCCATAGTGAGTTTTTGCAGTGATCTCTAGGTTTGCTGTTACGAGTAGGGGGTTGACAAATTTGATCTTCTCGATGGAGTTATTGATCAAGAGTGTGGTCATCTTCCAAGATTATCAAGAGTTTAGGGGCTGCGTTTGGGTGAATCTATGATTTATTGAGTAAGGAGGACAGTGATAGATGGGGCAAATTATGCATCGAAGAAAAAACAAGGAGAGCTTGACCTTATGGTTGTTAACAACTTTGTCGTCGTTTGCTGTGATAATCACCTACACAGAATGCTTCAAGGCTTGATGCTAGGCACTCAGTTTCTGGTTACCCTTTAATCTTCAGGTAATCGATGTGCCTTATCTTTGTTACTTGGATTTTAATTTCAAAAGGTTGTAGATCGGGTAATGACCTTGTGATAGTTGTGGTACCTTGTGATGGTCAGGGTTGGAATTGATCTTGCCTTAATTTGGTTGTTTGATACAGAGTAGATATGGATTGGGGAGCAAGATGTTGAACGATGACATCTAAGTTAATGATTAGGGCAGATCAGATTCCATTAAGCGAATTAAGAGGATGGTTGTGATTGAAGCGGAGATTAAGTAAGATTTGAATGTTTATAGTTGCATATGAATTGTTTAGTTAACTGATCTGGATGTGTTATTATTGGATTATATTGGTATTCTCCGGTTTCAGGATTTTGATACGAGGCAAATTCGCGGATGCGAATACAATCAGCACGGGATACATATCGGGTGGGTAATTTCCTACCTGGTCCGGGTAGATGTATTGCATTCAGATTTAGTCATAGATATGAGCATGTTAGGTGTTCATATTACCTTGACCCTGCTCTTATTATCGTATGCTTGATCCTTTATCGTTGGCTATTAACTCCATTGCTGATATCATGTTTATTTTATCATGATTAGGAGTTATACATATAGGTGATGTAAGTAACTTAGAATTTGTTTAAGTTAAGTGCAAATAGTAAAGTCCGGATGACAACCTGATTGTACATTGGACAAAAAGGTCATCCGGAGATAGATAATGTCTTGAACCTACTGTTAATCCTAGTACCCCTAGGTTGCATGTTTACCACTGACTATGTATTGTATAAAATGGTCAAGTGAATGGTACTTAATGTGTCGCTATGGACCTGTGGTCCTAGCTTGATAATCGGTTTGAGTACAACTCTCTACAGAATAGAGAGTGCGTCGATCATTTGAGTACGACTCTCTACAAGATAGAGAGTGCATCGATTAGATTGATGTGACTCTCTACAGGATAGAGAGTATTATGATCAGTTGAGTATGACTCTCTGTAGGATAGAGAGTGCGTTGATCTGGTTAGTATGATTCTCTGTAGAATAGAGAATCTATGGTGGATGTCTGTATGAGAGACATTGCATTCATGTCATTTGCATGCACGCTGGCAACGAGGTCTCCCTTGTGGTTGAGAGTGTCGCCAGTCATCCTGCCTCCACGGTTACTCATAGGAGGAGTAACCGGTGTGAGGGCAGAGCATTGTGGTGCCGCACTCTACTACTATAGACGGTGGTAGTTGGATTAGCGTGCCATAGTCCTGCATGTGTGACACTCGACCACTCATGGGTAGTGACTGTCGGAGTGGCCAATAGCAGGGACCCCCATCGTGTAGCTTGCTCTTTACGCTTATATGCTACTCGATCATACTGCCCACTCGGCCACTCGAGAATAGTGGTTGGTGTTGAATTGGGACAGTTGTCATGCTCGAGCCACCGAGGCCACACTGGGGTCGTGGTAGCTTTAGGGTGAGCCGACATGACCATGCATGCCGCATTGCCGACTTATGGCATTTTTGCATATTGCCATATATATACATATATGCATGTATATATATATATATATATATATGGATGATTGTGATTAGTATACATATATAGATGCAGTCTATATATATATGCTTATTGTGATGTTGCATTTGATTGTATTATGTTTGCTGTATTTGGGTGTACATCATATTCATGCATGTTTCTTGCATTGGTTATACGATTGTGTCGGATACTAGTATGGGTTGGACAGACCATTAGATACCTTGACCTGTAGCTAGAGTATATTGTGAGTTAATCTACTCTTCCTGTTATATATATATATATATATATATATATATATATATATATATATTTGATATATGTTCAGGTTGGATCAGAGTAGCGTAGCAGACTTCAGGTATGTTTGCATTTTTTTATGTTGTTTATTTGGTTAGACGGTATATGCTTGTATTTATATACTATGCTGATATACCTATTGTACCTTTAGAGTATGTTGTTGAAAATACATGTGATATGACATATATACATGTTTTTCTATTACCTGCTGAGTTTTACTCACCACCCCCCACGGACCCTGGGTTTTCTGTCGCCCAGGTAACAGATAGAAGACTTCGTGATGGCTTGGAGCACCGCCGACTGACATCATCTCATCTCACCTACGTGGCTCCCGTGTCTGTTTTGGATTTTCCGTATGTCTTGTTTTGCATTCGGAATTTTCGTGATGTTATGTATTATGTGATGTACGCACATGTTGGTGCGGGTTTTGTCGAGGTTTTTTTTATGTTATGGTGTTAGTCATACCGGTATGCATGTGTAGGATGTGTTGTTGTTGTATCGTTTCCGCTGTGTGTAGTTGTTGTGTTGATATATATATATATATCGTGGTGGTTTGGTATATTTTTATATGTGTTGTTATTGTGGGCCTACGGGCCTTGTATTAACCCGATATATTACCACGTACAGGGGAGATGCCGTCCATTTGACTCGGCATGCTCTCGGGGCATGACAACTTTAGTGGTATCAGAGCCCAAGGTTCTGCGATGCCATACTATGTTGTTTTTGAGTCGAGTCTTGGATTCTCGGGAGTCGATTTATTCGGTTTTGGTTTTCTGAGATGAGATGGGCAACGGCCTGAGCTCCAAGCAACACGAGGTAAGAATTCCTGAAAAACTTATGGTTTAGTAGATATTTGTCAAAATTTGATTAGTAGGTGTATACAATATAGTTATGACACCTGTGCAGACTTGTAGTAGGGGTCATCCACCGAGGCGACCGACTGGAGTGACCTTTAGGGTTTATGCTCCCGGTTATGTTAGCTATGCATTTAGATGCTAGGTGACATCTTCTCATGAAACCTTATCTCAACGATTAGGGTTTCTCAAGGCTATAAAAGAAGGTGTTCTCCACCCCATTTCCATGATTCCAAGTGCTTCCAAGTTCCCCCGCAACATCGCGACTCTTCGACAATCCTACAATGACGAAGCGCTGTCGAAATGCCGATGACCCAAGCTTCTCCTTCAAATTCTTTAATCGTCGATAACATTTAAAACTGTTATTTCATTATAATAAATTTCAATTTGTGTTTCGGAGCTTTTAATCATAACAAGGAGAGGGGGAGTGTCCCTCTACCTCAATCCATTTTTGTGTTTTTGTACTTGCTTGCTCCTACCTCCGACTAGAAGTATTTTAGTGAATTGCCCTCTGTTCGCGGTCTAGGACCGTTAGGACCTTGGATTAGCAGTCGGAAGGCTGTGAACCAAGTAAAAAAAAATAGTTTTGTCTTATTAATTTTCCACTGCATACTCGTATCTTTAATTGAACGAAAGAGAAAATTATTTTGCACTATTAACCCCCCCTCTAGCGCTCAAATCGATCCAACAGAGGATTCGAAAGTTAAGAGATGCTCAACATCCGGATCGGAGGAAGTAGGAGAAGCCTCCACCTCTAGGATTGAGGGGGAGGAGAAACTATCCACTCCGAAGCAAGAGCAAGAAGAACCATCAACATTTGAAAGAGATGAAGGACAAAGTCAAAGTTCTGGTCTAGGTAACTTAAACATTATAATTGAAGATAAAAAAAATCATATAATGTGTTTTAAGTGTAGGGGGCATGGGCATTACAAAAGTAAATGCCCAAAATTGGCCAAGGAGAAAGCGCCGACACTAAGAGTTAATGAAAAGTGAAAGGATGCCAGAGTCCCCATTAGGAAGAGAAAGGAGCATATCATTTGCTTCAAATGCCATTAAAAGGGGAACTATAGAAGTCATTGCCTTAGGGAGAGGAAGCAAGCCAAGGGCCAAGAAGGAGCATCACATGTAGGGGGAGTTTCTAAAGCAAACCCTAAGGTAAAATTTAGTAATGCACCTTCCTTGTTTCATAATGAAAATCATGCTTTTAATTCACTTGCAATTTACCATGAAAATCATGTTAGTAATAATAAATACTTTTGTTTAGGTGCTAAGAGTTATAATTTTTGGCCTAAGGAAAAATCTCAAACCAATAACCCTAAAACAATTCTACCTAAGGAAGCAATTAGGAAGGTAGAAAACCATTTAGGTATTAACTCCAAGAAATCTAGACATATGCCTAGAAAGAACAAACCTACTCAAAGAAATAATGGGCCCACCAAATTAGAAAAATTAGAGTTTGAAAACCAAGCTTTGAGGTCAAAGCTTGAAAAAATGGAGAAGCCCCTTAGGAAGATGTAAAATCAAATTCAAAGATCAAATAATAAAAAATTAGGTTCTAGAAGATAAAAACCATCTAGGGGTAAGAAAGGTTTGGATCACAAACCTAAGCCCAAGGAGACCTACCATAGTGTTCCATTCTATTATGGAAGCATTTCTAGGCCTAGGAAAACCAAGGTTACTAGGGAAGTGATCCCTAAGGTTAACCATGGTAGGTGCCTAGTGGTCAAGTTTTCTATGAAACCTAGAAAAGCCACTAAGAAGGTCACAAGGGAAATTATCCCTAGAGTTGACCTAGGCAAGACCCAGATGACCAAGGCTTCAAAGCGTAGAAGGGTCATTAGGAAAGTATCAAGGGAGGTCATCCCTAATTTGGGCTTAAAACTTAGGTACGTATTATGTTAGGGCAATCAACCCATGGATGATGTGTTTTGATGTGTGTGGAAAATGTTTAACTTAGGATGTTTGTGGATTTAATATGTGTGTTGAAATCGTGTAGGAATTTGTAATTCACACATGGCTAGTGTGACAAAGCATTGGCAAGATCACCATCTCATGACTTGGTCCTTGAGTCGGTGAAGGACGACATTGTGAAGTCGTGTGCTTGGTGCATATGAGGGACCTCCATACGAGGAGCATTGGAGTGAAGCCAAAGGAAGTAGACTTCAGGGCGAGATGCGAACGATGACATTGCGAAGTCGTGTGCTTGGTGCATCCGAGGGATGTGGCCGGACAAAGAGAACTTCAAGGCGAGGGAGTCCAAGGGAAGATAAGAGTGAGCGATTGTAACCCGGGACGGGGTAGCTCATAGGTGAACTTGGCCGAATGGCTAAGTCAAGTATCGGATGGGTTTTTCCGACATCAGTTGACTGCCATGATATGGAAGTCGACTGCTCCAAGTCGACTGAAGACTCGACTGGTGTTCGAGTTTGGTTTCTGGTCGAACAATCGACTGCCAACATTATCAATCGACTGATGGGAAGATCAGTCGACTGATCGAGGCAAGTTCGAGCACAGAAGCTTTGGTAGTCGAGTGATCTCGTCAACCACTCAACTATTGGCTCCATCAGTCGACTGATGGTAAGATCAATCGACTGATGTGGGAGCCATTGGTTAGAATCCAACGTGGATGAAGTCATTGCAAGGCAACAACTACAGTAGCAGTCGACTGATGGCTGCATCAGTTGGCTGCTCGGTGCCCAACGGGAAGAATGACTTCTTCCCTATAAGAAGGGGCCTTGGGTGACTTGGGATGGTTAATGTTTCATCTCTAAACATCCTCCCAAGTGCCTAAACGTTTTCTTCCCTCTTTATTGTTATTATTTCATGTTGGTGCAGTAGGCACCTAAGTCGAACCTGAGTTTTGATTATAGCAAACGATACAAAGTTAAGCTCATGTCGTTATCTCACGAGCTGAATCGAGTGTGCAGAAGATTGCTATAGTTGGAGCTGAAGGCTAGCGACACCCGGAGGAAGCCGCGGTGGTCGGGCGACACTCGAGTGACTTCGGAGGGAGCCGAAGGAATCGAGTGGAAGGTCGGAAGCAAAAGCAACAAGTAAGTATCGAGGTAATCTCGTGTGTGCGAGCGTAAGTGAGGTCGTATCCTCGTTACGGGGATGATCTTAAGCGTAGATCCGACCAAAGACATCCTATAGATGGTCTAGGTCGAGATCAGACGGTCGACGACCGTCGAAATTATGTTTTTGTTGAGCTAACTTTGACTTGTAGCAAACATCGATCCCGACAGAGGACTCATTGCGAATCAATCGATCGATCAAGGTCGGCCTCGGTGATCGCCATCAATCGACTGATGATGGCCATCAGTCGACTGATGGTCAATGATCAGATTCGAGGAGTCAAGGCTTATCACCCCATTTCAAGGAATTTTTGTGTCCATTTGTGATTGGTTGAAGACCCATTTGATGAGGGGCTCAAAGGCTATAAAAGGAGGGCTTGTCTTAGGGTTTTTCATCAATTAAAAAGCTTCCAAGTGCTTCCGATATGCTCCGACTCTCCGACATCCCTACGACGAAGCGCTGTCGAGACGACGACTAGAGCTTCAACCTCCATCCTTTGAAGTCGTCGGTAACGAAAGTTTGAATCATATTTCAGTTTATAAGTTGTTCTTATTTCGAGCTTTAAATCATATCAAGGAGAGGAGGAGTGTCCCATTACCTTGAGCTTTTATCATCTTGTGTATCCGTCTAACTCCTACCTCCAACGAGGAGGAGCTTTTTAGTAGTTTGCCCTCCGTACGTGGTCAAGGACCACTAGGGCCTTGGAGTAGTAGCCTTCGGCTACGAACCAAGTAAAACCTTTGTGTCTATTGTCTCTTTTATTTTTTGTTTATCTTTCCGCTGCATATAAGTTTTTTTTTAAAACGAATTCGTACGAAAAATTTCTATCGCTATTCACCCCCCCTCTAGCGATCCGATCGATCCAACAATTGGTATCAGAGCCGGGGGCGCTTAGATTTGGTGAAACCACCAATCTAACATTTTTTTACAGATTTGTTTTTCGTTCGTTTAAATTTTTTCTCCCGCACTACTAATCCAAGACGAAGTCTTGGTACTCTTCGTTTGGTTTTGTTTTGCAAGTATTGATTGCCTTCGGAGTACCTCACGATCAAACGAACATAACTTTTGCTACAAGTGGACTCACAAAATGATCTACCCACCAAATCGAAGCTCTCACAGAGATCTACACTTCTTATGGGGGTTTACCCCCGTAACAAGCTGTTTTCATCCTCAAAAATTGACGTTTAGTATCCTTTAGGGGACATCGAAGGTTGTGAGTACTCACTTTTTATTTAGTTTCTTATTTCTTTGCTTAACTTTCTATTTTTCGTTTGTTCCTTTTTATTTCCCGCACTACTAATCCAAGACGCAAGTCTTGGTACTTCCGTTTGTTTTTGTTGATTGCTAGGTTTTCGTTTTAGTCTCCTTGTCTTTTTGTTCTAATGGCCCATCTCGAGGGTTTTAGCACCGTCCGACCTCCGTTTTACAACGGAGATGATTTCCGTTACTGGAAAGGTCGGATGGAATGCTTTCTCAAAACCCAAATCGAGATGTGGATCATAATTCAAACGGATTTCACACTTCCGACTAATGAAGTGGGTGACTCCTTGGATTATGATCAATGGACCATTGCAACAAAACGACAAGTCGAAGCCGATGCCAAGGCAACACAAATCCTCCAATGCGGCTTGTCCAAGGAGGAGTTAAATCGCGTCGGCCCCTTCATCAGCGCAAAGGACCTATGGACAAAACTAGTGGAGCTACACGAAGGGTCCGATGAAGCCAAGGTATGTAAGCGTGATCTTCTTTTCAATAAACTATATAACCTAAAAATGCAGGAACACGAGTCCGCAACGCAACTCCACGCCCGTGTCTAAGACATAGTCAACAACCTACACGCAATCGGGCAAAAGGTCGAAAATCGCAACCTTATAAGGTATGTTCTAAACTCTTTTCCGAGGACTACCTTGTGGGCATCCATGGTCGATGCCTACAAGGTCTCCAAGGATCTTTCTAAAATTAGGTTAGATGAACTCTTTTCTAATTTCGAATTACATGAGCAGTCCAACTCGGAACCCGAGAGGGGAATAGCCTTGTTTGCAGGTTCAAAGAAGAAGAAAATCGCAAGCAAGCCACCACCAACCGAGGAGGAAGACGAGTCTGAAGAAGAAGTTGACCTGGAGTTGACTGCCGAACTAATGAACCTAGCCCGAAGGATAGCCAAGGGACGAAAGCGAACCATGACTCGACCCAACCAAGGTAAGCCTAAAAGTTCTAATATTAGGTGTTATGAGTGTAACAGGTTTGGACATATCAAGTCCGAGTGCCCCAAGCTCAACCACCAAGCACCTAAGCACAAGAAGGCCCTCAATGCGACATGGGAAGAAGCGTCATCCGAAGAAGACGAAGACCACGTCTTCATGGCGAAATCAATTGAGTCAGACACGGAGACCGAACCTGAACTTGAGTCAGAACCTGAGGATGACTCGGACTACGAAGCTACCTTCAATTCAAGCCACGGATACGCATCCGGTTCAAAAGATACCCTTAAAGATCAATGGATGTTGGACAGCGGTTGCTCCCGACACATTACCGGGGATCAACTCAAATTCACGAAGCTTCGATTCAAACGACAAGGATCGGTAGCCTTTGGGAATAACGGCAAGCTCAAAATCATCGGATCAGGTGATATCGAGCTTAACTCGAATTTTGTTATTAAAAATGTATTACTTGTAGAGAATTTTGAATATAACCTGCTTAGCGTAAGCCAATTATGTGACAATAACTATAAGGTCATATTTTTAGAAAATGAATGTGTAATTAAAACAAATAAAATAGCTAAAACAATATTCAAAGGAACTAGGACAAATAACATTTATACAATTAACTTAATCAAATCCTTAGCCAAATGTCTTATGACACAGGAAGAGGAATCATGGTTGTGGCATCGACGACTCGGTCACTCGCACCCAAGACTCGTCCACAAGATGAGTCAGAGTGGCTTAGTCAGAGGCTTACCCAACCTCAACAATTTGGTTAATAAAATCTGTAATGCTTGTCAACAAGGAAAACAACCTAGGACACAACACAAGTTAACTAACCAAGAACGAACCTCAAGTGTACTTGAGCTCCTGCATATGGATCTATTCGATTCACATGGAGCCAAGTCACTCAATAGAAGTCAATATTGCTTAGTCATAATTGACGACTACTCCAGGTTTACCTGGGTCAGGTTCATCAAACATAAAAATGATACCCTAGATCAATTAATCAATCTATTCAAATTAATCGAGAATCAAAAAAACCTTAAGGTTAAAAGACTTAGAAGCGATCATGGTGGTGAATTCGAAAATCAAAGGTTCACCGACTTCTGTAACCTAAACGGATACCACCATGAATTCTCTTGCCCTAGGACCCCTCAACAAAATGGCCTAGTGGAGCGGAAAAACCGAACTCTACAAGAAACCGCTAGGACCATGTTGAACGAATACGACCTACCTGATAGGTTTTGGGCAGAAGCCGTTAGCACGACTTGCTATGTCCAGAATAGGATCCTTATGGTAAAGAGGCACCTTAAGACCTCGTACGAGATTTATCATAATAAAGTACCCAACATCAAGTACTTTAGGGTATTTGGATGTAAAGTACATATCTTAAACACTAAGAACCACCTAGGGAAATTCAAATCCAAAACCTCCACCAGAATCTTCTTAGGATACTCAACCACGAGTAGGGCCTATAGGGTATATAACCACGATACCTTTAAAGTCGAAGAGACTATTAATGTAGTGTTCGATGAAGTACCCGAACCTACAAAACCCTTAATGACCCCAAGTGTTGAGCCCACTGATACCAAACTCGTCTCCGACCCTGAGATCGAGTCTAATCCACATCAACCAACTTCTCTTGTCGACCAAGTGACAAGTGATCCGAGTCAAACTAGTGTTCAACCAAGTCACCCCATTGATCAAGCATTAGGTGACACAAACCCAACCCAATCTAGGATTCAGACTAACCACCCTATCGATCAAGTGAAAGGAGATCCTAATCTAGGAGTTCGAACTAGAGCATCCTATAGGAACCTTAGTCAAATTTCCTTAATTTCAAAGATAGAACCCAAATCAATTGAACAAGCTCTTCTTTATCCCGATTGGATTATTGCAATGCAAGAAGAGCTAGCTCAATTTACTAGGAATGAAGTGTGGGAATTAGTACCACCACCTAAAACAAAAGCGATAATTGGAACAAGGTGGGTGTTTGAAATAAAGCTTGATGATAAAGGTGAAGTAGTTAGAAACAAGGCTAGGTTAGTCGCGAAGGGTTTAGTCAGTCGAAGGCTTAGATTACGACGAAACCTATGCCCCGAGCTAGACTCGAATCCATTCGAATGTTGCTAACTTATGCCGCACATCGAGGATTTAAGCTGTTTCAAATGGATGTTAAGTCGGCATTCCTAAATGGATACATTAAAGAAGAAGTTTATGTTAGCCAACCCCCCGGATTCGAAAATCTAGATAAACCCGACCATGTTCTAAAACTTAAGAAAGCTCTCTATGGACTTAAACAAGCTCCTCGAGCTTGGTACGAGAGACTTTCAATCCATCTTAAGTCAAAAGGGTTTAACCAAGGCTTAGTTGACCCAACTCTCTTCGTAAAAACCTTAGGTAAAGAAATATTCATAGCTCAAATTTACGTAGACGATATAATTTTTGGAACCTCTAACTCAGCCTTACTAAACGAGTTCGTTTCACTCATGGAAAGTGAGTTCGAAATGAACTTGGTAGGCGAGTTAAGTTTCTTTTTAGGTCTACAAATTAAACAAACTAATGATGGTATATACCTATATCAACAAAAATACACTAAGGAGTTAATTAAAAGATTTGGAATGCAAGATGCTAAGATAATAAACACCCCAATGGCGATTAATGTTAACATAGGAGAAGACCTAGAAAGTAAGTCCATTGACTTAAAGTACTATAGGAGCGCGATAGGAAGTCTCCTATACTTAACTGCGAGTCGACCCGACATCCTATTCGTAGTAAATATGTGCGCCAGGTTTCAAACCTGTGCTAAGGAGTCTCACCTAACCCTAGTTAAGCATATCCTTAGATATCTTAAGGGTACACTTAATGTCGGTATTTGGTATCCTAGATCTACCAAGTTTGAACTAACCGGCTACTCCGATTCGGACTATGCCGGTAGTAAGCTCGATAGAAAGAGTACGAGTGGTTGTTGTCAACTTCTCGGCTCGAGTCTAGTGAGTTGGTGCAGTAGGAAGCAACACTGTGTTGCTTTATCTACCACCGAAGCCGAATATATCACGATGGGTGAGTGTGTCACGCAGCTTCTTTGGATGAAGCACACTCTCCGCGACTTTAAGTTAGACTTTACAAATACTAAACTTCACGTAGATAACATTAGTTCAATTAATCTTACAAAGAATCCGATATGTCACTCTAGGACCAAACATATAGAGGTCAAACACCATTTCATTCGAGAACATGTGGCCAACGGAGCCATACAACTCGAATACGTCGAATCGAAGTCTAACTTGGCAGACCTATTTACTAAACCCCTACCCGATGCCGAATTTAGTCTATTAAGACGAAAATTGGGCATGTGTGTAGTAGAATAGGAACTTGCAAATTATATTTTCTTACTACTATTTCTTAAATTTTCATTTTTAAGGAACTAGCATAGGACATACCTTAGATATCATGCACCTATAGATTTAAGGAGCCAATACATCTCACAACACATAGGACTAATGCGTTTGTGTACTTAGCCACGTAGATGAGCGTGAGATGTTAGGACCTTACTCCTGATTCCAGATGTAGAGCTAGTGCATCGCTATGAACCACGGAGTATAATCATACATACTAACCGACTCTGACCAGGACTGGTTGATCTTTTATATCAATCAAGCCAAATATGAGTCGAACATTTTATAAATGAACTTATTTTCAGTATATTATTTTCAAAATAATGTGGAACATGCTTGGACTTTAAATTTAACACTTATTTTTGTTTTCCACACACACCCTCACTCTTTTCGATATATGGCAAAAGGGGGAGAAAAAGGTCAAAGTTAAGGGGTCAAAATTTTTTTTATAACTTAACTCTTACTTCATATTTAAACCAAAAGTTAACTCTAAGTTTTTGAAAACTTATTTAACTTTTAACAAAAGGAAGTAAAGGCCAAGTTAAGAGAATTCTTAACTTAAACTTATGTGTGCCATCAACGTAAACATTATGCCGTTAATGCTTTGCTTAAAGGGGAGAACTTAACTTAAACATTTTACTAAGGCCAACTTTAAGTAATTACTTAAAGCAACCCTCAAGGGGGAGGATTAAGGTCTTTCTTCAAGACTCACCCTCGGTCAAGGGGGAGGTTTCCTCAAGGGGGAGTACTTGAAGAAAATCCTTACTACTCCAACTTAATCTTCTTTATTTCTTGTTTGTTTCTAATGCACATTATTCTTCATGCTTGCTATTTACTTAACTTTGTATGTGGGTTTGCCATAAATCAAAAAGGGGGAGATTGTTGGTGCAGTAGGCACCTAAGTCGAACCTGAGTTTTGATTATAGCAAACGATACAAAGTTAAGCTCATGTCGTTATCTCACAAGCTGAATCGAGTGTGCAGAAGATTGCTATAGTTGGAGCTGAAGGCTAGTGACACCCGGAGGAAGCCGCGGTGGTCGGGCGACACTCGAGTGACTTCGGAGGGAGCCGAAGGAATCGAGTGGAAGGCCGGAAGCAAAAGCAACAAGTAAGTATCGAGGTAAGCTCGTGTGTGCGAGCGTAAGTGAGGTCGTATCCTCGTTACGGGGATGATCTTAAGTGTAGATCCGACCAAAGACATCCTATAGATGGTCTAGGTCGAGATCAGATGGTCGACGACCGTCGAAATTATGTTTTTGTTGAGCTAACTTTGACTTGCAGCAAGCATCACGATCATTTGCCGACTGAGGACTCGATCGCCGTCAATCGATCGGCCGAAGGTCAAGACTGATCGGCGATCGCCATCGATCGATGATGGCCATCGATCGATGGTCAATGATCAGATTCGAGGAGTCAAGGCTTATCACCCCATTTCAAGGAGTTTTTGTGTCCATTTGTGATTGGTTGAAGACCCATTCGATGAGGGGCTCAAAGGCTATAAAAGGAGGGCTTGTCTTAGGATTTTCATCAATTAAAAAGCTTCCAAGTGCTTCCGATACGCTCCGACTCTCCGACATCCCTACGACGAAGCGCTGCCGAGACGACGACAAGAGCTTCAACCTCCATCCTTTGAAGTCGTCGGTAACGAAAGTTTGAATCATATTTCAGTTTATAAGTTGTTCTTATTTCGAGCTTTAAATCATATCAAGGAGAGGGGGAGTGTCCCTCTACCTTGAGCTTTTATCATCTTGTGTATCCGTCTAACTCCTACCTCCAACGAGGAGGAGCTTTTTAGTAGTTTCCCTCCGTACGTGGTCAAGGACCACTAGGGCCTTGGAGTAGTAGCCTTCGGCTATGAACCAAGTAAAACCTTTGTGTCTATTGTCTCTTTTATTTTTTGTTTATCTTTCCGCTGCATATAAGTTTTTTTTAAAAACGAATTTGTACGAAAAATTTCTATCGCTATTCACCCCCCCTCTAGCGATCCGATCGATCCAACATTTCAATCATATTATAAAGAGGAAGATTCTTGTAAGAAATGGTACCTCCACCTAGCTTTGTGCAAAGGAGAGACTAGTGGAGTTGTTGTAGATGTGATTCACCTTGGACGAATTGGTCATGGATTAGTGGCAAGGACTGTGAACCACATTACTTCGGTTTGTTAGCATTGTTTCTTAATTGTCTTTATTATTTGTAATTCTGTTGCGCTAATAGTACTTGTAAATGATTAAGCGATGAATGATCTTCATCTATGATAAAGAGGCTATTCACCCCCTCTAGCTGGCCACCGATCTTCCAACAAGTGGTATTAGAGCCAAGGTTGCTCTTCAAGGTTTGACCGCTGTGAGAGCATCACTAGAGGGTGAAGAAGAAGATGCTCTGATTCCAACAAGTGGTATCAGAGTGAGGATATTATCACCAGACTCATCGTCGCTACAATCAACTACAATAGCTGGCTCCAACATTCATCCACCAAAATTTGAAGGCGAATTCTCTTGGTGGAAGAAGAGAATAGAGGTATTTTTCGAGACCGACTTTGATATAATGTTAATTATGGAAAACAGTTTTGAGTTGCCTAGGGATGAGGAAGGAGAGCCACTAGAGAAATCGAGATGGACAAATAAGCAAAGAGAGGAGTACTTGGCGAATTCAAAGGCCAAGCATCATTTATACAATGTGCTCCCTCAACAAGAAGTAAATCGAATAGAAGAATGCTTTAGCGCTAAAGAGATGTGGGAGAAGCTAGTGGAGCTTCATGAAGGCACATCCAAGACCAAGTTAGCAAGAAGAGATGTCCTCTGCTCCCAACTCAACAATATCAAACTCGATAAAGGGGAGAAGGTAACATCTTTACATTCACATTTTAATGAAATAATAACCGGTTTGTCAAGTGTAGGTGAGAAGTTATCAAACTGGGACATGATAATGAAGGCTATAGATGCATTCCCCCGGTCTTCAAAGTGGAGCTCTATGGTGGACTCTTTTTATATTTCGAAGAATCTAGAGGTGAGCACTCTAGAAGAGTTTTTCTCCACCATGGAATTGCATGAGACAAGGCTTGAAGGAGTAGTAGAAGAGTCAATCAAGCCATCAAGGGGAGTAGCACTCATAGCCAACAAAGGGAAGAAGAAGAAGGTGATGCCACCCTCCTCATCCGATGAAGATTCATCTTCCTCCTCCATAGATAGCAATGAAGAAGCCTACATGGTAAGGAAGGTAAGATGTGCTTTGAAAAGTTTTAAGTTTAATAAATCTAATGATAGGAGGAGAAGACCTAGAAGAAAGATCCTTTTCTACAATTGCCAAGGAGAGGGAAACATAAGGGATGATTTTCCCCTCTTGAACAAAAGCAAAGAAGAAAGGAGAAAGAAAGAAGAAAAGAAGAAGAGGAGCAAGAAGAAGGAAGATGAAAAGAAAACAAAAGAAAAAGGGAAGGCTAAGGCACACAAGGCCACATGGGATGATCCATCTTCATCATCGAAAGAAGATCAAGCTTTCACAAGCCTTGCACTCATGGGAATAGATGATTTGGACTCCACTGTTGGGAGTATGGGGAATACAATCAAAGTCCCACATTGGTAAGACATGGAAAAGATCATGTGCTTATAAGAAAAAAGATATCTCCATTGGTTTGAGGCCTTTTGGGTAAAGCCCAAAAACAAAACCATGAGGGCTTGGGCCCAAAGTGGACAATATCATACCATTGTGGAGATATGTGGATCTTATATGCACTAACAATTGGTATCAGAGCCATGGTCCATGTCAAGCCATGAACCTCGAACGAAGGAAGTTGAGCTCCCACGTCCGGATCAAGAGAACCAGACATCAGGAAGGAAGTCTAGTTGGGTCGGGGGGACCGAACAACTGGCAGGAAGTCCTGGTGGGTTGAAGATCGGACATCAAGCAGAGAAAATCCTTCGAGGAGGGATAGGCTTGAGGGGGGGCCCAATGTGGTCCTTCGTTTGAGGGGGGGATTGTTGGGAGTATGGGGAATACAATCAAAGTCCCACATTGGTAAGACATGGAAAAGATCATGTGCTTATAAGAAAAAAGATATCTCCATTGGTATGAGGCCTTTTGGGTAAAGCCCAAAAATAAAACCATGAGGGCTTAGACCCAAAGTGGACAATATCATGCCATTGTGGAGATATGTGGAGCTTATAAGCACTAACATCCACCTCCTCCGAGGAAGAAGAAAGAAGTTCAAGTGAGGAGAGCTCAAGTGAAGGGGGAGCTTCATCTTCATCCTCATCGGAATCGGAGGAAGAAGATATGGAAAGTATGGTAACAAATCTTTCCCTTAAATAGATTGTTTCTATGATTTCTAGTTTAACTAAGGACTTATTTAGGGCTAAAAAGAAAAACAAAAGTATGCAAAATGAAATTAAGGCCCTAGAAGAGAGACTAGCAAATGCATGCTCACATGATGATTATATGCTTCTTAATGTTAATGATACATGTATTGAAGAAAATAAGGCTTTAAGGGAAAAGGTAGATTTCCTAACCAAGGCCTTAGAAAAATTCATTATTGGCTCCAACACTTTAAACATGATAATTGGGAGTCAAAGGGCTAGCTTTAACAAGAAAGGATCAGACTATAAGGGAAACAAAAATGAGAAGGCCTATCATTGCCTAATTGCTAGGGGTCAAGCTAAAACCACAACGGTAGCTAGAAAATGAATCCCTAAGGAGTTTTTGGTGAACCCTATAGGAAAGAACTTATATTGGGTTCCCAAGTCCATCCTTAAGGGTTAGGAAAACCCTAGGATAGTCAATCATAGTGGATTTTATTTATATCATATTGAATGGTTGACTTAGGATGATGTGGGTGAAAATTTTTAACATAGTGTTGGGTGATGATAATGTGTGATCATAATATGAAATCATGAATATTGTTTGATTTATGATCATGATATGCAATAATTGAAAATATTTAATCATGATTGATAATATGTGATTTTATGATCATGTTGGGTGTTTTTAAGATATAAATACTTAATCTTGGTAGAATTGCATGAAAATTGATGGTTAAGTATAATACCTTTAGGATCATCTCACACTCACTATAGGCTAATTTGATTGAAAACATAGCATAAGTGAGATGTTAGGTTGATACAAATGTCCACTAATGCTTATGACATTTAGATGGTCATTTACATATATCATGTTATATTAATCATAGACCAACTATGGAGAAAGCAAATGTTTAATCAATGGACATATTGCCCATAGATCATAGTTGGATATTTCAAATGTTTTTAAAACCATTTTACATTTGATAATCTGTATGTTCATGTTTTAAAATAATTCAAGGAAAAACTAGGCTCTCAAGTTGATAAAAACTTTAGTGATTTTCAAACTTTTGAGTTTTTGCCTAATTTTCAAAAATAGAATGAATTTACATGAAAACCCATTTTTCACTGATAAAAGAACTTATAAGAACTATGTTTTCAAAATTTCACAATTTTTTTAATTTTCTATAATTTCTGGTGAATTTCTAAAATTCGGTCCGGAAATCAGAAAAGGCTAAAAACTTGGTGCCAGTCGACTGATGCTCTGATTCAATTGACTGTTGGGACTGTGCATGAGCACAACAGCTTGATTTCTAGTTTTTAAGGCTATTTTTGGTGTTTTTCTTTCCCTAGACTTGATGTCATGCTTATTTAACATATGGTAGATGTTTTTGATGGTATCAAAGGGGGAGAAATGGTTAGGTTAAAGTTAATCATGCTAGGGAGAGATTAGCATGTGTTAACAGGGAGTTGCATGTATTAAGGGGAAGTTTAGAGTTTATATTCATGTTTGATATCCATGCTTTACATTCTTTCCTTCCTTATGTTTTTATGTTAATGTTTTACCTAACTTAAACATGGTTGTCACACATCAAAAAGGGAGAGATTGTTAGGGCAATCAACCCATGGATGATGTGTTTTGATGTGTGTGGCAAAGGTTTAAGTTAGGATGTTTGTGAATTTAATATGTGTGTTGAAGTTGTGCAGGACTTAGTAATTCACACATGGCTAGCGTGACAAAGCATTGGCAAGATCGCCATCTCATGACTCGGTCCTTGAGTCGGTGAAGGACAACATTGTGAAGTCGTGCGCTTGGTGCATATGAGGGACCTCCATACGAGGAGCATTGGAGTGAAGCCAAAGGAAGTAGACTTCAGGGCGAGACACGAACGATGACATTGCGAAGTTGTGTGCTTGGTGCATCCGAGGGATGTGGCCGGACAAAGAGAACTTCAAGGCGAGGGAGTCCAAGGGAAGATAAGAGTGAGTGATTGTAACCCGGGACGGGGTAGCTCATAGGTGAACTTGGCCAAATGGCTAAGTTAAGTGTCGGATGAGTTTTTCTGACATCAGTCGACTGCCATGATATGGTAGTCGACTGCTCCAAGTCGACTGAAGACTTGACTGGTGTTTGAATCTGGTTTCTAGCCGAACAGTCGACTTCCAAGGCATGATAATCGACTGGCGACATTATCAGTCGACTGATGGGAAGATCAGTCGACTGATCGAGGCAAGTTCGGGCACAGAAGCTTTGGTAGTCGAGTGATCTCGTCGACCACTCGACTGTTGGCTCCATCAGTCGACTGATGGTAAGATTAGTCGACTGATGTGGGAGCCGTTGGTTAGAATCCAACATGGATGAAGTCGTTGTGAGGCAATCTGATAAGAATGATCGATGGTCGCATGATCACCGATCGTTTATGGCTCAATGGGAAGAATGACTTCTTCCCTATATGAAGGGGCCTTGGGTGACTTGGGATGATTAATGCTTCATCTCTAAACATCCTCCCAAGTGCCTAAACATTTTCTCCCTCTTTATTGCTATTATTGCAATCATATTGTAAAGAGGGAGATTCTTGTAAGAAAGGTTACTTCCACCTAGCTTTGTGCAAAGGAGAGACTGGTGGAATTTGTTGCAGGCGTGATTCACCTTGGACGAATCGGTCGTGGATTAGCAGTAAGGGTCGTGAACCATGTTACATCGATTTGTTAGCATTGTTTCTTAATTGTCTTTATTATTTATATTTTCGTTGCACTAATAGTACTTGTAGACGATTAAGCGACGAACGATCTTCATCTACGATAAAGAGGTTATTCACCCCCCTCTAGCTGGCCACCGATCTTCCAACATATTATGTACCTTTGCATTTTATATTTGTCATGCTTTGCTTATCATATGCCATGCCATGTCATGACATCATTGTTAGAGATCGTTTAGAAGCTAGAGGGGGGGGTGAATAGCGTTTTTCGGTTTCTACAAAAAGATTAGCGGAAGCAAACACAATAATATATGTAAAAACAAAATCAAACGCAAACAAGGCCTTTTACGTGCTTCGGAGATAACGCTCCTACTCCACGGCGATCCTTGAGGTGGATCAATCCAAGCAAATCCACTAATGAGCTTTCTTTACACCACAACTCCTCTTTTTTACAAAAGATGAAGATCTAAGCTTAGAGAGAAGAGGAGGAGATTTAAATCACATAGAAAGCTAAAGAATTCGTGGAGGCTGTTGAGAAAGATTAGAGAATAAGCATTAACCCCAAAAACCTCCACCAGCCCTCTTTTTATAGAGAAGAGGCTGATTTTCCCGTTGGAACCCGATCAGTCGACTGATGTACAACATCAGTCGACTGATGGCGTGGTTAACGGCTTCTGAATAGCCGGATTTGCGGGATTCAGAGTCGTTTCATCCAACGACACTTTCATCAGTCGACTGATCCCTCCATCAGTCGACTGATGGAGTGATTAGTCGAGTGATCACGACCGCAGTCGAGTGCGACTCCATTCTGTGCTCGTTTTTACGTCTATCACCGATCGACATCGCCGGGCGATCGATCGATTGCAACATCACCGATCGCCTTGGTCACATCGGGCCGATCGATGGTCGTGGTTTCACCGACTCGGCCGACACTGACCGATCGATCGATACATCAAATTAGTCGACTGATACTCATCAAATGTGAATATTTCACACTTGATTTCACCCCCTAGACCTAGACTTAACCCCTTAGCTCTTCCTTAAGCCTTGCGCCTCCAGGATCCCTCCGAGTCCGCGACTTGTTCATTCTTTGCGCTTTGCTTCCAAGAGCTTCTTTGGTTTTGTCATGTCTAGAGTTTTCCTTTGCCAAGGCGTGCTTGGACTTTACGCCGCCAAGTCTACATGCTTGGACTTACGCTGCCAAGACTTGCTTTTAGACTCCCTTTGCCAAGGTCCGCTTTGGACTTTAATGTCGCCAAGACAACATGCTTGGTCTTATGCCAAACCTTTACCTTGGACTTTTCTTTCACCAAGTCTTCATACTTGGATTTCCCTGTCACTTAAACATCATCACAATTTAGATCACAAATTGTTGCCTAACTTAGATGATTATCCAAACATCAAAACATATCAATGCTTGGGGCATTGTTGCACCAACAATCTCCCCCTTGATGTTCGCAATCATTTAAGTTACGCCTTTTAAAGATACACATATTATCACATCATATATTCAAGTCCAATTCTAACTTAAACATTTCTTCTCCCCCATTGACATACATCAAAAAGAGAAGAAAGATAAAAACATACATATCATGAAAGAATTGAGTGTGTAACAATCTTGAACTAAGGCATAGATTTTAAGATTGAACTCCCCTTAATCCAAGATATAGATTATGATGAATAAAATACATGTGGAGCTAAAGTCATCAAACAATTTGAAAGTTTAAATCCTAACTTTGCACCAACAATGTAAATTCTTAGAGGAGAAAGATATATTTTGTGAAACTCCTTAAAACATGGTATCAATGTACCCATACACGTTGTTTAGACTCAATACCATCATGCTATTGCTTTAGGATATCAACAATATACCAAACCTCAGAAAATGAGACTGATTTTTCGAAAGTATCATGATCTGGTTTCGAACCAACTACTGATCGCTACACTTGTAACACGAAAATCAGCCTTTTCAGGCCAAATTCAGAAATGCGTCAGAAATTCTAGAAACCTCAAAAAATCATGAAAATTTGTGTACACATTTTTGAAATCATACTTTATCAAGGAAAAATATTTTGAAAAATATATGTTTTCCAGATTTCAATATTGATACAAATTTAGAAACTAGCAAAAAGTTCTAAAATTTTACAAACTTTGTATCACTTTTGTGTTTCACTTGAAAATAGTTTTTCAAAGTATGATAAACATAGTTTAAAATGTATTTTATTTGACATTTCCAATCATGTTCTTGGAGCTATATGCACATCAATTGTGTATAAGCCTTCCCAATGATTGGTCCAATTAAGGATTAATGTCTCTAGATGACACTTTGGTCCATAGTAATGCATCATAACAAGCATGATGAACCAAGTGCATCTTCCTATCATCTCACATGTTGTCTAGGTGGCTCAATACAAAAATCATGGTTTCTTAGGTATTTTGTGAGATGGTTAAAGGTATAAAACCTAGTATTTCTATAGGATCATGCAAACCTACACCTTCACTCAACCAAGCACATTCCAAGTTCTCTCCTAAGTGATGAAAATTCTACTTCGGGGAGAGCCTTTGTAAATATATCGGCTAAGTTGGACTTGGATTCAATATAATTGAGCTCAATATCCCCCTTAGCCACATGGTCTCTAATGAAGTGATGCTTCACTTTAATGTGCTTGGTCCTAGAGTGATGCACCGGGTTTTTGGTCAAGTTAATGGTGCTTACATTATCACAAAATACTTTCATGTTGGAGTAAGATAGCTCATAATCTTCTAGGGTATGTTTCATCCATAAGAGTTGAGCTACACAACCACCCATAGCCACATATTCGGCCTCGGTGGTGGATAAAGCAACACAAGGTTGCTTCCTACTACTCCAACTCACTAGAGAGGACCCAAGGAATTGGCATCCATCACTAGTACTCTTCCGATCCAATTTGCAACCGGCATAATCGGAATCGGTGTACCCAATTAAATCAAAAGACCTAGTCCTAGGGTACCATAGACCTACATTTAGTGTGCCCTTGACATATCTTAAAATTCTTTTAACGACAACTAAATGAGATTTCTTAGCACATGATTGATACCTAGCACACATACCAACGACAAATAATATGTTGGGTCTACTAGCGATTAAATACAAGAGGCTACCAATCATGCTCCTATAAAGGGTAAGATCTATTTGTTTTCCTTCACTATCACTATCTATTTTGGTATTGGTTGCCATTGGAGTTGACACTACCTTAGCATTTTCTAAACCAAATTTCTTAATCATTTCCTTAGCATATTTGGTTTGATAAATGTAAATTCCTTCACTAGTTTGTTTAACTTGCAAACCTAGGAAGAAATTTAATTCTCCAACTAGACTCATCTCAAACTCTTTTTCCATATTTTGAATAAAGTCTTGAAGAAGCTCATCATTTGTTGACCCAAAGATAATGTCATCAACATACACTTGGGCTACAAAGATGTCTTTAGATGTTGACTTTATAAAGAGAGTTTGATCTATACTACCCCTTTTGAAATCCTTAGAGATTAGGAAAATTGACAATCTTTCATACCAAGCCCGGGGAGCTTGTTTCAAACCGTATAAGGCTTTCCTAAGCTTGTATACATGGTTTGGGTAGTCCGTATTTTCAAAACCGGGAGGTTGTTCGACATATGCCTCTTCCTTAATAAAACCATTTAGGAAGGCCTATTTGACATCCATTTGATGGAGTTTGAAACCCATATAGGAGGCATATGCTAAAAGTATTCTAATGGACTCTAATCTAGCAACCGGGGCATATGTTTCATCATAATCAAGTCCTTCAACTTGATTAAAACCCCTTGCAACTAATCATGCTTTATTTCTAGTGATATTCCCTTGGTCATCTAGTTTGTTCCTAAAGACCCATCTTGTAGTAATAATAGTGTTTTCACTTGGTCTAGGAACTAACTCCCACACTTGACTCCTATCAAATTGAGCCAATTCATCTTGCATTGCTAAGATCCAATCTGGATCAAGTAATGCATCTTTAATGTTTTTGGGCTCAATTTGAGAAATTAGAGCTATATGACTAGTGGGGTCCCTATGGAATGACCTAGTCCTAACTCCTTGAGATAATTCACCCACAATTTGATCTAATGGGTGACTTTGATGAACTCTTATGGTTCTAGGAGGTGTATCAAGTTGAGTTTGATCATGATTAACTTCAATCCTATGTTCATCATCGAGTCATCCCTTACTCCCTTGATCCAATCCTCCCCTTGATTAATACCTCCTAAGTTTAAATCTTGAAATTGTTTGGTAATTTCTTGATTTTCATTATTTATGTCATCATCAATAGGGGATTTTCTAGGGTATGTACTTGAAGTTTCATCAAATTGAACATTTGAAGATTCTTCAATCTTTTGAGTCCTTTTATTGTAAACTCTATATCCTACACTAGTGGATGAGTAACCAACTAGGATTCCCTCATCCGCTTTGGACTCAAACTTACTTAGGTTGTCTTTGGTATTTAAGATATAGACTTTACATCCAAAGACTTTAAAATAATGAATTGTTGGAATTGTACCATTCCACAATTCAAATGGAGTTTTTCCTAAAAACCTATGAATCAATACCCTATTTTGGATATAGAAAGCGGTATTAACCGCTTCCGCCCACAAGTAGCTAGGTAAGGAATATGCATTAAGTATTGTCCTAGCCGCTTCTTGTAGGACACGATTTTTTCTTTCCACAACCCCATTTTGTTGGGGTGTTCTAGGACAAGAAAATTCATGCTTGTACCCTTGTTCTAAGCAAAAAGTTGAAAAGTTAGAATTCTCAAACTCTCCACCATGATCACTACGGATCCGGTTGATTTTGAGTTTTCTTTCATTTTCTACTCTTTTGCTAAATCCTATGATTATTTCTAAGGTTTCATCCTTATTTTTCAAGAAAAACACCCAAGTAAACCTAGAAAAATCATCTACTATTACCAAACAATATTTACTACCAATTATAGATAGGGTACTATGGCAATCAAATAAATCCATATGTAGTAATTCTAATGGTAAAGCGGTACTAAGTAAATTTTTACCTTTGTGTGATGTTTTTGATTGTTTCCCTTCTTGACAAGCATCACACATCTTGTCCTTGAGATATTTGACTCTAGGCAATCCTTTGACTAGCTTCAATTTTGCTATTTTGGCTATATTCTTCATGTTTATGTGACCTAGTCTCCTATGCCAAAGCCAACTTTCTTCCTCTATTGCAATAAGACACTTAGTGGAAGGGTTAGTAGCATAAGATAAATCAACATAATATATATTTGATTTTCTAAAGCCTACTAACATGCAATCATTTATAGTTTTGTGTCTTATAAAGCATTTTGAGGAATCAAATTTAACATCAAAATTTGCATCACATAATTGGCTTACACTAAGTAAGTTAAATTTCATATTTTTAACTAATAGAACTTTATGAATAGCAAGATTGGGAGATACCTCAATGGTGCCCTTTCCTAGAATTTTAAGTTTACCGCTATTACCAAATGACACTTTTCCTTTGCTAGTATGGTTGATAGTGGAGAATTTTCTCTCATCCCCGGTCATATGCTTTGAGCACCCACTATCAACTATCCATAAGCTTGGTTCTTCTACCTATATCACATGAAAAACACAATCCTTAGGTACCCAAATCTTAGGACCACTAGCATCAATTATAAATTTTTTAGGTACCCATGCTTTTCTCCCCTTGCTTTTAATCATGGATTTTCTACTAACTAGGGATGCAAATTCTACCTCTTTCTCCTTAGGTTTATATCCTAAACCGGCCTTATTGTAAATTGCCCTTTGGTCCTTAATAATCATATCTAGATATTTAGAACCATTAGTGACCTTTTCTAGGCATGTTCTCAATTTACTTATTTCTTTTCTTAACTCATCATTTTCATCCCTAAGAGTACAATCATCATCACTAGATGGTTTATCACATGATGCATCTATATTCTTAAATGATTTGATCTCTAATTTTAGATCCTTAATCCTAGTTTTTGATCTATTTAAAGCATTTTGTAAGCATGCAATAGTCTTATATAGTAAATCTACTTTGGGTGAGTCATTTACCTCATCATCATCACTTGATGATGATTCATCGCTTGAAGAGGAAGAAGACTCCTCGCTTGAGCTTTCGATTTCTTCCAATGCCATGAGGGCTAAGTTCCGGGTTGTATGGCAAACTTCTTCATCGTCGGAAGACTCCTCCATACTTAGAGTATCCCACGTTTGTGCCATCATCGCCTCCTTCTTCTTCTTTTCCTTCTTTTCCTTCTTCTTCTTATCCTTCTCCTCCTTTTTCTTTAGTTCCAATTTGGCTTTATGTGCCCTTTCTTGTTGCAACCAAAACACGTCGCGTTAGAAATAGAATTTGAATTGTTAGAAGATTTACCTCTTGAGGATTGAAACATCCTCTTCACATCTTTCTTGGTGAGCCTCCTTGACTTCCCACCAAATTTCTTGACGTAGTGTGCTACCTCACTTGCCGACAACTCATCCTCACTACTTGATGAGTCCTCCTCGGATTCGGATGAGGAAGACACCTCCTTCTTTTCCTTTTTCTTCTTCTCCTTCTTTCCTACAAAAAGAGCTATACCCTTCTCTTTGGATGAAGTGTTAGCTTGTTCATGCAATTGAAATTCACAAAATAACTCATCTAATTTAACTAATGAAAGATCCCTAGAGACCTTATAGGCATCTACCATTGAGGCCCATAAGGTGGTCCTAGGGAAGGCTTGTAGTACATACCTCACAAGGTCTCGGTTGTCGACCTTTTCACCTATAACGTGTAGTCCATTGACTACTTCCTTGAAGCGCCCGTGCATTTGGCTCACGGTTTCGTTTGTCTTCATAGTGAATCTTTGGAGTTGGCCAATCAAAAGATCCCTCTTGGCTCTTCTTGTCTCTTTGGATCCTTCGTTGAGTTCGATGAGCTTCTCCCAAAGTTCTTTTGCGGAGTTGAATGGCCCGACCTTAGAAAGTTGCTCCTTGGATAGACCACATTGAAGTGTGGTCGTTGCTTTTGCATTTGCTTGTGCTTTCTTGGTCATCTCTCTTGTCCAATCTTTTGTTGGTAATGGTGCTCCGAATTCGTCGACCGGCTTCTCAAAACCATCTACAACACTAAACCAATTCTCAATATCGTTCATTAAATAATATTCCATCCTACCTTTCCAATATCCAAAATCGTTGCCGTCGAAGAACGGAGGCCTCGCCGTGCTATACCCCTCTTGAAATGCCATCTTTGCTCCGGTTGATTGCTAGATCTTCCGATGCGATCCAGGCTCTGATACCACTTGTTAGAGATTGTTTAGAAGCTAGAGGGGGGGGGGTGAATAGCATTTTTTGGTTTCTACAAAAAGATTAGCGGAAGCAAACACAATAATATATGTAAAAACAAAATCAAACGCAAACAAGGCCTTTTACGTGCTTCGGAGATAACGCTCCTACTCCACGGCGATCCTTGAGGTGGATCTATCCAAGCAAATCCACTAATGAGCTTTCTTTACACCACAACTCCTCTTCTTTACAAAAGATGAAGATCTAAGCTTAGAGAGAAGAGGAGGAGATTTAAATCACTTAGAAAGCTAAAGAATTCGTGGAGGCTGTTGAGAAAGATTGGAGAATAAGCATTAACCCCAAAAACCTCCACCAGCCCTCTTTTTATAGAGAAGAGGCTGATTTTCCCCTTGGAGCCCGATCGATCGATGTACAAAGATCACGATCGATGGCGTGGGTTAACGGCTCGAATAGTGGATTCGCGGGATTCGTAGTCGCTTCATCCAACGACACTTTCATCACCGATCGATCCTCTCCATCACCGACCGATGGAGTGATCACCGAGTGATCACGGTCGCAATGAGTGCGACTCTATTCTCGTGCTTTTTCGTCCTATCACCGATCGACACGCTTGGCGGTCGTGATCGATTGCAACATCGATCATCGCCTTGGTCACATCAGTCGACTGATGGTCAGGGTTTCACCCTGACTCAGTCGAGCACCTGACCAGTCGACTGATACTCATCAAATGTGAATATTTCACACTTGATTTCACCCCCTAGACCTAGACTTAACCCCTTAGCTCTTCCTTAAGCCTTGCGCCTCCAGGATCCCTCCGAGTCCGCGACTTGTTCATCCTTTGCGCTTTGCTTCCAAGAGCTTCTTTGGTTTTGTCATGTCTAGAGTTTTCCTTTGCCAAGGCGTGCTTGGACTTTATGCCGCCAAGTCTACATGCTTGGACTTACGCTGCCAAGACTTGCTTTTGGACTCCCTTTGCCAAGGTCCATTTGGACTTTAATGCTGCCAAGACAACATGCTTGGTCTTATGCTGCCAAACCTTTACCTTGGACTTTTCTTTCACCAAGTCTTCATACTTGGATTTCCCTGTCACTTAAACATCATCACAATTTAGATCACAAATTGTTGCCTAACTTAGATGATTATCCAAATATCAAAACATATCAATGCTTGGGGCATTGTTGCACCAACAATCATATTTCTTTTTATTATTTAAAATGTCATGATAATGTTTAGTTTTAGGTTTTTATGTCATGTATATTTAGGTTTATGTTTTATGACATGACATCATGATTATTGACACATGTTTATATATGCTATCATTATATGTCATAATCATCATTCATGCATTTAGGATTAATTAAAATTGATTTAAGCGTAATGACATGATTTGATGTCCCATGTATAAGGGAATCAAATAGAGTTGCTTAGAAAAATACATGAGACCTTAGTCTAGGGATAACCAAAATCCACATCTAACATCAAATTGACATATGTATGTATTGATACACTCTAGACACATATGAGATGTTAGAAAAATGAGTTAAGTTCAAGGTGCATAGTCCTTGCATCTAGATGAACTTAAACTCATTTCAATCCATTGATGGATCATGGGGAAAGCTATGTGCAAGTCATGTGCATTGAGCCCATAGATCACGATCAAATATAAGGTTTTAAAATCATTTCAAAATCATTTTGAAAAACCTTGGTGAAGCTTATCTTTCGATAGCAATCATTATTGATGAAGTTGATACAAAGTAGACTCAAAACATTGAAGTTATCTTTATTTTTGAACTTTTTATCAATCTCACTATCTAATGGGTATTTTATTTTTCAAATATTTTTCACCCATAATGATTGACTTAAGTATTATGCGTATGAAGTTTCATGATTTTTCAAATTATGTATAATTACTTGTGAATTTTCTAATTTCATTTCTGAACTCTGGATTTTTGCATTTGCAAAAATCGATCATCTGGGCGGTCATTGGCGTCGAGTAGTCGAGTTCTTGTTGATCGAGACGATGCCAAGTCTGATTTCGAGTAAATAAGGTTTGTCTAGCCCAGTTTCAGCCATGTTAGACTACCCTAACTGCTCCTAACTCTAGGATATATTTTGGAAAGCATTGGAAGGGTGAAAATCTATTGGAAATAGATTAGAAGAGTTGTTTTGGGCGGAAATCAAATTTTAAGGTGTGTGAAAGTTCAAGTTTGAACTTTTGTCCTTATTTTTTATGGTTTAGTGTTTCTAGGCTTAAAGACTCTCCAAGGACATTGTTGGTGCAATGGTCAAAGGGGAGCAAGCCTTTAGGGGGAGATTATCCATCATGGGATGATGGATGTATATTCCTCAAAGGGGAGAGACATGAAGGACTTTTAGAAATCTTCATTGTGCTCACCAAAGGGGGAGAATATGAGAAGTGAGGATTGCCTCTCATTTACTGATATGGGACTTATCACTAGGAAGAGTGAAGGCATCCTAGATGTGTTTAGACCAAAGGGGAGAATGTAAGATCTCATTAGTATATGAGACATTGATGTTGGTGCAATCGGCCCAGGTCATGATTGACCAGACTCGAGTTTGACTCGAATAATATTTTGATGTTTGACATTGATGTCCGACATGTGTTGGGGAGATTGTTGGTGCAATCGACCCAGGTCACATTTGATGTTTGACGATGGTTTGACCATTGTCATGGGAAAGTCCAAGTCTCGTGTACTTGGCATGTAAAGTCCAAGCATGGGTCATGGCAAAGGAAAGTCCAAGCATGGGTCTTGGCATGGAAAGTCCAACATGGGTTGGCAAGGGAAAGTCCAAGATTGAGTCTTGACATTTGAGAAGTCCAAGGGGAATATTGGCGGCGTAAAGTCCAAGAGTGAAGTCTTGGCAGCATAAGTCCAATGGTTGGCGGCGTAAAGTCCAAGCAGAGTCTTGGCAACGTAAGTCCAATTAATGTGTCTTGGCGGTGGACACCGTTAGCATGATAATAGTCGATGGAAGCACCTGAAGGCTAGCGTATGGATGAACAAGTCATGGATAACTTGGAGGGATCCGATAGGCGCGAAGCTAACGAAGGTGGCTAGAAGGCTTAAGTCTAGGCTATGGGTGGTCTAGCAAGTATGAGGGCACCATACTTGGGTTAAACCTCATGTTTGGTGTATCAGTCGACTGGGACCATGGGTCAGTCGACTGGTGTGAGTCGATTAGGGTTTAACTGCGGGAAGTGCCCTAGCAGTCGACTGATGGCCAGATTTTCGGGCATAGAATGTTCTCTAGTAGAGTGATCGGCCCGACCACTCGACTGATTGAGCCAGCAGTCGACTGATGGGTATGATCAGTCGACTGATGGTGTATTCGTTGGATTTTTCCAACGTGGATCTAGCCGTTGTCTCACGATAACAATGGTATTAGTCGACTGATGGTCCTGAGTAGTCGACTGATAGGTAAAATCCAGCCTAGGCAGTAGCTTTAAATGGAGCTCGTGGAGGAGGATTTGGCAACCAATTCTTGAGGTGTTTTAGGGCGATTTGCTGCTACAAATCAGGGTCTCCAAGTGCATTTCAAGCAACCACAAAGCAAGCAATCCAAAAGCTCTTGTAAAGTTATTTTCTTTACTTGTATTGCATTTCATTATTGTATCTTGCTTGTATTTGTTTCTTACTATTGTAAGAGCTATTGTACGAGGTTTCTTTACCTCCAGATTATTCCGAGAAGGAGTATTTGTGATTAGTAGTGCGTGTTTGCATTGCTACGGCTTTTAGAGCCTAATCCATGGAGTAGGGACCATTCGGTTTCGAACCATGTTATATCGCTGTGTTTGCATGTTTGTATTCATGTTATTGTTTTATTGTTATTATTCCGCTGCGCACTAACACGATTTGTAGACGCGATCGCGAACAAAATCCATCAAGCATTGACGATGCTATTCACCCCCTCTAGCAGTCACAATGGTCCTAATAATTGATACCCTTGAGGAGAGCCTTTTTGATGCATGTCAAAAGGGGGAGAATTTAAGAATTGCCCAATTGGGAGAATTGGGATGATTTGGAGTATTGAGTTAGGTGGCCTAACTCAAAGGTTTTTGTGGTCTTTTTGATGTGTGTCAAAAGAGGAGAAGTGAGGTTTAAGTTAGGCAAATCTTCACTATGCTTTGGCATTGGAAGTGTTTAAGTTTAGGTTATTGTTTAGCCTAACTTAAAGGTATTGTCAAATATCAAAAAGGGAGATATTGTTGGAGCAATCGACCTAGGTCACAATTGACCGGACTCGAGTTTGACTCGAGTAGTATTTTGATATTTGATAATGGGTTGACCATTGTTTGACAATGGGTTGACCATTGTTTGATAAATGGGTTGACTATATGG
Organism: Wurfbainia villosa; assembly: GCA_025175895.1. NCBI lineage: Eukaryota > Viridiplantae > Streptophyta > Magnoliopsida > Zingiberales > Zingiberaceae > Wurfbainia > Wurfbainia villosa. Next base: position 36,653,978 of record CM046006.1, read on the forward strand.
TTGACATGGGGTTGACCATATGATGGAGAAGTCCAAGTGGGACACTTGACATGGAAAGTCCAAGTCTTGAGTACTTGGTATAGAAAGTCCAAACATGGATCTTGGCAATGGTAAAGTCCAAGTCATGAGTACTTGGCATGGAAAGTCCAAACATGGGTCTTGAAATTAAAAAGTCCAAGCATGGGTCTTGGCATTTGGAAAGTCCAACATGGAGTTGGCAAGGAAAGTCCAAGGGTGTGATATTAGCGGCATAAAGTCCAAGCGGTAGTCTTAGTGGCATAAGTCCAATGTTTGGCAGTGTAAAGTCCAAATGTATGTCTTGGCAGCATAAGCCCAAATGTACATTAGTGGTGTAGATCCGATTAGCATGATAATAGTCGATGGAAGCACCTGAAGGCTAGCGTATGAATGAATAAGTCATGGATGACTTGGAGGGATCCGATAGTCGTGAGGCTGATGGAGGTGGCTAGAAGACTTAGGTCTAGGCTAAGGGTGATCTAGCAAGTATGAGGGGATCACACTTGAGGTAAACCTCATGGTTGAGATTTGTCAGTCGTCTGAGATTATGGACCAGTTGACTCGTCAAGTGTTTTGACACTTGACAACCGAGTTGACTTTGAGCAGTCGATTGAAATTATGATCAATCGACTGACATTTGACTGCGGGCATTGTGGCCTTGGCAGTCGACTGCCTTCTTTGGGCAATCGACTGCCATGGAGGGCAATCGACTACTGGTCGAGGATATGGGTACAGAAAGCTCGATAGATGACTGAACAGTCGGCTACGGGCTTGGCAGTCAACTGTTGATAATGGCAATCGACTGCTAGTGTATCCATTAGCTAGAATGCCAACATAGATTAAATCGTTGTCTTACAATGGCTACTGGAGCAATCGACTGCTAGGTATGGGCAGTCGACTGCTATACGAAAATCAGCCCAAGTTGCACCTTTATAAAGAGCTCGAAGAGGAGGATTTTGGCCATGGTTCTTGGGGCAATTTGAAGGGGAATAGTTGGTGCTTTCCAGTCATTCAAAGCTAGTCCAAAGCAATCAACAAGAAAGCAACCTAAAGTTCTTGTGTAAAGTTGTCTTTACTTGTATTTGTGTATTGCTTAGTTTACTTGCTATTTTTCATTGTATTACTTTTGTAATCATTTATACGAGATTTCTCCACCTCCGGATTGTTCTGAGAAGGAGTGTATTAGTGGTGCTGTGTATCACTAGAGCTCATTTGAGCTCACCCCATGAAGTAGAAACCCTAAGGTTCCGAACCACGTTATATTCTTGTTTTGTGCTTGTGTTCTTGTTGTGTATTTTCAATATTGTATATTCCACTGCGCTAACAAGGATTATAGACAAGCACGATTGAATTCTAAGCAAAACACTATTCACCCCCCCTCTAGCGTGTCACCAACGGTCCTACAATCACAACACACGATTTTACGTGGTTTGGAACCCTAGTTCCTACTCTACGGCCTAACTCTAGAGTGAGCTCTAGTGATGCACCACCACTGACCTTCTCCTTCTCGGAAATAATCTGGAGGTGGAGAAATCTCTTATAATGGAGTTTACAAGAAGAATACAACCAAATACAAAATATAAAAGAAAATGAAGAAAAATAAATGAAAACACTTTTACAAGATAAGCTTTGATCACTTGTTGATTTGGTTGCTTTGGAGTGCCTTGAAGGTCTAGAATCACAGCAGTGTTTCCCCTTTAAACTTCCAAGAACTGCTTCCTCTTCTCCTCTGTAACCTGCATTTAAAGGCTCCGCTTGGGCTATTTTTTCGTCGATCAGTCGACTGATTACTTGACCGTTGTCTCACAATGGACTAATCCACGTCGAAAATAGATGATCAGTCAAATGCTCATATTCATCATTTGATTGCCATGAGCCAACACTCGACTATGAAACATTCTGTTCTCTTGTCTACTTAATCCAGTCGACTGCTCAACCATAGCAGTCGGCTACCAGTGGGAAGTTGACTGGTGCAAGTCACTAGTCAATTTCCAAAGCACCAATCAGTAGTCGAGTCATAGTCAACCATCCGACTGATCTATAATCCTAGTCGATTGTCCGAGTCAACTAAACCCCCGAGTGTCGAGCACTCGACCAATCAACTAGTTCAAAATCCCAGTCGACTGCAAAACAATCTACCCGATTATTTTGACCCACCAATCAACTAGACCAAGTCTCAGTCGACTGGTAAACCTCAAAACTAAGGTTTAACGCCCAACTATAATCCTCTCATACTTGATGTAGGGATCATGACGTGTGCTAGAGGGGGATGAATAGCATCGCTTCGCGATTACATTGTTCTCGATCATGTCGTGATTGTCTATAAAAGCGTTATATGCAACGGAATACAATAAAAATATAAATAAAGACAAAAACAAAAACACAACATGATATTTTACGTGGTTCAGAACTCAAGTTCTTACTCCACGGTGACTCTCTAGTGATCTATCATCACTAAGAACTTCTCCTTCTCAGCAATGATAGGACCGGTGACTACGCTAGAGGGGGGGGGAGGGTGAATAGTGTTTTTTAAAAACATTAATTAACAAATTAATCCAACAAAAATCATAACACGACAACACACCCAGCCTTGAACAGAGTACAACAAACAACACAAACGACACAACCCATTTTTACTTGGTTCACAGCTCTCTCCTAGAGCTGCTAGTCCAAGGCTTACATCTATCTTTTCTTTTTCTTGAAGAAAACTTCAAAGGTGGAGAAACCTCTTACACCACTTATAGTTTACAGATTCCAGAGATATGACTTATAAGTGCTAGTCGAGGCGCTAGTCGGACCTGACTTGCTTCTGTTCGCTTATGCAGAGGATTAGTCGAGGCACCGCCTCGACTACACAAGTCGAAGAAGATAAGATTTACTAACTTGTCATGCAGCAGTCGTGGCGTCAGTTGAGCTCAGCTTCCTTCTGCCCGCAACTACACAGAATCAGTTGAGGTGCCACCTCGACTGTGATTTGTCTTACAGTAGTCAAGCTCAGCTTACCACTGATTGCTTCTCCACAGGATCAGTCGAGGTGTCGCCTCAACTGCGACTCATCCTACAGAATACAAGAGTTCTTTGGCCGACGTCAACTTGATCAGTTGAGGTGTCGACTCGATTGCACCTTGACCAGTTGAGATGCCAACTCAACTGCACCTTGTTACTGAGTATTCCCAACTCTGCACCCTGACCGACGACAAGCTTCTATGCCTTATAAATGCAGTAAGGGTAGCAGTTGAGGTGTCAGCTCATTGTTGTCCTTAAGACCCACTATTTCAGTCAACTCTAAGACTGAAACACACCTAGTAAAGACTCTACTTAGAGACCCTTTACTTGCCAAGACTCCGACCTACCTAGAGACCCTTTACATGCCAAGACTCTGACCATCAACTCTTCTTGGACTTTTCACCTTGCCACTCCCACAAAGAATTTTCCAACTGCCAAGGAAATACCCTTCTTGGACTTTTCACCTTGCCACTCTCACAAGGAATTTTCCAACTGCCAAGGAATTACTCTTCTTGGACTTTGCACCTTGTCACTCCCACAAGGAATTTTCTAACTGCCAAGGAATTACCCTTCTTGGACTTTTCACCAAGGTTCACCCTTGGATTCTTCACACTACTTAAACCTTTGTCAAACACCAAAACACAACTTGGAGCATCCAGCTCCAACAGTCTCTCCCTTTTTTATGTTTGACAACCCGTTTATGTTTAGGTCACTCACAGATGAGTAAAACCAAGGTCACTCTACTCACTTGATTGATCACATATCAGAGAATAGTATAGTAAATTGGATATAGATCATGAATCAGATCAAATCAAGTTATGTTATGATATAGATCACGAATCAGATCAGATCAAGTTATTATCCTAAACTATAAACATTTTCTCCTCTCCCTTTGGTAAATGCCGAAAAGGGTTTTGAAATCAGTTCATAAGGACACTAATAATGACTTTAGTTAGGTCAGTTCATAGTAAATTAGATATAGATCAGATCATAGTACACCAAAGAAATTAGATCATATCATTGTAAATCAAAGATATTGGTCAGAGCATGGTAAATCAGATATAGATCATGGTTATAGATGTTTACACATCTAAACTCCTCCCCCTCAATGTTATCTTCCCTCACACTTATATCTTCATTTTTAGTCGACAGTTTAAGTTTCAAAATCACCTCCCTTTCCTATTTAATTTTGGTGTAAGTTTACCCTTGTTAAACTTTTTTAAGCATTCTCTAGGGTTAGAAGTGGTAAACCAACCTAAAATGATCAAACATAGACATGGTGGAATCGACAAATACATCCAGTCGAGCCTCTGGTCGAGGTCTACTTGCTTCTGGAGTTAGAAAATATGCTTAGTTGAGTCCCCAGTTGAGGTCCACTCGATTCTGTGAGATTGCGACATGAACAGTTGAGCTGCTGGTCGAGTCCTAGTCGATCCTGTGAGATTGTGACTCGAACAGTCGAGTCATTGGCCGAGTCCCACTCGATTCTGTGAGATTGTGACTTGAACAGTCAAGCCACTGGTCGAGTCCTCAATTCTGTGAGCTACGTAACAAGACTAGAAAAGGTATTAGTTGAGGCCCTAGTCGACTCTCACTCAAATTTGTTCACTGGGTTTTGGTATCAATCGAAGTTGTGCCTCGACTAAGCAGCTTAGTCGAGCGCCTAGTCAAGAACAACTCGAATATGTTCGGTCTCAAACTGAGCCCAATCAAGTTGCAGACTCGATTATTCACTGCCAAATGGATCTGTGCAATTTTACAGACCAAAGTTCATAAACTCATATTTAATTCTAGAAAATTCAATAAATCTTGAGGTTTTTCGTATACAATTCTTACATCATATTCTTGTAGTGAAAAATATGTGTAAACTAAAATACCTAAGATTTCTTCAGACTGATACAACTTTCAAATTTCTAGAAAAAATAAGTTTTTGTTAAGAAACTTTAGAGTTTTAACATCTTCAATTGTGATTCCCATCACTAGATAGAATTCACCAAGGTTAAGAGAGCATATTTCTAAACCATGCTAAGAGATTATCCTTAGGTTTGTAATTATCTTAAGGGATCCAACCAATTTTACTTGGTTGGAATGTCCAATTATAATCTTCGGACCAAAATACACATGAATTATGCATTGATCTTCCCCATAATTGGTTAAATTAATGATCACTATCTTGACAACCTTCTTCCCCAAGGGATGCAATAAGCATTTCGGGTAAGTTGGTTATACCTAAACATCTCACCCCGCCAACTAGCAATACAAAAATAGTTTTTGTTAAATCTACAGTTTGTGTGAGATGCTTCCCAAGGTATCTAGATTTCCCATTTCTTCTTATTATGGTGAGTTCGTCCTTATAATCATGGAAAGGTTTATTACTCACTCAGTAATACACATCCCCAATTCCCTTCTTAGGTGACTGAATTCTTTTTCAGGGAGTGGTTTAGTGAAGATGTCAGCTAGGTTAGATTTTGACTCAACATAATTGAGTACAACATCTCCCCTAGCTACATGGTCTCTAAAAAAGTGATGCCTCACTTCAATGTGCTTCTTCCTAGAATGGTAGACTGGATTCTTTGTCAAATTAATAGTGCTCATGTTATCACAAAGCACTTGTACATTCTTGTATGATAACCCGTAGTCCTCCAACGTGTGAGTCATCCACAACAACTGTGATATACTTTCCCCCCATGGCTATATACTCAGCCTTGGTTGTAGAGAGAGTAACACAATATTGCTTCCGATTCGACCAACTCACTAGTGACGAACCTAGAAATTGACATCCCCCACTTATACTCTTCCTATCTAACTTGCATCCATCATAGTCTGAATCAGTATAGCCAACCAAATCAAATGATTCAGTGTGTGGGTACCACAAGTCATCCTTAATAGTACCTTTAAGATATCTCATTATTCTTTTCACAACACTTAAATGAGACTCCTTGGCACACGACTGATATCTAGTACACATACCCACAACATATAAAATATCAGGTCGACTTGCTGTGAGATAAAGTAGGCTACCTATCACACTCCTATAATATTTTAGATCCACAAACTTTCCTCCATCATCACTTCCAAGATTTGTATTTTGTGCCATGGGAGTAGATATCTCCTTTGCATTCTCCATGTTAAATTTCTTTAGTACATTCATGACATACCTAGACTGATGGACATATATCCCCTCCTTTGTTTGTTTGATATCAAGTCCAAGAAAGAAGGTTACCTATCACACTAGACTCATCTCAAACTCACTCTCCATGTGTCCTATAAATTCATTCAGATAATCCTTATTATCGAGCCACAGATTATGTCATCGACATAAACCTGGGCCACAAATATGTTCGCACCATCTCTTTTTAGAAATAGTGTGGCATATATTTGACCTCTTCTCAATCCTTTCTCTACAAGGAACGTGAACAACCTTTCGTATCAAGCACGAGGTGCTTGTTTCAGCCCATAGAGAGACTTTTCAGTTTGTACAAGTGGTCTAGAAATTCTATACTCTCAAACCTCGGTGGTTGTTTAACATATACCTCTTCCTTAATTACTCCATTTAAAAAGGTAGACTTTACGTCCATTCGATATAGTTTGAAACCTTTGTGTGCAGCAAAAGCTAGCATAAGTCTTATGGACTCTAATCGGGCTACTAGGGCATAAGTCTCTTCATAATCTAATCCCTCAATCTGATTATATCCTTTGGCAACTAACCTTGCCTTATTTCTTATTATCTCTCCCTTATGATTCATCTTATTCTTAAACACCCATTTGGTACCAATTATAGAGACTTTTTTCGGTCTTGGAACTAGGTCCCATACTTGGCTTCTTTCGAATTGTCCTAGCTCATCCTGCATTGCTAAGATCCAATCAGGATCAAGCAAAGCTTCTTCTACTACCCTTGGTTCAATTTCTAAAATCAGTGCAACTTCAACTCCTTCATTCCTAAAGAATGATCTAGTCCTCATCCCTTGTTGAAGTTCACCAATAATCTGATCTTGGGGATAACTAGTAATTGTCCTAATCGATCTTGGTGCTTGAGATATTTCAAACCCTTGCAACCTAGATTTTTCTTCAGCAGACTCAATCTTAACTCTCCCTACTTCAATGTTTTCATGTAATCTAGTTTTCTCCAGTCCAAACTTAATTTCTTCATCCTTCTCTTGAGTATCACCAGACTTTTCATTTCCTTAAATACAACATTTTGTGATTCTTCTACTAGTTTTGACCTCTTGTTGTACACTCTATATGCCTTGCTAACAAAAGAATACCTACAAGGATACCTTCATCAGATTTAACAGCGAACTTACCTAAATGATCTTTGGTATTTAGAATGAACACCTTGCAGCTAAATACCCTAAGATGCTTGACTATAGGTGATTTTCCAAACCATAGTTCATGTGAAGTTTTTCCTAGAAACCTATGTATCAATACCTTATTCTGAACATAATAGACTATGCTTATAGCTTCGACCCACAAGTAGCTTGGAAGAGCATAATCATGGAGCATGCTTCTTATAGGGCCTGGTTCTTCCTTTCCACAACACCATTTTGTTGGGGGTGTTCTTAGAACAGAAAACTCATGTCTATATCCCCTTTCTAAACAATAGTCCTTAAACCGGGTATTTTGGAACTCCCCTCCATGATCACTTCTAAGAGTCTTAATGGTTGTGTTTTTTTCATTTTCAACTCTTCTACTAAATGAAATAAAAATCTCTATTGTTTCATCCTTATGTTTTAAGAAAAAATTCCAAGCATATCTAGTGTAATCATCAATTATAACCAAACAATATCTACTTCCATTAAGTGATTTAATAGTGCTACAGTCAAATAGGTCTAGATGTAATAAATCCAAAGCAGTAGAGGTACTCACAGTACTTTTGGTCTTATGTCATGCCTTTTTTGCTTACCTTTCTGGCAGGCATCACACAACTTGTCTTTCTGAAACTTCAGCAGTGGCAGTCCCCTCACCAGTTCCTTTCCAGCTAGTCTTCTTATATTTTTCAGGTTGACATGTGCAAGCCTTCTATGCCATAGCCAAGATTCATCTGTTCTAGACATAAGACACTTGGCAGATACATTAGTAGCATTATCAAAATACACATGATATATATTTTCCTTTCTTTCCCCTACTAACACTGTATCATTCGAATCATTGTGTTTAACTAGACACTGAGTTGAATAGAATTCCACTCAGTATCTAGCATCACACAGCTAACTTACACTTAGGAGATTAAAGGGCATGTTCTTAACTAGAAGAATGTTTCTAATCTTAAGGTGTTCCAATATACAAATGTCCCCTACTCCTATAACCCTTAGCCTACCATTTTTCCAAACGAAATAGTACCTCTGCTCTTATTCTACAAGGAGGAAAATAATTATAGGTCCCCGGTCATGTGTTTGGAGCATTCACTGTTTACAAACTAGGTTGATGGACACTCCCCCTTGACTAATGCCTACTAGACATGAAAGATAGAGAGTTTTGGAACCCAAATATTGGGTCCTTTAGCTTCCAAAACATATTTCATAAGTATCCAAACCTTAGTTGTCCTAGTCTTCCTACTAGAATTTCTAGAGAATAATGAAATGAAGCTAAGTTCTTGTTGTTTAGGTTTACAACCTATCCCAGCTTTGTTATAAACAGCTCATTATGATTCTAATATCATGTTCAAGGTATGAGAGCTAGAGGTGAATTTCTCAAGTGTACACTTGAGATCATCCACCTGTGCTTTCAGAGATCTGTTCTCATCCATGAGTTCATCAACTTGAGGAGTGTTAGCACTAGTTTCTACCGCATGCTCCTTAACATTTTTTAATTGTACTACTTCAGTTTTTACATTTTAACCTTAAGATTGGTTTTCTCTAACATATCAGTTAAATAGGCAATAGTTTTTTAACAATCTATAAGTTCAGAAGTTACCTTATCATCATCTAAAGATGATGAAGTTGAATATGAGTCTGACTCTACCTATCTTCTTTCTAATTCTATCTCAGAGTCCTCTAATGACATTAGAGCAGTGTGCCGACTTGTCTTCTCTTCTTTGTCCTCTTCTGATGACCCGGATGAGGACTCTTCCCACGTGGCTCTCAAGGCTTTCCTTCTCTTTCTCTTTTCTTCCTTCTTCTTGAGCCAAGGACATTCATTTCTGAAATGCCCTTTCTTGCTGCACTCATAGCATACAACATATTATCCACTAACTTACCTTTCTTTTTGTTGAATCTCTTGCTCCTCATCATCAACCTTCTCATGAAGTTGTCCACCTCCCTGGATGAGAACTCATTGTCTCCATCAGATTTTGAGTTAGAGGACGACGACTGTTCCTTCTTCTTCTTTCCTTCCTTATGTTGATCACCTGCAATCAAGGCCATACCTTTCTCTTTTTGACATCTATTAGCTTGTTCATGTAGCTCAATTTCACATAATAATTCATCTATCTTAATAGCTCACAAGTCCCTTGATACCTTATAGGCATCCACCATGGATGACCATAAGACATTACGGGGGAATGACTTAAGTACATACTTGACTAAATCCTGATTCTCAACACTCTCTCCAATAGAGTGAAGACCATTTAATAATTCCTTGAACCTCCCATGAAGCTCACTGACAGATTCAATGTCCTTCATAGAGAAATTCTGGAGTTGACTTAGGAACAAATCCCTCTTGGCTATACGAGAGTCCCTAGTACCCTCGTGCAACTCAAGTAGCTTGTTCCATAAGTCATGTGCACTGCTGAAAGGACCAACCTTGTTTAGTTGTTCCTTTTCTAGGCCACACTATAAGATTACAATGGCTTAGCATTAGCCTGTGCTTTACACTTTTGCTCATTTGTCTATTGAGCATAACCCAAGACCTTACCATCTACATCTACTGGAGTGATGAAACCCTCTGTGACGGAGAACCACATTTCTATCTCGGTCATGAGATAGTACTCCATCCAACTCTTCAAGTACTAGAAGTTTGTTCCATCAAAGAATGGAGGTCGGTTGGTGTTGTACCCCTCTTGCATGATTATGACTCTAAGGTTGTTAGACTCGGTAAATAGAGCTCTGTCTTTGATACCACTTGATAGAACTGGTTGTTGGATCAATGCGGTTCGCTAGAGGGGGGGGGTGAATAGAGAAAGAAAAAACTTTTTCGAATTCGTTTCAAGACAAATATACGCAGCGGAAAGATAAGCAAAACAAAAAGTAAGGGAGACAATAGAAACAAGATATTTACTTGGTTCGTAGCCAAAGGCTACTACTCCAAGGCCCTAGTGGTCCTTGACCACGCACGGAGGGAAAATCACTAAACAAACTCCTCCTCGTTGGAGGTAGGAGTTAATCGATACAAAAAAACTTGAGGTAGAGGGACACTCCCCCTCTCCTCGTTACGATAGAAAAATAGCTTCGAAGAATGTAAATGAGCAACGACACTAAAATTAAAACCGACGTACAAAAATAAAGGAAATGAAACCTAGATGTCGGAGAAGAAGAAGCACGTTGTTGTCGGTAGCTTTGTGGAGACTTTTTGGAAGCTTAGAATTGTTTTCAAAACCCTAGGTTTGGCCCTCCTTTTATAGCTTTTGAGCCCCTTTTCGAGTGGGTCTTCAACCAATCACAAATGGACACCAAACCGCTTTGAGGTGGAGTGATAAGCCTTGACTCTTCGAATCTGATCATTGACCATCAGTCGACTGATGGCCATCATCACCGATCGATGGCGATCATCGATTGATGACCTTCTAGCCGATCGTGATACACGGCAGTCGAGTCCTCCAAGTTGGCAGTCGACTGATGCTTGCTGCAAGTCAAAGTTAGCTCAATAAAAACATAATTTCGATGGTCGTCGACCATCCGATCTCGACCTAGACCATCTATAAGATGTCTTTGGTCGGATCTACGCTTAAGATCATCCCCGTAAAGAGGATACGACCTTACTTACTCTCGCACACACGAGCTTACCTCGATACTTACGTGTCGCTTTTGCTTCCGGCCTTCCACTCGATTCCTTCGGCTCCCTCCGAAGTAACTCGAGTATCGCCCGACCACCGCGGCTTCCTCCGGGTGTCGCTAGCCTTCAGCTCCAGCTATATCAATCTTCTGCACACTTGATTCAGCTCGTGAGAAAACAAAATAGACTTAACTTTGTGTCTTTGCTATAATCAAAACACAGGTTCGATTTCGGTGCCTCACTGCACCAACAATCTCCCCCTTTTTGATATATGGCAAAAACACACAAAGTTAAGGAAATTAAGTGCATGAAACAGTAAAGACAAGAAGCAAAAGTAGGAGTAGTAAAAATATTTCTCAAGTTCTCCCTTTAGAGGAACCCCCCCTTGACCGAGGGTGAGTACTTGAAAAGACTTTTAGTTCTCCAAACACAAAAGTTAAGTTAGGCTTCTTAGAGTCAAAAATAAGTGCAAGTTAAGTAATCAAAAGTTAAGTCAAAGGTTAATTATTCAAAAGGTTTAACTTTTGATTTCTTAACTTGGGCCTTTAAAGTTTTCAATTCAAGAGTTGAAACCTAAACCTTACTCCCTTAACTTAGGCTTAATCAAAGTTTTGTTAAGTTATCAATTTCAAAAATTTGAAATTTAACTTTGGCCTTTTCTTGAACCTTAACTTTGGCCTTTTCTCCCACTTTTGACATAAATCAAGGAAAAAGTGGGGGGGTTTTAAGAAAACCCTAAGTCCAAGCATGATGATTTTAAAAATAGTATGTGAAAATAATTCATCTAAAGGTTCAACTCTAGTGAGACATGATTGAAATGATATTATCAACAAGTCCTGATTAGAGTAGGTTAATATTAGTTGCATATTTATACTCCGAGGTTCATATTGACGCACTTGATCTACATCTTGGAACCTCGAGTAGGGTCCTAACATCTCACGCCCATCTACGTGGCTAAGTACACAAACACATTAGTCCTATGTGTTGTGAGATGTACTGGCTCCTTAAATCTATAGGTGCATGATATCTAAGGTATGTCCTATGCTAGTTCCATCAAAATGAAAAATAAGAAATAGTAGTAAGAAAATATAGTTTGCAAGTTCTTATTCTATTACTCACATGCCCAATTTTCGTCTTAATAGACTAAATTCGCCGGTAGGGGTTTAGTAAATAGGTCCGCTAGGTTAGATTTCGATTCGACGTGACTGAGTTGTAAGGGCTCGTTGGCCACATGTTCTCGAATGAAGTGGTGTTTGACTTCTATATGTTTGGTCCTAGAGTGACATATTGGATTCTTTGTAAGATTAATTGAACTAATGTTATCTACGTGAAGTTTAGTATTCGTAAAGTCTAACTTAAAGTCGCGGAGGGTGTGCTTCATCCAAAGAAGCTGAGTGACACACTCACCCATCGCGATGTATTCGGCTTCGGTGGTAGATAAGGCAACACAATGTTGCTTCCTACTGCACCAACTCATTAGACTCGAGCCGAGTAGTTGACAACAACCACTCGTGCTCTTTCTATCGAGTTTACTACCGGCATAATCCGAATCGGAGTAGCCGATTAGTTCGAACTCGGTAGATCTAGGATACCAAATACCGACATTAAGTGTACCCTTTAGATATCTAAGGATACGCTTAACTAGGGTTAGGTGAGACTCCTTAGCACAAGTTTGAAACCTGGCGCACATACTTACTGTGAATAGGATGTCGGGTCGACTCGCAGTTAAGTATAGAAGACTTCCTATTGCGCTCCTATAGTACTTTAAGTCAATGGACTTACTTTCTAGGTCTTCTCCTATGTTAACATTTATCGCCATTGGGGTGTTTATTACCTTAGCGTCTTGCATTCCAAATCTTTTAATTAACTCCTTAGTGTATTTTTGTTGATATAGGTATATACCATTCTTAGTTTGTTTAATTTGTAGACCTAAAAAGAAGCTTAACTCGCCTACCAAGTTCATTTCGAACTCACTTTCCATGAGCGAAACGAACTCGTTTAGTAAGGCTGAGTTAGAGGTTCCAAAAATTATATCTCGTCTCGTAAATTTGAGCTATGAATATTTCTTTACCTAAGGTTTTACAAGAGAGTTGGGTCAACTAAGCCTTGGTTAAACCCTTTTGACTTAAGATGGATTGAAAGTCTCTCGTACCAAGCTCGAGGAGCTTGTTTAAGTCCATAGAGAGCTTTCTTAAGTTTTAGAACATGGTCGGGTTTATCTAGATTTTGAATCCAGGGGTTGGCTAACATAAACTTCTTCTTTAATGTATCCATTTAGGAATGCCGACTTAACATCCATTTGAAGCGACTTAAATCCTCGATGTGCGGCATAAGCTAGCAACATTCGAATGGATTGAGTCTAGCTCTTTGGGGCATAGGTTTACGTCGTAATCTAAGCCTTGACTTGGCTAAATCCTTTGGCGACTAACCTAGCCTTGTTTCTAACTACTTCACCTTTATCATCAAGCTTATTTCGAAACACCCACCTTGTTCCAATTATCGTTTTGTCTTTAGGTGGTGGTACTAATTCCCACACTTCGTTCCTAGTAAATTGAGCTAGCTCTTCTTGCATTGCAATAATCCAATCGGGATCAAGAAGAGCTTGTTCAATTGATTTGGGTTCTATCTTTGAAATTAAGGAAATTTGACTAAGGTTCCTATAGGATGCTCTAGTTCGAACTCCTAGATTAGGATCTCTATCACTTGATCGATAAGGGTGGTTAGTCTGAATCCTAGATTGGGTTGGGTTTGTGTCACCTAATGCGCTTGATATGGGGTGACTTGGTTGAACACTAGTTTGGTTGGAGTCATCTATCACTTGATCAATAGAGTGACTAGGTTGACTTAGGTTAGGATTAACACTAGACCTGATCTTCGGATCAGAGTAAGGTCTAGCATGAATCGGCTCGCTAATTGGGGTTGCCGGGGGTTTTGTAGGTTCATGTACTTCATCGAATACTACATTGATAGTCTCCTCGACTCTAAGGGTGTCGTGGTTATATACTCTATAAGCTCTACTTGTAGTCGAGTATCCTAGAAAGATTCCGGTCGTGGTTTTGGAAGTAAATTTCCCTAGGTAATCCTTAGTGTTTAGGATATGTACCTTACACCCAAATACCCTAAAGTACTTGATGTTAGGTATTTTATCGTGATAAATCTCGTACGAGGTCTTAAGGTGCCTCTTTACCATAAGGATCCTATTTTGGACATAGCAAGCCGTGCTAACGACTTCTGCCCAAAACCTATCGGGTAGGTCGTATTCGTTCAACATGGTCCTAGCGGCTTCTTGTAGAGTTCGGTTTTTCCGCTCCACTAGGCCATTTTGTTGAGGGGTCCTAGGGCAGGAGAATTCATGGTGGTATCCGTTTAGGTTACAGAAGTCGGTGAACCTTTGATTTTCGAATTCACCACCATGATCGCTTCTAAGTCTTTTAACCTTAAGGTCTTTTTGATTCTCGATTAATTTGAATAGATTAATTAATTGATCTAGGGTATCTTTTTTATGTTTGATGAACCTAACCCAGGTAAACCTGGAGTAGTAAATCGATTATGACTAAGCAATATTGACTTCTATTGAGAGACTTGGCTCCATGTGAATCGAATAGATCCATATGCAGGAGCTCAAGTACATTTGAGGTTCGTTCTTGGTTAGTTAACTTGTGTTGTGTCCTAGGTTGTTTTCCTTGTTGACAAGCATTACAGATTTTATTAACCAAGTTGTTGAGGTTGGGTAAGCCTCTGACTAAGCCACTCTGACTCATCTTGTGGACGAGTCTTGGGTGCGAGTGACCGAGTCGTCGGTGCCACAACCATGATTCCTCTTGCCGTGTCATAAGACACTTAGTTGAGGAGTTGGTTAAGTTGATCGTATAAATGTTGTTATTTCTAGTTCCTTTAAGAATTGTTTTAGCGGTTTCGTTGGTATTAATTACGCATTCATTTTCTAGAAATATAACCTTATAGTTATTATCACACAATTGGCTTACACTAAGTAAGTTATATTCAAAATTCTCTACAAGTAATACATTTTTAATAACAAAATTCGTGTTAAGCTCGATATCACCTGATCCGATGATTTTGAGCTTGCCGTTATTCCCAAAGGCTACCGATCCTTGTCGTTTGAATCGAAGCTTTGCGAATTTGAGTTGATCCCCGGTCATGTGTCGGGAGCAACCGCTGTCCAACATCCATTGATCCTACACACAAGGTGGTTGGATTGGATGTTAGATTTTTTGTTAAGAAAATTGGTTGTAAGTTGTTAACCCTAGGTCATCTCGCCGGAGTCTATATGATCAAGCATGTTATACTTATGTGTTTTTTGAGATGACTTTCAATTAAGTTGATTGAGTGGATTTAGGTTCAAGTAATTTTATGTTAGATTTGGATTTAACCCTAGGCTTGTCAAGTTTACCTTTTCAAGATCATGGCTTCCAGGTCGTGGCGAGGCACAGGGGCCTTCTTTTATCGGATCATCGACCACTTCCTTAGACAAAACCATGTTCAAGAAAATGATGACTTGACTCACCTAAGATCATTTCCTAGTCTAACTGGTTATTTTTGAAAAGAGGCTCCCCGAGGCTCAATCTTTTCAAAGGATTTTAGTTGGTTATTTGAAAAGAGGCTCCCCGAGGCTCAATCTTTTCGAAGAATTTTAGTTGGTTATGTACGTGTTCTAAGAGAGTTCACAAGTTTTAAAGCACAAACTTTCTAAGTTAAAAACATGCAATTTCTAAGTTAAAGCACAAACTTTCTAAGTTAAAACATGCAATTTCTAAGTTAAAGCACAAACATATTTTGTACTGGCTCCCCCTAGACCGTTGAATCGGTTCGGTCTATCCACATAGTGGATTTGGTCCTTGGGAACCCAGTACGAGTTAGATCCTAGAGTTGAAATCAAAGTGGTCTTAGGGACCCATGCTTGGACACATTTTTTATGTCTACTTACGATCGACATATACGACCTATTAGTCGCGTTTGAGTTAAACCCTAGTCCAGCCTTGTTGTACACGGCCCTTTGAGATCCAAGTAGGAGGTCAAGTCCTTTGGATCCCGAAGTGAACCTTTCCAACGTGTGTTCCTAAGATCTTCGACTTGACTTTTCAAGAGAGAGTTCTCAACGAGTTTTTCAACCCGAGTTGAGTCCTTCTCTTGAACTCGACTAGTCGAAGAGGTTAGGGAGACCTAGTGTTTGAGGAGTTTAACTTCCTCAACTAGGGTCTCGACCTTGGACTCAGATTTAACTAATTTCCTAGACAAAAACCTAACCGTATTTTGTAAAGTATTAAATAAATTTTGACTTACTTTAAGGGTATCTTTTGAACCTGGATGCGTGTCGTGGCTTGACTTGAAGGTAGCCGTGAGTCCGAGTCATCCTCGAGTTCTCGACTCAAGTTCAGTTCGGTCTCCGTGTCTGACTCAATCGACTTCGCCATGAAGACGTGGTCTTCGTCTTCTTCGGATGACGCTTCTTCCCATGTCGCGTTGAGGGCCTTCTTGTGCTTAGGTGCTTGGTGGTTGAGCTTGGGGCACTTGGACTTGATGTGTCCAAACTCATAACACCTAATGTTAGAACTTTTAGACTTACCTTGGTTGGGTCGAGTCGTGGTTCGCTTTCGTCCCTTGGCTATCCTTCGAGCTAGGTTCATTAGTTCGGCAGTCAACTCCGGGTCAACTTCTTCTTCGGACTCGTCTTCCTCCTCGGTTGGTGGTGGCTTGCGATTTTCTTCTTCTTTGAACACAAACAAGGCTATACCCCTCTCGGGCTCCGAGTTAGACTGCTCATGAAGTTCAAAATCCGAAAAGAGTTCATCTAACCTAATTTTAGAAAGGTCCTTGGAGACCTTATAAGCATCGACCATGGATGCCCATAAGGTAGTCCTCGGAAAAGAGTTTAGGACATACCTTATAAGGTCGCGATTTTCGACCTTTTGCCCGATTGCATGTAGGTTGTTGACTATGTCTTGGACACGGGCGTGGAGTTGCGTCGCGGACTCGTGTTCCTGCATTTTTAGTGTGTACAATTTATTGAATAACAAATCACGTTTGCAAACCTTAGCTTGATCCGATCCTTCGTGTAACTCGATTAGTTTTGTCCAAAGATCCTTTGCGCTTATGAAGGGGCCGACGCGATTTAGCTCCTCCTTGGATAGGCCACATTGGAGGATTTGTGTCGCCTTGGCGTCGGCTTCGACTTGTCGTTTTGTTGCAACGGTCCATTGATCATAATCCAAGGAGTCACCCACTTCATTGGTCGGAAGTGTGGAACCTGTTTGAATTATGATCCACATCTCAATTTGGGTTTTGAGAAAGCATTCCATCCGACCTTTCCAGTAACGGAAATCATCTCCGTTGTAAAACGGAGGTCGGACGGTGCTAAAACCCTCGAGATGGGCCATTAGAACAAAAAGACAAGGAGACTAAAATGAAAACCTAGCAACAACAAAAACACACGAAAGTACCAAGACTTGCGTCTTGGATTAGTAGTGCGGGAAATAAAAAGAAATAAATGAAAAATAGAAAGTTAAGCAAAGAAATAAGAAACTAAATAAAAAGTAAGTACTCACAACCTTCGATGTCCCCGAAAGGCTACTAAACGTCATTTTTTGAGGATGAAAACAGCTTGTTACGGGGGTAAACCCTTGTAAGAAGTGTAGATCTCTGCGAGAGCTTCGATTTGGTAGGTAGACCGTGTCGTGGGTCAACTTGTACGAAAAGTTATGCCCGTTTGACCGTCGGCTACTCCAAAAGCGAATACTTGCAAAACAAAATCAAACGAAGAGTACCAAGACTTCGTCTTGGATTAGTAGTGCGGGAGAAAAATTTAAACGAACGAAAAACAAATCTGTGAAAAAAAGTTAGATTGGTGGTTTCACCAAATCTAAGCGCCCCCGGCTCTGATACCAATTGTTGGATCAATGCGGTTCGCTAGAGGGGGGGGTGAATAGCGAAAGAAAAAACTTTTTCGAATTCGTTTCAAGACAAATATACGCAGCGGAAAGATAAGCAAAACAAAAAGTAAAGGAGACAATAGAAACAAGATATTTACTTGGTTCGTAGCCAAAGGCTACTACTCCAAGGCCCTAGTGGTCCTTGACCACGCACGGAGGGCAAATCACTAAACAAACTCCTCCTCGTTGGAGGTAGGAGTTAATCGATACAAAAAAACTTGAGGTAGAGGGACACTCCCCCTCTCCTCGTTACGATAGAAAAATAGCTTCGAAGAATGTAAATGAGCAACGACACTAAAATTAAAACCGACGTACAAAAATAAAGGAAATGAAACCTAGACGTCGGAGAAGAAGAAGCACGTTGTTGTCGGTAGCTTTGCGGAGACTTTTTGGAAGCTTAGAATTGTTTTCAAAACCCTAGGTTTGGCCCTCCTTTTATAGCTTTTGAGCCCCTTTTCGAGTGGGTCTTCAACCAATCACAAATGGACACCAAACCGCTTTGAGGTGGAGTGATAAGCCTTGACTCTTCGAATCTGATCATTGACCATCGATCGGATGGCCATCATCGATCGTGATGGCGACATCGATCGATTGATGACCTTCTGATCGATACACGGCAGTCGAGTCCTCCAAGCTGGCAGTCGACTGATGCTTGCTGCAAGTCAAAGTTAGCTCAATAAAAACATAATTTCGATGGTCGTCGACCATCCGATCTCGACCTAGACCATCTATAAGATGTCTTTGGTCGGATCTACGCTTAAGATCATCCCCGTAAAGAGGATACGACCTTACTTACTCTCGCACACACGAGCTTACCTCGATACTTACGTGTCGCTTTTGCTTCCGGCCTTCCACTCGATTCCTTCGGCTCCCTCCGAAGTAACTCGAGTATCGCCCGACCACCGCGGCTTCCTCCGGGTGTCGCTAGCCTTCAGCTCCAGCTATATCAATCTTCTGCACACTTGATTCAGCTCGTGAGAAAACAAAATAGACTTAACTTTTGTGTCTTTGCTATAATCAAAACACAGGTTCGATTTCGGTGCCTCACTGCACCAACACTGGTGACTACGCTAGAGGGGGGTGAATAGTGTTAAAAAAATGAATTAACAAATTAACACAGCAGAAATCCTAACATGACAACACACCCAGCCTTGAACAGAGCACAACAAAAAACACAAGCGATACAATCGATTTTTACTTGATTCACAACTCTCTCCTAGAGCTACTAGTCCAAGGCCCACCTCTATCTTTTCTCCTTCTTGAAGAAAACTTCAAAGGTGGAGAAACCTCTTAAACCACTTATAGTTTACAGATTCCAGAGATATGAATTAAGTGAAAGAATTTGAATAGCAGGAAAACTATAACCAAGAACAAAAAACCTTTACAGTTAAACAATTGAGACGATCACGAGCACAACAGAGTGTTTCTTTTGGATGTCTAGGTTGAGAACAAGAACAACGAAGAAAATCGATGCATCTTTTCTTTCTTTTTGCAGCTTTCAGATAACCAACATTTAGGGTTTTTTTTTCTCCCCATAGAGAAACTGGGTGCAGCCTATTTTAAAGATCGATGGCTTTTTTCCGTTCACTAGCACCCCTTTTTGTTCGCCGATTCAAACCCTGCGGATCTATCCATAAGATTTGGTCAAACCTTCCTTGTAAAACGATCAGGTAAAACCACGTAAACCAGAACATATAAGATTTTATCAGACACTCTAACTCATCTCGCAGCAGTCGAGGCGCCAGTCGAGCTCGCCTCGCTTCTGCACAGGATTAGTCGAGGCACTGCCTCAACTGCATAAGTAGGAATAGATAAGATTTCATCAGAAACACTAACTTGCCCTGCACTAGTTGAGGTTCTAGTTGGACCCGGCTCGCTTCTATTAGCTTCTGTAGAGGATTAGTTGAGACGTCGCCTCGATTGCACAAGTCAGAGCAGATAAGATTCACTAACTTGTCCTGCAACAGTCGTGGTGTCAGTCAAGCTCGGCTTGCTTCTGCCCGCAATTGCACAGGATCAGTCGAGGTAGTCGAGCTCATCTTACCATTGCTTGCTGCTCCACAAGATCAGTCGAAGTGATGCCTTGACTGTGACTCGTCCTGCAGAAGACAAGAGTTCTCTGGTCGATGTTAACTTGATCAGTCGAGGTGCCGACTCAACTGCACCTTGACCAGTTGAGATGCCGACTTGACTGCACCTTGTTACTGAGTATTCCCAACTCTATGCCCTTGTCGACGATAAGCTTCTATGCCTGATAAGTGCAGTAAGGGCAACAGTTGAGGTGTCAGCTCATTGTTATCCTTAAGACCCACTGTTTCAGTCAGTTTTAAGACTAAAACACGCCTAGTAAAGACCCTACCCAGAGACCCTTTACTTTCCAAGACTTTGACCTACCCAGAGACCCTTTACTTGCCAAGACTCCTACCTTGCCACTCTCGCAAGGAATTTTCCAACTGCTAAGGAAATACCCTTCTTGGACTTTTCACCTTGCCACTCTCACAAGGAATTTTCTAACGTCCAAGGAATTACCCTTCTTGGACTTTTCACCTTGCCACTCCTGTAAGGAATTTTCCAACTGCTAAGGAATTACCCTTCTTGGACTTTTCACCAAGGTTCACCCTTGGATTCTTCACACTACTTAAACCTTTGTCAAACATCAAAACACAACTTGGAGCATCCAGCTCCAACAAGCAACATGCTAGAGGTGGAGAAACCTCTTACAATAAATAAAAATATAACTAATTTGTAGGATCGAAATACTCCGAGAGGGGGGGGGGTGAATCTCGGAGGTTACAATTTTCTTTTTAAATTTCAAAGCTTATTTTTATATTTTGGAAATGTTAAAGAGTTTGTAGCGAAAATAAAATGAAATAAAGACAAGTCTCTTTTACTTGGTTCACAACCCTAATCGAGTTGCTACTCCAAGGCTCGTAGCTCTTCTGAGAGCTACCTCGATGGGCCATTACTATATACCCTCCGATTCGAGAACTCTTGACTTCGGAGGGGTTCACTTTTTACAAAAATATGAGATGAGTAAAACTCTACCCTCTCTTTGAAGTTAAGTACATACAAGTGAAAATAAATACAAGAAATCAAAAAGCTACGTTATACTGACACTTATGAAGATTTTGAAGTAGGCACAGAGTGTCGGAAAAGTGTCTTTGTGAGGAACCGAAGCTCTTGTGGACAAGTACAAATAGAGGCAACACTTAGACGTAGTAGTAGTTTATTTTTCGGAGCTGGTCAACCATTTATTTTTTAAACCTTTTCTAATCGACTCCACATCAACCCATCGATATGGAACTTCTGGTCTTCCATTCGACTGAACATGCTCCAGTCGACTCTAGGTCACTCGATTCTGCATCGGAAAGTTTGCCTCTTCAATCGATTGAAACTTCTCAATTGACTGAAACTCTTTCCATCTGTGCTGCCAGATCTTTGATCGATCACCAGCTAATCCTTCCAACTAGGTATCAAATTGACTGCTCCATATCTGAAGGGAGTTGCTTCGGAGGCTCATTGGCTCCCATGTCCCTGGATTAAATTTTTTACTAATGAAAGAACTAATCCGGATGGGATGAGTTTCCTTAGCACAACCAATTCGTCGTCGTGCTAACAACTTGAGTGATCGCTTGAACAAACTAGTTGTTCAAGCAACACAACTCTTCTAGTTGGTTAGCCGCGGAAGAGACGACGGACGGATCGCTGGTTTTTGTGTTTGTCTTCGGGGTCCATGATTATACAAAATATATACAAATGCACACTTGTATAATCAACACATAAAAGAACATGCTAAGATTAGAAAATAAAGTTGTAAAACTTTTATACCTCACGATCTTCTACCGTATGTCCTATCCTCCTCGTGGACGTCATGTGGGCGAAGATCCTCCACGAGTAGAAGCCTCCTAGATCGCGTTCTTCCCTTCCTTGTTCGCTGCGAACAAAGAGAAGAACCAAGCAAAACTCCTTCTCCTTTCTAGAATCGGCCACCAAGCCAAGGAGCTCGATGTAACCGCCGGCCAAGGAGTGAATGGTTGAGCGCCGGCCAACCTTGTGACAATGTTGCCGCCGACCACCTAGAAGTTGGAGAAGCGCCGGCCACCAAGAAGTTGGAGAACCGTCGGCCACCAAGGAGCAAAGGAGGAGGAAGAGGGCCGTCCAAAGCAAGGAAGAAGAGGGAGTGAGCGCCGGCCACCAAGGAGAAAAGAAGGAAACCCTAATCTCCTTTCTTGTTGCTGCCCAAACCACTTCCAAAACCCTAGCCGCCTAAAACACTTGAGAGGCAAAACCCTAATCCAAGAGAACCATACTTGCCGCCCAAGCCTTAGCCCTCTATTTATATAATTGGGCTTAAGCCTCCTTTAATCTCCACCGTCGGATCTAGGGATTTAATCTCCACCGTCGGATCTAGGGATTTATCCCAACCGTCGGATCTAGGGTTTCATCCCAACCGTTGGATCTAGGGTTTCATCCAAACCGTCGGATCTAGGGTTTCATCCCAACCATCGGATCTAGGGTTTCATCTCAACCGTCGAATCTAGGGTTTCATCCCAACCGTTGGTTTTAGAGTTTTGTTTTACATCCTTGGATCTAGGCTTCTTGAGGATTATATTAGGCTATGATAGGGACCATAAGGAGGAGTTGGATCTTGGCCACCCGATGGATCGGAACCACACAAACTTGATCCATCAATGATGTTCCATTCCACTAGAGGATCATCATTGAACTACCTCACCAACCCCCATAAATCAATATGGGCTCCATATATTATTTGTACATCCATCTCCCCGTGTTTAAGATATCGAATGTCCGTCAATTAATTGATTTACTGACCATCAATTAATTAACATCTAACTCCTCGAGTAGTACCACTCAACCTTATCATCATGTTGACTAAGTCAACCAGTTGGGTTTACATGATGAACCTTATGAGCTCCTCAAGGGGACATCATCAACCTAATATATAGGACACAATTTCCTCCTATAATCAATGGCACACCATGTAAATAATATCATTTCCCAACTTACCGGGCATATTGATTTAATCCATTTAAATCTCACCCTTTGGTAAATCAAAGAAATAAATACTAAGTACATGTGCCCGTTATTATATCGGGATTAAGAGCATGTACAACATAATATCCGAGGTCCGATTCAATTATGTAGTCAGCAATAAATTGAATCACCTCTATGTCGGTCCTTCTCAATACACCTAAGTGTACTAGTGTAACTCTATGTTCAAGACAAAACAATACCAAGCTACACTACAACCATGCCAATGGTTTGTCCAAAACCATCTTGGTTGTGAGCCTCTACTTATATTCTACAAGGGACTGATAACTTGATCTTCTGTGCCACACCAAGCACCATGTTATCTACAATGTAAAATATTAGACAATATGCACACATATAATAAATATATAAAATGTAAACAATGATCATGTGATTCTTATTTCAAAATAAAAATGTTCATATAAATAGAGCTAGGCTTTCAGTATACATTCTAACAATCTACCACTTATACTAAAAGACTATGCTGTCATCACACTGCCATACATCTGATCCCCATGTCCTCCACATGCCTATCAAACGCTTTCGCTGGAAGGGCCTTAGTGAATGGATCCGCCAGGTTATCCTCTGATGCAATCTTGGCGACAGCTACTTCTCCTCGCTTTACGATCTCTCGTATCAGGTGGTACTTGCGCTCTATGTGTTTACTCATCTTATGGGCTCGTGGTTCCTTCGAGTTTGCAACTGCACCACTGTTATCACAATAAATTGTGATAGTTCTGGGCAAACCAGAAATCACATCCAAGTCCATCAAGAAGTTCCTGAGCCATCTGACTTCCTTTGCCTCGAGGTCCGCCACGTGCACTCACTTCCATGGTAGAGTCCCATACTATGGCTCCACCTCCAAAAGTAAACACAAACCCCGAGGTAGACTTACTCTTGTCCCTATCTGATTGGAAATCCGAATCCGTGTAACCCACAGGGACTAATTGATCTGCCCGGTAAACCAGCATATAATCCCTAGTCCTTCTCAGGTACTTCAATATATGCTTTACCACAGTCCAATGTCCCTGTCCAGGATTACTCTGATATCTGCTAACCATGCCCACGGCAAAGCAGATATCTGGTCTCGTACATAGCATAACATACATGAGGCTTCCTACTGCCGAAGCATAAGGAACCGCCTTCATGTCCTCTATCTCCTTTGATGTTTTGGGACACATCTCTTTAGATAAAGGTACTCCATGCCTAAAAGGTAGAAAACCTTTCTTGGAGATCTGCATGCTAAAACGATCAAGGATAGTGTCAATGTATGAAGCTTGAGATAAACACAACATCCTTTTCTTGCGATTCCCTATAACTTTGATCCCAAGGATGTGTTCCACTTCTCCCAAGTCCTTCATGTCAAACTGTTTGGACAACCATACCCTTACGTCTGATAACACTTTGATATTGTTGCCAACTAACAAAATGTCATCTACGTATAGTACAAGAAACACCACTACGTTTCCGTCACATCTCTTGTATACACAAGGCTCATCCGGACTTTGAATAAATCCATATGACTGGATTACCTCATCAAAGCGGATGTTCCAAGATCTAGAAGCTTGCTTCAATCCATAAATGGACCGATTAAGCTTACATACAAGATGCTCTTTGCCTTTAGCAATGAATCCCTCTGGTTGCTGCATATAGATGTTCTCCTCAAGACTTCCGTTAAGGAAAGCTGTCTTGACATCCATCTGCCAAATCTCATAATCCATATGAGCAGCTATAGATAAGAGAATCCGGATAGACTTAAGCATAGCTACCGGCAAAAAGGTCTCCTCATAATCGATGCCCTCTTTCTGAGTATACCCTTTCGCAACAAGCCTAGCTTTGAAGGTCTCAACCTTCCCGTCTACCCCTCTCTTTCTCTTGTAGATCCACTTGCATCCAATGGCTTTTACACCATCGGGTGGCTCTACTAGCTCCCAGACCTGATTAGAATCCATAGATTCTATCTCTGAATTCATCGCTCTTTGCCAAGATACCGCATCTCTATCTTGGAGTGCCTCGTCATATGTCCAGGGATCAGGTTCATGTTCACCAGGGACTAAGTCCGAAGACTCTCCCAAAAACATGAATCTCTCGGGTTGTCTAACAACCCTCCCACTACGACGAGGTGCCTCCTGTGTATGCTCTGTGACACGCAGTGCAGTGACTTATGGTATCTCCTCTTGTACCGGTGGTACTGAAGTCGGGACTTCCCCTGTCAACTCCTCAAGAACAATCCTACTCTTGGGCTTGTGGTTCATTACATAATCCTCCTCTAGAAATCTGGCGTTCGTGATAACGATCATCCTCTGATCTCTAGGATTATAAAACAAACAACCTTTCATTCCCTTAGGGTAGCCAACAAACATGTACACTTCTGTACGAGGTTCCAACTTACCAGCATTAGCCTTCAGCACATGTGCTAGACTCCCCCATATCCGAATATGTCTCAGACTAGGCTTTCGCCCAGTCCACAATTCTACAGGGGTAGAAGGTACTGATTTAGATGGAACCAAGTTCAGAGTATACATTGCCGTATCCAGCGCATACCCCCAGAACGAAATAGGTAACTCAGAATAACTTATCATTGATCTGACCATCTCCATAAGAGTCCTATTCCTTTGCTCCGCTACACCATTCTGTTGGGGTGTGCCAGGTGCAGACAATTGGGATTGAATCCCAGCCTCTGATAAGTAATTCCTAAACTCTCCCAAGAGGTACTCACCACCACGATCAGATCATAGGGTCTTGATACTCTTACCTTGACGGTTCTCCACATCAGCTTTGAATTCTTTGAACCTGTCAAAGCATTCAGACTTGTGGCGCATCAAGTAAATGTATTCATATCTTGAATAATCATCTATAAAAGAGATAAAATATTCAAAACCACCTCTTGCCTGGATAGACATAGGACCGCATAAATCAGAATGAACCAATTCTAATACATCTTTGGCTCTATACCCCTTGGCCTTGAAAGGCCTCTTGGTCATTTTACCTTCCAAGCAAGATTCGCAGGTTGGGAGATCCTCCACCACTAATGAACCCAAAGGTCCATCAACTATCAACCTTTGAATTCTGCTTAGGTTAATATGACCAAGCCTTAGATGCCAAAGATATGTCTGGTTCATTTGCGAAGGTTCTTTTTGTTGGTGCAGTAGGCACCTAAGTCGAACCTGGGTTTTGATTATAGCAAACGATACAAAGTTAAGCTCATATCGTTATCTCACGAGCTGAATCGAGTGTGCAGAAGATTGATATAGCTGGAGCTGAAGGCTAGCGACACCCGGAGGAAGCCGCGGTGGTCGGGCGATACTCGAGTGACTTCGGAGGGAGCCGAAGGAATCGAGTGGAAAGCCGGAAGCAAAAGCAACACGTAAGTATCGAGGTAAGCTCGTGTGTGCGAGCGTAAGTGAGGTCGTATCCTCCTTACGGGGATGATCTTAAGCGTAGATCCGACCAGAGACATCCCATTGATGGTCCAGGTCGAGATCGGACGGTCGAAGGCGTCGAAATAATGTTTTCTTTGAGCTAACTTTGCCTGCAAGCATCGATCATTGCCGGCGGAGGACTCATTGCCGTCAAACACGATCGGCTGGTCGACTGATCGATGTCGCCATCAATCGGATCGATGATGACCATCAGTCGACTGATGGTCAAAGGATCAACCTCGAGGAGTCAAGGTTTATCACCAAATTTCAAGGGGAGGTGTGCTCAATTGTGATTGGCTAGGGTTCCTCTCAAAAAGAGGCTCAAAGGCTATAAAAGGAGGGCCAAACCTAGGGTTTGATCATCATTCTAAAGCTTCCAAAAAGCCTCCGCCAAGCTACAACTTTTCGACCACGAAGTGCTTTCTCTCTGACGACTAGGTCTTAAATTCCTTTCTATTGTAACGTCGGTTTT
The DNA here is from genome assembly GCA_025175895.1 of Wurfbainia villosa. Classification (NCBI taxonomy): domain Eukaryota; kingdom Viridiplantae; phylum Streptophyta; class Magnoliopsida; order Zingiberales; family Zingiberaceae; genus Wurfbainia; species Wurfbainia villosa. Next base: position 36,680,824 of record CM046006.1, read on the forward strand.
TTAGCTCTTATTTAAGTTCATTTCTTTTTGGAGCTTTTATCGTATACGAGGAGAGGGGGAGTGTCCCTCTACCTCAAGCTTTTTCCTTCTTGTATCGATTAACTCCTACCTCCAACGAGGAGGAGTTCCTTTAGTGCTTTTGCCCTCCGTACGTGGTCAAGGACCACTAGGGCCTTGGAGTAGTAGCCGAAGGCTACGAACCAAGTAAAAACTTCATTGTCTCTTTTTACTTTACATTTCTGCTGCAATTAATTATCTCTCGAGTTTTAACGAACGTAAAAAAAAAGGAAAAGGTTTTTCGCTATTCACCCCCCCCCTCTAGCGAACCGCATCGATCCAACAATTGGTATCAGAGCCGGGGGTTGCTAAGATTTGGTGAAACCACCAATCTATCCATTTTTACAGATTTATTTTTCTTTTAATTATTATTTTTTAATTATTTATTTCGCTTTGTTAGGTTTTTCTCCCGCACTACTAATCCAAGACGCGAGTCTTGGTACTTGTTTTGGTGTTTTTGTCGTTGCTAGTTTTTTCATCTTCGTCTCTTTTTGTCTTTCGTGTTAATGGCCCATCTCTAGGGTTTTAGCACCGTCCGACCACCGTTTTACAACGGTGATGATTTCTGTTACTGGAAAGGTCGGATGGAGTGCTTCCTAAAAACCCAAATAGAGATGTGGATTGTTATCCAAACTGGGTTCACCCTTCCTACTAATGAAGAAGGTGAATCCTTGGATTACAATCAGTGGTCCATTGCCACTAAACGACAAGTCGAGGCAGATGCAAAGGCGACTCAAATCCTACAGAGCGGGCTATCCAAGGAGGAGCTGAACCGAGTCGGACCCTTCATCAGCGCAAGAGATCTCTGGACGAGGCTGATCGAGTTACACGAAGGATCGGATCAAGCTAAGGTTTGCAAATGTGATTTGTTGTTCAATAAATTGTACACACTAAAAATGCAGGAACACGAGACGGCAACACAATTGCACACCCGCGTCTAGGACATCGTCAACAACCTACACACAATTGGGCAAAAGATCGAAAACCGCAACCTTATAAGGTATGTTCTAAACTCTTTTCCGAGGACTACCTTGTGGGCATCCATGGTCGATGCCTACAAGGTCTCCAAGGACCTTTCTAAATTTAGAATAGACGAATTATTTTCTGATTTCGAATTACATGAGCAGTCCAACTCAAAACCCGAGAGGGGTATAGCCTTGTTTGCAGGTTCAAAGAAGAAGAAAATCGCAAGCAAGCCACCACCAACCGAGGAGGAAGACGAGTCCGAAGAAGAAGTTGACCCGGAGTTGACTGCCGAACTAATGAACCTAGCTCGAAGGATAGCCAAGGGACGAAAGTGAACCACGACTCGACCCAACCAAGGTAAACCTAAAAGTTCTAATATTAGGTGTTATGAGTGTAACAGGTTTGGACATATCAAGTCCGGGTGCCCCAAGCTCAACCACCAAGCACCTAAGCACAAGAAGGCCCTCAACGCGACATGGGAAGAAGCGTCATCCAAAGAAGACGAAGACCACGTCTTCATGGCGAAATCGATTGAGTCAGACACGGAGACCGAACCTGAACTTGAGTCAGAACCTGAGGATGACTCGGACTACGAAGCTACCTTCAAGTCAAGCCACGAATACGCATCCGGTTCAAAAGATACCCTTAAAGTGAGTCGAACTTTATTTAATACTTTACATAATACAGTTAGGTTTTTGTCTAGGAAATTAGCTAAGTCCGAGTCCAAGGTCGAGACTCTTGTTGAGGAGGTTAAACTCCTCAAACACGAGGTCTCCCTAACCTCTTCGACTAGTCGAGTTCAAGAGAAGGACTCAACTCGAGTTGAAAAGCTCGAAGTTGAGAACTCTCTCTTGAAAAGTCAAGTTGAAGATCTTAGGAACACGTTGGAAAGGTTCACTTCGGGATCCAAAGGACTTGACCTCCTACTTGGATCTCAAAGGGCCGTGTACAACAAGGCTGGACTAGGGTTTAACTCAAACACGACTAATAGGTCATATATGTCGATTGTAAGTCAACATAGGAAACATGTCCAAGCATGGGTCCCTAAGAACTTTTTGATTTCAACTCTAGGATCCAACCCGTACTGGGTTCCCAAGGACCAAATCCACTATGTGGATAGACCGAACCGATTCAACGGTCTAGGGGGAGCCAGTACAAAACATGTTTGTGCTTTAACTTAGAAATTACATGCTTAGGATTTTTTTTTTGTTTTTTTTAACTTGTGAACTCACTTAGAACACATACATAACCAACTAAAATCCTTCGAAAAGATTGAGCCTCGGGGAGCCTCTTTTCAAAAATAACCAGTTAGACCAGGAAATAGTCTTAGGTGAGTCAAGTCATCATTTTCTTGAAAATGGCTTTGTCTAAGGAAGTGGTCGATGATCCGATAAAAGAAGGCCCTCGTCTCGCCACGACCTGGAAGCCATGATCTTGAAAAGGTAAACTTGACAAGCCTAGGGTCAAATCCAAATCTAACATAAAATTACTTGAACCTAAATGCACTTAATCAACTTAATTGGAAGTCATCTCACAAAAAAAACATAAGTATAACATGCTTGATCATATAGACACAGGTGAGATGACCTAGGTTTTAAAACTTACAACCAATTTTTAAAAAAAATATATATATAAATTCTAACATCCAATCCAACCACCTTGTGTGTAGGATCAATGGATGTTGGACAGCGGTTGCTCCCGACACATGACCGGGGATCAACTCAAATTCACAAAGCTTCGATTCAAACGACAAGGATCGGTAGCCTTTGGGAATAACGGCAAGCTCAAAATCATCGGATCAGGTGATATCGAGCTTAACTCGAATTTTGTTATTAAAAATGTATTACTTGTAGAGAATTTTGAATATAACTTGCTTAGCGTAAGCCAATTATGTGACAATAACTATAAGGTCGTATTTTTAGATTATGAATGTGTAATTAAAACAAATAAAACAGCTAAAACAATACTCAAAGGAACTAGGAAAAATAACATTTATACAATTAACTTAATCAAATCCTCAGCCAAATGTCTTATGACACAGGAAGAGGAATCACTCGTCCACAAGATGAGTCAGAGTGGCTTAGTCAGAGGCTTACCCAACCTCAACAATTTGGTTAATAAAATCTGTAATGCTTGTCAACAAGGAAAATAACCTAGGACACAACACAAGTTAACTAACCAAGAACAAACCTCAAGTGTACTTGAGCTCCTGCATATGGATCTATTCGATTCACATGGAGCCAAGTCACTCAATAGAAGTCAATATTGCTTAGTCATAATTGACGACTACTCCAGGTTTACCTGGGTTAGGTTCATCAAACATAAAAATGATACCCTAGATCAATTAATCAATCTATTCAAATTAATCGAGAATCAAAAAACCTTAAGGTTAAAAGACTTAGAAGTAATCATGGTGGTGAATTCGAAAATCAAAGGTTCACCGACTTCTATAACCTAAACGGATACCACCATGAATTCTCTTGCCCTAGGACCCCTCAACAAAATGGCCTAGTGGAGCGGAAAAACCGAACTCTACAAGAAGCCGCTAGGACCATGTTGAACGAATATGACCTACCTGATAGGTTTTGGGCAGAAGCCGTTAGCACGGCTTGCTATGTCCAGAATAGGATCCTTATGGTAAAGAGGCACCTTAAGACCTCGTACGAGATTTATCACAATAAAGTACCCAACATCAAGTACTTTAGGGTATTTGGATGTAAAGTACATATCTTAAACACTAAGAACCACCTAGGGAAATTCAAATCCAAAACCTCCACCGAAATCTTCTTAGGATACTCAACCACGAGTAGGACCTATAGGGTATATAACCACGATACCCTTAAAGTCGAAGAGACTATTAATGTAGTGTTCGATGAAGTACCCAAACCTACAAAACCCTTAATGACCCCAAGTGTTGAGCCCACTGATACCAAGCTCGTCTCTGACCCTGAGATCGAGTCTAATCTACATCAACCAACTTCTCTTGTCGACCAAGTGACAAGTGATCCGAGTCAAACTAGTGTTCAACCAAGTCACCCCATTGATCAAGCATTAGGTGACACAAACCCAACCCAATCTAGGATTCAGACTAACCACCCTATCGATCAAGTGATAGGAGATCCTAATCTAGGAGTTCGAACTAGAGCATCCTATAGGAACCTTAGTCAAATTTCCTTAATTTCAAAGATAGAACCCAAATCAATTGAACAAGCTCTTCTTGATCCCGATTGGATTATTGCAATGCAAGAAGAGCTAGCTCAATTTACTAGGAATGAAGTGTGGGAATTAGTACCACCACCTAAAGACAAAACGATAATTGGAACAAGGTGGGTGTTTCGAAATAAGCTTGATGATAAAGGTGAAGTAGTTAGAAACAAGGCTAGGCTAGTCGCCAAAGGGTTTAGCCAAGTCGAAGGCTTAGATTACGACGAAACCTATGCCCCAGTAGCTAGACTCAAATCCATTCGAATGGTGCTAGCTTATGCCGCACATCGAGGATTTAAGCTGTTTCAAATGGATGTTAAGTCGACATTCCTAAATGGATACATTAAAGAAGAAGTTTATGTTAGCCAATCCCCCGGATTCGAAAATCTATATAAACCCGATCATGTTCTAAAACTTAAGAAAGCTCTCTATGGACTTAAACAAGCTCCTCGAGCTTGGTACGAGAGACTTTCAATCCATCTTAAGTCAAAAGGGTTTAACCAAGGCTTAGTTGACCCAACTCTCTTCGTAAAAACCTTAGGTAAAGAAATATTCATAGCTCAAATTTACGTAGACAATATAATTTTTGGAACCTCTAACTCAGCCTTACTAAATGAGTTCGTTTCACTCATGGAAAGTGAGTTCGAAATGAACTTGGTAGGCGAGTTAAGTTTCTTTTTAGGTCTACAAATTAAACAAACTAAGGGTGGTATATACCTATATCAACAGAAATACACTAAGGAGTTAATTAAAAGATTTGGAATGCAAGACGCTAAGATAATAAACACCCCAATGGCGATTAATGTTAACATAGGAGAAGACCCAGAAAGTAAGTCCATTGACTTAAAGTACTATAGGAGCGCGATAGGAAGTCTCCTATACTTAACTGCGAGTCGACCCGACATCCTATTCACAGTAAGTATGTGCGCCAGGTTTCAAACCTGTGCTAAGGAGTCTCACCTAACCCTAGTTAAGCGTATCCTTAGATATCTTAAGGGTACACTTAACGTTGGTATTTGGTACCCTAGATCTACGAAGTTCGAACTAATCGGCTACTCCGATTCGGATTATGCCAGTAGTAAACTCGATAGAAAGAGCATGAGTGGTTGTTGTCAACTACTCGACTCGAGTCTAGTGAGTTGGTGCAGTATGAAGCAACACTGTGTTGCTTTATCTACCACCGAAGCCAAATACATCGCGATGGGTGAGTGTGTCACGCAACTTCTTTGGATGAAGCACACTCTCCGCGACTTTAAGTTAGACTTTACGAATACTAAACTTCACGTAGATAACATTAGTTCAATTAATCTTACAAAGAATCCGATATGTTACTCTAGGACCAAACATATAGAGGTCAAACACCATTTCATTCGAGAACATGTGGCCAACGGAGCCATACAACTCGAATACGTCGAATCGAAGTCTAACTTGGCAGACCTATTTACTAAACCCCTACCCGAAGCCGAATTTAGTCTATTAAGACGAAAATTGGGCATGTGCGTAATAGAATAGGTACTTACAAATTATATGTTCTTACTACTATTTCTTTAATTTCATGGAACTAGCATAGGACATACCTTAGATATCATGCACCTATAGATTTAAGGAGCCAGTACATCTCACAACACATAAGACTAATGTGTTTGTGTACTTAGCCACGTAGATGGGCGTGAGATGTTAGGACCTTACTCCTGGTTCCAGATGTAGAGCTAGTGCATCGCTATGAACCACGGAGTATAATCATACATACTAACCGACTGACCAGATGGTTGATCTTTCATATCAATCAAGCCAAATATGAGTCGAACATTTTATAGATGAAATTATTTTCAGTATATTATTTTCGAAATAATGTGGAACATGCTTGGACTTTAAAATTAAAACTTATTTTTTTCCACACACACCCTCACTCTTTTCGATATATGGCAAAAGGGGGAGAAAAAGGCCAAAGTTAAGGGATCATTTTTTTTATGCCAAGGCTTACTTACTTAACTTTAAGTTAACGAAACAAGTTAAGGGAATTATTAACTTAAACACATTTAGTTAACTTGTTTTCGTTAACAATACAAAAAGTAATTTTTTTTATGGCCAAGGCTTACTTACTTAACTTTAAGTTAACGAAACAAGTTAAGGGAATTCTTAACTTAAACACATTTAGTTAACTTGTTTTCGTTAACAATACAAAAAGTAATTTACTTAACTCTTAGTTAATTTGTTAACAAAATGAAAGTAAAGGCCAAGGTTAAGAAATCATTTTTTTTATTTCTTAACTTATTTTAAACCCTATGGCCAATATTAAGTGATTTCGGTTACTTAATTTTTTTTTTTTTAGTAGCAAATATCAAGGGGGAGAGTTAAAACTCTTTCTCAAGTACTCACCCTCGGTCAAGGGGGAGGATTCCTCAAGGGGGAGCACTTGAAAAAGAGTTTTTATATACTCCTGCACATTCATGCATATCTCTTACTCAGTTTACTTAATGCACTTAATCTGTCTTTCTTAACTTTGTATGTGGGTTTGCCATAAATCAAAAAGGGGGAGATTGTTGGTGCAGTAGGCACCTAAGTCGAACCTGGGTTTTGATTATAGCAAACGATACAAAGTTAAGCTCATATCGTTATCTCACGAGCTGAATCGAGTGTGCAGAAGATTGATATAGCTGGAGCTGAAGGCTAGCGACACCCGGAGGAAGCCGCGGTGGTTGAGCGATACTCGAGTAACTTCGAAGGGAGCCGAAGGAATCGAGTGGAAAGCCGGAAGCAAAAGCAACACGTAAGTATCGAGGTAAGCTCGTGTGTGCGAGCGTAAGTGAGGTCGTATCCTCCTTACGGGGATGATCTTAGCGTAGATTCGACCGAGACATCCATGGATGGTCTAGGTCGAGATCGGACGGTCGAAGGTCGAAATAATGTTTTCTTTGAGCTAACTTTGCCTGCGGCTAGCATCGATCATTGCCCGGAGGACTCATTGCCACAAGCGGTCGATTGCCAAAGGTCATCATCCTCGATCGATGTCGCCATCCGATCGGTGATGATGACCATCACCGATCGATGGTCAAAGGATCAGCCTCGAGGAGTCAAGGTTTATCACCAAATTTCAAGGGGAGGTGTGCTCAATTGTGATTGGCTAGGGTTCCTCTCGAAAAGGGGCTCAAAGGCTATAAAAGGAGGGCCAAACCTAGGGTTTGATCATCATTCTAAAGCTTCCAAAAAGCCTCCGCCAAGCTACAACTTTTCAACCACGAAGTGCTTTCTCTCCGACGACTAGGTCTTAAATTCCTTTCTATTGTAACGTCGGTTTTTTTAGCTCTTATTTAAGTTCATTTCTTTTCGGAGCTTTTATCGTATACGAGGAGAGGGGGAGTGTCCCTCTACCTCAAGCTTTTTCCTTCTTGTATCGATTAACTCCTACCTCCAACGAGGAGGAGTTCCTTTAGTGCTTTTGCCCTCCGTACGTGGTCAAGGACCACTAGGGCCTTGGAGTAGTAGCCGAAGGCTACGAACCAAGTAAAAACTTCATTGTCTTTTTTTACTTTACATTTCCGCTGCAATTAATTATCTCTCAAGTTTTAACAAACGTTAAAAAAAAAGGAAAAGGTTTTTCGCTATTCACCCCCCCCCCCTCTAGCAAACCGCATCGATCCAACAGTTTTCTCTTATTAGACTTAGAAGATGAGTTATTGACTTCTATATGCATCGTGGGAGTTTTCGGTTCAAGAGTATATAAATTACCAACCAATGTACCAGAACAGATAATCTCCCTATTCCTTTTTATAACCACTTTGTCATTAAAAGAAATAGAATATCCATCCATAAACAATTTAGAAACTGAAATTAAATTCTTTCTAAAAGTAGGTACATAAAGACAATTTCTCAAAACAAAAACTTTATTCCTATCAAAAGATAAATAAACGTCTCCCACTGTAATAGCCGCCACCTTTGAAGCATTGCCCATGAAGACGGTAATCTCTCCCTCAGCTAGTCGTCGGGTTTCCTGGAACCCCTGCAAAGTATTGCAGACATGATCAGTGGTTCCTGTATCTACACACCAGGCATTGGTAGATAACACCGCTAAACATGTTTCAACAACTAAACAAGAAGATATACCTTTGTTCTTTCGGCGAGGACAGTCCGCCTTCCAATGTCCAGTCTGCTTGCAAGTGAAGCACTTGCCTTTCGGCTTCTTCACTCCTGCCTGAGGTCCCACTGCCACTTTCTTCGCTCCACCTTGCTTCTTCTTCTTCTTACCTTTCGGTTTAGAGGAAGAAACCTTCTGAGTGACCATGGCTTGAGCGCTTTGACGAAAAAGCCCCTCCGCCGCCTGGAGTTCTGTCAGAAGCTTCACCAACTAATACAACCTCTTGTTCATGTTGTAGTTGAGGCGGAACTGCTCAAAACTCCTAGGCAGAGACTGGAGAATGATATCGACCTGGGTTTCCCCATCGATCTCAGCTCCGAGGACTTCCATCTCATTAAGATGAGCCATCATCTTGAGAACATGATCCCTAACGGGTGTTCCCTCGATCATGGTGGTCGTCATCAAGTTTCTCATCGCCTCCTGTCTAGCCGCCCTACTCTGATGTCCGAAAAGTTCCTTGAGATTGAACATCATGTCATAAGCTGTGGCCATGGCCTGATGCTGATGTTGCAACACATTTAACATAGATGCCAAAATGTAACACCGCGCCATCTCATCTGCCTTGAACCATTTCTTATAACTTTCTTTCTCCTTTTCATCAGAGTCATCGGTGGTCTTAGGAGGACAGACCTCGAAGAGTACAAATTTGTACTCCTCCGCAGTTAAGACAATATCCAGATTTCTTTTCCAATCAATGTAGTTTGTTCCAGTAAGTTTATTTTCTTTTAATATGACAGCAAGTGGGTTGAAAGCCATTTGAAAAACCTAAGAATCACAATGATCAAAACATTAGATTTCAAATATTATTGATTCCTCAAAACAATAAAATTCCAAAATCAACCAACACCTCAAATCACCGAGAATATCGCATGCCACGCTGTGTGGACGTATACGAATTCTACATTTGTAAGAGGAGATTTTACCCATTAATTTTATTATCTTGTCAACCTTTCTTTTTGATAAATAAAATTAATAGTTGGTTCCTCTTTGGCCCTACAAATAAAAGCAGTGACTCCGATGGGGAGGATACTTTTATTTGCATCTAAGTGTGCACCATTACACGATACTAAGGGAATTATTTTGAATTATGTGCCTTACCGTTGTGGAAGTACACATGCTCCTAGATAATTTCCTATAACCATTATTTGACCTAGTGATCCGCAAACAAACCCGTCCGCAGGGAGGAAGGCACTCAGAGCCGACACACAAGTTTGTTGCATCACACGTCAAATTGTAATGGAGGCCGCGGGAATTAATTAAAATATCCCTCTCCCACTTAGTAAATTGAAAATGAGGAATTTTAAAGCATACACAACATTCATATAAAACAAATAAGCAATAAATATGGGAAAAAAATAGAATTTTTCCAACTATTATGGCATTGTTCTCCAATACGCATCCCGTCGTGTTGCCACCTCGTCCGCTCCATCTTTTCCCGTGCGCAAGTCACCAAAGAGATCCGAGTCGAGATATATCATTTTAATTTACATCCATCGATCCTATACTCCACGAAGGAGTGTACAAATAATCTAGATCGAAAGTAAACTAAAATGAGCGGCTAAACAATGCCGTATTTAATTACAAAAATTAAATACTAATCTAGCCTCGTCAACCCCGAGGATTCAAATAATATATATACAATCACACACAAAACAATCACATACAACCAAATAGCCATAATAGTCAGATCTTATGCCTGCAACCAAAAAGTTAGCATACGCACATCCTACTATTATCCGACATACTCAATATATGATATGTGCATGAAAGTAACCGAATCCAAAACACACAAAATCGGAAACCGTGGCTCTGATACCAAATGAAGGGAGTTGCTTCAGAGGCTCATTGGCTCCCATGTCCCCGGATTAAAATTTTCACTAATGAAAGAACTAATCCGGATGGGATGAGTTTCCTTATCACAACCAATTCGTCGTCATGCTAACAACTTGAGTGATCGCTTGAACAAACTAGTTGTTCAAGCAACACAACTCTTCTAGTTGGTTAGCCGCGGAAGAGACGACGAACGGATCGCCGGTTTTTGTGTTTGTCTTCGGGGTCCATGATTATACAAAATATATACAAATGCACACTTGTATAATCAACACATAAAAGAACATGCTAAGATCATAAAATAAAGTTGTAAAACTTTTATACCTCACGATCTTCTACCGTATGTCCTATCCTCCTCGTGGACGTCGTGTGGGCGAAGATCCTCCATGAGTAGAAGCCTCCTAGATCGCGTTCTTCCCTTCCTTGTTCGCTGCGAACAAAGAGAAGAACCAAGCAAAACTCCTTCTCCTTTCTAGAACCGGCCACCATGCCAAGGAGCTCGATGTAACCGCTGGCCAAGGAGTGAATGGTTGAGCGCCGGCCAACCTTGTGACAATGTTGCCGCCGGCCACCTAGAAGTTGGAGAAGCGCCGGCCACCAAGAAGTTGGAGAACCGCCGGCCACCAAGGAGCAAAGGAGGAGGAAGAGGGCCATCCAAAGCAAGGAAGAAGAGGGAGTGAGCGCCGGCCACCAAGGAGAAAAGAAGGAAACCCTAATCTCCTTTCGTGTTGCCGCCCAAACCACTTCCAAAACCCTAGCCGCCTAAAACACTTGAGAGGAAAAACCCTAATCCAAGAGAACCATACTTGCCGCCCAAGCCTTAGCCCTCTATTTATAGAATTGGGCTTAAGCCTCCTTTAATCTCCACCGTCGGATCTAGGGATTTAATCTCCACCATCGGATCTAGGGTTTTATCCCAACCGTCGGATCTAGGGTTTCATCCCAACCATCAGATCTAGGGTTTCATCCCAACCGTCGGATCTAGAATTTCATCCCAACCATCGGATCTAGGGTTTCATCCCAACCGTCGGATCTAGGGTTTCATCCCAACCATCGGATCTAGGGTTTCATCCCAACCGTCAGATCTAGGGTTTCATCCCAACCGTTGGTTTTAGAGTTTTGTTTTACATCCTTGGATCTAGGCTTCTTGAGGATTATATTAGGCTACGATAGGGACCATAAGGAGGAGTTGGATCTTGGCCACCCGATGGATCGGAACCACACAAACTTGATCCATCAAAGATGTTCCATTCCACTAGAGGATCATCATTGAACTACCTCACCAACCCCCATAAATCAATATGGGCTCCATATATTATTTGTACATCCATCTCCCCGTGTTTAAGATATCGAATGTCCGTCAATTAATTGATTTATTGACCATCAATTAATTAACATCTAACTCCTCGAGTAGTACCACTCAACCTTATCATCATGTTGACTAAGTCAACCAGTTGGGTTTACATGATGAACCTTATGAGCTCCTCAAGGGGACATCATCAACCTAATATATAGGACACGATTTCCTCCTATAATCAACGGCACACCATGTAAATAATATCATTTCCCAACTTACCGGGCATATTGATTTAATCCATTTAAATCTCACCCTTTGGTAAATCAAAGAAATAAATACTAAGTACATGTGCCCGTTATTATATCGGGATTAAGAGCATGTACAACATAATATCCGAGGTCCGATTCAATTATGTAGTCAGCAATAAATTGAATCACCTCTATGTCGGTCCTGCTCAATACACCTAAGTGTACTAGTGTAACTCTATGTTCAAGACAAAACAATACCAAGCTACACTACAACAATGCCAATGGTTTATCCAAAACCATCTTGGTTGTGAGCCTCTACTTATATTCTACAAGATACTGATAACATGATCTTCTGTGCCACACCAAGCAGCATGTTATCTACAATGTAAAATATTAGACAATATGCACACATATAATAAATATATAAAGTGCAAACAATGATCATGTGATTCTTATTTCAAAATAAAAATGTTCATACAAAAAGAGCTAGGCTTTCAGTATACATTCCAACAATATCTAGTCAACTAGACTTCAGTCGACTGGAATACATTCAGTCAACTGATCCCTGCAAAACAAGATTAGCACAAATAGATAATATCAAATATGATAGCAGTAGTAATACTGCTCGATCTCGACTTCTAAGTCCCATGCGGACTCTCCGTCGGATCGATGCCTAACTTTGTCCCCTACAAAGGACTCGATCTCACCTCTCCATTTGAGGCTTACCTGCTGCTACCTACCGAACTTATCATTCTTGACATCGATCTGACCTACCAGGGCTTCCATCAGCTATCCGGTCTACCTGACCCAGCTGAATTTTTTGTCGATTGTCCGGTCTCCTGACCCAACCGGTCTTCATGCCAAATGTCTGGTCCACTCGACCCATCTGGACTTCATGCCTAATGTCCACTCCTCTTGATTTGTCAAGACATTTTCCTAGTATCCGGTCAACATGACCTACTAGGACTTTCTATTAATTCTACACACTTAACACTAATATTAGAACACAAGTAAGTCCTAACTTTAACTATGGTTCATACATCAAAACTAAGGAATGATGCTCTCTGCATAAATAATCTCTCCCTTTTTGATGTATGACAATACATCAATTAAAGTTAGGAGAATCAAACTATAATATTTAATTATAGCATATCTCAGAAATGTATTAAGTTAAAAATGTATATGCATTAGATGCTTATGTGCATAAAAAACTTTAAATTTTTAAAACTCCCACTCTTTAAATCTCTTCTCTCTAACTTTAAATCTCCTCTCTCCCCCTTTGGCATACATCAAAATCAAAATTAAGTTCAAAATGTCACAAATTGTAAAGATGAGAATTAAAGTCTTTAAAAAAATTCTATCAATGATGCTTAAGTTTATCAATTCTCCCCCTAAATTTATTCAATAAGATTTTCTTTTAAAGATGATATCTCCTTCTTTATCTTTGGATTTCAAAATTAAATTTCTAGAATTCTAACTTTATTTTCAAAATTTATCAATTCTCCTCTTAAAATGTTTTTGAAATTCTCAAACTATCTTAATTTTCAAAATCTTTGAAACTCCCTCTTAATAATTTTTTTTTCAAATTTTCATTTTTCAAAATTTTCTAACTCCCATTCAAAAAATATTTTTCAAATTTTCAAACTCCCTCTCAATATTTTTTTTTTTAATTTTTTTTTTTTCAAAATTTCTCAAAATTTTCTAACTCCCCCTCATTTTTTTTAAAACTCCCCCTTAATAATAGATAAAAATTTAAATGAACCTTAAAATTTTCAAAATTTTCAAGTTGATGCGAATGTGATAGAAAATATGTCCAAGCATGGATTCCAAAATGTTATTTTTATATTAAAATACACATCTAAAAATTGTCCTTAATGCAAATATCCAACTCTTTACTTGCTTAAGTGATATAGAATCATCATCAAGCTTTGAATTAAAGTTAGTCACCAAAGTGATTGATTTGCTCTTGTAAACCCCTTGTTGGTTTATGTCGATGCACTGAATCTACATCTGGAACTAGGGGTGTAGTCCTAACACCTCACACCCATTTTCTTGGCTCAATACACAAACAGGTAATCCTAGGTGTTTGTGAGATGTGAAGACTTACCTAGGTCTATAGGATCATGAAATCTAAATTGACCTAGGCTAGATTGATTTTTAAATTTCCAACAATACAATATAATATTACTCTTCAAAATAAATTTTGAGTAATGAATATGAAAGCATCCTAGTCTACCAAGCATAATCCTAGTTGTCTTCTAAGCATACTAAATTCAGCTTTCGGAAGTGGTTTAGTGAAGATATCAGCAAGGTTAGATTTGGACTCAACATAGTTGAGTTCAATACTACCCTTTGCCACATGATCTCTTACAAAATGATGTTTAACATCAATGTGTTTAGTACGTGAGTGATGGATTGGATTTTTAGTTAAATTTATTAAGCTTATGTTATCAACTAATGTTTTGACCTTTTGTAATCTAATTCAAAATTTTTAAGTGTGTGCATCATCCATAATGATTGTGTCACACATTCGCCTAATGCTATGTATTCTGCTTCAGTTGTGGAAAGAGAAACACAATGTTGCTTCCTACTGAACCAGCTTACTAAGCATGATCCTAAGAGTTGACACCCTCCACTAGTACTTTTTCTATCTAGTTTGCACCCTGCATAGTCTGAGTCAAAGTATCCTACTAACTCAAAGGTACTAGATCTTGGGTACCACATACCTACATTAATTGTTCCTTTAATGTATCTTAGGATTCTTTTGACATGTGTTAAATGTGATTCCTTAGCACAAGTTTGATATCTAGCACACATACTTATTGCAAATAGTATGTCGGGTCTACTTGCAGTTAAGTATAGTAAACTACCTATGACACTCCTATAGTACTTTAGATCTACAGATTTTCCTTCTTTGTCTTCATTTAATATAACATTTGTTTCCATTGGTGTTTTAATGTCTTTTGCATTTTCCATGCCAAGTTTTTTAATTAATTCTTTTGCATACTTGTTTTGGTATATATAGTTACCATCTCTTATTTATTTTATTTGTAAACCTAAGAAGAAGTTTAACTCACCTACTAAACTCATTTCAAATTCTTGTTTCATTAGGTTTATAAATTCCTTTAATAACTTTGAATTTGTTGATCCAAAGACTATATCATCTACGTATATTTGAGCAATAAAAATGTCTTGATTCAAGGTTTTTATGAAAAGAGTTGAGTCAATTTGACCTTGTCTGAAGTTTTTTGAGATTAAGTATGAAGATAGTCTCTCATACCAGGCTCTAGGAGCTTGTTTTAATCCATATAAGGTCTTTTTTTTAATTTATATACGTGATTAGGGTATTCTAAGCTTTCAAAACCTGGGGATTGACATACGTATACCTCTTCTTTTATTACTCCATTTAAAAAGGCAGATTTGACATCAATTTGGTATAACTTGAATCCTTTATGTGCCGCATAAGCTAGCAACATCCTAATTGACTCAAACCTAGCTACTGGGGCATAAGTTTCATCATAGTCTAACCCTTCTACTTGACTAAACTCCTTAGCTACTAATCGAGCTTTATTCCTTATGATTTCTCCTTGATCATTAATTTCTTTATAAATACCCATTTAGTATCTATTATTGATTTATCTAATGGTGGATGTACTAAGTCCCACACTTCATTTCTATCAAATTGAGCTAGTTCTTCTTGCATAGCTATTATTCAATCAGTGTCGGGTAAGACCTCATCTATTGATTTTGGTTATATTTTTGATATTAATGCAATTTGACTCAAGTTTCTTAGGGTTTATCTAGTTTGAACTCCTAGAGTTGGATTTCCTAATACTTGTTCAAGAGGATGGTTAGGATTAATTCTAGATGTCTTTAAGTTTTCTTCACATTGGGTTTATTCCTCTTCATCATGTGTAATTTCATTTAGCTCATTTTGATTATCTTTTAATGTGTTTATTTGATTATTGATAATTTCTTCTTCATTAAATTTTACATTAGTTTTTTCTTCAATTTTTAGAGTTTTCTTATTATAAATCCTATAGGCCCTACTAGTAGTCGAATATCCAAGAAATACCCCTTCATCGGTTTTTGAAGAGAATTTTCCGAGATGGTCTTTTGTATTTAAAATAAATACTTTGCATCCAAATACTTTTAGATATTTTATTGAAGGTATTTTATTATTAAGAATTTCATAAGATATTTTACTATGTAATTTATTAATTATTACTCTATGTTGCACATAACATGCAATGTTTATAGCTTCGACCCATAGGTAGCTAGGTAAGTTATATTCATTTAACATTGACCTAACAACTTCTTGTAGGGTTCTATTTTTTCTTTCTACTATTCCATTTTGTTAGGGTGTTATAGGGCATGAATATTCATGGTATATCCATTTTCTAGAAACATTGTTGTAAATTTTTCATTTTTAAATTCTCTTCCATTATCACTTCGTATTCTTTTTATCTTAAGGTCCTTTTCATTTTCTATTTGTTTACTAAAGTTTTTAAATACTTCAAATGTTTCATCTTTATGTTTTAGGAATTTTACCCGTGTAAACCTAGAGTAATTGTCTATTATCACTAAACAATATAAATTTCCACTTAGTGATTTTACCCCATGTGAATCGAATAAGTCTAAGTGAATTAACTCAGGTATTGAACTTGCTCGACCTTGATTAATTCATTTATGTTGGGACTTAGTTTGTTTTCCTTGTTGGCAAGCATTACAAACTTTGTTTTCAATATTTTTAAGTTTGGGCAAACCTCTAACTAAGTTAGTTTCACTTAACTTCATTATACTTCTAAAGTTGATGTGAGCAAGTCGTCTATGCCACAACCAACTTTCCTCTTGCTGTGTCATATGACACTTAATTGAGGATCTTTCTAAATTTATTGAATATATATATTTTTATTCCAAATCCCCTTAAGCAATATTTTTGAGTTTTCAATATTGTTAATCAAACATTAATTCGATAAAAATTTTACTTCATAACTAGCATCACATAACTGACTTATACTAAGCAAGTTAAATTTGAAATTCTCTAAAAGCAAAACTTTTTGTATAATAAAATTTGACTCTGTTAGGACCTCAGTGGTCGTTAGAGGGGGGGGGTGAATAGCGTCATCGTCGTCGTGCGATGGATTTCGTTTGCGATAGCGTGCTTACTACAAAAAGTATTATACGCAGTGGAATATATATATAACAAAAACAAATACACACAAGCACAATCACAACACCGAATATAATGTGGTTCAGAACCGAATGATTCCTACTCCACAGATTGGGCTCGTAAGAGCCCTAGCGATGCCAATCACACACTACTACTGAATAACTCTTTCTCGGAATAATCCGAAGGTAGAGAAATCTCGTACAAGTGATTAATCTAAGTAATACAAAGAATAACAAGCAAATATGAATGAAATACAACAAAAGAAGTAAAGAACACTTTACAAAAACTCTTTCGGAAGCTTGCTTGTTGATTGCCTTGGACTAGCCTTGAAGACCTTGATTTGCACTAGCAAATCGCTCCAAATCGTCCAAGAAAACTGGTGCCAAATCCCTCCTTCTGAGCTACTTTTATAACCTACAATTGGGCTGGATTTCACCTAGTAGTCAACTGATCGGGACCATCAGTCAATTTCTCCTGTAGCCGTTGTGAGACAACGACATGAGCCACATCGGATAAGTTCCAACCGATAGATCATCAGTCGAGTGCCCAATGCTGGCAGTCAACTGCTAGGCCATCTTTCCGCAGTCGAACCCTAGTCGACTCCTATCAGTCGACTGACCAGTCGAGTGTTCGGGCCGATCACTCGACTGGAGAGCTTACTGTGCTCATTGTCGAAGCATCAGTCGATTGCCATACCATAACAGTCGACTGATGGCAACATCAGTCGACTACCCAATACTAGCAGTTGACTGCTAGGCCATCTTCCCGCAGTCGAACCCTAGTCGACTCCCATCAGTCGACTGATACACCTCAAACATGAGGTTTTAACCCAAGTATGGTGCCCCCATACTTGCTATACCACCCTTAGCCTAGACCTAAGCCTTCTAGCCACCTCCATCAGCCTAGACCACCCTTAACCCAAGTATGGTACCTCCCTCTAAGTCATCCATGACTTGTTCATCCATACGCTAGCCTTCAGGTACTTCCATCAGCTATTGTCATGCTAATGTGGTCTACACCGCTAAGGTATATTGGGATTACGCTGCCAAGACTCTCGCTTGGACTTTACGCCGCCAACCATTGGACTTGTGCTGCCAAGACTCCACCCTTGGACTTTATGCCGCTAATATTCCCCTTGGACTTCTCAATTGCCAAAACTCAAGCTTGGACTTTCCCTTGCCAACCCATGTTGGACTTTCCATGCCAAGACCCATGCTTGGACTTTCCTTGCCAACCCATGTTGGACTTTCCATACCAAGACTCAAGCTTGGACTTTTCATGCCAAGTATACAAGACTTGGACTTCTCCCATGACAATGGTCAAACCATCGTCAAACATCAAATGTGACCTGGGTCGATTGCACCCCCAATCTCCCCAACACATGTCAGACATCAATGTCAAACATCAAAACACTACTCGAGTTAAACTCGAGTCTGGTTAATCGTGACCTAGGTCGATTGCACCAATAATCTCTCCCTTTTTGATGTTTGACAAAAACCAAATACCTTTGAGTTAGGCCCTTAACTCAAATTCCCTTACCAATTTTCCCAAATTAGTAATTCTAACATTCTCCCATTAATTCTCCCCCTTTTTGACATACATCAAAAAGGTTCTCCCCAAAGAGGTCAATGTCTCATATCCTAATGAGATCTTACAATCTCCCCCTTGGTCCAGAAACATCTAGGATGTCTATAATCTTCCTAGTGATAAGTCCCATATCACTCAAGAGAGGCACTCCTATAAACTCTCCTAATTTTCAAATTGACCATCTCAAATTCTCATTTCTCCCCCTCATGAGGAAAAATACATCCATCATCCCATGATGGATACCTCTCCCTAAAGGCTTGTTCCCCCTTAACCATTGCACCAACAATGTCCTTGGGAAGTCCCTAAGCCAATAGGAACACTAAACCCTCAAAAATTAAGGTCCAAAGTTCAACATTGAACTTTCCACACCTTAAAATTTCTAAATCACCCTAACAACTCTCTTAATCCATATCCAATGGATTTTAACCCTTTCTAATACTTTCTAAATCATATCCTAGGGTTAGGAGCAGTTAGGAAACCCTAACATAGCTGAAACATGGGCTAAACATCCTTGTTTACTCGAAATTAACCATGGAAGTCGACTCTATCAGTCAATAGTCGACTGCCCTATACATTAGTCGACTGTCACCAAGCGACAGTCGACTGATAACTGAAAATTCCGATTTTTAGTTATCTAAAATTAATTTCAGAAATGCATAAGTAATTATACATAACTTGAAAAATTATGAAACTTCATATGCATAATACTTATAACCAATACAATGGGTGAAAAATAATTTGCCCATAAAATAGCGAAATTGACACAAAGTTCAAAAGTGAAGAAAACTTCATTATTTTGAGCTCACTTTGTATCAACTTCATCAATGGTGATTGCTATCAAAAGATAGACTTAGCAAGATTTTTCAAAATGATTTTAAAATATTTTTAAAATCTTATATTGGATCATGTTCTTTGGGCTCAATGTACATGACTTGAACATAAGCTTTCCCAATGATCCATTCATGATTTTAGATGAGTTTGAGTTCATCTAGATGAAAAAACTATTCACCTTGAACTTAACTCATATCCTAGCATCTCACATATATCTAGAGTGTATCAATACACATACATGTCAATGTGATGTGAGATGTGGGTTTTGTTCTCCTAAATTAGGGTTTCATGTATTTTCTAGGACAACACTACTTGATTCCCTTATACATGGGACTTCAAGTCATGCCAATTATCGTTAACTCAATTTCTATTAATGCATGAATGATTATGAGATCAACGATGATATAAATGTTGGGTTTCCGGCACCGCGGTGAGTGTGTGTTCGAACATGTTTAGTAAACATGTGCGTAGCGAAAGAAATAAAAAGTAATAAATCTAATTTATTACAACACACACACCACACGCATGCATAGTACAACATGTGTAGATATAATCGTAGTTTCAAATTTTGCAATAAAAGAAAATTATTCTAGGCATACCTGACGTATCACGTGCAGTGGAAAATACATCAACCGGAGCGACTCTCGCTAGAATCGCCTCTATCCATATCCACGCTGAGTATTGTTGAGATGGCTTCACAAAGCCACAAGCCTCGTCTTCGTAGGAGTCACTAGCCTCGTGTCGATGACGATGTGATCGAGAGAAGATCACAATCCGAATCAAAATTCGGATTCAAAAACGAGTCCCCAAAACTCGCTTCTCTGGAGAGGTATTCGTCAATCGTTTGATGAATCCTTCATCCTCCACCTATGAGGATTACCGGAGATCGAATCCCCGGCAAGATAGCCATTGTCGGAGCTCCAGACGTCGTCCAAACGATGCTCTGACACGAAGGAAACAAGCTATCCAGAAAACTGGATAGCTTGGTGGAGGATGTTGCGCCGACCAAAGAGGATGGCCGGCCAACCCTTGGTTGCCGGAACCAAGGTGAGTCGTCGGAGGGTCACCGGAGGGTCGCTAGAGGAGTGGTCGGCAGCAGCTGGATGCCGATAGGAAGGGTGGATGGCGGCAAAAAGCTGGGCGACGTGGAACCCTTGGGCGGCGGCAAGGAGAAGAGAGGGAGAGGGTGGCTAGGTTTTTCAACACACAAAGTCATCCATGAAAAAACCTTAAGCCATGTTTTTATAGAGAACACATTCTCCTAACGGTTATTGGTTCATAACCAAAACCCGTTAACCCGCTCCAATAACTTGAGTTAAAATAAACCGAACCGAGTTGGTCTATTTTAAGTTAAAATGAACTGAACCAACTTTGGTTCATTCGTTTAAAACAAACCAAACCGCTTTGGTTTATTCTTCACTATTGGATTAGAACCAAACCAATTTGGTTCATCCATCATGTCTTCATAAGACACCACCCATCCACGCTTCCATTGCGACTGAAACGATTTCATGCTCAATCCTTGTTTGGTCCAACCAAACCTAGTTTCTCTCGGTCTGAGAATCTTATTCTCAAACTCGTTTTAAATTCTTTGGATTATGCTCGTTATGCGTGTGACCAAATAGGTTCTCGGTTTATGTTGGCTGTCTATAATTAACCATTAATTATAGAATGATCATGAGTGGCACTTAGTAGTACATCATGATCCCCAATTAACCGAAAGATCAATGGTTGATCCCAGAACAATTTCTGAAACCTTTCAGTAGCCACAGTGAATCGTGCCCCATTCCCTTCACGCATCTTATACCCACTTGGTTCAAGACATGGTCTATAGTGTCAGTCCCCACTAGGTTGACTACGTCACACCTAGCTCAAGTATCATTTCCTCGTCCTACGGATTCTTGTTACTGCACATGTATCCAAGAGTACCTTACTCTAAACATGTAATGCTTTGGCCAAAGACTTTAGTAACAATCCGACGAGAGGCCATGAGTATACATCTCCTCTCAAGGAGTGGTGAATCCTTTATAGGCTATTCAAACATCTTCGATCACTTCGACTTATGCCCAATCATACCGGGTCCACATCTCCTCAGAGAAGCTTACTTAAGATGTCAAAGTATAAGTCTTTATGACCAAGATGACTTGAATACCGCAAGTCAAAGGAACATCGCACTTAAGCTGTAGTAAGAACTTCATTGACATATCTATATATGTAGAGAACCATATGAAGTTTTATAGTTGGTCACTCCAATGAACTAGTTACCATAACTAGCATCCACGATTAACTCTGGACATCATAATGTCTCCAGCCAGTGAAAATCAACTGCTTGGATACACCAAGGAGTATACCTCGTGCTAGTCTCGACAGAATTGATGGCGTCTAAATCCATCAATTCATCGACTAGGGATAATTTCGATACATCACAATTACACATGTAGAGATACTCACTAGTTGTGATCCAATCACAAATTCTCTCATGCTGTGAATCGTATCGTGGACATTCAGTAAATGAGTTTAAGATCTAATGAAATACATGAAAACATGTATACTCAAATAGTGAATCTTCATTTATCATATAAATGGTTCAAACATGAGGTGATTGCCTTAGGACATCTCTCATATATTACTAACAATAAATAAGTATGTGCTCATAATCATGATGTCATGACATAAAATGGAATCTAAGCATACATGACATTTAACCTTAATCCTAAGCATGATCATGACATATTATATAATTAAAAGTAGATATGATATCATGACATGGTATATGGAAAATTATAGCATGAAAAATAAAATATAAAGGTATATAATACCTAAATTTTAGTATTTATTGCCATTTGTTGGAATTAAGTTTATTTTGTCATATTGTCACTAAACCCCCAAATGTGCCAAAAACCCAAATGGCACACCATGACCTCTAAACCTAAATTGTGGATGTCCAAAGTTATGCTAGTTATGGTAACTAGTTCATTGGAATGACCAGCTGTAAGACTTCATATGGTTCTCTACATATATAGATATGTCAATGAAGTCTTTACTGCAGCTTAAGTGCAATGTTTCTTCGACTTGCAGTATTCAAGTCATCTTGGTCATGGAGACTTATGCTTTGACATCTTAAGCAAGCATCTCCAAGGATATGTGGACCTGTGATGGTTGGGTATAAGTCGAAGTGCCTGAAGGTATTTGAATAACCTACAAAGGATTCACTACTCCTTGCGAGGAGATGTATACCCTTGGTCTCTCATCGGATTATTACTAAAGTCTTTGGCCAAAGCATTACATATTTAGAGTAAGGTACTCTTGGATACATGTGCAGTAACTAGAATCCGCAGGATGAGGAAATGATACTTGGGCTAGGTGTGACGTAGTCAGCCTAGTGGGGGCTGACACTATAGACCATGTCCTGAACCAAGTGGGTATAAGATGAGTGAAGGGAATGAGGCACGATTCACTGTGGTTGTTGTAAGATTTTAGAAATTATTCTGGGATTAACTGTTGATTTTCTGATTAATTGGGGATCATGATGTAGTACTAGGTGTCACTCATGATCTTTCTATAAATAATGGTTAATTATAGGCGGACAACATAAATCGGGGACCTATTTGGCCACATGAACAACGAGTGTTATTCGAAGGATTTAAAACGAGCTTGAGAATGAGATTCTCAGACGAAGAGAGAGACTTGGTTTGGTTGAATAAGTTATCTCTAGTCCACATCTCCTTGAAGATGCTTGCTTAAGATGTCAAAGCATAAGTCTCCATGACCAAGACGACTTGAATACGGTAAGTCGAAGGAACATCGCACTTAAGCTGCAGTAAGAACTTCATTGATATATCCATATATGTATAGAACCATATGAAGTCTTATAGCTAGTCACTCCAATGAACTAGTTACCATAACTAGCATCCACGATTAACTCCAGACATCCCAATGTCACCAGCCAGTGAGAAACAGCTGCTTGGATAAACCGAAAAGTATAACTCATGCTAGTCTCAACATAATCGATGGCGCCCGTATGCATCAATTCATCGACTAGGGATAATTTCAATACATCACAATTACACATGTAGAGATACTCACTAGTTGTGATCCAATCACAAATTCTCTCATGCTGTGAATCGTATTGCGGACATCCAGTAAATGAGTTTAAAATCCAATCAAATACAAGAAAATATATATACTTAAATAGTGAATATTCATTTATCAAATAAATGGTTCTACCATAAGGCGATTTCCTTAGGTCACCTCTCATATATCTCTAACAAACTCCCACTTGGCCTAATGTCAATCGCCACAGTATCTAATATCATAGGCCCTAACATGACCCTCAAACTTACTTTGAGGTAAGGCTTTAGTTAAAGGATTTGCTAAGACCAAGCCTGATGGTCTATATCAGGAAAGGTGTATCCCATGCTTGATGGTTAGGAAACCTTTCTTGGATTCCGACATGCTAAACCTCTTTAGCACTCGGCCTATATATATAGACTGCGAAAGACCAAGCAACCTATTCGATCTATCCCAATAGATCTTAATCCCGAGGATGTAGGTTGCTTCTCCCATGTCTTTCATGGAGAATGTCTTGGATAACCAAATTTTAACTGACTG
The DNA here is from genome assembly GCA_025175895.1 of Wurfbainia villosa. Classification (NCBI taxonomy): domain Eukaryota; kingdom Viridiplantae; phylum Streptophyta; class Magnoliopsida; order Zingiberales; family Zingiberaceae; genus Wurfbainia; species Wurfbainia villosa. The sequence goes on from CM046006.1 coordinate 36,704,763, forward strand.
TAAGATAGAAACATTGTTTCCTATAAGTAATATGTCATCGACATACAATACTAGGAACACAATTGAACTCCCACTAACCTTCTTGTACACACAAGGTTTGTCCGGATTTTATGAGAAATCAAACCTTTTGATTGCCTCATAAACACAAATATTCCATCTCCTGGATGCTTGCTTCAATTCATATATGGACCGTCGAAGTTTGCATACGTTGATTTTATCAACCGATGTGAAACCCTCAGGTTGTATCATATACACGTCCTCGAGTAGGTTTCCATTAAGGAAAGTCATTTTCACATCCATCTGTCATATCTCAAAATCATAATGAGTCACTATATCCATGAGCATCCGAATGGATTTAAGCATAGCAACTAATGAATAGGTTTCGTCATAATCAACACCTTGCTTTTGACGATAGACTTTCGCCACTAATCAAGCCTTATAGATAACCACATTACCATCCATGTCGATTTTCTTCTTGAAAACCCACTTGCACCCTATAGGCTTAATGCCTTCAAGCGGGTTAACCAAGTTCCAAACTTAGTTTTCATACATGGAATCCATTTCTGACTTCATGACATCGAGCCATTTATCCCTTTCTAAACTTTTTAGAACTTCTTCATAACTGGCAGGACCCTCATCATCAATGAGTAACACGTCGTTCAATTCACTTATGAGAAATTCAATCCTCTCAGAAATATTGTGTGTTCTACCAGATCTAGAAAGATGTGGTGTCACAATAGGTTCATGAAGGTTTTGAAACCGAAGCTCTGATACCACTTTGAAGGTTGGAAACTTCGCTTCCCTCTTCAACTCGGTCGCTTGTTCATGGCGATCCCATTGACGTCCCCAGATTAAAAAATTTAATCCTAGACAAAAGGGATCACCCAAGCAACTGTTTCATCATTGTGCTATTCGATTAGAGTAGTCACTTGAACAAACTTGTTGTTCAAGCCACCAACCTCTATTCTACGAATAGCTGCGGAATAGACGATGTACGGATCGCCTGCTTTTGTGTTTATGTTCGGGGTCCAAGTTATATTAGCCACAAAACAGAATATATCATGCATATATAATTGAGAAACAATTATAAACATGTTACATAAGAAAATAGATAAGTATTATACCTCTCGATCTTCTATCGTATGTCCTTCCTCCTTTTGGACGTCGTGTGGGCGACGATCTACCAAAAGTTGAAGCTCCTAGATCACCAATCTTCCTTCCTTGCTCGCTCCGAACAAGAGGAAGACTAAGAAACAAAACCCTTCTCCTTCCTTTAGCCAACTAACAAACACCAACCTAGGTGCTCGCCGCGGGCCAACAAGGAGAAGATGATGGAGATAGTTGTCGGCCAAGAGCTCCAAGGGAAGAACCTAAGCCTTGTTTCCACCGGCCAAGGAGAGGAGAAGGACTAGGTTTGGACGTCGGCCAAGGGAGGGAAGGAGGAGATGGGCGCCGACCACCAAGGAAGAAGAAGAAGAACTTCTCCAATTGTTGCCGCCCACTCCAACACCCAAACCCTAGCCGCCCAAACACAATCCTAACCTAACTAGGATTCCATGCCGCCCAAGGGAAGCAAACCCTAATCTCCTAAGCCATCATATTTTTTCCCACCCCATGCTCTCATTTTATAGAGTTAGGGATATGCCTTGTTTTAATCTCCACCATTGGTTCTAGGGATTTAATCTCAACCGTCGGATCTAGAGATTTAATCTCAACCGTCGGATCTAGAGATTTAATCTCTACCTTTGGATCTAGAGTTTTGTTTTCAACCATTAGATCTAAGCTTCATGAGATTTTAATAGGCTATAATAGGGACCATGAGGAGGAGTTGGATCTTGGCCACCCAATGGATCAAGCCCACATAAAGTCCGATCCATTAATGATAATCCAATCCACTAAAGGATTATCATTGATCTACCTCACCAACTCCCATAAGTCAATATGAGCTCCATATATTATTTGTACATTTTTCTCCCTGTGTTTAAGATCTCGAATGTCTGTCGATTAATTAATTTACTGACCATTAATTAATCAACATCTAACTCCATGAGTAGTACCACTCAACCTTATCATCATGCCGGACCAAGTCCACCTGCAGGGTTTACATGATGAACCTTATGAGCTTCTCAAGGGGACATCATCATCCTAATATATAGGACACGGTTTCCTCCTATAATCAATGACACACCATATAAATAATATCATTTCCCAACTTACCGAGCCTATCGATTTAATCTATAAATCTCGCTTATTGGTAAATCAAAGAAATGAATACTAAGTATATGTGCCCATTATTATATCGGGATTAAGAGTATGTACAATATAATATCTGAGGTCCGATTCGATTATGTAGTCAGCAATAAATCGTATCACCTCTAAATCGGTCCTGCTCAATTCACACAAAGTGTACTAGTATAATTCTATGGTCAAGACAAACCAATACCAAATCACACTACAACCATACCAATGGTTTATCCAAAGTCATCTCGGTTGTGAGCCTTTACTTATACTTTACAAGGATCCGATAACATGATCTCCCGTGTGACACCACACCCCATGTTATCTATAATGTAATGTATTAGACAATATGCATAACCATAAATATGCAAACAATGATCATGTGATTCTTATTTCAAAAATAAAGATGTTCATACAAAACATAGACTTTTCAATATACATCCCAACAATCTCCCACTTATACTAAAAGACTATGCTATCCTCATACTGTCATACATCTGATTCCCCTTCCCTCCACATGCCTATCAAAGCTCTCGCTAGAAGGGCCTTAGTGAAAGGGTCTACCAGGTCATCCTCTGATGCAATCTAGGCAACAACAACTTCTACCTCATTTATGATTTCTCATATCAGGTGGTACTTGCGCTCTATGTGTTTACTTGCCTTATGAGCTCGTGGTTCCTTCGAGTTTGCAACTGCACCACTATTATCACAATAAATTGTGATAGTTCTGGGCAAACTAGGAATCACATCCAAGTCCATCAAGAAGTTCCTGAGCCACACAACTTCTTTGGCTGCCTCAGAGGCTGCCACATACTCAGCTTCCATGGTGGAGTCCGCCACGCATTTCTGCTTGACACTCCTCCATACAATGGCTCCACCTCCCAAAGTAAACACAAAACCTGAGGTAGACTTGCTGTTATCCCTATCTGATTGGAAGTCGGAATCTGTACAACCCACAGGGAGTAATTGGTCTGCCTGGTAAACTAGCATATAATCCCTAGTCCTTCTCAGGTACTTCAATATATGCTTTACCGCAACCCAATATCCCTATCCTGGATTACTCTGATATCTGCTGACCATGCCCACGGCAAAGCAGATATCTGGTCTTGTACATAGCATCGCATACATGAGGCTTCCTACTACCGAAGCATAAGGAACCGCCTTCATCTCCTCTATCTCCTCAGATGTTCTAGGACACATCTCCTTAGATAAAGGAACTCCATGCCTGAAAGGTAGAAAACCTTTCTTGGAGTTTTGCATAATAAAATGATCTATAATGGTGTCTATGTATGAAGCTTGAGATAAGCACAACATCCTTTTCCTGCGATCCCTTATAACCTTGATCCCAAGGATGTGTCCCACTTCTCCCAAGTCCTTCATGTCAAACTGTTTGGACAACCATACCCTTATGTCCGATAACACCTTGACATTGTTTCCAATTAACAAAATGTCATCTACGTATAGTACAAGAAATACCACTACGTTTCTGTCACATCTCTTATATACACAAGACTCATCCGGACTTTGAATAAATCCATAAGACTGGATTACCTTATCAAAGCGGATGTTCCAAGACCTCGAAGCTTACTTCAATCCATAAATGGACCGATTAAGCTTACACACAAGATGCTCTTTGCCCTTTTCAATGAATCCCTCTGGTTGCTTCATATAGATATTTTCCTCAAGACTTCCGTTAAGGAAAGCTGTCTTGACATCCATCTGCCACACCTCATAATCCATATGAGCTGCAATGCATAAGAGAATCTGGATAGACTTAAGCATGGCTATCGGCGAAAAGGTCTCATAATCGATACTCTCTTTCTGAGTATACCCCTTTGCAGCAAGCCTTGCTTTGAATGTCTCTGTTATTTCGTAACTTAGATATATCTAACTTACATGAAAGAAGCCCTATTTATAGACAAGATTAGGGTTTATTCAAAAGAATAAATCAAACCCTATCCTAGGAATAAATCAAAATTTTATCCTAAGAAATAATTATTCCTAATGATATTTAGGGATAACAATTATCCCTAATCATATCTACAATATTCTAACACTCCCCCTCAAGTGGGAGCATATAAATTATATGCACCCATTTTGTTACATATGTAGTCAATTCGGGGACCTCTCAGAGACTTAGTAAACATATCTGCTAGTTGATCATGCGAGTTAACAAAACTAGTAGATATTTCTCCAGATATGACTTTCTCTCTAACAAAGTGACAGTCGACTTCAATATGCTTTGTCCTCTCATGAAAAACTGGATTTGACGCGATATGCATGACAGCCTGGTTATCACATATGAGTGACATTTGTGTAACATCTCCAAACCTGAGCTCCCGAAGCAATTGTTTGAGCCATATAAGCTCTTGACTGGCTATGGCCATAGCTCGATACTCTGCGTCCGCACTGGATCTCGCCACAACATTCTGCTTTTTGCTTTTCCAAGAAACAAGGTTACCTCCGACAAATATACAAAAACCAGAGGTAGATCTCCTATCAATTGGAGATCCTGCCCAATCTGCATTAGAATATCCTATAACTCAAGTATGTCCTTTGTTTTCGAACAAAAGACCTTTTCCTGGAGTGCCTTTGATATATCGAACAATGCAAATCACAGCATCCCAATGTTCTTTACATGGAGAGTTGAGAAACTGACTTACTACACTTACGGCAAATGAGATATCTGGACGAGTAACAGTAAGGTAGCTTAGTCTCCCTACTGATCACCTGTATTGTTCGGGATCTGGTAGAGGCTCCCCCTGATTTGGCAGGAGCTTAACATTAGGATCCATAGGGTTGTCAACTGTCTTTGAGTTTAACATTCCTGTTTCTTCTAGAATATCTATTGCATATTTCCTTTGGGATATAATGATCCCATTTCTGGACTGTGCTACTTCTATCCCCAAGAAATATTTGAGTTTGCCGAGATCTTTTGTCTGGAAATATTTGAAAAGATGTTGTTTCACCTGTGAAATCCCAAGATGATCACTGCCTGTGATGACAATATCATCAACATAAACCACTAGATAGATGCAACCAGTAGATGAGTGGCGATAAAAGACAGAATGGTCAGCCTCGCTCCGAGTCATGCCGAACTGTTGAATTACAATACTGAATCTACCGAACCATGCTCTAGGTGACTTCTTGAGACCATATAAAGATTTTCGCAAGCGGCATACAAGACCGGAAGACTCCCCCTGAGCAACAAAACACGGAGGTTGCTCCATGTAGACTTCTTCGAGCAGGTCACCATGTAAGAACGCATTCTTGATGTCTAACTGATAAAGAGGCTAGTGTTGAATCACAACAATGGACATGAATAGACGTATCGAAGACATTTTAGCAACAGGGGAAAAAGTATGCCCATAATCCAATCCAAAGATCTGAGTATAGCCTTTAGCAACAAGACGAGCCTTAAGTCTTTCAACCGTTCCGTCTGGACCAACCTTCACCGTATATACCCATTGACAACCAACAACTAATTTTTCTGGTGGTAGAGGGACGAGGTCCCAAGTCCCACAGCTCCGTAAGGCACTCATTTCGTCCAGCATAGCCTGTTTCCATCCTGGATGGGCAAATACATCTCCTGCAGTTTTCGAAAGAGAAACAGACGACAAGGAGGAAAGACAAGAATAATAGGAAGAAGAAAGGCGATGATAACTCAAAGACACATAATGAGGAGAAGGATTACGAGTTGAACGTATACCTTTGCGAAGTGCAATGGGAATATCAGATTCAGAAGATTGTACCGGAGGAAGGGGTGGAGGATCTGGCTCCGGACATGATTCTACAGTAGAATCAGTGTTGGGCGGTGGCATAGCAGGCTGAAGACGACGCTGATAAACCTGCAACAGAGGAGAAATTGAAGCTGGGGGTGATAAAGAGTCCTCCGGAGAATAAATGACTGGCATAGGCACAGAAGGAGGAAACTCGGACGACTCTGAAGGTCCAAAGAAAGGAACCGAATCAAAGAACGTGACATCAGCAGAGATGAAATACCGACGGAAAGTAGGAGAATAACACTTGTACCCTTTTTGAGACTGTGGGTATCCAAGAAAAACACATTTATGCGACCGAGGAGAGAGTTTATCAATGTCAGGATCAAGAGCATGAGCAAAACATGTAGAATCAAAGACCTTAGGTGGTAAAGGATGAAGGGACTGATTTGGATAAAGTACATGATGAGGTATTTGACCCTGTAAAATAGAGGAAGGCATGCAATTGATAAGATAACATGCAGTAAGTACAGCTTCTCCCAAAAAACGAAGAGGAACATGAGAGTGATGAAGAAGAGTCTGGGCGGTCTCGAGAAGATGTCGATTCTTGCGTTCTGCAACTCCATTCTGTTGGGGAGTATGAGGATAAGACATTCGATGTAATACGCCCTGAGACGTTAAGAAGGTCTGAAACGGAGTAGATAGATACTTACGTGCATTGTCACTTTGCAAGGATCGAAGAGGGATACCAAATTGTGTTTTGACTTCATTAAAAAAAGATTAGAAAATAGAAAACAATTATGAATGATCCTTCATCAGATATAACCAAGTGCAACGGGAAAAATCATCTATGAAGGTAACAAAATATCATGATCCGAATGTAGAAGAAACACGACTCGGACCCCAAATATCGGAATGAACCAAAGCAAAAGGAGACGTAGCCCGACTTATAATGCGAGGAGAAAATGAACTACGAATATGCTTGCCTAACTGACATGACTCACAAGATAAAGACTTTAAGTGAGAAAGACTAGGATGTAATTGTTTTAACTTATCAAGACTAGGATGTCCCAACTGAGCATGAATAACAAGTGGAGATGCCGCCGCTGAACCAACAAAAGAGGCCTGGTGAAATCGATATAGGCCATGAGACTCATATCCGGAGCCAATAATCCTCCCCATACTCCGGTCCTGTAATGACACAGAGGATTTAGTAAACGAGACGACGCAATCAAGAGACCGAGTAAGCTGACTTATTGATAACAAATTAAAGGGGGCTCCGGGAACATAAAGAACATTATGAATGGAAAGAGATGGAGAAGGATGAACAATACCAATACCTTGAGACTGAATTCGAGAACCATTTGCCATGGTGACAAATGGTAAATAACCGGAAGTAGATAGTGAAGAAAAAAGAGATCTATTACCAGTGATATGATCGGTGGCCCCAGAGTCAAGTACCCAAGGACTCACAGAGCGAGATATACCAATAAAGGAAATACCAACTTGTGTAACAGCAGCAAGGGAATTAGAACTGGCCATCTGACGTATTGGAGTTGTCGGAAACTGCTGCACCTGCAGCTTCGCGAATTTGGGCGGCTCAGACGACTAGCGCTGGTAGAAACCCACAGGATGCAGCAATCAGACGGCTTCGAGTGGCGCAAGTGTGGAGAGTGTCTGGCTGCTGCAGCTCGCAACTCTCAGGCAGACGGCGGCAAGGGAGAGAAAGGTGGAGGAACGGGTACAGGCCGCGCTTGCGGGAGGGAGAAAAGAACTCGCCGGCGGAGGGGCTGGCGGCGCTGGAGGCGACGCTCTTCGCGGAGCAGTTCCTCAACGACGGAGGCTGGTGACGGAGGTGCTGGGGGTGGGGGCGAGTGCGGCCTTCGTCACCGCCGGGAGCGTCGTCATGAAGGTAAATCTAGACGAGGCAGCTTCCGTGCTTTCCAGATCAACGATTTTCAGCGTCGATCCGTCGTCAGAAGGCCTGGGCGGGGTGGTGCACGGGGTGGGGGGCGCGACGCACTGGACGATGTTCCTGGAGGAGAGGCCGTTTATACCGGCGGTGGTGGCGGTGAAGAAGCTGAGCGTCAGGCGTCGCATGCGGAGCGGCGGCTGAGAGGAGGACGACCTCAAAACTGGACAAGCAGTTGCTGGCGTCACCGGCGTCGGTTTCTGGTGTCGGAGAGAAACGACAGAGAAGAAGGCGGAGAAAGGCCGTCGAGAAACGACGGAGAAGAAGATGGAGAAAGGTCGTCGCTAGCGTTTCCTTCGCTGCCGCTGCTGCTGCTGAACGAACGTCGATCGTCGTGCGTGAGGAAGCTGCCCGCGTGAGGAAGAAGAATGCGGCGGAAGACGCGTGAGAAAAGAACACGCCGGCGAAAGATGCGTCGGGAGAAGAACGCGGCGGAAGACTGTAAGATGCGCGCGCTCGGGAGAAGAACGCGGCGGCAGATTGCGAACGGTGAAAAATTAGGGCTCTGATACCATGTTATTTCGTAACTTAGATATATCTAACTTACATGAAAGAAGCCCTATTTATAGACAAGATTAGGGCTTATTCAAAAGAATAAATCAAACCCTATCCTAGGAATAAATCAAAATTCTATCCTAAGAAATAATTATTCCTAATGATATTTAGGGATAACAATTATCCCTAATCATATCTACAATATTCTAACAGTCTTAACCTTCCCGTCTATTCCTCTCTTTCTTTTGTAGATCCACTTGCATCCAATGGTTTTTACACCATCGGGTGGTTCTACTAGCTCCCAGACTTGATTCGAATCCATAGATTCAATCTCAATATTCATTGCACTTTGCCAAGATACCGCATCTTTATCTTGGATTGCCTCGTCATATGTCCAGGGATCAGGTTCATGTTCGCCAGGGATCAAATTAGAAGATTCTCCCAAGAACATGAATCTATCAGGTTGTCTAACAACCCTCCCACTACGATGAGGTATCACCTGTGTATCCTCTGTGACACGCGATGCAGTGACTTGTGGTATATCCTCTTGTACCGGTGGTACTGAAGAAGCGACTTCCCCTTTTAATTCCTCTAGAACAATCTTACTCATGAGCTTGTGGTTCTTCACATAGTCTTCCTCTAGAAATCTGGCATTCGTGCTAACGATCATCTTCTAATCTCTAGGACTATAAAACAAACCACCTTTTGTTCCCCTAGGATAGCCAACGAACATGTGTACTTTTGTACGAGGTTCCAACTTACCAGCATCCGCCTTCAGCACATGTGCTGGACTCCTCCAAATCCAAATATTTCTTAGACTAGGCTTTCGCCCAGTCCATAATTCTGTGGGAGTAGAAGGCACTAATTTAGATGGGACCAAGTTCAGAATATACACTGTCATATCTAGAGCATATCCCTAGAACGAATCTGGCAACTCAGAATAACTCATCATCGATCTAACCATCTCCATAAGAGTCCTATTCCTTCGCTCTGCTACACCATTCTGTTGGGGTGTACCAGGTGCAGACAATTGGGATTGAATTCCAGCCTCTGATAAGTAATTCCTAAACTCTCCCAAGAGGTACTCACCACCACGATCAGATCGTAGTGTCTTGATACTTTTACCTTGACGTTTCTCCACATCAGTCTTGAATTCTTTGAACTTGTCAAAGCATTCAGGCTTGCGGTGCATCAAGTAAATGTATCCATATCTCGAATAATTGTCTATAAAAGAGACAAAATACTCAAAACCACCTCTAGCCTGGATAGACATAGGACCACACAAATCAGAATGAACCAATTCTAACACATCTTTGGCTTTATACCCCTTGGCCTTAAAAGGCCTCTTGGTCATCTTACCCTCCAAACAAGATTTGCAGGTTGGGAAATCTTTCACCACTAATGAACCCAAAGATCAATCAGCTATCAACCTTTGAATTCTGCTTAGGTTAATATGACCAAGCCTAAGATGCCAAAGATATGTTTGGTTCATTTTCAAAGGTTCTTTTCTCTTATTGGAATTAGAAGATGAGTTATTAACTTCTATTTGCATCGTGGGAGCTTTTGGTTCAAGTGTGTATAAATTTCCTATCAATGCACCCGAACAGATAATCTCCCTATTCCTTCTTATAACAACTCTATCATTAAAAGAAATAGAATATCCATCCATAAACAATTTAGAAATCAAAATTAAATTCTTTCTAAATAAAGGTACATAAAGGCAATTCTTAAGAACCAAAACTTTATTTTTCTCAAAAGATAAATAAAACATCTCCCACTGCAACAGCCGCCACCTTCGTGGCATCGCCCAAGTATACGGTAATCTCCCCCTCAGCCAGTCGTCTAGTTTCCTAGAGCCCCTACAAAGTATTGCAGACATGATCAGTGACTCCCGTATCTACACACCAAGTGTCGGTAGATAACACCGCTAAACATGTTTCAACGACTAGACCAAAAGTTATACCTTTGTTCTGCTTGCGGTTGGGGTAGTCCTTCTTCCAGTGTCCAGTCTGCTTATAAGTGAAGCACTTTCCTTTTGGCTTCTTCACTCCTCCCTGAGTTCCTCCCACCGCCTTTGCCCCAGCTTATTTCTTCTTCTTCTTGCCTTTTGGCTTAGAAGTAGAAACCTTTTGGGTAACCATGGCATGCGTCTGAGCACTCTGACGAAATAGCCCCTCTGCCGCCTAGAGTTCTATCAGAAGCTCCGCCAACGAATACAACCTCTTGTTCATGTTGTAGTTCAGGTGAAAATGCTCAAAACTCCTAGGTAGAGACTGGAGAATGATATCGACCTGGGTTTCCCCATCGATCTCAGCTCCGAGGACTTCCAACTCATTCAAATGAGCCATCATCTTGAGAACATGATCCCTCACGGGTGTTCCCTCGATCATTGTGGTCGTCATCAAGTTCCTCATGACTTCCTGCCTTGCAGCCCAATTCTGGTGTCCGTAAAGCTCTTTGAGATTGAGCATCATGTTATAAGAAGTGGGCATGGCTTGATGCTGATGTTGCAGTACATTTGACATAGATGTCAAAATGTAACACCGCGCCATCTCATCGGCCTTGATCCACTTCTTATAACTCTCCTTCTCCTTTTCCCCAGAATCATCCGCAGGCTTAGGAGGGCACTCTTCGAGGAGTACATATTTGTATTCCACAACAGTCAAGACAAAGTCAAGATTCCTCTTCCAATCAACATAGTTGGATCCAGTAAGTTTATTCTCTTTCAGTATCACAGCAAGTGGGTTGAAAGCCATTTTGAAAGAAAACCTAAGAATCACATAGATCAAAACATTAGATTTCAAAAAATTATTGATTCCTCAAACAATAAAATTTAAAAAACAACCAACACCGAGAATATCGTATGCCACGATAGTGTGGACGTATACAAATTCTACATTTGTAAGAGGAGGTTTTATCCATTAATTTTACTATCCTGTCAACCTAACTTTTTGACAAGTAAAATTAATAGTTGGTTCATCTTCGGACCTACAAATAAAAGTAGTGACTCCGATGGGGAGGATACTTATATTTGTATCTAAGTGTTCACTATTACTTGGTACCAAGGTAATTATCTCGGGTTATGTGCCATCCGATGGGGAAGTACACACGCTCCTTAATAATTTCCTATAACCATATTCGACCTTGTGATCCGCAAACAAACTCATCTGATGGGGAGGAAGGCACTCAGAGCCGACGCGCAAGTTTGTTTGCATCACATGTCAAATCGTAATGGAGGCCGTGGGAATTTATAAAAATATCCCTCTCCCACTTAGTAATTTGAAATTGAGGAATTTTCTAGCCTACGACATGCATATCAAACAATAAATATGAAAAATAAATATTTTCCAACTATTATGGCTTTTGTCTTCAATATGTCTCCTCGTCAGATCGCTTATCTCGCCCGCCTCCCTCCTACGCCATGTACAAGCCATCCGAGATCCGAAGCCGAGAAAATCTATTTTAATTTACATCCATCGATCCTATACTCCACGAGGGAGTGTACATGAAATCTAGATCGAAAGTAAACTAAAATAAAAAGAGTGGCTAAACAATGCCGTATCTAATTTACAAAAATTAAATACTAGCCTCGTCAACCCCAAGGATTCAACAAAATATACAATTACACACATACAATCACATACACACATATGGCCATAATAGTTGAATCCTATGCCTGCAACCAAAGAGTTAACCTACACATATCCTAATATTATCCGACACATATAATATATGAAAAGTGCATAAAAGTAACCGAATCTTAAACACACAAAATCAGAAATCGTGGCTCTGATACCACTTAAAGGTTTTGGAACCGAAGCTCTGATACCACTTTGAAGGTTGGAAACTTCGCTTCCCTCTTCAACTCGGTCGCTTGTTCATGGCGATCCCATTGACGTCCCCGGATTAAAAAATTTAATCCTAGACAAAAGGGATCACTCAAGAAACCATTTCATCATCGTGCTATTCGATTAGAGTAGTCACTTGAACAAACTTGTTGTTCAAGCCACCAACCTCTATTCTACGAATAGCCGTGGAATAGACGATGTACGGATCACCGGCTTTTGTGTTTATGTTCGGGGTCCAAGTTATATTAGCCACAAAACAGAATATATCATGCATATATAATTGAGAAACAATTATAAACATGTTACATAAGAAAATAGATAAGTATTATACCTCTCGATCTTCTATCGTATGTCTCTCCTCCTTTTGGACGTCGTGTGGGCGACGATCTACCAAAAGTTGAAGCTCCTAGATCACCAATCTTCCTTCCTTGCTCGCTCCGAACAAGAGGAAGACTAAGAAACAAAACCCTTCTCCTTCCTTTAGCCAACTAACAAACACCAACCTAGGTGCTTGCTGCGGGCCAACAAGGAGAAGATGATGGAGATAGTTGTCGGCCAAGAGCTCCAAGGGAAGACCCTAAGCCTTATTTCCACCGGCCAAGGAGAGGAGAAGGACTAGGTTTGGACGCCGGCCAAGGGAGGGAAGGAGGAGATGGGCACCGGCCACCAAGGAAGAAGAAGAAGAACTTCTCCAATTGTTGCCGCCCACTCCAACACCCAAACCCTAGCCGCCCAAACACAATCCTAACCTAACTAGGATTCCTTGCCGCCCAAGGAAAGCAAACCCTAATCTCCTAAGCCATCATATTTCCGCCCACCCTATGCTCTCCTTTTATAGAGTTAGGGATATGCCTTGTTTTAATCTCAACCATCGGATCTAGAGATTTAATCTCAACCGTCGGATCTAGAGATTTAATCTCAACCGTCGGATCTAGAGATTTAATCTCTACCTTTGGATCTAGAGTTTTGTTTTCAACCATTAGATCTAAGCTTCATGAGGTTTTAATAGGCTACAATAGGGACCATGAGGAGGAGTTGGATCTTGGCCACCCAATGGATCAAGCCCACATAAAGTCCGATCCATTAATGATAATCCAATCCACTAAAGGATTATCATTGATCTACCTCACCAACCCCCATAAGTCAATATGGGCTCCATATATTATTTGTATATTTTTCTCTCCGTGTTTAAGATCTCGAATGTCCGTCGATTAATTAATTTACTGACCATTAATTAATCAACATCTAACTCCATGAGTAGTACCACTCAACCTTATCATCATGCCGAACCAAGTCCACCTGCAGGGTTTACATGATGAACCTTATGAGCTCCTCAAGGGGACATCATCATCCTAATATATAGGACACGGTTTCCTCCTATAATCAATGACACACCATATAAATAATATCATTTTCCAACTTACCGAGCCTATCGATTTAATCTATAAATCTCGCCCATTGGTAAATCAAAGAAATGAATACTAAGTATATGTGCCCGTTATTATATCGGGATTAAGAGTATGTACAATATAATATCTGAGGTCCGATTTGATTATGTAGTCAGCAATAAATCGAATCACCTCTAAATCGGTCCTGCTCAATACACACAAAGTGTACTAGTGTAATTCTATGATCAAGATAAACCAATACCAAATCACACTACAACCATACTAATGGTTTGTCCAAAGCCATCTCGGTTGTGAGCCTTTACTTATACTTTACAAGGATCCGATAACATGATCTCCCGTGTGACACCACACACCATGTTATCTACAATGTAATGTATTAGACAATATGCATAACCATAAATATGCAAACAATGATCATGTGATTCTTATTTCAAAAATAAAGATGTTCATACAAAAGATAGACTTTTCAGTATACATCCCAACAGTTCAGCCGAAGGCTCATCACTATGAGTTTTCGATTGTGGTGCTTGACCAGGTATCTCATTAATGTCTATTGGAGTATCTTGAACCTCTTCAAGTTCAACAATACTCCCATGTTTTCTTGCAAGAGAAACTCTTTCTCTAGAAACACAACATGCCTTAAAACAAACATCTTTTGTTCCACAGGGTGATAGAATTGGTAACCCCTTGTTTCCTTAAGGTATCCAATAAATAGACACTTGTCAGACTTAGCATCCAACTTGTCTGACACAGTCCGCTTCACATAAGTAGGACAATTCCATATCTTCAAGTAAGATAAATGTGGTTTCTTACTATTCCATATCTCATATGGAGTAGTTGAGACTGCCTTGGTCGGGACTCGTTTAACAAGTAAACAACTATCTGAAGCACATAGCCCCAAAATGACTTAGGAAGATTCACATGATTCATCATCCACCTGACCATGTCCAATAAGGTTCAATTTCGCATCTCAAATACACCATTAAGCTGTGGTGTATACGATGGAGTCCATTGAGACAATATACCATTGTCCTTCAGATAATCTAGAAACTCTTGACTCAAGTATTCACCTTCTCGATCTGGTCGAAGTATTTTAATACTCTTGCCAAGTTGTTTCTCTACTTCATTTCTGAATTCTTTGAACCTTTCAAAGGCTTCAGACTTGTGTTTCATCAAGAACACTTACCCAAATCGTGAGTAATCATCGATGAAGGTAATGAAGTAGCTATAGCCTCCTAGAGCATGAGTTGACATAGGTCTGCATACATCAGTATGTATTAGACCAAGCAACTCTCCCATCGGTTCACCTTTTCCAGTAAAAGGTAACTTGGTCATCTTACCCTTTAAGCATGATTCACATGTATCGTATGAATCTAATTCAAACGATTCTAGAATTCCACATCGGTGTAATTCAAACATGCATTTCTTGCTCACATGGCCAAGATGACAATGTCATATGTAGGAATCTAATTGATTATTTTTTTCAAGCACACTTGTTTCTCGCTTCGATACTGAAAATGTCACTGGATACATCCAACGTATAAATATCTTTGCTTAAAGTTCCAGTTCCATAAAGAACGTCATTCAAAGTTATGTAACAACAATTATTACTAAAAGTTAAATGGTACCCATTTCTATTTAAATAAGAAATAGAAATGATGTTCTTTATTAACGAAGGAACATAAAAGCAATTGTCCAATTCTAAGACAAGTCCTGTAGGGAGTTTCAACAAATACGTTCTGATGGCGAGTGCAGAAACCTTTGCTCCATTCCCAACACATAAATTTGACTCTCCCTTGACGAGTATTCTTCTATTCCTTAGCCTATGTATGTTATTACATATATGTGAACCACACCCGATATCCAATACCCAAGTGTTTAAGAAAATAGAATGACAATCAATAACAAAAATATCTGAAGAAGATGGGGCATCCGATGTCTTATTCTTCTTCACGGACTCAAGATAAATCTTACAATTTTTTCGCCAATGACCCTTCTTGCCACAATGATGGCAAGTGCCCTTTTAAGCTAATTCTGCCTTTTTAGCCCATTTCTTCTTCCCCTTTTGTTGTTCCTTTGACTTCCTCTTAGAACCTTTCTTCGAGGAATCAACTAAACACATTGTCCCCTGCTCATGCTTCACAGAAGGCTCCACAGTCTTCAGCATGTTGAGCAGTATCATAGATGAACCTCCTTGCATCTCAAAGATGAAGAGGAGCTTGGAGACTTCGAGCCTTTCGGATCTCACTTGCACATCAAACAACTCATAAAGATGAAAGACTATGGTATGAGCATTCATATGCTCATGCTGCTTCCGCAGCTCGGGTGTCATCATGGCTAGCATGATGCAACTTGCCAACTCAGAATCAATCACTTGTTTCTGATAGGCCAACAATTGGTCTGAAGTTGCATCATCCTTAGGACGGGTGGGAAGAGTCTCTTTGAGGACATACACAAGCTTTTTAGCCTTGAGAACAATTCTCAAGTTTCTAAGTTAGTCCAAGAATTTCGGCCCAGTCAATTTATTTGAATCCAAAATCGAGCATAAATTCAAAGACGTCATGATCAATCAATTAACCTAGAAATATAAATCAAGCATATATGAGAAAGATGATTTAAAATGCATCAACATACATTTACAAAATCCCATTTATTTTTTGAATTTCAAAAAACCCTCAAAATTAATTTGGGAGATCGTAGGTCCATCTCCGAATGGGTTGATATCCAACATAGATAAGAACAACCTTGGAGAGAGTCCAACAAGTCATTCTTAACTACAATGGTAGGTGTCAAGTATGCCGATTGCATATCACATATATGCAACTATCACAATGTGCTATCAACTAATTGAATGTTCACACATACATTGGGTTGTTAACACATTAACAGGTATGCATCATATGCATAGCACCCAATTTCACCTCCCTTCACATCGACCTTGGAGAGACTCCAACAAGCCGGTGCTCCAGGTTAAAACCAACCCATTAATTGAGAAATAGTTTTAATATGGTTAGAGCGTATTCAACCAATTAGCCAAGCTTGGAGAGAGTCCAACAACCCAAGCTAACGATTGACCTCTGACTCTTACCATATTAGAATTAAACTATTTCATGGTTTGAACATGTTCAGGTTCGAGCCGGGCTTGGAGAGAGTCCAACAATCCAAATAAGAAACGAAACTCTGATTCTAACCATATTAATGGAAGGTGTAGGCTTTAATATTGTATAAGGGTTTTGTGGTCTCATCATTCTTTTCATGCAAATAACTATTATCTACATGGCATGATACACATGACATACATAAGTGCATCTAATGCATCTAAATGTCACGACACGCATGACATAATGATATGCATCTTAATGCAATTACATGTCATACAATTATGACATGTATAAAATTTCTTTATTTGTCATAGCTATTTTAGAAATAAAATATGTTTTAGATTTGATTTCTCAAATCAAATCATGATTAAATTAAAAAACAAATTTCTAAATATAATCACATATTTTATTTATGGAAAGTGTTAATTAAGGAAAGTCAAATCTAATTTAGGAAATAAATTTCTTAAATTGTAATTTCCTAATCATATTAGGAAACTTTCAATTTGAATTTCTTTACAGATTAAAATGTCCATAAATACTTCTAAACTTTTCAAAAGTAGAATATTTCCATAAATATAATTATGACTATCGCAAAACAATTTTACGATTATGTTGAAACACAATCTGACTCTGATACCACTATTGGGTTTCCTCGGCACTGATGTGGGTGTGTG
This sequence comes from Wurfbainia villosa, assembly GCA_025175895.1. Taxonomy (NCBI): domain Eukaryota; kingdom Viridiplantae; phylum Streptophyta; class Magnoliopsida; order Zingiberales; family Zingiberaceae; genus Wurfbainia; species Wurfbainia villosa. The sequence goes on from CM046006.1 coordinate 36,722,219, forward strand.
TTCGAATATATTTCGTAAACATGCACACAGCGGAAGCAAAAAGAAGCAATAAACTAACTTTATTACAACACACCACACGCATGGATGATACAACAAGTGTAGACATAATCACTATTTTAAATTTTGCAATAAAAGAAAATTTATTCTAGTTATACCTGACGTATCACGTGTAGCGGGAATGACATCAACCATAGTGACCCTCGCTAGAATCGCCTCTATCCGTATCCACACCGAGTATCTTCGGGATAGCTTCACGAATCCATGAGCCCCGTCTTCGCAAGAGTTACTAGCCCCGTGTCGAAGACATTGTGATCCAAGATACGATCACAATCCGAATCAAAATTCGGATCTAAAAATGAGCTCCACGAACTCGCTTTTCGGAAGCAGTTTTCGTCAACCAATTGATGAAACCTTGGTCCTTCACCTATGAGGATTGCCGGAGATTCAATCCCCTGCAAGTAGGTCACTGTCAGAGCATAAAACACTGACCAAACAACCTCTCTATGATGAGAGAAATAAGCTGTCCAAAACTGGACAGCTTGTGTTGGTGGAGAAGATGGTCGTCCAATCAATGGTCGGTTGCTCCTTGGTTGCCGACAGCCAAGGGAGGATGGCCGGAGGAGTTGCCGGTCGCTGGTGGGTGGGCGGCGGCAGCGGCGAAGAGGAGGAGCTACTGCAGCAAGGTTGGGCGGCAAGAAGAGGAAGAGGAGAAGAGAAGTGGGCGGCAACTCTTAGGGCTTCATTAGGGTTTCCAAAACCCTTAAGTCATATTTTATAGAGCGCGTGTTTATTGGCCATCAAGAAGCCTTCTCTTAGTGGTTATTGGTTCACAACTAAAACTCGTTAACCTGCTCCAATAACTTAAATTAAAATAAACCAAACCACATTGGTCTATTTTAAGTTAAAATAAACCAAACCAACTTTGTTTCATTCGTTTAAAACAAACCAACCCCTTTGGTTTATTTTCCACCATTGGATTAGAACTAAACCAATTTGGTTCATCCATCATATCTTCAAAAGACACGACCCATCCATACTTCCGATGCAACTGAAACCATTTCATGCTCACTCTATGTTTGGTCCAATCAAACTGTAAAATACCATAAATAACATTACTATAGAATAATAATGATTTAATTAGAGGAATTATATCAGTTAACGAGGGATGGTTAGGGCTAAATTAAAGTTACCCTAGGTTTAAAAAGGGTTATTAAAAGGGATCGGTTCTTCTTCTTTTCGTGGATCCATTTCTTCCACCATAATCGACCCGCTTCTTCATTTCCCTTCCAAAAATGCCCAACTCCTCCTCTCTTCCGAAAATGCTAGACTCCTCCTTTCTTCCGATCACACCTTTTCCTCCTCTCATTCTCGAGCATGATTTCCTTCTCTTCTTCTTCTCCGCGGCAGTCGGTTGTCACCGTGCTGCTCATCGCCGCACCAAGACCGCCTCCTCGAGCCGCTCGCCGCACATGCCACCGTGTCACAACCCCTATCGCCGCTATCACATTGTCAAACTCCACCGCCTCTTCTCCACCCACGTGCCTTCTGCTTCTCTCTTGATACTTCGAGCGCTGCTCATTTCCTCTGTCAATCCAAGGACAACAAGTGTCATCAGCTCTCCTCTTCCCCTCAAGCTTCGCCGGAGCGACTGGTCGGCCGCCAACCACTACTTGGGGGCAATCCTCACTGAAGTTGAAGAGCTGATCCTCACTGTGAGTGATGAATCTGATGTTGGCCACCTCTTTCATCACTTCGCCACCGAAGACCTCCACCTAAGCAGCAAACATCACCATTGCATCCGGTCTTTGCTGCGGTGAGCTCTTCATCCCCATCAACTCTGTTTTCTGCAAATTTGGACGACAGTAAGGGGGTTGTCCTCCCTTTTCATTGCTTGCGTCCCTTGGCAATTAACAGTAAGTTCAAGAGGGAAAGAGGGAAACCTGGAGGTCTTTCAGATCCGAGAGGAACATCAACAATGTAGATCTTTCGACATTGGGCAGACCTATCAATCGGTAATGGGCATCAACCATATATTCGATTGTGTTAGGTAATTTTTTTGTTCTCTTTGGATTTGGTATGCACGTATCGGTAGGATGCAGAAAAAAAAACTTAGATACTATGTATCTGTAGGTGTTTCGGGATTATTGTGGTTGAGTTTCACCTTCAATTTATCTGGATTGTTTAAATTGAACTCACTAAAGTGGATCAAGGAGTTGTGTGCTCTTGAATTGGAGTTAGGTAAGCTAGATCTAAGTAAGGATGTTGTGATATTTGAGATATATTGCAATCACTAGATGAATGATGTTAAATGGTTCATGTTGGGTGATATTTGGTGGACAAAGAGGTTGTGCAATTAAGGCATAACCAGGTAAGTCTGGATCTTAATGTTTATGAATATATATATTACTATGTTAGAAGATGTTGTTTTTGATTCGAGGTGGATGTGTGATAACTTTGCAATAGGATATTAAAGTAGAGTTATTTGTGCAGTATATTGTAGATGGAATCTAATTAAGGGATTGATTTAGTTCTACTATGGGATTGACAGTAGAACTTTGATATATATTGTATTCTGGGATGCAGGATGTTGATTTCAAAACTTTGATTAGTGATGGATGCTTGTACGTGTGGATAGCTAATATGAGCTACATATTAGGTGGGTAATTTCCTACCATGGTCAGCTAGCAGCTAAACCGTGAAGTATATAACTTCATATTATTGTCACTTTGACCTTGACTCCACTCTAGTTTTTCTGATGCTTGATACTTGCCTTTACACTTAAATACTCTATTATTGTTGTTATCTATTCATTCATCTTTGTTATGAATTATAGATATTGTGGTAAGTAGACCTGTAGTGGTTTACCTATGTGTACGTAGCTAAATTCGGTTGTAAAATTGAATTGTGCAATTTAGATAAATCATCCGAGGGTGGATAATTCTAGAAGAAAAGTTGAGTTTTCATGTTAGATCCTGATGAGGTGTACATATCCACTATGGATCATGTAGTCGGGTATGGACATGTGATTTGTCGATACAGCATCACTATGAACCCGTGGTCCTAGCTTGGTTGTGATCGATTGAGTATGACTCTCTACAGGATAGTGAGTCTGTTGATCAGTCGAGTATAACTCTCTACAGGATAGAGAATGTTATGATCAATTGTATATGACTCTCTGTAGGATAGAGAGTGTGTTGATTAGTCGAGTATGACTCTCTACAGGATAGAGAGTGTTATGATCAGTTGTGTATGACCCTCTGTAGGATAGAGAGTGTATTGATCAGTTGAGTACGACTCTCTGCAGGATAGAGAGTGTATTGATCAGATTGATATGACTCTCTGTAAGATAGAGAGTCTGTGGAGGATATATGTTTGTGTGACTGTGCATTCATGTCATTTACATGCATGCTAGCGATTAGGTCTCCCTTGTGGTTGAGAGGGTCGTCAGTCATCCTGCCTCCCAGATTACTCATGGAGGAGTAACTAGTGTGAGGGAAGAGCATTTATTGTGTCACACTCTTCCACTATAAACGGTGGTAGTTGGAGTTGCGTGCAATTGTCCTGTGTGTGTGGCACTCGACCACTCATGGGTAGTGACTGTCAGAGTGGCCTACAGCAGGGACCCCCGTCGTGTAGCTAGCTCTTTATGCTTATATGCTACTTGACCATACTGCCCACTCGGCCACTCGAGAGTAGTGGTTGGTGTTGAGTTGGGACAGTTATCATGTCGAGCCACCGAGGCCACACTGGAGTCATGGTAGCTTTAGGGTGAGCTGATATGACCATGCATTCTGCATTGCCGTGTCTTATGGCATTTTGCATATATATATATATATATATATATATATACGGATGATTGTGCTTAGTGTATATATAGATGCAGTCTATATATATGCTTATTGTGATGTTGCATTTGTTTGTACTATGCTTGCTGCATTTGTTTGTTCAATATCATATATGCTACTGCATTTGCTATATGATAGTGTGTGGGATACCCGTGTATGAGTTGGTCAGACTGTTGTATATCTTTGACTAGTACCCTGAGATGATATGGGATGGACCCGGTTCATCGTTGTATTTGTCATAGGATGTTAGAATGGTGGTTTGTCACTTATAGAGTTAGAAGTACTCTACCATATTATAGGTGTTGTATTATGGTACTGATACTTAGGTTGTATGAGTTACATCATTGTCGATTCTCAGGTATGTCAGTACCTTATATTGTTATTGTCGATCTGTTTAGTTATACAATTGTTATATTATGCTAGTGTATATCTATTATACTTGTATACAACATATTGATGACTCGCATGTGATATATATAAATTATGCATGCACTTTTATTCTTATTACCGCTGAGTTATACTCACCACCATAGACCCCGAGTTTCTTGTCACCTAGGTAATAAGTACTCGACTCTGTGATGGGCTTGGAGCTTTGTAGGCTGGCAATATCTCATCTCATCTCCGAGGGTCCCAGTATGGATTTATGTTTTCTTTTAATTTTAGATGTTTCTTACTTCGATCCGAATTTATGTGTTGGATTGTAGTGTTGATCATGTGGTTGGTGTACACACTTGTGGATTTGGGATTTTTTTTGCCGATGTTTCCGTTGTGTTTTGGTGTCAGTCATACCAGTATGAATTGTGTAGTTGTTATGTCATTGTGTTATTTTCAGCTGTGTATTGTAATATTTACTTTGTTATATGATGTTGTGATTGTGACCAAATGACCTTGTATAAACAGGATATGTTGCCACATACAGGGGAGATGTTGTCCGTTTATTTTCGACTCGGCATACTCTCAGGGCGTGACACAAACCAAGTCTCTCTCTTGGTGTAAGAATCTCATTCTCAAGCTCATTTTAAATCCTTTGGATAACACTCATTATGCATGTGACCAAATAGGTTCCCGATTTATGTTGGCCATCTATAATTAACCATTAATTATAGAACGATCATGAGTGGCACCTAGCAGTACATCATGATCCCCAATTAACTAGAAAATCAATGGTTGATCCCAGAACAATTTCTGAAACCTTTCAGTAGCCACAGTGAATCGTGCCCCGTTCCATTCACTCATCTTATACCCACTTGGTTCAGGACATGGTCTATAGTGTCAGTCCCCACTAGGCTGACTACGTCACACCTAGCCCAAGTATCATTTCCTCGTCCTGCGGATTATAGTTACTGCACATGTATCCAAGAGTATCTTACTCTAAACATGTAATGCTTTGGCCAAAGACTTTAGTAACAATCCGACGAGAGGCCAAGGGTATACATCTCCTCGCAAGGAGTGGTGAATCCTTTGTAGACTATTCAAATACCTTCAAGCACTTCGACTTATACCCAACCATCCCGGGTCCTCATCTCCTTGGAGATACTTGCTTAAGATGTCAAAGCATAAGTCTCCATGACCAAGACGACTTGAATACCGCAAGTCGAAGGAACATCGCACTTAAGCTGCAGTAAGAACTTCATTAACATATCCATATTGTAGAAGATCGTTGGAACGCTAGAGGGGGGTGAATAGCTTGAATTCGTTCGTCGATGGAATACATTCGTGTTCGTCTACACAATTTCATTAGCGCGTAACGGAATAATAATAAAGTGATAATGAAATAGACAAACACAACACAACACGAGGATATAACATGGTTCGGAACCTCAAGGTTCCTACTCCACGGATCGGGCTCAAACGAGCCATAGCGATGCCAATGCAATCGCTAATCACAAATACTCCTTCTCGACACAAGTCGGAGGCGGAGAAACCTCTTACAAACTATTACAACAACAAGAAGCGGATACAAGCAATTACAATAATGAAATATAATGCAAGTGAAGAAAACTATTTTACAATTGCTCTTTGAATGCTTGATCGCTTGGTTGCTTGAAATGAACTTGGAGACTCTGATTTGCAGCATCAAATCACCCCAAATGCCCTCAAGAACCACTTGCTTTTTCCTCCTCCACGAGCTCCATTTATATCTTCTTCCTGGGCTGGAAAAAGCCGATTAGTCGATTGCTTGGGACCATCAGTCGACTGATCATATTGTTTTTGTGAGACAACGGTGTAATTCACGCTAGAAAAATCTAATGGCTAGGACATTAGTCGACTGATCATGACCATCAGTCGACTGTTCAAGCCATCACTCGACTGATGACTGCAGCGGTCGAGTGAGACTCCATTCTGTGCCCCAAAACCCGAGCATCAGTCGACTAATCACACAATCAGTCGACTGCTCATCCAATCAGTCGACTAACCTTCTCTGGCAGTCGATTGCTATGACACTTCCTGCAGTCAAACCCTAGTTGACTCACACCAGTCGACTACCATATGACACCAGTCGAATGACACACCTCAAACATGAGGTTTTAACCTTAACCATGAGTTTTAACCCAAGTATGGTGCCCCCATACTTGCTAGACCACCCTTAGCCTAGACCTAAGCCTTCTAGCCACCTCCATCATCCGCATGCCTCTCGGATTCCTCCAAGTCATCCATGACTTGTTCATCCATTGTGCTAGCCTTCAGGTGCTTCCATCGGCTATGTCATGCTAACGGTGTCTATACCGCCAAGGCACATTGGACTTACACTGCCAAGACTCTGCTTGGACTTTACGCTGCCAACCATTGGACTTATGCTGCCAAGACTCCCGCTTGGACTTTACGCCGCCAATATCAAACCCCTTGGACTTCTCAAATGCAAAGACTCAAACTTGGACTTTCCCTTACCAACACATGTTGGACTTTTCATGCCAAGACCCATGCTTGGACTTTTCCTTGCCAAGACTCATGCTTGGACTTTACATGCCAAGTACTCAAGACTTAGACTTTCCCAAATGCCAAGTGTCCCACTTGGACTTTCCATGCCAAGTACCCATGACTTGGACTTTCCCATGACAATCACATTGTCATATGTTTTTGTCAAACATCAAAACATCTCTCGAGTCAAACTCGAGTCCTGGTTAATCATGACCTGGGTCGATTGCACCAACAATCTCCCCCTTTTTAATGTTTGACAAAAACCAAACAAACCATTGAGTTAGGACACTAACTCAACCCAATCATCCCCATCAATTTTCCCAATTGATGTCATTCTCTCAATAAGTTCTCCCCTAAAATATTCTCCCCCTTTTTGACTGTTGGAGATTTGACGCCGCTAGAGGGGGGTGAATAGCGTTTGACTGTTCTAGATGGAATTCGATCGCGTGTTTGTGTCTATGATTTTCGTTAGCGCAGCGGAAACAAAGATAATAAAGCAATAACGAAAACACAAACACACAAACGCAAGGATATAATGTGGTTCGGAACCGAACCAGTTCCTACTCCACGAATCGAGCTCTAAAGAGCTCTAGCGATGCCAATGCAATCACTAACCACAAATACTCCTTCTCGACACAAGTCGAAGGTGGAGAAACCTCTTACAAACTATTCTTACAACAATAAGAAATAGATACAAGAAATTACAACAATGAAATATAATGCAAGTAAAGAAAACTACTTTACAAGAGCACTTTGGTTGCTTGATCTTTGGTTGCCTTGGACTAGCCTTGAAGGACTGGAAGAGCACCAACAATTCCCCTTCAAATCGCCCAAGAAAACCCTTATGAATTGATTAATGAAATCCTCCACGAGCTCCCCTTTTTATCTTGCGTCGGGCTAGATTTTCGCCTATCAGTCGACTGCCATAAGTCCCCAATCGACTGATGCCACTGTTGTCATGAGACAACGGCTCAATCCACGTCGGACAAGTTTCAACGGGACTCTTGGCGATCGCTATAACATTGGCGATCGTGCTAGCCCGTAGTCGAGCTCGGCTCTGAGCGTTCTGTGCTCGACATTGGGATCATTGCCGACCCTTAGCGCGATCATTGCTGTCGACACCAGTCAACTGCTCCAATGAGCAGTCGACTGCCAGAGCATTTCCAGCTCTAAACTGACAGTCGAACTCAAGTCGACTCACGGCAGTCGAACCGGCCATAATGTCAGTCGACTGCCAACCTCAAAAATGAGGTTTTAACCCAAGTATGGTGCCCCATACTTGCTAGACCACCCTTAGCCTAGACCTAAGCCTTCTAGCCACCTCCATCAGCCTCACGCCTCTCGGATCCCTCCAAGTCATCCATGACTTGTTCATCCATCGCGCTAGCCTCTAGGTGCTTCCGTCGGCTATGTCATGCTAACGGTGTCTACACCACCAAGGCACATTGGACTTACGCCGCCAAGACTCCGCTTGGACTTTACGCCACCAACCATTGGACTTATGCTGTCAAGACTCCCGCTTGGACTTTACGCAGCCAATATCAAACCCCTTGGACTTCTCATGCCAAGACTCAAGCTTGGACTTTCCCTTGCCAACCCATGTTGGACTTTTACATTGCCAAGACCCATGCTTGGACTTTTCCCTTGCCAACCCATGTTGGACTTCTCAAATGCCAAGACCATGCATGGACTTTCCCTTGCCAACCCATGTTGGACTTTTACATTGCCAAGACCCATGCTTGGACTTTTCCCTTGCCAACCCATGTTGGACTTCTCAAATGCCAAGACCATGCTGTTAGTAATATATGAGAGATGTCCTAAGGCAATCGCCTTATGTATGAACCATTTATATGATAAATGAAGATTCACTATTTGAGTATACATGTTTCATGTATTTGATTGGATCTTAAAATCATTTACTGAATGTCCACGATACGATTCACAGTATGAGAGAATTTGTGATTGGATCATAACTAGTGAGTATCTCTACATGTGTAATTGTGATGTATCGGAATTATCCCTAGTCGATGAATTAATGGATTTGGACACCATCAATTCTTTCGAGACTAGCACGAGGTATACTCCTTGGTGTATCCAAGCAGCTGATTCTCACTGGCTGGAGACATTGTGATGTCCGGAGTTGATCGTGGATGCTAGTTATGGTAACTAGTTCATTGGAGTGACCAGCCGTAAGACTTCATATGGTTCTCTGCATATATAGATATGTCAATGAAGTTCTTACTGTAGCTTAAGTGCGATGTTCCTTTGACTTGCGGTATTCAAGTCATCTTGATCATGGAGACTTATGCTTTGACATCTTAAGCAAACATCTCTAAGGAGATGTGGACCCGGGATGATTGGGTATAAGTCAAAGTGATCGAAGGTGTTTGAATAGCTTATAAAGGATTCACCACTCCTTGCGAGGAGAAGTATACCCATGGCCTCTCGTCGGATTGTTACTAAAGTTTTTGGCCAAAGCATTACATGTTTAGAGTAAGGTACTCTTCGATACATGTGCAGTAACTATAATCCGTAGGACGAGGAAATGATACTTGGGCTAGGTGTGACGTAGTCAGCCTAGTGGGGACTGACACTATAGACCATGTCCTGAACCAAGTGGGTATAAGATGAGTGAAGGGAATGGGGCACGAATCATTCGAGCTGCTGAAGGGTTTCAGAAATAGTTCTGGATCAACCATTGATCTTTTCGGTTAATTGGGGATCATGATGTACTACTAGGTGCCACTCATGATCATTCTATAATTAATGGTTAATTATAGACGACCAATATAAACCGAGAACCTATTTGGTCACATGCACAACGAGCGTAATCCAAAGGATTTAAAACGAGCTTGAGAATGGGATTCTCAGACCGAGAGAAACTAGGTTTGGTTGGACCAAACATGAAGCGAGCATGAAATCGTTTCAGTCGCAGTGGAAGCGTGGATGGGCCGTGTCTTATGAAGACATAATGGATGAACCAAAATGGTTTGGTTCTAATCCAATGGAGGAGAATAAACCAAAGGGTTTGGTTTATTTTAAACGAATGAACCAAAAGTTGGTTTGGTTCGTTTTAACTTAAAATAAACCATCATGGTTTGGTTTATTTTAACTTATACTAATGGAGCGGGTTAACGGGCTTTATGGATATGATCCATTAACCCTTAAGAGAATTAGTTCTCTATAAAAGAGGGCTTAAGGGATTGTTAAGCCCTAATCCACAACCCTAAGTTGCCGCCCACCTCTCCTTGGAGAAATTCGGCGCCAACTCTCCTCCTCCTTACCGCCGCCCACCTTGAGGCTTCAAGCGCGTCGAAGGTGCTGACCTTCCCCCTGCGCCGGTGTTGAGCTGCCCCGGTGATCTTCTTTAGGTTTGGCATCAAGGTGAGCTCTATCTTCCCTTGGTTGGCCGGCGCCTATCTCCTCCACCAAAGCTGTCCAGTTTTCTGGACAGCTTGTTCTCCTCTCGTCGGAGCGTCGTTTGGACGACGGTTAGAGCTCCGACAGCGGCTAACTTATCGGGGATTCGATCTCCGGTAATCCTCTGAGGTGGAGGATGAAGGATTTGTCAATCGGTTGACGAATACCTCTCCGGAGAAGCGAGTCTTGAGGACTTGTCTTAGGATCCGAATTTGGATTCGGATCGTGATCATCTCTTGATCACGTCGTCTTCAACACGAGGCTAGTAACTCGTACGAAGACGAAGCTCGTGGCTTAGCAAAGTCATCCCGAGGATACTCGACGTAGATACGGATAGAGATGATTCTAGCGAGGATCGTTCCGGTTGATGCCGTTCCCGCTACACGTGATACGAAAGTTATAACGTAGTTAAATTTCCTTTTATTGCAAATTTAAATTTACGGTTATGTCTACACATGTTGTACTATGCATGCGTGTGATGTGTGTGTTGTAATAAATGTAGATTTATTATTTTTATTGCTTCTGCTGTGCTCATGTTTACGAAACGTGATCGAAAACACACACGCCGCGGTGCCGGAAACCCAACACATGCTTGGACTTTCCCTTGCCAACCCATGTTGGACTTTTACATTGCCAAGACCCATGCTTGGACTTTTCATGTGCCAAGTGTCCCACTTGGACTTTTCATGCCAAGTACTCAAGACTTGGACTTTACCAAATGTCAAGTGTTCCACTTGGACTTTCCATGCCAAGTACACAAGACTTGGACTTTCCCATGATAATTACATTGTCATATGTTTTTGTCGAAACATCAAAACATCACTCGAGTCAAACTCGAGTCCTGGTCAATCGTGACTTGGGCCGATTGCACCAACAATCCTCCCTTTTTGATGTTTGACAAAAACCAAACAAATCATTTGAGTTAGACCACTAACTCAAATCCCTTACCAATTATCCTAAATTGGTAAACACTCTCCAAATGTTCTCCCCCAAACATTCTCTCCCTTTTTGACTAACATCAAAAAGGTTTTCTCTCCAAGGAGGTCAATGTCTCATGTCCCAATGAGATCTTACAATCTTCCCCTTGATCCAAAAATAAATACCTAGGATGCCTACCATCTTCCTAGTGATAATTCACATATCACTCAAGAGAGGCAATCCTATACTCTCTCCCAATTTCCAAATTGGGTATCAAAAACCCATCAATTTTCCCAATTGATGATACTCTCCCAATAACTTCTCCTCTTCAAGGAGAAAAACTCATCCATCATCCCAAGATGGATACCTCCCCCTAAAGGCTTGCTTCCCCTTGACCATTGCACCAACAATGTCCTTGGGAAGCCCCTAAGCCAATAGGAACTCTAAACCATCAAAATTAAGGTTCTAAGTTCAACATAGAACTTTCACTCACCCTAAATTTGATACTTTGACCTAACACAGCTCCTAATCCATATCCAATGGATTTTCACCCTTTATAATGCTTCCTAAAGCATATCCTAGGGTTAGGAGTGATTAGGAACCTTTTCCATAGCTGAACACGGGCTAAACAAACCTTGTTAACCCGAAATCAGACCTGGCAGTCGACTCTTGACAGTAATCAGTCGACTGCCACCCATATCAGTCGACTGCCACCAAGGGCAGTCGACTGATAGCTGAAATTTTCGAATTTCAACTATCAGAATCGAGATTTGGAAAAGCATAAGTAATTCTACGTAATTTGAAAAATCATAAAATTTGATACGTATATTACTTATAGTCATTACAATGGGTGAAAAATATTTGAAAATTATTTTACCCATAAAATAGTGAGTTTGATACAAAACTCAAAACCATTGAATTTTTTAATGTTTTGGCCTTATTTTGTATCAACTCTATCAATGGTGATTGCTATCAAAAGATAGACTTCACCAAGGTTTTTCAAAATGATTTTAAAATGTTTTCAAAACCTTATTTTGGATCATATTCCTTGGGTTCTATGTACATGACTTGTACACATGCTCTCCCAATGATCCACTAATTGAAATTAGATGAGTTTTAGTTCATCTAGATGCAAAAACTATGCACCTTGAACTTAACTCATATCCTAGCATCTCACATGTATCTAGGGTGTATAAATACACTTACATGTCAATTGGATGTGAGATGTGGGTTTTGGTTCATTTAAAACTAGGGTTTCATGCATCTTCTAAGGCAACCCTACTTGATTCCCTTATAAATGGGACTTCAAGTCATGCCATAGTCCTTAATTCAATTTCAACCAAATTGTCTTAAATGCATGAATGATTATGGCATTAGAAATGATATAAATAAGCATATGCTCATAATCATGATGTCATGGCATAAGATGAAATCTAAAAATACATGACATTTAAAACCTTAATCCTAAAACATGAGCATGACATATAAAATGATTAAAAGTAAGCAAGATGTCATGGCATGTTATATGACAAACAAAGCATGGCATATAAAATATATAGGTATAGTAACACCTAAATTTTAATATTAATTGTCATTTGTTGGGATTAATCATATTTTGCCATATTAACCTAATCTCCCTAGTGTGCCAAAAACCCAAAATGACACACTAACCTCTAAACCTAAATTGTGTCAATTCAATTGATTTTTCTTAATTTCAAAAGTGCATTGGCACATCCTAAAATCTTTTAGGATATTGATTCAAATCTATTTCCAAGGTAACCATAACCTTGAAAATATCCTAAAGTGTCACCTTTACCATGGTTGAGTTAACTACCCATCCAATCAAGGTTGGCACACCCTAAACCCATCTTAGCATGAATCAATCACGCTCTTAGGAACCCAAAACCGATTTGAGCTCCTAGCGTTAATTAGGTATTCCTTAGGGATAACCTCCCTAAATACCTTCCTAATGACCCTCCTAGGCTTGTTAGCCTTGGTCATTTGGGTCTTACCTAGGTTGACTCTAGGGGTAACTCCCCTTGCAACCTTCTTAGTGGCCACCCTAGGTTTCCTAGAAACCCTAGCCACTAGGCACAACCTTTGGTCAACCTTAGGGATGACTTCCCTATTGACCTTGGTCTTCCTAGACCTAGTTTGTGTCCCATAATTAAATGGAACACTATGGTAAGCTACCTTAGGCTTAGGTTTGTGACCCAAACCTTGCTTGCCCTTGGTTGACTTTTGACTCTTAGGTCCTTGGTGTTGACTTTGACTTTTGGACCTTTGACTTTGACCATTAGACCCTTTAAATTGGTTTTGTATATTCCTAAGGGTCTTTTCTAGTTTCTCAAGCCTTGACCTCAAGGCTTGGTTTTCTAATTCCAATTGCCCAATTGATTTTTGATTAAATTCTTGGGCATGGGACTTTCTAGGCATATTTCTAGTCCATTTAGGATTTAGACCTAGGTGCTCTTGCACCTTTCTAATTGTCTCCCTAGGTAAAATTGATCTTGAGTTATTTGACCTAGGTTTGTCCTTAGGTAAATTATTTTTAGGGACATTAGTCCCAAATTTCTCCCTATTATCTAAGTAGACACTCTTAGCACCTAAACAAATATATCTATTATTTCTAGCATGCTTTTCATGTACAATAGCAAGAGAATTAAAACTCCTAGCATGATTTTGACTTTGAAATTTTGAAGGTGCAGGATTAGAGGTTACCCTAGGGTTTGCCTTGGAGGCTTCCCTTACATGTATAGCTCCTTCTTGGGTCTTCTTCCTCCCCCTAGGACATTGACTCCGGTAATGTCCCGGTTGTCGGCACTTGAAGCAAATTACTTGTTCTTTGCTCTTTTGCATTGAGGGACCGGCATTCTTGACCTTTGGAGCCGGTGGAGCTTTCCTATTCTTCTTTGGGCACTTGCTCTTATAGTGCCCGGTTTCCCTACACTCAAAACATATTATATGCATTTTATTATTAACACATATGTTTGAGTTACCTAGGTTAATGGAGACCGTAATTGGACTTTGGGCTTCTTCATCTTGACCGGATGTCGAAGCTTCTTCTTGATGTTCCGGTGTGGAAGTTATCTCCTCCCCCTCAATCCTTGAGGTGGATGCTTCTTCCACTTCCTCCACCTCCTTGGAGATTGATGGCCTCTCAACCTCCAATTCTTCACACTCTCCTCTTGCACCGGATGTTGACTCTTCTTCAACTTCCGAATCCTCACTTGCTTGTGAGGAGGAGCTTGCTTCTTCGGCCTCTTCCGATTGAACCGATGAGCATTCTACATCTTCTTCTTCTTCTTGGACCAGTTGAGGGTTTTCATGGAGCTTGGCCAAATCGCTCCATAGCTCCTTGGCATCCACATAGTCACCTAGACTACACAAGAGGTCATTAGGAATTAAATCAAAAATGAATTTGATTACCTTGTTGTTTTTCTCGAATTGTTGGAGTTGCTCCTCACTCCACTTCTTCTTCTTGAGAAACCCTCCCTTTGGTCCCTTAGGATATTCAAATCCTTCCATCAATGCGGACCACTCCTCAAGGTCTCTCACCATCAAAAAATCTTCAATTCTCGCCTTCCAATAATTGAAACCTTCTCGTCCATAGAAGGAATAGGGAATTGGGGTGTTGATGTCCCATCCCAATGGTTCTTCCATCTTCACCCTCTAGCCTCTTTGTCTTAGCTCCCGGAGGTTAGTCCGTAGAAGAGCCCCGGGCTATGATACCACTTGTTGGAGATTTGACGCCGCTAGAGGGGGGTGAATAACGTTTGACCATTCGTAGATGGAATTCGATCGCGTGTTCGTGTCTACAATTTTCGTTAGCGCAGCGGAAACAAAGATAATAAAGCAATAACAAAAACACAAACACACAAACGCAAGGATATAACGTGGTTCGGAACCGAACCGGTTCCTACTCCACGAATCGAGCTCTAAAGAGCTCTAGCGATGCCAATGCAATCACTAACCACAAATACTCCTTCTCGACACAAGTCGGAGGTGGAGAAACCTCTTACAAACTATTCTTACAACAATAAGAAATAGATACAAGCAATTACAACAATGAAATATAATGCAAGTAAAGAAAACTACTTTACAAGAGCACTTTGGTTGCTTGATCTTTGGTTGCCTTGGACTAGCCTTGAAGGACTGGAAGAGCACCAACAATTCCCCTTCAAATCGCCCAAGAAAACCCTTAAGAACTGATTAATGAAATCCTCCACGAGCTCCCCTTTTTATCTTGCGTCAGGCTGGATTTCCACCTATCAGTCGACTGCCATAAGTCCCCAGTCGACTGATGCAACTGTTGTCGTGAGACAACGACTTAATCCACGTTGGACAAGTTCCAACGGGACTCTTAGCGATCATTGCCAACATTGGCCGATCATTGTACCGAGCCGATCGGGTCGGTCGATCGACTACGGAGTGTTCTGCTCGACATTGATTTTGGCGATCATTTATCGACTGGCGATCGTGCCGTCGACACCCGATCGACTACTCCAATGAGCGATCGCGAGTATTTCCACTCTAAACCGAACTCGTCGACTCACGCCATAATGCTAAATGAGGTTTTAACCCAAGTATGGTGCCCCATACTTGCTAGACCACCCTTAGCCTAGACCTAAGCCTTCTAGCCACCTCCATCGACCTCACGCCTCTCGGATCCCTCCAAGTCATCCATGACTTGTTCATCCATCGCGCTAGCTTCTAGGTGCTTTCATCGGCTATGTCATGCTAACGGTGTCTACACCACCAAGGCACATTGGACTTACGCCGCCAAGACTCCGCTTGGACTTTACGCCGCCAACCATTGGACTTATGCTGCCAAGACTCCTGCTTGGACTTTACGCAGCCAATATCAAATCCCTTGGACTTCTCATGCCAAGACTCAAGCTTGGACTTTCCCTTGCCAACCCATGTTGGACTTTTACATTGCCAAGACCCATGCTTGGACTTTTCCCTTGCCAACCCATGTTGGACTTCTCAAATGCCAAGACCATGCTTGGACTTTCCCTTGCCAACCCATGTTGGACTTTTACATTGCCAAGGCCCATGCTTGGACTTTTCCCTTGCCAACCCATGTTGGACTTCTCAAATGCCAAGACCATGCTTGGACTTTCCCTTGCCAACCCATGTTGGACTTTTACATTGCCAAGACCCATGCTTGGACTTTTCATGTGCCAAGTGTCCCACTTGGACTTTTCATTCCAAGTACTCAAGACTTGGACTTTACCAAATGCCAAGTGTTCCACTTGGACTTTCCATGCCAAGTACACAAGACTTGGACTTTCCCATGACAATTACATTGTCATATATTTTTGTTGAAACATCAAAACATCACTCGAGTCAAACTCGAGTCCTGGTCAATCGTGACCTGGGCCGATTGCACCAACATTGACTAATATCAAAAAGGTTCTCTCCAAGGCGGTCAATGTCTCATGTCCCAATGAGATCTTACAATCTCCCTCTTGGTCCAAAAATACCTAGGATGTCTACCATCTTCCTAGTGATAAGTCCCATATCACTCAAGAGAGGCAATTCTATACACTCTCCCAATTTCCAAATTGGGTATCTTAAAATCCCATTTTCCTCCTTATGAGAAAAAATACTATCCATCATTCCATGATGGATACCTCCCCCTAAAGGCTTGCTCCCCCTTAACCATTGCACCAACAATGTCCTTGGGAAGTCCCTAAGCCAATAGGAACTCTAAATCATCAAAAATAAGGTTTAAAGTTCAAACATGAACTCTCAACACCTTAAATTTGATACAAACCCTAAACAACTCTCCTAATTCATATCCAATGGATTTTCACTCTTTATAATGCTTCTCAAAGCATATCCTAGGGTTAGAAGTGGTTAGAGACCTTAACCGTAGTTGAACACGGGCTAAACATACCTTGTTTTCCCAAAATCAGCATTGGCATCGACTCACTCAGCTACCAGTCGACTGCCACCATCATTAGTCGACTACCACCCAGGGCAGTCGACTGATAACTGAAATATCAGAATTTCAGTTATCAGAAATGAAATTCAGAAAATCATAAATAATTATACATAATTCGAAAAATCATGAAATTTCATACTTATAATACCTATGACCAATACAATGGGTGAAAAATATTAGAAAAATATTTTACCTATAAAATATTGAAATTAATATAAAATCCAAAAGTGAATAAAAACTTCAAAGTCTTAGCTCACTTTGTATCAATCTCATCAATGGTGATTGCTATCAAAAGATAGACTTCACTAAGGTTTTTCAAAAAGATTTTAAAATGTTTTCAAAATCTTATTTTGGATCATATTCCTTGGGCTCAATGTACATGACTTGTACATAAGCTTTCCCAATGATCCACATATGATTTTAGATGAGTTTTAGTTCATCTAGATGCAAAAACTATGCACCTTGAACTTAACTCATATCCTAGCATCTCACATGTATCTAGGGTGTATAAATACATATACATGTCAATGTGATGTGAGATGTGGGTTTTGTTCTCCCTAATCTAGAGTTTCATGTATTTTTCTAAGACAACACTACTTGATTCCCTTATAAATGGGACTCCAAGTCATGCTAAAGTCCTTAACTCAATTTTAATCAAATTAAATGCATGAAGTATGATCATGGCATAAATGATAGCATAATTAAGCATGGCCAATGATCATGATGTCATGACATATGATATAATCTAAAAGCACATGGCATTAAACCTAATCCTAAAAACATGATCATGACATATTAAGTGATTAAACATAGATATGATGTCATGGCATGTTATATGGCAAATCAAGCATGTCATATAAAATGTATAGGTATAATAATACCTACATTTTAATATTAATTGTCATTTGATATAATTAAGTATATTTTGCCATAATATCACTTTTCTCCCTAGTGTGCCAAAAATCCAAAATGACACACTATAACCTCTAATCCTAAATTGTGTCAATTCAATTGATTTTTCATAATCCCAAAAATACATTGGCACATCCTAAAATCTTTTAGGATCACAATATCAATTCTATTTCCAAGGTATTCATAACCTTGAAAATATCCTAAAGTGTCACCTTTACCATGGTTGAGTTAACTACCCATCCAATCAAGGTTGGCACACACTAATCCAATCTAGCGTGAATCGATCACGCTCTTAGGAACCCAAAACCTATTTGAGCTCCTAGGGTTTACTAGGTATTCCTTAGGGATAACCTGTTGGAATGTATACTGAAAGCCTAGCTCTTTCTGTATGAACATTTTATTTTGAAATAAGAATCACATGATCATTATTTGCATTTTATATATTCATTATATATGTGTGCATATTGTCTAATATTTTATATTGTAGATAACATGGTGCTTGGTGTGGCACAGAAGATCATGTTATCAGTACCTTGTAAAATATAAGTAGAGGCTCACAACCAAGATGGTTTTGGACAAACCATTGGCATGGTTGTAGTGTAGCTTGGTATTGTTTTATCTTGAACATAGAGTTACACTAGTACACTTAGGTGTATTGAGTAGGACCGACATAGAGGTGATTCAATTTAGTACTGACTACATAATTGAATCGGACCTCGGATATTATGTTGTACATGCTCTTAATCCCGATATAATAACGGGCACATGTACTTAGTATTTATTTCTTTGATTATAGAAGGAAACCGTGTCCTATATATTAGGTTGATGATGTCCCCTTGAGGAGCTCATAAGGTTCATCATGTAAACCCAGCTGGTTGACTTAGTCAACATGATGATAAGGTTGAGTGGTACTACTCGAGGAATTAGATGTTAATTAATTGATGGTCGAAATCAATTAATTGACGGACATTCGATATCTTAAACACGGGGAGATTAATGTACAAATAATATATGGAGCCCATATTGATTTATGGGGTTGGTGAGGTAGTTCAATGATGATCCTCTAGTGGAATGGAACATCATTGATGGATCAAGTTTGTGTGGTTCCGATCCATCGGGTGGCCAAGACCCAACTCCTCCTTATGGTCCCTATCGTAGCCTAATATAATCCTTATGAAGTCTAGATCCAAGAATGTAAAACAAAACCTAGAACCAACGGTTGGGATTAAATCCCTAGATCCGATGGTTGGATGAAACCCTAGAACCAACGGTTGGGATTAAATCCCTAGATCCGATGGTTAGGATGAAATCCTAGAATCGACGGTTGGGATTAAATCCCTAGATCCGACGGTTGGGATAAAACCCTAGATCCGACGGTTGGGATGAAACCTTAGATCCGAAGGTTGGGATGAAATCCTAGATCCGATGGTTGGGATTAAACCCTAGATTCGACGATTGGGATAAAACCCTAGATCCGACGGTGGAGATTAAATCCCTAGATCCGACGGTGGAGATTAAAGGAGGCTTAAGCCCTATTCTATAAATAGATGGCTAGGGTTGGGCGGCAAGATGATAAAGGTTTAGAATTGGAATTAGGGTTTGGCTCTTGGATAGTGGGCGGCTAGGGTTTGGAGCTAGGGTGGGCGGCAACCATCTTCATCCAAAATTGTTGCCGGCGCCCACCTCCTTCAATCATTCCTTGGCCGGCGCCCTTCATCTTAGCCACTCTCTTCTTCCTTTGCCGGCGGTTCTCCTCCCATTGGTGGCCGGTTCTCTTCCTCCTCCCTATTCTCCAAAGTGGCGTGCAACTCTTCCAAGTTGGCGGCGCATCATCCATTGCTCCTTGGCCGGCGGTTGCACCAAATTCCCTAATTTGGTGGCCGGTTCTAGATAGGAGAGGTATTTGCTAGCTCTTCTCTTTGTTCGCAGCGGACAAGGTAGAGAAGAAAGCGATCTAGAAGGCTTCTACTCCTGGAGGATCTTCGTCCACACGTCGTCCACGAGAAGGATAGGACATACGGTAGAAGATCATGAGGTATAAAGTTATTTTAACTTTATGTACAGATCTGAGCATGTTCTTATTTGTTTTGATTATGCATGTGTGTGTATGAATATATATTGTATAATCATGGACCCCGAAGACAAACACAAAAACCGGCGATCCATCCGTCGTCTCTTCCGCGGCTAACCAACTAGAAGAGTTGTGTTGCTTGAACAACTAGTTTGTTCAAGCGACCACTCAAGTTGTTAGCACGACGACGAAATGGTGTTGTTAAGGAAGCTCATCCCATCCGGATTAATCCTTTCATTAGTGAAAATTTTAATCCGGGGACATGGGAGCCAATGAGCCTCCGAAGCATCCACCCTCCAATTGGTATCAGAGCCACGGTTTCCGGTTTTGTGTGTTTTGGATTCGGTTAATTTTTTATGCATTTTTCATATATTATATGTGTCGGATAATAGTAGGATATGCGTAGTTTAACTTTTTGGTTGCAGGCATAAGATCCGACTATTATGGCCATGTGTGTGTATGTGAATGGATATGTGTAAAAATTTATTATTTGAATCCTCGGGGTTGACGAGGCTAGATTAGTATTTAATTTTTGTAATTAAATACGGCATTGTTTAGCCGCTCATTTTAGTTTACTTTCGATCTAGATTATTTGTACACTCCTTCGTGGAGTATAGGATCGATGGATGTAAATAAAATGATTTATCTCGGCTCGGATATCATTGGTGACTTGTGCACGGGAAAAGGTGGAGCGGACGAGGTGGCCACACGACGGGATGCATATTGGAGGACAATGCCATAATAGTTGGAAAAATTCTGTTTTTTTCCATATTTATTGCTTATTTGTTTTATATGCATGTTGTGTGTGATTTAAAATTCCTCATTTGCAATTTACTAAGTGGGAGAGGGATATTTTAATTAATTCCCGCGGCCTCCATTACAATTTGACGTGTGATGCGAACAAACTTGTGTGTTGGCTCTGAGTGCCTTCCTCCCTGCGGATGGGTTTGTTTGCGGATCACTAGGTCAAATAATGGTTATAGGAAATTATCTAGGAGCATGTGTACTTCCACAGCGGTAAGGCACATAATCCGAAATAATTTCCTTAGTATCGTGTAATGGTGCACACTTAGATACAAATAAAGGTATCCTCCCCATCGGAGTCACTGCTTTTATTTGTAGGGCCAAAGAGGAACCAACTATTAATTTTATTTGTCAAAAAGTAAGGTTGACAAGATAATAAAATTAATGGGTAAAACCTCCTCTTACAAATGTAGAATTCGTATACGTCCACACTGCGTGGCATGCGACATTCTCGGTGATTTGAGGTGTTGGTTGATTTCAGGATTTTATTGTTTTGAGGAATCAATAATATTTGAAATCTAATATTTTTTATCATTGTGATTTTTAGGAATTTCAAATGGCTTTCAACCCACTTGCTGTGATTTTAAAAGAAAACAAACTTACTGGTCCAAACTACATTGATTGGAAAAGAAACCTGGATATTGTCTTAACTGCGGAGGAGTACAAATTTGTACTCTTCGAGGTCTGTCCTCCTAAGCCCACCGATGACTCTGATGAAAAGGAGAAAGAACATTATAAGAAATGGGTTAAGGCAGATGAGATGGCGTGGTGTTACATTTTGGCATCTATGTCAAATGTGCTGCAACATCAGCATCAGGCCATAGCCACAGCTTATGACATGATGTTCAATCTCAAGGAACTTTTCGGACATCAGAGTAGGGCGGCTAGGCAGGAGGCAATGAGAAACTTGATGACGACCACCATGGTCGAGGGAACACCCATTAGGGATCATGTTCTCAAGATGATGGCTCATCTTAATGAGATGAAAGTCCTAGGAGCTGAGATCGATGGGGAAACCCAGGTCGATATCATTCTCCAGTCTCTGCCTAGGAGTTTTGAGCAGTTCCGCCTAAACTACAACATGAACAAAAGGTTGTATTCGTTGGCGGAGCTTCGTGAACTCGAGCAGAGGACTTTTTCAGAGTGCTCAAGCCATGGTCGCTCAGAAGGTTTCTTCCTCTAAACCGAAAGGTAAAAAGAAGAAGAAGCAAGGTGGAGCGAAGAAGGTGGCAACGGGACCTCAGGCATGAGTGAAGAAGCCGAAAGGCAAGTGCTTCACTTGCAAGCAGACTGGACATTGGAAGGCGGACTGTCCTCGCCGAAAGAACAAAGGTATATCTTCTTGTTTAGTTGTTGAAACATGTTTAGCGATGTTATCTACCAGTGCCTGGTGTGTAGATACAGGAGCCACTGATCATGTCTGCAATACTTTGCAGGGGTTCCAGGAAACCCGACGACTAGCTGAGGGAGAGATTACCGTCTTCATGGGCAATGCTTCAAAGGTGGCGGCTATTGCAGTGGGAGACGTTTATTTATCTTTTGATAAGAATAAAGTTTTGGTTTTGAGAAATTATCTTTATGTACCTACTTTTAGAAAGAATTTAATTTCAGTTTCTAAATTGTTTATGGATGGATATTCTGTTTCTTTTAATGACAAGGTGGTTATAAAAAGGAATAGGGAGATTATCTGTTCTGGTACATTGGTTGGCAATTTATATACTCTTGAACCAAAAACTCCCATGATGCAAATAGAAGTAAATAACTCATCTTCTAAATCTAATAAGAGAAAAGAACCTTCGCAAATGAACCAAAAATATCTTTGGCATCTAAGGCTTGGTCATATTAACCTAAGTAGAATTCAAAGGTTGATAGTTGATGGACCTTTGGGTTCATTAGTGGTGGAGGATCTCCCAACCTGCGAATCTTGCTTGGAAGGTAAAATGACCAAGAGGCCTTTTAAGGCCAAGGGGTATAGAGCCAAAGATGTGTTAGAATTGGTTCATTCTGATTTGTGTGGTCCTATGTCTATCCAGGCAAGAGGTGGCTTTGAATACTTCGTCTCATTTATAGACGATTATTCAAGGTATGGATACATTTACTTGATGCGCCACAAATCTGAATGCTTTGACAAGTTCAAAGAATTCAAGGCTGATGTGGAGAACCGTCAAGGTAAAAGTATCAAGACATTACGATCTGATCGTGGTGGCGAGTACCTCTTGGGAGAGTTTAGGAGTTACTTATCAGAGGCTGGGATTCAATCCCAATTGTCTGCACCTGGCACACCCCAGCAGAATGGTGTAACGGAGCGAAGGAATAGGACTCTTATAGAGATGGTCAGATCGATGATGAGTTATTCTGAGTTACCTGTTTTGTTCTGGGGGTATGCACTGGATACAGCAATGTACACTCTGAACTTGGTTCCATCTAAATCAGTACCTTCTACCCCTGTAGAAATGTGGACTGGGCGAAAACCTAGTCTGAAACATATTCGGATATGGGGGAGTCCAGCACATGTGCTGAAGGCTGATGCTGGTAAGTTAGAACCTCGTACATAAGTATGCATGTTTGTTGGCTACCCTAAGGGAACGAAAGGTGGTTTGTTTTATAATCCTAGAGATCAGAGGGTGATCGTTAGCACGAACGCCAGATTTCTAGAGGAGGATTATGTAATGAACCACAAGCCCAAGAGTAGGATTGTTCTTGAGGAGTTGACAGGGGAAGTCCCGACTTCAGTACCACCGGTACAAGAGGAGACACCACAAGTCACTGCACCGCGTGTCACAGAGCATACACAGGAGGCACCTCATCGTAGTGGGAGGGCTGTTAGACAACCCGACAGATTCATGTTTTTGGGAGAGTCTTCGGACTTAGTCCCTGGTGAACATGAACCTGATCCCTGGACATATGACGAGGCAATCCAGGATAGAGATGCGGTATCTTGGCAAAGTGCGATGAATTCAGAGATAGAATCTATGGATTCTAATCAGGTCTGGGAGCTAGTAGAACCACCCGATGGTGTAAAAACCATTGGATGCAAGTGGATCTACAAGAGAAAGAGAGGAGTAGACGGGAAGGTTGAGACCTTCAAAGCTAGGCTTGTTGCGAAAGGGTATACTCAGAAAGAGGGTATCGATTATGAGGATACCTTTTCGCCGGTAGCTATGCTTAAGTCTATCCGGATTCTCTTATCTATAGCTGCTCATATGGATTATGAGATTTGGCAGATGGATGTCAAGACAGCTTTCCTTAACGGAAGTCTTGAGGAAAACATCTATATGCGGCAACCAGAGGGATTCATTGCTAAAGGCAAAGAGCATCTTGTATGTAAGCTTAATCGGTCCATTTATGGATTGAAGCAAGCTTCTAGATCTTGGAACATCCGCTTTGATGAGGTAATCCAGTCATATGGATTTATTCAAAGTCCGGATGAGCCTTGTGTATACAAGAGATGTGACGGAAACGTAGTGGTGTTTCTTGTACTATACGTAGATGACATTTTGTTAGTTGGAAACAATATCAAAGTGTTATCAGACGTAAGGGTATGGTTGTCCAAACAGTTTGATATGAAGGACTTGGGAGAAGTAGGACACATCCTTGGGATCAAAGTTATAAGGGATCGCAAGAAAAGGATGTTGTGCTTATCTCAAGCTTCATACATTGACACTATCCTTGCTCGTTTTAGCATGCAGAACTCCAAGAAAGGTTTCCTACCTTTCAGGCATGGAGTTCCTTTATCTAAAGAGATGTGTCCCAAAACATCAAAGGAGATAGAGGACATGAAGGCGGTTCCTTATGCTTCGGCAGTAGGAAGCCTTATGTATGCTATGCTATGTACGAGACCAGGATATCTGCTGCCAGTGGGCATGGTTAGCGATATATCGAGTAATCTTAGACGAGGACATTAGGCTGCGGTAAAGCATATATTGAAGTACCGAGAAGGACTAGGGATTATATCTTTGGTTCTGGCGAGATCAATTAGTCCACGTGGGTTACTGGATTGGATTTCCAATCGGATAGGGACAAGAGTAAGTCTACCTCGGGGTTTGTGTTTACTTTTGGAGGTGGAGCCATAGCATGGAGGAGTGTCAGCGAAATCGTGGCGGACTCTACCATAGAAAGTGAGTATGTGGCGACCTCGAGGCGGACCAAGAAAGCTGTATGGCTCAGGAACTTCTTGATGGACTTGGATGTGATTCCTAGTTTGCCCAGAACTATCACAATTTATTGTGAAAACAGTGGTGCAGTTGCAAACTCGAAGGAACCACGAGCCCATAAGGCGAGTAAACACATAGAGCGCAAGTACCACCTCATACGAGAGATCGTAAAGCGAGGAGAAGTTGTCGTCGCCAAGATTGCATCAGAGGATAACCTGGCGGATCCATTCACTAAGGCCCTTCCAGCGAAAGCGTTTGATAGGCATGTGGAGGACATGGGGATCAGATGTATGGCAGAGTGATGACGGCATAGTCTTTTAGTATAAGTGGGAGATTGTTGGAATGTATACTGAAAGCCTAGCTCTTTTTGTATGAACATTTTATTTTGAAATAAGAATCACATGATCATTATTTGCATTTTATATATTCATTATATATGTGTGCATATTGTCTAATATTTTATATTGTAGATAACATGGTGCTTGGTGTGGCACAGAAGATCATGTTATCAGTACCTTGTAAAATATAAGTAGAGGCTCACAACCAAGATGGTTTTGGACAAACCATTGGCATGGTTGTAGTGTAGCTTGGTATTGTTTTATCTTGAACATAGAGTTACACTAGTACACTTAGGTGTATTGAGTAGGACCGACATAGAGGTGATTCAATTTAGTACTGACTACATAATTGAATCGGACCTCGGATATTATGTTGTACATGCTCTTAATCCCGATATAATAACGGGCACATGTACTTAGTGTTTATTTCTTTGATTTACCAGTGGGTGAGATTTAGATGGATTAAATCAATATGCCCGGTAAGTTGGGAAATAATATTATTTACATGGTGTGCCGTTGATTATAGAAGGAAACCGTGTCCTATATATTAGGTTGATGATGTCCCCTTGAGGAGCTCATAAGGTTCATCATGTAAACCCAGCTGGTTGACTTAGTCAACATGATGATAAGGTTGAGTGGTACTACTCGAGGAATTAGATGTTAATTAATTGATGGTCAGTAAATCAATTAATTGACGGACATTCGATATCTTAAACACGGGGAGATTAATGTACAAATAATATATGGAGCCCATATTGATTTATGGGGGTTGGTGAGGTAGTTCAATGATGATCCTCTAGTGGAATGGAACATCATTGATGGATCAAGTTTGTGTGGTTCCGATCCATCGGGTGGCCAAGACCCAACTCCTCCTTATGGTCCCTATCGTAGCCTAATATAATCCTTATGAAGTCTAGATCCAAGAATGTAAAACAAAACCTAGAACCAACGGTTGGGATTAAATCCCTAGATCCGATGGTTGGATGAAACCCTAGAACCAACGGTTGGGATTAAATCCCTAGATCCGATGGTTAGGATGAAATCCTAGAATCGACGGTTGGGATTAAATCCCTAGATCCGACGGTTGGGATAAAACCCTAGATCCGACGGTTGGGATGAAACCTTAGATCCGAAGGTTGGGATGAAATCCTAGATCCGATGGTTGGGATTAAACCCTAGATTCGACGATTGGGATAAAACCCTAGATCTGACGGTGGAGATTAAATCCCTAGATCCGACGGTGGAGATTAAAGGAGGCTTAAGCCCTATTCTATAAATAGATGGCTAGGGTTGGGCGGCAAGATGATAAAGGTTTAGAATTGGAATTAGGGTTTGGCTCTTGGATAGTGGGCGGCTAGGGTTTGGAGCTAGGGTGGGCGGCAACCATCTTCATCCAAAATTGTTGCCGGCGCCCACCTCCTTCAATCATTCCTTGGCCGGCGCCCTTCATCTTAGCCACTCTCTTCTTCCTTTGCCGGCGGTTCTCCTCCCATTGGTGGCCAGTTCTCTTCCTCCTCCCTATTCTCCAAAGTGGCCGGCGGCAACTCTTCTTGAAGTTGGCCGGCGCATCATCCATTGCTCCTTGGCCGGCGGTTGCACCAAATTCCCTAATTTGGTGGCCGGTTCTAGATAGGAGAGGTATTTGCTAGCTCTTCTCTTTGTTCGCAGCGGACAAGGTAGAGAAGAAAGTGATCTAGAAGGCTTCTACTCGTGGAGGATCTTCGTCCACACATCGTCCACGAGAAGGATAGGACATACGGTAGAAGATCGTGAGGTATAAAGTTATTTTATCTTTATGTACAGATCTGAGCATGTTCTTATTTGTTTTGATTATGCATGTGTGTGTATGAATATATATTGTATAATCATGGACCCCGAAGACAAACACAAAAACCGGCGATCCATCCGTCGTCTCTTCCGCGGCTAACCAACTAGAAGAGTTGTGTTGCTTGAACAACTAGTTTGTTCAAGCGACCACTCAAGTTGTTAGCACGACGACGAAATGGTGTTGTTAAGGAAGCTCATCCCATCCGGATTAATCCTTTCATTAGTGAAAATTTTAATCCGGGGACATGGGAGCCAATGAGCCTCCGAAGCATCCACCCAACATAACCTCCCTAGATACCCTCCTAATGACCCTTCTAGGCTTATTAGCCTGGGTCATTATGGTCTTACCTAGGTTGACTCTAGGGGTAGCTCCCCTTGCAACCTTCTTAGTGGCTACCCTAGGTTTCCTTGAAACCCTAGCCACTAGGCACATACCATGGTCAACACTAGGGATGACTTCCCTTGTGACCTTGGCTTTCCTAGACCTAATTTGTGTTCCATAATCAAATGGAACACTATGATAAGTCACCTTAGGCTTAGGTTTGTGAGCCAAACCCTTCTTGCCCTTGGTTGCCTTTTCTCTCTTTGGCCCTAGGTGTTGACTCTTGGTCATAGACTCTTGACTTTGACTATTTGACCCTTGAAATTGATTTTGCATCTTCTTGAGGGTCTTTTTCAAATTCTCAAGCCTTGACCTCAAGGCTTGATTTTCTAATTCTAATTGTCCAATTTTTGAATTTTGATTTAGTCTTTGGACATTGTCCTTTCTAGGCATATGCCTAGTCCATTTGGGATTAAGACCTAGGTGCTCTTGCACCTTTCTAATTGTCTCCCTAGGTAGAATTAGTCTTGAGTTATTTGACCTAGGATTGTCCTTAGAAAAATTATTTTTAGGGACATTAATCCCAAATTTCTCCTTATTTTCAAAATGAAAATTCTTATCTCCTAAACAAAAGTACTTGTTCCTATTAGCATACTTTTCATAAATTGCAAGAGAATTAAAATTCCTAGCATGCTTTTGTCTATTAACTAAAGAAGGAGCATTACAATATACCTTAGGGTTTGCCTTAGAGACTCCCCCTACTTGTGAAGATCCCCTTTGAGTCTTCTTCTCCCCCTTTGGGCATTGATTCCGGTAGTATCCCGGTTGTCGATATTTGAAGCAAATCACTTGCTCCTTGCTTTTGATTGTTGGGGGACCGACATCCTTGACTTTTGGTGCCAGAAAAGTCTTATTGACTTTCTTTGGGCACTTACTCTTATAGTGCCCAAATTCTCTACACTCAAAACACATGATATTATTTTTATTTTGAATTGAGGTGTTTGAGTTACCTAAGTCAACGGAGGCCGGAATAGGATTTTGAGCTTCTTCATTTTGATCGGATGTTGAAGCTTCTTCTTGATGTTGCTCCAGTGATCTATTCTCCTCCCCCTCAATCCTAGAGGTGGAGGTCTCCTCCGATTTTACTTCCTCTTCCTCCTTGGATGTTGATGGTCTCTCAACCTCCAAGTCCTCACTTTCTTGTGAGGATGATGTGCTTGCCTCTTCGGTCCCTTCCTCTTGGATCGGTGATGGACTTTCATGGAGCTTTGCCACTTGGCTCCATAGCTCCTTGGCATCTATATAATTACCTAACATACACAAGATATTGTTAGGTATTAAATCAATCAAAAATTTTATTACCTTATTATTTTTCTCGAAGGATTGGAATTGCTCTTCGGTCCATCTCTTCTTTTTGAGGAATCCAACTTTTGGTCCTCTTGGATACTCAAATCCTTCCATTAATAAGGACCACTCCTCAAAATCCTTCATCATCAAAAAATCTTCAATCCTTCTCTTCCAAGAATTGAAGTCTTCTCGTCCATAGAAAGCATATGGGAACGACGTGTTGATATCTCATCCTAGTTGTTCTTGGACTTCCATCTTCACCCTCTAGCGTGCTCCCTTAGTTGTTAAACTTCAAGAGTGGCCTCGCTCTGATACCACTTGTAGGAGATCGTTGGAACACTAGAGCGGGGGGGGGGGGTGAATAGCTTGAATTCGTTCGTTGATGGAATATGATCGTGTTCGTCTACACAATTTCATTAGCGCGCAGCTGAATAATAATAAAGCGATAATGAAATAGACAAACATGACACAACTGTTGGTGCAACAATGCCCCAAGCATTTATATATATTTTGATGTTTGGATAATCATCTAAGTTAGGCAATGTTTTGTGATCTAATTGTATACATGTTTAAGTGACAGGAAAATCCAAGTATGAAGACTTGGTAAAAGACAAGTCCAAGTGTGATCTTGGCAAAGAGAAGTCAAGGAAAGGTCTTGGCAGCATAAGACCAAGCATGTAGTCTTGGCGGCGTAAAGTCCAAGCAGTCCTTGGAAAAGGAAGACCAAAGGAAAGTCTTGGCGGCATAAGTCCAAGCATGTAGTCTTGGCGGCGTAAAGTCCAAGCGTACTTTGGCAAAGAAGAAACCTAAAGCATGACGAAACCGAAGGAAGCTTTTGAAGGCAAGCGCATGGATGGAGTCGTGGACTCAGAGAAATCCTAGAGGCGCAAGGCTGATGGAGAAGCTAGAAGGTTAAGTCTAGGCTTAGGTTATGTTTTCAAGTATGAATTAGTCATACTTGGAGTGTGCACGACCGAACATGGTGTCCCGAATCGCCCTTAAAATATAGCATTAGAGTTTGGAAGGTGTATCGATCGGGGGGTTATCCTGAACCGATGATACGACTCGACTGATCTAGCCTAAAGCCGGCAATGATCGACATCATTGGCGCCGATCGATAACAAATGGCACGTGAGCCGACCGCTGGCCATTATAGCAAAGATCACGCGAATCGCCATCGCTGGCGGCGACTGATAGTCTTCCCGTTGGCGATGACGACGGCAAATCCCGCAAATCCGGCTGTTCAGAAGCCGTTAGAATCGGCGGCAGTCGACTGATGAAAGTCATCAGTCGACTGATAGACCTCCAACGGGAAAAAGAGGCTCTTTCCTATAAAAAGAGCCCAAGGGGAGCAAGAAGAGCCTAATGCTTATATTCTGATCTTTCTTCTAAGCTCCTACAAGTTTTCCAAGCTTTCTAAGTATATTAATCTCCTTTCTCCTCTCAAATCTTCATTGTCATCTTTTGTAAGAAGAGGAGGTCTTTGTAAAGAGAAAGCTTCATAATGACCTCTAGCCTTCAAACGATCCCTTACAACAACATGAGGATATAACGTGGTTCGGAACCTTAAGGTTTCTACTCCATGGATCGGGCTCAAACGCCTAGCGATGCCAATGCAATCACTAATCACAAATACTCCTTCTCGACACAAGTAGGAGGCGGAGAAACCTCTTACAAACTATTCTTACAACAACAAGAAGCGGATACAAGCAATTACAATAATGAAATACAATGCAAGTAAAGGGAACTACTTTACAATTGCTCTTTGAATGCTTGATCGCTTGGTTGCTTGAAATGAACTTGGAGACCCTGATTTGCAGCAGCAAATTGCCCCAAATGCCCTCAAGAACCGCTTACTTTTTCCTCCTCCACGAGATCCATTTATATCTTCTACCTGGGCTGGAAAAAGCCAATCAGTCGACTGCTCGGGACCATCAGTCAACTAATCACACTGTTGCTGTGAGACAACTATGTAATTCACGCTGGAAAAATCCAACGACTAGGATATCAGTCGACTGATCATGACTATCAGTCGACTGTTCAAGCCATCACTCAACTACTGACCGCAGCTGTAAAGTACCGGAAAAAAAAGTCCCTTGCTAATTGGGAATTATCTTGTGAAATTTTTCAGAATTTTTAAAAAAGGGATTTGCATGACCGTTTGGAGGAAGGTTAAATCCTAAATGGGTGTTAGGTCAAGTTGGATTAGCTCGGATTTGATCTAGGCTAACTCAACCACTTAGCGTTAAAAACCCACTCGTCATCTCCCCTTTAATGCGAGTCGAGCCGTTTCTTCCATTTTCCACTTATTTCCCGATCGCGTCATTTCTTTCCCCTCCCGATCCTCTCTCTCGCGTGATTTCCTCACCGAGGCTGCGTCTCCGCCGTTGCCATCTCTTTCGCGCACCGGCCACAACAACCGTTGTTACCGTGCCGCTGCCCATGGTTGTCGTCCCAGGGCTGCCTCTACAAGTCGCTCGGTGTGCGGCTGTCGAACCGCCCATCGCTATCCCTTCACTCCTGCCAATGGTCGGTGCTCTATTGCTGACGATCGAACCTTCCGCCATCTGAGACATCTATCGGAGCAGACGGCGACTAGGAAGGAAGTCGGTGCCCCTTTGCTTCTCCGTGATCCAGAGTCTGTCGACGCGCGTCTTCGATCTCGAGAGCGGCGAGTTCTGTTGGTACAAGTCAGAGCTTCGTGTTTGGGACTACGGCAGTGATGGTTCTGTTGGTTTCCGATGGACTGTGGATATTGGGCAGTGGTAGGTTTCGACGGACGGTGGAATCTGTGAAAGGGGTGGCTGCCGATTGTTGGGGACTTTGCTGCCGACGGGGTTCAACGCCGAGTAAGCAAGATTTATCCCTTTTGTATGTAAATTCCTTTTTGGTAGAAATTGTTGTGGTGTTGTCTATTGAACGTTGTCACTGTTAGGGATTGTTTGATTGCCGAAGTGTTGATTTGGTTTTGGGCAGTGGTCTCGAGCTGTTAAATAGGGCAGAGTTGGAGAGGATTGCCACCGGTGATAATTCTAGGGTTGGTAAGCTGATCTATGCTATCACCTTCATCTGTTAATATTCTTGTATTAGAGCTGTAAGTGTTGGCTGTGAAATTGGAAGGGATGGACATACCGGATTTGTTGGTATCGTTCTGCCTGTGAATGTCTTTTGTCGATTGTTGCAAGTGTAGCTCGGATCGTTGAAGGAAGAAGGGGAGCTGTGATTGGAGTGGTATTGTTTGTTTCAGGTGTTGATTATGTTCGGTTATTACTAGTTTGATGTCTGATATATTTTGATTTGGAGATCTTAGTGTATTGGATTATGTTGGTTATGCTCTGTTAGGGAGCTGTGATGGGTGAAGTGTGGTTGGATCTATTCACCGTAATTGATCTTGAGGATGTCGGTGATTCATTATGAGTTGGTTATCGTGAATCGGTTGTATATGATCGGTGTGGTTAAAATGTATTCGGGAAAAGAATGAGAATATAGAACGAATTAGTATTTTGTACGTACAATTATCGGAGACTTGTACTTAACCATAATTTATTATTATTGTGCAGGTTTGGGATACGAAACAGGTCCACGGCCGTGAGGATTATT
This sequence comes from Wurfbainia villosa, assembly GCA_025175895.1. Lineage (NCBI taxonomy): Eukaryota > Viridiplantae > Streptophyta > Magnoliopsida > Zingiberales > Zingiberaceae > Wurfbainia > Wurfbainia villosa. Next base: position 36,754,649 of record CM046006.1, read on the forward strand.
CGAGCTTCGTATCAGGTGGGTAATTTTCCTACCTGGTCCGGTAGATGTAATTGCATTCAGATTTAGACATAGATATGAGCATGTTATATGTTCATGTTACCTTGATCCTGCTCTTATTATCGTATGCTTGAACTTATCGTTGGATGTATTTATGCTCAATTGTTGATATCACATATACCCTATCATGATTTAGGAGTTATAGATGTGATGTAAATTGGCTTAGATGTTTAGTAGGGTGTAAATGTCAGTACGGGTGATGACCCAAATTATAAATTGGAAAAAAGGTCATCTATGGGTAGGTAATGTCCTAAATGTAGGATTTATTTCCAATACTCATATATTGCATACTGTTATCAACCATGAGTTATGTAATGGCTAAGTGAAGGGTGATTAGTATGTCGCTGCACACCAGTGGTCCCAGCTTGATATGATTAGTCGAGTACGACTCTCTATCGGATAGAGAGTGCGTCGATCAGTTGAGTACGACTCTCTATTGGAGAGAAAGTTATGATCAGTCAAGTACGACTCTCTATTGGATAGAGAGTGCGTTCATCAGTTGAGTACGACTCTCTACAGGATAGAGAGTCGTCGATTAGATTGGTATGACTCTCTATAGGATAGAGAGTATTATGATCAGTTAAGTACGACTCTCTACAGGATAGAGAGTGCGTCGATTAGATTAGTATGACTCTCTACAGGATAGAGAGTATTATGATCAGTTGAGTACAACTCTCTGCAGGATAGAGAGTGTGTTGATCTGGTTAGTATGATTCTCTATAGAATAGAGAGTCTATGGTAGATGTCTGCATGTGAGACATTGCATTCATATCATTTGCATGCACGTTGGCGACGAGGTCTTCCTTGTGGTTGAGAGTGTCGCCAATCATCCTGCCTCCACGGTTACTCATAGGAGGAGTAACCGGTGTGAGGGCAGAGCATTGTGGTGCCGCACTCTACCACTATAGACGGTGGTAGTTGGATTTGCGTGTCGTAGTCCTGCGTGTGTGGCACTCGATCACTCATGGATAGTGACTGTCGGAGTGGCCAACAACAGGGACCCCCATCGTGTAGTTTGCTCTTTACGCTTATATGCTACTCGATCATACTGGCCACTCGGCCACTCGAGAGTAGTGATTGGTGTTGAGTTGGGACAGTTATCATGCTCGAGCCACCGAGGCCAGACTGGGGTCGTGGTAGCTTTAGGGTGAGCCGACATGACCATGCATGCTGCATTGCCGACTTATGACATTTTTGCATATTGGCATATATATACATATATGCATGTATATATATATATGGATGATTGTGATTAGTATACATATATAGATGCAGTATATATATATATGCTTATTGTGATGATGCATTTGATTGTATTATGCTTGTTGCACTTGTTTGTACATCATATTCATGCATGCTTCTTGCATATGTTATACGGTTGTGTCGGATACTGGTATATGTGTTAGACAGACCATTAGATACCTTGACCTGTAGCATGAGTAGATTATGAGTTGGTATTACTCTTCCTGTTATATATATGTTGGATATATGTTCAGGTTGGATCAGAGTAGCGTAGCAGACTTCAGGTATGTCTGCATTTTACGTTGTTCATTTGGTTAGACGGTATATGATTGTATTTATATACTATGCTGATATACCTGTTGTACCTCTAGATTATGTTATTGAAATACATGTGATATTACATATATACATGTTTTTCTATTACCTGCTGAGTTTTACTCACCACCCCAACGGACCACAGGTTTTTCACGCCTGTGCGGTAGAAGTCTTCGTGCTTGGGCACGGTGATGTCTCATCTCACCTCCGAGGCTTCCGTATTTGTTTTGGGCTTTCCGTCCATTGTGTATTGTATTTTAGAGTTTTCGTGATGTACATGTTGTATATTCAGATTTTGTCGAGGTTTCCATGTTGTTGTGATGTGTTAGTCATACCGGTATGCATGTGTGGGATTGATGTTGTTGTGTTTTATGTTTCCGCTGTGTAGTTGTTGTAATTAGTTTTTATGTGGTTGTGGTTGTGGTTGTTTTCATATTTATATGTTGTGTTGTTATTGTGGGCCTACGGGCCTTGTATTAACCCAAAATGTTGCCACGTATAGGGGAGATGCTATCCGTTTGATTTTCAGTTCGGCATGCTCTCGGGGTGTGACAACTTTAGTGGTATCAGAGCCCAAGGTTCTGCGATGCCATACAATGTTGTTTTTGAGTCGAGTCTTGGATTCTCGAAAGTCAATTTATTCGGTTTTGGTTTTTGAGATGAGATGGACAGCGGCCTGAGCTCCAAGCAGCACGAGGTAAGAATTCCTGATAACTTATGGTTTAGTAAATATTTATCTAAACTTGATCAGTAGGTGTATACAGTAGAGTTATGACACCTGTGCAGACTTGTAGTAGGGGTCGTCCACCGAGGCGACCAACCGGAGTGACCTTTAGGGTTTATACTCCCGGTTATGTTGGTTATGCATTTAGATGCTTATACCAGGGAATAACCTGTAGTGTGTTGGTTATTATTTGTAACCGTGGTATGAGTTGACCACGGGAACGATCTGTTAAGTCTGTGAGTCTTGAATCTGTGTCGAGAAGGTGATTTACATTTGAGAGCCGACTGATACCGAGTCGGAAAACAAGGGCCAAGTCATCACATTTATTATGGAAATCAGAGACTACAGTCTTAGAGATTTCCACTAACTGTGATAGTCAGACCATTACCTGTGGGTAATGAATAGACTTGTAGAATATTGTGATGCAGATAGCGGAAGGCTAGGTTACGGTGTTTCATAGGGATTTTATCCTTGAGTTGTTCGTACTGAGATGTATAACTTTGAGAGTACTTTTGAGTACTTAACTCATGTTATACTGAGAAAGAAGAGTTGTTTGCATACCATTATCGGGATCAAGCCGATATTTGGTGATAAATGTAGAAATAATCTTCGGGAAATAAAACATCACTTGATCATGGTTCAGTGATGTTGAAAGAGAGTATTTCCCCGTGTCACTTTTAGTGACACATTGTAAGGAATTCTTAAGCTTCAAGAAAGGGTGATCGGTTAGCAATAGTGTATTGTGCAGAGTCGTGAGACTTGCAGAGGTTACGACCACCTAATAGCTTAAGAAGATGAATGAATGATTTAAGCCACCCAGAGTTATTGGCTTATAGTTGGATAAGGATGCCGGGATCTTCTACCAGATCCTACTGGAAGATGTTGGATTGAGACAGGAGTTTAGAAATGACTCCGTACAATAGTTTAAGAGTTGGAGACCAGTAAGCAAATATTGCAGGTCAATTTGATAGAGTCAGGAGTCTCCGACTGTGGGATAAAGGAGCAAGATCGGAGTCATAGGCTTGAGCTATTTTCTGATTATAGAAGACCAATCACAGATCATCAGAATGTTCTTGTGGATATCAGCAAAATCAGAACAAAGACTCCGAAGGGATTGTGTGCGTGCAGTGCGGATCACGAAGACACGCAAAGTCAGATTATCCGTTGGATCAGTTCAGCTATTGCTATTGTGAGCAACCAGTACAGTGGAGGAGGTGTACTTTGAAGACTCAGTTGAAGACTATCGATGGTATTCCGGGAGGAAGATGCATCGTCTCGACAGCAAAGATCATCACAGAAGATTGGGTTATCTCAACAGCAACAACCTACTACCTCAGACGTGGTTGGAGTTCCTTGATACTCCCCTTCAGCAGAGATCAACATAGAAGCAGCATCAGCAGAAGACATCTTAGAAGATTCAGCAGACAACAACAGTTACCTCTAGATGTGAGTTGATTTGTACAGAGAGAGAGTATACGACGATGGTCTATCTATTTTATATTCTACAGTTGCAACTCGGAGGATTTAGTGATGGGATGGAATGATCTAGGAAAAATCCTCAGATCATTCATCGTAGAAATGCAACCGCTTTGTTGCGGACTGTTGGATATGATCTTGTTCTCTTCGGAGAAAGGAGGAGACCTATGGGGAGCCTTTGGATCGAATCGACAGATAAATTGATCGTTTAGGGTATTACTTTAGTTTACCCTTTGGTTAATATATAGAGAGATGCTTGTAGTTACAAGTATCTTTGTCTAGAACGTTCTTAGTTTGGATTAAAAAAAAAAAAAGGGGTCCTTTACATCGACTTGTGGGTCGGTGGTATCTCTACCGTCAGGTGAGAAATGGACCAACAATTAAGAAGTCAAGAGATACCCTTAGACTTTGATAGACATACTTTTGCTGTAGACATATCCTTACGGATGGTCAAATTGTTGGAAGTATGTACGATATGCTCTCGGATGTGCGTATAATTTGAGAGTATTCGGATGTAATTTTGGATGAACTCCTAGGCTTGCCGCTGCATAGGCAAGTGGAGTAGTGTTGGGTTTCCGGCACCGCGGCGTGTGTGTGTTCGATCACGTTTCGTAAACATGAACACAGCGGAAGCAATAAAATTAATAAATCTACATTTATTACAACACAAACAACGCACGCATGCATATTACAACAAGTGTAGACATAACCGTAAATTTAAATTTGCAATAAAAGGAAATTTATCTACGTTATACCTTTCGTATGACGTGTAGCGGGAACGGCATCAACCGGAATGATCCTCGCTAGAATCGTCTCTATCCGTATCCACGCCGAGTTCCTCGGGATGACTTCGCTAAGCCACGAGCTTCATCTTCGTACGGGTTACTAGCCTCGTGTTGAAGACGACGTGATCGAGAGATGATCACGATCCGAATCCAAATTCGGATCCTAATACGAGTTCTCAAAACTCGCTTCTCCGGAGAGGTATTCGTCAACCAATTGACGAATCCTTCATCCTCCACCTCAGAGGATTACCGGAGATCGAATCCCCGGTAAGTTAGCCGCTGTCGGAGCTCTAACCGCCGTCCAAACGACGCTCCGACGAGAGGAGAAGAAGCTGTCCAGAAAACTGGACAGCTTGGCGGAGGAGTAGGCACCGGCCAAAACAAGGAAGCCAAGTGCTCACCTTATCGCCACACCCAAGGAAGATCACCGGAGCACCAACCGGCAGCAGCTCGACGCCGGCGAGGGGGAAGGAAGGCTCCTTCTGGACGCCGGTTGGAGGAGGAGAGGGGCGGCAGCCTAGGGTTGGCGCCGAATCCTTCAAGGGGTGGGCGGCAACTCTTGAGGCTAGGGTTTTTGGATTATGGCTTGATTATCCATTAAGCCCTCTTTTATAGAGAACTAATTCTCTTAATGGTTATTGGATCATAACCATTAGGCCCGTTAACCCGCTCCATTAAGATAAGTTAAAATAAACCAAACAATGATGGTTTATTTTAAGTTAAAACGAACCGAACCAACTTTTGGTTCATTCGTTTAAAATAAACCAAACCCTTTGGTTTATTCTCCTCCATTGGATTAGAACCAAACCATTTTGGTTCATCCATTATGTCTTCATAAGACACGGCCCATCCACGCTTCCATTGCGACTGAAACGATTTCATGCTCGCTTTATGTTTGGTCCACCAAACCTAGTTTCTCTCGGTCTGAGAATCTCATTCTCAAGCTCGTTTTAAATCCTTTGGATTACGCTCGTTGTGCGTGTGACCAAATAGGTTCTCGGTTTATGTTGGCTGTCTATAATTAACCATTAATTATAGAACGATCATGAGTGGCACCTAGTAGTACATCATGATCCCCAATTAACCGAAAAGATCAATGGTTGATCCAGAACTATTTCTGAAACCCTTCAGCAGCTCGAATGATTCGTGCCCCATTCCCTTCACTCATCTTATACCCACTTGGTTCAGGACATGGTCTATTGTGTCAGTCCCCACTAGGCTGACTACGTCACACCTAGCCCAAGTATCATTTCCTCGTCTTACGGATTCTAGTTACTGCACATGTATCGAAGAGTACTTTACTCTAAATATGTAATGCTTTGGCCAAAGACTTTAGTAAAAATCCGACGAGAGGCCATGGGTATACATCTCCTCGCAAGGAGTGGTGAATCCTTTATAGGCTATTCAAACACCTTCGATCACTTCGACTTATACCCAATCATCCCGGGTCCACATCTCCTTAGAGATGTTTGCTTAAGATGTCAAAGCATAAGTCTCCATGATCAAGATGACTTGAATACCGCAAGTCAAAGGAACATCGCACTTAAGCCACGAAGAACTTCATTGACATATCTATATATGCAGAGAACCATATGAAGTCTTACGGTGGTCACTCCAATGAACTAGTTACCATAACTAGCATCCACGATCAACTCGGACATCACAATGTCTCCGGCCCGGTGAGAATCGTGGCTTGGATACACCAAGGAGTATACCTCGTGCTAGTCTCGACAGAATTGATGGTGTCCAAATCCATCAATTCATCGACTAGGGATAATTTCGATACATCACAATTACACATGTAGAGATACTCACTAGTTGTGATCCAATCACAAATTCTCTCATGCTGTGAATCGCATCGTGGACATTCAGTAAATGAGTTTAAGATCCAATCAAATACATGAAACATGTATACTCAAATAGTGAATCTTCATTTATCATATAAATGGTTCATACATAAGGCGATTGCCTTAGGACATCTCTCATATATTACTAACAGATTCCCACTTGGCCTAATGCCAATCGCTACGGTATCCAATACCATAAGCTCGAACATGACCCTCAAACTTATTTTGAGGTAATGCCTTAGTCAAGGGATCCGCTAAGTTTCTTTCAGTGGGAATTTTCTCGATTTGTATTTCGTTCCTACTGATGATCTCTCTGATAAGATGATAGCAGCGAAGCACATGTTTGGATCATTGATGAGACCACATCAAGTTCAGAGATGAACTTCTTGATCCAAACCGCTTCCTTTGCTGCTTCCAAAGCTGCAATGTATTCTGCCTTAGTGGCAGAATCCGCTATAGTGTCTTGTTTGGAACTTTTCCAACTCACTGCGCCCCCATTCAAGGTGAACACGTATCGGTGAGACACGGAATCATCCTTATGTCGGAAGGCATCCGTATACCCACGTATCACCATGTACCCTTCTCCATATATTAGGAACACATCCTTAGTTCTTCTCAAGTACTTAAGGATCGTCTTAACAGCCCAATGATCCATTCTGGATCGGATCGTACTGCCGTGACACTCGAGAGCATACGATACATCGGGCCTCGTACATAACATAGCATACATGATAGATCCTATTGCGGATGCATAGGGAATCTTACTCATGCAAATCCTCTCGTCTTCTGTGCGCGGACACATAGACTTCGAAAGGTGTACCCCATGCCTGATGGGTAGGAAACCTTTCTTGGATTCCGACATGTTAAACCTCTTTAGCACTCGGTCTATATATGTAGACTGCGAAAGACCAAGCAACCGTTTCGATCTATCTCTATAGATCTTAATCCCGAGGATGTAGGTTGCTTCTCCCAGGTCTTTCATGGAGAATGTCTTGGATAACCAAACCTTCACTGACTGTAAGATTGAAACATTGTTTCCTATAAGTAGTATGTCATCGACATACAATACTAGGAATACGACTGCACTCCCACTAACCTTCTTGTACACATAAGGTTCGTCTGGATTTTGTGAGAAATCAAACTTTTTGATTGTCTCATCAAAACGGACATTCCAGCTCCTGGATGCTTGCTTCAATCCATAAATGGACCGTCGCAATTTGCATACCTTGGTTTTATCAACCGATGTGAAACCCTCAGGTTGTATCATATACACGTCCTCGAGCAGGTTTCCATTAAGGAAAGTTGTTTTCACATCCATCTGCCATATCTCATAATCATAATGAGCCGCTATGGCCATGAGCATCCGAATGGATTTAAGCATAGCTACAGGCGAATAGGTTTCGTCATAATCAACACCTTGCTTTTGACGATATCCTTTCGCCACCAATCTAGCCTTATAGGTAATCACATTACCATCCATGTCGGTTTTCTTCTTGAAAACCCACTTGCACCCTATAGGCTTTATGCCTTCAGGTGGGTCAACCAAGTTCCAAACTTGGTTTTCGTACATGGAATCCATTTCCGACTTCATGGCACCAAGCCACTTATCCCTTTCTGAACTTGTCAGCACTTCTTCATAACTGGTAGGCTCCTCATCATCAATGAGTAACACGTCGTTCGATTAAACACGAGAAATCCATATCTCTCAGGAATATTGCGTGTTCTACCAGATCTACGAAGATGTGGTGTTACAATAGGTCCAGCCGATTGCTCATCACTATGAGTTGTCGGCTGTTGTGCTTCACCAGGTATCTCATTAATGTCTATTTGAGTCTCTCGAGCCTCCTCAAGCTCGACGACACTCCCACTGTTTTCTTGCAAGAGAAACTCTTTCTCTAGAAACACAGCTTGCCTTGAAACAAACACCTTTTGTTCCACAGGATGATAGAATTGGTAACCCCTTGTTTCCTTAGAGTATTCAATAAATAGACATTTATCAGACTTAGCATCCATGTTTGTCTGATACAGTCTGCTTCACATAAGCAGGACAACCCCATATCTTCAAGTAAGATACATGAGGTTTCTTACTATTCCATATCTCATATGGAGTAGTTGAGACTACCTTGGTAGGCATTCTGTTTAACAAGTAAACAGCTGTCTGAAGTGCATAACCCCAAAAGGACTTGGGAAGAGTCGCATGATTCATCATTGTCCTGACCATGTCCAACAAGGTCCGGTTACGCCTCTCAGATACACCATTATGCTGTGGTGTATATGGCGGAGTCCATTGAGACAATATGCCATTGTCTCTTAGATAATCAAGAAACTCTTGACTTAAGTATTCACCACCTCGATCCGATCGAAGTATTTTAATACTTTTTTCATGTTGTTTCTCTACTTCATTTCTGAATTCTTTGAACCTTTCAAAGGCTTCAGACTTGTGTTTCATCAAGAACACATACCCAAACCGTGAGTGATCATCGGTGAAGGTAATGAAGTAGCTATAGCCTCCTAAAGCTTGAGTTGACATAGGTCCACATACATCGGTATGTATTAGACCTAGTAACTCTCCCACTGCTTCACCTTTTCTAGTAAAGGTAACTTAGTCATCTTGCCTTTTAAGCATGATTCGCATGTATCGTATGAATCCAATTCAAACGATTCCAGAATTCCACATCGGTGTAATTCGGACATGCGTTTCTTGCTTATATGGCCAAGACGACAATGCCACATATAGGAGTCTATGTGATTATCCTTTCGAGCACGCGTGTTGCTCGCTTCGATATTGAAAATGTCACTGGATACGTCCAACGTATAAATGTCATTACTTAAAGTTCCAGTCCCATAAAGAACCCCATTCAAAGTTATGTAACAATAATTGTTACTAAACGTCAAATGGAAACCATTTCTATTTAAACAAGAAATAGAAATGATGTTCTTTATCAACGAAGAAATATAAAAGCAATTGTCCAGTTCTAAGACAAGTCCTGCAGGGAGTTTCAACAAATACGTTCCGATGGCGAGTGCAGCAACCTTTGCTTCATTCCCAACACGTAAATTTGACTCTCCCTTGACGAGTCTTCTTCTATTCCTTAGCCCATGTATGTCATTACATATATGTGAGCCACACCCAGTATCCAATACCCAAGTGTCTAAGGAAATAGAATGACAATCAATAAAGAAGATTTCTGAAGAAGATGGGGCATCCGATGCCTTATCCTTCTTCACGGACTCTTGATAAACCTTGCAATTTCTTCGCCAATGACCCTCCTTGCCATAATGATGGCAAGTGCCCTTTTGAGCTAGTTCTACCTTCTTAGCCTTTCTCTTCTTTCCCTTCTGCTGTTCCTTTGACTTCCTCTTAGAACCTTTCTTCGAGGAATCAACTAATAGCATCGTCCCCTGCTCATGCTTCTCAGAAGACTCCACAGTCTTCAGCATATTGAGCAGTACCACAGATGAACCTCCTAGCATCTCAGAGGTGAAGATGAGCTTTGAGACTTCGAACCTTTCGAATCTCACTTGCTCATCAACCAACTCACAAAGATGAAGGACTACGATATGAGCATCCATATGCTCATGCTGCTTTCGTAGCTTGGGTTCCATCGTGGCTAGCATGATGCAACTCATTTGTTCAGAATCACTCACATGTTTCTGATAGGCCAACAATTGGTCCAGAGTTGCATCGTCACTAGGACGGGCGGGAAGAGGCGCTTCGAGGACATTTACAAGCTTTTCACCTTGAGAACAATTCTCAAGTTTCTAAGCCAGTCCAAGAAGTTCGGCCCAGTCAATTTATTTGAATCCAAAATGGAATGCAAATTCAAACACATCATGATCAATATATTAACTTAGAAATACAAAACGAGCATATATGAGAAAATGATTTTAAAATGCATCAATATACATTTATAAATCCCATTCATTTTTCGAATTTCAAAAACCCCAAAATCACTTCGGGAGATTGTAGGTCCATCTCCGAATGGGCTGATATCCACCATAGTTATGAACAACCTTGGAGAGAGTCCAACAAGCCATTCATAACTACGACGGTAGGTATCATCTATACCGATTGCATATCCCGTATATGCAACTATCACAATGTGCTATCAACTAATTGAATGTTCACACATACATCGGGTTGTTAACACATTAACAAGTATGCATCATATGCATAGCACCCAACTTCACCTCCCTTTACATCGACCTTGGAGAGAGTCCAACAAACCGATGCTCCAGGTTAAAGCCAACCCATTAATCAGGACATAGTTTTAATATGGTTAGAGCGCATTCAACCAATTAGCCCAGCTTGGAGAGAGTCCAACAACCAAAGCTAACGATTGACCTCTGACTCTTACCATATTAGTATTAAACTATTCCATGGTTTGAACATATTCAGGTTCGAGCCGGGCTTGGAGAGAGTCCAACAACCCAAACAAGAAACAGAACTCTGGTTCTAACCATATTAATGGAAGGTGTAGGCTTTAATATTGATTAAGGGTTTTTATGTCTCATCCTCTTTGCATGCAAATAACTATTATCTACATGGCATGGCATACATGTCATACATCTACATGTCACGACACGCATGGCATAATGTTATGCATCTAATGCAATTACATGGCATACAATTATGTCATGTATATAATTTCCTTATATGTCATAACTATTTATGGAAATAAAATATGTTTAAGATTTGATTCTCCAAATCAAATCATAATTAAATTAGGAAACAAATTTCCAAATCTAATCACATATTTTATTCATGGAATTATTTGATTAAGGAAAATCTATTTAGGAAACCAATTTCCTAAATCTTTAAAACTACTTATGGAAATTAAATATTTTAAGATTTGATTTCCCAAATCAAATCATGATTAAATTAGGAAACAAATTTTCAGAATCTAATCAAATATTTTATTTATGGAAAATATAAATTTCCATAAATACTTCCAACTTTCCAAAAGTGGAAGATTTCCATAAATACTTCTAGACTTTCCAAAATTGAAAAATTTCCATAAATACTTCTAAATTTCCAAAATTTAGAAAACTTCCAGAAATACATTATGACTATCGCAAAACCATTTTTACGATTATGTCGAAACACCACCTGGGCTCTGATACCACTGTTGGGTTTCCGGCACCGCGGCGTGTGTGTGTTCGATCATGTTTCGTAAACATGAGCACAGCGGAAGCAATAAAAATAATAAATACTCCTATTTATTACAACACACACAACACACGCATGCTATTACAACAAGTGTAGACATAACCGTAAATTAAAATTTGCAATAAAAGGAAATTAAACTACGTTATACCTTCCGTATGACGTGTAGCGGGAACGGCATCAACCGGAACGATCCTCGTAAGAATCGTCTCTATCCGTATCCACGCCGAGCTCCTCGAGATGACTTCGCTAAGTCACGAGCTTCGTCTTCGTACGGGTTACTAGCCTCGTGTTGAAGACGACGTGATCGAGAGATGATCACGATCCGAATCCAAATTCGGATCAAAAACCGAGTCCTCAAAACTCGATTCTCCGGAGAGGTATTCGTCAACCGTTTGACGAATCCTTCGTCCCCCACCTCAGAGGATTACCGGAGATCAAATCCCCGGTAAGTTAGCCGCTGTCGGAGCACTAACCGTCATCCAAACGACGCTCCGACGAGAGGAGGAGAAGCTGTCCAGAAAACTGGACAGCTTGGTGGAGGAGTAGGTGCCGGCCAAAACAAGGAGAGAAAAGCCTCACCTTGATGCCAAACCTATAGGAGATCACCGGAGGGTCGCCGGAGGTTCAACGGCTGAAGCTTGGTCACCGGCAACAAGTTGGACGGCGGCACAAGTGGTTGGGCGGCGGCACAAGGTTGTTGGCGCCGAATTCACCAAGGAGGTGGGCGGCAACTTGCTTTAGGGTTTTGGATGATTAGTTAGGGTTTAACAATCCCTTAAGCCCACTTTTATAGAGAACTAATTCTCTTAATGGTTAATGGATCATATCCATAAAGCCCGTTAACCCGCTCCATTAAGATAAGTTAAAATAAACCAAACCATGATGGTTTATTTTAAGTTAAAACGAACCGAACCAACTTTTGGTTCATTCATTTAAAATAAACCAAACCCTTTGGTTTATTCTTATCCATTGGATTAGAACCAAACCATTTTGGTCCATCCATTACGTCTTCATAAGACGCAGCCCATCCACGCTTCCATTGCGACTGAAACGATTTCATGCTCGCTTTATGTTTGGTCCAACCAAACCTAGTTTCTCTCGGTCTGAGAATCCAATTCTCAAGCTCGTTTTAAATCCTTTGGATTACACTCGTTGTGCGTGTGACCAAATAGGTTCTCGGTTTATGTTGGCCGTCTATAATTAACCATTAATTATAGAACAATCATGAGTGGCACCTAGTAGTACATCATGATCCCCAATTAATCGAAAAGATCAACGGTTGATCCAGAACTATTTCTGAAACCCTTCAGTAGCTCGAATGAATCGTGCCCCATTCCCTTCACTCATCTTATACCCACTTGGTTCAGGACATGGTCTATTGTGTCAGTCCCCACTAGGCTGACTACGTCACACCTAGCCCAAGTATCATTTCCTCGTCCTACGGATTCTAGTTACTCCACATGTATCGAAGAGTACCTTACTCTAAACATGTAATGCTTTGGCCAAAGACTTTAGTAACAATCCGACGAGAGGCCATGGGTATACATCTCCTCGCAAGGAGTGGTGAATCCTTTATAGGCTATTCAAACACCTTCGATCACTTCGACTTATACCCAATCATCCCGGGTCCACATCTCCTTAGAGATGTTTGCTTAAGATGTCAAAGCATAAGTCTCCATGATCAAGATGACTTGAATACCGCAAGTCAAAGGAACATCGCACTTAAGCCACAGTAAGAACTTCATTGACATATCTATATATGTAGAGAACCATATGAAGTCTTACGGCTGGTCACTCCAATGAACTAGTTACCATAACTAGCATCCACGATTAACTCCGGACATCACTATGTCTCCAGCCAGTGAGAATCAGCTGCTTGGATACACCAAGGAGTATACCTCGTGCTAGTCTCAATAGAATTGATGGTGTCCAGATCCATCAATTCATCGACTAGGGATAATTCCGATACATCACAATTACACATGTAGAGATACTCACTAGTTATGATCCAATCACAAATTCTCTCATGCTGTGAATCGTATCGTGGACATTCAGTAAATGAGTTTAAGATCCAATCAAATACATAAAACATATATACTCAAATAGTGAATCTTCATTTATCATATAAATGGTTCATACATAAGGCGATTGCCTTAGGACATCTCTCATATATTACTAACATATCGATGATAGAATGCGATAATTGTTGAAAGTAAATATCCTACGTTGAGAATAAATGATTAGTTTAGATCAGCTAAAGACACCTGTGTATACTCTAAGGTTGGTTTACGACTGGGGTACTGATATTGTAGTGACATGATGTCATACGATTATCATTGTCATTGTGATGATTGATATATCATCAGCCTAGAGAAAAAGGGGATGCAGGTGTGTGGAGACGACAATTTCATACTTGGTATGAATTGTATAAATTTTGATTAAGTTGCTGGACTAATTAACGATTTAGTCGTCACTGGATTTGAGAATCGTGTATCCTGAACACGATTGGATCCTTTTGAGTTGTTGGAATTGCGTAACCTGGCCATTGTTGATTGTGGTAGTTAGAGTTGCGCACTCGACCACCATAGATGGTGGTTTGCCTTGTATGGTTTGGTTAGTACTGTAGATGTGGATAGAATGTCTTAGCATTGCTATACCACAGACTTGTTTGACAAAGGTGATGTTGGAAATCATTTAGTCGGAAGCTGGTGAAACCAATTTACAGGACCTAGATGGCGGTTAACTTTTACACGAGTACTAGTTAATCCTTTCGGAGTGGATAAAAGGATGTTGTACTCAAATGTATCATTTTAGGGATCGGAACGATTCCGATGCAGTTGAATGAGGCATATCTTATGTCTATGTCAGTTAAGAAACTACGAGATAGTCTGTCATATGCATGATGTGACTTTAGTAGTTATTATCTGGATTTACAGATGTATGGAGCATGAATGCTCATGGGATTTTAACCAGCTACTCGATAGCTACTAGAGAGTTGTTGGTACGCAAACAGTTGTAACAAGTGAGATTGATCGCTATAGTCTTCCATGCACTTACAGAGTGTGTGATAGAGTGGATTTTGAATGGTTGGTGGACTCCTCTTTTGAGAAAACAATTCCCCATCTCTGGTAGGGATAGTGTGTTCCAGACACACATCCAGTTAAGGAAGAGTTGCTACTGAGAGCACATCATTCGAGATGGGCTATGTACCTTGGTGGTACTTGAAGGTACTGAGATTGAAAATGCTTATACTGGTGGAATGGTATGAAGAGAGATACCACAGACTTTGTTGCTGGATATATACTATACCAGCAGGTGAGGGTTGAACATTAGAAACCCGCTAGATTGCTCCAGGAAATTCCAATTTCAGAATGGAAGTGGGAGCATATCACTATTGATTGCGTTACGGGATTGCCTAGGACCCATAAAGGACATGATGCGATTTGGGTGAGTGTGGATCGAATGACCAAATCATCTCATTTCCTTTCTATTCGTGGGTCGTACCCATTGAATCGTTCGATAGAGTTGTATTGCCGGAAGATTATCGGATTGCGTGGGATACTTTTAAGTACCATATCGGATAGGGATTCGCGATTTTGGCAGAGTCTGCACCAGACTATGGGCACAGAGCTTCAGCTTAGTGCAACGTTTCATCCGCAGACAGATGAACAGTCCGAGTGTATCATTTAGACGTTGGAGGATCTATTCAGATCTTGTGTCGTGGATTATGGAGGTGTAACTTATCGGTTGGCTTTACCTCCGAAACTTGCGGGTGCGTACAACGTATTTCCTATTTTTATACTAAGGAAATACGTGTCGCATGTTGATCATGTTTTGAAAGAGGTTCCGAATTCTACCTCAGTCTAATGCGACTTACGAGAAGATTCCAGGGTGGATCCTGGGTCGCAAGGAGCAACAGTAGTGAGACGAAAACCATCCGACTCGTAAAGGTTGGATGACAACATCATATCGATGAGGAGGCTACATGGGAGCTGGAAGATACTATCCGAGCTCGATATCCTCATTTGATCACTTGAGGCATGTAGTAGTTCAAGAAATCTCTTGAGTGGGTTCTCGTATGTAAGTATGAAATTTAGGGACCAAATTTTTATTAGTGGGGGAGAATGTAAAATACTGGAAAAAAAAATCCCTTGCTAATTGGGAATTATCTTGTGGAATTTTTCAGAATTTTTAAAAAAGGAATTTGTATGACCGTTTGGAGGAAGGTCAAAGCCTAAATGGGTGTTAGGTCAAGTTGGATTAGCTCGGATTTGATCTAGGCTAACTCAACCACTTAGCGTTAAAAACCCACTCGTCTTCTCCCCTTTAACGCGAGCTGAGCCGTTTCTTCCGTTTTCCCCTTATTTCTCGATCGCATCAATTCTTTCCCCTCCCGATCCTCTCTCTCGCGTGATTTCCTCACCAAGGCTGCATCTCCGCCGTCGCCATCTCTTTCGCGTGCCGACCACAACAACCGTTGTCGCCGTGTCGATGCCCATGGCCGCCGTCCCAAGGCTGCCTCTACAAGTCGCTCAGTGTACGGCTGTCGAACCGCCCGTCGCTATCCCTTCACTCCCGCCAGTGGTCGGTGCTCTATCATCGATGATTGGACCTTCCGCCATCTGAGACCTCTACCGGAGCAAACGACGATTGGGAAGGAAGTCAGTGCCCCTTTGCTTCTCCGCGATCCAGAGACTGTCGACGCGCATCTTCGATCTCGGGAGCGGCGAGTTCTGTTGGCACAAGCCAGAGCTTCGTGTTTGGGACTATGGCAGTGATGGTTCTGTTGGTTTCCGATGGACTGTGGATATTGGGCAATGGTAGGTTTCGGCGGATGGTGGAATCTGTGAAAGGGGTGGCTGCCGATTGTTGGGGACTTTGCTGTCGACGGGGTTCAACGCCGGGTAAGCAAGATTTATCCCTTTTGTCTGTAAATTCCTTTTTGGTAGAAATTGTTGTGGTGTTGTCTATTGGACGTTGTCACTGTTAGGGATTGTTTGATTGCCGAAGTGTTGATTTAGTTTTGGGCAGTGGTCTCGAGCGGTTGAATAGGGCAGAGTTGGAGAGGATTGCCACCGGTGACAATTCTAGGGTTGGTAAGATGATATATGCTATCACCTTCATCTGTTAATATTCTTGTATTAGAGCTGTAAGTGTTGGCTGTGAAATTGGAAGGGATGGACAGACCGGATTTGTTGGTATCGTTCTGCCTGTGAATGTCTTTTGCCGATTGTTGCAAGTGTAGCTCGGATCGTTGAAGGAAGAAGGGGAGCTGTGATTGGAGTGGTAGTGTTTGTTTCGGGTGTTGATTATGTTCGGTTATTACTAGTTTGATGTCTGATATATTTTGATTTGAAGATCTTAGTGTATTGGATTATGTTGGTTATCCTCTATTAGGGAGCTGTGATGGGTGAAGTAAGTGTGGTTGGATCTATTCACCGTAATTGATCTTGAGGATGTCGGTGATTCATTATGAGTTGGTTATGGTGAATCGATTGTATATGATCGGTGTGGTTAAAATGTATTCGGGAAAAGAATGAGAATATAGAACGAATTAGTGTTTTGTACGTACAATTATCGGAGACTTGTACTTAACCATAATTTATTATTATTGTGCAGGTTTGGGATACGAAGCAGGTCCACAGCCGTGAGGATTATTCGAGCTTCGTATCAGGTGGGTAATTTTCCTACCTGGTCCGATAGATGTAATTGCATTCATATTTAGACATAGATATGAGCATGTTATATGTTCATGTTACCTTGATCCTGCTCTTATTATCGTATGCTTGAACTTATCGTTGGATGTATTTATGCTCAATTGTTGATATCACATATACCTATCATGATTTAGGAGTTATAGATGTAATGTAAATTGGATTAGATGTTTAGTAGGGTGTAAATGTCAGTACGGGTGATGACCCAAATTATAAATTGGCAAAAAGGTCATCTATGGGTAGGTAATGCCCTAAGTGTAGGATTTATTTCCAATGCCCATATGTTGCATACTGTTATCAACCATGAGTTGTGTAATGGTTAAGTGAAGGGTGATTAATGTGTCTCTGCGGACCGGTGGTCCCAGCTTGATATGATTAGTCGAGTACGACTCTCTATCGGATAGAGAGTGCGTCAATCAATTGAGTACGACTCTCTATTGGAGAGAAAGTTATGATCAGTCGAGTACGACTCTCTATTGGATAGAGAGTGCGTCCATCAGTTAAGTATGACTCTCTACAGGATAGAGAGTGTGTCGATTAGATTGGTATGACTCTCTACAGGATAGAGAGTATTATGATCAGTTGAGTACGACTCTCTACAAGATAGAGAGTGCGTCGATTAGATTGGTATGACTCTCTACAAGATAGAGAGTATTATGATCAGTTGAGTATGACTCTTTGCAGGATAGAGAGTGCGTTGATCTGGTTAGTATGATTCTCTGTAGAATAGAGAGTCTATGGTAGATGTCTGCATGTGAGATATTGCATTCATGTCATTTGCATGTATACTGGCGATGAGGTCTCCATTGTGGTTGAGAGTGTCGCCAGTCATCCTGCCTCCACGGTTACTCATAGGAGGAGTAACCGGTGTGAGGGCAGAGCATTGTGGTGCCGCACTCAACCACTATAGACGGTGGTAGTTGGATTTGTGTGTCGTAGTCCTGTGTGTGTGGCACTCGATCACTCATGGGTAGTGACTGTCGGAGTAGCAAACAGCAGGGACCCCCATCGTGTAGCTTACTCTTTACGCTTATATGCTACTCAATCATACTGCCCACTCGGTCACTCGAGAGTAGTGGTTGGTGTTGAGTTGGGACAGTTGTCATGCTCGAGCCACCGATGCCACACTGGGGTCGTGGTAGCTTTAGGGTGAGCTTACATGACCATGCATGTTGCATTGCCGACTTATGATATTTTTGCATATTGCCATATATATACATATATGCATGTATATATATATATATATATATGGATGATTGTGATTAGTATACATATATAGATGCAGTATATATATATATATATGCTTATTGTGATGATGTATTTGATTGTATTATGCTTGCTGCACTTGTTTGTACATCATATTCATGCATGCTTTTTGCATATGTTATACGGTTGTGTCGGATACTGGTATATGTGTTGGACAGACCATTAGATACCTTGACCTGTAGCATGAGTAGATTATGAGTTGGTATTACTCTTCCTGTTATATATATGTTGGATATATGTTCAGGTTGGATCAGAGTAGCGTAGCAGACTTCAGGTATGTCTGCATTTTACGTTGTTCATTTGGTTAGACGGTATATGCTTGTATTTATATACTATGCTGATATACCTGTTATACCTCTAGATTATGTTATTGAAATACATGTGATTTTACATATATACATATTTTTCTATTACCTGCTGAGTTTTACTCACCACCCCAACCAACGCTGGGTTTTTCTGTCGCCCAGGTAACAGGTAGAAGTCTTCGTGACGGCTTGGAGCATCGCTGAATGACGTCTCATCTCACCTCCGAGGCTTCCATATTTGTTTTGGGCTTTCCGTCCGTTGTGTATTGTATTTTGGAGTTTTCGTGATGTACATGTTGTATATTCGGATTTTGTCGAGGTTTTCGTGTTGTTGTGATGTGTTAGTCATACCGGTATGCATGTGTGGGATTGATGTTGTTGTGTTTTATGTTTCTGCTGTGTAGTTGTTGTAATTAGTTGTTATGTGGTTGTGGTTGTTTTCATATTTATATGTTGTGTTGTTATTGTGGGCCTACGGGCCTTGTATTAACCAGAAATGTTGCCACGTACAGGGCAGATGCTGTCCATTTGATTTTCGGTTCGGCATGCTCTCGGGGCGTGACAGCAGTGGTCGAGTGAGACTCCATTCTGTGCCCCAAAACCCAAGCATCAGTCGACTAATCACACGATCAGTCGACTGCTCGTCCAATTAGTCGACTGACCTTCTCTGGCAGTCAACTGCTATGACACTTCTCGCAGTCAAACCCTAGTTGACTCACACCAATCGGCTGTCATATGGCACCAGTCGACTAGCACACCTCAAACATGAGATTTTAACCTCAACTATGAGGTTTAACCCAAGTATGGTGCCCCCATACTTGCTAGACCAGCCTTAGCCTAGACCTAAGCCTTCTAGCTACCTCAGTCAGCCTCATGCCTCTCGGATCCCTCCAAGTCATCCATGACTTGTTCATCTATTGCACTCTCCTTCAGGTGCTTCCATCAGCTATGTCATGTTAACGGTGTCTATACCGCCAAGGCACATTGGACTTACGCTACCAAGACTCCGCTTGGACTTTACGCTGCCAACCATTGGACTTATGTTGCCAAGAATCCCGCTTGGACTTTACGCCGCCAATATCAAATCCCTTGGACTTCTCAAATGCCAAGACTCAAACTTGGACTTTCCCTTGCCGACCCATGCTTGGACTTTTCCTTGCCAAGACCCATGCTTGGACTTTACATGTCAAGTACTCAAGACTTGGACTTTCTCAAATGCCAAGTGTTCCACTTGGACTTTCCATGCCAAGTACCCATGACTTGGACTTTCCCATGACAATCACATTGTCATATGTTTTTGTCGAACATCAAAACATCTCTCGAGTCAAACTCGAGTCCTGGTCAATCGTGACCTGGGCCGATTGCACCAACACATATATGTAGAGAACCATATGAAGTTTTATAGCTGGTCACTCCAATGAACTAGTTACCATAACTAGCATCCACAATTAACTCCAGACATCCCAATGTCACCAGCCAATGAGAAACAGTTGCTTGGATAAACCAAAGAATATAACTCGTGCTAGTCTCAACAGAATCGATGGCGTCCGTATGCATCAATCATCGACTAGGGATAATTCCAATACATCACAATTACACATGTAGAGATACTCACTAGTTGTGATTTAATCATAAATTCTCTCATACTATGAATCATTTGCAGACATCCAGTAAATGAGTTTAAGATCCAATCAAATATAAGAAAATATGTATACTCAAATAGTGAATATTCATTTATCAAATAAATGGTTTAACCATAAAGTGATTGCCTTAGGCCACCTCTCATATATCTCTAACATAATCGACCCAGGTCACGATTGACCGGACTCGAGTTTGACTTGAGCAGTATTTTGATGTTAGATAAAACATATGGCGTATGATTATCATGGGAAGACTAAGTAGCCTTGGAGGTGAAAGTCCAAGCATGGAACTTGGCATTGGAAGTCCAACATGGAGTTGGCAAGGGAAGACCAAGTGTGTAGCCTTGTCCACGTAAGTCCAAGTGTGAAGCCTTGGCGGTGAAAGTCCAACATGGGTTGACATTAGCAATGGGAAGTCCAAGTGTGTAGCCTTGGCCACGTAAGTCCAAGTTATGGATACTTAGCATTTGGGAAGTCCAAGGGGCAGTTTGGTAGCATAAGGCCAAGCGGTAGTCTTGGGAGTGTAAGTTTATATGTACCTTGGTGGTGAAGACACCGAGAGCATGACAATAGCCGAAGGAAGCACTTGGAGGCTAGCGTATGGATGAATAAGTCATGAATGACTTGGAGGGATTCGCACATGGATGAACAAGTCATGGACGACTTGGAGGTATCCGATAGGCGCGAAGCTAGTAGAGGTGGCTAGAAGGCTTAAGTCTAGGATAAGGGTGTCTTGGGTTAAACCTCATGGATGAGGTGAACTTGGACAAGTGACTGAGGTCAAGTATCGAATGCTCAAATATGTTGTTTGAGATTTTACTCGACGGTCGGATGCTCAAACAACTTGTGTTTGAGGTTTTACCCGACAACAGTCAACTTGTGGTTTGTCCCAGTCGACTGGTGAGAATCGACTAGCGTTCGACTACGTCGTATGCCATAGAAGTCGATTTCGACGTTGGGCATCGGTGATGGCCGATGGTCGATTGCCATGGATGGCGGTCATTCTTTGGTTAAGGATGCGAGCGAGAATGCTCGATGTAGCCGATGATAAGTCACTCTGGTGGCGATCGTGATGGTAGCCGCGTCATTGCCGATGTATCTGTTGGTTGGATGTCAACGTGGATTAAATCATTATCTCACAACGACTACAAGAGTAGTCGACTGAGGCCTTATGAAAGTCGACTACTAGGTACGGAATCAACCCGAGACAAGCATAAAAGGAGGAGCTTGGGAAGAATTTCCACAATGATTTTTGGGGAGATTTTGGAGGGGAATTTTTACTGCATTCCAGACCTTTAAGAGCAAACCAAAGCAAGGAACAAGCAAAGTGTTCAAAACCATTGTTGTAAAGTTTTCTTTACGTATTTCATTCTTGTCTTTGTATTTGCTTGTACTTCTTGTATTACATTTTATAATTGCTTGTACGAGGTTTCTCCACCTCCGACATGTTGTCAAGAAGGAGTTTAGTTAATGGTGTGTTCATCACTAGAGCTCGTTGAGCTCGCCCCGTGGAGTAGGAACCCTAAGGTTCCGAACCACATATATCGCATGTCTATTGTATGTGTTTGTGTATTCATCTTTGTATTCACATTTGTATATTGTATTTCTACTGCACTAATGAATATTGTAGATGAACGAACGAATTACAATGAATAATGCACACGGGCTATTCTACCCTCCTTCTAGTCAAGCCACGATCCTCCAACAAGTGGTATCAGAGTGAGGAGATTGTCATCGGACTCACCGCCGCGACAACAAATCAAATGGCTAGCATCAACATCCACCCGCCAAAATTCAAGGGAGAATTCTCATGGTGGAGAAGAAGGATGGAGGTATACTTCAAAATCGATTTCGATACTATACTAATCATTGAAAATTGTTTTGAAGTGCCTAGGGGTGAAGACAACAAGCCATTAGTAAAATTAAGATGGACCGAGGAACAACGACAACAATTCAAAACAAACGTTAAGGTAATAAAACCATTAATAAAATTGATACCGTACGATATTTTGTGCAAGCTAGGCGAATATGGGGATGCTAAGGAGTTATGGGACAAGTTGGTCAAATTCCACAAAAATCCCGAACCGGCCCAATCAGAGAAGGAGGACGAAGAAGCAAGCTCATCCTCACAAGAAAGTGAGGACTCATAAGTTGAAAGATGCTCAACATCTGGATTAGTAGAAGAGGTGGAAGAAGTGGAAGAAGCATCTACCTCCGGAAGAAGTGAAGAAACCTCCCATATCGCCTCTATCGACCTAGGTAACTCAAGCATGTTAATTAAAAATAAAAATCACATTATATGCTTTGAGTGTAGGGAAGCTGGGTATTACAAGAGCAAATGCCCAAAATTGGCTAAGGAAAAAGTGTCGGCGCCAAAAGTTCAAGTAAAATCAAAGGATGTTGGAGTCTGTAGGAGATTTGATGCCTCTAGAGGGGGGGTGAATAGCGTTTACTCTTGCGTAGATGGAAAACGTTTGCGTGCTTGTCTACAATTTTCGTTAGCGCAGCGGAAACAAAGATAATAAAGCAATAACGAAAACACAAACACACAAACGCAAGGATATAACGTGGTTCGGAACCGAACCGATTCCTACTCCATGGATCGAGCTCTAAAGAGCTCTAGTGATGCCAATGCAATCACTAACCACAAATACTCCTTCTCGACACAAGTCGGAGGTGGAGAAACCTCTTACAAACTATTCTTCCAACAATAAGAAATAGATACAAGCAATTACAACAATGAAATATAATGCAAGTAAAGAAAACTACTTTACAAGAGCACTTTGGTTGCTTGATCTTTGGTTGCCTTGGACTAGCCTTGAAGGACTGGAAGAGCACCAACAATTCCCCTTCAAATCGCCCAAGAAAACCCTTAAGAACTGATGCCAAAAACCCTCCCGTCGAGCTCCTTTTATCCTTGCGTGCGACCTGGATTTCCGCCCATCAGTCGACTGCCATAAGTCACCAGTCGACTGATGCCACTGTTGTCGTGAGACAACGGCTCGATCCACACTGGAAAAACTCCAACGGATCTCTTGGCAGTCGACTGCCAACATTGGCGCGATCGGTTCGTAGCCGATCGCCGGCTACGGAGCGCGCGCTCGCAATATTGGCGGTCGGCAATGATCGCCGGCCCTCTGCAGCGATCCGTGCCGACACAGCCGATCGCTTCCAATGAGCGGTTGCTGATCGAGCATTTCCAGCTCTAAACTGGCAATCAAACTCAAGTCGACTCACGGCAGTCGACCCGGCCATAATGTCAGTCGATTGCCAACCTCAAAAATGAGGTTTTAACCCAAGTATGGTGCCCCCATACTTGCTAGACCACCCTTAGCCTAGACCTAAGCCTTCTAGTCACCTCCATCAGCCTCACGCCTCTCGGATCCCTCCAAGTAATTCATGACTTGTTCATCCATTGCGCTAGCCTCTAGGTGCTTCCGTCGGCTATGTCATGCTAACGGTGTCTACACCGCCAAGGCACATTGGACTTACGCCGCCAACCATTGGACTTATGCTTCCAAGACTCCCGCTTGGACTTTACGCAGCCAATATCAAACTCCTTGGACTTCTCATGCCAAGACTCAAGCTTGGACTTTCCCTTGCCAACCCATGTTGGACTTTTACATTGCCAAGACCCATGCTTGGACTTTTCCCTTGCCAACCCATGTTGGACTTCTCAAATGCCAAGACCATGCTTGGACTTTCCCTTGCCAACCCATGTTGGACTTTTACATTGCCAAGACCCATGCTTGGACTTTTCATGTGCCAAGTGTCCCACTTGGACTTTTCATGCCAAGTACTCAAGACTTGGACTTTACCAAATGCCAAGTGTTCCACTTGGACTTTCCATGCCAAGTACACAAGACTTGGACTTTCCCATGACAATTATATTGTCATATGTTTTTGTCGAAACATCAAAACATCACTCGAGTCAAACTCGAGTCCTGGTCAATCGTGACCTGGGCCGATTGCACCAACAATCTCCCCCTTTTTGATGTTTGACAAAAACCAAACAAATCATTTGAGTTAGACCACTAACTCAAATCCCTTACCAATTATCCCAAATTGGTAAAAATTCTCCAAATGTTCTCCCCCAAACATTCTCCCCCTTTTTGACTAACATCAAAAAGGTTTTCTCTCCAAGGAGGTCAATGTCTCATGTCCCAATGAGATCTTACAATCTCCCCCTTGATCCAAAAATAAATACCTAGGATGCCTACCATCTTCCTAGTGATAATTCACATATCACTCAAGAGAGGCAATCCTATACTCTCTCCCAATTTCCAAATTGGGTATCAAAAACCCATCAATTTTCCCAATTGATGATACTCTCCCAATAACTTCTCCTCTTCAAGTAGAAAAACACATCCATCATCCCAAGATGGATACCTCCCCCTAAAGGCTTGCTTCCCCTTGACCATTGCACCAACAATGTCCTTGGGAAGCCCCTAAGCCAATAGGAACTCTAAACCATCAAAATTAAGGTTCTAAGTTCAACATAGAACTTTCACTCGCCCTAAATTTGATACTTTGACCTAACACAGCTCCTAATCCATATCCAATGGATTTTCACCCTTTATAATGCTTCCTAAAGCATATCCTAAGGTTAGGAGTGATTAGGAACCTTTTCCATAGCTGAACACGGGCTAAACAAACCTTGTTAACCCGAAATCAGACCTAGCAGTCGACTCCTGACAGTAATCGACCGATCCACCATATCGATCGATCGCCACCAAGGGTAGGATCGAATAAATTTCAATCAGCTATCAGTATCGAGATTTGGAAAAACATAAGTAATTATACGTAATTTGAAAAATCATAAAATTTGATACGTATATTACTTATAGTCATTACAATGGGTGAAAACTATTTGAAAATTATTTTACCCATAAAATAGTGAGTTTGATACAAAACTCAAAACCATTGTAATTTTCAATGTTTTGGCCCTATTTTGTATCAACTTCATCAATGGTGATTGCTATCAAAAGATAGACTTCACCAAGGTTTTCTAAATTGATTTTAAAATGATTTCAAAACCATGTTTTGGATCATATTCCTTGGGCTTTATGCACATGACTTGTACACAAGCTTTCCTAATGATCCACATTTGAAATTAGATGAGTTTTAGTTCATCTAGATGCAAAAACTATGCACCTTGAACTTAACTCATATCCTAGCATCTCACATGTATCTAGGGTGTATAAATACACATACATGTCAATTGGATGTGAGATGTGGGTTTTGGTTCATTTAAAACTAGGGTTTCATGCATCTTCTAAGGCAACCCTACTTGATTCCCTTATGAATGGGACTCCCAGTCATGCTATAGTCCTTAAATCAATTTCAATCGAAATTTTTCTTAAATACATGAATGATTATGGCATTAATGATGATATAAATAAGCATATGCTCATAATCATGATGTCATGGCATAAGATGAAATCTAAAAACACATGACATTTAAAACCTTAATCCTAAAACATGAACATGATATATAAAATGATTAAAAGTAAGCATGATGTCATGGCATGTTATATGACAAACAAAGCATGGCATATAAAATATATAGGTATAATAATACCTAAATTTTAATATTAATTGTCATTTGTTGGGATTAATCATATTTTGTCATATTAACCTAATCTCCCTAGTGTGTCAAAAACCCAAAATGGCACACTAACCTCTAAACCTAAATTGTGCCAATTTAATTGATTTTTCTTAATTTCAAAAGTGCATTGGCACATCCTAAAATCTTTTAGGATATTGATTCAAATATATTTCCAAGGTAACCATAACCTTGAAAATATCATAAAGTGTCACCTTTACTATGGTTGAGTTAACTACCCATCCAATCAAGGTTGGCACACCCTAAACCCATCTAGCGTGAATCAATCACGCTCTTAGGAACCCAAAACTGATTTGAGCTCCTAGGGTTAATTAGGTATTCCTTAGGGATAACCTCCCTAGATACCTTCCTAATGACCCTCCTAGGCTTGTTAGCCTTGGTCATTTGGGTCTTACCTAGGTTGACTCTAGGGGTAACTCCCCTTGCAACCTTCTTAGTGGCCACCCTAGGTTTCCTAGAAACCCTAGCCACTAGGCACAACCTTTGGTCAACCTTAGGGATGACTTCCCTATTGACCTTGGTCTTCCAAGACCTAGTTTGTGTTCCATAATCAAATGGGACACTATGATAAGCCACTTTAGGCTTAGGTTTGTGACCCAAACCTTGCTTGCCCTTGGTTGACTTTTGACTCTTAGGTCCTAGGTGTTGACTTTGACTTTTGGACCCTTGATTTTGACCACTAGACCCTTTAAATTGATTTTGTATCTTATTTGGGGTATTTTCAAGTTTTTCAAGCCTTGACCTCAAGACTTGATTCTCTAATTCTAATTTCCCAATTTTAGAATTTTGATTTAAACCATGGGCATGAGACTTTCTAGGCATATGCCTAGTCCATTTAGGATTTAGATCTAGATGTTCTCCTATTTTCCTAATTGATTCCTTAGGTAAAATATTTTTAGGGACATTAGTCCCAAATTTCTCCTTACTCCTAAGGTAAACATTTTTAGCACCTAAGCAAAATTCCTTACTTCTAGCATGCTCTTTATGAATTGCAAGGGAATTAAAATTCCTAGCATGCTTTTGACTATTAAATCTAGAAGGTGCATTATTGAAATATACCTTAGGGTTTGCCTTGGAGGCTCCCCCTACATGTATAGCTCCTTCTTGGGTCTTTTTGCTCCCCCTAGGATATTGACTCTGGTAATGCCCCTTTGAGTTGCACTTGAAGCATATGATATGCTCCTTGCTCTTTTGACTTGGGGCATCGACATCCTTGACTTTTGGTGCCGGTGGAGCTTTCCTAACCTTCTTTGAGCACTTGCTCTTGTAGTGCCTGGCTTCTCTACACTCAAAACATATGATATGATTTTTATTACAAATTGATATGTTTGAGTTACCTATGGTGGATGTGGTGATTGGAGTGGATTCTTCATTCCTTTCGGAGGTTGAGACTTCTTCTTGAATTTGTTCCGGCTCCGGTATGGAAATTCTCTCCTCCCCCTCAATCCTTGAGGTGGATGCTTCTTCCACCTCTTCTTTCTCTGATCTGGAAGTCGATTCCCTATCAACTTCTGACTCCTCAAGCTCTTTAGATGGGGATGTGCTTGCTTGAGCTTGAGAGGGTGAGCACTCCTCCTCTTCTTCTTCTTCTTCTTCTTCTTGGATTGATGATGGATTTTCATGAAGCTTGGCCAAATCGCTCCATAGCTCCTTGGCATCCACATAGTCACCTAGACTACACAAGAGGCCATTAGGAATTAAATCAAAAATGAATTTGATTACCTTCTTGTTTTTATCGAATTGTTGGAGTTGCTCCTCACTCCACTTCTTCTTCTTGAGAAACCCTCCCTTTGGTCCCTTAGGATATTCAAATCCTTCCATCAATGCGGACCACTCCTCAAGGTCTCTCATCATCAAAAAATCTTCAATTCTCGCCTTCCAAGAATTGAAACCTTCTCGTCCATAGAAGGAATAGGGAATTGGGGTGTTGATGTCCCATCCCAATAGTTCTTCCATCTTCACCCTCTAGCCTTTTTGTCTTAGCTCCCGGCGATTAGTCCGTAGAAGAGACCCGGGCTCTGATACCAATTGTAGGAGATTTGACGCCGCTAGAGGGGGGTGAATAGCATTTACTCTTGCGTAGATGGAAAACGTTCGCGTGCTTGTCTACAATTTTCATTAGCGCAGTGGAAACAAAGATAATAAAGCAATAACGAAAAAACAAACACACAAACGCAAGGATATAACGTGGTTCGGAACCGAACCGGTTCCTACTCCACGGATCGAGCTCTAAAGAGCTCTAGCGATGCCAATGCAATCACTAACCATAAATACTCCTTCTCGACACAAGTCGGAGGTGGAGAAACCTCTTACAAACTATTCTTACAACAATAAGAAATAGATACAAGCAATTAAAACAATGAAATATAATGCAAGTAAAGAAAACTACTTTACAAGAGCACTTTGGTTGCTTGATCTTTGGTTGCCTTCGACTAGCCTTGAAGGACTGGAAGAGCACCAACAATTCTCCTTCAAATCGCCCAAGAAAACCCTTAAGAACTGATGCCAAAAACCCTCCCGTCGAGCTCCTTTTATCTTTGCACGCGACCTGGATTTTCGCCCATTAGTCGACTGCCATAAGTCACCAGTCGACTGATGCCACTGTTGTCGTGAGACAACAGCTCAATCCACGCTGGAAAAACTCCAACGGATCTCTTGGCGATCTAATCGCCAACATTGGCGCCGATCGGCTAGCGCCAGTAGTCGATCGCGGTCGGCTACTGAGCATTCTCATGCTCGACATTGGGTGACGATCCGATCGCCGACTTAGCGATCGTTGTGCCGACACACCGATCGCTTCAATGAGCAATGATCGCAAAGCATTTCCAGTTCTAAACTGGCAGTCGAACTTAAGTCGACTCACGTCAGTCGAACCGGCCATAATGCCAGTCGACTGCCAACCTCAAAAATGAGGTTTTAACCCAAGTATAGTGCCCTCATACTTGCTAGACCACCTTTAGCCTAGACCTAAGCCTTCTAGCCACCTCCATCAGCCTCACGCCTCTCGGATCCCTCCAAGTCATCCATGACTTGTTCATCCATCGCGCTAGCCTCTAGGTACTTCCGTCGGCTATGTCATGCTAACGGTGTCTACACCGCCAAGGCACATTGGACTTACGTCGCCAAGACTCCGCTTGGACTTTACGCCGCCAACCATTGGACTTATACTTCCAAGACTCCCGCTTGGACTTTACGCAGCCAATATCAAACCCCTTGGACTTCTCATGCCAAGACTCAAGCTTGGACTTTCCCTTGCCAACCCATGTTGGACTTTTACATTGCCAAGACCCATGCTTGGACTTTTCCCTTGCCAACCCATGTTGGACTTCTCAAATGCCAAGACCATGCTTGGACTTTCCCTTGCCAACCCATGTTGGACTTTTACATTGCTAAGACCCATGCTTGGACTTTTCATGTGCCAAGTGTCCCACTTGGACTTTTCATGCCAAGTACTCAAGACTTGGACTTTACCAAATGCCAAGTGTTCCACTTAGACTTTCCATGCCATGTACACAAGACTTGGACTTTCCCATGACAATTACATTGTCATATGTTTTTGTCGAAACATCAAAACATCACTCGAGTCAAACTCGAGTCCTGGTCAATCATGACCTGGGCCGATTGCACCAACAGAGTCCTCGCTAGGAAAAGCAAAAAGCACATTGTGTGCTTCAAGTGCAATCAATGGGGGCACTACCGAAGTCAATGCCTTAGGGGGAAGAAAAAATGGCAAGAAGGAGCTACACAAGTAGGAGGAGCTTTCAAATCAAACCCTAAGGTATATTTTAATGCACCTTCTAGCTCTAGGGGTAAAAAGCAAGTTTTTAGTACTCTTGTTATTACTCATGAAAAACATGCTAGTAGGAATAAATATTATTATTTAGGAGCCAAGCATGTAGATTTATCTAAGGATAAACCTAGGAACTACAACTTTAAACCTATTTTACCTAGGGAGAGTATTAGGAGAATAGAAGAAAATTTAGGCATTAACCATAAGAAGGGTAGACACATGCCTAAGAAGAAGAGTCCTTCCCAAAGGATCAATGAAAAATCGAAATTGGAAAAATTAGAATTGGAAAATCAAGCTTTGAGAACAAGGCTTGAAAAATTGGAAAAGACCTTAGCAAAAATGACAAACTCTTTTAAGGGGTCTAATGGTCAAAAATTAGGATCTAGGAGACAAGAACTGTCCAAGGGCAAGAAAGGTTTGGGTCACAAAT
The DNA here is from genome assembly GCA_025175895.1 of Wurfbainia villosa. NCBI lineage: Eukaryota > Viridiplantae > Streptophyta > Magnoliopsida > Zingiberales > Zingiberaceae > Wurfbainia > Wurfbainia villosa. The sequence goes on from CM046006.1 coordinate 36,785,036, forward strand.
CTAAGTCCTACCATAATGTTTCATTTGATTATGGAACTAAATTTAGGTCTAGGAAAACCAAGGTTAATGGGGAAGTTATCCCTAAGATTAACCATGGTGTGTGTCTAATGGCCAAGGGTTCTATAAAACCTAGGAAGACCACTAAGAAGGTTACTAGGGAGGCAATCCTTAAGGTTAACCTTGACAAGACCCAAATGACTAAGGCTTCAAAGCCAAAAAAGGGTCATTAAAAAGGTATCTAGGGAAGTTATCCCTAGTGAATACCTTGTTAACCCAAGGAGCTCCAATAGGTATTGAGTTTCTAAGAGCGTGATCGATTCATGCTAGATGGGTTAGGGTGTGCCAACCCTAAGTGAATAGGTAGTTAACCTAACCATGATAGAGTTGACACTTTAGGATGTGTCAATGTGTTTTGAGAAGTTGAAAATTGATTAAATTGGCACAACTAGGTGTTAGGAGTCATGGTGTGTCATTTTTGGTTTTTTTTTGCACACTTAGGGGATAAATGAGTATTAAGGCAAAATAGATTTAATTCTTAGAAATGACAATTTGGGCTTAACACTTAGGTATTTTATACCTTAGTATTTTATACTTACCATGATTTATTTGTCTTGCCATATCATGATATCATATTTATTTTTATCATATAAAATGTCATGATAATACTTAAGGTTAGCTAAATGTCATATTATTCTTAAGTTTATATCACATGCCTTGACATCATGATTATTGACACATGCTTTTATTCTTGTTATCATTTATGTCGTATTCATTATTCATGCATTAAATAATATTGAGTTAAGGACTAAGACATATTTAAAGTCTTATGCATAAGGGAATCAAATAGAGTTGCCTAGCATATGCATAAGACCCTAAATAACTAAACCCACATCTCACTAGAACACTTGACTTGTATGTGTTTTATACACTTAGATACAAGTAAGATGTTAGGAATGAAATTAAGGTTTTAAAATCATTTCAAAACCATTTTGAAAAACCTTGGTGAAGTCTATCTTTTGATAGCAATCACCATTGAATGAGATGACACAAAGTAAGGTCAAATATTGAAATTTTCAATGGTTTTGAACTTTGTGTCAATCTTACTAGTTTATGGATATTTTATTTTTCCAATATTTTTCATTCATAATGTTTGTTATAAGTAATGTACGTATGAATTTTCAAAAATTTTCAAAATACGTATTTTTACTTATGAATTTTTAAAATTCGGTTCTAAAGTCTGATTACTATATCTTGAAATCGACTGATCATATGGATGGCCGATCGCATCAACGATAAATGATCGGGTGATTTGTAAGAGTCAACTACTAGAGCTGATTTCATATAAACAAGGTTTGTTAGACCCATGTTCAGCTACGTTTAGGTTCCTTAACTGCTCTTAACCCTAGGATATGCTTTGGAGAGCATTGGAAGAGTGGAAATACATTAAAAATTAATTAGGAGAATTGTTTAGAGTGTATATTGAATTAAGGGAGATGAAAGTTTAATATTGAATTTTTTTCCCTTAATTTCAATTGTTTAGTGTTCCTATTGGCTTAGGGACTCTCCAAGGACATTGTTGGTGCAATGGTTAAGGGGGAGCAAGCCTTTAGGAGGAGGTTATCCATCTTGGGATGATGGATGTGTTTTTGGATCAAGGGGGAGATTGTAAGATCTTATTGGGATGTGAGACATTGACACCCTTGGTGAGGACCTTTTTGATGTATGTTAAAAAGGGAGAGAAATGACCAATTGGGGTTAGTTGGAATTCTCAAATATGAGAATTGCCAATTAGGGATAATTGGTAGACTTGAGTTAGGTCACCTAACTCAAAGGTGTTTGGGGTTTTGTCAAACATCAAAAAGGGGAAGATTGTTGGTGCAATCGGCCCAGATCACGATTGACCGGATTCAAGTTTAACTTGAGTAGTATTTTGATGTTAGACCAAACATATGACATATGATTGTCATGGGAAGACCAAGTGTGTAACCTTGGCAGTGAAAGTCCAATCATGGGGCTTGGCATTGAAAGCCCAACATGGAGTTGGCAAGGGAAGACCAAGTGTGTAGCCTTAGCCACGTAAGTCCAAGTGTGTAGCTTTGGCGGTGAAAGTCTAACATGGGTTGACATTGGCAATGGGAAGTCCAAGTGTGTAGCCTTAGCCACGTAAGTCCAAGTGTGTAGCCTTGACAGCGAAAGCCGAAGTTATGGATACTTGGCATTTGGGAAGTCCAAGGGGTGGTTTGGCGGCGTAAGGCCAAGCGATAGTCTTGAAAGCGTAAGTGCATATGTACCTTGGTGGTGTAGACATCGAGAGCATGACAATAGACGAAGGAAGCACCTGGAGGCTAGCGTATGGATGAACAAGTCATGGATGACTTGGAGGGATCCACGCATGGATGAACAAGTCATGGATAACTTAGAGGGATCCGATAGGTGCGAAGCTAATAGAGGTGGCTAAAAGACTTAGGTCTAGGCTAAGGGTGTCTTGGGTTAAACCTCATGGATGAGGTGAACTTGGCCAAGTGACTGAGGTCAAGTGCTGGATGCTTAAACATGTTGTTTGAGATTTTACCCGATAGTCGAATGCTCAAACAACTTGTGTTTGAGGTTTTACCCGACAGCAGTCGACTGGTGAGAGTCGACTAGCATTCGACTGCGTCGTATGTCATGGCAGTCGACTGCCAGCTTCAGCAGTCGACTGCCATGGACGGTAGTTGACTGATAGTTGAGGATGCGAGAGCAGAATGCTCAGTAGCTGACTGATCAGTAGACTACGAGGCTGGTAGTCGACTGATGGTAACTGATAGTCGGCTGCTAGTGTATCCGTTGGTTAGATACCAACGTGGATTAAGTCGTTGTCTCACAACGGCTACAAGAACAGTCGATTGGGGCCTTATGGCAGTCGACTGTTAGGCGCGGAATCAGCTTGAGACAAGCATAAAAGGAGAATCTTGGGGAGGATTTCCACAGTGATTTTGGAGAGATTTTGGAGGGGAATTGCTGTTGCATTCCAGACCTTCAAGAACAAACCCAAGTAAGAAACAAGCAAAGTGTTCAAAGCCATTGTTATAAAGTTTTATTTACGTATTTTATTCTTGTCTTTGTATTTGCTTATACTTCTTGTATTACTTTTTGTAATTGTTTATATGAGGTTTCTCAACCTCTGACATGTTGTCGAGGAGTTTAGTTAGTGGTGTATTCATCACTAGAGCTCGTTGAGCTCGCCTCGTGAAGTAGGAACCCTAAGATTTCGAACCATGTATATCATGTGTCTATTGTATGTGTTTGTATATTTGTCTTTGTATTCGCATTTGTATATTGTATTTCTGCTGCGCTAATGAATATTGTAGATGAATAAACGAATTCCAACGAACAATATACACGGGCTATTTAACCCCTTCTAGCCGGGCCACGATCCTCCAACACCTCCAAAACAACCTGATTGAAGTATTAAATGTATTCTCATAGGTGTTCTCGGCTTCGCTGCTTCAAGGAGAAAAGGCTGAGGGAGGTCTTATGATAACACATGCTACTAGCGAAATGATATAAAAATAGGGTGTTGAACTCCTCGAAAGAGCAAATAGATCTCGACCTCTGTCAATTAAACCATCATTGTGCCAACCCTGTAAGTGTAGTTAAGAAAACATATTATTTCACTCTCTCTGAGTACTAGTGTAGAAGAGAGGAAGTCTCGAGATTTGAAACTTGGTGTATTCACCAATCTACAAATTAAAGATCAAAAGTGATTTAGCAGTTCCTATACTAAGATATCCTCGAAGAAGAGAGTATCTCAATGAGTTGGCGCTTCCTTTTCTTCTAGGCCTTTAGCTCGAGCTCTTCTATGGGTCTCCCAAGTTTGAGATGCCTCCACTTGATGAACCAATGTTCCTCCTAGCTCTCCCTTGGTTGGGGGTTCAACAAAAACTATCTTCAAAGGAGTTTCTCTATAATAGCTGACCCTAGCTTCCTCAAGCCATCTAGCATCAAGGGAAGGATGACCGACTCTTGGAATACAATCAAGCCCCTTTCTTCAGAAGTAAATTTTCTTCTCAATGTCATATCAATTTTCGTATAGAAAATACCAAAATGATCTCATTGAGATCAAGTGAGTAAAGTGTGTGGCCTTCATAGTTGATCGTTTATGAAGTAGGTTGGCTTCGTAGCAAGTCAACTAGGGCACAAGTTAGCTTCGTAACAGGTCACCTATGCAACAGGTCAGTTTCGTAGCGGGTCAACTATGTCATAGATCGGCTTTGTAGCAAGTAGCCTATGCAGCAAGTCTACTTTGTGGTGAGTAGCCTATTCAATAGGTCACATTCATAGTGGGTTGACTAAACCACAGGTCGACTTCATAATGGGTCACCTATGCAGCAGGTCACCTTCATAGAGGATCAAAAAAGTGAACGATCTTGCATCACAATGAAGTTACAATTAACAAAAAAAAAAGTGAGGTTAATTTAGTAGTTCAAGGCACTGTTTTCAATGAGAGTTAAAAGGGAAACCTTCAACAATATAATAGATCCTGAAAATAAAAATGTAAAAGAACAATATCTTTTAATAGAACCGGTATTTGTTATTTAAGAATTCTGAACGAAACTATAAAAATATATCTCGATTTTATCTTTCAAATAAAACGGTCGAAAATTTATTTATTTTTACTTTGAACAGAAGCTCTGGTGTAGGCCTAACTCTACCTCCTATATGTTCAAAAAAAAAAAAGTGTTAAAAAATATTTCGTAAAAGATTAGAATCGTAAATTTAACGGTCTTCATTAATCTGTTTTATGGTCATTTTAAAAGAGATAAATCACGAAAAATTTTATAGGTCTTAATATGATGATAAAAAAAAATATAAAAATCATCTAAATTTAAAAAAAAAATGAGCAAGTTAAAAATATTAGTCCACTCTTACATGTGCAAGCCAACTATAATTCTCCCACTCACCTACTTATCATTCCGCATGCAAGAACCCTAGTGTACAATTCGAACTCTGTCCATATCGACCCGTTCAAGTCGGCTCATGTTATTTACACAGTTCAATCTTAGAACCTGAGGAGTCGATTTGGACTTATTATTAAGCCAAACAGGGGCTATTTAGACTTCTTGATAGGCTAAGCTAACGGCCGGTATGGACTTCCTGCCAAACTAAGCCGACATGGCCAACTTCTAATCAAGTTACTCGCCACGTGGCCCTGTTCGATCCTACATCATCATTTATCATCTCAATCATTTCCACTTGATAAGAGCACAAAATTTTAGCTATTTTTTTCCCTTCCGCGAAGAAGACGACAAAAGAAACAAGATTTTCATGGAATATATCCCAAGGAAGAGTCACAGGCCTACCTAGCACAATCTACACGTCGCTCTCTCCTAAACCACTGCCAAAACCAGCTATTCATCAGCACGTGTCTCCGACCACAACGATCTGCTTCAACGGCTGCGAGACATCGGTGGCTCCCGCGTGCCCCACGAACTCAGCCGGCGTCAGGGAGATCCCATGGCAGACGCACAGGATCCGCACCTCTGAATTCGTGTAACTGTACAAGAAGCCAGTGATGGTTTTCCCATTGGGGCCGTCGCCGGTGGCCGAGACGAGTGGCATTCGCCGCGGTGGCGACGGCGTCCCAGTAGTTCTGGAAGCAGCGGTCTTGCTCACGGAGGCCTTGCGCTCCGGTGACTTAGTGTTTGACATCATGCCGGGTTGTGCGTCGTCGGTTGGAACCAGCATGCTCGCTGTGGATTGCTCTACTTTCTCTGGGATTGCCTTCTTCCTCGAGTCGCCACTGGAGGTGCTACTGCCTGAAAAGTACAAAGTTTTTTTTAAAATTCTTTTGTTTGGATTCAATTGCAAGAACGTTTCGATGCAAAGAAAAAGAAAAGATCGATCGAAATGCAAGTTCTACTGGACAGGATCTAAATGAATCAAACAAACAGAAAGGCAATGCGCGGGCATTGCAGAGAATTTGAAAGGGGACGTCTTCTGTACCTTCAACGGACCCGCTTTGATGATTCGACAGGGAAGACGAACTACTCCCTGTTGAATCCGTCTTTACCGGAGCACTGCTGCCCGCCTTGGCCGCTCTCGTACCCTTACCTCCGTTCAACCCACTACTAGAAGGAGCTTTTGGATTTTCCTGAAAAGGGAGACCATGGGCGGCCACCGGCTGGAGCATATTCCTGTTCGCTCCTCCAGCCATTGTCGATACGGTCGGCGCCCAGCAAGGCATCACGTACGGGAACTGGATCCCGTTCGGCACCGGCACATACTGGACTCTGTGGTAAGGGTACAAAATAGGGAGTGGATGATGCTGGCCGAAGTGATTATGTCTAGGGTTAGAGTTGGGGATTGAGGCAGCCCTATGGAGGGCAATGCCGCCGCCTCGATCTTTGAGACTTGCCCCCAATCGCCTAGCACCACCGGACGACGGCTTTTCCTCCTTCGCCACCCGATCCCGCGCCCTCGATAGCAGCATCATTCGAGCTAGCAACGAGCGGTCCTCCGTCGATGGCAGTTCTGCGCTGGCGAAGTCCCCATCTCTACGGAGCCCTTCGGTCCCATCCTTCACGCGTCCTCGGTCGCCGTGGTGGTCATCGGCTATCGCCCTTGAGCTCTTCTTCTCGACGCCTCCGCTGACGGAGAGTCTGAGAGTGAGATCCAGGCCGCCTCCATCGTCCTCCTCCGCGATCGGGCTTCGCATCGAACGGAGTAACTCCTCCATCGCCCTCGTCGTCGCCGCCTCCGCTTCCTCTTCTTAATTTGTTATTTAAGAATGCAACGCTACGTGGGAGCTCCGAAGCGAAAAGGATCGGATAATAAACCTGACCGCACGGCTAGAACGAGCGCCACGTGTCCGTCGTCCGAGGATTCCTTGGGCGCACAGGCCGCCCACGTGTCCGGGCCCTCGCGGGAGCGGCGTTCCGCTTGCGCCCGCCCCTCTCGTTCCAGTACGTCACGTAATGTTCCCCCTCCATCTGGTGCTCCCGCGCGGCCACCACGCAGGTTATTGGGCGAGAGAAGGGGTCAGTTCCCCACGACGTGGCGTGATGAAACGGTGACTAATACTGTGGAAGGGTGCCGACTGCTGCGATGGAAAGGGCAGGCCGTTTCAATGCGAGGAGGACGCGTGGCGAAGAGAGAGGTAGGCTGGGTGCGTGGCTCAACACGTGGAGCTTAGTGGGTGTTCTGGCGAGGGACCTCTAGTGTATCCAACGGTTCACGGAGCCACGTGTGGATTGAAGGACGACGCTTCAACTGGGTTTCCATCGCTACACTTGTCATAAAATAGAATTAAAGAAACGTAGAACCGACCCGGGCGGGTCCCAATCAATACTCGGTTATACGAGTCAAATTTTTATTATGTATCGATCATGTTCGGCTCAATATGATATTTTTCATCGTCGTTCCTTCGATAATAAATAATGAAGAGATAATTACGAGAGGAGGGATATTATACACTTTGACCAGTTGGCCAAAATAACAAAGAACTTTTAAGTTCGGATGAAATTTTTAAATCTTACGTCGAGAATTAAGTCATTTTCATCTGTAGAAGCATCTTGTTCTAATTAACGGGTCATTCCGAGGGGACTGGATCAAATTCATATCGTTCTTCGAAATGTAAAAAATAATCATTTTGAATGTCAATCCTATGAACGTTCAATTTACCGATAATGAACTATAACAACTTTCTATAGTCGACACTGATACAATACAGATTTTCTTCCTCGGGCTTCTATCATCGATAGTAGGTTCTTTTCGACTACAACAGTAAATCTTTGGTCATTTCCTACCAAAGTAAACACAGGTCAGATGACCACTGGTATCCTAGCTAACGACGCTCCGATGTATAAATTAGATCTATCAAAAAAGATGAGCAGGTCACCGAAGTAGTAATTGCAATAATATGGAAAAAAAAGAATGTATAAATGATCAAATCCTCTCTTCTACCTTCTTCCCTTCCTTTTGTAGTAGTCTTCCTAGGATTAGCCTCTCCATGATCGCTCTAAGATGTCTTTTGGTGTTCTGCTGGAGGACATCCTTCTAGGATGACTGTCCACGTGGATCCAAGTAGTGAGGTTGTTGGGTCGTTAGAGGATTATCTCTGAAAGGAATCTTCTGTTGAGCCTATGAGGCGTCTTCATGCCGTTATCAAAAGGGGATGCGTAGGAGCGAATCCTAAAAGCCTGTGAAAGGAATATTTTCATGTGGTCTCATGCTAACTGATTCATCGTTCTTTCTTCCTGAGTCATTTCACCGCAGCTCAACGCTCTCTTTTCCTTCTAAGTCATTCCTTCGTAGCTCGTCCCTTTATCTTATCTTCCCGAGTCATTCCATCGCAACTCAGCACTATCTCTTCCTCCTAAGCTATTCCTTTGCACCTCAACACTCTCTCTTCCTTCTAAGTCATTCCTCCGTAGCTTGACCCTTTATCTTATCTTCCTGAGTCATTCCACTGGAGTTCAACACTCTCTTCCTTCTAAGTCATTCATCTGCATCTCGACCTCTTCCTTTCTCCCGAGTCATCTCTCCCTGACTCAAACTCTCCCTTCCTTCCGAATCACCTCTTTTCGACTTGGCATCCTTCCTTCCTTACAAGTCGTCTCTCCTCGATTCGACACTCTTCCTTCCCTCCGAATCATCTCTCCTTGACTCGACACTCTTCCTTCTCTCCGAGTCATCTTTTCTTGACTCGGCACTCTTCCTTCCTTCCGAGTTGTCTCTCCTTGACTTGACACTCTTCGTTCCTTCCGAGTCATCTCTCCTCGACTTGTCACTCTTCCTTCCCTCTTAGTCATCTTTTCTTGACTCAACACCCTTCCTTCCCTCCGAGTCATCTCTTCTTGACTCAGTACTCTCAGTACTTAGTCATATTATTATGATATCATTAGCCACCCCCCCTAAATAGTCAGACTAGCCATCTTGTTTGACATCAATGAAATGGGTATAACGACTCTAAAATTATTCTTGCTAACACTTAAGATTCTACGTGATTCCTTTTAGTTAGATGTCCCTTTAAATGCCTCTTACTCATTCACGAGCCCCACTATTCGACATTATTCTTGAGAATATGAAGTTATTTCTCCTGCCTTAATTTGATGGTGTTGAGAATTCAGAGGATGCCCTAATGGGCCCAACCCATTTAATTTTTAGGGTAAAGTATTTTAACGTGCCATCCCCGAATGCCCCACATCTCTGCTTTCGTATTTCTCTATCGTCCTCCTATCTTTTACAGTTTTAAACCTTTCGTCCAGCTCCGTAACCTAGTTCTACAATTGTCTCGCCTATGATTTCTTTCACCAACACTGAGAGATTCCCTCTATTCCTTCGGTCTTCATCTTTTACTTCTCCAAGTAAGTGGTACTTCCTCTGCCTCCTCTTCTTTTGATCATGGTTTCTTCCTCTCAAAACCCTAGGAAAGATCCAACCCTCCCTTGGTTCGAAACCACTCCCACATGTGTAGATGCCTCCCACCCCTTTCGTTGGGAGAAATCACTATATATTTCTAACACTATTAGGTATTATTTTGCCTAACCTGACGACCGACCTCATTGGCCCCCCCAACAATACTGCTTCTTCATAGATCAACTCGAGAGTGACCTTCATGTCCAATTTGTCTACTTAGAACTATTAGACTTTTTATCAAATAGCAGTGACTCAGCTAGCACCAAATACTTTTCATATCCTGGCCAACACGGTCATTGTTTTCAAACATTTAGGGCTCTCTTTTCTCCTCTTATATTTCATATTCTATTTCAATTAAAGATGTTGGATGTCGGGGTATTTTACTTCGTCGGTCGTCCGAAATGTCAATTCTTAAAAGAAATGCCCTCATCTCACAAGGATTGGAAGAGCTTATATTTCTTCGCTCTGCTTCCTACCCCGTTACCCCATTCTGAGACCTGGCGAGCCAACCTTGCTGACATCCCCACCTTTCAAGAGTGTAGGCGAAAATGCTCCTTTGCTGCCACCCAAAGAATCCTTCAGGATCATCAATACAATGCTGACATTCTCCTGGACGTTCACCTTTTAGGTCATTTCGGGTTATCTCCCTTAGTTCCAGATGATAATGTCCTAATAGGCGGTGTATCCTTACATACCCTTATGGAGTGGCATTTTATTAAGAGCGCACTAACAATCCAAAACATCTTTTGCATTGAAGACGATCTAATGCAGTGATTGATGATCAATGTTTTGGCGACTCTTGAAAGGAGAGGGAAAAGGAAAAGAGTGAAGTCTCCAGTGCGCCCATCTTCTCTGGCCCTTGATCCTTTGATAGAAGTGGCTCCTCATCTGCCCACAGAACATTCTATCTCTCATTCCCTCAGTAGAGTCTTTCTGCTCCCCTTCGAAGGAGATCGACCATGCTAGAGAGTGTTGGCAATGTGCTAGTCCTCGGAATGCTCATAGGCTCCCATGTCCCCAGATTAAAATTTTCAACAAATGAAAACTAATCCGGAGGGGATGAGTTTCCTAAGTACAACCAATTCGTCGTCGTGCTAACGACTTGAGCGATCGCTTGAACAAACTAGTTGTTCAAGCAACACAACTCTTCTAGTCGGTTAGCCACGGAAGAGACGACGGACGGATCGCCGGTTTTTGTGTTTCTTATCGGGGTCCATGATTATACAAATACATGCAAATGTAAACTAGTATAATCAACATATACTAACATAAAGAACATAAGCTAGCATATCAAATAAGAACATGCAAAGAACAATAATAAAAGTTATAAAACTTTTATACGTCTTGATCTTCTATCGTATGTCCTAACCTCCTTATAGACTTCGTGTGGGCGAAGATCCTCCACAAGTTGAAGCATCCTAGATCTTCTTCAATCCAAAGAATGAAGAACTCTCTTTCCCTTCTTGCTTGAGCCAACCACCAATCCATAAAGGATTGATGCCGCCGGCCCCAAGAATAGAGAGAATAATATGGAAACAACCAAGGAACCGAACTAGGGACAAACCCTAGTTTTGGTGCCGCCGGCCAAGATGGAGTGAATAGGAGAAAAGGAAAATGTTGGGCGCCGGCCACGGTGGAGGGAATAGAGGAAGGAGCCGGCCACACCCTAGGAAGAAGAAGACCTCCTCTCCTATAGTTGCCGCCCAACCTAAGGAGGAAACCCTAATTAGGGTTTCTCCTTAGGCTTTCTTGCCGCCCAACCATGGTGGAGAGAAGAGATCTAGGAGCTAGCCACCTCCAAGGAAGAAGACAAACTCCTCCACAAGTGGCCGCCCAACCTTCATTTCCATCCATGGCCGCCCATGCAAAGGAGCCAAAACCCTAACCAAATTAGGGTTTCCTCCATAGGGTTCCTTGCCGCCCAAGCATGGTGGAGAGAAGAGATCTAGGAGCTAGCCACCTCCATGGAAGAAGACAAGCTCCTCCACAAGTTGCCGCCCACTCTTCATCCTCACCTTGGCCGCCCAACCTAAGGAGCCAAAACCCTAATTAGGGTTTCCTCCTTAAGGTTGCTTGCCGCCCAAGCAATGCTAGGCAAAACCCTAATTTCCTTAGCATCCATCATCAACCAAAAAAAACTTCTTGCCGCCCAACCCATAACCATCCTTTTATAGAGTTAGGGTTTAGGCCTTGGTTTAATCTCCACCGTCGGTTCTAGGGTTTTAATCTCAACCGTCGGATCTAGAGATTTAATCTCAACAGTCGATTCTAGGGTTTTAATCTCAACCGTCAGATCTAGAGATTTAATCTCTACCGTCGGTTCTTAGGAATTTAATCCCAACCGTCGGATCTAGAGATTTATTTTCCATCATTTGATCTAGACTTCATGAGGTTTATATTAGGCTACGATAGGGACCATGAGGAGGAGTTGGGTCTTGGCCACCCGATGGATCGGAACCACACAAACTTGATCCATCAATGATGTTCCATTCCACTAGAGGATCATCATCGAACTACCTCACCAACCCCCATAAATTAATATGAGCTCCATATATTATTTGTACATCCATCTCCTCGTGTTTAAGATATCGAATGTCCGTCAATTGATTGATTTACTGACCATCAATCAATTAACATCTAACTCCTCGAGTAGTACCACTCAACCTTATCATCATGTTGACTAAGTCAACCTGCAGGGTTTACATGATGAACCTTATGAGCTCCTCAAGGGGACATCATCAACCTAATATATAGGACACGGTTTCCTCCTATAATCAACGACACACCATGTAAATAATATCATTTCCCAACTTACCGGGCATATTGATTTAATCCATAGAAATCTCACCCTCTGATAAATCAAAGAAATAAATATTAAGTACATGTGCCCGTTATTATATCGGGATTAAGAGCATGTACAACATAATATCCGAGGTCCGATTCAATTATGTAGTCAGCAATAAATTGAATCACCTCTATGTTGGTCCTGCTCAATACACCTAAGTGTACTAGTGTAACTCTATGTTCAAGACAAAACAATACCAAGCTACACTACAACCATGCCAATGGTTTGTCCAAAACCATCTTGGTTGTGAGCCTTTACTTATATTCTACAAGGGACTGATAACATGATCTTCTGTGCCGCACCCAGGCACCATGTTATCTACAATGTAAAATATTAGACAATATGCACACATATAAATATGCAAACAATGATCATGTGATTCTTATTTCAAAATAAAGATGTTCATACAAAAGAGCTAAGCTTTCAGTATACATCCCAACAATCTCCCACTTATACTAAAGGCTATGCTATCATCATACTGCCATACATCTGATTCCACTACAAAAAAAACAGAAATTTGGGACGAATTTAGCGACGAATTTTAAAAAAAAATTCGTTGCAAAATATTTTTGCGACGAATTTTGCGACAAAAATTTTTTTGTTGGGAAATAAGCGTCGCAAATTTTAGCGACAAAAATAGCGAAAGTTTTGCGGATTTAATTTTAGCGGCGAAAATTAGGACAATTTTAAATTTCGTCACAAATTTTGTTGCAAAAAGTTACCAATTTCCCAAATTGTCAGAATTCGTCATGAAAATTTTGACAATTCTTTTTTTCGGAAATTTTTAGAACGAAATAAGGAAATCGTTAGTAATTTTCCGACCGATAAAAATTAAATCAAATTTCCGCTAAATTGGAAAAATTCGTCAAATAATAATTTTTGCGACAAATTAATTTTTCGTTGGTAATTTTCGACGAAAAAGGAATTGTTAGTAAATTTGCGATGTTTCCAAATTCGTTGCAAATTTCGTCAGAAATTTATGACGAATCGTCATCGCAAAAAATTTGCGAGAAATATTTTCGTCGCAAATTTCGTCGAAAATTCTGCAAAATTGCAGATTGGTTTCGTTATTAAATTAAATTTCATGATTTAATTATTTTCGTAAATTTGGAAAATTCAAGTAAAATTTGTCGCATGATTGGATTCGTTGCTAAATTAAAAATTTATAAATTTAAATTGTCGCAAAAAGTCGTCCGCAAAATTTCTCAAGATTTAGCAACGAATTTGTATATTTGTCGCTAAATTTGTCGCAAAAATTAAAAAATTTTGGATTTATTAGTTTAGATATTCTATCGTATATACAAATTTTCACACACACACACAACAAAACACAATAATTTATAATATCCAAATAAATACATTCAATACAAACAAAACACACACATTCAATACAATAAAATAATATTCAATAATATCCAAATATATTTCATATCCAAATAAATACAAAGCAACATCATAAGTTTAGAGCAATACAACATTCCAAATAAAAAGTTATATCCTACAACATTTCAAACATTAACATAGTTATGATATCCAAATAACAATGTCCACAAAAGATCTCAACACATGGGAAAAAGAATCGTAAGCAATCGCACATTCTTCTACTGCATTAGAAAAGAAACAAACAATAAAAAAGTATCATACATTAAAAAAACTATATACTAACACGAAAAAAATATGCAAAGACTTACAATGATGTGCATTTTCACCGTACCATAAGGATTGACTTCATCGATCATTCTGTTTAAAGCAAAATAAAAGTACTAAGAAAAATGTAAAAAATGAAGGATTAACAAACTAGATAAACTAAACAATTATAAAGGTACTAATTAAAAACATGCATGATACAATATCATCATCGTCGCCACCATCATCGTCTTGACTCGGAGGAATATAGTGGGACGAACTAAATTCTTTGTCAAATCGGGCGCATAAGAAAGGCTTGTTGTCGTCGCATCTCTATCATTTCCTGATCCCTTTGTGAGTTTTGATGTTGTATTGCTAAAATTTGCTGATCTCTTTCATGTATTATGCCCTTTAAATTGCTAACCTCCTCAGTCAAGTTTTGTATCTGTGCCTTTGGTGGAGTAGAAGAAATAGATCTACGAGGAGCATTATGCATTCTGCTCAGAGAACCCATACCTAGTATCCTTTCCCCTTTGGATCCTCCACTGCCCTCAAGCCATAAATCCATATTATTACTAACGAGATGGCTGGACCCTCGGTATCACCGTCGTCTCACTGAAATTCTCTCGAGATGAGGATAGCGATCATATCTCTCTACACAAAATTAAAAATTTAATCGAGCATTTACATAACTAACAAAATTAAAGTTATAAAGTAAGTTTAAAGATTATTTCCAACCTTAACAGCTCGAGCTCTATCTCCACTCCAAGTCTTATCTTTTTTTTGGAAAGTGCGAACGAAAGTATCTATAAATTCTCCTTTCCCAATTCCTTAGACTAAATATAAGAATGTTATAAATAAAATAATAATCTGAAATATATTTAAAAACTAATTGTAGAATTTAAAATTACCAATCTACGTGAATGCTCCTCGATATTTATAGATCACGCGTATATTTGCAGATAAGTCTCGATAATTATAGGCTTGATTTAACTTATTCATTGACTTCTTTTTGCTCTCATCCGATTGCCAATAATTGGAGATTTTAACACACTGGTTTTTCGATAGATTTAGCATAACTCAATACATGTCGGATATGATCGCCACATTTTTTTTTAAAAATTCTTTTAACTTCCAAGTCTTGAGTAGGGTCCCAAATAAATTTCCGCTGGGATGGAAAAAAAACTATTGATTATATAATCACTTATTTAATATATAAAATGAATCAATTATACCAAACTCGCACCACCATAGTTCTTTTGTAGGTCCTGGCGTGCTTGAGTATGACAAAGAGTCTCCTCTCCAATAGTTATTCACGATTTTATTGATCTCGCGAATAACTGGTACAGAATTTTCAAACCTACAATAAAGTGGAAATAAATTTAATAAATATTTAAGATAGTTTATAAATTATAATATTTATAATACTTACGAATCTCCAATAGGAAATATATACGGTCGACTTTCTATGTTCTCAGTAGAGGAGTGTCTGGCGGGTACAGGTGAATCAGAATGGGAAGGTCGTGCCGGCGAATGAGATGGTACTGCCGACTGATCATGTGAAGGTCCAGGCAGATCAGGAGGGCATGTAGGTATAGTCTTTGGGGCGGTGGATCGATCGCCACTACTAGTACTCTCGTCTCTGTCCACCACGTCGAAACTATCAACCAAAACAAAATTAGCATAAAGAAAATAAAACTTTTATGCTAATGAAGAACATGGAAAACTTACAATATTCATAATGAAGATATGAGAGACTGCGACTGCGATAAGCTACGATGATTTCACCACTGATAACCTATAAGAACAAAATATACACAACATACAGAGACAAATGATATAAATTTAACAATGAGACATTATATAAACAAATAATTGAGCTAAGAAAATTTGTAAAATTTTAGTTTAAAACTAAAATTATATATAAAAAAACTTACCCTAGACGTCAAATGTCAAAGTCCTCATTATCATCTTCCTCATCCTCATCAAGATCCTCATCCTCGGTCTCCTCCTCCTCTTCCTCCTCGTCCCCTCCTCCTCCTCCCCTCCTCCTCCTCATCATTATCATCAATTTGATTTGCATCCACGTTTATCACTACTCATTGGGATCTCGTAACGTTGGAATAATATATTCCTCGGTATGAAACATATTTGTAACTTTATCTTGTTGATATGCGCTCTTCAATTTTTTTTTTCCGTGCTTTTGTTTTTACAAAACTGACCCACCATTCATTCTTGTCACGCCTCAAACTAGGATATGGAGCATAGAAAACTTGAATGGCTTGTTCAAAATAAATGGTTCATATCTCTTATAAAATCTTTTATGATTAATTTCAACCAAATTATCTGTGGATGCACCTTCATCCTCTCGACGGGTCAAACCAAATGACACATAAATAAGATAACTCGCATTTACGGACCGGGATAATCAATCTCTATAATTTCATCCAACAAACCATAAAATTCATTGCTTGCACCTCCATCATTGGAAGACATACTCCACTATTCATTGTACTCTTTCCATTTCCATATTCTTGAGTATGGAAATTATAGCCGTTATGAAATATCGGCCAAGTGCGCATTACCATTGCTTTTGGACCCCATGATAGATGGATTAGCAAATCTTGTTGAACGTGAGTTTGATTAGCATAAACCTATACTCAAATGAAAATGATATTTATTTAAAAGTTAAGATATGTGTCAACAAAATGAGTTAATTATAATCGCCACATATGATTTGAACCATGGTGCAAATTCTCTTGAAGGTTATCAAAGTCACGGGTCGGATTTCGTAATATAAGTTTTGGAAAATCCTATAATAAAAAATTGTATTAAAACATAAACAAATAAACACTTGCGAAGATAATAGGAAATATATACTAACTCGAAATATGGTGATATACGGACAATTAAGTAAAACATATATGCAGGCGCCATTCTTGATCGATTAAGTATCGTTGCTTACGGTCCACTTGGTCGACAAGATAATTAAAAATTGAGAATGAATTCAAATTTGGATCGAGCGGGACCTTCATTATTCCTTCCGGATTTCCGTCTTTTGTGCGAACGTGAGGCTCAAAATAATATGATGCAAAGTTGTTACTTCCTCCACAATATATGCATTCACAATAGAGGCTTCAACATGTGCTTTATTTTTAACTTTTTCTTCAAATGATATAAGAATCGATTGTAATATAACAAATTGTATTAGAAATGAATATATAAAAATTTATACTTTTTATGCAATATTAATATTAAGTATAGAATATGCGAATTATACCTTTCAAAAGGATACATCCATCGATAATGAAGTCCTCCAACTTTGGCCTCATATGGCAAGTGAACCAAAAGATGTTCCATTGAATCAAAAATGTCATTGTGAAAAATCCTTTCTAAATTGCACAAAATGATTGGAATGTCTCTCTCTAACTTCTCCATGTGTGAATTTCCCAAAACTGTTGAGCATATATCATGAAGAAAAATACTTAACTCTGTAATGGCACCCCAGACATAATTCGGTAAGAGTTCTTTAAAGCCAATAGGAATTAGTCTTTCCATGAATATATGACAATCATGACTTTTCAAACCAATCAATTTGCATTCCTTCATATCGACACATCTCCCAAGATTAGAAACATACCCATCAGGAAATCTCAATGACTTCAACCATTCACAAAGAACACGTCTCTGTTCCTTATTCAATGTATAAACTGCCTTTGGTTTTGGTCCCCTACTATTTTCATCAACATCAAGGGTGGGTCGTTTACAAATGAGTCGCATATCTTTTCTTGCATTCAGATTATCTTTTGTTTTTCCGGTGATATCCATCACTGTATTTATCAGATTATCAAAAATATTCTTCTCAATATGCATAACATCGAGATTATGATGAATCAAATTACTAAACCAATACGGTAACTCCCAAAATATACTTCGTTTGGTCCATTTATGGTTGCTTCCATATTCATAAGTTGTACCATGTGGCTCTTCAATAACAGATGGAAGGTGAAGAACTCTGTACCAAATATCTTCACCTGTCAATCTCAATGGCGGAGGTGTTCTTTCAATTCGATTCCTAGTGAATTCATCTTTATTCCTTCTTTCAATTGAAGCTTCTTACCATGCTTCAATCTAATCGACTTTGATCTCTCCATACATATTGGGCATCCTAAGATGCTGCAGATTCCACCACGATAGCATACCATAAGCGGAAAGTCATTTATGGTCAAGAAGAGCTGCCTTCATTACAAACATCTGATTAGTATGAACGTCGTATGTAGGAAAACCTTCATCCCATAGTTGTTTTAGCTCTGCAATCAATGGTTGCATATAAACATCTATTAACTTCTTCGGATTTTTTGGGCCAGGCACAACCAATGTTAAAAACATATACGGTGTTTTCATGCACATCCCAGGCGGAAGATTATACGGAGTTAATATAACTGGCCAACAAGAATAGTGTCTTCCTGATTTACCAAATGGAGCAAATCAAAGTCGTACAGACCTAACCTAATATTTAGTCTCCTTCGCAAAATCGGGGTATGTTCTATCAAAATTTTTCCACGCCTCGCATCGATGGATGACACATTAGTCCCTCTTACATTCGATGATTTGCATGCCAAGTCATGTGTTCGTGATTGTCTTTGATGCATAAAGTCTTTGTAACCTAGGAGTTAAAGGCAAATAAAACAATCGACTATATGATTTACGTGTTCTTGCCTCCTACTAGTGCTCTTGTACCTATCTTGATTACAGAATTTACAAACATCCACATCCGCATCATCTCCCCAATATAACATACAACCATCTCTGCACATCAATTCTTTCCCTTTGGGAGACCTAATTCTTTCATCAGTTTTTTCATCTTGTACAAATCATTGGGCGATATGATCCTGTAACAATGCCTCTTCAAAAGCTTGAACAAAATTATTAAAACACTCTTGGACACATTATGCTCTGCCTTTACATTCAACATTCTTGCGGTGAGCGATAGTTTAGTGTGAGTCTCACAACGACCCATAAAGGTGCATCTGCAGCACTCAACACCTCCTGAAATTTGAGATATGCTTCATTATTCATATTCTGACCGATATCTGTTACTTGCACCTCTTCCAAGGGTGATGCATTAGTAAACATTTGCTCAGCTGTAGGAGGACAACTTGAAGTTGCACCTTGTGATTGGGGAATCAAATTCGGGCTGCTACATCATATATCATCCTCACGATATGGATTTAATTGATTATAATCACTTTAATCCCTAGAGACTTGTGTGTTGTGTCTATCATAGACTTCATCAGATATAAATGGTTCACCATGACATGTCCAGTTATAGTAATCTGCAACGAATCCAAACCTACAAAGATGCTCTGAAACTTTGCTAAACGGTAAAAATCTACCATTGTGACACTTTCTGCACGGACACCTTATCTGATTACCATCCATAAACTCAACATTACTAGATGCGAAATTTAAAAACTCTTGCAACCCACTCATAAATTCATCGATTTTAAACCCGACGGTAAATTCCTATTATACATCCAACTCCTTTCACTGCATTTTGTCATTTTCAATCAATTATATTAATATAAACCATACCACTCTAATACCATTCTAGATCAACACGAAAATTAACAATAATATAAATTTCAATTTAAAAATAATCTGATTTAACAAAATTTAAATATAGGCGGTGCCGGCAGGAGGCCCGAAGGCAAGGTACCGGGCAGGAGGCGGCACGGCAGGAGGCGGTGCCGGCAGGAGGCGCCGAAGGCAAGGCTGACGCACCGGTGGAGGCGGCCGAAGGCGCACGGCTGGCGCGGTGGAGGCGGGCGCCGGTAGGGAGGCAGCCGGCGCACCGCAGGAGGCGGCGCACGGCCGGCAGGAGGTGGTCGGCGACGACGAGGCGGCCGGCGGCGTGCTCGCGGTCAGCGGGGGGCACGCGACCGACGAGGGCGCTGGCGGTGAGGGCCGCCGCCGGCTCATGGCGGGCTGGGGCGCGGCCGGGTCACCACGGCGCGGGGTCACGCTACGACGAGAGGGCGGCGGACTCTGGCCACGCCGGGCATGGCGGCGGACTGGTGCAGAATGGCCTTTTGGCCGACGAAGCGCAAGGCGGGGGCGCGGTTTCAGGGCGACAGTTCGTGTGCCGAAAGCGGGTGGCTACGGACGGCTGGTCGTGGCCGGAAGGCGCAAGAAAAGGAAGGCCCGGCCATGCAGCGGCAGATAGGGTCGCGACGCGAGGAAGAAAATAAAATTAGGGCGCATCGGGTAACTTAAAAATTTTGCAACGAATCCCGATTCGTTGCAATTTAGCAACGAATCCACGATTCGTTGCAAAATTGCAACGAATCCATGATTGCTGTTACAATTGCAACGAATCCGGATTCGCTAAACAAATTGCAACGAATCCGGATTCGAAAATTGCAACTAATCCGCGGATTCGCAGTAAAATTGCAACGAATCCAGGATTCGTTGCTAAATTGCAACGAATCCGGGATTCGTTGCAATTTGTTTGCAACGAATCCGGGATTCGTTGCAATTTGTTTGCAACGAATCCGGGATTCGTTGCAATTTGTTTGCAACGAATCCACGGATTCTTTGGAATTTTTTTGCAACGAATACAAGATTCGTTGCAATATTTTTGCAACGAATCCAAGATTCGTTGGAAATTAAAATTTTTTTAAATTTTAAAATTTTTTCCATCTAATCCTCGAATTCGTTGGAAAAATTTCCAACGAATTCAGGATTCGTTGGAAAGTTTCCAACGAATCAAGGATTCGTTGGAAAGTTTCCAACGAATCAAGGATTCGTTGGAAAAATTTTCCAACGAATTCGTGATTCGGAAAGTTTCCAACTAATCGACCGTTGGAAATTTTTCCAACGAATCCTGAATTCGTTGGAAAATTTCCAACGAATCCTGGATTCGTTGCAAATTATTTTTCCAACGAATCACAAGATTCGTTGCAAAATTAATATTACAATTTTAAAAAGTTTATTTTTTTTTAAATTTGCAACGAATCCAGGATTCGTTGAAAATTTTAAAAAAAATAAAAAAATATTTTTTAAAACGTTAAACTTGCAACGAATGCTGGATTCGTTGCAAAATTTGCAACGAATCCTTTTTCGTTGTAAAAATTTGCAACTGAATCCAAGATTCGCTGTAAATTTTTGCAACGAAAAGCGGATTCGCGGTAAATTTTGCAACGAATACATTTTCGTCGCTAATTTGCGACGAAGCAGAAAATTCGTCGCTAAATTGGTTGCAGATTTCCAACGAAAATAATTCGTTGCCAAAATTCGTCGCTAAAAAATAGTTTTTTTGTAGTGTTCCCCTTCCCTCCACATGCCTATCAAAGCTCTCGCCAGAAGGGCCTTAGTGAAAGGGTCTACCAGGTCATCCTCTGATGTAATCTAGGTGACAACTACTTCTACCTCCTTTACGATTTCTCGTATCAGGTGGTACTTGCACTCTATGTGTTTACTAGCCTTATGGGCTCGTGGTTCCTTCGAGTTTGCAACTGCACCATTATTATCACAATAAATTGTGATAGTTCTGGGCAAACCAGGAATCACATCCAAGTCCATCAGAAAGTTCCTGAGCCACACAACTTCTTTGGCCGCCCAGGGGCTGCCACATACCCAGCTTCCATGGTAGAGTCCACCACGCATTTCTGCTTGACACTCTTCCATACTATGGCTCCACCTCCAAAAGTAAACACAAACCCTGTGATAGACTTACTGTTATCCCTATCTGATTGGAAATCGTAATCCATGCAACCCACAGGGAGTAATTGGTCTGCCCGGTAAACTTGCATATAATCCCTAGTCCTTCTCAGGCACTACAATATATGCTTTTACCGCAGTCCAATGTCCCTGTCTGATTACTCGATGTCTCTGACCATGCCTACTGCAGCGTATATCTGGTCTCGTACATAGCATACATTAGGCTTCCTACCGCCGAAGCATAAGGAACTGCCTATATCTCCTCTATCTCCTCAGATGATCTAGGACACATCTGCTTAGATAAAGGAACTCCATGCCTGAAGGGTAGAAAACCCTTCTTGGAGTTTTGTATGCTAAAACGATCCAAAACCATGTCTATGTATGAAGCTTGGGATAAGCACAACAACCTTGATCCCAAGGTTGTGACCCACTTCTCCCAAGTCCTTCATATCATACTGTTTGGACGACCATACCCTTACGTCTGATAACACTTCGATGTTGTCGCCAACCACCAAAATGTCATCTACGTATAGTACAAAAATACCACTACGTTTCCGTCACATCTCTGATATACACAAGACTCATCCGAACTTTGAATAAATCCATAAGACTGGATTTACCTCCTCAAAGCGGATGTCCCAAGACTTCAAAGCTTGCTTCAGTCCATTAACGGACCGATTAAGCTTATATACAATACGCTCTTTGCCCTTAGCAATGAATCCCTCTGGTCGCTTCATGTAGATGGATTCCTCAAGACTTCCACTAAGGAATGCTGTCTTGACATCCATCTGTCACACCTCATAATCTATATGAGTTGCTATGCATAAGAGCTCCCAGACCTGTCTTGAATCCATAGATTCAATCTCAGTTTTCATTGCACTTTGCAAAGATGCTGTATTTATATCTTGGATTGCCTCGTCGTATGTCTAGGGATCAGGTTCATATTTGCTAGGGACAAAATCAGAAGATTTGTCCAAAAACATGAATCTAAGAGGTTGTCTAACAACCCTCCCACTACGACGAGGTATCTTCTGTGTATCCTCTGTGACACGCGGTGCAGTGACATGTGGTATATCCTCTTGTACTGGTGGTACTAAAGAAGTGACTTCCCTTTTAACTCCTCCAGAACAATTTTACTCTTGGGCTTGTGGCTCATCACATAGTCTTTCTCTAGAAATCTGGCGTTCGTGTTAACGATCACCCTCTGATCTCTAGGACTATAAAACAAGTCAGAATAACTCATCATCGATCTAACCATCTCCATAAGAGTCTTATTCCTTCGCTCTACTACACTGTTCTGCTGGGGTGTGCCAGGTGCAGTCAATTGGGATTGAATCCCAACCTCTGATAAGTAGTTCCTAAACTCTCCCAAGAGGTTGTCACCACCATGATCAGATCGTAGTGTCATCCACATCTTGAATAATCATCTACAAAAGAGACGAAATATTCAAGATTACCTCTTGCCTAGATAGCCATAGGACCACACAAATCCGAACGAACCATTTCTAACACATCTTTGGCTCTATACCCCCTGGCCTTGAAAAGGCCTCTTGGTCATCTTACCCTCCAAGCAAGATTCGTAGGTTGGGAGATCTTCCACCACTAATGAACCCAAAGGTCCATCAGCTATCAACCTATTGAATTTTTCTTAGGTTAATGTGACCAAGCCTAAGATGCCAAAAGATATGTTTGGTTCATTTTCGAAGGTTCTTTTCTCTTATCGGAATTAGAAGATGAGTTAAAAACTTCTATTTGCACCGTGGGAGCTTGTGGTTCAAGTTATAAATTTCCTATCTATGTACCTGAATAGATAATGTCCCTATTCCTTTTATAACAAATCTGTCATTAAAAGAAATAGATTATCCATCCAAGAACAATTTAGAAACCGAAATCAATTCTTTCT
Source organism: Wurfbainia villosa (assembly GCA_025175895.1). Classification (NCBI taxonomy): domain Eukaryota; kingdom Viridiplantae; phylum Streptophyta; class Magnoliopsida; order Zingiberales; family Zingiberaceae; genus Wurfbainia; species Wurfbainia villosa. The sequence continues at coordinate 36,808,531 of CM046006.1, forward strand.
AAATAAGGGTACATAAAGGAAATTCTTAAGAATCAAAAACTTTATTTTTCTCAAAAGATAAATAAAACATCTCCCACTGCAATAGCCGCCATCTTCATGGCATTGCCCAAGTAAATGGTAATATCCCCTTTAGCTAGTTGTCGGGTTTCCTGGAACCCTGCAAAAGTATTGCGAGACATGATTAGTGGCTCTCGTATCTACACACGTCTTTGGTAGATAACACCGCTAACCATGTTACAACAACTAGACCAAAGGATATACATTTGTTCTTGCTTCGGATTGGGATAATCCTTCTTCTTATGTCCAGTCTGCTTGCAAGTGAAGTACTTACCTTTTGGCTTCTTCACTCCTCCCTGAGATCCTCCCACCACCTTTGCTCCACCTTGTTTCTCCTTCTTCTAGCCTTTCGGCTTAGAAGTAGAAACCTTTTTGAGCAACCATGGCTTGAGGACACTCTTTGAAGAGTGTATACTTGTACTTCTTAGCAAATAAGACAATATCTAGATTCTTTCCAATCAACATTATTTGGGAACAGTAAGTTTATTTCCTTTAGTATCATAACAAGTGGACTGAAAGTCATTTTGAAAATCCTAAGAATCACAATGATCAAAACTTTAGATTTCAAATATTATTGATTCCTCAAAACAATAAAATTCCGAAATCAACCAACACCTCAAAACACCGAGAATATCGCATGCCACGATAGTGTGGACGTATACGAATTCTACATTTGTAAGAGGAGGTTTTACCCATTAATTTTATTATCTTGTCAACCTTACTTTTTGACAAATAAAATTAATAGTTGGTTCCTCTTTGGACCTACAAATAAAAGCAGTGACTCCGATGGGGAGGATACTTTTTATTTGCATCTAAGTGTGCACCATTACACGATACTAAGGGAATTATCTCGGATTATGTGCCTTACCGATGGGGAAGTACACACGCTCCTAAATAATTTCCTATAACCATTATTTGACCTAGTGATCCGCAAACAAACTCATCCGATGGGGAGGAAGGCACTCAGAGCCGACGCGCAAGTTTGTTGCATCACATGTCAAATTGTAATGGAGGCCGCGGGAATTAATTAAAATATCCCTCTCCCACTTAGTAAATTGAAAATGAGGAATTTTCAAGCACACACAACATGCATATAAAACAAATCAGCAATAAATATGGAAAAATCAAAAATTTTCCAACTATTATGGCATTGTTCTCCAATATGCGTCCCGTCGTGTCGCCACCTCGTCCGCTCCTCCTACGCCATGTACGAGCCAACCGGAGATCCGAGCCGAGAATAAAACCTATTTTATTTTACATCCATCGATCCTATACTCCACGAGGGAGTGTACATGAAATCTAGATCGAAAGTAAAATAAAATAAAGAGTGGCTAAACAATGCCGTATTCAATTACAAAAATTAAATACTAATTTAGCCTCGTCAACCCCGAGGATTCAAATAATATACAATCACACACACATGCAATCACATACACACATATATAGCCATAATAGTTGGATCTTATGCCTACAACCAAAAAGTTAGCCTACGCACATCCTACTATTATCCGACATACACAATATATGACAAGTGCATGAAAGTAACCGAATCCAAAACATACAAAACCGAAAACCGTGGCTCTGATACCATTTGTTGGCAATGTGCTAGTCCTCAGAATGCTCATAGGCTACCATGTCCCTGGATTAAAATTTTCAACAAATGAAAACTAATCCGGAGGGGATGGGTTTCCTAAGCACAACCAATTCATCGTCGTGCTAACGACTCGAGCGATCGCTTGAACAAACTAGTTGTTCAAGCAACACAACTCTTCTAGTCGGTTAGCCACGGAAGAGACGACGGACGGATCGCCGGTTTTTGTGTTTCTTATCGGGGTCCATGATTATACAAATACAAGCAAATGTAAACTAGTATAATCAACATATACTAACATAAAGAACATAAGCTAGCATATCAAATAAGAACATGCAAAGAACAATAATAAAAGTTATAAAACTTTTATACGTCTTGATCTTCTATCGTATGTTCTAACCTCCTTGTAGACTTCGTGTGGGCGAAGATCCTCCACAAGTTGAAGCATCCTAGATCTTCTTCAATCCAAAGAATGAAGAACTCTCTTTTCCTTCTTGCTTGAGCCAACCACCAATCCATAAAGGATTGATGCCGCCGGCCCCAAGAATAGAGAGAATAATATGGAGACAACCAAGGAACCGAACTAGGGAAAAACCCTAGTTTTGGTGCTGCCGGCCAAGATGGAGTGAATAGGAGAAAAGGAAAATGTTGGGCGCCGGCCACGGTGGAGGGAATAGAGGAAGGAGCCGGCCACACCCTAGGAAGAAGAAGACCTCCTCTCCTATAGTTGCCGCCCAACTTCCTTGCAATCCCTAGCCGCCCAACCTAAGGAGGAAACCCTAATTAGGGTTTCTCCTTAGGCTTTCTTGCCGCCCAACCATGGTGGAGAGAAGAGATCTAGGAGCTAGCCACCTCCAAGGAAGAAGACAAACTCCTCCACAAGTGGCCGCCCAACCTTCATTTCCATCCATGGCCGCCCATGCAAAGGAGCCAAAACCCTAATCAAATTAGGGTTTCCTCCATAGGGTTCCTTGCCGCCCAAGCATGGTGGAGAGAAGAGATCTAGGAGCTAGCCACCTCCATGGAAGAAGACAAGCTCCTCCACAAGTTGTCGCCCACTCTTCATCCTCACCTTGGCCGCCCAACCTAAGGAGCCAAAACCCTAATTAGGGTTTCCTCCTTAAGGTTGCTTGCCGCCCAAGCAATGCTAGGCAAAACCCTAATTTCCTTAGCATCCATCATCAACCAAAAAAAACTTCTTGCCGCCCAACCCATAGCCATCCTTTTATAGAGTTAGGGTTTAGGCCTTGGTTTAATCTCCACCGTCGGTTCTAGGGTTTTAATCTCAACCGTTGGATCTAGAGATTTAATCTCAACCGTCGGTTCTAGGATTTTAATCCCAACCGTCGGATCTAGAGATTTAATCTCTACCGTCGGTTCTTAGGAATTTAATCCCAACCGTCGGATCTAGAGATTTATTTTCCATCATTTGATCTAGACTTCATGAGGTTTATATTAGGCTACGATAGGGACCATGAGGAGGAGTTGGGTCTTGGCCACCCGATGGATCGGAACCACACAAACTTGATCCATCAATGATGTTCCATTCCACTAGAGGATCATCATCGAACTACCTCACCAACCCCCATAAATTAATATGGGCTCCATATATTATTTGTACATCCATCTCCCCGTTTTTAAGATATCGAATGTCCGTCAATTGATTGATTTACTGACCATCAATCAATTAACATCTAACTCCTCGAGTAGTACCACTCAACCTTATCATCATGTTGACTAAGTCAACCTGCAGGGTTTACATGATGAACCTTATGAGCTCCTCAAGGGGACATCATCAACCTAATATATAGGACACGGTTTCCTCCTATAATCAATGGCACACCATGTAAATAATATCATTTCCCAACTTACCGGGCATATTGATTTAATCCATAGAATGTTGGGTTTCCGGCACCGCGGCGTGTGTGTGTTCGATCATGTTTCGTAAACATGAGCACAGCGGAAGCAATTAAAAATAATAAATCTATATTTATTACAACACACACAACACACGCATGCATATTACAACAAGTGTAGACATAACCGTAAATTAAAATTTGCAATAAAAGGAAATTTATCTACGTTATACCTTTCGTATGACGTATAGCGGGAACGGCATCAACCGGAACGATCCTCGTAAGAATCGTCTCTATCCGTATCCACGCCGAGCTCCTCGGGATGACTTCGCTAAGCCACGAGCTTCGTCTTCGTACGGGTTACTAGCCTCGTGTTGAAGACGACGTGATCGAGAGATGATCACAATCCGAATCCAAATTCGGATCCAAAACCGAGTCCTCAAAACTCGATTCTCCGGAGAGGTATTCGTCAACCGTTTGACGAATCCTTCGTCCTCCACCTCAGAGGATTACCGGAGATCAAATCCCCGGTAAGTTAGCCGCTGTCGGAGCACTAACCGTCGTCCAAACGACGCTCCGACAACAAAGAAACAAGCTGTCCAGAAAAACTGGACAGCTTTTGGTGGAGGAATAGAGGCCGGCCAAAGGAGATGTGGAGCTCACCTTATCACCGAACCCACAAGAGATCACCAGAGGGTCGACGGAGCATCGCCGGCTGAAGCTTAGATGCCGGCGGCAAGGAGGTGGCAGCAGCTCCATGAAGTTGGCGGCAACATCATGTTGGGCGGCAACAACAAAGGAGGCTAGGGTTGGGCGGCCAAAACTTTAATTAGGGTTCTTGGATTAGGGTTTAAGCCCTATTTTATAGAGAACTAATTCTCTTAATGGTTAATGGATCATATCCATAAAGCCCGTTAACCCGCTCCATTAAGATAAGTTAAAATAAACCAAACCATGATGGTTTATTTTAAGTTAAAACGAACCGAACCAACCTTTGGTTCATTCGTTTAATATAAACCAAACCCTTTGGTTTATTCTCATCCATTGGATTAGAACCAAACCATTTTGGTCCATCCATTATGTCTTCATAAGACACGGCCCATCCACGCTTCCATTGCGACTGAAACAATTTCATGCTCGCTTTATGTTTGGTCCAACCAAACATAGTTTCTCTCGGTCTGAGAATCCCATTCTCAAGCTCATTTTAAATCCTTTGGATTACACTCGTTGTGCGTGTGACCAAATAGGTTCTCGGTTTATGTTGGCCGTCTATAATTAACCATTAATTATAGAACGATCATGAGTGGCACCTAGTAGTACATCATGATCCCCAATTAACAGAAAAGATCAACGTTTGATCCAGATCTATTTATGAAACACTTCAGCTTCTCGTATGAATCGTGTCCCATTATCTTCACTCATATTATACACACTTGTTTCAGGACATGGTCTATAGTGTCATCCCACTAGGTCGACTCGTCCACACCTAGCCCAAGTATCATTTCCTCGTCATACGGATTCTAGTTACTCTACATGTATCAAAGAGTACCTTACTCTAAACATGTAATGCTTTGGCCAAAGACTTTAGTAACAATCCGACGAGAGGCCATGGGTATACATCTCCTCGCAAGGAGTGGTGAATCCTTTATAGGCTATTCAAACACCTTCGATCACTTCGACTTATACCCAATCATCCCGGGTCCACATCTCCTCGGAGATGTTTGCTTAAGATGTCAAAGCATAAGTCTCCATGATCAAGATGACTTGAATACCGCAAGTCAAAGGAACATCGCACTTAAGCTACAGTAAGAACTTCATTGACATATCTATATATGCAGAGAACCATATGAAGTCTTACGGCTGGTCACTCCAATGAACTAGTTACCATAACTAGCATCCACGATTAACTCCGGACATCACAATGTCTCCATCCAGTGAGAATCAGCTGCTTGGATACACCAAGGAGTATACCTCGTGCTAGTCTCGACAGAATTGATGGTGTCCAAATCCATCAATTCATCGACTAGGGATAATTTCGATACATCACAATTACACATGTAGAGATACTCACTAGTTGTGATCCAATCACAAATTCTCTCATGCTGTGAATCGTATCGTGGACATTCAGTAAATGAGTTTAAGATCCAATCAAATACATTAAACATGTATACTTAAATAGTGAATCTTCATTTATCATATAAATGGTTCATACATAAGGCGATTGCCTTAGGACATCTCTCATATATTACTAACATAGAAATCTCACCCTATGGTAAATCAAAGAAATAAATATTAAGTACATGTGCCCGTTATTATATCGGGATTAAGAGCATGTACAACATAATATCCGAGGTCCGATTCAATTATGTAGTCAGCAATAAATTGAATCACCTCTATGTCGATCCTGCTCAATACACCTAAGTGTACTAGTGTAACTCTATGTTCAAGACAAAACAATACCAAGCTACACTACAACCATGCCAATGGTTTGTCCAAAACCATCTTGGTTGTGAGCCTTTACTTATATTCTACAAGGGACTGATAACATAATCTTCTATGCCGCACCCAGGCACCATGTTATCTACAATGTAAAATATTAGACAATATGCACACATATAAATATGCAAACAATGATCATGTGATTCTTATTTCAAAATAAAGATGTTCATACAAAAGAGCTAGGCTTTCAGTATACATCCCAACAGAGAGAGAGCCTTTTGCTCACACTTCCCTCACATTATTTCTTCCTCTCCCTCTCCTAGTCCTCCTCCTCCTCATCATCACCTCCTCCGTTATAATCCTGCCCCCTCCCCCTCAGAAGAGGATATCAGAATTTTAGGAGACCCTGACCCATTTCCAGAAGGCGGTTCTCCATTTTTCTCTTCCTCTCCCATACCCCTATCTCCAAGGTTAGCGGTTGAGCATGCCTTGCCCCACTTGCCATCAACTTCTGCCTCTGAAGAACCCCCGACCACCTCCCTTCTACCCGACTCCTTTCCCCCTAAGTCCAATCTCCCTCCTTCAGAATCTTCTCCTCCTACGAGGGATGCCTCTCCCTCAACTATTCCCATGGTGCCTCTCCCCACTGTTACTTTGGGCTCTACTCTCCGTGTTCGCATGCTTCAGGGATTAAAACTCTTTACTTAATCAGGGGGTCCAGGGCCTCGTTGATCACTTGTGGGGACATATTATGGTGGTATTCTCTTTAAAGCCTCATATCTGATTTTTTTTCCTATTTTATCTAATGAAACGTTCGTCGTGTAATTTTACTCTTCTCTACGCAAGAGATTACTGATTACGATGAGGTAGAGCATCATTTAGCTGATTATCAATCTACCATGGAAGCCCACAGTGCAGCTAGAGTCAGCAAGTTGGTTTGGCCTACCTCACCAAGTAATTTAAGCGGGTTGGATTGAAATATTATCAAACCACCATTTCGGCAAGCCTAAACAAATCAACCTGTACGGGTTACAGGTCTAGATAGGTTGGCCCGCGACGGGCTTGGGTTGATCTGCAGGTTGAGAAATACTAAAAGAAGATAAAACTTGTGAAAAATAAATTGTATAAGATTTTTTGCCAATATTATAATACTAACAAGGCAAGTTCCTCATAATCATAATCTTCTTCTATCATACATACACCTCGGCAAAGTGTAGGAGAAGTTAGAGAAAATAATAAAAAAAATATTTAATTTAATTACTCTAATAATTTTTTTTATAATCTAATTAGTTTATAATTATTTTATTACGACTATTTCAATTAATATAAAAAATGATAACATATTAAAGTCAAACAATTACAAGTGTTGAAAAATCTCAATTGAATCTCTATTTAGAGGAGCCAAAACTTGAATTTGCACATTATTAAGATTTGGATATTTTGAAGTATTGAAAGAATAAAAAACATCAGTACCTAATATTGTCAATCGATAATTGGATATCAATTATAATATTTTAGTTGCCTTAAATGCATACTTAATTTCTTATCATGGTACTCTATCCACCTTGTCGATCGTCGCCTCAAGTCATCAATGCCTCAATAATTTTGAGGTTTTTTTATTTTTCTGCCTCGTAGGTTGGCCTGCCTAATCAGAAATCTGGCTTGGGTTGAGTTGGGTTGGAGATTTCTCAACCCCCTAAATATTGGATTTATGATGAGTTGACCCACCCCGCCATGGGTTGACCCGTTTGACAGCTCTAAGTGGAGCTTCATAGCTCATCTAACACAGATGAACCATCAGCTAGTTTAGTCTACCTAGCATGAGGCAACCTTAGTTAGCTCAGAAGAGATCTTTATAGGATCGCGATGACCGAGAGGGCAGGGGGGGGGTTGAATCTCGGTAGTTATTTTTTTTACTTTTAAAATCTTTTCTTTTCTATTTGAAATCAAGAGTAATAATGCAACAGAAATTAAAGTACACAATTGTTTTACTTAGTTTACAATTCGAGCTGGATTGCTACTCCAAGGGCTGTGACTCTCCAAGAGTCACCTCATCGAACAAATCACTAAAGACCCTTCGAATTGAAAATTTTTGATCTCGGAGGGTTTCACTTTTACAAATATTAGAGGGTAAGGTAATAAACTATCTTTCCTCTTGAATGTTAAGTACAAATAAGCGAAAATAAAGTACAACTAAAAGATTATATTTACACTACGAGATTTGAGTTGAAGCTTGAGGTGTCGGATTTACGAAGTGTCAGTGTAGTGGAGCTTTTGTAGACAATGAACACAGGAGAAACACTTCGTGAGTAGTAGCAAAGTTGTCCTCGAAGCTGGCTCTCCATTTCTTTTATAAACCTTCTTCAGGCATCGAGACCACCTCCCAATCGACTCCACGTCAGCTTGTCAATATGGAATTCTGGCCATCCTAGGTACCTGGATCCGGTTTAGGCGACTCCAGATCAGTCTGATCCGCTCCACTGCTATTTCAGTATTTTCCTATCCCAGTTGCCTGGACCCGATCCAATCGATTAGACTGTTGGTGCAAACGATCCAGGTCACGATTTAGGCCTCGAGTAGGGTTTTGATGTTTGACAATAGACATTGACAATGGTTTGACAATATGATTTGACCATATGACTAATGGGTGATTGAGATATCGAAGGTAATATGGGAGAGATTGTTATGAGAAGATTGTTAGAGCAATCTGTTGGTGCAATCGACTTAGGTCACAATTGACTGGACTCGAGTTTGACTCAAGTAGTATTTTGATGTTTAAAAATGGGCTAACCATTGTTTGACAATGAGTTAACTATAAGGTTGACATAGGGTTGACCATATGATGGAAAGTCTAAGTCATGGGTACTTGACAAGGAAAGTCCAAGTCATGGGTACTTAACATGGAAAGTCCAAGCATGTGTCTTGCTATTTGAAAAGTCCAAGCATGAGTCTTGGCATTTGGGAAAGTCTAAGAGCATGATATTGACATAGAAAACAAAAATGCACCAGATCTTACACTTGCTGAAGATGAGAAGACTAGTAACCGATTGGAATATGGATTAGAGTGGCGCAATGGAAACATGGTTGGCTCATAACCCACAAAGAAGCTTACGAACTGACAATTGGAATATTAAGATATTAGAATAAGTTGGGAGAACGACATAATACTTAGGGTTATCTAACCATAGAAGTACACAAGGACTTCCATATTTTATTAATATGAGAGTACGTACTCAATTTATTTATGTTGTGAAGGATATAGTTGAAGTTCCAAATTCTATTCCAGGCGTGAAGAATGTTGAGATGAAATAAGGTCATCTGCTAGATAGAGATTGGAGGCTAACGAGATTCTGATGAAGAAACTACTTAGAGTAGAAGAAGGACACGTAGATAGGATACCTTTATTAGGGTATATCAAGTAGGAAATTTTGGGACCAAATTTTTATTAGTGGGGGAGAATGTAATATATCAAAATAAAAAATAAATAAAAAAATTAAATAAAAAATTAAAATAATATAATATAATAATAATATAATTTAAAAATGAGATAAATAAAATAAACTTATTTTATTAAATGGAAATTAGTTATTTATTAGTATTTTAGTTGATAATTTCGGGATAAACTTTTATCAGCTTGGACTAAGTCTAATTGGCTTTATCCAATAATAAAGTTGATTGTATAAAAAATGAAATTTAGTTATTAATATTTAATTAGAAAAGTTCAAGATAATTTTATTAGACTTTGAGATAATCTATTTATCTTCTTCGAAAGATAGAAATTAGTAGGATAAAATTTTTAGGACTTGGTCAATTGAATTAATCAAGATTGATTAATTCAACTAAAGATTAAGTTATAAATAAGTTTAGTTTTTTTTTTATTTCCTCCACTCTTTCCATTTTTCCCGTTATCTCTTCCTCTTTCGTGCGCGAGCTACCGTCGTTTCCCCTCTCTCGCGTCCGCAACCCACCGAGCCAGCTCGTAGCCGTTTCCCTTCTCCTCGCGCACCGCAGCCACACTGACGTTGTTGCTCGAGCTCGCCTAGCTTGTCGTCGCCACTGTCTGCCCTTTCCCGTGCCCTGCTCCCGCTTCACCGCCAGCACGCCGCCACCGCCCAAGCTTCTTCGCCACTCGACAAACATCGCCGACAACCATTGACGTTGCCTAGTATCGGTGAACTCACTGTCGTAACCTTCGGTAAAGAAATTAGTTAATTTAGTTGATTAATAGCTGAATTGAATGAGGTTAAGCATTGTGTAGATTAAGATTAGTAATATTTTTTTAAACTGGGATTCATTAACGTTTTGGATTTAATTCAATTTCAATTGATTAATCAAATTCATTGAACTAATTAAATTGAGTTGGGTGTTTGCCTAATTAATTTGTATTAATTAATCAGTTATAGATTTTTGATGTAATTGATTAATTATTTAAACTAATTGGATTAATCTGAATAATCTATTAATCGAGTTAAAACAAGATTATGTCCTTAATTAAAGAGAGTTTAATTAGTTGATTTGTATTAGATTAATTAATCTATATTTGGTTTAATTAATTAATTTATCTGTGAATTAACCCAAGTACCGTTAATTAAATTAATGATTAATTAATTAATTTGATTGAATAAGGTGGGAAACATTGATAGGTTAATTAAAACCTTGGCAATTAAATTAGCAAGAAGACTCACAATTAATTAGATGATCAACTTAGAGATTAATTATTACTTGAGTCAATAATGAATTAATTATAACAGAGTCGGAGGCTAAAGTAAATCTTCGGATTGGGAGATAGTTAGGACGCTCGATAGTCAGAGGTGGGTGGATCTTTAACCTTTTTAGAATTTAGTGCATGGTTATATTGGTTATGTGGTTTACTTAGGTTACTTTGTAGTTACCCTTTACGTTATTGCTAGAATTTCTTTGATCCTATGTTTGCTGGAACCTTGGATTCTAGGTTTCTTACTCATCATTAGTTTGTAGTTATTGATTGATATTACTGTTATATGTGCCTATTTATTGTTGAGATATAAATTAGTAGATATTGCTAGTAGATACTTATCTATTATTTATTGGATTGGTATTATGATTGGACTAGTGAAATAGTATAATTAAGATGAGATTAATCGTTAGAGGATATATAACTTTTCTCCTATCCCGGTTACTAGCTATGTCTCCCATTCGTGGTTGAGAGGGTCTGTAGTGGAGGATATATAACTTTTCCCCTATCTCAGCTGCTAGTTATGTCTCCCATTTGTGGTTGAGAGGGTTTGCAGTAGAGGTTTCCTACTTTTGAACTATGATTGCTTTGTATACTTGTGGTCGATCATGTCTCCCATTCATGGTTGAGAGAATCTACCATAGCGTTATACACTTGCACTACCCATTCGAAGTTAGTGATAGTTGAATTCGTGTGTCGTCTATAGCTAGATAGCCACCTTACATCTTGACTGCCCACGAGACCCGGTCGTGGTAGCATGTTGTTGCGTGTAGTCCATAGCTAGATAGCTATATACTCTGTCTGACCACGAGACCCGGTCGTGATAGCATGTCGTTGCCTGTAGACATTGAGACTTTTATTGGTTGTCTACCCATCAGTCTCATTTGTGGTAGCATGTGGTTGCACGTAGACAGTGCTCTGTATATTGTGTTGGATCTATTTGAGCGCTAGAGGGGGGGGGGTGAATATCGCAAGGAAAACTTTTCGATTCGTTTAATACACAAGTAAAAGAGTAAAGTGCAGTGGAAAATAAATATAACAAATTTGTTTTTACTTGGTTCACAATCCTTCGACTGCTAATCCAAGGCCCTAACGGTCCTAGACTGCGTACAGAGGGCAAAACACTAAAAACACTCCTCCTCGTTAGAGGTAGGAGTAAGCGAGTACAATCAACACAATAAAATCAAGGTAGAAGGACACTCCCCCTCTCCTTGTTACGATTAAAGCACGATAAAGAAAGATGCGAATAAGATTTAAAGATGACAATTTATAAAAATATACCAATGACTATTGAAAAAGAAAAGGACTTGAGCTCTTGTCGTCGAAGATGCGGTAGCACTTCGTCGTCGTAAGATCATCGTAGAAGAGTAGCGTAGTGAGAGCACTTTAGAGAACTTTTAATTATGGAAATGGGTTGAAGAACCACTACTTTTATAGCCTTGTGAAACCTTAAACGTTGAGATGAGGTTTCATGAGGTGATGCCACCTAGCCCTTGAGAAATGGTGATACGCTTTGACTCTCCTCAAGGCTGATCCTTGACCAGCAGTCGACTGATCAACCCTATCAGTCGACTACTAGAGGCATCAGTCGACTGATACAAGCCATCAGTCGACTGATTGCAGGGTTTCCAGCTGCAATGAAGAGTTAGCTCGAAAATGCAGTTAGTATAAGTAAGCTCCATGGCCATTTGTTATCCGATCTCGACTTAGACCTTCCATGCGAAGTCTTAAGTTGGATCATCGCCTAAGGACGTCCTCGTACGGAGGACACAACCTTACTTACTCTCACTCACACGAGCTTACCTCAACCTTTATCTTTAAAGCTTCTCTTTCGGTCTACACCTGATTTCTTCGACTCTCTCCGAAGTCCTCCCAGTGTCGCCCAACCACCACGGTTTCCTCTGAGTATCGCAGACCTTCAGCTTAGCTTAGCATTCCTGCACACTTGATTCAACTCGTGAGATAACAAAGTGAACTTAACTTTATGTATTTACTATAATCAAAACTCAGGTTCGATTCAGGTGCTTACTGCACTAACAATCTCTCCCTTTTTGATATATGACAAACCAACACAAAGTTAAGTAAATAAATTAAGTGAATAACATAAAACATGAATATGAAGGAATGAGTAGACTTAGATTAGTAAGTTAAGTAGGAGTATGATAAACCTTTTTTTCAAGTACTCCCCCCTTGAAGAATCCTCCCCCTTGACCAAGGGTGAGTACCTGAGAAAGGATTTTAATCCTCTCCCTTGATGCGTGCTACTAATATTGGCCTTAGTGTTTAAAATAAGTTTAAGTTAAGAGATCAAAACTTTATTTCTTAACCTTGGCCTTTTCTCCCCCTTCTCAAAGTTAAGTTTCTAAAAGTTAAGTAAACATACGAAAAAAATTGATCCCTTAACTTTGGCTTTTCTTCCCCTTTTACCATAAATAGAAAAAGAACTGGGGGGGGGGGGGTTGGAAAAACATAAGTCGGAAAATAAGTATTAAGTCCAAGCATGTTCCAAATAAATTTTAAAAATAGTAGGTTAAACATAAGCTCATCTATTTGAATGTTTAACTCTATTTGACTCGATTGATATGAAATGATCAACAAGCCCTGATTAGAGTTGGTTAATTTATGTAATTATACTCCGTGGTTCATGTTGATGCACTAAGTCTACATCTGGAACAAGGAGTAAGTTCCTAACATCTCATGACACAAACACATTAGTTCTATGTGTTGTAAGATGTATTGGCTCCTTAAATCTATAGGTACATGATATTTAGGGTAAGCCCTAATCTAGTTCCATTAACATGAAAAGAAAAGTAAATAATAGAGTATATAAAAAGAATGTAAATCCTACTCTATTATGCACATGCCCAATTTTCGTCTTAGTAGACTAAATTCGACTTCAGGTAGAGCCTTGTTAAAAAGATCAGCTAGGTTTGACTTGGATTCCACATATTCGAGTTGAATGGTTCCGTTGGCTACGTGCTCTCGAATAAAGTGGTGTTAACTTTTATATGTTTGGTCCTAGAGTGTCATATAGGATTATTGGTTAAGTTGATTGAGCTAATATTATCTATGTGAGTTTTAATATTGTTGAAGTTTAAGTTAAAATCTTGGAGAGTGTGCTTCATCTAAAGAAGCTGAGCCACACACTCACCCATTGCGACGTATTCGGCTTCGGTGGTAGATAAAGCAACACAGTGTTGCTTTTTACTGCACCAACTCACTAGACTTGAGCCGGAAAGTTGACAACAACCACTCGTGCTCTTTCTATCGAGTTTACTACTGACATAGTCCGAGTCGGAGTAGTCGATTAGTTCGAACTCGGTAGATCTAGGGTACCAAATACCTACGCTTAGCGTGCCTTTTAGATACCTAAGGATATGTTTGACTAAAGTTAGGTGAGACTCCTTAGCACAAATTTGGAACCTTGTGCACATACTTACTGTGAATAATATGTCAGGTCGACTAACAGTTAAGTAAAGGAGACTTCCTATGGTGCTCCTATAGTATTTTAGGTTAATAGGCTTTCCGTCTACATCTTCTCCTTGTTGGTGATCGTTTGGAAGCTAGAGGGGGGTGAATAGCGCATTTTCATTTCTACAAAAATGATTAGCGGAAGCAAACAAAGATAATATAAGTAAAAACGAAAGAACAATGCTAACAAGGCCTTTACGTGGTTTGGAGATAACGCTCCTACTCCACGGCGATCCTTAAGGTGGATCAACCCAAGCAATTCCACTAAGAAGCTTTCCTTTACAACAAAACCTCCTCTTCTTTACAAAGAATGAAACTTGAGCTTAGAGAGAGGAGGAGAGGATTTAATATCACTTAGAAAGCTTAAAAAACTTGTGGGAGCTTAGGAGAATGATCAGAATATAAGCATTAGCCTCTTCTTGCTCCCCTTGGCTTTTTTTTATAGGAAAGAGCCTCTTTTTCCCGTTGGAGGTCTATCAGTCGACTGATGACTTTCATCAGTCGACTGCCGCCGATTCTAACGGCTTCTGAACAACCGTATTCGCGGGATTTGCCGTCGTCATCGCCAACGGGAAGACTATCGATCACGACCGCCAACAATGGCGATTCGATCGATATCGCCGCCAGATCGATCGATACTACGGGTTTCGTCGTCGGTCGCGATCGCTAATAATGGCGCGATCGCTATTGTATGCGGTCGGTTCGAGTCGATCTCGGCCAGCTCAATCGATAACCCCAGATCGCCAACAACCCTCCAACCTCTAATACTGCATTTTAAAGGCCAGTTTGACTGACACCATGTTCCAGTCGACTGGCACACCCCAAGTATGACTAATTCATACTTGAAAACATACCCTAAGCCTAGACTTAATCTTCTAGCTTCTCCATCAGCCTTGCGCCTCCAGGATTTCTCTGAGTCCACGACTCTATCCATGCGCTTGCCTTCAAAAGCTTCCTTCGATTTTGTCATGCTTTGGGTTTCTTCTTTGCCAAAGTACGCTTGGACTTTACGCCGCCAAGACTATATGCTTGGACTTATACCGCCAAGATTTGCCTTTGGTCTTTCTTTGCCAAGGACTGCTTGGACTTTACGCCGCCAAAACTACATGCTTGGACTTACGCCGCCAAGACCTTTCCTTTGACTTCTCTTTGCCAAGATCACACTTGGACTTGTCTTTTACCAAGTCTTCATACTTGGATTTTTCTATCACTTAACCATGTTCACAATTAGATCACAAAACATTGCCTAACTTAGATGATTATCCAAACATCAAAATATATAAATGCTTGGGGCATTGTTGCACCAACAATCTCCCCCTTTTTAATGTTTGGCAATCATTTAAGTTAGGTCTTTAACATATGCATATAAACATATTTCAATATGAATTCTAACTTAAATATCCTTTCTCCCCCTTTGACATACAATAAAAAGAGAAGATTTTATCCAATAAGTGCAGGAAAGAATTACAATTTAACACATCTTGAACTAAGGTATATAATTGATATGAAGCTCCCCCTTAATCCAAGACATGATTCATGATGTGGAAATAACATGTGAAGCAAAACATAAACAATAGAATAGGCAAATATGTCCTAGCTTTGCACCAACAATTATAGAATTAAGGGATGTATCTCCCCCTAAACCAGTGCATCAAGAAGATCCTTCTTTCCATACAAATTATCATGTATATACTGTGGGAATTATATAATGCCCAAAATTGGACCTTTTAACCGATGAAAAAATTGTTTTCTATTCCAAAACAGTGTCACCGGTTCGACTAGAAATGTCACCAGTCAACTGCCGGCCTTGGCAGTCGATTGCCAATAACGACAGTCGACTGATATCAGACAAGTCTGAAATTTGAATTTTTCAGTCAAGGTTTAAAAATGCGTAGAAAATTCCGTGGATGTCCAAAAATTACGAAACTTGTCATACACATTTTATTCGACTAATATAACATATGAAAAAATATTAGATGAAAAACATGCTCATCAGTGTAACGGATTGATACGATATTCAAAACGATAAAAATATGAAGCAAAAATGGAATTGTATCGTATCAATATTCATAACTTAGTACTATGTGCTCAATTTCTAAACTTGAAAAATAACAAATTATAGTAATGTAGGCACTAATAAAAATGAACTAAACAAAACTCAACTTCATTTCATTAATCAAAAATCATTACACAAGTTGAAGTTTGTGCCGTACATACGGCCAAAAAGAAAATAACAAAAATATGCTAGCTAACGATCGTCATCATCAGCATCCATCGGTGCAGATGATAAACCATCGTGAGGAGGTGGGTGTCCAGGTGTAGGAGGGCAGAGAATCGCCAAAATGTCCTGCTGCTGCCAATGCATCCCACTCACGAGGGAGAGGAGCTCCTGATGCTCCCGGCGAAGCTCCTGTTGCCCCAAGCGTAGCTCCTCAAGATGTGTATCTACCCGCTCTGCAAAAGCATCGAAGCGAGCAATGAAAGATGATGAGTCCGAGCGGACAAAGATCGCTGCAGCAGTCCCCTCCGACGGCTCCTCAAGAACACCTCAAGATCTCCGCCGCAGCGGCATCCTCTCGTGCCGAGTGCCACTGCTAGTCAAGCAGTGCAGGTCCTAACGGACCCTTCGTCGGCCTTCAAGCCCGCCAAGGAGAAGCTCCGACGAGTCATCTGGTAATATTTTCTATTCATGATTTTAATGACCCCTATGTTGACATCAATGCCTACGGAGCTAAGCCACTGAGTAAGGACATTTCCAAAAGGCATATGAACCTTTCCATTGTTTGACTTAATGAAATGAGTGATGTAGTGGAAGGTGTTGAGACCAATATCGATGTCTAAGTACTGACGAAGGATATGCATGAGAAGGAAGTGTGTAGGTCGAACTAAGGCTAACCCACGGGTAACTATAGGAAGAAGACAATGAGCAATGACCTTATAAAGGACATTGTCAGAAGTAGAAAGCTCTTGGGATTGAAATAGATTGGTGTTCAAAGGACGAGGAGAGTGATAGAAAGTAGTATGAAGTGAATCTAGAGAAATCTCCTCAAAGGGAGGTGGAAGAGGATCACTCCAAGACGGATACAAAATGAAATCATTCTCGGAAGAGAGACATTCGAGAAAATTGGTCCAGATCTGGGGGCTGAAATCCAGATCGCACTGAGCAATGCGAGTCCGATATCTCAGGCCATCTCCAACTGGTCGCAAGTTGTTGAAGAATTCAGAAAGAAGAGTGATATTTACATGATGTTCACAAAAGACTAATGATTCAAGTTTGTAGTGTTGGATGATTTGAATAATATCAAAGCAGTAGTCCTTAAGAAAATTTGGGTCCATTGATCAAGGTGGAATGAGTTGGAATTTATTTTTATTGAAGGCACTTTTAAGTGCGGAGTTTGGAAATCTAAGATTGACAGTGGGTGGAGGGTTTGACGGGCCCTCGTTGGTCGGTGGTACCCGGGCACGCTTAGATGCATAATGCTTAAGTCTAAATGTGCGAAAAGAGCAATGTAGGTTAAGGATGATGCATGCACAAAGACAACAAAACAAGTACCGGTTAGTGAAACAAAATTATAGGAACAAACAAACTATGAGCAAGGATGAGAGTTTACCTAGGCGGCATGGTGAAAGAACAGTGCCGGACGCGAGTGTCCACGAAACCCTAGCCGAGCGAGTGGTCTGTGGTGGAGACTAGGGCATGAACCGGGTGAGAAGAGGAGGTCCTCGAGTCGGAGAACACTCCAAATGGGAGCACCGGTCGGTGAAGTCGCTGGAAAACGAGGGAGAACGGCTAAAAAGTGCAGTGGAAGTTCGTCGGAAGAGGAAGAGTGATCATAAATCGAGCGATCGGCCCGATGGCGAACGATCCGACGGCCATGATCACGAGTGCTTACACGTACGATGTCGCGCCATAAATGGAAGTTGAACTGATAGCGAACCGGGTAAGCCCAGTTCGATATCGTCATATCAGTCGAACTGGCGATAAGTGCCAGTCGACTGATATCAGTCTGATACCCTTTTTGGCCAGATTAAAAAATTCATAATTAATTCAATAAAGATAAAAAAAATTACGAAATTTTATGGTTAATATTGTTAGATCATTTCCTATCAAGGAAAAATTATTTTAAAAATATATCACCTCTAGATTTTGATATTGACACAATCTTGAGATTTTGCAAAAGTTATGATATTTTTGCAAACTTTGTATCACTTTGGCTTATCAATTGAAAATTGTTTCTCAAGATTTGATAGACATAGTTTAAATTTTATTTTATTTGACATTTCCAATCATATTCTTGGATCTATATGCACATTAATTGTACATAAGCCTTCCCAATGATTGGTCCAATGAAGGATTAATGTCTCTAGATGGCATTTTGGCTCATGGTAATGCATCATAACAAGCATGATGAACCAAGTGCATCTTCCTAACATCTCACATCATTTCTAGGTGGCTAAATACACAAATCATGGTTTCTTAGGTATATTGTGAGATGGTTAGAGGTATAAAACCTAGATTTTTATGGGATCATGCAAACCTACACTTCTATTCTACAAAGCACATTCCAAGTTCTCTCCTAAGTGATGAAAATTCTATTTTGGGGAGAGGCTTGGTAAAGATGTCGGCTAGGTTGGACTTAGATTCAATGTAATTAAGCTCAATGTCCCCCTTAGCCACATGATCTCTAATGAAGTGATGTTTCACTTCAATGTGCTTAGTCCTAGAGTGATGCACCAAATTTTTGGTCAAGTTTATGGTGCTCACATTGTCACAAAATACTTTTATATTGGAGTAAGATAGCTCATAGTCCTCTAAAGTATGTTTCATCCATAGAAGTTGAGCTACACAACCACCCATAGCCACATATTCGGCTTCGGTGGTGGATAGGGCAACACAAGGTTGCTTCCTACTACTCCAACTAACTAGGGAGGACCCAAGGAATTGGCATCCACCACTAGTACTCTTCCGATCCAATTTGCAACCGGCATAATCGGAATCGGTGTACCCAACTAAATCAAAAGACCTAGTCCTAGGGTAACATAGTCCTACATTTAGCATGCCTTTAATATATCTTAAGATTCTCTTAACGGCAACTAAATGAGATTCTTTTGCACATGATTGGTACCTAGCACACATACCAACCGCAAATAATATATCCGGTCTACTAGTGGTTAGGTACAAAAGGCTACCAATCATGCTCCTATAGAGTGTAAGATCAATTTCTTTTCCTTCATTATCACTATCTATTTTTGTATTGGTTGCCATTGGAGTTGAAACTACCTTAGCATTTTCCAAACCAAATTTCTTAATCATTTCCTTAGCATATTTGGTTTGGTAAATATAAATTCCTTCACTTGTTTGTTTGACTTGCAATCCTAGGAAGAAATTTAATTCCCCAACTAGACTCATTTCAAACTCTTTTTCCATATTCTTAATAAAATCTTGGAGAAGTTCATCATTTGTTGACCCAAAGATAATGTCATCAACATATACTTGGGCTACAAAGATGTCCGTTGATGTTGACTTTATAAATAAAGTTTGATCTATACTACCCCTCTTAAAGTCCTTAGAGATTAGGAAAGATGATAATCTTTCATACCAAGCCCGGGGAGCTTGTTTCAAACCATACAAAGATTTCCTAAGCTTGTATACATGGTTTGGATAGTCCATATTCTCAAACCCGGGAGGTTGTTCTACATATACCTCTTCCTTAATAAACCCATTTAGGAATGCCGATTTAACATCCATTTGATGGAGTTTGAAACCCATATAGGAGGCATACCCTAATAGTATTCTAATAGACTCTAACCTAGCAACCGGGGCATATGTTTCATCATAGTCAAGTCCTTCAACTTGATTAAAGCCCCTTGCAACTAATCTTGCCTTATTCCTAGTAATATTCCCTTGGTCATTTAGTTTGTTCCTAAAGACCCATCTTGTAGTAATGATGGTGTTTTCATTAGGTCTAGGAACTAACTCCCATACTTGACTCCTTTCAAATTGAGCCAATTCATCTTGCATTGCTAAGATCCAATCCGGATCAAGTAATGCATCTTTGATTGTTTTAGGCTCAATTTGAGAAATTAGAGCTATATGACTAGTGGAATCCCTATGAAATGACCTAGTCATAACACCTTGAGATAATTCATCCACAATTTGATCTAAGGAGTGATTTTGATGAGCTCTTATGGTTCTAGGAGGTGTATTAATTTGAGTTTGATCATAATTAATCTCAATCCTTTGCTCATCATCGGAATCACCTCTTACTCCCCCTTGATTCAATCCTCCCCCTTGATCATTACCCCCAAAAGTTAGATCTTGGAATTGTTGGGTAATTTCTTGATGTTCATCATTAATATCATCATCAATAGGGGATTTCCTAGGGTATGTATTGGAAGTTTCATCAAATTGGACATTTGAAGATTCTTCAATCTTTTGAGTTCTTTTATTGTAAACTCTATACCCTACACTAGTGGATGAGTATCCAACTAGGATTCTCTCATCCGCTTTGGACTCAAACTTACCTAGGTTGTCTTTGGTATTTAAGATATAGACTTTACATCCAAAGACCTTAAAATAATGAATTATTGGAATTGTACCATTCCACAATTCAAATGGAGTTTTTCCTAAAAACCTATGAATTAATACCCTATTTGGATATAGCAAGTGGTGTTAACCGCTTCTGCCCACAAGTAGCTAGGTAAGGAGTATACATTAAGCATTGTCCTAGCCGCTTCTTGTAGGGCACAATTTTTCCTTTCCACAACCCCATTTTGTTGGGGTGTTCTAGGACAAGAAAACTCATGCTTGTACCCTTGTTCTAAGCAAAAAGTTGAGAAATTATAATTCTCAAATTCTCCACCATGATCACTACGGATCCGGTTGATTTTGAGTTTTCTTTTATTTTCTACTCTTTTGCTAAATCCTATGATTATTCCTAGGGTTTCATCTTTATTTTTCAAGAAAAATACCCAAGTAAACCTACACAAATCATCTACTATTACCAAGCAATATTTACTACCAATCATAGAAGGTGTACTATGACAATCAAATAAGTCCATATGTAAAAGTTCCAAAGGTAAAGCGGTACTAAGTAAATTTTTACCTTTGTGTGATATTTTTGATTGTTTCCCTTCTTAGCATGCATCACACATTTTGTCCTTGAGAAATTTGACTTTGGGCAACCCTTTGACTAACTTCATTTTTGCTATTTTGGCTATGTTCTTCATGTTTATGTGTCCTAGCCTCCTATGCCAAAGTCAACTTTCTTCCTCTTTTGCAATAAGACACTTAGTCGAAGCATTAGTAGCATAGGATAAATCAACATAATATATATTTGATTTCCTAAAACCTACTAACATGCAATCATTTAGAGTTTTGTGTCTTATAAAACATTTTGAGGAATCAAATTTAACATCAAAGTTTGCATCACATAGTTGGCTTACACTAAGTAATTTAAATTTCATATTTTTAACTAATAATACTTTATGAATGGCAAGGTTGGGGGATACCTCAATTGTGCCCTTTCCTAGAATCTTAAGTTTGCCGCTATTACCAAATGATACTTTTCCTTTGCTAGTGTGGTTGATAGTGGAGAATTTTCTCTCATCACCGGTCATGTGCTTTGAGCACCCACTATCAACTATCCACAAACTTGGTTCTTCTACCTATATCACATGAAAAACACAATCCTTAGGTACCCAAATCTTAGGACCACTAGCATCAATTAGAAATTTCTTAGGAACCCAAGGCTTTCTACCCTTGCTTTTAATAATGGTTTTTCTACTAATAAGGGATGTAAATGCTACCTGCTTTTCCTTAGGTCTATATCCTATTCTGGCCTTGTTGTAAATAGCCCTTTGATTCTTAATTATCATGTCTAGGTATTTAGAACCATTAGTGAATTTTTCTAAGCATGCTCTTAAGTTACCTATTTCTTTTCTTAATTCATCATTTTCATCCCTAAGGGTACATTCATCACTAGATAACTTACCACAAGATGATTCTATACTCTTAAGTGATTTAATCTCTATTTTTAAATCCTTAATCCTAGTTTTCGATCTATTCAAAGCATTTTGTAGGCATGCAATAGTCTTGTAAAGTAAATCTACTTTAGGTGAGTTGTTTACCTCATCATCATCACTTGATGATGATTCGTCGCTTGAAGAAGAAGAGGACTCCTCGCTTGAGCTCCCGGCTTCTTCCTCCAATGCCATGAGGGCTAGATTCCGGGTGGCACGACATACTTCTTCATCATCGGAGGTGTCTTCCATGCTTAGGGTGTCCCATGTTTGAGCCACCATTGCTTCTTTCTTCTTCTTTTCCTTCTTTTCCTTCTTCTCCTTCTTCTCCTTATGCTTTTTTTCTTTCTCCTCCTTCTTCTTTAGTTCTGGGCAATTTGGCTTGATGTGCCCTTTCTTATTGCAACCATAACAAGTTACATTAGATGAAGAATTTGAACTATTTGAAGGCTTACCTCTTGAGGATTGGAACATCCTCCTCACATCTTTCTTGGTGAGTTTCCTTGATCTCCCACCAAACTTCTTGACGTAATGAGACACCTCGCTTGCCGATAACTCATCTTCACTACTAGATGAATCTTCCTCGGATTCGGATGAGGAGGACACTTCTTTCTTCTCCTTCTTCTTTTTGTCCTTCTTGCCTACAAAAAGAGCTATACCCTTCTCTTTGGATGAAGTGTTAGCTTGTTCATGTAATTGAAATTCACAAAATAACTCATCCAACTTAACCAAAGAGAGATCCCTAGAGACCTTATAAGCATCTACCATTGAAGCCCATAAGGTTGTTCTAGGGAAGGCTTGGAGTACATACCTTACAAGGTCTCGGTTGTCGACCTTCTCACCTATTACATGTAGTCCGTTGACTACTTTCTTGAAGCGACCGTGCATTTGGCTCACGGTCTCGTTGGTCTTCATGGTGAAACTTTGGAGTTGACCTATCAATAGATCTCTTTTGGCTCTTCTAGTCTCCTTTGAACCTTCATTCAATTCGATGAGCTTCTCCCAAAGCTCTTTTACGGAGTTGAAAGGCCCAACTTTGGAAAGTTGATCCTTGGATAGACCACATTGAAGTGTGGTCATTGCTTTTGCATTTGCTTGTGCTTTCTTTGCCATCTCTCTTATCCAATCTTTTGTCAGTAGTGGTGCTCCGAATTCGTCGACCGGCTTTTCGAATCCATCTACAATACTAAACCAATTTTCAATGTCATTCATGAGGTAGTATTCCATCCTACCTTTCCAATAGCCGAAGTCATTGCCGTCGAAAAATGGAGGCCTCGCCATACTATATCCCTCTTGAAATGCCATGCTTCAGTTTATGGTTAGATCTTCCGATGCGATCTGGGCTCTGATACCACTTGTTGGTGATCGTTTGGAAGCTAGAGGGGGGTGAATAGCGCGTTTTCATTTCTACAAAAATGATTAGCAGAAGCAAACAAAGATAATATAAGTAAAAACGAAAGAACAATGCTAACAAGGCCTTTACGTGGTTCGGAGATAACGCTCCTACTCCACGACGATACTTAAGGTGGATCAACCCAAGCAATTCCACTAAGAAGCTTTCCTTTACAACAAAACCTCCTCTTCTTTACAAAGAATGAAACTTGAGCTTAGAGAGAGGAGGAGAGGATTTAATATCACTTAGAAAGCTTGTAAAACTTGTGGGAGCTTAGGAGAATGATCAGAATATAAGCATTAGCCTCTTCTTGCTTCCCCTTGGCCTCTTTTTATAGGAAAGAGCCTCTTTTTCCCGTTGGAGGTCTATCAGTCGACTGATAACTTTCATCAGTCAACTACCGCCGATTCAAACGGCTTTCGAATGATTCACGGATTTGCCATCGCTGCCGCTAACGGAAGACTATCTGATCGCCAATAGTGGCGATTCGATCGATATCGCCAGAGCGACTAGCCACGGCTCACGAAGTCTTTGCGGGCGTGGCCGATCGCTAATAATGGCAATGATCGCTAGCGCGGCGAGCCGGGTTCGAGTCGACAGCGGATAACCCCACAACAACCCTCCAACCTCTAATACTGCATTTTAAAGACCAGTTCGACTGACACCATGTTCCAGTCGACTGACACACCCCAAGTATGACTAATTCATACTTGAAAACATACCCTAAGCCTAGACTTAACCTTCTAGCTTCTCCATCAGCCTTGCGCCTCCAGGATTTCCTTGAGTCCACGACTCCATCCATGCGCTTGCCTTCAAAAGCTTCCTTCGATTTCGTCATGCTTTGGGTTTCTTCTTTGCCAAAGTACGCTTGGACTTTATGCCACCAAGACTACATGCTTGGACTTATGCCGCCAAGACTTGCCTTTGGTCTTTTTTTGCCAAGGACTGCTTGGACTTTACGCCGCCAAGACTACATGCTTGAACTTATGCCGCCAAGACCTTTCCTTTGACTTCTCTTTGCCAAGATCACACTTGGACTTGTCTTTTACCAAGTCTTCATACTTGGATTTTCTTATCACTTAACCTTGTTGACAATTAGATCACTTAGATGATTATCCAAACATCAAAATATATAAATGCTTGAGGCATTGTTGCACCAACACTCCTATATTAACATTTGTTGCCATGAGTGTATTAAAGGTTCTAGCATTTTGCATTCCAAAACGGTTAATTAATTCCTTAGCATATTTTTGTGGATGAAAATAAATTTTTTCCTTAGTTTGTTTAATTTGTAATCCTAGAAAGAAATTTAATTCTCCTACTAAGTTAATTTCAAATTCACTTTTCATGAGTGGAATGAATTTGTTTAGTAGGATTGAATTAGTTGTTCCAAAAATGATGTCGTCTACGTAGATTTGGGCTATAAAAATTTCTTTGCCTACGGTTTTCACAAAAAGGGTTGGGTCGACTAAGCCTTGGCTAAACCCTTTGGACTTAAGATATACAGAAAGCCTCTCATACCAAGCTCAAGGAGCTTGCTTTAGTCCATATAAGGCTTTCTTGAGTTTAAATACATGGTCGGATTTATCTAAGCTTTCGAATCCTGGGGGTTGACTAACGTACACTTCTTCCTTAATAAGTCCATTCAAAAATGCTGACTTGACATCCATTTAAAACAATTTAAATCCTCGATGTGCAGCGTATGCTAACAACATTTGGATGGATTCTAGTCTAGCTACGGGAGCATAGGTTTCATCGCAATCTAATCCTTCTACTTGATTAAACCCTTTTGCGACCAATCTCGCTTTGTTTCTAACTACTTCACCTTTGTCATCAAGTTTGTTTCGAAAGACCCACCTTATTCTAATAATTGATTTATCTTTAGGTGGCGGTACTAATTCCCAAACTTTGTTCCTAATAAATTGAGCTTGCTCTTCTTGCATTGCAATAATCCAATTGGGATCAAGAAGAGCTTGTTCAATGGTTTTGGGTTCAATTTTCAAAATCAAGGAGATTTGACTAAGATTTCTATATGATGATCTAGTTCGAACCCCTAGACTAGGATCACCTTTCACTTGGTTGATAGGATGATTTGATTGGATCCTAGAATGACTTGGGTTAGGGTCACCTATCACTTGGCCGATAGGATGACTCGATTGAATCCTAGACTGGCTAGGATTAGGATTAATATTAGACTCGAATTCAAGGTCAGAGTCGAGTCTGTTACGAATCGGTTCGCTAGTTGGCTTTACTACGGGTTCTGTGGGTTCATGTCCTTCGTCGAATACTACATTAATGGTTTCTTCAATTCTAAGGGTGTCATTGTTATATACCCTATAGGCTCTACTTGTAGTTGAGCATCCTAGGAAGATACCGGCGGAGGTTTTGGATGTGAACTTTCCTAGGTAGTCCTTAGTGTTTAGGATATGTACCTTACACCTAAATACCCTAAAATATTTGATGTTAGGTACTTTGACATGGTAGGTTTCGTATGAGGTCTTAAGGTGCCTCTTTACCATTAGAATTATATTTTGGAAATAACAAGCCGTACTAACGGCTTCTTCCCAAAACCTATCGGGTAGATTGTATTCGTTCAACATGGTCCTAGCGACTTCTTGTAGGGTTCTATTTTTCCTCTCGACTAGGTCATTTTATTGTGGGGTTCTAGGACATGAAAATTTATGGTGGTATCCGTTTAGGTTACAGAAATATGTGAACCTATGATTTTCGAATTCACCACCATGATCGCTTCTAAGTCTCTTAATTTTAAGGTTTTTTTGGTTTTCGATTAATTTAAACAAGTTGATGAGTTGGTCTAAGGCATCACTTTTGTGTTTAAGGAACCTAACCAAGGTAAACCTAGAATAGTCGTCAATTATGACTAAGCAAAATTGACTCCCATTAAGTGACTTAGCTACATGAGAATCGAATAGATCCAAATGAATGAGCTCAAGCACACTTTTGGTTCGTTCTTGGTTAGTTAGTTGATATTGTGTCCTAGGTTGTTTACCTTGTCGACAAACATTATAAATTTTATTATCTAAGTTGTTAAGATTGGGCAAACCTCTGACTAAGTCACTATGACTCATCTTATGAACTAGTCTTGGGTGTGAGTGACCAAGTCGTTGGTGTCACAACTAGGGTTCCTCTTGCTGTGTCATAAGACACTTGGTTGAGGAGTTGGGTAAATTAATTGTGTAGATGTTTCTATTCCTAGTTCATTTAAGTATTGTTTTAGAGGTTTAATTTGTTTTAATTAAGCATTCATTTTCTAAGAATATAACCTTATAGTTGTTATCATACAATTGACTTACACTAAGTAAATTATATTGAAAATATTTGATTAATAAAATATTATGAATTGTGAAATTAGAATTTAGCTCAATATCACCTGATCCGATGATTTTGAGCTTGACATTATTTCCGAAAGCTACTGATCCTTGTCGTTTGAATCTAAGCTTCAAAAATTTAAGTTGGTCTCCAGTCATATGTCGGGAGCACCCACTGTCCAACATCCATTGATCCTACACACAAGGTAGTTGGATTGGATATTGGAATTTAAGAGTTGGTTGAAAATTATTAGTCCTAGATCATCTCACCCATTTATACATGATCAAACACGTTATCCTTATGTGTTCTTGTGAGATGACTTCAATTTTAGTTGATTAATTTTAATGAATTGAAACTAGTCAACCTTGGGTTAGATTCAGATTTAACCCTAAGCTCATCAAGTCACCTTTTCAAGAAATTGACTTCCAGGTCGTGGCGAGGCAAAAAGGCCTTCTTTGATCAGAACAACGGCCACATCCTTAGACAAAGCCAAGTTCGAGAAAATAGTAACTTGATTCACCTAAGATCACTTCCTGGTCTAACTAGTGAAGGATACGGCGAGGTAGCTTCAACTAGTTCCACTTAGTTGAGTGCACCGAGCTAGATATGTCTTATCTAACTCGGATACACAAGACTTCGCTTTCCTAGTATACTATCATCTAGCCGTGTCCTAGTACTATGTTGTCAAGAATTGACAAGTTATAGTTCCTATCTAACCGTTCTAAAAAAAAGAAAAAGACCTAAGCAGGAAAATTCTAAGTAATAGCACAAGTAAGTTTTGTACTAGCTCCCCCTAGACCATTGAATCAGTTCGGTCTTTCTACGTAGTGGATTTGATACTTGAGAACCTAGTACTTGTTAGATCCAAATTGAGAAATCAAAATGGTCTTAGGGACCCATGCTTGAACATGTTTTTTATTTCTACTTACAATTGACATATACGACTTGTTAGTTGTATTTGAGCTAAACCCAAGCCTGACCTTATTGTACATGGCCCTTTGCGATCCGAGTAAAAGGTCAAGTCCCTTGGATCCCAAAGTGAACCTTTCCAACGTATGCCTAAGGTCTTTGACTTGGCTTTTCAAAAGTGAGTTCTCAACTTCGAGCTTTTCAACTTGAGTTGAGTCCTCCTCTTGAACGTGACTAGTCGAAGAGGTTAGGGAGACCTTGTGTTTAAGGAGTTTAACCTCCTCAACTAAGGTCACGACCTTGTACTCAGACTTAGCTAACTTTCTAGTTAAAAATTTAAATGCATTGTATAAAGTGCTAAGCAAAGATTGACTTACCTTAAGTGACTCTTTTGAACCGGATGCGTATCCGTGGCTTGTCTCGAATAGCGACTCATCGTCGGATTCAGACTCAGACTCTTCCTCAGGTTCGAGTCTTGTTCGGGTTTGGTCGGCTTGGCCATGAAGACGAGATCGTCGTCTTCCTCTTCCGACGATTCTTCCCAAGTAGCGTTAAGCGCTTTCTTGGGTGCA
The DNA here is from genome assembly GCA_025175895.1 of Wurfbainia villosa. Lineage (NCBI taxonomy): Eukaryota > Viridiplantae > Streptophyta > Magnoliopsida > Zingiberales > Zingiberaceae > Wurfbainia > Wurfbainia villosa. The sequence continues at coordinate 36,836,885 of CM046006.1, forward strand.
TTGTTCTTTAGTTTCGGACACTCTGACTTGATGTGCCCGAATCTGTTACATTCAAAACATCTCAAATTTGAATTAGACTTAGATTTAGTTTTACCTTGATTGACGGGTCATTTTTGGCTCTTGATCATCTTGCGAACTAGATTTACTAGTTTGGTTTCCATTTCGGGATCTATCTCCGACTCGTATTCGTACTCGTCTTCTTCCTTGGGGGGTGATTTGTTTGCGGCCTTCTTCTTCGAACCTGCAATTAAGGCAATACCTTTCTCCGCCTGGACCACGTTAGTTTGTTCATGAAGTTCAAACTCACAAAATAACTCGTCTAATCTAAGTTTAGAAAGATCCTTAGAAACCTTGTAGGCATCGACCATAGATGCCTACAAGGTGGTCCTAGGAAAGGAGTTTAAGGCATACCTTATGAGGTCTCGATTCTCAACCTTTTGTCTGATGGCGTGCAAGCTATTGACGATGTCTTGAATACGAGCATGTAGTTGTGTCATCATCTCGTGTTCCTGCATCTTAAGGTTATACAACTTATTGAAAAGAAAATCACGCTTACATACCTTCACGTCGTCGGTTCCTTCATGTAGCTCTACGAGTTTAGTCCATAGATCTTTCGCACTAATGAAGGGGCCGACGCGATTTAACTTTTGTTTGGACAAGCCGCATTGAAGGATTTGGGTCGCCTTGGTGTCGGCTTCCACTTGTCTTTTCATGGCATTAATCCATTGATCATAATCCAACGATTCACCCACTTTATTAGTAGGAAGCGTGAATCTAGTTTGGATTATGATCCACATCTCGATTTGGATTTTTAGGAAGCACTCCATCTGACCCTTCCAATAACGGAAGTCATCTTCGTTGTAAAACAGAGGTCGAACGGTGCTAAACCCTTCGAGATGGGCCATTTAGACAAAAGAAATAAAACAAGTACCTTGCAAAACAAAAACAATCGAAATGTACCAAGACTTTCGTCTTGGATTAGTAGTGCGGGAGAATGGATTTAAATGAAAAGAAAAACTCATAAAATAAAAATAAACAGAAAAATTTGCTATATTGGTGGTTTCACCAAATCATAGCGCCCCCGGCTCCGATACCAATTGTTGGATCGATTTGAGCGCTAGAGGAGGGGGGGGGGTGAATAGCGTAAGGAAAACTTTTCGATTAGTTTAAAACACAAGTAAAAGAGTAAAGTACAATAGAAAATAAATATAACAAATTTATTTTTACTTGGTTCACAACCTTTGGCTACTAATCCAAGGCCCTAACGGTCCTAAACCGCGTACGGAGGGCAAAACACTAAAAACACTCCTCGTTAGAGGTAGGAGTAAGCGAGTACAATCGACACAAAAAAAATCAACGTAGAAGGACTCCCTCTCTCCTTGTTACGAATAAAGCATGATAAAGAAAGATGCGAACAAGATTTAAAGATGACAATTTATAAAAATATACCAATGACTATTGAAAAAGAAAAGGACTTGAGCTCTTGTCGTCGGAGATGCAGTAGCACTTCATCGTCGTAGAAGAGTAGCATAGCGAGAGAACTTTGGAGTACTTTTAATTATGGAAATGGGGAGAAGAACCACTACTTTTATAGCCTTGTGAAACCCTAAACCTTGAGATGAGGTTTCATGAGGTGATGCCACCTAGCCCTTGAGAAATGGTGATAAGCTTTGACTCTCCTCGAGAGGTCGATCCTTGACCGTGATCGGTGATCAACCCTATCGGATCATTGCATCAATCGACTGATACAAGCATCAATTGTAGGGGCTCCATCTGCAATGAAGATGTTGGGGATCGAAACGGCCGTCTAGAGGGGGGGGGTGAATAGCCCTCAATCGATGGATGTCGTAATTTACTCGTCAACAAAAGATTAGCGCAAGCGGAATATAATAAGACAAGACAAGTAAATATACAAGACAAGAATCAAAATGCTAACGCAAGATGTAACGTGGTTCACGGCTACGCCGTTAATCCACGATCCCGATTCGTCCGAGGTGAATCACTCCTCCAAAGCCAATCACTATTGGTCTCTCCTTTGCACCAAGCTAGGTGGAGGTAACCTTTACAATCAAGATCACTCTTCTTACAATAAGAATGGAGTAAAAGCAAGTAAGAAGAGTTTAAAGCTTGTGGGGCACTTGGAAGATCACTTAGAGCATAAGTATTAGCCCCCCAAAGCTCCACACCCTTTCTTTTTATAGAGAGGAGGCTTTTCTTCCTGTTGGCGGCAGTCGACTGCCGCCACTACAACGGTCTCCGAACACATCGGATCCCGACCATTGTAGTCTAATGGAATACTTGGCAGTCGACTGATGGACCTCATCAGTCGACTACTACCTCCGTAGTCGACTGCCCAGTCGGCTACGAGTGGTTCTGTGGCCAAACCCTTGACTACGATCATTGCGACTTCACGTGATCGATGATGTCTTGGCGATCGCGCCCACATATGGCGATCATCGCTGTCCTCAAAACACTCAGTCGAATACCAGTCGAACCACGTTCGACTCAGAGCAGTCAACTTCCATTCCATGGGTATGTGGGCTAGGTTTGACTTGGATTCCACATATTCGAGTTGAATGGTTCCGTTGGCTACGTGCTCTCGAATAAAGTGGTGTTAACTGTTATATGTTTGGTCCTAGAATGTCATATATGATTTTTGGTTAAGTTGATTGAGCTAATATTATCTATGTGAGTTTTAATATTGTTGAAGTTTAAGTTAAAATCTTGGAGAGTGTGCTTCATCTAAAGAAGCTGAGCCACACACTCACCCATTGCGACGTATTCGGCTTCGGTGGTAGATAAAGCAACACAGTGTTGCTTTTTACTGCACCAACTCACTAGACTTGAGCCGGGAAGTTGACAACAACCACTCGTGCTCTTTCTATCGAGTTTACTACTGCATAGTCTGAGTTGGAGTAGTCGATTAGTTCGAACTCGGTAGATCTAGGGTACCAAATACCTACGCTTAGCGTGCCTTTTAGATACCTAAGGATATGTTTGACTAAAGTTAGGTGAGACTCCTTAGCACAAATTTGGAACCTTGTGCACATACTTACTGCGAATAATATGTCAGGTCGACTAACAGTTAAGTAAAAGAGACTTCCTATGGTGCTCCTATAGTATTTTAGGTTAATAGGCTTTCCGTCTACATCTTCTCCTTGTTGGTGATCGTTTGGAAGCTAGAGGGGGGTGAATAGCGCATTTTCATCTCTACAAAAATGATTAGCGGAAGAAAACAAAGATAATATAAGTAAAAACGAAAGAACAATGCTAACAAGGCCTTTACGTGGTTCGGAGATAACGCTCCTAATCCACGGCGATTCTTAAGGTGGATCAACCCAAGCAATTCCACTAAGAAGCTTTCCTTTACAACAAAACCTCCTCTTCTTTACAAAGAATGAAACTTGAGCTTAGAGAGAGGAGGAGAGGATTTAATATCACTTAGAAAGCTTAAAAAACTTGTGGGAGCTTAGGAGAATGATTAGAATATAAGCATTAGCCTCTTCTTGCTCCCCTTGGCCTCTTTTTATAGGAAAGAGCCTCTTTTTCCCGTTGGAGGTCTATCAGTCGACTGATGACTTTCATCAGTCGACTGCTGCCGATTCTAATGGCTTCTGAACAACCGAATTCGCGGGATTTGCCGTCGTCATCGCCAACGGGAAGACTATCGATCGGCCATGGCATGGCGATTCGGATACTACTAAATAACCCGGCCCGGCGATTACTCACGAACCTTCTGCGTGTCGATCGGCGCCAATAATGGCGATACAACCCTCCAAACTCTAATACTGCATTTTAAAGGCCAGTTTGACTGACACCATGTTCCAGTCGACTGGCACACCCCAAGTATGACTAATTCATACTTAAAAATATACCCTAAGCCTAGACTTAATCTTTTAGCTTCTCCATCAGCCTTGCGCCTCCAAGATTTCTCTGAGTCCACGACTCCATCCATGCGCTTGCCTTCAAAAGCTTCCTTCGGTTTCGTCATGCTTTGGGTTTCTTCTTTGCCAAAGTACGCTTGGACTTTACGCCGCCAAGACTACATGCTTGGACTTATACTGCCAAGATTTGCCTTTGGTCTTTCTTTGCCAAGGACTGCTTGGACTTTACGCCGCCAAGACTACATGCTTGGACTTATGCCGCCAAGACCTTTCCTTTGACTTCTCTTTGCCAAGATCACACTTGGATTTGTCTTTCACCAAGTCTTCATACTTGGATTTTCCTATCACTTAACCATGTTCACAATTAGATCACAAAACATTGCCTAACTTAGATGATTATCCAAACATCAAAATATATAAATGCTTGGGGCATTGTTGCACCAACAATCTCCCCCTTTTTAATGTTTGGCAATCATTTAAGTTAGGTCTTTAACATATGCACATAAACATATTTCAATATGAATTCTAACTTAAATATCCTTTCTCCCCCTTTGACATACAACAAAAAGAGAAGATTTTATCCAATAAGTGCAGGAAAGAATTATAATTTAACACATCTTGAACTAAGGTATACAATTGATATGAAGCTCCCCCTTAATCCAAGACTTGATTCATGATGTGGAAATAACATGTGAAGCAAAACATAAACAATAGAATAGGCAAATATGTCCTAGCTTTGCACCAACAATTATAGAATTAAGGGATGTATCTCCCCCTAAACCAGTGCATCAAGAAGATCCTTCTTTCCATACAAATTATCATGTATATACTGTGGGAATCATATAATGCCCAAAATTGGACCTTTTAACCGATGAAAAAACTGTTTTTTATTCCAAAATAGTGTCACCGGTTCGATTGGAATTGTCACCAGTCAACTGCCGGCCTTGGCAGTCGATTGCCAATAACGGCAGTCGACTGATATCAGACAAGTCTAAAATTTAAATTTTTCAGTCAAGGTTTAAAAATGCGTAGAAAATTCTGTGGATGTCCAAAAATCACGAAACTTGTCATACACATTTTATTCGACTAATATAACATATGAAAAATATTAGATGAAAAACATGCTCATCAGTTTAACGGATTGATACGATATTCAAAACGATAAAAATATGAAGCAAAAATGGAATTGTATCGTATCAATATTCATAACTTAGTACTATGTGCTCAATTTCTAAACTTGAAAAATAACAAATTATAGTAATGTAGGCACTAATAGAAATGAACTAAACAAAACACAACTTCATTTCATTAATCAAAAATCATTACACAAGTTGAAGTTTGTGCCGTACATACGACCAAAAAGAAAATAACAAAAACATGCTAGCTAATGATCGTCGTCATCAGCATCCATCGGTGCAGATGATGAACCATCGTGAGGAGGTGGGTGTCCAGGTGTAGGAGGGCGGAGAATCGCCAAAATGTCCTGCGGCTGCCAATGCATCCCACTCATGAGGGAGAGGAGCTCCTGATGCTCCCGGCGAAGCTCCTGTTGCCCCAAGCGCAGCTCCTCAAGACGTGTATCTACCCGCTCTGCAAAAGCATCGAAGCGGGCAATGAAAGATGAGTCTGGCAGAACAGCATCACCTGCAGCAGTCCCCTCCGCATCGGCTCCCTCAGCAACACCCTCAGCATCTCCTGCCGCAGCGGCATCCTCTGGTGCCGGAGCGCCACCTGCTGGCCGTCGTGCAGGGTCCCAGAAAATGGACCCTTCGTCGGCCTTCAAGCCCGCCAAGGAGAAGCTCCGACGAGTCATCTGGTCATATTTTCTATTCATGATTTTAATGACCCCTATGTTGACATCAATGCCTACGGAGCTAAGCCACTGAGTAAGAACATTTCCAAAAGGCATATGAACTTTTCCATTGTTTGACTTAATGAAATGAGTGATGTAGTGGAAGGTGTTGAGACCAATATCGATGTCTAAGTACTGACGAAGGATATGCATGAGAAGGAAGTGTGTAGGTCGAACTAAGGCTAACCCACGGGTAACTATAGGAAGAAGACAATGAGCAATGACCTTATAAAGGACATTGTCAGAAGCAGAAAGCTCTTGGGATTGAAATAGATTGGTGTTCAAAGGACGAGGAGAGTGATAGAAAGTAGTATGAAGTGAATCTAGAGAAATCTCCTCAAAGGGAGGTGGAAGAGGATCACTCCAAGACGGATACAAAATGAAATCATTCTCGGAAGAGAGACATCCGAGAAAATCGGTCCAGATCTGGGGGCTGAAATCCAGATCGCACTGAGCAACGCGAGTCCGATATCTCAGGCCATCTCCAACCAGTTGCAAGTTGTTGAAGAATTCAGAAAGAAGAGTGATATTTACATGATGTTCACAAAAGACTAATGATTCAAGTTTGTAGTGTTGGATGATTTGAATAATATCAAAGCAGTAGTCCTTAAGAAAATTTGGGTCCATTGATCGAGGTGGAATGAGTTGGAATTTATTTTTATTGAAGGCACTTTCAAGTGCGGAGTTTGGAAATCTAAGATCGACAAAGGTGGAGGGTTTGGACGGGCCCTCGTTGGTCGGCGATGCATAATGCTTAAGTCTAAATGTGCGAAAAGAGCAATGTAGGTTAAGGATGATGCATGCACAAAGACAACAAAACAAGCACCGGTTAGCGAAACAAAATTATAGGAACAAACAAACTATGAGCAAGGATGAGAGTTTACCTAGGCGGCATGGTGAAAGATCAAAGAACAGTGCCGGACCCGAGTGTCCACGAAACCCTAGCCGAGCGAGTGGTCTGCGGTGGAGACTAGGGCATGAACCGGGTGAGAAGAGGAGGTCCTCAAGTCGGAGAACACTCCAAATGGGAGCACCGGTCGGTGAAGTCGCTGGAAAATGAGGGAGAACGGCTAAAAAGTGCGGTGGAAGTTTGTCGGAAGAGGAAGAGGAGAGAAAGTCGGGAAGTTTTGGCGAGTCGAACCGGTGGGAAAGCCCTAAAAACTGCGACATCAGTCGACTGCCGTTAGTCAGTAGTCAAACTAATGGAGATCAGTCGAACCGACGCATCTGGCGCTTACGTGCGGCGGTCATTTACGTAAATGGCGATCAGGCCCGATGGCGAACGATCGCACGATCGCATCACGAGTGCTTCTGATAGCGATCGCCATAAATGGTAATCGAATCGATAGCGAACTGTGATTCGATATCATCATATCAGTCGAACTGGCGATAAGCGCCAGTCGACTAATATCAGTCTGATAGCCTTTTTGGCAAGATTAAAAAATTCATAATTAATTCAATAAAGATAAAAAAATCACGAAATTTTGTGGTTAATATTGTTAGATCATTTCCTATCAAGGAAAAATTATTTTAAAAATATATCACCTCTAGATTTTGATATTTACACAATCTTGAGATTTTGCAAAAGTTATGATATTTTTGCAAACTTTGTATCACTTTGGCTTATCAATTGAAAATTATTAGTCCTAGATCATCTCACCCATTTATACATGATCAAACACGTTATCCTTATGTGTTCTTGTGAGATGACTTCAATTTTAGTTGATTAATTTTAATGAATTGAAACTAGTCAACCTTGGGTTAGATTTAGATTTAACCCTAAGCTCATCAAGTCAACTTTTCAAGAAATTGACTTCCAGGTCGTGGCGAGGCAAAAAGACCTTCTTTGATCAGAACAACGACCACTTCCTTAGACAAAGTCAAGTTCGATAAAATAGTAACTTGATTCACCTAAGATCACTTCCTGGTCTAACTAGTGAAGGATACGGCGAGGTAGCTTCAACTAGTTCCACTTAGTTGAGTGCACCGAGCTAGATATGTCTTATCTAACTCGGATACACAAGACTTCGCTTTCCTAGTATACTATCATCTAGCCGTGTCCTAGTACTATGTTGTCAAGAATTGATAAGTTATAGTTCCTATCTAACCGTTCTAAAAAAAAGAAAAAGACCTAAGCATGCAAATTCTAAGTAATAGCACAAGTAAATTTTGTACTAGCTCCCCCTAGACCATTGAATCAGTTCGGTCTTTCTACGTAGTGGATTTGATCCTTGAGAACCCAGTACTTGTTAGATCCTAATTGAGAAATCAAAATGGTCTTAGGGACCCATGCTTGAACATGTTTTTTATTTCTACTTACAATTGACATATACGACTTGTTAGTTGTATTTGAGCTAAACCCAAGCCTGGGCTTATTGTACATGGCCCTTTGCGATTCGAGTAAAAGGTCAAGTCCCTTGGATATCAAAGTGAACCTTTCCAACGTATGCCTAAGGTCTTTGACTTGGCTTTTCAAAAGTGAGTTCTCAACTTCGAGCTTTTCAACTCGAGTTGAGTCCTCCTCTTGAACGTGACTAGTCGAAGAGGTTAGGGAGACCTTGTGTTTAAGGAGTTTAACCTCCTCAACTAAGGTCACGACCTTGGACTCAGACTTAGCTAACTTTCTAGTTAAAAATTTAAATGCATTGTATAAAGTGCTAAGCAAAGATTGACTTACCTTAAGTGACTCTTTTGAACCGGATGCGTATTCGTGGCTTGTCTCGAATAGCGACTCATCGTCGGATTCAGACTCAGACTCTTCCTCAAGTTCGAGTCTTGTTCGGGCTTGGTCGGCTTGGCCATGAAGACGAGATCGTCATCTTCCTCTTCCGACGATTCTTCCCAAGTAGCGTTAAGCACTTTCTTGGGTGCTTTGTTCTTTAGTTTCGAACACTCTGACTTGATGTGCCCGAACCTGTTACATTCAAAACATCTCAAATTTGAATTAGACTTAGATTATTTTTACCTTGATTGACGGGTCATTTTCGGCTCTTGATCATCTTCCGAACTAGATTTACTAGTTTGGTTTCCATTTCGGGATCTATCTCCGACTCGTATTCGTACTCGTCTTCTTCCTTGGGGGGTGATTTGTTCGCGGCCTTCTTCTTCGAACCTACAATTAAGGCAATACCTTTCTCCTCCTGGACCACGTTAGTTTGTTCATGAAGTTCAAACTCACAAAATAACTCGTCTAATCTAAGTTTATAAAGATCCTTAGAAACCTTGTAGGCATCGACCATGGATGCCCACAAGGTGGTCCTAGGAAAGGAGTTTAAGGCATACCTTATGAGGTCTCGATTCTCAACCTTTTGTCCGATGGCGTGCAAGCTATTGACGATGTCTTGAATACGAGCATGTAGTTGTGTCACCATCTCGTTTTCCTGCATCTTAAGGTTATACAACTTATTGAAAAGAAAATCACGCTTACATACCTTCACGTCGTCGGTTCCTTCATGTAGCTCTACGAGTTTAGTCCATAGATCTTTCACACTAATGAAGGGGCCGATGCGATTTAACTTTTCTTTGGACAAGCCGCATTGAAGGATTTGGGTCGCCTTGGTGTCGGCTTCCACTTGTCTTTTCATGGCATTAATCCATTGATCATAATCCAATGATTCACCCACTTTATTAGTAGGAAGCGTGAATCCGGTTTGGATTATGATCCACATCTCGATTTGGATTTTTAGGAAGCACTCCATCTGACCCTTCCAATAATGGAAGTCATCTTCATTGTAAAACGGAGGTCGAACGGTGCTAAACCCTTCGAGATGGGCCATTTAGAAAAAAGAAAGAAAACAAGTACCTTGCAAAACAAAAACAATCGAAATGTACCAAGACTTTCGTCTTGGATTAGTAGTGCAGAAGAATGGATTTAAACGAAAAGAAAAACTCATAAAATAAAAATAAACAGAAAAAATTTCTAGATTGGTGGTTTCACCAAATCGTAGCGCCCCCGGCTCCGATACCAATTGTTGGATCGATTTGAGCGCTAGAGGAGGGGGGGGGGTGAATAGCGTAAGGAAAACTTTTCGATTAGTTTAAAACACAAGTAAAAGAGTAAAGTACAATAGAAAATAAATATAACAAATTTATTTTTACTTGGTTCATAGCCTTTGGCTACTAATCTAAGGCCCTAACGGTCCTAAACCGCGTACGGAGGGAAAAACACTAAAAACACTCCTCGTTAGAGGTAGGAGTAAGCGAGTACAATCGACACAAAAAAATCAAGGTAGAAGGACTCCCTCTCTCCTTGTTACGAATAAAGCATGATAAAGAAAGATGCGAACAGGACTTAAAGATGACAATTTATAAAAATATACCAATGACTATTGAAAAAGAAAAGGACTTGAGCTCTTGTCGTCGGAGATGCAGTAGCACTTCATCGTCGTAAGATCGTCGTAGAAGAGTAGCGTAGCGAGAGCACTTTGGAGCACTTTTAATTATGGAAATGGGGAGGTGAACCACTACTTTTATAGCCTTGTGAAACCCTAAACCTTGAGATGAGGTTTCATGAGGTGATGCCACCTAGCCCTTGAGAAATGGTGATAAGCTTTGACTCTCCTCGAGGCTGATCCTTGACCAGTAGTCGACTGATCAACCCTATCAGTCAACTGTTGGAGGCATCAATCGACTGATACAAGCATCAATTGTAGGGGCTCCATCTGCAATGAAGATGTTGGGGATCAAAACGGCCGGCTAGAGGGGGGTGAATAGCCCTCAATCGATGGATGTCGTAATTTACTCGTCAACAAAAGATTAGCGCAAGCGGAATATAATAAAACAAGACAAGTAAATATACAAGACAAGAATCAAAACGCTAACGCAAGATGTAACGTGGTTCACGGCTACGCCGCTAATCCACGATCTCGATTCGTCCGAGGTGAATCACTCCTCCAAAGCCAATCACTATTGGTCTCTCCTTTGCACCAAGCTAGGTGGAGGTAACCTTTACAATCAAGATCACTCTTCTTACAATAAGAATGGAGTAAAAGCAAGTAAGAAGAGTTTAAAGCTTGTGGGACACTTGGAAGATCACTTAGAGCATAAGCATTAGCCCCCCAAAGCTCCACACCCTCTCTTTTTATAGAGAGGAGGCTTTTCTTCCCGTTGGCCGCCACTACCGATCACGCCTTTGGCGATCATTGCCGCCACTACAATGGTCTCCGAACACGTCGAATCCCGACCGTTGTAGTCCAATGGAACACTTGGCAGTCGACTGATGGACCTCATTCATTCTACTCCGTAATCGGCGCCCGATCGGCTACGAGTGGTTCTATGGCAAACCCTTTCGACCCGATCACGATTTGCGACGATCGATGGTCTTGGCAATCGACTTTCCCATATGGCGGTCATGCTGGCCTCAAACACTGGTCGAATACGGTCGAACCACGTTCGACTCGAGCGATCATTGCCATTCCATGGCGATTCAGCGTGTCGAAATCCCATCCGACACTTAGCCAAATGACCAAGTTTCACCTAAGAGCTACCCCTTCCCGGGTTACATTCGCTCACTCTCATCTCTCGGAGTCCCTCGCCTTCGAAGTTCTCTTCGTTCGCGGCCACGTCCCTCGGCAGCATCAGGCGCATGACTCTGCAATGCTCCTTCACGTCTCTTGCCTCGAAGTCTACTTCCTCCGGCTTCACTCCAAGCTCCTCGTCCGACGGTCCCTCGGATGCTCCAAGCGCATGACTTCTGCAAAGCTATCCTTCACCGACTCAAGGACCGAGTCATGAGATGTGAAACTCGCAACGACTCCATGTGCGAATTACTAAGTCCTGCACGACTTCAACGCACATATCAAATCAACATAACAAATTAACTTAAACCCTTTGCCACACACATCAAAACCTAATAATGGCAAGAGATTGCCCTAACAATCTCCCCCTTTTTGATGTGTGGCAATCCGTTTAAGTTAGGTAAAAACATTTGATAAAAATTTCTAAGGTAAGACAACATGTAAACATAAACATGATATAGCAACATGCAACTCTCCCTTAATCCATGAAACTCCCCATACATATTTCTCCCCCTATCATAATTAACTTAAACATAATATTTTCTCCCCCTTTGACACCATCAAAAGGATTAATACTAAGTTATAAACACATGGCATCAAGTCTAATAGAAGGAAAATACCAAAAATTGGTTTAATAACTGAAATCAGCCTTTACTGTTCGGAATATCAGGCCACCAATCGACTGGTTCAGACTACCAGTTGACTGGCACACTGTTTTCATAAATTTTGATTTTTTGGGGCGAAATTCAGAAATGCATTAAAAATTCCAGAAAATTGAAAAATCATGAAATTTGGGGAACACATTTCTTGTAAGATTCTTTATCAGTGAAAAATAGGTCTTCATGAAAAATCATTATATTTTCACATATTTTCCAAAAATCCAAAAGGTTTAAAAATCACTAGGTTTTTGATCATGTGAGTATCAAGTTTAACACCTAGTTTTGGATCCAATTGTTTCAAAACATGAATACATAGATTTTAAAGTAAGAAATTGTTTTGAAAACATATGAAATATCCAACCATGATCTTTGGGCAATATGTCTATGAATTAAACATAAGCCTTCCCCATGATTGGTCTATTATTGCTATTTTGATACTTTAAATGACCATCTAAATGCCATAGGCATTAGTGGACATTTGTATCATCCTAACATCTCACCCATGCTAAGTTTTCAATCAAAGTAGCCTATGGTGAGTGTGAGATGCATCCTATAGGGTATTTGTATATACTTAACCATTATATTCATACAATTCTATCAAGGTTAAGTATCATCCTAACACTCAACATGATCATAAAGATACATATGACTTAATTTCACATTATGATCATGAAACACATGTATTCATTGAATTGTTATCATGCATTAGGTATTATGTCATGATGATAAACAAAGTATCACCTAAAACATGATTTAACCCTATTTCTCATGATGATGTGCCAAATTTCAAAATCATAAATCATGATTGCACATATACATAGCAATTACATTGATTATCATGATTTAAGCATTATTATCTATTTATGGGCACATTATCATCACCCAATACTATTTCAAAAATGTTGTCCCGCCATCCTAAGTCAACCAAAAATATGATATAGGTCAAGTCCATATGGTTGACTATCCTAGGGTTTTTCTAACCCTTAAGGATGAATTTTGGAAACCAAAATAGGTTCTTTCCTATGGGGTTCACAAGATACTCCTTGGGAATCCATTTCCTAGCAATTACTTTCTTCTTATCTTGTCCCCTAGCAATTAGGCATTTGTAGGCCTTTTCATTTTTCTTTTCTTTATAACCTAGGCCTTTCTTATTAAAACTAGCTCTTTGGCTCCCTATAATCATGTTCAATGTATTTGAGCCAATTGTAAACTTTTCTAGGGCTTTGGTTAAATAATCTACTTTCTCTCTTAAAGCCCTATTTTCTTCTATACATGCATCACTAACATCCAAAGGCATATAGTTATCATGTGAGCATGCATCATTTAAGCTAGAAGAAATATTATCATCATTTAAGCATGCTTTTTCTAGTTTATTTTCTAAGTCCTTAATTTGATCTAGCATGCTTTTGTTCTTCTTCTTAGCTCTAAATAAATCCCTAGTTAAGCTAGAAACCATGGAAACTATTTTCTTAGGAGTTAGATTCGTTACCATAGTTTCCATGTCCTCTTCTTCTTCTTCGGATGAGGAGGATGTAGAGGCTCCCCCTTCAATAGAGCTCCCTCCACTTGAGCTTGATTCTTCATTTTCGATGGAGGAGCAATCCAAGTCATCAAATGCCATTAGAGCAAGGTTGGTGACGAAAGCGTTCTCCTCTTCCGATGATGATGAAGAGGAAGAGGAAGGGTCATCCCACGTCTTTGCTTTGAATGCCTTGGCCTTCCCCTTTTCCTTTGCCTTCTTCTCCTCTTCCTTTTTCTTCTTGCTCCCCTTTTTCTTCTTCTTTTCTTCTTTCTTTCTCTTCTCCTCCTTGCTTTTGTTCAAGAGGGGACAATTGTCCCTTATGTGTCCCTCTCCTTGGCAATTGTAACAAATGATCTTCCCCCTTGGTCTTCTATTCCTATCATTTGATTTGTTAAATCTAAAACCTTTTAATGCACGCCTTACCCTCCTTACCATATAGGCTTCTTCCGTGCTATCCATGGAGGAGGAGGAGGAAGCTTCGTCATCGGAGGAGGAGGGAATCTCTATATTCTTCTTCCCCTTGTTTGCCAACAATGCTACTCCCCTTGAAGGTTGGATTCTAGGCTCTTCTTGTATACCTTCAAGCCTTGTTTCATGAAGCTCCATGGTTGAGAAGAATTACTCCAAGGTGCTTACTTCTAAATTCTTCGAAATATAGAAGGAGTCCACCATGGAGCTCCACTTTGAGGATCGCGGAAAGGCATCTATAGCCTTCATAACCATATCCCGGTTTGATAGCTTCTCACCTACACTTGACAAACCGGTTATAATTTCCTTGAAATGAGAATGTAAGGAAATTACCTTTTCTCCCTTTTCTAGTTTAATGTTGTTGAGTTGGGAGCGGAGGAGGTCTCTCCTTGCTAGCTTCGCCTCGGATGTGCCTTCATGAAGCTCAATTAGCTTCTCTCACATCTCCTTGGCACTTAGGCATTCTCCAATTCGGTTGATCTCTTGTTGGGGCAGCACATTGAAAAGATGATGCTTGGCTTTTGAGTTTGCAAGGTGCTCTTCCCTTTGCTTTTTGGTCCACCTAGATTTCTCTATTGGCTTCCCTTCTTCATCCCTAGGCAAAATGAATCCGGATTCCATTGTAATCATAATATCAAAATCCGTTTCAAAAAATACCTCCATTCTCTTTTTCCACCAAGAGAATTCGCCGTTGAACTTCGGTGGGTGGATGTTGGAGCCGCCCATTTTGAATGTTGCTTGTTGTGGCAGTTAGTCCTCCACAAGCTTTCCTTGGCTCTGATACCACTTGTTGGGGATCGAAACGGCCAGCTAGAAGGGGGTGAATAGCCCTCAATCGATGGATGTCGTAATTTACTCGTCAACAAAAGATTAGCGCAAGAGGAATATAATAAGACAGGACAAGAATCAAAACGCTAACGCAAGATGTAACGTGGTTAACGGCTACGCCGCTAATCCACGATCCCGATTCGTCCGAGGTGAATCACTCCTCCAAAGCCAATCACTATTGGTCTCTCCTTTGCACTAAGCTAGGTGGAGGTAACCTTTACAATCAAGATCACTCTTCTTACAATAAGAATGGAGTAAAAGCAAGTAAGAAGAGTTTAAAGCTTGTGGGGCACTTGGAAGATCACTTAGAGCATAAGCATTAGCCCCCCAAAGCTCCACACCCTCTCTTTTTATAGAGAGGAGGCTTTTCTTCCGTTAGCGCCCGCCACTACCAACCGCCCTTGGCGATCATTGCCGCTACTACAACTGTCTGAACACGTCGGATCCCGACCGTTGTAGTCCAACGGAACACTTGGCCGATCGATGGACCTCATCGATCATTCACGCTCGTATCGATCGTCTATCGGCTCTACGAGTGGTTCTATGGCCAAACCCTTTCGACCGATCACGATGGCCGATCGATGATCTTCGATCGCCACATATGGCGTGATCACGGCCTCAAACACTCGGTCGAATACCGGTCGAAACACGTTCGACTCGAAGCGATCATTGCCATTCCATGGATCGGCGGTGTCGGAAATCCCATCCGACACTTAGCCAAATGGCCAAGTTTCACCTAAGAGCTACCCCTTCCCGGGTTACATTCGCTCACTCTCATCTCTCGGAGTCCCTCGCCTTCGAAGTTCTCTTCGTTCGCGGCCACGTCCCTCGGCAGCATCAGGCGCACGACTCTACAATGCTCCTTTGTGTCTCTTGCCTCGAAGTCTACTTCCTCCGGCTTCACTCCAAGCTCCTCGTCCGACGGTCCCTCGGATGCTCCAAGCGCACGGCTTCCACAAAGCTATCCTTCATCGACTCAAGGACCGAGTCATGAGATGTGAAACTCGCCACGCCTCCATGTGCGAATTACTAAGTCCTGCACGACTTCAATGCACATATCAAATCAACATAACAAACTAACTTAAACCCTTTGCCACACACATCAAAACCTAATCATGGCAAGAGATTGCCCTAACAGAAGAGTTAGCTCGAAAATGCAGTTAGCATAAGTAAGCTCGATAGCCATTTACCATCCGATCTCGACTTAGACCTTCCATGGGAAGTCTTGAGTTAGATCATCGCCTAAGGACGTCCTCGTACGAAAGACACGACCTTATTTACGGTCACTCACACGAGCTTACCTCAACCTTTACCTTTGAAGCTTCGCTTATGGTCTACACCTGATTTCTTCGACTTCCTCCGAAGTCCTCCCGGTGTCACCCGACTACCACGGTTTCCTCCAAGTGTCGCAAACCTTCAGCTTAGCTTAGAATTCCTGCACACTTGATTCAACTCGTGAGATAACAAAGTGAACTTAACTTTGTGTATTTTCTATAATCAAAACTTAGGTTTGATTTAGGTGCGTACTGCACCAACATATTGCCTATCTGCCCACGAGTCTCGTTCATGGTAGCATGTTATTGCCCGCAGATAGTTCCCTTTGTATTACCTCAAGAGCCACGAGGCTTTGTTGTGGTATCTTGATACTTATTGCTTGTAGATTCGCTGTTGGCTGTGTATGTTGCAGGTGCATTTATTATATTGTTGACTAGGTTTGTAGTGGACCGATATTGGTACTCTGAGGTTTAGGTTACTCTATTTCATTTCCTTTAACTTCCATTATGTCTACTATGGCCATTATGATTATGCAATATTTTCTATCCACCCACTGAGTGGTTGTACTCACCCCCTCTTCTCTTATCCTCCAGGTTAGCTGATAGAGGACGTGTCCTGTTGACCTATCCATGAGTCGCTCATAGAGTCTCTTGCCGTGCTGGTCCCGCTGCATCATCGAGATGCCATTTTATTTATTCTGTTGTTATTGCATTTTGTTTATACACTTTGGATTTTGTCACAATTTTATTTGGTGTCATAAAACTAATTTACTTTTTATTGATTTATACTTTAGTCGTGCATGCATGCAGTTAATATAATAATTGTATTCTATTATTATTTCGGAGTTTTTTCCATATCTGGTTTTAGCGATGTATTTTAGAAAATTGTCACTAAGGGGCTCTTTCGTCATTTGGATGACGAATAGGCCCCCGCGGCGTGATATGCATGCCCATTTAATTTCTGCTTCTCTGTAAGAAGCAAACTTACTTTGGCATTTTAACTTGCAATTGAACTCTCCCTCATAGCTTATTGTAATCCCTTTCTATGGATGTTCATGCATCCATTTAAAAGCTTCTTGTAAAAGACAGGAATCAAGCCAAGATGACTGCTCTCCCATGGATCTAATGTATGTGTTTATATCTTCTGGAAGGTTATTTAAAGAAATATTCTTTTCTTTAGTAACCCATTTGTTTTGGTTGTTTGGCTACAACTTCTGAGTAAGTGGTTTCAAGAGTTGTTAAGGCTTGTTTTCCTTTAAATAAGGTGCTGATGAAGTAGTGTGGTCCTGCACTTTGCCTTACTGCTGTGAAAGCTTCTCTAGAGAGTAAAAACTTCTATATGAAGACTGTTTGTCACTCCCTAAAATGACTATTTTGACTTCTTCATAGGTTGCATATACTCCATCATGTGAGTCTATTAATATGCCATAGCAAGAAAACTTCTTCCCCAGAGGTTTTTCTATGATTGTTTGAAAGTAGTTGACAAGGGCATGAATAACTACAATTTTTTATTTTGTGTCCCCGAATATTGTTGGAATGTGCCAATTGTTGTCAATTAAGCAGTTTTGTATAGGATCTAGGGTTTGTCTTGCCTTAAATAAAAACTATTTAGTTTCAGTGTATTGAGATAGTTCTTGTTGTCCAAAGGTCATTACCCTTCTTGGAGTGTTTGTATACTCGAAGTTGAACATCATGTTTCGTCCAAAAGTCTACATTTTTTTGTCTCTCCATAATCCTGAAAAAGGCAGTTTATGTGAGTAGTCTTGATAATGTATCTGCCAGGGAATTGTTAGTTCCTTTTATATGTTCCTATTGTATTTTAAGACCTTTATTGATTATAGTATCATAAAATTTTAACAATCTTTTATTGTTAAAAGTCTTTTTTGTTCCTTTGATTTATTGACTATACTTTATTATGGCTTCACAGTCTATCCTAAGTGTGATTTCCTTTTTATCACAAATGAATAAGAAAAATGATTCCAGGCAGTAAATTACTGCTAGGTTTTTGTAATCAAGAGATGTCAAGTGTCCTTTCTCTTTAAGTTTTCCGGATGCGTATCTACAAAGGATTTGGGGTCATATTTGGAGGTCTTTTTTAATAGTGCCCCATTCCAACTCATTCCACACCCATTTGTTTCTATAATTAGGCAGTCACTATCTAAGAGAAGAGACCATCTAGGTAGTATTTTAACCATTTCTTTGATTTTTCTTATTAAGTCTATGTCTTGTTGGTTAAAATATTTTTGTCCTTTTGTAGAAGTTTTATTATATAATGTTCCACTTATCTTTCCTATGTCTTTTAGATAAGGTCTAGCATAGTTAAGAAGTCCTAAAAAGGCTCTTAACTGTTTAGTTTCTTCTATTTTATCCGAGAAGTCTAGTATTTTATTGGCAATGTGAGGTTGTAGTTTTATTTTCCCTTGTCCTATCTCAGCTCCAAGAAAGTCTACATATTGTGACTAGCTTCATTTTTTTTCTAGAGATAATGAGTCCATATTTTTCAAAAATATTAAAAATCATGTGTAAATATGAAAAATATTCTGTTTTAGTTTTTTAAAATACTAGTATATCTTCTATGTTTACACAAGTAAAATTAGATACTTCTTTAAAAATATTGTCCAATTTTTCACTGAAAGACTTGAGGTGCAATTTTTAGCTCAACGGGCATTACTAACCACTCAAAATGCCCTTCTGGAAAAGAGAAAGTTGTCCAACCTACTGAGTCCGGATGCATCTTTTTATGCCAGAATCTTGATTTTAAGTCAAATTTTGAGTACCATTGTGAGTGTTGTATTTTATTGATAAATTTTTCTTTATCTGGTATTTTGTATCTATCTTCATGACAATTATCATTAAGTCTCTTATAATTGAAGACCATCCTAGACTGTCCTCTCTTTTGTTATGATCCTTTATTGACTATAAAGGCAGAACTTCTATGCATAAAGGTGGACCTTTTATGAGTTTTAGGTCTAATAATTGTCTAATATGCATCTTACATTCCTCTGATTCCCAATTGGTGCACTTAGAATCTTGCGCTTTGATTGTAATTTCTAGATTTATGATATCTAGTTTACAATATGTCTTATCTATATTCCAGTATTTGGTGGGATTTTCTCCTTTTATTTTTAGTTTTTCCATTCTAGAAACTAACAAGTATAAATTGTCCTGTGCTTTTAGAAGATTTAAAAAGTGTGTTGTTTGTATCAAATCAGTAGGTATGACTACTTCTAAGTTTTCTATGTCGTCAGAAATTTATAAAAAATCAATGTTTTGTCTGGCCTAGTTGTAACAGTTTTTCTTGCATTCTCCTAGAATTTTACATTGCCATTCTTGTTCTATGTCTCTCTGTATGGTCTCTTGAACCAATTGGTCAAGTAGATCTAATTCAATAATCTTGTTTAGATGAAGTTCATCTATTTCTATTTGGGTTTCTAAGGAATCTGTTGGTTCACTAGGCTTTGAAGCACAAAAGCAGGAGGGGTATTTGGATAATAAAGGTGAGATAATAAGAGTGGACATGAAAACTGCATTGTCCTTGGTAAGAAGAAGAGCTCGTTGTGAGGATATCAAAAAGGAAAGTTGTAGGATTAGTTGTAAATTGGTCTATTTTAATGAGGAGACCTAGATTTCTAGGACAGGTAAAGAGGAACTATTAGTTGTTGGATCGAGAAGCGTCGCTAGAGGGGGGGGGGTGAATAGCGAGCGT
Organism: Wurfbainia villosa; assembly: GCA_025175895.1. NCBI lineage: Eukaryota > Viridiplantae > Streptophyta > Magnoliopsida > Zingiberales > Zingiberaceae > Wurfbainia > Wurfbainia villosa. The sequence continues at coordinate 36,856,594 of CM046006.1, forward strand.
AAAACTTTTCTTTTCGTTCGATATACAAGCAAGCACAGTGGAGAAATAAATAAGACAAGTTTATTTTTACTTGATTCACAACTGACCGGCTACTAATCCAAGGCCACGCAATCCTTGACCACGTACGAAGGGGCAATCCACTATAAAGTCTCCTCCTCATTGGAGGTAGGAGACAACGATTATAAAATCGAAAGTACGAGGATGAGGCAACAAGCCTACCTCACCTCATTATGATTAAAATCATGATCGAATATAGTAAATAAAAAATACTTGTTGCTGTTGCCGACGAAGAAGATGAAAGCTTGGCGTCGCATCGGCATTATGACGGTGTTGGAGCTTTGGCATTGTAGGAGCACTTAAGAATAATCTTGATTGATGTTTGGGTTGGAGTCCTCCCCTCCTTTTATAGAGTTTTGCCTTGGAATAAGTCTTCTCATCTTTTGGAACTGATCACGAGGTGGTACCATATTTTATCGCGAAGTGACCGCGTCAAACATTATCCATTTTGACCTAGCGCAAAAGGCTGATTCGTCGCCATCAGTCGACTAATGCCTTCCATCAGTCAACTGATGTGCATTAGTCGACTGATGTTCATTAGTCGACTGCCCAATGACCAGCAGTCGACTGCCAGCCTGGCCACTTCCCTGCAATAAGAGGTTAGTACAAAAAATGGTAAATATGAGGGTTCTTTACCATTTGATCTCGACCTAGACCTTCCATAGGAAGTCTTAGTCGAATCTCCGCCTACGGTTGTTCCCGTACAGAGGACACGACCTTACCATCTCTCACTCATACGAGCTTACCTCTAGTCCTTTATGACCTATCACTTTTCTTTCAGTCTTCCACCTAGATTCTTCGACTCCCATGAAGTTTCCTCGATGTCGCTCGACCACCACGGTTTCCCAACTCGGGATTCTCCGGGTGTTGCTGACCTTTAGCTTAGCTTAACCATTTTCTGCACACTTAATTCAGCTCATGAGATAACAATATGACCTTAACTTTGGATCTTTGCTATAATCAAAACCTAGGTTCGATTATCTAGTGCCCCTGCACCAACAATCTCCCCCTTTTTAATCTATGGCAAAGCAATACAAAGTTAAGGGAAAAATTGTAGCATAAAACAAATGTAAATGATAAACGTCCTTTCAAAAACTCCCCCTTAACCCTAGGTGAGTTTTGAAAGAGATACTTTGAATTTTTGTAAAAAATTTAAATTTCTATTACTCCCCCTTAACCTTTCGCTCTTCTCCCCCTTTTGTCATAAATCAAAAAAGGTGTCGGGGTTTTTATATAAAATAGGGGTTTAAAAACAACATCGTATATGCATGCATCTAGATAAATCAACTATGAGTCCAAGCATGCGTCTAGAAGTAGTTAGATAGATTGGTTCGAGGTGTGTCCCTCTGCACCAATAATCTAAAGGTTTGTAATATAACTCTAAGGGTTAGTTTGCTCTCCCCCTTAGTCAAATATATGAAGTTTAAGAGATGTAGGGGGCGCTAAAATTTTGCCTAGAGAGTTGTAAATATTCGTTAAGTACAATAGTTGAGAAAATAGGTAGCATTTTGAAAAGGTTATTTTAAGTATATTTCAATTATCCTTAACATCTCACCAATTCTATGTGTCTCAGAATTTGTTCACCTTATATCTTTTGTGAGATGATTTTAACTTAATTAGAGATAGTCAACCTTGGGTTAGATTCAAATTTAACCTTTAGATCGTTAAGTAACTTTTCGAGAAACTGGCTTCCAGGTTGTAGCGAGGCACATGGGCCTTCTTTGATCGGAACAACGACCACTTCTTAGACAAAGCCAAATTCAAGAAAATATTACTTAAGTCACTTAGGGTTACTTCCTGGTCTAACTAGTTTAGGATACGGTGAGATAGCTTCAGCTAGTTCCACTCGGTCAAGTGCACCAAGCTAGATACGCCTTATCTAGCCAGAATACACGAGATTTTATTTCCCTAACATACTATCATCTTGCCGTGTCCTGATACTATGTTGTCAAGAGTTGACTAACTATTTTCTCTATCTAGCTATTCTAAAAATTAAAATAAAATAATGAATCATGCAATGGTTTTGCTAAGGAGGCGGGTATACTATTTTAGTGTTAGCTCCTCCTAGACCATTGAACCAATATGGTCTATTCAAATAATGAACTTGATCATGGGGAATCCAATACTTATTAGTCCTTATATGTGAGTTCAATAAAACCTTTGGGACCCAAGCTTGGACTCTTTGATGACTACGATTCACAATAGACATGTAAGATCTATTCGTAGTCGTTGACCTAAATCCGAGTCTGGCTTTGTTGTACATGACTCTTTGGGTTCCAAGTAGCCAGTTAAGGTTCTTAAATCCCAACGTGAACCTTTCCAACCTAGCCTCGACCTCTTGAACTCGATCTTTCAAGAGAGAATTCTTCTCCTCAAGTTTTTCAACTTGGGTTGAGTTTCCCTCTTGAACTTGACTAGTTGAAGAGGTTAGAGTAGCCTCTTGCTTGAGGGTTTCAACCTCCTCAAGTAACGACTCAACCCTAGACTCGGACCTAGTTAATTTCCTAGTAAGCATTTTAATTGTAAGGTAAAGTATACTAATTAAAGAGTGGTTAACCTTGACTTTACCTTTTGGTCCGACTTTGAGTTTCCTCTCAAAGTAGTCTTCGAGGTCGGAGTCAGAGTTGTAGTTGGACTCGGCTTCGGATTTTGACTCGGACTCCTCTGATCTTGCCATGTAAGCTATGTTGACGCCTTCTTCTCCGTTGTCCCAAGTTTCATGGAAGGCTTTCCTTGCTCCCTTTTGCTTTGGCCGCCTCCTTGACTTGAATTGCTCTTGGTTTTTGTTCTTCAATTGCCTTCTTTCTTGTCGAACTATTCTCCACACCATGTCGACTATTGCAGCCTCCTCTTCGGATTCAGATTTGGGTTCATCCTAGGGTTTGAATTCATCTTCTTGCTCGGGAGGTGGCTTACTCTTCTCCTTCTTTCTTCATCTTGCAAGTAGCGCAACACCTCTCTCGATCGAGACCGCGTTAGTTTGTTCATGTAACTCAAATTCCGAAAACAATTCATCTAACCTAATCTTAGATAAATCTTTAGATACCTTGTAGACATCAACCATGGATGCCCACAAGGTGGTCCTAGGAAAAGCATTAAGAGTGTACCTTATTATATCCCGATTGTCTACCTTTTGTCCGATGGCATGTAAGCCGTTCAGAATGTCTTGGATCCGTGCATGGAGTTGTGAAGCGGTCTCGTGATCCTACATCTTTAGATTATACAGTTTATTAAAAAGTAAATCTCTTTTACATACCTTAGCATCGGACGTCCGTTCGTGTAGATCAATTAATTTGTTCCAGAAGTCTTTGGTGCTAATGAATGGTCCAAGTCAGTTGAGCTCCTCCTTGGACAAGCCGCATTGCAATATTTGGGTTGCTCTTGCATCGACTTCGATTTGCCTCTTGATTGCATTAGTCCACTTGTCGAAATCCAAGGGCTCCCCTTGATCATTGGAGGGTAGAGCAAAGCCGGTTTGGATTATTATCCAAGTCTCAACTTGTGTTTTTAAGAAACACTCCATCCGACCTTTCGAATAATGGAAATCATTTCTGTTAAAGAACGGAGGTCGGGTGGTACTATACCCCTCAATGTGAGCCATTAAATATCTTGCAAAACATGAATAAAAACCAAAAGGAATTCCAAGACTTGGCCTTGGATTAGTAATGCGGGAAATAATAAGAAATAAATAGAAATAAATAAGAAGAATAAGAACCTAACAAAAACTAGAAACTTACGACCTTCGATGTCCCCGAAAGGGTATTAAACGTCAATTTTTTGGGATGAAGACAGCTTGTTATGAGGGTAAACCCTTGTAAAAGTGTAGATCTCCAGAGAGCTTCGATTTGGTAGATATATCGTTTTGTGAGTCCACTTGTGCGAAAAGTTATGGCCGTTTTACTGTCGACTACTTCAAAGAGAATACTTGTAAACTCACAACCAAAAGAAAAGTACCAAGACATCATCTTGGATTAGTATGTTGGAATGTATACTGAAAGCCTAGCTCTTTTTGTATGAACATTTTTATTTTGAAATAAGAATCACATGATCATTGTTTGCACTTTATATTTATTATATGTGTGCATATTGTCTAATATTTTACATTGTAGATAACATGGTGCTTGGTGTGGCACAGAAGATCATGTTATCAGTCCCTTGTAGAATATAAGTAGAGGCTCACAAGCAAGATGGTTTTGGACAAACCATTGGCATGGTTGTAGTATAGCTTGGTATTGTTTTATCTTGAACATAGAGTTACACTAGTACACTTAGGTGTATTGAGCAGGACCGACATAGAGGTGATTCAATTTATTGCTGACTACATAATTGAATCGGACCTCGGATATTATGTTGTACATGCTCTTAATCCCGATATAATAATGGGCACATGTACTTAGTATTTATTACTTTGATTTACCAAAGGGTGAGATTTAGATGGATTAAATCAATATGACCAGTAAGTTGGGAAATGATATTATTTACATGGTGTGCCGTTGATTATAGGAGGAAACTGTGTCCTATATATAGGTTGATGATGTCCCCTTGAGGAGCTCATAAGGTTCATCATGTAAACCCTGCAGGTTGACTTAGTCAACATGATGATAAGGTTGAGTGGTACTACTCGAGGAGTTAGATGTTGATTAATTGATAGTCAGTAAATCAATTAATTGACGGACATTCGATATCTTAAACACGGGGAGATGGATGTACAAATAATATATGGAGCCCATATTATCATATGGGGGTTGGTGAGGTAATTCAATGATGATCCTCTAGTGGAATGGAACATCATTGATGGATCAAGTTTGTGTGGTTCCGATCCATCGGGTGGCCAAGATCCAACTCCTCCTCATGGTCCCTATTGTAGCCTATTAACACCTCATGAAGCCTAGATCTAATGATGGAAAACAAAACTCTAGATCCGACGGTGGAGATTAAATCCCAAGATCCGACGGTGGAGATTAAATCCCTAGATCCGACGGTTGGGATGAAACCCTAGATTCGACGGTTGGGATGAAACTCTAGATCCGACGGTTGGGATGAAACTCTAGATTCGACGGTGGAGATTAAATCCCTAGATCCAACGGTGGAGATGAAACCCTAGATGCGACGGTTGGGATAAAACCCTAGATCCGACGGTTGGGATGAAACCCTAGATCCGACGGTTGGGATGAAACCCTCGATCCGACGGTTGAGATTAAATCCCTAGAACCAATGGAGGAGATTAAACCAAGGCCTAAACCTAACTCTATATATATGGGCTTAGGTTTGGGCGGCAAGAAGAATGAGAAAGAGGAAAACCTAATTGAGATAAGGTGGCTTGGGCGGCAAGAAAAAGGAGGAGGCTAGGGTTAGGGTTTGGTTCATGGTGTTGGGTGGCAACAAGGAGAAGGGAGCTTCTTCTTCTTCTTCCCAATGGTGGCCGGCACCCTTCTTCCTCCTTCCTTTTTGGTTTAGCCGGTGCCCAAGCTTCTCCCCTTGATCTATGGCTTGTGGTGGATGAGATGAGGGTTGCTTCCCATGGGCGGCAAGAAATAGGAGGAGGCTAGGGTTAGGGTTTGGTTGTTGGTGTTGGGCGACAACAAGGAGAGGGAGATTCTTCTTCATTTTCCTTTGATGGCCGGCCCCTCTACCTTCTTCCCTCTACCTTGGCTAAAGCTCAATCTATTCTACTTCCCTTCATCCTTACCCGGAAATTAAGGAGAGCCTAGTTTAGGGTTTGGGCGGCAACAAAAAGAAGGGGTGTTTTCTTTCTTCTTCTCCAAGTGTTGGCCGGCGCCCATGCCCTTGTTGTTTCTCTTTTGGTTGGTTTCCATACTCCATTTTATCTTCCTTGGCCGGTGGCAACATCGAGTTTATTGACTTGGTGGCCGGTTCTAGAAAGGAAGATGAGTTTTGTTTTAGGATCTTCCTTTGTTCCTAGTGAACAAGGAAAGGAAGATCGGTGATCTAGGAGGCTTCAACTTTTGGTAGATCATTGCCCACACGACGTCCAAAAGGAGGGAGGACATACAATAGAAGATCAAGAGGTATAATCTTGTTTATTTTGATTAATGTTCTTTTGTATTATGTTTATAATTGCTTTTCAATTATATGCATGTTTTGTGTGGATGGTTACTTGCTTGTATTTGTTATGAGCATGTTTACTTTATGTATGTGTTGATTATACATGTCTACATTCATATGTATTTGTATAATCATGGACCCCGAAGATAAACACAAAAACCGGCGATCCGTCCATCGTCTCTTCCGCGACTAACCGACTAGAAGAGTTGATTGCTTGAACAACAAGTTTGTTCAAGCGATCGCTCGAGTCGTTAGCACGACGACGAATTGGTTGAGCTTAGGAAACTCATCCCATCCGGATTAGTTTTCATTAGTGAAAATTTTAATCCGGGGACATGGGAGCCAATGAGCCTCCAAGAAGCCGATTCCCAGCAAATGGTATCAGAGCCACGGTTTCCAGTTTTGTGTGTTTTGGATTCGGTTACTTTCATGCACATATCATATATTGAGTATGCCGGATAATAGTAGGATGTGCGTAGGCTAACTTTTTGGTTGCAGGCATAAGATCCGACTATTATGGCTATATGTGTGTATGTGATAGTATGTATGTGATTGTATGTATATCATTTGAATCCTCGGGGTTGACGAGGCTAGATTAGTATTTAATTTTTGTAATTAAATACGACATTGTTTAGCTGATCATTTTAGTTTACTTTCGATCTAGATCGTTTGTACACTCCTTCGTGGAGTATAGGATCGATGGATGTAAATTAAAATGATATATCTCGGCTCAGATCTCTTTGGTGACTTGCACGTAGGAAAAGATGGAGCGGACGAGGTGGCGACACGACGGGACGCATATTGGAGAACAAAGCCATAATAGTTAGAAAAATTCTGTTTTTTCCATATTTATTGCTGATTTGTTTTATATGCATGTTGTGTGTGCTTGAAAATTCCTCATTTTCAATTTACTAAGTGGGAGAGGGATATTTTAATTAATTCCCGCGGCCTCCATTACAATTTGACGTGTGATGCAACAAACTTGCGCGTCGGCTCTGAGTGCCTTCCTCCTCATCGGATGAGTTTGTTTGCAGATCACTAGGTCAAATAATGGTTATAGGAAATTGTTTAGGAGCGTGTGTACTTCCACATCGGTAAGGCACATAATCCGAGATAATTCCCTTAGTATCGTGTAATAGTGCACACTTAGATGCAAATAAAAAGTATCCTCCTCATCGGAGTCACTGCTTTTATTTGTAGGGACAAAGAGGAACCAACTATTAATTTTATTTGTCAAAAGTAAGGTTGACAAGATAATAAAATTAATGGGTAAAACCTCCTCTTACAAATGTAGAATTCGTATATGTCCACACTACCGTGGCATGCGATATTCTCGGTGTTTTGAGGTGTTGGTTGATTTCGGAATTTTATTGTTTTGAGGAATCAATAATATTTGAAATATAATATTTTGATCAATGTGATTCTTAGGATTTTCAAAAATGACTTTCAGTCTACTTACTATGATACTAAAGGAAATAAACTTACTGTACCCAAATAATGTTGATTGGAAAAGAATCTAGATATTATCTTATCTGCTAAGAAGTACAAGTATGCACTCTTCAAAGAGTGTCCTCAAGCCATGGTTGTTCAAAAAGGTTTCTACTTCTAAGACGAAAGGCAAGAGGAAGGAGAAACAAGGTGGAGCAAAGGTGGTGGGAGGATCTCAGGGAGGAGTGAAGAAGCCGAAAGGCAAGTACTTCACTTACTAGTAGGATGGACATTGGAAGAAAGACTGTCCCAATCCAAAGAAGAATAAAGATATATTCTTTGAACTAGTCGTTGAAACATGATTAGCGGTCTTATCTACCGGCACCTGGTGAGTAGGTATGGGATCCACTAATCATGTCTGCAATACTTTGCAAGGGTTCCAGGAAACTCGACGACTAGCTAAAGGGGATATTACCATTTACTTGGGCAATGCCATGAAGATGGCGGCTATTGCAGTGGGGGATATTTTATTTATCTTTTGAGAAAAATAAAGTTTTTGGTTCTTAATAATTTTCTTTATGTACCTTTATTTAGAAAGAATTGCTTTCAGTTTCTAAATTATGGATGGATAATCTATTCCTTTTAATGACAAATTTGTTATAAAAGGAATAGGGACATTATCTATTCAGGTACATAGATAGGAAATTTATAACTTGAACCACAAGCTCCCACGATGCAAATAGAAGTTAATAACTAATCTTCTAATTCCGATAAGAGAAAAGAACCTTCGAAGATGAACCAAACATATCTTTAGGATCTTAGGCTTGGTCATATTAACCTAAACAGAATTCAAAGGTTGATAGATGATGGACCTTTGGGTTCATTAGTGGTGGAGGATCTCCCAACCTGCGAATCTTGCTTGGAGGGTAAGATGACCAAGAGGCCTTTCAAGGCCAAGGGGTATAGATCCAAAGATGTGTTGGAATTGGTTCATTCTGATTCGTATGTTCCTATGTCTATCCAGGCAAGAGGTAGTTTTGAATATTTCGTCTTTTTCATAGACAATTATTCAAGATGACACTACGATCTGATCGTAGTGGTGAGTACCTCTTGGGAGAGTTTAGGAATTACTTATCAGAGGCTGGGATTCAATCTCAATTGTCTGCACCTAGCACACCCCAGCAGAATGGTGTAGCGGAGCGAAGGAATAGGACTCTTATGGAGATGGTTAGATCGATGATGAGTTATTCTGACTTTCCAGATTCGTTCTGGGGATATGCTCTAGATATGACAGTGTACATTCTGAACTTGGTTCCATCTAAATTAGTGCCTTCTACTCCCACAGAGTTGTGGACTGGGCGAAAGCCTAGTCTAAGACATATTCGGATATGGGAAGTCCAGCACATGTGCTGAAGGCAGATGTTGGTAAGTTAGAACCTCGTACAGAAGTACGCATGTTCGTTGGCTATCCCAAGGGAACGAGGGGTGGATTGTTTTATAGTCCTAGAGATCAGAGGGTGATCGTTAGCACGAACGCCAGATTTCTAGAGGAAGACTATGTGATGAGCCACAAGCCCAAGAGTAAGATTGTTCTTGAGGAGTTGACAGGGGAAGTCCCGACTTCTGTACCACCGGTACAAGAGGATATACCACATGTCACTACACCGCGTATCACAGAGGATACACAGGTGATACCTCATCGTAGTGGGAGGGTTGTGAGACAGCCTGATAGATTCATGTTCTTGGGAGAATCTTTCGATTTGGTCCCTGACGAACATGAACCTGATCCCTGGACATATGACGAAGCAATCCAAGATAAAGATGCAACATCTTTGCAAAGTGCAATGAATACTGAGATGAATCTATGGATTCAAATTAGGTCTGGGAGCTCTTATGCATAGCAGCTCATATGGATTATGAGGTGTGGCAGATGGATGTCAAGACAACTTTCCTTAATGGAAGTCTTGAGGAGAACATCTATATGAAGCAACCAGAGGGATTCATTGCTAAGGGCAAAGAGCATCTTGTATGTAAGTTTAATCGGTCCATTTATGGATTGAAACAAGCTTCGAGGTCTTGGAACATCCGCTTTGATGAGGTAAATCCAGACTTATGGATTTATTCAAAGTCCGGATGAGTCTTGTGTATACAAGAGATGTGACGGAAACGTAGTGGTATTTCTTATACTATACGTAGATAATTAGTTGGCAACAATATCAGAGTGTTATCAAACATAAGAGTATGGTTGTCCAAACAGTTTTGAAGGACTTGGGAGAAGTGGGACACATCCTTGGGATCAAGGTTAGTGTGCTAATCCCAAGCTTCATACATAGACACGATTATGGATCGTTTTAGCATGCAAAACTCCAAGAAAGGTTTTCTAGCATAGAGTTCCTTTATCTAAGGAGATGTGTCCTAGATCATCTAAGGAGATAGAGGAGATGAAGGCGGTTCTTTATGCTTCGGCAGTAGGTAGCCTCATGTATACGATGCTATGTACGAGACCCGATATCTGCTATGCCGTGGGCATGGTCAACAAATATCAGAGTAATCCAGGACAAGGACATTGGACTGCGGTAAAGCATATATTGTAGTGCCTGAGAAGGACTAGGGATTATATGCTAGTTTACCGGGCAGACCAATTACTCCCTGTGGGTTACACGGATTCCGATTTCCAATCTGATAGGGATAACAGTAAGTCTACCTCAGGTTTTGTATTTACTTTGGGAGGTGGAGCCATTGTATGGAGGAGTGTACAGCAAAAATGCGTGGTAGACTCCACCATGGAAGCTGAGTATGTGGCAGCCTCTAAGGCGGCCAAAGTAGCTGGGTGGCTCAGGAACTTCCTGATGGACTTGGATGTGATTCCTGATTTGCCCAGAAATATCACAATTTATTGTGATAATAATGGTGCAGTTGCAAACTCGAAGGAACCACGAGCCCATAAGCTAAGTAAATGCATAGAGCGCAAGTACCACCTGATACGAGAAATCGTAAAGGTGGTAGAAGTTGCTGTCGCCAAGATTGCATCAGAGGATGACCTGGTAGACCTTTCACTAAGGCCCTTCTAGCGAGAGCTTTGATAGGCATGTGGAGGGAAGGGGAATCAGATGTATGGCAGTGTGATGACAACATAGTCTTTTAGTATAAGTGGTAGATTGTTGGAATGTATACTGAAAGCCTAGCTCTTTTTGTATGAACATTTTTATTTTGAAATAAGAATCACATGATCATTGTTTGCACTTTATATTTATTATATGTGTACATATTGTCTAATATTTTACATTGTAGATAACATGGTGCTTGGTGTGGCACAGAAGATCATGTTATCAGTCCCTTGTAGAATATAAGTAGAGGCTCACAACCAAGATGGTTTTGGACAAACCATTGGCATGGTTGTAGTGTAGCTTGGTATTGTTTTGTCTTGAACATAGAGTTACACTAGTACACTTAGGTGTATTGAGCAGGACCGACATAGAGGTGATTCAATTTATTGCTGACTACATAATTGAATCGGACCTCGGATATTATATTGTACATGCTCTTAATCCCGATATAATAACGGGCACATGTACTTAGTATTTATTACTTTGATTTACCAAAGGGTGAGATTTAGATGGATTAAATCAATATGCCCGGTAAGTTGGAAAATGATATTATTTACATGGTGTGCCGTTGATTATAGGAGGAAACCATGTCCTATATATAGGTTGATGATGTCCCTTTGAGGAGCTCATATGGTTCATCATGTAAACCCTGCAGGTTGACTTAGTCAACATGATGATAAGGTTGAGTGGTACTACTCGAGGAGTTAGATGTTGATTAATTGATGGTTAGTAAATCAATTAATTGACGGACATTCGATATCTTAAACACGGGGAGATGGATGTACAGATAATATATGGAGCCCATATTATCATATGGGGGTTGGTGAGGTAATTCAATGATGATCCTCTAGTGAAATGGAACATCATTGATGGATCAAGTTTGTGTGGTTCCGATCCATCGGGTGGCCAAGATCCAACTCCTCCTCATGGTCCCTATTGTATCCTATTAACACCTCATGAAGCCTAGATCCAATGATGGAAAACAAAACTCTAGATCCGACGGTGGAGATTAAATCCCTAGATCCGACGGTGGAGATTAAATCCCTAGATCCGACGGTTGGGATGAAACCCTAGATTCGACGGTTGGGATGAAACCCTAGATCCGACGGTTGGGATGAAACTCTAGATCCGACGGTGGAGATTAAATCCCTAGATCCGACGGTGGAGATTAAATCCCTAGATCCGACGGTTGGGATGAAACCCTAGATCTGACAGTTGGGATGAAACCCTCGATCCGACGTTTGAGATTAAATCCCTAGAACCAATGGAGGAGATTAAACCAAGGCCTAAACCTAACTCTATATATATGTGGTTAGGCTTGGGCGGCAAGAAGAATGAGAAAGAGGAAAACCTAATTGAGATAAGGTGGCTTGGGCAGCAAGAAAAAGGAGGAGGTTAGGGTTAGAGTTTGGTTCATGGTGTTGGGCGGCAACAAGGAGAAGGGAGCTTCTTCTTCTTCTTCCCAATGGTGGCCGACACCCTTCTTCCTCCTTCCTTTTTGGTTTGGCCGGCGCCCAAGCTTCTCCCCTTGATCTATGGCTTGTGGTGGATGAGATGAGGGTCGCTTCCCATGGGCGGCAAGAAATAGGAGGAGGCTAGGGTTAGGGTTTGGTTGTTGGTGTTGGGCGGCAACAAGGAGAGGGAGTTTCTTCTTCATTTTCCTTTGATGGCCGGCCCCTCTACCTTCTTCCCTCTACCTTGGCCAAAGCTCAATCTATTCTACTTCCCTTCATCCTTAGCTAGAAATTAAGGAGAGCCTAGTTTAGGGTTTGGGCGGCAATAAGGAGAAGGGGTGTTTTCTTTCTTCTTCTCCAAGTGTTGGCCGGCGCCCATGCCCTTGTTGTTTCTCTTTTGGTTGGTTTCCATACTCCATTTTATCTTCCTTGGACGGCGGCAACATCGATTTTATTGACTTGGTGGCCGGTTCTAGAAAGGAAGATGAGTTTTGTTTTAGGATCTTCCTTTGTTCCTAGTGAACAAGGAAAGGAAGATCGGTGATCTAGGAGGCTTCAACTTTTGGTAGATCGTCGCTCACACGACGTCCAAAAGGAGGGAGGACATACAATAGAAGATCAAGAGGTATAACAAGAGGTATAATCTTGTTTATTTTGATTAATGTTCTTTTGTGTTATGTTTATAATTGCTTTTTAATTGTATGCATGTTTTGTGTGGATGGTTACTTGCTTGTATTTGTTATGAGCATGTTTACTTTATGTATGTGTTGATTATACATGTCTACATTCATATGTATTTGTATAATCATGGACCCCGAAGATAAACACAAAAACCGGCGATCCGTCCGTCATCTCTTCCGCGGCTAATCGACTAGAAGAGTTGATTGCTTGAACAACAAGTTTGTTCAAGTGATCGCTCGAGTCGTTAGCACGACGATGAATTGGTTGAGCTTAGGAAACTCATCCCATCCGGATTAGTTTTCATTAGTGAAAATTTTAATCCAGGGACATGGGAGCCAATGAGCCTCTGAGAAGCCGATTCCCAGCATAGTAGTGCGGGAGGAAAAAAAAACTAAAAAAAACACGAATCGAAAAATACGAAAAGAAATCTAAAAAGTTCTAGATTGGTGGTTTCACCAAATCTTAGCGCCCCCGCTCTGATATCAATTGTTGGATCGAGAAGCGTCGCTAGAGGGGGAGGGCGGTGAATAGCGAGCGTAGAACTTTTCTTTTCGTTCGATATACGAGCAAGCACATTGGATAAATAAATAAGACAAGTTTATTTTTACTTTGTTCACAGCCCACCGATTGCTAATCCAAGGCCCCACGATCCTTGATCGCGTACGAAGGGGCAATCCACTATAAAGTATCCTCCTCATTGGAGGTAGGAGACAACGATCACAAAACCGAAAGTACGAGGATAAGGCAACAAGCCTACCTCACCTCATTATAATTAAAACCACGATCGAATACAGTAAATAAAAAATACTTGCTGCTGCTATCGACGAAGAAGATGAAAGCTTGGCGTCGTGTCAGTGTTATGACGGTGTTGGTGCTTTGCTGTTGTAGGAACACTTAAGAATAATCTTGATTGATGTTTGGGATGAAGTCCTCCCCTCCTTTTATAGAGTTTTTCCTTGGAATAAATCTTCTCATCTTTTGGAACTGATCACGAGGTGGTACCATATTTTATCGCGAAGTGGTCATGTCAAATATTATCCATTTTGACCTAGCATAAATGGTTGATTCATCACCATCAGTCGATTGATGTGCATCAGTCGACTGCCCAATGACCAGCAGTCGACTACCAACCTAGCCACTTCCCTACAATAAGAGGTTAGTACAGAAAATTGTAAATATGATAGTTCTTTACCGTCCGATCTCGACCTATACCTTGCATAGGAAGTCTTAGTCGGATCGCCGCCTACGGTCGTCCCCGTATAGAGGACACGACCTTACCATCTCTCACTCACACAAGCTTACCTCTGGTCCTTTATGACCTGTCGCTTTGCTTTCGGTCTTCCACCTAGGTTCTTCAACTCCCATGAAGTTCCCTCGGTGTCGCTCGACCACCATGGTTTCCCAACTCGGGATTCTCCGGGTGTCGCTGACCTTTAGCTTAGCTTAACCATTTCTTGCACACTTAATTCATCTCATGAGATAACAATATGACCTTAACTTTGGATCTTTGCCATAATCAAAACCTAGGTTCAATTATCTCATGCCCCTGCACCAACACTAGTGGCACAGTTTGTATAGAATTTCAAATGAGAGTTAGGCACATATTTGTAAATAGTATGTTTGGAGCCATCAAATAATGTATTGACTTGGGGCTGGTTAGTGTATTTGATCATGTGTTGGGAAAGAAAAGAGCTAAGAATGCCTTCATCAATTGTTGAGCTAGTAGCTCCAATGTCGTGTGTGTTCGACATGTTTCGTAAACATGAGCACAGCGGAAGCAATAAAAATAATAAATACTCCTATTTATTACAACACACACAACACACGCATGCTATTACAACAAGTGTAGACATAACCGTAAATTAAAATTGCAATAAAAGGAAATTAAACTACGTTATACCTTCCGTATGACGTGTAGCGGGAACGGCATCAACCGAAACGATCCTCGTAAGAATCGTCTCTATCCGTATCCACGCCGAGCTCCTCGGGATGACTTCGCTAAGTCACGAGCTTCGTCTTCGTACGGGTTACTAGCCTCGTGTTGAAGACGACGTGATCGAGAGATGATCACGATCCGAATCCAAATTCGGATCCAAAACGAGTTCTCAAAACTCGCTTCTCCGGAGAGGTATTCGTCAACCGTTTGACGAATCCTTCGTCCTCCACCTCAGAGGATTACCGGAGATCAAATCCCCGGTATGTTAGCCGCTGTCGGAGCACTAACCGTCGTCCAAACGACGCTCCGACGAGAGGAGGAGAAGCTGTCCAGAAAACTGGACAGCTTGGTGGAGGAGTAGGCGCCGGCCAAAACAAGGAGAGAAAAGCCTCACCTTGATGCCAAACCTATAGGAGATCACCGGAGGGTCGCCGGAGGTTCACCGGCTGGAGCTTGGACGCCGGCAAGGGTCTTGGACGGCGGCACAAGGCTGGGCGGCGGCTGCTCTTGGATTGGCGCCGAAAACTCCTCCAAGGAGTGGGCGGCAACTCAAGGGGGGGCTAGGGTTTGGATTAGTTAGGGTTTAACAATCCCTTAAGCCCACTTTTATAGAGAACTAATTCTCTTAATGGTTAATGGATCATATCCATAAAGCCCGTTAACCCGCTCCATTAAGATAAGTTAAAATAAACCAAACCATGATGGTTTATTTTAAGTTAAAACGAACCGAACCAACCTTTGGTTCATTCGTTTAATATAAACCAAACCCTTTGGTTTATTCTCATCCATTGGATTAGAACCAAACCATTTTGGTCCATCCATTATGTCTTCATAAGACACGGCCCATCCACGCTTCCATTGCGACTGAAACAATTTCATGCTCGCTTTATGTTTGGTCCAACCAAACATAGTTTCTCTCGGTCTGAGAATCCCATTCTCAAGCTCGTTTTAAATCCTTTGGATTACACTCGTTGTGTGTGTGACCAAATAGGTTCTCGGTTTATGTTGGCCGTCTATAATTAACCATTAATTATAGAACGATCATGAGTGGCACCTAGTAGTACATCATGATCCCCAATTAACCGAAAAGATCAACGGTTGATCCAGAACTATTTCTGAAACTTTTCAGCAGCTCGAATGAATCGTGCCCCATTCCCTTCCCTCATCTTATACCCACTTGGTTCAGGACATGGTCTATTGTGTCAGTCCCCACTAGGCTGACTACGTCACACCTAGCCCAAGTATCATTTCCTCGTCCTACGGATTCTAGTTACTCCACATGTATCGAAGAGTACTTTACTCTAAACATGTAATGCTTTGGCCAAAGACTTTAGTAACAATCCGACGAGAGGCCATGGGTATACATCTCCTCGCAAGGAGTGGTGAATCCTTTATAGGCTATTCAAACACCTTCGATCACTCCGACTTATACCCAATCATCCCGGGTCCACATCTCCTTAGAGATGTTTGCTTAAGATGTCAAAGCATAAGTCTCCATGATCAAGATGACTTGAATACCGCAAGTCAAAGGAACATCGCACTTAAGCCACAGTAAGAACTTCATTGACATATCTATATATGCAGAGAACCATATGAAGTCTTACGACTGGTCACTCCAATGAACTAGTTACCATAACTAGCATCCACGATTAACTCCGGACATCACTATGTCTCGGCCCGGTGAGAATCACCGGTGCTTGGATACACCAAGGAGTATACCTGCGTGCTAGTCTCAGCGAATTGATGGTGTCCGGATCCATCAATTCATCGACTAGGATAATTAGATACATCACAATTACACATGTAGAGATACTCACTAGTTGTGATCCAATCACAAATTCTCTCATCTTTGTGAATCGTATCGTGGACATTGATAAATGAGTTTAAGATCAATCAAATACATAAAACATGTATACTCAAATAGTGAATCTTCATTTATCATATAAATGGTTCATACATAAGGCGATTGCCTTAGGACATCTCTCATATATTACTAACAGACTCCCACTTGGCCTAATGCCAATCGCTACGGTATCCAATACCATAAGCACCAACATGACCCTCAAACTTACTTTGAGGTAATGCTTTAGTCAAAGGATCCGCTAAGTTCCTTTCAGTGGGAATTTTCTTGATTTGTATTTCATTCCTACTGATGATCTCTCTGATAAGATGATAGCGGCGAAGCACATGTTTGGATCGTTGATGAGACCTTGGCTCTTTCGCCTGTGCAATTGCTCCATTGTTGTCGCAGTAGACCGGTATTGCTTCAACAATGGCCGGAATCACACCAAGTTCATGAACGAACTTCTTGATCCAAACCGCTTCCTTTGCTGCTTCCAAAGCTGCAACGTATTCTGCCTTAGTGGCAGAATCCGCTATAGTGTCAAGCTTGGAACCTTTCCAACTTATTGCGCCTCTATTCTAGGTGAATACATACCCAGACTAAGACATGGAATCATCCTTGTCTGTCTGGATCTGGCATCCGTATACCCACGTATCACCATGTACCCTTCTCCATATATTAGGAACACATCCTTAGTTCTTCTCAAGTACTTAAGGATCGTCTTAACAGCCACCCAATGATCCATTCCTGGATCGGACTGGTATCTGCTCGTGACACTCAGAGCATACGATACATCGGGCCTCGTACATAACATAGCATACATGATAGATCCTATTGCGGATGCATAGGGAATCTTACTCATGCAAATCCTCTCGTCTTCTGTGCGCGGACACATAGACTTGAAAGGTGTACCCCATACGATGGGTAGGAAACCTTTCTTGGATTCCGACATGCTAAACCTCTTTGCTTTTCGATCTATATATGTAGACTGCGAAAGACCAAGCAACCGTTTCGATCTATCTCTATAGATCTTAATCCCAAGGATGTAGGTTGCTTCTCCCAGGTCTTTCATGGAGAATGTCTTGGATAACCAAACCTTAACTGACTGTAAGATTGACACATCGTTTCCTATAAGTAATATGTCATCGACATACAATACTAGGAACACGACTGCACTCCCACTAACCTTCTTGTACACACAAGGTTCGTCTGGATTTTGTGAGAAATCAAACTTTTGATCGTCTCATCAAAACGGATATTCCAGCTCCTGGATGCTTGCTTCAATCCATAAATGGATCATCGCAACTTGCATACCTTGGTTTTATCAACCGATGTGAAACCCTCAGGCTATATCATATACACGTCCTCGAGTAAGTTTCCATTAAGGAAAGCTATTTTCACATCCATCTGCCATATCTCATAATCATAATGAGCTGCTATGGCCAGGAGCATCCGAATGGATTTAAGCATAGCTACAGGCGAATAGGTTTCGTCATAATCAACACCTTGTTTTTGACGATATCCTTTCGCCACCAATCTAGCCTTATAGGTAATCACATTACCATCCATGTCGGTTTTCTTCTTGAAAACCCACTTGCACCCTATAGGCTTTATGCCTTCAGGTGGGTCAACCAAGTTCCAAACTTGATTTTCGTACATGGAATCCATTTCCGACTTCATGGCACCAAGCCACTTATCCCTTTCTGAACTTGTCAGCACTTCTTCATAACTGGTAGGCTCCTCATCATCAATGAGTAACCGCGTCGTTCGATTAAACTTACGAGAAATCCATATCTCTCGGGAATATTGCGTGTTCTACGGATCTACGAAGATGTGGTGTTACAATAGGTCAGTAGGATTGCTCATCACTATGAGTTGTCATTTGTTGTGCTCAGTCTATTTGAGTCTCTCGAGCCTCCTCAAGCTCGATGACACTCCCACTGTTTTCTTGCAAGAGAAACTCTTTCTCTAGAAACACAGCATGCCTTGAAACAAACACCTTTTGTTCCACAGGATGATAGAATTGGTAAACCCTTGTTTCCTTAGGGTATCCAATAAATAGACATTTATCAGACTTAGCATCAATTTATGCGATCACCGCTTCACATAAGCGGGACAACCCCATATCTTCAAGTAAGATACATGAGGTTTCTTACCATTCCATATCTCATATGGAGTAGTTGAGACTACCTTGGTAGGCATTACATTTAACAAGTAAACGGTATGCGAAGTGCATAACCCCAAAAGGACTTGGGAAGAGTCGCATGATTCATCATTGACCTGACCATGTCCAACAAGGTCCGGTTACGCCTCTCAGATACACCATTATGCTGTGGTGTATAAGGCGGAGTCCATTGAGACAATATGCCATTGTCTCTTAGATAATCAAGAAACTCTTGACTTAAGTATTCACCACCTCGATCCGATCGAAGTATTTTAATACTTTTGTCATGTTGTTTCTCTACTTCATTTCTGAATTCTTTGAACCTTTCAAAGGCTTCAGACTTGTGTTTCATCAAGAACACATACCCAAACCGTGAGTGATCATCGGTGAAGGTAATGAAGTAGCTATAGCCTCCTAAAGCTTGAGTTGACATAGGTCCACATACATCAGTATGTACTAGACCTAGTAACTCTCCCACTCGTTCACCTTTTCCCGTAAAAGGTAACTTAGTCATCTTGCCTTTTAAGCATGATTCGCATGTATCGTATGAATCCAATTCAAACGATTCCAGAATTCCACATCGGTGTAATTCGGACATGCGTTTCTTGCTTACATGGCCAAGACGACAATGCCACATGTAGGAGTCTATTTGATTATCCTTTCGAGCACGCTTGTTGCTCGCTTCGATATTACAAATGTCCTTTGGATCGTCCAGCGTATAAACACCATTGCTTAAAGTTCCGTCCATAAAGAACTCCATTCAAAGTTATGTAACAACAATTGTTACTAAAAGTCAAATGGTACCCATTTCTATTTAAACAAGAAATAGAAATGATGTTCTTTATCAACGAAGGAACATAAAAGCAATTGTCCAGTTCTAAGACAAGTCCTACAGGGAGTTCCAACAAATACGTTCCGATGGCGAGTGCAGCAACCATTGCTCCATTCTCAACACGTAAATTTGACTCTCCCTTGACGAGTCTTCTTCTATTCCTTAGCCCATATATGTCATTACATATATGTGAGCCACACCCAGTATCAAATACCCAAGTGTTTGAGGAAATAGAATGACAATCAATAACGAAGATATCTGAAGAAGATGGGGCATCCGATGCCCTATCCTTCTTCACGGACTCAAGATAAATCTTGCACTTTCTTCGCAAATAGCCCTACTTGCCATAATGATGGCAAGTGCCCTTTTGAGCTAGTTCTACCTTCTTAGCCCTTCTCTTCTTTCCCTTCTGTTGTTCCTTTGACTTCCTCTTGGAACCTTTCTTCGAGGAATCAACTAACAGTACCGTCCCCTGCTCATGCTTCTCAGAAGACTCCACAGTCTTCAGCATATTAAGCAGTACCACAGATGAACCTTCTAGCATCTCAGAGGTGAAGAGGAGCTTTGAGACTTCGAACCTTTCGAATCTCACTTGCTCATTAACCAACTCACAAAGATGAAGGACTACGATATGAGCATCCATATGCTCATGCTGCTTTCGTAGCTTGGGTTCCATCGTGGCTAGCATGATGCAACTCATTTGTTCAGAATCACTCACATGTTTCTGATAGGCCAACAATTGGTCCAAAGTTGCATCGTCACTAGGATGGGCGGGAAGAGGCGCTTCGAGGACATACACAAGCTTTTCACCTTGAGAACAATTCTCAAGTTTCTAAGCCAGTCCAAGAAGTTCGGCCCAGTCAATTTATTTGAATCCAAAATGGAGCATAAATTCAAACACATGATCAATATATTAACTTAGAAATACAAAACGAGCATATATGAGAAAATGATTTTAAAATGCATCAATATACATTTATAAATCCCATTCATTTTTCGAATTTCAAAAACCCCAAAATCACTTCGGGAGATCGTAGGTCCATCTCCGAATGGGCTGATATCCATCATAGATAAGAACAACCTTGGAGTGAGTCCAACAAGCCATTCTTAGCTATGATGGTGGGTATCAAGTATACCGATTACATATCATGTATATGTAACTATCACAATGTGCTATCAACTAATTGAATGTTTGCACATACATTGGGTTGTTAACACATTAACAAGTATGCATCATATGCATAGCACCCAACTTCACCTCTCTTCACATCGACCTTGGAGTGAGTCCAACAAATCGATGCTCCAAGTTAAAGCCGACCCATTAATCGGAAATAGTTTTAATATGGTTAGGCGCATTCAACCAATTAGCCCAGCTTGGAGTGAGTCCAACAACCCAAACTAACGATTGACCTCTGACTCTTACCATATTAGAGTTAAACTATTCCAATGATTTGAACATGTTCAGGTTCGAGCCGGGCTTGGAGTGAGTCCAACAACCCAAACACGAAACAGAACTCTGGTTCTAACCATATTAATGGAAGGTGTAGGCTTTAATATTGAGTTAGGGTTTTTATGTCTCATCCTCTTTGCATGCAAATAACTATTATCTACATGGCATGGCATACATGGCATACATCTACATGTCACGACACGCATGGCATAATGTTATGCATCTAATGCAATTACATGGCATACAATTATGTCATGTATATATTTCCTTATATGTCATAACTATTTATGGAAATAAAATATGTTTAAGATTTGATTCTCCAAATCAAATCATAATTAAATTAGGAAACAAATTTCCAAATCTAATCACATATTTTATTCATAGAATTATTTGATTAAGGAAAATCTATTTAGGAAACCAATTTCCTAAATCATTAAAACTACTTATGGAAATAAAATATTTTAAGATTTGATTTCCCAAATCAAATCATGATTAAATTAGGAAACAAAGTTCCAGAATCTAATCAAATATTTTATTTATGGAAAATATCAATTTCCATAAATACTTCCAACTTTCCAAAAGTGGAAGATTTCCATAAATACTTCTAGACTTTCCAAAATTAAAAAATTTCCATAAATACTTCTAAATTTCCAAAATTAGAAAATTTCCAGAAATACATTATGACTATCACAAAACCATTTTACGATTATGTCGAAACACAACTGGGCTCGATACCCTTTGTTGGGTTTAGGCACCTTGGCGTGTGTGTGTTCGATCATGTTTCGTAAACATGAGCACAGCGGAAGCAATAAAAATAATAAATACTCCTATTTATTACAACACACACAACACACGCATGCTATTACAACAAGTGTAGACATAACCGTAAATTAAAATTTGCAATAAAAGGAAATTAAACTACGTTATACCTTCCGTATGTCGTGTAGCGGGAACGGCATCAACCGGAACGATCCTCGTAAGAATCGTCTCTATCCGTATCCACGCCGAGCTCCTCGGGATGACTTCGCTAAGTCACGAGCTTCGTCTTCGTACGGGTTACTAGCCTCGTGTTGAAGGCAGCGTGATCGAGAGATGATCACGATCCGAATCCAAATTCGGATCCAAAACGAGTTCTCAAAACTCGCTTCTCCGGAGAGGTATTCGTCAACCGTTTGACGAATCCTTCGTCCTCCACCTCAGAGGATTACCGGAGATCAAATCCCCGGTAAGTTAGCCGCTGTCGGAGCACTAACCGTCGTCCAAACGATGCTCCGACGAGGAGAAAGCTGTCCAGAAAACTGGACAGCTTGGTGGAGAGTAGCGCCGGCCAAAACAAGGAAGAAAGCCTCACCTTGATGCCAAACCTATAGGAGATCACCGGAGGGTCGCCGGAGGTTCACGGCTGAGCTTGGGCGGCAAGGTCTTGGACGGCACAAAGGGCGGCGGCACTTCTAGGGTTGGGCGCCAACAACCTCAGTGGGCGGAACTAATTCTCTTAATGGTTACTGGATCATATCCATAAAGCCCGTTAACCCGCTCCATTAAGATAAGTTAAAATAAACCAAACCATGATGGTTTATTTTAAGTTAAAACGAACCGAACCAACCTTTGGTTCATTCGTTTAATATAAACCAAACCCTTTGGTTTATTCTCATCCATTGGATTAGAATCAAACCATTTTGGTCCATCCATTATGTCTTCATAAGACACGGCCCATCCATGCTTCCATTGCGACTGAAACAATTTCATGCTCGCTTTATGTTTGGTCCAACCAAACATAGTTTCTCTCGGTCTGAGAATCCCATTCTCAAGCTCGTTTTAAATCCTTTGGATTACACTCGTTGTGCGTGTGACCAAATAGGTTCTCGGTTTATGTTGGCCATCTATGATTAACCATTAATTATAGAACGATCATGAGTGGCACCTAGTAGTACATCATGATCCCCAATTAACCGAAAAGATCAACGATTGATCCAGAACTATTTACGAAACCCTTGATGGCTCGAATGAATCGTGCCCCATTCCCTTCACTCATCTTATACCCACTTGGTTGAGGACATGGTCTATTGTGTCGGTCCCACTAGGTGACTCGTCACACCTAGCCAAGTATCATTTCCTCGTCCTCTACAGTTCTAGTTACTCCACATGTATCGAAGAGTACCTTACTCTAAACATGTAATGCTTTGGCAGACTTTAGTAACAATCAGACGAGAGGCCATGGGTATACATCTCCTCGCAAGGAGTGGTGAATCCTTTATAGGCTATTCAAACACCTTGATCATTGACTTATACCCAATCATCCGGGTCCACATCTCCTGAGATGTTTGCTTAAGATGTCAAAGCATAAGTCTCCATGATCAAGATGACTTGAATCACAAGTCGAAGAACATCGCACTTAAGCCCGCGTAAGAACTTCATTGACATATCTATATGCACGAGAACCATATGAAGTCTTACGGTGGTCACTCGATGAACTAGTTACCATAACTAGCATCCACGATTAACTCGGACATCACTATGTCTCGGCCGGTGAGAATCGGTGCTTGGATACACCAAGGGTATACCTCGTGCTAGTCTCGACGAATTGATGGTGTCCAAATCCATCAATTCATCGACTAGGATAATTGATACATCACAATTACACATGTAGAGATACTCACTAGTTGTGATCAATCACAAATTCTCTCATCTTTGTGAATCGTATAAGTGGACATTGATAAATGAGTTTAAAGATCCCGAAAATACATAAAACATGTATACTCAAATAGTGAATCTTCATTTATCATATAAATGGTTCATACATAAGGCGATTGCCTTAGGACATCTCTCATATATTACTAACAGAACTTACTAATGCTATCACCATGTGTGAATTACTAAGTCTTGCACGACTTCAACACACATATCAAATCGATAAACATCCTAACTTAAACCTTTGCCACACACATTAAAACCACATCATACATGAGTTGATTGCCCAAACAATCTCCCCCTTTTTGATGTGTGGCATGTTGGGATGTATACTGAAAAGTCTATCTTTTGTATGAACATCTTTATTTTTGAAATAAGAATCACATGATCATTCTTTGTATATTTATGGTTATGCATTTTGTCTAATACATTACATTGTAGATAACATGGTGTGTAGTGTCACACGGGAGATCATGTTATCAGTTCCTTGTAAAGTATAAGTAAAGGCTCAAAACCGAGATGGTTTTGGACAAACTATTGGCATGGTTGTAGTGTGATTTGGTATTGGTTTGTCTTAACCATAGAATTACACTAGTACACTTTGTGTGTATTGAGCAGGACCGACTTAGAGGTGATTCGATTTATTGCTGACTACATAATCGAATCAAACATCAGATATTATGTTGTGCATACTCTTAATCCCGATATAATAACGGGCACATATACTTAGCATTCATTTCTTTGATTTACCAATGGGCGAGATTTATAGAGTAAATCGATAGGCTCGGTAAGTTGGGAAATGATATTATTTATATGGTGTGCCATTGATTATAGGAGGAAGATGTGTCCTATATATTAGGATGATGATGTCCCCTTGAGGAGCTCATAAGGTTCATCATGTAAACCCTATAGGTGAACTTGGTCCGACATGATGATAAGGTTGAGTGATACTACTCATGGAGTTAGATGTTGATTGATTAATTGTCAGTAAATTAATTAATCGACGGACATTCGAGATCTTAAGCACGGGAAGATATATGTACAAATAATATATGAAGCCCATATTAATTTATGGGGGTTGGTGAGGTAGATCAATGATAATCCTTTAGTGGAATGGATTATCATTAATGGATCAGACTTTATGTGGGCTTTATCCATTGGGTGACCAAGATCCAACTCCTCCTCATGGTCCCTATCATAGCCTATTAAAACCCTCATGAAGCCAAGATCCGATGGTGGAGAATAGAACTCTAGATCCGATGATGGAGATTAAATCTCTAGATCCAACGGTAGAGATTAAATCTTTAGATTCGACGGTGGAGATTAAATCTCTAGATCCGACGGAGGAGATTAAATCTCTAGATCTGACGGTTGAGATTAAATCCCTAGAACCGACGGTGGAGATTAAAAGGAGGCTTGAGCCCAACTCTATTAATAAGGCTCCTAGGGTGGGCGGCAAGAAAATAGAAGGAGAATTAGGGTTTGGGCGGCTAGGGCTTGGAGGGCATTGGGCGGCTAGGGTTTGGAGAATCCTTGGGCGGCAAGGCTTCTTCCTCTTCTCCTTGGCCGACGCCCATCTTGCTCTTCTCAACCTTGGCCGGTGCTCATCCTCTTCTTCTCTCCATCCTTGGCTGGCGGTGACTAGGGTTAGGGTTCTTCCCTTGGAGCTCTTGATCAGCGCCCACCCCATTCTCTTCATCTACTCCTTGTTCTCTCCTTGGCCGGTGGCAATCTCCAAGCAAGGAGGCTTGGTGGTCGGTTCTAGATAAGAGAAGAGTTTTGTTCTATACTTCCTCTTGTTCGGAGCGAGAAAGAAAAGGAAGATCTTGATTTAGGAGGCTTCATCTCTTGGAGGATCGTTTCCCACACAACGTCCAAGAGGAGGATAGGACATACGATAGAAGACCTTGAGGTAAACAAGAGGTATAAATCTTATTTTGCTTTCCTTATGTTTCTTTGTATATTGTATGTATGGCACGTGGCTAAATTTACTTGGACCCCGAATACAAACGCAAAAACCAGCGATCCCTACATCGTCTATTCCGCGGCTATTCGAATAATAGAAGTTAGTTGCTTGAACAACAAGTTTGTTTAAGTGACTACTCTAATCGAATAGCACGACGATGGAACAGTTGCTTTGGTAATCCCTCTTTGTTGAGGATTAATTTTTAATCCGGGGACGAAGATGGGATCACCATGAACAAGTGACCGAGTTGAAGTGGGAAGCGAAGTTTCCTACCTTCAAGTGGTATCAGAGCCACGGTTTTCGGTTTTGTGTGTTTTGGATTCAGTTACTTTTATGCACTTTTCATATATTATATGTGACGGATAATAGTGGGATGTGCGTAGGTTAACTTTTTGGTTGCAAGCATAGGATCCAACTATTATGGCCATATGTGTGTTTGTGATTGTATGTGTGTAATTGTATATTTTTTGAATCCTCGGGGTTGACGAGGCTAGTATTTAATTTTTTAATTAAGTATGACATTGTTTAGCCACTCATTTATTTTAGTTTACTTTCGATCTAGATTTCATGTACACTCTTTCGAGGAGTATAGGATCGATGGATGTAAATTAAAATAATTTTTCTCGGCTCGGATCTCCGGATGGCTTGTACATGGCGTAGGGAGGAGCGGATGAGATGGTGATACGACATGAGGCATATTGGAGACAAAAGCCATAATAGTTGGAAAATATTTCTTTTTCATATTTATTGCTTATTGTTTGATATGCATGTCATAGGCTAAAAAATTTCTCAATTTTAAATTACTAAGTGGGAGAGGGATATTTTTATAAATTTCCACGACCTCCATTACGATTTGACATGTGATGCAAACAAACTTGCGCGTCGGCTCTGAGTGCCTTCCTCCCCATCGGATGAGTTTGTTTGCGGATCACAGGGTTGAATATGGTTATAGAAAATTATTAAGGAGCGTGTGTACTTTCCCATCGGAAGGCACATAACCCGAGATAATTTCCTTGGTATCGAATAATGGTGGACACTTAGATGCAAATAGGAGTATCCTCCCCATTAGAGTCACTGCTTTTATTTGTAGGGCCGAAGAGGAACCGACTATTAATTTTATTTGTCAAAAAGTTAGGTTGAAAAGATAATAAAATTAATGGGTAAAACCTCCTCTTACAAATGTAGAATTCGTATACGTCCACACGATCGTGTCATACGATATTCTCGGTGTTTTGAGGTGTTGGTTGATTTTGAAATTTTATTGTTTGAGGAATCAATAAATTTTGGAAATCTAAAGTTTTGATCTATGTGATTCTTAGGTTTTTCAAAAATGACCTTCAACCCACTTGCTGTGATACTAAAGGAAAATAAACTTACCGTATCTAATTATGTTGATTAGAAAAGGAATCTAGATATTGTCTTAACTGCTAAGGAGTATAAGTATGTACTCTTCGAAGAGTATCCTCCTAAGCCGACAAATGAGCTGGAAGTCCTTGGAGCTGAGATCGATGGGGAAACCCAGGTTGATATCATTCTCCAGTCTCTACCTAGGAGTTTTGAGCAATTTCACCTAAATTACAACATGAATAAGAGGTTGTATTCGTTGGCAGAGCTTCTGACAGAACTCCAGGCGACAAAAGAGCTTGCTCAGGCTCAGACCATGGTTGCTCAGAAGGTTTCTACTTCTAAGCCGAAAGGTAAGAAGAAGAAGAAACAAGGTGGAGCATAGGTGGGGGGAGGACCTCAGGGAGGAGTGAAGAAGCCGAAAGACAAGTGCTTCACTTACAAGCAGACTGGACATTGGAAGAAGGACTGTCCCAACTGGAAGCAGAACAAAGGTATATCCTTTGGTCTAGTCGTTGAAACATGTTTAGCGGTGTTATCTACCGGCACCTGGTGTGTAGATACGGGAGCCACTAATCATGTCTGCAATACTTTGTAGGGTTTCCAGGAAACCAAACGACTAGCTAAAGGGGAGATTACCGTTTACTTGGGCAATGCTACGAAGGTAGCGACTGTTGTAGTGGGAGATATTTATTTGTCTTTTGAGAGGAATAAAGTTTTGGTTCTTAAAAATTGCCTTTATGTACCTTTATTTAGAAAGAATTTGATTTCGGTTTCTAAATTATTTATGGATGGATATTCTATTTCTTTTAATGACAGAGTTGTTATAAAAAGGAATAGGGAGATTATCTATTCTAGTGCATTGATAGAAAATTTATATACGCTTGAACCAAAAGCTCCCACGATGCAAATAGAAGTGAATAACTCATCCTCTAATTCTAATAAGAGAAAAGAACCTTCGAAGATGAACCAAACATATCTTTGGCATCTAATGCTAGGTCATATTAACCTAAGAAAAATTCAAAGGTTGATAGCTGATGGACCTCTAGGTTCATTAGTGGTGGAAGATTTCCCAACCTGCGAATCTTGCTTGGAGGGTAAAATGACCAAAAGACCTTTTAAGGCCAAGGGGTATAGAGCCAAAGATGTGTTGGAGTTGGTTCATTCTGATTTGTGTGGTCCTATGTCTATCCAGGCAAGAGGTGGTTTTGAGTATTTCGTCTCTTTCATAGACAATTATTCAAGATATGAATACATTTACTTGATGCGCCGCAAGTCTGAATGCTTTGATAAGTTCAAAGAATTCAAGGTTGATGTGGAGAAATATAAAGGTAAAAGTATCAAGACACTACGATCTGATCGTGGTGGTGAGTAGCTCTTGGGAGAGTTTAGGAATTACTTATCAGAGGCTGAGATTCAATTCCAATTGTTTGCACCTGGCACACCCCAGTAGAATGGTGTAGCAGAGCAAAGGAATAGGACTCTTATGGAGATGGTTAGATCGATGATGAGTTATTCTGAGTTGCCAGATTCATTCTGGGGATATGCTCTAGATATGATAGTGTATATTCTGAACTTGGTACCATCTAAATCAGTGCCTTCTACTCCCACAAAATTATGGACTGGGCGAAAGCCTAGTCTATGACATATTTGAATTTGAGGGAGTCCAGCACATGTGCTGAAGACAGATGCTGGTAAGTTGGAACCTCGTACGGAAGTGTGCATGTTCGTTGGCTACCCTAGAGGAACGAAAGGTGGTTTATTTTATAGTCCTTGAGATCAGAGGGTGATCGTTAGCACGAACGCCAGATTTCTAGATGAAGACTATGTGATGAACCACAAGCCTACGAGTAAGATTGTTCTGGAGGAATTGAAAGGGGAAGTCACTACTTCAGTACCACCGGTACAAGAGGATATACCATAAGTCACTGCACCGCGTGTTACAGAGGATACACAGGTGATACCTCATCGTAGTGGGAGGGTTGTGAGACAACCTGATAGATTCATGTTCTTGGGAGAATCTTCTGATTTGGTCCCTGGCGAGCAATAACCTGATCCTTGGACATATGATGAGGCAATCCAAGATAAAGATGCGATATCTTGGCAAAGTACAATGAATGCTGAGATTGAATCTATGGATTCAAATCAGGTCTGGGAGCTAGTAGAACCACCCAATGGTGTAAAAACCATTGGATGCAAGTGGATCTACAAAAGAAAGAGAGGAATAGATGAGAAGGTTGAGACCTTCAAAGCGAGTCTTGTTGCGAAGGTGTATACTCAGAAAGAGGGTATCGATTATGAGGAGACCTTTTCACCGGTAGCCATGCTTAAGTCTATCCGGATTCTCTTATCTATTGCTGCTCAAATGATTATGAGGTTTGACAGATGGATGTCAAGACAACTTTCCTTAATGGAAGTCTTGAGAAAAACATCTATATGAAGCAACCAGAGGGATTCATTGCAAAGGGCAAAGAGCATCTTGTGTGCAAGCTTAATCGATCCATTTATGGATTGATGCAAGCTTTGAGATCTTGGAACATCTTCTTTGATGAGGTAATCCAGTCTTATGGATTTATTCAAAGTTCGGATGAGTCTTATGTATACAAGAGATGTGACGGAAACGTAGTAGTATTTCTTGTACTATACGTAGATGACATTTTGTTAATTGGCAACAATGTCAAGGTGTTATCGGACGTAAGGGTATGGTTGTCCAAACAGTTTGACATGAAAGACTTGGGAGAAGTGGGACACATCCTTGGGATCAAGGTTATAAGGGATCGCAGGAAAAGGATGTTGTGCTTATCTCAAGCGTCATACATAGACACCATTATGGATCATTTTAGCATGCAGAACTCCAAGAAAGGTTTTCTACCTTTCAAGAATGGAGTTCCTTTATCTAAGGAGATGTGTCCTAGAACATCTAAGGAGATAGAGGAGATGGAGGTGGTTCCTTATGCTTCGGCAGTAGGGAGCCTCATGTATGTCATGCTATATACGAGATCGGATATCTGCTTTGCCGTGGGCATGATTAGAAGATATCAGAGTAATCCAGGACAGAGATATTAGACAACGGTAAAGCATATATTGAAGTACCTGGGAAGGACTAGGGATTATATGCTAGTATACCAGGCAGACCAATTACTCCCTGTGGCTTATACAGATTCTGACTTCCAATCAGACAGGGATAATAGTAAGTCTACCTCAGATTTTGTGTTTACTTTGGGAGGTGGTGCCATTGTATGGAGGAGTGTCAAGCAGAAATACATGGCGGACTCTACCATGAAAGCTGAGTATGTGGCGGCCTCTGAGGCGGCCAAAGAAGC
Source organism: Wurfbainia villosa (assembly GCA_025175895.1). Taxonomy (NCBI): domain Eukaryota; kingdom Viridiplantae; phylum Streptophyta; class Magnoliopsida; order Zingiberales; family Zingiberaceae; genus Wurfbainia; species Wurfbainia villosa. The sequence goes on from CM046006.1 coordinate 36,886,936, forward strand.
TGTATGGCTCAGGAACTTCTTGATGGACTTAGACGTGATTCCTGGTTTGCTCAGAACTATCACAATTTATTGTGATAATAGTGGTGCAGTTGCAAACTCGAAGGAACCACGAGCCCATAAGGCAAGTAAACACATAGAGCGCAAGTACCACCTGATATGAGAGATCATAAAGCGGGTAGAAGTTGTTGTCGCCTAGATTGCATCCGAGGATGACCTGGAAGATCTTTTCACTAAGGCCCTTCTAGCGAGAGCTTTGATAGGCATGTGGAGGGAATGGGAATCAGATGTATGACAGTATGAGGACAACATAGTCTTTTAGTATAAGTGGGAGATTGTTGGGATGTATACTGAAAAGTCTATCTTTTATATGAACATCTTTATTTTTGAAATAAGAATCACATGATCATTCTTTGCATATTTATGGTTATGCATTTTGTTTAATACATTACATTGTAGATAACATGGTGTGCAGTGTCACATAGGAGATCATGTTATCAGTTCCTTGTAAAGTATAAGTAAAGGCTCACAACTGAGATGGTTTTGGACAAACCATTGACATGGTTGTAGTGTGATTTGATATTGGTTTGTCTTGGCTATAGAATTACACTAGTACACTTTGTGTGTATTGAACAAGATCGACTTAGAGGTGATTCGATTTATTGCTGACTACATAATCGAATCAAGCCTCAAATATTATGTTGTGCATACTCTTAATCCTGATATAATAACGGGCACATATACTTAGTATTCATTTTTTTGATTTACCAATGAGCGAGATTTATAGAGTAAATTAATAGGCTCGGTAAGTTGGGAAATGATATTATTTATATGGTGTGTTGTTGATTATAGGAGGAAACCGTGTCCTATATATTAGGATGATGATGTCCCCTTGAGGAGCTCATAAGATTCATCATGTAAACCCTGCAGGTGGACTTGGTCCGGCATGATGATAAGGTTGAGTGGTACTACTCATGGAGTTAGATGTTGATTGATTAATTGTCAGTAAATTAATTAATCGATGGACATTCGAGATCTTAAACACGGGGAGATATATGTACAAATAATATATGGAGCCCATATTAATTTATGGGGGTTGGTGAGGTAGATTAATGATAATCCTCTAGTGGAATGGATTATCATTAATGGATCGGAATTTATGTGGGCTTGATCCATTGGGTGGCCAAGATCCAACTCCTCCTCATGGTCCCTATCATAGCCTATTAAAACCCTCATGAAGCCTAGATCCGATGATGGAGAATAGAACTCTAGATCCGACGGTGGAGATTAAATCTCTAGATCAACGGTGGAGATTAAATCTTTAGATTCGACGGTGGAGATTAAATCTCTAGATCCGACTGTGGAGATTAAATCTCTAGATCTGACGGTTGAGATTAAATCCCTAGAACTGACGGTGGAGATTAAAAGGAGGCTTGAGCCCAACTCTATAAATAAGGCTCCTAGGGTGGGTGGCAAGAAAATAGAAGGAGAATTAGGGTTTGGGCGGCTAGGGCTTGGAGGGCATTGTGCGGCTAGGGTTTGGAGAATCCTTGGGCGGCAAGGCTTCTTCCTCTTCTCCTTGGCCGACGCCCATCTTGCTCTTCTCAACCTTGGCCGGTGCTCATCCTCTTCTTCTCTCCATCCTTGCCCGGCGGTGACTAGGGTTAGGGTTCTTCCCTTGGAGCTCTTGGTCGGCGCCCACCCCATTCTCTTCATCTACTCCTTGTTCTCTCCTTGGCCGGCGGCAATCTCCAAGCAAGGAGGCTTGGTGGTCGGTTCTAGATAGAAGAAGAGTTTTGTTCTATACATCCTCTTGTTCGGAGCGAGCAAGAAAAGGAAGATCGTGATTTAGGAGGCTTCATCTCTTGGAGGATCGTTGCCTACACAACGTCCAAGAGGAGGATAGGACATACGATAGAAGACCTTGAGGTAAACAAGAGGTATAAATCTTGTTTTGCTTTCCTTAGTTTTCTTTGTATATTGTATGTATGACATGTGGCTAAATTTACCTGGACCCCGAATACAAACGCAAAAACCGTACATCATCTATTCCGCGGCTATTCAAATAATAGAAGTTGGTTGCTTGAACAACAAGTTTGTTCAAGTGACTACTCTAATCGAATAGCACGACGATGGAATGATTTCTTTGGTAATCCCTCTTTGTCAAGGATTAATTTTTAATCTGGGGACGAAGACGGGTTTGCCATGAACAAGCGACCGAGTTGAAGTGGGAAGCGAAGTTTCCTACCTTCATGGCAACCAAGTTTAAGTTAGGCAAAACATTAACATAAAACATAATACAAGAAAGCATGTAAATAAATATGAGTTTTAAACTCCCCCTTAATACATGCAGCTCCCCTTTAACACATGCTAATTTCTCCTCCTAGCATGATTAACTTAAACTTAACTATTTCTCCCCCTTTGACACCATCAAAAATATCTACCATATGTTATATAAGCATGACATCAAGTCTAAGGGAATAAAATCACCAAAACAACATTAAAACCTGATAAAATAGGTTACTGTGCTCGTGCACAGTACTTCAATCGACTGAATCAAAGAATCAGTCGACTGGCAGTAGTTAAAATAGAATTTTTGATTTTTCAAATGAAATTCAGAAATGCACCAGAAATTATAGAAAATTCGAAAAATCATGAAATTTTGAAAACATATTTCTTGTATCATTGAAAAATAGGTTTTCCTAAAAATTAATTTAATTTTTAAATATTTGGCAAAAACTCAAAGATATTGAAAAACACTAAATGTCACGCCCCGAGAGCATGCCGAGCCGAAAATCAAACAGACGACATCTCTCTTGTACGTGGCAACATTTCGGGTTAATACAAGGCCCGTAGGCCCACAATAACAATAACACATAAAAATATAACCAAACCACAACAACATAACAACTATCTACAATAAATACACAGCGGAAACGATACAACAACAATATAATCCCACACATGCATACCGGTATGACTAACACATCAACAATACGAAACCTCGACAAAATCCGAATATACAACATAGTACATCATGAAAACTCCAAATACAATACACAACGGACGGAAAGCCCAAAACAAACACAGAAGCCTCGGAGGTGAGATGAGATGTCAGCCAGCGGTGTGTTAGTAATATATGAGAGATGTCCTAAGGCAATCGCCTTATGTATGAACCATTTATATGATAAATGAAGATTCACTATTTGAGTATACATGTTTAATGTATTTGATTGGATCTTAAACTCATTTACTGAATGTCCACGATACGATTCACAGCATGAGAGAATTTGTGATTGGATCACAACTAGTGAGTATCTCTACATGTGTAATTGTGATGTATCAGAATTATCCCAAGTTGATGAATTGATGGATTTGGACACCATCAATTCTGTCGAGACTAGCATGAGGTATACTCCTTGGTGTATCCAAGCAGCTGATTCTCACTGGCTGGAGACATTGTGATGTCCGGAGTTAATCGTGGATGCTAGTTATGGTAACTAGTTCATTGGAGTGACCAGCCGTAAGACTTCATATGGTTCTCTGCATATATAGATATGTCAATGAAGTTCTTCTTGTGGCTTAAGTGCGATGTTCCTTTGACTTGCGGTATTCAAGTCATCTTGATCATGGAGACTTATGCTTTGACATCTTAAGCAAACATCTACTCGAGGAGATGTGGACCCGAGATGATTGGGTATAAGTCGAAGTGATCGAAGGTGTTTGAATAGCCTATAAAGGATTCACCACTCCTTGCGAGGAGATGTATACCCATGGCCTCTCGTCGGATTGTTACTAAAGTCTTTGGCCAAAGCATTACATATTTAGAGTAAGGTACTCTTCGATACATGTGGAGTAACTAGAATCCGTAGGACAAGGAAATGATACTTGGGCTAGGTGTGACGTAGTCAGCCTAGTGGGGACTGACACTGTAGACCATGTCCTGAACCAAGTGGGTATAAGATGAGTGAAGGGAATGGGGCACGATTCATTCGAGCTACTGAAGGGTTTCAGAAATAGTTCTGGATCAACCGTTGATCTTTTCGGTTAATTGGGGATCATGATGTACTACTAGGTGCCACTCATGATCATTCTATAATTAATGGTTAATTATAGATGGCCAACATAAACCGAGAACCTATTTGGTCACACGCACAACGAGTGTAATCCAAAGGATTTAAAACGAGCTTGAGAATGGGATTCTCAGACCGAGAGAAACTATGTTTGGTTGGACCAAACATAAAGCGAGCATGAAATTGTTTCAGTCGCAATGGAAGCGTGGATGGGCCGTGTCTTATGAAGACATAATGGATGGACCAAAATGGTTTGGTTCTAATCAAATGGATGAGAATAAACCAAAGGGTTTGGTTTATTTTAAACGAATGAACCAAAAGTTGGTTCGGTTCGTTTTAACTTAAAATAAACCATCATGGTTTGGTTTATTTTGACTTATCCTAATGGAGCGGGTTAACGGGCTTTATGGATATGATCCATTAACCATTAAGAGAATTAGTTCTCTATAAAATAGGGCTTAAACCCTAACCCTAACTCTAATCTAGTTTTGGCCGCCCAACCTAGTTGCCGCCAACCTCCTTGGAGTTTTTGGCGCCCAACCCTAAGCTGCCGCAATCCAGCTTTTGTGCAGCCGTCCAACTTGTTGCCGGTGACCAAGCTTCAGCCGGTGAACCTCCGGCGACCCTCCGGTGATCTCCTCTAGGTTCGGTGATAAGGTGAGCTTCCATCTCTCCTTGGCCGGCCTCTATTCCTCCACCAAAAGCTGTCCAGTTTTTCTGGACAGCTTGTTTCTTTGTTGGCGGAGCGTCGTTTGGACGATGGTTAGTGCTCCGATAGCACCTAACTTACCGGGGATTTGATCTCCGGTAATCCTCTGAGGTGGAGGACGAAGGATTCGTCAATTGGTTGACGAATACCTCTCCGGAGAAGCGAGTTTTGAGAACTCGTTTTAGGATCCGAATTTGGATTCGGATCGTGATCATCTCTCGATCACGTCGTCTTCAACACGAGGCTAGTAACCCGCATTTAAGACGGCTCGTGACTTAGCGAAGTCATCCCGAGGAGCTCGGCGTGGATACGGATAGAGACGATTCTTACGAGGATCGTTCCGGTTGATGCCGTTCCCGCTACACGTCATACGAAAGGTATAACGTAGATAATTTCTTTTATTGCAAATTTTAATTTACGGTTATGTCTACACTTGTTGTAATATGCATGCATGTGTTGTGTGTGTTGTAATAAATATAGATTTATTATTTTTAATTGCTTCCGCTGTGCTCATGTTTACGAAACATGATCAAACACACACACGCCGCGGTGCCGGAAACCCAACAGTGGTATCAGAGCCCAGGTTGTGTTTCAACATAATCGTAAAATTGGTTTTGCGATAGTCATAATGTATTTCTGGAAATTTTCTAAATTTTGGAAATTTAGAAGTATTTATGGAAATTTTTCAATTTTGGAAAGTCTAGAAGTATTTATGGAAATCTTCCACTTTTGGAAAGTTGGAAGTATTTATGGAAATTGATATTTTCCATAAATAAAATATTTGATTAGATTCTGGAAATTTGTTTCCTAATTTAATTATGATTTGATTTGGGAAATCAAATCTTAAAATATTTTATTTCCATAAGTAGTTTTAATTATTTAGGAAATTGGTTTCCTAAATAGATTTTCCTTAATCAAATAATTCCATGAATAAAATATGTGATTAGATTTGGAAATTTGTTTCCTAATTTAATTATGATTTGATTTGGAGAATCAAATCTTAAACATATTTTATTTCCATAAATAGTTATGACATATAAGGAAATTATAAACATGACATAAGTGTATGCCATGTAATTGCATTAGATGCATAACATTATGCCATGCGTGTCGTGACATGTAGATGTATGCCATGTAGATAATAGTTATTTGCATGCAAAGAGGATGAGACATAAAACCCTTACTCAATATTAAAGCTTACACCTTCCATTAATATGGTTAGAACCAGAGTTCTGTTTCTTGTTTGGGTTGTTGGACTCTCTCCAAGCCCGGCTCGAACCTGAATATGTTCAAACCATGGAATAGTTTAATACTAATATGGTAAGAGTCAGAGGTCAATCATTAGCTTTGGTTGTTGGACTCTCTCCAAGCTGGGCTAATTGGTTGAATGCGCTCTAACCATATTAAAACTATGTCCTGATTAATGGGTTGGCTTTAACCTGGAGCATCGGCTTGTTGGACTCTCTCCAAGGTCGATGTAAAGGGAGGTGAAGTTGGGTGCTATGCATATGATGCATACTTGTTAATGTGTTAACAACCTGATGTATGTGTGAACATTCAAATAGTTGATAGCACATTGTGATAGTTGCATATACGTGATATGCAATCGGTATAGATGATACCTACCGTCGTAGTTATGAATGGCTTGTTGGACTCTCGCCAAGGTTGTTCATAACTATGATGGATATCAGCCCATTCGGAGATGGACCTACGATCTCCCGAAGTGATTTTGGGGTTTTTGAAATTCGAAAAATGAATGGGATTTATAAATGTATATTGATGCATTTTTAAAATCATTTTCTCATATATGCTCATTTTGTATTTCTAGGTCAATAAATTGATCATGACGTCTTTGAATTTGCGCACTATTTTGGATTCGAACAAAGGGCTAACTTAACTTCTGGGTGGCTTAGAAACCTGAGAATTGTTCTCAAGGCGGAAAAGCTTGCATATGTCCTTGAAGAGCCTCTTCCTGACCGTCCTAAGGACGATGCAACTCCAGACCAAATGTTGGTCTATCAGAAACATGTGGCAGATTCTGAGCTGGCGAGTTGCATCATGCTAGCGATGATGGTACCTGAGCTGCAAAAGCAGCATGAGCATATGGATGCTAATACTATGGTCTTCCATCTTCATGAGTTGTTCGATGAGCAAGCGAGATCCGAAAGGTTCGAGGTCTCTAGGCTCCTCTTCACTACGAAGATGCAAGAAGGTTTCGTAGTGCGATTTGTGCTAAAGATGAATGGGTACATCGAGCGGCTAGCTACCCTCGCTTTGTGATGGATCATGAGTTAAGTATTGACTTAATTCTGCATTGTTTTCCCAAGAGTTTCTCGCAATTTGTGATGAACTATCGGATGAACAAATTGGAATCCACCATTCCCGAGCTCCTCAATATGCTGAAGACTGTGGAGCCTTCTGTGAAGCATGAGGAGAAGGCGGTTCTGTTAGTTGATTCCTCAAAGAAAGGTTCTAAGAGGAAGGCAAAAGAACAGAAGAAAGGAAAGAAAAGGCAAAGAAGGCGGAACCTAAAGGGCACTTGCCATCACGTGGCAAGGAAGGCCCTTGAAGAAAGCGCAAGATTTATCTTGAGTCCATGAAGAAGAAGAAGGCATCCGATGCCCCATCCTCTTCAGGTATCTTCGTTATTGATTGTCATTCTATTTCCTTAGACACTTGGGTATTGGATACTGGGTGTAGCTCACATATATGTAATGACATACAGGGGCTAAGGAATAGAAGAAGACTTGTCAGAGGGGAGTCAAATTTGCGAGTTGGCAATGGAGCAAAGGTTGCTGCGATCGCCATCGGAACTTATTTGCTGAAGCTCCCTAGTGGACTAGTCTTGGAACTGGACAATTGCTATTATGTTCCTTCTCTAATAAAGAACATTGTTTCTATTTCCTGCTTAAATAGAAATGGTTTCCATTTAATGTTTAGTAACAATTGTTGTTATATAACTTTGAATGGCGTACTTTATGGAACTGGAACTTTGAATAATGACATTTATACGTTGGACGTATCCAGTGACATTTTCAATATCGAAGCGAGCAACACGCGTGCTTGAAAGGATAATCACATAGACTCCTATATGTGACATTGTCGTCTTGGCCATATAAGCAAGAAACTCATGTCCGAATTACACCGATGTGGAATTCTGGAATCGTTTGAATTGGATTCATACGATACATGCGAATCATGCTTAAAAGGCAAGATGACCAAGTTACCTTTTACTGGAAAATGTGAACGAGTGGGAGAGTTACTAGGTCCAATACATACTGATGTATGTGGACCTATGTCAACTCAAGCATTAGGAGCCTATAGCTACTTCATTACCTTCACCGATGATCACTCACGGTTTGGGTATGTGTTCTTGATGAAACACAAGTCTGAAGCCTTTGAAAGGTTCAAAGAATTCAGAAATGAAGTAGAGAAACAACATGACAAAAGTATTAAAATACTTCGATCGGATCGAGGTGGAGAATACTTAAGTCAAGAGTTTCTTGATTATCTAAGAGACAATGGCATATTGTCTCAATGGACTCCGCCCTATACACCACAGCATAATGGTGTATCTGAGAGGCGTAACCGGACCTTGTTGGACATGGTCAGGTCAATGATGAATCATGCGACTCTTCCCAAGTCCTTTTAGGGTTATGCACTTCAGACAACTGTTTACTTGTTAAACAGAATGCCTACCAAGGTAGTCTCAACTACTCCATATGAGATATGGAATGGTAAGAAACCTCATGTATCTTACTTGAAGATATGGGGTTGTCCTGCTTATGTGAAGCGGACTGTATCAGACAAACTGGATGCTAAGTCTGATAAATATCTATTTATTGGATACCCTAAGGAAACAAAGGGTTACCAATTCTATCATCCTGTGGAACAAAAGGTGTTTGTTTCAAGGCATGCTGTGTTTCTAGAGAAAGAGTTTCTCTTGCAAGAAAACAGTGGGAGTGTCGTCGAGCTTGAGGAGGCTCGAGAGACTCAAATAGACATTGATGAGATACCTGGTGAAGCACAATGATGACAACTCATAGTGATGAGCAATCGGCTGGACCTATTGTAACACCACATCTTCGTAGATCTGGTAGAACACGCAATATTCCTGAGAGATATGGATTTCTCGTAAGTGAATCGAATGACGTGTTACTCATTGATGATAAGGAGCCTACCAGTTATGAAGAAGTGCTGACAAGTTCAGAAAGGGATAAGTGGCTAGGTGCCATGAAGTCGGAAATGGATTCCATGTACGAAAACCAAGTTTGGAACTTGGTTGACCCACCTGAAGGCATAAAGCCTATAGGGTGCAAGTGGGTTTTCAATAAGAAAACCGACATGGATGGTAATGTGATTACCTATAAGGCTAGATTAGTGGCGAAAGGATATCGTCAAAAGCAAGGTGTTGATTATGACGAAACCTATTCGCCTGTAGCTATGCTTAAATCCATTCGATTCTCACGCCATAGCGGCTCATTATGATTATGAGATATGGCGGATGGATGTGAAAACAACTTTCCTTAATGGAAACACCGCCGAGGGGCGTGTATATGATACAACCTGAGGGTTTCACATCGGTTGATAAAACCAAGGTATGCAAATTGCGACGGTCCATTTATGGATTGAAGCAAGCATCCAGGAGCTGAAATATCCGTTTTGATGAGACAATCAAAAAGTTTGATTTCTCACAAAATCCAGACAAACCTTGTGTGTACAAGAAGGTTAGTGGGAGTGCAGTCGTATTCCTAGTATTGTATGTCGATGACATATTACTTATAGGAAACGATGTGTCAATCTTACAGTCAGTTAAGGTTTGGTTATCCAAGACATTCTCCATGAAAGACCTGGGAGAAGCAACCTACATCCTTGGGATTAAGATCTATAGAGATAGATCGAAACGGTTGCTTGGTCTTTCGCAGTCTACATATATAGACCGAGTGCTAAAGAGGTTTAGCATGTCGGAATCCAAGAAAGGTTATCTGCCCATCAGGCATGGGGTACACCTTTCGAAGTCTATGTGTCCGCATAGAAGGCGAGAGGATTTGCATGAGTAAGATTCCCTATGCATCCGCAATAGGATCTATCATGTATGCTATGTTATGTACGAGGCCCGATGTATCGTATGCTCGAGTGTCACGGGCGGATACGATCGATCTAGGAATGGATCATTGGCAGTTAAGGCGATCCTTAAGTACTTGAGAAGAACTAAGGATGTGTTCCTAATATATGGAGAAGGGACATGGTGATACACGGGTATACGGATGCGGCTTCGAGACAGACAAGGATGATTCCGTGTCTCGGTCTAGATACGTGTTCACCTTGAATGGGGGCGCAGTGAGTTGGAAAGGTTCCAAACAAGAGACTGTAGCGGATTCTACCACTGAGGCAGAATATATTGCAGCTTCGGAAGCAGCAAAGGAAGCGGTTTGGATCAAGAAGTTCGTTCATGAACTTGGTGTGATTCCGGCCATTGTTGAAGCAATACCGGTCTACTGCGACAACAATGGAGCAATTGCATAGGCGAAAGAGCCAAGGTCTCATCAACGATCAAAACATGTGCTTCGCCGCTATCATCTTATCAGAGAGATCATCAGTAGGAACGAAATACAAATCGAGAAAATTCCCACTGAAAGGAACTTAGCGGATCCTTTGACTAAAGCATTACCTCAAAGTAAGTTTGAGGGTCATGTTAGTTCTTATGGTATTGGATACCGTAGCGATTGGCATTAGGCCAAGTGGGAGTCTGTTAGTAATATATGAGAGATGTCCTAAGGCAATCGCCTTATGTATGAATCATTTATATGATAAATGAAGATTCACTATTTGAGTATACATGTTTAATGTATTTGATTGGATCCTAAACTCATTTACTGAATGTCCATGATACGATTCATAGCATGAGAGAATTTGTGATTGGATCACAACTAGTGAGTATCTCTACATGTGTAATTGTGATGTATCGGAATTATCCCTAGTCGATGAATTGATGGATTTGGACACCATCAATTCTGTCGAGACTAGCATGAGGTATACTCCTTGGTGTATCCAAGCAGCTGATTCTCACTGGCTGGAGACATTGTGATGTCCGGAGTTAATCGTGGATGCTAGTTATGGTAACTAGTTCATTGGAGTGACCAGCCGTAAGACTTCATATGGTTCTCTGCATATATAGATATGTCAATGAAGTTCTTCGTGGCTTAAGTCGATGTTCCTTTGACTTGCGGTATTCAAGTCATCTTGATCATGGAGACTTATGCTTTGACATCTTAAGCAAACATCTCTCGAGGAGATGTGGACCCGGATGATTGGGTATAAGTCAGTGATCGAAGGTGTTTGAATAGCCTATAAAGGATTCACCACTCCTTGCGAGAGATGTATACCCATGGCCTCTCGTCGGATTGTTACTAAAGTCTTTGGCCAAAGCATTACATGTTTAGAGTAAGGTACTCTTGATACATGTGGAGTAACTAGAATCAGTGAGGACGAGGAAATGATACTTGGGCTAGGTGTGATGTAGTCGGCCTAGTGGGGGTGACACTATAGACCATGTCGAACCAAGTGGGTATAAGATGAGTGAAGGGAATGGGGCACGATTCATTCGAGCTCTTCAAGGGTTTCAGAAATAGTTCTGGATCAACCGTTGATCTTTTCGGTTAATTGGGGATCATGATGTACTACTAGGTGCCACTCATGATCGTTCTATAATTAATGGTTAATTATAGACGGCCAACATAAACCAAGAACCTATTTGGTCACACGCACAACGAGTGTAATCCAAAGGATTTAAAACGAGCTTGAGAATGAGATTCTCAGACCGAGAGAAACTATGTTTGGTTGGACCAAACATAAAGCGAGCATGAAATTGTTTCAGTCGCAATGGAAGCGTGGATGGGCCGTGTCTTATGAAGACATAATGGATGGACCAAAATGGTTTGGTTCTAATCAAATGGATGAGAATAAACCAAAGGGTTTGGTTTATTTTAAACGAATGAACCAAAAGTTGGTTCGGTTCGTTTTAACTTAAAATAAACCATCATGGTTTGGTTTATTTTGACTTATCCTAATGGAGCGGGTTAACGGGCTTTATGGATATGATCCATTAACCATTAAGAGAATTAGTTCTCTATAAAATAGGGCTTAAACCCTAACCCTAACTCTAATCTAGTTTTGGCCGCCCAACCTAGTTGCCGCCAACCTCCTTGGAGTTTTCGGCGCCCAACCCTAAGCTACCGCAATCCAGCTTTTGTGCAGCCGTCCAACTTGTTGCCGGCGACCAAGCTTCAGCCGGTGAACCTCCGGCGACCCTCCGGTGATCTCCTCTAGGTTCGGTGATAAGGTGAGCTTCCATCTCTCCTTGGCCGACCTCTATTCCTCCACCAAAAGCTGTCCAGTTTTTCTGGACAGCTTGTTTCTTTGTTGTCGGAGCGTCGTTTGGCGGCGGTTTAGTGCTCCAATAGCGCCTAACTTACCGGGGATTTGATCTCCGGTAATCCTCTGAGGTGGAGGACGAAGGATTCGTCAATTGGTTGACGAATACCTCTCCGGAGAAGCGAGTTTTGAGAACTCGTTTTAGGATCCGAATTTGGATTCGGATCGTGATCATCTCTCGATCACGTCGTCTTCAACACGAGGCTAGTAACCCGTACGAAGACGAAGCTCGTGACTTAGCGAAGTCATCCCGAGGAGCTCGGCGTGGATACGGATAGAGACGATTCTTACGAGGATCGTTCCGGTTGATGCCGTTCCCGCTACACGTCATACGAAAGGTATAACGTAGATAATTTCTTTTATTGCAAATTTTAATTTACGGTTATGTCTACACTTGTTGTAATATGCATGCGTGTGTTGTAATAAATATAGATTTATTATTTTTAATTGCTTCCGCTGTGCTCATGTTTACGAAACATGATCGAACACACACACGCCGCGGTGCCGAAAACCCAACACGGTGCTCCAAGCTATCACGAAGACTTCTACTTGTTACCTGGGCAAGAGAAAAACTCAAGGTCCGTTGGGGTGGTGAGTAAAACTCAGTAGGTAATAGAAAATATGTATATATGTAATATTACATGTATTTCAACAACATAATCTGAAGGTGCAACAGGTATATCAGCATAGTATATAAATACAAGTATATACTGTATAACCGAATGAACAACGTAAAATGCAGACATACCTAAAGTCTGCTACGCTACTCTGATCCAACCTGAACATATATCCAACATATATATATATAACAGGAAGAGTAAGATCAACTCACAATATACTCAAGCTACAGGTCAAGTTATCTAATAGTCTGTCCAACACATACCAGTATCCGACACAACTGTATAACATATGCAAGAAGCATGCATGAATATGATGTACAATCAAATGCAGCAAGCATAATACAATCAAATGCAACATCACAATAAGAATATATATATAGACTGCATCTATATATGTATACTAATCACAATCATCCATATATATATATATACATGCATATATGTATATATATGACAATATGCAAAAATGTCATAAGTCGACAATGCAACATGCATGGTCATGTCGGCTCACCCTAAAGCTACCACGACCCCAGTGTGGCCTCGGTGGATTGAGCATGACAACTGTCCCAACTCAACACCAACCACTACTCTCGAGTGGCTGAGTGGGCAGTATGATTGAGTAACATATAAGCGTAAAGAGCAAGCTACACGATGGGGGTCCCTGCTGTTGGCCACTCCGACAGTCACTACCCATGAGTGGTCAAGTGCCACACACGCAGGACTACGACACGCAAATTCAACTACCACCGTCTATAGTGGTAGAGTGTGGCACCACAATGCTCTGCCCTCACACCGGTTACTCCTCCTATGAGTAACCGTGGAGGCAGGATGACTGGCGACACTCTCAACCACAAGGGAGACCTCGTCGCCAGCATGTATGCAAATGACATGAATGCAATGTCTCACATACAGACATCCACCATAGACTCTCTATTCTATAGAGAATCATACTAACCAGATAAATTCACTCTCTATCTTGCAGAGAGTCGTACTCAACTGATCATAATACTCTCTATCCTGTAGAGAGTCATACCAATCTAATCGACGCACTCTCTATCCTGTAGAGAGTCGTACTCAACTGATGGACACACTCTCTATCCTGTAGAGAGTCGTACTCATCTGATTATAACAAGCTAGGACCACCAGTCCATAGTGACACACTAAGTATCATTCCCCTGACCATTTACACAATACATGGTCGGTGGTAACATGCAACCTAAGGGTACTAGAACTAGCCCTAGGTTCAAGATATTATCTACCTACGGATGACCTTTTTTCCCAATGTACAATCAGGTTGTCATCCGGACTTTACTATTTGCACTTAACTTAAACAATTTCTAAGTTACTTACATCACCTATATGTATAACTCCTAATCATGGTAAAATAAACATGATAGCAGCAATGGAGTTAATAGCCAACGGTAAAGTATCAAGCATACGATAATAAGAGCAGGGTCAAGATAATATGAACATATAACATGCTCATATCTATGTCTAAATCTGAATGCAATTACATCTACCGGACCAGGTAAGAAATTATCCACATGTTATGAAGACTGTGTCGATAGTCTTCACGTCCATGAACCTATCTTGAATTAAGGTCCCAACTGTAGAATACAAATAACCAATTGCCATCATACATACTAGGAATATGAATCTAAACCAATCTTAGTCCATTTTGTAAACCACATATATACTATAAGTAGAATTTCCCTACAGTATCAAATTAAATCAATTCACATAGAAATCTCAATCTAAACTTACCTAACATTGCTTCAATTGCCCACAGCCAATCCGGAAGAAGAAATCCATTGTCCTAAGCACCTAACTTCTTGATTCACATTTGAAAATATGATATGGACAATTCAACTGAGTTGAAGACAACAACCCATCTCTACCTGTAATTGCAAGATGTATTACAGGTATCATTAATCCAATTTAAACCTTACCTTCAATCCTTCACAATTTCGATCCTACGGTGAATCTGTACTTGAAACCCACCATTGATCTTCACCCACCAACTTACTGCCCAAAACCTATCAACACCTCATTAAGCACTCATCTCCCTGTCCATCAAATGAATTGAACTGGATTCATAGCACAAGAGGGGAAACTGATTTTACTTACCACAATTGAAACCTCAACGACAGCAGCAAGATCCCCACAGATCGACAGCTCACAGAAACATCACTGCCCTATTCGCCTGCCACGATCTCCGGTGCCCTAGCTCCGGCGCTAATCGACAGTGAGAAACCCCAATGACCGGAAACCCATAGAAACGTTACTGCCCAAAACAACAAAAATTTGGGTTTAGCCGCGGCAAATCCAGAGGACTCTAAAATCCCGTCTACTATAAGAAAAGTCCACGCCTTACCTTGCTCCGGTGACAACCGTAAAGGCCTCCAATCGAACCGTTGCCGAAGCCACCTCGCTGCCCTAGCAACTCCGCCGACGCGAATCTCCCCCTATCCCCTGTTCCTCGGAGAAAATTCACGCTCCATACCACTTGCTCCGGCAACGATCGGGAAGAACAGCTCCCGATTGAAGCGTCGCCTACCCGAACTTCCTGACCATGTGCTCGCTCGTCGCCGGCACGTCAGTGGGCACCGTCAAGGGTGGTCGACCGTCGCTTGCAGAGGGGAACCAACCGTGGTTGACCTTCGCTTGGGGAGGAAAAGGAGGCGCCTGTGACCGGCCTTCACTTGCAGAGAAGAAGAGGGAGCGACGAGAGGCAGAGAGATCGCGAGAAGAGGAGGAGTGTCTCCCGTTTTGGAAAAGAAAAATCACAATTGAAGAAGACGTTCGGGAATGAATCGACGTAGGTAATGAAGGTGACGAGGAAATAATGGAGAGGGTAAACGGGTCGACAAAGAAATATAAAACGGATCCATTAATGGTTTGGGTTTTAACACCCTATAAGCCCTTAACCCTATATCCATTCAATTATTTCATACGATTTAAACTTAGGTTAGGTTTAAATTAATCCCTAACCATCCCTCTTGAATTTAATTTACCCATAGACTCGGATTTAAGTTCATTTAAATCCTGAAAAATTTCTAAAACTCCTGAGAAAAATTCCCCAAGACAATCCCTACTTAGCAAGGGATTTTTTTTTTCGGTATTTTACACTAAAGTTTTTATCAACTTGAAAGCTTAGTTTTGCCTTGAATTGTTTTAAAACATGAACTTGTAGTTTATAAAACATAAAATGGTTTTAGAACATTTGAAATATTCAACCATGATCTTTGGGCAATATGTTTATGAATTAAACATATGCTTTCTCCATGATTGGTCTATGATTGCTATCATGATACCTATAATGACTCATCAAAATGTTATAATCATAAGTGAGTCATTTGTATCATCCTAATATCTCACCCATGCTATGTTTTCAATCAAGTTAGCCTATAGTGAGTGTGAGATGAACCTAAAGGTATTTATACTTAACCACCAATTTTCATGCAATTCTACCAAGGTTAAGTATCACTCAACATAATCATAATACTAATATGATCCTAATTGCATATTATGATCATAAATAATGTATTATCACTAATTGCACATTATGATCATAAACCATATATTACCATCCAAAACATAAATCATGATCATTTATCAAGTATAAAATCAAGCATAAATCATGATTTAAACATTCAATTCATGGGTTACACATTATCATCATCCAACACTAAGTTAGAAATTATCACCCACATCATCCTCATAAATCAAATATCACTATACCAACTTCCTCATCATCCTAAGTCAAACATTTACCATGATATAAATTGAAGTCCAATTATGGTTGACTCTCCTAGGTTCTCCTAACCCTTAAGGATGGACTTAGGAACCCAATATAGATTTTTTCCAATAGGGTTCACTAAGTATTCCTTTGGGATTCATTTACTAGCTATCATTGTTGTTTTAGATTGATCCCTTGCAATTAAATAATGATATGTTTTTTCATTTTTGGATCCCTTGTATCCTAACACCTTCTTGTTGAAGCTAGCCCTTTGGCTCCCAATGATCATGTTCAAAGTGTTGGAGCCAATGGTAAATTTTTCTAGGGCCTTAGTTAGAAAATCTACCTTTTCTTTCAAAACCCTATTTTCTTCAACTAAGCATGCATCATTTACACTAGAAGAATTATCATTATCATGATAACAGGCAATTTTCAATTTTTCTTCTAGTTCATTGATTTCATTAAGCATGCTTTTATTTTTCTTTTTAGTCCTAAATAGCTCCTTAGTTAAACTAGTAATCATGGAAATAACTTTCTTGGGAGGGAGATTCGTTACCTCACTTACCCAATCTCCTTCTTGTGATTCCAATGAGGATGAAGATGAAGCTCCCCCTTCACTTGAGCTCTCCTCACTTGAGCTTGTTTCTTCTTTTTCAGAGGAGGTGGAGTCTAAGTCTTTTATTGCTATAAGTGTAAGACTTGTAAATGCATGTTCTCCTCCGATGATGATGAAGAATCATCCCATGTGGCTTTGTGTGTCTTGGCCTTCCCTTTTTCTTTAATTTTTCTTTCTTCTTCCTTCTCCTTGCTCCTCTTCTTCTTGTCTCCTTTCTTCCTCCTTTCTTCCTTACTTTTGTTCAAGAGGGGACAATCATCCCTTATGTGTTCCTCTCCTTGGCAATTGTAGCAAATAATTTTTTCTCCTCGGCCTTCTTCCCCTATCATAAGACTTGTTAAATTTAAAACTCTTTAAAGTACATCTCACCTTCCTTACCATATATGCTTCATCATTGATATCCATTGATGAGGAAGATGAATCATCAGATGAGGAGGGTGGAGTCTCCTTATTCTTCTTCTTTCCTTTTTCCGCCACCAATGCTACTCCCCTTGGCTTTGTGCTTAATTCTTCTACTATGCCTTTAAGCCTAGTTTCATGGAGTTCTATAGTTGAAAAGAATTCTTCTAGAGTACTCAACTCTAGATTCTTAGAGATGTAGAATGAATCTACCATGGAACTCCATCTTGAAGATCGGGGGAAGGCGTCTATGACTTTCATGATCATGTCTCAGTTCGAAAGCTTTTCTTCTACACTTGTTAAACCAGTTATTATTTCCTAGAATCGAGAATGTAAAGAAAGTAACTTTTCTCCTTTTTCTAATTTGATGTTGCTTAATTGTGATCGGAGGAGGTCCCTTCTTGCAAGCTTTGCCTCGAAGGTGCCTTCATGAAGTTCTATTAATTTCTCCCACATCTCCTTGGTGCTTGCACAATCTCCGATCCGGTTGATCTCTTGTTGAGGAAGCACATTGAATAGGTGATGTTTTGCTTTTGAATTTGCCAAGTGCTTCTCTCTTTGCTTCTTGGTCCACCTTGACTTTTCTATAGGCTTCCCCTCTTCATCCCTAGGTATATCGAAACCGAATTCCATTATTAACATGATATCGAAGTCGGTCTCAAAAAATACCTCCATGCACTTCTTCCACCAAGCGAATTCTCCCTCGAACTTGGGTGGATGAATATTGGAGCCGACCATCTCTTGTCGTGCTTGTGTTGGTGATTAGTCTTCGACAAGATCTTCTCTATGATATCACTTATTGGAGGATTGGTGGCCGGCTAGAAGGGGGTGAATAGTCCTTTGTCGCGTACGATGGAAGTCGATCGCTCTTAATCATCTACAAGCAAAGTTAGCGCAGCGGAATACGCTAATACAAGACAATTAAGCTAAATACAAGAAGTAAAAAAGAAGATCATTCACTAACACAAATATATAACATGGTTCACGACCCTTGCCACTAATACACGACCGATTCATATGGCGAATTACTCCCTCAACCAAATCTTCACTAGTCTCTCCTTTGCACTAAGCAGGGTGGAGGTAAACCTTTCTTACACAATATCCCTCTTTATAATATGATTGAAATAATAGCAAGAAAGAGGGAAGAAAATGTTTAGGGCACTTGGGAGTATGATTGGAGTTCAAACATTAACCACCCTAAGTGACCTAAGGCCTCTTCTTATAGGAAAGAGATCATTCTTTGTTGGTGCAATTGACCCAGGTCACGATTGACCGGACTCGAGTGATGTTTTGATGTTTAACAAATTGAGTTGATATTGATGTTTGACATTAATATCTGTTGATGTTTTGGGGAGATTATTTATACAATCAACCCGGGTTATGTTTAACCAGACTCGAGTTTGACTCGAGGGAGACTTTGATGGTTGACTGGAGTTGACCATGTCATGGAAAGTCCAAGTCTTGAGTACTTGGCATGTAAAGTCCAAGCATGGGTCTTGGCAAGGAAAAGTCCAAGCATGGGTCTTGGCAAATGGAAAGTCCAAGCATGGGTCTTGGCAAATGGCCATCATCGATCGTGACCGATGGCGATCGACCTTTAGCGATCGGCCGACCTTTGGGCAATGATCGCTCGACGGCAAATGAGTCCTCCAAGAAAACATTGTTTCGACGGCCTTCGACCATCTGATCTCGACCTGGACCATCGATGGGATGTCTCTGGTCGGATCTATGCTTAAGATCATTCCCGTAAGGAGGATACGACCTCACTTACACTCGCACACACGAGCTTACCTCGATACTTACGTGTTGCTTTTGCTTCCGGCCTTCCACTCGATTCCTTCGGCTCCCTCCGAAGTCACTCGAGTGTCGCCCGACCACCGCGGCTTCCTCCGGGTGTCGCTAGCCTTCAGCTCCAGCTATATTAATCTTCTGCACACTCGATTCAGCTCGTGAGATAACGATATGAGCTTAACTTTGTATCATTTGCTATAATCAAAACCCAGGTTTGACTTAGGTGCCTACTGCACCAACAATCTCCCACTTTTTGATTTATGGCAAACCCACATACAAAGTTAAGAAAGACAAATTAAGTGCATTAAGTAAACTGAGTAAGAGATATGCATGAATGTGCAGGAGTATATAAAAACTCTTTTTCAAGTGCTCCCCCTTGAGGAATCCTCCCCCTTGACCGAGGGTGAGTACTTGAGAAAGTGTTTTAACTCTCCCCCTTGATATTTGCTACTAAAAAAAAGAATTAAGTAACCGAAATCACTTAATATTGGCCATAGGCTTTAAAATAAGTTAAAAAAATGATTTCTTAACCTTGGCCTTTACTTTAATTTTGTTAACAAATTAACTAAGAGTTAAGTAAATTACTTTTTGTATTGTTAACGAAAACAAGTTAACTAAATGTGTTTAAGTTAAGAATTCCCTTAACTTGTTTCGTTAACTTAAAGTTAAGTAAGTAAGCCTTGGCCATAAAAAAAACTTTAAGTAAGCCTTGGCCATAAAAAAAAACTTTAACTTTGGCCTTTTTCTCCCCCTTTTTCCATATATCGAAAAGAGTGAGGGTGTGTGTGGAAAAAAATAAGTTTTAATTTTAAAGTCCAAGCATGTTCCACATTATTTCGAAAATAATATACTGAAAATAATTTCATCTATAAAATGTTCGACTCATATTTGGCTTGATTGATATGAAAGATCAACCAGTCCTGGTCAGAGTCGGTTAGTATGTATGATTATACTCCGTGGTTCATAGCGATGCACTAGCTCTACATCTGGAACCAGGAGTAAGGTCCTAACATCTCACGCCCATCTACGTGGCTAAGTACACAAACACATTAGTCCTATGTGTTGTGAGATGTACTGGCTCCTTAAATCTATAGGTGCATGATATCTAAGGTATGTCCTATGCTAGTTCCATGAAATTAAAGAAATAGTAGTAAGAACATATAATTTGCAAGTACCTATTCTATTACGCACATGCCCAATTTTCATCTTAATAGACTAAATTCGGCTTTGGGTAGGGGTTTAGTAAATAGGTCTGCCAAGTTAGACTTCGATTCGACGTATTCGAGTTGTATGGCTCCGTTGGCCACATGTTCTCGAATGAAATGGTGTTTGACCTCTATATGTTTGGTCCTAGAGTGACATATCGGATTCTTTGTAAGATTAATTGAACTAATGTTATCTACGTGAAGTTTAGTATTCGTAAAGTCTAACTTAAAGTCGCGGAGAGTGTGCTTCATCCAAAGAAGCTGCGTGACACACTCACCCATCGCGATGTATTCGGCTTCGGTGGTAGATAAAGCAACACAGTGTTGCTTCCTACTGCACCAACTCACTAGACTCGAGCCGAGTAGTTGACAACAACCACTCGTGCTCTTTCTATCGAGTTTACTACCGGCATAATCCGAATCAGAGTAGCCGATTAGTTCGAACTCCGTAGATCTAGGGTACCAAATACCAACGTTAAGTGTACCCTTAAGATATCTAAGGATACGCTTAACTAGGGTTAGGTGAGACTCCTTAGCACATGTTTGAAACCTAGCGCACATACTTACTGCGAATAGGATGTCGGGTCGACTCGCAGTTAAGTATAGGAGACTTCC
This sequence comes from Wurfbainia villosa, assembly GCA_025175895.1. NCBI lineage: Eukaryota > Viridiplantae > Streptophyta > Magnoliopsida > Zingiberales > Zingiberaceae > Wurfbainia > Wurfbainia villosa. Next base: position 36,908,134 of record CM046006.1, read on the forward strand.
TATCGTGCTCCTATAGTACTTTAAGTCAATGGACTTACTTTCTGGGTCTTCTCCTATGTTAACATTAATCGCCATTGGGGTGTTTATTATCTTAGCGTCTTGCATTCCAAATCTTTTAATTAACTCCTTAGTTTATTTCTGTTGATATAGGTATATACCATCCTTAGTTTGTTTAATTTGTAGACCTAAAAAGAAACTTAACTCGCCTACCAAGTTCATTTCGAACTCACTTTCCATGAGTGAAACGAACTCGTTTAGTAAGGCTGAGTTAGAGGTTCCAAAAATTATATCGTCTACGTAAATTTGAGCTATGAATATTTCTTTACCTAAGGTTTTTACGAAGAGAGTTGGGTCAACTAAGCCTTGGTTAATCCCTTTTGACTTAAGATGGATTGAAAGTCTCTTGTACCAAGCTCGAGGAGCTTGTTTAAGTCCATAGAGAGCTTTCTTAAGTTTTAGAACATGATCGGTTTTATCTAGATTTTCGAATCCGGGGGGTTGGCTAACATAAACTTCTTCTTTAATGTATCCATTTAGGAATGCCGACTTAACATCCATTTGAAACAGCTTAAATCCTCGATGTGCGGCATAAGCTAGCAACATTCGAATGGATTCGAGTCTAGCTACTAGGGCATAGGTTTCGTCGTAATCTAAGCCTTCGACTTGGCTAAACCCTTTGGCGACTAACCTAGCCTTGTTTCTAACTACTTCACCTTTATCATCAAGCTTATTTCGAAACACCCACCTTGTTCCAATTATCATTTTGTCTTTAGGTGGTGGTACTAATTCCCACACTTCATTCCTAGTAAATTGAGCTAGCTCTTCTTGCATTGCAATAATCCAATCGGGATCAAGAAGAGCTTGTTCAATTGATTTGGGTTCTATCTTTGAAATTAAGGAAATTTGACTAAGGTTCCTATAGGATGCTCTAGTTCGAACTCCTAGATTAGGATCTCCTATCACTTGATCGATAGGGTGGTTAGTCTAAATCCTAGATTGGGTTGGGTTTGTGTCACCTAATGCTTGATCAATGGGGTGACTTGGTTGAACACTAGTTTGACTCGGATCACTTGTCACTTGGTCGACAAGAGAAGTTGGTTGATGTGGATTAGACTCGATCTCAGGGTCAGAGACGAGTTTGGTATCAGTGGGCTCAACACTTGGGGTCATTAAGGGTTTTGTAGGTTCGGGTACTTCATCGAACACTACATTAATAGTCTCTTCGACTTTAAGGGTATCGTGGTTATATACCCTATAGGTCCTACTCGTGGTTGAGTATCCTAAGAAGATTCCGGTGGAGGTTTTGGATTTGAATTTCCCTAGGTGGTTCTTAGTGTTTAAGATATGTACTTTACATCCAAATACCCTAAAGTACTTGATGTTGGGTACTTTATTGTGATAAATCTCGTACAAGGTCTTAAGGTGCCTCTTTACCATAAGGATCCTATTCTGGACATAGCAAGCCGTGCTAATGGCTTCTGCCCAAAACCTATCAGGTAGGTCGTATTCGTTCAACATGGTCCTAGAGGCTTCTTGTAGAGTTCGATTTTTCCGCTCCACTAGGCCATTTTGTTGAGGGGTCCTAGGGCAAGAGAATTCATGGTGGTATCCGTTTAGGTTACAGAAGTCGGTGAACCTTTGATTTTCGAATTCACCACCATGATCGCTTCTAAGTCTTTTAACCTTAAGGTTTTTTTGATTCTCGATTAATTTGAATAGATTGATTAATTGATCTAGGGTATCATTTTTATATTTGATGAACCTAACCCAGGTAAACCTGGAGTAGTCGTCAATTATGACTAAGCAATATTGACTTCTATTGAGTGACTTGGCTCCATGTGAATCGAATAGATCCATATGCAGGAGCTCAAGTACACTTGAGGTTCGTTCTTGGTTAGTTAACTTGTGTTATGTCCTAGGTTGTTTTCCTTGTTGACAAGCATTACAGATTTTATTGACCAAATTGTTGAGGTTGGGTAAGCCTCTGACTAAGCCACTCTGACTCATCTTGTGGACGAGTCTTGGGTGCGAGTGACCGAGTCGTCGGTGCCACAACCATGATTCCTCTTCCTATGTCATAAGACATTTGGCTGAGGATTTGATTAAGTTAATTGTATAAATGTTATTTGTCCTAGTTCCTTTGAGTATTGTTTTAGATGTTTTATTTGTTTTAATTACACATTCATTTTCTAAAAATACGACCTTATAGTTATTGTCACATAATTGGCTTACGCTAAGCAGGTTATATTCAAAATTCTCTACAAGTAATACATTTTTAATAACAAAATTCGAGTTAAGCTCGATATCACCTGCTCCGATGATTTTGAGCTTGCCGTTATTCCCAAAGGCTACCGATCCTTGTCGTTTGAATCGAAGCTTTGTGAATTTGAGTTGATCCCCGGTCATGTGTCGGGAGCAACCGCTGTCCAACATCCATTGATCCTACACACAAGGTGGTTGGATTGGATGTTAGAATTTATATATATATATATATTTTTAAAAAAATTGGTTGTAAGTTTTTAAACCTAGGTCATCTCACCTGTGTCTATATGATCAAGCATGTTATACTTATGTTTTTTTTGTTAGATGACTTCCAATTAAGTTGATTAAGTTCATTTAGGTTCAAGTAATTTTATGTTAGATTTGGATTTGACCCTAGGCTTGTCAAGTTTACCTTTTCAAGATCATGGCTTCCAGGTCGTGGCGAGGCACAGGGGCCTTCTTTTATCAGATCATCGACCACTTCCTTAGATAAAGCCATTTTCAAGAAAATGATGACTTGACTCACCTAAAACTATTTCCTGGTCTAACTGGTTATTTTTGAAAAGAGGCTCTCCGAGGCTCAATCTTTTCGAAGGATTTTAGTTGGTTATGTATGTGTTCTAAGTGAGTTCACAAGTTAAAAAAAACAAACAAAAAAAAAAATTCTAAGCATGCAATTTCTAAGTTAAAGCACAAACATGTTTTGTACTGGCTCCCCCTAGACCGTTGAATCGGTTCGGTCTATCCACATAGTGGATTTGGCCCTTGGGAACCCAGTACGGGTTGGATCCTAGAGTTGAAATCAAAAAGTTCTTAGGGACCCATGCTTGGACATGTTTCCTATGTCGACTTACAATCGACATATACGACCTATTAGTCGTGTTTGAGTTAAACCCTAGTCCAGCCTTGTTGTACACAACCCTTTGAGATCCAAGTAGGAGGTCAAGTCCTTTGGATCCCGAAGTGAACCTTTCCAACATGTTCCTAAGATCTTCAACTTGACTTTTCAAGAGAGAGTTCTCAACTTCGAGCTTTTCAACTCGAGTTGAGTCCTTCTCTTGAACTCGACTAGTCGAAGAGGTTAGGGAGACCTCGTGTTTGAGGAGTTTAACCTCCTCAACAAGGGTCTCGACCTTGGACTCGGACTTAGCTAATTTCCTAGACAAAAACCTAACCGTATTATATAAAGTATTAAATAAAGTTCGACTCACTTTAAGGGTATCTTTTGAACCGGATGCGTATCCGTGGCTTGACTTGAAGGTAGCTTCGTAGTCCGAGTCATCCTCAGGTTCCGACTCAAGTTCAGGTTCGGTCTCCGTGTCTGACTCAATCGATTTCACCATGAAGACGTGGTCTTCGTCTTCTTCGGATGACGCTTCTTCCCATGTCGTGTTGAGGGCCTTCTTGTGCTTAGGTGCTTGGTGGTTGAGCTTGGGGCACTTAGACTTGATATGTCCAAACCTGTTACACTCATAACACCTAATATTAGAACTTTTAGGCTTACCTTGGTTGGGTCGAGTCGTAGTTCGCTTTCGTCCCTTGGCTATCCTTCGAGCTAGGTTCATTAGTTCGGCAGTCAACTCCAGGTCAACTTCTTCTTCGGACTCGTCTTCCTCCTCGGTTGGTGGTGGCTTGCTTGCGATTTTCTTCTTCTTTGAACCTGCAAACAAGGCTATACCCCTCTCGGGTTCCGAGTTGGACTGCTCATGTAATTCGAAATCAGAAAATAATTTGTCTATTCTAACTTTAGAAAGGTCCTTGGAGACCTTGTAGGCGTCGACCATGGATGCCCACAAGGTAGTCCTCGGAAAAGAATTTAGAACATACCTTATAAGGTCGCGGTTTTCGACCTTTTGCCCGATTGCATGTTGGTTGTTGATGATGTCCTGGACGCGGGCGTGCAATTGTGTTGCTGTCTCGTGTTCCTGCATTTTTAGTGTGTACAATTTATTGAACAATAAATCACGTTTGCAAACCTTAGCTTGATCCGATCCAGCGTGTAACTCGATCAGCCTCGTCCAGAGATCTCTTGCGCTGATGAAGGGTCCGACTCGGTTCAGCTCCTCCTTGGATAGCCCGCACTGCAGGATTTGAGTCGCCTTTGCATATGCCTCGACTTGTCGTTTAGTGGCAATGGACCACTGATTGTAATCCAAGGATTCACCTTCTTCATTAGTAGGAAGGGTGAACCTGGTTTGGATCACAATCCACATCTCTATTTGGATTTTTAGGAAGCACTCCATCTGACCTTTCCAGTAACGGAAATCGTCACCGTTGTAAAACGGTGGTCGGACGGTGCTAAAACCCTCGAGATGGGGCATTAACACGAAAGACAAAAAGAGACGAAGACGAAAAAACTAGCAACGACAAAAACACCAAAACAAGTACCAAGACTCGCGTCTTGGATTAGTAGTGCGGGAGAAAAACCTAACAAAGCGAAATAAATAATAAAAAAAACAGAATTAAAAGAAAAATAAATCTGTAAAAATGGCTAGATTGGTGGTTTCACCAAATCTTAGCAACCCCGACTCGATACCAATTGTTGGATCAAGGATCGCTAGAGGGGGTGAATAGCGATAGAAACTTTTCTTTGAATTCGCTTAAATCACGAGTAGACACAGGAAGATAAATCTAAAATAGAAGAGACAATGGGTTTTTACTTGGTTCGTAGTCAAGGCTACTACTCCAAGGCCCTAGTGGTCCTTGACCACGCAGAGGGCAAAACACTAAACGAACTCCTTCTCGTTGGAGATAGGAGTTAAACGAATACAAAACTCAAGAAAGACTCAAGGTAGAGGACACTCTCTCCTTGATATGATTTAAAGCTCAAATAAGAACAACTTATACAAATTAAAGATTATACCGACGACTTTTGAAGACTTGAATCTTGAGCTGAGTCGTAGCCGTCGTAGGGATGTCGGAGACTCGTAGCGTATCGGACGCACTTGGAAGCTTTTTAAGTGATGAAAAACCCTAGGACAAGCCCTCCTTTTATAGCCGTTAAGCCCCTCATCGAATGGGTCTTCAACCAATAGGAATTGGGCACAAACCTCCTTGAAATGGGGTGATAAGCCTTGACTCTCGGCCGATCATTGACCATCACGACCGATGGCCATCATCATCGGCCGACGATGGCAAGATCAAGCATCGACCTTTGGCAATGATCGCTTGACGACAATGAGTCCTCCAAGCCGGGCAACAATCGATGCTAGCTGCAGGGCAAAGTTAGCTCAAAGAAAACATTATTTCGACGGCCTTCGACCGTCCGATCTCGACCTGGACCATCGATGGGATGTCTCTGGTCAGATCTACGCTTAAAATCATCCCCGTAAGGAGGATACAACCTCACTTATGCTCGCACACACGAGCTTACCTCGATACTTACGTGTTGCTTTTGCTTCCGGCCTTCCACTCGATTTCTTCGGCTCCCTCCGAAGTCACTCGAGTGTCGCCCGACCACCGCGGCTTCCTCCGGGTGTCGCTAGCCTTCAGCTCCAGCTATATCAATCTTCTGCACACTCGATTCAGCTCGTGAGATAACGATATGAGCTTAACTTTGTATCATTTGCTATAATCAAAACCCAGGTTTGACTTAGGTGCCTACTGCACCAACACTTTTTATATGTCATGCTTTGATTGCCATATAACATGCCATGACATCATGTTTATTTTTATCATTTATATGTCATGATCATGTTTAGGATTAAGGATTAAATGTCATGTGTTTTAAAATTTAATCATATGCCATGACATCATGATCGTTGGCCATGCTTAATTATTACTATCATTTATGACATGATCATTTCATGCATTTAAATTAATGAAAATTGATTTAAGGACTTTGGCATGACTTGGAGTCCCATTTATATGGGAATCAAGTAGTGTTGCCTTAGAGAATGCATGAAATCCTAGATTAGGGAGAACAAAACTCACATCTCACATTACATTGACATGTATGTGTATTTATACACCCTAGATACATATGAGATGCTAGGATATGAGTTAAGTTCAAGGTGCATAGTTTTTGCATCTAGATGAACTAAAACTCATCTAAAATCATATGTGGATCATTGGGAAAGCTTGTGTACAAGTCATGTACATTGAGCCCAAGGAATATGATTCAATATAGGTTTTCAAAAACATTTTAAAATCAACTTAGAAAACCTTGGTGAAGTCTATCTTTTGATAACAATCACCATTGATGAGATTGATACAAAGTGAGCTAAAACTTCGAAGTTTTTATTCACTTTTGGATTTTGTATCAATTTCAATATTTTATGGGTAAATTATTTTTCTATCATTTTTCACCCATTGTATTGACTATAAGTAATATACGTATGAATTTTCATGATTTTTTGATATACGTAGAATTACTTATGATTTTTTGAATTTCATTTTTGATAACTGAAATTATGATATTTTAGTTATTAGTCGACTGCCATGGATGTCAGTCGACTGATGATGGTGGCAGTCGACTGGTAGCTGAGAAAGTCGATTGCCAATGCTGATTTCGAAAAAACAAGGTATGTTTAGCCCATGTTCAGCTACGGTTAAGGTTCATAATCACTCCTAACTCTAGGAAATGCTTTGGGAAGCATTTTAAAGGGTGAAAATCCATTGGATATGGATTAGGAGAGATGTTAGGATAATGTATCAAATTTAAGGTGTTGGAAAGTTCAATGTTGTATTTCCAACCTTATATTTGATGGTTTAGAGTTCCTATTGGCTTAGGGATTTCCCAAGGACATTGTTAGTGCAATGGTCAAGGGGGAGCAAGCCTTTAGGGGGAGGTATCCATCATGAGATGATGGATGATATTTTTCCTCTTGAGGAGGAAAATGGGATTCTGAGATACCCAATTTGGAAATTGGGAGAGTATATAGGATTGCCTCTCTTAAGTGATATGGGACTTATCACTAGGAAGATGGTAGGCATCTTGGCATTTGAGAAGTCCAAGGGGTTTGATATTGGCGGCATAAAGTCCAAGTGGGAGTCTTGGCAGCATAAGTCCAATGGTTGGCGGCGTAAAGTCCAAGCGGAGTCTTGGCGGCGTAAGTCCAATGTGCCTTGGCGGTGTAGACACCGTTAGCATGACATAGCTGATGAAAGCACCTGAAGGCTAGCGCGATGGATGAACAAGTCATGGATGACTTGGAGGGATCCGAGAGGCATGAGTCTTATGGAGGTAGCTAGAAGGCTTAGGTCTAGGCTAAGGGTGGTCTAGCAAGTATGGGGGAACCATACTTGGGCTAAAATCTCATGTCTGAGGTGTGCTGATCGGTGCCATATGGCGCTTGGATCGATGAGAGTCAACTAGGGTTTGATCAGGATGTGGAAGCTGATCGCCAGAGGAGGGCATCGATCGATTACGCATCAACCGATCGTGGTGATCCGACCGTGCTCGGGTTTTGGAGCATAGAATGGAGTCTCACTCGACCACTGCGGTCAGCAGTCGAGTGATGGCTTGAACAGTCGACTGATTGTCATGATCAGTCGACTGATGTCCTAGCTGTTGGATTTTTCTAGCGTGGATTACAACGTTGTCTCACAGCAACAGTGTGATCAATCGATTGATGGTCCCGAGCAGTCGACTGATTAGCTTTTTCCAGCCCAGGAAGAAGATATAAATGGAGCTCATGGAGGAGAAAAAGCCAACCGGTTCTTGTGGCCATTTGGGGCGATTTGCTACTGCAAATTAGGGTCTCCAAGTTGATTTCAAGCAACCAAGCGATCAAGCATTCAAAGAGAAATTAGACGAACATGAACGAAGTCTGTCAACGTACGAGCACATCGCTATTCATCCCCCTCTAACGTTCCAACGATCCCCTACATTCTTCTCATTGGGCACTGAATAGTCGACTGATGAAGTCATTAGTTGACTACTATTGTAGCCATTGCCTCGCAATGACCTTATCCATGTTGGCTTCCGGCCAATGGCTCCTACATCAGTCGACTGATCGTCCCCATCAGTCTACTAATGGAGCCGACAGTTGAGTGATCAGGCTGATCAGTTAACTCTCAAACCCTCTGTGCCTGCGACCACCTTCATTAGTCGACTGCCATCCCTTGGTAGTCGACTGTCGTTCCTTAGCAGTTGACTGATAGGTCAGAAACCAAACTCGAACACCAGTCGAGTCTTCAGTTGACTTGGAGCAGTCGACTGCCATATCATGGCAGTTGACTGATGTCGAGTAAAACCTCAAACCAACCTTGGTTGAGCATCTGACACTCAGCCATTTGGCCAAGTTCACCTATGAGCTACTCCGTCTCGAGTTACAATCGCTCACTTATTTCCCTTGGAGTCCCTTGCCTCAAAGCTCTCTTCGTCCGACCATGTCCCTCGAATGCACCAAGCACATGGCTTCACAATGTCATCCTTCGCATCTCACCTTGAAGTCTACTTCCTTGGCTTCATTCCAATGCTCCTCGTCCGGCGGTCCCTCGGATGCACCAAACGCACAACTTCCGTAATGCCATCCTTCACCGACTCAAGGACCGAGTCATGAGATGGTGAACTCACCAATGCTATCACCATGTGTGAATTACTAAGTCCTGCATGACTTCAACACACATATCAAATCCATAAACATCCTAACTTAAACCTTTGCCACACACATCAAAACTACATCATACATGGTTTGATTGCCCTAACATAGAAGATGTGTCAGAAATGTCCAATCGTACTTCTATTAAGTCTTCATTTGTATTGGCTACTAGATTTTGTAGGGGATCGTACGTTGCGAGAGGGAGTGAATAACATCGATGATGGAATTCATCCACGCTTGTGTCTATAATACTTGTTAACGCAGTGGAAATAATAATAACAATAATAAAACACGACAAACACTAACAATCACAACAATAGGCACAAGATATAATATGGTTCGGAACCTTAGGGTTCCTACTCCATGGATTGAGCTCAAATGAGCTCTAGCGATGCCAAACACCACTGATCAACCTCTCCTTCACAGAAAACACTCCGGAGGTGGAGAAAATCTCTTACAAAAGATTACAAAGGTAATACAAGATATATACAAGAAGACACAAAGAAATACAATTCAAATGTAAAGAGCACTTTACAAACTAGGGCTTTGAATGCTTTGCTTGTTGGTTGCTTGGATGAGCTTGATGGACCATGAAATGCGCTTACACTTCATCTTCAAATCGCCTCCACAACATCTCAAAGAACCATTGGCAAAATCCTCCACGAGATGCTCCTTTTATCCCTGCATCGGGCTAATTCTGCATATGACAGTCGACTGCCATAAGGCCCCAGTCGATTGCCTACAGTGTCGTTGTCTCACAACGGGCTTAATCCACGTTGACATTCAAGCCAACAGATACACTAGTAGTCGTCGACCATTTCCAACAGTTGACTTCCAAAGCCTGTAGTCGACTGCTTAGTCGACTACCGAGCTTTCTGTCCTCGTGACCAAAACCAGTCAGTCGATTGCCCTTCATGGTAGTCGATTGCTCATGTCATGTCGATTGCCCAATGCTGGAAGTCGACTATCAAGGCCACTTGCCGCAGTCGATCGCTAGTTGACTCCCATCATTCGACTGGTCATAATCCTAGTCTACTACCCAGAGTCGACTTGGCTACCAAGTGTCAAAACACTTGACCAGTCGACTGGTCCATAACTCCAGTTGATTGTCAAACCTCAAATATAAGTTTCAACCCCAAATATGATCGCCTCATACTTGCTAGACCACCCTTAGCCTAGACCTAAACCTTCTAGCCACCTTTATCAGCCTCACGCCTATCGGATCCCTCCAAGTCATCCATGACTTCTTCATTCATACATTAGCCTTCAGAGCTTCCATCGACTATTGTCATGCTAACGGTGTCTATACTGTCAAGGTACATTTGGACTTATGCTGCCAAGATACACGCTTGGACTTTACACCGCTAAGCATTGGACTTATGCTACCAAGATTACCACTTGGACTTTATGCTGCCAATATCACACCCTTGGACTTCCCAATTGCCAAGTACCCATGACTTGGGCTTTCACTGCCAAAACTACACACTTGGACTTACGTGACCAAGACTACACCCTTGGACTTTCCATGCCAACTCAATGTTGGACTTTCCAAATGCCAAGACCCATGCTTGGACTTTCCATTGCCAAGTACCCAAGACTTGGACTTTACCATTGCCAAGACCGATGCTTGGACTTTCCATGCCAAGTGTCCTTCTTGGGCTTCTCCATCATATGGTCAACCTCTTGTCAACCATCTCCCCAAACCATTGTCAAACAATGATCACTCCTTTATCAAACATCAAAACACTACTCAAGTCAAACTCAAGTTTGGTCAATCGTGACCTGGGCCGATTGTACCAATAATCGCCCCCTTTTTGATGTTTGACAAAAACCAACACCTTTGAGTTAGGCCACCTAACTCAATCCAATCTTCACAATTCTCCAAATTGGGAATTTCCAACTTCTCACTCAAATTCTTCCCCTTTTTGACATACATAAAAAAGGCTCTCCCTAAGGGTATTATTGTCTCATATCTAATGAGATCTTACGATATTCCCCTTGGTCTAGAAATATCTAGAATGACTTCACTCTTCCTAGTGATAAGTCCCATATCACTAAAGAGAGGCAATCCTACAATTTTCTCCCATTCTCTAAATTCTCGCCCTTACGAGGAAGAATATATCCATCATCCTATGATAGATAACCTATTGGTGTAGTAGGCACCAGATAATAGAACCTAAGTTTTGATTATGGCAAAGATCCAAAACTAAGGTCATATTGTTGTCTAACGAGCTGAACCAAGTGTGTAGGAATGTTAATCTAAGCTGAAGGTCGGCGACACCTGGAGAATCTCGTGTTGAGAAACTGCGGTGGTCGAGCAACACCGAGAGAACTTTGGAGGGAGCCGAAGAACTCAGGTGGAGACCTGAAGCAAAGCTACAAGTCACAAGGACCTAATGTAAGCTCGAGGTAAGCTTGTGTGTGTGAGTGAATGCAAGGTCGAGTCCTCCGTACGAGGACGTCATTAGGCGGCAATCCAACTAAGACTTCCCATGGAATGTCTAGGTCGAGATCGAACGATAAGTGACCGTCGAATTCACTTATATTATTGATATTTTGAGCTAACTCTTTAGTGCAGTTGAGAACCCTAGCTAACAATCGACTAATGGTTGTTAGCAGTTGACTGATGATGCATAAGCTAATTGATGAAGGGTAAATAGTCGACTGCCATTTGAATTTCCAACTTCGAGGAGAGTCAAACTTCATCCCCTTATCTTAGGGTGAGGTGACCTTTGATGATAAAACTTGAGCTCAACATCTAGGGGGTTGGAAGGCTATAAAAGAAGGGGGTTTCACCCCTTTAGGTCATCATTCAAGCTCTCCGAATGCCTCCGCAATGCCACTACTCTACAATGACTCTACTATGCCAAAGCACTAACTAAATGACGACGACACAACCTCAACTCAAGATCTCTTTCGTTGTCGGTAGAAGTAGTTAAAAATTCTATTTCCAATCAGTACTTTTAATCTTGTATTCATTTCTTTTCTCAGAGCATTTTGTCATAACAAGGAGAGGGGGAGTGTCTCTCTCCCTCGGTCTTTCCATTTTGTATTCGTAGTCTCCTACCTCCAACGAGGAGGAGACATTATAGTGATTTGCCCTTCGTACATGATCTCGGATTGTAAGGGCCTTGGATTAGCAGTCGGTAGGCTGTGAATCAAGTAAAACCAAACCGTGTTCATTTACTTTCTGCTGTGCACTTTACTCTTACACTTGTGTTTTAATCGAATCGACGAAAAGTTTGTCGTGAGCTATTCACCCCCTCATCTAGTGCTCTTTTTATGATCTAACAATTGGTATCAGAGCGGGGGCGCTAGGATTTGGTGTAACCACCAATCTAGCATCTTGATTAAGTTTCTTTTCGTATTAGTTTTTTGATTCGTATCATTTTTCATTTCATTAAATTCCTATCTCCCACACTACTAATCAAAGATGAGAGTCTTGGTACTTTCTTTTGTTTTTGTGCTTGTGAGGTTTTTTTCTTTTCTTCTAAATGGCCCATCTCGAAGGGTTTAGCACCGTCCAACCTCTATTTTATAACGGAGATGACTTCCATTATTGGAAGGGTCAGATGGAGTGCTATTTAAAAACCCAAGTAGAGATGTGGATCGTAATCTAAACCGGGTTCACGCTTCCTACTAATGAAGTTGGTGAATCGTTGGATTGAAATCAATGGACAAATGCCATGAGACACCAAGTGGAAGCCTATGCCAAGTCTACACAAATACTACAATGTGTTTTGTTTAGAGAAGAGCTCAACCATGTCGGCCCCTTTATTAGTGCGAAGGACCTATGGTACAAGCTCATCGAGCTACACGAAGGAAGCGACAATGATAAGGTATGTAAAAGGGACCTACTATTTAATAAATTGTACAATCTTAAGATGCAGGAACATGAGACCGCAACCCAATTGCATGAACGGATCCAAGATATAGTCAATAATCTACATTCGATTAGACAAAAGGTCGAAAATCGAGACTTGATAAGGTACACACTTAATGCTTTCCCTAGGACTACCTTGTGGGCATCCATGGTTGATGCTCACAAGGTCTCTAAGGACCTTTCTAAGATTAGACTAGATGAAATATTTTGTGAATTTGAACTTCATGAACAGTCTAATTCGGCCCCCGCCGAGAAAAGTATTGTCTTATTTGCAGGACCGAAGAAGAAGCCCAAAGGCAAACCACCTCTGGAGGAAGAAGACGAGTATGAGTCGGAGATAGATAATGAGATGGAGACCGAACTAGTGAATCTAGTTCGAAAGATGATCAAAAGTCAAAGACGACCCGTCAACCAATCCAAAGAAGGTAAGTCCAAATCAATTTCCAACTATAGATGCTATGAGTGTAATAGGTTGGGACACATCAAGTCGGAATGTCCAAAATTCAAGAACAAGGCACCCAAGTCCAAGAAAGCACTCAACACTGCGTGGGAGGAATCATCGGAGGAGGAAGATGAGCTCAACAATCTCATCTTCATGGCTAAGTCAACCAAACTTGAGTAAGAGTCCGAACCCAAGGAAGAGTCCGACTCCAGATCCGACGACGAATCTCTATTCAAGATAAGCCATGGATCCGTATCTGGTTCAAAAGGTTCACTTAAGGTAAGTCAATCTCTAATTGATACATTATATAATGCAATTAAGTTTTTAACTAGAAAGTTAGCTAAGTTTGAGTCCAAGGTCGAGACCTTAGTTGAGGAGGTTAACCTCCTTAAACACAAGGTCTCCCTAACCTCTTCGACTGGTCAAGTTCAAGAGGAGGACTCAACTCGAGTTGAAAAACTTAAAGTTGAGAACTCACTCTTGAAAGGACAAGTCAAGTATCTTAGGTAAATGTTGTAAAGGTTTACTTTGGGATCCAAGGGACTTGACCTACTACTTGGATCGCAAAGGTCCGTATACAACAAGGCCGGACTAGGATTTAGATCAAATACGACTAACAAGTCGTATATGTCAATCGTAAACTGTAATAGAAAACAAGTCCAAGCATGGGTCCCTAAGACCACTTTAATTTCACAAGTAGGATCTAACAAGTACTGGGTTCCCAAGGACCAAATCGACTATGTGGAAAGACCGAATCGATTCAATGGTCCAAGGAGAGCCAGTACAAAATTTGTTTGTGCTATTCCTTGAAATTAGACTTTGCATGCTTAGGTATTTTGTTTTAATTTTTAGAATGGTTAGATAGGACCTATAACTAGTCAATTCTTGACAGCATAGTACTAGGACGCGGCGAGATGATAGTACGTTAGGGAAACGAAGTCTTGTGTGTCCAAGTTAGATAAGGCGTATCTAGCTCGGTGCACTCGACTGAGTCAAACTAGCTGAAGCTACCTCACCGTATCCTTAACTAGTTAGACCAGGAAGTAATCTTAAGTGACTCAAGTAATTGATTTTGTGGATTTGGCTTTGTCTAAGGAAGTGGTCATTTTTCTGATCAAAGAAGGCCTCTATGCCTCGCCATAACCTGGAAGCCAACTTCTCGAAAAGTTACTTGAAAAGCTAAGGGTTAAATCCGAATCTAACCCAAGGTTGATTAGTTTCAATTCACTAAATCTAAATAAGTAAAATTGAAGTCATCTCAAAAACATATAAGGTTAATATGTTTGATCATATAGAAAGGGTGAGATGACTATTAGGCTAAAATAATCAACAAACATTAAAATTCCAATGTCCGATTCAACTACTATATATGTAGGATCAATGGATGTTGAATAGTGGATGCTCCCGACACATGACCGGAGACCGACTGAAATTTTCAAAGCTTAGATTCAAAAGTCAAGGATCGGTAGCTTTCGAAAACAACGGCAAGTTCAAAATCATTGGATCAGGTGATATTGAGCTAAAGTCTAACATTACAATTTGAAATGTTTTATTAGTCGAAAATTTTGAGTATAATTTACTTAGTGTAAGTCAATTGTGTGACAACAACTATAAGGTTATATTCTTAGAAAATGAATGCTTAATTAAAACTAATGAAACCTCTAAAACAATACTTAAAGGATCTAGGAATAGCAACATCTATACAATTAATTTACCCGACTCCTCAACTAAAGTGTCTTATGACACAGCAAGAGGAATCCCAGTTGTGGCACTGATGACTCGGCCACTCGCACCCAAGACTCATTCACAATGTGAGTAAGAGTGGTTTAGTCATAGGCTAGCCCAACCTTAACAACTTGGATAATAAAATTTGTAATGTGTGTCAACAAGGTAAACAAACTAGGGCAGAACATCAACTAACTAACCAAGAACGAACCAAAAGTGTTCTTGAGCTCCTACACTTGGATCTATTCGATTCTCATGGAGCCAAGTCACTATGTAAGTGATACCTTAAACACAAAAGTGATACCTTAGACCAACTTACCAACCTATGTAAGTTAATAGAAAATGAAAAGAACCTTAAGATTAAAATACTTAGAAGCAATCATGGTAGTGAATTCGAAAACCATAGGTTCATCGACTTCTATAACCTAAACGGATACCACCATGAGTTCTCCTATCCTAGAACCCCACAACAAAATGGTCTAGTCGAGCGAAAGAATAGAACCTTACAAGAAGCCGCTAGAACCATGTTAAACGAGTACAACCTACCCGATAGGTTTTGGACAGAAGCCTTTAGTACGACTTCTTATGTCCAAAATAGAATCCTACTAGTTAAGAGGCACCTTAAGACCTCATACGAAATCTACCATGATAAAGTACCTAACATTAAATACTTTAGGGTATTCGGATATAGGGTACATATCCTAAATACTAAAGACTACCTAGGCAAATTCACCTCTAAAACAAATACCAGAATATTCCTAGGATACTCAACCACAAGTAGAGCCTATAGAGTCTACAATAATGAAGCCTTAAAAATCAAAGAAACCATTAATGTAGTATTCGATGAAGGAGATAAAAACACAAAACCTGAAGTAGAACCAATTGATGAACCAATTCATACTAGACCCAAATCTGACCATGAAATCGAGTCTAGTGCAAATCCTAAACCAAGTGAGTCTAGGTTGCAATCAAATCACTATTGATCAAGTGATAGGTGAACCCAACCTAGGGGTTCAAACTAGAGCATCATATAGAAACCTTAGTCAAATCTCTTTAATCTCAAAAATCAAACCCAGATCAATTGAACAAGCTCTTCTTGATCCCGATTGGATTATTTCTATGCAAGAAGAGCTAGCTCAATTCACTAGGAATGAAGTTTGGGAATTAGTACCACCACCTAAAGATAAATCGATTATTGGAACAACGTGGGTATTCCGAAACAAACTCGATGACAAAGGGGAAGTAGTTAGAAATAAGGCAAGATTAGTCGCTAAGGGATTTAGTCAAGTAGAAGGGTTAGATTATGACAAAACCTATGCCCCCGTAGTTAGACTAGAATCTATCAGAATGTTATTAGCCTATGCTGCACATCAAGGATTTAAACTATTTCAAATGGATGTGAAATCAACATTCTTGAATGGAATTATTAAGGAGGAAGTCTACGTTAGCCAACCCCAAGGATTCGAAAGCTTAGACAAACCTGACCATGTTTTTAAACTTAAGAAAGCCTTATATGGACTAAAACAAGCTCTTAGAGCTTGGTATGAAAGACTTTCTATTTATCTCAAGTCTAAAGGGTTTAGCCAAGGCCTAGTCGACCCAACCCTCTTCGTAAAATCCATAGGCAAAGAAATATTTATTGTCTAAATTTACGTAGATGATATAATTTTTGGAACAACCAACTCAATCCTACTAAACGAGTTCATTTCACTAATGGAAAGTGAGTTTGAAATGGACTTAGTAGGAGAATTAACTTTTTTCCTAGGATTACAAATTAAACAAACTAAAGAGGGAATTTATTTACACCAACATAAATACGCTAAGGAATTAATTAATCGATTCGGAATACAAAAAACTAAGGTAATAAATACATCGATGGCCACAAATGTTAATATAGGAGAAGACTTAGAAGGAAAACCAATAGACCTTAAATACTATAGGAGCGCAATAGGTAGTCTCCTTTACTTAACTGCGAATTGACCCGATATATTATTCGCAGTAAGTATATGTGCAAGGTTCCAAACTTGTGCTAAGGAGTTGCACCTAACATTAGTTAAACGTATCCTTAGATACCTAAAAGGTACACTAAACGTAGGAATTTAGTACCTTAGATCTACCGAGTTCAAACTATTCAGCTACTTCTGTTGGATCGAAAGTGTCGCTAGAGGGGGGGGGGGGTGAATAGCGATACGGTGTCGTTAAAAAAAAAACTTTTGCAATAAGTAAAAAGCAAGTAGAGAGTGCACAGCGGAAATATAAAGTAGACAAGATATTTTTACGTGGTTCACAATCTTTCGATTGCTAATCCACGGCCCTAGTGATCCTTGATCACGTACGGAGGGCAATTCACTAAAACCACTCCTCCTCGTTGGAAGTAGGAGCAACGATCACAAAAAGAAATCAAGGCAAAGGGACACTCCCCCTTTCCTTGTTACGATTAAAGCACAAAGACAATTTAAAGAAGTAGAACTTAAATAAATATACCGACAACTCTTATAAGTAGAAGATGTAGCTTTCGTTGTCGGCGGCACTTCGTCGTAGCAAATGTGAGTAGTAGTAGCGGCGTTACGACTGCGTGTTGAGAGCTCTTGATTTCTTGTATTTTGCTTGGCGTGAACATGTCTATTTATGGATATTGATCTATGAATTTAGACATAGGTAGTGTCCAAGGTGAGGTTCTTATCCCCCAAGTCTTGCTCATCCACATCCTTTGCGCCAACTCAAGGATGAGGTGCTTCATCCAACCACCTTGTGCCACAACTCAAGGATGAGGTGCTCATCCAACCACCTTGTGCCACCTCAAGGAGGCCTTCACGCCAACTTGTTGGAGCCATCCAACTTGTGCCACATCATGGGAGCCAACCATCTTGTGCCAACTCTCCTCATTTTGGGCGTCCAAGCTTGATGGTGGTTTGGATGTCCACCTTGATGCCACATCACCTAATTTTGGGGGTCCAAGCTTGGTGATGGTTTGGATGTCCACCTTGATGCCACATCACCCTTTGTACCAAAACACGAGTCAAGTCCAAATTCACCCCCTTGAAATTCGAGCTCTTCTCGAGGCTGGAACTAGACCAGCGATTGGTGTAGTAGACCGTCAAAGGGTTTTGACTGCATACAAGTTAGCTTAAAATATAAAGTACGATGGTTCTAACCAACCGATCTCGACCTAGACCTTCCATTGGAGGTATTGGGTCGGATCTCGCTGCGTCCTTGCTTCGCTTTCACACGAGCTTACCTTGTAGCCTCGCTTCCGGTCTTCACCCGAGTACCTCGGCTTCCTCCGAAATCCTCTGGCGTTGCGACCACCTCGGTTCCCACCGGTGTCGCATGAACCTTCCGCTCAACTTTAGCATTTCTGCACACTTAATTGAGCTCGTAAGATAACAAATATACTCTTAACTATTGAGCCTTTTGCCATAATCAAAATATCGGTTCGACTTTGGTGCCCACTGCACCAACAATCTCCCCCTTTTTGATTCATGGCAAACCGACACAAAAGTTAAGGAAAAATTAAGCTAGCATAATGATTAAGCATGAATGAGCTAGCATAAAGATTAAATATGAATGAGAAATATTATTTTTCAAGTTCTCCCCTTTGAGGTAACCTCCCCCTTGACCGAAGGTGAGTTCTTGAAAAATAATTTTTACTCCCCCTTAATAGTTGCTTAAGTAAACAGAATTACTTAATATAAAAGGTAATAATTTTGTTTACTTTCTTCCCCTTTAATTTTGGTTAATTTTGGTTACTTTTGTGACTTTCTCCCCCTTTTGCCTTAACTCAAAAAGTTTGTAAATATATTTTAGGGTTTGTAAGTCCAAGCAAGTTCCCAATATATATATATATATATATATATATCTATATATATATATTTGAAATAAATAATAATAAGCTTGAAAATATGTTCATCTAAAATGTATAACTCCGGTTGGACTTGATTGATATAGAATGATCAATAAGTCTTGAAGGAGTTGATTAATTTTAAATAATTATACTCCATGGTTCATATCGATGCACTGAATCTACATCTGGAACCAGGAGTAAGGTCCTAACATCTCACGCCCGTCTACGTGGCTAAGTACACAAACACATTAGTCCTATGTGTTGTGAGATGTGTTAGCTCCTTAAATCTATAGGTATATGATTTCTAAGGTAAGACTTAGGCTAATTTCATAAAAAGAAGCAAAAATAGAGTACATATATAGAAAAATTTAAATCCTACTCTATTACGCACATACCTAACTTTCGTCTTAATAAACTAAATTCGGCTTCGGGTAGTGGTTTGGTGAAGATGTCCGCTAGGTTTGATTTGGACTCAACATACTCTAGTTGTATAGTTCCATTAGTTACATGTTCCCTAATGAAGTGGTGTTTAACTTCTATATGTTTTGTCCTAGAATGACATATTGGATTTTTAGTTAAGTTAATTGAACTGATGTTATCTATGTAGGTTTTAATGTTGTTAAAGATTAAGCTAAAGTCTTGGAGAGTGTGCTTCATCCACAGGAGCTGAGAGACACACTCACCCATCGCATAGCGTATTCGGCCGGTGGTAGATAAGGCAAGCGCAATCGCTTCCTCGCACTAACTCACTAGACTCGGTAGAGGATTTGACAACAACCACTCGTGCTCTTTCTATCGAGTTTACTACCGGCATAGTCGAGTCAGATAGCCGATTAGATTAAACTCGGTAGATCTAGGGTACCAAATACCTCGTTTAGCGTGCCCTTTAGATATCTAAGGATACGCTTGACTAGGGTTAGGTGAGACTCCTTGGCAGGTTTGTAACCTTGCGCACATACTTACCTGAATAAAATGTCGGGTCGGCTCGCGGTTAAGTATAGGAGACTTCCTATTGCGCTCCTATAGTATTTTAGGTCAACGGGTTTTCCTTCTACATCTTCGTTTATATTAACATTAGTTGCTATAGGTGTATTAATTATTTTAGCATCTTGCATTCCAAATCGATTTATTAAGTCCTTAGTATATTTTTGTTGATGTAAATATATTCCATCTTTAGTTTGTTTAATTTGTAAACCTAAGAAGAAACTTAACTCTCCTACTAAATTCATTTCAAATTCACTTTCCATAAGTGAGATGAATTCGTTTAGCAGGATCGAGTTGGTAGTTCCAAAAATTATATCATCTACATAGATTTGGGCTATAAAGATTTCTTTTCCTACGGTTTTTACGAATAAGGTTGGGTCGACTAAACCTTGGTTGAATCCTTTGGACTTAAGATAGATCGAAGCCTTTCGCATCAAGCTCTTGGGGCTTGTTTGAGTCCATATAGGGCTTTCTTAAGTCTAAGGACATGGTCGAGTTTATCTAGATTTTTGAATCAGGAGGTTGGTAGCGTAAACTTCTTCCTTAATGTATCCATTCAAAAATGCTGACTTGACATCCATTTGAAACAATTTAAAACCTCGATGTGCGCATATGCTAACAACATTCGGATGGACTCTAGTCTTGCTCTAGGCGTAGGTCTCATCGTAATCTAAACCTTCGACTTGACTAAACCCTTTTGCGACTAACCTAGCTTTATTTCTAACTACTTCACCTTTATCATCAAGTTTATTTCGAAATACCCACCTTGTTCCAATAATTGATTTTTCTTTAGGTGGTGGTACTAATTCCCGGACTTCATTTCTAGTGAATTGAGCTAGCTCTTCTTGCATAGCAATAATCCGATCGGGATCAAGAAGTGCTTGTTCAATAGTTTTGGGTTCGATTTTGAAATTAACAGATTTGACTAATGTTTGTATGAAGCTCTAGTTCGAACCCTAAATTTGGATCACCTATAACTTGATTGATAGGATGACTTGGGTTAGGGTCATCTATCACTTGGTCGATAGGGTGACTTGGGTTAGGACGAGATTCAAGTTCAAGATCAGAGTCGGGTTTGCTATAAGTTGATTTGCTAGTTGGTTTTGTTAAGGATTGAACGGGTTCGTGTCCTTCGTCGAAAACTATATTAATGGTTTCTTCGACTCTAAGAGTGTCGTGATTGTATACCCTATAAGCTCTCTTGGTGGTTGAGTATCCTAGAAAGGTTCGATGAGGTTTTGGATTTGAATTTCCTAGGTAATCCTTAGTGTTTAAGATATGTACCTTGCATCCAAATACCTAAAGTATTTGATGTTCGGTATTTTATCGTGATAAATCTCGTACGAGGACTTTTGGTGCCTCTTTACCATAAGGATCCTATTTTGGACATAGCAAGCCGTACTAACGGCCTCTGCCCAAAATCTATCGGGTAGGTTATACTCGTTTAACATTGTCCTAAGCGGCTTCTTGTAGGGTTCTATTTTTCCGTTCGACTAACCCATTTTGTTGTAGGGTTCTAGGACATGAAAACTCATGGTGGTATCCGTTTAGATTCAAATCTGTAAACTGTGGTTTTTGAATTCACCACCATGATAAACTTCTAAGTCTTTTAATCTTAAGGTTCTTTTGATTTTGATTAACCTACAAAGATTGATTAGTTGGTCTAGGTATCATTTTTATGTTTGATAAACCTAACCCAAGTAAATCTAGAATAGTCGTCAATTATGACTAAGCAAAATTGACTACCATTGAGTGACTTAGCTCCATGTGAATCAAATAGATCCATGTGTAGGAGCTCAAGAACACTTTTGGTTCGTTCTTGATTAGTTAATTGATGTTGTGTCCTAGATTGTTTACCTTGTTGACAAGCATTACATATTTTATTATCCAAGTTGTTTAGTTTAGGCAAACCTATAACCAAGCCACTCGACTCATCTTGTGGGCCGAGTCTGGTGCAGTGTCCGAGTCTTGGTGCCATAACCAAGATTCCTCTTCTTGTGTCATAAGACACTTGGTTGAGGAGTTGGGTAAATTTATTGTGTATATGTTGCTATTCCTAGTTCCTTTAAGTATTATTTTAGATGTTGCATTTATCTTGATTACGCATTCATTTTCTAGAAATATGACCTTATAATTGTTATCACACAATTGGCTTACACTAAGTAAATTATATTGAAAGTTTTCTACTAATAAGACATTTTGAATTGTAAAGTTAGAGTTGAGCTCAATATCACCTGATCCGATGATTTTGAGCTTGCCGTTATTTCCGACGAAAGCTACCGATCCTTGTCGCTTGAATCGTAACCGAAAATCTGAGTTGATCCCTGGCCATGTGTCGAGTAACCAATCCAACATCCATTGATCCTACATATAAGGTAGTTGGATCGGATATTGGAATTAATAAAGGGTTGTTTGTAAGTTTTTAAACCTAAATCATCTCACCAATATCTACATGATCAAAACATGTTATTCCTATGTGTTATTGTGAGATGACTTTCAATTTTACTTGATTAATTTTAATGAATTTAAATTAACCAACATTAGGTTAGATTCGATTTAGTCTAAGCTCATCAAGTAATCTTTTCAAGAGATTAGCTTCGTGTCGTGGCGAGGCAGAGGCCTTCTTTGATCGGAACAACGACCACTTCCTTAGACAAAGCTAATTTCAAGAAATTGATAACTCGACTTACTTGAGACTACATCTTGGTCTAACTAGTTATTTTTGAAAAGAGGCTCCCCGAGGCTCAATCTTTTCGTAGGATTTTAGTTGATTATGAGTCCTATCTAACCATTCTAAAAATAAAGGAAAAACTAAGCATGCAATTTCTAAGACTTAACAAAAATACATTTTGTATTGGCTCCCCCTGGACCATTGAATCGAGTGGGTCTATTCACATAGTGAATTTGGTCCTTGGGAACCCAATACATGTTAGATCCTAAAGTTGAAATCAAAGTGATCTTAGGGACCCATGCTTGGACATTTTTCTTATGTTGGTTTACTATAGACATATATGACTTATTGGTTGTATTTGAGTTAAACCCGAGTCCGGCCTTGTTGTACACGGCCCTTTGTGATCCAAGTAAGAGGTCAAGTCCCTTGGATCCCAAAGTGAACCTTTCCAACGTGTTACTAAGGTCTTCGACTTGTGTTTTCAAAAGCGAGTTCTCAACTTCAAGCTTTTCAACTTGAGTTGAGTCCTCCTCTTGAATACGAGTAGTCGAAGAGGTTAGGGAGACCTCATGTTTGAGGAGGTTAACCTCCTCAATTAGGGTCTCGACCTTGGACTCGGACTTAGCTAGTTTCTTATTTAAAAATTTAATTGCACCATACAAAGTATTAAGTAACGACCGACTTACCCTTAATGATTCTTTTGAACCGGATACGGATCCGTGGCTTGTCTTGAATGGAAGCTCATCATCGGATTCGGACTCGACTCTTCTTCGGTTTCGAGTCGTGGTCGGTCTGCTTGGCCATTAGAGCTTGGATATCGTCTTCTTCCTCCGACAACTCCTCCCAAGTAGCGTTTAGCGCTTTCTTGGTCTTTGATGCGTTATTCTTTAGCTTTGGGCACTCGGACTTGATGTGACCGAACCTGTTGCACTCATAGCATCTAAAATTAGAAGTATTTGAATTAGGTTTAGGCTTACCTTGAGTTGTTGGTCGTTTGCCTCTTGATCATCTTCCAACTAGATTGACTAGTTCGGATTCTATTTCGAGTCTACTTCCGATTCGACTCGCCTTCTTCCTTCGGGGTGGCTTGTTTATGGCTTCTTCTTCTTGGAACTCGCAACTAACGCAATACTCTTCTCGGCCCGACCACGTTAGTTTGCTCATGTAATTCAAGTTCCGAAAACAATTCGTCTAACTTAATTTTAGAAAGGTCCTTGGAGACCTTGTAGGCATCGACCATGGATGCCCACAAGGTGGTCCTAGGAAACGAGTTAAGAGAATACCTGATAAGGTCGCGATTCTCGACCTTTTGTCCGATGGCATGGAGTTGGTTGACGACGTCTTGGATACGAGCATGTAGTTGAGTTGCGGTCTCGCTTTCCTGCATTTTCAAGTTATACAATTTATTTAAAAGTAAATCTCTTTACATACCTTCGTGTCGCCGGTGCCTTCGTAGTTCCACTAGCTTGGTCCATAAGTCCTTTGCACTAATGAAGGGGCCGACGCGGTTGAGCTCTTCCTTGGACAACCCACATTGCAAGATTTGAGTTGCCTTGGCATCGGCTTCTACTTGTTTTTTCATGGAATTTGACCATTGATCGTAACCCAAAGATTCACCATCTTCATTAATAGGAAGTGTGAAACCGGTTTGGATTACGATCCACATCTCGATTTGGGTTTTAAGAAAGCATTCCATCCGACCCTTCCAATAACGAAAGTCATTACCGTTGTAAACGGGGTCAAGGTGCTAAACCCTTCGAGATGGGCCATTTAAAAACAAGAAGAAGAACGATTTAAAAGAATCTTGCAAACACACACGAAGAATATTCCAAGACTTTCGCCTTGGATTAGTAGTCTTGAGAAGTAAAAAAATATATATAAAATGTAACTTGCAAAAGAAATAAACAATCAAATGCGAATGTTGAAGTTCCGGAGGACAACCTTACTCGGGATCTAACCCGAAGGACAACCTTATCCGGATCCTAAAGCCTCTAATGCAATTCTATATGTAGGAGAAGATAAGCAAGTGAAATAATTATACGAAAACAGAAATAAATAAATAAAAAATCTGTGAAAAAAAAAAAGAAAAACAAAGCTAGATTGGTGGTTTCACCGAATCTTAGCGCCCCCGGCTCTGATACCAATTGTTGGATCGAAAGTGTCGCTAGAGGGGGGGGGGGTGAATAGCGATACGGTGTCGTTAAAAAACTTTTGCAATAAGTAAAAAGCAAGTAGAGAATGCACAGCGGAAATATAAAGTAGACAAGATATTTTTACGTGGTTCACAATCTTTCGATTGCTAATCCACGGCCCTAGTGATCCTTGATCACGTACGGAGGGCAATTCACTAAAACCACTCCTCCTCGTTGGAAGTAGGAGCAACGATCACAAAAAGAAATCAAGGCAAAGGGACACTCCCCCTTTCCTTGTTACGATTAAAGCACAAAGACAATTTAAAGAAGTAGAACTTAAATAAATATACCGATAACTCTTATAAGTAGAAGATGTAGCTTTCGTTGTCGGCACTTCGTCAGAGCAAATGTGAGTAGTAGTATGCAGGGCGTGTTGAGAGCTCTTGATTTCTTATATTTTGCTTGTGAACATGTCTATTTATGGATATTGATCTATGAATTTAGACATAGGTAGTGTCCAAGGTGAGGTTCTTATCCCCAAGTCTTGCTCATCCACATCCTTTGCGCCAACTCAAGGATGAGGTGCTTCATCCAACCACCTTGTGCCACAACTCAAGGATGAGGTGCTCATCCAACCACCTTGTGCCACCTCATGGAGGCCTTCACGCCAACGTGTTGGAGCCAGCCAACTTGTGCCACATCATGGGAGCCAACCATCTTG
Source organism: Wurfbainia villosa (assembly GCA_025175895.1). Lineage (NCBI taxonomy): Eukaryota > Viridiplantae > Streptophyta > Magnoliopsida > Zingiberales > Zingiberaceae > Wurfbainia > Wurfbainia villosa. Next base: position 36,933,343 of record CM046006.1, read on the forward strand.
TGCCACCTCAAGGAGGCCTTCACGCCAACTTGTTGGAGCCATCCAACTTGTGCCACATCATGGGAGCCAACCATCTTGTGCCAACTCACCTTATTTTGGGCGCCCACCACAAGGAAGCTTGGTGATGGTTTGATGTCCACCTTGATGCCACATCACCCTTTGTACCAAAACACGAGTCAAGTCCAAATTCACCCCTTGAAATTCGAGCTCTTCTCGAGGTCGAACTAGACTAGCAGCTGACTGTAGTAGACGATCGTCAAAGGGTTTTGGACATACAAGTTAGCTTAAAATATAAAGTACGATGGTTCTAACCATCCGATCTCGACCTAGACCTTCCATTGGAGGTATTGGGTCGGATCTACGCTTAACGTCCTTGCTTCGCTTTCACACGAGCTTACCTTGTAGCCTCGCTTCCGGTCTTCACCCGAGTACCTCGGCTTCCTCCGAAATCCCTCTGGCGTTGCCCGACCACCTCGGTTCCCACCGGGTGTCGCAGACCTTCCGCTCAACTTTAGCATTTCTGCACACTTAATTGAGCTCGTAAGATAACAAATATACTCTTAACTATTGAGCCTTTTGCCATAATCAAAATATCGGTTCGACTTTGGTGCCCACTGCACCAACAACTTCGACTCGGATTATGTCGGTAGTAAACTCGATAGAAAGAGAACAAGTGGTTGTTGTCAATTTTTCGGCTCAAGTCTAGTGAGTTGGTGCAGTAGAAAGCAACACTGTGTTTCCTTATCTACCACCGAAGCCGAATACGTCGCGATGGGTGAGTGTGTGGCTCAGCTACTTTAGATGAAGCACACTCTCCAGGACTTTAACTTAAATTTTAACAACACTAAAATTTACATCGATAACATTAGTTCAATTAATTTAACCAAGAATCCAATTTGTCATTCTAGAACCAAACATATAGAGGTCAAATATCACTTTATTGGAGAACATGTAGCTAACGGGACCATAAACTTGAATACGTGGAGTCCAAATCGAACCTAGCAGACCTATTTACCAAGCCCTTACCCGAAGCAGAGTTTAGTCTGCTTAGATGAAAATTAGGTATGTACGTAATAGAGTAGGACTTAAAACTTATATTTTTGTTATACTCTATTCTATTTTTACTCTTCATGCAAAATGGAACTAGCCCAGGACTCACCCAAGAAAGCATGCACCTATAGATTTAAGGAACCAACACATCTCACAACACATAGGACTAATGTGTTTATGTACTTAGCCACGTAGATGGACATGAGATGTTAGGAACTTACTCCTGGTTCCAGATATAGATCTAGTGCATCGACATGAACCATGGAGTATAATTATCTAAATCAACCAACTCTAATCAAGACTTATTAATCATTCTATATCATTCAAGTCGAATGGAGTTGAACATACCTTTAGATGAGCTTATGTTTAAACTATTATTTTCAAAATCTATTTGGAACATGCTTGGACTTAAACTTCATTTACGGCAAAATTCTAAAAATATGTTTTCCAACCCCCCCCCCCCCCCCCCCCTTTTCGATTTATGGCAAAAAGGGGAGACAAGGCCAAAGTTAAGGGATCAAAAATCAATTTTTGATCACTTAACTTGCATCTAACTTAAAAACATCAGCCTAAGTTAAGTAAACTTGAATTACTTAACTTAATCATTTTTATTATGGTTAACCTTTTAATGCCAACAAGGGGAGGAAAAGGCCAAAGTTAAGAGATCAAAAAGTTAACTTTTGATATCTTAACTTAAAACTTAATTTAAACTTTTAGGCCTATACTTAACTAGTTAAGTAGCAACCATTAAGGGGGAGAACTAAGATCCTTTCTCAAGTACTCACCTAAGGTCAAGGGGAAGGTTGCCTCAAGGGGGAGGACTTGAAAAAGAATTTTACTCATACTCCTACTTAAACTAACTTACTCATACAAATTTATTAAGTTATGCATATTCATAAATCTTTCTTATTTATGCTTAATGTTAAACATCTCTTTTACTTTACTTACTTAATGCTTTAAGTGTTACCCTTAACTTTGTGTCGGTTTGTGATAGATTAAAAAGGGGGAGATTGTTGGTGCAGTAGGCACCAGAAAATCGAACCTAAGTTTTGATTATGGCAAAGACCCAAAGCTAAGGTCATATTGTTGTCTAACGAGCTGAACCAAGTGTGTAGGAATGTTAAGCTAAGCTGAAGGTCGATGACACTTAGAGAATCTCGTGTTGAGAAACCGCGATGGTCGGGCGACACCGAGAGAACTTCGGAGGGAGCCGAAGAACCTAGGTGGAGACCTGAAGCAAAGATATAAATCCCAAGGACCTAATGTAAGCTCGAGGTAAGCTCATGTGTGTGAGTGAATGCAAGGTCGGGTCCTCCATACGAGGACGTCCTTAGGCGGCAATCTGACTAAGACTTTCCATGGAAGGTCTAGGTCGAGATCGAACGGTAAGTGACCGTCGAATTCACTTATATTATTGATATTTTGAGCAAACTCTTTTGTGCAATTGAGAATCCTAGCTAACAGTCGACTAATGGTTGTTAGCAGTCGACTGATGATGCATCAGTCGACTGCCATTTGAATTTCCAGTTTCGAGGAGAGTCGAACTTCATCCCCTTATCTTAGGGTGAGGTGGCCTTTGATGATAACACTTGAGCTCAATGTCTAGGGGTTGGAAGGCTATAAAATATGAGGAGTTTGAGTTCATCTAGATGCAACATCTATGAACCTTGAATTTAACTCATTTTCCTAACATCTCACTTGTATCTAAGGTGTATGAAAATACATACAAGTAAAGTGTTCTTGTGAGATGTGGGTTTTTGTTATTTAGAGTTCATGCATTTTCTAGGAAACTCTATTTGATTCCCTTATACATGGGATTTCAAATCATGCCATAGTCCTTAATTCAATTTTAATTAATCCTAAATGCATGAATGATGATTATGACATATAATGGTAGCATAAATAAAACATGTGCCAATAATCATGATGTTATGGCATATGGTTTAATCTAAACATACATGACATTAAAAGATAAACCTAAGGTATCATGACATTTTATATGATAAAACTAAATATGATGTCATGACATGGCAAGGCAAATAAGGTATGACAAGTATAAAATACAAAGGTATATAATACCTAAGTGTTAAGCCCAAAATGTCATTTCTAGAATTAAATCCATATTTGCCATAATGGTACCCATCTCTCAAGTGTGCCAAAAACCCAAAATGATACACTATGACCTCTAAGATCTAGATTGTGCCAATTTAATCAATTTTTTGAATTTCTCAAACTTAATTGGCATAACCTAAAATCCTTTAGGATATAAATTCAAACTTATTTCCAAGGTACCCATAACCTTGAAAATGACTTAAGGTGTCAACTCTACCATGGTTAGGTTAACTACCCATCCACTTAGGGTTGACACACCCTAACCCATCTAGCATGAATGAATCATGCTCCTAGGAACCCAATACCTATTGGAGCTCCTTGGGTTAATTAAATATTCACTAGGAATGACCTCCCTTGATACCTTCCTAATGAGCCTTCTAGGCCTTGAAGCCTTGGTCATTTGGGTCTTACCTAGGTTAACTCTAGGGGTAACTCCCCTTGTAACCTTCTTAGTGGCTTCCTAGGTTTCATAGAAACCTTGGCCACTAGACACCTACCTTGGTTAACCTTAGGGATGACTTCCCTAGTAACCTTGGTTTTCCTAGACCTATGAATGGTTCCATAATCGAATGGAACATGGTGATAAGTCTCCTTGGGCTTAGGTTTGTGACCCAAACCTTTCTTTCCCCTTGATGGCTCTTGTCTTCTAGACCCTAACTTTTGATCATTTGACCTTTGAATTTGATTTTGTATCTTTCTAAGGATCTTCTCTAATTTCTCAAGCCTTGACCTCAAGGCTTGGTTTTCTAATTCTAATTGCCCAAATTTTGAATTTTCATTTAATCTTTTGGAAAGATTCTTCCTAGGCTTATGCCTAAACTTCTTAGGGTTAATACCTAGGTGATCTTCTACCCTCCTAATTGCTTCCTTAGGTAGAATTGTTCTAGGGTTATTGTTTCTAGATTTATCCTTAACGCTAAAATTACAATATTTAGCACCTAAGCTAAAGTACTTATTGTTACTTCTAGCATGCTCCTTATGATTATGCACAATTGCAAGTGAATTAAAAGCATGCTTTTTAACATTAAAATTCGAAGGTGCATTATTGAATTTTACCTTAGGATTTGCTTTAGAAGCTCCCCCTACATATGATGCTCCTTCTTGGGTTTTCTTCCTCCCATTAGGGCATGAACTCCTATAATGCCCTTTTTGGTTGCATTTAAAGCACATCACATGCTCCTTGCTCTTCCTAATTGGGGCTCCGACTTTATTGGTCTTTTCTTGAACTTTTGGCGCCGGTTGAGTCTTCTTGACTCGTTTTGGACACTTGCTCTTATAGTGCCCGGATTCCCTTTACTCAAAGCATACAATGTGATTTTTATTTTTAATTGGAATGCTTGAGTTACCTAGGTCGATGGTGGACAGAATTGGTTCTTCATCTCTCTTGGAGGTTGAAGCTACTTCTTGATTTTGCTCCAGCTTCGGTGATCTAATATCCTCCTCCTCAATCCTAGAGGTGGAGGCTTCCTCCAATTCTTCCACCTCTTCTACTAATTCGGATGATGACTTCTCAACTTTCGAATCCTCACTTTCTTGTGAGGACGAGCTTGCTTTTTCGATCTCCTTATCCAATTGAGCTGATGATGAGTCTTCATGGAGCTTTGCCAATTTGTTCCATAGCTCATTGGCATCTTGAAATTCACCTAATCTAGACACAATGTCGTTAGTTAACGAATTTAATATCATTTGTGTTACCTTATCATTTCTTTCAAAGGCTTGAGCTTGCTCTTCGATCCATCTCTTCTTCTTGAGATATCCATCTCTTGGACCTCTTGGAAGTTCGAATCCCTTCACTAGAATAATCCAATATTCAAAGTCCATCATGAAGAAATTCTCCATCCGTGCCCTCCATTGCTCAAACCCTTCTCGTCCATAGAAGGTGTATGGAATTGGCGTGTTGATGTCCCACCCAAAACCATCGTTGGGAAACTTCATCCTTCTTATTCCCTCTAGCCATGCTCCCTTAGCGGTTAGTCCAAATGAAGAGTGGTCTTGCTTTGATACCACTTGTAGGGGATTATACGTCGCGAGAGGGGGGGGTGAATAGTGTCGATGATGGAATTCGTTCGTGCTTGTCTCTACAATACCTGTTAACGCAGCAAAAATAATAATAACAAAAATAAAACACGACAAAAACTCACAATTACAACAATAGACACAAGATATAATGTGGTTCGGAACCTTAGGGTTTCCACTCCACAGGTTAAGCTCAAATGAGCTCTAGCGATGCCAAACACCACTAATCAACCTTTCCTTCTCGGAAAACACTCTGGAGGTGGAGAAAACCTCTAACAACAAATTATAAAAGTAATACAAGAGATATACAAACAAATACAAAGAAATACAATTCAAATGTAAAGAGCACTTTACAAATTAGGGCTTTGAATGCTTTGCTTGTTGGTTGCTTGGATGAGCTTGAAAGACCCTGAAATGCGCCTGTACTTGGCCTTCAAATCACCTCCACAACCTCTCAAAGAACCATTGGTGAAATCCTCCACGAGTTGCTCCTTTTATCCCTGCATCGAGTTGATTTCGCACATAACAGTCGAATGCCATAAGACCCCAGTCGATTGCCTATAATGTCGTTGTCTCACAACGGGCTTAATCTGTAAGATAGAAATAATCCGAGAGAGGGGGGTGAATCTCGGAGGTTACAATTTTATTTTAAATTTTAAAGCTTATTTTTATATTTTGAAAATGTTAAAGAGTTTGTAGTGGAAACACAATGAAATAGAGACAAGTTTCTTTTACTTGGTTCACAACCTTAACTGGGTTGCTACTCCAAGGCCCATAGGTCTTCCGAGAGCTACCCCGATGGGCAATCACTATATACCCTCCGATTTGAGAACTCTCGACTTTGAATGGGTTCGCTTTTTACAAAAATGTGAGATGGGTAATGTTGGGATGTATACTGAAAAGTCTATCTTTGGTAAGGACATCTTTATTTTTGAAATAAGAATCACATGATCATTGTTTGCATATTTATGGTTATACATATTGTCTAATACATTATATTATAGATAACATGGTGTGTAGTGTCACATGGGAGATCATGTTATCAGTTCCTTGTAAAGTATAAGTAAAGGCTCACAACCGAGATGGTTTTGGACAAACCATTGGTATAGTTGTGGTGTGATTTGGTATTGGTTTGTCTTGACCATAGAATTACACTAGTACACTTTGTGTGTATTGAGCAGGACCGACTTAGAGGTGATTCGATTTATTGCTGACTATATAATTGAATCAGACCTCGGATATTATGGTGTATATTCTCTTAATCCCGATATAATAACGGGTACATATACTTAGTATTTATTTCTTTGATTTACCAATGGGTGAGATTTATAGAGTAAATTGATAGGCTCGGTAAGTTGAAAAATGATATTATTTATATGGTGTGTCATTGATTATAAGAGGAAACCGTGTCCTATATATTAGGATGATGATGTCCCCTTGAGGAGCTCATAAGGTTCATCATGTAAACCCTGCAGGTGGACTTGGTCCGACATGATGATAAGGTTGAGTGGTACTACTCATGGAGTTAGATGTTGATTAATTAATTGTCAGTAAATTAATTAATTGATGGACATTCGAGATCTTAAATATGGAGAGATATTTGTACAATTAATATATGGAGCCCATATTTAATTATGGTGGTTGGTGAGGTAGATCAATGATAATTCTCTAGTGGAATGGATTATCATTAATGGATCAGACTTTATGTGGGCTTGATCCATTAGGTGACCAAGATCCAACTCCTCCTCATGGTCCCTATTATAGCCTATTAAAACCCTCATGGAGCCTAGATCCGATGATGGAAAATGAAACTCTAGATCCGACGGTGGAGATTAAATCTCTAGATTCGATGGTTGAGATTAAATCTCTAGATTCAACAGTTGATGGGCAAGGTATGTAAGCAATGATGGCCCCTTCATAAGCGCAAATGATCTTTGGACGAAACTAGTGGAGCTACACGAAGGGACCGATGAAGCCAAGGTATGTAAGCGTGATCTTCTTTTCAATAAACTATATAACCTAAAAATGCAGGAACACGAGTCCGCGACGCAACTCCACGCCCGTGTCCAAGACATAGTCAACAACCTACACGCAATCGGGCAAAAGGTCGAAAACCGCGACCTTATAAGGTATGTTCTAAACTCTTTTCCAAGGACTACCTTGTGGGCATCCATGGTCGACGCCTACAAAGTCTCCAAGGATCTTTCTAAAATTAGGTTAGATGAACTCTTTTCTGATTTCGAATTACATGAGCAGTCCAACTCGGAACCCGAGAGGGGTATAGCCTTGTTTGTAGGTTCAAAGAAGAAGAAAATCGTAAGCAAGCCACCACCAACCAAGGAGGAAGACGAGTCCGAAGAAGAAGTTGACCCGGAGTTGACTGCCGAACTAATGAACCTAGCTCGAAGGATAGCCAAGGGACGAAAGCGAACCACGACACGACCCAACCAAGGTACGCCTAAAAGTTCTAATATTAGGTGTTATGAGTGTAACAGGTTTGGACATATCAAGTCCGAGTGCCCCAAGCTCAACCACCAAGCACCATAGCACAAGAAGGCCCTCAACGCGACATGGGAAGAAGCGTCATCTGAAGAAGACGAAGACCACGTCTTCATGGAGAAATCGATTGAGTCAGACACGGAGACCGAACCTGAACTTGAGTCAGAACCTGAGGATGACTCAGACTACGAAGCTACCTTCAAGTCAAGCCACGGATACACATCCGGTTCAAAAGATACCCTTAAAGTGAGTCGAACTTTATTTAATACTTTACATAATACGGTTAGGTTTTTGTCTAGGAAATTAGCTAAGTCCGAGTCCAAGGTCGAGACCCTTGTTGAGGAGGTTAAACTCCTCAAACACGAGGTCTCCCTAACCTCTTCGACTAGTCGAGTTCAAGAGAAGGACTCAACTCGAGTTGAAAAGCTCGAAGTTGAGAACTCTCTCTTGAAAAGTCAAGTTGAAGATCTTAGGAACACGTTGGAAAGATTCACTTCGGGATCCAAAGGACTTGACCTCCTACTTGGATCTCAAAGGGCCGTGTACAACAAGGCTGGACTAGGGTTTAACTCAAACATGACTAATAGGTCGTATATGTCGATTGTAAGTCGACATAGGAAACATGTCCAAGCATGGGTCCCTAAGAACTTTTTGATTTCAACTCTAGGATCCAACCCGTACTGGGTTCCCAAGGACCAAATCCACTATGTGGATAGACCGAACCAATTCAACGGTCTAGGGGGAGCCAGTACAAAACATGTTTGTGCTTTAACTTAGAAATTGCATGCTTAGAATTTTTTTTGTTTTTTTTAACTTGTGAACTCACTTAGAACACATACATAACCAACTAAAATCCTTCGAAAAGATTGAGCCTCGGGGAGTCTCTTTTCAAAAATAACCAGTTAGACCAGGAAATAGTCTTAGGTGAGTCAAGTCATCATTTTCTTGAAAATAGCTTTGTCTATGGAAGTGGTCGATGATCCGATAAAAGAAGGCCCCTGTGCCTCGCCACGACCTGGAAGCCATGATCTTGAAAAGATAAACTTGACAAGCCTAGGGTCAAATCCAAATCTAACATAAAATTACTTAAACCTAAATGCACTCAATCAACTTAATTGGAAGTCATCTCACAAAAACACATAATTTTAACATGCTTGATCATATAGACACAGGTGAGATGACCTAGGTTTAAAAACTTACAACCAATTTTTTTTTAAAAAAAAAATTATAAAAAATCTAACATCCAATCCAACCACCTTGTGTGTAGGATCAATGGATGTTGGACAGCGGTTGCTCCCGACACATGACCGGGGATCAACTCAAATTCACAAAGCTTCGATTCAAACGACAAGGATCGGTAGCCTTTGGGAATAACGGCAAGCTCAAAATCATCGGATCAGGTGATATCGAGCTTAACTCGAATTTTGTTATTAAAAATGTATTACTTGTAGAGAATTTTGAATATAACCTGCTTAGCGTAAGTCAATTATGTGACAATAACTATAAGGTCGTATTTTTAGAAAATGAATGTGTAATTAAAACAAATAAAACAGCTAAAACAATACTCAAAGGAACTAGGACAAATAACATTTATACAATTAACTTAATCAAATCCTCAGCCAAATGTCTTATGACACAGGAAGAGGAATCATGGTTGTGGCACCGACGACTCGGTCACTCGCACCCAAGACTCGTCCACAAGATGAGTCAGAGTGGCTTAGTCAGAGGCTTACCCAACCTCAACAATTTGGTTAATAAAATTTGTAATGCTTGTCAACAAGGAAAATAACCTAGGACACAACACAAGTTAACTAACCAAGAATGAACCTCAAGTGTACTTGAGCTCCTGCATATGGATCTATTCGATTCACATGGAGCCAAGTCACTCAATAGAAGTCAATATTGCTTAGTCATAATTGACGACTACTCCAGGTTTACCTGGGTTAGGTTCATCAAACATAAAAATGATACCCTAGATCAATTAATCAATCTATTCAAATTAATCGAGAATCAAAAAAACCTTAAGGTTAAAAGACTTAGAAGCGATCATGGTGGTGAATTCGAAAATCAAAGGTTCACCGACTTCTGTAACCTAAACGGATACCACTATGAATTCTCTTGCCCTAGGACCCCTCAACAAAATGGCCTAGTGGAGCAGAAAAACCGAACTCTACAAGAAGCCGCTAGGACCATGTTGAACGAATACGACCTACCTGATAAGTTTTGGGCAGAAGCCGTTAGCACGGCTTGCTATGTCCAGAATAGGATCCTTATGGTAAAGAGGCACCTTAAGACCTCGTACAAGATTTATCACAATAAAGTACCCAACATCAAGTACTTTAGGGTATTTGGATGTAAAGTACATATCTTAAACACTAAGAACCACCTAGGGAAATTCGAATCCAAAACCTCCACCGGAATCTTCTTAGGATACTCAACCACGAGTAGGGCCTATAGGGTATATAACCACGATACCCTTAAAGTCGAAGAGACTATTAATGTAGTGTTCAATGAAGTACCCGAACCTACAAAACCCTTAATGACCCCAAGTGTTGAGCCCACTGATACCAAACTCGTCTCCGACCCTGAGATCGAGTCTAATCCACATCAACCAACTTCTCTTGTCGACCAAGTGACAAGTGATCCGAGTCAAACTAGTGTTCAACCAAGTCACTCAATTGATCAAGCATTAGGTGACACAAACCCAACCCAATCTAGGATTCAGACTAACCACCCTATCGATCAAGTGATAGGAGATCCTAATCTAGGAGTTCGAACTAGAGCATCCTATAGGAACCTTAGTCAAATTTCCTTAATTTCAAAGATAGAACCCAAATCAATTGAACAAGCTCTTCTTGATCCCGATTGGATTATTGCAATGCAAGAAGAGCTAGCTCAATTCACTAGGAATGAAGTGTGGGAACTAGTACCACCACCTAAAGACAAAACGATAATTGGAACAAGGTGGGTGTTTCGAAATAAGCTTGATGATAAAGGTGAAGTAGTTAGAAACAAGGCTAGGTTAGTCGTCAAAGGGTTTAGTCAAGTCGAAGGCTTAGATTACGACGAAACCTATGCCCCAGTAGCTAGACTCGAATCCATTCGAATGTTGCTAGCTTATGCCGCACATCAAGGATTTAAGCTGTTTCAAATGGATGTTAAGTCAGCATTCCTAAATGGATACATTAAAGAAGAAGTTTATGTTAGCCAACCCCCCGGATTCGAAAATCTAGATAAACCCGACCATGTTCTAAAACTTAAGAAAGCTCTCTATGGACTTAAACAAGCTCCTTGAGCTTGGTACGAGAGACTTTCAATCCATCTTAAGTCAAAAGGGTTTAACCAAGGCTTAGTTGACCCAACTCTCTTCGTAAAAACCTTAGGTAAAGAAATATTCATAGCTCAAATTTACGTAGACGATATAATTTTTGGAACCTCTAACTCAGCCTTACTAAACGAGTTCGTTTCACTCATGGAAAGTGAGTTCGAAATGAACTTGGTAGGCGAGTTAAGTTTCTTTTTAGGTCTACAAATTAAACAAACTAAGGATGGTATATACCTATATCAACAAAAATACACTAAGGAGTTAATTTAAAGATTTGGAATGCAAGATGCTAAGGTAATAAACACCCCAATGGCGATTAATGTTAACATAGGAAAAGACCTAGAAAGTAAGTCCATTGACTTAAAGTACTATAGGAGCGCGATAGGAAGTCTCCTATACTTAACTGCGAGTCGACCTAACATCCTATTCATAGTAAGTATGTGCGCCAGGTTTCAAACCTGTGCTAAGGAGTCTCACCTAACCCTAGTTAAGCGTATCCTTAGATATCTAAAGGGTACACTTAATGTCGGTATTTGGTATCCTAGATCTACCGAGTTCGAACTAACCGGCTACTCCGATTCAGACTATGACGGTAGTAAGCTTGATAGAAAGAGCACGAGTGGTTGTTGTCAACTTCTCGGCTCGAGTCTAGTGAGTTGGTGCAGTAGGAAGCAACACTGTGTTGCTTTATCTACCACCGAAGCCGAATACATCGTGATGGGTGAGTGTGTCACGCAGCTTCTTTGGATGAAGCACACTCTCCGCGACTTTAAGTTAGACTTTACGAATACTAAACTTCACGTAGATAACATTAGTTCAATTAATCTTACAAAGAATCCGATATGTCACTCTAGGACCAAACATATAGAGGTCAAACACCATTTCATTCGAGAACATGTGGCCAACGGGGCCATACAACTCGAATACGTCGAATTGAAGTCTAACTTGGCAGACCTATTTACTAAACCCCTACCCGAAGCCGAATTTAGTCTATTAAGATGAAAATTGGGCATGTGCATAATAGAATAGGTACTTGCAAATTATATGTTCTTACTACTATTTCTTTAATTTCATGGAACTAGTATAGGACATACCTTAGATATCATGCACCTATAGATTTAAGGAGCCAATACATCTCACAACACATAGGACTAATGTGTTTGTGTACTTAGCCATGTAGATGAGCGTGAGATGTTAGGACCTTACTCCTGGTTCCAGATGTAGAGCTAGTGCATCGCTATGTACCAAAGAGTATAATCATACATACTAACCGACTCTGACCAGGACTGGTTGATCTTTCATATCAATCAAGCCAAATATGAGTCAAACATTTTATAGATGAAATTATTTTCAGTATATTATTTTTGAAATAATGTGGAACATGCTTGGACTTTAAAATTAAAACTTTTTATTCCACACACACCTCACTCTTTTCGATATATGGCAAAAGGGGGAGAAAAAGGCCAAAGTTAAGGGATCAATTTTTTTATGGCCAAGGCTTACTTAACTTTAAGTTAACAAAACAAGTTAAGGGAACTCTTAACCTAAACACATTTAGTTAACTTGTTTTCGTTAACAATACAATAATTTACTTAACTCTTACTTAACTTGTTAACAAAAAGTAATTTACTTAACTTGTTAACAAAATAGAAGTAAAGGCCAAGGTTAAGAAATCAATTTTATCTTAACTTAGAATTAATTTTAAACCCTATGGCCAATATTAAGTGATTTCGGTTACTTAATTCTTTTTTAGCAAATATCAAGGGGGAGAGTTAAAACTCTTTCTCAAGTACTCACCCTCGGTCAAGGGGGAGGATTCCTCAAGGGGGAGCACTTGAAAAAGAATTATTATATACTCCTACACATTCATGCATATCTCTTGCTCATTTTACTTAATGCACTTAATTTGTCTTTCTTAACTTTGTATGTGGGTTTGCCATAAATCAAAAAGGGGGAGATTGTTGGTGCAGTAGGCACCTAAGTCAAACCTGAGTTTTGATTTTAGCAAACGATACAAAGTTAAGCTCATGTTGTTATCTCACGAGCTGAATCGAGTGTGCAGAAGATTGCTATAGCTGGAGCTGAAGGCTAGCGACACCCGGAGGAAGCCGCGGTGGTCGGGCGACACTCGAGTGACTTCGGAGGGAGCCGAAGGAATCGAGTGGAAGGCCGGAAGCAAAAGAAACACGTAAGTATCGAGGTAAGCTCGTGAGATAACAACATGAAGATCATCCCCGTAAGGAGGATACGACCTCACTTACGCTCGCACACACGAGCTTACCTCGATACTTACGTGTTGCTTTTGCTTCCGACCTTCCACTCGATTCCTTCGGCTCCCTCCGAAGTCACTCGAGTGTCGCCCGACCACCGCGGCTTCCTCCGGGTGTCGCTAGCCTTCAGCTCCAACTATAGCAATCTTCTGCACACTCGATTCAGCTCGTGAGATAACAACATGAGCTTAACTTTGTATCGTTTGCTAAAATCAAAATTCAGGTTTGACTTAGGTGCCTACTGCACCAATAATGCTAGATTTGGTGAAACCACCAATCTAGCATTGTTGGTGCAGTAGACACCTAAGTCAAGCCTGAGTTTTGATTTTAGCAAACGATACAAAGTTAAGCTCATGTTGTTATCTCACGAGCTGAATCGAGTGTGCAAAAGATTGCTATATGAGTCAAGGCTAGCGACACCTGCAGAAGCGATGTGGGCGACACTCGAGTGACTTCGGAGGGAGCCGAAGGAATCGAGTGGAAGGTCGGAAGCAAAAGCAACACGTAAGTATCGAGGTAAGCTCGTGTGTGCGAGCGTAAGTGAGATCGTATCCTCCTTACGGGGATGATCTTAAGCGTAGATCCGACTAGAGACAGCCCATCGATGGTCTAGGTCGAGATCGGACGGTCGAAGGCCGTTGAAATAATGTTTTCTTTGAGCTAACACCGCCTCGCAACGCTGATCGCGACTTGAGGACTCGATCGCCACAACAAATCCGCTCGAGAAGGTCAAGACTGCGACGATCGCCATCACGATCGATGATGGCCATCAGTCGACTGATGGTCAATGATCAGCTTCGAGGAGTCAAGGCTTATCACCCCATTTCAAGGAGGTTTTGTGTCCATTTGTGATTGGTTGAAGACTCATTTGATGAGGGGCTCAAAGGCTATAAAAGGAGGGCTTGTCTTAGGGTTTTTTCATCAATTAAAAAGCTTCCAAGTGCTTCCGATACGCTCTGACTCTCCGACATCCCTACAACGAAGCGCTGCCGAGACGACGACTAGAGCTTCAACCTCCAACCTTTGAAGTCATCGATAACGAAAAGTTTGAATTATAATTCAGTTTATAAGTTGTTCTTCTTTTCAAGCTTTAAATCATATCAAGGAGAGGGGAAGTGTCCCTCTACCTTGAGCTTTTTTCATTTTGTGTATCCGTCTAACTCCTACCTCCAACGAGGAGGAGTTTTTTAGTAGATTGCCCTCCGTACGTGGTCAAGGACCACTAGGGCCTTGGAGTAGTAGCCTTCGGCTACGAACCAAGTAAAACCTTTGTGTCTATTGTCTTTTATTTTTGTTTATTTTTCCGCTGCGTATATTTGTCTTGAAACGAATTCGAAAGAAAAATTTCTATCGCTATTCACCCCCCCCTCTAGCGATCCGATCGATCCAACAATTGGTATCAGAGCCGGGGGTTGCTAAGATTTGGTGAAACCACCAATCTAGCCATTTTTACAGATTTATTTTTCTTTTAATTCTGTTTTTTTTATTTATTTCGCTTTGTTAAGTTTTTCTCCCGCACTACTAATCCAAGACGCGAGTCTTGGTACTTGTTTTTGTGTTTTTGTCGTTGCTAGTTTCTTCGTCTCCGTTTATTTGTGTCTTTTGTTCTAATGGCCCATCTCGAGGGTTTTAGCACCGTCCGACCTCCGTTTTACAACGGAGATGACTTCCGTTATTGGAAGTGTCGGATGGAATGCTTTCTAAAAACCCAAATCGAGATGTGGATCATAATCCAAACGGGTTTCACACTTCTGACTAATGAAGTGGGTGACTCCTTGGATTATGATCAATGGACCATTGCGACAAAATGACAAGTCGAAGCCGACGCCAAGGCAACACAAATCCTCCAATGCGGCCTATCCAAGGAGGAGCTAAATCGCGTCGGCCCCTTCATAAGCGCAAAAGATCTTTGGACGAAACTAGTGGAGCTACACGAAGGGACCAATGAAGCCAAGGTATGTAAGCGTGATCTTCTTTTCAATAAACTATATAACCTAAAAATGCAGGAACACGAGTCCGCGACGCAACTCCACGCCTGTGTCCAAGACATAGTCAACAACCTACACGCAATCGGGCAAAAGGTCGAAAACCGTGACCTTATAAGGTATGTTCTAAACTCTTTTCCAAGGACTACCTTGTGGGCATCCATGGTCGACGCCTACAAAGTCTCCACGGATCTTTCTAAAATTAGGTTAGATGAACTCTTTTCTGATTTCGAATTACATGAGCAGTCCAACTCGGAACCCGAGAGGGGTATAGCCTTGTTTGCAGGTTCAAAAAAGAAGAAAATCGCAAGCAAGCCACCACCAACCGAGGAGGAAGACGAGTCCGAAGAAGAAGTTGACCCGGAGTTGACTGCCGAACTAATGAACCTAGCTCGAAGGATAGCCAAGGGACGAAAGCGAACCACGACTCGACCCAACCAAGGTAAGCCTAAAAGTTCTAATATTTGGTGTTATGAGTGTAACAGGTTTGGACATATCAAGTCCGAGTGCCCCAAGCTCAACCACCAAGCACCTAAGCACAAGAAGGCCCTCAACGCGACATGGGAAGAAGCGTCATCCGAGGAGGACGAAGACCACGTCTTCATAGCGAAATCGATTGAGTCAGACACGGAGACCGAACCTGAACTTGAGTCAGAACCTGAGGATGACTCGGACTACGAAGCTACCTTCAAGTCAAGCCACGGATACACATTCGGTTCAAAAGATACCCTTAAAGTGAGTCGAACTTTATTTAATACTTTACATAATACGGTTAGGTTTTTGTCTAGGAAATTAGCTAAGTCCGAGTCCAAGGTCGAGACCCTTGTTGAGGAGGTTAAACTCCTCAAACACGAGGTCTCCCTAACCTCTTCGACTAGTCGAGTTCAAGAGAAGGACTCAACTCGAGTTGAAAAGCTCGAAGTTGAGAACTCTCTCTTGAAAAGTCAAGTTGAAGATCTTAGGAACACGTTGGAAAGGTTCACTTCAGGATCCAAAGGACTTGACCTCCTACTTGGATCTCAAAGGGCCGTGTACAACAAGGTTGGACTAGGGTTTAACTCAAACACGACTAATAGGTCGTATATGTCGATTCTAAGTCGACATAGGAAACATGTCCAAGCATGGGTCCCTAAGAACTTTTTGATTTCAACTCTAGGATCCAACCCGTACTGGGTTCCCAAGGACCAAATCCACTATGTGGATAGACCGAACCGATTCTACGGTCTAGGGGGAGTAGTAGCCTTCGGCTACGAACCAAGTAAAACCTTTGTGTCTATTGTCTTTTATTTTTGTTTATTTTTCCGCGGCGTATATTTGTCTTGAAATGAATTTGAAAAAAAAATTTCTATCGCTATTCACCCCCCCCTCTAGCGATCCGATCAATCCAACAGAGATTAAATCCCTAGATCCGACGGTAGAGATTAAAAGGAAGCTTAAGCCTAGCTCTATAAAAGGAGGGCTAAGGGCTTGGGCGTGAAACACAACAAGGGAGATTAGGTTTTGCTTCAAGCATTGGGCGGCTAGGGTTTGGAGAAGCATTGGGGGGCTAGGGTTTGGAGAAGCCTTGGGTGGCAAGACTTTCCTTCTTCCTAGATTTTTGGCTGGTGCCCATCTTCACTTTTCTCTTCTTGGTCGGCGTCCCAATCCTTCTTACTCTCCTCCTTGGCCAGTGGCAAGAGCTAGGGTCTCTTCCCTTGGAGCTTTTGGCCGGCGCCTATACTCCCTAATCCACTCCTTGGCCGGCGGCAACATCAAGCTTGGAGCTTGGTGGCCGATTCTAGATAGGAGAAAGAGTTTCGTTTCATTCTTCCCTTTGTTCGATGCGAGCAAGGAAGGGAAAAACATGTTCTAGGAGGCTTTGACTTTTGGAAGATCGTCGCCCACACAACGTCCAAAAGAAGTAAGGACATACAATAGAAGATCAAGAGGTATAACAAGAGGTATAATGCTTGTTTATGAATCTTTTCTTATTCTATGCATGTTGTATACTTTGTTATGTGGCTAATTTACTTGGACCCCAAATACAAACACAAAAATTGGCGATCCGTACATCGTCTATTCCGCGGCTATTCGAAGAATAGAGGTAGGTTGCTTGAACAATAAGTTTGTTCTAGTGACCACTCTAATCAAATAACATGACTATGGAATGGTAGCTTGGGTAATCCCTATTTGTCAAGGATTAATTTTTTTAATCCGGGGACGAAGACGGGATCAACAACTGACTGAGTTGAAGTGGGAAGCGAAGTTTCCACCTTCAAGTGGTATCAGAGCCATGGTTTCCGATTTTGTGTGTTTAGGATTCGGTTAATTTTATGCACTTTTCATATATTGTATGTGTCGGATGATAGTAGGATGTGCGTAGGGTAACTTTTTAGTTGTAGGCATAAGATCCAACTATTATGGCCATATGTGTGTATGTGATTGCATGTGTTTAATATTATTTGAATCCTCGGGGTTGACGAGGCTAGTATTTAATTTTTCTAATTAAGTACGACATTGTTTAGCCACTCTTTTTTTTAGTTTACTTTCGATCTAGATTGCATGTACACTCCTTCGTGGAGTATAGGATCGATGGATGTAAATTAAAATAGTTATTGTCGGTTCGGATCTCCGGATGGCTTGTACATGGCGTATGGAGGAGCGAACGAGATGGCGACGCGACGGGAGGCATATTGAAGAACAAAAGCCATAATAGTAGGAAAATGTCTTTTTCATATTTATTGCTTTTTGTTTGATATGCATGTTGTGTGCTAGGAAAATTCCTCAATTTTAAATTACTAAGTGGGAGAGGAATATTTTTATAAATTCCCACGGCCTCCATTACGATTTGACATGTGATGCAAAAAAACTTGCACGTTGGCTCTGAGTGCCTTCCTCCCCATCGGATGAGTTTGTTTGCGGATCACAGGGTTGAATATGGTTATAGGAAATTATTAAGGAGCATATGTACTTCCCCATCGGAAGGCACATAACCCGAGATAATTGCCTTGGTACCAAGTAATGGTGAACACTTAGATGCAAATAGGAGTATCCTCCCCATTGGAGTCACTGCTTTTATTTGTAGGGCCAAAGAGGAACCAACTATTAATTTTATTTGTAAAAAATTTAGGTTGACAAGATAGTAAAATTAATGGGTAAAACCTTCTCTTACAAATGTAGAATTCGTATATGTCCGCATGATCGTGGCATACAATATTCTCGGTGTTTTGAGGTGTTGGTTGATTTTAAAATTTTATTATTTGAGGAATCAATAATTTTTTGAAATCTAATGTTTTGATCTATATGATTCTTAGGTTTTTTCAAAATGACTTTCAACCCACTTGCTGTGATACTGAAAGAGAATAAACTTACTAGACCCATTTATGTTGATTGGAAGAGGAATCTTGATATTGTCTTGACTGTTGAGGAGTACAAATATGTACTCTTCGAAGAGTGTTCTCCTAAGCCTGCAAATGATTTTGGGGAAAAGGAGAAGGAGAGTTATAAGAAGTGGATAAAGGCTGATGAGATGGCGCGGTGTTACATTTTGGCTTCTATGTCAAATGTATTGCAACATCAGCATCAAGCCATGCCCACTTCTTATGACATGATGCTCAATCTCAAAGAGCTTTTTGGACACCAGAATCGGGCTGCTAGGCAGGAAGCCATGAGAAACTTGATGACGACCACCAAGATCGAGGGAACACTCGTGAGGGATCATGTTCTCAAGATGATGGCTCATTTGAATGAGCTAGAAGTCCTTGGAGCTGAGATCGATGGGGAAATCAAGTCGATATCATTTTCCAGTCTCTACCTAGGAGTTTTGAGAAGTTTTTGCCTAAACTACAATATGAACAAGAGATTGTATTATTGGTGGAACTTCTGACCGAACTCCAGGCGACAGAGGGGCTGTTTCGTCATAGTGCTCAAGCGCAGGCCATGGTTGCCCAAAAGATTTCTACTTCTAAGCCAAAAGGGAAGAAGAAGAAGAAACAAGGTGGGCCAAAGTGGCGGGAGGATCTCAGGGAGGAGTGAAGAAGTCGAAAGGCAAGTGCTTCACTTGCAAACAGATTGGACACTGGAAGAAGGACTGCCCCAACCAAAAGCAGAACAAAGGTATATCTTTTGGTCTAGTCGTTGAAACATATTTAGCGGTGTTATCTACTGACACCTGGTGTGTAGATACGGGAGCCACTGATCATGTCTACAATACTTTACAGGGGTTCCAGGAAACCAGACGACTGGCTGAGGGGGAGATTACCATTTACTTGGGCAATGCCACGAAGGTGGCGGCTGTTGCAGTGGGAGATGTTTATTTGTCTTTTGAGAGGAATAAAATTTTGGTTCTGAAAAATTGCCTTTATGTACCTTTATTTAGAAAGAATTTGATTTCGATTTCTAAATTGTTTATGGATGGATATTCTATTTCTTTTAATGACAGAGTTGTTATAAAAAGGAATAGGGAGATTATCTGTTTTGGTGCATTGATAGGAAATTAATATACACTTGAATCAAAAGCTCCCACGATGCAAATAGAAGTAAATAACTCATCTTCTAATTCCAATAAGAGAAAAGAACTTTCGAAGATGAACCAAACATATCTTTGGCATCTAAGGCTAGGTCATATTAACCTAAGTAGAATTCAAAGGTTGATAGCTGATGGACCTCTGGGTTCATTAGTGGTGGAAGATTTCCCAACCTGTGAATCTTGCTTGGAAGGTAAAATGACCAAGAGGCCTTTTAAGGCCAAGGGGTATAGAGCCAAAGATGTGTTGGAATTGGTTCATTCTGATTTGTGTGGTCCTATGTCTATCTAGGAAAGAGGTGGTTTTGAATATTTCGTCTCTTTTATAGATGATTATTCAAGATATGGATACATTTACTTGATGCACCACAAGTCTGAATGCTTTGACAAGTTCAAAGAATTCAAGACTGATGTGGAGAAACATCAAGGTAAAAGTATCAAGACACTACGATCTGATCGTGGTGGTGAGTACCTCTTGGGAGAGTTTAGGAATTACTTATCAGAGACTGGGATTCAATCCCAATTATCTGCACCTGGCACACCCTAGCAGAATGGTGTAGCGGAGCGAAGGAATAGGACTCTTATGGAGATGGTTAGATCGATGATGAGTTATTCTGAGTTTCCAGATTCGTTCTGGAGGTATGCTCTGGATACGGCAGTGTATATTCTAAACTTGGTACCATCTAAATCAGTGCCTTCTACTCCCACAGAATTGTGGACTGGGCGAAAACCTAGTCTGAGACATATTCGGATTTGGGGGAGTCTAGCACATGTGATGAAGGCAGATGTTGGTAAGTTGGAACCTTGTACAGAAGTGCGCATGTTCATTGGCTATCCTAGAGGAACGAAAGGTGGTTTATTTTATAGTCCTAGAGATCAGAGGGTGATCGTTAGCACGAATGCCAGATTTCTAGAGGAAGACTATGTGATGAACCACAAGCCCATGAGTAAGATTGTTCTGGAGGAATTGAGAGGAGAAGTCACTACTTCAGTACCACCGGTACAAGAGGATATACCACAAGTGACTAGACTGCGTGTCATAGAGGATACACAGGTAATACCTCATCGTAGTGAGAGAGTTGTTAGATAGCCTGATAGATTTATGTTCTTGGGAGAGTCTTCTGATTTGGCCCCTGGCGAATATGAACCTGATCCCTGGATATATGATGAGGCAATCCAAGATAAAGATGCAGTATCTTGGCAAAGTGCGATGAATTTTGAGATAGAATCTATTGATTCAAATCAGGTCTGGGAGCTAGTAGAACCACCCAATGGTGTAAAAGCCATTGGATGCAAATGGATCTACAAAAGAAAGAGAGGAATAGACGGGAAGGTTGAGACCTTCAAAGCGAGGCTTGTTGCCAAGGGGTATACTCAGAAAGAGGGCATCGATTATGAGGAGACCTTTTCGCCAGTAGCCATGCTTAAGTCTATCCGGATTCTCTTATGTATTGCTGCTCATATGGATTATGAGGTATGACAGATGGATGTCAAGATAGCTTTCCTTAATGGAAGTCTTGAGGAAAACATCTATATGAAGCAACCAGAGGGATTCATTGCAAAGGGCAAAGAGCATCTTGTGTGCAAGCTTAATCGATCCATTTATGGATTGAAGCAAGCTTCGAGATCTTGGAACATCCGCTTTGATTAGGTAATCCAGTCTTATGGATTTATTCAAAGTCCGGATGAGTCTTGTGTATACAAGAGATGTGACGGAAACGTAGTAGTATTTCTTGTACTATACGTAGATGACATTTTGTTAATTGGCAACAATGTCAAGGTGTTATCAGACATAAGGGTATGGTTGTCCAAACAGTTTGATATGAAGGACTTGGGAGAAGTGGGATACATCCTTGGGATCAAGGTTATAAGGGATCGCAGGAAAAGGATGTTGTGCTTATCTCAAGCTTTATATATAGACATCATTTTGGCTCATTTTAGCATGCATAACTCCAAGAAAGGTTTTCTACCTTTTAGGCATGGAGTTCCTTTATCTAAGGAGATGTGTCCTAGAACATCAAAGGAGATAGAAGACATGAAGGTGGTTCCTTATGCTTCAGCAGTAGGAAGCCTCATGTATGCTATGCTATGTACGAGATCGGATATCTGCTTTGTCGTGGGCATGGTTAGAAGATATCAGAGTAATTCAGGATAGGGACATTAGACTGTGGTAAAGCATATATTGAAGTACCTGAGAAGGACTAGGGATTATATGCTAGTATACCAGGCAGATCAATTACTCCCTATGGGTTACATAGATTTTGGCTTCTAATCAGATAGGGATAACAGTAAGTCTACTTCAGGTTTTGTGTTTACTTTGGGAGGTGGAGCCATTGCATAGAGGAGTGTCAAGCAAAAATGCGTGGCGAACTCTACCATAGAAGCTGAGTATGTGGCAGCCTCTGAGGCGGCCATAGAAGCTGTATGGTTTAGGAACTTCTTGATGGACTTGGATGTGATTCCTGGTTTGCCTAGAACTATGACAATTTATTGTGATAACAGTGGTGCAGTTGCAAACTCGAAGGAACCACGAGCCCATAAGGCAAGTAAACACATAGAGCGCAAGTACCACCTGATACGAGAAATCGCAAAGCGAGGAGAAGTTGTTGTGGCTAGGATTGCATCAGTGGATAACCTGACAGATCCTTTCACTAAGGCCCTTCCAGCGAGAGCTTTTGATAGGCATGTGGAGGGAATGAGAATTAGATGTATCGCAGTATGAGGATAACATAGTCTTTTAGTATAAGTGGGAGATTGTTGAGATGTATACTAAAAAGTCTATCTTTTATATGAACATCTTTATTT
The DNA here is from genome assembly GCA_025175895.1 of Wurfbainia villosa. Taxonomy (NCBI): domain Eukaryota; kingdom Viridiplantae; phylum Streptophyta; class Magnoliopsida; order Zingiberales; family Zingiberaceae; genus Wurfbainia; species Wurfbainia villosa. The sequence goes on from CM046006.1 coordinate 36,955,909, forward strand.
TTGAAATAAGAATCACATGATCATTGTTTGCATATTTATAGTTATACATATTGTCTAATACATTACATTATAGATAACATGGTGTTTAGTGTCACACAGGAGATCATGTTATCAGTTCCTTGTAAAGTATAAGTAAAGGCTCACAACCGAGATGATTTTAGACAAACCATTGGTATGGTTGTGGTGTGATTTGGTATTTATTTGTCTTGACCATAGAATTACACTAGTACACTTTGTGTGTATTGAGCAGGACTGACTTAGAGGTGATTCGATTTATTGTTGACTGCATAATTGAATTGGACCTCGGATATTATGGTGTACATGCTCTTAATCCCGATATAATAACGAGCATATCTACTTAGTAATTATTTCTTTGATTTACTAATAGGCGAGATTTATAGAGTAAATTGATAGGCTCGGTAAGTTGGGAAATGATATTATTTATATGGTGTGCCGTTGATTATAGGAGGAAACTGTGTCCTATATATTAGGATGATGATGTCCCCTTGAGGAGCTCATAAGGTTCATCATGTAAACCCTGCAGGTGGACTTGGTCCAACATGATAATAAGGTTGAGTGGTACTACTCATGGAGTTAGATGTTGATTAATTAATTGTTAGTAAATTAATTAATTGATGGACATTCGAGATCTTAAACACGGGGAGATATTTATACAATTAATATATGGAGCCCATATTTAATTATGAGGGTTGGTGAGGTAGATCAATGATAATCCTCTAGTGGAATGGATTATCATTAATGGATCAGACTTTATGTGGGTTTGATCCATTGGGTGGCCAAGATCCAACTCCTCATGGTCCCTATTGTAGCCTATTAAAACCCTCATGAAGCCTAGATCCGATGATAGAAAATGAAACTCTAGATCCGACAGTGGAGATTAAATCTCTAGATCCAACGGTGGAGATTAAATCTTTAGATCCCACGGTAAAGATTAAATCTCTAGATCCGACGGTTGAGATTAAATCCCTAGATCCGACGGTTGAGATTAAATCCCTAGATCCGATGGTGGAGATTAAAAGGAGGCTTAACCCTTGCTCTATAAAAGGAGGCCTAAGGGCTTGGGTGTGAAACAAAACAAGGGATATTAGGTTTTGCTTCAAGCATTGGGCGGCTAGGGTTTGGATAAGCATTGGGCAGCTAGGGTTTGGAGAAGCCTTGGGCGGCAAGACTTTCCTTCTTCCTTGGGTTTTGGCTGGCGTCCATCTTCACTTTTCTCTTCTTGGCCGGCATCCCAACTCTTCTTCCTCTCCTCCTTGGCCGGCGGCAAGAGCTAGGGTCTCTTCCCTTGGAGCTTTTGGCCGACGCCTATACTCCCTAATCCACTCCTTCGCCGTGGCAACATCAAGCTTGGAGCTTGGTGGCCAGTTCTAGATAGGAGAAAAAGTTTTGTTTCATTCTTCCCTTTGTTCGGAGTGAGCAAGGATGGGAAGAACGTGTTCTAGGAGGCTTCGGCTTTTGGAAGATCGTCGCCCACACGACGTCCAAAAGGAGGAAGGACATACAATAAAAGATCAAGAGGTATAATGCTTGTTTATGAATCTTTTCTTATTCTATGCATGTTGTATACTTTGTTATGTTGCTAATTTACTTGGACCCCGAATACAAACACAAAAACTGGCGATCCATACATCGTCTATTCCACAGATATTCGAAGAATAGAGGTAGGTTTCTTGAACAACAAGTTTATTCAAGTGACCACTCTAATTGAATAGCACGACGATGGAATGGTAGCTTGGGTAATCCCTATTTATCAAGGATTAATTTTTTTAATCCGGGGACGAAGACGGGATCGCCATGAACATACGACCGAGTTAAAGTGAGAAGCGAAGTTTCTACCTTCAGGTAACACTCTACCCTCTCTTTGAAGTTAAGTACATACAAGCAAAAATGAGTACAAAAGAAAATTAAGAGATAAGTTATACTGACACTAATAGAAGTTTCGAAGTAAGCATAGAGTGATGGAAATGTGTCTTTGTGAGGAACCGAAGCTCTTGTGGATGATTATGAATAGAGGCATCACTTCGACGTAGTAGCAGTCTTGTCCTTGGAGTTGGTTAAACATTTGTTTTATAAACTTTTTCCAGTCGACTAGAATACCTTCCAGTCGACTCCAAATTAGCCTGTCGATATGGAACTTCTGGTCTTCCAATCGACTCCAGGTCACTTGGCTCCGCATCAGAAAGTTTGCCTCTTCAGTCGACTAAAACTTTCCAGTCGACTGAAACTTTTTCCATCTACGGTGCCAGATCTTCGATTGATCACCAAATAATCCTGCCAACTAGGTATCCAGTCGACTGATCCATACCCAGTCGACTGAACTTTAGTTGACTGGAATACATTTTGTCGACTGATCCCTGCAAAACGAGATTAGCAAAAATAGATAATATCAAATATGATAGCAGTAGTAATATTACTCGATCTCGACTTCTAAGTCTCACACGGACTGTCCATCGGATCGACGCCTAGCTTTGTCCCCCTACAGAAGACTCAGCCTCACCTCTCCACTCGAGGCATACATGCTAGCTTTGAAGGTTTTGCAGAACCGAAGCTCTGATTCCACTTGAAGGGACGAAGCTTCGATACCACTTGAAGGTGGAAACTTCGCTTCTCTCTTCAACTCGGTCGCTTGTGCATGACGATCCCATCTACGTCCCTGGATTAAAAAATTTAATCCTAGACAAAGAGGGATTACCCAAGAAACCGATCCATCATTGTGCTATTCGAATAGAGGGATCGATTGGTTGGCTAGAGGGGGGGTGAATAGCCCTCTTACGATGGATGTCGTATTTTGCTCGTCTACAAAACGTTAGCGCAAGCGGAATATACAAATACAAATAAAGACAAACAAAATATAAGCAAGCAATACAAACACCGAGATGTAACGTGGTTCACGGCTACGCCTCTAATCCACGGTCCGATTCGTCCACGGTGAATCACTCCGTAATCTATCCACTAGATCTCTCCTTTGCACAAAGCTAGGTGGAGGTAACCTCTTTACACTCTCTCTTCTTACAATAGAATGGAAATAAAGCAAGTAAGAAGAGTGGAAATCGTGTATGGCACTTTGGGAGAAGTTTAGAGCTCAAGCATTAGCCTCCCAAAGCCCCACCTCCTTCCTTTTTATAGAGGAAGAGGGTTTCTTCCCGTTGACACAGATCCGATCGATGCCCTCGATCACCGATCCGTGATCCCGCAGCTGCCCAATAATGGCCGCTTTCACGCTTGTATTCCATCCAGCGGTATTGGCATCGATCGATGATCCTACCATCGATCGTGATGCTCGATCACCGAGTGCTCAATGGAGTCCGCCATTCTCGCGGCGATCGCCGCCATCGACATCGGGCCGATCACACCCATGGCAAATGATCGCCAAGAACTAAACTAGTATTATACCAATCGATCGAACCATCGACTTAGAGCAGTCAACTGCCATGTCATGGCAGTCGACTGGTGTCGGGAAAACCCATCCGACACTTGGCCAAATGGCCAAGTTTCACCTAAGAGCTACGCCTTCCTGGGTTACAATCGCTCACTCTCATCCCTCGGAGTCCCTCGCCTTCGAAGTTCTCTTCGTTCGTGGCTCTGCAATGCTCCTTCGCGTCTCTTGCCTCGAAGTCTACTTCCTCCGGCTTCACTCCAAGCTTCTCGTCCGGCGGTCCCTCGGATGCTCCAAGCGCACGGCTTCCGTAGAGCAATCCTTCACCGACTCAAGGCCCGAGTGATGAGATGTGAAACTCGCCACGGCTCCATGTGCGAATTACTAAGTCCTACATGACTTCAACGCACATATCAAATCAACATAACAAACTAACTTAAACCCTTTTCCACACACATCAAAACCTAATCATGGCAAAGGATTGCCCTAACAATCTCCCCCTTTTTGATGTGTGGCAATCCGTTTAAGTTAGGTAAAAACTATTTGATAAAAATTTTAAAGGAAGAAAGCATGTAAACATAAACATGATATAGCAACATGCAACTCTCCCTTAATCCATGAAACGCCCCATACAATTTAAATTTCTCCCCCTATCACTTTTTAACAATTTCTCCCCCTATCACAATTTACTTAAACATAATTATCTCTCCCCCTTTGACACCATCAAAAAAATTAACACTAAGTTAAAAACTCATGGCATCAAGTATATTAGAAGGAAAAATACCAAAAATTGCTCTAAAACCTGAATTCGGCCTCAACTAGTCTGATTTACAGGCCATCAGTCGACTGGTTCAGATACCAGTCGACTGACACATGATTTTTAGGATTTCCTGATTTTCGGACCGAATTTCAGAAATGCATTAAAAATTCCAAAAAATTCGAAAAATCATGAAATTTGCGGAACACATTTATTTTAAGTATATCTATCTGTGAAAAATAGGTTTTCATGAAAAATCATTATATTTCCACGAATTTGTCAAAAATCCAAAAGCTTTAAAAACTACTAGGTTTTTGACCATTCTAGTATCTAGTTTAACACCTAGTCTTGCTTTGAATTGTTCAAAACATGAATACATAGATTTTAGATTAAGAAATTGTTTTGAAAACATATGAAATATCCAACCATGATCTTTGGGCAATATGTCTATGAATTAAACATAAGTCTTCCCCATGATTGGTCTATTATTGCTATTTTGATACTTTAAATGACCATCTAAATGTCATAGGCATTAGTGGACATTTGTATCATCCTAACATCTCACTCATGCTAAGTTTTCAATCAAGGTAGCCTATGGTGAGTGTGAGATGCATCCTAGGGGGTATTTGTATATACTTAACCAATATATTCATGCAATTCTATCAAGGTTAAGTATCACCCTAACAATCTACATGATCATAGAGACATATATGATTTAATTTCACATTATGATCATGAACTACATGTATTCATTAAATAATAATCATGCATTAGGTATTATATGATGATAATAAACAAAGTATCACCTAAAGCATGATTCAACCTTATTTCTCATGATTACGTGCCAAATATTAAAATCATAAATCATGATTTCAAACATACATAGAAATTACATTAATCATCATGATTTAAGCATTATTATTTATTTATGGACACGTTATCATCACCCAACACTATTCTAAAAATGTTGTCCCGTTATCCTAAGTCAACCAAAATATGATATAGGTCAATTGCATATGGTTGACTACCCTAGGGGTTTTCTAACCCTTAAGGATGGATTTTGGAACCCAAAATAAGTTCTTTCCTATTGGGTTCACAAGATACTCCTTGGGAATCCATTTTCTATCAATTATTTTCTTTTTATCTTGTCCCCTAGCTATTAGGCATTTATAGGCCTTTTCATTTTTCTTTTCTTTGTATCCTAGGCCCTTTTTGTTGAAGCTAGCTCTTTGGCTCCCAATAATCATATTTAATGTGTTGGAGCCAATTGTGAATTTTTCTAGGGCTTTGGTTAAATAGTCTACCTTTTCCCTTAGGGTCCTATTTTCTTCTATGCATGCATCACTAACATCTAATGGCACATAAAGATCATGTGAGCATACTTCATCATGGCAAGAAGAAATATTTTCATTTTCATTTAAGCATGCTTTTTCTAATTTTTGTTCTAATTCCTTAATTTGTTCAAGCATGCATTTGTTTTTCTTCTTTGCTCTAAATAAATCCTTAGTTAAACTAGAAATCATAGAAACTATTTTCTTAGGAGTTAGATTCGTTACCATAGTTTCCATGTCCTCTTCTTCTTCTTCGGATGAGGAGGATGTGGAGGCTCCCCCTTCACTTGAGCTCTCTCCACTTGATCTTAATTCTTCATTTTCGGTGGAGGAGCAATCCAAGTCATCGAAGGCCATCAATGCAAGGTTGGAATAGACTTGTTCCTCTTCTTCGGATGAGGAGGAAGAAGCAAGGTCATCCCATGTATTTGCTTTGAACGCCATGGCCTTTCCCTTTTCCTTTGCCTTCTTCTCCTCTTCCTTCTTTCTACTCCACTTTTTCTTCTTCTTTTCTTCTTTCTTCTTCCTTTCTTCCTTGCTCTTGTTTAGGAGGGGACAATTATCCCTTATATGTCCCTCTCCTTGGCAATTGTAGCATATGACCTTCCCCCTAGGTCTTCTTCTCCTATCATGAGATTTATTAAATTGAAAACCTTTTAACGCACGTCTTACCCTCCTTACCATATAGGCTTCTTCGGTGCTATCCATGGAGGAGGAGGAAGACGCTTCATCATCATCGGAGGAGGGGATCTCCATCTTCTTCTTTCCCTTATTTGCCATCAAAGCTACTCCTCTTGAAGGTTGGATTCTAGGCTCTTCTTGTATTCCTTCAAGCCTCGTTTCGTGGAGCTCCATGGTTGAGAAGAATTCCTCCAAGGTGCTCACTTCTAGGTTCTTGGAGATGTAAAATGAGTCCACCATGGAACTCCATCTTGAGGACCGGGGAAAGGCATCTATGGCCTTCATTACCATATCCCGGTTAGAGAGCCTTTCACCTACACTTGTTAGCCCAATCAAAATCTCTTTAAACCTAGAGTGCAATAAAGTTACATTTTCTCCCTTTTCTAATTTGATGTTTGATAGTTGGGAGCGGAGGAGGTCTCTTCTTGCTAGCTTAGCCTCCGAGGTACCTTCATGAAGCTCTACTAGCTTCTCCCACATCTTCTTAGGACTAGAACATTCCCCTATCCTATTGACTTCTTGTTGGGGGAGTACATTATAGAGGTGGTGCTTGGCCTTTGAATTTGCCAAATACTCCTCTCTTTGTCTTTTGCTCCATCTCGATTTCTCTAATGGCTCCCCATCTTCATTCCTAGGCAACTCGAAACCGTTTTCCATAATTAACAATATTTCAAAGTCGGTTTCGAAGAATACCTCCATTCTCTTTTTCCACCAAGAGAATTCGCCGTCGAACTTCGGTGGGTGGATGTTTGAGCCGGCCATTTTTGATGTAGAGCTTGTTGCGGCGGTTAGTCCGGTGACAAGCAACCTTGCTCTGATACCACTTGTAGGGGATCGATTGGTCGGCTAGAGGGGGGGTGAATAGCCCTCTTACGATGGATGTCGTATTTTGCTCGTCTACAAAACATTAGCGCAAGCGGAATATACAAATACAAATAAAGACAAACAAAATATAAGCAAGCAATACAAACACCGAGATGTAACGTGGTTCACAGCTACACCGCTAATCCACGGTCTGATTCGTCCACGGTGAATCACTCCGCAATCTATCCACTAGATCTCTCCTTTGCACAAATCTAGGTGGAGGTAACCTCTTTACACTCTCTCTTCTTACAATAGAATGGAAATAAAGCAAGTAAGAAGAGTGGAAATCGTGTATGGCACTTTGGGAGAAGTTTAGAGCTCAAGCATTAGCCTCCCAAAGCCCCACCTCCTTCCTTTTTATAGAGGAAGAGGGTTTCTTCCCGTTGACACAGGATCAGTCGACTGATGCCCTCGATCAGTCGACTGATCCCGTAGCCGTTGCCCAATAACGGCCGCTTTCCACGTTAGATTCCATCCAACGGTATTGGCATCAGTCGACTGATCCTACCATCAGTCGACTGATGCTCGATCAGTCGAGTGCTCAATGGAGTCGACTCCATTCTGTGCCCGTGCACAGTGCCATCGATCATTCGCCATTCTCTGGCAATGATCGCGTCGACTATCGATCATTGCCGATCCATAGCGGATGTTGCAGCCTAAAGGGTATTATACTCGAACCATCGACTTAGCGATCTGACCAAGTTTCACCTAAGAGCTACCCCTTCCCGGGTTACAATCGCTCACTCTCATCCCTCGACAGCATCAGGCGCATGGCTCTGCAATGCTCCTTCGCGTCTCTTGCCTCGAAGTCTACTTCCTCCGGCTTCACTCCAAGCTTCTCGTCCGACGGTCCCTTGGATGCTCCAAGCGCACGGCTTCCGCAGAGTAATCCTTCACCGACTCAAGGCCCGAGTGATGAGATGTAAAACTCGCCACCGCTCCATGTGCGAATTACTAAGTCCTGCATGACTTCAACGCACATATCAAATCAACATAACAAACTAACTTAAACCCTTTGCCACACACATCAAAACCTAATCATGGCAAGAGATTGCCCTAACAGCTTCGATACCACTTGAAGGTGGAAACTTCGCTTCTCTCTTCAACTCGGTCGCTTGTGCATGACGATCCCATCTACGTCCCTGGATAAAAAATTTAATCCTAGACAAAGAGGGATTACCCAAGCAACCGATCCATCATTGTGCTATTCGAATAGAGTGGTCACTTGAACAAACTTGTTGTTCAAGTAACCTACCTCTTTTCTTCGATTAGCCACGGAATAGACGATGTACGGATCGCCGATATTTGTGTTTGTCTTCGGGGTCCAAGTAAATTAGCCACATACAATACATAAAATATACAAAAAAAAAACAAAAGGAAACCAAAACAAGAATTATACCTCTTGTTTATCTCAAGGTCTTCTATTGTATGTCCTATTCTCCTCTTGGACGTTGTGTGGGCAACGATCCTCCAAGAGATGAAGCCTCCTAGATCACGAATCTTCCTTTCCTTGTTCGCTCTGAACAAAGGAAGATAATAAAATGAATCTCTTTCCTATCTAGGACCGGACACCAAGTCAAGAGACTTGATGTTGCTGCCGGCCAAGGAATAGATGAAGAAGATGGAGTGGGTGCCGACCAAGAGTTCCAAGGGAAGAACCCTAACCCTAGTTACCGCTGGGCAAGGATGAAGAAAGGAAGAGGATGAGCGCCGACCAAGGTAGAGAGGATGATGGAGTGGGCGCTGGATACACCTTAAGAAGAGAAAGGAAGCAAACCCTAATCTACCACCTTGTTGCCGCCCAAGCCAAATCCTTAATCTCCAAGTTCTCCTTGCCGCCCACCCCTTAAGCCATATTTATAGAGTTAGGATTAAGACTCCTTTTAATATCCATCGTTGGATCTAGGGATTTAATCTCAACCGTCGAATCTAGAGATTTAATTTTCCATCATCATATCTAGGCTTCATGAGGGTTTTAATAGGCTACAATAGGGACCATGAGGAGGAGTTGGATCTTGGCCACCCAATGGATCAAGCCCACATAAAGTCCAATCCATTAATGATAATCCATTCCACTAGAGGATTATCATTGATCTACCTCACCAACCCCATAAATAAATATGGGCTCCATATATTATTTGTACAAATGTCTTCCCGTGTTTAAGATCTCGAATGTCCGTCAATTAATTAATTTACTGATAATTAATTAATCAACATCTTACTCCATGAGTAGTACCACTCAACCTTATCATCATGCTGGACCAAGTCCACCTGCAAGGTTTACATGATGAACCTTATGAGTTCCTCAAGGGGATATCATCATCCTAATATATAGGACACGGTTTCCTCCTATAATCAATGACACACCATATAAATAATATCATTTCCCAACTTACTGAGCCTATCGATTTACTCTATAAATCTCGCCCATTGGTAAATCAAAGAAATAAATACTAAGTATATGTGCCCGTTATTATATCAGGATTAAGAGAATGTACACCATAATATCCGAGGTCCGATTCAATTATATAATCAGCAATAAATCGAATCACCTCTATGTCAATCTTGCTCAATACACACAAAGTGTACTAGTGTAATTCTATGGTCAAGACAAATCAATACCAAATCACACTACAACCATACCAATGGTTTGTCCAAAATCATCTCGGTTGTGAGCCTTTGCTTATACTCTACAAGGAACTGATAACATGATCTCCCGTGTGACACTACATACCATGTTATTTACAATGTAATGTATTAGACAATATGCATAATCATAAATATGCAAACAATGATCATGTGATTCTTATTTCAAAAATAAAGATGTTCATACAAAAGATAGACTTTTCAGTATACATCCCAACAATCTCCAACTTATACTAAAAGACTATGTTGTCCTCATACTGTCATACATCTGATTCCCATTCCATCCACATGCCTATCAAAAGCTCTCGCTAGAAGAGCCTTAGTGAAAGGATCTACCAGGTCATCCTCTGATGCAATCTAGGCGACAACAACTTCTACCTCCTTTACGATCTCTCGTATCAGGTGGTACTTGCGCTCTATGTGTATACTTGCCTTTTGGGCTCGTGGTTCCTTCAAGTTTGCAACTGCACCACTGTTATCACAATAAATTGTGATAGTTCTGGGCAAACTAGGAATCACATCCAAGTCCATCAAGAAGTTCTTGAGCCATACAACTTCTTTGGCCGCCTCAGAGGCTGCCACATACTCAGCTTCCATGGTAAAGTCTGCAATGCATTTCTGCTTGACATTCCTCCATACAATGGCTCCACCTCCCAAAGTAAACAAAAAACCTGAGGTAGACTTACTGTTATCCCTATTTTATTGGAAGTCAGAATATGTGCAACCCATATGGAGTAATTGGTCTGCCTGGTAAATAGCATATAATCCCTAGTCCTTCTCAGGTACTTCAATATATGCTTTACCGTAGTCCAATGTCCCTGTCCTGGATTACTCTGATATCTGCTAACCATGGCCACGATAAAGCAGATATCCAGTCTCGTACATAGCATAGCATACATGAGGCTTCCTACTGCCGAAGCATAAGGAACCACCTTCATCTCCTCTACTTCCTTTGATGTTCTAGGACACATCTCCTTAGACAAAGGTACTCCATGCCTAAAAGGTGGAAAACCTTTCTTGGAGTTCTGTATGCTAAAGCAAGCCAAAATGGTGTCTATGTATGAAGCTTGAGATAAGCACAATATCCTTTTCCTGCGATCCCTTATAACCTTGATCCCAAGTGTTAGTAATATATGAGAGCTGTCCTAAGGCAATCGCCTTATGGTCGTACCATTTATTTGATAAATGAAGATTCACTATTTGAGTGTACATGTTTTCATGTATTTGATTAGATCTTAAACTCATTTACTGAATGTCCACGATACGATTCACAGCATGAGAGAATTTGTGATTGGATCACAACTAGTGAGTATCTCTACATGTGTAATTGTGATGTATCGGAATTATCCTAGTCGATGAATTGATGGATTTGGACACCATCAATTACATCGAGACTAGCACGAGGTATACTCCTTGGTGTATCCAAGCAGCTGATTCTCACTGGCTGGAGACATTGTGATGTCCGGAGTTAATCGTGGATGCTAGTTATGGTAACTAGTTCATTGGAGTGACCAGCCGTAAGACTTCATATGGTTCCCTACATATATAGATATGTCAATGAAGTTCTTACTGTAGCTTAAGTGCGATGTTCCTTTGACTTGCGGTATTCAAGTCATCTTGATCATGGAGACTTATGCTTTGACATCTTAAGCAAACATCTCTAAGGATATGTGGACCCGGGATGATTGGGTATAAGTCGAAGTGATCGAAGGTGTTTGAATAGCCTATAAAGGATTCACCACTCCTTGCGAGGAGATGTATACCCATGGCCTCTCGTCGGATTGTTACTAAAGTCTTTGGCCAAAGCATTACATGTTTAGAGTAAGGTACTCTTGAAACATGCAAGTAACTAGAATCCGTGGGGCGAGGAAATGATACTTGGGCTAGGTGTGGCGTGAGTCGACCTAGTGGGGGACACTATAGACCATGTCCTGAACCAAGTGGGTATAAGATGAGTGAAGGGAATGGGGCACGATTCATTCAAGCCTTGAAGGGTTTTGAGAAATAGTTCTGGATCAACCGTTGATCTTTTCGGTTAATTGGGGATCATGATGTACTACTAGGTGCCACTCATGATCGTTCTATAATTAATGGTTAATTATAGACGGCCAACATAAACCGAGAACCTATTTGGTCACATGCACGCAGCGTAATTCGAAGGATTTAAAGCGAGCTTGAGAATGGGATTCTCGGGACCGAGAGAAACTAGGTTTGGTTGGACCAAGCGTAGCGAGCTTGAAATCGTTTGATCGCAATGGAAGCGTGGATGGGCCGTGTCTTATGAAGACATAATGGCGGGACCAAAATGGTTTGGTTCTAATCCAATGGATGAGAATAAACCAAAGGGTTTGGTTTATATTAAACGAATGAACCGAAGGTTGGTTCGGTTCGTTTTAACTTAAAATAAACCATCATGGTTTGGTTTATTTTAACTTATATTAATGGAGCGGGTTAACGGGCCTAATGGTTATGATCCAATAACCATTAAGAGAATTATTTCTCTATAAAAGAGGGCTTAAGGGATTATTAAGCCCTAATAAAAAACCCTAGCCCTAAGTTGCCGCCCACCTCCATCCTTTGGAGATTCTCGGCGCCAACTTCTTGCCGCCGCCCACTTCTCCTCCAACCGGCGTCCAGAAGGAGCTTTCCTTCCCCCCTCGCCGGCGTCGAGCTGCTGCCGGTTGGTACTCCGGTGATCTCCCTTGGGTTCGGCGATAAGGTGAGCACTTGGTTTCCCTTGGTTGGCCGGCGCCTACTCCTCCACCAAAGCTGTCCAGTTTTTCTGGACAGCTTGTTTTCCTCTCGTCAGAGCGTCATTTGGACGACGGTTAGAGCTCCGACAGCGCCTTACTTACCGGGGATTCGATCTCCGGTAATCCTCTGAGGTGGAGGACGAAGGATTCGTCAAACGGTTGACGAATACCTCTCCGGAGAAGTGAGTCTTGAGGACTTGTTTTTGGATCCGAATTTGGATTCGGATCGTGATCATCTCTCGATCACATCGTCTTCAACACGAGGCTAGTAACCCGTACGAAGACGAGGCTCGTGACTTAGCGAAGTCATCCCGAGGATACTCGGCGTGGATACGGATAGAGACGATTCTAGCGAGGATCGTTCCGGTTGATGCCGTTCCCGCTACACGTGATACGAAAGGTATAACGTAGTTAAATTTCCTTTTATTGCAAATTTAAATTTATGGTTATGTATACACATGTTGTACTATGCATGCGTGTGATGTGTGTGTTGTAATAAATATAGATTTATTATTTTTATTCCTTCTGCTATGCACATGTTTACGAAACATGTTCGAACACACACTCGCCGCGGTGTCGGAAACCCAACAATGGTATCAGAGCCCAGGTTGTGTTTCGACATAATCGTAAAATGGTTTTCCGATAGTCATAATGATATTTCTGGAAAATTTCTACTTTTGGAAAGTTAGAAGTATTTATGGAAATTTTTCAATTTTGGAAAGTCTAGAAGTATTTATGGAAATCTTCCACTTTTGGAAAGTTGGAAGTATTTATGGAAATTGATATTTTTCATAAATAAAATATTTGATTAAATTTTGGAAATTTGTTTCCTAATTTAATCATGATTTGATTTGGGAAATCAAATCTTAAAAAAATATTTGATTTCCATAAGTAGTTTTGATGATTTAGGAAATTGGTTTCCTAAATTGACTTTCCTTAATCAACTATTTCCACAAATAAAATATGTGATTAGATATGGAAATTTGTTTCCTAATTTAATCATGATTTGATTTGGAGAATCAAATCTTAAACATATTTTATTTCCATAAATAGTTTTGACATATAAGGAAATTAAGTACATGACATAATTGTTTGCCATGTAATTGCATTAGATGCATATCATTATGCCATGCGTGTCGTGACATGAAGATGTATGCCATGTATGCCATGCCATGTAGATAATAGTTATTTACATGCAAAGAGGATGAGACATAAAAACTGTTACTCAATATTAAAGCCTACACCTTCCATTAATATGGTTAGAACCAGAGTTCCGTTTCTTGTTTGGGTTGTTGGACTCTCTCCAAGCCCGGCTCGAACCCGAACATGTTCAAACCATGGAATAGTTTAATACTAATATGGTAAGAGTCGAGAGGTCAATCGTTAGCTTTGGTTGTTGGACTCTCTCGCGGGCTAATTGGTTGAATCGCTCTAACCATATTAAAACTATTTCTCGATTAATGGGTTGGCTTTAACGAGCATCGGCTTGTTGGACTCTCTCAAGGTCGATGTAAAGGGAGGTGAAGTTGGGTGCTATGCATATGATGCATACTTGTTAATGTGTTAACAACCCGATGTATGTGTGAACATTCAATTAGTTGATAGCACATTGTGATAGTTGCATATACGTGATATGCAATCGGTATAGTTGATACCTACGTCGTAGTTATGAATGGCTTGTTGGACTCTCTCCAAGGTTGTTCATAACTATGATGGATATCAGCCCATTCGGAGATGGACCTCGATCTCGAAGTGATTTTGGGGTTTTGAAATTCGAAAAATGAATGGGATTTATAAATGTATATTGATGCATTTTAAAATCATTTTCTCATATATGCTCGTTTTGTATTTCTAGGTCGATAAATTGATCATAGCGTCTTTGAATTTGTGCACTATTTTGGATTGAACAAAGTATTGGGCCTAACTTCTTGGGTGGCTTAGAAACACGAGAATTGTTCTCAAGCGGAAAAGCTTGCATATGTCCTTGAAGAGCCTCTTCTGACCGTCCTAAGGGCGATGCAACTCGGACCAAATGTTGGTCTATCGAAGCATGTGGCGGTCTTGGCGAGTTGCATCATGCTAGCCAGGATGGTAGAGACGCAAAGCAGCATGAGCATATGGATGCTAATACTATGGTCTTCCATCTTCATGAGTTGTTCGATGAGCAAGTGAGATCCGAAAGGTTCGAGGTCTCTAGGCTTCTCTTCACCATGAAGATGCAAGAAGGTTCGTCTGTAGTGCAGTTTGTGCTAAAGATGAACGGGTACATCGAGCGGCTAGGCACCCTCGGGTTTGTGATGGATCATAAATTAAGTATTGACTTAATTCGGCATTGTTTGCCCAAGAGTTTCTCACAATTTGTGATGAACTATCGGATGAACAAATTGGAATCCACTATTCCTGAGCTCCTCAATATGTTGAAGATTGTGGAGCCTTCTATGAAGCATGAGGAGAAGGCGGTTCTGTTAGTTGATTCCTCAAAGAAAGGTTCTAAGAGGAAGGCAAAAGAACAGAAGAAAGGGAAGAACAAGAAGGTAAAGAAGGTAGAACCAACACAAAAGGGCACTTGCCATCATTGTGGCAAGGAAGGCCACTGGCGAAGAAACTACAAGATTTATCTTGAGTCCATGAAGAAGAAGAAGGCATCCGATGCCCCATCCTCTTCAGGTATCTTCGTTATTGATTGTCATTCTATTTCCTTAGACACTTGGGTATTTGATACTGGGTGTGGCTCACATATATGTAATGACATAAAGGGGCTAAGGAATAGAAGAAGACTCGTCATAGGGGAGTCAAATTTGCGAGTTGGCATTGGAGCAAAGGTTGCTGCAGTCACCATCGGAACTTATTTGTTGAAGCTCCCTAGTGGACTAGTCTTGGAACTGGACAATTGTTATTATGTTCCTTCTCTAATAAAGAACATTGTTTCTATTTCCTATTTAAATATAAATGGTTTCCATTTGACGTTTAGTAACAATTGTTGTTATATAACCTTGAATGGCGTACTTTATGGAACTGGAACTTTGAGTAATGGCATTTATACGTTGGACGTATCCAGTGACATTTTCAATATCGAAGCAAGCAACACGCGTGCTCGAAAGGGTAATCAATTAGACTCCTATATGTGGCATTGTCGTCTTGGCCATGTAAGCAAGAAACGCATGTCCGAATTACACCGATGTGGAATTCTGGAATCATTTGAATTGGATTCATACGATACATGCGAATCATGCTTAAAAGGCAAGATGACTAAGTTACCTTTTACAAGAAAAGGTGAACGAGTAGGAGAGTTGCTAGGCCTAATACATAGTGATGTATGTGGACCTATGTCAACTCAAGCTTTAGGAGACTATAGCTACTTCATTACCTTCACCGATGATCACTCACGGTTTGGGTATGTGTTCTTGATGAAACACAAGTCTGAAGCCTTTGAAAGGTTCAAAGAATTCATAAATGAAGTAGAGAAACAACATGACAAGAGTATTAAAATACTTCGATCAGATCGAGGTGGTGAATACTTAAGTCAAGAGTTTCATGATTATCTAAGAGACAATGGCATATTGTCTCAATGGACTCCGCCATATACACCACAGCATAATGGTGTATCTGAGAGGCATAACCGGACCTTGTTGGACATGGTCAGGTCAATGATGAATCATGCGAATCTTCCCAAGTCCTTTTGGGGCTATGCACTTCAGACAGCTGTTTACTTGTTAAACAGAATGCCAACCAAGGTAGTCTCTACTACTCCATATGAGATATGGAATGGTAAGAAACCTCATGTATCTTACTTGAAGATATGGGGTTGTCCTACTTATGTGAAGCGGACAGTATCAGACAAATTGAATGCTAAGTCTGATAAATGTCTATTTATTGGATACCCTAAGGAAACAAGGGGTTACAAATTCTATCATCCTATGGAACAAAAGGTGTTTGTTTCAAGGCATGCTGTGTTTCTAGAGAAAGAGTTTCTCTTGCAAGAAAACAGTGGGAGTGTCGTCGAGCTTGAGGAGGCTCGAGAGACTCAAATAGACATCGATGAGATACCTGGTGAAGCACAACAGCCGACAACTCATAGTGATGAGAAATCAGCTGGACCTATTGAAACACCACATCTTCGTAGATCTGGTAGAACATGCAATATTCCTGAGAGATATGGATTTCTCGTAAGTGAATCGAACGACGTGTTACTCATTGATGATGAGGAGCCTACCAGTTATGAAGAAGTGCTGACAAGTTCAGAAAGGGATAAGTGGCTTGGTGCCATGAAGTCGGAAATGGATTCCATGTATGAAAACCAAGTTTGGAACTTGGTTGACCCACCTGAAGGCATAAAGCCTATAGGGTGCAAGTGGGTTTTCAAGAAGAAAACCGACATGGATGGTAATGTGATTACCTATAAAGCTAGATTAGTGGCGAAAGGATATCGTCAAAAACAAGGTGTTGATTATGACGAAACCTATTCGCCTGTAGCTATGCTTAAATCCATTCGGATGCTCCTGGCCATAGCGGCTCATTATGATTATGAGATATGATAGATGGATGTGAAAACAGCTTTCCTTAATGGAAACCTACTCGAGAACGTGTATATGATACAACCTGAGGGTTTCACATCGGTTGATAAAACCAAGGTATGCAAATTGCGATGGTCCATATATGGATTGAAGCAAGCATCCAGGAGCTGGAATATCCATTTTGATGAGACGATCAAAAAGTTTGATTTCTTATAAAATCCAGACGAACCTTGTGTGTGTACAAGAAGGTTAGTGGGAGTGCAGTCGTGTTCCTAGTATTATATGTCGATGACATATTACTTATAGGAAATGATATTTCAATCTTACAGTCAGTTAAGGTTCGGTTATCCAAGACATTCTCCATGAAAGGCCTAGGAGAAGCAACCTACATCCTCGGGATTAAGATCTATAGAGATAGATCAAAACGGTTGCTTGGTCTTTTGCAGTCTACATATATAGACCGAGTGCTAAAGA
The DNA here is from genome assembly GCA_025175895.1 of Wurfbainia villosa. Lineage (NCBI taxonomy): Eukaryota > Viridiplantae > Streptophyta > Magnoliopsida > Zingiberales > Zingiberaceae > Wurfbainia > Wurfbainia villosa. The sequence continues at coordinate 36,973,326 of CM046006.1, forward strand.
GGTTTAGCATGTCGGAATCCAAGAAAGGTTTCCTACCCATCAGGCATGGGGTACACCTTTCGAAGTCTATGTGTCCACGCACAGAAGACGAGAGGATTTGCATGAGTAAGATTCCCTATGCATCCACAATAGGATCTATCATGTATGCTATGTTATGTACGAGGCCCGATGTATCGTATGCTCTGAGTGTCACGAGCAGATACCAGTCTGATCCAGGAATGGATCATTGGGTGGCTGTTAAGACGATCCTTAAGTACTTAAGAAGAACTAAGGATGTGTTCCTAATATATGGAGAAGGGTACATGGTGATACTTGGGTATACGGATGCCAGCTCCAGACAGACAAGGATGATTCCATGTCTCAGTCTGGGTATGTATTCACCTAGAATGGAGGCGCAATAAGTTGGAAAGGTTCCAAGCTTGACACTATAGCGGATTCTGCCACTAAGGCAGAATACATTGCAGCTTTGGAAGCAACAAAGGAAGCGGTTTGGATCAAGAAGTTCATCTCTGAACTTGATGTGGTCTCATCAATGATCCAAACATGTGCTTCGCCGCTATCATCTTATCAGAGAGATCATCAGTAGGAAATAAATACAAATCGAGAAAATCCTCACTGAAAGGAACTTAGCGGATCCTTTGACTAAGGCATTACCTCAAAGTAAGTTTGAGGGTCATGTTAGAGCTTATGGTATTGGATACCGTAGCGATTGACATTAGGCCAAGTGGTAGTTTGTTAGTAATATATGAGAGGTGTCCTAAGGCAATCTCCTTATGGTCGTACCATTTATTTGATAAATGAAGATTCACTATTTGAGTGTACATGTTTTCATGTATTTGATTGATCTTAAACTCATTTACTGAATGTCCACGATACGATTCACAGCATGAGAGAATTTGTGATTGGATCACAACTAGTGAGTATCTCTACATGTGTAATTGTGATGTATCAGAATTATCCCTAGTTGATGAATTGATGGATTTGGACACCATCAATTCTGTCGAGACTAGCACGAGGTATACTCCTTGGTGTATCCAAGCAGTTGATTCTCACTGGCTGGAGACATTGTGATGTCCGGAGTTAATCGTGGATGCTAGTTATGGTAACTAGTTCATTGGAGTGACCAGCCGTAAGACTTCATATGGTTATCTGCATATATAGATATGTCAATGAAGTTATTACTGTAGCTTAAGTGCGATGTTCCTTTGACTTGCCGTATTCAAGTCATCTTGATCATGGAGACTTATGCTTTGACATCTTAAGCAAACATCTCTAAGGAGATGTGGACCCGGGATGATTGGGTATAAGTCGAAGTGATCGAAGGTGTTTGAATAGCCTATAAAGGATTCACCACTCCTTGCGAGGAGATGTATACCCATGGCCTCTCGTCGGATTGTTACTAAAGTCTTTGGCCAAAGCATTACATGTTTAGAGTAAGGTACTCTTCGATACAGAGAATCTAGAACTGTAGGATGAGGAAATGATACTTGGGCTAGGTGTGACGTAGTCACTTAGTGGGGACCGGCACAATAGACCATGTCCCAACCAAGTGGGTATAAGATGAGTGAAGGGAATGGGGCACGATTCATTCGAGCTACTGAAGGGTTTCAGAAATAGTTCTGGATCAACCGTTGATCTTTTCGGTTAATTGGGGATCATGATGTACTACTAGGTGCCACTCATGATCGTACTATAATTAATGGTTAATTATAGACGGCCAACATAAACCGAGAACCTATTTGGTCACACGCACAACGAGTGTAATCCAAAGGATTTAAAACGAGCTTGAGTATGGGATTCTCGCATCGAGAAACTAGGTTGGTTAAACAAACTTGTCAATCGCTTAGAGATGGATGGGCCGCGGCTCAAGACATAATGGATGAACCAAAATGGTTTGGTTCTAATCCAATGGAGGAGAATAAACCAAAGGGTTTGGTTTATTTTAAACGAATGAACCAAAAGTTGGTTCGGTTCATTTTAACTTAAAAATAAACCATCATGGTTTGGTTTATTTTAACTTATATTAATGGAGCGGGTTAACGGGCCTAATGGTTATGATCCAATAACCATTAAGAGAATTAGTTCTCTATAAAAGAGGGCTTAAGGGATTATTAAGCCCTAATCAAAAACCCTAGCCCTAAGTTGTCGCCCACCTCCATCCTTTGGAGATTCTCGGCGCCAATTCCTTGCCGCCACCCACTTCTCCTCCAACCGGCGTCCAGAAGGAGCTTTCCTTCCCCCCTCGCCGGCGTCGAGCTGCTGCCGGTTGGTACTCCGGTGATCTCCCTTGGGTTCGGCGATAAGGTGAGCACTTGGCTTCCCTTGGTTGGCCGGCGCCTACTCCTCCACCAAAGCTGTCCAGTTTTTCTGGACAGCTTGTTTTCCTCTCGTCGGAGCGTTGTTTGGACGACGGTTAGAGCTTCGACAGTGCCTTACTTACCGGGGATTCGATCTCCGGTAATCCTCTGAGGTGGAGGACGAAGGATTCGTCAAACGGTTGACGAATACCTCTCCGGAGAAGCGAGTCTTGAGGACTTGTTTTTGGATCCGAATTTGGATTCGGATCGTGATCATCTCTCGATCACATCGTCTTCAACACGAGGCTAGTAACCCATATGAAGACGAGGCTCGTGACTTAGCGAAGTCATCCCAAGGATACTCGGCGTGGATACGGATAGAGACGATTCTAGCGAGGATCGTTCCGGTTGATGTCGTTCCCGCTACACGTGATACGAAAGGTATAACGTAGTTAAATTTCCTTTTATTGCAAATTTAAATTTACGGTTATGTCTACACATGTTGTACTATGCATGCGTGTGATGTGTGTGTTGTAATAAATGTAGATTTATTATTTTTATTCCTTCCGTTGTGCACATGTTTACGAAACATGTTCGAACACACACTCGCCGCGGTGCCAGAAACCCAACACCAAGGATGTGTCCCACTTCTCCCAAGTCCTTCATATCAAACTGTTTGGACAACCATACCCTTATGTCTTATAATACCTTGACATTGTTGCCAATTAACAAAATGTCATCTACGTATAGTACAAGAAATATCACTACGTTTCCGTCACATCTCTTGTATACACAAGACTCATCCGGACTTTGAATAAATTCATAAGACTGGATTACCTCATCAAAGCGGATGTTCTAAGATCTCGAAGCTTGCTTCAATCCATAAATGGACCAATTATGCTTGCACAAAAGATGCTCTTTGCCTTTTGCAATGAATCCCTCTGGTGGCTTCATATAGATGTTTTCCTCAAGACTTCCATTAAGGAAAGCTGTCTTGACATCCATCTGTCACACTTCATAATCCATATGAGCAGCAATACATAAGAGAATCCAGATAGACTTAAGCATGGCTACAGACGAAAAGGTCTCCTCATAATCGATGCCCTCTTTCTAAGTATACCCCTTCGCAACAAGCCTCGCTTTGAAGGTCTCAACCTTCCCGTCTATTCCTCTCTTTCTTTTGTAGATCCATTTGCATCCACTGGCTTTTACACCATTGGGTGGTTCTACTAACTTTCAGACCTGATTTGAATCCATAGATTCTATCTCATAATTCATCGCACTTTTCCAAGATACCACATCTTTATCTTGGATTGCCTCGTCATATGTCCAGGGATCAGGTTCATGTTCGCCAGGGACCAAATCAGAAGATTCTCCCAAGAACATAAATTTGTCAGGCTGTCTAACAACCCTACCACTATGATGAGGTATCACCTGTGTATCCTCTGTGACATGTGGTGCAGTCACTTATGGTATATCCTCTTGTACCGATGGTACTGAAGTAGTGACTTCCCCTCTTAATTCCTTCAGAACAATCTTACTTGTGGGCTTGTGGTTCATCACATAGTCTTCCTCTAGAAATCTGGCATTCGTGCTAACGATCACCCTCTGATCTATAGGACTATAAAACAAACCACCTTTTGTTCCTCTAGGATAGCCAACGAACATGCGCACTTCTGTATGAGGTTCCAACTTACCAGCATCTTCCTTCAGCACATGTGCTGGACTCCCCCAAATCCAAATATATCTCAGACAAGGCTTTCGCCCAATCCACAATTCTGTGGGAGTAGAAGGCACTGATTTAGATGGTACCAAGTTCAGAATATACACTACCGTATCTAGAGCATACCCCTAGAATGAATCTGGCAATTCAGAATAACTCATCATCGATCTAACCATCTCCATAAGAGTACTATACCTTCGCTCTGCTACACTATTCTGCTGGGGTGTGCCAGGTGCAGACAATTGGGATTGAATCCTAGCCTCTAATAAGTAATTCCTAAACTCTCCCAAGAGGTACACACCACCACGATCAGATTGTAGTGTCTTAATACTTTTACCTTGACGTTTCTCCACATCAGCTTTGAATTCTTTGAACTTGTCAAAGCATTCAGACTTGCGGCGCATCAAGTAAATGTATCTATATCTTGAATAATCGTCTATAAAAGAGACAAAATATTCAAAACCACCTCTTTCTTGCATAGACATAGGACCACACAAATCAGAATGAACCAATTCCAACACATCTTTGGCTCTATACCCCTTGGCCTTGAAAAGCCTCTTTGTCATTTTACCTTCCAAGCAAGATTCGCAGGTTGGGAAATCTTCCACCACTAATAAACCCAGAGGTCCATCAGCTTATCAACCTTTGAATTCTTCTTAAGTTAATATGGCCTAGCTTTAGATGCTAAAGATATGTTTGGTTCATCTTCGAAGCTTCTTTTCTCTTATTAGAATTAGAAGATGAGTTATTTACTTCTATCTACATCGTGGGAGCTTTTGGTTCAAGTGTATATAAATTTCCTATCAATGCACCAGAACAGATAATCTCCCTATTTCTTTTTATAACAACTCTGTCATTAAAAGAAATAGAATATCCATCCATAAACAATTTAGAAATCGAAATCAAATTCTTTCTAAATAAAGGTACATAAAGGCAATTTTTCAGAACCAAAATTTTATTCCTCTCAAAAGACAAATAAACATCTCCCACTGCAACAGCCTCCACCTTCGTGGCATCGCCAAAGTAAATGGTAATCTCCCCCTCAGCCAGTCATATGGTTTCCTGGAACCCCTACAAAGTATTGCAGACATGATCAGTGGCTCCCGTATCTACACACCAGGTGCCAGTAGATAACACCGCTAAACATGTTTCAATGACTAGACCAAAAGATATACCTTTGTTCTACTTTCGGTTGGGGCAGTCCTTCTTCCAGTGTCCAGTCTGCTTGCAAGTGAAACACTTGCCTTTCGACTTCTTCCCTCCTCCCTGAGATCCTCCCGCCACCTTTGCCCCAGCTTGTTTCTTCTTCTTCTTGCCTTTCGGCTTAGAAGCAAAAATCTTTTGGGCAACCATGGCCTGAGCCTGAGCACTCTGATGAAAAAGCCCCTCTGCCGCCTGGAGTTCTCTTAGAAGCTCCACCAACGAATACAACCTTTTATTCATGTTGTAGTTCAGACAAAACTGCTCAAAACTTCTAGGTAGAGACTGGAGAATGATATCGACCTGGGTTTCCCCATCGATCTCAGCTCCGATAACCTCCAGCTCATTCAAATGAGCCATCATCTTGAGAACATGATCCCTCATGGGTGTTCCCTCGATCATGGTGGTCGTCATCAAGTTCCTCATGGCTTCCTGCCTAGCAGCCCGATTCTGGTGTCCGAAAAGCTCTTTGAGATTGAGCATCATGTCATAAGCAGTGGGCATGGATTGATGCTGATGTTGCAATACATTTGACATAGAAGCCAAAATGTAACACCACGCCATCTCATCAGCCTTTATCCACTTCTTATAACTCTCCTTCTCCTTTTCGCCAGAATCATCCACAGGCTTAGGAGGACACTCTTCGAAGAGTAAATATTTGTACTCCTCAGCAGTCAAGACAATATCAAGATTCCTCTTCCAATCAACATAATTGGGTCCAGTAAGTTTATTTTCTTTCAGTATCATAGCAAGCGGGTTGAAAGTCATTTTTGAAAAACCTAAGAATCAAATAGATAAAAACATTAGATTTCAAAAAATTATTTATTCCTCAAACAATAAAATTTTAAAATCAACCAACACCTCAAAACACCGAGAATATCGTATGCCACGATAGTGTGGATGTATACGAATTCTACATTTGTAAGAGGAGGTTTTATCCATTAATTTTACTATCTTGTCAACCTAGCTTTTTGACAAATAAAATTAATAGTTGGTTCCTCTTTGTCCCTACAAATAAAAGCAGTGACTTCGATGGGGAGGATACTCCTATTTGCATCTAAGTGTTCACCATTACTCGGTACCAAGGTAATTATCTCGGGTTATGTGCCTTCTGATGGGGAAGTACACATGCTCCTTAATGATTTCTTATAACCATATTTGACCCTGTGATCTGAAAAACAAACTCATCCGATGGGGAGGAAGGCACTCAGAGCCGACGTGCAAGTTTGTTTGCATCACATGTCAAATTGTAATGGAGCCCGTGGGAATTTATAAAAATATTCCTCTCCCACTTAGTAATTTAAAATTGAGAAATTTTCCTAGCACACGACATGCATATCAAACAAAAAGCAATAAATATGAAAAAAATATTTTCCAACTATTATGGCTTTTGTTCTCCAATATGCCTCCCGTCGTATCGCCATCTCGTCCGCTCCTCCCTACGCCATGTACAAGTCATCCAGAGATCCGAGCCGAGAATAATTATTTTAATTTACATCCATCGATCCTATACTCCACGAAGGAGTGTACATGAAATCTAGATCGAAAGTAAACTAAAATAAAGGAGTGGATAAACAATGCCGTACTTAATTATAAAAATTAAATACTAGCCTCGTCGACCTCGAGGATTCAAATAACATTATACACATGCAATCACATACACACACATATGGCCATAATAGTTGGATCTTATGCCTGCAACCAAAACGTTAGCCTGCGCACATCCTACTATCATCCGGCACATACAATATATGAAAAGTTCATAAAATAAACCGAATCCTAAACACACAAAACTGAAAACCGTGGCTCTGATACCATTTAAAGGTTTTGCGGAACTGAAGCTCTGATACCACTTGAATGGACGAAGCTTCGATACCACTTGAAGGTGAAAACTTCGCTTCCCTCTTCAACTCAGTCGCTTGTGCATGGCGATCCCATCTACATCCCTGGATTAAAAAATTTAATCTTAGACAAAGAGGGATTACCCAAGCAACCGGTCTATCATCGTGCTATTCGAATAGAGTTGTCACTTGAACAAACTTATTGTTCAAGTAACCTACCTCTTTTCTACGATTAGCCGTGGAATAGATGATGTACGGATCGCCGATTTTTGTGTTTGTCTTCGGGGTCCAAGTAAATTAGCCACATACAATACATACAATATACAAAAAAACAAAAGGAAACCAAAACAAGAATTATACCTCTTGTTTACCTCAAGGTCTTCTATTGTATGTCCTATCCTCCTCTTGGACGTTGTGTGGGCAACGATCCTCCAAGAGATGAAGCCTGCTAGATCACGAATCTTCCTTTCCTTGTTTGCTCCGAAAAAAGGAAGATAATAAAATGAAACTCTTTCCTATCTAGGACCGGCCACCAAGTCAAGAGACTTGATGTTGCCGCCGGCCAAGGAATAGATGAAGAAGATGGAGTGGGCGCCGACCAAGAGCTCCAAGAGAAGAACCCTAACCCTAGTTACCGCCGGGCAAGGATGAAGAAAGGAAGAGGATGAGCGCCGACCAAGGTAGAGAGGAAGATGGAGTGGGCGCCGGCTACACCTTATGAAGAGAAAGGAAGAAAACCCTAATCTCCCACCTTGTTGCCGCTCAAGCTAAAACCCTAACCCTAGCCGCCCAAAGCCAAAGCCTTAATCTCCAAGTTCTCCTTGCCGCCCACCCCTTAAGCCATATTTATAGAGTTAGGCTTAAGCCTCATTTTAATCTCCACCGTCGGATCTAGTGATTTAATCTCAACTGTCGGATCTAGAGATTTAATTTTCCATCATCGGATCTAGGGTTCATGAGGTTTTTAATAGGCTACAATAGGGACCATGAGGAGGAGTTGGATCTTGGTCACCCAATGGATCAAGCCCACATAAAGTCCGATCTATTAATGATAATCCATTCCACTAGAGGATTTTCAATGATCTACCTCACCAACCCCATAAATAAATATGGGCTCCATATATTATTTGTACAAATGTCTCCTCGTGTTTAAGATCTCGAATGTCCGCCAATTAATTAATTTATTGAAAATTAATTAATCAACATCTAACTTCATGAGTAGTACCACTCAACCTTATTATCATGCCGGACCAAGTCCACCTGCAGGGTTTACATGATGAACCTTATGAGCTCCTCAAGGGGAGATCATCATCCTAATATATAGGACATGGTTTTCTCCTATAATCAACGACACACCATATAAATAATATCATTTTTCAACTTACTGAGCCTATCAATTTACTCTATAAATATCGCCCATTGGTAAATCAAAGAAATAAATACTAAGTATATATGCCGGTTATTTTATCGAGATTAAGAGCATGTACACCATAATATCCGAGGTCCGATTCAATTATGTAGTCAACAATAAATCAAATCACCTCTAAGTCAGTCCTGCTCAATACACACAAAGTGTACTAGTTAATTCTATGGTCAAGACAAACCAATACCAAATTACACTACAACCATACCAATGGTTTGTCCAAAACCATCTCGGTTGTGAGCCTTTGCTTATACTCTACAAGGAACTGATAACATGATCACCCGTGTGACACTACACACAATGTTATCTACAATGTAATGTATTAGACAATATACATAACCATAAATATGCAAACAATGATCATGTGATTCTTATTTCAAAAATAAAGATGTTCATACAAAAGATAGACTTTTCAGTATACATCCCAACAAACTTCCTGTCGGACTTACCGTTCTTGATATTCGGTTTGACCAACCAGGGCTTTCACCAGTTGTTCGATCTACCTGACCCAGCAGGACTTTTTGTCGATTGCCCGGTCTCCTGACCCAACCAGTCTTCATGCCAAATGTCCAGTCCACTCAACTCATCTAGACTTCATGCCTGGTGTATGGTCCTTTTGATCTGTCAAGACATTTGCCTAATATCCGATCAACACGACCTACTAGGACTTTTTGTTAAGCCTGCACACTTAACTCTGATATCAGAACACAAGTATGTCCTAACTTTAACTATGGTTCATACATCAAAACCAAGGAGTGATTCTCTCTGCATCAACAATCTCCCCCTTTTTGATGTATGACAATACATCAGTTAAAGTTAGGAGAATCAAACTGTAATATTCAATTATATCATATATCAGAGATGCATTGGGTTAAAAATGTATATGCATGCAATGCTCATATGCATAAAAAACTTTAAATTTTTAAATCTCTTTAACTCTCTTTTCTCTACCTTTAAATCTCCTCTCTCCCCCTTTGGCATACATCAAAATCAAAATTAAGTTCAAAATACCACAACTTTGAAGCTGAGAATTAAAGTTTTAAATAATTTTTTTTATCAAAAATGCTTATGTTTATCAATACTCCCCCTAAATAATGTTTCCCTTTAAAGATGGGATCTCCCCTTTTATCTTTCGATTTCAAAATATTCAAAAGATTAATTTTCAGAACTCAATTTTCAAAATTTATCAATGATCCTCTTAAAATGTTTTTGAAATTCTCAAACTACCTTAATTTTCAAAATCTTTGAAACACCCCTTAATAAAAACATTTTTCAAATTTTCAACTTTCAAAATTTCTCAAAATTTTCTAACTTCCTCTTAATTTTTTTTTAATTCTAACTCCCCTATAATAAAAACAATTTTCAAAATTTCACTTTCAAAATTTTCTAATTTCCTCTTAAAAACATTTTTCAAAATTTTTAATTTTCAAAATTCTAACTCCCCCTTAATAATAGCTAAAAATTTAAATGAACCTTAAAATTTTCAAAATTTTCAAGATGATGCAAATGTGATTGAAAATATGTCGAAGCATGATTTTCAAAATATTATTTTTATACTTAAAAATAAACATTTAAAAATTTTCCTTAAAGTAAATGTCCAACTCTTTACTAGCTCAAGTGATATAGAATTATCATCAAGCTTTGAATTAGAGTTAGACACCGAAGTGATTGATTTTCTCTTGTAAACATCGTGTTGGTTCATGTCGATGCACTGAATCTACATCTGGAACTTGGGGTGCAGTGCTAACATCTCACACCCATCTTCATGGCTCAATACACAAACAGGTAATTCTAGGTGTTTGTGAGATGTGAAGGCTTACCTAGGTCTATAGGATCATGAAATCTAAATTGACCTAGGCTAGATTGATTTTTGAATTTCCTTTAAAAACAATACAATATAATATTACTTTTCAAAATAAATTTTGAGTAATGAACATGAAAGAATCCTAGTCTACCAAGCATAATCCAAATCACAACAAAGATTTAAAAGTTATCAAATTTATTAATTAAGTTCAAATAGTAACAACTAGCATAACTGTCCTAGTCAAAAGAGGAAGGTGGAGGAGGAGGAGGTGGATGACCCATGCTCCAAGACCTAAGAAACTCCATCATCTCTCAATGATCCTCTCTCTGCACCTGGAACATCTGCATCATCTCAAGATGATGAGTGTGATGCTACTGCTTTTGGCACTGCATCGCATCCTCTAATCTGGATAATCTCTCTGCAATAGTAGGAGGTGATGGAATCCCAAGAAACGGTGACAGATTATTGAATCTTGGGGCTTCCTGATGCTCAGACTCGGAGTGGTGCTCGGGGTCAATCTCAGGCTCAGGCTCTTGCTCCGGTTCAACTTGGGGCTAGGGCTGATGCCATCTCTCTTCCATGCTAGGACATTATTCTCATCTAAACCTATTTTAGCTAAACCAAATTGCCGAGAACCTATCATGTCATACTCAGTAAGTTGTTTGATGTTACCTATGGTAATATCAAACCCAAATGTGGCTAGTAAGGATGTGATGACATGGCAGTAAGGCAAATATGCGTTCCTACTAGTAACTAACCTAGAATGATGAATGATGGAATGAAACATCTGTAAATTAATGTCTAAATCTAATCTATGACCAAGTGCATAAAGTAAAAATGAATGATAGGGACGCATCATAGCGATGTACCTAGTGGTGACTGGCAAAATGCAGTTCACTATAATTCAATACAGGGCATAGTCTTGTACTCTGAGTCTAGTGGAACTAAAGATACTCATAAATGGATTCCTCTCTGTTGGATCGAGAAGCATCGCTAGAGGGTGGGGGGGGGGGGGTAAATAGCGAGCGTAAATCTTTTCGTTCGATCGTTCGATACATGAGTAAGTGCAGCGGAAAATAAAGAGACACGTTTATTTTACTTGGTTCACAACCCAGTGGTTGCTACTCCAAGGCCCTATCGGTTCTAGAGCGCGCACGGAGGGCAAAACACTATAATGTCTCCTCCTCGTTGGAGGTAGGAGACAATGATCACAAAACCGAAATTACGAGGATGAGGCAACAAGCCTACCTCACCTCGTTACGAATAAAAACAAAGAATACAATATCAAAATATATTACTTGATTCTGTTGCCGACGAAGAAGATCAAAACTTGTCATCGCGTCGGCGTTATGACGGTGTTGGAGCATTGGCGTTGTAGAAGCACTTGAGAATAAATTGATGATGTATGGAGTTGGAATCCTCCCCTCCTTTTATAGATTTTGGCCTCTGAATATGTCTCCTCATCTTTCGGAATAGATCACGAAGTTGTACAAATTTTATCGCGAAGTGGCCGCGTTAAATATTATCCGTTTTGACCTAGCGTAAAGGCTGATTCATCATCATCAGTCGATTGATACCTCCCATCAGTCGACTGATGAGCATCAGTCGACTTCCCAATGTCCAGCAGTCGACTGCCAGCCTGGCCACTTCCCTGCAATAAGAGGTTAGCTCGGAAAATGATAAATGCGATGGTTTCTAACCGTCCGATCTCGACCTAGACCTTCCACAAGAAGTCTTAGTCGGATCGCTACCTACGGTCATCCCCGTACAGAGGACACGACCTTACCATCTCTCACTCACATGAGCTTACCTCGATACTTACTGTATCTCTTTCGCTTCCGGCCTTCCACTTGATTCCTTCGGCTCCTTCTGAAATCACTCGAGTGTCACCCGACCACCATGGCTTCCTCCGTGTGTCGCTAGCCTTTAGCTCCAGCTTTAGTACTTTTATGCACACTCGATTTAGCTCGTGAGATAACGATGTAAATGTAACTTTGTGTCTTTGCCATAATCAAAACACAGGTTCGATTATCTAGTGCCCCTGCACCAACAATCTTCCCCTTTTTGATCTATGGCAAACCAACACAAAGTTAAGGGAAATTAAAGCACAGGACAAGTATAGTAGATGATGAATGTCATTTCCCCTCAACCAAAACTCCCCCTTAACCCTAGGTGAGTTTTGAAAGAGATACTTTAGTTTTCAAAATCAAATTTTGTGTTACTCCCCCTTAACTTTCGCTCTTCTCTCCCTTTTGCCATAAATCAAAAAAGAATGTTGGGGTTTTTGTATAAAATAGGGGTTTAAAAAAAATCGTATATTCGTGCATCTAGATAAATCAAATATGAGTCCAAGCATGCGTCTAGCAGTAGTTAGATAGATTGGTTCGAGGTGTGTCCCTCTGCACCAATAATCTAAAGGTTTATAATATAACCATTAGGGTTAGTTTTCTTTCCCCCTTAGTCGAATATATGAAGTATAAGAGATGTAGGGGGTGCTAAACTTTGGCCTAAGAGTTGTTAAGTACAATAGTTGAGAAAATAAGTAGTATTTTGAAGAGGTTGTATTTTAAGGATATTTCAATTGTCCTTAACATCTCACTCATTCTATGTGTCTCAGAATTTGTTCACCTTATATGTTTTGTGAGATGATTTTAAAATTGATTAAAGATAGTCAACCTTGGGTTATATTCGAATTTAACCTTTAAATCGTTAAGTAACTTTTCAAGAAACTGACTTCCAGGTCGTGGTGAGGCACAGGGGCCTTCTTTGATCGGAACAACGACCACTTCCTTAGACAAAGCCAAATTCAAGAAAATATCACTTAAGTCACTTAGGGTTACTTCCTGGTCTAACTAATTTAGGATACGGTGAGGTAGCTTCAGCTAGTTCCACTCAGTCAAGTGCACCAAGCTAGATATGCCTTATCTAGCTCGAATACACGAGACTTTGTTTTCCTAACGTACTATCATCTCGCCGCATCCTGATACTATGTTGTCAAGAGTTGACTAACTATTTTTCCTATCTAGCCATTCTAAAAATTAGAGTAAAATATGCAATGGTTTTGCTAAGTAAGCGGGTATACTATTTTAGTGTTAGCTCTCCCTGGACCATTGAACCAATATGGTCTATTCAAATAATGAATTTAATCCTGGGGAACCCAAAACTTATTAGTCCTTATATGTGAGTTCAATAAAACCTTTGGGACCCATGCTTGGACTCTTTGATGACTACGATTTACGATAGACATATAAAACCTATTCGTAGTCTTTGACTTAAATCCAAGTCCGGCTTTGTTGTACATGACTCTTTGGGTTCCAAGTAGTCGATTAAGGTTCTTAGATCCCAATGTGAACCTTTCCAACCTAGCCTCAACCTCTTGAACTCGGTCTTTCAAGAGAGAATTCTCCTCTTCAAGTTTTTCAATTTGGGTTGAGTTTCCCTCTTGAACTTGACTAGTTGAAGAGGTTAGAGTAGCCTCTTGCTTGAGGGTTTCAACCTCCTTAAGTAACGACTCAGCCCTAGACTCGGACTTAGTTAATTTCCTATTAAGCATTTTAATTGTATTGTGAAGTGTATGAATTAGTGAGTGGCTAACTTTAATTTTCTCTTTTGGTCCGGCTTTGAGTTGCTTCTCGAAGTAGTCCTCGAGTTCGGAGTCGGTGTTGTAATTGGATTCGGATTCGAACTCTGGCTCAGACTCTTTGGGTCTTACCATGCATGCTATGCCGCCACCTTCTTCGTTGTCCCAAGTTGCATGGAAAGCCTTCTTTTGATTTGATTTGAATTGTGCCCTCTTTTGGTTCTTTAGTAGCCTCTTTTCCCTCCGAACGATCTTCCTCACTATGTTCGCTATTGCTTTCACCTCTTCGGATTCGGACTCTGATTCGTCTTTGGGTTCGAGTTCATCTACTTGCCTAGTAGGTGGCTTGTTTCTTTGTCCTGCAAGTAGAGCAATACCTCTCTCGGCCCAGACCACGTTAGTTTGCTCGTGAAGTTCAAACTCGGAAAATAATTTGTCTAACCTAAGCTTCGAAAGGTCCTTAGAGACCTTATAGACATCGACCATGGATGCCCACAAGGTAGTCCTAGGAAAAGCATTTAAAGCATACCTTATAAGGTCCCGGTTCTCTATGGCTTGCCCGATTGAGTGAAGACCGTTGACGATGTCTTGGATCTGTGCATGTAATTTGGTGACGGTCTCGCGATCCTGCATCTTTAGATTGTACAGTTTATTTAAAAGTAAATCTCTTTTACATACCTTAGCATCGGGCGTCCCTTCGTGTAGATCAATCAATTTGTTCTAGAGGTCTTTAGCGCTAATGAATGGTCCGATGTGGTTGAGTTCTTCTTTGGACAAGCCGCATTGCAATATTTGGGTTGCTCTTGCATCGGCTTCGATTTGCCTCTTGGTTGCATTTATCCACTTGTTAAAATCCAAGGGCTCTCCTTGATTATTGGTGGGTAGAGAAAAGCCAGTTTGGATTATTATCCAAGTCTCGACTTGTGTTTTTAGAAAACACTCCATCGGACCTTTCCAATAACGGAAATCATTTCCATTAAAGAATGGAGGTCGGGTGGTGCTATACCCCTCAATGTGATCCATTAAATGTTTTGCAAAACACGAATAAAAACCAAAGAGAATTCCAAGACTTGGTCATGGATTAGTAGTGTGGGAAATAATAGGAAATAAACAGAAATAAATAAGAAGAATAAGAAACTAACAAAAGCTAGAAACTAACGACCTTCGATGTCCCCGAAGGGTACTAAACGTTGGATTTTGGGGCTGGAAACAGCTTGTTATGAGGATAAACCCTGGTAAGAAATATAGATCTCTCAAAGAGCTTCGATTTGATAGGTAGATCGTTTTGAGAGTCCTCTTGTGCGAAAAGATATGGACATTTTACCGTCGACTACTCCAAAGTAGAATACTTGCAAACACACAACCAAAAGAAGCATACCAAGACTTCGTCTTGGATTAGTAGTGCGGGAGAAAAAAAAAACCAAAAAAAAACATGAATCAAAAAATACGAAAAGAAAACCAAAAAAGTGCTAGATTGGTGGTTTCACCAAATTTTAGCGCCCCCGCTCTGATACCAATTGTTGGATCGAGAAGCGTCGCTAGCGAGCGTAAATCTTTTCGTTCGATACATGAGTAAGTGCAGTGGAAAATAAAGAGACACATTTATTTTACTTGGTTCACAACCCAGCGGTTGCTACTCCAAGGCCCTATAGGTCCTAGACCGCGTACGCAGGGCAAAACACTATAACATCTCCTCCTCGTTGGAGGTAGGAGACAACGATCACAAAACCGAAATTACGAGGATGAGGCAACAAGCCTACCTCACCTCGTTACGAATAAAAAAAAAAGAATACAATATCAAAATATATTACTTGATTCTGCTGCCGACGAAGAAAATCAAAACTTGTCGTCGCGTCGGCGTTATGACGATGTTGGAGCGTTAGAGTTGTAGGAGCACTTGAGAATAAACTTGATGATGTATGGAGTTGGAATCTGCCCATCCTTTTATATATTTTGGCCTCTGAATATGTCTTCTCATCTTTTGGAATAGATCACGAAGTTGTACAAATTTTATCGTGAAGTGGCCGCGTCAAACGTTATCCATTTTGACCTAGCGCAAAGGCAGATTCGTCGCCATTAGTCGACTGATGCCTCCCATCAGTCGACTGATGAGCATCAGTCGACTGCCCAATGTCCAGCAGTCGACTGCCAACCTAGCCACTTCCTTGCAATAAGAGGTTAGCTCGGAAAATGATAAATGCGACGGTTTCTAACCATCCGATCTCGACCTGGACCTTCCACAGGAAGTCTTAGTCGGATCGTCGCCTACGGTCGTCCCCGTACAGAGGACACGACCTTACCATCTCTCACTCACACGAGCTTACCTCGATACTTACTTTATCGCTTTCACTTCCGGCCTTCCACTTGATTCCTTTGGCTCCTTCCGAAGTCACTCGAGTGTCGCCCGACCACCACGGCTTCCTCCGGGTGTCGCTAGCCTTAAGCTCCAGCTTTAGTACTTTTCTGCACACTCGATTTAGCTCGTGAGATAACGATGTAAACTTAACTTTGTGTCTTTACCATAATCAAAACACAGGTTCGATTATCTAGTGCCCCTGCACCAACACTCTCCTCACCAAATAGATTCAAGTGTATCTTATCTAATGTAATGTGCGAGTAGGGGTCACCGTACGATAACTCCATAGATGGAAAACATGCCATCAGACATGATGAATGCATGAGTCCTAGATTCTCTCTCAATATAGAGGGGGTAAAAATAAAATGCTTACCCCGTACTCTAGTTGAATATGCAAGATTATCAATTTTACTAAAGTTATTGAAAAACTCTACACATAGATCTATGTTAATAGAGTTTTTACAATAAACTAATTTCTCTAATCTATAATGCGTTATGACCTCCATACTAGACATGCATGATTTACTAAAAAATGATCTACTAATATATCTAGTAGGCATGAGAGTATAAAGTGTGTTTTCAAACCTAATCCTATGCCTTTCAGTAGGGAACCTAATGTTTATACACGGAGTAGATGACCCAGCCTCAACAACTCTTCTTTTACCCTTAATTAAATTGTAACTATTTAATATTTATAAAAAAATGAATTTAGAGTTTAGAATTATTACCTTGGCATTATATCTGATGTTATTAAAGAGATATGATGACCTAGACACTTTGGAGGGCTGAAAATAGGGTTTTTTCGGTGATTTAGGTGGCTATGAGTTGATTTGGCGTTGTCCTAGTGTTGTTCTTATAGACGGAATTATGTCGACTGAAAATATTTCAGTCGACTGAACTAGAGTCGACTGGACCTCTTTCAGTCGACTATAATTAAAGTTACCATTTATTGCGACACCTAACTTTTATCTACCATTTCATTTCAGTCGACTGAATTAGTTTAAGTCAACTGAAGTCACATTTTTACCTTCCCAAGGCTTGGAGGCAACTGAAGCTAATTCAGTCGACTGAAATCAATTAGTGTTAATTTTATGTTTAATTTGGTTTAGATGATTTTATTAGGTTAATTTCATTGATTGATTTAATTTGATTAAATTTAATTGATTAAGTTTAGTTGATTAAATTGGTTGGGTTGAGTTAAGTTTAAGTAAATCTATTAAGTTAAGTTTAATTAAGTTAATTTATTTGTTAAGTTAATTTGTTTGTTAAGTTAATTTAGTAAATTTGTTAAGTTAAATTTGTTAAGTTTAGTTTAGTTTAAATTTGTTAAGTTTAGTTTAAGTTTGTTTTGTTTAAGTTGAGTTTAGTTTAAGTAAATTTGTTAAGTTACATAAATTGTATTAAGCTCATTAAGCTTCATTAAATTCAAAATCATCTCACCCAAGATAGGTTTTCAATACACGTTACTCCTATAGGTTTTGTGAGATGAGATTTTTTTTTTATCTTAATTAAATTTAATGAGCAATTTCAAAGTTTTTAAACTCGTGTTAGATTCAAGCTTAGTTTGAGCTAGTCAAGTAGATTTTTTCAGCATTGACTTCAAGGTCGTGGTGGGGCATACGACCTTCTTGGATATGAGCAATGACCACTTCTTAGACAAAGTCAATGAAGGAATCGAGTACTTGATTCACTTTGGACTAAGCCTTGGTCTAACTAGTCAAAGACTTAGTGAGTTAGCTTTGGTCAGTTCCACTAGACTTAGTGCACCAGGTCGTGGTGAGGTACATGGCCTTCTTGGATATCAGAACAACGACCACTTTCTAGACATTGTAGGATCGCAATAATCCAAGAGAGGGGGTGAATCTCAGAGTTTATAATTTTCTTTAATTTTAAAGCTTATTTTATATTTTCAAATATGAGTACGTAGTGAAAATTAAATACAATTTAGACATAATCAGTTTACTTGGTTCACAACCCTAACTGGGTTGCTACTCTAAGGCTCGTAGCTCTTCCTAGAGCTACCTCGATGGGCAATCACTATAGTGCCCTCCGATTCGAGAACTCTCGACTTCGGAGGGATTCACTTTTTTACAGAAATGAGAGAAAGATAACACTCTACCTTCTCTTGAAATTAAGTATGACAAGCGAATATCTAGAAAGAATACAAGCTAAATTATACAGACACTTTTGAGGAGTTTGAAGTAGGCAAAGAGTGTCGAAAATTCGCCTTCGTGAGGAAGTAGAGCTCTTGTGAACGAGAGTGAATTTTGACAGCACTTCGGTGTAGTAGTAGTGTTCTTCTCAGATTTGGTCGAGCACTTATTTTATAAACCTTTTCCAGTCGACTGGAATGCCTTCCAGTCGACTCCATATCAGCCCGTCGATATGAAACTTTTGGTCTTCCAGTCGATTGAAACCTCTTCAGTCGACTCCAGGTCACCCAACTCTGCATCGAGAAGTTTTCCACTTCAGTCAACTGAAACTCCCCAGTCGACTAAAACATTTTACAACTACGTTGTCAGATCTTCGACTGATCACTAGCTAATCCTGCCAAGTGTGTATCTAGTCGACTGAACCAAACTCGGTCGACTGAACTTCAATCGACTGAAATCCATTCAGTCGACTGATCCCTGTAAATTGAGATTAGCACAAATAGATATGATAGCAATAGTAATACTACTCGATCTCGACTACTAAGTCTCACACGGACTTTCTGTCGGATCGATGCCTAGCTTTGTCCCCCTACAGAGGACTCAACCTCACCTCTTCACTCGAGGCTTACCTGCTTGCTGCTTGCCGAACTTACCACTCTTGACATCTGATCTGACCCTCCAGGACTTCCACCAGTTGTCCGGTCTGCCTGACCCAACTAGACTTTTTGTTGATTGTCTGGTATGCTTGTCCCAACTGGATTTTTTGCCGATTGTTTGATCTCCTAACCCAACCGGTCTTCATGCCAAATGTATGGTCCACACGTCCCATATGGACTTCATGCATGGTGTCCGGTCCTCCTGATCTGTCAAGTCAACTATCTAGTATCCGATCAACACGACCTACTAGGACTTTCTATTAAGTCTACACACTTAACACTAATATTGGAACACAAGTAATTCCTAACCTTAACTACGGTTCATACATCAAAACCAAGGAGTGATGCTCACTGCATCAACAATCTCTCCCTTTTTGATGTATGATAACACATCAATTAAAGTTAGGAAAATAAGATAGGAATATTCAAATTTTGGCATATATAAGAAATGCATTATGTTAAATATGTACGAGATGCATATATAAATTTTTACATCTCCCTTTCAATAAGTCTCTTCTCTCCCCCTTTGGTATACATCAAAATTAAGTTTAAAATGCCACAACTCTAAAGCTAAAAAATGCAATAATTTTCTAACTCCCCTTGAATAATAACATAGTTTCAAAAAAATTTAAGATGATGCATATATGATATATAGAAAATATGTCAAGCATGACTTTCCAGATATTATTTAATATTTTAAAAATACACATCTAAAAATAGTCCTTAAAGCAAATGTCCAACTCTTTACTAGCTCAAATGATATAGAATTAATCATCAAGCTTTGAATTAGAGTTAGTCACCGAAGTAATTGAGTTGCTCTTGTAAATCCCGTGTTGGTTCATGTCGATGCACTGGATCTACATCTGGAACTAGGGGTGCAGTCCTAACATCTCACGCCCATCTTTGTGGCTCAATATACAAATAGGAAATCCTAGGTGTTTGTGAAATGTGAAGGCTTACTTAAATTTATAGGATCATGAAATCTAAATTGTCCTAGATTTATTTTTAACTTTTCTTTAAAAATAATATAATATTACTTTTCAAAATAAAATATGAGTAATGAGTATGAAAACATCCTAGTCTACCAAGTATAAAACAATCCACACACAAGATTTAAAAACTGTAAAATTTATTAAGTTCAAATAGTAACAAGTGACATAACTAAAATACTCCTAGTCAGAAGATGGAGGAGGTGGAGGGGGTGGATGACCCATGCCCTAAAACCTAAGAAGCTCCATCATCTCTTGATGATCCTCTCTTTGTGCCTGCAACATCTGCATTATCTCAAGATGTTGTTGCTCCTAATGCTGCATCGCATCCTCCAATCTGGATAATCTCTCTGCTACAGTAGGAGGTGCTGGAATCCCAAGAAAAGGTGAGAGACTATCAAATCCCGGGCCTTCCTGATGCTCTGATTCAGAGTGGTGTGCACGGTCAACTCAGGCTCAGGCTCCTGCTCCGGCTCAGGCTAGGGTTGGGGCTGAGGACCATCTCTCTTCCATACAAGGATATTATTTTCATCTAGATATATTTTTACTAAACCAAACTGCCTAGAACCTATCATGTCATACTCAGTAATTTGTTTGATGTTACCTGTGGTAACATCAAACCCTAATGTAGCTAAGAGGGATGTGATAACATGGCAGTAAGGTAAATGTGCCTTCCTGCTAGTAACTGACCTAGAATGATGAATGATGGAATTAAACATCTGTTAACTAATGTCTAAATATAATCTATGACTAAGTGCATAAAGTAAAAATGAATGATAGGGGCGCATCATAGCGATGCCCCTAGTTGTGAGTGGCAGAATGCAGTTCACTATGACTCGGTACAGGGCATAGTCCTTTACTCTGAGTCTTGTGGAACTAAAAATACTCACAGAAGGAGTTCTCTCCTCACCAAATAGATACATATGTATCCTATCTAATGTAATGTGCGAGTAGGGGTCACCGTACGATAACTCCGTGGATGGGAAGCATGCAACCGGATATGATGAATGCATGAGTCCTGGATGCTCTCTCAACATAGAGGGGGTAAAAATAAAATTCTTACCTTGTACTCTAGTCGAATATGCAAGATTATCAATTTTACTAAAGTTATTGAAAAACTCTACACATATATCTGTGTTAATAGAGTTTTTACAATACACTAATTTCTCTAACCTGTAATGCATTATGACTTCCATACTAAGCATGCATGAATTACTAAAAAATCATTTGCTAATGTATCTAGTAGGCATAGGAGTATAAAGTGTATTCTCAAACCTAATCCAATGCCCCTCAATAGGGAACCTAATGTCCAAGCATGGAGTAGATGACTCAATCTCAACAACTTTTTTTTACCCCTATTTGAATTACAATTATTCAATATTTATTGAAATTAATTGAAACTAAAGTTTTAGATTTAGTACCTCGGCATTATGGATGATTTTATAGAGATATGATGACTTAGATGCTTCGGAAAGCTGAAAATAGGATTTTCGCGGTGGATTGTCGTGGATGTGAGTCTTTTTGGTGTTGGCTTGTCGTTGTTCTTATATACGAGATCCAATCGACTGGAATTAGAGTCGACTGAATCTATTTCAGTCGACTGTAGTTAATATTACCATTTACTTCACCGCCTAAACTTTATCTACCATTTCATTTCAGTCGACTGAATCAATTTCAGTCAACTGAAGTCGTGTTTTACCTTTTCGAGGCTCAGAGGCAACTAAAGCTGATTCTGTCAACTCTTTTAGAGTTTACTGGAAATACTCCAATTGATTGAATTTGGGTATTTTTAATTTTGGTTAATTTTTATGTTTAATTCAATTTATTTGATTTTATTAGGTTAATTTCGTTGATTTACTTTATTGATTTGAGTTGATTAAATTGGTTGGACTGAACTGATTAAATGATTAAGTTTAATTTAGTAGGTTAATTAAGTTTAGTTTAGTGGGTCAATTAAGTTAATTTATTATGTTTGAGTTGAGTATTTTAAATCAAGTTAAGTTAAATTAGTTTAAGTAAAGTTATTAAGTAAGTTGTTAAGTTAGGTGAATTGTATTAAACAAATTAAGCTTGATTAAATTCTAAATCATCTCACCCAAGCTAGGTTTTCAATACACGTTAATCCTATGGGTTTCGTGAGATGAGGATTTCTTTTTATCTTAATTATGTTTAATGAGAAATTTCAAAGTTTTTAAACTTGTGTTATATTCAAGCTTCGTTTGAGCTAGTCAAGTAGGTTTTTCCAGCATTGATTTCTAGGTCGTGGTGAGGCACATGACCTTTTTGCAGAAACGTTGGTGACCGCTAGAGGGGGGGGTGAATAGAGCATTCATTGCTTAGATGGAAATCGATCACGTGCTTGCTACAAACGTTAGTGTACACAACACAAGCACAAATACAAGCGATATAATGTGGTTCGAAACCTTAGGGTTCTTACTCCACAGATTGAGCTCGAATGAGCTCTAGCGATGCAAATATCACCACTAATCACAAACACTCCTTCTTGACAACAAGTCGGAGGCGGAGAAACCTCTTACAATGATTACAAAAGTAATACAATAGAATGCAAGTAAAGAAAACTTTACATAGAGCTTTGAATGCTTGCTTGTTGATCGCTTGAACTGAGCTTGAAGACCCTGATGTTGGTGCAGGGGCACCAGATAATCGAACCTAGGTTTTGATTATGACAAAGATCCAAAGTTAAGGTCATATTGTTATCTCATGAGCTGAATTAAGTGTGCAGGAAATGGTTAAGCTAAGCTGAAGGTCAGCGACAGGAGAATCCTGAGTCGGGAAACTGTGGTGGTCGGGTGACACCGGGGGAACTTCGTGGGAGTCGAAGAACCTAGGTAGAAGAACGGAAGCAAAGTGACATGTCATAAAGAACCAGAGGTAAGCACGAGTGTGAAGAGAGATGGTAAGGTCGTGTCCTATGTACAAGGACGACTGTAGGTGGTGATCCGACTAAGACTTCCAGTGGAAGGTCTAGGTCGAGATCGGACAGTAAGGAACCATCATATTTACCATTTTCTTTGCTAATATCTTACTGCAGGGAAGTGGCCAAGTTGGCAGTCGACTGCTGGTCATTAGGCAGTCGACTGATGGAAGGCATCAGTCGACTGATGGCGATGAATCAGCCTTTTGCGCTAGGTCAAAATAGATAATATTTGATGCAGCCACTTCACGATAAGATAAGGTGTCACCTTGTGATCAGTTCCAAAAGTTAAGGATTTCCCTCAAGACTTATTCCAAGGCAAAAATCTATAGAAGGAGGGGAGGAATCCAACCCAAAGATCATTATCTTGCTCTCAAAGTTCTCCCGCAACGCCAAAGCTCTAAACAACATAACACCGACGCAATGCCAAGTTCATAATTTCTTCGTCGATAGCAAGTATTATTTTTATTTATTGTATTCATTGTTTTAATCGTAACGAGGTGAAGTAGGCTTGTTGCCTCATCCTCATGCTTTTGTTTTTGTGATCGTTGTCTCCTACCTCCAACGAGGAGGAGACTTTATAGTGGATTGCCCCTTTGTACGCAGTCAAGGATCGCGGGGCCTTGGAGTAGCAACCGTTAGGTTGTGAACAAAGTAAAAATAAAGTGCCTATTATTTTTTGTTCTTTTACTTTCCGCTGCATTAAAGTTTAATCGAACGAAAAGACAAAAAGTTTTACGCTCGCTATTCACCCCCTCTAGCGATGCTTCTCGATCCAACACTTGATTTGCACCAGCAAATCGCCTCAAAATTGCTCAAGAAATCGCTTCAAAATCACTGCTAAAATTCCTCCGGTCGAGCTCCTTTTAAGCCTCCTCGTGACCTGGATTTCCACTTCGCAGTTGACTGCCATAAGGCCCCAGTCGACTGCCAACAGTACCGTTGTCTCACAATGGACTTAATCCACGTCGGCATTCAAGCCAACGAATACACTAAAATTCGACTGCCATTACCCGTGATCGATCGCCGTAGCCGACCGGTTAGCTCTTGGCGTTATCGCCGTAACCTCGATCGTGATCGCCATTCATGGCGATCGATTGTCGACCATTTCTGCGATCGACTCGGCGGTTTGGTGACCATAATCGATGAACTACCAAGAGTCAACTTGATTGCCAAGTGTTAAAACACTTGACCAATCGACTGGTCCAAATCCCCAGTCGACTGATAACCTCAACAATGAGGTTTAACCCCAAGTATGATGGCCTCATACTTGCTAGACCACCCTTAGCCTAGATATAAGCCTTCTAGCCACCTCCGTCAGCCTCATGCCTAGCAGATCCCTCCAAGTCATCCATGACTTGTTCATTCATACGCTAGCCTTTAGGTGCTTCCATCGGCTATTGTCATGTTAAGCTGGTCTACACCGCCAAGGCACATTTGAGCTTATGTTGCCAAGACTACCACTCAGACTTTCCACCACCAAACCATTGAACTTACGCTGCCAAGACTCCCACTTGGACTTTACGCCACCAATATCAACCCTTGGACTTCCCTTGCCAAACCATGTTGGACTTTCCATTTTGCAAGACTTAAGATTGGACTTTCCCTTGCCAAGACCCGGACTTTCCGTGCCAACCCATGTTGGACTTTCCAATTGCCAAGACTCAAGCTTGGACTTTGCCTTGACAATCACATTGTTGATGTGAGAAAAACATATAGGGTTTTAGGAGTAGTTTTTGCTCACATCTCATTACATTTTATGTTTGTTTCTTGCATATTTCACTTTGTTTTGCATGCATTTCATATTTTCTAGTGCGAAGATCTACTTTTTATACTTTTGTGTGTAGGATAGCATTTCATGGGAAAATGACACATTTTTGGAGCAAAAATAGAGCAATTTGTGGAGAACGGACCTTAGGGAACACACATTGGCCATGTCCCAAGACTTGGGCATGTTTCCGAAGCGAAACAGATCAAAACGGAGGCTCCAGGAAAAGACATGACCGTGCCTTTTTTCCAACTCAATTTCCAGCCAAGATTTCATTTGTTTTCTAGCCTTGCACATGGCCAAGCCATGTGAAATTCACACGTCCATGTGGCAGGGCCGCGAATTCAAGGAAATAGGATTTTTCAAGCATTTATGGAAAGTCGAAGCTGCCTTGATATATAGGAAACTCATCCAAGAGGTGAGGATCACGAGGGAGCTACCCTAGGGCTCCCAAACCCTAGGGAGGAGGCACGACGGCTGGGATGACCACTGAAGCCCTAAAAAGTTTCGGGAACTCGCAACAGGGAGGAAGAACGACGTCGGAGATCCAAGTTATGTACTTCAATGCCGGAGATAAGGCCACATCGACATTGTAACCTCTTGTTCTTGCAATTTATTTCTGATATATTCGAACATGAAAATGCCTTGTGATTCTCCTCTTCTATATATTGAGTAGTTCCTTCGATTCTAGGATTAGGGAGTAGCTTGTGTACGCATGACATGTTGCTTCAAATCGAATTCTATTTTTGAGTTTGAATTTGCAATTAGAAATTGTTTATACCAATATCTATGCGTATTTGTTTTTCTACCTACTGTGCTTAGGCGATACGAGAGGTGAAAGTCCTCGTATCTAAGATTTAGGGGATTTATACAAGGAACCTAGGGGTAAACCTGATTTCCTATAACCGTGGGTAGAAGGATGCGATGGAACTGGAACCGTTCATTGCAAAGATTGATTTGGCATCCTCGTACCGCCTATCTCGTCCTTTTAAGGCAAAGATAGCTCCCGATAGATGCGGTGGCTCATCGAGAGAGTGTATGATGTCCCTTCTACAAAACCATAGCTAGACGTTTAGACAATGCCCAGTTGATAGCATGTTTTGCGACACACAAGCGAAACCGAAGTCCTAGAATCCCTTTTAAAGATCTTGGCACTCTCCTCTCTTCTTCCATGTGAGACCATACTAGAGTTTAGTCCACCGACAACCCTCGTAATCGAAACCTTTAGATTTTACTTCCGAACAATTTCACCCACTGAACAAATTAGTACTCGAATCTCAGTCCCTGTGGGATCGATAATCTTTTATTACTTGATGACATTCGTGCACTTGCGGGCATTGAGCGCGAGCACGCGCTTCAAGTCCTTGATGGTCTCCATCGCGATATTTGAGGTCATGTTCATGTGCATCAAGTTTTTGGCGCAGTTGCCGAGGACTGATTGATTCGATATCGAATCGAAAGTGGACAGTTGGATCGGACTTAGGCTTGATTTATTTTCTTGTTTTATTTTATTTTCTATTCAATTTCCAGTTTTGATTAATTACATCTATCTTTCTTTCAATTTTTAGTTTTTTTAGTGCTTCAATTTAATATAAAAAAAAGTAGACTCTTGCCAAGCCACTGCTATTCCTTTCCTTACCTATAATTTCCTATGTACAACGATGCATGCTTTTACTCATGATTATGATCAAGTTAATGCTGTGAGTTTTGGTAACATTTATTGTGAGAATTGTGGTGAAACATGACATACCATAAATGATTGTCCTGATATATTCGAACCTTCACAATTTGAACAAGAAGATGTCACCTACAATTACAACTAGTGGCCACAAGATGATTCCTATTCATATAGTTATGACCCTGGGTACTTAAAACCTCAATATTGTCCGCCTAAATCACGACTTAAGTAGATGATGGAAGATTTCATTCGAACAGAACAAGCGGCGAACATTGAATTCCAACGGTGGCATTCACAGACAAAGAATCAATATTGTTTCCCAAGTGAGAACGAGAGCTATGAATCACCATGCGAATTTTATCCAGAATCAAGTCCCCACTTAGAAGCCTTGCTAGACAATTCTACTAGGGAATGCAAGGAGAATAGTCTGCAATTCGCAGAAGAAACCAAACGACTAGAAGGTGCCTTCCATGACTGGATTACACCTAATATGGCAGAGACTTACTTTGAGCGAATGGATGAGGAAGACGTAGATGACATAGGAAGTAAAGAAGGGCAATCTATTCAATCATCACTTGAAGAAGAACTTGAGAATTATTTAATTGATACTTTAATAGAGGAGTGCATTGCTTCAATCAAAACACCTTCTAACCTCAAGGATCTAGAAGAGCCTACCTTAACCTTCACTGAAACTTTAGTTACTCATAACAAAACCCTTTTGGTGATTGATAATGATAAAATTTCATTCAACATAATAGAATCTACTAATAAATCTTTTGGTGAGGATGTCTATGGTGAGTTAAATTATTTATAGCATTTAGAATATAATGATCAAACTATTGATGATTCGTTGAGACTAAGCATGTTAAACCTCGAGTCAAGGAAAGTAGTGCCCAAGTATCTTGCCCCTCCACGAGGAAGATTTAAAAGATATAGTAATGGAGGACCAAAAGGCAAGAAGCGAAAGGTAAGAAAGTATCTGGCCCCTCCACGAGCAAGATTTAAGGGATATAGTGATGGAGGACCACCAAGCAAGAGGCATAAAGTGAGCAAATATCTTGCTCCCCCACGAGCAAGATTCAAACACATCAAATGAAACGTAGGGGTATGGTCGAGCTAAAAGACCTTAAACAAAGCGCTTCTTGGGAGGCAACCCAAGTTTAGTTTTTAGGATTTCTTTTTATTGCATTCAATTTTTTGTAATTCAAACTTTGATTTATGGTATTTAGCGTTTGTAGGTAAGGAAAGAACTTGCTAGGTAAAAACAAAAGTCATTTTAAGTTTATGCGGTTAAGTGAGTGAGAGAAATCAGACCATTGTGCACCACGAGAAAAGAAACAAAGGGCGCACGACCAGGCCGTGTGTTTTCACATGGTCGTGCCATGACTTCCAGAGTCACACACGGTCAATCAATGTGTTTTCACCTGGCCATGCCCTGACTTCCAGAGGCGCACACGGTCAGGCTGTGTGATTTCACATGATCATGTTGTGCCCCCTAGTCTATGTGAAAAGCCTACACCTGCACCATTTTCTTTTCCTACTTTTGAGTAGGATGTAGGTACTTTTGCCTACGATTTCTCGGAGTTCTGATCGCGCCTCGATGACATATATGCCGAGCAGCAGACGCAGGGGCAGCAATGGGATGATCATAGCTCCTATACACATGCAGAGTTTACAAGCTTATGGGAGCCTTCTAGTGGGCCAAGGACTTCTATGATGAGGCCCGTATTTACTTTCAAGAGGAGGATGCCCGATGCCAGGAGGAGGCTACCTACCGCCCGGAGATGCCGCAACATATGCGTGCCCAGCAGGCATAATGGGCCTGGGAGGAGGAGCACAGAGCTGTCACTGCATCCACCAGCTCTCAAATCGACCACATGTACATGTGGCATCAACGGCTTAACACCAGGTTTTCCCAGGAGCCTAATATGCCGAGATTACCAGACTTCCCGCTTTGACCATTATATTAGAGGTATTGTTTCATATAAGTCTGGGGAGGGACCCCAAGTTCTGATTTATTTTGTTTCTAGTAGTAGTTTCTTTCATGATATTTGCATTTTAGTTAGCATTTATTTGTTCATGCATAGGTTGTTCAGTTTCTTTCAGCACTTAGTTTTTGCTATCTATAAGCTGCCTCAGTAGTATTTTTAAAGTTACTTAGATGAGTTGTTCCCATAGGTAGCTTAACTTCATCTATCTCGTGGTATTTTATTTTATTTTCTCTAATGAATGTTCTAGACTTACACTGGTTAGCTTTTATTTTTACACCTACACATGTTAAACATGTTGTTGCAATCGTCCTAGGTCACGATTGACCGGACTCGAGTTTGACTCGAGTGATGTTTTGATGTTTGACATGGAAGTTTGACACTGATGTTTGACATTGATGCCTGATAATGTTTTGGGGAGATTGTTAATACAATCGACCCGGGTCATCATTGATCGGACTTGAGTTTGACTCGAGGGAGACTTTGATGGTTGACTAGGGTTGACCATGTGATTATTGGAAAGTCCAAGCATGGGTCTTGGCAAGGTAAAGTCCAAGTCATGGGTACTTGGTATGGAAAGTCCAAGTGGGACACTTGGCATTGGGAATGTCCAAGTCTTGAGTACTTGGCATGGAAAGTCCAACATGGGTTGGCAAGGGAAAGTCCAAGCTTGAGTCTTGGCATTTGAGAAGTCCAAGGGGTTGATATTGGTGGTGTAAAGTCCAAGCGGGAGTCTTGGCAGCATAAGTCCAATGGTTTGCAGCGTAAAGTCCAAGCGGAGTCTTGGCAGCGTAAGTCCAATATGCCTTAGCGGTGTAGACACCGTTAGCATGACATAGCCGATGGAAGCACTTGAAGGCTAGTGCATGGATGAACAAGTCATGAATGACTTGGAGGGATCCGAGAGGCGTGAGACTGACGGAGGTGGCTAGAAGGCTTAGGTCTAGGCTACGGGTGGTCTAGCAAGTATGAGGGCACCATACTTGGGTTAAACCTCATGTTTGAGGTTAAAACCTCATGTTTGAGGTGTGCCAGTCGACTAGTGTCTTATGACATTCGACTGGTGTGAGTCAACTAGGGTTTGACTGTGGGAAGTGTCCCAGCAGTCGACTGCCAGAGGTGGACAGTCGATTGCTGGCTCGAGCAGTCGACTGATCGTGTGATTAGTCGACTGGTGCTCGAGAATTTGGGCACAGAATGGAGTCGAGACTCGACTGCAGGGGTTAGCAGTTGAGTGAAGGCTCCATCAGTCAACTGATGATGGATCCGTTGGATTTTTCTAACGTGGATCTAGCCGTTGTCTCATGACAACAGTGGCATCAGTCGACTGATGGTCCCGACCAGTCGACTGATAGGCGATCTTCAGCCCAGGCAGCAGCTTTAAATGGAGCTCTTGGAGGAGGAAATCACTAGCATTTTTCTTGGGTGAATTGGAGCGATTTGCTGTTGCAAATTAGGGTCTTCAAAGCTAGTCCAAGGCAATCAAAGATCAAGCAACTAAAGTGCTCTTGTAAAGTGTTTTTCTTTACTTGCATTGTTTTTCATACTTGTATTAGCTTGTATCTTTAGTATTACTTAGTGTAATCATTGTAAGGGGTTTCTCCACCTCCAGATTGTTCCGAAAAGAAGTTATTTGTGTTTAGTGGTTGTGTGTGCATCACTAGAGCTCTTTAGAGCTCGATCTGTAGAGTAGAAATCATTCGGTTCCGAACCACATT
The DNA here is from genome assembly GCA_025175895.1 of Wurfbainia villosa. Classification (NCBI taxonomy): domain Eukaryota; kingdom Viridiplantae; phylum Streptophyta; class Magnoliopsida; order Zingiberales; family Zingiberaceae; genus Wurfbainia; species Wurfbainia villosa. The sequence goes on from CM046006.1 coordinate 37,003,435, forward strand.
ACATACTTGTGTATTGGTGTATTTATGTTTGTCTTCGCTTTCGTTATTACTATTATTTCTATTTCCGCTGCGCTAACGAGATTTGTAGATGAACAGGGAATGAATTCCATCGACACGATGAAAACAAGCTATTCACCCCCTCTAGCGGTCATCGTTTCCTCTACAATTGGTATCAGAGCCTAGGGCTCTTCTACGGACTAACCGCCGGGAGCAAAAGACGCTAGAGGGAAGATGGAATTCCAAGACAAGCTTGGATGGGACATTAACACTCCACCACCATACGATCGAGAAGATTTTCGGACGTGGAGAGTAAGAATGGAGACATTCTTGATGATGGACATAGAGGATTGGTTCATCCTTGTAGAAGGCTTTGAACCTCCTAGGGATAAGAAGGGAGAAGTCCTCAAGTTGAAAAGGTGGACCCAAGAGCAACGCCTAAAATTCAAGATCGAAGTCAAGGTAACAAAGCTTTTAGAAGATTTGATACCTAATGACATTTTGTCTAGCTTAGGTGAATTTCAAGATGCCAAGGAGCTATAGGACAAATTGGCCAAGTTCCATCAGAAGCCTCACTTGGCACAAGTAGAAGAAGAAGAATGTTCATCGGCTCAAGAAGAGGAGGAAGCCGAGGAAGAACCATCATCATCCTCACAAGCAAGTGAGGATTCGGAAGTTGAGATGGAGTCAACTTTCGGATCGGTGGAAGAAGAAGAAGTGGAAGAAGCCTCCACGTCTAAGATTGAGGGGGAGAAGAGAATTCCCACACCGAAGCAAGAAGAAGAATCTTCAACATCCAGTCAAGATGAAGAAGCTCTCACTTCGGCCACCACCATTGACCTAGGTAACTCAAACACTTCAATTTCAAATAAAAATCATATTATGTGTTTTGAGTGTAGGGAACATGGGCATTATAAGAGCAAGTGCCATAGGAAAATCAAGAAAAGTCAACCAGCACCGAAATCTCAAGAAAAGACCAAGGATACTAGAGTCACCATTCCTAAGAACAAGGAGCATGTGGTATGCTTCAAGTGTCACCAAAGAGGGCACTACCAAAGTCAATGCCCTAAGGGGAAGAAGAGAGGTCAAAAAGGAGCATCAAATATAGGGGGAGCCTTTAAGGCAAACCCTAAGGTACATTTAAACAATGTTCATTCTTTAAGTAATAAGAACAAGCATGCTAGAAGTAATTTCTCTATGTTTTATAAAGAGCATGCTAAGAATAATAAATTTTATTGCTTAGGGGCTAAGACCTACAAGGTTAAAAATAAGGAGAAATTTGGGACTAATTTCCCTAGAAAAACATTACCTAAGGAATCTATTAGGAAAATAGAAGATCACCTAGGCATCAATCCTAAATGGACTAGACACATGCCTAGAAATAAGAATATCTCAAGAGATAATGAAAAATAAAAAATTGGGCAATTAGAAAAGGAAAATCAAGCCTTGAGATCAAGGCTTGAGAAACTTGAAAAGACCATTGCAAAAATAACAAACCAAATGTAAAGGTCAAACGGTCAAAACTCTAGGGTCTAGAAGTCAAAGTCAAAACCTAGGGTTTAGAAGACAAGAGTAATCCAAAGGCAAGAAAGGTTTGGATCACAATCCTAAGCCCAAGGAGACCTACCATAATGTTCCATTTGATTATGGAACTCAATCTAGGTCTAGGAAGACCAAGGTTACTAGGGAAGTCATCCTTAAGGGTAACCAAGGTGTGTGCCTAGTGGCTAGGGTTTCTAAGAAACCTAGGGAAGCCACTAAGAAGGTTACAAGGGGAGTCACCCCTAGAGTTAACCATGGCAAGACCCAAATGACCAAGGCTAACAAGCCTAGAAGGGTCATTAAGAAGGTATCTAGGGAGGTCATCCCTAAGGAATGTCTAGTAAACCCTAGGAGCTCAAATAGGTTTTGGGTTCCTTAGAGCGTGATCGATTCACGCTAGATGGGTTTGGGTGTGCCAACTTTAAATGGATGGATAGTTAACCGAACCATGGTAAAGGTGACACTTTAGGTAATTTTCAAGGTTATGGATACCTTGGAAATAGATTTGATATTATGATCCTAAAAGATTTTAGGATGTGCCAATACATTTTTGGAATTATGAAAAATCAATTAAATTGGTACAATTTAGGATTAGAGGTCATAGTGTGCCAGTTTGGGTTTTTGGCACACTTGGGAGATTAGTGGCAATATGGAAAAATACAATTAATAATAACAAATGGAAATTAATACTAAACTTAGGTATTGTTATACCTATACATTTTATATGTCATGCCTTGTTTGCTATATAATATGCCATGACATCATATTTATTTTTACCATTTAATATGTCATTATCATGTTTAGGATTAAGGTTTAATGTCATGTGTTTTTAGATTATATCATATGCCATGACATCATGATCATTGGTCATGCTTAATTATTGCTATCATTTATGCCATGATCATTCATGCATTTAAGTTAATGAAAATTGATTTAAGGACAATGACATGACTTGAAGTCCCATTTATAAAAGAATCAAGTAGGATTGCCTTAGAAAAATGCATGAAACTATAGATTAGGATGAACAAAACCCACATCTCACATCACATTGACTTGTATGTGTTTTCATACACCCAGATACATGTGAGATGCTAGGATATGAGTTAAGTTCAAGGTGCATAGTTTTTGTATCTAGATGGACTAAAACTCATCTTTAACTAAAGGTGGATCATTGGGAAAGTTTGTGTACAAGTCATGTACATTGAGCCCAAGGAATATGATCCAAAATAAGGTTTTAAAAACATTTTAAATTCCTTTTAGAAAATCTTGGTGAAGTTTATTTTTTGATAGCAATCACCATTGATAAAGTTGATACAAAGTGACCTAAAACATTGAAGTTTTTCTTCACTTTTGAATTTTGTATCAATTTCGATATTTTATAGGTAAAATATTTTTATATCATTTTTCACCCATTGTATTAGTCATAAGTATTATACGTATGAATTTTCATGATTTTTCAATATACGTATAATTATTTAAGAATGTTCAAAATCTATTTCTGATAATTGAAAATTAGATTTTTCAGTTATCAGTCGATTGCCCTTGGTGGCAGTCGACTAATGTGCAAGGCAGTCGACTGATCTCTGATAGAGTCAACTGCTAAGCTAATTTCGGGAAAAATAAGGTTGTTTAGCCCATGTTCAACTACGGTAAAATTCCCTAACCACTCCTAACCCTAGGATATGCTTTGGGAAGCATTATGAAGGGTGAAAATCCATTGGATGTGGATTAGGAGAGGTGTTAGGGTGATGTATCAAATTTAAGATATGGGAAAGTTCAATGTTGAACTTTAGACCTTATTTTTGATGGTTTAGAATTCCTATTAGCTTAGGGACTTCCCAAGGACATTGTTGGTGCAATGGTCAAGGGGGAGCAAGCTTTTAGGGGGAGGTATCCATCATGGGATGATGGATGGTATTTTTTCTCATGAGGAGGAAAATGAGATTTTGAGATACCCAATTTGGAAATTGGGAGAGTGTATAGGATTGCCTCTTTTGAGTGATATGAGACTTATCATTAGGAAGATGGTAGACATCTTAGGTATTTTTGAACCAAGGGGGAGATTGTAAGATCTCATTGGATATGAGACTTTGATCTCCTTGGAGAGTAAACCTTTTTTATGTTAGTTAAAAAGGGGGAGAATGTTTTGGGGGAGAATGTTATGGAGAGTGTTATCAATTGTCAATTCGGAGAATTGGGGGAGAAAGTGAAATTACCAATTTGGGATAATTGGTAAGGGAATTTGAGTTAGTGTTCTAACTCAAAGTTATGTGTTTTTGTCAAACATCAAAAAGGGGGAGATTGTTAGTGCAATCGGCCCAAGTCAGAATTGATCGGACTCGAGTTTGACTCGAGGGATGTTTTGATGTTTGACATGGAAGTTTGACATTGATGTCTGATAATGTTTTGGGGAGATTGTTGATAGAATCGACCCGGGTCATGATTGATCAGACTCGAGTTTGACTCGAGGGAGACTTTGATGGTTGACTAGGGTTGACCATGTGATTATTGGAAAGTCCAAGCATGGGTCTTGGCAATGTAAAGTCAAAGTCATGGGTACTTGGTATGGAAAGTCCAAGTCATGGGTACTTGGCATTGGGAAAGTCCAAGTCTTGAGTACTTGGCATGGAATGTCCAACATGGGTTGGCAAGGGAAAGTCCAAGCTTGAGTCTTGGCATTTGAAAAGTCCAAGGGGTTGATATTGGCAGCATAAAGTCCAAGCGGGAGTCTTGGCAGCATAAGTCCAATGGTTGGCGACGTAAAGTCCAAGCGGAGTCTTGGCAGCGTAAGTCCAATATGCCTTGGTGGTGTAGACACCGTTAGCATGACATAGCCGATGGAAGTGGCTAGAAGGCTTAGGTCTAGGCTACGGGTGGTCTAGCAAGTATGGGGGCACCAAACTTGTGTTAAACCTCATGTTTGAGGTTAAAATCTCATGTTTGAGGTATGCCAGTCGATTGGTGCCATATGGTAGTCGACTGGTGTGAATCAACTAGGGTTTGACTGCAGGAAGTGTCCCCGCCAGAGGTGGGTCGATCCCGGGTTGGAGCAATGATCGATCGTGTGATCACCGATCGGGTACTCAAGAATTCGGGCGCATAATGGAGTTGAGACTCGACTACAGGTGTTAGCAATCGAGTGAAGGCTCCATCTGTCAACTGATGATGGATTCGTTGGATTTTTCTAGCGTGGATCTAGCCGTTGTCTCACGACAATAGTGGCATCAGTCAATTGATGGTCCCAAGCAGTCGACTGATAGGCGATTTCCAGCCCAGGCAGCAGCTTTAAATGGAGCCCGTGGAGGATGAAATCACTAGCAATTTTCTTGGTTGAATTGGAGCGATTTGCTGTTGCAAATCAGTGTCTTCAAAGCTAGTCCAAGGCAATCAAAGATCAAGCAACCAAAGTGCTATTGTAAAGTATTTTTCTTTACTTGTATTGTTTTTCATACTTTTATTAGCGTGTATCTTTAGTATTACTTAGTGTAATCATTGTAAGGGGTTTCTCCACTTCCGGATTGTTATGAAAAGGAGTTATTTGTGATTAGTGGTTGTGTGTGCATCACTAGAGCTCTTTAGAGCTCGATCCGTGGAGTAGGAACCATTCGGTTCCGAACCACGTTACATACTTGTGTATTGGTGTATTTGTGTTTGTCTTCGCTTTTGTTATTGCTATTATTTCTATTTCCACTGCGCTAACGAGATTTGTAGATGAACATGGAACGAATTCCATCGACGCGGCGAAAAAGAGATATTCACCCCCTTTATCGGTCACTCTTTCCTCTACAGAACATTCTAAAAGAGAGAATCTAGTACGTACCTAGTTATGATTCATCTTAGTAGTCTAGTACTTTGGAATCCATAGGTGACTCTAGGTTTAGCATTTCAGTTACTGGAGATTCTCGGATTGTGTAAGCTCTTTTGGAAAAATAAAAGAGAATAAAAAGAGGGAGAAAAAGAGAGAGAGAGAAATGAAAGAAAAGAAAAAAAATATAAATATTATGAGGGATAAAAAATAGTTGTCGTGGGTGGAAATGGTGAGGTACCCCTTTGAGACCGAGTTTGGTTACTGAGGAAACACCTACCAATTTCTCTCAATACTGAGAACACCTTTGAGACTTTGTGCCAGATCTAGGGAATTACCCTCGCTTTGGGCAGGTAAGTGCCTAAGAGCCGGAGACCTTAGGAAAGCTATGGGATGACGACTTAACTCACCATGGAACGAGTATCCCCTAAGAATGATTTGCTTAGCACAAGCACGAGGAGCTAACTTAGTGAATTTCAAGAATATATTTATTTTTCTTTGATTGCAAATATTACTTGATAAATTTAGTTAACATGCTAAGTATGAAACAATATCCTTTTAAAACTTCATGGCACTGAAGTTTGCTTGAGGACAAGCAAAGATTTATGTCTGGGGGAAGTGATGTGAGAAAACATATAGGGTTTTAGGAGTAATTTTTGCTCGCATCTCATTACATTTTATGTTTGTTTCATGCATATTTCACTTTGTTTTGCATGCATTTCATATTTTCTGGTGCGAAGATCTACTTTTTATACTTTTGTGTGCATGATAGCATTTCATGGGAAAACTATGAAAAATGGGGCAATTTGTAGAGCACAGACCTTAGGGAACACGCACTGGCCATGCCCCAAGACTTGGGCATGTTTTTGAAGCGAAACGAATCAAAATGGAGGCTCCGGGAAAAGACATGGCCAGGCCATGTGAAAACACATGACCGTGCTTTTTTTCCATCTCAATTTCCAGCCGAGATTTCATATGTTTTCCAGCCTTGCACACGACTAGGCCATGTGAAATTCACACGGTCATGTGGCAGCGCTGCGAATTTAAGGAAATAGGGTTTTCAAGCATTTATGGAAAGTGAAAGCCGCCTCTATATATAGGAAACTCATCCAAGAGGCGAGGATCACGAGGGAGCTGCCCTAGGTCTCCCAACCCCTAGGGAAAAGGCACAACGACTGGGATGGCACACCGAAGCCCTAAAAAGCTTCGGGAACTCGCAACGGGGAGAAAGAATGCCGCCGGAGATCCAAGTTCTGCACTTCAACGCCGGAGAGAAGGCCACATCGGCATTGTAACCTCTTGTTCTTGCAATTTATTTCTGATATATTCGAACATGAACATGCCTTGTGATTCTCTTCTTGTATATATAAAGTTGTTCCTTCGATTCTAGGATTAGGGAGTAGCTTGTGTACGCATGATATGTTGCTTCAAATTGAATTCTATTTTTGAGTTTGAATTTGCAATTGGAAATTGTTTATACCAATATCTATGCATATTTGGTTTTCTACCTGCTGTGCTTAGGTGATACGAGGGGTGATAGCCCTCGTATCTAAGATTTTGGGGATTTATACAAGGAACCTAGGGTTAAACCTGATCTCCTGTAACTGTGGGTAGAAGGATGCGATGGAACTAGCACGGTTCATCGCAGGGATTGATTTGGCACCCTCGTACAACCTATCCCGTCCTTTTAAGGCAGAGATAGCTCTCGATAGATGCGGTGGCTCATCGGGAGAGTGTATGATGTCCCTTCCACAAAACCATAGCTAGATGTTTAGACAACACCCAATTGATAGCATGTTTTGCAACACACAAGCGAAATTGAAGTCCTAGAATCCTTTTTAAATATCTCGGCACGCTCCTCTCTTCTTCCGTGTGACACCGTACTAGAGTTTAGTCCACCGACAACCCTCGCAATCGAAACCTTTAGATTTTACTTCCGAACAATTTCACCCACTGAACTAATCGGTACTCAAATCTCAGTCCCTGTGGGATCGATAATCTTTTATTACTTGATGACATCCGTGTGTTGGAGTATTAAGGATACAATCAAAGTCCCACATTGGTAAGACATGGAAAAGATCATGTGCTTATAAGATGAAAAGATATCTTCATTGGTATGAGACCTTTTGGGTAAAGCCCAAACACAAAACCATGATGGCTTAGGCCCAAAGTGAACAATATCATGCCATTGTTGAGATATGTCAATCTTATAGGCACTAACATTTGGAATCATAGTCATGGTCCATGTCAAGCCATGAACCTCAAATGAAGGAAGTTGAGCTCCCACGTCCGGATCAAGAGAACCAGACACCAGGCAGGAAGTCCAGTTGGGTTGGGAGGACCGAACAATTGGCAGGAAGTCCAGTTGGGCCATAAGGACTGGACAACTGGCAGGAAGTCTAGCTGGGTCAGGAGGACCAGACAGTTGACAGGAAGTCCTGGTGGGTTGAGGATCGGACATCAAGCAGAGGATGTCCTTCGAGGACGGATAGGCTTGAAGGAGGGGGGGAGGGGTCAATGTGATCCTTCGTTTGAGGGGGGGGGGATTGTTGGAGTATTGAGGATACAATCAAAGTCCTACATTGATAAGACATGGAAAAGATCATGTGCTTATAACATGAAAAGATATCTCCATTGGTATGAGGCCTTTTGGGTAAAGCCCAAAAATTAAACCATGAGGGCTTAGGCCCAAAGTGGATAATATCATGCCATTGTGGTGGTATGTCAATCTTATAGGCACTAACACCATGCACTTGCGGGTGTTGAGTGCGAGCGTACACTTCGAGTCCTCGACGGTCTCTGTCGCGAGATTTGAGGTCGCATTCGCGTGCATCAATTGTCATACATTTTGTCGAACATCAAAATACCACTCGAGTAAAACTCAAGTATGGTTAATTGTGACCTGGGCCGATTGGACCAACAATCTCCCCCTTTTTTTATGTTTGACAAAAACCACAAACACCTTTGAGTTAGGCCACCTAACTCAAATCTCCTTACCAATTCTCCCAAATTGGTAATCTTAAATTCTCCCATTGATTTTCCCATCAATTCTCACCCTTTTTGACATACATCAAAAAGGTTCTCCCCAAGGGTGTCAATGTCTCATATCCCAATGAGATCTTACAATCTCCCCCTTGGTCCAAAAACATCTAGGATGCCTTCACTCTTCCTAGTGATAAGTCCCATATTACTAAAGAGAGACAATCCTCAAACTCACCCAATTCTCCCTCTCGTGAGGAAGAACACATCCATCATCCCATGATGGATAACCTCCCCGTAAAGGCTTGCTCCCCCTTGACCATTGCACCAACAATATCTTGGAGAGTCCCTAAACCTATAGGAACACTAAACCATCAAAATTAAGGTTAAAAGTTAAACCTTGGACTTTCACACACCTTAAAGTTGATACACACCCCAACAACTCTCCTAATCCATATCCAATGGATTTTCACCCTTTCCAATGCTTTCCAAAGCATATCCTAAGGTTATGAGCAATTAGGGTAGCCTAACATAGCTGAAATCAGGCTAAACAAATCTTGTTTATGATTATTTGCTCATGGCCTTGATCGCCATAAGCGGCGATGACGTATTTCTACAAATACAGAAATTTAATTTTCAGAAAATATTTTTTTCGAAATACATAAGTAATTATACATAGTTTGAAAAATAGTGAAACTTCATATGTATAATACTTATAACAATCATAATGGGTGAAAATATTTGAAAAATAAAATATCCATTAAATAATGAGATTGACACAAAGTTCAAAACCATTGAAAAGTTTAATGTTCTGACCCTATTTTGTATCAACTCTATCAATGGTGATTGCTATCAAAAGATAGACTTTACCAAGGTTAAAATGATTTTAAAATATTTTTGAAAACCTATATTGGTTCATGATCAATGAGCTCAATTCACATGACTAGCACATTAGCTTTCCCAATGATCCACCCATGATATATGATGAGTTTGAGTTCATCTAGATGCAAAAACTATGCACCTTGAGCTTAGCTCATTTTCTAGCATCTCACATGTGTCTATGGTGTTTGAAAACATACACATGTCGATTTGAAGTGAGATGTGGGTTTTGGCTAATCCTAATCTTGGGCCTCATGCATTTTCTAAGGCAACACAACTTGATTCCCTTATACATGAGACTTCAAGTCATGCCAATTTTCCTTAAACCTAAATGCATGATCATGGCATATAATGATAGTATAAGTGAAATATGTGTCAAAATCATGATGTCATGACATAAAAATGAACCTAAGCACTCATGACATAAAAACTTAAACTAAACAAGATCATGACATATTATATGATAAAAATGAATATGATGTCATGACATGGTATATGACAATCAAGGCATGGCAAATAAAATATAAGACATAAGAATACATAAACTTTAATATTTGTTGTCATTTGTTAGGATAAAGTTCATTTTGTCATATAATCACTTATCCCCCAAGTGTGCCAAAAACCAAAAATGGCACACCATGACTCTAAGACCTAACTTGTCCCAATTTTATTATTTTTTCAAACTTCTTAAATGATATTTGCACATCCTAAAATCCTTTAGGATTATGATCAAACTTATTTCCAAGGTACCCATAACTTGAAAATGTCCTAGAGTGTCAACTCTATCATGGTTAGGTTAACTACCCATCCACTTAGGGTTGACACAACCTAACCCATTTAGCGTGAATCAATCACGCTCCTAGGAACCCAATATCTATTGGAGCTCCTTGGGTTTACTAGGTATTCCGTAGGGATGCCCTCCCAAGATACCCTCCTAATGACCCTCTTAGACTTGGTAGCTTTGGTCATTATGGTCTTGACTAGGTTAACCTTAGGGATTGTCTCCCTAGTAACCTTTTTAGTGGTCTTCCTAGGTTTCATGGAAACCTTGGCCACTAGACACTTACCATGGTCAACTCTAGGGATGACTTCCCTTGTGACCTTAGTTTTCCTAGACCTAGGTTGAGTTCCATAATCAAATGAAACATTATGGTAGGTCTCCTTGAGCTTAGGTTTGTGACCCAAAACCTTCTTGCCCTTGGATGACTCTTGTCTCCTAGGCCCTTAAATTTGACTCCTAGATCCCATATTTTGATCATTTGACCCTTGCATTTGATTTTGCATAATCCTAAGGGTCTTTTCTAAATTCTCAAGTTTTCCCCTCAAAACTTGATTTTCTAGCTCTAATTGCCCAATTTTTGAATTCTCATTTATTCTTTGGGCATTGTTACATTTCTTAGGCATATGCCTACCCTTCTTAGGGTTAGTGCCTAAATGGTCCTTTACCTTCCTAATGGTTTCCCTAGATAGGATTTTTCTAGGGATATTAGTCCCAAATTTCTCCTTGGTTAAAATAGGTCTAGAGTTATTATTTCTAGACTTGTCCTTAGATCTAAAATCAACATGTTTAGCCCCTAAGCAATAAAGCCTATTTCTAGCATGCTCTTTATGATAAATAGCAAGATTACTCCTAGAATGCTTTTTATAATTAATTGAAGAAGAATCATACGTAAACGTTACCTTAGAGTTTGCCTTAGCTCTCCCTACATGTGTGGCTCCTTCTTGGACCTTCTTCCTCCCCCTAGGGCATTGTCTCCGATTATGCCACTTTTGATTGCATTTGAAGCACACCACGTGCTCCTTGCTCTTGTGTGTTGGGGCACCGATATTCTTGACCTTTGGCACCGGTTGAGCCTTTTTGACCTTCTTAGGGCACTTGCTCTTATAATGCTCATATTCCCTACACTCAAAACACATAATATGATTTTTATTATTAATTAAAGTGTTTGAGTTACCTAGGTCAATGGTGGTGGTTTGGGCTTCTTCATCTCTTTCGGATGTTAATGGTTCTTCTTGATTTTGCTCTTGTTCCGGAGTGGATGGTCTCTCCTCCCCCTCAATCCTAGAGGTGGAGGCTTCTTCTACTTCTTCTTCCTCCTCGAATGTCGAACACTCCTCGACCTCCGAATCCTCACTTTCTTGTGAGGATGAGCTTGCTTCTTCGGCCTCTTCCTCAAATTGAGCCGATGATGGTTCTTCATGGAGCTTGGCCAATTCACTCCAAAATTCCTTTGCATTTTTGTATTCACCTAACTTGGGCACAATATTGTTAGAAATTAAATCAATCAAGAATTTTATTACCTTATTACTTCTCTCGAATTCTTGAAGTTGTTCATCGGTCCACTTTTTCATTTTGAGGAATCCTCCCTTAGGCCTTCTTGGAAATTTAAATCCTTCCATCAAGGTGGCCCAATCCTCGATGTCCATCATCATCATGAAGTCTTCAATCATTGCCTTCCATTGGTTGAAGTCTTCTCATCCATAGAATGCATATGGAATTGGAGTGTTGATGTCCCATCCCAATTTCTCTTCAAACTCTAGTTGTTAAACCTTGAAGAGTGGCCTCGCTCTGATACCAATTGTAGGAACGTTGTTGACCGCTAGAGGGGGTGAATAGCACGTTCGTTGCTTATATGAAAATCGATCGTGTACTTGCTATAAATGTTAGTCTACGCAGCAGAAATAATAATGATAAAAACAAATACACAAGCACAAGCACAAATACAAGCGATATAACATGGTTTGAAATCTTAGGACTCCTACTCCATGGATTGAGCTCGAATGAGCTCTAGCGATGCAAATATCACCACTAATCACAAACACTCCTTCTCGACAACAAGTCGGAGGCGAAGAAATCTCTTACAACGATTACAAAAGTAATACAACAAAAATACAAGCAAATACAATAGAATGCAAGTAAAGAAAACTTTATACAAAGCTTTGAATGCTTGTTTGTTGATCGCTTGAACCAAGCTTGAAAACCCTAATTTGCACCAGCAAATTGTCTCAAAATCACCCAAGAAATCGCTTCAAAATCATTGCTGAAATCCCTGCCGTCGAGCTCCTTTTAAGCCTCCTCGAGACCTAGATTTCTGCCTGGTAGTCGACTGCCATAAGGCCCCAGTCGACTGGTAATAGTATCGTTGTCTCCAAACGGACTTAATCCACGTCAACATTTAAGATAACAGATGCACTAGTAGTCAACTACCATTACCCAGCAGTCGACTGCAGAGGTCATAGCCGACTGACCAGTCAGCTATCGAGCATTATACTCCTGTATCCTCGATCTATGGCAGTCGACTTCTAGGCCATTTCCTGCAGTCGAACACCAGTCAACTATGAACAGTTTGACTCACCATAATCCTAGTTGATTCTAAAGAGTCAACTCGTTTACCAAGTGTCAAAACACTTGACCAATCGACTGGTCCAAAGCCCCAGTCGACAGATAACCTCAACCATGAGGTTTAACCCCAAGTATGATGGCCTCAAACTTGCTAGACCGCCCTTAGCCTAGCCCTAAGCCTTCTAGCCACCTCCGTCAGTCTCACACCTATCGAATCCCTCCAAGTCATCCATGATTTGCTCATCCAAACACTAGCCTTCAAGTGCATCCATCGGCTATTGTCATGCTAAGTTAGTCTACATCACCAAGGCACATTTGGGCTTATGCTGCCAAGACTACCGCTTGGACTTTACAGTGCCAAACTATTGGACTTATGTTGCTAAGACTCCCGCTTGGACTTTACGCCCCTTTCCAACCCATGTTGGACTTTCCATTTTTCCAAGACTCAAGCTTGGACTTTCCCTTGCTAAGATCGATACTTGGACTTTCCATGCCAACCAATGTTGGACTTTCCAATTGCCAAGACTCAAGTTTGAACTTTCCCTTGACAATCACATTGTCATACATTTTGTTGAACATCAAAATACCGCTCGAATCAAACTCGAGTCTGGTCAATCGTGACCAAGGTCGATTGCACCAATAATCTCCCTCTTTTTTGATGTTTGACAAAAACCACAAACACCATTAAGTAAGGCCACCTAACACAAATCTCCTTACCAATTCTCCCAAATTGGTAATCTCAAATTCTCCCATTGATTTTTCCATCAATTCTCCTCCTTTTTGACATACATCAAAAAGGTTCTCTGATACACGTGATCGCAACCTCAAATCTCACGACGGAGGCCGTCGAGGACTCGAAGCACATGCTCGTGCTCAACACCCGCAAGTGCATGGATGTCATTGATGCGCACGGTCGTGACCTTAAGTCCCACGATGGAGACCGTCAAAGACTCAAAGTGTGTGCTCGCGCTCAATGCCCGCAAGTGCATGGATGTCGTCAAGTAATAATAGATTATCAATCCGACAGGGACTGGGATTCGAGTACCAATATGCTAAGTGGTTGCGATTATTCGGACAAAATCTCAGAGAGAGTCGGTTGATGAGGACTATTGGAGGACCCTACTCAGTGCGGTGTCACACGGAGGAGGAAAAGAGTGCACCGGGGTCTTGAAAAAGCGATTCTAGGACTTCAGTTTTGCTTGTGTACCAAATAACAATGTTGTCAATTGGCGTCATCTAAACTTCTACCTATGGTTTTGGGGAAGGGACATCATACACTCTCCCGCAGAGCCGTCACATTCACCGGGAGCTATCCTCACCCAAAAGGACGGGATAGAGGGTACGAGGATGCCAAATCAATCCTTGCAGTGGACCATTTCCGATTCCACCGCTTCCTTCTCCCTGCAGTTATGGGAGGTCAGGTTTACCACTAGATTCCTTGATCAAACCTCCTAAATATAGATTATGAGGGCTGTCACCATCTCGTATCGCCTAAGCACAGCGGAAAGAAAGCCAAATTCATGAAAGTATAATAGAGAACAACTACCAACATCAATATCAAACTTTTAGCCAGAATTTAATATGAACCAACATTGTATATGAAATCAAGATACTCCCTAATCCTAGAATCAAAAGTACTACTCCATAATTACGAAGGAAGAATCACAAAACATGTTGGAGTTCGAATATAATAAAGATAAAGCACAGAAATAGAGATATACAATGTGTTGTGATCTTCTCTCCGGCGTTGTGTTGCAAGTTGTTGACCTCCGACGGCGTTCCTCCTCCCCGCTGTGAGTTACCGAAGGTTTTTAGGACTTCAGCATGTTGTCCTAGCCGTCGTTCCTCTTTCTAGGTTTTGGGTGGAGCCATCCTTATATAGACGTCGCCTCAGACCGATGCAAAATTGGAGAAAAACCCTAGTCACGCAACTCCATTGGGTCACCACACGGCCGTGTGCCTCCCTGGTGTGCTGATCTTCTCCCATCGGACACGACCGTGTGAATCCATATACCCTGGCCATGTCCCACTCTGCGTCTAGCATGAAATGTCCTTCTTTCGCTCTGAAAATGCATCTTTTCCGCCCGAAAAGCCAACCTGCATTCAAAAGAACAACGAGCAGACCTTCGAACTAGAAAATAGGAAATGCATGCAAAAATAGAGTAACATATGCATGAAACTAACGCAAAATATAACAATATGTGAGCAAAAACTACTCCTAAAACCCTATATGTTTTGCTCACATCACTTCCCTCAGACTTAAATCTTTGCTTGTCCTCAAGCAAACCTCAGTGCCATAAAATTTTAAAAAGATATTTTTCCATAATGAGCATGCTAACTAAATTTATCAGATGGTATTTGCAATCAAAGCAAAACAGATACGTTCTAAAAATTTGCTAAGTTAGCTCCTCGTGCTCGTGCTAGGCGAATCATTCCTAGGGGATGCCCGTTCCATGGTGAGATAAGTCGTCACCCCATAGCTTTCCTAAGGTTTTTGGCTCTTAGGCACTTACCTGCCCAAAGCGAGGGTCGTTCCCTAGATCTAGCATATAGTCTCAAAGGCGTGCTCGGTATTGAGAGAAATTGGGAGGTGTTTCCCCAGTAACCTAACTCAGTCTCAAAGGGGCACCTAGCCATTTCCACCCACGACAACTGTTTTTTTATCCCTCTCACTCTTTTTTTTTTCCTTTTTGTCATTTCTTTTTCTCTCCCTTTTTTTTCAGCTCACAGGGATTTTGATTTTTTCGAATGAGCTTACACAATCTGAGCATCTCCAGTAATTAAAATGCTAAACCTAGAGTCGCCTATGGATTCCAAAGTACTATACTATTGAAGTGAATCATAACTAGGTATGTACTAGATTCTTCCTTTCAGAATGTTCAACATGTGTGAGTGCAAAAACAAAGCTAATCAGTGCAAGTCTAGAACATTCAATAAAGCATATAAAATAAAATACCACAAGATAAATGGAGTTAAGATACCTATGAGAACAACTCATGCAAGTAACTTTCAAAAATACTATTGAGGTAGCTTTTAACACACCAAAAATTAAGTATTGAAAGGAACTAAAAAACTCATGCATGCATGAACAAATGAAAATACCAGAAAAGAAACTACCATTAGGAAAACAAAACAAAATAGATTTTGGGGTCCCCCACCCCAGATTTAAACAAAAATATACCTCTAATATGGTGGACGAGGTGGAAAGTCTGGGAGCCTAGGCATCTCTGGATCCTGGGAGAACCTGCTGCTGAGTCGCTGATGCCACATATACATGTGGTCAATTTGAGAGCTGGTGGATGCAGCGGCTGCTCGGTGCTCCTCCTCCCTAGCCCACTATGCCTACTGGGCATGCATATGTTGCCGCATCTCCCTGCGGTAAGCTGCCTCATCCTGGCGATGAGAAGCCTCCTCCTGGAAGTATATGCGAGCCTCATCGTAAAACTCCTCTGCCCGCTAGAAATGCTCCCAAAATCCTTGGAACTCCGCCTATTGGTAGGCGCTCTGCTCCTCCCATCGCTGCCTCTGTGTCTGCTGCTCAGTGTAAATGTCGTTGAGGCACGATCGGAACTCTGAGAAATCATATGTCGATGTGCCAGCATCCTGCTCACAAGTAGAAAAAGATGGTGGCACAGGTGTAGGCTCGTGTCGGCGTGGACTAGGTGGGCTCCTATGTATGTGTGGACTGGAGGGAGAGTGGTACAAAGGTGGAGAGATGGGCGCTAATGTGGATGGTCCCTCATGTGGAGGGGACTCTACTATCAGGTCTAAGCGCCAATTAGCGCGTATAGTGATGGTGGTACGATCCGGGTCAGGGGGCCTAAGGGTCGTAAGATTTTTCCTTACAAAGCATAAGGAGTCTCCTTCTCTTACAATCATTTTCATGGCCATGCATACTCTTAGGTCGATCCTAGGGCTCCCCTCTATACTCTCCAATGCTGTGTAGTTGTACCCCATCCTATAACAAATGTGGGTAAGTAGGCCTCCCACATGGATCTCTCCGCATGCTGCTTTGCCCATCTTCACTAAGTGTCTGATGAAGTGGGACCCTACATCAATGCTACTCCTTTCTTGTAGCATGTCTCATAGGCAAAGCAGCTCACTGTCTCTCACTACACCATCAGTCTCTCCATGACCAAATATAATACTGGCCATGACACGGTGAAGGTATCGAAAGATGGGGTTTTGGTGGCGCGACGCTTTGGCCCTAGAAGAGTCATAAACGTGCTCCCCTGTCAACTCAGTCCAAATCAAACGAGAGTTGTACCAATTAGGGGTTCTTCTTGTTGGAGATCGTTTGAAGCTAGAGGGGGGGGGATGAATAGCATTTTTCGTTTCCACAAAAAATGATTAGCGAAAGAAAAAACCAAGATAATATAAGTAGAAATGAAAACCAATGCTAACAAAGCCTTTAGTGGTTCGGAGATAACGCTCCTACTCCACGGCGATCCTTAAGGTGGATCAATCCAAGCAATTCCACTAAGAAACTCTCTTTTACAACAAGACCTCCTCTTCTTTACAAAGAATGAAGTTTTAGCTTAGAGAGAGAGGAGGAAAGGATTTAAGATCACTTAGAGAGCTTGAAAATTCGTGGAGGCTTTGAGAAGAATCAGAGAATAAGCATTAACCCCAAAAACCTCCATCAACCCTCTTTTTATAGAGAGAAGGCTGATTTTCCCGTTGGAGCACGATCAGTCGACTGATGTACAACATCAGTCGACTGCTAGCGTGGTTAACGACTTCTGAATAGCCGGATTCGCGGGATTCAGAGTCGTTTCATCCAACGACACTTTCATCAGTCGACTGATCCTTCCAACAGTCCACTGATGGAGTGATCAGTCGAGTGATCAAAGCCGCAGTCGAGTGAGACTGCATTCTATGACGAAGTTAACCTTGATCAGTCGATCACATTATATGGCGCGATCGATTGTAGAATCGATCATTGCCACAACAAGGCGATCGGTGATCATCGTGGTTTCACCCCGAATCGCCGAGCACGACCGGTCCGATCGATACATCGTATCGATCGCGATACTCATCAAATATGACTATTTCATACTTGATTTCACCCCCTAGACCTACACTTAACCTTCTAGCTCTTCCTTAAGCCTTGCGCTATCAGGATCCCTCCGAGTCCGTGACTTGTTCATCCTTCGCGCTTTGCTTCCAGGAGCTTCCTTCGGTTTTGTCATGTCTTGGGTTCTCCTTTGCCAAAGCGTGCTTGGACTTTACGCCTCCAAGTCTACATGCTTGGACTTACATTGCCAAGACTTGCCTTTGGACTTCCTTTGTCAAAGTTCGTTTGGACTTAATGCCACCAAGACAACATGCTTGGTCTTATGCCGCCAAACCTTTACCTTGGACTTCTCTTGCCAAAATCATTCTTCGACTTTGCTTTTACCAAGTCTTCATACTTGGATTTCCCTGTCACTTGAACATGTACACAATTAGATCACAATTTGTTGCCTAACTTAGATGATTATCCAAACATCAAAACATATAAATGCTTGGGGCATTGTTGCACCAACAATCTCCCCCTTTTTGATGTTTGGCAATCATTTAAGTTAGGTCTTTTAAAGATACACACATAATCATATGATCATATATTCAATTCTAACTTAAACATTTCTTCTCCCCCTTTGACATACATCAAAAAGAGAAGAAATCATATATTCCATAGAAGAATTGAAAATATTGAAATCTTGAACTATGGTATAGAATTGAAAATTAGCTCCCCCTTAATCCAAGATATAGTTCATGATGAGTACCAAAAACATGTGGAGCAAAAGTCTATCAAACAATTTGAAGATTTAAATCCTAACTTTGCACCAACAATGTTCATTTAGTATGAAAAAGATAAAATTGTGAAACTCCCCCTAAAACGCCACATTAACAGCCATACAAGTTGTTTATACCCAATATTATCATGCTAGAGTTTTAGGACATCAAAGATACACTAAATATCAGAAAATGGAGCTATTTTTCTGAAAACATTATCATGATCACATGGTTTATGAACGATCAGCTCGTCTGAAATCGAAATTGACCTTTTTAGTCCAAATTCAGAAATGCGGTAGAAATTCCAGAAATCTCAAAAAATCACGAAAATTTGCGTACACATTTCTGAAATCATACTTTATCAAGGAAAAATATTTTGAAAAATATATGTTTTCCAGATTTCGAGATTGGTACAAACTTGGAAACTCACAAAAGTTCTAATGTTTTTGCAAACTTTGTATCACTTTTGTGTTTCACTTGAAAACTGTTTTTCAAAATATGATAAACATAGTTTAAAATATGTTTTATTTGAAATTTCCAATCATGTTCTTGGAGCCATATGCACATCAATTGTGTATAAGCCTTCCCAATGATTGGTCCAATGAAGGATCAATGTCTCTAGATGACACCTTGGTCCATAGTAATGCATCATAACAAGCATGATGAACCAAGTGTATCTTCCTAACATCTCACATGTTGTCTAAGTTGCTCAATACAAAAATCATGGTTTCTTAGATATTTTGTGAGATGCTCAAAGGTATAAATCCTAGTATTTCTATGGGATCATGCAAACCTATACCTTTACTCAACCAAGCACATTCCAATTTCTCTCCTAAGTGATGAAAATTCTATCTCGGGGAGAGCCTTGGTAAATATGTCAGCTAGGTTGGACTTGGATTCAATGTAATTGAGCTCAATGTCCCCCTTAGCCACATGGTCTCTAATGAAGTGATGTTTCACTTCAATGTGCTTGGTCCTAGAGTGATGCACTGGATTTTTGGTCAAATTAATGGTGCTCACATTATCACAAAATACTTTCATGTTGGAGTAAAATAGCTCATAATCTTCTAGGGTATGTTTCATCCATAGTAGTTGAGCTACACAACCACCCATAGCCACATACTAGGCCTCGATGGTGGATAAAGCAACACAAGGTTGCTTCCTACTACTCCAACTAACTAGGGAGGACCCAAGGAATTGGCATCCCCCACTAGTACTCTTCCGATCCAATTTGCAACCGGCATAATCAGAATCGGTGTACCCAATCAAGTCAAAAGATCTAGTACTAGGGTACCATAGTCCTACATTTAGTGTGCCCTTAACATATCTTAAAATTCTTTTAACGACAACTAAATGAGATTCTTTAGCACATGATTGATACCTAGCACACATACCAACCGCAAATAATATGTCGGGTCTACTAGCGGTTAAATACAAGAGGCTACCAATCATGCTCCTATAAAGGGTAAGATCTATTTGTTTTCCTTCACTATCACTATCTATTTTAGTATTGGTTGTCATTGGAGTTGAAACTACCTTAGCATTTTCCAAATCAAATTTCTTAATCATTTCCTTAGCATATTTGGTTTGATAAATGTAAATTCCTTCACTTGTTTGTTTGACTTGTAGTCCTAGAAAGAAATTTAATTCTCCAACTAGACTCATTTCAAACTCTTTTTCCATATTTTGAATAAAGTCTTGAAGGAGTTCATCATTTGTTGACCCAAAGATAATGTCATCAACATATACTTGGGCTACAAAGATGTCCTTAGATGTTGACTTTATAAAGAGAGTTTGATCTATACTACCCCTTTTGAAATCCTTAGAGATTAGGAAAGATGACAATCTTTCATACCAAGCCCGGGGAGCTTGTTTCAACCCATATAAAGCTTTCCTAAGCTTGTATACATGGTTTGAGTAGTCCATATTTTCAAACCTGGGAGGTTGTTCTACATACACCTCTTCCTTAATAAACCCATTTAGGAATGCCGATTTGACATCCATTTGATGGAGTTTGAAACCCATATAGGAGGCATATGCTAAAAGTATTCTAATGGACTCTAATCTAGCAACCGGGGGATATGTTTCATCATAATCAAGTCCTTCAACTTGATTAAACCCCCTTGCAACTAATCTTGCTTTATTTCTAGTGATATTTCCTTGGTCATCTAGTTTGTTCCTAAAAACCCATCTCGTAGTAACAATGGTGTTTTCACTTGGTCAAGGAACTAACTCCCACACTTGGCTCCTTTCAAATTGAGCCAATTTATCTTGCATTGCTAAGATCCAATCCAAAATCAAGTAATGCATCTTTAATTGTTTTGGGCTCAATTTGAGAAATTAGAGCTATATGACTAGTAGGATCCCTATGGAATGACCTAGTCCTAACTCCTTGAGATAATTCACCCACAATTTGATCTAAGGGGTGACTTTGATGAACTCTTATGGTTCTAGGAGGTGTATTAATTTGATTTTGATCATGATCAACCTCAATCCTATGCTCATCATCGGAATCATCCCTTACTCCCCCTTGATCCAATCCTCCCCCCTTGATCATTACCCCCTAAGGTTAAATCTTGCAATTGTTGGGTAATTTCTTGATTTTCATTATTAATATCATCATCAATAGGGGATTTCCTAGGGTAAGTATTGGAAGCTTCATCAAATTGGACATTTGAAGATTCTTCAATCTTTTGAGTCCTTTTATTGTACACTCTATACCCTACACTAGTGGATGAGTATCCAACTAGGATTCCCTCATCCGCTTTGGACTCAAACTTACCTAGGTTGTCTTTGGTATTTAAAATATAAAATTTACATCCAAAGATCTTAAAATAATGAATTGTTGGAATTGTACCATTCCACAATTCAAATAGAGTTTTTCCTAAAAACCTATGAATCAATACCCTATTTTGGATATAGAAAGCGGTATTAACCGCTTCCGCCCACAAGTAGCTAGGTAAGGAGTATGCATTAAGCATTATCCTAGCCGCTTTTTGTAGGGCACGATTTTTCCTTTCCACAACCCCATTTTGTTGAGGTGTTCTAGGACAAGAAAATTCATGATTGTACCCTTGTTCTAAGTAAAAAGTTGAAAAGTTAGAATTCTCAAACTCTCCACCATGATCACTACGGATCCGGTTGATTTTGAGTTTTCTTTCATTTTCTACTCTTTTGCTAAATCCTATGATTATTCCTAAGGTTTCATCTTTATTTTTCAAGAAAAATACCCAAGTAAACCTAGAAAAATCATCTACTATTACCAAGAAATATTTACTACCAATTATAGAGGGGGTACTATGGCAATCAAATAAATCCATATGTAATAATTCTAATGGTAAAGCGGTACTAAGTAAATTTTTACCTTTGTGTGATGTTTTTGATTGTTTCCCTTCTTGGCATGCATCACACATCTTGTCCTTGAGAAATTTGACTTTAGGCAATCCTTTGACTAGCTTCAATTTCGCTATTTTGGCTATATTCTTCATATTTATGTGTCCTAGCCTCCTATGCCAAAGCCAACTTTCTTCCTCTTTTGCAATAAGACACTTAGTGGAAGCATTAGTAGCATAGGATAAATCAACATAATAAATATTTGATTTTCTAAAACCTACTAACATGTGATCATTTATAGTTTTGTGTCTTATAAAACATTTTGATGAATCAAATTTAACATCAAAGTTTGCATCACATAGTTGGCTTACGCTAAGTAAATTAAATTTCATATTTTTAACTAATAGTACTTTATGAATGGCAAGATTGGGAGATACCTCAATTGTGCCCTTTCCTAGAATCTTAAGTTTGCCGCTATTACCAAATGAGACTTTTCCTTTGCTAGTGTGGTTGATAGTGGAGAATTTTCTCTCATCCCCGGTCATATGCTTTGAGCACCCACTATCAACTATCCACAAGCTTGGTTCTTCTACCTATATCACATGAAAAACACAATCCTTAGGTACCCAAATCTTAGGACCACTAGCATCAATAATAAATTTTTTAGGTACCCATGCCTTTCTCCCCTTGCTTTTAATTGTTGATTTTCTACTCACAAGAGATGTAAATGCTACCTCTTTTTCTTTAGGCCTATATCCTAATCCGGCCTTGTTGTAGATAGCCCTTTTATCCTTGATAATTATGTCTAGGTATTTTGACCCATTGGTGAATTTTTCTAAGCATGCTCTTAATTTACCTATTTCTTTTCTTAACTCATCATTTTCATCCCTAAGGGTACATTCATCATTATCACTAGATGGTTTACCACATGATGAATCTACACTCTTAAATGATTTGATATCTAATTTTAGATCCTTAATCCTAGTTTTTGATCTATTTAAAGTATTTTGTAAACATGCAATAGTCGTATAAAGTAAATCTACTTTGGGTGAGTTGTTTACCTGATCATCATCACTTGATGATGATTCATCGCTTGAAGAGGAAGAAGACTCCTCGCTTGAGCTCCCGGTTTCTTCCAATGCCATGAGGGCTAAATTCCGGGTTGCATGGCAAACTTCTTCATCGTCGGAAGACTCCTCCATGCTTAGAGTATCCCATGTTTGTGCCACCATCGCCTCCTTCTTCTTTTCCTTCTTTTTCTTTTCCTTCTCCTTCTTCTTCTTTAGTTCCGGGCAATTTGGCTTTTTATGCCCTTTCTTGTTGCAACCAAAACAAGTCACGTTAGAGGTAGAATTTGAATTGTTTGAAGATTTACCTCTTGAGGATTGGAACATCCTCTTCACATCTTTCTTGGTGAGTCTTCTTGACTTCCCACCAAACTTCTTGACGTAGTGTGCCACCTCGCTTGCCGATAACTCATCTTCACTACTTGATGAGTCTTCCTCGGATTCGGATGAGGAGGACACTTCCTTCTTCTTCTTCTCCTTCTTTCCTACAAAAAGAGCTATACCCTTCTCTTTGGATGAAGTGTTAGCTTGTTCATGTAATTGAAATTCACAAAATAGCTCATCTAATTTAACTAATGAAAGATCCCTAGAGACCTTATAGGCATCTACCATTGAAGCCCATAAGGTGGTTCTAGGGAAAGCTTGTAACACATACCTTACAAGGTCTCGGTTGTCGACCTTCTCACCTATAACATGTAGTCCATTGACTACTTCCTTGAAACGCCCGTGCATTTGGCTCACGGTCTCGTTTGTCTTCATGGTGAATCTTTGGAGTTGGCCAATCAAAAGATCTCTCTTGGCCCTTCTTGTTTCTTTGGATCCTTCGTTGAGTTCGATGAGCTTCTCCCAAAGCTCTTTTGCGGAGTTGAAGGGCCCGACTTTAGAGAGTTGGTCCTTGGATAGACCACATTGAAGTGTGGTCATTGCTTTTGCATTTGCTTGTGCTTTCTTTTGTCCAATCTTTTGTCGGTAGTGGTGCTCCAAATTCGTCGACCGGCTTCTCGAAACCATCTACAACACTAAACCAATTCTCAATATCATTCATTAAGTAATACTCCATCCTACCTTTCCAATATCCGAAGTCGTTGCCGTCAAAGAACGGAGGCCTCGCCGTGCTATACCTCTCTTGAAAAGCCATCTTTGCTCCGGTTGATTGCTAGATCTTCCGATGCGATCCGGGCTCTGATACCACTTGTTGGAGATCGTTTGAAGCTAGAGGGGGGGGGGTGAATAGCATTTTTCGTTTCTACAAAAAATGATTAGCAGAAGAAAAAAACAAAGATAATATAAGTAGAAATGAAAACCAATGCTAACAAAGCCTTTACGTGGTTCGGAGATAACGCTCCTACTCCACGGCGATCCTTAAGGTGGATCAATCCAAGCAATTCCACTAAGAAACTCTCTTTTACAACAAGACCTCCTCTTCTTTACAAAGAATGAAGTTTTAGCTTAGAGAGAGAGGAGGAAAGGATTTAAGATCACTTAGAGAGCTTGAAAATTCGTGGAGGCTTTGGGAAGAATCAGAGAATAAGCATTAACCCCAAAAACCTCCATCAGCCCTCTTTTTATAGAGAGAAGGTTGATTTTCCTGTTGGAGCATGATCAGTCGACTGATGTACAACATCAGTCGACTGCTGGCGTGGTTAACGACTTATGAATAGCCGGATTCGCGGGATTCAGAGTTGTTTCATCCAATGACACTTTCATCAGTCGACTGATCCTTCCATCAGTCGACTGATGGAGTGATCAGTCGAGTGATCAAAGCCACAGTTGAGTGAGACTGCATTCTATGACGAAGTTAACCTTGATCGATCGATCGCTCATCGTATGGAAGTCGGACGATTACAGAATCGATCGCCACAACCAAGGCGGCTTGGTCGATCATCGTGGTTTCACCGAATTAGTCGAGCACTGACCACGATCGCGATTTCACCCCCTAGACCTACACTTAACCTTCTAGCTCTTCCTTAAGCCTTGCGCCTTCAGGATCCCTCCGAGTCCGCGACTTGTTCATCCTTCGCACTTTGCTTCCAAGAGCTTCCTTCGGTTTTGTCATGTCTTGGGTTCTCCTTTGCCAAAGCGTGCTTGGACTTTACGCCGCCAAGTCTACATGCTTGGACTTACGCTGCCAAGACTTGCCTTTGGACTTCCTTTGCCAAAGTTCGTTTGGACTTAATGCCTCCAAGACAACATGCTTGGTCTTATGCCGCCAAACCTTTACCTTGGACTTCTCTTGCCAAAATCATACTTCGACTTTGCTTTTACCAAGTCTTCATACTTGAATTTCCCTGTCACTTGAACACGTACACAATTAGATCACAATTTGTTGCCTAACTTTGATGATTATCCAAACATCAAAACATATAAATGCTTGGGGCATTGTTGCACCAACACTTCTCTCTCCCCCATTTGGCAAGCCAAAGCATGAGTTCCATTGGTGAAGGGTCCACTCATGCTCAATATTAAAAAGTCTAAAAGTTATCCTACCCTCCTCGCTCTCTCTACCCATTAAAACTTCTGCCTCTAAAGAACTCAAAAATTCCAAAAATATCCTAGGGTAGGTTAGGTGCCTTATTCACATAATCTCATCCCACCCCATTTTTGCAAATAGGGTCTGCATGTCACCCAACAAACCTAAAGATCCTAGTAAATCCTCATCTAAGTACCTAGTAGTAGTAAGTTTACGAGTAGAGAAAATATTGAACCTATCTCTATGCTCATTATTGCGAAAAAGTAGAGGGGGTAGGGCGTTACCCTCTTCCGGAGCTTGAGGAGCGTCGACTCTTCTTGTTTGTCGCTCCGAGACACCGGATCAGGATGCTACGGTCTTGGTCCTCCTCATCCTTGCTCCTGTTGGCTTCTAAAGAGGTTGGAAATGCTTCTAGAGGAAGGGGAAAATGAAATCACACGGCTAGGGCAAGAACTTTTGAAGCACACGATGCAAATGAGGTGAAAACACACGATTTGCCCCTTTTAACCTCGCGCGCCATGACCGTGTGAAAACACACGGCCAGGCCATGTGAAAACACACGACCAGGCCATCTGAAAACACACAGCCAGGCCATGTGCGCCTCTGGTCAAGTGGGCACGACCGTGGAAAAACACACGGCCAGGCCGTGTGCCCCCATTTTTTGCCCCTTTCATATGCCATGGCCCGAATTTGTTCATACACTTCGCCGTGTAGACTAATATGGGTTTCATTTTTGCCTAGCAAAGTTCTTTTCTACTCCTAACTCTAAATGTGATGGAAATCAAAACTAAAATCTAACACATGTATGCAATGCAATAGAAAAAAAAATCTACAACTAAACTTGGGTTGCCTCCCAAGAAGCACTTTGTTTAAGATCGTTTAGCTTGACCATACTCTTCTATCAACTCGGCTCCGGTGGTTCAGTGAATCTCCATTCATCTGTCTTGAGATCCACATCTGGAGGTTCTGGCTCCAATATGCTAATTGTGAAGCCGTCAAAGTAGGGAGCTCTTTGCTCTGAAAGGCTGAAAAGAATGATCTCCCCGTTTACCTCCAGGGAGATCCGGTGTGCCTTCACATCTATGCACGGCCCTGCGGTTGCTAGAAAAGGCCTTCCCAGAATAATAGGATTCTGGGGATTCGATCTTGTGTCTAGTATGATGAAGTCTGTGGGTATCACAAAATCTTCAATCATCACAGGAACGTGTGGTAGCAGGCCAACGAGCTCCTTCACTGAGTCATCCCCCATACAAATACCAAGATTCGTGGGTTGGAGCCCGCTCTGTCCCATCTTCAGAAAATATACGTAGGGCATCACACTGACTGATGACCCCAAGTCACATAGCGCTTCGTCAAAACTCTCCCCATAAATCAAGCAGGAAATAACAAATTCACCAGGGTCCTCAAGCTGTACTGGGATTTTCTCTTCAAACTCAGTTTGGTCAGGTAGGGTGGAAATCATGTCTGCACACCCCCTTGGCGAATTGGCTATTTTGCCCTACTCCTTCCTTCTTTCCTTGGCTCGCCAGAGAGTTCTTCACAGGTTGTGACATGGATTGGGCTATTTGGGCCACTTGTGTCTCCAACATCCTGGTGTGACTTGCAAGGCCATCAACGGTGGCCTTCAAGTCTCTCAGTGCTTCTTTAGACTTTTGATGCTGGCGACGGAATTCCTCATTGGCCTTAGTTTGGGTAGCGATGAAGTCCTCCATCATCTGTTCCAGTTTGGACTTCTATAGTCGCTGCCCATTGCCCTACTGCTGCCCGTATCCTTTGGATGGTTGGGGGTTTCCCGAGTTATTTTTGTAGGAGAAATTTGGGTGACTCCTCCATCCGGGATTGTAGGTATTAGAGTACAGGTTATGGGGCCTTTGATCATAGTCCCCAATCGTGTCACAATGCTCAATCTGCTCGTCTATGGTCCCCTGCCCTACATAGTGGTCCTCACAATACGCTGCCGCTCCTTCTCTAAAGTCGATGGCAGCGCATGCAGATGAAGGATTCAAAAATTCAAATCATCTTCTTAGCACGTCCATCCTCATCGAAAGGTGGTCCATGGAGTTGACAGTGTATCGTCCTGCTGCAGGCGTAGGTTGACCACGTTCGGAGGCCCATTGATGGTGGTTTTGGGCCACCTCTTCGACAAGCTCCTCCGCCTCCTCTATGGTCTTGTTCATCAGATCTCCTCCTGCGACAGAATCTAGGGACATCTTTGTGGTGTAAGCAATCCCATAATAAAAAATGTGGATCACCAACAACCTCTCCAGTCCATGGTGTGGGCATTAATAAAGTAGCCCCTTGTAGCGATCCCATGCTTCGAATAAGGACTCCCCCTCCTTATGGCGAAAGCTAGTGATAAGGTGGCGCATGTGAGCAGTCTTACTTGGTGGGAAGTATTTATTCAGAAACTGCTGCTCACACTGCTCCCATGTGGTGATGCTGCCAGAGGGTAAGGAGTGAATCCATGCCTTAGCCTTATCCCGCAGTGAAAACGAGAACAGGCTTTGGCAAATCGCGTCAGAAGGGACTCCGTTCAGCTTCATAGTCGAGCAGATTTTGAGAAAAGCCGCAAGATGCCGGTTTGGGTCTTTAGTTGTAGCTCCCCTGAATTGGCTCTGCTGGACCATATGTATGAGTATCAGCTTCAGCTCAAAGTTATTTGCCGATATGGATGGTCCAGCTATGCTCGACCTGAATCCTCTAGCGCTAGGAGTTGCGTAGTCCCGCAGAGGTCGGCTGCCTATGTTCACCTCGGATGTAGCTTGATCTTCCATCTTCCGCTGCGCTGCTCTCCATCGGTGAAAGGTTCACTCAATCTCTAAATCGATCGGAATTATACCTTCCGATCCTAGTCTTCTAAGCATACGACGAACCAACACACAAAAGTAAGAGTGCTATCCTAATGCTAAAAACAGAAAATAACTAAATCTAGTAAATAAAAACCTAAGATGCAATAAGTAAACAGGAAACTACTACTGAAAATAAAAACTAAATCTAAATATGCAAAATAAAACTAAAGCAAATAAAGTAAAATAAAGCAGGAAAACAATCTAATCCTAAGTCTGATCCAATCTACCACAGTTCGATTTGATATCGAATCGACAGTCCCCGCCAACGACGCCAAAAACTTGATGCGCACAGTCGCGACCTTAAATCCCGCGATGGAGACCGTCGAAGACTCAAAGTACGCGCTCGTGCTCAACGCCCACAAGTGCATGGATGTCGTCAAGTAATAATAGATTATCGATCCCACAGGGACTGGAATTCGAGTACCAATATGCTAAGTGGTTGCGATTATTCGGATGAAATCTCAGAGAGAGTCGGTTGGTGAGGACTATCGGAGGACCCTACTCAGTGTGGTGTCACACGGAGGAGGAAAAGAGTGCATCGGGGTCTTGAAAAAGCGATTCTAGGACTTCGGTTTCACTTGTGTACCATATAACAATGTTGTCAATTGGCGTCGTCTAAACTTCTACCTACGATTTTGGGGAAGGGACATCATACACTCTCCTGCAGAGCCGCTGCATTCACCGGGAGCTATCCTCGGCCAAAAGGACGGGATAGAGGGTATGAGGATGTCAAATCAATCCTTGCAGTGGACCGTTTCCGATTCCACCACTCCCTTCTCCCTGCAGTTACGGGAGGTCAGGTTTACCACTAGGTTCCTTGATCAAACCTCCTAAATATAGATTGCGAGGGTTGTCACCACCTCGTATCACCTAAGCACAGTGGAAAGAAAGCCAAATTCATGAAAGTATAATAGAGAACAACTACCAACTGTCAATATCAAACTTTTGGCCAGAATTTAATATGAACCAACATTGTATATGAACTCAAGCTACTCCCTAATCCTAGAATCAAAAGTACTACTCCATAATTACAAAGGAAGAATCACAAAACATGTTGGAGTTCGAATACAATAAAGATAAAGCACAGAAATAGAGATATACAATGTGTTGTGATCTTCTCTTCGGCGTTGTGTTGCAAGT
Source organism: Wurfbainia villosa (assembly GCA_025175895.1). Classification (NCBI taxonomy): domain Eukaryota; kingdom Viridiplantae; phylum Streptophyta; class Magnoliopsida; order Zingiberales; family Zingiberaceae; genus Wurfbainia; species Wurfbainia villosa. The sequence continues at coordinate 37,032,617 of CM046006.1, forward strand.
TGTTGACCTCCGACGGCGTTCCTCCTCCTCATTGTGAGTTATCGAAGCTTTTTAGGACTTCGACGTGCCATCCTAGCCATTGTGCCTCCTCCTAGGTTTTGGGAGGAGCCATCCTTATATATATGTCACCTCAGACCACTACGGAATCGGGAAAAAACCCTAGTCGCGTAACTCCATTGTGTTTCCACACGGCCAGGCCGTGTGCGGCCCTAGTGTGCTGATCTTCACCCATTGGACACGGCCGTGTGAATCCACATGCCCTGTCCGTGTCCCACTCTGCGTCTAGCATGAAATGTCCTTAATTCGCTCCGAAAACACGTCTTTTTTGCCCGAAAAGCCAACCTGCATTTAAAATAACAACAAGTAGACCTCCGAACTAGAAAATAGGAAATACATACAAAAACAGAGTAACATATGCATGAAACTAATGCAAAATGTAACAAGATGTGAGCAAAAACTACTCCTAAAATCCTATATGTTTTTCTCACATCATTTGTCAAGTAATAAAAGATTATCGATCCCACAGGGACTGGGATTCGAATACGATATGTTCAGTGGTTGAAATTGTTCAGAAGTAAAACTCTAATAGGTTTCAACATGTGAGTACTGTCGGTGGACTATACTCTATACGGTGTCACACGGAGGAAGAAGGGAGCATGTCGAGGTCTTCAAAGGTGATTCTAGGACTTCGATTTCGCTTGTGTGTCACAAAACAATGTTGTCAATTGGCATTATCTAGATGTTTAGCTATGATTTTGTGGAAGGGACATCATACACTCTCCTGATGAGCCGTCGCATCTACCGGGAGCTATCTATGCCTAAAAGGACAGGATAGATGGTACGAGGATGCCGAATCAATCCCTATGATGAACCATTTTCGGTTCAATCGCATCCTTCTACCCACGATTATAGGAGATTAGGTTTACCCCTAGGTTCGTTATATAAAATCTCCTAAATCTTAGATACGAGGGCTTTCACCCCTCGTATCGCCTAAGCGCAGCAGGTAGAAAACCAAATACTCATAGATATAGTATAAATAACTTCCAATCGCTAAATTAAATTCAAAGATAGAATCTAACATGAACCAACATGTAATGTGCACACAAGCTACTCCCTAATCCTAGAATCAAAAGAACTACTCCATGTATATAAAGGAGGAATCACAAAGCATGTACATGTTCGAATATATCAGAGATAAAACACAAAAACAAAATATTACAATGCTTTCGTGGTCTTCTCTCCAGAGTTGAAGTGCAAAAACGTGGACCTCCGGCGGCGTTTCACCTCCCCGTTGCGAGTTCCCGAAGCTTTTTAGGGCTTCGGCATGCCATCCTAGCTATTGTGCCTCTCCCCTAGGGTTTGGGCGGAGTCATCCTTATATAGACACCACCTCAGACCGCTGCAAAATCCAAAAAAATCCCTAGTCATGCAAATCTGACGAGCCGCCACATGATCGTGTGTTTCCACATGGCCAGGCCGTGTGCAACCTTGGGGTGGTTGATCTCGCCCATTGGACACGGTTTTTTGTAGTCACACTCCCTGGCCATGTCCCACTCTGCGTCTAGTTGCAAAATGTTCTTTTGCTCCGAAAGTGTGCCTTTTTCACCCGAAATGCTAACCTGCACACAAAAGTACAAAGAGAAGACCTCCGAACTAGAAAATAGGAAATGCGTGCAAAATAGAGTGACATATGCATGAAAACTAACATAAAACGTAATGAGATGTGAGCGAAAACTACTCCTAAAACCCTATATATTTTTCTCACATCACTTCCCCCAAACTTAAATCTTTGCTTGTCCTCAAGCAAACCTCAGTGCCATGAAATTTAAAAAGACATTGTTCCATACTTAACATGTTAACTAAATTTATCAAGTGGTATTTACAATCAAAGCAAAATAAATATGTTCTAGAAATTCACTATGTTAGCTCCTCGTGCTCGTGTTAAGCGAATTATTCTTAGGGGATGCCCGTTCCATGGTGAGTTAAGTTGTCACCCCATAGCTTTACTAAAATTTCTGGCTCTTAGGCACTTACTTGCCCAAAGCGAGGGTCGTTCCCTAGATCTAGCATAAAGTCTCAAAGACGTTCTCGGTATTGAGAGAAATTGGTAGGTGTTTCCCCAGTAACCTAACTCGGTCTCAAAGGGACACCTAGCCATTTTCACCCATGACAACTGTTTTTTTATCCCTCATAATCTTCTCTCTCTCTCTCTTTTTCTTTTTTTTTTTCTTTTTCTTTTTTTTTCATCCTTTTCTCTTTCTCTTTTTTTTTTCTCTTTTTTTTCTTCTCACTGGGATTTTGATTTTTCAAATGGGCTTATACAATCCGAGCATCTCCAGTAACTAAAATGCTAAACCTAGAGTCACCTATTGATTCCCAAGTACTAGACTACTGAGATGAATCACAACTAGGTATGTACTAGATTATCCCTTTCAGAATGTTCGACATGTGTAAGTGTAAAAATAAAGCTAACCAGTGTAAGTCTAGAACATTCATTAGAGCGAATAAAATAAAATACCACGAGATAAATGAAGTTAAGCTACCTATGGGAACAACTCATGTAAGCAACTTTTTTAAAAATACTACTGAGGCAGCTTTACAGATAACAAAAACTAAGTACTGCAGAAAACTCAACAACCCATGCATGAATAAATGAATGAAAATACCGGAAAAGAAACTACTACTAGGAAACAAACAAAATAAACTTTGGGGTCCTCCCCCCTAGACTTAAATGAATATATACCTCTAATATGGTGGACGAGGTGGAAAGTCTGGGAGCCTCGATATCTCGGGATCCTGAGAGAACCTGCTGCTGAGCCGCTGATGCTACATGTACATGTGGTCGATCTGGGAGATGGTGGATGCAACAGATGCTTGATGCTCCTCCTCCCTAGCCCACTGTGCCTGCTGGGCATGCATTGTTGGAATGTATACTGAAAGCCTAGCTCTTTTTGTATGAACATTTTATTTTGAAATAAGAATCACATGATCATTGTTTGAACTTTATATATTTATTATATATGTGTGCATATTGTCTAATATTTTACATTGTAGATAACATGGTGCTTGGTGTGGCACAGAAGATCATGTTATCAGTCCCTTGTAAAATATAAGTAGAGGCTCACAACCAAGATGGTTTTGGACAAACCATTGGCATGGTTGTAGTGTAGCTTGGTATTGTTTTATCTTGAACATAGAGTTACACTAGTACACTTAGGTGTATTGAGTAGGACCGACATAGAGGTGATTCAATTTAGTACTGACTACATAATTGAATCGGACCTCGGATATTATGTTGTACATGCTCTTAATCCCGATATAATAACGGGCACATGTACTTAGTATTTATTTCTTTGATATACCAGAGGGTGAGATTTAGATGGATTAAATCAATATGCCCGGTAAGTTGGGAAATAATATTATTTACATGGTGTGCCGTTGATTATAGGAGGAAACCGTGTCCTATATATTAGGTTGATAATGTCCCCTTGAGGAGCTCATAAGGTTCATCATGTAAACCCAGCTGGTTGACTTAGTCAACATGATGATAAGGTTGAGTGGTACTACTCGAGGATTTAGATGTTAATTAATTGATGGTCAGTAAATCAATTAATTGATGGACATTCGATATCTTAAACACGGGGAGATTAATGTACAAATAATATATGGAGCCCATATTGATTTATGGGGGTTGGTGAGGTAGTTCAATGATGATCCTCTAGTGGAATGGAACATCATTGATGGATCAAGTTTGTGTGGTTCCGATCCATCGGGTGGCCAAGACCCAACTCCTCCTTATGGTCCCTATCGTAGCCTAATATAATCCTTGTGTAGTCTAGATCCAAGAATGTAAAACAAAACCTAGAACCAACGGTTGGGATTAAATCCCTAGATCCGATGGTTAGGATGAAACCCTAGAATCGACGGTTGGGATTAAATCCCTAGATCCGACGGTTGGGATGAAACCCTAGAACCGACAGTTAGGATGAAACCTTAGATCCGAAGGTTGGGATGAAATCCTAGATCCGATGGTTGGGATTAAACCCTAGATCCGACGGTTGGGATAAAACCCTAGATCCGACGGTGGAGATTAAATCCCTAGATCCGACGGTGGAGATTAAAGGAGGCTTAAGCCTAATTCTATAAATAGGGGGCTTAGGCTTGGGCGGCAAGTGTTGGTTTAGAATTGGAATTAGGGTTTGGCTCATCCTCAAGTGGGCGGCTAGGGTTCATTGGGCGGCTAGGGTTTTGGAGCAAAGAAGTGGGCGGCAACCTCCTTCCTTCAAGTTGATTGCCGGCGCCCATCCTCCTCCATCAACTCTTGGCCGGCGCCCATCCTAGAGGTCTCTCCCTTCTTCCTTGGCTGGCGGTTCTCCTCCCATTGGTGGCCGGTTCTCTTCCTCCTCCCTATTCTCCAAAGTGGCCGGCGGCAACTCTTCTTGAAGTTGGCCGGCGCATCATCCATTGCTCCTTGGCTGGCGGTTGCACCAAATTCCCTAATTTGGTGGCCGGTTCTAGATAGGAAAGGTATTTGTGAGTTCTTCTCTTTGTTCGCAGCGGACAAGGTAGAGAAGAAAGCGATCTAGAAGGCTTCTACTCGTGGAGGATCTTCGTCCACACGTCGTCCACGAGAAGGATAGGACATACGGTAGAAGATCGTGAGGTATAAAGTTATTTTAACTTTATGTACAGATCTGACCATGTTCTTATTTGTTTTGATTATGCATGTGTGTGTATGAATATATATTGTATAATCATGGACCCCGAAGACAAACACAAAAACCGGCGATCCATCCATCGTCTCTTCCACGGCTAACCAACTAGAAGAGTTGTGTTGCTTGAACAACTAGTTTGTTCAAGCGACCACTCAAGTTGTTAGCACGACGACGAATAGGTTGTGCTAAGGAAGCTCATCCCATCCGGATTAATTCTTTCATTAGTGAAAATTTTAATCCGGGGACATGGGAGCCAACGAGCCTCCGAAGCATCCACCTAACATGCATGTGCTGTCGCATCTCCCGGTGGTAGGCGGCCTCCTCCTGGCGACGAGAAGCCTCCTCCTGGAAGTATATGCGGGCCTCGTCATAAAAATCCTCAGCCCACTAGAAGTTCTCTTGGAAGCCCTGGAACTCCGCCTGTGTGTAGGCGCTCTACTCCTCCCATTGCTGCCTTTGCGTCTGTTGCTCAGTGTATATGTCCTCGAGGTGCGATTGGAACTCCGAGAAATCCTAGGCCGACGTACCTACATCCTGCTCAAAGGTGGAAAAATGTGGTGGTGCAGGTGCAGACTCATGTCGGCGTGGACTAGGTGGGATCCTATGCATGTGTGGATTGGAGGGAGAGTGATGTAAAGGGGGAGAGATGGGCGCCGATGTGGGTGGTCCCTCATGTGGAGGGGACTCCACTATCAGGTCTAAGCGCCAGTTGGCATGTGTAGTGATGGTGGTACGATCAGGGTCGGGGAGCCTAAGGGCCGTCAGATTTTTCCTTACAAAGCATAAGGAGTTTCCTTCTCTCACAATCATCTTCATGGCCATGCACACTCCTAGGTCGATCCTAGGGCTCTCCTCTATACTCTCTAATGCAGTGTAATCATACCCCATCCTATGGAAAATATGGGTAAGTAGGCCCCCCCACATTAATCTCTCCTCGTGCTGCTTTTCCCATCTTCACTAAGTGTCTGATGAAGTGGGACCCTACATCGATGCTACTCCTTTCTTGTAGCATGTCCCAGAGGCAAAGAAGCTTGCTAGCTCTAACTACACTGTCACTCTCCCCACGACCAAATATAGTACTGGCCATGATGCGGTGGAGGTATCGAAAGATGGGGTTTTGGAGGCGTGACGCTTTGGCCCTAGAAGGGTCATAAGCGTGATCCCCCGTCAACTCGGTCCAAAATACCTGAGCGTTAAACCCAATAGGGATTCTTCTCTCTCCCCCACTCGGCAAGCCAAATCATGAGTTCCATTGGTGAAGGGTCCACTCATGCTCAATGTTAAAAATCCTAAAAGTTATCCTACCCTCTTCGCTCTCTCTACCCGTTAAAATTTCTGCCTCTAAGGAACTCAAAAATTCTAGAACTATCCTAGGGTAGGTTGGGTGCCTTATTCCCATCATCTCTTCCCACCCCATTTTTGCAAATAGGGCTTGAATATCACCCAACAACCCTAAAGACTCTAGCAAATCTTCATCTAAGTACCTAGTAGCAGTGAGTTTACGAGTAGAAAGCATATTATATCTATCTCTATGTTCATTATTGTGAAAAAGAAGAGTGGGTAGGGCGTTGCCCTCCTCCGGAGCTTGAGGGGCATCAGCTCTCCTTGTTCGTCGCTCTGAAACACCGGATCGAGGTGATACATGCTTGGTCCTCCTTATCCTTGCTTCTCTTGGCTTCCTTTGAGGTTAGAAGTGCTTCTAGATGGCGGGGAAGATGAAACCACATGGCTAGGGCAAGAGCACTCGAAGCACATGACACAAATGGGGTGAAAACACATGACTCGCCACTTTTAACCTTGTGCGACACAGCCGTGTGAAAACACACGGCCAGACCGTCTGTGCCTCGAGTCAGTCAGGCACGACCGTGGGAAAACACATGGTCAGGCCGTGTGTCCCCATTTTTCTCTCCGTTTTACGTTAGGGTCTGGATTTTCTCATACACTTCGCAGTGTAGGTTAATATGGATTTTATTTTTACCTAGCAAAGTTCTTTTCTAGTCCTAACTTTAAATGGGATAGAAATCAAAACTAAAATTAAATGAATGCATACAATACAATCAAAGGGAAATCTAAAACTAAACTTGGGTTGCCTCCCAAGAAGCTCTTTGTTTAAGGTCGTTTATCTCGACCACACTCCACTATCAACTTGGCTCTGAAGGTTCAGTGAACCTCCATTCATCCGTCTCAGAATCTGGGGGCTCCCCTAGATACTTCTATAATCGTTGTCCATTTACCTTGATCTCCCCTAATTCCCTACTCCATATGTCCACCGCCCCATATGGGTATACCCTTTTTACCCGAAACGGTCCTGACCACCTTGATTTTAGTTTTCCTAGAAAGAGTTTCAACCTGGGGTTATATAGGAGAACTAAGTCTCCTTCCTTAAACTCCCTTCTCAGGATGTGTTGGTCATGCCATTTCATGGTTCTTTCCTTATATGCCATAGCATGTTCATATGCGTCTCTTCGAATTTCATCGAACTCGCTTAACTGCAGTTTTCTTTTTTCTCCTGCCACGCAGTAGTCCAAGTTGAGCTTCTTGATGGCCCATAAAGCCTTGTGTTCTAACTCAATGGGTAGATGGCAAGGCTTTCCATAGACTAAATGGAACAAGGTCATGCCTATCAGGGTCTTATAAGTTGTGCGGTAAGCCCAGAGAGCATCATCCAGTTTTGGTGACCAATCTTTTCGTGTTGCCACTACCATTTTTTCTAGGATACTTTTGATTTTCTGATTTGAAATTTCCACCTGTCCGCTAGTTTGCGGGTGGTAGGTTGTTGAGACTTTGTGGATCACCCCATACTTATGTAGCAATTTTTTGAATTGTTTTTCAATAAAGTGGGATCCTCCATCACTGATTACTACTCGAGGAACTTCGAATCTAGGGAATATGTTTTTTATGAACATTTTTATTATGGTCCTAGCATCGCAATGGGGTGATGCCAAGACCTCCACCCATTTGGAGACTTAGTCTACGATGATCAGGATGTATTTGTTTCTGTCGGAAATGGAAAAGGGCCCCATGAAATCTACTCCCCACACGTCAAAGATTTCTACCTCTAATATGGTGCTTACCGGCATCTCATGTCTCCTCCCTATATTTCCCGTTTGTTGACACCGATCGTAGGAAACTACATAGTTGCGCGTGTCCCTAAACAGGCTAGGCCAGTAGAATCCTAATTGAAGCACTTTCGTGGCCATTTTTGCAATCTCGACATGTCCCCCATATGCAGAAGAATGACAGTGAAAGAGGATGCTCTCTACTTACTCTTCTGGCACACACCTTCGATATACACTGTCTGCACACTTCCTAAATAAGAAGGGGGTCATCCCACATGTATTGTCGAACCTCTGAAAAGAATCTCTTCCTTTGTTGGGTTGTGAATTCTGGTGGTATCACTCTTCCCGCAAGAAAATTCACCAAATCTGCATACCAGGGGGTGGTGACCTTAATAGCCATGAGGGTATCATCCCGCAGAGCATCATCAATTTGGGTAGTGTCTCCTTCTCCTATTCTGCGATCTATGGGCATGCACGATAAGTGGTCCGCGATGACATTGTCCATCCCCTTTTTATCCCTGATTTTTATATCAAATTCCTGAAGTAATAAAATCCAGCGAATAAGGCAGGGTTTGGCATCCTTCTTACTTAGCAAGTAACGAACTGCAGTATGGTCGATGTATACCACTACCTTCGACCCTACTAGGAATTGTCTGAACTTGTCGAATGCAAACACTACTACTAGTAATTCCTTCTCAGTTGTGGCATAATTGATTTGTGGCTCGTTCAGTGTCTTACTGACACAGTGAATGGCATATAACTTTTTCTCCTTCTGTTGCCCCAATACTGCCCCCACTGCATAGTCACTAGCATCACACATGACCTCGAATGGTAGGCTCTAGTCAGGCGGCTGAATTATCGGAGATGTCACTAAGGCTTTCTTTATTTCCTCAAATGCTACTAAACATTTCTGGTCAAAAATAAATTCTGTATCTTTAGCTAGCAGATTCGTAAGAGGTCTAGTTATCTAAGAAAAGTCCTTTATAAACCTTCTATAGAAACCTGCATGCCTAAGAAAGCTCCAAACCCCATTTACATCACTGGGTGGCAACCATTTTTCTATTACTTCGACTTTCGCCTTGTCTACTTCAATATCGTTCCCTGATATCTTATGCCCTAGAACTATTCCTTCAGGAAGTGGCATTTTTCCCAGTTCAGAATCAAGCTATTCTCCTCACACCTTTGCAAAACCCTTTCTAAATTCTTCAAACATGCATCGAAATTCGTTCCATAGACTGAAAAATCATCCATAAATACCTCCATAATTTGTTCAATCATGTCCGAGAAGATAGCCATCATACAACATTGGAAGGTGGCCGAGGCATTACATAGGCCAAAGGGCATTCGTCTGTACGCTAAGGTTCCGTACGGACAGGTGAAGGTGGTCTTCTCTTGGTCTTTAGGGTGGATTGAGATTTGGAAAAACCCTGAGTACCCATCAAGGTAGAAAAAATAGGAATGTTTAGCCAAGCATTCCAGCATCTGGTCGATAAACGAAAGTGGAAAATGATCCTTTTTTTGTTGCTTTGTTTAATTTACGGTAATCTATGCACATTCTCCACCCTGTTACCATTCGAACAGAGATTAGCTCATTCTCCTCGTTTTTGACCACCGTAGTGCCGCCTTTCTTTGGGACTATGTGTACTGGACTCACCCACTCACTATCTGAAATAGGGTAAATTATTTCGGCATCCAAGAGTTTAAACACTTCCTTTTTCACTACCTCCTGCAAATGAGGGTTAAGTCGCCTTTGGCGCTCCACGGTTGACTTACACCCATCCTCAAGTATTATCCTTTGCATGCACAGATATGGGCTTATCCCTTTTATGTCATCGATGGTATAGCCCAACACTTTTTTATACGTCCTAAGCACCCCCAGCAACTTCCTTGTCTCTTCCTCACTCAAATTGGCATTTATAATGTAACGCCCGTAAAATTCCTAGCAATTTTACAAGAATTTTTGGCTTGATGATCATGGGCTTTATGTGGGCCTTTTCAAAAATAAAAGAAAATAAGCCAAAAAGGGGTGCAAGGCCTAGGAATTGAACCCCAAACCTCTAGAGATAGCCAAGCCCTATAGATGTACCCACTAACCAGAAGCCCAATAGGATATTATCATTAGAGGAAGAGGGGAAATTGTAGATAAGTGTGATGAGGATAAATGAAGAGACATGGAAAGGAGAAGAGAAACTTCTCTTCCTCTCTTTATAAAGAAGAGGGAAGGTTCTAATTGGCCACTTCTTCTTCCTTTCTTCTTCTCACCGAAATCTAGAAGGCTCTCCCTCTCCATTTCCACTCTTGGCTGAAACTCATCCAAGCAAGAAGAAAGAGCTAGGTTTTGTGTTACTTAGTTTATCTCACACAACAAGCAAAGCGAAGGATGTAAGTATCCCTCACCTGCATACGAGTAGCTTCGATTGATGTTGTAAAAGAAATCTATATGTTATATCCGGCCAAGCTATGTTTTAGTTTATCAATGAAGTTGTATGATATGTTTAGGAAGTAGATGATGATGTTAACATGGAAAAAGGGATTAGGTTAAAAGCTAACCCTAATAGCCACTAAAGCCTATTCGGCCAAGCCATGATTCTAGGTTTCAATGAGTTCCATGCTATCTTGTTTTTTTGTAACTATATGATGATGCTAGGATTTAAAATGGATTAGGTTAAAGGTTAACCCTAAAGACCTACATGGACCATTCGGCCACCCCTAGATCTTGATGATTCAATGAAGTTTAATCCATATTTTTGTAGGCTTATGATGTTGTTGTTATGTTAAAATGAATTAGGTTAAAGGTTAACCCTAATAGCCACCAAGATCCATTCGGCCAAGCCATGTTTTAGGGTTTTAATGAAGTTCTATGCTATGTTTTTGTAACTATATGATGATGTTAGGATTTAAGATGGATTAGGACAAAAGCTAACCCTAAAAACCTACTTGGACCATTCGGCCACCTCTCTATTTTGATGACTCCATGAAGTTTAACCCATGTTTTATATGCATATGAAGTTGTTAGTATGTTAATTGAATTAGGTTAAAAGACTAGCTTTAAAAACCTACATGGATCATTCGGCCAACCTATGTTTTGGGTGATTAAATGAAGTCTAGTTCTTGTTTTGTATGCAAATGAAGTTGTTGTGTTATGTTAAATGAATTAGGTTAAAAGATAACCCTAGAAAACCCTATGGACCATTCGGCCATCATGTATTTTTGGGGATTAAATGAAGTTTTAATTCAATTCTTATGTGCATATGAAGTTGTTGTTAAGTTAAATGAATAGGTTAACATGTGTTTTATGTTGGGTGAAGTCATGTTGACTTGTGATATTAAATAATGCTAGATGAAGATAACATGCCTTAGGTTAGTGTTTACTTACTTTTGATGCCATGCTTTATGCCATGTCTATGTGTATGCGATATTTAAAATATGTTATGAAATGGAAAAAGATAAGATTATGAAATGAAACAAACGATATGTTCACGACATGAATATGACATGAGGATGAAATGAAGAATAATATGTTATGAAATGAAGAATGGTATGTTTACGAAGATATGTTCATGAAGGGGAAGCATGATGTGTTATGAAATGAAGTATGCTATGTTTGCAAAATGAAATAAGCTATGTTATAAAAAAAATAAGCATATAAGTATTTTACCTTCTGCATGGCTTGTACCAAGACCCTAATAAGGTCCAAGAAGGGATGGGCTCCTAAGATGCCCTAGGTCGATGGAATAAGACTCGGGCCTAGGATGGGCTTCTATGTATGATTGCCCCTAGGTCGATGGAATAAGACTCGGGCCTAGTACGGGATGGGCTCCAAGATGCCTTAGGTCGATGGAGTAAGACTCGGGCCTAGGATGGGCTTCTACGCTATGACGATTGCCCTAAGTCGACGGACTAAGATCGGGCCTAGTAACCTATTAGGTTCGAGACTTGCTACCTCGGGCCTATTTAGGGATGCGCGCTATGATAATGAAGAAGTGGTATAATGCCGGGCCCAAATATGTTGAGATTTATATTTACGTACCTATAATATATGTTTTCAAAAGCATCTTGCATATGTTACCTGATTAGATTGTTATGTTACATGCTATGTTGATATGTTACATATGAAGTATGTTATGTTTGATATGCCATGTTTATGTCACTATGCTACATATGATGTATGTTATGTTTGATATGCCATGTTTATGCCACTATGTTACCTATGATGTATGTTACGTTTGATATGCCATGTTATGTCACTACGTTACACATGATGTATGTTATGTTTGATAGGGCATACATATATGTCGTATGTTATGTTGATTTGCTACGTTGCGTATGTTATAGGTTATGTTTAATTAAGTCCTAAATGTACATGATATGATGCTATGTTATAGATGATACATGTTATGCTGCCATGCTATGGATGAGACATGTTATGTTTACTCACGTTACTTATGCTACATGTTAAGTTGATTACGCCATGTATGTTACATGTTATATAGCTTATATGTTATGAATGTTACATGCTTATATGTTAGGAATGTTACATGCCATGATTAATGTCGATATATAGTTTTGTGAGTAGGACTGGATCTTACTAAGCCTATGTGCTTATAGTTTATCTTTCCCTCGTACTGCAGATAAGGGTAAGGGATGGATAAACTAAAGGGAGCAGCAGGAGGGGCCAAATGTGTGTGGCAGTGGCATGGTGGAGAAGATCCGTTAGGTCTATATATATATGTTTGCCTATGATGATGACGTTTATGGATGTCCTTACTTATGTCTTCGTATGATGACGATGTTTAAAAACGTGAACGAAGCACTAAGTATCTATAGATGTTATGATGCATGCTCTATGTTAATAAGAAGAAGTAAGGAAGAAGTAAGAAGAAGTATCTATATATGCTATGATGCATGCCCTATGTTAAGAAGAAGAAGTATATATATATGTATATGTCAATGCATATGTTTAAAAGAAAAAAAAAAAGAAGTATGTATAAAGTCTTCCGCTGTATGTAATGTATGTATGTACGGTCACGTCACGCACCGCCCCTCCGGGTTCTGGGTCCGAAAAGGGCGGGCGTGATAGGTTGGTATCAGAGCAGATCTGCCTTTCCACTATACACACATCAAGCTCCAAATCCTGCCGCTCCAAGTAAGAATTCTATGTCTACTCTAATTTTGTTAAATGTTTTCTTCATGTATGATAGGAAATGTTTCTAGCTTAAATATGCATGAAAATATGTGTAATACCCTCATGCTTGATCATGTATGATATAAAATACCTTAAGCTTAAACTATGCATGAGAACATGAATGATGCCTTAAGCTTAAAATGACTTTATGCTAGCTTTAGTCTAAGTATGCGTAGGTCAACGAACGAAAACTTATATTAGCTTCACAAGAAATACTTGTGATAGGGGTCAAAGGTGGACAAGTTAGGTAAATCAAAATTGATCAAAAAATTACGAAGAATTGATTTTCATAATTAATTGTGTGAGGTCTATGCTCATATAAATTGAATTAAGCCGGTTTCGCACTGGTTAGTCGGTTTCATACTGACTTCATTTATTTCAATTTCAGATGGAACGGACGATGACTACAATGACCCGTCGTGATGTGTTACGAAACAAATTGAGGGAAGCTATTGAAGAGATAGTTTATAAACCTAATGGTGGGGTCATCGGACACATAAAAAGGCTCGATGGTCTTTTTAGGAGACTCGAGCAGCAGGAGTTTCCGTTACTAGACAAGTATCGGATATGGGCCTTGGTACGCTCTCTTCTAAATGATTTCATGGTAGTTGCGCATCACGTATGGGGCCGCTATGAAGGGCGGATAACATATGCTGAGTTGTGCTGGGAACTACTGGAGCACAAGGTTCAAGAGAATCCTGTGGTAGCTAGCCTCGAAAAGAATGAAGAGAGTTCCACAAACAGTCAACTTATTGGCCAGCCTGAGACTACCCTAATGAGGCCAAGGAAGATAAGACTAAACATAATTACAACTGCACTAGGGTTTGTCTTAGTGGGAGTCATAATAAACTATCTTCTCAAGTAGTTTTGTTCCGATTAGAAATAAGGAATGTTATATATTAACATTTTTCTTTTCTGAACGTATGAATAAGAAATGATGAGCTCGTTTCCTATGATCTCGTTTCCTTTGAAATTAGTGATTAGTTTATTGCATGGGATGTATGTGGTATAGTGGATTAGATTGGGGACATACGAATGATGAGTGGAAACGAAGTTGCCGCTTGATGTTGTAACCCAATTCAATTTGACATTGAGTCAATCAGAGACTGCATGTGACCTATCGGTTAGCGAAGTCGTGAAGAGATTCAGCCGACTCGCATGCCTATACCCAGAGTTGGTCAGCACGGAAAGAGAAAGGGGCAGACTCATGCTGAAGATGCTCCGACCAGAAATAACTCGGAATGTGGCCGGCAGAGCTCATAGACCGCAGACCGCAGAGGAGCTGTTCAGTAGTGCCCTGATTACCGAGAAGGACCTGAACATGAGACAGCGCAGATGGCTCGAACTCGTTAAGGAATATGACTGCGAGATTCTCTACCATCCGGGGAAAGCTAACAAGGTGGCTGATGCACTCAGCAGGAAGTCCTGCGCCACCTTGATGTCTCTATCAGTGTTATCTCGGCCCTTAGAAAAAGAGATTATGCGTTATGGGGTTGAAATCATCTCCGGACAGCTCTCGACCATGACGATAACACCGACGCTGTTCGATGATATACTGGAAAAGCAAGCCCGTGACCCAAGCCTTCAGAGGATCAAGCAAGAGGTCATAGAAGGAAAGGACGACGGGTTTTCGGATCTCTGATAGTGGAGTACTCTACCTCAGGGATCGCTTATGTATTCTCGACGATCCAGAATTGCGGAAGGAGATATTTGAGGAAGCTCACAGAACTCCTTATGCGATGCATCCTGGAACCACCAAGATGTACCAAGACCTGAAACGAAAGTTCTGGTGGTTCGGAATGAAAAGGGATGTGGCTCAGTATGTCAGTACCTGCGTGACCTGCCAGAGGGTTAAGGCAGAACACCAGAGACCTGGAGGAACACTGCAGCCGATCCAGATTCCAGAATGGAAATGGGAGGACATTTCTATGGATTTCATCTCAGGATTGCCCAAGACGACAAACGGTTATGATGCTATATGGGTAATTGTGGACAGATTGATGAAGTCCGCCCATTTCTTAGCAATCAAGATGACCTACTCGACGGAGCAACTGGCTCAGTTATATGCTAGGGAAATTATCAGACTACATGGAATTCCTAAGACCATCATTTCTGACAGAGATGGTCGCTTTATTTCCCATTTCTGGGAATGTGTTCAGAAGGCCCTAGGCAAGCTATTATTGTTCAAGATCGCTTCCATCCCAGACAGAGACGAGACCGAAAGAGTAAATCAAGTACTGGAGGATATGTTACGAGCCTGCGCCCTGGATTTCAAAGGTAGCTGGTGCTGATACTTATGTTTGGCATAATTCGCTTACAATAATAGCTACCAAGCTACTATTGGAATGACACCCTACGAGGCCCTATACGGGAGGAAGTGTAGATCTCCCATATGCTGGTACGAGGGTGGTGAAAAGAAGAGGATGGGACTCCAGACGGATTTCATCGACGACACCACCCGAGCTATATGGAACATCCGTCAGAGAATTGAAACTGCTCAGAGCCGACAAAAGAGCTATGCGGATATGCGACGTAGACCGTTAGAATTCGAAGTTGGGGATCTAGTATTCCTCAAAGTGGCTCCTATAAAGGGAGTGATGAGATTCGGAAGGAAGGGTAAACTGAGTCCACGCTACGTGGGACCGTATCCGATATTGCAGAGGATTGGCAAGGTAGCTTACAAGCTAGAGTTGCCTCAAGAGATGTCGGCTATTCACAACGTGTTCCATGTCTCTGTGCTCAAGAAATGCATTTCCAGTACGGACCAAGTGATCGAGCCACAAATAGTACAAGTTCAAGAGGACCTGAGTATTGAAAGTCGGCCTATCCAGATACTAGACCGAGAAATCAAGAGGCTAAGGAACAAAGAGGTGCCCTTAGTAAAGGTCCTGTGGCAGAATCAACGGTACAAGGAAGCTACCTGGGAACGCGAGGAGGACATGAAGCAGAAGTACCCACAATTGTTCTAAGTTTCGAGGACGAAACTTTTAAAAGGTGTGAAGGATTGTAATGCCCGTAAAATTCCTAGCAATTTTACAAGAATTTTTGGCTTGATGATCATGGGCTTTATGTGGGCCTTTTCAAAAATAAAAGAAAATAAGCCAAAAAGGGGCGCAAGGCCTAGGAATTGAACCCCAAACCTCTAGAGATAGCCAAGCCCTATAGATGTACCCACTAACTAGAAGCCCAATAGGATATTATCATTAGAGGAAGAGGGGAAATTGTAGATAAGTGTGATGAGGATAAATGAAGAGACATGGAAAGGAGAAGAGAAACTTCTCTTCCTCTCTTTATAAAGAAGAGGGAAGGTACTAATTGGCCACTTCTTCTTCCTTTCTTCTTCTCACCGAAATCTAGAAGGCTCTCCCTCTCCATTTCCACTCTTGGCCGAAACTCATCCAAGCAAGAAGCAAGAGCTAGGTTTTGTGTTCCTTAGTTTATCTCACACTACAAGCAAAGCGAAGGATGTAAGTATCCCTCACCTGCATACGAGTAGCTTCGATTGATGTTGTAAAAGAAATCTATATGTTATATCCGGCCAAGCTATGTTTTAGTTTATCAATGAAGTTGTATGCTATGTTTAGGAAGTAGATGATGATGTTAACATGGAAAAAGGGATTAGGTTAAAAGCTAACCCTAATAGCCACTAAAGCCTATTCGGCCAAGCCATGATTCTAGGTTTCAATGAGTTCCATGCTATGTTGTTTTTTTGTAACTATATGATGATGCTAGGATTTAAAATGGATTAGGTTAAAGGTTAACCCTAAAGACCTACATGGACCATTCGGCCACCCCTAGATCTTGATGATTCAATGAAGTTTAATCCATATTTTTGTAGGCTTATGATGTTGTTGTTATGTTAAAATGAATTAGGTTAAAGGTTAACCCTAATAGCCACCAAGATCCATTCAGCCAAGCCATGTTTTAGGGTTTTAATGAAGTTCTATGCTATGTTTTTGTAACTATATGATGATGTTAGGATTTAAGATGGATTAGGACAAAAGCTAACCCTAAAAACCTACTTGAACCATTCGGCCACCTCTCTATTTTGATGACTCCATGAAGTTTAACCCATGTTTTATATGCATATGAAGTTGTTAGTATGTTAATTGAATTAGGTTAAAAGACTAGCCCTAAAAACCTACATTGATCATTCGGCCAACCTATGTTTTGGGTGATTAAATGAAGTCTAGTTCTTGTTTTGTATGCAAATGAAGTTGTTGTGTTATGTTAAATGAATTAGGTTAAAAGATAACCCTAGAAAACCCTATGGATCATTCGGCCATCATGTATTTTTGGGGATTAAATGAAGTTTTAATTCAATTCTTATGTGCATATGAAGTTGTTGTTAAGTTAAATGAATAGGTTAACATGTGTTTTATGTTGGGTGAAGTCATGTTGACTTGTGATATTAAATAATGCTAGATGAAGATAACATGCCTTAGGTTAGTGTTTACTTACTTTTGATGCCATGCTTTATGCCATGTCTATGTGTATGCGATATTTAAAATATGTTATGAAATGGAAAAAGATAAGATTATGAAATGAAACAAACGATATGTTCACGACATGAATATGACATGAGGATGAAATGAAGAATAATATGTTATGAAATGAAGAATGGTATGTTTACGAAGATATGTTCATGAAGGGGAAGCATGATGTGTTATGAAATGAAGTATGCTATGTTTGCAAAATGAAATAAGCTATGTTATAGAAAAAAATAAGCTTATAAGTATTTTACCTTCTGCATGGCTTGTACCAAGACCCTAATAAGGTCCAAGAAGGGATGGGCTCCTAAGATGCCCTAGGTCGATGGAATAAGACTCGGGCCTAGGATGGGCTTCTATGTATGATTGCCCCTAGGTCGATGGAATAAGACTCGGGCCTAGTATGGGATGGGCTCCAAGATGCCTTAGGTCGATGGAGTAAGACTCGGGCCTAGGATGGGCTTCTACGCTATGACGATTGCCCTAGGTCGACGGACTAAGATCGGGCCTAGTAACCTATTAGGTTCGAGACTTGCTACCTCGGGCCTATTTAGGGATGCGCGCTATGATAATGAAGAAGTGGTACAATGTCGGGCCCAAATATGTTGAGATTTATATTTATGTACCTATAATATATGTTTTCAAAAGCATCTTGCATATGTTACCTGATTAGATTGTTATGTTACATGCTATGTTGATATGTTACATATGAAGTATGTTATGTTTGATATGCCATGTTTATGTCACTATGCTACATATGATGTATGTTATGTTTGATATGCCATGTTTATGCCACTATGTTACCTATGATGTATGTTACGCTTTGATATGCCATGTTATGTCACTACGCTTACACATGATGTATGTTATGTTTGATAGGTCATACATATATGTATGTTATGTTGATTTGCTACGCTATGTATGTTATAGGTTATGTTTAATTAAGTCCTAAATGTACATGATATGATGCTATGTTATAGATGATACATGTTATGCTGCCATGCTATGGATGAGACATGTTATGTTTACTCACGTTACTTATGCTACATGTTAAGTTGATTACGCCATGTATGTTACATGTTATATGGCTTATATGTTATGAATGTTACATGCTTATATGTTAGGAATGTTACATGCCATGATTAATGTCGATATATGGTTTTGTGAGTAGGACTGGATCTTACTAAGCCTATGTGCTTATAGTTTATCTTTCCCTCGTACTGCAGATAAGGGTAAGGGATGGATAAACTAAAGGGAGCAGCAGGATGGGCCAAATGTGTGTGGCAGTGGCATGGTGGAGAAGATCCGTTAGGTCTATATATATATGTTTGCCTATGATGATGACGTTTATGGATGTCCTTACTTATGTCTTCGTATGACGACGATGTTTAAAAACGTGAACGAAGCACTAAGTATCTATAGATGTTATGATGCATGCTCTATGTTAATAAGAAGAAGTAAGGAAGAAGTAAGAAGAAGTATCTATATATGCTATGATGCATGCCCTATGTTAAGAAGAAGAAGTATATATATATGTATATGTCAATGCATATGTTTAAAAGAAAAAAAAAAGAAGTATGTATAAAGTCTTCCGCTGTATGTAATGTATGTATGTACGGTCGCGTCACGCGCCGCCCCTCTGGGTTCTGGGTCCGAAAAGGGCGGGCGTGACATATAATCACCGGATGGGACTCAAGTGGCCCTAAAAATATGTACTTTAGAGTAGGGGAAGTGGCTTCATCTCAAGCCCTATGTGTTTCTCTTCTGCCATCTGCCCTGATTCTTCCTCTTCTTCTAAACCGGAGGATAAGGAGTCTTCTTCCACCAGGTACTCTCTCTCTTTATCCTCCTCCTGTACCCGATAGAATACTTTAGTGCGTTCTATCCCCTTTATCGGAAAAGTCTCCTGAAAGTGTTGCTCGTTGTTGGCCCATATTTCGAGAGTCCCTACCGCTGTCTCTATAATGAGATATGCATCGTCCGTGCTTCTTTTCATCAACATGCCCCCCAGCGGCTGTGTCCAAGAGTTCTTTTGACACGTTAGTTATCCCGAAATAAAAAACATGGAGGAGTAACCAATCCTATAATCCATGGTGTGGGCAGCGAACAACTAGGTCCTATAGCCTCTTCCATGCCTCGATCAGAGTCTCTTCTCGCCCTTGCTCAAATGAAAGGATTGTATCCCTAAGGTATGCTATTTTGTAGGGGGGGGGGGAGAATTTACTTAGGAAAGTGTCTTCCATTTGTTCCCATGTCGTTATACTTCCTGCAGGTAGCACGCGTATCCATTACTTAGCCCCTCCTTTCAGTGAAAATGGGAACATAATGAGCTTAATGGCATCTGCTGGGACTCCTTCATACTGTACTGTGCCACAGTATGCAAGAAATTCTTCAAGGTACATATAGGGTTCCTCAATCTGAGCCCCTCCAAATTGCTTTTCTTGAATAAGAGCAATTAATGCAGGGTTTATTTCCCAGCTTGCGGCCTAAATTCGAGGAATAACAATGCAGGAGTTCCAGGCTTTTCGTCTAGGCGCTATGTAATCTTTCAAGGGTCGAGCGGATTGTGTCAACATTTCAACGTTCTTTAATGAGAGATGCTTAATAGATCATATGAAAAGAGGACTTGGAGGGTGAACACAAAGATTTAGTTAAAGTTAAGAGTATTTACCTAATACCAAGAAAAAGGAAATAACCAAATCCAACTAATAAAATCAAGGATGCACAAAGGAAATAAAAATTAAAAACTAAATCTAAATTTGAAAAAATATAAAACTAAAGTAATTAAAACAAACTAGAAATAAAATAAAATAAGTAAATAAATCTAATCCTAAGTCCGATCCAATTTTCCACTGTTCGGTTCGATATCGAATCGATCAGTCCCCGGCAACGAGGCCAAAAACTTGATGCACACGATTGCGACCTCAAATCTCGCGATGGAGGCCGTTGAGGACTCAAAGCACGCGCTCGTACTCAATGCTCGCAAGTACACGGATGTCATCAAGTAATAAAAGATTATCAATCCCACAGGGACTGAGATTCGAATATCGATATGTTCAGTGGTTGAAATTGTTCGGAAGTAAAACTCTAAGAGGTTTCGACTTGTGAGAGCTGTCGATGGACTATACTCTATACGGTGTCACACGGAGGAAGAAGGGAGAGTGCTGAGGTCTTCAAAGGTGATTCTAGGACTTCGGTTTTGCTTGTGTGTCACAAAACAATGCTGTCAATTAGCATTGTCTAGACGTTTAGCTATGGTTTTGTGGAAGGGACATTATACACTCTCCCGATGAGCCGCCGCATCTACCAGGAGCTATCTCTGCCTAAAATGACAGGATAGATGATACGAGGATGCCGAATCAATCCCTACAATGAACCGTTTCCGGTTCAATCACATCCTTCTATCCACAGTTACAGAAGATCATGTTTACCCCTAGGTTCCTTATATAAAATCTCCTAAATCTTAGATACGAGGGTTGTCACCCCTCGTATCGCCTAAGCGCAATAGGTAGAAAACCAAACGCGCATAGATATAGTATAAACAACTTCCAATCGCAAAATTAAATTTAAAGACAAAATCTAACATGAACCAACATGTAATGTTCACACAAGCTACTCCCTAATCCTAGAATCAAAAGAACTACTCTATGTATATAAAGGAGGAATCACAAAGCATGTACATGTTCGAATATATCAGAGATAAAATACAAGAACAAAAGATTACAATGCTTTCGTGGTCTTCTCTCCATCGTTGAAGTGCAAAACGTGGACCTCCGACGATGTTTCTCCTCCCCGTTGCAAGTTCTCGAAGCTTTTTAGGGCTTCGGTGTGTCGTACTAGTCATCGTGCCTCTCCCCTAGGGTTTGGGCGGAGCCATTCTTATATAGACACCACCTCGGACCGCTACAAAATTTGAAAAAAGCCCTAGTTATGCAAATCTGATGGGCCGCCACATGGCCGTGTGTTTCCACATGGCCAAGCCATATGCGGCCTTGGGGTGGCTGATCTCGCCCATTGGACACAGCCGTGTGTAGCCACATGCCCTGGCCATCTCTCACTCTGTGTCTAGCTGCAAAATTTCCTTCTTTTGCTCCGAAAGTGCACCTTTTCACCCGAAATGCTAACATGCACACAAAAGTACAAAGTGCAGACCTCCGAACCAAAAAATAGGAAATGCGTGCAAAATAGAGTGACATATGCATGAAAACTAATATAAAACATAATGAGATGTGAGCGAAAACTACTCCTAAAACCCTATATGTTTTGTTCACATCATTCTCCCCAAGGGTGACAATGTCTCATATCCCAATGAGATCTTTTAATCTCCCCCTTGGTCCAAAAACATCTAGGATGTCTTCACTCTTCCTAGTGATAAGTCCCATATTACTAAAGAGAGACAATCCTCAAACTCTCCCAATTCTCCCCCTCATGAGGAAGAACACATCCATCATCCCATGATGGATAACCTCCCCCCAAAGGCTTGCTCGTCCTTGACCATTGCACCAACAATGTCCTTGGAGAGTCCCTAAGCCTATAGGAACACTAAATCATCAAAATTGAGGTTAAAAGTTCAACCTTGAACTTTCATACACCTTAAAATTGATACACACCCCAACAACTCTCCTAATCCATATCTAATGGATTTTCACCCTTTCCAATGCTTTCCAAAGCATATACTAGGATTAGGAGCAGTTAGTGTAGCCTAACATAGCTGAAATTAGGCTAAACAAACCTTCTTTACTTGACTCTTGAGGCGATTGACTATCATAGCAATGATCGTGATTTTACGCCGTCACGAGAAATTCAATTTTGAGAAAAATGTTTTTTTCGAATACATAAGTTATTATACATAGTTTGAAAAATAATGAAACTTCATACGTATAATATTATAACAATCATATTGGATGAAAAATATTTGAAAAATAAAATACTCATTAAATAATGAGATTGACACAAAGTTCAAAACCATTGAAAAGTTCAATATTTTGACCCTACTTTGTATCAACTCCATCAATGGTGATTGCTATCAAAAGATAGACTTCACCAAGATTTTCTAAAATAATTTTAAAATGTGTTTGAAAACCTATATTGGATAATGATCAATGGGCTCAATGCACATGACTTGCACATTAGCTTTCCCAATGATCCACTCATGATATATGATGAGTTTGAGTTCATCTAGATGTAAAAACTATGCACCTTGAACTTAACTCATTTCCTAGCATCTCACATGTGTCTAGGGTGTTTGAAAACACACACATGTCGATTTGGAGTTTTGGTTCATCCTAATCTAGGGACTAATGCATTTTCTAAGGCAACACTACTTGATTACCTTATACATGAGACTTCAAGTCATGCCAATTTTCCTTAAATCAATTTTCATTAAACCTAAATGCATGAAATATGATCATGGCATATAATGATAGCATAAGTGAAATATGTGCCAAAATTATGATGTCATGGCATAAAAATGAACCTAAGCACTCATGACATAAAAACTTAAACTAAACATGATCATGACATGGTATATGATAATCAAGGCATGGCAAATAAAATATAATCCATAAGAATACCTAAAATTTAATATTTGTTGCCGTTTGTTAGGATAAGGTTTATTTTTCCTTAGAATCTCTTATCTCCCAAGAGTACCAAAAATCCAAAATGGCACACCATGACTCTAAGACTTAACTTGTGCCAATTTGATTAGTTTTTCAAAATTCTTAAATGATATTTGCACATCCTAAAATCCTTTAGGATTATGATCAAACATATTTCCAAGGTACCCATAACCTTGAAAATGTCCTAGAGTTTGAACTCTACGATGGTTAGGTTAACTACCCATCCACTTAGGGTTGACACAACCTAATCCATTTAGCATGAATCAATCACGCTCCTAGGAACCCAATACATATTGGAGCTCCTTGGGTTTACTAGGTATTCCTTAGGGATGACCTCCCTAGATACCCTTCTGATGACCTTCTTAGGCTTGGTAGCCTTGATCATTGTGGTCTTGCCTAGGTTAACCTTAGGGATTGCCTCCCTAGTTACATTCTTAGTGGTCTTCTTAGGTTTCATAGAAACATTGGCCACTAGACACTTACTATGGTCAACTCTAAGGATGACTTCCCTTGTGACCTTTGTTTTCCTAGACCTAGGTCGAGTTCCATAATCGAATGGAACATTATGGTAGGTCTCTGTGGGCTTCGGTTTGAGACCCAAACACTTCTTGCCCTTGAATGACTCTTGTCTCCTAGGCCCTTGACTTTGACTCCTAGATCCCATATTTTGACCATTTGATTCTTGCATTTGATTTTGCATAATCCTAAGGGTCTTTTCTAATTTCTCAAGTTTTAACCTCAAAACTTGATTTTCTAACTCTAATTGCCTAATTTTTTAATTCTCATTTATTCTTTGCGCATTGTTCCATTTCTTAGGCATATGCCTATCCTTCTTAGGATTACTGCCTAAATAGTCCTCTACCTTCCTAATGGTTTCCCTATATAGGATTTTTCTAGGACATTAGTCCCAAATTTCTCCTTGGTTAAAATAGGTCTAGAGTTATTATTTCTAGACTTGTCCTTAAACCTAAAATCAACATGTTTAGCCCCTAAGAAATAAAGCTTATTTCTAGCATGCTCTTTATGATAATAGCAAGATTACTCCTAGCATGCTTTTGATAATTAATTGAAGAAGAAGCATACTTAAACATTACCTTAGGGTTTTTCTTAGCTCCCCCTACATGTGTGGCTCCTTCTTACTTCTTCTCCTTGGTCCACTTTTTCATTTTGAGGAATCCTCCCTTAGGCCCTCTTGAAAATTTGAATCCTTCCATCAAGGTGGCCCAATCCTCGATGTCCATCATCATCACGAAGTCTTTAATCCTTCCATTCCATTGGTTGAAGCCTTCTCGTCCATAGAACACATATGGAATTGGGGTGTTGATGTCCCATCCCAATTTCTCTTCAAACTCCATCTTCTTCCCTCTAGCGTGCTCCCTTAGTTGTTAAACCTTGAAGAGCGACCTCACTCTGATACCAATTGTAGGAACATTGGTGACCGCTAGAGGGGGGGGGTGAATAGCGCATTCGTTGCTTAGATCGAAATCGATCGCGTGCTTGCTACAAACGTTAGTGTATGTAGCAGAAATAATAATGATAAAAACAAATACATAACACAAGCACAAATACAAGCGATATAACATGGTTCAGAACCTTAGGGTTCCTACTCCATGGATTGAGCTTGAATGAGCTCTAGCGATGCAAATATCACCACTAATCACAAACACTCCTTCTCGATAACAAGTCGGAAGTTGAGAAACCTCTTACAACGATTACAAAAGTAATACAACAAAAATACAAGAAAATATAATAGAATGCAAGTAAAGAAAACTTTACACAGAACTTTGAATGCTTGTTTGTTGATCACTTGAACTGAGCTTGAAGACCCTGATTTGCACTAGCAAATTGCCTCAAAATCGCCCAAGAAATCGCTTCAAAACTACTACTGAAATCCCTCCTGTCGAGCTCCTTTTAAGCCTCCTCATGACTTGAATTTCTGTTTAGCAGTCGACTGCCATAAGACCCCAGTCGACTGCCAACAATATCGTTGTCTCACAACGGACTTAATCCACGTCGGCATTCAAGCCAATGGGATACACTGGCAGTCAACTATCAAGGTTATAGCCGACTGACCAGTCGGCTATTGAACATTCTGCTCCTGTAACCTCGACCAGCAATCCTCTGCCATCCATGGCAACCGACTGCTCAAGCCATCAGTAGACTTCCTAATGTTGGCAGTCGACTGCCAATCCATTTCCTATAGTCAAACACCAGTCGACTCCAAGCAGTTCGACTGTCCATAATCCCAGTCGACTGCCAAGAGTCAACTCGGCTGCCAAGTGTCAAAACACTTGACCAATCGACTGGTCCAAAGCCCCAGTCGCCTGATAACCTCAACCATGAGGTTTAACCTCAAGTATGATGCCCTCATACTTCCTAGACTACCCTTAGCCTAGACTTAAGCCTTCTAGCCACCTCTGTTAACCTCACGCCTATTGGATCCCTCCAAGTCATCCATGACTTGTTTATCCATACGCTAGCCTTCAGGTGCTTCCATCGGCTATTGTCAACTTTCTTAGCGTCCTTCTTTGTAAACCTCTTCCTCCAGTTGAACATCTTTCATACCATGTTTACTATCTCCTCTTCTCCGTTTGACTCCGACTCTGACTCGTCTTCAGATTCACTTTTTTCTTTTCTTTCCTTTTTCGTAGAACCTGCCATCAAAGCAATATCATTCTCGATTTGACCTAAGTTAGCTTGTTCGTGTAGTTCAAGTTCGCAAAAATAATTCATCTAGTCTAATTGTGGAAAGATCCCTAGAAACCTTATAGGCATCGAAAATTGATGTCCATAAGGCATTTATCGGAAATGTCTTAAGTGTATACCTAATTAAGTCCCTATTTTCTATTTGGTGTCCTAATAAATGTAATCCATTTAAAATGTCTTTTATTCTTGTATGAAGTTGACTAGCCATTTCATTTTCATTCATTTTACAATTAAATAATTTGTTTAGTAACATGTCCCATTTAGCTATCCTAGTGTCAGTTGTACCTTCATGCAATTCAATTAATTTATCCCATAATTCCTTAGAGTTTTTGAATGGACCCACCCTATTGAGCTCTTCTTTGGTAATTCCGCATTGCAAGGTGTTAAGCGCCTTGTAATCGACTTGAGCCCGTTTTCTAATGTTCGCAATCCATTTTTTTGGATTCTAACAACTCACCCAAGTTGTCTACCGGAGCTACGAACCCTTTCCTAATCAAAAACAAAATTTCTAGGTTGATTTTCAAGTAACACTCCATTCGCCTTTTCCAGTAAGAAAAGTCCTCTCCGTTAAAGAGAGGAGGGTGAACGGTGCTATACCCTTCTAAGTGTGACATTCCTAAAGTTGTTTAAATTAAATAATATTTTGCAAGAATTAAATTTACACTAAGTGCACAAATTAATGATGAATTTATTCTAAGCAAAAATTATTCTAGAATAAAAATTAAGCTAAGTGTAGAAAATTAATTTAATTAATCTAAAATGTAGAAAATTAATTTAATTATTCTAATATGAAGAAAATTAATTTAATTAATATAATATGCATAAAATTAATTATTCTAATTCCAAAAAAATATTCTAGCAATTATTTTAATATTGTAAAAATATTCTAACAATTATTTTAATGTTGGAAAAATATTTTAACAATTATTTTAATGCTAGAATTTTTTTTAATAATTATTTTGATGGTGGAAAAAATATTCTAACAATTATTTTAATGCTGGAAAAATAATTTAATAATTATTGTAATGCTGGAAAAATATTCTAACAATTATTTTAATGCTGAAAAAATATTCTCACAATTATTTTAAGGGTAAGTTAGAGTAAAATCCCTCTGCTCTTGTTTATATTTGGATTCAGTCCCTATATAATATATTTTAGGATTTGATACCTGACAACCACCCAATCTTAGTTTTAACTCCCTATAAGGCTAAATTTCCATTTTTACACTTATTATTTACATATATTTGATTAATTTTTTCATTCATCTTCTCCCACCGATTCATCTTGCAACAACCCATCTTCTTCTCTCCCCCTAACAGAAATTCTCAGTTGATCCCGACCAAACTATTTGTTTGCGCCCTTGAAAACCATCGGCTCTCCTACCTTGACCAGTAGTGACTTGAGGCAGCAAATGTGATAGCAATAATTTTCTTTCCAACAAGTCATCGTCTTCCCTCCCCCCAACGGTAACCCTAAACACTTGATTCATCCCTCACTTGACCAAATCATTTGCTCGTCCCCTTGAAAACCATTTTGTCTCCCTTATTTCAACCACTAGCGACCCATGACATCAAGCAAATGCGATAGGAGTGAGCAAGGAGAGCAACGAGCAAGTGCGTAAAAAAGATTAAACAAGGTAAATATGCTTGATTACATACAATTTTGGATAATTTTTTTTATGATAATTACATAAATTTTTTTATTGATACAAAGAGTATCTAATTTGAGTCAATAGATATTCGATTTTGTGCTTGAAATATTCTGATTTGATTTTTGGAGATGTAAAAAAATTATACTTTGAAGTTAATAATAATGGTTTTTGTTTGACGTTTATGAAGTAAAAATATGATACCTAAATTGTTATAAAAGATTTTGTACCTAATGTGAGTCAATAGATACTTATTTTAGCTCATTAAATACCATGATTTGATTATTAGTTGTGTTATTCATGAAATAAAATGATAATACCGAAATTTGTAGAAAAATTAATTAATGTTAGTCAATCGATACTTGTTTTGGCCATTTAAATACCAAAATTTGATTATTTGAGAATGTCAAAAAAATTATTTAAAAATTAATATTAAGTGACTTATGTTTGTAGCCTTCGTCAATCAGTTCTTATTGTGGCACTAATTTTACATACAATTTTGGGTAAATTTTTTGTGATAATTACATAATTTTTTTTATTGGTATAAAGAGCATCTAATTTTGTGCCTGAAAAATTCTGAATCAATTTTTTGTGTTGTAAATAAATTATATTTTGAAGTTAATAATATTAGATTTTGTTTGACGTTCATGAGGTAAAAATATGATATCTAAATTACTACAAAAGATTTTATATCTAATGTGAGTCATTAGGTACTTATTTTGGCTCATTAAATACCCTGATTCGATTATTATTTGTGTTATTCATGAAATAAAATAATGATACCTAAATTGGTAGAAAAAGTACTTAATGTTTATCAATCGATACTTGTTTTGGCCATTTAAATACCAAAATTCAATTATTTGAGGATGTCAACAAAATTATTTAAAAGTTAATATTAAGTGGCATATGTTTGTGGCTTTCGCCAATCAATACTTATTGTGATACTGATTTTGCCCTATATTGCTTAATGTATTACCTAGATTAATATGTCATGTTGTGTTTCTTATTAACTTATTTTATGGAAATATTTATTGAAATTATTGCTAATTAAGTTGTTTGTGAATTAGAAATGACAAGGACTAAAAAACACACGGATGATAATGATGGAGATGTTGGACCAAGTGGAAAAGAAGGTTACTCAAGGTGTTCCCCAACAAAATTTATGTCAGTTATGGAACAATTGGTTCCCAAAATGGGTGAGCTACAATTAAAGAAGATCAAGGCTTCACCTCTTGCACCTTGGTTGAAGATTCAAAAGCTTTCTATAAGCACCTCAAGGGTTTATGCAATGCTTAAACGCTTTGAAGTAGAGACATGCAACTTTTGTTTTGGAAACAATATCATGGTGTCATTCGCTTCTAGGAAGTTCTCAATCATTATAGGTTTACCTAGCGTTGGTCAACCGGTTAACATCGATTTGAAATTGGGTTCTAACTTCCTTGAGCGACATTTCAAGGGGATAAAATGTGTTAAGAGAAATGCCATCATAGAGAAGTTATTTGTGTTGGTGGATAAAGAATTAGAAATTGATGATTTTTTTAGGTTTTTTATTTTTCTACTTTTTAATTGTGTTATATTTCCTATTAGCAATTTTGGTACACCTAGTTTTATTTAGACAATTTGTAAACATTTTTCGAGTATGGTTGGGGAGATGCAGCTTTTATATTTTTGCGTGCTAAAATTGAAGACCATCTTGGATACTCCAAAGTGGACAAAAAAGAAAAAATATATATGGGAGGTTGCATAGTTGGACTGATGGTATTATTTTCAACATATATGTGTTATTTGTTGAGTGAGTAAATGCTAATCATTGTATTTGTATAGGGTTGAGTTTATGAAAGAGTTCCTATGCTTGGTCAACCTCGTGTTTTACATTGCTTTCCTCGATTATTCATGTGGGGAGAGAGTAAAATTCCTGTTAATCCTAAAGGTGCAGAGGCTGCATTAATGGCGGTGAGGTCAAATAAGGTTGGCGCAATTTATTCTTTATCATTGTATAATTTGACTTAAATGTGTTATTGAACTAAAAATTTATCTTTTTTACTTTTAGATTGTGCCAATCAAGCCATTCCAAGAGGAAAAAGTACTTGATGATATAGAGAGGTTTGGTGAGGTAACAATTTTTAATCCAAGATAACAAATTTATTAAGAGTCTATTATTCAACCAATTAGCATGCTTAATTGACATTTCTATTTCCAAGTTGATTCTCGACTCGGTGATTCAAAATTGTTGGATCACATAAAAAGGCTTGAGAATGAGATTAAAGTGTTGAAGGAAAAAAATAAAGTGGTTGAAGAGGATACAACCTAATATGCCTTTAAGGATGCCCCACATATGCATGATGAAGGTCATACCGAGAAAGATGTAGCTGTGGATGCTGATCCTAGTGTTGAGAGTTTGAGCAAAGTTGTTGACGACAAAGTGCCAATGAACATAGACAACAAAGTTAAGTCGAAGTGTTTTTTCAAAGTGGTTATAGATGAAGTGCAAATGAACACAAATGCTAGGGATAATGATAATGTAGGTAGCAACACCAAAAAAGGGAAAGATATGGTTGTTTTTAATCCAAAATCATATATTGTGAAGACTGTTCAGAGAAGAACAGATAGATTGAAAAAAAAGAAACATCCGGACTACATGACCCCCCCTAGTACTGCCCCAAAGTGAAAGAGTAAATGACATTTCACCCAAGTCATGGATGAGGTAGTTGCAGTAAATATTTTTTACCATGCCCTGCATATATTTTATATATTTGACGAGTATTGTAGTGTTTAATTTTTTGATTGAATTTTGTATTTCTATATTATGTTGTTTCTATATAAGATGATATGAGTATAAATATTCAAGATATTGTTGATAGTGCTGTAGAGGAATCTCTACAGGAGTTCTGAGGAAGATTAGACTTTCATGGGCATGATAAAATATTAATGGAAGAAAAAAATATTATTGAGAAGTACATCTGTGGGGATATTTTGGGGTAAAAATATCTTATATTACTTTAATATTTCTGAAATCTTATTTTGCTATTTTATTTTTTGAGTTGCTAAGTTTGGTATTTTGGCTTTGTAGTGGTGTAGTCTGGCAAGATGAAGATGTATTATTGTATGGGTATGAGTTATTGCAGTGTTTGTTTGGCACCGAACTACGATCTGAGCTCATTCATGCCTATTTCAATTTTTTGAGCAACAAAGAAAATAACTATGGGCATGAAATATATTGCATGTCTCCCAATGTCTCGGTACATACTCTTAATAGTATTTAATTTATATTATCATCATAGTGATAGTTAATGATTATTTTTTAATTTTTTATAGAATGATGTGATTACTATGCTCGAAAATACCAAGCAAAAGAGGATTACAGATAACAATTTTTCAATATGTTTATCAAAGTTGACCAAGAGTTCATTGGTCAAGTTGTCAGAGCTACAGAAAGAGCTCCTAGAACGCTATAAACACATACGTTTCCCTATGCATTATAAAGCACACTGGTTCTTGCTCGTGTATACTCCAAGCGAAAAATCTTTTACGCTGAAAAATTCTATTAGTAGCTCTATTTACAAATGTGCAGCGAAGAAATTTGTAAGTTGGATAAAAAAATAAGTTACTTATATTTTTTTTAAATTTGTACACATCTTTTATGATTGATTTGATAAATATGTTTGTTTGAATTTGTTGTGTAGGCAAAAATTTTGTCGAGATATCTTTGGAATGTGAAACAATGTGATATTGGCATAGGTGAAGTAATTGCTATAAAGAGTCGACAACAAGGAAATGATTTGAATTGTGGTGTTTATATTTGTCTATGGGGGGGATGCTTTGCCAGAGATAATCCAATATTTTGGAAAGAAGAATGGGACACATCAATCGAAGGGTATAGATCTCGGATTGCTTCAGCCATTTTGTCTGATAAACGAGGCTTGTTCAAAGGATTGAAATGACTAATCAGTGCGTTGTCAGTGCTTCGACGATCTTGTCTGATAGTTGTTATGTATTGGTGATGATGGAGATATAATTAAGTTTTAAATTGGTGTCCTGATATTATGAATTTGTAGAACAGTATTTTGGTGGGATGATAATTTCATGTTTGATGTATGAATTGACCTTTGAGTGTTGGATTTAAGGTATTAGTCTTGCCCTTTTCTTCTTCTACTTTTGTAGTGATGGTATGTTTGTCACGCCCCGAGAGTATGTCGTACCGAAAAACAAACGGATGACATCTCCCCTGTACGTGGCAACATATCAGGTTAATACAAGGCCCTTGGGCCCACAATAAACATAACATATAAAAATGTAACCATAATAACACATCAAAACACAGCGGAAACAACACAACAACAATACAATCCCACACACATGCATACTGGTATGACTAACACCAAAACTAAGAACCACCATAGCAAAACCAGAAAAGAAAGATACAACAACGATAGTCACAGACTACAATCATCACATAAAAACCAAAGAAATATCGGAAAACCAACGATAACCCAAAAACTCGAACTTTCGGAGTTGAGATGAGACGATGTCAGCCAACCGTGCTCCAAGTCCATCACGAAGTCAGCTATCTATTACCTGGGCGACAAAAAAACCCAGGGTCCGTGGTGGTGAGTAAAACTCAGTAGGTAATAGGAAAAACATATATATATCAAATATCACATGTAATTCAACAGAAAAATCTACAGGTACATCAGGTAAACACTAGCATGATAAACATATACATGCATAAACCATCTAACCAAATAAACAACGTATAATGCACACATACCTGAAAGTCTGCTACGCTACTCTGATCAAACCTGAGCATATATCCAACATATATAATAGGAAGAGTAATACTAACTCACAATATACTCATGATACAGGTCAAGGTATCTAATGGTCTGTCCAACAAATATACAAGTATCCAACACAACCGTATAACAGATGCAAGAAACATGCGTGAATATGATGTACAACCAAATGCAGCAAGCATAGTACAATCAAATGCAATATCACAATAAGCATATATATATAGACTGCATCTATATATATATTAATCACAACCATATATATATATATATATATACATGCATATATGGATATATATGACAATATGCAAAAATGCCATAAGTCACAGCAATGCAGCATGCATGGTCATGCTGGCTAACCCTAAAGCTACCACGACCCCAGTGTGGCCTCGGTGACTCGAGCATGACAACTGTCCCAACTCAACACCAACCACTACTCTCGGGTGGCTGAGTGGGCAGTATGATCAAGTAGCATATAAGCGTGAAGAGCAAGCTACACGATAGGGGTCCTTGTTGTTGGCCACTCCGACAGTCACTACCCATGAGTGGTCGAGTGCCACACACGCAGGACTACGACATGAAAATCTCACTACCACCGTCTATAGTGGTAGAGTGTGGCACCACAATGCTCTTCCCTCACACCGGTTACTCCTCCTATGAGTAACCGTGGAGGCAGGATGACTAACGACCCTCTCAACCATAAGGGAGACCAAGTCGTCAGGATGCATACAAATGACATGAAATGCTCTGTCACATAAATAGACATCCATCACAGACTCTCTATTCTATAGAGCGTTATAACAATCTGATCAACGCACTCTCTATCCTGCAGAGAGTTGTACTCAACTAATCATAACACTCTCTATCCTGTAGAGAGTCATACCAATCTAATCGACGCACTCTCTATCCTGTAGAGAGTCGGACTCAACTGATGGATGCACTCTCTATCCTGTAGAGAGTCGTACTCAACTAATCGATACACTCTCTATCCTATAGAGAGTCGTACTTACTGATCGATGTACTCTCTATCCTGTAGAGTGTCGTACTCAACTGATTATAACAAGCTAGGACTACCGGTCCGTAGCGACACACTAAGTATCATTCACCTGACCTTTATATAATACATGGTCGGTGGTAAACATGCAACCTAAGGGTACTAGAATTAACCCTAGGTTCAAGACATAATATACCTAGGGATGACCTTTTTGCCCAATTTACAATCAGGTCGTCATTCGGACTTTACTATTTGCAGTTAACTAAACAAATTCTAGGTTACTTACATCACATATATATATAACTCCTAATCATGATGAAGTGAAACATGATAACAATAATAGAGTTTAACAACCAATGATAAGGTATCAAGCGCAAGAGTAAATAAGAGCAGAGTCAAGGTAACATGATCATATAAGATGATCATATCTCTAAATCTGTATGCATTAAAACTACCTGACCAGAGTAGGAAATTACCCACCTGTTAAATAGCTCGTGCTAATGAAATCTTCACGGTCCTATCTCGTATCCATGTCCTGTACATATCAAGCACTATGATTAAGTGCAAGCATACAACGAATAATCGAATCGAATCTTACATCAACTTCGTATCCAGATCAACTAAATTGATCTAGTTATCCAATTAACCTAATCAATCCTCCATATGAATCCCTATTACACATCCAAATAATCTAATACTATAAGATGAACCAACTCATATATCTACATGCATCCATAAACATCCACATTTGAACGTACCTTACATCGCATCAATTCCCATAGCTTATCTAGAAGAACAATCCTCTTCCATAGTCATCCAACTTCTTGATTCACCGTTGAAGTAGCAATCTATCACAACAAGATGAATTCAACCATAGCCGCCACCTAACATCACAACCAAAACCATTGTGACTTAATCATGTACACTTCATCATCCAACATCCGAAAACCTTACCTCCTACCGATTTAATTGCTCACAACCTATTCGGATAGATCAGAGCCACTGCCCACAAACTATTTTGAAGGTAAACCAACTGCCAATCCAGTTAATACTGCAACCAACTTCCAAATTCTACACACCAATGAAGCAAAGGGATAACAGGGATTACCAATAGACTTACCAAAAAATTAGGGCATATCGATTATAAGAACCCACTGATCGATCCACAGATCTAAACACCGAAGCACAATGATCGTGATCAATGGTTGCAATGCAAGGCAGGTGATCAACGAGGCTGAGCCATCGGTGCCCTGGCTACTGACGAAGATAGCTGGCCTAACAGATCCAACAGTGGCAGTGGGGCTGTCTGCGGTGGCTGCAATTGAACACAATGGATGTTTGCGATGACCAAAAAGAAAGCTGTGGTAGTGAGTAAATGATCAAGATCGACGATGGAAGACCACCGACATAGCATGTGATCTGGAGAGGTAAGCGGCGATGTCGCGTGCACAGCTACGGTGACACACGAGTCGGAGGGTAGCGCTGCCGGCGTGGTGATCAGCACGATCGAGAAGGTTGAAGACGCTGACGAAGAGGGGAAGGTTGCGATGCTGTGGCTCGAGCATGGCGGTGGCTAGATCGATCGAGAAGGCTCATGATCGGTAATAGGGCGGTGGCGACCTTGTTGCTGTTGGATCGGGAGAATAACGGGGAGCGATCGGTGCTTGTATGGGTTCGGGAGAGGGGACGACACTGGCGAGAAATCGAGAGAGAGAGAGAGAGAGAGATTGGGCGGAGATCGGCAAGAAAATCAAGCAGGAGGAAGGACTCGCGGCTGCGGCTGGGAGGAAAGTCGTGATGAAGATTGGGATTGGGGAAGAAGGATCGACGGAGAAATAAACGTTTAGCATAGGTTAATTAAACCTATAAATGTCACACCCCAAGAGCATGCCGAGCCGAAAATCAAACGAATGGAATCTCCCCAATACGTGGCAATATTTCGGGTAAATACAAGGCTCGTAGGCCCACAATAGCAACATAACATATACAGTAAATACAACAACTACTCAAAGCATAGCGGAAACATAATACAACAAGCTACACACATGCATACCGATATAACTAACACATCACAACAACACGAAACCTCGACAAAATCCTAATCTACAACATAGTACATCACGAACACCAAATACATAACATAATGTACGGAAAAGCCCAAAACAAACACGGGAGCCTTGGAGGGGAGATGAGATGTCAGCCAGCGGTGCTTCAAGCCGTCACGAAGACTTCTACCTGTTACCTAGGCAACAGAAAAACCCAGGGTCCGTGGTCGTGGTGAGTAAAACTCAGCAGGTAATAGAAAAATATGTATATATGTAATATCACATGTATTTCAATAACATAATCTAGAGGTACAACAGGTATATCAACATAGTATATAAATACAAGCATATACCATCTAACCAAATGAACAACGAAAAATACAGACATACCTGAAGTCTGCTATGCTACTCTGATCCAACCTGAATATATATCCAATATATATATAACAGGAAGAGTAATACCAACTCATAATCTACTCATGCTACAAGTCAAGGTATCTAATGGTCTGTCCAACACATATACCAGTATCCGACACAACCGTATAACATATGCAAGAAGCATGCATGAATATGATGTACAAACAAGTGAAGCAAGCATAATACAATCAAATGCATCATCACAATAAGCATATATATATAGACTGCATCTATATATGTATACTAATCAAAATCATCCATATATATATATATATATATATATATATATATATATATATATATATATATATATATATATATATATATATATATATATATATATATATATATATATATATATATATATATATTATATATATATACATACATGCATATATGTATATATATGACAATATGCAAAAATGCCATAAGTCGGCAATGCAGTTTGCATGGTCATGTCGGCTCACCCTAAAGCTACCACGACCCCAGTGTGGCCTCGGTGGCTCGAGCTTGACAACTGTCCCAACTCAACACCAACCACTACTCTCGAGTGGTAGAGTGGGCAGTATGATCGAGTAGCATATAAGTGTGAAGAGCAAGCAACACGATGGGGGTCCCTGCTGTTGGCCACTCCGACAGTCACTACCCATGAGTGGTCGAGTGCCAGACACTCAGGACTATGGCACACAAATCCAACTACCACCGTCTATAGTGGTAGAGTGTGGCACCACAATGTTTTGCCCTCACACAGGTTACTCCTTTTATGAGTAACCGTGGAGGTAGGATGACTGGCAACCCTCTCAACCACAAGGGAGACCTGGTCGCTAGCGTGCATGCAAATGACATGAATGCAATGTCTCACATACAGACATCCACCATAGACTCTCTATTCTACAAAGAGTTATACTAATCAGATCAACGCACTCTCTATCCTGTAGAGAGTCGTATTCAACTGATCATAACACTCTCTATCCTATAGAGAGTCATACCAATCTAATTGACCCACTCTCTATCCTGTAGAGAGTCGTACTCAACTGATGGATGCACTCTCTATCCTGTAGAGAGTCATACTCATCTGATCGACGCACTATCTATCCTATAGAGAATCGTACTTACTGATCGACACACTCTCTATCCTGTAGAGAGTCATACTCAAACTGATTATATCAAGCTAGGACCACCGAT
This sequence comes from Wurfbainia villosa, assembly GCA_025175895.1. NCBI lineage: Eukaryota > Viridiplantae > Streptophyta > Magnoliopsida > Zingiberales > Zingiberaceae > Wurfbainia > Wurfbainia villosa. The sequence goes on from CM046006.1 coordinate 37,069,469, forward strand.
CCATAGTGACACACTAAATATCATTCACCTGACCATTTACACAATACATGATCGGTGGTAAACATGAAACCTAAGGGTATTAAAATTTAACCCTACGTTCAGAACATTACCTACCCACAAATGACCTCTTTGCCAAATTTAAAATAAGGTTGTCATCCGGACTTTACTATTCGTACTTAACTAAACAAATTTTTTGGTTACTTACATCACCTATATGTATACCTCCTAATCATGGTAAAATAAACATGATAGCAGCAATGAAGTTAATAGCCAACGGTAAAGTATCAAGCATACGGTAAATAAGAGCAGAGTCAAGGTAACATGATCATATAAGTTGATCATGCATCTAAATCTGTATGCATTAAACTACCTGACCAGGGTAGGAATTACCCACCTGTTAAATAGCTCATGCTAGCTATCCATGCGTGCAAACATCTATCACCAATTAAGGTCCTGCAAAAGAACACATAGAACACAACTAAGTTCTATTTTACATCGAATGATTGAATTGAATCCTACATCGATCATTATATCCAACTAATTCAACATTCTCCAACCTTAATCTGATTAAATTCACCGTATCATTCATGAGTCAACTCTAGCATCAACTATAAAGGTAACACATCCTACTACAAAACAATACCAAATCAAAGCTTACCTTACAATTGTTGAAATCAACCGCCACTTCTTGATCCTCATCAGATCTGAATCCCATAATCAAATTGGGAACCAATTCCAACTCTGATCCACCAACCCTACAAAGGTACTGCTATATCACCATTCATTAACTTAATCAACGTACAAAACCTTACCTCTCACTAGATCAATCGACCATAGCTTCTTCTTTAATACAAGAGAAATCTGATCTGTACAGAATACTGGCATTGTGGTTAAATCCAATCTAAACTCCAATGTATTTTAGTACCTGCACAGAATCAAACCTATAAGCTATTATTTATAGATCTGAACCCTTAAATCGTCAAGGAATATAACAACACCATTTTTCTCAATTACACAACATCACAGTCGAACCCACCTCAATCACCCTAACTCATCAATACTAAAGGAAACAGAGGAGAGTGATGGCAGTGCAGGGGGGGTTCGCAGTTAGGCACGAGAATAGCAATTGGCTATCGTTCTCGCGATGACAAGGTCAACTCCTCCCTAGATTTGGCGATGAAGATGGTGACGGCAGCAACGAAACTGATTTTGTGGCAAGAAGGAAAAGAGGTGATCGGTATAATGCTCCATCGAGAGGGCAGCAGCTCTGGCGAGGCCAAGTTCTCAGCAATCACAAGGATGGATGTTGCAGAGATCGCGAGAAGAACAACAGTGGAAGGAGAAAAATCAACATCGGAAAGAAAACAGACCGAGCAAAGGAAGGCGCGATCAGCTAGAGGAGAAGAGACGGTGAATCATCTTGTCGACGAGGCAAGCGGCGATGGGCTTCAATGGCTCCACTCGCGGCAGCAACAGTGCTATATGCGGCGGCTGTAAGGGAAGAGCGAGTGCACGCAACCTTTGATAGGGCGGATCAGACCCAGACATTCCTTCACGCTCAGCGGCGACGAGGAGGCCCTAGGGCAGCGACAGTCGACCCCTCACAAAGGTGGCGTGCGCTCGTGAGAAAAGGAGGTGCGACAGTAGCAGCGTGGCGACGACGGCTGACACGATAGCAGCGCGGTAGAGTGCGCGACGAACGGCTCGAGGAGGCGGCCATCAATGGCGGCAACAAGCTCGGGGCGGCGACAGCGAACGAAATGCGACGGTGGTGCTCGCATGACTTGCCAAAGTGCCACGACTAGTCGACAACTCAAAGTGTTCGGCGGCGAGTGGGAAGGCTAGATCCGACGGCGACGAGTGGAGCAGAGGAATCGGCGATCTAAGGGCGAAGAAGAAGAGAAGGGAATCGCGAATGATCGGCCGAGAAATGAAGAAAGGGAGTTAGGGAAATGAGGAGAAGAAACGGTCGATCGAGTAAATGAAAGAAATATAATAGGTTTTTAATTAAACCTATTAATGCCTAGCAGATAGTCTAAACAGCCTTTATAAAAGCCTATCCGCTTTATCCCTATGAAATGTCCATAGAACCTCCATTTAAATCCAGAAAAATTTCTAAAAATTCTTGAAAAATTCCATAAGATAATTTATCAATTAACGAGGAAAAAATTTATTATATATATATATATATATATATATATTATGGTATTTTACATTCTCCCCGACTAATAAAAATTTCGTCTCCAAATTTCGTACCAACATACAAGATTACTTCAAGCAAATTTTTGAATTGACCACATACCTTCCTCAAGTGAACAGATGAGACTATCGAGCTCGGATAGTGTCTTCCAGCTCCCAAGTAGCCTCCTCATCAATATGATGTTGCCATCCAACCTTTATGAGTCGGATGGTTTTGTTCTGCAACTGACGCTCGTTGCGACCAGGAATACGCACTGAAATCTCCTCATAAGTCGCATTAGACTGAGGTAGAATCGGAACCTCTTTCAGAACATAATCAACATGTGACACATATTTCCTCAGTATAACAACAGAAAATACGTTGTGAGCACCCGCAAGTGTCGGAGGTAAAGCCAACCGATAAGCTACACCTCCATAATCCACGTCACAAGATCTGAGTAGACTGGTGTAGACTCTGCCAAAATTGTGAAGTAAATCGCGAATCTCTATCCGATATGGTACTTAAAAGTACCCCACGCAATCTGATGATCTTTCGGTAATACAACGCTGTCGGATGGTCCAACGAGTATGACCCACGAATAGGAAGGAAATGAGCTGATTTGGTCAGTCGATCCACAATCACCCAAATTGCATCACGTCCTTTACGTGTTCTAGGCAATCTCGTAACGCAATCAATCGTGATATGCTCCCACTTCCATTCCGAAAATTGATATTTCCCGGAGCAATCCAGCGGGTTTCTGATGTCCATCCTTCAACCACTGGCATACTAACATCGAGTAGCAAAATTTGCTATATCTCTCTTTATACCGTTCCACCAGTACAACATTTCTAATCTCAATATATCTGAGTACCATCAGGGTAAATAGCAAATCTTCAATGATAAGCTTCCTGTAGTGACTCCTCCTTGACTGGACGCGTGTCCGGAACACACTATCCTTATCAAAGAAGGGGAATTATCTTCTCAAAAGAGAAGTCCATCAACCATTCAAAATACACTCTACCACACACTCTGTAAGCGCATGGCAGACTATAGCGATCAATCTCTCAAGTTGCAATTGTTTATGTTAGAGAAACTCTATAGTAGCTACCGAGTAGCTAGTTAAATTCAATGAGCACTTCTGCTCCTTACATCCATAAATCCAGATAATAACTACTAAAGCCACGTCATGTATATGACAGCCTATCTCGTAGTTTCTTAACCATCGTAAGCATAAGATACGTCTCGTGCAACTTCATCGGAATCGTTTCGATCCCTGAAATGACGCATCTGCGTACATCATCCTTTTATCCACATCGGAAGGATTAACTAATACTCGGGTAAAAGTTAACCGCCATCTAGGTCTTGTAACTGGTCTCACCAGCTTTCGACTAAATGATTTCCATCATCACCTTTGTCAAACAAGTCTGTGGTATAGTAATGCCAAATATTCTATCCACATCTATGGAATTAACCAACCCATACAAGGCAAACCACCATCTACGGTAGTCGAGTGCGCAACTCCAACTACCACAGTCAACAGTGGCCAGGTTACGCAACTCCAACAATCGCGAACAGATCCAATCGTGTTCAGGATACACGATTCTCAAATCCAGTGACGACTAAATCGTTAATTAGTCTAACAACTTAATAACAACTCATAACAATTCATACCAAATATGAAATTGTCGTCTTTACACACCTGCATTCCCTTTACTGTACATTGATGATATATCAATCATTACAACGACAATGATAATTGTATGACACCATGTCACTACAATATCAACACTCCAGTCGTAAACCGATCCTAGAGTATACACAGGTGTCCTTAACCGATCTTGACAGATCATTTATCCACAATGAAGGATATTCTCTTTTAACAACTATCGCATTCCACCATCGATAATCGATGCATACTTTCAAAGGTCCATCTCTCTTTCAACAAAGAGTTTCGAAACTTTTCAAGGAGGAATACTGGGATAGATAAATATCCCGTCCAACTTCTCCTATAATCGCAACTTATGTTCTTCCAATTCTCATAGTTGTTAGGATCTTTGGAATGGCTAGAGGGGGGGGGTTATTAGCCTTTCTTCGTTTCTACAAATACGTTAGCGGAAGCAATACAAATACAAATAAGAATACGAATAAGAAAACAATGAAAGCAATGCTAACACCCGATGTACGTGGTTAGGAGATGACGCTCCTACTCCACGGAAATCCGTAAGGTGGATTAGCCCTAGCCAATCTTCACTAAAACCTCCTTTGGATGAACCAAGGTGGAGAAACCTTTTCTTACAATGCTCTCTTCTTCTTTACAATGATGGAAGATTAAAATCTAGAGAAGAGGAGGTTTAAAATCACTAAAGCACTTGGGAAAGCTTGGTGAGCACGAGGGTATAGCTAGGAATGAGAGCACTAGCTTCACCAAGCTCCCTAAGGCCCCTTCTTATAGAAGAGGGGCTGTTTTTCCCGTTGGGCTCCGATCAGTCGACTGATGCTTACCATCAGTCGACTACCGTCGAAGCCAATGACTTCTGAACCATCAGATCCGCAAAGATTTGTAGTCACAATTTCCAACGGCCAAGTGATCAGTCGACTGATCCCTCCATCAGTCGACTGATGGAGTGATCAGTCGAGTGATCATAGGCCGCACTGGCGCGACTACATTCGCGGCTCATTTTGCGCTGATCACGATCGGCCGCTGCTGGGCCGATCGATTGCAACATCGCCGATCACATCGCCAAAGCGCCGATCGATAGTTAGGTTTCACCGACTCGACCGAGCACCGACCATTCGATCGATACATCGCCGACTGATACTCATCAAGTATGAGTAATTCACACTTGATTTTACACCCTAGACCTAGACTCAACCTTCTAGCTCCTCATTAAGCCTTGCGCCTCTAGGATCCCTCCGAGTCCGCGACTTGTTCATCCTTTGCGCTTTGCTTCCAAGAGCTTCCTTCAGTTTCGTCATATCTTGGGTTGCCAAATGCTTGGATTTTACGCCGCCAAGACTACAAGCTTGGACTTATGCTGCCAAGACCTTACTTTGGACTTCCTTTGCCAAGGTTCACTTGGACTTTACGCTACCAAGACTACAAGCTTGGTCTTACGCTGCCAAGTTCATCCCTTGGACTTCCTTTGCCAAGATCATACTTGGTCTTCCTTTGCCAAGGTTCACTTGGACTTTACGCTGCCAAGACTACAAGCTTGGTCTTATGCTGCCAAGTCCGTCCCTTGGACTTTCCTTGCCAAGATCATACTTGACTTCTTTACCAAGTCTTCATCCTTGGATTTTCCTGTCACTTAAACATGTTCGTAATTAGATCACAAAACATTGCCTAACTTAGATGATTATCCAAACATCAAAACATATAAATGCTTGGAGCATTGTTGCACCAACAATCTCCCCCTTTTTGATGTTTGACAATCATTTAAGTTAGGTCTTTTAAAGATACACATAATCATATTTTCAATTCTAACTTAAACATTCCTTCTCCCCCTTTGACATACATCAAAAAGAGAAGGATTCATAAATGAAAGAATTAAAATTGTTGTATCTTGGACTAAGGTATAAGATTGATATTAAGCTCCCCCTTAATCCAAGATATGCCTCATGATGTGTAAATAATATTTGAAGCAAAGCATAACAAAAATTCAAAAATTAAGTCCTAACTTTGCACCAACAATGGAAGTTTGGGGATGAAAAAGATATAATTTATGAAACTCCCCCTAAAACATTGCATTAAACAGTCCTAAAACTTTGTTTATACTCAATATTATCATGCTATAGTTTTAGGACATCAAGGATACACTAAATATCAGAAAATGGAGCTAATTATCAGAAAATACAGTGTATCAGTCGACTGGTTTCTGAACCAGTCGACTGCTACGTCTGAAATCGAAATTTCAGCCTTTTCAGCCCAACTTCAGAAATGCGTTAGAAATTCTAGAAATCTCGAAAAATCACGAAATTTTGCGTACACATTTCTGGAATCATACTTTATTAAGGAAAAATAGTTTGAAAAATATATGTTTTCCATATTTCAAGATTGATACAAACTTGGAACCTAACAAAAGTTCTAAAGATTTTGCAAACTTTGTATCACTTTTGTGTTCCACTTGAAAACTGTTTTTCAAAATATGATGAATATAGTTTAAAATATATATGATTTGGAATTTCCAACCATGTTCTTAGAGCTATGTATCCATTACTTGAATACAAGCCTTCCCAATGATTGGTCCATAAGGTATTCATGTCTCTAGGTGTGTCATTGGCTCATAGTAATGCATCATAACAAGCATGATAAGCCAAGTACACCTTCCCTATCATCTCACATATTTCTAAGTGTCAATACAAAAATCAAGGTTTCTTAAGGCTTTCGTGAGATGCATCAAGGTATAAGGATAACATATGAATATGGGATCATGCAAACCTAGACTTTTACTCTACAAAGCACATACCAAGCTCTCTCCTTAATGATGAAAATTCGGTTTCGGGAAGAGCTTTGGTGAAGATATCGGCAAGGTTAGACTTAGATTCTACATAATTAAGTTCAATGTCCCCTCTTGCCACATGATCTCTTATGAAGTGATGTTTCACTTCAATGTGCTTGGTCCTAGAGTGATGTACCGGATTTTTGGTCAAGTTGATGGTACTCACATTATCACAATAAACTTTAATGTTAGAGTAGTGTAGCTCATAGTCCACAAGAGTATGTCTCATCCAAAGTAATTGAGCTACACATGTAACGCCCGTAAAATTTCTAGCAATTTTACGAGAGTTTTTGGCTTTACAATAATGGGCTTGATGTGGGCTTTTTTCGAAAAATAAAAGAAAATAGCCAAAAAGAGATGCAAGGCCTAGGAATTGAACCCCAAACCTCTAGAGATAGCCAAGCCCTATAGATGCACCCACTAACCAGAAGCCCAATAGGATTATATCATTAGAAGAAGAGGGGAAATTGTAGATAAGTGTGATGAGGGTAAATGAAGGGGCATGGAAAAGAGAAGAGAAACTTCTCTTCCTCCCTTTATAAAGAAAAAGGAAGTTTCCACTTGACCACTTCTTCTTCCCTTCTTCTTCCTCACCGAAAACCCTCTCTCCCCCTCTCCATCTTCATCCTTTGGCCGAAACCCCCATTCAAGCAAGGAGAAAGCTAGGTGGCTTCCATTAGGTCATCTCCCAAGCAAAGCGAAGGAAGTAAGATTCCCTCACCTACAGTATATTAGTTTTGTAGGATAGGTTACATGAAAGAAATATGAAGTTGTAGCCCTCTATGTTTCGGCTAACTAAGTTTATGGGCTAGGATTCATGAAAATGCTACTAGGGAAAATTTTTATGGGTTGTATACTTCAAGAAGGAATCTTTAGGTGTCAAAAGTCCAAGGGTTTTAGCCCTTACATGTTTCGGCCAACCCAAGCTTTTGGGGTTAGGGTGGCATGAACTTGATTCTAAGGTTGTGTTCATAAATGGTATGCTTCAAGTAGGAATCTTTAGGTGTCAAAAGTCCAAGGATTTTAGCCTTACATGTTTCGGCCAACCCAAGCTTTTGGGGTTAGGGTTGCATGAACTTGATTCTAAGGTTATGTTCATAGAGTGTAGGCTTCAAGTAGGAATGTTTAGGTAATAAAAACCCAAGCTTGAGCCCTTACATGTTTCGGCCAACCAAGATATTTAGGGCTAGGGTTGCATGAAAAGGCTTCTAAGGGAAGTAGGAGATGTTATATGCTTCATGTAGAAGTTTTAAGTGACAAAAAAAAATATACAAGGTTTGATACCTTACATGTTTCGGCCAACATTGGTTCTAGGGTTAGGGTTTCATGAAACCCCCCCCCCCTTATGAAGTTATGTTATGTGTATGAGTTTAATATGTTAGGAAATGAAAATATGCCTATGAAATATGTTGGGTTTCCGGCACCGCAGCGTGTGTGTGTTCGATCATGTTTCGTAAACATGAGCACAGCGGAAGCAATTAAAAATAATAAATCTATATTTATTACAACACACACAACACACGCATGCATATTACAACAAGTGTAGACATAACCGTAAATTAAAATTTGCAATAAAAGAAATTTATCTACGTTATACCTTTCGTATGACGTGTAGCGGGAACGGCATCAACCGGAACGATCCTCGTAAGAATCGTCTCTATCCGTATCCACGCCGAGCTCCTCGGGATGACTTCGCTAAGTCATGAGCTTCGTCTTCGTACGGGTTACTAGCCTCGTGTTGAAGACGACGTGATCGAGAGATGATCACGATCCGAATCCAAATTCGGATCCTAAAACGAGTTCTCAAAACTCGCTTCTCCGGAGAGGTATTCGTCAACTGTTTGACGAATCCTTCGTCCCCCACCTCAGAGGATTACCGGAGATCAAATCCCCGGTAAGTTAGCCATTGTCGGAGCACTAAGCGTCGTCCAAACGACGCTCCGACAACAAAGAAACAAGCTGTCCAGAAAAACTGGACAGCTTTTGGTGGAGGAATAGAGGCCGGCTAAGGAAAGATGGAAGCTCACCTTATCACCGAACCCAAAGGAGATCGCCGGAGGGTCGCCGGAGGTTCTCCGGCTGAAGCTTGGATGCCGGCAAAGACTTGGACGACAGCACACAAGCTGGGCGGCGGCAGCTTTAGGGTTGGCGCCAATTAACTCCAAGGTGGAGGTGGGCGGCAACTCAAGGGGGGCTAGGGTTTTGATTAGGGCTTAATTATCCCTTAAGCCCTCTTTTATAGAGAACTACTTCTCTTAATGGTTATTGGATCATAACCATTAGGCCCGTTAACCCGCTCCATTAGGATAAGTTAAAATAAACCAAACCATGATGGTTTATTTTAAGTTAAAACGAACCGAACCAACTTTTGGTTCATTCGTTTAAAATAAACCAAACCCTTTCGTTTATTCTCATCCATTGGATTAGAACCAAACCATTTTGGTCCATCCATTATGTCTTCATAAGACACGGCCCATCCACGCTTCCATTGCGACTGAAACAATTTCATGCTCGCTTTATGTTTGGTCCAACCAAACATAGTTTCTCTCGGTCTGAGAATCCCATTCTCAAGCTCGTTTTAAATCCTTTGGATTACACTCGTTGTGCGTGTGACCAAATAGGTTCTCGTTTTATGTTGGCCGTCTATAATTAACCATTAATTATAGAACGATCATGAGTGGCACCTAGTAGTACATCATGATCCCCAATTAACCGAAAAGATCAACGGTTGATCCAGAACTATTTCTGAAACCCTTCAGTAGCTCGAATGAATCGTGCCCCATTCCCTTCACTCATCTTATACCCACTTGGTTTAGGACATGGTCTATAGTGTGATCCCCACTAAGTGACTCGTCACACCTAGCCCAAGTATCATTTCCTCGTCCTCACAGTTCTAGTTACTCCACATGTATCGAAGAGTACCTTACTCTAAACATGTAATGCTTTGGCAAGACTTTAGTAACAATCGACGAGAGGCCATGGGTATACATCTCCTCGCAAGGAGTGGTGAATCCTTTATAGGCTATTCAAACACCTTCGATCACTTCGACTTATACCCAATCATCCCGGGTCCACATCTCCTTAGAGATGTTTGCTTAAGATGTCAAAGCATAAATCTCCATGATCAAGATGACTTGAATACCGCAAGTCAAAGGAACATCGCACTTAAGCCACAGTAAGAACTTCATTGACATATCTATATATCGAGAACCATATGAAGTCTTACGGTGATAACTCCAATGAACTAGTTATCATAACTAGCATCCACGATTAACTCGGACATCACTATGTCTCCGGCCCGGTGAATCATTGCTTGGATACACCAAGGAGTATACCTCGTGCTAGTCTCGTGGAATTGATGGTGTCCAAATCCATCAATTCATCGACTAGGATAATTAGATACATTACAATTACACATGTAGAGATACTCACTAGTTGTGATCAATCACAAATTCTCTCATCTTGTGAATCGTATCGTGGACATTGATAAATGAGTTTAAGATCAATCAAATACATAAAACATGTATACTCAAATAGTGAATCTTCATTTATCATATAAATGGTTCATACATAAGGCGATTGCCTTAGGACATCTCTCATATATTACTAACAGACTCCCACTTGGCCTAATGCCAATCGCTACGGTATCCAATACCATAAGCTCGAACATGACCCTCAAACTTATTTTGAGGTCATGCCTTAGTCAAGGGATCCGCTAAGTTCCTTTCAAAGGGGAATTTTCGATTTGTATTTCGTTCCTACCGATGATCTCTCCGATAAGATGATAGCGGCGAAGCACATGTTTGGATCATTGATGAGACCACATCAAGTTCGAGAGATGAACTTCTTGATCCAAACCGCCTTCCTTTGTCGCTTCTAAAGTCGCAATGTATTCTCGCTTTAGTGGCGAATCCGCTATAGTGTCAAGCTTGGAACCTTTCCAACTTATTGCGCCCATTCTAGGTGAATACATACCTGCACTAAGACATGGAATCATCCTTGCATGCGGATCTAGCATCCGTATACCCACGTATCACCATGTACCCTTCTCCATATATTAGGAACACATCCTTAGTTCTTCTCAAGTACTTAAGGATCGTCCTTAATACCGCCCAATGATCCATTCTGGATCGGAGTATCCGCCGTGACACTCAGAGCATACGATACATCGGGCCTCGTACATAACATAGCATACATGATAGATCCTATTGCGGATGCATAGGGAATCTTACTCATGCAAATCCTCTCGTCTTCTGTGCGCGGACACATAGACTTCGAAAGGTGTACCCCATGCCTGATGGGTAGGAAACCTTTCTTGGATTCCGACATGCTAAACCACTTTAGCACTCGGTCTATATATGTAGACTGCGAAAGACCAAGCAACCGTTTTGATCTATCTCTATAGATCTTAATCCCAAGGATGTAGGTTGCTTCTCCCAGGTCTTTCATGGAGAATGTCTTGGATAACAAAACCTTAACTGACTGTAAGATTGACACATTGTTTCCTATAAGTAATATGTCATCGACATACAATACTAGGAACACGACTGCACTCCCACTAACCTTCTTGTACACACAAGGTTCGTCTGGATTTTGTGAGAAATCAAACTTTTTGATCGTCTCATCAAAACGGATATTCCAGCTCCTGGATGCTTGCTTCAATCCATAAATGGATCATCGCAATTTGCATACCTTGGTTTTATCAACCGATGTGAAACCCTCAGGCTGTATCATATACACGTCCTCGAGCAGGTTTCCATTAAGGAAAGTTGTTTTCACATCCATCTGCCATATCTCATAATCATAATGAGCCGCTATGGCTAGGAGCATCCGAATGGATTTAAGCATAGCTACAGGCGAATAGGTTTCGTCATAATCAACACCTTGTTTTTGACGATATCCTTTCGCCACCAATCTAGCCTTATAGGTAATCACATTACCATCCATGTCGGTTTTCTTCTTGAAAACCCACTTGCACCCTATAGGCTTTATGCCTTCAGGTGGGTCAACCAAGTTCCAAACTTGGTTTTCGTACATGGAATCCATTTCCGACTTCATGGCACCAAGCCACTTATCCCTTTCTGAACTTGTCAGCACTTCTTCATAACTGGTAGGCTCCTCATCATCAATGAGTAACACGTCGTTCGATTCACTTACGAGAAATCCATATCTCTCATGAATATTGCATGTTCTACCAGATCTACGAAGATGTGGTGTTACAATAGGTCCAGCCGATTGCTCATCACTATGAGTTGTCGGCTGTTGTGCTTCACCAGGTATCTCATTAATGTCTATTTGAGTCTCTCGAGCCTCCTCAAGCTTGACGACACTCCCACTGTTTTCTTGCAAGAGAAACTCTTTCTCTAGAAACACAACATGCCTTGAAACAAACACCTTTTGTTCCACAGGATGATAGAATTGGTAACCCCTTGTTTCCTTAGGGTATCCAATAAATAGACATTTATCAGACTTAGCATCCAGTTTGTTTGATACAGTCCGCTTCACATAAGCAGGACAACCCCATATCTTCAAGTAAGATACATGAGGTTTCTTACCATTCCATATCTCATATGGAGTAGTTGAGACTACCTTGGTAGGCATTCTGTTTAACAAGTAAACAGCTGTCTGAAGTGCATAACCCCAAAAGAACTTGGGAAGAGTCGTATGATTCATCATTGACCTGACCATGTCCAACAAGGTCCGGTTACGCCTCTCAGATACACCATTATGCTGTGGTGTATAGGGCGGAGTCCATTGAGACAATATGCCATTGTCTCTTAGATAATCAAGAAACTCTTGACTTAAGTATTCACCACCTCGATCCGATCGAAGTATTTTAATACTTTTGTCATGTTGTTTCTCTACTTCATTTCTGAATTCTTTGAACCTTTCAAAGGCTTCAGACTTGTGTTTCATCAAGAACACATACCCAAACCGTGAGTGATCATCGGTGAAGGTAATGAAGTAGCTATAGCCTCCTAATGCTTGAGTTGACATAGGTCCACATACATCAGTATGTACTAGACCTAGTAACTCTCCCACTCGTTCACCTTTTCCAGTAAAAGGTAACTTAGTCATCTTGCCTTTTAAGCATGATTCGTATGTATCGTATGAATCCAATTCAAACGATTCCAGAATTCCACATCGGTGTAATTCGGACATGTGTTTCTTGCTTATATGGCCAAGACGACAATGCCACATATAGGAGTCTATGTGATTATCCTTTCGAGCACGCGTGTTGCTCGCTTCGATATTGAAAATGTCACTGGATACGTCCAACGTATAAATGCCATTACTCAAAGTTCCAGTTCCATAAAGTATGCCATTCAAAGTTATATAACAACAATTGTTACTAAACGTCAAATGGAAACCATTTCTATTTAAGCAGGAAATAGAAACAATGTTCTTTATTAGAGAAGGAACATAATAGCAATTGTCCAGTTCCAAGACTAGTCCACTAGGGAGCTTCAGCAAATAAGTTCCGATGGCGACCGCAGCAACCTTTGCTCCATTGCCAACTCGCAAATTTGACTCCCCTCTGACAAGTCTTCTTCTATTCCTTAGCCCCTGTATGTCATTACATATATGTGAGCCACACCCAGTATCCAATACCCAAGTGTCTAAGGAAATAGAATGACAATCAATAACAAAGATACCTGAAGAGGATGGGGCATCGGATGCCTTCTTCTTCTTCATGGACTCAAGATAAATCTTGCAGTTTCTTCACCAGTGGCCTTCCTTGCCACAGTGATGGCAAGTGCCCTTTTAGGCTGGTTCCGCCTTCTTTGCCTTTTTCTTTCCTTTCTTCTGTTCTTTTGCCGTCCTCTTAGAACCTTTCTTTGAGGAATCAACTAACAGAACCGCCTTCTCCTCATGCTTCACAGAAGGCTCCACAGTCTTCAGCATATTGAGGAGCTCGGGAATGGTGGATTCCAATTTGTTCATCCGATAGTTCATCACAAATTGCGAGAAACTCTTGGGCAAACAATGCAGAATTAAGTCAATACTTAACTCATGATCCATCACAAAACTGAGGGTAGCTAGCCGCTCGATGTACCCGTTCATCTTTAGCACAAAGCGTACTCTGAGATGAACCTTCTTGCATCTTTGTGGTGAAGAGGAGCCTAGAGACCTCGAACCTTTCGGATCTCGCTTGCTCATCGAACAACTCATGAAGATGGAAGACCATAGTGTTAGCATCCATATGCTCATGCTGCTTCTGCAGCTCATGTACCATCGCCACTAGCATGATGTAACTCGCCAGCTCAGAATCTGCCACATGCTTCTGATAGACCAACATTTGGTCTGGAGTTGCATCGTCCTTAGGACGGTCAGGAAGAGGCTCTTCAAGGACATATGCAAGCTTTTCCTCCTTGAGAACAATTCTCAGGTTTCTAAGCCAGTCCAGGAAGTTAGGCCCAGTCAGTTTGTTCGAATCCAAAATAGTGCGCAAATTCAAAGACGTCATGATCAATTTATTGACCTAGAAATACAAAACGAGCATATATGAGAAAATGATTTTAAAAATGCATCAATATACATTTATAAATCCCATTCATTTTTCGAATTTCAAAAACCCCAAAATCATTTCGGGAGATTGTAGGTCCATCTCCGAATGGGCTGATATCCATCATAATTATGAACAACCTTGGAGAGAGTCCAACAAGCCATTCATAACTACGACGGTAGGTATCATCTATATCGATTGCATATCCCGTATATGCAACTATCACAATGTGCTATCAACTAATTGAATGTTCACACATACATCGGGTTGTTAACACATTAACAAGTATGCATCATATGCATAGCACCCAACTTCACCTCTCTTTACATCGACCTTGGAGAGAGTCCAACAAGTCGATGCTCCAGGTTAAAGCCAACCCATTAATCAGGACATAGTTTTAATATGGTTAGAGCGCATTCAACCAATTAGCCCAGCTTGGAGAGAGTCCAACAACCAAAGCTAACGATTGACCTCTGACTCTTACCATATTAGTATTAAACTATTCCATGGTTTGAACATATTCAGGTTCGAGCCGGGCTTGGAGAGAGTCCAATAACCCAAACAAGAAACAGAACTCTGGTTCTAACCATATTAATGGAAGGTGTAGGCTTTAATATTGATTAAGGGTTTTTATGTCTCATCCTCTTTGCATGCAAATAACTATTATCTACATGGCATGGCATACATGGCATACATGGCATACATCTACATGTCACGACACGCATGGCATAATGTTATGCATCTAATGCAATTACATGGCATACAATTATGTCATGTATATAATTTCCTTATATGTCATAACTATTTATGGAAATAAAATATGTTTAAGATTTGATTCTCCAAATCAAATCATAATTAAATTACGAAACAAATTTCCAAATCTAATCACATATTTTATTCATGGAATTATTTGATTAAGGAAAATCTATTTAGGAAACCAATTTCCTAAATCATTAAAACTACTTATGGAAATAAAATATTTTAAGATTTTATTTCCCAAATCAAATCATGATTAAATTAGGAAACAAATTTCCAGAATCTAATCAAATATTTTATTTATGGAAAATATCAATTTCCATAAATACTTCCAACTTTCCAAAAGTGGAAGATTTCCATAAATACTTCTAGACTTTCCAAAATTGAAAAATTTCCATAAATACTTCTAAATTTCCAAAATTTAGAAAATTTCCAGAAATACATTATGACTATCGCAAAACCATTTTTACGATTATGTCGAAACACAACCTGGGCTCTGATACCACTGTTGGGTTTCCGGCACCGCGGCGTGTGTGTTCGATCATGTTTCGTAAACATGAGCACAGCGGAAGCAATTAAAAATAATAAATCTATATTTATTACAACACACACAACACACGCATGCATATTACAACAAGTGTAGACATAACCGTAAATTAAAATTTGCAATAAAAGAAATTTATCTACGTTATACCTTTCGTATGACGTGTAGCGGGAACGGCATCAACCGGAATGATCCTCGTAAGAATCGTCTCTATCCGTATCCACGCCGAGCTCCTCAGGATGACTTCGCTAAGTCATGAGCTTCGTCTTCGTACGGGTTACTAGCCTCGTGTTGAAGACGACGTGATCGAGAGATGATCACGATCCGAATCCAAATTCGGATCCTAAAACGAGTTCTCAAAACTCGCTTCTCCGGAGAGGTATTCGTCAACCGTTTGACGAATCCTTCGTCCCCCACCTCAGAGGATTACCGGAGATCAAATCCCCGGTAAGTTAGCCGCTGTCGGAGCACTAACCGTCGTCCAAACGACGCTCCGACAACAAAGAAACAAGCTGTCCAGAAAAACTGGACAGCTTTTGGTGGAGGAATAGAGGCCGGCTAAGGAAAGATGGAAGCTCACCTTATCACCGAACCCAAAGGAGATCGCCGGAGGGTCGCCGGAGGTTCTCCGGCTGAAGCTTGGACACCGGCAAAGACTTGGACGGCAGCACACAAGCTGGGCGGCGGCAGCTTTAGGGTTGGCGCCAATTAACTCCAAGGTGGAGGTGGGCGGCAACTCAAGGGGCTAGGGTTTTTGATTAGGGCTTAATTATCCCTTAAGCCCTCTTTTATAGAGAACTACTTCTCTTAATGGTTATTGGATCATAACCATTAGACCCGTTAACCCGCTCCATTAGGATAAGTTAAAATAAACCAAACCATGATGGTTTATTTTAAGTTAAAACGAACCGAACCAACTTTTGGTTCATTCGTTTAAAATAAACCAAACCCTTTGGTTTATTCTCATCCATTGGATTAGAACCAAACCATTTTGGTTCATCCATTATGTCTTCATAAGACACGGCCCATCCACGCTTCCATTGCGACTGAAACAATTTCATGCTCGCTTTATGTTTAGTCCAACCAAACATAGTTTCTCTCGGTCTGAGAATCCCATTCTCAAGCTCGTT
Organism: Wurfbainia villosa; assembly: GCA_025175895.1. NCBI lineage: Eukaryota > Viridiplantae > Streptophyta > Magnoliopsida > Zingiberales > Zingiberaceae > Wurfbainia > Wurfbainia villosa. Next base: position 37,086,084 of record CM046006.1, read on the forward strand.
TTAAATCCTTTGGATTACACTCGAGCGTGTGACCAAATAGGTTCTCGGTTTATGTTGGCCGCCTATAATTAACCATTAATTATAGAACGATCATGAGTGGCACCTAGTAGTACATCATGATCCCCAATTAACGAAAAAGATCAACGGTTGATCGAACTATTTACGAAACCCTTGAGCTTCGAATGAATCGTGCCCCATTCCCTTCACTCATCTTATACCCACTTGGTTTAGGACATGGTCTATAGTGTCAGTCCCCACTAGGCTGACTACGTCACACCTAGCCCAAGTATCATTTCCTCGTCCTACGGATTCTAGTTACTCCACATGTATCGAAGAGTACCTTACTCTAAACATGTAATGCTTTGGCCAAAGACTTTAGTAACAATCCGACGAGAGGCCATGGGTATACATCTCCTCGCAAGGAGTGGTGAATCCTTTATAGGCTATTCAAACACCTTCGATCACTTCGACTTATACCCAATCATCCCGGGTCTACATCTCCTTAGAGATGTTTGCTTAAGATGTCAAAGCATAAGTCTCCATGATCAAGATGACTTGAATACCGCAAGTCAAAGGAACCTCGCACTTAAGCCACAGTAAGAACTTCATTGACATATCTATATATGCAGAGAACCATATGAAGTCTTACGGCTGGTCACTCCAATGAACTAGTTATCATAACTAGCATCCACGATTAACTCCGGACATCACTATGTCTCCAGCCAGTGAGAATCAGCTGCTTGGATACACCAAGGAGTATACCTCATGCTAGTCTCGACAGAATTGATGGTGTCCAAATCCATCAATTCATCGACTAGGGATAATTCCGATACATCACAATTACACATGTAGAGATACTCACTAGTTGTGATCCAATCACAAATTCTCTCATGCTGTGAATCGTATCGTGGACATTCAAAGAAATGAGTTTAAGATCCAATCAAATACATAAAACATGTATACTCAAATAGTGAATCTTCATTTATCATATAAATGGTTCATACATAAGGCGATTGCCTTAGGACATCTCTCATATATTACTAACAAAATATGCTTAGGGTTCATGATGTAATATGCTTAGGTGATGAACATGTTTTATGATTTAATATGCCATGAATATGCCTAGGAAATATGCTCATGTGATGAACATGTTTATGATATAATATGCCATGAAATATGCCTATGTGATGAACATGTTTTACGATTTAACATGCCATGAATATGCCTATGAAATATGCTTAGGTGATGAACATGTTTGTGATGTAATATGCCATGAATATGCCTATGAAATATGCTTAGGGTTCATGATGTAATATACTATGAAATATGCTTAGGTGATGAACATGTTTTATGATTTAATATGCCATGAATATGCCTAGGAAATATGCTCATGTGATGAACATGTTTATGATATAATATGTCATGAAATATGCCTATGTGATGAACATGTTTTATGATTTAACATGCCATGAATATGCCTATGAAATATGCTTAGGTGATGAACATGTTTGTGATGTAATATGCCATGAATATGCCTATGAAATATGCTTAGGGTTCATGATGTAATATGCTATGAAATATGCTTAGGTGATGAACATGTTTTATGATTTAATATGCCATGAATATGCCTAGGAAATATGCTCATGTGATGAACATGTTTATGATATAATATGCCATGAAATATGCCTATGTGATGAACATGTTTTATGATTTAACATGCCATGAATATGCCTATGAAATATGCTTGTGTGATGAACATGTTTGTGCTTTAAGACCCCTTTATGTTATGAATGCATGTATGCTATGAAATGACTAAGATGGAGATGCTTCCCTTTCAAGTAGGGATTAAGAGCTCTCCTTATGATAAGATAAGATGGAGATGCTTCCCTTTCAAGTAGGGATTAAGAGCTCTCCTTATGATAAGATAAGATGGAGATGCTTCCCTTTCAAGTAGGGATTAAGAGCTCTCCTTATGATAAGACAACAAAGAAAGGAATTAAGTATTTTACTTTGTAAGAGGTTAAGTACCCGACCCGTCAGGTGGTCGTTAATCAAATCCATAGGGACATAAGAAGACGTAAGAGGTCTTGCTCTGGTAAGACGTAAGAGGTCTTGCTCTAGTAGGTCTGGTGGCTCGCTACCCCAGCCTATTAGGGAACGCACATTATGCGGTACTTAACCTGGGGCCCCCTATGCAAGTTATGATTATGTTGAAGTATCTATATGTATATGTTTTGAAAAGAAAGGACTTTTATGAAATTATGAATGCTTATGGTTAAAGTTTATGAATGCTTATGAACTTGTCCTTTATGCATGTTTAGATTTCATGATGCCATGAATGCTTATAGTTAAGTTTAAGAATAGTTGTGACTATGTACTTTATGCATGTTTCAGATTTATGATGTTACGGATACTTATGTTATGAATGCTTATGGTTAAGTTTATGAATGCTTATGAACTTGTCCTTTATGCATGTTTAGATTTCATGATTCCATGAATGCTTATAGTTAAGTTTAAGAATATTTGTGACTATGGACTTTATGCATGTTTAGATTTCATGATGCCATGAATGCTTATAGTTAAGTTTAAGAATATTTGTGACTATGGACTTTATGCATGTTTCAGATTTATGATGTTACGGATACGTATGTTAGGAATGCTTATGGTTAAGTTTATGAATGCTTATGAACTTGTCCTTTATGCATGTTAGATTTTATGAAGTTATGATGCTTATAGTTGAGTTAAGAATAATTGTGATTATGTACTTTATGCATGTCTAAGATTTATAATGTTATAGATTGCTGATGTCATGAATGCTTATGTTAAATTATGCCCTGCTTAGGTTTAATTATGCTTAGCATGCGGATGTAAACTCTATGCCATGCTTAGGTTTTATTACGTGGGTATGTTGATAATTAGTGTTGCTATCAAACACTTAGGCTATTTATGCTAGTATGCTCATGTTTCTAATTGCTTGATGAAGTTTGTGGCTTTTGTGAGTAGGCAAGAATCTTACTAAGATATATGCTTATAGTTTATGTTGTCCATATACTGTAGATAAAGGAAACCTGAACTAGCAGGAAGGGCCGAGTGTGTGTGATAGTGGCATAATGGAGAAAGACCCTGTTACTATCTGCTTATATTACATGCACAATGAACCACTTAAGACTTTGCTTCCGCTTATAAGACTTATGAATCATTAGTATCATGTTGGATGATGCTTATTTATGTTACTGTTCAAGTACTTAAGAACTCATGAATGACTCTTTATGTTATGCATGTTAGAAATGAGACAAGATATGTTAACATGCTGATTATGAATATGATATGTGACGCATGTGCAAAAGAAGGTTTAAGTTATGATAACATGTTAAAAAAAAAATAGTAAAGTAGCGTCGTTCTGAGAGCAGATAAGGGCGGGCGTTACAGGTGGTATCAGAGCGCGTTCACCTTTCCACTATCACACATCAAGCCTCCTTCCTGTTGTTTCCAAGTAAGTAACTTTATGTATACTTAAGTTTCTTTTATAATGAAGAATGTCTTCTATTTAGATAGAAATAATACCTCATCATGATTTAGTAGAAGGGAATCACACTTGTGATTTAGATAGAAATAATACTTCGTCATGCCTAGTATAATGGAACCATACTTGTGGCTTAGATAGTGATGATACCTTACCAAGCTTTATATGATGGAACACGTCTCTAACCTAGAAATATCACTAGAAAGGATACCTTGCCTTGTTTACGATGTGGGATGTTAGATGCCTGTATATGAGAAGAAATTATAATAATACCTTAATTAATTATTTATTTATCACTTAGATAACATGAACGGGAGACGTAGTGCTAGAGGGAATGACTCAGCACCCCCACCAGATTTGATGCATGTGGTTACAGAGCTACAGCGTCAGGTCGCAGAACAACAGCTGGTTATCAATGCTCTCACGAATCAACAAGGGAACCCTAGCACCACACCAGGGACGTAGAACGTAACTCCTAACACGACCACTATGGTGCAAGCATCGCTAATCAATGCTGCCACCGGGGTCCGGCCCGAAGCCTATCTGATTCAGTGGCAGAGGCTGAAACCAGAAAATTTCTCTGGTGCCGGCGAACCATGGGATGCCCAAGACTGGTTCAAAACTATTGAGAGCATCGTGGAGCTGCTGGATTGGCCCGAGCACGAAAAGATAAAATGTGCCTCGTTCTGTCTTTCCGGAGATGCAAGGATGTGGTGGGAGAGAGTCAAAGCAAAGAGACAAGTAAATCAAATGAGGTGGACAGACTTTGAATCGGAGTTCTTCGAGGAGTTCTTTCAGAGACGGATCACAAATAAGCACTATGATGAGTTCCTCGAGTTCCGACAAGGCGATCTATCAGTTAGTGAAGCTATGAAAAGGTTCAACCGACTGGCACGTCTCTGCCCAGAGTTAGTCGGTACTGAAAGGGAGAGGATCAGACTCCTGCTGAAAATGTTGCGACCAGAGATAGCCCTGAATGTGGCCGGCGGAGTCAATCGACCCCAGACCGCCGAAGAGCTATTCAGTAGTGCACTGGTCACCGAGCACTACCTGAACAACATCAGTCAGCAGAGTAAGGCGCGGACCGGGGATTCAAAATCTCAGAATACTAGCTGGAAGAGGGACCGCAGTGGCAAGAAGAAACAGTGGAATGGCCCAAAAGGGGGCCCAGGGAACAGCCAAACGGGGTATCCCGACTGTCCTACATGTGGGAAGAAGCATCCGGGGGAATGTCGTCAGGGCACGAGGAAGTGTTACAACTGTGGACTAGAGGGGCACATAGCTTGGAACTGCCCTACCCGAGTTCAGGCACCTCCTCAGCAGTATGTCCAGTACCCGGGAGCTCCTCCACAGCTTCACCATATGCAGGCTACGATAGAGGGTCCTCATATAAGCCAAGGGAGACTGGAAGCCCCACCCATTGGGACAAATGCCAGGGTGTTCTCCCTCACCAGGGAAGATGTGGCGAGTGCCTCGACGGTTGTCACAGGTCAGATATTTATTTTCAGTCAGTATGCTACTGTGTTATTTGACACTGGGGCAACCCATTCGTTCATCTCTATGCCTTTCACAAGAAAGATAGATAGGCATCCCCAAGTCTTGGACTATAAATTTTTAACCACGTTACCTTCGGGAGAAGTGATGCCATCCACCCATATTCTGCGCGCCACACCAATTAGACTCGCAGACAGGGAGCTCTATTGTGACCTGATAGTCCTAGATATGTGGGACTATGATGTTATATTGGGCATGGATTTTCTGCACAAGTACGGTGCTTCAATTGAGTGCCGTAAATGGAGGGTGACCTTCCGACCCGAAGTAGAGGTTTCATTTGAGTTTATCGGGGAGTCAAAGAAAGGAACGAGGAAATTTTTATCGGCGCTAAAAGCCCGAAGAATGTTAGAAAAGGGATGCACCGGATTTCTAGCACATGTGGTGGAAACCATATCAGCAAAGAATCAGAAGATAGAAGATGTCAGAGTGGTATGTGACCATCCGGAGGTATTCCCTGATGACCTACCTGGATTACCGCCTGATAGAGAAATTGAGTTCGAGATTGAATTGATTCCCGGAACTAATCCGATCTCCAAGGCACCTTACCGTATGGCGCCGACTGAGTTGAAAGAACTTGAGAAACAGCTACAGGAGTTACTTGACCAGGGATTTATCCGCCCCAGTCACTCACCATGGGGAGCTCCAGTGTTGTTCATAAAGAAAAAAGATGGGTCTATGCGAATGTGTATAGACTACCGGGCACTGAACAACGTGACCATCAAGAATAGGTACCCCCTTCCCAGAATTGACGACCTGTTCGACCAACTGAAGGGAGCTACTGTCTTTTCCAAGATCGATCTTGTTGGTGCAATCGGCCCAGGTCACGATTGACCAAGACTCGAGTGATATTTTGATGTGTTTTGATGTTTCGACAAAAACATATGACAATATAATTGTCAAGGAAAGTCCAAGCATGGGTCTTGGCGAATGGAAAGTCCAACATGTGTTGGCAAGGAAAGTCCAAGCATGGGTCTTGGCAAATAGAAAGTCCAACATGAGTTGGCAAGGAAAGTCCAAGCATGGTCTTGGCATGGAAAGTCTAACATGGGTTAGCATTTGAAGTCCAAGGGGTTTAATATTGGCAGCGTAAAGTCCAAGCGGTAGTCTTGGCAGCACAAGTCCAATGGTTGGCGGCATAAAGTCCAAGCGGAGTCTTGGCGGCGTAAGTCCAATGTGCCTTGGCGGTGTAGACACCGTTAGCATGACATAGCCGACGGAAGAACCTGAAGGCTAGCGCGATGGATGAACAAGTCATGGATGACTTGGAGGGATCCGAGAGGCGTGAGGCTGATGGAGGTGGCTAGAAGGCTTAGGTCTAGGCTAAGGGTGGACTAGCAAGTATGGGGGAACCATACTTGAGTTAAAAACCTCATGTTTGAGGTGTGCCCGGGTGTCACAAGCGACCGGACCGAGTCAACTAGGGTTTGATCGTGTTATAGTTTAGCAAATGACCGCCATAGGTCGCGGGCCGATCGATCGATGGATCGAGCAATGATCGATTGTGTGATCACCGATCGGTGCTCGAGAATTCGCCACGTATCGGAGTCGAGACTGATCGGTCGAGTGATGACTCCATCGGGCCGATCGATGGTCACAATCGGGCCGATCGATGGTAGTTCCGTTAGACTTATTCAACGTGGAACTAGCCGTTGTCTCACGACAACAGTGGCATCAGTCGACTGATGGTCCCGATCAGTCAACTGATAGACTTTTTCCAGCACAGGTTGAAGCTATATATGGAGCTCGTGATGGAGGAAAAAGAAATCGATTCTTGAGGGCTATTGGGGCGATTTGTTGGTGCAAATCAGGTCTCCAAGTGCAAGCAAGCAACCAAGCATTCAAGCAATCAAAACAAGTGTTGTAAAGTCTTTTCTTTACTTGTATTTCATATTCATTATTGTAATTGCTTGTATTTGTATCTTATTGTTGTAAGATTACTTGTAAAGGGTTTCTCCACCCTTGACTTGTGTCAAGAAGGAGTTTTATTGGTTAGTGGTGTTTGTGGCATCGTTGGGGTTCGTACGAACCCAATCCGTGGAGTAGGAACCGGTTCGGTTCCGAACCACGTTATATGCTCTTGTTGTGAATTGTGTTGTGTCCATTTCGTTATTGCTTTTATCATTATATATATTCCGCTGCGCTAACGAAATTGTAGACACGAACGAGATTGAATTCCATTCACGATCGGGCGAGACGCTATTCACCCCCCCCCCCTCTAGCCGTTCCAAGGGTCCTAACAAGTGGTATCAGAGCCCGGGGCTCTTCTACGGATTAACAACCGGGAGCTAAGGCAAAAGGCTAGAGGGTGAAGATGGAATTCCAAGACAAGCTTGGATGGGAAATCAACACTCCACCTCCATATGATCCAGAAGATTTTCCGGCATGGAGAGCAAGAATGGAAACATTCTTGATGATGAACATAGAGGATTGGTTCATCCTCATTGAAGGCCTTAAACCCCCTAGGGATAAGAAGGGGAATGTCCTAAAATTGAAAAAGTGGACCCAAGAGCAACGCCAAAAGCTCAAGACCGAAGTTAAGGTAACGAAACTTTTGGAAGATTTAATCCCTAATGATGTTTTGTGCAAGCTAGGGGATTACATGTATGCCAAGGAGCTATGGAGAAAATTGGCAAGATACCATGAGGAGAGTTTATCCTCAAGTGAAAGTGAGGAATCGGAAGTTGAGATGGAGTCAACTTCCGAATCGGAGAAAGAAGAAGTAGAAGAGGTGGAAGAAGCATCTACTTCTAGGATTGAGGAGGAGAGACCATCCTCTACACCGGAGCAACCTCAAGAAGAGCTCTCAACATCCGATCAAGATGAGGAAGCTCAAAATTCAACTCCGGCACCTACCACCACCCTAGGTAACTCAAACACTTTATTTTCAAACAAAAATCATATTATGTGCTTTGAGTGTAGGGAGTATGGGCATTACAAGAGCAAATGTCCAAAGAGGATCAAGAAAGCTCCTCCGGCGCCTAAAAGTCAACAAAAGTCAACGGAGGCCGGTTCTCCAAGACAAAAGAGCAAGGAGCATGTCATTTGCTTCAAATGACTACCGGGTCATTACCGAGTCAATGCCCAAAGAAGAAGAAGAAGGGGCAAAGGGAGCATCACAAGTAGGGGGAGCCACTAAGGCAAACCCTAAGGTATATTTAAATAATGCTCCGTCTAATTTAAAGCATGCTAGAACTAATTTTAGCAATTGTGGTATGTATCATAAAGAGCATGCTAGAAATAACAAACATATGTGTTTAGGAGCTAAGAATGTTCACCTTAAGAATAAGGAGAAATTTGGGACTAATGTCCCTAGAAAAACAATACCTAAGAAATCTATTAAGAAAATCCAAGAACATCTAGGTTTTAATCCAAAATGGACTAGGCATTCGCCAAGAAAGTCCAATGCCCAAGATTTAAATAAAAATTCTAAAATTGGGCAATTAGAATTAGAGAACCAAGCCTTGAGGTCAAGGCTTGAGAAGTGGAAAAGACCTAAACAAGATACAAAATTAATTTCAAGGGTCAAATTGTCAAACTCTAGGATCTAAGAGTCAAAAGTCAACCAAGGGCAAGAATGGTTTGGGTCACAAACCTAAGTCCAAGGTGACTTACCATAGTGTTCCATTCGACTATGGGACACTAACTAGGTCTAGGAAGACCAAGGTCAATGGGGAAGTCATTCCTAGAGTTGACCAAGGTTTGTGCCTATTGGCCATGGTTTCGAAGAAACCTAGGATGGCCACTAAGAAGGTTGTTAGGGAGGCAATCCCTAAGGTTAACCTAGGCAAGACCAAAATGACCAAGGCTAATAAGCCTAGGAGGGTCATTAGGAAGGTATCTAGGGAGGTTATCCCTAAGGAATACCTAATTAACCCTAGGAGCTCAAATCAGTTTTGGGTTCCTAAGAGCGTGATTGATTCACGCTAAGATGGGTTTAGGGTGTGCCAACCTTGATTGGATGGGTAGTAAACTCAACCATGATAAAGGTGGCACTTTAAGGTTACTTTCAAGGTTATGGTTACTTTGGAAATATCCTTGAGCCTTAATTTCAAAGAATTTTAGGTTGTGTCAATATATATCTTGAAAACATGAAAATCAATAAAATTGACACGATCTAGATTTAGAGGTCATAGTGTGTACCTTTGATTATTGGCACACTTTGGAAGGTCATGTATCAAGAAATGTGTGGTTAAGATGTAAAGGTAACATCTAGAGTGATACTCAAGTACCACACAACTTGATGTCTTGTACTCACCATGCTTCATATGTTTTACCATATGTTTGCATGGATGGAATGTCTAGGATAGATTACATCTCACAAAACAAGTCTTTTACCTTGATTGTGTATTTTAAACACTTAGAAAGGGTGAGATGTTAGGTTTTGGAAATCATTGAATGTTAATGTTTGCAAAAATGAAATAAAACATTAAAATACATTAACAAATACATGAATAAAAGTATAACATCAATACATTCGATATACAAGATCTAACGTGATAAAATGGAATAATTAAGATGATGAAATCGAGACATTCGATTTTCGAATCGGAAATCGATATCACGATCGATATACGATTATCGGTCGATAACATCAGAGCGATACGATACGACCATCGATCGAGTGCTAGCTTCATGACTCGGCGATTGAACATCGATCGATTAGGTTCATCATCGATGGTATCGCTCACCGAGGCCGAGGGCCATCGAGTGCTCGGACGAGAGTGATGTGCACATCGGCCGATCGATGGGTAACATCGATCGGCCCGATGCTCGTAGCACGCGTTACGAAGGTTCGATTAATGATCGGATCGATCGGATCGCGACCGCTCGCAGAAATCGATAATAAATCGCTATCGGTCGGTGATGCTCCACATCGATCGGCCGAATCGCGTTTTAAAACGCGAACCGCTAGGGTTGGCGTCTTCACACCACGAACTCCTTCTTCTCCCTTCCGTCTCGATCGCCGTCTCCTCTCCGGCCAACTCTTCCCAAAGTCCTAGGTTTGATAAACAAGCCTCTCCTCTTCCATTTTCCACCTATTTGGAGCCCTAGTTCACGTGATTTAGGGTTTATTTCTCTGTTCGATTAGGGTTCCGGTGTCTGAGCTCTCCGTGACTTTTCCGATCCTCGGCAACATTTGAGTCTTCCCTCGGCACACACATTCAAATGGCGCCTAAATAGCGATTTTCTTTCCGAGCCCTAATTTTCATTTCCATTACAATTTAGGTTTATCTAATCGTGTATTGTTGTCATTGCATGTCATATCATCACATTGCATTCATAATAGGAGAGCAGTAGGAATGATCCAGAGGTGAATCTGATTATACCAACCTATGTTGGTTAGGTACATCGATAGGAACTTTTCAATAGGCATTGTAGTGACGCGTCATGGAATTAATTGCATACTACAATATGATGAAAATCGTCTTGTGCACACATCCAATTAATGATGACCTTATTAAGGAATTCTATCAAAACCTTAAAAAGGTGGATGACGACCCTACTTACACTACTCGCGTTGCAAAACGCGAGTTAGAGTTCACTCTGCGATCTTTGCGGGGAGTTTCTCGAGTGTAGGCCTTGGATAACACCTTTATCTTTACCCTACCATGGACTTTCCTCTACCTGAGCCTTTTGACCATATCTCTATGGAGTCCATGCATGAGCATATCTTTGGTTATCCTCATCCACTGGCCCAGAATCTGTTTCCTATCATCAGGTTATGCACCTGACAATGTCCTTTACAAGGTCATTGTTGGGTGTTTTCTGCCCATTGTCACTCGGGGTCTGGCCAAGATTCGGCCTCCCCATCTTTTTATTCTATATGCCATGCGTCATCAGTTAGATATAAACTTTGCATTAAACATTTTCCACTGCATTGTGCACTTCACATCCCCTGTACAAGGGAAAGTGCATATGCCATTTGGTCATATCATCACAGCATGGCTCGACTCCGTAGGCGTCAACATCCACAGGGGCTCTCTGCGGCCATCTCGAGTCAGACGATTGATATCAGTTCGTAACTTCTCGTTAGCGAAGCTATGGATGGGCGCTGGACAGATGGAGTTGGCACCACGACCACCACCCAGGGTGCACAGACAGCCTCCTCCGGTACCCAGAGAGGCGACAGAGGACCATGAGGATGCAGAGACCACTGATGAGGATGACCAGATGCCGACAGACACATCAGCGGCGGGTCCATCAGATCGTCATGGCCGGCTGAAGTCCAGATTTCAGGACTATCAACAGTCGGTGGACTCTAGGCTGTCAGAGATACTAGCAGGCCAGGCATCCTTCAGCGCACGTCTCGATAGGATGGAGGAGTCCCAGGCGTAGAGCAGATCACTCGATATGCTAGAGATGATGCGACTGGACTCGAGTCGGGGATATTAGATTTTTTTTTGTGGTTGTCAATTTTTGTAGTGAGATTGAGCATAGCCAATCTCCATTTTGAATGTAAAAGACAAATTTTAAGTTAAATGAAATCTTTGTTTCTGAAAAATCTTGTGTGTATGAATCAATATTTATATAATTGTATTGCTATCATATACCATGTCATGACATTGTTTAGGGTTACTTTAGATGTCATGTGTTCTTAGATTTCATATTATACCATGACATCATGATTATGAGCATGTGTTTATCTATATCATCTCTAATGCCATAATCGCTCATGCATTTAAGATATTTTGATTAAAATTGATTTAAGGACTATGGCATGACTTGGAGTCCCATTTATAAGGGAATCAAGTAGGGTTGCCTTCGAAAAATGCATGAAACCCTAGTTTAGAGAGAATAAAACTCACATCTCACATCTAATTGACATGTATGTGTATTTATACACCATATATGCATTTGAGATGCTAGGATATGAGTTAAGTTCAAGGTGAATAACTTTTGCATCTAGATGAACTAAAACTCATCCAATTCCATTGTGGATCATTGCGAGAGCTCGTGTACAAGTCACATACATAGAGCCCAAGGAATATGATCCAAGATAAGGTTTTGAAAACATTTTAAAATCATTTTGAAAAACCATGGTGAAGTCTATCTTTTGATAGCAATCACCATTGATGAAGTTGATACAAAGTAGGGCCAAAACATTGAAAATTTCAATGGTTTTGAACTTTGTACCAATTTCACTATTTAATGGGTAAAATAATTTTCAAACATTTTTCACCCATTGTATTAGTCATAAGTATTATACGTATCAAATTTCGTGATTTTTCGATATACGTATAATTAGTTATGATTTTTTAAAACTCATTTCTGATAACTGAAAATCGGGATTTTATTATCGATCGCCTACTGGTGTGATCGATGATGAATCGATCGTGATTTCTGAATCACTCGACTGGTAGCCTGATTTCGGGGTAAACAAGGTTGTTTAATCCGATTTCAGCTACGGTTATGGTCCCTAATCACTCCTAACCCTAGGATATGCTTTGGGAAGCATTATAAAGAGTGTAAATCCATTGGATATGGATTAGGAGAAGTATTTGGGGTTTGTATCAATTTTAAGGTGTTGGAAAGTTCAATGTTGAATTTCTAACCTTAATTTTGATGGTTTAGAGTTCCTATTGGCTTAGGGACTTCCCAAGGACATTGTTTGTGCAATGGTCAAGGGGGAGCAAGCCTTTAGGGGAAGGAATTCATCATGGGATGATGAATGGTATTTTTTCCTTATGGAAAGGAAAAATGAGTTTTTGTGATACCCAATTTGGAAATTGGGAGAGTGAATAGGATTGCCTCTCTTGAGTGATATGGGACTTGTCACTAGGAAGATGGTAGACATCCTAGATATTTTTAGACCAAGGGGGAGATTGTAAGATCTCATTGGGACATGAGACATTGACCTCCTTGGAGAGAAGACCTTTTTGATGTTAGTCAAAAAGGGGGAGAATGTTTGGGGGAAAACATTTGGAGAGTATTTACCAATTTAGGATAATTGATAAAGGATTGGAGTTAGTATTCTAACTCAATTATTTGTTTGGTTTTTGTCAAACATCAAAAAGGGGTAGATTGTTGGTGCAATCGGCCCAGGTCACGATTGACCAAGACTCAAGTTTGGCTCGAGTGATGTTTTGATGTGTTTTGATGTTTCGACAAAAACATATGACAATATAATTGTCAAGGAAAGTCCAAGCATGGGTCTTGGCGAATGGAAAGTCCAACATGTGTTGGCAAGGAAAGTCCAAGCATGGGTCTTGGCAAATGGAAAGTCCAACATGAGTTGGCAAGGAAAGTCCAAGCATGGTCTTGGCATGGAAAGTCTAACATGGGTTAGCATTTGAAGTCCAAGGGGTTTAATATTGGCAGCGTAAAGTCCAAGCGGTAGTCTTGGCAGCACAAGTCCAATGGTTGGCGGCATAAAGTCCAAGCGGAGTCTTGGCGGCGTAAGTCCAATGTGCCTTGGCGGTGTAGACACCGTTAGCATGACATAGCCGACGGAAGCACCTGAAGGCTAGCGCGATGGATGAACAAGTCATGGATGACTTGGAGGGATCCGAGAGGCGTGAGGCTGATGGAGGTGGCTAGAAGGCTTAGGTCTAGGCTAAGGGTGGTCTAGCAAGTATGGGGGAACCATACTTGAGTTAAAACCTCAGGTGTGAGGTGTGCCCGGTCGGGTGCCATGTGGCGATCGGTGGACCGAAATCAACTAGGGTTTATTGCGGGTTATGGTTTAGCGATCGCCATAGGTTGGCGGATCGGTGATGGATCAGCGATTGATCGTGTGATCAGTCGACTGGTGCTCGAGAATTCGGCCACAGAATGGAGTCGAGACTCGACTGGTCGAGTGAGGACTCCATTAGTCGACTGATGGTCACAATCAGTCGACTGATGGTAGTTCCGTTGGACTTATCCAACGTGGAACTAGCCGTTGTCTCATGACAACAGTGGCATCAGTCGACTGATGGTCCCGATCAGTCGACTGATAGACTTTTTCCAGCACAGGTTGAAGCTATATATGGAGCTCGTGATGGAGAAAAAAGAAATCGGTTCTTGAGGGCTATTGGGGCGATTTGTTGGTGCAAATCAGGTCTCCAAGTGCAAGCAAGCAACCAAGCATTCAAGCAATCAAAACAAGTGTTGTAAAGTCTTTTCTTTACTTGTATTTCATATTCATTATTGTAATTGCTTGTATTTGTATCTTATTGTTGTAAGATTACTTGTAAAGGGTTTCTCCACCCTTGACTTGTGTCAAGAAGGAGTTTTATTGGTTAGTGGTGTTTGTGGCATCGCTAGGGTTCGTACGAACCCAATCCGTGGAGTAGGAACCGGTTCGGTTCCGAACCACGTTATATGCTCTTGTTGTGATTTGTGTTGTGTCCATTTCGTTATTGCTTTTATCATTATATATATTCCGCTGCGCTAACGAAATTGTAGACACGAACGAGATTGAATTCCATTCACGATCGGGCGAGACGCTATTCACCCCCCCTCTAGCTGTTCCAAGGGTCCTAACAGATCTCAGGTCTGGCTATCATCAAGTAAAAGTAAAGCCAGGCGATATTCCGAAGACGGCCTTCCGGACGAGATACGAACATTATGAGTTCGTAGTTATGCCCTTCGGAGTAACCAATGCTCCTGCGATGTTCATGGACCTGATGAATCGAGTATTCTCGGCCTTCCTCGACAAATTTGTAATCGTTTTCATCGACGATATTCTTATCTACTCGAGAGACCGAGAAGAGCATGCTGAACATCTGAAGACCGTACTACAGATTCTTCAGAAAGAGCAACTATATGCGAAATTCTCCAAATGTGAGTTCTGGCTCAATCAAGTGTCGTTCTTGGGTCATGTCATCTCTAAAGAAGGAATCATGGTAGACCCAATAAAGATTGAAGCTGTGAGGAACTGGAATAGGCCAAGGAATGCGAGTGAAATCAGAAGTTTTCTCGGGCTAGCAGGCTATTACAGAAAATTTGTAGAGGACTTCTCTAGAATTGCAGGCCCTATGACAGCCCTCACCCGAAAGGACCAGCAATACAAATGGACTGAGGACTGTGAGAGGAGTTTTACGAAACTGAAAAGGAGACTAACCAGCGCTCCCATTCTGACTCTCCTTGAAGATAATAAAAGCTTCGATATGTATAGTGACACTTCTAAACTAGGGCTCGGAGCTGTACTTATGCAAAATGGCAAGGTTATCGCTTACGCCTCTAGACAGCTCAAGGAGCACAAAAGAAATTATCCTACCCATGACTTAGAACTAGCAGCCGTGGTGTTCGCTCTGAAAATATGGAGGCACTACTTATCACGGGCTCGGTCTGGGATTTATCTGAGACTACAGTGCGAGATATTTCTTCACTCAGAAAGACCTAAATATGAGGCAACGCCGATGGCTCGAGCTAGTCAAAGATTATGATTGTGAGATATTCTATCATCCCGGAAAGGCCAACAAAGTGGCAGATGCACTGAGCAGAAAGTCCGGTGCCGCTTTGATGTCCTTATCGATGCTATCTCAACCCTTGAAAAGGGAAATAATGAATTACGGGATAGAGATTATTTCTGGACAACTTTCCACCATGACGATAGCGCCGACGCTGTTCGACGATATAATGGGAAAGCAAGATGGCGATTCAGACATCCAGAAGATCAAACAGGAAGTCCTGGAAGGAAGGGATAATGGATTCCGCATTTCCAACAGCGGACTATTATACCTCCGGGACCGACTATGTATTCCGGACGATCCGGAATTACGGAAGAAGATACTCGAGGAATCCCATGGAACACCTTATACCATGCATCCTGGATCTAATAAAATGTATCAGGACTTAAGAGATAAATTTTGGTGGTCCGGCATGAAAAGGGATGTGGCTCAGTACGTCAGCACCTGTCTGACCTGCCAGAAGGTTAAGGCAGAACACCAGAAACCTGGGGGATTACTGCAGCCGATACAGATTCCAGAGTGGAAATGGGAAGAAATTTCTATGGACTTCATCTCGGGATTACCCAGAACAACAAATGGTTACGATGCTATATGGGTAATCATAGACCGGTTGACAAAGTCTGCCCATTTCCTGGCGATTAAGATGACCTATTCGGTGGAGCAGCTAGCTCAATTATATGTCAAGGAAATTATCAGATTACATGGAGTGCCTAAGGCTATTATTTCTGACCGTGATGGCCGTTTTACCTCCCATTTTTGGGAATGTGTTCAGAAGGCTCTTGGCACAAAGCTGAGATTAAAGATCGTTTCATCCTCGTAATCGATGGCCGAAAAAGAGTGAACCAGGTGCTGGAAGATATGTTGCGGGCTTGTGCTCTAGACTTTAAGGGGAGCTGGTGTCGATATTTGTGCTTGGCGGAATTTGCTTACAACAACAGCTACCAGGCTACTATTGGAATGACACCATATGAAGCTCTATACGGGAGAAGATGCAGGTCTCCTATCTGTTGGTACGAGGGTGGTGAAAGGAGGGAAATGGGTCCTCAGGCCGTTATTATTGACAATACCACCCGCGCTATACAGAATATCCGTCAGAGAATCGAAACTGCTCAGAGCCGACAAAAGAGCTATGCGGATATGCGGCGTAGACCGTTAGAATTCGAAGTCGGAGACCTGGTATTTCTCAAAGTGACCCCTATGAAGGGAGTGATGAGATTCGGAAGGAAGGGTAAACTGAATCCACGCTACGTGGGACCGTATCCGATATTGCAGAGGGTTGGCAAGGTAGCGTACAAGCTGGAGCTGCCTCAAGAGATGTCAGCTATACACAACGTGTTCCATGTCTCTGTGCTCAAGAAATGCATATCCAGTGCGGACCAAGTGATTGAGCCACAGACTGTACAAGTTCAAGAGGACCTGAGTATGGAAAGTCGGCCTATCCAGATACTGGACCGAGAGGTCAAGAGGCTAAGGAACAAAGAGGTGCCCTTAGTGAAGGTCCTGTGGCAGAATCAACGATACGAGGAAGCTACCTGGGAACGAGAGGAGGACATGAAGCAGAAATACCCAGAATTGTTTTAAGTTTCGAGGATGAAACTTTTACAAGGTAGGAGGATTATAACTTTGTAAAATTTCTAGCAATTTTACGAGAGTTTTTGGCTTTACAATAATGGGCTTGATGTGGGCTTTTTTCGAAAAATAAAAGAAAATAGCCAAAAAGAGATGCAAGGCCTAGGAATTGAACCCCAAACCTCTAGAGATAGCCAAGCCCTATAGATGCACCCACTAACCAGAAGCCCAATAGGATTATATCATTAGAAGAAGAGGGGAAATTGTAGATAAGTGTGATGAGGGTAAATGAAGGGGCATGCAAAAGAGAAGAGAAACTTCTCTTCCTCCCTTTATAAAGAAGAAGGAAGTTTCCACTTGGCAACTTCTTCTTCCCTTCTTCTTCCTCACCGAAAAACCCTCTCTCCCCCTCTCCATCTTCATCCTTTGGCCGAAACCCCCATTCAAGCAAGGAGAAAGCTAGGTGGCTTCTATTAGGTCATCTCCCAAGCAAAGCGAAGGAAGTAAGATTCCCTCACCTGCAGTATATTAGTTTTGTAGGATAGGTTACATGAAAGAAATATGAAGTTGTAGCCCTTTATGTTTCGGCTAACTAAGTTTATGGGCTAGGATTCATGAAAATGCTACTAGGGAAAATTTTTATGGGTTGTATACTTCAAGAAGGAATCTTTAGGTGTCAAAAGTCCAAGGGTTTTAGCCCTTACATGTTTCGGCCAACCCAAGCTTTTGGGGTTAGGGTGGCATGAACTTGATTCTAAGGTTGTGTTCATAAATGGTATGCTTCAAGTAGGAATCTTTAGGTGTCAAAAGTCCAAGGATTTTAGCCTTACATGTTTCGGCCAACCCAAGCTTTTGGGGTTAGGGTTGCATGAACTTGATTCTAAGGTTATGTTCATAGAGTGTAGGCTTCAAGTAGGAATGTTTAGGTAATAAAAACCCAAGCTTGAGCCCTTACATGTTTCGGCCAACCAAGATATTTAGGGCTAGGGTTGCATGAAAAGGCTTCTAAGGGAAGTAGGAGATGTTATATGCTTCATGTAGAAGTTTTAAGTGACAAAAAAAATATACAAGGTTTGATACCTTACATGTTTCGGCCAACATTGGTTCTAGGGTTAGGGTTTCATGAAACCCCCCCCCCTTATGAAGTTATGTTATGTGTATGAGTTTAATATGTTAGGAAATGAAAATATGCCTATGAAATATGCTTAGGGTTCATGATGTAATATGCTATGAAATATGCTTAGGTGATGAACATGTTTAATGATTTAATATGCCATGAATATGCCTAGGAAATATGCTCATGTGATGAACATGTTTATGATATAATATGCCATGAAATATGCCTATGTGATGAACATGTTTTATGATTTAACATGCCATGAATATGCCTATGAAATATGCTTAGGTGATGAACATGTTTGTGATGTAATATGCCATGAATATGCCTATGAAATATGCTTAGGGTTCATGATGTAATATGCTATGAAATATGCTTAGGTGATGAACATGTTTTATGATTTAATATGCCATGAATATGCCTAGGAAATATGCTCATGTGATGAACATGTTTATGATATAATATGCCATGAAATATGCCTATGTGATGAACATGTTTTATGATTTAACATGCAATGAATATGCCTATGAAATATGCTTAGGTGATGAACATGTTTGTGATGTAATATGCCATGAATATGTCTATGAAATATGCTTAGGGTTCATGATGTAATATGCTATGAAATATGCTTAGGTGATGAACATGTTTTTTGATTTAATATGCCATGAATATGCCTAGGAAATATGCTCATGTGATGAACATGTTTATGATATAATATGTCATGAAATATGCCTATGTGATGAACATGTTTTATGATTTAACATGCCATGAATATGCCTATGAAATATGCTTAGGGTTCATGATGTAATATGCTATGAAATATGCTTAGGTGATGAACATGTTTTATGATTTAATATGCCATGAATATGCCTAGGAAATATGCTCATGTGATGAACATGTTTATGATATAATATGCCTATGTGATGAACATGTTTTATGATTTAACATGCCATGAATATGCCTATGAAATATGCTTGTGTGATGAACATGTTTGTGCTTTAGGACCCCTTTATGTTATGAATGCATGTATGCTATGAAATGTCTAAGATGGAGATGCTTCCCTTTCAAGTAGGGATTAAGAGCTCTCCTTATGATAAGATAAGATGGAGATGCTTCCCTTTCAAGTAGGGATTAAGAGCTCTCCTTATGATAAGACAACAAAGAAAGGAATTAAGTATTTTACTTTGTAAGAGGTTAAGTACCCGACCCGTCAGGTGGTCGTTAATCAAATCCATAGGGACATAAGAAGACGTAAGAGGTCTTGCTCTAGTAGGTCTGGTGGCTCGCTACCCCAGCCTATTAGGGAACATGCATTATGTGGTACTTAACCTGGGGCCCCCCATGCAAGTTATGATTATGTTGAAGTATCTATATGTATATGTTTTGAAAAGAAAGGACTTTTATGAAATTATGAATGCTTATGGTTAAAGTTTATGAATGCTTATGAACTTGTCCTTTATGCATGTTTAGATTTCATGATGCCATGAATGCTTATAGTTAAGTTTAAGAATAGTTGTGACTATGTACTTTATGCATGTTTCAGATTTATGATGTTACGGATACTTATGTTATGAATGCTTATGGTTAAGTTTATGAATGCTTATGAACTTGTCCTTTATGCATGTTTAGATTTCATGATGCCATGAATGCTTATAGTTATGTTTAAGAATATTTGTGACTATGGACTTTATGCATGTTTAGATTTCATGATGCCATGAATGCTTATATTTAAGTTTAAGAATATTTGTGACTATGGACTTTATGCATGTTTCAGATTTATGATGTTACGGATACATATGTTAGGAATGCTTATGGTTAAGTTTATGAATGCTTATGAACTTCTCCTTTATGCATGTTAGATTTTATGAAGTTATGATGCTTATAGTTGAGTTAAGAATAATTGTGATTATGTACTTTATGCATGTCTAAGATTTATAATGTTATGGATTGCTGATGTCATGAATGCTTATGTTAAATTATGCCCTGCTTAGGTTTAATTATGCTTAGCTTGCGGATGTAAACTCTATGCCATGCTTAGGTTTTATTATGTGGGTATGTTGATAATTAGTGTTGCTATCAAACACTTAGGCTATTTATGCTAGTATGCTCATGTTTCTAATTGCTTGATGAAGTTTGTGGCTTTTGTGAGTAGGCAAGAATCTTACTAAGCTATATGCTTATAGTTTATGTTGTCCATATACTGCAAATAAAGGAAACCTGAACTAGCAGGAAGGGCCGAGTGTGTGTGATAGTGGCATGGTGGAGAAAGACCCTGTTACTATCTACTTATATTACATGCACAATGAACCACTTAAGACTTTGCTTCCGCTTATAAGACTTATGAATCATTAGTATCATGTTGGATGATGCTTATTTATGTTACTGTTCAAGTACTTAAGAACTCATGAATGACTCTTTATGTTATGCATGTTAGAAATGAGACAAGATATGTTAACATGCTGATTATGAATATGATATGTGGCGCATGTGCAAAAGAAGGTTTAAGTTATGATAACATGTAAAAAAAAAAAATAGTAAAGTAGCGCCGCCCTGAGAGCAGATAAGGGCGGGTGTTACAACACAACCACCCATAGCCACATATTCGGCTTCGGTGGTTGATAAAGCAACACAATGTTGCTTCCTACTACTCCAACTAACTAGGGAGGACCCAAGAAATTGGCATCCACCACTAGTACTCTTCCTATCCAATTGGTAACCGGCATAATCGGAATCGGTATAGCCAAGCAACTCAAAGGACCTAGTTCTAGGATACCAAAGTCCTACATTTAGGGTGCCTTTAATATATCTTAAAATTCTCTTAACGGCTACTAAATGTGATTCTTTGGCACAAGATTGGTATCTTGCACACATACCTACCGCAAACAAGATATCGGGTCTACTAGCGGTTAGGTATAGTAGGCTACCAATCATACTCCTATAAAGTTTAAGATCAATTGATTTACCATCATGATCACTATCTATTCTAGTGCTAGTGGCCATAGGAGTGGTTACAATTTTGGCATTTTCCAAACCAAATTTCTTGATCATTTCATTTGCATATTTGGTTTGATAAATATGAATACCTTCATTGGTTTGTTTGACTTGTAACCCTAGGAAAAAGTTGAGCTCTCCAACTAAACTCATTTCAAATTCATTTTCCATGTTTTTTATAAAGTCTTGAAGAAGATCATCATTTGTTGACCCAAAAATAATGTCATCAACATATATTTGGGCTATAAAGATATCCTTTAATGTTGACTTTATAAACAAGGTTTGATCTACTTGGCCTCTCCTAAAATCCTTAGAAATTTAGAAAGATGGCAATCTTTCATACCATGCCCGGGGAGCTTGTTTTAACCCATATAATGCTTTCCTAAGCTTATATACGTGGTTTGGATAATCTATGTTCTCAAACCCGGGTGGTTGCTCTACATATACTTCCTCCTTAATATAACCATTTAAGAATGCCGATTTAACATCCATTTGGTAGAGTTTAAATCCCATATAGGAAGCATACCCTAAGAGAATTCTAATAGATTCTAATCTAGCAACCGGGGCATAAGTCTCATCATAGTCAAGCCCCTCAACTTGATTGAATCCCCTAGCAACCAACCTAGCCTTATTTCTAGTGATATTTCCTTGGTCATCTAGCTTATTTCTAAAGACCCATCTTGTAGTAATTATGGTGCTACCATTGGGTCTAGGTACTAACTCCCATACTTTACTCCTCTCAAATTGAGCCAATTCATCTTGCATTGCCAAAATCCAATTCGGATCATGTAATGCATTATTGATCGATTTAGGCTCAATTTGTGAAATAAGAGCAACTTGACTAGTAGGAGGTCTATGAAATGACCTAGTTCTTACTCCTTGAGATATATCTCCTACTACTTGGTCAAGTGGATGATCTTGATGAATTCTTAGGGTTCTAGAAGGGGATTCATATTGATCATTGTTATCTTCCACCCTTCTTTCATCATCGGAATCTCCTCTTCCTCCCCCTTGATCATTACCCCTTATGGTCAAATTTTAAAGTTTTTGGGTAATGTCTTGATTATTGTCATTAATATCCTTATCAATGGAGGACTTTCTAGGGAGGTACTAGTGGTTTCATCAAATTGAACATTGGAGGACTCCTCAATCCCTTGGGTTCTCTTATTGTAGACTCTATATCCTTTACTTGTGGATGAGTATCCAACTAGGATTTCCTCATCCACTTTGGATTCAAATTTTCCTAAGTTGTCTTTGGTGTTTAGAATATAAACTTTACATCCAAAGACTTTGAAATAATGAATTGTGGGAATAGTCCCATTCCATAATTCAAATGATGTCTTTCCTAAAAACCTATGGATTTGAACCCTATTTTGGATATAGCAAGCGGTATTAACCGCTTCCGCCCACAAGTAGCTAGGTAGAGAATATGCATTAAGCATAGTCCTAGCCGCCTCTTGTAGGGCACAATTTCTCCTTTCCACCACTCCATTTTGTTGGGGTGTTCTAGGACAAGAGAACTCATGCTTGTACCCTTGCTCTAAACAAAATTGTGAAAATTTAGAATTCTCAAATTCACCACCATGATCACTACGGATCCGGTTGATTTTGAGACTCTTTTCATTTTCAACCCTTTTACTAAATCCTATGATTATTTCTAAGGTATCATCCTTATGTTTCATAAAGTAGACCCAAGTATACTTAGAAAAATCATCTACTATAACTAAACAATATTTGTTACCATTTAAAGAGGGAGTGCTATGGCAATCAAATAAGTCAAGATGCAATAATTCTAATGGTAAAGAGGTATTAGTTAGGGTTTTACCTTTGTGTGATGCCTTTGTTTGTTTTCCTTCTTGGCATGCATCACACATTTTGTTCTTGACATATTTGATCTTTGGTAGCCCTTTGACCAACTCCAACTTGGTTACCTTGGCTATGTTTTTCATGTTGATGTGCCCCAATCTCCTATGTCATAGCCAACTTTCTTCTTCTTTTGCAACAAGACACTTAGTAGAAATGTTAGAGGCATATGAAAGATCAACATAATAAATATTTGATTTCCTATATCCAACTAATATACAATCATTTAATTCCTTGTGTCTAATCATGCATTTAGAGGATTCAAAAGAAACATGGTAGCTTGCATCACAAAGTTGACTAACACTTAATAAATTAAATTTCATATTTTCAACTAGTAAAACTTTGTGAATGACAATTTTGGGGGATACCTCAATTGTACCTCTACCTAATATCTTGAGTTTTCCACTATTTTCAAAAGATACCGCTCCCTTCTTCACATACTTAATTGTGGAGAATTTGCTCACATCCCCGGTCATATGTGTTGAGCAACCGCTATCCACAATCCACATACCTTGCTCACCTACCTAAATCACATGAAAAACACAAGCTTTTGGTACCCAAACATTGGACCGGTAACATTAAGTAAAAACTTCTTAGGTACCCATGCTTTCTTGACCTTACCATTAATAGTTGCTTTCCTATTAATCAATGAAATATAAGCAACTTCTTTTTCCTTTGACTTATATCATAAACCGGCCTTGTTGTAAACGGCTCTTTGTCGACTAAGGATCATATCAAGATATTTTGAGCCATTTGAAAATTTCTCTAAACATGCTCTTAATTCACTAACCTCATCCTTAAGTTTGTCATTTTCTTCCTTAAGCATGCAAGAATCATCATGTGAAGGTTTTTCATTTCTAATGGCCTTTAGTTCTACCTTCATGCTCTTAACCTTAGATTTAGACTTATCTAGAGCTTCTTTAAGATAAGCAATTGATTTATAAAGAAGCTTAACTCTAGGAGAGTTCATTACCTCATCGTCACTAGATGACGATTCATCACTTGAAGACTCTTCTCCTTGGCTTGATGTACCGGAGTCATCTTCTTGGGCCATGAGTGCTACATGGCGTGTGATGTGGCAAAGCTCATCATCATCGGAGGAATCTTCAACACTTGGTGTGTCCCATGTGGTTTGAGCCACCAAGGCCTCCTTCTTCTTCTTCTCCTTCTTGTCCTTATTTTTCTTTTCTTTTTCCTCCTCCTTCTTTAACTTCGGGGCAATTTGGCTTTATGTGCCCCTTCTTATTGCAAGCATGGCAAATCACATTATTATTAAAATTTGAATTACCACTAGTTTTACCTCTTGAAGAATGAGACCCCTTCCTTGCTTCTCTATTCTTGAACTCCTTTGATTTTCTATAGAGTTTCTTGACAAAGTTGGCCATCTCACTAGAAGAGTCTCCATCACTACTTGAATCACTCTCCAACTCGGATGATGATGACACTTCTTTTCTTTCTTTCTTCTTCTTTTCCTTCTTCTCAACAAATAGAGCTAAACCCTTTTCCTTAGAGGACATGTTAGTTTGCTCATGTAATTCAAACTCACAAAATAATTCATCAATTTTAATTTGAGAAAGATCCCTAGTTGATTTAATAGCATCAACTATAGAAGTCCATAGAGAATTTCTAGGAAATGCTTGAAGTATGTATCTTACCAAATCCCGGTTGTCAACTCGCTCACCTATGATGTGAAGTCCATTCACAATTTCCTTGAACCTTCCATGCATTTGACTTACGGTTTCATGCATCTTCATTTGGAAGGCCTGAAGTTGTCCAATTAGCAAGTCCTTCTTGGCCCTCTTTGACTCCTTGGATCCTTCATTTAGCTCAATGAGCTTTTCCCATAGCTCCTTGGCGGATTCGAAAGGGCCTACCTTGTTGAGTTGCTCCATGGTAATACCGCATTGAATGGTGAGTACCGCCTTTGCATTTGATTCGAATCTCCTATTCATTTCCTTTGTCCAATCCTTGCTTGGAATAGGATTCCCATGTTCATCCACCGGTTCCTCGAAGCCATCTACAATGCTATGCCAAATTTCAATATTACTCATTAGATAGTACTTCATCCTACCTTTCCAATATGCAAAATGACTCCCATCGAAGAGTGGTGGCTTGGCGGTGCTATATCCCTCTTGAAGAGCCATTGATGCCTTGGTTGATGGTGAAATCTTCCAAGCTATCCGGGCTCTAATACCACTTGTTAGGATCTTTGGAATGACTAGAGGGGGGGTGATTAGCCTTTCTTCGTTTCTACAAATACGTTAGCGGAAGCAATACAAATACAAATAAGAATACGAATAAGAAAACAATGAAAGCAATGCTAACACCCGATGTATGTGGTTCCGAGATGATGCTCCTACTCCACGGCAATCCGTAAGGTGGATTAGCCCTAGCCAATCTTCACTAAAACCTCCTTTGGATGAACCAAGGTGGAGAAACCTTTTCTTACAATGCTCTCCTCTTCTTTACAATGATGGAAGATTAAAATCTAGAGAAGAGGAGGTTTAGAATCACTAAAGCACTTGGGAAAGCTTGGTGAGCACGAGGGTATAGCTAGGAATGAGAGCACTAGCTTCACCAAGCTCTCCAAGGCCCCTTCTTATAGAAGAGGGGTTGTTTTTCCCGTTGGGCTCCGATCAGTCGACTGATGCTTACCATCAGTCGACTACCGCGCGAAGCCAACGACTTCTGAACCATCAGATCCGCGGAGATTCGTAGCCGCAATTTCCAACGGCCAAGTGATCAGTCGACTGATCCCTCCATCAGTCGACTGATGGAGTGATCAGTCGAGTGATCGTAGGCCGCAATCAAGTGCGACTACATTCTGTGCTCGTTTTTGCACCGACTCGATCGCCATCATTGGCGATCGGTGATTAACATCAGATCGCTTGCCAAAGCGATCGGTGATAGTTAGGGTTTCACCCTGACTCAGTCGAGCACCTGACCAGTCGACTAATATATCGTATCAGTCGACTGATACTCATCAAGTATGAGTAATTCACACTTGATTTTACACCCTAGACCTAGACTCAACCTTCTAACTCCTCATTAAGCCTTGTGCCTTTAGGATCCCTCCGAGTCCGTGACTTGTTCATCCTTTGGCTTTGCTTCCAAGAGCTTCCTTCAGTTTCGTCATATCTTGGGTTGCCAAATGCTTGGACTTTACGCCGCCAAGACTACAAGCTTGGACTTATGCTGCCAAGACCTTACTTTGGACTTCCTTTGCCAAGGTTCACTTGGACTTTACGCTGCCAAGACTACAAGCTTGGTCTTACGATGCCAAGTCCATCCCTTGGACTTCCTTTGCCAAGATCATACTTGGTCTTCCTTTGCCAAGGTTCACTTGGACTTTACGCTGCCAAGACTACAAGCTTGGTCTTATGCTGCCAAGTCCGTCCCTTGGACTTTCCTTGCCAAGATTATACTTGGACTTCTCTTTTACCAAGTCTTCATCCTTGGATTTTCCTGTCACTTAAACATGTTCGTAATTAGATCACAAAACATTGCCTAACTTAGATGATTATCCAAACATCAAAATATAAAAATGCTTGGAGCATTGTTGCACCAACAATAGTGTTTAGTAACACTTACACCAACAAAATTATCCCTCGAAATCACTCCAATCGCCTATTCCACTTGCTTATGCAGTGGCAAGCCTAGGAGTTCATCCAAAACTACATCCGAAGGCTCTCGGATTATACGCACATCCGAGAGACATATCGTACCATACTTCTAACAATTTGACCATCCGTAAGGATATGTCTACAGCAAAAGTGCAAAGTCTAAGGGCATCCCTTAACTTCTTAACTGTTGGTCCACATCTCACCTAACAGTAGAGATACCACCGACCCACAAGTTGATGAATAGGAAACTTCTATTCAAACTAAGAATGTTCTAGACAAAGATACCTGTAAACTACAAGTATCTCTCAATATATTAACTCAGAGGGTAAACTAGAGTAATTCCCTGAACGATCAAATATCTGTCGATTCGATCCAAAAGGCTCCCCACAGAGAACTAGATCAGATATAACAGTTCGTGACAAAGCGGTCACATTTCTACGACGAATGCCTCGAGGATTTTTCCTAAATCATCTAATCCCATCCCTAATTCCTACGAGTTGCAACTGTAGAATACAAAATAGATACGACCATCGTCGTATACTCTCTCCTCTGTACCAAGCCAATCCACATCTAAGGGTAACTGTTATTATTGTCATCTGTATGAGACGATGTCTTCAGCGGATGCTGCTTCATAAGTCACTTCCCTTGAAGGGAAGTATCATGGAACTCCACCCATGCCTGTGGTAGTAGGTCCCGACTGATGAGATAACCAAGTCTTCTATGCTGAACTCTGTTGTCGAGACGGTGCATCATCCTCCCGAAACACCATTGGTAGTCTTCAAAGTATAACTCCTCAAATGTACTGGTTGCTTACAATAGCAACAGATGTACTGATCCAATGGACAATCTGACTTCATGTGTCTTCGTGATCTGCACTGCACGCACACAATCCCTTCGAAGTCTTTGTTCTGATTTTGTTGATATCCACGAGAACATCCTGATGATCTGCGGTTGGTCTTCTATAATCAAAAAATAGCTCAAAGTCTCTGACTCTGATCTTGCTCCTTTATCCCACAGTCGGAGACTTCTGACTCTATTAAGTTGACCTGCAATATTTGCTTACCGATCTCCAACTCTTAAACCCTTGTACGAAGTCATTTCTAAACTCCTGTCTCAATCCAACGTCTTCCGGCAGGATCTGGTAGAAGATCCTGGAATCCTAATCCAACTATAAGCTAATAACTCTGGGTGACTTAAATCGTCCATTCATCTTCTTGAGCTATTAGGTGGTCGTAACCTCTGCAAGTCTCACGACTCTGCACAGTACACTATTACTAACTAATCACTCTACTTGAAGCTCAAGAATTTTCTATAATGTGTCACTGAAAGTGACACGAGGAAATACTCTATTTCAACATCACAAAACCATGATTAAGTGATATATTATTCCCCGAAGATTATTTTCTGCATTTACCATGAAATACCAACTTGATCCCGATAATGGTATGCAAACAACTCACTTTCTCTGTATAACACGAGTTAAGTACTCAAAGGTACCTTCAAAGTTATACTACTTAGTATGAACAACTCAGGGATAAAATCCTTATGAAACACGGTAACCTAGCCTTCAGCTATCTGCATCAACAATAGTCTACTTGTCTTGTCCATTACCCAACAGGTAATGATCTGACTAGCATAATTAGTGAAGATCTCTAAGACTGTAGTCTCTGATTTTCACAAGAAATGTGAATACTTGACCTTTATTTTCTGACTCGGTATCAGTCGGCTCTCAAAGGTAAATCACCTTTTCGACACAGGTTTAAGACTCACAGACTTAACAGGTCGTTCCTGTGGTCAACTAATACCACGATTACGAATAATAACTAGTATACTACAGGTTATTCCCTGTTATTAACATTAAAAGCATAGTCAACTAAAATCGAGAGTATAAACCCTAAAGGCCATTCCGGTTGGTCGCCTCAGTGGACGACCCCTATTACAAGTCTGCACAGGTGTCATAACTCTATTGTATACAACTACTGATCAAGTTAGATAAATATCTACTAAACAATAAGTTATCAGGAATTCTTTCCTCATGCTGCTTGGAGCTCAGGCCGCTATCCATCTCATCTCAGAAAATCAAAACCGAATAAATCGACTCTCGAGAATCCAAGACTCGACACAAAAAATAACATTGTATGACATCGCAGAACCTAGGGCTCTGATACCACTAAAGTTGTCACGCCCCAAGAGCATGCCGAGCCGAAAATCAAATGGACGACATCTCCCCTGTACGTGGCAATATTTCGGGTTAATACAAGGCCCGTAGGCCCACAATAACAACATAACATATACAATAAATACAACAACTACTCAAAGCATAGCGGAAACATAATACAACAATCTACACACATGCATACCGGTATGACTAACACATCACAACGACACGAAACCTCGACAAAATTTGAATCTATAACATAGTACATCACGAACACCAAATACATAACATAATGTATGGAAAGCCCAAAACAAACACGGGAGCCTTGGAGGTGAGATGAGATGTCAGCCAGCGGTGCTCCAAGCCGTCACGAAGACTTCTACCTGTTACCTGGACGATAGAAAAACCCAGGGTCCATGGTGGTGGTGAGTAAAACTCAGCAGGTAATAGAAAAACATGTATATATGTAATATCACATGTATTTCAATAACATAATCTAGAGGTACAACAGGTATATCAGCATAGTATATAAATACAAGCATATACCGTCTAACCAAATGAACAACGAAAAATGCAGATATACCTGAAGTCTGCTACGCTACTCTGATCCAACCTGAACATATATCCAACATATATATAACAGGAAGAGTAATACCAACTCATAATCTACTCGTGCTACAGGTCAAGGTATCTAATAGTCTGTCCAACACATATACCAGTATCCGACACAACCGTATATCATATGCAAGAAGCAAGCATGAATATGATGTACAAACAAGTGCAGCAAGCATAATACAATCAAATGCATCATCACAATAAGCATATATATATAAACTGCATCTATATATGTATACTAATCACAATCATCCATATATATATATATATATATATATACACACATGCATATATGTATATATATGGAACGAATCCGATCTGCTGAGCGCCCGAAATCTACGCGCCTGTGCGCGAATTACAGTCGTGAACAGTGTTTTCACTGTTCACAACACTGATGTGAACAGTGAAAACACTGTTCACATCCGTGTTTCGCGCACAGTCGCGCACAAATTCGGCGCTCAGTTGATCTGCATCCATATATGGAAATATGCAAAAATGCCATAAGTCGGCAATGCAGTATGCATGGTCATGTCGGCTCACCCTAAAGCTACCACGACCCAAGTGTGGCCTCGGTGGCTCGAGCATGACAACTGTCCCAACTCAACACCAACCACTACTCTCGAGTGGCCGAGTGGGCAGTATGATCGAGTAGCATATAAGCGTGAAGAGCAAGCTACACGATGGGGGTCCCCGCTGTTGGCCACTCCGACAGTCACTACCCTTGAGTGGTCGAGTGCCACACACGCATGACTACGACACGCAAATCCAACTACCACCGTCTATAGTGATAGAGTGCGGCACCACAATGCTTTGCCCTCACACCGGTTACTCCTCCTATGAGTAACCGTGGAGGCAGGATGACTGGCGACCCTCTCAACCACAAGGGAGACCTGGTCACCAGCGTGCATGCAAATGACATGAATGCAATGTCTCACATAAAGACCTCCACCATAGACTTTCTGTTGGTGCAGTGGGCACCAAAGTCGAACCGGTATTTTGATTATGGCAAAAGGCTCAATAGTTAAGGGTATATTTGTTATCTTACGAGCTCAATTAAGTGTGCAGAAATGCTAAAGTTGAGCGGAAGGTCTGCGACACCCGGTGGGAACCGAGGTGGTCGGGCAACACCAGAGGGACTTCGGAGGAAGCCGAGGTACTCGGGTGAAGACCGGAAGCGAGGCTACAAGGTAAGCTCGTGTGAAAGCGAAGCAAGGTCGTTAAGCGTAGATCCGACCCAATACCTCCAATGGAAGGTCTAGGTCGAGATCAAATGGTTAGAACCATCGTACTTTATATTTTAAGCTAACTTGTACTGCAGTCCAAAACCCTTTGACTACAGTCAACTGCTAGTCAAGTTCCAGCCTCGAGAAGAGCTCGAATTTCAAGGGGGTGAATTTGGACTTGACTCGTGTTTTGGTACAAAGGGTGATGTGGCATCAAGGTGGACATCCAAACCATCACCAAGCTTCCTTGTGGTGGGCCAAGGAGGTTGGAGGTGGCACAAGGTGGTTGGATGAAACACCTCATCCTCAAGTTGGCGCCCAAGGAGGTTGGAGGTGGCACAAGGTGGTTGGATGAAACACCTCATCCTTGAGTTGGCGCACAAGAAGGTTGGAGGTGGCACAAGGTGGTTGGATGAAACACCTCATCCTTGAGTTGGGATAAGAACCTCACCTTGGACACTACCTATGTCTAAATTCATAGATCAATATCCATAAATAGACATGTTCACTCCAAGCAAAAACATGTATTCAAGAGCTCTCAACACGCGCCGTAACGCCGCTACTACTACTCACATTTGCTCTGACGAAGTGCCGCCGACAACGTTCTACTTATAAGAGTTGTCGGTATATTTATTTAAGTTCTACTTCTTTAAATTGTCTTTGTGCTTTAATCGTAACAAGGAAAGGGGAGTGTCCTTTGCCTTGATTTCTTTTATGTCGTTGCTCCTACCTCCAACGAGGAGGAGTGGTTTTAGTGAATTGCCCTCCGTACGTGATCAAGGATCACTAGGGCCGTGGATTAGCAATCGAAAGATTGTGAACCACGTAAAAATATCTTGTCTACTTTATATTTCCGCTGTGCACTCTCTACTTGCTTTTTACTTATTGCAAAAGTTTTTTAACGACATCGTATCGCTATTCACCCCCCCCCCTCTAGCGACACTGTCGATCCAACAATTGGTATCAGAGCCGGGGGCGCTAAGATTCGGTGAAACCACCAATCTAGCTTTGTTTTCTTTTTTACAGATTTTTATTTATTTATTTCTGTTTTCGTATAATTATTTCACTTGCTTATCTTCTCCTACATATAGAATTGCATTAGAGGCTTTAGGATCCGGATAAGGTTGTCCTTGGGTTAGATCCGAGTAAGGTTGTCCTCGAACTTCAGCGACATTCGCATTTGATTGTTTATTTCTTTTTGCAAGTTACATTTTATATATCTTTTTACTTCCCGCACTACTAATCCAAGGCGAAAGTCTTGGAATATTCTTTCGTGTGTGTTTTGCAAGATTCTTTTAAATGCGTTCTTCTTCTTGTTTTTAAATGGCCCATCTCGAAGGGTTTAGCACCGCCCGACCCCCGTTTTACAACGGTAATGACTTTCGTTATTGGAAGGGTCGGATGGAATGCTTTCTTAAAACCCAAATCGAGATGTGGATCGTAATCCAAACCGGTTTCACACTTCCTATTAATGAAGATGGTGAATCTTTGGGTTACGATCAATGGTCAAATTCCATGAAAAAACAAGTAGAAGCCGATGCCAAGGCAACTCAAATCTTGCAATGTGGGTTGTCCAAGGAAGAGCTCAACCGCGTCGGCCCATTCATTAGTGCAAAGGACTTATGGACCAAGCTAGTGGAACTACACGAAGGCACCGACGACACGAAGGTATGTAAAAGAGATTTACTTTTAAATAAATTGTATAACTTGAAAATGCAGGAAAACGAGACCGCAACTCAACTACATGCTCGTATCCAAGACATCGTCAACCAACTCCATGCCATCGCACAAAAGGTCGAGAATCGCGACCTTATCAGGTATTCTCTTAACTCGTTTCCTAGGACCACCTTGTGGGCATCCATGGTCGATGCCTACAAGGTCTCCAAGGACCTTTCTAAAATTAGGTTAGGCGAATTGTTTTGAACTTGAATTACATGAGCAAACTAACGTGGTCCAGGGAGAAGAGTATTTGCGTTAGTTGCAGGTTCCAAGAAGAAGAAGCGCAAGCAAGCCACCCCGAAGGAAGAAGGCGAGTCCGAATCGGAAGTAGACTCGAAATAGAATCCGAACTAGTCAATCTAGTTCGGAAGATGATCAAGAGGCAACGACCAACAACTCAAGGTAAGCCTAAACCTAATTCAAATACTTCTAATTTTAGATGCTATGAGTGCAGCGGTTCGGTCACATCAAGTCGAGTGCCCAAAGCTAAAGAATAACGCATCAAAGACCAGAAAGCGCTAAGCGCTACTTGGGAGGAGTTGTCGGAGGAAGAAGAGCGATATCCAAGCTCTAATGGCCAAGCCGACCGAGCACGACTCGAAACCAAGAAGAGTCGAGTCAGAATCCGATGATGAGCTTCCATTCAAGACAAGCCACGGATCCGTATCCGGTTCAAAAGAATCATTAAGGGTAAGTCGGTCGTTACTTAATACTTTGTATGGTGCAATTAAATTTTTAAATAAGAAACTAGCTAAGTCCGAGTCCAAGGTCGAGACCCAAAATGAGGAGGTTAACCTCCTCAAACATGAGGTCTCCTAACCTCTTCGACTACCTCGTATTCAAGAGGAGGACTCAACTCAAGTTGAAAAGCTTGAAGTTGAGAACTCGCTTTTGAAAACACAAGTCGAAGACCTTAGGAACACGTTGGAAAGGTTCACTTTGGGATCAAGGGACTTGACCTCTTACTTGGATCACAAAGGGCCGTGTACACAAGGCCGGACTCGGGTTTAACTCAAATACACCCAATAAGTCATATATGTCTATAGTAAACCAACATAAGAAAAATGTCCAAGCATGGGTCCCTAAGATCACTTTGATTTCAACTTTAGGATCTAACATGTATTGGGTTCCCAAGGACCAAATTCACTATGTGAATAGACCCACTCGATTCAATGGTCCAGGAGCCAATACAAAATGTATTTTGTTAAGTCTTAGAAATTGCATGCTTAGTTTTTCCTTTATTTTTAGAATGGTTAGATAGGACTCATAACCAACTAAAATCCTGCGAAAGATTGAGCCTCGGGAGCCTCTTTTCAAAAATAAACCAACTAAAATCCTACGAAAAGATTGAGCCTCGGGAGCCTCTTTTCAAAAATAACTAGTTAGACCAAGGCGTAGTCTCAAGTAAGTCGAGTTATCAATTTCTTGAAATTAGCTTTGTCTAAGGAAGTGGTCGTTGTTCCGATCAAAGAAGGCCTCTGTGCCTCGCCACGACACGAAGCTAATCTCTTGAAAAGATTACTTGATGAGCTTAGACTAAATCGAATCTAACCTAATGTTGGTTAAAATTAATCAAGTAAAATTGAAAGTCATCTCACAGTAACACATAGGAATAACATGTTTTGATCATGTAGATATTGGTGAGATGATTTAGGTTTAAAAACTTACAAACAACCCTTTAGTAATTCCATTGATCCTACACTCTTAGAGTCGAAGAAACCATTAATATAGTTTTCGACGAAGGACACGAACCCGTTCAATCCTTAACAAAACCAACTAGCAAATCAACTTATAGCGAACCCGACTCTGATCTTGAACTTGAATCTCGTCCTAACCCAAGTCATCCTATCGACCAAGTGATAGATGACTCTAACCCAAGTCAAACTAGAACTCACCCAAGTCATCCTATCGACCAAGTGATAGATGACCCTAACCCGAGTCACACTAAGACTCAAACAAATCATCCTATCACTCAAGTTATAGGTGATCCAAATTTAGGGGTTCGAACTAGAGCTTCATATCGAAACCTTAGTCAAATCTCGTTAATTTCCAAAATCGAACCCAAAACTATTGAACAAGCACTTCTTGATCCCGACTGGATTATTGCTATGCAAGAAGAGCTAGCTCAATTCACTAGAAATGAAAGTCAGGAATTAGTACCACCACCTAAAGAAAAATCAATTATTGGAACAAGGTGGGTATTTGAAATAAACTTGATGATAAAGGTGAAGTAGTTAGAAATAAAGCTAGGTTAGTCGCAAAGGGTTTAGTCAAGTCGAAGGTTTAGATTACGATGAGACCTCTCGCCCCGTAGCGGACTAGAGTCCATCCGAATGTTGTTAGCATATCTTTGCACATCGAGGTTTTAAATTGTTTCAAATGGATGTCAAGTCAGCATTTTGAATGGATACATTAAGGAAGAAGTTTCGTCATCAACCTCCGGATTGAAAATCTAGATAAACGACCATGTCCTTAGACTTAAGAAAGCCCTATATGGACTCAAACAAGCCCCAAGAGCTTGATGCGAAAGGCTTCGATCTATCTTAAGTCCAAAGGATTCAACCAAGGTTTAGTCGACCCAACCTTATTCGTTAAAACCGTAGGAAAAGAAATCTTTATAGCCCAAATCTATATAGATGATATAATTTTTGGAACTACCAACTCGATCTGCTAAACGAATTCATCTCACTTATGGAAAGTGAATTTGAAATGAATTTAGTGGGAGAGTTAAGTTTCTTCTTAGGTTTACAAATTAAACAAACTAAAGATGGAATATATTTACATCAACAAAAATATACTAAGGACTTAATAAATCGATTTGGAATGCAAGATGCTAAAATAATCAATACACCTATGGCAACTAATGTTAATATAAACGAAGATGTAGAAGGAAAACCCGTTGACCTAAAATACTATAGGAGCGCAATAGGAAGTCTCCTATACTTAACCGCGAGCCGACCCGACATTTTATTCGCGGTAAGTATGTGCATGAGGTTACAAACTGTGCCAAGGAGTCTCACCTAACCCTAGTCAAGCGTATCCTTAGATATCTAAAGGCACGCTAAAGCGTAGGTATTTGGTACCCTAGATCTACCGAGTTTAATCTAATCGGCTACTCCGACTCGACTATGCGGTAGTAAACTCGATAGAAAGAGCACGAGTGGTTGTTGTCAAATCCTCGGCTCGAGTCTAGTAAGTTGGTGCAGTAGGAAGCAGCATTGCGTTGCCTTATCTACCACCGAAGCCGAATACGTTGCGATGGGTGAGTGTGTCTCTCAGCTCCTGTGGATGAAGCACACTCTCCAAGACTTTAGCTTAATCTTTAACAACATTAAAACCTACATAGATAACATTAGTTCAATTAACTAAAAATCCAATATGTCATTCTAGGACAAAACATATAGAAGTTAAACACCACTTCATTAGGGAACATGTAACTAATGGAACTATACAACTAGAGTATGTTGAGTCCAAATCAAACCTAGCGGACATCTTCACCAAACCACTACCCGAAGCCGAATTTAGTTTATTAAGACGAAAGTTAGGTATGTGCGTAATAGAGTAGGATTTAAATTTTTCTATATATGTACTCTACTTTTGCTTCTTTTTATGAAATTAGCCTAAGTCTTACCTTAGAAATCATATACCTATAGATTTAAGGAGCCAACACATCTCACAACACATAGGACTAATGTGTTTGTGTACTTATGCGTGAGGCGTGAGATGTTAGGACCTTACTCACAGTTCGAGATGTAGATTGATTGCATCGACATGAACCATGGAGTATAATTATTTAAAATTAATCAACTCCTTCAAGACTTATTGATCATTCTATATCAATCAAGTCCAACCGGAGTTGTACATTTTAGATGAACATATTTTCAAGCTTATTATTATTTTAAAAAAAATATATTTATATTGGGAACTTGCTTGGACTTACAAACCTAAAATATATTTACAAACTTTTTGAGTTAAGGCAAAAGGGAGAAAGTCACAAAAGTAAGGAAGAAAGTAAACAAAATTATTACCTTTTATATTAAGTAATTCCGTTTACTTAAGCAACTATTAAGGGAGTAAAAATTATTTTCAAGAACTCACCTTGGTCAAGGGAGGTTACCTCAAAGGGAGAACTTGAAACAATAATATTTCTCACTCATGCTTAATCTTTATGCTAGCTCATTCATACTTAATCATTATGCTAGCTCATTCATATTTAATCATTATGCTAGCTCATTCATATTTAATCTTTATGCTAGCTCATTCATATTTAATCTTTATGCTAGCTCATTCATGCTTAATCATTATGCTAGCTCATTCATATTTAATCTTTATGCTAGCTCATTCATGCTTAATCATTATGCTAGCTTCTTATGCTTAATTTTCCTTAACTTTTGTGTCGGTTTGCCATGAATCAAAGGGAGATTGTTGGTGCGGGCACCAAAGTCGAACCGGTATTTTGATTATGGCAAAAGGCTCAATAGTTAAGGGTATATTTGTTATCTTACGAGCTCAATTAAGTGTGCGAAATGCTAAAGTTGGCGGAAGGTCTGCGACACCCGGTGGGAACCGAGGTGGTCGAACGCCGAGGACTTGGAGGAAGCCGAGGTACTCGGGTGAAGACCGGAAGCGAGGCTACAAGGTAAGCTCGTGTGAAAGCGAAGCAAGGTCGTTAAGCGTAGATCCGACCCAATACCTCCAATGGAAGGTCTAGGTCGAGATCAAATGGTTAGAACCATCGTACTTTATATTTTAAGCTAACTTGTACTGCAGTCCAAAACCCTTTGACTACAGTCAACTGCTAGTCAAGTTCCAGCCTCGAGAAGAGCTCGAATTTCAAGGGGGTGAATTTGGACTTGACTCGTGTTTTGGTACAAAGGGTGATGTGGCATCAAGGTGGACATCCAAACCATCACCAAGCTTCCTTGTGGTGGACGCCCAAGGAGGTTGGAGGTGGCACAAGGTGGTTGGATGAAACACCTCATCCTCAAGTTGGCGCCCAAGGAGGTTGGAGGTGGCACAAGGTGGTTGGATGAAACACCTCATCCTTGAGTTGGCGCACAAGAAGGTTGGAGGTGGCACAAGGTGGTTGGATGAAACACCTCATCCTTGAGTTGGGATAAGAACCTCACCTTGGACACTACCTATGTCTAAATTCATAGATCAATATCCATAAATAGACATGTTCAAGCCAAGCAAAAAACAAGAATTCAAGAGCTCTCAACACGCCGTCGTAACGCCGCTACTACTACTCACATTTGCTACGACGAAGTGCCGCCGACAACGAAAGCTACATCTTCTACTTATAAGAGTTGTCGGTATATTTATTTAAGTTCTACTTCTTTAAATTGTCTTTGTGCTTTAATCGTAACAAGGAAAGGGGGAGTGTCCCTTTGCCTTGATTTCTTTTTGTTATCGTTGCTCCTACCTCCAGCGAGGAGTGGTTTTAGTGAATTGCCCTCCGTACGTGATCAAGGATCACTAGGGCCGTGGATTAGCAATCGAAAGATTGTGAACCACGTAAAAATATCTTGTCTACTTTATATTTCCGCTGTGCACTCTCTACTTGCTTTTTACTTATTGCAAAAGTTTTTTTTTAACGACACCGTATCGCTATTCACCCCCCCCTCTAGCGACACTTTCGATCCAACACTTTCTATTCTACAAAGAGTCATACTAATCAGATCAACGCACTCTCTATCCTGTAGAGAGTCATACTCAACTGATCATAACACTCTCTATCCTATAGAGAGTCATACCAATCTAATCAACGCACTCTCTATCCTGCAGAGAGTCATACTCAACTGATGGACGCACTCTCTATCCTGTAGAGACTCATACTCATTTGATCGATGCACTCTTTATCCTATAGAGAGTCGTACTTACTGATCAACATACTCTCTATCCTGTAGAGAGTCGTACTCAAACTGATTATATCAAGCTAGGACCACCGGTCCATAGTGACACACTAAATATCATTCACCTGACCATTTACACAATACATGATCGGTGGTAAACATGAAACCTAAGGGTATTAAAATTTAACCCTACGTTCAGAACATTACCTACCCATAGATGACCTCTTTGCCCAATTTACAATCAGGTTGTCATCCAGACTTTACTATTCGTACTTAACTAAACAAAGTTTTAGGTTACTTACATCACCTATATGTATAATTCCTAATCATGGTAAAATAAACATGATAGCAACAATGGAGTTAATAGCCAAGGGTAAAGTATCAAGCATACGATAAATAAGAGCAGGGTCAAGGTAACATGATCATATAAGATGATCATGCATCTAAATCTGTATGCATTAAACTACCTGACCAGGGTAGGAATTACCCACCTGTTAAATAGCTCATGCTAGCTATCCACGCGTGCAAACATCTATCACAAATTAAGGTCCTGCAAAAGAACACATAGAACACAACTAAGTTCTATTTTACATCGAATGATTGAATCGAATCCTACATCGATCATTATATCCAACTAATTCAACATTCTCCAACCTTAATCTGATTAAATTCACCATATCATTCATGAGTCAACTCTAGCATTAACTATAAAGGTAACACATCCTACTACATAACAATACCAAATCAAAGCTTACCTTACAATTGTTGAAATCAACCATCACTTCTTGATCCTCATCAGATATGAATCCCATAATCAAATTGGGAACCAATTCCAACTCTGATCCACCAACTCTACAAAGGTACTGCTATATCACCATTCATTAACTTAATCAATGTACAAAACCTTACCTCTCACTAGATCAATCGACCATAGCTTCTTCTTTAATACAAGAGAAATCTGATCTGTACAAAATACTGGCATTGTGGTTAAATCCAATCTCAACTCCAATGTATTTCAGTACCTGCACAGAATCAAACCTATAAGCTATTATTTACAGATCTGAACCCTTAAATCATCAAGGAATAGAGCAACACCATTCTTCCCAATTACACAACATCACAGTTGAACCAACCTCAATCACCCTAACTCATCAATACTGAAGGAAATAGAGGAGAGTGATGGCAGTGCAGGGGGGGGGTTCACAGCTAGGCACGAGAATAGCAATCGACTATCCTTCTCGCGACGACAAATTCAGCTCCTCCCTAGCTTTGGCGATGAAGATGGTGATGACAACAACGAAACTGATCTTGCGGCAAAAAGGAAAAGAGACGATCGGTACAATGCTCCATCGAGAGGGCAGCAGCTCTGGCGAGGCCAAGTTCTCAGTGATCACAAGAATGGCTGCTGCAGAGATCATAAGAAGAACAACAGTCGAAGGAGAAAAATCAACATCGGAAAGAAAATAGACCGAGCAGAGGAAGGCACGATCGTCTGGAGGAGAAGAGACGGTGAATCGTCTTGCCGATGAGGCAAGCGGCGATGGGCGTCAATGGCTCCACTCGTGGCAGTAGCGGCGCTATATGCGGCGGCCGTAAGGGAAGAGCGAGTGCACGCAACCCTTGACAGGGCAGATCGGACCCAGGCATTCCTTCACACTCGACGGTGGCGAGGAGGCCCTAGGCCAGCGACAGTCGATCCCTCGAGCTATGGCGTGCGCTCATGAGAAAAGGAGGTGCGGCGGTAGCGGCGTGGCGACGACAGCTGGCACGACGGCAGCACGGTAGAGTGCGCGATGAACAGCTCAAGGAGGCGGCCATCAACGGCGGCAACAAGCTCGGGGCGGCGACAGCGAATGAAATGCGACGGTGGTGCTCGCATGACTTGGCACAGTGCCACGACTAGTCGACAACTCAAAGTGTCCGACGGTGAGTGGGAAGGCTAGATCCGACGGCGACGAGTAGAGCAGAGGAATCAGTGATCTAAGGGCGAAGAAGAAGAGAAGGGAATCGCGAATGATCGGCCGAGAAGGGAAGAAAGGGAGTCGGGGAAATGAGGAGAAGAAACGACCGATCGAGTAAACGAAAGAAATATAATAGGTTTTTAATTAAACCTATTAATTCCTAGCAGATAGTCTAAACATTCTTTATAAAAGCTTATCCGCTTTATCCCTATGAAATGTCCATAGAACCTCCATTTAAATCCAGAAAAATTTCTAAAAATTCCTGAAAAATTTCACAAGATAATTTATGAATTAACAAGGAAAAATTTTATTATATATATATATATATATATATATATATATATATATATATATATATATATATATATATATATATATATATATTTCTGGTATTTTACAATAAATTCCTCAATAGAAGATAGTTTAAACAGGCTTTACAAAAGCCTATCCGCTTATCCCCATGAAATGTCCATAAAACTTCCGTTTAATTCCAAAAAAATTTCTAAAAATTTCTAAAAAATTATATAAGATAATTTATTAATTAGTAAGGGTATTTATTATTATTGGATTTTCCGATATCCTACATTCTCCCCCACTAATAAAAATTTGGTCCCCAAATTTCATACTTAAGAACAACGAGTAAGCACTATCATGCTAATCAGCTCAAGTACTTCAAAAAAAAGTAAGGCACTTCAAGTAACCCTGTGGGGGTATTGAGCTTGAATATCATTTCCAACTCTCACACAACCTCCAAAAATCTATCACGCACGCTTTCAACAAACCTTCCAAAATCTAAATAGTACCTTCATATTGACCTTCTATCATAAGGTAACCATTCGTACTAGAGTGGAGCTCTATATTCGTGACCTGTTGAGGACCTTGCCAGAATCGTAAAGTGAATTATGAACCACTTTCAGAAATAATACTCAAGGTTACTCCATGAAACTATACTCCCAATAGACCTTCTATAGTCTGAATAATACACTCTGTCTAACCACATAACTGCGGGTGAACAACTACACCAGAGTGGAGCTCTATAT
This sequence comes from Wurfbainia villosa, assembly GCA_025175895.1. NCBI lineage: Eukaryota > Viridiplantae > Streptophyta > Magnoliopsida > Zingiberales > Zingiberaceae > Wurfbainia > Wurfbainia villosa. Next base: position 37,127,289 of record CM046006.1, read on the forward strand.
CCGTGACCTGTTGGAGACTTTGCTGGAATCGTAAGGTGAATCCTGAATCACTATCAGAAATGATACCCAAGGATACTCCAAGAAACTGAAAATCTCCTTGCAGTATAATTTCGTCGAGTGACCCAACGAAATTCATCTTACGGCTCTGTAGAAAATGAGCAGACTTGATTAACCAACCATCGATTATTCAAATCGCATCAAGTCAATTCTGAATTTTAGATAATCTCCCAACAATGTCATCATACTAGGCTCCCACTTCCATCTTGATACGTAGCCCTACTGGTAACTAATATTCTACTTTTTACTTGTTGGTAATCAAACTATGAAATCAACCATGACCTACATGTCGTTCCATCAACAAGCACATTTCAGAATTTGTTATTTTCCGAATATAATCTGAATAGATCACCAACCTCGAATGATGAGCCTCCTGAATCAACTCGTCCTTAATCAATGCAACTCCAGAACCCACTATCCTTATCAGAGGTGGGGAATTATCTTCTCACAAGAGAAATCCATCTACCAGCCAAAATCCACTCTATAATAGCTACCCAGTAGCTAGCCAATACTTTATGCATCTATCAATCAAGATCATAACTGCTAAATCCACATCATGTATATAACAGCTTGTCTCGCAGTTCCTCAATTGTCGTAAACTTAAATACGCTTCATTCAACTGCATCAGGATCGCTCCAATCCCTACAATGATGCATCCGTGTACAATACCATTCCATCCGCACCGGAAGGATTAACTAACACTGATGTAAAAGCCAACCATAGTCTGCGCCCTGAAAACTAGTTTCACAAGCTTCTGACCAAGTGATTTATATCACCTTCTTGGTCAAACAAATCTGTGGTATAGTAATGTTAAAAACATTCTATCCACTTCTATAGGAATAACCCAAATCATACAAGGTAACCACCATCTACGGTGGCTAAGTGCGCAACTCCAACTACCACCATCAACAATGGCCAAGTTACGCAACTCCAACAATCGCAAACTGATCTAAGCGTGTCCAGAATACACGATTTCTCAAATCAATGGACGACTAAATCGTTAAATAATCTAACAACATAATCAAAAGCTTATACAATTCATGCCAAGTATGAAATTATTGTCTTTACACACCTGCATCCTCTTTACTCTACACTGATGATATATCAATCATCACAACGACAATGATAATTGTATGACATCATGTCACTACAATATCACCACTCCAGTCGTAAATCAACCCTAGAGTATACACAGGTGTCCTTTGCTGATCTAAACAGATCATTTATCCACAATAAAGGGTATTCATTTTCAACAACTACCGCATTCATCATCGATAATTGATGCGTAACCTCAAAGGTCCACCTCTCTTTTAACAAAGAGTTCCGGATCTTCTCTAGAAGAAATTCTGGGATAGATAAATATCCCATCTAACACCTCCTATAATCGCAACTGACATTCTTCCAATTTTCATAGTGTTTAGCAACACTTATATCAATCAAATTATCACCCGGTATGGGATCTTTGATATCGAAACTATTTTCGCAATCATTTTGATCGCATACTCCACTTGCCTATGCGGCAAGCCTAGGAGTTCATCCGAAACAACATTCGAATGCTCTCGGATTATACACACATCTGAGAGACAAAATCATACCATAATCTCAACAAGTTGACCATCCGTAAGGATTTGTCTACAGTAAAGATATGTCTATCCAAGTCTAAAGGCATCCCTTGACTTCTTAATTGTTTATCCACATCTCACCTGGCGGTAGAGATACCACCGACCCACAAGTCGATGTAAAGGAACCCTTCTTATCTGAACTAAAAATGTTCTAGACAAGGATACTTGTAAACTACAAGTATCTCTCAATATATTAACCCAAATGGTAAACTAGAGTAATACCCTGAATGATCAATTATCTGTCGATCCGATCCAAAGGCTCCCCATAGGTCTTGGCCTTTCTCCGAAAAGAACAAGATCAGATCCAACAGTCCATGACAAAGTGGTCGTATTTCTACAATGAATGACCTGAGGATTTTCCCAGATCATCTGATCCCATCACTTAATCATACGAGCTGCAACTGTAGAATACAAAATAGATACGACCATCGTCGTATACTCTCTCCTCTGTACAAAGCCAATCCACATCTAGGGGTAATGGTAATGGTTGTTGTTGTATGCATGAGTCTTCTACGATGTCTTCTATTGATACTGCTGAGTAAATCACTTCCCTTGAAGGGAAGTATCACGGAACTCCAACCAAGCCTGAGGTAGTAGGTCGCTGCTAATGAGATAACTCAATCTTCTGTGCTGATCTCTGCTGTCGAGACTGTGCTGTCTGTGCATCATTCTCCTGGAATACCATCGATAGTCTTCAAATGAGTCTTCAAAGTACACCTCCTCAAATGTGTTGGTTTCTTACAATAGCAACAGATGAACTGATCTAACGGATAATCTGACTTTGTGTGTCTTCGTGATTCGCTCTGCACGTACATAATCCCTTCAGAGTCTTTGTTCTAATTTCGCTAATAACATTAGCCAGTTCTGACAACCTGCAGTTGTCTTCTATGATCGAAAAAACTCTCCGATAGTGGCTCGCGGCCTATGACTCCGATCTTGCTCCTTTTCCCCACATCAGGAGACTTCTAATTTTAATAATTTGACCTGCAATATCTGTTTATCAGTCCCCAACTCTTAAACACTTGTACGGAGTCATTTCTAAACTCTTGATTCAATCTAATACCTTCCAGCAGGATCTGATAGAGGATCCGGTGATCTTACTTCAAAAGTAAGCCAATAACCATGGGTAGCTTAAAACATCCATTCACATTCTCGAGATATTAGGTGAGCTTAACTCTGCAAGTCTAATGACTCTGCATGGTATTCCCGTTATCAACGATCACCCTTCTTGAAGCTCAAGAATTCCTTACAATGTGTCACAAGAAGTGACATAGGGAATTACTCTCCCTCAACATCACTAACCATGATCAAGTGATGTTTTATTCCCCTACAATATTTTTTTCTGCATTTACCACCAAGTACCATCTTGATCCCGATAATGGTATGCAAGTACCTCTACCTTCTCTCTATAACTCAAGTTAAGTACTCAAAAGTACTTTCAAAGTTATACAACCTAGTACGAACAACTCAGGGATAAAAATCCCTATGAAACACCCCTCCTTTTGCTGTAGCAATAAAAGTATACACACCTAGTCCATTACCCCATGGGTAATGATCTGACTAACCCCCTTAGTGAAAATCCCTAAGACTATAGTCTTTGATTTCCATAAGAAATGTGATGACTTGACCCCTATTTTCCGACTCAGTATTAGTCGGCTCTCAAAGGTAAATCACCTTTTCGACACAGGTTCAAGACTCACAGAGTCAATAGGTCGTTCCCGTGGTCAACTCATACCACAGTTACGTATAATAACCAACACACTACAAGTTATTCCCTGTTATATACACTAAATGCATAGCCAACAAAATCGAAAGTATAAACACTAAAGGTAACTCCGATTGGTTGCCTCGGTGGACGACCCCTACTACGAGTCTGCACAGGTGTCATAACTTTGACTGTATACACCTATTGATCAAGTTTAGATAAATATCTACTAAACTATAAGTTATCAGGAATTCTTACCTCGTGCTGCTTGGAGCTCAGGCCGCTGTCAATCTCATCTTAGGAAACCAAAACCGAATAAATCGACTCCCGAGAATCCAAGACTCGACACAAAAACAACATTGTATGGCATCGCAGAACCTAGGGCTCTGATACCACTAAAGTTGTCATGCCCTGAGAGTATGTTGTTAGTAATATATGAGAGATGTCCTAAGACAATCGCCTTATGTATGAACCATTTATATGATAAATGAAGATTCACTATTTGAGTATACATGTTTCATGTATTTGATTGGATCTTAAACTCATTTACTGAATGTCCACGATGCGATTCACAGCATGAGAGAATTTGTGATTGGATCACAACTAGTAAGTATCTCTACATGTGTAATTGTGATGTATCGGAATTATCCCTAGTCGATGAATTGATGGATTTGGACACCATCAATTCTGTCAAGACTAGCACGAGGTATACTCCTTGGTGTATCCAAGCAGCTGATTCTCACTGGCTGGAGACATTATGATGTCCAGAGTTAATCGTGGATGCTAGTTATGGTAACTAGTTCATTGGAGTGACCAGCCGTAAGACTTCATATGGTTCTCTGCATATATAGATATGTCAATGAAGTTCTTACTGTGGCTTAAGTGCGATGTTCCTTTGACTTGCGGTATTCAAGTCATCTTGATCATGGAGACTTATGCTTTGACATCTTAAGCAAACATCTCTAAGGAGATGTGGACCCGGGATGATTGGGTATAAGTCGAAGTGATCGAAGGTGTTTGAATAGCCTATAAAGGATTCACCACTCCTTGCAAGGAGATGTATACCCATGGCCTCTCGTCGGATTGTTACTAAAGTCTTTGGCCAAAGCATTACATGTTTAGAGTAAGGTACTCTTCAATACATGTGGAGTAACTAGAATCCGTAGGACGAGGAAATAATACTTGGGCTAGGTGTGACGTAGTCAGCCTAGTGGGGACTGACACGATAGACCATGTCCTGAACCAAGTGGGTATAAGATGAGTGAAGGGAATGGGGCACGAATCATTCGAGCTGCTGAAGGGTTTCAGAAATAGTTCTGGATCAACCATTGATCTTTTCGGTTAATTGGGGATCATGATGTACTACTAGGTGCCACTCATGATCATTCTATAATTAATGGTTAATTATAGACGACCAACATAAACTGAGAACCTATTTGGTCACACGTACAACGAGCGTAATCCAAAGGATTTAAAACGAGCTTGAGAATGAGATTCTCAGACCGAGAGAAACTAGGTTTGGTTGGACCAAACATAAAGCGAGCATGAAATCGTTTCAGTCGCAATGGAAGCGTGGATGGGCCGCGTCTTATGAAGACGTAATGGATGAACCAAAATGGTTTGGTTCTAATCAAATGGATGAGAATAAACCAAAGTGGTTTGGTTTATTTTAAACGAATGAACCAAAAGTTGGTTCGGTTCGTTTTAACTTAAAATAAACCATCATGGTTTGGTTTATTTTAACTTATCCTAATGGAGCGGGTTAACGGGCCTAATGGTTATGATCCAATAACCATTAAGAGAATTAGTTCTCTATAAAAGAGGGCTTAATGGATAATTAAGCCCTAATCCAAAACCCCTAGCCTTTGAGTTGCCGCCCACCCTTGGAGTTGCTCGGCGCCAACCCTAGGCTACCGCCCAGCTTGTTGTGCCGCCGTCATCTCCTTGTCGGCGTCCAAGCTTCAGCCGGTGAACCCTCCGGAGACCCTCCGGTGATCTTCCTAGGCCTCGGTGAAAAGGTGAGCACTTGGCTTCCTTGTTTTGGCCAGCGCCTACTCCTCCACCAAGCTGTCCAGTTTTCTGGACAGCTTCTTCTCCTCTCGTCGGAGCGTCGTTTGGACGACGGTTAGAGCTCCGACAGCGGATAACTTACCGGGGATTCGATCTCCAGTAATCCTCTGAGGTGGAGGACGAAGGATTCGTCAATCGGTTGATGAATACCTCTCCGGAGAAGCGAGTTTTGAGGACTCGTTTTGGATCCGAATTTGGATTCGGATCGTGATCATCTCTCGATCACGTCGTCTTCAACACGAGGCTAGTAACCCGTACAAAGACGAAGCTCGTGGCTTAGCGAAGTCATCCCGCGGAACTCGGCGTGGATACGGATAGAGACGATTCTAGCGAGAATCGTTCCGGTTGATGCCGTTCCCGCTACACGTCATACGAAAGGTATAACGTAGATAAATTTCCTTTTATTGCAAATTTAAATTTACGGTTATATCTACACTTGTTGTAATATGCATGCGTGTGTTGTGTGTGTTGTAATAAATAGGAGTATTTATTATTTTATTGCTTCCGCTGTGTTCATGTTTACGAAACATGATCGAACACACACACGCCGCGGTGCCGGAAACCCAACAGTGGTATCAGAGCCCAGGTTGTGTTTCGACATAATCGTAAAAATGGTTTTGCGATAGTCATAATGTATTTCTGGAAATTTTCTAATTTTGGAAATTTAGAAGTATTTATGGAATTTTTTTCAATTTTGGAAAGTCTAGAAGTATTTATGGAAATCTTCCACTTTTGGAAAGTTGGAAGTATTTATGGAAATCGATATTTTCCATAAATAAAATATTTGATTAGATTTGGAAATTTGTTTCCTAATTTAATCATGATTTGATTTGGGAAATCAAATCTCAAAATATTTTATTTCCATAAGTAGTTTTAATGATTTATGAAATTGGTTTCCTAAATAGATTTTCCTTAATCAAATAATTCCATGAATAAAATATGTGATTAGATTTGGAAATTTGTTTCCTAATTTAATTATGATTTGATTTGGAGAATCAAATCTTAAACATATTTTATTTCCATAAATAGTTATGACATATAAGGAAATATATACATGACATAAATGTATGCCATGTAATTGCATTAGATGCATAACATTATGCCATGCATGTCGTGACATGTAGATGTATGCCATGTATGTCATGCCATGTAGATAATAGTTATTTGCATGCAAAGAGGATGAGACAAAAAAACCCTTGAACAATATTAAAGCCTACACCTTCCATTAATATGGTTAGAACCAGAGTTCCGTTTCTTGTTTGGGTTGTTGGACTCTCTCCAAGCCCGGCTCGAACCCGAATATGTTCAAACCATGGAATAGTTTAATACTAATGTGGTAAGAGTCAGAGGTCAATCGTTAGCTTTGGTTGTTGGACTCTCTCCAAGCTGGGCTAATTGGTTGAATGCGCTCTAACCATATTAAAACTATGTCCCGATTAATGGGTTGGCTTTAACCTGGAGCATCGGCTTGTTGGACTCTCTCCAAGGTCGATGTAAAGGGAGGTGAAGTTGGGTGCTGTGCATATGATGCATACTTGTTAATGTGTTAACAACCCAACGTATGTGTGAACATTCAATTAGTTGATAGCACATTGTGATAGTTGCATATATGTGATATGCAATCGGTATAGATGATACCTACCGTCGTAGTTATGAATGGCTTGTTGGACTCTCTCCAAGGTTATTCATAACTATGATGGATATCAGCCCATTCGGAGATGGACCTACGATCTCCCGAAGTGATTTTGGGGTTTTTGAAATTCGAAAAATGAATGGGATTTATAAATGTATATTGATGCATTTTAAATCATTTTCTCATATATGCTCGTTTTGTATTTCTAAGATTGATCATGATGTCTTTGAATTGCGTTCCATTTTAGATTCGAATAAATTGACTGGGCCGAGCTTCATGGACTGGCTTAGAAGCTTGAGAATTGTTCTCAAGGTTAAAAAGCTTGCAAATGTCCTCGAAGTGCCTCTTCCCTCCCGTCATAGTGACGATGCAACTCTGGACCAATTGTTGGCCTATCAGAAACATGTGAGTGATTCTGAACAAATGAGGTGCATCATGCTAGCCGCGATGGAACCCAAGCTACGAAAGCAGCATGAGCATATAGATGCTCATATCGTAGTCCTTCATCTTTGTGAGTTGGTTGATGAGCAAGTGAGATTCGAAAGGTTCGAAGTCTCAAAGCTCCTCTTCACCTCTGAGATGCTAGAAGGTTCATCTGTGGTACTGCTCAATATGCTGAAGACTGTGGAGTCTTCTGAGAAGCATGAGCAGGGGACGGTGCTATTAGTTGATTCCTCGAAGAAAGGTTCTAAGAGGAAGTCAAAGGAACAGCATAAGGCAAGAAAGAGAAAGGTTAAGAAGGTAGAACTAGCACAAAAGGAAACTTGCCATCATTATGGCAAGGAGATCCATTTGCGAAGAAAGTGCAAGATTTATCTTGAGTCCGTGAAGAAGGATAAGGCATCGGATGCCCCATCTTCTTCAGAAATCTTCTTTATTGATTGTCATTCTATTTTCTCAGACACTTGGGTATTTGATACTGGGTGTGGCTCACATATATGTAATGACATACATGGGCCGGGCTAAGGAATAGAAGAAGACTCGTCAAGGGAGAGTCAAATTTACGTGTTGGGAATGGAGCAACGGTTGCTGCACTCGCCATCGAAACGTATTTGTTGGAACTCCCTATAGGACTTGTCTTAGAACTGGACAATTGCTTTTATGTTCCTTCGTTGATAAAGAACATCATTTCTATTTCTTGTTTAAATAGAAATGGGTACCATTTGACTTTTAGTAACAATTGTTGTTACATAACTTTGAATGGAGTTCTTTAAGGGACTGGAACTTTAAGCAATGGTGTTTATACGTTGGACATATCCAGTGATATTTTCAATATCGAAGCGAGCAAAAAGCGTGCTCGAAAAGATAATCAATTAGACTCCTACATGTGGTATTGTCGTCTTGGCCATGTAAGCAAGAAACGCATGTCCGAATTACACCGATGTGGAATTCTGGAATCGTTTGAATAGGATTCATACGATACATGCGAATAATGCTTAAAAGGCAAGATGACTAAGTTACCTTTTACTGGAAAAGGTGAACGAGTGGGAGAGTTACTAGGTCTAATACATACTGATGTATGTGGACCTATGTCAACTCAAGCATTAGGAGGCTATAGCTACTTCATTACCTTCACCGATGATCACTCACGGTTTGGGTATGTGTTCTTGATGAAACACAAGTCTGAAGCCTTTGAAAGGTTCAAAGAGTTCAGAAATGAAGTAGAGAAACAACATGACAAGTGTATTAAAATACTTCGATCAGATCGAGGTGGTGAATACTTAAGTCAGGAGTTTCTTGATTACCTAAGAGACAATGGTATATTGTCTCAATGGACTCCGCCCTATACACCACAGCATAATGGTGTATCTGAGAGGCGTAACCGGACCTTGTTGGACATGGTCAGGTCAATGATGAATCATGCGACTCTTCCCAAGTCCTTTTGGGGTTATGCACTTCAGACAGCTGTTTACTTGTTAAACAGAATGCCTACCAAGGTAGTCTCAACTACTCCATATGAGATATGGAATAGTAAGAAACCTCATGTATCTTACTTGAAGATATGGGGTTGTCCTGCTTATGTGAAGTGGACTGTATCATACAAATTTGATGCTAAGTTTGATAAATGTCTATTTATTGGATACCCTAAGGAAACAAGGGGTTACCAATTCTATCATCCTGTGGAACAAAAGGTGTTTGTTTCAAGGCATGCTGTGTTTCTAGAGAAAGAGTTTCTCTTGCAAGAAAATAGTGGGAGTGTCGTCGAGCTTGAGGAGGCTCGAGAGACTCAAATAGACATTGATGAGATACCTGGTGAAGCACAACAGCCGACAACTCATAGTGATGAGCAATCGGCTGGACCTATTGTAACACCATATCTTCGTAGATCTGGTAGAACACGCAATATTCCTGAGAGATATGGATTTCTTGTAAGCGAATCGAACGATGTGTTACTCATTGATGATGAGGAGCCTACCAGTTATGAAGAAGTGCTGACAAGTTCAGAAAGGGATAAGTGGCTTGGTGCCATGAAGTCGGAAATGGATTCCATGTATGAAAACCAAGTTTGGGACTTGGTTGACCCACCTGAAGGGATAAAGCCTATAGGTTGCAAGTGGGTTTTCAAGAAGAAAACCGACATGGATGGTAATGTGATTACCTATAAGGCTAGATTGGTGGCGAAAGGATATCGTCAAAAACAAGGTGTTGATTATGAAGAAACCTATTCGCCTGTAGCTATGCTTAAATCCATTCGGATGCTCCTGGCCATAGCAGCTCATTATGATTATGAGATATGGCAGATGGATGTGAAAATAGCTTTCCTTAATGGAAACCTGCTCGAGGACGTGTATATGATACAGCCTGAGGGTTTCACATCGGTTGATAAAACCAAGGTATGCAAATTGTGACGATCCATTTATGGATTGAAGCAAGCATCCAGGAGCTGGAATATCCATTTTGATGAGACAATCAAAAGTTTTGATTGCTCACAAAATCCAGACGAACCTTGTGTGTACAAGAAGGTTAGTTGGAGTGCAGTCGTATTCCTATTATTGTATGTCGATGACATACTACTTATAGGAAACGATGTTTCAATCTTACAGTTAGTGAAGGTTTGGTTATCCAAGACATTCTCCATGAAAGACCTGGGAGAAGCAACCTACATCCTCGGGATTAAGATCTATAGAGATAGATCGAAACGGTTGCTTGGTCTTTCACAGTCTACATATATAGACCGAGTGCTAAAGAGGTTTAGCATGTCGGAATCCAAGAAAGGTTTCTTACCCATCAGGCATGGGGTACACCTTTCGAAGTCTATGTGTCCGCCGCACGTAAGGCGAGAGGATTTGCATGAGTAAGATTCCTATGCATCCGCAATAGGATCTATCATGTATGCTATGTTATGTACAAGGCCCGATGTATCGCGCCTGAGTGTCACGAGCGATATACGATCCGATCGGAATGGATCATTAGGCGGTTAAGACGATCCTTAAGTACTTGAGAAGAACTAAGGATGTGTTCCTAATATATGGAGAAGGGACATGGTGATACGCGGGTATACGGATGCGGCTTCCGACGGACAAGGATGATTCGTGTCTCACCGATACGTGTTCACCTTGAATGGGGGCGCAGTGAGTTGGAAAAGTTCCAAACAAGAGACTGTAGCGGATTCTACCACTGAGGCAGAATACATTGCAGCTTCGGAAGCAGCAAAGGAAGCGGTTTGGATCAAGAAGTTTGTTCATGAACTTGGTGTGATTCCGGCCATTGTTGAAGCAATACCGGTCTACTGCGACAACAATGGAGCAATTGCACAGGCGAAAGAGCCAAGGTCTCATCAACGATCCAAACATGTGCTTCGCCGCTATCATCTTATCAGAGAGATCATCAGTAGAAACGAAATACAAATCGAGAAAATTCCCACTGAAAGGAACTTAGCGGATCCCTTGACTAAGGCATTACCTCAAAATAAGTTTGAGGGTCATGTTCGAGCTTATGGTATTGGATACCGTAGCGATTGGTATTAGGCCAAGTGGGAGTCTGTTAGTAATATATGAGAGATGTCCTAAGGCAATCGCCTTATGTATGAACCATTTATATGATAAATGAAGATTCACTATTTGAGTATACATGTTTCATGTATTTGATTGGATCTTAAACTCATTTACTGAATGTCCACGATGCGATTCACAGCATGAGAGAATTTGTGATTGGATCACAACTAGTAAGTATCTCTACATGTGTAATTGTGATGTATCGGAATTATCCCTAGTCGATGAATTGATGGATTTGGACACCATCAATTCTGTCGAGACTAGCACGAGGTATACTCCTTGGTGTATCCAAGCAGCTGATTCTCTTCACCGGCCGAGACATTGTGATGTCCGGAGTTAATCGTGGATGCTAGTTATGGTAACTAGTTCATTGGAGTGACCAACCGTAAGACTTCATATGGTTCTCTGCATATATAGATATGTCAATGAAGTTCTTACTGTGGCTTAAGTGCGATGTTCCTTTGACTTGCGGTATTCAAGTCATCTTGATCATGGAGATTTATGCTTTGACATCTTAAGCAAACATCTCTAAGGAGATGTGGACCCGGGATGATTGGGTATAAGTCGAAGTGATCGAAGGTGTTTGAATAGCCTATAAAGGATTCATCACTCCTTGCGAGGAGATGTATACCCATGGCCTCTCGTCGGATTGTTACTAAAGTCTTTGGCCAAAGCATTACATGTTTAGAGTAAGGTACTCTTCGATACATGTGGAGTAACTAGAATCCGTGGGGCGAGGAAATAATACTTGGGCTAGGTGTGGCGTAGTGTGAGTCGACTAGTGGGGGCCCACGATAGACCATGTCCTGAACCAAGTGGGTATAAGATGAGTGAAGGGAATGGGGCACGAATCATTCGAGCTGCTGAAGGGTTTCAGAAATAGTTCTGGATCAACCATTGATCTTTTCGGTTAATTGGGGATCATGATGTACTACTAGGTGCCACTCATGATCGTTCTATAATTAATGGTTAATTATAGACGGCCAACATAAACCGAGAACCTATTTGGTCACACGCTCTGAGCGTAATCCAAAGGATTTAAAAGCGAGCTTGAGAATGGGATTCTCGAGAGAAACTAGGTTTGGTTGGACCAAACATAAAGCGAGCATGAAATCATTTCATGCAATGGAAGCGTGGATGGGCGCGTCTTATGAAGGCGTAATGGATGAACCAAAATGGTTTGGTTCTAATCCAATGGATGAGAATAAACCAAAGGGTTTGGTTTATTTTAAACGAATGAACCAAAAGTTGGTTCGGTTCGTTTTAACTTAAAATAAACCATCATGGTTTGGTTTATTTTAACTTATCCTAATGGAGCGGGTTAACGGGCCTAATGGTTATGATCCAATAACCATTAAGAGAATTAGTTCTCTATAAAAGAGGGCTTAATGGATAATTAAGCCCTAATCCAAAACCCCTAGCCTTTGAGTTGCCGCCCACCCTTGGAGTTGCTCGGCGCCAACCCTAGGCTGCCGCCCAGCTTGTTGTGTCGCCGTCATCTCCTTGTCGGCGTCCAAGCTTCAGCCGGTGAACCCTCCGGAGACCCTCCGGTGATCTTCCTAGGCCTCGGTGAAAAGGTGAGCACTTGGCTTCCTTGTTTTGGCCGGCGCCTACTCCTCCACCAAGCTATCCAGTTTTCTGGACAGCTTCTTCTCCTCTCGTCGGAGCGTCGTTTGGACGACGGTTAGAGCTCCGACAGCGGATAACTTACCGGGGATTCGATCTCCGGTAATCCTCTGAGGTGGAGGACGAAGGATTCGTCAATCGGTTGATGAATACCTCTCCGGAGAAGCGAGTTTTGAGGACTCGTTTTGGATCCGAATTTGGATTCGGATCGTGATCATCTCTCGATCACGTCGTCTTCAACACGAGGCTAGTAACCCGTACGAAGACGAAGCTCGTGGCTTAGCGAAGTCATCCCGAGGAACTCGGCGTGGATACGGATAGAGACGATTCTAGCGAGAATCGTTCCGGTTGATGCCGTTCCCGCTACACGTCATACGAAAGGTATAACGTAGATAAATTTCCTTTTATTGCAAATTTAAATTTACGGTTATGTCTACACTTGTTGTAATATGCATGCGTGTGTTGTGTGTGTTGTAATAAATAGGAGTATTTATTATTTTATTGCTTCCGCTGTGTTCATGTTTACGAAACATGATCGAACACACACACGCCGCGGTGCCGGAAACCCAACATATGTCGTGCCGAAAAACAAATGGACGACATCTCCCCTGTATGTGGAAACATATCGTGTTAATACAAGGTCCTTGGGCCCACAATAAACATAACATATAAAAATGTAACCATAATAACACATCAAAAATAGCAGAAACAACACAACAACAATACAATCCCACACACATGCATACCGGTATGACTAACACCAAAACTAAGTACCACCATAACAAAACCAGAAAAGAAAGATACAACAACAATAGTCACAGACTACAATTATCACATAAAAACCAAAGACATATCGGAACACCAACGATAACCCAAAAACCCGGACTCTCGGAGTGGAGATGAGACGATGCCAGCCAGTCGTGCTCCAAGTCCATCACGAAGTCGGCTACCTGTTACCTGGGCGACAGAAAAACCCAGAGTCCGTGGTGGTGAGTAAAACTCAGCAGGTAATAGGAAAAACATGTATATATATCAAATATCACATGTAATTCAACAGAAAAATCTACAGGTAGATCAGGTAAACACTAGCATGATAAACATATACATGCATAAACCGTCTAACCAAATAAACAACGTATAATGCAGACATACCTGAAAGTCTGCTACGCTACTCTAATCTAACCTGAGCATATATCCAACATATATAACAGGAAGAGTAATACTAACTCACAATATACTCATGATACAGGTCAAGGTATCTAATGGTCTGTCCAACAAATATACAAGTATCCAACACAACCGTATAATAGATGCAAGAAACATACATGAATATGATGTACAACCAAATACAACAAGCATAGTACAATGAAATGCAACATCACAATAAGCATATATATATAGACTGCATATATATATATATATTAATTACAACCATCCATATATATATATACATGCATATATGTATATACATGGGAATATGCAAAAATGCCATAAGTCACAGCAATGCAACATGCATGGTCATGCCGGCTCACCCTAAAGCTACCACGACCCCAGTGTGGCCTCGGTGGCTCAAGCATGACAACTGTCCCAACTCAACACCAACCACTACTCTCGAGTGGCCAAGTGGGCAGTATGATCGAGTAGCATATAAGCGTAAAGAGCAAACTACATGATGGGGGTCCCTGCTGTTGGCCACTTCGACAGTCACTACCCATGAGTGGTCGAGTGCCACACACACAGGACTACAACACACAAATCCCACTACCACTGTCTATAGTAGTAGAGTGCGACACCACAATGCTCTGCCTTCACACCGATTACTCCTCCTATGAGTAATCGTGGAGGCAGGATGACTGACGACCCTCTCAACCATAAGGGAGACCACGTCGCCAGCATGCATGCAAATGACATGAAATGCTCTATAACACAAATAGACATCCACCACAGACTCTCTATTCTACAGAGAGTCATAACAATCTGATCAATGCACTCTCTATCCTGCAGAGAGTCATACTCAACTGATCATAACACTCTCTATCCTGCAGAGAGTCATACCAATCTAATCGATGCACTCTCTATCCTGCAGAGAGTCGTACTCAACTGATGGATGCACTCTCTATCCTGTAGAGAGTCGTACTCAACTGATCGACACACTCTCTATCTTGTAGAGAGTACTTACTGATCGACGCACTCTCTATCCTGTAGAGAGTCGTACTCAACTGATTATAACAAGCTAGGACCACCGGTTCGTAGCGACACACTAAGTACCATTCACCTGACCTTTACACAATACATGGTCAGTGGTAAACATGCAATCTAAGGGTACTAGAATTAATCCTAGGTTCAAGACATTATCTACCTACGGATGTCCTTTTTTCCCAATTTACAATCATGTCGTCATCCGGACTTTACTATTTGCACTTAACTAAACAAATTCTTGGTTACTTACATCACATATATATATAACTCCTAATCATGATGAAGTGAAACATGATAACATCAATAGAGTTTAACAACCAACAATAAGGTATCAAGCGCAAGAGTAAATAAGAGCAGAGTCAAGGTAGCATGATCGTATAAGATGATCATATATCTAAATCTGTATGGATTAAAACTACCTGACCAGGGTAGAAAATTACCCACTTATTAAATAGCTCATGCTAATGAAATCTTCACGGTCTTGCCTCGTATCCATGTCCTACACATATCAAGCATTATGATTAAGTGCAAGCATACAACGAATAATCGAATCGAATCTTACATCGACTTCGTATCTTGATCAACTAAATTGATCTAGTTATCAAATTAACCTAATCAATCCTCCATATTAATCCCTATTACACATCCAAATAATCTAATACTATAAGATGAACCAACTCATATATCTGTATGCATCCGTAAACATCCACATTTGAACGTACCTTACATTGCATCAATTCCCATAGCTTATCTGGAAGAACAATCCTCTTCCATAGTCATTCGGCTTTGATTCACCGTTGAAGTAGCAATCTATCACAACAAGATGAATTCAACCATAGCCTCCACCTAACATCACAACCAAAACCATTGTGACTTAATCATGTATACTTCATCATCCAACATCCGAAAACCTTACCTTCTACTGATTTAATTGCTCACAACCTATTCGATAGATCAGAGCCACTGCCCACAAACTATTTGGAAGGTAAACCAACTGCTAATCCAGTTAATACTGCAACCAACCTCCAAATTCTACACACCAATGAAGCAAAGGGATAACAGGGATTACCAATAGACTTACCAAAAAATTAGGGCATATCAATTATAAGAACCCACCGATCGATCCACAGATCTAAACACCGAAGCATAATGACCGTGATCATTGGTTGCAATGCAAGGCAGGCAATCAACGAGGTTGATCCATCGGTGACTGCATCGACGAAGACAACCGCCTAACAGATCAAAGGCGGTGGCGGGGTCATCGGGTGGGCAATTGAACACAATGGCTATTTGCGACGACCAAAAAGAAAGCTGCGATAGTGAGTAAATGATCAAGATCGAGGATGGAAGACCACCGACACAGCATGCGATCAGGAGAGGTAAGCAGCGACGTCGACACACGAGTCGGAGGGTAGCGCTGCCAGCGTGGCAATCATCATGAACGGGAAGGTTGAAGACGCTGACGAAGAGGGGAAGGTTGCGATGCGGTGGCTCGAGCATGGCAGCACCCGGATCGATCGAGAAGGCTCGCGATCAGCAATCGGGTGGTGGTGACCTTGCTGCTGTTGGATCGGGAGAATAACGGGGAGTGGCCTGCGCTCATATGGGTTTGGGAGAGGGGACGACAGTGACGAGAAATCGAGAGAGAGAGAGAGAGAGAGAGAGAGATATTGGGCGGAGATCGGCAAGAAAATCGAGCAAGAGGAAGAAGGTCTCGTGGCTGCGGCTAGGAGGAAAGTCGCGATGAAGATCAGGATCGGGGAAGAAGGATCGACGGAGAAATAAACGTTTAGCATAGGTTAATTAAACCTATAAATTCCTCAATAGCAGATAATTTAAACAGGCTTTACAAAAGCCTATCCGCTTATCCCCATGAAATGTCCATAAAACTTTCGTTTAAATCCAGAAAAATTTCTAAAAACTCCTAAAAAATTCTATAAGATAATTTCTTAATTATCAAGGGTATTTATTATTATTGTATTTTTTTGTATCTTACAATGTTATTCGTTCGTTAAGATCATGTCGAATTTTTTAATATTTAAGGGGCCAAAATAAGTACCAATTGATTAATATTAAGTACTTCTTATACCTATTTAGGTATTATATTTTTATTTCACAAATCACACACACAATAATCGAATCAGGGTATTTAATGTGATAAAATAAGTATCCATTAACTAAAATTAGGTATCATTTTTAACAATTTATATATCATATTTTTACTTCATGAATGTCAAACAAAAGTCACTAATATTAACTTTAATGTATATTTGAGGGGTCAAAACAAGTATTGGTTGACTAATATTTAGGTTTATTTCATGAATCCCATAAACAAATTAAAGTCATTCAATAATTGAATCAGAGTATTTAATGAGCCAAAATAAGTATCCATTGACTAAAATTTGGTATTTTTAAAAATAATTTAGGTATTATATTTTGTTTATTTCATTGTCTAGAACATTTGTACTCAACACTCCCAAATTTGATTCTCTCGTACTCAGATCTTGGGTTTCCGTACTCGGCCAGATGCTTCTATAAGCATCCCACCAATTTCCCGAGTACGAGGAACCTTGGTCGAGTATCATTGTCCAACAAACATACTACTTTCTCCGACTAATTGAGTACCCAGCATTACTTGTGCTTTTGTACTCGACACTTCTAATTTCGAGTCTCTTGTACTCGGCTCTTCCAAGTACAAGACTCCATACTTGAGTATGAGCCTTCTCATACTCTTTCTTGAGAATGAATACTTGAGCCTTCTCTTTCTAGTTTGCAGAGTACCTGATTTTTGGTCCAGTATTTTAGGGGATCTTCTCCGATGAATCCTTGAGCTTTTAACTTTGCTAACACCTCTTGGAATTTATCTAGGAATTTTTGTTGTGTGATTCCTGCCGAATAATGCACCATCTCCTCAATATGAATATAATCATTTTCTTCAAGCTCTAATTCTTCAATTGCAGCTACAGCAGGGGCAAACAATAGAGTATCTAAGGTTGTCAGATTTTTATAAAAGGTTACTAAGTTACCTTCAATTTTGACTCTTCCTTGCATTGCTCGTATAAAATTACAACCCAGTATCATATAGATATTTCCTCCGAGCCTCATAGGAAATGCATAGGTATAAGGAATTCTAAAACTATTTTCCCCAATGATCATCTTTCCTCCTTTGAGCTTCATGTTTGTTGTTGCTTTAGATGACACCGCAAAGATTTTAACTTCGCGGTAACACATTACCAATACATTCTCTCTGCAACTCTTGTTTACTAGAAGCAATACGTAACCGATGTATCCAGAATAGCATTTATTGTGAAGGATGGAATACTTGAGCTTTTCTAATAAGTATTGTGAATGAATACTAACGAGTATTATAAATGAATACTAATGAGCATTATAAATGAATATTCATAAGTATGATATCAAATTACGTATTGTGGATGATTACCAATAAATATTATAGATGAATATAAATAAGTACGATATTGAATTACATATCAAATTAAAGATTAAATTCCAAGTGTAGTTTTTTAACCGAATTCGAGTAGTTAAAGGGTTATAACAAGTATCACTTTAATTATACTATTGTTATTTAAGTGTTTAAGGGGTCACGTCAAGTAGCACTTGATAAAAATTACATACTCGTTGTATCACTTTAGATATCCTATGGTGTTGGGATGTATACTGAAAAGTCTCTTTTGTATGAACATCTTTATTTTTGAAATAAGAATCACATGATCATTGTTTGCATATTTAAGGTTATGCATATTGTCTAATACATTACATTGTAGATAATATGGTGTGTAGTGTCACATGGGAGATCATGTTATCAGTTCCTTGTAAAGTGTAAGTAAAGGCTCACAACCGAGATGGTTTTGGATAAACCATTGGTATGGTTGTAGTGTGATTTTGTATTGGTTTATCTTGACCATATAATTACACTAGTACACTTTGTGTGTATTGAGTAGGACCGACTTAGAGGTGATTCGATTTATTGCTGACTACATAATTGAATCGGACCTCGGATATTATGGTGTACATGCTCTTAATTCCGATATAATAACGGACACATATACTTAGTATTTATTTCTTTAATTTACCAATGGGCGAGATTTATAGAGTAAATTGATAGGCTCGGTAAGTTGGGAAATGATATTATTTATATGGTGTGTCGTTGATTATAGGAGGAAACCGTGTCCTATATATTAGGATGATGATGTCCCCTTGAGGAGCTCATAAGATTCAACATGTAAACCCTACAGGTGGACTTGGTCCGGCATGATGATAAGGTTGAGTGGTACTACTCATGGAGTTAGATGTTGATTAATTAATTGTCAGTAAATTAATTAATTGACAGACATTCGAGATCTTAAACACGGGGAGATATTTGTACAAATAATATATGGAGCCCATATTGATTTATGGGGGTTGGTGAGGTAGATCAATGATAATTCTCTAGTGGAATGGATTATCATTAATGAATCGGACTTTATGTGGGCTTGATCCATTGGGTGGCCAAGATCCAACTCCTCCTCATGGTCCCTATTGTAGCCTATTAAAACCCTCATGGAGCCTAGATCCGATGATGGAAAATGAAACTCTAGATCCAACGGTGGAGGTTAAATATCTAGATCCGATGGTGGAGATTAAATCCCTAGATCCGACGGTTGAGATTAAATCTCGAGATCCGACGGTTGAGATTAAATCTCGAGATCCGACGGTGGAGTTAAATCCCTAGATATGACGGTTGAGATTAAATCCTTAGATCCGACGGTGGAGATTAAAAAAAGGCTTAAGCCTAACTCTATAAATAAGGCTTAAGGGGCGGGTGGCAAGGATACTCAAGGGAGATTAGAACAAGGGTTCCAATCTTCTTCCTCTTCTCCTTGGCCGGTGGGAACAAGGGTTAGGGTTTTTCCCTTGGAGCTCTTGGCCGATGCCCACTCCATCTTCTATTCCTTGGCCGGCGACAACATCAAGTCTCTTGACTTGGTGGTTGGTCCTAGATAGGAGAAGAGTTTCATTTCATTCTTCCTTTTGTTTGGAGCGAGCAAGCAAGGGAAGAATGTGTTCTAGGAGGCTTCAACTTTTGGAAGATCGTCGCCCACTTGACGTCCAAAAGGAGGAAGGACATACAATAGAAGATCAAGAGGTATAACAAGAGGTATAATTCTTGTTTATGAATCTTTTCTTATTCTATGCATGTTGTATATTTTGTATGTGGCTAATTTACTTGGACCCCAAAGACAAACACAAAAATCGGCGATCCGTACATCGTCTATTCCGTGGCTAATCGAAGAATAGACGTAGGTTGCTTGAACAACAAGTTTGTTCAAGTGACCACTCTAATCGAATAGCACGACGATGGAATGATTGCTTGGGTAATCCCTCTTTGTCAAGGATTATTTTTTTTTATCCGAGGACGTAGACGGGATCGCCATGAACAAGCAACCGAGTTGAAGTGGGAAGCGAAGTTTCCACCTTCAAGTGGTATCAGAGCTTCGGTTCCGCAAAACCTTCAAGTGGTATTAGAGCTACGGTTTCTGGTTTTGTGTGTTTAGGATTCAGTTATTTGTATGCACTTTTCATATATTGTATGTGCCGGATGATAGTAGGATGTGCGTAGGCTAACTTTTTGGTTGCAGGCATAAGATACAACTATTATGGCCATATGTGTGTGTATGTGATTGCATGTGTGTAATATTATTTGAATCCTCGGGGTTGACGAGGCTAGTATTTAATTTTTGTAATTAAGTATGACATTGTTTAACCACTCCTTTATTTTAGTTTACTTTCGATCTAGATTTCATGTACACTCCTTCGTGGAGTATAGGATCGATGGATGTAAATTAAATAATTATTCTCAGCTCGGATCTCCGGATGGCTTGTACATGGCGTAGGGAGGAGCGGACGAGATGGCGATACGATGGGAGATATATTGGAGAACAAAAGCCATAATAGTTGGAAAATATTTTTTTTCATATTTATTGCTTTTTGTTTGATATGCATGTCGTGTGCTAGGAAAATTCCTCAATTTTAAATTACTAAGTGGGAGAGGGATATTTTTATAAATTCCCACGGCCTCCATTACGATTTGACATGTGATGCAAACAAACTTATGCGTTAGCTCTGAGTGACTTCCTCCCCATCGGATGAGTTTGTTTTGCGTATCACAGGGTCGAATATGGTTATAGGAAATTATTAAGGAACATGTGTACTTCCCCATCGGAAGGCACATAATCCGAGATAATTGCCTTGGTACAGAGTAATGGTGAACACTTAGATGCAAATAGGAGTATCCTCCCCATCGGAGTCACTGCTTTTATTTGTAGGGCCGAAGAGGAACCAACTATTAATTTTATTTGTCAAAAAGTTATGTTGACAAGATAATAAAATTAATGGGTAAAACATCCTCTTACAAATGTAGAATTCGTATACGTCCACACTATCGTGGCATACGATATTCTCGGTGTTTTGAGGTGTTGGTTGATTTTAAAATTTTATTGTTTGAGGAATCAATAATTTTTTGAAATCTAATGTTTTGATCTATGTGATTCTTAGGTTTTTCAAAAATGACTTTCAATCCGCTTGCTGTGATACTGAAAGAGAATAAACTTACTGGACCCAATTATGTTGATTGGAAGAGGAATCTTGATATTGTCTTAACTGCTGAGGAGTACAAATATGTACTCTTCGAAGAGTGTCGTCCAAAGCCTGCGGATGATTCTGGGGAAAAGGAGAAGGAGAGTTATAAGAAGTGGATAAAGGCTGATGAGATGGCGCGGTGTTACATTTTGGCTTCTATGTCAAATGTATTGCAACATCAGCATCAAGCCATGCCCACTACTTATGACATGATGCTCAATCTCAAAGAGATTTTCAGACACCAAAATCAGACTGCTAGGTAGGAAGCCATGAGAAACTTGATGACGACCACCATGATCGAGGGAACACCCGTGAGGGATTATGTTCTCAAGATGATGGCTCATTTGAATGAGCTGGAAGTCCTTGGAGCTGAGATCGATGGGGAAACCAAAGTTGATATCATTCTCCAATCTCTACCTAGGAGTTTTGAGCAGTTTTGCCTGAATTAAAACATGAACAAGAGGTTGTATTCGCTGGCGGAGCTTCTGACAAAACTCCAGGCGGCAGAGGGGCTTTTTCGTCAGAGTGCTCAGGCTCAAGCCATGGTTGCCCAAAAGGTTTCTACTTCTAAGCCGAAATGCAAGAAGAAGAAGAAACAAGATGGGGCAAAGGTGGCAGGAGGATCTTAGGGAGGAGTGAAGAAGCCGAAAGGAAAAATGCTTCACTTGCAAGCAGACTGGACACTTGAAAAAGGACTGCCCCAACCGGAAGCAGAACAAAGGTATATCTTTTGGTCTAGTCATTGAAACATGTTTAGCAGTGTTATCTACCGGCACATGGTGTGTAGATACGGGAGCCACTGATCATGTCTGTAATACTTTGGCTAAGGGAGAGATTACCGTTTACTTAGGCGATGCCAGGAAGGTGACGGCTGGTGTAGTGGGAGATGTTTATTTTCTTTTTGAGAGGAATAAAATTTTGGTTCTAAAAAATTGCCTTTATGTACCTTTATTTAGAAAGA
This sequence comes from Wurfbainia villosa, assembly GCA_025175895.1. Lineage (NCBI taxonomy): Eukaryota > Viridiplantae > Streptophyta > Magnoliopsida > Zingiberales > Zingiberaceae > Wurfbainia > Wurfbainia villosa. The sequence continues at coordinate 37,149,796 of CM046006.1, forward strand.
ATTTGATTTCGGTTTCTAAATTGTTTATGGATGGATATTCTATTTCTTTTAATGACAGAGTTATTATAAAAAGGAATAGGGAGATTATCTGTTCAGGTGCATTGATAGGAAATTTATATACACTTGAACCAAAAGCTCTCATGATGTAAATAGAAGTAAATAACTCATTTTCTAATTCCAATAAGAGAAAAGAACCTTCGAAGATGAACCAAACATATCTTTGACATCTAAGGCTAGGTCATATTAACCTAAGTAGAATTTAAAGGTTGATAGCTGATGGACCTCTGGGTTCATTAGTGGTGGAAGATTTCCCAACCTGCGAATCTTGCTTGGAATGTAAAATGACCAAGAGGCCTTTTAAGGCCAAGGGGTATAGAACCAAAGATGTGTTGGAATTGGTTCATTCTGATTTGTGTGGTCCTATGTCTATCCAGGAAAGAGGTGGTTTTAAATATTTCGTCTCTTTTATAGATGATTATTCAAGATATGGATACATTTACTTTATGCGCCATAAGTCTGAATGCTTTGACAAGTTCAAAGAATTCAAGGATGATGTGGAGAAACGTCAGGGTAAAAGTATCAAGATACTATGATCTGATCGTGGTGGTGAGTACCTCTTGGGAGAGTTTAGGAATTACTTATCAGAGGCTAGGATTCAATCCCAATTATCTGCACCTGGCACACCCCAGCAGAATGGTATAGCAGAGCGAATAGGACTCTTATGGAGATGGTTAGATCGATGATGAGTTATTCTGAGTTGCCAAATTCGTTCTGGGGGTATGCTCTAGATATGGTAGTGTATATTCTGAACTTGGTACCATCTAAATCAGTGCCTTCTACTCCCACAAAATTGTGGACTGGGCGAAAGCCTAGTCTGAGACATTTTCGGATTTGGGGGAGTCCAACACATGTGCTGAAGGCAGATGCTGGTAAGTTGGAACCTCGTATAGAAGTGTGCATGTTCGTTGGCTATCCTAGAGGAATGAAAGGTGGTTTGTTTTATAGTTCTAAAGATCAGAGGGTGATCGTTAGCACGAATGCCAGATTTCTAGAGGAAGACTATGTGATGAACCACAAGCCCATGAGTAAGATTGTTCTGGAGGAATTGAGAGGGGAAGTCACTACTTCAGTACCACCGGTACAAAAGGATATACCACAAGTGACTGCACCGCGTGTCACAGAGAATACACAGGTGATACCTCATCATAGTGGGAGGGTTGTTAGATAGCCTAACAGATTTATGTTCTTGAGAGAATCTTCTGATTTAGTCCATGGCGAACATGAACCTGATCCCTAGACATATGACGAGGCAATCCAAGATAAAAGATGCGGTATCTTGGCAAAGTGCGATGAATTCTGAGATAGAATCTATGGATTCAAATCATGTCTGGGAGCTAGTAGAACCACCCAATGGTGTAAAAGCCATTGGATGCAAGTGGATCTACAAAAGAAAGAGAGGAATAGATGGGAAGGTTGAGATCTTCAAAGCAAGGCTTGTTGCGAAGGGGTATACTTATAAAGAGAGCATCGATTATAAGGAGACCTTTTCGCCGGTAGCCATGCTTAAGTCTATACGAATTCTCTTATGTATTGTTGCTCATATGGATTAAGAGGTATGACAAATGGATGTCAAGACAACTTTCCTTAATGGAAGTCTTGAGGAAAACATCTATATGAAGCAACCAAAAGGATTCATTGCAAAGGGCAAAGAGCATCTTGTGTGCAAGCTTAATCGGTCCATTTATGGATTGAAGCAAGCTTCGAGATCTTGGAACATCCGCTTTGATGAGATAATCCAGTCTTATGGATTTATTCAAAGTCTGGATGAGTCTTATGTATACAAGAGATGTGACGGAAATATAGTGGTATTTCTTGTGCTATACGTAGATGACATTTTGTTAATTGGCAACAATGTCAAGGTGTTATCGGACGTAAGGGTATGGTTGTCCAAATAGTTTGATATGAAGAACTTGGGAGAAGTGGGACACATCCTTGGGATCAAGGTTATAAGGGATCGTAGGAAAAGGATGATGTGCTTTTCTCAAGCTTCATACATAGACACCATTATGACTCGTTTTAGCATCCATAACTCCAAGAAATGTTTTCTACCTTTTAGGCATGGAGTACCTTTGTCTAAAGAGATGTGTCCTAGAACATCAAAGGAGATAGAGGAGATGAAGGCGGTTCCTTATGCTTCAGCAGTAGGAAGCCTCATGTATGCTATGCTATGTACGAGACCGGATATCTGCTTTACCGTGGGCATGGTTAGCATATATCAGAGTAATCCAGGATAGGGACATTGGACTGCGGTAAAGCATATATTGAAGTACTTGAGAAGGACTAGGGATTATATGCTAGTTTACCAGGCAGACCAATTACTCCCTATGAGTTACACAGATTCTGACTTCCAATCAAATAGGGATAACAGTAAGTCTACCTCAGCTTTTGTGTTTACTTTGGGAGGTGGAGTCATTGTATGGAGGAGTGTCAAGCAAAAATGCGTGGCGGACTCTACCATTGAAGCTGAGTATGTGGCAGCCTCTGAGGCGGCCAAAGAAGTTGTATGGCTCAAGAACTTCTTGATGGACTTGGATGTGATTCCTGGTTTTCCCAGAACTATCACAATTTATTGTGATAACAGTGGTGCAGTTGCAAACTCGAAGGAACCACGAGCCCATAAAGCAAGTAAACACATAGAGCGCAAGTACCACCTGATACGAGAAAGCGTAAAGCGAGGAGAAGTTGTTGTGGCCAAGATTGCATCAGAGGATAACCTGGCAGACCTTTCACTAAGGCTCTTCTAGCGAGAGCTTTTGATAGGCATGTGGAGGGAATGGGAATCAGATGTTTGACAGTATGAGGACAACATAGTCTTTTATTATAAGTGGGAGATTGTTGGGATGTATACTGAAAAGTCTATCTTTTGTATGAACATCTTTATTTTTGAAATAAGAATAACATGATCATTGTTTGCATATTTATGGTTTTGCATATTGTCTAATACATTACATTGTAGATAACATGGTGTGTAGTGTTACATGGGAGATCATGTTATCAGTTCCTTGTTAAGTGTAAGTAAAGGCTCACAACCAAGATGGTTTTTGACAAACCATTGGTATGGTTGTAGTGTGATTTGGTATTGGTTTGTCTTGACCATAGAATTACACTAGTACACTTTGTGTGTATTGAGCAGGACTGACTTAGAGGTGATTCGATTTATTGCTGACTACGTAATTGAATCGGACCTCGAATATTATGGTGTACATGCTCTTAATCCCGATATAATAACGGGCACATATACATAGTATTTATTTCTTTGATTTACCAATGGGCGAGATTTATAGAGTAAATCGATAGGTTCGGTAAGTTGGGAAATGATATTATTTATATGGTGTGCTGTTGATTATAGGAGGAAATCATGTCCTATATATTAGGATGATGATGTCCCCTTGAGGAGCTCATAAGGTTCATCATGTAAACCCTCCAGGTGGACTTGGTCCGGCATGATGATAAGGTTGAGTGGTACTACTCATGGAGTTAGATGTTGATTAATTAATTATTAGTAAATTTATTAATTGATGGACATTCGAGATCTTAAACATGGGGAGATATTTGTACAAATAATATATGAATCCCATATTGATTTATGGGGATTAGTGAGGTAGATCAATGATAATCCTCTAGTGGAATGGATTATCATTAATGGATCGGACTTTATGTGGGCTTGATCCATTGGGTGGCAAAGATCCAACTCCTCCTCATGGTGCCTAGATCCGATAATGGAAAATGAAACTCTAGATCCAACGGTGGAGGTTAAATCTCTAGATCCGGCGGTGGAGATTAAATCCCTAGATCTGACGGTTGAGATTAAATCTCGAGATCCGCTAGTGGAGATTAAATCTCTAGATCCGACGGTTGAGATTAAATCCCTAGATCCGACGGTGGAGATTAAAAGGAGGCTTAAGCCTAACTCTATAAATAAGGCTTAAGGGGTGGGCGGCAAGGATACTCAAACGAGATTAGGGTTTGGAGAAGCATTGGGTGGCTAGGGTTTGGAGAAGTCTTGGGCGACAAGATTTCCTATCTTCCTAGGGTTTTGGCCGGTTCCCCTCTTCTCCTTTCTCTTGTTCGCCGGCGTCCCAATCTTCTTCCTCTTCTCCTTGGCCGGTGGGAACAAGGGTTAGGGTTTTTCCCTTGGAGCTCTTGGCCGGTGCCCACTCAATCTTTTATTCCTTGGCCGGCGGCAACATCAAGTCTCTTGACTTGGTGGCCAGTCCTAGATAGGAGAAGAGTTTCGTTTCATTCTTCCTTTTGTTTGGAGCGAGCAAGGAAGGGAAGAATGTGTTCTAGGAGGCTTCGGCTTTTGGAAGATCGTTTCCCACACGACGTCCAAAAAGAGGAAGGACATACAATAGAAGATCAAGAGGTATAACAAGAGGTATAATTCTTGTTTATGAATCTTTTCTTATTCTATGCATGTTGTATATTTTGTATGTGGATAATTTACTTGGACCCCAAAGACAAACACAAAAACCGGCAATCCGTACATTGTCTATTCCGTGGCTAATCGAAGAATAGAGGTAGGTTGCTTGAACAACAAGTTTGTTCAAGTGACCACTCTAATCGAATAGCACTACGATGGAATGGTTGCTTGCATAATCCCTCTTTGTCAAGGATTAATTTTTTTTATCCGGGGACGTAGACGGGATCGCCATGAACAAGTGACCAAGTTGAAGTGGGAAGTGAAGTTTCCACCTTCAAGTGGTATCAGAGCTTCGGTTCCGCAAAACCTTTATATGGTTTATTTGATGAATGCCAAATAAGTCATTCAAGATTAAATTCTAAGTGTAATTTTTTAACCGAATTCGAGTAGTTAAAGGGATATAACAAGTATTACTTGACAAAAATTAAGCATTTTTTGTATCACTTTAAGTATTCTATTATTATTTAATTATTTAAGGGGTCACATTAAGTACCACTTGATAAAATTAGATATACATTTCTCCACAATGACATGATATTGTCTACTTTGGGCCTAAGCCCTCATGGTTTTATTTTTGGGCTTTACCCAAAAGGCCTCATACCAATGGAGATATCTTTTCATCTTATAAGCACATGATCTTTTCCATGTCTTACCAATGTTGGATTTTGATTGTATTCCTAATACTCCAATAATCCCCCCCCTCAAACGAAGGACCACATTGACCCCCCCTCCCCTCCTTCAAGCCTATCCATCCTCGAAGGACATCCTCTGCTTGATGTCCGATCCTCAACCCATCAGGACTTCCTGCCAACTATCTAGTCATCTTGACACAGCTGGACTTTCTGCCAGTTGTCCAGCCCTTCTGATCCAACTGGACTTCCTACCAGTTGTTCGGTCCTCCTGACCCAACTAGACTTCCTGCCTAGTGTCTGGTTCTCTTGATCCGGACATGGGAGCTCAATTTCCTTCGTTCAAGGTTCATGACTTGACATGGACCATGGCTCTGATACCAATTATTAGTGCCTATAAGATTCACATATCTCCACAATGGCATGAAATTGTCCACTTTGGGCCTAAGCTCTCATGGTTTTATTTTTGGGCTTTACCCAAAAATCTCATACCAATGGAGATATCTTTTCATCTTATAAGCACATGATCTTTTCTATGTCTTACCAATGTGGGACTTTGATTGTATTCCTAATACTCCAACACATTGTATCACTTTAGATATCCTATAGTTTATTTGATGAATGCCAAATAGTCATTCAAGATTAAATTCTAAGTGTAGTTTTTTAACCGAATCGAGTAGTTAACTTGATAAAAATTAGGTACTCATTGTATCACTTTAGGTATTCTATTATTATTTAGCGTTTAAGGGGTCACGTCAAGTAGCACTTGATAAAAATTAGATACTCGTTGTATCACTTTAGATATCCTATAATTTATTTAATGAATGTCAAATAAGTCATTCAAGATTAAATTTCAAGTGTAGTTTTTTAACCGAATTCGAGTAATTAAAGGGTCATAACAAGTATTACTTGATAAAAATTAGGTATTTGTTGTATCACTTTAGGTATGCTATTGTTATTTATGTGTTTAAGGGGTCACGCTAAGTAGCACTTGATAAAAATTACATACTTATTATATCATTTTAGATATCCTATGGTTTATTTGATGAATGCTAAATAAGTCATTCAAGATTAAATTTTAAGTGTAGTTTTTTAACCGAATTGAGTTGCTAAAGGGCCATAACAAGTATGATAAAAATTAGGTACTCAATGTATCACTTTAGGTATTCTATTATTATTTAAGTGTTTAAGGGGTCATGTCAAGTAGCACTTGATAAAAATTAGATACTCGTTGTATCACTTTAGATATCCTATGGTTTATTTGATGAATGCCAAATAAGTCATTCAAGATTAAACTCAAGTGTAGTTTTTTAACCGAATTCGAGTAGTTAAAGGGATATAACAAGTATCACTTGATAAAAATTAAGCATTTTTTGTATCACTTTAAGTATTCTATTGTTATTTAATTGTTTAAGGGGTCACATCAAGTACCACTTGATAAAATTAGATATTCGTTGTATCATTTTAGATATCCTATAGTTTATTTGATGAATGCCAAATAGTCATTCAAGATTAAATTCTAAGTGTAGTTTTTTAACCGAATCAAGTAGTTAAAGGGCCATAACAAGTATCACTTGATAAAAATTAGGTACTCATTGTATCACTTTAGGTATTCTATTATTATTTAGTGTTTAAGGGGTCACATCAAGTAGCACTTGATAAAAATTTGATACTCGTTGTATCATTTTAGATATCCTATAATTTATTTGATGAATGTCAAATAAGTCATTCAAGATTAAATTTCAAGTGTAGTTTTTTAACCGAATTCGAGTAGTTAAAGGGTCATAACAAGTATTACTTGATGAAAATTAGGTATGCTATTGTTATTTAAGTGTTTAAGGGGTCACGTCAAGTAGCACTTGATAAAAATTACATACTCGTTGTATCACTTTAGATATCCTATGGTTTATTTGATGAATGACTTATTTCAAGTGTAGTTTTTTAACTGAATTCAAGTAGTTAAAGGGTCATAATAAATATCACTTGATAAAAATTAGATATTTGTTGTATCACTTTAGGTATTCTATTGTTTATTTTATGAATGCCAAATAAGTACTTATATTCTATGGTGAGTGGAGAACATGTTTCTTTTAAAAATTAAATAATTGAGTACTTTTTCAAATAATCATAAAATTGGGTATCACTTGAGGTAAATTAAGTTCCGAGAGCCTAAAATTGAGAACTTTTTCAAACATTTCTGGTAAAAATTTGTCAAGGTGCATTTGTAGCTGTATGAAACCACAACATATAACAACATATATGAAACTACCATTAAACACAACAGTTTAATGATTAATGTATAAATCACTTCATAAAGCATCTCTTAGTTGCAATTACATAACCAACATCTAACTTTTAACCACTTTTAACCACATAAATGGATCATTAAAGTCTTATATATAAGTAACAATGTTTTATACCAACACTAGTTTTGTTTAATACAAATAACAAAATGTCACTAGATCTTGTAGATATTTTTTAACAACCTTCAGAACTGCTTCCTTGGTTTAGCAATTGCTTATTCCTGCAAGAAATTAAAACAAAAAAAAAAGATGTTAGTTTGACATTTTGAAAATAAATAACAAATAACACGACATAATTAGTTTAATTATATGAAACGATATAGTATTAATGTTTATGTGACTCATACCAATTATGACACTGGTTCTTTGCATGTTCGTCTATTATGCCCTCGCCCATGACATCTCCCACACGTTGTCACACGTTGTTCAACTTGAGAAGGTATATGCTTAGTCCTTCTACGTCCTGGTTGGCTACGAGTTATAGGAGCGTAAATGGTATCTCCATCATCGAGATAACCCCTCGTACATGTCAAATGTTGGAATGGGATTAATAATTCCTTTGTAAGCTTGGCGGTACATGTCTATCTTAAAATATCCATCACAGAATTGATAAATCGACATGGATTTTGATTCTATGCAAGAGCAAGCATGCTTGCATGGTAGTCTATAGATTTGCCAAACTCGACAAGAACAATCCCATGAATTCAAATCCACTGCAAAACTTTTGTCTCAATCTATGACTTCAAACTGAACTCCACAAGACTTGTGCACCTTTAAGGTTCGAGATTTACTATATGCAATTGACATTTCCTTCTCCTTTTTTGGACTTTGTTCTTGTGTTATCTCCAATGTTTTTTCTCGCCTTTGGTGCATCATGGTCATAATTTGAATGCATATATTATCTACCATAGCCACAATAGCTAGATAGCGAGCAAGTTTTATCCAATTGTTCCAGCTTTCTGCAATATTATTATTAATGACACCCCATCGATAACCCATAAATAGAGCATTGGCCCAATTTTTAGGGGACGAGTTCACAAGAAACTTCTGGGCAAGTGGCATCAAATTAGTTATACTTAACATATGTTGAGTAAATTCATATCTTGATGTGGCGTATGCAGCTTTCTTTAAAATAGAAGACCAATGTTTTTTGTTATAGAGAGGGTATTTACGTAATACCTACAAGAATAAAATTTAAAATATATATATATATAAAATAACCAGTTGATAGAAAATAAACAAAAAAAAAGGCTAACATATTGGTAAAGCAACATAAAACGCACTTGCTTGACAAAGTTATCGACCAGATGTCTCAAACAATAAGCATGGTGACTACTAGGGAACACAAATTGAATAGCCTTGATCAATCCAGGATGTCGGTCAGAGAAAAAAGTATAGTTATGGAATACCATGATGTATTGGGAAGCCAAGACATGTTTTAACTGGTAGCAAAACCATTCCCAATTAGAATCATTTTTTGCATCCTCAACTGCATACGCCAATGTAAAAATATCATCATTCGCATCCTTAGCCACAACGACTAATAGACATCCTTTGTACTTGTTCTTAATGTGAGTTCCATCCAAAAAAATTAATGGATGAAAACCACTAATAAAACCAATAAGACATGCATGAAAACATATGAACAATCATCTAAATTTATTTGTCATTGGATCAATTTCACATTCAGCATAACTCCCCGAATTTGTTTCTTTGACAGCATGACAATACCATCGCAACTTATCATATGACCCTTATCAGTCCCATGAATATCATGCATTGTCATTTCTTTGTGCGCCCAAACTTTATGATACTCAAGTTCTACTCCATAATCTCGTTGAATGTCCTTCATCATTGTACATGGACGATATGATGGCTCTCCCCTTAACTTCTCCTTCACCACATTAGCTACCCAAGTTGAATCAACTTTAGGGTGACCTCTAGTCCTCAAATTATCATCCCCACAACTATGGATTAAGTTGCATTTTCTTATGCCGAATAAATTGTCTGATTTATATTTGGAGGCATAAATTCTCCACTCATAATTTTCTTTCCTACAAACAACTATGATCTTATCACTATTATTTTTCTTGTAAGAAAATGATCGTCTAGTAGCAATAGCATAGGTTTTAAGACAAATCCTGAACTCTGTAGCATCTTTAAATGTTTGGCCTTCACAGGATATGCAATGCATCCAAGAATCAATAGAATTACTTATAGTGCAAACTTCAAGCTCATTGTCTCCGTTCGAACAAACTTCATCATCAAAATCAAACCTTACCATTTTAATACAAATCAAAACAATACAATAGCAACCAACTCAATTTTCAATTAATGACAATTGGACTTGCAATATAAATTATAATAGATATTTTAAAATTATTAACTAACTAATATACACAATCAATAATGAAAAATAATAGTCATGTGCTGCAAAAAAAAATAACTTGTACAAAAAAATATATGAAATTGCAAATTCTGAATCTTGCACTCAAACCAAAACAACATTACAAATAAAAATTACCTTTCAATATTTATGTTAACCTAACTCTGATCATCTTTTGGAGATGCTCTCAATTTGATTATATTCAATTTCAGACAACTATGAAGATTTATCATATTTAGGACGTCATCATCTTCATTCAATGTTACTGCAATCTTCTCATGTGGTGCTATGTATTGCAATATTGTTAACTCGGGATTAATAGCATCGCATTTTCTCTTTAGACTCTGGAATATCTCTATTAGAGTTGCACCATTAGGAATTGAAATAAAATAAAGATCATTGACATAATGACAAATTCCAATAATTGAAAAATTAGTGCCCCCAGATCTGACTTCCATCAATACAATGACCGTGGAATATCTAAAAAATTAAAAATTTATCATGCTTTCTACAACATCATCTTCAACAAACAAACATTGAACTTAAAAAAATCATAATCAAATTTTTTATATGCTAATCTAACCAATTTAAATGGAATAGGTTGCCATTAAAATTCAAAACATTAGAATTTGAAAGGGAAAGTTAAGAAAGGCTATGAAAATTAATAACATTTTTAGTGACATACCCCATGAATTTACTATAGGTAAAATTTAGGTATATATACCAATTCACAAAATATATTACATAGGGGATGAATTTTAAGTAAAATAATTTGGAGCCAAAACAAGTACTTATTAACTCACATTAGGTATCATATTTTTATGAACGTCAAACAAAAGTCACTATTATTAATTCAAGGTATAATTTTCTTTACATTCTCAAAAATCAAATTAGAATATTTTAGGCACAAAATCAAATACATATTGACTCAAATTAGATACTCTTTGTATCAATAAAAAAAAATCTGTAATTATCATAAAAAATTTACCAAAAATTGTATGTAATCAAGTATATTTACCTTATTTAATCTTTTTTGTGCACTTGTTCATTGCTCTCCTTACTCGCTCTTATTACATTTGCTTGCTGCAGTGGGTCGCTAGTGGTTGAAATAAGGGAGACAATGATTTTCAAGGAGGTGAGCAAATGGTTGGGTCAAGTTGGGGATGAACTGGGGGCTTAGGGTTACTGTTGGGGGAGGAAAGACGATGACTTGTTGGGAAGAAAATCAATGTTATCACATTTGCTGTCATAGATCGCTAATGGTCAAGGTAGGTGGGTGTCAGGATCAACCAAGAGTTTCCGTTGGGGGAGAGAAGAAGATGGATTGTTGGAAGAAATTGAATCGGTAGGAGAAGATGGGTAAAAAAAATTTAATCAAAACAATATAAATAATAAGGGTAAAAATGGAATTTCAACCTTATAGGGAGTTAAAACTAAGATTTGGATGGTTGTCAGATACCAAATCCTAAAAAAAATACATAGGGACTGAATCCAAATATAAACATGGGCAGAGGGATTTTAGTCTAATTTACCGTTATTTTAATGTTGGAAAAATATTTTAATAATTATTTTAAAGTTGGAAAAATATTCTAACAATTATTTTAATGCTGGAAAAATATTCTAACAATTATTTTAATTTCGGAAAAATATTCTAACACTTTTTTTAATGCTGGAAAAATATTCTAACACTTATTTTAATGCTGAAAAAATATTTTAACAATTAATCTAATGATAGAAAAATATTAAAAATTAATCTAATGCTAGAACAAATAAAGAAAACTATCCTAATGCTCTCGATGGTGGTTGCACCAAATTCGGAGCACCCCCGCTCTGATACTAATTGTAGAATCACAATAATCCAAGAGAGGGGTGAATCTTGGAGTTTATAATTTTCTTTAATTTTAAATCTTATTTTATATTTTTCAAATATGAGTATGCAGTAAAAATTAAATGAAATTTAGGCACAATTAGTTTACTTGGTTCACAACAATAACTGGGTTGCTACTCCAAGGACCATAGCTCTTCCTAGAGCTATCTCGATGGACAATCACTATAGTGCCCTCCAATTCGAGAACTCTCAACTTCGGAGGGATTCACTTTTTTATAGAAATGAGAGAAAGGTAACACTCTACCTTCTCTTGAAATTAAGTACAATAAGCGAATATAAATAGAAAGAATACGAGCTAAATTATACCGACACTTTTGAGAAAAATTAAGCGTAGCGAGAAGACAATAAACAAAGAAATAAGGAGAAAATGATGAAAACTCACAGATTCTTATTTCTTGCCTTGAAGATGTCTTACAAGAGAACTAACCAAAGGGAAGCTCAAGGTATGCTTGAATGCTCCGCTATGGATTACAAGATGTCCTTATATAGCTGAGAGGAGTCGGGTGCTCATAGAGGGGCCCCATCATCACTACTCCTTTTGCTGTGAAAGGACTCACACAACACACACTAGTATGCTTTACAGTACACATACTTCTTTATAGCTAATTAAAGGACACACACAATGCACGCTAGTATGCTTTAAAGGGCACTCAGCGCACACCAGTACGCTTTACAGCACACATACATCTTTACAGCTAAATAAAGGACACACATAGTGCATACTAGTACGCTTTACAGCTGGAATAGGACATCTCCATGGCCAGTTCTCGGAGAGTGTTGGAGATGTCTGTCAGTCGCTTGTTCACCTCTAGTACGAAAAGGAGCCAGTCATGACACCAATTGTCAGAACCGCACATGCTGGCGCACTTCTGTCGCTTCATCTCATGGAGTTGTTGGACCACTGCAATGGCATCTCGTGCTGCTTGCTCCTGTAGTAGGTGGAGCTCGTGAAAGACCCATCATTCTTCTGCTCGTGAGAATCTTCCTTCGAGTATTCGTCGTCGGTGGAACTGAAGTAGGTCTCGGTATTTCTGACTGATTGACTTAGCACCAGGAGGGCTTCCACTAGTTGGGCTTGGGCTTCCTTGTTCGGCTGTGCCTGTAGCTCCTCCAATGCTAGGACTACTTGCTCCAATTGCTCCAAGGAAACCTATGACCATTCTGAACACGCAAGAAAATTAATTAATCTAGATAAACTATTCTCCAGTTGGTTGTCTTGCCTGCTTATATGTTCAAATGTGATGTTTATTCTTGTGCTTGTTATATAATCAGTGAGGGCAAGCCATATAACCCTTGAGGGTTTGTTGTTAGCCATTTTTTCAAAAAAACTGATTATTGCCTGGCAATCAGTTCGGATGATAATCTCTTCTTTGTCAAGAAAATATATTTTTAAGGATTTGAGGCTATTCATGATAGCGTGGATCTCGACATCTATCATGGACTTGGTGGGCTAAATTTGCTGCTTGCATATGCACAAATTTTTTCTGTTGACTTTTGGTCATACTTATGCCTCTTCCATTTGCATATGCCTCCCCACCCGCTCATAGAGCCATCCGTCTCAAGGATGATGTAGCATTCTTCTGGGGGTACCTCCAAGTCAATGAGATTTTTGACCAACCCCTTGATCTGTCTGACTAGATCCCAATCTTGGTTGTTCATTCTTTTATCCCCAGTAGGGCTCGTCTTTGCATACAAAGGGTTGAGCAGTTTTCCAAGGTTCGGGATGTAGTTTCAGGCATAGTTTAGAAGTCCTAACCAGGATCTCATGCCCTTCTTGCTGAGTAGCTCGCATTCCTCGAATTTTGCTATCTTTGTAATAATATGTGGCTACAGCTTGATTCTTCTGTTGCCAAGGACAGTGCCCAGGAATTCTATTTTAGGCATGACTATTTTCATTTTGCTTGGACTCAGGACTAGGCCATGCTCTCTGTAGATATCTAGCATTTGTCTAAGATGCTGGGAGTCCTTCCTATCTTCAGAAAATACGAGAATGTCATCAATGTATACTACAATAAATTCTTCTGTCCCTCGGAAGAAGTTATCCATTTTCCTTTGGAAGATCGCAGGAGCATTTTTTAGACCAAAGGGCATCACTAACCACTCAAATAGTCCATCAGGTACCCAAAAAGTCGTGCATTCCACAGAATCTGGGTGCATTGCCACCTGGTGGAATCCACTTTTGAGGTCAAATTTAGAATAGATGTTACTGTTGCTAACCTTCTTTAATATGATGTTTATGCCTAGGAGGTTGTACTGATCTTTGTTTGTTAAGTCGTTGAGGCACTTGTAATTAAACACCATCCTTTCTTTTCCCTTCGTTTCCTGCCCTGTCTTTGGGTCAATCAAGGTTCCTGAGTTGATGATAATGGTCATCGTGCGGTGACTGCTTGTGCTTCGCCTAATGATGCCGATTTCCAGGAGGGCCTTCACATGGCGGGTGAAAGCTATTTTTTGGGCTGGTGTGAGGTGCTTCAAAGGTTTGTCTCGATAGGGTTCTTGTTGTCCAGTTTGTAGGTTATTTGATTTTTGCTCCAGTGTCTTAAGGGGTTCTCCTCTATGTAACCTTGTTAATGCAGTTCATTTAGCAGTGGGCTGAATTCCCCTAGTTGCGAGGGCATTGCAGTATAATGCACCATTTCTTTGATTTGAAGATATTCTTCCTCATCTAGTTCCGGTTCCTCTATAGTCGTTGCCGTATTTAGGGGAAGTGTTAATCGAGGTAACATTTTTGTAGATTGTTACCATGTTTCCTTCGATTTTGATGCCTCCTTGCATTGCCCGGATGAAGTTCACCCCTATCATCATCTGAATGTTATCTCCTAGCCTCATAGGAAAGCTGTAGGTGTTGGGGATCCGAAATGAGTTGTTCTCAATAATCATCCTTCCTGCCTTTAACTTCATTTTTGCTATCTGCTATGAGTTTATCCCGCTAAATTGTACTGCAAATGCATTTTCCTCAAGAGCCTTGGAGGGTACTGACCTTTGGTCTACGCAACATATCATGGCTCCAGTGTCCAAGATGGCTTTAAGTGTGAATTTGGGGATCCCTTGAATCTCTATCTCTACATTGAGGTTGTAGAGCATGTTTTTCACCAGTTTTGGTCCTCTTTATGCTGCGGCCATATTTACCAACACGTTGGTCATCTCCCTTTCTTCTTCTTCTTCACGTATCTCCATTCGCTGGAAATTGTTATTTGGTCTCTTTCTAGGAGGATTTCCTCATACCGTTTCTTGTAAAACTCTGCCTCCTTCTTGAGCCTTTCAATTTCTCCTATGCACCAGGATATGTAATAATTTTGTTGTTCAATCAAGTGGTCTAGGAAAAACCGGGCGGGTGGGGATGGTGCTAAAGGAACATGCTTGTTATAGTAATATGGCCTGCATAGGTTGCATTCCGTGATCACGCACATGAGGCAGTGGATTCGAGCCCTTTGCATTGTCTCCCACCGACAATAGGTACATTTGCTTGACTGCGGGGGTAATATTACTTCATTTACCTTCCAGTCATGGTTGTATCCTAGCTGTATTTCCGTTACTCTTATATGGGGTTGGTATCCCCCATCGATCTGCCCAAGCATGAATATAGATTCATTAATTTGGAGGGTTTGAAGTGACCTGTGAAGTTCTTTGCAGTCATCCTCCCCTTCTGAGATGCTAAAGATAGTATCGCTTTGCTCTTCTCCTTCTTGGACGAAGACAATGTCACAGTCATCTGGTATCTAAAGTTGTTCAAACAGGGCCACCCTCTTTACATTATGCTGCTCACTTGGACATTCTCTTGCGAAATGCCCCTCTTGTCCACACAGATAGCATTTGCATTTTTTACTTTGGATGAGATGCTTCCTTTTCTATATACAGGAGTGGGAGTCATGCAGCTTACCTATGTAGGTTTTTGATCTTCGGATCTTGAGGTGCTTCTTTTCTTGATAATAGACTGGTATAGAGATTTGCTACAGAAGCATAAGTTCTTAAGAGACCTCTGGAACGCCGGATCTTTGCACTCCTGCTCCAAGTATTTGTATGTAAACAGGATCCTGGGGAATACACCTACTATCAGCCTTGCATATTTTGCATCAAATGCTGCTTTTATACTACTGCCCAAATCACCAGGCATTTTGAACCATAATTTTTCAGATAACTCTGGTCCCATGTACAACCTTCCTGTTTTGGCTTCCAGTCTCATATAATCGTTCATGTACTTAATCAGGTCCTTCACATTCTCACAGGATAGCCTTTCCAAGTCTTTATATGCCTGATCTTGGATGGTTGTGGATCCTTGCGTGGGGTCCTTTGATGAGAAAACTCTTCTCATCTAGGATAATATATTCTGGCTCCCTTCCCTTCCTTCGGCCATGCTGAGCAATGCATCATATTTGGCAGGGTAACTCATTCTCCACTGTATCCACGCTAACTTTTCTATCTCCCCCAGAAGGTTTGCTATATACTCAGCTTTGTCCCATACATTAGTGAATCCTTGGGATGACATGTGATTTTTTGTGATGGACTCCCATCGTGAGAATACGTCATCAAATAGCTTAGCTTACTGGGAAAGATGAATAGTGCTCCTCCCTTTTGCTGAGCCGAGGGGAGCGTCCATAGCTCATTGTTCTCATCCCTTCTGAACCTTGTGTTGGTATAAGGTTTTCTTTGTGGGGCTTGTGGTTGGGAAGGCCCTGGTTCCGTTCGATCTGGGGGGTACCAGGGGGTCCCATGTTTGCTTTGTGTTGAGGGGGGTTGTAGGGGGATGCCACCATGCTCATGGAGTAGACTTGTTGTCTGCCTTGTCGCTGTGTCTCCATTAGTCGGCTTAGGGCAGGATACTCCATGCTGGTTTCTAATCCTACTGCCAGGGTGTGGTGTTCTTCTCTTGTGAATGGGTTGCACCATTCGTCTGCTGCATCACTGTCGGGGTAGTCATCCCATATTATTTCTTTTACTTCTTTATTTCCCGCCATAGCGACTAAATACTGAAATTACTCTAGGTAATCGTCCACTGAGTCTGATTCTTGCAATGGGTATTCCATGGACCAGACTATAGTGGCCCTTGGGCTTGTATCTTTTGCTTGGGTACCATCTTGCAGATCCTCAAGGAGAGGAGATTCCTCCAGGAGGTCGTTAATGGCCATCTTTCCGTATCTATCCACTAGGTATTTGAGGGAGGTGTATCCAGGCCTTCGTGATGTTTCTACTGGTCATGTTTCCTTTAGTTCCTTCGGGAGTAGTATTGAAATATTTCAGGTACCTGGGTTGTCGAACGACCTTCTTATTCTGGGGACTAATTTTTTTGTGGTCTCTCCTCATTGGCTGGTACTTCTATCATTGCATGATTGTAACTGTACTAAGTGATTAGCTGGGCGATGATTGTTGGTGCAGTAGGCACCTAAGTCAAACCTGAGTTTTGATTTTAGCAAACGATACAAAGTTAAGCTCATGTTGTTATCTCACGAGCTGAATCGAGTGTGCAGAAGATTGCTATAGCTGGAGCTGAAGGCTAGCGACACCCGGAGGAAGCCGCGGTGGTCGGGCGACACTCGAGTGACTTCGGAGGGAGCCGAAGGAATTGAGTGGAAGGCCGGAAGCAAAAGCAACACGTAAGTATCGAGGTAAGCTCGTGTGTACGAGTGTAAGTGAGGTCGTATCCTCCTTACGGGGATGATCTTAAGCATAGATCCGACCAGAGACAGCCCATCGATGGTCCAGGTCGAGATCGGACGGTCGAAGGCCGTCGAAATAATATTTTCTTTGAGCTAACTTTGCCCTGCAGCTAGCATCGCCGATCGCCACTTGGAGGACTCGATCGCCGTTAAACAATGATCGCTGAAGGTCAAGATCGATCGATGTCGCCATCACGATCGATGATGGCCATCACCGATCGATGGTCAATGATCAGCTTCGAGGAGTCAAGGCTTATCACCCCATTTCAAGGAGGTTTTGTGTCCATTTGTGATTGGTTGAAGACCCATTCGATGAGGTGCTCAAAGGCTATAAAAGGAGGGCTTGTCTTAGGGTTTTTCATCAATTAAAAAGCTTCCGAGTGCTTCCGATACGCTCCGACTCTCCGACATACCTACAACGAAGCGCTGCCGAGACGACGACTAGAGCTTCAACCTCCAACCTTTGAAGTCGTCGGTAACGAAAAGTTTGAATTATAATTCAGTTTATAAGTTGTTCTTCTTTTCAAGCTTTAAATCATATCAAGGAGAGGGGAAGTGTCCCTCTACCTTGAGCTTTTTTCATTTTGTGTATCCGTCTAACTCCTACCTCTAACGAGGAGGAGTTTTTTAGTAGATTGCCCTCCGTACGTGGTCAAGGACCACTAGGGCCTTGGAGTAGTAGCCTTCGGCTACGAACCAAGTAAAACCTTTGTGCCTATTGTCTTTTATTTTTGTTTATTTTTCCGCTGCGTATATTTGTCTTGAAACGAATTCGAAAGAAAAATTTCTATCGCTATTCACCCTCCCCTCTAGCAATCCGATCGATCCAACAATTGGTATCAGAGTCGGGGGTTGCTAAGATTTGGTGAAACCACCAATCTAGCCATTTTTACAGATTTATTTTTCTTTTAATTCTGTTCTTTTTATTTATTTCGCTTTGTTAAGTTTTTCTCCCGCACTACTAATCCAAGACGCGAGTCTTGGTACTTGTTTTTGTGTTTTTGTCGTTGCTAGTTTCTTTGTCTCCGTCTATTTGTGTCTTTTGTTCTAATGGCCCATCTCGAGGGTTTTAGCACCGTCCGACCTCCGTTTTACAATGGAGATGACTTCCGTTATTGGAAGGGTTGGATGGAATGCTTTCTCAAAACCCAAATCGAGATGTGAATCATAATCCAAACGGGTTTCACACTTCCGACTAATGAAGTGGGTGACTCCTTGGATTATGATCAATGGACCATTGCGACAAAACGACAAGTCGAAGCTGACGCCAAGGCAACACAAATCCTCCAATGCGGCCTATCCAAGGAGGAGCTAAATCGCGTCGGCCCCTTCATAAGCGCAAAAGATCTTTGGACGAAACTAGTGGAGCTACATGAAGGGACCGATGAAGCCAAGGTATGTAAGCGTGATCTTCTTTTCAATAAACTATATAACCTAAAAATGCAGGAACACGAGTCCGCGATGCAACTCCACGCCCGTGTCCAAGACATAGTCAACAACCTACACGCAATCGGGCAAAAGGTCGAAAACCGCGACCTTATAAGGTATGTTCTAAACTCTTTTCCAAGGACTACCTTGTGGGCATCCATGGTCGACGCCTACAAAGTCTCCAAGGATCTTTCTAAAATTAGGTTAGATGAACTCTTTTCTGATTTCGAATTACATGAGCAGTCCAACTTGGAACCCGAGAGGGGTATAGCCTTGTTTGCAGGTTCAAAGAAGAAGAAAATCGCAAGCAAGCCACCACCAACTGAGGAGGAAGATGAGTCCGAAGAAGAAGTTGACCCGGAGTTGACTGCCGAACTAATGAACCTAGCTCGAAGGATAGCCAAGGGACGAAAGCGAACCACGACTTGACCCAACCAAGGTAAGCCTAAAAGTTCTAATATTAGGTGTTATGAGTGTAACAGGTTTGGACATATCAAGTCCGAGTGCCCCAAGCTCAACCACCAAGCACCTAAGCATAAGAAGGCTCTCAACGCGACATGGGAAGAAGCGTCATCCGAAGAAGACGAAGACCACGTCTTCATGGAGAAATCGATTGAGTCAGACACGAAGACCGAACCTGAACTTGAGTCAGAACCTGAGGATGACTCGGACTACGAAGCTACCTTCAAGTCAAGCCACGGATACGCATCCGGTTCAAAAGATACCCTTAAAGACCAATGGATGTTGGACAGCGGTTGCTCCTGACACATGACCGGGGATCAACTCAAATTCACAAAGATTCGATTCAAACGACAAGGATCGGTAGCCTTTGGGAATAACGGCAAGCTCAAAATCATCGGATCAGGTGATATCGAGCTTAACTCGAATTTTGTTATTAAAAATGTATTACTTGTAGAGAATTTTGAATATAACCTGCTTAGCGTAAGTCAATTATGTGACAATAACTATAAGGTCGTATTTTTAGAAAATGAATGTGTAATTAAAACAAATAAAACAGCTAAAACAATACTCAAAAGAACTAGGACAAATAACATTTATACAATTAACTTAATCAAATCCTCAGCCAAATGTCTTATGACATAGGAAGAGGAATCATGGTTGTGGCACCGACGACTCGGTCACTCGCACCCAAGACTCGTCCACAAGATGAGTCAGAGTGGCTTAGTCAGAGGCTTACCCAACCTCAACAATTTGGTTAATAAAATTTGTAATGCTTGTCAACAAAGAAAACAACCTAGGACACAACACAAGTTAACTAACCAAGAACGAACCTCAAGTGTACTTGAGCTCCTGCATATGGATCTATTCGATTCACATGGAGCCAAGTCACTCAATAGAAGTCAATATTGCTTAATCATAATTGACGACTACTCCAGGTTTACCTGGGTTAGGTTCATCAAACATAAAAATGATACCCTAGATCAATTAATCAATCTATTCAAATTAATCGAGAATCAAAAAAACCTTAAGGTTAAAAGACTTAGAAGCGATCATGGTGGTGAATTCGAAAATCAAAGGTTCACCGGCTTCTGTAACCTAAATGGATACCACTATGAATTCTCTTGCCCTAGGACCCCTCAACAAAATGGCCTAGTGTAGCGGAAAAACCGAACTCTACAAGAAGCCGCTAGGACCATGTTGAACGAATACGACCTACCTGATAAGTTTTGGGCAGAAGCCGTTAGCACGGCTTGCTATGTCCAGAATAGGATCCTTATGGTAAAAAGGCACCTTAAAACCTCGTATGAGATTTATCACAATAAAGTACCCAACATCAAGTACTTTAGGGTATTTGGATGTAAAGTACATATCTTAAACACTAAGAACCACTTAGGGAAATTCGAATCCAAAACCTCCACCGGAATCTTCTTAGGATACTCAACCACGAGTAGGGCCTATAGGGTATATAACCACGTTACCCTTAAAGTCGAAGAGACTATTAATGTAGTGTTCGATGAAGTACCCGAACCTACAAAACCCTTAATGCCCCCAAGTGTTGAGCCCACTGATACCAAACTCGTCTCCGACCTTGAGATCGAGTCTAATCCACATCAACCAACTTCTCTTGTCGACCAAGTGACAAGTGATCCGAGTCAAACTAGTGTTCAACCAAGTCACTCAATTGATCAAGCATTAGGTGACACAAACCCAACCCAATCTAGGATTCAGACTAACCACCCTATCGATCAAGTGATAGGAGATCCTAATCTAGGAGTTCGAACTAGAGCATCCTATAGGAACCTTAGTCAAATTTCCTTAATTTCAAAGATAGAACCCAAATCAATTGAACAAGCTCTTCTTGATCCCGATTGGATTATTGCAATGCAAGAAGAGCTAGCTCAATTCACTAGGAATGAAGTGTGGGAACTAGTACCACAACCTAAAGACAAAACGATAATTGGAACAAGGTGGGTGTTTCGAAATAAGCTTGATGATAAAGGTGAAGTAGTTAGAAACAAGGCTAGGTTAGTCGCCAAAGGGTTTAGTCAAGTCGAAGGCTTAGATTACGACGAAACCTATGCCCCAGTAGCTAGACTCGAATCCATTCGAATGTTGCTAGCTTATGCCGCACATCAAGGATTTAAGCTGTTTTAAATGGATGTTAAGTCGGCATTCCTAAATGGATACATTAAAGAAGAAGTTTATATTAGCCAACCCCCCAGATTCGAAAATCTAGATAAACCCGACCATGTTCTAAAACTTAAGAAAGCTCTCTATGGACTTAAACAAGCTCCTCGAGCTTGGTACGAGAGACTTTCAATCCATCTTAAGTCAAAAGGGTTTAACCAAGGCTTAGTTGACCCAACTCTCTTCGTAAAAACCTTAGGTAAAGAAATATTCATAGCTCAAATTTACATAGACGATATAATTTTTGGAACCTCTAACTCAGTCTTACTAAACGAGTTCGTTTTACTCATGGAAAGTGAGTTTGAAATGAACTTGGTAGGTGAGTTAAGTTTCTTTTTAGGTCTACAAATTAAACAAACTAAGGATGGTATATACCTATATTATCAAAAATACACTAAGGAGTTAATTAAAAGATTTGGAATGCAAGACACTAAGGTAATAAACACCCGAATGGCGATTAATGTTAACATAGGAGAAGACCTAGAAAGTAAGTCCATTGACTTAAAGTACTATAGGAGCGTGATAGGAAGTCTCCTATACATCGCGATGGGTGAGTGTGTCACGCAGCTTCTTTTGATGAAGCACACTCTCCGCGACTTTAAGTTAGACTTTACGAATACTAAACTTCACGTAGATAACATTAGTTCAATTAATCTTACAAAGAATCCGATATGACACTCTAGGACCAAACATATAGAGGTCAAACACCATTTCATTCGAGAACATGTGGCCAACGGAGCCATACAACTCGAATACGTCGAATCGAAGTCTAACTTGGCAGACCTATTTACTAAACCCCTACCCGAAGCCGAATTTAGTCTATTAAGACGAAAATTGGGCATGTGCGTAATAGAATAGGTACTTGCAAATTATATGTTCTTACTACTATTTCTTTAATTTCATGGAACTAGTATAGGACATACCTTAGATATCATGCACCTATAGATTTAAGGAGCCAATACATCTCACAACACATAGGACTAATGTGTTTGTGTACTTAGCCACGTAGATGAGCGTGAGATGTTAGGACCTTACTCCTGGTTCCAGATGTAGAGCTAGTGCATCGCTATGAACCACGGAGTATAATCATACATACTAACCGACTCTGACTAGGACTGGTTGATCTTTCATATCAATCAAGCCAAATATGAGTCAAACATTTTATAGATGAAATTATTTTCAGTATATTATTTTTGAAATAATGTGGAACATGCTTGGACTTTAAAATTAAAACTTTTTTTTCCACACACACCCTCACTCTTTTCGATATATGGCAAAAGGGGGAGAAAAAGGCCAAAGTTAAGGGATCAATTTTTTTATGGCCAAGGCTTACTTAGCTTTAAGTTAACAAAACAAGTTAAGGGAACTCTTAACCTAAACACATTTATTTAACTTGTTTTTGTTAACAATACAATAATTTACTTAACTCTTACTTAACTTGTTAACAAAAAGTAATTTACTTAACTTGTTAACAAAATAGAAGTAAATGGCAAGGTTAAGAAATCAATTTTTTCTTAACTTAGAATTTATTTTAAACCCTATGGCCAATATTAAGTGATTTCGGTTACTTAATTCTTTTTTAGCAAATATCAAGGGGGAGAGTTAAAACTCTTTCTCAAGTACTCACCCTCGGTCAAGGGGGAGGATTCCTCAAGGGGGAGCACTTGAAAAAGAGTTATTATATACTCCTACACATTCATGCATATCTCTTGCTCATTTTACTTAATGCACTTAATTTGTCTTTCTTAACTTTGTATGTGGGTTTGCCATAAATCAAAAAGGGGGAGATTGTTGGTGCAGTAGGCACCTAAGTCAAAACTGAGTTTTGATTTTAGCAAACGATACAAAGTTAAGCTCATGTTGTTATCTCACGAGATGAATCGAGTGTGCAGAAGATTGCTATAGCTGGAGCTGAAGGCTAGCGACACCCGGAGGAAGCCGCGGTGGTCGGGCGACACTCGAGTGACTTCGGAGGGAGCCGAAGGAATCGAGTGGAAGGCCGGAAGCAAAAGCAACACGTAAGTATCGAGGTAAGCTCGTGTGTGCGAGCGTAAGTGAGGTCATATCCTCCTTACGGGGATGATCTTAAGCGTAGATCCGACCAGAGACAGCCCATCGATGGTCCAGGTCGAGATCGGACGGTCGAAGGCCGTCGAAATAATATTTTCTTTGAGCTAACTTTGCCCTGCAGCTAGCATCGATCATTTGCCGGCTTGAGGACTCGATCGCCAAACAATGATCCGCTGAAGGTCGACTGATCGAGCCGCCATCACCGATCGATGATGGCCATCAGTCGACTGATGGTCAATGATCAGCTTTGAGGAGTCAAGGCTTATCACCCCATTTCAAGGAGGTTTTGTGTCCATTTGTGATTGGTTGAAGACCCATTCGATGAGGGGCTCAAAGGCTATAAAAGGAGGGCTTGTCTTAGGGTTTTTCATCAATTAAAAAGCTTCCAAGTGCTTCCAATACGCTCCGACTCTCCGACATCCCTACAACGAAGCGCTGCCGAGATGACGACTAGAGCTTCAACCTCCAACCTTTGAAGTCGTCGGTAATGAAAAGTTTAAATTATAATTCAGTTTATAAGTTGTTCTTCTTTTCAAGCTTTAAATCATATCAAGGAGAGGGGAAGTGTCCCTCTACCTTGAGCTTTTTTCATTTTGTGTATCCGTCTAACTCCTACCTCCAACGAGGAGTTTTTTAGTAGATTGCCCTCCGTATGTGGTCAAGGACCACTAGGGCCTTGGAGTAGTAGCCTTCGGCTACGAACCAAGTAAAACCTTTGTGTCTATTGTCTTTTATTTTTGTTTATTTTTCCGCTGCATATATTTGTCTTGAAACCAATTCGAAAGAAAAATTTCTATCGCTATTCACCCCCCCTCTAGCGATCCGATCGATCCAACAATGATCTGCCCTTGATATACACTAATAGAGGCATGAGTGAGGTTTTTAGCTAAGATTTTTACCTCATCTTGGTAGTGGCTGTCAATTGTAGTTGTTTCTATGCTGAGCTGGCGATCCACCAGAGAAAGAGACCTTGCATGGATTTTTCCATAGATCCCATATGGAAAGTCGAAGCTTAGTCCCGTAGATATTTTCTTGTGTTCTGATGGGTGGATTACACATTCCTCGTCTGCTGCTAATTCAAATCCAATAGATCCTTGAACGTACTAGGCTGGTAGTGATGCAGTTGGGGTCAGTCTTCGGATTAGTACTCCTGGCTCCTGCTGCTCATGTACATAGGATGCCTCTCCTTCCAGTAGGACAGCGAGGGAGTGCATCCTAAGTTCTTCCTCATCGCTAAGAATTTCTCCATCATGGGCATTGTAACATGGGCGTCCTAAGTGCGTTGCAACTGTGTAGTTGTCAAATGTAATGGACATTCTTCCGTCAATCAGGTTTCTGCTGGTGATCTCCCTTGGCTAGCAGGGGATCGTTACTTGCATCGGCTGAATCACCCAGCTTAGTCCCTGTAGTGCGTCCGCCGAGTATCTTCTTCCTTGAAGTGCTCTTATCCTGTGGCTTACTAAATAGTCAACCACTCCTTGCACTTCGTAGGTGAAACCTACGTTTGGTGTATTTGAAAGCCTGCCGATGAGGCCCTTTGTGATTAACAAGTTGGCCTCTCCATTTCTCCACTGATCATATCCTCTTGTAAGGATGAAGACTTGAATATTTCTGTAAAAATCTTCAATTGTTAGCATTATATCTGGTATTATGTATACCATTTGGGACCCATGTGAAAGGTCCACTTCCATAGCTGCTATGATGGCTCTGTCCCCTTGCCATATGCTATCCCTGAAGAGGACCAGGGCCTGCGTTCCTTCTTCCTGCCTGTGTAGTGCCTGGATCCGGACTTGCAGTATTCCTAGGTGGATGAAGTGCATACGACTTCTTTAAAGCTGATTGAAGCTGCTTTCTTGAATAAAACATCTGTCTTGCTATAGAAGAACACCACACCCTGGCAGTAGGATTAGAAACCAGCATGGAGTATCCTGCCTTAAGGCATATGGGGAGAAGAATAATGGGCAGGAGTGCTTAGCAAATGCTAGAGCAATAACTGGGCCCATAGGTACAACTACAACTATCGATGCAGGAGAGAGCGTCGATTGTCCCAGCAGAAGTCCTATACTACTCTAGGAGAGATGATATTCATCACTGAGTCTACATGCACCGGTCAGAAGAAGAACAACATGGGAAGACAAGAAACAAAGAAATAAGGAGAAAATGACGAAAACTCACATATTCTTATTTCTTGCCTTGAAGATGTCTTACAAGAGAACAAACCAAAGTGAAGCTCAAGGTATTCTTGAATGCTCCGCTATGGGTTACTAGATGTCCTTATATAGCTGAGAGGAGGAGTCGAGTGCTCATAGAGGGGCCCCATCGTCACTACTCCTTTTGTTGTGAAAGGACTCACACAGAGCACACTAGTACACTTTACAACACACATACTTCTTTACAGCTAATTAAAGCACACATACAATGCACGCTAGTATGCTTTAAAGGACACACAACGCACACCAGTATGCTTTACAGCACACATACTTCTTTACAACTAAATAAAGGACACACGCAGTGCATACTAGTATGCTTTACAGCTAGAAATAGGACATCTCTGTGGCAAGTTCTTGGAGAGTGTTGGAGACGTTTGTCAGTCGCTTGTTCACCTCTAGTACGAAAGGGAGCCAGTCATGACACCAATTGTCGGAACCACACATGCTGGCGCACTTCTGCCACTTCATCTCATGGAGTTACTGAAGTTGTTGGACCGCTGCAATGGCATCTCATGCTGCCTGCTCCTGTAGTAGGTGGAGCTCGTGAAAGACCCATCGTTCTTCTGCTCGTGAGAATCTTCCTTCGAGTATTCGTCGTCGGTGGAACTGAAGTAGGTCTCAATATTTCTGACTCATTGACTTAGCACCAAGAGGGCTTCCGCTAGTTGGGCTTTGGCTTCCTTGTCCGGCTGTGCCTGCAGCTCCTCCAATGCTAGGACTGCTTGCTCCAATTGCTCCTGGGAACCCTGTGGCCATTCTGAAAACATAAGACAATTAATTAATCTAGATAAATTGTCTGCCAGCTGGTTGTCCTGCCCGCTTATATGGTCAAATGTGATCTTTACTTCTGTTCCTGTTATATAATTAGTGAAGGCAAGCCACCTAACCCTTGAGGGTTTGTTGTTAGCCAATTTTTTTCGAAAAAATTGATTATTGCTTGGCAATCAGTTCGGATGATGACCTCTTCTTTGTCAAAAAAATATATTTTTAAGGCTTCGAGGCTGTTCATGACGGTGTGGATCTCTGCATGTATCATGGACTTGTGCGGGCTAAATTTGCCGCTTGCATATGTGTAAATTTTTTCTGTTGACTTTTTGTCATAAATCATGCTAGCTTAGACTCCTGAGGTTGGGATACTTTCTGAGGGGAAACAGCTGTGTGCCTCTTGCCTCTAGTTCTTGGCTTCTCTGTAATAGACATAACCATAAAACCATAATACTTCTTACCATTGAAGGCAAAAGGGCAGAACCTAACTTGGCAGATAGATCCTGGGGTTCTCTTAAGACCAAGGGCACTCCTGCATGAGCAAAGATTTGGAAAGATTTATTGTGGTCAATAGTATATACATTTCTAGCAGATGGGAAGAATCCATCCAAGAATGGTATAGAGTGTCTCACACCATCAACCTAGAGTACCTTGACCTAGCTTCAAAAGAAAAAGTAACCAACTCGCAACTTGCTCATAACATTTTGGTCATCTACGACCGGACCTGCCTATCGGCAAAAGTGCATCTCAAAAATTTCAAACAAATTCTCGAGATCTGTCAAAACCTTGAAAAGAGGATCAACTTGCTAGAAGAAGCACTGAAGTCCCTTACAACCCTGCTTATCTCCAATAGACCATTAACTAAGCATGACATCGGCAACCTGATAGCCACTATATCTCAGGAGCACAGGGACGAAGAAGCAAAACAGTGCGCAAGAAAATAGAGGAGCTCACCCAAAGCTAAAACAAGTGGAGGAGCTTCTCCTTCGCATCCAGCAGTGGACTGCCACATGAACCACCTTATTCAGGCAAAAGGTACCAAATCCTACCTTGACGCCATCGAGGCCAATAAAAGCATCGAAGCACCAACACTAGGCTTCACAAGGCCTAGCGAACACCAGGGAGCAATTTCCGGAAACACTACAATTATAAAGAAGAACAACACACAACTGCAGTTGCTAGTCCAAATCGTAGGATCCCTCAAAAGTATCCAGGAAGAACTCAAGATTATTAGACAGCAAGGAAGAGCCACAAGTAGTGTGACCCCCTACCCGAAGACCTAGTAACAAAATTGCAGAACCTGATGCTCGGACCAACTGAGTGTCCGAAGGAAGCTAGGGGGAGGATTCAAGTCTTTTAGGACCCCTATAACATCCTGAAGGAAGAACAACACAAGCTCAAACAAAAATGGCATCCCAAAACATAACCCAACTGGAGCAAACCACAACCCCCCTTTTCGAAGACCAGGTGCAAGAGTACCGCAGACACCAAAGACGGATGTACAATACCCAACACGCCTTAAGGTGTATGGGGAGAAGAATAATGAGCAGGAGTGCTCAACAAATGCTAGAGCAACAACTGGACTCGTAGGTACAACTACAACTATCGATGCAGGAGAGAGCATCGATTGTCCGAGCAGAAGTCCTGTACTACTCCAGGAGAGATAATATTCATCACCGAGTCTACATGCACCAGTCAGAAGAAGCACAACACGAGAAGACAAGAAACAAAGAAAAAAGAATAGCAAGAAAGACGTTTTATTCAAGAAAGAAGCTTCAATTAGCTTCAAAGAAGTCGTATGCACTTCATCCACCTAGGAATACTACAAGTCCAGATCCAGGCACTACACAGGCAGGAAGAAGGAACACAGGCCCTGGTTCTCTTCAGGGACAACAGATGGCAAGGGGACAGACCAATCATAGCAGTTATGGAAGTAGACCTTTCACATGGGTCGCAAATGGTATACATAATGTCGTCAATGTATGCTACAATAAATTCTTTTGTTCCTTGGAAGCAGTTGTCCATTTTCCTTTAGAAGATCGCAGGAGAATTTTTGAGACCAAAGGGCATCACTAACCACTCAAATAGTCCATCAGGTACCCAAAAAGTCGTCCATTCCATGGAATTTGGGTTCATTGCCACCTGGTGGAATCCACTTTTGAGGTCAAATTTAGAATAAATGTTCCTGTTGCTAAGCTTCTTTAATATGGTGTTTATGCCGGGGAGGCTGTACTGATCTTTGTTTGTTAAGTCATTGAGTCGCTTGTAATTAAACACCATCCTTTCTTTGCCCTTCATTTCCTACCCTGTCTTTGGGTTAATCAAGGTTCCTGAGTTGACGATAATGGCCGTCATGCGGTGCCTACTTGTGCTTGGCCTGATGATGCCGATTTCTAGGAGGGCCTTCACATGGAGGGTGAAGGCTATTTTCTAGGCTAGTATGAGGTGCTTCAGAGGCCTGTCTTCGATGATGAAATCAGGGTTCTTGATGTCGAGTTTGCAGGTTATCTGATTTTTGCACCAGTGTCTTAAGGGGTTCTCCCCTATGTAACCTTGTCCCTGTAGTTCCTTTAGCAACAGGCCAAATTCCCCTAGTTACGAGGGCATTGCAGTATAATGCACCATTTCTTTGATTTGAAGATATTCTTCCTCATCTAGTTCCAGTTCCTCTATAACCGTTGTCGTATTTATAGTAGGGGAAGTGTTAGTCGAGGTAACACTTTTGTAGATTGTTACCATGTTTCCTTCGATTCTGATGCCTCCTTGCATTGCCCGGATGATGTTCGCCCCTATTTTCATCTGAATGTTAACTCCTAGCCTCATAGGAAAGCTGTAGGTGTTGGGGATCCAAAACGAGTTGTTCTCAATAATCATCCTTCCTGCCTTTAACTTCATTTTTTCTATCTGTTGTGAGTTTATCCCGCTAAATTATACTACAAATGCATTTTCTTCAAGAGCCTTGGAGGGTACTGGCCTTTGGTCTACATAGCATGTCGTGGCTCTAGTGTCCAAGATGGCTTTAAGTGTGAATTTGGGGATCCCTTGAATCTCTATCTCTACATTGAGGTTGTAGATCATGTTTTTCACTAGTTTTGGTCCTCCTCTTTGTGCTGCGGCCATATTTACCAACACGTTGGTCATCTCCCCTTCTTCTTCTTCTTCACGTATCTCCACTCGATGGAAATCATGCAATAGGTCTATTTCTAGGAGGATTTCCTCATACTGTTTCTTGTAGAACTCTGCCTCCTTCTTGAGCCTTTCAATTTCTCCTGTTCACCAGGATATGTAATAATTTTGCTGTTCAACAAGTGGTCTGGGAAAAATTGGGCTGGCGGGGCTGGTGCTACAGGAACCTGCTTGTTATAGTAATATGTTCTGCATAGGTTGCATGTCGTTGTCAGGCACATGAGGCAGTGGATTCGAGCCCTTTGCATTGTCTCCCGCCAGCAACAGGTACATTTTCTTGACTATGGGGGTATTATTACTTCATTTACCTTCCAGTCATGGTTGCATCCTAGCTGTCTTTCTGTTACTCTAATCTGGGTCGGTATCCCCCATCGATCTGCCCAAGCATGAATATAGATTCATTAATTTGGAGGGTTTGAAGCGACCTGTGAAATTCTTTGCAG
Organism: Wurfbainia villosa; assembly: GCA_025175895.1. NCBI lineage: Eukaryota > Viridiplantae > Streptophyta > Magnoliopsida > Zingiberales > Zingiberaceae > Wurfbainia > Wurfbainia villosa. The sequence continues at coordinate 37,179,890 of CM046006.1, forward strand.
TTGTCCTCCCCTTCCGAGATTCTAAAGATAGCATCGCTTTGCTCTTCTCCTTCCTGGACGGAGAGAATGTCACAGTCATCTGGTATCTAAAGTTGTTCAAATAGGGCCACCCTCTCTACATTACGCTGCTCACTTGGACATTCTATTGCAAAATTCCCCTCTTGTTCGCACAGATAGCATTTGCATTTTTTACTTCGAATGAGATGCTTCCTTTTCTCTATACGGGCGTGGGAGTCGTGTTAGTGCATATAAGATCCACATATCTCCACAATGGTATGATATTGTCCACTTTGGGCCCAAGCCCTCATGGTTTTGTTTTTGGGCTTTACCCAAAAGGCCTCATACCAATGGAGATATCTTTTTTCTTATAAGCACATGATCTTTTCCATGTCTTACCAATGTGGGACTTTGATTGTATTCCTCATACTCCCAACAATCCCCCCCTCAAACGAAGGACCACATTGGGCCCCCCCTCAAGCCTATCCCTCCTCGAAGGATTTTCTCTGCTTGATGTCCGATCTTCAACCCACCAGGACTTCCTGCCAGTTGTTCGGTCCCCCCGACCCAACTAGACTTCCTTCCTGATGTCTGGTTCTCTTGATCCGGACGTGGGAGCTCAACTTCCTTCGTTCGAGGTTCATGGCTTGACATGGACCATGGCTCTGATACCAATTGTTAGTGCATATAAGATCCACATATCTCCACAATGGTATGATATTGTCCACTTTGAGCCCAAGCCCTCATGGTTTTGTTTTTGGGCTTTACCCAAAAGGCCTCATACCAATGGAGATATCTTTTTTCTTATAAGCACATGATCTTTTCCATGTCTTATCAATGTGGGACTTTGATTGTATTCCTCATACTCCCAACAAGTCGTGCAGCTTACCTTTGTAGGTTTTTGATCTTCGGATCCCGAGGTGCTTCTTTTCTTGATAGTAGCCTGGTATAGGGATTTGGCTATAGAAGGATAAGTTCTTAAGAGACCTTTGGAACGCCGCATCTTTGCACTCCTGCTCCAAGTATTTGTATGCAAACAGGATCCTGGGAAATACTCCTACTGTCAGCCCTGCATAGTTTGCATCAAATGCTGCTTTTATCCTACTTTCCAGATCGTCGGACATTTTGAACCAAAATTTTTCAGATAGCTCTGATCTTGTGTACAACCTTCATGTTTTGGCTGCTAGTCTCATATAATCGTTCATGTACTTAATCAGGTCCTTCACATTCTCGTAGGACAGCCTTTCCAAGTCTTTATATGCCTGATCTTGGATGGCTGTGGATCCTTGCGCGGGGTCCTCTGATGAGAAAACTCTTCTTATCTGAGATAAAATATTCTGGGTCCCTTCCCTTCCTTCGGTCGTGCTGAGCAGTGCATCATATTCGGTAGGGTAACTCATTCTCCACTGGATCCACGCTAACTTCTCTATCTCCCCCAGAATGTTTTCTATATACTCAGCTTTGTCCCTTACATCCGTGAATCCTTGGGATGACACGTGATTTTGGTGATGGACTCCCATCGTGAGAATACGTCATCAAATAGGCCCAACTGGCTGGGAATGATGAATAGTGCTCCTCCCTTTTGCTGAGTCGAGGGGAGTATCCATAGCTCATTGTTCTCATCCCTTCTGTACCTTGTGTTGGTATAAGGTCTTCCTTGCGGGGCTTGTGGTTGGGAAGGCCTTGGTTCCATTCGAGCTGGGGGGTACCCAGGGGGTCCCATGTTTGCTTCGTGTTGAAGGGGCTTGTGGTTGGGAAGGCCTAGGTCCCGTTCGAGCTGGGGGGTACCCAGGGGGTCCCATGTTTGCTCTTGGAGTAGACTTGTTGTCCTCCTTGTCGCTGTGTCTCCATTAGTCGCCTTAGGGCAGGATGCTCCATGCTGGTTTCTAATCCTACTACTAGGGTGTGGTTTTCTTCTCTTGCGAATGGGTTGCACCATTCGTCTGCTGCATAACTGTCGGGGTAGTCGTCCCATATTACTTCTTTTACTTCTTTCTTTCCTGCCATAGCAGCTAAATACTGAATTTTCCCCATGTAATCATCCTCTGAGTTCGATTCTTGCAATGGGTATTCCATGGACCGAAGTATAGTGGCCCCTGGGCTTGTATCTCCTATATGGGTACCGTCTTGTAGATCCTCAGGGAGAGGAGAATCTTCTAGGAGGGCGTTAATGGCCATCTTTCCGTATCTATCCGCTAGGTCTTTGAGGGAGGTGTATCCAGACCTTCGTGATGTTTCTACTGGTCCTGTTTCCTTTAGTTCCTTCGGGAGTAGTATTGAAAATATTTTAGGTACTTGGGTTGTCGAACGACCTTCTTGTTGTGGGGACCAATTTTTTTGTGGTCTCTCATCATTGGCTAGTACTTCTATCATTGCGTGATTGTAACTATACTGAGTGATTAGCAGGGTGATGATCTACCCTTGATAAACACTAATAGAGGCATGAGTGAGGTTTCTAACTGAGATTTTTACCTCTTCTTGGTAGTGGCTCTCAATTGTAGTTGTTTCTATGCTGAGCTGGCTATCCACCAGAGAAAGAGACCTTGCTATGATTTGTCCATAGATCTCGTATGAAAAGTCAAAGCTTAGTCCCGTAGATATTTGCTTGTGTTCTTATGGGTGGATTACACAGTCCTCGTCTGCTACTAATTCAAATCCAGCAGATCCCTGAACGTACTGGGCTGGTAGTGATGCAGTTGGGGTCAATCTTCAGATTAATATCCGTGGATCCTGCTGCTCATGTACATAGGATGCCTCTCCTTCCAGTAGGACAGTGAGGGAGTGCATCCTAAGTTCTTCCTCATTGCTAGGAATTTCTTCATCACGGGCATTGTAACATGGGCGTCCAGAGTGCGCTGCAACCGTGTAGTTGTCAAATGTAATGGACATTCTTCCGTCAATCAGGAAGCCCGTGTAACAATGCCCATCAGATCACCAGCAGAAACTTGATTGATGGAAGAATGTCCATTACATTTGACAACTGTACGGTTGCAGCAGACTCGGGACGCCCATGTTACAATGCCTGTGATGAAGAAATTCCTAGCATTGAGGAAGAACTTAGGATGCACTCCCTTGATATCCTACAGGAAGGAGAGGCATCCTATGTACATGAGCAGCAGGAGCCAGGGGTGCTAATCCGGAGACTGACCCCAACATCCATCCAAGATCAGGGTACTAATCCGAAGACTGACCCCAACAGCCAGGGGTACTAGCCCAGTATGTTTCTGTAAAAATCTCTTATTGTTAGCATTAAATCTGGTATTATGTATCCCAGATGAGACGAGTTTTCTCATCAGAGGACCCCACGCAAGGATCCACAGCCATCCAAGATCAGGCATATAAAGACCTAGAAAGGCTATCTTGCGAGAATGTGAAGGACCTGATTAAGTACATGAACGATTATATGAGACTGGCAGCAAAAAAAGGAAGGTTGTACACGGGACCAGAACTATCTGAAAAATTTTGGTTCAAAATGCCCGGCGATCTAGGCAGCAGGATAAAAGAAACATTTGATGCAAAATATGCAGGGCTGACAGTAGGAGTATTCCCCAGGATCCTGTTTGCATACAAATACTTGGAGCAGGAGTGGAAAGATGCGATGTTCCAAAGGTCTCTTAAGAACTTATCCTTCTGTAGCCAAATCCCTATACCAGGCTACTATCAAGAAAAGAAGCACCTCGGGATTCGAAGATCAAAAACCTACAAAGGTAAGCCACACGACTCCCATGCCCGTATAGAGAAAAGGAAGCATCTCATCCGAAGTAAAAAATGCAAATGCTATCTGTGCGGACAAGCAGGGCATTTCGCAAGAGAATGTCCAAGTGAGCGACGTAACGTAAAGAGGGTGACCCTGTTTGAACAACTTCAGATACCAAATGACTGTGACATTCTCTCCGTCTAGGAAGGAGAAGAGCAAAGCGATGCTATCTTTAGCATCTCGAAAGGAGAGGACGACTGCGAAGAACTTCACAGGTCGCATCAAACCCTCCAAATTAATGAATCTATATTCATGCTTGGGCAGATCGATGGGGGATACCGACCCCAAATAAGAGTAACAGAGAGACAACTAGGATGCAACCATGACTGGAAGGTAAATGAAGTAATACTACCCCTGCAGTCAAGCAAATGTACCTGTTGCCGGCGGGAGACAATGCAATGGGCTTGAATCCACTGCCTAATGTGCCTGACCACAACATGAAACCTATGCGGGCCATATTACTATAACAAGCAGGTTCCTATAGCACCGGCCCCGCTAGCCCAGTTTTTCCTAGACCACTTGATTGAACAGCAAAATTATTACATATCCTAGTGCACAGGAGAAATTGAAAGGCTCAAGAAGGAGGCGGAGTTCTACAAGAAACGGTATGAGGAAATCCTCCAAGAAAGAGACCTAATGTGTGATTTCCAGCGAATGGAGATACGTGTAGAAGAAGAAGAAGGGGAGATGACCAACGTGTTGGTAAATATAGCCGCAACACAAAGAGGAGGACCAAAATTGGTGAAAAACAAGCTCTACAACCTATATGTAGAGATAGAGATTCAATGGATCCCCAAATTCACACTTAAAGCCATCTTGGACACTGGAGCCACGAGATGTTGCGTAGACCAAAGGTCAGTACCCTCCAAGGCTCTTGAAGAAAATGCATTTGTAGTACAATTTAGCGGGATAAACTCATAGTAGATAGCAAAAATGAAGTTAAAGGCAGGAAGGATGATTATTGAGAACAACTCGTTCTGGATCCCTAACACCTACAGCTTTCCTATGAGGCTTGGAGATAACATTCCGATGATAATAGGGGTGAACTTCATCCGGGCAATGCAAGGAGGCATCAGAATCGAAGGAAACATGGTAACAATCTACAAAAATGTTACCTCGATTCATACTTCCCCTACTGTAAATACGGCAGCGGCAATTGAGGAACTGGAACAAGATGAGGAAGAATATCTTCAAATCAAAGAAATGGTGCATTATACTGCAATGCCCTCTCAACTAGGGGAATTTGGCCACCTGCTAAAGGAACTACAGGAACAAGGTTACATAGGGGAGAACCCCATAAGGCACTGGAGCAAAAATTAGATAACCTACAAACTAGACATCAAGAACCCTGATTTCATCATCGAAGAAAGACCTCTGAAGCACCTCACACTAGCCCAGAAAATAGTCTTCACCCACCATGTGAAGGTCCTCCAGGAAATCAACGTCATCAGGCCATGGATAAGCAGGCACCGCACGATGACCATTATCGTCAACTCGGGAACCTTGATTGACCCAAAGATGGGGCAGGAAATGAAGGGCAAAGAAAGGATGGTGTTTAATTACAAGCGCCTCAACGACTTAATAAACAAAGATCAGTACAGCCTCTCGAGCATAAAACACCATATTAAAGAAGGTCAGCAACAGTAACATCTATTATAAATTTGACCTCAAAAGTGGATTCCACCAGGTGGCAATGCACCCAGATTTCGTGGAATGGACGACTTTTTGGGTACCTGATGGACTATTTGAGTGGTTAGTGATGCCCTTGGGTCTCAAAAATGCTCCTGCAATCTTCGAAAGGAAAATGGACAACTACTTCCGAGGGACGGAAGAATTTATTGTAGTATACATTGACGACATTCTCGTATTTTTTGAAGACAGGAAGAAGCACTCCTAGCATCTTAGACAAATGCTAGATATCTGTAGAGAGCATGGCCTAGTCTTGAGTCCAAGCAAAATGAAAATTGTCGTGCCCGAAATAGAATTCCTGGGCACTGTCCTTGGCAACTCAAGAATCAAGCTACAGCCGCATATTATTACAAAGATAGTAGAATTTGAGGAACGCGAGCTACTGAGCAAGAAGGGCATGAGATCCTGGTTAGGACTTTTAAACTATGCCCGAAACTACATCCCGAACCTTGGAAAACTGCTCAGCCCTTTGTATGCAAAGACGAGCCCTACAGGGGATAAAAGAATGAACAACCAAGATTGGGATCTGGTCAGACAGATCAAGGGGCTGGTCAAAAATCTCGCTGACTTGGAGGTACCCCCAGAAGAATGCTACATCATCCTTGAGATGGATGGCTGTATGAGCGGGTGGGGAGGCATATGCAAATGGAAGAGGCATAAGTATGACCAAAAGTCAACAGAAAAAATTTATGGATATGCAAGCGGCAAATTTAGCCTGCCCAAGTCCACGATATATGCCGAGATCCATGCGTGTCATGAACAGCCTTGAAGCCTTAAAAATATATTTTCTTGACAAAGAAGAGGTCATCATCCGAACTGATTACTAGGCAATAATCAATTTTTTCAGAAAAATGGCTAACAACAAACCCTCAAGGGTTAGGTGGCTTTCCTTCACTGATTATATAACATGCACAGAAGTAAACATCACATTTGAACATATAAGCAAGCAGGACAACCAACTGGCGGATAGTTTATCTAGATTATTTAATTGTCTTGTGTTTTCAAAAATGGCCACAGGGTTCCTTGGAGTAATTGAGCAAGCAGTCCTAGCATTAGAGGAGCTGCAGGCACAGCCGGACAAGGAAGCCCAAGCCCAACTATCGGAAGCCCTCCTTGTGCTATGTCAATCAGTCAGAAATACCGAGACCTACTTTAGTTCCACCGATGATGAATACTCGAAGGAAGATTCTCACGAGCAGAAGAACGATGGGTCTTTCATGAGCTCCACCTACTAAAGGAGTAGGCAGCACGAGACGCCATTGCAATGGTCCAGCAACTCCAGCAACTCGATGACATGAAGCGACAGAAGTGCACCAACATGTGCGGTTCTGATAATTGGTGTCATGACTGGCTCCCTTTCTTACTAGAGGTGAACAAGTGACTGACAGACGTCTCCAACACTCTCCAAGAACTAGCCACGAAGATGTCCTATTTCCAGCTGTAAAGTGTACTAGTATGCACTGCGTGTGTCCTTTATTTAGCTGTAAAGAAGTATGTGTGCTGTAAAGCGTACTGGTGTGTGCCGTGTGTTCTTTAAAGCATACTAGCGTGTGATGTGTGTGTCCTTTAATTAGCTGTAAAGAAGTATGTGTGTTGTAAAGTGTACTAGTGTGCATTGTGTGAGTCCTTTCACAACAAAAGGAGTAGTGACGATGGGGCCCCTCTATGAGCACCCGACTCCTCCCCTCCTTTATATAAGAACATCTTGTAACCCATAGAGGACCATTCAATCATACCTTGAGCTTCACTTTGTTTTGTTCTCTTGTAAGACATCTTCAAGGCAAGAAATAAGAATCTGTGAGTTTTCATCATTTTCTCCTAGGGCTTGCAGTATTGAAAATATTTCAAGTACCTGGGTTGTCGAACAACCTTCTGATTCAGCCGACGCAAGTAACGATCCCCTGCCATCCAAGGTAGATCACCAGTAGAAACCTGATTGACGGAAGAATGTCCATTAAATTTGACAGCTACACGGTTGCAGCGCACTCAGGATGCCCATGTTACAATGCCCGTGATGAAGAAAGTCCTAGCGATGAGGAAGAACTTAGGATGCACTCCCTCGCTGTCCTATTGAAAGGAGAGGCATCCTATGTACATGAGCAGCAGGATCTAGGGGTACTAATCCGGAGACTGACCCCAACTACATCACTACTGTAGGGTCGATCGGTTGGCTGGCTAGAGGGGGGTGAATAGCCTTTGTCGTAGACGGTGGAATTCGTTCGTTCGTTGCTCGTCTACAAAACTATTAGCGCAAGCGAAATATGCAAATACAAACAATTAAAGACAAAGCAAAGGAAAAATAAACACAAATGCTAACACCGCAATGTAACGTGATTCACGGCTGCACCGCTAGTCCACAGTCCAATTCGTCCACGGTGAATCACTCTGCAAGCTTCCACTATTCTCTTCTTTGCACCATGCTAGGTGGAGGTAACCTCTTTACAAGAATTCACTCCTCTTACAAATATGATTAAATAAAATCAAGTAAGAGGATGGAAAAACTTTAGGGCACTTTAGGAGAGTTTAGAGCATGAACATTAGGCCCTCAAAGCCCCTCACCCTTCCTCTTTATAGAGGAAGAGGGTTTCTTCCCATTGACACAGGACCAGTCGACTGATGCTCCTGATCAGTCGACTGATCCTGTAGCCGTTGCCAAATAATGGCTGCTTTCCACGTTGGATTTCATCTAACGGCTTCAACATCAGTCGACTGATCTTACCATCAGTCGATTGATGGACCTATCAGTCGAGTGCTCGCGAGCTCAACTCCATTTTGTGCCTGAAACCCTTGTGACCAGTCAACTGATGCCTTCATCACCGATCATTGGTAGTCTCATCATCGCCATTCCATGGCAATGATGGCACTTGAACCGGACTCGAACACTAGTCAAGTCATAGTCGACTACCATTACATGGCAGTCGACTGATGTCGAAAAATCTCATCCGACACTTAGCCAATTGGCTAAGTTTCACCTAAGAGCACTACCCCTTCCTGGGTAACATTCGCTCACTCTCATCCCTCGGAGTCCCTCGCCTTTGAAGTTATCTTCGTCCGGCCACGTCCCTCGGATGCGCCAAGTGCACGGCTCTACAGCGCCATCCTTCGCATCTCGCCTTGAAGTCTACTTCCTCCGGCTTCACTCCAAACTCCTCGTCCGACGATCCCTCGGATGCTCCAAGCGCATGGCCTCCGCAAAGCCATCCTTCACCGACTCAAGGACCGAGTCATGAGATGTGAAACTCACCAAGGCTCCATGTGCGAATTACTAAGTTCTGCAAGACTCTAACGCACATATCAAATCCAAACATCCTAACTTAAACCGTTTTCCACACACATCAAAACCATATCACGGCAAGAGATTGCCCTAACAATCTCCCCCTTTTTGATGTGTGACAATCCGTTTAAGTTAGGTAAACATTTGATAAAAATATCAAGGTAAGAAAGCATGTAAATAACATTAATTAGCAACTCTCCCCCTTAATACATGAAACTCCCCCTAAATACAATTCCCCCTTACTTAAACATATATATTTCTCCCCCTTTAACACCACCAAAAATATTAAACAAGATTTATATAAGCATGGCATCAATTCTAGGAAAAACAAAAACCAAAACATGCCTTAAAATTGGATAAAATAAATTACTGGGTAAGTTATCAGGCGAGCAGTCGATTGGTTCAGACTACCAGTCAACTGACACTCAAATTTTGGGTTTTTTCAGATTTTCAGGGTGGATTTTAGAAATGCATTAAAAATTCTATAAAATTTTAAAAATCATGAAATTTGGGGAATACATTTCTTTTAAGATCCTTTATCAATGAAAAATAGTTTTTCATGAAAAATCAATATATTTTTGAAGATTTGCCAAAAATCCAAAAGTTTGATAAACAACTAGGTTTTTGATCAAGTTTGTATCAATTTTAACACCTAGTTTTGCTTTCAATTGTTTCAAAACATGAACACACAGATTTTAAAGTAAGAAATTGTTTTGAAAATATATGAAATATCTAACCATGATCTTTAGGCAATATATCTATGAATTAAACATAAGTTTTCCCCATGATTGGTCTATTATTGCTATTTGATACTTCAAATGACCATCTAAATGTCATAGGCATTAGTGGACCATTAGTATCATCCTATCATCTCACTCATGCTATATTTTCAATCAAGGTAGCCTATAGTGAGTGTGAGATGTATCCTAAAGGTATTTATATATACTTAACCTTCAATTTCATGAGATTCTATAGAAGGTTAAGTATAATCCCATCAACCCACATGATCATAAAGATATATATGAATTAATTTCATATTATGATCATGAAACACATGTATTCATCAATTTATAATCATGCATTAGGTATGAATTATGATAAAAAGTCAAGTATCACCCAAAGCATGATTTGAACTCTAAATCCCATGACTTTGTGCCAAATATCAAGATCATAAATCATTATTGCAAACATGTATAACAATTACATCAATTATCATGATTTAAGCATTATTATCAATTTATGGGCACATTATCATCACCGAACACTATGCTAAAAATTTGTCCCGCCATCCTAAGTCAACCAAAATATGATATAAGTAAAGTCCATATGGTTGACTATCCTAGGGTTTTCCTAACCCTTAAGGATGGATTTAGGAACCCAAAACAAATTCTTTCCTATGGGGTTCACTAAAAATTCTTTAGGGATCCATTTTCTAGCTATTGTTTTCTTTTTATCTTGACCCCTAGCAATTAAGCATTTATAGGCCTTTTCATTTTCATTTTCCTTATATCCTAGGCCTTTCTTGTTGAATCTTTCCCTTTGGCTCCCTATGATCATGTTAAGGGTGTTGGAGCCAATTGTGAATTTTTCTAGGGCTTTGGTCAAATGGTCTACCTTTTCCCTTAAAGCCATATTTTCCTCCATACATGCATCACTTACATCTAATGGCATATAAAGATCATGTGAGCATGCATCATCATTATTATCATTAAAACATGTTTTTTCTAATTTTTGTTCTAAATCTTTAATTTGATCAAGCATGCTTTTATTTTTATTTTTGGCCCTAAATAGATCCTTAGTAAGACCAGAAATCATGGAAACTATTTTACTTGGTGAGAGGTTTGTTATCATAGTTTCCATGTCCTCTTCTTCGGATGAGGAGGATGATGAAGCTCCCCCTTCACTAGAGCTCTCCTCACTTGTGCTTGATCTTTCTTCTTGCTCGGAGGAGGAGGTGGAGTCTAGGTCGTCAAATGCCATTAGTGCCAAATTTGTGACGAAGGCATTTTCTTCTTCCGATGATGATGATGAAGAGGAAGGGTCATCTCAAGTTCTTTCTTTTAGTGCTTTGGCCTTCCCCTTTTCCTTGGTCTTCTTCTCCTCTTCCTTCTTCTTGCTCCCCTTCTTCTTCTTTTCTTCTTTCTTACTCCTCTCCTCTTTGCTCTTGTTCAATAGGGGACAATTATCCCTTATGTGTCCCTCTTGTTGGTAATTGTAGCAAATCACTTTCCCCCTTGGTCTTCTCCTCCTATCATTAGATTTATTAAATTTAAAATTTTTCAATGCACGCCTTACCTTCCTTTCCATGTAAGCTTCTTCCGTGCTATCCATGGAGGAGGAGGAGGCTTCATCAGAGGAGGAAAGAGTCTCCATCTTCTTCTTCCCTTTGTTGGCCAATAGTGCCACTCCCCTTGATGGTTGAAATTTTGGCTCTTCTATTACTCCTTCGAGCCTTGTTTCGTGGAGCTCCATGGTTGAAAAGAATTCCTCCAAGGTACTAACTTCTAGGTTCTTGGAGATGTAAAAAGAGTCCACCATTGAGCTCCATCTTGAGGACCGAGGGAAGGCATCTATTGCTTTCATGAGCATGTCCCTATTTGAAAGCTTCTCCCCTACACTAGATAAACCGGTTATTATTTCTTTAAATCAAGAGTGTAGTGTGGTTACCTTTTCTCCTTTTTCAAGTTTGATATTCGTTAGTTGGGAGCGGAGGAGGTCTCTCCTTGCGAGCTTGGCCTCCAAGGTACCTTCATGAAGCTCTACTAGCTTCTCCCACATCTCCTTGGCACTAAAGCATTCCCCAATCCGGTTTACTTCTTGTTGGGGGAGTACGTTGAGGAGATGGTGCTTAGCCTTTGAATTTGCAAGGTGCTCTTCTCTTTGCTTTTTAGTCCACCATGATTTGTCTAGTATTCTCCCCTCTTCATCCCTAGGCATCTCAAAATTGTTTTCCATTATAAGCATAATATCGAAATCGGTTTCAAAGAATACCTCCATTCGCTTCTTCCACCAAGCGAATTCCCCCTCGATCTTCGGCAGATGAATGTTTGAGCTGACCATCGATTGAAATAGTGCTTGTGTTGGCGGTTAGTCCTCAACAAGCGCCTTGGCTCTGATACCACTTGTAGGGTCGATCGGTTGGCCGGCTAGAGGGGGTGAATAGCCTTTATCGTAGACGGTGGAATTCATTCGTTCGTTGCTCATCTACAAAACTATTAGCGCAAGCAGAATATGAAAATACAAACAATTAAAGACAAAGCAAAGGAAAAATAAACACAAACGCTAACACCGTAATGTAACGTGGTTCACGGCTGCGCCGCTAGTCCACGGTGAATCACTCCGCAAGATTCCACTATTCTCTCCTTTGCACCAAGCTAGGTGGAGGTAACCTCTTTACAAGAATTCACTCCTCTTAAAAATATGATGTAAATAAAACCAAGTAAGAGGATGGAAAAACTTTAGGGCACTTTGGGAGAGTTTAGAGCATGAACATTAGGCCCCCAAAGCCCCTCACCCTTCCTCTTTATAGAGGAAGAGGGTTTCTTCCACTTGACACAGGACCAGTCGACTGATCCTGTAGTCGTTGCCCAATAACGACTACTTTCTACGTTGGATTTCATCCAACGGCTTCCACATCAGTCGACTGATCTTACCATCAGTCGATTGATGGACCTATCAGTCGAGTGCTCAGGAGCTCAACTCCATTCTGTGCCTGAAACCCTTGTGACCAGTCGATTGATGCCTTCATCAGTTGACTGGTGGTCTCGCAGTCAACTGCCATTCCATGGCAGTCGACTGTTGGCACTTGAACCAAACTCAAACACTAGTCGAGTCACAATCGACTTAGAGTAGTCGACTACCATTACATGGCAGTCGACTGATGTCGGGAAATCTCATCCGACACTTAGCCAATTGGCCAAGTTTCACCTAAGAGCACTACCCCTTCCCGGGTTACATTCGCTCACTCTCATCCCTCGGAGTCCCTCGCCTTTGAAGTTATCTTCGTCCAGTCATGTCCCTCAGATGTGCCAAGCGCACGACTCTGCAGCGCCATCCTTCGCGTCTCGCCCTGAAGTCTACTTCCTCCGGCTTCGTTCCAAGCTCCTCGTCCGATGGTCCCTCGGATGCTTCAAGCGCACGACTTCCGCAAAGCCATCCTTCACCAACTCAAGGACCGAGTCATGAGATGTGAAACTCGCCAAGGCTCCATGTGCGAATTACTAAGTCCTCCAAGACTCCAACGCGCATATCAAATCCAAACATCCTAACTTAAACCCTTTGTCACACACATCAAAACCATATCACGGCAAGAGATTGCCCTAACAACTACCAACCCAGTACGTTCAGGGATCTACTAGATTTGAATTAGCAGCAGATGAGGACTGTGTAATCCAACCATCAGAACACAAGCAAATATCTACGGGACTAAGCTTCGACTTCCCATACGGGATATATGGGCAAATCCTAGCAAGGTTTCTTTCTCTGGTGGATAGCCAGCTTAGCATAGAAACAACTACAATTGAGACCCACTACCAAGATGAGGTAAAAATCTCAGTTAGAAACCTCACTCATGCCTCTATTAGTGTTTATCAAGGGCAGATCATCGCCCAACTAATCACTCAGTACAGTTACAATCACGCAATGATAGAAGTACCAGCCAATGAGGAGAGACCATGAAAAAACTGGTCCCTAGAACAAGAAGGTCGTTCGACAACCCAAGTACCTGAAATATTTTCAATACTACTCCCGAAGGAACTAAAGGAAACAGGACTAGTAGAAACATCATGAAGGCCTGGATACACCTCCCTCAAAGACCTAGTGAATAGATATAGAAAGATGGCCATTAACACCCTCCTGGAGGAATCTCCTCTCCATGAGGATCTGCAAGACGGTACCCATGTAGGAGATACAAGCCTAGGGGCCACTGTACTCCGGTCCATGGAATACCCATTGCAAGAATCGGACTCAGAGGACGATTACCTGGGGCAAATTCAGTATTTAGCCGCTATGGTGGGAAAGAAAGACATAAAAGAAGTAATATGGGACAACTACCTCGACAGTGATGCAGCAGACGAATGGTGAAACCCATTCACAAGAGAAGAACACCACACCCTGGCAGTAGGATTAGAAACCAACATGGAGTATCCTGCTCTAAGGCGACTAATGGAGACACAGCAATAAGGCGGACAACAAGTCTACTCCACGAGCATGGTGGCATCCCCCTACAACTCCCCTCAACACGAAGCAAACATGGGACCCCCTGGGTACCCCCCACCTTGAACGGAACACGGGCCTTCCCAACCACAAGCCCCGCAAGGAAGACCTTATATCAACACAAGGTTCATAAGGGATGAGAACAATGAGCTATGGACACTCCCCTTGGCTCAGCAAAAGGGAGGAGCACTATTCGTCATTCCCAGTCAGCTAGGCCTATTTGATGACATATTCTCACGATGGGAGTCCATCACAAAAAATCATGTTTCATCCCAAGGATTCACATATGTAAGGGACAAAGCTGAGTATATAGGAAACCTTCTAAGGGAGATAGAGAAGTTAGTGTGGATCCAGTGGAGAATGAGTTACCCTGCCTAATATGATGCATTGCTCAGTACGACCAAAGGAAGGGAAGGGACCTGGAATATATTATCCCAGATAAGAAGAGATTTCTCATTAGAGGACCCCATGCAAGGATCCACATCCATCCAAGATCAGGCATATAAAGGTCTAGAAAGTGTAGAAGATTTGTAACCGCTAGAGGGGGGTGAATAGCATCGATTCGTTGCGTGATGGAATTCAATTGCGTTCATCTACAAATCTCGTTAGTGCAGCGGAAATAAAACAAATAGCAATAATGAAATACGACAAACATAATCCACAACACAAGTATTTAACGTGGTTCGGAACCGAATGATTCCTACTCCACGGATCGAGCTCTAAAGAGCTCTAGTGATGCACATGCAACCACTAATCACAAATAACTCCTTATTGACACAAGTCGGAGGTGAAGAAATCTCGTACAAGTTATCTTACAATAGTAAGAAATAAATACAAACAAGATACAATACAAATACAAAAGACAAGTAAAGAAAACTTTACAACACTTTGCTTTTGATTGCTTGAATGCTTGGTTGCTTGACTTGCACTTTGAGACCTTGATTTGAAGAAAAAATCGCCCCAAAAGCTCTCAAGAACCATGGTTGATTTCCACCTCCATGAGCTCCATTTAAAGCTTCTTCCTGGGCTAGAAATCACCGATCAGTCAACTAATCAGGACCATCAGTCGACTGATGACACTATTGCTGTGAGACAACGGTGTAATCCACGCTAGAAAAATCCAATGTGTAAGACATCAATCAACTAATCATGTCCATTAGTCGACTGATGGAGCCTTCACTCGACTTCTAACCCTACAGTTGAGTCTCGACTCCATTCTGTGCCCGAATTCTCGAGCACCAGTCGACTGATCACACGAACAGTCAATTGCTTGAGCCAGCAGTCGACTGTCCACCTATGGCAATCAACTGTTGAGACACTTCCCACAGTCAAACCCTAGTTGACTTACACCAGTCGACTGCCATATGGCACCAGTCGACTGGTACTCCTCAAACATGAGGTTTAAACCCAAGTATGGTGCCACCATACTTGCTAGACCACCCTTAGCCTAGACCTAAGCCTTCTAGCCACCTCTGTCAGCCTCGCGCCTCTCAGATCCCTCCAAGTCATCCATGACTTGCTCATCCATTGCGCTAGCCTTCAGGTGCTTCCATCGGCTATGTCATGCTAACGGTGTATACACTGCCAAGGCACATTGGACTTACGTTGCCAAGACTCTGCTTGGACTTTACGCCGCCAACATTGGACTTATGCTGCCAAGACTCCCGCTTGGACTTTACGCTGCCAATATCAAACCCCTTGGACTTCTCAAATGCCACGACTCAAGCTTGGACTTTCCTTTGCCAACCCATGTTGGACTTTCCATGCCAAGACCCATGCTTGGACTTTTCCTTGCCAAGACCCATGCTTGGACTTTACATGCCAAGTACTTAAGACTTGGACTTTCCATGACATGGTCAACTCCAGTCAACCATCAAAATCCCCTCGAGTCAAACTCGAATCTGGTTAATCATAACCCGGGTCGATTGTTCCAACAATCTCTCCAAACCATTATTAAACATCAATGTCAACTCACTATGTCAAACATCAAAACATCACTCGAGTCAAACTTGAGTCCAGTCAATCGTGACCTGGACCGATCGTACCAACAGAAAGGCTATCCTGCAATAATGTGAAGGACCTGATTATGTATATGAACGATTATATGAGACTGGGAGCTAAAACAAGAAGGTTGTACACGGGAACAGAGCTATCTGAAAAATTCTGGTTCAAAATGTCCGGCGATCTAGGCAACATGATAAAAGCAGCATTTGATGCAAAATATGAAAGGGTGACAGTAGGAGTATTCCCCAGGATCCTGGTTGCATACAAATACTTGGAGCAGGAGTGCAAAGATGCGGCGTTCCAGAGGTCTCTTAAGAACTTATCCTTCTGTAGTCAAATCCCTATACTAGGCTACTATCAAGAAAAGAAGCACCTCGGGATCCGAAGATCAAAAACCTACAAAGGTAAGTCGCATGACTCCCACGCCCATATAGAGAAAAGGAAGCATCACATCCGAAGTAAAAAATGCAAATGCTATCTGTGCAGACAAGAGGGGCATTTCGCAAGAGAATGTCCAAGTGAGCGATGTAACGTAAAGAGGGTGGCCTTGTTTGAACAACTTCAGATACCAGATGACTGTGACATTCTCTTCCTCCAGGAAGGAGAAGAGCAAAGTGATGCTATCTTTAGCATCTCAGAAGGGGAGGATGATTGCGAAGAACTTCACAGGTCACTTTAAACCCTCCAAATTAATGAATCTATATTCATACATGGGCAGATCGATGGGGAATACCGACCCCAGATAAGAGTAACGGAAAGACAGCTAGGATGCAACCATGACTGGAAGGTAAATGAAGTAATACTACCCCCACAGTCAAGCAAATGTTCCTGTTGTCGGCAGGAGACAATGCAAAGGGCTCGAATCTACTGCCTAATGTGCCTGACCATGGCATGCAACCTATGCGAGCCATAATACTATAACAAGCAAGTTCCTGTAGCACCGACCCTGCTAGCCCAGTTTTTCCCAGACCACTTGATTGAATAGCAAAATTATTACATATCTTGGTGCACAGGAGAAATTTAAAGGCTCAAGCAGGCGGAGTTCTACAAGAAATGGTGTGAGGAAATCCTCCTAGTAAGAAACCTAATGCATGATTTCCAGCAAATAGAGATACATGAAGAAGAAGAAGAAGGGGAGATGACCAACGTGTTGGTAAATATGGCCGCAGCACAAAGAGGAGGACCAAAACTGGTGAAAAACATGCTCTACAACCTCAATGTAGAGATAGTGATTCAAGGGATCCCCAAATTCACACTTAAAGCCATCTTGGACACTGGAGCCATGACATGCTGCGTAGACCAAAGGTCAGTACCCTCCAAGTCTCTTGAAGAAAATGCATTTGTAGTACAATTTAGCGGGATAAACTCACAGAAGATAGCAAAAATGAAGTTAAAGGCAGGAAGGATGATTATTGAGAACAACTCGTTCCGGATCCCCAACACCTACAGCTTTCCTATGAGGCTAGGAGATAACATTCAGATGATAATATGGGTGAACTTCATCCGGGCAATGCAAGGAGGCATCAGAATTGAAGGAAACATGGTAACAATCTACAAAAATGTTACCTCAATTAACACTTCCCCTACTGTAAATACGACAGCGGCTATAGAGGAATTGGAACTAGATGAGGAAGAATATCTTCAAATCAAAGAAATGGTGCATTATACTACAATGCCCTCGCAACTAGGGTAATTCAGCCCGCTGCTAAAGGAACTACTGGAACAAGGTTACATAGGGGAGAACCCCTTAAGACACTGGAGCAAAAATTAGATAACCTACAAACTAGACATCAAGAACCCTGATTTCATCATCGAAGACAGGCCTCCGAAGCACCTCACACCAGCCCAGAAAACAACCTTCTTACGCCATGTGAAGGCCCTCCTAGAAATCGACGTCATCAAGCCATGCACAAGCAGGCACCGCACGACGGCCATTGTCGTCAACTAGGGAACCTTGATTGACCCAAAGACAGGGCAGGAAATGAAGGGCAAAGAAACGATGGTGTTTAATTACAAGCGACTCAACGACTTAACAAACAAAGATCAGTACTTCCTCCCAGACATAAACACCATATTAAAGAAGGTCAGCAACAGTAACATCTATTCTAAATTTGACCTCAAAAGTGGATTCCACTAGGTGGAAATGCACCCAAATTCCGTGGAATGGACGACTTTTTGGGTACCTAATGGACTATTTGAGTGGTTAGTGATGCCCTTTTGTCTCAAAAATGCTCCTACAATCTTCCAAAGGAAAATGGACAACTGCTTCCGAGGGACAGAAGAATTTATTGCAGTATACATTGACGACATTCTCATATTTTCTGAAGATAGGAAGAAGCACTCCTTGCATCTTAGATGAATGCTAGATATCTGTAGAGAACATGGCCTAGTCCTGAGTCCAAGCAAAATGAAAATAGTCGTGCTCGAAATAGAATTCTTGAGCGTTGTCCTTGGCAACAGAAGAATAAAGCTGTAGCCGCATATTATTACAAAGATAGCAGAATTCGAGGAACGCGAGCTACTTAGCAAGAAGGGCATGAGATCCTAGTTAGGACTTCTAAACTACGCTCGAAACTACATCCCGAACCTTGGAAAATTGCTCAACCCTTTGTATGCAAAGACGAGCTCTACAGGGGATAAAAGAATGAACAACCAAGATTGGGATCTGGTAAGACAGATCAAGGGGTTGGTCAAAAATATCCCTGACTTGAAGGTACCCCCAGAAGAATGCTACATCATCCTCGAGATGGATGGTTGTATGAGCGGGTGGGGTGGCATATGCAAATGGAAGAGCCATAAGTATGACCAAAAGTTAACAAAAAAATTTACGCATATGCAAGCGGCAAATTTAGCCCGCCCAAGTCCACGATAGATGCTGAGATCCACGCCATCATGAACAGCCTCGAAGCCTTAAAAATATATTTTCGTGACAAAGAAGAGGTCATCATCCGAACTGATTGCCAGGCAATAATTATTTTTTCAAAAAAACAACTAACAACAAACCCTCAAGGGTTAGGTGGCTTGCCTTCACTGATTATATAACAGGCAAAAGAGTAAACATCACATTTGAACATATAAGGGGGCAGGACAACCAACTGGTGGATAGTTTATCTAGATTAATTAATTGTCTTGTGTTTTCAGAATGGCCACAGGGTTCCCTGGAGCAATTGGAGCAAGCAATCCTTGCATTGGAGGAGTTGCAGGCACAGCCGGACAAGGAAGCCCAAGCCCAACTAGCGAAAGCCCTCTTAGTGCTAAGTCAATCAGTCAGAAATACCAAGACCTACTTCAGTTCCACCGACGATGAATACTCGAAGGAATATTCTCACGCGTAGAAGTATGATGGGTCTTTCACGAGCTCCACCTTCTACAGGAGCAGGCAGCACGAGATGCCATTGCTGCGGTCCAACAACTCGATGAGATGAAGCGACAGAAGTGCGCCAGCTTGTGCGGTTCCGACAATTAGTGTCATGACTAGCTCCCTTTTGTACTAGAGGTGAACAAGCGACTAATAGATGTCTCCAACACTCTCCAAGAATTGGCCATGGAGATGTCCTATTTCCAGCTGTAAAGCGTACTAATATGCGCTATGTGTGTCCTTTATTTAGCTGTAAAGAAGTATGTTTGTTGTAAAGCGTACTGGTGTGCGCTGTGTGTCTTTTATAGCATACTAGTGTGTGTTGTGTGTGTTCTTTAATTAGCTGTAAAGAAGTATGTGTGTTGTAAAGCGTACTAGTGTGCGCTGTGTGAGTCCTTTCACAGCAAAATGAGTAGTGACGATGGGGCCCCTCTATGAGCACCCGACTCCTTCTCTAAGCTATATAAGGACATCTAGTAACCCATAGCGGAGCATTCAAGGATCTGAGAGCTGGTGGATGTAGCGGCTGCTCGGTGCTCCTCCTCCCTAGCCCATTGTGCCTGCTAGGCATGCATGTGTTGTCGCATCTCTTAGCGATAGGCGGCCTCATCCTAGAGACGGGCAGCCTCTTCCTAGAAGTTGATGTGGGCCTCGTCGTAGAACTCCTTAGCCCGCTGGATGTGCTCCCGAAAGCTCTGAAACTCCGCCTATGTGTAGGCGCTCTGCTCCTCCCATCGCTGCCTCTATGTTTGCTGCTTAGCATATATATCGTCGAGGTGCGATAAGAACTCCAAGAAATCATAAGCCGACATACCTGCATCCTGCTCAAAAGTAGAAAAATGTGGTGGTGTGGGTGCAGGCTCATGTCGACGTGGACTAGGTGGGATCCTCTGCATGTGTGGACTAGAGGGAGAGTGAGGTAAAGGGGGAGAGATGGGCATCGATGTGGATGGTCCCTCATATGGTGGGGACTCCACTATCAGGTCCAAGCGCCAGTTGGCGCGCATGGTGATGGTGGTACGATCAGGGTCGGGGAGCTTGAGGGTCGTCAGATTTTTCCTTACAAAGTATAAGGAGTGTCCCTCTCTTACAATCATCTTCATCGCCATACACACTTTTAGGTTGATCCTAGGGCTCCCCTCTATACTCTCTAATACGGTGTAATTTTACCCTATCCTATGGCAAATGTAGGTAAGTAGGCCCCCCACATTGCTTTGCCCATCTTCACTAAGTGTCTGATGAAATGGGACCCTACATCGATGCTACTTCTTTCTTGTAGCATGTCTCAGAGGCAAAGCAGCTCGCTAGCTCTCACTACGCCGTCACTCTCCCGATGACCAAATATAGTGCTCGCCATGATTTGGTGGAGGTATCGGAAAATGGGGTTTTAGAGGCGTGATGCTTTAGCCCTAGAAGGGTCTTAAGCGTGCTCTCCTGTCAATTCAGTCCAAAAGATCCGAGAGTTAAACCCAATAGGGGTTCTTCTCTCTCCCCCACTCGGCAAGCTAAAGCATGAATTCCATTAGTGAAGGGTCCATTCATGCTCAATATTAAATATCCTAAATGTAATCCTACCCTCTTCGCTCTCTCTACCCGTTAAAATTTCCGCCTCT
This sequence comes from Wurfbainia villosa, assembly GCA_025175895.1. Lineage (NCBI taxonomy): Eukaryota > Viridiplantae > Streptophyta > Magnoliopsida > Zingiberales > Zingiberaceae > Wurfbainia > Wurfbainia villosa. Next base: position 37,200,796 of record CM046006.1, read on the forward strand.
AAGGAACTCAAAAATTCTAAAACTATCCTAGGGTAGGTTGGGTGTCTTATTCCCATTATTCTTCCCACCCCATTTTTGCAAATAGGGCTTGAATGTCACCCAACAACCCAAAGGACTCTAGCAAATCTTCATCAAGGTACCTAGTTGCAGTGAATTTGCGAGTAGAAAGCATGTTATATCTATCCCTATGTTAATTATTGCAAAAAAGAATGGTTGGTCCTCCTCATCCTTGCTTCTTTTGGCTTCCTTGAAGGTTGGAAAAGCTTCTAGGTGGTGGGGAAGAAGGATCCACATGGCTAGGGCAAGAAAAATTGAAGCACACGACGCTAATGGGGCGAAAACACACGGCGTGCCCTACTTAACCTTGCACAACATGGCCGTGTGAAAACACATGGCTAGGCCATGTGTGCCTCGGGTTGATGGGGCACGACCGTGGGAAAACACACGGCCAGGTCGTGTGTCCCCTTTTTTCTCCCCTTTTGTGCATAATGGTCCGAATTTTCTCATATGCTTCGCCATGTAAGCTAATATTGATTTTATTTCTAAATGAAGTGGAAATCAAAGTTCAAATTAACTAAATGCATGCAATGCAATCAAAGGAAAACCTAAAGACTAAACGTGGGTTGCCTCCCAAGAAGCGCTTTGTTTAAGGTTGTTTAGCTCGACCGCACTCCATTATCAACTTGGCTTCAGAGGTTCAGTGAACCTCCATTCATCCATCTCAGAATCTTCATCTGGTGGCCTCGGCTTTAACCTGCTGAAAGTGAAGTCGTCTAAGTAGGGAGCTCTACACTCTGATAGGCTGAAGAGGATGATCTCCCCATCTACCTCTAAGGAGATTTGGTGTGCCTTAACATCTATGCACGCCCCCGCAATTGCCAGAAAAGGCCTTCCCAAAATGATGGGATTCTGAGGATTGGGTCCTGTGTCTAGTATGATGAAGTTCGTGGGTATCACGAAATTCTCACCATAGGCACCTGTGCTAGCAAGCCGACGGGTTCCATGACTGAGTCATCCCCCATACGAATATCAAGATTCACTGGTTGGAGCCCATTCAGTCCCATCTTCAGATAGTATGCATAGGGCATCACACTTACCGATGACCCCAAGTAACACAGTACTTCATCGAAGCTTTCCCCATAAATCGAGCAGGGGATAACAAATTCACCGGGGTCCTCAAGCTGTGGTGGAATCTTATCTTCAATTTCAGCTTGGTCAGGTAGGGTGGAAATCATGGGTGCACACCCCTTGGAAAATATATTTCTTTATGCTATTCTCTCACTGCCCACTCCTTCCTCTTTAGTTTGACTCAGCTCGGGTAATGATGGAGAGCTCTTCATAGGTTGCGACACGGTTTGGGCTATCTGGGCCACTTGTGTCTCCAACATCCTTGTGTGACTTGCAAGGCCGTCAATGGTGGCGTTTAAGTCTCTGAGTGACTCCTTTATTTTCTGATGTTGGCGACGAAATTTTTCATTGGCCTTAGTTTGGGTAGCAATGAAGTTTTCTTTCATCAATTCTAGTCTAGACTTCTATTGTTGCAGCCCATTGCCCTGCTGCTGCCCTTACCTTCCTGATGGTTGGAAATTTCCCAAGTTATTCTTATAGAAGAAATTCGGGTGATTCCTCCATCCAGCATTGTAGGTACTAGAGTATGGGTTGTTGGGCCTTAGATTGTAGTTCCCAACCACATCAACATGCTCAATCTGCTCTTCTGAGGTTCCCTGCCCTCCATAATGGTCCTCCCGATACACTACTGCTCCTTCTCCAAATTCAATGGCCATGCATGTAGATGTAGGATTCAAAGAGTCAAATTGTCTGCAAAGCATGTCCATTCTCGCTGCTAGGTGGTCAATGGAGTTGACAGCATATAGTCCCGCTACAGGAGCTGGTTGACCATGTTCGGCAGCCCATTGATGGTGGTTCTGGGCCACCTCTTCTATCAGCTCCTCTGCTTCCTCTATCGTCTTATTCATAAGTGCTCCTCATGCAGCAGAATCAAGGGACATTTTCGTGGCATACGCGATCCCATTGTAGAAGATGTGGATCACCAGCCACCTTTCCAATCCGTGGTGGGGGCATTGGTAGAGTAGCCCCTTGTAGCAATCCCATGCTTCGAATAGGGACTCTCCCTCCTTCTAACGGAAGCTTGTGATAAAATTGCGCATGTGAGCAATCTTGCTTGGTGGGAAATATTTATTCAGGAACTGCTGCTCACATTGCTTTCATGTAGTAATGCATTCTGAAGGCAGGGAGTGAAGCCATGCCTTAGCCTTATCCCACAATGAGAACGGGAATAGGCTCAGAGGGATCACGTCCGCAGGGACTCCATTTATCTGTATTGTCGAATAGATTTCTAAGAATGTCTCTAGGTGTTGGTTCGGGTCTTCAGTCGCAGCTCCCCCGAATTGACTCTGCTGAACCATATGTATCAGTGCTAGTTTCAGTTCAAAGTTGTTTGTCGAAATGGATGGTCCAGCTATACTCGACCTAAATCCTCTAGCGCTAGGAGTTGCATAATCCCACAGAGGTCGACTACCTATATTTACTTCGGATGCAAATTGGTCCTCTATCCTCTTCTGTTCGGCTTTCCGACAATGATAGGTTCATTTGATTTCTAAATCGATCTGAATCAGGCCTTCCAATCCTAAGCATCTAAGCATACGAAGAACCGAGCCACAAAAATTAGGAGCACTACCTAATACTAAGAAATAGGAAATAAACAAATCTAACTAACAAAATCAAAGAGCCAATAAGAAAATAGAAAAATACTGCTAAAATAAAATAAAATCTAAATCTAGATATGGAAAATCTAAAACTGAAGTAAAATAAATAAAAAGAAAATAAAGCAAGTAAGTAAATCTAATCCTAAGTCTGATCCAATTATCCACTTCTCGATTCGATATCGAATCAATCAGTCCTCGGCAATGGCACCAAAAACTTGATGCACACGAATGCGACCTCAAATCTTGCGACGGATATCATCGAGGACTCGAAGTGCACACTTGCGCTCAACACTCGCAAGTGCATGGATATCGTCAAGTAATAAAAAGATTATCGATCCCACAGGGACTGAGATTCGAGTACCGATTTGTTCAGTGGATGTTATTGTTCGAAAGTCAAATCTAAAGGTTGCGATTGTGAGGGTTGTCGGTGGACTAAACTCTAGTATGGTGTCACACGGAGGAAGAAAAAAGCTTACCGTGATATCTTTTAAAGGGATTCTAGGACTTCGGTTTCTCTTGTGTGTCGATAAACATGCTATCAACTGGGCTTTATCTAAATGTCTAACTATGGTCATGTGGAAGGGACATCATACACTCTCTCGATGAGCCACCGCATCTATTGGGAGCTATCTCTGCCTTACAAGGACTGCATAGGCGGTACGAGGATTCCAAATCAATCCCTGCGATGAACCGTTTCCAGTTCTATCGCATCCTTCTACCCAAGGTTACAAGAGATCAGGCTAACCCCTAGGTTCCTTGTATAAATCTCCTAAATCTTAGATACGAGGGTTGTCACCCCTCGTATTGCCTAAGCACAATATATAGAAAACTAAATACACATAGATATCGATCTAAACAAATTCCAATTGCAAATTCAAACTCAATAATTGAATTCAATTTGAAGCAACATGTCATACGCACACAAGCTACTCCTTAATCCTAGAATCGAAGAAACTACTCCATAGATAGGAGAGAAGAAACACAAGGCATGTTCATGTTCGAATAAATCATAAATAAAATGAAAGAATAGAAAGTCACAATGCCAATGTGGCCTTCTCTCTGGCGTCGAAGTGCAGAACTCGAATCTCCGGCGGCGTTCTTCCTTCCCGTTGCAAGTTCGCGAAGCTTTTTAGGGCTTCAGTGTGCCGTCCCAGCCGTCCTTGTTGGATCGAAGCGAATCGCTAGAGGGGGGGTGAATAGTGATAAAACTTTTTTTTTTCTCTTTCGGTAGACAATTCAAAAACACTTATACGCAGCGGAAATGTAAATGTAAAGTAAAAAGAGACATGGGAATTTTACTTGGTTCGTAGCCTTCGACTACTACTCCAAGGCCCTAGCGGTCCTTGACCACGTACGGAGGGCAAAAATACAAAAGAACTCCTTCCGGTTAGAGGTAGGAGTTTAATCGATACAAGTGAAGCACAAAGCTTGAGGTAGAGGGACACTCCCCCTCTCCTCGTTACGATAAAAGCTCCGAGAAATGAAAGCACTAAACTGAAATAAAAACTTTAACCGATGTAATAAAATGAAAACAAATAAACCTAGACATCGGAGAAGAAGCATTTCGTTGTCGGAAGGTTGTAGCTTGGCGGAGGCTTTTGGAAGCTTAGAATTGATGAAGAAACCCTAGGATTGACCCTCCTTTTATAGCCTTTGAGCCCCTTTTCGAGAGGAACTTCACCCAATAGAGTTTTGGCACATGGCTCCTTGAAAAATGGTGATAAGGCTTGACTCCTTGAGGTTGATCCTTGACCATCAGTCGACTGATGGCCATCATCAGTCGACTGAATAGTAGCATCTGTCGAATGCTAACCTCCGGCACTCGACTGATGGACGACAGTCGAGTCCTCCAAGCTGGCAGTCGATTGATGCTAGCTGCAAGGCAAAGTTAGCTTAACAAAAACATTATTTTGACGGCCTCTGACCGTCCGATCTTGACCTAGACCACCTATAGGATGTCTTTGGTCGGATCTACGCTTAAGATCATCCCCATAAAGAGGATACGACCTCACTTACGCTCGCACACACGAGCTTACCTCAATACTCACTGTGTTGCTTTTGCTTTCGGCCTTCCACTCGATTCCTTCGGCTCCCTCCGAAGTCACTCGAGTGTCGCCCGACCACCGCGGCTTCCTTCGGGTGTCGCTAGCCTTCAACTCCAGCTATAGTAATTTTCTGCACACTCGATTCAGCTCATGAGGTAACGACATGAGCTTAACTTTGTATCGTTTGCTATAATCAAAACTCAGGTTCGACTTAGGTGCCTACTGCACCAACAATCTCCCCCTTTTTGATTTATGGCAAACCCACATACAAAGTTAAGAACATAGCATGCATTAAGAATAAAAATTGCATGTATGAATAAAAATATCATGCATAATAATGTGCATGAAAAACAAAAATAAAGATTAAGTTGGAGTAGTAAGAATTTTCTTCAAGTACTCCCCCTTGAGGAGACCTCCCCCTTGACCGAGGGTGAGTCTCGAAAGAAGACCTTAGTCCTCCCCCTTGAGGATTGCTATTTAGGAAGAGTTTAAGTAATTAACATTACTTAAAGTTGGCCTTATTAAAACATTTTAAGTTAAGAAGACTTCTTAACTTGGCCCTTTCTCCCCCTTTCTTAAGTAAAGAATTAGCACTTGGCCATAGTGTTTAAAAAAAATAAGTTTAAGTTAAGAATTCTCTTAACTTGGCCTTTACTTCCTTTTAAGTAAATTTTTAAAACTTAAAGTTAAGTAAACATTTACTTAACTTTTGGCCATGAAAATTTTGATCCCTTAACTTTGGCCTTTTTTGATCCCTTAACTTTGGCCTTTTTCTCCCCCTTTTGCCATATATCGAAAAGTGGAAGGGTGTGTGAAAAATAAATATAGATATTAATTTTAAAGTCCAAGCATGTTCTACATTATTTTGAAAATAATATACTGAAAATAAGCTCATCTATAAAATGTTCGACTCATATTTGGCTTGATTGATATGAAAGATCAACCAGTCCTGGTCAGAGTCGGTTAGTATGTATGATTATACTCCGTGGTTCATGGCGATGCACTAGCTCTACATCTGGAACCAGGAGTAAGGTCCTAACATCTCACGCCCATCTACGTGGCTAAGTACACAAACACATTAGTCCTATGTGTTGTGAGATGTATTGGCTCCTTAAATCTATAGGTACATGATATCTAAGGTATGTCCTATACTAGTTCCATGAAAAATTAGAAGTAAGAAATAGTAGTAATATAATTTGCAAAGTCCTATTCTACTACGCACATACCCAATTTTCGTCTTAATAGACTAAATTCGGCTTCGGGTAGGGGTTTAGTAAATAGGTCTGCCAAGTTAGACTTCGATTCGACGTATTCGAGTTGTATGGCTCTGTTGGCCACATCTTCTCGAATGAAATGCACTACAAAAAAAATAGTCCTTAGCGACGAATTTAGCGACGAATTTTAAAAAAAAATTTGTTGGAAAATAAATTAGCGACGAATTTTGCGACAAAAATATTTTTGTTGCGAATAAAGCGTCGCAAATAATAGCGACAAAATTTGCGACGAATTTTTGCGACGAATTATAGCGATGAAAATTAGGGACGAATTTAAAAATTCGTCGCTAATTTTGTTGCAGAAGTTACCAAGATTTCAAAAATTCGTCGCAATTTTCGTCGCAAAAGGTTGCGACGAATTAAAAATTCGTCGCAAATTTGCGATGAATTATTTTTTTCGTTGGTAATTTTTGCGACGAAATAAGAAATTCGTTGGTAAATTGCCGACTGATACAAATTCGTCGCAAATTTCGTCGCTGAATTCGTCGCAAAAAACCATATTTTGCGACGAATTAATTTTTTCGTTGGTAATTTTTGCGACGAAATAAGAAATTCGTTGGTAAATTTATGAAGATAGAAATTAAATAATTTCATTTTGCGATGAGTTCTTTTTCATTGCAAAATTTGCGGCAATTTAATTTTAAATTGCAAATTTAGATTAAAATTTATCGCGAGTTGGATTCGTTGCTAAATTCGTAGCTAATTTGCGTGAAAATTTAATTTATCGCAAAATTAAATGCGATTTCTCGAATTTAGCAACGAATTTGTATTTTTGTCGCTAAATAAAAATTTTTAACGATTTCATCCGTTTTGATATTCTATCGTATATACAAATTTTCACAGACACACAACAAAACACAATAAGTTCTAATATCCAAATAAATACATTGATACAAACAAAACACACACACATTCGGTACAACAAAATAATATTCAATCGTATCCAAATAAATGTTACAAAGCAAACACAATGGAGTTAAAACTGATACAACATTGAAATAAAAAGTTATATCCTACAACATTTCAAACATCAACATAGTTCTGATATCCAAATAACAATGTCTACAAAAGATCTAAACACATGGGAAAGAAAAAAGAAAAGAGAATCTGGTAAGCAATCGCCGACATTTTTCTACCTGCATTAGAAAAGAAACAAACAAAAAGTATCATACATTAAAAAAAACTATATAATAACACGAAAATAAATATGCAAAGACTTACAATGATGTGCATATTCAACCGCCATAAGGATTAACTTCATCGATCATTCCTGTTTAAAGCAAAATAAACAAAGTCAATAAACTAAAAAATTTTAAAAGTACTAATTAAAAACATGCATACAATATCATCATCGTCGCCACCATCATCGTCATGACTCGGAGGAATATGACTTGGACCAGAACTAAATTGCTGAAACTGTCGCATAAGAAAGGCTTGTTGTCGTCGCATTTCTATCATTTCTTGATCCCTTTGTGAGTTTTGTTGTTGTATTTCTATAATTTGCTGATCTCTTTCATGTATTATGCCCTTCAAATTGCTAACCTCCTCAGTTAAGTTATGTATCTGTGCCGCTACTGCTGGTGGAGTAGAAGAAATAGATCTACGAGGAGCATTATGCATTCTGCTCAGAGAACCCATACCTAATATCCTTCCCCCTTTTGATCCTCCACTCGCCTCAAGCCATAAATCCAAATTATTACTAACAGATGGCTCAGATCCCTCAGTATCACCGTCATCTCCTGAAATTCTCTGAGATGAGGATAACTGATCATATCTCTCCTACACAAAATTAAAATTTTAATCAGAGCATTTACATAACTAACAGAATTAAAGTTATAAAGTAAGTTTAAAGATTAATTCAAACCTTAATTGCTCGAGCTCTATCTCCACTCCAAGTCTTATCTTTTTTTTGGAAAGTGCGAACGAAAGTATCTATAAATTCCGGCTCCTTTCCCAATTCCTTAGACTAAATATAAGAATGTTAGAAATAAAATAATAATCTGAAATATATTTAAAAACTAATTGTAGAATTTAAAAATTACCAATCTACGTGAATGCTCCTCGATATTTATAGATTCTCTTGCATATGTTGCAGATAAGTCTCCAGAATTACATGCTTAATTTAATTTATTCTGTTGACTTCTTTTTTTGCTCTCATCCGATTGCCAATAATTGGAGATTTTACTCCAATTTTCTGACGTGACACAGGCAGGTTTTTTTCCAGTAGATTTGGCATGACTCAATACATGTCGGATATGATCGCCACATTTTTTTTTAAAAATTCTTTTAATTTCCAAGTCTTGAGTAGGGTCCCAAATAAATCTCCGCTGAGATGGAAAAAAAACAATTATTTATATAATCACTTATTTAATATATAAAATGAATCAATTATACCTGAAACTCGTACCACCATAATTCTTTTGTAGGTCCTGGCGTGCTTGAGTATGACAAAGAGTCTCCTCTCCAATAATTATTCACGATTTTATTGATCTCGCGAATAACAGGTACAGAATTTTCAAACCTACGATAAAGTGAAAAAAAATTGAATAAATAATTAAGATAGTTTAAAAATTATAATACTTATATTACTTACGAATCTCCAATCGGAAATATATATGGTCGACTTTCGATGTTCTCAGTAGAGGAGTGTCTGGCGGGTACAGGTGAATCAGAATGGGAAGGTCGTGCCGACGAATGAGATGGTACTGGCGACTGATCATGTGAAGGTCCAGGCAGATCAGGAGGGCAAGTAGGTATAGTCTTTGGCGGTGTGGATCGATCACCGCCACTACTAGTACTCTGTCGTCGAAACAAAATTAGAATAAAGAAAATAAAACTTTTATGCTTAATGAAGAACATGAAAAACTTACAATGTGCATAATGAAGATATGAGAGATGATTTCTGATAACCTATAAGAACAAAATATACACAACATATAGAGACAAAAGATATAAATTTAACAATGAGACATTATATAAACAAATAATTGAGCTAAGAAAATTTGTAAAATTATAGTTTAAAACTAAAATTATATATAAAAAAACTTACCCTAGACGTCAAATTTCAAAGTTCTCATTATCATCTTCCTCATCCTCGGTCTCCTCCTCCTCTTCCTCCTCGTCCCCCTCCTCCTCCTCATCATTATCATCAATTTCAGTTGCATCCACGTTTATCAGTACTCCGCTGGTATCTCGTAACGTTGGAATTATATATTCCTCGGTATGAAACATATTTGTAACTTTGTCTTGTTGATATGCAATGTCTTGCCAGCGCTCTTCAATTTTTTTCCGTGCTTTTGTTTTACAAACATCCCACCATTCATTTTTGTCATGCCTCAAACTAGGATATGGAGCATAGAAAACTTGAATTGCTTGTTGTGCCAAAATAAATAGTTCATATCTCTTATAAAATCTTTTATGATTTATTTCAACCAAATTATATTGTGGATGCACCTTCATCCCTCTGACGGGGTCAAACCAGCGACACATAAATAAGATAACTCGCATTTCTGGACCAGGATAATCAATCTCTATAATTTCATCCAGCAAACCATAAAATTCATTGCTTGCACCTCCATCATTGGAAGACTGAACACATACTCCACTATTCATTGTACTCTTTCCATTTCCATATTCTTGAGTGTGGAAATTGTATCCGTTTATGAAATATGCTGGCCAAGTGCGTACCATTGCTTTTGGACCCCATGATAGATGGATTAGCAATTCTTGTTGAACTTGAGTTTGATTAGCATAAACCTATACTCAAATGAAAATGATATTTATTTAAAAGTTAAGATATGTGTAAACAAAAATGAGGTAATTAAAACTGCTTACATATGATTTGAACCATGGTGCAAATTCCTGATCACAGAAGTGATCAAAGTCACGTGTCTGGATTTCAAAATATAAGTTTTGGAAAATCCTATAATAAAAAATTCTATTATAACATAAACAAATTAACACTTGACGAAGAAATAGGAAATATATACTAACTCGAAATATGGCGATACTTCTGGACAATTAAGTAAAACATATGTCTGGGCTGCCCGTCATTCTTGATTAGTTAAGTATCGTTGCTTACACGGTCCACTTGGTCGACCAAGATAATTAAAAATTGAGAATGAATTCAAATTGGGATCGACAGGACCTTCATCATTCCTTCCGAATTTTCGTCTTTTGGTCTGAACGTGAGGCTCAAAATAATATGATGCAAAAGTTGTTACTTCCTCCACAATATATGCATTCACAATAGAGGCTTCAACATGTGCCTTATTTTTCACTTTTTTCTTCAAATGATATAAGAATCTGATTGTAATATAACAAATTGTATTAGAAATGAATATATAAACAAATTAAACATTTTTATGCAATATTAACGAAGTATAGAATATGCGAATTATACCTTTCAAAAGAATACATCCATCGATAATGAACTGGTCCTCCAACTTTGGCCTCATATGGCAAGTGAACCAAAAGATATTCCATTGAATAAAAAAATGCAGACGGAAAAATCCTTTCTAAATTGCACAAAATGATTGGAATGTCTCTCTCTAACTTCTCCATGTGTGAATATCCCAAAACTGTTGAGCATATATCATGAAGAAAAATACTTAACTCTGTAATGACACCCCAGACAAAATTCGGTAAGAGTTCTTTAAAGGCAATAGGAATTAGTCTTTCCATGAATATATGACAATCATGGCTTTTCAAACCCATCAATTTGCATTCCTTCATATCGACACATCTCCCAAGATTAGAAACATACCCATCAGGAAATCTCAATGACTTCAACCATCCACAAACAACACGTCTCTGTTCCTTATTCAATGTATAAACTGTCTTTGGTTTTGGTCCTCTACTATTTTCATCAACATCAAGGGTGGGTCGTTTACAAATGAGTCGCATATCTTTTCTTGCATTCAGATTATCTTTTGTTTTTCCGGTGATATCCATCACTGTATTTATCAGATTATCAAAAATATTCTTCTCAATATGCATAACATCGAGATTATGATGAATCAAATTACTAAACCAATACGGTAACTCCCAAAATATACTTTGTTTGGTCCATTTATGGTCGATTCCATATTCCTAAGTTGTACCATGTGGCTCTTCAATAACAGATGGAAAGTGAAGAACTCTGTACCAAATATCTTGACCTGTCAATCTCAATGGCGGAGGTGTTCTTTCAATTCGATTCCTAGTGAATTCATCTTTATTCCTTCTGAAATTATGATTTAGTGGTAAAAATTGTCTGTGACAATCAAATAACTTGGCTTCTTACCATGCTTCAATCTAATCGACTTTGATCTCTCCATACATATTGGGCATCGTAAGATCCTGCGATTACTCAACCTGATAGCATACCATAAGTCAGAAAGTCATTTATGGTCCAAAGAAGAGCATCCTTCATTACAAACATCTGATTAGTATGAACGTCGTATGTAGAAAAACCTTCATCCTATAGTTGTTTTAGCGCTGCAATCAATGATTGCATATAAACATCTATTAACTTCTTTGGATTTTTTGGGTCAGGCACAACCAATGTTAAAAACATATACGGTGTTTTCATGCACATCCCAGGCGGAAGATTATACGGAGTTAATATAACTGGCCAACAAGAATAGTGTCTTCCTGATTTACCAAATGGAGCAAATCCATCAGCACAGAGACCTAACCTAATATTTCGAGTCTCCTTCGCAAAATCAGGATATGTTCTATCAAAATTTTTCCACGCCTCTGCATCTGATGGATGACACATTAGTCCCTCTTCTGTTCGATGATTTGCATGCCAAGTCATGTGTTCAACAGTTGTCTTTGATGCATAAAGCCTTTGTAACCTAGGAGTTAAAGGCAAATAAAACAACTGACTATATGATTTACGTCGTTGCTGCCTCCTACTAGTGCTCTTGTACCTATCTTGATTACAGAATTTACAAACATCCACATCTGCATCATCTCCCCAATATAACATACAACCTTCTCTGCACACATCAATTCTTTCCACTGGGAGACCTAATTCTTTCATTAGTTTTTTCATACTGTACAAATTATTGGGCAGTATATGATCACGCGGCAATGCCTCTTCAAAAGCTTGAACAAATTTATTAAAATACTCTTCAGACACATTATGCTCTGCCTTGACATTCAACATTCTTGCGGTGAATGATAGTTTAGTGTGAGTCTCACAACCAGCCCATAAAGGTGCATCTGCAGCACTCAACACCTCCTGAAATTTGAGATATGCTTCATTATTCATATTCTGACCGATATCTGTTACTTGCACCTCTTCCAAGGGTGATGCATTAGTAAACATTTGCTCAACTGTTGGAGGACAACTTGAAGTTGCACCTTGTGATTGGGGAATCAAATTTAGGCCCGCTGCATCATATATCATCCTCTGATATGGATTTAATTGATTATAATCACTTTGATCCCTAGAGACTTGTGTGTTGTGTCTATCATAAACTTCATCAGATATAAATGGTTCACCATGACATGTCCAGTTATAGTAATTTGCAACGAATCCAAATCTACAAAGATGCTCTAAAACTTTGCTAGACGGTAAAAATCTACCATTGTGACACTTTCTGCACGGACACCTTATCTAATTACCATCCATAAACTCAACATTACTAGCTGCGAAATTTAAAAACTCTTGCAACCCACTCATAAATTCATCAGTTAAACCCCGACGTTCAGGTAAATTCCTATTATACATCCAACTCCTTTCACGCTGCATTATGTCTATTTTCAATCAATTATATTAATATAAACTCCTAGAAATTACAATAATACAAATATACAGTTAGTTCACATATGAATTCACTATGTTTAACAATCTTTAAACATAACAAAAAAAAGACAACAGTTGTATAGAGAGCTTACTGTTAATTTAGGTTTAAACATTTTGGGATGTTTAAGCCTGAAATGTTAAACAACATAAGTTGATTGTGACAATTAATATCACAAATGAACACAATCCAAGGCATTGTGTGGTGTTAGAGATGGCTGCATGTGGGATAGTGTGGCTACCATTGGGCCTCACATTCTACTGATTAGGAATGGTTCAAATTATGTGTTGGGGTTTCGGTCTTAACGAGGACATCAAGACTTAAAATGGGGGTGATTGTGACACCCTAAATTTAGTGCCAAATTGTGAATTGTGGGCTAATAATATAGAGAAACTTTATAAGCTTAGATGAGAGAGTTATTATTAACATAGGTCTAGGAGTTTTGTTAATCGGTCAATTCTCTCATCTAAGCAAGCAGTGACAACAAACTAATCAAATTTATTGAACATGAAAGATACTCATTGCAATTATGCCATTTAGGTCAAATTATTGTTGTAGATGTATAACAATCGTCGCAAATGAGACAGCTCATTGACACACGAGGTCTAAGCGTGGATCAAAATGTATCACCACAAGTTAATACTAATCTAAGCCTTAAACACTAGCTCCCCCACCACCACTGACTTTAAGATGCTTGTAATTACTCAGGTAGATGTGCATGATTTGCTCATCTAAGCCTTATAAACTGCTTGTTTTATCCCATAACTTCCTATATGTGACTAAACAAAATCATAAAATATTTCTTCCAACTTAGTACTTAGCATTATTTGGTATGTGTATCTCTATGGCAAATTAGCAGCTTAAAGCTTCTGTATTTTCTGATTAACTATATATAGTCTGAGAATAAGTAGGATAGCAGCATAAAGCTTCTGTAGTTATGGAGTTAAATATAGGAAAAAAAAATTATACCACTGGTGGCTGCGGGCCTCTCGGCCGGAGATTGTGTCGGCGGCTACAGCGGCGGCTGACCTCTTGGACGAACCTGGCGGGTGCCTACCCGGCGTGGCGTAGCTCACGGGTATCTGGCGATCTCGGACGGTGCCAGCACTGCGGCGTGGTCGCGCGTCTTGCAGCTATCGGATCGGCGCCCCGGCGCTCGCGGCGATTGGCGAGCGATCGGTATCGGAAGTGTCGGAGCGGCGGCGACACTTCGCCGAGTCTTTGCGAGAAGGCGCCGCGGTGGCCCCGCGAGGCCCGGCCCGTGGCCGGCGGCCGGAAAAGCGGCGCTACCCGGTCGGCCTGAACCTGTGACCGGACAAAGCGGCGGCGAGCTAGCGGCGGCCTCCCCAGGCTCGAGCAGCGCGGGCTCGAAGGCGTGGCGCGATGGCCGGCCGTCGGCGGCCCCAGCGGCGGATGAGCCTTGGCGGCGCTCCGTGGCCTTACCGACCTCTCGCGAGCGTCGGTCGAGTCACGTGGCGTCGGCGTCAGCGACTAGCGGCCAGCGACAGGTCGGGCGGGCAGTCGAGAGGGCGCGTGGCCGAAGTCGTGGCGGAGCAGCGTCTGGCAGGCGAGGGAAGACCGGCGCGCGGAAGGAAGGCCGGCGCGCGGAGGGGAAAGGTTAGGGCTTGGGCGCAATGCGAGAAGAAGGGAAAAAATTAGGGTAGCGAGGGTAAGTTAATTAAATTTTGCAACGAATCCAGGATTCGTTGCAAAATTTTAAAAAAAAATTAAAGTTTTTAAAACATTAAGTTTATTTTTTAATTTTAATTTAGCAACGAATCCGTGGATTCGTTGCAAATTTGCAACGAATCCATGGATTCATTGCTAAATTAAAATTAAAAAAATAACGCGTTCCAGCACTCAACAGCAACCGACACGCCCCCGACACGCCCATGCCACAGGCGTGTCGCGCCGGTGCGACACGCCCGTGCCAAATGAGGGCACAGGCGTGTCACGCCGGTGAGAAATGTGCGACACGCTTTAATTTTTTTTTTAAAATTTTGCAACGAATCCAGGATTCGTTGCAAATTTGCAACGAATCCTGGATTCGTTGCTAAATTAAAATTAAAAAATAAACTTAATGTTTTAAAAACTTTAATTTTTTTTTTAAAAATTTTGCAACGAATCCTGGATTCGTTGGAAATTTAAAAAAAAAATTTTTAACTTTTTAAAACGTTAATTTATTTTTTAATATTAATATTAACTTTGCAACGAATCCACGGATTCATTGCAATTTTTAAAAAAAAAATATTTTAAACTTTTTAAAATGTTAATTTATTTTTTAATATTAATTTTGCAACGAATCCTTGATTCGTTGCTATTTTGCAACGAATCCTCGAATTCGTTGCAAAATATTTAAAAATTAACTCGTTCGGCAGAACTTGTTTTCTTTTTTTTTTAAATAAATTAAATATCTGCGATGAATTCTGAATTAAATAAGCTAAATTATCGACGAAAATTATTTAGTCATAAAATTATGAAAAATAAATTAAATGCAAATATGTGCAACGAATTCATAATTCGTTGCAGAAATTTGCAACGAATTTATTTTTCATCGCAAATTGCCGACGAAAATTTATTTCGTTACAAATTTGCGACGAAACCTAAAATTCGTCGCTATATTTGTTGCAGATTTGCAACGAAAATAATTCGTTGCTAAAATTCGTTGCCAAAAAATAGTTTTTTTGTAGTGATGGTGCTTGACCTCTATATGTTTGGTCCTAGAGTGACATATCAGATTATTAGTAAAATTAATTGAACTAATGTTATCTACGTGAAGTTTAGTATTTGTAAATTCTAACTTAAAGTCGCGGAGAGTGTGGTTCATCCAAAGAAGCTGAGTGACACACTCACCCATCGCTATGTATTCGGCTTTGGTGGTAGATAAGGTAACACAGTGTTGCTTCCTACTGCACCAACTCACTAGACTCAAACTGAGAAGTTGACAACAACCACTCGTACTCTTTCTATCGAGCTTACTACCGGCATAGTCCGAATCGGAGTAGCCAGTTAGTTCGAACTCGGTAGATCTAGGGTACCCAATACCGACATTAAGTGTACCCTTTAGATATCTAAGGATACGCTTGACTAGAGTTAGGTGAGACTCCTTGGCACAGGTTTGGAACCTTGCGTACATACTTCCTGCAAATAGGATATTAGGTCGGCTCGCAGTTAAGTAAAGGAGACTCCCTATTATGCTCCTATAGTATTTTAAATCAATTGAGTTTCCACTATATTCACATTAGTTGCCATTGGGGTATTAATAATTTTAGCGTCTTGCATTCCAAATTGTTTGATTAATTCCCTAGTATATTTACATTGATGTAGGTATATTCCATCTTTAGTTTGTTTAATTTGCAGACCTAAGAAGAAACTCAACTCTCCTACTAAATTCATTTCAAATTCACTTTCCATAAGTGAAATGAACTCATTCAGTAGGATCGAGTTGGTGGTTCCAAAAATAATATCATCTATGTAGATTTGGGCTATGAATATGTCTTTACCTAAGGTTTTTACGAAAAGGGTTGGGTCAACTACACCTTGGTTAAATCCTTTAGACTTAAGATAAATCGAAAGTCTCTCGTACCAAGCTCGAGAAGCTTGTTTAAGTCCATAGAGAGCTTTCTTTAATCTAAGGACATGGTCGGGTTTATCTAAACTTTCAAAACCAGGGGGTTGACTAACATAAACTTCTTCTTTAATGTATCCATTCAAGAACGCAGATTTCACATCCATTTGAAACAACTTAAATCCTCGATGTGCTGCATATGCTAATAGCATTCGAATGGACTCTAATCTAGCTACTGGGGCATAGGTCTCGTCGTAATCTAAACCTTCAACTTGACTAAACCCTTTAGCGACTAGTCTGGCTTTATTTCTAACCACTTCACCTTTATCATCAAGTTTATTTCTAAACACCCACCTTGTTCCAATGATTGTTTTATCTTTAGGTGGTGGTACTAATTTCCATACTTCGTTCCTAATGAATTGAGCCAGCTCTTCTTGCATTGCAATAATCCAATCGGGATCAAGAAGAGCTTGGTCAATAGTCTTGGGTTTAATTTTGGAAATTAAGGAGATTTGACTAAGGTTTCTGTATGAGGCTCTAGTTCAAACTCCTAGACTTGGATCACCTATCACTTGGTCGATAGGATGATTCGTTTGAGTCCTAGTTGGATTTGGGTTTGAGTCTACAACTTGATCAATAGGATGACTCATTTGAGTTCTAGTTTGATTAGAGTCATCTATCACTTGGTCATTAGAGTGACTTGGTTGACTTAGATTAGGATTAACACTAGACCTGATCTCCGGATCAGAGTTAGGTCTAGTATGAATCGGCTCGCTAACTGGGGTTGCTGGGGGTTTTGTAGGTTCGTGTCCTTCATCAAATACTACATTAATAGTCTCTTCGACTCTAAGGGTGTCATGGTTATATACTCTATAAGCTCTACTTGTAGTCAAGTATCCTAGAATGATTCCGGTCGTGGTTTTGGATGTAAATTTCCCTAGGTAATCCTTAGTGTTTAGGATATGTACCTTACACCCAAATACCCTAAAGTACTTGATGTTAGGTATTTTATTGTGATAAATCTCGTATGAGGTCTTAAGGTGCCTCTTTACTATAAGGATCCTATTTTGGACATAGCATGCCGTACTCACAGCTTCCGCCCATAACCTATCGGGTAGGTTATACTCGTTTAACATTGTCCTAGCGGCTTCTTGTAGGGTTCTATTTTTGCGTTCTACTAGGCCATTTTGTTGTGGAGTTCTAGGGCAAGACAACTCATGGTGGTATCCATTTAGGGTACAGAATTCTGTAAACCTATGGTTCTCGAATTCACCACCATGATCAGTCCTAAGTCTTTTGATTTTAATGCTTTGTTAATTTTCTATTAATTTAAATAGATTGATTAATTGATCTAGGGTATCACTTTTGTGTTTGATGAACCTAACCCAAGTAAATCTAGAATAGTCATCAATTATGACTAAGCAGAATTTACTTCCATTAAGTGACTTAGCTCCGTGTGAACCAAATAGATCCATGTGTAGGAGCTCAAGCACACTTTTGGTTCGTTCTTGATTAGTTAGTTGATGTTGTGTCCTAGATTGTTTACCTTGTTGACACGCATTACATATTTTATTGTTCAAGTTATTGAGGTTAGGCAAACCTCTGACTAAGTCACTCTGACTCATCTTGTGGATGAGTCTTGGGTGTGAGTGACCGAGTCGTCGGTGCTACAACCATGATTCCTCTTGCCATGTCATAAGACACTTAGTTGAGGTGTTAGTTAAGTTAATAGTGTAAATATTGTTATTTCTAGTTCCCTTAAGAATTGTTTTAGAAGTTTCATTTGTATTAATTACGCATTCATTTTCTAGAAATATGGCCTTATAGTTATTATCACACAATTGGCTTACACTAAGTATATTATATTGAAAATTTTCTACTAATAAAACATTTTGAATAACAAAATTCGCGTTAAGCTCAATATCACCTGATCCGATGATTTTGAGCTTGCCGTTATTTCCGAAGGCTACCGATCCTTGTCATTTGAATTGAAGCTTCGAAAACTTGAGTTGATCCCCGGTCATGTGTCGGGAGCAACCACTGTCCAACATCCATTGATCATTGAGTGTATCTTTTGAACTGGATGTGTATCCGTGGCTTGTCTTGAATAGTGCTTCACAATCCGACTCGTCTTCGGTTTCTGATTCAAGTTCTGGTTCCGACTCCGTCTCCGATTCCACCGGTTTAGCCATGAGAACATGATCATTATCTTCTTCCTCGGATGTTTCTTCCCAAGTAGCGTTGAGTGCCTTTTTGTGTTTTGGTGCTTTGCTCTTGAGTTTTGGGCATTCGGACTTGATATGTCCAAACCTGTTGCATTCATAACATCTAATATTTGAACTTTTAGGCTTACCTTCATTGGGTCGAGTGACAGTTCATTTTTGGCCCTTGACTATCCTCCGAACTAGGTTGACTAGTTTGGCCTCCATTTCCGAGTCGACCTCTGAATCGGACTCATCCTCTTCTTCCTTCGGGGGTGGCTTGCTTGCGGTTTTCTTCCTTGAACCTGCAAAAAGTGCTATACCCTTCTCGGGTTCCGAGTTAGACTGCTCATGAAGTTCAAAATCAAAAAATAGTTCATCTAACCTAAGTTTCGAAAGATCCTTGGAGACCTTGTAGGCATCGACCATGGATGCCCACAAGGTAGTCCTCGGAAAGGAGTTTAGGACATACCTTATAAGGTCACGGTTTTTGACCTTTTGCCCGATCGCGTGTAGATTGTTGACTATGTCTTGGATGCGGGTGTGAAGTTGCGTCGCGGACTCGTGTTCCTGCATTTTTAGATTATATAGTTTATTAAATAAAAGATCACGCTTAGATACCTTGGCTTCATCGGTCCCTTAGTGTAGCTCCACTAGCTTTGTCCAAAGGTCCTTTGTGCTTATGAAGGGGCCGACGCGATTTAATTCCTCCTTAGACAAGCCGCATTGGAGGATTTGAGTTGTCATGGCGTCGGCTTCGACTTGTCGTTTTATCGCAATGGTCCATTGGTCATAATCCAAGGATTCACCCACTTCGTTAGTCGAAAGTGTGAATCCCGTTTGGATTATGATCCACATCTCGATTTGGGTTTTAAGAAAGCACTTCATCCGACCTTTCCAGTAATGGAAATCATCTCCGTTGTAAAACGGAGGTCGGACGGTGCTAAAACCCTCGAGATGGGCCATTTGGAAGGGAAATCTTGCACAAAAAATACCAAAAAAAACGAAAAAGGTTCCAAGGCTTTGCCTTGGATTAGTAATGTAGGAAATGAAAAGAAACAAAAGGAATAAATGAGAAATAACCAACTAAAATAAAAGATGAGCACTTACAACCTTCGATGTCCCGGAAATGGTACTAAACAATGGTTTTTGGGGATGAAGACAGCTTGTTACGAGGGTTTACCCTCCTAAGAAGTGTAGATCTCTCCGAGAGCTTCGTTTTGGTAGGTAGACCGTTTCGTGAGTCAACTTGTACGAAAAGTTATGCCCGTTTTACCGTCGGCTACTCCAAAAGCGAATACTTGCAAAACAAAACCAAACGAAGAGTACCAAGACTTCGTCTTGGATTAGTAGTGCGGGAGAAAAATTTAAACGAACAAAAAACAAATCTGTAAAAAATGCTAGATTGGTGGTTTCACCAAATCTAAGCGCCCCCGGCTCTGATACCAATTGTTGGATCGAAGCTAATCGCTAGAGGGGGGGTGAATAGCGATAAACCTCTTTTTTTCTCTTTCGGTAGACGATTCAAAAACACTTATACGCAGCGGAAATGTAAATGTAAAGTAAAAAGAGATAAGGGAATTTTACTTGGTTCATAGCCTTCGGCTACTACTCCAAGGCCCTAGCGGTCCTTGACCACGTACGGAGGGCAAAAACACAAAAGAACTCCTCCCCGTTAGAGGTAGGAGTTTAATCGATACAAGTGAAGCACAAAGCTTGAGGTAGAGGGACACTCCCCCTCTCCTCGTTACGATAAAAGCTCCGAGAAATGAAAGCACTAAACTGAAATAAAAACTTTAACCAACCTAATAAAATGAAAACAAATAAACCTAGACGTCGGAGAAGAAGCACTTCGTTGTCGGAAGGTTGTAGCTTGGCAGAGGCTTTTGGAAGCTTAGAATTGATGAAGAAACCCTAGGATTGGCCCTCCTTTTATAGCCTTTGAGCTCCTTTTCGAGAGGAACTTCACCCAATAGAGTTTTGGCACATGGCTCCTTGAAAAATGGTGATAAGGCTTGACTCCTCGAGGCTGATCCTTGGCCATCAGTCGACTGATGGCCATCATCAGTCGACTGATGGTAGCATCAGTCGAATGCTACACTCCGGCACTCGACTGATGGACGGCAGTCGAGTCCTCCAAGATGGCAGTCGACTGATGCTAGCTGCAAGGCAAAGTTAGCTTAACAAAAACATTATTTTGACGGCCTCTGACCGTCCGATCTCGACCTAGACCACCTATAGGATGTCTTTGGTCGGATCTACGCTTAAAATCATCCCCGTAAAGAGGATACGACCTCACTTACGTTCGCACACACGAGCTTACCTCGATACTCACTGTGTTGCTTTTGCTTCCGGCCTTCCACTCGATTCCTTCGGCTCCCTTCGAAGTCACTCGAGTGTCACCCAACCACCACGGCTTCCTCCGGGTGTCGCTAGCCTTCAGCTCCAGCTATAGCAATTTTCTGCACACTCGATTCATCTCGTGAGATAACGACATGAGCTTAACTTTGTATCGTTTGCTATAATCAAAACTTAGGTTCGACTTAGGTGCCTACTGCACCAACAGTCCTGCCTCCCCCCTAGGGTTTAGGCGGAGCTCTCCTTATATAAACATCACATCGGATCGCTACGAAATCCAAAAAAAAACCCTAGTCACGTCAATCTACTGGGGCACCACACGGTCGAGTGTTTCCACACGGCCAGGCCGTGTGTGGCCCTGGGGTGGCCGATTTCGCCCATTGGACACGATTGTGTGTAGCCACATGTCCTGTTGTGTCCCCTTCTGCGTCTAGCTGCAAAATGCCCTTCTTTTGCTCCAAAAGTGCGCCTTTTCTCACGAAATGCTATCCTACACACAAAAGTACAAAGAGCATATCTCCGAATCAAAAAATAGAAAATGTATACAAAACAAAGTGACATATGCATGAAGCTAACATAAAATGTAATGAGATGTGAACGAAAACTACTCCTAAAATCCTATATATTTTGCTCACATCACCTAGTATCCGGTCAACACGACCTACTAGGACTTCCTGTTAATTCTGCACACTTAAAACTGATATTAGAACACAAGTAATTCCTAACTTTAACTACAGTTCATACATTAAAACCAAGGAGTGATGCTCACTGCATCAATAGACAAGCACTTCGAAGAGCTTCTCTAACTTACTATTAGTTCACTTCTTCTTAGTACTAGGTTGTTCAAGTTTAAACTACTTTATTTCCTATCTAGTCCATTCTAAATTAGGCAAGTAAAGTAAACTAAAGCATGCAAGAGTTTAACTAAACAAGGAAACAAACAAAGTGTTAGTCCCCTAAGTGATAGCTAGGTTGAGTTTTGTTCACTAAGTGAACTTGACTCTTGGAAACCCAAAATTGATTTTTTCCATATTAGTTGACTAAGCTAGACTTTGGAACCCATGTTTGGACTCGACTCTTAGCGTTTCAGCTAAGTAATGACATGCATGATTTATAGGAGGATTTAGCTTTGTGTCCTAGTCCGAATTTATTGTACACGACTCGTTGAGATCCAAGCATCATGTTGAGATACTTGGAGCCCAAAGTGAACCTTTCCAATAATCTGGTTAGATCTTCTACTTGCTTTTTTTGTGTTGGAACTTCGGTGAGCACTAGAGGGGGTGAATGGCGCATTCGTTCATCGATGCAATTCGATCGTGCTTGATCGTCTACAACACTTGTTATCGCAATGGAATAATAATAATACTAACACAAATACAAAGATACAAGCACACACATACAACAAGCAATATAACGTGGTCTGGACCCTTAGGGTTCCTACTCCACGGGTTGAGCTTAAACGAGCCATAACAATGCCAAACACCACTAATAATCAATACACTCCTTCTCGGAATAATCCGGAGGTGGAGAAACCTTGTACAAATTATTACAATAGTAATACAATGAAATACAACAAGTAAAGAAAACTTTACACTAAGAGCTTTGGATTGTTTGCTTGTTGATTGCTTTGATTTTCTCTTGAAGGTCTGGAATGCAACAACAATTCCCCTCCAAATCACCCCAAGAACCACAAAAAAAAACCTCCCCTTTGTGCTCCTTTTAAAGTTGTAACTCGAGATGATTTCCGCCTAGCAGTCGACTGCTCCTATAGTCGTTGTCTCACAAGAACTTAATCCAAGTCAGCATTCCAGCCAACAGATACACTACAGTTGATTGCCATTCCTAGTAGTCGACTTCTCAAGCCTATAGCTGATTGCTTAGTCGGCTACCAAGCGTTCTGCCTTGGCGACAAACACCAGCAGCAGTTGACTGCCCTCCATGGCAGTCCACTACTCAAGGCCAGTCGATTTCCATCCATGGCAGTCGACTTCCCAGACCACTCAGCCATAGTCGATTTCCAGTCGACTCCCATCAGTCGACTGGTCATAATCCCATTCGACTTCCCAGAGTCGACTCGACTACCAAGTGTCAAACACTTGACAAGTCAACTGCTACACCTCAACCATGAGATTTATCCCAAGTATGATGCCCTCATACTTGGTAGACCATCCTTAGAATAGACCTAAGCCTTCTAGCCACCTCTATCAGCCTCACACCTATTGGATCCCTCCAAGCCATCCATGACTTTTTCATCCATACGCTAGCCTTCAGATGCTTCCATCGGCTATTGTCATGCTAAGTTGGTCTATACTACCAAGACACATTAGACTTACGCTGCCAAGACATACGCTTAGACTTTATGCCGCCAACTATTTGACTTATGCTTCTAAGACTCCACTCTTGGACTTTGCGCTACCAATATCAACCCTTGGACTTCCCTTGCTAACCCATGTTGGACTTTCCAATTGCCAAGACTCATGCTTGGACTTTCCATGCCAAGTACTCAAGACTTGGACTTTCCCATTGCCAAGACCCATGCTTGGATTTTCCATGCCAAGTGTCCCACTTGGACTTCTCCATCATATGGCCAACCCCATGTCAACCATATAGTCAACCCATTGCCAAACAATGATCAACTCATCGTCAAACATCAAAACACCAACATCAAAACACTAATCGAGTCAAACTCGAGTCTGGTCAATCGTGAACTGGGTTGATTGCACCAACAATCTCTCCCTTTTTGATATTTGACAAAAACCAACACCTTTAAGTTAGAATACTAACTCGATCCAATCCTCCTAATTTTCTAAATTGGGAATTCTCACATTCTTCTATCAATTCTCCCACATCAATTCTCCCCCTTTTTGACATACATCAAAAAGGCTCTCCCCAAGGGTGTCAATGTCTCATATCCTAATAAGATCTTATAATCTCTCCCTTGGTCTAAACACATCTAGGATGTCTTCACTCTTCCTAGTTATAAGTCTCATATCACTAAAGAGAGGCAATCCTCACTTCTCCAAATTCTCTCCCTTATGAGGAAGAATACATCCATCATCCCATGATGGATAACCTCCCCCCTAAGGCTTGGTCCTCCTAAACCATTGCACCAACAATGTCCTTGGAGAGTCTCTAAGCCTATAGGAATACTAAACCATCAAAATTAAGGTCAAAAGTTTAACCTTGAACTTTCACACACCTTAAAATTGATACACACCCAAACAACTCTCCTAATCCATATCCAATGGATTTTTCACCCTTTATAATGCTTTCCAAAGCATATCCTAGGGTTAGGAGCAGTTAGGGTAGCCTTAACATAGCTAAAATTAGGCTAAATAAACCTTGTTTACCCAAAATTAGGCTTGGCAGTTGACTCTGTCAGCCAACTTCCCTTGACTTCAGTTGATTGTCATTAATGACAGTCGACTGATTTTTGCAAATGCAGAAATCAAGAATCAAAAAATGAAATTCGGAAAAGCATAAGTAATTATACATAAATAAAAAAAACATGAAAATTCATATTTATAATACATAAGTTAATCATTCTGGGTGAAAAATATTTGAAAAATAAAATACCCATTAAATATTGAGATTGATGCAAAGTTCAAAAATAAGAAAAACTTCATTGTTTTGAGCCTACTTTGTATCAACTTCATCAATGGTGACTTCTATCAAAAGAGAGATTTCACCCAGGTTTTCTAAAATGCTTTTGAAATGTTTTTAAAACCTTATATTGAACCATTGTCTATGGGCTTAATGCACTTGACTTGTACATAAGCTTTCCTCATGATTCATCCATTGTATAAGATGAGTTTGAGTTCATCTATATGCAAAAACTATGCACCTTAACTTAACTCATTTCCTAGCATCTCACATGTGTCTAGGGTATATCAATACACACACATGTCAATGTGATGTGAGATGTGAGTTTTGTTCATCCTAATCTAAGGTCTCATGTATTTTTCTAAGGCAATACTATTTTATTCCCTTATATATAGGACTTCAAATCATGCCTATTATCCTTAAATCATTTTTTATTAATCCTAAATGCATGAATGATGGTTATGGAATAAATGATAGCATAAATAAATATATGTGACAATAATCATGATGTCATGGCATATAAATACAACCTAAGTAACACATGACATAAAAGCTAACCCTAAACATGATCATGACATTTTATAAGATTAAAATGAAATATGATGTCATGACATGGAAATGACAAACAAATCATGGAAAATAAAATATGAAGGTATAATAATACCTAAATTTTAGTATTAATTGCCATTAGTTATGATTATATTCATTTTGTCATATTACTACTTATCTCTCAAGTGTGCCAAAAATCCAAAATGGCACACTATGACCTCTAAACCTTAATTGTGTCAATTTGATCAATTTTTTGACTTCCATGAATTATATTGTCACATCCTAAAATCCCTTAGGATATAAATTAAACTTTATTTCCAAGATATTCCATAACCTTGAAAATGACCTAAAGTGTCAACTTTGCTATGGTTGGGTTAACTACCCATCCATTCAAGGTTAACACAACCTAACCCATTTAGTGTGAATCGATCACAGTCCTAGGAACCCAAAACCTATTGGAACTCCTTGGGTTTACTAGGTATTACTTAGGGATGACCTCCCTTGATACCTTCCTAATGACCCTCCTAGGCTTAGAAGCGTTGGTCATTTGGGTCTTACCTAGGTTAACTCTAAGGGTAACTCCTCTTATAACCTTCTTAGTGGCTTCCCTAGATTTCCTTGAAACCTTAGCCACTAGACACTTACCTTGGTTAACCTTAGGGATGACCTCCCTAGTAACCTTGGCCTTCCTAGACCTGTGAATGGTTCCATAATCAAATGGAACACTATGGTAGGTCTCCTTGGGCTTAGGTTTGTGACCCAAACCTTTCTTGCCCTTTGATGGTTCTTGCCTCCTAGACCCTAGACTTTAACTCCTTGATCCTAAGTTTTGACCATTTGACCTTTGCTTTTGATTTTGCATCTTTCTGAGGGTCTTTTGCAATTTCTCAAGTCTTGACCTCAAGGCTTAGTTCTCTAACTCTAATTGTCCAATTTTTGTTTTTTCATTAAGTCTTTGGGCGTGGTTCTTCATTTTAGGCATATGCCTACCCTTCTTAGGGTTAATACCTAAATGCTCCTCTACCTTCCTAATACTTTCCCTAGGTAGAATTGTTTTAGGGTTATTGGTTCTAAATTGATTCTTAACCCCAAAATTACAAAATTTTGCACCTAAACAATAGAACTTATTATTTCTAGCATGCTCCTTATGATTATGCACAATTGCAAGAGTATTGAAGGCATGCTTTTTAACATTAAATTTTGAAGGTGCATTATTAAAATATACCTTAGGGTTAGCTTTATAAGCTCCCCCTACATTTGATGCTCCTTCTTCACCCTTTCTAGGCTTCCTCCCCCTAGGGCATTGACTTCTATAGTGGCCCCGTTGTTGGCACATGAAGCACACCATGTGGTCCTTGCTCTTCTTAATTGGGGCTCTGACATCATTTGACTTTTTTTGAAATTTTGGTGTCGGTTGAATCTTCTTGACTCTTTTCGGACACTTGCTCTTGTAGTGTCTTTGTTCCCTACACTCAAAGCCCATAATATGATTTTTATTTTTAACTAAGGTGCTTGAGTTACCTTCCATTTAGGGGAATTTCAATCGGATTCTTCATGGCTCTTGGAGGTAGAGGCTTCCTCTTGTTGCTCTGACATTGAAGATGGCCTAATCTCCTCCCCCTCAATCGTAGAGGTGGAGTCTTCTTCTACCTCTTCCACCTCTTTCTATCCTGATGTTGATTCCCTATCTACCTCCGAATCCTCAAGCTTTTGGGATGATGATCCACATTTTTCTTAGGCTTGAGAGGACGAGTTAATTCTCTCATTCACCATCTTCGAACATTTTTGCAATCGAATCCCATAACAGCATAGCAATACGCAACTGAACCTTAGAATCTTGATATTCATCTAGCTTGCACAAAATATCATTAGGGATTAAATCTTCCAAAAATTTTATTACCTTAACCTCAATCTTGAATTTTTAGCGTTGTTCTTGGATCCACTTCTTCAATTTGAGGACATCTCCCTTCTTATCCCTGGGGGGTTCGAAACCTTCCATGATGATGGACCAATTCTTTATGTCCATCATCAAGAATGTCTCCATTCTCGCCCTCCATGTCGGAAAGTCTTCTTGGTTGTATGGTGGAGGAATGTCGATGGCATACCCTAATCCATCCTTAGGTAGCTCCATCTTCTCTAGCGCTTTTGCTCCCTCGGATGCGAAGCCGTTGAAGAGCGACCCACTTTGATACAACTTGTTGGAACTTTGGTGAGCACTAGAGGGGGTGAATGGCGCATTCGTTCGTCAATGGAATTCGATCATGCTTGATCATCTACAACACTTGTTAGCACAGCGAGATCCAAAGTGAAGCTTCTCCAATCATGGCCATTCATCTGTTTGTCTTCTGTAGGGCTCATTTTTGCGTATAGCGGACTGAGCAGCTTATCGAGGTTTGGAATGTAGTTACGGGCATAGTTGAGGAGCCCTAACCAAGACCTGAGCCCCTTCTTATTGAGGAGTTCCTGCTCATCAAAGTCTGCAATTTTGGAGATAATATGCAGTTGTAGCCTTATCTTACGATTCCCTAAGATTGCTCCTAGGAATTCGATCTCTGGTACCACGATCTTCATTTTGGTTGGGCTAAGAACAAGCCCATTTTTCTTGCATATTTCTAGCATGACCTTCAAGTGATGAGAGTGCTCCGTCTTATTTTCTGAGAACACTAGAATGTCGTCAATGTACACCGCAATGAAGTCTTTTGTTCCCTGAAAACAGTTGTCCATCTTTCTCTGGAAGATCGTCGGTGCATTTTTTAGGCAGAAAGGCATTGCCAACCATTCATAGAGGTCATCTGGTACCTAGAAAGTTGTCCATTATATGGAATCAGGGTGCATGGCAACCTGATGAAAATCACTTTTCAGGTCAAATTTGGAGAAAATTCTAATGTTGCTGACCTTTTTAGGTATAGTGTTAATGCCAGACAAGCTATATTGGTCCTTGTTTGTAAGATCATTGAGCCTTTTGAAGTTGAAGACCATCCTTTCCTTTCCCTTCGTTTCCTTCCCTATTTTAGGGTCAACGATGGTTCCGGAGTTTATGATTATGGCACAGTCCTATGCCTCCTGGTGCTTGGTCTAATAACCCCAATTTTCAGTAAGGCCATCACATGCTTAGAGAAGGCTACCCTTTATGCGGGGGTGAGTTGCTTGAGGGGCCTGTCTTCTATGGTGAAGTCTGGGTTTTTGATGTCAAGCTTGCATGTGATCTGATTCTTGGCCCAGTGTTGCAGGGGATTTTCCCCTATGTATCCTTGCTCTCTTAGCTCCTTTAGCAGGGGGTCGAATTCGTCAGCCCTAGATGGTTCTGCTGAGTAATACACCATTTCTTTTATTTGGAGGTACTCTTCTTCCTCCATGTCCAACTCTTCTATAGTTATGGTTGTGTTAACTGTAAGAAATGTGTGGATAGTGGTTAAGTTTTTATAGATGGTTACCACATTACCTTCGATCCTTATCCCTCCCTGCATGGCCCAAATAAAATTCACACAAATTATCATCTAAATGTCATCGCCCAACATCATTGAGAAACTGTAGGTGTAGGGAATGCGGAACGAATTGCTCTCGATTATCATCCTTCCGACCTTCAGTTTCATTTTGGTCGTTTGCCTCGAGTTGATGCCGCTGAAATATACTTCATAGGTCATTTCCTCCAGAGCTTCCTTTGAGATTAACCTCAGGTCTACGCAACAAGTGGTTGCTCCAGTGTCGAGTATTGCCTTCAATTGAAACATGGGAACTCCTTGGATCTCTATTTCTACATTGAGGTTATAGAGCATATAAATAATGATTCTTTGATACACAGGGTTTGAATTGACCTATGAAGCTCTTCGTCGTCTTTTCCTTCTGAGTTGCTAAAGATGGCATCACTTTGCTCCTCCCCCTCCCAGACTGAGAGGATGTCACAATCATCAGGAAGCTGAAGTTGCTCAAAAAGGGCCACTCTTTTGATGTTCCGATGCTCGCCAGGGCATTCCCGCGCGAAGTGTCCTTCTTGTCCACAGAGGTAGCACGACATTTCTTGTTCCTGACCAGATGTTTGCGCTTCTCGATACGAGCATGGGAGTCGTGTGGCTTGCCTCTGTAAGTGCGAGAGTGGTTGACCCCAAGTCGCTTCTTCTCTTGGTAGTATCCTGGTATTGGTATCTGGCTGCAGAAAGATAGATTTTTCAGAGAAGGAATTATAGGATCGCTTCTCAGTTCAAGGCCGCAGGATGGAGTCGGTACCAAGGGCCAAGAACAACAAGAGAAGATGAATGGAGAGACCGAGAAGAACACCAAAACGAGTCTTTATTAAAACAAAGAGAAGTAAGGAGATCGGGATTGTCATCTGCCTTGCAACCCATTACAAGAGGACTTAAATAGAGAAGGAAAAGGTTAATCATCACATGTCGGGTGCTCATTGGGCCCCATCGTCACATGCGGAGATTCTTTTCTTCTCCACTAAGTCAAGACGAGTGGCGGGACAGCGCCACTAATGACTACGAGCTCAAAACCTTGAGCACCTACAGTTTTCAGAAAACTGGGAATCCAAGTGGACCCCGTTGAAAAGTATGGTACATGGGCGGCCACCTTTGGGTGCTTATAAGGCACACTGTTCGACACGACAAAAGAAAAGACACTCATGGCTGACTCAGCCATGTTACAAACTAGGCCAACAACGACCGACATTGCTGACACAAGGATGCACTGGGAAACTAGGTCCTTCACACTCCATTATTGACTCTGATAATGTACAACCTTCGAATAGCTGGTTGTACGAAGCTGTCGATGGTTCTTGCCTAACGGACCAACAACTCCATCACCAATCTTCACGGCGTTTGTTGCGGTCGCTTTCTATTTCCTCTTCTACATGGAATTCCTACAGAAGAGTCGTCTACTCGGCCTCCTCTTTCTTTGGGTCGGGCTTGGGTTTTCTTTCTGGGCCGCGATTGGATTTGCCAGTGCTGAGATGGCTTTTGGAACAGTACAAGGCCCACGGGCCCGCTTCTGCTCGGTCACCTTTCCTTTCTCCGGGTGTTGCCCTAAGCTAGAGTTGTTCATCTTCTCCGGGCGCCTATGGTATGGACGCAAAATCCATTTTTGCGGTGGTGCTCTTAGAAGACGCAAGGAAGGCGGAAGTGGCACTAGGCTTCCACTCCCCACCACCTTCCGAAAAAGGATGGGAGCTCCTTTTAATTACCGACGAACAGTGGGAATTTTCCGATGGTTCACCGTCCCATCTCGGTAGATCTTCCTTGTCAACCGCTCGATAGCATAGGCATGCTGCCGAGGCTACCTCACAGGAGCAGGTTGTGGTTGTCTCCCATGAAGATTCTAACTCTTCGATAGTTACAGTCTCCCATTCGATGTAGATGTCTCAGAGGAAATCCTACAAGAGCCAGAGTGGTCAGTGGAGCCAGAACAAAGTTTACCTGATGCATCGCTGGCAACTGAACTATTGCCGTCGTCCGTTTCCCAATCGGACGAGGTGCGACTGTCGTCAGATTCAGAGTGCCGGGAACCATTGCCTGATCAGGATGCTGAAGCATTCTGGCATGGACAATAGTGTTGTGACTATCCGTCTTCAGATGAGTAAGACGCTTCGCGGGCACAACAACCCCAGACTGGTTGCTGTGGAGACAAGCGATCGTAAGGATAGTCGCTATAATCCGCACTTCCTCCCTTATCGTAGTCTGGGTCACTCCAGACCTTGATATTCATTTGGTCCTCGTAGAAGTCTTTTATGTATTCATAGAAAACATGTTGCTCACCATCCGAGTAGTAGGATCGTTCCATCCTTGCTTTTGATGGTCTTGAACAAGGCTGAGCTGAATGGGACTATACTTATTGCGGCTGCCGACATCAAAGGCGGTGGCTACTTCCTGATTCCGTTACCTCAGGGACTCAACTTATCCCTTCAACTGCACTTCTTGCATCTTACGGAGGTTACGTCTTTTGTCTCCTTGGGTACGATCGACCGTCAGTAGACTTTGCACACAGACACCTTCTTGCAGGCAGAGTACAACTCACACAGTGCCTTACACAGCTCAAGACTCCTTTCAAGCTCTGATACTAGAAGGAATTATAGGATCACTTCTCAGTTCGAGGCCACAAGATTGAGCTGGTACCTAGGGCCAAGAACAACAAGAGAAGATGCACGGAGAGACCAAGGGGAACACCAAAACGAGTCTTTATTAAAACAGAGGGAAGTAAGGAGATCGGGATCGCCGTATGCCTTGCAACCCATTACAAGAGGACTTAAATAGAGAAGGAAAAGGTTAATCATCACATGTTGGGTGCTCATTGGGCCCCATCGTCACATGCGGAGATTCTTTTCTTCTCCACTAAGTCAAGACAAGTGGTGGGACAGCGCCACTGATGACTCATAAACCATGACCTCAAAACCATGAGCGCCCACGGTTTTCACAAAAGTAGGAATCCAAGTGGAGCCCGTTGAACAATATGTCACATGGGCAGCCACCTTTGGGTGCTTATCAGGCACACTATTCGACATGACAAAAGAAAATACACTCTTGGCTGACTCGATATTCTGTTACAGGCAGCAGAGGTCGACACTTTATCGACACAAGGATGCACTGAGAACCGGGTCCTCCACGCCCATTATTGACTCGATCTTCAGATAACCTTCTGACGGTGGTCAGACGGAGTCGTCGATGGTTCTTGCCTGACGAACCAACAACTCCGTCACCAATCTTCATGGCATTTGTTGCGATCACTTTACATTTCCTCTGCTGCACAGAATACCAATGGAAGTGTCGTCTACTCGGCCTCTTTTTTCTTTGGGCTAGGCTTGGGCTTTCTTTCTAGTCCGCGATTGGAATTGCAGGTGCCAAGATGGCTTTTGGAACAGTACAAGCCCCATGGGACCGTTTCTGCTCAGTCACCTTGCCTTTCTCCAGGCGTCACCCTACGCCGGAGCTATTCATCTTCTCCAAGCACCTATGGTAGTGACGCAAAATCCATTTTTGTGGTGGCGCTCTTGGAAGATACAAGGAAGGCGAAAGTGGCACTAGGCTACCACTCTCCCCACCACCTTCCGAAAAAGGATGCGACCTCCTTTTAATTGTCGGCGAACAATGGGAATTTTTCGACGATTCATCGTCCCATCTTGGTAGATCTTCCTCGTCAACCGATCGACAGCGTAGGCATGTTGCCAAGGCTACCTCACAGGAGCAGGTCATGGCTGTCTCCCATGAAGATTCTAACTCTTCAGTAGTTGCAGTCTCCCATTCGAATGCAGATGTCTCAGGGGAAATCCTGCAAGAGCTAGAGCGGTCAGTGGAGCCAGTGCAAAGTTTACCTGATGCATCGCTGGCCACTGAGCTATTGCCGTCCTCCGTTTCCCAATCGGACAAGGTGCGATTGTCTTCGGATTCAGAGCGCCGGGAACCATCACCTGATCCGGATGCTAAATCATTCTGGCATGGACAATAGGGCTGTGACTTTCCATCTTCAGATGAGTAAGACGCTTCACGGGCACAACAACCTCAGACTGGTTGCTATGGAGACAAGCGATCGTAAGGATAATCATTGTAATCCGCACATCTTCCCTCATCATAGTCTAGGTCACTCTAGACCTCGATATTCGTTTGATCCTCATAGAAGTCTCCTGTGTATTCATAGAAAACATGTTGCTCACCATTTGAGTAATAGGATCCTTCCATCCTTTCTTTTGATGGTCTTGAACAAGGCTAAGCTGAACGGGACTATGCTTGTTGTGGCTGTCGACGTCAAAGGCGGTGGCAACTTCCTGATGTCT
This sequence comes from Wurfbainia villosa, assembly GCA_025175895.1. NCBI lineage: Eukaryota > Viridiplantae > Streptophyta > Magnoliopsida > Zingiberales > Zingiberaceae > Wurfbainia > Wurfbainia villosa. Next base: position 37,233,673 of record CM046006.1, read on the forward strand.
CAACTTATCCCTTCAACTGCGCCTCTTGCGTCTTACGGAGGTTACGCCTTTTGTCTCCTTGGGTGCGATTGGTGGTCAGTAGACTTCATACACAAACACCTTCTTGCGGGCAGAGTACAACTCACACAGTGCCTTGCACAGCTCGAGACTCCTTTCAAGCTTTGATACCAGAAGGAATTATAGGATCGCTTCTTATAAGTTCGAGGCTGCAGGATGGAGCCGGTACCTAGGGCCAAGAACAACAAGAGAAGATGCACGGAGAGACCGAGAGGAACACCAAAATGAGTCTTTATTAAAACAGAGGGAAGTAAGGAGATCGGGATCGCCGTCTTCCTTGCAACCCATTACAAGAGGACTTAAATAGAGAAGGAAAAGGTTAATCATCACATGTCGGGTGCTCATTGGGCCCCATCGTCACATGCGGAGATTCTTTTCTTCTCCACTAAGTCAAGACGAGTGGTGGGATAACACCACTAATGACTCATAAACCACGAACTTAAAACTATGAGCGCCCGTGGTTTTCACAAAATCGGGAATCCAAGTGGACCCCATTGAACAATATGGCACATGGGCAGCCACCTTTAAGTGCTTATCATGAAAACTATTCAACACGACAAAAGAAAAGACACTCGTGGCTGACTCAACCACGTTACAGACTAGGCCAACAAAGGCTGACACTGCCGACACAAGGATGCACTGGGAAACTGGGTCCTCCATGCTCCATGATTGACTCTGATAATATACAACCTTTGAAAAGCTGGCTGTACGGAGCCATCGTTGGTTCTTGCATGACAGACTAGCAACTCTGTCACTAATCTTCACGGTGTTTGTTGCGGTCGCTTTCCGTTTTTTCTGCTGGATAGAATACCAACGGAAGTGTCGTCTACTCGACCTCCTCTTTCTTTTGGTCGGGCTTGGCCTTTCTTTCTGGGTCACGATTGGATTTGCAGGTGTCGAGATGGCTTTTGTAACAGTACAAGGCCCATAGGCCCGCTTCTGCTCGGTCACCTTTCCTTTCTCCGGGCATCGCCCTATGCCAGAGTTGTTTATCTTCTCTGAATAATGATTCGTTGATACACAGGGTTTGAATTGACCTATGAAGCTTTTCGTCATCTTCACTTTCTGAGAGGATAAAGATGGCATCACTTTGCTCCTCCCCCTCCTGGACTGAGAGGATGTCACAATCATCAGGAAGCTGAAGTTGCTCAAAAAGGGCCACTCTTTTGATGTTCCGATGCTCGCTAGGGCATTCCTGTGCGAAGTGGCTTTCTTGTCTATAGAGGTAGAACTGACATTTCTTGTTCCTGAATAGATGTTTGCGCTTCTCGATATGAGAATGGGAGTCGTGTGGCTTGCCTCTGTAAGTAAGAGAGCGCTTAACCCCAAGTCGCTTCTTCTCCTAGTAGTATCCTGGTATTGGTATATGGTTGCAGAAAGATAGATTTTTTAGTGACCTCTGGAACGCGACATCTTTGCATTCCTGCTCTAAGTATTTATATGAGAATAGTATCTTTGGGAATACTCCTACGGTGAGGCCTGGGAATTTTTCATCAAAAGCCGCTTTGATTCTGTTGCCAAGATCCCCAAGCATCTTCAGCCAGAACTTCTCTGATAGCTCGGGTCCTGTATACAGCCTCCCAATCTTAGCTGCAAGGCGCATGTAGTCGTTCATATATTTGACCAGGTCCTTGACATTATCACAGGATATCCTTTCTAAATCTTTGTACGCAGCATCTTGTGTGGTTGTAGATCCCTGCGAAGGGTCTTCAGAGGAGAATACCCTCCTCATTTGTGATAGTATATTCTGGGTTCCCTCCCTTCCGTCCGCTGTGTTGAGCAAAGCCTCGTATTCCATAGGGTTGCTCATTCACCATTGAAACCAGGCGAGCTATTCTATTTCCCCTAGTAGGTTTTCTATGTATTCATCCTTGTCCCTTACATCGGTAAACCCTTGCGATGACACATCATTTTTAGTGATGGACTCCCACCTGGAGAAAACATCATTAAAAAGGCCAAGCTGAGTTGGAATAACAAATAGAGCTCCTCCTTTCTGTTGTGCTGAGGGTAGGGTCCATAATTCATTGTTGTCATCTCTTCTATAGCGGGCGTTGGTGAACTGCCTCTGACCTTGGTGCGGTGCCGAAGGTGTTGGGTCTGCCCTTGTTGGTGGGTATCCTAGTGGTCCCATAGTAGCTTCGTGCACAGGGGGTATGTAAGGGGATGCTACTGTGCTTGACGAGTATACATGCTGCTCTTCTTGCTGAGCATTGATGAGTTGTCGGATGGAAGGGTATTCTATATTTGTTTCCATCCCTACTGCCAGAACTTCCGAACTTGTCCCAGCGAATGGGTTGCACCATTCTTCCTCTTCGTCTGAATCATATTTGTCCCATATAGGCTCGGGTGTTGTAGGATTTGCCAATGCGGCCATATACTATATTTGGTCAAGGTAGTCGTCGTCCTGCTCCGGTATTTCAGGGTTGCCAACCATGGACCAGAGTACAATGGCCCCTGGGCTTGTAGCTCCTGCATGGTCACTCTCATGATATTCCAGAGGGGGCAACACTCCTGGTGCTTCTAAGAGAGCATGAATGGCCAAATGCATGTTGATCAGATCTTGGAGGGTAGTGTATCCTAGGGGGGGTGGGGGGTGCAGGTCCTTCCTGGGTTCTGTCTTGGGCAAATATTGCAAGCACTCCTGGTTCCCCATGGTCATGCCCTTCTTCATCATTTGCGCAGTTGCAATAGTCACAACACATAGAGCATCCTTGGCAATTAGGGTCATGAGAGTTTGGATCTGGCTCCTCAGGGTAGTCTACCCTTTCTGGTTCTGGTATCTCGATCATGCTGTGGTTGTAGATGTAGTGCGTGACCATCTGGGCGATTATCTGGCCCTAGTATACATATATAGGAGATTCTATTAGATTGAACATCGTTACCTTTGCCTCTCCTATGTAATGACTGTCAATGGTGGTCGCTTCTATGCTCAGCTGGCTATCTCTGTATGACAGGGATCTGGAAATTATCTGCCCATAAATTCCCTCAGGGAATTCGAAGCTTATTCCTGTAGAGACTTGTCTTCTTCTTTGTGGACGAATTTCGCAGTCTTCGTTAGCCATTATTTCATAGGCCGCTACTTCCTCATGGTATTGTTTGGGCATTCGAGCGGTTGGAGATAGCAGCCTGACTAGAATTCCAGGTTCGTCTTGTTCCCCAACATAAGTCGTCTCCCCTTCTATTAGTACCACAAGAGAATGTGCCCGAAGCTCCTCTTCATCACTCTGAACTTCTTCATCTCTAGCTTTGAAACATGGCCTCCCGGATATGGAGGGTGTCGTATACCTGTCGAATGTTATAGACATTCTTCCATCAATTAAGTTTCTGCTAGAGACTTCCGTAGGTTGGAGGGAGTTGACTCTTCGTGCTGGTTGGATAATCCAGCTTAGACCATGGAGCGTGGATGCGGAGTACCTTCGTCCTTCCTTGGAGTGCCCTTACTCCATGACTCACCAAGTAGTCTACTACTTCCTGGACTTTATATAGAAAACCCACATTTAGTGTGTTGGAGAGCCGGCCTAGCAGTCCTCTTATAATCAGGAAGTTTGCATCCCCATCATGCCATTGCTTATATCCTCTTGTAAGTATCGAGACCTATATATTTCTATAGAAATCTCCAATTGTCAGCATTAAATTGGGAATTACATATACCATCTGAGTTCCATGCGATAGATCTACTTCCATGGCTGCGATTATGGCTCTGTCCCCTTGCCATATGTTGTCCCTAAACAGGACTAGGGCAATCGTCCCTTCCTCTTGCCTATGCAGCGTTTGGATTCTCACTTGGAGGACCCCTAGATGTATGAATCGCATGAGACTTCACTGTAGCTGGTTGAAGCTGCTCTCCTGGATGAAGCTCCTGTCTTGTTGCTCGTCATCGACGCACAGTATGGCCTCCTCAAATCTATGCATGTAGACCTGGTGATGGGCGTCATCTCGTTGGGAGTGATATAGCACCTCTGTTGGTACTATGGAAGCCCTTTCTTGCATTGATAGTTGTAGCTTCACCTGGGGGTCTAGCTGCTGCTCCAATGCCTATTGGATGCTCCTTCCCATGACTCGCTTGCTTAGCCTTTGGAATGCTTGTTGCACATTGTATATACGCCTTTGGTGTCTTCGGTATTCATTGATTTGGTCTTTGAAGAGTGGAGGGGATTGCTATTCTTGTGTCATGGTTCTGGTTGCCATTGCTTCTTGAGTTTGGCTTGTTCCTCCTTGAGTATGTTGTAGGGATCTTTAAAGACTCGGAGCTTCCCCCTTGCTTCCTTAGGCCTTTCCACTAGGCCTAAGCTTAGATTTTGTAGCTTTGTTATCAAGGCTTCTGGTAGTGGTGCCTCACCCCTTCTGGCTTGTTGCTGGGAGATAGTTCTCAGCTCCTCTCTAATGTCTTTTAGTGTCTCGCAGATTTGTACTAGCAACTACAGTTGCGTGTTGTTCTGCCTAATAATGGTTGATGTCCCTAAAAGTGCCCCTTGGTGCTCACTTGGTTTTGTGAAGCCTACTGTTGGTGAGTCTATTCCTTTTGTTGCTTGAAGAGCTGCTTGGTATGATTTTGTACCTTTGGTATGCATGAAGTCTCCTTTATTCATGCTGAAGTCCACTTCTATATGCTTTGTAGAAGCCCTTCTACTTGGTCAAGCTTTCATGTTAGTTCTTTGGTAATCTTGCGTATGGCTTCCTCAGTCAGCTTTGGTTGCCGAGAGACTTCGATAGTGAGGTTCCGGACTTCTTGCTTGGATAGAGGCCTATCGTCTAGGAGCAGGGTGGTGAGAAAGGTTGTCGCCTCTTCCAAAGTTTTGACTCACTCTGCAAGTTTCTGGATGGCTTCTAGAATTAACTTGAAGTGCTTGAGGTGGACTTGTGCCGATATGCAAGTCCAGTGGTAGATCACAGAGATGTTCTGCGCGAGGTGTGAATTGGAAATACTCGATTTTGTGGATAGGTCAAGGTACTCTAGTTTTGCAGTTTTGGATGTTCAGTACCATTCTTGGATGGCTTCTTCCCACCTATCAGACATCTACCAAACTACCTGTTCAAGGTTAGCTCATGCAGGTGTGCCCTTGGGAGCCTCCTGCTCTTACCAAGTTAGGACCTGCCCTTTTTCTTTCCTATAACCAGGAGTTCTATTTCATAGAGGTGAGAAGCTGATAAAGTTTAATGTCCATCAATTGGAACCAGGCTTCCTTGGCCTAATGAGGTACTTAAGCTAGCATCATTTTATTTGCTAGCTCTGATACCAAAAAGAAGCATGATAAAAGAAGAACAAGGAGAAAATGATGAAAAACTCACAAAGTTCTTTATTGCTGAAACCTTAGACTTAAACTGAAGGATCCAAAGTGAAGCTCAAGTGTTCTGCTTGAATGCCTCACAATGGAGTTGGATATGCTCCTATATAGGAAGTGAACCGGGTGCGCTTAGGGCCCCATCGTCATTCACATTTTCCTAAAGAAGGATTCCCAAATCTACTTTACAACTCATAGCGTCCTTTAAGGGGTACGCTTTACAACTCATAAAGTAAGAAAGTGTAGGGATGTATACTAAAAAGTCTATCTTTTGTATGAACATCTTTATTTTGAAATAAGAATCACATGATCATTGTTTGTATATTTTTATGGTTATGCATATTGTCTAATACTTTACATTGTAGATAACATGGTGTGTGGTGTCACACAGGAGATCATGTTATCGACTCCTTGAAAAGTATAAGTAAAGGCTCAAAAGCGAGATGGCTTTGGACAAACCATCAGAAGGGTTGTAGTGTGATTTGGTATTGGTTTGTCTTGACCATAAAATCACACTAGTGCACTTTGTGTGTATTGAGAAAGACCGACTTAGAGGTGATTCGATTTATTGCTGACTACATAATCGAATCGGACCTCAGATATTATTTTGGACATGCTCTTAATCCCGATATAATAACGGGCACATATACTTAGTATTCATCTCTTTGATTTACCAATGGGCGAGATTTATAAATTAAATCGATAGGCTCGGTAAGTTGGGAGATGATATTATTTATATGATGTGCCATTGATTATAGGAGGAAACCGTGTCCTATATATTAGGATGATGATGTCCCCTTGAGGAGCTCATAAGGTTTATCATGTAAACCCTGCAGGTGGACTTGGTCCGGCATGATGAAAAGGTTGAGTGGTACTACTCATGGAGTTAGATGTTGATTAATTAATGGTCAGTAAATTAATTAATCGACGGACATTCGAGATCTTAAACATGGGGAGAAAATGTACAAATAATATATGGAGCCCATATTAACTTATGGGGGTTGGTGAGGTAGATCAATGATAATCCTTTAGTGGATTGGATTATCATTAATGGATCGGACTTTATGTGGGCTTGATCCATGGGTGGCCAAGATTCAACTCCTCATCATGGTTCCTAATGTAGCATATTAACACCTCATGAAGCTTATATCCAATGGATAGAAACAAAACTCTAGATCCAAAGGTAGAGATTAAATCTCTAGATCGGACGGTTGAGATTAAATCTCTAGATCCGACGGTTGAGATTAAATCTCTAGAACCAATGGTGGAGATTAAAATATGGCTTATCCCTAACTCTATAAAAGGAGGGCAAGGGGTGGGCGACAACTAATGAATCCTAATTGAGATAGGATTAGGGTTTGGAGGATTAGTGTTTTGGAGGCTTGGGCGGCACCAAATAAGGAAGTATTTTCCTTTCTTCTTCTTCCTTCATGGTGGCCGGCGTCCAACAGGTTTTTCTAGCCTTTTCCAGCCATTGGCCGGCAGCCAAAGACCCTCTTCTCCTTCTTCTTAGGTGGTGGAAACAAGATATAGGGCTTTCCCTTGGTGTCTTGGCCGGTTTCCACCATAATCTCCTTCTCCTTGTTGGCCGGCGGCAAGCATTCTCCTTGTTGCTTGTTGGTTGGCTATAGGAAGGAGAAGAGCCTTGTTTCTATTCTTCCTCTTGCTTTGGAAGAGCAAGGAAGGAAGATTTGCGATCTAGGAGCTTTAACTTTTGGTAGATCGTCACCCACACGACGTCTGAAAGGAGGAAGGTCATACATTAGAAGATCGAGAGGTATATCTATTCTCTATTCTCTTTTGTTACTTGCTTGTATTTCTTTTTCCAATTATGAGCATGATATAAATCTATTTGTGGCTAAATAATACTTGGATCCCGAACTTAAACACAAAAGCCGGCGATCCAGACATCGTCTATTCCGCGGCTACTCGTAGAATAAAGGTTGGTCGCTTGAACAACAAGTTTGTTCAAGTGACCTCTCTAAACGAATAGCACGACGATGACTTGATTGTTTGGGCAATCCCTTTTGTCTAGGATTAAATTTTTTAATCCGGGGACATCGATGGGATTGCCATGAACAAGCAACCAAGGTGAAGTGGGAAGCGAAGTTTCCCCTCACGGACTCGATAAGCAAAACCCTTCAATTGGTATCAGAGCCAAGGTTTCCGGTTTTGTGTGTTTAGGATTCGGTTAATTTTTATGCACTTTTCATATATTATATGTGTCGGATAATAGTAGGATATGCGTAGGTTAACTCTTTGGTTGAAGGCATAAGATCCGACTATTATGGTCATATGTGTGTATGTGATTGTATATGTGTAAATGTTTATTTTGTTGAATCCTCGGGGTTGACGAGGCTAGTATTTGATTTTTTGTAAATTAGATATGGCATTGTTTAGCCACTCTTTATTTTATTTTACTTTCAATCTAGATTTCATGCACACTTCCTCGTGGAGTATAGGATCGATGGATGTAAATTAAAATAGGTTTTAGTCTCGGCTCGGATCTCCGGATGGTTCGTACATGGCGTAGGAGGAGCGGACGAGATGGCGATGCGACGGGAGACATATTGAAGACAAAAGCAAAAATAGTTGGAAAATAATTTATTATTCATATTTATTACTTTTTGTTTGATATACATGTCGTAGGCTAGAAAAATTCCTCAATTTCAAATCACTAAGTGGGAGAGGGAATTTTTTTTAAAAAATTCTTACGCCCTCCATTACGATTTGACAAGTGATGCAAACAAACTTGCGCGTCGGCTCTGAGTGCCTTCCTCCCCATCGGATGAGTTTGTTTGCGGATCACAAGGTCAAATATGGTTATAGGGAATTATCAAGGAGTGTGTGTACTTCTCCATCGGAAGGCACATAACCCGAGATAATTACCTTGGTACCGAGTAATGGTGAACACTTAGATACAAATATAAGTATCCTCTCCATCGGAGTCACTGCTTTTATATGTAGGGCCAAAGAGGAACCAACTATTAATTTTACTTGTCAAAAAGTTTGGTTGACAAGATAGTAAAATTAATGGGTAAAACCTCCTCTTACAAATGTAGAAATCGTATATGTCCACACTATCGTGGCATACGATATTCTCGGTGTTTTGAGGTGTTGGTTGATTTTAAAATTTTATTGTTTGAGGAATAAATAATTTTTTGAAATCTAATGTTTTTATTTATGTGATTCTTAGGTTTTCTTTCAAAATGACTTTCAACCCACTTGTTGTGATACTGAAAGAGAACAAACTTACTGGACCCAACTATGTTGATTAGAAGAGGAATCTAGACATTGTCTTAACTACTGAGGAATACAAATATGTACTTTTCGAAGAGTGCCCTCCTAAGCCTATAGAAGATTCTGGGGAAAAGGAGACAGAGAGTTATAAGAAGTGGGTAAAGGTCGATGAGATCGTGCGGTGTTACATTTTGGCATCTATGTCTAATGTACTGCAACATCAGCATCAAGCCATACCCACAGCTTATGACATGATGCTCAATCTCAAAGAGCTTTTCGGACACTAGAATCGGGCTGCGAGGCAAGAAGCCATTAGAAACTTGATGACGACCACTATGATCGAGGGAACACCCGTGAGGGATCATGTTCTCAAGATGATGGCTCATTTAAATGAGTTGGAAGTCCTCGGAGCTGAGATCGATGGGGAAACCCAGGTCGATATCATTCTCCAGTCTCTACCAAGGAGTTTTAAGCAGTTTCACCTAAACTACAACATGAAGAAGAGGTTGTATTTGTTGGCGGAGCTTCTGACAGAACTCCAGGCGGCAGAGGGGCTATTTTGTCAGAGTGCTCAGGCGCATGCCATGGTGACCCAAAAGGTTTCTACTTCTAAGCCGAAAGTCAACAAGAAGAAGAAACAAATAGGGCCAAAGGCGGTGGGAGGAACTCAGGGAGGAGTGAAGAAGTCGAAAGGCAAGTGCTTCACTTGTAAGCAGACTGGACACTGGAAGAAGGACTACCCCAACCGCAAGCAGAACAAAGGTATATCCTTTTGTCTAGTCGTTGAAACATGTTTAGCGGTGTTATCTACCGGCACCTGGTGTGTAGATACGGGAGCCACTGATCATGTCTGCAATACTTTGCAGGGGTTCTAGGAAATCAGACGACTGGCTGAGGGGGAGATTACCGTGTACTTGGGCGATGCTACGAAGGTGGCGACAGTTGCAGTGGGAGACGTTCATTTATCTTTTGAGAAAAATAAAGTTTTGGTTCTTAAGAATTGCCTTTATGTACCCTTATTTAGAAAGAATTTAATTTCAATTTCTAATTTGTTTATAGATGGATATTCTATTTCTTTTAATGACAGAGTTGTTATAAAAAGGAATAGGGACATTATCTGTTCGGGTGCATTGATAGAAAATTTGTACACACTTGAACCAAAAGCTCCCACGATGCATATTGAAATTAATAACTCATCTTCTAATTCTAATAAGAGAAAAGAACCTTCAAAGATGAACTAAACATATCTTTGGCATCTTAGGCTTGGTCACATTAACCTAAGCAGAATTCAAAGGTTGATAGCTGATGGACCTTTGGGTTCATTAGTGGTGGAGGATCTCCCAACCTGCAAATCTTGCTTGGAGGGTAAGATGACCAAGAGGCCTTTTAAGGCCAAGGAGTATAGAGCCAAAGATGTGTTAGAATTGGTTCATTCTGATTTGTGTGGTCCTATGTCTATCCAGGCTAGAGGTGGTTTTGATATTTCGTCTCTTTTATAGACGATTACTCAAGATATGGATACATTTACCTGATGCGCCGCAAGTCTGAATGCTTTGACAAGTTCAAAGAATTCAAGGCTGATGTGGAAAAACATCAAGGTAAAAGTATCAAGACACTACAATCTGATCATGGTGGTGAGTACCTCTTGGGAGAGTTTAGGAACTACTTATCAGAGGCTGAGATTCAATCCCAATTGACTGCACCTGGCACACCCCAGCAGAACGGTGTAGCAGAGCGAAGGAATATGACTCTTATGGAGATGATTAGATTGATGATGAGTTATTCTGAATTGCCATATTCGTTCTGGGGATATGCTCTAGATACGGCGGTGTACATTCTGAACTTGGTTCCATCTAAATTAGTGCCTTCTACTCCCACAGAATTGTGGACTAGGCGAAAGCCTAGTCTAAGACATATTCCGATATGGGGGAGTCCAGCACATGTGCTGAAGGTAGATGCTGGTAAGTTGGAACCTCGTACAGAAGTATGCATGTTCGTTGGCTATCCTAGAGGAACGAATGGTGGTTTGTTTTATAGTCCTAGAGATCAAAGGGTGATCATTAGCACGAACGCCAGATTTCTAGAGGAAGACTATGTGATGAGCCACAAGCCCAAGAGTAAAATTGTTCTGGAGGAATTAAAAGGGGAAGTCACTTCTTTAGTACCACCGGTACAAGAGGATATACCACATGTCACTGCACCGCGTGTCACAGAGGATACACAGGTGATACCTTATCGTAGTGGGAGGGTTGTGAGACAGCCTGATAGATTCATGTTCTTGGGAGAATCTTATGATTTGGTCCCTAGTGAACATGAGCCTGATCCCTGGACATATGACGAGGCAATCCAAGATAAAGATGCAGTATCTTGGCAAAGTGCAATGAATGCTGAGATTGAATCTATGGATTCAAATCAGGTCTGGGAGCTAGTAGAACCACCCGATGGTGTAAAAACCATTGGATGTAAGTGGATCTACAAGAGAAAGAGAGGAATAGATGGGAATGTTGAGACCTTCAAAGCGAGTCTTGTTACGAAGGGGTATACTCAGAAAGAGGGTATCGATTATGAGGAGACCTTTTCGCCGGTAGCCATGCTTAAATCTATCTGGATTCTCTTATGCATAGTAGCTCATATAGATTATGTGGTGTGGCAGATGGATGTCAAGACAGCTTTCCTTAATGGAAGTCTTGAGGAAAACATCTATATGAAGCAACCAGAGGGATTCATTGCTAAAGGCAAAGAGCATCTTGTGTGTAAGCTTAATCGGTCCATTTATGGATTGAAGCAAGCTTCGAGGTCTTGGAACATCTGCTTTGATGAGGTAATCCAGTCTTATAGATTTATTCAAAGTCCGGATGAGTCTTGTGTATACAAGAGATGTGACGGAAATGTAGTGGTATTTCTTGTACTATACGTTGATGACATTTTGTTGATTGGCAACAATATCAAGGTGTTATCGGACGTAAGGGGATGGTTGTCCAAACAGTTTGTTATGAAGGACTTGGGAGAGGTGGGACACATCCTTGGGATCAAGGTTATAAGAGATCGCAGGAAAAGGATGTTGTGCTTATCCCAAGCTTCATATATAGACACGATTATGGATCGTTTTAGCATGTAGAACTCTAAGAACGGTTTTCTACCTTTCAGGCATGGAGTTCCTTTATCTAAGGAGATGTGTCCTAGATTATCTGAGGAGATAGAGGAGATGAAGGCGGTTCATTATGCTTCGGCGGTAGGAAGCCTCATGTATGCGATGCTATGTATGAGACCAGATATCTGCTTTGTCGTGGGCATGGTCAGTAAATATCAGAGTAATCCAGTACAGGGACATTGGACTGCGGTAAAGCATATATTGAAGTACCTGAGAAGGACTAGGGATTATATGCTGGTTTACCGGGCAGACCAATTACTCCCTGTGGGTTACACGGATTCCAATTTCCAATCTGATAGGGATAACAGTAAGTCTACCTCAGGTTTTGTGTTTACTTTGGGAGGTGGAGCCATTGTATGGAGGAGTGTCAAGCAGAAATGCTTGGCGGACTCCACCATGGAAGCTGAGTATGTGGCAGCCTTTGAGGCGGCCAAAGAAGTTGTGTGACTCAGGAACTTCCTGATGGACTTGGATGTGATTCCTGGTTTGCCCAAAACTATCACAATTTATTGTGATAATGGTGGTGCAGTTGCAAACTCGAAGGAACCACGAGCCCATAAGGCTAGTAAACACATAGAGCGCAAGTACCACCTGATACGAGAAATCGTAAAGAGAGGAGAAGTTATTGTGGCCAAGATTGCATCGGAGGATAACCTGGCAAATCCTTTCACTAAGGCCCTTCCGGCGAGAGCTTTTGATAGGCATGTGGAGGGAATGGGGATCAGATGTATGGCAGTTTGAGGACAACATAGTCTTTTAGTATAAGTGGGAGATTGTAGAGATGTATACTGAAAAGTCTATCTTTTGTATGAACATCTTTATTTTGAAATAAGAATCAATTGATCATTGTTTGCATATTTTTATGGTTATGCATATTGTCTAATACTTTACATTGTAGATAACATGGTGTGTAGTGTCACACAAGAGATCATGTTATCGGCTCCTTGAAAAGTATAAGTAAAGGCTCACAACCGAGATGGCTTTGGACAAACCATCGGAATAGTTGTAGTGTGATTTGGTATTGGTTTGTCTTGACCATAAAATCACACTAGTGCACTTTGTGTGTATTGAGCAAGACCGAATTAGAGGTGATTCGATTTATTGCCGACTACATAATCGAATCGGACCTCAGATATTATTTTGTACATGCTCTTAATCCCGATATAATAACGGGCATATATACTTAGTATTCATCTCTTTGATTTACCAATGGGTGAGATTTATAGATTAAATCGATAGGCTCGGTAATTTGGGAGATGATATTATTTATATGGTGTGCCGTTGATTATAGGAGGAAACCGTGTCCTATATATTAAGATGATGATGTCCCCTTGAGGAGCTCATAAGGTTCATCATGTAAACCCTGCAGGTGGACTTGGTTCGACATGATGAAAAGGTTGAGTGGTACTACTCATGGAGTTAGATGTTGATTAATTAATGGTCAGTAAATTAATTAATCGACGGACATTCGAGATCTTAAACACGGGGAGAAAATGTACAAATAATATATGGAGCCCATATTAACTTATGGGGGTTGTTGAGGTAGATCAATGATAATCCTTTAGTGGATTGGATTATCATTAATGGATCGAACTTTATGTGGGCTTGATCCATGGGTGGCCAAGATCCAACTCCTCCTCATGGTCCCTAATGTAGCCTATTAACACCTCATGAAGCTTAGATCCAATGGATAGAAACAAAACTCTAAATCCAAAGGTAGAGATTAAATCTCTAGATCCGACGGTTGAGATTAAATCCCTAGAACCGATGGTGGAGATTAAAACATGGCTTATCCCTACCTCTATAAAAGGAGGTCAAGGGGTGGGCGGCAACTAATGAATCCTAATTGAGATAGGATTAGGGTTTGGAGGATTAGGGTTTTGGAGGCTTGGGCGGCACCAAATAAGGATGTATTTTCCTTTCTTCTTCTTCCTTCAAGGTGGTCGGCATCCAGCAGGTTTTTCCAGCCTTTTCTAGCCATTGGCCGGTGGCCAAAGACCCTCTTCTCCTTCTCCTTAGGTGGTGGAAACAAGATATAGGGCTTTCCCTTGGTGTCTTGGCCGGTTTCCACCATAATCTCCTTCTCCTTGTTGGCCGGCGGCAAGCATTCTCCTTGTTGCTTGTTGGTTGGCTATAGGAAGGAGAAGAGCCTTGTTTATATTATTCCTCTTTCTTTGGAAGAGCAAGGAAGGAAGATTTGTGATCTAAGAGCTTCAACTTTTGGTAGATCATCGCCCACACAACATCCGAAAGGAGGAAGGTCATACATTAGAAAATTGAGAGGTATATCTATTCTCTATTCTCTTTTGTTACTTGCTTGTATTTGTTTTTCCAATTATGTGCATGATATAAATCTGTTGGTGGCTAAATAATACTTGGATCCCAAACATAAATACAAAAGCCGACGATTCAGACATCGTCTATTCCGCGGCTACTCGTAGAATAGAGGTTGGTCGCTTGAACAACAAGTTTGTTCAAGTGACCTCTCTAAACGAATAGCACAATGATGACTTGATTGTTTGGGAAATCCCTTTTGTCTAGGATTAAATTTTTTAATCCAGGGACATCGATGGGATCACCATGAACAAGCAACCAAATTGATGTGGGAAGCGAAGTTTCCCCTCACGGACTCAATAAGCAAAACCCTTCAGAAAGCACATACAATATCCTTTAAGAGGTACGCTTTACAACTCATAAAGTGGGAAAGCACACACAACGTCCTTTAAGAGGTACGCTTTACAACTCACTAAAGCATGACTATGTACGAGGGGTCTGCTTTACAGTGTGAATTAGGATATCTCCTTGATACTATCCCTGATCATGTCTACTACTGCCTCCAGTTGTGCCTCAATTATTCTGATAGTGGGGTGCCAGTGATGGCACCAATTATCAGGGGTACTCATCCGGTGCATTCCTGTAGCTTCAGTGTGTGGAGCATCTGAAGTTGTTCGAGAGCCCTAATTGCTAAGTCAGCTGCTTGTTTTTGAAGTTGGTGTAGTTGGTGCCTAATTCTTCGGTCTTCCTCCAAGAGGAATCTTCCCTCGCGAATCCTTCACCTTCGGAACTAGAGTAGCACCACATACTACGGGCTAACTGTCCTGCTATCGCCATGCCGGAGTAATTCTGAGTATTGCACATTAATTGGTTGAGCACCCTCGTAAGTTGGACTTGCATCGATGTATCCGAATTGGCTTGTAGCTCCAGTAAGGCTGGGTGCACTTGTCCTAGCTGCTCCAGGAGTTCTTCCAACCATTCTGAAACAATTAAACAATTGATTAGTTGAGATAGTCTATCAGCCAGTTGATTGTCTTGTCTGTTTATGTGCTCGAAGATAACTGCCACTCCGGTGCCAATTATGTAATCTGTGAAGGTGAGTCATCTAACCCATGAAGGATTATTGTTGGTGGTTTTGCCAAAGAAACTTATGATGGCCTGGCAGTCGGTGTGGATGGTAACTTCACTTTTGTTAAGGAAATATATCTTAAGGGCCTCCAGAGTGTTCATCACTGCATAGATTTCTGCATCGATTGTTGACTTGGGGGGATTGAACTTGCCACTAGCATAAGCGCAGATTTTTTCTGTTGCCTTTAGGTCTTGCTTCTAACTCTTCCATTTGCAAACCCCGCCCCATCCTCTCATGCACCCATCAGTTTCCTGTATGATGTAGCAGTTTTTGGGTGGAACTTCGAGGTGTGGCAGATTGTTCACCAAGTTCTTGATCTGTCTCACCAGGGCCCAATCATGGCCATTCATCTGTTTGTCTCATGTAGGGCTCGTTTTTGCGTATAGCGGACTGAGCAGCTTACCGAGGTTTGGAATGTAGTTATGGGCATAGTTGAGGAGCCCTAACCAAGACCCGAGCCCCATCTTATTGAGGAGTTCCTGCTCATCAAAGTCTGCAATTTTGAACATAATATGCGGTTGTATCCTTATCTTACGATTCCCTAAGATTGCTCCTAGGAATTCGATCTCTAATACCTCGATCTTCATTTTGGTTGGGCTAAGAACAAGCCCATTTTTCTTGCATATTTCTAGCATGACCTTCAAGTGACGAGAGTGCTCCGTCTTATTTTCTGAGAATACCAGAATGTCATCAATGTACACCGCAATGAAGTCTTCTGTTCCCCGAAAACAGTTGTCCATCTTTCTCTAAAAAATCGCCGGTGCATTTTTGAGGCTGAAAGGCATTGCCAACCATTTGTAGAGGCCGTCTGGTACCCAGAAGGTTGTCCATTCTATGGAATCGGGGTACATGACAACCTGATGAAAACCACTTTTCAGGTCAAATTTTGAGTAAATTCTACTATTGCTAACCTTTTTAAGTATAGTGTTGATGCTAGGCAAACTATACTGGTCCTTGTTTGTAAGATCATTGAGCCTTTTGAAGTTGAAGACCATCCTTTCCTTTCCCTTCGTTTCCTTTCCTGTTTTAGGGTCAACGATGGTTCCGGAGTTGACGATTATGACAGTAGTCCTGTGTCTGCTAGTGCTTGGTCTAATAACCCCAATTTCCAATAAGGCCTTCACATGCTTAGAGAAGGCTGCCCTTTGTACGGGGGTGAGTTGCTTGAGGGACCTGTCTTCTATGGTGAAGTCTGGGTTTTTGATGTCAAGCTTGAATGTGATCTGATTCTTAGCCCAGTGTTGCAAGGGATTTTCCCCTATGTATCCCTAATTTCTTAGCTTTATGCTCGGACAGATAGACGGAGGCTACAGGCCCCAGGTCAAGGTGTCAGAAGAGCAGCTGAAGTGCAACCACACTTGGAGGATCAATGAAGTAATCCCCCATCCTTAATCTAGTACCTACACCTGCTGCAAAAGGGCCACCCTCCAGAGGGCAAGGATACAATGCCCACAATGCTTTACTACCACATGCAATTTGTGTGGACCCTATTACTTCAACAAGCAAGCCCTTGTGGCACCGACCCCACCAACTTAGTTTTTTCCAAACAACCTAATTGAGCAACAAAACTACTACATTTCATGGTGCACAGGAGAAATCAAGAGGCCTAAGAAAGAGGTTGAGTTCTACAAAAAATAGTACGAAGAGATACTATTGGAAAAAGAGCTAAGCAGGGATTTCCAGCACCTCGGATTGGGCGAGGAACAAGAGATGACAAATGTCTTGATTGGAAAAGAAAGTGTCACTACTACACAAGGAACCCAAAGAGGACTGAGGTTAGTGAAAAATATGCTCTATAACCTCAATGTAGAAATAGAGATCCAAGGAGTTCCCAAGTTTCAATTGAAGGCAATCCTCGACACTGGAGCAACCACTTATTGTGTAGACTTGAGGCCAGTCCCAAAGGCAGCTCTAGAGGAAATGGCCTATGAAGTACATTTCAGCAGCATCAACTCGAGGAAAACTGCCAAAATGAAACTGAAGGCTGGAAGGATGATAATCGAGAGCAATTCGTTCTGCATTCCCTACACCTACAGTTTCCCAATGATGCTAGGCGATGACATCTAGATGATAATTGGTGTGAATTTTATTCGTGTCATGCAGGGAGGGATAAGGATCAAAGGTAATGTGGTAACCATCTATAAAAACTTAACCACTATCCACACATTGCCTACAGTTAACACAACCGCAGATATAGAAGAGCTAGACTTGGAGGAAGAAGAGTACCTCCAAATAAAAGAAATGGTGTATTACTCAGCAGAACCATCTAGAGCTGACGAATTTGGCCCCCTGCTAAAGGAGATAAGAGAGAAGGGATACGTAGGGGAAAATCCCCTGCAACACTGGGCCAAGAATCAGATCACATGCAAGCTTGACATTAAAAACCCAGACTTCACCTTAGAAGACAGGCCCCTAAAGCAACTCACCCCCGCACAAAGGGCAGCCTTCTCTAAGCATGTGAAGGCCTTACTAGAAATTGGGGTTATTAGACCAAGCACCAACATGCACAGGACTACTGCCATAATCATCAACTTCGAAACCATCGTTGACCCTAAAACAGGGAAGGAAATGAAGGGAAAGGAAAGGATGGTCTTCAACTTCAAAAGGCTCAATGATCTTACAAACAAGGACCAATATAGCTTGCCTGGCATCAACACTATACTTAAAAAGGTCAGCAATAGTAGAATTTACTCCAAATTTGACCTGAAAAGTGGTTTTCATCAGGTTGCCATACACCCCGATTCCATAGAATGGATAACCTTCTGGGTACCAGACGGCCTCTACGAATGGTTGGCAATGCCTTTCGGCCTCAAAAATGCACTGGCGATCTTCCAGAGAAAGATGGACAACTATTTTCGAGGAACAAAAGACTTCATTGCGGTGTACATTGACGACATTCTGGTATTCTCAGAAAACAAGATGGAGCACTCTCGTCACTTAAAGGTCATGCTAGAAACATGAAAGAAAAATGGGCTTGTTCTTAGCCCAACCAAAATGAAGATCATGGTACCAGAGATCGAATTCCTAGGAGAAATCTTAGGAAATCGTAAGATAAGGCTACAACCGCATATTATCTCCAAAATTGCAGACTTTGATGAGCAGGAACTCCTCAATAAGAAGGGGCTCAGGTCTTGGTTAGGGCTCCTCAACTACGCTCGTAACTACATTCCAAACCTTGGTAAACTACTCAGTCCGCTATATGCAAAAATGAGCCCTACAGGAGACAAACAGATGAATGGCCATGATTGGGCCCTGGTGAGACAAATTAAGAACTTGGTGAACAATCTGCCAGACCTCGAAGTTCCACCTAAAAACTGTTACATCATACTAGAAACTGACGGGTGCATGAGCGGATGGGGCGGGGTTTGCAAATGGAAGAGTCAGAGCAAGACCTAAAGGCAACATAAAAAATCTGTGCTTATGCTAGTGGCAAGTTCAATCCCCCAAGTCAACAATTGATGGAGAAATCTATGCAATGATGAACACTCTGGAGGCCCTTAAGGTATATTTTCTTGACAAAAGTGAAGTTACCATCCACACCGATTGCCAGGCCATCATAAGTTTCTTTGGCAAAACAACCAACAATAAACCTTCAAGGGTTAGATGGTTTGCCTTCACAGATTACATAACTGGCACCGGAGTGGCAGTTATCTTCGAGCACATAAACAGACAAGACAATCAACTGGCTGATAGCCTATCTCGACTAATCAATTGTTTAATTGTTTCAGAATTGTAGGAAGAACTCCTTGAGCAGCTAGGACAAGTGCACCCAGCCTTACTGGAGCTACAAGCCAATTCGGATACATCGATACAAGTCCAACTTACGAGGGCGCTCAACCAATTAACGTGCAATACTCAGAATTACTCCAGCATGGTGATAGCAGGACAGTTAGTCAGCAGTATGAGGCGCTACTCCAGTTCCGAAGGTGAAGGATTCGCGAGAGAAGATTCCTCTTGGAGGAAGACCGAAGAATTAAGCACCAACTACACCAACTTCAAAAACAAGCAGCTGACTCAGCAATCAGGGCTCTTGAACAACTTTAGATGGTTCACACACTGAAGTTATAGGAATGCGCCAGATGAGTACCCCCGATAATTGGTGCCATGACTGGCACCCCACTACTAGAATAATTAAGGCACAACTAGCAGCAGCAGTAGACATGATCAGGGACAGTATCAAGGAGATGTCCTATTTCACGCTGTAAAGCAGACCCCTCGTACATAGTCATGCTTTAGTGAGTTGTAAAGCGTATCTCTTAAAGGACACTGTGTGTGCTTTCTCACTTTATGAGTTGTAAAGCGTACCTCTTAAAGAACGTTGTATGTGCTTTCCTACTTTATGAGTTATAAAGTGTACCCCTTAAAGGACGCTATGAGTTGTAAAGTAGATCTGAGAATCCTTCTTTGGGAAAACATGAATGACGATGGGGCCCTAAGTGCACCCGGTTCACTCCCTATATTTCTCCTGTGCACCATGAAATGTAGTAGTTTTGTTGCTCAATTAGGTTGTTTGGAAAAAACTGAGTTGGTGGGGTCGGCGCCACAGGGACTTGCTTGTTGAAGTAATAGGGTACATACAAATTGCATGCAGTAGTAAAGCATTGTGGGCAATGTATCCTTGCCCTCTGGAGGGTGGCCCTTTTGCAGCAGGTGCAGGTATTGGATTAAGGCTGGGGGATTACTTCATTGATGCTCCAA
This sequence comes from Wurfbainia villosa, assembly GCA_025175895.1. Lineage (NCBI taxonomy): Eukaryota > Viridiplantae > Streptophyta > Magnoliopsida > Zingiberales > Zingiberaceae > Wurfbainia > Wurfbainia villosa. The sequence continues at coordinate 37,253,504 of CM046006.1, forward strand.
GTGTGGTTGTACTTCAGCTGCTCTTCTGACACACTGACCTGGGGCCTGTAGCCTCCGTCTATCTGTCTGAGCATAAATAATGATTTGTTGATACACAGGGTTTGAATTGACCTATAAAGCTCTTCATCATCTTCACCTTATGAGATGCTAAAGATGGCATCACTTTTCTCCTCCCCCTCCCGGACTGAGAGGATTGATGTCAGGCAAGCTATACTGGTCCTTGTTTGTAAGATCATTAAGCCTTTTGAAGTTGAAGGCCATCCTTTCCTTTCCCTTCATTTCCTTCCCTATTTTAGGGTCAACGATGGTTTCGGAGTTGATGATTATGGCAGTAGCCCTATGCCTACTGATGCTTGGTCTAATAACCCCAATTTCCAGTACGTCCTTCACATGCTTAGAGAATGTTACCCTTTGTGTGGGGGTGAGTTGCTTTAGGGGCCTGTCTTCTATGGTGAAGTTTGGGTTTTTTATGTCAATCTTGCATGTGATCTGATTCTTGGCCCAGTGTTGCAGGGGATTTTCCCCTATGTATCCCTACTCTCTTAGCTTATTTAGCAGGGGACCGAATTCATCAGCCCTAGATGGTTCTGCTGAGTAATACACCATTTTTTTTATTTAGAGGTACTCTTCTTCCACCAAGTCCAGCTCTTCCATAGCTGCGGCTGTGTTAACTGTACGCAATGTGTGGATAGTGGTTAAGTTTTTATAGATGGTTACCACATTACCTTCGATCCTTATCCCTCCCTGCATGGCTCGAATAAAATTCGCACCAATTATCATCTGGATGTCATCGTCTAGCATCATTGGGAAACTGTAGGTGTAGGGAATGTGGAACGAACTGCTCTCGATTATCATCCTTCCAACCTTCAGTTTCATTTTGGTCGTTTGCCTCGAGTTGATGTCGTTGAAATGTACTTCATAGGCCATTTCCTCCAGAGCTACCTTTGGGACTGACCTCAGGTCTACACAACAAGTGGTTGCTCCAGTGTCGAGGATTGCCTTCAATTGAAACCTGGGAACTCCTTGGATCTCTATTTCTACATTAAGGTTATAGAGCATATACAATTGGAGACTCTTCTTCCTCCTAGTCCAATCCTTCGTGCTTCTTTTAAAGCTGCAACTCGGGCTGATTTCTGCCTAGCAGTTGACTACCAAAAGGCCCCAGTCAAATTCTCCTATATCTGTTGTCTCACAAAAACTAAATCCACGTCGATATTCTAGCCAACGGATACATTGCAGTCGAGTGTCATTCCCAATAGTCGACTGCTCAAGCTCATAACCGACTGCTCAGTTGGCTACCGAGCGTTCTGCCTTCACGACCAACACTAGCAGCAGTTGACTACCCTCCATGGCAGTCAATTGCCCAGGCCACTCAGTCGCAGTCGATCACCAGTCGACTCCCATCAGTCGACTAGTCATAATTCCAGTCGATTGACCAGAGTTAACTCAGTTTCCAAGTGTCAAACACTTGACAAGTCGACTGGTCCATAATCCCAATCGACTGCTACACCTCAACCATGAGGTTTTCCCCCAAGTATGATGCCTTCATACTTGCTAGACCACCCTTAGCCTAGACCTAAGCCTTCTAGCCACCTCTATCAGCCTCACACCTATTAGATCCCTCCAAGTCATCCAAGACTTGTTTATCCATATGCTAGCATTCAGATGCTTCCATCAGTTATTGTCATGCTAAGATGGTCTACACTGCCAAGGCACATTGGACTTATGCTACCAAGACACACACTTGGATTTTACATCGCCAACCATTGGACTTATGTTGCCAAGACTCCACTCTTTGACTTTACACTGCCAATATCAACCCTTGGACTTCCCTTACCAACCCATGTTGGACTTTTCAATTACCAAGACTCATGCTTGGACTTTCCATGCAAAGTACTCAAGACTTAGACTTTCCCATTGCTAATACCCATACTTGGACTTTCCATGCCACGTGTCCCACTTGGACTTCTCCATCATATGGTCAACCCCATATAAACCATATAGTCAACCCATTGTCAAACAATGGTCAACTCATCGTTAAACATCAATATACCAACATCAAAATACTACTCGAGTCAAACTCGAGTCTGGTCAATTGTAACCTGGGTCGATTGCACCAACATTTAGAACCGAGTTCTCTTCCTCAATCATTGCAACTTGAGTTGAGTCTTTATCCTTAATTTGGCAAGTTGAAGTCTTCGAGTTAACTTGGTCCTTAAGTACTTGGACTTCCTTAAGTAGCGAGTCGACTCGATTCTCCGACTTAGCTAACTTCCTACCTAGGCATGCAATTATATTATACAACTTATCTTCTAAGGGAGAAGTTACCTCGTCTAGTCCTTCGAAAATGGATGTGGATCTGTGGCCTCTCTCGGACTCGGAATCAAACTCATACTCAGAACTTGACTTGACTCCAAAGCTTGATTCGGCCATAAATGCCACAAAGCTTCTCTTCATCTCTTCTACGTCAGACTCTTCCAAGGATGATTCGTCCCAAGTTGCCTTAAGCGCTTTCTTCTTCTTCTTCTTTTTTTTTGTTTTTCTTCCTTTTTTAGATTTGTGCACTTCGATTTGTAGTGTCCTTTCCATTGCACTCATAGCAAGTCACTTCCGATCGGGGTCTCGCCTTGTTGTCGATGACTTTCTTAGCATTCTTCTTCGTAAATCTTTTTCTCCGGTTGAACATCTTCCGGACCATATTTACGATTTCCTCTTCTCCGTTTGGTTCTGACTCTGACTCATCTTTGGACTAAATTTTCTCTTTCCTTTCCTATTTGGTCAAACCTGTCACTAAAGCAATACCATTCTCAGTTTGACTCGAGTTAGCTTGTTCGTGTAGTTCAAGTTTATAAAATAATTCGTGTAGTCTAATTGTGGAAAGATCCCTAGAAATCTTATAGGCATCAACAATGGATGTCCATATGGTGTTCCTCGGGAATGCCTTAAGTATATACCTAATTATGTCCCTATTTTCTATTTGGTGTCTGATTAAATGTAATCCATTTAAAATATCTTTTATTCTCATGTGAAGTTGACTAGCATTTTCATTTTCATTCATTTTACAATAAAATAATTTATTAAGTAACATATCTCGTTTAGCTATCCTAGTGTCATTTGTACCTTCATATAATTCGATTAATTTGTCTCATAATTCCTTAGAGTTTTCGAATGGATCCACCTTATTGAGCTCTTCTTTGGTAAGTCCGCATTGCAAGGTATTAAGTGTCATGTAATCGACTTGAGCCCGTTTTGTAACATCCACAATCCATTTCTTCGGTTCTAACAACTCACCTGAGTCATCTATCGGAGAAACAAAACCTTTCCTAATCGAAAACTAGACCTCTAGGTTGATTTTTAGGTAGCACTTCATTCGCCTTTTCCAATAGGAAAAGTCCTCTCCATTGAAGAGAGGAGAGTGAACGGTGCTATACCCTTCTAAGTGCGACATTTCTAAATAAATATTTTATTAATATTTTTTATTTGAATTAATTAAAATTGAGAATTATTCCTAGAGTTATTTAAATTAAATAATATTGTGCAAGAATTAAACTTATACTAAGTGCAAAAATTAATAAAAAATTATACTAATTGCAAAATTAATAGAAAGTTAATCTAAGTGCAAAAAATAATAGAAAATTACTCTAAGTGCAAAAATTAATAGAAAATTACTCTAAATGCAGAAAAATATTAAAAAATATTATAAATGTAGAGAAAATTATTACAAATTATTCTAAGTGACAAAAATATGAAAAATTATTCTAATGCAAGAAAAGTAAAGAAAATTATTCTAATGCAAGAAATTTAAAGAAAATTATTCTAATGCTCTCGATGGTGGTTGCACCAAATTCAAAGCACCCTCATTCTGATACCAATTGTAGGATTGGAATAATCTGAGAGAGGAGGGTGAATCTCGGAGGTTACAATTTTCTTTTAAATTTTAAAGCTTAGTTTTATAGTTTGAAAACGTTAAAGAGTTTGCAGCGGAAATACAATGAAATAGAGACAAGTTTCTTTTACTTGGTTGACAACCCTAACCGGGTTGCTACTCCAAGGCTTGTAGCTCTTCCGAGAGCTACCTCGATGGGCAATCACTATATACTCTCCGATTCGAGAACTCTCGACTTCAAAGGGGTTCGCTTTTTACAAAAATGTGAGATGGGTAACACTCTACCCTCTCTTTGAAGTTAAGTACATACAAGCGAAAATGAGTACAAAAGAAAATTAAGAGCTAAGTTATATTAACACTAATGGAAGTTTTGAAGAAGGCATGGAGTGTCAAAAATGTGTCTTTGTATGGAACCAAAGCTCTTGTGGACGAGTATGAATAGAGGCACCACTTCGACGTAGTAGCAGTCTTGTCCTCGGAGCTAGTCGAGCAATTATTTTATAAACCTTTTTGAGTCGACTGGAATGTCTTCCAGTCGACTCCACATTAGCCCATCGATATGGAAATTTTGGTCTTCCAGTCGACTGAACACGCTCCAATCGACTCCTGGTCACTCGACTCCGCTTTGGGAAGTTTGCCTCTTCAGTCGACTAAAATTCCCCAGTCGACTGAAACTCTTTCCATCTGCACTGCTAGATCATCAATCGATCACTAGCTAATCCTGCCAACTAGGTATCCAGTCGACTGATCCATACCCAATCAACTGGAATACATTCAGTCGACTAATCCCTACAAAATGAGATTAGCACAAATAGATAATATCAAATATGATAGCAGTAGTAATAATGCTCGACCTTGATTTATAAGTCCCACATAGACTCTCTATCAGATTGACGCCTAGCCTTTGTCTCTCAACAGAGGACTCAGCCTCGCCTATCCACTCGAGGCTTACCTTCCAGCTTCCTGCCAGACTTACCGTTCTTGATATCCGATCTGATCCACCAGGGATTCCACTAGTTGTCCGGTCTACCTGACCCAGCTAGACTTTTTGTCGATTATCCGGTCTTCATGCTAAATGTCTGGTCCACTCGACCCATCTAGACTTCATGCCTGGTGTTCGGTCCTCCTGATCTATCAAGACATTTGCCTAGTATCTGGTCAACACAACCTCCTAGGACTTCCTATTAAGCCTGCACACTTAACACTAATATTAGAACACAAGTAAATTCTAAATTTAACTATGGTTCATACATTAAAACTAAGGAGTGATGCTGACTGCATCAACATAATCCACATTGGCATTCAAGCCAACAAATACACTAGCAGTCGACTGCTATTTTAGCAGTCGATTGCCAAAGCTCGTAGTCGACTGCTCAGTCGGCTACCAAGCTTTCTATCCTCGTGACCAAAACCAGTCAATCGACTGCCCTTCATGGCAGTCGATTGCTCATGTCCAGTCGACTACCCAATGCTGGTAGTCGACTGCCAAGGCCACTTTCCCAGTCGATCACCAGTCGACTCCTATCAGTCAACTAGTCATAATCTCAGTCGACTGTCCAAATTCAACTCGGCTACCAAGTGTCAAAATACTTGACTAGTCGATTGGTCCATAATCTCAGTCGACTGTCAAACCTCAAACATGAAGTTTAACTCAAAGTATGATCCCCTCATACTTGCTAGACTACCCTTAGCCTAGACCTAAGCCTTCTAGCCACCTCTATCAGCCTCACGCCTATCAGATCCCTCCAAGTCATCCATGACTTGTTCATCCATATGTTAGCCTTCAGGTACTTCCATCGGTTATTGTCATACTAACGGTGTCTACACTGCCAAGGTACATTTGGACATATGCTGTCAAGACTACTGCTTGGACTTTACGCTGCCAATATCATACCCTTGGACTTCCCAATTGCCAAGTACCCATGACTTAGGATTTCACCGCCAAGACTACACACTTGGACTTACGTGGCCAAGACTAAACCCTTGGACTTTCCATGCCAACTCCATGTTGGACTTTCCAAATGCCAAGACCCATGCTTGAACATTCCATTGCCAAGGACCCAAGACTTGGACTTTACCATTGCCAAGACCCATGCTTGGACTTTCCATGCCATGTGTCCCACTTGGACTTCTCCATCATATGGTCAACCTCTTGTCAATCATCTCCCCAAACCATTGTCAAACAATGATCACTCCTTTTCAAACATCAAAACACTACTTGAGTCAAACTCGAGTCCCGTCAATCATGATCTGGGTCGATTGCACCAATAGATTTGATGCCTTAGTATATAAATTTCTTCTGTTAGAAAAGCAGATGACAAATGGCCAGGTTGATTATAGGAAAAATAGGTGAGTGTAGTGGTATAGGTCTTTTAGGTTTGAATTTTCTTACATGTTTTTCCTTATTTAAGTATGGTTTTCTTGCTATACTTTTTCTAAGGAAATATGTTTTCTTGTATCTTCGTTTAGGTTTTGGTGGTGACCTCCTTGTGTTTCGAAAAGTTTCTCTTCATGAAGTTATTCCATACTATTGGGGAGTATAGATTTGTTTACATAAACCATATTGTAGTGTTTTTAATGTTTTTTTGTATTTGAATGAAAGTACATTTTTTCTTTAAGTTTTGCTATAATGTGTTGTATTCACACTCCTATGTTTTTATGTATATTTGTGACATCCATATCTATCCATGTCTTATGTATCTCTTTTCCTAATTCTCTTGGTAACTTACTAAAGAGTCTTTCAACAAAGTCTGGATTATAATAATTACCATAGACTACTGTTAATGTAAAGAAATCATTACAAAAGTATTTAATATAGGACCAATTTGTAATTTGTAATTTGTAATTGTTCTAGATCTCTCATTGCTTCTCGTTGTCTCAGGTCTAAACGAGTATTAGCATCTTTGGTTGTAAGTATCCTATACATGACATAACAAAAATTTAGAATATTGTTTCCTTGACCAACCATTTTTGTTACTTCATTGGGAAATTTTGCTTTAAAAGCTTCCCATGCTGCTCGAGCTACATCTCTTAAATAATTTTCCGCAATCCTAAGCATATCATCTCCAGTTTCTACATCTAATTCATGTTTTACCATATAGCCACTTTGTACTAAAACTGTCCATTATTCTAAGTAGTTGTCGTATAGATGGGGATCACATTCTGTGATATTTAAGAGTAGCGATTATTTTCCAAAAAAAATAACTTCTGGGGGATTTCATTTACCCATTATTCTTAATAGAGGGTTATTATTTGTATAGGGATCTATTTGTATTCTTGGGGGAAGTCCTTGGCTATAGTCTATAGTAATCATATGGCTTTCTAAGTAAGTGATTTGGTATGTGTTAGGGCAATCAACTCAAGTATGATCTTGGTTTTGATGTGTGTTGCAAAGGGTTTAAGTTAGGATGTTATGTGTTTTAATATGTGTGTTCAAGTTGTGCAGGACTTGGTGAATCACACATAGTTTACTTGATGAAGCATTGGCAAGTTCATCATCTCATGGCTCGGGTCCTTAAGTCGGTGAAGGATGGCACGGGGAAAAGTCATGAGCTTGGTTCATCCGAGGGACCGCCAGACAAGGATTAAATGAAGTGGAGCCAAAGGAAGCAGACTTCAGGGCAAGAAATGAAGGATGGCATGGGAGAAGTCGTAGCTTAGTGCATCCAAGGGGCGTAGGCCTAAGGAAGAGAGCTTCAGTGAGGAACTCCATGAGAGATGAGAGTTGAGAAATTGTAACTCGGGACGGGGTAGCTCAAGTTAGGTGAACTTGACCAAATGGCTAAGATCAAGTGTTGGATGCTCAAACATGGTGTTTGAGATTTTACCCAACTGTTGGATGCTCAAACAACTTGAGGTTTTACCCGACAAAAGTCGACTGATATAGGTATCAGTCGACTGGTTCAAGTCGACTGTTAGCTGACTGGTGTTTGACTAGGGTTTGTGGCCTATCAGTTGAATGCCAAGGGTTGACAACCAACTAGTCCACCATCAGTCGACTGTTATAAGTGGACGCAGGCGTAGAACCTCCCATAGCCGACTGATTAGTCGGCTACATAGGCACTAGTTGATTGCGGCAGTTGATTTCCCAGTGTGTCATTGGATAATGATGGCCGCGAATCATGCTTGGTCCGAAGTTGTTGAAGGAGGTCCGTTATAGCGGTAGGCAACTGATGGCATGCAGCAGTCAACTGCTGCATGCCCAATGGAAAGAAAGATCTCTTCTTTATAAAAAGAGACCTTGGGAGCCTTGGGGCAGCTAATGCTTCCACTCTTAAGTGTGCTCCAAGTCTTCTAAATGTTTTTACTCTCCTCTTCCCTGTTTCTATCTCTATTTTATTGTAAGAGGGAGAGCTTGTGTAAAAGAGGTTTTTCTCCACCTTGATTGAGCTAAAGGAGAAGTTTAGTGGATTGGTTGAGGGAGTGATCCGCCTAACGGATCATCGTGGATTAGCAGCAAGGGTCATGAACTACGTTACATCTATTGTGTTTGCATTGCTTTCTCTTTACTTTGTTTCTAGTCTTAATTGTCTTTATTATCTTTATTCCGGTGCGCTAACAAGATTGTAGATGATTAAGAACAAGCGAGTTCCATCGAGCATGATCAAGGCTATTCAACCCCCCCCCCTTCAAGTCGGGCCATCGATCCCCAACAAGTGGTATCAGAGCGAGGATCCTATCATCGGACTCATCGACATGATAAGCAAGACAATGGTCGGCATGAACATCCATCCACCAAAGTTTGAAGGTGATTTCTCTTGGTGGAAGAAAAGGATGGAGGTATTCTTTGAAACCGACTTTGATATCATGTTAATTATGGAAAACGGTTTTGAGTTGCCTAGGGATTAAGAGAATAAGTCATTAGAGAAATCAAGATGGACAAAGAAATAAATGGAGGAGCACCTAGCAAATTCAAAGGCAAAGCACCATCTCTTCAATGTTCTTCCTGAACAAGAAATTAACCGAATTGGAGAGTGCTCAAGTACTAAGGAGATGAGGGAGAAGCTAATTGAGCTTCACGAGGGAACATCCGAAGCCAAGATTGCAAGACGGGACCTTCTCCGATCTCAACTTGACAACATTAAATTAAATAAAGGAGAAAAGGTATTGTCTTTGCATTCTAGGTTTAAAGAAATTATTAGTGATTTATCCAGTGTATGAGAAAAATTATCAAACCGGGATATGATAATGAAAGCAATCGATGCATTCCCCTGATCATCCAAATGGAGCTCCATGGTGGATTCTTTCTATATCTCAAGGAATCTAGATGTAAGCACTCTAGAAGAATTCTTTTCTACCATGGAAGTTCACGAAACTTTCCTTGAAGGTATAGTAGAAGAACCAAGCACTTAATCAAGGGGAGTAGTGCTAGTAGAAAACAAAGGGAAGAAGAAGAAGACTACACCTTCTTCATCGGATGATGACTCACAATCTTCCATGGGTATCGATGAAGAAGTTTATATGGTAAGAAAGGTAAGGTGTGCCTTAAAAAGTTTTAAATTTAACAAATTTCATTATAGGAGAAGGGGGAGGAAGATCATTTGCTACAATTGCCAAGGAGAAGGACACATGAGGGATGAGTGTTCTCTATTGAACAAGAGCAAGGAAGAAAAGAAGAAGGATGATAAGAAGAAAGGCAAGAAGAAAGAAGAAAAGAAATCAAAGGAAAAAGAGAAGTCTAAACCCCGGAACCTAAAAGCCACATGGGACGACTCTTCTTCATCGGAGGAAGAAATAGATGTCATCTCCCATTTTGCACTAATGGAAGTAGATGACATTGCCTCCACCTCATCCGAGCAAGAAGAAGGAAACACAAGTGAGGAGGAGAGCTCAAGTGTAGGAAAAGCATCATCATCGAAATCGGAAGAAGAAGATTGGATAAGTGAGGAAAAAAATCTCTCTATCCAAAATGTTGTTTTCATTATTTCAAGTTTGACTAGGGATTTATTTAGGACTAAAAAGAAAAATAAATGCATGCAAAATGAAATTAGAAATCTAGAAGAAAAACTTGAAAATGCATGTTCACATGATGATGTTGTTTCTTCTAGTTTAAATGATGCATGCTTAGAGGAAAATAAGGTTTTAAGGGAAAAGGTAGAATACCTTACTAAGGCCATTGAAAAATTTACTATAGGCTCAAATACTTTGAACATGATCATTGGGAGCCAAAGGGCAAGCTTTAACATAAAGGGCTTAGGATATAAGGGATCCAAGAATGAAAAGGCATACCATTGTCTAATTGCTAGGGGGCAATCAAAGACTACAATGGTAGCTAGAAAATGGATCCCTAAGGAATATTTGATTAACCCTATTGGAAAGAACTTATATTGGGTTCCTAAGTAAATCCTTAAAGGTTAGAAAAACCTAAGATAGTCAACCATGTTTGAAATCACTTTGCTTCTTAATTGTCTACATGAGTAAGTAGCACAGCAGAAATGCTAAAACAAAAACAATTAAGACAAAACAAAGTAAGTAAAGAATGCAAACGCTAAAGCAATTGTGTAACATGGTTCATGGCCTTTGCCGCTAATCCATGGACGATTTGTTTGGCGAATCACTCCCTCAAATCAATCACTAGTCTCTCCTTCAAGGTGGAGGTAAACCTTTCTTACAATCTCTCCCTCTTACAATAAGAATTGAAATAAGAACAAGTAAGAGGGGTGGAAAATATTTTGGGCACTCGGGCGAAGTTTAGGAGTTAAGCATTAGCATCCAAGAGCACCCAAAGCCTCTTCTTATAAGGAAGAAGTCATTCTTCCCGTTGAGCAACGAGCAGTCGACTACTACTGTAGTCGTTGCCTCATAACGGCTTCATCCACGTTGGCATCCAACCAACATCTCCTTCATCAGTCGACTGATCATCCATATCAATCGACTGATAGACACATCAGTCGAGTGATCAGGTGATCAGTCGACTCTCAAACCCTCTGTGCCCACGACCACCTCAATCAGTCGATTGCCATCCCTTGGCAGTCTACTGATGGTGCAGTAGTCGACTGCTGGGTCAAAAGGCCATCAGTCAAGCACTAGTCGAGTGCCATCGACCCAGAGCAGTCGACTGATATCTATATCAGTCCACTGGTGTCGGGTAAGACCTCAAACAAATACTTTGTTTGAGCATCCGACCATCGGGTAAACCTCAAACCATTTGTTTGAGCATCTGACACTTTCATTCGTCAGGTAAAACCTCAAACTAATGTTTGAGCGTCTGACTTAACCACACGTTGGGTAAAACCTCAAACCCTAGTTTGAGCATTCGACACTTGAGTTAGCCATTCGGCCAAGTTCACCTATGAGCTACCCTGTCCCGGGTTACAATCGCTCACTCTCATCTCCGTTGGAGTCCCTCGCCTCGAAGCTCTCTTCGTCCGACCACGTCCCTCGGATGCACCAAGCGCATGTCTTCGCAATGTCATCCTTCGCATCTCACCCTAAAGTCTACTTCCTTTGTCTTCACTCCAATGCTCCTTGTCCGACGGTCCCTCGGATGCACCAAGCGCACGACTTCCGCAATGTCATCCTTCACCGGCTCAAAGACCCGAGCCATGATATGGTGAACCCACCAATACTTTCGTCAAGCCGACACATGTGTGAATTACTAAATCTTGTACGACTTCAATACACATATCAAATCACATAAACATCCTAACTTAAACCCTTTGCTACACACATCAAAACCACATCATACATGGGTTGATTGCCCTAACAATCTCCCCCCTTTTGATGTGTGGCAATCCATTTAAGTTAGGTAAAACATTAACAAAATACATAAGGCAAGAAAGCATGTAAATCAAATATGAGTATCAAACCACTCCCCCTTAATACATGCAACTCCCCCTTAACACATGCTAATTTCCCTCCTAGCATGATTAACTTAACCCCTCACATTTCTCCCCCTTTGACACCATCAAAAACATTAAACATATGCTATACAACATGACATCAAAGTATAGAGAACGTAAAATACCAAAAACTGCCTGAAAACCCACATAAGATAGGTTATTGTTCACATTTACAGTCCATCAGTCGACTGGTTTAGACTACCAGTCGACTGGCACCTGATTTCCAGCCTTTCTGATTTCGGAACCCGATTTCAGAAATGCATTAAAAATTATAGAAAATTTGAAAAATCATGAAATTTTGGGAACATATTTTTATGAGTCCCTTTATCAGTGAAAAATAGTTTGACATGAAAATTCAATCAATTTTTGAAAGTTTGACAAAAACTCAAAAATGTTAAAAATCACTAACTAAAGTTTTTATCAATTTGAAACCCTAGTTTTGCCTTGAAATGACTTAAAACATCACTTCACAGTTTGAAAAACACAAAATGGTTTTAAATCATTTAAAATATCCAACCATGATCTTTGGGCAATATGTCTATGAATTAAACATATGTTTTTCCCATGATTAGTCTATTATTGCTATGACATGATACATGTAAATGACCATCTAAATGTCATAAGCATTAGTGGACCATTTGTATGAACCTAACATCTCACCCATGAGTGTGAGATGTATCTAAGGTATTTGTACTTAACCATCAATTTCATGCAATTTCTATCAAGGTTAAGCATTACTCAATCATGATCATAAGGCAAGCATTGTTCATGAGTGACACATTATCATCACCCAACACTACCATCTAAATCATAAATCATGGTCATTTATCAAGTATAAAATCAAGTGTTATAAATCATGATTTGAGTATTATCAATAATTACACATCATGATAAAACAAGTACATCATTCAATTCCTAGGTCACACATTATCATCACCCACATCATCCTAAGTCAACCATTTAACATGATATAAGTAAAGTCCACTTATGGTTGACTTTCCTAGGTTTTCCTAACCCTTGAGGATTGACTTGGGAACCCAATACAAATTCTTTCCAATGGGGTTCACCAAGTATTTCTTTGGGATCCATTTCCTAACTACCATTGTAGTTTTAGCTTGACCCCTTGCATTTAAACAATGGTAGGCCTTCTCATTCTTGGATCCCTTGTATCCTAAGCCCTTCTTGTTAAAGCTAGCCCTTTGACTCCCAATGATCATGTTCAATGTGTTGGAGCCAACTGTAAATTATTCTAAGGACTTTGTAAGAAAATCTACCTTTTCCCTTAAAGTCCTATTTTATTCTACTAAGCATGCATTATTAACACTAGAAGAAATATCATTAACATGTGAACATGCATTTGCTAGCTTTTCTTCTAAAGTCTTAATTTGATCAAGCATGCATTTGTTTTTCTTTTTAGCCCTAAACAAGTCCTTAGTCAAGCTAGTAATCATTGAAACTACATCATGGGAGGGTAGTTTAATACCTTACTTACCCAATCCCCTTCGGATGATGATGATGAAGATGCTCCCCCTTCACTCGAGCTCTCCTCCTCACTAGTACTTGCATTTTCTCTTTCAGAGGAGGTGGAATCTACATCATCAATCCCCATTAGTGCAAGGCTTGTGAAGGCTTCTTCTTCTTCCGATAATGATGATGGATCATCCCACGTCACCTCTTTAAGGTTGTGGGCTTTTGTCTTCTCTTTTTCTTTGGATTTCTTTTCTTCTTTCTTCTTTCCTTTCTTCTTGTCTTTCTTCTTGTCTACCTTGCTTTTGTTCAATAAGGGACACTCATCCCTCATATGTCTTTCTCCTTGGCAATTATAGCATATCACCTTCCTTCTTGTCCTTCTCCTATCATAAGACTTGTTAAATTTAAAATTCTTCAAAGCACGCCTTACCTTCCTTACCATATAGGCCTCTTCATTGCTATTCATTGAGGAGGAGGAGGATTCTTCATCAGATGAGGAAGGTGGAGTCTCCTTCTTCTTCTTCCCTTTGTCGGCTATGAGTGATAATACCCTTGATGACTTGATTGGCTCTTCAACTATTCTTTCAAGCCTAGTTTCATGCAATTCCATGGTTGAAAAGAATTCTTCTAGGGTACTTACCTCTAGATTTTTGGAAATGTAGAACGAATCTACCATGGAACTCCATTTTGATGATCGAGGGAATGCATCTATGGCCTTCATGATCATATCTCTATTGGAGAGCTTCTCCCTTACACTTGATAAATCGGTTATTATTTCCTTAAATCATGAATGAAGAGATAATACCTTCTCCCCTTTATCTAGCTTGATATTGTTCAATTGGAAGCGGAGGAGGTCCCTTCTTGCTAGCTTTACCTCGGAAGTGCCTTCATGGAGCTCTATAAGCTTTTCCCACATTTCCTTGACACTAGCACACTCCCCAATTTGGTTGATTTCTTGTTGAGGGAGCACATTATATACCTGATGCTCGGCCTTTAAGTTCGCAAGGTGCTCCTCTCATTGCTTCTTGGTTCATCTCGACTTTTCTATCGGCTTCCCCTCATCATCCCTAGGCATCTCGAAACCGACATCCATAATAAGCATTATATCAAAGTCGGTTTCGAAAAATACCTACATTCTTTTCTTCCACCATGTGAAGTTGCCCTCGAACTTGGGTGGATGAATGTTGGAGTCAACCATCTTATCGTGCTTGTGTTGGCGATGAATTCGCGACAAGCTCCTTGCTCTAATACCACTTGTTAGAGGATCTGTGGTCGGCCAGAGGGGGTGAATAGCCTTCGAGTGTATGATGGAAATCGCTTTGCTTCTTAATTGTCTACAAGAGTAATTAGCGCATCGGAATTTCTAAAACAAAAATAATTAAGACAAAAAAAAGTAAGTAAAGAATACAAACGCTAACGCAATTGTGTAACGTGATTCACGACCCTTGCCGCTAATTCACGGATGATTCGTATGGCGAATCACTTCCTCAAATCAATCACTAATCTCTCCTTCAAGGTGGAGGTAAACATTTCTTACAATCTCTCCCTCTTACAATAAGAATTGAAATAAGAACAAGTAAGAGGGATGGAAAACGTTTTGGGCACTTGGGTGAAGTTTAGGAGTTAAGCATTAGTCTCCCAAGAGCACCCAAGGCCTCTTCTTATAGGGAAGAGGTCATTCTTCCCATTGAGCAATGAGTAGTCGACTGATGCAGTAATCAATCGACTGATGTTGTAGTCGTTGTCTCATAACGACTTCATCCACGTTGGCATCCAGCCAACGACTCCCTCATCAATTAACTGATCATCGATATCAGTCGATTGATAGAGCCATCATTCAATCGGTTGATCGCCGTCCCTTGACCGATCGATGGTGCGTGATCAATCGCTAAACCCTAGCTAGCGATCATCGAGCTAGAAGGCCATCAGTCGAACATTGATCAAGCACCAATCTAGTGTCATCGACCCAGAGCAGTCGACTGATATCTATATCAATCAACTAGTGTCAGGTAAAACCTCAAACAAATACTTTGTTTGAGCATCCGACCATCGGGTAAACCTCAAACCATTTGTTTGAGCATCCGACACTTCCATTTGTCAGGTAAAACCTCAAACTAATGTTCGAGCGTCCAACTTAATCACATGTCAGATAAAATCTCAAACCCTAATTTGAGCATCTAACACTTGACTTAGCTATTCGGCCAAGTTCACCTATGAGCTACCTCATCCCGAGTTACAATCGCTCACTCTCATCTACCTTGGAGTCCGTCACCTCAAAGCTCTCTTTGTCTGGCCACGTCCCTCGGATGCACCAAGTGCATGGCTTCACAATTACATCCTTCGCGTCTCGCTCTGAAGTCTACTTCCTTTGGCTTCACTCCAATGCTCCTCGTCAGGCGGTCCCTCGGATGCACCAAGTGCACGACTTCCATAATGTCATCCTTCACTGACTCAAAGACCCAAGCAATGAGATGGTCAACCCACCAATGCTTTTGTCAAACCAACACATGTGTGAATTACTAAGTCCTGCACGTCTTCAACACACATATCAAATCACATAAATATCCTAACTTAAACCCTTTTCCACACACATCAAAACCACATCATACATGGGTTGATTGCCCTAACAATCTCCCCCTTTTTGATGTGTGGAAATCCGTTTAAGTTAGGTAAAACATTAACAAAATACATAAGTCAAGAAAGCATGTAAATCAAATATGAGTATCAAACCACTCCCCCTTAATACATGCAACTCCCCCTTAACACATGCTAATTTTCCTCCTAGCATGATTAACTTAAACCCTCACATTCAACCCCCCTTCTAGCCGAGCCATCGATCCCCAACAGTATGGTTAACTAGGTCTACTTGTCCTGGTCAGTTCTATTGTATTCATTAGATTTTTGTTGTGGTTAAATCTTGTGAACTCAGCAAGATTCATAAAATCTTCCAAGATGTTATTTTCTAAAAGCTTATCATGTTGATCTATAGATCTTTGTATACTTTGTTTACACGTTACTATAGTGTGTTCTTTAGTAGATTTATTTTTATGGGTTGTTTCTTCTACTGCTTTTGCTATTATATTTTAGTTATCATCCAAATATAGATACATGTTTTGTGGAAGTTTTTTATGTTTTTTATCAAAAGTTTCTAATTCCATGAGTTCTTGTGTAGTTATATGATTAGCCATTTCTTTAGGAATATAGACATATTCGTCTAAATCATTAAATATTCCTCCTATGTTTTAACTTTCATCCTTGAATCCGCTAAAATTCTTACAATTTAATTATTTACTTTGATTTTGTGCTAATACCAAATGTTGAGTTCCTATAGCTTTTATTTGGGCTCGAAGTTCTTCCACTAGAGTTTGTTCTTTGTTTAATCTTCTTGTTTGATTATTTTTGGTTTCCAAACTGTCTTCTTCTTCTGATTCTGCAGAAAATGAGGCTTGTTGGTAGCCAACAAATCGGATATTTAGATTTTCATTTCTATTTTTATAGAGAACCAAAGTAGTTGGTTGTAATAGTGGTTCTGTTTCTTCTAGATTTATTATCCATCCTAGATTAGTTAGTTTTTCTGAACTATATTGTCTAGGATTTAAGAATGTTGTCCATTTTGAACTTAGGGCATCTATGATCCCTTCTATTTGTATTTTGTACGATTTATGTATACTGATACCGGGTAAAACTACCCTATGATTAAAAAGCATTATATTAATGACTAGTTCTCATTTATTGAGTCTAGCTGGCATTCTAAGGCATCTTATCTCAGCACAGCCGAATGAAGAAGACATCTTATCTCGGCATAGCCGAATGAAGAAGGCATCTTATCTCGACATGACCGAATGAAGAAGGCACTGTATCTCGGCCACATTATATTTTGGCCCGATGGTATGACATTCTGAATGTACTATATCTTAGCAAGTCTCCAAATGTATTGTATCCCAGCCAGTCTCATAATATTATATATATCTCGACAACTCAAGTGACGGGGCGGTCGTTAAGGTCAAGATATCCAGCGAGGCATCCACTGTCAGAGGCCCCGCCCGACAAGGAGACATATGCCCATGCCTATCTCAGGGAAGCCTGTCCACCGCATTAATGGAGACTTGTCTCTCATCAACCATGCGAAGGGAATTAATTACACTCCACTTTCATATAGCATTTATGAAGATAATGATCCCTAATACTTCTAAGAGCAGGCACCATCACTTCAAGGAGTCATTCTACCCATACATATCGTACTACTCCGCAGGGATGTATCTTCTTATATAAAGGTATCTTGAGGAGGAGGCGAGAGGTTCGGACACTCTTCTAAACTCACTCTCCTGCTTTAGTTGTTTTCTCCTCTTCTTACTAATACCTGACTTGAGCGTTGGAAGGGTTTCGCCGAGATCTCTCTAGGCACCCTAAACGTTGCTTTCTTGTTGCAACTCCTCCCTCACCCGCCCATCACCTGCCATTCGGCTCGAGCCGAGACGACCTCAGCAAGTCCGAGACAATGCCCTCTCCACTTTAGCAAGTCCCATCGTGTCAACAGGGCATCCTGTTGGACTATCTGAGCCGCAAAAACTGCTTTTTGCATTGCGGAAACCTCATAAGTCGGCCACGGATCCGTGTGAGCATAAACAAAAATATACATGTACGTGTTTAAAACCTTAGATCTACTTTAAATCTACATGTGAAGAGCTTTACCCTTGATGCGACACCCTTCGCTTATCCCTCTCGTCTAAATGGCTTGCTGAAACTCGAGAGTGTCAAGCGTACACTCCTCTACAAGTATCCACACTGACAAAAGGTGGAGAAAGCAACTTACAGTGTGCTAGCACTCCTTGAAACCCAAGGCAAGGATGAGGGGGAGAGAGCAACAGAGGAGAGCCAAGGAGGAAGAAGAAGATCTAATCAATTCCCACTCACACACCATCAAGTGTTGGCCGGCCACATTAAGGAGACTTAAACCATGCAATACCAAGAGCCATGGCTCTTGGTCTCCCTCATGAGGTGGCACCCCATGATGTGTCCATGATGATGTGGAACATCATCATTGGCCAGCTCCTTTTCTATGTCATCATGACGTGGCATTTGGTCAAGTCAAACTTGACCCTTCATCTTCCCTTTCAAGTCAAGTCAAACTTGACCTCTTATCTCCCATGGTTGATCAAATCTAACCATTTGATTCAAGTCAATTTAATTTAATGAATCTCTATTCATTAGTTTAAATTGACTCAATGAATCAAATCTAAATTAGACTCATTCAACACTTGAATCAAATTGAGTCTAACTCAATTAGTCTAATTTGGATTACTCTTAATCCAATTTGGTTCATCACATGAACCTAATCCTCTTGGTCCATCATATGAACCTAATCTCCATCTAATTGCCCTTTGTGTGTGACCCTATAGTTCTTGTAACGTTGGCAATGCTCCTAAACCGATTTAGAAACATAAGCAATGAGCGGTATCTAGCAACACATCATTGCTACCCAAGTTACAATAATGTTGAGATCCAACATCACCTTTGTGACTACTAATTGTGACTCTCACAATATGTGACAATGTCCCTCTATCCTTGACATCTAGATTGACCAATTGAGGCATAGATAGTGTCATCCTCTGTACAATCTATATCTTGAACTCCAAGTAGACTCACTCTAATCAAATGAGCTCAATATCTCATATTGACTCATTTGGGCATGCGCATGCACTTAGTGGTCTCACTCTATCAAGAATCATGATGTCACTCCCATCATATAGGAGGGATAGATCTCATCTATATCACTCACATCCCTCCACATAATTTATTACATACTCAGTAATCGCCTTTATAGTCCACCCATTTACGGGTGACATTTGACGAAGCCAAAGTATACAACTCCTTATGTAGGGAACCATGGTGACTTCAGGTCCAAGGACTAATTGTCAAACTAATTGTGACATGAGAAAGTATATGACACTCATATAATGATCCATGATACTTTCTCATGGTGGGTCATTCAGTATACATTCTCTAATGCATACCCATGTGTCAACTTGATATCTCATATCCATGACTTGTGAGATTAAGTTATCGAGTTGACCTGCATGCTAGTCTCTTCGCATTAACATTGTCCCTGAATGTTAATATTTGACTAGGAATGATTAAGAGTAGTGTTCTCTATATCATCTCATTATCAATTCAACTAATCGATTGATATAGATAAGAACCTTCTACTCAAGGACGTTATTATACTTAGTTATTTGGCACCAATACAAGTATAATAACCATAAAGAAATGCCTTTATGAATAGGAATATGATACAATAAAGTCCATACAACAATCATCACATGATTGACTCTAGGGCTTTCACTAACAATCTCCCACTAACACTAGTGTCAATCACTGTAGTATCTAATACCCAATGATCTAGTGTGACCATCATAATTTTTCTATGCCAAAGCCTTGGTCAAGGGATCTGCAACGTTAACCTCTGTGGGTACTCTACAAATCTTCACATCTCCTCTATCGATAATCTCTCGAATGAGATGGAAGCACCATAGTATGTGTTTGGTCCGTTAGTGTGAGCGAGGTTCCTTATCCTGCGCAATCTCTCCATTGTTGTCACAATAGAGCTCTATAGGATCTACTATGCTAGGAACCACCCCAAGCTCAGTAATGAACTTGCGGATCCAAACTTCCTCCTTTACTGCCTCTGATGCAGCAATATACTCAGCCTCTATTGTAGAATCAGCAAATGTGTCTTGCTTTGAACTCTTCCAGCTCACAGCACCACCATTCAAGTAAAACACGAACCCTAACTGTGATCTATAATCATCCTGGTCAGTTTGGAAGCTGGCATCACTGTAACCCTTTACAACTAGCTCCTCATCACCTCCAAATATCAAGAAATATTCTTTATTCCTTCTCAAGTACTTAAGAATATTCTTGACCATTATCCAGTGACGTTCACCTGGATCTGACTGGTATCTACTCGTCATGCTCAAAGCATACGAGACATCAGGACGAGTACATAGCATGGCGTACATGATAGATCCTATGGCAGATGCATAAGGGATCTTATCCATGTGGTCTCTCTCCTCTCTAGAAGAGGGACTTTGAGTCTTCGAAAGACTCACACCATATGACATCGACAGAAGTCCCTTCTTGGAATTCTGCATGGCAAACTGTAGTAATACCGTGTCAATATATGTACTTTGACTTAGGCCAAGCAATCTCTTAGATCTATCTCTATATATCTTGATGCCTAGAATACAGGTTGCTTAACCAAAGTCCTTCATTGAGAATTACGTCCCCAGCCAAGTCTTCACAGACTGTAGCGAAGGGATGTCATTCCCAATGAGTAGTATGTCATTCCCAATGAGTAGTATGTCATCCACATACAATACAAGGAAGAAAACTGTGTCTCCATTAACCCTCTTGTAGACACAAGGTTCATCTTCATTCTTGATTAAACCAAACTGTTTGATCGCATCATTGAATCGAAGATTCCAGCTCCAAGAAGCTTACTTTAGCCCATAAATGGACCTTTGCAGCTTGCATACTTTGTCAGTATGTTGTGGATCTACAAAACCCTTAGGTTGTGTCATGTATACATCCTCGAGCAAGTTTCCATTCAGAAATGTGAATTTGACATCCATCTGCCAGATCTCATAATCATGGTATGTTGCAATAGCAAGCAAGATCCGAATGGACTTAAACATCGCAAATGGAGAAAAGGTTTCATCATAGTCAATACCATGAATTTGCTTGAAACCTTTAGCTAGCAATCGACCCTTATAGGTATGCGTAAGTCCATCCATGTCAGTCTTTCTCTTAAAGACCCACTTACACCCAATGGGTTTGATGCCTTCAGGTGGATCAACCAAAGTCCATACTTAGTCGGTGTACATGGATTCCATCTCGGATCTCATGGCCTCTAGCCATTTCTCAGAATCTGGGCTCATCATAGCTTCCTGATAAGAGGTAGGCTCATTCTCAATGAGCATAACATCATCATGGTCAAACAAGAGAAATGAGTATCTCTCAGGCTGACGACGTACCCTATCAGACCTGCGAAGAGGTAGGTCTACTTGATTAGGTTGTTGTTCCACAACTCTTTGTGCAACAATCTCATCACCCACAACACTTTGTGGTTCCTGTTCAACCTCCATCAAGGCCTTAGTGATATGATCCTTATCTTGAATTTCTTCAAGATCGAATGTACTCCCACTAGTTTTTCTAGAAACAAAATCCCTTTCTAGAAATACCTCAGTCTTTGCCACAAACACTTTGTGTTGACTGGGAATGTAGAAGTAATATCCCATCGTTTCCTTGGGATATCCAAGAAAATAGCACTTATCAGATTTGGGTCCCAGTTTGTCTGAGACTTGACGACGAACGTAAGCCTCATAACCCCAAATCCTCATGAAAGACATCTTGAGATTTTTCCCTATCCATATCGTATATGGTGTCTTTATCATAGCCTTAGATGGTACATGGTTAAGTGTGAAGGTTGCTGTGTCTAGAGCATATCCCCAAAAGGATATAGGAAGATATGTGGGACTCATCATAGATCGTACCATATCTAACAGGGTACGATTTCTCCTTTCGGATACACCATTCCACTGTGGTGTTCCAGAAGGAGTGAGTTGGGATAGAATCTCACACTCAGATAGATAGTCACGAAACTCATGGCTAAGATATTCACCACCTCGATCTGATCGAAGTATCTTAATACTCTTGTCAAGCTGGTTTTGTACTTCATTCTTGAATTCTTTGAACTTTTTAAAGGATTCTGACTTATGTGTCATCAGATACACATAACCATATCTACTAAAGTCATCAATAAATGTAATAAAGTACCTATAACCACCTCTAGCAGCAACATTAAAAGGGCCACATATATCACTCTGTATAAGTTCTAACAAGTCTGTTGCTCTTTCACTGTGTCCAATAAAGGGAGTCTTGGTCATCTTGCCTAGAAGGCAAGACTCGCATGTCTCATATGATTCAAAATCAAATGTGTCTAGCAATCCATCCTTATGGAGCTGGGATAAGCGACTCTCATTTATGTGACCTAAGCAACAATGCCAGAGATAGGTTTTGTTCAACTCATTTGACTTGAACCTTTTGGTACTTCTGTTATAGATGAAGCTCTCTAAGTCTAGAATATAGAGTCCGTTCATATTATAAATAAATGGAACAATATTTGTTCTTTATTATAAATGAAAAGCCTTTCTTGTCTAAACAAGAAACTGAAATTATGTTCTTAGTCAGAGCAGGCACATAACAATATTCATCTAGTTCTAGTACAAGCCCAGAGGACAGAGATAGATAATAAGGTTCTACAGCAACAGCAGCAACCCTTGCTCCATTGCCTACTCGTAGGTCCACCTCACCCTTCGTCAATGTCCTACTATTTCTCAGTGCCTACATATTAGTACAAATGTGAGATGTACATCTGGTATCTAATACCCATGATGAAGAAATAGATAGATTGACTTCTATGACATATATACCTAAAGTAGAAGTCTCACTTCTCTTCTTCTTAAGATCTTACAGCTATGCTTTGCAGTTACGCTTCCAGTGTCCAGCTTCCTTACAGTGGAAGCAAGTCCCTTCCTTGGCCACCCCTCCTTTTGGTTTCAGTGTCTTGCCTTTGCCCTTGGCTTGGGACTTTCCCTTACCTTTAGGCTTGCCCTTGCCTTTCTTCTTTTACACCATCAAAATGGAGTCAGGTTTTCCCTTCTTAAGGTTGAGCTCAACAGTTCTCAACATGCTGAGCATCTCAGGCAGTGACTTATCAATTTCATTCATGTTGTAATTCATGACAAATTGATTGTAGTTTTGTGGCAAAGATTGCAAGATCAAGTCAGTGGCCAGCTCTTGGCCAAGTGGGAATCCCAACCTTTGTAGGTTCTCTATGTACCCAATCATCTTGAGTACATATGGACCTATGGGAGTCCCATCTTGCATCTTGGACTTTAATAGTGCCTTAGAGATCTCATATCTCTCATTCCTTGCTTTTCCTTGATACAGTTGACGAAGATGTTCAACCATATCAAAAGCATTCATGAACTCGTGTTGCTTCTGAAGCTCAGAGTTTATGGTCGTGAGCATGAGGCATGACACATCTAATGCATCATCTTGATTCTTCTTGTAAGCATCTCGGTCAGCTCGCGAGGCTGTGGCAGGAGGTGCCTCCGGAATGGGCTGCTCCAGGACGTACAGTTTTCTTTCTTGGGTGAGAACGATTTTTAGATTCCTATACCAATCCAGGAAATTGGCTCCATTGAGCTTGTCCTTCTCAAGGATAGAATGCAGGGAGAGAGTGTTCATGGTTGACAACATGACAATCTACAACATAAATAATGTAGAAAATAAATATCATATTCCATTTTATCATTTAATTAGTCCTTTAATTAAATGATGCTCCCACTGAATTATAGGACTTTTGTAGAATCGAGTCATGGATGTGGTCAAACCACATTACTAGATTCATACAAACTAGCTATAATTCTCGCGGGACAAGATTCACATCATACTGCACCTTGAGTTAGCTTTGGCTAAATCGCCCAAGACTTAGTATGATCGATAGGTAACAAATTACCGATTACATCTCTATGCAACTCTTGTTTATAGGATTAAGATCCACATTTACAAATGACCTCGAGTTATCTTTGGCTAAATCGCCCAAGATTTAGTGTAAATGTAATCTTATCCTACCTTTCCAACGGTTGGAATATGCCTATAGTTTTACTCGATCCAATTGAGTTAACTAGTTTTACTCGATCCAATTGAGTTAACTAGTTTTACTCGATCTAATTGAGCTTATTCTCACCCAAGCTGTGATAGGCAAGGCCAAGATTGCCCCTCCGCACCCTACCAAGATAATATGTGTTGCTCTGCTTTGGCAGATTCAACAACAACAAATGATCGAGGTAGTGATGGGTATCAAAACTTGGTAGGCATTTTCGAGTTGATTTGATTAAGATATAATCTAATCGTGAATGTGTATCATATACACATTAAGGCCTTAATTACCCTACACTAGCATGCATCACATACATACAAGCAAAATATACTAGCATGCATCATATACATACAAGCAAAATATCCTAGCATGCATCATATACATACAAAATTTACTAACATGCATCACATACATATAAGAAAAACAAATATATATATATATATATATATATATA
This sequence comes from Wurfbainia villosa, assembly GCA_025175895.1. Taxonomy (NCBI): domain Eukaryota; kingdom Viridiplantae; phylum Streptophyta; class Magnoliopsida; order Zingiberales; family Zingiberaceae; genus Wurfbainia; species Wurfbainia villosa. The sequence goes on from CM046006.1 coordinate 37,277,881, forward strand.
TATATATATATATATATATATAATTAAATTGTGATGAGGTCATGGCCCTACTATGATCTTCTCAAGCCAATGAGAAGATCGGACAGTCAACCTAGGGTTAGCGGCTTCTCCAAGCGCCTCCTTTGACGGCCATGTGTCATCGGCACCCTCCTCGTAACTCTGTCTACTAGTGGACCTTCCACCACTCCATTTTTTACATTACAAACATGAAACTCGAGTTAAATTTGAGTCTAAAACTATTTACAACAAGAATATTAAAAGAAGAGGCACGACACATAGGTCGCATACCATATACAACATGCACAACACAAAAACGGCGCGCAAGCCGTATTATGAATTACAACACATTTCATCCAATCACATTGGGGTTCTTGAGCCATGACTATCACAGTATTATACATAATTCTTAATTATGTATTTTATAGAAATTTCTATAATTTTTCCTATTTTTGTTTCAATTTTATGAGTCACATCTCCGTAATGGTCCCGCTAAGTGATTTTCGGGCCCGATCGCGGGACAATGCCCCTTACGGGGTTAGGGGCAGTGCCCCTTCTCGCAAAATGAATCTAAAGAGTGTCCCATATTGATCTTATAGCGCCTTAAGTCACTGTCCCAAAAGACTAGAGCGAGAATTTGCTTTTTCGGAGAGTTTTTCTCGGTGGTCGAAGCCTACAAGTGTCCCAACACTTGTTGCTTCGACTCTTCGAGAAAAATACTCAAGAAAATCTATAAAATAGGAAATTTATAGAAACTTACAGATCTGTAATTTTTATATCTAATAGAAAAATTACAAAACTAAACACATACATGCTTTTCACGTGGCTTTGATACCACTATTGGACTATCCGAGCCGCAAAAATCTTTTTTTGCGTTGCGGAAACCTCAGAAGTCGACCACGGATCCGTACGAACATAAACAAAAATATACATGTACGTGTTTAAAATCTTAGATCTACTTTATATCAACATGTGAAGAGCTTTACCCTTGATGCGACGCCCTTCGCTTATCCCGCTCGTCCAAACGGCTTGCTAGAACTCGAGAGTGTCAAGCGTACACTCCTCTACAAGTATCCACATGGACAAAAGGTGGAGAAGGCAACTTAGAGTGTGCTAGCACTCCTTGAAACCCAAGGCAAGGATGAGGGGGAGAGAGCTAGAGAGGAGAGCCAAGGAGGAAGAAGAAGATCTCATCAATTCCCACTCACACACCATCAAGTGTTGGCCGGCCACATTAAGGAGACTTAAACCATGCAATACCAAGAGCCATGGCTCTTGGTCTCCCTCATGAGGTGGCACCCCATGATGTGTCCATGATGATGTGGAACATCATCATTGGCTGGCCCCTTTGCCAAGTCATCATGACATGACATTTGGTCAAGTCAAACTTGACCCTTCATCTTCCCTCTCAAGTCAAGTCAAACTTGACCTCTTATCTCCCATGGTTGATCAAATCCAAACATTTGATTCAAGTCAATTTAATTTAATGAATCTCTATTCATTAGTTTAAATTGACTCAATGAATCAAATCTAAATTAGACTCAATCAACACTTGAATCAAATTGAGTCTAACTCAATTAGTCTAATTTGGATTACTCTTAATCCAATTTGGTTCATCACATGAACCTAATCCTCTTTGTCCATCATATGAACCTAATCTCCATCTAATTGCCCTTTGTGTGTGACCCTATAGGTTCTTGTAACATTGGCAATGCTCCTAAACTGATTTAGAAACATAAGAAATGAGCGGTATCTAGCAACACATCATTGCTACCCAAGTTACAATAATGTTGAGATCCAACATCACCTTTGTGACTCTCACAATATGTGACAATGTCCCTCTATCCTTGACATCTAGATTGACCAATTGAGGCATAGATCATGTCATCCTCTGTAGAATCTACATCTTGAACTCCAAGTAGACTCACTTTAATCAAATGAGCTCAATATCTCATATTGACTCACTTGGCCATGGCCATGCACTTAGTGGTCTCACTCTATCAAGAATCATGATGTCACTCCCGTCATATAGGAGGGATAGATCTCATCTACATCACTCACATCCCTCCACATAATTTGTTACATACCCAGTAATCACCTTTATAGTCCACCCATTTATGGGTGACGTTTGACGAAGCAAAAGTATGCAACTCCTTATGTAGGGAACCATGGTGACTTCAGGTCCAAGGATTAATAGTCATACTAATAGTCACATGAGAAAGTATATGACACTCATATAACGATCCATGAAACTTTCTCATGGCGGGTCATTCAGTATACATTCTCCAATGCATACCCATGTGCCAACTTGATATCTCATATCCATGACTTGTAAGATCAAGTCATCGAGCTGTCCTACTTGCTAGTCTCTTTGCTTTAACATTGTCCCTGAATGTTAATACCTGACTAGGAATGATTAAGAGTAGTATTCTCTATATCATCTCATTATCGATTCAACCAATCGATTGATATAGATAATAACCTTCTACTCAAGGATATTTTTATACTTAGTTATTTGGCACCAATACAAGTAAATATAATAACCATAAAGAAATACCTTTATAAATAGGAATATGATACAATAAAGTTCATACAATAATTATCACATGATTGGCTCTAGGGCTTTCACTAACACATCCGAGTCATCGGTCAAGCCACTTTTACCACTAGACACCTCACCATCTCGGTTTCAGTCGGAACATAATTGACGCCATCTGTGGGAATCAGTAAATACACTGAGACAGAGATGGGAGACCAAGCAGCTGTTGGGATCTTTGTAACGGCTAGAGGGGGGTGAATAGCGTTTCTTCATTTGTAGATGGAATTCGATCTCGTTCGTGTCTACAATTTCGTTAGCACAGCGGAATATAGATAATGATAACAATAACGAAATAGACAATTACACACGAACACGAGTATGTAATGTGGTTCGAAACCGCACGGTTCCTACTCCACGGATCGGGCTCAAACGAGCCCTAGTGATGCCAATCACACACCACTATGAAATAACTCCTTCTCGGAACAATCCGGAGGTGGAGAAACCTCGTACAATGTATACAACAGTAATACAAGATGAATACAAGCACTATAATGAAATACAAAGCAATACAAGTAAAGAAAACACTTTATAAATGCTCTTTGAATGCTTGATCACTTGTTTGATCGAGTAGCACTTGGAGACCCTGAATTGCAGCAGCAACTCGCCCCAAATCGCCTCAAAGAACCATTACATTTTCCTCCATCACGAGCTCCTTATAAAGCTTCAACCTGTGCTGGAAAAAGTCGATCAGTCGACTGATCAGGACCATCAGTCGACTGATGCCACTGTTGTCGTGAGACAACGGCTAGATCCACGTTGGATAAGTCCAACGGATCTACCATCAGTCGACTGATCATACCCATCAGTCGACTGATGGAGTCCTCACTCGACCAGTCGAGTCTCGACTCCATTCTGTGGCCGATTTCTCAAGCACCGGATCGGTGATCACCGATCGGTCATTGCTCCTCCCATCATTGCCCACTTCTAGCGGTCATTGCTCCCTAGTTGACTCGGTCCGGTCGAACATGAGGTTTTAGCCCAAGTATGGTTCCCCCATACTTGCTAGACCACCCTTAGTCTAGACCTAAGTATTCTAGCCACCTCCATCAGCCTCACGTCTCTTAGATCCCTCCAAGTCATCCATGACTTGTTCATCCATCGCGCTAGCCTTCAGGTGCTTCCATCGGCTATGTCATGATAATGGTGTCTACACCGCCAAGGCACATTGGACTTACACCGCCAAGACTCCGCTTGGACTTTACGCCGCCAATCATTGGACTTATGCTGCCAAGACTCCCGCTTGGACTTTACGCCGCCAATATCAAACCCTTGGACTTCTCAAATGCCAAGACTCAAGCTTGAACTTTCCCTTGCCAACCCATGTTGGACTTTTCATGCCAAGACCCATGCTTGGACTTTCCATGCCAAGACCCATGCTTGGACTTTCCCTTGCCAACCTATGTTGGACTTTCCATTTGCCAAGACTCATGCTTGGACTTTTCTCAAATGCCAAGTGTCCCACTTGGACTTCCCATGCCAAGTACCCATGACTTGGACTTTCCCATGACAATTACATTGTCATATTTTTTTGTCAAAACATCACTCGAGTCAAACTCGAGTCCTGGTCAATCGTGACCTGGGCCGATTGCACCAACAATCTCCCTCTTTTTGATATTTGACAAAAACCAAACAACACATTGAGTTAGAACACTAACTCAAATCTCTTACCAATTATCCCAAATTGGTAATCTTAAACATTCTCCAAATGTTCTCCCCCAAACATTCTCCCCCATTTTGACTAACATCAAAAAGGTTTTCTCTCCAAGGAGGTCAATGTCTCATGTCCCAATGAGATCTTACAATCTCCCCCTTGATCCAAAAATAAATACCTAGGATGCCTACCATCTTCCTAATGATAATTCACATATCACTCAAGAGAGGCAATCCTATACACTCTCCCAATTTCCAAATTGGGTTTCTAAAAATCCATCAATTTTCCCAATTGATAACCTTTTCCCTTTCAAGAAGAAGGAAAAATACATCCATCACTCCAGGATGGATACCTCCCCCTAAAGGCTTGCTCCCCCTTGACCATTGCGCCAACAATGTCCTTGGGAAGTCCCTAAGCCAATAGGAACTCTAAATCATCAAAGTTAAGGTTAGAAATTCAACATTGAACTTTCTAACACCTTAAGATTGATACAAACCCTAAACACCTCTCCTAATCCATATCCAGTGGATTTTCACCCTTCATCATGCTTCCCAAAGCATATCCTAGGGTTAGGAGTGGTTAGGGACCTTAATCGCAGCTGAAATCGGGTTAGACAAGCTTGTTTATCCCGAAATCGGTAATCGATCAGTGATTGAAATCGATCATTGAACTATCGATTTGCCACTATGAGCAGTCGACTGATAACTGAAAAATCTGATTTTCAATTATCAGAAATGAGATTTGGGAATTCATAAATAATTATACGTTTATAAAAAAAATCACGAAAATTGATACGTATAATACCTATGACCAATACAATGGATGAAAAATGTTTGAAAAATATTTTACCCATAAAATATTGAAATTGATACAAAATTCAAAAGTGAATAAAACTTCTAAGTTGTTGGCTCACTTTGTATCAATCTCATCAATGATGATTGCTATCAAAAGATAGACTTCACCAAGTTTTTTCAAAATGATTTAAAAATGTTTTCAAAACCTTATTTTGGATCATATTCCTTGGTCTCTATGTACATGACTTGTACACAAGCTTTCCCAATGATCCACTATTGAAATTAGATGAGTTTTAGTTCATCTAGATGCAAAAACTATACACCTTGAACTTAACTCATATCCTAGCATCTCACATGTATCTAGGGTGTATAAATACACATACATGTCAATTGGATGTGAGATATGGGTTTTGGTTCATTTAAACTAGGGTTTCATGCATCTTCTAAGGCAACCCTACTTGATTCCCTTATAAATGGGACACCAAGTCATGCCATTGTCCTTAGTTCAATTTTAATCAATTAAATGCATGAAATGATCATAGCATAAAGATAGAAATAATTAAGCATGGCCAATGATCATGATGTCATGGCATATGATAAAATCTAAAAACACATGACACTTAAATCCTTAACCTAAGCATATTCATGACATATAAAATGATTAAGAATAAGCATGATGTCATGGCATGTCATATGGCAAACAAAGCATGGCATATAAAATATATAGGTATAATAATACCTAAATTTTAATATTAGTTGCCATTTGTTGTGATTAAATATATTTTGCCACATTATCACTAGTTTCCCTAGTGTGCCAAAAACCCAAAATGGCACACTAACCGCTAAACCTAAATTGTGCCAATTTGATCACTTTATCAAACTTCATAATTAATATTGGCACATCCTAAGATCTTTTTAGGATTAAAACTCAAATGTATTTTCAAGGCAACCATAACCTTGAAAATATCCTAAAGTGCCACCTTTACCATGGTTGAGTTAACTACTCATCCAATCAAGGTTGGCACACCCTAAACCCACCTAGCGTGAATCAATCATGCTCTTAGCAACCCAAAACCGATTTGAGCTCCTAGGGTTAATTAGGTATTCCTTAGGGATAACCTCCCTAGATACCTTCCTAATGACCCTCCTAGGCTTATTAGCCTTGGTCATTTTGGTCTTACCTAGGTTGACTCTAGGGGTAACTCCCCTTGCAACCTTCTTAGTGGCCACCCTAGGTTTCTTACCAACTTTGGCCACTAGGCACACCCCTTGGTCAACTCTAGGGATGACTTCCCTATTGACCTTAGTTTTCCTAGGTTTAGTTCCATAATCAAATGAAACATTGTGATAGGTTTCCTTGGGCTTAGGTTTGCCCTTGGATGAATCTAATTTCCTAGGTCTTGATTTTTGACCATTTGACTCTAGGCTATGACTTCTAGACCCTACATGTTGACCTCTTGACCCTTGAAATAGATTTTGCATTTTTGCAAGGGTCTTTTCCATCTTTTCAAGCCTTGACCTCAAGACTTGATTTTCCTTTTCTAGTTGCCCAATTTTAGAATTTTGATTTAATCCTTGGGCATTTGACTTCCTAGGCATATGCCTAGTCCATTTAGGATTGAAACCTAGGTGTTCTCCTATTTTCTTGATAGATTCCCTAGGTAAAATATTTTTAGGGACATTAGTCCCAAATTTCTTCTTATTTCCTAAGTGGACACTCTTAGCACCTAAACAAATATGTCTATTATTTCTAGCATGCTTCTTATCCCTAGAAATTGAAGGTGCATTAATAAATTTTACCTTAAGGTTTGCCTTGGAGGCTCCCCCTACTTGTGTTGCTCCTTCTTGCCCTTTCTTCTTCCCCCTTGGGCAATGACTCCGGTAATGCCCCTTTGAGTTGCACTTGAAGCATATGATGTGCTCCTTGCCTTTAGATGTTGGGGAACCGACATCCTTGACTTTTGGTGCCGGTTAAGCTTTCTTGACCTTCTTTGGGCACTTGCTCTTGTAGTGCCTGGTTTCCCTACACTCAAAGCAAATTATATGTTTTTTACTTAAAACCAAATTGCTTGAGTTACCTAGTTCGGTGGTGGAGACCGGAATTGGACTTTGGGCTTCTTCATCTTGACCGGATGTCGAAGCTTCTTCTTGATGTTCCGGTATGGAGGTTCTCTCCTCCCCCTCAATCATTGAGGTGGATGCTTCTTCCACTTCCTCCACCTCTTCCGATCCGGAAGTTGATTCCTCACTGTCTTGTGAGGATGATGATGATTCTTCTTCGGTCTCCTCCTCTTCCAAGTCTTCTTGGACCGATTCGGGATTGTCGTGGAACTTGATCAACTTGTTCCACAACTCCTTGGCATCCCTATAGCTTCCTAATCTGGACAAAATGTCGTTAGGTATCAAGTTAATCAACATTTTTGTTACCTTAACGGTTGTCTTGAATTTTTCCCATTGCTCCTCGGTCCATCGCTTCATTTTGAGGATTTCGCCATTCTCTCCTCTCGGAGCATCAAAACCTATAGTTACGGCAAACCAATTTTTGATATTTGTCATTAGAAAATATTCCATCCTACCTTTCCAATACGCGAAATGTTCACGGTTGAAGGAAGGTGGAATGTTGACGTCATCACCCAATTTTTCTTGGAAATCCATATTCTTCCCTCTAGCTTCTTGACTCCGGGTTGTTAATCCGTAGAAGAGCCCCAAGCTCTGATACCACTTGTTGGGATCTTTGTAACGGCTAGAGGGGGGAGAATAGTGTTTCTTTGTTTGTAGATGGAATTCGATCTCGTTCGTGTCTACAATTTCGTTAGCGCAGCGGAATATAGATAATGATAACAATAACGAAATAGACAATTACACACGAACACGAGTATGTAATGTGGTTCGAAACCGCACAGTTCCTACTCCACGGATCGGGCTCAAACGAGCCCTAGTGATGCCAATCACATGCCACTATGAAATAACTCCTTCTCGGAACAATTCGGAGGTAGAGAAACCTCGTACAATGTATACAACAGTAATACAAGATGAATACAAGCACTATAATGAAATACAAAGCAATACAAGTAAAGAAAACACTTTACAAATGCTCTTTGAATGCTTGATCACTTGGTTGATCGAGTAGCACTTGGAGACCACTGATTGCGGCGACCTTCGCTAAATCGCCTCAAAGAACCATTACATTTTCCTCCATCACGAGCTCCTTATAAAGCTTCAACCTGTGCTGGAAAAAGTCGATCAGTCGACTGATCGGGACCATCAGTCGACTGATGCCACTTTTGTCGTGAGACAATAGCTAGATCCACGTTGGATAAGTCTAACGGATCTACCATCAGTCGACTGATCATACCCATCAGTCGACTGATAGAGTCCTCACTCGACCAGTCGAGTCTCGACTCCGATGCGTGGCGATTTCTCGAGCACCGGTCGCGATCACACAATCGATCATTGCTCGAGCCATCGATCATTGCCCACTTCAGCGATCATTTGCTGGGCTGACCTGACGTCAAACCCTAGTTGACTTGGTCCAGTCGACTGCCACATGACACCAGTCGACTGGCACACCTCAAACATGAGGTTTTAGCCCAAGTATGGTTCCCCCATACTTGCTAGACCACCCTTAGTCTAGACCTAAGCATTCTAGCCACCTCCATCAGCCTCACGTCTCTCGGATCCCTCCAAGTCATCCATGACTTGTTCATCCATCGCGCTAGCCTTCAGGTGCTTCCATCGGCTATGTCATGCTAACGGTGTCTACACCGCCAAGGTACATTGGACTTACACCGCCAAGACTCCGCTTGGACTTTCTGCCAATATCAAACCCTTGGACTTCTCAAATGCCAAGACTCAAGCTTGGACTTTCCCTTGCCAACCCATGTTGGACTTTTCATGCCAAGACCCATGCTTGGACTTTCCATGCCAAGACCCATGCTTGGACTTTCCCTTGCCAACCTATGTTGGACTTTCCATTTGCCAAGACTCATGCTTGGACTTTTCTCAAATGCCAAGTGTCCCACTTGGACTTCCCATGCCAAGTACCCATGACTTGGACTTTCCCATGACAATTACATTGTCATATGTTTTTGTCAAAACATCCAAACATCACTCGAGTCAAACTCGAGTCTTGGTCAATCGTGACCTAGGCCAATTGCACCAACAGCAGCGAACTCCGACAATCGAAATTCTATTGAAGGAAGTATGACAAGAGAAAGCATTATCGTCCTCATCAGGATAACCATGGAAGATGTCTTATGTGTGCACCTCTCTCTGACTCCTGCTTCAACGCCGGCATCCCCTAGCACAGCTCTGACCCCAACACCAGCGCCTGCTCCTCCGACACCGACCACGCCAAAGATGATTCCTATAGTATCGCTGTCGACCGAGTCATCTTCAACAGTGTCTCCACAAGAGTCCTCCAAAGAGGTGCCCTCCTACACGCTATTGGATAGAGATCCCAAGAAGGGAAAAGCTCTGATGATTAGTAGGGGCTCCCCACTTTCCTCTGAAATTATAACCAAGAGACTCCCCAAGCACTTCAAATCATTATCCGTGAAAGAGTATAATAGTTCCACCAATCCAGAAGAGCATTTGGGTCAATTCAAGAATGTTGCCTTGTTGCATAATTACACTGACACTGTGAAGTGTAAAGTCTTCTCCATCACCTTAGTGGGATCTGTACATAGGTGGTTTGATTGGCTATCCTCATGGATCTATCTGCTCTTTCGGTGAGTGATGATGGTAGTATTTTGTCATGGTACTATTCCAAATTAATTACCAAACCCTCTCTACACTAATATAGCATAGTGAATAGCTCGGATCATTTCCCAACGAGTGTAATTGATAGAACAACAGTGTTAGGATTATTAATTATTGCTTTTTGTTTTCTATTATAAATGGGGTTTGCAATGTAAAAGTCTAATCCTACTGAGTGAAAGACAGTGCAAGTAATTAAACCTTAATCTAACTAAACTACAATGATAACAAAATTAAAGAAGATATAAACTAAGCGGTCAAACAAGAGCATTCAAAAACAAAAAGATAGTGCAGAAATTTAAACAACAATTTAAATGCAGAATAATATGAGTGTAAGCAAAGCATGAAATTAAACTATGATTACAATAAAATTAAGCTAATGAACAATTAAGATACAGAACAATTAGACTAAGGAACCATTAACCTAATGAACAACTAAGCAAAGTTACAACTAGCATAAATAATTCATGAATGACAAAATAAACTACAGCTAAACTCCTAATTAAACGCAGGATAAACAATCAAATTAAACACTAGAATTAAACATCAAAGTAAACAAGATAAACATCCAATTAAATGGATAAACTCCAAGCGTAACCACTGATAACTCCACAACAGTGACAACAACCCGAACAACTCCCTCCGACGAATGGAATGATTGGATTCCTTGTCGAAAAATCCTCTAGCAAGTGCTAAAGTGTAGGATAAAGCTAGCCCTATGCTTCGGCGATGGTTGGTAGAGTTGTCGAATCCTGGTAGCTTGTGGGTGGTTCTGGAGACAGAGCGGCCAAATCCTAGCCGCTGGAAAGAGTGGAACCAGAGCCTAGGCTGCAAGATCAATTCATCGATGATGAAAGCTAGGTACTGCCACTGGATTTGGTGCCCGAATTCACCGTCGATGAGCTGGAAATAGTTGTTACCCAATCGGTGCATTAGCAAGTAACCACAGCCTTCCGAATCACATCCAGCTGAGGCATCTCAGCTCTGGCAGTAGGCATTGGAAGCTTTGTCGGTGAAAAGCATTGGAATCTCCCTCGCTGCTCGCTGTCGATGAGCTATTCGAATCCCAACATCTCGTCTGTCGATGGATGGAAGGAGATTGTAGTCGGCTGATGGATGGAAGGACCACCAGAGATGGGTTGCCGAAGCTGTTGTCGCCGCTATGGAGTTGTCGATCACCGCTCGCTCGCGTGAGGAAGAACATCGCCATGACTTCTGTGTCACTGCACTGTGCGATTCTGCTCATGAAGGAAATGTGAGATTTTAAGGTGATTTTTCATGGTTGTCCGATCTCAATCTCAGCCCTTGATTCAATCTAGGGTTTAATTTCATGATTAATCAATGAACTAAGCAATGCGTCCAATGGTTAAGATTACCCCAATTTTGAAGGGATCTGATCAATCTGCATGGACGATCATGATCAGTCTAATCTGGATGAAGGGATAATAGGTCTAGATCTAAATGTATCGACCGGATTTCTCCAAATCTGGATAAATGGCTCAGAATCAAGCCACTTTCATTGGACGGTCCATATTGCTCAGATTTGATCTCTTGATTGGATTGCCTTCGATCTTGATGAAGAACTCATATTAAATCAGCTTAAAATGCCATTATGATCCTAGATGAAGCCATATTTGATCCAACTTGAGTCTAGTCTGTTGGATCGATGCGGTTCGCTAGAGGGGGGTGAATAGCGAAAAACCTTTTCTTTTTCTTTTGTTAAAACTCGAGAGATAATTAATTAATTGCAGCGGAAATGTAAAAATAAAAAAGACAATCAACACAAGGGTTTTACTTGGTTCGTAGCCGAAGGCTACTACTCCAAGGCCCTAGTGGTCCTTGACCACGTACGGAGGGCAAATTACAAAACAAACTCCTCCTCGTTGGAGGTAGGAGTTAATCGATACAAAAAGAACTTGAGGTAGAGGGACACTCCCCCTCTCCTCGTTACGATAAAAAAGCTTCGAAGAATGTAAATGAGCAACGACACTAAAATTAAAGCCGACGTACAAAAATAAAGGAAATGAAACCTAGACGTCGGAGAAGAAGAAGCACGTTGTTGTCGGTAGCTTTGCGGAGACTTTTTGGAAGCTTAGAATTGTTGTTAAAACCCTAGGTTTCGCCCTCCTTTTATAGCCTTTGAGCCCCTTTTTGAGTGGGTCTTCAACCAATCACAAATGGACACCAAACCGCTTTGAGGTGGAGTGATAAGCCTTGACTCCTCGAATCTGATCATTGACCATCGATCGATGGCCATCATCGATCGTGATGGCGACATCGATCGATTGATGACCTTTCAGCGATCGGATACCACAGCGGTCGAGTCCTCCAGTAGCGATCGTGATGCTTCTTTGCAAGTCAAAGTTAGCTCAATAAAAATATAATTTCGATGGTCGTCGACCATCCGATCTCGACCTAGACCATCTATAAGATGTCTTTGGTCGGATCTACGCTTAAGATCATCCCCGTAAAGAGGATACGACCTTACTTACTCTCGCACACACGAGCTTACCTCGATACTTACGTGTCGCTTTTGCTTCCGGCCTTCCACTCGATTCCGCGGCTTCCTCCGGGTGTCGCTAGCCTTCAGCTCCAGCTATATCAATCTTCTGCACACTCGATTCAGCTCGTGAGAAAACAAAATAGACTTAACTTTGTGTCTTTGCTATAATCAAAACACAGGTTCGATTTCGGTGCCTCACTGCACCAACATAGTCCAATGGCTCATCTCAATCTCCTACAAATTTATAATAAGGTCCAAAATGAATCCAAACTCATAAAACATGTTAATAATCAACAATAAATCACTTGAGAGGATAAAAATATTGATTTTAAGGACCAAAGTAATACGATAAACTGATAGTTATCAATTCCCCCACGCTTATTCTTGCGTGTCCCGAGCAAACAAAGAAAACCAAGAGTAAACTGAAGATATATTTCTGTAGCAATTCCAAATCATACATAGAAAATCATGAAAGAAAGTTACCTAGGGTTGTCAAATCTTAAAGACTCAAGCAATCATAGACTCAAATCTTACACAGGTTAACAAACATGGTGACTTCAATCAATCATGAATAGACTATGAATGATTAACCTCACAAGATAAGTGGTGGTTTCTCTCGCTCTCATAAGCATATAATAGTGGAGTTCACTCAAGCTACTCATGGTTTATGCACTACCATATGCTTGCTTTTCTTCTACCTTCGCCATGATATACACATAAGAATGCACAATTATTGAAGGCTTATTAGGAATGTAAGGGAAACATGAATACAAGAAAAATGACGATATGTGTGAAAGGAAAGAAAGGTAAGAAATAAAATAGCTATAGAAATGCAAGAAGATATGAAAATACTGAAATGCTATATAGATGAGTACAAGAAAGCAATGCCCCAAAAGTTTTCATCCAAGCTAGCTTTTCACAATTCACTAACATATGTAAACAACCCCTATCACTTCCACAATACAAATCCATATATGATATACAATAAATCTCTCAATAGTTGTAACAAGGGATGTCTATCACAAAAAATACTATCACACAGACAAAAAACTGCATAACATATCAAAGATTTTTTTATTACCTTTATTGTTTTGGCCAAATGTTTTTTTTACCTCTTTTTTTTCTTAACATTTTTTTTTAAATTATTTTTCTTGACATGCAATGCACTTCCCTATGTTCTAAAAAATATGATTATAGGTGGAGCCATAGATGGGGATTCAAATCGGGCTCATAAAGCTCATGGGAGGAGGCTGGAAAACATGGAGGTGGGCACCAGCCGAAGACGTGCCGAAGGACCATCAATTAACTTCAGCCCTGAGGACCTGCGAGGAGTTTCTGTTCCACACGATGATGCCTTGGTGATCCGAGCCACCATAGCTAATTATGATGTGGCTAGAATCTTCGTTGACATAGATAGCTCGGTCAATATTTTATTTAAGGGATCTTTTGACTATATGCAACTTGACCAGGCCCAGCTCCAACCGATGAACACTGCTCTATTCGGTTTCTCGAGACATGAGGTATCTCCACTCGGGCGGATCGATTTACTTTTATCTCTAGGAGAAGAATCCCTCCGTCGGACCAGAATCACCACCTTCATAGTGGTGGACGCTACCTCGACCTACAATGTCATTTTGGAAAGGCCAGCGCTACACTCCTTCGAAGCCGCCATATCTACTTACCACCAGAAGATCAAGTTCCCCATAAACAATCAAGTGGGAGAAGCCGTAGGGGATCAAAAGGCACCTAGAAGATGTTACATGGAGGAAGTCCGGACGAGTCCCAGAAAGAGCCAGAAGATCGAAGGCACAGAAGTCTACACCCTCCGAGAGGAGCCATTGGGTGAAGATGAAATTGTGCAAATCTGGCCTCAGATAGATTAGCTAGTTGATTCCATGGCAGGATGTGAACTCATTTGCATGTTAGATGCTTATCAAGGGTATCATCAAATTCCTCTAGCTCAAGAAGAGCAAGAAAAAGTCAGCTTTGTCATGGTGGATGGTACTTTTTGTTACAAAGTCATGCCATTTGGATTAAAAAATGTTGGCGCCACTTACCAAAGGATGATGGATAAGGTCTTTCGGTCATAGATCAATTAGAACATTGAAGTATATATAGACTACATTCTTATCAAGTCTACCAAGGCCAAAGATATTATCAAGGACATGGCCGAGACATTTAGTACACTGTGACGATATGGAATCCAACTCAATCCTAGCATGTGTCTATTCGGCATCAAAAATGGTAGATTCCTCATCTACATAGTAACTGAGCAGGGTATTGAAGTTAATCCCGAGAAAGTTCAAGCTTTGTAAAATATGGTTTCTCCCCGAAGTACCAAATAAGTACAGAGGCTATTGGGGAGGATAACAGTGCTCTCACATTCATCCCTAAGTCGGCTGAGTGGAGTTTGCCCTTTTATAAGATACTCCGCAAGTCGGCACAATTTTCATGGGATGAAAAATATGAACGAGCCTTCATGGAGTTAAAGCAATACATATTTGAATTACCCACTTTAGCAAAGTCAGTGGCAGGAGAAAGCTTACAAATATTATACTTGGTTGCATCTGAAGAAGCTATGGTGTTTGTCCTGATTCGGCAGGAGGATGGTAAGCAATTACCTATCTATTTTGTTAGCCACTTATTAAAAGCTACTGAAAGCCGATTTACTACATTGGAGAAGTTAGCCCTCACTCTCCTTATAATGGCTCGGAGACTTCGCCCTTATTTCTTGTCTCATCTAGTCATGGTATTGACCAATAATGACCTTGGAAGAATATTAATTAATCCTGAAGCCTCTGGTTGATTGATTAAATAGACCACAAAATTAGCCGAGTATGATATTCAATAGAAACCTCGGACGACTCTCAAGGGACAAGTACTGGCAAATTTCTTGGCCGAAACACCGGGATCCGAGAATAATGAAGTATGGAAAGTATATGTTGATGGTTTGGCTACTAAGCAAGGAAGCGGTGTCAGAGTGTTGTTAATATCTCCTCAAGAAGACTTGCTTCGAATAGCTATGCAACTCAATTTTCGAGCCTCTAATAATGAAGTCGAATATGAAGCTTTACTAGCTGGTCTTCGGGCGGCTTGTCATGTTGGAGCTTCATGGATTGCCTTGTATTTCGACTCACAGCTAGTCGTGGAGCAAGTTAAGGGATCATTCGACACCAACAATCAGTGATTCCAACTCTACATATAGGCTTACCGCAATTTGGCAGCAGAATTCCAAGAGGTAACCCTTCATAAAATTCCTTGGGTAGATAATTAGAAGGCCAATGAGTTAGCTCGCATGGCTAGCGCACTTACCACCTAGAGGCTAGAGGACTCACTGGCTGAGATTTAGCTTATCACCCATATAGATAAAGAGTAGAATGTGTCGAGACGCCCTTCGGATTGGAGAGATCCACTAATAGATTATCCAAGGAAGGGAGTACTGCCGAATAACAGAGTCGAGGAACAACTCATAAAGAAAAGAGGAGGCCAGTTTGTCCTAATCGGGGATACCCTATATAAGCGGGCCTTCGCCCGTCCTCTACTCAAGTGCCTTGGACCAGAAGAGGTTGATTATGTCATGAAAGAAATACATGAAGGTTGATGTGGGAATCACTTGGGAGGAATGCCCTTGGCTCGGAAGATTCTCTTGGCCAGATATTTTTTGCCAACCCTCCAGAAAGATGTCGCTCGCCATGTTCGTGTATGCCTCAGTTGTCAAAAGCATCAGAATTTCTCTCAATAGCCAGCTGAGTTATTAAAGGCTTCAGTGACATCATGCTCCTTTGACCAGTGGGGAATGGATATAGTGGGCCCACTACCAACCAGGTCGAATCAGAAAAAGATCCTATTTGTAGTCGTGGATTATTTTTCAAAGTGGGTAGAAGCAAAACCCTTGGCCAAGATAACTGAGGATGATGTATTAAAGTTTCTCTGGAAAAGCATAGTCTACCAATTCGGCATTGCTCAAAGACTAGTCTCAGATAATGGGCAACAATTTCAAGGTCGAAAGATAAGAGAATGGTGCAAGTAGCTAGAGATTCAACAGGCTTTCACCTTAGTAGCTTATCATCAAAGCAATGGGCAAGCTGAAGTTACCAACTGGGAGTTAATTCGGGGACTTAAAATTAAGTTGGACCATACAAGGGGAAGTTGGGTCGAGGAACTGCCAAGTATTTTATGGGCATACCGAACAACTCCCAAAGACAGTACGGGCCTCACTCCTTTTCATCTGGTCTATGACTCTGAGACCCTTGTCCCCGTGGAAATCGACATGGGTTCACCGAGGATCTCAACCTACACCTCGGACAATAGCAACAATGATGAGAAAAGACTGGCAGAATTAGACTTGGTAACCGAGACACGAGACAATGCTGCCAGCTGAATGGATGCCTTTCAGCGAAAGATAGCTCAAGCCTACAACAAGAAAGTTGTACCTTGCTTCTTCCAGCTCGGTGACTTTGTATGGAAGAAAATTCAGCCAGCAGAGGAGGTTTGCAAATTGGCGCCCCGATGGGAGGGTCCTTATAAGATTTTTAAGAAGCTCAGCTCGGGAGCTTATTATCTGCAAGATAGCGAGGGAAAAGAGCTCACTCGGCCATGGAACGCTTTTCATTTGTGGCCTTATCATGTGTAGCGACCAGAGGGTATGTAATAGTGCTTTATTTTGAATAATAAAAGGTTTCTCTCATTGTTGCAGGCATATACTTCTCTAAGTCAGCTATCACGGTGCATTCTTACAAGAGCCGCCTATCATGGCGCATCTCGGATAAGTCGCCTATCACGGTGCATCACGGATAAGTCACCTATCATAGCACATTGTTATAAACGTCAACTATCACGGTGCATTCTTATAAAAGATGCCTATCACGACGCATCTCGGATAAGTCGCCTATCACGTTGCATTCTTATAAAAGTCATCTGTCATGGTGCATTCTTATAAAAGCCACCTATCACGATGCATCTCGGCAAGGTCACTTATCATGGTGCATCTCAGCAAATCCGCCTATCCGGGCGTATTATTTCTAAGTCGCCTATCACGGTGCGTCCCTCTCGGTCCCTTATCATAGGGCATTATAAAGGTACTTATTATGGTTCATTACGATTCCAAGTATTTCCTACTATCACTTGTTACAGCATGGTTTACTTTATGAAACAATAGTTAGACTCGGCAAAAAACTTGTTATATTAAAAGTTAAATACAAACATTCGTTACCAGTTCTAAAAATTGCCGAAAAGAAAACAAAAGGGAAATGCCGAATACAGCTACAGAAGTCCTACTACTATTATAAGGAAATAAAAACTAAGTTATTTGTGAAGTCCATCGAGTGTCAAGTTCGGGGTCTCGTCTATCAGCCATTGGAGATCTAGGAATTTGGCGGGAGCTCCTTCAGGGGGATAGTCGGCCTCTTTGAACTGCCGAATTGATCCCTCATAGCCTATCTCTAGGAGGTCAACGGTGCGCTCTCCTAGGATATCGGCAAACACCACGGATGCCAAGAAGGCCTTCTTGCACTGCATTCGCTCGGTAGGAGGCTAGTTCAGCCTTGGTCGTCTCAGCCTGGGCTGCTAACTCCTCTCACCTGGTTGCCTCTGAGGTAGCTTAGGCAGCTCATGCTTGTTCAGCATTGAGCAACTTTGCTCACAATCTCTTCACTTCTATAGCTTGGGCTCGAAGTTCTTCTACTTCAGTCGCATGTAGCTATAGGTGCTTGATTTCTCAGGCTTGGCTCCACAGATCATCCTCGTAGTGGAGGGACTTTGACTGGTACACGACTGTCTCGGCCTGGGCCATCCCGAGCTCTGTCTCCTTGTCATGGAGCTTAGCCAAGATCACTGCCACCTGGGCCTACATCCCCTAAAACATAGTCGTCATGGGGGCAGGTCATCAACTCTAGGTGGTATCACCATAACTGCGAAACAACCAAGATGGGTTAGCTAAAAAAACAAAAACAAACAACAAAACAATGAAAAACTTTCACTTGCGCCAGATGGGCATTCATGGCATCGCACAATGCAGGAATGGACTTGTCCTTAGCGGACAATCCGACAACATCATGGATCTCCTTGAGGAATCCCTGAGGAGTCAGTCATTCCCTCCTCATCACGGAATGGTCGGTGATATCCCGGGGAGAGACAAGCTAGGATTGTGAGGTTAGGAGGCTGATGGTTCAGAGGGGGGAGCAGGGGCCTCTAGATATGCCTCCACCGGAATCGGAGCTGGACTATCAGATGGTCCGTCGTTACTTGGCCAATTGAGTCGTGAGGACTTGAGCTAGGAGATCTGTAAGAGGGAATCTCCTCGAGAGAATGGATGGCCACCCAGCTCTTCTTCCGGTGCTGTCGTAGCTCCTTAGAATCTTCAGAGTTAATCATCTCGGACATCATGGATGGTCGAGGTGGGGGGAGTTCATCTGAGCCTCCCTTGTTCGGTGTCTCGGCAGGAGCGTTCGGAGGAGCAATCATTTCGGCCCGTTTCCATTTCATCTGTTTTTTTATAGAGGCCCTCAACATAACTTCGGTTGCAAAAAGACACAACACGGGTTAAATATTAGTAATAAATAAAAAGAGAAGAAGTACTAATTTTTACCTAAAGATCCACTCAATTAGGCCTCTATCGGGCTTATACCAAAATAGTACAATAGCCCCTCCTCTAGCAATACATTGACATCGAAGCTTAAGCCTGAAAGCACTTCGACGATCTCTCGGTAGGAAGATGACTTCTTGAAGCTTCATAGGGATGGAGTGGGTGGTAGCTCGAGCTGCCAGTCACTCAGCCAAGAGAAGGAGTCCGGCTTTACGTACAAGTACAAGTTTTTCCAATGTTTATGGTGTTGGGATTTATACTGAAAGCCTAGCTTTTGTATGAACATTTTACTTTGAAATAAGAATCACATGATCATTGTTTGCATATTTATAGTTATGCATATTGTCTAATACTTTACATTGTAGATAGTATGGTGTGTAGTGTCCACAGAAGATCATGTTATCAGTTCCTTGTAGAGTATAAGTAGAGGCTCACAACTAAGATGATTTTGGACAAACCATTGGCATGGTTGTAGTGTAATTTGGTATTGGTTTATCTTGACCATAGAATTATACTAGTACACTTTGTGTGTATTGAGCAGGACCGACTTAGAGGTAATTCAATTTATTGCTGACTACATAATTGAATCAAACCTCGGATATTATGGTGTACATTCTCTTAATCCCGATATAATAACGGGCACATGTACTTAATATTTATTTCTTTGATTTACCAATGGGCAAGATTTATGGGTTAAATCGATAGGCCCGGTAAGTTGGGAAATAATATTATTTACATGGTGTGTCGTTGATTATAGGAGGAAATCATGTCCTATGTATTAGGATGATGATGTCCCCTTGAGGAGCTCATAAGGATCATCATGTAAATCCTGCAGGTGGACTTGGTCCAGCATGATGATAAGGTTGAGTGGTACTACTCATGGAGTTAGATATTAATTAATTAATTGTCAGTAAATTAATTAATTAACGGACATTCGATATCTTAAACACGGGGAGATATTTGTACAATTAATATATGGAGCCCATATCTAATTATGGGGGTTGGTGAGGTAGTTCAATGATGATCCTCTAGTGGAATGGATTATCATTAATGGATCGGATTTTATGTGGGCCAGATCCATTGGGTGGTCAAGATCCAACTCTTCCTCATGGTCCCTATTGTAGCTTAATATAAAACCCTCATGAAGCCTAGATCTATATAAGTGGTTGGAGAGACTTGGGCGTTGATGAGTTTTTTGGTTCAAGGGTTGGTTTGGGCGGCAAGAGTTTTGGAGAGGCTAGGGTTTGGAGTTGGCATTGAGAGGCTTGGACGCCACAAGGAATTAGGGTTTTCTTGTCTTCCTCTCCTTTGGTCGGTGGCAACAAGCTTCTTCCTCTCCACTTGGCCGGCAGCAACCACCACCCTTTCCCTCTCTTTTGGCCGACGGCAAGAGTTAAGGTTTCTTCCCTTGGAGCTCTTGTCCGGCGCCCACACTCTCTCCCTCTCCTTAGGGCCGGTGGACACCAACCTTGGGGGTTGGTGGTTGGCGCAAGAAAGGAGAAGAAAGGGGCTTTGGTTATCTTCCTTTGTTTTGAGCGAACGCAGAAAGGAAGATACATGATCTAGGAGGCTTCAACTCTTGGAGGATCATTGCCCACACAACGTTCAAAAGGAGGATAGGTCATACAATAGAAGATCAAGAGATCAATAAGAGGTATAATCTTGTTTGTTTTGATTTTAGTTCTTTTGTATCATGTATGTGGTTAATTTACTTAGACTTCGAAGATAAACACAAAAACCGGCGATCCGTACATCATCTATTCGCGACTAATCAAGAAAAAGAGTTAGGTTACTTAAACAACAAGTTTTTTCAAGTGACCACTCGAATCGAATAGCACGATGATGAATCGGTTACTTGGGTAATCCCTTTTCGTCCGGATTAATTTGTTTTTATCTAAGGATGCGAGATAGGATCGTCATGCACAAGCAACCGAAGCGGGAAGCAATTCCCCACAAGTAGTATCAAAGCCACGATTTCTGGTTTTGTGTGTTTTGGATTCATTTACTTTTATGCACTTATCACATATTATGTGTGTCAGATAATAGTAGGATGTGCGTAGGCTAACTTTTTGGTTGCAGACATAAGATCCAACTATTATGGCCATATGTGTGTGTATGTGATTGTATGTGTGTAATCATAATATTATTTGAATCCTCGGGGTTGATGCGGCTAGTATTTAATTTTTGTAATTAAGTACGACATTGTTTAGCCACTCTTTTATTTTAGTTTACTTTCAATCTAGATTTCATGTATACTCATTTGTAGAGTATAGGATCGATGGATGTAAATTAAAATAATTTTTTTTGGCTCGGATCTCCGAATGACTTGTACATGGCGTAGGGAGGAGCGAATGAGGTGACAACACGACTGGAGGCATATTGGAGAACTAAAGTCATAATAGTTGGAAAGTTTGTTTTTCATATTTATTGCTTTTGATTTATATGCTTGTTGTGGTTGCATAGTTAAAATTCCTCAATTTTAAATTACTAAGTGAGAGAGGGATATTTTTTAAATTCCCACGCCCTCCATTACAATTTGACATGTGATGCGAACAAACTTACGCGTTGGCTCTGAGTGCCTTCCTCCATATCGGATGAGTTTGTTTTGTGGAACACTAGGTCAAATATAGTTATAGGAAATTATTTAGGAGTGTGTGTACTTCCCCATCAGAAGGCACATAATCTGAGATAATTGCCTTAGTATCGAGTAATGGTGAACACTTAGATGCAGATAAGAGTATCCTCCCCATCGGAGTCACTGCTTTTATTTGTAGGGTCGAAGAGGAACCAACTATTAATTTTATTTGTCAAAAAGTAAGTTTGATAGGATAATAAAATTAATGGGTAAAACCACCTCTTACAAATGTAGAATTCGTATATGTCCACACTATCGTGACATACGATATTCTCGGTGTTTTGAGGTATTGGTTGATTTTAAAATTTTATTGTTTGAGGAATCAATAATTTTTTAAATCTAATGTTTTGATCTATATGATTCTTAGGTTTTTCAAAATGACTTTCAACCCACTTGCTGTGATACTAAAGGAAAACAAATTTACTTGACCCAATTATGTAGATTGGAAAAGGAATCTAGATATTGTCTTAACTACTGAGGAGTACAAATATGTACTCTTCGAGGAGTGTGTAGGATCGAGTGAACCGAGAGAGGGGGGTGAATCTCAGTATTTAATAATTTTAAACTAATAAACGTACGCAGCGGAATATAAAGATAATTAACAACACAATCAATTTTACTTGGTTCACAACCAGGACTGGGTTGCTACTCCAAGGCACGTAGCTCTACCACGAGCTACCTCGATGGGCAATTCACTAAATACCCTCCGACTCGAGTGCTCTCTGTTAGTAATATATGAGAGATGTCCTAAGGCAATCGCCTTATGTATGAATCATTTATATGATAAATGAAGATTCACTATTTGAGTATACATGTTTTATGTATTTGATTGGATCTTAAACTCATTTACTGAATGTCCACGATACGATTCACAGCATGAGAGAATTTATGATTGGATCACAACTAGTGAGTATCTCTACATGTGTAATTGTGATGTATCGGAATTATCCCTAGTCGATGAATTGATGGATTTGGACACCATCAATTCTGTCGAGACTAGCACGAGGTATACTCCTTGGTGTATCCAAGCAGCTGATTCTCACTGGCTGGAGACATAGTGATGTCCGGAGTTAATCGTGGATGCTAGTTATGGTAACTAGTTCATTGGAGTGACCAGTCGTAAGACTTCATATGGTTCTCTGCATATATAGATATGTCAATGAAGTTCTTACTGTGGCTTAAGTGCGAGGTTCCTTTGACTTGCGGTATTCAAGTCATCTTGATCATGGAGACTTATGCTTTGACATCTTAAGCAAACATCTCTAAGGAGATGTGGACCCGGGATGATTGGGTATAAGTCGAAGTGATCGAAGGTGTTTGAATAGCCTATAAAGGATTCACCACTCCTTGCGAGGAGATGTATACCCATGGCCTCTCGTCGGATTGTTACTAAAGTCTTTGGCCAAAGCATTACATGTTTAGAGTAAGGTACTCTTCGAAACATGTGGAGTAACTAGAATCCGTAGGACGAGGAAATGATACTTGGGCTAGGTGTGACGTAGTCAGCCTAGTGGGGACTGACACAATAGACCATGTCCTGAACCAAGTGGGTATAAGATGAGTGAAGGGAATGGGGCACGATTCATTCTTGCTCTTGAAGGGTTTGAGAAATAGTTACCGGATCAGATTGATCTTTTCGGTTAATTGGGGATCATGATGTACTACTAGGTGCCACTCATGATCGTTCTATAATTAATGGTTAATTATAGGCGGCCAACATAAACCGAGAACTTATTTGGTCACGCGCGAGTCAAAGGATTTAAAGCGAGCTTGAGAATGGGATTCTCGGGCCAAGGAGAAACTATGTTTGGTTGGACCAAACATAAAGCGAGCATGAAATTGTTTGAGCAATGGAAGCGTGGATGGGCCGTGTCTTATGAAGACATAATGGATGGACCAAAATGGTTTGGTTCTAATCCAATGGATGAGAATAAACCAAAGGGTTTGGTTTATTTTAAACGAATGAACCAAAAGTTGGTTCGGTTCATTTTAACTTAAAATAAACCATCATGGTTTGGTTTATTTTAACTTATCCTAATGGAGCGGGTTAACGGGCCTAATGGTTATGATCCAATAACCATTAAGAGAAGTAGTTCTCTATAAAAGAGGGCTTAAGGGATAATTAAGCCCTAATCAAACCCTAGCCCCCTTGAGTTGCCGCCCACCTCCACCTTGGAGTTAATTGGCGCCAACCTAAAGTGTCGCCGCCCAGCTTGTGTGCTGCCGTCAAGTCTTTGCCGGCGTCAAGCTTCAGCCGGAGAACCTCCGGCGACCCTCAGCGATCTCCTTTGGGTTCGGTGATAAGGTGAGCTTCCATCTTTCCTTAGCGGCCTCTATTCCTCCACCAAAAGCTGTCCAGTTTTTCTGGACAGCTTGTTTCTTTGTTGTCGGAGCGTCGTTTGGACGACGGTTAGTGCTCCGACAGCGGCTAACTTACCGGGGATTTGATCTCCGGTAATCCTCTGAGGTGGGGGACGAAGGATTCGTCAAACGGTTGACGAATACCTCACCGGAGAAGCGAGTTTTGAGAACTCGTTTTAGGATCCGAATTTGGATTCGGATCGTGATCATCTCTCGATCACGTCATCTTCAACACGAGGCTAGTAACCCGTACGAAGACGAAGCTCGTGACTTAGCGAAGTCATCCCGAGGAGCTCGGCGTGGATACGGATAGAGACGATTCTTACGAGGATCGTTCCGGTTGATGCCGTTCCCGCTACACGTCATACGAAAGGTATAATGTAGATAAATTTCCTTTTATTGCAAATTTTAATTTACGGTTATGTCTACACTTGTTGTAATATGCATGCGTGTGTTGTGTGTGTTGTAATAAATATAGATTTATTATTTTTTATTGCTTCCGCTGTGTTCATGTTTACGAAACATGATCGAACACACACACCTGCCTTGTGATGTCGGAAACCTTGATGGTATCGAGCCCAGGTTGTGTTTCGACATAATCGTAAAAATGGTTTTGCGATAGTCATAATGTATTTCTGGAAATTTTCTAATTTTGGAAATTTAGAAGTATTTATGGAAATTTTTCAATTTCGGAAAGTCTAGAAGTATTTATGGAAATCTTCCACTTTTGGAAAGTTGGAAGTATTTATGGAAATTGATATTTTCCATAAATAAAATATTTGATTAGATTCTGGAAATTTTTTTCCTAATTTAATCATGATTTGATTTTGGAAATCAAATCTTAAAATATTTTATTTCCATAAGTAGTTTTAATGATTTAGGAAATTGGTTTCCTAAATAGATTTTCCTTAATCAAATAATTCCATAAATAAAATATGTGATTAGATTTGGAAATTTGTTTCCTAATTTAATTATGATTTGATTTGGAGAATCAAATCTTAAACATATTTTATTTCCATAAATAGTTATGACATATAAGGAAATATATACATGACATAATTGTATGTCATGTAATTGCATTAGATGCATAACATTATGCCATGCGTGTCGTGACATGTAGATGTATGCCATGTATGCCATGCCATGTAGATAATAGTTATTTGCATGCAAAGAGGATGAGACATAAAAACCCTTAAACAATATTAAGGCCTACACCTTCCATTAATATGGTTAGAACCAGAGTTTCATTTCTTGTTTGGGTTGTTGGACTCTCTCCAAGCCCGGCTCGAACCCGAATATGTTCAAACCATGGAATAGTTTAATACTAATATGGTAAGAGTCAGAGGTCAATCGTTAGCTTTGGTTGTTGGACTCTCTCCAAGCTGGGCTAATTGGTTGAATGCGCTCTAACCATATTAAAACTATGTTCTGATTAATGGGTTGGCTTTAACCTGGAGCATCGACTTGTTGGACTCTCTCCAAGGTCGATGTAAAGGGAGGTGAAGTTGGGTGCTATGCATATGATGCATACTTGTTAATGTGTTAACAACCCGATGTATGTGTGAACATTCAATTAGTTGATAGCACATTGTGATAGTTGCATATACGGGATATGCAATCGGTATAGATGATACCTACCGTCGTAGTTATGAATGGCTTGTTGGACTCTCTCCAAGGTTGTTCATAACTATGATGGATATCAACCATTCGAGATGGACCTACAATCTCGAAGTGATTTTGGGGTTTTGAAATTGAAAAATGAATGGGATTTATAAATGTATATTGATGCATTTTAAAATCATTTTCTCATATATGCTCGTTTTGTATTTCTAGGTCAATAAATTGATCATGGCGTCTTTGAATTTGCGCACTATTTTGGATTGAACAAAATGGTAGGCCTAACTTCTGGGTGGCTTAGAAACACGAGAATTGTTCTCAAGCGGAAAAGCTTGCATATGTCCTTGAAGAGCCTCTTCTGATCGTCTAAGGACGATGCAACTCCAGACCAAATGTTGGTCTATCAGAAACATGTGGCAGATTCTGAGCTGGCGAGTTGCATCATGCTATCGGCGATGGTACCTGAGCTGCAAAAGCAGCATGAGCATATGGATGCTAATACTATGGTCTTCCATCTTCATGAGTTGTTCGATGAGCAAGCGAGATCCGAAAGGTTCGAGGTCTCTAGGCTCCTCTTCACTACGAAGATGCAAGAAGGTTAAATGCAGTAGTGCGTTTGTGCTAAAGATGAGCAGGTACATCAGCGGCTAGCTACCCTCGGTTTTGTGATGGATCATGAGTTAAGTATTGACTTAGTGCATTGTTTGCCCAAGAGTTTCGCAATTTGTGATGAACTATCGGATGAACAAATTGGAATCCACCATTCGAGCTCCTCAATATCTTTGAAAGGCTGTGGAGCCTTCTGAAAGCATGAAGAGAAGGCGGTTACATTGAATTGATTCCTCAAAGAAAGGTTCTAAGAGGAAGGCAAAAGAGCGAGAAGAAAGGAAAGAACAAAAAGGCAAAGAATGCGGAACCCGGCGAAAAGGGCACTTGCCATCACTTGTGGCAAGGAAGGCCCGCAAAGAAAGCTGCAAGATTTATCTTGAGTCCATGAAGAAGAAGAAGGCATCCGATGCCCCATCCTCTTGTATCTTCGTTATTGATTGTCATTCTATTTCCTTAGACACTTGGGTATTGGATCTTTGGGTGTAGCTCACATATATGTAATGACATACTGAGGGGCTAAGGAATAGAAGAAGACTTGTCGGAGAGTCAAATTTGTGAGTTGGCAATGGAGCAAAGGTTGCTTTGCGGTCCATCGGAACTTATTTCTTTGAAGCTCCTAGTGGACTAGTCTTGCTGGACAATTGCTATTATGTTCCTTCTCTAATAAAGAACATTGTTTCTATTTCTTAAATAGAAATGGTTTCCATTTGACGTTTAGTAACAATTGTTGTTATATAACTTTGAATGGCATACTTTATGGGCTGGAACTTTGAGTAATGGCATTTATCGTTGGGCGTATCCGGTGACATTTTCAATATCGAAGCGAGAAACAGCGTGCTCGAAAGGATAATCACATAGACTCCTATATGTGGCATTGTCGTCTTGGCCATATAAGCAAGAAACGCATGTCCGAATTACACCGATGTGGAATTCTGGAATCGTTTGAATTGGATTCATATGATACATGTGAATCATGCTTAAAAGGCAAGATGACTAAGTTACCTTTTCTTTGGAAAAGGTGAGCAGTGGGAGAGTTACTAGGTCTAGTACATGATGTATGTGGACCTATGTCAACTCAAGCATTAGGAGGCTATAGCTACTTCATTACCTTCACCGATGATCACTCACGGTTTGGGTATGTGTTCTTGATGAAACACAAGTCTGAAGCCTTTGAAAGGTTCAAAGAATTCAAAAATGAAGTAGAGAAACAACATGACAAGAGTATTAAAATACTTCGATCGGATCGAGGTGGTGAATACTTAAGTCAAGAGTTTCTTGATTATCTAAGAGACAATGGTATATTGTCTCAATGGACTCCGCCCTATACACCTGACATAATGGTGTATCGAGAGGCATAACTTAGGACCTTGTTGGACATGGTCGGTCAATGATGAATCATCGACTCTTCCCAAGTCCTTTTGGGGTTATGCACTTGAGACATTTGTTTACTTGTTAAAGCGGAATGCCTACAGTAGTCTCAACTACTCCATATGAGATATGGAAGTAAGAAACCTCATGTATCTTACTTGAAGATATGGGGTTGTCACCTTATGTGAAGCGGTGTATGTCGGACAAAATTGGATGCTAAGTCGATAAATGTCTATTTATTGGATACCCTAAGGAAACAAGGGGTTACCAATTCTATCATCTGTTTGTTTGAAGGCATCTTTGTGTTTCTAGAAAGAGTTTCTCTTGCAAGAAAGCAGTGGGAGTGTCGTCGAGCTTGAGGAGGCTCGAGAGACTCAAATAGACATTAATGAGATACAGTGAAGCACTGAGAGCAACTCATAATGATGAGCAATCAATTTGGACCTATTGTAACACCACATCTTCGTAGATCTGGTAGAACACGCAATATTCCTGAGAGATATGGATTTCTCGTAAGCGAATCGAACGGCGTGTTACTCATTGATGATGAGGAGCCTACCAGTTATGAAGAAGTGCTGACAAGTTCAGAAAGGGATAAGTGGCTTGGTGCCATGAAGTCGGAAATGGATTCCATGTATGAAAACCAAGTTTGGAACTTGGTTGACCCACTGAAGGATAAAGCCTATAGGGTGCAAGTGGGTTTTCAAGAAGAAAACCGACATGGATGTAATGTGATTACCTATAAGGCTAGATTGGTGGCGAAAGGATATCATCAAAAAAAGGTGTTGATTATGGCCGAAACCTATTACTTTGTAGCTATGCTTAAATCCATTCGGATGCTCCTGGCCATAGCGGCTCATTATGATTATGAGATATGGCAGATGGATGTGAAAACAGCTTTCCTTAATGGAAACCTGCTCGAGGACGTGTATATGATACAGCCTGAGGGTTTCATCGGTTGATAAAACCAAGGTATGCAAATTGCGACGGTCCATTTATGGATTGAAGCAAGCATCCAGGAGCTGGAATATCCGTTTTGATGAGACAATCAAAAAGTTTGATTTCTCACAAAATCGAGCCGAACCTTGTGTGTACAAGAAGGTTAGTAGAGTGCGATCGTATTCCTAGTATTGTATGTCGATGACATACTACTTATAGAAGCGATGTTTCAATCTTACGATCGATGAAGGTTTGGTTATCCAAGACATTCTCCATGAAAGACACAGGAGAAGCAACCTACATCCTCGGGATTAAGATCTATAGAGATAGATCGAAGCGGTTGCTTGGTCTTTCGCGATCTACATATATGAGTGCTAAAGAGGTTTAGCATGTCGGAATCCAAGAAAGGTTTCCTACCCATCGGGCATAGGGTACACCTTTGAAGTCTATGTGTCGCGCCGAAGGCGAGAGGATTTGCATGAGTAAGATTCCTATGCATCCATGATAGGATCTATCATGTATGCTATATTATATGCGAGACCCGATGTATCGTATGCTCTGAGTGTCACGCGGCGGATACGGATCCGATCGAGGAATGGATCATTGGGCGGTATTAAGGCGATCCTTAAGTACTTGAGAAGAACTAAGGATGTGTTCCTAATATATGGAGAAGGGACATGGTGATACGCGGGTATCACGGATGCGGCTTCGAGACAGACAAGGATGATTCGAGTCTCGATGCGGATCGTGTTCACCTTGAATAGAAGCGCGATGAGTTGGAAAAGTTCCAAACAAGAGGCATGGCGGATTCTACCGCGAGGCGAGAATACATTGCGGCCGGAGCGTGAAGGAAGTGGTTTGGATCAAAAAGTTCGTTCATGAACTTGGTGTGATTCGGCCATTGTTGAAGCAATACCGGTCTCTGCGACAACAATGGAGCAATTGCCGCGACGAAAGAGACAAGGTCTCATCAATGATCCAAACATGTGCTTCGCCGCTATCATCTGATCAAAGAGATCATCAGTAGGAACGAAATACAAATCGAGAAAATTCCCACTGAAAGGAACTTAGCGGATCCTTTGACTAAGGCATTACCTCAAAGTAAGTTTGAGGGTCATGTTCGAGCTTATGGTATTGGATACCGTAGCGATTGGCATTAGGCCAAGTGGGAGTCTGTTAGTAATATATGAGAGATGTCCTAAGGCAATCGCCTTATGTATGAACCATTTATATGATAAATGAAGATTCACTATTTGAGTATACATATTTTATATATTTGATTGGATCTTAAACTCATTTACTGAATGTCCACGATACGATTCACAGCATGAGAGAATTTGTGATTGGATCACAACTAGTGAGTATCTCTACATGTGTAATTGTGATGTATCGAAATTATCCCTAGTCGATGAATTGATGGATTTGGACACCATCAATTCTGTCGAGACTAGCACGAGGTATACTCCTTGGTGTATCCAAGCAGCTGATTCTCACTGGCTGGAGACATAGTGATGTCCGGAGTTAATCGTGGATGCTAGTTATGGTAACTAGTTCATTGGAGTGACCGGTAGTAAGACTTCATATGGTTCTCTGCATATATAGATATGTCGATGAAGTTCTTCTTGTGGCTTAAGTCACGATGTTCCTTTGACTTGCGGTATTCAAGTCATCTTGATCATGGAGACTTATGCTTTGACATCTTAAGCAAACATCTCTAAGGAGATGTGGACCCGGGATGATTAGGTATAAGTCGAAGTGATCGAAGGTGTTTGAATAGCCTATAAAGGATTCACCACTCCTTGCGAGGAGATGTATACCCATGGCCTCTCGTCGGATTGTTACTAAAGTCTTTGGCCAAAACATTACATGTTTAGAGTAAGGTACTCTTCGATACATGTGGAGTAACTAGAATCCGTAGGACGAGGAAATGATACTTGGGCTAGGTGTGACGTAGTCAGCCTAGTGGGGACTGACACTATAGACCATGTCCTGAACCAAGTGGGTATAAGATGAGTGAAGGGAATGGGGCACGATTCATTCGAGAGCTCTTGAAGGGTTTGAAATAGTTACGGATCAACGTTGATCTTTTGGTTAATTGGGGATCATGATGTACTACTAGGTGCCACTCATGATCGTTCTATAATTAATGGTTAATTATAGGCGACCAACATAAACCGAGAACCTATTTGGTCACGCACGCTGCGAGTGTAATCCAAAGGATTTAAAAGCGAGCTTGAGAATGGGATTCTCGGACCAGAGAAACTATGTTTGGTTGGACCAAACATAAGCGAGCATGAAATTGTTTGATCGATGGGCGTGGATGGGCCGTGTCTTATGAAGACATAATGGATGAACCAAAATGGTTTGGTTCTAATCCAATGGATGAGAATAAACCAAAGGGTTTGGTTTATTTTAAACGAATGAACCAAAAGTTGGTTCGGTTCGTTTTAACTTTAAATAAACCATCATGGTTTGGTTTATTTTAACTTATCCTAATGGAGCGGGTTAACGGGCTTTATGGATATGATCCATTAACCATTAAGAGAATTAGTTCTCTATAAAGAGGGCTTAAGGGATAATTAAGCCTAATCAAAAACCCTAGCCCCCTTGAGTTGCCCCACCTCCACCTTGGAGTTAATTGGCGCCAACCCTAAAGCTACCGCCGCCCAACATGTGCTGCCGTCAAGTCTTTGCCGGCGTCCAAGCTTCAGCCGGAGAACCTCCGGCGACCCTCCGGCGATCTCCTTTGGGTTCGGTGATAAGGTGAGCTTCCATCTTTCCTTAGCCGGCCTCTATTCCTCCACCAAAAGCTGTCCAGTTTTTCTGGACAGCTTGTTTCTTTGTTGTCGGAGCGTCGTTTGGACGACGGTTAGTGCTCCGACAGCGGCTAACTTACCGGGGATTTGATCTCCGGTAATCCTCTGAGGTGGGGGACGAAGGATTCGTCAAACGGTTGACGAATACCTCTCCAGAGAAGCGAGTTTTGAGAACTCGTTTTAGGATCCGAATTTGGATTCGGATCGTGATCATCTCTCGATCACGTCGTCTTCAACACGAGGCTAGTAACCCGTACGAAGATGAAGCTCGTGACTTAGCGAAGTCATCCCGAGGAGCTCGGCGTGTATACGGATAGAGACGATTCTTACGAGGATCGTTCCGGTTGATGCCGTTCCCGCTACACGTCATACGAAAGGTATAACGTAGATAAATTTCCTTTTATTGCAAATTTTAATTTACGGTTATGTCTACACTTGTTGTAATATGCATGCGTGTGTTGTGTGTGTTGTAATAAATATAGATTTATTATTTTTTATTGCTTCCGCTGTGTTCATGTTTACGAAACATGATCGAACACACACACGCCGCGGTGCCGGAAACCCAACACTCTCGACTTCGGAGGGTTTCACTTTTACAAATGATAGAGTTAGGTGACAAACCACTCACTCAGAGAATTAAGTATACAAGCGAAACAATAAAGTAAAGAGATTACAAGACTTTATACTTACACTTAATAATCGCAGAGGTAGTCACAGAGTGTCAGAGGAGCATCTTGTCATGGAGTCAAAGTGTAGTGGACGAGCAAGTATTTTGGTAGCACTTCGACGTTGATTGAATTTCGATAAATGGATCTGATTGAGAGCAACTTTTATAAACTCTTTCCAGTCGACTCCACATCAGCCTGTCGATATGGAAGTCGTGATCTTCCAGTCGACTGAATCCCCTTCAGTCGACTCCACGTCACTTGGCTCCACATCGGGAAATTCCTCTCATCAGTCGACTCAACATCTTCAGTCGACTCAAGCACTTTCCATCTGCATCGCATGATCTCCGATCGATCACAAGCTGATCCTGCCAAATAGGTATCCAGTCGACTGATACATCTTCAGTCGACTAGACTTCAGTCGACTTAAATCCATTCAGTCGATTGGTCCCTGCAAAATAGGATTAGCACAAAATAGATAATGTGAATTATGGGAGTAGTAGTAATACTGCTCGAACTCGACTATTAAGGCCCACACGGACTTTTCGTCGGATCAACGCCTAGCTTTGTCCCCCTACCGAGGACTCGGCCCACCTCTTCACTTGAGGCTTACCTACCGACTACCTGTCATACTTACTATTCTTTACATCCGATCTGACCCACCAGGGCTTCCACCAGCTGTCCGGTCTGCCTGACCCAGCTGGACTTTTTTCTAATTGTCCGGTCTCCTGACCCAACTGGTCTTCATGCCAAATGTTCGGTCCACGCGACCCATCTGGACTTCATGCCTGGTGTTTGGTCCTCCTGATATGTCAAGATTCATGCCTAGTATCTGGTCAACTCGACCTACTAGGACTTCCTGTTAAGCCTACACACTTAACACTTATATTAGACTACAAGTGAATCCTAACTTTTAACTGAGGTTCCTACATCAAAACTTTGGAGTGATGCTCACTGCATCAACAATCTCCCCCTTTTTGATGTATGACAACACATTAGTTAAAGTTAGGAGAATTAAATGTCAAACTCCATATATTAAAATGTATAAGAAATAAACTAACAGCTTTTGTCATGCATGAATTTAACCATGTATGAAATACATAGGTCCTTATCAAATTTTTGAATCCTCTAAAGTTTATATCTCTTTTTAAGTTTATAATTTATATCACTTCTCTCCCCCTTTGGCATACATCAAAATAAGAGTTAATTTAATGATACTGGAGAGTTATTATAATACTTTATCAAGAATTATTTAAAAAAATAAAATTTTCAAGATTTTCAAAACATTTTTAAAACTCCCCCTGACTAAATCAATATGTTCAGGAATATTTAACAATTTGCAAGAATCTTCAGAAACTTCCCTTGAACAATTCAGAAATTTTCAAAAATATTTTAAAACATTTTCAAAACTCCCCCTGACTAACTTAATATTTTTGGGAATATTTAAATACTTACAAAAGTTTTCAGAAAGTCCCCTTAAACAATTCAAAAAAAAAATTAAAACATTTTCAAAGCTCCCCCTGACTAACTTAATATTTTCAGGAATATTTAAATGTTTAAATATTTGCAAAAGTTTTTAGAAACTTTCCTTAAATAATTCACAAGTTTCAAAAGTTTTTGGAAATTTTTAAGACCTCCCCCTGAATGATTGCAAAAATGATAGGGATTGAGTCCAAGTATGAGTTATAAAATAAATTATAATTATATTTTAAAAATACACATCTAAAAATTGTCCTTAAAACAAATGTCCAACTCTTTATTAGCTCAAATGTTATAGAATAAATCATTAAGCTTTGTTTTAGAGTTAGTCACCGAAGTGATCAATTTGCTCGTGTAAACCCCATGTTGGTTCATGTCGATGCACTGAATCTACATCTGGAACCAGGGGTTCAGTCCTAACATCTCACGCCCATCTACGTGGCTCAATACACAAACAGGTGATCCTAGGTGTTTGTGAGATGCAAAGGCTACTTAGTTCTATAGGATCATGAATTTTAGATTGACCTAATCTAGATTCATTTTTTTAATTTTCTTACAAAAATAATATAATATTACTTTTCAAAATAATTCGGAATGATAAACAAAAAGAAAATCCCTATTCTACCAAGCATAACCCTAATTGTCTTCTAAGCATGCTAAACTCAGCTTCCGGAAGTGGTTTGGTGAATATGTCGGCAAGGTTTGATTTGGACTCAACATAGTTGAGTTCAATGTTACCTTTTGCCACATGGCCTCTTACAAAGTGATGTTTAACATCAATATGTTTAGTACGTGAATGATAAATTGGATTTTTTGTTAAATTTATTGAACTTATATTATCAACTAAAGTCTTTACTTTTTTGTAATCTAGTTCAAAGTCCTTAAGTGTATGCATCATCCATAATAGTTGTGCTACACATTCACTTAATGCTATGTATTCTGCTTCAGTTGTGGAAAGTGCAACACAGTGTTGCTTTCGACTAAACCAGCTTACTAAGCAAGATCCTAAGAGTTGACATCATCCACTGGTACTTTTACTATCTAGTTTACATCCTGCATAGTCTGAGTCAGAATATCCTATTAACTCAAAGGTACTAGATCTTGGGGACCACATTCCTACATTAATTGTTCCTTTAATGTATCTTAATATTCTTTTAACATGTGTTAAATGTGACTCCTTAGCACATGTTTGATATCTGGCACACATGCTTACTGCAAATAGTATGTCGGGTCTACTTGCAGTTAAATAAAGTAAACTACCTATGGCACTCCTATAGTACTTTAGATCTACAGATTTTCCTTCTTTGTCTTCATTTAATATTACATCCGTAGCCATAGGTGTTTTAATGTCTTTCGCATTTTCCATACCAAATTTCTTAATTAACTCTCTTGCATACTTATTTTGGTATATATAATTACCGTCTCTTGTTTGTTTTATTTGTAAACCTAGGAAGAAGTTTAACTCACCTACTAAACTCATTTCGAATTCTTGTTCCATTAGGGTGATAAATTCCTTTAACAAATTTGAATTTGTTGATCCAAAAACTATGTCATCTACATAAATTTGAGCAATAAAAATATCGTTCTTTAAGGTTTTTACGAAAAGTGTTGAATCAATTTGACCTTGTCTGAAACCTTTAGAGCTTAAGTATGAGGATAGTCTTTCGTACCAGGCTCTAGGAGCTTGTTTTAATCCATATAGTGTCTTTTTTAATCTATATACATGATTAGGATTTTCTAAACTTTCAAAACCAGGAGGTTGACCTACGTATACTTCCTCTTTTATTACTCCATTTAAGAATGCAGATTTTACATCCATTTGGTATAACTTGAACCCTTTATTTTCCGCATATGCTAGCAACATTCTAATTGACTCAAGTCTAGCTACTGGTGCGTAGGTTTCTTCATAATCTAGCCCTTCTACCTGACTGAACCCTTTAGCTACTAATCTAGCTTTATTCCTTACTATTTATCCTTGATCATTTAACTTATTTCTAAACACCCATTTAGTATCTATTATTGATTTATTTGTAGGTGGAGACACCAAATCCCATACTTCATTTCTATCGAATTGTGCTAATTCTTCTTGCATGGCTATTATCCAATCAGTGTCTGGTAAGGCCTCCTCTATTGTTTTTGGTTCTATTTTTGATATTAATGCGATTTGACTTAAGTTTCTTAGTGTTGATCTAGTTTGAACTCCTAAGGTTGGATTTCCCAATACTTGATCTATTGGATGGTTAGGATTAATTCTAGATGTCTTCAGATTTTTTTCACATTGATTAGAATTAAGTTGTTCTTCATCATGTGTAGTTTTATTTAGATCATTTTGATTATTTTTCAATGTGTTCGATTGTTTATTATTGGTTTCTTCCTCATCAAATTTTATATTTGTTGTTTCTTCAATTTTTAGGGTTTTCTTATTATAAATTCTGTAGGCCCGACTAGTGTTCGAGTATCCTAAAAATATTCCTTCATCAATTTTTGAAGAGAATTTACCTAAATGGTCTTTCGTATTTAAAATAAATACTTTACATCCAAATACCTTAAAATATTTTATTGAACGTATTTTATTGTTAAAAATTTCATAAGATGTTTTGTCATGTATTTTATTAATTATTACTCTATTTTGCACATAACATGCAGTGTTTATAGCTTCGGCCCATAAGTAACTGGATATATTATATTCATTTATCATTGACCTAGCCGCTTCTTGTAAAGTTCTATTTTTTCTTTCTACTATACCATTTTGTTGAGGAGTTTTAGGGCATGAATACTCATGATGATATCAATTTTCTAAACACATTAATGTAAATTTATCATTTTTAAACTCTCCTCCATTATCACTTCGTATTCTTTTTATCTTACGATCTTTTTAATTTTCTATTTGTTTGCTAAAATTTTTAAATACCTCAAATGTTTCATTTTTATGTTTTAAAAATTTTACCCATGTAAACCTAGAGTAATAATCTATTATTACTAAACAATATAGATTACCACTTAGTGATTTTACTCCATGTGAATCGAATAAATCTAAATGTATTAAATCAAGTATTTGTTGGATCGAGGCGGTTCGCTAGAGGGGGGGGGGTGAATAGCGATAAACACTTTTTCTTTTAAATCGTTCGGTAGACAATTAAATGCAGCGGAAATGTAAATAAAAACTAAATGAGACAAATAGTTTTTTTACTTGGTTCGTAGCCTTCGGCCACTACTCCAAGGCCCTAACGATCCTAGATCGTGTATGGAGGGCAATTCACTAAAACACTCCTCCTCGTTGGAGGTAGGAGTTTTACGATTACAAAAACCTTCGAAGCAAAAGATAGAGAGACAACCCCTCTCTTCTATTAAAATAAAATGCAACGGTAGAAAGCCTCGATTAACAAACGAATTGCAAGATTAAGAGAAATGACAAACTAAGATTATACCAACAACTCGAAGATAGGACTTAAATTAGGGTTGTTGGCAGCACTTCGTTATTGTAGAGTCGTCGGAGAGTCGCAGCGTTGCAGAGGCTTTTGAGCACTTAGAATTGATGATGAAACCCTAGGATTGGCCCTCCTTTTATAGCCTTTGAGCCCCTTTTCGAGAGGAACCCTAGCCAATCACAATTGAGCACCAATCTCCTTGAAATGGGGTGATAAGCCTTGACTCCTCGAAGCTGATCATTGACCATCAGTCGACTGATGGCCATCATCGATCGGTGATGGCGCATCGGTCGATTCTTGACCTCGGCGATCGGCGATTGATGGCAATGAGTCCTCCGCGATCGGATCGATGCTTGCTGCAAGGCAAAGTTAGCTTAAAGAAAACATTATTTCAACGACCTTCGACCGTCCGATCTCGACCTAGACCATCGATGGGATGTCTTTGGTCGGATCTACGCTTAAGACCATCCCCGTAAGGAGGATACGACCTCACTTACGCTCGCACACACGAGCTTACCTCGATACTTACCATGTCGCTTTTGCTTCCGGCCTTCCACTCGATTCCTTCGGCTCCCTCCGAAGTCACTCGAGTGTTGCCCGACCACCGCGGCTTCCTCCGGGTGTCGCTAGCCTTCAGCTCCAACTTTAGCACTTTTCTGCACACTCGATTCAGCTCGTGAGATAACGATATATCCTTGACTTTGCGTCTTTTGCCATAATCAAAATATAGGTTCGACTTAGGTGCCCCTGCACCAACAATCTCTCCCTTTTTGATCCATGGCAAATTTACGCAAAGTTAAGGGAAAATATAAAGCAGAAAATGAGTAAGATAAATGTTACGCTCATTTGTAGTGAACTCCTTCGGTGAGTTTTAAAACAAAAGTTTAATTTTAAAAAATTTAAATTTTGTTCTCCCCCTTAACTTATGCTCTTAAATTTTGTTCTCCCCCTTTTTCCATGAATCAAAAAAGGTATGGGGTTTTATATAAAAAGTAGGGGTTTTTTAATAGAAAAGGTAGCATGCATAAAGATTATCTAACATGAGTCCAAGCATGTGTCTTGATTTAATTTGGTTCGAGGTATAGCCCTCTGCACCAACAATGTAGATTTTTGGAAACTAAGTTTGATTTTCAAAATACTTATAAAATTAGCTTTGAGTTCCACAATACTTATACGTTATTAAGTTTTGAAAATATATATAACCCTTAGGGTTAGTTTGCTCTCCCCCTTAATATAAGGTATAGAAGAGTTAGGAAGCGCTAAACATTGACCTAGAAGGTTGTATATTTAGAATTTTGTCCGAGTATAAGTACACGTTTAAGCTCAATAGTTTGAAAAATAGATAGCATTTTTGAAAAGATTATGCAAATTGAAATTGTTCCTTAGTCATCTCACCCATTCTAAGTGTCTTAGAATTGGTCACCTTATATGTTGTGTGAGATGATTCCAATTTTATCTTGATTAAGTTTTAATGATTTGAAACTAGTCAATCTTGCATTAGATTCGGATTTGATCCTAAGCTCATCAAGTCACCTTTACAAGATTTTGGCTTCCAGGTCGTGGCGAGGCACAGGGGCCTTCTTTGATCGGAAAAATGACCACTTCCTTAGACAAACCCAATTTCGAGAAAATAGTAACTTGACTCACCTAAGACCACTTCCTGGTCTAACTAGTCTAGGATACGGCGAGGTAGCTTCAGCTAGTTCCACTCGGTCAAGTGTACCGAACTAGATACGCCTTATCTAGCCCGAATACACAAGACTCCGCTTTCCTAGTATAGTATCATCTCGCCGCGTCCTGGTACTATGTTATCAAGCATTGACGAGTTATAGTCCTATCTAACCATTCTAAAATAAATAAGAGTTTTAGGTTACCGGATATACTATTTTGGTATTAGCTCTCCCTGGATCATTGAACCGATATGGTCTGGTCAAGTAATGAACTTGATCCTTGGGAATTCAAAACCTATTGGTCCTTATATGTGAGTTTAATAAAGTTCTCGGGACCCACACTTGGACTCGATGATGACTACGGTTTACGATAGACATGTAAGATATGTTCGTAGTCTTTGAGCTATATCTGAGTCCGACTCTATTGTACACGGCTCTCTGAGTTCCAAGAAGTCGGTTAAGATTCTTGGACCCCGTCGAGAACTTATTCAGCCGAGCTTTGAGCTCTTGGACTTGCCCTTTCAAGAGAGAGTTCTCTTCTTCGAGTTTTTCAACTCGAGTTGAGTCCTCCTCTTGAACTCGACTAGTCGAAGAGTTTAGGGGTGTCTCTTGTTTGAGAGTTTCAACCTCCTCAACCAAGGACTCGACCCTAGACTCGGATTTAGCTGATTTTCTAGTTAGCAATTTAATCGTATTGTAAAGCGTATGAATTAGTGAGCGGCTAACCTTAATTTTATCTTTCGGTCCGGCTTTGAGTTGCTTCTCGAAGTAGTCCTCGAGTTCGGAGTCGGTGTTGTAGTTTGATTCAGATTCGGACTCGGACTCTTCGGGTCTTGCCATGCATGCTATGTCGACGCCTTCTTCGTTGTCCCATGTTGCATGAAATGCCTTCTTTTGATTTGATTTG
Organism: Wurfbainia villosa; assembly: GCA_025175895.1. NCBI lineage: Eukaryota > Viridiplantae > Streptophyta > Magnoliopsida > Zingiberales > Zingiberaceae > Wurfbainia > Wurfbainia villosa. The sequence goes on from CM046006.1 coordinate 37,317,260, forward strand.
AATTGTGCCCTCTTTTTGTTTTTTAGTAGCCTCCTTTCCCTCCGAACGATCTTCCGCACTACGTTCACTATTGATTCCACCTTTTTGAATTCGGACTCTGATTCGTCTTCGAGTTCGAGTCCATCTTCTTGCTTGGTGGGTGCCTTGCTTCTTTGTCCTGCAAGTAGAGCAATACCTCTCTCGGCCCGGACAATGTTAGTTTGCTCGTGAAGTTCAAACTCGGAAAATAACTCGTCTAACCTAAGCTTTGAAAGGTCCTTAGAAACCTTGTAGGCATCAACCATGGATGCCCACAAGGTAGTCCTAGGAAATGAATTAAGAACGTACCTTAGGAGGTCGCGGTTTTCGACCTTGTGTCCGATGGTGTGCAATCCGTTGACAATGTCCTGGACGCGAGCATGTAGTTGCGTTGCCGTCTCACATTCCTGCATTTTTAGGTTATACAATTTATTAAGTAGTAAGTCACGCTTACTTACCTTCGCGTCGTTAGTCCCTTCGTGTAGTTCTATGAGTTTTGTCCATAGATCTTTTGCTTGATGAAGGTCCGATGCGGTTGAGCTCTTCCTTAGACAATCCACATTGCAATATTTGGGTTGCCCTTGCATCGGCTTCGATTTGCCTCTTGGTTGCATTATTCCACTTGTCGAAGTCCAAAGGCTCGCCTTGATCATTAGTGGGTAGAGCAAAGCCGGTTTGGATGATTATCCAAGTCTCGACTTGTGTTTTTAGAAAACACTCCATCCGACCTTTCCAATAACGGAAATCATCTCCGTTAAAGAACGGAGGTCGGATGGTGTTGTACCCCTCAATGTGGGCCATAAAGAAAAACTTGCACACACAAAAAAAACAACAAAACTTGCCAAGACTTGGTCTTGGATTAGTAGTGCAGGAAATAAAAAGAAACAAACGAAAAATAGAAAGTTAAGCAAAGAAATAAGAAACTAAATGAAAAGTAAGTACTCACAACCTTCGATGTCCCCGAAAGGCTACTAAACGTCGATTTTTGAGGATGAAAACAGCTTGTTATGGGGGTAAATCTCCAGTAAGAAGGGTAGATCTCTGCGAAATCTTCGATTTGGTGGGTAGATCGTTTCGTGAGTCCACTTGTAGCAAAAGTTATGCTCGTTTGATCGTGAGGTACTCCGAAGGCGATCAATACTTGCAAAAACACAACCAAAAACTATGTACCAAGACTTGGTCTTGGATTAGTAGTGTGGGAGAAATCTTAAAACGATAAATACGAAAATAAAAAATGCTCGACCAGTGGTTGCACCGAATCTGAGCGGCCTCGGCTCTGATACCAATTGTTGGATCGAGGCGGTTCGCTAGAGGGGGGGTGAATAGCGATAAACACTTTTTCTTTTAAATCGTTCGGTAGACAATTAAATGCAGCGGAAATGTAAATAAAAACTAAATGAGACAAATAGTTTTTTTACTTGGTTCGTAGCCTTCGGCCACTACTCCAAGGCCCTAACGATCCTAGATCGTGTACGGAGGGTAATTCACTAAAACACTCCTCCTCGTTGGAGGTAGGAGTTTTACGATTACAAAAACCTTCGAAGCAAAAGATAGAGAGACAACCCCTCTCTTCTATTAAAATAAAATGCAACGGTAGAAAGCCTCGATTAACAAACGAATTTCAAGATTAAGAGAAATGACAAACTAAGATTATACCAACAACTCGAAGATAGGACTTAAACTAGAGTTGTTGGCAGCACTTCGTTGTTGTAGAGTCGTCGGAGAGTCACAGCGTTGCGGAGGCTTTTGAGCACTTAGAATTGATGATGAAACCCTAGGATTGGCCCTCCTTTTATAGCCTTTGAGCCCCTTTTCGAGAGGAACCCTAGCCAATCACAATTGAGCACCAATCTCCTTGAAATGGAGTGATAAGCCTTGACTCCTCGAATCTGATCATTGACCATCGATCGGTGATGGCCATCATCGATCGTGATGGCGACATCGATCGATTCGCGACCTCCGGCGATCGGCTGATTGTGGCGATTGAGTCCTCAAAGTGGCGATCGTGATGTTTTCTACAAGGCAAAGTTAGCTTAAAGAAAACATTATTTCAACGGCCTTCGACCGTCCGATCTCGACCTAGACCATCGATGGGATGTCTTTGGTCGGATCTACGCTTAAGACCATCCCCGTAAGGAGGATACGATCTCACTTACGCGCGCACACACGAGCTTACCTCGATACTTACCATGTCGCTTTTGCTTCTGGCCTTCCACTCGATTCCTTCGGCTCCCTCCGAAGTCACTCGAGTGTCGCCCGACCACCGCGGCTTCCTCTGGGTGTCGCTAGCCTTCAGCTCCAGCTTTAGCACTTTTCTGCACACTCGATTCAGCTCGTGAGATAACGATATATCCTTGACTTTGCGTCTTTTTCCATAATCAAAATATAGGTTCGACTTAGGTGCCCCTGCACCAACAGTATTGAGCTTGTTCTACCTTGATCGGTTAATTTATGTTGAGACTTGGTTTGTTTCCCTTGTTGGCAAGCATTAAAAATTTTATTTTCAATATTTTTAAGTTTGGGCAATCCTCTAACTAGATTAGTTTCACTTAACTTCGATATATTCCTAAAGTTGGTGTGAGCAAGTCGCCTATGCCACAACCAGCTCTCCTCTTGTTGTGTCATATGACATTTAATTGAGGATCTTTCTAAACTTATTGAATATATATTTTTTTCCCTAACTCCCTTAAGTAATATTTTTGAGTTTTCAATACCTTTGATCAAGCATTCATTAGATAAAAATTTTACTACATAACCAGCATCGCACAACTGACTTATACTAAGCAAATTAAATTTAAAATTATCTACTAGCAGAACTTTTTGTATAATAAAATTAGATTCTAATTCAATATTACCTGATCCAATTACCTTAAGTTTATCGTTGTTTCCAAAGGCAACTTTTCCTAGGTTTTTGTAGCTTAATTCTGAGAATTTTTGACTATCTCCAGTCATATGTCTGGAGCAGCCACTATCCAAAATTCATTGGTCCATTCTGGAGTCCTACATGGATAATTCAAACCTTGAGTAGGATGAATATATATATATATATATATATATATATATATATATATATATAGATTTATTTATTTATATAGTTGTAAATTTGTTAAGCAAGTAAGTTATAGTTGAGTATATTAGTTTGGGTTAAGTTTTGTTAATATAAATTGAATAAGTTAGATTTAGTTAAGTAAATTAGGTTGTGTTGATTTAAATTAGGTTAACATAATTTTTTTTATTTAGGTAAATTTGTTTAGTTTGAGTTAATTAAGGTAGGTTAACTAAAGTATGTTGTTAAAAAAAATTGGTTGAAGTGTATTTTAATCCTAAATCATCTCACCCAAGCTAGGTTTTCAAAACACTTTTTCCTATGGGAATTTCTTTTATCTTATTTAAATTTAATGAGCAATTTCAAAGTGTTTAAACTTGTGTTAGATTTAAGCTTGATTTGAGCTAGTTAAGTAAGTTTTTTCAGTATTGACTTCCAGGTCGTGGGGAGGCACATGGTCTTCTTCGTTATAAGAGCAACGGCCACTTCCTAGACAAAGTCAATAAAGGAATCAAGTACTTGATTCACTTTAGATTAAGCCTTGGTCTAACTAGTTAAAGACATAGTGAGTTAGCTTCGGTCAGTTCCACTCGACTTAGTGCACCAGGTCGTGGCGAGGCACGTGGCCTTCTTGATTATCGGAGCAACGACCACTTTCTAGACATGCACTTCGAAGAGCTTCCCCAACTTACTATCAGTTCACTTGTCTTAGTACTAGGTTGTTCAAGTTTAAACTACTTTGTTTCCTATCTAGTCCATTCTACATTAAGCAAGTAAAGTAAACTAAGACATTCAAGTGTTTAACTAAAACAAGGAAAGTTAACTAAAACATGCAAGTGTTTAAGTAGGCAAGGAAACAAGCAAAGTGTTAGCTCCCCCTAAATGGTAGCTAGTTTGAGTTTTGTTCACTAAGTGAACTTGACTCTTGGGAACCCAAAATTGATTTGGTCCAACTTGGTTGACTAAGCTAGACATAGGAACCCATGCTTGGACTCGATTCTTAGCATTTCGGCTAAGTAATGACATGTAAGATTTATAGGTGGACTTAGCCTTATACCCGAGTCTGGATCTGTTGTAAACAGCTCACTGAGATCCAAGCATCATGTTGAGATACTTGGAACCCGAAGTGAACTTTTCCAATGATCTAGTTAATTCTTCTACTTGCCTTTTTAAGATTGAGTTCTCTTCCTCAAGCTTTGCATCTTGAGTTGAGTCTCTATCCTTAAGTTGGCAAGTCGAAGTCTTTGAGTTGACTTGATCCTTAAGTACTTGGGCTTCCTTAAGTAGCGTGTCAACCTGATTCTCGGACTTAGCTAATTTCCTACCTAAACATACAATGATGCTATATAACTTATCTTCTAATGGAGAAGTTACCTCATTAAAACCTTCAGAAATAGATACGGATCCGTGGCTTCTCTCGGACTCAGAATCGGACTCATATTCGGAACTTGACATGGCTCTAGATCTTGATTCGGCCATAAACACGACGAAGCTTCTCTTCGTCTCTTCCGCGTCTGACTCCTCCAATGATGACTCATCCCATGTTGCCTTAAGAGTCTTCTTCTTCTTTTCCTTTTTTGGTTTTTCTTCCTTTTTTAAGTTTGTGCACTCCGACTTGTAATGTCCTTTTCCGTTGCATTCGTAGCAAGTCACTTCCGATCGAGGTCTCAGCTTGTTGTCGGCCACCTTTCTGGCGTCTTTCTTTGTAAACCTCTTCTTTCAATTGAACATTTTTCTTACCATATTTACAATCTTCTCTTCTCTGTTTGTTTCTGACTCCGACTCGTCTTCGGACTCAATCTTCACTTTTCTCTCCTTTTTAGTTGAACCTGCCATCAACGCTATACCATTCTCGGTTTGACCCGAGTTAGCTTGTTCGTATAGTTCAAGTTCACAAAATAGTTCATCTAACCTAATTGTGGAGAGATCCCTAGATACCTTATAGGCATCGACAATCGATGTCCATAAGGCATTTCTCGAAAATGACTTAAGGGTATACCTAATTAAGTCTCTATTCTCTATTTGGTGTTCTATTAAATGTAATCCATTTAATATATCTTTAATCCTAGTATGGAGTTAACTAGCATTTTCGTTTTCGTTCATTTTAAAATTAAATAATTTATTTAAAAGCATGTCCCATTTTGCTATCCTAGTGTCATTTGTACCCTCATGCAACTCAATTAATTTCTCCCATATTCTTTAGAATTTTCAAATGGACCTACCCTATTTAGCTCTTCTTTAGTAAGTCTGCATTGCAAGGTGTTAAGTGCCTTGTAATCAACTTGAGCTCTCTTCCTAATATCCGAGGTCCATTTTTTCGATTCTAACAACTCCCCCGAGTCGTCTACCGGAGTTGTGAACCCTTTCCTAATTGAAAACCAGACCTCTAGGTCGGTCTTCAGATAACACTCCATTCGCCTTTTCCAGTAGGAAAAGTCTTCTTCGTTAAAGAGAGGAGGGCAAATGGTGTTGTATCCCTCTAAGTGTGACATTATCAATGGAATATTTTCTAAAGACAAAAATTAAATTAAATAAAATAAAGCTAATATGAAAAAAAATAATCCTAATATGTAGAAAATGAATTTAATGAAATTTAATATGCTGAAAATTAATTTAATGTGCAGAAAATTAATTTAATGAAATTTAATATGTTGAAAATAAATTTAATATGCAGAAAATTATTTTAATATGAAAAAAATTATTTTTAAATGCAAAAAATTATTTTTAAATACAAAAAATTATTTTTAAATACAAAAAATTATTTTTAAATACAGAAAATTATTTTAAATTCAGAAAATTATTTTTTTTTAAATGCAGAAAATGATTTTTAAATATAAAAAATTATTTTAAATACAGAAAATTATTTTTAAAATATAAAAAATTATTTTAAATGCAGAAAATGATTTAAAACACAGAAAAATATTTTTTAAATATAGATAATTATTTTAAATGCAAAAAATAATTTTTAAATACAGAAAATGATTTTTAAATTCAAAAAATTATTTTTAAATACAAAATATTATTTTTAAATGTAGAAAATTATTTTAAAGCACCAAAAATTATTCTAATGAAATAAAAATTATTCTAAAGCAATAAAAATGCTCACGATGGTGGTTTCACCAACTCGGAGCTCCCTCGCTCTATTACCAATTGTAGGATCGAGTGAATCGAGAGAGGGGGTGAATCTCAGTATTTAATAATTTTAAACTAATAAATATACGCAGCGGAATATAAAGACAATTAACAACACAAGCAATTTTACTTGGTTCACAACCTGGACTAGGTTGCTACTCCAAGGCCTGTAGCTCTACCACGAGCTACCTCGATGGGAAATTCACTAAATACCCTCCGACTCGAGTGCTCTCGACTTCAGAGGGATTTGCTTTTACAAATGATAGAGTTAGGTGACAAACCACCCACTCGGAGAATTAAGTATACAAGAGAAACAATAAAGTAAAGAGATTACAAGACTTTATACTGACACTTAATAATCGTAGAGGTAGTCACAGAGTGTCGGAGGAGCATCTTGTCGTGGAGTCAAAGTGTAGTGGACGAGCAAGTATTTTGGCAGCACTTCGACATTGATTGAATTTCAATAAATGGATTTGATCAAGCACAACTTTTATAAACTCTTTCCAGTCGACTCCACATCAGCCCTTCGATATGGAAGTCGTGGTCTTCCAGTCGACTCCACGTCACTCACCTCCACATCGGGAAATTCCTCTCATCAGTCGACTCAACATCTTCAGTCAACTCAAGCTCTTTCCATCTGCATCGCACGATCTTTGATCAATCACAAGTTGATCCTGCCAAATAAGTATCCAGTCGACTAATACATCTTCAGTTGACTGGACTTCAGTCGACTGGACTTCAGTCGACTTGAAACCATTCAGTCGATTGGTCCCTGCAAAATAGGATTAGCACAAAATAGATAATGTGAATTATGATAGCAGTAGTAATACTGCTCGAAGTTTTCGTCAGATCGACGCCTAGCTTTGTCCCCCTACCGAGGACTCGGCCTCACCTCTTCACTCGAGGCTTACCTGCTGACTACCTGTCAAACTTACCATTCCTGACATCTGATCTGACCCACCAGGGCTTCCACCAGCTGTCCGATCTTCCTCACCCAGCTGGACTTTTTGTCGATTGTCCAGTCTCCTGACCTAACCGGTCTTCATGCCAAATGTCCGGTCCATGCGACCCATTTGGAGTTCATGCCTAGTGTTCGATCCTCCTGATATGTCAAGATTCATGCCTAGTATCTAGTCAACTCGACCGACTAGGACTTCCTGTTAAGCCTGCACACTTAACACTTATATTAGACTACAAGTGAATCCTAACTTTTAACTGAGGTTCATACATCAAAACTTTGGAGTGATGCTCACTGCATCAACAGAGTGTCCTCCTAAGCCTATGGATGATTCTGGGGAAAAGGAGAAAGAGACTTATAAGAAGTGGATTAAGGCTGATGAGATGGTGCGATGTTACATTTTGGCTTCTATGTCAAATTTATTGCAACATCAGCATCAGCCCATGAATACTGCCTATGACATGATGCTCAATCTCAAGGAATTTTTCAGACACCAGAATCGGGCTGCAAGGTAGGAAGTCATGAGAAACTTGATGACAACCACCATGGTTGAGGGAACACCCATGAGGGATCATGTTCTCAAGATGATGGCTCATTTGAATGAGCTGGAAGTCCTTGGAGCTGAGATCGATGGGAAAACCCAGGTCGATATCATTCTCCAATCTCGACCTAAGAGTTTTGAGCAATTTTGCCTCAACTACAACATGAATAAGAGGTTGTATTCGTTGACGGAGCTTTTGACAGAAATCTAGGAAGCAGAGGGAATTTTTTGTCAGAGTTCTCAGGCTTTGGTTGCCCAGAAGGTTTTTACTTCTATGCAGAAAGGCAAGAAGAAGAAGAAACAAGGCACAGCAAAGGTGGTGGAAGGATCTCAGGGAGGAGTGAAGAAGTCGAAAGGCAAGTGCTTCACTTACAAGCAGACTGGACATTGGAAGGCGAACTATCCAAACTGCAAACAGAACAAAGGTATATCTTTTGGTTTAGTCGTTGAAACATGTTTAGTAGTGTTATCTACCGGCACCTGGTGTGTAGATACGGGAGTCACTGATCATATATACAACTCTTTGCAGGGGTTCCAGGAAACCAGACGACTAGCTGAGGGGGAGATTACCATCTACATGGGAAATGCTGCAAAGGTGGCGGCTATTGCAGTGGAAGATGTTTATTTATCTTTGATAAGAATAAAACTTTGGTTCTGAGAAATTGCCTTTATGTACCTTCATTTAGAAAGAATTTAATTTCAGTTTCTAAATTATTTTTGGATGGATATTCTATTTCTTTTAATGACAGAGTTATTATAAAAAGGAATAGGGAGATTATCTGTTCTAGTGCATTAGTAGGAAATTTATACTCTTGAACCAAAAGCTCCCACGATGCAAATAGAAATAAATAACTCATCTTCTAAATCTAATAAGAGAAAAGAACCTTCGAAAATGAACCAAACATATCTTTGGCATCTAAGGTTTGGTCATATTAACCTCAATAGAATTCAAAGGTTATTAGCTAATGGACCTTTGGGTTCATTAGTGGTGGAAGATTTCCCAACCTGCGAATCTTGCTTGGAAGGTAAGATGATTAAGAGGCCTTTTAAGGCCAAGGGGTATAGAGCCAAAGATGGATCTAAGGTTCATCCTGATTTGTGTGGTCCTATGCTATCCAGGCTAGAGGTGGTTTTGAATACTTCGTCTCTTTTATAGATGATTATTCAAGATATTGATACATTTACTTGATGCGCCGTAAGTCTGAATGCTTTGACAGGTTCAAAGAATTCAAGGCTGATGTGGAGAAACGTCAAGGTAAAAGTATCAAGACACTACAATCTGATCGTGGCAGTGAGTACCTCTTGGGAGAGTTTAGGAGTTACTTATCAGAGGCTGGGATTCAATCCCAACTTTCTACACCTGGTACACCCCAATTGAATGGTGTGGCAGAGCGAAGGAATAAAACTCTTATGGAGATGGTTAGATCGATGATGAGTTATTCTAAGTTACCAAATTAGTTCTAGGGGTATGCTCTGGATACGACAGTGTACATTCTGAACTTGGTACCATCTAAATCAGTACCTTTTACACCCACAAAATTATGGACTGAGTGAAAGCCTAGTCTGAGACATATTCAGATTTGGGGTAGTCCGACAAATGTGCTAAAGGGAGATGCTGGTAAGTTGGAACCTCGTACAGAAGTGCGACTGTTCATAAGATATCCTAGAGGAACGAAAGGTGGTCTGTTCTTATAGTCCTAGAGATCAGAGGTTGATCATTAGCACGAATGCCCAATTTTTAGAGGAAGACTATGTGATGAACCACAAGCCCATGAGCAGGATTGTTCTGGAGGAGTTGAGAAGGGAAGTCCCTACTTCAGTACCGATGGCACAAGAGGACATACCATAAGTGATTGCACCGTGTGTCATAGAGGATACACAAGTGATACCTCATCATAGTGGGAGGGTTGTTAGACAACCTGAGAGATTTATATTTTTGGGAGAAACTTCTGATTTGGTCTCTGGCGAACATGAATCTGATCTCTAGACATATGACGAGGCAATTCAAGATAAAGATACGGTATCTTGGCAAAGGACAATGAATTATGAGATAGAATCTATGGATTCAAATCAAGTCTAGGAGCTAGTAGAACCACCTAATGGTGCAAAAGCCATTGGATGCAAGTGGATCTACAAAAGAAAGAGAGGAACAGATGGGAAGGTTGAGACGTTCAAATTAAGGCTTGTTGCGAAAGGGTATACTCAGAAAGAAGGTATCGATTATGAGAAGACCTTTTCGCAGATAGTCATGCTTAAGTCTATCCGGATTCTCTTATCTATTGCTGCTCATATGGATTATGAGGTTTAGCAGATAGATGTCAAGACAGCTTTCCTTAATGGAAGTCTTGAAGAAAACATCTATATGGTTTAACCAGAGGGATTCATTGCAAAGGGCAAAGAGCATCTTGTGTGCAAGCTTAATCGGTCCATTTATGGATTGAAGCAAGCTTCAAGATCTTGGAACATCTACTTTGATGAGGTAATCCAGTCATATGGATTTATTCAAAGTTCGGATGAGTCTTGTGTATACAAGAGATGTGACGAAAATGTAGTGGTATTTCTTGTACTATACGTAGATGACATTTTGCTCATTGGCAACAATGTCAAAGTGTTGTCAGATGTAAGGGTATGGTTGTCCAAACAGTTTGATATGAAGGACTTGGGAGAAGTGGGACACATCCTTGGGATCAAGGTTATAAGGGATCGCAAGAAAAGGATGTTGTGCTTATCTCAAGCTTCATACATAGACACTATTTTGACCCATTTAGCATGTAGAACTCCAATAAAGGTTTTCTACCTTTTAGGCATGGAGTACCTTTATTTAAAGAGATGTGTTCTAGAAAATCAAAGGAGATAGAGGAGATGAAGGCGGTTCCTTATGTTTCGGCAGTAGGAAGCCTCATGTGTGTTATGTTATGTACGAGGCCGGATATTTTCTTTGTCGTGGGCATGGTTAGTAGATATCAGAGTAATCCAGGACAGGGATATTGGACTGCAGTAAAGCATATATTGAAATACCTGAGATGGAATAGGGATTATATGCTTGTATACCAGGCAGACCAATTACTCCCTGCGGGTTACACAGATTCTGACTTCCAATCATATAGGGATAACAGTAAGTATACCTCAAGTTTTGTGTTTACTTTAGGAGGTGGATCCATTGTATGGAGGAGTGTCAAGCAGAAATGCATGGCGGACTCCACCATGGAAGCTGAGTATGTGGCAGCCTTTAAGACAGCCAAAGAAGTTGTATGGCTTAGGAACTTCTTGATGGACTTGGATGTGATTCCTGGTTTTCCCAGAACTATCACAATTTATTGTGATAACAGTGGTGCAGTTTCAAACTGGAAGGAACCACAAGCCCATAAGGCAAGTAAACACATAGAGCGCAAGTACTACCTGATACGAGAGATCGTAAAGCAAGGAGAAGTTGTTGTCACCAAGATTGCATCAAAGGATTACCTGGCAGATCCTTTCACTAAGGCCCTTCCAGCGAGAGTTTTTGATAGGCATGTGGAGGAAATGGGAATCAGATGTATGGCAGTTTGATGGCAGCATAGTCTTTTAGTATAAGTGGGAGATTGTTGGGATGTATACTGAAAGCCTAGCTTTTGTATGAACATTTTATTTTGAAATAAGAATCACATGACCATTGTTTACATATTTATAGTTATGCATATTGTCTAATACTTTACATTGTAGATAACATGGTGTGTTGTGTTGCACAGAAGATCATGTTATCAGTTCCTTGTAGAGTATAACTAGAGGCTCACAACCAAGATGATTTTGGACAAACCATTGGCATGATTGTAGTGTAATTTAGTATTGGTTTATCTTGACCATAGAATTACACTAGTACACTTTGTGTGTATTGAGTAGGACCGACTTAGAGGTGATTCAATTTATTGCTGACTATATAATTGAATCATACCTCGGATATTATGTTGTACATGCTCTTAATTCTGATATAATAATGGGCACATGTACTTAATATTTATTTCTTTGATTTATCAATGGGCGAGATTTATGGATTAAATCGATATGCCTGGTAAGTTAGGAAATAATATTATTTACATGGTGTGTCATTGATTATAGGAGGAAATTGTGTCCTATGTATTAGGATGATGATATCCCCTTGAGAAGCTCATAAGGATCATCATGTAAATCCTGTAGGTGGACTTGGTCCAACATGATGATAAGGTTGAGTGGTACTACTCATGGAGTTAGATGTTAATTAATTAATTGTCAGTAAATTAATTAATTAACAAACATTCGATATCTTAAACACGGAGAGATATTTGTACAATTAATATATGGAGCTCATATTTAATTATGGGGGTTGGTGAGGTAGTTCAATGATAATCTTCTAGTGGAATGGATTATCATTAATGAATCAGATTTTATGTGGGTTGGATCCATTGGGTGCCCAAGATCCAACTCCTCCTCATGGTCCCTATTGTAGCCTAATATAAATCCCTCATGAAGCCAAGATCAATATAAGTGGTTGGAGAGACTTGGGCGTTGATGAGTTTTTTGGTTCAAGGGTTGGTTTGGGCGGCAAGAGTTTTGGAGAGGCTAGGGTTTGGAGTTGGCATTGAGAGGCTTGGGCGGCATAAGGAATTGGGGTTTTCCTAGGGTTTTCTTGTCTTCCTCTCCTTTGGCCAGCGGCAACAAGCTTCTTCCTCTCCACTTGGCCGGCAGCAACCTCCACCCTTTCCCTCTCTTTTGGCTGGCAGCAAGAGTTAGTGTTTCTTCCCTTAGGGCTCTTGGTCGGCGCCCACACTCTCTCCCTCTCCTTAGGGCTGGTGAACACCAAACTTGGTGGTTGGTGGTTGGCGCAAGAAAGGAGAAGAAAGGGGCTATGGTTATCTTCCTTTGTTCAGAGCGAACAAGGAAAGGAAGATACGCGATATAGGAGGCTTCAACTCTTGGAGGATCATTGCCCACACAATGTTCAAGAGGAGGATAGGTCATACAATAGAAGATCAAGAGGTCAACAAGAGGTATAATCTTGTTTATTTTGATTTTAGTTCTTTTGTATCATGTATGTGGTTAATTTACTTGGACCCCGAAGATAAACACAAAAATCGGTGATTCGTACATCTATTTCGTGGCTAATCGAGGAAAAGAGTTAGGTTGCTTGAACAACAAGTTTGTTCAAGCGACCACTCGAATCGAATAGCACGATGATGAATTGGTTGCTTGGGTAATCGCTTTTCGTTCGGATTATTTTTTTTTTATCTGGGGATGCGAGATAGGATTGTCATGCACAAACGACCGAAGCGGGAAGCAATTCCCCACATGCGGGAGGTGATAAGATTGGCCAAGAACTTGGTCTCTCGGCGGTTAGTAAAGAAGAAGACTCCTGCCTCTTTCTATTTCAGAACAAAGCAGGAGTGGAATGACTCAGTGGAAAGAGGAAGGTGATAGAATAGAATCATGATGATGAAGTTGTTGATAAGATTAAGGAGTTGGGAGCCATCTTCTATAAAGGGATATGGAAATAAGCAGATAGCTCGGCATAGATAGGGTGAAGGGGAAAATGAAGGCCAACGAACAGTTGGTCGTGGAAGAAAGTGGTAAAGCCTTTAGGTGGCTCGTGGGAATGTTGGTCCCACTGGGGTGCCCTAGCCTATAGGTGAGGGGGATGTGGAAAGCCTCCCTAATCTCACGGCGATCATCGGATTTATGACGCTACGGGTCCTAAGAAACCATACATTAGAGGACTCAACCATCATAAGAGGGGGAAGAGGACTTACAAGAGAGATGACATGCCGGAGGGAGGCAAAAAGAAGGAAATGGCCGGAGAAGATGGCATTGGAGAAGGCACTAGCGCAAAATGTTGAGCCCTAGGCTGTGAAGATCGTTTATAAAGAAAAGTCATGTCGGTTCGTCTCTCGACGATCCATGTCGATCCACCTCTCGAGGATCTGATTTAGGGATTCAAGGAACACGTGGCAACGTTTAGTAAAGCCTCAGGAAATGAGGCAATCATATCAAATCTACACATTTATAGTCCTCTTTTATAGAAAGATCTTATACAGTTTCAATAATATGCATTAAGCATATTCCCCCATGCCTAAGTTATCTGATCGAATAGGTGTGAGCACGGGATCCCAAAACCCATTATGGTTAGTCCAGTCAGTCATGCTACACATGTCCTTCGACTAGACTTGGAGGGGGATGCCTATGATACTGGGTAAAATACCCTATGATTGATAAGCATTATATTAATGACTACTTCTCATTTATTGAGTCCAACTGACATTCTAAGGCATCTTATCTCAGCATAGTTGAATGAAGAAGACATCTTATCTCGGCACAACCGAATGAAAAAGACATCTTATCTCGGCACAGCCGAATGAAGAAGGCATCTTTGTTGGTGCAATCGGCCCAGGTCACAATTGACCAGACTCGAATTTGACTCGAGCGGTATTTTAATGTTCGACAAAATGAATGACAATGTGATTGTCATGGGAAAGTCCAAGTCATGGGTACTTGGCATGGAAAGTCCAAGTGGGACATATGGCAATGGAGAGTCCAAGTCATGAGTACTTGGAATGGAAAGTCCAAGTGGGGCATTTGGCAATGGGAAATTTTAAGTCATGGGTACTTGCATGGAAAGTTCAAGCATGGGTTTTGGCAAGGGAAAGTTCAAGCTTGATTCTTGGAAATTGGAAAGTCCAACATGGGTTGGCATAGAAAGTCCAAGCTTGAGTCTTGGCAATTGGAAAGTCTAACATGGGTTGACAAGGAAAGTCCAAGGGTTGATATTGGTAGCATAAAGTCCAAGCGGGAGTCTTGGTAGCATAAGTCCAATGGTTGGCGACGTAAAGTCCAAGCGGTAGTCTTGGCAGCATAAGCCCTGATGTAATTGAGAGGTGTCCTAAGGCAATCGCTTTAGAAGTTATTAATAAAATTCACTATTTAAGTATACATTATCTATGTATTTGATTGGATCTTAAACTCATATACTGAAGTCCATAATACGATGCATAGCATGAGAGTGAACATGTGGATGCTAGTTATGGTAACTAGTTCATTGGAGTGACCTGCTATAAGACTTCATATGGTTCTGTATGTCATTGAAGATCTCATTGCAGCTTGAGTGCGAGCTTCCTTAGACTTGAGGTATTCAAGTCACCTTGATCACAGTGCCATGTACTTTGACTTCCTCACAGTCATCTACATAGTAGGTGTAACTCCGGGATGATTGGGTATAAACCAAAGTGATCGAAGGTGTTTGAATAGCCTACAAAGGATTCACCACTCCTGATAAAGGAGATGTATACCCTAGGTCTCTTGTCAGGATTGTTACTCAGAAGTTTCTAGCCAGAACAAGCATATAAACAAGATGGTCTTCTTGGGAACATGTAGGAGTAACTTGAATCCACAAGACAAAGAAAATAACTTGGGCTAGGTATGACGTAGTCAGTCTAGTGGGGACGAACACATAGACCATGTCCTGAACCAAGTGGGTATAGAATGAGTGAAAGGAACAAGGCACGAACAACTATTGCTGCTGAAGGGTTCAAAAAATATTCTAAAGTCGATTTAGACTTTCTGATCAATTGGGGGTCATGATGTACTGCTAGGTTTCACTCATGATCTATTCATAATTAAGGGGTTAATTATTAATGGCCAACATAACCGGGAACCTATTGGGTCACATGCACTACGAGTGATCTTGAGATGTAAAACAAGTTTGAGAATGAGATTCTCATTGACAGAGGATATGTCTGATTGGACCAGACCAAGGGGTGCGAAATGGAGGCTATGGAACCTCCTATGACTTTGTTGGACTTAGCATGGCTATATCACACTTAAATGAAGTCAAACGGACCATACAAAGCCTCACATGACCATGCCTAACTTGGTGCAGGTCGTGTCTGGCTCTGGCTGCAAATTGGCAAAGTCTGGGTTGTGCCCAGAGAGACACACGGCCAGGCCATGTGAATCCACACGGCCAGGCCATGTGAATCCACACGGTCATGTCGCGTCTCCACCGATTTTGGAGATTTTCTCTTATGGAAATTTCCTGTGTTGTTCTTACCTTAATTATGGGATAATTATAGTAAGATATGTTCCGTTTAAGCCTCATAAGATGACCTAATCAAGAGATCTATAAAAGGATCCCTTGATAATCTTTGAAAAAGGTTTTTTCATTTTTGGTTTTCCCTTGGTAGCCTTCTTTGCTCACTCCTCTCTCCTCTTCTTTTGTCTCCGCCAGTTGGCTAGCACTAATTGGAGACAAAGGCTTGCTACTCTAGGAGTTGTCTCAGGTGATCCCGACGTGGATACTGATAGAGGCAAGGCCCGTTGGTCTTGCTTGTGATTTCGACGAATTCAAAAGAATCTCAAAGGTATAATTTCTCCTCTACTTGTGTGTTTTCATGTGATTATGTCAAAGCAAGTTTTTCTGACCCCCAGGGCATGTATGGGATGTAATAAAAATTATTTTTATTCACTTTATTCCACTGTGCATGATCCCGGAATCTCCAACAAGTGGTATCAGAGCCACCTTGTTCGTTTGGCATAGATTGCATGTTGTAGGAGAATATTTAAAGCATGTTTGATGTTTTAATATACCTGTGTCATGTTTATCTATATGATAGATTATAGTATGCTTATTTTACATATGAGATATGTTTGTAACCTAAAAAAGAAAATACCGAGGATGCGCCTGGAAACACTGAAGGTGTTGGCCTCATCGTTAGAGCCTAAGCATAGACTCACGTTCACATCGGGAAATTTGTTTCCTAATGTGACCTTGGTTTTTCCATATTTAGGTTTATTTCCCTTTTAGATGAGACCCATAATAATCAGAAATCCCTCGTGCAAATATTAGGGCTAATACCTTTGAATAATATGGTTGAACCAGAGTTTTTTTTGTGTATGGGTTGTTGGACTCTCTCCGAGCCTGGCCTGACATCGAGCGTGTTCATGATATTCGATGTTTATTTAAATGGTAAGGACCAGAGGTCAATTTCAAGTTTGGGTTGTTGGACTCTCTCCAAGCCTGGCTTGTAAATTGGATGTGTTCAAATCATTTAAATTCGATCTCACAATTAATGGGTTGACCCTAACTGAAAGCATTGATTTGTTGGAATCTCTCCAAGGTCAATGTGGACAAAGGTGCAATTAGGTTATATGCATTGGATGTATATATGTTAATGAGTTAACAACCTAATGTATATGTGAATATTCAATTAGTTGATAGCATAAAGTGATAGTTATATATTTGATATATAATGGGTACTGTTGATACCTAACATTATGACTCTGAATGACTTATTGGACTCTCTCCAAGGTTGTTCTTAGTCATAATGGATATCAACCCACTAAGAGATCACCTACCATCTCTCGAATTCAAAGTGAGAGCTATTGAATTTGATAAAATAGTGAGAGTTTCTTGTTAATGTAAATTGTTTAGATTACTATAAATTCATCTCTCTTATACACCTCTTTTTGTATGTCTAGGTACTAATTAGAACAACATGTCAACATCCATTAATTTATGTTCAATTTTGGACAACAACAAATTGACTGGGCCAAACTTCTTGGACTGGCTTTGCAACCTGAGAATTGTTCTCAAGACGTAAAAGCTAGCTTATTTCCTTGAAGAGGTTCTTCCCAAACCTCTTGCAGACAATGCATCTGGTAACCAAAAGTTGGCTTACCAAAAACATGTTGCTGACTCTGAGATGGCAAGTTGCATTATGCTAGCGTCGATGTCTTGTGAGTTACAGAAACAACATGAGCATATGGATGCTAATACGATTGTCTTTCATCTTCGAGAATTGTTCAATGAGCAGGCGCGATCTGAAAGGTTCGAGATCGCCCAGCTTCTCTTTCGCTCAAAGATGCATGAGGATTCATTTGCAATGCAATTTGCGCTAAAGATGAATAGCTATATTGAGCGATTGGGATCATTAGGGTTTTTCATGGACCATGAATTAAGTATTGACTTAATTCTTCACAATCTGACCTGTAGTTATTCATAATTTGTGATGAACTATCAGATGAATAAGATTGAGTCCATGATTCCTGAATTGATCAATATGCTCAAAATAGTGGAGTCATCTGTTGCGAAAGAACAGAAGGCAATGATGCTGGTTGACTCCTCAAAGAAAGGTTCTAAGAGAAAGTCAAAAACCAAAGCTAAAGGGAAGAAGAAGGCAAAGAAGGAAGAAATAACTCCCAAAGGCACCTGCCATCATTATGGCAAGGATGGGCATTGGAAGAGAAACTGCAAGCAGTATCTGGAGTCACTAAAGCAAAAAAAGGCATATGATGCCTAATCTACTTCAAGTATATTTGTTATTGAATGTCATATTGTTTCTTCTAACACTTGGGTATTGGATATTGGATGTGGCTCACATATATGCAATGACATACAGGGGCTTAGGAACAGAAGAAAACTGGTTAAGGGAGAAGCAAATCTAAGGGGCAATAGAGCAAAAGTTGTTGCAGTAGCCAAGGGGTATTCATGTGTTGCGACTTCCTATAGGACTAGTCTTAGAGTTGGATGATTGTTTTTATATTCCTGCATTAATAAAGAACATTGTTTCTATTTCATGTTTGAATAAGAAAGGTTATCATTTGATGTTTAGTAATAATTGTTATTACATTACGTTGAATAATGTTCTTTATGCTATTGGGATATTAAATAATGGGATCTACACGTTAGATACATCCAACAAGATATTCAATATAGAATCAAATAGAAAATGTGCTATGTTAGATAATCAATTAACCTCGCAATTATGACATTGTCATCTTGGCCAAATAAGCAATGAATGAATGTCCAAACTACATAGGCTTGGCATTTTAGAGTCTTATGAATCAGATTCATTAGACACATGTGTTTCATGCTTAAACCCATAATCCATCAAGAGAAAAGGGGTTATTAGCTTGCCTCTGTATCTGTGTGGCACGAATGTTTTTATGTCAATACTTGCTTTTCTGAAACTGTATATTACTTGACATTTACAGCCACATTTTGCTTCACCGTCTCTGCATGTAGGGAACTTTTCTTACCATTTAAGTTTGTAATTGAACTCAGCCTCATAGCTAATTGTAATGCCTGTATAAGAGGGTGCCAAGTTATGAAGTCATTTAAGAGCTTCCTGAATCTGTTGGAAATCTATCCAGTTTGATTTATTGGCTAGAGTTCTGATGTATGTAGTTAGATCTATTGGTATGTTTGAACTCATTGTAATGTCATTCTTTTCTATTTGTCTTACTGGCTTGCTGATAATTATGTCTAAGTAAGTCATATCTTTTGGGAGCCATGAAGAGTCTAGGGCCATTTTTGTTACTGGTCCTTTCCCTTTTAATGAGGCACTTAC
Source organism: Wurfbainia villosa (assembly GCA_025175895.1). NCBI lineage: Eukaryota > Viridiplantae > Streptophyta > Magnoliopsida > Zingiberales > Zingiberaceae > Wurfbainia > Wurfbainia villosa. The sequence continues at coordinate 37,336,306 of CM046006.1, forward strand.
AAAATAATTTGGGCCCGCCTTTGTCCTGACAGCTGTTAATGCTTTTTCGAGTTCTTTAAATTCACTATAAGTGACTTGGATTTCACTTCCAACAGCAGCCATAGCTGCTTCATGTTGGGTGGCATAGACTCCTACTTGTGATCCTGTTAGAATGGTGTAATAAATATTTTCTTGACCACCATATTTTTCTTTTGTTTTATTTGTTGAGTGGTGGACATGTTGTATCAGGGCTTTTATAACAGCCACCTTTTGCTTGGTTGTTCCTAGTGTGCTGGGAATATGCCACAGATTGTCTATAAACCAGTTTTGTACTTGTGTCAACATGTGTCTTGTTTCAAAATGGAATTATTCTTCATGTTTGTTGTACTGTGGGATCTCTACTTCCCCGAAAGTCATTAATCTTCTATTGACAACTAGTTCTGATCTGTAATTTCTAAATTTATCTGTCATGTTAGCAACCTGGAAAGAGTGTCAGCTAAAGAATTATTAATTCCTTTAATATGTTCCCAATTTATTTTTAGTCCTTTATTAATAATAGTGTCAGCAAATTTTATCCATCTTCTGCTACTTAGGGATTTTCTAGTTCCCTTAGTCTGTTGGTTATATTTTATTATGGCTTCACAGTCTGTTCGTATGGTAATCTCCTTTTTGTCACAAATAAATAGAATAAATGAGTCAAGGCAGTAAATAACATCTAATATTTCAAAATCCAAGTCAAATGGCCTTTTTCTCTAGATTTTCCTGAGGCTTATCTACACAATGTCTCTATAGATTTTGTGTCATATTTTATGAGTTTTTTATATAAAGCTCCTCCCCATCCTTTCTCACATCCGTCACTTTCTATGACTAGATAATCATTATCTAATGGTAGTGTTAGTTTGGGCAATGTTTTTACTAATTCTTTAATTTGTTTGACTACTAAAATATCTTGTTGATTAAAGTGTTTTTGTCCTTTTATTGATGTTTTATTGTATAAATTTCCACTTATTTTTCCTATATCTTTTAAATATGGTCTTGCATAGTTTAAAAGTCCTAGAAAAGCTCTCAAAGATCTAGTATTTTCGATTTTGTCAGGAAATTCAAGTATCTTACTAGAAATATGTGGTTGCAAAGTTATTTTTCTTTGGCCTATTTCAGCTCCTAAAAATTTAATATGTTTTTTCATAAGTTGCATCTTTTTTCTAGAAATTATTAATCCGTGCTTTTCAAATAGGTTAAAAATCATATGTAGATGAGTTGCATGTTCTGATTTGGTCTTAGAGAAAACTAAGATGTCGTCAATATATATACATGTAAAATTTGTTGTGTCTTTAAAAATTGTATCCATCTTTATTTGGAATATTTGTGGTGCTATTTTTAGGACAAATGGCATAACTAACCATTCAAAATGTTCTTTCAGGGCAAGAGAATGTTGTCCAGTTTATGGATTCTTGGTGCATCCGAACTTGCCAGAAACCAGATTTAAGGTCAAATTTTGAATACCATTATGAATCTTGTATTTTATTAATTAATTGTTCTTTGTCAGGAATCTTATAACCATCCTCATTACAATTGTCATTTAGGCATTTATAATTAAACATTATTCTTGTCTGCCCATGCTTTTGTTCTGATCCCTTGTTTGCTATGAAAGCTGGGCTTCTATGTCTAGAAGTAGATCGTTGTATTAGTTTGTAATCTAAAAGTTGTTTAATATGCATTTTGCACTCTTGTGCTTCCCAATTTGTATATTTTAAGTCTTGGGCTTTAATTGTTAAATCTGGATTTATAATATCTAATTTACAATATATTTTATCCAATTCCTAGTATTTAATAGGATTATCTCCTAAGATTTCCATTTTTTCTAGTTTTGAAATTATATCTTCCAAATTCTCTTGGGTGTTAATTAAATTTAGTATACTCCGAGGGGATATAGTATAGGTAGGGAAGTCATACTCATTTCCTGTGTCTATTTCGGATTCTTCTGAGTCCGTACAGGTGCAAGAACAATCTTGTGTTTGACAGGAACAAGTTTGAGGTGGGTGTGAGGAGGTACTATTGTTGTTCCTCTTCCTAGTCTATGTAATCCAAATCTTGGGGCTTTAATCGGAGAAGTTCAGGTCTATCAAAGGTACCACCACGCTCCATAGTGCGATGGGAAGGAGGATATTCAGAAAGGATAGGGGCAATAATGGGGGTAGAGAGGAAAATGGCATAATCAAGGGTAAGCAAGAAAGCACAGTGTGGAGAGAGGAGAAAATTAAGTCCGAGGATAAGGTGCACATTATCAATATTAAGGTTGGTAACCCATAAGTGGGTAAGAGTTAGAGGGATACTGTTGTTGCCGCAGTTGGTATAAAAAGAAATAGTACAACTTGGCAGATAAGTAGAGCAAATATTTTTGGTTCCATCAAACTGGGTATTGATCTGGGGTTGATTTGTTTGTCACAAAAAAGAAGAGGGAATAACAGAAAGTAGTGTTTCTTTATTGATAGAAGAGCTAGAGGCGCCACTATCTATTAGGGCTTGCAAAGTTAATGTATGACCTTTGATTGTTAAGGTACATTGGACATGCACGTCAGTGGCTCTTCCAGTGTTACACATACTTGGAGTTTTAACAAAAACCAAATTAGTGTCATCTGGAATTCTAGAAGATTGTAACTATTGAGGATCTCAAAAATCCTCGTATTCTTGGTTAGATACTTGATTTTGTAGTTGTCTGAGTTTAATTTCAATGAGATTAAGTCGGGTTTCGAGCATAGAAAGACGGGTCTCTAGTAAGTGTGTCCGAGAGGAAACTAGTCTAGGTGTGTCAGGAATGTCAATATTAAAATTTTCTTTAAGACAGGTATTACAAATTTGTTGCCTACATTTTTTACAAGTTCCTCGTTTGTTTACTGCGGGGTAATACCCACAAGAGGAACAAGGAGTATGTTCAGTTCCTTCTTTAAGTTGCCACTCATGTTCACAGGTGACTGGTTATTTTCCTTTGGAGCGATCATCTAGACAGTACATTAAATTAATTTCTTCTTCTTCCTTTTCTGCCTTGTTATTTAGAAATCCTAATTCATCAAAATCTCTATTTAAATAGTCTGGCATTCGAATGCCATATTTTTTGGCATAACTACCAGGTGTAGTGAGTGAATTTATTAATGAGTAGTTAGTTGTAGATTGGATTTCTTCCATGTCATCTACAGAGATAATTGAGTATATAGAGGAGGTATCTGAAATATCTGATTGTATTTCTAGAAGATCTAAATTAGTACATTGGACCAAAGTGGATTCCTTAATGTATAGATTTTTTTTCTATTTGGACAGGCTAAAGATAAATGTCCTGTTTTGTTACATGCAAAACAAGTAATGGTATTAGCATAAGTCTTTTTTGGATTAAATCGTCTAACATGTTTATTTTTGTTCAGGTAAGGTTTTCGGGTTGTGCTTTTTCTTAGATAGTATGTTCGTCTAGGTTTTCTTTTTGGTTTTGATGTAATTTTTCTGTGTCTAGTATTGGCCCCGTATTATTGTGACGTATATATGTGTTTACAGAATCCATATTGCTAGTGTTTCAAATGTTTTTGTATCTGTATAAACGTACATTTTTATTTTAATTTCTCTATGATATGTTGAATTCGTACTCCTATGTTAGTGTGAATGGGTGCTATAGTCATGGCACTCCAGTCATTATGTATTTCTCTTCCTAATTCTCCAAGAAGCTTACTAAAAAGTCTTTCTCCCAGCTCAGTACTATAGTAGTTCCCAGAGATGGATGTAAGCACAAAGAAATCATTGCAAAATTCTTTCACTCTACTCCAATCTAATAATTGCAATTGCTCTAAATCTCTTATTGCTTCTTGTTGTCTTATATTTAGTCCTATATTAGAGTCTCTAGCGGTAATCATTGTATGCACCGTATAACAAAAATTGTGTATATTGTTTCCTTGGTCGGCTATCCTAGTTACTTCTTCAGGGAAGTTTTGTTTGAAGGATTCCCAGGAGGCTCGTTCCACGTCTCCTAAATAGTTTTCTTCCACTCTAAGCATAGCCGCTCTAGTTTCTATATCCATTTCATGTTTAGCCGCGTAGTCTCTTGCTATAGAGACTTTCCACTATTCAAGGTATATGTCATGTAATTATAGGTCACATTCTGTTATATTTAGTAATATGACATCTTTTCCAAAGAATGTTAGTTCTGGGGGTCCTCTACGGCCAATGGTTTTTAGTAGTGGGTTATTGTTAGTATACGGGTCGACAACAGTTCTAAGGGGATGTCCTTGGCTATAGTCTAACGTTCTCATAGCACTTTCTGGGTATGTGATCTGGAATGGTCATGAAGCAGAGGATTCTGCTGTATTGATTAAATTTATCTCTTTGTTTATGCTATTTAAGTTATTTGTCTTAGTATCCAGAGGCGTGTAGCCGGTGGAGTATTCTTTTTCTATAATATTGTTTTCTTCGTCTTTATATAATTTTACATTTTTCGGGAGGCCTTTGTGTATTTTATCAAACCTTTCTAGTTCTTGTATTTTTGTTTCATTTAGGTGACAGGTCATTTCTACTGGCAAATAGACATATTCATTTAAGTCATCAAATGCTCCTCCTATATTTACCAAGTTGATATTATGTCTTCTATTATGTGTTTCTATTAATCGGAGATGTTTCCGCCCAAATTCTCTTAGTTGTTGTTGAGCGATCAGTAAGAGGTCTTGTTCCTCTAAAAACACAAGGTTGTGTTCTTGGTTTTCAATGTCTTCTTCCTCAATTAACCTATTGGATGTATAATTTGTAAATCTTACACTTAGCTGTCCATTCCTATCTTTATACATTAATGATTCTGTAGGTTGTAGAAGAGTTGGTTGTTCCTCTTCTAAGTTAAATGTCCATTCTAGATTGGCTAGTTATTCTGAACTACCTTTCCTCCTATTTTTTTGTCTTGTCATTCCTCTTAATCCAAAGACTATTAAGCCTAGATGTATATAGTGGTGTTTCAATGTTGCTAATTGTCTTGTTGACTGGTTAGTTATTAAATCTAAATGTTGTTCCTCACCATCTGGGAGATGTAAGGCTTTTGTTCTTCATTGTCTATATATAGAAGTTGCTGATGTAAAATATGAAAATCTATTACTCCCATATAGGAGTCATGGATATAGCATATTTAATTGTTCGTTAAAAAATATTTCTAAGTCTCGATCTATGTTTATTACTTCTTCTAATGTTTGGCTTAGACTAGGATGTGTTCGTATGTTGTCCAGCCAAGAAGTACTAGAGACTGATCTTCTTCCACTCAGTGTTTTGGATATTCCAGTAAAACTTTCTATCCTTGTTTAACTCATTTTGACTCTTCGGGTTTATATGTTAAAAATGTATATGTAGTAGGACGATGTCTTATGATTTTTCCCATAGATAGTTTCCCCAAACCTATATTTATATTTTCCAGAGTTGCTTTCCAATTATCTTCTATTGGCACTTTAGACATCTTTTGTTCTAAATCAAATAATTTTCCTTCCAGTTTGGTTAACCTAAAATGTAGGGATGTTAATAAGGCTATTATAGTATTATTTTGTTGTGCCTGAATTTGATCACTTTTTTCTGTTAACTCTGTAGAGGAATAATAACCGTCTTCCTTAGTTTTTGTATATTTTTGTACATAGTCTAAGTCTTTGTCATAATGGGTATTCTCATAAATATGCTGGTTCATTTAATGAGTAGTGCATTTATTTGTTCTTGTAGAATCTTAAATTCTGCTTCTATTGTTAGCAAGAAACTTTTTACTTCTACTAAAAGATCTTTATGTTGGATTTCAAAAGTATGTGGTTAGTTTTCTTTGATTATTCTGGTAAGGTTTATTACGTCACTTCTCTTTGGTAGATTTATAAAATTTACTTGAGCAACTTTGGAGTTAAGATTTTCCTGTGAATTCTTTAAATATATTATGTTTTATTTTATTTCATTAAGCTGGATATGTTATTGTCTTTGATTTATAAGTACAGTTTCCAGGACATGATGTATATCTCTAAACTTAGTTTCTGATGAAAAACTCTGTCCTAGTAGTATGTCTGTTATGGAGTTTAGGTGTGGGTTATCAAAATGCAAGGAGTGAGTGGAGTCCTTAGCATGTATATAGCAGCTATGTTGTCTTTTGTCTAATGTTTTTATAGTTCACGGCAGAGGGATATATAAATCAAGATAATCAAATTTAGCTAGAGACTACATACATTTTTTCAAGGTCCTAGGTCTTAAGGCTTTGATACCAATTTTTGGACTTACAATTTTTAGGGGTTTTTTTTTTAGCTACAGTGATCGGGTGTTATAGTGTTTTGCTACAGTAGTACATAAACAAGAAAAATGCATACAGAAAGCGAAGAAATTGAGAAGTAAAAACTTAGTTAATAAATGTTTTTGGGAACGTAGAGAGAGAGACTTTGCTTCTTGTCTTGATCTCTTCTTCCTAATGAGCCTCACCTAGTGCCATACTATCGTGCCCTGACTTTTAGAGGTTTTATCCATTGCCTCTATCTGCACAGGTCTTACTAGGCTTATGGCAACAATTACCTTCCTAGGGGAAGGAAAAGGACTAAAGGATCCAAGAAGATCAAGAGAAGAGGTGCATAGTTTCACTCAATAAGTTCTCAAAAACACAGAATATTTAGCTGTTCATGGCTTCAATAACGATGATATAATGTACAAAGGACTTGCACAAAAAGACTTTTTTTTTAGAAAATAAGAACTTACAGAGGGACTTAGACTGGACTCTTGACTCCAAACCAAAAAACACTCAAGCTCTTAAACTAGAAAAAGAAACTTCTCAAGGATGGATGGTCTGGCGGAGAGATTGGGGGTCTCTTTATAGAAGGGAAAGAAGTTGGTATTTCACGGGTGCTAGGACACATTAAGTGTTAGTGGAGATATCACGGGTGTAAAGTGGTGTCACGGGCTGGTACTGTAGACGTCCTTCCTATCTTTATGGTGGACTTTGTGTCATGGGTTGGTGCTGTGGATATCCTTCTTGTTTGGTGTTGGTACTGTTAGATTTCCATCATATTATTGAGGTTGGCTTCTTCTGTTGAACCTCCGATAGAGCCCATGGATGCAACTCTGGATGGGCCTTCTGGTGGGTTGTTTTGATGGGTTGTTGTAATCTCGGCCTATCTTAATTCCATCCTGTACTGTCGTGCCATTTGGCGTGTTTTCTGTTGGATCCATTTTTCATTTATTTTCTGGTAATGACTTAGTAAGGTTGTGTGTTGGGTAGTAGTTTTGAAAGGGAAGAAAGCAGTACAATAGCTTGTCGGCCAGTAAATTTTTTCTATAAATATTTCTACTGCCAGTATGTAATGGCGAGAGTCTATAAAGTCATCCCAAAGCCAGTCAGAGCCTTGAATAGAGACTCTCCAGTGTTTTACTTGCCATTCCAGACTGGAAGAGCCCTCCCAGTCCAGTTCTTCGTCTGAGGGGACAAAATCTTCAATCTTATCCCCTTTTGGATTGACTGTTTTGTGGACGTCCAGCTTGATCAAGTGTCTTGCTAGTTCAAGTTTTAGGTTTATCCATTTGGGGGGGGACTTTCAAAAGTACATACTATTATGTTTCTGAAATGTTCTTCTACTAATAGGTGTCTTATGCACTGTCCGAGTTTCCATGGGAACTCCTGTGTTAGCTCAATGTCTCTTATCCATATCTTATATAAATTATTGTGTATATGATTCATAGTTTTTTCCAGAAATATCATTTCGAGTTGGATATTCTTTCCTTGAAAATTTCCATATCCTTTCGCCTGTATCACTATTTTAATGTGTTTAGTAAAGTCTTTAATAGTCATGTTGAAATTAGGACAAATGCAAGTTATTCCTAAATTATCATTCATGTCTACTAAATTTGGTATTAGAGCCTTAAGACCTAGGACCTTGAAAAAAATGTATGCAGTCTCTAGCTAAATTTGATTATCTTGATTTATCTATCCCTCTGCCGCGAACTACAAAAATATTAGACAAAAGGCAACATAGTTGTTATATACACGCTAAGGACTCCACTCACTTCTTGCATTCTGATAACCCACACCTGAACTCCATAATAAACATACTACTAGGATAGAGTTTTTCATCAGAAACTAAGTTTAGAGATATACATCACGTCCTGGAAACTGTACTTATAAATCAAAGACAACGACAGATCCAGCTTAATGAAATAAAACAAAACATATTATATTTAAAGAATTCACAGGAAAATCTTAACTCTAAAGTTGCTCAAGTAAATTTTATAAATCTACCAAAGAGAAGTGACATAATAAACCTTACAAGAATAATCAGAGAAAACCAACCACATACTTTTGAAATCAACATAAAGATCTTTTAGAAGAAGTAAAAAGTTTCTTGCTAACAATAGAAGCAGAATTTAAGATTCTACAAAAACAAATAAATGCACTACTCATTAAATGAACCAGCATATTTATGAGAATACCCATTATGACGAAGCCTTAGACTATGTACACAAATATACAAAAACTAAGGAAGACGGTTATTATTCCTCTACAGAGTTAACAGGAAAAAGTGATCAAATTCAGCTACAACAAAATAATACTATAATAGCCTTATTAACATCCCTACATTTTAGGTTAACCAAACTGGAAGGAAAATTATTTGATTTAGAACAAAAGTTGTCTAAAGTGCCAATAGAAGATAACTGGAAAGCAGCTCTGGAAAATATAAATATAGGTTTGGGGAAACTATATACGGAAAAAATCATAAGACATCGTCCTACTACATATACATTTTTAACATATAAACCTAAAGAGTCAAAATGAGTCAAACAAGGACAGAAAGTTTTATTGGAACGTCCAGAACACTGAGTGGGAGAAGATCAGTCTCTAGTACTTCTTAGTTGGACAACATACGGACACATCCTAGTCTAAGCCAAACATTAGAAGAAGTAATAAACATAGATCGAGACATAGAAATATTTTCTAATGAACAATTAAATATGCTACAACCACGACTCCTATATGGGAGTAATAGATTTTCATATTTTACATCAGCAACTTCTATATATAGACAACGAAGAATGGAAGCCTTACATCTCCCAGATGGTGAGGAACAACATTTAGATTTAATAACTAACCAGTTAGCAAGACAATTAGCAACCTTGAAACACCACTATATGCATCTAGGCTTAATAGTCTTTGGATTAAGAGGAATGACAAGACAAAAAATAGGAGGAAAGGTCCTTATAGTCTTATATGACTCTAGATTCTCAGATAAAGAAAAAGTCATTATTGGCTTAGTGGAAGTAGACATGAATGATAATTTAGGAATAACTTACATTTGTCCTAATTTCAACATGACTATTAAAGAATTTACTAAACACATTAAAATAGTGATACAGGCAAAAGGATATGGAAATTTTCAAGGAAAGAATATCCAACTCGAAATGATATTTCTGGAAAAAACTATGAATCATATACACAATAATTTTAAAATTCAAATAGATGGAATAATAGAGACTCTTAGTACAAGAGGAATTCAATTTCAAAGACCTAGATAGTATAGTTCAGAATAACTAGCCAATCTAGAATGGACAATTAACTTAGAAGAGGAACAACCAACTCTTCTACAATCTACAGAATCATTAATGTATAAAGATAGGAATGGATAGCTAAGTGTAAGATTTACAAATTATACACCCAATAGGTTAATTGAGGAAGAAGACATTGAAAACCAAGAACACAACCTTGTGTTTTTAGAGGAACAAGACCCCTTACTGATCGCTCAACAACAACTAAGAGAATTTGGATAGAAACATCTCCGATTAATATAAACACATAATAGAACTCATAATATCAACTTGGTAAATATAGGAGGAGCATTTGATGACTTAAATGTATATGTCTATTTGCCAACAGAAATGGCCTGTCACCTAAACGAAATAGAAATACAAGAACTAGAAAGGTTTGATAAAATACACAAAGGCCTCCCATAAAATGTAAAATTATATAAAGACAAAGAAAACAATATTATAGAAAAAGAATACTCCACCGGCTACACGCCTCTGGATACTAAGACAAATAACTTAAATAACATAAACAAAGAGATAAATTTAATGAATACAGCAGAATCCTCTGCTTCAAGACCATTCCAGATCACATACTCAGAAAGTACTATGAGAACGTTAGACTATAGCCAAGGACATCCCCCTAGAACTGCAATCGACCCGTATACTAACAATAACTCACTACTAAAAACCATTGGCCGTAGAGGACCCCCAAAACTAACATTCTTTGGAAAAGATGTCGTATTACTAAATATAACAGAATGTGACCCACAATTACATGACCTATACCTTGAACAGTGGAAAGTCTCTATAGCAAGAGACTACGCGGCTAAACATGAAATGGATATAGAAATTGGAGTGACTATGCTTAGAGTGGCAGAAAACTATTTAGGAGACATGGCACGAGCCTCCTGGGAATCCTTCAAACAAAACTTCCCTGAAGAAGTAGCTAGGATAACCGCCCAAGGAAATAATATACACAATTTTTATTATACGGTGCATACAATGATTACCGCAAGAGACTCTAATACATGACTAAATATAAGACAACAAGAAGCAATGAGAGATTTAGAGCAATTACAATTATTAGATTGGAGTAGAGTGAAAGAATTTTGTAATGATTTCTTTGCGCTTACAGCCATCTCTGGGAACTACTATAGCATTGAGCTGGGAGAAAGACTTTTTAGTAAGCTTCCTAGAGAATTAGGAAGAGAAATACATAAGGACTGGAGTGTCATGACTATAGCACCCATTCACAATAACATAGGAGTACGAATTCAACATATCATAGCAAAATTAAAAGAAAAATGTACATTTGTACAAATACAAAAACATTTGAAACACCAGCAATATGGATTCTATAAACACATATATACGCGACAACAATACGGGGCCAATACTAGACATAGAAAAATTACATCAAAATCAAAAAGAAAACCTAGACGAACATACTATCTAGGAAAAAGCACAACCCGAAAACCTTACTTGAACAAAAATAAACATGTTAGACAATTTAATGCAAAAAAGACTTATGTTTATACCATTACTTGCTTTGCATGTAACAAAATAGGACATTTATCTTCAGCCTGTACAAATAGAAAAAATCTATACACTAAGGAATCCACTTTGGTCCAATGTACTAATTTAGATCTTCTGAAAATACAATCAGATATTTCAGATACCTCCTCCATATACTCAATTATCTCTGTAGATTACATGGAAAAAATCCAATCTACAATTGACTACTCATTAATAAATTCACTCACTACACCACCTAGTAGTTATGCCAAAAAATATGGCATTCAAATGTCGGGCTATTTAAATAGAGATTTTGATGAATTAGGTTTTCTAAATAATATGCAAAAAAGGAAGAAGAAGAAATTAATTTAATGTATCGTCTAGATGACCGCTCCAAAGGAAAACAACCAGTCACCTGCGAACATGAGTGGCAACTTAAAGAGGGAACTGCACATACTCCTTGTTCCTCTTGTGGGTTTTATCCCGCAGTAAACAAACGAGGAACTTGTAAAAAATGTAGGCAACAAATTTGTAATACCTGTCTTAAAGAAAATTTTAATATTGACATTCCTGACACACCTAGGCTAGTTTCCTCTCAGACACAGTTACTAGAGACCCATCTTTCTGTGCTTGAAACCCGACTTAATCTCATTGAAACTGAACTTAGACAGCTACAGAATCAAGTAGCTAACCAAAACTACGATGATTTTTGAGATCCTCAACAGTTACAATCTTCCAAAATTCCAGATGACACTAATCTGGTTTTTGTTAAAACTTCAAGTATGTGTAACACTGGAAGAGCCACTAACGTGTGTGTCCAATGCACCTTAACAATCAAAGGTCATACATTAACTTTACAAGCCCTAATAGATAGTGGCGCCTCTAGCTCTTCTATCGATAAAGAAACACTACTTTCTCTTATTCCCTCTTCTTTTTTTCCGACAAACAAATCAACCCCAAATCAGTACCAAGTTTGATGGAACCAAAAATGCTTGCTCTACTTATCTGCCAAGTTGTACTATTTCTTTTTATACAAACTGTGGCAACAACAGTATCCCTCTAACTCTTACCCACTTATGGGTTACCAACCTTAATATTGCTAATGTGCACCTTATCCTCAGACTTAATTTTCTCCTCTCTCCACATCGTGCTTTCTTGCTTACCCTTGATTACGCCATTTTCCTCTCTACCCCCATTATTGCCCCTATCCTTTCTGAATATCCTCTTTCCCATCGCACTATGGAGCATGGTGGTACCTTTGATAGACCTGAACTTCTCTAACTAAAGCCCCAAGATTTGGATTACATAGACTAGGAAGAGGAACTTAACAATAGTACCTCCTCACACCCACCTCAAACTTATTCCTATCAAACACAAGATTGTTCTTGCACCTGTACGAACTCAGAAGAATCTGAAATAGACACAGGAAATGAGTATGACTTCCCTACCTATACTATATCCCCTCGGAGTATACTAAATTTAATTAACACCCAAGAGAATTTGGAAGATATAATTTCAAAACTAGAAAAAATGGAAATCTTAGGAGATAATCCTATTAAATACTAGGAACTGAATAAAATATATTGTAAATTAGATATTATAAATCCAAATTTAACAATTAAATCCCAAGACTTAAAATATACAAATTGGGAATAACAAGAGTGCAAAATGCATATTAAACAACTTTTAGATTACAAACTAATACAACGATCTACTTCTAGACATAGAAGCCCAGCTTTCATAGTAAACAAGAGATCAGAACAAAAGTGTGGTCAGTCAAGAATGGTGTTTAATTATAAATGCCTAAATGGCAATTGTAATGAGGATGGTTATAAGATTCCTGACAAAGAACAATTAATTAATAAAATATAAGATTCACAATGGTATTCAAAATTTGACCTTAAATCTGGTTTCTGGCAAGTCCAGATGCACCCAGAATCCATAAACTGGACAACATTCTCTTGCCTTGAAGGACATTTTGAATGGTTAGTTATGCCATTTGGCCTAAAAATAGCACCATAAATATTCCAAAGAAAGATGGATACAATTTTTAAAGACACAACAATTTAACATGTATATATATTGACGACATCTTAGTTTTCTCTAAGACCAAATTAGAACATACAGCTCATCTACATATGATTTTTAACCTATTTGAAAAGCACAGATTAATAATTTCTAGAAAAAAGATGCAACTTATGAAAAAGCATATTGAATTTTTAGGAGCTGAAATAGGCCAAGGAAAAATAACTTTGCAACCACATATTGCTAGTAAGATACTTGAATTTCCCGACAAAATCGAAAATACTAGATCTTTGAGAGCTTTTCTAGGACTTTTAAACTATACAAGACCATATTTAAAAGATATAGGAAAAATAAGTGGAAATCTATACAATAAAACATCAATAAAAGGAAAAAAACACTTTAATCAACAAGATGTTTTAGTAGTCAAACAAATTAAAGTATTAATAAAAACATTGCCCAAACTAACACTATCATTAGATAATGATTATCTAGTCATAGAAAGTGACGGATGTGAGACAGGATGGAGAGGAGCTTATATAAAACCCCAAAAAATATGACACAAAATCTACAAAGACATTGTGTAGATATGCCTCAGGAAAATATAGAGAAAAAGGTGATTTGACTTCCTTGGAATTTGAAATATTAGATGTTATTTACTGCCTTGACTCATTTATGTTATTTATTTGTGACAAAAAGGAGATTACCATACGAACAGACTATTAAGCCATAATAAAATATAACCAACATACTAAGGGAACTAGAAAATCCCTAAGTAGCAGAAGATGGATAAAATTTGCTGACACTATTATTAATAAAGGACTAAAAATAAACTGGGAACATATTAAAGGAATTAATAATTCTTTAGCTGACACTCTTTCCAGGTTGCTAACATGACGGATAAATTTAAAAATTACAGATCAGAACCAGTTGTCAACAGAAGATTAATGACTTTCGGGGAAGTAGAGATCCCACATTACAACAAACATGAAGAACAATTCCATTTTGAAACAAGACACATGTTGATACAAGTACAAAACTGCCTTATAGACAATCTATGGAATATTCCCAGCACACCAGGAACAACCAAGCAAAAGGTGGCTGTTATAAAAGCCCTGATACAACATTTCCACCACACAGCAAATACAGCAAAAGTAAAACATGGTTGTCAAGAAAATATTTATTACACCATTCTAACAGGATCACAAGCAGGAGTCTATGCCACCCAACATGAAGCAGCTCTGGCTGCTGTTGGAAGTGAAATCCAAGTCACTTACAGGGAATTTAAAGACCTCGGAGAAGCATTAACAGCTGTCAGGACAAAGGCGGGCCCAAATTATTTTGTAAGTGCCTCATTAAAAGGGAAAGGACCAGTAACAAAAATGGCCCCAGACTCTTCATGGCTCCCAAAAGATGACTTACTTAGACATAATTACCAGCGAGCCAGTAAGACAAACATAAATGAATGATATTACAATGAGTTCAAACATACCAACAGATCTGACTACATACATCAAAACCCTGGCCGATAAATCAAACTGGATAGATTTCCAGCATATTCAGGAAGCTCTTAAATGGCTTCATAACTTGGCACCCTCTTATACAGGCATTACAATCAGCTATGAGGTTGAGTTCAATTACAAACTTAAATGTCAAGATAAGTTCCCTACATGTAGAGACGGTGAAGCAAAATGTGGCTGTAAATGTCAAGTAATATACAATTTCAGAAAAGCAAGTATTGACATAAAAACATTCGTGCCACACATATATAGAGGCAAGCTGATAACCCCTTTTCTCTTGATGGATTATGGGTTATTATATAAGCTATGGATAAGAGACATTGAGCTAACACAAGAGTTCCCATGGAAACTCGGACAGTACATAAGACACCTGTTAGTAGAAGAACATTTCAGAAACATAATAGTATATACTTTTGAAAGCCCCCCCCCCCGAATGGATAAACCTAAAAGTTGAACCAGCAAGGCACTTAATCAAGCTAGACGTCCACAAAACAGTCAATCCATAAGGGAATAAGATTGAATATTTTGTCCCCTCAAACGAAGAACTGGACTAGGAGGGCTCTTCCAATCCAGAACAGCAAGTAAAACACTGGAGAGCCTCTATTCAAGGCTCTGACTGGCTTTGGGATGACTCTGTAGACTATCGCCATTACATACTGGCAGCAGAAACATTTACAGAAAAAATTTACTGGCCGATAAACTATGGTACTGCTTTCTTCCCTTTCAAAACTACTACCCAACACACAGCCTTACTAAGTCATTACCCGAAAATAAATGAAAAATGGATCCAATAGAAAACACGCCAAACGGTGCGACAGTACAGGATGGAATTAAGATAGGCCGAGATTGCAGCAGCCCGTCAAAATAGCCCACCAGAAGGCCCATCCAGAGTTGCATCCATGGGCTCTATTGGAGGTTCAGCAGAAGAAGTCAACCTCAATAATATGATGGAAATCTAACAGTACCCACACCAGACAAGAAGGACATCAACAACTCCAACCCGTGACACAAAGTCCACCATAAAGACAGGAAGGACGTCTACAGCACCAACCCGTGACACCACTTTACACCCGTGATATATCCACTAACACTTAATGTGTCCTAGCACCCACGGGATACTAGCTTCTTTCCCTGCTATAAAGAGACCCCCAGTCTCTCCGCCAGACCATCCATCCTTGAGAAGTTTCTTTTTCTAGTTTAAGAGCTTGAGTGTTTTTCGGTTCGGAGTCAAGAGTCCAATCTAAGTCCCTCTATAAGTTCTTATTTTCTGTATGTTCTTATTTTCTAAAAAAAAAGTCTTATTGTGCAAGTCCTTTGTACATTATATCATCGTTATTGAAGCCATGAATGGCTAAATATTCTCTGTGTTTCTGAGAACTTATTGAGTGAAACTATGCACCTCTTCTCTTGATCTTCTTGGATCCTTCAGTCCTTTTCCTTCCCCTGGAAAGGTAACTGTTGCCATAAGCCTGGTAAGACTTGTGCAGACAGAGGCAACAGATAAAATCTCTAAAAGTCGGGGCACGATAGTATGGCACCAGGTGAGGCTCACTAGGAAGAAGAGATTAAGACAAGAAGCAAAGTCTCTCTCTACGTTCCCAGAAACATTTATTAACTATGTTTTTACTTCTCAATTTCTCCACTTTATGTATGCATTTTTCTTGTTTATGTACTACTGTAGCAAAAACACTATAGCAAAACATTGTAGCAAAACACTGTAGCAAAATATTGTAGCTAAACACTATAGCACCCGATCACTGTAGCTAAAAAAACCCTAAAAATTGTATGTCCAAAATTTGGAGGAAAGAGTGAATGACCAGTTGAGGTATTGGGCTTTATACATACCGATGTATGCAAACCAATGTCAACTCAAGCCGTAGGAGGTTATAGCTACTTCGTTACCTTTATCGAAGATTATTCACGTTATGGGTATTTGTATCTGTTAAGATACAAGTCTGAAGTTTTTGAAAGGTTTAAAGATTTTAGAAAGGAATTAGAGAAACAACTTGGTAAAAGTATTAAAGTACTTCAATCGGATCAAGGTGGTGAATACTTAAGCCAAGAGTTTCAAGATTATCTAAGGGACAATGGCATCTTGTCCCAAAGGACTCCACCTTACACGCCACAACATAATGGTGTGGCTGAAAGGCAAAACCGAAACTTGTTGGACATGGTTAGGTCATTGATGCAACATGCAAGTCTTCCAAAAACCTTTTGGAGTTACGCACTCGAGACCGCTGTTTACTTGTTAAATAGATTCCTGACTAAGTTAATCTCTACTACTCCATATGAGATGTAGAAAAGTAGAAAACCTCATTTATCTTATTTGAAGATATGGGATTGTCCTGCTTATGTGAAGAGGACAGTATCAGACAAGCTAGAGGCTAAGTCTGATAAGTGTCTATTTATTGGTTACCCTAAGGAAACGAGGGGTTACCAATTCTATCATCCCTTGAAACAAAAGGTATTTGTTTCAAGGCATGTTGTATTCCTAGAAAAGGAGTTTCTCTTACAGGAAAATAGTGGAAGAGAGGTTGCACTAAGTGTAGTTCAAGAGGCTCCAGTAGACACAGAAGAGATGCCTAGTCAAGAACCACAGCTGATTACTCATTCGGATGAGGTAATAGCTGAACCCAATAATACACCACCTCCTCATAGATCTAGTAGGACACGTAGGATTCCTGAGAGATGGATTTCTCATAAGTGAATCTAATGATGTGTTGCTCATAGATGATGAGGAACCTACTAGTTACGAAGAGGCACTGAATAGTTCAGACAAGGATAGATGGCTAATAGACATGAAATCGAAAATGGATTTGATGTATGAAAATTAGGTTTGGAACTTGGTAGACCCACCAGAAGGCATAACACCTATAGGGTGCAAGTGGGTTTTTAAGAAGAAAATCGACATGGATGGTAATATTATTACCTATAAAGCTAAATTAGTGGCAAAAGGCTATCGTCAAAGACAAGGTGTTGACTATGATAAAACTTTTTCACTAGTAGCTATGCTTAAATCCATTCAGATACTCCTAGCCATGGCGGCTCATTTTGATTATGAGATATGGCAGATGGATATAAAAATAACTTTTCTTAATGGAAACCTATCTGAGGATATATATATATGATACAACCTGAGGGTTTCATATCCATTGATAAGAACAAAGTATGCAAGCTTCAACGTTCCATTTATGGATTGAAGCAAGCATCTAGGAGTTGGAATATCTATTTTGATGAGACAATCAAATAGTTTGATTTCTCATAAAATCCTGAAGAGCCTTGTGTTGGAATGTATACTGAAAGCCTAGCTCTTTTTGTATGAATATTTTATTTTGAAATAAGAATCACATGATCATTGTTTGAACTTTATATATGTGTGCATATTGTCTAATATTTTACATTGTAGATAACATGGTGCTTGGTGTGGCACAGAAGATCATGTTATCAGTTCCTTGTAAAATATAAGTAGAGGCTCACAACCAAGATGGTTTTGGACAAACCATTAGCATGGTTGTAGTGTAGCTTGGTATTGTTTTGTCTTGAACATAGAGTTACACTGGTACACTTAGGTGTATTGAGCAGGACCGACATAGAGGTGATTCAATTTAGTACTGACTACATGATTGAATCGGACCTCGGATATTATGTTGTACATGCTCTTAATCCCAATATAATAACGGACACATGTACTTGTTGGATCGATTTGAGCGCTAGAGGGGGGGGTGAATAGCGATAAGAAAAAACTTTTCGTAATCGTTCGAATTGGCACGAGTAAACACAGCGGAAAGATAGCAATAAATAAATAAAAACACGAGGGGTTTTTACTTGGTTCGTAGCCTACGGCTACTACTCCAAGGCCCTAATGGTCCTTGACCACGCACGGAGGGCAAATATTAAACGAACTCCTTCTCGATAGAGATAGGAGTTAAGCGAATACAAAAACTCAATAAAGATTCAAGGTAGAGGGACACTCCCCCTCTCCTTGATATGATTTAAAGCTTGAAAATAAAGACAACTTATACAAAATTAAAGATTATACCGACGACTTCAAGGATTGGAGGTTGAAGCTTTAGTCGTCGTCTCTAGCTCGTCAGTAGGGATGCCGAGAGTCGAGCGCATCGGAAGCACTTGGAAGCTTTTAATTGATGAAAAACCCTAGGTTTGGCCCTCCTTTTATAGCCTTTAAGCCCCTCAACGAATGGGTCTTCAACCAATCACAAATGGGCACAAAACTCCTTGAAAAATGGTGATAAAGCTTGACTCCTCGAGGCTGATTTTTGACCACCAGTTGAACTGGCCGGTTGAACTGGCCGGTTGAACTGGCCGGTTGAACTGCCGCCGGTTGAACTGGCAGCCACGATTTTTGACTAAAAAAGGAGTTTAGCTCAAAATACAAGTGGTCGACACCACTTGCCGTCCGATCTCAACATAGACCTTCCATGGGAAGTCTTGGGTTGGATCGTCGCCTAAGGACGTCCCCGTACAAAGGACACGACCTCACTTACGCTTGCACACACGAGCTTACCTCGATACTTACTTGTCGCTTTTGCTTCCGGCCTTCCACTCGATTCCTTCAGCTCCCTCCGAAGTAACTCGAGTGTCGCCCGACCACCGCGGCGTCCTCCGGGTGTCGCTAGCCTTCAGCTCCAGCATTGAGACTTTTCTGCACACTTGATTTAGCTCGTGAGATAACAATATAAGCTTAACTTTGTATCGTTTGCTATAATCAAAACATAGGTTCGACTTAGGTGCCCACTGCACCAACAATCTCCCCCTTTTTGATTTATGGCAAACCCACATACAAAGTTAAGCAAGCATGAAGAATAATAATGTGCATGAGAGAAAAAAAATGAAGATTAAGTTGGAGTAGTAAGGATTTTCTTCAAGTACTCCCCCTTGAGGAAACCTCCCCCTTGACCGAGGGTGAGTCTTTGAAGAAAGACCTTAATCCTCCCCCTTGAGGGTTGCTTTAAGTAATTAACATTACTTAAAATTAGCTTTAGTAAAACGTTTTAAAATTAGCTTTAGTAAAACATTTTAGTTAAGCCCTTTCTCCCCCTTAAGTAAAACACTAACATAAATAAGTTAAGAATTCTCTTAACTTGGTCTTTTGTCAAAAGTTAAATAAGTTCTCAAAACCTAAAGTTAACTTTTGGTTTAAACATGAAGTAAGAGTTAAGTTATCAAAAAATTTGAAAAAATTTGACCCCTTAACTTTGGCCTTTTTCTCCCCCTTTTGCCGTATATCGAAAAGAGTAAGGGGTGTGTGGAAAAAATAATTGCTAAATTTAAAGTCCAAGCATGTTCCACATTTTTTATTAAAAAAATAGTATATTGAAAATAAGCTCATCTATGAAATGTTCGACTCATATTTGGCTTGATTGATATGAAGGATCAACCGTCTGGTCGGTTAGTATGTATGATTATACTCCATGGTTCATAGCGATGCACTAGCTCTACATCCTGGAACCAGGAGTAAGGTCCTAACATCTCACGCCCATCTACGTGGCTAAGTACACAAACACATTAGTCCTATGTGTTGTGAGATGTATTGGCTCCTTAAATCTATAGGTGCATGATATCTAAGGTATGACCTATGCTAGTTTCATGAAAAAGTAAGAAATAGTAGTAATATAATTTGCAAAACCTATTCTATTACGCACATGCCTAATTTTCGTCTCAAGAGACTAAATTCGGCTTCGGGTAGTGGTTTAGTAAATATGTCTGCTAGGTTAGACTTCGAGTCAACATATTCGAGTTGTATGGAGCCGTTGGCTACATGTTCTCGAATGAAATGGTGTTTTACCTCTATATGCTTTGTTCTTTAATGGCATATAGGGTTCTTAGTTAGATTTATCGAACTTATGTTGTCTACAAAAATTTTAGTTTTGGTGAAGTCCAACCTAAAGTCTCGGAGAGTGTGCTTCATCCAAAGAAGCTGAGTTACACACTCACCCATCGCAACGTATTCGGCTTCGGTGTTAGATAAGGCAACACAATGTTGCTTCCTACTGCACCAACTCACTAGACTTGAGCCGAGTAGTTGACAACAACCACTCGTGCTCTTTCTATCGAGTTTACTACCGGCATAATCCGAATCGGAGTAGCCGATTAGTTCGAACTCCGTAGATCTAGGGTACCAAATACCAACGTTAAGTGTACCCTTAAGATATCTAAGGATACGCTTAACTAGGGTTAGGTGAGACTCCTTAGCACAGGTTTGAAACAGCGCACATACTTCTTGCGAATAGGATGTCGATTCGACTCGCGATTAAGTATAGGAGACTTCCTATCGCTATCCTATATTAATTTAAGTCAATGGACTTACTTTCTAGGTCTTCTCCTATGTTAACATTAATCGCCATTGGGGTGTTTATTATCTTAGCGTCTTGCATTCCAAATCTTTTAATTAACTCCTTGGTGTATTTTTGTTGATATAGGTATATACCATCCTTAGTTTGTTTAATTTGTAGACCTAAAAGAAACTTAACTGCTACTAAGTTCATTTCAAACTCACTTTCCATGAGTGAAAGCGAACTCGTTTAGTAAGGCTGAGTTAGAGGTTCCAAAAATTATATCGTCTACGTAAATTTGAGCTATGAATATTTCTTTACCTAAGGTTTTTACGAAGAGAGTTGGGTCAACTAAGCCTTGGTTAAACCCTTTTGACTTGAGATGGATTGAAAGTCTCTCGTACCAAGCTCGAGGAGCTTGTTTAAGTCCATAGAGAGCTTTCTTAAGTTTTAGAACATGGTCGGGTTTATCTAGATTTTGAATCGGGGTTGGCTAACATAAACTTCTTCTTTAATGTATCCATTTAGGAATGCCGACTTAACATCCATTTGAAATAGCTTAAATCCTCGATGTGCGCATAAGCTAGCAACATTCGAATGGATTGAGTCTAGCTCTTGGGGCATAGGTTTCGTAATCTAAGCCTTCGACTTGACTGAACCCTTTGGCGACTAACCTAGCCTTGTTTCTAACTACTTCACCTTTATCATCAAGCTTATTTCTAAACACCCACCTTGTTCCAATTGTCGTTTTGTCTTTAGGTGGTGGTACTAATTCCCACACTTCATTCCTAGTAAATTGAGCTAGCTCTTCTTGCATTGCAATAATCCAATCGGGATCAAGAAGAGCTTGTTCAATTGATTTGGGTTCTATCTTTGAAATTAAGGAAATTTGACTAAGGTTCCTATAGGATGCTCTAGTTCGAACTCCTAGATTAGGATCTCCTATCACTTGATCGATAGGGTGGTTAGTCTGAATCCTAGATTGGGTTGGGTTTGTGTCACCTAATGCTTGATCAATGGGGTGACTTGGTTGAACACTAGTTTGACTCGGATCACTTGTCACTTGGTCGACAAGAGAAGTTGGTTGATGTGGATTAGACTCGATCTCAGGGTCAGAGTTAGGTCTAGTATGAGTAGGCTCGCTAATTGGGGTTGTCGGGGGTTTTGTAGGTTCGTGTCCTTCATCAAATACTACATTGATAGTCTCCTCGACTCTAAGGGTGTCGTGGTTATATACTCTATAAGCTCGGCTTGTAGTCGAGTATCCTAGAAATATTCCGGTCGTGGTTTTGGATGTAAATTTCCCTAGGTAATCCTTAGTGTTTAGAATATGTACCTTACACCCAAATACCCTAAAGTACTTGATGTTAGGTATTTTATCGTGATAAATCTCATACGAGGTCTTAAGGTGCCTCTTTACCATAAGGATCCTATTCTGGACATAGCAAGCCGTGCTAACGGTAGGTTATATTCGTTTAACATGGTCCTAGCGGCTTCTTGTAGAGTTCGGTTTTTCCGCTCCACTAGGCCATTTTGTTGAGGGGTCCTAGGGCAAGAGAATTCATGGTGGTATCCGTTTAGGTTACAGAAGTCGGTGAACCTTTGATTTTCGAATTCACCACCATGATCGCTTCTAAGTCTTTTAACCTTAAGGTCTTTTTGATTCTCGATTAATTTGAATAGATTGATTAATTGATCTAGGGTATCATTTTTATGTTTGATGAACCTAACCCAGGTAAACCTGGAGTAGTCGTCAATTATGACTAAGCAATATTGACTTTTATTGAGTGACTTGGCTCGATGTGAATCGAATAGATCCATATGCAGGAGCTCAAGTACACTTGAGGTTCGTTCTTGGTTAGTTAACTTGTGTTGTGTCCTAGGTTGTTTTCCTTGTTGACAAGCATTACAGATTTTATTAACCAAGTTGTTGAGGTTAGGTAAACCTCGACTAAAGCCACTCGACTCATCTTGTGGGCGAGTCTTGGGTCTGAGTAGTGACCGAGTCGTCGGTGCCACAACCATGATTCCTCTTCTGTGTCATAAGACATTTGGTGAGGATTTGATTAAGTTCATTGTATAAATGTTATTTGTCCTAGTTCCTTTGAGTATTGTTTTATTGTTTCATTTGTTTTAATTACACATTCATTTTCTAAAAATACGACCTTATAGTTATTGTCACACAATTGGCTTACGCTAAGCAGGTTATATTCAAAATTCTCTACAAGTAATACATTTTTAATAACAAAATTCGAGTTAAGCTCGATATCACCTGATCCGATGATTTTGAGCTTGCCGTTATTCCCAAAGGCTACCGATCCTTGTCGTTTGAATCGAAGCTTTGTGAATTTGAGTTGATCCCCGGTCATGTGTCGGGAGCAACCACTGTCCAACATCCATTGATCCTACACACAAGGTGGTTGGATTGGATGTTAGATTTTTATTTTTAAATTGGTTGTAAGTTGTTAAACATAGGTCATCTCACGAGTCTATATGATCAAGCATGTTATACTTATGTGTTTTTGTGAGATGACTCCCAATTAAATTTATTAAGTGGATTTAGGTTTAAGTGATTTTATGTTGAGATGATTTTCAATTAAATTGATTAAGTGGATTTAGGTTCAAGTAATTAGGATTTAGGTTCAAGTAATTTTATATTGAGATGATTTTCAATTAAGTTGATTAAGTGGATTTAGGTTCAAGTAATTTTATGTTGAGATGATTTTCAATTAAGTTGATTAAGTGGATTTAGGTCCAAGTTAGATTTGGATTTAACCCAAGGCTTGTCAAGTTTACCTTTTCAAGATCATGGCTTCCAGGTCGTGGCGAGGCACAGGGGCCTTCTTTTATCGGATCATTGACCACTTCCTTAGACAAAGCCATGTTCAAGAAAATGATGACTTGACTCACCTAAGACTATTTCCTAGTCTAACTAGTTATTTTTGAAAAGAGGCTCCCCGAGGCTCAATCTTTTCGAAGGATTTTAGTTGGTTATTTGAAAAGAGGCTCCCCGAGGCTCAATCTTTTCGAAGGATTTTTTAGTTGGTTATTTGTGTCTTCCAAGTGAGTTAAAAAACAACAAAAAAACTAAGCATGCAATTTCTAAGTTAAAGCACAAACATGTTTTGTCTTGGCTCCCTAGGCAGTTGAATCGGTTCGGTCTATCCACATAGTGGATTTGGTCCTTGGGAACCCAGTACGGGTTAGATCCTAGAGTTGAAATCAAAGTGGTCTTAGGGACCCATGCTTGGACACATTTTTTATGTCTACTTACGATTGACATATACGACTTATTGGTCGTGTTTGAGCTAAACCCTAGTCCGGCCTTGTTGAACACGGCCCTTTGCGATCCAAGTAGGAGGTCAAGTCCTTTGTATCCCAAAGTAAACCTTTCCAACGTATTCCTAAGATCTTCGACTTGACTTTTCAAGAGTGAGTTCTCAACTTCGAGTTTTTCAACCCGAGTTGAGTCCTTCTCTTGAACTCGACTAGTCGAAGAGGTTAGGGAGACCTCGTGTTTGAGGAGTTTAACTTCCTCAACCAGGGTCTCGACCTTGGACTCGGACTTAGCTAACTTCCTAGAAAAAAACCTAACCGTATTATGTAAAGTATTAAATAAAGTACGACTCACCTTAAGGGTATCTTTTGAACCGGATGCGTATCTGTGGCTTGACTTGAAGGTTGCTTCGTAGTCCGAATCATCCTCCGGTTCTGACTCAAGTTCGGGTTCGGTCTCCGTGTCTGACTCAATTGATTTCGCCATGAAGACGTGGTCTTCGTCTTCTTCGGATGACGCTTCTTCCCATGTCGCGTTGAGGGCCTTCTTGTGCTTAGGTCCTTGGTGGTTGAGCTTGGGGCACTCGGACTTGATATGTCCAAACCTGTTACACTCATAACACCTAATATTAGAACTTTTAGGTTTACCTTGGTTGGGTCGAGTCGTGGTTCGCTTTCGTCCCTTGGCTATTCTTCGTGGTAGGTTCATTAGTTCGGCAGTCAACTCCGGGTCAACTTCTTCTTCGGACTCGTCTTCCTCCTCGGTTGGTGGTGGCTTGCTTGCGATTTTCTTCTTCTTTGATCCTGCAAATAAAGCTATACCCTCTCGGGTTCCGTTCATGTAATTCGAAATCGGAAAAGAGTTCATCTAACCTAATTTTAGAAAGATCCTTGGAGACCTTGTAGGCATCGACCATGGATGCCCACAAGGTAGTCCTTGGAAAAGAGTTTAGAACATACCTTATAAGGTCGCGGTTTTCGACCTTTTGCCCGATTGCGTGTAAGTTGTTGTGATGTCACGGACACGGGCGTGGAGTTAGTCGTGTTCTGCATTTTTAGTGTGTACAATTTATTGAATAACAAATCACGCTTACATACCTTGGCTTGATCCGATCCTTCGTGTAACTCGATTAGTTTAGTCCAAAGATCCTTTGCGCTTATGAAGGGGCCGACGCGATTTAACTCCTCCTTGGATAGGCCGCATTGGAGGATTTGTGTTGCCTTGGCGTCGGCTTCGACTTGTCGTTTTGTTGCAACGGTCCATTGATCATAATCCAAGGAGTCACCCACTTCATTAGTCAGAAGTGTGAAACCCGTTTGGATTATGATCCACATCTCGAGTTGGGTTTTGAGAAAGCATTCCATCCGACCCTTCCAATAACGGAAGTCATCTCCGGGATACAACGGAGGTCGGACGGTGCTAAAACCCTCGCGATGGGCCATTGAAACAAAAAGACAAAAGAGAAGGCGAACCGAAAAGCTAGCAAAGACAAAAACTCAAAAACAAGTACCAAGACTCGCGTCTTGGATTAGTAGTGCGGGAGAGAATTTAACAAACAAAATAAATAGAAATAAACAGAATTAAAAGAAAATAAATCTGTAAAAAAAAGCTAGATTGGTGGTTTCACCAAATCTTAGCAACCCGACTCGATACCAATTGTTGGATCGATTTGGCGCTAGAGGGGGTCAATAGCGATAAGAAAAAAACTTTTCTTAATCGTTCGAATTGGCACGAGTAAACGCAGCGGAAAGATAGCAATAAATAAATAAAAACACGAGGGGTTTTACTTGGTTCGTAGCCTCACTACTCCAAGGCCCTAATGGTCCTTGACCACGCGGAGGGCAAATATTAAAGCGAACTCCTTCTCGATAGAGATAGGAGTTAAGCGAATACAAAAACTCAATAAAGATTCAAGGTAGAGGGACACTCCCCCTCTCCTTGATATGATTTAAAGCTTGAAAATAAAGACAACTTATACAAAATTAAAGATTATCATACGCGACTTCAAGGATTGGAGGTTGAAGCTTTAATCGTCGTCTCGGCGCCGGAGGGATGTCGGAGAGTCGGGCGTATCGGAAGCACTTGGAAGCTTTTAATTGATGAAAAACCCTAGGTTTGGCCCTCCTTTATAGCCTTTAAGCCCCTCAACGAATGGGTCTTCAACCAATCACAAATGGGCACAAAACTCCTTGAAAAATGGTGATAAAGCTTGACTCCTCGAGGTGATTTTGACCACCCGGTTAGTGGCGGTTGAAGCGCGCCCGGTTGAACTGGCCGGTTGAACTGGCAGCCACGATTTTTGACTAAAAAAGGAGTTTAGCTCAAAATACAAGTGAATTCGACGGCCACTTGCCGTCCGATCTCAACATAGACCTTCCATGGGAAGTCTTGGGTTGGATCGTCGCCTAAGGATGTCCCCGTACAAAGGACACGACCTCACTTACGCTTGCACACACGAGCTTACCTCGATACTTACTTGTCGCTTTTGCTTCCGGCCTTCCACTCGATTCCTTCAGCTCCCTCCGAAGTAACTCGAGTGTCGCCCGACCACCGCGGCTTCCTCCGGGTGTCGCTAGCCTTCAGCTCCAGCATTGAGACTTTTCTGCACACTTGATTTAGCTCGTGAGATAACAATATAAGCTTAACTTTGTATCGTTTGCTATAATCAAAACATAGGTTCGACTTAGGTGCCCACTGCACCAACAGTACTTAGTATTTATTTCTTTGATTTACCAGTGGGTGAGATTTAGATGGATTAAATCAATATGCCCGGTAAGTTGGGAAATAATATTATTTACATGGTGTGCCATTGATTATAGGAGGAAACCGTGTCCTATATATTAGGTTGATGATGTCCCCTTGAGGAGCTCATAAAGTTCATCACGTAAACCCAGCTGGTTGACTTAGTCAACGTGATGATAAGGTTGAGTGGTACTACTCGAGGAATTAGATGTTAATTAATTGATGGTCAGTAAATCAATTAATTGACGGACATTCGATATCTTAAACACGGGGAGATTAATGTACGAATAATATATGGAGCCCATATTAATTTATAGGGGTTGGTGAGGTAGTTCAATGATGATCCTCTAGTGGAATGGAACATCATTGATGGATCAAGTTTGTGTGGTTCCGATCCATCGGGTGGCCAAGACCCAACTCCTCCTTATGGTCCCTATCGTAGCCTAATATAATCCTTATGAAGTCTAGATCCAAGAATGTAAAATAAAACCTAGAACCAACGGTTGGGATTAAATCCCTAGATCCGATGGTTGGATGAAACCCTAGAACCAACGGTTGGGATTAAATCCATGAAATCCTAGATCCGACGGTTGGGATGGAACCTTAGATCCGACAGTTGGGATGAAATCCTAGATCCGATGGTTGGGATTAAACCCTAGATCCGACGGTTGGGATAAAACCCTAGATCCGACGGTGGAGATTAAATCCCTAGATCCGACGGTGGAGATTAAAGGAGGCTTAAGCCTAATTCTATAAATAAGGGGCTTAGGCTTGGGCGGCAATGAATTGGTTTTAGAATTGGAATTAGGGTTTGGCTCATCCACAAGTGGGCGGCTAGGGTTCATTGGGCGGCAACCTCCTTCCTTCAAGTTGATTGCCGGCGCCCATCCTCCTCCATCAACACTTGGCCGGCGCCCATCCTAGAGGTCTTTCCCTTCTTCCTTGGCCGGCGGTTCTCCTCCCATTGGTGGCCTGCTCTTTTCCTCCTCCCTATTCTCCGAAGTTGGCCGGCGAATCATCCAATTGTTCCTTGACCGGCGGTTGCACCAAGTTCCATAATTTGGTGGCCGGTTCTAGATAGAAAGGTATTTGTTGTTTCTTCTCTTTGTTTGCAGCGGACAAGGTAGAGAAGAAAGCGATCTAGAAGGCTTCTACTCGTGGAGGATCTTCGTCCACACATCGTCCACGAGAAGGATAGGACATACGGTAGAAGATCGTGAGGTATAAAGTTATTTTAACTTTATGTATAGATCTGAGCATGTTCTTATTTGTTTTGATTATGCATGTGTGTGTATGAATATATATTGTATAATCATGGACCCCGAAGACAAACACAAAAACCGGCGATCCATCCGTCGTCTCTTCCGCGGCTAACCAACTAGAAGAGTTGTGTTGCTTGAACAACTAGTTTGTTCAAGCGACCACTCAAGTTGTTAGCACGACGACGAATAGGTTGTGCTAAGGAAGCTCATCCCATCTGGATTAATTCTTTCATTAGTGAAAATTTTAATCCGGGGACATGGGAGCCAATGAGCCTCCGAAGCGTCCACCTTCAACTGGTATCAGAGCCACGGTTTCCGGTTTTGTGTGTTTTGGATTCGGTTAATTTTTTATGCACTTTTTTCATATATTATATGTGTCGGATAATAGTAGGATTTGCGTAGTTTAACTCTTTGGTTGCAGGCATAAGATCCGACTATTATGGCCATGTGTGTGTATGTGAATGGATGTGTGTAAAAATTTATTATTTGAATCCTCGGGGTTGACGAGGCTAGATTAGTATTTAATTTTTGTAATTAAATACGGCATTGTTTAGCCACTCATTTTAGTTTACTTTCGATCTAGATGATTTGTACACTCCTTCATGGAGTATAGGATCGATGGATGTAAATTAAAATGTTTTATCTCGGCTCGGAACTCTTTGGTGACTTGCACACGGGAAAAGATGGAGCGGACGAGGTGGCGACACTGTGGAGGACAATGCCATAATAGTTGGAAAAATTCTGTTTTTTCCATATTTATTGCTTATTTGTTTTATATGCATGTTGTGTATGTTTTAAAATTCCTCAATTTTAATTTACTAAGTGGGAGAGGGACATTTTAATTAATTCCCGCGGCCTCCATTACAATTTGACATGTGATGCAACAAACTTGTGTGTCGGCTCTGAGTGCCTTCCTCCCTGAGGACGGGTTTGTTTGCGGATCACTAGATCAAATAATGGTTATAGGAAATTATCTAGGAGCATGTGTACTTCCACAGAGGTAAGGCACATAATCCAAAAATAATTCCCTTAGTATCGTGTAATGGTGCACACTTAGATACAAATAAAAGTATCCTCCCCATAGGAGTCACTGCTTTTATTTGTAGGGCCAAAGAGGAACCAACTATTAATTTTATTTGTCAAAAAGTAAGGTTGACAAGATAATAAAATTAATGTGTAAAACCTCCTCTTACAAATGTAGAATTCGTATACGTCCACACAGAGTGGCATGCGACATTCTCGGTGATTTGAGGTGTTGGTTAATTTCGGGATTTT
Organism: Wurfbainia villosa; assembly: GCA_025175895.1. Taxonomy (NCBI): domain Eukaryota; kingdom Viridiplantae; phylum Streptophyta; class Magnoliopsida; order Zingiberales; family Zingiberaceae; genus Wurfbainia; species Wurfbainia villosa. The sequence continues at coordinate 37,365,731 of CM046006.1, forward strand.
ATTGTTTCGAGGAATCAATAATTTTTAAAATCTAATATTTTGATCATTGTGATTTTTAGGATTTTCAAATGGCTTTCAACCCACTTGCTGTGATTTTAAAAGAAAACAAACTTACTGGTCCAAACTACATTGATTGGAAAAGAAACCTGGATATTATCTTAACTGCAGAGGAGTACAAATTTGTACTCTTCGAGGTCTGTCCTCCTAAGCCCACCGATGACTCTGATGAAAAGGAGAAAGAACGTTATAAGAAATGGGTCAAGGCAGATGTGTAAAATACGAAAAAAAAAGAAGATTAACCCGTTAATTAATTAGGATTAATTAAGGGATTTATTAGGCTTAATTAGTGGGTTAATGGGTTAATTATTTAGCTGGGCTGAAATTGGGCTGAGATAGGCTTGGGCTGGAATTGGCTGAACTGGTGGGGTTGAACCAAATTGGATTGAGTTCACTTTGAGTTAGCCCAACCACATTGGAACGTCCCTTATAAGCCGTCGAACGAACGCGATCCCCATTTCTTCTTCACCGCGCGTCGATTTCCTCTGCCGACCGATTCTTCTCTTCCTCGTTTCACCGTCGCAGCCTTTCTGATCGCGACACCGATTCTTTTCTGCTGTGAACGCCCTCTCTCCGAGCTTCCTCCCGTCGGTTCTTCTTCCTAATCCCCACTGCTCGAGTTCGGGATTCCAGTGCCTTGCCTTGCCTCGTGTATTGTCGCCGGCATTCTTGAGTGCTCGCCGCCACGGCCGTCCGAATGCCTCTGGCCAGCTGCGTCGATCGATTGCCACCGATGCTCGAGGCGATCGCCGGATTGCGTCGCCATCCGGTTCCTTCTTCTTCTTCATCCACTGTAGCCTCTTCTTCCGCCATTTTGGTGTTAGGGATCTCCTTGTGCGGGGTGGTTTGATTAAGCTGTGATCTACGGTTTATGGAAGGTAGCTGTGATGCTGGTGGTCGGAAAGCCCAATACAGTTTTGGATCACGATGGTCTGGATCCGATTGACAGATTCGGGGGAGGAAGGTATGCTATGGTGATGGTTTCAATTTAGGGTATTATCAATGGTTTTATACTGATTTATTTGAATTTGATAGATGTTGTTTGGATGTAGTAAGGTTTCAATCGGTGGTTTGGGCAGTTTGTTGAGCTTGGTGGTCGACGGTGAATAGGCGAGGAGCTGCCGATGCAGATTTGAGTCGGTGAGTTGATTTTTCCTTTTGCTGTGTTGTCTGTAATTACTGTATAGTGTTGGCTGCGTTGTGAGGTGAGTGTTGATTGTGGTTTTCATTCACAGCAGCCATAATATGGTCTGTTTGTTTCCTCATCGCAAGATTGGGTAGTTTGACCTCTGTTTCTTGCGAGCTTGGAGCTAGGATGAGATCCGCCTTATTTGTGGTGGCGGTAGTGATATGAGATTTACCCTTTAATCAACATGAACCCATCGTGAGTAACCAAGCTACTTAGGGAATTGATTGTCGAGATATGTGGACTATTGGGTGGTTGTGCCATTTGTGAGTGGGAAGGAGAAGACACTTGGTGGTGAGAAAATGCAATTGATGATTGGTTGATTCGTTAGTGTAATAGATATTGTTTTGCTATTGGTAAGGTGTGTGTACAGTTTGTGTATGTGTTGTACATGTGATTGTTTGTGTACGGGATAAAAGTGATCTATTGTGAGGTTGGTTATGATGTATCAGATTGGGATAGTCGAGTATCTAACTCGTAGACAAGGAAAGAATACGAACATAGAAATGAGTAGTGTTTAGTTCCTCGTTTGTTGGATACTTGTATTTAATCATTGTTGCTATTATGTGAGTTTGGGATACGGCGTGTCCGCTCGTGAGGATTATTCGAGCCAGATCGTGGGTAATATCTACCGGGTCCTGGTAGTTTGATTAATTCCGCATGATCTTGGATATGTATGTTTATACCGCTTTACCTTAAATCCACTCATGTTTAATCATATGCTTATCGCCTTGACCTTTGAGATATAAACTCTGGTACTTCATTGATTATCTAGCTCGGATAGGAACTATAAACCCTATTATGTATTAGCTGATAGATGTTCAGTAAGTACATGTAGTTAGGGTTATCTTTGTTACTTCAGATTGGTTTACTGTATTACATCACTAGGGTTAGGTGATGGTTTGGATTATGGAGTCGATTGTTATATCATATACGTATTAGTGGTGCATTTATGATTGATCTAGTTGTCTGTGCATAGATAATTGTATGGTTTCCGTATTTTACCATGGACTAGAAGTCCTAGTGTGATGGTATATCCATTAGGGATTGTATGCCTGTGTATGGTTTTATGGATGGTCGATTGTATATCGCTATTGACTAGAGGTCTTAGCGTGGTTGACGGTCAGATGAGTATGACTCTTTATGCGATAGAGAGAATCTTATGGATTGTAGTCCTTGCATAATTGACTTTTAGTTGACCAGGACTCCCCGTGGGATGGGGAGTGTCGCGAGGATACATGTATGGAACTATGCATCATCACATTGCATGCATCTTTGTTGGTAGGTCTCCCTTGTGGATTGAGACAAGTCGTCGTCATCCTGCCTCCCGCCACTCGGGGTAGTGGTAGCAGGTTGAGGCGAGCATTGGATGTGCCGCTCGCCACTATGGATGGTGGTAGCCGGAGATGCGCACGCCGTCGCGAGTGGTGTTAGCACTCCCCACTATAGACGGTGGTTGTGTGAGGTGCTGTTGTCCTGTGTGCGGCGTTTGTCTACTCATGGGTAGGGACAGCGTGGCTTGCAGCAGGGGCCCCTAGGAGTAGTTAGCTTTTTACGCTTATACACTACTCAGTCATACTACCCAACTCGGCCACTCGAGAGTGGTGGCAGCTGGAGTCGGGCTAGTTGTCATTTGTCGTGCCACCCTGGCCACTCTGGGGTCGTGGTTGGAATTCGTGACGATGACCATGCATATGCATTGCTGATATATATGTATGCATGTATTTGATATATGTTTTACATATGCCTGTGAGATGCTGCATTTGATTGAGCTATGATTGTTGCACATGCTTGTACATCATGATACATGCCATTTGCATTTTATTTACTGCTATGTGTTGAGCATGATACATGCGTTGATTCAGACTGTTATATGCATTTGATTAGCATCATGTCATTATGTGGTACGGACCGGGTTATTATACAGGTGATCATATACTGTTCATATGTCTGAGTATTGGTCAGGTATGGGATTGACCTGGTACATTATATGGGTTATGTTATGGTATATCTGTCAGGATGATATAGCTTATGGTGTTGCAGACCGTCAGGTACGTTGGTACATTACTTTATGTTCAGTTGAGCAGTTTAGTATATACATTGCGTATGACTTTACTGTAGTTACTTGTTATTAGAGTTGGATAGGACTGTATGTCTATTGGACTCATGCTGTATACCTGTAGATCTTCACATGTATACTTGTAGATTTCTTTACCCTATATGTTCATGCACTTTCTATATATTACCCCTGAGTTTATACTCACCACCTCGACTCGGGTTTTCTCGCCTGATAATAGTAGAAGATTTCTTGGACGTTCGGAGCTCCGCCAGCTGATCCCATCTCACACCGGACGAATGGACCTGTTTTCCGTATTGTTGTATTACTATGGATTGTCGTTTTGTGGTTTTAACCTGTATTGTTTCCGTATCTGTGATATACGGACGTATTGTATGTATTTGGCTTTCGCTGTTGCTTCTATTATGTTTCTTGTTGTGTCAAGTCACTCCGGAGTGCACAGTTGGGTCATTGTATCTTGTTGATCTGTTTGTATTGTTTCCGCTGTGTTTATTATGTTTGATATGATGATATCTGCGTATATCATATTGTTGTTGTGGGCCTACGGGCCTTGTATTAACCCGATATGTTGCCACGTACAGGGGAGATGCCGTCCGTTTGTTTTTCGGCACGGCATACTCTCGGGGCGTGACAATTTTATTGGTATCAGAGCCCTAGGTTGCGAAGTCCATTTTCGGATTTTATTTCGTTCGGACATCGAGTTTTGCTTTACTCGGTCTTGGTTTTGTGAGTTCTGGGATCTGGCTGTTGCGGACATCTCCGAGCTACAAGGTTTAAGGTATGTTAATTGTTATTACATATCCTTCTATTGGTTATGCATTTAATTGCTTATAACTGGGATGACTTGTAGGATATTGGTTAGTATTCGCAACCGTGGTTTGAGTTGACCACGGGAACGATATATGGAGGTTATTAGACATGTATCTTCTATCGAAGAGGTAATTACCTTCGAGAGCCGACTGATACCGAGTCGGAAAGCAGTAGTTAGGTAGTCACATCTATTGTGGAGATTAAGGATTTCGGTCCTAAGATTTTCACTAATTATGTTAGTCAGATCATTACCTATGGGGTAATGAACTACGCGAGTATACTATTACGGATGCAGATAGTAGAAAATTAGTGGAGATATTCATAGAGATTTTGATCTCTGAGATGGTCGTTCTAGGTTGTATAACGTTGAGGGTACTTTTGAGTACTTAACTCGTGTTATACAGAAGAAGCTAAGTTAGCTGCATACCATTATCCGGATTTAGCCGGTACTTGGTGTAAGATATAGGAAATAACCTACGGGAAATAATGTATCAGTGATGTTGTGAGATAGTATTTTCCCACGTCATTTTTTTTGACTCATCGTCAGGGAATTCTTGAGCTTCAGGTTGGGTGATCGTCTGGTGACGAAAGTACCATGCAGAGTCGTTAGACTCGCGAGGGTTACGACCCCCCTAATAGCTCGAGAATGTGATTGCGTTGGTTTGGCCACCCACAGGTTATCGGTTGACATCTTTATCGGGATGTTTGGATCTCCTACCAGATCCTACCGGAAGTCTTTAGACCGAGTCATGTGTATAGAAATGACTCTGTAGTAAGTGTTTTAAGAGTTGGAGATTTGATAAGCATATATTGCAAGTCAAATTATTGGAATTAGAAGTCTCCAAATGTTGGATAAAAAGGAGCAAGATTAAAGTCGTAAGTCACGAGCGACTATTATAGAGTTTTTTTCGATCATAGAAGAGCGATTGTAGATTGTCAGCAGCTTCTCATGTTTATCAGTGAACTCAGAGGAAAGACTCCGAAGGGAGATTATGTGTGTGCAGTGCGGGTTACGACGAGACACAGAGCCAGATTATCTGATGGACCATTGTATCTGTTTCTACTATAAGCAGCCGGTATCTACGAGGAGAGTATGTACTTTGAAGACTCAGTGGAAGACTATGGATAATGCTTTCGAGCGGATGATCCACAACCTCGAAAGTTGAGATCATTACAGAAGAATGGATTATCACATCAGCAGCGATCTACTACCTCAGATATAGTTGAAACTCTTTGATACTTTCATCCGGAAGAAGTAAGTTACTCAGCAGTATTAGCCGAAGACATCTTAAAAGATTCAGACATTCAGACAACAACTGTTACCTTCCCAGACGACAATAACTGTTACCTTCCCAGACGTGGTTATGATTTGTTCAGAGGAGAGAGAGAGTATACGACAATGGTCGTGTCCATTCTGCATTCTTCAGACGCAGCTATACCTTTCACAGAGATGGAGCGTGCTATGATGTTTACAGTTCTTCAGTATTATACAGCCGGATGCGTATCTTTTGCCAGTACAACAGTGTTTATCATCTTCGTGCAGTTGTTTCAGTTTGTACCTCCATTTTCAGCAGTTGATTTCAGTTCCTCCATGATAGTCTTTTGCATCTACATGAGCTCAGCCGTCCAGAACAGATGTTGGATAAGTTTACATGATTACTCGAGAAGAAGTATAGAAGACCGAAGGATAGGTCCTTCGGGGTATTATTTTAGGTTATACTACTTGCGGATATATCGAGAGATACTGATAGTTTATATATATCCTTGTCTAGAACATTCTTGGATAGGGTTCGAAGGGTTCCTATCGACTTGTGGGTTGGTGATTTTCTCTACCGTCAGGTGAGATGTTGATCAACAATCAAGAAGTCAAGGGATACCCTTAGCCTTTGCTAGACCTACCTCTACTATAGACATATCCTTATGGATAGTTAGATTTTTTGGAGCGTTGGTATACTAGGACTCTCGGATGTATGTATAATTCGAGAGTATTCGGATATAGTTTTAAATAAACTCTCGAGCTTGCCACTGCATGGGCAAGTAGAGTAAGCGATGGAGGGTGATTTCGGAAATAGTTCCGATATTGAGACCTCATACCGGGAGATGATTTTTTTATGGGTATCAGTGTTGCTAAACACTATGGGAGATTTATCTGCCTCAGTGTTTCTTCTTGAGAAGACTTGTAACTCTTGGTTAGAAGAGAGTCAGACCTTGAGTCTATGCATCAATTATCGACGATTGGAATGCAGTAGTTGTTGTGAATGAATATCCTTCGTTGTGGATAGATGATTTGTTTAGATCAGCTAAATGACACCTGTGTATATTCTAGGGTTGGCCTACGACTGGAGGTTTGATACTGTAGTGACTTAGTGTCATACAATTATCATTGTCGGTGTGATGATTGAGCTATCTGTAGCTTAGAGTAAAAGGGATACAGGTGTGTAGAAGACGATATTTCATACTTGGTATGAATTTCAGGAGATGTTGATAATGTTGTTAGACTTATCGACGATTTAGTCATTCATGGATTTGAGGAATCAAATACTCTTGGAGTATTTGAGATCGATTGTCATCATATCTGTGGAGGATATATTCATGATCTTGAGGGAAGTTATGGTTTCCCTAGATTGATTTGGTATTTACCATAGATGAGGATAGGATACGCTAGAGTTACTACACCGTCGACCTGAGGGACCAAGAAGGTGATGGAAATCACCTGGTCGGAAGCTTGGGAAGCTAGGTTTTAGGGCCTAGAAGGTGACTGACTTTTGGGGCAGTGTTAGTTAATCTGTCCGATATGGATGGAAGGGTATTGTATGTAGGGGCATCGTTTCAGGGATTGGAGTGATTCCGATGCAGTGGTATGAGACGTGTTTTATGCTTACGTCAGTTGAGGAACTGCGATTGGAGCTTAGCAGTTATTATCTTGAGTAGTAGATGTATAGAGCTCCACTCTGGTACAGTTATTGATCTCTTAATAGGTTGGCTGGGAGCGTATAAGAGTTAGAATATAATATTCGAGCTCAGTACTTCACTTAGTCACTTGAGGTGTGACTTTGCTCCGGATACTCGAGATGATTATTGTGACATCTCGTACTTGTACATGAGTCAGAAATTTGGGGACCAAATTTTTATAAGTGGGGGAGAATGTAAAATACGAAAAAAAAAAAAAGAAGATTAACCCGTTAATTAATTAGGATTAATTAAGGGATTTATTATGCTTAATTAGTGGGTTAATGGGTTGAGATAGGCTTGGTCAGATGAGATGGGCTTAAATGAATTGGGCCGAATCGGTGGGGTTGAACCAAATTGGATTGAGTTCATTTTGAGTTAGCCCAACCACATTGGAACGTCCCTTATAAGCCGTCAAACGAACGCGATCCACATTTCACGACCGATTCTTCTTCTTCCTCGCTTGCCGCAGCCTTTCCGATCGCGGACACCGATTCTTTCTGAACGCCCTCTCTCCGAGCTTCCTCCCGTCGGTTCTTCTTCCTCATCCCCACCGCCGAGTTCGATTCCAGGCCTTGCCTCGCATCGTGATTGTCGCCATTGCCGAGTCGCCGCCACGCCACGGCCGAATGCCTACAGCAGCTCGGTCGATTTGGTTACCACCGATGCTCGAGGCCGCCGGATTGCGTCGCCGCCATCCGGTTCCTTCTTCTTCTTCATCCATGTAGCCTCTTCTTCCGCCATTTTGGTGTTAGGGATCTCTCGGGGGTGGTTTGATTAAGCCGTGATCTACGGTTTATGGAAGGTAGCCGTGATGTGGTGGAAAGCCCAATACGCTGATCAGATGGTCCGGATCCGATTGACAGATTCGGGGGAGGAAGGTATGCTATGGTGATGGTTTCGATTTAGGGTATTATCAATGGTTTTATACTGATTTATTTGAATTTGATAGATGTTGTTTGGATGTAGTAAGGTTTCAATCGGTGGTTTGGGCAACAGGAGCTTGGTGGTCGACGGTGAATAGGCGAGGAGCCGCTGGCAGATTGTGAGTGAGTTGATTTTTCCTTTTCTTTGTGTTGTCCGTAATTCTTGTATAGTGTTGGTGCATTGTGAGGTGAGTGTTGATTGTGGTTTTCATTCACACCATAATAATATGGTCCGCTTGTTTCCTCATCGCAAGATTGGGTAGTTTCAAACCTCTGCACGCAGAGCTTGGAGCTAGGATGAGATCTGCCTTATTTGTGGTGGCAGCCGTGATATGAGATTTACCCTTTAATCAACATGAACCCATCTGTGAGTAACCAAGCTACTTAGGGAATTGATTGTCGTTGAGATATGTGGACTATTGGGTGGTTGTGCCAGCTGTGAGTGGGAAGGAGAAGACAGCTTGGTTTGAGCTGAGAAAATCCAATTGATGATTGGTTGATCCGTGAGTGTAATAGATATTGGTTTGCGATTGGTAAGGTGTGAGTACAGTGTGTGTATGTGTTGTACATGAGATTGTTTGTGAACGGGATAAAAGTGATCTATTGTGAGGTTGGTTATGATGTATCAGATTGGGATAGTCGAGTATCTAACTCGTAGACAAGGAAAGAATACGAACATAGAAATGAGTAGTGTTTAGTTCCTACGTTTGTTGGATACTTGTATTTAATCATTGTTGCTATTATGTGCAGGTTTGGGATACGGGCTGTGTCCATCGTGAGGATTATTCGAGCCAGATCGTGTGGTGGGTAATATCTACAGTCCTAGAGTTTGATTAATTCCAAAGGCATGATCTTGGATATGTATGTTTATACCGCTACCTTAAATCCACTCATGTTTAATCATATGCTTGTACTGCCTTGACCTTTGAGATATAAACTCTGGTACTTCATTGATTATCTAGCTCGGATAGGAACTATAAACCCTATTATGTATTAGCTGATAGATGTTCAGTAAGTACATGTAGTTAGGGTTATCTTTGTTACTTGATTGGTTATCGTATTACATCACTAGGGTTAGGTGATGGTTTGGATTATGGAGTCGATTGTTATATCATATCCGTATTAGTGGTGCATTTATGATGGATCTAGTTGTCGTGCATAGATAATTGTATGGTTGCAGATGTGACCATGGACTAGAAGTCCTAGTGTGATGGTATATCCATTAGGGATTGTATGCCCGTGTATGGTTTTATGGATGGTTGATTGTATATCGCTATTGACTAGAGGTCTTGTGGCCGATGAGTATGACTTTTTATGCGATAGAGAGAATCTTATGGATTGTAGTCCTTGCATAATTGACTTTAGTTGACCAGACTCCCGCGGATGGGGAGTGTCGCGAGGATACATGTATGGAACTATGCATCATCACATTGCATGCATGTTGTCTCGGGTCTCCTTGTGGATTGAGACAAGTCGTCAGTCATCCTGCCTCCCCGGCCACTCGAGATAGTGGTAGCAGGGTTGAGGGCAGAGCATTAGATGTGCCGCGCTCGACCACTATGGATGGTGGTAGCTGGAGATGCGCACCTGGCCACTGTGCAGAGTGGTGTTAGCACTCGCCCACTATAGACGGTGGTTGTGTGAGGTGGCTTGTCCTGTGCGGCGCTTGTCTACTCATGGGTAGGGACAGGTGGCTTGCAGAGGGCCCTAGGAGTAGTTAGCTTTTTACGCTTATACATTACTCACCATACTACCCAACCTCGCCACTCGAGAGTGGTGGCACCGAGTCGGGCTAGTTGTCATTTGTCGCCACCCCGCCACTGGGTCGTGGTTGGACGGGTCCGCAGACAGTGACCATGCATATGCATTGCTGATATATATATGTATGCATGTATTTGATATATGTTTTACATATGCCTGTGAGATGCTGCATTTGATTGAGCTATGATTGTTGCACATGCTTGTACATCATGATACATGCCATTTGCATTTTATTTACTGCTATGTGTTGAGCATGATACATGCGTTGATTCAGACTGTTATATGCATTTGATTAGCATCATGTCATTGTGTGGTACGGACCGGGTTATTATACAGGTGATCATATACTGTTCATATGTCTGAGTATTGGTCAGGTATGGGATTGACCTGGTACATTATATGGGTTATGTTATGGTATATCTGTCAGGATGATATAGCTTATGGTGTTGCGCATCGTCCGTGCACGCTGGTACATTACTTTATGTTCGATCGCTTTAGTATATACATGGTAATGACTTCATCGTAGTTACTTGTTATTAGAGTTGATAGGATGTATGTCTATTGACTCATGCTATATACCAGAGATCTTCACATGTATACTTGTAGATTTCTACCCTATATGTTCATGCACTTTCTATATATTACCCCGAGTTTATACTCACCACCTCGACTCGGGCTTCGTCGCCTGCATAATGTAGAAGATTTCTTGGACGTTCGGAGCTCCGCCAGCTGATCCCATCTCACACCGGACGAATGGACCTGTTTTCCGTATTGTTGTATTACTATGGATTGTCGTTTTATGGTTTTAACCTATATTGTTTCCGTATCTGTGATATATGGACGTATTGTATGTATTTGGCTTTCGCTGTTGCTTCTATTATGTTTCTTGTTGTGTCAAGTCACTCCGGAGTGCACAGTTGGGTCATTGTATCTTGTTGATCTGTTTGTATTGTTTCCGCTGTGTTTATTATGTTTGATATGATGATATCTGCGTATATCATATTGTTGTTGTGGGCCTACGGGTCTTGTATTAACCCGATATGTTGCCACGTACAGTGGAGATGTCGTCCGTTTGTTTTTCGGCACGGCATACTCTCGGGGCGTGACAAGATGAGATGGCACGGTGTTACATTTTGGCATCTATGTCAAATGTGCTGCAACATCAGCATCAGGCCATAGCCACAGCTTATGACATGATGTTCAATCTCAAGGAACTTTTCGGACATCAGAGTAGGGCGGCTAGGCAGGAGACAATGAGAAACTTGATGATGACCTCCATGATCGAGGGAACACCCGTTAGGGATCATGTTCTCAAGATGATGACTCATCTTAATGAGATGGAAGTCCTAGGAGCTGAGATCGATGGGGAAACCCAGGTCGATATCATTCTCCAGTCTCTGCCTAGGAGTTTTAAGCAGTTCCGCCTCAACTACAACATGAACAAGAGGTTGTATTCGTTGGCGGGGCTTCTGACAGAACTCCAGGCGGCAGAGGGGCTTTTTCGTCAGAGTGCTCAAGCCATGGTCGCTCAGAAGGTTTCTTCCTCTAAACTGAAAGGTAAGAAGAAGAAAAAACAAGGTGGAGCGAAGAAAGTGGCAGTAGGACCTCAAGCAGGAGTGAAGAAGCCGAAAGGCAAGTGCTTCACTTGCAAGCAGACTGGACATTGGAAGGTGGACTGTCCTCGCCGAAAGAACAAAGGTATATCTTCTTGTTTAGTTGTTGAAACATGTTTAGCGGTGTTATCTACCAGTGCCTGGTGTGTAGATACAGGAGCCACTGATCATGTCTGCAATACTTTGTAGGGGTTCCAGGAAACCCGACGACTAGCTGAGGGAGAGATTACCGTCTTCATGGGCAATGCTTCAAAGGTGGCGGCTATTGCAATGGGAGACGTTTATTTATCTTTTAATAGGAATAAAGTTTTGGTTTTAAGAAATTGTCTTTATGTACCTACTTTTAGAAAGAATTTAATTTCAGTTTCTAAATTGTTTATGGATGGATATTCTGTTTCTTTTAATGACAAAGTGGTTATAAAAAGGAATAGGGAGATTATCTGTTCTGGTACATTGGTTGGCAATTTATATACTCTTGAACCAAAAACTCCCACGATGCATATAGAAATCAATAACTCATCTTCTAAGTCTAATAAGAGAAAAGAACCTTCGCAAATGAACCAAACATATCTTTGGCATCTAAGGCTTGGTCATATTAACCTAAGCAGAATTCAAAGGTTGATAGCTGATGGACCTTTGGGTTCATTAGTGGTGGAGGATCTCCCAACCTGCGAATCTTGCTTGGAAGGTAAAATGACCAAGAGGCCTTTTAAGGCCAAGGGGTATAGAGCCAAAGATGTGTTAGAATTAGTTCATTCTGATTTGTGCGGTCCTATGTCTATCCAGGCAAGAGGTGGCTTTGAATACTTCGTCTCTTTTATAGACGATTCTTCAAGGTATGGATACATTTACTTGATGCATCGCAAGTCTGAATGCTTTGACAAGTTCAAAGAATTCAAGGCTGATGTGGAGAACCGTCAAGGTAAAAGTATCAAGACATTACGATCTGATCGTAGTGGCGAGTACCTCTTGGGAGAGTTTAGGAGTTACTTATCAGAGGCTGGGATTCAATCCCAATTGTCTGCACCTGGCACACCCCAGCAGAATGGTGTAGCGGAGCGAAGGAATAGGACTTTTATGGAGATGGTCAGATCGATGATGAGTTATTGAGTTACTTTCGCTCGGGGTATACCTTTGGATACTGTGAATGTACACTCGAACTTGGTTCCATCTAAATCAGTACCTTCTACCTCAGAGAATTGTGGATGGCGAAAGCCTAGTCGAGACATATTTGGATATGGGAGTCCAAAGGCACATGTCTTTGAAGGTGATCTTTGGTAAGTTGGAACCTCGCACAGAAGTGTGGATGTTTGTTGGCTACCCTAAGGGAACGAAAGCTGGTTTGTTTTATAATCCTAGAGATCAGAGGGTGATCGTTAGCACGAACGCCAGATTTCTAGAGGAGGATTATGTAATGAACCACAAGCCCAAGAGTAGGATTGTTCTTGAGGAGTTGACAGGGGAAGTGTCGACTTCAGTACCACCGGTACAAGAGGAGACACCACAAGTCACTGCACCGCGTGTCACAGAGCATACACAGAAGGCACCTCGTCGTAGTGGGAGGGTTGTTAGACAACCCGAGAGATTCATGTTTTTGGGAGAGTCTTCAGACTTAGTCCCTGGTGAACATGAACCTGATCCCTGGACATATGACGAGGAAATCCAAGATAGAGATGCGGTATCTTGGCAAAGAACGATGAATTCCGAGATAGAATCTATGGATTCTAATCAGGTCTGGGAGCTAGTAGAGCCACCCGATGGTGTAAAAACCATTGGATGCAAGTGAATCTACAAGAGAAAGAGAGGTGTAGACGGGAAGGTTGAGACCTTCAAAGCTAGGCTTGTTGCGAAAGGGTATACTCAGAAAGAGGGTATCGATTATGAGGAGACCTTTTCGCCGGTAGCTATGCTTAAGTCTATCCGGATTCTCTTATCTATAGCAGCTCATATGGATTATGAGATATGGCAGATGGATGTCAAGACAGCTTTCCTTAACGGAAGTCTTGAGGAGAACATCTATATGCGGCAACCAGAGGGATTCATTGCTAAAGGCAAAGAGCATCTTGTATGTAAGCTTAATTGGTCCATTTATGGATTGAAGCAAGCTTCTAGATCTTGGAACATCCGCTTTGATGAGGTAATCCAATCATATAGATTTATTCAAAGTCCGGATGAGCCTTGTGTATACAAGAGATGTGACGGAAACGTAGTGGTGTTTCTTGTACTATACGTAGATGACATTTTGTTAGTTGGCAACAATATCAAAGTGTTATCAGACGTAAGGGTATGGTTGTCCAAACAGTTTGACATGAAGGACTTGGGAGAAGTGGGACACATCCTTGGGATCAAAGTTATAAGGGATCGCAAGAAAAGGATGTTGTGCTTATCTCAAGCTTCATACATTGACACTATCCTTGCTCGTTTTAGCATGCAGAACTCCAAGAAAAGTTTTCTACCTTTTAGGCATGGAGTTCCTTTATCTAAAGAGATGTGTCCCAAAACATCAAAGGAGATAGAGGACATGAAGGCGGTTCCTTATGCTTCGGCAGTAGGAAGCCTTATGTATGCTATGCTATGTACGAGATCGGATATCTGCTGCGGTAGGCATGGTTAGCGAATATCGAGTAATCTGAAAGGGGACATTGGATCGCTAAAGCATATATTGAAGTACCTGAGAAGGACTAGGGATTATATGCTGGTTTACCGGGCAGATCAATTAGTCCCTGTGGGTTACACGGATTCGGATTTCCAATCAGATAGGGACAAGAGTAAGTCTACCTCGGGGTTTGTGTTTACTTTTGGAGGTGGAGCCATAGTATGGAGGAGTGTCAAGCAGAAATGCGTGGCGGACTCTACCATGGAGTATGTGGCAGCCTCTGAGGCAGCCAAGGAAGCTGTATGGCTCAGGAACTTCTTGATGGACTTGGATGTGATTCCTGGTTTGCCCAGAACTATCACAATTTATTGTGATAACAGTGGTGCAGTTGCAAACTCGAAGGAACCACGAGCCCATAAGGCGAGTAAACACATAGAGTGCAAGTACCACCTCATACGAGAGATCGTAAAGCGAGGAGAAGTTGTTGTCGCCAAGATTGCATCAGAGGATAACCTGGCGGATCCATTCACTAAGGCCCTTCCAGCGAAAGCGTTTGATAGGCATGTGGAGGACATGGGGATCAGATGTATGGCAGAGAGATGACAACATAGTCTTTTAGTATAAGTGAGAGATTGTTGGAATTTATACTGAAAGCCTAGCTCTTTTTGTATGAATATTTTATTTTGAAATAAGAATCACATGATCATTGTTTGCACTTTATATATGTGTGCATATTGTCTAATATTTTACATTGTAGATAACATGGTGCTTGGTGTGGCACAGAAGATAATGTTATCAGTTCCTTGTAAAATATAAGTAGAGGCTCACAACCAAGATGGTTTTGGACAAACCATTGGCATGGTTGTAGTATAGCTTGGTATTGTTTTGTCTTGAACATAGAGTTACACTGGTACACTTAGGTGTATTGAGCAGGATCGACATAGAGGTGATTCAATTTAGTACTGACTACATGAATGAATCGGACCTCGGATATTATGTTGTACATGCTCTTAATCCCGATATAATAACGGACACATGTACTTAGTATTTATTTCTTTGATTTACCAGTGGGTGAGATTTAGATGGATTAAATCAATATGCCCGGTAAGTTGGGAAATAATATTATTTACATGGTGTGCCGTTGATTATAGGAGGAAATTGTGTCCTATATATTAGGTTGATGATGTCCCCTTGAGGAGCTCATAAAGTTCATCACGTAAACCCAGCTGGTTGACTTAGTCAACGTGATGATAAGGTTGAGTGGTACTACTCGAGGAATTAGATGTTAATTAATTGATGGTCAGTAAATCAATTAATTGACGGACATTCGATATCTTAAACACGGGGAGATTAATGTACGAATAATATATGGAGCCCATATTAATTTATGGGGGTTGGTGAGGTAGTTCAATGATGATCCTCTAGTGGAATGGAACATCATTGATGGATCAAGTTTGTGTGGTTCTGATCCATCGGGTGGCCAAGACCCAACTCCTCCTTATGGTCCCTATCGTAGCCTAATATAATCCTTATGAAGTCTAGATCCAAGAATGTAAAACAAAACCTAGAACCAACGGTTGGGATTAAATCCCTATATCCGATGGTTGGATGAAACCCTAGAACCAACGGTTGGGATTAAATCCCTAGATCCGATGGTTAGGATGAAATCCTAGAATCGATGGTTGGGATTAAATCCCTAAATCTGACGGTTGGGATAAAACCCTAGATCCGACGGTTTGGATGGAACCTTAGATCCGACGGTTGGGATGAAATCCTAGATCCGACGGTTGGGATTAAACCCTAGATCCGACGGTTGGGATAAAACACTAGATCCGACAGTGGAGATTAAATCCCTAGATCCGACGGTGGAGATTAAAGGAGGCTTAAGCCTAATTCTATAAATAAGGGGCTTAGGCTTGGGCGGCAATGAATTGGTTTTAGAATTGGAATTAGGGTTTGGCTCATCCACAAGTGGGCGGCTAGGGTTCATTGGGCGGCTAGGGTTTTGGAGCAAAGAAGTGGGCGGCAACCTCCTTCCTTCAAGTTGATTGCCGGCGCCCATCCTCCTCCATCAACACTTGGCCGACGCCCATCCTAGAGGTCTTTCCCTTCTTCCTTGGCCGGCGGTTCTCCTCCCATTGGTGGCCGGCTCTTTTCCTCCTCCCTATTCTCCGAAGTTGGCCGGTGAATCATCCAATTGTTCCTTGACCAGCGGTTGCACCAAGTTCCATAATTTGGTGGCCGGTTCTAGATAGGAAGGTATTTGTTGTTTCTTCTCTTTGTTCGCAGTGGACAAGGTAGAGAAGAAAGCGATCTAGAAGGCTTCTACTCGTGGAGGATCTTCGTCCACACGTCGTCCACGAGAAGGATAGGACATACGGTAGAAGATCGTGAGGTATAAAGTTATTTTAACTTTATGTACAGATCTGAGCATGTTCTTATTTGTTTTGATTATGCATGTGTGTGTATGAATATATATTGTATAATCATGGACCCCGAAGACAAACACAAAAACCGGCGATCCATCCGTCGTCTCTTCCGCGGCTAACCAACTAGAAGAGTTGTGTTGCTTGAACAACTAGTTTGTTCAAGCGACCACTCAAGTTGTTAGCATGACGACGAATAGGTTGTGCTAAGGAAGCTCATCCCATCCGGATTAATTCTTTCATTAGTGAAAATTTTAATCCGGGGACATGGGAGCCAATGAGCCTCCGAAGCGTCCACCTTCACCTTGTGTGTATAAGAAGGTTAGTGGGAGTGCGATCGTGTTCTTAATATTATATGTCGATGACATATTAATTATAGGAAACAAAATTCCTATTTTATAAACAGTCAAGGTCTGGTTGTCCAAAATTTTCTCCATGAAAGACATGGGAGAAGCAACCTATATTTTAGGGATTAAGATCTATAGAGATAGATCAAATCGGTTGCTTGGTCTTTCACAGTATACATACATAGATAAAGTGCTAAAACGGTTTAGCATAGAAGAATTAAAGAAAGGTTTTATTCCCATGAGGCATGGGATTCACCTTTCGAAGTCTATGTGCATGCGTACTAAAGACGAGAGGATTCGCATGAGTCAAATCCTTTATGCATCTGCTATAGGATCGATCATGTATGCTATGTTATGTATGAGGCCTAATGTATCATATACTTTGAGCGTTACGAGTAGATACCAATCGGATCCTAGTATGGACCATTGGGTGGATATCAAGACAATCCTTAAGTACTTGAGAAAGACTAAGGATTTGTTCTTGGTATATGAAGGAGGGCATATGGTAGTAAGCGGGTATATTGATGCCAACTTCAAGACAGATAAGGATGATTCCAAATCTAGGTCTGGATACATATTCATCTTGAATGGAGGTGCAGTGAGTTGGAAGAGTTCCAAGCAAGATACCATTGTTGATTCTATTACAGAGGCAAAGTACATTGCAACTTCTGAAGCAGCAAAGGAGGCGGTCTGGATCAAGAAGTTCATTACTGAACTTGAAGTAGTTCCAAGCATTATTAAAGCATTATAGGTTTACTGCAACAACAATGGCATCATTGCAAAGGCGATGGAACCACGGTCTCATCAGCAATCCAAACACGTACTATGTCCTTACCAACTGATCAGAGAGATCATTAGTATAAGAGACATACAAATAGAGAAAGTTTCCACTGATAAGAATCTATCAAATCCCTTCACAAAGCCTCTTTCCCAAGAAAAGTTCGAGAGGCATATAGAGGCCTATGGTATTAGATACCAAGGTGATTGGTTGTAGTCCAAGTGGGAGTTTGATGTAATTGAGAGGTGTCCTAAGGCAATCGCCTTAGAAATTATTAATAAAATTCACTATTTGAGTATAGATTATCTATGTATTTGATCGGATCTTAAACTCATATACTGAAGTCCATAATACGATGCATAGCATGAGAGAAATTGTGATTGGATCACAATTAGTGGGTATCTCATCATGTGTAAATATGCAAGTATTGAAACTATCCCTAGTCAATGAATTAATGAGATTGGACATCATCAATTCTATAAGACTAGCACATGTTATGCTCCTTGATTTATCCAAGCATTCGGTACTCACTGAATGGAAGCATAGGGATGATGAGAGTGAACATGTGGATGCTAATTATGGTAATTAGTTCATTGGAGTGACCTGCTATGAGACTTCATATGGTTCTGTATGTCATTGAAGATCTCATTGCAGCTTGAGTCCGAGCTTCCTTAGACTTGAGATATTCAAGTCACCTTGATCATGGCACCTTGTGCTTTGACTTCTTCGTAGCCATCTACATAGTAGGTGTAACTCCGGGATGATTGGGTATAAGCCAAAGTGATCGAAGGTGTTTGAATAGCCTACAGAGGATTCACCACTCCTGATAAAGAAGATGTATACCCTAGGCCTCTTGTCAAGATTGTTACTCAGAAGTCTCTGGCTAGAGTAAGCATGTAAAGAAGATGGTCTTCTTGGGAACATGTAGGAGTAACTTGAATCCATAGGACAAGGAAAATAACTTGGGCTAGGTGTGACATAGTCAGCCTAGTGGGGACAAACACAAAGACCATATCCTGAACCAAGTGGGTATAGGATGAGTGAAAGGAACAAGGCACGAACAACTAGAGTTGCTGAAGGGTTCAGAAAATGTTCTGAAGTCAATTTAGACTTTCCGATCAATTGGGGGTCATGATGTACTGCTAGGTGCCACTCATGATCTATTCATAATTAAGTCACACACACTATGGGTGATCTCAAGATGTAAAACAAGTCTAAGAATGAGATTCTCATTGAGAGAGGATATGTCTGATTGGACCAAACCAAGGGGGTGCAAAACGGAGGCTATGGAACCTCCTATGGCTTTGTTGGACTTAGCATGGCTATATTGCACTTAAACGAAGTCAAACGGACCATACAAAGCCTCACACGGTCATGCCTAACTTGGTACGGGTCGTGCCTGGATCTAGCCACAAATTGGCAAAGTCTGGGTTGCACCCAGAGAGACACACGGCCAGGCCATGCGAATCCACACGACCATGTGAATCCACACGGCCAAGCCATGTGAATCCACACGACTGTGTCAAGTCTCCGTCGATTTTGGAGATTTTCTCTTATAGAAATTTCCTATGTTGTTCTTACCTAAATTATGGGATAATTCTGGTAAGATATGTTTGGTTTTATCCTCATAAGATGACCTAATCAAGAGATCTATAAAAGGATCCCTTGATAAACTTTGAAAAAGGTTTTTCCATTTTAGGTTTTTCCTTGGTAGCCATCTTTGCTCTCTCCTCCCTCCTCTCTCCTCTTCCTTTATCTCTGCCAGTTGGCTAGCACCAATTGGAGACAAAGGCTTGCTACTCTAGGAGTTGTCTTAGGTGATCCCGACATGGATACTGATTGAGGCAAGGCCCGTTGGTCTTGCTTGTAGTTTCGACAGATTCAAAAGAATCTCGAAGGTATAATTTCTCCTTCTACTTGTGTATTTTCATGCGATTATGCCAAAGCAAGTTTTCTTGGCCTCCAAGGGATGTTTGGGATGTAATAAAAATTATTTTTATTCACTTTATTCCACTGCGCTTGATCTCAAAATCTCCAACAAGCCCAATGTGTCTTGGCGGTGTAGACCAGCTTAGCATGGCAATTGCCGATGGAAGCACCTAAAGGCTAGCATATGGATGAAAAAGTCATGGATGACTTGGAGGGTGGCTAGAAGTCTTAGGTCTAGGCTAAGGGTGGTCTAGCAAGTATGAGGGCATCATACTTGAGGTTAAACCTCATGGTTGAGGTTATCACTCGACTGGGGCTTTGGACCAGTCGATTGGTCAAGTGTTTTGACATTTGGCAGCCGAATTGACTCATGACAATCAACGGGGAGTATGGCCAGTCGAACTACTCGGAGTCGACTAGTGTTCGACAGCAAGAAATGGCCTAGCAGTTGACTGCCATCATTGGGTAGTCAACTGATGGCTTGAACAGTCAACTCCCAAGGATGGTAGTCGATTGTTGGTCGAGGTTACGGGAGCAAAATGCTCGGTAGCTGACTGGTCAGTCAGCTACGGCCTCGGCAGTCGACTGATGGGTAATGGCAGTCGACTACCAGTGTATCTGTTTGAACTTATCCAACATCGATCGAGTCGTTGTCTCACAACAACTACAGGAGCAATCGACTGGTGGTCACAATCAGTCGACTGCTAGCTGGCGAAATCCAACCCGAGGTGAAGCTTTAAAAGGAGCTCGTGGAGAAGGATTTTGTCATGGTTCTTTAAGGTGATTTGGAGGGGATTTGCTGCTGCAATTCAGACCTTCAAGGCTCTTCTCAAACAACCAAAAGCAAGCACTCAAGTTCACATTGTGTAAAGTTTTCTTTACTTATATTTGTGTAGCTTACTTGTATTAGCTTGTATTTATTTCTTATTATTGTAAGAATTATTGTAAGAGATTTCCTCCACCTCCGGATTGTTCCAAGAAGGAGTGTATTGATTATTAGTGGTGTTTGGCATCGCTAGGACTCATTAGAGCCCAACCCGTGGAGTAGGAACCCTAAGGTTCCGAACCACATTATATTTGTATGTTGTGATTGTGTTTGTCTATTTTGTTATTGTTATTATTATTTTCACTACGTATAACAAGTTTTGTAGCAAGCATGATCGAAATCCATCAAGCAACAAATGCGGTATTCACCCCCCCCCCCTCCTCTAGCGACGATCCATTCCCAACAAGTGGTATCAGAGCGAGGCTGCTCTTCATTTGGACTAACCGCCAAGGGAGCATGCTAGAGGGAAGAAGATGGAGTTTGAAGAAAAGTTGGGATGGTATATCAACACGTCGATTCCATATGCTCTCTATGGACAAGAAGGGTTTGAGCAATGGAGGGCAAGAATGGAGACATTCTTGATGATGGACATAGAAAATTTGTTCATCATCATGGAAGGCTTCGAACCCCTGAGGGATAAGAAGGGAGATTTCCTCAAATTAAAGAAGTGGACCCAAGAGCAACACCTAAAGTTCAAGATGAAAGTTAAGGTAATAAAACTTTTAGAAGATTTGATACCTAATGATATCTTATCTAGACTAGGTGAATATCAAGATGCCAAGGAGCTTTGGAGCAAGTTGGTAAAGCTCCATGAAGGACCATCACCGGCTTCAAGTGAAGAACAATCACAAGAAGCCAAAGAATGCTCATTGGCTCAAGAAGAGGAGGAGGCCAAAGAAGCAAGTTCATCATTCTCACAAGAAAGTGAAGAGTCAGAAGTTGAGAAGGAGTCAACTTCCAGATCGGTGGAAGAGGAAGAAGTAGAGAAAGTCTCCACCTCTAGGATTGAGGGGGAGGAGATTAGATCGCCGGAGAAAGGGCAAGAGCAAGAGGAAGCTTCTACCTCTGGGAGCCAAGGACAAGATCAAAATTTCCCTATCGACCTAGGTAACTCAAGCAATTAAATTAAAAATAAAATTCATATAATATATTTTGAGTGTAGGAAAGCCAGACACTACAAGAGCAAGTGTTCGAAGAAGGTCAAGAAGCCTCAACCGGCATCAAAGGTCAAAGATGTCAGTGCCCCAATACATAAAAGCAAGGATCACGTAGTGTGCTTCAAATGCCATCAAAAGGGGCACTATAGAAGTCAAAGTGGCAATTTACCAAACAACGCATGTGAAGTTTAGAATTGCCCAAACAGTGCCCTATACTTTCATATTTACCAAAGGACGCACCTCATTTCTTTTTTACCCTTCCCACCAAATGTGTATTTAATGCTCAAATATTGCATGCATCCGAACCACAATTGAAAATCCCGAACCATCCAACCGTGGTGCTGGGAATTCAAATCCCAGGACCACTGTGGGACACTTGGCATTTGGGAAAGTCCATATAATATGACAAAGCTCGTCAGACAATAATATGGCCTTAGCTTTGGGTCTTTGCCATAATCAAAACTTAGGTTCGATTATCTGGTGCCTACTGCACCAACAATCTCTCCCTTTTTGATTTCTGGCAAACCAACACAAAGTTAAGGGTAATTAAGGCATTAAGTAAAGTAAAAGAGATGTTTAACATGAAGCATAAATCAAATGAATATTGAATATGCATAACTTAATAAGTTAGTGTGAATAACTTAGTAAGTTAGCTTCAGTAGGAGTAAGAGTAAAACTCTTTTTCAAGTCCTCCCCCTTGAGGTAACCTCCCCCTTGACCTTAGGTGAGTACTTGAGAAAGGATCTTAGTTCTCCCCCTTAATGGTTGCTACTTAATAAGTTAAGTAATGAAGATTACTTAACATAGGCCTAAAAGTTTAAATTAAGTTATCAAAAGTTAACTTTTGATCTCTTAACTTTGGCCTCCCCCCCCCCCCCCCTCCTTTCTAACCATTCAAAAAAGATTGACAAGTAACTAAGCCTTTCTTAACTTAGGGCCATTAAAAGAATTGATATATTTTTAAGTTAAGTTATAAAAAAATTATCCCTTAAATTTGGCCTTTTCTCCCCCTTTTGCTATAAATCGAAAAGAGTGGGGGTTTGTAAAATAAATGTTTTAGAAAGATAATGATTCATTTTATAAGTCCAAGCATGTTCCAAATAGATTTTGAAAATAATAGTTTAAACATAAGGTCATCTAATAGTATGTTCAACTCTATTTGACTTGATTGATATAGAATGATCAATAAGTCTGGACTAGAGTTGGTTAATTTAGATGATTATACTCCATGGTTCATGTCGATGCACTAGATCTACATCTGGAACCAGGAGTAAGGTCCTAACATCTCACGCCTATCTACGTGGCTAAGTACACAAACACATTAGTCCTATGTGTTGTGAGATGCATTGGCTCCTTAAATCTATAGGTGCATGCTTTCTAGGGTAAGCCCTAGGCTAGTTCCATTTTGAAAAATAAAATAGAGTATAACAAAAATATAAGATTTAAATCCTACTCTATTATGCACATACCTAATTTACGTCTGAGCAGACTAAACTCTGCTTCGGGTAAAGGTTTTGTAAATAGGTCTGTTAGGTTTGACTTGGATTCCACGTATTTGAGTTGTATGGTCCCGTTAGCTACATGTTCTCGAATGAAGTGGTGTTTGACCTCTATATGT
Organism: Wurfbainia villosa; assembly: GCA_025175895.1. Lineage (NCBI taxonomy): Eukaryota > Viridiplantae > Streptophyta > Magnoliopsida > Zingiberales > Zingiberaceae > Wurfbainia > Wurfbainia villosa. Next base: position 37,388,787 of record CM046006.1, read on the forward strand.
TTGGTTCTAGAGCGGCATATATGATTTTTGGTTAAGTTAATTGAACTAATGTTATCGATGTAAATTTTAGTGTTGTTAAAATTTAAGTTAAAGTCTTGGAAAGTGTGATTCATCCAAAGAAGTTGAGTCACACACTCACCCATCGCGACGTATTCAGCTTCGGTAGTAGATAAGACAACACAGTGTTTCTTTCTACTACGCCAACTCACTAGAATCGAGATGAGAAGTTGACAACAACCACTCGTCCTCTTTCTATCAAGTTTACTACAGGCATAATCCTAGTCGGAGTAGATGATTAGTTCGAACTCGTTAGATCTAGGCTACCAAATTCCTATGTTTAGTGTACCCTTTAGGTATCTAATTAAGGATACATTTAACTAACGTTAGGTGTGACTCCTTAGCACAAGTTTGGAACCTTGGGCACATACTGCGAATAATATATCGGGTTGACTCACACTTAAGTATAGGAGACTACCTATTACACTCCTATAGTATTTTGTCTATTGATTTTCCTTCTAAGTCTTCTCCTATATTAACATTTGTGGTCATTGGTGTATTTATTATCTTAGCATTTTTGCATTCCAAATCTATTAATTAATTCCTTAGCGTATTTATGTTGATGTAGGTAAATTCCTTCTTTAGTTTGTTTAATTTGTAAGCTTAGAAAGAATGTTAATTCTCCTACAAAGTTCATTTCAAATTCAATTTTTCATTAGTGAAATGAACTCATTAAGTAAAATTGAGTTGGTTGTTCCAAAGATTATATCGTCTACGTAAATTTGGGCAATAAAGATTTCTTTACCTATGGATTTTACGAAGAGGGTTGAGTCGACTAAGCCTTGACTAAACCCTTTAGACTTGAGATAAATAGAAAGCCTTTCATACCAAGCTCTAGGAGCTTGTTTTAGTCCATATAAGGCTTTCTTACATTTAAAAACATGGTCAGGTTTGTCTAATCTTTTGAATCTTGGGGGTTGGCTAACATAGAATCTTTCCTTAATGTAACCATTTAAGAATGCTAACTTGACATCCATTTGAAATAGTTTAAATCCTCGATGTGCAACGTATGCTAACATCATTCTGATTGATTCTATTCTAGCTACGGGGGCATAGGTTTCATCGTAATCTAACCCTTCTACTTGACTAAAACCCTTAGCGACTAGTCTTGCCTTATTTCTAACTACTTCCCCTTGGTCATCGAGTTTGTTTCGGAATACCCATCTTGTTCCAATAATCGATTTATCTTTAGGTGGGGGTACTAATTCCCAAACTTCATTTCTAGTGAATTGAGCTAGCTCTTCTTGCATAGCAATAATCCAATCGGGATCAAGAAGAGATTGTTCAATTGATTTGGGTTTGATTTTCGAGATTAAAGATATTTGACTAAGGTTTCTGTATGAGGCTCTAGTTTAAACCCCTAGGTTGGGATCACCTATTACTTGATCAATAGGATGATTTGATTGTAACCTAGACTAACTCGGGTTAGGACTTATACTATACTCATTTTCATAGTCAGATTCGGGTCTAGTATTAATTGGTTCATCAATGGGTTCTACTTCGGGTTTTGTGGGTTCATCTCCTTCATTGAATACAACATTAATGGTTTCTTCCATCTTAAGGGTTTCATTATTGTAGACCCTATAGGCTCTACTTGTGGTTGAGTATCCTAGGAATATTCTGATGTTTGTTTTAGAGGTGAATTTTCCTAGGTAGTCCTTCATATTAAGGATATGTACCCTATATCTAAATACCCTAAAGTATTTAATGTTAGGTACTCTATCATGGTAGATTTCGTATGAGGTCTTAAGGTGCCTCTTGACTAATAGAATTCTATTTTGGACATAACAAGTCATACTAACGGCTTCTACCCAAAACCTATCGGGTAGGTTATACTCGTTTAACATGGTTCTAGCGGCTTCTTGTATGGTTCTATTCTTTCGCTCGACTAGACCATTTTGTTGTGGGGTTCTAGGAAGGAGAACTGATGGTGGTATCCGTTTACGTTACAGAAACCGATGAACCTATGGTTTTCGAATTCACCACCATGATCGCTTCTAAATCTTTTAATCTTAAGGTTCTTTTCATTTTCTATTAACTTACATAAGTTGGTGAGTTAATCTAAGGTTTCACTTTTGTGTTTAAGGAACCTAACCCAGGTAAACCTAGAGTAGTCGTCAATTATAACTAAACAAAATTGACTTCCATTTGGCTCCATGAGAATCGAATAGGTCCAAGTGTAGGAGCTCAAGCACACTTTTGGTTCGTTCTTGGTTAGTCAATTGATGTTGTGCCCTAGTTTGTTTACCTTGTTTACAAGCATTACAGATTTTATTATTCAAGTTGTTAAGGTTAAGAAAGCCTCTGACTAAACCACTCTGACTCATTTTGTGAACGAGTCTTGGGTGTGAGTGGCCGAGTCATCAGTGCCACAATCAAGATTCCTCTTGCTGTGTCATAAGACACTTGGTTGAGGAGTTGGGTGGTAAATTAATTGTATAGATGTTGCTATTCCTAGTTCCTTTAAGTATTGTTTTAGAGGTTTCATTAGTTTAATTAAGCATTAATTTTCTAAGAATATAACATTATAGTTGTTGTCACACAATTGACTTACACTAAATAAATTGTACTCAAATTTTTGACTAATAAAACATTTCGAATTGTAAAGTTAGAGTTTAGCTCAATATCACCTGATCCGATGATTTTGAGCTTGTCGTTGTTTTTGAAAGCTACCGATCCTTGACTTTTGAATCTAAGCTTCGAAAATTTTAGTCGGTCCCCGGTCATGTGTCGGAAGCACCCACTATCCAACATCCATTTACCCTACACGTATAGTAGTTGGATCGGATATTGGAATTTTAAAAGTTGGTTGAAGTTTATTAATCCTAAGAATCATCTCACCCTTTCTACATAATCAAGCATGTTATCCTTATGTGTTTTGTGAGATGACTTCAATTTTACTTGTTTAGATTTAGTGAATTGAAACTAATCAACCTTGGGTTAGATTCAGATTTAACCCTTAGCTCGTCAAGTAACCTTTTTGAGAAAATAGCTTCCAGGTGGCCGTGGCGAGGTACAGAGACCTTCTTTGATCAGAACAATGATCACTTCCTTAGACAAAGCCAAATTCAAGAAATCGATTACTTGAGTCACTTAAGATTACTTCTTGGTCTAACTAGTTAAGGACACGGCGAGGTAGCTTCAGCTAGTTCAACTCAGTCGAGTGCACCGAGCTAGATATGCCTTATCTAACTTGGACATACAGGACTTTGTTTTCCTAACGTACTATCATCTCGCCGCATCCTAGTACTATGTTGTCAAGAATTGACTAGTTATAGATCCTATCTAACCGTTCTAAAAATTAAAACAAAATACCTAAACATGCAAAGTCTAATTCAAGTAATAGCACAAACAAATTTTGTACTGGCTTGCCCTGGACCATTGAATCGATTCGGTCTCTCCACATAGTGGATTTGGTCCTTGGAAACCTAGTACTTATTAGATCCTACTTGTGAAATTAAAGCGGTCTTAGGGACCCGTGCTTGGACTTGTTTTCTATTGTGGTTCACGATTAACATGTATGATTTGGTAGTCGTATTTGACCTAAATCCTAGTCCGGCCTTGTTGTACACGGCCCTTTGCGATTCAAGTAATAGGTCAAGTCCCTTGGAACCCAATGCAAACCTTTCCAATGTTTGTCTAAAATCTTGGACTTGTCCTTTCAAGAGTGAGTTCTCAACTTTGAGTTTGCAACTCGAGTTGAGTCCTCCTCTTAAACTTGACTAATCGAAGAGGTTAGGGAGACCTTGTGTTTAAGGAGGTTAACCTCCTCAACTAAGGTCTCGACCTTGGACTCGGACTTAGCTAACTTTCTAGTTAAGAACTTAATTGCACCATATAACATATCGATTAGAGAGTGACTCACATTGAGTGAACCTTTTAAACCGGATACGGATCCGTGGCTTGTCTTGAATTGAAGCTCGTCTTCAGATCCGGAGTCGGACTCTTTCTCGGGTTCGGATTCTTCCTCGGGTTTGGGCATCTTAGCCATGAAGACGAGATTGTTGAGCTCGTCTTCCTCCTCCGACGATTCCTCCCATGTAGCGTTGAGTGCTTTCTTGGAATTTGGTGCCTTGTTCTTGAGTTTTGGACACTACGACTTGATGTGTCCCAACCTGTTACACTCATAGCATCTATAGTTGGAAATTGATTTGGATTTACCTTCTTTGGATTGGTTGATGGGTCATCTTCAGATTTTGATCATCTTTCAAACTAGATTCACTAGTTTGGTCTTCATCTCATCATCTATTTCCAACTCGTACTCATCTTCTTCCTCCGAAGGTGGTTTGCTTTTGGGCTTCTTCTTCGGTCCTGTAAATAAGGCAATACTTTTCTCGGTGGGGGACGAATTAGGCTATTCATGAAGTTCAAATTCAAAAAATATTTCAGCTAGTCTAATCTTAGAAAAGTCCTTAGATACCTTGTAAGCATCAACCATGGATGCCCACAAGGTAGTCCTAGGGAAAGCGTTAAGTGCGTACCTTATCAAGTCCAAATTTTTGACCTTTTGTCCGATCAAATGTAGATTGTTGACTATATCTTGGATCCATGCATGAAATTGGGTTACGGTCTCATGTTCCTATATCTTAAGAATGTACAATTTATTAAATAGTAGGTCCCTTTTACATACCTTAGCATCGTCGGTTCCTTTGTGTAGCTCGATGAGCTTGTTCCATAGGTCCTTAGCACTGATGAAGGGGCCGACACAGTTGAGCTCTTCTTTGGACAAACCACATTGTAGTATTTGTGTAGCCTTGGCATCGGCTTCCACTTGGTGTCTCATGGCATTTGTCCATTGATCGCAATCCAATGATTCACCAACTTCATTAGTAGGAAGCGTGAACCCGATTTGGATTACGATCCACATCTCTACTTGGATTTTTAAATAGCACTCCATTTGACCCTTCCAGTAACGAAAGTCATCTCCATTGTAAAACGGAGGTCGGACGGTGCTAAACCCTTCAAGATAGACCATTTAGAAGAAAATAAAAAACCTCGTAAATATAAAAACAAAAGAAGGTACTAAGACTCTCGTCTTGGATTAGTAGTACAGGCGATAGGAATTTAATGAAACAAAAAATGCTACGAATCGAAAAACTAATACGAAAAGAAACTTAATCAAGATGCTAGATTGGTGGTTACACCAAATCGTAGCGCCCCCGCTCTGATACCAATTATTGGATTGTAAAAGCGTGCTAGAGGGGTGGTGAATAGCGCACGAGAAACTTTTCATCGATTTGATTAAAACACAAGTGTAAGAGTAAAATGCATAGAAGAAAGTAAATGGACATGGCTTTGCTTTACTTGGTTCACAGCCTACCGACTGCTAATCAAGGCCCTAGTGGTCCGAGACCACATACGGAGGGCAAATCACTAAAACGTCTCCTCCTCATTGGAGGTAGGAGACAACGATTACAAAATCATGAAAACACTCGAGGTAGAGAGACAAACCCCCTCTTCTCGATATGATAAAAGCTCGATAAAAAGAAGTTTACAACAATTAGAAATGAGAAGTAATATGAACTGATATTGACAACTCGAAGAATGGAGGTCGAGCTTGTGTCATCGGTCTTTCTATAGTGCTTCGGCGTCGAATGATCGTCGTAGAGTAGCGTCGTTGCAAAGGCTTTTAGAGAGCTTGAATGATGACCTAAAGGGGTGAAACCCCCCTTCTTTTATAGCCTTCCAACCCCTTAGACATTGAGCTCAAGTTTTATCACCAAAGGCCACCTGACCCTAAGATAAGGGGATGAAGTTTGACTCTCCTCGAAGCTGGAATTCAAACAGTAGTTGAAATGATGCCCCAGCAGTTGAACTGATGCTCCAGCAGTTGAACTGATTCCCAATAGTTGAACTGATTCCCTAGCAGTTGAACTGATTCCCCAGCAGTTGAACTAATGCCCAGGGTTTTCGACTGCAATAATAAGTTAGCTCGAAAATGCAAGTAATACAAGTGAATTTGATAGTCACTTACCGTCCGATCTCGACCTAGACCTTCCATGGGAAGTCTTAGTCGGATCGTCGCCTAAGTGCGTTCCTATATGAAGGACTCAACCTTGCATTCACTCACACACACGAGCTTACCTCAAGCTTACCTTAGGTCCTTGTGACTTGTAGTTTTGCTTCAAGTCTCCACCTGGGTTCTTCGGCTCCCTCCAAAGTCCTCCCGGTGTCACTCGACCACCATGGTTTCTCAACACGAGATTCTCCAGGTGTCACCGACCTTCAGCTTAGCTTAACATTCTTGAACACTTGATTCAGCTCATCAGACAATAATATGACCTTAGCTTTGGGTCTTTGCCATAATCAAAACTTAGGTTCGATTATTTGGTGCCTACTGCACCAACAGTTGGTGCTTGAGAAAACCCAATAGTTGTGACATACGAAGCGTTATATTCCACATGATAGGAAGAAGTTGCAACATATGAAACGTTGTATTATGCATGATAGGGAGGAACTGTGACATATGAAGCATTGCATTCCGCATGATAGGAAGAAGTTGTGACATATGAAGTGTTGTATTCCACCTGACAAGGAGAAGCGATAGTATATGAAGTGTTGGTGCTCTACCCGATAGAGGGAAGCGACGATTCTCTTATCTAGCCGAGGTAATTCGTAAGCTCTCAAGTTAGTCATTCTCTTATCTAGCCAAGGAAATTTGTAAGCCCTCGAGTTAGTCATTCTTTTATCTAGCCAGGGTAGTTCATAAGCCCTTGAGTCAATCATGTTCTTATTTGACAAAGGCAGTTCATAAGCCCTCGAGTAGATTATTTTTTTTATCCAATTGAAGTGGTTTGTAATGTTGGGACCTATGCGCCCGCTAAAGGGGGGTGAATAGTGTTTCATCGTCAAAGATGGATCTCGATCGTGCTTGCTACAAAACTTGTTATACGCAGTGAAAATATAAATAATACAATACAAAATGCACAAACACAATCACAACACAAAGATGTAATGTGGTTCATGTTGGTGCAATTGGCCCAGGTCACGATTGACCGGACTCGAGTTTAACTCAAGCGATGTTTTGATGTTTGATAGTGAGTTGGCATGTAAGTCCAAGTGTGTAGCCTTGGCATGGAAAATCCAAGCATAGAGCTTGGTGTTGGTAAAATCCAATCATGGAGCTTGGTGTTGGAAAAATTCCAAGCATGGGGCTTAGTGTTGGTAAGTCCAAGTGTGTAGCCTTGGCAATGGAAGTCTCGAGGACTTGGCAAGGTCACTAGTCTCATAGGCTCGGCGTCCTTGAGTCGGTGAAGGATGGCATTGTGAAGTTGTGCACTTGGTGCATCTGAGGGACCACCGGACAGGGAGCGAATGGAGTGAGGCCCGAGGGAAGCAAACTTCAAGGGCAAGAGACGCCAAGGATGACATTGCGAAGTCGTGCACTTGGTGCATCCGAGGGACGTAGGCCAAGGGAAGAGAGCTTTGGTGGGGACTCCATGAGAGGATGAGGTGGACTTGGCCAAGTGGCTAAGACTGAGTGTTGGATGCTCAAACATGATGTTTGAGATTTTACCCGATGATCGGATGCTCAAACAAGTGTTTGTTTGAGGTTTTACCCAACAACAGTCGACTGATATAGGTGTCGGTTCAACTGATCCAAGTCGATGGCAATCGACTGGTGTTAGACTGCATTATGTAGCCTGGTAGTCGACTACCAAGTATTGGCAGTCAACTGATGTCGATAATAGTCGACTGCCAAGGGACGACAATCGACTGATGGAATTGTCATGGGCATAGAACGCTCCATAGCCGACTGGTCAATCGGCTACGAGGTCAGCAGTCAACTGATGGTATTGAGCAATCGACTGCCAGTGTATCCATTGGCTTGGATGCCCATGTGGATTAGGTCATTGTCTCACAACGGTTCAGTAGCAGTCGACTGGGGCCTTATGGCAGTTGACTGATGGGCACGAAATCAACTCAATGAAGGCTATAAATGTAGCTCGAGATGGAGGATTTCGCCAAGGTTTTTAGGGATATTTTGGAGGGGAATTATAGCTGCATTCCAATCCTTCAAGAGCAAACCAAAGCAAGCAACAAGCAACTGATCAAAGCAATGTTTTATAAAGCATTCTTTACTTGCATTTCATCTTGTCTTTGTATTTTGCTTGTACCTTTGTGTATTACTGTTGTAATTGCTTGTAAGAGGTTTCTCCACCTCCGACTTGTAGTCGAGAAGGAGTTTGGTTAGTGTCATGCGCATAACTCGAGCTCATTGAGCTCGCCCAGTAGAGTAGGAACCCTAAGGTTCCAAACCACGTATATTGTCATGTATTGTGTGTGTTGTGATTGTCTCGTGCATTCATATTTGTTATTTGTATTTCCACTACGTATTAACGAATATTATAGACAAGCACACGAGGAGCGAACGACTTCCATCATATACGAAAAAGGGCTATTCACCCCCCCCCCCTCTCTAGCCAGCCACTGATCTTCCAACAAGTGGTATCAGAGTGAGGAGCTTGTCGCGGACTCATCGCCAACACAAGCACGATAAGATGACCAGCTTCAACATCCATCCACCGAAATTCAAAGGAGACTTTTCTTGGTGGAAGAAAAGGATGGAAGTATATTTCAAAATTGATTTTGATATGATGCTAATAATTGAAAACGGTTTTGAAGTACCTAGGGGTGAAGACAACAAGCCATTAGGAAAGTCAAGATGGATTAAGGAGCAATGGCAACAATTCAAGACAAGCGTTAAGGTAACAATTATTCTAGTAAAATTGATACCTAACACTATTTTGTCTAGATTAGGTGAATATATGGATGCGAGGGAATTGTAGAGTAAGTTGGTGAAATTCCATGAAATTCCCGAACCGGCACGAGTAGAGAAGGATGCCGAGGAAGAGTGTTCATCCTCCCACGCTCAAGAGGAAGAATCGCCATCAACATCCAAGGATGTTGAAGAATTGGAGGAGAGGTGTTCCATCTCGAATCAAGAACAAGAAAGGCATCTACATCCGGGAGAAGTGAAGAGCAAGAAGAACACTCCTTAGGTAACTCATGCATTGTACTTAAAAACAAAAGTCACATCATATGCTTTGGGTGTAGGGAGCAAGGACACTATAAAAGCAAGTGTCTTAAGAAGATTAAGAAGGCTCAATCGGTGCCAAAGGTGACAGATGTCATTGTCCCCACAATTAGAAGCAAGGAGCATGTGGTGTGCTTCAAATGCCATCAAAAAGGACACTATATGAGCCAATGCCCTAGGGGGAGGACAAAAGGGGCAAGAAGGGGCATCTCATGTAGGGGGAGCTTCTAAAGCTAACCCTAAGATAAATTTAATTAATGCACCTTCAATTACTAAGGTTAATAAGCATGTTAAAAATTATTTTAGTTTTATTGCTATTGTTAATCATAAGGAGCATGCTAGAAGTAAAAACAAATATTATTGCCTAGGTGCCAAGCATGTTGAATTACCTAAGGACAAAACTAGATCTAATAACCCCAAAACCATCTTACCTGTGGAATCAATTAGGAGAATAGAAGAGAACTTAGGCATAAACCCTAAGAAGGGTAGACACATACCTAAGAAGAAAATTAATTCCCAAAAGATTAATGAAAAATCAAAATTGGGAAAGTTAGAATTAGAAAATCAAGCCTTGAAGTCAAGACTCGATAAATTGGAAAAGACCCTAGCAAGAATAAAAAAAACATTTAAGGGGTCAAACGGTCAAAATCTAGGTCCTAGAAGGCAAGAATCGTCTAGGGGTAAGAAAGGTTTGGGTCACAAACTTAACCCCAAGAAGACTTATCATAATGTTCCATTCAATTATGGAACTATTTCTAGGTCTAGAAAAACCAAGGTTAATAGGGAGGTCATCCCTAAGATTAACTATGGTGTTTGTCTAGTGGATAAAAATTCAAGAAAATCTAAGGTAGCCACTAAGAAGGTCAAAGGTGGAGTTACCTCTAGAGTTGACCTAGGAAAGACCCATTTGACTAAGGCTTCAAAGCCAAAAAGGGTCATTAGTAAGGTATTTAGGAAAGTTATTCCTAGTGAATACCTTGTTAACCCAAGGAGCTCTAATAAGTATTGGGTTCCTAGGAGCGTGATCGATTCACGCTAGATGGGTTAGGTGTGTCAACCCCAAGTGGATGGGTAGTTAACCTAACCATAGTAGAGTGGACACTTTAGGATGTGCCAATGTGATTTGAGAAGATGAAAAATGATTAAATTGACACAATTAGGTCTTAGAAGTCATGGTGTGTCATTTTGAGTTTTTGTCACATTTGGGGGATAAGTGTTAGTAAGACAAAATGGATTTAATTCTAATAATAGCAATTTGGGCTTAACACTTAGGTATTTTATACCTTAGCATTTTACACTTGCCATGTCATGACATCATATTTATCTTTATCATACAAAATGTCATGATCATGTTTAGGGTTAGTTCTAATGTCATGTATGCTTAGTTTTAATATCACATGTCATGACATCATGATTATTGGCACACGCTTATTCATGTTATCATTATGTCATAATCATCATTCATGCATAAATAAAATGGATTTAAGGACTATGGCATGATTTGAAGTCTCACGCATAAGGGAATCAAATAGTGTTGCCTAGACAAATGCATGTGACCATAAATTAAGAAAAATAAAAACTCACATCTCACATCAAATTGACTTGTATGTGTTTTTCATAAACCTTAGATATGTGAGATACTAGGAAATGAGTTAAGTTCATGTGCTTACCTAGTACATCATAATGAACTTAGAACTCATTAGATTCTAGTGATGGATCATTGGAAAAGCTTATGTTCAAGCCATGGTCATTGAGCCCAAAGAACATGATCCAATATAAGGTTTTAAAATCATTTCAAAATCATTTTGAAAAACCTTGGTGAAGTCTATCTTTTGATAGCAATTACCATTGAATGTGGTGATACAAAGTATGGCTAAACATTAAAAATTTCAATGAATTTGAACTTTGCGTCAATCTCACTAGTTTGTGGGTAAAATATTTTTTACCCATATTGATTATGAATTTCATAATTTCATTTCTGAAAGCTAAAAACTATATTTTGTAGTTATCAGTCGATTTCCATGAATGGCAGTCGATTGGTGTCGATGGCAGTCAACTGGTGTCGACGGCAGTCGACTAGTAACTGTCAAGAGTCGACTTCCAGGACGATTTTGGGTAAACAAGATTTGTTAGTCCCATGTTCAGCTATGTTTAGGTTCCCTAACCACTCCTAGCCCTAGGACATGCTTTGGAGAGCATTAGAAAGGGTGAAAATCCATTGGATATGGATTAGGAGAAGTATTTAGGATGTGTATCAATTTTAAGGTGTGTGGAAGTTCATGTTTGGACTTTTACCCTTAATTTTGATGGTTTAGTGTTCCTATTGGCTTAGGGACTCTCCAAGGACATTGTTGGTGCAATGGTCAAGAGGGAGCAAGCCTTTAGGGTGAGGTTACCCATCATGGATTGATGGAGGCATTTTTGGACCAAGGGGAGATTGTGAGTTCTCATTGGATATGAGATATTGGGACCCTTGGAGAGACCCTTTTTGTTGTATGTCAAAAAGGAGGAGAATTGTGAGAATTGAGACCAATTGGGGTTAGTTGGTATGCGATACCAATTTGGGTTAGTTGGTCGGGAGATTTGAGTTAGGTGACCTAACTCAATGTGATTTTTGTCAAACATCAAAAAGAGGAAGATTGTTGGTACAATCGGCCTAGGTCACGATTGACCGGACTCGAGTTTGACTCAAGCGATGTTTTGATGTTGGACGGTGAGTTGGCATGTAAGTCCAAGTGTGTAGCCTTGGCATGGAAAATTCAAGCATAGGGCTTGGTGTTGGTAAAATCCAAGCATGGAGCTTGGTGTTGGGAAAAGTCCAAGCATGGGGCTTGGTGTTGATAAGTCCAAGTGTGTAGCCTTGGCATTGGAAGTCTTGAGGACTTGGCAAGGTCACTAGTTTCACAGGCTCGGGGTCCTTGAGTCGGTGAAAAATGGCATCGGAGGTGGAGAAACCTCGTACAACAAGCATATACAAGTAAATACAACAAAAAAAATGCAAAGAACACTTTACAAAAATCCTTTGGAAGCTTGCTTGTTGATTGCCTTGGACTAGCCTTGAAGACCCTGATTTGCACTAGCAAATCGCTCCAAATCACCCAAGAAAACCACTGCCAAAACCTCCCCTTCGAGTTGCCTTAATAACCTACACTCAGGTTGCTTTCGTGCCTGGCAGTCAACTACCATAAGGCCCTAGTTGACTGCCAACACTGTTGTTGTGAGACAACGGCTTGATCCACGTTGGAAAAGTTTCAACGGATCACTTGGCAGTCAACTGCCAACATCATCAGTTGACTGCCAACACCCGTAGCCGACTGCCCAGTCGGCTATCGATCATTCTGTACTCGCGACATCAAACCATCAGTCGACTGCCATCCATGGCAGTCGATTGACATCAGTCTACTGCTCCAATGAGCAGTCAACTGCCAAGGTTATTCAGCCCTAAATCGTAGTCGAGCACTAGTTGACTCATAAAAGTCGAACTGGTCATAATCCCAATCAACTGCTGAGGGTCGACTTTGTTGCTAAGTGTCAAACACTTGACCATCCAACTAGTATAAAGCCTCGGTCAACCGATAACCTCAAACATGAAGTTTAACACCAAGTATGGTGTCCCCATACTTGCTAAACCACCCTTAGCCTAGACCTAATCCTTCTAGCCACCTCCTCAGTCTCGTGCCTATCGGATCCCTCCAAGTCATCCATACGCTAGCCTTCAGGTGCTTCCATCGGCTATTGTCATGCTAACAGTGTCTACACCGCCAAGGCACATTGGACTTACGTTGCCAAGACCACGCTTGGACTTTACACCACCAACCATTGGACTTATGCTGGCAAGACTCCACTCTTGAACTTTATGCTGCCAATATCAACTCCTGGACTTCCCAAATGTCATGTACCCATGACTTGGATTTTCACTGACAACAATACACCCTTGGACTTACATGGCCAAAACTATACCCTTGGACTTTCCATGCCAACCCAATGTTGAACTTTCCAAATGCTAAGACTCAAGCTTGGACTTTCCATTGCCAAGACCTATGCTTGGACTTTTCATGCCAAGTACACAAGACTTAGACTTTCCCAAATGTCAAGTGTCCCACTTGGACTTTCCATGCCAAGTACCCATGACTTGGACTTTCTTCATCACATGGTCAACCCTAGTCAACCATCAAAATACCCCTCGAGTCAAACTCGAGTCCAGTCAATCATGGTCTGGGTCGATTGCACAACAATTTCTCCAACACATTGTCAAACATCAATGTCAAACATCAAAACACTACTCGAGTCAAATTCAAGTCTGATCAATCGTGACCTGGGCCTATTGCACCAACAATCTCTCCCTTTTTGATGTTTGACAAAAACCAAACATCTTTGAGTTAGGCCTAAACCCTAACTCAAATCTCCTTACCAATTGTCCCAAATTGGTAATTTCACTTTCTCCCCCTTTTTGACATACATTAAAAAGGTTCTCCTCAAGGAAGTCAATGTCTCAAATCCCAATGAGATCTTACAATCTCCCCCTTCGTTCAAAAACACCTAGGATGCCTTCACTCTTCCTAATGATAAGTCTCATATCACTAAAGAGAGGCTTCCTATAAACTATCCCAATCTCCAAATTGAGCATCTCACATTCTCCTAAAATTCTCCCCCTTATGAGGAAGAATATAGGAGATCCTTGGAAGCTAGAGGGGGGTGAATAGCTTGATTCATTTCGTGATGGAAATCGTTCGCGTTTGTCTATAATTTTCGTTAGCGCGCAGCAGAATAATAGAAATAATGTAATAATGAAATAGACAACAATAAATACACAAGTATTTAACGTGGTTCAAAACCGAACGATTCCTACTCCACAGATCGAGTTCTAAAGAGCTCTAGTGATGCACACGCAACCACAAATCACAAATACTCCTTCTCGACACAAGTCAGAGGCGGAGAAACCTCGTACAAATATTCTTACAACAATAAGAAATAGATACAAGCAATTACAATAACGAAATACAATGCAAGCAAAGAAAACTACTTTACAATTGCTCTTTTGAATGTTTGATCTTTGGTTGCTTGAATTGCACTTGGAGACCCTAATTTGCAACAGCAAATCGCCCCAAAAGGTCTCAAGAAATGCTTGTTGATTTCTCCTCCACAAGCTCAATTTAAAGCTTCAACCTGGGCTAGAAATTGCCGATCAGCCAACTGCTCGGGAGCATCAGTCAACTGATGACACTGTTGCTGTGAGACAATGGTGTAATCCACGCTGGAAAAATCCAACGGATAGGACATCAGTCAACTGATCATGTCCATCAGTCGACTAATGGAGCCTTCACTCGACTGCTAACCCCAGCAGTCGAGTCAGACTTCATTCTGTGTCCGATTTCTCAAGCACCAGTCGACTGATCACAAGATCAGTCGACTGCTCGGCCAATCAGTCGACTGCCCTCCTCTGGCAGTCGACTGCTAAGGCACTTCCCGCAGTCAAACCCTAGTTGACTCACACCAGTCGACTGTCATATGGCACCAGTCGACTGGCACACCTCAAACATGAGGTTTAACCCAAGTATGGTTCCCCCATACTTGCTAGACCACCCGTAGCCTAGACCTAAGCCTTCTAGCCACCTCCGTCAGCCTCACGCCTCTCGGATCCCTCCAAGTCATTCATGACTTGTTCATCCATTGCGCTAGCCTTCAGGTGCTTCCATCGGCTATGTCATACTAATGGTGTCTACACCGCCAAGGCACATTGGACTTACGCTGCCAAGACTCCGCTTGGATTTTACGCCGCCAACCATTGAACTTATACTACCAAGACTCCCGCTTGGACTTTACGCCGCCAATATCGAACACCTTGGACATCTCAAATTCCAAAACTCAAGCTTGGACTTTCCCTTGGACTTTCCTTGCCAACCCATGTTGGACTTTTCATGCCAAGTACTCAAGACTTAGACTTTCCCAAATGTCAAGTGTCCCACTTGGACTTTCCATGCCAAGTACCCAAGACTTGGACTTTTTCCATGACAATTACATTATCATCTCTCGAACATCAAAACATCTCTCGAGTCAAGCTCGAGTTCTGGTCAATTGTGACCTGGGACGATTGCACCAACAATCTTCCTCTTTTTGATGTTTGACAAAAACCAAACAAACCATTTGAGTTAGACTATCTAACTCAAACCAATCATCCCTATCAATTTTCCCAATTGATGTCATTCTCCTAATAAATTCTCCCCCTTTTTAACTAACATCAAAAAGGTTCTCTCCAAGGAGGTCAATGTCTCATATCCCAATGATATCTTACAATCTCTCCCTTGGTCTAAAAATATCTAGGATGCCTACCATCTTCCTAGTGATAAGTCCCATATCACTCAAGAGAGGCAATCCTATACACTCTCCCAATTTTCAAATTGGGTATCTCAAAATCCCATTTTCTCTCCTCATGAGGAAAAATAGCATCTATCATCCCTTGATGGATACCTCTCCCTAAAGGCTTGCTCCCCCTTGACCATTACACCAACAATGTCCTTGGGAAGTCCCTAAGCCAATAGGAGCTCTAAACCATCAAAAATAAAGTTCAAAGTTCAAACATGAACTCTCCACACCTTAAATTTGATACATCATCCTAACACCTCTCCTAATTCATATCAAATGGATTTTCACCCTTTATAATTCTTCCCAAAGCATATCCTAGGGTTAGGAGTGGTTAGGAACCTTTACCGTAGCTGAACACAGGGTAAACATCCTTGTTTTTCCCGAAATCAGCCTGACAGTCGACTTTATCAGAGATCAGTCAACTGCCACCAAGAGCAGTCGACTAATAACTGAAATTTTTGAATTTCAGTTATCAGAAATAGATTTTGGAAATTTATAAATAAATATATGTATATCGAAAAAATATGAAAATTCTTACGTATAATACTTATGACTAATACAATGGGTGAAAAATGATAGAAAAATATTTTACCCATAAAATAGTGGAATTAACACAAAGTTCAAAACCATTGAAATTTTCAATGTTTTGGCCCTACTTTGTATCAACTTCATCAATGGTGATTGCTATCAAAAGATAGACTTCACCAAGGTTTTCTAAAATGTTTTTAAAATGTTTTTGAAAACCTATATTAGATCATATTCCTTGGGCTTAATGTACATGACTTGTACACAAGCTTTCCCAATGATCCACCAATGAAATAAGATGAGTTTTAGTTCATCTAGATACAAAAACTATGCACCTTAAACTTAACTCATATCCTAGCATCTCACATGTATCTAGAGTATATAAATACACATACATGTCAATGTCATGTGAGATGTGGGTTTTGTTCATCCTAATCTAGGGTTTCATGTATTTTCTAAGGCAACTCTACTTGATTCCCTTATAAATGGGACTTCAAGTCATGTCATTGTCCTTAAATCAATTTTCATTAACTTAAATGCATAAATGATCATGGCATAAATGATAACATAATTAAACATGGCCAATGATCATGATGTCATGGCATATGATATAATCTAAAAACACATGACATTTAACCTAACCCTAAGCATGATCATGACATTTTAAATGATAAAAATTAAACATGATGTCATGACTGTTGGGATTTATTATGCAAAATAGCATATGCGCAACGGAAAAATAGGATCCCTTCCAAGTGATCCTTGCAAAAGAAAACCTCGTACAAAAAATAAATTTCTCAAAACCTATCTTATAGGAGAATATTACCTTTGTTGTGTGCCCTTTTTAATCCCGCTTCTCCTTGGGTTTGTTGGATCTTTTAGCACGTTCAAATGTCCGTGCCTCTATATGTATCCACACGAACAAGCTCTTGTCTCACAAAAGAAACTAGAAGAGCTCTCCTTTACTTCTTGCTAGAGAAGTCCCTAAAGGAGAGGAAGGTAGGGAAAAAGAGAAAGGAAGAAGAAGACCACTCTTCTTGCTAGCCTACACTCACAAAAGCCACACACCCAAAGCCTCTCACCACCAAGCTCTCTCCAAGCCTCAAGCTTCCACCAAGTTATGCCGGCCACCCCATGGAGTGTTTTATAGGATTGAAAAAACCTTTCACCTCCTATCACATTCAATGCAATCAATTGCATTGAAAAATAATCAAACAAGGAGTGTTGGCCACATGTGGAGAAATTCCAAAGGTCAAAACCCTTTGTCTCCTTCCACCTCATCAAGCTTAGGTGGCATGCTTATGTGGCATGCTTAGGTGGCATGCTTATGTGGCATTCATGCATGTTGAATTAATCTTATTAATTCAATAAGATTATGTTATCATATTGAATTAATCTCATTAAATCAATAAGGTAACATATTGAATTAATCATATTAAATCAATTAAGCTTAGGCTATCATGATAACATATTTATTTAATCTTATTAAATTAATAAGCTTAGCATATTGAATTAATCTCATTAAATCAATAAGCTAAAATTCTCATTAAGCTTAAAGTCCAAAAACCATTTTGTACTTAAGCTCATTCCCAAATTATTCTAGTCAAACTAGAATGCACTAATTCTTCTAATCATCATGCTCTTTGTGTGTGACCCTATAGGCTCTCATAACGTTGGCAGTGGATCTAAACTCTTTTAGATACACAAGCAATGAGCGGCATCTAGCAATACATCATTGCTACCCAAGTTATGAAATAAGTCAAGATCCGACTAACCTTTCCGTGACTACTATAATGTATGACTGTGTCCTTCTATCCTTGATATCAGATTGACCAATGAGGCATAGACCGTGTCATCCTCGATCAATCTATGTGTTTCTTGATCCCTGAGTAAACTAACTCAAACAAATGAGCTCAATATCTCATATTGACTCATTCGAGCATGGCCATGCGTTTTAGTAGTTCTACTCAATCAAGGGGCCCATAGATATCGCTCTCGTCATATGGGAGGGATAGATCCCATCTACATCACTCACATCCCTCCGCATAATTTGTTATATACCCAGTAATCGCCTTTATGGTCCACCCTGTTACGGGTGACGTTTGACGATACCAAAGTACATAACTCCTTATGTAGGGAACTGTAGTGACTTCAGGTTTGAGGACTATTCATACCAATAGTCACATGAGAAAGTTTATGACACTCATATGACGATCCATGAAACTTTCTCATGGCGGGTCAGTTCAGTATATATTCTCTAATATATACCCATGTGTCAACTTGATATCATATATCCATGACTTGTGAGATCAAGTCATCAATTGACCTACATGCTAGTCTTTATGTATTAATATTGTCCTTGCATATTAATACTTGACTAGGAACATTTAGGAAAGTGTTCTCTACAGCCTCTCATAATCAATTCTGCCAATTGATGTGTTGTAGATAAGAACCTACTTTTCTAGGGCATTATTATATTAATTTAGCTGGCACAAGCAAGACGTAAATATAATAACCAATCCTTTGTCTTTATAGAATATGATACAAAATGTTCCCTATTCAACCATCACATGATTGGTTCTAGGGCTATAACTAACAATCTCCCACTAGCACTAGTACCAATCACTATAATATCTGATACCTAGTGACCTAGTGTGACCATCATGCTTCCTCTGTGCCAAAGCCTTGGTCAATGGATCTGCGATGTTAGCTTCTGTCGGTACTCTGCATATCCTCACATCTCCTCTATCGATGATCTCTCGAATGAGATGGAAGCGCCGCAGTATGTGTTTGGTCCGCTGATGTGATCGAGGTTCCTTAGCCTGTGCAATAGCCTCATTGTTGTCACAATAGAGGTCTATTGGATCTGCAATGCTAGGAACTACCCCAAGTTCACTGATGAACTTGCGGAGCCAAACAGCCTCCTTTGCTGCATCAGACGCAGCAATATACTCGGCTTCTGTTGTAGAATCAGCAACTGTGTCCTGCTTCGAACTCTTCCAGCTCACAGCTCCACCATTCAGGCAAAACACGTACCTCGATTGCGATCTATAGTCATCCTTGTCTGTTTGGAAGCTTGCATCACTGTAACCCTTTACAGTTAGCTCCTCATTGCCTCCAAATATCAGGAAATATTCTTTCGTTCTTCGTAAGTATTTAAGAATATTTTTGACTGCTATCCAGTGACTTTCACCTGGATCCGACTGGTATCTACTCGTCATGCTCAAAGCATACGAGACGTCAGGACAAGTACAAAGCATGGCGTACATGATAGACCCTATAGCAGATGCATAAGGGATCTTATCCATGCGATCTCTCTCCTCCTTAGAAGAGGGGCATTGAGTCTTCGAAAGACTCACACCATGTGATAAAGGCAGAAATCCTTTCTTGGAATTTTGCATAGCAAAACGATCTAGCATTTTATCAATGTATGTACTCCGACTTAGGCCAAGTAATCTTTTAGATCTATCTTTATAGATCTTGATGCCTAGAATATAGGCAGCTTCACCTAAGTCTTTCATCGAGAAACAATTCCCTAACCACATCTTTACAGACTGGAGTGAGGGAATATCATTTTCGATGAGAAGTATGTCATCTACATACAAGATAAGAAATACAACTGTGCTCCCACTATTTCTCTTGTAGACACAAGGTTCATCTTCATTCTTGATGAAACCAAACTCCTTGATTGCATCATCGAATCGAAGATTCCAGCTTCGAGAGGCTTGCTTTAGTCCATAAATGGACCTTTGCAGTTTGCATACCTTTCCAGGATGCTTTGGATCTTCAAAACCCTCAAGTTGTGTCATGTACACATCCTCGAGTAGCTTTCCATTCAGAAAAGTGGTTTTAACATCCATCTGCCAGATCTCATAATCGTGGTAGGCTGCAATAGCAAGTATGATCCGAATGGATTTAAACATCGCAACTGGTGAAAAGGTTTCATCATAGTCAATACCATGAATTTGTTTGAATCCTTTAGCCACCAATCTACCTTTATAGGTATGCTTATTACCATCCATGTCAGTCTTTACTTTAAAGACCCACTTACACCTAATGGGTTTTACCCCTTCAGGTGGATCAACCAAAGTCCATACTTGGTTAGTGTACATGGATTCCATTTCGGATCTCATGGCCTCTAGCCATTTCTCGGAATCTGGGCTCATCATAGCTTCTTGATAGGATGTAGGCTCATCAAGATCGACAAGCAATACATCACCGTTGTCAGTCAAGAGAAAAGAATATCTCTCGGGTTGATGACGGATCCTATCATATCTACGAAGAGGTTGGTCTACTTGAACAGGTGTTTGCTCCACAACTCTTTGGGCAACATTTTCCTCATCCACAACACTTTGTGGTGCCTGTTCATTTTCCATCGAAGCCTTAGTGTTATCTTCATCTTGAATTTCTTCAAGATGAATTTTACTCTCACTAGTTTTTCTAGAAATAAATTCTCTTTCTAGAAAGACAGCATTTCTGGCAACAAACACCTTGCCAAGTGTGGGATTGTAAAAGTAATATCCCTTAGTTTCCTTGGGATATCCTACAAAATAACACTTATCTGATTTGGGTCCTAGTTTATCTGAGACTTGACGTCTAACATAAGCTTCACAACCCCAAATCTTTATAAAAGACATTTTGGGACTCTTCCCAGTCCATAACGTATATGGTGTCTTTTCTACGGCTTTTGATGGGACACGATTAAGTGTGAAAGCTACTGTCTCTAGAGCTAAACCCCAAAAGAAAGTAGGTAGAACAGTCTGGCTCATCATTGATCGTATCATATCTAATAGAGTACGATTTCTCCTCTCAGATACACCATTCCATTGTGGTGTTCCAGGTGGAGTGAGTTGGGATATTATCCCACACTCAGCCAGGTGATCACGAAACTCTTGACTAAGGTATTCACCACCTCGATCTGATCGAAGTAGCTTTATACGCTTACCAAGTTGGTTTTGTACTTCATTCTTGAATTCTTTGAACTTTTCAAAGGATTCTGACTTATGTCTCATCAAATATAAGTAGCCAAATCTACTCATATCATCAGTGAAAGTAATAAAGTACTTATAGCCTCCTCTGGCTTCGACATTGAAAGAGTCACATACATCAGTATGTATGAGTCCTAACAAGTCTGTCGCTCTCTCGCCATGTCCACTAAATGGAGTTTTAGTCATCTTTCCTAAAAGACAAGATTCGCATACCTCATATGATTCAAAATCAAATGAGTCCAATAATCCATCTTATGGAGTTGGGATATGCATTTTTCATTTATGTGACCTAGGCGACAGTGCCAGAGATATGTTTGGTTCAAATTATTCGATTTGAACCATATGGTATTTACGTTATAAATTGGGTTTTCTAAATCTAGAACATGGAGACCATTCATAAGTGGTGCATTACAATAGAACATTTCATTCAAATAAATGGAACAACATTTGTCCTTTATTATAAAAGAAAAGTTTTTCTTGTCTAAACAAGATACAGAAATTATGTTCTTCGTTAATGCAGGTACATAAAAGCACTCCTCTAGTTCTAAGATAAGCCCAGTGGGCAAAGACAAAGAATATGTTCCTACAGCTACAGCAGCAACTTTTGCGCCATTGCCTACTCGTAGGTCCACTTCGTCTTTTGCCATTAGTCTACTATTTCTCAGTCCCTGCACATTAGTACAAATGTGAGATTCACATCCGGTATCTAATACCCATGTAGAAGAAATAGATAGATTAACTTCTATAACGTGTATACCTAAGGCAGAAGTCCCACTTCTTTTCTTCTTTACTTCCTCAAGGTAGACTTTGCAGTTCCGCTTCCAGTGTCCAGTCTCACCGCAATGGAAACAGTCCCCTTCCTTAGGTACTTTACCTTTACCCTTTGAAGTGGATGAATTGGCCTTCCCTTTGGCTTGGGTCTTACCCTTGCCTTTGCGCTTACCTTTGCCCTTCTTGATCATTAGTACGTTACTAACTTTCTTCTTGAGATTCGGTTCAGCAGTTCTCAACATGTTGAGAATCTCAGGCAAAGGCTTATCAATTTCATTCATGTTATAATTCATGACGAATTGATTATATGCTTCCGGCAATGATTGCAGGATAACATCGGTTGTCAATTCTTGGCTCAGTGGAAAACCTAGTCTTTCAAGGTTCTCAACGTACCCTATCATTTTAAGTACGTGAGTTCCTACAGGTGTTCCTTCTTGCATCTTGCATGCAAAAAGAGCCTTAGACACTTCAAAACGCTCGTGCCTAGCTTGTCCTTGATATAGTTGTTTCAAATGCTCAACCATGCCATAGGCATCCATGTTCTCATGTTGCTTCTAAAGCTCAGAGTTCATGGTGGCAAGCATAAGACATGACACATCTAATGCGTCATCTTGATGCTTCTTATAAGCATCCTTTTCAGCACGAGTGGCCACAGGGGTGGGTGTTTCAGGGATAGACTACTCTAGGACATACAGTTTACGTTTTTGCTTGAGGATAATCCTCAAGTTCCTATACCAGTCTAGAAAGTTAGCTCCATTGAGCTTGTCTTTCTCAAGGACAGATCGCAAGTTGAGGGGGTGTGTCGTGTTAGATGACATGGTGATCTACAACATTAAAATGCAAAATTAAGTATCATACCTAAGTCATTTAATTAGGCCTTTAATTAAATGAGGCTCCCACTAAATTCTCATAGCTTTGATATGAGCTAATCATTGATGTAGGAAAACACATTTTGCTTACATCATTAGCTTCTATTTAGCTATAAATTTATATGGGATAAAGATCCACATCATACTTCGTTTTGAGTTAGCTTTGGCTAATCGCCCAAGACGTAGTATGATTAGGTAGGCAATCTTTTGCCAATTACATCTGATGTAACTCTTTAATAGCTTTGGTTAAGTTTAGATTAGTTTAGTGTTTATTCCTAAACCAGCTTCCAGGCCGTGGCGAGGCACAGAGGCCTTCTTTGATATCAGAGCAATGACCACTTTCTAAGACAAAGCTTATGTTCGGAAATCACACAAAACTAATTTTTAAAACTTATGTTCAAAGCTAATATATGCCTCTACTTTCTTAATTAAATAAGAAAAACTTAATTAAGTCTTAACCAAGTTTGATAGCGGGACATCACGATTGTCCACTCGCACTCTTCCAAGATAAAATGCATTGCTTTGCTTTGGCAAACCCAACAACAAATGATCGAGGAAGTAGTGAGTACCAAACTTTGGTAGGCATATCATTTTTGACTTATTAAGAAATAAACATGCATCACATACATATTAGCATACATCACATATAAACTAAATTAACATGCATCACATACATATTAAACTAAGCATGTTATGGTTATGGCCCTTATTCTACAATCTTCTCAAGCCAATGAAAAGATTGATTGGTCAACCTAGGGATAGCATCTTCTCCCAAGTGCTTCCTTTTGGTTGTCTTGTGTTGTTGACTTCCTCCTTGTAACGTCATCTTCCAATGGACCCTCCATCTTTATTTTGTATATTACAAAAGGAGAAATACTCGAGTTACATTCGAGTCTAAAACTAATTTTACAACAAGAATTTTAGGAGAAAGGCACGACACGCAGGCCGTATTAAGAATTACAACACACACATTCACAAACTTTTTGGGACTAGGCCATAACCATGCACCATGTCAATTTTAACTTTTAAAAGACATCTGATATTTTATTATGTTTGAAAAATTGCTAATGCAATTATCAACTCATAATTAAATTTATCCTACTTCTATATCATATATAAAATAGAGAAAACCTATTTTTTTATACGATCTTTCACAACCTGGCTCTGATACCACTGTAGGGATTTATTATGCAAAATAGCATATGCGCAACGAAAAAATAGGATCCCTTCCAAGTGATCCTTGCGAAAGAAAACCTCGTACAAAAAATAAATTTCTCAAAACCTATCTTATAGGAGAATATTACCTTTGTTGCGTGCCCTTTTTAATTCCGCTTCTCCTTGGGTTTGTTGGATCTTTTAGCACGTTCAAATGTCCGTGCCTCTATATGTATCCACACGAGCAAGCTCTTGTCTCACAAAAGAAACTAGAAGAGCTCTCCTTTACTTCTTGCTAGAGAAGTCCCTAAAGGAGAGGAAGGTAGGGAAAAAGAGAAAGGAAGAAGAAGACCACTCTTCTTGCTAGCCTACACTCACAAAAGCCACACAACCAAAGCCTCTCACCACCAAGCTCTCTCCAAGCCTCAAGCTTCCACCAAGTTTGGCCGGCCACCCCATGGAGTGTTTTATAGGATTGAAAAAACCTTTCACCTCCTATCACATTCAATGCAATCAATTGCATTGAAAAATAATCAAACAAGGAGTGTCGGCCACATGTGGAGAAATTCCAAAGGTCAAAACCCTTTGTCTCCTTCCACCTCATCAAGCTTAGGTGGCATGCTTATGTGGCATGCTTAGGTGGCATGCTTATGTGGCATTCATGCATGTTGAATTAATCTTATTAATTCAATAAGCTTATGTTATCATATTGAATTAATCTCATTAAATCAATAAGGTAACATATTGAATTAATCTTATTAAATCAATTAAGCTTAGGCTATCATGATAACATATTTATTTAATCTTATTAAATTAATAAGCTTAGCATATTGAATTAATCTCATTAAATCAATAAGCTAAAATTCTCATTAAGCTTAAAGTCCAAAAACCATTTTGTACTTAAGCTCATTCCCAAATTATTCTAGTCAAACTAGAATGCACTAATTCTTCTAATCATCATGCTCTTTGTGTGTGACCCTATAGGCTCTCATAACGTTGGCAGTGGATCTAAACTCTTTTAGATACACAAGCAATGAGCGACATCTAGCAATACATCATTGCTACCCAAGTTACGAAATAAGTCAAGATCCGACTAACCTTTCCGTGACTACTATAATGTATGACCGTGTCCTTCTATCCTTGATATCAGATTGACCAATGAGGCATAGACCGTGTCATCCTCGATCAATCTATGTGTTTCTTGATCCCTGAGTAAACTAACTCAAACAAATGAGCTCAATATCTCATATTGACTCATTCGAGCATGGTCATGCATTTTAGTAGTTCTACTCAATCAAGGGGCCCACAGATATCACTCCCGTCATATAGGAGGGATAGATCCCATCTACATTACTCACATCCCTCCGCATAATTTGTTATATACTCAGTAATCGCCTTTATGGTCCACACTGTTACGGGTGACATTTGACGATACCAAAGTACATAACTCCTTATGTAGGGAACCGTAGTGACTTCAGGTTTGAGGACTATTCATACCAATAGTCACATGAGAAAGTTTATGACACTCATATGATGATCCATGAAACTTTCTCATGGCGGGTCAGTCCAGTATATATTCTCTAATATATACCCATGTGTCAACTTGATATCATATATCCATGACTTGTGAGATCAAGTCATCAATTGACCTACATGCTAGTCTTTATGTATTAATATTGCCCTTGCATATTAATACTTGACTAGGAACATTTAGGAAAGTGTTCTCTACAGCCTCTCATAATCAATTCTGCCAATTGATGTGCTGTAGATAAGAACCTACTTTTCTAGGGAATTATTATATTTAATTTAGCTGGCACAAGCAAGACGTAAATATAATAACCAATCCTTTGCCTTTATAGAATATGATACAAAATGTTCCCTATTCAACCATCACATGATTGGTTCTAGGGCTATAACTAACAATGACATGTTATATGGCAATCAAGCATGCCATGTAAAGTGTATAGGTATAACAATACCTAAAATTTAATACTAGTTGCCATTTGATATAATTAAGCATATTTAGCCATATTATAACTTTTCTCCCTAGTGTGTCAAAAACCCAAAATGGCACACTATGACCTCTAATCCTAAATTGTGCCAAATTAATTGATTTTTCATAATTCCAAAAATGTATTGGCACATCCTAAAATCTTTTAGGATCATAATATCAAATATATTTCCAAGGTATCCATAACTTTGAAAATAGCCTAAAGTGCCACCTTTACCATGGTTAGGTTAACTACCCTTCCATTTAAAGTTGACACACCCTAAACTCATCTAGCGTGAATCGATCACGCTCTTAGGAACCCAAAACATATTTGAGCTCCTAGGGTTTACTATGTATTCCTTAGGGATAACCTCCCTAGATACCTTCCTAATGACCCTTCTAGGCTTGTTAGCCTTGGTCATTGTGGTCTTACCCAGGTTGACTCTAGGGGTAACTCCCCTTGCAACCTTCTTAGTGGCCTCCCTAGGTTTCCTTGAAACCCTAGCCACTAGGTACACACCTTGGTTACTTTTAGGGATAACTTCCCTAGTAACCTTGGTCTTTCTAGACCTAGTTTGTGTTCCATAATCAAATAGAACACTATGATAAGCCACCTTAGTCTTAGGTTTGTGACTCAAACCTTTCTTGCCCTTTGGAGGACCTGGCTTCCTAAACCCTAAGTTTTGACTCCTTGACCCTAGAGTTTGACCATTTGACCCTTTAAATTGATTTTGCATGTTTGTAAGGGTCTTTTCCAATTTCTCAAGTCTTGATCTCAAGGCTTGATTTTCTAATTCTAATTGCCCAATTTTTGAATTTTAATTTGGTCTTTGGGCATGGGACTTCTTGGGCATATGTCTAGTCCATTTAGGGTTGAGATCTAGGTGTTCTCCTATTTTCCTAATAGACTCCCTAGGTAAAACTTTTCTAGGGACATTAGTCCCAAATTTCTCCTTCTTTGAAATATTAACATTTTTGGCACCTAAACAAATATATCTATTATTTCTAGCATGCTTTTCATGTACAATAGCAAGATTATTAACATTATTCCTAGCATGCTTTTTATCCCTAGAAATTGAAGGTGCATTGATAAATTTTACCTTAGGGTTTGCCTTAGAGGCTCCCCCTACATGTGATGCTCCTTCTTGTCTTTTCTTTTTCCCTTTAGGACATGAACTCTTATAGTGCCCTTTTTGTTGACATTTGAAGCACACCACGTGCTCTTTGATTTTAATTATCGGGGCACCGACATCCTTTGATTTTTCTTGAGGTTTTGGTGTCGGAGGAGTCTTCTTGACTTTCTTTGGGCACTTACTCTTATAGTGCCCAAATTTCCTACACTCAAAACACAAATATTATTTTTATTTTAAATTGAGGTGTTTGAGTTACCTAAGTCAATGGAGGTCAGAATCGGAGTTTGAGCTTCTTCATCTTGACCGGATGTTGAAGCTTCTTCTTGATGTTGCTCCAGTGATCTAATCTCCTCCCCCTCAATCCTAGAGGTGGAGGTCTCCTCCGATTATACTTCCTCTTCTTCCTTGGATGTTGATGGTCTCTCAACCTCCAAGTCCTCACTTCCTTGTGAGGATGATGCATTTGCCTCTTCGGTCCCTTCCTCTTGGACCGGTGATGGACTTTCATAGAACTTGGCCACTTGGCTCCATAGCTCCTTGGCATCTACATCATTACCTAACATACACAAGATATTGTTAGGTATTAAATCAATTAAAAACTTCATTACCTTATCATTTTTCTCGAAGGATTGGACTTGCTCTTCGGTCCATCTCTTTTTCTTGAGGAACCCTCCCTTTGGTCCTATTGGATAGCTATATCCCTCCATAAAAATGGACCATTCTTCGAAGTCCCTCATCATGATAAAATCTTCAATTCTTCTCTTCCAAGAATTGAAGCCTTCTCATCTATATAAGGTGTAAGGGACCGGTGTGTTGATGTCCCAACCTAGTTGCTCTTGAACTTCCATCTTCACTCTCTAGCGTGCTCCCTTAGTTGTTAAACTTGAAGAGCAGCCTTGCTCTGATACCACTTGTAGGGGATCCTTGGAAGCTAGAGGGGGGGTGAATAGCTTGATTCATTTCGTGATGGAAATCGTTCGCGTTTGTCTACAATTTTCGTTAACGCGCAGTGGAATAATAGAAATAATGCAATAACGAAATAGACAACAACAAATACACAAGTATTTAACGTGGTTCGAAACCGAATGGTTCCTACTCCACGGATCGAGCTCTAAAGAGCTCTAGTGATGCACACACAACCACTAATCACAAATACTCCTTCTCGACACAAGTCGAAGGCAGAGAAACCTTATACAAATATTCTTACAATAATAAGAAATAGATACAAGCAATTACAATAACGAAATACAATGCAAGCAAAGAAAATTACTTTATAATTGCTCTTTTGAATGCTTGATCTTTGGTTGCTTGAATTGCACTTGGAAACCCTGATTTGCAGCAGCAAATCGCCCCAAAAGCTCTCAAGAAATGCTTGTTGATTTCTCCTCCATGAGCTCTATTTAAAGCTTCAACTTGGGCTAGAAATTGTCGATCAGTCGACTACTCAGGACCATCAGTCGACTAATGACACTGTTGCTGTGAGACGACGGTGTAATCCATGCTGGAAAAATCCAACTGATAGGACATCAGTTGACTGATCATGTCCATCAGTTGACTGATGGAGCCTTCACTCGACTACTAACCCCAGCAGTCGAGTCAGACTCCATTCTGTGCTCGATTTCTCAAGCACCAGTCAACTGCTCGACCTATCAGTCGACTGCCCTCCTTTGGCAGTCGACTACTAAGGCACTTCCCGCAGTTAAACCCTAGTTGACTCACACCAGTCGACTGTCATATGGCACCAGTCGACTGGCACACCTCAAATATGAGGTTTTAACCTCAAACATGAGGTTTAACCCAAGTATGGTTCCCACATACTTGCTAGACCACCCGTAGCCTAGGCCTAAGCCTTCTAGCCACCTCCGTCAGCCTCACGCCTCTCGGATCTCTCCAAGTCATCCATGACTTGTTCATCCATTGCGCTAGCCTTCAGGTGCTTCCATCGGCTATGTCATACTAACGGCGTCTACACCGCCAAGGTACATTGGACTTACGCTGCCAAGACTCCGCTTGGACTTTACGCCGCCAACCATTGGACTTATGCTGCCAAAACTCTCACTTGGACTTTACGCCTCCAATATCGAACCCCTTAGACTTCTCAAATGTCAAGACTCAAGCTTGGACTTTCCCTTGTACTTTCCTTGCCAACCCATGTTGGACTTTCCATGCCAAGTATTCAAGACTTGGACTTTCCCAAATGCTAAATGTCCCACTTGGACTTTCCATGCCAAGTACCCAAGCCTTGGACTTTTTCCATGACAATCACATTGTCATATGTTTTTGTCGAACATCAAAACATCTCTCGAGTCAAGCTCGAGCCCTGGTCAATCATGACCTGGGCCGATTGCACTAACAAAGAACACATTCATCATCCCATGATGGATACCTCCCCCTAAAGACTTGCACCCCCTTGACCATTGCACCAACAATGTCCGTAGAGAGTCCCTAAGCCTATAAGAACACTAAACCATCAAAAATAAGGTTAAAAGTTCAACATTGAACTTTCCCACACCTTAAAATTGATACATAATCCTAACAACTCTCCTAATCCATATCCAATGAATTTTCACCATTTCCAATACTTTCCAAAGCATATCCTAGGGTTAGGAGCAGTCAGGGAACCTTACCATAGCTAAAATTGGGCTAAAGAAACCTTGTTTACCCGAAATCAGACCTAACAGTCGACTCTAACAGTAATCAGTCGACTGTCGTGCTCATCAGTCGACTGCCAATAAGTGGCAGTCGATTGATAACTACAAAATGCACTTTTCATCTTTCAAATTCGAATTTCGATAATACATAAGTAACTATACGTAATTTGAAAAATAGTGAAACTTCATATGAATAATACTTATACCAAATATATTGAACCATGGTCTATGGGCTTAATGCACATGACTTGTACACAAGCTTTCCTCATGATTCATCAATAATATATGATGAGTTTGAGTTCATCTAGATGCAAAAACTATGCACCTTGAACTTAACTCATTTTTCTATCATCTCACATGTGTCTAGGGTGTATCAATATACACACATGTCAATGTGATGTGAGATGTGGGTTTTGTTCATCCTAAACTAGGGTTTCATGCATTTTCTAAGGCAACATTATTTGATTCCCTTATAAATGGGACTTCAAGTCATATCATAGTCCTTAAATCAATTTTCATAAATGCATGAATGATCATGGCATAAATGATAACATAATTAAGCATGGCCAATGATCTTGATGTCATGACATATGATTAAATCTAAATATACATGATATTATTTAATAACCTAGATATAATCATGGAATTTAAATGATAAAAATACATATGATGTCATGACATGGCATATGGCAATCAAAGCATGGAAAATAAAATATAAGGCATAGAAATACCTAAACTTTAGTATTAGTTGTCATTTGTTATGATTAAATTCATTTTGACATATTACTACTAAACCCCAAGTGTGTCAAACCCCCAAAATGACACACTATAACTTTAAGACCTAAATTGTGCCAATTTGATCAATTTATCAAACTTCTTAAATAATATTGGCACATCCTAAAATCTTTTAGGATTATGATCAAACTTATTTCCAAGATACCCATAACCTTGGAAATAATCTAAAGTGTCGCCTTTACCATGGTTAAGTTAACTACCCATCCATTTAAAGTTGGCACACCCTAACCCATTTAGCATGAATCGATTATGCTCCTAGGAACCTAATATCTATTGGAGCTCCTTGGGTTACATAGGTATTCCTTAGGAAAAACTTCCCTAGATACCCTCCTAATGACTCTCCTAGGCTTACAAACCTTGGTCATTTGGATATTACCTAGGTCAACTCTAGAGGTAACTCCCCCTTTGACCTTCTTAGTGGCTTCCCTAGGTTTCCTTGAAACCCTAGCCACTAGGCATTTACCTTGGTCAACCTTAGGGATGACTTCCCTATTGACCTTAGTTTTCCTAGACCTAACTTGAGTTCTATAATCGAATGGAACATTATGATAGGTCTCCTTAGGCTTAGGTTTGTGACCCAAACCTTTCTTGTCCTTGGTTGGACCTTGCTTTCTAAACCCTAGGTTTTGACTCCTTGACCTAGACTTTTGATCATTTGACCCTTGCATTTGATTTTGCATAATCGTAAGGGTCTTCTCCAACTTCTCAAGCCTTGACCTCAAGGCTTGATTTTCAACTTCTAATTTTTCCATTTTGGTGGGCCCATTATTTCTTTGGTCATTTTTGCCCTTCCTAGACATATGTATATATTTCTTTTGATTACAACATAGATGATCTTCTATTTTCCTAATACTTGCCTTAGGTAGAATTTTTCTAGGGACATTAGTCTCAAATTTCTCCTTATTTCTAAAGTTGACATTTTTAGCTCCTAAATAAAATAACCTATTTTTAGCATGCTCTTTATGAACAATAGCAAGAGTATTAACATTATTCCTAGCATGCTTTTGCCTATTAATTAAGGAAGGAGCAAAATTAGAGGTTACCTTAGCATTTGCCTTAGAGGCTCTACCTACAAGTGTACCTCCTTCTTGTCCCTTTTTTCTCTTCCTAGGACATTGACTCTTACAATGGCTCTTTTGGTTGCATTTGAAGCACACTACATGTTCCTTGCTCTTAATGATTTGGGCTCCGGTCTCCTTGACTTTTGGCAACGGTGAAGTCTTCCTAATCTTCTTAGGGAACTTACTATTATAATGCCCGGGTTCCCTACACTCAAAGCAAATTATATGATTTTTAATTTTAATTGAATTGCTTGAATTACCTAGGTCGTTGGTGGTGGCCGGAGTTGATTTTTCATCTCTTCCGGAGGTTGAAACCATTTCTTGACCTTACTTCGGCTTCGATGGTCTAATATCCTCTCCCTCAATCCTAGAGGTGGAGGCTTCTTCCAATTCCACCTCTTCTTCCTTCTCGAATGTTGACTCCTCTTCAACTTCTGAATCCCCACTTTCTTGTGAGGATGAGCTAGCTTCTTCAGCCTCTTTTTCTTGAGTCATTGAAGGTTCTTCATGGAGCTTAGCTACTTCACTCCAAAATTCCTTTACAACCTTGTGCTCACCTAACTTGGACACAATTTCATCAGGAATCAACTCAATCAAGAATTTTATTATCTTATTGCTTCTCTCAAATTCTCGGAGTTGTTCCTCGGTCTACTTCTTCATTTTGAGGAACCCTCCATTTGGCCCTCTTGGAAATTCAAACCCTTCCGTCAAAGTGGACCAATCTTCAATATTCGTCATCATCATGAAGTCTTCAATCCTCATCATCCATTGATTGAAGTCTTCTCATCCATAGAAGGTTTACGGAATTGACGTCCCATCCCAATTTATCTTCGAACTCTATCTTCTTCCTCTAGCGGTGCTCTCTTGGTTGTTAATACTTGAAGAGCAGCCTCGCTCTGATACCACTTGTTGGGACCTATGCACCCACTAGAGGGGGGTTGAATAGCATTTCGTCGTCAAAGATGGATCTCGATCGTGCTTGCTACAAAACTTGTTATACGCAGTGGAAATAGAAATAATACAATACAAAATACACAAACATAATCACAACACAAAGATATAACATAGTTCGGAACCTCAAGGTTCCTACTCCACGGGTTGGGCTCGAATGAGCCCTAGCGATGCAAACACATACCACTAATCAAAATACTCCTCGACAACAAGTCGAGGGCGAAGAAACCTCGTACAAATGATTGCACTAAGTAATACAAAGATCAACAAGCATATACAAGTAAATAATACAAAAAATGCAAAGAACACTTTACAAAAATCTTTTGGAAGCTTGCTTGTTGATTGCCTTGGACTAGCCTTGAAGACCCTGATTTGCACTAGCAAATTGCTCCAAATCACCCAAGAAAATCGCTGTCAAAATCTCCCCTTCGAGCTTCCTTTATAATATGCACTCGGGCTATTTTTGCGCCTGGTAGTCAACTACCATAAGGCCCTAGTCGACTACCAACACTGTTGTTGCAACGGCTTGATCTACATTGGAAAAGTTCCAACGGATCACTTGGCAATCGACTACCAACATCATCAGTCGACTGCCAACGCACGTAGCCGACTACCAGTCGGTTACCGAGCATTATATGCTCGAGACATCAAACCATCAGTCGACTACCATCCATGGCAGTCGACTGACATCAATTGACTGCTCCAATGAGCAGACAACTGCCAAGGTTTTTTCGGCTCTAAACTGCAGTCAAGCATTAGTCGACTCACAGTAATCGAACTGGTCATAATCCCAATCGACTACTAAGGGCCGACTCGGTTGTCAAGTGTCAAGCACTTGACCATCCAACCGGTATAAATCCCCGGTCAATCGATAACCTCAAACATGAGGTTTAACTCCAAGTATGGTGCCCCAATACTTGCTAGACCACTCTTAACCTAGACCTAAGCCTTTTAGTCACCTCTATCAGCCTCGCGCCTATCGGATCCCTCCAAGTCATCCATGACTTGTTCATCCATACGCTAGCCTTCAGGTGCTTCCATCGGCTATTGTCATGCTAACGGTGTCTACATCGCCAAGGCACATTGAACTTACGCTGCCAAGACCACACTTGGACTTTACGCTGCCAACAATTGGACTTATGTTGCCAGGACTCTTTCTTGGGCTTTACGCCACCAATATCAACCCTTGGACTTCCCAAATACCAAGTACCTATAACTTGGACTTTCACTACCAAAACTACACCCTTGGACTTTCCATGCCAACCCAATATTGGACTTTCCAAATGCCAAGACTCAAGCTTAGACTTTCCCTTGCCAAAACCCATGCATGTACTTTTCGTGTCAAGTACCCATGACTTGGACTTTCTTCATCACATGGTAAACCCTAGTCAACCATCAAAATACCCCTCGAGTTAAACTCAAGTCCGGTCAATCATGACCTGGGTCGATTACACCAACAATCTCTCCAACATATTATCAAACATCAAAACACTACTCGAGTCAAACTCGAGTCTAGTCAATCATGACCTGGGCTAATTGCACCAACAATCTCTCCCTTTTTGATATTTGACAAAAACCAAACACATTTGAATTAGGCCTAAACCCTAACTCAAATCTCCTTACCAATTGTCCCAAATTGGTACCAGCTCCTGGATGCTTGCTTCAATCCATATATGTACCGTCACAATTTGCATACCTTGGTTTTATTAACCGATGTGAAACCCTCAGGCTGTATCATATACACGTCCTCGAGAAGGTTTCCATTAAGGAAAGTTGTTTTCACATCCATCTGCCATTTCTCATAATCATAATGAGCCACTATGGCCAGGAGCATCCGAATGGATTTAAGCATAGCTACAGGCGAATAGGTTTCGTCATAATCAACACCTTATTTTTGATGATATCCTTTCGCCACTAATCTAGCCTTATAGGTAATCACATTACCATCCATGTCAGTTTTCTTCTTGAAAACCCACTTGCACCCTATAGGCTTGATGCCTTCAGGTGGGTCAACCAAGTTCCAAACTTGGTTTTCATACATGGAATCCATTTCCAACTTCATGGCATCAAGCCACTTATCCCTTTCTGAACTTGTCAGCACTTCTTCATAACTGGTAGGCTCCTCATCATCAATGAGTAACATGTCGTTCGATTCACTTACGAGAAATCCATATCTCTCATGAATCTTGCATGTTCTACCAGATCTACGAAGATGTGGTGTTTCAATAGGTTCAGTCGATTTCTCATCACTATGAGTTATCGGCTATTGTGCTTCACCAGGTATCTCATCAATGTCTATTTGAGTCTCTCAAGCTCGACGACACTCCCACTGTTTTCTTGCAAGAGAAACTCTTTCTCTAGAAACACAACATGCCTTGAAACAAACACCTTTTGTTCCACAGGATGATAGAATTGGTAACCCCTTGTTTCCTTAGGGTATCCAATGAATAGACATTTATTAGACTTAGCATCCAATTTGTCTGATACAATCCGCTTCACATAAGCAGGACAACCCCATATCTTCAAGTAAGATATATGAGGTTTCTTACTATTCCATATCTCATATGGAGTAGAAGAGATTACCTTGGTTGGCATTCTGTTTAACAAGTAAACAGTTGTCTGAAGTGCATAGCCCCAAAAGGACTTGGGAAGATTCGCATGATTTATCATTGACCTGACCATGTCCAACAAGGTCTGGTTACGCCTCTCAGATACACCATTATGTTGTGGTGTATATGGCGGAGTCCATTGAGACAATATATCATTGTCTCTTAGATAATCAAGAAACTCTTGACTTAAGTATTCACCACCTCGATCTGATCGAAGTATTTTAATACTCTTGTCATGTTGTTTCTCTACTTCATTTCTGAATTCTTTGAATCTTTCAAAGGCTTCAGACTTGTGTTTCATCAAGAACACATACCCAAACCATGAGTGATCATCGGTGAAGGTAATGAAGTAGCTATAGCCTCCTAAAGCTCAAGTTGACATAGGTCCACATACATCAGTATGTATTAGACCTAGCAACTCTTCCACTCGTTCACCTTTTCCTATAAAAGGTAACTTAGTCATCTTGCCTTTTAAGCATGATTCGCATGTATCGTATGAATCCAATTCAAACGATTCTAGAATTCCACATCGATGAAATTCGGACATGCATTTCTTGCTTGCATGGCCAAGATGATAATGCCACATATAGGAGTCTAATTGATTATCCTTTTGAGCATGCTTGTTGCTCGCTTCGATATTGAAAATGTCACTGGATACGTCCAACGTATAAATATCATTGCTCAAAGTTCCAGTCCCATAAAGAACTCCATTCAAAGTTATGTAACAACAATTGTTACTAAAAGTCAAATGGTACCCATTTCTATTTAAACAAGAAATAGAAATGATGTTCTTTATCAACGAAGAAACATAAAAGCAATTGTCCAGTTCTAAGACAAGTCCTGTAGGGAGTTTCAACAAATATGTTCCGATGGCGAGTGCAACAACCTTTGCTCCATTCCCAACACATAAATTTGACTCTCCCTTGACAAGTCTTCTTCTATTCCTTAGCCCATGTATGTCATTACATATATGTGAACCACACCCAGTATCCAATACCCAAGTGTTTGAGGAAAAAGAATGACAATCAATAACGAAGATATCTGATGAAGATGGGGCATCCGATGCCTTATTCTCCTTCACAAACTCAAGATAAATCTTGCAATTTCTTCGCCAATGGCCCTCCTTGCCATAATGATGGCAAGTGCCTCTTTGAGCTAATTCTGTCTTTTTAGCCTTTTTCTTCCCCTTCTGCTATTCCTTTGACTTCCTCTTAGAACATTTCTTCGAGGAATCAACTAATAGCATCGTCCCCTACTCATGCTTCACAGAAGGCTCCACAGTCTTCAGCATGTTGAGTAGTACCACAGATGAACCTTCTTGCATCTCAGAGGTGAAGAGGAGCTTAGAGACTTCGAACCTTTCGAATCTCACTTGCTCATCAACCAACTCATAAAGATGAAAGACTATGTATGGTATGAGCATCCATATGTTCATGCTGCTTCCGCAGCTCAGGTACCTTCATGGCTAGCATGATGCAACTCGCCATTTCAGAATCAGTCACATGTTTCTGATAGGCCAACAATTGGTCCAGAGTTACATTATCACTAGGACGGGCGGGAAGAGGCGCTTCGAGGACATACGCAAGCTTTTCCACCTTGAGAACAATTCTCAAGTTTCTAAGTCAGTCCATGAAGTTCGGCCCAGTCAATTTATTCGAATCCAAAATGGAACGCAAATTTAAAGACATCATGATCAATAGATTAACTTAGAAATACTAAACGAGCATATATGAGAAAATGATTTTAAAATGCATCAATATACATTTATAAATCCCATTCATTTTTTGAATTTCAAAAAACCCCAAAATCACTTCGGGAGATCGTAGACCCATCTCCGAATGGGCTAATATCCATCATAGATATGAACAACCTTAGAGAGAGTCCAACAAGTCATTCATAGCTACGATGGTAGGTATCAAATATACCGATTGCATATCACATATATGCAACTATCACAATGTGTTATCAACTAATTGAATGTTCACACATACATCGGGTTGTTAACACATTAACAAGTATGCATCATATGCATAGCACCCAACTTCACCTCCCTTAACATCGACCTTGGAGAGAGTCCAATAAGCCGATGCTCCAGATTTGATTTCCCAAATCAAGTCAAGATTAAATTAGGAAACAAATTTTCAAATCTAATCAAATATATATTTATTTTTTTATTTATGGAAAATATCAATTTCCATAAATACTTCTAACTTTCCAAAAGTAGAAGATTTCCATAAATACTTCTAGACTTTCCAAAATTAAAAATTTCCATAAATACTTCTAACTTTCCAAAAGTATAAAATTTCTAGAAATACCATTATGACTATCACAAAATAATTTTACGATTATGTCGAAACACAACCTGGGCTCTGATACCACTGTTGGGTTTCCGGCACCGCGGCGAGTGTGTGTTCGAATATGTTTCGTAAATATGTGCACAGCGGAAGGAATAAAATAATAAATCTAATTTATTACAACACACACATCACGCGCATGCATAGTAAAACATGTGTAGACATAACCATAAATTCAAATTTTACAATAAAAGAAAATTTATACTACGTATACCTGACGTATCACGTGTAGCGGGAAAGACATCAACCGGAACAATTCTCGCTAGAATCGTCTCTATCCGTATCCACGCCGAGTATCTTCGGGATGACTTCGCAAAGTCATGAGCCTCGTCTTCATACGGGTTACTAGCCTCGTGTTGAAGACGATGTGATCGAGAGAAGATCATGATCCGAATCAAAATTCAGATCCAAAACGAGTCCTCAAAAACTCGCTTCTCCGGAGAGGTATTTGTCAACCGTTTGATGAATCCTTCGTCCTCCACCTATGAGGATTACCGGAGATCAAATCCCCGACAAAGCTACCTCTGTCGGAGCTCCAAACATCATCCAAACGACACTTTGATGAGAAGGAAACAAGTTGTCTAGAAAACTGGACAGCTTTTGGTGGAGGAATAGGGGTCGGCCAAAAGGGAAGGTTGAAGCTCACCTTGTTGCCGAACACAAAGGAGATCACTGGAGCTCCTCTGGCAGCAGCTCGATGCCGGCAAGGGGAGAGGACGGCAGCTGCTGGACGCCGGCAAGGGAGCTTGGGTGGTGGTGGGCGGCGGCAAGGAGAGTTAGCGCCGACTTCACAAGGAGAAGGAGGGGGCGGCAACTTAGGGTTGCTTGGACTTTGGATTAGGGCTTAACAAAACCCTTAAGCCCTATTTTATAGAGAACAAATTCTCTTAATGGTTATTGGATCATAACCAAAATCCCGTTAACCCGCTCCATTAATTTAAGTTAAAATAAACCAAACCATGATCGTTTATTTTAAGTTAAAACGAACCGAACCAACTTTGGTTCATTCGTTTAAAACAAACCAAACCCTTTGGTTTATTCTCCTCCATTGGATTAGAACCAAACCAATTTGGTTCATCCATCATGTCTTCAAAAGACACGGCCCATCCATGCTTCCATTGCGACTGAAATGATTTCATGCTCGCTCCATGTTTAGTCCAACCAAACCTAGTTTCTCACGGTCTGAGAATCTCATTCTCAAGCTTGTTTTAAATCCTTCGGATTACGCTCATTGTGCGTGTGATCAAATAGGTTCTCGGTTTATGTTGGCCGTCTATAATTAACCATTAATTATAGAATGATCATGAGTGGCACCTATTAGTACATCATGATCCCCAATTGATCGAAAAGATCAACGATTGATCCAGAACTACTTCTGAAACCCTTCAGCAGCTCGAATGAATCGTGCCCCATTCCCTTCACTCATCTTATACCCTCTTGGTTCAGGACATGGTCTATAGTGTCAGTCCCCACTAGGTTGACTACGTCACACCTAGCCCAAGTATCATTTCCTCATCCTACGGATTCTAGTTACTGCACATGTATCGAAGAGTACCTTACTCTAAACATGTAATGCTCTGGCCAAAGACTTTAGTAATAATCTGACGAGAGGTCATGGGTATACATCTCCTCGAAAGGAGTGGTGAATCCTTTATAGGCTATTCAAACACCTTCGATCACTTCGACTTATACCCAATCATCCTGGGTCCACATCTCCTTATAGATGCTTGCTTAAGATGTCAAAACATAAGTCTTTATGATCAAGATGACTTGAATACCGCAAGTCAAAGGAACATCGCACTTAAGTTGTAGTAAAAACTTCATTGACATATCTATATATGCAGAGAACCATATGAAGTCTTACGGCTGGTCACTCCAATGAACTAGTTACCATAACTAGCATCCACGATTAACTCCGGACATCACAATGTCTCCAGCTAGTGAGAATAAGCTGTTTGGATACACCAAGGAGTATACCTCGTGCTAGTCTCGACAGAATCAATGGTGTCCAAATCCATCAATTCATCGACTAGGGATAATTCCGATACATCACAGTTACACATGTAGAGATACTCACTAGTTGTGATCCAATCACAAATTCTCTCATGTTGTGAATCGTATCGTGGACATTCAGTAAATGAGTTTAAGATCTAATCAAATACATGAAAACATGTATACTCAAATAGTGAATCTTCATTTATCATATAAATGGTTCAAACATAAGGCGATTGCCTTAGGACATCTCTCATATATTACTAACAGTTAAAACATGTCTTGGCTTCCCAATACATCATGGTATTTCGTAACTATACTTTTTTCTCTGACCGACATCCTAGATTGATCAAGGCTATTCAATTTGTGTTCCCTGGTAGTCACCATGCTTATTGTCTGAGACACCTAGTCGATAACTTTGTCAAACAGGTGCGTCGTATGTTGCTTTACCAATATGTTAGCCATTTATTTTTGTTTATTTTCTATCAACTGGTTATTATTATTATTATTATTATTATTATTATATATATATATATATATATATATATATATATATATATATATATATATATATATATATATATATATATATATATATATATATATATATATATATATATATATATATATATATATATATATATATATATATATATATATATATTAAATTTTATTCTTGTAGGTATTGCATAAATACCCTCTTCATAACAAAAAACATTAGTCTTCTGTTTTGAAGAAAGGTGCATACGCCCCATCAAGATATGAGTTTACTCAACATATGTTAAGTATAACTAATTCGATGCCACTTGCCCAGGAGTTTCTTGTGAACTCATCCCCTAAAAATTGGGCCAATGCTCTATTTATGGGTGATCGATGGGGTGTCATTAATAATAATATTGCTAAAAGCTGGAATAATTGGATAAAACCTGCTAGCTATCTACCTATTGTGGCTATGGTAGATAATATACGCATTCAAATTATGACCATGATGCACCAAAGGTGAGAAAAAACATTGGAGATGACACAAGAACTAAGTCCAAAAAAGGAGAAGGAAATATCAGTTGAATATAGTAAATCTCGAACCTTAAAGGTGCATAAGTCTTGTGGAGTTCGGTTTGAAGTCATAGATGGGGATAAAAGTTTTGCAGTGGATTTGAATTCATAGCATTGTTCTTGTCGAGTTTGGCAAACCTATAGACTACCATGCAAGCATGCTTGCTCTTGCATAGAATCAAAATCCATGTCGGTTTATCAATTCTGTGATGGATATTTTAAGATAGACATTTACCGCCAAACTTACAAAGGAATTATTAATCCCATTCCAACATTTGACATGTACGAGAGCTATCTCGATGATAGAGATACCATTTATGCTCCTACAACTCGTAGCCAACTAGGATGTAGAAGGACTAAACGGATACCTTCTCAAGTTGAACAACATGTGACAACGTGTGGGAGATGTCATGGGAGAGGGCATAATAGATGAACATGCAAAGAACCAGTGTCATAATTGGTATGAGTCACATAGACATTAATACTATATCATTTCATATAATTAAACTAATTATGTCGTGTTGTTTGTTATTTATTTTCAAAATGTCAAACTAACATCTTATTTTTTTTTGTTTTAATTTCTTGCAGGCATAAG
Source organism: Wurfbainia villosa (assembly GCA_025175895.1). NCBI lineage: Eukaryota > Viridiplantae > Streptophyta > Magnoliopsida > Zingiberales > Zingiberaceae > Wurfbainia > Wurfbainia villosa. The sequence continues at coordinate 37,429,736 of CM046006.1, forward strand.
CAATTGCTAAACCAAGGAAGCAGTTTTGAAGATTGTTAAAAAATATCTACAAGATCTAGTGACATTTTGTGATTTGTATTAAACAAAACTAGTGTTGGTATAAAACATTGTTACTTATATATAAGACTTTAATGATCCATTTATGTGGTTAAAAGTGGTTAAAAGTTGGATGTTTGTTATGTAATTGCAACTGAGAGATACTTTATGAAGTGATTTATACATTAATCATTAAAATATTATGTTTAATGGTAGTTTTATATATGTTGTTATATGTTGTGGTTTCATACAACTACAAATGCACCTTGACAAATTTTTCCCAGAAATGTTTGAAAAAGTACTCAATTTTAGGCTCTCAGAACTTAATTTACCTCAAGTGATACCCAATTTTATGATTATTTGAAAAAGTACTCAATTATTTATTTTTTAAAAGAAACATGTTCTCCACTCACCATAGAATATAAGTACTTATTTGAGATTCATAAAATAAATAATAGAATACTAAAGTGATACAATAAATACCTAATTTTTATCAAGTGATGTTTATTATGGCCCTTTAACTACTTGAATTCTGTTAAAAAACTACACTTGAAATAAGTTATTCATCAAATAAACCATAGGATATCTAAAGTGATACAACGAGTATGTAATTTTTATCAAGTGCTACTTGACGTGACCCCTTAAACACTTAAATAACAATAGCATACCTAAAGTGATACAATAAATACCAAATTTTCATCAAGTAATACTTATTATGGCCCTTTAACTACTCGAATTCGGTTAAAAAACTACACTTGAAATTTAATCTTGAATGACTTATTTGATATTCATCAAATAAATTATAGGATATCTAAAGTGATACAACGAGTATCTAATTTTTATCAAATGCTACTTGACATGACCGCTTAAACACTAAATAATAATAGAATACCTAAAGTGATACAACAAGTACCTAATTTTTATCAAGTGATACTTGTTATGACCCTTTAACTACTTGATTCAGTTAAAAAACTACACTTATAATTTAATCTTGAATGACTATTTGATATTCATCAAATAAACTATAGGATATCTAAAGTGATACAACGAATATCTAATTTTATCAAGTGGTACTTGATGTGACCCCTTAAACAATTAAATAATAATAGAATACTTAAAGTGATACAAAATATGCCTAATTTTTATCAAGTGATACTTGTTATATCCCTTTAACTACTCGAATTCGGTTAAAAAACTACACTTGAAATTTAATCTTGAATAACTTATTTGACATTCATCAAATAAATTATAGGATATCTAAAGTGATACAACGAGTATCTAATTTTTATCAAGTGCTACTTGACGTGACTCCTTAAACACTAAATAATAATAGAATACCTAAAGTGATACAACGAGTACCTAATTTTTATCAAGTGATACTTGTTATGGCCCTTTAGCTACTCGATTCGGTTAAAAAACTACACTTAGAATTTAATCTTGAATGACTTATTTGACATTCATCAAATAAACCATAGGAAATCTAAAGTGATACAACGAGTATATAATTTTTATCAAGTGTTACTTGGCGTGACCCTTTAAACACTTAAATAACAATAGCATACCTAAAGTGATACAATAAATACCTAATTTTTATCGAGTAATACTTGTTATGACCCTTTAACTACTCGAATTCAGTTAAAAAACTACACTTGAAATTTAATCTTGAATCAGTTATTTGACATTCATCAAATAAATTATAGGATATCTAAAGTGATACAACGAGTATCTAATTTTTATCAAGTGCTACTTGACGTGACCCCTTAAACACTAAATAATAATAGAATACCTAAAGTGATACAATGAGTACCTAATTTTTATCAAGTGATACTTGTGATGATCCTTTACCTACTCGATTCGGTTAAAAAACTACATTTAGAATTTAATCTTGAATGACTATTTGGCATTCATCAAATAAACTATAGGATATCTAAAGTGATACAACGTGTTGGAGTATTGGGAATATAATCAAAGTTCCACATTGGTAAGACATGGAAAAGATCATGTGCTTATAAGATGAAAAGATATCTCCATTGGTATGAGGTCTTTTGGGTAAAGCACAAAAATAAAACCATGAGGGATTAGGCCCAAAGTGGATAATATCATGTCATTGTGGAGATATGTGAATCTTATAGGTACTAACAATTGGTATCAGAGTTATGGTCCATGTCAAGTCATGCACCTCGAACGAAGGAAGTTGAGCTCCCATATCCGGATCAAGAGAACCAAACACCAAACAGGAAGTCCAGTTGGGTCGAAAGGACCAAACAATTGGCAGGAAGTCCAGTTGGGCTAGAAGAGCTGGACAATTAGCAGAAAGTTTAGCTGAGTCAGGATGATTAGACAGTTGGCAGGAAGTCCTGATGAGTTGAAGATCGGACATCAAGTAGAGGATGTCCTTCGAGGACAAATAAGCTTGAAGGAGGGGGGTGTCAATGTGGTCCTTCGTTTGAGGGGGAATTATTGAAGTATTGAGAATACAATCAAAGTTCTACATTGGTAAGACGTGGAAAAGTTCATGTGCTTATAAGATGAAAAGATATCTCCATTGGTATGAGGCCTTTTGGGTAAAGTCCAAAAACAAAACCATGAGGGCTTAGGCCCAAAGTGGACAATATCATGCCATTGTGGATATATATGAATCTTATAGGCACTGACACAACGAATATCTAATTTTATTAAGTGGTACTTAATGTAACCCCTTAAACAATTAAATAACAATATAATACTTAAAGTGATACAAAAAATGCCTAATTTTTGTCAAGTGATACTTGTTATATCCCTTTAACTACTTGAATTCGGTTAAAAAACTACACTTAGAATTTAATCTTGAATGACTTACTTGGCATTCATCAAATAAACCATAGGATATCTAAAGTGATACAACGAGTATGTAATTTTTATCAAGTGCTACTTGGCGTGACCCCTTAAACACTTAAATAACAATAGCATACCTAAAGTGATACAACAAATACCTAATTTTCATCAAGTAATACATGTTATGACCCTTTAAAAGCTCAAGGGTTCATCGGAGAAGATCCCCTAAAACACTGGACCAAAAATCAGGTACTCTGCAAACTATAAAGAGAAGTCTCAAGTATTTATTCTCAAGAAAGAGTATGTGAAGGCTCATACTCAAGTATGGAGTCTTGTACTTGGAAGAGCCGAGTACAATAGACTCGAAATTAGGAGTGTCGAGTACAAAAGAACAAGTAATGTTGGGTACTCAATTAGTCAAAGAAAGCAGTATGTTTGCTGGACAATGGTACTCGACCAAGGTTCCTCGTACTCGGGAAATTGGTGGGATGCCTATAGAAGCATCTAGCCGAGTACGGAAACCTAATATCTGAGTACGAGAGAATCAAATTTGGGAGTGCTGAGTACAAATGTTCTAGACAATGAAATAAACAAAATATAATATCTAAATTATTTTTAAAAATACCAAATTTTAGTAAATGGATACTTATTTTGGCTCATTAAATACTCTGATTCAATTATTGAATGACAAAGATTTTTCGCTTGGAGTATACATGAGCAAGAACCAATGTGCTTTATAATGCATAGGGAAAAGTATGTGTTTACAGTGTTCTAGGAGCTCTTTCTGTAGCTCTGACAGCTTGACCAATGAACTCTTGGTCAACTTTGATAAAAATACTGAAAAATTGTTATCTGTAATCCTCTTCTGTTTGGTATTTTTTATCATAGTAATCACATCATTCTATAAAAAATTAAAAAATAATCATTAACTATCACTATGATGATAATATAAATCAAATACTATTAAGAGTATATAGCAGGACATTGGGAGACATGCAATATATTTCATGTCCATAGTTATTTTCTTTGTTGCTCAAAACATTGAAATAGGCATGAATGAGGTCAGATCGTAGCTCGGTGCCAAACAAACACTACAATAACTCATACCCATACAATAATACATCATCATCTTGCCAGACTACACCACTGCAAAGCCAAAATACCAAACTTAGCAACTCAAAAAATAAAATAGCAAAATAAGATTTCAGAAACATTAAAGTAATATAAGATATTTTTACCCCAAAATATCCCCACAGATGTACTTCTCAATAATATTTTTTTCTTCCGTTGATATTTTATCATGCCCATGAAAGTTTAATCTTCCTCGGAACTCCTGTAGAGATTCCTCTACAGCACTATCAGCAATATTTTGAATATCTATACTCATATCATCCTATATAGAAACAACAGAATATAGAAATACAAAATTCAATCAAAAAATTAAACACTACAATACTCGTCAAATATATAAAATATATGCAGGCATTGTAAAGAATATTTACTGAAACTACCTCATCCACGACTTGGGTCAAATGTCGTTTACTCTTTCGTTTTGGGACAGTACTAGGGGGTGTCATGTAGTTCGGATGTTTCTTTTTTTTCAATCTATCTGTTCTTCTCTGAACAGTCTTCACAATAGATGATTTTGGATTATAAACAGTCATCTCTTTTCCTTTTTCGGTATTGCTACCTACATTATCATTATCTCTAGCATTTGTGTTCATTTGCACTTCATCTATAACCACTTTGAAAAAACTCTCCGACTTACCTTTGTCGTCTGTGTTCATTGCCACTTTGTCGTCAACAACTTTGTTCAAACTTTCAACACTAGGATCAGCATCCATAGCTACATCTTTCTCAGTATGACCTTCATCATGCATATGTGGGCAATCCTTAAAGCCATATTGGGTTGTATCCTCTTCAACCACTTTATTTTTTTCCTTCAACACTTTAATCTCATTTTCTAGCCTTTTTATGTGATCCAACAATTCTGAATCACCGAGTCGAGAATCAACCTGGAAATAGAAATGTTAATTAAGCATTCTAATTGGTTGAATAATAGACTCTTAATAAATTTGTTATCTTGGATTAAAAATTGTTACCTCACCAAACCTCTCTATATCATCAACAAGTACTTTTTCCTCTTGGAATGGCTTGATTGGCACAATCTAAAAGTAAAAAAGATAAATTTTTAGTTCAATAACACATTTAAACCAAATTATACAATGATAAAGAATAAATTGCACCAACCTTATTTGACCTCACCGCCATTAATGCAGCCTCTGGACCTTTAGGATTAACAGGAATTTTGCTCTCTCCCCACTTGAATAATCGAGGAAACCAATGTAAAACACGAGGTTGACCAAGCATAGGAACTCTTTCATAAACCCAACCCTATACAAATACAATGATTAGCATTTACTCACTCAACAAATAACACATATATGCTGAAAATAATACCATCAGTCCAACTATGCAACCTCCCATATATGTTTTATCTTTTTTGTCCACTTTGGAGTATCCAAGATGGTCTTCAATTTCAGCACGCAAAAAACTAAAAGCTGCATCTCCCCAACCATACTCAAAAAATGTTTCCAAATTGTCTAAGTATGGGAAAATAAAACTAGGTGTACCAAAATTGCTAATAGGAAATATAACACAATTAAAAAGTAGCAAAATAAAAAACCTAAAAAAAATCATCAATTTCTAATTCTTTATCCGCCAACACAAATAACTTCTCTATGATGACATTTCTCTTAACACATTTCATCCCCTTGAAATGTCGCTCAAGGAAGTTAGAACCCAATTTCAAATCTGATACTGCTGTTACCTCTTCTCTATGAGCCAGATAAGAGGGCTCACATGTAAGGCATTACCCGAACCAAATAATTGGTTCGGCGGAGAAAGAGGAGAGGAACGGTTCGGGCGCAAGCGCCTGAAATAATTGGCACGAGAGAGCTAGTGAAGGTAATCGACGCGGCAAAGCGGAGGCGGGGGGAGGCGTTTCGCTAGGAAATAAGCAAGAATCAGTTCGGCTAGATAGGCCTAGAAGCATATGGGATGGATAAGGATCGACTCGGCCTAGTCAGTCCGAAGGTAGTTCAGTGGGGGAAGAAGGGAAGTTAGTTAGGGCTGGTGAGGATCCCAAGGGCTATGCTACCCGTGAGCTATAGGCCTAAGTTAGTTTCACCAAAAGAGGATGGTTGAAGGGGACAGGCTAACCTAGTTTCCTGAAATGTAGATAAAGAGGTGTTATGTAACAGAAGGAGGGGTCCCCACATAAAATTTCGAGGAGCCTTCGCTCCTCGTATCTATAACAGAATTATTCCCTAGGTGGATGTGGTGGCCACGTGTACGATGGAGATAGTGTTGGATCGATTTGAGCGCTAGAGGGGGGGGTGAATAGCGATAAGAAAAAACTTTTCGTAATCGTTCGAATTGGCACGAGTAAACGCAGCGGAAAGATAGCAATAAATAAATAAAAACACGAGGGGTTTTTACTTGGTTCGTAGCCTACGGCTACTACTCCAAGGCCCTAATGGTCCTTGACCACGCACGGAGGGCAAATATTAAACGAACTCCTTCTCGATAGAGATAGGAGTTAAGCGAATACAAAAACTCAATAAAGATTCAAGGTAGAGGGACACTCCCCCTCTCCTTGATATGATTTAAAGCTTGAAAATAAAGACAACTTATACAAAATTAAAGATTATACCGACGACTTCAAGGATTGGAGGTTGAAGCTTTAGTCGTCGTCTCGGCAGCGCTTCGTCGTAGGGATGTCGGAGAGTCGGAGCGTATCGGAAGCACTTGGAAGCTTTTGAATTGATGAAAAACCCTAGGTTTGGCCCTCCTTTTATAGCCTTTAAGCCCCTCAACGAATGGGTCTTCAACCAATCACAAATGGGCACAAAACTCCTTGAAAAATGGTGATAAAGCTTGACTCCTCGAGGCTGATTTTGACCACCAGGTTGAATCGGTTGAACGCCACGGTTGAATCGCCGGTTGAATCGCCGCTGAACTGGCCGGTTGAATTGGCAGCCACGATTTTTGACTAAAAAAGGAGTTTAGCTCAAAATACAAGTGAATTCGACGGCCACTTGCCGTCCGATCTCAACATAGACCTTCCATGGGAAGTCTTGGGTTGGATCGTCGCCTAAGGACGTCCCCGTACAAAGGACACGACCTCACTTACGCTTGCACACACGAGCTTACCTCGATACTTACTTGTCGCTTTTGCTTCCGGCCTTCCACTCGATTCCTTCAGCTCCCTCCGAAGTAACTCGAGTGTCGCTCGACCACCGCGGCTTCCTCCGGGTGTCGCTAGCCTTCAGCTCCAGCATTGAGACTTTTCTGCACACTTGATTTAGCTCGTGAGATAACAATATAAGCTTAACTTTGTATCGTTTGCTATAATCAAAACATAGGTTCGACTTAGGTGCCCACTGCACCAACAATCTCCCCCTTTTTGATTTATGGCAAACCCACATACAAAGTTAAGCAAGCATGAAGAATAATAATGTGCATGAGAGAAAAAAATGAAGATTAAGTTGGAGTAGTAAGGATTTTCTTCAAGTACTCCCCCTTGAGGAAACCTCCCCCTTGACCGAGGGTGAGTCTTTGAAGAAAGACCTTAATCCTCCCCCTTGAGGGTTGCTTTAAGTAATTAACATTACTTAAAATTAGCTTTAGTAAAACGTTTTAAAATTAGCTTTAGTAAAACATTTTAGTTAAGCCCTTTCTCCCCCTTAAGTAAAACACTAACGACATAAATAAGTTAAGAATTCTCTTAACTTGGCCTTTTGTCAAAAGTTAAATAAGTTCTCAAAACCTAAAGTTAACTTTTGGTTTAAACATGAAGTAAGAGTTAAGTTATCAAAAAATTTGAATAAATTTGACCCCTTAACTTTGGCCTTTTTCTCCCCCTTTTGCCGTATATCGAAAGAGTAAGGGGTGTGTAAATCAAAATAATTGCTAAATTTAAAGTCCAAGCATGTTCCACATTTTTTATTAAAAAAATAGTATATTGAAAATAAGCTCATCTATGAAATGTTTGACTCATATTTGGCTTGATTGATATGAAGGATCAACTCTGAGTCGAGTCGATTAGTATGTATGATTATACTCCATGGTTCATAGCGATGCACTAGCTCTACATCTGGAACCAGGAGTAAGGTCCTAACATCTCACGCCCATCTACGTGGCTAAGTACACAAACACATTAGTCCTATGTGTTGTGAGATGTATTGGCTCCTTAAATCTATAGGTGCATGATATCTAAGGTATGACCTATGCTAGTTTCATGAAAAAGTAAGAAATAGTAGTAATATAATTTGCAAAACCTATTCTATTACGCACATGCCTAATTTTCGTCTCAAGAGACTAAATTCGGCTTCGGGTAGTGGTTTAGTAAATATATGCGCTAGGTTAGCTTAGTCAACATATTCGAGTTGTATGGAGCCGTTGGCTACATGTTCTCGAATGAAATGGTGTTTTACCTCTATATGCTTTGTCCTTGAATGGCATATAGGGTTCTTAGTTAGATTTATCGAACTTATGTTGTCTACAAAATTTTTAGTTTTGGTGAAGTCCAACCTAAAGTCTCGGAGAGTGTGCTTCATCGAAGAAGGTGAGTTACACACTCACCCATCGCAACGTATTCGGCTTCGGTGGTAGATAAGGCAACACAATGTTGCTTCCTACTGCACCAACTCACTAGACTTGAGCCGAGTAGTTGACAACAACCACTCGTGCTCTTTCTATCGAGTTTACTACAGGCATAATCCGAATCGGAGTAGCCGATTAGTTCGAACTCCGTAGATCTAGGGTACCAAATACCAACGTTAAGTGTACCCTTAAGATATCTAAGGATACGCTTAACTAGGGTTAGGTGAGACTCCTTAGCACAGTTTGAAACTCTGCGCACATACTTATCGAATAGGATGTCGGGTCGACTCATAGCTAAGTATAGAGACTTCCTATCGCGCTCCTATAGTACTTTAAGTCAATGGACTTACTTTCTAGGTCTTCTCCTATGTTAACATTAATCGCCATTGGGGTGTTTATTATCTTAGCGTCTTGCATTCCAAATCTTTAATTAACTCCTTAGTGTATTTTTGTTGATATAGGTATATACCATCCTTAGTTTGTTTAATTTGTAGACCTAAAGAAACTTAACTCGCCTACTAAGTTCATTTCAAACTCACTTTCCATGAGTGAAACGAACTCGCTTAGTAAGGCCGAGTTAGAGGTTCCAAAAATTATATCGCCTACGTAAATTTGAGCTATGAATATTTCTTTACCTAAGGTTTTTACGAAGAGAGTTGGGTCAACTAAGCCTTGGTTAAACCCTTTTGACTTGAGATGGATTGAAAGTCTCTCGTACAAGCTTGAGGAGCTTGTTTAAGTCCATAGAGAGCTTTCTTAAGTTTTAGAACATGGTCGGGTTTATCTAGATTTTCAATCCGGGGTTGGCTAACATAAACTTCTTCTTTAATGTATCCATTTAGGAATGCCGACTTAACATCCATTTGAAATAGCTTAAATCCTCGATGCGGCATAAGCTAGCAACATTCGAATGGATTCGAGTCTAGCTCTTGGGGCATAGGTTTCGTAAGTAATCTAAGCCTTCGACTTGATCAACCCTTTGGCAACTAACCTAGCCTTGTTTCTAACTACTTCACCTTTATCATCAAGCTTATTTCTAAACACCCACCTTGTTCCAATTGTCGTTTTGTCTTTAGGTGGTGGTACTAATTCCCACACTTCATTCCTAGTAAATTGAGCTAGCTCTTCTTGCATTGCAATAATCCAATCGGGATCAAGAAGAGCTTGTTCAATTGATTTGGGTTCTATCTTTGAAATTAAGGAAATTTGACTAAGGTTCCTATAGGATGCTCTAGTTCAACTCCTAGATTAGGATCTCCTATCACTTGATCGATAGGGTGGTTAGTCCAATCCTAGATTGGGTTGGGTTTGTGTCACCTAATGCTTGATCAATGGGGTGACTTGGTTGAACACTAGTTTGACTCGGATCACTTGTCACTTGGTCGACAAGAGAAGTTGGTTGATGTGGATTAGACTCGATCTCGTGTCGAGTCGAGTTAGGTCTAGTATGAGTAGGCTCGCTAATTGGGGTTGTCGGGGGTTTTGTAGGTTCGTGTCCTTCATCAAATACTACATTGATAGTCTCCTCGACTCTAAGGGTGTCGTGGTTATATACTCTATAAGCTCGTCTTGTAGTCGAGTATCCTAGAAATATTCCGGTCGTGGTTTTGGATGTAAATTTCCCTAGGTAATCCTTAGTGTTTAGAATATGTACCTTACACCCAAATACCCTAAAGTACTTGATGTTAGGTATTTTATCGTGATAAATCTCATACGAGGTCTTAAGGTGCCTCTTTACCATAAGGATCCTATTCTGGACATAGCAAGCCGTGCTAACGGCTTCTGCCCAAAACCTATCAGGTAGGTTATATTCGTTTAACATGGTCCTAGCGGCTTCTTGTAGAGTTCGGTTTTTCCGCTCCACTAGGCCATTTTGTTGAGGGGTCCTAGGGCAAGAGAATTCACGGTGGTATCCGTTTAGGTTACAGAAGTCGGTGAACCTTTGATTTTCGAATTCACCACCATGATCGCTTCTAAGTCTTTTAACCTTAAGGTCTTTTTGATTCTCGATTAATTTGAATAGATTGATTAATTGATCTAGGGTATCATTTTTATGTTTGATGAACCTAACCTGTAAACTCGAGTAGTCGCCAATTATGACTAAGCAATATTGACTTTTATTGAGTGACTTGGCTCCATGTGAATCGAATAGATCCATATGCAGGAGCTCAAGTACACTTGAGGTTTGTTTTTGGTTAGTTAACTTGTGTTGTGTCCTAGGTTGTTTTCCTTGTTGACAAGCATTACAGATTTTATTAACCCAGTTGTTGAGGTTGGGTAAACCTCGACTAAGCCACTCGACTCATCTTGTGGGCGAGTCTTGGGTGCAGTGACCGAGTCGTCGTGCCACAACCATGATTCCTCTTCTGTGTCATAAGACATTTTGGTGAGGATTTGATTAAGTTCATTGTATAAATGTTATTTGTCCTAGTTCCTTTGAGTATTGTTTTATGTTTCATTTGTTTTAATTACACATTCATTTTCTAAAAATACGACCTTATAGTTATTGTCACACAATTGGCTTACGCTAAGCAGGTTATATTCAAAATTCTCTACAAGTAATACATTTTTAATAACAAAATTCGAGTTAAGCTCGATATCACCTGATCCGATGATTTTGAGCTTGCCGTTATTCCCAAAGGCTACCGATCCTTGTCGTTTGAATCGAAGCTTTGTGAATTTGAGTTGATCCCCGGTCATGTGTCGGGAGCAACCACTGTCCAACATCCATTGATCCTACACACAAGGTGGTTGGATTGGATGTTAGATTTTTATTTTTAAATTGGTTGTAAGTTGTTAAACCTAGGTCATCTCACCCGAGTCTATATGATCAAGCATGTTATACTTATGTGTTTTTTGTGAGATGACTCCCAATTAAATTTATTAAGTGGATTTAGGTTTAAGTGATTTTATGTTGAGATGATTTTCAATTAAATTGATTAAGTGGATTTAGGTTCAAGTAATTAGGATTTAGGTTCAAGTAATTTTATATTGAGATGATTTTCAATTAAGTTGATTAAGTGGATTTAGGTTCAAGTAATTTTATGTTGAGATGATTTTCAATTAAGTTTGATTAAGTGGATTTAGGTCCAAGTTAGATTTGGATTTAACCCAAGGCTTGTCAAGTTTACCTTTTCAAGATCATGGCTTCCAGGTCGTGGCGAGGCACAGGGGCCTTCTTTTATCGGATCATCGACCACTTCCTTAGACAAAGCCATGTTCAAGAAAATGATGACTTGACTCACCTAAGACTATTTCCTAGTCTAACTAGTTATTTTTGAAAAGAGGCTCCCGAGGCTCAATCTTTTAAGGATTTTAGTTGGTTATTTGAAAAGAGGCTCCCAGGCTCAATCTTTTTGAAGGATTTTTAGTTGGTTATTTGTGTATTCCAAGTGAGAAAAAAACAACAAAAAAAACTAAGCATGCAATTTCTAAGTTAAAGCACAAACATGTTTTGTATCTTGGCTCCCTAGACGGTTGAATCGGTTCGGTCTATCCACATAGTGGATTTGGTCCTGGGAACCCAAAGACGAGTTAGATCCTAGAGTTGAAATCAAAGTGGTCTTAGGGACCCATGCTTGGACACATTTTTTATGTCTACTTACGATTGACATATATGACTTATTGGTCGTGTTTGAGCTAAACCCTAGTCCGGCCTTGTTGTACACGGCCCTTTGCGATCCAAGTAGGAGGTCAAGTCCTTTGGATCCCAAAGTAAACCTTTCCAACGTATTCCTAAGATCTTCGACTTGACTTTTCAAGAGTGAGTTTTTCAACCCGAGTTGAGTCCTTCTCTTGAACTCGACTAGTCGAAGAGGTTAGGGAGACCTCGTGTTTGAGGAGTTTAACTTCCTCAACCAGGGTCTCGACCTTGGACTCGGACTTAGCTAACTTCCTAGACAAAAACCTAACCGTATTATGTAAAGTATTAAATAAAGTACGACTCACCTTAAGGGTATCTTTTGAACCGGATGCGTATCCGTGGCTTGACTTGAAGGTTGCTTCGTAGTCCGAATCATCCTCCGGTTCTGACTCAAGTTCGGGTTCGGTCTCCGTGTCTGACTCAATTGACTTCGCCATGAAGACGTGGTCTTCGTCTTCTTCGGATGACGCTTCTTCCCATGTCGCGTTGAGGGCCTTCTTGTGCTTAGGTCCTTGGTGGTTGAGCTTGGGGCACTCGGACTTGATATGTCCAAACCTGTTACACTCATAACACGTAATATTAGAACTTTTAGTTTTACCTTGGTTGGGTCGAGTCGTGGTTCGCTTTCGTCCCTTGGCTATTCTTCGAGCTAGGTTCATTAGTTCGGCAGTCAATTCCGGGTCAACTTCTTCTTCGGACTCGTCTTCCTCCTCGGTTGGTGGTGGCTTGCTTGCGATTTTCTTCTTCTTTGAACCTGCAAACAAGGCTATACCCCTCTCGGGTTCCGAGTTGGATTGTTCATGTAATTCGAAATCGGAAAAGAGTTCATCTAACCTAATTTTAGAAAGATCCTTGGAGACCTTGTAGGCATCGACCATGGATGCCCACAAGGTAGTCCTCGGAAAAGAGTTTAGAACATACCTTATAAGGTCGCGGTTTTCGACCTTTTGCCCGATTAAGTGTAAGTTGTTGACATGTCCTCGACACGGGCGTGGAGTTGCATCGCGGATTCGTGTTCTGCATTTTTAGTGTGTACAATTTATTGAATAACAAATCACGCTTACATACCTTGGCTTGATCCGATCCTACGTTTAACTCGAATAGTTTAGTCCAAATATCCTTTGCGCTTATGAAGTGGCCGACGCGATTTAACTCCTCCTTGGATAGGCTGCATTGGAGGATTTGTGTTGCCTTGGCGTCGGCTTCGACTTGTCGTTTTGTTGCAACGGTCCATTGATCATAATCCAAGGAGTCACCCACTTCATTAGTCAGAAGTGTGAAACCCGTTTGATTATGATCCACATCTCGAGTTGGGTTTTGAGAGCATTCCATCCGACCCTTCCAATAACGGAAGTCATCTCCGTTATAAAACGGAGGTCGGATGGTGCTAAAACCCTCGAGATGGGCCATTGAAACATAAAGACAAAAAGAGACGAAGACCGAAAAGCTAGCAAAGACAAAATCTCAAAAACAAGTACCAAGACTCGCGTCTTGGATTAGTAGTGAGAGAATTTAACAAACAAAATAAATAGAAATAAACAGAATTAAAAGAAAATAAATCTGTAAAAAGCTAGATTGGTGGTTTCACCAAATCTTAGCAACCCCTACTGATACCAATTGTTGGATCGATTTGGCGCTAGAGGGGGTGAATAGCGATAAGAAAAACTTTTTCGTAATCGTTCGAATTGGCACGAGTAAACGCAGCGGAAAGATAGCAATAAATAAATAAAACACGAGGGGTTTTACTTGGTTCAGTAGCCTACGGCTACTACTCCAAGGCCCTAATGGTCCTTGACCACGCACGAGGGCAATATTAAACGAACTCCTTCTCGATAGAGATAGGAGTTAGCGAATACAAAAACTCAATAAAGATTCAAGGTAGAGGACACTCTCTCCTTGATATGATTTAAAGCTTGAAAATAAAGACAACTTATACAAAATTAAAGATTATACCGACGACTTCAAGGATTGGAGGTTGAAGCTTTAGTCGCCGCCTCTAGCCGCTTCGTAGGGATGTCTGAGAGTCGAGCGATCGGAAGCACTTGGAAGCTTTTGAATTGATGAAAAACCCTAGGTTTGGCCCTCCTTTTATAGCCTTTAAGCCCCTCAACGAATGGGTCTTCAACCAATCACAAATGGGCACAAAACTCCTTGAAAAATGGTGATAAAGCTTGACTCCTCGAGGCTGATTTTTGACCACCGGTTGAACTGGCCGGTTGAATCGCCACGGTTGAATCGCCGGTTGAATCGCCACGGTTGAACTGGCCGGTTGAACTGGCAGCCACGATTTTTGACTAAAAAAGGAGTTTAGCTCAAAATACAAGTGAATTCGACGGCCACTTGCCGTCCGATCTCAACATAGACCTTCCATGGGAAGTCTTGGGTTGGATCGTCGCCTAAGGACGTCCCCGTACAAAGGACACGACCTCACTTACGCTTGCACACACGAGCTTACCTCGATATTTACTTGTCGCTTTTGCTTCTGGCCTTCCACTCGATTCCTTCAGCTCCCTCCGAAGTAACTCGAGTGTCGCCCGACCACCGCGGCTTCCTCCGGGTGTCGCTAGCCTTCAGCTCCAGCATTGAGACTTTTCTGCACACTTGATTTAGCTCGTGAGATAACAATATAAGCTTAACTTTGTATCGTTTGCTATAATCAAAACATAGGTTCGACTTAGGTGCCCATTGCACCAACAGATAGCCCGCGAAGTAACGTTGGATCAGATAAGGAGGATAAAAGGGAGGAGGAAGGCAGAAGGCAGGGGGATCCGCATTATTCCAACTAGCAAGAAAAGAAGGCGCATCAGGAGAAGGAGAGCTACCACCATGCCGGAGAAGGAGAGTAGCGATCTTTGCTTTTACATTGCGTGTACTCTTTCTTGTAATGTGATTTAACTGTAAGAGGTTTTCCTCCTCCACCTCCGAAAGTTTCCTTTCCGTGAAGGAGGGCGCTTATAGTGAAAGTGCTTTGGCACTGCATCCGGTGAGGGAGCTCACCTCCGTAGAGTAGGAATTCTTATTCCGAACCACGTTACATCCTGTGTCTTAGTTTAGTTGCCTATGTTGGTTTTGCATTTCTCTGCTTCACTTTATCATCTTTATTGTTGCGGCTTGTGAGAACCCCCTCAAAGCTCCCTTCGTGCTTCATCGCATCGAAAGGAGGTGAACAAATCTTCCTCACCGCATCAGTTGGCGCCGTCTGTGGGAACATTTGAGCTAGACGTCGAGATGCAGCCAGAAGAGATACAACATCCGGGTGCCTCCACAGCGGAGGAAAACCCCATTACCATACTGCCATCACAACTGAGGGCTCTAGTTGACGACGTTGTAACTAAGGCCCTCGCTAGAGAAAGAAGAAGGACAGGATACCTTCATCCTCACTCTAGTGAACCTTCTTCTCGAGGCCCACCCCCAGAAATGCCTCCCCCACCTCGTGCAGCCATTAATATTGAAGTAGTTCCTGGAGAGGGGCCTGGAGGGCGAGCACATCAGAATAATGTACCCTTAACCCAGACTCGATGGGAAGAACAGGGTGAAAGTCGGTCGACCCGGGCCCCAGAAGTTTATGAGCCCAGTCCTTTTACCATGGACATCCTCTCTGAAATCCCCCCATCATACTTTCGGAATCCCCAAGTAGACAAGTACGATGGCTCAACGGATCTCGAAGAACATCTATCGCAATTCGATGGAGCGGCCTCGCTCCACTGCTATACTGACGCCCTCAAGTGCCGAGTCTTCCAAACCATCTTAACCGGTTCGGCACAAAAATGGTTCAACACCCTGCCCCCGGGGTCTATTACCTGTTTCGCTGATTTTCAGGGGATGTTCAGTAGGGAGTTCGCCAGCTGTAAGGCGTATAAGCATGACGCCTCTATCCTGATGCACATTACGCAGGGGCCCTCAGAATCACTCAGAGGGTATCTTCACCGGTTCACCTCTGCAGCTAGGGGTATTCCTTCCGCAAGATCGAAATCTTTCAGAGTCGTTATTCCGCACGGGCTGAAGGAGGGCCCCTTCCTCAGTTCCCTTTTAAGGAAGCCTGCTAACAGCTATGAGGAGCTGCTAAGTCATGCGGAAAAATTTATCCATGAGGAGGAAGGACTGAAAGTGAGGAGAGTCGAACGCACTGTCGTAGCAGTCCCAGCCGAAAGAACTCGCCCCGTCGCCCCTCAGGCACCCCTTCGTCGGGGATATGTGCGACCCCTTCTACTAAAGGCTCCTAGGCCTCGGTTATTATTATAGGGTGCTCACCCTACGCCGCCATTACAGATTATGGCCGCCGATGTACCTCCTCCCACGAGGACTTGGAAGGAGCCGGAGATGGAATTCTATGATCAGCAGGGTCTACTACAGCGACCCTCAGGATATAGGGGTTACCACGTAACTCCCCCCCCCCCTCGCCCCATTTTTCTGCCAATATCATATGGAGTACGGCCACGCCAGTGGCTGATGTTTCAAGCTACAGGAGGAGTTGGAGCGCCTCCGAGCCGCATACCCGCAATTGCGGCTTCAGACGGGAGGGCCAGCACGGCGAGGGCAACGACCCAATGTAGCCCGCCCAGGACCGTATAACCAACAACCGCAAGTTACTTTCCCCCAAACGCCATCCCAGGAGGTTGTTTCTCAAGAAGGCCCATCAGGTGAGGGCCCCTCATCTAATACGAATAACGCTCCCACATGGGGGGTTATTCATGTCATTGCAGGAGGACCCACTGACGGGGACTCTAACTCGGGTCATCGCCACGCCGCCATGAAGAGTCCGCCATCATCACCGACTGCATCGCTCAAACCGCGCCCATTTCGCTTAGGTGTCCTACTACCCCACATGGATGCCTTAGTTATCCGTATATCCCTGGCCAATTATGAAGTGGCCAGGGTGCTGGTCGACTCGGGAAGCTCTGTCAACATCCTCTTCTAGGAGGCCTTTGGACAGATGCAGCTGGGAAATTCCCAGCTAGAAGATGTGGCCACACCCCTCTTCGGATTCGCAGGGCATGTGGTCCACCTCATAGGGCAGATTTCATTGCCCCTGACTCTGGGCGCAAAGCCCAGCCAAAAAACCAGTATAGTCCCTTTCCTCATCGTGGACGCTCTGTCCACTTATAATGCCATTCTTGGTCATCCTTTCCTTACCATTTTTCAGGCGGTGGCTTCCCCGTACCACCAGAAGTTGGACTTCCCAGTCGGACAGTTGGTGGGGGAAGTCCGATGCGAACAAAAGGCCGCCAGGAGTTGTTATGTGCAGATGGTTCGGGATGATCAGAAGAAGGCTCGAATCGACGATCTCAAAGGAAAAGCCATCATCATTTCTGATGTCTGCGTCCTGGAAGAATCTCCCCCCAAAGCAGACAAAATAGAGGAAGGGGAGTTGGTGAAAATAGCTCCGAGAAAGACCACACGGGTGGCGCAGCAGCTGGAGGCCAAGGAGGAGTTGGTGGCCTGCCTGAAGAAGAATGAAGACATCTTTGCAGGAGATGTGCATGACCTCACAAGGATCGACCCTTGTGTGGCTGAACACCATCTCAACATAACTAGAGGAGTCCGACCCGTCCAACAGAAGCGGCGACACTTTGGGCTTGAGAAGGACAAGGTCATAGCTGAGGTAGACAAATTGTTAAAAGCGGGTCATGTGAAGGAAATCCAATTTCCCGAGTGGGTCTCCAATGTAGTCCTGGTCCCCAAGCCTTCTGGGCAGTGGAGGATGTGTATTGACTTTCGTGATTTGAATAAAGCGTGCCCTAAAGACTGCTACCCCTTGCCTCGTATTGATCAGTTGGTAGATTCTACTGTAGGATATGAAGTGGTGTCCTTAATGGATGCATACCAAGGATACCATCAAATACCCTTGGCCAAGGAAGATCAGAAGAAGGTTAGCTTTGTGATGGTAGGAGGATTGTACGCTTATGTGGTAATGTCCTTCGGCCTAAAAAACGCAGGGGTCACCTACCAACGACTCATGGATAAGATTTTCGCGGAGCAGAAAGGGAAAAATGTGGAAGTTTACGTAGACGATATCCTAGTCAAATCAAAAACCACTCGGGATTTGGTTAAGGATCTAAACGAAACCTTCGCTACACTGAGACGGTATAATATGAAGCTTAACCCCAAAAAATATCTGTTCGGGGTAAAAAGCGGCAAATTCTTGGGGTACATAGTGACTGAGAAGGGGATGCAGGCTAACCCTGAGAAGGTGCAAGCATTGTGCAATATGAAGTGACCCACTAATTTGCGAGAGACTCAAAAGCTAGTGGAGAGGATTATTTCCTTATCCCGATTCATAGTCAGATCGGCAGACAAAGGGTTACCTTTCTTCAAGATTCTGCACAAAGCTACCAAATTTCAATGGGATGATCAATGTGAGTAGGCTTTCCAAGAGTTGAAGAAATATTTAGTCGGACTTCCACTGTTAGCCAAGCCAGTGGCAGGAGAACCATTGTGGATGTATTTGGCCATCTCGGAGGGAGCTATCAGTTCGATTTTGCTGAAACAAGAAGGCTCTCATCAGCAGCCTATTTATTATACCAGTCATATTCTGAAGGGAGCTGAATCCCGTTATACCGAGCTAGAAAAGTTGGCATATATTTTAGTCCTGACTGCCCACAAATTGAGATCGTACTTTCTGGCTCATTCCATCACTGTTTTAACTCACAGTGAGTTGGGTAAGGTCGTCACTAAGCCCAATTTCTCCGAAAGATTGGCTAAATGGGTGGTAGAATTAAGTGAATATGACATTCATTACCAACCCCGAACCGTTATCAAGGCCCAGGCGCTTGCTGACTTTTTGACAGAAGTACCTTTTGGCTCGGAAGATGGCTCGTCAACAAAAGAGGAAGGGTTAGATGTATGGAATATATTTGTGGATGGTTCTTCAGGATCTACGGGTAGCGGAGTTGGTGTTTCGTTAATTTCCCCTGATAAAGAGGAGACTCGCATAGCCATATGCCTGGGGTACCGGGCATCCAATAATGAGGCAGAGTATGAAGCCATTCTAGCAGTATTGTAGGCTGTCAAAGCTGTAGGGGCTTCTTCAATTATAATCCACTCGGATTCCCAACTGGCGATATCACAACTTCAAGGTTCTTTCGTGGCTCGGGAAGAAAGGTTGCAAAAGTATTTGAAAGCTTTCGAGAAAGAAAAAGCTCAGTTTCAACAAGTCCTCTTGAAGCAAATTCCAAGGGAGAATAACGGGAGGGCAGATGAATTGGCTCGGGTGGCTAGCACTATGGAAGGAGTGAAATCGTTGGAAATGGTCTGCGTGGAACTCCCTACTACCATAGCGATATGTAATGTAGAGGAGGTTGCGCCGGAATTGGATCCGATCCTCGATTGGAGGACCGACATCATAACTTATCTGCAGCATGGAAAGGTTTCCGAAGAAAAAGGGGTGGCATCCGCTTTAATGTGCAGAGCCAGATGATTCACCCTCTTGAACGGAGACTTATACAAGACATCTTTCGGATGGACCTTATTGAAGTGTTTAGGAAGTGAAGATGCTGAATGGGTACACCGGGAGATTCATGAAGGTTGCTGCAGCAATCATCTGGGGGGGAGAGCTTTAGCAAGGAAGGCCCTGTTAGTAGGATATTTTTGGCCTACCCTCCAACAAGATGCCGCTCGTATAGTGCAAACTTGCCCAGCTTGTCAAAAGCATAGCAATCGGTCCGAACGGCCAGTTGAATTAATGAAAGTTGTGGTCGCTTCCTACCCTTTTGATCAGTGGGGAATGGATATAGTGGGTCTGATGCCTGTGGCACTTTTGCAGAAGAAATTTTTATTGGTGGCCATAGATTACTTCTCCAAGTGGGTGGAAGCAGAGCCTCTTGCCAAAATTACTGAGAATGTTGTAATACAATTCCTATGGAAGAATATTGTTTGTCGATATGGTATTCCTCGATGGATAGTTAGTGATAATGGACGAAAATTCCAGGGCAAGAAAATTAAAGAATGGTGCCAAAGTCTCAATATCCAGCAAGCTTTTACTTCAGTAGCCCACCCTCAAGCCAACGGGCAAGTTGAAGTAACTAATAGAATTCTCATTCAAGGGTTGAAGACCAAACTGGGGGCTCAGAGGGGGAACTGGGTAGAAGAGCTGCCTGGAATCATGTGGGCCTACCGAACCACACCAAAAACTGCAACGGGAGAAACTCCATTCAGTTTGGTATATGGGACGGAGGCCGTTATTCCGGTCGAAGCCCTCTTAAGTAGCGCCTGAATAGAAATGTACAAGCCAGAGCAGAACCAAATTATTCGAAGCACTGAGTTGGACTTAGTGGAAGAAAAGAGGGAGACGGCACGAAGACGAGCGGAGTTTTACAAGCGAAGAGTACAGCAAGCCTTTAATAAAAAGGTGATGCCCCGAATATTTCAGGAGGGGGATTGGGTTCTGTGTAAATTTAATCCTGCAGGAGATCCTAAAAAGTTAGCTCCAAATTGGGAAGGGCCCTATGAAGTGACACATCGTATAGCAGGGTCGGCGTATTATCTAAAGGATGATCGGGGCAAGGAATTTCTCCGACCGTGGAATGCTATTCACTTGAAACCTTTCCACACTGTATAAAAAAGGATGGATAAGAGAAGAGGAGTTGAGGGGTTCTCGAAGGGATGTACTTGATAGTTTGTTGTATTAATTAGATGTATAGCGCATCTGAGTTTGATTGATTCACAATAGTGCTGTAGTCCTTATAGCGAACTATGAAAACGAAAAGAAGATAACAAAGGGAATACGTCCCAAAGCAATACATCAGATTACAACTTAAACCGCTTGGGAGGATAGCGTCGGAAGTCGGCCTCCCAATTTAAGGAGAAAGTAGGATGGTTCACCGGAGGAAACCCTTGATCAACGTACTGTCAAACTGCCTCGTTAAACTCATCTTGATAGGTGGCGCGCATCGGGATGGTTAGCCGCTCCTGTCAGTTCGGGTAGTCAGGGCTCTGGTCCTGATGGAGCCTGTGACATTTCTCTTGTTGCTCCCGAAAGGCTCAGCGTATGTCACTATAATGTCGGGATACTTCCATAATAGCATCTGGCAGGACAGAAATATCATCGGCTTGGGAAGTTTGATCTTGCTGGATAAGGTGCGTCATGTTCATCATATTCTGGCGCATTGAGGCTGAAATTCCCTCTACCACCTCAGAGTAGGATCTGGTGCGGACAAGCTCAGTGCCCAGCCTCTGGAGGGAGGTTTCTTGCCTGCATATACGGGCGTTAGCATGCGCCCTAGAAGTTATGAGGGAGGAGTTTTCTTGTACCACCTTGCACAGGCGAGTGCGGAGGTCCCCTATTTTATCCTCTGCTTTCTGGTGCTGAACTCGCAGGCGGGCGATGATGTCCGAGTCTCGTTGCTTCCCTTAAAGGAGCTCTGCTACCTGCTCTCGAAGACTTATCAATTCTTGAGAGGAGGAAGCCTCCTTGTCAAGTGGTGCCGGTTGTACATCTTGCCGGAGTGAGGGTGATTCCATGTTAGCTCGCTGTTGTTTTTGTAATGCCGCTATAGTTGCGGCATCTTTTTGAAGTCGGTGGTGAGCGTCTGTCAGTTGCTCCTGACATTGCTACAGTTGTTGCAATAAGAGGTGCTCTCGATTTTGAGCAGCCATCAGATCCTCCCATTGTTGTTGTTCCAACTTCAGAGATTGAGCTCGATATTGTTGGAGGGAGCGATCCAACTCTTGGTAGTTGGTCAAGGCCTGTACGCCATTTGTTAAAAGGAAATCATTCAGTAAGAAAAGTTAAAGAAGTTGATTGGAGAAGCATACCAATTCTAGAGCATGGTGCAGGCCTTCCATTCGAGGAACCAGTTCTTCTAAATTCAAGATTTGAAGACTCCGAGGAGAAAGGGAAGAAGATGGGACGGACGATACCGAAGGTTGAGGAGGTTCACTTATAAGAGGAAGAATAGGGGTAGTAGCCATAGGTTGTGACAGAGGTTCGAAGGGAAAAGAAGAAGGAGCACTGGTCAGGAGGCTCAAAGGGGTAGATGTTGGGTTTCCTGCACCGCGGCGTGTGTGTGTTCGATCACGTTTCGTAAACATGAACACAGCGGAAGCAATAAAAATAATAAATCTACATTTATTACAACACACACAACACACGCATGCATATTACAACAAGTGTAGACATAACCGTAAATTTAAATTTGCAATAAAAGGAAATTTATCTACGTTATACCTTTCATATGACGTGTAGCGGGAACGGTATCAACCGGAACGATCCTCGCTAGAATCGTCTCAATCCGTATCCACGCCGAGTTCCTCGGGATGACTTCGCTAAGCCACGAGCTTCATCTTCATACGGGTTACTAGCCTCGTGTTGAAGACGACGTGATCGAGAGATGATCACGATCCGAATCCAAATTCGGATCCTAATACGAGTTCTCAAAACTCGCTTCTCCGGAGAGGTATTCGTCAACCAATTGATGAATCCTTCGTCCTCCACCTCATAGGATTACCGGAGATCGAATCCCCGGTAAGTTATCCGCTGTCGGAGCTCTAACCGTCGTCCAAACGACGCTCCGACGAGAGGAGAACAAGCTGTCCAGAAAACTGGACAGCTTTGGTGGAGGTGATAGGCGCCGGCCAACCAAGGGAGATAGAGCTCACCTTGATGCCAAACTTGAAGGAGATCACCGGAGCACTAACCGACAGCAGCTCGACGCCGGCGAGGGGGAAGGTCAGCACCTTCTGGACGCCGGTTGGAGCCTCAAGGTGGGCGGCGGCAAGGAGGAGGAGAGTTGGCTCCGAATTTCTCCAAGGAGAGGTGGGCGGCAACTTAGGGTTGTGGATTAGAGCTTAATTATCCCTTAAGCCCTCTTTTATAGAGAACTAATTCTCTTAATGGTTATTGGATCATAACCATTAGGCCCGTTAACCCGCTCCATTAAGATAAGTTAAAATAAACCAAACCATGATGGTTTATTTTAAGTTAAAACGAACCGAACCAACTTTTGGTTCATTCGTTTAAAATAAACCAAACCCTTTGGTTTATTCTCCTCCATTGGATTAGAACCAAACCATTTTTGTCAATCCATTATGTCTTCATAAGACACGGCTCATCCACGCTTCCATTGCGCCTGAAACGATTTCATGCTCGCTCCATGTTTGGTCCAACCAAACATAGTTTCTCTCGGTCTGAGAATCTCATTCTCAAGCTCGTTTTAAATCCTTCGGATTACACTCGTTGTGCGTGTGACCAAATAGGTTCTCGGTTTATGTTGGCCGTCTATAATTAACCATTAATTATAGAACGATCATGAGTGGCACCTAGTAGTACATCATGATCCCCAATTAACCGAAAAGATCAACGATTGATCCAGAACTATTTCTGAAACCCTTCAGTAGCTCGAATGAATCGTGCCCCATTCCCTTCACTCATCTTATACCCACTTGGTTCAGGACATGGTCTATAGTGTCAGTCCCCACTAGGCTGACTACGTCACACCTAGCCCAAGTATCATTTCCTCGTCCTACGGATTCTAGTTACTCCACATGTATCGAAGAGTACCTTACTCTAAACATGTAATGCTTTGGCCAAAGACTTTAGTAACAATCCGACGAGAGGCCATGGGTATACATCTCCTCGCAAAGAGTGGTGAATCCTTTATAGGCTATTCAAACACCTTCGATCATTTCGACTTATACCCAATCATCCCGGGTCCACATCTCCTCGGAGATGTTTGCTTAAGATGTCAAAGCATAAGTCTCCATGATCAAGATGACTTGAATACCGCAAGTCAAAGGAACATCGCACTTAAGCTATAGTAAGAACTTCATTGACATATCTATATATGCAGAGAACCATATGAAGTCTTATTGCTGGTCACTCCAATGAATTAGTTACCATAACTGGCATCCATGATCAACTCCGGACATCACAATGTCTCCAACCAGTGAGAATCAGCTGCTTGGATACACCAAGGAGTATACCTCGTGCTAGTCTCGACAGAATTGATGGTGTCCAAATCCATCAATTCATCGACTAGGGATAATTCCGATACATCACAATTACACATGTAGAGATACTCACTAGTTGTGATCCAATCACAAATTCTCTCATGCTGTGAATCGCATCGTGGACATTCAGTAAATGAGTTTAAGATCCAATCAAATACATGAAACATGTATACTCAAATAGTGAATCTTCATTTATCATATAAATGGTTCATACATAAGGCGATTGCCTTAGGACATCTCTCATATATTACTAACAGACTCCCACTTGGCCTAATGTCAATCGCTACGGTATCCGATACCATAAGCACTAACATGACCCTCAAACTTACTTTGAGGTAATGCTTTAGTCAAAGGATCCTCTAAGTTCCTTTCAGTGGGAATTTTCTCGATTTGTATTTCGTTCCTACTGATGATCTCTCTGATAAGATGATAGCGGCGAAGCACATGTTTGGATCATTGATGAGACCACATCAAGTTCAAAGATGAACTTCTTGATCCAAACCGCTTCCTTTGCTGCTTCCAAAGCTGCAATGTATTCTGCCTTAGTGGCAGAATCCGCTATAGTGTCAAGCTTGGAACCTTTCCAACTTATTGCGCCTCCATTCCAGGTGAATACATACCCAGACTAAGACATGGAATCATCCTTGTCTGTCTGGAGCTGGCATCCGTATACCCACGTATCACCATGTACCCTTCTCCATATATTAGGAACACATCCTTAGTTCTTTTCAAGTACTTAAGGATCATCTTAACAGCCACCCAATGATCCATTCCTGGATCAGACTGGTATCTGCTCATGACGCTCAGAGCATACGATACATCGGGCCTCGTACATAACATAGCATACATGATAGATTCTATTGCGGATGCATAGGGAATCTTACTCATGCAAATCCTCTCGTCTTCTGTGCGCGGACACATAGACTTCAAAAGGTGTATCCCATGCCTGATGGGTAGGAAACCTTTCTTGGATTCCGACATGCTAAACCTCTTTAGCACTCGGTCTATATATGTAGACTGCGAAAGACCAAGCAACCGTTTCGATCTATCTCTATAGATCTTAATCTCGAGGATGTAGGTTGCTTCTCCTGTGTCTTTCATGGAGAATGTCTTGGATAACCAAACCTTCACGATCAGTAAGATTGAAACATCGTTTCCTATAAGTAGTATGTCATCGACATACAATACTAGGAATACGACTGCACTCCCACTAACCTTCTTGTACACACAAGGTTCGTCTGGATTTTGTGAGAAATCAAACTTTTTGATTGTCTCATCAAAATGGATATTCCAGCTCCTGGATGCTTGCTTCAATCCATAAATGGACCGTCGCAATTTGCATACCTTGGTTTTATCAACCGATGTGAAACCCTCAGGCTGTATCATATACACGTCCTCGAGCAGGTTTCCATTAAGGAAAGCTATTTTCACATCCATCAGCCATATCTCATAATCATAATGAGCCGCTATGGCTAGGAGCATCCGAATGGATTTAAGCATAGCTACAGGCGAATAGGTTTCGTCATAATCAACACCTTGTTTTTGACGATATCCTTTCGCCACCAATCTAGCCTTATAGGTAATCACATTACCATCCATGTCGGTTTTCTTCTTGAAAACCCACTTGCACCCTATAGGCTTTATCCCTTCAGGTGGGTCAACCAAGTTCCAAACTTGGTTTTCATGTTGGGTTTCCGGCACCGCGGCGTGTGTGTGTTCGATCATGTTTCGTAAACATGAGCACAGCGGAAGCAATAAAAATAATAAATACTCCTATTTATTACAACACACACAACACACGCATGCTATTACAACAAGTGTAGACATAACCGTAAATTAAAATTGCAATAAAAGAAATTAAACTACGTTATACCTTCCGTATGACGTGTAGCGGGAACGGCATCAACCGGAACGATCCTCGTAAGAATCGTCTCTATCCGTATCCACGACGAGCTCCTCGGGATGACTTCGCTAAGTCACAAGCTTCGTCTTCGTACGGGTTACTAGCCTCGTGTTGAAGACGACGTGATCGAGAGATGATCACGATCCGAATCCAAATTCGGATCCAAAACGAGTTCTCAAAACTCGCTTCTCCGGAGAGGTATTCGTCAACCGTTTGACGAATCCTTCGTCCTCCACCTCAGAGGATTACCGGAGATCAAATCCCGGTATGTTAGCCGCTGTCGGAGCACTAACCGTCGTCCAAACGACGCTCCGACGAGAGGAGGAGAAGCTGTCCAGAAAACTGGACAGCTTGGTGGAGGAGATAGGCGCCGGCCAACAAAGGAAGCCAAGTGCTCACCTTGATGCCAAACCTAAGGAGGATCGCGAACTCTTCCGCAGCAGCTCGACGCCGGGCGAGGAGGAAGGAAGCCACCTTCTGGACGCGGTTGGAGGAGCTATGGGCTGGCGGCAACACAAGCCGGGCGGCAACAATGTTGGGCGGCTAGGGTTTGGATGATTGGATTAGTTAGGGTTTAACAATCCCTTAAGCCCACTTTTATAGAGAACTAATTCTCTTAATGGTTAATGGATCATATCCATAAAGCCCGTTAACCCGCTCCATTAAGATAAGTTAAAATAAACCAAACCATGATGGTTTATTTTAAGTTAAAACGAACCTAACCAACTTTTGGTTCATTCGTTTAAAATAAACCAAACCCTTTGGTTTATTCTCATCCATTGGATTAGAACCAAACCATTTTGGTCCATCCATTATGTCTTCATAAGACACGGCCCATCCACGCCCATTGCGATCAAACAATTTCATGCTCGCTTTATGTTTGGTCCAACCAAACATAGTTTCTCTCGGTCTGAGAATCTCATTCTCAAGCTCGTTTTAAATCCTTTGGATTACACTCGTTGTGCGTGTGACCAAATAGGTTCTCGGTTTATGTTGGCCGTCTATAATTAACCATTAATTATAGAACGATCATGAGTGGCACCTAGTAGTACATCATGATCCCCAATTAACATAAAAGATCAACGGTTGATCCAGAACTATTTCTGAAACCCTTCAAAGAAATGAATGAATCGTGCCCCATTCCCTTCACTCATCTTATACCCACTTGGTTCAGGACATGGTCTATTGTGTCAGTCCCCACTAGGCTGACTACGTCACACCTAGCCCAAGTATCATTTCCTCGTCCTACGGATTCCAGTTACTCCACATGTATCGAAGAGTACCTTACTCTATATATGTATTGCTTTGGCCAAAGACTTTAGTAACAATCCGATGAGAGGCCATGGGTATACATCTCCTCGCAAGGAGTGGTGAATCCTTTATAGGCTATTCAAACACCTTCGATCACTTCGACTTATACCCAATCATCCCGGGTCCACATCTCCTTAGAGATGTTTGCTTAAGATGTCAAAGCATAAGTCTCCATGATCAAGATGACTTGAATACCGCAAGTCAAAGGAACATCGCACTTAAGCTACAGTAAGAACTTCATTGACATATCTATATATGTAGAGAACCATATGAAGTCTTACGGATGGTCACTCCAATGAACTAGTTACCATAACTAGCATCCACGATCAACTCCGGACATCACTATGTCTCCAAAGGAGAATCACCGCTTGATACACCAAGGAGTATACTGTGTTAGTCTCGGCTGTAATCGATGGTGTCCAAATCCATCAATTCATCGACTAGGATAATTCGATACATCACAATTACACATGTAGAGATACTCACTAGTTGTGATCCAAT
Organism: Wurfbainia villosa; assembly: GCA_025175895.1. Lineage (NCBI taxonomy): Eukaryota > Viridiplantae > Streptophyta > Magnoliopsida > Zingiberales > Zingiberaceae > Wurfbainia > Wurfbainia villosa. Next base: position 37,457,557 of record CM046006.1, read on the forward strand.
CACAAATTCTCTCATGGCCGTGAATCGTATCGTGACATTCAAGAAATGAGTTTAAGATCCAATCAAATACATTAAACATGTATACTCAAATAGTGAATCTTCATTTATCATATAAATGGTTCATACATAAGGCATTGCCTTAGGACATCTCTCATATATTACTAACAGACTCCCACTTGGCCTAATGCCAATCGCTACAGATCTAATACCATAAGCACTAACATGACCTCAAACTTACTGAGGTAATGCCAGTCAAAGGATCCGCTAAGTTCCTTTCAAAGGGGAATTTTCTCGATTTGTATTTCATTCCTACCGATGATCTCTCTCGATAAGATGATAGCGGGCACATGTTTGGATCGTTGATGAGACCTTGGCTCTTCGCTCATGCAATTGCTCCATTGTTGTCGCAGAGACCGAGTATTGCTTCAACAATGGCCGAATCACACCAAGTTCATGAACGAACTTCTTGATCCAAACCGCCTTTCACGCTCCGCCGCAATATATTCGCCTCTGGTAGAATCCGCCATGCCTCTTGTTTGGAACTTTTCCAACTCATCGCGCTTCATTCAAGGTGAACACGATCCGCATCGAGACCGAATCATCCTTGTCTATCCGAAGTCGCATCCGTATACCCGCCAGATCACCATGTCCCCTTCTCCATATATTAGGAACACATCCTTAGTTCTTCTCAAGTACTTAAGGATCGCCTTAACATACCCCAATGATCCATTCCTCGATCGGATCCGTATCCGCCGTGACACTCGAGCATACGATACATCGGGCCTCGTACATAACATAGCATACATGATAGATCCTATTGCGATGCATAGGAATCTTACTCATGCAAATCCTCTCGCCTTCTCAGGCGTGGACACATAGACTTCAAAGGTGTACCCATGCCCGATGGGTAGATAACCTTTCTTGGATTCCGACATGCTAAACCTCTTTAGCACTTGGCCTATATATGTAGACCGCGAAAGACCAAGCAAACCGTTTCGATCTATCTCTATAGATCTTAATCCCGAGGATGTAGGTTGCTTCTCCCAGGTCTTTCATGGAGAATGTCTTGGATAACCAAACCTTAACTGACTGTAAGATTGAAACATCGTTTCCTATAAGTAGTATGTCATCGACATACAATACTAGGAATACGACTGCACTCTAACTAACCTTCTTGTACACACAAGGTTCGTCTGGATTTTGTGAGAAATCAAACTTTTTGATTGTCTCATCAAAACGGATATTCCAGCTCCTGGATGCTTGCTTCAATCCATAAATGGATCGTCGCAATTTGCATACCTTGGTTTTATCAACGATGTGAAACCCTCAGTGTATCATATACACGCCTCGAGAGTTTCCATTAAGGAAAGCATTTTCACATCCATCCGCCATATCTCATAATCATAATGAGCCGCTATGGCCGGGAGCATCCGAATGGATTTAAGATAGCTACAAAGTGAATAGGTTTCGTCATAATCAACACCTTGCTTTTGACGATATCCTTTCGCCACCAATCTAGCCTTATAGGTAATCACATTACCATCCATGTCGGTTTTCTTCTTGAAAACCCACTTGCACCCTATAGGCTTTATGCCTTCAGGTGGGTCAACCAAGTTCCAAACTTGGTTTTTGTACATGGAATCCATTTCCGACTTCATGGCACCAAGCCACTTATCCCTTTCTGAACTTGTCAGCACTTCTTCATAACTGGTAGGCTCCTCATCATCAATGAGTAACACGTCGTTCGATTCTACGAGAAATCCATATCTCTCAGAATGTGCGTGTTCTACCGTGATCTACGAAGATGTGGTGTTACAATAAGTCCAAATTGATTGCTCTCATCACTATGAGTTGCCTGGTTGTTGTGCTTCACCAGGTATCTCATTAATGTCTATTTGAGTCTCTCGAGCCTCCTCAAGCTCGACGACACTCCCACTGTTTTCTTGCAAGAGAAACTCTTTCTCTAGAAACACAGCATGCCTTGAAACAAACACCTTTTGTTCCACAGGATGATAGAATTGGTAACCCCTTGTTTCCTTAGGGTATCCAATAAATAGACATTTATCAGACTTAGCATCCAGTTTGTCTGATACAGTCCGCTTCACATAAGCAGGACAACCCCATATCTTCAAGTAAGATACATGAGGTTTCTTACCATTCCATATCTCAGATGGAGTAGTTGAGACTACCTTGGTAGGCATTCTGTTTAACAAGTAAACAGCTGTCTGAAGTGCATAACCCCAAAAGGACTTGGGAAGAGTTGCATGATTCATCATTGACCTGACCATGTCCAACAAGGTCCGGTTACGCCTCTCAGATACACCATTATGCTGTGGTGTATAGGGCGGAGTACATTGAGACAATATGCCATTGTCTCTTAGATAATCAAGAAACTCTTGACTTAAGTATTCACCACCTCGATCCGATCGAAGCATTTTAATACTCTTGTCATGTTGTTTCTCTACTTCATTTCTGAATTCTTTGAACCTTTCAAAGGCTTCAGACTTGTGTTTCATCAAGAACACATACCCAAACCGTGAGTGATCATCGGTGAAGGTAATGAAGTAGCTATAGCCTCCTAATGCTTGAGTTGACATAGGTCCACATACATCAGTATGTACTAAACCTAGTAACTCTCCCACTCGTTCACCTTTTCCAGTAAAAGGTAACTTAGTCATCTTGCCTTTTAAGCATGATTCGCATGTATCGTATGAATCAAATTCAAACGATTCCAGAATTCCACATCGGTGTAATTCGGACATGCGTTTCTTGCTTATATGGCCAAGACGACAATGCCACATATAGGAGTCTATGTGATTATCCTTTCGAGCACGCGTGTTGCTCGCTTCGATATTGAAAATGTCACTGGATACGTCCAACGCGTATAAATGTCATTACTCAAAGTTCCAGCCCATAAAGTACGCCATTCAAAGTTATATAACAACAATTGTTACTAAACGTTAAATGGAAACCATTTCTATTTAAGCAGGAAATAGAAACAATGTTCTTTATTAGAGAAGGAACATAATAGCAATTGTCCAGTTCCAAGACTAGTCCACTAGGGAGCTTCAGCAAATAAGTTCCGATGGCGACCGCAGAACCTTTGCTCCATTGCCAACTCGCAAATTTGACTCCCTCCGACAAGTCTTCTTCTATTCCTTAGCCCTGTATGTCATTACATATATGTGAGCTACACCCAAGATCCAATACCCAAGTGTCTAAGGAAATAGAATGACAATCAATAACGAAGATACTCAAGAGGATGGGGCATCTGGATGCCTTCTTCTTCTTCATGGACTCAAGATAAATCTTGCAGCTTTCTTCGCCAAGGGCCTTCCTTGCCACAGTGATGGCAAGTGCCCTTTAGGTTCGCCTTCTTTGCCTTTTTCTTTCCTTTTCTTCTATTTTTGCCTTCCTCTTAGAACCTTTCTTTGAGGAATCAATTCAATGAACCGCCTTCTCCTCATGCTTCATGTAAGGCTCCACGATCCTTCGATATTGAGGAGCTCGAATGGTGGATTCCAATTTGTTCATCCGATAGTTCATCACAAATTGCGAGAAACTCTTGGGCAAACAATGCAGAATTAAGTCAATACTTAACTCATGATCCATCACAAAACTGAGGGTAGCTAGCCGCTCGATGTACCCGTTCATCTTTAGCACAAACTGTACTATAGACGAACCTTCTTGCATCTTCGTGGTGAAGAGGAGCCTAGAGACCTCGAACCTTTCGGATCTCGCTTGCTCATCGAACAACTCATGAAGATGGAAGACCATAGTGTTAGCATCCATATGCTCATGCTGCTTCTGCAGCTCGTGTACCATCGCCGCTTAGCATGATGCAACTCGCCACCGCCACATGCTTCGATAGACCAACATTTGTCCGAGTTGCATCGCCCTTAGACGCCAGAAGAGGCTCTTCAAGGACATATGCAAGCTTTTCCGCCTTGAGAACAATTCTCGTGTTTCTAAGCCACCCAGAAGTTAGGCCTAATACTTTGTCAATCCAAAATAGTGTGCAAATTCAAAGACGTCATGATCAATTTATTGACCTAGAAATACAAAACGAGCATATATGAGAAAATGATTTTAAAATGCATCAATATACATTTATAAATCCCATTCATTTTTCGAATTTCAAAAAACCCAAAATCACTTCGGGAGATCGTAGGTCCATCTCCGAATGGGCTGATATCCATCATAGTTATGAACAACCTTGGAGAGAGTCCAACAAGCCATTCATAACTACGACGGTAGGTATCAACTATACCGATTGCATATCACGTATATGCAACTATCACAATGTGCTATCAACTAATTGAATGTTCACACATACATCGGGTTGTTAACACATTAACAAGTATGCATCATATGCATAGCACCCAACTTCACCTCCCTTTGGAGAGAGTCCAACAAGCCGATGCTCCAGGTTAAAGCCAACCCATTAATCGGGACATAGTTTTAATATGGTTAGAGTGCATTCAACCAATTAGCCCAGCTTGGAGAGAGTCCAACAACCAAAGCTAACGATTGACCTCTGACTCTTACCATATTAGTATTAAACTATTCCATGGTTTGAACATATTCAGGTTCGAGCCGGGCTTGGAGAGAGTCCAACAACCCAAACAAGAAACAGAACTCTGGTTCTAACCATATTAATGGAAGGTGTAGGCTTTAATATTGATTAAGGGTTTTTATGTCTCATCCTCTTTGCATGCAAATAACTATTATCTACATGGCATGGCATACATGGCATACATCTACATGTCACGACACGCATGGCATAATGTTATGCATCTAATGCAATTACATGGCATACAATTATGTCATGTTTATAATTTCCTTATATGTCATAACTATTTATGGAAATAAAATATGTTTAAGATTTGATTCTCCAAATCAAATCATAATTAAATTAGGAAACAAATTTCCAAATCTAATCACATATTTTATTCATGGAATTATTTGATTAAGGAAAATCTATTTAGGAAACCAATTTCCTAAATCATTAAAACTACTTATGGAAATAAAATATTTTAAGATTTGATTTCCCAAATCAAATCATGATTAAATTAGGAAACAAATTTCAAGAATCTAATCAAATATTTTATTTATGGAAAATATCAATTTCCATAAATACTTCCAACTTTCCAAAAGTGGAAGATTTCCATAAATACTTCTAGACTTTCCAAAATTAAAAAATTTCCATAAATACTTCTAAATTTCCAAAATTAGAAAATTTCCAGAAATACATTATGACTATCGCAAAACCATTTTACGATTATGTCGAAACACAACCTGGGCTCTGATACCAATCGGGTTTCCTGATCACAAGGCAGGTGTGTTCGATCATGTTTCGTAAACATGAGCACAGCGGAAGCAATAAAAATAATAAATACTCCTATTTATTACAACACACACAACACACGCATGCTATTACAACAAGTGTAGACATAACCGTAAATTAAAATTGCAATAAAAGAAATTAAACTATGTTATACCTTCCGTATGACGTGTAGCGGGAACGGCATCAACCGGAACGATCCTCGTAAGAATCGTCTCTATCCGTATCCACGCCGAGCTCCTCGGGATGACTTCGCTAAGTCACGAGCTTCGTCTTCAGACGGGTTACTAGCCTCGTGTTGAAGACGACGTGATCGAGAGATGATCACGATCCGAATCCAAATTCGGATCCAAAACGAGTTCTCAAAACTCGCTTCTCCGGAGAGGTATTCGTCAACCGTTTGACGAATCCTTCGCCCTCCACTCAGAGGATTACCGGAGATAAATCCTCGTATGTTAGCCGCTGTCGGAGCACTAACCGCCGCCCAAACGACGCCCGAAGAGAAGAAGCTGTCCAGAAAACTGGACAGCTTGGTGGAGGAGATAGGCGCCGCCAACAAAGGAAGCCAAGTGCTCACCTTGATGCCAAACCTAAGGAGGATCGCCGAACTCTTCCGCAGCAGCTCGACGCCGCGTAGGAGGAAGGAAGCCGCCTGACGCCGGTTGAGGAGCGGGCGGCAACACAAGTTGGGCGGCAACAATGTGTTGGGAGGCTAGGTTTGGATGATTGGATTAGTTAGGGTTTAACAATCCCTTAAGCCCACTTTTTATAGAGAACTAATTCTCTTAATGGTTAATGGATCATATCCATAAAGCCCGTTAACCCGCTCCATTAAGATAAGTTAAAATAAACCAAACCATGATGGTTTATTTTAAGTTAAAACGACCCGAACCAACTTTTGGTTCATTCGTTTAAAATAAACCAAACCCTTTGGTTTATTCTCCTCCATTGGATTAGAACCAAACCATTTTGGTCCATCCATTATGTCTTCATAAGACACGGCCCATCCACGCTTCCATTGCGATCAAACAATTTCATGCTCGCTTATGTTTGGTCCAACCAAACATAGTTTCTCTCATTCGAGAATCTCATTCTCAAGCTCGCTTTAAATCCTTTGGATTACGCTGCAGCGTGTGACCAAATAGGTTCTCGGTTTATGTGGCCGCCTATAATTAACCATTAATTATAGAACGATCATGAGTGGCACCTAGTAGTACATCATGATCCCCAATTAACCAAAAGATCAATGGTTGATCCGTAACTATTTCAAACCCTTCAAGAGCCGAATGAATTGTGCCCCATTCCTTCACTCATCTTATACCCACTTGGTTCAGACATGGTCTATTGTGTCACCCTCACTAGGTCGACTACGCCACACCTAGCCCAAGTATCATTTCCTCGCCCTACGGATTCTAGTTACTCCACATGTATCGAAGAGTACCTTACTCTATACATGTAATGCTTTGGCCAAAGACTTTAGTAACAATCCGACGAGAGGCCATGGGTATACATCTCCTCGCAAGGAGTGGTGAATCCTTTATAGGCTATTCAAACACCTTCGATCACTGACTTATACCCAATCATCTCGGTCCACATCTCCTTAGAGATGTTTGCTTAAGATGTCAAAGCATAAGTCTCCATGATCAAGATGACTTGAATACCGCAAGTCAAAGGAACATCGTGACTTAAGCTACAAGAAGAACTTCATTGACATATCTATATATGCAGAGAACCATATGAAGTCTTACTACCGGTCACTCCAATGAACTAGTTACCATAACTAGCATCCACGATTAACTCGACATCACTATGTCTCCACCAAGAGAATCACCGCTTGATACACCAAGGAGTATACCTGTAAGTCTGCAGAATTGATGGTGTCCAAATCCATCAATTCATCGACTAGGGATAATTCCGATACATCACAATTACACATGTAGAGATACTCACTAGTTGTGATCCAATCAAAAATTCTCTCATGCTGTGAATCGTATCGTGGACATTCAGTAAATGAGTTTAAGATCCAATCAAATACATTAAAAATGTATACTCAAATAGTGAATCTTCATTTATCATATAAATGGTTCATACATAAGGCGATTATCTTAGGACATCTCTCATATATTACTAACATTTCATACATGGAATCCATTTCCGACTTCATGGCACCAAGCCACTTATCCCTTTCTGAACTTGTCAGCACTTCTTCATAACTGGTAGGCTCCTCATCATCAATGAGTAACACGTCGTTCGATTCACTTATGAGAAATCCATATCTCTCAGGAATATTGCGTGTTCTACCAGATCTACGAAGATGTGGTGTTACAATAGGTCCAGCCGATTGCTCATCACTATGAGTTGTCGGCTGTTGTGCTTCACCAGGTATCTCATCAATGTCTATTTTAGTCTCTCGAGCCTCCTCAAGCTCGACGACACTCCCACTGTTTTCTTGCAAGAGAAACTCTTTCTCTAGAAACACAGCATGCCTTGAAACAAACACCTTTTGTTCCACAGGATGATAGAATTGGTAACCCCTTGTTTCCTTAGGGTATCCAACAAATAGACATTTATCAGACTTAGCATCCAATTTGTCTAATACAGTCCGCTTCACATAAGCAGGACAACCCCATATCTTCAAGTAAGATACATGAGGTTTCTTACCATTCCATATCTCATATGGAGTAGTTGAGACTACCTTGGTAGGCATTCTGTTTAACAAGTAAACAAATGTCCAAGTGCATAACCCCAAAAGGACTTGGGAAGAGTCGCATGATTCATCATTGACTGACCATGTCCAACAAGGTCCGATTACGCCTCTCGGATACACCATTATGCGTGGTGTATAGGTGGAGTCCATTGAGACAATATACCATTGTCTCTTAGATAATCAAGAAACTCTTGACTTAAGTATTCACCACCTCGATCCGATCAAGTATTTTAATACTCTTATCATGTTGTTTCTCTACTTCATTTCTGAATTCTTTGAACCTTTCAAAGGCTTCGACTTGTGTTTCATCAAGAACACATACCCAAACCGTGAGTGATCATCATGAAGGTAATGAAGTAGCTATAGCCTCCTAATGCTTGAGTTGACATAGGTCCACATACATCGCATGTATTAGTCCTAGTAACTCTCCCACTGCTCACCTTTTCCAAAGAAAGGTAACTTAGTCATCTTGCCTTTTAAGCATGATTCGCATGTATCGTATGAATCCAATTCAAACGATTCCAGAATTCCACATCGGTGTAATTCGGACATGCGTTTCTTGCTTATATGGCCAAGACGAAATGCCACATATAGGAGTCTATTTGATTATCCTTCGAGCACGCTGTTGCTCGCTTCGATATTGAAAATGTCACCGGATACGCCCTAACGATAAATGTCATTACTCAAGGTTCCAGCCCATAAAGTACGCCATTCAAAGTTATATAACAACAATTGTTACTAAACGTCAAATGGAAACCATTTCTATTTAAACAGAAATAGAAACAATGTTCTTTATTAGAGAAGGAACATAATAGCAATTGTCCACTTCTAAGACTAGTCCACTAGGAGCTTCAAAGAAATAAGTTCCGATGGCGACCGCAAAGAACTTTGCTCCATTGCCAACTCGCAAATTTGACTCTCGAAGTCTTCTTCTATTCCTTAGCCCCATGTCATTACATATATGTGAGCCACACCCAAAGATCCAATACCCAAGTGTCTAAGGAAATAGAATGACAATCAATAACGAAGATATCAAGAGGATGGGGCATCGATGCCTTCTTCTTCTTCATGGACTCAAGATAAATCTTGTAGCTTTCTTCGCTGGCCTTCCTTGCCACATAAGAATGGCAAGTGCCTTTTCTGGTTCGCTTTCCTTTTTCTTCTTTCCTTTCTTCTGCTCTTTGCCTTTCCTCTTAGAACCTTTCGAGGAATCTAATAGAACTGCCTTCTCCTCATGCTTCATGTAAGGCTCCAACCTTCAAGATATCGAGGAGCTTCGGGAATGGTGGATTCTAATTTGTTCATCCGATAGTTCATCACAAATTGTGAGAAACTCTTGGGCAAACAATGCAATTAAGTCAATACTTAACTCATGATCCATCACAAAACCGAGGGTGGCTATATGTACCTGCTCATCTTTAGCAAACCGCACTGCATTTAACCTTCTTGCATCTTTGGTGAAGAGGAGCCTGAGACTCGAACCTTTCGGATCTCGCTTTCATCGAACAACTCATGAAGATGGACGACCATAGTATTAGCATCCATATGCTCATGATGCTATTCGCATTGTACTCAGCATTGCACTAGCATGATGCAACTCGCTTCCGCCACATGTCGATAGACCAAAATTGGTTGGAGTTGCATCGCCTTAGATGGCCAGAAGAGGCTCTTCAAGGACATATGCAAGCTTTTCCGCCTTGAGAACAATTCTCAGGTTTCTAAGCCAGTCCAGGAAGTTAGGCCCAGTCAGTTTGTTCGAATCCAAAATAGTGCGCAAATTCAAAGACGTCATGATCAATTTATTGACCTAGAAATACAAAACGAGCATATATGAGAAAATGATTTTAAAAATGCATCAATATACATTTATAAATCCCATTCATTTTATGAATTTCAAAAACCCCAAAATCACTTCGGGAGATCGTATGTCCATCTCCGAATGGGCTGATATCCATCATAGTTATGAACAACCTTGGAGAGAGTCCAACAAGCCATTCATAACTACGACGGTAGGTATCAACTATACCGATTGCATATCACGTATATGCAACTATCACAATGTGCTATCAACTAATTGAATGTTCACACATACATCGGGTTGTTAACACATTAACAAGTATGCATCATATGCATAGCACCCAACTTCACCTCCCTTTACATCGACCTTGGAGAGAGTCCAACAAGCCGATGCTCCAGGTTAAAGCCAACCCATTAATCGGGAAATAGTTTTAATACGGTTAGAGCGCGTTCAACCAATTAGCCCAGCTTGGAGAGAGTCTAACAACCAAAGCTAACGATTGACCTCTGACTCTTACCATATTAGTATAAAACTATTCCATGGTTTGAACATGTTCGGGTTCGAGCCGGGCTTGGAGAGAGTCCAACAACCCAAACAAGAAACGGACCTCTGGTTCTAACCATATTAATGGAAGGTGTAGGCTTTAATATTGTTTAAGGGTTTTTATGTCTCATCCTCTTTGCATGCAAATAACTATTATCTACATGGCATGGCATACATCTACATGTCACGACACGCATGGCATAATGTTATGCATCTAATGCAATTACATGACATACAATTATGTCATGTATATAACTTCCTTATATGTCATAACTATTTATGGTAATAAAATATGTTTAAGATTTTATTCTCCAAATAAAATCATAATTAAATTAGGAAACAAATTTCCAAATCTAATCACATATTTTATTTATGGAATTATTTGATTAAGGAAAATCTATTTAGGAAACCAATTTCCTAAATCATTAAAACTACTTATGGAAATAAAATATTTTAAGATTTGATTTCCCAAATCAAATCAAGATTAAATTAGGAAACAAATTTCCAAAATCTAATCAAATATTTTATTTATGGAAAATATCAATTTCCATAAATACTTCCAACTTTCCAAAAGTGGAAGATTTCCATAAATACTTCTAGACTTTCCAAAATTGAAAAATTTCCATAAATACTTCTAAATTTCCAAAATTAGAAAATTTAAATAAATATTATGACTATCGCAAAACCATTTTACGATTATGTCGAAAACACAACCTGGGCTCGATACCATCAAGTTGGGTTTCTGCATCAGCATGTGTGTGTTCGATGTTTCGTAAACATGAACACAGCGAACGCAATAAAAATAATAAATCTACATTTATTACAACACACACAACACACGCATGCATATTACAACAAGTGTAGACATAACCGTAAATTTAAATTTGCAATAAAAGGAAATTTATCTACATTATACCTTCTATGACGTAGCGGAACGGCATCAACCGAACGATCCTCGCTAGAATCGCTCTATCCAGATCCACGCCGAGTTCCTCGATGACTTCGCTAAGCACGAGCTTCGTCTTCGCACGGGTTACTAGCCTCGTGTTGAAGACGACGTGATCGAGATGATCACGATCCGAATCCAAATTCGATCCTAATACGAAGTTCTCAAACTCGCTTCTCCGAGAGGTATTCGCCAACCAATTGACGAATCCTTCGCCCTCCACTAGATGATTACCGAGATCGAATCCCCGGTAAGTTAGCCGCTGTCGGAGTCCAACCGCCGCCCAAACGACACTCCGAAGAGGAGAACAAGCTGTCCAGAAAACTGGACAGCTTTGGTGGAGGTGATAGGCGCCGCCAACCAAGGAGATAGAGCTCACCTTGATGCCAACTTGAAGGAGATCACCGAGCACTAACGGCAGCAGCTGACGCGAGGGAAGGTGAAGCACCTGGGCGACCGTTGGAGCCTCAAGGTGGGCGGCAAGGAGGAGGAGTTGGCGCCGAATTTCTCCAAGGAGAGGTGGGCGGCAACTTAGTGTTGTGGATTATGGATTAATTATCCCTTAAGCCCTATTTTATAGAGAACTAATTCTCTTAATGGTTATTGGATCATAACCATTAGGCCCATTAACCCGCTCCATTAGGATAAGTTAAAATAAACCAAACCATGATGGTTTATTTTAAGTTAAAACGAACCGAACCAACTTTTGGTTCATTCGTTTAAAATAAACCAAACCCTTTGGTTTATTCTCATCCATTGGATTAGGACCAAACCATTTTGGTCCATCCATTATGTCTTCATAAGACACGGCCCATCCACGCTTCCATTGCGACTGAAACAATTTCATGCTCGCTTTATGTTTGGTCCAACCAAACATAGTTTCTCTCGGTCCGAGAATCTCATTCTCAAGCTCGTTTTAAATCCTTTGGATTACACTCGTTGTGCATGTGACCAAATAGGTTCTCGGTTTATGTTGGCCGTCTATAATTAACCATTAATTATAGAACGATCATGAGTGGCACCTAGTAGTACATCATGATCCCCAATTAACCTAAAAGATCAACGGTTGATCCAGAACTATTTCTGAAACCCTTCAGCAGCTCGAATGATTCGTGCCCCATTCCCTTCACTCATCTTATACCCACTTGGTTCAGGACATGGTCTATCGTGTCAGTCCCCACTAGGCTGACTACGTCACACCTAGCCCAAGTATCATTTCTCGTCCTACGGATTCTAGTTACTCCACATGTATCGAAGAGTACCTTACTCTAAACATGTAATGCTTTGGCCAAAGACTTTAGTAACAATCCGACGAGAGGCCATGGGTATACATCTCCTCGCAAGGAGTGGTGAATCTTTATAGGCTATTCAAACACCTTCGATCACTTCGACTTATACCCAATCATCCCGGTCCACATCTCCTTAGAGATGTTTGCTTAAGATGTCAAAGCATAAGTCTCCATGATCAAGATGACTTGAATACCGCAAGTCAAAGGAACATCGTGACTTAAGCTACAAAGAAGAACTTCATCGACATATCTATATATGCAGAGAACCATATGAAGTCTTACTACTGGTCACTCCAATGAACTAGTTACCATAACTAGCATCCACGATTAACTCCGACATCACAATGTCTCCAAACAAAGGAGAATCACCGCTTGATACACCAAGGAGTATACTGTGAATCTCGGTAATTGATGGTGTCCAAATCCATCAATTCATCGACTAGGATAATTCCGATACATCACAATTACACATGTAGAGATACTCACTAGTTGTGATCCAATCACAAATTCTCTCATGCCGTGAATCGATCGTGACATTCAAGAAATGAGTTTAAGATCCAATCAAATACATGAAACATGTATACTCAAATAGTGAATCTTCATTTATCATATAAATGGTTCATACATAAGGCGATTGCCTTAGGACATCTCTCATATATTACTAACAGACTCCCACTTGGCCTAATGTCAATCGCTACGGTATCCAATACCATAAGCACTAACATGACCCTCAAACTTACTTTGAGGTAATGCTTTAGTCAAAGGATCCGCTAAGTTCCTTTCAGTAGGAATTTTCTCGATTTGTATTTCGTTCCTACTGATGATCTCTCGATAAGATGATAGCGGCGGCTACATGTTTGATCATCGATGAGACCACATCAAGTTCAAAGATGAACTTCGATCCAAACCGCCTTTTCGATGCTTCCAAAGCTGCAATGTATTCTGCCTTAGTGACACAATCCGCTATAGTGTCAAGCTTAGAACCTTTCCAACTTATTGCACCTCCATTCCAGGTGAATACATACCCAGACTGAGACATGGAATCATCCTTGTCTGTCTGGAGCTGGCATCCGTATACCCACGTATCACCATGTACCCTTCTCCATATATTAGGAACACATCCTTAGTTCTTCTCAAGTACTTAAGGATCGTCTTAACAGCCGCCCAATGATCCATTCTCGATCGATCGTATCCGCCGTGACACTCGTGAGCATACGATACATCGGGCCTCGTGACATAACATAGCATACATGATAGATCCTATCATGATGCATAGGAATCTTACTCATGCAAATCCGGCGCGACACATAGACTTCAAAGGTGTACCCATGCCCGATGGGTAGGAAACCTTTCTTGGATTCCGACATGCTAAACCTCTTTAGCACTTGGCCTATATATGTAGATCGCGAAAGACCAAGCAACTGCTTCGATCTATCTCTATAGATCTTAATCCCGAGGATGTAGGTTGCTTCTCCTGTGTCTTTCATGGAGAATGTCTTGATAACCAAACCTTAATCGATCAGTAAGATTGAAACATCATTTCCTATAAGTAGTATGTCATCAACATACAATACTAGGAACACGATCGCACTCCCACTAACCTTCTTGTACACACAAGGTTCTGCTCGATTTTGTGAGAAATCAAACTTTTGATTGTCTCATCAAAATGGATATTCCACTCGGATGCTTGCTTCAATCCATAAATGGATCGCAATTTGCATACCTTGGTTTTATCAACCGATGTGAAACCTCAGTCAGTATCATATACACGCCCTCGAGGTGTTTCCATTAAGGAAAGCGTTTTCACATCCATCCGCCATATCTCATAATCATAATGAGTCACATGGCCAGTGAGCATCCGAATGGATTTAAGATAGCTACAAAGTAATAGGTTTCGCCATAATCAACACCTTGTTTTTGACGATATCCTTCGCCACCAATCTAGCCTTATAGGTAATCACATTACCATCCATGTCGGTTTTCTTCTTGAAAACCCACTTGCACCCTATAGGCTTTATCCTTCAGTGGGTCAACCAAGTTCCAAACTTGGTTTTCATACATGGAATCCATTTCCGACTTCATGGCACCAAGCCACTTATCCCTTTCTCGAACTTGTCAAGACTTCTTCATAACTGTAGGCTCTCATCATCAATGAGTAACACATCGCTCGATTCACTTATGAGAAATCCATATCTCTCAGAATATTATGTGTTCTACCGTGATCTACGAAGATGTGGTGTTACAATAGGTCCAAATGATTGCTCATCACTATGAGTTGCCTACTCAGGCTTCACCGTTATCTCATCAATGTCTATTTGAGTCTCTCGAGCCTCCTCAAGCTCGACGACACTCCCACTGTTTTCTTGCAAGAGAAACTCTTTCTCTAGAAACACAGCATGCCTTGAAACAAACACCTTTTGTTCCACAAGATGATAGAATTGGTAACCCATTGTTTCCTTAGGGTATCCAATAAATAGACATTTATCAGACTTAGCATCCAATTTGTCTGATACTGTCAGCTTCACATAAGCAGGACAACCCCATATCTTCAAGTAAGATACATGAGGTTTCTTACCATTCCATATCTCATATGGAGTAGTTGAGACTACCTTGGTAGACATTCTGTTTAACAAGTAAACAGCTGTCTGAAGTGCATAGCCCCAAAAGGACTTGGGAAGAGTCGCATGATTCATCATTGACCTGACCATGTCCAACAAGGTCCGCTACGCCTCGATACACCATTATGTCATGGGTGTATAGGGCGGAGTCCATTGAGACAATATACTATTGTCTCTTAGATAATCAAGAAACTCTTGACTTAAGTATTCACCACCTCGATCCGATCGAAGTATTTTAATACTCTTATCATGTTGTTTCTCTACTTCATTTCTGAATTCTTTGAACCTTTCAAAAGCTTCAGACTTGTGTTTCATCAAGAACACATACCCAAACCGTGAGTGATCATCGGTGAAGGTAATGAAGTAGCTATAGCCTCCTAATGCTTGAGTTGACATAGGTCCACATACATCAAGATGTATTAGACCTAGTAACTCTCCCACTGCTCACCTTTCCAAAGAAAGGTAACTTAGTCATCTTGCCTTTTAAGCATGATTCGCATGTATCGATGAATCCAATTCAAACGATTCCGCAATTCCACATCGTGTAATTCGACATGCGCTTCTTGCTTATATGGCCAAGACGACAATGCCACATATAGGAGTCTATTTGATTATCCTTCGAGCACGCTGTTGCTCGCTTCGATATTGAAAATGTCACTGGATACGTCCAACGTATAAATGCCATTACTCAAGGTTCCAGTTCCATAAAGTATGTCATTCAAAGTTATATAACAACAATTGTTACTAAACGTCAAATGGAAACCATTTCTATTTAAACAGGAAATAGAAACAATGTTCTTTATTAGAGAAGGAACATAATAGCAATTGTCCAGTTCTAAGACTAGTCCACTAGGGAGCTTCAGCAAATAAGTTCCAATGGCGACCGCAGCAACCTTTGCTCCATTGCCAACTCGCAAATTTGACTCCCCTCTGACAAGTCTTCTTCTATTCCTTAGCCCCTGTATGTCATTACATATATGTGAGCCACACCCAGTATCTAATACCTAATTGTCTAAGGAAATAGAATGACAATCAATAACGAAGATACCTGAAGAGGATGGGGCATCGGATGCCTTCATCTTCTTCATGGACTCAAGATAAATCTTGCAGTTTCTTTGCCAGTGGCCTTCCTTGCCACAGTGATGGCAAGTGCCCTTTTGTGCTGGTTCTACCTTCTTTTCCTTTTTCTTCTTTCCTTTCTTCTGTTCTTTTGCCTTCCTCTTAGAACCTTTCTTTGAGGAATCAACTAACAGAACCGCCTTCTCCTCATGCTTCACAGAAGGCTCCACAGTCTTCAGCATATTGAGGAGCTCGGGAATGGTGGATTCTAATTTGTTCATCCGATAGTTCATCACAAATTGTGAGAAACTCTTTGGCAAACAATGCAGAATTAAGTCAATACTTAACTCATGATCCATCACAAAACCGAGGGTGGCTAGCTGCTCGATGTACCCGTTCATCTTTAGCACAAACTACACTACAGACGAACCTTCTTGCATCTTCATGGTGAAGAGGAGCCTAGAGACCTCGAACCTTTCGGATCTCGCTTGCTCATCGAACAACTCATGAAGATGGAAGACCATAGTATTAGCATCCAGCGCTGTACCATCGCCGCTAGCATGATGCAACTCGCTAGCTCAGAATCTGCCACATGCTTCTGATAGACCAACATTTGGTCTGGAGTTGCATCGTCCTTAGGACGGTCAGGAAGAGGCTCTTCAAGGACATATGCAAGCTTTTCCACCTTAAGAATAATTCTCAGGTTTCTAAGCCAGTCCAGGAAGTTAGGCCCAGTCAGTTTGTGCGAATCTAAAATAGGGCACAAATTCAAAGACGTCATGATCAATTTATTGACCTAGAAATACAAAACGAGCATATATGAGAAAATGATTTTAAAAATGCATCAATATACATTTATAAATCCCATTCATTTTTCGAATTTCAAAAACCCCAAAATCACTTCGGGAGATCGTAGGTTCATCTCCGAATGGGCTGATATCCATCATAGTTATGAACAACCTTGGAGAGAGTCCAACAAGCCATTCATAACTACGACGGTAGGTATCAACTATACCGATTGCATATCACGTATATGCAACTATCACAATGTGCTATCAACTAATTGAATGTTCACACATACATCGGGTTGTTAACACATTAACAAGTATGCATCATATGCATAGCACCCAACTTCACCTCCCTTTACATCGACCTTGGAGAGAGTCCAACAAGCCGATGCTCCAGGTTAAAGCCAACCCATTAATCAGGAAATAGTTTTAATACGGTTAGAGCGCGTTCAACCAATTAGCCCAGCTTGGAGAGAGTCCAACAACCAAAGCTAACAATTGACCTCTGACTCTTACCATATTAGTATTAAACTATTCCATGGGTTGAACTTGTTCGGGTTCGAGCCGGGCTTGGAGAGAGTCCAACAACCCAAACAAGAAACGGAACTCTGGTTCTAACCATATTAATGGAAGGTGTAGGCTTTAATATTGTTTAAGGGTTTTATGTCTCATCCTCTTTGCATGCAAATAACTATTATCTACATGGCATGGCATACATGGCATACATCTACATGTCACGACACGCATGGCATAATGTTATGCATCTAATGCAATTACATGACATACAATTATGTCATGTATATAATTTCCTTTTATGTCATAACTATTTATGGAAATAAAATATGTTTAAGATTTGATTCTCCAAATAAAATCATAATTAAATTAGGAAACAAATTTCCAAATCTAATCACATATTTTATTTATGGAATTATTTGATTAAGGAAAATCTATTTAGGAAACCAATTTCCTAAATCATTAAAACTACTTATGGAAATAAAATATTTTAAGATTTGATTTCCCAAATCAAATCAAGATTAAATTAGGAAACAAATTTCCAAAATCTAATCAAATATTTTATTTATGGAAAATATCAATTTCCATAAATACTTCCAACTTTCCAAAAGTGGAAGATTTTCATAAATACTTCTAGACTTTCCAAAATTGAAAATTTTCTATAAATGCTTCTAAATTTCCAAAATTAGAAAATTTCTAGAAATAACATTATGACTATCGCAAAACCATTTTACAATTATGTCAAAACACAACCTGGGCTCTGATACCACTGTTGGGTTTCCTGCACCGCGGCGTGTGTGTGTTCGATCACGTTTCGTAAACATGAACACAGCGGAAGCAATAAAAATAATAAATCTACATTTATTACAACACACACAACACACGCATGCATATTACAACAAGTGTAGACATAACCATAAATTTAAATTTGCAATAAAAGGAAATTTATCTACGTTATACCTTTCGTATGATGTGTAGCGGGAACGGCATCAACCGGAACGATCCTCGCTAGAATCGTCTCTATCCGTATCCACGCCGAGTTCCTCGGGATGACTTCGCTAAGCCACGAGCTTCGTCTTCGTACAGGTTACTAGCCTCGTGTTGAAGACGACGTGATCGAGAGATGATCACCCGAATCCAAATTCGGATCCTAATACGAGTTCTCAAAACTCGCTTCTCCGGAGAGGTATTCGTCAACCAATTGACGAATCCTTCATCCTCCACCTCAGAGGATTATCGGAGATCGAATCCCCGGTAAGTTAGCCGCTGTCGGAGCTCTAACCGTCGTCCAAATGACGCTCCGACGAGAGGAGAACAAGCTGTCCAGAAAACTGGACAGCTTTGGTGGAGGTGATAGGCGCCGGCCAACCAAGGGAGATAGAGCTCACCTTGATGCCAAACTTGAAGGAGATCACCGGAGCACTAACCGGCAGCAGCTCGACGCCGGCGAGGGGGAAGGTCAGCACCTTTTGGACGCCGGTTGGAGCCTCAAGGTGGGCGGCAGCAAGGAGGAGAAGAGTTGGCTCCAAATTTCTCCAAGGAGAGGTGGGCGGCAACTTAGGGTTGTGGATTAGAACTTAATTATCCCTTAAGCCCTCTTTTATAGAGAACTAATTCTCTTAATGGTTATTGGATCATAACCATTAGGCCCGTTAACCCACTCCATTAAGATAAGTTAAAATAAACCAAACCATGATGGTTTATTTTAAGTTAAAACGAACCGAACCAACTTTTGGTTCATTCGTTTAAAATAAACCAAACCCTTTGGTTTATTCTCCTCCATTGGATTAGAACCAAACCATTTTGGTCCATCCATTATGTCTTCATAAGACACGGCTCATCCACGCTTCCATTACGCCTGAAATGATTTCATGCTCGCTCCATGTTTGGTCCAACCAAACATAGTTTCTCTCGGTCTGAGAATCTCATTCTCAAGCTCGTTTTAAATCCTTCGGATTACGCTCGTTGTGCGTGTGACCAAATAGGTTCTCGGTTTATGTTGGCCGTCTATAATTAACCATTAATTATAGAACGATCATGAGTGGCACCTAGTAGTACATCATGATCCCCAATTAACCGAAAAGATCAACGGTTGATCCAGAACTATTTCTAAAACCCTTCAGCAGCTCGAATGAATCGTGCCTCATTCCCTTCACTATCTTATACCCACTTGGTTCAGGACATGGTCTATAGTGTCAGTCCCCACTAGGCTGACTACGTCACACCTAGCCCAAGTATCATTTCCTCGTCCTACGGATTCTAGTTACTCCACATGTATCGAAGAGTACCTTACTCTAAACATGTAATGCTTTGGACAAAGACTTTAGTAACAATCCGACGAGAGGCCATGGGTATACATCTCCTTGCAAGGAGTGGTGAATCCTTTATAGGCTATTCAAACACCTTCGATCATTTCGACTTATACCCAATCATCCCGGGTCCACATCTCCTCGGAGATGTTTGCTTAAGATGTCAAAGCATAAGTCTCCATGATCAAGATGACCTGAATACCGCAAGTCAAAGGAACATCGCACTTAAGCTACAGTAAGAACTTCATTGACATATCTATATATGCAGAGAACCATATGAAGTCTTACTGCTGGTCGCTCCAATGAACTAGTTACCATAACTAGCATCCACGATCAACTTCGGACATCACAATGTCTCCAGCCAGTGAGAATCAGCTGCTTGGATACACCAAGGAGTATACCTCGTGCTAGTCTCGACAGAATTGATGGTGTCCAAATCCATCAATTCATCGACTAGGGATAATTCCGATACATCACAATTACACATGTAGAGATACTCACTAGTTGTGATCCAATCACAAATTCTCTCATGCTGTGAATCGCATCGTGGACATTCAGTAAATGAGTTTAAGATCCAATCAAATACATGAAACATGTATACTCAAATAGTGAATCTTCATTTATCATATAAATGGTTCATACATAAGGCGATTGCCTTAGGACATCTCTCATATATTACTAACAGTAGAAGTTGGGGGTAAAGAATCAAAAGCCAGAGGGGGAAGGTGTACCATGGTTGGCTGTGAGGTGGGCACACCAGAAGTGGCGGAAGGGGATTGGTTCGACGAAGAATCTGGAGAGGATGGTATAGAGAGCATCGGAATGGAAGACTCTTCATTGGGAAGGTGAGAAACGGAGGGGCCGAGGCTAGGGCCCATAGAAGGTGAGGGGCTCTCCAAGTGATGAGCTGAAGGGGAGATGGGCAGTGGAGGAATATCAATTACCATGGGTTCAGGGATGGTGCCATATTTTGGAGAAAGGGAAGGCGTGGATGTAGAAGCACCTGTAGTCGATTGGTGTGGACGCACTACCTCCTTGAATTCATCTTCAGGTTGTGATGAAAGAGGAGGTGACTTCCCAACACTTACGACGGAGGGGGAGAAAATGAGAGAGTTAGGGTTTGTAAATAACAGAAGAGATGAAGAGGGGCTGGTTACTCTGGTTTCCTCTGGTACGGATGTAACAAGGGTTTCAGGCGGAGGCGAGGAAGAAAGGAGATAGTGGGCAGGTGGGACGGTGGTAGATGGGGGTGAAGGCGAAGATGAAGCTGACGGCTGACTATCACCCCGTTTGATCTGTGGGTAACGGCTTGCTATTTTGCAGAAGAAAAAGGAATGCATCCTGCCCGTGGGAGAAAAAAGAAAAATGCTGAGGTAGGTGACTGGGGCACCAGAAGATAGCGGCGGAAAGAAGAACAGACGCAGAAAAAGGAGACGAGAAGACGGAAGGGATGAAGATAACAAAAGAAAGAAAGGCGAAGCATCCCCTATAAAAGGAGGGAGGAATGGGCTTGTAACGGCTATCGGGCTCCTAGTTTATAGAAAAGGAGGCCCTAAGTGGAAGGAAAATGAGTATTTATTTCTTTGATGGCCCGTTATGAACTAAAACCCTTGCTTTCATAGGAGGGGAGGGATCGAGGTGTTCCCCTTCGGGATGAAGGTAGGAAGAATAGCAGTGTGAAAGCATCACACTCTTTATGTTGAAGGCCTTCGGGCAATATATATTATTTTATCCCCGTGCAGTGGTGGAACGGAAGAACTGAGGTCTCCTCGGTTACATATCATTTTTATCCCCGTCAAGCAGAAGAGTTGAGTTCATTCCTTAACTATACATTATTTTATCCCCGTACGGTGGTGGAACAGAAGAACTGAGGTCTCCTCAGTTATATATCATTTTTATCCCTGTGAAACGGAAGAGTTGAGCTTACTTCTCAACTATATATTATTTTATCACCGTGCGATGGTGGAACGGAAGAACTGAGGTCTCCTCAGTTATATATTATTTTTATCCTCGTGAAGCGAAAGAGTTGAGTTCATTCCTCAACTATACATTATTTTATCCCCGTGAGGTGGTGGAACGGAAGAACTGAGGTCTCCCCAGTTATATATCATTTTTATCCCCATGAAATGGAAGAGTTGAGCTTACTTCTCAACTATATATTATTTTATCTCCGTGTGGTGGTGGAACGGAAGAACTGAGGCCTCTCAGTTATATATCATTTTTATCCCCGTGAAACGGAAGAGTTGAGTTCATTTCTCAACTATACATTATTTTATCCCCGTGCGGTTGTGGAACGGAAGAACTGAGTCCTCCTCAGTTATATATCATTTTTATCCCCGTGAAACGGAAGAGTTGAGCTTACTTCTCATCTATATATTATTTTATCCCCGTGCGGTGGTGGAACAGAAGAACTGAGATCTCCTCAGTTATATATCATTTTTATCCCCATGAAGCGGAAGAGTTGAGTTCATTCCTCAACTATACATTATTTTATCCCCGTACGATGGTGGAACGGAAGAACTGAGGTCTCCTCAGTTATATATCATTTTTATCCCCGTGAAACGGAAGAGTTGAGCTTACTTATCAACTATATATTATTTTATCCCCGTGCGGTGGTGGAACGGAAGAACTGAGGTCTCCTCAGTTATATATCATTTTTATCGCCGTGAAATGGAAGAGTTGAGCTTACTTCTCAACTATATATTATTTTATCCCCGTGCGGTGGTGGAACAGAAGAACTGAGGTCTCCTCAGTTATATATCATTTTTATCCCCGTGAAACGGAAGAGTTGAGCTTACTTCTCAACTATATATTATTTTATCCCCGTGCGGTGGTGGAACGAAAGAACTGAGGTCTCCTCAGTTATATATCATTTTAATCCCCTTGAAGCGGAAGAGTTGAGTTCATTCCTCAACTATATATTATTTTATCCCCGTGTGATGGTGGAACGAAAGAACTGAGGTCTCCTCAGTTATATATCATTTTTATCCCCGTGAAACGGAAGAGTTGAGTTCATTTCTCAACTATACATTATTTTATCCCCGTGCGGTGGTGGAACGGAAGAACTGAGGTCTCTTCAGTTATATATCATTTTAATCCCCGTGAAACGGAAGAGTTGAGCTTACTTCTCAACTATATATTATTTTATCCCCGTACGGTGGTGGAACGGAAGAACTGAGGTCTCCTCAGTTATATATCATTTTTATCCCCGTGAAGCGGAAGAGTTGAGTTCATTCCTCAACTATATATTATTTTATCCCCGTGTGGTGGTGGAATGAAAGAACTGAGGTCTCCTCAGTTATATATCATTTTTATTCCTGTGAAACGGAAGAGTTGAGCTTACTTCTCAACTGTACCTTATTTTATCCCCGTGCAGTGGTGGAACGGAAGAACTGAGGTCTGCTCAGTTATATATCATTTTTATCCCCGTGAAACGGAAGAGTTGAGTTCATTTCTCAATTATAAATTATTTTATCCCCGTGTGGTGGTGGAACGGAAGAACTGAGGTCTCCTCAGTTATATATCATTTTTATCCCCGTGAAACTGAAGAGTTGAGCTTACTTCTCAACTGTACCTTATTTTATCCCCGTGCGGTGGTGGAACGGAAGAACTAAGGTCTCCTCAGTTATATATCATTTTTATCCTCGTAAAACGGAAGAGTTGAGCTTACTTCTCAACTATATATTATTTTATCCCCGTGCGATGGTGGAACGGAAGAACTGTGGTCTTCTCAGTTATATATCATTTTTATCCCCGTGAAACGGAAGAGTTGAGCTTACTTCTCAACTATACATTATTTTATCCCCGTGCGGTGGTGGAACGGAAGAATTGAGGTCTCCTCAGTTATATATCATTTTTATCCCCGTAAAACGGAAGAGTTGAGCTTACTTCTCAACTATATATTATTTTATCCCTGTGCGATGGCTGAGCGGAAGAGCTGAGTATCACCTCAACTATTTAGCATTTTATGTTCATACGGAGGGTGTATATGCGTGGTCCCTATGCACTGAAAGGGTGAAGAGGCAGTGCATCTATTTGATTTTCATATAAAAAAGATAAGATTTGACATAGCTCGAGAAATGTTAGAAGAAAAAGATAAGCGAGGAAAATGTAGATGAAAGCTGTTTTCACATAAAGTTCCTTATTTCAAAAAGATTACATATTACAACTCCTCACTGGGGAGAGGATAGTAAAAGAAACCCTTATGTATAGGGTTTTACAGTTCTTTGTTGGAAGGAACTGACGGAGTTTCTTTGTGCGGCTGGGGTTGGCATAATAGTTGCCGAAGGTAAGATTGTTGCTGGAAGATTTTCTTAGATAGTTCCTTCTGTGACCCGGCTAGTTGCTGGCGCAAAGAGTAGTTACTGTTGGGAGTATGGGGAATACAATCAAAGTCCCACATTGGTAAGACATGGAAAAGATCATGTGCTTATAAGAAAAAAGATATCTCCATTGGTATGAGGCCTTTTGGGTAAAGCCCAAAAACAAAACCATGAGGGCTTGGGCCCAAAGTGGACAATATCATGCCATTGTGGAGATATGTGGAGCTTATAAGCACTAACAATTGGTATCAGAGCCATGGTCCATGTCAAGCCATGAACCTCGAACGAAGGAAGTTGAGCTCCCACGTCCGGATCAAGAGAACCAGACATCAGGAAGGAAGTCTAGTTGGGTCGGGGGGACCGAACAACTGGCAGGAAGTCCTGGTGGGTTGAAGATCGGACATCAAGCAGAGAAAATCCTTCGAGGAGGGATAGGCTTGAGGGGGGGCCCAATGTGGTCCTTCGTTTGAGGGGGGGATTGTTGGGAGTATGGGGAATACAATCAAAGTCCCACATTGGTAAGACATGGAAAAGATCATGTGCTTATAAGAAAAAAGATATCTCCATTGGTATGAGGCCTTTTGGGTAAAGCCCAAAAACAAAACCATGAGGGCTTGGGCCCAAAGTGGACAATATCATGCCATTGTGGAGATATGTGGATCTTATATGCACTAACAATTACTAGCAGAAGTTTCCCTCAATCGTTGTTGCAAGTATCTCACCTGTTCCTCCAAATTAGCAATATAACGCTGCTCATCAACCTTTTCTTCAGCAGGAGGGGAATTGCTGCCCTGTTTAGACATTTTGTCCATGATGAGGAGAAGAGAAAGAAAAAGATGGATGTTATACGGCAAGGGTTGGAGGTCCTTATAATGATGAAGAAGGAGGGTGCATTTATTCGGAGAGGAAATAAGGATAATGAATGCTAGTAAAGAAGGGGAAGCGTAAAGATAGTAGGTGAAGAGTCGTTGGTATAGTTATTATGAGAGAAAGGGTTCGAATCCCCTGGAAATGATAAGAAAAAGTACGTTCAGGCGAGATCACAGTTTTTTCTGATGACAGAAACTTTACATACACAGGAAAATGACCAAAGTGGATACCAACTCCTTCCTTCCTTTTTTATTAACATACTTAAGAATGATTACATTATTTAATCTAGGAAGACTTTTTATGATTACTCTTAACATGAGAGTTGTTAGAAGGCTCCTTGGGGGGTGGGGGGAGGAGCCAAGATGACTCGGTAGAGCTCGCCTTGAGCATAAGGTATTACTGGTGGAGCTTCATCAAAAGGAGGCGGACGGATCCTTGCCGGGGAGACCGGAACGAAAGCCAAGGCCGGTGGAAGTGGAGGAAGTTCAGCATAGGCCCGAGGATCTCCCACTGTGTACTCCCATGTTAAGGGAGGGTTCCACACCCGATTGCGGAAGGAGGGGAAGGGTGCTCGAAAAGACCTCCCTGTAGGAGGGGAGGGAGCTGTGGTGTGAGGTGGAAAAGGAAGGGGGCAAAAAGTCGAGGTAGCGCTGAGCGGGTCTGGGAATCTCAAGATTCTCGTAAACCATCCCCACAATGAAAGATTCAGAATCCGAAGAGATCTCAATAGGGTGTTCCTCCAAAGCCATGAGAGTGAGATGGAAGGATGAAGACATGGAGGGTGATAATTTATAGTTGAGGGGAAAGGAACTGCAGTAGTTCTTGGGAAAGGGAAGAAGGTGAAGAGACTGATATCGTAATGGCAGCGGCATAGGTACTTATCAAGATATCATTTCTGAAGTAGTAAGGTAGACAGAGAAGATCAAAAGGTTGAAGTAATTTAATTTTTAGCCAAGCCGAAATTGGGTCAGATATGAGTCAGATCATCCAGGACCTTCTGAATGAGTTTCCGAACAAAGGAGGTGATTGCGCCATGCGACATGGGAAAAGAAACGTAATTGTAAAAAGGAAAAAGCACAGAGTTAGTTCAGAATTCCCGACCCGCAATGAGGCGTACAAAAAAGAACAATAAAAAGCTATGCTAATATAAGCATTCTTCAACATTAAGAAAGGGGTCATTACAGGGAGTAAGATATTAGGGGTTACAGTTCAAACAGTTCGGGGGGACACTTAGACAACGCATCTACAAGATTTAGATAACTAGTGTTCGTGCCGGGGGGTGGATATCCCCGTTCAGCATTTAGAGCTGAAGACCCATCAAAGCCCAGTATAAACAGATCCACTCCCTTCTTGACATATCACCCCTTTAGGTCAGCTTCCGCTTCCTTCACCGGTGACTGCAATAGTTAGTTGAGCGACAATCGGCTGGTTTGACTTTGACTTTTTGGTGCCGCCAGGCATCTTTCTCGATTCTTTCGCTTTTATGGCTTGCTGACCCAGAGCCGAAAGGGCCTTGGAGTACTCTTGATGAAGGTCAGATTGTTGCCGATCCTTGGGTTGACGTTCTTGCTGAAGCTGTTGGATGGCGGTAGAAGAATCAGCAGCTTTAATAATGGCATCCCCAAGCTGTCCCTTATATTCTGGGTAAGAAGATCCACCTGCTGAAGTTCGTTGGACTGGAGGAAGACTTGCTGTTCGAGGTCTTCATTTTTTCGTTGAAGCTCCTCCTTTCCACTTTGAACCAAGGTCAACTGTGTCATGGCATCTTCACATTGACCCTTCTGGTCGGATTCCTTCTGTTCTTTCTCGCTTAATTGTCGAGAGAGTTGTCTTTGTTGCGCTAAGGAGGCAAAGTGGCGCGCCTCTATGCTGGATTGAAATTGGGCTAGGTGAGTTACCATTTTGTTGTGCTTGGCCGAGACCTGAAGGAAAGAAAGTGCCATCATCAGACATTGACATACAGTGGTATGTACATGTATGAATACATTGAAGATTGGAAGGGGAAAGTAGTTACCTCCGCCAGCAATTTGCCCACCTGGTCGCAGGGGCCTTGTATGCCTAATTGATTGAAGAATTTCACCAAAGGGAATAATCTACCCCAATGTAGCCCTGGAGGGGGTCGGGAGGGGAAGGTCTTCTCCCTCAGACGGAAGATTGGGTCCGACACGTTGAAGAGGGGTGGGAGAAGTAAGTGTGTCTGAGGGGATAGGGACGGAGAGGGATTCGGTTCGGGAAGGTACGGGAGAATCATGAGGAAGGGAGGATGAAGCAGGAGAGTGGGAAGGGGAATCTCCTCCTTGGGGAGACGAGGATGGGATGGATAAGGTGGTGTCCTTCCTCCTTGGTTCATAAATGGTTAAAGATTGTGAATCATGTTGACCAGAAGAAGGAGGAAGAGCTGATGAACTAGGAGCTCCTTTCTTAATGAGCCGCAATTTTTTTCGAGGGGAGGAAGGGGCTGCCACCGACTTACCCCTCTTTGTTGAGGTCTTCTTCTTCTTGGCAGCCTCAACCTCTTCTCCTTTCACTAAAGCATCCTGCATTAGATTATCTATAAAATGCGTTGATAATAAAGATGGATGATGCAGATAAAATGTTATATTGAAAGGTAAGTGTCATCCTACCTATGGCAGCTGAGGTCGTTGAAGGGAAGGGGGATAGTCTGAAGTGACTCAGAAGGGGAGTTTTCATTAGGTGGTCTGAACAATAATGTGACTCTCCCAGTATTCTATAAACTTTCGAGAAAGGGCATTGGGTCCTCATTTCCCGGAAGGAAGGTAGTTCAGGAAGTTCTAACTTCCAGGTGTCCGAGTGGGGTAAATGTACTGGAAGTTGTACAAAGAAGTACAATTCTTCCCATCCTTTATGGGAAGTAGGCATATTCACTAGGAATTGGCAGTCCGGACGGCTGGACAGGTAAAAGAGGTCTGCTTTGGAAGATTTTAATTGAAAGAAACAGTGGAATATTTGAGGAGATAGAGAAAGATTTAGGTGTTGGAACACTATAGAAGCCCCTGACAGAATGCGAAAGGAATTGGGGGTAAATTGGTTTAAAGGTAGTCCGTAAAAGTCTAAAATTTCTAGATAAGTGGAGGGTGCTGGTAGAGACAAGCCATTGAGGAACTGTTCGAAAAAGAAGCAAGTTAAACCAGGAGGAGGACGGTGTGGTCGGTGCATCTTGGTCGTAAAATAGTATTTCATGGAAGGGTCTATAAACCTATCTTTAAGGTTAAAGAAGTAATGGTTGCAGTCTAGTTGGTGTTAGGGATCGTTTGGAAGCTAGAGGGGGGGTGAATAGCATTTTTCGTTTCTACAAGAATGATTAGCAGAAGCAAACAAAGATAATATAAGTAAAAACGAAAGAACAATGCTAACAAGGCTTTTACGTGGTTCAGAGATAACGCTCCTACTCCATGGCGATCCTTAAGGTGGATCAACCCAAGAAATTCCACTAAGAAGCTTTCCTTTACAACAAAACCTCCTCTTATTTACAAAGAATGCAACTTGAGCTTAGAGAGAGGAGGAGAAGATTTAAGATCACTTAGAAAGCTTGAAAAACTTGTGGGAGCTTAGAAAATGATCAGAGTATAAGCATTAGCCTCTTCTTGCTCCCCTAGGCCTCTTTTTATAGGAAAGAGCCTCTTTTTCCCGTTAGAGGTCTATCAGTCGACTACCGCCGACTCTAACGGCTTCTGAACAGCCGGATTCGCGGGATTTGTCATCGTCATCGCCAACAGGAAGACTATCAGTCGACTGACAAAAGTGGCAGCCGATTGATATCGCCGTAGCCGATCGGCTAGTCGGCCACGGCCTTTCGCTCGTGGCGGGCATGGTGCGGGTCGAGTCGACTCACCGCCTGACCGATAACCCCCACATCGCTAATATCCAACCTCTAATGTTGCATCTTAAAGGCCAGTTCGACTGACACCATGTTTCAGTCGACTAGCACACCCCAAGTATGACTAATTCATACTTGAAAACATACCCTAAACCTACACTTAACCTTCTAGCTTCTCCATTAGCCTTGCGCCTCCAGGATTTCTCTGAGTCCACGACTCCATCCATGCGCTTGCCTTCAAAAGCTTCCTTCGGTTTCGTCATGCTTTGGGTTTCTTCTTTGCCAAAGTATGCTTGGACTTTATGCCGCCAAGACTACATGCTTGGACTTATGCCGCCAAGACTTGCCTTTAGTCTTTCTTTGCCAAGGACTGCTTGGACTTTACGCCGCAAAGATTACATGCTTGGACTTACGCCGCCAAGACCTTTCCTTTGACTTCTCTTTGCCAAGATCACACTTGGACTTGTCTTTTACCAAGTCTTCATATTTGGATTTTCCTGTCACTTAAACATGTTCACAATTAGATCACAAAACATTGCCTAACTTAGATGATTATCCAAACATCAAAATATATAAATGCTTGGGGCATTGTTGCACCAACAATCTCTCCCTTTTTGATGTTTGGCAATCATTTAAGTTAGGTCTTTAACATATGCATATAAACATATTTCAATATGAATTCTAACTTAAATATCCCTTCTCCCCCTTTGACATACAACAAAAAGAGAAGAGTTTATCCAATAAGTGCAGGAAAGAATTATAATTGACACATCTTGAACAAAGGTATAAAATTGATATGAAGCTCCCCCTTAATCCAAGACATGATTCATGATGTGGAAATAATACGTGAAGCAAAGCATAAACAATAGAATAGGCAAATATGTCCAAGCCTTGCACCAACAATTATAGAATTAAGGGATGTAGCTCCCCCTAAATCAGTGCATCAAGAAAATCCGTCTTTCCATACAAGTTATCATGTATATACTGTGGAAATCATATAATGTCCAAAATTGAACCTTTTAACCGATGAAAAACCATTTTCTATTCCAAAACAGTGTCACCGGTTCGACTGGAATTGGCATCAGTCAAGCTATCGACCTTAGCGATCGCCAATAACAATGATCGTGATATCAGACAAATCTGAAATTCAAATTTTTCAGTCAAGGTTTAAAAATGCGTAGAAAATTCCGTGGATGTCCAAAAATCACGAAACTCGTCATACACATTTTATTCGACTAATATAACATATGAAAAATATTAGACAAAAAACATGCTCATCAGATTAACGGATTGATACAATATTCAAAATGACAAAAATATGAAGCAAAAGTATAATTGTATCGTATCAATATTCATAACTTAGTACTACTATATGCCCAATTTCTAAACTTGACAAATAACAAATTATAGTAATGTAGGCACTAATAGAAATAAACTAAACACAACTTCATTTCACTAATTAAAAATCATTACACAAGGTGGAGTTTGTGCCGTACATATGGCTAAAAAGAAACTAACAAAAACATGCTAGCTAACGATCGTCGTCCTCAGCATCCATCGGTGCAGATGACGAACCATCGCGAGGAGGTGGGTGTCTGGGTGCAGGAGGGCGGAGAATCACCAAAATGTCCTGCTGCTGCCGATGCATCCCACTCACGAGGGAGAGGAGCTCCTGATGCTCCCGGCGAAGCTCTTGTTGGCCCAAGCACAGCTCCTCAAGACGTGTATCTACCCGCTCTGCAAAAGCATCGAAGCGGGCAATGAAAGATGAGTCTGGCATAACAGCATCGTCTACAGCAGTCCCCTCTGCATCGGCTCCCTCAGCAACACCTTCAGCAACACCCTCAGCATCTCCTTCCACAGCGGCATCCTCTGGTGCCGGAGGGCCACCTGCTGGCCGTCATGCAGGGTCCCAGAAAATGGACCCTTTGTCGGCCTTCAAGCCCGCCAAGGAGAAGCTCCGACGAGTCATCTGGTCATATTTTCTATTCATGACTTTAATGACCCCTATGTTGACATCAATGCCTACGGAGCTAAGCCACTGAGTAAGGACATTTCCAAAAGGTATATGAACCTTTCCATTGTTTGGCTTAATGAAATGAGTGATGCAGTGGAAGATGTTGAGACCAATATCAATGTCTAAGTACTGATGAAGGATATGCATGAGAAGGAAGTGTGTAGGTCGAACTAAGGTCAACCCACGGGTAACTATAGGAAGAAGACAATGAGCAATGACCTTATAAAGGACATTGTCAGAAGCAGAAAGTTCTTGGGATTGAAATAGATTGGTGTTCAAAGGGCGAGGAGAGTGATAGAAAGTAGTATGAAGTGAATCTAAAGAAATCTCCTCAAAGGGAGGTGGAAGAGGATCACTCCAAGATGGATACAAAATGAAATCATTCTCGGAAGAAAGACATCCGAGAAAATTAGTCCAGATCTAGGGGCTGAAATCCAGATCGCACTGAGCAACGTGAGTCTGGTATCTCAGCCCATCTCCAACCGATCGCAAGTTGTTGAAGAATTCAGAAAGAAGAGTGATATTTACATGATGTTCACAAAAGACTAATGATTCAAGTTTGTAGTGTTGGATGATTTGAACAATATCAAAATAGTAGTCTTTAAGAAAATTTGGGTCCATTGATCGAGGTGGAATGAGTTGGAATTTATTTTTATTGAAGGCACTTTCAAGTGCGGAGTTTGGAAATCTAGGATCGATAGTGGGTGGAGGGTTTGACGGGCCCTCGTTGGTCGGAGGTACCCGGGCACGCTTAGATGCATAATGCTTAAGTCTAAATGTGCGAAAAAGAAAAGCAATGTAGGTTAAGGATGATGCATGAACAAACAAAACAAGCACCGGTTAGTGAAACAAAATTATAGGAACAAACAAACTGTGAGCAGGGATGAGAGTTTACCTAGGCGGCATGGTGAAAGATCAAAGAAAGGTGTCGGACGTGAGTGTCCACGAAACCCTAGTCGAGCGAGCGATCGACGGTGGAGACTAGGGCATGAACAGCGTGAGAAGAGGAGGTCCTCGAGTCGGAGAACACTCCAAATGGGAGCACCGGTCGGTGAAGTCGCCGGAAAATGAGAGAGAACGCCTAAAAGGTGCAGTGGAAGTTCGTCGGAAGAGGAAGAGGAGAGAAAATCAGGAAGTTTTGGCGAGTCGAACCGGTGGGAAAGCCCTAAAAATTGCGACATCAGTCGACTATCGTTAGTCGGCAGTCGAACTGATGGAGATCAGTCGAGCGATCGCATCTGGCGCTTACATGCGCGGCGGTTGATCGCTTATAAATGGCGGCCCGATGGTGAGCGGTCGAGCCGACGATCGCATACGAGTGCTTTTGTGCCGGGCCGATCGCCATAAATGTGATCGAGCGATAGCGATAGCGGGTAAGCCCGGTTTGATATCGTCGTATCGATCGGCTAGCGATAAGCGCGATCAGTGATCACATCGATAGCCTTTTGGCCAGATTAAAAAATTCATAATTAATTCAATAAAGATCAAAAATTTATGAAATTTTGTGGTTAATATTGTTAGATCATTTCCTATCAGGGAAAAATTATTTTAAAAATATATCACCTTTAGATTTTGATATTGACACAATCTTGAGATTTTACAAAAGTTATGATATTTTTGCAAACTTTGTATCACTTTGGCTTATCAATTGAAAATTGTTTCTCAAGGTTTGATATACATAGTTTAAATTTTGTTTTATTTGACATTTCCAATCATATTCTTGGAGCTATATGCACATTAATTGTACATAAGTCTTCCCAATGATTGGTCCAATGAAGGATTAATGTCTCTAGATGGCACTTTGGCTAATGGTAATGCATCATAACAAGCATGATGAACCAAGTGCATCTTCCTAACATCTCACATAATTTCTAGGTGGCTAAATACACAAATCATGGTTTCTTAGGTCTATTGTGAGATGGTTAGAGGTATAAAACCTAGATTTTTATGGGATCATGCAAACCTACACTTCTATTCTACAAAGCACATTCCAAGTTCTCTCCTAAGTGATGAAAATTCTATTTCGGGGAGAGGCTTGGTAAAGATGTCGGCTAGGTTGGACTTAGATTCAATGTAATTAAGCTCAATGTCCCCCTTAGCCACATGATCTCTAATGAAGTGATGTTTCACTTCAATGTGCTTAGTCCTAGAGTGATGCACCGGATTTTTGGTCAAGTTTATGGTGCTCACATTATCACAAAATACTTTTATGTTGGAGTAAGATAGCTCATAGTCCTCTAAAGTATGTTTCATCCATAGAAGTTGAGCTACACAACCACCCATAGCCACATATTCGGCTTCGGTGGTGGATAGGGCAACACAAGGTTGCTTCCTACTACTCCAACTAACTAGGGAGAACCCAAGGAATTGGCATCCACCACTAGTACTCTTCTGATCCAATTTGCACCCGGCATAATCGGAATCAGTGTACCCAATTTAATCAAAAGATCTAGTCCTAGGGTACCATAATCCTACATTTAGTGTGCCTTTAACATATCTTAAGATTCTCTTAACGACAACTAAATGAGATTCTTTAGCACATGATTGATATCTAGCACACATACCAACCGCAAATAATATGTCGGGTCTACTAGCGGTTAAGTACAAAAGACTACCAATCATGCTCCTATAAAGTGTAGGATCAATTTGTTTTCCTTCATTATCACTATCTATTTTAGTATTGGTTGCCATTGGAGTTGAAACTACCTTAGCATTTTCCAAACCAAATTTCTTAATCATTTCCTTAGCATATTTGGTTTGATAAATATAAATACCTTCACTAATTTGTTTGACTTGCAATCCTAGGAAGAAATTTAATTTCCCAACTAGACTCATTTCAAACTCTTTTTCCATATTTTGAATAAAGTCTTGAAGGAGTTCATCATTTGTTGACCCAAAGATAATGTCATCAACATATACTTGGCCTACAAAGATGTCCTTAGATGTTGACTTTATAAAGAGAGTTTGATCTATACTACCCCTTTTAAAAGCCTTAGAAATTAAGAAAGATGATAATCTTTCATACCAAGCCCGGAGAGCTTGTTTCAACCCATATAAAGCTTTCCTAAGCTTGTATACATGGTTTGGGTAGTCCATATTTTCAAACCCGGGAGGTTATTCTACATATACCTCTTCCTTAATAAACCCATTTAGGAATGCCGATTTAACATCCATTTGATGGAGTTTGAAACCCATATAGGAGGCATACCCTAAAAGTATTCTAATAGACTCTAACCTAGCAACCGGGGCATATGTTTCATCATAGTCAAGTCCTTCAACTTGATTAAAACCCCTTGCAACTAATATTACTTTATTTCTAGTGATATTTCCTTGGTCATCTAGTTTGTTCCTAAAGACCCATCTTGTAGTAACAATGGTGTTTTCACTTGGTCTAGAAACTAACTCCCATATTTGACTCCTTTCAAATTGAGCCAATTCATCTTGCATTGCTAAGATCCACTCCGGATCAAGTAATGCATCTTTGATTGTTTTAGGCTCAATTTGAGAAATTAGAGCTATATGACTAGTGGGATCCCTATGAAATGACCTAGTCCTAACTCCTTGAGATAATTCACCCACAATTTGATCTAAGGGGTGACTTTGATGAACTCTTATGGTTCTAGGAGGTGTATTGAGTTGATTTTGATCATGATCAACCTCAATCCTATGCTAATCATCGGAATCATCCCTTACTTCCCCTTGATTCAATCCTCCCCCTTGATCATTACCCCCTAAGGTTAAATCTTGAAATTGTTGGGTAATTTCTTGATTTTCATTATTAATATCATCATCAATAGGGGATTTCCTAGGGTATGTATTGAAAGTTTCATCAAATTGAACATTTGAAGATTCTTCAATCTTTTGAGTCCTTTTATTGTAAACTCTATATCCTACACTAGTGGATGAGTATCCAACTAGGTTTCTCTCATCTGCTTTAGACTCAAACTTACCTAGGTTGTCTTTGGTATTTAAAATATAAACTTTACATCCAAAGACCTTAAAATAATGAATTGTTGGAATTGTACCATTCCACAATTCAAATGGAGTTTTTCCTAAAAACCTATGAATCAATACCCTATTTTGGATATAGCAAGCGGTATTAACCGCTTCCGCCCACAAGTAGCTAGGTAAGGAGTATGCATTAAGCATTGTCCTAGCCGCTTCTTGTAGGGCACGATTTTTCCTTTCCACAACCCCATTTTATTGGGGTGTTCTAGGACAAGAAAACTCATGCTTGTACCCTTGTTCTAAGCAAAAAGTTGAAAAATTAGAATTCTCAAATTCTCCACCATGATCACTATGGATCCGGTTGATTTTGAGTTTTCTTTCATTTTCTACTCTTTTGCTAAATCCTATGATTATTCCTAAGGTTTTATCTTTATTTTTCAAGAAAAATACCCAAGTAAGTAAACCTAGAGAAATCATCTACTATTACCAAGCAATATTTACTACCAATCATAGAGGGGGTACTATGGCAATCAAATAAATCCATATGTAAAAGTTCTAAGGGTAAAGCGGTACTAAGTAAATTTTTACCTTTGTGTGATATTTTTGATTGTTTCCCTTCTTGGCATACATCACACATCTTGTCCTTGAGAAATTTGACTTTGGGCAACCCTTTGACTAACTTCATTTTTGCTATTTTGGCTATGTTCTTCATGTTTATGTGTCCTAGCCTCCTATGCCAAAGCCAACTTTCTTCCTCTTTTGTAATAAGACACTTAGTGGAAGCATTAGTAGCATAGGATAAATCAACATAATATATATTTGATTTCCTAAAACCTACTAACATGCAATCATTTAGAGTTTTGTGTCTTATAAAACATTTTGAGGAATCAAATCTAACATCAAAGTTTGCATCACATAGTTGACTTACACTAAGTAAATTAAATTTCATATTTTTAACTAATAGCACTTTATGAATGGCAAGGTTGGGGGATACCTCAATTGTGCCCTTTCCTAGAATCTTAAGTTTGCCGCTATTACCAAATGACACCTTTCCCTTGCTAGTGTGGTTGATAGTGGAGAACTTCCTCTCATCACCGGTCATATGCTTTGAGTGTTGGTGCAATCGGCCCAGGTCACGATTGACCAGGACTCGAGTTTGACTCGAGTGATGTTTTGATGTTTGACAAAGTGGTTTGACATTGATGTCGGTTAATATGTTGGGGAGATTGTTTATACAATCGATTCAGGTTATAATTGACTAGACTCGAGTTTGACTCGAGGGAGACTTTGATGGTTGACTGGGGTTGACCATGTGATTATGGGAAAGTCCAAGCATGGGTCTTGGCAAGGAAAGGTCCAAGTCATGGGTACTTGGCATGGAAAGTCCAAGTGGGACACTTGGCAATTGGGAAGGTCCAACTCTTGTGTACTTGGCATGAGAAGTCCAAGCATGGGTCTTGGCAAATGAGAAGTCCAAGCATGGGTCTTGGAAAATGGAAAGTCCAAGCATGGGTCTTGGCATGGAAAGTCCAACATGGGTTGGCAAGGGAAAGTCCAATCTTGAGTCTTGCCATTTGGAAGTCCAAGGGGATTGATATTGGCAGCGTAAAGTCCAAGCGGAGTCTTGGCGGCGTAAGTCCAATATGCCTTGGCGATGTAGACACCGTTAGCATGACATAGTCGAGGGAAGAACCTGGAGGTTAGCGCGATGGATGAACAAGTCATGGATGACTTGGAGGGATCCGAGAGGCGTGAGGCTGATGGAGGTGGCTAGAAGGCTTAGGTCTAGGCTAAGGGTGGTCTAGCAAGTATAGGGGAACCATACTTGGGCTAAAATCAACTAGGTTTATTTGCGGGTTATGGCCTAGCGATCGACTACGGAGGTGGGCGATCGGTGATGGCTCGGCGATCGGTGATCATGTGATCGATCGGCCCGGTGCTCGAGAAATCGGCCACAGAATGGAGTCGAGACTCGACTGGTCGAGTGAGGACTCCATCAGTCGACTGATGGTCACAATCAGTCGACTGATGGTAGATCCGTTGGACTTATCCAGCATGGATCTAGCCATTGTCTCACGACAACAGTGGCATCAGTCGACTGATGGTCTTGATCAGTCGACTGATCGACTTTTTCCAGCACAAGTTGAAGCTATAAAAGGAGCTCGTGATGGAGGAAATTGGCATCGGTTTCTTGAGGGTTTTGGAGCGATTTGTTGTTGCAAATCAGGGTCTCCAAGGTGATTTCAAGCAATCAAGCAATCTAAAGGCAATCGTAAAGTAGTTTTCTTTACTTGTATTGTATTTCATTATTGTAATTGCTTGTATTTGTATCTTGTTGGTGTAAGATTACTTGTAAGGGGTTTCTCCACCTCCGACTTGTGTCGAGAAGGAGTATTTGTCATTAGTGAGTGCGTGTGCATCACTAGAGCTCGTAGAGCTCGATCCGTGGAGTAGGAACCGTGCGGTTCCGAACCATGTTAAATCTTCGTGTTATTGTGTTGTGATTGTGTTTCGTTATTGTTATCGTATATATATTCCGCTGTGCTAATGAAACTTATAGACACGAACGCGATCGAAT
Organism: Wurfbainia villosa; assembly: GCA_025175895.1. Taxonomy (NCBI): domain Eukaryota; kingdom Viridiplantae; phylum Streptophyta; class Magnoliopsida; order Zingiberales; family Zingiberaceae; genus Wurfbainia; species Wurfbainia villosa. Next base: position 37,495,044 of record CM046006.1, read on the forward strand.
TACATCGTACGGGCAAAACGCTATTCGCCCCCCCCTCTAGCCGTTACAAGGGTTTTAACAAGTGGTATCAGAGACCGGGGCTCTTCTACGGATTAACAACCCGGAGTCAAGAAGCTAGAGGGAAGAATATGGATTTCCAAGAAAAATTGGGTGACGACGTCAACATCCCACCTTCCTTCAACCGCGAACATTTTGCGTATTGGAAAGGTAGGATGGAATATTTTCTAATGACGAATATAGAAAATTGGTTTGCCGTGACTATAGGTTTTGATGCTCCGAGAGGAGAAAATGGCGAAATCCTCAAGATGAAGAGATGGACCGAGGAGCAACGGAAAAAATTCAAGACAACCGTTAAGGTAACAAAAATGTTGATTGATTTGATACCTAACGATATTTTGTCCAAATTAGGAAGCTATAGGGATGCCAAGGAGTTGTGGAACAAGTTGATCAAGTTCCACAACAATCCCGAATCGGTCCAAGAAGACTTGGAAGAGGAGGAGACCGAAGAAGAATCATCATCATCCTCACAAGAAAGTGAGGAGTCAATTTCCGGGTCGGAAGAGGTGGAGGAAGTGGAAGAAGCATCCACCTCAAGGATTGAGGGGGAGGAGAGAACCTTCATACCGGAACATCGAGAAGAAGAAGCTTCGACATCCGGTCAAGATGAAGAAGCCCAAAGTCCAATTCCGGTCTCCACCACCATGGGTAACTCAAACACCTCAATTCAAAATAAAAATAACATTATGTGTTTTGAGTGTAGGGAATTTGGGCATTATAAGAGTAAGTGCCCAAAGAAAGTCAAGAAAGCTCCTCCGGCGCCTAAAAGTCGACAAAAGTCAACGGACGCCGGTTCCCCAAATATCAAGAGCAAGGAGCACATCATATGCTTCAAATGCAATGCAAAAGGACATTATAGGAATCAATGTCCTAGGGGGAAGAAGAAGAACCAAGAGGGAGCTACACATGTAGGGGGAGCTTCCAAAGCTAACCCTAAGGTATATTTTAATAATGCATCCTCTTTAGTTAATAGGCAAAAGCATGCTAAGGGTTTCAATTCTCTTGCTATTTATCATAAAGAGCATGCTGGAAATAACAAACATATTTGTTTAGGAGCTAAGAAGGTTCACCTTAGGAATAAGGAGAAATTTGGGACTAATGTCCCTAAAAATATCTTATCTAGGGAATCAATTAGGAAAATAGGAGAACATCTAGGCTTTAACCCTAAATGGACTAGGCATATGCCTAGGAAGTCCAATGCCCATGGTTTAAATCAAAATTCTAAAATTTGGCAATTAGAATTAGAGAACCAAGCCTTGAGGTCAAGGCTTGAGAAACTTGAAAAGACCCTAAATAAGATACAAAATCAATCTAAAGGGTCTAATGGTCAAGCTCCTAGGTCAAGAAGTCAAAGTCAACATCTAGGACCTAAGAGTCAAAAGTCAACCAAGGGCAAGAATGGTTTGGGTTACAAACCTAAGTCCAAGGTGACTTATCATAGTGTTCCATTTGACTATGGAACACTAACTAGGTCTAGGAAGACCAAGGTCAATAGGGAAGTCATCCCTAGAGTTGACCAAGGTTTTGTTAAGGCAATCTCTTGCCGTAATATGGTTTTGATGTGTGTGGCAAAGGGTTTAAGTTAGTGTGTTATGTTGATTTGATATGTGCGTTGAAGTCGTGCAGGACTTAGTAATTCGCACATAGAGCCGTGGAGAGTTTCACATCTCATGACTCGTGCCTTGAGTCGGTGAAGGATAGCTTTGCGGAAGTCGTGCACTTGGAGCATCCGAGGGACCGCCGGACGAGAAGCTTGGAGTGAAGCCGGAGGAAGTAGACTTCGAGGCAAGAGACGCGAAGGAGCATTGCAGAGCCGTGCGCCTGATGCTGCCGAGGGACGTGGCCGAGAACGAAGAGAACTTCGAAGGCGAGGGACTCCGAGAGATGAGAGTGAGCGAATGTAACCCGGGAAGGGGTAGCTCTTAGGTGAAACTTGGCCATTTGGCCAAGTGTCGGATGGGTTTTCCCGACACCAGTCGACTGCCAAGGAATGGCAGTCGACTGATCTGAGTCGATGGTTCGATCGACTGGTATAAGACCAGCTCAGTGCTTGCGATCGCCCATGGATCCGATCACGATATCGACAATAGTCGATCGCCGTGAATGGCGATGATCGATGGCACTGCACGGTACGTAATGAATGGAGTCGACTCAGTTGAGCACTCGACTGATCGAGCATCAGTCGACTGATGGTAGGATCAGTCGACTGATGCCAGTACCGTTGGATGGTATCCAACGTGGAAAGCGGCCATTATTGGGCAACGGCTACAGGACCAGTCGACTGATCGAGGGCATCAGTCGACTGATCCTGTGTCAACGGGAAAAAACTCTATTCCTCTATAAAAAGGAAGGGGATGGGGCTTTGGGAGGTTAATGCTTGAACGCCCAACTACTCCCAAAGTGCCCTAAACGATTTCCCACTCTTCTACTTGCTCTAATCTTCATTCCATTGTAGAAGAGTGATCTTTGTGTAAAAGAGGTTACCTCCACCTAGCTTTGTGCAAAGGAGAGATCTAGTGGATAGATTGCGGAGTGATTCACCGTGGACGAATCGGACCGTGGATTAGCGGCGTAGCCGTGAACCACGTTACATCTCCGTGTTTGTATTGCTTGTTTTGTTTGCTTGTCTTTGTTTTATTTGTATTTGCATATTCCGCTTGCGCTAACGTTTTGTAGACGAGCAAAATCCGACATCCTACGTAAGAGGGCTATTCACCCCCCTCTAGCCGGCCAACCGATCCCCTACAAGTGGTATCAGAGCAAGGTTGCTTGTCACCGGACTAACCGCCGCAACAAGCTCTACATCTCAAATGGCCGGCTCAAACATCCACCCACCGAAGTTCGACGGTGAATTCTCTTGGTGGAAAAAGAGAATGGAGGTATTCTTCGAAATCGACTTTGAAATATTGTTAATTATGAAAAACGGTTTCGAGTTGCCTAGGAACGAAGATGGGGAGCCATTGGAGAAATCGAGATGGAGCAAAAGACAAAGAGAGGAGTATTTGGCAAATTCAAAGGCCAAGCACCAACTCTATAATGTACTCCCCCAACAAGAAGTCAATAGGATAGGGGAATGTTCTAGTGCTAAGGAGATGTGGGAGAAGCTAGTTGAACTTCATGAAGGCACTTCGGAAGCCAAGCTAGCAAGAAGGGATCTCCTCCGCTCCCAACTATCAAATATTAAGCTTGAAAAGGGAGAAAAGGTAACTTCCCTACATTCTAGATTTAAAGAAATATTAATTGGGCTAACAAGTGTAGGAGAAAAGCTCTCCAACCGGGATATGGTAATGAAGGTCATAGATGCCTTTCCTCGGTCCTCAAGATGGAGCTCCATGGTGGATTCGTTTTACATCTCCAAGAACTTGGAAGTAAGTACCTTGGAGGAATTTTTCTCAACAATGGAGCTCCACGAAACTAGGCTTGAAGGAATACAAGAAGAACCTAGAATTCAACCCTCAAGAGGAGTAGCCTTGATGGCAAACAAGGGGAAGAAGAAGATGGAAGTCCCCTTCTCCTCATTCGATGAAGCCTCTACCTCCTCCATGGATAGCACGGAAGAAGCCTACATGGTAAGGAAGGTAAGGCGTGCATTTAAGAATTTTAGATTTGATAAATCTCATGATAGGAATAGAAGACCAAGGGGGAAGGTCATATGCTACAATTGTCAAGGGGAGGGACACATAAGGGATAATTATCCCCTCCTAAACAAGAGCAAGGAAGAGAAGAAAAAGAAAAAAGAAAAGAGGAAGAAGAAGGGGAGCAAGAGAAAGGAAGAAGAAAAGAAGGCAAAAGGAAAAGGGAAGGCCATGGCTCTCAAAGCGAAGACATGGGATGACCTTGCCTCCTCTTCCTCATCCGATGAAGAAGAGCATGTCTACTCCAACCTAGCACTAATGGCTCTTCATGACTCGGATTGCTCCTCCTCCTCCACCGAAAATGAAGAATCAAGTTTAAGTGGGGAGAGCTCAAATGAAAGGGGAGCTTCTACATCCTCCTCATCCGAAGAAGAAGAGGACATGGAAACTATAGTAACGAATGCCTCTCCTAAGAAAATAGTTTCCATAATTTCTAGTTTAACTAAGGACTTATTTGGAATGAAAAAGAAAAATAAAAGCATGCTTGTTCAAATTAAGGATTTAGAGCATAAGCTAGAAAATGCATGCTTAAATGAAAATAATTCTTCTTGCCATGATGAAGCATGCTCACATGATAACTATATGCCATTTAATGTTAGTGATGCATGCATGGATGAAAATAGGGCATTAAGGGAAAAGGTAGATTATTTAACAAAAGCCCTAGAAAAATTTACAATTGGCTCCAACACATTGAACATGATTATAGGGAGCCAAAGAGCTAGCTTCAATAAAAAAGGCCTAGGTTATAAGGAAAAGAAAAATGAAAAGGCCTACAAATGCCTAATTGCTAGGGGATAAGATAAAAAGAAAGTAATTGATAGAAAATGGATCCCCAAGGAGTATCTTGTGAACCCAATAGGAAAGAACTTATTTTGGGTTTCAAAATACATCCTTAAGGGTTAGGATAACCTTAGGATAGTCAACCATATGAAATTGACCTATATCATATTTTGGTTGACTTAGGATAACGGGACAACATTTTTAGAATAGTGTTGGGTGATGATAACGTGCCCATAAATAGATAATAATGCTTAAATCATGATGATTAATGTAATTGCTATGTATGTTTGAAATCATGATTTATGATTTTAATATTTGGCACATAATCATGAGAAATAGGGTTGAATCATGCTTTAGGTGATACTTTGTTTATTATCATCATATAATACCTAATGCATGATTATTATTTAATGAATACATGTATTTCATGATCATAATGTGAAATTAATTCATATATGTCATTATGATCATGTAGGTTGTTGGGTTGATACTTAACCATGATAGAATTGCATGAATACAAGGGTTAAGTATATACAAATACCCCCTAGGATGCATCTCACACTCACTATAGGCTAACTTGATTGCAAACTTAGCATGGGTGAGATGTTAGGATGATACAAATGTCCACTAGTGCCTATAGCATTTAGATAGTCATTTAAAGTATCAAAATAGCAATAATAGACTAATCATGGGGAAGGCTTATGTTTAATTCATAGACATATTGCCCAAAGATCATGGTTGGATATTTCATAAGTTTTCAAAACAATTTCTTAATCTAAAATCTATGTATTCATGTTTTGAAACAATTCAAAGCAAGACTAGGTGTTAAAATGGATACTCTTATGATCAAAAACCTAGTAGTTTTTAAAGCTTATGGATTTTTGGCAAATACGTGGAAACATAATGATTTTTTATGAAAACCTATTTTTCACTGATAGATATACTTAAAAGAAATGTGTTTCCCAAATTTCATGATTTTTCGAATTTTTTGGAATTTTTAACGCATTTCTGAAATTCGTCCAAATCGAAATCCAAAAATGCAGTGCGATCAGTAGTCAACGGTCGATCGATGACTGAATATCGCATCAAGAAAGGCTGAATTCCGATTTTAAATCAACTTGTGGTATTTTATTTCTATTAGACTTGATGCCATGTGTTTTTAACTTAGTGTTAATCTTTTTGATGATGTCAAAGGGGGAGAAATAATTATGTTTAAGTAAATTGTGATAGGGGGAGAAAATTTGTATGAGGAGTTTCATGGGTTAAGGGGGAGTTTCATGTTGCTATATCATGTTTATGTTTAACATGCTTTCTTTCCTTTAAAATTTATATCAAATGTTTTTACCTAACTTAAACGGATTGTTACACATCAAAAAGGGGGAGATTGTTAAGGCAATCTCTTACCGTAATATGGTTTTGATGTGTGTGGCAAAGGATTTAAGTTAGTGTGTTATGTTGATTTGATATGTGCGTTGAAGTCGTGCAGGACTTAGTAATTCGCATATAGAGTCGTGGCGAGTTTCACATCTCATGACTCGTGCCTTGAGTCGGTGAAGGATAGCTTTGCGGAAGCCATGCGCTTGGAGCATCCGAGGGACCACCGGACGAGAAGCTTGGAGTGAAGCCGGAGGAAGTAGACTTCGAGGCAAGAGACGCAAAGGAGCATTGCAGAGCCGTGCGCCTGATATTGCCGAGGGACGTGGCCGAGAACGAAGAGAACTTCGAAGGCGAGGGACTCCGAGAGATGAGAGTGAGCGAATGTAACCCGGGAAGAGGTAGCTCTTAGGTGAAACTTGGCCATTTGGCCAAGTGTCGGATGGGTTTTCCCGACACCAGTCGACTGCCAAGGAATGGCAGTCGACTAATCTGAGTCGATGGTTCGATCGACTGGTATAAGACCAGCTTAGTGCTTGGCAGTCGCGCCATCGGTCGATCGGATGTCGACAATGATGTACCGATGAATGGCGATCGGTGGCATCTGCACTGCACGGCACGAGAATGGAGTCGACACGGTGAGCACTCGGTGATCGAGCATCATCGATCGTGATGGTAGGATCGGTCGGTGATGCGATCTGGCTGGATGGTATCCAACGTGGAAAGCGGTCGTTATTGGGCAACGGCTACAGGACCAGTCGACTGATCGAGGGCATCAGTCAACTGATCCTGTGTCAACGGGAAGAAACCCTCTTCCTCTATAAAAAGGAAGGGGATGGGGCTTTGGGAGGTTAATGCTTGAACGCCCAACTACTCCCAAAGTGCCCTAAACGATTTCCCACTCTTCTACTTGCTCTAATCTTCATTCCATTGTAGAAGAGTGATCTTTGTGTAAAAGAGGTTACCTCCACCTAGCTTTGTGCAAAGGAGAGATCTAGTGGATAGATTGCGGAGTGATTCACCGTGGACGAATCGGACCGTGGATTAGCGGCGTAGCCGTGAACCACGTTACATCTCTATGTTTGTATTGCTTGTTTTGTTTGCTTGTCTTTGTTTTATTTGTATTTGCATATTCCGCTTGCGCTAACATTTTGTAGACGAGCAAAATCCGACATCCTACGTAAGAGGGCTATTCACCCCCCTCTAGCCGGCCAACCGATCCCCTACAGGTTTGTGCCTAGTGGCTAAGGTTTCTAGGAAACCTAGGGTGGCCACTAAAAGGGTTATTAGGGAGGCAATCCCTAAGGTTAACCATGGCAAGACCACAATGACCAAGGCTTCTAAGCCTAGGAAGGTCATTAGGAAGGTATCTAAGGAGGTTATCCCTAAGGAATACCTAATTAACCCTAGGAGCTCAAATCGGTTTTGGGTTCCTAAGAGCGTGATTGATTCACGCTAGGTGGGTTTAGGGTGTGTCAACCTTGATTGGATGAGTAGTTAACTCAACCATGGTAAAGGTGGCACTTTAGGATATTTTCAAGGTTATGGTTACTTTGAAAATACATTTAAGATTTTAATCCTAAAGGATTTTAGGATGTGTCAATGCACTTTTGAAATTAAGAAAAATCAATTAAATTGGCACAATTTAGGTTTAAAGGTTAGTGTGCCATTTTGGGTTTTTGGCACACTAGAGAGATTAATGATAATATGGCAAAATACATCTAATTATATCAAATGACAATTAATATTAAAATTTAGGTATTACTATACCTATATATTTTATATGTCATGCTTTGATTGTCATATGCCATGTCATGACATCATGCCTAGTTCTATGATTTTATATGTCATGTTCATGTTTAGGATTAAGGTTTCAAATGTCATGTGTTTTTAGATTTCATCTTATGCCATGACATCATGATTATGAGCATATGCTTATTTATAACATTTCTAATGTCATAATCATTCATGCATTTAAGACAATTTGGTTGAAATTGAATTAAGGACTATGGCATGACTTGAAGTCCCATTTATAAGGGAATCAAGTAGGGTTGCCTTAGAGAATGCATGAAACCCTAGATTAGGATGAACAAAACCCACATCTCACATTAAATTGACATGTATGTGTATTTATACACCTTAGATACATGTGAGATGCTAGGATATGAGTTGAGTTCAAGGTGCATAGTTTTTGCATCTAGATGAACTAAAACTCATCTTGTTTCATTTGTGGATCATTGGGAGAGCATGTGTACAAGTCATGTACATAGAGCCCAAGGAATATGATCCAAAATAAGGTTTTGAAAACATTTTAAAATCATTTTGAAAAACCTTGGTGAAGTTTATCTTTTGATAGCAATCACCATTGATAGAGTTGATACAAAATAGGGCCAAAACATTGAAAATTTCAATGGTTTTGAGTTTTGTATCAAACTCACTATTTTATGAGTAAAATAATTTTCAAATATTTTTCACCCATTGTGTGTGTCATAAGTATTATACGTATAAATTTTCATGATTTTTTGAATTACGTATAATTATTTATGAATTTCAAAAATTCATTTCTGATAGCTGAAAATCGAGATTTTGATTATCGATCGGCCTGCAATGTGATCGATGAGTGATATGATCGTGATCGTGATTCGACGTCAGTCAGTCTGATTCGGGTTAACAAGGTTTGTTTAGCCCGTGTTCAGCTATGGAAAAGGTTTCTAATCACTCCTAACCCTAGGATATGCTTTAGGAAGCATTATAAAGGGTGAAAATCCATTGGATATGGATTAGGAGCTGTGTTAGGTCAAAGTATCAAATTTAGGGTGAGTGAAAGTTCTATGTTGAACTTAGAACCTTAATTTTGATGGTTTAGAGTTCCTATTGGCTTAGGGGCTTCCCAAGGACATTGTTGGTGCAATGGTCAAGGGGGAGCAAGCCTTTAGGGGGAGGTATCCATCTTGGGATGATGGATGTGTTTTTCTCCTTGAAGAGGAGAAGTTATTGGGAGAGTATCATCAATTGGGAAAATTGATGGGTTTTTGATACCCAATTTGGAAATTGGGAGAGAGTATAGGATTGTTTCCTTGAGTGATATGTGAATTATCACTAGGAAGATGGTAGGCATCCTAGTTATTTATTTTTGGATCAAGGGGGAGATTGTAAGATCTCATTGGGACATGAGACATTGACCTCCTTGGAGAGAAAACCTTTTTGATGTTAGTCAAAAAGGGGGAGAATGTTTGGGGGAGAATATTTGGAGAGTGTTTACCATTTTGGGATAATTGGTAAGGGATTTGAGTTAGTGGTCTAACTCAAATGATTTGTTTGGTTTTTGTCAAACATCAAAAAGGGGGAGATTGTTGGTGCAATCGGCCCAGGTCACGATTGACCAGGACTCGAGTTTGACTCGAGTGATGTTTTGATGTTTGACAAAGTGGTTTGACATTGATGTTTGACATTGATGTCGGTTAATATGTTGGGGAGATTGTTTATACAATCGATCCAGGTTATAATTGACTAGACTCGAGTTTGACTCGAGGGAGACTTTGATGGTTGACTGGGGTTGACCATGTGATTATGGGAAAGTCCAACGGATCTACCATCAATCGACTGATTGTGACCATCAATCGACTGATGGAGGATCCGTTGGACTTTCCCATAATCACATGGTCAACCCCAGTCAACCATCAAAGTCTCCCTCGAGTCAAACTCGAGTCTAGTCAATTATAACCTGGAACGATTGTATAAACAATCTCCCCAACATATTAACCGACATCAATGTCAAACATCAATGTCAAACCACTTTGTCAAACATCAAAACATCACTCGAGTCAAACTCGAGTCCTGGTCAATCGTGACCTGGGCCGATTGCACCAACAATCTCCCCCTTTTTGATGTTTGACAAAAACCAAACAAATCATTTAAGTTAGACCACTAACTCAAATCCCTTACCAATTATCCCAAAATGGTAAACACTCTCCAAATGTTCTCCCCCAAACATTCTCCCCCTTTTTGACTAACATCAAAAAGGTTTTCTCTCCAAGGAGGTCAATGTCTCATGTCCCAATGAGATCTTACAATCTCCCCCTTGATCCAAAAATAAATACCTAGGATGCCTACCATCTTCCTAGTGATAAAGCATGGGTCTTGGCAAGGAAAGGTCCAAGTCATGGGTACTTGGCATGGAAAGTCCAAGTGGGACACTTGGCAATTGGGAAGGTCCAACTCTTGTGTACTTGGCATGAGAAGTCCAAGCATGGGTCTTGGCAAATGAGAAGTCCAAGCATGGGTCTTGGCAAATGGAATGTCCAAGCATGGGTCTTGGCATGGAAAGTCCAACATGGGTTGGCAAGGGAAAGTCCAAGCTTGAGTCTTGGCATTTGGAAGTCCAAGGGGATTGATATTGGCAGCGTAAAGTCCAAGCGGAGTCTTGGCGGCGTAAGTCCAATGTGCCTTGGCGGTGTAGACACCGTTAGCATGACATAGCCGAGGGAAGCACCTGGAGGCTAGCGCGATGGATGAACAAGTCATGGATGACTTGGAGGGATCCGAGAGGCATGAGGCTGATGGAGGTGGCTAGAAGGCTTAGGTCTAGGCTAAGGGTGGTCTAGCAAGTATGGGGGAACCATACTTGGGCTAAAACCTCATGTTTGAGGTGTGACAGTCGACTGGTGTCATGTGGCAGTCGACTGGACCGAGTCAACTAGGGTTTGACTGCGGGTTATGGCCTAGCAGTCGACTACCAGAGGTGAGCAATCAACTGATGGCTCGAACAGTCGACTGATCATGTGATCAGTCGACTGGTGCTCGAGAAATCGGCCACAGAATGGAGTCGAGACTCGACTGGTCGAGTGAGGACTCCATCAGTCGACTGATGGTCACAATCAGTCGACTGATGGTAGATCCGTTGGACTTATCCAGCATGGATCTAGCCGTTGTCTCACGACAACAGTGGCATCAGTCGACTGATGGTCCCGATCAGTCGACTGATCGACTTTTTCCAGCACAGGTTGAAGCTATAAAAGGAGCTCGTGATGGAGGAAATTGGCATCGGTTTCTTGAGGGTTTTGGAGCGATTTGTTGTTGCAAATCAGGGTCTCCAAGGTGATTTCAAGCAACCAAGCAATCAAGCAATCTAAAGGCAATCGTAAAGTAGTTTTCTTTACTTGCATTGTATTTCATTATTGTAATTTCTTGTATTTGTATCTTATTGGTGTAAGATTACTTGTAAGGGGTTTCTCCACCTCCTACTTGTGTCGAGAAGGAGTATTTGTCATTAGTGAGTGCATGTGCATCACTAGAGGTCGTAGAGCTCGATCCGTGGAGTAGGAACCGTGCGGTTCCGAACCACGTTAAATCTTCGTGTTATTGTGTTTGTGATTGTGTTTCGTTATTGTTATCATATATATATTCTGCTGTGCTAACGAAACTTGTAGACACGAACGCGATCGAATTACATCGTACGGGCAAAACGCTATTCACCCCCCCCCTCTAGCCGTTACAAGGGTTTTAACATTGAGCACCCACTATCAACTATCCACAATCTTGGTTCTTCTACCTATATCACATAAAAAATACAATCCTTAGGTACCCAAATCTTAGGACCACTAGCATCAATTATAAATTTCTTAAGTACCCAAGCCTTTCTACCCTTGCTTTTAATTATGAATTTTCTACTAACAAGGGATGTAAATGCTATCTCCTTTTCCTTAGGCCTATATCCTAATCCGGTCTTGTTGTAAATAGCCCTTTGATCCTTAATAATCATGTCTAGGTATTTTGAACCATTGGTGAATTTTTCTAAGCATGCTCTTAATTTACCTATTTCTTTTCTTAATTCATCATTTTCATCCCTAAGGGTGTATTCATCGTTATCACTAGATAGTTTACCACATGATGAATCTACACTCTTAAGTGATTTGATCTCTATTTTTAGATCCTTAATCCTAGTTTTCGATCTATTCAAAGCATTTTGTAAACATGCAATAGTCTTGTAAACTAAATCTACTTTAGGTGAGTTGTTTACCTCATCATCATCACTTGATGATGATTCATCGCTTGAGGAGGAAGAGGACTCCTCGCTTGAGCTCCCGGCTTCTTCCTCTAAAGCCATGAGGGTTAGATTTCGGGTGGCATGGCATACTTCTTCATCATCAGAGGTGTCTTCCATGCTTAGGGTGTCCCATGTTTGAGCCACCATTGCTTCTTTCTTCTTCTTTTCCTTCTTTTCCTTCTTCTCCTTATGCTTCTTTTCTTTCTCCTCCTTCTTCTTGAGTTCCGGACAATTTGGCTTGATGTGCCCTTTCTTATTGCAACCATAACAAGTTACATTAGATGAAGAATTTGAACTATTTGAAGGCTTACCTCTTGAGGATTGGAACATCCTCCTCACATCTTTCTTGGTGAGTTTCCTTGATCTCCCACCAAACTTCTTGACGTAGTGAGCCACCTCGCTTGCCGATAGCTCATCTTCACTACTAGATGAATCTTCCTCGGATTCGGATGAGGAGGATACTTCTTTCTTCTCCTTTTTCTTTTTGTCCTTTTTTCCTACAAAAAGAGCTATACCCTTCTCTTTGGATGAAGTGTTAGCTTGTTCATGTAATTGAAATTCATAAAATAGCTCATCTAACTTAACTAATGAAAGATCCCTAGAGACCTTATAGGCATCTATCATTGAGGCCCATAATGTTGTTCTAGGGAAAGCTTGTAATACATACCTTACAAGGTCTCGGTTGTCGACCTTCTCACCTATAACATGTAGTCCGTTGACTACTTCCTTGAAGCGACCGTGCATTTGACTCACAGTCTCGTTGGTCTTCATGGTGAAGCTTTGGAGTTGACCTATCAATAGGTCTCTTTTGGCTCTTCTAGTCTCCTTTGAACCTTCATTCAATTCAATGAGCTTCTCCCAAAGCTCTTTTGCGGAGTTGAAAGGCCCGACTTTGGAAAGTTGCTCCTTGGATAGACCACATTGAAGTGTGGTCGTTGCTTTTGCATTAGCTTGTGCTTTCTTGGCCATCTCTCTTGTCCAATCTTTTGTCGGTAGTGGTGCTCCAAATTCGTCGACCGCCTTTTCGAATCCATCTACAATACTAAACTAATTTTCGATGTCATTCATGAGGTAGTATTCCATCCTACCTTTCCAATAGCCGAAGTCATTGCCGTCGAAAAATGGAGGCCTCGCTGTACTATATCCCTCTTGAAATGTCATGCTTCGGTTGATGGTTAGATCTTCCGATGCGATCCGGGCTCTAATACCACTTGTTAGGGATCGTTTGAAAGCTAGAGGGGGTGAATAGCATTTTTCGTTTCTACAAGAATGATTAGCGGAAGCAAACAAAGATAATATAAGTAAAAAACGAAAGAACAATGCTAACAAGGCTTTTACGTGGTTCGGAGATAACGCTTCTACTCCACGGTGATCCTTAAGGTGGATCAACCCAAGCAATTCCACTAAGAAGCTTTCCTTTACAACAAAACCTCCTCTTCTTTACAAAGAATGCAACTTGAGCTTAGAGAGAGGAGGAGAAGATTTAAGATCACTTAGAAAGCTTGAAAAACTTGTGGGAGCTTAGGAAAATGATCAGAGTATAAGCATTAGCCTCTTCTTGCTCCCCTTGGCCTCTTTTTATAGGAAAGAGCCTCTTTTTCTCGTTGGAGGTCTATCAGTCGACTGATGACTTTCATCAGTCGACTGCCGCCAATTCTAACGGCTTCTGAACAGCCGAATTTGCGCGATTTGCCGTCATCATCGCCAACAAAAAGACTATCGATCGGTGACAAAAGTGGCGATTCGGATCTGCCATCGCCGATTGGCGATCGGCTACCAGCCTTTGTTGCGTGCGTGGCGCCAATAATGGCGATCATTGCCGGCAATGATCTTGTGCGATCGGGTCGAAGTCTCACCCGATTCGGGGATAACCCCGATCGATCGCTAACAACCCTCCAACCTCTAATCGCATCTTAAAGGCGATTCGAGTGACACCATGTTTGATCATCAGCACACCCAAGTATGACTAATTCATACTTGAAAACATACCCTAAACCTAGACTTAACCTTCTAGCTTCTCCATCAGCCTTGCGCCTCCAGGATTTCTCTGAGTCCACGACTCAATCCATGCGCTTGCCTTTAAAAGCTTCCTTCAGTTTCGTCATGCTTTGGGTTTCTTCTTTGCCAAAGTACGCTTGGACTTTACGCCGCCAAGACTACATGCTTGGACTTATGCCGCCAAGACTTGCCTTTGGTCTTTCTTTGCCAAGGACTGCTTGGACTTTACACTGCCAAGATTACATGCTTGGACTTACGCCGCCAAGACCTTTCCTTTGACTTCTCTTTGCCAAGATCACACTTGGACTTGTCTTTTACCAAGTCTTCATACTTGGATTTTCCTGTCACTTAAACATGTTCACAATTAGATCACAAAATATTGCCTAACTTAGATGATTATCCAAACATCAAAATATATAAATGCTTGGGGCATTGTTGCACCAACAGTTGGGTTACGGTGTTCTCATACCCTACAGGTGAAGGGATGGTCCTAGGGGCCATAGGTATAAAATAGGACAGAATACTTACTTGGGGGTTAGAGGAGAAGCGTGTAAGAAAGGAAGGGTTGGGTCGCTGAAACGCCGCTGGTGAAAATCGCTGGAGGGAAGAAGTGGAAGAGACGGGATTGTTAGGCACGCTAAATAATACCTAAAAGGAAAAGGTGAGGATTTATATAGGGTTTTTGTGACGGTTCGACTATATAAGAGAAAAGGAAAAGCGGGGCCCGTGGGCCCATTAGGCCACTGTAGGGGATCGGTATGGCCGGCTAGAGGGGGGTGAATAGCCCTTTTCGTTGGATGCCGGTATTTGCTCGTCTACAAAACTAATTAGCGCAAGCGGAAGACTAATAATGACAAGCAAATAGAAATACAAGAAAACAAACGCTAACAAAGAATGTAACATGGTTCACGGCTACGCCGCTAATCCACGGTCCCCGATTCGTCCTCGGTGAATCACTCCGCTTAACCAATCCACTAAATGGTCTCTCCTTTGCACCAAGCTAGGTGGAGGTAACCTTTACAATCAAGATCACTCTTCTTACAAATAGAATGGAGTAAAAGCGAGTAAGAAGAGTTTAGAGCTTGTGGGGCACTAGGAAGATTACTTAGAGCATAAGCATTAGCCTCTCAAAGGCTTACACCCTCCCTTTTTATAGAGAGGGTTGTTTTCTTCCCGTTGGCCCATCACCGATCGGCGCCCTTGGCGATCATTGCCCTCTACAACGGCCTCCAAACACGTCGGATCCCGACCGTTGTAGTCCAACGGAACTCTTGGCAGTCGACTGATGGACCTCGTCGGTCGATCAGCTGCTCCGTCAATCGGCCCGATCGGCTCGCGGTCTGGCCGAAACCCTATTGATCGGTCATTCGCGCCGCTGATCGATGATCTTGGATCGGCCCATGTATGGCGATCATTGCTGCGCCAATCGATCGATCGTATACGGTCGAACTCACTCGACTCGGGCGATCGGCCCGCCATGACATGGCGATCGGCCGGTGTCGAAAAACCCATCACACTTGGCCAAATGGCCAGTTTCACCTAAGAGCTACCCTTCCCGGGTTACAATCGCTCACTCTCATCTCTGAGTCCCTCACCTTGAAGTTCTCTTCGTTCGGCCACGTCCCTCAGCGGATCGGCGCGGCTCTGCAATGCTCGCTTCGCGTCTCTTGCCTCGAAGTCTACTTCCTCCGGCTTCACTCCAAGCTTCTCGTCCGGCGGTCCCTCGGATGCTCCAAGCGCACGGCTTCCGCAAAGCTATCCTTCACCGACTCAAGGCACGAGTCATGAGATGTGAAACTCGCCATGGCTCCATGTGCGAATTACTAAGTCTTGCACGACTTCAACGCACATATCACATCAACATATCAAACTAACTTAAACCCTTTGCCACACCATCAAAACCATATTACGGCAAGAGATTGCCCTAACAATCTCCCCCTTTTTGATGTGTGGCAATCTGTTTAAGTTAGGTAAAAACATTTGATATAAATTCTAAGGTAAGAAAGCATGTAAAGATAAACATGATATAGCAACATGCAACTCCCCCTTAATCCATGAAACTCTCTATGCAAATTATCTCCCCCTATCATATATTTCTCCCCCTAAAATATATTTCTCCCCCTAAAGTAATTAACTTAAACATACTTATTTCTCCCCCTTTGACACCATCAAAAAGATTAACACTAAGTTATAAGCTCATGGCATCAAGTATAATAGAGGGAAAATATGACAAGTTGATTTAAAATTGGGTACCACTTGTTGGTTTACAAACTGAATTCGGCCTTCAATGTTCTGATTTACAGGCCACACGATCATTCTATCGATTATGGCGATCGGCACAAAGGAATCCGAATTTTTGATTTTCTGGATGAATTTCAGAAATGCATTATAAATTTCAGAAAATTCGAAAAATTATGAAATTTGGGGAACATATTTCTATTAAGTATATCTATCAAGGAAAAATAGTTTTTCATGAAAAATCATTATATTTTCTTGTTTTTGCCAAAAATCCAAAAGCTCTAAAAACCACTAAGTTTTTGATCATTCTAGTATCAAGTTAGCTACCTAGTTTTGCATCCAATTGTTTCAAAACATGAATACATGTATTTTAAGGTAAGAAATTGTTTTGAAAATATATGAAATATCCAACCATGATCTTTGGGCAATATGTCTATGAATTAAACATAAGCCTTCCCCATGATTGGTCTATTATTGCTATTTTGATACTTTAAATGACGATCTAAATGCCATAGGCATTAGTGGACATTTGTATCATCCTAACATCTCACTCATGCTAAGTTTGCAATCAAGTTAGCCTATAGTGAGTGTGAGATGTATCCTAGGGGGTATTTGTATATACTTAACCAATATATTCATGCAATTCTATCATGGTTAAGTATCAACCTAACAACCTACATGATCATAATGACATATATGAATGAATTCTACATTATGATCATGAAACTCATGTTTTCATCAAATTATAATCATGCATTAGGTATTATATAATGATAACAAACAAAGTATCACCTAAAACATGATTCAACCCTATTTCTCATGATAACATGCCAAATATCAAAATCATAAATCATGATTTAAAACATACATAGCAATTACATTGATCATCATGATTTAAGCATTATTACCTATTTATGGGCACGTTATCATCACCCAACACTATCTAAAAAATGTTGTCCCGTCATCCTAAGTCAACCAAAATATGATATAGGTCAAGTTCATGTGGTTGACTACCCTAGGGTTATCCTAACCCTTAAGGATGGATTTTGGAACCCAAAATAAATTCTTTCCTATTGGGTTCACTAAATACTCCTTGGGGATCCATTTCCTAGCAATTACTTTCTTTTTATCTTGTCCCCTAGCTATTAGGCATTTATAGGCCTTTTCATTTTTCTTTTCTTTGTATCCTAGGCCTTTCTTGTTGAAACTAGCTCTTTGGCTCCCTAAGATCATATTTAAGGTGTTGGAGCCAATTGTGAATTTTTCTAGGGCTTTTGTTAAATAATCTACTTTTTCCCTTAAGGCCCTATTTTCATTTATACATGCATCACTAACATCTAATGGCACATAAAGGTCATGTGAGCATGCATCATCTAAGCTAGAAGAAATATTATCATTTAAGCATGCATTTTCTAGCTTATTTTCTAAGTCCTTAATTTTATCTAGCATGCTCTTATTTTTCTTTTTCATGCCAAATAAGTCCTTAGTTAAACTAGAAATTATGGAAACTATTTTCTTAGGAGAAGCTTTCGTTACCATAGTTTCCATATCCTCTTCTTCTTCTTCGGATGAGGAGGATGTAGAGGCTCCCCCTTCATTTGAGCTCTCCCCATTTGAGCTTGATCCTTCATTTTCAGATGAAGAGCAATCCAAGTCATCAAAGGCCATCAAGACCAAATTGGTGACAAAGGCATTCTCCTCTTCCGATGATGAGGAGGATGAGAAAGGATCATCCCATGTCTTGGCCTTGAATGCTTTGGCCTTCCCCTTTTCTTTTGCCTTCTTTTCTTCTTCCTTTCTCTTGCTCCCCTTCTTCTTCTTCCTCTTCTCTTCTTTCTTTTTCTTCTCTTCTTTGCTTTTGTTTAGGAGGGGACAATTGTCCCTTATGTGTCCATCTCCTTGGCAATTATAGCTTATGACCTTCCCCCTTGGTCTTCTATTCCTATCATTAGATTTATCAAATCTAAAATTCTTAAATACACGCCTCACCTTCCTTACCATGTAGGCTTCTTCGGTGCTATCCATGGAGGAGGAGGAAGATGCTTCGTCATCAGAGGAGGAGGTGATTTCCATCTTCTTCTTCCCCTTATTTGCCAACAATGCTACTCCCCTTGAGGGTTGAATTCTAGGCTCCTCTTGTATTCCTTCAAGCCTAGTTTCGTGGAGCTCCATTGTTGAGAAAAATTCCTCCAAGGTGCTTACTTCCAAGTTCTTGGAGATGTAGAACGAATCCACCATGGAGCTCCACTTTGAGGATCGGGGAAAGGCATCTATAGCCTTCATGAGCATGTCCCGGTTTGATAGCTTCTCACCTACACTTGTTAGCCCAATTAAAATTTCTTTAAACCTAGAGTGTAGTGAGGTTACCTTTTCTCCCTTTTCTAGTTTTATATTGGATAGTTGGGAGCGGAGGAGGTCTCTCCTTGCTAGCTTGGCCTCGGATGTGCCTTCATGGAGTTCTATAAGCTTCTCCCACATCTCTTTGGCGCTAGCACATTCTCCGATCCGGTTGATCTCTTGTTGGGGGAGCACATTGAAAAGATGATGCTTGGCTTTTGAATTTGCAAGGTGCTCTTCCCTTTGCCTTTTGGTCCACCTAGATTTCTCTATTGGCTTTCCCTCTTCATCCCTAGGCAAAACAAAACCGGATTCCATTGTAATCATAATGTCAAAATCCGTTTCGAAAAATACCTCCATTCGCTTCTTCCACCAAGCGAATTCTCCTTCAAACTTCGGAGGATGGATGTTGGAGCCGGCCATTTTGAAAGTTGCTTGTTGTGGCGGTTAGTCCTCGACAAGCTTTCCTCGGCTCTGATACCACTTGTAGGGGATCGGTATGGCCGGCTAGAGGGGGGTGAATAGCCCTTTTCGTTGGATGCCGGTATTTGCTCGTCTACAAAACTAATTAGCGCAAGCGGAAGACTAATAATGACAAGCAAATAGAAATACAAGAAAACAAATGCTAACAAAGAATGTAACGTGGTTCACGGCTACGCTGCTAATCCACGGTCCCCGATTCATCCTCGGTGAATCACTCCGCTTAACCAATCTACTAAATGGTCTCTCCTTTGCACCAAGCTAGGTGGAGGTAACCTTTATAATCAAGATCACTCTTCTTACAAATAGAATGGAGTAAAAGCGAGTAAGAAGAGTTTAGAGCTTGTGGGGCACTAGGAAGATTACTTAGAGCATAAGCATTAGCCTCTCAAAGGCTTACACCCTCCCTTTTTATAGAGAGGGCTATTTTCTTCCCGTTGGCCGCCATCAGTCGACTGCCGCCCTTGGCAGTCGACTGCCGTCACTACAACGGCCTCCGAACACGTCGGATCCCGACCGTTGTAGTCCAACGGAACTCTTGGCAGTCGACTGATGGACCTCATCACGATCGGCCGTGCCGCCTCGTAATCGGCCTATCGGCCAAACGATCTGGTCGAAACCCTATTGATCGATCATTGCCGCCTTGGCCGATCGATGGTCTTGATCGGCGCCCATATGGCGATCACGCGCTCAATCCGATCGATCGTATACGATCGAACTCACTGACTAAGCGATCAGCTATGACATGGCAATGCGGTCGGCGTGTCGAAAACCCATCCGACACTTGGCCAAATGGCAAGTTTCACCTAAGAGCTACCCTTCCCGGGTTACAATCGCTCACTCTCATCTCTCGAGTCCTCGCCGGTTCTCTTCGTTCGCCACGCGTCCTCGGCGGATCAGGCGCACGGCTCTGCAATGCTCCTTCGCGTCTCTTGCCTCGAAGTCTACTTCCTCCGGCTTCACTCCAAGCTTCTCATCCGGCGATCCCTCGGATGCTCCAAGCGCACGGCTTCCGCAAAGCTATCCTTCACCGACTCAAGGCATGAGTCATGAGATGTGAAACTCGCCATGGCTCCATGTGCGAATTACTAAGTCCTGCACGACTTCAACGCACATATCACATCAACATATCAAACTAACTTAAACCCTTTGCCACACCATCAAAACCATATTACGGCAAGAGATTGCCCTAACAGCCACTTCAAGTATATAGGGGGGAGCTATAAGAGAAGAGTGAATTTGAATTAATGAGCCAAAATGGAGTATGAACCTTATATAGTTGGAAAGTCAAACTTATAACTTCGCTTGACTATTTTTTGGGGTTAACTAATGATACTGATGTTACCTCTTCTCTATGAGCCAGATAGGAGGGCTCACATGTAAGGCGTTACCCGAACCAAATAATTGGTTCAGCGGAGAAAGAGGAGAGGAACGGTTCGGGCGCAAGCGCCTGAAATAATTGGCACGGGAGAGCTAGTGAAGGTAATAAGCTAGAATCGGTTCGGCTAGATAGGCCTAGAAGCAGACGGGACGGATAAGGATCGACTCGGCCTAGTCAGTCCGAAGGTAGTTCGGTGGGGGAAGAAGGGAAGTTAGTTAGAGTTGGTGAGGAGCCCAAGGGCTATGCCACCCGTGAGCTATAGACCTAAGTTAGTTTCACCAAAAGCGGGATGGTTGAAGGGGACAGGCTAACCTAGTTTCCCAAAATGTAGATGAAGAGGTGTTATGTAATAGGAGGGGTCCCCACATAATATTTCGAGGAGCCTTCGCTCCTCGTATCTGTAACAAAATTATTCCCCAGGTGGACGTGGTGGTCACGTGTACGATGGAGATAGCCCGCGAAGTAACGTTGGATCAAAGAAGGAGGATAAAAGGAGGAGGAAGGCAGAAGGCAGGGGATCCGCATTATTCCAACTAGCAAGAAACGAAGACGCATCAGGAGAAGGAGAGCTACCACCACGCCGGAGAAGGAGAGTAGCGATCTTTGCTTTTACATTGCGTGTACTCTTTCTTGTATTGTTTTTTTTTTATGAAGGGTAAATAGATATCATCAAAGAAAAGCACAAACATACAGTATCCTAGGGTTCATGCTCATGTCATGTCTGACGAAGTGTCAAATCTGAGATGTACCCGGCGCAGTGTACAAGTGCTCTCATGAGTACCAATCCTCTCACATGATACATTCGCTCATTCCTCTCTATCATCCTTCTCACATCCAAACCCTATCAACGACGCATGTGTACCATCCATGTCTCTATGTGCTCTTGTGCACCATTCACCTGTACTCAGCTCCTCATGTGTACCTTCTTGTGTCATCCCGTCTCCTGAGGCCGCCTAACAGGAATCATATAAAGCCAGGTAGTCCCCCCAACACATTGACTTCCACATCAGCAGTGGGCCCACCACAAAATTCCAGCTCAGCGGGCCCACCTAGGCTTCACCTGCCCACTAGGTCATTTCTTGCAGTCATTTGGCGTAACGCAATAGCCGACAGAAAATGTTGTTCTTTGCCCCAATCTCTGCTCAGCTCGGCTCTAGGTGACTTGGCCCATCCTTCCTTTCACTCTCGGCAGACGCCAGTGATGCGCACGAAATGAGCTTGTTGGACCGGCGCCGCGTCTTGCGGCAACTCCTCAAATCCGATCGCCTCCCCGCGTTGCCTTCGTCCTCCCAAGCTCTCGTCGGAGAAACGCCAAGACGGCTCTAGGTTGCTTGGCCATTCCCCTGCGCACACTCAGCGGGCGCTGCGATTTACGCGAAAGGACTTGTTGGCCGGCGCCGCAAGCTTGCGAACGCTTTGAATCCCACGCGTTGCCTTCGTTCTCCCCAAGCCTTCACGAGAAACGTCATCACCACAAGAAGCGAAGCTTCAAAGCCATGATGCGGTGAGGCACCGAATCCATCGGAATCCGCCTCACCGTCTCTCACGACAGAAACCTCCGTCGGCCTTCCTCCACGTTACCCTGCGCACACTCAAGCGACGCCAGCAATTTACGCACAAAAAGGTCATATATCCGGCCGACGCCAAGCCCGCAGCAAAGACTCACGCCCTGCTTCGATCTCCCACGTGTTGTCTTCATCCTCTCCGATCTTTCCCGGAGAAACTCCAGTGACCACGAAGCCCACTGGAGGCTTCATGCCATGGACGGCGGTGCGAGGTGCCGAAAATCCCTGAGCCGCCTCCAACCCGTCTCACGACAGAAACCTCCTTCGAGCTTCGTCTTCGTCCTCGACCTTCGTCCTCACCAAGAGCGTCGTTGAGCTTCTCACTGCACAACCATCGGTTGGGAAGGAGCACGGGAGGGACACGAGGCGAGCTAGAGCCCCTCCACAAGAGCCTTACGCCACTCGTGGCCACTGTGAAAACTCACGACGGCAGCTCTCACGCCATCAGCACAACGTCGGTGAGCTTCTCCTTTCGCCTCAGCCAAGAACTCAAGAGGCAGCGCGAGAGACTCCCCCCCAGATTTCCCCGCTCCACCTCCTTTTGCCTCGGCCAACGACTTAAGAGGCAGCGCGAGACTCCCCCCAGGTTTCCCCACACCGCCTCCTGCCGCTTAGGTTCTAGGGTAGATCACCGTCGGTTCCTTCCCTCGCAGCTCCGCCCCCCCCCCCCCCTCCGGCGACTCCCACTGTTGGTTCCTCCCCTCGCAACCCCTGCCCCCCTCCGGCGAACCCTCACGGGATGCCGCCGGAGGGGGAGGGAAAACTCTTTCTTGTATTGTGATTTAACTGTAAGAGGTTTTTCTCCTCCACCTCCGGAAGTTTCCTTTCCGTGAAGGAGGATGTTCATAGTGAAAGTGTTTTGGCACTGCATCCTGTGAGGGAGCTCACCTCCGTGGAGTAGGAATCCTTATTCCAAACTACGTTACATCTTGTGTCTTAGTTTGGTTACCTGTGTTGGTTTTGCATTTCTCTGCTTCACTTTCTCATCTTTACTGTTGCGGCCTGTGAGAACCCCCTCAAAGCTCCCTTTGTACTTCATCGCATCGAAAGGAGGTGAACAAATCTTCCTCGCCGCATCAAAATCGATATTAACCGGTTGACCAACGCTAGGTAAACCAATAATGACTGAGAACTCCTTAGAAGTGAATGACACCATGATATTATTTCCAAAACAAAAGCTGCATGTCTCTACTTCAAAGCGTTTAAGCATTGCATAAACTCTAGAGGTGTTTATAGAAAGCTTTTGAATCTTCAACCAAGGTGCAAGAGGTGAAGCCTTGATCTTCTTTAATTGTAGTTCACCTAGTTTGGGAACCAATTGTTCCATGACTGACATAAATTTTGTTGGGGAATACCTTAAATAATCTTCTTTTCCACTTGGTTCAACATTTCCATCATTATCATCCGTGTGTTTTTTAGTCCTTGTCATTTCTAATTGACAAAAAGCTTAATTAGCAATAATTTCAATAAATATTTTCATAAAATAAGTCAATAAGAAACACAACATGACATATTAGTCTAGATAATACATTAAGCAATATAGGGCAAAATCAGTATCACAATAAGTATCGATTGACGAAAGTCACAAACATATGTCACTTAATATTAACTTTTAAATAATTTTTTTGACATCCTCAGATAATCGAATTTTGGTATTTAAATGACCAAAACAAGTATCGATTGACTAACATTAAGTACTTTTTCTACCAATTTAGGTATCATTGTTTTATTTCATTAATAACACAAACAATAATCGAATCAGGGTATTTAATGAGCCAAAATAAGTACCTATTGACTCACATTAGATATAAAATCTTTTGTAGCAATTTAGGTATCATATTTTTATGTCATGAACTTCAAATAAAAGCCAATATTATTAATTCAAAGTATAATTTATTTACAACACCAAAAATTGATTCAGAATATTTCAGGCACAAAATCAAATATCTATTGACTTAAATTAGATGTTCTTTGTACCAATAAAAAAAATATGTAATTATCACAAAAAATTTATCCAAAATTGTATGTAAAATCAGTACCACAATAAAAACCGATTGACGAAGGTTACAAACATAAGTCACTTAATATTAACTTTTAAATATTTTTTTTGACATTCTCAAATAATCAAATTTTGGTATTTAAATAGTCAAAACAAGTATCAATTGACTAACATTAAGTACATTTTCTATAAATTTCGGTATCATTATTTTATTTCTTGAATAACACAACTAATAATCGAATCAGGGTATTTAATGAGCTAAAATAAGTATCTATTGACTCACATTATGTACAAAATCTTTTATAACAATTTATATATCATATTTTTACTTCATGAACATCAAACAAAAACCATTATTATTAACTTCAAAGTATAATTTTTTTACATCCCAAAAAATCAAATCAGAATATTTTAAGCACAAAATTAAATATCTATTGACTCAAATTATATACTCTTTGTATCAATAAAAAAAATTATGTAATTATCATAAAAAAAAATATCCAAAATTGTATGTAATTAAGCATATTTACCTTGTTTAATCTTTTTTACGCACTTGCTCGTTAGTCTCCTTGCTCACTCCTATCGCATTTGTTTGATGTCGTGGGTCGCTAGTGGTTGAAATAAGAGAGACAAAATGGTTTTCAAGGGGGCAAGCAAACGGTTTGGTCAAGTGAAGGATGAATCAAGTGTTTAGGATTACCGTTGGGGGAGGGAATACGATTACTTATTGGGAAGAAAATTGCTGCTATCACATTTGCTGTTTCAAGTCGCTAGTGGTCAAGATAGGAGAGCCGATGGTTTTCAAGGGCACAAGCAAATGATTTGGCCGGGATCAACCGAGAGTTTCTATTAAGGGGAAGGAAAGAAGATGGGTTGTTGCAAGATGAATCGGTGGGAGAAGATGAATGAAAAAATTAATCAATCTATGTAAATAATAAGGGTAAAAATAGAAATTCAGCTTTATAGGGAGTTAAAACTAAGATTAGATAATTGTTAGATATCAAATCCTAAAAAAAATTATATAAGAACTGAATCCAAATATAAACAAGAGCAAAGAAATTTTACTCTAACTTACCCTTATTCCAATTGATTAATTTGTTTATTTCAGCCCGCGTTGACTAGTAATAACGAGATGGTCTAGATACTAACTTTTGGTGTGGTTGACGTGGCAGAAATGCGGTGGCTCGCTGACAAACAGGTCATCACTGAGTCAATGCCCTCTTCAACTCTTCTACACCACTTCGTAGTTCTTCCTTCGCATCGAGGAAGAGCGAGAGAGGACGCGGCCGAGCGCAAAGGAGGGGCCTTTCCGATTCTTATCTTTCGTAGCGGCTTTCGAGATCCAAGTGCTTCAATGGCGGTCAGTCCTTTTACTGGGTTTTGCCCTCTCTGACTCTGAGGGCATCTGGGTTTGTTAGCTTTTACTAATTTTCTGGGAAATGATAAATTTTCGATCTCGAGCAGTTTGATTGGTTCAGTTAGACTTTACTAGGGTTTGCTGGAGCTGTTCGAGTTTTGTTTGGTTGATTGTTGATTTCTTTGTTCCACTCCGTGCTGCTTCTCCTGCTTCATAATCGGTCGGTGTTTGTGGTTGTTAAAGTTGGAGGTTTAGCAAACTATGCCGTCTTCCGAGCTGGATGGTCGGAATAGGACCGTGTACGGTTGCCTAGTCAGTTAGAGCAAGGGAAAGGGATATGTCAAGGGTTTCTGGCCGAGGTAATTAAGGTGAAGTGTGGGCCGTACCAGAAGATTCTTATCCATTCACCCTTTGTCCTCCCTTTGGGTTTTGGGGCATGAACGAAGCGGCTGCCTTCAGATTCTATACCGCAGCCATATCCTGCGACTTTCACACTGCGTAGGTGATCTCGAAAAGAAAGGGTATGGCCTTAGGGATAAGTGATGGCAGTGTTTAGGGAACCAGTTAGACAGTTCAGTGTTTTTAGCTCTTACTTCTGTTTATATATTGGTTACTGGGTTGTAAAGTTATTTTTTGTTATTTCTTGTGGGAAAAAAATTTTCCCACCTAGTACTGGCTGAAATGTTGCACAAAGATTGTTTCTTTTGTTTGGATATTTCCTCTTGTACACAATTCAAAACTTAGGCAGGTAGGAGCTTCTCTGGAAATAGTTGGATGCCACATCATTTAGTTTTTGTTTGTACTTCATGATGGATCTTTTGGATCCGTCAATGGATCATGCATCCGCATATGTAATCAGACAAACAAAAACAAAACAATCCGAACACAAGATCTTGTCAATTGATCTACAACAAATATGCGAAACAAAATACAGCGGAAACGTAAATGAAAACAATAACCAAGAAGTGCCGCAGGGCTTGATCTTCCACAGGTTGAGAGAGTCGACCGATCATTCTTCTCTTCTACGAGGATCACACCCTTTATATAGAGCTAACCCAAAACCCATTAACATTTCATCGATGCTAACATCACGGGTTAACGGGTTCTACATATATGGATCCAAAATCCATTAATCCACATCCAATAACACAAATCTGTTAATTAAAACCATAATGGTTAGATCACTTTAATCGGGTTCGAACTAATACGACACACTCAGATGCATTACAGTAATCACATGTACGCCCACCACCAACACTTCGATGGTTTTCTTTCTTTATGTGTTTGTTTATCGTTATTATCATTATTTTGTTTGTTTCAAAACAAATATAGTAGTAACAGTTGGGAAGACCATGTTACCCATACTGAAACTTTTTGCTTAAAAATGAGCATACACTAGTTTCAAAGTATGCATTAATCTTACAGTGTAATGATAATTTAGAGGCAAAGAGATTTACAGCAAGGCCTTTGATTTTGTAACATGCCTTTCATGTTCAGTAATCAGTAACCTATCAGATATGCTTGTTTTATTGACATTTTGTTATTAATTACATAATATACTAACTGGAGTTGAAGAACTTGCTTTCTCGGAGATGTGAACTGTGTTCCAATTATTTCAACCAATTGAAACTGCAGGAGAATCCATTTCTATCACCTTTTTCAATATATAAGGGTAAGTTATATGTACCCCGCTCCAAGCTTGTTGGCATTACAATTTACCCTGTTTTTTTTCAAGAATATCCACTTTATCCTATCAAATATTTAATCCAAGGTTCACGGTACATGGCACTGCTTGTAGTTTAATGTTATTCCATGTCCCTAATTTTCCATGCTAAATAAACACTTGATCGACTAAAGTGTCCATTTGTGAAAAAAATATGTATACATGGAATGCAAGTAAACTAGAGGGGTACATATAATTTAACCTATGTATTATGCATTTTCGAGCTGTTTAAGATATTTTATGTGCTTTATCAAGAACTGCTTGTGAATTTTATATGAAACCAATAGTTGTAAAAGGTCAATTTGCGGGTTGGCAGTGTGTTTGAATAGCAAGTTATACCATGCGGCACTATGTATGATTATGTGGAAACTCAAGTTTAAGTCAAGGTTTGTACAGATTAATTGATGGTGCATAAATCTAAACAGGAGCAATATTTGCATGTGCCTGTCTAGAACTTAAACATTCATGTTCATTTTAAGAGATTTTCGAAGAGGTTGCTAAAGTCTAAAACTGGACTTAGATTTACAGTTGTGAGGATGTTGTTGCAGTATGTTGTGGCTTTGAACAATCACAAAAACCTTTTTGATTATGGGTCTGCTACTGGAGACTTTGCAGTTTAATTATATGAATGTGAGATGGTTTGAAACAAACAGACTCCTGACACTTTAAGTTTGATTTACAATTATACTGCTTACTTTGTTTTTTTGGAACTGTTACTTCACATACTGAATCTTATTAGCAGAGAGCGCTAATATTTGTTCCATATCAAGTGTACATTGCGGCACTTTATTTGGTTATTGAGTGAGAAAGTTCTCCACCAATGTACTTCATAACACAATAAATACTAAGCATGTATTCTCTTTTATTGCAGCAAGGCACCCATGTTCCAAAATTTGGAAATTGGGAAGGTGATGAAGCTGATGGCACTGTTTCTTTTCCTTACACACAGTATTTTGAGAAAGCTCATAAGGGAAGAAAGGGAACAAAAGCAATGAATGCAGACAATCCTCATGATAACCCTGAAGAATTTCATGCAGATGCAACATCTATCCATGCCGTACCACTTACAAGCTCTCCTCACCTTAGCAACTCACCTTTACATCATGATCCTATCATCCATAAACACACCGTAGGTTCTCCTAATGATAGATTTGAGGATCAAATGCCTTTAGGTGATTATCAAAGTACATTACATCAAGTAGGTGATGGGTCTGATTACAAAGGGAATGCCTCTCC
Organism: Wurfbainia villosa; assembly: GCA_025175895.1. Classification (NCBI taxonomy): domain Eukaryota; kingdom Viridiplantae; phylum Streptophyta; class Magnoliopsida; order Zingiberales; family Zingiberaceae; genus Wurfbainia; species Wurfbainia villosa. The sequence goes on from CM046006.1 coordinate 37,523,250, forward strand.
ACTCCATCCTCGATATCAAATGAACAATAGTGTGTATTCTAATTCTGAAGGGTTGTCAGAGGGTAACTATGGTTCAAACTCTCCTGGAGGTTTGAGAATGGCTGGTGTTGCAGATGAAAATATAGTAAGTTGAGCTTTCAAGAAATGTCTATAATTCATCAATTATCCATTTGGCCAAATACTTAAGTATGCAGTGGTTTTCTGGCAGATTAAGAAAGGGCGACCTGTTCCTAAATTTGGAGAGTGGAATCAAGATCCGTGTATGGCTGATGGTTATTCCATCATATTTAGCAAAGTGAGAGAAGACAAAGAAAAAGAAGGGAGACAAACTCGGCCTGCCACTGTTCCCACTGTCCCAAACAATACAACAGCTGATATTAGTCAGGAAAACAGTCATGAATCGGAAGTATGTTGCTCCCTATATCCTCGATGAATTTTTAAATAGCTATAGCTCCAATCTTTTATCTGAGTTCATTACATGGTTTCTCTGTAACATATTGATATAGGTTTTCGTTTCAATCTTAAGGTTAAACATATACCATCTAGTATGATTAGAAATAGTTAAGTTTGTCATATACTACCATCAGGATTGAATGCTTTCATCTAAATAACCACCTTTCTATCTTTGTCTAGTTCATAATTCATATGAAGTTAGGAGTGCACTAGTACTTTTACAGCATAAATTGGTTAATATGGTTGTTACAACTAGTCTGATCTGGATCTTATCTTCTATATTTGTAATTGCCAAAATTGAAATGTCGCAATGGAGTCCTGTAGCCATATTAGTAAAGCATGTTCTAGCTAGGCATTTGATACAGTGCGATTCTGGATTGATCATACTCTATAAGACAATTTTCGGCATGTGTTTATATGATACTGTGACACTTTCGGCGTTGATGTTTTACATTCGATCACTTGGACATAATCAGGATGAAATTTGGTCGTATATCATGTGTTAATCCATCGTGTTCAACGACTTTTAGTCCATGGAGTATAAAATAAAACTTGGCTCTTTCTCATTCTAGTCGTATTACATCTTTATGCTCTTTCATCTCTCTTTCAACAGACTTGCTCGTGCTTTGGCTGGTGCAAAAAGTGAGCTATCCTCAAAGTTTATGAAGGTTTGATGCCGTAATTAGCCAACAGAATATATATTTATTTTGTGTGATATAAATGATCTCAACAGATGAAGCCGGTTAATTTGATTGTGCCTTGTTTTGATATTTATCAATCTTTTGCAGATTGTTGTGCCTTGTTTTAGTATTTATCAGTCTTTTGCAAAATATTGTGACTTGTTTTGATTGTGTTTCCAATACAAATAATTGATTGATAACCTAATTTATTATTGACATTCTCGTGCAATGGATTACTTAAACTTTGGCTATTTGTAAAGGGAGTTAAAAGCTTGAAAGCCAACAAGTGGTCAAGGTTCAAAATACATTAATGGATTTTTGTCTCTTCTCATTCTTCAAGTTGTCCATGAGTTCTCAATCAAGCAAAATTAAAATTTTCAAGATTTTTATCCGTAATTTGAATTTCAAGAGGCACTCTTTGGTACGATGGATCTCTTCTATGTATGGTACTTGAAGAAAACTACTCTGGGATTTTGTAACATCTTGAAGATTTCTTAATAAAAACTCTTCTCTTGTCTATAATTTTTATTTATATGGAAGTTGTTAGAAATTTTAACTAATTGGTAGAATAGAAATACTATTGGGCTATTTTACAAGTAATCTATAATTAGAAATTGATGTTCAAAATTATTCTAGTGATGAGAAATTGATTGATCCAATTTTGAACAGACAAAGACAATTGGTTCGAACACAAATATGGTCAGAATGTGAACACATAAATTCTAGCTCGAATATGGATGAGTGATAATTCTATTAGGAAAATGAGATGGAACAAAGGAAGATACGATTTAATTAGATATTAATTAATTTAGATAAGAATTAATTATTGTGTAAATTCCATGGTAAAATGACCACGGCCGCTCAGGACGCTGCTGTTGTGTGCAGAGGCGAGCAAAATTTTGATAAATCGATCCAGTTTCATTTATTCAGAAATTTATTATTTTTTAATATCAATTTTATCAGTTTGGTTTCGATTTTAAAATGAAAATAATCGATTTAACTGATTAAATCGAATTAGAATTCATCAATCGACTATCACTCAAACTTCAATTGATTGATTAATATAAATCAATCGATTGATATTTTTTTATCATCGGTCGATTGATATTTCATATTAATCGATTGATATTTTATATCAGTTGATTGGTGATAAAAAAAATTAATTAGTTCGATTATTAACTGATTTTTTATTAATTCGATTTTCATTAAAAATTCGATCGATTCGATTTATTAAAAAAAATTAATTTATTCAATTTTGATTCGATCAATTCAATTATTAATTGATTGTTCATCTCTAGATGTGTAAGAGACTCGTGTAAAATATGTGCATACCATATCCTAAGAGGTGTGACGACACTAATAAACCCTTATTCATGGTCTTTAAAAATGAAAACCTGGAACGATGTCCGGAGTTTTTATTTTTAATAAAGACTTGAAACAAGCAGAACAATCTCAAAGAAAACTTCACAAGAGAAACTTCACTCAAACACTAAACTCTTAAACTGAAAGAAGGAATGACTTGCTCGGTGATGCTCGAGTCTATCAAACCTTTTGGCACTCCAACCTTTTATAATGAGAAAAGGTTGTATCAAAGACGAAGCGGATACTCATTGGGCCCCATCAGTCCTTCGTATTAGATACTCTTTCTTATCATATCAGGCTTTACAACGCACCCTTATCTCTTTACAGCTCTACTACATGTGATTGAAGAGGACGACTCCCCGAGGCTCAATCCTTTCAATCTTCTTTTGCATTGGGCTCACCATGCTTTCACGGGGCATTTGTCTTATGTCCCTGTAGATGTCGTTTAATTAAAGCTATTGAGACTTTCCAGATGTCCTTCCTTATCTTTCCAATTTCGTGAGACTTTGTGAAAAAGTAGCTTTCCCTTGGTCCTTCCCAATGCCTCCTACAATAAAAGTCAGATTCTTTTGTCTGTTGGATGAGCTCGAATTCCTTCAAGGCGAAGGAAAGTTATTGGATGGCGCTCTCTTCAATGTCGGCCATCTTCTTTCTTTTGTCATATTCCTCTGGGAGGAATATATCTTTCTTTGTGACTGCAATCAAAGTTTCATATTGAGTTAATAACTTGTACTCAACTGAAGGTATAAGTTAGGACCATTCTTCCCTATCCAGTCATAGAACCATCTGTTTCAAGAATAATATAGGCATTTTCAGGAGGAACTTCTAAGTATGGTAATTATTGTACCTGAGCTTTAATATGTTTCACTATCTCTCAGTCTGAGGGCTTCATTCGTTTATCTCCATGTGGTGATGTCTTCTCATAAAGCGGCCCTAATTTAGAACTTAGATTAGGAATGTAAGTTCTTGCATAGTTGAGAATACCCAGCCATGATCTCAAGCCATTTTTAGTCTTAAGCGGCTCTTATTTGAATTCAGTGATTTTCTTGATAATATGAGGATGAAGTTTAAGCTTTCCTTCTCCTATTTCGGCCCCCAAGAATTCAATTTTTAGAACAGTAAGCTTGTATTTTGTGGGTGAAAGAATCACCCCATTATCTTTATAAATTTTTAACATCACCTCCAAATGCCCAATGTGTTCCTGTTCTGAAGAAGAAAATACCAAAATGTCATCAATATAAACTGCTATAAAATCTTCTGTACCTTGAAAGCAGTTGTCCATCTTCTGTACCTTGAAAGCAGTTGTCCATCTTCTGTACCTTGAAAGCAGTTGTCCATCTTCCTCTGAAAGGCTACTGAGGCATTTTTAAGCTCGAATGGCATTACCAACCATTTGTATAATCTAGAAGGGCTAATAAAAGTCGTTCATTCCACATATGAAGGATCCATGGCAATTTGATGAAAACTTGATTTTAGATCAAATTTCAAGTATATTTTTGAATTGCCTACCTTCTTGAGAATGATATTAATACCTGGAAGACTATACTGGTCTTTATAGGTATTGTCATTTAGAGTTTTGTAATTGAATATCATTCGTTCCTTTCCCTTCACTTCCTTTCCTATAACTGGATCAATAGAAGTACCTGATTGTACAATCATAGCCATTGTTCGGTGTCTTCTCTTACTTGGTTGAATCACCTTCAGTTGGAGAAGAGCCTTGATATGCTTCTCAAAAGTTTACTTCATGAGTGGTGTCACATGTGACAATGGCTTGTCCTGAATAGTAATGTCAGGATTAATGATATCAATTTTACAAACAATTTTATTCTTGGACTAGTACTTCAGTGGGTCTTCGCCAATGAATCCCTGATTTCTTAATCTCTCCAGCATGTGCTCATGTTTCTTCAGAATTTTTGGATTTGAAGGACTCATAGTATAGAAAATCTTTTCCTGAATATCCAGATATTCTTCTTCATCCAATTCTAGTTCTTGGATAGCATGAACGGTTGCTTCATTTATAGTAATAGAAGTGACATTTTTGTAAATTGTAATCAAATTACCTTCAATTCTTAATCCTCCTTGCACGTTTTTGATAAAATTGCAGCCAATAACCATCTGGATATCATCCCCTAATGACATATCAAATGAGTATGTAAAGGGGATTCTGAATTTATTATCGCCAATGATCATTTGTCCCCCTTTTAGCTTCCATTTTGCAAGCTGCCTTGAGTTAACACTATTGATTACTATGGTGTAGGGGTTCTCTTCCAGCACCTTTTCTGGAACTGCCCTTTTGTCAATGCAACAAGTGGTAGCACCTATATCCAATATTGCACTAACTTTAATAGGGGCATTATCAAGTATTTCTAAAATTTCCATCATGTTGTATAATCTGTTGATCATTCTTTTCGGATGGTACTGTTCGTTGATTTTTGAAATCACCCTTTCCTCAAGATAGCTTAGCTGCTCTTTCCCCCTTCTTAAGTCTTCTAAATTTAGATTCTCCATATCTTCGGCCAATTTCCGTTCCATATTGTCATTGATCTCCTTCTTGTTCAGTCGATCAATCTCCATCTGTAGACGTCTATTTTCTGCCATCAGAAAATCAACATATTCAAGTAATTCCTTTATCAAAGACTTATCATTAAATTGGTTTGGTGTTGGGGCTATTATGACTTTCTGCTTGAGGTAATAATCTGCACAAGGTGCACATGCTGTAAGGTTGCAATTACTGCAGTGGAGTCTTGATCTTATCCTCGTTTCTCTGTCGCAGAACTTATAGCCAACATATATTGTCTGTACCTCCTGGTTCATTTGCCATGCATGTTCACAGTAGGCCTGTTCTTCTGGGATGTTTATTTGAACCTGTCATCCCTGTTCTTCCCCAAATAATACAAATAAAAATTCTTTTGAGGGTAAAGTACTAGTTACCAGGTTGCAATGTTGTTCTGTGTCCAATTCTCCTTCAGACATACTGCAAATAACATCGCTTTTCGATTCATCCTGATCAACAGAAACAACATTAAAGTCCTCTGGTAGATCTATTTCCTTTAACATGGCGATCCTTTCCTTGTTTCCTATCTTATTCCTGCATTCTCTGGCAAAGTGCCTTTCTTCTTCGCAAATATAACATTTGCACTTCTTCACTTTTGTTTTGTCGTTCTGGTACTTTCTTTTAATCACACGAACGTGTGATTTATGTAGTTTTTTTTTGTAACTCTGAGCTTTTCTCAAACCATACCTCTTTTGCCCTTGGTAGTAGTTAGGAAGAGGTATCTGTGAACAAAACTGTAAGTCCTTCAGGCTTCTTTGAAGAGAAGCTTGCTTGCACATCTCCATCAATTCTTGGTAAGCATGGTGAATGCGGGGCAGAACACCAATAGTATTCCCCCTATACTTCTCCTGAAACTTTTGTTCAAGATAATTACCAATTAATGGAGGCATTTTTCGATAGAACTTACTTGATAATTCTTCGTTGATGAACATCCTGCCTGTCTTAGCAGCCAAATCTTTGTATTGATTCATATAACTCACCAACTCCTTGGTGCTTGGGCATGCTAGTCTTTCAAGGTCCAAATATGCTTGATTTTGTTCCGCAGTGGAACCAGTAGTTGGATCTTCCAGAGTGATTATTCTTCTAATTTGTGAAAGTACATTTTGTGTTTCATTAGCAGAATTTATCAACTTATCATACTGGTCAGGGAACATTATCCTCCATTGTATGAATGTCTTCTTTTCGATTTCACCCAATAAATTCTCAATATATTGCACCTTGACCCTTTTATCCGCCCAAATTTTAGAATCAATCACATTTGTAGTAATGGATTCCCACCTGGAAATTACATCGTTATACATTCCAATATTATCAGGTAAAACAAGTAGGGCACCTGTCTGTTGTTGAGCAGAAGGTAATTGCCATTGTTCATTGTTATAGCCTTCCCTGATTCTCCCTATTCTGGAATTTGTAAAATTCATGTTGCTATAGGGATTGCTTATATTTGCAAATCTGGAGGCTGGTGCATATTGGGGTGGTCCCATCATAGAATCTTCTGGTGGATTGTAAGAGGAGGTAGCTCCTGAAGATGCCAATACATTGCTTCTGAACAATGGATAATCCATTTCTATGTCCTCAACTTGGGTGAATATCATTTCTTCATTATCCTCAGAAACTATATCATCTCCTTCATCATCCTCGTCAAATGTTGTTTTTGTAGAAAGAAAGCTCCCAGTTTCTGAATCATCGGAATCTGAATCCGAGTCACTCCCACCACCTGTCGCAAATGGATTTATCCATTCAGCAGAATCATAGAGTGTTAATAAAGTATCCAGCTTAAGAAATTGGCAGAGTAGAATCTCCTGTTCATCCTCGGATGAATCCCCATGAATTGGAGGAGGGCAAAGCCTGTTCATCAAGGCATCCCATTCAGGCGTGCCTATTTGAGTACTTGTTGTTGGGGCAATCTCTTGCCGTAATATGGTTTTGATGGTGTGGCAAAGGGTTTAAGTTAGTTTGATATGTTGATGTGATATGTGCGTTGAAGTCGTGCAGGACTTAGTAATTCGCACATGGAGCCGTGGCGAGTTTCACATCTCATGACTCGTGCCTTGAGTCGGTGAAGGATAGCTTTGCGGAAGCCGTGCGCTTGGAGCATCCGAGGGACCTCCGGACGAGAAGCTTGGAGTGAAGCCGGAGGAAGTAGACTTCGAGGCAAGAGATGCGAAGGAGCATTGCAGAGCCGTGCGCCTGATGCTGCCGAGGGACGTGGCCGAGAACGAAGAGAACTTCGAAGGCGAGGGACTCCGAGAGATGAGAGTGAGCGATTGTAACCCGGGGAAGGGTAGCTCTTAGGTGAAACTTGGCCATTTGGCCAAGTGTCGGATGGGTTTTCCCGACACCGCCGATCGCCATGTCATGGCAATGATCGCCCGAGTCGAGTAAGTTCGACCGTATACGATCGACCGGATTCCAGCAATGATCGCCATACGTGGGCCGATCGAAGATTATCCGATCGCCAAGGCGAATGATCGATCAATAGGGTTTCGCCAAGAACCGTTCAGCCGATCGGGGCGATCGATTATGAGGCAGATGATCGATGAGGTCCATCACCGATCGCTAAGAGTTCCGCTGACTACAACGGCCAGATCCGACGCGTGTTCGAGGCCGCCAGTGATGGCGCCGATCGCCAAGGGCGGCAATCCGATGGCGCTAACGGAAGAAAACAACCTCTATAAAAAGAGAGGTGTAAGCCTTTGAGAGGCTAATGCTCATACTCCAAACGATCTTCCTAGTGCCCCAGCTTTAAACTCTTCTTACTTGTCTTTACTTCAATCCTATTGTAAGAAGAGTGATCTTGGTTGTAAAGGTTACCTCCACCTAGCTTGGTGCAAAGGAGAGACCATTTAGTGGATTGGTTTAACTGAGTGATTCACCGAGACGAATCGGGATCGTGGATTAGCGGCGTAGCCGTGAACCACGCTATACCATCGTGTTAGCGTTTGTTTTATTGTTTGTCTTTTGCTTTGTATTTGTATATTCGCTTGCGCTAATCTTTTGTAGACGAGAGCAATTTACGCCCAACGACGAGGCTATTCACCCCCTCTAGCCGCCATCCGATCCCCTACAAGTGGTATCGAGCCGAGGAAAGCTTGTCGAGGACTAACCGCCACAACAAGCAACTTTTAAAATGGTCGGCTCCAGCATCCATCCTCCGAAGTTTGAAGGAGAATTCGCTTGGTGGAAGAAGCGAATGGAGGTATTTTTCGAAATGGATTTTGATATAATGATTACAATGGAATCCGGTTTCGTTTTGCCTAGGGATGAAGAAGGGAAGCCAATCGAAAAATCACGATGGACTAAGAAGCAAAGAGAGGAGCACCTTGCGAACTCAAAGGCAAAATATCATCTTTTCAATGTGCTCCCCCAACAAGAAATCAACCGAATAGGAGAATGCCTAAGCGCCAAGGAGATGTGGGAGAAGCTAATTGAGCTTCATGAAGGCACATCCGAGGCAAAGCTAGCAAGGAGAGATCTCCTCCGCTCCCAACTATCCAACATCAAATTAGAAAAGGGAGAAAAGGTAATTTCTTTGCATTCTAGATTCAAAGAAATTTTAAATGGACTAATAAGTGTAGGTGAGAAGCTATCAAACCGGGATATGGTAATGAAGGCCATAGATGCCTTTCCCCGGTCCTCAAAGTGGAGCTCCATGGTGGATTCGTTCTACATCTCCAAGAACTTGGAAGTAAGTACCTTGGAGGAATTTTTCTCAACAATGGAGCTCCACGAAACTAGGCTTGAAGGAATACTAGAGGAGCCTAGAATTCAACCCTCAAGAGGAGTATCATTATTGGCAAATAAGGGGAAGAAGAAGATGGAAATCACCTCCTCCTCCGATGACGAAGCATCTTCCTCCTCCTCCATGGATAGCACCGAAGAAACCTATATGGTAAGGAGAGTAAGACGTGCATTTAAGAATTTTAGATTTGATAAATCTAATGATAGGAATAGAAGACCAAGGGGGAAGGTGATATGCTACAATTGCCAAGGAGAAGGGCACATAAGGGACAATTGTCCTCTCCTAAACAAGAGCAAGGAAGAAAGGAAAAAGAAAGAAGAAAAGAAGAAGAAAAAGGGGAGCAAGAAAAAGAAGGAAGAGGAGAAGAAGACAAAGGAGAAGGGAAAGGCTAAGGCTCTCAAGGCAAGGACTTGGGATGATCCATCCTCATCCTCCTCCTCATCATCGGATGAGGAGAATGCCTTTGTCACCAATTTGGCCTTGATGGCCTTTGATGACTTGGATTGCTCCTCCTCCTCCTCAAATGAAGAATCAAGCTCAAGTAGGGAAAGCTCAAGTGAAGGGGGAGCCTCCACATCCTCCTCATCCAAAGAAGAAGAGGACATGGAAACTATGGTAACAAATCTAACTCCTAAGAAAATAGTTTCCATGGTTTCTAGCTTAACTAGAGATTTATTTAGAGCTAAGAAGAAAAACAAAAGCATGCTAGATCAAATTAAGGACCTAGAAAATAAACTAGAAAATGCATGCTTAAATGATAATATTTCTTCTAGCTTAAATGATGCATGCTCACATGATTATATGCCTTTAGATGTTAATGATGCATGCATAGAGGAAAATAGGGCATTAAGGGAAAAGGTAGATTATTTAACCAAAGCCTTAGAGAAATTCACAATTGGCTCCAACACCTTAAAAATGATCTTAGGGAGCCAAAGAGCTAGTTTCAACAAGAAAGGCCTAGGATACAAAGAAAAGAAAAATGAAAAGGCCTATAAATGCCTAATAGCTAAGGGACAAGATAAGAAGAAAGTAATTGCTAGGAAATGGATCCCCAAGGAGTATTTAGTGAACCCAATAGGAAAGAATCTATTTTGGGTTCCAAAATCTATCCTTAAGGGTTAGGATAACCCTAGGGTAGTCAACCATATGAACTTGACCTATATCATATTTTGGTTGACTTAGGATGACGGGACAACATTTTTTAGATAGTGTTGGGTGATGATAACGTGCCCATAAATAGGTAATAATGCCTAAATCATGATGATTGATGTAATTCCTATGTATATTTACAATCATGATTTATGTTTTTGAAATTTGGCATGTTATCATGAGAAATAGGTTTGAGTCATGCTTTAGGTGACACTTTGGTTATTATCATCATATAATACCTAATGCATGATTATAATTTGATGAATACATGTATTTCATGATCATAATGTAGAATTCATTCATATATGTCATTATGATCATGTTAATTGTTAGGATGATACTTAACCATGATAGAATTGCATGAATATATTGGTTAAGTATATACAAATACCCCCTAGGATGCATCTCACACTCACTATAGGCTAACTTGATTGCAAACTTAGCATGGGTGAGATGTTAGGATGATACAAATGTCCACTAATGCCTATGGCATTTAGATGGTCATTTAAAGAATCAACATAGCAATAATAGACCAATCATGGGGAAGGCTTATGTTTAATTCATAGACATATTGCTCAAAGATCATGGTTGGATATTTCATATGTTTTCAAAACAATTTCTTACCTTAAAATACATGTATTCATGTTTTGAAACAATTGGATGCAAAACTAGGTAGCTAACTTGATACTAGAATGATCAAAAACCTAGTGGTTTTTAGAGCTTTTGGATTTTTGGCAAAAACAAGAAAATATAATGATTTTTCATGAAAAACTATTTTTCATTGATAGATATACTTAAAAGAAATATGTTCCCCAAAATTTCATGATTTTTCGAATTTTCTGGAATTTATAATGCATTTCTGAAATTCATCCAGAAAATAAAAAATTCGGATTCCTTTGTGCGGTCATTGATCGCCATACGATATAATGATCGTGGTGGCTATAAATCAGAACATATCAAGGCGAATTCAGTTTGTAAACCAACAAGTGATACCCAAATTTAAATCAACTTGTCATATTTTCCCTCCATTATACTTGATGCCATGAGCTTATAACTTAGTGTTAATCTTTTTGATGGTGTCAAAGGGGGAGAAATAATTATGTTTAAGTTAATTATTTTAGGGGGAGAAATATATTTTAGGGGGAGAAATATATGATAGGGGGAGAAAATTTGCATAGAGAGTTTCATGGATTAAGGGGGAGTTGCATGTTGCTATATCATGTTTATCTTTACATGCTTTCTTACCTTAGAATTTATATCAAATGTTTTTACCTAACTTAAACGGATTGTCACACATCAAAAAGGGGGAGATTGTTGGGGCAATCTCTTGCCGTAATATGATTTTGATGGTGTGACAAAGGGTTTAAGTTAGTTTGATATGTTGATGTGATATGTGCGTTGAAGTCGTGCAGGACTTAGTAATTCGCACATGGAGCCGTGGCGAGTTTCACATCTCATGACTCGTGCCTTGAGTCGGTGAAGGATAGCTTTGCGGAAGCCGTGCGCTTGGAGCATCCGAGGGACCGCCGGACGAGAAGCTTGGAGTGAAGCCGGAGGAAGTAGACTTCGAGGCAAGAGACGCGAAGGAGCATTGCGAGCGCGCGCCGATCCGCTTAGGGGCGTGGCCGAGAACGAAGAGAACTTCGAAGGCGAGGGACTCCGAGAAATGAGAGTGAGCGATTGTAACCCGGGGAAGGGTAGCTCTTAGGTGAAACTTGGCCATTTGGCCAAGTGTCGGATAGGTTTTCCCGACACCAGTCGACTGCCATGTCATGGCAGTCGACTGCTCTAAGTCGAGTGAGTTCGACTGGTATACGACTGACTGGATTGTGGCGTGAGCGCCATCGTAAGCCGATCGCCAAGACCATCGATCGCTGGGCGGCGATCGATTGATCAATAGGGTTTTACGAACCGTTCGCCGTAGCGGTAAGGCGATCGACTACGGCGTGATCGGACGAGTCCATCGATCGCCAAGAGTTCCGTTGGACTACAACGGTCGGGATCCGACGTGTTCGGAGGCCGTTGTAGTGCAGCGATCGCTGCCAAGGGCGGCGATCGTGATGGCGGCCAACGGAAGAAAGCGACCCTCTATAAAATGAGAGGGTGTAAGCCTTTGAGAGGCTAATGCTCATACTCCAAACGATCTTCCTAGTGCCCCACAAGCTTTAAACTCTTCTTACTTGTCTTTACTTCAATCCTATTGTAAGAAGAGTGATCTTGGTTGTAAAGGTTACCTCCACCTAGCTTGGTGCAAAGGAGAGACCATTTAGTGGATTGGTTTAACGGAGTGATTCACCGAGGATGAATCGGGGACCGTGGATTAGCGGCGTAGCCGTGAACCACGTTATACCATCGTGTTAGCGTTTGTTTTATTGTTTGTCTTTTGCTTTGTATTTGTATATTCCGCTTGCGCTAATCTTTTGTAGACGAGAGCAATTTACGACGTCCAACGTACGAGGGCTATTCACCCCCCTCTAGCCGGCCATCCGATCCCCTACACTTGTTTGTCCAAATCCCTATTGTTGTCAGCTTGTGTCTGATAGCTGCTCCTCTTGTTGCAGTTGCGGAGTGCTTATTCTTTCAAGTATAAGTTGAGCCACCACTTCTCCTTGAGATAATTTCAATATATCCTGAGTTAGGTTAAATACAAGAATATATACCTGACCTCGATAATCATTGTCTATCACTCCCGCTCCAATATGAATACCTTTATACCATGAAATACTTGATTTTGGAGCAATTCTTCCATAATGACATTCTGGAATTGCAAAGGCTAGACCAGTCTCAATAAGAGCATGACTTCCTGGTTTGATCTCATAATTATAGCAAATTGATAGATCATAACCTACTGATCCTTTAGTCTTCCTTGTAGGGATCTTCGCATCTGGATTTGTTTTCATGACCTGAAAAACTGGCTCTTCAATTGTTAATACTACCAGAATCTCCTACTCGGCTTCTCCAAGCTCAACATCATCTTCATTTACTGCTATTACTCTGTTTTCCATAGTAGGAGTATATCCTTCAAATTGCAGTGATACACTACCATCCAGTAGCGTTCTTGTTGCAACCCTGGTAGGAGCTACGGGATTTCTTCTTGCTGATGGCCTCAATATCCATCTTTGTTGTTGCAGTTCTTCAATTGTGAATCGGGTCCCTGGTATAGCATTTACACCTCTGCTTGCTAGATAATCTATGATATTCTGGACATTGTAAGAGAAATAAGTAAAACTTGTGTTTGTTAGGCGGCCAACCATCATCCTTGTAATTAATAAGTTGCTGAATCCTCCTTGCCATTCTTGATAGCCATGAGTTTGTATAGATAGTTCAATGTGACTTGCAAAGTCTTCAATATTAAGAATAAGGTCAGGGATAACATATACCATTTGTGTACCTCAGGATAGATCCATTTCCATTGTTGCAATAATGGATCTATCTCCCCTCCATCTGGTGTCCCTTAGGATGACTAGCACCGCTACTCCAGTGTTCCTCCGGTGTAGGGCATGAATCTGAATCATAACTAGACCCATATGAATATGCTGGAATCTAGCTTCCCTTAGCCTCTGATGGCTTTCTTCAGTTACGAGTGGTAGATCCACTTGATTCTCTTCCACACAAAAGTCTTCTTATGAATAGTGCTGGTATACCCGATGGTTTACTGGTTGAAAACCCGTTGAGTATAATATTTTTGCTAGTACCATGTTGGCTCTCCTTGATCTAAAAATTTCCAATTGTTCTTCTGGGTCAACTTGACTCTCAATAGTTCTTCTGAAACGCCTTTGATTTGGGAAAATTCTCCATTGTAGATTGTATAGCCTTCGTTGCCCTTGTCTATAGTCCCTTATCTGGTTTTCAGAACTTGGGACCTGCATTGTGGTTGCATTTACAGCCGGTGGCCTTGTACTGGTGGAGTGCCTTGCACTAGAAGACATTATCCTGCTCTTTCTCTTTGAAGAATGTCAGAAGGATTATGAAATACCAGTATAGAGTCTTTCTTCTTGGGTACCACCGTTCCTTCTCCAAGATTAATGCCTACAATTTTCTTTGTTAAATCGTCAATGGCTCCTTCAAGCTCCTTTGAAGGCCCTGCAGATGATGAAGCACTAGGTTGATTCTTTAATTGGTTTACTTGTGCTTTTAACTCTTGCACTTGCTTGTTAATATCTATCAATAGGGATATTAAGGTATTATTTTGTTTAATCAAGACTCTTTGGAATTCAAAAGCAGTTTTATAATGAGATGGAACTGCAAATCCTAGGGATGGTTGCTCTATCAATTTCTGTTGCTTTCAAAGCTTTTATATAAGAAATATCCCCAGCCTGGGTTTCCCAATCACTCATCCGCCAATTAATCCTTTTACTTCTTGTAGAATTTGCTCAATTTTTCTAACACTTACTCTCAACTCTTTTGCTAAAACTTCTTCTTCAGCAATGACTGGTTGGATCAAAGATTTTATATCTTCTATCTTCGAACTTTTGTTACTCAAAATCTCCTTCTCTAAAGAAGAGATTGAGCTTCGCAACTGAGCTACTTTTCCTTTTAACTTCTTGTTTTCTTCTTCTAATAAAAAGAAATGTTTTAGTGAAACTTTTGATAGAAGATATACTCTATCAAAAACTACTTCAAGGTTGTTGGCTAAAAGAGAGATTGTAGGCTCTGGATATTTCGCAAGGTCGAGGTATTCCAGGTTTCTAGCTGGGGATTTATCATACCACTCTCTTATATTTTGTTCAAATTTCTCACTCATCTAATTCTTAGGCTTACTTACAACTTAGGACTTCATAAAATTTTCTTGCTCATCTGACTGGCTATAGCTCTCCTAGAGACTTACATGCACGGCGACCTTTTGCAATCAATTAACAAAGTCGTTCGCCTTATCATAAGCCTTAACTTAAGATTTTGTGATAATGCGAATTAATTTCAAGAAAGTAAATGATAACTCTTACCTTTCACCTGGAATAATAAAGTGGTCACCATGATTCAGATTCATGCCCTACACCAGAGGAACACTGGAGCAGTGGTGCTAGTCGTCCTAAGGGACACCAGATAGAGGGGAGATAGATCCATTATTGCAACAATGGAAATGGATATATCCTGAGGTACACAAATGATATATGTTATCCATGACCTTATGCTTAATATTGAAGACTTTGCAAGTCACATTGAACTATCTATACAAACTCATGGCTATCAAGAATGGCAGGGAGGATCCAGCAACTTATTAATTACAAGGATGATGTGGGTTAATGGATTTTAGATTTATATGTGTGGAACTCTTTAATCCGTACCATTAGCATTGATGGGTTGTTAACGGATTTTAGATTAGCTCTATATAAAGGGTGTGATCTCCCCAGAAGAGGAAAACGATCGACCGACTCTTTTTCCTCATCGGACAAAGCATACGGGGTAGACTCTCTCGACCTGTGGAAGATTAAGCCCTACGGCTCTTCAGCTTCTTCCGACTTCATATCCTTCTAGCGATGATGTCTCCAGATTCAGGTGCATGTTTATGTTTTCATTTACACTTCCATTGTATTTTGACTTATTGTAGATCATTCGATAAGATCCTGTGTTTGGATCGTTTTATTTTCATTTATTTGATTACATATGTGAATGTACGATTCATTGACATATCTAAAAGATCCATCAATTGATATCAGAGCACAGGTTAGGTGACGTTGATCGTACAATATTAGGATGTGATTTTTTGATGTTTTTGATCCAAATGCTTGTATTTTGTGTTAGATCTTCATTTAATGTGTTTAAACACATATAATTGTCGAATCTAAGGGTTAGGAGGCCTAGGTTTAGCATCGGATCAGAGTTTTTCATATTTTTTTCGCGAAGAATGACCGATTAACCGCCTTTATTTTTCGTCGAAATCTTCGCTCAGATCTGTAGACATTAGGTCACCGATCGATTGATGTCAACATCAGTCGACTGGCATAGACTTCAGTTGACTGATGTGGACCATCAGTCGATTGTTGGTCCAAATTTGACGCACAGAATTATTTTTAGTTGATTGGGGCACTCGATTGATCTTCATCAGTCGACTGCTATAAGGGCCAGTTGACTGGTGCGGGAGAAATTTCGAACATAATGCTTGTGAGTTGACTGCGAAACTTGACTGGGTTACTCCAGTCGATTGACATTTTTGGCAGTCGACTGGTAAGCTTAAACTTCGACACAGAATGATTTTTAGTCGACTGATGACATCAGTCGACTGCCATCAAGCATCAATTGACTATTGAGCCTTAGTTTGAGCACAGAAGCTTTGTTAGTCATCGACTAATCACAATCAGGTGATTGATGATGTAGGAAACTTTCAGAGGTCATAACTTTTCGCTCAGAATGAGTTTTGAGGCATTCTCAGTGGCATTTCGAAGCTCATTCAAAGATCTACGTTTGTTATAGGTAAAACCCCGTAACACCTTATTTCAAACCTTAAAAATATCATTTAGTACCTTTTCGGAGGCTTCGAAATTTTTGAGTCTCATGTTATGGTCATTTTGCATTCCCTACATTAGTTAATAGTAGAAATATAGTCGAAGTACCTAGGATTTCATTTCTATCCATTAGTACATGTGTTATTAAGTTGAACCAATACTATCACTAAAGTGAGAACTGTTAGAGCTTAACTTAGTGTATCATTGTGTGAATGAATGTATATCTATGCTAAGGACGATTGGCCTAAAGAAAAATCATCTTTATGCCAAATATATGTTTAAAGGAGGTCTACTATAAACATCATACATGTAAGGTGTCGACCCAAAAGGAATAGTGAACTGTGGTTATAATTGATATAACCAAACCTGACTCATATTAGGTTATCAATCATGCACATATTGTGTCAGCTCAAAGGAAGACACATTATATAGCTGATTATAATATTTTGAGGTAGGATTAGAGAGTACCGCTAACAAGTTGCAATTTAATCTAAAGATTAATTGTAATATTGTATTTGATATCTCATAAAGGGACCCATTGTATGTGCATATATTTTAGTATTTATTCAATGTCACTGCTTATATATATGCATATTTATGATTATTGATGTGAGCATTTGTTCTGTTCTTTCTTTTGTCTTATAGCACAAATGATATCTAATAATATTCCAACAACTTTAGTTTTAGAAACCACTAAGCATAAAAGGACCATTAGGAGTAAGGTTACTAAAACTGTAGTGTCTGATAATGAACTTCTCGATTTAGGTAGTTCAGAAGTCAATTTTGTTATTATACCTACTAACACATGGTGGATAGACACTAGTACTACTACTCACATTAGTGTCACTGAGTATGATTGTCTTACTAATCGACTGTCTATTGATGCTGAAAGATACATCTATATTGATAATGACAAGAAGGCTAGAGTGACTGTTATAGGTGTTTTTAGGTTTTGTCTAGAGACCTATATATTTTTTTATTTGAAAAATACATTTGTAGTTTCATCCTTTAGGAGGAACTTAATTTTCATTTCTTCTTTAGACAAATCAGGATATACTTGTTATTTGGAAATGAAATATTTATTATTTTTCAACATTCAAAACTCATTGGTACTGGTTCCCTAGTTGACAAACTATACAGGTTAAACACTATAGCTCTCATAGACAACATAATAATGCACATTATAGGTATGAAATACAATTTGACTGAGGAGAATTCATACATATTGTGACATAAACGTTTAGGACATATATCCAAAAAATGCCTAGAAAGGTTAATATCACAAGGAATTCTCCATTCCCTTGACATGTCAAACTTTGATGCCTGCATACCGTGTGTCAAAGGAAAAATGACTAACAAAAAGAATAAAGGTGCAAGTCGATGTAGTAACACTTTAGAACTGATACATACAGATATATGTGGATCATTTCCTAAGGCATCTTGGAATGACTAAACATATTTTATCAGTTTTATAGATGATTACTTCTGATATGACTACTTGTACCTTTTGCATGAGAAGTCACAATCCTTGGACATGTTTAAAATCTTCAAAGCTAAAGTTGAAAATCAACTAGGTAAGAAGATTAAAGCTGTCAGATTCGACCGTAGAGGTGAATATTACGATCGTTATAATGAATCAGGTGAACAACATCCAAGACCTTTTGCCAATTACCTATCTGAGTGTGGTACTGTGGCTCAATACACCATGCCTGGTACTCCTTATCATAATGGTGTAGTTGAGCGAAGGAATCGAACCCTAAAGGACATGGTGAGAAGTATGATGTCTTTTACTTTTTTACCAGATTTCTTGTGGGGTGATGCACTCTAGACTGCAGTGTACTTACTCAATAGAGTACCTAGTAAGGTAATGAGTAAAATCTCATATGAGCTATGGATGGATAAACAACCTAGCATTTAACATTTATACGTTTGGGATTGTCCAGCTGAGGCTAGGCCTTATAGGCCTAAAGAAAATAAATTGGACTCAAGGACTATTAGCTGTCATTTTGTAGGGTATTCTGAAAGGTCAAGGGGCTTTAAGTTTTATGACCCCTCAAATAGGTCCTTTTTCGAAACGGAAAATATGAAGTTCATTGAGAACAGTGGGAGAGCAGACCTAAAGGATGTATCTTTTAAGGAGGATAACACTTGACATCCTACCTCAGTTACTATAGGTGCAACTAGTAGTGATATGGTTACCACACCCTATATTGTTGATGTTGCACACCCGATGGGAGTAGTTCTTCATGATGTCCCTTTATCCTCCCCTATGCAAGTAGAGGAACCATCTATTCAGGTTATAGTACACCCTCCTATGGTTGAGCAGGTTTCTCAAGCACCTCAAATGCCTCAAATACAAGTGCCTCTAAGGCGATCTATTAGAGAAAGGAGATCCACGATTTTTACGTGATTATGCTTATCTCCAAGAGCATGAGTTTGATATAGGGCTGAAAGATGATCCTTCATCTTTCCAAAAAGTCAAACAACGCTCTAATCTTGAAAAGTGAATTGAAGTCATGAAAGATGAGATGAAGTCTATGGCAGATAATAGTGTATGGGAATTAGTCGAATTGCCTGAAGAGGTAAAACTTGTTGGTTGTAAATGGATATTTAAAATCAAACGAGATTCACTAGGCAATATCGAAAGGTATAAGGCATACCTTGTAGCCAAAGGATTCACTCAGAAGGAGAATATTGATTACAAGGAGACTTTCTCACCTGTATCCACGAAAGACTCCCTAAGGATAATAATGATATTTGTAGCTCATTATGATTTGGAGCTACATCAAATAGACGTCAAAATTGCATTCCTTAATGGAGACATTGAAGAATCTATATACATGGTGTAGCCAAAGAACTTTGAATCTGATGATTCAAAACACATAGCATGTAAGTTGAAGAAGTCCATTTATGACTTAAAGTAGACATCTCGTTAATGGTATAAGAAATTTAATCAAGTGGTTATTTCATTTAGTTTTAAGAAGAGTCCCGTTGATCAATGCATTTATGTAAAATTCAATGAAAGCAAGTTTGTAATACTTATCCTATATGTGGATGATATTTTATTGGCAAACAATTATAAATAATTACTGCATGAGACCAAGTCATTTCTATTAGGTAAATTTGAAATAAAAGACCTTGGTGAAGTATTTTTTATATTAGGCATATAGATATATCGTGATAGATCCAAGAGTATACTTAGATTATTACAAAAGATCTATATTAAAAAGGTGCTCATACGGTATGATATACAAAATTGTACAGCTTGGGACACATTTATGTCTAGAGGTGATAAATTTAGCTTGCAATAATATCAACAATGTGAACTTGAAATAAATAAGATGAAGAAACTTCCTTATGCATTGGAAGTAGGGAGTCTTATGTACGCGTTCGGATTTAGAGTACATTATTGAAATGTTAAGTAGGTATCTAAGTAACCCTGGACCAGGGCATTGGAAAGTCGTAAAGAGGATAATGTAGTATCTACAAAGAACCAAAGAACTCATGCTCACATATCATAGGTCCAGTCAATTGGAGGTGATTGGATATTCAGATTCCGATTTTGCTGGATGCTTGGATAGGAGGAGGTCCACCTCAGGTTTTGTCTATATGCTTGCTAGAGGAGCTATATCATGGAAAAACATTAAACAGACACTTATAACGACTTCCACGATGGAGACAGAATTAATAACCTTTTATGAAGCATCAAATCATAGGATATGACTGCGAAATTTTATCACAACATTACAGGTCATCGATGGTGTTGACAAACCTTTAAAAATTTTATGTAATAATAAAGCTATAGAACTCTTCCAAAAATAACTGCAACTTGTCGAAGTCAAAGCACATCAACATCAAGTACCAGACGGTTAAGGAAAGAGTCCAGATGGTCAAATAATAATAAAGCATATTCATACAAACTCAATGCTGACAGATCTGTTCACTAAGGATTGTTATCTAAAGTGTTTCATCATCATGTATTGCATATGAGGTCCTTCATATGGATGAAGTGCTCGTTTAGTGGGAATCTATATTTATTTTTTATTTTGGATTCTCCATGTATATATAATGGACATATGTAAATTTTAATTATCGTACGAATAATATTTTTCTTTATACATGTGCATTTATTGACATTCTGAATAAAGAAACATCATGATTTAGCAATGCGGTTTGTATATAGTGATTGTAAATGTGATGTAGGACTCATTATTGAGTCAAAAAGTGATCATGGTTTGTTAATGCAGTTTAGCATATGGTGCTTGCAAACATGATCATATCCAATTTTGGATCATAAGGAGGATCAGTTGTGAATAGACATGTGCATATCATATTTCATGCATTTCTTATACTACACATCCATATCAGATCTATATCATTGATGACATTGGTATCGTAATCATTGATGGGTCATGCCGATTACATATATGAAGTGACAATGATCACTTTAGTCTTATACCAATGAAGTTAATGTACCAGATTATTTCAGTTCAATACGACATGATGTGCGCAACTAAAGAATTTCGATTATGTATTACATTCAAAATCACATATAATCCAAGTGGGAGATTATTGATGGTGGACTTACATGTGATTACTGTAATGCATTTGAGTATGTCGTATTGGTTTGAACTTGATTAAAGTGATCTAACCATTATGGTTTTAGTTAACGAATTTGTATTATTAGATGTGAGTTAATGGATTTTAGAGTTATATGTGTAGAACTCTTTAATCAATACCATTAGCATTGATGGGCTATTGCTGAATTTTGAATTAGCCCTATATAAAGGGTGTAATTCTCGCAGAAGAAAGAAACGATCGATTGACTCTTTTTCCCCATCGAACAGAGTATACGGAGCCGACTCTCTTGATTTATAGAAGAAGATCAAGCCCTGCGGCTCTTCGACTTCTTCCGATTTCAGATTATTTCAACGATAATGTCTCCGAATTTAGGTGCATACTTATGCTTTCATTTATACTTCCGTTGTATTTTGTTTCGTATACTTGTTGTAGATCATTCGATAAAATTCTATGTTCGGATCATTTTATTTTCGTTTGTTTGATTACATCCATTGATGGATCCAAAAATCCATCAACTATGGTCTACAATATCCCAGTCATATCACTGGACAAGGATCTTTCTCACCACCAAGTTATTTCATGATATAGAGAAAATAGAGGACAGATTTATAGTTCTCTCCATATAAACTGATCACTATGCCCTTAAAAGAACATTGACTGCTGCAACTGAACCTTACCGATCTGATTAAGAAAACGAAACAACTCCCAACAAGAGGAGAAATTCCAGTAGCCTCTCGAAGTAGTAACTGCAGTGTGTCCTAAAGGAACACCAGATAAAGATGAACGATGATACGATAGATGCGCGATGACTATTTGTTCACTGTGCTAGAATACATAGTCCAAAACCTCAGCGAGCCAGCTTCCTCCACACCGTCCGGCCTCTGTTTATTTCGAGACCACTTCCTGAGAATCTCAAGAAGTGCAAGAACTGCTGCAGATCTTGATCGTGAACATAAGGATTGGAGGAGACAACCCCATTTGTGCTACTGTTCTCTGAAACTTCTGGACTAGTAAGTGAATCCACAACATCGTCATGTTGGCATTCTCGGCGATAATCTAGAGTGATTGTTTGCAGCTCATAGGTGTCTATGATCTCTTGTGGAATGCCCTGCAAGAGTGTCAATATATATGAGAAAAGCAATATTAATTGATTCTATGCTGTAACTTAGCATATGCAGTGAGGTTAGACTAGTAGCACACACTTCAAGGACCCATCCGATGTAGGTTACATTGTTCACATGTTGGTTCATGTCCAAATCAGCTCTCCTTGGCTCCATAAATCAAATGGATTTTATCATCAGCAAAGCGATATTAGATGACTTATTCTCAGAATATTTCAACGAATAGAATACCCTACCACAAGTCCTAACCGGGAATATTGAGCAGGATCATCCAGTTTTGGAATTTTCTTTAGACTGCCATTGTTTTCCTCTGGAAATGCTAATCTACATGGACAAAAAGTTATATGACATGCTCACATTTCTAAATGTACCAAATTGCCTACAGTGCAAAATGATAGAGGCCAAGTTAAAAAATCATGCTTCATATAACAAATTCATTTCTTATGTGTAGCGGAAGGGAAATCCTGATATTTGAAGGACTAAAAGGAAGACCCACAGATGCTGACCTGGGAGTTCTTGGACAATGCACAAACACTTCTTCCCTGACTTCATCACTTACTCGTTGAAGCTTCCGGGTTTTTTCATTCATCATCACCCATTTGCTGGGACAAAAATAAAGCGTGAATCAAAATCTCCAGCGCTACCAAGAAAAAAATTAAGAAAAAAACACTAATTATATTTCTGCCTATTGCTTCCTTAATATAATAACTTCTAAAAGCACCTAATTGACTAGGATGTTAATCAGGCAGAATGAAGTACCGAACTTACTCTTACTTGTTGATTTGGTAGGCCAGGGTGCCACCACCCAAGTGTCAAATTAAACCTTTAAGATTTTTTTAGATGATTTTAAGTATGATTTTACATGATGATGGTTGAGACTGTAAATTTCTCACTGGTAGAGTGCCTTTGCACCTAGGAGAGGTTGTAGTGTATCCGGAGGTTGTAGGAGACTCAAAGGTTTCTTCTCAGGAAAAGTTTTTTCTATTCGAGGAGCATTAGAGGTGAGGTTTTCAACTTTCCTTAGTTGATGTTAAGAGAGAAGTCTAGGGAGTATTAAGATATCTCTTGCACAAAGTGTGGAAATTGATTTGTTGGATTTTCCTTATACTTATGATCTCATAATAGATGGGCCTGGATTAAGTGAATTGAATTCAGAGGAAGATTACTGTGGAGCATCTAGTGATGTTCCAAGGATAATTCTAGATCAGCAAATCCATATGACTGTAAGGTTACAGAAAAGCCATTGAGGGCATTGCCCGGACACACGAAATGATTAGTACATGTAGTGCTTGGATGACACAGTCAATCTCATGATACTCATACCCATAGAGGAATATAGGGATCTCCCTTCGTGGTCAAGTAACACCATTGATCGGATTAGTTACCCATGGGCTTGCTGGAGGGGAAGTCAAGGATCAGATGATCTCATCATGTGTTGCGTTGGAGCAAAACGAGAGATGTTGAGGTAGATATTGTTGGACTCGGTACCATACCAGACAAAATAGTCCTTGCTATGGCAAAAATACAAATTTTAGGATTTTTTTTAGATGGTTTCAAATGCGGCTAGGGATGCAAATTTCTCAACGGTGGTGGAGTGTTCCAAAGTTGAGGAGACATTGTAGCAGACCAAAAGATTGCATAGAGGAGCATTTTCTTTTGGGGATTTTTTTTAAAAGTTTGGAAAGTGGTATAGAATCCTCCCTGGTAAATCAATGGAAATAGTAAATACGATAATTAGAAGAAGAATTAATATTTTGTGTGTACAAGAGATAAAATTGATAGGCGAAAATGCAAAAATGATAAAGAACTTGGGTTTTAAGTTATGGTATACAGAAAAGAATAAAACAAGAAATGGAATCAATATTATTATAGATAGTTCGATAAAGGATGAAATTATAGTAGTTAGAAAGAGAATAAAATTGTAGCCCTCAAAATAGTAGTGGAGAAGAAAACTATGAACGTAATTAGTGTATATGCACCTCAAGCAGAATTAGATGAAGATACGAAATCAAGATTTTGGGACCACCTGGATGAAGTATTGGGAAATATTCTGTCAAATGAAATGATTTTAATAGAAGACAATCTAAATAGCATGTCGAAGAAGTTTATTGGTATAGACTTTTTAATATCGGTGTTGAGAGGGAAGTCTATTGGTGTTGAAATAGAAGTTTATTGGTGTCGAGAGAGAAGTCTATGACGAGTTGATATATCTCTTAAACAAGGCATAAATATTGATTTGCCTCTTGAACAAGGCATGAACATTGTATTTGTCTGGTTTTTACTATGCTCTTAATCTAATATTATTCAGAGTGGTTTCTCTCTGGTCATAAGCTTATTCAAACCACATTAAATTGGTCATTCTTTTTTATGTATTCATGTTGTTTTATCAAGGGAGATGAAAATTACACCAAGTGGCCTTGTGATGGAGGGTATTTCACATTCTAAGAAACCAAATTTAAATTTACAAGTGTGTTTTGAGGCAAGCAAGTGGTATTAGAGTAGTCTCCGACCTCAATTGGTGATTTTATAGGCACTTGTGATCTTAACAGTATTCACAACTTTGTGCGCATTGTCCAAGACCTTGTAAACAAAATATTTGTGCAATCGGTCCAGGTCACGATTGACCGGACTCGAGTGAGACTAAAATAGGATTTTAATGTTTGACAATGGAATTGTCAATGTGTTTATCAATATGATTTGACCATATGACTAGTGGATGATTGAGATATCAAAAGTCATACGAGGAAAATTATGATGAGGAGATTGTTGGAGCAATCGACCTCATGGTTGACCAAGCTCAAGTGAGACTCGAGAAAAAACCCAAGTATGAATACTTGACAAATAGAAAATCCAAGATTGGATTCTTGACAATGGAGAAGTCCAAATTTGGATTTTTGGCAAATGGAAAGTCCAAGGGTGTAGTCTTGGCCACGTAAGTCCAAGTGTGTAGTCTTGGTGGTAAAAGTCAAAGTATAGATACTTAGCAAGGAAGTCCAAAAGTGAGGTTTTGGCAGTATAAAATCCAAAACTATAGTCTTGGCAATATAAGTCCAAATGAACCTTGGCAAAGGAGACCCGGTTAGCATGATATAGCCGATGGAAGCACCTGAAGGCTAACGCGAAGGGTGAAGGAGTCGTGGAGGATTCGGATGGACCTGAGGGCGTGAGGCTAATGGAGGTGGTTAGAAGACTTAAGTCTAGGCTAAGGGTGGTCGATCAAGTA
The DNA here is from genome assembly GCA_025175895.1 of Wurfbainia villosa. NCBI lineage: Eukaryota > Viridiplantae > Streptophyta > Magnoliopsida > Zingiberales > Zingiberaceae > Wurfbainia > Wurfbainia villosa. The sequence continues at coordinate 37,548,558 of CM046006.1, forward strand.
TGAGAGGGTCATACTTGGATTAAATCTCATGATTGAAGTTTACCAGTTGACTGAGGTTATAAACCGATCGGTGGCCGATACTGACACTTGAGAGCCTAGTTTGGACTCAGCGGTGATAGAGTAGTCATTGTAGCTCGACTATCGATAGTTACGGCAATCATCGCTAGGGTTTAGAAATCGGTAGTCGATAGCGATCATTGCTAGGGAGCGATCGGCATTGGAATTAATGGTCGAGCAGAATATTTGTGATCATTCTTGACTTATGGCAGTCGATTGTTTGACTTAATTTGATGTAGATTAATCCGTTGTGAGACAATGGTACTGTGACCAGTCGACTGCTGGTTAAGACCAGTCGACTGGAAGGTGGAAATCAACCTGAGTTGCAGCTTTATAAGGAGCTCGAGAAGGAGGTTGAAGTAGCCGGTTCTTGGAGCTTTTGAGGAGAAATTGTTGTTGCATTCCAGGTCTTTAAAAATCTTTCAAAGAAACCAAAAGATCAAGCAAGCAAAGCTCACTTCTTGTAAAGTGTTTAGTACTTTGTTTTTGTTTTTCATTTGTATTTCATATTTTGTTGTATTCTTATTGTTATAAGATCATTGTAAGAGGTTTCTCCACCTCTGAAGTGTTTCCGAGAAGGAAAAGAGTTATTAGTTGTGTGGATATTAGAACTCGATCGTGGAATAGGAACCGTAGGTTCCGAACAATGTAAAATTTGGCGTTGTGGGTGTGTGCTTGTGTTTTTGTTTTTGCTTTATTTTTCCGCTATGCACTAACATTGCTATAGACGAGCACACAATCGAGAAAATTGACGAACGCTATTTACCCCCCATGGAGTAGGAACCCTATTTCCGAACTACGTAAATCTTGTGTATTGCCTGGATTGTGCTTGTCTTTTGTTTTTGTCTGTGCATTTTATTTGTATATTCCGCTGCGCACTAACATTGTTGTAGACAAGCACACGATCGAGTGAAGGAATCGATGACTCGCTATTCACCCCCTCTAACGTGGACAAATCGATCCCTACATGATGATCTTCAGTCGACTGATCGCTTCGAATGACTTAAAAATCACAAATTTGCAAAATTGCAATTCTATTTAATCCCTTTTCTCCCGCGAGGTTGCGACTCCCGACTTGGAGACTCCCGCCCCACGACCCCAACCTCTTCGACTTCAGCTCTTCATCTAACTCTTCGGCATCCCTCCATGACTTGTCTCCAGCTATCCGGCATCCCTCCGTCTCTAGCTCTCTAACTGTCTGACATCCCTCCGTCTCTAGCTCTCCGATTGTTCAACATCCCTCCATCTCTGACACTCCGACATCGTCCTACCCTTTCCGTCTCCAGCTCTCCCTCCTTTAAGGCTTCAAGTCTCTGTTCCACTCGCGACTTCCTTAATTCCTTTCCTCGATTCCTTGTCACAATAACACTTTTCTCCATTCTTCCCTCGACCCTCACGAGTCACACACGTAAAGGTCAATTTATAGGGTTTTACCGATTTAGGATTTAATGAATTAATGATGATCATGAATATTAAAACTTTTAGGGTTTGATTATAATTCTAATTTGTTAATATAGTTAATCCAGTTATATATACATATTTTTAATGAAAAATGTATATTTATTTATTTTAGATGTCAATGCAAGGAGATATTTCAAATATGGATATTGATAATAAATGCCATAATCTTGACCTTTAGTGGGTACAAGAACACCTATAGATTCTAGAAGAAAATTAAACAAACAAAAAATAATAAAACTAAGAAGTGAGGTATGAGATCATTTTACGAAGTTTACTAATATTGCTAATGAGATTAAAGCTAAGTGCAAATATTATGATAAGGAGTCTTTTTGTGATCCATACAAGAATGGAATAATAAATTTGAGATCTCATATGACCTTGTGCAAAAAACATCTTTATGCTATCGAAACAACTCAAGCACAATTAAGTTTTCGAATAGGTGCAAGACAAGGCGAGGGTCTTTAATTTCATGGAAATTTAATCAGGATGCATCTAGAAAAGCATTAGCTAGAATGATTATAATGGATGAATTGCCTTTTGAATTTGTAGAAGAAGGGTTTAAAGCGTTTATGACTATGGTATGTCCAAAGTTTAGAATTCCTTCGAGATGGACAGTTGCACGTGATTGTATTGAACTATAAAGTTTATTATATGATTCAACACAAAGAGTTAGTTTGACTATTGATACATGGACATCAATTAAAAAAATTAACTATATATGTTTGGTTGCTTATTTTATCAATAAACATTGGAAGTTACATAAAAGAATTCTGAATTTTTATACAATTACAAGTCATAAAGGCGAGACAATCGGTTTAGCTATTGAAAATTACTTGAGAGGTTGAGGAATTAATAGAATTTTCACTATTACTGTTGATAATGCAAGTTCAAATGATGTCGTTATCACTAGTTTCAAGAAAAAAAGGCTAACTGAGATTCTACTATTTTAAAAGGAGAATTCATTCATATGAGATGTGTGACTCGTATAATCAACTTAATTATTGTTAATGTCTTGAAATATATAAATTCATCTATAATGAGGGTTAGGAATGCTATTAAATATGTTAAGCAATCCCCCTCTAGATTAAGCAAGTAGAAAGAATGTGTAGAAATTGAAAAATTAAAAGCAAAAAATTCATTATATTTGGATGTACAGACCAAATGGAATTCAACTTACTTAATGTTAAATATAGATGAAAATTTTGAAAGAGCTTTTGATAAATTTGATGAACAAGATCTATGCTTTAGAATATATCTTCGATATAAAGATTTAGATGTTGTTGTGAATGATAATGGAGATATGATGCTTGAATTAGACAAAATCACAAACATAATTAAAAACTTTTAATGGGAAGCCAACAAGTGGAGATTGAAATAATGTTAAACTGTTTGCATCCCTATTATAAGTTTTTTATGAGTTAACATTAAAAGTTTCAAGATCTTTATATGTCACTTCTAATACTTTTGCACATGAAATCAGTTTTATTTATTCCATATTAAAGGAGTGACAACAAAGTGTTGAACCTGATGTATATTTAATGAGAATAAGAATGAAAATTAAATTTGGTAAGTATTGGAGAAATCCAGAGAAGATGAATAAGTTGTTTTATATTGTAATAATACTTGATCCAAGATATATATTAAATTTTGTGGAATTTATATTAATTGAATTATATGGAGATGAAAAAGGTACAAGAGCAGGAAAGAATATAAAGAAGATTATTTTCATCTATTTCAGAATCAGGTGATAGCTACATTATGCCTAAAAATAAGAATAAAATAGATTTGAAAAGATAATCAATCTTTATAAATTATAAGAAATAAAAGACACAAATTTTTGGTAATGACAACAAATCAGAATTAGATAAGTATCTTTGGTACAGAGAGTTTAACAGTGGACTAAGTTCGATGGCCAGTTGACTATATACTGGCTAGAGAGTTTGTATCATTGTATGTCTGGGAGCATCAGTCGATTGTCACGGGATCATCAGTCGACTGGTTACACTGTAGCATGTCACAAAGAGTTTTAGAATCGACTAGTTAATTTGATCAGTCGACTAACCATTAATCAGTGGACTCTTTGCACTGTTGCAGGTCACAGAATGACTAAAAGTCGATTGTGTCACTCGACTATCGACCTATCAGTCGACTGATGTTCATTTTTTTTATACACCGGCCCGAACCCTAGCTTTCTTTTCATCATGGAAACACATCCGAACAATCGCTGACACCTCCGTTTGACATTTTCGACGATCTTTCCCTCCGATGAATCTTAGAAACCCAAAATCATGTTTTTCTTAGCTTTCTCTCTCATGCTTCACCCTCCAAAATATTCCTAGGGTTCATGTTCCTCTGGATTTCATAGTTTCGCCACAAAGCTTAGGTTCCGCCATTCCAGCCAGTTTCTCCAATGAACTATGGGTTCCTTTTCAGTCTCAACCAACAAAACAAGTCGACAACCATGGCGCCAAAGTAATGTATCCAAACCCTAGCCCTAACTTTTCTTTTCGATTTATATGATTCATCTTTACTAACCACCGATTATTGATGCATTCATGATTCATATATGTTGCGTTCATATGCAATTATTCATTTATTCATGCATTTTAGACAAAAATGTAGGGTGAGTGAGTTGGGTGAGGGCTCTTCTAGTTCTAGGAGTAGACCATTAGATCCTACGAGTCGTGCATTTCAAATTGTGCTTGCACAATACCTTGATCAACATTTCTTTAATCTTCATTGTTATAATGTCATCCAAATTATTCAACATTATCAGTCAGCAAAAGTTAGTTTATTATAGGCATAATATAAATCTTGATCTTCTCTTAGAGTTTTATAGTAACCTTAGGAAAGTTAGCGATGGACCGTCATATCGGACTTGCATGGCTCAACACAATCTGAACTTTACTCTAGAAATCCTTTAGGAATATTTAGAATGTCGACCATCAACTGATACTTTTTTATATCCCTCTTTAGAATTAGAAGAACTTTTCCCCCCTCCATTTGATCATTTCAACATAAATACCGTGCATGAACATTTTTACCATCAACCGTGTCACGAACGCAAGAATCTATTTTCGACCAATGCATTGTCTGCCCATGATAATGTCCTCTATAAGGTCATTGTTGAGTGTATTCTTCCTATAGTGACTCGCAAATAAGCCTTAGTATGACCTCCTCATTTGTTCATAATGTATGTCTTTCATCATCGTTTAGAAATAAATGTTGAATTAACTGTCTTTCATTGCATTGTCTATTTCATGACTCCTGTTCAAAGCAAGGTTCACATACCTTTAGGGAATGTTATTATTGCATGACTCGCATCATTAGACATCAATGTCTCTAAGGGTGTTGTGAAGCCAATGACAAAAACATATGATCGAATCACATTGCGGAACTTCTCACTGGCCGACATGAAAAAAAGTTTTGGCATGATGGAGTGGGAGGATGGACACCAATAGGATGAGGAAGCAAAGAAAGGATCGGGACCCCAAGTCAAGGAGGAACCTCTTATGCTACTTGACAAGCCTTATAAGAGTATCTCAAATCATTTTGCACACCTTGAGTCACACTTTGAGAAGCTTTACGAGACTATTGACACTCATCTTGAGGAGCTTAGTATAGAACACTCTACTTATGACTCTCAAATGGTCCCAATGCAATCCCAATTCCAAACTTTCGAGCAACGTCAGCTCGACATATATGAGATGTTACAATCTTTAACTCAAGATCAACATCCACCACGTGCTCCACCTCCTCCACCATCTCATGCTCCAGTTGATGATGATGATGTCAATTGATAGTTTAGTTTTTGTTATATAATTATATTTTACTTGATGCATTTTGTATAAGACTATTGTTAAGTGAATGTATTTATGTTATGTGCAATGCAATTTGAGTTTTGACTAAATATATATCATTTCGATGTTGTTGTTCAATTGTGACTTATCAGTTTGAATATGTGCTTGTTCGGTGTTCTTATTGGATATGTTATTTGTATGTTTTCTTTTGTGTGGAGTGAATGATTATAGCCTATAGGAGAGTTTTGTATTTGCTCTCCCTTTTAATATTTGTCAAAGAGGAGATATAGTTGAATGATATAATTGTATAATATTAAAAATGTTATTATAAAGCCTAAACTTAAATAGTTTGTCAAATTTAAAAAATGGGAAGATTGTTGTTTTATTACAAAACATTATAAAGTTTTGATGTATATCAGTCGACTGATATCGATAGCAATTGACTGATACTTTGAATCAATCGACCGATAGTCGACTAATTGAACGCATAATGTTTTCTAGTCAACTACCCAACTCAACTGATTATAACAGTCGATAGTTACTATTCATCAGTCGACTGATGTTAGAAAAATTGATGTTTTTTGCCCGAATTAACCGATTTGGTTTCAATTTGATCGATTCGATTTTATTGAAAATTTCGATCGGTTTGGTTTTGTTGAAAATTTCAATCGGTTCGGTTTTATAAAAAAAATTTTGGTTTCTATTTAATCGGTTCGATTAAAAATCGATTGCACAACCCTGTATGTTACCGGTGGTTGTGTTTAATCACATCGATTAGACTAAAAAAAACAAACAGATTAACCCAATTTAACATGACAAAATTAGTCGTAGAAATTTGCAATCTAACCTGGTAGCTCTACCGATAACTTCACCAGTAGCCAAATCCTTGAGAATCCAATCTCGTCTTGTTCCCATTCTTCCATCACTTTGGCACCAAGTCTCTATCTCAATCACCTCACCCCTACAAAAAAGGAATGATATTGGAGTCAATCTCATAAAATTTAAGTAAACCAAAAGGAACATTTTTGAGAACCCACCAAGCAGGATACTTGTATATTTCAATGTGCATTCGAGAAGTCACCCATATCAGGCCAAGCTTTCTCATAGTAGGCGTTGTAGCAAATCCATCGGTGGAGAACCCGACACTTTGTGCATGGCTACCTCCTACTTCCTGCAGAGGTGATAATGTTAAGCACCATAACACATCGCCATGGTCACCATTATCGCTTCAGGATCCATATTTTCAAGTAAACAAGGGGTATGACTGAAAATTGGGTTAAACAGAAACAAAGGCCGATCAAACAGATGGAAGAATTGATGAATATACGACCAAAAGCGAGTATACATCCAAATCGATGAGAATATCCATGATACCAGTATGAAGAAACACTTGAATAAGAATGCAAATTCATGAAGTAAACAATCGGGGTTCTCCAGGAAACAGGATTGAAAATGTATTTGTGAGAGAATTTTTCAAAACCTACTAACTGCGTAATGAACCGAGAAAGGGGCGAAGATAATTGCAGATACAAATAGGGAAAAAGAATATCAATTAACGAAAATTTGGGATCTTTATCAGAACCTGGAGAAGGTTGGCGATGGTCTCCACTGTAGCTGTCTTGTTGATCCCCACCTCGTAACATCTTATGATGAAGCACTCCTTAAACGACAGTCCATCAGGTAGCAGACTCCCAAGCCTCAACCTTTCAGCCAGCCCCTTCTCTCCGACGCCTGTTTCGCCAGCGGCGATCGCTGCGGCTGCAGCAACAGACACCTCCAACTCGGAGATTGCTTTGCAGGCGCACCGCACCCCCGCCCAGTTCCTCAGGCGGCCACATTGGGCTGCGGGCGTCGCCTCGCGAGACCGGATCGGACCCGGCGACGTGGAACACCGCAGCATCGCCGCCATCCCCCCTCGAGATCCCAGTTGGTCCGCGAGGCGCTCGCAGCGCTCTCCTCGCCGCAACTTCAGTTTATAGGATTCGTGGGCGATAGTCACGATGACGAGATTGAGTTCCTCCGCCGTCCGATCGATTAAGAGCGGAGGATACGAGGCGAAGTCGGTATTAACGGGATGCCCATATAACCGGAACGTTTATATCGCAAGGGACAGTCATGCGATCGGACGGTGTGGTGTGCGTTAATTCGAGAATTGGACAGCGGAGATTAGATCGAAGAGAAGTCCCTTCCATGTGGCTCGAAAGCTTGATGTGGTTGATCTTTAAGTCCTGCAATTTAAGGCTTGTATCGGTTATTAAAAAAGGAAAATAAATAATATATTTTTTAAATTTATTAACATATTCTTTCTATTCATAAAATGTTATTCACGTTTCTTTAAAATGAAAATGAGTAAGAAAAAATAATAATATTTGTCTGGCCGAAAAAGTTTTAATTTAATGGCTCAAAGGGATTAGCGATGACTCATGAGTCAAGGAAGCTCTCAAACTCTCATAAGCAAACTAATTCTTGAAATAGATGAATCAATCATTGGATAGGGTGGAGTCTGTAAATGGAAGAAATCTAAGTTTGATCCAAGAAGCTCTGAGAAAATATATGCCTATGCGCATGGGAAATTTTCAACTGTTAAGTCAGCGATTGATGCGGAGATTTATACCGCAATGGAGACGATGAGCTCTCTGAAGATTCACTATATAGACAAGGAAGAAATCACCTTGAGAACGGATTGTCAGACCATTATTAGCTTCCACAACAAGACTTCCAGAAATAAACCATCAAGAGTTAGATGGATAGCTTTTATGGATTTTGTTACTGGAACAGGAGTCAAGGTGAACTTTGAACATATTGATGGAAAACTAAATATTTTTACAGATTCACTATCACGCCTTATTGTTGCTGCAACCAATTCTTCATATTGGGTTAGCAATTTGTAATCAATTGACGTTGTTACCTCAGGATAAAAAATCCTGGTCCATTCATCTTCAGTTCTAGTCATGTTGACTGCTTCTTCATTTCCTTCAATAAGGCGTGATAGTGAATCTGCAAAAACATTTAGCTTTCTATCCATATGTTCAAAGTTCACCTTGACTCCTGTTCCAGTAACAAAATCCGTAAAAGCTATCCATCTAACTCTTGATGGTTTATTTCTGGAAGTCTTGTTGTGGAAGCTAATAATGACCTAGCAATCCGTTCTCAAGGTGATTTCTTCCTTGTTCATATAGTGAATCTTCAGAGAGCTCATCGTCTCCATTGCGGCATAAATCTCCGCATCAATCGCTGACTTAACAGTTGGAAATTTCCCATGCGCATAGGCGCATATTTTCTCAGAGCTTCTTGGATCAAACTTAGATTTCTTCCATTTACAGACTCCACCCCATCCAATCATTGATCCGTCTGTTTCAAGAATTATATGTTAGGGCAATCTATTGCCGTAATATATGGTGTGGCAAAGCGTTTAAGTTAGTGTGTTATGATGATTTGATATGTGCGTTGAAGTCGTGCAGGACTTAGTAATTCGCACATGGAGCCGTGGCGAGTTTCACATCTCATGACTCGTGCCTTGAGTCGGTGAAGGATAGCTGCTGCGGCCGTCGCTTGGAGCATCCGAGGGACCAGCCGGACGAAGCTTGGAGTGAAGCCGGAGGAAGTAGACTTGAGGCAAGAGAGGCGAAGGAGCATTGCAGCCGTGCGCGATCTTGCAGGGGCGTGGCCGAGAACGAAGAGAACTTGGCGAGGACTCAGAGATGAGTGGCGATTGTAACCCGGGAAGGGTAGCTCTTAGGTGAATCTGGGCCTTTGGGCCAAGTGTCGGATGGGTTTCCGACACGATCGATTGCCATGTCATGGCGATCATCGCTTCCGGTCAGTGAGTTCGGCCGGTATCGATGGATGGATTGGCGATCGGTGTCATCGATGGGTAGTCATTGCCAAGACCATCGATCATTCTTGGCGTGATCGGTAGTCAATAGGGTTTCCACGAAGACCGTTCATACCGGCTAGGCGTCGACTACGGGCGTGATCGTGATGAGGTCCATCGGTCGTGACAAGTTCCGTTGGACTACAGCGGTCGGGATCCGGCGTGTTCGGAGGCCGTTGTAGTAACGATCATTAGGCGGCGATCGGTAGTGGCGGCGAAGAAATCACCTTCTCTATAAAGAGAAGGTGTGGAGCTTTGGGAGGTTAATGCTCAAGTCCTAAGCGACCATGCAAGTGCTCCACAAGATTCAAACTCCTTCTTTTAGCTTTCTTTCACATCTATTGTAAAGAGAGTGTGCTTGATTTGTAAGGTTACCTCCACCTAGCTTGGTGCAAAGGAGAGACCAATATTGGATTGGCTTTGAAGGAGTGATTCACCTCGGACGAATCGGGATCGTGGATTAGCGGCGTAGCCGTGAACCACGTTACATTCTTTATTAGCGCTTGTTTTCGTATTTCTATTTGCTTGTCTTTATTAGTCTTCGCTTGCGCTAATCGATTTTGTAGGCGAGCAAATCAGGCATCAAGCGAAAGGGCTATTCACCCCCTCTAGCCGTGCCGATCCCTACAAGTGGTATCGAGCCAAGGAAAGCTTGTCGAGGACTAAGCGCCACAACAAGCAACATTCAAAATGGCGGCTCAAACATCCACCCCGAAGTTCGACGGCGAATTCTCTTGGTGGAAAAAGAGAATGGAGGTATTCTTGAGACCGATTTTGATATTATGCTAATAATGGAAAATGGGTTGAGTTGCCTAGGGATGAAAAGGGTGAACAAATCGAAAAATCACGATGGACTAAGAAGCAAAGAGGAGCACCTTGCGAACTCAAAGGCAAAACATCATCTTTTCAATGTGCTCCCCCAACAAGAGATCAACGGATCGGAGAATGTGCTAGCGCCTTGAGAGATGTGGGAGAAACATAGAACTCCATGAAGGCACATCAGGGCCAAGCTAGCAAGGAGAGACCTCCTCCGCCTCCCAACTATCCAATATAAAACTAGAAAAGGGAGAAAAGGTAACCTCACTACACTCTAGGTTTAAAGAAATTTTAATTGGGCTAACAAGTGTAGGTGAGAAGCTATCAAACCGACATGCTCATGAAGGCTATAGATGCCTTTCCCGGTCCTCAAAGTGGAGCTCCATGGTGGATTCGTTTCTACATCTCCAAGAACTTGGAAGTAAGTACCTTGGAGGAATTTTTCTCAACAATGGAGCTCCTAAACTAGGCTTGAAGGAATACAAGAGGAGCCTAGAATTCAACCTCAAGAGGAGTAGCATTGTTGACAAATAAGGGAAGAAGAAGATAGAGATCTCTCCTCCGATGATGAAGCCGCCTTCCTCCTCCTCCATGGATAGCACGGAAGAAGCCTACATGGTAAGGAAGGTAAGACGGTATTTAAGAATTTAGGAAATGGATCCCAAGGAGTATTTAGTGAACCCAATAGGAAAGAATTTATTTTGGGTTCCAAAATCCATCCTTAAGGGTTAGAAAACCCTAGGGTAGTCAACCATATGAACTTGACCTATATTATATTTTGGTTGACTTAGGATGACGGGACAACATTTTTTTTAGATAGTGTTGGGTGATGATAATGTGCCCATAAATAGGTAATAATGCTTAAATCATGATGATTAATGTAATTGCTATGTATGTTTGTAATCATGATTTATGATATTGGGCACATCATCATGAGAAATAGGTTTAAATCATGCTTTAGGTGATAATTTGTTTATTATCATCACATAATACCTAATGCATGGTTATAAATTGATGAAAACATGCATTTCATGATCATAATGTGAAATTAAATCATATATGCCATTATGATCATGTTAATTGTGAGGTTGATACTTAACCATGATAGAATTGCATGAATATATTGGTTAAGTATATCTGATACCCCTAGGATGCATCTCACACTCACTATAGGCTAACTTGATTGCAAACTTAGCATGGGTGAGATATTAGGATGATACAAATGCCCACTAATGCCTATGGCATTTAGATGGTCATTTAAAGTATCAAAATAGCAATAATAGACCAATCATGGGGAAGACTTATGTTTAATTCATAGACATATTGCCCAAAGATCATGGTTGGATATTTCATATATTTTCAAAACAATTTCTTACTTTAAAATACATGTATTCATGTTTTGAAACAATTGGATGCAAAACTAAGTGTTAAAATGGATACTCTTATGCTCAAAAACTAGTGGTTTTTCAAGTGTTTGGATTTTTGGCAAATCTCAGAAAATATAATGATTTTTCATGAAAAACTATTTTTCCTTGATAGATATAATTAATAGAAATATGCTCCTCAAATTTCATGATTTTTCGAATTTTCTGGAATTTTTAATGCATTTCTGAAATTCGCCCAGAAAATCAGAATTTCGGAATCAATTGTGCGATCATTGCCATGCGATGTGATCATTTGCTCACCTGAAAATCAGCCTGTAATTTTCTGATTTCAGATTTTATTCATGTTTTTGGTATTTTCCCTCCATTATACTTGATGCCATAAGCTTATAACTTAGTGTTAATCTTTTTGATGGTGTCAAAGGGGGAGAAATAATTATGTTTAAGTTAATTATTTTAGGGGGAGAAATATATGATAGGGGGAGAAAATTTGCATAGAGAGTTTCATGGATTAAGGGGGAGTTGCATGTTGCTATATCATGTTTATCTTTACATGCTTTCTTACCTTAGAATTTATATCAAATGTTTTTACCTAACTTAAACGGATTGCCACACATCAAAAAGGGGGAGATTGTTAGGGCAATCTATTGCCGTAATATGGTTTTGATGGTGTGGCAAAGGGTTTAAGTTAGTGTGTTATGATGATTTGATATGTGCGTTGAAGTCGTGCAGGACTTAGTAATTCGCACATGGAGCCGTGGCGAGTTTCACATCTCATGACTCGTGCCTTGAGTCGGTGAAGGATAGCTTTATGGCCGCGGCGCTTGGAGCATCCGAGGACCGCCGGACGAAGCTTGGAGTGAAGCCGGAGGAAGTAGACTTGAGGCAAGAGACGCTGGCGAGCATTGCAGAGCCGCGCTGATCGTCGCCGAGGGACGTGGCCGAGAACGAAGAGAACTTCGAAGGCGAGGGACTCCGAGAGATGAGAGTGAGCGATTGTAACCCGGGGAAGGGTAGCTCTTAGGTGAAACTTGGCCATTCGGCCAAGTGTCGGATGGGTTTTCCCGACACCGATCCGCCATGTCATGGCGATCGCCCGAGTCAGTGAGTTCGACCGTATACGATCGGCCGGATTGGGGCGCAAATGATCGTCATACGTGGGTAGTCGATTGCAAGACATCACCGATCGGCAGCGCGCGAATGACCGTCAATAGGGTTTCGACCAGAACCGTTCGTAGCCGATCAGGCGATCGACGGAGGAGCGTTGATCGTGATGAGGTCCATCGATCGACAAGAGTTCCGTTGACTACACGTCGGGATCCGACGCGTGTTCGAGGCCGTTGTAGTGACGATAGCCGATCGCTAAGGGCGCAATGATCGTGGCGGCCAACGGGAAGAAATCAGCCTTCTCTATAAAAAGAGAAGGTGTGGAGCTTTGGGAGGTTAATGCTCAAGTCCTAAACGACCATCCAAGTGCTCCACAAGATTCAAACTCCTTCTTTTAGCTTTCTTTCACATCTATTGTAAAAGAGGGAGTGTGCTTGATTTGTAAAGGTTACCTCCACCTAGCTTGGTGCAAAGGAGAGACCAATATTGGATTGGCTTTGAAGGAGTGATTCACCTCGGACGAATCGGGATCGTGGATTAGCGGCGTAGCCGTGAACCACGTTACATTCTTTGTTAGCGCTTGTTTTCTCGTATTTCTATTTGCTTGTCTTTATTAGTCTTCCGCTTGCGCTAATCAGTTTTGTAGACGAGCAAATACCGGCATCCAAACGAAAAGGGCTATTCACCCCCCCTCTAGCCGGCCGTACCGATCCCCTACAAGTGGTATCAGAGCCAAGGAAAGCTTGTCGAGGACTAACTGCCACAACAAGCAACATTCAAAATGGCCGGCTCAAACATCCACCCACCGAAGTTCGACGGCGAATTCTCTTGGTGGAAAAAGAGAATGGAGGTATTCTTCGAGACCGATTTTGATATTATGCTAATAATGGAAAATGGGTTCGAGTTGCCTAGGGATGAAAAGGGTGAACAAATCGAAAAATCACGATGGACTAAGAAGCAAAGAGAGGAGCACCTTGCGAACTCAAAGGCAAAACATCATCTTTTCAATGTGCTCCCCCAACAAGAGATCAACCGGATCGGAGAATGTGCTAGCGCCAAAGAGATGTGGGAGAAGCTTATAGAACTCCATGAAGGCACATCCGAGGCCAAGCTAGCAAGGAGAGACCTCCTTCGCTCCCAACTATCCAATATAAAACTAGAAAAGGGAGAAAAGGTAACCTCACTACACTCTAGGTTTAAAGAAATTTTAATTGGGCTAACAAGTGTAGGTGAGAAGCTATCAAACCGGGACATGCTCATGAAGGCTATAGATGCCTTTCCCCGGTCCTCAAAGTGGAGCTCCATGGTGGATTCGTTCTACATCTCCAAGAACTTGGAAGTAAGTACCTTGGAGGAATTTTTCTCAACAATGGAGCTCCACGAAACTAGGCTTGAAGGAATACAAGAGGAGCCTAGAATTCAACCCTCAAGAGGAGTAGCATTGTTGACAAATAAGGGGAAGAAGAAGATAGAGATCTCCTCCTCCTCTGATGATGAAGCGTCTTCCTCCTCCATGGATAGCACGGAAGAAGCCTACATGGTAAGGAAGGTAAGACGTGCATTTAAGAATTTTAGATTTGATAAATCTCATGATAGGAATAGAAGACCAAGGGGGAAGGTCATATGCTACAATTGCCAAGGAGAAGGGCACATAAGGGATAATTATCCCCTCCTAAACAAAAGCAAAGAAGAAAAGAAAAAGAAGGAAGAAAAGAAGAAGAAAAAGGGGAGCAAGAAGAAAAAGGAAGAGGAGAAGAAGACAAAGGAAAAGGGAAAGGTCAAAGCCCTAAAGGCAAGGACTTGGGATGACCCATCCTCATCCTCTTCATCATCATCGGATGAGGAGAATGCCTTTGTCACCAATTTGGCCTTGATGGCCTTTGATGACTTGGATTGCTCTTCCTCCGAAAATGAAGGATCAAGCTCAAGAGGAGAGAGCTCAAGTGAAGGGGGAGCTTCTACATCCTCCTCATCCGAAGAAGAAGAAGAAGATATGGAAACTATGGTAACGAAAGCTTCTCCTAAGAAAATAGTTTCCATAATTTCTAGTTTAACTAAGGACTTATTTGGAATGAAAAAGAAAAATAAAAGCATGCTTAATCAAATTAAGGCTTTGGAATATAAGCTAGAAAATGCATGTTTAAATAATAATGATACCTCTTCTTGCCATGATGCATGCTCACATGATTATATGCCTTTGGATGTTAATGATGCATGCATAGAGGAAAATAGGGCATTAAGGGAAAAGGTAGATTATTTAACCAAAGCCCTAGAGAAATTCACAATTGGCTCCAACACCTTAAATATGATCTTAGGGAGCTAAAGAGCTAGTTTCAACAAGAAAGGCCTAGGATACAAAGAAAAGAAAAATGAAAAGACCTATAAATGCCTAATAGCTAGGGGACAAGATAAAAAGAAAGTAATTGCTAGGAAATGGATCCCCAAGGAGTATTTAGTGAACCCAATAGGAAAGAATTTATTTTGGGTTCCAAAATCCATCCTTAAGGGTTAGAAAACCCCTAGGGTAGTCAACCATATGAACTTAACCTATATTATATTTTGGTTGACTTAGGATGACGGGACAACATTTTTTTTAGATAGTGTTGGGTGATGATAACGTGCCCATAAATAGGTAATAATGCTTAAATCATGATGATTAATGTAATTGCTATGTATGTTTGTAATCATGATTTATGATATTGGGCACATCATCATGAGAAATAGGTTTAAATCATGCTTTAGGTGATAATTTGTTTATTATCATCACATAATACCTAATGCATGGTTATAAATTGATGAAAACATGCATTTCATGATCATAATGTGAAATTAAATCATATATGCCATTATGATCATGTTAATTGTGAGGTTGATACTTAACCATGATAGAATTGCATGAATATATTGGTTAAGTATATACAGATACCCCCTAGGATGCATCTCACACTCACTATAGGCTAACTTGATTGCAAACTTAGCATGGGTGAGATATTAGGATGATACAAATGCCCACTAATGCCTATGGCATTTAGATGGTCATTTAAAGTATCAAAATAGCAATAATAGACCAATCATGGGGAAGACTTATGTTTAATTCATAGACATATTGCCCAAAGATCATGGTTGGATATTTCATATATTTTCAAAACAATTTCTTACTTTAAAATACATGTATTCATGTTTTGAAACAATTGGATGCAAAACTAAGTGTTAAAATGGATACTCTTATGCTCAAAAACTAGTGGTTTTTCAAGTGTTTGGATTTTTGGCAAATCTCAGAAAATATAATGATTTTTCATGAAAAACTATTTTTCCTTGATAGATATAATTAATAGAAATATGCTCCTCAAATTTCATGATTTTTCGAATTTTCTGGAATTTTTAATGCATTTCTGAAATTCGCCGAAAATCGTAATTTGGAATCAATTGTGCCCGATCATTGCCATCGATAGCGATCATTGCTCACTGAAAATCAACTGTAATTTTCTGATTTCAGATTTTATTCATGTTTTTGGTATTTTCCCTCCATTATACTTGATGCCATAAGCTTATAACTTAGTGTTAATCTTTTTGATGGTGTCAAAGGGGGAGAAATAATTATGTTTAAGTTAATTATTTTAGGGGGAGAAATATATGATAGGGGGAGAAAATTTGCATAGAGAGTTTCATGGATTAAGGGGGAGTTGCATGCATGTTGATCTTTACATGCCTTTCTTATCTTAAAATTTATATCAAATGTTTTTACCTAACTTAAATGGATTGCCACACATCAAAAAGGGGGAGATTGTTAGGGCAATCTATTGCCGTAATATGGTTTTGATGGTATGGCAAAGGGTTTAAGTTAGTGTGTTATGATGATTTGATATGTGCGTTGAAGTCGTGCAGGACTTAGTAATTCGCACATGGAGCCGTGGCGAGTTTCACATCTCATGACTCGTGCCTTGAGTCGGTGAAGGATAGCTTTGCGGAAGCCGTGCGCTTGGAGCATCAGGGACCGCCGGACGAAGCTTGGAGTGAAGCCGGAGGAAGTAGACTTGAGCGAGGCAAGAGAAGCGAGAGCATTGCAGAGCCGTGCGCTGATCGCCGAGGGGCGTGGCGAAACGAAGAGAACCGGGCGAGGACTCAGAGATGAGTGGCGATTGTAACCCGGGAAGGGTAGCTCTTAGGTGAAACTTGGCCATTTGGCCAAGTGTCGGATGGGTTTTCCGACACCGATCGCTGCCATGTCATGTGATCGCCTCAATCAGTGAGTTCGGTATCATTGGCCGGATTGTGGCGTGATCGTCATCACACGTGGGTAGTCATTGCCAAGACCATCGATCAGGCTGGCGTGATCGATCGGTAGTCAATAGGGTTTCGACGAGCCGTTCGTGAGCCGCCCAGGCGATCGACTACGGAGCGTGATCGATCGATGAGGTCCATCAGTCGACTGCCAAGAGTTCCGTTGGACTACAACGGTCGGGATCCGACGTGTTCGGGCCGTTAGTAGTAACGGCGATCGCCAAGGGCGATCGTGGCGGCCAACGGGAAGAAATCAGCCTTCTCTATAAAAAGAGAAGGTGTGGAGCTTTGGGAGGTTAATGCTCAAGTCCTAAACGACCATCCAAGTGCTCCACAAGATTCAAAATCCTTCTTTTAGCTTTCTTTCACATCTATTGTAAAGAGAGTGTGCTTGATTTGTAAAGGTTACCTCCACCTAGCTTGGTGCAAAGGAGAGACCAATAGTGATCGGCTTTGAAGGAGTGATTCACCTCGGACGAATCGGGATTGTGGATTAGCGGCGTAGCCGTGAACCACGTTACATCTTTGTTAGCGCTTGTTTTCTCGTATTTCTATTTGCTTGTCTTTATTAGTCTTCCGCTTGCGCTAATTAGTTTGTAGGCGAGCAAATACAGGCATCAAACGAAAAGGGCTATTCACCCCCTCTCTAGGGCCGTACGATCCTACAAGTGGTATCGAGCCAAGGAAAGCTTGTCGAGGACTAAGCGCCACAACAAGCAACATTCAAAATGGCTCAAACATCCACCCACCGAGTTCGACGAATTCTCTTGGTGGAAAAGAGAATGGAGGTATTCTTCGAGACCGATTTTGATATTATGCTAATAATGGAAAATGGGTTCGAGTTGCCTAGGGATGAAAAGGGTGAACAAATCGAAAAATCACGATGGACTAAGAAGCAAAGAGAGGAGCACCTTGCGAACTCAAAGGCAAAACATCATCTTTTCAATGTGCTCCCTCAACAAGAGATCAACCGGATCGGAGAATGTGCTAGCGCCAAAGAGATGTGGGAGAAGCTTATAGAACTCCATGAAGGCACATCCGAGGCCAAGCTAGCAAGGAGAGACCTCCTTCGCTCCCAACTATCCAATATAAAACTAGAAAAGGGAGAAAAGGTAACCTCACTACACTCTAGGTTTAAAGAAATTTTAATTGGGCTAACAAGTGTAGGTGAGAAGCTATCAAACCGGGACATGCTCATGAAGGCTATAGATGCCTTTCCCCGGTCCTCAAAGTGGAGCTCCATGGTGGATTCGTTCTACATCTCCAAGAACTTGGAAGTAAGTACCTTGGAGGAATTTTTCTCAACAATGGAGCTCCACGAAACTAGGCTTGAAGGAATACAAGAGGAGCCTAGAATTCAACCCTCAAGAGGAGTAGCATTGTTGACAAATAAGGGGAAGAAGAAGATAGAGATCTCCTCCTCCTCCGATGATGAGCGTCTTCCTCCTCCATGGATATACGGAAGAAGCCTACATGGTAAGGAAGGTAAGACGTGCATTTAAGAATTTTAGATTTGATAAATCTCATGATAGGAATAGAAGACCAAGGGGGAAGGTCATATGCTACAATTGCCAAGGAGAAGGGCACATAAGGGATAATTGTCCCCTCCTAAACAAAAGCAAAGAAGAAAAGAAAAAGAAGGAAGAAAAGAAGAAACAGGGGAGCAAGAAGAAAAAGGAAGAGGAGAAGAAGACAAAGGAAAAGGGAAAGGTCAAAGCCCTAAAGGCAAGGACTTGGGATGACCCATCCTCATCCTCTTCATCATCATCGGATGAGGAGAATGCCTTTGTCACCAATTTGGCCTTGATGGCCTTTGATGACTTGGATTGCTCTTCCTCAAAAATGAAGGATCAAGCTCAAGAGGAGAGAGCTCAAGTGAAGGGGAGCTTCTACATCCTCCTCATCCAAGAAGAAGAAGAAGATATGGAAACTATAGTAGAAAGCTTCTCCTAAGAAAATAGTTTCCATAATTTCTAGTTTAACTAAGGACTTATTTGGAATGAAAAAGAAAAATAAAAGCATGCTTAATCAAATTAAGGCTTTGGAATATAAGCTAGAAAATGCATGTTTAAATAATAATGATACCTCTTCTTGCCATGATGATGCATGCTCACATGATTATATGCCTTTGGATGTTAATGATGCATGCATAGAGGAAAATAGGGCATTAAGGGAAAAGGTAGATTATTTAACCAAAGCCCTAGAGAAATTCACAATTGGCTCCAACACCTTAAATATGATCTTAGGGAGCTAAAGAGCTAGTTTCAACAAGAAAGGCCTAGGATACAAAGAAAAGAAAAATGAAAAGACCTATAAATGCCTAATAGCTAGGGGACAAGATAAAAAGAAAGTAATTGCTAGGAAATGGATCCCCAAGGAGTATTTAGTGAACCCAATAGGAAAGAATTTATTTTGGGTTCCAAAATCCATCCTTAAGGGTTAGAAAACCCCTAGGGTAGTCAACCATATGAACTTGACCTATATTATATTTTGGTTGACTTAGGATGACGGGACAACATTTTTTTTAGATAGTGTTGGGTGATGATAACGTGCCCATAAATAGGTAATAATGCTTAAATCATGATGATTAATGTAATTGCTATGTATGTTTGTAATCATGATTTATGATATTGGGCACATCATCATGAGAAATAGGTTTAAATCATGCTTTAGGTGATAATTTGTTTATTATCATCACATAATACCTAATGCATGGTTATAAATTGATGAAAACATGCATTTCATGATCATAATGTGAAATTAAATCATATATGCCATTATGATCATGTTAATTGTGAGGTTGATACTTAACCATGATAGAATTGCATGAATATATTGGTTAAGTATATCTGAATACCCCTAGGATGCATCTCACACTCACTATAGGCTAACTTGATTGCAAACTTAGCATGGGTGAGATATTAGGATGATACAAATGCCCACTAATGCCTATGGCATTTAGATGGTCATTTAAAGTATCAAAATAGCAATAATAGACCAATCATGGGGAAGACTTATGTTTAATTCATAGACATATTGCCCAAAGATCATGGTTGGATATTTCATATATTTTCAAAACAATTTCTTACTTTAAAATACATGTATTCATGTTTTGAAACAATTGGATGCAAAACTAAGTGTTAAAATGGATACTCTTATGCTCAAAAACTAGTGGTTTTTCAAGTGTTTGGATTTTTGGCAAATCTCAGAAAATATAATGATTTTTCATGAAAAACTATTTTTCCTTGATAGATATAATTAATAGAAATATGCTCCTCAAATTTCATGATTTTTCGAATTTTCTGGAATTTTTAATGCATTCAAATTCGCCGAAAATCAATTTGAATCAATTATGTCGATCATACCGATAGCAATGATCGCTCAAAAAATCAGCCTGTAATTTTCTGATTTCAGATTTTATTCATGTTTTTGGTATTTTCCCTCCATTATACTTGATGCCATAAGCTTATAACTTAGTGTTAATCTTTTTGATGGTGTCAAGGAGAAATAATTATGTTTAAGTTAATTATTTTAGGGGGAGAAATAGATGATAGGGGGAGAAAATTTGCATAGAGAGTTTCATGGATTAAGGGGGAGTTGCATGTTGCTATATCATGTTTATCTTTACATGCTTTCTTACCTTAGAATTTATATCAAATGTTTACCTAACTTAAGCGGATTGCCACACATCGGGGAGATTGTTAGGGCAATCTATTGTAATATGGTTTTTGATGGTGTGGCAAAGGGTTTAAGTTAGTGTGTTATGATGATTTGATATGTTGAAGTCGTCAGGACTTAGTAATTCGCACATGGAGCCGTGGCGAGTTTCACATCTCATGACTCGTGCCTTGAGTCGGTGAAGGATAGCTTTGCGGCCGTGCGCTTGGAGCATCAGGGACAGCCGGACGAGAAGCTTGGAGGTGAAGCCGGAGGAAGTAGACTTGAGGCAAGAGCGCGAAGGAGCATTGCAGAGCCGTGATCGATAGGGGCGTGGCCGAAACGAAGAGAACTGAAGGCGAGGGACTCAGAGATGAGAGTGGCGATTGTAACCCGGGAAGGGTAGCTCTTAGGTGAAACTTGGCCATTTGGCCAAGTGTCGGATGGGTTTCGACACCGCGGCCATCACCATGGCTATCGCTCCAGTCAGTGAGTTCGGTATCATTGGATTGTTGCTGATCATCGTGGGTAGTCGACGCCAAGAGACCATCGGGCGCGAATGATCGGTAGTCAATAGGGTTCGACCAGAGAAGCGAAGGCCGAGGATCGTGATCGATCGATGAGGGTCCATCTCGATCGGTGACAAGAGTTCCGTTGGACTACAACGGTCGGGATCGGCGTGTTCGGTTGTAGTAGGATCATCGCCAAGGGCCCGATCGGTGGCGGCAACGGGAAGAAATCAGCCTTCTCTATAAAGAGAAGGTGTGGAGCTGGGAGGTTAATGCTCAAGTCCTAAGCGACCATCCAAGTGCTCCACAAGATTCAAACTCCTTCTTTAGCTTTCTTTCACATCTATTGTAAAGAGGTGTGCTTGATTTGTAAAGGTTACCTCCACCTAGCTTGGTGCAAAGGAGAGACCAATATTGGATTGGCTTTGAAGGAGTGATTCACCTCGGACGAATCGGGATCGTGGATTAGCGGCGTAGGAACCACGTTACATTCTTTGTTAGCGCTTGTTTTCGTATTTCTATTTGCTTGTCTTTATTAGTCTTCGCTTGCGCTAATCGATTTGTAGGCGAGCAAATACGGCATCAAGCGAAAAGGGCTATTCACCCCCTCTAGGCCGGCCGCATCGATCCTACAAGTGGTGGTATCGAGCCAAGGAAAGCTTGTCGAGGACTAAGCGCCACAACAAGCAACATTCAAAATGGTACTCAAACATCCACCCACCGAAGTTCGACGGCGAATTCTCTTGGTGGAAAAAGAGAATGGAGGTATTCTTCGAGACCGATTTTGATATTATGCTAATAATGGAAAATGGGTTCGAGTTGCCTAGGGATGAAAAGGGTGAACAAATCGAAAAATCACGATGGACTAAGAAGCAAAGAGAGGAGCACCTTGCGAACTCAAAGGCAAAACATCATCTTTTCAATGTGCTCCCCCAACAAGAGATCAACCGGATCGGAGAATGTGCTAGCGCCAAAGAGATGTGGGAGAAGCTTATAGAACTCCATGAAGGCACATCCGAGGCCAAGCTAGCAAGGAGAGACCTCCTTCGCTCCCAACTATCCAATATAAAACTAGAAAAGGGAGAAAAGGTAACCTCACTACACTCTAGGTTTAAAGAAATTTTAATTGGGCTAACAAGTGTAGGTGAGAAGCTATCAAACCGGGACATGCTCATGAAGGCTATAGATGCCTTTCCCCGGTCCTCAAAGTGGAGCTCCATGGTGGATTAGTTCTACATCTCCAAGAACTTGGAAGTAAGTACCTTGGAGGAATTTTTCTCAACAATGGAGCTCCACGAAACTAGGCTTGAAGGAATACAAGAGGAGCCTAGAATTCAACCCTCAAGAGGAGTAGCATTGTTGACAAATAAGGGGAAGAAGAAGATAGAGATCTCCTCCTCCTCTGATGATGAAGCGTCTTCCTCCTCCATGGATAGCACGGAAGAAGCCTACATGGTAAGGAAGGTAAGGCGTGCATTTAAAATTTTAGATTTGATAAATCTCATGATAGGAATAGAAGACCAAGGGAAGGTCATATGCTACAATTGCCAAGGAGAAGGGCACATAAGGGATAATTATCCCTCCTAAACAAAAGCAAAGAAGAAAAGAAAAAGAAGGAAGAAAGAAGAAGAAAAAGGGGAGCAAGAAGAAAAAGGAAGAGGAGAAGAAGACAAAGGAAAAGGGAAAGGTCAAAGCCCTAAAGGCAAGGACTTGGGATGACCCATCCTCATCCTCTTCATCATCATCGGATGAGGAGAATGCCTTTGTCACCAATTTGGCCTTGATGGCCTTTGATGACTTGGATTGCTCTTCCTCCGAAAATGAAGGATCAAGCTCAAGAGGAGAGAGCTCAAGTGAAGGGGGAGCTTCTACATCCTCCTCATCCGAAGAAGAAGAAGAAGATATGGAAACTATGGTAACGAAAGCTTCTCCTAAGAAAATAGTTTCCATAATTTCTAGTTTAACTAAGGACTTATTTGGAATGAAAAAGAAAAATAAAAGCATGCTTAATCAAATTAAGGCTTTGGAATATAAGCTAGAAAATGCATGTTTAAATAATAATGATACCTCTTCTTGCCATGATGATGCATGCTCACATGATTATATGCCTTTGGATGTTAATGATGCATGCATAGAGGAAAATAGGGCATTAAGGGAAAAGGTAGATTATTTAACCAAAGCCCTAGAGAAATTCACAATTGGCTCCAACACCTTAAATATGATCTTAGGGAGCTAAAGAGCTAGTTTCAACAAGAAAGGCCTAGGATACAAAGAAAAGAAAAATGAAAAGGCCTATAAATGCCTAATAGCTAGGGGACAAGATAAAAAGAAAGTAATTGCTAGGAAATGGATCCCCAAGGAGTATTTAGTGAACCCAATAGGAAAGAATTTATTTTGGGTTCCAAAATCCATCCTTAAGGGTTAGAAAACCCCTAGGGTAGTCAACCATATGAACTTGACCTATATTATATTTTGGTTGACTTAGGATGACGGGACAACATTTTTTTTAGATAGTGTTGGGTGATGATAATGTGCCCATAAATAGGTAATAATGCTTAAATCATGATGATTAATGTAATTGCTATGTATGTTTGTAATCATGATTTATGATATTGGGCACATCATCATGAGAAATAGGTTTAAATCATGCTTTAGGTGATAATTTGTTTATTATCATCACATAATACCTAATGCATGGTTATAAATTGATGAAAACATGCATTTCATGATCATAATGTGAAATTAAATCATATATGCCATTATGATCATGTTAATTGTGAGGTTGATACTTAACCATGATAGAATTGCATGAATATATTGGTTAAGTATATACAGATACCCCCTAGGATGCATCTCACACTCACTATAGGCTAACTTGATTGCAAACTTAGCATGGGTGAGATATTAGGATGATACAAATGCCCACTAATGCCTATGGCATTTAGATGGTCATTTAAAGTATCAAAATAGCAATAATAGACCAATCATGAGGAAGACTTATGTTTAATTCATAGACATATTGCCCAAAGATCATGGTTGGATATTTCATATGTTTTCAAAACAATTTCTTACTTTAAAATACATGTATTCATGTTTTGAAACAATTGGATGCAAAACTAAGTGTTAAAATGGATACTCTTATGCTCAAAAACTAGTGGTTTTTCAAGTGTTTGGATTTTTGGCAAATCTCGGAAAATATAATGATTTTTCATGAAAAACTATTTTTCCTTGATAGATATACTTAATAGAAATATGCTCCTCAAATTTCATGATTTTTCGAATTTTCTGGAATTTTTAATGCATTTTTGAAATTCACCAAAAATCGAATTTGAATCAATTGTGCGATCATTGCCCATACCGATAGAATGATCATGCTCACTAAAATCAGCCTGTAATTTTCTGATTTCAGATTTTATTCATGTTTTTGGTATTTTCCCTCCATTATACTTGATGCCATAAGCTTATAACTTAGTGTTAATCTTTTTGATGGTGTCAAAGGGGGAGAAATAATTATGTTTAAGTTAATTATTTTAGGGGGAGAAATATATGATAGGGGGAGAAAATTTGCATAGAGAGTTTCATGGATTAAGGGGGAGTTGCATGTTGCTATATCATGTTTATCTTTACATGCTTTCTTACCTTAGAATTTATATCAAATGTTTTTACCTAACTTAAACGGATTGCCACACATCAAAAAGGGGGAGATTGTTAGGGCAATCTATTGCCGTAATATGGTTTTGATGGTGTGGCAAAGGGTTTAAGTTAGTGTGTTATGATGATTTGATATGTGCGTTGAAGTCGTGCAGGACTTAGTAATTCGCACATGGAGCCGTGGCGAGTTTCACATCTCATGACTCGTGCCTTGAGTCGGTGAAGGAGGCCGTGCGCTTGGAGCATCAGGGACCGCCGGACGAAGCTTGGAGTGAAGCCGGAGGAAGTAGACTTGAGGCAAGAGACGCGGCGAGGAGCATTGCGCAGAGCCGCTGTGCACGATCGCGAGGGACGTGGCCGAGAACGAAGAGAACTTCGAAGGCGAGGGACTCCGAGAGATGAGAGTGAGCGATTATAACCCGGGGAAGGGTAGCTCTTAGGTGAAATTTGGCCATTTGGCCAAGTGTCGGATGGGTTTTCGACACCCTGAGTCGAGTGAGTTCGACCGGTATACGATCGACTAGATTGTGGCTGCAATACATACGTAACGCCGATCGCTAAGACATCACCGACCGCTCAAGGCGCAGCCGATCGTCAATAGGGTTTCCGACCATTAGATCGTCAGAGCCGATCGCGATCGACGGAGGCGCCGAATGATCGATGAGGTCCATCACCGATCGACAAGAGTTCCGTTGACTACAACGGCCGGATCCGACGTGTTCGGAGGCCGCTAGTAGCGATTGCAGCCGCCAAGGGCGGCAATGATCGTGGCCAACGGGAAGAAATCAGCCTTTTCTATAAAAAGAGAAGGTGTGGAGCTTTGGGAGGTTAATGCTCAAGTCCTAAACGACCATCCAAATGCTCCACAAGATTCAAACTCCTTCTTTTAGCTTTCTTTCACATATATTGTAAAAGAGGGAGTGTGCTTGATTTGTAAAGGTTACCTCCACGTAGCTTGGTGCAAAGGAGAGACCAATATTGGATTGGCTTTGAAGGAGTGATTCACCTCGGACGAATCGGGATCGTGGATTAGCGGCGTAGACGTGAACCACATTACATTCTTTGTTAGCGCTTGTTTTCTCGTATTTCTATTTGCTTGTCTTTATTAGTCTTCCGCTTGCGCTAATCAGTTTTGTAGACGAGCAAATACCGACATCCAAACGAAAAGGGCTATTCACCCCCCCTCTAGCCGGCCGTACCGATCCCCTACATTATATATGCATTTTCTGGGGGAACCTCTATTGGAGGCCGCAGGATGGAGCCGATACCTAGGGCCAAGAACAACGAGAGAAGATGCACTGAGAGACAGAGAGGAACACCAAAATGAGTCTTTATAAAAACAGAGGGAAGTAAGGAGATCGGGATCGTCGTCTGCCTTGCAACCCATTACAAGGGGACTTAAATAGAGAAGGAAAAGGTCAATCATCACATGTCGGGTGCTTATTGGGCCCCATTGTCACATGCGGAGATTCTTTTCTTCTCCACTAAGTCAAGCCAAGTGGCGGGACAACGCCAATGATGACTCGTAAACCACGAGCTCAAAACCATGAGCGCTCGTGGTTTTCACAAACCAGGAATCCAAGTGGACCCCGTTGAACAGTATGACACATGGGCGACCACTTTTGGGTGTTTATCAGGCACATTGTTCGACACGACAAAAAGAAATGACACTCGTGGCTGACTCAGCCACGTTACAGACTGGGCCAACAGAGGTCGACACTGCCGACACGAGGATGTGCTGGGAAATCGGGTCCTCCATGCTCCATTATTGACTCTGATAATATACAACCTTTGGGCAGTTGGTCAGACGAGTCGTCCCGCTCTTGCTCGACGGACCAAAGAACTCACACCAATCTTCATGGCGCTCTTTGTCACTTTCCGCTTCTCTCCAGACGGAATACCAACTACACCCTACTCGGCCTCCTCTTTCTTTGGGCCGGGCTTGGGCTTTCTCTCCGGGTCACGATTGGATTTGCAAGTGCCAAGATATCTTTTGGAACAGTACAAGGCCCACGGGCCCGCTTATACTCGATCACCTTTCCTTTCTTCGGATGTCGCCCTATGCGGGAGCTGTTCATCTTCTCCGGGCGCCTATGGTATGGACGAAAAATCCGTTTTTGTAGTGGCGCTCTTTGAACACGCAAGGAAGGCGAAAGTGGCACTAGGATACCACTCTCCCCACCACCTTCCGAAAAAGGATGGGACATCCTTTTATTTGCAGGCGAACAGTGGGAATCTTTCGGCGGTTCGTCGTCCCATCTCGATAGATCTTCATCTTCAACCAATCAACAGCATAGGCATGCTGCCGAGGCTGCTCCACAGGAGTAGGTCGTGGCTGTCTCCCATGAAGATTCTGACTCCTCAGTGGTTGCAGTCTCCCATTCAGATGCAGATGTCTCAGGGGAAGTCCTGCAAGAGTCAGAGCGGTCAGTGGAGCTAGAGCAAGGTTTACCTGATGAATTGCTGGCCACTGAGCTATCGCCGTCATCTGTTTCCCAATCGAACAAGGTGCGTCTGTCGTCGGATTCAGAGCACTGGGAATCATCGCCTGATCCGGATGCTGAAGTGTGTTGGAACGGACAATAGGGCTGTAATTGTCCGTCTTCAGATGAGTAAGATGCTTCGCGGGCACAACAACCCCAGACTGGTTGCTGTGGAGACAAGCGATCGTAAGGATAGTCACTGTAATCCTCACTTCCTCCCTCATCGTAGTCTGGGTCACTCCATACCTTGATATTCGCTGGGTCCTCGTAGAAGTCTCCTGTGTATTCATAGAAACTATGTTGCTCACCATTCGAGTAGTAGGATCCTTCCATCCTTGCTATTTGATGGTCTTGAACAAAGGCTGAGCTGAATGGGATTGTGCTTGTTGCGGCTGTCGACGTCAAAGGCGGTGGCTACTTCCTGTCACCGTAACCTCAGGAACTCAACTTATCCCTCAACTGCGCCTCTTGCGTCTAATGGAGGTTACGTCTTTTGTCTCCTGGATTCGATCGGCGGGCAGTAGACTTCTCACACAGACACCTTCTTCGCGGGCAACGTACAACTAACACAGCGCCTTGCACAGCTCAAGACTCCTTTCAAGCTCTGATACCAGAAGTATAGGATCGCTTCTCAGTTGGAGGTCGTAGGATGGAGCCGATACCTAGGGCCAAGAACAACGAGAGAAGATGCACTGAGAGACAAAGAGGAACACCAAAACGAGTCTTTATAAAAACAGAGGGAAGTAAGGAGATCGGGATCGCCGTCTGCCTTGCAACCCATTACAAGGGGACTTAAATAGAGAAGGAAAAGGTCAATCATCACATGTCCGGTGCTCATTGGGCCCCATTGTCACATGCGGAGATTCTTTTCTTCTCCACTAAGTCAAGCCAAGTGGCGGGACAATGCTAATGATGACTCGTAAACAATGAGCTCAAAACCATGAGCGCCCGTGGTTTTCACAAACCAGGAATCCAAGTGGACCCCGTTGAACAGTATGACACATGGGTGACCACCTTTGGGTGCTTATCAGGCACACTGTTCGACACGACAAAAAAAACTGACACTCATGGCTGACTCAGCCACATTACAGACTGGGCCAACAGAGGCCGACACTGCCGACACGAGGATTCATTGGGAAACCGGGTCCTCCATGCTCCATTATTGACTCTGATAATGTACAACCTTCGGCAATGGTCAGACGAGTCACATCGTTCTTGTCCGACGGACCAAAGAACTCACACCAATCTTCAAGGCGCTCACATCGCTCACTCTCCATTTCCTCTGTTGCACGGAATACCAACGGAAGCGCAGTCTACTCGGCCTCCTCTTTCTTTGGGTCGGGCTTGGGCTTTCTCCCCCGGTCACGATTGGATTTATAGGCGCCGAGAAGGCTTTTGGAATAGTATAAAGCCCACGGGCCCGCTTCTGCTCGGTCACCTTTCCTTTCTCCGGACGTCGCCCTATGCAGGAGCTGTTCATCTTCTCCGGACACCTATGGTACGGACGAAAAATCCATTTTTACAGTGGTGCTATCTGAAGACGCAAGGAAGGCGGAAGTGACACTAGGCTACCCTATGAAGATTCACTATATGGACAAGGAAGAAATCACCTTGAGAACGGATTGCCAGGCCATTATTAGCTTCCACAACAAGACTTCTAGAAATAAACCATCAAGAGTTAGATGGATAGCTTTTACGGATTTTGTTACTAGAACAGGAGTCAAGGTGAACTTTGAACATATGGATGGAAAGCTAAGGGGGCGTTTGGTAAGCATTTTCATTTCTGTTTTCCATTTTCATTTTCTGCGAAAATGAGAAAACGCGTTTGGTTCGTGTTTTCCATCTCCATTTTCCAGAAAATAAAGGAGCATTTTTTAGAAAACTAGAAAACGAGAAATAATCATTTTCTGTTTCCATTTTCATTTTCCAAAAAATAAAAGAGCGTTTTCTGGAAAACTAGAAAACAAAAAAAACTCGTTTTCTATTTTCTGAAAAAAAAGAGAATGAAAACAGAAAACAGAAAATTCTCTACGAACCAAATGCCCCTTGCAGATTCACTATCACGCCTTATTGAAGGAAATGAAGAAGTAGTCAACATGATTAGGACTGAAGATGAATGGACCAGGATTCTTCATCCTAAGGTAACAACGTCAATTGATTACAAATTGCTAACCCAATATGAAGCATTGGTTGCAGCAACCCAAAAGAATATATTCCTCCCTGAGGAACACGACAAGAGGAAGAAGATGGCGGACATTGAGGAGAGCGCCATCCAACAACTTTCCTTAGCGTTGAAGGAACTTAAGCTGATCTAACAAGGGAAGTATAGGATCGCTTTTCAGTTGGAGGCCGTAGGATGGAGCCGATACCTAGGGCCAAGAACAACGAGAGAAGATGCACTGAGAGACAGAGAGGAACACCAAAATGAGTCTTTATAAAAATAGAGGGAAGTAAGAAGATCGGGATCGCCGTCTGCCTTGCATCCCATTACAAAGGGACTTAAATAGAGAAGGAAAAGGTCAATCATCACATGTCGGGTGCTCATTGGGCCCCATTGTCACATGCGGAGATTCTTTTCTTCTCCACTAAGTCAAGCCAAGTGGCGGGACAGTGCCAATGATGACTCGTAAACCACGAGCTCAAAACCATGAGTGCCCATGGTTTTCACAAACCAGGATTCCAAGTGGACCACATTGAACAGTATGGCACATGGGCGGCCACCTTTGGGTGCTTATCAGGCACACTGTTCGACACGATAAAAAGAAACGACACTCGTGGCTAACTCAGCCACGTTATAGACTGGGCCAATAGAGGCCGACACTGTCGACACGAGGATGTGCTAGGAAATCGGGTCCTCCACGCTCCATTAGCTCTTTTGCTAAGGATTCTTCTTCAGCTAAGATTGGTTGAATTAGGTTTTTGATTTCACCTAATTTTGGACCCTTGTTGGTCACTATTTCCTTCTCAAGGGAAGAAACTGAACTACGCAGTTGGGCTATTTCTCCTTTTAGCTTGCTGTTTTCTTCTTCTAATAGAAAGAAATGCTTCAATGAGACTTTTGATAGAAGTGAAACCCTATCAAAAATAACTTCAAGGTTATTTGCTAGAAGTAAAGTTGTTGGTTCTGGATGTTTAGCAAGGTCAAGATATTCCAGGTTTCTGGCTTGGGATTTTTCATACCACTTCCTTATGTTTTGTTCAAACTTCTCGCTCATCTAATTCTAAGACTTACTTACGGCTTAGGACCTCGTAAAATTTTCTTGCTCACCCGACGAGCTATGGCTCTCCCTAGAGACTTACATGCACTGCGGTCTTTTGCAATCAATTAACAAAATCGTTCGCCTTATCATAAGTCATAACTTAAGATTTACAGAGGGAAGTAAGGAGATCGAGATCGCTGTCTGCCTTGCAACCCATTACAAGGGGACTTAAATAGAGAAGGAAAAGGTCAATCATCACATGTCGGGTGCTCATTGGGCCCCATTGTCACATGCGGAGATTCTTTTCTTCTCTACTAAGTCAAGCCAAGTGGCGGGACAGCGCCAATGATGACTCGTAAACCACGAGCTCAAAACCATGAGCGCTCGTGGTTTTCACAAACCAGGAATCCAAGTGGACCCCGTTGAACAGTATGGTACTTGTTTATATAGCTCACTAATTCTTTAGTACTTGGGCATGCTAATCTTTCAAGATCCAAATAGGCTTGATTTTGCTCAGTCGTAGATCTAGTCGTTGGGTCTTCAAGTGTAATAATTCTCCTGATCTGAGATAAAACATATGTAAAAGGGATTTTGAACTTGTTATCCCCTATAATCATCTGTTCGCCTTTCAACTTCCACTTTGCCAGTTGCTTTGAGTTAACACCATTTATCACAATGGTGTAAGGATTTCTTTCCAGTATTCTTTCGGGAACAACTCTTTTGTCAATGCAACATGTGGTAGCACCTGTATCCAAAATTGCACTAACTTTTATAGGAGCATTATCAGGAATTTCTAATATTACCATTATATTGTAGAGTTTGTTAATCATTCTTCTTGGATGGTATTCTTCATTAACTTTTGAAATAATTCTTTCTTCCAGATAGCTGATTTGCTCCTTCCCTTTTCCCAAATCTTCCTGATTCAATTCTTCAAAGTCTTTCTCCAGTTCCTAGTACATACTTTCATCGACTGCCTTCTTGTTTAAGCGGTCAATCTCCATCATCAATTGCCTATTCTCTGTAAGTAGATAATCAATATATTCAAGCAGTTCTTTGACTAATGCTTTATCACTGTATTGGACTGGTGCTGGCGCAGTTATGACTTTCTTCTTTAGGTAGTAGTCTGCACAAGGCGCACATGCAGTTAATTTACAATGACTGCAATAGATTCTTGACCTTATCTTAGTCTCCCTGCCGCAGAACTTGTAGCCAACATATATTGTTTGAACTTCTTGATTGTGTTGCCATGTATGGTCACAGTACGCCTGTTCTTCAGAAATATTGATTTGGACCTGCCATCCTTTTTCCTCTCCAAATAATACAAATAAGAATTCTTTAGAAGGAAAATTATTAGTTACCAGGTTGCAATGTTGTTCTGTATCCATTTCTCCTTCGGATATGCTACAGATGGCATCACTTTTTGTTTCATCTTGGTCAACAGAGACCATATTAAATTCTTCTGGGAGATCTATCTCATTCAGCATTGCTATTCTTTCTTTATTTTCTGATTTATTTCTGAATTCTCTAGCAAAATGACCTTCCTCCCCGCAAATGTAACATTTGCATTTCTTCACTTTTGTTTTATCATGCTGGTACTTCTTTTTAATCACACGAACGTGTGATTTGTGGGGTTTTCCTCTATAGCTCTGTGCCTTCCTTAAGCCATACTTCTTTTGAACTTGATAATAGATGGGAAGAGGCATTTGGGAACAGAACTGTAAGTCCTTCAAGCTTCTTTGAAGTGAATCTTGTTTGCACATCTCTGTTAATTCTTGATATGCATGATGAATTCGTGGTAAAACAACTATGGTATTTCCTGGGTATCTCTCCTAGAATTTCTGTTCAAGATAATTACCAATTAGTGGAGGCATTTTACGATAAAACTTACTTGATAACTCTTCATTTATGAACATTCTTCTAGTCTTAGCAGCCAATTCCTTGTACTGGTTCATATAGCTCACTAATTCTTTAGTACTCGGGCATGCTAATCTTTCAAGATCCAAATAGGCTTGATTCTGCTCAGCTGTAGATCTAGTCGTTGGGTCTTCAAGTGTAATAATTCTCTTGATCTGAGATAAAACATTTTGTGTTTCATCGGCTGCAGTTATCAGCTTGTCATACTGGTCTGGGAACATCATTCTCCAATGTATAAAAGTTTTCTTTTCAATTTCCCCCAACAAGTTTTCAATATATAACACTTTGGCTCTCTTATCAGCCCAAATATTGGAATCAATAACGTTTGTTGTAATAGATTCCCACCTGGAAATGACGTCATTATATAAACCAATATTACTTGGTAAAATAAGTAAGGCACCTGTCTGCTGTTGAGCGGGAGGTAGCTGCCATTGCTCATTATTGTAGCCTTCCCTTAATCTCCCTACTTTTGAATTTGTAAAATCCATAGTGCTATAGGGGATAACAAGTTCAGAATCCCTTTTACATATTCCTTTGATATGGACTTAGGATATGGAATCCAAATGGTCATTGGTTGCAATTTTATCAGAAACATGCAAGGTGGTTTAAGGATTGAAGGTAATTTAATTACAATTTACAAAAATGTTACTTCAATTACCACTAATGAAGCAACTGTCCATGCCATTCAAGAATTGGGAATGTATGAAGAGGAATATCTTGATATTCAAGAAAAGGTCCTCTATACAATGAGCCCATCAAACCCAAGGGTTCTTAAGAAACATGAAAATATGCTGGAGAGGTTAAGAAACCAGGGCTTTATTGGTGAGGATCCGTTAAAATATTGGTCGAAGAATAAAATTGTCTGCAAGATAGAGATTATCAATCCTGACATCACCATTCAAGATAAACCATTATCTCATGTCATGCCGCTCATGAAGCAGACTTTCGAGAAGCATATCAAGGCTTTGCTTCAGCTTAAGGTAATTCGGCCAAGTAAAAGTCGGCACAGAACAATGGCAATGATTGTACAGTCAGAAACATCTATTGACCCAGTAACGAAGAAAGAAGTAAAGGGCAAGGAAAGGATGATATTCAATTATAAAACTCTGAATGACAATACCTATAAAAACCAGTACAGTCTTCCAGGTATCAATACTATCCTGAAGAAGGTGGGGAATTCAAAAATATATTCAAAGTTTGATCTCAAATCTGGCTTTCATCAAATCGCCATGGATCCTTCGTCCGTGGAATAGACAACTTTCATAAGCCCTTTTGGATTATACGAGTGGCTTGTAATGCCATTCGGGCTGAAAAATACACCAGCGGCCTTCCAAAGAAAGATGTACAATAGTTTCCAAGGTACTGAAAATTTTATTGCTGTATACATCAATGATATTTTGGTATTCTCTTCTTCGGAGCAGGAACATGTTGGACATATTGAAATAATGCTCAAAATTTGTGAAGAAAATGGGTTGATTCTTTCACCCACTAAATATAAGCTGGCAGTTCCAAGGATTGAATTTTTAGGTGTTGAGGTTGGAGAAGGAAAGTTAAAGTTTCAGCCCCACATAATTAAGAAGATTACAGAATTCAAGGAGGAACAACTCAAGACAAAGAGTGGTCTTAGGTCTTGGCTTGACATTCTGAATTATGCTAGGACCTATATTCCTAATTTGAGCACCAAATTAGGACCTCTTTAATCATCTGTCCACCTTTCAACTTCCACTTTGCCAGTTGCTTTGAGTTAACACCATTTATCACAATGGTGTAAGGATTTCTTTCCAGTATTCTTTCGAGAACAACTCTTTTGTCAATGCAACATGTGGTAGCACCTGTATCCAAAATTGCACTAACTTTTATAGGAGCATTATCAGGAATTTCTAATATTACCATCATATTGTAGAGTCTGTTAATCATTCTTCTTAGATGGTATTCTTCATTAACTTTTGAAATAATTCTTTCTTCCAGATAGCTGATTTGCTCCTTCCCTTTTCCCGAATCTTCCTGATTCAATTCTTCAAAGTCTTTCTCCAGTTCCTGGTACATACTTTCATCGACTTCCTTCTTGTTTAAGTGGTCAATCTCCATCAGCAATTGCCTATTCTCTGTAAGCAGATAATCAATATATTCAAGCAGTTCTTTGATTAATGCTTTATCACTGTATCGGACTGGTGCTAGCGCAGTTACGACTCCTTGCTTTAGGTAGTAGTCTGCACAAGGCGCACATGCAGTTAATTTACAATGGCTGCAATGAATTCTTGACCTTATCTTAGTCTCCCTGCTGCAGAACTTGCAGCCAGTATATATTGTTTGAACTTCTTGATTGTGTTGCCATGTATGGTCACAGTATGCCTGTTCTTCATGAATACTAGAATAGAGCCTTTCTTCTTTGGAATTACTGCTCCTCCCAAATTAATACCTGCAATTCTTTTCGTCAGGTCATCAATAGCTCCCTCAAGTTCTTTTGAAGGTCCAGCAACTTGAGTAGTAGTAGGTTGACCCTTTAGCTGATTCACTTGAGTTTTTAGATCCTGTATTTGCCTGTTAATATCTATCAATAGAGATATTAAGGTATTATTTTGCTTAATCAGGACTCGTTGGAATTCAAAAGCAGTTTTGTATTAAGATGAGACTGCAAATCCTATGGACGGTTGTTCTATCAATTCTATTGCTTTCAAGGCTTTTATGTATGAGGCGTCACCAGTTTGGTTTTCAAGATTACTCATCCACCTATTAAACCTTTTACCTCCTGCAACACTTGTTCCACTCTTTTTATACTTGCTTTTAGCTCTTTTGCTAAGGCTTCTTCTTCAGCTAAGATTGGTTGAATTAGGTTTTTGATTTCACCTAATTTTGGACCCTTGTTGGTCACTATTTCCTTCTCAAGGGAAGAAACTGAACTACGCAGTTGGGCTATTTCTCCTTTTAGCTTGCTGTTTTCTTCTTCTAATAGAAAGAAATGCTTCAATGAGACTTTTGATAGAAGTGAAACCCTATCAAAAATAACTTCAAGGTTATTTGCTAGAAGTAAAGTTGTTGGTTCTGGATGTTTAGCAAGGTCAAGATATTCCAGGTTTCTGGCTTGGGATTTTTCATACCACTTCCTTATGTTTTGTTCAAACTTCTCGCTCATCTAATTCTAAGACTTACTTATGGCTTAGGACCTCGTAAAATTTTCTTGCTAGCTCGACGGGCTATGGCTCTCCTCCCCACATGGGGATAAGAGAATGAAACCCTCAGATTGGGAGATTGTTAAGCAAATCAAGGCCCAAGTGCAACAATTACCAGACCTGGAGGTTCCCCCAGAAAATGCATATATAATTCTTGAAACAGATGGATCAATGACTGGATGGGGTGGAGTCTGTAAATGGAAGAAATCTAAGTTTGATCCAAGAAGCTCTGAGAAAATATGCACCTATGCGCATGGGAAATTTCCAACTGTTAAGTCAGCGATTGATGCGGAGATTTATGCCGCAATGGAGACGATGAGCTCTCTGAAGATTCACTATATGGACAAGGAAGAAATCACCTTGAGAATGGATTGCTAGGCCATTATTAGCTTCCACAACAAGACTTTTAGAAATAAACCATCAAGAGTTAGATGGATAGCTTTTACGGATTTTGTTACTGGAACAGGAGTCAAGGTGAACTTTGAACATATGGATGGAAAGCTAAATATTTTTGTAGATTCACTATCACGCCTTATTGAAGGAAATGAAGAAGCAATCAACATGATTAGAACTGAAGATGAATGGACCAGGATTTTTCATCCTGTGGTAACAACGTCAATTGATTACAAATTGCTAATCCAATATGAAGCATTGGTTACAAAAATCCAAAAGAATATATTCCTCCCTGAGGAACACGACAAGAGGAACAAGATGGCGGACATTGAGGAGAGCGCCATCCAACAACTTTCCTTAGCATTGAAGGAACTTGAGCTAATCCAACAAGCAAAGGAATCTGACTTTAATTGCAGAAGACAGTGGGATGGGCCAAAGAAGAAATACTTCGTCACTAAGTTTCATGAGATTGGAAAGATAAGAAGAGACATATGGTGTGTCTCGAATACTTTAAGTGACATTTATAGGGACATAAGGCAGATGCCTCTCTAGAAAGCATGGTGAGCCCATTACAAAAGAAGTTTGAAAAGACTGAGCCCCGGGGAGCCATCTTTCTCAAACACATAAACACTAGCTAGAAAGGAATAATGTATGCTGTAAAGCCTGTTATGATAAGAGAGGGTGTTAAAGCTGAAGGACTGATGGGGCCCCATGAGAATCCGCTTCATCTTTGATACAACCTACTCTTCATTATAAACGGCCAAGAGTGATAAGGGGTTTGACACACTCGAGCATAACCGAGCAAGTCATTCCTTCTAGAGTTTGCTTCTGAGAGTTTGAGAGTTTGAGTTCTAGTTTGAGTTCTTGTGAGTTCTTATGTGTTCTGCTTGATCTTTTAAATAAAACTCCAGATACTACTTCCAGGTTTTATTTTCATGGAAGAAAGGAATCCAAATTGGTGCAGACATAATTGATAATGACTATCAAGGACAGGTATATGTTCTTATTTTTAATATGAATTCAAACACTCTAAAACTGTCCCAGGGTGAGGTAGTCGCACAACTGATACTGGAGAAAGTGAGTACACCACAAATACAACATGTGGAGAAATTATCCGAAACAATAAGACAATATCAAGGCTTCGGATAGACCAGCACCCAAATAGGGACGCCAGAGTGGGATGCATTAATAATGAAACTATGTCCTCCTACAATACCACAACAACCAATCCACAGCGGCGATTCATCTGATGATGAATGGGAAGTGCAATTCCATCAATTTCTCAAACTTGACAAGATTGATGCTTTATTAATGCTCCATGATGAAGAATGTATAAATCCATTCGCGGAAGGTGGTGGGAGTCATGTTGATTCTGATTCTGATGATGATAGTTTCTTTTCTTCAAAAACAACATTTGAGAAAGAAGCTGAAGAACCCAATGAAGACTCTGATGTTGAAGAAATGCTATTTACATAGTTAGATTATCTTGAAATGGATTATCCATTGTTAAGGAATGTTCTAGCCTCATCGAGAGCTACTTCTGCATATAATCCTCCAGATGACTCAATGATGGGACCACCACAGTATGGACTTGCTTCAAGACCTACAACAAGAGAAAATACTTACAGCACTATGGATTTTACAAATTCAAGAGTAGGGAGATTAAGGGAAGGTCCTCGATAGTCATTATCTCATTTAGCTTTCTTCTGTTTCATCTTGGTCAACAGAGACCACATCAAATTCTTCTGGGAGATCTATCTCATTCAGCATTGCTATTCTTTCTTTATTTCCTGATTTATTTCTGCATTCTCTAGCAAAATGACCTTCCTCCCCGCAAATATAACATTTGCATTTCTTCACTTTTGTTTTATCATGTTGGTTCTTCTTTTTAATCACACGAACGTGTGATTTGTGGGGTTTTCCTCTATAGCTCTGTGCCTTCCTTAAGCCATACTTCTTTTGACCTTGATAATAGCTGGGAAGAGGTATTTGGGAACAGAACTGTAAGTCCTTCAAGCTTCTTTGAAGAGAAGCCTGCTTGCACATCTCTGTTAATTCTTGATATGCATGATGAAATGCTAGATTTTGGTGCTATTCTTCCGTAATGGCCTTCTGGTATTGCAAAGGCCAAGCCAGTCTCAATTAATGCACGACCCCAAGGCTGTATTTCATAATTGTAGCATATTGAAAGATCATATTCCACTGATCCTTCAGTCTTTCTTGTAGGTATTTTGGCGTCCGGATTTGTCTTTATCACCTCAAAAATTGGCTCTTCTAATATCAGTACTGCCAGTAGTTCTTGCTTAGCCTCTCTGAGCTCTACATCATCTTGATTAACTGCTACTATTCTGTTTTCAGCAGTAGGAACATATCCCTCAAATTATAGCGAAACACTCCCATCTAGCAGTGTTCTGGTTTCAACTCTTGTTGGTGCCATAGGATTTCTTCTCACAGATGGCTTGGGGATAACAAGTTCAGAATCCCTTTTACATATTCCTTTGATATGGCCTTAGGAGATGGAATCCAAATGGTTATTGGCTGCAATTTTATCAGAAACATGCAAGGTGGTTTAAGGATTGAAGGTAATTTAATTACAATTTACAAAAATGTTACTTCAATTACCACTAATGAAGTAACTGTCCATGCCATTCAAGAATTGGGAATGGATGAAGAGGAATATCTTGATATTCAAGAAAAGGTCCTCTATACAATGAGCCCATCAAACCCAAGGGTTCTTAAGAAACATGAAAATATGCTGGAGAGGTTAAGAAACCAGGGCTTTATTGGTGAGGAGCATTTCTTCAACATCAGAGTCTTCATTGGGTTCTTCAACTTCTTCCTCAAATGTTGTTTTTAAAGAAAAGAAACTATCATCATCAGAATCAGAATCAGAATCAACATGACTCCCACCACCTTCCGTGAATGGATTTATCCATTCTTCATCATGGAGCATTAATAAAGCGTCAATCTTGTCAAGTTTGAGAAATTGACGGAATCGCACTTACCGTTCATCATCAGATGAATTGCCACTGTGGATTGGTTGTTGTGGTATTGTAGGAGGGCATAGTTTCATTATTAATGCATCCCACTCTGGCGTCCCTATTTGGGTGTTGGTTTGTCCGAAGCCTTGATATTGTCTTGCTGTTTCGGATAATTTCTCCACATGTTGTATTTGTGGTGTACTCACTTTCTCCAGTATCAGTTGTGCGACTACCTCACTCTGGGACAGTTTTAGAGTGTTTGAATTCATATTAAAAATAAGAACATATACCTGTCCTTGATAGTCATTATCATCTTGAGAAGGAAATAGCTGGTATGGGGACAATTCTATTGCTTTCAAGGAGACATGCAGTTAATTTACAATGACTGCAATGGATTCTTAACCTTATCTTAGTCTCCTTGCCGCAGAACTTGCAGCCAACATATATTGTTTGAACTTCTTGATTGTGTTGCCATGTATGGTCACAGTACGCCTGTCCTTCAGGAATATTGATTTGGACCTGCCATCCTTTTTCCTCTCTAAATAATACAAATAAGAATTCTTTAGAAGGAAAAGTATTAGTTACCAGGTTACAATGTTGTTCTGTATCCATTTCTCCTTCGGATATGCTATAGATGGCATCACTTTCTATTTCATCTTGGTCGACAGAGATCACATCAAATTCTTCTAGGAGATCTATCTCCATTCCCAATTCTTGAATGGCATGGACAGCTGCTTCATTAGTGGTATTTGAAGTAATATTTTTGTAAATTGTAATTAAATTACCTTCAATCCTTAAACCACCTTGCATGTTTCTGATAAAATTGCAGCCAATGACCATTTGGATTCCATCTCCTAAGGCCATATCAAAGGAATATGTAAAAGGGATTCTGAACTTGTTATCCCCTATAATCATCTGTCCGCCTTTCAACTTCCACTTTGCCAATTGCTTTGAGTTAACACCATTTATCACAATGGTGTAAGGATTTCTTTCCAATATTCTTTCGGGAATAGCTCTTTTGTCAATCCAACATGTGGTAGCACCAGCATTTCTTTAACATCAGAGTCTTCATTGGGTTCTTCAGCTTCTTCCTCAAATGCTGTTTTTGAAGAAAAGAAACTATCATCATCAGAATCAGAATCAACATGACTCCCACCACCTTCCGTGAATGGATTTATCCATTCTTCATCATGGAGCATTAATAAAGCGTCAATCTTGTCAAATTTGAGAAATTGACGGAATTGCACTTCCCGTTCATCATCAGATGAATCGCCGCTGTGGATTGGTTGTTGTGGTATTGTAGGAGGATATAGTTTCATTATTAATGCATCCCACTCTGGCGTCCCTATTTGGGTGATGGTCTGTCCGAAGCCTTGATATTGTCTTGCTCTTGAAGACATTATTGTGTCTTCTCTCTTTGAAGGATGTCTGATGGGTTGCGGAATACCAGAATAGAGCCTTTCTTCTTTGGAATTACCGCTCCTTCTCCCAAATTAATACCTGCAATTCTTTTCGTCAGGTCGTCAATAGCTCCCTCAAGTTCTTTTGAAGGTCCAGCAACTTGAGTAGTAGTAGGTTGACCCTTTAGCTGATTCACTTGAGTTTTTAGATCCTGTATTTGCCTGTTAATATCTATCAATAGAGATATTAAGGTATTATTTTGCTTAATCAGGACTCGTTGGAATTCAAAAGCAGTTTTGTATTAAGATGGGACTGCAAATCCTACGGACGGTTGTTCTATCAATTTTGTTGCTTTCAAGGCTCTTATGTATGAGGCGTCACTAGTTTGGTTTTCAAGATTACTCATCCACCTATTAAACCTTTTACCTCGTGCAACACTTGTTCCACTCTTTTTATACTTGCTTTTAGCTCTTTTTCTAAGGCTTCTTCTTCAGCTAAGATTGGTTGAATTAGGTTTTTGATTTCACCTAATTTTGGACCCTTGTTGGTCACTATTTCCTTCTCAAGGGAAGAAACTGAACTACGCAGTTGGGCTATTTCTCCTTTTAGCTTGCTGTTTTCTTCTTCTAATAGAAATAAATCTTTTGGGTTGCTGCAACCAATGCTTCATATTGGGTTAGCAATTTGTAATCAATTGACGTTGTTACCTCAGGATGAAAAATCCTAGTCCATTCATCTTCAGTTCTAATCATGTTGACTGCTTCTTCATTTCCTTCAATAAGGCGTGATAGTGAATCTGCAAAAACATTTAGCTTTCCATCCATATGTTCAAAGTTCACCTTGACTCCTATTCCAGTAACAAAATCCGTAAAAGCTATCCATCTAACTCTTGATGGTTTATTTCTAAAAGTCTTGTTGTGGAAGCTAATAATGGCTTGGCAATCCGTTCTCAAGGTGATTTCTTCCTTGTCCATATAGTGAATCTTCAGAGAGCTCATCGTCTCCATTGTGGCATAAATCTCCGCATCAATCGCTGACTTAACAGTTGGAAATTTCCCATGCGCATAGGCGCATATTTTCTCAGAGCTTCTTGGATCAAACTTAGATTTCTTCCATTTACAGACTCCACCCCATCCAGTCATTGATCTGTCTGTTTCAAGAATTATATATGCATTTTCTGGGGGAACCTCTAGGTCTGGTAATTGCTGCACCTGGGCCTTGATTTTCTTAACAATCTCCCAATCCGAGGGTTTCATTCTCTTATCCCCATGTGGGGATGTCTTCTCATAAAGAGGTCCTAATTTGGTGCTCAAATTAGGTGAAATCAAAAACCTAATTCAACCAATCTTAGCAGAAGAAGAAGCCTTAACAAAAGAGCTAAAAGCAAGTATAAAAAGAGTGGAACAAGTGTTGCAGGAGGTAAAAGGTTTAATAGGTGGATGAGTAATCTTGAAAACCAAACTGGTGATGCCTCATACATAAAAGCCTTGAAAGCAACAGAATTGATAGAACAACCGTTCGTAGGATTTGCAGTCCTATCTCAATACAAAACTGCTTTTGAATTCCAACGAGTCCTGATTAAGCATCCAAAATGTAACAGATTATTTGGCAAGTAGAGGAGTGAATGCTATTCCTAGAACAAGATTCACAATTGAAGAATTGCAACAACAAAGATGGATACTAAGGCCATCTGTGAGAAGAAATCCTATGGCACCAACAAGAGTTGAAACTATAACACTGCTAGATGGGAGTGTTTTGCTACAATTTGAGGGATATATTCCTACTGCTGAAAACAGAATAGTAGCAGTTAATCAAGATGATGTAGAGCTCGGAGAGGCTGAGCAAGAACTACTGGCAGTACTGATATTAGAAGAGCCAATTTTTGAGGTGATAAAGACAAATCCAGACGCCAAAATACCTACAAGAAAGACTGAAGGATCAGTGGGATATGATCTTTCAATATGCTACAATTATGAAATACAACGTTGGGGCCATGCATTAATTGAGACTGGCTTGGCCTTTGCAATTAAGTCAGGTGATACTAAGTAAAACTAATCTATTACTAAAAGGATTTATTATTTATGACTATTCATGTATCAAGTATAGCTGATACTCAAAGGCATCACATCTCGCCCTGCTCGAATGACAATGATATTATATCTCGGCAAGTTGTCGAATGACAAAGGTATTATATTTCAGAAAATGGCCGAAGGATGCAAACATGACATCTCAGCCTCGCCGAATGAAGAATCGGCCTCGTCGAATGAAGAAGATCGTCCAAATACTAAGACATCATATCTCGGCCACTATATCTTGTCTCGGTTGTATGACATTTTACATATTTGGCATCCTGATTATATTATATTTCTTATCTGCTATATGACTTTCCTAATATATTATATCTCAGCCCAAATTAACTGACGTGGCGTCCGTTCAAGATAAAATGGCCGACAGGGCGCCTTCTATTAGTCACCTCACCCGACAGGATGACATGTACCCATATTTGCCTCAGAGAAATATGTTAGCCACATTAATGAGGACTTGTCTCCCATCAACCACGCAGGTAGCATTAATTATCGGTCAAACACCTGTCGCATTTATAAGAGTAATGATCTTTATTACTCCTAAAAACCAGCATCACATCCTAAAGTCATATCGCCCATGCCCCCCCTACCGCTCCGTAAAGAGGTCTCCGCTTATATAAGGGTAACCTGTATTGGGTTTCCGGCACCGCGGCGTGTGTGTGTTCGATCATGTTTCGTAAACATGAACACAGCGGAAGCAATAAAAATAATAAATCTACATTTATTACAACACACACAACACACGCATGCATATTACAACAAGTGTAGACATAACCGTAAATTTAAATTTGCAATAAAAGGAAATTTAACTACGTTATACCTTTCGTATGACGTGTAGCGGGAACGACATCAACTGGAACGATCCTCGCTAGAATCGTCTCTATCCGTATCCACGCCGAGTTCCTCGGGATGACTTCGCTAAGCCATGAGCTTCGTCTTCGTATGGGTTACTAGCCTCGTGTTGAAGATGACGTGATCGAGAGATGATCACGATCCGAATCCAATTCGGATCCTAATACGAGTTCTCAAAACTCGCTTCTCCGGAGAGGTATTCGTCAACCAATTGACGAATCCTTCATCCTCCACCTCAGAGGATTATCAGAGATCGAATCCCCGGTAAGTTAGCCACTGTCGGAGCTCTAACCGCCGTCCAAACGATGCTCCGACGAGAGGAGAAGAAGCTGTCCAGAAAACTGGACAGCTTGGTGGAGGAGTAGGCGCCGGCCAAAACAAGGAAGCCAAGTGCTCACCTTTTCACCGAGGCCTAGGAAGATCACCGGAGGGTCGCCGGAGGGTCGCCGGAGGGTTCACCGGCTGAAGCTTGGACGCCGGCAAGGAGCTAGACGGCAGCACAACCAGCTGGGCGGCAATGGAGGTTGGGCGGCACAACTGGGTTGGGCGGCAACTCCAAGCTAGGGTTTTGATTAGGGCTTAATTATCCATTAAGCCCTCTTTTATAGAGAACTAATTCTCTTAATGGTTATTTGATCATAACCATTAGGCCCGTTAACCCGCTCCATTAAGATAAGTTAAAATAAACCAAACCATGATGGTTTATTTTAAGTTAAAACGAACCGAACCAACTTTTGGTTCATTCGTTTAAAATAAACCAAACCCTTTGGTTTATTCTCCTCCATTGGATTAGAACCAAACCATTTTGGTCCATCCATTATGTCTTCATAAGACACGGCCCATCCACGCTTCCATTGCGACTGAAACAATTTCATGCTCGCTTTATGTTTGGTCCAACCAAACATAGTTTCTCTCGGTCTGAGAATCCCATTCTCAAGCTCGTTTTAAATCCTTTGGATTACACTCGTTGTGCGTGTGACCAAATAGGTTCTCGGTTTATGTTGGCCGTCTATAATTAACCATTAATTATAGAACGATCATGAGTGGCAC
Source organism: Wurfbainia villosa (assembly GCA_025175895.1). Lineage (NCBI taxonomy): Eukaryota > Viridiplantae > Streptophyta > Magnoliopsida > Zingiberales > Zingiberaceae > Wurfbainia > Wurfbainia villosa. The sequence continues at coordinate 37,592,681 of CM046006.1, forward strand.
CTAGTAGTACATCATGATCCCCAATTAACCGAAAAGATCAAGCGATCCGAACTATTTAAACCCTTGATGCTCGAATGATTCGTGCCCCATTCCCTTCACTCATCTTATACCCACTTGGTTCAGGACATGGTCTATTGTGTCAGTCCCCACTAGGCTGACTACGTCACACCTAGACCAAGTATCATTTCCTCGTCCTACGGATTCTAGTTACTCCACATGTATCGAAGAGTACCTTACTCTAAACATGTAATGCTTTGGCCAAAGACTTTAGTAATAATCCGACGAGAGGCCATGGGTATACATCTCCTCGCAAGGAGTGGTGAATCCTTTATAGGCTATTCAAACACCTTCGATCACTTCGACTTATACCCAATCATCCCGGATCCACATCTCCTTAGAGATGTTTGCTTAAGATGTCAAAGCATAAGTCTCCATGATCAAGATGACTTGAATACCGCAAGTCAAAGGAACATCGCACTTAAGCCACAGTAAGAACTTCATTGATATATCTATATATGCAGAGAACCATATGAAGTCTTACGGCTGGTCACTCCAATGAACTAGTTACCATAACTAGCATCCACGATTAACTCCGGACATCACAATGTCTCCAGCCAGTGAGAATCAGCTGCTTGGATACACCAAGGAGTATACCTCGTGCTAGTCTCGACAGAATTGATGGTGTCCAAATCCATCAATTCATCGACTAGGGATAATTCCGATACATCACAATTACACATGTAGAGATACTCACTAGTTGTGATCCAATCACAAATTCTCTCATGCTGTGAATCGCATCGTGGACATTCAGTAAATGAGTTTAAGATCCAATCAAATACATGAAACATGTATACTCAAATAGTGAATCTTCATTTATCATATAAATGGTTCATACATAAGGCGATTGCCTTAGGACATCTCTCATATATTACTAACAGACTCCCACTTGGCCTAATGCCAATCGCTACGGTATCCAATACCATAAGCTCAAACATGACCCTCAAACTTATTTTGAGGTAATGCCTTAGTCAAGGGATCCGCTAAGTTCCTTTCAGTGGGAATTTTCTCGATTTGTATTTCATTCCTACTGATGATCTCTCTGATAAGATGATAGCGGCGAAGCACATGTTTGGATCGCTGATGAGACCTTGGCTCTTTCGCCTGTGCAATTGCTGCATTGTTGTTGCAGTAGACTGGTATTGCTTCAACAATGGCTGGAATCACACCAAGTTCCTGAAGGAACTTTTTGATCCAAACCGCTTCCTTTGCTGCTTCCGAAGCTGCAATGTATTCTGTCTCAGTGGTAGAATCCGCTACAGTCTCTTGTTTGGAACTTTTCCAACTCACTGCGCCCCCATTCAAGGTGAACACGTATCCAGACTGAGACCTGGAATCATCCTTGTCTGTCTGGAAGCTGGCATCCGTATACCCGCGTATCACCATGTCCCCTTCTCCATATATTAGGAACACATCCTTAGTTCTTCTCAAGTACTTAAGGATCGTCTTAACAGCCGCCCAATGATCCATTCCTGGATCGGACTGGTATCTGCTCGTGACACTCAGAGCATACGATACATCGGGCCTCGTACATAACATAGCATACATGATAGATCCTATTGCGGATGCATAGGGAATCTTACTCATGCAAATCCTCTCGTCTTTTGTGCGCGGACACATAGACTTCGAAAGGTGTACCCCATGCCTGATGGGTAGGAAACCTTTCTTGGATTCCGACATGCTAAACCTCTTTAGCACTCGGTCTATATATGTAGACTGCGAAAGACCAAGCAACCGTTTTGATCTATCTCTATAGATCTTAATCCCGAGGATGTAGGTTGCTTCTCCCAGGTCTTTCATGGAGAATGTCTTGGATAACCAAACCTTCACTGACTGTAAGATTGAAACATCGTTTCCTATAAGTAGTATGTCATCGACATACAATACTAGGAATACGACTGCACTCCCACTAACCTTCTTGTACACACAAGGTTCGTCTGGATTTTGTGAGAAATCAAACTTTTTGATTGTCTCATCAAAACGGATATTCCAGCTCCTGGATGCTTGCTTTAATCCATAAATGGACCGTCGCAATTTGCATACCTTGGTTTTATCAACCAATGTGAAACCCTCAGGCTGTATCATATACACGTCCTCGAGCAGGTTTCTATTAAGGAAAGCTGTTTTCACATCCATCTGCCATATCTCATAATCATAATGAGCCGCTATGGCCAGGAGCATCCGAATGGATTTAAGCATAGCTACAGGCGAATAGGTTTCGTCATAATCAACACCTTGTTTTTGACGATATCCTTTCGCCACCAATCTAGCCTTATAGGTAATCACATTACCATCCATGTCGGTTTTCTTCTTGAAAACCCACTTGCACCCTATAGGTTTTATCCCTTCAGGTGGGTCAACCAAGTCCCAAACTTGGTTTTCATACATGGAATCCATTTCCGACTTCATGGCACCAAGCCGCTTATCCCTTTCTGAACTTGTCAGCACTTCTTCATAACTGGTAGGCTCCTCATCATCAATGAGTAACACGTCGTTCGATTCGCTTACGAGAAATCCATATCTCTCAGGAATATTGCGTGTTCTACCAGATCTACGAAGATGTGGTGTTACAATAGGTCCAGCCGATTGCTCATCACTATGAGTTGTCGGCTGTTGTGCTTCACCAGGTATCTCATTAATGTCTATTTGAGTCTCTCGAGCCTCCTCAAGCTCGACGACACTCCCACTGTTTTCTTGCAAGAGAAACTCTTTCTCTAGAAACACAGCATGCCTTGAAACAAACACCTTTTGTTCCACAGGATGATAGAATTGGTAACCCCTTGTTTCCTTAGGGTATCCAATAAATAGACATTTATCAGACTTAGCATCCAATTTGTCTGATACAGTCCGCTTCACATAAGCAGGACAACCCCATATCTTCAAGTAAGATACATGAGGTTTCTTACTATTCCATATCTCATATGGAGTAGTTGAGACTACCTTGGTAGGCATTCTGTTTAACAAGTAAACAACTGTCTGAAGTGCATAACCCCAAAAGGACTTGGGAAGAGTTGCATGATTCATCATTGACCTGACCATGTCCAACAAGGTCCGGTTACGCCTCTCAGATACACCATTATGCTGTGGTGTATAGGGCGGAGTCCATTGAGACAATATGCCATTGTCTCTTAGATAATCAAGAAACTCTTGACTTAAGTATTCACCACCTCGATCCGATCGAAGTATTTTAATACTCTTGTCATGTTGTTTCTCTACTTCATTTCTGAATTCTTTGAACCTTTCAAAGGCTTGGACTTGTGTTTCATCAAGAACACATACCCAAACCGTGAGTGATCATCGGTGAAGGTAATGAAGTAGCTATAGCCTCCTAATGCTTGAGTTGACATAGGTCCACATACATCAGTATGTATTAGACCTAGTAACTCTCCTACTCGTTCACCTTTTCCAGTAAAAGGTAACTTAGTCATCTTGCCTTTTATTCATGATTCGCATGTATCGTATGAATCCAATTCAAACGATTCCAGAATTCCACATCGGTGTAATTCGGACATGCGTTTCTTGCTTATATGGCCAAGACGACAATGCCACATATAGGAGTTTATTTGATTATCCTTTCGAGCACGCGTGTTGCTCGCTTCGATATTGAAAATGTCACTGGATACGTCCAACGTATAAATGCCATTACTCAAGGTTCCAGTTCCATAAAGTACGCCATTTAAAGTTATATAACAACAATTGTTACTAAACGTCAAATGGAAACCATTTCTATTTAAACAGGAAATAGAAATAATGTTCTTTATTAGAGAAGGAACATAATAGCAATTGTCCAGTTCTAAGACTAGTCCATTAGGGAGCTTCAGCAAATAAGTTCCGATGGCGACCGCAGCAACCTTTGCTCCATTGCCAACTCGCAAATTTTACTCCCCTTTGACAAGTCTTCTTCTATTCCTTAGCCCCTGTATGTCATTACATATATGTGAGCTACACCCAGTATCCAATACCCAAGTGTCCAAGGAAATAGAATGACAATCAATAACGAAGATACCTGAAGAGGATGGGGCATTGGATGCCTTCTTCTTCTTCATGGACTCAAGATAAATCTTGCAGTTTCTTCGCCAGTGGCCTTCCTTGCCACAGTGATGGCAAGTGCCCTTTTGCGCTGGTTCCGCCTTCTTTGCCTTTTTGTTCTTTCCTTTCTTCTGTTCTTTTGCCTTCCTCTTAGAACCCTTCTTTGAGGAATCAACTAACAGAACCACCTTCTCCTCATGCTTCACAGAAGGCTCCACAGTCTTCAGCATATTGAGGAGCTCGGGAATGATGGATTCCAATTTGTTCATCCGATAGTTCATCACAAATTGTGAGAAACTCTTGGGCAAACAATGCAGAATTAAGTCAATACTTAACTCATGATCCATCACAAAACCGAGGGTAGCTAGCCGCTTGATGTACCCGTTCATCTTTAGCACAAAGCACTCTGAATGAACCTTCTTGCATCTTCGTGGTGAAGAGGAGCCTAGAGACCTCGAACCTTTGGATCTCGCTTGCTCATCGAACAACTCATGAAGATGGAAGACCATAGTATTAGCATCCATATGCTCATCTGCTTTTGGCTCGGTACCATCGCCGCTAGCATGATGCAACTCGCTCGAGAATCGCCACATGCTTCGATAGACCAACATTTGATGCAGGTTGCATCGTCCTTAGGGCCGATCGGGAAGAGGCTCTTAGGACATATGCAAGCTTTTCGCCTTGAGAACAATTCTCGTGTTTCTAAGCCGATCCAGAAGTTAGGCCCGGTCGGTTTGTTCGAATCCAAAATAGTGCGCCAAATTCAAAGCGTCATGATCAATTTATTGACCTAGAAATACAAAACGAGCATATATGAGAAAATGATTTTAAAATGCATCAATATACATTTATAAATCCCATTCATTTTTCAATTTCAAAACCCCAAAATCACTTGGAGATCGTAGGTCCATCTCGAATGAGCTGATATCCATCATAGATATGAACAACCTTGGAGAGAGTCCAACAAGCCATTCATAACTATGACGGTAGGTATCATCTATACCGATTGCATATCACGTATATGCAACTATCACAATGTGCTATCAACTAATTGAATGTTCACACATACATCGGGTTGTTAACACATTAACAAGTATGCATCATATGCATAGCACCCAACTTCACCTCCCTTTACATCGACCTTGGAGAGAGTCCAACAAGCCGATGCTCCAGGTTAAAACCAACCCATTAATCGGGACATAGTTTTAATATGGTTAGAGCGCATTCAACCAATTAGCCCAGCTTGGAGAGAGTCCAACAACCAAAGCTAACGATTGACCTCTGACTCTTACTATATTAGTATTAAACTATTCCATGGTTTGAACATGTTCGGGTTCGAGCCGGGCTTGGAGAGAGTCCAACAACCCAAACAAGAAACGAAACTCTGGTTCTAACCATATTAATGGAAGGTGTAGGCTTTAATATTGTTTAAGGGTTTTTATGTCTCATCCTCTTTGCATGCAAATAACTATTATCTACATGACATGACATACATGGCATACATCTACATGTCACGACACGCATGGCATAATGTTATGCATCTAATGCATTTACATGACATACAATTATGTCATGTATATGTTTTCTTATATGTCATAACTATTTATGGAAATAAAATATGTTTAAGATTTGATTCTCCAAATCAAATCATAATTAAATTAGGAAACAAATTTCCAAATCTAATCACATATTTTATTTATGGAATTATTTGATTAAGGAAAATCTATTTAGGAAACCAATTTCCTAAATCATTAAAACTACTTATGGAAATAAAATATTTTAAGATTTGATTTCCCAAATCAAATCATGATTAAATTAGGAAACAAATTTCCAGAATCTAATCAAATATTTTATTTATGGAAAATATCAATTTCCATAAATACTTCCAACTTTCCAAAAGTGGAAGATTTCCATAAATACTTCTAGACTTTCCAAAATTGAAAAATTTCCATAAATACTTCTAAATTTCCAAAATTAAAAAATTTCCAAAAATACATTATGACTATCGCAAAACGATTTTTACGATTATGTCGAAACACAACCTGGGCTCTGATACTACTGTTGGGTTTTCGGCACCGCGGTGTGTGTGTGTTCGATCATGTTTCGTAAACATGAACACAGCGGAAGCAATAAAAATAATAAATCTACATTTATTACAACACACACAACACACGCATGCATATTACAACAAGTGTAGACATAACCGTAAATTTAAATTTGCAATAAAAGGAAATTTAACTACGTTATACCTTTCGTATGACGTGTAGCGGGAACGACATCAACCGGAACGATCCTCGCTAGAATCATCTCTATCCGTATCCACGCCGAGTTCCTCGGGATGACTTCGCTAAGCCACGAGCTTCGTCTTCGTACGGGTTACTAGCCTCGTGTTGAAGATGACGTGATCGAGAGATGATCACGATCCGAATCCAAATTCGGATCCTAATACGAGTTCTCAAAACTCGCTTCTCCGGAGAGGTATTCGTCAACCAATTGACGAATCCTTCATCCTCCACCTCAGAGGATTATCGGAGATCGAATCCCCGGTAAGTTAGCCGCTGTCGGAGCTCTAACCTCCGTCCAAACGATGCTCCGACGAGAGGAGAAGAAGCTGTCCAGAAAACTGGACAGCTTGGTGGAGGAGTAGGCGCCGGCCAAAACAAGGAAGCCAAGTGCTCACCTTTTCACCGAGGCCTAGGAAGATCACCGGAGGGTCGCCGGAGGGTTCACCGGCTAAAGCTTGGCGCGGCAGGAGCTGAGTAGCACAACCAGCTGGGCGGCAATGGAGGTTGGGCGGCACAACTAGGTTGGGCGGCAACTCCAAGCTAGGGTTTTGATTAGGGCTTAATTATCCATTAAGCCCTCTTTTATAGAGAACTAATTCTCTTAATGGTTATTTGATCATAACCATTAGGCCCGTTAACCCGCTCCATTAAGATAAGTTAAAATAAACCAAACCATGATGGTTTATTTTAAGTTAAAACGAACCGAACCAACTTTTGGTTCATTCGTTTAAAATAAACCAAACCCTTTGGTTTATTATCCTCCATTGGATTAGAACCAAACCATTTTGGTTCATCCATTACGTCTTCATAAGACTCGGCCCATCCACGCTTCCATTGCGACTGAAACAATTTCATGCTCGCTTTATGTTTGGTCCAACCAAACCTAGTTTCTCTCGGTCTGAGAATCCCATTCTCAAGCTCGTTTTAAATCCTTTGGATTACTGTTGTCGTGTGACCAAATAGGTTCTCGGTTTATGTTGGTCTATAATTAACCATTAATTATAGAATGATCATGAGTGGCACCTAGTAGTACATCATGATCCCCAATTAACCGAAAAGATCAGCGGTTGATCGAACTATTTACGAAACCCTTGATGCTCGAATGATTCGTGCCCCATTCCCTTCACTCATCTTATACCCACTTGGTTCGGGACATGGTCTATTGTGTCATCCCACTAGTGACTACTCACACCTAGCCCAAGTATTATTTCCTCGTCCTACGGATTCTAGTTACTCCACATGTATCGAAGAGTACCTTACTCTAAACTTGTAATGCTTTGGCCAAAGACTTTAGTAACAATCCGACGAGAGGCCATGGGTATACATCTCCTCGCAAGGAGTGGTGAATCCTTTATAGGCTATTCAAACACCTTCGATCACTTCGACTTATACCCAATCATCCGGGTCCACATCTCCTTAGAGATGTTTGCTTAGATGTCAAAGCATAAGTCTCCATGATCAAGATGACTTGAATCTGCAAGTCGAAGGAACATCGCACTTAAGCCACAGATGAAGAACTTCATTGACATATCTATATATGCAGAGAACCATATGAAGTCTTACTGGTCACTCAATGAACTAGTTACCATAACTAGCATCCACGATTAACTCGGACATCACAATGTCTCGGCCCGGTGAGAATCAATGCTTGGATACACCAAGGTATACCTCGTGCTAGTCTCGGCCAATTGATGGTGTCCAAATCCATCAATTCATCGACTAGGGATAATTCCGATACATCACAATTACACATGTAGAGATACTCACTAGTTGTGATCCAATCACAAATTCTCTCATGCTGTGAATCGCATCGTGGACATTCAGTAAATGAGTTTAAGATCCAATCAAATACATGAAACATGTATACTCAAATAGTGAATCTTCATTTATCATATAAATGGTTCATACATAAGGCGATTGCCTTAGGACATCTCTCATATATTACTAACAACCTGAAGAGGAGAAGAAGAGGTTCGACATCTTTTACACCACCCTTACGCTTCCATATTTTCTCATCTACTCACTAATTCCTGCCTTGAGCGTTGGAGGGGCCTTACCGAGATCTCTCTCGGTGCCCTTAACCTCTTCTTTCCGCTGCAAGACTCGTCTCGTCCACGAAGCGTCATTTAGCAAATGTCCGAGACACCCCACTCTCCAATCCAATACTTTTGTCGAGCTCTTCTATCCGAGTCACTGGTCCTTCATCGCTCTCACTACTGGACACCTCAGCATCCTGGTCTCAACTATAACATAATTAGTGTCGGCTGTGGGAAAACATAAATACAACTGAGACGGAGATGGGAGACCAAGGAACGAATTTCGACAACCAGAACTCTACTAAAGGAAGCATGACAAGGGAGAGTATCATCGCCCTTGTCAAGACCACTATGGAGGATGTCATACGTGAGCACTTTCCTAAGGGTTCTGCCCCTATGCTGGTGTCCCCTAGCCCGGTTCAGGGCCTAGCACCAGCACCTGCCCCATCTACTTAGACCCCTCCTAAGGTGATTCCAATAGTATCGCTATCGACCGAGTCATCTTCAACGACATCTTTGTAAGAATCCTCTAAAGAGGTGCCTTCCTACACATTGCCTGACAGAGATCTCAGAAAGGGAAAAGTTTCTGAAAATTAACTTTAATGTTGATACAATGATTGAAGGTTTTTAAGACTTTTGAGTTTTTGCCAAATGTTTGAAAATTAAATGAATTTTCATAAAAAAAACTATTTTCACTGATAAAGGAACTTATTAAAATTATGTTCCCCGAATTTCACAAATTTTCAAATTTTATAGATTTTTTATGCATTTTTGAATTTCGATTCGAAAATCAAAAAAATGAGCTTTCATGTGCTAGTCGACTGCCATTCTGATAGCAGTCGATTGCTAAACTGTGTACGAGCACAGTAACCTATTTTGATAGGTTTTTAATTTGTTTTTTTGTGTTTTTCTTCTTTTAGACCTTGATACCATATTATATAACATATGTTTAATGTTTTTTTTATGGTGTCAAAGGGGGAGAAATATTGTGTTTTAGTTAATCATGCTAGAGAGAGATTAGCATGTGTTAAGGAGGAGTTGCATGTATTTAGGGGGAGTGTTTGATGCTCATTATGTTTACATGCTTTCCTTGCCTTATTGATTTTGTTAATGGTTTACCTAACTTAAACATGGTTGCCACACATTAAAAAGAGGGAGATTGTTAGGGCAATCAACCCATGTATGGTTTGGTTTTGATGTGTGTAGCAAAGGTTTAAGTTAGGTTGTTTTGTTGTGATTTGATATGTGTGTTAATTTGTGCAGGACTTAAGTAAATCACACATGGGTTTGCTTGATGAAAGCATTGGTGAGTTCACCATCTCATGCCTCGGGTCTTTGAGTCAGTGAAGGATGACATTACGAAAGTCGTGCGCTTGGTGCATCCAAGGGACCGCCAGACGAGGAGCATTAGTGTGAAGCCAAAGGAAGCAGACTTCAGGGCGAGACGCAAAGGATGACATTGTGAAGCCGTACACTTGGTGCATTCGAGGGACGTGGCCGGACGAAGAGAGCTTCGACGAGGGACTCCAAGGGAGATGAGAGAATGAGCGAATTGTAACAGTAGCTCATAGGTGAACTTGGCCAAATGGCTAAGTCAAGTGTCGGATGCTTAACCAAATGGGTTGAGGTTTACCCGACCGTCGGATGCTCAAACAAGTGTTTTGTTTAAGGTTTACCCGACATCAATTAACTGCCAAGTATTGGCAGTCGAACTGCTCCAAGTCGACTTGAGTTCGACTAGTGTGCGATCGAGACTGCCCGATAAGCAGTCGACTGCCAAGGAACGACAGTCGATTACCGAAGGTGTAGCGGGCATAGAAGCTCTCGTAGCCGACTGATCAGTTGACTACGAGGCGATCAGTTGAATTGCTGAGATCGCCAGTTGACTACCAAGCCGACCGTTGGACGGTGACGATCGCAATTTAGATAGTGTCAGAAGCCATTGCAAAAGCGGCAATCGCCTGCTGGAATGCAGCAGTCGACTGCTGCATGTCCAACAGGAAGATTTCCATTCTTTCTATAAAAAGAGAGCGTGAGGGCCTTGGGGGAGCTAATTCTCGATCTACTAAGTGCTCCCCAAGTGCCTAAACGTGTTTTCCACTCTTCTTCTTGTGCTCATCTCTATTCCATTATAAGAAGAGTTGAATTCTTGTAAAGAGGTTACCTTCACCTTGCTTGGGCTAAAGGAGAGACTAGTGGAGTTGGTTGAGGAGTGATTCACCTAAACGAATCGTCCGTGGATTAGTGGCAAGGGTCGTGAACCACGTTACATCTCTGGTGTTAGCGTTTGTGCTTGCTTCTCTTTGTATTTGTCTTAATCACTTGTTTAGCTTTATATTTCCGCTACGCTAATAGTAATTGTAGATGATTAAGCGAACAACTTCCATCAACACGCAAATTGGGCTATTCACCCCTCTCTAACCAGGCCACGATCCTCCAACACCATCGACGAACTTCAAGGCTATTCAACCCCCCTTCTAGCCGGGTCATGATCCTCCAACAAGTGATATCAGAGCGAGGAGGTTATCATTGGACTCACCACCGCGACAACATCGAAATGGCCAGCATGAACATTCGTCCACCCAAATTTGAAAGTGGCTTCTCCTAGTGGAAGAAGAGAATAGAGGTATTCTTTGAAATCGACTTTGATATAATGTTAATTATGGAAAACGATTTTAAGATGCCTAGGGATGAAGAAGGGAGGCTATTAGAGAAATCAAGATGGAGTAAAAAAGCAAAGGAAGGAGCGCCTTGCAAATTCAAAGGCCAAGCACCATCTTTTCAATGTGCTCCCTCAACAAGAGATTAACCGAATAGGAGAGTGCTCAAATACCAAGGAAATGTGGGAGAAGCTAGTTGAGCTTCATGATGGCACCTTCGAAGCCAAGCTTGCAAGAAGAGACCTTCTTCGCTCTCAACTTAATAATATCAAATTAGATAAGGGGAAAAGGTATTATCTCTACACTCTTGATTTAAGGAGATTATTAACGGCTTATCTAGTGTAGAGGAGAAGCTCTCCAATAGGGATATGATTATGAAGGCGATTGATGCATTCCCTCGGTCATCAAAGTGGAGCTCAATGGTAGATTCATTTTACATTTCAAGGAATCTAGAGGTAAATACTCTAGAAGAATTTTTCTCTACTATGGAGCTTCATGAAACTAGACTTGAAGGGATAATAGAAGAACCAAGTATACAATCAAGGGGAGTAGCACTTGTAGCCAACAAGGGAAAGAAGAAGGAGATACCACCCCCTTCATCGGATGACGACTCATCTTCCTCCATGAACACCGATGAAAAGGCTTTACATGGTAAGAAAGGTGTGACGTGCATTAAAAAGTTTCAAATTTAACAAGTCTCATGATAGGAGAAGGAGAATTAGGAAGGTTATATGCTACAATTTTCAAGGAGATGGACACATGAGGGATGAGTGTCCCTTGCTGAACAAAGCAAAGGAAGAAAAGAAGAAAGACAAGAAGAAAGGAAGTAAGAAGAAAGAAGAGAAGAAGTCTAAGGAAAAGGAGAAGAAAGCCCGAAACCTTAAAGCCACATAGGACGATCCATGCTCATCGGAGGAAGAAGATATCATCTCCCATTTTGAACTTATGGGAAAACTGCTCAAAACTCCTAGGTAGAGATTGGAGAATGATATCGATCTGGGTTTCCCTATCGATCTCAGCTCCAAGGAGTTCCAGCTCATTCAAATGAGCCATCATCTTGAGAACATGATCCCTCACGGATGTTCCCTCAACCATGGTGGTTATCATCAAGTTCCTCATAACTTCCTGCCTTGCAGCCCGATTCTGGTGTCCGAAAAGTTCCTTGAGATTGAACATCATGTCATAAGCAGTATTCATGGCCTGATATTGATGTTGCAATACATTTGACATAGAAGCCAAAATGTAACACTGTGCCATCTCATCATCCTTGATCCACTTCCTATAACTCTCTTTCTCCTTTTCACCAGAATCACTTGTAGACTTAGAAGGACACTCTTCAAAAAGTATATATTTGTAATCCTCAGCAGCTAAGACAATGTCTAGATTCCTTTTCCAATCAACATAGTTAGGTCCAGTAAGTTTGTTTTCCTTTAGTATCACAGTAAGTGGGTTGAAAGTCATTTTGAAAAACCTAAGAATCACATAGATCAAAACATTAGATTTCAAAAATTTATTGATTCCTCAAACAATACAATTTTAAAATCAACCAACACCTCAAAACACCGAGAATATCGTATGACACGATAGTGTGGACGTATACGAATTCTACATTTGTAAGAGGAGGTTTTACCCATTAATTTTATTATCTTGTCAACCTTACTTTTTGACAAATAAAATTGATAGTTGGTTCAGTTGGTTCCTCTTCGGCCCTACAAATAAAAGTAGTGACTCCGATGGGGAGGATACCCTTATTTGCATATAAGTGTTCACCATTACCCGATACTAAGGCAATTATCTCGGATTATGTGCCTTCTGATGGGAAAGTACACACTCTCCTAAATAATTTCTTATAACCATATTCGACCTAGTGATCCGTAAAACAAATTCATCCAATATGGAGGAAGGCACTCAGAGCCAATGCGTAAGTTTGTTCACATCACATGTCAAATTGTAATGGAGGCCGCGGGAATTTTAAAAAAATATCCCTCTCCCACTTAGTAATTTAAAATTGAGGAATTTTAACTATGCAACCACAACAAGCATATAAATCAAAAGCAATAAATATGAAAAATAACAAAATTTCCAACTATTATAGCTTTTGTTCTCCAATATGCCTCCAGTCGTGTTGGCACCTCATCCACTCCTCCCTACGCCATGTACAAGCCATCCGGAGATCCGAGCCGAGAAAAATTATTTTAATTTACATCCATCGATCCTATACTCCACAAAGGAGTGTACATGAAGTCTAGATCGAAAGTAAACTAAAATAAAAGAGTGGCTAAACAATGTCATACTTAATTACAAAAATTAAATACTAGTCTTGTCAACCCTGAGGATTCAAATAATATTACGATTACACACATATAATCACATACACACACATATGGTCATAATAGTTAGATCTTATGCCTGCAACCAAAAAGTTAGCCTACGCACATCCTACTATTATCCGACACACATATATATGATAAGTGCATAAAAGTAACCGAATCATAAACACACAAAATCGGAAACCTAGCTCTGATACCACTTGATGGGTTGAAGCTTCTCTTCGGTCGCTTGTGCATGGCGATCCTATCTTGCATCCCCGGATAAAAAAATTTAATCCGGACGAAGATGGATTACCTAAGCAATCGATCCATCATCGTGCTATTCGATTTGAGCGGTCTCTTAAACAAACTTGTTGTGCAAGCAACCTAACTCTTTTCCTCAATTAGCCGCGAAATAGATGATGTAGGGATCTCCAATTTTTGCATTTATCTTCAGGGTCCATGATCATACAATTATAATCCAATTACATAGAATATGAAAGTGAACTAAACAAGAATTATACCTCTTATTTACCTCTTGATCTTCTATTGTATGAACTATCCTCTTCTTGGACATCGTGTGGGCGACGATCCTCCAAGAATCGAAGCCTCCTAGATCTCATATCTTCCCTTCCTTGCTCGCTCCGAACAAGGGAAGATGACCAAACTCTTCTTATTTTATCTAGTGCCGACCACCAAGCCTCCTAGCTTGGTTGTTGCCATCGACTAAGGAGAGGAAGAAGGAGAGGTGGGCGCCGGCCAAGAGATGAACTCTTGCTGTCACCAGCCAAGGAGAAGTAAAGGAAGAAGAACCGCCGACCAAGCTTCAAAGAAGGAGTGCCGACCCTAAAGGGATGAAGAAGAGGCACTGACCAAACCTTATGAAGAGAGGAAAACTAAAACCCTAAACCTCCTCCACCTCTTTCTGCCGTCCAAGCCAAATCCAAACCCTAAAGCTTCTTCTTTCCTTACCGCCCATGCCTTAGAAGCAAACCCTAGCATCAAAACTTATGTTACCGCCCAAAGCCTTGGAACCTTATTTATAGATCTCGCCCAAGCCTCCTTTTAATCATGTCCGTTAGATCTAGACTTTGTGAGGGTTTTAATAGGCTACAATAGGGACCATGAGGAGGAGTTGGATCTTGGCCACCCAATGGATCCGAACCCGATCCATTAATGATGATTCATTCCACTAAAGTGATCATCATTGATCTACCTCACCAACCCCATAATTATATATGGGCTCCACATATTAATCATACAAATATCTCCCCGTGTTTAAGATATCGAATGTCCGTTAATTAATTAATTAACATCTAACTCCATGAGTAGTACCACTCAACCTTATCATCATGTTGGACCAAGTTCACCTGCAGGATTTACATGATGATCCTTATGAGCTCCTCAAGGGGACATCATCATCCTAATACATAGGACACAGTTTCCTTCTATAATCAATGACACACCATATAAATAATATTATTTTCCAACTTACCGGGCCTATCGATTTAACCCATAAATCTCGCCCATTGGTAAATCAAAGAAATAAATACTAAGTATATGTGCCTGTTATTATATTGGGATTAAGAGCTTGTACACCATAATATCTGAGGTCCGATTCAATTATATAGTCAGTATAAATTGAATCACCTCTAAATCAGTCCTTCTCAATATACACAAAGTGTACTAGTGTAATTCTATGGTTAAGATAAACCAATACCAAATTACACTACAACCATGCCAATGGTTTATCCAAAGCCATCTTGGTTGTGAGCCTCTACTTATACTCTATAAGGAACTGATAACATGATCTTCTGTGCGACACCACACATCATGTTATCTACAATGTAAAGTATCAGACAATATGCATAACTATAAATATGCAAACAATAATCAAGTGATTCTTATTTCAAAATAAAGATGTTCATACAAAGGCTAGGCTTTTAGTATACATCCCAACATTGAGTTGGTCAGACTGTTGTATGTTGGTGTAGAGGCACCAGATAATCAAACCTGTGTTTTGATTATGGCAAAGACACAAAGCTAAGTTTACATCGTTATCTCATGAGCTAAATCAAGTGTACAGAAATGCTAAGCTAAGCGGAAGGTCGGCGATACCCGGAGGTTAGTCGTGGAGGTCGGGCAACACCGAGAGGACTTCAGAGGGAGCCAAAGAACTCATATGAAGACTAGAAGAGAAGCTTCAAAGGTAAAGGTTGAGGTAAGCTCGTGTGAGTGAGTGTAAGTAAGGTCGTGTCCTTCATACGGGGACATCCTTAGGCGATGATCCGACGAAGACTTCCTATGGAAGGTCTAAGTCGAGATCGAATGGTAAACGGTCATCGAACTTACTTATATTAATTGCATTTTTGAGCTAACTCTTCATTGTAGTTGGAAACCCTATCATCAGTCGACTAATGGCTTGTATCAGTCCACTGATACCTCCAACAGTCGACTGGTAAGGGTAGCAGTCGATTGATGGTCAAGGATCAACCTCGAGGAGAGTTAAAGATTATCTCCATTTCTCAAGGGCTAGGTGGCATCACCTCATGAAACTTCATCTCAAAGATTAGGGTTTCACAAGGCTATAAAAGTAGGGGTTCTCCACCCCTTTTCCATCATCCTAAGTGCTCCAAAGTGATTTCGCAATGCTGCTCTTCCACGACGCTCATACGACGACGAAGTGCTGCCGGAACGACGATAACTCGAGCTCAAGCTTCAATTTCACAAGTTGTCAGTAAAAGCTTCATCTTAAGTTCATTCTAAAGTTGTAATCTTTCTATTCTTTTCGGAGCTTTAATTGCAACGAGAAGAGGGGGAGTGTCCCTCTATCTCGAGTTCTCTTTATCATCTTTTACCGTTTACTCCTACCTCCAACGAGGAGGAGTATTTTAGTTGATTGCCATCCATACACGGTCTAGACCATTAGGGCCTTGGATTAGCAGCCGAAAGGCTATGAATCAAGTAAAAAAACTTTTTGTGTACTTACATTCTGCTGTGCTTTACTCTTCGTACTTTGTTTTTAAATGAACGATTTGAAAAGTTTTCCTTGTGCTATTCACCCCCCCCTCTAGCGCTCAAATCGATCCAACATTGTATACCTTTGACCAGTACCCTGAGGTGATA
The DNA here is from genome assembly GCA_025175895.1 of Wurfbainia villosa. Lineage (NCBI taxonomy): Eukaryota > Viridiplantae > Streptophyta > Magnoliopsida > Zingiberales > Zingiberaceae > Wurfbainia > Wurfbainia villosa. Next base: position 37,609,183 of record CM046006.1, read on the forward strand.
TGGAATGGACCTGGTTCATTATTGTATTTGACATAGAATGTTAGTATGACAGTTTTATTGATTACAGAGTCAGTATTTACTCTACCATATTGTAGGTGTTGTATTATGGTACTTATACTCAGGTTGTATGAGTTGCATCGTTGCCGATCTTCAGGTATGTCAGTACCTTTTCTTGTTATTAGTTGATCAGTTGGTTATACATTAGTTATATCATACTGTTGTATATCTGTTATATCTTTAGTCAGTATATATATATATTTCTTATTACCATTGAGTTTTATAAGTTGGTGCAATCGTCCCAGGTCATGATTGACCGGACTCGAGTTTGAATCGAATTGATTGTATTTTGATGTTAGACAAAACGTATGACATGAGATTGTCATGGGAAGTCCAACATGGGTTGGCCACGTAAATCCAAGTGTAGCCTTGGTTGTGAAAAGTCCAAGCATGGGGATTGGTGTTGGGAAAATCCAAGCATAGGACTTGGTATTGGGAAAGTCCAACATGGGTTGGCCACGTAAGTCCAAGTGTGTAGCCTTGGCAGTGAATGTCCAAGCATGGGGCTTGGCATAGAAAATCCAAGCATGAGGCTTTATGTGGGAAGTCTTGAGGACTTGGAAAGTTCACTAGGCTCGGGGTCCTTGAGTCGGTGAAGGATGACATTGTGAAGCCATGCACTTGGTGCATATGAGGGACCGCCGGATGGGGAGTGAATGGAGTGAGGCCCAAAGGAAGCAGACTTCGAGGGAAAGAGACACGAAGGATGACATTGCGAAGCCGTGCACTTGGTGCATCAGAGGGACGTAGGCTGAGGGAAGAGAGCTTCGGTGGGGAACTCCATGAGAGGATGAGGTGGACTTGGACAAGTGGCTAAGCCTGAGTGTCGGATGCTCAAACATGGTGTTTGAGGTTTTACTCGACGGTTGAATGCTCAAACAACTTTGTGTTTGAGGTTTTACCTAACATCAGTCGACTGATATAGGTACTAGTCGACTGCTCCAAGTCGAATGAGTTCGGTGACGGTCATTGCCGACACCATCGGTCATCGCCGAGGAGGGCAAATGATCGATCGGGGTGAATTAGAGCACATAATGTCTTCTAGTTGAGTGATCGCGTCGAGCACTCGATTGATGGGTTCATTAGTTGACTGATGGGCATGATCAGTCGATTGATGATGGATCCATTGGAACTTATCCAGCATGGATCGAGTCATTGTGAGACAATGACTATAGGATCAATCGACTGATGGTCATGATCAGTCGATTGATTAACGCTAAATCAGCTCGATGCAGGTTATAAATGTTGGTGCAATCGGCCTAGGTCATGATTGATCAGACTCGAGTTTGACTCGAGCGATGTTTTGTTTTTTGACAAAAATATATGACAATGTGATTGTCATGGTAAAGTCCAAGTCATGGCTACTTGGCATGGGAAGTCCAAGTGGGACACTTGGCATTTGGGAAAATCCAAGTCTTGAGTACTTGGCATGTAAAGTCCAAGCATGGGTCTTGGCAAGGGAAGTCCAACATGGGTCGGCAAGGAAAGTCCAAGCATGGGTCTTGGCAAGGAAAAGTCCAAGCATGGGTCTTGGCATGGAAAGTCTAACATGGGTTGGCAAGGGAAAGTCCAAGCTTGAGTCTTGGCATTTGAGAAGTCCAAGGGGAATATTGGCGGCATAAAGTCCAAGGGTGAAGTCTTGGCAGCATAAGTCCAATGGTTGGAGGCGTAAAGTCCAAGCGGGAGTCTTGGCAGCGTAAGCCCAATGTGCCTTGGTGGTGTAGACATCGTTAGCATGACAATAGCCGATGAAATCACTTGAAGACTAGCATATGGGTGAATAAGTCATGGATGACTTGGAGGGATTCGATAGGCGCGAGGCTGACGGAGGTGGCTAGAAGGCTTAGGTCTAGGCTACAAGTGGTCTAGCAAGTATGGGGGCACCATACTTGGGTTAAAACCTCATGTTTGAGGTGTATCAGTCGACTGAGACTATGGTCAATCGACTGATGGGAGTCAACTAGGGTTTTAACTGCGGGAAGTGCCCTAGCAGTCAACTGCCAGAGTTAGGCAGTCAACTGCTGGCCTGATCAGTCGACTGATGGTCGGGATCTCGGGCATAGAAGGCTCTCCAGTCGAGTGATCGGCCCGAACACTCAATTGATTGAACCATCAGTCGACTGATGGTGTATCCCTTGGACTTATCCGACGTGTTTCATGCCATTGTGAGACAACGACTATAGGAGCAGTCGACGGATGGTCCCGATCAGTCAACTGCTAGGCAAAATTCAACCCACGGAGCAGCTTTAAAGGGAGCTCATAGAGGGATGATTTTCCATGGTTCTTTGTGAGTTTTTGGGACGAATTGCTGGTATAATTCAAGGTCTCCATGTCTACTCTTCAAGCAACCAAAAGCAAGCGCTCAAGTTCACATTGTGTAAAGTTTTCTTTACTTGTATTTGTGTAGTTTACTTGTATTAGCTTGCATTTATTTCTTATTGTTGTAAGAATTATTGTGAGAGGTTTCTCCACCTTCGGATTGTTCTGAGAAGGAGTTTTTATTGTGTAGTGGTGTGTGGTTGCATCGCTAGGGCTCTTACGAGCCCAATCCGTGGAGTAGGAACTATACGGTTCTGAACCACGTTACATCAATTATCTTGCATATTGTGATTGTATATTTGTATTGTATTTTTCATATTCCACTGCGTACTAACAATCATAAGCAAGCACGATCAATTTCCTCCATCGACGACGAACGAGCTATTCACCCCCCCTCTAGCGGTCACGAGATCCTCTACAATAAATGGAGATCGAGATAGAGGATTTTGCAAGACTTTTTGGGAAGATTTTGGAGGGGAATTGCTGCTGCATTCTAGTCCTTCAAGAGCAAACCAAAACAAGCAACAAGCAAAGGATTCAAAGCAAGCGTTGTAAAGTGTTCTTTACATGTATTTCATTTTTTCCTTTGTATTTGCTTGTACATTTTCGTATTACTTTGTAATTGCTTGTACGAGATTTCTCCACCTCTGACTTGTGGTTGAGAAGGAGTTTTGTTAGTGTCGTGCGCATAACACGAGCTCGTTGAGCTCACCCCGTGGAGTAGGAACCCTAAGGTTCCGAACCACATATATCGTGTTGTATTTGTGCTTGTGTATCTTGTATTCGTATTACTATTATTTCCGCTGCGTATTAACGAGTATTGTAGACAAGCATGTGCAAGAATGATCGATCACCATCATCTACGCTATTTGAGCTATTCACCCCCTCTAGCCGGCCACCGATCCTCCAACAAGTGGTATCAGAGCGAGGAGCTTGTCGCGGACTCATTGCCAACACAAGCATGACAAGATGGCCGACTTCAACCTCCAACCACCAAAATTCGAAGGGGATTTTCATTGGTGGAAAAGAAAAATGGAGGTATATCTCGAAACCAATTTTGATATAATGTTAATTTTAGAAAATGGTTTCGAAATGCCTAGGGATGAAGACAATAGGTAAATTGAAAAGACAAAATGGAACAAGGACCAAATCAAGGATTTCAAGACAAATCTCAAGGTAATCAAATTGCTAAGTGATTTGATTCCTAACCATATTTGGTCTAGATTAGGTAATTATAGGAATGCAAAGGAGTTGTGGCATAAGGTGGTCAATTTCGACGAAATTCTCGAACCTGCACAAGTAGAGAAGGATGCCGAGGAAGAATTGCCATCAACATTCGAAGATGTGGATGACTTGGAGAAAACCTTCACCTCTAGAATTGAAAGGGAGGAGAGGTCTTCCATCCCAGAACAAGAATGAGAAGAAGCATCTACATCCGGGAGAAGTGAAGATCAAGAGGCTTTCACCTCCCTAGGTAACTCATGCATTGTACTTAAAAATAAAAAACACATCATATGCTTTGAGTGTAGGCAAATCGGGCATTACAAGAGAAAATGCCCAAAATTGGCTAAGGAGAAGGCACCGACACCAAAAGTCAAAGGATGCAGGAGTCCTCGCTAGAAAGAGCAAAGAGCACACTGTGTGCTTTAAATGCAACCAAAGAGGACACTACCGAAGTCAATGCCCTAAGGGGAGGAAGAAGGAGAATCTCATGTAGAGGGAGCTTCTAAAGCTAACCCTAAGGTAAATTTAATTAATGCACCTTCAATTTCTAGAGTTAAGAATCATGTTACTAATATTGCTACTGTTCATCATGAAAAGCATACTAGTAGGAATAAATACTTTTGTTTAGGTACTAAGCATGTAAATTTATTTAAGGATAAACCTAGGACCAATAACACTAGACCTATCTTGCCTAGGGAGAGCATAAGGAGAATAGAAAAAAATTTGGGGATTAACCCCAAAAAATCTAGGCATATGCCTAAGAAGAGTCATTCCCAAAAGATAAATGAAAAATAAAAATTGGGAAGGTTAGAATTAGAAAACCAAGCCTTGAGATCAAGGCTTAAGAAACTTGAGAAGACCCTCAAAATTATGACAAATTCAATTATAGGGTTAAAGGAACAAAATTTAAGACCTAGGAGACAAGAATCGGTTAAGGGCAAGAAAGGTTTGGGTCACAAACCTAAGTCCTATCACAATGTTCCATTTGATTATGGAACTAAATCTAGGTCTAGAAAAACCAAGGTTAATAGGGAAGTCATCCCTAAGATTAACCATGGTATTTGTTTAGTGGCTAAGGATTCAAGAAAAACTAAAGTAGCCACTAAGAAGGTTAAAGGGGGAGTTACCTCTAGAGTTGACCTAGGAAAGACCCAATTGACTAAGGCTTCAAATCCAAAAAGGGTCATTAGGAAGGTATCTAGGGAAGTTATCCCTAGTGAATACCTTGTTAACCCAAGGAGCTCTAATAGGTATTGGGTTCCTAGGAGTGTGATCGATTCACGCTAGATGGATTAGGGTGTGTCAACCCTAAGTGGATAGGTAGTTAACCTAACCATAGTAGAGTTGACACTTTAGGAGGTGCCAATGTGTTTTAAGAAGTTGAAAATTGATCAAAATTGACACTTTAAGTTTAGGAGTCATGGTGTGTCATTTTAGATTTTTGGCACACTTGGGGGATAAATGGTATTAAGGCAACATGAATTTAATTCTAAGAAATGACAATTTGAATTTAACACTTAGGTATTTTATACCTTAGTATCTTATACTTGTCATGTTTTATTTGTCTTGCCATGCCATGACATCATATTTACATTTTATCATATAAAATGTCATGATCATGCTTAGCGTTTATTTTTAGATGTCATGATATGCTTAAATTAGAATCACATGGCATGACATCATGATTTTGGCAAATGCTTTTATTCTTGTATCATTATGTCATAATCATTATTCATGCATTAAATAAAATTGAGTTAAGGAAAATGACATGATTTGAAGTCCCATGCATAAGGGAATCAAATAGTGTTGCCTAGAAAAATACATGAGACCCTAATAACTAAAACCCACATCTCACTAAAGAACTTGACTTGTATGTGTTTCACACATTTAGATACAAGTGAGATGTTTAGGAAAATGAAATTAAAGGTTTTAAAATCATTTCAAAATCATTTTGAAAAAACTTGACGAAGTCTATCTTTTGATACCAATCACCATTGAATGAGGTGATACAAAGTAGGGCTAAACATTGAAAATTTCAATGGATTTGAACTTTGTGTCAATCTCACTAGTTTATGGGTATTTTATTTTTCTAATATTTTTCACCCATAATGTGTGTAATAAGTATTATGTATATGAATTTTCATGATTTTTCACCGTATGTATAATTACTTATAAATTTTTGAAAAATCATTTCTAATAACTGAAATTCAGATTTTTCAGTTATCAGTCGACTGTCTTTTAATGACAGTCGACTGATTACTGTCAGAGTCGACTGCCAGGTTTATTTCGGATAAACAAGGTTTGTTAGGCCCATGTTCAACAGTGTTTTGATTACCTAACCACTCCTAACCCTAGGACATGCCTTGGAGAGCATTAGAAAGGGTAAAAATCCATTGGACATGGATTAGGAGAAGTGTTTAGGGTGAGTATCAATTTTAAGGTGTATGGAAGTTCAATGTTGAACTTGTGCCTTCATTTTGATTGTTTAAGTGTTCCTATTGGCTTAGGGACTCTCCAAGGACATTGTTGGTGCAATAGTCAAGGGGGAGCAAGCCTTTAGGGGGAGGTATCCATCATGGAAAGATGGATGTGTATTTTTCCTCATGGGAAGAAAATTGGGAGATTGCCTCTCTTAAGTGATTTGGGACTTATCACTAGAAAGATTGAAGGCATGTGTTTTCCTCTAAGGGAGAGATTGCAAGATCTCATTGGGATATGAGACATTCATACCCTTGGGGAGGACCTTTTTAATGTATGTAAAAAAGGGGGAGAAGTTACCAATTGGGGTTAGTTGGAATTCTCATTGGGATGTGAGAATTGCCAATTGAGGAAAATTGGTAGACTTGAGTTTGAGGATTTGTCAAACATAAAAAAGGGGGAGATTGTTGGTGCAATCATACCAGATCATGATTGACTGGACTCGAGCTTGACTCGAACTATATTTTGATGTTAGACAAAATGTATGATATGGGATTGTCATGGGAAGTCCAACATGGGTTGACCACGTAAATCCAAGTGTGTAGCCTTGGTTGTGAAAAGTCCAAGCATGGAGCTTGGTCTTGGGAAAATCCAAGCATAGGGCTTGGTGTTTGGAAAGTCCAACATGGGTTGGCCATGTAAGTCCAAGTGTGTAGCATTGGCGGTGAATGTCCAAGAATGGGGCTTGGCATGGAAAATCCAAGTATGAGGCTTTGTGTGGGAAGTCTTGAGGACTTAGCAAGTTCACTAGGCTCGGGGTCCTTGAGTTGGTGAAGGATGATATTACGAAGCCATGCGCTTGGTCCATCTGAGGGACTGTCGGACGGGGAGCGAATGGAGTGAGGCCTAAGGGAAGCAGACTTCGAGGGCAAGAGACGCGAAGGATGACATTACGAAGTCGTGCGCTTGGTGCATCCGAGGGATGTAGGCCGAGAGAAGAGAGCTTCGATGGGGAATTCCATGAGAGGATGAGGTGGACTTAGCCAAGTGGCTAAGATTGAGTGTCGGATGCTCAAACATGGTGTTTGAGGTTTTACCCGACGGTCGGATGCTCAAACAACTTGGTGTTTGAGATTTTACCCGACATTAGTCGACTGGTATAGGTACCAGTCGATTGCTCCAAGTCGAATGAGTTCGACTGGTGTTCGACTGACCTGGTTCAGGCCTAACAGTCGATTGCCAAGGGATGGCAGTTGACTGCCGACACCATCAGTCAACTGCCGAGGGAAGGCAGTCGACTGATCTGGGTGAATTCAGGCATAGAATATCTTCCAGTTGAGTGATCGAGTCGATCACTCTACTGATGGGTTCATTAGTCGATTGATGGGCATGATCAGTCGACTGATGATGGATATATTGGAACTTGTCCAGTGTGGATCGAGTCGTTATGAGACAATGACTATAGGACTAGTCGACTGATGGTCATGATCAGGCAACTGATTGGCACGAAATCAGCTCGATACAGGTTATATATGAAGCTCGATATGGAGGATTTTGCAAGACTTTTTGGGGAGATTTCGGAGGGGAATTGCTGTTGTATTCCAGTCCTTCAAGAGCAAACCAAAGCAAGGAATAAGCAAAGGATTCAAAGCAAGCGTCGTAAAGTGTTCTTTACGTGTATTTCATTTTTGTCTTTATATTTGCTTGTACATATTCATATTACTTTGTAATTGCTTGTACGAGGGTTCTCCACCTTTGACTTGTGGTCGAGAAGGAGTTTTGCTAGTGTTGTGCGCATAACACAAGCTCGTTGAGCTCACCTGGTGGAGTAGGAACCCTAAGGTTCCGAACCATGTATATCGTGTTGTATTTGTATTTGTGTATCTTGAATTCGTATTACTATTATTTCTGCTGCGTATTAACGAGTATTGTAGACAAGCAATCACAAGAACGATCGATTACCATCATATACGCGATTTGGGCTATTCACCCCCCTCTAGATGGCCACCGATCCTCCAATATTATACTCACCACCACAGACCCTGGGTTTCTTGTCGCCAAGGTAATAGGTAGTCGACTCCGTGATGGGCTTGGAGCATCGCTGACTGAAATCATCTCATCTCACATCCGAGGGTCCTGAGTTTTGGGTTTTTCCGTGTATCTCTTGATAAACCTTGGTTTTATGTGTGGATTGTAGTGTTGGACTTTTGTTGATGTGTGCACTTGTTGATTCGGGTTTTGACGATACTTTTTTTATGTTGTGGTTAGTCATATTGGTATGCAGTGATGTCGAGTTCTTTTACTCTATCTGATGATTTCCGCTATGATTTTGGTTATACATATATGTATATATTGTGTGATTGTTGCAGAAAGGCCTTGTATTGATAGGATATTGTGTCATGTGTTGGAGGATCGGTGGCCGGCTAGAGGGGGGTGAATAGCCCCAATTCACATATATGGTGGAAGTCGATCGTTTCTTTACATGTCGCTTGTCTACAATTCTCGTTAGCATAGTGGAATATACAATAATGAAAACATAACAAGAATACAAGCACACGACACAAGATATACGTGGTTCAGAACCTTAGGGTTCCTACTCCATGGGTGAGCTCAAACGAGCTCGTGTTATGCGCACGACACTAACAACAACTCCTTCTCGACAACACGTCGAAGGTGGAGAAACCTCGTACAAGCAATTACAATGGTAATATAAAAATACAAGCAAATACAAAGAACACAAATGAAATCTTTACACAAATGGCTTTGATCACTTTTGCTTGTTACTTGCTTTGGTTTGGCTCTTGAAGGTCTAGAATGCAGCAACAATTCCCCTCCAAAATCTCCCCAAAAAGTCTTGTTGAAATCCTCTCCAAGCTCCTCCTTTTATGCTTGTCTCGAGCTGATTTCACACTGATCAGTCGACTGCTCGTGACCTCCAGTCGACTGCTCCTGTAGCCATTGTCTCACAACGGCCGAATCCACGTTGGCAAAAACCCAACAGATAACCATCAGTCGACTGATCATACCCATCAGTCGACTGGTAACACCATCAGTCGAGTGCTCAACGCAATCACTCGACTGGAAACTATTCTGTGCTTAAATTCGCCCTGATCAATCGACTAATGGCGTCTACAGTCGACTGCCCTCCCTCGACAGTCGACTGTTCAGCTAGAACTTAGTCAGTCGAACACCGGTTGAGTTCAATCGACCTAGAGCAGTCGACTGGTACCTATACCAGTCGACTGATATCGGGTAAAACCTTAAACACCAAGTTGTTTGAGCATTCGACCATCGAGTAAATCCTCAAACACCATGTTTGAGTATCCGACACTCAGTCTTAGCCACTTGGCCAAGTTCACCTCATCCTCTCATGGATTTCCCCACCGAAGCTCTCTTCCCTCGGCCTACGTCCCTCGGATACACCAAGCACACGACTTCGCAATGTCATCCTTCGTGTCTCTTGCTCTCGAAGTATGCTTCCCTTGGGCCTCACTACATTCGCTCCCCATCCGGCGGTCCCTCGGATGCACCAAGCGCACGGCTTCGCAATGTCATCCTTCATCGACTAAAGGACCCCGAGCCTAGTGAACTTTCCAAGTCATCAAGACTTCCCACACCAAGCCTTATACTTGGATTTTCCATGCCAAGCCCCATGCTTGGACTTTCACCGCCAAGGCTATACACTTGGACTTACGTGGTCAACCCATGTTGGACTTTCCAACACCAAGCCCTATGCTTAAATTTTCCCAACACCAAGCCCCATGCTTGGACTTTTCACCACCAAGACTACACACTTGGATTTACGTGGCCAACCGATGTTGGACTTCCCATGACAATCCCATGTCATGTGTTTTGTCTAACATCAAAATATAGTTCGAGTCAAACTCGAGTCCTGGGCCGATTGCACCAACATCACGTACAGGGGAGATGTTGTCCATTTATCGGCTAGGTATACTCTCGGGGCGTGACTGAGGCTAAGATGTAAAAATAGTGACGATCTGACTTCGGGCTTTGCCTAGTCAAATCACAATGAATTTTTTTACTTCCGTCATCCTCAGCAGTGCATCTACCTTGAACTCAACTCTTCTGTTGCACCATCGAACGGAGATAAAAGCTTCAGTTGAAGCCAAGTTATAAAAATAGTGACAATCTAACCTAGGGCTTTGCCTAGTTAGATCGAAATGAATTTTTTACTTTCGTTGTCTTCAACAATGCATCTACCTTAAACCTAACTCTTTCGATCCACCACCGCACGAGGATAAGAGCTTCAGCTAAAGCCGAGCTATAAAAATAGTGATGATTTGACCTAGGACTTCGCCTAGCCACACCAAAATAATTTTTTACTTCCGTCATCTTCAACAATACATCTACCTTGAACCCAACTCCTTCGATCCACCATCGTACGGGGATAAGAGCTTCGACTGAATTCGAGCGGTAAAAATAGTGACGATTTGACTTAGGTCTTTTCCTAGTCATATTGGAATAATTTTTTATTTCTGTCATCTTCAAGAGTGCATCTACCTTAAAGCCAGCTCCTCTGATCGACCATCGCATAGGGATAAGAGCTTCAGCTGAAGCCAAGCTGTAAAAATAGTGATGGTCTAACCTAGGTTTTCGCCTAGTCAGATCGGAATAATTTTTTACTTCTGTCATATTTAACAGTGCATCTACCTTGAATCCAACTCCTCCGATTCACTACCACACAAGGATAAGAGCTTCGGTTGAAGCCGAGCTATAAAAATAGTGATGATTTGATCTAGGGCTTCGCCTAATCATATTAGAATGAATTTTTTACTTTCATCATCTTCAGCAGTGCATCTACCTTGAATCGAACTCCTATGAACTGCCACCATATAAGAATAAGAGCTTCGGCTATCCCCGAGCTGTAAAAATAGTGGCGATTTGACCTAGGGCTTCACCTAGCCAGATCGAAATAATTTTTTACTTTTTTCATCTTTAACAGTGCATCTACCTTGAACACAACTACTCCGATCCACCACCACATGGGGATAAAAGTTTTGGCTGAGGCCAAGCTATAAAAATAGTGATGCTTTGACCTAAGGTTTCGCCTAGCCAGATTGAAATAATTTTTTACTTTCGTCATCTTCAATAATGCATCTACCTTAAGTCCAACTCTTCCGTTCTACCACCATATGGGGATAAGAGCTTTGACTAAGGCCAAGCTATATCAATAGTGACGATCTGACCTAGGGATTCGCTTGGTTAGGTCAGAATGAATTTTTTACTTCCGTCATCTTCAGCAGTGCATCTACCTTGATCTCAACTCCTCCAATCCGCCACCACGCGGAGATAAGAGCTTCAGCTGAGCTGTAAAAATAGTGACGATTTGACCTAGGGCTTTGCGTAGTCAGATTAGAATGAATTTTTTACTTCTGTCATCTTCAGCAGTGCATATACTTTAAACCCAACTCCTCCGATCCACCACCACACGAGGATAAGAGCTACGGCTGAGGCCAAGATGTAAAAACAGTGACGATCTGACCTAGGGCTTCGCTTAGCCAGAACGGAATAATTTTTTACTTCCATCATCTTCAACAGTGCATCTACCTTGAACCCAACTCGTCTGATCCGCTACCACATGAGGATAAAAGCTTCGACTAAGGCCAAGCTATAAAAATAGTGATAATCTGACCAAGGACTTCGCCTAGTCATACCAAAATAATTTTTTACTTCCATCATCTTCAATAGTGCATCTACCTTGAACCCAACTCCTCTGATCCACCACCACACAGGGATAAGAGCTTTAGCTAAAGTCGAGTTGTAAAAATAGTGACGATTTGATCTAAGGCCTTGCCTTCTCATGCCGGAATAATTTTTTACTTCCATATTCTTCCATAGTGTATTTACCTTAAACCCTACTCCTCCGATCCGCAACTGCACGGGGATAAGAGCTTTGACTAAAGTTGAACAGTAAAAATACTGACGATCTGATCTAAGGCCTTACCTTCTTAGATCAGAATAATTTTTTACTTTTGTCACCTTCCATAGTGTATTTACTGTTGGAACCTAAGTCGAACCTGAGTTTTGATTATAGCAAACGATATAAAGTTAAGCTCATATTATTTTCTCACGAGCTAAATCGAGTGTGCAAAAAAGTGCCAACGCTGGAGCTGAAGGCTAGCAACACCCGGAGGAAGCCGTGGTGGTCGGGCGACACTCGAGTGATTTCAAAGGGAGCCGAAGGAATCGAGTGAAAGGCCGGAAGCGAAAGCGACATAGTAAGTATCGAGGCAAGATCGTGTGTATGCGAGAGTAAGTGAGGTCGTATCCTCTTTACGGGGATGATCTTAAGCGTAGATCCGACCAAAGACATCCTATAGGTGGTCTAGGTCGAGATCGGACAGTCGGAGCCGAAGAAATAATGCTTTTGTTTAGCTAACTTGTCATTTCAGCTAGCATCAGTCGACTGCCAGCTTGGAGGACTCGACTGCTATCAATCAGTCGACTGTCTGTGGTCAGCATTCAACTGATGTTGCCATCAGTCGACTGATGATGGCTATCAGTCAACTGATGGTCAAGGATCAGCTTCGAGGAGTCAAGGCTTATCACCTCATTTCAAGGGGAGTGGTGCTCAATTTTGATTGGCTAAAGTTTGTCTAAAAAGGGCCTCAAAGGCTATAAAAAGAGGGCCTATCTTAGGGTTTCATCATCAATTCTAAGCTTCCAAAAGCCTCCGCAAAGCTACAACTCTCCGATAACAAAGTGCTTTCTCTCCGACGTCTTGGTTTAAATTGTTTTTATTTTTTTACGTCGGCATAAGCTTTATTTCAGTTTATTGCTTTATTTTCTCGGAGTTTTTATCGTAACGAGGAGAGGGGGAGTGTCCCTCTACCTCAAGCTTTTGGTGTGTTCTTGTATCGATTAACTCCTACCTCTAACAAGGATGAGTTCTTTAGTGATTTGCCCTCCGTGCGTGATTAAGGATCACTAGGGCCTTGGAGTAGTAGCCGAAGGCTACAAACCAAGTAAAAATCTATTTGTCTATTTTAATTTTCATTTATCTTTCCGCTGCATATATTTGTTTTGAAACGAATTCGAAAAAGAAAAGGTTTATCGTTATTCACCCCCCTCTAGCGATCCGCTTCGATCCAACAATTGGTTGTAGGGATGTATACTTAAAAGTCTATTTTTTGTATGAACATCTTTATTTTGAAATAAGAATCACATGATCATTGTTTGCATATTTTTATGGTTATGCAATATTGTCTAATACCTTACATTGTAGATAACATGGTGTGTGGTGTCACACGGGAGATCATGTTATCGGCTCCTTGTAAAGTATAAGTAAAGGCTCACAACCGAGATGGCTTTGGACAAACCATCGGAATGGTTGTAGTGTGATTTGGTATTGGTTTGTCTTGACCATAGAATCACACTAGTGCACTTTGTGTGTATTGAGCAGGACCGACACAGAGGTGATTCGATTTATTGCTGACTACATAATCGAATCGGACCTCAGATATTATTTAGTACATGCTCTTAATCCCGATATAATAACGGGCACATATACTTGGTACTCATCTCTTTGATTTACCAATGGGCGAGATTTATAGATTAAATCGATAGACTCGGTAAGTTGGGAGATGATATTATTTATATGGTGTGCCGTTGATTATAGGAGGAAACCGTGTCCTATATATTAGGATGATGATGTCCCCTTGAGGAGCTCATAAGGTTCATCATGTAATCCCTGCAGGTGGACTTGGTCCGGCATGATGAAAAGGTTGAGTGGTACTACTCATGGAGTTAGATGTTGATTAATTAATGGTTAGTAAATTAATTAATCGACGGACATTCGAGATCTTAAACACGGGGAGAAAATGTACAAATAATATATGGAGCCCATATTATCATATGGGGGTTGGTGAGGTAGATCAATGATGGACCTTTAGTGGATTGGATCATCATTAGTGGATCGGACTTTATGTGGGTTTGATCCATGGGTGGCCAAGACCCAACTCCTCCTCATGGTCCCTAATGTAGCCTATTAACACCTCATGATGCTTAGATCCAATGGATAGAAACAAAACTCTAAGATCCATTGGTAGAGATTAAATCTCTAAGATCCGACGGTTGAGATTAAATCTCTAGATCCGACGGTTGAGGTTAAATCCCTTGAACCAATGGTGGAGATTAAACCAAGACTTATCCCTAAACTCTATATAAGGGTGGATTAGGGATTGTTGGCGTGGAGAACACAAGGGATGAGGGGATTAGGGTTTGCTTCCTTTGGTGGCTAGGAATCCTAGTTGGTTTAGGATTGGGTTTGGTAGCTAGGGTTTTTGGAGCAAGGGTGGGCGGAAACTAATGGAGGTTGTTCTTCTTCTTCCTTGGGTTGGCCGGCCACTATGCTGCTCCTATCTACCTTAGCTTGAACTTATCCTATTCTTCTTCCCCTCTTCCATGGCCGGATATAAGGTAAGTTAGGATTAGGGTTTGGGTGGCTAGGTTTTTGGGAGAAAAGGGTGGGCGGCAACTATAGGAGATGTTCTTCTTCTTCCTAAGGGTTGGCCGGCCACTATGGTTCTCCTCTTTACCTTGGCTTGAGCTCATCCTAATCTTTTTCCTCACTTCAATGGCCGGCCACAAGGTGAGCTTGGATTAGGGTTTGGAAGCTTAGGGTTTAGGAGGTTTGGGTGGCACCAAATAAGGAAAGTTTCTTCCTTTCTTCTTCATGGTTTGGTGGCCGGCGCCCATATCACCTTCTCCAACCCTTGGACAGCATCTAAAGACCCCTTCTCCCTCTCCTTGGGTGGTGGAAACAAGACTAAGGGGTTTCCCTTGATGTCTTGGTCGGTTTCCACCATTATCTCCTTCTCCTTGTTGGCCGACGGCAAGCATTTCTTTTGTTGCTTGTTGGTTGGCCATAGGAAGGAGATGAGCCTTGTTTCTATTCTTCCTCTTACTTTGGATGAGCAAGGAAGGAAGATGTGTGATCTAGGAGCTTCGACTTTTGGTAGAGCATCGCCCACACGACGTCCGAAAGGAGGAAGGACATACATTAGAAGATCGAGAGGTATATCGATTCTCTAATTTTATATGTTACATGTTTATATTTGTTTTTCATTTATGAGCATGATATATTTCTGTGAATGGCTAAATAATATTTGGATCCCGAGCATAAACACAAAAACCGGCGATCCGGACATCGTCTATTCCGCGGCTACTCGTAGAATAGAGAATGGTCGCTTGAACAACTAGTTTGTTCAAGTGACCTCTCTAAACGAATAGCACGACGATGACTTGGTTGCTTTGGGAATCCCTTTTGTCTAGGATTAAATTTTTAATCCGGGGACATTGAAGGGATCACCATGGTCAAGCAACCGAGGTGAAGGGGAAGCGAAGTTTCCCCTCACGGATCAACCCCAACATTGGTATCAAAGACGGGGGTGCTAAGATTTGGTGAAACCATCGATCTAGCTTTTTACAGATTTTTTTCCTTTTTTTATTCTGTTTATTTTGAATTTATTTCATTTGGTTAATTTTTCTCCCGCACTACTAATCCAAGACGCGAGTCTTGGTACAGTCGTTGGTAGGTTTTTCATCTTCATCTCCTTGTTTCTTTTGTATCAATGGCCCATCTCGAGGGTTTTAGCACTGTCCGACCTCCGTTTTACAATGGAGATAACTTCCGTTATTGGAAGGGTCAGATGGAATGCTTTCTTAAAACTCAAATCGAGATGTGGATAACTTCCGACTAACGAAGTGGGTGAATCCTTGGATTATGACCAATGGACCATTGTGACAAAAAGACAAGTCGAAGCCGACGCCAAGGCAACTCAAATCCTCCAATGCGGCTTGTCCAAGGAGGAACTTAATCGCGTCGGCCCCTTCATCAGCGCAAAGGACCTTTGGACAAAGCTAGTGGAGCTACACGAAGGGACCGATGAAGCCAAGGTATGTAAGCGTAATCTTTTGTTTAATAAATTATATAATCTAAAAATGCAGGAACACGAAATGGCAACACAACTTCACGCTCGTGTTCAAGACATAGTCAATAACCTACACGCGATCGGGCAAAAGGTCGAAAATCGTGACCTTATAAGGTATGTTCTTAACTCCTTTCCGAGGACTACCTTGTGGGCATCCATGGTCGATGCCTACAAGGTCTCCAAGGATCTTTCGAAACATAGGTTAGATGAGTTATTTTTTGATTTTGAACTTCATGAGTAGTCTAACTCAGAACCTGAGAAGGGTATAGCACTTTTTGTAGGTTCGAGGAAGAAAACCGCAAGCAAGCCACCCCCGAAGAAAGAAGAGGATGAGTCCGATTCGGAGGTCGACCCAGAAATGGAGGCCGAATTAGTCAACCTAGTTTAGAGGAGAGTCAAGGGATGAAAACGAACCATCACTCGACCCAACGAAGGTAAGCCTAAAAGTTCAAATATTAGATGTTACGAATGCAACAGGTTTGGACACATCAAGTCCGAATGCCCAAAACTCAAGAGCAAAGCACCAAAACACAAAAAGCCAATCAACGCTACATGGGAAGAAGTGTCCGAGGAAGAAGATGATGATCGCGTCCTCATGGCTAAACCGGTGGAATTGGAGACGGAGTCGGAACTGGAACACGAGTTGGAATCCGAAGACGAGTCGGACTGTGAAGCGCTATTCAAGACAATCCACGGATACGCATCCGGTTCAAAAGATACACTCAAGGTAAGTCGATCCCTTATTAGTACGCTTTATAGTGCAATTAAGTTCTTAATTAGAAAATTAGCTAAGTTCGAGTCCAAGGTCGAGACCTTGGTTGAGGAAGTTAAACTCCTCAAACACGAGGTCTCCCTAACCTCTTCGACTAGTCGAGTTCGAGAGGAGGACTCAACTCGGGTTGAAAAACTCAAAGTTAAGAACTCACTCTTGAAGAGTCAAGTCGAAGATCTTAGGAACACGTTGGAAAGGTTTACTTTGAGATCCAAAGGACTTGACCTCCTACTTGGATCACAAAGGGCCATGTACAACAAGGTCGGACTAGGGTTTAGCTCCAAAATAACCAACAAGTCGTATATGTCAATTGTGAGTCGACATAAAAAACATGTCCAAGCATGGGTCCCTAAGACCGCCTTGATTTCAAACTTAGGATCGAACTAGTACTGGGTTCCCAAGGACCAAATCCACTATGTGGAAAGACCGAACCGATTCAACGGTCCAGGGGGAGCCAGTACAAAACTTGTTTGTATTTTAACTTAGAAATTGCATGCTTAGGTTTTTTATTTAGTTTGATTTTCCTTTTTAGAATGGCTAGATAGGACTATAACTCATCAATACTTGATAACATAGTACCAAGATGCGGTGAGATGATAGTACGCTAGGAAAGCGGAGTCTTGTGTATTCGGGCTAGATAAGGCGTATCTAGTTTGGTACATTTGACCGAGCAGAACTAGCTGAAGCTACCTCGTCGTATCCTAGACTAGTTAGACCAGGAAGTGGTCTTAGGTAAGTCAAGTTTCTATTTTCTTGAAAATGGCTTTGTCTAAGGAAGTGGTCGTTGTTCCGATCAAAGAAGGCCTCTGTGCCTCGCCACGACCTGGAAGCCATGATCTTGAAAAAGTGACTTGATGAGCCTAAGGTCAAATCTGAATCTAACGCAAGGTTGACAAGTTTTCAATTCATTAAACTTAAATCAAGTAAAATTGGAAGTCATCTCACAAGAACATATAGGGTTAACATGTTTGATCATGTAGACATGGGTGAGATGATTTAGGTTAATAAACTTCAACCAATCTTTAATAAATCCAATATCCGATCCAACTACCTTGTGTGTAGGATCAATGGATGTTAGATAGTGGTTGCTCCCGACATATGACCAGGGATCAACTCAAATTTTCGAAGCTTCGGTTCAAACGACAAGAATCGGTAGCCTTCGGAAACAATGGGAAGCTCAAAATCATCGGATCAGGTGATATTGAGCTCAACTCTAACTTTATTATTCAAAATGTCTTATTGGTAGAAAATTTTCAATATAATTTACTTAGTGTAAGCCAATTGTGTGATAATAACTATAAGGTCATATTTTTAGAAAATGAATGCATAATTAATACAAATAAAATCTCTAAAACAATCCTTAAGGGAACTAGAAATAACAATATTTACACAATTAACTTAACTAACTCCTCAACTAAGTGTCTTATGACACGACAAGAGGAATCATGGTTGTGGCACCGACGACTCGGTCACTCACCCAAGACTCATCCACAAGATGAGTCAGAGTGACTTAGTCAGAGGTTTGCCTAACCTTAATAACTTGGATAATAAAATATGTAATGCTTGTCAACAAGGTAAACAATCTAGGATACAACATCAACTAACTAATCAAGAATGAACCAAAAGTGTTCTTGAGCTCCTACACATGGATCTATTTGATTCACACGGAGCTAAGTCACTTAATGGGAGTAAATTCTGCTTAGTTATAATTGATGACTATTCTAGATTTACTTGGGTTAGGTTCATCAAACATAAAAGTGATACCCTAGATCAATTAATCAACCTATTTAAGTTAATAGAAAATCAACAAAGTATTAAAATCAAAAGACTTAGGACTGATCATGGTGGTGAATTCGAGAACCACAGGTTTACAGAATTCTGTAACCTAAATGGATAACACCATGAGTTCTCTTGCCCTAGAACTCCACAACAAAATGGCCTAGTAGAACGCAAAAATAGAACCCTACAAAAAGCCGCTAGGACAGTGTTAAACGAGTATAACCTACCCGATAGGTTTTGGGCGGAAGCCGTAAGTACGACATGCTATGTCCAAAATAGGATCCTTATGGTAAAGAGGCACCTTAAGACCTCATACGAGATTTATTATGATAAAATACCTAACATCAAGTACTTTAGGGTATTTGGGTGTAAGGTACATATCCTAAACACTAAGGATTACCTAGGGAAGTTTACATCCAAAACCTCGACCGAAATCTTTCTAGGATATTCGACTACGAGTAGAGCATATAGAGTATACAATCATGACACCCTTAGAGTCGAGGAGACTATCAATGTAGTATTTGATGAAGGACACGAACCTACAAAACCCCCGGCAACCCTAATTAGCGAGCCAATTCATACCAGACTCAACTCCGATCCAGAGATCAAGTCTAGTGTTAATCCTAACCTAAGTCAACCAAGTCAGTCTATCGACCAAGTGGTAGATGACTCTAATCAAACTAGGACTCAAACGGGTCATCCTATTGACCAAGTGGTAGACTCAAGCTCTAATCAAACTAGGACTCAAACGAATCATCCTATCAACCAAGTGATAGGTGATCCAAGTCTAGGAGTTCGAACTAGAGTCTCATACAGAAACCTTAGTCAAATCTCCTTGATTTTCAAAATTGAACCCAAAACTATTGACCAACCTCTTCTTGATCCCGATTGGATTATTGCAATGCAAGAAGAGCTGGCTCAATTCACTAGGAACGAAGTATGGGAATTAGTACCACCACCTAAAGATAAAACAATTGTTGGAACAAGGTGGGTGTTTAGAAATAAACTTGATGATAAAGGTGAAGTAGCTAGAAATAAAGCTAGACTAGTCGCTGAAGGGTTTAGTCAAGTCGAAGGTTTAGATTACAACGAGACCTATGCCCCAGTATCTAGATTAGAGTCCATTCGAATGTTATTAGCATATGCTGCACATCGAGGATTTAAGTTATTTCAAATGGATATAGAGTCAGCATTCTTGAATGGATACATTAAAGAAGAGGTTTATGTTAGTCAACCCCCCAGTTTCGAAAGCCTAGATAAACCCGATCATGTCCTTAGGTTAAAGAAAGATCTCTATGAACTTAAACAAGCTCCTCGAGCTTGGTACGAGAGACTTTCGGTTTATCTTAAGTCCAAAGGATTTAACCAAGGTGTAGTTGACCCAACCCTTTTCGTAAAAACCTTAGGTAAAGACATATTCATAGCCCAAATCTACGTAGATGATATTATTTTCGGAACCACCAACTCGATCCTACTAAATGAATTCATTTCACTTATGGAAAGTAAATTTGAAATGAATTTAGTAGGAGAGTTGAGTTTCTTCTTAGGTCTACAAATTAAACAAACTAAAGATGAAATATACCTACACCAACGCAAATATACTAGGGAATTAATTAAACGCTTTTGAATGCAAGACGCTAAAATTATTAATACCCCAATGGAAACTAATGTGAATATAGAAGAAGATGTAATCGGAAACTCAATTGATTTAAAATACTATAGGAGCATAATAGGGAGTCTCCTTTACTTAACTGTGAGCCGACCTGATATCTTATTTGCAGTAAGTATGTGTGCAAGGTTCCAAACCTGTGCTAAGGAGTCTAACCTAACTCTAGTCAAGCGTATCCTTAGATATCTAAAGGGTACACTTAATGTTGGTATTTGGTACCCTAGATCTATCGAGTTCGAACTAATCGGCTGCTCCGATTCGGACTATGCCGGTAGTAAGCTCGATAGAAAGAGTACCAGTGGTTGTTGTCAACTTCTCGGCTCGAGTCTAGTAAGTTGGTGCAGTAGGAAGCAACACTGTGTTGCCTTATCTACCACCGAAGCCGAATACATCGCGATGGGTGAGTGTGTCACTCAGCTTCTTTGGATGAAGCACACTCTCCGCGACTTTAAGTTAGACTTTACAAACACTAAACTCCACGTAGATAACATTAGCTCAATTAACCTAACTAAGAATCCGATATGTCACTCTAGGACCAAACATATAGAGGTCAAACACTATTTCATTCGAGAACATGTGGCCAACGGAGCCATACAACTCGAATACGTCGAATCGAAGTCTAACTTGGCAGACCTATTTACTAAACCCCTATCCGAAGCCGAATTCAGTCTATTAAGACGAAAATTGGGCATGTGCGTAGTAGAATAGGAACTTACACATTATATTTTCTTACTACTATTTCTTACTTTTCATTTTTATGGAACTAGTATAGGACATACCTTAGATATCATGCACCTATAGATTTAAGGAGCCAATACATCTCACAACACATAGGACTAATGTGTTTGTGTATTTAGCCACGTAGATGGGCGTGAGATGTTAGGACCTCACTCCTGGTTCCAGATGTAGAGCTAGTGCATCGCCAAGAACTACGGAGTATAATCATACATATTAACCGACTCTGACTAGGACTGGTTGATCTTTCATATCAATCAAGCCAAATATGAGTCGAACATTTTATAGATGAGCTTATTTTCAGTATATTATTTTTAAAATAATATGGAACATGCTTGGACTTTAAATTTAATATTTATTTTTGTTTTCCACACACCCTCACTCTTTTCGATATATGGCAAAAGGGGGAGAAAAAGGCCAAAGTTAAGGGATCAAAATTTTTAATTTTTGATAACTTAACTTTATATTTATTTACATGACCAAAACTTAAGTAAATGTTTACTTAACTTGTTAACAAAAAGGAAGTAAAGGCTAAGTTAAGAGAATTCTTAACTTAAACGGGGAGAAAGGGCCAAGTTAAGAAGTCCTCTTAACTTAAACGTTTTACTAAGGCCAACTTTAAGTAATGTTAATTACTTAAACTCATCCTAAATAGCAACCCTCAAGGGGGAGGATTAAGGTCTTCTTTCAAGACTCACCCTCGGTCAAGGGGGAGATTTCCCCAAGGGAGAGTACTTAGAAAATCCTTACTATTCCTACTTAATCTTTATTATTATTGTTTCTCATGCACATTATTATTCTTCATGCATGGTATTTTCTTAACTTTGTATGTGGGTTTGCCATAGATCAAAAAGGGATAGATTGTTAACACATAAGTCGAACCTGAGTTTTGATTATAGCAAATGATACAAAGTTAAGCTCATATTTTTTTCTCACGAGCTAAATCGAGTGTGCAGAAAAGTACCAATGCTGGAGTTGAAGGCTAGCGACACCCGGAGGAAGCCACAGTGGTCGGGCGACAGTCGAGTGATTTCGGAGGGAGCCGAAGGAAGCAAGTGAAAGGCCGGAAGCGAAAGCGACATAGTAAGTATCGAGGTAAGCTCGTGTGTATGCGAGAGTAAGTGAGGACATATCCTCTTTACGAGGATGATCTTAAGCGTAGATCTGACCAAAGACATCCTATAGGTGGTCTAGGTCGAGATCGGACGGTCGGAGGCCGTTGAAATAATGCTTTTGTTTAGCTAACTTGTCATTTCAGCATCGATCGATCATTGCCCTTGGAGGACTCATTGTCAATCATCAAGTCTATGGTCAAGATTCGATCTTTGCCATCGATTATTGATGATGGCTATCGATCGGTGATGGTCAAGGATCAGCTTCAAGGAGTCAAGGCTTATCACCTCATTTCAAGGGGAGTGGTGCTCAGTTTTGATTGGTTGAAGTTCCTCTCAAAAAGGGGCTCAAAGGCTATAAAAGGAGGGCCTATCCTAGGGTTTTATCATCAATTCTAAGCTTCCAAAAGCCTCCGCAAAGCTACAACTCTCCGACAACGAAGTACTTTCTCTCCGACGTCTAGGTTTAAATTGTTTTTATTTTGTTACATCGGTATAAGCTTTATTTCAGTTTATTTCTTTATTTTTCTTGGAGTTTTTATCGTAACGAGGAGAGGGGGAGTGTCCCTCTACCTCAAGCTTTTGGTGTGTTCTTGTATCGATTAACTCCTACCTCTAACAAGGAGGAGTTCTTTAGTGATTTGCCCTTCGTGCATGATCAAGGATCACTAGGGCCTTGGAGTAGTAGCCGAAGGCTACGAACCAAGTAAAAATCTATTTGTCTATTTTAATTTTCATTTATTTTTCCACTGTGTATATTTGTTTTGAAACGAATTCGAAAAAGAAAAGGTTTATCGCTATTCACCCCCTTCTCTAGCGATCCGCTTCGATCCAACATTTACCTTAAACCATACTCCTCCGATCCGCAACCGCATGAGGATAAGAGCTTCGGCTAAAGCTGAGCTATAAAAATAGTGACGATTTGATCTAAGGCCTTGCCTTCTCAGATCGGAATAATTTTTTGCCTCCGTCATCTTTCACAGTATATTTACCTTAAACCCTACTCATCCGATCTGCCACCACACGGGGATAAGAGCTTCACCTAAAACTGAGCTATAAAAATTGTGACAATCTGATCTAAGGTATTGCCTTCTCAGATCAAAATCATTTTGTACTTTTATCATCTTCCATAGTGTATTTACCTTAAACCCTACTCTGTCGATCTGCAATCGCATGAGGATAAGAGCTTCGGTAATCGCCGAACTATAAAAATAGTGATGATCTGATTTATGGCCTTGCCTTCTCAGATCGGAATCATTTTGTACTTCTATCATCTTCCATAGTATATTTATCTTAAACCCTACTCCTCCGATCCACAATCACACGGGGATAAGAGCTTTGGCTATCACCGAGCTATAAAAATAGTAACGATCTGATCTAAGGCATTGCCCTCTCAAATTTAAATCATTTTGTACTTCCATCATCTTCCATAGTGTATTTACCTTAAACCCTACTCCTCTAATCCGCAATCGCACAGGGATAAGAGCTTCGACTATCACCGAGCTATAAAAATAGTGATGATATGATCTAAGGCCTTGCCTCCTCAGATCGGAATAATTTTTTACTTCTATCATCTTTCATAGTGTATTTACCTTAAACTCTACTTCTCCGGTCCGCAACCACACGGGAATAAGAGCTTCACCTAAAGCTGAGCTATAAAAATAGTGACGATCTTATCTAAGGCCTTGCCTTCTTAGATTGGAATAAATTTTTATTGGTGTAATCGGCCCAGGTCATGATTGACCGGACTCGAGTTTGACTCGAGCAATGTTTTGATGTTTGATGGTGAGTTGACCATTGTTTTATAATGGATTGACTTGGGGTTGACCATGTGTGGAAAAGTCCAAGTGTGTAGCCTTGGCATGGAAAGTCCAAGCATGGGTCTTGGCATTGGGAAAGTCCAAGTGTGTAGCCTTTGCAATATAAAAATCCAAGCTTGAGTCTTGGCATTTGGAAAGTCTTGAGTACTTGGCAAGGTCACTCGTCTCATGACTCGGGTCCTTGAGACAGTGAAAGATGGCACGGGGAGAAGCCGTGAGCTTAGTGCATCCGAGGGACCGCCGAACAAGGAGCAATGGAATTAAGCCAAGGGAAGCAGACTTCGAGGGCAAGATGCAAAGGATGGAACAAGGAGAAGCGGTGAGCTTGGTGCATTCGAGGGATGTAGGCTAGAGGAAAAGAGCTTCGATGGGGAACTCCATGGGAAGATGAGGTGAATTTGGCCAAGTGGCTAAGATTGAGTGTGGATGCTCAAACATCTGTGTTTGAGGTTTTACTCGACGGTCGGATGCTCAAACAACTTGTTTTTGAGGTTTTAACTAAAGATGAGGTGAACTTGGCCAAGTGGCTAAGATTGTGCATCAGTCGAATGCTAGGGTTTTGTAGTTGATTGATGGGCTATCCGTTGGAACTTTTCCAACGTGGATTGAGTCGTTGTGAGACAACGACAACAAGAGTAGTTAACTAATGGGTATTAGCAGTCGACTGCTGGGCACGAAATCAGCTCGATGCAAGTTATAAAAGAGCTCGAGTTGGAGGATTTTGCAGCAACTTTTAGAGAAATTTTGAAGGGAAATTACTACTGCATTCCAGACCTTCAAGAGAAAACCAAAGAAAGTAATAAGCAAAGCGTTCAAAGCAATTGTTGTAAAGTTTCTTTACTTGTATTTCATTATTGTCTTTGTATTTTCTTGTACATTTTTGTATTACTGTTGTAATTGCTTGTATGAGATTTCTCCACCTCTGATGTGTTATCGAGAAGGAGATTTAGTAGTGGTGTGTGCATCACTAGAGCTCGTTGAGCTCGCCCCGTGGAGTAGGAACCCTAAGATTCCGAACCATGTTATATTGTTGTCATGTGCCTGTGTATTCATCTTCACCTTCATATTTATATATTGTATTTCCACTGCACTAACCGAATTGTAGAGACGAACGAACGAATTCCAACGAACAACATACATGGGCTATTCATCCCTCCTTCTAGCCGGGCCATCGATCCCCAACAAGTGGTATCAGAGCGAAGAGCTCATCATTGGACTCATCGTCATGATAAGCACATCAAATGGCTAGCATGAACATTCACCCACCAAAATTCGTAGGAGACTTTTCTTGGTGGAAGAAAAGAATGGAGGTATTTTTCGAAATTGATTTTGATATGATGATAATAATTGAGAATGGTTTCGAGGTACCTAGGGATGAAGACAATAAGCTAATAGAAAAATCAAAATGGACTGAGGAGCAACGACAACAATTTAAGACAATCGTTAAGGTGATGAAAATGTTAATAAAATTGATACCTTACGATATTTTGTTTAGATTAGGGAGCTATGGGGATGCTAAGGAGTTGTGGGATAAATTGGTCAAATTCCACGAAAATCCTGAACCGACACTTGTAGAGAAGGAAGCCGAAGAATAATGTTCATCGGCTCAAGAATGTGAGAATTCAGAGGTTGAGAAGGAGTCAACATCCGGATCGGTAGAAGAAGTGGAAGAATTGGAGGAAGCATCCACCTCTGGGAGAAGTGATGAACAAGCTCAAGAGGCTTCCACCACCACCCTAGGTAACTCAAGCACCTTAATTATAAATAAAAATCATATTATGTGTTTTGAGTGTAGGGAATATGGGAACTATAAGAGTAAGTGTCTTAAGAAGGTAAAGAAGGCTCAATCGGTGCAAAAGGTCAAGGATGTCGGTGTCCCCACTAGGAAGATCAAGGAGCACGTGGTGTGCTTCAAATGCCATCAAAAGGTACATTATATGAGTCAATGCCCTAAGGGAAGACAAGCCTCCAAGGTCAAGGAAGGAGCATCATATGTAGAGGGAGCTTCTAAAGTTAACCCTAAGGTAAATTTAAATAATGCACCTTCAAGTTCCTATGTTAAAAAGCATGTTTTTAGTAATCTTGCTATTGTTCATGAAAACCTTTTGTTTAGGTGGTAAGAGTTACAGTTTTAGGTCTAAGGACAAGACTAGAACAAATAACCCTAAAACAATCTTACCTAGTGAAAGTATTAGGAGGATAGAAGAAAACTTAGGCATTAACCCTAAGAAGAGTAGACATATGCCTAAGAAGAAAAACATTTCCCAGAAGGACAATGAAAATCAAAATTGGAAAAATTAGAATTAAAAAACCAAGCCTTGAGGTTAAGGCTTGAAAAACTAGAAAATGTAGGATCACAGTAACCTGAGAGAGGGGGGTGAATCTCGAAGTTTAATAATTTTCTTTAATTTAAAACTTATTAAGTACACAACGAAAATTAAATACAATTCAAACACAGTCAGTTTACTTGGTTCACAACCCTAACTGGGTTGCTACTCCAAGGCTCGTATCTTTTCCAGAGCTACCTCGATAGGTAATCACTATAGTACCGTCTGATTCGAGAACTCTCGACTTCGGAGGGGTTCGCTTTTTATAAAGATAAGAGAAGGGTAACACACTACCCTCTCTTGAAGTTAAGTACACAAGCAAATAAATAAAGAAGCTTATAATCTACTTTATACCGACACAAATGAAGGATTGGATGTAGGCATGAGGTGTCGGAAAAGCGCCTTGTTGAAGATTTGAAGCTTTTGTGAGCGAGAGTAAATTTTGACAGCACTTCGGCGTAGTTGTAGTATCTTCTTCGGATTTTGTCGAGCACTTATATTATAAACCTTTTCCAGTCGATTGAAATACCTTCCAGTCAACTCCACATCAGCCCGTCAATATGGAACTTCTGGTCTTCCAGTCAACTCCAGGTCACCTTGCTACGCATCGGGAAGTTTCCTACTTCAGTTGATTGAAACTCTCTAGTCGACTAAAACACTTTCCAACTACAGTGCCAGATCTTTGACCAATCACCAGCTAATCCTGCTATGTGTGTATCCAGTTGACTGAACCAAACAAAGTTGACTGGACTTTAGTCGACTGGAGTACATTCAGTCGGCTGATACCTGCAAAATGAGATTAGCACAAATACATATAAACAAATGTGATAGCAGTAGTAATACTACTCGATCTCGACTACTAAGTCCCACACGGACTTTCCATCAGATCGATGCCTAGCTTTGTCCCCCTACAGAGGACTCAACCTCACCTCTTCAATCAAGGCTTACCTGCCAGCTACCTGCTGGACTTATCACTCTTGACATCTGATCTGACCCACCAGAACTTCCACCAGCTGTCCGGTCTGCCTGACCCAGCTGGACTTTTTATCAATTGTCCGATCTCCTAACCCAATCGATCTTTATGCCAAATGTCTGGTCCACGCGACCCATCTAGACTTCATGCCTGGTGTTCAGTCCTTCTGATATGTCAAGTCAATTGCCTAGTATTCGATCAACACGACCTATTAGGACTTTCTGTTAAGTCTGCACACTTAACACTGATATTAGAACACAAGTAATTCCTAACTTTAACTATGGTTCATACATCAAAATCAAGGAGCGATGCTCACTGCATCAATAATCTCCCCCTTTTTGATGTATGACGATACATCAGTTAAAGTTAGGAGAATAAGATAACAATATGCAAATTTTGACATATATAAGAAATGCATATGCATGAGATGCATATATATATATTTTTACATCTCCCTTTCAATAATTCTCTTCTCTCTAACTTTATATTTTCTCTCTCCCCCTTTGGCATACATCAAAATCAAAAATCAAGTCCAAGATGCCACCACTTTAAAGCTGAGAGTTAAAGTGTTTTAGACATGAAAATTGAATATTAAACTAAAAAATGCTTAAATTTTAAAATCAATCCTCCTCTATAGGGTTTTCTTTATTTAGAAATAGGATCCCTCCCTTTATAAAAAGTTTCAAAAGAATTTTCCAAATTTTTAATTATCAAAATTTTAATAAATTCCAACATATTTCAATTTTTCAAAAAATTTCAAAAATTTTCTAACTCCCCCTGAATAATAACATATTTTCAAATTCCAAAATTTTAACAAACTTTTCAAAAAATTTCAATATTTTCTAACCCCCCTTAATATATTTTTCAAATTTTCAGTTTTAAAAAATTCTAGCTCTCTCTTAATAACAACATTTTTCAAAAATTTCTCAAAAATTTCAAACTCCCCCTTTATATTACAAATTTTCAAAACTAAGAATTTTTTCATAACATTAGAACACTTTTAAGACTCCCTTCCAATTAAAGCTTTACAATGTTTAATTGTTTTCTTCCCATACATCGAAACCTAAGTAGAATTTTTACATATTTTAAACTTTAAAATATTTAAGCTTTTCAAAGATCATTCAAGCTTAAGTTTTTCCCTCCTTAATTAACATTTTGAAACTTCTCCTTAATTAAAGCTTTATGTTTTCAAAAAGATAGTTTCTCATAGATTCTTAGCTAGCTTTAAATTTTTCTGTTTCCCCCTTAAGAATATTTCTTTTCCAATTCCATTTTAAAGCATAATTTTTTAAAAGATATTAAACATATCATAATTTAGCAAAATATTTTAGGTTCCCCCTAGACTCTTGATTTCTCCCTTAAAGTAACATTGTTATATTTATACTTAATTTCTTTTCAAAATAAAATTTTAAATGTTTAACTCCCCCTAGAATTATAATATATCTTAACTCCCCCTTAACTAAGTTGATTCTCTTAGAATTAAAGTTGAGTTGATTAGATTGAGTTGAATATGTTGATTGGGGTTGAATCGATTGAGTTGATTAGAGTTGAATCAATTAAATTGGTTAGGTTAGGCTGTTTAGTTAAGTTTAGTTAGGTTAAGTTAAGTTTAATTGTTTAGTTAAGTTGTTAACTTTAGTTATTTAATTAAGTTGTTAAGTTTAGTTGTTTAGTAAAGTTGTTAAGTTTAAATTAGTTTAAGTAAACTTGTTAAGTTTAGGTTTAGTCTAACTAAATTGTATTAAACTAATTAAGCTTAATTAAATTTTAGATCATCTCACCCAGGCTAGGTTTTCAATACACGTTAATCCTATGGGTTTTGTGAGATGAGTATTTCTTTTTATCTTAATTCAGTTTAATGAGCAATTTTAAAGTTTTTAAACTTGTGTTAGATTCAAGCTTAGTTTGAGCTAGCCAAGTAGGTTTTTCCAGCATTGACTTTCAGATCGTGGCGAGGCACATGACCTTCTTGGATATCGGAATAACGACCACTTCCTAGACAAAGTCAATGAAGGAATCAAGTTCTTGATTCACTTTGGAATAAGCCTTGGTCTAACTAGTCAAAGACCTAGTGAGTTAGCTTTAGTCTCGACTTAGTGCACTAGGTCGTGGCGAGGAACATGACCCTCTTGGATATCGGAGCAACGATCACTTCCTAGACATGCACTTTGAAGAGTTTTCCTAACTTACTATCAGTTCACTTCGTCTTAGTACTAGGTTATTCAAGTTTAAACTACTTTATTTCCTATCTAGTCCGTTCTAAATTAAGCAAGTAAACTAAAGCATGCAAGAGTTTAACTAAACAAGGAAACAAGCAAGGTTTTAGCTCCCCCTAAGTGGTAGCTAGGTTGAGTTTTGTTCACTAAGTGAACTTGACTTTTGAGAATCCAAAATTGATTTGGTCCAACTTGGTTGACTAAGATAGACTTAGGAACCCAAGCTTGGACTCAACCCTTAGCATGTCTATTAAACAAGGACATGTATGATCTATTTGTGTCCTTAGCCTTGTATCCGAGTTTGAACTTGTTGTACATGACTCGTTGAGACCCAAGGATCATGTTGAGATACTTAGAGTCCAAAGTGAACCTTTCCAACGATCTGGTTAGATCTTCTACTTGCCTTTTTAGGACCGAGTTCTCTTCCTCAAGCTTTGCAACTTGAGTTGAGTCTCTATCCTTAGTTTGACAAGTCGAAGTCTTCGATTTGACTTGCTCCTTAAGTACTTGAACTTCCTCAAGAAGTGAGTTGATTCGATTCTCAGACTTGGCTAGTTTCCTACCCAAGCATGCAATAATATTGTACAATTTATCCTCTAGGGGAGAAGTTACCTCGTCAGAACCTTCAGAAATGGATGTGAATCCATGGCTTCTCTCGGACTCGAACTCGGACTCATGTCATGATTTAGCTTTGGACTCGTCGTCCATCGTGAGTGCTACGAAGCATGTCGTTGATATTTCCACACCCGACTCTTCCGATGATGACTTTTCCAAGTTTTCCTTAGATGCTTTCTTTCCTTTTCTTCTCCTCAATTTGGATTTCTTTCCTTTTTTGTTCGTTCCTACCATCAAAACTAAACCATTCTCTGGTTGACTCAAATTAGCTTGTTCATGCAATTTAATTAATTTGTTCCATAATTCTTTAGAATTTTGAATCGGCCCTACTCGACTTAGCTCATCATTTGTAAGTCTGCATTACAAGGTGTTTAAAGCCTTGTAATTGTCTTGAGCCTTTTTCCTAATGTTTGCCGTTCATTTCTCCAGTTCTAACAACTCACCCAAGTCATCTATCGAAGCTACAAATCCTTTCCTAATTGAAAACTACACCTCTATGTCGGTTTTCAAAAAACACTCCATTCGTCTCTTCTACGAGGGAAAATCCTCTCTGTTAAAAAGAGGAGGGTGAATGATGCTTAGACCCTCTAAATGCGATATTATTAAATTTAATTTAAATTAATTAAAATTCAGAATTATTCCTAGAGTTGTTTAAATAAAAAATTATTCTAAATGCAATAATTTATGAAAATTATTCTAAGTGTAGAGAATTAATAAAAATATTATTCTAAGTGAAAAAATTAATAAAGATTTTCTTGAATGCAGAAAATTAATAAAAAAATATATAAATGCAAAAAATTAATAAATACTTTCTAAATACAGAAAATTAATAAATACTTTCCTAAATGCAAAAAATTAATAAATACTTTCCTAAATGCAAAAATTTAATAAACACTTTTCTAATTGCAGAAAATTAATAAATACTTTTGTAAAATACCACAGAAATAATAATAAAATAAATATTGGGTAATTAGGAGAATACCCTATAGAATTTTTCCAGGAATTTTTAGGAATTTTTCTGGACTCGAATGAGGATTTCTAAGACCCTCTTTGCTTAGAAGGGGTTAAAGGGCTTAACGGGTCTGAAATTTGACCCGTTTAACTGCCAACCCGACCCGTTTCATTAACGGAACCGTTTCCACGCCGCTAACTTTTATTTCTCGCCGAGCGTTTCCCGATCGTGACCTTACCCCTTTATCTTCTCCGCGACCACAGTGTCGGTCGACATCTCCTCTCTGCACAAACAGATCTCTCCCTCTCGCTCGCTTTCTCTCCTCCTCCGCACGACCTCTTCGACTCTTGCCGCTCGGAGTTCGTCAGCCCCTCTGCTCGAGTAGACGGCGGCAGGCGACGGTGCTCGCGGACAGACCAGAGCAACGAAGGAGGCTCTCAATTTGGGGGCTTGGGTCAATGGCGACGACACTTTGCTCGGAAAGGGAAAATCGGTGACTTGCTGCCGGAGCCGGGAGTTCCAGCGGGAGCTAGGGCAGTGCCTCGGGGTGTTGAGTTCGCCGGTGAACAGGGGATTGCTGTCGGAATTGGGTAAGTGAAGGCCATCCTTCATCACTGATTGGTGTTTTGTGATGGTTTTGATGCGGTGGTGGTCGTTCCTTAACTAGGTTTGATTTGGGCAGGAGGTGGGTCGACAAACAGGGGATAGGGAAAGGTTGGCTGCCGGTTGTTGGGGACTTTGTTGTCGACGGGGTTCAACATCTGGTAAGGAAGAGTAATTTTCCTTTTTGTTATGTGAATTTCTTACGGGAAAGATTGCATGTGGTGATGACTATTTGGCTGGGCAGTGGTTTCGGGTGAACAGGGGTAGCGGGATTAATTGCCGGTTTTGTGGAGTTGTTGTCGATGAGGATTAATTGCCGGTGAAGCTTCAATTTCTGGTAAGCAAGATCAATTCCCATTTTGTTCAGTGAATTCCATTCGGTGGAGATGGCTATGGGTTAGTTGTGAAGTGTTGAACGGGATGTGAGGGATGTTGGCTATGAATTAGAGGGGTTTGTCAACAGGATGGGCCGACTGTGCGGCTGTAATTAAGGGGGGATAAGTTCTGTGTAGACCTTGTTGTGAATGGTTGTGATGCTCTATTTATGCCTTGTATTAGAGCTGTAGTTGTTGGTTGTGAATAAGGTTGATCTTGGTCTAAAAAGGGGGCTGTGAGGTGATGTTTTGGTCGGCTGTGAGTGAGTCGTAAACGGGTCTATGGGTGTCAATATAGTTGTTCATGGGTTGTGATCGGCTACGAGTTGAGGTGTGTTCATGTAGGGTTGTCAGATTTTTATATTTGTATAAATAAATGGTAGCAGAGTGTACTGGGGTGAAGCCCTATTTATGTTGCAAGTGCATTTGTGAACTGGGTTAATTATGGTGTTAAATGTACAAGTGGGGGGTTTCTAATTCGTATTCGATAAAGGGATGCGAATTTAGAAATTATAGAATAGTGAAATTATATATATATATATTGTTGTATGCTTGAACATGACCACAATGTTTGAAATGTGCAGGACGTGGATACGAGACGGGTCCATGGACGTGAGGACTCTAGTACTACGAGCATTTACAGCAGGTGGGTAATTCCTACCCTGGTCAGGTAGTTTTAATGCATACAGATTTAGATGCATGATCATCTTATATTATCATATTACCTTGACCCTGCTCTTATTATCTTATGCTTGAACTTGTCGTTGTCTATATTTACTCAAAGGTTGATATCACATTCCCTTTATTATGATTTAGGGTTATAGATGTGATGTAAATAGGCCTAGATGTTTAGTAGGGTGTGGATGTTAGAGTACGGGTGATGACCAAATTTATAAATTGGCAAAAAGGTCATCCGTGGGTAGGTAATGCCCTAAAAGTAAGAGTTATACCAATACTCTTATGTTATATACTTATTTACCAACCATGTGTTGAGTAAATGGTCAGGTGAGTCATGGATAATGTGTCACTATGGACTGGTTGTCCTAGCTTGCCATGATCAGTTGAGTACGCCTCTCTATAGGATAGAGAGTGTACTGATCAAATGGGCGTGACTCTCTGTTGAACAGAGAGTTTGTGGTAGATGTCTGTATGTGAGATAGTACCTTCATGTCATTGCATGCATACTGACGACATCGTCTCCCTTGGAGTTGAGAGAGTCGTTAGTCATCCTGCCTCCCAGGTTATTCCCAGAGGAGTAACTGGTGCGAGGCCAGAGCATTTGTTGTGCCGCACTCTACCATTATAGACGATGGTAGTTGGGGTGCGTGCAGTTGTCCTGGGTGCATGACACTCGACCACTCATTGGTAGTGTCAGTCGAAGTGGACAGCAGCAGGGACCCCCGTTATGTAGCGAGCTCTTTACGCTCATATGCTACTTGATCATACTGCCCACTCGATCACTCTAGAGCAGTGGTTGGTGTGAGTTGAGACAGTTGTCATGTCGTGCCACCTAGGCCACACTGGGGTCGTGGTAGCGAGTAGAGTGTGAGCATGACCATGCATCTTTGCATTCTTAGTATCATGTTTGCATATTGCTATATATATATACATACATGCTTATATATATACATACATGGATGATGGTGATCAGTATACATACAAATATAGTCTATATGTATACTCACTTTGATGATGCATTTGTATGTACTATGTTTGTTGCATTTGTTTGTACATATTCATACATGCTATTGTATTTTCTGTATGGTAGTAAGCCGGTACTTGTATACCTGTTGGTTATTCACTATGATACCCTCGACTCATATCATGATGTAGTGTGAGTTAGTATTATTCGTTATACCTTGTGTTGTGGATATATGTCCAGGTTGGATAAGGATAGAGTAGCTGACTGTCAGGTATGTCAGTATCATTTGTTGTTCAGTTTATTTAGTGTATGCATGCATGTATACTTGTTATGCTGATGTATACCTATGGTACGAGTAGATTAAACTGTTGAATGACATGTAATATTGATACATATATTTACATATTCTATCTTATTACCTGTTGAATTTTACTCACCACCATAGACCCTGGGTTTTTCTGTCGCCCAGGTAACAGGTAGAAGTTTTCGTGATGACTTGGAGATGCACCGACGATCCATCCCATCTCCATTTTCCGAGTCTCCCGAGGAATTCATTTTATGTCTTGGATTTTGATTATGTTATGGACTTGTTTTATTATAGACTTTGTCGTGATGTCATGGACTTTATTTCTGTAGTCGATGTTTTATTTACGGTTTTATTACTATGGACTTGTCAGGTGGTTTACACCTATATGTTTTTAGTATGTTTGTTGTGGGTATGTGGTTTATGTTTCCGCTGTGGTTGTATATTTATGTTATGTTGTTGTTGTGGGCCTACGGGCCTTTTATTAACCCGAAATGTTGCCACGTACAGGGGAGATGTCATCCGTTTGATTTTCGACACGGCATACTCTTGGGGCGTGACAACTTTATTGGTATCAGAGCCGAAGGTTCTGCGATGCCATACAATGATTTTGTTTTTGAGTTTTGGATTCTCGGGAGTCGGTATATGTTTTCGGATTTGGTTTTTGTGAGATGGGATTGATAGCGGCATAAGCTCCAGGCATCATGAAGTAAGAATTTCTGATAACTCATATTTCAGATAGTTACTTATCTAAATTTGTTCAACAGGTGTATGCAGTCAAAGATATGGCACCTATGCAAACTCGTAGTAGAGGTCGTCCATCAAGGCGATCCGTCGGAGTTGAGGGACAGGAGGCTGCTACTACTGAGCCCGTTATTCGGGAACAACCTCAGCTTTCCCCTATTGGTGATTCGGAGCCTCAGAATCCAGATGTACCATTGACTATGCTAGAGCCTGCAGAGTCTAGTTGGCTCAATGATAAGGCACGGATACTCGTGTTAGCACGTTCGGCCAAGGAAAAGTTCACCTTGTTCCGAGGGGAGTCCGACCCATGGATTGCCCGTTCTTGGCTGGAAAATATGGAAGACACCTTCGAGTACATGAATTGTACAAATGTGGAGAAGGTGGGCCTTGCTACGTATCATCTCAGAGATCAGGCTGTCACTTGGTGGAAATTGCAGAAGACTCTACTCGGGGAGCATGGGATTACTTGGGCTATCTTTCGAGACGCTTTTTGGAGACAATACTTTCCTTCGACGTTTTCTATAGCACGTCGTCAAGAATTCTTGAGCCTAAAGCAAGGTGATCGTTCCGTCATGGAGTACAACGCAAAATTTACTAGACTATTAGAGTTCTGCTCTCATCTGGTAGCATAGGATGCAGATTGGATGTACCAGTTCACACAGGGTCTTGCTACTTATATACGGAGCCAGATGTCAGGATCTATCATTACCTCATATAGGGAGGCATTGGACCATGCCCTCTTCATCAAGATGACTTCCCAGCAAATTTCTAGGGAAAAGGATATAGAGAAGCAGATGACTCAGGGCAAGCAGCAAAACCAGGGTTCAGCTCAGGGGACTCAAAAGAAATGGGAGCAAAAAGGAACTACGCGAGGTGCTACAGAAGGGTCAGCTAGATTGTAGAAGGGGAAACATCCAGCATCAGAGTATTCTAGAGGGTCTCAGAGTAGCCGTAAGGGTCGAAGCAGGAATGGATGCTATAAATGTGGATCTGAAAGCCACAGAGTATCAAAGTGTCCTTTGGAGCAGCCGGTTTGCTATTATTGCAAACAACCGGGTCATACTAGTCGTGATTGTACCGCTGAAATTGGAGTTTCTGGTAGCTCGACAAGGGAAGAAGTCTACCAGGCGTGAAGGCGGCGCACCCGCGAACTTCGGACATATGGGCGAAGGCGCCCGGTACCTCCACGGCTCGGTTGCGGATGCGAGGTGCCCGTACGGTGATCAAGCGGCGATCGGTATCACTGCATCTCCGGTGATCTACTTGTTAGTAATATATGAGAGATGTCCTAAGGCAATCGCCTTATGTATGAACCATTTATATGATAAATGAAGATTCACTATTTGAGTATACATGTTTAATGTATTTGATTGGATCTTAAACTCATTTACTCGATGTCACGATCGATTCACGGCATGAGAGAATTTGTGATTGGATCACAACTAGTGAGTATCTCTACATGTGTAATTGTGATGTATCGGAATTATCCTAGTCGATGAATTGATGGATTTGGACACCATCAATTACAGCCGAGACTTACAGTATACTCCTTGGTGTATCCAAGCGGTGATTCTCCTTTGGTGGAGACATTGTGATGTCGGAGTTAATCGTGGATGCTAGTTATGGTAACTAGTTCATTGGAGTGACGGTAGTAAGACTTCATATGGTTCTCTGCATATATAGATATGTCAATGAAGTTCTTACTGTGGCTTAAGTGCGATGTTCCTTTGACTTGCGGTATTCAAGTCATCTTGATCATGGAGACTTATGCTTTGACATCTTAAGCAAAACATCTACGAGGAGATGTGGACCCGGGATGATTGGGTATAAGTCGAAGTGATCGAAGGTGTTTGAATAGCCTATAAAGGATTCACCACTCCTTGCGAGGAGATGTATACCCATGGCCTCTCGTCGGATTGTTACTAAAGTCTTTGGCCAAAGCATTACATGTTTAGAGTAGGGTACTCTTCGATACATGTGGAGTAACTAGAATCCGTAGGGCGAGGAAATGATACTTGGGCTAGGTGTGACGTGAGTCGACCTAGTGAGGGTGACACAATAGACCATGTCACGAACCAAGTGGGTATAAGATGAGTGAAGGGAATGGGGCACGATTCATTCGAGCTCTTGAAGGGTTTGAAATAGTTACGGATCAAGCGTTGATCTTTTGGTTAATTGGGGATCATGATGTACTACTAGGTGCCACTCATGATCGTTCTATAATTAATGGTTAATTATAGACGGCCAACATAAACCGAGAACCTATTTGGTCACACGCACAACGAGTGTAATCCAAAGGATTTAAAACGAGCTTGAGAATGAGATTCTCAGACCGAGAGAAACTATGTTTGGTTGGACCAAACATAAAGCGAGCATGAAATTGTTTGATCGCAATGGGGCGTGGATGGGCCGTGTCTTATGAAGACATAATGGATGGACCAAAATGGTTTGGTTCTAATCCAATGGATGAGAATAAACCAAAGGGTTTGGTTTATATTAAGCGAATGAACCAAAGGTTGGTTGGTTCATTTAACTTAAAATAAACCATCATGGTTTGGTTTATTTTAACTTATCTTAATGGAGGCGGGTTACGGGCTTTATGGATATGATCCATTAACCATTAAGAGAATTAGTTCTCTATAAAATAGGGCTTAAACCCTAATCCTAAAACCCTAATTGGAGTTCTTTGCCCAACCTAATTGTGCCGCCCCCTCCATCTTCTCTCCTAGTCGGCGCCAACCCTAGGTGTGCCGCCGCCCAACTTTTGTGCCGCCGTCCAAGTCATTGCCGGCGACCCTCCGGTGATCTCCTATAGGTTTGGCATCAAGGTGAGCCTTTTCTTTCCTTGGTTGGCCGGCACCTATATCCTCCACCAAGCTGTCCAGTTTTCTGGACAGCTTCTTCTCGTCGGGCGTCGTTTGGGCGGCGGTTAGTGCTCCGATAGCGCCTAACTTACCGGGGATTTGATCTCCGGTAATCCTCTGAGGTGGAGGACGAAGGATTCGTCAATTGGTTGACGAATACCTCTCCGGAGAAGCGAGTTTTGAGAACTCGTTTTAGGATCCGAATTTGGATTCTGATCGTGATCATCTCTCGATCACGTCGTCTTCAACACGAGGCTAGTAACCCGTACGAAGACGAAGCTCGTGGCTTAGCGAAGTCATCCCGAGGAGTTCGGCGTGGATACGGATAGAGACGATTCTTACGAGGATCGTTCCGGTTGATGTCGTTCCCGCTACACGTCATACGGAAGGTATAACGTAGATAAATTTCCTTTTATTGCAAATTTTAATTTACGGTTATGTCTACACTTGTTGTAATATGCATGCGTGTGTTGTGTGTGTTGTAATAAATATAGATTTATTATTTTAATTGCTTCATTGTGCTCATGTTCTGAAACATGATCGAACACACACTGTGATGTAGGAAACCTTGAGTGGCTATCGTGAGCCCAGGTTGTGTTTCAACATAATCGTAAAATGATTTTGCGATAGTCATAATGTATTTCTGGAAATTTTCTAAATTTTGGAAATTTAGAAGTATTTATGGAAATTTTTCAATTTTGGAAAGTCTAGAAGTATTTATGGAAATCTTCCACTTTTGGAAAGTTGGAAGTATTTATGGAAATTGATATTTTCCATAAATAAAATATTTGATTAGATTCTGGAAATTTGTTTCCTAATTTAATCATGAATTGATTTGGGAAATCAAATCTTAAAATATTTTATTTCCATAAGTAGTTTTAATGATTTAGGAAATTGGTTTCCTAAATAGATTTTCCTTAATCAAATAATTCCATGAATAAAATATGTGATTAGATTTGGAAATTTGTTTCCTAATTTAATTATGATTTGATTTGGAGAATCAAATCTTAAACACATTTTATTTCCATAAATAGTTATGACATATAAGGAAATTATATACATGACATAATTGTATGCCATGTAATTGCATTAGATGCATAACATTATGCCATGCGTGTCGTGACATGTAGATGTATGCCATGTATGCCATGCCATGTAGATAATAGTTATTTGCATGCAAAGAGGATGAGACATAAAAACCCTTAATCAATATTAAAGCCTACACCTTCCATTAATATGGTTAGAACCAGAGTTCTATTTCTTGTTTGGGTTGTTGGACTCTCTCCAAGCCCCTCGAACTGAATATGTTCAAACCATGGAATAGTTTAATACTAATATGGTAAGAGTCAGAGGTCAATCGTTAGCTTTGGTTGTTGGACTCTCTCCAAGCTGGGCTAATTGGTTGAATGCGCTCTAACCATATTAAAACTATATCCTGATTAATGGGTTGGCTTTAACCTGGAGCATCGGCTTGTTGGACTCTCTCCAAGGTCGATGTAAAGGGAGGTGAAGTTGGGTGCTATGCATATGATGCATACTTGTTAATGTGTTAACAACCCGATGTATGTGTGAACATTCAATTAGTTGATAGCACATTGTGATAGTTGCATATACGTGATATGCAATCGGTATAGATGATACCTACCGTCGTAGTTATGAATGGCTTGTTGGACTCTCTCCAAGGTTGTTCATAACTATGATGGATATCAGCCCATTCGGAGATGGACCTACAATCTCCCGAAGTGATTTTGGGGTTTTTGAAATTCGAAAAATGAATGGGATTTATAAATGTATATTGATGCATTTTTAAAATCATCTTTCTCATATATGCTCGTTTTGTATTTCTAAGTTAATATATTGATCATGATGTGTTTGAATTTGCGTTCCATTTTGGATTCAAATAAATTGACTGGGCCGAACTTCTTGGACAGGCTTAGAAACTTGAGAATTGTTCTCAAGGTGAAAAGCTTGTGTATGTCCTCGAAGCGCCTCTTCCCTCCCGTCCTAGTGACGATGCAACTTTGGACCAATTGTTGGCCTATCAGAAACATGTGAGTGATTCTGAACAAATGAGTTGCATCATGCTAGCCGCGATGGAACCCAAGCTACGAAAGCAGCATGAGCATATGGATGCTCATATCGTAGTCCTTCATCTCTGTGAGTTGGTTGATGAGCAAGTGAGATTCGAAAGGTTCGAAGTCTCCAAGCTCCTCTTCACCTCTGAGATGCAAGGAGGTTCATCTGTTGTTTCGCTCAACATGTCTTGAAGACTGTGGAGCCTTCTGAGAAGCATGAGTAGGGGACAGTGTTGTTAGTTGATTCCTCGAAGAAAGGTTCTAAGAGGGAGTCAAAGGAACAACAGAAGGGGAAGAAGAAAAAGGCTAAAAGGCAGAACCAGCTCAAAAGAGCACTTGCCATCATTATGGCAAGGAGGGTCATTGGCGAAGAAATTGCAAGGTTTATCAAGAGTCTGTGAAGAAGGATAAGGCATCGGATGCCCCATCTTCTTCAGAAATCTTCTTTATTGATTGTCATTCTATTTCCTTAGACACTTGGGTATTGGATACTGGGTGTGGCTCACATATATGTAATGACATACATGGGCTAAGGAATAGAAGAAGACTCCAAGGAGAGTCAAATTTACGTGTTGGGAATGAAGCAAAGGTTGTTTGCACTCGCCATCGAACGTATTTGTTGAAACTCCTCGCAGACTTGTCTTAGAACCGACAATTGCTTTTATATTCCTTTGTTGATAAAGAACATCATTTCTATTTCTTGTTTAAATAGAAATGGTTTCCATTTGACGCTTAGTAACAATTGTTGTTACATAACTTTGAATGGGGTTCTTTATGGGACTGGAA
The DNA here is from genome assembly GCA_025175895.1 of Wurfbainia villosa. Taxonomy (NCBI): domain Eukaryota; kingdom Viridiplantae; phylum Streptophyta; class Magnoliopsida; order Zingiberales; family Zingiberaceae; genus Wurfbainia; species Wurfbainia villosa. Next base: position 37,649,516 of record CM046006.1, read on the forward strand.
CTTTAAGCAATGGTGTTTATACGTTGGACGTATCCAGTGACATTTGCAATATCGAAGCGAGCAACAACAGTGCTCGAAAGGATAATCAAATAGACTCCTACATGTGGCATTGTCGTCTTGGCCATGTAAGCAAGAAACGCATGTCCGAATTACACCGATGTGGAATTCTGGAATCGTTTGAATTGGATTCATACGATACATGCAAATCATGCTTAAAAGGCAAGATGACTAAGTTACCTTTTACGGGAAAAGGTGAACGAGTGGGAGAGTTACTAGGTCTAATACATACTGATGTATGTGGACCTATGTCAACTCAAGCTTTAGGAGGCTATAGCTACTTCATTACCTTCACCGATGATCACTCACGGTTTGGGTATGTGTTCTTGATGAAACACAAGTCTGAAGCCTTTGAAAGGTTCAAAGAATTCAGAAATGAAGTAGAGAAACAACATGACAAAAGTATTAAAATACTTCGATCGGATCGAGGTGGTGAATACTTAAGTCAAGAGTTTCTTGATTATCTAAGAGACAATGGCATATTGTCTCAATGGACTCCGCCATATACACCACAGCATAATGGTGTATCTGAGAGGCGTAACCGGACCTTGTTGGACATGGTCAGGTCAATGATGAATCATGCGACTCTTCCCAAGTCCTTTTGGGGTTATGCACTTCAGACAGCTGTTTACTTGTTAAACAGAATGCCTACCAAGGTAGTCTCAACTACTCCATATGAGATATGGAATGGTAAGAAACCTCATGTATCTTACTTGAAGATATGGGGTTGTCCTGCTTATGTGAAGCGGACAAGACGTATAAATTGGATGCTAAGTCCGATAAATGTCTATTTATTGGATACCCTAAGGAAACAAGGGGTTACCAATTCTATCATCCTGTGGAACAAAAGGTGTTTGTTTCAAGGCATGCTGTGTTTCTAGAGAAAGAGTTTCTCTTGCAAGAAAACAGTGGGAGTGTCGTCGAGCTTGTGGAGGCTCGAGAGACTCAAATAGACATTGATGAGATACCGGTGAACAACAAATGACAACTCATAGTGATGAGCAATCGGCTGGACTTATTGTAACACCACATCTTCGTAGATCTGGTAGAACACGCAATATTCCTGAGAGATATGGATTTCTCGTAAGTGAATCGAACGACGTGTTACTCATTGATGATGAGGAGCCTACCAGTTATGAAGAAGTGCTGACAAGTTCAGAAAGGGATAAGTGGCTTGGTGCCATGAAGTCGAAAATAGATTCCATGTATGAAACCAAGTTTGAACTTGGTCGACGACCAAGGGATAAAGCCTATAGGGTGCAAGTGGGTTTTCAAGAAGAAAATCGACATGGATGGTAATGTGATTACCTATAAGGCTAGATTGGTGGCGAAAGGATATCGTCAAAAACAAGGTGTTGATTATGACGAAACCTATTCGCCTGTAGCTATGCTTAAATCCATTCGGATGCTCCCGCCATAGCGGCTCATTATGATTATGAGATATGGCGATGGATGTGAAAACCTTTTCCTTAATGGAAACCTGCTCGAGGACGTGTATATGATACAGCCTGAGGGTTTCACATCGGTTGATAAAACCAAGGTATGCAAATTGCGACGGTCCATTTATGGATTGAAGCAAGCATCCAGGAGCTGGAATATCCATTTTGATGAGACGATCAAAAGGTTTGATTTCTCACAAAATCCAGACGAACCTTGTGTGTACAAGAAGGTTAGTGGGAGTGCAGTCATGTTCCTAGTATTGTATGTCGATGACATATTACTTATAGGAAAGATGTGTCAATCTTACAGTCAGTTAAGGTTTGGTTATCCAAGACATTCTCTATGAAAGACCTGGGAGAAGCAACCTACATCCTTGGGATTAAGATCTATAGAGATAGATCGAAACGGTTGCTTGGTCTTTCGCAGTCTACATATATAGACCGAGTGCTAAAGAGGTTTAGCATGTCGGAATCCAAGAAAGGTTTCCTACCCATCAGGCATGGGATACACCTTTTGAAGTCTATGTGTCCGCGCACAGAAGACGAGAGGATTTGCATGAGTAAGATTCCCTATGCATCCGCAATAGGATCTATCATGTATGCTATGTTATGTACGAGGCCCGATGTATCGTATGCTCTGAGTGTCACGAGCAGATACCAGTCTGATCCAGAAATGGATCATTGGGTGGCTGTTAAGACGATCCTTAAGTACTTGAGAAGAACTAAGGATGTGTTCCTAATATATGGAGAAGGGTACATGGTGATACGTGGGTATACGGATGACTCGCATGACAAGGATGATTCCATGTCTTTGTCTGGGTATGTATTCACCTGGAATGGAGGCGCAATAAGTTGGAAAGGTTCCAAGCTTGACACTATAGCGGATTCTTCCACTAAGGCAGAATACATTGCAGCTTTGGAAGTAGCAAAGGAAGCGGTTTGGATCAAGAAGTTCATCTCTGAACTTGATGAGGTCTCATCAATGATCCAAACATGTGCTTCGCCGCTATCATCTTATCAGAGAGATCATCAGTAGGAACGAAATACAAATCAAGAAAATTCCCACTGAAAGGAACTTAGCGGATCCTTTGACTAAAGCATTACCTCAAAGTAAGTTTGAGGGTCATGTTAGTGCTTATGGTATTGGATACCGTAGCGATTGGCATTAGGCCAAGTGGGAGTCTGTTAGTAATATATAAGAGATGTCCTAAGGCAATCGCCTTATGTATGAACCATTTATATGATAAATGAAGATTCACTATTTGAGTATACATGTTTAATGTATTTGATTGGATCTTAAACTCATTTACTGAATGTCCACGATACAATTCACAGCATGAGAGAATTTGTGATTGGATCACAACTAGTGAGTATCTCTACATGTGTAATTGTGATGTATCGAATTATCCTAGTCGATGAATTGATGGATTTGGACACCATCAATTCCGAGACTAGCACGGTATACTCCTTGGTGTATCCAAGCAAATGATTCTCACACGGCCGGGAGACATTGTGATGTCCTGAGTTAATCGTGGATGCTAGTTATGGTAACTAGTTCATTGGAGTGACCAACCGTAAGACTTCATATGGTTCTCTGCATATATAGATATGTCAATGAAGTTCTTACTGTAGCTTAAGTGCGATGTTCCTTTGACTTGCGGTATTCAAGTCATCTTGATCATGGAGACTTATGCTTTGACATCTTAAGCAAACATCTCGAGGAGATGTGGACCCGGATGATTGGGTATAAGTCAAGTGATCGAAGGTGTTTGAATAGCCTATAAAGGATTCACCACTCCTTGCGAGGAGATGTATACCCATGGCCTCTCGTCGGATTGTTACTAAAGTCTTTGGCCAAAGCATTACATGTTTAGAGTAAGGTACTCTTCGATACATGTGGAGTAACTAGAATCCGTAGGACGAGGAAATGATACTTGGGCTAGGTGTGATGTAGTCAGCCTAGTGGGGACTGACACTATAGACCATGTCCTGAACCAGGTGGGTATAAGATGAGTGAAGGGAATGGGGCACGATTCATTCGAGCTACTGAAGGGTTTCAGAAATAGTTCTGGATCAACCGTTGATCTTTTCGGTTAATTGGGGATCATGATGTACTACTAGGTGCCACTCATGATCGTTCTATAATTAATGGTTAATTATAGACGGCCAACATAAACCGAGAACCTATTTGGTTACACGCACAACGAGTGTAATCCAAAGGATTTAAAACGAGCTTGAGAATGGGATTCTCAGACCGAGAGAAACTATGTTTGGTTGGACCAAACATAAAGCGAGCATGAAATTGTTTCAGTCGCAATGGAAGTGTGGATGGGCCGTGTCTTATGAAGACATAATGGATGGACCAAAATGGTTTGGTTCTAATCCAATGGATGAGAATAAACCAAAGGGTTTGGTTTATATTAAACGAATGAACCAAAGGTTGGTTCGGTTCGTTTTAACTTAAAATAAACCATCATGGTTTGGTTTATTTTAACTTATCTTAATGGAGCGGGTTAATGGGCTTTATGGATATGATCCATTAACCATTAAGAGAATTAGTTCTCTATAAAATAGGGCTTAAACCCTAATCCTAAAACCCTAATTGGAGTTGCCGCCCAACCTAGTTGTGCCGCCCCCTCCCTCTCCTCCAACCCTAGGTGTGCCGCGCCTTTGTGCCGTCCAAGTCATTGCCGGCGACCAAGCTTCAGCCGGTGAACACTCCGGCGACCCTCCGGTGATCTCCTATAGGTTTGGCATCAAGGTGAGCCTTTTCTTTCCTTGGTTGGCCGGCGCCTATATCCTCCACCAAGCTGTCCAGTTTTCTGGACAGCTTCTTCTCCTCTCGTCGGAGCGTCGTTTGGACGACGGTTAGAGCTCCGACAGCGGCTAACTTACCGGGGATTCGATCTCCGGTAATCCTCTGAGGTGGAGGACGAAGGATTCATCAATTGGTTGACGAATACCTCTCCGGAGAAGCGAGTTTTGAGAACTCGTTTTAGGATCCGAATTTGGATTCGGATAGTGATCATCTCTCGATCACGTCGTCTTCAACACGAGGCTAGTAACCCGTACGAAGATGAAGCTCGTGGCTTAGCGAAGTCATCCCGAGGAGCTCGGCGTGAATACGGATAGAGACGATTCTTACGAGGATCGTTCCGGTTGATGTCGTTCCCGCTACACGTCATACGAAAGGTATAACCTAGATAATTTCTTTTATTGCAAATTTTAATTTACGGTTATGTCTACACTTGTTGTAATATGCATGCGTGTGTTGTGTGTGTTGTAATAAATATAGATTTATTATTTTAATTGCTTCCGCTGTGCTCATGTTTACGAAACATGATCGAACACACACACGCCGCGGTGCCGGAAACCCAACACTACTATCCAGGAGTATCTGCACCGCAACAATTCTTACCAGCCAACTCTCAGGGATATCTCATGCCTGCACCAGCAACTCAGCCTCCATTACCACAGAGCCAGATCCAGCCGGAGTGGAGGCACACTACTACTTCGTCAGGGATGCAGTCGACGAATATCGAGACTGGACGAGTTTTTTCCATCACAGAGATGAGGTACAGTGGGCTGAGGGATCAGTCATACGGGGTATGATTTCAGTTTATTCCATATACGCTGATACTTTGATTGATATCGATAGTTCTCATTCATTAGTATCTAGAATATTTCTGGGTAGAGTTGGAAGAATCCCAATGGTTCGTTCTTGTGGGTTAGCAGTATCCTTGCCATCAGGAGAGGTACTGACTAGCCACCAAGAAATCAAAGGTTGCCCGTTAGATTTTGACGGGCATATCCTTACAGTGGACCTCCAGGTGTTAGAAATGATAGAGTTCGATATTATTCTCAGTATGGACTGGTTGGTCGCTTATCACGCTACAGTGGATTGTAGAGCAAGGATGGTGACATTTCGACCACCGGATCAACCAGCTTGGGAATTTGTTGGTACTAGAGATGATGGATTATCTATTATATCGGCTTTACAGGCTCAGAAGCTATTGCCCCAGGGTTGTCAGGGTTATTTATTATCTTTAGTCAAAGTTGAGAACGAAGGACTAGCACCCCTCTTTGATGTGCGAGTAGTCCGAGAGTATCCAAATGTATTTCTAGATGAACTTCCAAGCTTGCCACCTCCTAGGCAAGTTGAATTTGCAATAGAGGTTATTCCAGGAACCGTGCCTATATCGAAACCTCTTTATCGAATGACACTGAAAGAGCTGAATTAACTTAAAGTTCAACTGCAGGAGTTGCTGGATAATGGATTCATCCGACCTAGTGTTTCACTATGGGGAGCACCGGTACTCTTTGTCAAAAAGAAGGATGGATCGTTGCGGTTATGTATTGACTATCGACAACTGAATGCAGTCACAGTTAAGAACAAATATCCGCTGCCGAGGATAGAAGATTTGTTCGATCAGCTTAAGGATACATGCGTGTATTCTAAAATTAATCTGCGCTCAAGATATCATCAACTTCGGATAAGAGATGAGGATGTTCAGAAAATAACTTTCCTCACCCGTTATGGGCATTATGAGTTTCTAGTGATGTCGTTCGGTCTCACGAATGCCCCAGATGTATTTATGGACTTAATGAACTGGATATTCCTGAGGTATATAGATCAGTTCGTGATAGTATTCATCGATGATATATTGATTTATTATCGATCCGAGGAGGAGCATAAACAACATCTACGGATAGTATTGGAGACATTGCGACGGGAGCAGTTGTATGCCAAATTTAGCAAGTGTGCGTTCTGGTTATCCTCAGTAGGTTTTCTTGGATATGTGGTGTCCAACAGAGATATTTCTGTAGATCCCCAGAAGATTGAGGCGATTACCAATTGGGAGCAGCCAAAATCAGTTCAGGAGCTCCGTAGTTTCCTGGGTCTGGTCGGGTATTATCATAGATTCGTGGAGGGATTCTCGAGTATCACCATGCCACTCACTCGCCTGACTCGAAAAGGGGTCAAGTTCACCTGGTCAGAGGCTTGTGAAACTAGCTTCCAGGAGCTTAAGCGACGGCTAGTTTCTGCACCAATCTTAGTGATTCCTTCTGGTGTTGATGGGATGGTTCTTTATATGGATGCTTCTATCCAACGGTTGGGTGCAGTTCTAATGCAGTCCAACCGTGTGGTTTCTTATGCCTCCCATCAACTAAAAGATCATAAAAGGAATTACCCAGTGCACGATCTAGAGTTAGCCGCCATTATTTTCACATTGAAGATATAGAGGTACTACTTGTATGGGATTACCTTTAAGTATCTGCTCATTACACGTAAAGAGTGAATCAGACGAGACGGTGGATGGAATATCTAAAGGATTACGACTGCACCATCCAGTATCATCCGAGAAAAGCTAATGTGATAGCAGATGCGCTGAGCAGGAAGTCTCGTGGAGTTTTGGCCAGTCATCTGACAAAAATTACTAATCTAGTTCAATAGTTCTCAGAGTTGGGATTGTCTGAACACGATCAAACATCCCGGGGGATATTAGTTTCTATGGTTGCCCATTCCGCTATTGCTGAGAGGATCAAGGAAGCACAAGTTAGTGACCAACATCTGTAGTTCTTGTGCAACACAATAGACTCATAATGTCAGATGGATTTCTCGAGTGACGAGAATGGTGTACTTCATTTTCGTGGACGATAATGTGTTCTGAACACACACCCAGTTAAGGAAGAACTGCTATAGGAAGTACATCAGTCGAGATTTGCTATACATCTTAGTGGTACTCGGATGTACCAGGATTTGAAGCGGTTATATTGGTGGAACGGTATGAAACGAGATATTGCAGACTTTGTTGCACGATGTCTAGTATGCCAGCAAGTGAAGGATGAACATCAAAAACCTGTTGTCTTACTTCAGGAAATTCCGATCCCGGAATGGAAGTGGGAAAATATCACGATGGATTTCGTTATGGGATTACCCAGAACCCGTAAAGGACATGATGTGATTTGGGTGATCATAGATCGATTAACCAAATCAGCTCACTTCCTTCCGATTCGTGAGACGGACTCATTGGATCGTCTAGCAGAATTGTACTGTCGTGAGATCATCAGATTGCATGGTGTACCATTGAGTATCATATCTGATAGAGATCCGCGATTTACTTCACGATTCTGGCAGAGTCTGCAGTAGGCCATGGGCACAGAGCTTTGACTCAGTATAGCCTTTCATCTGCAGACAGACAGACAGTCCGAACGTACCATTCAGACTCTGGAGAATCTATTGAGATCTTGTGTCATGAATTTCGGTGGCAGTTGGGAGGATCACATTCCTTTAGTGGAGTTTGCCTACAACAACAGCTACCACTCTTCTATCCAAATGGCTCCTTTCGAGGCATTATACGGCAGACCCTGCAGATCTCCTGTGTTATGGGAGGAAGTTGGGGAACGACAGATATTGGGGCCTCAGAGTATCCAACATGATGCAGAGTTGGTACGAGTCATCACACGACGATTATCAGAGGCACAGGATAGACAGAAGTGTTATGCGGACCAGAGGCGAAGGCCTTTGGAATTCTTAGTCGGGGACCATGTATTCCTACGAGTGTCACCCACCAAAGGAGTCAAGAGATTTAGGCTAAAAGGAAAATTAGCTCCATGTTACATTGGTCCATTTGAGATATTGAAGCAGATTGGAGGTGTTGCTTATCAGTTGGCTTTACCTCCGACACTTGCGGGTGTTCACAACGTATTTCATGTATGCTGAGAAAATATGTGACGTGATATGACCATGTTCTGAAAGAGGTTCCGATACCACTCCAGGTGAATGCGACTTATGAGGAGATTCCGATGCGGATTCTTGGTCGCAAGGAGCGACAGTTGCGGAAAAAACCATCCGACTCGTAAAGGTGGGATGGCAGCATCACACGGATGAGGAGGCTACATGAGAGATGGAAGATACTATCCGAGCTTGATACCCTCATCTGTTTGTTTGAGGTATGTGGTTATTTCGGAATATGCTTGATCTAATTTTTGCATTTAAGTATGAAATTTGGGGACCAAATTTTTATAAGTGGGGGAGAATATAAAATACCACAGAAAAAAAATAATAATAAAATAAAATAAAATAAATGTTGGGTAATTAGGAGAATACCCTATAGAATTTTTTTAGGAATTTTTAGGAATTTTTCTGGACTCGAATGAGGATTTCTAAGACCCTCTTTGCTTAGAAGGGGTTAAAGGGCTTAATGAGTCTGAAATTCGACCCATTTACCTGCCAACCCGACCCGTTTCATTAACGGAACCATTTTCACACTGCTAACTTTTATTTCTCGTGTAGCGTTTCCCGATCGTGACCTTACCCCTTTATCTTTTCCGCGACCACAGCGCCGATCGACATCTCCTCTCCGCACGAACAGATCTCTCCCTCTCGCTCGCTTTCTCTCCTCCTCCGCGCGACCTCTTCGACTCCTGCCACTCGGAGTTCATCGGCCCCTCTGCTCGAGTGGACAGTGGCAGGCGACGGTGCTCGTGGACAGACCAGAGCAATGAAGGAGGCTCTCGATTTGGGGGCTTGGGTCAACGACGACGACACTTTGCTCAGAAAGGGAAAATCGGTGACTTGCTGCCGGAGCTAGGAGTTCCAGCGGAAGCTAGGGCAGTGCCTCGGGGGTGTTGAGTTCGCCGGTGAACAAAGGATCGCCGCCGGAATTGGGTAAGTTAAGGCCATCCTTCATCACTGATTGGTGTTTTGTGATGGTTCTGATGCGGTGGTGGTCGTTCCTTAACCGGGTTTGATTTGGGCAGGAGGTGGGTCGACAAACAGGGGATAGGGAAAGGTTGGCTATCGGTTGTTGGAGACTTTGCTGTCGATGGGGTTCAACATCTGGTAAGGAAGAGTAATTTTCCTTTTTGTTCTGTGAATTTCTTACGGTAAAGATTGCATGTGGTGATGGTTGTTTGGGTGGGCAGTGGTTTCTGGTGAACAGGGGTAGTGGGATTAATTGCCAATTTTGTGAAGTTGTTGTCGGTGAGGATTAATTGCCAGTGAAGCTTTAATTTCTGGTAAGAAAGATCAATTACCTTTTTGTTCAGTGAATTCAATTCGGTGGAGATGGCTATGGGTTGGTTGTGAAGTGTTGAACGGGATGTGAGGGTTGTTGGCTGTGAATTAGAGGGGTTTGTCAACAAGATGGGCCGGCTGTTCGGCTGTAATTAAAGGGGGATAAGTTCTGTGTAGACCTTGTTGTGAACGGTTGTGATGCTCTATTTATGCCTTGTATTAGAGCTGTAGTTGTTGGTTGTGAATAAGGTTGATCTTGGTCTAAAAAGGGGGCTATGAGGTGATGTTTTGGCCGGCTGTGAGTGAGCCATAAACGGGTCTATGGGTGTCAATGTAGCTGTTCATAGGCTGTGATCGACTGCGAGTTGAGGTGTGTTCATGTAGGGTTGTCAGATTTTTATATCTGTATGAATAAATGGTAGTAGAGTGCATTGAGGTAAAGTCTATTTATGTTGCAAGTTGATTTGTGAATTGGGTTAATTATGGTGTTAAATGTACAAGTCGGGGGTTTCTAATTTGTATTCAATAAAGGGATGCGAATATATAAATGATAGAATAGTGAAATTATATATATATTTTTGTATGCTTGAACATGACCACAATGTTTGAAATGTGCAGGACGTCGATACGAGACGGGTCCGTGGACGTGAGGACTCTAGTACTACGAGCATTTACAGCAGGTGGGTAATTCCAACCCTGGTCAGGTAGTTTTAATGCATACAGATTTAGATGCATGATCGTCTTATATGATCATGTTACCTTGACCCTGCTCTTATTATCTTATGCTTGAACTTGTCATTGGCTACATTTACTCAAAGGTTGATATCACATTCCCTTTATTATGATTTAGGGTTATAGATGTGATGTAAATAGGCCTAGATGTTTAGTAGGGTGTGGATGTTAGAGTACGGGTGATGACCAAATTTATAAATTGGCAAAAAGGTCATCTGTGGGTAGGTAATGCCCTAAAAGTAGGAGTTATACCAGTACTCGTATGTTATATACTTATTTACGTCAGGTGAGTCATGGATAATGTGTCGCTATGGACCAGTGGTCCTAGCTTGCCATAATCAGTTGAGTATGCCTCTCTACAGGATAGAGAGTGTACTGATCAAATGGGCATGACTCTCTATTGAACAAAATAGAGAGTCTGTGGTAGATGTCTGTATGTGAGACAGTACCTTCATGTTATTGCATGCATACTGACGACATTATCTTCCTTGGGGTTGAGAGAGTCGTCAGTCATCCTACCTCCCACGTTACTCCCAGAGGAGTAACTGGTGCGAGGGCAGAGCATTTGTTGTTTCGCACTCTACCATTATAGACGATGGTAGTTGGGGTGCGTGCAGTTGTCTTGGGTGCGTGGCACTTGACCACTCATTGGTAGTGTCAGTCGGAGTGGCCAACAGCAGGGACCCCCGTTGTATAGCGAGCTCTTTACGCTCATATGCTACTTGATCATACTGCCCACTCAGCCACTCTAGAGCAGTGGTTGGTGTGAGTTGGGACAGTTGTCATGTCGTGCCACCTAGGCCACATTGGGGTCGTGGTAGCGAGTAGGGGTGCGCAGGCATGACCATGCATGCTGCATTGTCATATCATACGTTGTTTTGCATATTGCTATATATATATACATACATGCTTGTATATATATATACATGGATGATGGTGATCAGTATACATACAGATATAGTCTATATGTATACTCACTTTGATGATGCATTTGTATATACTATGCTTGTTGCATTTGTTTGTACATATTCATACATGCTATTGCATTTTCTATATGGTAGTAGGCCGATACTTGTATACCTGTTGGTTATTCACTGTGATACTCTTAACTCATATCATGATGTAGTGTGAGTTAGTATTATTCGTTATACCTTGTGTTGTGGATATATGTCCAGGTTGGATGAGGATAGAGTAGCTGACTGTCAAGTATGTCAGCATCGTTTGTTGTTCAGTTTATTTAGTGTATGCATGCATGTATACTTGTTATGCTGATGTATACCTATGGTACGAGTAGATTAAACTGTTGAATGACATGTAATATTGATACATATATTTACATGTTCTATCTTATTATCTGCTGATTTTTACTCACCACTACAGACCCTGGGTTTTTCTGTCGCCCAGGTAACAGGTAGAAGTTTTCTTGATGACTTGGAGCTGCGCTGACGATCCATCCCATCTCCGTTTTCCGAGTCTCCCGAGGAATTCATTTTATGTCTTGGATTTTGATTATGTTATGGACTTGTTTTATTATAAACTTTGTCGTGATGTCGTGGACTTTATTTCTGTAGTTGATGTTTTATTTACGGTTTTATTACTGTGGACTTGTCAGGTGGTTTACACCTGTATGTTTTTAGTATGTTTGTTGTGGGTATGTGGTTTATGTTTCCGCTGTGGTTGTATATTTATGTTATGTTGTTGTTGTGGGCCTACGGGCCTTGTATTAACTCGAAATGTTGCCACGTACAGGGGAGATGTCGTCCGTTTGATTTTCGACACGACATACTCTCGGGGCGTGCCAACTTTCCTAAATACAAAAAATTAATAAATACTTTCCTAAATGCAAAAAATTAATAAATACTTTGCTAAATGTAGAAATTTAATAAATACTTTTCTAAATGCAGAAAATTAATAAAATTTTAATCTAAAATGAAGAAAATTAAATTAAATATTCTAAAATGCAAAAAAAAATATTTTAATTATTATAAATATTATTCTAATACAGAAAATTATTTTAATTATTCTAAATTACAGAAAATTAATCTAAATATTATTCTAATGTAGAAACTTATTTAAAAATTATTCTAAGCAAGAAAAATTAATTAAAATTATTCTAAATTTAGAACAAATATTTAAAAATTATTCTAATGCTAGAACAAATAAAGAAAATTAATATAATGCTCTCGATGGTGGTTGCATCAAATTCGGAGCGCCCCCGCTCTGATACCAATTATAAGATCACAGTAATCCGAGAGAGGGGGTGAATCTCAGAGTTTAATAATTTTCTTTAATTTAAAACTTATTAAGTACGCAACAAAAATTAAATACAATTCAAACACAATCTGTTTACTTGGTTCACAACCCTAACTGGGTTGCTACTCCAAGGCCCGTAGCTCTTCCGAGAGCTACCTCGATGGGCAATCACTATAGTACCCTCCAATTCGAGAACTCTCGACTTCGGAGGAGTTCGCTTTTACAAAGATAAGAGAAGGGTAACACACTACCCTCTCTTGAAGTTAAGTACACAAGCGAATAAATAAAGAATCTTATAATCTACTTTATACCAACACAAATGAAGGATTGGATGTAGGCACGAGGTGTCAAAAAAGCGCCTTGTTGAAGATTCGAAGCTTTTGTGAGTGAGAGTAAATTTTGACAGCACTTTAACATAGTTGTAGTATCTTCTTCGGATTTGGTCGAGCACTTATATTATAAACCTTTTCCAGTCGACTGAAATTCCTTCCATTCGACTTCACATTAGCCCGTTGATATGGAACTTATGGTCTTCCAGTCGACTGAAACCTCTCTAGTCGACTCCAAATCGCCCTGCTCTGCATCGGGAAGTTTCCTACTTCAGTCGACTGAAACTCTCCAGTCGACTGAAACCTCTCTAGTCGACTCCAAATCGCCCTGCTCTGCATCGAGAAATTTCCTACTTCAGTCGACTGAAACTCTCCAGTCGACTGAAACACTTTCCAACTACAGTGCCAGATCTTCGACCGATCACCAGCTAATCCTGCCATGTGTGTATCCAGTCGACTAAACCAAACAAAGTTGACTGGAGTACATTCAGTTGACTGATACCTACAAAATGAGATTAGCACAAATACATAAAATCAAATGTGATAGCAGTAGTAATACTACTTGACCTCGACTACTAAGTCCCATGCGGACTTTCCGTCGGATCGACGCCTAGCTTTGTCCCCCTACAAAGGACTCGACTTCACCTCTTCACTCAAGGCTTACCTACTGGCTACCTACCGGACTTATCACTCTTGACATCCAATCTAACCCACCAGGGCTTCCACCAACTATCCGGTCTGCTTGACCCGGCTAGACTTTTTATCGATTGTCGAGTCTCCTAACCCAATCAGTCTTCATGCCAAATGTCTGGTCCACATGACCCATCTGGACTTCATGTCTAGTGTATGATCCTTCTAATCTGTCAAGTCAACTACCTAGTATCCAGTCAACATGACCTACTAGGACTTTCTGTTAAGTCTATACACTTAACACTGATATTAGAACACAAGTAATTCCTAACTTTAACTACAATTCATACATCAAAACCAAGGAGTGATGCTCACTGCATCAACAGAAAAGACCCTAACAAAAATTAGAAACTCATTTAAGGGGTCTAATGGTCAAAACTTAGGTTCTAGGAGGCAAGAACCATCAAGGGACAAGAAAGGTTTGGGGTCACAATCCTAACCCCAAGAAGACCTATCACGATATTTCATTCAATTATAGAACCATTTCTAGGTCTAGGAAAGCCAAGGTTACTAGGGAGATCATCCCTAAGACTAACCATGGTGTGTGTCTAGTGGCCAAGGGTTTTGTAAAACCTAGGAAGACTACTAAGAAGGTTACTAGCTAGGGAGGAAATCCCTAAGATTAACCTTGACAAAACCACAATGACCAAGGCTTTTAAGCCTAGGAGGGTCATTATGAGAGTATCTAGAGAAGTTATCCCTAGTGAATACCTTGTAAACCCAAGGATCTTTAATAGGTATTGGGTTCCTAGTAGCGTGATTCCATCATGCTAAATAGGTTAGAGTGTGCCAACCCAAAGTGGATGGGTAGTTAACCTAACCATGGTAGAGTTGATACTTTAGAACATTTTAGGATGTGCCAATATACTTTGAGAAGTTTGAAAAATTAATCAAATTGGAACAATTAGGTCTTTGAGGTCATGATGTGTCATTTTGGGTTTGGCACATTTGACAGATAAATGGTAATATGACAAAAATGAATTTAATCTTAACAAATGACAACTACTATTAAAATTTAGGTATTCTTATGCCTTACTCTTTATTTGTCATGCTTTGATTGTCATTTACCATGTCATGACATCATGTTTAGGTTTATCATATAAAATGTCATGATCATGCTTAGGGTTAATTTTTAATATCATGTTACTTACATTTATGTTATATGCCATGACATCATGATTATTGGTACATGTTTTAGTTATGTTTTCATTTATCCCATAATCATTATTCATGCATTAATTAAAATTGAGTTAAGGACAATGACATGATTTGAAGTCTCATGTATAAGGGAATCAAATAGAGTTGCCTAGAAAATGCATGAAACTCGAAATAACCAAAACCCACATCTCACAAGAACACTTGACTTGTATGTGTCTTCATACACCTTAGATACAAGTGAGATGTTAGGAAAATAAATTAAGGTTTTAAAATCATTTCAAAACCATTTTGAAAAACCTTGGTGAAGTCTATCTTTTGATAGCAATCACCATTGAAGGAGATGATACAAAGTAGGGTTAAAACATTGAACTTTTCAATAATTTTGAACTTTGTATCAATTTCACTATTTTATGGGTATTTTATTTCTCAACTATTTTCACCCATACTGATTGTTATAAGTATTATACATATGAATTTTCATGATTTTTTATTTATGTATAATTACTTATGATTTTTCGAATTTGATTTCTGAAAATTGATTTCTACACAGGGCAGAAATCAGTCAACTCCAATGGATGACAATCGACTGGTAGCTGAGAGAGTCGAATGCCAATGTTGATTTTGGATAAATAAGGTTGGTTTAGCCCATGTTCAGCTATGTCTAGGTTCTCTAACTGCTCCTAACCCTAGGATATGCTTTGGAAAGCATTGGAAGGGTGAAAATGTTGGTGCAGGGGCACCAGATAATCGAACCTATGTTTTAATTATGGAAAAGACACAAAGTCAAGGTTATTTTTTTATCTCACGAGCTAAAAAAAGTGTGCAGAATTGCTAAGCTAAGCTGAAGGTCAGCGACACCCAGAGGGAACCGTGGTGGTCGGACGACACCGGGAGGACTTCAGAGGGAGCCGAAGAACTCAAGTGAAGATCGAAAGTGAAGCTTCAAAGGTAAAGATTGAGGTAAGCTCGTGTGAGTGAGTGTAAGTAAGGTTGTGTCCTCCGTAAAGGGACGTTCTTAAGTGACAATCCGACCAAGGCTTTCCATGGAAGGTCTAAGTCGAGATCAGATGGTAAACGACCATCGAACTTACTTATATTAACTGCATTTTCGAGCTAACTCTTCATTGAAATTGGAAACCCTGCCATCAGTCGACTGATGGCTTGTATCAGTCGACTGATGCCTTAAACGGTCGACTGGTAAGGGTAGCAGTCGACTGATGGTCAAGGACCATCCTCGAGGATAGTCAAATTTTATCTCCATTTCTCAAGGGCTAGGTGGCATCACCTCATAAAACCTCATCTCAATGATTAGGGTTTCACAAGGCTATAAAAGTAGGGGGTCTCCACCCCTTTTCCATCATTCAAAGTCCTTCTAAGTTCTCCTGCAACGCCATGACTCTCCGACAATCCTACATCGACGAAGCACTGTCGAAACGCCAATGAGCCAAGCTTCTTCTTCTAACTCTTTAGTCGTCGGTAACTTTTAAAGTTGTTATTTCATTATATTCAGTTTCAATTTGTATTTCGGAGCTTTTAATCGTGACAATGAGAGGGGGAGTGTCCCTCTACCTTAATCTTTTTCGAGCTTTTGTATTTCGTTATCTCCTACCTCTAACGAGGAGGAGATTGTTTTAGTGAATTGCCCTCCGTACGTGGTCTCAGACCATTAGGGCCTTGGATTAGCAGCCGAAGGCTATGAACCAAGTAAAAATAAAAAGTGCTATATTTATTTTCCGCTGCGTTTACTCTTACTCGTGTTTTATATCAAACGAAAAAGAAAAAGTTCCTCTTGCGCTATTCACCCCCCTCTAGCTCTCAAATCGATCCAACAAATGGTATCAAAGTCGGGGGCACTACGATTTGGTGAAACCACCAATCTAGCATTTTTTTTATTTTCCTTTTCATATTTATTATTTTATGTTTTTCTCCCACACTACTAATCCAAGATGAAGTCTTGGTACCCTTTTTTGGTTGTGTTTACAAGTATCTCTTCGCTTCGGGAGTAGCTCACGGTAAAACGAGCATAACTTTTTACACAAGTGGACCCACAAAACGTGCTACCCACCAAATCGAGGTTCTCTCGGAGATCTACATTCTTATGAGGGTTTACTCTCATAACAAGCTATCTTCGATCCCAAAAAATGATGTTTAGTACCTTTTTCGGGACACCAAAGATCGTAAGTGTTTAATTTTTATTTGACCTTTTATTTCTCTTTGTTTTCTTGTTACTTCTTGCATTACTAATCCAAGACTAGAGTCTTGGAAAGTTTTTCGTGTTCTTTTTATTTGTGCAAGATTTTTTTTTAATGACTCACATTGAGGGGTACAGCACCACCCGACCTCCGTTCTTTAACGGAGATGATTTCCGTTATTGGAAAGGTCGGATGGAGTGTTTTTTAAAAACACAAGTCTAGACTTGGATAATCATCCAAACCGACTTTGCTCTACCCACAAATGATCAAGGCCCTTGGACTTCA
This sequence comes from Wurfbainia villosa, assembly GCA_025175895.1. Classification (NCBI taxonomy): domain Eukaryota; kingdom Viridiplantae; phylum Streptophyta; class Magnoliopsida; order Zingiberales; family Zingiberaceae; genus Wurfbainia; species Wurfbainia villosa. Next base: position 37,666,671 of record CM046006.1, read on the forward strand.
ACAAATGATCCAATGCAACCAAGAAACAAATCGAAGCCGATGCAAAGGCGACCCAAATGTTGCAGTGCGATCTGTCCAAAGAGGAGCTCAACCGCATCGAACCCTTCATCAGCGCAAAGGACCTATGGAACAAATTAATCGAGCTACACGAAGAAACATCTGATGCTAAGGTATGTAAAAGGGATTTGTTTTTAAATAAACTATACAATCTAAAGATGCAGGATCGCGAGACCGCCACCCAACTACATGCGCAGATCCAAGACATCGTCAACGGTCTTCACTCGATCGGGCAAGCTGTAGAGATTCGGGACCTTATAAGGTATGCTTTAAATGCTTTCCCTAGGACTACCTTGTGGGAATCCATGGTCGATGCATACAAGGTTTCTAAGGACCTTTCAAAACTTAGACTAGATGAAATGTTTTCGAAATTCGAACTTCACGAACAAACTAATGTGGTTCGGGCCGAGAGAGGTGGTGCTTTACTTGCAGGACAAAGAAGAAAAGAGAAGAACAAGCCACCTCCCGAGCAAGAAGACGGATCCGAACCCGAGGATGAATCCTAATCTGAAGAGGAGGCCACAATAGTCAACATGGTGTGAAGAATAGTTCGAAAAGAAAGAGAGAAATTGAGGAACGAGAAGAAGGGGCGATTCGAATCAAAGAGGAGGCCAAAACAAAAGGGAGCAAAGAAGGCTCTTCATGCAACTTGGGAGAACGAAGAAGATGAAGGCATTAGCATAGCATACATGGCAAGACTAGAAGAGTCCGAGTCAGAGTCCGAAGCCGAGTATGAGTCCAACTCTGACTCCGACCTCTAAGCTGACTTCGAGAAAAGACTCAAAGTCGGGCCAAAAGAGAAAGTCAAGGTTAGACATTCTTTAATTAGTATGATTTATCATACAATTAAAAGGCTAACTAGGAAATTAGCTAAGTCTGAGTCTAGGGTCGAGTCTTTGCTTGAGGGGGTTGAAACCCTTAAGCACCAGTGTTCGACTGGTGTTTGGCTGGATCAAGTCGACATCAGTCGACTGCTTAAGGGAAGCAGTCGACTGATCGCACTATGCACGGGCATAGAAGCTAGTCGAGCTCGCCAGCACTCGACTGATGGGTTATCAGTCGATTGATGGGTACCATCAGTCGACTGATGTGTGATCCGTTGGAACTTGACCAACGTAGATCTGGCCATTGTGAGACAACGGCTACAGGACCAGTCGACTGATGCATACGAAATCAGCTTGATGCAGGTTATAAATGGAGCTCAAGATGGGGGATTTCGCTAAGACTTTTGTGAAGCTATTGGAGGGGAATTGTTGTTGCATTCTAGACCTTCAAGAGCCATCTAAAGCAAGCAACAAGAAAGTGATCAAAGAAATTGTGTAAAAGTTCTCTTTTGTATTGTCTTTGTATTTCTTCTTGTATTTCATATTACTTGTTGTAATAGCTTGTATGAGGTTTCTCCACCTCTGACGTGTAGTCGAGAAGGAGTTTAGTTTGTGTCGTGCGCATAACTAGAGCTCAGTGAGCTCGCCCGTGGAGTAGGAACCATTCAGTTCCGAACCACGTATATCTTGTGTATTGTTGTGTGCTTGCATTTTTGTTATCATTATTAATGTTATTTTCGCTGCGCTAACGACAATTGTAGATGAGCACGCAAGAAGAACGATCGAATTCCACCGTACGATGTTTGAGGGCTATTCACCCCCCTCTAGCCGGCCACCATCGACCCAACAATTACCTTCACCGATGATCACTCACGGTTTGGGTATGTGTTCTTGATGAAACACAAGTCTGAAGCCTTTGAAAGGTTCAAAGAATTCAGAAATGAAGTAGAGAAACAACATGACAAGAGTATTAAAATACTTTGATCGGATCGAGGTGGTGAATACTTAAGTCAAGAGTTTCTAGATTATCTAAGAGACAATGGTATATTGTCTCAATGGACTCCGTCAAATACACCACAGCATAATGGTGTATCTGAGAGGCGTAACCGGACCTTATTGGACATGGTCAGGTCAATGATGAATCATGCGAATCTTCTCAAGTCCTTTTGGGGCTATGCACTTCAGACAACTGTTTACTTGTTAAACAGAATGTCAACCAAGGTAGTCTCTACTACTCCATATGAGATATGGAATAGTAAGAAACCTCATGTATCTTACTTGAAGATATGGGGTTATCCTGCTTATGTGAAGCAGACTGTATCAGAAAAATTGATGCTAAGTCTGATAAATGTCTATTTATTGGATACCCTAAGGAAATAAGAGGTTACCAATTCTATCATTCTGTGGAACAAAAGGTGTTTGTTTCAAGACATGCTATGTTTCTAGAGAAAGAGTTTCTCTTACAAGAAAATAGTGGGAGTGTCAACGAGCTTGAGGAAGCTCGAGAGACTCAAATAGACATTGATGAGATACCTGGTGAAGCACAATAGCCAATAACTCATAGTGATGAGCCATCGGCTGGACCTATTGTGACACCACATCTTCGTAGATCTAGTAGAACACGTAATATTCCTGAGAGATATGAATTTCTCATAAGTGAATTGAACCACGTGTTACTCATTGATGATGAGGAGCCTACCAGTTATGAAGAAGTTCTGACAAGTTCAGAAAGGAATAAGTGGCTTGAAGCCATGAAGTCGGAAATGGATTCCATGTATGAAAACCAAGTTTGGAACTTGGTTGACCCACCCGAAGGCATAAAGCCTATAGAGTGCAAGTGGGTTTTCAAGAAGAAAATCGACATGGATGGTAATGTGATTACCTATAAGGCTAGACTGGTGGCGAAAGGATATCGTCAAAAGCAAGGTATTGATTATGACGAAACCTATTCGCCTGTTGCTATGCTTAAATCCATTCGGATGCTCTTGGCCATAGAGGCTCATTATGATTATGAGATATGACAGATGGATGTGAAAATAACTTTCCTTAATGGAAACCTGCTCGAGGATGTGTATATGATACAGCCTGAGGGTTTCACATCGGTTGATAAAACCAAGGTATGCAAATTGTGATGGTCCATATATGGATTGAAGCAAGCATCCAGGAGCTGGAATATCCATTTTGATGAGACAATCAAAAATTTTGATTTCTCACAAAATCCAGACGAACCTTGTGTGTACAAGAAGGTTAGTGGGAGTGCAGTCGTGTTCCTAGTATTGTATGTCGATGATATATTACTTATAGGAAATAATGTTTCAGTCTTACAGTCAGTTAAGATTTAGTTGTCCAAGACATTCTCCATGAAAGACCTGGGAGAAGCAACCTACATCCTCGAGATTAAGATCTATAGAGATAGATCGAAACAGTTGCTTGGTCTTTCGCAGTCTACATATATAGATCGAGTGCTAAAGAGGTTTAGCATGTCGGAATCCAAGAAAGGTTTCCTACCCATCAGGCATGGGATACACCTTTTGAAGTCTATGTGTCCACGCACAGAAGACTAGAGGATTTGCATGAGTAAGATTCCCTATGCATCCGCAATAGGATCTATCATGTATGTTATGTTATGTATGAGGCCCGATGTATCGTATGCTCTGAGTTTCATGAGTAGATACCAGTCTGATCTAGGAATGGATTATTAGGTGGCTATTAAGACAATCCTTAAGTACTTGAGAAGAACTAAGGATTTGTTCCTAATATATGGAGAAGGGGATATGGTGATACGTGGGTATACAGATGCCAGCTTCCAGACAGACAAGAATGATTCCAGGTCTCAGTCTAGATACGTGTTCACCTTGAATGGGGGTGCAATGAGTTGGAAAAGTTCTAAACAAGACACTGTAGCAGATTCTATCACTGAGGCAGAATACATTGCAGCTTCAGAAGCAGCAAAGGAAGCAGTTTGGATCAAAAAGTTAATTTATGAACTTAGTGTGGTTCCAGCCATTGTTGAAGCAATACCGGTCTACTGCGACAACAATGGAGCAATTCCACAGGCGAAAGAGCCAAGGTCTCATCAATGATCCAAACATGTGCTTCACCGCTATCATTTGATCAGAGAGATAATTAGTAGAAAGGAAATACAAATCGAGAAAATCTTCACTGAAAGGAACTTAGCAGATCCTTTGCCTAAGGCATTACCTCAAAGTAAGTTTGAGGGTCATGTCTGAGTTTATGGTATTGGATACCGTAGCGATTGACATTAGGCCAAGTGGGAGTTTGTTAGTAATATATGAGAGATGTCCTAAGGCAATCGCCTTATGTTTGAACCATTTATATGATAAATGAAGATTCACTATTTGAGTATACATGTTTTCATGTATTTGATTAGATCTTAAACTCATTTACTGAATGTCCACGATACGATTCACAGCATGAGAGAATTTGTGATTGGATCACAACTAGTGAGTATCTCTACATGTGTAATTGTGATGTATCGAAAATTATCCCTAGTCGATGAATTGATGGATTTGGACACCATCAATTCTGTCAAGACTAGCACAAAGTATACTCCTTGGTGTATCCAAGCAGCTGATTCTCACTGACTGGAGACATTGTGATGTCCGGAGTTAATCGTGGATGTTAGTCATGGTAACTAGTTCATTGGAGTGACCAGCCGTAAGACTTCATATGGTTCTCTACATATATAGATATGTCAATAAAGTTCTTACTTCAGCTTAAGTGCGATGTTCCTTCGACTTGCGGTATTCAAGTCATCTTGATCATGAAGACTTATGCTTTGGCATCTTAAGCAAGCATCTCTGAGAAGATGTGGACCCGGGATGATTGGGTATAAGTCGAAGTGATCGAAGGTGTTTGAATAGCCTATAAAGGATTCATCACTCCTTGCAAGGAGATGTATACCCATGGCCTCTCGTCGGATTGTTACTAAAGTCTTTGGCCAAAGTATTACATGTTTAGAGTAAGGTACTCTTGGATACATGTGCAGTAACTAGAATCCGTGGGACGAGGAAATGATACTTGGGCTAGGTGTGACGTAGTCAACCTAGTGGGGACTGACACTATAGACCATGTCCTGAACCAAGTGGGTATAAGATGAGTGAAAGGAATGGAGCACGAATCATTCTAGCTGCTGAAGGGTTTCAGAAATAGTTCTAGATCAACCGTTGATCTTTTCGGTTAATTGGGGATCATGATGTACTACTAGGTGCCACTCATGATCGTTCTATAATTAATGGTTAATTATAGACGACCAACATAAACCGAGAACCTATTTGGTCATACGCACAACGAGCGTAATCTGAAGGATTTAAAACGAGCTTGAGAATGAGATTCTCAAACAGAGAGAAACTAGGTTTGGTTGGACCAAACAAGGATCGAGCATGAAATTGTTTCAGTCACAATGGAAGCATGGATGGGTCGTGTCTTATGAAGACATGATGGATGAACCAAATTGGTTTGGTTCTAATCCAATGGTGGAGAATAAACCAAAGGGGTTTGGTTTGTTTTAAACGAATGAACTAAAGTTGGTTCGGTTCGTATTAACTTAAAATAGATTAAATCAGTTTGGTTTATTTTAACTTAAATTAATGGAGCAGGTTAATGGGTTTTTGGTTATGAACCAATAACCATTAGGAGAATTTGTTCTCTATAAAAATAGGGCTTAAGGGTTTTGTAAAAACCTAATCTAATCTTGCCACCCCTCTCCCTCCTCTCCTTGTAGTCGGCGCCCAAGCCCTTGCCGCCGCCCACCCCTTGTGCCGCCATCCAAGTTGTTGCTGGCATCCAAGCTTCTGCTGGTGATCCTCCGGTGATCTTCCTTGGCTCTAGCGATAAGGTGAGCATTTAGCTTTCCTTATTTGGTCGGCGCAACATCCTCCACCAAAGCTGTCCAGTTTTCTGGACAGCTTGTTTCCTTCTTGTCGGAGCGTTGTTTGGACGACGTTTGGAACTTCGACAGCGGCTTCCTTGCTGGGGATTTGATCTCCAGTAATCCTCATAGGTGGAGGACGAAGGATTCATCAAACGGTTGATGAATACCTCTCCGAAGAAGCGAGTTTTGGGGACTCGATTTTGAATCCGAATTTTGATTCGGATTGTGATCTTCTCTCGATCACATCATCTTCAACACGAGGCTAGTGACTCATACAAAGACAAGGCTCGTGACTTTGTGAAGTCATCCCGAAGATACTCAGCGTGGATACGGATAGAGGCGATTCTAGCGAGAGTCGCTCCAGTTGATGTCTTTGCCGCTACACGTGATACGTCAAGTATACGTAGAATAAATTTCCTTTTATTGCAAATTTTGAAACTACGGTTATGTCTATACATGTTGTACTATGCATGCGTGTGGTGTGTGATGTAATAAATTAGATTTATTGCTTTTTAATTTCTTCTGCTGCGCACATGTTTACGAAACATGTTCGAACACACACTTGCCGCAGTGCCGGAAACCCAACAAGCGAAGCATACCTCTAGTATGGTGGATGAGGTGGAAAGTCCGATAGCCTCGGCATCTCGGGATTCTGGGAAAATCTGGTGTTGAGCCGTTGATACCACATGTACATGTGATCGATCTGAGAACTGGTGGATACAGTGGGTGCTCGATGCTCCTCCTCCCTAGCCCACTGTGCTTGTTGGGCTACAACATCTCCTGACGGTGGGTGACCTCCTCTTGACAACGGGCAATCTCCTCCTGGAAGTAGATACGGGCCTCGTCGTAGAACTCCTCGGCCATCTGGAAGTGCTCCCGGAAGCTCTGAAACTCTACCTGCGTGTAGATGCTCTACTCCTCCCATCACTACCTCTGCGTCTGCTACTCGATATATATGTCATCAAGGCGGATCAAACTCCAAAAAATCATAGGCAAATGTACCTGCATCCTGCTCAAAAATAGAAAAAGGTGGTGATGCAGGTGCAGGCTTATGTGGGTGTGGACTAAGTGGGCTCAAAATGATCTTTGCTTCTTCCTAGCAGGTTTTTCCCTAATCCTAAGCTATTTGCAAAGAACATAAGCGACAATAAATCAAAGTCTAAATTATACACATGAATGCAGAAAGATTAAAAACATGTAAAATTAAACTTGGGTTGTCTTCCAAGAAGCACTTTATTTTAGGTCTTTTAGCTCGACCTCACTCCATTATCTTCAACTTGGCTGCAGAGGCTCTGTGAACCTCCATTCATCCGTCTCGGTGTTGATATCCGATGGGCTCGGCTTTACCCTGCTAAAAGTGTAGTCGTCTAAGAAGGGAGCTCTATACTCTGACAGATTAAAGAGGATGATCTCCCCGTCTACCTCAAAGGAGATCTTGTGTGCCTTTACATCTATGCATGCTCCTGCAGTCGCCAGAAAGGGTCTTCCCAAGATGATGGGATTCTAGGGATTTGGTCTTGTGTTGAGTATAATAAAATCTGTATGTATAACGAAGTTCTCAATGACCATAGGCACATGTGCTAGCATGCCGATGGATTCCTTGACTAAGTCGTCCCCCATATGAATACCAAGGTTTGCTGGTTGGATCCCATTCAATCTCATCTTCAGATAGAGTACGTAGGACATCACGCTGACTGATGACCCTAAATCGCATAGTGCTTCATCGAAGCTCTCTCCATAAATCGTGTAGGATATAACAAATTCACTAGGGTCCTCAAGCTGCGGTGGAATCTTATCTTCAATTTCAGCTTGGTCGGGTAGGGTGGAAATCATGGTTGCACACCCCTTAGCGAATCTATTTCTTTGTGCTACTCTCTCGCTGCACACTCCCTCTTCCTTGATTTGACTTAGCTTGGGTAATGACGGAGAACTATCCATAGGTTGCGACACGGTTTGGGCTATCTGGTTCACTTGTGTTTCCAACATCCTCGTGTGACTTGCAAGACCGTCAACAGTGGCCTTCAAATCCTTAAGTGACTCTTCTATCTTCTGTTGCTGGTGTCAGAATTCTTCATTGGCCTTTTTTGGGTAGCAATGAAGTCTTCCATCATCAATTCTAGCCTAGACTTTTATGGTTGTTGTTGCTCATTGCTCTGTTGTTGCCCATACCCTCCTGATGGTTGGAAGTTCCCCGAGTTATTTTTATAGGAAAAATTTGGGTGATTCCTTCATCCGGGATTGTAAGTACTAGAGTATGGGTTGTTGGGCCTTTGATTATAATCCCCAACCGCATCGACATGCTTAAGCTGCTCTTCTAAGCCACCCTGCCCTCCATAGTAGTCCTCTCGATACGCTGCTGCTCCTTCTCTAAAGTCATTGGTCGCACATGCAGATACAAGATTTAAAGAGTCGAACCGTCTACTAAGCGCATCCATCCTCGCTGCTAGGTGGTCCATGGAGTTGACAGCATATCGTCCCACTGTAGGAGCTGTGTGACTATGTTTAGAAGCCCATTGATGGTGGTTCTGGGCCACCTCTTCTCTCAGCTCCTCTGCTTCCTCAATAGTCTTGTTCATTAGCGCTCCTCCTGCATCAGAATCGAGGGACATCTTTGTGGCGTATATGATCTCATTATAGAAGATGTGAATCACCAACCACCTTTTCAGTCCATAGTGGGGGCATTGCTAGAGTAACCCCTTGTAGCGATCCCAGGCTTCAAATAGGGACTCCCCTTCCTTCTGACGGAAGCTCGTGATTAGATGGTGCATGTGAGCAGTCTTGCTTGGCGGGAAGTACTTGTTCAAAAATTGCTGCTCACACTGCTCCCATGTAGTAATGCTTCCCGATGGCAGGGAGTGAAGTCATGCCTTAGCTTATCCCGCAATGAGAAAGGGAATAGGCTCAGGCAGATCGCGTCGGCAGAGACTCCATTGATCTTCATTGTCGAGCAGATTTCTAAAAATATCTCTAGGTGTCGGTTCGGGTCTTCAGTCGCAGCTCCCCTGAATTGACTCTGGTGGACCATGTGTATGAGTGTCGATTTCAGCTCAAAGTTGTTTGTCGAAATGGATGGTCCAGCTATACTCGGCCTAAATCCTCTAGCACTAGGGGCTGCGTACTCCCGCAAAGGTCGGATACCTACGTTTACCATGGATGCAACTTGGTCCTCCATCCTCTTCTGTTCAGCTCTTCGACGATGGTAGGTTCATTCAATTTCTAAATCGATCAAAATCAGGCCTTCCGATTCTAGGCATCTAAGCATACGAAGAACCGAGCCACAAAATTAGGAGTATTGCCTAATGCTTAGAAACAAGAAATAAACTAATATAGCCAACTAAATCAAATGAAGAAGAGCTAAAAAGAAAACGTAGAACTACTGCTAAAAATAAAAACTAATTCTAGATATGGAAAATCTAAAACTAAAGTAAATAAAGTAAAATAAATAAAAATAAAAGTAAAGCAAGTAAATAAATCTAACCTAAGTCTGATCCAATTACCTGTTGGGTTTTCGGCACCGCGGCGAGTGTGTGTTCGAACATATTTCGTAAACATGTGCACAGCGGAAGAATTAAAAAGTAATAAATCTAATTTATTACAACACACACACCACACGCATGTAAAGTACAACATGTGTAGACATAATCGCAATTTCAAATTTTACAATAAAAGGAAATTATGCTAGTTATACCTGACGTATCACGTGCATCGAAAATGACATCAACCAGAGCAACTCTCGCTAGAATTGCCTCTATCTGTATCCACGCCGAGTACCGTCGAAATAGCTTCACCAAGCTACAAGCCTCGTCTTCGTAGGAGTCACTAGCCTCGTGTCGAAGACGATGTGATTGAGAGAAGATCACAATCTGAATCAAAATTCATATTTGAAAATGAGTCCCCAAAACTTGCTTCTCCCGAGAGGTATTCGTCAATTGATTGACGAATCCTTGGTCCTCCACCTATGAGGATTATCGGAGATCAAATCCCCGACAAGGTAGCCACTATCGAAGCTCCAAACGTCGTCCAAACGACGCTTCGACATGAAAGAAAACAAGCTGTCCAGAAAATTGGACAACTTGGTGGAGGATTTGCGTCGGCCAAAGAGGATGGCCGGCCAACCCTTGGTCACCGGAACCAAGGTGAGTCGCCGGAGGGTCGCCGGAGAATGGCCGGCAGCAGCTTGGATGCCGACAATAGGGTGGATAGTGGCACAAGGTGGTTGGGTGGCGTGGAGACCTTGGGCGGCGGCAAGGAGAAGAGAGGGAAAGGAGAAGAAAAGTATTTCCCAAAATAAACTTAGGGCTCTCCAAAAACCTAATTGCGTTTTTATAGAGAATGTGTTTCTTAACCATTAAGAAAACTTCTCCTTAGAGTTATTGGTTCATAACCAAAATCCGCTAACCCGCTCCAATAACTTAAGTTAAAATAAACCGAACCGAGTTGGTCTATTTTAAGTTAAAACGAACTGACCCAACTGTGGTTCATTCATTTAAAACAAACAAAACCCCTTTGGTTTATTCTTCATCATTAGTTTAGAACCAAACCAATTTGGTTCATCCATTATATCTTCATAAGACACGACCCATCCAAGCTTCCATTGCGATTGAAACGATTTCATGCTCGCTCCTTGTTTGGTACATCCAAACCTAGTTTCTCTCGATCTAAGAATCTCATTCTCAAGCTCATTTTAAATCCTCGGATTACACTCGTTGTGTATGTGACCAAATAGATTCTCGGTTTATGTTGTTCGTCTATAATTAACCATTAATTATAGAATGATCATAAGTGACACCTAGTAGTACATCATGATCCTCAATTAACCGAAAAATCAACGGTTGATCCAGAACCATTTCTGAAACCCTTCTGCAGCTACAATGAATCGTGCCTCATTTCCTTTACGCATCTTATACCCACTTGGTTCAGGACATGGTATATTGTGTCAGTCCCCACTAGATTGACTATGTCACACCTAGACCAAGTATCATTTCCTCGTCCTACGGATTCTAGTTACTGCACATGTATCTAATAGTACCTTACTCTAAACATGTAATGCTTTGGCCAAAGACTTTAGTGACAATCCGACAAGAGGCCATGGGTATACATCTCCTTGCAAGGAGTGGTGAATCATTTATAGGCTATTCAAACGCCTTCAGGCATTTCGACTTATAGCCAATCATCCCGAGTCCATATATCCTTGGAGATGCTTGCTTAAGATGTCAAAGCATAAGTCTCCATGACCAAGATGACTTGAATACCGCAAGTCAAAGAAACATCACACTTAAGCTACAGTAAGAACTTCATTGACATATCTATATATGCAGAGAACAATATGAAGTCTTATAGCTGGTCACTCCAATGAACTAGTTACCATAACTGTTGGTGCAACAATGCTCCAAGCATTTATATATGTTTTGATGTTTGGATAATCATCTAAGTTAGGCAATGTTTTGTGATCTAATTATGAACATGTGTAAGTGACAGGAAAATGCAAGGATGAAGACTTTTTAAAAGAGAAGTCCAAGTATGATCTTGGCAAAGAAAGTCCAAGGGACGGACTTGGCAGCATAAGACCAAGCTTGTAGTATTGGCAGCGTAAAGTCCAAGTGAACCTTGGCAAAGGAAGACCAAGTATGATCTTGGCAAAGGAAGTCCAAGGGATGGACTTGGCAGCATAAGACCAAGTTTGTAGTCTTGGCAGCGTAAAGTCCAAGTGAACCTTGGCAGAGGAAGTCCAAAGTAAGATCTTGGTAGCATAAGTCCAAGCATTTGACAACCCAAGACATGACGAAACTGAAGGAAGTTCTTGGAAGCAAAGTGCAAAGGATGAACAAGTCACGGACTCGGAGGGATCCTGGAGGCGCAAGGCTTAATGAGGAGCTAGAAGGTTGAGTCTAGGTCTAGGGTGTAAAATCAAGTGTGAATTACTCACACTTAATGAGTATCGATCGGTAGTCGGTGCTCGTAGTCGGTTCAAACCACGACCATCGGTCATTGTTAGCGTGATCGGTGATCGATGTTACCATCGATCGCCAGCGATGGCGATCGGTGATCAATGCAAAAACGAGCACAGAATGTAGTCGCACTCGACTATGGCCTGCGATCACTCGACTGATCGCTCCATCAGTCGACTGATCACCTGACCATTGGAAATTGCGGCTACGAATCTCCGCGGAGATCTTGGTTCAGAAGCCGTTGGCTTCGGCGACAGTCGACCGATGGAAAGCATCAGTCAACTGATCGAGGCCCAATGGGAAAAACAACCCCTCTTCTATAAAAAGGGGCCTTAGAGAGCTTGGTGAAGCTAGTGCTCTCATTCCTAACTACACCCTCGTGCTCACCAAGCTTTCCCAAGTGTTTTAGCAATTCAAAACCTCCTCTTCTCTAGTTCTTAATCATCCATCATTGTAAAGAAGAGGAGAGCATTGTAAGAAAGGTTTCTCCACCTTGGTTCATCCAAAGGAGAATATAGTGAAGCTTGGCTAGGACTAATCCACCTTACGGATTGCCATGGAGTAGGAGTGTCATCTCCGAACCACATACATCGAGTGTTAGCGTTGCTTTCATCGTTTTCTTACTTGTATTCTTATTCGTATTTGTATTGCTTCCGCTAACTTGCTTGTAGAAACGAAGAAAGGCTAATCACCCCCCCTCTAGCCGTTACAAAGATCCTAACAAGTGGTATCAGAGCCCGGATAACTTGGAAGATCTCATCATCAACCAGGGCATCAATGGCTCTTCAAGAGGGATATAGCACCGCCAAGCCACCGCTCTTTGATGAGAGTCATTTTGCGTATTGGAAAGGTAGGATGAAGTACTATCTAATGAGTAATATTGAAATTTGGCATAGCATTGTAGATGGCTTCGAGAAACCGGTGGATGAACATGGAAATCCTATTCCAAGCAAGGATTGGACAAGGGAAATAAATAAGAAATTTGAATCAAATGCAAAGGCGGTACTCACCATTCAATGTGGTATTACCATGGAGCAACTCAACAAGGTGGGGCCTTTCGAATCCGCCAAGGAGTTATGGGAAAAGCTCATTGAGCTAAATGAAGGTTCCAAGGAGTCAAAGAGGGCCAAGAAGGACCTACTAATTGGACAACTTCAAGGCTTCCAAATGAAGATGCATGAAACCATAAGCCAAATGCATGGAAGGTTCAAGGAGATTGTGAATGGACTTCACATCATAGGTGAGCGAGTTGACAACCGGGACTTGGTAAGATACATACTTCAAGCGTTTCCTAGAAATTCTTTATGGACTTCTATAGTTGATGCCATTAAGGTAACTAGGGATCTTTCTCAAATTAAAATTGATGAATTATTTTGTGAGTTTGAATTACATGAGCAAACTAACATGTCCTCTAAGGAAAAGGGTTTAGCTCTATTTGTTGAAAAGAAGGAAAAGAAGAAGAAGGAAAGAAAAGAAGTATCATCATCATCCGAATCGGAGCATAACTCAAGTAGTGATGAAGACTCATCTAGTGAGATGGCCAATTTTGTCAAGAAGCTCTATAGGAAATCAAAGGAGTTCAAGAGTAGAGAAGCAAGGAAGGGGTCTCATTCTTCAAAAGGTAAGTTTAGTGGTAATTCAAGTTTCAATAACAATGTGATTTGCCATGCTTGCAACAAGAAGGGACACATAAAGCCAAATTGCCCGGAGCTAAAGAAGGAGGAAAAAGAAAAGAAAAAGAAGGACAAGAAGGAGAAGAAGAAGAAGGAGGCTATGGTAGCTCAAACCACATGGGACACACCAAGTGTTGAAGACTCCTCCTCCGATGATGAGCTTTGCCACATCACACGCCATGTGGCACTCATGGCCCTAAGAGATGATTCCGATACATCAAGCCAAGAAGACTCCTCAAGTGATGAATCGTCATCTAGTGACGATGAGGTAATGAACTCTCCCAAAATTAAGCTTCTCTATAAATCAATTGCCTATCTTAAAGAAGCTCTAGATAAGTCTAAATCTAAGGTTAAGAGCATGAAGGTAGAACTAAAGGCCATTAGGAATGAAAAACCTTCACATGTTGATTCTTGCATGCTTAAGGAAGAAAATGACAAACTTAAGGATGAGGTTAGTGAATTAAAAACATGTTTAGAAAAATTTTCAAATGGCTCAAAACGTCTTGATATTATCCTTAGTCGACAAAGAGCCATTTACAACAAGGCCGGTTTAGGATATAAGCCAAAAGAAAAAGAAGTTGCTTATATTTCATTGATTAATAGGAAAGCAACCATTAAGGGAAAGGTTAAGAAAGCATGGGTACCTAAGAAGCTTTTACTTAATGTTACCGGTCCAAATGTTTGGGTACCAAAAGCTTGTGTTTTTCATGTGATTTAGGTAGGAGAGCAAGGTATGTGGATTGTGGATAGCGGTTGCTCAACACATATGACCGGTGATGTGAGCAAGTTCTCCACAATTAAGTATGTGAAGAAGGGAGCGGTATCTTTTGGAAATAGTGGAAACTCAAGATATTAGGTAGAGGTACAATTGAGGTATCCCCCAAAATTGTCATTCACAAAGTTTTACTAGTTGAAAATATGAAATTTAATTTATTAAGTGTTAGTCAACTTTGTGATGCAAACTATCATGTCTCGTTTGAATCCTCTAAATGCATGATTAGGCACAAGGAATTAAATGATTGTATGTTAGTGGGATATAGGAAGTCAAATATGTTAGAGATCGTTTGGAAGCTAGAGGGGGGGTGAATAGCACTTTTCGGTTTCTACAAAAATGATTAGCGGAAGCAAGAACAAATAATATATGTAAAAACACAAAAACAATGCTAACAAGGCCTTTACGTGGTTCGGAGATAACACTCCTACTCCACGGTGATCCTTAAGGTAGATCAACCCAAGCAATTCCACTAAGAAGCTTTCTCTTTACAAAGACCTCCTCTTCTTACAAAAGATGACAATGAAGATTTGAGAGGAGGAGGGAGATTAATACACTTAGAAATCTTGGAAAACTTGTGGGAGCTTAGAAGAATGATCAGAATATAAGCATTAGGCCCTTCTTGCTCCCCTTGGGCTCTTTTTATAGGAAAGAGCCTCTTTTTCCCGTTGGAGGTCCATCAGTCGACTGATGACTTACATCAGTCGACTGCCGCCGATTCTAACGGCTTCTGAACAGCCGGATTCGCAGGATTTTCCATCGTCATCGCCAACGGGAAGACTATCGATCGCCAACAAAGGGCGTTTGAATCGATATCGCCATAGCCGACCGCTCACGGCCACGGCTATTCTGCTTGTGGCGATCGATCGCCAATAATGGCATCCATGCCACTATCTTTAGCCGATGAGTCGAGTCGACTCTCATCACCTGATCGATAACTCCCGATCATCGCGAACAGTCTTCCAACCTCTAATGCTGCATTTTAAGGGCCAGTTCGACCGACACCATGTTCCAGTCGACTGGCACACCCCAAGTATGACTAATTCATACTTGAAAACATAACCTAAGCCTAGACTTAACCTTCTAGCTTCTCCATCAGCCTTGCGCCTCCAGGATTTCTTTGAGTCCACGACTCCATCCATGCGCTTGCCTTCAAAAGCTTCCTTCGGTTTCGTCATGCTTTGGTTTTCTTCTTTGCCAAAGTACGCTTGGACTTTACGCCGCCAAGACTACATGCTTGGACTTACGCTGCCAAGACTAAGACCTTTCCTTTGACTTCTCTTTGCCAAGATCACACTTGGACTTGTCTTTTACCAAGTCTTCATACTTGGATTTTCCTGTCACTTAAACATGTTTACAATTAGATCACAAAACATTGCTTAACTTAGATGATTATCCAAACATCAAAAAATATATAAATGCTTGGGGCATTGTTGCACCAACAAAATATTTATTATGTTGATCTTGCATATGCTTCTAACATTTCTACTAAGTATCTTGTTGCAAAAGAAGAAGAAAGTTGGCTATGGCATAGGAGATTGGGGCACATCAACATGAAAAACATAGCCAAGGTAGCCAAGTTGGAGTTGGTCAAAGGGCTACCAAAGATCAAATATGTCAAGAACAAAATGTGTGATGCATGCCAAGAAGGAAAACAAACAAAGGCATCACACAAAGGTAAAACCCTAACTAATACCTCTTTACCGTTAGAATTATTGCATCTTGACTTATTTGATTGCCATAGCACTCCCTCTTTAAATGGTAACAAATATTGTTTAGTTATAGTAGATGATTTTTCTAGGTATACTTGGGTCTACTTTATGAAACATAAGGATGATACCTTAGAAATAATCATAGGATTTAGTAAAAGGGTTGAAAATGAAAAGAGTCTCAAAATCAACCGGATCCGTAGTGATCATGGTGGTGAATTTGAGAATTCTAAATTTTCACATTTTTGTTTAGAGCAAGGGTACAAGCATGAGTTTTCTTGTCCTAGAACACCCCAACAAAATGGGGTGGTGGAAAGGACAAATCGTGCCCTACAAGAGGCAGCTAGGACTATGCTTAATGCATATTCTCTACCTAGCTACTTGTGGGCGGAAGCGGTTAATACTGCTTGCTATATCCAAAATAGGGTTCAAATCCATAGGTTTTTAGGAAAGACACCATTTGAATTATGGAATGGGACTATTCCCACAATTCACTATTTCAAAATCTTTGGATGTAAAGTTTATATTTTAAATACCAAAGATAATTTAGGAAAATTTGAATCCAAAGCGGATGAGGGAATCCTAGTTGGATACTCATCCACAAGTAGAGGGTATAGAGTCTACAATAAGAGAACCCAAGGAATTGAGGAATCTTCTAATGTTCAATTTGATGAAACCACTAGTACCTACCCTAGAAAGTCCTCCATTGATAAGGATATTAATGACAATAATCAAGGCATTACCCAAAAACTTCAAAATTTGACCATAAGGGGTAATGATCAAGGGGGAGGAAGAGGAGATTCCGATGATGAAAGGAGGGTAGAAGATAATAATGATCAATTTGAAACCCCTTCTAGAACCCTAAGAGTTCATCAAGATCATCCACTTGACCAAGTAGTAGGAGATCTATCTCAAGGAGTAAGAACTAGGTCATTTCATAGACCTCTTACTAGTCAAGTAGCTCTTATTTCACAAATTGAGCCCAAATCGATCAATGATGCATTACATGATCCGGATTGGATTTTGACAATGCAAGATGAATTGGCCAAATTTGAGAGAAGTCAAGTATGGGAATTAGTACCTAGACCCAATGATAGCACCATAATTACTACAAGATGGGTCTTTAGGAATAAGCTAGATGACCAAGGAAATATCACTAGAAATAAGGCTAGGTTGGTTGCTAGGGGATTTAATCAAGTTGAGGGGTTTGACTATGATGAGACTTATGCCCCGGTTGCTAGGTTAGAATCTATTAGAATTCTCTTAGGGTATGCTTCCTATATGGGATTTAAACTTTACCAAATGGATGTTAAATCGGCATTCTTAAATGGTTATATTAAGGAGGAAGTATATGTAGAGCAACCACCTGGATTTGAGAACATAGATTATCCAAACCATGTATGTAAGCTTAGGAAAGCATTATATGGGTTAAAACAAGCTCCTCGGGCATGGTATGAACGATTGTCATCTTTCTTAATTTCTAAGGATTTTAGAAGAGGCCAAGTAGATCAAACGTTGTTTATAAAGTCAACATTAAAGGATATATTCATAGCCCAAGTATATGTTGATGACATTATTTTTGGGTCAACAAATGATGATCTTCTCCAAGATTTTATAAAAAACATGGAAAATGAATTTGAAATGAGTTTAGTTGGAGAGCTTACCTTTTTCCTAGGTTTACAAGTCAAGCAAACTAATGAAGGGATTCACATTTATCAAACCAAATATGCAAATGAAATGATCAAGAAATTTGGTTTGGAAAATGCCAAAATCGTAACCACTCCTATGGCAACTAGCACTAGAATAGATAGTGATCATGAAGGTAAATCAATTGATCTTAAACTTTATAGGAGTATGATTGGTAGCCTACTATACCTAACCGCTAGTAGACCCGATATCTTATTTGCGGTAGGTATGTGTGCAAGATACCAATCTTGTGCCAAAGAATCACATTTAGTAGTCGTTAAGAGAATTTTAAGATATATTAAAGGCACCCTAAATGTAGGACTTTGGTATCCTAGGACTAGGTCGTTTGAATTGCTTGGCTATACCGATTCCGATTATGCCGGGTGCAAATTGGATAGGAAGAGTACTAGTGGTGGATGCCAATTTCTTGGGTCCTCCCTAGTTAGTTGGAGTAGTAGGAAGCAACATTGTGTTGCTTTATCAACCACCGAATCCGAATATGTGGCTATGGGTGGTTGTGTAGCTCAACTACTTTGGATGAGACATACTCTTGTGGACTATGAGCTACACTACTCTAACATTAAAGTTTATTGTGACAATGTGAGTACCATCAACTTGACCAAAAATCCGGTACATCACTCTATGACCAAGCACATTGAAGTGAAACATCACTTTATAAGAGATCATGTGGCAAGAGGGGATATTGAACTTAATTATGTAGAATCTAAGTCCAACCTTGCCGATATCTTCACCAAAGCTCTTCCCGAAACCGAATTTTCATCATTAAGGAGAGAGCTTGGTATGTGCTTTATAGAGTAAAATTCTAGGTTTGCATGATCCTATACTTATATAGTATTCTTATACCTTGATGCATCTCACAAAAGCCTTAAGAAACCTTGATTTTTGTATTGAGATACTTAGAAACATGTGAGATGATAGAGAAGGCGTACTTGGCTCATCATGCTTGTTATGATGCATTACTATGAGCCAATAACACACCTAGAGACATGAATACCTTATGGACCAATCATTGGGAAGACTTGTATTCAAGTAATGAATACATAGCTCTAAGAACATGGTTGGAAATTCCAAATACTATATATTTTAAACTATGTTCATCATATTTTGAAAAACAGTTTTCAAGTGGAACACAAAAGTGATACAAAGTGTGCAAAATCTTTAGAACTTTTGTTAGGTTCCAAGTTTGTATCAATATTGAAATATGGAAAACATATATTTTTAAAACTATTTTTCCTTAATAAAGTATGATTTCAGAAATGTGTACACAAAATTTCGTGATTTTTCGAGATTTCTAGAATTTCTAATGCATTTCTGAAGTTGAAATTTGAAAAATTTGAAATTTCGATTTCAAGCGTATCGATCGGTAGTTGAAACCAGTCGTGATACATGATTTTCTGATAAAAAGCTCCATTTTTTGATATTTAGTGTATCTTTGATATCCTAAAACTATAGTATGATAATATTGTGTATACACAAGTTTTAGGACTGTTTAATGCAGTGTTTTAGGGGCAGTTTCATATATTATATCTTTTTCATCCCCAAAATCCATTGTTGGTGCAAAGTTAGGACTTAATTTGTTTTTTATTCTTTTCTTCAAATATTGTTTACACATTATAAAGCATATCTTGGATTAAGGGGGAGCTTAATTTCAATCTTATACCTTAGTCCAAGATCCAACACATTAATTCTTTCATGTTTGAATCCTTCTCTTTTTGATGTATGTCAAAGGGAGAGAAAGAGTGTTTAAGTTATAATTCATATTGAAAATATGATTATGTGTGTATCTTTAAAGACCTAACTTAAATGATTTCCAAACATCAAAAAGGGGGAGATTGTTGGTGCAACAATGCTCCAAGCATTTATATATGTTTTGATGTTTGGATAATCATCTAAGTTAGACAATGTTTTGTGATCTAATTATGAACATGTGTAAGTGACAGAAAAATCCAAGGATGAAGACTTGGTAAAAGAGAAGTCCAAGTATGATCTTGGCAAAGAAAGTCCAAGGGACGGACTTGGCAGCATAAGACCAAGCTTGTAGTATTGCCAGCGTAAAGTCCAAGTGAACCTTGGCAAAGGAAGACCAAGTATGATCTTGGCAAAGGAAGTCCAAGGGATGGACTTGACAGCGTAAGACCAAGTTTGTAGTCTTGGCAGCGTAAAGTCCAAGTGAACCTTGGCAGAGGAAGTCCAAAGTAAGATCTTGGCAGCATAAGTCCAAGCTTGTAGTCTTGGCGGCGTAAAGTCCAAGCATTTGGCAACCCAAGACAAGACGAAACCGAAGGAAGTTCTTGGAAGCAAAGCGCAAAGGATGAACAAGTCACGGACTCGGAGGGATCCTGGAGGCGCAAGGCTTAATGAGGAGCTAGAAGGTTGAGTCTAGGTCTAGGGTGTAAAATCAAGTGTGAATTACTCACACTTAATGAGTATCAGTCGACTGATACAATGTATCAGTCGACCGTCGTGTGCTTGGTAGTCGAGTTGAAACCACGACCATCGATCGCATTAGCGTGGCGATCGATCGATAATGATCACGACCGCCAAGCGGGCGATCGATCAACGAAAAACGAGAATGTAGTCGTAAGATTTCGCGCTGCGATCACTGATCGATCGCTCCATCACGATCATGGAGGGATCAGTCGACTGATCACCTGGCCGTTGGAAATTGCGGCTACGAATCTCCGCGGAGATCTCGGTTCAGAAGCCGTTGGCTTCGGCGACAGTCGACTGATGGAAAGCATCAGTCGACTGATCGAGGCCCAACGGGAAAAACAACCCCTCTTCTATAAAAAGGGGCCTTGGAGAGCTTGGTGAAGCAAGTGCTCTCATTCCTAACTACACCCTCGTGCTCACCAAGATTTCCCAAGTGTTTTAGCAATTCAAAACCTTCTCTTCTCTAGTTCTTAATCATCCATCATTGTAAAGAAGAGGAGAGCATTGTAAGAAAGGTTTCTCCACCTTGGTTCATCCAAAGGAGAATATAGTGAAGCTTGGCTAGGACTAATCCACCTTACGGATTGCCGTGGAGTAGGAGTGTCATCTCCGAACCACGTACATCGAGTGTTAGCGTTGCTTTCATCGTTTTCTTACTTGTATTCTTATTCGTATTTGTATTGCTTCCGCTAACTTGCTTGTAGAAACGAAGAAAGGCTAATCACCCCCCCTCTAGCCGTTACAAAGATCCTAACAATAACTAGCATCCACGATTAACTCCGGACATCACAATGTCTCCAGCCAGTGAGAATCAGCTGCTTGGATACACCAAAGAGTATATCTCGTGCTAGTCTCGACAAAATTGATGGTGTCCAAATTCATCAATTCATCAACTAGGGATAATTCCAATACATCACAATTACACATATAGAGATACTCACTAGTTGTGATCCAATCACAAATTCTCTCATGCTGTGAATCATATTGTGGACATTCAGTAAATGAGTTTAAGATCTAATCAAATACATGAAAACATGTATACTCAAATAGTGAATCTTCTTTTATCATATAAATGGTTCAAACAAAAGGTGATTGCCTTAGGACACCTCTCATATATTACTAACAAACTCCCACTTGGCCTAATGTCAATCGCCACGGTATCCAATACCATAGGCCCTAACATGGCCCTCAAACTTACTTTGAGATAAGGCCTTAGTTAAAGGATCTGCTAAGTTCTTTGAGTGAGAATATTCTTGATTTGTATTTCCTTTCTACTTATGATCTCTTTGATCAAATAATAGCGACGAAGCACATGTTTGGATCGTTGATGAGACCTTGGCTCTTTCGCCTGTGCAATTGCTCCATTGTTGTCGCAGTAAATCGATATTGCTTCAACAATGGCTAGAATCACACCAAGTTCATAAATGAACTTCTTGATCCAAACCGCTTCCTTTGCTGCTTCCGAAGCTGCAATGTATTTTGTCTCTGTGGTAGAATCCGCTACAGTGTCAAGTTTGGAACTTTTCCAACTCACTGCACCCCCATTCAAGGTGAACACATACCCAGACTGAGACCTGAAATCATCCTTGTCTGTCTGGAAGCTGGCATCCGTATACCCGCATATCACCATGTCCCCTTCTCCATATATTAGGAACACATCCTTAGTTCTTCTTAAGTATTTAAGGATCGTCTTAACAGCCGCCCAATGATCCATTCCTGGATCAAACTGGTATCTGCTCGTGACACTCAGAGCATACGATACATCGGGCCTCGTATATAACATAACATATATGATAGATCCTATTACGGATGCATTGGAAATCTTACTCATGCAAATCCTCTCGTCTTCTGTGCACAGACATATAGACTTCGAAAGGTGTATCCCATGCCTGATGGGAAGGAAACCTTTCTTGGATTCCGACATGCTAAACTTCTTTAGCACCCAGTCTATATATGTAGACTGCGAAAGGCCAATCAACCATTTCGATCTATCCCTATAGATCTTAATCCCGAGGATGTAGGTTGCTTCTCTCAGGCCTTTCATGAAGAATGTCTTCGACAACCAAATTTTAACTAACTAACATCGTTTCCTATAAGTAATATGTCATCGACATGCAATACTAGGAACACAACTGCACTCCCACTAACCTTTTTGTACACACAAGGTTCATCCAAATTTTATGAGAAATCAAACTTTTTGATTGTCTCATCAAAATGGATATTCCAGCTCCTGGATGCTTGCTTCAGTCCATATATGGACCATCGCAGTTTGCATACCTTGGTTTTATCAACCGATGTGAAATCCTCAGGCTGTATCATATATACGTCCTCGAGTAGGCTTCCATTAAGGAAAGCTATTTTCACAACCATCTGTCATATCTCATAATCATAATACGCCGCTATGGCTAGGAGCATTTGAATAGATTTAAGCTTAGCAACATGTGAATAGGTCTCGTCATAATCAACACCTTGCTTTTGACGATACCCTTTCGCTACTAATCTAGCCTTATAGGTAATCACATTACCATCCATATCGGTTTTCTTCTTGAAACCCCACTTGCACCCTATAGGCTTTATGCCTTCAGGTGGGTCAACCAAGTTCCAAACTTGATTTTCATACATGGAATCCATTTTCGACTTTATAGCGTTAAGCCACTTATCCCTTTCTGAACTTCTTCATAACTGGTAGGCTCCTCATCATCAATGAGTAACACGTCGTTCGATTCACTTACGAGAAATCCATATCTCTCAGGAATGTTGCGTGTTCTACCAGATCTACGAAGATGTGGTGTCACAATAGGTCCAGCCGATGGCTCATCACTATGAGTTATCGGTTGTGGTGCTTCACCAGGTATCTCATCAATGTCTATTTGAGTCTCTCGAGCCTCCTCAAGCTTGACGACACTCCCACTGTTTTCTTGCAAGAGAAACTCTTTCTCTAGAAACACAACATGCCTTAAAACAAACACCTTTTGTTCCACAGGATGATAGAATTGGTAACCCCTTGTTTCCTTAGGGTATCTAATAAATAGAAATTTATCATACTTATTCATCCACAAGATAAATAAGGTTTCTTACTATTCCATATCTCATATGGAGTAGTGGAGACTACCTTGTTGGCATTCTGTTTAGCAAGTAAATAGCTGTCTGAAGTGCATAGCCCCAAAAGGACTTGGGAAGATTCGCATGATTCATCATCGACCTAACCATGTCCAACAAGGTTCGGTTACGCCTCTCAGATACACCATTATGCTGCGGTGTATATGGCAGAGCCCATTGAGACAATATACCATTGTCCCTTAGATAATCTAGAAACTCTTGACTCAAGTATTCACCACCTCGATCCGATCAAAGTATTTTAATACTCTTGTCATGTTGTTTCTCTACTTCATTTCTGAATTCTTTGAACCTTTCAAAGGCTCAGACTTGTGTTTCATCAAGAACATATACCCAAACCGTGAGTGATCATTGGTGAAGGTAATGAAGTAGTTATAGCCTCCTAGAGCTTGAGTTGACATAGGTCCGCACACATCAGTATGTATTAGACCAAGCAACTCGCCCACCAGTTCACCTTTTCCAGTAAAAGGTAACTTGGTCATCTTGCCTTTTAAGTATGATTCGCATGTATCGTATGAATCTAATTCAAACGATTCTAGAATTCCACATCGGTGTAATTCGAACATGCATTTCTTGCTTGCATGGCCAAGACGACAATGCCACATATAGAAGTCTAATTAATTATCCTTTCGAGCACGCTTGTTACTTGCTTCGATATTGAGAATGTCACTGGATACGTCCAACATATAAATATCATTGCTCAAAGTTCTAGTCCCATAAAGTACGTCATTCAAAGTTATATAACAACAATTGTTACTAAAAGTTAAATGGTACCAATTTCTATTCAAACAAGAAATAGAAATGATGTTCTTTATCAACGAAGGAACATAAAAGAAATTGTCCAGTTCTAAGACAAGTCCTATAGGGAGTTTCAACAAATACATTCTGATGGCGAGTGCAGCAACCTTTGCTTTATTCCCAACACGTAAATTTGACTCTCCCTTGACGAGTCTTCTTCTATTTCTTAGCCTATGTATGTCATTACATATATATGAGCCACACCCAGTATCCAATACTCAAGTGTCTGAGAAAATAGAATGACAATAAATAACGAAGATATCTAAAGAAGATGGTGTATATGATGTCTTATTCTTCTTCACGGACTCAAGATAAATCTTGCAGTTTCTTCGCCAATGGTCCTCCTTGCCATAATGATGGCAAGGGCCCTTTTGAGCTGGTTCTACCTTTTTAGCCTTTTTCTTCTTCCCCTTCTGCTGTTCCTTTAACTTCCTCTTAGAACCTTTCTTCGAGGAATCAACTAACAGCACCGTCCCTTGCTCATGCTTCTCAGAAGGCTCCACAGTCTTCAACATGTTGAGCAGTACCACAGATGAACCTTCTTGCATCTCAAAGGTGAAGAGGAGCTAGAAGACTTTGAACCTTTCGAATCTTCACTTGCTCATCAAACAACTCATAAAGATGAAGGACTAGGGTATGAGCATCCATATGCTCATGCTGCTTCCGCAGCTTGGGTATCATCGCGGCTAGCATGATGCAACTCACTAGTTTAGAATCACTCACATGTTTCTGATAGACCAATAATTGATCCAGAATTGCGTCATCACTAGGACGGGCAGGAAGAGACTCTTCGAGGACATACGCAAGCTTTTTCGCCTTGAGAACAATTCTCAAGTTTCTAAGCCAGTCCAAGAAGTTCAGCCCAGTCAATTTATTCGAATTCAAAATAGAGTGCAAATTCAAAGATGTCATGATCAAGAGATTAATCTAGAAATACAAATCGAGCATATATGAGAAAGATGGAAAAATACATCAACATACATTTACAAATCCCATTCATTTTTTTGAATTTTAAAAACCCCAAAAACACTTCGGGAGATCGTAGGTCCATCTCTGAATGGGCTGATATCCAACATAGATATGAACAACCTTGAAGAGAGTCCAACAAGCCATTCATAGCAACAATGGTAGGTATCAAGTATACCGATTGCATATCACATATATGCAACTATCACAATGTGCTATCAATTAATTGAATGTTCACACATACATCGGGTTGTTAACTCATTAACAAGTATGGATCATATGCATAGCACCCAACTTCACCTCCCTTCACATCGATCTTGGAGAGAGTCCAACAAGCCGATGCTCTAGGTTAAAGCCAACCCATTACTCGAGAAATAGTTTTAATATGATTAGAGCGCATTCAACCAATTAGCCCGACTTGGAGAGAGTCCAACAACCAAAGCTAACGATTGACCTCTTACTCTTACCATATTAGTATTAAACTATTCTATGGTTTGAACATGTTCGGGTTCGAGCCGGGCTTGGAGAGAGTCCAACAACCCAAACAAGAAACCGAACTCTGGTTCTAACCATATTAATGGAAGGTGTAGGCTTTAATATTGTGTAAGGGTTTTAATGTCT
The DNA here is from genome assembly GCA_025175895.1 of Wurfbainia villosa. Taxonomy (NCBI): domain Eukaryota; kingdom Viridiplantae; phylum Streptophyta; class Magnoliopsida; order Zingiberales; family Zingiberaceae; genus Wurfbainia; species Wurfbainia villosa. The sequence continues at coordinate 37,692,190 of CM046006.1, forward strand.
CATCCTCTTTTGCATGCAAATAATTATTATCTACATGGCATGACATATATGGCATACATCTACATGTCATGACACGCATGACATAATGATATGCATCTAATGCAATTACATGACATACAATTATGACATGTACAAAATTTCCTTATATGTCATAACTATTTATGAAAAAAATATGTTTGAGATTTGATTCCCCAAATCAAATCATGATTAAATTAGGAAATAAATTTTCAAATCTAATCACATATTTTATTTATGGAAGGTTTCAATTAAGGAAAGTCAAATTTAATTTAGGAAACAAATTTCCTAAATTGTCAAAACTATTTATGGAAATAAAATATATTTTAGACTTGATTCCCCAAATCAAATCATGATTAAATTAGGAAATAAATTTCTAAATCTAATCGCATATTTTATTTATGGAAAGTGTTAATTTCCATAAATACTTCTAAACTTTCCAAAAGTAGAAAATTTCCTTAAATACTTCTAAACTTTTCGAAATTAGAAAATTTCCTTAAATACTTCTAAACTTTCCAAAAGTAGAAAATTTCTAAAAATACAATTATGACTATCGCAAAATAATTTTACAATTATGTCGAAACACAACCTGGGCTATGATACCACTGTTTAGTTTCCGGCATCGCGGCGAATGTGTGTTCGAACATGTTTTGTAAATATGTGCACAGCGAAAGAATTAAAAAGTAATAAATATAATTTATTACAACACACACCACACGCATGCAAATTACAACATGTGTAGACATAATCACAATTCAAAATTTTGCAATAAAAATAAATTACGCTAGTTATACCTGACGTATCACGTACAGCGGGAATGACATCAACCGGAGCAACTCTCGATAGAATTGCCTCTATCCGTATCCATGTTGAGTACTGTCGGGATAGCTTCACCAAGCTATAAGCCTCGTCTTCATAGGAGTCACTGCCCTCGTGTCGAAGACGATGTGATCGAGAGAAGATCACAATCCGAATCAAAATTCGGATTTGAAAATGAGTCCCCAAAACTCGCTTCTCCGGAGAGGTATTCGTCAACCGATTGACGAATCCTTGGTCCTCCACCTATGAGGATTACCAGAGATCAAATTCCTAGCAAGGTAGCCTCTATCAAAGCTCCAAATGTCGTCCAAACGATGCTCCGACATGAAAGGAAACAAGCTGTCTAGAAAACTAGACAGCTTTATGGAGGATTTGCGCCGGCCAAAGAGGATGGTCGGCCAACCCTTGGTCGCCGGAACCAAGGTGAGTCGCCGAAGGATGGCCGACAGCATCTTGGATGCTGGCAGCAGGGTGGACGGTGGCACAAGGTGGCTGGGAGGCGTGGAGACCTTGGGCGGCGGCAAGGAGAAGAGAGGGAAAGGAGAAGAAAAGTATTTCCCAAAATAAACTTAGGGCTCTCCAAAAACCTAACCGCATTTTTATGGAGCCCGTGCTTCTTAACCATTAAGAAAACTTCTCCTTAGAGTTATTGGTTCATAACCAAAACCTGCTAACTCGTTCCAATAACTTAAGTTAAAATAAACCGAACCAAGTTGGTCTATTTTAAGTTAAAACGAACTGAACCAACTTTGGTTCATTCGTTTAAAACAAACCAAACCCCTTTAGTTTATTCTTCACCATTGGATTAGAACCAAACCAATTTGGTTCATCCATCATGTATTCATAAGACACGACCCATCCATGTTTCCATTGCAACTGAAACAATTTCATGCTCGCTCCTTGTTTGGTCCAACCAAACCTAGTTTCTCTTGATCTGAGAATCTTATTCTCAAGCTCGTTTTAAATCCTTCGAATTACACTCATTGTGCGTGTGACCAAATAGGTTCTTTGTTTATGTTGGTCGTCTAAAATTAATCATTAATTATAGAACGATCATGAGTGGCACCTAGTAGTACATCATGATCCCCAATTAACCGAAAAATCAATGATTGATCCAGAACCATTTCTAAAACCCTTCAGCAGCTATAATGAATCGTACCCCGTTCCCTTCACGCTGTTGGTGAAGTAGGCACCTAAGTCGAACCTGAGTTTTGATTATAGCAAATGATACAAAGTTAAGCTCATGTCATTATCTCATGAGCTGAATCGAGTATGCAGAAATGCTAAGTTAAGCCGAAGGTCAGCGACACTCGGAGAGAACCGTAGTAGTCGGGCGACACCGGGAGGACTTCGGAGGGAGCCGAAGGAATCAGGTGGAGACCGAAAGCAAGGCTTCAAAGGTAAATGTTGAGGTAAGCTCGTGTGAGTGAGCGTAAGTAAGGTCGAGTCCTCCATACGGGGACATCCTTAGGCGACGATCCGACCAAGACTTCCCATGGAAGGTCTATGTTGAGATCGGATGGCAAGTGGCCGTCGAATTCACTTATATTTCGAGCTAACTCTTTATTACAATTGAAAAGTCTGAAAATTAGTTCAACCAGCCAAGGATCAGTTCAACTGCTAAGCCATCAGTTCAACCGGCTAAGGATCAGTTCAACTGCTGAGCCATCAGTTCAACCGGCTAAGAAATCAGTTCAACCGATGGTCAAAAATCAGCCTCGAGTCAAGCTTTATCACCATTTTTCAAGGAGTTTTGTGCCCAATTCCTATTGGTTGAAGACCCATTCGATGAGGGGCTTAAAGGCTATAAAAGGAGGGCTTCTCCTAGGGTTTTTCATCATCTCTAAGTGCTCAAAAACCTTTGCAACTCCGCGATTCTCGACTTTAATTCTCTGACGAAGTGTCACAACAACCCTAGCTTAGTTTCTACTCTTTAGTTGTTGATATTTTAATTTGTCGTCTCTTTAAATATTGCAATTCCTTTTATTAATCGAGGTTTTCTATCGTTGCACTTTACATTAATAGAAGAGAGGGTTTGTCTCTCTATCTTTTCTTTCGAAGGTTTTTTTTGTAATCGTCAAACTCCTACCTCCAACGAGGAGGAGTGTTTTTAGTGAATTGCCCTCCGTGTGTGATCAAGGATCACTAGGGCCTTGGAGTAGTAGCCGAAGGCTATGAACCAAGTAAAAATATTTGTCTCATTTTATTTATTGCTTATCTTTCCGCTACAAATTAATTATCTACTTGAGTTTTAACGAACGAACATAAAAAAGGTTTTATCGCTATTCACCCCCCTCTAGCGATTCGCTTCGATCCAACAATTGGTATCAGAGCCGGGGGAGCTTAGATTTGGTGAAACCACCAATCTAACATTTTTTACAGATTTGTTTTTCGTTCATTTAAATTTTTTCTCCCACGCTACTAATCCAAGACGAAGTCTTGGTACTCTTCGTTTGGTTTTGTTTTGCAAGTATTCGCTTTTGGAGTAGTCGACGGTCAAACGGGCATAACTTTTCGCACAAGTTGACCCACGACACGGGATACCTACCAAAACGAAGCTCTCGGAGAGATCTACATTCTTACTAGGGTAAACCCTTGTAACAAGCTGTCTTCATTCCCAAAAACCATCGTTTAGTATCATTTCTGGGACATCGAAGGTTGTAAGTGCTTATCTTTTATTTTAGTTGGTTATTTCTCGTTTATTCCTTTTTTTTCTTTTCATTTCCTACATTATTAATCCAAGGCGAAGTCTTGGAACCTTTTTCGTGTTTTTTTTTTGTTTTTTGTGCAAGGTTTCCCTTCCAAATGGCCCATCTCGAGGGTTTTAGCACCGTCCAACCTTCGTTTTACAACGGAGATGATTTCCGTTACTGGAAAGGTCGGATGGAATGCTTTCTCAAAACCCAAATTGAGATGTGGATCATAATCCAAACGGGTTTCACACTTTCGACTAATGAAGTGGGTGAATCCTTGGGTTATGACCAATGGACCATTGCGACAAAACGACAAGTCGAAGCCGACGCCAAGGCAACTCAAATTCTCCAATGCGGTTTGTCCAAGGAGGAGCTAAATCGCATTGGCCCCTTCATAAGCGCAAAGGACCTTTCGACAAAGCTAGTGGAGCTACACGAAGGGACCGATGAAGCCAAGGTATGTAAGCGTTATCTTTTATTTAATAAACTATATAATCTAAAAATGCAGGAACACGAGTCCGCGATGCAACTTCACGCCCGCGTCCAAGACATAGTAAACAATCTACACGCGATCGGGCAAAAGGTCGAAAATTGCAACCTTATAAGGTATGTCCTAAACTCCTTTCCGAGGACTACCTTGTGGGCATCCATGGTCGATGCCTACAAGGTCTCCAAGGATCTTTCGAAACTTAGGTTAGATGAACTATTTTCTGATTTTGAACTTCATGAGCAGTCTAACTCAGAACCCGAGAAGGGTATAGCACTTTTTACAGGTTCAAGGAAGAAAACCACAAGCAAGCCACCCCCGAAGGAAGAAGAGGATGAGTCCGATTTGGAGGTCGACCCGGAAATGGAGGCCGAACTAGTCAACCTAGTTCGGAGGATAGTCAAGGGCCGAAAGCGAACCATCACTCGACCCAACGAAGGTAAGCCTAAAAGTTCTAATATTAGGTGTTATGAATGCAACAGGTTTGGACACATCAAGTCCGAATGCCCAAAGCTCAAAAGAAAAGCACCAAAATACAAAAAGGCACTCAACGCTACATAGGAAGAAGCGTCCGAGGAAGAAGACGATGATCGAGTCCTTATGGCTAAACCGGTTGAATCGGAGACGGAGTCAGAACCGGAACACGAATCGAGAATCGAAGATGAGTCGGACTGCGAAGTGCTATTCAAGACAAGCCACGGATACACATCCGGTTCAAAAGATACACTCAAGGTAAGTCGATCTCTAATTAGTACGCTTTATAGTGCAATTAAGTTTTTAACTAGAAAGTTAGCTAAGTCTGAGTCCAAGGTCGAGACCCTGGTTGAGGAAGTTAAACTCCTCAAACATGAGGTCTCCCTAACCTCTTCGACTAGTCGAGTTCAAGAGGAGGACTCAACTCAGGTTAAAAAACTCGAAGTTGAGAACTCACTCTTGAAGATTCAAGTCGAAGATCTTAGGAATAAGTTGGAAAGGTTTACTTTGGGATCCAAAGGACTTGACCTCCTACTTGGGTCGCAAAGGGCCGTGTACAATAAGGCCGGGCTAGGGTTTAGCTCAAATACGACCAACAAGTCGTATATGTCGATTATAAGTCGACATAAAAAACATGTCCAAGCATGGGTCCCTAAGACCACCTTAATTTAAAACTTAGGATCAAACCAGTACTAGGTTCCCAAGGACCAAATCCAATATGTGGAGAGACCGAATCGATTCAACGGTCACGGGGGAGCTAGTACGAAACTTGTTTGTGTTTTAACCTAGAAATTACATGCTTAGGTTTTTATTTAGTTTGATTTTCCTTTTTAGAATGGTTAGATAGGACTATAACTTGTCAATACTTGATAACATAGTACCAGGACGCAGCGAGATGATAGTACGCTAGGAAAGCGGAGTCTTGTGTATTCGGGCTAGATAAGGCGTATCTAGTTCGGTGTACTTGACCGAGTGGAACTAGCTGAAGCTACCTCGCCGTATCCTAGACTAGTTAGACAAGGAAGTGGTCTTAGGTGATTCAAGTTATTATTTTCTTGAAAATGGCTTTGTCTAAGGAAGTGGTCATTGTTCCGATCAAAGAAGGCCTCTGTGCCTCGTCACGACCTGGAAGCCATGATCTTGAAAAGGTGACTTGATGAGCCTAAGGTCAAATCCAAATCTAACGCAAGGTTGACAAGTGTTTAAGTCATTAAATTTAAATCAAGTAAAATTGGAAGTCATCTCACAAGAACATATAGGGTTAACGTGTTTGATCATGTAGACATGGGTGAGATGATTTAGGTTAATAATTTTCAACCAATCTTTAATAAATCCAATATCCGATCCAACTACCTTGCATGTAGGATCAATGGATGTTGGACAATGGTTGCTCCCAACACATGACCGGGGATCAACTCAAGTTTTCGAAGCTTCGATTCAAACGACAAGGATTGGTAGCCTTCGGAAATAACGGCAAGCTCAAAATCATCGGATCAGGTGATATTGAGCTTAACTCAAATTTTGTTATTCAAAATGTGTTATTAGTAGAAAATTTTCAATATAATTTACTTAGTGTAAGCCAATTGTGTGATAATAACTATAAGGTCATATTTCTAGAAAATGAATGCGTAATTAATACAAATGAAACTTCTAAAACAATTCTTAAGGGAACTAGAAATAACAATATTTACACTATTAACTTAACTAACTCCTCAACTAAGTGTCTTATGACACGGCAAGAGGAATCATGGTTGTGGCACCGATGACTCGATCACTCACACCCAAGACTCATCCACAAGATGAGTCAGAGTGACTTAGTTAGAGGTTTGCCTAACCTCAATAACTTGGATAATAAAATATGTAATGCTTGTCAACAAGGTAAATAATCTAGGACACAACATCAACTAACTAATCAAGAACGAATCAAAAGTGCGCTTGAGCTCCTACACATGGATCTATTTAATTCACACGGAGCTAAGTCACTTAATGGAAGTAAATTCTGCTTAGTTATAATTGATGACTATTCTAGATTTACTTGGGTTAGGTTCATCAAACACAAAAGTGATACCCTAGATCAATTAATCAATCTATTTAAATTAATAGAAAATCAACAAAGTATTAAAATCAAAAGACTTAGGATTGATCATGGTGGTGAATTCGAGAACCATAGGTTTACAGAATTCTGTAAGCTAAATGGATACCACCATGAGTTCTCTTGCCCTAGAACTCCACAACAAAATGGCCTAGTAGAACGCAAAAATAGAACCCTACAAGAAGCCGTTAGGACAATGTTAAACGAGTATAACCTACCCGATAGGTTTTGGACGGAAGCCGTGAGTACGGCATGCTGTGTCCAAAATAGGATCCTTATGGTAAAGAGGCACCTTAAGACCTCATACGAGATTTATCATGATAAAATGTTAGGGCAATCTCTTGCCGTAATATGGTTTTGATGGTGTGGCAAAGGGTTTAAGTTAGTGTGTTATGTTGATTTGATATGTGCGTTGAAGTCGTGCAGGACTTAGTAATTCGCACATGGAGCCGTGGCGAGTTTCACATCTCATGACTCGTGCCTTGAGTCGGTGAAGGATAGCTTTGCGGAAGCCATGCGCTTGGAGCATCCGAGGGACCCTCGGACGAGAATCTTGGAGTGAAGCCGGAGGAAGTAGACTTCGAGGAAAGAGACGCGAAGGAGCATTGCAGAGCTGTGCGCCTGATGCTGCCGAGGGACGTGGCCGAGAACGAAGAGAACTTCGAAGGCGAGGGACTCCGAGAGATGAGAGTGAGCGATTGTAACCCGGGGAGGGGTAGTTCTTAGGTGAAACTTTGGCATTTGGCCAAGTGTCGGATGGGTTTTCCCGACACCAGTCGACTGCCATGTCATGACAGTCGACTGCTCTGAGTCGAATGTAGTTCGACTGGTATCCGACTGATGAGTTTATGCCCAGCAATGATCGCCATAAAATGGCGATCGCCGCCGATATCGCGAGCCGCAGACTGCGCTGGCCGTAGATCGCGCCGATTACGAGGCGGTGATCGGGTGAGGTCCATTAGTCGGCCAAGAGTTCCGCTGGACTACAACGGTCGGAATCCGACGTGTTCGGAGGCCGTTGTAGTGGTGCCGATCGCCAAGGGCGTGACCGATCGTGGCGGCGGAAGAAATCAGCCTCTCTATAAAGAGAGGTGTGAGCCTTGAGAGGCTAATGCTTATGCTCTAAGTGATCTTCCTAGTGCCCCACAAGCTCTAAACTCTTCTTACTTGTTTTTACTCCATTCTTATTGTAAGAAGAGTGATCTTGATTGTAAAGGTTACCTCCACCTAGCTTGGTGCAAAGTAGAGACCAATAGTGATTGGCTTTGGAGGAGTGATTCACCTTGGACGAATCGGACCGTGGATTAGCGGCGTAGCCGTGAACCACGTTACATCTTCTTTGTTAGCGTTTGTGTTTTCATTTATTGCTTTGTCTTTATTGTTTATGCTTCCGCTTGCGCTAACGATTGTGTAGACGAGCAAACGAACGAGAGAAGTCCGACATCCATCGTAAGAGGGCTATTCACCCCCCTCTAGCCGGCCGTTCGATCCCCTACAAGTGGTATCAGAGCCAAGGAAAGCTTGTCACCGGACTAACCGCCGCAACAAGCTCTACATAAAAAATGGCCGGCTCAAACATCCACCCACCGAAGTTCGACGGCGAATTCTCTTGGTGGAAAAAGAGAATGGAGGTATTCTTCGAGACCGATTTTGATATTATGCTTATAATGGAAAATGGTTTCGAGTTGCCTAGGGATGAAAGGGGTGAACCAATTGAAAAATCACATTGGACTAAGAAGCAAAGAGAGGAACACCTTGCAAACTCAAAGGCAAAACATCATCTTCTCAATGTGCTCCCTCAACAAGAGATCAACCGGATCGGAGAATGTGCTAGCGCTAAAGAGATGTGGGAAAAGCTTGTAGAACTCCATGAAGGCACATCCGAGACCAAGCTAGCTAGGAGAGACCTCCTCCACTCCCAACTCTCAAACATCAAATTAGAAAAGAAAGAAAAGGTAACTTCCCTACATTCTAGATTTAAAGAAATATTAATTGGGCTAACAAGTGTAGGAGAAAAGCTCTCCAACCGGGATATGGTAATGAAGACCATAGATGCTTTTCCCCGGTCCTCAAGATGGAGCTCCATGGTGGATTCATTTTACATCTCCAAGAACTTGGAAGTAAGTACCTTGGAGAAATTTTTCTCAACAATGGAGCTCCACGAAACTAGGCTTGAAGGAATACAAGAAGAGCCTAGAATTCAACCCTCAAGAGGAGTAGCTTTGATAGCGAACAAGGGGAAGAAGAAGATGGAAATCCCCTCCTCCTCCGATGACGAAGCGTCTTCCTCCTCCTCCATGGATAGCACCGAAGAAGCCTATATGGTAAGGAAGGTAAGACGTGCATTTAAGAATTTTAGATTTGATAAATCTCATGATAGGAATAGAAGACCAAGGGGAAAGGTCATATGCTACAATTGCCAAGGAGAGGGGCACATAAGGGACAATTGTCCTCTCTTAAACAAGAGCAAGGAAGAGAGGAAAAAGAAAGAAGAAAAGAAGAAGAAAAAGGGGAGCAAGAAAAAGAAGGAAGAGGAGAAGAAGACAAAAGAGAAGGGGAAGACCAAAGCTCTAAAGGCAAGGACTTGGGATGACCCATCCTCATCCTCCTCATCATCATCGGATGAGGAGAATGCCTTTGTCACCAATTTGGCCTTGATGGCCTTTGATGACTTGGATTGCTCTTCATCCGAAAATGAAGGATCAAGCTCAAGTGGGGAGAGCTCAAATGAAGGGGGAGCTTCTACATCCTCATCATCCGAAGAAGAAGAGGACATGGAAACTATGGTAACGAAAGCCTCTCCTAAGAAAATAGTTTCCATAATTTCTAGTTTAACTAAGGACTTATTTGGAATGAAAAAGAAAAATAAAAGCATGCTTAATCAAATTAAGGCATTGGAAAATAAGCTAGAAAATGCATGCTTAAATGATAATATTTCTTCTAGCTTAAATGATGCATGCTCACATGACCTTTATGTGCCATTAGATGTTAGTGATGCATGTATAAATGAAAATAGGGCCTTAAGGGAAAAGGTAGATTATTTAACAAAAGCCCTAGAAAAATTCACAATTGGCTCCAACACATTGAACATGATCTTAGGGAGCCAAAGATCTAGCTTCAACAAAAAGTGCCTAGTCTACAAGGAAAAGAAAAATGAAAAGGCCTATAAATGCCTAATTGCTAGGGGACAAGATAAAAAGAAGGTAATAGCTAGGAAATGGATCCCCAAGGAATACTTAGTGAACCCAATAGGAAAGAACTTATTTTGGGTTCCAAAATCCATCCTCAAGGGTTAGGATAACTCTAGGGTAGTCAACCATATGCAATTGACCTATATCATATTTTGGTTGACTTAGGATGGCGGGACAACATTTTTAAATAGTGTTGGGTGATGATAACGTGCCCATAAATAGATAATAATGCTTAAATCATGATGATTAATGTAATTGCTATGTATGTTAGCAATCATGATTTATGCTATTGACATTTGGCACATAATCATGGGAAATAGGGTTGAATCATGCTTTAAGTGATACTTTGTTTATTATCATCATATAATACCTAATGCATGACTATTATTTGATGAATACATGAGTTTCATGATCATAATGTAGAATTCATTCATATATGCCTTTATGATCATGAGGATTATTAGGTTGATACTTAACCTTGATAGAATTGCATGAATATATTGGTTAAGTATACACAAATACCCCCTAGGATGCATCTCACACTCACTATAGGCTAACTTGATTGCAAACTTAGCATGGGTGAGATGTTAGGATGATACAAATGTCCACTAATGCCTATGACATTTAGATGGTCATTTAAAGTATCAACATAGCAATAATAGACCAATCATGGGGAAGGCTTATGTTTAATTCATAGACATATTGCCCAAAGATCATGGTTGGATATTTCATATGTTTTCAAAACAATTTCTTAATCTAAAATCTATGTATTCATGTTTTGAAACAATTCAAAGCAAGACTAGGTGTTAAAATGGATACTCTTATGATAAAAAACTTGGTAGTTTTTAAAGCTTATGGATTTTTGACAAATACGTGGAAATATAATGATTTTTCATGAAACCCTATTTTTCACTAATAGATATACTTAAAAGAAATATGTTCCTCAAATTTCATGATTTTTCGAATTTTCTAAAAATTTTAATGCATTTCTGAAATTCGCCCAGAAAATCAAAATTTCGGAATCCATTGTGCCAGTCGACTGCCATACTGATAGCAGTTGACTGATGACCTGAAAAATAGCCCAATATTTTCTGATTTCAGATTTTAATCAAGTTTTTGGTGTTCTCTTTCTACTATACTTGATGCCATGAGTTTATAAATTAGGATTAATCTTTTAGATGGTGTCAAAGGGGGAGAAATGTATGTTTAAGTAAAGGGGAACATATTTAGGGGGAGAAATGATTATGCTTATGATAGGGGGAGAACATTTTTATGGGGAGTTTCATGGATTAAGAGGGAGTTGCATGTTGCTATATCATGTTTATGTTTACATGCTTTCTTTCCTTTAAAATTTATATCAAATGTTTTTACCTAACTTAAACGGATTGCCACACATCAAAAAGGGGGAGATTGTTAGGTCAATCTCTTGCCGTAATATGGTTTTGATGGTGTGGCAAAGGGTTTAAGTTAGTGTGTTATGTTGATTTGATATGTGCGTTGAAGTCGTGCAGGACTTAGTAATTCGCACATGGAGTCGTGGCGAGTTTCACATCTCATGACTCGTGCCTTGAGTCAGTGAAGGATAGCTTTGCGGAAGCCGTGCGCTTGGAGCATCCGAGGGACCGCCGGATGAGAAGCTTGGAGTGAAGCCGGAGGAAGTAGACTTCGAGGCAAGAGATGCGAAGGAGCATTGCAGAGCCGTGCGCCTGATGCTGCCGAGGGACGTGGCCGAGAACGAAGAGAACTTCGAAGGCGAGGGACTCCGAGAGATGAGAGTGAGCGATTGTAACCCAGGGAGGGGTAGCTCTTAGGTGAAACTTGGCCATTTGGCCAAGTGTCGGATGGGTTTTCTCGACACCGGCCGCCATGTCATGCGCGATCGCCGCCTGAGTTGAATGTAGTTCGACCGTATCCGATCGATGGGTTTATGCCGTAAGTCGACTACTATGGAATGGCAATGATCGCTAGAGGATATCGCGAACGCAGAACCGCTGTAGACGATCAAGGCGATCGATTACGGAGGCGCAATGATCGCGGTGAGGTCCATCAATCGATCGCGCCAAGAGTTTCGCTGACTACAATGCCGGGATCCGACGTGTTCGGAGGCCGCCGTTGACGGCAGCGATCGATTGCCAAGGGCAGCCCTCTCTATAAAAAGAGAGGGTGTGAGCCTTTGAGAGGCTAATGCTTATGCTCTAAGTGATCTTCCTAGTGCCCCACAAGCTCTAAACTCTTCTTACTTGTTTTTACTCCATTCTTATTGTAAGAAGAGTGATCTTGATTGTAAAGGTTACCTCCACCTAGCTTGGTGCAAAGGAGAGACCAATAGTGATTGACTTTGGAGGAGTGATTCACCTTGGACGAATCGGACCGTGGATTAGCAGCGTAGCCGTGAACCACGTTACATCTTCTTTGTTAGCGTTTGTGTTTTCATTTATTGCTTTGTCTTTATTGTTTATGCTTCCGCTTGTGCTAACGATTGTGTAGACGAGCAAATGAACGAGAGAAGTCCGACATCCATTGTAAGAGGGCTATTCACCCCCCTCTAGCCGGTCGTTCGATCCCCTACAAGTGGTATCAGAGCCAAGGAAAGCTTGTCACCGGACTAACCGCCGCAACAAGCTCTGCATCAAAAATGTCCGGCTCAAACATCTACCCACCGAAGTTCGACGGCGAATTCTCTTGGTGGAAAAAGAGAATGGAGGTATTCTTCGAGACCGATTTTGATATTATTCTTATAATGGAAAATGGTTTCGAGTTGCCTAGGGATGAAAGGGGTGAACCAATTGAAAAATCACGTTGGACTAAGAAGTAAAGAGAGGAACACCCTGCAAACTCAAAGGCAAAACATCATCTTCTCAATGTACTCCCTCAACAAGAGATCAACCGGATCGGAGAATGTGCTAGAGCCAAAGAGATGTGGGAAAAGCTTGTAGAACTCCATGAAGGCACATCCGAGGCCAAGCTAGCTAGGAGAGACCTCCTCCGCTCCCAACTCTCAAACATCAAATTAGAAAAGGGAGAAAAGGTAACTTCCCTACATTCTAGATTTAAAGAAATATTAATTGGGCTAACAAGTGTAGGAGAAAAGCTCTCCAACCGGGATATGGTAATGAAGGCTATAGATGCTTTTCCCCGGTCCTCAAGATGGAGCTCCATGGTGGATTCATTTTACATCTCCAAGAACTTGGAAGTAAGTACCTTGGAGGAATTTTTCTCAACAATGGAGCTCCACGAAACTAGGCTTGAAGGAATACAAGAAGAGCCTAGAATTCAACCCTCAAGAGGAGTAGCTTTGATAGCGAACAAGGGGAAGAAGAAGATGGAAATCCCCTCCTCCTCCGATGACGAAGCGTCTTCCTCCTCCTCCATGGATAGCACCGAAGAAGCCTATATGGTAAGGAAGGTAGGACGTGCATTTAAGAATTTTAGATTTGATAAATCTCATGATAGGAATAGAAGACCAAGGGGGAAGGTCATATGCTACAATTGCCAAGGAGAGGGGCACATAAGGGACAATTGTCCTCTCTTAAACAAGAGCAAGGAAGAGAGGAAAAAGAAAGAAGAAAAGAAGAAGAAAAAGGGGAGAAAGAAAAAGAAGGAAGAGGAGAAGAAGACAAAAGAGAAGGGGAAGACCAAAGCTCTAAAGGCAAGGACTTGGGATGACCCATCCTCATCCTCCTCATCATCATCGGATGAGGAGAATGCCTTTGTCACCAATTTGGCCTTGATGGTCTTTGATGACTTGGATTGCTCTTCATCTGAAAATGAAGGATCAAGCTCAAGTGGGGAGAGCTCAAATGAAGGCTACATCCTCATCATCCGAAGAAGAAGAGGACATGAAAACTATGGTAACGAAAGCCTCTCCTAAGAAAATAGTTTCCATAATTTCTAGTTTAACTAAGGACTTATTTGGAATGAAAAAGAAAAATAAAAGCATGCTTAATCAAATTAAGGCATTGGAAAATAAGCTAGAAAATGCATACTTAAATGATAATATTTCTTCTAGCTTAAATGATGCATGCTCACATGACCTTTATGTGCCATTAGATGTTAGTGATGCATGTATAAATGAAAATAGGGCCTTAAGGGAAAAGGTAGATTATTTAATAAAAGCCCTAGAAAAATTCACAATTGGCTCCAACACTTTGAACATGATCTTAGGGAGCCAAAGAGCTAGCTTCAACAAAAAGGGCCTAGGTTATAAAGAAAAGGAAAATGAAAAGGCCTATAAATGTCTAATTGCTAGGGGATAAGATAAGAAGAAAGTAATAGCTAGGAAATGGATCCCCAAGGAGTATCTTGTGAACCCAATAGGAAAGAACTTATTTTGGGTTCCAAAATCCATTCTTAAGGGTTAGGAAAACCCTAGGGTAGTCAACCATATGGAATTGACCTATATCATATTTTGGTTGACTTAGGATGGCGGGACAATATTTTTAGAATAGTGTTGGGTGATGATAACGTGCCCATAAATAGATAATAATTCTTAAATCATGATGATTAATGTAATTGCTATGTATGTTTGAAATCATGATTTATGATTTTAATATTTGGCACGTAATCATGAGAAATAGAGTTGAATCATGCTTTAGGTGATACTTTGCTTATTATCATCATATAATACCTAATGCATGATTATTATTCAATGAATACATGTATTTCATGATCATAATGTAAAATTAATTGACATATGCCTTTATGATCATGATGATTGTTAGGTTGTTACTTAACCATGATAGAATTGCATGAATACAAGGGTTAAGTATATACAAATACCCCCAAGGATGCATCTCACACTCACTATAGGCTAACTTGATTGCAAACTTAGCATGGGTGAGATGTTAGGATGATACAAATGTCCACTAATGCCTATGGCATTTAGATGATCATTTAAAGTATCAACATAGCAATAATAGACCAATCATGGGGAAGGCTTATGTTTAATTCATAGACATATTGCTCAAAGATCATGGTTGGATATTTCATATGTTTTCAAAACAATTTATTAATCTAAAATCTATGTACTCATGTTTTGAAACAATTCAAAGCAAGACTAGGTGTTAAAATCGATACTCTTATGATCAAAAACCTAGTAGTTTTTAAAGCTTATGGATTTTTGGCAAATACGTGGAATTATAATGTTTTTTCATGAAAACCTATTTTTCACTGATATATATACTTAAAAGAAATGTGTTCCCAAAATTTCATGATTTTTCGAATTTTTTGAAATTTTTAATGCATTTCTGAAATTCGCCTAGAAAATCAGAATTTCGGAATCCATTGTGCGATCATTGATCTTGATAATATTTTCTGATTTCAGATTTTAATCAAGTTTTTGGTGTTCTCCTTCTACTATATTTGATGCCATGAGTTTATAAATTAGGATTAATTTTTTTGATGGTGTCAAAGGGGGAGAAATATATGTTTAAGTAAAGGGGAACATATTTAGGGGGAGAAATGATTATGCTTATGATAGGGGGAGAACATTTTTATGGGGAGTTTCATGGATTAAGGGGGAGTTGCATGTTGCTATATCATGTTTATGTTTACATGCTTTCTTTCCTTTAAAATTTATATCAAATGTTTTTACCTAACTTAAACGGATTGCCACACATCAAAAAGGGGGAGATTGTTAGGGCAATCTCTTGCCGTAATATGGTTTTGATGGTGTGGCAAAGGGTTTAAGTTAGTTTGATATATTGATTTGATATGTGCGTTGAAGTCGTGCAGGACTTAGTAATTCGCACATGGAGCCGTGGCGAGTTTCACATCTCATGACTCGTGCCTTGAGTCGGTGAAGGATAGCTTTGCGGAAGCTGTACACTTGGAGCATCCGAGGGATCGCCGGACGAAAAGCTTGGAGTGAAGCCGGAGGAAGTAGACTTCGAGGCAAGAGACGCGAAGGAGCATTGCAGAGCCGTGCACCTGATGCTGCCGAGGGACGTGGCCGCGAACAAAGAGAACTTCGAAGGCGAGGACTCAGGAGATGAGTGAGCGTGTAACCGGGAAGGGTAGCTCTTAGGTGAAACTTGGCCATTTGGCCAAGTGTCGGATGAGTTTTTTTACAGCGCCGATCATGCCATCATGGCGATCGGCCCGCTCGAGTCGAATGGGTTAGATCGGCCCGAATATCCTGGTTTGGCCGGCGATCATTGATGGAATTGATCGGCGAATCATTGGTGAGCGATGATCGGCCAAGGGAAACCGATCGTGATGGCGCAATCAGCCCTCTCTATAAAAGAGAGGGTGTGAGCCTTTGAGAGGCTAATGCTTATGCTCTAAGTGATCTTCCTAGTGCCCCACAAGCTCTAAACTCTTCTTACTTGTTTTTACTCCATTCTTATTGTAAGAAGAGTGATCTTGATTGTAAAGGTTACCTCCACCTAGCTTGGTGCAAAGGAGAGACCAATAGTGATTGGCTTTGGAGGAGTGATTCACCTTGGACGAATCGGACCGTGGATTAGCGGCGTAGCCGTGAACCACGTTACATCTTCTTTGTTAGCATTTGTGTTTTCATTTATTGCTTTGTCTTTATTGTTTATGCTTCCGCTTGCGCTAACGATTGTGTAGACGAGCAAACGAACGAGAGAAGTCCGACATCCATCGTAAGAGGGCTATTCACCCCCCTCTAGCCGGCCGTTCGATCCCCTACACTAAGGATTACCTAGGGAAATTTACATCCAAAACCACGACCAGAATCTTTCTAGGATACTCGACTACGAGTAGAGTTTATAGAGTATATAACCATGACACCCTTAGAGTCGAAGAGACTATTAATGTAGTATTTGATGAAGGACACAAACCTACAAAACCCCTGGCAACCCCAATTAGCGAGCCGATTCATACTGACCTAACTCTGATCCGGAAATCAGGTCTAGTGTTAATCCTAATCTAAGTCAACCAAGTCACTCTAATGACCAAGTGATAGATGACTCTAACCAAACTAGAACTCAAACGAGTCATCCTATTGATCAAGTTGTAGATTCAAACCCAAATCCAACTAGGACTCAAACAAATCATCCTATCGACCAAGTGATAGGTGATCCAAGTCTAGGAGTTCGAACTAGAGCCTCATACAGAAACCTTAGTCAAATCTCCTTAATTTCCAAAATTGAACCCAAGACTATTGACCAAACTCTTCTTGTTTCCGATTGGATTATTGCAATGCAAGAAGAGTTGGCTCAATTCACTAGGAACGAAGTATGGGAATTAGTACCACCACCTAAAGATAAAACAATCATTGGAACAAGGTGGGTGTTTAGAAATAAAGCTAGACTAGTAGCTAAAGGATTTAGTCAAGTCGAAGGTTTAGATTACGACGAGACCTATGGCCCAGTAGCTAGATTAGAGTCCATTCGAATGCTATTAGTGTATGCAGCACATCGAGGATTTAAGTTGTTTCAAATGGATGTGAAATCTGCGTTCTTAAATGGATACATTAAAGAAGAAGTTTATGTTAGTCAACCCCCCGGTTTCGAAAGTTTAGACAAACCTGACCATGTCCTTAGGTTAAAGAAAGCTCTCTATGGACTTAAACAAGCTCCTCGAGCTTGGTACGAGAGACTTTCGATTTATCTTAAGTCCAAAGGTTTTAACCAAGGTGTAGTTGACCCAACTCTTTTCGTAAAAACCTTAGGTAAGACATATTCATAGCCCAAATCTACGTAGATGATATTATTTTCGGAACCACCAACTCAATCCTACTAAATGAGTTCATTTCACTTATGGAAAGTGAATTTGAAATGAATTTAGTAGGTGAGTTAAGCTTCTTTTTAGGTCTACAAATTAAACAAACTAAAGATGGAATATACCTACATCAACGCAAATATACTAGGGAATTAATTAAACGCTTTGGAATGCAAGACGCTAAAATTATTAATACCCCAATGACAACTAATGTGAATATGGAAGAAGATGTAATCGGAAATTCAATTGATTTAAAATACTATAGGAGCGTAATAGGGAGTCTCCTTTACTTAACTGCAAGCCGACCCGATATCTTATTTGCAGTAAGTATGTGTGCAAGGTTCCAAACCTGTGCCAAGGAGTCTCACCTAACTCTAGTCAAGCGTATCCTTAGATATCTAAAGGGTACATTTAATGTCGGTATTTGGTACCCTAGATCTACCGAGTTCGAACTAACCGGCTACTCCGATTCGGACTATGCCGGTAGTAAGCTCGATAGAAAGAGTACGAGTGGTTGTTGTCAACTTCTCGGCTCGAGTCTAGTGAGTTGGTGCAGTAGGAAGCAACACTGTGTTGCCTTATCTACCACCGAAGCCGAATACATCGCGATGGGTGAGTGTGTCACTCAGCTTCTTTGGATAAAGCACACTCTCCGTGACTTTAAGTTAGACTTTACAAATACTAAACTTCACGTAGATAACATTAGTTCAATTAATCTTACTAAGAATCCGATATGTCACTCTAGGACAAAACATATAGAGGTCAAACACCATTTCATTCGAGAACATGTGGCCAACGAAGTCATATAACTCGAATACGTCGAATCGAAGTGTAACTTGGCAGACCTATTTACTAAACCCCTACCCGAAGCCGAATTTAGTCTATTAAGACGAAAATTGGGCATGTGCGTAGTAGAATAGGACTTTGCAAATTATATTACTACTATTTCATACTTTTCATTTTCATGGAACTAGCATAGGACATACCTTAGATATCATGCACCTATAGATTTAAGGAGCCAGTACATCTCACAACACATAGGACTAATGTGTTTGTGTACTTAGCCACGTAGATGGGCGTGAGATGTTAGGACCTTACTCCTGGTTCTAGATGTAGAGCTAGTGCATCGCCATGAACCACGGAGTATAATCATACATACTAACCGACTCTGACCAGGACTGGTTGATCTTTCATATCAATCAAGCCAAATATGAGTCAAACATTTTATAGATGAACTTATTTTCAGTATATTATTTTCAAAATAATGTGGAACATGCTTGGATGTTAAATTTAATACTTATTTTTCACACACCCTTCCACTTTTCGATATATGGCAAAAGGGGGAGAAAAAGGCCAAAGTTAAGGGATCAAAAGTTTTCATGGACAAAAGTTAAGTAAATGTTTATTTAACTTTAAGTTTTACTTAAAAGGAAGTAAAGGCCAAGTTAAGAGAATTCTTAACTTAAACTTATTATTTATTTATTTTTTTTAAACACTATGGCCAAATGCTAATGCTTTACTTAAGAAAGAGGGAGAAAGGGCCAAGTTAAGAAGTCTTCTTAACTTAAATGTTTTACTAAGGCCAACTTTAAGTAATGTTAATTATTTAAACTCTTCCTAAATAGCAAACCTCAAGGGGGAGGACTAAGGTCTTCTTTCAAGACTCACCCTCGGTCAAGGGGGAGGTTTCCTCAAGGGGGAGTACTTGAAGAAAATTCTTACTACTCCAACTTAATCTTTATTTTTGTTTTTCATGCACATTATTATTTTTCATGCATGATATTTTATGCGCATTATTATTCTTCATGCATGCTATTTTTATTCTTCATGCATGCTATGTTCTTAACTTTGTATGTGGGTTTGCCATAAATCAAAAAGGGGGAGATTGTTGGTGCAGTAGGCACCTAAGTCGAACCTGAGTTTTGATTATAGCAAACGATACAAAGTTAAGCTCATGTCATTATCTCATGAGCTGAATCGAGTGTGTAGAAATACTAAGCTAAGCCGAAGGTCAGTGACACTCAGAGAGAACCGTAGTGGTCGGGCGACACCGGGAGGACTTCGGAGGGAGCCGAAGGAATCAGGTGGAGACCGAAAGCAAGGCTTCAAAGGTAAATGTTGAGGTAAGCTCGTGTGAGTGAGCGCAAGTAAGGTCGAGTTCTCCATACGGGGACATCCTTAGGCGACGATCCGACCAAGACTTCCCATGGAAGGTCTATGTTGAGATCGGATGGCAAGTGGTCGTCGAATTCACTTATATTTCGAGCTAACTCTTTATTACAATCGAAAAGTCTGAAAATCAGTTCAACCGGCCAAGGATCAGTTCAACTTATGAGCCATCAGTTCAACCGGCCAAGAAATCAGTTCAACCGATGGTCAAAAATCAGCCTCGAGGAGTCAAGCTTTATCACCATTTTTCAAGGAGTTTTGTGCCCAATTCCTATTGGTTGAAGACCCATTCGATGAGGGGCTTAAAGGCTATAAAAGGAGGGCTTCTCCTAGGGTTTTTCATCATCTCTAAGTGCTCAAAAACCTTTGTAACTCCGTGATTCTCCGACGACTCTACGACGAAGTGTTGTCATCAACCCTAACTTAGTTTCTACTCTTTAGTTGTTGATATTTTAATTTGTCGTCTCTTTAAATATTGCAATTCCTTTTATTAATCGAGGTTTTCTATCGTTTCACTTTACATTAATAGAAGAGAGGGTTTGTCTCTCTATCTTTTCTTTCGAAGGTTTTTTTTGTAATCGTCAAACTCCTACCTCCAACGAGGAGGAGTGTTTTTAGTGAATTGCCCTCCGTGTGTGATCAAGGATCACTAGGGCCTTGGAGTAGTAGCCGAAGGCTACAAACCAAGTAAAAATATTTGTCTCATTTTATTTATTGCTTATCTTTCCGCTGCAAATTAATTATCTACTCGAGTTTTAATGAACGAACAAAAAAAAGGTTTTATCGCTATTCACCCCCCCCCCTCTAGCGATCCGCTTCGATCCAACACACGCATCTTATACCCACTTAGTTCAGGATATGGTCTATAGTGTCAGTCCCCACTAGGCTAACTACGTCGCACCTAGCCCAAGTATCATTTTCTCGTCCTACGGATTCTAGTTACTGCACATGTATCTAAGAGTACCTTACTCTAAACATGTAATGCTTTGGCCAAAGACTTTAGTAACAATCCCACAAGAGTCCATGAGTATATATCTCCTCGCAAAGAGTGGCGAATCATTTATAGGCTATTCAAACACCTTCGGGCATTTTGACATAACCAATCATCCCGGGTCCATATCTCCTTAGAGATGCTTGCTTAAGATGTCAAAGCATAAGTCTCCATAACCAAGATGACTTGAATACCGCAAGTCAAAGGAACATCACACTTAAGCTATAGTAAGAACTTCATTGACATATCCATATATGCAGAGAACCATATGAAGTCTTACAGCTGGTCACTCCAATGAACTAGTTGCCATAACTAGCATCCACGATTAACTCCGGACATCACAATGTCTCCAGCCAGTTAAAATCAACTTCTTAGATACACCAAAGAGTATACCTCGTGCTAGTCTTGACAAAATTGGTAGTGGTCAAATCCATCAATTCATCGACTAGGGATAATTCCAATACCTCACAATTACACATGTAGAGATACTCACTAGTTGTGATCCAATCACAAATTCTCTCATGCTGTGAATCGTATTGTGGACATTCAGTAAATGAGTTTAAGATCTAATCAAATACATGAAAATATGTATACTGAAATAGTGAATCTTCATTTATCATATAAATTGTTCAAACAAAAGGCGATTGCCTTAGTACACCTCTCATATATTACTAACATTACCCAATTCTTGA
Organism: Wurfbainia villosa; assembly: GCA_025175895.1. Classification (NCBI taxonomy): domain Eukaryota; kingdom Viridiplantae; phylum Streptophyta; class Magnoliopsida; order Zingiberales; family Zingiberaceae; genus Wurfbainia; species Wurfbainia villosa. The sequence goes on from CM046006.1 coordinate 37,713,502, forward strand.
TTCGATATCGAATCAATCAGTCCCCAGCAACGGCGCCAAAAAATTAATGCACGCAAACGCGACCTCAAATCTTGTGACAGAGACCTTCGAGGACTCAAAGTGTACGCTCGCGCTCAACGCCTGCAAGTGCATGAGTGTCGTCAAGTAATAAAGATTTATCGATCCCACAGAGACTGAGATTCAAGTATCGATCTATTCAATGGACATTATTGTTCGAAAATCGATTCTAATGGTTGCGGTTTAGAGGGTTGTCGATGGTCCTAACTCTAGTACGGTGTCACATGGACGAAGAGAAGGGATGCTACGAGTCTTTGGATGGATTCTAGGATTTCGGTTTCATTTGTGTGTCGCAGAACACGTTGTCAATTGGGTTTTGTCTAGGTTTCTAGCTACGATCTTGTGGAAAGGAAATCATACACTCCCCTGATGAGCCTTCACATCTATCAGAAGCTACCTCTGCCATACCAGGTCAACTCCTGGCTTTAGGACAGGATAGTCGGTACGAGGATGCCGAATCGATCCCTGCGATGAGTCAAAAATGGGGCACGTTTCCTACTCTATCGTATCCTTCTACCCACAATTATCAGCGATGAGGACAACCCGTGGGTTCCTCTTTAAATTCCCCTAATTCTTTGATACGAGGGTTGTCACCCCTCGTATCGGCTAAGCACAGTGACTAGAAAACCAAAACAATAGCTATAGATCTAAACCAAACACCAATTACAAATATAGATTCAAGAACAAAAAGATATTTGAACCAACATGTTCTAACTCAACACAAACTACTCCCTAGTCCTAGAATCAGAGAATCTACTCCATGAATGCGAGAAAAGAATCATAAGGCATTATCGAATTCATATATACAAGATAAAGTTTGGAAAGAATATAGATTACAATGCGTTGAGGCTCTTCTCTCTGGCGTTGAGGTGAAGAACTTGGATCTCGAGCGGCTTCCTTCCTCCCCATTGCGAGTTTCCGAAGCTTTTTAGGGCTTCGGAGTGTTGTCCCGACCATCGTGCCTCCCCCCTAGGGTTTGGACATGGCTTTCTTTATATAGACATGAGGTCAGCTCTTCACGAAATTCAAAAAAGACCTAATCACGCCAAAACATTAGGCCGCCACACGACCATGTGTTTCCACATGGCTAGGCCATGTATGACCCTGTGGTGGCTAATCTCGAGCTTCGGACATGGACGTGTGTAGCCACACATCTTGGTCATGTTCCCTACTGCATCTAGCTGCCAAATGCTCTTTTTCACTCTAAAAGTACATCATTTTCCCCATGAAATGCTATCCTGCACATAAAAGTATAAAGATCAGATCTCCGAACTAGAAAATAGGAAATGCATGCAAAACAAAGTAAAATATGCATGAAACAAACATAAAATGAAATGAGATGTGAGAGAAAACTACTCTTAAAACCCAATAAGTTTTGTTCACATCACTCCCATGGAGCCTCCTTTTGCTACTTCCTTCTTAACATCACCTTCCTCTCCATTGACGATATCTTCCTCTATTTCCCCATAGTCTTCTGCCACTAATCTCCCGTAGGTATTTCCATTTTTCCCTCTCCCAGTTGTATTATCACCGAACCCTAGCCTTCCCTCTTCTTCACCACGACTTCTCTACAGCCCTGTGTCGCCTCCAGCATTCCTAAATATTAAAACTAACCTGCGAGGAGCTGTGCGTCGATGAATTCAGGAAGAAGATGCCTCTGCCATTTACCCCTCTTCTTTGCTCACTTCACTTACACTGAATCGACTCCTGTCATTCTCCCCTCATCTCCCATTTCATCAACCCCACCGGAACCATTACCTCTCCCTTCAGATGCCCTTCTTTCTCCCAATCCTCCTACGATCTCTAACAACCTCCGTCAATGGTCCAACCCCAATTCCCCCTCTGGTGCCCCTGCCCTAGTTGAAGAGGGGCTTCTAATTGTCACATCCCCTCTAGCTACCTTCATGCCTCCCTCCGTAGCCTCCACCACGATGTTCATATCACCTGTACAACCCAATTCCCCTCTTCCTACTTCCCCTCCATCTTCAAATATACCCACTCTTTTATCGTTCTGTCAGTAATTTCTGACCCCATTCCTCCACCATTAAGCCTCCCCTTCCCGTCTTCATCCCCTATTTGCTCCGAAAGAAATTCTTTGGTTGTGGCCCTGTCCTTTATCACTTTTGCATCCTCCGACATTCCTATTTCCCTACCACTTGTGACCTCCCCCATTTTCCTTTCTTCTTCTCCTTCATCTTCAGAACCCATGAGTTCCCCTTCTTCAAGCCCAAACATTAACCCCCTACTTCGCTGTGACCTTTCCCCTTTTTCTTCCGAACCCTCCCCTCTTTTTCATCCTTAGGTAATAAAAAATTTCATGTGGCACCTCATCCTTCACCAATTATGAGTTAAACAACTCTTCTCATTGCTTCTTCTCCTTCTTCATCTTCCGTCAAAGACTCTCGTATCCTTAATTTGGATGGACTAATACCGTGGATGGAGAGTTTGCAGCATGCTCTAGAGATGCTAAGATTTTCTAAGTCATTTTGCATTCACCTTTAATAATGACCCTTTCTTTAATTTGTTGTGCTCAGGCGATGACGAATTATCAAGAGTTGAAGTGCTCCTTTTCTCATTATCAAGTACAGCTTCAACAACAAACTTTGCAACAATCCATCACAAATTCCGTAGCCCTGTTGGAGTATTGAGAATACAATCAAAGTCTCACATTGGTAAGACATGGAAAAGATCATGTGCTTATAAGATGAAAAAGATATCTCCATTGGCATGAGGCCTTTTGGGTAAAGCCCAAAAACAAAACCATAAGGGTTTAGACCCAAAGTGGACAATATCATGTCATTGTAGAGATATATGAATCTTATAGGTACTAACAAGTGGTATCAAAGCCACTTGCGAAAGATCATACATAAAGATCATCGTAGGTCATTTTATATGTGATATAAAATTTTGTATAAAAAATTTATTATGGTGCATGCATGATTGTTTGGGTTATTTTGTGCAACAAGATATGCATGGCATATTTGTTGATCGAACAACATGTTTGTCGTTTGGATCTATCACCCAAAATTGCTACAAACAATGGAAAGAAAATGTCTCGGGTTCATTATGATGGACTAAGGGAAGCAACTCATTCAAAGAGTTGTTAAAATAAAATTTTGCTCTGGGGCACTGCCCCCTACAAACCCCGCAAGGGGCTCTGCCCCTTGACCCCGCCTGCTGATCGGCTAGCGGGACCACCATGTCGTAGCGGCTTATAAGTCGTGCATAACACCATAATAAAATTTGCATATCATAGATCTATGTGAATGATGTATGTCATGGTGCATGGTTATGGCCCTTAACCCCAATGTGATTGTGGTTGTGTTGTGTGTGCATGTTGTAATTCATAATACGACCTACGAGTCATGCCTCCCTCTCTATTTTTCTAGTTGTAAAATAGATCTAGACTTGAATGTAACTCGAGTATTCTTATTTTGTAATGTACAAAATGATGAGTGGAAAGTCCATTGGAGGATTAAGTTACAAGAAGGATGTCGACGACACATAACAACCAAAGGATGCACTTGGAGAAGATGCTACCCCTAGGTTGACCCATCGCTCTTCTCATTGGCTTGAAGAGATCATAGATTCGGGTCATAACTATGTCACGTTTAAAGTTATATGTTGATATATATTATGCTTATATGTGATGCATGTGATGCTTGTATATGTGAAGCATGCGTAGTTAGTTGTCACACAATTAGGTCACTTACTATATGTCTATCAAAGTTTAATACTTACTATTACCTTGTTCAATCGTAGTGTATTTGCCAAAGCAAAGTGACTCGATTTACTTCGGTAAAATATGATAGGACAATCGTGATGTCCACCTATTAAACCTTGGGTTTGACTTAACTAAGCTCTCTCTATTAGATTGATGAACTTAGAGGCATAGCTCATACGGGACATCTATCTACATTGGCGATTAGCCAAAGCTAACTCAAGATGAGTGGTAATTTAGAAAGATATCTCATGCGATGAGCACAATGAACAAATAATATTGTTCATTTAGATATACAAGAGTTACATTAGATGTAATTGGTATAAGTTACCTACCTAACTTATACGAATCTTGGGTGATTAGCCAAAGCTAATTCAAGATGTGGTATAATATGGATCTTGTCCCACTTTATGACTAGTGGGAGAATCATTTAGTTAAAAGGCCTAATTAAATGTTTAAAATATGATACATTTATGAATTTCTGTATTAAAGTTCACCATGTCATCAAATACGTCGAACACACTCTCTCTGCGATCTATCCTCAATAAGAACAAGCTCACTGAAGCTAATTTCCTATACTAGTACAGGAACTTGAGGATAGTCTTCAAGCAAGAACGCAAACTGTACATCCTGGAGTAGTCCATTCCTGAACCACCCACCCCTACGGCCACTCATGCTGACAAGGATGCTTATAAGAAGCATCAAGATGACGTACTGAATGTGTCATGCCTTATGCTTGCCACCATGAACTCTGAGCTTCAGAAGCAACATGAGAACATGGATACCTATGATATGGTTGAGCATCTGAAATAACTATATCATGGAAAATCAAGGCACGAGAGATACGAAGTGTTAAAGGCCTTGTTTCAATGAAAGATGCAAGAAGGAACTCCCGTAGGCACTCATGTACTCAAGATGATTGGGTACGTTGAGAACCTAGTGAGATTGGGATTTCCATTAGGCCAAGAGCTAGCCACTAACCTTGTTTTGCAGTCACTGTCAGAAGGCTACAGTCAATTTGTCATGAACTACAACATGAATGAAATTGACAAGCCTTTACCTGAGATATTGAGCATGTTATGAACTGCTGAACTCAACCTTAAGAAGGCAAAGCCTAGCACCATATTGATGGTGAACAAAGGCAAAGGCAAAGACAAGCAGAAGCCTAAAGGTAAGGGTAAAACCCAAGGCAAAGGAAAAGTCAAGGCAAATGCATTGAAACCTACAGGAGGGGTGTCTGAGGAAGGGAAATGCTTCCACTGCGGTGAGACCAGGCATTGCAAGAGAAACTGCAAGCTATACCTGGAAGAGGTGAAAAGGAAGAGAAGTGAGACTTCTGCCTCAAGTATATATGTTATCGAAGTCAATTTATCTATCTCATCTTCTTGGGTATTAGATATCGGCTGTGCTTCTCACATTTGTACCAATGTGCAAGGCCTTTGAAAGACTAGATCATTGATGAAGGGCGAAGTGGACCTACGGGTAGGCAATTGAGCAAAAGTTGTCGCCATCATTGTAGGGACATATTCCTTATCTTTGCCCATTGGGCTTATACCTTAGAATTAGAAGATTGTTGTTATGTGTTTGCCTTGACTAAAAACATTATCTCTATTTCTTGTTTAGACAAGAAAGGTTTTTCATTTGTAATAAAGTACAAGTGTTGTTCTGTTTATTTAAATGATATGTTTTTTTGTAGTGCACACCTTGTGAATGGTCTCTATCTTCTAGATCTTGAAACCCCAGTCTATAAAATAAATACCAAATGGTTCAAATCTAATGATCTAAACCAAACATATCTCTGGCATTATCGCCTGGGTCACATAAATGAGAGTCGTATATCCCAGTTCCATAAAGAGGGATTACTAGACTCATTTGATTTTGAATCATATGAGACATGCGAATCCTATCTTCTAGGCAAGATGACCAAGACTTCATTTAGTGGACATGGCGAACGAACTACTGATTTGTTAGAACTCATACATACTGATGTATGTGGGTCTTTCAATGTAGCAGCTAGAGGAGGCTATCAGTACTTCATTAATTTTACTGATAATTTCAATAGATATGGATATGTGTATCTTATGGGACACAAATCTAAATCCTTTGAAATGTTCAAAGAATTCAAGAATGAAATACAAAACCAACTTGGTAAGAGTATAAAAGTACTTCGATCAGATCGAGGTGGGGAATACCTTATGCAAGATTTTGTGACTATCTTGTTGAGTTTGGGATTAGATCTCAATTCACTCCACCTGGAACACTACAGTGGAATGGTGTATCAGAAAGGAGAAATCGTACATTACTAGATAAGGTACGATCCATGATGAGTCACACAAATCTTTCTTCTTTCTTCTGGGGATATGCTTTAGAGACGACTGCTTTCACACTTAATCGTGTTCCATCTAAAGCAGTCATAAAGACACCATATGCGATATGGACTAGAAAGAGTCCCAAGATGTCTTTTATGAAGATTTGGGGTTGCGAGGCTTATGTACGACATCAAGTCTTCGACAAACCAGGCCCCAAATCAAACAAGTGCTACTTTGTAGGATATCCTATGGAAATGAAGGAATATGACTTCTACACTCCCACACACAGCAAAGTGTTTGTCGCTAGAAATGGTGTATTTCTAGAAAGAGAGTTCATTTCTAGAAGAACTAGTGGTAGTAAAATGCATCTTGAAGAAACTCAAAATAAAGATAGCACTGAGATGGAAATTGAACAGGCACCACATAGTGTTGTGGATGATGAGATTGTTGCATAAGAAGTTATGGAGCAACAACCTGTTCAAGTAGACCAACCTCTTCGCAGGTCTGATAGGATACGTCGTCAGCCTGAGAGATATTCATTTCTCTTGTCTGACAATGATGACGTTATGCTTGTTGAGTTGAACGAGCCTACATCCTATCAGGAAGTTGTGATGAGCCCAGATTCTGAGAAATGGCTAGAGGCCATGAGGTCCGAAATGGAATCCATGTACACTAACCAAGTATGGACTTTGGTTGATCCACCTGAAGGGGTCAAACCCATTGGGTGTAAGTGGTTCTTTAAGAAAAAGACTGACATGGATGGTCTTATGCATACCTATAAAGGGAGATTGGTAGCTAAAGGTTTCAAACAGATTCATGGTATTGACTATGATGAAACTTTTTCACCAGTTGTGATACTTAAGTCCATTCGGATCATGATTGCTATTGCAGCTTACTACGATTATGAGATATGATAAATGGATGTCAAAATTGTGTTTCTGAATGGAAACCTCCTCGAGGATGTGTACATGACACAATCTAAGGGTTTTGTAGATCCAAAGCATGCTGGCAAGGTATGCAAGCTGCAAAGGTCTATTTATGGTTTAAAGCAAGCATTTAGAAGCTAGAATCTTCAATTCGATGATACGATCAAATAGTTTGGTTTCATCAAGAATGAAGATGAACCCTGTGTCTACAAGAAGGTTGGTGGAAGCATAGTTATCTTTCTTATCTTGTATGTTGATGACATACTTTTTATTGGAAACGACATCCCTACACTGCAGTCTGTGAAGACTTGGCTTGAGAATTATTTCTCAATGAAGGACTTAGGTGAAGCAACCTACATTTTAGGTATTAAGATATATAGAAATAGATCTAAGAGATTGCTTAGCTTAAGTCAGAGTGCATAAATTGACAAGGTGCTTAAACGTTTTGCCATGCAAAATTCCAAGAAGGGATTTCTGCCAATGTCATATGGTGTGATCCTTTCGAAGGCTCAGTGCCCTTCTTCTATGGAAGAAAGGGAACGTATGGATCAGATCCCTTATGCATCTGCTATAGGGTCTATTATGTACACCATACCATGCACTCATCCTAATATCTCGTATGCTTTAAACATGACGAGCAGGTACCAGTCGGATTCAGGTGGTAGTCACTAGATAGCTGTCAAGAATATTCTTAAGTACTTGAGAAGAACTAAAGAATATTTCTTGATATTTGGAGGCAATGAGGAGCTCGTTATAAAGGATTACAGCGATGCTAGCTTCCAAATGGACAAGGACGATTACAGATCACAGTCAGGGTATGTCTTTTGTTTAAATGGTGGTGCTGTGAGATGGAAGAGTTCAAAGCAAGACACAGTCGCGGATTCTACTTCAGAGGCCGAGTATATTGCTACTTCAGATGTGGCAAAGAAGGATGTTTGGATCAGGAAGTTTGTTTCTGAGCTTGGTGTAGTTCCTAGCATCGTGAGTCCTATAGAGCTTTATTGTGACAACAACGGGGCTATAGAACAGGCTAAGGAACCTCGTTCTCACCAGTGTTCCAAACATATACTACGGCGGTATCACCTCATTCGAGAGATCATCGATAGAGAAGATGTATGGATATGCAGAGTAGATATTGATGCTAACATTGTGGATCCCTTGACCAAGGCTTTAGCACAGAGGAAGCATGATGGTTATACTAGGTCACTAGGTCTTAGAGATTACAGTTTTTAACACTAGTGCTAGTGGGAGATTGTTAGTGTCAACCCTTAATGTCAATCATGAGATGATTGATTAGGGATCATATGTATCATATTTCATTAATAACAAGCAAGGTTTGCTTATTATATTATTTATTATCTGTGTTATATGAATAATATAATAGTGTCCTTGAATAGTAGGTTCAGGTTTACAACATATCAATTGGTTGAATTGATAATTGTTAGGGATCATTTGGAAGTTAGAAGGGGGGTGAATAGCGTTTTTCAGTTTCTACAAAAATGATTAGCGGAAGCAAACACAAATAATATATGTAAAAAACAATAACAATGCAAACAAAGCCTTTTACGTGGTTCGGAGATAGCGCTTCTACTCCACGGCGATCCTTAAGGTGGATCAATCCAAGCAAATCCACTAAGAAGCTTTCTTTACAACACAACTCCTCTTCTTTACAAAGAATGAAGATTTAAGCTTAAAGAGAAGAGGAGGAGATTTAAATCACTTAGAAAGCTAGAGAATTCGTGGAGGCTTTTGAGAAGGATTAGAGAATAAGCATTAACCCCAAAAACCTCCACCAGCCCTCTTTTTATAGATAAGAGGCTGATTTTCCCGTTGGAGCACGATCAGTCGATTGATATACAGCATCAATCGACTACTGGCGTGGTTAACGACTTCTGAATAGCCGGATTCGCGGGATTCAGAGTCGTTTCATCCAACGACACTTTCATCAGTCGACTGATCCCTCCATCAGTCGACTGATGGAGTGATCAGTCGAGTGATCGTCGGTCGCAGTCGAGTGCGACTCCATTCTGTGCTCGTATTTACATTTATCAGTCGACTGATCACAACATCAGTCGACTGCCTTGATCAAAGCAGTCGACTGATGGTCAGGGTTTCATCCTGACTCAGTCGAGCACCTGACCAGTCGACTGATACATTGTATCAGTCGACTGATACTCATCAAGTGTGAGTAATTCACACTTGATTTCACCCTCTAGACCTAGACTTAACCTCCTAGCTCTTCCTTAAGCCTTGCGCCTCCAGGATCCCTCCGAGTCCGCGACTTGTTCATCCTTTGCGCTTTGCTTCCAAGAGCTTCCTTCGGTTTTGTCATGTCTAGGGTTTTCCTTTGCCAAAGCGTGCTTGGACTTTATGCCGCCAAGTTTACATGCTTGGACTTACGCTGCCAAGACTTACCCTTGGACTTCCTTTGCCAAAGTTTGTTTGGACTTAATGCCGCCAAGACAACATGTTTGGTCTTATGCCGCCAAACCTTTACCTTGGACTTCTCTTGCCAAGATCATACTTGGACTTTGCTTTTACCAAGTCTTCATACTTGGATTTCCCTGTCACTTGAACACGTTCACAATTAGATCACAATTTATTGCCTAACTTAGATGATTATCAAACATCAAAACATATAAATGCTTGGGGCATTGTTGCACCAACAATCTCTCCCTTTTTGATGTTTGGCAATCATTTAAGTTAGGTCTTTTAGAGATACACATATGATCATATATCCAATTCTAACTTAAACATTTCTTCTCCCCCTTTGACATACATCAAAAAGAGAAGAAATCATATATTCCATAGAAGAATTGAAAATATTGAAATCTTGAACTAAGGTATAGAATTGAGAATTAGCTCCCCCTTAATCCAAGATATAGTTCATGATGAGTAACAAAAACATGTGGAGCAAAAATCTATCAGACAATTTGAAGATTTAAATCCTAACTTTGCACCAACAATGTTCATTTAGGATGAAAAAGATAAAATTGTGAAACTCCCCCTAAAACGCCACATTAACCAGTTACACAAGTTGTTTATACCCAATATTGTCAAGCTAGAGTTTTAGGATATCAAAGATACACTAAATATCAGAAAATGGAGCTATTTTGATTTACGAATCGATCAGCTATGCTATCTGAATCAGAAATTCGACCTTTTCGAAATTCAGAAATGCGTCAGAAATTTCAGAAACCTCGAAAAATCATGAAATTTTGTGTACACATTTCTGAAATCATACTTTATCAAGGAAAAATATTTTGAAAAATATATGTTTTCAAGATTTCAATTTTGATACAAACTTGGAAACTAGCAAAAGTTCTAAAATTTTGCAAACTTTGTATCACTTTTGTGTTTCACTTGAAAACTGTTTTTCAAAACATAATAAACATAGTTTAAAATATGTTTTATTTGACATTTCCAATCATGTTCTTGGAGCTATATGCACATCAATTGTGAATAAGCCTTCCCAATGATTGGTCCAATGAAGGATTAATGTCTCTAGATGACACTTTGGTTCATAGTAATGCATCATAACAAGCATGATGAACCAAGTGCATCTTCCTAACATCTCACATGTTGTCTAGGTGGCTCAATACAAAAATCATGGTTTCCTAAGTATTTTGTGAGATGGTTAAAGGGATAAATCCTAGTATTTCTATAGGATCATGCAAACCTACACCTTTACTCAACCAAGCACATTCCAAGTTCTCTCCTAAGTGATGAAAATTCTACCTCAGGGAGAGCCTTGGTAAATATATCGGCTAGGTTGGACTTGGATTCAATGTAATTGAGCTCAATGTCCCCCTTAGCCACATGGTCTCTAATGAAGTGATGCTTCACTTCAATGTGCTTGGTCCTAGAGTGATGCACCGGATTTTTGGTCAAATTAATAGTGCTCACATTATCACAAAATACTCTCATGTTAGAGTAAGATAGCTCATAATCTTCTAAGGTATGTTTCATCCATAAGAGTTGAGCTACACAACCACTCATAGCCACATATTCGGCCTCGGTGGTGGATAAAGCAACACAAGGTTGCTTCCTACTACTCCAACTCACTAGGGAGGACCCAAGGAATTGGCATCCACCACTAGTACTCTTCCGATCCAATTTGCAACCGGCATAATCGGAATCGGTGTACCCAATCAAATCAAAGGACCTAGTTCTAGGGTACCATAGACCTACATTTAGTGTGCCTTTAACATATCTTAAAATTCTCTTAACGGCAACTAAATGAGATTCCTTAGCACATGATTGATACCTAGCACACATACCAATCGCAAATAATATGTCGGGTCTACTAGCGGTTAAATACAAGAGGCTACCAATCATGCTCCTATAAAGAGTAAGATCTATTTGTTTTCCTTCACTATCACTATCTATTTTAGTATTGGTTGCCATTGGAGTTGACACTACCTTAGCATTTTCCAAACCAAATTTCTTAATCATTTCCTTAGCATATTTGGTTTGATAAATGTAAATTCCTTCACTTGTTTGTTTAACTTGCAATCCTAGGAAGAAATTTAATTCTCCAACTAGACTCATCTCAAATTCTTTTTCCATACTTTGAATGAATTCTTGAAGAATTTCATCATTTGTTGACCCAAAGATAATGTCATCAACATACACTTGGGCTACAAAGATGTCCTTAGATGTCGACTTTATAAAGAGAGTTTGATCTATACTATCCCTTTTGAAATCCTTAGATATTAGGAAAGATGACAATCTTTCATACCAAGCCCGGGGAGCTTGTTTCAAACCATATAAGGCTTTCCTAAGCTTGTATACATAGTTTGGGTAGTCCCTATTTTCAAACCCGGGAGGTTGTTCTACATACACCTCTTCCTTAATAAACCCATTTAGGAATGCCGATTTGACATCCATTTGATGGAGTTTGAAACCCATATAGGAGGCATATGCTAAAAGTATTCTAATGGACTCTAACCTAGCAACCGGGGCATATGTTTCATCATAATCAAATCCTTCAACTTGATTAAAACCCCTTGCAACTAATCGTGCTTTATTTCTAGTGATATTCCCTTGGTCATCTAGTTTGTTCCTAAAGACCCATCTTGTAGTAACAATAGTGTTTTCACTTGGTCTAGGAACTAACTCCCATACTTGACTCCTTTCAAATTGAGCCAATTCATCTTGCATTGCTAAGATCCAATCCGGATCAAGTAATGCATCTTTCATTGTTTTAGGCTCAATTTGAGAAATTAGAGCTGTAAGACTAGTAGGATCCCTATGGAATGACCTAGTCCTAACTCCTTGAGATAATTCACCCACAATTTGATCTAAGGGGTGACTTTGATGAACTCTTATGGTTCTAGGAGGTGTATAAATTTGATTTTGATCATGATCAACCTCAATCCTACGCTCATCATCGGAATCATTCCTTACTCCCCCTTGATCCAATCCTCCCCCTTGATCATTACCCCTTAAGGTTAAATCTTGCAATTGTTGGGTAATTTCTTGATTTTCATTATTAATATCATCATCAATAGGGGATTTTCTAGGGTAAGTATTGGAAGCTTCATCAAATTGGACATTTGAAGATTCTTCAATCTTTTGAGTCCTTTTATTGTACACTCTATACCCTACACTAGTGGATGAGTATCCAACTAGGATTCCCTCATCCGCTTTGGACTCAAACTTACCTAGGTTGTCTTTGATATTTAAAATATAAACTTTACATCCAAAGACCTTGAAATAATGAATTATTGGAATTGTACCGTTCCACAATTCAAATGGAGTTTTTCCTAAAAACCTATGAATCAATACCCTATTTTAGATATAGCAAGCGGTATTAACCGCTTCCGCCCACAAGTAACTAGGTAAGGAATATGCATTAAGCATTGTCCTAGCCGCTTCTTGTAGGGCACGATTTTTCCTTTCCACAACCCCATTTTATTGGGGTGTTCTAGGACAAGAAAATTCATGCTTGTACCCTTGTTCTAAGCAAAAATTTGAAAAATTAGAATTCTCAAATTCTCCACCATGATCACTACAGATCCGGTTGATTTTGAGTTTTCTTTCATTTTCTACTCTTTTGCTAAATCCTATGATTATTCCTAAGGTTTCATCTTTATTTTTCAAGAAAAACACCCAAGTAAACCTAGAAAAATTATCTACTATTACCAAGCAATATTTACTATCAATTATAGATGGGGTACTATGGCAATCAAATAAATCCATATGTAGTAATTCTAATGGTAAAGCGGTACTAAGTAAATTTTTACCTTTGTGTGATGTTTTTGATTGTTTCCCTTCTTGGCAAGCATCACACATCTTGTCCTTGAGAAATTTGACTCTAGGCAATCCTTTGACTAGCTTCAATTTTGCTATTTTGGCTATATTCTTCATGTTTATGTGTCCTAGCCTCCTATGCCAAAGCCAACTTTCTTCCTCTTTTGCAATAAGACACTTAGTGGAAGGATTAGTAGCATAGGATAAATCAACATAATATATATTTGATTTCCTGAAGCCTACTAACATGCAATCATTTATAGTTTTGTGTCTTATAAAACATTTTGAGGAATCAAATTTAACATCAAAGTTTGCATCACATAATTGGCTTACACTAAGTAAATTAAATTTCATATTTTTAACTAATAGAACTTTATGAATGGCAAGATTGGGAGATACCTCAATGGTGCCCTTTCCTAGAATTTTAAGTTTGCCGCTATTACCAAATGAAACTTTTCCTTTGCTAGTATGGTTGATAGTGGAGAATTTTCTCTCATCCCCGGTCATATGCTTTGAGCATCCACTATCAACTATCCACAAGCTTGGTTCTTCTACCTATATCACATAAAAAATACAATCCTTAGGTACCCAAATCTTAGGACGACTAGCATTAATTATAAATTTCTTAGGTACCCATGCCTTTCTCCCCTTGCTTTTAATCATTGATTTTCTACTAACAAGGGATGCAAATGCTACCTCTTTCTCCTTAGGTCTATATCCTAATCCGGCCTTATTGTAAATTGCCCTTTGATCCTTAATAATCATGTCTAGATATTTAGAACCATTAGTGAATTTTTCTAGGCATGCTCTTAATTTACCTATTTCTTTTCTTAACTCATCATTTTCATCCCTAAGAGTACATTCATCAATATCACTAGATGGTTTGCAACATGATGAATCTAGACACTTAAGTGATTTGATTTCTAATTTTAGATCCTTAATCCTAATTTTTGATCTATTTAAAGCATTTTGTAAACATGCAATAGTCTTATAAAGTAAATCTACTTTAGGTGAGTTATTTACCTCATCATCATCACTTGAAGAGGAAGAGGACTCCCCGCTTGAGCTCCCGGCTTCTTCCTCTAATGCCATAAGGGCTAGGTTCCGGGTGGCATGGCATACTTCCTCATCGTCGGAAGACTCCTCCATACTTAGAGTGTCCCATGTTTGTGCCACCATTGCCTCCTTCTTCTTCTTCTCCTTCTTTTCCTTCTTTTTCTTTTCCTTCTCCTCCTTTTTTAGTTCCGGGCAATTTGGCTTTATATGCCCTTTCTTGTTGCAACCAAAACAAGTCACATTAGAGATAGAATTTGAATTACTTGAAGATTTACCTCTTGAGGATTGGAACATCCTCTTTACGTCTTTCTTGGTGAGTCTCCTTGACTTCCCACCGAACTTCTTGACGTAATGTGCCACCTCACTTGCCGATAACTCATCTTCACTACTTGATGAGTCTTCCTCGGATTCGGATGAGGAGGACACTTCCTTCTTCTCCTTCTTCTTCTTCTCCTTCTTTCCTACAAAAAGAGCTATACCCTTCTCTTTGGATGAAGTGTTAGCTTGTTCATGTAATTGAAATTCACAAAAAAGTTCATCTAACTTGACTAATGAAAGATCCCTAGAGACCTTATAGGCATCTACCATTGAGGCCCATAAGGTGGTCCTAGGGAAAGCTTATAATACATACCTTACAAGGTCTCGGTTGTCGACCTTTTCACCTATAACGTGTAGTCCGTTGACTACTTCCTTGAAACACCCGTGCATTTGGCTCACGGTCTCGTTTGTCTTCATAGTGAAGCTTTGGAGTTGGCCAATCAAAAGATCCCTCTTGGCCCTTCTTGTCTCTTTGGATCCTTCATTGAGTTCGATGAGCTTCTCCCAAATCTCTTTTGCGGAGTTGAAAGGCCCGACTTTAGAGAGTTGCTCCTTGGATAGACCACATTGAAGTGTGGTCGTCGCTTTTGCATTGGCTTGTGCTTTCTTGGTCATCTCTCTTGTCCAATCTTTTGTTGGTAGTGGTGCTCCGAATTCGTCGATCGACTTCTCAAAACCATCTACAACACTAAACCAATTCTCAATATCGTTCATTAAATAATACTCCATCCTACCTTTCCAATATCCGAAATCGTTGTCGTCGAAGAATGGAGGCCTTGCCGTGCTATACCCCTCTTGAAATGCCATCTTTGCTCCGGTTGATTGCTAGATCTTCCGATGCAATCCGGGCTCTGATACCACTTGTTAGGGATCGTTTGGAAGCTAGAGGGGGGGTGAATAGCATTTTTCAGTTTCTACAAAAATGATTAGCGGAAGAAAACACAAATAATATATGTAAAAGCAATAACAATGCAAACAAAGCCTTTTACGTGGTTCAGAGATAGCGCTCCTACTCCACGGAGATCCTTAAGGTGGATCAATCCAAGCAAATCCACTAAGAAGCTTTCTTTACAACACAACTCCTCTTCTTTACAAAGAATGAAGATTTAAGATTAAAGAGAAGAGGAGGAGATTTAAATCACTTAGAAAGCTAGAGAATTCGTGGAGGCTTTTGAGAAGGATTAGAGAATAAGTATTAACCCCAAAAACCTCCACCAGCCCTCTTTTTATAGAGAAGAGGCTGATTTTCCCGTTGGAGCATGATCGATCGGTGATGTATGCGGCAACATCGATCGACTCTTTGCGTGATTAGCGACCACGAATGGCGGATTCGAGATTGAGTCGTTTCATCCAGCGGCACTTTCATCGATCGTGATCCCTCCATCGATCGGTGATGGTGATCGATCAGTGATCGTCGGTCGCGATCGAGTGCGACTCCATTACATGCTCGTATTTACGTTTATCGATCATTGCCCTTTGTTGGCGGTCGGTGATCCATCGATCATTGCCTTGATCAAGCGATCGGTGATGGTCGAGTTTCATCTAACTTCGAGCACGACCCGGTCGGTGATACATTGTATCAGTCGAGTGATACTCATCAAGTGTGAGTAATTCACACTTGATTTCACCCTCTAGACCTAGACTTAACCTCCTAGCTCTTCCTTAAGCCTTGCGCCTCCAGGATCCCTCCGAGTTCGCGACTTGTTCATCCTTTGCGCTTTGCTTCCAAGAGCTTCCTTCAGTTTTGTCATGTCTAGGGTTTTCCTTTGCCAAAGCGTGCTTGGACTTTACGCCGCCAAGTCTACATGCTTGGACTTACGCTGCCAAGACTTGCCCTTGGACTTCCTTTGCCAAAGTTTGTTTGGACTTAATGCCGCCAAGACAACATGCTTGGTCTTATGTCGCCAAACCTTTACCTTGGACTTCTCTTGCCAAGATCATACTTGGACTTTGCTTTTACCAAGTCTTCATACTTGGATTTCCCTGTCACTTGAACACGTTCACAATTAGATCACAATTTGTTGCCTAACTTAGATGATTATCAAACATCAAAACATATAAATGCTTGGGGCATTGTTGCACCAACAATAATGAGAGTCTATAGACACACACACACACACAGATATATATATATATATATATATATATATATATATATATATATATATATATATATATATATATATATATATATATATATATATATATTATAGAACACTACTCTTAACTATTTCTAGTCGAGTATTAATATACAAGGACAATATTAATACATAGAGACTAGCATATAGGTCAATTGATGACTTAATCTCACAAGTCATGGATATGTGATATCAAATTGACACATGGGTACATATTAGAGACTATGTACTGAATTGACCCGCCATGGGAAAGTTTCATGGATCGTTATATGAGTGGCATAAACTTTCTCATGTGACTATTAATATGAATAGTCCTTAGACCTAAAATCACTATGGTTTCCTACATAAGAAGTTATATACTTTCGTGTCGTCAAACGTCATCCGTAATAGGGTAGACTATAAGGTTGCATTTGGTATGCCATAATCTGCCTTGTAATGTAATCCAGATTACATTATAAGGCAGATTCCTTTATTTGTTACTGTCTTAGAATTGTAATGTAATGTAATCTGGATTACAAAAGGCACTAAAGTTTTGTAATCTGGATTACAAAGCAAAACCTATGTAATCCAGATTACATTACAAGCTTCTCATTTGCATACAATAAATTACATTTCCATGCATGCAAATGTGATTTATTGCATGCATGCAAATGTGATTTATTTCATGCAGATGGGATTTAGGCTGCGTTTGGTGATCGACGGCGGTCGATCGACGACCGATGACCAACGGACGATCGGCGATCGATGATCGGCGACCAACGGGCGATCAACGGGCGATCAACGATTGACGGTGATTGGCCGATGACCGACGGTGGCCAACCGGCGACCGGTGGCTATCGACCGGCGATCAACGGCGGCCGACCGCCAGCGATCGATGGTGACCGACGGGTGATCGACGGGTGACCGGCCGACGGCAACCGGCTGGTGGTCACGGTGATCGTGACGGTGATGCCGGCCGACGTACCGATGGCGATGGCCGGCCGGTGATAGTACGGTGATGCGGCCGCGGCCGGCGGCCGACCACCGTGTCGCTGATTCATTCCTATCGTCTTTGTAATGGACACTAAACAAAAGAATGTAATGACCTTTGTAATCCAAGATTACATATAATTTGTATCCAAACATAGTAATGTAATCAAGATTACATTGCATTCCATTACAACTTGAATTACATTACAACTTGGATTACATTACGTCCTACCAAACGCAGCCTAAAGGTGATCATTGGGTATGTAACAAACTATGCGGAGGGATGTGAGTGATGTAGATGAGATCAATCCCTCCCATATGACGGGAGTGATATCTTTAGGCCTCTTGATAGAGTAAGACCACGAAATGCATGGTCATGCTCAAATGAGTTAATATGAGATATTGAGCTCATTTGTTTGAGCGAGTCTACTTGGGGATCAAAAAACACAAAGATTGATAAGAGGATGACACGATCTATGCCTCCTTGATCAATCTAGATATCGAGGATAGAACAACAAGATCATACAAGATAATAGTCACAGAAAGATTTTTGTCGGATCTTGACATTTTCGTAACTTGTGTAGCAATGATGCATTGCTAGATGTCGCTCATTGCTTATGTGTCTAAAGTGGTTTAGAGACATTGCCAACATTACGAAAATCTATAGGGTCACACACAAAGAACATGTTATTTTAGAGATGGGGTTTAGGGCTGGATTTGAGTTAGACTCAAATTAAATGGCCCAATTTAGTTGGACTTAAATTGATTTGGACTCAAATTGATTTGATTTGAGTTGGACTCAAATTGATTTGGTTTGAGTTGGACTCAAATCAATTTGAATGGCATGAATTCATCATGCATGATTAATGTGGATTAATCATGCATTGAAGAGGGAAAACCAAGGGTTGGATGAAACCTCTTTTCATGCATGAATGAAACCTTCTTCCATGCATGATTAATGTGGATTAATCATGCATTGAAGAGGGAAAACCAAGGGTTGGATGAAACCTTTCATATTCATGGGATGAATATAAAAAAGGGGCTTTGGATCATGAAGATCTAGTGAAATTGCCTTTGTTTTCCTTCTTCTTCTTCTTGGACGAAATCCTTTCTTGGACTAGCTCTCTTTTGTGGTGTTGCTAGCACAACCTTTCTCCAAAAGAGTGTGTGTGTGGATACCATAGAGGCACGTACGCTTGAACGTGCAAGAGATCCGACAAACTATGGATGAGCGAGATAAACAAAGGGCACGCATCAAAGGTATACCCTATAGGATATGGCTTTTTTATCTATACTTTGTATGAGTTTTCTTTCACATGGATCACTCAAGGGATCCTTTTTTCACTGCAATTTTATTGTTTATCGCATAGGATTCCCTACAGCCCAGGAAAAATTTAAGCAGAAAGAAGATTCTTTGCTTCAAGAATTGGCCCAGTGTCATGCCCAGCTATCAGAGGCTCAACGATAGAAACAAAGAGATGTCGAGACCATAGCCATCCTACAAGCTCAAGTAAGTAGGGAGATTTGCCACAGTTTAGCTTTAATATCAGAGAGGAATCAAGCCCTTTCTCAAGTGCACCAGCACGAAGTTTCTTTGTAGTAAGTGAGGCATGATGTTTCCTGCAGCAGGGCCTATACTACAACCGTGGAAGAAATTTCAACCTCAATGCGATAGGATTTGGTGGACATGTCAAGAGTCATGCAGCAAGACTATGCCCCTCAATCTCAAGGCATGTATATTTTAATTGATACCATTGCTCAGGCATCACGCCGGTATTGTCGAATCCAACAAGACTTCTTGGAGCACCAAGAGTGTTGTATAAAGTTTCGCCAAGATACATATGTTGCTGATAGAAGCCGACAAGAATGCTTAAAGCTCCTGATGCAAGCCACATTCAAGGATAGTTTCAATGAGGCAGTCAGACAATATGCCGCTCAAGGATTCCCTCCAACCGAACAACCGGCTCCTTTTCTGAATTGAAAGATTGGCTTCAGATGCTACCCTCCCAAACATTTTAGACTATAATATTCTTGCTTTTCCTTTCTTGATGATTGTAAACAATTAATTGTTGTAATGATATGGAACAGTATTCTAGTTGCATTCCTCTTTTGGGATTAATAGCAAACATGTAACAGATAACTGCTCTCATTGATGTCTCTCGATTACATTGTATGAAAATATTTTAAATGCACAGCATTCCAGGACCTAGGCAACTCCTTGCCCTCAGCATCTCTTAAGTAATACGCCGACCCAGCAACTCGGCGAGTGACTGTATAAGGTCCTTCCCAATTAGGGGCTAGTTTTTCAAGATCTCTTGTAGGATTGACTTTGCGTAAAACTAGGTCCCCCTCCTAAAACCTCCTTAGTACTACCTTCTTGTTGAAGACTTCTTGTATTCTTCGCTTGTATGCTTCATCTTGAATTCGAGCCTGTTCCCGCCTTTCTTCCAATAAATCTAATTCAGTACCTCTAAGGATTTAATTCTGCTCTAGGTCATAAGCTTGAACTCGGCCACTATTCAGGATGGCTTCCATCGGGATGACTGCTTCAGTTCCATACACCAGACTAAATGGGGTTTCTCCAGTGGTTGTTTTGGGTGTGGTTCAATAAGCCCATGGTATCTCAGCCAACTCGTCCACCCAATTTCCTCGCTTGGCCCCCAACTTAGTTTTTAACCCTTGAATGAGAATTTTGTTAACTACTTCTACCTGACCATTAGCATGAGGATGAGCTACCTAAGTAAAGGTCTGCTAAATATTGAGACTCTGACACCACTCCTTGATTTTCCAACCCTGTAATTGGCATCCATTGTCACTGACCAACTTTCGGGGAACTCTATAACGATAGATAATATTCTTCCAAAGAAATTGTATCTCTGACTCTTTGTAATCTTGGATAAAGGTTCAACTTCTATCCATTTTGAAAAGTAATCCACAGCCACCGGCAGAAATTTTTCTATAAAGGGGTTGTAGGCATGGGACCAACTATGTCCATCCCCCACTAGCTAAAGGGACAAGAAGCAACTACAACCTTCATCAATTAGGCAGGTCGCTCCAACCTATTACTATGCTTTTGACAGGCTGGGCAAGTAGTATGCACTAGGCGTGTGGCATCCTGATGAAGAGTTGGCCAAAAGTATCCGACTAAGAGCACTTTTCGAGTCAGAGCCCTTCCTCCCAAATGGTTGCTACAACATACTTCATGTATTTCTCTGAGTACCCACTCGGCGTCTTCCTTTCCGAGGCACTTCAATAGAGGTCGACCAAAAGACATCTTGTATAGAGTTCCATTAATGATTACAAACCGCTTCACTTTTTTCAACAAAGTTGATGTTGCCCCACCTTCGGCTAGAATACTCTCATGCTGCAGATAAGTCATAATGTTAGTTCTCCAGTCAAACGTATCATTACCTTCTTGCATTGTCTCTTCCACATTATGCACCACCAAAGAATGAGGGACCTCTATACATATAGAATCCTGAGGCCTCGATTCATTTAAAGCACTAGCTAGCCGAGCCAATTCATCTGTCTTTCTAATCTCCTATCTCGAGATTTGTTGTAGAGTTACCTCCTGAAAATGAGTCTTTCCTTTTTAAAAATTCATGAAGTATTTCTGTAACCTATCCTCCCGAATGAAAAAAGCACCCTTGAGCTACAACAAAACAAATTGAGAATCTGAGTGTATTATGACCGAAGTGGCCCCCACTACCCAAGCTGCGTATAATCCAGCTAGAATAGCTTCATACTCTGCCTCATTGTTAGACGCTTTTATCCCAAGTGAATGGCTATATGAGTCTCTTCATCTAATGGAGATATAAGTACTACTCCGAATCCACTTCCTTCGGCCCCTGAAGATCCATCCACAAAAGATCTTCCATGCACTCTTCCTCGCTTTTTCTTTTGCCGAACTACTCTCCATACCCATTGGCACTTCAGCTAGGAAATTAGCTAACAACTGTGCCTTGATGGCAGTTCGGGGATGGTAGTAAATGTCATACTCACTTAGATCCATAGCCCACTTGGCTAATCTCCTGGAAGAATTCGATTTAGTGACTACTTGACCCAATTCACTATTTGTTAGCATATTCACCGAATGGGCCATGAAATATGGCCTCAATTTACAAACAGTCAGGATTAGTATATATGTAAACTTCTCTAATTCAGTATATCTCAACTCGGCCCCTTTCAATATGTGACTTGTATAATAAATAGGTTGTTGATGTGCGCCTTCCTGCCTCAATAAGACTGAACTAATGGCTCCCTCAGATATGGCAAGGTATACCCATAACGGTTCTCCTGAAACAGGTATAGCTAGCAACGGGAGTCCCGCTAGGTACTTCTTCAGATCTTGAAAAACTTGTTCACACTGTTCATCCCATTGAAACTGAGTGGCCTTCCTCAAAATTTGGAAAAAGGGTAAACCCCGATCTGCTGACCTAGCAATGAACCGAGATAATGAAAAAATTCTCCCAACCAATTTCTGGGTTTTCCGCAAGTTGGTGGGTGACTTCATATAACACAAGGCCTGAACTTTCTCTGGGTTAGCCTGTAATCCTTTTTCAGTCATGATATATCCCAAGAACTTTCCACTCTTTACCCCAAATAAATACTTCTTTGGATTCAACTTCATGTTGTAGCGTCTGAGGGTAGCAAAGATTTCCTCCAAATCTTGCACCAAACTCCGAGTGAATCGTAACTTTACCAAAATGTCATCAATGTATACCTCTATGTTTTTGCCCTTCTGTCCAGCAAATATCTTGTCCATTAACCCTTGATAATTGACTCCAACATTTTTTATCCCGAAGGGTATCACTACATAGGCATATAGCCCTTCAGACATCATAATGAAGGGTTTTGCTTATCGAGTCCGTGAGGGGAAACTTCGCTTCCCACTTCACCTTGATTGTTTGTTAATGGCGATCCCATCGATGTCCCCGGATTAAAAAATTTTAATCCTAGACAAAAGGGATTACCCAAATAATCAAGTCATCGTCGTGCTATTCATTTAGAGAGGTCACTTGAACAAACTTGTTGTTCAAGCGACCAACCTCTATTCTATAAGTAGTCGTGGAATAGACGATATCCGAATCGCCAGTTTTTGTGTTTATGTTCGGGATTCAAGTATTATTTAGCCACAAACAGATTTATATCATGCTCATAATCGAAAAACAAATACAAGCAAGTAATAAAAGAGAATAGAGAATAGATATACCTCTCGATCTTCTAATGTATGACCTTCCTCCTTTCGGATGTCGTGTGGGCGACGATCTACCAAAAGTTGAAGCTCCTAGATCGCAAATCTTCCTTCCTTGCTCTTCCAAAGCAAGAGGAAGAATAGAAACAAGGCTCTTCTCCTTCCTATAGCCAACCAACAAGCAACAAGGAGAATGCTTGCCACCGGCCAACAAGGAGAAGGAGATTATGGTGGAAACCGGCCAAGACACCAAGGGAAAGCCCTATATCTTGTTTCCACCACCTAAGGAGAAGGAGAAGAGGGTCTTTGGCCGCCAGCCAATGGCTGGAAAGGGCTGGAAAAACCTGCTGGACGTCGGCCACCTTGAAGGAAGAAGAAGAAAGGAAAATACTTCCTTATTTGGTGCCGCCCAAGCCTCCAAAACCCTAATCCTCCAAACCCTAATCCTATCTCAATTAGGATTCATGAGTTGACGCCCACCCCTTGCCCTCCTTTTATAGAGTTAGGGATAAGCCATGTTTTAATCTCCACCATTGGTTCTAGGCATTTAATCTCAACCGTCGGATCTAGAGATTTAATCTCAACCGTCGGATCTAGAGATTTAATTTCAACCGTCGGATCTAGAGATTTAATCTCTACCTTTGGATCTAGAGTTTTGTTTCTATCCATTGGATCTAAGCTTCATGAGGTGTTAATAGGCTACATTAGGGACCATGAGGAGGAGTTGGATCTTGGCCACCCATGGATCAAGCCCACATAAAGTCCGATCCATTAATGATAATCCAATCCACTAAAGGATTATCATTGATCTACCTCACCAACCCCCATAAGTTAATATGCGCTCCATATATTATTTGTACATTTTCTCCCCGTGTTTAAGATCTCGAATGTTCGTCGATTAATTAATTTACTGACCATTAATTAATCAACATCTAACTCCATGAGTAGTACCACTCAACCTTTTCATCATGTCGGACCAAGTCCACCTGCAGGGTTTACATGATGAACCTTATGAGCTCCTCAAGGGGACATCATTATCCTAATATATAGGACACGGTTTCCTCCTATAATCAACGGCACACCATATAAATAATATCATCTCCCAACTTACCAAGTCTATCAATTTAATCTATAAATCTCGCCCATTGGCAAATCAAAGAGATGAATACTAAATATATGTGCCCGTTATTATATCGGAATTAAGAGTATGTACAATATAATATCTGAGGTCCGATTCGATTATGTAGTCAGCAATAAATCGAATCACCTCTAAGTCGGTCCTGCTCAATACACACAAAGTGCACTAGTGTGATTTTATGGTCAAGACAAACCAATACCAAATCACACTACAACCATTCCGATGGTTTGTTCAAAGTCATCTCGGTTGTGAGCCTTTACTTATACTTTTCAAGGAGCCGATAACATGATCTCCCATGTGACACCACACACCATGTTATCTACAATGTAAAGTATTAGACAATATGCATAACCATAAAAATATGCAAACAATGATCATGTGATTCTTATTTCAAAATAAAGATGTTCATACAAAAGATAGACTTTTCAGTATACATTCCTACAATCTCCCACTTATACTAAAAGATTATGCTGTCCTTAAACTGCCATACATCTGATCCCCATTCCCTCCACATGCCTATCAAAATCTCTCGCCGAAAGGGCCTTAGTGAAAGGATTTGTCAGGTTATCCTCTGATGCAATCTTGGCCACAGCAACTTCTCCTCTCTTTACGATTTCTCGTATCAGGTGGTACTTGCGCTCTATGTGCTTACTTGCCTTATGGGCTCGTGGTTCCGTCGAGTTTGCAATTGCACCACTATTATCACAATAAATTGTGATAGTTCTGAGCAAACTAGGAATCACATCCATGTCCATCAGGAAGTTCCTGAGCCACACAGCTTCTTTGGCCGCCTCAGAGGCTGCCACATACTCAGCTTCCATGGTGGAGTTCGCCACGCATTTCTTCTTGACACTCCTCCATACAATGGCTCCACCTCCCAAAGTAAACACAAAACCTGAGGTAGACTTACTGTTATCCCTATCAGATTGGAAGTCGGAATCCGTGTAACCCACAGGGAGTAATTGGTCTGCCCGGTAACCAACATATAATCCCTAGTCCTTCTCAAGTACTTCAATATATGCTTTACCGCAGTCCAATGTCCCTATCTTGGATTACTCTGATATCTGCTGACCATGCCCACGGCAAAGCAGATATCTGGTATCATACATAGCATCGCATACATGAGGCTTCCTACTGCCGAAGCATAAGGAACCGCCTTCATCTCCTCTATCTCCTCAGATGATCTAGGACACATCTCCTTAGATAAAGGAACTCCATGCCTAAAAGGTAGAAAACCCTTCTTGGAGTTTTGCATGCTAAAACGATCCATAATCGTGTCTATGTATGAAGCTTGGGATAAGAACAACATCCTTTTCCTGCGATCTCTTATAACCTTGATCCCAAGGATGTGTCCCACCTCTCCCAAGTCCTTCATATCAAACTGTTTGGACAACCATACTCTTACGTCCGATAACACCTTGATATTGTTGTCAATCAACAAAATGTCATCTACGTATAGTACAAGAAATACCACTACGTTTTCGTCACATCTCTTGTATACACAAGACTCGTCCGAACTTTGAATAAATCCATAAGACTGGATTACCTCATCAAAGCGGATGTTCCAAGACCTCGAAGCTTGCTTCAATCCATATATGGACCGATTAAGCTTACACACAAGATGCTCTTTGCCTTTAGAAATGAATCCCTCTTGTTGCTTCATATAGATGTTTTCCTCAAGACTTTCATTAAGGAAAGCTGTCTTGACATCCATCTGCCACACCTCATAATCCATATGAGCTGCTATGTATAAGAGAATTCGGATATACTTAAGCATGGCTACCGGCGAAAAGGTCTCCTCATAATCGATACCCTCTTTCTGAGTATACCCCTTCGCAACAAGCCTCGCTTTGAAGGTCTCAACCTTCTCATCTATTCCTCTCTTTCTTTTGTAGATCCACTTGCATCCAATGGTTTTTACACCATCAGGTGGGTCTACTAGCTCCCAGACCTGATTTGAATCCATAGATTCAATCTTAGCATTCATTGCACTTTGCCAAGATACTGCATCTTTATCTTGGATTGCCTCATCATATGTCCAGGGATCAAGTTCAAGTTCACCAGGGACCAAATCAGAAGATTCTCCCAAGAACATGAATCTATCAGGCTGTCTCACAACCCTCCCACTACGATGAGGTATCTCCTATGTATCCTCTGCGACACGCGGTGCAGTGACATGTGGTATATCCTCTTGTACCGGTGGTACTAAAGAAGTGACTTCCCCTTTTAATTCCTCCAGAACAATTTTACTCTTGGGCTTGTGGCTCATCACATAGTCTTCCTCTAAAAATCTGGCATTCGTGCTAACGATCACCCTCTGATCTCTAGGACTATAAAATAAACCACCCTTCGTTCCTCTAGGATAACCAACGAACATGTGTACTTCTGTATGAGGTTCCAACTTACCAGCATCTGCCTTCAGCACATGTGCTGGACTCTCCCATATCCGAATATGTCTTAGACTAGGCTTTCGCCCAGTCCACAATTCTGTGGGAGTAGAAGGCACTGATTTAGATGGAACCAAGTTCAGAATGTACACCACCGTATCTAGAGCATATCCCCAGAACGAATCTGGCAACTCAGAATAACTCATCATCGATCTAACCATCTCCATAAGAGTCTTATTCCTTCTCTCTACTACACCGTTCTGCTGGGGTGTGCCAGGTGCAGTCAATTGGGATTGAATCCCAGCCTCTGATAAGTAGTTCCTAAACTCTCCCAAGAGGTACTCACCACCACGATCAGATCGTAGTGTCTTGATACTTTTACCTTGACGTTTCTCCACATCAGCCTTGAATTCTTTGAACTTGTCAAAGCATTCAGACTTGCGGCGCATCAAGTAAATGTATCCATATCTTGAGTAATCGTCTATAAAAGAGACGAAATACTCAAAACCACCTCTATCCTGGATAGACATAGGACCACACAAATCAGAATGAACCAATTCTAACACATCTTTGGCTCTATACCCCTTGGCCTTAAAAGGTCTCTTGGTCATCTTACCCTCCAAGCAATATTCGCAGGTTGGGAGATCCTCCACCACTAATGAACCCAAAGGTCCATCAGCTATCAACCTTTGAATTCTGCTTAGGTTAATGTGACCAAGCCTAAGATGCCAAAGATATGTTTGGTTCATCTTCGAAGGTTCTTTTCTCTTATTGGAATTAGAAGGTGAGTTATTAATTTCAATATGCATCGTGGGAGCTTTTGGTTCAAGTGTGTACAAATTTCCTATCAATGCACCCGAACAGATAATGTTCCTATTCCTTTTTATAACAACTCTGTCATTAAAAGAAATAGAATATCCATCCATAAACAATTTAGAAACTGAAATTAAATTCTTTCTAAATAAGGGTAGATAAAGGCAATTCTTAAGAACCAAAACTTTATTTTTCTCAAAAGATAAATGAACGTCTCCCACTGCAACTGTCGTCACCTTCGTGGCATCGCCCAAGTACACGATAATCTTCCCCTCAGCCAGTCGTCTGGTTTCCTAGAACCCCTGCAAAGTATTGCAGACATGATCAGTGGCTCCCGTATCTACACACCAGGTGCCGGTAGATAACACCGCTAAACATGTTTCAACGACTAGACCAAAAGATATACCTTTGTTCTGTTTGCGGTTGGGGCAGTCCTTCTTCCAGTGTCAAGTCTTCTTACAAGTGAAGCACTTGCCTTTCGACTTCTTCACTCCTCCCTAAGTACCTCCCGCCACCTTCGCCCCAGTTTGTTTCTTCTTCTTCTTGCCTTTTTGGCTTAGAAGTAGAAACCTTTTGGGTCACCATGGCATGTGTCTGAGCACTCTGACGAAATAGCCCCTCTGCCGCCTGGAATTCTATTAGAAGCTCCGCCAACGAATACAACCTCTTGTTCATGTTGTAGTTCAGGCGAAACTGCTCAAAACTCCTAGGTAGAGACTGGAGTATGATATCGACTTGAATTTCCCCATCGATCTCAGCTCCAAGGATCTCCAGCTCATTCAAATGAGCCATCATCTTAGAACATGATCCCTTACGGGTGTTCCCTCGATCATAGTGGTCGTCATCAAGTTTCTCATGGCTTCTTGCCTCGCAGCCCGATTCTGGTGTCCAAAAAGCTCTTTGATATTGAGCATCATGTCATAAGCTGTGGGCATGGCTTGATGCTGATGTTGTAGTACATTTGACATAGATGCCAAAATGTAACACCGCGCCATCTCATCGTCCTTTACCCACTTCTTATAACTCTCTCTCTCCTTTTCCCCAGAATCTTCTGTAGGCTTAGGAGGGCACTCTTCGAGGAGTACATATTTGTATTCCTCAGCAGTCAAGACAATATCTAGATTCCTCTTCCAATCAACATAGTTGGGTCCAGTAAGTTTGTTCTCTTTCAATATCATAGCAAGTGGGTTGAAAGTCATTTTGAAAGAAAACCTAAGAATCACATAAATCAAAACATTAGATTTTAAAAAATTATTGATTCCTCAAACTATAAAATTTTAAAATCAACCAACACCTCAAAACACCGAGAATATCGTATGCCATGATAGTGTGGACATATACAAATTCTACATTTATAAGAGGAGATTTTACCCATTAATTTTACTATCTTGTCAACCTAACTTTTTGACAAGTAAAATTAATAGTTGGTTCCTCTTTGGCCCTACAAATAAAAGCAGTGACTCCGATGGGGAGGATACTTATATTTGTATCTAAGTGTTCACCATTACTCGGTACCAAGGTAATTATCTCGGGTTATGTGCCTTCCGATGGGGAAGTACACACGCTCCTTGATAATTCCCTATAACCATATTTGACCTTGTGATCCACAAACAAACTCATCCGATGGGGAGGAAGGCACTCAGAGCCGGCACACAAGTTTGTTTGCATCACTTGTTAAATCATAATGGAGGTCCCTCTTCCACTTAGTAATTTGAAATTGAGGAATTTTCCTAGCCTACGACATGCATATCAAACAAAAAGCAATAAATATGAAAAATAAATTATTTTCCAACTATTATGGCTTTTGTCTTCAATATGTCTCCCGTCGCATCGCCATCTCGTCTGCTCCTCCTACGCCATGTACGAGCCATCCGGAGATCCGAGCCGAGACTAAAACATATTTTAATTTACATCCATCGATCCTATACTCCACGAGGGAGTGTACATGAAATCTAGATCGAAAGTAAAATAAAATAAAGAGTGGATAAACAATGCCGTATCTAATTTACAAAAAATCAAATACTAGCCTCGTCAACCCCGAGGATTCAGCAAAATAAACATTTACACACATATGGCCATAATAGTCGGATCTTATGCCTGCAACCAAAGAGTTAACCTACGCATATCCTACTATTATCCGACACATATAATATATGAAAAGTGTATAAAAATTAACCGAATCCTAAACACACAAAATCGAAAACCTTTGCTCTGATACCAATTGAAGGGTTTTGCTTATCGAGTCCGTGAGGGGAAACTTCGCTTCTCACTTTACCTTGGTTGTTTGTTCATGGCGATCCCATCGATGTCCCCGGATTAAAAAAAAATTAATCCTAGACAAAAGGAATTGCCCAAACAATCAAGTCATCGTCGTGCTATTCGTTTAGAGAGGTCACTTGAACAAACTTGTTATTCAAGCGACCAACCTCTATTCTACGAGTAGTCGTGGAATAGACGATGTCCGGATCACCGGTTTTTGTGTTTATGTTCGGCATCCAAGTATTATTTAGCCACAAACAGATTTATATCATGCTCATAATTGGAAAAACAAATACAAGCAAGTAGTAAAAGAGAATAGAGAATAGATATACCTCTCGATCTTCTAATGTATGACCTTCCTCCTTTCGGACATCGTGTGGGCGACGATCTACCAAAAGTTGAAGCTCCTAGATCACAAATCTTCCTTCCTTGCTCTTCCAAAGCAAGAGGAAGAATAGAAACAAGGCTCTTCTCCTTCCTATAGCCAACCAACAAGCAACAAGGAGAATGCTTGCCGCCGGCCAACAAGGAGAAGGAGATTATGGTGGAAACCGGCCAAGACACCAAGGGAAAGCCCTATATCTTGTTTCCACCACCTAAGGAGAAGGAGAAGAGGGTCTTTGGCCACCGGCCAATGGCTGGAAAGGGCTGGAAAAACCTGCTAGATTCCGGCCACCTTGAAGGAATAAGAAGAAAGGAAAATACTTCCTTATTTGGTGTCGCCCAAGCCTCCAAAACCCTAATCCT
This sequence comes from Wurfbainia villosa, assembly GCA_025175895.1. NCBI lineage: Eukaryota > Viridiplantae > Streptophyta > Magnoliopsida > Zingiberales > Zingiberaceae > Wurfbainia > Wurfbainia villosa. The sequence continues at coordinate 37,743,789 of CM046006.1, forward strand.
ATCTCAATTAGGATTCATGAGTTGCCGCCCACCCCTTGCCCTCCTTTTATAGAGTTAGGGATAAGCCATGTTTTAATCTCCACCATCGGTTCTAGGGATTTAATCTCAACCATCGGATCTAGAGATTTAATCTCAACCGTTGGATCTAGAGATTTAATCTCTACCTTTGGATCTAGAGTTTTGTTTCTATCCATTGGATCTAAGCTTCATGAGGTGTTAATAGGCTACATTAGGGACCATGAGGAGGAGTTGGATCTTGGCCACCCATGGATCAAGCCCACATAAAGTCTGATCCATTAATGATAATTCAATCCACTAAAGGATTATCATTGATCTACCTCATCAACCTCCATAAGTTAATATGGGCTCCATATATTATTTGTACATTTTTTCCCCGTGTTTAAGATCTCGAATGTCCGTCGATTAATTAATTTACTGACCATTAATTAATCAACATCTAACTCCATGAGTAGTACCACTCAACCTTTTCATCATGCCGGACCAAGTCCACCTGCAGGGTTTACATGATGAACCTTATGAGCTCCTCAAGGGGACATCATCATCCTAATATATAGGACACGGTTTCCTCCTATAATCAACGGCACACCATATAAATAATATCATCTCTCAACTTACCGAGCCTATCGATTTAATCTATAAATCTCGCCCATTGGTAAATCAAAGAGATGAATACTAAGTATATGTGCCCGTTATTATATCGGGATTAAGAGTATGTACAATATAATATCTGAGGTCCGATTCGATTATGTAGTCAGCAATAAATCGAATCACCTCTAAGTCGGTCCTGCTCAATACACACAAAGTGCACTAGTGTGATTTTATGGTCAAGACAAACCAATACCAAATCACACTACAACCATTCCGATGGTTTGCCCAAAGTCATCTCGGTTGTGAGTCTTTACTTATACTTTTCAAGGAGCCGATAACATGATCTCCCGTGTGACACCACACACCATGTTATCTACAATGTAAAGTATTAGATAATATGCATAACCATAAAAATATGCAAACAATGTTCATGTGATTCTTATTTCAAAATAAAGATGTTCATACAAAAGATAGACTTTTCAGTATACATCCCTACACATAAAGCTGACCCTCCTTCTATCTTCCTGAGCTAATGGAATTTGATGATACCCCTAGTAAGCATCCATAAGCAATGCAACTTCTTATCCCACAGTAGAATCCACCAACTGATCAATACGAGGCAAGGGATAGTAGTCTTTAGGCCAGACTTTATTTAAATCATAAAAATCAATACACATTCTCTATTTCCCAGAGAGATTGGGGACCAACACTACATTAGATACCCACTCAGGGAATTGGATTTCTTCTATGTGACCAGCCTCCAGTAGCTTATCCACCTCTTTAGTGATGACCTTGTCCTTCTCTGGCCTGAAGTATTGCCTCTTTTGCTCGACAGGTTATGCTCCAGGAATGATGTTCAGATGGTGCTCTACAACTTGAGAGTCAATTCCAGTCAGATTATGGATGTCTTTGGCGAAGATATCTTCATTCCTCCTATAGACAAGCAATGAGTTCTTCCTTCACCTCTAGCTGTTGTGTTATCCAAGTCACTTTCCTCGAAGCTATTTCCACAACTTCCTCTTCTTCTCCTTCTTGGGCAGGGTTTCTTCTAGCATATATGCCTCTAGAGCGACAATGGCCCTCCCCTTGGTGTCTTCTACTCTAGCCTTTTTCTTGTCGTCCCTTACCATTTACACATAGCAGCTTCGAGATATTTTTTGTTCACCTCATACTTCTCCAATGAGTTGGCCCATCGAAAATTTTATCTTCTAGTGATAAGGAGAAGTCACCGCCTGAAAAGATGACAAAAAAGGATGACCCAAAATAGCATTATAAGCAGAGGGGCCATCCACCACCAAGAAGGAGGTCATGTCGATCTTTTGACTTGGCCTTGTCCCCAAAGTAAGGGGCAGAGTTATCTGCCCTGAAGGGTGCACCACATGCCCAGTGAACCCAAACAAAGGGGTTGATATATCCTCCAATTGGGAATTCCCAACCTACATTTGGTTGAAAGCATCCTGAAACAGAATATTAATCGAACTCCCCCAGTCCACTAGGACTCGAGCCACCTCATAATTTGCTAATGAAACCCTAACTACCAGGGCATCAATATGAGGCAACAGATTGTTGGTGCAGTGGGCACCAAAGTCGAACCGGTATTTTGATTATGGCAAAAGGCTCAATAGTTAAGGGTATATTTGTTATCTTACGAGCTCAATTAAGTGTGCAGAAATGCTAAAGTTGAGCGGAAGGTCTGCGACACCCGGTGGGAACCGAGGTGGTCGGGCAACGCCAGAGGGACTTCGGAGGAAGCCGAGGTACTCGGGTGACGACCGGAAGCGAGGCTACAAGGTAAGCTCGTGTGAAAGCGAAGCAAGGTCGTTAAGCGTAGATCCGACCCAATACCTCCAATGGAAGGTCTAGGTCGAGATCAGATGGTTAGAACCATCGTACTTTATATTTTAAGCTAACTTGTACTGCAGTCCAAAACCCTTTGACTACAGTCAACTGCTAGTCAAGTTCAAGCCTCGAGAAGAGCTCGAATTTCAAGGGGGTGAATTTGGACTTGACTCGTGTTTTGGTACAAAGGGTGATGTGGCATCAAGGTGGACATCCAAACCATCACCAAGCTTCCTTGTGGTGGACGCCCAAGATAAGGTGAGTTGGCACAAGATGGTTGGCTCCCATGATGTGGCACAAGTTGAATGGCTCCAACAAGTTGGCGCCCAAGGAGGTTGGAGGTGGCACAAGGTGGTTGGATGAAACACCTCATCCTCAAGTTGGCGCCCAAGGAGGTTGGAGGTGGCACAAGGTGGTTGGATGAAACACCTCATCCTTGAGTTGGCGCACAAGGAGGTTGGAGGTGGCACAAGGTGGTTGGATGAAACACCTCATCCTTGAGTTAGTATGAGGATGTGGATGAACAAGTCTTGGGGATAAGAACCTCACCTTGGACACTACCTATGTCTAAATTCATAGATCAATATCCATAAATAGACATGTTCAAGCCAAGCAAATAACAAGAATTCAAGAGCTCTCAACACGCCGTAAATAGCGCGCTACTACTACTCACATTTGCTCGACGAAGTCTGCCGACAACGAAAGCTACATCTTCTACTTATAAGAGTTGTCGGTATATTTATTTAAGTTCTACTTCTTTAAATTGTCTTTGTGCTTTAATCGTAACAAGGAAAGGGGGAGTGTCCCTTTGCCTTGATTTCTTTTTGTAATCGTTGCTCCTACCTCCAACGAGGAGGAGTGGTTTTAGTGAATTGCCCTCCGTACGTGATCAAGGATCACTAGGGCCGTGGATTAGCAATCGAAAGATTGTGAACCACGTAAAAATATCTTGTCTACTTTATATTTCCGCTGTGCATTCTCTACTTGCTTTTTACTTATTGCAAAAGTTTTTAACGACACCGTATCGCTATTCACCCCCCCCCTCTAGCGACACTTTCGATCCAACACAGAATACCTTGAAGGTCCTCAGGTCCAAAACATATCCGAGGTGTGTTTCAAGCATCTCGATCTCCTCCAATGGCTAAACTCTCCAACATGTGATCATGGGATTTCCGAGCTCGATTGGAATCTCCATTGGTAGGACCCTCTGTAATAACATTAATAACCCCTCTAGTGGGGGCATCACTTGCAGCAGCTAAATCCCCTTCATTTGCTAATCCTCCCTAAGGGATAACTTCAGCATTGGGTGGTACCTGTCCTAGTGGAGGAAAGACTTGAGGCCTTCTGTTGTAAGGCCCAGGATGAGGAGCATTAAATTGGCATCCTCTCCCTGCTTGTCCCCTGAACTACGGCTGCAAGTGCAGATGACTGTCTCTGATACGCTCCAATTCACTCTATAACTTAAAGTACTGATCATTGACATGCCCATAATCCATATGGTACTGGAAAAAATAAGGAGTTGGAGGATTACGGGAAACTCCTCTATACCCTACAGGCCATTGTAGAACACCTTGTTGATTATATATTTCCATCTCTCACTCCTTCTAGGTCCGGAGCAAGGGTAGGGCTTCAGTACTGACTCAGAGGGGAGGGTGAGGATGGCCTTCTATCCTGAGGGGTCTAGGATGGGGCACTTCAGGCAGAAAGTGCCTAACATACTCTCTTATGGGAGGTCCCCGCTAAGCAAGGGGAGGATTTCTTTCTGCTGGGGTGGAGGTGGACTTTTCTTAGCTCTCCTTACTTGTAACCCCTCTTCCTCATTGATATATTCCTCTGCATGACCAAGTAATTTTTCATAACTAGAAGTTGGCCTCAACAACAGAGAGCTAAGGAACAATCATTCCTTATGACCATGAGGAATAACAAGCCTTAGGAAGTCAGGTGCTGCTGAAGGTGTTTCCCGGGCAACAGTAGTAAAGCGATGTATATAACCTTTTAAAGATTCAGTTGGCTCTTGCTTTAAGTGAAGTAAAATGGAAGCATCATGCTTATACTTTTTACAACTAGCAAATTGTTTGAGAAAAACTCTCTTTAAATCTGCAAAACAAGTAATAGAGCAAGGAGGTAGAGATCTAAACTAGCTCTGGGCAAATGCCTTCAAGGTGATGCAGAAGGCCCGATACTTGAAAGAATCAGTGTAGCAATGGAGGGAGGTTGCACCCTCGAATTGAGACAAATGTTCCTCTGGATCAGAAGTATCATCATACATACCCACCTGCGGATTGCGAAAGTGGGTTGGCGGCGGCTCTAGGACTATATCGGTCGTGAAGGGGCAAGGCTCATAAGGTTTTGGAGCCTTAGTAGAATTACATTCTCCTTGATCCTCCCATCTCACCGGTGGTACAGAGAAAGGATATTGATATGCTCCCCCTGCTAGCCCTTCTCCAGGCAACACCTCCATCTCTTGAGAACGAGGCGAAGGGATGTTACAGGGTCCTTCAAGTGGGGGCTCCCTCTGAGAGGGTTCACCATAATGAGGATGGAGATATCTCATCCTTCTTCTTTCTCTTACTAAAGCTTCAGAGATTGTTGTATCTATCATAACTTTCAGCTGGAATGGCAGCAAATGTTGGGTTTCCGGTACCGCAGCGAGTGTGTTCGAACATGTTTCGTAAACATGTGCACAGCAGAAGGAATAAAATAATAAATCTAATTTATTACAACACTCACATCACACGCATGCATAGTACAACATGTGTAGACATAACTGTAATTTCAAATTTTGCAATAAAAGGAAATTTATACTACGTATACCTGACGTATCACATGTAGCGGGAAAGGCATCAACCGAAATGATTCTCGCTAGAATCGTCTCTATCCGTATCCACGCCGAGTATCTTCGGGATGACTTCACAAAGTCATGAGGCTCATCTTCGTATGGGTTACTAGCCTCATGTTGAAGACGGTGTGATCGAGAGAAGATCACGATCCGAATCAAAATTCGGATCCAAAACGAGTCCTCAAAAACTCGCTTCTCTGGAGAGGTATTCGTCAACCGTTTGACGAATCCTTCGTCCTCCACCTGTGAGGATTACCGGAGATCGAATCCCCGGCAAGGCTACCGCTATCGGAGCTCCAAACGCCCTCCAAACGACGCTCCCACAAGAAGGAAATAAGCTGTCCAGAAAACTGGACAGCTTTGGTGGAGGAATAGGGGTCGGCCAAAAAGGAAGGTTGAAGCTCACCTTGTTGCCGAACCCAAACAAGATCACCGGAGCTCCTCCGACAGTAACTTGATGCCGACAAGGGGAGAGGACGGCAGCTGCTGGATGCCGGCAAGGAGATTGGGTGGTGGTGGGAGGCGGCAAGGGGGGTTGGCGCCGACTACACCAAGGAGAAGTGGGCGGCAACAATTAGGGTTGCAAGGATTTGGATTAGGGCTTAACAAAAACCCTTAAGCCCTATTTTATAGAGAACAAATTCTCTTAATGGTTATCGGATCATAACCAAAAGCCCGCTAACCCGCTCCATTAATTTAAGTTAAAATAAACCAAACCATGATGGTTTATTTTAAGTTAAAACGAACCGAACCAACTTTGGTTCATTCGTTTAAAACAAACCAAACCCCTTTGGTTTATTCTCCTCCATTGGATTAGAACCAAACCAATTTGGTTCATCCATCATGTCTTCAAAAGACATGGCCCATCCACGCTTCCATTGCGACTGAAACGATTTCATGCTCGCTTCATTGTTTGGTCCAACCAAACCTAGTTTCTCTCGGTCCAAGAATCTCATTCTCAAGCTCATTTTAAATCCTTCGGATTACGCTCGTTGTGCATGTGACCAAACAGGTTTTCGGTTTATGTTGGCCGTCTATAATTAACCATTAATTATAGAACGATCATGAGTAGCACCTAGTAGTACATCATGATCCCCAATTAACCGAAAAGATCAACGGTTGATCCAGAGCTACTTCTGAAACCCTTCAGCAGCTCAAATGATCGTGCCCCATTCCCTTCACTCATCTTATACCCACTTGGTTCAGGACATGATCTATAGTGTCAGTCCCCACTAAGCTGACTACGTCACACCTATCCCAAGTATCATTTTCTCGTCCTACGGATTCTAGTTACTGCACATGTATCGAAGAGTACCTTACTCTAAACATGTAATGCTTTGGCCAAAGACTTTAGTAACAATCCGACGAGAGGCCATGGGTATACATCTCCTCGCAAGGAGTGGTGAATCCTTTATAGGATATTCAAACACCTTCGATCACTTCGACTTATACCCAATCATCCCGGGTCTACATCTCCTTAGAGATGTTTGCTTAAGATGTCAAAACATAAGTCTTTATGATCAAGATGACTTGAATACCGCAAGTCAAAGGAACAACGCACTTAAGCTGCAGTAAGAACTTCATTGACATATCTATATATGCAGAGAACCATATGAAGTCTTACGACTAGTCACTCCAATGAACTAGTTACCATAACTAGCACCCACAATTAACTTCGGACATCACAATGTCTCCAGCCAGTGAGAATCAACAGCTTGGATACACCAAGGAGTATACCTCGTGCTAGTCTCGACAGAATCAATGGTGTTCAAATCCATCAATTCATCGACTAGGGATAATTCCGATACATCACAATTACACATGTAGAGATACTCACTAGTTGTGATCCAATCACAAATTCTCTCATGCTGTGAATCGTATCGTGGACATTCTATAAATGAGTTTAAGATCTAATCAAATACATGAAAACATGTATACTCAAATAGTGAATCTTCATTTATCATATAAATGGTTCAAACATAAAGCGATTGCCTTAGGACATCTCTCATATATTACTAACAAACTCCCACTTGGCCTAATGTCAATCGCTACGGTATCCAATACCATAAGCTCTAACATGACCCTCAAACTTACTTTGAGGTAATGCCTTAGTCAAAGGATCCGCTAAGTTCCTTTCATTGGGGATTTTCTCGATTTGTATTTCCTTCCTACTGATGATCTCTCTGATAAGATGATAGCGGCGAAGCACATGTTTGGATCGTTGATGAGACCTTTGCTCTTTTGCCTGTGCAATAGCTCCATTGTTGTCGCAGTAGACCGGTATTGCTTCAACAATGGCTGGAATCACACCAAGTTCATAAATGAACTTCTTGATCCAAACTGCTTCCTTTCCGCGAAGGCGCAATGTATTACGCCTCGAGTGGTAGAATCACTCTGATATCTTGTTTGGAACTTTTCTAACTCACTGCGCCCCCATTCAAAGTGAACACGTATCCAAACTGAGACCTGGAATCATCCTTGTCTTTCTAGAAGTTGGCATCCGTATACCCGCGTATCACCATGTCCCCTTCTCCATATATTAGGAACACATCCTTAGTTCTTCTTAAGTACTTAAGGATTGTCTTAATAGCCACCCAATGATCCATTCCTGGATCAGATTGGTATCTACTCATGACACTCAGAGCATACAATACATTGGGCCTCGTACATAACATAGCATACATGATAGATCCTATTGCGGATGCATAGGGAATCTTACTCATGCAAATCCTCTCGTCTTCTGTGCGCGGACACATAGACTTCGAAAGGTGTATCCCATGCCTGATGGGTAGGAAACCTTTCTTGGATTCCGACATGCTAAACCTCTTTAGCACTCGGTCTATATATGTAGACTGCGAAAGACCAAGCAACCGTTTCGATCTATCTCTATAAATCTTAATCCCGAGGATGTAGGTTGCTTCTCCCAGGTCTTTCATGGAGAATGTCTTGGATAACCAAATCTTAACTGACTGTAAGACTGAAACATCGTCTCCTATAAGTAATATGTCATCGACATACAATACTAAGAACACAACTGCACTCCCACTAACCTTCTTGTACACACAAGGTTCGTCTGGATTTTGTGAGAAATCAAACTTTTTGATTGTCTCATCAAAACGGATATTCTAGCTCCTGGATGCTTGCTTCAATCCATATATAGACCGTCGCAATTTGCATACCTTGGTTTTATCAACCGATGTGAAACCCTCAGGCTGTATCATATACACATCCTCGAGCAGGTTTCCATTAAGGAAAGATGTTTTCACATCCATCTGCCATATCTCATAATCATAATGAGCCGCTATAGCCAGAAGCATCCGAATGGATTTAAGCATAGCTACAGGAGAATAGGTTTCATCATAATCAACACCTTGCTTTTGACGATATCCTTTCGCCACTAATCTAGCCTTATAGGTAATCACATTACCATCTATGTCGGTTTTCTTCTTGAAAACCCACTTGCACCCTATAGGCTTGATGCCTTCAGGTGGGTCAACCAAGTTCCAAACTTGGTTTTCATACATGGAATCCATTTCTGACTTCATGGCATCAAGCCACTTATCCCTTTCTGAACTTGTCAGCACTTCTTCATAACTGGTAGGCTCCTCATCATCAATGAGTAACACGTCGTTCGATTCACTTACGAGAAATCCATATCTCTCAGGAATGTTGCGTGTTCTACCAGATCTACGAAGATGTGGTGTTTCAATAGGTCCTGCCGATTGCTCATCACTATGAGTTATCGGCTGTTGTGCTTCACCAGGTATCTCATCAATGTCTATTTGAGTCTCTCGAGCCTCCTCAAGCTCGACAACACTCCCACTGTTTTCTTGCAAGAGAAACTCTTTCTCTAGAAACATAGCATGCCTTGAAACAAACACCTTTTATTCCACATGATGATAGAATTGGTAACCCCTTGTTTCCTTAAGGTATCTAATAAATAGATATTTATCAGACTTAGCATCCAATTTGTCTGATACAGTCCGCTTCATATAAGCAGGACAACCCCATATCTTCAAGTAAGATACCTGAGGTTTCTTTCTATTCCATATCTCATATAGAGTAGTGGAGACTACCTTGGTTGGCATTCTGTTTAACAAGTAAACAGCTGTCTGAAGTGCATAGCCCCAAAAGGACTTGGGAAGATTTGCATGATTCATCATTGACCTGACCATGTCCAACAAGATCCGGTTACGCCTCTCAGATACACCATTATGTTGTGGTGTATATGGCGGAGTCCATTGAGATAATATACCATTGTCTCTTAGATAATCAAGAAACTCTTGACTTAAGTATTCACCACCTCGATCCGATCGAAGTATTTTAATACTCTTGTCATGTTGTTTCTCTACTTCATTTCTGAATTCTTTGAACCTTTCAAAGGCTTCAAACTTGTGTTTCATCAAGAACACATACCCAAACCGTGAGTGATCATCGGTGAAGGTAATGAAGTAGTTATAGCCTCCTAAAGCTTGAGTTGACATAGGTCCACATATATCAGTATGTATTAGACCTAGAAACTCTCCCACTTGTTAACCTTTTCCTGTAAAAGGTAACTTTGTCATCTTGCCTTTTAAGCATGATTCGCATGTATCGTATGAATCCAATTCAAACGATTCCAGAATTCCACATCGGTGTAATTCGAACATGCATTTCTTGCTTGCATGGCCAAGACGACAATGCCACATGTAGGAGTCTAATTGATTATCTTTTCGAGCACGCTTGTTGCTCGCTTCGATATTGAAAATGTCACTGGATACGTCCAACGTCTAAATACCATTGCTTAAAGTTCCAGTCCCATAAAGAACGTCATTCAAAGTTATGTAACAACAATTGTTACTAAAAGTCAAATGGTACCCATTTCTATTTAAATAAGAAATATAAATGATGTTCTTTATCAACGAAGGAACATAAAAGCAATTGTCCAGTTCTAAGACAAGTCATGTAGGGAGTTTTAACAAATACGTTCCGATGGTGAGTGCAGCAACCTTTGCTCCATTCCCAACACGTAAATTTGACTCTCCCTTGACGAGTCTTCATTTATTCCTTAGCCCATGTATGTCATTACATATATGTGAGCCACACCCAGTATCCAATACCCAAGTGTTTGAGGAAATAGAATGACAATCAATAACGAAGATATCTGAAGAAGATGGGGCATCCGATGCCTTATTCTTCTTCACGAACTCAAGATAAATATTGCAATTTCTTCGCCAATGGCCCTCCTTGCCATAATGATGGCAAGTGCCCTTTTGAGATGGTTTTGTCTTTTTAGCCTTTTTCTTCCCCTTCTGTTATTCCTTTGACTTCCTCTTAGAACCTTTCTTCGAGGAATCAACTTACAACACCGCTCCCTGCTCATGCTTCACAGAAGACTCCACAGTCTTCAGCATGTTGAGCAGTACCACAGATGAACCTTCTTGCATCTCAGAGGTGAAGAGGAGCTTGGAGACTTCGAACCCTTCGAATCTCACTTACTCATCAACCAACTCATAAAGATGAAAGACTATGGTATGAGCATCCATATACTCATGCTGCTTCCGCAGCTCAGGTACCATCGTGGCTAGCATGATGCAACTCGCCATTTCAGAATCAGTCACATGTTTCTGATAGGCCAACAATTGGTCCAGAGTTGCATTGTCACTAGGACGGGCGGGAAGAGGCGCTTCGAGGATATTTGCAAGCTTTTCAACCTTGAGAATAACTCTCAAGTTTCTAAGTCAGTCCAAGAAGTTTGGCAAAGTCAATTTATTTGCATCCAAGATAGAGTGCAAATTCAAAGACATCATGATCAATCAATTATCCTAGAAATACAACTTGAGCATATATGAGAAAGATGATTTTAAAATGCATCAATATACATTCATAAATCCCATTCATTTTTCAAATTTCAAAAAACCCCAAAATCACTTCGGGAGATCGTAGGTCCATCTTCGAATGGGTTGATATCCATCATAGATATGAACAACCTTGGAGAGAGTCCAACAAGTCATTCATAACTACGATGGTAGGTATCAAATATACCGATTGCATATCATGTATATGCAACTATCACAATGTGCTATCAACTAATTGAATGTTCACACATACATCGGGTTGTTAACACATTAACAAGTATGTATCATATGCATAGCACCCAACTTCACCTCCCTTTACATCAACCTTGGAGAGAGTCCAACAAGCCGATGCTCCAGGTTAAAGTCAACCCATTAATCGAGAAATAGTTTTAATATGGTTAGAGCGCATTCAACCAATTAGCCCAGCTTGGAGAGAGTCCAACAACCAAAGCTAACGATTGACCTCTGACTCTTACCATATTGGTATTAAACTATTCCATGGTTTGAACATGTTCGGGTTCGAGCCGGGCTTGTAGAGAGTCCAACAACCCGAACAAGAAACGAAACTCTGGTTCTAACCATATTAATGGAAGGTGTAGGCTTTAATATTGAGTTAGGGTTTTTATGTCTCATCCTCTTTGCATGCAAATAACTATTATCTACATGGCATGGCATACATGGCATACATCTACATGTCACGACACGCATGGCATAATGATATGCATCTAATGCAATTACATGGCATACAATTATGTCATGTACAAAATTTCCTTATATGTCATAACTATTTATGGAAATAAAATATGTTTAAGATTTGATTCTCCAAATCAAATCATGATTAAATTAGAAAACAAATTTCCAAATCTAATCACATATTTTATTTGTGGAAATAGTTGATTAAGGAAAGTCAATTTAGGAAGCCAATTTCCTAAATCATCAAAACTACTTATGGAAATAAAATATTTAAAGATTTGATTTCCCAAATCAAATCATGATTAAATTAGGAAACAAATTTTCAAAATCTAATCAAATATTTTATTTATGGAAAATATCAATTTCCAAAAATACTTCCAACTTTCCAAAAGTAGAAGATTTCCATAAATACATCTAGACTTTCCGAAATTGAAAAATTTCCATAAATACTTCTAACTTTCCAAAAGTACAAAATTTCCAGAAATATCATTATGACTATCGCAAAACAATTTTACGATTATGTCGAAACACAACCTGGGTTCTGATACCACTGTTGGGTTTCCGGCACCGCGGCGAGTGTATGTTCGAACATGTTTCGGAAACATGTGCACAGTGGATGAAATAAAATAATAAATCTAATTTATTACAACACTCACATCACACGCATGCATAGTACAATATATGTAGACATAACCGTAAATTCAAATTTTGCAATAAAAGAAAATTTATACTACATATACCTGACGTATCATGTGTAGCGGGAAAGGCATCAACCGGAACGATTCTCGCTAGAATCGTCTCTATCCGTATCCACGCCGAGTATCTTCGGGATGACTTCACAAAGTCATGAGGCTCATCTTCGTATGGGTTACTAGCCTCGTGTTGAAGACGATGTGATCGAGAGAAGATCACGATCCGAATCAAAATTCGGATCCAAAACGAGTCCTCAAAAACTCGCTTCTCCGGAGAGGTATTCGTCAACCGTTTGATGAATCCTTCGACCTCCACCTGTGAGGATTACCGAAGATCGAATCCCCAGCAAGGCTACCACTGTCGGAGCTCCAAACATCATCCAAACAATGCTCCGACAAGAAGGAAACAAGTTGTCGAGAAAACTGGACAGCTTTGGTGGAGGAATAGGGGTCGGCCAAAAAGGAAGGTTGAAGCTCACCTTGTTGCCGAACCCAAAGGAGATCACCGGAGCTCCTCCGGCAGCTGCTGGACGCCGACAAGGGGAGAGGATGGCAGCTGCTGGATGCCGGCAAGGAGATTGGGTGGTGGTGGGCAGCGGCAAGGGGGGTTGGCGCTGACTACACCAAGGAGAAGTGGGCGGCAACAATTAGGGTTGCAAGGATTTGGATTAGGGCTTAACAAAAACCCTTAAGCCCTATTTTATAGAGAACAAATTCTCTTAATGGTTATCAGATCATAACCAAAAGCCCGCTAACCCGCTCCATTAATTTAAGTTAAAATAAACCAAACAATGATGGTTTATTTTAAGTTAAAACGAACCGAACCAACTTTGGTTTATTCGTTTAAAACAAACCAAACCCCTTTGGTTTATTCTCCTCATTGGATTAGAACCAAACCAATTTGGTTCATCCATCATGTCTTCATAAGACACGACCCATCCACGCTTCCATTGCGACTGAAACGATTTCATGCTCGCTTCATTGTTTGGTCCAACCAAACCTAGTTTCTCTCGGTCTGAGAATCTCATTCTCAAGCTCGTTTTAAATCCTTCGGATTACGCTCGTTGTGCGTGTGACCAAACAGGTTCTCGGTTTATGTTGGTCGTCTATAATTAACGATTAATTATAGAACGATCATGAGTGGCACCTAGTAGTACACCATGATCCCCAATTAACCGAAAAGATCAACGGTTGATCCAGAACTACTTCTGAAACCCTTCAGCAGCTCGAATGAATCGTGTCCCATTCCCTTCACTCATCTTATACCCACTTGGTTCAGGACATGGTCTATAGTGTCAGTCCCCACTAGGCTGACTACGTCACACCTAGCCCAAGTATCATTTCCTCATCCTACGGATTCTAGTTACTGCACATGTATCGAAGAGTACCTTACTCTAAACTTGTAATGTTTTGGCCAAAGCCTTTAGTAACAATCCGACGATAGGCCATGGGTATACATCTCCTCGCAAGGAGTGGTGAATCCTTTATAGGCTATTCAAACACCTTCGATCACTTCGACTTATACCCAATCATCCCGGGTCCACATCTCCTTAAAGATGCTTGCTTAAGATGTCAAAACATAAGTCTTTATGATCAAGATGACTTGAATACCACAAGTCAAAGGAACATCGCACCTAAGCTGCAGTAAGAACTTCATTGACATATCTTTATATGCAGAGAACCATATGAAGTCTTACGGCTGGTCACTCCAATGAACTAGTTACCATAACTAGCATCCACGATTAACTCCGGACATTACAATGTCTCCAGCCAGTGAGAATCAGCTGCTTGGATACACCAAGGAGTATACCTCGTGCTAGTCTCGACAGAATCAATGGTGTCCAAATCCATCAATTCATCGACTAGGGATAATTCCGATACATCACAATTACACATGTAGAGATACTCACTAGTTGTGATCCAATCACAAATTCTCTCATGCTGTGAATCGTATCGTGGGCATTCAGTAAATGAGTTTAAGATCTAATCAAATACATGAAAACATGTATACTCAAATAGTGAATCTTCATTTATCATATAAATGGTTCAAACATAAGGCGATTGCCTTAGGACATCTCTCATATATTACTAACAGCAAAGTAATACGAGTTTCCTCCGTGGAAGAAGCTACGAGAGGAGGGATCTCTTACAAATGCATCTTCACATCTTGTTCAGCCAAAATATTTCCCACAGACGACGTCAACTGATGCGGCACAGATTTTCTACCTCCTTTGAAACAAAGATGTCAGGGAGGATTAGGGGTCCTCACCAGCCGCAATAGTAAAAATGAAAAAAAGGAAGTAATGACAAGAGATTTAACGTGGTTTGAAATTCAAATTCTTACTTCATGGGTGAGCTCTAGAGTGAGCTCCAGTGCAAGATACCTTTACTATAATCCCTCCTTCTCAGAAATACTTTCGGAGGTGGAGAAATCCCTTACATATAGAAGCTTATGCAAGATAAAAGAAAATGAGACTCGTAGAATTCCCCTCTTTCTTCCCTCGTCCAGGATGGTTCTTCTCCTCTAGTAATGAGTCTCCATTGAGAAAGCTATCCAACCATCGAGAGAGAGAGAGAGAGATAAGTCCAAAAGTCGAAAAGTCCTCTCCTTCTTCCTTTCTTTCTTCCTTCCTTCCTTTTATACTTGCTGCCCCTGGAGCTAGTTATCGCATAACAAACTACCCGGATTACCATCCATGTGGAGGGCCCTCCCAGTCTGAAGAATAATGTTGTTATGATATTAGCGAGTGAGGGTTACTAAGAATTTTCTATAGAGTCTTTCAGGTGTCTTGGTTTGTTATGTTGCGTAACAAACTCTTATGAGAAAGCATAATAGGGAGCATCCTCCTCCCCCCCCCCCTTTTCTTTACCCTCACCTTACCATTGGGCCCTTCTTTCCCCTAGTCACTTCTTCTTATCCCTATCCCAACTTCGCTCTGTTTCCTGAGTTGCCCTATTACTAATTTGGCTCTTTATCCGACTTGCTTCTCTACTGATGCATACGAATGCGACCTTAAATATCGCGACAGAGATCGTCGAGAACTCGAAGCGTGCGCTCGCACTGAACACCCACAAGTGCACGGGTGTCATCAAGTAATAAAAATTTATCGATTCCACGGGGACTGAGATTTGAATATCGATCTATTCAGTGGACGTTATTGTTCAAAAATCGATTCTAATGGTTGCAGTTCAGAGGGTTGTCGACGGTCATAACTCTAGTATGGTGTAACATGGAGGAAGAGAAGGGATGCTATGAGTCTTTGGATGGATTCTAGGATTTCGATTTAGTTTGTGTGTAGCAGAACACGTTGTCAATTGGGTTTTGTTTAGGTTTCTAGTTACGGTTTTGTGAAAAGGACATCATACACTCCCCCGATGAACCTTCGTGATTCATCGGTTACCTCGCTATACTGTGTCAACCCCTCGCTTTGACGATAGTCGATACAAGGATGCAATCGATCCTCGCGACGAATCAAAATGGGGTGTCCTTCCACTCCATCACATCCTTCAACCTTACGTTGATGAGAACATATCCACAATCAATCCAAAGAATTAATAGGCGCCATAAAACAAGACGAGGCAGCCACGAGGCAATTGTATCTTAGTCTAAAAATATAACTCCTATCATAAATGATACTAAGTACGAATTCTTTTTTGAAATAATTTGCTCCCAATTTCATCAATCGACTTAATCTCAGGACTCGACCGCCGCCAAACAACATCGCCAATTAAGGCTTCGATGGTACCACATCCTTTATAGCAATACGTAATCGATCTCACGAGAGGTGCGTAAGATTGATATAGCCGAGTCAAGGCTAGCGACACCCGGAGGAAGCCACGGTGGTCGGGCGACACTCGAATGACTTCGGAGGGAGCCGAAGGAATCGAGTGGACGGCCGGAAGCAAAAGCAACACGTAAGTATCGAGGTAAGCTCGTGTGTGCGAGCGTAAGTGAGGTTGTATCCTCCTTACGGGGATGATCTTAAGCGTAGATCCGACCAGAGACATCCCATCGATGGTCCAGGTCGAGATCGGACGGTCGAAGGCCGTCGAAATAATGTTTTCTTTGAGCTAACTTTGCCCTGCAGCTAGCATCAATCGACTACCAACTTGGAGGACTCGACCGCCACAAACACCGATCATGGAGTTAGCACTCGATCGATGGTGCCATCACGATCGATGATGGCCATCACCGATCGATGGTCAATGATCAGATTCGAGGAGTCAAGGCTTATCACCCCATTTCAAGGAGATTGGTGCTCAATTTTGATTGGCTAGGGTTCCTCTCGAAAAGGGGCTCAAAGGCTATAAAAGGAGGGCTTGTCTTAGGGTTTTGCAATAAAAAAAAAGCTTCCAAGTGCTTCTGATACGCTCTGACTCTCCGACATCCCTACGACGAAGCGCTGCCGAGACGACGACTAGAGCTTCAACCTCCAACCTTTGAAGTCGTCGGTAACGAAAAGTTTGAATTATAATTCAGTTTATAAGTTGTTCTTCTTTTCAAGCTTTAAATCATATCAGAGGGAAGTGTCTCTACCTTGAGCTTTTTTCATTTTGTGTATCCGTCTAACTCCTACCTCCAATGAGGAGGAGTTTTTTAGTAGATTGCTCTCCGTACGTGGTCAAGGACCACTAGGGCCTTGGAGTAGTAGCCGAAGGCTACGAACCAAGTAAAACCTTTGTGTCTATTGTCTTTTATTTTTGTTTATTTTTCCGCTGCGTATATTTGTCTTGAAACGAATTCGAAAGAAAAATTTCTATCGCTATTCACCCCCCCCCCCTCTAGCGATCCGATCGATCCAACAATTGGTATCAGAGCCGGGGGTTGCTAAGATTTGGTGAAACCACCAATCTAGCCATTTTTACAGATTTATTTTTTTTCTTTTAATTCTGTTTTTTTTATTTTATTCCGCTTTGTTAAGTTTTTCTCCCGCACTACTAATCCAAGACGCGAGTCTTGGTACGTGTTTTTGTGTTTTTGTCGTTGCTAGTTTCTTCGTCTTCGTCTCTTTGTGTCTTTTGTTCTAATGGCCCATCTCGAGGGTTTTAGCATCGTCCGACCTCCGTTTTACAACGGAGATGACTTCCGTTATTGGAAGGGTCGGATGGAATGCTTTCTCAAAACCCAAATCGATATGTGGATCATAATCCAAACGGGTTTCACACTTCCGACTAATGAAGTGGGTGACTCCTTGGATTATGATCAATGGACCATTGCGACAAAACGACAAGTCGAAGCCGACGCCAAGGCAACACAAATCCTCCAATGCGTCCTATCCAAGGAGGAGCTAAATCGCGTTGGCCCCTTCATAAGCGCAAAAGATCTTTGGACGAAACTAGTGGAGCTACACGAAGGGACCGATGAAGCCAAGGTATGTAAGTGTGATCTTCTTTTCAATAAACTATATAACCTAAAAATGCAGGAACACGAGTCCGCGACGCAACTCCACGCCCGTGTCCAAGACATAGTCAACAACCTACACGCAATCGGGCAAAAGGTCGAAAACCGCGACCTTATAAGGTATGTTCTAAACTCTTTTCCAAGGACTACCTTGTGGGCATCCATGGTCGACACCTACAAAGTCTCCAAGGATCTTTCTAAAATTAGGTTAGATGAACTCTTTTCTGATTTCGAATTACATGAGCAGTCCAACTCGGAACCCGAGAGGGGTATAGCCTTGTTTGCAGGTTCAAAGAAGAAGAAAATCACAAGCAAGCCACCACCAACCGAGGAGGAAGACGAGTCCGAAGAAGAAGTTGACCCGGAGTTGACTGCCGAACTAATGAACCTAGCTCGAAGGATAGCCAAGGGACGAAAGCGAACCACGACTCGACCCAACCAAGGTAAGCCTAAAAGTTCTAATATTAGGTGTTATGAGTGTAACAGGTTTGGACATATCAAGTCCAAGTGCCCCAAGCTCAACCACCAAGCACCTAAGCACAAGAAGGCCCTCAACGCGACATGGGAAGAAGCGTCATCCGAAGAAGACGAAGACCACGTCTTCATGGCGAAATCGTTTGAGTCAAACACGGAGACCGAACCTGAACTTGAGTCAGAACCTGAGGATGACTTGGACTACGAAGCTACCTTCAAGTCAAGCCACGGATACGCATCCGGTTCAAAAGATACCCTTAAAGTGAGTCGAACTTTATTTAATACTTTACATAATACAGTTAGGTTTTTATCTAGGAAATTAGCTAAGTCCGAGTCCAAGGTCGAGACCCTTGTTGAGGAGGTTAAACTCCTCAAACACGAGGTCTCCCTAACCTCTTCGACTAGTCGAGTTCAAGAGAAGGACTCAACTCGAGTTGAAAAGCTCGAAGTTGAGAACTCTCTCTTGAAAAGTCAAGTTGAAGATCTTAGGAACACGTTGGAAAGGTTCACTTCGGGATCCAAAGGACTTGACCTCCTACTTGGATCTCAAAGGGCCGTGTACAACTAGGCTGGACTAGGGTTTAACTCAAACACGACTAATAGGTCGTATATGTCGATTGTAAGTCGACATAGGAAACATGTCCAAGCATGGGTCCCTAAGAACTTTTTGATTTCAACTCTAAGATCCAACCCATACTGGGTTCCCAAGGACCAAATCCACTATGTGGATAGACCGAACCGATTCAACGGTCTAGGGGGAGCCAGTACAAAACATGTTTGTGCTTTAACTTAGAAATTGCATGCTTAGAATTTTTTTTTTGTTTTGTTTTTGTGAACTCACTTAGAACACTACATAACCAACTAAAATCCTTCGAAAAGATTGAGCCTCGGGGAGCCTCTTTTCAAAAATAACCAGTTAGACTAGGAAAGAGTCTTAGGTGAGTCAAGTCATCATTTTCTTGAAAATCGCTTTGTCTAAATAAGTGGTCGATGATCCGATAAAAGAAGGCCCCTGTGCCTCTCCACGACCTGGAAGCCATGATCTTGAAAAGGTAAATTTGACAAGCCTAGGGTCAAATCCAAATCTAACATAAAATTACTTGAACCTAAATGCACTTAATCAACTTAATTGGAAATCATCTCACAAAAAACACATAAGTATAACATGCTTGATCATATAGACACAGGTGAGATGACCTAGGTTTAACAACTTACAACCAATTTTTTTTTTAAAAAAAAAAATTCTAACATCCAATCCAACCACCTTGTGTGTAGGATCAATGGATGTTGGACGTGATGTTGCTCGACACATGGTGAGGATCAACTCAAATTCACAAAGCTTCGATTCAAACGACAAGGATCGGTAGCCTTTGGGAATAACGGCAAGCTCAAAATCATCGGATCAGGTGATATCGAGCTTAACTCGAATTTTGTTATTAAAAATGTATTACTTGTAGAAAATTTTGAATATAACCTGCTTAGCGTAAGCCAATTATGTGACAATAACTATAAGGTCGTATTTTTAGAAAATGAATGTGTAATTAAAACAAATAAAACAACTAAAACAATACTCAAAGGAACTAGGACAAATAACATTTATACAATTAACTTAATCAAATCCTCAGCCAAATGTCTTATGACACAGGAAGAGGAATCATGGTTGTGGCACCGACGACTCGGTCACTCGCACCCAAGACTCGTCCACAAGATGAGTCAGAGTGGCTTAGTCAGAGGCTTAACCAACCTCAACAATTTGGTTAATAAAATCTGTAATGCTTGTCAACAAGGAAAACAACCTAGGACACAACACAAGTTAACTAACCAAGAACGAACCTCAAGTGTACTTGAGCTCCTGCATATGGATCTATTCGATTCACATGGAGCCAAGTCACTCAATAGAAGTCAATATTGCTTAGTCATAATTGATGACTACTCCAGGTTTACCTGGGTTAGGTTCATCAAACTTAAAAATGATACCCTAGATCAATTAATCAATCTATTCAAATTAATCGAGAATCAAAAAAACCTTAAGGTTTAAAAGACTTAGAAGCGATCATGGTGGTGAATTCGAAAATCAAAGGTTCACCGACTTCTGTAACCTAAACGGATACCACCATGAATTCTCTTGCCCTAGGACCCCTCAATAAAATGGCCTAGTGGAGCGGAAAAACCGAACTCTACAAGAAGCCGCTAGCACCATGTTGAACGAATACGACCTACCTGATAGGTTTTGGGCAGAAGCCGTTAGCACGGCTTGCTATGTCCAGAATAGGATCCTTATGGTAAAGAGGCACCTTAAGACCTCGTACGAGATTTATCACAATAAAGTACCCAACATCAAGTACTTTAGGGTATTTGGATGTAAAGTACATATCTTAAACACTAAGAACCACCTAGGAAAATTCAAATCCAAAACCTCCACCGGAATCTTCTTAGGATACTCAACCACGAGTAGGGCCTATAGGGTATATAACCACGATACCCTTAAAGTCGAAGAGACTATTAATGTAGTGTTCGATGAAGTACCCGAACCTACAAAACCATTAATGACCCCAAGTGTTGAGCCCACTGATACCAAACTCGTCTCCGACCCTGAGATCGAGTCTAATCCGCATCAACAAACTTCTCTTGTCGACCAAGTGACAAGTGATCCGAGTCAAACTAGTGTTCAACCAAGTCACTCAATTGATCAAGCATTAGGTGACACAAACCCAACCCAATCTAGGATTCAGACTAACCACCCTATCGATCAAGTGATAGGAGATCCTAATCTAGGAGTTCGAACTAGAGCATCCTATAGGAACCTTAGTCAAATTTCCTTAATTTCAAAGATAGAACCCAAATCAATTGAACAAGCTCTTCTTGATCCCGATTGGATTATTGCAATGCAAGAAGAGCTAGCTCAATTCACTAGGAATGAAGTGTGGGAACTAGTACCACCACCTAAAGACAAAACGATAATTGGAACAAGGTGGGTGTTTCGAAATAAGCTTGATGATAAAGGTGAAGTAGTTAGAAACAAGGCTAGGTTAGTCGCCAAAGGGTTTAGTCAAGTCGAAGGCTTAGATTACGACGAAACCTATGCCCCAGTAGCTAGACTCGAATCCATTCGAATGTTGCTAGCTTATGCCGCACATCGAGGATTTAAGCTGTTTCAAATGGATGTTAAGTTGGAATTCCTAAATGGATACATTAAAGAAGAAGTTTATGTTAGCCAACCCCCCGGATTCGAAAATCTAGATAAACCCGACCATGTTCTAAAACTTAAGAAAGCTCTCTATGGACTTAAACAAGCTCCTCGAGCTTGGTACGAGAGACTTTCAATCCATCTTAAGTCAAAAGGGTTTAACCAAGGCTTAGTTGACCCAACTCTCTTCGTAAAAATCTTAGGTAAAGAAATATTCATAGCTCAAATTTACGTAGACGATATAATTTTTGGAACCTCTAACTCAGCCTTACTAAACGAGTTTGTTTCACTCATGGAAAGTGAGTTCGAAATGAACTTGGTAGGTGAGTTAAGTTTCTTTTTAGGTCTACAAATTAAACAAACTAAGGATGGTATATACCTATATCAACAAAAATACACTAAGGAGTTAATTAAAATATTTGGAATGCAAGACGCTAAGATAATAAACACCCCAATGGCGATTAATGTTAACATAGGAGAAGACCTAGAAAGTAAGTCCATTGACTTAAAGTACTATAGGAGCGCAATAGGAAGTCTCCTATACTTAACTGCGAGTCGACCCGACATTCTATTCGCAGTAAGTATGTGCGTCAGGTTTCAAACCTGTGCTAAGGAGTCTCACCTAACCCTAGTTAAGCGTATCCTTAGATATCTTAAGGGTACACTTAATGTCGGTATTTGGTATCCTAGATCTACCGAGTTTGAACTAACCGACTACTCCGATTCGGACTATGCCGGTAGTAAGCTCGATAGAAAGAGTACGAGTGGTTGTTGTCAACTTCTCGGCTCGAGTCTAGTGAGTTGGTGCAGTAGGAAGCAACACTGTTGCTTTATCTACCACCGAAGTCGAATACATCGCGATGGGTGAGTGTGTCACCAAAGCCGAATTTAGTCTATTAAGACGAAAATTGGGCATGTGCGTAATAGAATAGGTACTTGCAAATTATATGTTCTTACTACTATTTCTTTAATTTCATTTCTATGGAACTAGTATAGGACATACCTTAGATATCATGCACCTATAGATTTAAGGAGCCAATACATCTCACAACACATAGGACTAATGTGTTTGTGTACTTAGCCACGTAGATGAGCGTGAGATGTTAGGACCTTACTCCTGGTTCCAGATGTAGAGCTAGTGTATCGCCATGAACCACGGAGTATAATCATACATACTAATCGACTCTGACCAGGACTGGTTGATCTTTCATATCAATCAAGCCAAATATGAGTCGAACATTTTATAGATGAAATTATTTTCAGTATATTATTTTCGAAATAATGTGGAACATGCTTGGACTTTAAAATTAAAACCTTTTTTTTTCCACACACACCCTCACTCTTTTCGATATATGGCAAAAGGGGGAGAAAAAGGCCAAAGTTAAGGGATCATTTTTTTTTATGGCCAAGGCTTACTTACTTAACTTTAAGTTAACAAAACAAGTTAAGGGAATTCTTAACTTAAACACATTTAGTTAACTTGTTTTCGTTAACAATACAAAAAGTAATTTACTTAACTCTTAGTTAATTTGTTAACAAAATGAAAGTAAAGGCCAAGGTTAAGAAATCATTTTTTTTTATTTCTTAACTTAGAATTTATTTTAAACTCTATGGCCAATATTAAGTGATTTCGGTTACTTAATTCTTTTTTAGTAGCAAATATCAAGGGGGAGAGTTAAAACTCTTTCTCAAGTACTCACCCTCGGTCAAGGGGGAGGATTCCTCAAGGGGGAGCACTTGAAAAAGAGTTTTTATATACTCCTGCACATTCATGCATATCTCTTACTAAGTTTACTTAATGCACTTAATTTGTCTTTCTTAACTTTGTATGTGGGTTTTCCATAAATCAAAAAGAGGGAGATTGTTGGTGCAGTAGGCACCTAAGTCGAACCTGGGTTTTGATTATAGCAAACGATACAAAGTTAAGCTCATATCGTTATCTCACGAGCTGAATCGAGTGTGCAGAAGATTGATATAGCTGGAGATGAAGGCTAGCGACACCGGAGGAAGCGCGGTGGTCGAGCGACACTCGAATGACTTGAGAGGGGCCAGAGGAATCGAGTGGAAGGCGGAAGCAAAGCAACACGTAAGTATCGAGGTAAGCTCGTGTGCGCGGCGTAAGTGAGGTCGTATCCTCCTTACGGGATGATCTTAGCGTAGATCCGACCGAGACATCCCATCGATGGTCAGTCGGATCGGACGGTCGAAGGCCGTCGAAATAATGTTTTCTTTGAGCTAACTTTGCTGCGGCTAGCATCGATCATTGCCGGCTTGGAGGACTCATTGCCGTCAAGCGATCGGCGCCAAGGTCGATGCTCGTGATCGATCGCCATCGATCGGTGATGATGGCCATCATGATCGATGGTCAATGATCAGATTCGAGGAGTCAGGCTTATCACCCCATTTCAAGGAGATTGGTGCTCAATTTTGATTGGCTAGGGTTCCTCTTGAAAAGGGGCTCAAAGGCTATAAAAGGAGGGCTTGTCTTAGGGTTTTGCAATAAAAAAAAAGCTTCCAAGTGCTTCCAATACGCTCCGACTCTCCGACATCCCTACGACGAAGCGCTGCCGAGACGACGACTAGAGCTTCAACCTCCAACCTTTGAAGTCGTCGGTAACGAAAAGTTTGAATTATAATTCAGTTTATAAGTTGTTCTTCTTTTCAAGCTTTAAATCATATCAAGGAGAGGGGAAGTGTCCCTCTACCTTGAGCTTTTTTCATTTTGTGTATCCGTCTAACTCCTACCTCCAACGAGGAGGAGTTTTTTAGTAGATTGCCCTCCGTACGTGGTCAAGGACCATTAGGGCCTTGGAGTAGTATCCTTCGACTACGAACCAAGTAAAACCTTTGTGTCTATTGTCTTTTATTTTTGTTTATTTTTCCGCTGCGTATATTTGTCTTGAAACGAATTCGAAAGAAAAATTTCTATCGTTATTCACCCCCCCCTCTAGCGATCCGATCGATCCAACAGTTCTAACTCAAAACAAATTACTCCCTAGTCCTAGAATCAGAGAATCTACTCTATGAATGCGAGAAAAGAATCACAAGGCATTGTCGAATTCATACATACAAGATAAAGTATGAAAAGAATATAGATTACAATGCGTTAAGGCTCTTCTCCCTGGTGTTGAGGTGCAGAACTTGGATCTCGAGCGACTTCCTTCCTCCCCGTTGTGAGTTTCCGAAGCTTTTTAGGACTTCGGAGTGTTGTCCCGGCCATCGTGCCTCCCCCCCTAGGGTTTGGGCATTGTTTTCTTTATATAAACATGAGGTCGGCTCTTCACGAAATCCGAAAAAAGACCTAATCATGCCAAAATGTTGGGCCACCACACGGCCGTGTGTTTCCACATGACCAAGCCGTGTGTGGCCCTATGGTGCCAATCTCGAGCTTCGGACAAGGCCGTGTGTAGCCACACGCCCTGGCCATGTGCCCTACTGCATGCAGTTGTCAAATGCTCTATTTCGCTCTGAAAGTGTACCATTTTCCCTATGAAATGCTATCCTACATACAAAAGTACAAAGAGCAGATCTCCGAACTAGAAAACAGGAAATACATGCAAAATAAAGTAAAATATGCATGAAACAAACATAAAATGAAATGAAATGCGAGCAAAAACTACTCCTAAAACCCTATATGTTTTGCTCACATCACCTACACCATTCTAGCCATTTAAGTTGAGGTGCATATAACTCAACTTGGCTCTTCGGGTTGCTATTTGGCCTTGCTTTGGCCATCGACCCAACTCGGCTTCCCGAGTTACCACCCCTCAACTTGGCTTACTTTTCTGAGTCACTATCCACTTTCATTCTAACCACCGGACCTCCTCTCCCCTTCCCGAGTTGTCACCTCATCGACTCGGCCTATTTCCCCGAGTCGGGTCTTACTGGACTAGATTGTATGTCCTGTATTATGATCCTTCCCTCCAATTTCATCCTACAAATCATAATTCCTTTTTCTAGCTCCTAAGTCATATTATAGCAGTATCATCGACATTGGAAGCCAAACTTTAAGAAGTGGTTGATAGGTGATCGCACCTTGACTTGGTGAGCTAAGATTTTCAGGCGCCCTACCACCCCATTGTACTTGGCAACTGTTATGGAGGTCATCGAGATGGATCCCGTGCAAGTGATATGGAGATGAGAGTATCTCGTACGGGTGAGATGGGAGAGATCCTGAGTACTAGTAGGGACGTTCCCC
This sequence comes from Wurfbainia villosa, assembly GCA_025175895.1. NCBI lineage: Eukaryota > Viridiplantae > Streptophyta > Magnoliopsida > Zingiberales > Zingiberaceae > Wurfbainia > Wurfbainia villosa. Next base: position 37,769,558 of record CM046006.1, read on the forward strand.
AGAAAACTAAATCGGGGACAACCTACTACTACCACCTCGAGTTAGGCCTGAGAAGACTATGAACCTAGAAATAAAATAGTGACCTCATAAATAATGTAAGAAGATCAGATTCTGCTCTTTATTTCAAATACAAGTGCATCCTAATAGATAATAATATGGAATATCATTACTGTTGGAACGTCGGTGGCCAGCTAGAGGGGGGTGAATAGCCCTAAGTCATCGTAGAATGGAATTTGATCGTTCGTTCATCTACACGTTAGGGTTAGCACAGCGGAAATAAAACTAAACAACAATAAAGATAAACAAAATAAAAACAATGCTAGCAAAGAGATATAACATGGTTCACGACCCTATGCCGCTAATCCATGGTCTGATTCATCTCCGGTGAATCACTCCGAAACCAATCCAATATGGTCTCTCCCTTTAGCCAAAGCAAGGTGGAGGTAAACCTTCTTACAACACAAAAACACTCTTTCTTACAATGGATTTGAAATAAGAATAAGAGAAAGAGTTTAAGGCTTGTGGGGAACTTGGATGATCAATTGGAGCATAAGCATTAGTCATTCCAAAGCCCACACACTCTCTTTTTATAGAGAGGGTTGATTTCTTTCCGTTGGTCACCCATCAGTCGACTGTTGCCTTTGGTAGTCGACTGTCACCGTTACAACGGCTCCTGAACACGTCAGATCTTGACCGTTGTAGTCCAATAGGAGACTTGGCAGTCGACTGATGTATCCATCAGTCGACTAATGCCTCGATAATACGTAATCCCGATCAGCTCGACGCGAGAGGGATATAATGCTAAAAATGGCGCCTTCGTCGATCATTGCCAGTCATGCAATCATTGATAGTGCAGCGTTCGGCTATTTGATCGAAACCACGATCGAACACCCGATCATTCACGTGATCGGTGATGTTAGGTAAACCTCAAACTTCACATCCATTTGAGCATCCAGCGGTCGGGTAAAACCTCAACCCTCACGGTTGAGCATCCAACACTCCACTTCATCGGGTAAAATCTCAAACCATCGATTGAGCATCTGACTTGTCGGGTAAAACCCCAACCAAGTTGGTTGAGCATCCGAATTAACTAAACATGTTGAGTATAACCTCAACCAACTCAGTCGAGCCTCCGACACTTAGCCATTTCGGCCAAGTTCACCTAATGAGCTACTTACATTTCACTCATTCTCTCATCTCACTTGAAGTCCCTCGCCGAAGCTCTCTTCGTTCGTGGCCACGTCCCTCGGCAACACCAAGCACACAGCTTCGCAATGCTCCTTCGCGTCTCTTGCCCTCGAAGTCTGCTTCCTTGGCTTCGCTTCAAGTCATCTCGTCCGGCGGTCCCTCGGATGCATCAAGCGCACGGCTTCGCAATGCTCCTTCGCCGACTCAAGCACGAGGTTGTGAGTTGGTGATCTTACTAATGCTATTCATCATATGTGCGAATTACTAAGTCTTGCATGACTTCAACACACATATTAAATCCACAATAATATCCTAACTTAAACCTTTTCCACACACATCAAAACTATAATCCAAACCATAACTTGGGTTGATTGCCCTAACAATCTCCCCCTTTTTGATGTGTGGCAACTACGTTTAAGTTAGGTAAATTATAAACAAAATAACATAAGCAAGGAAAGCATGTAAACAATTCATGAGAATCAAACTCCCCCTAAATACATGCAACTCCCCCTTAACTCATGTTGATCTCCTCCCTAGAATGATTAAACTTAAACATCCCTATTTCTCCCCCTTTGACACCATCAAAAACATTAACATAATGCCATAATCCAAGGCATCAAAGTCTAAGGGTCGAAAAACCATCAAAATATCCTAAAAACACTGAAATTAAGCTGTAAACAGTGCCATCATTCGACTGAATTAGACATCAGTCGATTGGCACGCTGGCTTCGACAATTTCTGATTTTCAAACCGAAATTCAGAAATACACCAGAAATTCCAAAAAATTCAAAAAATTGTGAAATTTTAAAACACATTTCTTTTAAAGTCCTTTATTAGTGAAAAATGAGTTCTCATGAAAATTACTTATATTTTCAATGATTTTCCAAAAATCCAAAAGTTTCAAAAACAACTAGTATTTGATCAAGTTTGTATCAATTTTAACACCTAGTTTTGCTTTAGATTGTTTCAAAACATGAAAACACAGATTTTAAAGTAAGGAATGGTTTTGAAAACATATGAAATATCTAACCATGATCTTTGGACAATATGTCTATGAATTAAACATGAGTCTTCCCCATGATTAGTCTATTATTACTATTTTGATACTTTAAATGACCATCTAAATGTCATAGGCATTAGTGGACCATTAGTATCATCCTAACATCTCACCCATGCTAAGTTTTCAATCAAGGTTATCCTTATGGTGAGTGTGAGATGTTCCTAAAGGTATTTATATACTTAACCTTCAAATTCATGCAATTCTACACAAGGTTAAGTATCACTCTAACATACCACATGATCATAAAGACATATATGCATTGATTTCACATTATGATCATGAAACAAGTGTATCAATCAATTTGTAATCATGCATTAGGTATAAAATCATGATAATAAGTCAAGTATCACCCAAAGCATGATTTAAGCTATTTATGGGTGCATTATCATCACCCAATACTATTTCAAAAATTAAGTCCCGATCATTCTAAGTCATAAGCATGTATCATTATTCAAATCAAGTATATGATTCTAACATTATAATCAGTTCATACATCATGCTTATAAATTAAATTTCACTACCCACATCATCCTAAGTCAACCATATAATATGATATAAGTGAAGTTCACTTATGGTTGACTATCCTAGGGTTTTTCTAACCCTTAAGGATGGATTTAGGAATCCAATACAAGTTCTTTCCTATAGGGTTCACTAAATATTCCTTAAGGATCCATTTTCTAGCAATTATTTTGTTTTTTGCTTGACCCCTAGCAATTAAACAATGATAGGCCTTTTCATTTTTGTTTCCCTTATATCCTAGGTCTTTTCTATTAAAGCTTGCCCTTTGGCTCCCTATGATCATATTCAATGTGTTGGAGCCAATGGTAAATTTCTCTAGGGCCTTAGTTAAATGATCTACCTTTTCCCTTAAGGCCTTGTTTTCATCCATACATGCATCACTAACATTTAGAGGCATATAATCATTATGTGAGCATGTATTATCATTAACACTTAAGCATGCTTTTTCTAGTTTTTCTTCTAGAGCCTTAATTTGATCAAGCATACTCTTATTTTTCTTTTTAGCCCTAAACAAATCCTTAGTTAAGCTAGAAATCATGGCAACTACTTCTTGAGTGGGAAGATGTTTTACCATAGTTACCATGTCTTCTTTTTCAAATGATGAGCCTCCCCCTTCACTTGAGCTCTCCTCACTTGAGCTTGTTTCTTCTTTTTCGGAGGAAGTGGTGTCCACATCTTCTATTGTCATTAGAGCTAGATTTGTGAAAAAGGAATTTTCTTCCTCCGATGATGATGATGAAGGATCATCCCATGTCCTTGCTTTGAGTGCTTTGGCCTTCTTCTCCTTTTCTTTTTCCTTGGACTTCTTCTCTTCTTCCTTTTTTTTGCTCCCCTTTTTCTTTTCTTCTTTTCATCTTTTCTTCTTCTTTGTTCCTTGCTCTTGTTCAATAGGGGACAATCATCCCTCATGTGTCCCTTTTGTTGGAAATTATAGAAAATGAACTTCCTCTTGTGCTTTCTCCTATCATAAGATTTGTTAAATTTTAAATTTCTTAAAGCACGCCTTACCTTCCTTACCATATAAGCATCTTCATTGCTATTCATGGAGGATGAGGAGGATGCTTCATCGAAGGAGGAAGGTGGTGTCTCCTTCTTCTTCTTCCCCTTTTCGGCTATCAAGGCTACTCCTCTTGATGGTTGAATTCTTGGCTCTTCTACTACTCCTTCAAGCCTTGTTTCATGGAGCTCCATGGTTGAGAAGAACTCCTTTAAGGTGCTAACTTCTAGGTTCTTTGAGATGTAGAAGGAGTCTACCATTGAGCTCCATTTCGATGACCGGGGAAAGGCGTCGATTGCTTTCATAATCATATCCCAGTTCGAAAGTTTTTCTCCTACACTCGTTAGTCCATTTAAAATTTATTTAAAATAAGAGTGTAATGAGGTTACCTTTTCTCCCTTTTCAAGTTTGATATTAGTTAGTTGAGAGTGGAGGAGGTCTCTTCTTGCTAATTTGGCTTCCGAAGTGCCTTCATGAAGCTCTACTAATCTTTCCCACATCTCTTTGGCACTTGAGCACTCCCTAATCCGGTTGATCTCTTGTTGGGGAAGCATGTTGTAGAGATGATGTTTGGCTTTTGAGTTTGCCAAGTACTCCTCCCATTGCCTTTTGGTCCATCTTGTCTTCTCTATTTGCTCCCCATCTTCATCCCTAGGTATCTCAAAACCATTTTCCATTATCAATAAAATTTCGAAGTCGGTTTCAAAAAATACGTCCATTCACTTTTTCCACCAAGCGAATTCCCCCTCGAACTTTGGCGGATGAATATTTGAGTCGGCCATCCTTGATGTAGTGCTTGTTGCGGCGGTGAGTCCGTTGACAAGCGACCTTGCTCTGATACCACTTGTTGGAATGTCGGTGGCCGGCTAGAGGGGGTGAATAGCCCTAAGTCATCGTAGAATGAAATTCTATCATTCGTTCGTCTACACGTTAGGGTTAGCACAGCGGAAATAAAACTAAACAACAATAAAGATAAACAAGATAAAAACAATGCTAACAAAGAGATATAACATGGTTCACGGCCCTATGCCACTAATCCACGGTCCGATTCATCTCCGATGAATCACTCCGAAACCAATCCAATATGGTTTCTCCCTTTAGCCAAAGCAAGGTGGAGTTAAACCTTCTTACAACACAAAAATACTCTTTCTTACAATGGATTTGAAATAAGAACAAGAGAAAGAGTTTAAGGCTTGTGGGGCACTTGGATGATCAATTAGAGCATAAGCATTAGCCATCCCAAAGCCCACACCCTCTCTTTTTATAGAGAGGGTTGATTTATTCCCGTTGGCCACCCATCAATCGACTGCCACCGTTACAACTGCTTATGAACACGTCTGATCCCAACCATTGTAGTCCAACGAGAGACTTAGCAGTCGACTGATGTATCCATCAGTCGACTGATGCCTCCGTAGCCAACTGATCAGTCGGCTACGGGAGGTTCTATGCTCGCGACTACCTTCATCATTCGACTGTCGTCTTTGGCAGTCGACTGATGGTCTGGCAATCGACTGCCATTCCTTGACAGTCGACTGCTGAGCCAAAAACCTACCAGTCGAACACCAATCAAACACCAGTCGAACCTAAGTCAACTTGGAGTAGTCGACTGCCCATTCACAGCAATCAACTGATGCCGAGTAAACCTCAAACTTCACATCCGTTTGAGCATCCAGTGGTCAAGTAAAACCTCAACCCTCACGGTTGACCATCTGACACTCCACTTAGTCGGGTAAAACCTCAAACCATCGGTTGAGCATCTGACTTGTTGGGTAAAACCCCAACCAAGTTGCTTGAGCATCCGACTTAACTAAACCTGTCGGGTATAACCTCAACCAACTCGGTCGAGCCTCCGACACTTAGCCATTTCGGCCAAATTCACCTAATGAGCTACTTACATTTCACTCATTCTCTCATCTCACTTGAAGTCCCTCACCGAAGCTCTCTTCGTTTGCAGCCACATCCCTCGATAACACCAAGTGCACGGCTTCGCAATGCTCCTTCGCGTCTCTTTCCCTCGAAGTCTGCTTCCTTGGCTTCGCTTCTAGTCATCTCGTCCGGCGGTCCCTCGGATGCATCAAGCGCACGGCTTCGCAATGCTCTTTCGCCGACTCAAGCATGAGGTTGTGAGTTGGTGATCTTACCAATGCTATTCATCATATGTGAGAATCTAAGTCATGCATAACTTCAACACACATATTAAATCCACAATAATATCCTAACTTAAACCTTTGCCACACATATCAAAACCATAATCCAAACCATAACTTGGGTCGATTACCCTAACAATTACTATCCCTTAGCTCGAAAAACCAATAAAGTCAAGGAAAACATATTAGCTAAAACCATCTTGGTCATTTGGAAACGAAATGCTCAGCAAGACTAATTCAATATCGGTGGAAGGGTCGAACAAGAGAACTCAAGAAAAGGCTCAATCTGAGCTCAATGAGAGAAAGAACTCGATCCCAAATGAGAGGCCAAGAGAAAAAGTTGGAGCCCAATCGAGGGTCAAGCATTGAGTGACTAAATTTTCAAACACAATTAGTCAAGAGCCAAGCACCGAGTGAGATCGAGAAAGAAAGGACTCTTCTCGACCGAGAAGAAAGGAGAAACAACTCTTGTCAGTCGAGCGACTAAGAGAGAAGGAGCTTCAACTCGGCCAAGACTGTCTTCATAACAAATGCTAACATTATCGTTGGCTTATTAGAGGTCTCCATAGTGCCTAAATTTTACTATGCTAATGTTTTTCATAGATGGAGATAGTCAAATGAAATGTTGCCACCCGAGGCCGCCCAAATTAAATAAAATAGTAGAGGTTGCTTTAACTACTTCATTGACCTACTAATTGCTTCTTTACTTCTCCCAAAGAGACTAGGAGAATTACATGCAAGCTCTTGTGCATCTAAAACTTCTTCAAAAAGTGACTGGGAGGAAGCCTGTTGAAGGGAGCTTTGTCCGGTCGAGTGGTTGGGTGAGGGAGAGCACTTTCTCATCAAACGACTAGAAGGAAGTTTGTCCTGATCGAGTAGCCAGGAAAAGGGAGGTCATCTTGACAAAGAGGGGAGCATCTCCTGGCCTGAGTGATTGAGAGAGAGTAGCATCTCCCGACTCGAACGGCCAAGAATTATAGCACCTCCTGGCTCGAGCGACTAAGAAAAACTAGTGGCTTCTAGCTTGAGTGGTCGAGAGGAGTGTCTCCCGGCCCGATCGACCAAGAACAAAGCACCTTCCGGCCTGAGCGACCAACAGAGAAAGGTGTCTCCATCGAGCGGTATCTCATTGCAACCAAATGGGAGCTCATCGTGACCTAGAAAGCAGGAGAGCGAGAGGAAATTCGTCATAGCCAAGCTAGAGATGAGCATCTCTTGGCTCAAGAGGCTAGGAGAGTGGTGCCTCCTGGCTAGAGCAGCTAGGAGAGGAGAAAAGCATCTTGGCCCGAGTGGCCAGGAGAGATGAAAAATAGCTTCCAAGCATGAGCGGTCAAGAGAAAGGAAGACAAGCTTCCTGGCACAAGTGGCCAAGAGAGGAGGAGAATTTCCCTACCCGAGTGGCTGAGAGAAAAGAAAAAAAAAGGCTTTTTAGCCCTAGCAGCCAGGAGAGAAGGAGGAGAGTTTCCAAGCCCAAGTGGCTGAGAGAAAAGGGAAAAAGATTCCTTGCCCGAGTGACCAAGAGAGAAGGATGAGAGTTTCCCAACCCGAGCGGCCGAGAGAAAAGGAAAAAAGCTTCCTAGCTTGAACAACCAAGAGAGGAGGAGAGTTTCCTAGCCTGAGTGGTCAAGAGAAAAGGAAAAGGGCTTCCTGGCCCAAGTGTGCAAGAGAGAAAGGGGAGAGTTTATCAATCCAAGTGGTCGAGAGAAAAGAAAAAAAGCTTCCTGGCTTGAGCGACCAGGAGAGGAGGAGAGTTTCCCAACTCAAGCAACCGAGAGAAAAGGAAAAAATGCTTCTTGGCCCGAGCGGCCAAGAGAGAAGGAGAAGAGTTTCCTAGCCTAAGCAACCAAGAGAAAAGGAAAAAAGATTCCTAGCCTGAGCAACTAGGAGAGAAGGAGGAGAGCTTCCTAGCCCATGTGACCGAGAGAAAAGCAAAAAAAACTTTCTTGCCTAGGTAGCTAGGAGAGAAGGAGGCTTTCCCAACCCAAGTGGATAAGAGAAAAGGAAAAAAAGCTTCCTGGTTTGAATGGTCAGGAGAGTTTCTCAGCCCAATAGATCAAGAGAAAAGGGAAAAAAACTTCTTGGCCCGAGCGGCTAGGAGAGGAGGAGGAGAGTTCCCCAACCCGAGTGATCGAGAAAAAAAGGAAAAAAAAACTTCCTACCCTGAGCAACCATGAGAGGAGGATAGTTTACCAACCCGAGCAACCAAGAGAAAAGAAAAAAAAAACTTCCTTGCCCAAGTGGCACGTAGAGAAGAGGCTCATCCCAGCCGAGTGACCAAGAGAAGAAGAGTGCCTCCCAACCCAAGCGATCGGAAGAGAGAAACATCAAGAAATAAGAATGAAGAATAATCATGAGAAACTGAGAAATCAGCAAATACCATTTTGTTGCCTAACAATAATTGAAAGTATGATCTGATATGGGCAATAAAGAAAGTGAGAATCCTTAAGCATGCCCCTACACCTCTTCGACTTGAGATGATAAGCCCCTTTGAGTCCATATATCTTTCCTTGTTGGAGTAATCCATAAACTTATTAGTAGATGCTACTCAAACCACGACTTGACATTCTCAAAGCAAAGGCTCTAAACTTTGTTCTTCCCCTTGTGTTGTGTTTCAAGGAACTTAGTCAATCACTTCTTCTATGTACTTTTTGTAAAACCCTTCAAAAAAGGTCAAAAAATTCACAACTTATGTAGCCAGGAGAAAAACTCATAGCTATGAATTTATCCTTTTGTCAACACTTCAAAAACATCAGAATGCATAACTGTTGTATTGTTCTTAATATTGCATTTTCAAAATTGCATCATTCAAATCAAATCCAATGGAGAAAGCAATTGGATGATGAGTGGGTGACTTGGGAGCAGAGGCGATCCGAGAAAAGAATTATGGATTGCTCTAATCTTTAAACTTTCTTTCCCTAATCTTTGTACGTGACTCTTGAGTTTTAGGTTGAGGTGGTCCATGTTGGTGCAATCGACCCAGATCACGATTGACCGGACTCGAGTTTGACTCGAGGGATGTTTTAATGTTTGACATGGAAGTTTGACATTGATGTCTGATAATGTTTTGGGGAGATTGTTGATATAATCGGCCCAGGTCATGATTGACCGGACTCGAGTTTGACTCGAGGGGTATTTTGTTGGTTGACTGGAGTTGACCATGTCATGGAAAGTCCAAGTCTTGAGTACTTGGCATGTAAAGTCCAAGCATGGATCTTGGCAAGGAAAAGTCCAAGTCATAGGTACTTGGCATGGAAAGTCCAAGCATGGGTCTTGGCATGAAAAGTCCAACATGAGTTGGCAAGGGAAAGTCCAAGTCTTGAGTACTTGGCATGGAAAGTCCAACATGGGTTGGCAAGGGAAAGTCCAATCTTGAGTCTTAACATTTGAGAAGTCCAAGGGGTTTGATATTGGCAGCGTAAAGTCCAAGTGGAAGTCTTGGCAGTATAAGTCCAATGGTTGGCGACGTAAAGTCCAAGCGGAGTTTTGGCAGCGTAAGTTCAATGTGCCTTAGCGGTGTAGACACCGTTAGCATGACATAGCCAATGGAAGCACCTGAAGTCTAGCGCAATGGATGAACAAGTCATGGATGACTTGGAGGGATCCGAGAGGCGTGAGGCTGACGAAGGTGGCTAGAAGGCTTAGGTCTAGGCTAAGGGTGGTCTAGCAAGTATGAGGGAACCATACTTGGGTTAAAACCTCATGTTTGAGGTGTGTCATGTTGGTGCAGTGGGCACCTAAGTCGAACCTAAGTTTTGATTATAGCAAACGATATAAAGTTAAGCTTATATTGTTATCTCACGAGCTAAATCAAGTGTGCAGAAAAGTCTCAATGCTGGAGCTGAAGGCTAGCGACACCCGGAGGAAGCCACGGTGGTCGGGCGACACTGGAGTTACTTCGGAGGGAGCCGAAGGAATCGAGTGGAAAGCCGGAAGCAAAAGAGACACGTAAGTATCGAGGTAAGCTCGTGTGTGCGAGCGTAAGTGAGGTCGTATCCTCTTTACGGGGATGATCTTAGGCGACGATCCGACCCAAGACTTCCCATGGAAGGTCTATGTTGAGATCGGACGGCAAGTGGCCGTTGAATCCACTTATATTTTGAGCTAACTCTTTATTGTAGTCAAAAATCCTGGCCATCAGTTCAACCGGCCAGTTCAACCGGTGGTCAAAAATCAGCCTCGAGGAGTCAAGCTTTATCACCATTTTTCAAGGAGTTTTGTGTCCATTTGTGATTGGTTGAAGACCCATTCGTTGAGGGGCTTAAAGGCTATAAAAGGAGGGCCAAACCTAGGGTTTCATCCTAAATTCTAAGTACTCAAAAGCCTCCGTTACGTTGCAACTCTCCGACGACTCTACAACAACGAAGTGCTGCCAACAACCCTAGCTTAAAGTTTCTTTTGTTTAGTTGTTGGTATAATCTTAATTTGTTATTGCTTTCAATATTGCAATTCTTTTTAATCGAGGCTTTTCGTTGCATTTTACTTTAATAGAAGAGAGGGTTTGTCTCTCTATCTTTTTGCTTCGAAGGCTTTTGTAATCGTAAAACTCCTACCTCCAACGAGGAGGAGTGTTTTAGTGAATTGCCCTTCGTACACGGTCTAGGACCGTTAGGGCCTTGGAGTAGTAGCCGAAGGCTACGAACCAAGTAAAAAAACTATTTGTCTCATTTAGTTTTTATTTACATTTCCGCTGCATTTAATTGTCTGTCAAACGATTTAAAAGAAAAGTTTTTATCGCTATTCACCCCCCCCCCCTCTAGCGATCCGCTTCGATCCAACAATTGGTATCAGAGCCGGGGGTTGCTAAGATTTGGTGAAACCACCAATCTAGCCATTTTTCACAGATTTATTTTTCTTTTATTTCTGTTTATTTCTGATTTATTTCGCTTTGTTAAATTTACTCCCGCACTACTAATCCAAGACGCGAGTCTTGGTACTTTGTTTTGTGTTTTTGTCGTTGCTAGTTTCTTCGTCTTCGTCCCTTTTTGTCTTTTGTTCTAATGGCCCATCTCGAGGGTTTTAGCACCGTCCGACCTCCATTTTACAACGGAGATGACTTCCGTTATTGGAAGGGTCGGATGGAATGCTTTCTCAAAACCCAAATCGAGATGTGGATCATAATCCAAATGGGTTTTACACTTCCGACTAATGAAGTGGGTGACTCCTTGGATTATGATCAATGGACCATTGCGACAAAACGACAAGTCGAAGCCGACGCCAAGGCAACACAAATCCTCCAATGCGGCTTGTCCAAGGAGGAGTTAAATCGCGTCGGCCCCTTCATTAGCGCAAAGGACCTTTGGACAAAGCTGATCGAGTTACACGAAGGATCGGATCAAGCTAAGGTTTACAAACGTGATTTGTTGTTCAATAAATTGTACACACTAAAAATACAGGAACATGAGTCCGCGACGCAACTCCACGCCCGTGTCCAAGACATAGTCAACAACCTACATGCAATCGAGCAAAAGGTCAAAAACCACGACCTTATAAGGTATGTTCTAAACTCTTTTCCGAGGACTACCTTGTGGGCATCCATGGTCGATGCCTACAAGGTCTCCAAGGACCTTTCTAAACTTAGATTAGATGAACTCTTTTCGGATTTTGAATTACATGAGCAGTCCAACTCGGAACCCGAGAGGGGTATAGCCTTGTTTGCAGGTTCAAAGAAGAAGAAAATCGCAAGCAAGCCACCACCAACCGAGGAGGAAGATGAGTCCGAAGGAATTATTTGCCAGAACTAATGAACCTAGCTCGAAGGATAGCCAAGGGGCCAGCGAACCACAACTCGACCCAACCAAGGTAAGCCTAAAAGTTCTAATATTAGGTGTTATGAGTGTAACAGGTTTGGACATATAAAGTCTGAGTGCCCCAAGCTCAACCACCAAGCACCTAAGTACAAGAAGGCCCTCAATGCGACATGGGAAGAAGCGTCATCCGAAGAAGACGAAGACCACGTCTTCATGGCGAAATTGATTGAGTCCGACACGGAGACCGAACCTGAACTTGAGTCAGAACATGAGGATGACTCGAACTACGAAGCTACCTTCAAGTCAAGCCACGGATACGCATCCGGTTCAAAAGATACCCTTAAGGTGAGTCGAACCTTATTTAATACTTTACATAATACGGTTAGGTTTTTGTCTAGGAAGTTAGCTAAGTCCGAGTCCAAGGTCGAGACCCTGGTTGAGGAAGTTAAACTCCTCAAACACGAGGTCTCCCTAACCTCTTCGACTAGTCGAGTTCAAGAGAAGGACTCAACTCGGGTTGAAAAACTCGAAGTTGAGAACTCACTCTTGAAAGTCAAGTCGAAGATCTTAGGAATACGTTGGAAAGGTTTACTTTGGGATCCAAAGGACTTGACCTCCTACTTGGATCGCAAAGGGTCGTGTACAACAAGGCCGGACTAGGGTTTAGCTCAAACACGACCAATAAGTCGTATATGTCAATCGTAAGTAGACATAAAAAATGTGTCCAAGCATGGGTCCCTAAGACCACTTTGATTTCAACTCTAGGATCCAACTCGTACTGGGTTCCCAAGGACCAAATCCACTATGTGGATAGACCGAACCGATTCAACGGTCTAGGGGGAGCCAGTACAAAACATGTTTGTGTTTTAACTTAGAAATTGCATGCTTAGATTTTTTTTTCTTTCTTGAACTCACTTAGAACACGTAAATAACCAACTAAAATCCTTCGAAAAGATTGAGCCTCGGGGAGCCTCTTTTCAAATAACCAACTAAAATCCTTCGAAAAGATTGAGCCTCGGGGAGCCTCTTTTCAAATAATCAACTAAAATTCATCGAAAAGATTGAGCCTCGGGGAGCCTCTTTTCAAAAATAACTAGTTAGACGAGGAAATAATTTTAGGTGAGTCAAGTCATCATTTTCTTGAAAATGGCTTTGTCTAAGGAAGTGGTCGATGATCCGATAAAAGAAGGCCCCTGTGCCTCGCCACGACCTGGAAACCATGATCTTGAAAAGGTAAACTTGACAAGCCTAGGGTCAAATCCAAATCTAACATTACTTAAACATAAATGCACTTAATCAACTTAATTGGAAGTCATCTCACAAAGAACACATAAGTATAACATGCTTGATCATATAGACTCCGGTGAGATGACCTAGGTTTAACAACTTACAACCAATTTTTTTAAAAAAAATATAATAATCTAACATCCAATCCAACCACCTTGTGTGTAGGATCAATGGATATTAGGCGGTCGTTGCTCGACACACATGACCGGGGATCAACTCAAATTGAAGCTTCGATTCAAACGACAAGGATCGGTAGCCTTTGGGAATAACGACAAGCTCAAAATCATCGGATCAGGTGATATCGAGCTTAACTCGAATTTTGTTATTAAAAATGTATTACTTGTAGAGAATTTTGAATATAACCTGCTTAGCGTAAGCCAATTATGTGACAATAATTATAAGGTCGTATTTTTAAAAAATGAATGTGTAATTAAAACAAATGAAACAGCTAAAACAATACTCAAAGGAACTAGGACAAATAACATTTATACAATTAACTTAATCAAATCCTCAGCCAAATGTCTTATGACACAGGAAGAGTAATCATGGTTGTGGCACCGACGACTCGGTCACTCGCACCCAAGACTCGTCCACAAGATGAGTCAGAGTGGCCTAGTCAGAGGCTTACCCAACCTTAACAATTTGGTTAATAAAATCTGTAATGCTTGTCAATAAGGAAAACAACCTAGGACACAACACAAGTTAACTAACCAAGAACGAACCTCAAGTGTACTTGAGCTCCTGCATATGGATCTATTCGATTCACATGGAGCCAAGTCACTCAATAAAAGTCAATATTGCTTAGTCATAATTGACGACTACTCCAGGTTTACCTGGGTTAGGTTCATCAAACATAAAAATGATACCCTAGATCAATTAATCAATTTATTCAAATTAATTGAGAATCAAAAAAACCTTAAGGTTAAAAGAATTAGAAGCGATCATGGTGGTGAATTCGAAAATCAAAGGTTCACCGACTTCTGTAACCTAAACGGATACCACCATGAATTCTCTTGCCCTAGGACCCCTCAACAAAATGGCCTAGTGGAGCGGAAAAACCGAACTCTACAAGAAGCCTCTAGGACCATGTTGAACGAATATGACCTACCCGATAGGTTTTGGGCAGAAGCCGTGAGTACGGCATGCTATGTCCAAAATAGAATCCTTATGGTAAAGAGGCACCTTAAGACCTCATACGAGATTTATCACGATAAAATACCTAACATCAAGTACTTTAGGGTATTTGGGTGTAAGGTACATATCCTAAACACTAAGGATTACCTAGGGAAATTTACATCCAAGACCACGACCGGAATCTTTCTAGGATACTCGACTACAAGTCGAGCTTATAGAGTATATAACCACGACACCCTTAGAGTCGAGGAGACTATCAATGTAGTATTTGATGAAGGACATGAACCTACAAAACCCCCGGCAACCCCAATTAGCGAGCCGATTCATACTAGACCTAACTCTGATCCGGAGATCAGGTCTAGTGTTAATCCTAACCTAAGTCAACCAAGTCACTCTATTGATCAAGTGATAGATGACTCCAACCAAACTAATGTTCAACCAAGTCACCCCAGTGATCAAGCATTAGGTGACACAAACCCAACCCAATCTAGGATTCAGACTAACCACCCTATCGATCAAGTGATAGGAGATCCTAATCTAGGAGTTTGAACTAGAGCATCCTATAGGAACCTTAGTCAAATTTCCTTAATTTCAAAGATAGAACCCAAATCAATTGAACAAGCTCTTTTTGATCCCGATTGGATTATTGCAATGCAAGAAGAGCTAGCTCAATTTACTAGGAATGAAGTGTGGGAATTAGTACCACCACCTAAAGACAAAACGATAATTGGAACAAGGTGGGTGTTTCGAAATAAGCTTGATGATAAAGGTGAAGTAGTTAGAAACAAGGCTAGGTTAGTCGCCAAAGGGTTTAGTCAAGTCGAAGGCTTAGATTACGACGAAACCTATACCCCAGTAGCTAGACTCGAATTCATTCGAATGTTGCTAGCTTATGCCGCACATCGAGGATTTAAGCTGTTTCAAATGGATGTTAAGTTGGAATTCCTAAATGGATACATTAAAGAAGAAGTTTATGTTAGCCAACCCCCCGGATTCGAAAATCTAGATAAACCCGACCATGTTCTAAAACTTAAGAAAGCTCTCTATGGACTTAAACAAGCTCCTCGAGCTCGGTACGAGAGACTTTCAATCCATCTTAAGTCAAAAGGGTTTAACCAAGGCTTAGTTGACCCAACTCTCTTCGTAAAAACCTTAGGTAAAGAAATATTCATAGCTCAAATTTACGTAGACGATATAATTTTTGGAACCTCTAACTCAGCCTTACTAAACGAGTTCGTTTCACTCATGGAAAGTGAGTTTGAAATGAACTTGGTAGGCGAGTTAAGTTTCTTTTTAGGTCTACAAATTAAACAAACTAAGGATGGTATATACCTATATCAACAAAAATACACTAAGGAGTTAATTAAAAGATTTGGAATGCAAGACGCTAAGATAATAAACACCCCAATGGCGATTAATGTTAACTTAGGAGAAGACCTAGAAAGTAAGTCCATTGACTTAAAGTACTATAGGAGCGCGATAGGAAGTCTCCTATACTTAGCTATGATCGGGCGAGCATCCTATTCACGATGAAGTATATGCGCGGGTTTCAAACCTGTGCTAAGGAGTCTCACCTAACCCTAGTTAAGCGTATCCTTAGATATCTTAAGGGTACACTTAACGTTGGTATTTGGTACCCTAGATCTACGGAGTTCGAACTAATCGGCTACTCCGATTCGGATTATGCTGGTAGTAAACTCGATAGAAAGAGCACGAGTGGTTGTTGTCAACTACTCGGCTCAAGTCTAGTGAGTTGGTGCAGTAGGAAGCAACATTGTGTTGCCTTATCTACCACCGGGCCAATACGTTGCGATGGGTGAGTGTGTAACTCAGCTTCTTTGGATGAAGCACACTCTCCGAGACTTTAGGTTGGACTTCACCAAAACTAAAATTTTTGTAGACAACATAAGTTCGATAAATCTAACTAAGAACCCTATATGTCATTCAAGGACAAAGCATATAGAGGTAAAACACCATTTCATTCGAGAACATGTAGCCAACGGCTCCATACAACTCGAATATGTTGACTCGAAGTCTAACCTAGCAGACATATTTACTAAACCACTACAAGCGAATTTAGTCTCTTGAGGCGAAGATTCGACATGTGCGTAATAGAATAGGAACTTACAAATTATATTTTCTTACTACTATTTCTTACTTTTTTTTCATGGAACTAGCATAGGACATACCTTAGATATCATGCACCTATAGATTTAAGGAGCCAATACATCTCACAACACATAGGACTAATGTGTTTGTGTACTTAGCCACGTAGATGGGCGTGAGATGTTAGGACCTTACTCCTGGTTCCAGATGTAGAGCTAGTGCATCGCTATGAACCACGGAGTATAATCATACCGACTCTGACCAGGACTGGTTGATCCTTCATATCAATCAAGTCAAATATGAGTCGAACATTTTATAGATGAACTTATTTTCAGTATATTATTTTTAAAAATAAAAATGTGGAACATGCTTGGACTTTAAATTTAACATTTATTTTGTTTTCCACACACCCCTTACTCTTTTCGATATACGGCAAAAGGGGGAGAAAAAGGAGAAAAAGGACAAAAGTTAAGGGGTCAAAAAAAAATTTTTGATAACTTAACTCTTACTTCATAATTAAACCAAAAGTTAACTTTAAGTTTTGAAAACTTATTTAACTTTTAACAAAAGGCCAAGGTTAAGAAATCATTTGGTTTCTTAACTTAAAACTTATTTTAAACACTATGGCCAATATTAAGTAATTTCGGTTACTTAATTCTTTTTCTTAGTAGCACATATCAAGGGGGAGAGTTAAAACCCTTTCTCAAGTACTCACCCTCGGTCAAGGGGGAGGATTCCTCAAGGGGGAGCACTTGAAAAAGAATTTTTATATACTCCTACTCATTCATGCATAATCTCATACTTATTTTTGTCTTAACTTTGTATGTGGGTTTGCCATAAATCAAAAAGGGGGAGATTGTTGGTGCAGTGGGCACCTAAGTCGAACCTAAGTTTTGATTATAAAAAACAATATAAAGTTAAGCTTATATTGTTATCTCACGAGCTAAATCAAGTGTGCAGAAAAGTCTCAATGCTGGAGCTGAAGGCTAGCGACACCCGGAGGAAGCCGCGGTGGTCGGGCGACACTCGAGTTACTTCGGAGGGAGCCGAAGGAATCGAGTGGAAGGCCGGAAGCAAAAGCGACACGTAAGTATCGAGGTAAGCTCGTGTGTGCGAGCGTAAGTGAGGTTGTATCCTCTTTACGGGGATGATCTTAGGCGACGATCCGACCCAAGACTTCCCATGGAAGGTCTATGTTGAGATCGGACGGCAAGTGGCCGTCGAATCCACTTATATTTTGAGCTAACTCTTTATTGTAGTCAAAAATCCTGGCCATCAGTTCAACCGGCCAGTTCAACCGGCCAGTTCAACCGGTGGTCAAAAATCAGCCTCGAGGAGTCAAGCTTTATCACCATTTTTCAAGGAGTTTTGTGCCCATTTGTGATTGGTTGAAGACCCATTCGTTGAGGGGATTAAAGGCTATAAAAGGAGGGCCAAACCTAGGGTTTCATCCTAAATTCTAAGTGCTCAAAAGCCTCCGTTACACTGCAACTCTTCGACGACTCTACAACAACGAAGTGCTGCCAACAACCCTAGCTTAAAGTTTCTTTTGTTTAGTTGTTGGTATAATATTAATTTGTTATTGCTTTCAATATTGCAATTCTTTTTAATCGAGGCTTTTCGTTGCATTTTACTTTAATAGAAGAGAGGGTTTGTCTCTCTATCTTTTTGCTTCGAAGGCTTTTGTAATCGTAAAACTCCTACCTCCAACGAGGAGGAGTGTTTTAGTGAATTGCCCTCCGTACACGGTCTAGGACCATTAGGGCCTTGGAGTAGTAGCCGAAGGCTACGAACCAAGTAAAAAAACTATTTGTCTCATTTAGTTTTTATTTACATTTCCGCTGCGTTTAATTGTCTGTCGAACGATTTAAAAGAAAAGTTTTTATCGCTATTCACCCCCCCCCTAGCGATCCACTTCGATCCAACATGTCAGTCGACTGGTGACATGTGGAAGTGTCTCGTGATCAGCGCCAAGGTTGGCGATCATTTGCTAGCTTCAGCGATCGTGATCGATCGTGTGATCAGTCGACTAGTGCTCGAGAATTTGGGCACAGAATGGAGTTGAGACTTGACTGCGGGGGAAGCAGTCCAGTGAAGGCTCCATTAGTCGACTGATGATGGATCCGTTGAATTTTTCCAACATGGATCTAGCTGTTGTCTCACGACAACAGTGCCATTAGTCGACTGATGGTCCCGAGCAGTCGATTGATCAGCGATCTCCATCCCAGGTTGCAGCTTTAAAGGGAGCTCGTGGAGGAGGAAATCACCACCAGTTCTTGAGGGCTTTTAGGGCGATTTGTTGCTGCAAATCAGGGTCTCCAAGTGCAATTCAAGCAACCACAAAGTAAACAATCAAAAGAGCATTTATAAAGTTTTTCTTTGCATAGATTGTTGTATTATTTTTGTATTTGCTTGTTTTACCTTGTATTACTTTTGTAATCTGTTGTAAGAGGTTTCTCCACCTCCGGATTGTTCCGAGAAGGAGTTATTATTGATTAGTGGTGTGTGGTTGCATCGCTAGAGCTCGTTCGAGCTCGATCCATGGAGTATGAACCATTCAGTTCCGAACCACATTAAATACTTGTGTAATTGTATGTTTTTCTATTTCGTTATTGCTTTATTTCTGCTATGCACTAATGAGATTTGTAGATAAGCAAACGCGAACGAATTCCATCTCGCAACGAATCGACGCTATTCACCCCCCCCCCCCCTCTAGCGATCAACATTTCCTCTACAATTGGTATCAGAGCCTGGGGCTCTTCTACGGATTAACCGCCGGGAGCAAAACCCGCTAGAGGGAAGAAAATGGATCTTCAAGAAAGATGGGGCGATGACATAGCGATTCCACCCGCCTTCGACCGCGAAGATTTCGCGTATTGGAAAGGTAGGATGGAATATTTTCTAATGTCAAATATAGAAAATTGGTTTGTCGTGATTATAGGATTCGATGCTCTGAGAGGAGAGAACGGAGAAATCCTCAAGATGAAGATGTGGACCGAGGAGCAATGGCAAAAATTTAAGACAACCATTAAGGTAACAAAAATGTTAGTTAATTTGATACCTAATGATATTTTGTCTAGATTAGGAAGCTATAGGGATGCCAAAGAGTTGTGGAACAAGTTGGTCGAGTTCTACGATAATCCCAAATCAGTCCAAGAAGACTTGGAAGAGGAGGAGACCGAAGAGGAAGAATCATCATCATCCTCACAAGAAAGTGAGGATTCGGAAGTTGAGAAGGAGTCAATTCCGGATCGGTGGAAGAAGAAGTAGGAGAAGCCTCCACCTCTAGGATTGAGGGGGAGGAAAGACCATCCACACTGGAGCCGGAGCAAAATCAAGAAGAAGCCTAAACCTCCGGGACGGATGAAGAACCCACTCCACTCACCACCACCCTAGGTAACTCAATCATGTCAATTAATAATAAAATTAATATTATATGCTTTGAGTGTAGGGAAGTCAGGCACTACAAGAGCAAGTGCCCAAAGAAAGTAAAGAAAGCTCCTCCGGCACCTAAAAGTCAAGAAAAGTCAAAGGATACCGGTGTTCCAACCAAGAAGAGCAAGAAGCGTGTTGTGTGCTTCAAATGCTGACAAAGAGGGCATTATAGGAATCAATGCCCTAGAGGGAGCAAAAAGACTCAAGAAGGAGCATCACAAGTAGGGGGAGTTTCAAAAGCTAACCCTAAGGTATATTTCAATAATGCACCTTCTAAGTTTAAAAGTCAAAAGCATGCTTTCAATTCCCTTGCAATTTATCATGAAAAGCATGCTAGGAACAATAAATATTTTTGCCTAGGAGCTAAGAATATTCATTTTAATAATAAGGAGAAATTTGGGGCTAATGTCCCTAGAAAGACCTTGTCTAGAGAATCTATCAAGAAAATAGAAGACCACCTAGGCTTAAACCCTAAATGGACTAGACATATGCCTAGGAAAAACAATGTCCAAAGAATAGCTGAAAAATAAAAAATTGGACAATTAGAATTAGAAAATCAAGCCTTGAGGTCAAGGCTTGAGAAACTTTAAAAGACTCTTGCAAAGATGCAAAATTAAATTAAAGGGTCAAATGGTCAAAGGCTAGGGTCTAAAAGTCAAAGTCAAAGACCTAGGAAACAAGAACCATCCAAGGGCAAGCCTAAGCCCAAAAAGACCTACCACAATGTTCCATTTGATTATGGAACTCAAATTAGGTCTAGGAAAGCCAAGGTCAATAGGGAAGTCATCCCTAAGGTTAACCAAGGTAAGTGCTCAGTGGTCAAGGTTTCCATGAAACCTAGGAAGACCACTAAGAAGGTTACTAGGGAGGCAATCCCTAAGGTTAACCATGATATGACCCAAATGGCCAAGGCTTCTAAGCCTAGGAGGGTTATTAGGAAGGTATCTAGGGAGGTTATCCCTAAGGAATACCTAATTAACCCTAGGAGCTCAAATAGATTTTGGGTTTCTAAGAGTGTGATTGATTCACGCTAGATGAGTTTAGGTATGCCAACTTTAAATGAATGGGTAGTTAACCTAACCATGATAAGGGTGGCACCTTAGGTGATTTTCAAGGTTATGTGATACCTTGGAAATAAGTTTGAATTTTAATCCTAAAGGATTTTAGGATGTGCCGATAAGCCTTGAGAATTGTGAAAAATTGATTAAACTTGGCACATGTAGAATTAGAGGTATTGGTGTGCAATTTGGGGTTTTGGCACACTTTGGGAATTAGTGTATCAAGAAAATTGTCTTAAGGCTTAGAAATTATATTTAAGATTGATACTCAAGTACTATACATCTTGATGTCTCATACTTACCATGCTTCATGTGTTTTACCATATGTTTACATGGAAGGAATGTTTATGGTGTATTGCATCTCACAAAATAGATCATTCACCTTGATTGTGTATTTCAACACTTAGAAAGGGTGAAATGCTAGGATTTGAAACTATTGGATGTTGATGCTTGTGAAAATGGAATAAAATACCAAAATACATTAACAATATATGAACATAGGCATAACATTAATATATTCGATATACATGAATAAACATGGTAAAATGAAACAAATTGAGTGAAGAAATCGAAATTCACGAAAATCGGATATCGGTCATCGTCTGATATCGATCGGTGAACATCTTCATCGATCGTGATGATGCATTCATCAGGGCAGAAGATCCAACAATCGAGTGGCTCTTCCAGCAGTCGAGTGTTGGTCACATCAATCGACTGACGACCACTATCGATCAAGCGATATTCTAGCTAGCGCAGAATGTTCGTGAGAGTGAAATTTGAGCGATCGGCTGGATTGATGAACCTCTCACTAACCCGCCATCAGTCAACTGATGTCACAAATCAGTCAATTGGAGTCACGATTTTATAACGCCGAACTGCTAGGGTTCGATGTCTTCATGCCTTCTTCATGCGACTCTTCTCCTCTCCGATCGTCTCCAAACCTCTCCAACCAGCTTTCTCACTTCCACGCTGGCGACCAAAAGCCTTAGGTTTGAAATCTATCCTTCTCATTTGGGTTTTGGTCGCTCTAATAGCGTCTCACAGCCTTAGGTTTCTTCTCCGACGTTAGAGTTCCGACGAGATCCTCCTTCTGACGACCTTCCGGTGTTCTCTCCGACAAATAGACTACCCAATTAGGCCCTCACAACCATCAATCTAGTAATGGCACCAAAGTATATCTCTAAACTCTTAAACCCTAATTTTCTTTTACACCACATTTTGATCTAATCATCATATTTGTGTCATTACATTGCATTGCATTGCATTCATCATATAATCATGTAGAAGACAACGTAGGAATAACCCAAGTGAGGGTGGATCACGTTTGTACCAACCGATGGTGGTTAGGTACATCGATGATCGATTTTTTAGACACTACTGTGACGATATCATTGAAATCTTACTGCACTATCAGCTCACGAAGATCGCTTTGTGTAATCATGCTATTAATGATGATCTCCTTAAGGAATTTTACCAAAACTTTAGGAAGGTAGACGATGGCCCTACCTACACCACTCGCGTTGCAAAACACGACCTAGAGTTCACTCCTGCGATCTTGCAGGAGTTCCTAGAGTGTAGGGCATCGAATAATACCTTTATCTTTTATCCTACCTTTGATGCACCTCTTCCTACTTCTTTTGGCCACATTTCATTAGATTCCATGCATGAGCACTTCTTCCGCCATCCTCGCCCACCAACTCAGAACCTCTTTCCTATCAGTGAGTTATCTGCACCTGACAATATTCTTTACAAAGTCATTGTTGGGTGCTTCCTTCCTATTGTGACTCGGGGTCTAGCCAAGATTCGGCCTCTCTATCTTTTCCTCATGTATGTCATGCGCCATAGATTAGACGTGAACATTGCATTGAACATATTTCATTGCATTGTCCATTTCGTATCCCCTGTATAAGGGAAAGTTCATATGCCTTTCGGATATATTATCACTGCATGGTTAGAGTCCATCGACATTAACATATCCAGGGGATCGTTGAGGGCGCTTTTCGAAGTATACGACTGCATCTCAGTGTGTAACTTCACTTTGGCTGGGTTGTGGACTGGAGATGGACAGATGGAGCTGATACCTCGGCCTCAGCCCATGGCACATGGGGAGCCACCTCTAGTGCCTGGAGAGCCTGCAGGACAGTATGAGGGGCTCGATGCTGCTGACAAGGATGACCATATGCCAGCAGATGCACCAACAACAGGTCTTTCAGATCGTGTTGCACAACTGGAGGTCATATTCGAGGACTACCAGCAGTTTGTTGACTCGCAACTGATGGAGATCATATCGGGGCAGTCCCCCATGAGTCAGCAGCTTAGTCAGATGGAGGAGCGCCACAGTAGGATGGAGGAGCACTAGAGTCGGATGGAGCAGCGCCAGATTGATATGTACGAGATGATGAGGACTTGGACACTAAGCCAGCTGCCTCCTCCACCTCCACCATCTGCCGGGGATGACAGCTAGAGGATATTTAGGGATTCTGTTTTTAGTTTCTTAGTGAGGTTGAGAGTTTCAGACTTCTATTTTGCTTGTAAAAACTAAAGTTATATTTTAATGAAATATTTTGTTTATCAAAAATTAAATATTTTTGTCTGATTATGTGTGTGTTAATGTGTTTATATATACAAATTTGGCATGTCATGACATCATACTTATATTTATCATTAAATATGTCATGATTATGTTTAGGATTAAGGACTAATGTCATGTGTTTTTAGATTATATCATATGTCATGACATCATGATCATTGATCATGCTTAATTATTGTTATCATTTATGCCATGATCATTCATGCATTAATTAAAATTGAGTTAAGGATTATGGCATGATTTGAAGTCTCATCTATAAGGGAGTCAAATAGAGTTGCCTAGAAAATGCATGAGACTATAATAACCCTAATCCCACATCTCACAATTACTTTGACTTGTGTGTGCTTAATTCATCTTAGATACATGTGAGATGTTAGAAAAATAAGTTAAGTTCAAGGTGCATAGATAGTGCATCTAGATGAACTTAAACTTATCTCAATCATCAATATGAATCATGAGGAAAGCTAATGTACAAGTCATGTACATTTAGCTAAGAGTCCATGGTTCAAAATAGGTTTTCAAAAACATTTTAAAATCACTTTAGAAAACCTTGGTGAAGTCTATCTTTTGATAGCAATCACCATTAAAGAAGTTGATACAAAGTAGATCAAAAACATTGAAGTTTTAATGGTTTTTGAACTTTGTATCAATCTCCTATTTTAATGGGTAAAATATTTTTCCAATATTTTTCACCAATTTTATGTGTTATAAGTATTATACATATGAAATTTCGTGATTTTTCAAGCTATGTATAATTACTTATGATTTTTTCAAACTCTGATTCTGATAACTGAAAAACTGAGTTTTCAGTTATCAAACAATTGCTACTGTTTGGCGATCGATGGGCGCCAGAATGGCCCTGGCAAAACCACCCTAGCGACAAAATCGCCTGGCAAAGCGCCTGGCGCGATAAATCGCATACTGGCGAAGCTCTGTGATGCCCTAGCGCGCAGCAGCCGCACGCTACTGGCGAAAGTTTGTTAGTAATATGCGAAAGATGTCCTAAGGCAATCGCCTTATGTTTGAACCATTTATATGATAAATGAAGATTCACTATTTGAGTATACATGTTATCATGTATTAGATTAGATCTTAAACTCATTTACTGAATGTCCACGATACGATTCACAGCATGAGAGAATTTGTGATTAGATCACAACTAGTGAGTATCTCTATATGTGTAATTGTGATGTATCGAAATTATCCCTAGTCGATGAATTGATGGATTAGGACACCATCAAATCTGTCGAAACTAGCACGAGGTATACTCCTTGGTGTATCCAAGCAGCTGATTCTCACTGGCTGGAGACATTGTGATGTCCGAAGTTAATCGTGGATGCTAGTTATGGTAACTAGTTCATTGGAGTGACCAGCCGTAAGACTTCATATGGTTCTCTGCATATATAGATATGTCAATGAAGTTCTTACTGCAGCTTAAGTACGATGTTCCTTTGACTTGCGGTATTCAAGTCATCTTGATCATGAAGACTTATGCTTTGACATCTTAAGCAAGCATCTCTAAGGAGATGTGGACCCGGGATGATTGGGTATAAGTCGAAGTGATCGAAGGTGTTTGAATAGCCTATAAAGGATTCACCACTCCTTGCGAGGAGATATATACCCATGGCCTCTCGTCGGATTATTACTAAAGTCTTTGGCCAAAGCATTATATGTTTAGAGTAAGGTACTCTTGGATACATGTGCAGTAACTAGAATCCGTAGGATGAGGAAATGATACTTGGGCTAGGTGTGACGTAGTCAACCTAGTGGGGACTGACACTATAGACCATGTCCTGAACCAAGTGGGTATAAGATGAGTGAAGGGAATGGGGCACGATTCATTATAGCTGCTGAAGGGTTTCAGAAATAGTTCTGGATCAACCGTTGATCTTTTCGATTAATTGGGGATCATGATGTACTACTAGGTGCCACTCATGATCGTTCTATAATTAATGGTTAATTATAGATGGCCAACATAAACCGAGAACCAATTTGGTCACATTCACAACGAGCGTAATCCGAAGGATTTAAAACAAGCTTGAGAATGAGATTCTCGGACCGAGAGAAACTAGGTTTGGTTGGACCAAACAAGGAGCGAGCATGAAATCATTTCAGTCGCAATGGAAGCGTGGATGGGCCGTGTCTTATGAAGACATGATGGATGAACCAAATTGGTTTAGTTCTAATCCAATGGTGGAGAACAAACCAAAGGGGTTTGGTTTGTTTTAAACGAATGAATCAAAGTTGGTTCGGTTCGTTTTAACTTAAAATAGACCAAATTGGTTTGGTTTATTTTAACTTAAATTAATGGAGCGGGTTAACGGGTTTTGGTTATGAACCAATAACCATTAGGAGAATTTGTTCTCTATAAAATAGGGCTTAAGGGTTTTGTAAAAGCCCTAATCTAATCTTGTCGCCCCCTCCCTTTTCTCCTCTTATGGTCGGCGCCCATACCCTAGCCGCCGCCCACCCCTTGTGCCGCCATCCAAGTTGTTGCCGGCGTCCAAGCTTCAGCCGGCGATCCTCCGGCGACCCTCCAGTGATCCTCCTTGGCTCCGGTGACCAAGGACTTGCTGGCCCTCTTCCCTTTGGTCGGCGCTAATTCCTCCACCAAGCTATCCAGTTTTTCTGGACAGCTTGTTTCCTTCGTTTCGGAGCGTAGTTTGGATGACGTTTGGAGCTCTGGCAGCGGCTACTTTGCCAGGGATTCGATCTCCGGTAATCCTCATAGGTGGAGGACGAAGGATTCGTCAAATGGTTGATGAATACCTCTCCGGAGAAGCGAGTTTTTGAGGACTCATTTTGAATCCGAATTTTGATTCGGATTGTGATCCTCTCTCGATCACATCGTCTTCGACACGAGGCTAGTGACTCATACGAAGACGAGGCTCGTGACTTTGTGAAGTCATCCCAAAGATACTCGACGTGGATACGGATAGAGGTGATTCTAGCGAGGATCGCTCTAATTGATGTCTTTCCCGCTACACGTGATACGTCAGGTATACGTAGAATAAATTTCCTTTTATTGTAAAATTTGAAACTACGGTTATGTCTACACATGTTGTAATATGCATACGTGTGGTGTGTGTGTTGTAATAAATTAGATTTATTATTTTTATTTCTTCCGCTGTGCACATGTTTACGAAACATGTTCGAACACCACTCGCTGTGGTGTCGGAAACCCAACAGTGGTATCAGAGCCCAGGTTGTATTTCGACATAATCATAAAATTGTTTTGCGATAGTCATAATGGTATTTATGGAAATTTTATACTTTTGGAAAGTTAGAAGTATTTATGGAAATTTTTAATTTTGGAAAGTCTAGAAGTATTTATGGAAATCTTCTACTTTTGGAAAGTTGGAAGTATTTATGAAAATTGATATTTTCCATAAATAAAATATTTGATTAGATTTGGAAATTTATTTCCTAATTTAATCATGATTTGATTTGGGAAATCAAATCTTAAAAATATTTTATTTCCATAAGTAGTTTTGATGATTTAGGAAATTTGTTTCCTAAATTGACTTTCCTTAATCAACACTTTCCACAAATAAAATATGTGATTAGATTTGGAAATTTGTTTTCTAATTTAATCATGATTTGATTTGGAGAATTAAATCTCAAACATATTTTATTTCCATAAATAGTTATGACATATAAGGAAATTCTGTACATGTCATAATTGTATGTCATGTAATTGCATTAGATGCATATCATTATGTCATGCATGTCGTGACATGTAGATGTATGTCATGTATGTCATGTCATGTAGATAATAGTTATTTGCATGCAAAGAGGATGAGATATAAAAACCCTTACTCAATATTAAAGCCTACATCTTCCATTAATATGGTTAGAACTAGAGTTCCGTTTCTTGTTTGGGTTGTTGGACTCTCTCCAAGCCCGGCTCGAACCCGAACATGTTAAAACCATGGAATAGTTTAATACTAATATGGTAAGAGTCAGAGGTCAATCGTTAGCTTTGGTTGTTGGACTCTCTCCAAGCCGGGCTAATTGGTTGAATGCGCTCTAATCATATTAAAACTATTTCTCGATTAATGGGTTGGCTTTAACCTGGAGCATCGGCTTGTTGGACTCTCTCCAAGGTCGATGTGAAGGGAGGTGAAGTTGGTTGCTATGCATATGATGCATACTTGTTAATGAGTTAACAACCCAATGTATGTGTGAACATTCAATTAGTTGATAGCACATTGTGATAGTTGCATATATGTGATATGCAATTGGTATACATGATACCTACCATTGTAGCTATGAATGGCTTGTTGGACTCTCTCCAAGGTTGTTCATATCTATGTTGGATATCAGCCCATTCGGAGATGGACCTACGATCTCCCGAAGTGATTTTGGGGTTTTTTGAAATTCGAAAAATGAGTGGGATTTATAAATGTATGTTGATGCATTTAAAATCATCTTTCTCATATATGCTCGATTTGTATTTCTAAGTTAATCGATTGATCATGATGTCTTTGAATTTACGTTCCATTTTGGATTCAAATAAATTGACTGGGCTGACCTTCTTGGACTGGCTTAGAAGCTTGAGAATTGTTCTCAAGGTGGAAAAGCTTGCGTATGTCCTCGAAGAGCCTCTTCCCGCCCATCCTAGTGATAACGCAACTCTAGACCAATTGTTGGCTTATCAGAAATATGTGAGTGATTCTGAACAAGTGAGTTGCATCATGCTAGCCGCGATGAAATCCAAGCTGCGGAAGCAGCATGAGCATATGGATGCTCATACCATAGTCTTTCATCTTTATGAGTTGGTTGATGAGCAAGTGAGATTCGAAAGGTTCAAAGTCTCCAAGCTCCTCTTCACCTCTGAGATGCAAGAAGGTTCATCTGTGGTACTGCTCAACATGTTGAAGACTGTGGAGCCTTCTGAGAAGCATGAGCAGGGGACGGTGTTGTTAGTTGATTCCTCAAAGAAAGGTTCTAAGAGGGAGTCAAAGGAACAATAGAAGGGAAAGAAGAAAAAGGCTAAAAAGGTAGAACCAGCTCAAAAGGGCACTTGCCATCATTATGGCAAGAAGGGCCATTGGCGAAGAAATTGCAAGATTTATCTTGAGTTCGTGAAGAAGAATAAGGCATCAGATGCCCCATCTTCTTCAGATATCTTCGTTATTGATTGTCATTCTATTTCCTCAAACACTTGGGTATTGTATACTGGGTGTGGCTCACATATATGTAATGACATACATGGGCTAAGAAATAGAAGAAGACTCATCAAGGGAGAGTCAAATTTATATGTTGGGAATAGAGCAAAGGTTGCTGCACTCGCTATTGGAACATATTTATTGAAACTCCCTATAGGACATGTCTTAGAACTGGACAATTGTTTTTATGTTCCTTCGTTGATAAAGAACATCATTTCTATTTCTTGTTTAAATAGAAATGGGTACCATTTAACTTTTAGTAACAATTGTTGTTACATAATTTTGAATGGCGTACTTTATGGAACTAGAACTTTGAGCAATGGTATTTATACGTTGGACGAATTCAGTGACATTTTCAATATCGAAGCGAGCAACAAGCATGCTCGAAAGGATAATCAATTAGACTCCTATATGTGGCATTGTCGTCTTGTCCATGCAAGCAAGAAACACATGTCCGAATTACACTAATGTGGAATTCTGGAATCGTTTGAATTGGATTCATACGATACATGCGAATCATGCTTAAAAGGCAAGATGACTAAGTTACCTTTTACAGGAAAAGGTGAACGAGTGGGAGAGTTGCTAGGTCTAATACATACTGATGTATGTGGACCTATGTCAACTCAAGCTTTAGGAGGCTATAGCTACTTAATTACCTTCACCAATGATCACTCACGGTTTGGGTATGTGTTCTTGATGAAACACAAGTCTGAAGCCTTTGAAAGTTTCAAAGAGTTCAGAAATGAAGTAGAGAAATAACATGACAAGAGTATTAAAATACTTTGATCAGATCGAGGTGGTGAATACTTAAGTCAAGAGTTTCTAGATTATCTAAGAGATAATGGTATATTGTCTCAATGGACTCTGCCATATACACCATAGCATAATGGTGTATCTGAGAGGCGTAACCGGACCTTGTTGGACATGGTCAGGTCAATGATGAATCAAGTGAATCTTCCCAAGTCCTTTTGGGGCTATGCGCTTCAGACAGCTATTTACTTGTTAAACAGAATGCCAACCAAGGTAGTCTCCACTACTCCATATGAGATATGGAATAGTAAGAAACCTCATGTATCTTACTTGAAGATATGGGGTTATCCTGCTTATGTGAAGCGGACTGTATCAGACAAATTGGATGCTAAGTCTGATAAATGTCTATTTATTGGATACCCTA
The DNA here is from genome assembly GCA_025175895.1 of Wurfbainia villosa. Classification (NCBI taxonomy): domain Eukaryota; kingdom Viridiplantae; phylum Streptophyta; class Magnoliopsida; order Zingiberales; family Zingiberaceae; genus Wurfbainia; species Wurfbainia villosa. Next base: position 37,799,171 of record CM046006.1, read on the forward strand.
AGGAAACAAGGGGTTACCAATTCTATCATCCTATGGAACAAAAGGTGTTTGTTTCAAGGCATGCTGTGTTTCTAGAGAAAGAGTTTTTCTTGCAAGAAAACAGTGGGAGTGTCGTCGAGCTTGAGGAGGCTCGAGAGACTCAAATAGACATTAATGAGATACCTGGTGAAGCACAACAGCCAATAACTCATAGTGATGAGCCATCGGCTGGACCTATTGTGACACTACATCTTCGTAGATCTGGTAGAACACACAATATTCCTGAAAGATATGGATTTATTGTAAGTGAATCGAACGACGTGTTACTCATTGATGATGAGGAGCCTACCAGTTATGAAGAAGTTCTTACAAGTTCAGAAAGGGAAAGTGGCTTAAAGCCATGAAGTCGGAAATGGATTCCATGTATGAAAACCAAGTTTGGAACTTGGTTAACCCACCTGAAGGCATAAAGCCTATAGGGTGCAAGTGGGTTTTCAAGAATAAAACTGACATGGATGGTAATGTGATTACCTATAAGGCTAGATTGGTGGCGAAAGGATATCGTCAAAAGCAAGGTGTTGATTATGACGAAACCTATTCGCCTATTGCTATGCTTAAATCCATTCGGATGCTCCTGGCCATAGCGGCTCATTATGATTATGAGATATGGCAGATGGATGTGAAAATAACTTTCCTTAATGGAAACCTGCTCGAGGACGTGTATATGATACAGCCTGGGGGTTTCACATCGATTGATAAAACCAAGGTATGCAAATTGTGACGGTCCATATATGGATTAAAGCAAGCATCCAAGAGTTGGAATATCCGTTTTGATGAGACAATCAAAAGGTTTGATTTCTCACAAAATCTAGACGAACCTTGTGTATACAAGAAGGTTAGTGGGAGTGCAGCCATGTTCCTAGTATTGTATGTCGATGACATATTACTTATAGGAAATGATGTTTCAATCTTACAGTCAGTTAAGATTTGGTTATCCAAGACATTCTCCATGAAAGACCTGGGAGAAGCAACCTACATCCTCGGGATTAAGATCTATAGAGATAGATCGAAATGGTTGCTTGGTCTTTCGCAGTCTACATATATAGACCGAGTGCTAAAGAGGTTTAGCATGTCGGAATCTAAGAAAGGTTTCCTACCCATCAGGCATGGGATACACCTTTCGAAGTCTATGTGTCCGCGCACAGAAGACGAGAGGATTTGCATGAGTAAGATTCCCTATGCATCCGCAATAGGATCTATCATGTATGTTATGTTATGTACGAGGCCCGATGTATCGTATGCTCTGAGTGTCACGAGAAAATACTAGTTTGATCCAGGAATGGATCATTGGGGGGTTGTTAAGACGATACTTAAGTGCTTGAGAAGAACTAAGGATGCGTTCCTAATATATGGAGAAGGGGACATGGTGATACGTGGGTATACGGATGCCAACTTCCAGATAGACAAGGATCATTCCAAGTCTCAGTCTGGGTATGTATTCACCTGGAAAGGAGGCACAATAAGTTGGAAAGGTTCCAAGCTTGACACTATAGCGGATTCTGCCACTAAGGTAGAATACATTGCAGCTTCGGAAGCAGCAAAGGAAGCGGTTTGGATCAAGAAGTTCATCTTTGAACTTGATGTGGTCTCATCAATGATCCAAACATGTGCTTCGCCGCTATAATATGATCAAAGAGATCATTAGTAGGAAGGAAATACAAATCGAGAAGATCCCACAGAAAGGAACTTACCGGATCCTTTAACTAAGGCATTACCTCAAAGTAAGTTTGAGGGTCATGTTAGAGCCTATGGTATTGGATACCGTAGTGATTGGCATTAGGCCAAGTGGGAGTTTGTTAGTAATATGTGAGAGATGTCCTAAGGCAATTGCCTTATGTTTGAACCATTTATATGATAAATGAAGATTCACTATTTGAGTATACATGTTCTCATGTATTTGATTAGATCTTAAACTCATTTACTGAATATCCACGATACGATTCATAGCATGAGAGAATTTGTGATTGGATCACAACTAGTGAGTATCTCTACATGTGTAATTGTGATGTATCGAAATTATCTCTAGTCGATGAATTGATGGATTAGGACACCATCAAATCTGTCGAGACTAGCACGAGGTATACTCCTTGGTGTATCCAAGCAGCTGATTCTCACTGGCTGGAGACATTGTGATGTCCGGAGTTAATCGTGGATGTTAGTTATGGTAACTAGTTCATTGGAGTGACCAGTCGTAAGACTTCATATGGTTCTCTGCATATATAGATATGTCAATGAAGTTCTTACTGCAGCTTAAGTGTGATGTTCCTTTGACTTGCGGTATTCAAGTCATCTTAATCATGAAGACTTATGCTTTGACATCTTAAGCAAGCATTTCTAAAGAGATGTGGACCCGGGATGATTGGGTATAAGCCGAAGTGATCGAAGGTGTTTGAATAGCCTATAAAGGATTCACGACTCCTTACGAGGAGATGTATACCCATGGCCTCTCGTCGGATTGTTACTAAAGTCTTTTGCCAAAGCATTGCATGTTTAGAGTAAGGTACTCTTGGATACATGTGCAGTAACTAAAATCCGTAGGACGAAGAAATGATACTTGGGCTAGGTGTGACATAGTCAACCTAGTGGGGACTGACACTATAGACCATGTCCTGAACCAAGTGGGTATAAGATGAGTGAAGGGAATGGGGCATGATTCATTATAGCTGCTGAAGGGTTTCAGAAATAGTTCTGGATCAACCGTTGATCTTTTCGGTTAATTGGGGATCATGATGTACTACTAGGTGCCACTCATGATCGTTCTATAATTAATGGTTAATTATAGACGACCAACATAAACCAAGAACCTATTTGGTTACACGCACAATGAGCATAATCCGAAGGATTTAAAACGAGCTTGAGAATGAGATTCTCCGACCGAGAGAAACTAGGTTTGGTTGGAGCAAACAAGGAGCGAGCATGAAATCATTTTAGTCGCAATGGAAGTGTGGATGGGCCGTGTCTTATGAAGACATGATGGATGAACCAAATTGGTTTGGTTCTAATCCAATGGTGGAGAATAAACCAAAGGGGTTTGGTTTGTTTTAAACGAATGAACCAAAGTTGGTTCGGTTTGTTTTAACTTAAAATAGACCAAATCGATTTGGTTTATTTTAACTTAAATTAATGGAGCAGGTTAACGGGTTTTTGTTATGAACCAATAACCATTAGGAGAATTTGTTCTCTATAAAATAGGGCTTAAGGGTTTTGTGAAAGCCCTAATCTAATCTTGCCGCCCCCTCCCTATTCTCCTCTTGTGGTCAGCGCCCATACCCTAGTCGTCGCCCACCCCTTGTGCCGCCTGTTGGTGCAATCAGCCCAGGTCACGATTGACCAGGACTCGAGCTTGGCTCGAGAGATGTTTTGATGTTCGACAAAAACATATGACAATGTAATTGTCATGGGAAAGTCCAAGTCTTAGGTACTTGGCATGGAAAGTCCAAGTGGGACACTTGGCATTTGGGAAAGTCCAAGCATGGGTCTTGGCAAAGTAAAGTCCAAGCATGGGTCTTGGCATGGAAAGTACAACATAGGTTGGCAAGGGAAAGTCAAATCTTGGGTCTTGGCATTTGAGAAGTCCAAGGGATTTGATATTGGCGGCGTAAAGTCCAAGGGTGAAGTCTTGGCAGCATAAGTCCAATGGTTGGCGGCGTAAGTCCAATGTGCCTTGGCGGTGTAGACACCGTTAGCATGGCAATGCCGATGGAAGCACCTGAAGGCTAGCGCGATGGATGACTTGGAGGGATCCGAGAGGCGCGAGGCTGATGGAGGTGGCTAGAAGGCTTAGGTATAGGCTAAGGGTGGTCTAGCAAGTATGGGGGAACCATACTTGGGCTAAAATCTCATGTTTGAGGTGTGCCAGTCGACTGGTGTCATGTGGCAGTCGACTAGCCTGAGTCAACTAGGGTTTGATCGCGGAATGCCTAGCGGCATCAAGCGAGATGGGCTCGATTGGTCGAGCAATGATCGCGGTGCTTGAGAAATCGAGGACAGAATGGAGTCTCACTCGACCGCTGCGGTCAGCAGTCGAGTGATGGCTTGATTAGTTGACTGATGGTCATGATCAGTCGACTGATGATGGATCCGTTAGACTTATCCAGTGTGGATCTAGCCGTTGTCTCACGACAACAGTGGCATCAGTCGACTGATGGTCCCGACCAGTCAACTGATCAACTTTTTCCAGCACAGGTTGAAGCTTTATAAGGAGCTCATGAAGGAGTAAAAAGAGATGTTTTTTTAGGGCTTTTGGGGTGATTTGCTGTTGCAAATCAGGGTCTCCAAGTTGATTTCAAGCAACCAAGTGATCAAGCATTCAAAGAGAAATTGTAAAGTAGTTTTCTTTACTTGCATTGTATTTCATTATTGTATTTGCTTGTATCCATTTAGATTATTGTTGCAATCTTTTGTCCGAGGTTTCTCCGCCTCCGACTTGTGTCGAGAAGGAGTATTTGTGATTAGTGATTGCATTGGCGTCGCTAGAGCTCTTTAGAGCTCGATCCGTGGAGTAGAAACCGTTCGGTTCCGAACCACGTTATATCCTTGCATTTGTGTGATTGTGTTTCGTGTTATTGTGTTTATTATTATTATTCCGCTGCGCTAACACAATTTGTAAACGCGATCACGATCGAATTCCATCGTCGGTACTAGCACGTGCTATTCACCCCCCCCCCCTCTAGCGTCCAATTGATCCCCTACAAGTGGTATCAGAGCGAGGCCGCTCTTCAAGTTTAACAACAAAGGGAGCTCGCAAGAGGGTGAAGATGGAGTTCCAAGACAAGCTTGGATGGAATATCAACACTCCACCACCATATGATCGAGAAGATTTTTCGGCGTGGAGATCAAGAATGGAGACATTCTTAATGATGGACATAGAGGATTGGTTCATCCTCGTAGAAGGCTTTGAACCTCCTAGGGATAAGAAGGGACAAGTCCTAAAGTTGAAGAAATGGACCCAAGAGTGTTAGGGCAATCTCTTGTCGTGATATGGTTTTGATGTGTGTGGCAAAGGGTTTAAGTTAGGTTGTTATTATGATTTGATATGTGCGTTGGAGTCTTGCAGGACTTAGTAATTCACACATAGAGCCTTGGCGGGTTCACCACTCATAACCTCGTGCTTGAGTCAGAGAAGGAGCATTGCAGAGTCGTGCGCTTGATGCTGCCGAGGGACCGCCGGACGAGATGACTTGAAGCGAAGCCAAGGAAGCAGACTTCGAAGGCAAGAGACGCGAAGGAGCATTGCAGAGTCGTGCGCCTGATGCTGCCGAGGGACGTGGCCACGAACGAAGAGAGCTTCGGCGAGGGACTTCGAGTGAGATGAGAGAATGAGTGAATTGTAAGTAGCTCATTAGGTGAACTTGGCCGAATGGCTAAGTGTCGGATGAGTTTTCCCGACATCAGTCGACTGCCATGAAATGGCAGTCGACTGCTCTGAGTCGAACGTGGTTCGACTGGTATCCGACTGAGTGGATTTTGGCCCAGCAGTCGACTGCCAAGACCATCAGTCGACTGCTGAAGGCAGCAGTCGACTGGTCAAGAGGGTTTGGGCCACAGAACCGCTCGTAGCCGACTGGGCAGTCGACTACGGAGGCAGCAGTCGACTGATGGATCCATCAGTCGACTGCCAAGTGTTCCGTTGGACTACAACAATTGGGATCCGACGTGTTCGGAGGCCGTTAAAGTGGCGGTAGTCGACTGCCAAGGACGGCAGTCGACTGGTGGCGGCCAACGGGAAGAAATTAGCCCTCTCTATAAAGAGAGAGGGTGTGGGCTTTTGGATGGCTAATGCATATATTCTAAACCATCATCCAAGTGCTCCACAAGTGATAAACTCCTTCTTCTAGATCTCTTTCACATCTATTGTAAAAGAAGGAGTGTTCTTGAGTTGTAAGAGCTACCTCCACCTAGCTTAGTGCAAAGGAGAGACCGATAGTGATTTGGTTGTGGAGTGATTCACCGAGGACGAATCGGGGACCATGGATTAGCGGCGTAGCCATGAACCACGTTATATTTCGGTGTTAGCATTGTTTGTATTCTTCATTGTTTATTTGTCTGTCTCTATTAGTATTCCGCTTGCGCTAACAATTGTGTAGACGAGCAAATTCCACCATCCAACGACAAAGTGCTATTCATCCCCCTCTAGCCGGCCGATCGATCCCCTACAAGTGGTATCAGAGTCAAGGAAAGCTTGTCGAGGACTAACCGCCGCAACAAGCACATTCAAGAATGGCCGGCTCAAACATTCACCCACCAAAGTTCGAGGGGGAATTCTCTTGGTGGAAAAAGAGAATAGAGGTATTTTTCGAGACCGATTTTGAAATTTTATTGATTATGGAAAACGGTTTCGAATTGCCTAGAAATGAAGATGGGGAGCCATTGGAGAAATCAAAATGGAGTAAAAGACAAAGAGAGGAGTACTTGGCGAATTCAAAGGTCAAGCACCACCTCTACAATGTACTCCCCCAACAAGAAGTAAATATGATAGGGGAGTGTGCTAGCACCAAGGAAATGTGGGAGAAACTAATAGAAATTCATGAAGGCACATCCGAGGCGAAACTAGCAAGGAGAGATGTCCTTCGCTCCCAATTATCCAACATCAAACTCGAAAAGGGAGAGAAGGTAAAATCCCTACACTCTAGATTTAAGGAAATTCTAACTGGCTTGACAAGTGTAGGTGAAAAACTCTCCAACCAGGATATGGTAATGAAGGTCATAGATGCCTTTCCCCGGTCCTCAAGATGGAGCTCCATGGTGGACTCATTTTACATCTCCAAGAACTTAGAAGTGAGCACCTTGGAGGAGTTCTTCTCAACAATGGAGCTCCACGAAACAAGGCTTGAAGGAATAGTTGAAGAGCCTAGAATTCAACCTTCAAGAGGGGTAGCCTTGATGGCCCACAAAGGGAAGAAGAAGATGGAGATCCCCTCCTCATCCGATGAAGCATCCTCATCCTCCTCCATGGATAGCACGGAAGAAGCCTATATGGTAAGGAGGGTAAGGCATGCATTAAAAGGTTTTAGATTTAATAAATCTAATGATAGGAGTAGAAGACCAAGGGGGAAAATTATTTGCTACAATTTCCAAGGAGAGGGACACATAAGGGACAATTGTCCTCTCCTAAATAAGAGCAAAGAAGAGAGGAAGAAGAAAGAAGAAAAGAAAAAGAAGAAGGGGAGCAAGAAGAAAGAAGAAGAAAAGAAGGTCAAAGAAAAAGGGAAGGCCAAGGCATTCAAAGCAAAGACATGGGATGATCCTTCTTCCTCATCATCATCCGAAGAGGAAGAACATGTCTACTCCAACCTTGCCCTAATGGCCTTTGACGATCTAGATTGCTCCTCCTCCGATGGTGAAGAAGCAAGCTCAAGTGAAGGGGGAGTCTCCTCTACATCCTCATCATTGGAAGAGGATTTGGTAAGTGAGGTAACGAATCTACCTCCTAAGCAAATAATGTCCATGATTTCTAGTCTCACTAAGGATTTATTTAGAGCAAAGAAGAAAAATAAATGCATGCTTGAGCAAATTAAGGATTTAGAAAATAAGCTAGAAAAAGCATGCTTAAATGATAATGATGCATGCTCACATGATAACTATATGTCTTTGGATGTTAATGATGCATGCATAGAAGAAAATAGGGCTCTAAGGGAAAAGGTAGACCACTTGACCAAAGCCCTAGAAAAATTTACAATAGGCTCCAACACCTTGAACATGATCATAGGGAGTCAAAGGGCTAGCTTCAATAAGAAAGGCCTAGGTTATAAAGAAAAGAAAAATGAAAAGGCCTATAAATGTCTAATTGCTAGGGGTCAAGACAAAAAGAAAGTAATAGCTAGAAAATGGATCCCTAAAGAATTTTTAGTAAACCCCATAGGAAAGAACTTATTTTGGGTTCTAAAATCCATCCTAAAGGGTTAGAAAAACCCTAGGATAGTCAACCATATGGACTTTACCTATATCATATTTTTGGTTGACTTAGGATGGCGGGACAACATTATTGAAATAGTGTTAGGTGATGATAATGCACCTATAAGTAAATAAATCATGCTTTAGGTGATATTTGCTTTATTATCATGATGTAATACCTAATGCATGATAACAATTTGATGAATACATGTGTTTCATGATCATAATGTGAAATTAATTCATATACATCTTTATGATCATGTGGAATGATAGGATGATACTTAACCTTGATAGAATTGCATAAAAATAATGGTTAAGTATATAAAAATACCTTTAGGATACATCTCACACTCACCATAGGCTACCTTGATTGAAAACTTAGCATGAGTGAGATGTTAGGATGATACAAATGTTCACTAGTGCTTATGGCATTTAGATGGTCATTTAAGGTATCAAAATAGCAATAATAGACCAATCATGGGGAAGGCTTATGTTTAATTCATAGACATATTTCCCAAAGATCATGGTTGGATATTTCTTATGTTTTCAAAACAATTTCTTACCTTAAAATCTGTGTTTTCATGTTTTTGAAACAATCCAAAGCAAGACTAGGTGTTTAAATGGATACTAACATGATAAAAAACCTAGTGGTTTTTAAAGCTTTTGGATTTTTGGAAAATACTTGAAAATTCAATGATTTTTCATGGAAAACTATTTTTCATTGATAAATATACGTACAAGAAATGTGTCCCCCAAATTTCATGATTTTTCGAATTTTATAGAATTTTTAACGCATTTCTGAAATTCACCCCGGAAAATCAGAATTCCTGAAATCAATGTGCCAGTCGACTGGTAGTCTGAACCAGTCGACTGGTAGCCTGATAATATGCCCAATAACCTTTTGTATCTGATTTTAAGGCATGTTTTGGCTTTTTTGTTTACCTCTAGACTTGATGTCATGCTTGTATAAACATTGTTTATTATTTTTGATGGTGTCAAAGGGGGAGAAATGTATATGTTTAAGTAAGGGGAAATATATTTAGGGGGAGTTTCATGTATTAAGGGGGAGAGTTGCTAATCATGTTATTCACATGCTTTCCTTTCTTAATATTTTATCAAATGTTTTTACCTAACTTAAACGGATTACCACACATCAAAAAGGAGGAGATTGTTAGGGCAATCTCTTGCCGTGATATGATTTTGATGTGTGTGGCAAAGGGTTTAAGTTAGGTTGTTATTATGATTTGATATGTGCGTTGGAGTCTTGCAGGACTTAGTAATTCGCACATGGAGCCTTGGCGGGTTCACCACTCATAACCTCGTGCTTGAGTCGGAGAAGGAGCATTGCAGAGTCGTGCGCTTGATGCTGCCAAGGGACCGTCGGACTTCGAGTGAGATGAGAGAATGAGTGAATTGTAAGTAGCTCATTAGGTGAACTTAGCCAAATGGCTAAGTGTCGGATGAGTTTTCCCGACATCAGTCCACTGCCATGAAATGGCAGTCGACTGCTCTGAGTCGAACGTGGTTCGACTGGTATCCGACTAAGTGGATTATGGCCCAGCAGTCGACTGTCATATGGAGGCAGTCGACTGCCAAGACCATCAGTCGACTGCTGAAGGCAGCAGTCGACTGGTCAAGAGGGTTTGGGCCACAGAACCGCTCGTAGCCGACTGGGCAGTCGACTACGAAGGCAGCAGTCGACTGATGGATCCATCAGTCGACTGCCAAGTGATCCGTTGGACTACAACGGTCAGGATCCGACGTGTTCGAAGACTATTGAAGTGGCGGCAATCGATTGCCAAGGACGGCAGTCGACTGGTGGCGGCCAACGGGAAGAAATTAGCCCTCTCTATAAAGAGAGAGGGTGTGGGCTTTTGGATGGCTAATGCATATATTCCAAACCATCATCCAAGCGCTCTACAAGTGATAAACTCCTTCTTCTAGATCTCTTTCACATCTATTGTAAAAGAAGGAGTGTTCTTGAGTTGTAAGGGTTACCTCTACCTAGCTTAGTGCAAAGGAGAGACCGATAGTGATTTGGTTGCGGAGTGATTCACCGAGGACGAATCGGGGACCGTGGATTAGCGGCGTAGTCATGAACCACGTTATATTTCAGTGTTAGCATTGTTTGTATTCTTCATTGTTTATTTGTTTGTCTTTATTAGTATTCCGCTTGTGCTAACAATTGTGTAGACGAGCAAATTCCACCATCCAACGACAAAGGGCTATTCACCCCCCTCTAGCTGGCTGATCAATCCCCTACAAAGAGCAACGACAAAAATTCAAAACCGAAGCCAAGGTAACAAAACTTTTAGAAGATTTGATACCTAATGATGTTTTGTCTAGGCTAGGTGAATATCTTGATGCCAAGGGGCTATGGGACAAATTGGCCAAGTTCAATGAGAAGCCCCACTTGGCACAAGTAAAAGAAGATAAGGAAGAGGATGAAGAGAGTTCATCATCCTCACGAGCAAGTGAGGAATCGGAAGTTGAAGAGGAGTCAACTTCCGGATTGGTGAAAGAAGAAGTAGAAGAAACCTCCACCTCTAGGATTTAGGGGGAGGAAAGAATTTCCACACCGGAGCAACACCAAGAAGAAGCTTCGACATCTGGTCAAGATGAAGAAGCTCAAAATCCAATTCCGGCACCTACCACCACCATAGGTAACTCAAACATCATAATTTAAAATAAAAATAATATTATGTGTTTTGAGTGTAGAGAATTTGGGCACTATAAGAGCAAGTGCCCAATGAAGGTAAAGAAAGTTCCTCCGGCACCAAAAGTCAAGGATGCCGGTTCCCCAACCATCAAAAGCAAGGAGCATATTATTTGCTTCAAATGCCGACTACTGATACACTACCGGAGTCAATGCTCTATGGGGAAGAAGAAGGGGCAAGAAGGAGCTACACAAGTAGGGGGAGCTTCCAAAGCTAACCCTAAGGTATTTTTAAATAAAGTTCCTTATTCAAATAATGTTAAAAAGCATGCTAGGAATTTTAATTCTCTTGCAATTTATGAAAAGCATGCTAATAGGAACAAGTACTTTTGTTTAGGAGCTAAGAATTTTCATTTTGAAAATAAGGAGAAATTTGGGACTAATGTCCCTAAAAATAATTTATCTAAGAAAAAACATAGATCAAACAACTCTAGACCAATTCTACCTAGGGAATCTATCAAGAAAATAGGAGAACACCTAGGTCTCAATCCTAAATGGACTAGGCATATGCCTAGGAAGTGGCATGCCCAAAAATCTAATCAAGAATCAATTGGGCAATTAGAGTTTGAAAATCAAGCTTTGAGGTCAAGGCTTGAAAAATTGGAAAAGACCCTAAATAAGATACAAAATCAATTTCAAGAGTTTAATGGTCAAAGTCAAGGGTCTAGGACTCAAAGTCAACACCTAGGACTTAAAGGACAAAAGTCACCCAAAGGCAAACAAGGTTTGGGTCACAAACCTAAGCCTAAGGTGGCTTATCATAGTGTTCCATTTGATTATGGAACACAATCTAGGTCTAGGAAGACCAAGGTCAATAGGAAAGTCATCCCTAGAGTTGACCAAGTTGGTTTGTGCCTAGTGGCTAGGGTTTCTAGGAAATCTAGGGTGGCCACTAAGAAGGTTGCAAGGGGAGTTACCCCTAGAGTCAACCTAGGTAAGACCCAAATGACCAAGGCTACCAAGCCTAGGAGGGTCATTAGGAAGGTATCTAGGGAGGTTATCCCTAAGGAATACCTAGTCAACCCTAGGAGCTCAAATAGGTTTTGGGTTCCTAAGAGCGTGATAGATTCACGCTAAATGAGTTAGGGTGTGCCAACTTTAAATGGAAGGGTAGTTAACCTCAACCATGATAAAGGTGGCACTTTAGGTTATTTTCAAGGTTATGGTTACCTTGGAAATACATTTGAGCTTTAATCCTAAAAGATTTTAGGATGTGCCAATATTATTTGAGATGTTTTGAAAAAATAATCAAATTGACACAACTTAGGGTTTAGAGTCATAGTGTGTCATTTTGGGTTTTTGGCACACTAGGGAGAAAAGTAATATTATGGCAAAATATACTTAATCATATCAAATAGCAACTAATATTAAAATTTAGGTATTATTATACCTATACTTTTTATTTGTCATGCCTTGATTGTCATATGACATGTCATGACATCATATCTATTTTTAAATTATTTAATATGTCATGATCATGTTTAGGATTAAGGATTAGATGTCATATGTTTTTAGATTTCATATTATTCCATGACATTATGATTATGAGCATATGCTTATTTATATTATCATTAATGTCATAATCATTCATGCATTTGATTAAAATTGAGTTAAGGACAATTGACATGACTTGAAGTCCCATTTATAAGGGAATCAAGTAGGGTTGCCTTAGAAAAATGCATGAAACCCTAGATTAAGGAGAAAGAAACTCACATCTCATATTACATTGACATGTATGTGTATTTATACACCCTAGATACATATGAGATGCTAGTATATGAGTTGAGTTGAAGGTGCATAGTTTTTGCATCTAGATGAACTAAAACTCATCTTATTTCAGTGGTGGATCATTGGGAAAGCTTGTGTACAAGTCATGTACATTGAGCCCAAGGAATATGATCCAAAATAAGGTTTTGAAAACATTTTAAAATCATTTTAGAAAACCTTGGTGAAGTCTATCTTTTGATAGCAATCACCATTGATGAGATTGATACAAAGTGAGCCAAAACTTAGAAGTTTTCTTCACTTTTGAATTTTGTATCAATTTCATTATTTTATGGGTAAAATATTTTTCACCCATTGTATTGACTATAAGTAATATACTATCAAATTTCATGATTTTTCGATATACGTAGAATTACTTATGATTTTTTGAAATTCGACTCTGATAATTGAAATTCAGAAATTTCAGTTATCAATCATACTGGTGTGATCGATGTGATGTGGCATGAGTAGCTAACGGAGTCGACTGCCAATGCTGATTTCGGGAAAATAAGGTTTGTTTAGCCCGTGTTCAGCTGCGGTTAAGATCCCTAACCACTCCTAACTCTAGGATATGCTTTGGGAAGCACTATAAAGGGTGGAAATCCATTAGATATGGATTTGGAGAGGTGTTAGGTCAAAGTATCAAATTTAAGGGTGAAAGAGTTCATGTTTGAACTTAGAACCTTAATTTTGATGGTTTAGAGTTCCTATTGGCTTAGGGACTTCCCAAGGACATTGTTGGTGCAATGGTCAAGGGGGAGCAAGCCTTTAGGGGGAGCAAGCCTTTAGGGGGAGGTATCCATCATGGGATGATGGATGTGTATTTCTCTTCTTGAATGGGAGAAGTTATTGGGAGAAGGACATCAATTGAGAAAATTGATGGGATTTTGAGAAACCCAATTTGGAAATTGGGAGAGTGGATAGGATTGCCTCTCTTGAGTGATATGGGACTTATCACTAGGAAGATGGTAGGCATCCTAGGTATTTTTGGATCAAGGGGGAGATTGTAAGATCTCATTGGGACATGAGACATTGACCTCCTTGGAGAGATAACCTTTTTGATGTATGTCAAAAAGGGGGAGAAAGATAAGATTACCAATTTGGGATAATTGGTAAGGAGTTTTTGAGTTAGATGGTCTAACTCAAATGGTTTGTTTGGTTTTTGTCAAACATCAAAAAGGGGGAGATTGTTGGTGCGATAGGCCCAGATCATGATTGACCAGGACTCGAGCTTGGCTCGAGAGATGTTTTGATGTTCGACAAAAACATATGACAATGTAATTGTCATGGGAAAGTCCAAGTCTTAGGTACTTGACATGGAAAGTCCAAGTGGGACACTTGGCATTTGGGAAAGTCCAAGCATGGGTCTTGGCAAAGTAAAGTCCAAGCATGGGTCTTGGCATGGAAAGTCCAACATGGGTTGGCAAGGGAAAGTCCAAGCTTGAGTCTTGGCATTTGAGAAGTCCAAGGGGTTTGATATTGGCGGCGTAAAGTCCAAGGGTGAAGTCTTAGCAGCATAAGTCCAATGGTTGGCGGCGTAAAATCTAAGCGGAGTTTTGGCGGCGTAAGTCCAATGTGTCTTGGCGGTGTAGACACCGTTAGCATAACATAGCCGATGGAAGCACCTGAAGGCTAACGCGATGGATGAACAAGTCATGGATGACTTGGAGGGATCCGAGAGGCGCGAGGCTGATGGAGGTGGCTAGAAGGCTTAGGTCTAGACTAAGGGTGGTCTAGCAAGTATGGGGGAACCATACTTGGGCTAAAACCTCATGTTTGAGGTGTGTCAGTCGACTGGTGTCATGTGGCAGTCGACTGACCTGAGTCAACTAGGGTTTGACTACGGGAATTGCCCTAGCAGTCAACTGCCAGAGATGGGCAGTCGACTGATATTGTTATCAGTCGACTAGTGCTCGAGAAATCGAGCACATAATGGAGTCTCACTCGACCGCTGTGGTCAGCAGTCGAGTGATGGCTTGATCAGTTGACTGATGATGGATCCGTTGGACTTATCCAGTGTGGATCTAGTCGTTGTCTCACGACAACAGTGGCATCAGTCGACTGATGGTCCCGACCAGTCGACTGATCGATTTTTCCAGCACAGGTTGAAGCTTTATAAGAAGATTGTGAAGGAGGAAAAAGGGATGGTTTTTTGAGGGCTTTTGGGGCGATTTACTGTTGCAAATCAGGGTCTCCAAGTTGATTTCAAGCAACCAAGTGATCAGCATTCAAAGAGCAATTGTAAAGTAGTTTTCTTTACTTGCATTTTATTTCATTATTGTATTTGCTTGTATCCATTTAGATTATTATTGTAATCTTTTGTACGAGGTTTCTCCACCTCCGACTTGTATCGAGAAGGAGTATTTGTGATTAGTGATTGCATTGGCGTCGCTAGAGCTCTTTAGAGCTCGATCTGTGGAGTAGGAACTGTTCAGTTCCGAACCACGTTAAACATCTTGTGTTTGTGATTGTGTTTTGTGTTATTGCTTTTATTATTATTTTTCCACTGCGCTAACACGATTTGTAAATGCGATCACGATCGAATTCCATCAACGAATGGTAACGCGCTATTCACTCCCCCTCTAGCATCCAATCGATCCCCTACACTGCTGTCCAAGTTGTTTCCGGTGTCCAACCTTCAGCCGGCGATTTTCTGACCACCCTTCGGTGATCCTCCTTGGCTCCGTTGACCAAGGACTTGTTGGCCCTCTTCCCTTTGGTCAGCGCTAATTCCTCCACCAAGCTGTCCAATTTTTCTGGACAGTTTGTTTCCTTCGTGTCAGAGCATCGTTTGGATGATGTTTGGAGCTCCGACAGTGGCTACTTTGCCGGGGATTTGATCTCCGGTAATATTCATAAGTGGAGGACGAAGGATTCGTCAAACGGTTGACGAATACCTCTTCGGAGAAGCGAGTTTTTGAGGACTCATTTTGAATCCAAATTTTGATTCGGATTGTGATCCTCTGTCGATCACATTGTCTTCGACATGAGGCTAGTGACTCGTACGAAGACGAGGCTCGTGACTTTGTGAAGTCATCCCGAAGATACTCGGCGTGGATATGGATAGAGGCGATTCTAGCGAGGATCGCTCCGGTTGATGTCTTTCCCACTACACGTGATACGTCAGGTATACATAGAATAAATTTCCTTTTATTGCAAAATTTGAAACTATGGTTATGTGTACACATGTTGTACTATGCATGCATGTGGTGTGTGTGTTGTAATAAATTAGATTTATTATTTTTATTTCTTCAGTTGTGCACATGTTTACGAAACATGTTCGAACACACACTTGCCGTGTGCGAAACCCAGAAAGTGCCGCAGAATCGCCTGGCGCGATTATCAATCGATCACGCTTGGTGCTAGTCGATCGATGAGCAGCGATCGACTAATGCTTGGTGCCGGTCGGTGATGGGCACGCAGCGATCGTTGATCGATTTTGAAGGACTTATTTGCTTATGCGATTTCGGGTAAAACAAGGATGTTTAACCCCATTTCAGCTACGGTAAAGTTCCCTAACCACTCTTAACCCTAGGATATATTTTGGGAAGCATTATAAAGGGTGAAAATCCATTGGATATGGATTAGGAGAGGTGTTAGGATGATGTATCAAATTTAAGATGTGGAGAGTTCATGTTTGCACTTTGAACCTTATTTTTGATGGTTTAGAGTTCCTATTGGCTAAGGGACTTCCCAATGACATTGTTGGTGCAATGGTCAAGGGGGAGCAAGCCTTTAGGGGGAGGTATTCATCATGGGATGATGGATGGTATTTTTCCTCATAAGGGGGAAAATGGGATTTTGAGATACCCAATTTGGAAATTAGGAGTGTATAGGATTGCCTCTCTTGAGTGATATGGAATTTATCACTAGGAAGATGGTAGACATCCTAGGTATTTTTGGACCAAGGGGAGATTGTAAGATCTCATTGAGACATGAGACATTGATGTTGGTGCAGTAGGCACCTAAGTCAAACCTGAGTTTTGATTATAGCAAACGATACAAAGTTAAGCTCATGTTGTTATCTCACGAGCTAAATCGAGTGTGCAGAAAATTGCTATAGCTGGAGCTGAAGGCTAGCGACACCCAGAGGAAGCCGCGGTGGTCGGGCGACACTCAAGTGACTTCAGAGGGAGCCGAAGGAATTGAGTGGAAGGCCGGAAGCAAAAGCAACACGTAAGTATCGAGGTAAGCTCGTGTGTGCAAGTGTAAGTAAGCTCGTATCCTCGTTACGGGGAAAGACTTAAGCATAGATCCGACCCAACACATCTCATAGGTGGTCTAGGTCGAGATCAGACGGTCGACGACCGTCGAAATAATGTTTTCTTTAAGCTAACATTGCCTTGCAGCCAGCATCAGTCGACTGCCAACCTGAAGGACTCGACTGCCGTCCATCAGTCGGGTGACTACGGCTAGCACTCGACTGATGCTGCCAGCAGTCGACTGGTGATGGCCATCAGTCGACTGCTGGTCAAAGGATCAGCCTCGAGGAGTCAAGGTTTATCACCAAATTTCAAGGGGAGTGGTGCTCAAATATGATTGGCTAGGGTTCCTCTCGAAAAGGGGCTCAAAGGCTATAAAAGGAGGTCCTAACCTAGGGTTTTCATATAATTCTAAGTGCTCAAAAGCTTCCGCAACGCTGCGACTCTCCGACGACTCTACGACAACGAAGTGCTGCCAACAACCCTAGCTTAAGGTCTTTCTTTTTAGTTGTTGGTATAATCCTTGTTATTGTTTTCAATATTGCAACTCTTTTACTCGAGGTTTTTCTATCGTTGCATTTTACTTTAATAGAAGAGAGGGTTTGTCTCTCTATCATTTTGCTTCGAAAGTTTTTTTTGTAATCGTCAAACTCCTACCTCCAACGAGGAGGAGTGTTTTATTGAATTGCCCTCCGTACACGGTCTAGGACCGTTAAGGCCTTAGAGTAGTAGCCGAAGGCTACGAACCAAGTAAAAAAACAAACTTGTCTCTTTTTGTTTCATTTACATTTCCGCTGCGTATATTTGTCTTGAAACGAATTCGAAAGAAAAAGGCTTTTCGCTATTCACCCCCCCTCTAGCGAACCGCATCGATCCAACAATTGGTATCAGAGCCAGGGGTTGCTAAGATTTGGTGAAACCACCAATCTAGCCATTTTTACATTTTTTTTTTGTTTCTTTTAATTCTGTTTTTTTTTCTTTTTTTTTTGGATTTATTTCGCTTTGTTAAGTATTCTCCTGCACTACTAATCCAAGATGCGAGTCTTGGTACTTGTTTTTGTGTTTTTGTCGTTGCTAGTTTCTTCGTCGTCGTCTCCTTGTGTCTTTTGTTCTAATGGCCCATCTCGAGGGTTTTAGCACCGTCTGACCTCCGTTTTACAATGGAGATAACTTCCATTATTGGAAGGGTCGGATGGAATGCTTCCTAAAAACCCAAATAGAGATGTGGATTGTGATCCAAACCGGGTTCACCCTTCCTACTAATGAAGAAGGTGAATCCTTGGATTACAATCAATGGACCATTGTGACAAAATGACAAGTCGAAGTCGACGCCAAGGCAACACAAATCCTCCAATGCGGCCTATCCAAAGAGGAGCTAAATCGCGTCGGCCCCTTCATAAGCGCAAAAGATCTTTGGACAAAACTAGTAGAGCTACACGAAGGGACCGATGAAGCCAAGGTATGTAAGCGCGACCTCTTGTTCAATAAATTATATAATCTAAAAATGCAAGAACACGAGTCCACGACGCAACTCCACGCCCGTATCCAAGACATAGTCAACAACCTACACGCAATCGGGCAAAAGGTCGAAAACCGTGACCTTATAAGGTATGCTCTAAACTCTTTTCCGAGGACTACCTTGTGGGCATCCATGGTCGATGCTTACAAGGTCTCCAAGGACCTCTCTAAACTTAGATTAGATGAACTCTTTTCCGATTTTGAATTAACTCCGAACCCGAGAGGGTATAGCCTTGTTTGCGAGGTTCAAAGAAGAAGAAATTAGCAAGCAAGCCTCCACCAACTGTGGATGAAGACGAGTCCGAAGAAGAAGTTGTGCCGGATTTGACTGACGAGCTAATGAACCTAGCTAAAAGGATAGCCAAGGGACAAGCGAACCACAACTCGACCCAACCAAGGTAAGCCTAAAAGTTCTAATATTAGGTGTTATGAGTGTAACAGTTTGGACATATCAAGTCCGAAAGTGCCCCAAGCTCAACCACAAAGCACCTAAGCCCTCAACGCGACATGGGAAGAAGTGTCATCCGAAGAAGACGAAGACCACGTCTTCATGGCGAAATCAATTGAGTCAGACACGGAGACCGAACCTGAACTTGAGTCAGAACCTGAGGATGACTCGGACTATGAAGCTACCTTCAAGTCAAGCCACGGATACGCATCCGGTTCAAAAGATACCCTTAAAGTAAGTCGAACTTTATTTAATACTTTACAAAATACGGTTAGGTTTTTGTTTAGGAAATTAGTTAAATCTGAGTCCAAGGTCGAGACCCTGGTTGAGGAGGTCAAACTTTTCAAACACAAGGTCTCCCTAACCTCTTCGACTAGTCGAGTTCAAGAGAAGGACTCAACTCGGGTTGAAAAACTCGAAGTTGAGAACTCACTCTTGAAAAGTCAAGTCGAAGATCTTAGGAACACGTTGGAAAGGTTCACTTCGGGATCCAAAGGACTTGACCTCCTACTTGGATCTCAAAGGGCCGTGTACAACAAGGCTGGACTAGGGTTTAACTCAAACACGACTAATAGGTCGTATATGTCGATTGTAAGTCAACATAGGAAACATGTCCAAGCATGGGTCCCTAAGAACCTTTTGATTTCAACTCTAGGATCCAACCCGTACTGGATTCCCAAGGACCAAATCCACTATGTGGATAGACCGAACCGATTCAACGGTCTAGGGGGAGCCAGTACAAAACATGTTTGTGCTTTAACTTAGAAATTGCATGCTTTAACTTAGAAAGTTTGTGCTTTAACTTAGAAATTGCATGCTTTAACTTAGAAAGTTTGTGCTTTAACTTAGAAATTGCATGTTTTAACTTAGAAAGTTTGTGCTTTAAAACTTGTGAACTCACTTAGAACATGAACATAACCAACTAAAATTCTTCGAAAAGATTGAGCCTCGGGGAGCCTCTTTTCAAAAATATAACCAACTAAAATTCTTCGAAAAGATTGAGCCTCGGAGAGCCTCTTTTCAAAAATAACCAGTTAGACTAGGAAATAATCTTAGGTGAGTCAAGTCATCATTTTCTTGAAAATGGCTTTGTCTAAGGAAGTGTTTGATGATCCGATAAAAGACGGCCCCTGTGCCTCGCCACGACCTGGAAGCCATGATCTTGAAAAGGTAAACTTGACAAGCCTAGGGTCAAATCCAAATCTAACATAAAATTACTTGAACCTAAATGCACTTAATCAACTTAATTGGAAGTCATCTCACAAAAAAACACATAAGTATAACATGCTTGATCATATAGACACAGGTGAGATAACCTAGGTTTAACAACTCACAACCAATTTTTTAAAAAAAAAAAATCTAACATCCAACCACCTTGTGTGTAGGATCAATGGATGTTGGATAGCGGTTGCTCCCGACACATGACCGGGGATCAACTCAAATTCACAAAGCTTCGATTCAAACGACAAGGATCGGTAGCCTTTGGGAATAACAGCAAACTCAAAATCATCGGATCAGGTGATATCGAGCTTAACTCGAATTTTGTTATCAAAAATGTATTACTTGTAGAGAATTTTGAATATAACCTGCTTAGCATAAGTCAATTATGTGACAATAACTATAAGGTCGTATTTTTAGAAAATGAATGTGTAATTAAAACAAATAAAACAACTAAAACAATACTCAAAGGAACTAGGACAAATAACATTTATACAATTAACTTAATCAAATCCTCAGCCAAATGTCTTATGACACAGGAAGAGGAATCATGGTTGTGGCACCGACGACTCGGTCACTCGCACCCAAGACTCGTCCACAAGATGAGTCAGAGTGGCTTAGTCAGAGGCTTACCCAACCTCAACAACTTGGTTAATAAAATCTGTAATGCTTGTCAACAAGGAAAATAACCTAGGATACAACACAAGTTAACTAACCAAGAACGAACCTCAAGTGTACTTGAGCTCCTGCATATTGATCTATTCGATTCACATGAAGCCAAGTCACTCAATAGAAGTCAATATTGCTTAGTCATAATTGACGACTACTCCAGGTTTACTTGGGTTAGGTTCATCAAACATAAAAATGATACCCTAGATCAATTAATCAATCTATTCAAATTAATCGAGAATAAAAAAAAACCTTAAGGTTAAAAGACTTAGAAGCGATCATGGTGGTGAATTCGAAAATCAAAGGTTCACCGACTTCTGTAACCTAAACGGATACCACCATGAATTCTCTTGCCCTAGGACCCCTCAACAAAATGGCCTAGTGGAGCGGAAAAACCGAACTCTACAAGAAGCCGCTAGGACCATGTTGAACGAATACGACATACCTGATAGGTTTTGGGCAGAAGCCGTTAGCACGGCTTGCTATGTCCAGAATAGGATCCTTATGGTAAAGAGGCACCTTAAGACCTCGTACGAGATTTATCATAATAAAGTACCCAACATCAAGTACTTTAGGGTATTTGGATGTAAAGTACATATCTTAAACACTAAGAACCACCTAGGGAAATTCGAATCCAAAACCTCCACCGGAATCTTCTTAGGATACTCAACCACGAGTAGGGCCTATAGGGTATATAACCACGATACCCTTAAAGTCGAAGAGACTATTAATGTAGTGTTCGATGAAGTACCCGAACCTACAAAATCCTTAATGACCCCAAGTGTTGAGCCCACTAATACCAAACTCATCTCCGACCCTGAGATCGAGTCTAATCCACATCAACCAACTTCTCTTGTCGACCAAGTGACAAGTGATCCGAGTCAAACTAGTGTTCAACCAAGTCACCCCATTGATCAAGCATTAGGTGACACAAACCCAACCCAATCTAGGATTCAAACTAACCACCCTATCGATCAAGTGATAGGAGATCCTAATCTAGTAGTTCGAACTAGAGCATCCTATAGGAACCTTAGTCAAATTTCCTTAATTTCAAAGATAGAACCCAAATCAATTGAACAAGCTCTTCTTGATCCCGATTAGATTATTGCAATGCAAGAAGAGCTAGCTCAATTTACTAGGAATGAAGTGTGGGAATTAGTACCACCACCTAAAGACAAAACGATAATTGGAACAAAGTGGATGTTTCGAAATAAGCTTGATGATAAAGGTGAAGTAGTTAGAAACAAGGCTAGGTTGGTCGCCAAAGGGTTTAGTCAAGTCGAAGGCTTAGATTACGACGAAACCTATGCCCCAGTAGCTAGACTCGAATCCATTCGAATGTTGCTAGCTTATGCCGCACATCGAGGATTTAAGCTGTTTCAAATGGATGTTAAGTCGGCATTCCTAAATGGATACATTAAAGAAGAAGTTTATGTTAGCCAACCCCCCGGATTCGAAAATCTAGATAAACCCGACCATGTTCTAAAACTTAAGAAAGCTCTCTATGGACTTAAACAAGCTCCTCGAGCTTGGTACGAGAGACTTTCAATCCATCTTAAGTCAAAAGGGTTTAACCAAGGCTTAGTTGACCCAACTCTCTTCGTAAAAACCTTAGGTAAAGAAATATTCATAGCTCAAATTTACGTAGATTTATATAATTTTTGGAACCTCTAACTCAGCCTTACTAAACGAGTTCGTTTCACTCATGGAAAGTGAGTTCGAAATGAACTTGGTAGGCGAGTTAAGTTTCTTTTTAGGTCTACAAATTAAACAAACTAAGGATGGTATATACCTATATCAACAAAAATACACTAAGGAGTTAATTAAAAGATTTGGAATGCAAGACGCTAAGATAATAAACACCCCAATGGCAATTAATGTTAACATAGGAGAAGACCTAGAAAGTAAGTCCATTGACTTAAAGTACTATAGGAGCGCGATAGGAAGTCTCCTATACTTAACTGCGAGCCGACCCGACATCCTATTCGCAGTAAGTATGTGCGCCAGGTTTCAAACCTGTGCTAAGGAGTCTCACCTAACCCTAGTTAAGCGTATCCTTAGATATCTTAAGGGTACACTTAACGTTGGTATTTGGTACCCTAGATCTACGGAGTTCGAACTAATCGGCTACTCCGATTCGGACTATGCCGGTAGTAAGCTCGATAGAAAGAGCACGAGTGGTTGTTGTCAACTTCTCGGCTCGAGTCTAGTAAGTTGGTGCAGTAGGAAGCAACACTGTGTCGCTTTATCTACCACCGAAGCTGAATACATCGCGATGGGTGAGTGTGTCACTCAACTTCTTTGGATGAAGCACACTCTCCGCGACTTTAAGTTAGACTTTACGAATACTAAACTTCATGTAGACAACATTAGTTCAATTAATCTTACTAAGAATCCGATATGTCACTCTAGGACCAAACATATAGAGGTCAAACACCAATTCATTCGAGAACATGTGGCCAACGGAGCAATACAACTCGAATACGTCGAATCGAAGTCTAACTTAGCAGACCTATTTACTAAACCCCTACCCGAAGCCGAATTTAGTCTATTAAGACGAAAATTGGGCATGTGCGTAGTAGAATAGGAACTTGCAAATTATATGTTCTTACTACTATTTCTTAAATTTTCATTTTTATGGAACTAGCATAGGACATACCTTAGATATCATGCACCTATAGATTTAAGGAGCCAATACATCTCACAACACATAGGACTAATGTGTTTGTGTACTTAGCCACGTAGATGGGCGTGAGATGTTAGGACCTTACTCCTGGTTCCAGATGTAGATCTAGTGCATCGCCATGAACCATGGAGTATAATCATACACACTAACCGACTCTGACCAGGACTGATTGATCTTTCATATCAATCAAGCCAAATATGAGTCGAACATTTTATAGATGAGCTTATTTTCAGTATATTTTTTTTAAAAATAAAAAATGGGGAACATGCTTGGACTTTAAATTTAACACTTATTTTGTTTTCCGCACACCCCTTACTCTTTTCGATATACGGCAAAAGGGGGAGAAAAAGGCCAAAGTTAAAAGGTCAAAGGGGGTCAAATTTTTTTGACAACTTAAACTCTTACTTCATATTTAAACCAAAAGTTAAAACTTATTCAAAGGCCAAAGAATTCTAAACTTAAACTTATTTATTTTAAATACTATGGCCAATATTAAGTAATTTCGGTTACTTAATTCTTTTTTAGTAGCAAACATCAAGGGGGAGAGTTAAAACTCTTTCTCAAGTACTCACCCTCGGTCAAGGGGGAGGATTCCTCAAGGGGGAGCACTTGAAAAAGAGTTTTTATACTCCTGTTCATTCATGCTCTTAACACTCCTGCTCATTCATGCATATCTTTTCTTAATGCACTTAACTTTGTATGTGGGTTTGCCATAAATCAAAAAGGGGGAGATTGTTGGTGCAGTAGGCACCTAAGTCGAACCTGAGTTTTGATTATAGCAAACGATACAAAGTTAAGCTCATGTTGTTATCTCACGAGCTGAATCGAGTGTGCAGAAAATTGCTATAGCTGGAGCTGAAGGCTAGCGACACCCGGAGGAAGCCGCGGTGGTCGGGCGACACTCAAGTGACTTCGGAGGGAGCCGAAGGAATTGAGTGGAAGGCCGGAAGCAAAAGCAACACGTAAGTATCGAGGTAAGCTCGTGTGTGCGAGTGTAAGTAAGGTCGTATCCTCGTTACGGGGAAAGACTTAAGCGTAGATCCGACCCAAGACATCTCATAGGTGGTCTAGGTCGAGATCGGACGGTCGACGACCGTCGAAATAATGTTTTCTTTAAGCTAACATTGCCTTGCAGCCAGCATCAGTCGACTGGTGATGGCCATCAGTCGACTGCTGGTCAAAGGATCAGCCTCGAGGAGTCAAGGTTTATCACCAAATTTCAAGGGGAGTGGTGCTCAAATATGATTGGCTAGGGTTCCTCTCGAAAAGGGGCTCAAAGGCTATAAAAGGAGGTCCTAACCTAGGGTTTTCATATAATTCTAAGTGCTCAAAAGCTTCCGCAACGCTGCGACTCTCCGACGACTCTACGACAACGAAGTGCTGCCAACAACCCTAGCTTAAGGTCTTTCTTTTTAGTTGTTGGTATAATCCTTGTTATTGTTTTCAATATTGCAACTCTTTTACTCGAGGTTTTTCTATCGTTGCATTTTACTTCGAAGTTTTTTTTGTAATCGTCAAACTCCTACCTCCAACGAGGAGGAGTGTTTTAGTGAATTGCCCTCCGTACACGGTCTAGGACCGTTAGGGCCTTGGAGTAGTAGCCGAAGGCTACGAACCAAGTAAAAAAACAAACTTGTCTCTTTTTGTTTCATTTACATTTCCGCTGCGTATATTTGTCTTGAAACGAATTCGAAAGAAAAAGGCTTTTCGCTATTCACACCCCCCCCCTAGCGAATCGCATCGATCTAACAATTGACCTCCTTGGAGAGAAGACCTTTTTGATATTAGTCAAAAAGGGGGAGAATGTTTAGGAGAGAATGTTATGGAGAGTGTTATCAATTGATGTTATCAATTGTCAATTCGGAGAATTGGAGAGAATGTTTGGGATTACCAATTTGGGATAATTGGTAAGAAGATTTGAGTTAGTGTTCTAACTCAAAGGTATGTGTTTTTGTTAAACATCAAAAAGGGGGAGATTGTTAGTGCAATTGGCCCAGGTCACGATT
Organism: Wurfbainia villosa; assembly: GCA_025175895.1. NCBI lineage: Eukaryota > Viridiplantae > Streptophyta > Magnoliopsida > Zingiberales > Zingiberaceae > Wurfbainia > Wurfbainia villosa. The sequence continues at coordinate 37,824,330 of CM046006.1, forward strand.
GACCAGACTCGAGTTTGACTCGAGTGATGTTTTGATGTTTGTCATGGAAATTTGACATTGATGTCTGATAATATTTTGGAGAGATTGTTGATACAATCGACCCGGGTCATGATTGACCGGACTCGAGTTTGACTCGAGGGGGATTTTGTTGGTTGACTGGAGTTGACAATGTCATGGAAAGTCCGAGTCTTGAGTACTTGGCATGTAAAGTCCAAGCATGGGTCTTGGCAAGGAAAAGTCCAAGTCATGGGTACTTGGCATGGAAAGTCCAAGCATTGGTCTTGGCATGAAAAGTCCAACATGGGTTGGCAAGGGAAAATCCAAGTCTTGAGTACTTGGCATGGAAAGTCCAACATGGGTTGGCAAGGAAAAGTCCAAGTCTTGAGTACTTGGCATGGAAAGTCCAAGCTTGAGTCTTGGCATTTGAGAAGTCCAAGGGGTTTGATATTGGCGGCGTAATGTCCAAGCAAGAGTCTTGGCAACATAAGTCCAATGGTTGGCGGCGTAAAGTCCAAGCGGAGTCTTGGCAGCGTAAGTCCAATGTGCCTTGGCGGTGTAGACACCGTTAGCATGACATAGCCGATAGAAGCACCTAAAGACTAGCACAATGGATGAACAAGTCATGGATGACTTGGAGGGATCCGAAAGGCGTGAGGCTGACGGAGGTGGCTAGAAGGCTTAGGTCTAGGCTAAAGGTGGTCTAGCAAGTATGGGGGAACCATACTTGGGTTAAAACCTCATGTTTGAGGTGTGTTAGTCGACTGGTGTCATGTGGCAGTCGACTGATGTGAGTCAACTAGGGTTTGACTGCGAGAAGTGTCCCAACAATTGACTGTCAGAGGTTGACAGTCGACTGTTAGCTCGAGCAGTCGACTGATCGTGTGATCAGTCTGTTGGGTTTCCGGCACCGCGGCGTGTGTGTGTTCGATCACGTTTCGTAAACATGAACACAGCGGAAGCAATAAAAATAATAAATCTACATTTATTACAACACACACAACGCACGCATGCATATTACAACAAGTGTAGACATAACCGTAAATTTAAATTTGCAATAAAAGGAAATTTATCTACGTTATACCTTTCGTATGACGTGTAGCGGGAACGGCATCAACCGGAATGATCCTCGCTAGAATCATCTCTATCTGTATCCACGCCGAGTTCCTCAGGATGACTTCGCTAAGTCACGAGCTTCGTCTTCGTACAGGTTACTAGCCTCGTGTTGAAGACGACGTGATCGAGAGATGATCATGATCCGAATCCAAATTCGGATCCTAATACGAGTTCTCAAACAGCAATACGTAAGAGGTATTCGTCAACCAATTGGCCAGAATCGCCGTCCTCCACCTCGGAGGATTATCGGAGATCGAATCCCGGTAGTTTAGCTGCCGGAGCTCTAACCGTCGTCCAAGCGGCGCTCCGGCGAGGAGAGAAGCTGTCGAAAACTGGACAGCTTGGTGGAGGAGTAAGCGCCCGGCCAAAACAAAGGAAGCCAAGTGCTCACCTTTTCACGAGGCCTAGGAAGATCACGGAGGGTCGCGGAGGATCACCGGCTGAAGCTTGGGCGCCGGCAAGGACTTGGGCCGGCACAAGAGCTGCGGCAAGCTAGGGTTGGCGGCAGAGTCTCCCAAGGAGAGGTGGCGGCAACCTTTGCTAGGGTTTTGGATTAGGGCTTAATTATCCATTAAGCCCTCTTTTATAGAGAACTAATTCTCTTAATGGTTATTGGATCATAACCATTAGGCCCGTTAACCCGCTCCATTAAGATAAGTTAAAATAAACCAAACCATGATGGTTTATTTTAAGTTAAAACGAACCGAACCAACTTGTGGTTCAGTCGTTTAAAATAAACCAAACCCTTTGGTTTATTCTCCTCCATTGGATTAGAACCAAACCATTTTGGTTCATCCATTATGTCTTCATAAGACACGGCCCATCCACGCTTCCATTGCGTGAAATGATTTCATGCTCGCTTTATGTTTGGTCGACCAAACCTAGTTCTCTCGATGCGAGAATCTCATTCTCAAGCTCGTTTTAAATCCTTTGGATTACGCTCGTTGTCGTGTGACCAAATAGGTTCTCGGTTTATGTTGGCCGTCTATAATTAACCATTAATTATAGAGCGATCATGAGTGGCACCTAGTAGTACATCATGATCCCCAATTAGCGAAAAAGATCAGCGGTTGATCGAACTATTTACGAAACCCTTGATGGCTCGAATGATTAGGTGCCCCATTCCCTTCACTCATCTTATACCCACTTGGTTGGGACATGAGTCTATTGTGTCGGTCCCCACTAAGTGACTACGTCACACCTAGCCCAAGTATCATTTCCTCATCCTACAGTTCTAGTTACTCCACATGTATCGAAGAGTACCTTACTCTAAACATGTAATGCTTTGGCCAAAGACTTTAGTAACAATCCGACGAGAGGCCATGGGTATACATCTCCTCGCAAGGAGTGGTGAATCCTTTATAGGCTATTCAAACACCTTCGATCACTTGACTTATACCCAATCATCCGGGTCCACATCTCCTTAGAGATGTTTGCTTAAGATGTCAAAGCATAAGTCTCCATGATCAAGATGACTTGAATACCGCAAGTCAAAGGAACATCGCACTTAAGCCAGAAGAACTTCATTGACATATCTATATATGCAGAGAACCATATGAAGTCTTACGGTGGTCACTCCAATGAACTAGTTACCATAACTAGCATCCACGATTAACTCCGGACATCACAATGTCTCGGCCCGGTGAGAATCACCGCTTGGATACACCAAGGAGTATCTTGTTGGTGCAGAGCACCTAAGTCGAACTGAGTTTTGATTATAGCAAGCGATACAAAGTTAAGCTCATGTCGTTATCTCACGAGCTGAATCAAGTGTGCGAAGATTGCTATAGCCGGAGTGAAGGCTAGCGACACCGGAGGAAGCCGCGGTGGTCGGGCGACACTCGAGTGATTTGGAGGGAGCCGATGGAATCGAGTGGAAGGCCGAAGCAAAAGCAACACGTAAGTATCGAGGTAAGCTCGTGTGTGTGGCGTAAGTGAGGTCGTATCCTCTTTACGGGATGATCTTAGCGTAGATCCGACCCAAGACATCTCATAGGTGGTCTAGGTCGAGATCGGACGATCGAACCGTCGGAAGTATGTTTTGTTGAGCTAACTTTGACTTGCGGCAAGCATCGATCATTGCCCGACTTGGAGGACTCATTGCCCGTGTATCGATCGTGCCGAAGGTCATCAATCGGGATCTTGCCATCGATCGATTGATGATGGCCATCGGATCGGTGATGGTCAATGATCAGATTCGAGGAGTCAAGGCTTATCACTCCACCTCAAAGCGGTTTGGTGTCCATTTGTGATTGGTTGAAGACCCACTCGAAAAGGGGCTCAAAGGCTATAAAAGGAGGGCCAAACCTAGGGTTTTATCAACTATTCTAAGCCTCCAAAAAGTCTCCGTTACGCTGTAACTCTCCGACAACGAAGTCCTTCCATTCCGACGTCTAGGTTTAACTCTTATTATTCTTGTACGTCGGTATTAGTTTTTCTTGTCATTTACATTTCCGGAGCTTTTATCGTATACGAGGAGAGGGGGAGTGTCCCTCTACCTCAAGTTTTTTTGGTTCCTTCTTGTATCGATTAACTCCTACCTCTAACGAGGAGGAGTTCCTTTAGTGCTTTTGCCCTCCGTACGTGGTCAAGGACCACTAGGGCCTTGGAGTAGTAGCTTTCGGCTACGAACCAAGTAAAACCCTTGTGTCGATTGTTTTTTTTATTTTTACATTTCCGCTGTAATTAACTAATTATCTCTCGAGTTTTAACGAAAGAAAAAGAAAAGGTTTTTCGCTATTCACCCCCCCCCCCCTCTAGCGAACCACATTGATCCAACAATTAGTATCAGAGCCGGGGGCGCTTAGATTTGGTGAAACCACCAATCTAACATTTTTTTTTCAGATTTGTTTTTCGTTCGTTTAAATTTTTCTCCCGCACTACTAATCCAAGATGAAGTCTTGGTACTCTTCGTTTGATTTTGTTTTGCAAGTATTCGCTTTTGGAGTAGCCGACGGTCAAATGGGCATAACTTTTTGTACAAGTTGACCCATGACACGGTCTACCTACCAAATCGAAGCCCTCGCAGAGATCTACACTTCTTACAGGGGCTTACCCCCGTAACAAGTTGTTTTCGTCCTCAAAAATCGACGTTTAGTAGCCTTTCGGGGACATCGAAGGTCTTCTTTTTAGTCTCCTTGTTTTTTGTTCTAATTGCCCATCTCGAGGGTTTTAGCACCGTCCGACCTCCGTTTTACAACGGAGATGATTTCCGTTATTGGAAAGGTCGGATGGAATGCTTTCTCAAAACCCAAATCGAGATGTGGATCATAATCCAAACGAGTTTCACACTTCCGACTAATGAAGTGGGTGACTCCTTGGATTATGATCAATGGACCGTTGCAACAAAACGACAAGTCGAAGCCGATGCCAAGGCAACACAAATCCTTCAATGCGGCCTATCCAAGGAAGAGCTAAATCGCGTTGGCCCCTTCATAAGCGCAAAGGATCTTTGGACAAAGCTAATCGAGTTACACGAAGGATCGGATCAAGCTAAGGTTTGCAAACGTGATTTGTTATTCAATAAATTGTACACACTAAAAATGCAGGAACACGAGTCCGCGACGCAACTCCACGCCCGTGTCCAAGACATAGTCAACAACCTACACGCAATCGGGCAAAAGGTCGAAAACCGCGACCTTATAAGGTATGTCCTAAACTCTTTTCCGAGGACTACCTTATGGGCATCCATGGTTGATGCCTATAAGGTCTCCAAGGACCTTTCTAAAATTAGGTTAGACGAACTCTTTTCAGATTTCGAATTACATGAACAATCCAACTCGGAACCCGAGAGGGGTATAGCCTTGTTTGCAGGTTCAAAGAAGAAGAAAATCGCAAGCAAGCCACCACCACCCGAGGAGGAAGATGAGTCCGAAGAAGAAGTTGACCCGGAGTTGACTGCCGAACTAATGAACCTAGCTCGAAGGATAGCCAAGGGACGAAAGCGAACTACGACTCGACCAACCAAGGTAAGCCTAAAAGTTCTAACATTAGGTGTTATGAGTGCAACAGGTTTGGACATATCAAGTCCGAGTGCCCCAAGCTCAACCACCAAGCACCTAAGCATAAGAAGGCCCTCAACGTGACATGGGAAGAAGTGTCATCCGAAGAAGACGAAGATCATGTCTTCATGGCGAAATCAATTGAGTCAGACACGGAGACCGAACTTGAGTCAGAACCTGAGGATGACTCGGACTACGAAGCTACCTTCAAGTCAAGCCACGGATACGCATCCGGTTCAAAAGATACCCTTAAGGTGAGTCGAACCTTATTTAATACTTTACATAATACGGTTAGGTTTTTGTCTAGGAAGTTAGCTAAGTCCGAGTCCAAGGTCGAGACCCTTGTTGAGGAGGTTAAACTCCTCAAACACGAGGTCTCCCTAACCTCTTCGACTAGTCGAGTTCAAGAGAAGGACTCAACTCGAGTTGAAAAGCTCGAAGTTGAGAACTCTCTCTTGAAAAGTCAAGTCGAAGATCTTAGGAACACGTTGGAAAGGTTCACTTCGGGATCCAAAGGACTTGACCTCCTACTTGGATCTCAAAGGGCCGTGTACAACAAGGCTGGACTCGGGTTTAACTCAAACACGACTAATAGGTCGTATATGTCGATTGTAAGTCGACATAAGAAACATATCCAAGCATGGGTCCCTAAGAACTTTTTGATTTCAACTCTAGGATCCAACCCGTACTGGGTTCCCAAGGACCAAATCCACTATGTGGATAGACCGAACCGATTCAACGGTCTAGGGGGAGCCAGTACAAAACATGTTTGTACTTTAACTTAGAAATTGCATGTTTTAACTTAGAATGTTTATGCTTTAACTTAGAAATTGCATGCTTTAACTTAGAAAGTTTGTACTTTAAAACTTGTGAACTCACTTAGAACAAAAACATAACCAACTAAAATTTTTCGAAAAGATTGAGCCTCGGGGAGCCTCTTTTCAAAAACATAACCAACTAAAATTCTTTGAAATGATTGAGCCTCGGGGAGCCTCTTTTCAAAAATAACTAGTTAGACGAGGAAATAATTTTAGGTGAGTCAAGTCATCATTTTCTTGAAAATGGCTTTGTCTAAGGAAGTGGTCGATGATCCGATAAAAGAAGGCCCGTGTGCCTCGCCACGACCTGGAAGTCATGATCTTGAAAAGGTAAACTTGACAAGCCTAGGGTTAAATCCAAATCTAACATAAAATTACTTGAACCTAAATCCACTTAATCAACTTAATTGGAAGTCATCTCAAAAAAAAAACACATAAGTATAACATGCTTGATCATATAGACTCCGGTGAGATGACCTAGGGTTAACAACTTACAACCAATTTTCTTAACAAAAATCTAACATCCAATCCAACCACCTTGTGTGTAGGATCAATGGATGTTGGACGTGGTGCTCCCGACACATGACCGGGGATCAACTCAAATTCGCAAAGCTTCGATTCAAACGACAAGGATCGGTAGCCTTTGGGAATAACGGCAAGCTCAAAATCATCGGATCAGGTGATATCGAGCTTAACACGAATTTCGTTATTAAAAATGTATTACTTGTAGAGAATTTTGAATATAACTTACTTAGTGTAAGCCAATTGTGTGATAATAACTATAAGGTTATATTTCTAGAAAATGAATGTGTAATTAATACCAACGAAACCTCTAAAACAATTCTTAAAGGAACTAGAAATAACAACATTTATACGATCAACTTAACCAACTCCTCAACTAAGTGTCTTATGACACGGCAAGAGGAATCATGGTTGTGGCACCGACGACTCGGTCACTTGCACCCAAGACTCGTCCACAAGATGAGTCAGAGTGGCTTAGTCAGAGGCTTAGCCAACCTCAACAATTTGGTTAATAAAATCTGTAATGCTTGTCAACAAGGAAAACAACCTAGGACACAAAACAAGTTAACTAACCAAGAACGAACCTCAAGTGTACTTGAGCTCCTGCATATGGATCTATTCGATTCACATGGAGCCAAGTCACTCAATAGAAGTCAATATTGCTTAGTCATAATTGACGACTACTCCAGGTTTACCTAGGTTAGGTTCATCAAACATAAAAATGATACCCTAGATCAATTAATCAATCTATTTAAATTAATCGAAAATCAAAAAGACCTTAAGGTTAAAAGACTTAGAAGCGATCATGGTGGTGAATTCGAAAATCAAAGGTTCACCGACTTCTGTAACCTAAACGGATACCACCATGAATTCTCTTGCCCTAGGACCCCTCAACAAAATGGCCTAGTGGAACGGAAAAATCGAACTCTACAAGAAGCCGCTAGGACCATGTTGAATGAATACGACCTACCCGATAGATTTTGGGCAGAAGCCGTTAGCACGGCTTGCTATGTCCAAAATAGGATCCTTATGGTAAAGAGACACCTTAAGACCTCGTACGAGATTTATCACGATAAAATACCTAACATCAAGTACTTTAGGGTATTTGGGTGTAAGGTACATATCCTAAATACTAAGGATTACCTAGGGAAATTTACATCCAAAACCACGACTGAAATCTTTCTAGGATACTCGACTACAAGCAGAGCTTATAGAGTATATAACCACGATACCCTTAGAGTCGAGGAGACTATCAATGTAGTATTTGATGAAGGACATGAACCTACAAAACCCCCAGCAACCCCAATTAGCGAGCCGATTCATACTAGACCTAACTCTGATCCGGAGATCAGGTCTAGTGTTAATCCTAACCTAGGTCAACCTAGTCACTCTATTGATCAAGTGATAGATGACTCCAACCAAACTAGTGTTCAACCAAGTCACCACATTGATCAAGCATTAGGTGACACAAACCCAACCCAATCTAGGATTCAGACTAACCACCCTATCGATCAAGTGATAGGAGATCCTAATCTAGGAGTTCGAACTAGAGCATCCTATAGGAACCTTAGTCAAATTTCCTTAATTTCAAAGATAGAACCCAAATCAATTGAACAAGCTCTTCTTGATCCCGATTGGATTATTGCAATGCAAGAAGAGCTAGCTCAATTTAATAGGAATGAAGTGTGGGAATTAGTACCATCACCTAAAGACAAAACGATAATTGGAACAAGGTGGGTGTTTCGAAACAAGCTTGATGATAAAGGTGAAGTAGTTAGAAACAAGGCTAGGTTAGTCGCCAAAGGATTTAGCCAAGTCGAAGGCTTAGATTACGACGAAACCTATGCCCCAGTAGCTAGACTCGAATCCATTCGAATGTTGCTAGCTTATGCCGCACATCGAGGATTTAAGCTGTTTCAAATGGATGTTAAGTCGGCATTCCTAAATGGATACATTAAAGAAGAAGTTTATGTTAGCCAACCCCCCGAATTCTAAAATCTAGATAAACCCGACCATGTTCTAAAACTTAAGAAAGCTCTCTATGGACTTAAACAAGCTCCTCGAGCTTGGTACGAGACACTTTCAATCCATCTTAAGTCAAAAGGGTTTAACCAAGGCTTAGTTGACCCAACTCTCTTCGTAAAAACCTTAGGTAAAGAAATATTCATAGCTCAAATTTACGTAGACGATATAATTTTTGGAACCTCTAACTCAGCCTTACTAAACGAGTTCATTTCACTCATGGAAAGTGAGTTCGAAATGAACTTGGTAGGCGAGTTAAGTTTCTTTTTAAGTCTACAAATTAAACAAACTAAGGATGGTATATACCTATATCAACAAAAATACACTAAGGAGTTAATTAAAAGATTTGGAATGCAAGACGCTAAGATAATAAACACCCCAATGGCGATTAATGTTAACATAGGAGAAGACCTAGAAAGTAAGTCCATTGACTTAAAATACTATAGGAGTGTAATAGGGAGTCTCCTGTACTTAACTGCAAGCCGACCTGATATCTTATTTGCAGTAAGTATGTGCGCCAGGTTTCAAACCTGTGCCAAGGAGTCTCACCTAACCCTAGTTAAGCGTATCCTTAGATATCTAAAGGGTACACTTAATGTCGGTATTTGGTATCCTAGATCTACCGAGTTCGAACTAATCGGCTACTCCGATTCGGATTATGCCGGTAGTAAACTCGACAGAAAGAGCACGAGTGGTTGTTGTCAACTACTCAGCTCGAGTCTAGTGAGTTGGTGCAGTAGGAAGCAACATTGTGTTGCCTTGTCTACCACCGAAGCCGAATACATCGCGATGGGTGAGTGTGTCACTCAGCTTCTTTGGATGAAGCACACCCTCCGCGACTTTAAGTTAGACTTTACGAATACTAAACTTCACGTAGATAACATTAGTTCAATTAATCTTACAAAGAATCCAATATGTCACTCTAGGACCAAACATATAGAAGTCAAACACCATTTCATTCGAGAACATGTGGCCAACGGAGCCATACAACTCGAGTACGTCGAATCGAAATCTAACCTAGCAGACCTATTTACTAAACCCCTACCCGAAGCCGAATTTAGTCTATTAAGACGAAAATTGGGCATGTGCGTAATAGAATAAGAACTTGCAAACTATATTTTCTTACTACTATTTCTTATTTTTCATTTTGATGGAACTAGCATAGGACATACCTTAGATAACATGCACCTATAGATTTAAGGAGCCAGTACATCTCACAACACATAGGACTAATGTGTTTGTGTACTTAGCCACGTAGATGGGCGTGAGATGTTAGGACCCTACTCCAGGTTCCAAGATGTAGATCAAGTGCGTCAATATGAACCTCGGAGTATAAATATGCAACTAATATTAACCAACTCTAATCAGGACTTGTTGATAATATCATTTCAATCAAGTCAAACTAGAGTTGAACATTTAGATGAATTATTTTCACATACTATTTTCAAAATCATCATGCTTGGACTTAAGGTTTTCTTAATGCCCCCACTTTTTCCTGATTTATGTCAAAAGGGGGAGAAAGAGCCAAAGTTAAGGGCCAAAGTTAGGGTTCAATTTCAAATTTTAACCTGGCCTAAGTTAAGGGGGAGTAAGGTTTAGGTTTCAACTCTTCGGAATTGAAAACTTTAAAGGCCTAAGTTAAGTAATGTCATTTACTTAACTCGTTATCTTTTGTGTTTGGAGTTAAGTAATGCCATTTACTTAACTCATTACCTTTTGTGTTTGGAGAACTAAAAGTCTTTTTCAAGTACTCACCCTCGGTCAAGGGGGAGGTTTCCTCAAGGGGGTGTACTTGAAGAAAATCCTTACTACTCCAACTTAATCTTCGTTTGTTTCTAATGCACATTATTCTTTATGCTTGCTATTTACTTAACTTTGTATGTGGGTTTGCCATAAATCAAAAAGGGGGAGATTGTTGGTGCAGCAGGCACCTAAGTCGAACCTGAGTTTTGATTATAGCAAACGATACAAAGTTAAGCTCATGTCGTTATCTCACGAGATGAATCAAGTGTGCAGAAGATTGCTATAGCTGGAGCTGAAGGCTAGCGACACTCGGAGGAAGCCGCGGTGGTCGGGCGACACTCGAGTGATTTCGGAGGGAGCCGATGGAATCGAGTGGAAGGCCGGAAGCAAAAGCAACACGTAAGTATCGAGGTAAGCTCGTGTGTGTGAGCGTAAGTGAGGTCGTATCCTCTTTACGGGGATGATCTTAAGCGTAGATCCGACCCAAGACATCTCATAGGTGGTCTAGGTCGAGATCGGACGATCGAAGACCGTCGGAAGTATGTTTTGTTGAGCTACGAAGCATCACCGACTACTGGAGGACTCATTGCCGGTATCGATCGATCATTGAAGGTCATCAATCGGTGATCCGCCATCGATCGTGATGATGGCCATCGATCGTGATGGTCAATGATCAGATTCGAGGAGTCAAGGCTTATCACTCCACCTCAAAGCGGTTTGGTGTCCATTTGTGATTGGTTGAAGACCCACTCGAAAAGGGGCTCAAAGGCTATAAAAGGAGGGCCAAACCTAGGGTTTTATCAACTATTCTAAGCCTCCAAAAAGTCTCCGATTCGCAACTCTCGACAACGAAGTCCTTCCATTCCACGCCCAGGTTTAACTCTTATTATTCTTGTACGTCGGTATTAGTTTTTCTTGTCATTTACATTTGAGCTTTTATCGATACGAGGAGAGGGAGTGTCCCTCTACCTCAAGTTTTTGTGGTTCCTTCTTGTATCGATTAACTCCTACCTCTAACGAGGAGGAGTTCCTTTAGTGCTTTTGCCCTCCGTACGTGGTCAAGGACCACTAGGGCCTTGGAGTAGTAGCCTTCGGCTACAAACCAAGTAAAACCCTTATGTCGATTGTTTTTTTTATTTTTACATTTCCGCTGCAATTAACTAATTATCTCTCGAGTTTTAACAAAAGAAAAAGAAAAGGTTTTTCGCTATTCACCCCCCCCCCTCTAGCAAACCACATCGATCCAACATATACCTCGTGCTAGTCTCGACAGAATTGATGGTGTCCAAATCCATCAATTCATCGACTAGGGATAATTCCGATACATCACAATTACACATGTAGAGATACTCACTAGTTGTGATCCAATCACAAATTCTCTCATGCTGTGAATCGCATCGTGGACATTCAGTAAATGAGTTTAAGATCCAATCAAATACATGAAACATGTATACTCAAATAGTGAATCTTCATTTATCATATAAATGGTTCATACATAAGGCGATTGCCTTAGGACATCTCTCATATATTACTAACACAGTCGACTGGTGCTCGAGAATTTGGGCACAGAATGGAGTCGAGACTCGACTGCGGGGCAAGCAGTCGAGTGAAGGCTCCATCAGTCGACTGATGATGGATCCGTTGGATTTTTTCAGCATTGATCTAGTCGTTGTCTCACGACAACAGTGTCATCAGTCGACTAATGGTCCCAAGCAGTTGACTGATCAGCGATTTCCAGCCCAGGTTACAGCTTTAAAGGAAGCTCGTGGAGGAGGAAATCACCACCAGTTCTTGAGGCCTTTTGGGGTGATTTGTTGCTGCAAATCAGGGTCTCCAAGTGCAATTCAAGTAACCATAAAGCAAGCAATCAAAAGAGCATTTGTAAAGTTTTTATTTGTATAAATTGTTGTATTATTTTTGTATTTGCTTGTTTTACCTTGTATTACTTTTGTAATCTATTATAAGAGGTTTCTCCGTCTCCGAATTGTTCCAAGAAGGAGTTATTATTGATTAGTGGTGTGTGGTCACATCGCTAGAGCTCGTTCGAGCTCGATCCATGGAGTAGGAACCATTCGGTTCTGAACCACGTTAAATACTTGTGTAATTGTATGTTTGTCTATTTCGTTATTGCTTTATTTCCGCTGTGCACTAACGAGATTTGTAGATAAGCAAACGTGAACGAATTCTATCTCGCAACGAATCGACGCTATTCACCCCCCCCCCTCTAGTAGTCAACATTTCCGCTACAGTCCACCCCCTATTGCAGTTCATGGCCAATCCATAGCCAAGGATGACAAACAAGACCATGTATGTGCTATTCTAGGCTTTAGCGACTCTAAAGGATCGAGTGGTAGTGTTGGAGGAAGAGGGTGTGGTGGTACTTGTGGGCATGCTGAAGATAAGCAGCAAGTGGTGGAAAGATGTGGCAAGGTTGTCCTTCATGGAGATGCAGTCGAGAAGGAAGTGACTCTTTCTAATCTAGTGAAAAGTCGATGGTTGTTGCAACCAAGTTGGCATCTCTTTGTCTCAGTTCTCACAGACAACACCATTTTGACAGGGTCTCTTTCTAGCAAGCTCGGAATCCTCCTCTTCCCTCTTCTTTGAATAATAGAATGGGTTATCTTTTGGGAATACTATCATGGCTCACGATCTGCAAGTGGAAAGAATAGTAAAGGTGGACCGATTTTAACGACATGATCCCTCCAATACTCAAGTCAGTATCTAATGAAGGGAAGAGAAAAGCAATAGAATCAAGAAAAAAGAATAGCAAATGGGGAAATCTTAGTTGGGGAAGAAGAGTTATCTCTGCATACCAAAATAGAGAAAGAACTATCCCCTTCTCCTTTACTTTCAGGAGCCTTATATAGTGTCTCAAGCACTGACTTGTTGACCAAGTCTATCCACTTGTAATATTCTTTGAATGATTATTAGGAAACAATCGTTACACAAAGTCTTTGTCTCCTCTAACAAGCTTCTTCTTTGTTACATATTAAGGGGACCAGATCATTCCTCATAAATTGTCACGTATGCCACAAGTTATAGGTCCAGGAATAGGTGCTCGGGAAAATAGAATACTCAGGGAAAACCAATAGTACTAGACTCGAGAATGCCATTAACACTCGGGAGAATATATAATACTTGGCTCAGAAAGGCCAGTAATACTCATGAGAATATATATCCTCGGCTTGGGAAAATAGATGGTGCTCAGGGAAAATCAATAATGCTCGCCTCGGAAAGACCAGTACTACTTAGAAGAATAGATAGTGCTCGACTCGAGAAGACAGATTTGACTCAGGAAAAATCAATAGTGCTCAGCTCGGGAAGGCTAGTAATACTCGGGAGAATAGATAATGCACAGCTTGGGAAGGTCAATAATACTCAAGAGAATAGATAGTCCTCAGCTCGGGAAAACATATGGCGCTCAGGGAAAACTAATAGTGTTAAGCTCGAGAAGGCCAGTAATACTTGAAGAATAGATAATGCTCGGCTCGAGAAGGCCAGCAATACTCAAAGGATAGATAGTGGTGCTCAAGCGAGCAGATAGAGCCCAAAAAAACCAATAGATCTTGGGTAAGCAAATAGAGCTCGAAAAAATCAATAGATTGTGACAGGTCACTACCTGAGTATCGACTACCATCAAGGTTCACATAACATAGCAGGTCTAACTGCTATTTTGTAAAATTTCTCTTTAAATTTTAAAGATATTTTACGATCACAAATAATACTCAATGATCTCATCCATTTCAATCATCCTGCTTTGTATTTTATATAAGATATCTCTCTCAATCCCTCTATCTTTTTATAAAAATAATTATAAATATTTAAAACTTTCGATTATAGATAAATAATTATTTCTTTACTTAATAATTATATAAGTATATCTAACATTGTTAAATTTAAGTTTCATATATTTTGTCTTTACTCTACTAAGTGTAAGATCTTTTACTTTTAGCATTTCTCTCTAAAATTCAAATTTAATATTTATTTTTCACATATCTCGTCTACTAAAATATTACTTTAAAAAATTAATTTGAGCAAAATTATTTAAATTTGAATTAATTATATTGCACAAATAGTATAATAACTACTTTTTGAAATCGAACGAATATTTTTTCCTTTCCATCAAATATATATCTCATTAAACTTTTACTGAGATGAAATTTTTACAAATCAATCTAAACTCCAAGATAACCATTATCATTTCACTTCATTCCATGAAGCCTAGTGGCACTTTACAGCAACAATATGACACAAAATTGTTAATTTACAAAGTGTGTCAATAGTATATATAGAGCACCATGAAATAGAAACAATGGTAAAAAATTTATTGTGTATGATTTACCGATCACATATTTAAATTTCAAAAATAATTTCTTATAAAATAAAATAAAATTAGATATAATAGATTCTTCTTTAAAACTATATATTAATGATTATCTTTTATTGGACATGGCTAAACAGCAGGATAATGATTTATGTGTACATGAAACTTAATTCACGGTGGGCAGTCCATTTTCTAAATTGGATGAGAGGATGAGAAGCATAAGGCGGGAAGTGATGGTAATTGGATGAGGTCTTGTCCCACCATGCATACCTTACATTGGTCTTCTAGACGCTCAAACAATATCTCCTTGAGGAGACGTGGAATTCTACCCATTCATTATAGTTTACATACGTGTACGGTAACTTCTACGACCGACCAATACTTGTTGGTCCTCAAAAATAATAGAAAATAAAATAATAATAATAATAATATAGGCATTGCATTGCAACTCAAACTCATACAACAACTTCTATTAATAGATATAAAGAGAGGTTTAGCCCCAGAGCATAACGCAAGCAATTGACAGGATCTCATCGATATAAAATTAAATATTTATAGTTCGAATTTCACCCACGATAAATTTTATAATTTTATCTTTCAAATGGGACACGCACTGAAGAATATTGAACTGATAGAGTGTTCGTTATTCACGCTTCCTGATTTATTCAAATGATTGATAGAAAAATTTCATATAGAGCTGAGTCAGTTATTCTCAAAATTAGTCGAATCTAAGATTTGAATATCTAATGTCAATCAATAAATAAATAAATATATATATATATATATATATAGAGATTTTTAACTTGGGCACCCAAATGGATAACTGAGTATGTGAAAAGTGAAAATACTGTTCATGAAAAAGTCGTCCTTTTTGGATGCTCATTTTGAGCGAGACTAATATATATATATATATATAAGAGATTTAACTCAGTCGGGGTAAAATTGAATTTAGCTGTATTTAAAGTTATTTATTAGAAATTTTATTGAACTCCAAATGAATTTGAGTTTATTTATGGAACTCAACTGATAAGGTCATTCTTATAAATTGATTATATATTTATCTAAATCATGAAAGTTATACTATTTTCTTTTTTTAACAAATTATAAATATTTTTAAATTATAAAAAAATATAAAATTTATGTATTTGAGTAAAAGTAAAAAAAAATAAATTTTATAATTAAATCATATTTAAATAAATAAATAAATTTATTCAATTCATAAATTTACTAGTATTGAAATTTGTTTATTTTATATATTTAAATAGATTATTCATTTATAATTTTACATCTAAGTTGAAGTTATATATATATATATATATATATGCCTTTCCTTTTTCCCAGGTCAATAAGTTACCATGTTACTCATGATTATTGTCTACCTATTTGGTTTATTCCTCCACTGGATTTGTAAACAAATTAAATGTTCATGAATAAATTTGATATTCAATTTGATAAGAATTTATTTATATTCATTCAATATATATCAAAGTTAATTAAATGAAGATTGATAAATTAAATAAATAGACTTAAACACATATGTAATTGATTTGTTAATGTTCTTGAACACGATTTGTCAACATATTCATGAACAATATTCATAAATAGTGCTCATAAACACAGTTTCTAAACTATATTTATGAGCAAAACTCATAAACTATGTTCATGATCAAATTTATTTATAAGATTGTTTGTACTTACTTGAATTATTTATAGTAACCAATCAAATAAAAATTAATATATCAAAACTTCAAATAAATATATTTAACTTAAGAGCTTGATAATATTTAAATAAGTCAAATTTAAAACAAACTTAATTTGAGATTAATTAGATATCAATTAAATAAATCAATCTCAATTTAAATTCAAATGAAACTTAACTATAAAAAAATTCAAATCAAGCTTGAATAGTTGTTTCAATACCTTAGTTATTTTTAGACATGATTTGATTCAGCTTGATTATTTTATCAAATAATCTTTTTTTTATAATTTCTATATTCAAATCTTCGATCTGACTAAATTCGAGAGGTGAATGGTCCGATCCACAGAAGCTCCCATCGGCCACCAGGATCAATTAAAAAACATATGCAATAGAAAATTTTATCAAACAATCTTAAGCATTATAAAATGTTATTTGACTTAATTTATTTACCATCTTAGTCCCCACATGCTGGCCTTGACTAGTCATGATAATATTGACCTCTCCTTCAATGTTATAGATCAAGTATTTAAGCCCCTATGGGCATGACTAACTCAGTTAATAAATAATAGATAAAGATCAATTTCAGAGAAAGTCATGACCTTAGATTATCGATGACTCTTCTCCTTTGTACTTGTCAATTGAAATTCTAATTTATTCTTTCTACGATACAGACAGTGATAGAGTGGAGAGTCATTAATGTGATGATTTCACATCTTAAAAAGGAAGTATTTAGAGAAAAAAATTGGAAAAAGCAAGGGATCTGTTGTCAATACTGAAATATTCTGAATTTTTCTTTGGGAAAAAAAAAAAGCAAAACCTTGAGCCATTTAAAAAACTTCCCAGAATTGCAGGTGTTCGGCAAAAATGTCCACTAAACAATTATCACAAAATTAAATTAAATAAATAAATCTCTTGTTGTCTGTCTTATAAGAGCTATCGGTTTGTTGCGTGCCAAGTCACGAGCACGCAGGTGTAGGGTACTCGGCGACACACACGGCGGCAATGCCTTCCCATAGCCGGAGACGAAGCACTCGGGTCATCCAACGAGGCGCGAGCAGGAATGAGGAAAAGAGGGAGCAAAGGGCAGAACCCCGCGTCCGGAAACGACGGCGGCTTGCTACGTCGTCGGCGGAGGCGAGGGCGGACTACTTCGACGTGCTTCCGGATGATCTCCTCGTCTCCGTGCTCTCGAAGCTCAGCTTCTCCGCCCAACGCCCTGCTGATTTTATAAGCGCCCTCTTGAAGTACGCCGATTGATCCGCCCCACTTTTCCTTGCCGATGAGTTTAATCATCGCCCTAAAAGTTGCGTTTATAGTCGGTTTCGTGGATAAAAATTTGATTTTTTTTTAATTAGTTCTTTCTTTTTCAGATGCAAGCGATTCCATGCCCTGGGACACCATCCTCTGGTGCTGTCCAAGGCCGGCTCAAGCTGTCTCTCTGTTCGAGCAAAGGCGTGGCGTGATTCCGCTCACAGATTCCTCAAGAGATGCGTCGATTGCGGAAACCTAGAAGCGAGTTATATCCTCGGAATGGTGTGTAATATTTCTCTGCGATTTGTTCTCGGCGATGAGCGCCTTTTGTGACTTGGGGATAAAGTTGCAGCTTTTAATTGTTCTCGGTGATGAGCATCTTTTGGGATTTGGGGGATAAAGTTGCGATTTTTTTTTTGTGCAACCAGATTCGATTCTACGCGCTAGAGAACAGGGGAAGCGGAGTTTCGCTGATGGCGAAGGCGGCCGTAGGTTCCCACGCCGCCGCTCTTTATTCTCTGGCGATCGTACAGTTCAACGGCAGCGGCGGCTCCAAGGCTCACAAGGATCTCCGCGCCGGCGTCTCATTGTGTGCCCGCGCGGCGTTCCTCGGCCACGTCGACGCTCTCCGGGAGCTCGGCCACTGCCTCCAGGACGGCTACGGCATCCGACGCAACACTGCCGCGGGCCGGCGTCTCCTGGTGCAGGCCAACGCCCGGGAGCTCGCGGCCGCCGTCTCCTCCTCCTGGCCCGAGTGGCTGGAGAAACGCCGTCTGGCCGTGCCCGGAGGCTACTCTCTTCTGAGCGACTACGGGTGTATCTTGCCGGCCCCAGAGCCGCACCCCGCTAACAGGTTCCTGGTGGAATGGTTCGGGAGCCGCGGAGAGACGGCGAGCGAGGGACTGCGACTCTGCTCCCACCGAGGATGCGGGCGGAGGGAGACGCGTCGCCACGAGTTCCGGCGGTGCTCGGTGTGTGGCCTGGTCAACTATTGCTCGAGGGCGTGCCAGGCGTTGGATTGGAAGCTGTCGCACAAGCCTGAGTGCGCCCCGACGATGCCATGGGTCGCCGCCTCGCAGTGAAAGAGAGAAGACAGAAGACGGACTTTGCCATTTTACAAGAAATCGAGCACACTCCTGAATTTAATGCAAATTTTGGATTTTTTTATGGCTAATTTTAATTTAAACTTTAATTATGAAAAAAATGCATCGTAAATCAGTTGTCCGCTTTCTATTATTATTTTTATTATTATTATTCAACGGTCAATATTTGTCATCTTTTATTTTATTTTTTTTAAATGACACAATATATTAAGATTTTAAATCCGATTAATTCTAAAATAGTCAATTCGATTGGATGAGAAAAAATTAGAAAGTACACGTGCATTCTATTTGAAAGATAAATTTTATAAATTCATCATCTTTTACTTTTTTTTTTTTTTTGGTCAAGTATCTAAATTGTAAGCTCGACTAATTCTGACTCAATTTTATAAAAAAATTTCATCATCCACCTTGGTTAATCGAGAAGTGTGAATAACAGATATTTTATTAGTTTAACATCCTTTAAAAAAAAAAATAATGTGCTCATCTCAAATATCTCTCTTCGTCAATCCACGCCTAAATAAAAGAAGATAAATCACGAAAGATATTTTAGATCAATTAAAAATTAACACAATGAAAGAATAGATATCTTAAAAAATTTTACACCTTCCAATATCTTTTTACTGTATTAAACTTCGATAAAGTGTGGTTAATTAACTTTTTTTAATTAATTGCCCTATTTGTAACCGTTTTAGTAAAAATTACTTTAATTATAATATTTGATCCATTTAAAATTTTTATCAAAATAAAACAATTTTAATTAATATTTGAATAATTTTGATGAGTTTGAAAATATTTTTTTACTATAATTACTTAGTAGTATGTTGAAAACTTTAAATAAAATTATTATTAAAGGATTATATATATATATATATATATGATCTCATGGACAACGATTTCCTTGCTCCCGTACGCGCCTGAGTACGCACAATGAATGAGGAATGCACAGTGCTCCACCATCAGAGTCGTTGTCATCGTTGCTGGTCGGCATCGCTTTCGAACGATCAAATTTTGATCGTAATCCGATCGTGGTTCGATCGACATCGGAGTTCGGTTGGATCACATCTAGATTCAAGACGAATCGCAGTCGGATTCAGGTTGAATCGTGGTCGGATTCAAGTTGAATCGCGGTCGAAATCAGCTGTTATGTGGGCGCTAATGGTCGCAACACTGGCAGTTGTAATTCTATTGGATTACGATTGGAATCGACTGTGATTGTAGTCGGAATTGACCGCGATTGAAGCCGCTAGTGACTACGACATTGACAACCACAATTCGGCCAGACTTCGACTACAATTCGACTGGAATCCGGATGTGATCCGGTGGACATCAAAGTCCAATCGAATCGCGGTTGATTCTAATCGCAATCGGTTGAAATTCAACCACGATCTGGTCGACATCGGAGTTCGGTCAGATCGCGACCGAATCCTGGCTAGATTGCGGTTGGAATCTGACCAAATTATAGTCGCCAATGTTGCAATCATTGGCGACCGCAATCGCAGCCACAATTTGATTAGAATCTGACTGTGGTTTGATCGGCATCGGAGTCCGATCAGATCGCAATCAGATCCCAAGCGACTCATGGTCCGAATAGGCCGAGATTGTGGCCATTAGCAATCGAAATTTAGCTAGATTTCTCTGCGATCTGGCTGAAATCTGATCGTGATCCGGTCGAAATTCGATTGTGATCCAACCGAAACTTTGACTCCGGTCTGATTGCGATTGAATTTTAGTCGAATCACAACCTAAATCAACCATGATTGAGCCTGCCAACGACCGCGTTGGCAGTCGCAATCGCAGCCTGTCGCTGACAACCACAATCGTTGTCGATTCCGACCGCAATCTGGTCAAACTCCAGTGCAGACCAGACTGCAGTTGGATTCCAATCGAATTTCGACTGGAATTCAATCGCTTGACAGCAATGTTACGCGGCTAAAGCTCCGACGAGAAACACTATGCATTTTTTGATCTGTTAGGCACATGATCAATATGCGCTCGTGCGCGACTTCATCTCAGTCGTCCAATTGCACAAAGATGCATATATAACCCTGACTCCGACCAAATTCTTCTTCGTCGATTATCATCTACACTATAACCCTGCCCATGAATCCGTTAGGATTGTCGTCGACGTCCCTTCGACCGAACTATAGTCGGATTATAATCGGAATTTGGCCGTCAGTGGATGGCGATTGACAATGAAGGATTTGGAGGTGCTCATGGATGAATTGGGAAGAATAATATTTATATATATAGAGAGAACGAGAAATATTATCCTACACAACTCATCCATAAACACCTTCATTATCCACCATCCAATCGAGTGCGCTATAACCCAGGATAACATTTCTATATAGAAAGAGGAATGTTATCCTATACAACTCATCCGTGAGCACCTACATTATCCATCGTCTGATCACTTACATACTATAGTCTACTCCTTGAACCTTAGGAGATTGGACGGTGGATAATGTTTATATATATATATATATATATATATATATATATAGTGATGTTTTCTCCTGCGCGCCACAAATTAGCACCGGCATCCGCGTGTGAGGGACTATGCACAGTGATTTCACTATGCACAGCATAGTGAAATCACTGTGCTGTGAACGGGGCGCACCGAGTTACGAATGGGAGGGATATATATATATATATATATATATATATATATATATATATATATATATATATATATATATATATATATATATATAGCTCAATCCTTGAACCCTAGGAGATCGGACAGTGGATAATGGAGGTGCTCACAAGTGCTATGGATGAGTTGTATAGCGTAATGTGCGGTGTGCAACTCGTGAGTGCCCGAACACACACAGTAATGGGGAAAGCACAGTAACACTCGATCGGAAGCTATTGTCGCTCAACATCGTCATCAAATAGTCAAATTGTGGTCGCGGTCCGACCGACATTGGATTTTGGCTAGATTCGATCAAATCACGATCAGAATCAGCTACAATTGCAGTCGGTAGCAGTCGCACGCAGTGTTGGAGGCTATAATTCGATCGGATTCCAATAGCAATCTGATCGAACTCTAACTTCGATTAGATTCCAACCGGACCATGGTTGGATTCCGACTAAATCACAGTCGGATTCCGAACAAATCGTGGTCAAAATCTGGTCGAAATGCGACCGTCAATGCCGCAATCGCTGGTGATTGCAATTCAGTCGGATTTCGACTGCAATCCAATCGAAATCTGACCATAATTAGGTCGGTCGGATGGCAACGACGATCCTGACTAGTTCAAGGGATTGACTATAGTGTAGATGGCAGTCTACAGTGAAGAATTTGGTCGGAGAATATGGGAGAAAAATATTATGCATTTCTCATTTATTGTGCATCCCCGTGCGATGGACAACTGAGATCACGTCGCACAAGAGTCATGCACAACATGTATATATATATAAAGAGAGAAATGATATATTGCGCGATTGATCAAGTTAGTAATATATGAGAGATGTCCTAAGGCAATTGCCTTATGTATGAACCATTTATATGATAAATGAAGATTCACTATTTGAGTATACATGTTTTCATGTATTTGATTGGATCTTAAACTCATTTACTGAATGTCCACGATACGATTCACAGCATGAGAGAATTTGTGATTGGATCACAACTAGTGAGTATCTCTACATGTGTAATTGTGATGTATCGGAATTATCCCTAGTCGATGAATCGATGGATTCGACACCATCAATTCTCGCTAAGACTAGCACGAGGTATACTCCTTGGTGTATCCAAGCAGCTGATTCTCACTGGCTGGAGACATTGTGATGTCCGGAGTTAATCGTGGATGCTAGTTATGGTAACTAGTTCATTGGAGTGACCATCCGTAAGACTTCATATGGTTCTCTGCATATATAGATATGTCAATGAAGTTCTTACTGTAGCTTAAGTGCGATGTTCCTTTGACTTGCGGTATTCAAGTCATCTTGATCATGAAGACTTATGCTTTGACATCTTAAGCAAGCATCTCTAAGGAGATGTGGACCCGGGATGATTGGGTATAAGTCGAAGTGATCGAAGGTGTTTGAATAGCCTATAAAGGATTCACCACTCCTTGCGAGAAGATGTATACTCATGACCTCTCGTCGGATTGTTACTAAAGTCTTTGGCCAAAGCATTACATGTTTAGAGTAAGGTACTCTTCGATACATGTGCAGTAACTAGAATCCGTAGGACGAGGAAATGATACTTGGGCTAGGTATGACGTAGTCAGCCTAGCGGGGACTGACACTATAGACCATGTCCTGAACCAAGTGGGTATAAGATGAGTGAAGGGAATGGGGCACGATTCATTCGAGCTGCTGAAGGGTTTCAGAAATAGTTCTGGATCAACCGTTGATCTTTTCGGTGAATTGGGGATCATGATGTACTACTAGGTGTCACTCATGATCGTTCTATAATTAATGGTTAATTATAGACGACCAACATAAACCGAGAACCTATTTGGTCACACGCACAACGAGCGTAATCCGAAGGATTTAAAACGAGCTTGAGAATGGGATTCTCAGACCGAGAGAAACTAGGTTTGGTTGGAACAAACAAGAAGCGAGCATGAAATTGTTTCAGTCGCAATGGAAGCGTGGATGGGCCTTGTCTTATGAAGACATAATGGATGAACCAAAATGGTTTGGTTCTAATCCAATGGAGGAGAATAAACCAAAGGGTTTGGTTTATTTTAAACGAATGAACCAAAAGTTGGTTCGATTCGTTTTAACTTAAAATAAACCATCATGGTTTGGTTTATTTTAACTTATATTAATGGAGCGGGTTAACGGGCCTTATGGTTATGATCCAATAACCATTAAGAGAATTAGTTCTCTATAAAAGAGGGCTTAAACCCTAATCCAAAACCCTAACCTAGTTTTGGCCGCCCACCCTCACCATCTAATCGGCGCCAACTCCATTGCCGCTGCCCACCTCTTCCAACCGGCGTCCAGAAGGAGCCTTCCTTCCCCCTCGCCGGTGTCGAGCTGCTGCCGGTTGGTGCTCCGGTGATCTTCCTTGGGTTCGGTAAGAAGGTGAGCTTCCACCTTTCTTTTGGCTGGTCCTTACTCCTCCACCAAAGCTGTCCAGTTTTCTGGACAGCTTGTTTTCTTCTCGTCGGAGCGTTGTTTGGACGACTTTAGGAGCTCCGACAGTGCCTTACTTACCAGGGATTCGATCTTCGGTAATCCTCATAGGTGGAGGACGAAGTATTCGTCAAACGGTTGACGAATACCTCTCCGGAGAAGCGAGTTTTGAGGACTCGTCTTTGGATCCGAATTTAGATTTGGATCGTGATCCTCTCTCGATCACGTCGTCTTCAACACGAGGCTAGTAACCCATACGAAGACGAAGCTCGTGACTTTGTGAAGTCATCCCGAAGATACTCGGCGTGGATACGGATAGAGACGATTCTAGCGAGGATCGCTCCGGTTGATGCCGTTCCCGCTACACGTGATACGAAAGGTATACGTAGTTAAATTTCCTTTTATTGCAAATTTAAATTTACGGTTATGTCTACACATGTTGTACTATGCATGCGTGTGATGTGTGTGTTGTAATAAATGTAGATTTATTATTTTTATTTCTTCCGCTGTGCACATGTTTACGAAACATGTTCGAACACACACTCGGCGCGGTGCCGGAAATCCAATAGTGGTATCAGAGCTCAGGTTGTGTTTCGACATAATCGTAAAATGGTTTTGCGATAGTCATAATGATATTTCTGGAAATTTTCTACTTTTGGAAAGTTAGAAGTATTTATGAAAATTTTTCAATTTTGGAAAGTCTAGAAGTATTTATGGAAATCTTCCACTTTTGGAAAGTTGGAAGTATTTATGGAAATTGATATTTTTCATAAATAAAATATTTGATTAGATTTTGGAAATTTATTTCCTAATTTAATCTTGATTTGATTTGGGAAATCAAATCTTAAAATATTTTATTTCCATAAGTAGCTTTGATGATTTAGGAAATTGGTTTCCTAAATTGACTTTCCTTAATCAACTATTTCCACAAATAAAATATGTGATTAGATTTGGAAAATTGTTTCCTAATTTAATCATGATTTGATTTAGAGAATCAAATCTTAAACATATTTTATTTCCATAAATAGTTATGACATATAAGAAAATTATGTACACGATATAATTGTATGCCATGTAATTGCATTAGATGCATATCATTATGTCATGCGTGTCGTGACATGTAGATGTATGCCATGTATGTCATGCCATGTAGATAATAGTTATTTGCATGCAAAGAGGATGAGACATAAAAACCCTTACTCAATATTAAAGCCTACACCTTCCATTAATATGGTTAGAACCAGAGTTCCGTTTCTTGTTTGGGTTATTGGACTCTCTCCAAGCCCGACTCGAACTCGAACATGTTCAAACCATGGAATAGTTTGATACTAATATGGTAAGAGTCAGAGGTCAATCATTAGCTTTGGTTGTTGGACTCTCTCCAAGCCGGGCTAATTGGTTGAATGAGCTCTAACCATATTAAAACTATTTCTCGATTAATGGGTTGGCTTTAACCTGGAGCATCGGCTTGTTGGACTCTCTCCAAGGTCGGTGTAAAGGGAGGTGAAGTTGGGTGCTATGCATATGATGCATACTTGTTAATGTGTTAACAACCCGATGTATGTGTGAACATTCAATTAGTTGATAGCACATTGTGATAGTTGCATATACGTGATATATGGATTGACCAAGGTATGCAAATTGCGACGGTCCATATATGGATTGAAGCAAGCATCCAGGAGCTGGAATATCCGTTTTGATGAGACGGTCAAAAAGTTTGATTTCTCACAAAATCCAGACGAACCTTGTGTGTACAAGAAGGTTAGTGGGAGTGCAGTCATGTTCCTAGTATTGTATGTCGATGATATATTACTTATAGGAAATGATATTTCAATCTTACAGTCAGTTAAGGTTTGGTTATCCAAGACATTCTCCATGAAAGACCTGGGAGAAGTAACCTACATCCTCGGGATTAAGATATATAGAGATAGATCGAAACGGTTGCTTGGCCTTTCGCAGTCTACATATATAGACCGAGTGCTAAAGAGGTTTAGCATGTCGGAATCCAAGAAAGATTTCCTACCCATCAGGCATGGGGTACACCTTTCGAAGTCTATGTGTCCATGCACAGAAGACGAGAGGATTTGCATAAGTAAGATTCCCTATGCATCCGCAATAGGATCTATCATTTATGCTATGTTATGTACGAGGCCCGATGTATCGTATGCTCTGAGTGTCACGAGCAGATACCAGTCTGATCCAGGAATGGATCATTGGGTGGCTGTTAAGACGATCCTTAAGTATTTAAGAAGAACTAAGGATGTGTTCCTAATATATGGAGAAGGGGACATGGTGATACGCGGGTATACGGATGTCAGCTTCCAGACAGACAAGGATGATTCCAGGTCTCAGTCTGGATACATGTTCACCTTGAATGGGGGCACAGTGAGTTGGAAAAGTTCCAAACAAGACACTGTAGCGGATTCTACCACTGAGGCAGAATACATTGCAGCTTCGGAAGCAGCAAAGGAAGCAGTTTGGATCAAGAAGTTCGTTTATGAACTTGGTGTGATTCCGGCCATTGTTGAAGCAATACCAGTCTACTGTGACAACAATGGAGCAATTGTACAGGCGAAAGAGCCAAGGTCTCATCAACGATCCAAACATGTGCTTCGCCGCTATCATATTATCGGAGAGATCATCAGTAGGAACGAAATACAAATCGAGAAAATTCCCACTGAAAAGAACTTAGCGGATCCTTTGACTAAGGCATTACCTCAAAGTAAGTTTGAGGGTCATGTTAGTGCTTATGGTATTGGATACCGTAGCGATTGGCATTAGGCCAAGTGGGAGTCTGTTAGTAATATATGAGAGATGTCCTAAGGCAATCGCCTTATGTATAAACCATTTATATGATAAATGAAGATTCACTATTTGAGTATACATGTTTTCATGTATTTGATTGGATCTTGAACTCATTTACTGAATGTCCACGATACGATTCACAACATGAGAGAATTTGTGATTGGATCACAACTAGTGAGTATCTCTACATGTGTAATTGTGATGTATTAGAATTATCCCTAGTCGATGAATTGATGGATTTGGACACCATCAATTCTGTCAAGACTAGCACGAGGTATACTCCTTGGTGTATCCAAGCAGCTGATTCTCACTGGCTGGAGACATTGTGATGTCCGGAGTTGATCGTGGATGCTAGTTATGGTAACTAGTTCATTGGAGTGACCAGCCGTAAGACTTCATATGGTTCTCTGCATATATAGATATGTCAATGATGTTCTTATTGTAGCTTAAGTGCGATGTTTCTTTGACTTGCGGTATTCAAGTCATCTTGATCATGAAGACTTATGCTTTGACATCTTAAGCAAGCATCTCTAAGGAGATGTGGACCCGGGATGATTGGGTATAAGTCGAAGTGATCGAAGGTGTTTGAATAGCCAATAAAGGATTCACCACTCCTTGCGAGGAGATGTATACCCATGGCCTCTCGTCGGATTGTTACTAAAGTCTTTGGCCAAAGCATTACATGTTTAGAGTAAGGTACTCTTCGATACATGTGCAGTAACTAGAATCCGTAGGACAAGGAAATGATACTTGGGCTAGGTGTGACGTAGTCAGCCTAGCGAGGACTGACACTATAGACCATGTCCTGAACCAAGTGGGTATAAGATGAGTGAAGGGAATGAGGCACGATTCATTCAAGCTGCTGAAGGGTTTCAGAAATAGTTTTGGATCAACCGTTGATCTTTTCAGTGAATTAGGGATCATGATGTACTACTAGGTGCCACTCATGATCGTTCTATAATTAATGGTTAATTATAGACAACCAACATAAACCGAGAACCTATTTGGTCACACGCACAACGAGCGTAATCCGAAGGATTTAAAACGAGCTTGAGAATGGGATTCTCAGACCGAGAGAAACTAGGTTTGGTTTGACTAAACAAGAAGCGAGCATGAAATCGTTTCAGTAGCAATGGAAGCGTGGATGGGCCATGTCTTATGAAGACATAATGGATGAACCAAAATGGTTTGGTTCTAATCCAATGGAGGAGAATAAACCAAAGGGTTTGGTTTATTTTAAACGAATGAACCAAAAGTTGGTTCGGTTCGTTTTAACTTAAAATAAACCATCATGGTTTGGTTTATTTTAACTTATATTAATGGAGCGGGTTAACGGGCCTTATGGTTATGATCCAATAACCATTAAGAGAATTAGTTCTCTATAAAAGAGGGCTTAAACCCTAATCCAAAACCCTAACCTAGTTTTGGCCGCCCACCCTCACCATCTAATCGGCGCCAACTCCATTGCCGCCGCCCACCTCTTCCAACCGGCGTCCAGAAGGAGCCTTCCTTCCCCCTCGCCGACGTCGAGCTGCTGCCGGTTGGTGCTCCGGTGATCTTCCTTGGGTTCGGTAAGAAGGTGAGCTTCCACCTTTCTTTTGGCCGACCCTTACTCCTCCACCAAAGTTGTCCAGTTTTCTGGACAGTTTGTTTTCTTCTCGTCGGAGCGTCATTTGGATGACTTTAGGAGCTCCGACAGTGCCTTACTTACCGAGGATTCGATCTCCGGTAATCCTCATAGGTGGAGGACAAAGGATTCGTCAAACGGTTGACGAATACCTCTCCGGAGAAGCGAGTTTTGAGGACTCGTCTTTGGATCCGAATTTAGATTCGGATCGTGATCCTCTCTCGATCACGTCGTCTTCAACACGAGGCTAGTAACCCGTACGAAGACGAAGCTCGTGACTTTGTGAAGTCATCCCGAAGATACTCGGCGTGTATACGGATAGAGACGATTCTAGCGAGGATCGTTCCGGTTGATGCCGTTCCCGCTACACGTGATACGAAAGGTATATGTAGTTAAATTTCCTTTTATTGCAAATTTAAATTTACGGTTATGTCTACACATGTTGTACTATGCATGCGTGTGATGTGTGTGTTGTAATAAATGTAGATTTATTATTTTTATTTCTTCCGCTGTGCACATGTTTACGAAACATGTTCGAACACACACTTGCCGCGGTGCCGAAAACCCAACAGATCAGTGTATGTCCATGTGTGACGAATCTGGTCTTGTAGGATTATATAGTAAATGGAAAATGTACAATATTTCTCTCCACGATTTTTGACCAAATTCTTCATCGTCGACCCCCATCCACACTATAGTCCAACCCATGAACTCGTCGGGATCGCCGCCGACGTCCCTTCAGTTGAACCGCAATTGGAATCTGGTTGGATTGCACTCGAAATCCGATGGCTAGTAGTCATGGTGTTGGCAGCCACAATTGCAACTGATTCCAACCGCAATTTAGCCAAATCTGACTATGATTCAGTTGACATCGGAGTTCGATCGGATCATGGTCGAATTCTAGCCAAATCGTTATTGGAATCAATTGCGATTGCGACCCCAGCACCAGCTGCTATAATTTGGTCAGATTCTAGCCGCGATTCAATCGGAATACGGCCGCGATCCAGTCAAAATTTGACCATGATCCGGCAGAAATTCGATCACGATTCGGTTGGAATATGATAGTGATCCTGGCCAGTCGAGTCGACCAAATCAGACGGATTCTCGATCAATCACGCCAACCGATCAATCGCACCGCCAATACCATAATTTAGCCTGAACCTAGCTGTGATCTGGCTAGAATATGATGTCAACCAAACCACGGTCGGAATCAGGGTGCTCAGCGGCGATGTCTAAGTCACTATGCATTCTCCGTTACTGTGCATGTTCGGAAACTCACGATTTACGCACCATGCGATGCACAATATATCAAATCCGTGTATATATATGCACACACATGAGTCACAATTTGATGATAATGAAAATAAAAGATTATTTTATTTTATTTTTGCTAAAGATCAAAATGTTATGACTTGTAAGTAATTTAGTTGATCTCTTATTATTACTTATAAATTAAATTTATGGCTTCTTTCTTCTAAGCCTTAGTTTCTTTTGAATTTCTTCAAAATGACATTGACTCATTCATTAGGGCAAAGAGTGGCATTAGTTTAGTCACTATGGATGAAGTGACTATAAAAGATGTTTATGCAACAAGCTTTATTATAAATTTTAGTGGATATTTGTAATCGAGTCTTCAACACTGAAAATCCATAGAGTATATATATAATTGGTCGAATTAATTTGTAATACTTTAGAAATGTATAGTTGCTAGAGTCAAAATCTTAAATCCTAAACTCTCTGAACCCAACATGAGAATACGACAAGTGTTATACTAGTATTGTCGAAGTCATAAATTACAGTGCATGACACTATAATGCTAATGCTTCTTGACACAAGACAAGAAATATAGATGCATGTGCATGCCCCATATATAAAAGTTGATTATCAAGAGTATAACATTTACTATATTGAACGCAAAATATGGAATCAAATTTGCTTTTGTTAATTAATTTTGGTAGGATAGTTTATCTTACCTAATATTTCTAACATTCAACTTTAAAATATTTATATTAAAAAACCATTAATTTCTTACCCTCTGAATATTACTAAAAGTTAATGCATATATGGAAAAAATATTGAGGCCTTTATGAAAAAAAAACACATATATGAAATATTACTAAGTTCATCGAAATGGATGTGTCCTTGTACTATACCACATTATTCAAGGAAGGATTGTGATTTTTTATGAGTAAAAAAATCAGGAGTAACCAAAAAAACTTGATAAGAATAACCAGACGAAAAACTAATAATATTTAAATAATAAATTTATAACATATATTAATTATTCTAAATACTATTTAATAAGAATATTAATTTTATTTGTTTAATCTTTTGAAAAATAATTTGTTATTATTAATAAGTGCTCCCGTGCTCGAGCCAAACATGACAAGGAAAAAATCAAGTTGAATGAGCCTATGTCACATTCAACTTAGTTACCACTCAATAACACACCTAAAAACTAATGAAATGGGTCCTATCCCTTCCCACCCACTTCTCAACCTCCTCCTCCTCTTCTTCTTCTTATTATGATGGATAATTTAGAGGATTGTCTTTAATTAAAATTAAAGATAATATCAACAATAATATCTAAAATCACCTTTAGTGAATTCTTTAAGGAAAAACAATAACAGTGATGGCAATAATGTTGTTGGTGAGTGAGTCATGTGAGCTCAACCAATTGACTCACCTACTGCAGCACTCCAGTGGGGTTTGTCAGTAGATCAGTTATGGCTCGCCAACCCTAAAATCCTAAACCCTATTGGTAAGTAATGTTTTGGCCACCTTCCCCTCTTTGGACCCCAAACCACATTTTTAGGGCAGTGATGTTCAATGCAATCTTGTAATCTATGTACTTTTACTCCCTCTAGTTCCTTCCACTTGCTCTGCCATTCCATCATAAAGGCAACTGATGGTGCAATTGTGGCCCTTCCATTTACCAAATCTAATTTTGCTTCTTCTTTTTTTCCCTTAAAAAAAAAGGTGTGTTAGATTTAAAAGATTTTCGATTAAAGGTCGAAGTCGGCATGAAATAAGAGTAGTTTACATTCAAACTTGTTAATTTGTCAATTGAAGGATGAATAGAGAGAAGGAAGTGAAATTAGCTAGCATAAGAAGAGAACATGCCATGTTGTGCACCAACAAGCCTTTATTGTTGCTTCAACCACCACCACCTTATAACAAATGGAATTGATCCAACATTGTCATATTCGACACTCAGGTCGTGCATTGCGATTGGACCCGATCGAGGTGATAAAGTTTTGAAATTATAGTTTTGTGTGTTGATACATAACAATGAAATAGATAGTCCTTATCTTAAAGTTTATTGGCCATAACAATGAATTATAATTATTTGAAATTATAGATTTGTGCGTTGATACATAAGTAAATAATAAGACAAATTATTTGTTATGTGAGTAAATACACTTAACTAGAAATACTAAATGTAAGCAGAGTTGTAAAGAAGGCAAGTCAAATTAAGTTTTGTTTTGTTAAAGTTTTTTTTTATAAAAAAAATAAGGTAATCAAGCCTAACTAACTTAAATCTAAAATTAATCAAGTTGTTGAAAATGATTATTGAAGTTGTTCGATGTTTTCTTTTTAGTTAAGATTGGTTGAGTTTTGTTTGAGTTTGACTCATTTATATACTATTGATCTTTTAATTTCACTTTGTTTTTGATTGTTTGAGACATTTATATTTTTTTTTAAAGTTTATTTGACCGATTAAGTTTGATATTATAAATATATTTGATACTGCTGTTACCTCTTCTCTGTGAACCGGGTAAAATAGCTCGTATGTAAGACACTATCCGAACCAAATAATCGGTTCGGCGAAGAAAGTAAGGAAGAATGGTTCAGGCGCGATCGTTTGAGACAATTGGAACGGGAGGACCAGTTGAGGTAATCGGCACAGCGAAGAGAAGGCGGAGATCGCTTCGCTAGGAGATGAACGAGAATTGGTTCGGCCTAGTAGGCCTAGAAGCAGATGGTGCGGACGAGAGTCGACTCGGCATAGCTAGTCCGGAGATAGTTTGGGACGGAGAGAAGGAGAGTTGGTTCGGGATGCTGAGAAGAGACCGAGGGTTATGCCCCACGTGAGCTATATGTCTAGTTTAATTTCACCAAAGGCAAACGGTTGAAAGGGACAGGCTAGCATATTTCCCAAAATGTAGAGGAAAGGTTGTTACACAACAGAAGGGGATCCCCACACAATATTCCAAGGAGCCTTCTCTCCTCGTGTCTGTAACAGAATGATTCTCCAGATGGGCGTGGTGGCCACGTGTATGACAGGGCAAGCTTGCGAGGCAATAACTGATCAGAGGGGGGGAATAAAAAGGAGAGACAGGACAGAAGGAAGGGGATCCGCATTATTCCAACGAGCAAGAAACGAAGACGCATTGGGAGAAGGAGAGCTACCACTTCGCCGGAGAAGAAGAGAAGGAGAGTGGTGATCTTTATCTTCCTTGTACTGTTTCCTATACCTTAACTCGCCTGTAAGAGGTTTTCTCCTCCACCTCTAGAAGTTACTTTTCATGAAGGAGGACGTTCATAGTGAAAGTGCTTTGGCATTGCATCTGGTGAGAGAGCTCACCTCCGTGGAGTAGGAATTCTTATTCCGAACCATGTTACATTCTATGTCTTGGTTTGTTGTCTGTGTTGGTTTGCGGGTCTTTGCTTGGCATTTTCATTTTTATTGTTACGGTCGGGGAGAACCCCTTAAGCTTCCTTCGCACTTCATCACATCGAAAGGAAGTCCGCAGACCCTTTTCCCCGTCACCGCATCAGTTGGCGCCGTCTATGGGAACACTTGAGCGAGACGTAGAGATGCAGCCAGAAGAGATACAACATCCGGTTGCCTCTGCAGCGGAGGAAAACCCCATTACGATACTACCGTCACAACTAAGAGCCATGGTGGACAACGCCGTGGCTGAGGCCCTCGCCAGAGAAAGGAGAAGGATAGGATATCTTCATCCTCATTCCAGTGAACCTTCTTCTCGTGGACCACCACCAAAGGTGCCCCCTCCACCTCGTACAACCACTAACATTGAAGTATTGCCTGGAGAAGGGCTGGGAGGGCGAGTACATCAGAACACTCTGCCATTAACCCAAAATCGACGAGAAGAACAGGGCAAAAGTCGGTCGACTAGGGCTCCGGAGGTTTATGAGCCCAGTTCTTTTACCATGGATATCCTTTCAGAAGTCCCGCCATCATACTTCTGGAATCTCCAAGTAGAAAAGTACGACGGTTCAACAGATCCGGAAGAACACCTATCACAATTTGCTGGAGCGGCCTCGCTCCACTGCTATACCGATGCCCTCAAGTGCCGAGTCTTTTGGACCACCTTAACCGGTTCGGCACAAAAATGGTTCAACACCCTACCCCCGAGGTCTATCACTTGTTTTGCTGATTTTCAGGGGATGTTTCGCCAAGAGTTCGCCAGCTGTAAGGCATATAAGCAAGACGCCTTTATCCTGCTGCACATTACATAGGGGCCCTCAGAATCACTCAGAGGGTATCTTCATCGGTTCACCTCCACCGCCAGAAGCATCCCTTCCGCGAGGTCGGATGCTTTTAGAGTAGCCATCCCGCACGGGGTGAGGGAGGGCCCCTTCCTCATTTCCCTTTTGAGAAAGCCCGCTAACAGCTATGAGGAGCTGTTAAGCCGTGCGGAAAAATTCATCAACGAGGAAGAAAGACAAGTGCATAGCAGCCCTCGAGAAAGAAATTGCCCTCGCCCCTCAAGTGCCTCCCCGGTGGGGATATGCGTGACCTCTTTTATTGGAGGCTCCCAGGCCTCGGTTGTTGCTACAGGGCGCTCGCCCCACGCAGCCATTACAAATCATGGATGCCGACGCAGTTCCTCCTGTGAGGACTTTGAAGGAGAGGGAGATGGAATTTTACGACCAGCAAGGTCTACTGCAGCGGCCCACGGGGTACAGGGGAGTACCTTGCAATCCTCTCGCCCCATTCTTTTGCCAGTACCACATGGAGTACGACCACGCTAGTGGCCGATGTTTCAAATTGCAAGAGGAACTGGAGCGCCTCCGAGTCGCTTACCCGCAACTGCGGCCTCAGACGGGAGGACCGACATGGCGAGGGCAGCGACCCAATGTGGCTCGTCTAGGGCCATATAACAACCACCGCAAGTTACTTTCCCTCCGGACCCCCAAACTCCGTCCTAGGAGGCTATTTCCCAAGGGGGCCCATCAGGTGAGGGCCCATCATCCGATCCAAATAACGCCCCCACACGGGGGGTTATTCACGTCATTGCAGGAGGACCCACTGATGGAGACTCCAATCGGGCACGAAAGTCATACGCCCACCTCATGGAAAGCCTAGTCATCATCACCAATCAGACTGTCCAAACCACGCCGCCGATCTCGTTTGGGCCGGAGGATCTTTGAGGCATCCTACTGCCTTACATAGATGCCTTGGTGATCCATATTTCCTTGGTCAACTACGAAGTGGCCAGGGTATTAGTTGATTCAGGAAGCTCTGTCAACATCCTCTTCCAGGAGGCTTTTGGACAGATGCAATTGGGAAACGCCCAGCTAGAAGACGTGGCCACACCCCTCTTTGGGTTCGCGGGACATGTGGTCCACCCTATAGGGCAGATTTCATTGCCCCTGACTCTGGGCACAAAGCCCAGCCAAAAAACTAGTATAGTTCCTTTCCTCATTGTGGACGCTTCGTCCACTTATAATGCAATTCTTGGTCGTCCCTTCCTTGCCATTTTTAAGGCGGTGGCTTCCCCGTACCACCAGAAGGTGAAATTCCCAGTCGGACAGTTGGTGGGAGAAGTCTGAGGCGAGCAGAAAACCGCTAGGAGTTGTTATGTGCAAATGGTCCGGGATGATCAGAAGAAGGCCCGAACCGATTACCTCAAAGGGAAGGCCATCATCATTTCTGATGTCTACGTCTTGGAAGAATCTCCTCCTAAGGCGGACAAGATAGAGGAAGGAGAGCTGGTGGAGATAGCTCCCGGAAAGGCCATGCGGGTGGCACAACAGCTGGAGGCCAAGGAGGAGTTTGTAGCCTGTTTGAGGAAGAACGAAGACATCTTCGCAGGAGATGTGCATGACCTCACGGGAATTGATTCTCGTGTTGCTGAACATCACCTCAACATCACCAGAGGAGTTCGACCCGTCCAACAGAAGCGGCGACATTTTGGACTTGAGAAGGACAAGATGATAGCTAAAGAAGTAGAAAAATTGTTAAAAGCGGGTCATGTGAAAGAAATTCAATTCCCCGAGTGGGTCTCCAATGTAGTCTTGGTCCCCAAGCCTTCTAGGCAGTGGAGGATGTGTATTGACTTCCGCGATTTAAATAAAGCGTGCCCTAAAGACTACTACCCCTTGCCTCGCATTGATCAGTTGGTGGATTCTATAGTAGGTTATGAAGTGATGTCCTTAATGGATGCCTACCAGGGATATCATCAAATACCACTAGCTAAAGAAGATCAGAAGAGGGTCAGTTTTGTAACGGCAGGGGGGTTATATGCCTATGTGGTAATGCCCTTCGACCTAAAAAATGTGGGGGCTACATACCAACGACTCATGGATAAGATCTTCGCAGAGCAAAAAGGAAAAAATGTAGAAGTTTATGTGGACGATATCCTGGTCAAATCAAAAACCACTCGGGATTTGATTGCAGATCTAAATGAAACTTTTGCTATATTGAGACGGTATAATATGAAGCTGAACCCTAAAAAGTGCCTGTTCGGGGTGAAGAGTGGGAAATTCTTGGAATATATAGTAACTGAGAAGGGACTGCAGGCTAACCCAGAGAAGGTGCAAGCACTATGCAATATGAAGTCACCCACTAATTTGTGAGATACTCAAACGCTAGTGGGGAGGATTGTTTCCTTATCTCGATTTATAGCCAGGTCGGCGGACAAAGGGCTACCTTTCTTCAAGATTTTGCGTAAAGCTACCAAGTTTCAATGGGATGATCAGTGGCTTTCCAAGAGCTGAAGAAGTATCTAGCTGGACTTCTGTTACTAGCCAAGCCAATGGCAGGAGAGCCATTGTGGATGTATTTGGCCATCTCGTAGGGAGCTATTAGTTCAATTTTGTTGAAGCAAGAAGGTTCTCATCAATAACCTATTTATTATACCAGTCATATTCTGAAGGGGGCTAAATCCCATTACACAGAGCTGAAAAAGTTGGCATATATTCTAGTCTTGACAGCCCGTAAGTTGAGGCCATACTTTCTAGCTCACCCTATCACTATTTTGACTCATAGTGAATTGGGTAAGGTGGTTACTAAGCCTAATTTTTCTGAGAGATTGGCTAAATGGGTGGTAGAATTAAGCGAATATGACATTCACTACCAACCCCGAACCGTTATCAAGGCTCAGGCGCTTGCTGATTTTCTGGCTGAAGTACCTGTTGGTTCAGAAAATAGCTCATCAACAAAAGAAGAAGGGTCAAATACATGGAATGTATTTGTGGACGGTTCTTCGGGATCCACAGGTAGTGGAGTTGGAGTCTTGTTAATATCCCTTGATAAAGAGGAGACGTGCATAGCCGTGCGCTTGGGATATCGGGCATCTAATAACGAAGCGGAGTATGAAGCTATTCTAGCGGGGCTACAGGTTGCCAAAGCTGTAGGGGCCACCTCAATTATAATCCACTCGGATTCCCAGTTGCCGGTATCACAACTTCAAGGCTCTTTCATGGTTCGGGAAGAAAGATTGCAAAGATACTTGAAGGCTTTTGAGAAAGAGAAGGCTCATTTTCGTCATGTCCTTTTGAAGCAGATTCCAAGGGAGAACAATGGGAAGGCGAATGAATTGGCTCGGTTGGCTAGCGCGATGGAAGGGGTGCAGCCATTTGAGACGGTCTGCGTGGAAATCCCTACTTCTCTAATGTGCAATGTGGAGGAGGTTGTGCCCGAACCTGACCCGATCCTTGATTAGAAGACTGACATCATAGCTTATCTACAGCATGGAAAGGTCCCTGAAGAAAAAGGGGCGGCATCTATTTTAATGAGCAGAGCCAAACGATTCACCCTCTTAAATGGAGATTTATACAAAACATCTTTTGGACGACCCCTGCTGAAGTGTTTGGGAAAGGAAGATGCTGAATGGGTACTTCGGGAGATCCACGAAGGTTGTTGCAGCAATCATTTGGGAGGGAGAGCTTTGGTGAGGAAGGCCTTGTTAGCGGGATATTTTTGGCCCACCCTCCAACAAGATGCAGCTCATATAGTGCAAACACCTCGACTGTCAAAGCATAATGTATCCGAGCGATCGGGAATTAATGAAAGTCGTTGTTGCTTCATACCCTTTTGATCAGTGGGGAATGGATATCGTGGGTCCTATGCCTGTGGCACCATTATAGAAAAAATTTCTATTGGTGGTTGTGGATTATTTCTCCAAGTGGGTGGAAGCAGAACTCCTTGCCAAAATTACTGAGAATGCTGTGATACAATTCCTGTGGAAAAATATTATCTGCTGGTATGGTATTCTCCGGAGGCTAGTCAGTGATAATGGGCGGCAGTTCCAGGCCAAAAAGATCAAGGAATGATGTCAAAGTCTTAATATCCAACAGACATTTACTTCGGTAGCCCATCCTAAAGCTAATGGGCAGGTCGAGGTCACTAACAGAATCCTTATTCAAATACTAAAGACCAAATTGGGGGCTCAGAGAGGAAACTGGGTGGAAGAATTGCCTGGAATCTTGTGGGCCTACCGAACCACACCAAAAACTGCAACAGAAGAAACTCCTTTCAGCCTAGTATACGGGACGAAAGTCGTTATTCTGGTGGAAGCCCTTTTAAGTAGCGCCCGAGTGGAAGTTTACGAGCCAGAGCAGAACCAAATTATTCGAAGTACTGAGTTGGACTTGGTGGAAGAAAAGAGGGAAGCGGCACGGAGGCGAGCGGAGTTTTACAAGCGGAGAGTGCAGCAAGCCTTTAACAAAAAAGTGATGTCCCGAAGATTTCAAGAGGGGGATTTGGTTCTGCGCAAAGTTAATCCCGCTGGGGATCCTGGAAAGTTAGCTCCGAACTGGGAGGGGTCATATGAAGTGACGCGTCGCATAGCCGGATCAGCGTATTATCTAAAGGATGACCAGGGCAAGGAATTTCCTCGACCCTGGAACGCTATCCACTTGAAACATTTTCATACTGTATAAGGGGTGATGGATAAAGAAAAGGAGTTGGGGGGTTCCTGAAGGAATGCACTTAACAATTTGTTATATTGATTAGATGTATGACGAACTCAAGTTTGATTGATGAATCATTTAAGTTAATACTATATTCCTTGTGGCGAGCTATGAAAAGAAAAGAAGATAAAAAGGGAGTCGTGTCCCAAAGCAGTGTATCAAGTTACAATGTAAAACGATCGGGTGGATAGCGTCAGAAGTCGACTTCCCAATGCAAGGAGAAAGCAGGATGGTTCATAGGGGGAAGTCCTTGGTCAACGTACTGCTGAACCGCCTCATTAAACTCGTCTTGATAAGTGGCACGTATTAGGATTATTAACCGCTCTTGTCGGTTTGGACAGTCAGGACTTCGGTTCCGATGGAGCCTATGACACTTCTCTTGTTGCTCCCGGAGGGCTCGGCGCATGTCACTATAACGTCGGGATATTTTCATAATGGCATCCGCCAGGATCGAGATGTCATATGCTCGGGAAGTTTGGTCTTGCTGGAGGAGGCTCATCATATCCATCATATTCTGGCGCATTGAAGCTGAAATTCCCTCTACCGCCTCTATGTAGGATCTGGTGCGGACGAGCTCATTGTCCAGCCTCTGGAGGGAAGTTTCTTGCCTGCGTATATGGGCATGAGCATGCACCCTAGAAGTTATTAGGGAGGAGTTTTCTTGTACCTCCTTACACAGGGGGTGCGGAGGTTCCCTATTTTGTCCTCCGCTTGCTGGTATTGAACCCGCAGGTTGGCGATGATATCAGAATCCTTTTGCTTCTCCCGAAGGAGTTCTGCTACCTGCTCTTGAAGGTTTATTAATTCTTGAGAAGGGGACGTCTCTTGGTCAGACTGCGCCGGTTGAACATCCCGCCAGATGGATAGTGATTTTGTATGAGCCCGTTGTTGTTCTCACAATGCCGCTATAGTTTTGGCATCTTTTCGATGTTGGCGGCGAGCTTCTGTCAGTTGCTCCTAACACTACTTCAGTTGTTGCGATAAGATACACTCTCGATTCTGAGCAGCTATCTAATCCTCCCGTCGTTGTTGCTCCCATTTCAGAGATTGAGCTCGATATTGCTGGAGGGAGCGATCCAATTCTTAGTAATTGGTAAGGGCTTGTAAGTCGTTTGTCAAAAGGAAGTCATCCAATGAGGAAAATTAAAGAATTCGATTCGAGGAACATACCAATTCTAGAGCATGACACAGGCCTTCCATCCGGGAGACCAGTTCCTCCAAATTTAAGATTCGAAGGCCTCGGGGAGAAGAGGAAGAAGAAGGGACGGATGACACCAGGGGTGAAGGCTCACTCATGATGGAGGAAGGAAAGATGAAAAAAGGAGGTTGCGTTAGAGATTCAGAAGGGAAAGAAGAAGGAGCTCCTGTAAGGAAGGTCAAAGAGATAGGAGTCGAGGGAGGAGAAGCAGAAGGGGGGGGGTGGAAGACTTAGTGTGGTTGGTTGTGAGACGGGTATAGAAGAATCTGTGGAAGGGGATTGGTCCGGTGAGGAGTTTGGGGAGGAAGATATAGAGAGCACTGGGATGGAAAATTCTTCGTTGTGGGGGGTGAAAAGTAGAAGGACCCTGATCTGTGTCCAAAGGGGGCGAAAGATCCTCTAAGTTATGGACGACGGAGGAAATTGGCAATGGGGAAATATCAACTATCATTGGTTCAGGTATGGGAGAATGCTCCAGTGGGAGAGATGGGGCGGATGCAGAAGCATTTGCCGTCGATAGGCGTGGACGCACCACCTCTCTGTGTTCATCTTCGGGTTGCGAGGAGAGAGGGGGCAATTTTCGGATACCCAAGGCGGAGGGGGAAAAATGGGAGAGTTAGGGTTTATAAGTAACATTGGAGATGAGGATGGACTGGCTACCCTAGTCTCATCTGGAGCGGATGGGACAAGGGTTTCAGGCGAAAGTGGAGGAGAAGAGAGAGATGAAATAGGTGTGATGGTAATGGACGAGGGTGAGGGCGAAGTTGATGCTGGCGGCTGACCCTCACCCCGTTTGATTTGTGAGTAACGACTCGCTATTTCTCGGTGGAAAAAAGAATACATCCTACCCGCTGTAGAAAGAGGAAAAGACCTGGAGTGAATGACTGGAGCAACGGAGGATGGCGGTGGAAAGAAGAACGGACAAAGAAGAAGGAGGCGAAAAGGCAGAAGGAATGACGGTAACAGAAGAAAGGAAAGATAAAGCATCCCCTATAAAAGGAGGGGGGAATGGGCTTGCAGTGGCGATTGAGCTCATAATTTATAAAAAGGGAGGCCCTTATTTGTTAAAATGATGGTTTATTCCCCTGATGGCCCGTTATTTGTTAAAACCTTTGCTTTCATATGAGGGGATGGATGAGGGTATTCACCTTCAAGATGAAAGAAGAAATAATAGCGG
The DNA here is from genome assembly GCA_025175895.1 of Wurfbainia villosa. Classification (NCBI taxonomy): domain Eukaryota; kingdom Viridiplantae; phylum Streptophyta; class Magnoliopsida; order Zingiberales; family Zingiberaceae; genus Wurfbainia; species Wurfbainia villosa. The sequence continues at coordinate 37,864,994 of CM046006.1, forward strand.
TACAAAGGCAGAACCGAAGGTCAAGTCAGCGCACTCTTTATACAGAAGGCCTTGGTCGCTACTATTTTATCCCCATGTGGTGGTGGAACGGAAGAGTTGGGTTCATTCCTCAACTATATATTATTTTATCCCAGTGTGGTGGTGGAATGAAAGAGTTGAGTTCATTCCTCAACTATATATTATTTTATCCCCGTGTGATGGCGGAACGGAAGAGTTGAGTTCATTCCTCAACTATATATTATTTTATCCCTGTATGGTGGTGGAACGGAAGAGTTGAGTTTATTCCTCAACTATATATTATTTTATCTCCGTGTAATGGCGGAATGGAAGAGTTGAGTTCATTCCTCAACTATATATTATTTTATCCCCGTATGGTGGTGGAACGGAAGAGTTGAGTTCATTCCTCAACTATATATTATTTTATCCCCGTGTGATGGCGAAACGGAAGAGTTGAGTTCATTCCTCAACTATATATTATTTTATCCCCGTATGCTGGTGGAATGGAAGAGTTGAGTTCATTCCTCAACTATATATTATTTTATCCCCGTGTGATGGCGGAACGGAAGAGTTGAGTTCATTCCTCAACTATATATTATTTTATCCCCGTGTGATGGCGGAACAGAAGAGTTGAGTTCATCCTCAACTATATATTATTTTATCCCCGTATGGTGGTGGAACGAAAGAGTTGAGTTCATTCCTCAACTATATATTATTTTATCCCCGTGTGATGGCGGAACCGAAGAGTTGAGTTCATACCTCAACTGTATATTATTTTATCCCCGTATGGTGGCGGAACGGAAGAGTTGAGTTCATTCCTCAACTATATGTTATTTTATCCCCGTGTGATGGCGGAACGGAAGAGTTGAGTTCATTTCTCAACTATATATTATTTTATCCCCGTGTGATGGCGGAACGGAAGAGTTGAGTTCATTCCTCAACTATATATTATTTTATCCCCGTATGGTGGTGGAACGGAAGAGTTGAGTTCATTCCTCAACTATATATTATTTTATCCCCATGTGATGGCGGAACGGAAGAGTTGAGTTCATTCCTCAACTATATATTATTTTATCCCCGTGTGATGGCGGAACGGAAGAGTTGAGTTCATTCCTCAACTATATATTATTTTATCCCCGTATGGTGGTGGAACGGAAGAGTTGAGTTCATTCCTCAACTATATATTATTTTATCCCCGTGTGATGGCGGAACGAAAGAGTTGAGTTCATTCCTCAACTATATATTATTTTATCCCCATGTGGTGGTGGAACGGAAGAGTTGAGTTCATTCCTCAATTTTATACATTATGTTATTCCCGTGAAACAGAAGAGTTGAGTATTCCCTCAGTTGTATGTCATTTTATTCTCATGCAGTGGAAGTGTATACGCAATTCCTGCGTAATGAAAGAATTGAGAAGTTGTATGTTTATTTAATTGTCGTGTTATTCAAGGGGAGTATAGAATTTGACATCGCCGAAGACATGCCGAAGGAAGAAGATAAACAGGGAAGGATGTAGGCGGAGGTTTACGTCGCAGAAAGCTCATTGCTTAGGAAAGATTACATATGACAATTCCCCCACAAGAAGAAAAGAACAAAAGAAACCCTTATTTATGGGGTATTACAGTTCTTTGTTGGGAGGTACTGAAGGAGCTTCTTTGCGGGGTTGGGATTGACGCCATAGCTGCCGAAGGTAAGATTGTTGTATGAAGATGTGCTTAGACAGGTTCTTCTGGGACACTGCTAGTTGCTGGCGCAAGGAGTAGTTTCTGGTGGAAGCTTCCCTCAAGCGCCGCTGCAGATATTTCACTTGCTCTTCTAGGTTAGCGATATAACGCTGTTCTTCAGTTTTTCCCTCGGGGGGAAAAGAACTGCTGCTCTGTTCAGAAGTTTCTTCCATGACGGGGAGAAGAAAAAGAGAAGATGAATGTTAAGCGGCGATGGTTTGAGGTCCTTATAACGACAAAGGAGGAAGGTGCCTTTATTCGCAGAGAAGATAGAAATAATAAATTCTAGTAAAGAAGGAGAAACATAAAGGCAGTAGATGGAAGTTATTAGCACAGTAACTTTGGGAAGGACAATTTAAAGTCCACGAAAATAGTAAGGGGAAGTATGTTCAGAAGGGATAGCAGTCTTTTTTGGTGGCAGTTGCTCTACCTTTACAAGAAAACGACAAGAGTTAACATCTTCCTTTTTATTAACTTACTTGATAGTAATTACATCATTTGAGCTACTTAAGCTTTTTATGATCGTTCTTAATAGGGGGATCGTCAGAAGGGTCCTCCGGAGGAGGAGGCGCCAAGACGACTCTGTAGAGATCGCCTTGAACTGGAGGTACCATTGATGGAGCTCCAACAAAAGGAGGTTGATGAGTCCCCGTTGAAGGGACTGGAACGAAAGCTAGGGCTGACGGGAGCGGAGAAAGTTCAGCAGAGGCCCGAGGATCTCCTATTGTGTATTCCCACGTCAGGGGAGGGTTCCATACCCGATTGTGAAAGGAAGGGAAGGGTGCTCGGAAGGACCTCCCTGTAGGAGGGGCTGGAACAGTGGTTAAGGAGGGAGAAGAGGGGTGACGGAAAGCCGAAGTGGTCGTCGAGCGGGTCTCCGATTCCTCTGAGTCTTTAGTAGTCCAGTAGTGCAATTCAAAAGAGTCAGAATCTGAAGAAATTTCAATGAGATGTTATGTGGAAGCCATGAGAGCCAGATGGAATGGCGAAGCCACTGGAGGTGATAATTTATAATTGAGGGATGAGGAGTTGCACTTGTCCTTGGAAAAGGGGGGAAGAGGAAAGGACCAACACCGTAATGGCGTCAGCATAGGAAATTGTCGAGGTATCATTTCTGGAGCAGTTAATTATGTTGAGAAGATCAAAGGTTAAAGTAGGTTAATTGTCGGCTGAGCTTAAAAAATTGGTTCGGGCTAGGAAAAAGATCTCTCCATGGATATCCCGAACCGGTTCCAAAGCAAGGAGCACCGTTTTTTCAATTATACAGGGCAGAGAAGGGATTGTCGTTATAAAGAGAAAGAAATACATAGCAAACCCAAAAGTTCGCGACCAATACTAAGATATGCATAAAAAATCACAAAGAGACGTGCCAACATCAATATTCTTCGACAATAAAAGAGTCATTACAAGGATCACAGTGTGATAGATTATAGTACAAAAAGTTTGAGGGGGCACTTGGATAAAGCGTCAACGGGGTTTAAATAGCTAGTGTCTGTGCCGGAGGGAGGATATCCTCGTTCAGTATTTAAAGCCGAGGACCCGTCAAAGCCAAGTATAAATAAATCCACCCCTTTCTTGACATAGTGCCCCTTTAGGTCGCCCTCCTGCTCCTTCAGCTGAGATTGGCAGGTAGCGAGTTGAGCTTGACACACGGCTAGCTGGGCCTGGATTTCAGCTAATTGAGCTGCCAGATTATCTCTTTCTGTTGTTACTTTCATGGCTCGCTTACCTAGAGATGAAAAAGCCTCGGTATATTCTTGATGGAGCTCTGTTTGTTGCCGAGCCATAGCCAACATGGCTTCGGGAAAGGTAGCCACCAATGAAGAGAGTTCTTGGCATCTCTCCGAGCAAGACTTTCAGGTGGCTTCCCACGCTTGACGTTCTCGCCGCAACTGCTGAATAGTAGTCGAGGAGTCAGCAGCCTGGATAATTGCATCCCCAAGCTGTCTTTTATACCCTGTTAGCTCATGAGTAAGAAGATCCACCTACTGAAGCTCGCTGGACTGCAGGAAGATTTGTTGTTCAAGGTCTTCATTTTTTCGCTGAAGCTCCTCCTTTTCGCTCTGAACCAAGGCCAATTGTGTCATGGAGTCTTCACATTGGCCCATCAGATCCGATTCTTTTTGCTCCTTCTCACTCAGTTGTTAGTGAGTTGTTTTTGGTGCGCCAAGGAAGCAAAGTGGCGCGTCTCCACGTTGGACTGAAATTGAGCTATATGAGACAACATCTTGTTATGTAGGGCCGAGACCTGAAGGAAAAAGGATGCAACTGCTAAGCGTTGGTACATCGATATATATATGTATATATGTATGCTAAAAGTAAAGAGGGAAAGCAATTACCTCAGCTAGCATTTTGCTCATCTGATCACAAGGGCCCTGGATACCGGATTGGTTGAAAAATTTCACCTTCGAGAGGTGATGGACTTTCAGAAGGGACCCCAATGTGACTGATGAAGGGTTTGGGGAAGGAAGATTCCCCTCCTCCGAAGGGGGAGGGGGGTCTACTTGCTGAAGGGGAGCGGGAGAAGTATGTGTTTCTGAAGGAATGGGGACTGGGATGGTTTCGGTTCGGGAAGGTGTGGGAGAATCATGATGAAGGGAGGATGAAGCAGGGGAATGGGAAGAAGAATTTCCCCCTTGGGGAGAAGAGGATGGGGCGGCTAAGGTGGTATCCCTCGTCCTCGGTTCATAGATGGTGAGAGGCAGGGAGGCATGCCGATCAGAAGAAAAGGAAGGAGGAAATGATGAGCTGGGAACTCCTTCCTTAACCAGGCGCAATTTCTTCTGAGGGGAAGAAGGGGCAACTATGGATTTACCTCGCTTGGCGGAGGTCTTTTTCTTCTTGGCTGCTTCAATTTCTTCACCTTTTACTAAAGCCCTATGCATTAGGTTATCTGCGAAATTCACAAGAAGGAAGGATAAATTAATCCAGATAATAAGCTATATTGAAGTATAAACGTTGTCCTACCTATGGCGGCCAGAGCCGTTAGAGGGAAAGGGGACAGCCTGAAGTGATTGAGGAGTGGGGGTTTCATTAGATGTTCTGAGCAGTAGCGGGATTCCCCCAACACTTTATAGACCTCCAAGAAAGAACATTGAGTCCTCGTCTCGCGAAAAGGAGGCGACTCTGGAAGATCTAGCTTCCAGGTATTCGAGTGGGGTAAAGGTGATGGAAGCTGAGCGAAAAAGTATAATTCTTCCCATCCTTTATGGGAAGAAGACATATTTACTAGGAATTGGCAGTCCATGCGGTTAGAAAGATAAAAAAGGCTTGCCTTGAAAGACTTCAGTTGGAAGAAGCAGTGGAATAGTTGGAGGGATAAAGGGAGATTCAGGTGTTGGAATACTATGATGACCCCCGACAAGAGGCGGAAGGAATTGGAGATAAATTGGTTCAAGGGTAGACCGTAAAAGTCGAGGATTTCCAAATAAGAGGGGGGCACGAGTAAAAACAAGCCGTTAAGAAATTGTTCGGAGAAGAAGCAGGTTAGGCCAGGAGGAGGACGATGCGGTCGATACGTTTTAGTATTAAAACGACATTGAATGGAAGAGTCTATAAATTGGTCCCTCATGTTAAAGAAATAATGATCGCTATTCAGTTGGGTGATGGTGTGTTCGTACCAAAGAGGTGAAGGTAAGGTTTTAGGGGCCATAGGTACAGAACGGGGAAGGGTACTTACTTGAGGGCTGAAGAAGGAACGTTTGCAAAAGAGGGGGCTAGGTTGCTGAAACGCTGCCGGAGAAAGTCGCTAAGAAGAGGAAGCGGAAAAGATTGGATTGTTAAACACGCTAATCTATGCCTAAAGGAAAAAAGACGAAGATTTATATAGGGTTTTGTGTGACTGTTCGACTATCTAAGAGAAAAGAAGATGCGGGGCCCATTGGCCCATTAAGCCGCCCTGAATATATGGGGTAGGGTTATGAGAGGAGAGTGAATTCGAATTGAGGAGCAAAGGGCGGAGTAGAGACTTTATACATTTAGAGAGTTAAGCTTATAACTTCGCTTGACTATTTTTGGGGGTTGACTAATGATACTGCTGTTACCTCTTCTCTGTGAACCGGGTAAAAGAGCTCGTATGTAAGACACTATCCAAACCAAATAATCGATTCGGCGAAGAAAGTAAGGAAGAATGGTTCAGGCGCGACCGTCTGGGACAATTGGAACGGGAGGACCAGTTGAGGTAATCGACACAGCGAAGAGAAGGCGGAGATCGCTTCGCTAGGAGATGAACGAGAATTGGTTCAACCTAGTAGGCCTAGAAGCAGATGGTGCGGACGAGAGTCGACTCGGCATAGCTAGTCCGGAGATAGTTTGGGACGGAGAGAAGGAGAGTTGGTTCGGGATGCTGAGAAGAGACCGAGGGTTATGCCCCACATGAGCTATATGTCTAGATTAATTTCACCAAAGACAAACAGTTGAAAGAGACAGGCTAGCATATTTCCCAAAATGTAGAGGAAAGGTTGTTACACAACAGAAGGGGATCCCCACACAATATTCCGAGGAGCCTTCTCTCCTCGTGTCTGTAACAGAATGATTCTCCAGATGGGCGTGGTGGCCACGTGTATGACAGGGCAAGCTTGCGAGGCAATAACTGATCAGAGGGGGAGAATAAAAAGGAGAGACATGACCGAAGGAAGGGGATCCACATTATTCCAACGAGCAAGAAACGAAGACGCATTGGGAGAAGGAGAGCTACCACTTCGCCGGAGAAGAAGAGAAGGAGAGTGGTGATCTTTATCTTCCTTGTACTGTTTTCTGTACCCTAACTCGCCTGTAAGAGGTTTTCTCCTCCACCTCTGGAAGTTCCTTTCTGCGAAGGAGGACGTTCATAGTGAAAGTGCTTTGACATTGCATCTGGTGAGAGAACTCACCTCCGTGGAGTAAGAATCCTTATTCCGAACCATGTTACATCCTGTGTCTTGGTTTGTTATCTGTGTTGGTTTGCGGATCTTTTCTTGGCATTTTCATTTTTACTATTGCGGCCGGGGAGAACCCCTTAAGCTTCCTTCGCACTTCATCGCATCGAAAGGAAGTCCGCAGACCCTTTTCCCCGTCACCGTATCAATATTTGTTCATTTTATAAACTTTCTTTGTTTATATACAAATTTGATAAAAGTTTTTCTAATGAGCATTGTTGGTCATTTCTACTTGAGGATTTTTGTTCACAAATATTGACAAATAGATATATGTACAAATATCACCAAATAGATATATGTGTTCTAGATTGTGTAAGACAAACTCCAAAATCATGGAATTGCAATAAAACAGAAAGAATTAAAGAAATATAGTTCTTGTAGGGTTGATTCCTAGATGTCAATAAAGGTAGTTTTGTGAAGGACGAACCGAGATCTATGATAATTACGATTTTCTTAAAACAAATTTGTCCCTTCTTCAACAATGTCTAGAGGCTCGAATGGATGATCATTTCCTAGGATGCAACACCTAAATCGCCTCTAGCAATTAGGCACAAATTATTATATGACGAATTGATTTTTACACAAATGTTATCACCAAAGCACAAAAGCTAAGAAAATGAGCGGGAACAAAAGAAATTCTTGAAATTGTGTAATTGCCGTATTTATGACCATTAAGTTGAGGCAATTTCTGCCTGATAGATTTTGCATTTGTCACGCATAGGTCTCACTCACACACGCACGACAATTAATTTTATTGTACATGTGGGGAATAACATTTCAATTAGTAATATTCACATTAAGAAATCATCTTAATGATGTGATTTAATATCAATCAATTCACTCGTCTTAATTTTTCAACCTAAAATTATTTCACCATTGGAGCCATTTTTATAATCAATTTTTATTTATATTTTCAACCTATTATTCATTTAGTTTAATGAGTTATTAAACCTTATTTATTAAATTAACTTTATACATATTGAATAATGTAAATAAGCTCTTAAGGATCTAAATATTAAATTTGTTCCTCAATGTTTAGTTCCCTAAATATAAATATAACATTGCTTTAAAAAAAATTGATCAATTTGACTTATTTGCAACATCACCAAAGATGCTTTTAAAACAAAAATTAAAAATAAATAAGTATTTTAAGTGAATACTTACCCAAAAATCATATTATATAAATTTGAAAATTATTTGGTGACAAATTCTATTAAATAATTGAATAAAAAACATCCGTCCTCTGATATAAACTTATATCGTGATTAAGTATGCATGGGATAGGTGAACTTCTATTAAATACTTATCAAACTATTCTTGTTATTTCAAATCATTTTTAATTTTTTTTAAAAAATACTGTTAAATAAAAATTTTCCCCTTACATGCTACAATTAAAAGTTTAAACTAATTGCATGATAACACTACAGTTTAAATAAAATTTTTTCCCTTAATATGATCGTGCTAGACTTTGCCCTGGCCATGTCTACTAGGCACAACTATGCCATGGTCATGTCGTGGCTTCCAGAGCTGACCACGACCTAGCCATGCTGACTAGCACGACCATGTTATGGTTGTATCGTCTCTTGTCTTCATATGAATTATCTTCTAACAATCTCCACCTTAGCAAATATTTATCCCCTAGTAGAAAATAAGCATATGAAGATAATATCTCCTGGAATGACTGAGTTCGACCACAATCACTCTAACAACTAGAGAAATTGATCATTGACTTTGTCAATACATCTGCAACGTTTTCAATATATGAAAATTTTCAAGCTTAATGTCCCCAAAAGAAATCAGCTCTCTGATCTTGTGAAATTTCACATCTATATATTTGGTTCTTGCATGATGCACTTGATTCTTCGCCAAATAGATATCACTCTAACTATCGCAAAATAACTTAACTCCACCTTATCGAACACCCAGTTCCTTGATCAACCTTGTAACCCACAAAATCTTCCTTGGTTGCCTCAACAACTACCATATATTCTGATTCAATAGTAGATAATGCAACTATATGTTGCATCATGGTTTTCCAGCAAATAGTCCCCACGGGAGGGTCTTGTGACTAGTACGGCAGCAGAGTTGTACCAATGAGCAAGGGTCAATCCCCGAAAACTGCAAGCCTTTCGAAGTGTCTGCTCTCCTGCCGCACTAGCCTTGGGTTGGGCAATATGCTCTCCATGATTACTTCCTTCATGTTGGTTGTGGGACCGATTGATTGGGGTGTTGAGGGCGAGCGAATCTTCTTTTGCACCAATGGTTCTCCAGCAAATATATCCTCTTGCCACGGTGAACACATATCTTGTAGTATATCTTCTATCATCCAAATCTTCTGCATAGTTTGCATCTACATATCCTACCACTGAAGGATCATCTTGGTGTATGTTGAATATGATGTCATAACTTGTAGTATTCCTCAAGTATATGAAAATCCACTTGACCGCATTCTAATATTTTCGATTAGGATTTGAAAGAAATTTGCTCACCGTACTAATAACATGTGCAAGATCAGGTCTTGTGTAAACTATGATATACATCAGACAACTAACTGCACCGACATAAGAAATATTTGACATGTCATGAATCTCCTCATTTGTCTTAGGGGACTATCTAATAGACAATTTAAAGTGTTGCGCCAGAGGTGTATTCACAGATTTCACATTACCCATATTGAATCTATCCAACACATTCTCAATATACCTATGCTAAGATAGTCATAATCTCCTAGAGACTCTATCTCTATAAATCTGCATTTCAAGAATCTTCTTGATCACATCCAAATCTTTCATGTCAAATTCCTTGCTTATAAGCTCTTTTAACTTGTTGACCTCAGTTATACCTTATGTAGCACTCAACATATCATCTATATAAAGTAACAAGAAGATAAGTGAATCATCATCAAAGTTCTTCATATATATGCAACAGTCATACTCACATCTCATGTAACTATTTTGAATTATGTATGAATCAAAACACTTGCATCATTTCCTTGGAGACTACTTTAGCCCATAAAGTGACTTCTTTAGTTTACAAACTAAATGTGTGGATCGACTAAATCTTTCTGATTGTGACATGTAGATATATTCCTCCAAATTACCATGAAGAAACACAGTCTTCATATCCATTTACAACTCTAAATAATGACGAGCCTCCAAAGTTAACACCGCTCTGATAGATGTATGTTTGACCACCGGAGAAAATATCTCATCATAGTCAATCCCTTTTCTCTGTGAGTAATCCTTTGCCACTAGTTGATCCTTGAATTTTCCTTCTTCACTTCATGACATGACTTCTTTCTTCTTGTATACCCATTTGCATCCTATAGCCTTCGTTCCTTTAGGAAGTTCCACCATGTCCTATATTTGATTTTTATGTAATGATTCTATCTTCTCCGCCATAACACCCATCCATTTGTCCTTTTCAAAACTACGAATCATTTCCTAAAAAGTAGTAGGATCTTCATTAGTAGTGATAAGTGCATAAGAAACCAAATCTAAAACCATATTTGACAAGTGATTTTAAGGTGTCACTAGGCCTTTCTATGACTATAGTTCGATGTTATGTATGCTTAGGGCTAGCATCATCAACCCCATGAGTCTCTAACTCTACTTGCACAACTTCTTTACTACTGCTATACCTAATACTATTTGCTTCTCATCTTTTTCAGTACACTGTAACATTGTTTTTTTCATCAAATACCGAATCTCGATTGATCACCACCTTGTTTGTCTTAGGATCTTAAAGCTTAAAGCCTTTCACTCCTTTCTGATATCTTAGAAAAATGCACTGAATATACTTTGCATCCAGCTTTGATCTATCTTCACTAGAAACATGAGCATAGGTCGGACATCCAAATACTCTTAAGCTAGAGTAATCAACTGAGTTGCTTGTCCATGCCTCCTCTGATATTTGCCTATCTCGTGTTGTTCTTGATGATCGATTTATCAGGAAACATGTCATGTTTACTGCCTCTATCCAGAAGTTCTTTGCAATTCCAACATTCAATCTGGGACATCGAGCTCTTTCGATTAGAGACCTATTCATCCTTCCCGTCACACCATTTTGCTGCACTGTCCTGTGTACTGTGTAATGTCTCTTGATACCATGCTACTCACAAAATTCTTAGAATTATGAATTCATGTACTCAGTACCATTGTCTGACCTAAGACACTTCAATTTTCTCCTGGTTTGATTCTCTACTTTAGCTTTCAACAATTTGAATTTAGAAAAAGTTTCTGACTTATGTCGCATGAAGTACACCCAGACCTTTCATAAGTAATCATCGATGAAACTCACAAAATACATATATCAACCACATGATGTTACACTAACTGACCCCCAGAGATCTATATGAACATAATCCAGAATCCTTTCTATCTTGTGTGTGACTACCTTGAATTGTACTTTGCTTTGTTTTCCAAGGATACACAACTTGCAAAAGTTGAGTTTGCACGTCTTGATACCCTTCAATAAATTTCTTTCATGACGTCCAACATTCCACGCTCACCCATATGTCCCAACCGCATATACCACAAGACTATTTCATCTGATTTAGATTCTACAATACCAGCTCCACCTACAACCATAATCCCTAGCAGTTTATAAATGTTCCCTTCTAGTTTCTATCCCTTCATCACCATCAAAGCACCCTTGCTAATTTTTATGGTTCTACTCACAGATTTATAACTACAACCATTACCATTTAAAGTGCCCAAGAAAATAAGATTCTTCCTTAGATCCGGTACATATCTGACATCACATAATGTTCTAACCACACCATCAAACATCTTGATTCAGATATTCTCTATTCCAATGACTTTGTAGGATGCATCGCTACCTATCAGAACATAACCAAAATTAATCTGTCTATAGGTGTCAAACCAATCTCTGTTAGGTGTCATGAGATATGAATATGCTGAATCTAGGATCCAAGAATCTGTCAATTGCTTTGAACTTCATAAGACAGAGAGTATATCGCCATCGCCACTCTCTGAATTATCTTCTACTAAGTTTGCATACCTCAATGAACCATCTTTATCTATTTTAGTTTTCTTTCTCTCTAGACAATATCTCTTGATATGATCCTTTATTCTTATAGCATATGATCTCCTTCTTCTTTCTCGATTTAGATCGGATTTTATTACTTCCCAACCCATGTCGAGTATTGCTCCTTTTCACGTTCCTAATTACTTTTTACCACGAGCCTTTCACCTTGTGAAATCTCATCGCTAGCTTTCTTCCACTAATGGAAATCCGATAGAGCACTCGTGACCACCTCCAAATTTAGGATCTCTTCCCCCACATCAAAGTTGTAACCAGATTCTTGTATGTAGGAGGTGAGGGTAGAGAATTCAACAACATCAGTGCCTTGTCTTCATCATCGACCTTCACATCAATCCATTTCAAATCATTGATAATTTGATTGAATATATTGATTTATTACGTAAAATTGGTGCCCTCTGCCACCTTAAGCTCAAACAATGTTTGTTTTAAGATAGAGCTTGTTCGTCAATGACTTTGACATATATCAACTTTTCAATTTCTGCTAAACTGCATGGTGATTCCTCATCAATGACGTGATACATCACATCATTCGTTGGACAAATCTTGATTGTTGTCATTGCTCTTGCTTGTAATTCTTCTTAGTTTGCCTTCTCCATGTTATCCGATTTTTTCACCTAGAGCTTTCACCATACCTTATTGCACCAATAGATCTTTAATCCTTCTTTGTCACAATCTGAAGTTTCCGATTCCATCAAACTTCACCAGATCGAATTTTGCAAAAGAGATCTCTGCCATGTTGAACCTGACTCTGATATCACTTGTTGAGATTAACATGAAACAAAAGCAAAAAAAAATTACAAATTAAAGAGAAAATCAAAGAAGAGAGAGACACAGGAATTTTATGTTAGTGCCTATAAGATTTATATATCTCCACAATGACATGATATTGTCCACTTTGGGCCTAAGCCCTCATGGTTTTATTTTTGGACTTTACCCAAAAGGCCTCATACCAATGGAGATATCTTTTCATCTTATAAGCACATGATCTTTTCCATGTCTTACTAATGTGAGACTTTGATTGTATTCCCAATACTCCAATAATCTCCCCCTCAAATGAAGGACCACATTGACCCCCCCTCAAGTCTATTCATCCTCGAAGGATATCCTCTGCTTGATGTCCGATTCTTAACCCACTAGGACTTCCTGCCAACTGTCTGGCCTTCCTGACCCAGCTGGACTTTCTGCTAGTTGTCCAACCCTTTTGGCCCAACTGGACTTCCTGCCAATTGTTCGGTCCTCCCGACCCAACTGGACTTCCTGTCTAGTGTCTGGTTCTCTTGATCCGAACATGGGAGCTCAACTTCTTTCGTTCGAGGTTCATGACTTGACATGGACCATGACTCTGATACCAATTATTAGTGCCTATAAGATTCATATATCTCCACAATGACATGATATTGTCCATTTTGGGCCTAAGTCTTCATGATTTTATTTTTGGGCTTTACCCAAAAGGTCTCATACCAATGGAGATATCTTTTCATCTTATAAGCACATAATCTTTTCCATGTCTTACCAATGTGGGACTTTGATTGTATTCCTAATACTCTAATATTTTACATGATTTGGCAAAAACTGCCTACTCTACAAAACAACCAAGCGAAATCAATTAGAATCAATCACTTTTATCATTACAATCATCCTATATATACATCCCTAGCCATACATGATATTTTAGACCTAAAATATCATAAATTGATAATTTTTTTGAACTCCTCACCCCCTTTAGGATCCATCATGGCCTGCCCATGTCAGTCGACATGACCATACTTTATCCTTCGGAGAATGACTTGCCCTGGTCGTGTCTCTTGACACGGTTGTGTCATATATATCCTCAAGACGTAACACGACTCTTGCCGTGTCGATTGACACGCCTGTGTGGTCTCCTTCAGAACATGACACAACATGGTTGTGTTTCTTGACACACCCATGTGTTCTCCTCCAGAACATGCTGCCTGACACGACCGTGCTAAACTCTTCCCTAGTTGTGTCTCTTGGGCATGACTATGCCATGGTCGTGTCGTGGGTTTTAGAGTTGACCACGACTTGACCATGCTGACTAGTACATCCGTGTCATGATTGTGTCGTCTCTTATTTTCATATAAGTCATCTTGTAACAGGGCAAACATTAAAAGAGCATCTTTTTTATTGGAATCATTAAAAAGATACTTCTTTTTCATTTATTATCAAATAATACTTCATTACACCTAGTGTTTTTTTTATTCTCAACAATAGTTTTAATTTCAATATTGCTATAACAGCTACAAGATCGTAGTTACGGTACTATCATTGAAGGTTGAAGCTTCGTTTCTTGCTTCGCTTCGGTCACTTGTACATGGCGATCCTATCTCGCATCCCCGGATTAAAAAAATTAACCCGGATAAAAATGGATTACCCAAGCAACTGATTCATCATCGTGCTATTCGATTTGAGTGGTCGCTTGAACAAACTTGTTGTTCAAGCAACCTAACTCTTTTCCTCGATTAGCCGCGGAATAGATGATGTATGGATCACTGATTTTTGTATTTATCATCGGGGTCCAAGTAAAATAACCACATACATAATACAAAAGAACTAAAATCAAAACAAACAAGATTATACCTCTTGTTTACCTCTTGATCTTCTATTGTATGACCTATCCTCCTCTTGGACGTTGTGTGAGCAACGATCTTCCAAGAGTTGAAGCCTCTTAGATCACGTATCTTCCCTTCCTTGCTTGCTCCGAACAAGGGAAGATGACCAAACTCTTATTCTCCTATCTAGTGCCGACCACCAAGCCACCTAGCTTGGTTGTTGCCGCCGGCCAAGGAGAGGAAGAAGGAGAGGTGGGCGCCGGCCAAGAGATGAACTCTTGTTGCCACCAGCCAAGGAGAAGTAGAGGAAGAAGAACCACCGGCCTTTGCTTCAAGGAACGAGCGCCGACCCTAAAGGGATGGAGAAGAGGCGCCAACCAAACCTTAGGAAGAGAGGAAAACTAAAACCCTAAACCTCCTCCACCTCTTGCCGCAGCCCAAGCCAACTCCAAACCCTAAATCTTCTTCTATCCTTGCCGCCCAAGCCTTGGAAGCAAACCCTAGCATCCAAAACTCACCTTGTCGCCCAAGCCTTGGAACCTTTTTATAGATTTTGCCCAAGCCTCCTTTTAATCGTGTCCATTGGATCTAGGCTTCGTGAGGGTCTTAATAGGCTACAATAGGGACCACGAGGAGGAGTTGGATCTTGGCCACCCAATGGATCCATCCCACATAAAATCCGATCTATTAATGATAATTCATTCCAATAGAGGATTATCATTGATCTACCTCACCAACTCTCATAATTAAATATGGGCTTCATATATTAATTGTACAAATATCTCTCCGTGTTTAAGATATTGAATGTCCGTTAATTAATTAATTTACTGACAAATAATTAATTAACATCTAACTCCATGAGTAGTACCACTCAACCTTATCATCATGCTGGACCAAGTCCACCTGCAGGATTTACATGATGATCCTTATGAACTCCTCAAGGGGACATCATCATCCTAATACATAGGACACGGTTTCCTCCTATAATCAATGACACACCATATAAATAATATTATTTCCCAACTTACCGGGCCTATTGATTTAACCCATAAATCTCGTCCATTGGTAAATCAAAAAAATAAATATTAAGTACATATGTCGGTTATTATATCAGGATTAAGAGCATGTACACCATAATATCCGAGGTCTGATTCAATTATATAGTCAGTATAAATTGAATCACCTCTAAGTCGGTCTTGCTCAATACACACAAAGTGTACTAGTATAATTCTATGGTCAAGATAAACCAATACCAAATACACTACAACCATGCCAATGGTTTGTCCAAAACCATCTTGGTTGCGATCCTCTACTTATACTCTACAAGGAACTGATAACATGATCTTCTGTGCGACACCACACACCATGTTATCTACAATGTAAAGTATTAGACAATATGCATAACTATAAATATGCAAACAATGATCATGTGATTCTTATTTCAAAATGAAGATGTCCATAAAAAGACTAGACTTTCAGTATACATCCCAACAATCTCCCACTTATACTAAAAGACTATGCTGCCATCAAAGTGTCATACATCTGATTCCATTCCCTCCACATTCCTATCAAAAGCTCTCGCTGGAAGGGCCTTAGTGAAAGGATCTGTCAGGTTATCCTCTGCTGCAATCTTGACGACAACAACTTCTCCTCGCTTTACGATCTCTCGTATCAGGTGGTACTTGTGCTCTATGTGTTTACTTGCCTAATGGGCTCGTGGTTCCTTCGAGTTTGCAACTGCACCACTATTATCACAATAAATTTTGATAGTTCTGGGCAAATCAGGAATTACATCCAAGTCCATTAAGAAGTTCTTGAGCTATACAACTTCTTTGGCTGCCTCAAAGGCTAGCACATACTCAGCTTCCATGGTGGAGTCCGTCACGCATTTCTGCTTTACACTCCTCCATACAATGGCTCCACCTCCCAAAGTAAACACAAAACTTGAGGTAGACTTATGGTTATCCATATCTGATTGGAAGTCAGAATCTGTGTAACCCACAGGGAGTAATTGATCTGCCCAGTATACCAGCATATAATCCCTAGTCCTTCTCAGGTACTTCAATATATGCTTTACCATAGTCCAATGTCCCTATCCTGGATTACTCTGATATCTACTAACCATGCCCATGGCAAAGCAGATATCCGACCTCACATATAACATAGCATACATGAGGCTTCCTACCGTCGAAGCATAAGGAACCACCTTCATCTCCTCTATCTCCTTTGATGTTCTACGACACATCTCTTTAGATAAAGGTACTCCATGCCTAAAAGGTAGAAAATTTTTCTTGGAGTTCTGCATACTAAAACAAGCCAAAATAGTGTCTACTATGAAGCTTGAGATAAGTACAACATCCTTTTCTTGCGATCCCTTATAACCTTGATCCCAAGGATGTGTTCTACTTCTCCCAAGTCCTTCATATCAAACTGTTTGGACAACCATACCCTTACGTCTGACAACACTTTGACATTGTTTCCAATGAGCAAAATGTCATCTATGTATAGTACAAGAAATACCACTATGTTTCCGTCACATCTCTTGTATACACAAGACTCATCCGGACTTTGAATAAATACATATGACTGGATTACCTCATCAAAGCGGATGTTCCAAGATCTCGAAGCTTGCTTCAATCCATAAATGGACCGATTAAGCTTGCACACAAGATGCTCTTTGCCCTTTGCAATGAATCCCTCTGGTTGTTCCATATAGATATTTTCTTCAAGACTTCCATTAAGGAAAGCTGTCTTGACATCCATCTACCAAACCTTATAATCCATATGAGCAGCAATAGATAAGAGAATCCGGATAGACTTAAGCATGGCTAATGGAGAAAAGCTCTCCTCATAATCGATACCCTCTTTCTGAGTATACCCTTTTGCAACAAACCTTGCTTTGAAGGTCTCAACCTTCCCATCTGTTTCTCTCTTTCTTTTATAGATCCACTTGCATCCAATGGTTTTTACACCATTGGGTGGCTCTACTAGCTCCCATACCTGATTTGAATCCATAGATTCTATCTCAGAATTCATCGCCCTTTGCCAAGATACTGCATCTTTGTCTTGGATTGTCTCGTTATATGTCCAGGGATCAGATTCATGTTCGCCAGGGATTAAATCAGAAGATTCTTCCAAGAACATAAATCTCTCAGGTTGTCTAACAACCCTCCCACTATGACGAGGTATTACTGTGTATCCTCTGTGACACGCGGTGCAGTCACTTGTGGTATATCCTCTTGTACCGTTGGTATTGAAGTAGGGGCTTCCCCTCTTAACTCCTCCAGAATAATCTTGCACATGGGCTTGCGGTTCATCACATAGTCTTTCTCTAAAAATCGGGCATTTGTGCTAACGATCACCTTTTGATCTCTAGGACTATAGAACAAACCGCCTTTCATTCTTCTAGGATAGCCTACGAACAGGTGAACTTCTGTACGAGGTTCCAACTTACCAACATCTCCCTTCAACACATGTGCTGGACTACCCCAAATCCGAATATGTCTCAGACTAGACTTTCGCCTAGTCCACAATTCTATGGGAGTAGAAGGTACTGATTTTGATGGTACTAAGTTCAGAATATACACTGCCGTATCTAGAGCATACCCCTAGAATGAATCTAGTAACTCAGAATAACTCATCATCGATCTAACCATCTCCATAAGAGTCCTATTCCTTCGCTCTGCCACACCATTCTGCTGTGGTGTACCAGGTGCAGACAGTTGGGATCGAATCCCAGCCTTTGATAAGTAACTCCTAAACTCTCCCAAGAGGTACTCATCACCACGATCAGATCGTAGTGTCTTGATACTTTTACCTTGACATTTCTCCACATCAGCCTTGAATTCTTTGAACTTGTCAAAGCATTCAGATTTGCGGCGCATCAAGTAAATGTATCCATATCTTGAATAATCGTCTATAAAAGAGATGAAATATTCAAAACCACCTCTAGCCTGGATAGACATAGTGTTGGGTTTCCGACACTGCGGCGAGTGTGTGTTCGAACATGTTTCGTAAACATGTGCACAGCGGAAGAAATAAAAATAATAAATCTAATTTATTACAACACACACACCACACGCATGCATAGTACAACATGTGTATACATAATTGTAGTTTCAAATTTTACAATAAAAGCAAATTTATTCTACGTATACCTTACGTATCACGTGTAGCGGGAAAGACATCAACCGGAGCGATCCTCGCTAGAATCACCTCTATTCGTATCCACGCCGAGTTTCTTCGGGATGACTTCACAAAGTCATGAGCCTCATCTTTATATGAGTCACTAGCCTCGCGTCGAAGATGATGTGATCGAGAGAAGATCACAATCCGAATCAAAATTCGGATTCAAAATGAGTCCTCAAAAACTTGCTTCTCCGGAGAGGTATTTGCCAACCGTTTGACGAATCCTTCGTCCTCCACCTCTGAGGATTATCGGAGATCGAATCCCCGGCAAAGTAGCCACTGTCGGAGCCCCAAACGTTGTCCAAACGATGCTCCGACACGAAATAAACAAGCTGTCGAGAAAACTGGACAACTTTGGTGGAGGATTAGCGCCGGCCAAATAAGGAAGCTAGATACTCACCTTGTCGCCGGAGCCAAGGAAGATCACCGGAGGGTCGCCGGAGGATTTCCGGCTGAAGCTTGGACGCCGACAAGGATCTTGGATGGCGACACAAGGGTGTGCGGCAGCTAGGGTATGGGCGCCGACCACAAGAGGAGAAAAGGGAGGGGGCGACAACTTGGATTAGGGCTCTGATTAAACCCTTGAACCCTATTTTATAGAGAACAAATTCTCCTAAT
This sequence comes from Wurfbainia villosa, assembly GCA_025175895.1. Taxonomy (NCBI): domain Eukaryota; kingdom Viridiplantae; phylum Streptophyta; class Magnoliopsida; order Zingiberales; family Zingiberaceae; genus Wurfbainia; species Wurfbainia villosa. The sequence continues at coordinate 37,884,074 of CM046006.1, forward strand.
GGTTATTGGTTCATAACCAAAATCCGTTAACCCGCTCCATTAATTTAAGTTAAAATAAACCAAATCGATTTGGTCTATTTTAAGTTAAAATGAACCGAACCAACTTTGGTTCATTCGTTTAAAACAAACCAAACCCCTTTGGTTTATTCTCCACCATTGGATTAGAACCAAACCAATTTGGTTCATCCATCATGTCTTCATAATACATGGCCCATCCACGCTTCCATTGCGCCTGAAACAATTTCATGCTCGCTCCTTGTTTGGTCCAACCAAACCTAGTTTCTCTCGGTCTGAGAATCTCATTCTCAAGCTTGTTTTAAATCCTTTGGATTACGCTCGTTGTGCGTGTGACCAAATAGGTTCTCGATTTATGTTGGCCATATATAATTAACCATTAATTATAGAACGATCATGAGTGGCACCTAGTAGTACATCATGATCCCCAATTAACCGAAAAGATCAACGGTTGATCCAAAACTATTTCTGAAACCCTTCAGCAGCTCCAATGAATCGTGCCCCATTCCCTTCACTCATCTTATACTCACTTGGTTCAGGACATGGTCTATTGTGTCAGTCCCCACTAGGTTGACTACATCACACCTAGCCCAAGTATCATTTCCTCGTCCTACGGATTCTAGTTACTGCACATGTATCCAAGAGTACCTTACTCTAAACATGTAATGCTTTGGCCAAAAACTTTAGTAACAATCCGATGAGAGGCCATGGGTATACATCTCCTTGCAAGGAGTGGTGAATCCTTTATCGGCTATTCAAACACCTTCGATCACTTCGACTTATACCCAATCATCCCGGGTCCACATCTCCTTGGAGATGCTTGCTTAAGATGTCAAAGCATAAGTCTTCATGACCAAGATGACTTGAATACCGCAAGTCAAAGGAACATCACACTTAAGCTGCAGTAAGAACTTCATTGACATATCTATATATGCAGAGAACCATATGAAGTCTTACGGCTGGTCACTCCAATGAACTAGTTACCATAACTAGCATCCACGATTAACTCCGGACATCACAATGTCTCCAGCCAGTGAGAATCAGCTGCTTGGATACACCAAGGAGTATACCTCGTGCTAGTCTCGACAGATTTGATGGTGTCCGAATCCATCAATTCATCGACTAGAGATAATTTCGATACATCACAATTACACATGTAAAGATACTCACTAGTTGTGATCCAATCACAAATTCTCTCATGTTGTGAATCGTATCGTGGACATTCAGTAAATGAGTTTAAGATCTAATCAAATACATGAGAACATGTATACTCAAATAGTGAATCTTCATTTATCATATAAATGGTACTAACATAAAGCGATTGCCTTAGGACATCTCTTATATATTACTAACAAACTCCCACTTGGCCTAATGCCAATCGCTACGGTATCCAATACCATAGGGTCTAACATGACCCTCAAACTTACTTTGAGGTAGTGCCTTAGTCAAAGGATCCACTAAGTTCCTTTCAGTGGGGATTTTCTCGATTTGTATTTCCTTCCTACTAATGATCTCTCTGATCAGATGATAGCGGCGAAGCACATGTTTGGATCGTTGATGAGTTCTTGGCTCTTTTGCCTGTGCAATTGCTCCATTATTGTCGCAGTAGACCGATATTGCTTCAACAATGGCTGGAACCACACCAAGTTCATAAATGAACTTCTTGATCCAAACCGCTTCCTTTGCTGCTTCCGAAGCTGCAATGTATTCTGCCTCAGTGGTAGAATCCGCTACAGTGTCTTGTTTGAAACTTTTCCAACTCACTGCGCCCCCATTCAAGGTGAACACGTATCCAGACTGAGACCTAAAATCATCCTTGTCTGTCTGGAAGCTGGCATCCGTATACCCATGTATCACCATGTCCCCTTCTCCATATATTAGGAACACATTCTTAGTTCTTCTCAAGTACTTAAGGATTATCTTAACAGCCGCCCAATGATCCATTCCTGGATCAGACTAGTATATACTCGTGACACTTAGAGCATACGATATATCGGGCCTCATACATAACATAGCATACATGATAGATCCTATTGCGGATGTATAGGGAATCTTACTCATGCAAATCCTCTCGTCTTCTGTGCACGGACACATAGACTTTGAAAGGTATATCCCATGCATGATGGGTAGGAAACCTTTCTTGGATTCTGACATGCTAAACCTCTTTAGCACTCGGTCTATATATGTAGACTGCGAAAGACCAAGTAACCATTTCGATCTATCTGTTGGTGCAACAATGCCCCAAGCATTTATATGTGTTGATGTTTGGATAATAATCTAAGTTAGGCAATGCTTTGTGATCTAATTGTGAACGTGTTTAAGTGACAGGAAAAATCCAAGTATGAAGACTTGGTAAAGACAAAGTCCAAGTGTGATCTTGGCAAAGGAAGTCCAAAGGCAAGTCTTGGCAGCGTAAGTCCAAGCATGTAGTCTTGGCGACGTAAAGTCCAAGCACGCTTTGGCAAAGGGAAACCCAAGACATGACAAAACCGAAGAAAGCTCTTGGAAGAAAAGCGCAAAGGATGAACAAGTCGCGGACTCGGAGGGATCCTGGAGGCACAAGGCTTAAGGAAGATCTAGAAGGTTGAGTCTAGGTCTAGGGGTAAAATCAAGTATGAATTATTCATACTTGACGAGTATTAGTCGGCTGGTCAGGTACTCGATTGAGTCGATCGAAACCACCCACGATCATCGGATCGATCAGATCGATCGCCAATCGGCAATGATCGATTGTGCCGAAGATGGGAACAGAATGGAGTCTCACTCGACTTTGCGCGGTGATCACTTGACTGATCGCTTCATCAGTCGACTGATGAAGTGATCAGTCGACTGATCAGGCAACCCTTGAAAATTACGGTTATGTATCTCCGCGGATCTACCTAGCCAGAAGCCGTTGTCTTTGGTGGCAGTCGACTGATGTTGTACATCAGTCGACTGATTGTAGCTCAACAGGAAAAATAACCCTCTCTCTTTAAAAAGAGGGCTGGTGGTGGCTTTGAGGGCTAATGCTTATATTCTGATCTTTCTCTCAAGCCCTCACAAGTCTTCTAAAGCTTTCAAGTGTTTAGTTCTCCTCCTCTTCTCTAATCTTCATCTACATTCTTTGTAAGAAGAGGAGGGTTTGTAAAAGAGAAAGCTTCTTAGTGGAATCGCTTGGGTTGATCCACCTTAAGGATCGCCGTGGAGTAGGAGCGTTATCTCCGAACCATGTAAAGGCCTTGTTAGCATTGTGCTTTCATTTTTTTACTTATATTATTTTTGTTGTGCTTCCGCTAATCATTCTTGTAGAAATGAAAATGCGCTATTCACCCCCCTCTAGCTTCCAATCGATCTCCTACAAGTGGTATCAGAGCTCGGATCGCATCGGAAGATCTAACAATCAATCGGAGCAAGATGGCTTTCCAAGAGGGGTATAGCACGGCGAGGCCTCCGTTCTTCGACAACAACGACTTCGGCTACTGGAAAGGTAGGATGGAGTATTATCTTATGAATGATATTGAAAATTGGTTTAGCGTTGTAGATGGTTTCGAGAAGCCGGTCGATGAACACGGAGCGCCCATACCAACAAAGGATTGGAAGAGAGACATGGCCAAGAAGGCTCAAGCCAACGCCAAGGCAACAACCACACTTCAATGTGGGTTGTCAAAAGAGCAACTAAGCAAGGTGGGGCCATTTGAATCGGCGAAGGAGCTTTGGGAGAAGTTGATAGAGCTCAGCGAGGGATCCAAGGAAACAAGGAGAGTCAAGAGAGATCTCCTAATTGGCCAACTTCAAAGTTTCTCCATGAAGACCAATGAGACCGTGAGCCAAATGCACGGTCGCTTCAAAGAAGTAGTCAACGGACTACACGTAATAGGTGAGAAGGTCGACAACCGAGACCTTGTAAGGTATGTGCTCCAAGCTTTCCCTAGAACAACCTTATGGGCTTTAATGGTAGATGCCTATAAGGTCTCTAGGGATCTCTCTTTGGTTAAGTTAGATGAGTTATTTTGTGAATTTGAATTGCATGAACAAGCTAACACTTCATCCAAAGAGAAGGGTATAGCTCTTTTTGTAGGAAAGAAAGACAAAAAAAAGAAGGAGAAGAAAGAAGTGTCCTCCTCATCCGAATCCGAGGAAGACTCATCTAGTAGTGAAGATGAGCTATCGGCAAGCGAGGTGGCCCATTATGTCAAGAAGTTTGGTGGGAAGTCAAGGAAACTCACCAAGAAAGATGTGAGGAGGATGTTCCAATCCTCAAGAGGTAAGTATTCAAATAGTTCAAATTCTACACCTAATGTAACTTGCTATGGTTGCAACAAGAATGGGCATATCAACCCAAATTTCCCGGAACTAAAGAAGAAGGAGGAGAAGGAAAAGAAAAAGAAGGAAAAGAAGGAGAAGAAGAAGAAGGAGGCAATGGTGGCACAAACATGGGACACCCTAAGCATGGAGGACTCTTCCAATGATGAAGAGGTGTGTCATGCCACCCGGAATCTAGCCCTCATGGCTTTGGAGGAAGAAGCCGGGAGCTCAAGTGAGGAGTCTTCATCCTCTTCCTCAAGCGACGAATCATCATCAAGTGATGATGATGAATTAAACAACTCCCCTAGGGTAGATTTACTTTATAAGACAATTGCATGCCTCCAAAATGCATTGAATAGATCAAAAACTAGGATTAAGGACTTAAAAGTAGAAATTAAATCACTTAAGAATGTAGAACCATCTTGTGATAAATTATCTTGTGATGATGGATGTACCCTTAGAGATGAAAATGATGAATTGAGAAAAGAAATAGGTAATCTAAGAGCATGTTTAGAAAAATTTACTAATGACTCTAAATACCTAGACATGATAATTAAGGATCAAAGGGCTATTTACAACAAGGCCGGACTAGGATATAGGCCTAAGGAAAAGGAGGTAGCATTTACATCTCTTGTTAGTAGAAAATCCATAATTAGAAGCAAGGGTAGAAAGGCTTGGGTCCCTAAGAAATTTCTAATTGATGCTAGTGGTCCTAAAATTTGGGTACCTAAGGCTTGTATTTTTCATGTGATATAGGTAGAAGAACCAAGCTTGTGGATTGTTGATAGTGGGTGTTCAAAACACATGATCGGTGATGAGAGAAAATTCTCCACTATCAACCACACTAGCAAGGGAAAGGTATCTTTTGGTAATAGTGACAAACTTAAGATTCTAGGAAAGGGCACAATTGAGGTATCCCCCAACCTTGCCATTCATAAAGTGCTATTAGTTAAAAATATGAAATTTAATTTACTTAGTGTAAGCCAACTATGTGATGCAAATTTTGATGTTAAATTTGATTCCTCAAAATGTTTTATAAGACACAAAACTCTAAATGATTGAATGTTAGTAGGTTTTAGGAAATCAAATATATATTATGTTGATTTATCCTATGCTACTAATGCTTCTACTAAGTGTCTTATTGCAAAAGAGGAAGAAAGTTGGCTTTGGCATAGGAGGCTAGGACACATAAACATGAAGAACATAGCCAAAATAGCAAAAATGAAGTTAGTCAAAGGGTTGCCTAAAGTCAAATTTCTCAAGGACAAAATGTGTGATGCATGCCAAGAAGGGAAACAATCAAAAACATCACACAAAGGTAAAACTTTACTTAGTACCGCTTTACCTTTAGAACTTTTACATATGAACTTATTTGATTGTCATAGTACCCCTTCTATGATTGGTAGTAGATATTGCTTAGTAATAGTAGATGATTTCTCTAGGTTTACTTGGGTATTTTTCATAAAAAATACAGATGAAACCCTAGGAATAATCATAGGATTTAGCAAGAGAGTAGAGAATGAAAGAAAACTCAAAATCAACCGGATCCGTAGTGATCATGGTGGAGAATTTGAGAATTATAATTTCTCAACCTTTTGCTTAGAACAAGGGTACAAGCATGAGTTTTCTTGTCCTAGAACACCCCAAAAAAATGGGGTTGTGGAAAGGAAAAATCGTGCCCTACAAGAGGCGGCTAGGACTATGCTAAATACATATTCTTTACCTAGCTACTTGTGGGCGGAAGCGGTTAATACCGCTTGCTATATCCAAAATAGGGTGTTAATTCATAGGTTTTTAGGAAAAATCCCATTTGAATTGTGGAATGGTACAATTCCAACAATTCATTATTTTAAGGTTTTTGGATGCAAAGTTTATATCTTAAATACCAAAGATAACTTAAGTAAATTTGAGTCCAAAGCGGATGAGAGAATCCTAGTTGGATACTCATCCACTAGTGTAGGATATAGAGTTTATAATAAAAGGACTCAAAAGATCGAGGAATCTTCAAATGTCCAATTTGATGAAACTTCCAATACATACCCTAGGAAATCCCCTATTGATGATGATATTAATAATGAAAATCAAGAAATTACCCAACAATTTCAAGATTTAACTTTAGGGGGTAATGTTCAAGGGGGAGGTTTGAATCAAGGGGGAGTAAGAGGTGATTCCGATGATGAGCAAAGGATTGAGATTAATTATGATCAAACTCAAATTAATACACCTCCTAGAACCATAAAAGTTCATCAAAATCACCCCTTAGATCAAATTGTGGGTGAATTATCTCAAGGTGTTAGGACTAGGTCATTTCACAGGGATCCCACTAGTCATATAGCTATAATTTCTCAAATTGAGTCCAAAACAATCAAAGATGCATTACTTGATCCGGATTGGATCTTAGCAATGCAAGATGAATTGACTCAATTTAAAAGGAGTCAAGTATGGGAGTTAGTTCCTAGACCAAATGAAAACACCATTATTACTACAAGATGGGTCTTTAGGAACAAACTAGATGACCAAGGAAATATTACTAGGAATAAAGCAAGATTAGTTGCAAGGGACTTTAATCAAGTTGAAGGACTTGACTATGATGAAACATATGCCCCGGTTGCTAGATTAGAGTCTATTAGGATACTATTAGGGTATGCCTCCTATATGGGTTTCAAACTCCATCAAATGGATGTTAAATTGACATTCCTAAATGAGTTTATTAAGGAAGAAGTATATGTAGAACAACCTTCCGGGTTTGAGAATATGAACTATCCAAACCATGTATACAAGCTTAGGAAAGCTTTGTATGGTTTGAAACAAGCTCCCCGGGCTTGGTATGAAAGATTATCATCTTTCTTAATTTTTAAGGACTTTAAAAGGGGTAGTGTAGATCAAACTCTATTCATAAAGTCAACATCAAAGGACATCTTTGTAGCCCAAGTATATGTTGATGACATTATTTTTGGGTCAACAAATGATGAACTTCTTCAAGACTTTATTAAGAATATGGAAAAAGAGTTTGAAATGAGTCTAGTTGGGGAATTAAATTTCTTCCTAGGATTGCAAGTCAAACAAACAAGTGAAGGAATTTATATTTACCAAACCAAATATGCTAAGGAAATGATTAAGAAATTTGGTTTGGAAAATGCTAAGGTAGTTTCAACTCCAATGGCAACCAATACAAAAATAGATAGTGATAATGAAGGAAAAAAAATTGATCTTACACTCTATAAGAGCATGATTGGTAGCCTTTTGTACCTAACCGCTAGTAGACCCGACATATTATTTGCGGTTGGTATGTGTGCTAGGTATCAATCATGTGCAAAAGAATCTCATTTAGTTGCTGTTAAGAGAATCTTAAGATATATTAAAGGCACACTAAATGTAGGACTATGGTACCCTAGGACTAGGTCTTTCGATTTGGTTGGGTACACCGATTCCGATTATGCCGGTTGTAAATTGGATCAGAAGAGTACTAGTGATGGATGCCAATTCCTTGGGTCCTCCCTAATTAGTTAGAGTAGTAGGAAGCAACCTTGTGTTGCCCTATCCACCACCGAGGCCGAGTATGTGGCTATGGGTGGTTGTATAGCTCAACTACTATGGATGAAACATACCTTAGAGGATTATGAGCTATCTTACTCCAACATGAAAGTATTTTGTGATAATGTGAGCACCATAAATTTGACCAAAAATTCGGTGCATCACTCTAGGACCAAGCACATTGAAGTGAAACATCACTTCATTAGAGATAATGTGGCTAAGGGGGACATTGAGCTTAATTACATTGAATCCAAGTCCAACCTAGCCGACATATTTACCAAGACTCTCCCCGAGGTAGAATTTTCATCACTTAGGAGAGAACTTGGAATGTGCTTGGTTAAATAAAGGTGTAGGTTTGCATGATCCTATAGAAATCCTAGGATTTATACCTTTAAGCATCTCACAAAATACCTAAGAAACTATGATTTTTGTATTGAGCCACTTAGACAATATGTGAGATGTTAGGAAGATGCACTTGGTTCATCATGCTTGTTATGCTGCATTATTATGGACCAAAGTGTCATCTAGAGACATTAATCATTCATTGGACCAATCATTGGGAAGGCTTATACACAATTAATGTGTATATAGCTCCAAGAATATGATTGGAAATGTCAAATAAAATATAATTTAAACTATGTTTATCATATTTTGAAAAATAGTTTTCAAATGGAAGACAAAAGTGATACAAAGTTTGCAAAATCATTAGCACTTTTGTTAGTTTCCAAGTTTGTATCAATCTTGTAATATGGAAAACATATATTTTTCAAATTATTTTTATTTGATATATAATGATCTCAGAAATGTATACACAAAATTTCATGATTTTTCGAGATTTTTAGAATTTCTAATGCATTAAAAGGTGAAATTGATTTAGCGATCGATCACGATCAGCGTAAAACCAAAACGATGATACACTGTATTTTCTGATAAAAAACTCTATTTCTTGCATTTAAGAGTATTTTTGAATACCCTAAAACTATGGTATGACAATATTCGGTATTAACAAGTTTTTAGTACAGTTCTATGTAGTGTTTTAGGGGGAGTTTCATAATATATCTTTTCATCCCCAAACTTATATTGTTGGTGCAAAGTGAGGATTTAACCTTCAATCTTTTGTTAGGCTTTGCTCCACAAGTTATTTATTCATCATGAACCATATCTTGGATTAAGGGGGAGCTTAATTTCAACTTTATACCTTAGTTCAAGATTACAACAAATTTAATCCTTTTATGAAATTCATGAATCCTTCTCTTTCTGATGTATGTCAAAGGGGGAGAAGAAATGTTTAAGTTAGAATTCATATTGAAAATATGATTATGTGCATGAATGAAGATAGCATTCATATTGGAAATATGATTATGTGCATATTTTAAAGACCTAACTCAAATGATTGCCAAATATCAAAAAGGGGGAGATTGTTGGTGCAACAATGCCCCAATCATTTATATGTGTTGATGTTTGGATAATCATCTAAGTTAGGCAATGCTTTGTGATCTAATTGTGAACGTGTTTAAGTGACAGGAAAAATCCAAGTATGAAGACTTGGTAAAGACAAAGTCTAAGTGTAATCTTGGCAAAGGAAGTCCAAAGGCAAGTCTTGGCAGCATAAGTCCAAGCATGTAGTCTTGGCGGCGTAAAGTCCAAGCACGCTTTGGCAAAGGGAAACCCAAGACATGACAAAATCGAAGGAAGCTCTTGGAAGCAAAGCGCAAAGGATGAATAAGTCACGGACTCGGAGGGATCCTGGAGGTGCAAGGCTTAAGGAAGAGCTAGAAGGTTGAGTCTAGGTCTAGGGGTATCGTGATCGGGCAATGATCGATCAGATCGATCGACCGCCAATACCGGGCAATGATCGATCGCGGCCAAGATGGGCACAGAATGGAGTCTCACTCGACTCCGCGCAGCGATCACTCGACTGATCACTTCATCAGTCGACTGATGAAGTGATCAGTCGACTGATTAGGCAGCCGTTGGAAATTACGACTACATATCTCCGTGGATCTGCCTAGCCAGAAGCCGTTGGCTTTGGCGGCAGTCGACTGATGCTGTACATCAGTTGACTGATGGTAGCCCAATGGGAAAAACAACCCTCTCTATATAAAAAGAGGGCTGGTGGTGGCTTTGAAGGCTAATGCTTATATTCTGATCTTTCTCTCAAGCCCCCACAAGTCTTCTAAATCTTTCAAGTGTTTAGTTCTCCTCCTCCTCTCTAATCTTCATCTACATTCTTTGTAAGAAGAGGAGGGTTTGTAAAAGAGAAAGCTTCTTAGTGGAATCGCTTGGTTTGATCCACCTTAAGGATCGCCGTGGAGTAGGAGCGTTATCTCCGAACCACGTAAAGGCCTTGTTAGCATTGTGCTTTCGTCTTTTTACTTATATTATTTTTGTTGTGCTTCCGCTAATCATTCTTGTAGAAAAGAAAATGCGCTATTCACCCCCCTCTAGCTTCCAATCGATCTCCTACACTATCTCTATAGATCTTAATCCCGAGGATGTAGGTTGCTTCTCCCAGGTCTTTCATGGAGAATGTCTTGGACAACCAGGTCTTAACTGACTGTAAGACTGAAACATCGTTTCCTATGAGTAATATGTTATCGACATACAATACTAGGAACACGACTGCACTCCCACTAACCTTCTTGTACACACAAGGTTCGTCTGGATTTTGTGAGAAATCAAATCTTTTGATTGTCTCATCAAAACGGATATTCCAGCTCCTGGATGCTTGCTTCAATCCATATATGGACCATCGCAATTTACATACCTTAGTTTTATCAACCGATGTGAAATCCTCAGGGTGTATCTTATACACGTCCTCGAGCAGGTTTCCATTAAGGAAAGCTGTTTTCACATCCATCTGCCATATCTTATAATCATAATGAGCCGCTATGGCCAGGAGCATCCGAATGGATTTAAGCATAGCAACAGGCGAATAGGTTTCGTCATAATCAACACCTTGTTTTTGACGATATCCTTTCGCCACCAATCTAGCCTTATAGGCAATCACATTACCATCCATGTCGGGTTTCTTCTTGAAAACCCACTTGCACCCTATAGGCTTTATGCTTTCAGGTGGGTCAACCAAGTTCCAAACTTGGTTTTCATACATGGAATCTATTTCCGACTTCATGGCTTCAAGCCACTTATCCCTTTCTGAACTTGTCAGAACTTCTTCATAACAGGTAGGCTCCTCATCATCAATGAGTAACACGTCGCTCAATTCACTTATGAGAAATCCATCTCTCTCAGGAATATTGCGTGTTCTACCAGATCTACGAAGATGTGATGTTTCAATAGGTCCAGCCGATTGCTCATCACTATGAGTTATCGACTGTTGTGCTTCACCAGGTATCTCATCAATGTCTATTTGAGTCTCTCAAGCCTCCTCAAGCTCGGTGACACTCCCACTGTTTTCTTGCAAGAGGAACTCTTTCTCTAGAAACACAGCATGCCTTGAAACAAAAACCTTTTGTTCCACAGGATGATAGAATTGATAACCCCTTGTTTCCTTAGGGTATCCAATAAATAGACATTTATCAGACTTAGCATCCAATTTGTCTGATACAGTCCGCTTCACATAAGCAGGACAACCCCATATCTTCAAGTAAGATACATGAGGTTTCTTACTATTCCATATCTCATATGGAGTAGTGGAGACTACCTTGGTTGACATTCTGTTTAACAAGTAAACAGCTGTCTGAAGCGCATAGCCCCAAAAGGACTTGAGAAGATTCGTATGATTCATCATTGACCTAACCATGTCCAACAAGGTCCGGTTACGCCTCTCAGATACACCATTATGTTGTGGTGTATATGGCAGAGTCCATTGAGACAATATACCATTGTCTCTTAGATAATATAGAAACTCTTGACTTAAGTATTCGCCACCTCGATCCGATCGAAGTATTTTAATACTCTTGTCATATTGTTTCTCTACTTCATTTCTGAATTCTTTGAACCTTTCAAAGGCTTCAGACTTGTGTTTCATCAAGAACATATATCCAAACCGTGAGCGATCATCGGTGAAGGTAATGAAGTAGCTATAGCCTTCTAAAGCTTGAGTTGACATAGGTACACATACATCAGTATGTATTAGACCTAGCAACTCTCCCACTCGTTCACCTTTTCCTGTAAAAGGTAACTTAGTCATCTTGCCTTTTAAGCATGATTCACATGTATCGTATGAATCCAATTCAAACGATTCCAGAATTCCACATCAGTGTAATTCGGACATACGTTTCTTGCTTGCATCACAAAGACGACAATGCCACATGTAGGAGTCTAATTGATTATCTTTTCGAGCACACTTGTTGCTCGCTTCGATATTGAAAATGTCACTGGATACGTCCAACGTATAAACACCATTGCTTAAAGTTTCAATCCCATAAAGAACTCCATTCAAAGTTATGTAACAACAATTGTTACTAAAAGTCAAATGGTACCCATTTCTATTTAAACAAGAAATAGAAATGATGTTCTTTATCAACGAAGGAACATAAAAGCAATTGTCCAGTTCTAAGACAAGTCCTGTAGGGAGTTTCAACAAATATGTTCCGATGGCGAGTGCAACAACCTTTGCTCCATTCCCAACACGTAAATTTGACTCTCCCTTGACGAGTCTTCTTCTATTCCTTAGCCCATGTATGTTATTACATATATGTGAGCCACACCCAGTATCCAATACCCAAGTGTTTGAGGAAATAGAATGACAATCAATAACGAAGATATCTGAAGAAGATGGGGCATCCGATGCCTTATTCTTCTTCACGAACTCAAGATAAATCTTGCAATTTCTTCGCCAGTGGCCTTCCTTGCCACAATGATGGCAAGTGCCCTTTTGTGTTGGTTCTGCCTTCTTAGCCTTCTTGTTCTTCCCTTTCTTCTGTTCCTTTTTCTTCCTCTTAGAACCTTTCTTTGAGGAATCAACTAACAGAACTGCCTTCTCCTCATGCTTCACAGAAGGCTCCATAGTCTTCAGCATATTGAGGAGCTCAAGAATAGTGGATTCTAATTTGTTAATCCGATAGTTCATCACAAATTGTGAGAAACTCTTGGGCAAACAATGCAGAATTAAATCAATACTTAATTCATGATCCATCACAAACCTGAGGGTGGCCAGCCACTAGATGTACCCATTCATCTTTAGCAAAAACTGCACTACAGATGAACCTTCTTGCATCTTAGAGGTGAAGAGGAGCCTAGAGACTTCGAACCTTTCGGATCTCACTTGCTCATCAAACAACTCATGAAGATGCAAGCAATACGTAACTGGAACGGTACCATCGCAGCTAGCATGATGCAACTCACCAGTTCAAAATCTACCACATGTTTCTGATAGGCCAACAATTGGTCTGGAGTTGCATCGTCTCTAGGACGGTTGGGAAGAGGCTCTTCAAGGACATACGCTAGCTTTTTCGCCTTGAGAACAATTCTCAAGTTTCTAAGCCAGTCCAGGAAGTTAGGCCCAGTCAATTTGTTTGAATCCAAAATAGTGCGCAAATTCAAAGACGTCATGATCAATCGATTAACCTAGAAATACAAAACGAGAATATATGAGAAAATGATTTTTAAAATGCATCAACATACATTTATAAATCTCATTCATTTTTCGAATTTAAAAAACTCCAAAATTACTTCGGGAGATCGTAGGTCCATCTCCGAATGGGCTGATATCCAACATAGATATGAACTACCTTGGAGAGAGTCCAATAAGCCATTCATAACTACGATGGTAGGTATCAAATATACCGATTGCATATCACATATATGCAACTATCACAATGTGCTATCAACTTATTGAATGTTCACACATACATAGGGTTGTTAACTCATTAACAAGTATGCATCATATGCATATCACCCAACTTCACCTCCCTTCACATCGACCTTGGAGAGAGTCCAACAAGCCGATGCTCTAGGTTAAAGCCAACCCATTAATTGAGAAATAGTTTTAATATGGTTAGAGCGTATTCAACCAATTAGCCCGACTTGGAGAGAGTCAAATAACCAAAGCTAACGATTGACCTCTGACTCTTACCATATTAGTATTAAACTATTCCATGGTTTGAACATGTTTGGGTTCGAGCCGGGCTTGGAGAGAGTCCAACAACCCAAACAAGAAACGAAACTCTGGTTCTAACCATATTAATGGAAGGTGTAGGCTTTAATTTTGAGTAAGGGTTTTTATGTCTCATCCTCTTTGCATGCAAATAACTATTATCTACATTACATGACATACATGGCATACATCTACATGTCATGACACGTATGGCGTAATGATATGCATCTAATGCAATTACCTGCCATACAATTATGACATGTACAAAATTTTCTTATATGTCATAACTATTTATGAAAATAAAATATGTTTGAGATTTTATTCTCCAAATCAAATCATGATTAAATTAGGAAATAAATTTTCAAATCTAATCACATATTTTATTTGTGGAAAGTGTTGATTAAGGAAAGTCAATTTAGGAAACAAATTTCCTAAATCATCAAAACTACTTATGGAAATAAAATATTTTAAGATTTTATTTTCCAAATCAAATCATGATTAAATTAGGAAACAAATTTCCAAATTTAATAAAATATTTTATTTATGGAAAATATAAATTTCCATAAATACTTCTAACTTTCCAAAAGTAGAAGATTTCCATAAATACTTCTAGAATTTCCAAAATTAAAAATTTCCATAAATACTTCTAACTTTGTCGCCGGAGCCAAGGAAGATCACCAGAGGGTCGCCGGAAGATCGCCGGCTAAAGCTTGAACGCTGGCAAGGATCTTGGACGGTGGCACAAGGGTGGGCGGCGGCTAGGGTATGGGCGCCGACCACAAGAGGAGAAAAGGGAGGGGCGACAACTTGGATTAGGGCTCTCATTAAACCCTTGAGTCCTATTTTATAGAGAACAAATTCTCCTAATGGTTATTGGTTTTTAACCAAAACCCGTTAATCCGCTCCATTAATTTAAGTTAAAATAAACCAAACCGATTTTGTCTATTTTAAGTTAAAATGAACTGAACCAACTTTGGTTCATTCGTTTAAAACAAACCAAACCCCTTTGGTTTATTCTCCACCATTGGATTAGAACCAAACCAATTTGGTTCATCCATTATGTCTTCGTAGGACACGTCCCATCCATGCTTCCATTGCGCCTGAAATGATTTTATGCTCGCTCCTTGTTTGGTCCAACCAAACCTAGTTCAGAATCTGCCACATGTTTCTGATAGCATGGTTCTCTCCAAGCTAGCATGATGCAACTCACCAGTTCAGAATCTGCCACATGTTTCTGATATGCCAAAAATTGGTCTGGAGTTGCATCGTCCCTAGGACGGTTGGGAAGAGGCTCTTCAAGGACATACACTAGCTTTTCCGCCTTGAGAACAATTCTCAAGTTTTTAAGCCAGTCCAGGAAGTTAGGCCCAGTCAATTTGTTTGAATCCAAAATAGTGCACAAATTCAAAGACATCATGATCAATCGATTAACCTAGAAATACAAAACGAGAATATATGAGAAAATGATTTTTAAAATGCATCAACATACATTTATAAATCTCATTCATTTTTCGAATTTAAAAAACTCCAAAATTACTTCGGGTTTGAACATGTTCAGGTTCGAGCCAGGCTTGGAGAGAGTCCAACAACCCAAACAAGAAACGAAACTCTGGTTCTAACCATATTAATGGAAGGTGTAGGCTTTAATATTGAGTAAGAGTTTTTATGTCTCATCCTCTTTGCATGCAAATAACTATTATCTACATGACATGACATACATCTACATGTCACGACATGCATGACATAATGATATGCATCTAATGCAATTACATGGTATACAATTATGACATGTACAAAATTTCCTTATATATCATAACTATTTATGGAAATAAAATATGTTTGAGATTTGATTCTCCAAATCAAATAATGATTAAATTAGGAAACAAATTTCCAAATCTAATCACATATTTTATTTGTGGAAAGTGTTGATTAAGGAAAGTCAATTTAGGAAACAAATTTCCTAAATCATCAAAACTACTTATGGAAATAAAATATTTTAAGATTTGATTTCCCAAATCAAATCATGATTAAATTAGGAAACAAATTTTCAAATCTAATCAAATATTTTATTTATGGAAAATATCAATTTCCATAAATACTTCTAACTTTCCAAAAGTAGAAGATTTCCATAAATACTTCTAACTTTCCAAAAGTAGAAAATTTTCATAAATACCATTGCGATTATCGCAAAACAATTTTACGATTATGTCGAAACACAACCTGGGCTCTGATACCACTGTTGGGTTTCCGGTACCGCGGCGAGTGTGTGTTCGAACATGTTTCGTAAACATGTGCACAACGGAAGAAATAAAAATAATAAATCTAATTTATTACAACACACACACCACACGCATGCATAGTACAACATATGTAGAAATAATCATAGTTTTAAATTTTACAATAAAAGAAAATTTATTCTACGTATACCTTACGTATCACGTGTAGCGGGAAAGACATCAACCGGAGTGATCCTCGCTAGAATCGTCTCTATCCAAATCCACGCCGAGTATCTTCGGGATGACTTCACAAAGTCATGAGCCTTGTCTTCGTACGAGTCACTAGCCTCGTGTCGAAGATGATGTGATCGAGAGAAGATCACAATCCGAATCAAAATTCGAATTCAAAACGAGTCCTCAAAAACTCGCTTCTCCGGAGAGATATTCGCCAACCGTTTGACGAATCCTTCGTCCTCCACCTCTGAGGATTACCAGAGATCGAATCCCCAGCAAAGTAGCCACTGTCGAAGCTCCAAACGTCGTCCAAATGATGCTCTGACACGAAATAAACAAGCTGTCTAGAAAGCTGGACAACTTTGGTGGAGGATTAGCGCTGACCAAATAAGGAAGCTAGCTGCTCACCTTGTCACCGGAGCCAAGGAAGATCACCGGAGGGTCGCCGGCTGAAGCTTGGACGTCGACAAGGATCTTGGACGGCGGCACAAGGGTGGGCGGCGGCTAGGGTATGGGCGCCGACCACAAGAGGAGAAAAGGGAGGGGGCGGCAACTTGGATTAGGGCTCTCATTAAACCCTTGAGCCCTATTTTATAGAGAACAAATTCTCCGAATGGTTATTGGTTCATAACCAAAATCTGTTAATCCGCTCCATTAATTTAAGTTAAAATAAACCAAACTGATTTGGTCTATTTTAAGTTAAAATGAACCGAACCAACTTTGGTTCATTCGTTTAAAACAAACCAAACCCCTTTGGTTTATTCTCCACCATTGGATTAGAACCAAACCAATTTGGTCCATCCATCATATCTTCACAAGACATGAACCATCCACGCTTCCATTGCACCTGAAATGATTTCATGCTCGCTCCTTGTTTGGTCTAACCAAACCTAGTTTCTCTCGGTCTGAGAATCTCATTCTCAAGCTCGTTTTAAATCCTTCGGATTACGCTTGTTGTGCGTGTGACCAAATAGGTTCTCGATTTATGTTGGCCGTCTATAATTAATCATTAATTATAGAACGATTATGAGTGGCACCTAGTAGTACATCATGATCCCCAATTAACCGAAAAGATCAACGGTTGATCCAAAACTATTTTCTGAAACCCTTCAGCAGCTCCAATGAATCGTACCTCATTCCCTTCACTCATCTTATACCCACTTGGTTCAGGATATGGTCTATTGTGTCAGTCCCCACTAGGTTGACTACGTCACACCTAGCCCAAGTATCATTTCCTCGTTCTACAGATTCTAGTTACTGCACATGTATCCAAGAGTACCTTACTCTAAACATGTAATGCTTTAGCCAAAGACTTTAGTAACAATCCGACGAGAGACCATGGGTATATATCTCCTCATAAGGAGTGGTGAATCCTTTATAGGCTATTCAAACACCTTCGATCACTTCGACTTATACCCAATCATCCCGGGTCCACATCTCCTTGGAGATGCTTGCTTAAGATGTCAAAGCATAAGTCTTCATGACCAAGATGACTTGAATACCGCAAGTCAAAGGAACGTCGCACTTAAGCTACAGTAAGAACTTCATTGACATATCTATATATGTAGAGAACCATATGAAGTCTTACGGCTGGTCACTCCAATGAACTAGTTACCATAACTAGCATCCACGATTAACTCTGGACATCACAATGTCTCCAGCCAGTGAGAATCAGCTGCTTAGATACACCAAGGAGTATACCTCGTGCTAGTCTCGACAGATTTGATGGTGTCCGAATCCATCAATTCATCGACTAGGGATAATTTCGATACATCACAATTACACATGTAGAGATACTCACTAGTTGTGATCCAATCACAAATTCTCTCATGCTGTGAATCGTATCGTGGACATTCAGTAAATGAGTTTAAGATCTAATCAAATACATGAGAACATGTATACTCAAATAGTGAATCTTCATTTATCATATAAATGGTTCTAACATAAGGCGATTGCCTTAGGACATCTCTCACATATAAATGGTACCATTCTGCTGTGGTGTACCAGGTGCAGACAGTTGGGATTGAATCCCAGCCTTTGATAAGTAACTCCTAAACTCTCCCAAGAGGTACTCATCACCACGATCAGATCGTAGTGTCTTGATACTTTTACCTTGACGTTTCTCCACATCAGCCTTGAATTCTTTGAACTTGTCAAAGCATTCAGATTTGCGGTGCATCAAGTAAATATATCCATATCTTGAATAATCATCTATAAAAGAGACGAAATATTCAAAACCACCTCTAGCCTAGATAGACACAAGACCACACAAATCAGAATGAACAAATTCCAATACATTTTTGGCTCTATACCCCTTAGCCTTAAAAGGCCTCTTGATCATTTTACTTTCTAAGCAAGATTCGCAGGTTGGGAAATCTTCCACCACTAATGAACCCAAAGGTTCATCAGCTATCAACCTTTGAATTCTATTCAGGTTAATATGACTTAACCTTAGATGCCAAAGATATGTTTGGTTCACTTTCGAAAGTTCTTTTCTCTTATTAGATTTAGAAGATGAGTTATTTATTTCTATTTGCATTGTGGGAGCTTTCGATTCAAGAGTATATAAATTTCCTATCAATGCACCATAACAGATAATCTCCCTATTCCTTTTTATAACAACTTTGTCATTAAAAGAAATAGAATATCCATTCAAAAATAATTTAGAAACTGAAATTAAATTCTTTCTAAATGAAGGTACATAAAGGCAATTTCTCATAACCAAAGTTTTATTCTTATCAAAAGATAAATAAACATCTCCCACTGCAATAGCCGCCACCTTCGTAGCATTGCCCATGTAGACGGTAATCTCCCCCTCAGCTAGTCATCTGGTTTCCTAGAACCCATGCAAAGAGTTTCATACATGATCAGTGGCTCCTGTATCTACACACCATGTGCCGATAGATTACACCGCTAAACATGTTTCAACGACTAGACTAAAAGATATACCTTTGTTCTGTTTGCGGATGGGACAGTCCACCTTCTAATGTCCAGTCTGCTTGCAAGTGAAGTACTTGCCTTTCAGCTTCTTCACTCCTCCTTGAGATCCTCCTGCCACCTTCGCTGCACCTTGTTTCTTCTTCTTCTTACCTTTAGGCTTAGAAGTAGAAACCTTCTGGGCAACTAAAACCTGAGAACTCTGACGACAAAGCCCCTCTGCCACCTGGAGTTCTGTCAGAAGCTCCACCAATGAATACAACCTCTTATTCATGCTATAGTTCAGGCGAAACTGCTCAAAACTCCTAGTTAGAGATTGAAGAATGATATCGACCTGGTTTTCCCCATTGATCTCAGCTCCATGGACTTCCAGCTCATTCAAATGAGCCATCATCTTGAGAACATGATCCCTCATGAGTGTTCCCTCAACCATGGTGGTCGTCATCAAGTTTCTCATGGCATCCTGCCTTGCAACCCGATTCTGATGTCTGAAAAGTTCCTTGAGATTGAGCATCATGTCATAGGCAGTGGTCATGGCCGGATGTTGATGTTGCAATACATTTGACATAGAAGCCAAAATGTAACACCGCGTCATCTCATTAATCTTGATCCACTTCTTATAACTCTCTTTCTCCTTTTCCCCAGAATCATCCGTAGGCTTAGGAGGACACTCCTCGAAGAGTACATATTTGTACTCCTCAGCAGTCAAGACTGTCTATGTAGTATATGAAAAATAATAATAATATTTGATTAACCCTTTAATTAATTGAGTTAATTAGTAGATTAAGTGGGTTAATTAAGATGATTAGCTAGTTGGGCTGAAATTGGGCTTGATTTGAATTTGGGCTTAGGCTGGAAACGGGCTAAATCTATTTGGATTAGACTCAGGTTTGGATTGGGCTGAGCTAACCAAATTAGTTCGAACGACTTTTATAAGCTACCGAACGAACTGATTTCTCCAAATCGCAATTCCACCATTCCCTGTTTCCTTCTTCTCCGCCTCGTTTCATCGCTCCGCGAAATCGCGTCGCCGAATTCTAGACCGTCGGCTTCTGGTGAGAGAAGCTCGACAGCGCCGCCTAGTAATTAATCCTCGGTCGGAGATCAGCAAGTGTTGTGCCTTAGGGGAGTGCCGATGTTTCATTCGCTCGGCAAGACGGTGGTGCTGTCGCTGCGGCAGTGAGCTGCCTGGAAGGTAAGGATCGATCACTTTCCTTCTCTTTCGAGTAGAGATCTGGTTTTCGGGTTGTTTTAGCTGAGATCTATGGGTTGGCAGTGATCGGGAGGTTGGATTGATTCGGCGAGCAGCTGGGATTGGGGGAAATATTGCCGCCGGTGAAGGTTAGGCTCGGTAAGTTGGACCTAACCCAGTATATCCATCTGTGGTATCCATTGATTGAGGTGTTGTTATACTGTGATTGTTGGATTTGGTTTGTCTTGGGAATTTGATTGCCGATGAGTATTTGGGTGTGATTCGGGTATTGGTGCTCGGGTAATTCCAGTGATGGTTGATTTGTTTAGATTGTTAGGGATTGTTAGCTGTGATTACGGTAATCGATTGATAGGGTGTAGTTGGTATCCGGTGATTGCAAATGTTGTCGATGGGTTGATTTGGAGTTCCTTCAGTTCTGTAGATTTGGATTGTTTGATAAGGTTTGTTGATTGGGTATAGGTGTAGGTTCGGTGGATGGCCTGGTTGGGTGTATGGATAGATTGTGGACTGTGATCAGGAAATGGAATTTGTGCTTGCCGATTGTTCTTTGGATGTCTATGGTGTTTCGGTTATTTTAGTAGATGACTGATATGCTTTGATTTGGAGATTTCAGTGTTTGGATCATATGGGTTGTGCTCAGTGAGGGAGATGATGATTAGGTTAAGTAAGTGTGGTGTGGTTAGATCTGTTCACCGTAATTAATTTTGGAGGATACGTTTGAGTTCATGAGTTGCACCGATGAGGAGAAGGTGGGTCTAGCAGCTTATCACCTTCGGGAGCAAGCGGTTACGTGGTGGAAAATGCAAAAGACCTTGATGGGAGAGCAGAACATCACCTGGGCAGTTTTTCGAGATATATTCTGGAGGCAGTATTTTCCTTTTGCGTTCTCTACAGCACGCCGTCAGGAGTTCTTAACTCTTAAGAAGGGAAATCGGTCAGTCATGGAGTATAATGCGGAGTTCACCCGACTCGTAGAATTTTGTCCACATTTGGTAGCATAGGATGGGGACAGAATGTTCCAATTTATGCAGGGTTTGGCTGCGTATATTCGGGCCAAACTATCGGGATCTTCCATTAATTCGTACCGAGAGGCACTGGATAGGGCACTGTCTATTGAGATGACTTCTCAGCAAATCGCAAAGGAGAGAGAGTTGGAAAAATAGATGAACCAGGGAAAGCAGCGGAAATCTGATGCGACTCCTGAGACTCAGAGAAAGCAAGATCATAGTGGGGCTTCTCATGGTACTTCAGAGGGATCATCTAGAGCACAGAAAGGGAAGCGATCAGCTTCTGGACAGTCTGGAGGTTCTCAGAAGAACCGTAAGAGCGGACACATGGCTAGATGCTATAGATACGGGTCAAGAACCCACCACATTTCAGAGTGTCCCTTGGACCGGAGTGTTTGTTATTACTGCAAGCATCCAGGGCACACTAGTCGAGAGTGTACTCTGAAGGCACAGCTAGAGGGTTCAGGCAATTCCAACAAGGGAAAGAGATCTGATCGGCATCATCAGCAGAAGTCAGCACCTAGGACGCAGATGCATGGTCAGAGACAGACACTACCTCCTACAGCCCAGATATATCATATACATGGGAGTGATTCTTCCGGGATGCCGACGGCGATTCATTATACTCCAGCTCCAGAGAGTTATTTTTTCGGGCCACCTACTTAGAGATATCTACCGGTCGGCTCTTAGGAATATATTATGCCTGCACAGCAGAGTCAGCCTCCAGCCGCATCATCACAGACCCAGATCCATCCGGAGTGGAGGCATTCTACTATTATATTTGGAGCGCAACCGTCGCATGTGGAGACTGGACGAGTTTATGCCATTATCCGAGAGGACGCTCAGCGGGCCGAAGGATCGGCCATTCGGGGTATGATTTTGGTTTATTCTATACCTGCTGATACATTGATTGATACTGGTAGCTCGCATTCCTTTATTTCTAGTATATTTCTGAGTAAAATTGGGAGAATCCCTATGATTCGTTCTTGTGGGTTAGCGGTATCATTACCATCGGGCGAGGTTTTGACTAGTCATCAAGTAATCAAAGGTTGTCCGTTGGATTTCGAGGGACATATTCTTACGGTGGACCTTCAGGTGCTAGAGATGGTGGAATTCGATATTATACTCAGAATGGATTGGTTGGCTACATATTGTGCTACAGTGGATTGTAGAGCGAGAGTAGTGACCTTCCGACCACCAGATCAGCCTGCATGGGAATTCGTGGGTACCCGGGATGATGGAGTGTCCATTATATCTGCACTTCAGGCTCGGAGATTAATGTCACATGGTTGTCAGGGTTACTTATTCTCTTTGGTCAAAGTGGAGAGTGAGGAGATACCACCTCTTTCCAGCGTGTGGGTAGTTCGTGAGTATCCGGATGTATTTCCAGATGAACTTCTGGGCTTGCCACCTCCGAGGCAAGTGGAATTCGCGATAGAGGTGATTCCAGGAACCGTACCGATGTCAAAGGCTCCATACCGGATGGCACTGAAAGAGTTAAGTGAGCTAAAGATACAAATGTAAGCCTAAAAGTTCTATTAGGTGTTACAATGAGAGTGCAGGCTGTAGCAGCGGTGACCCGGGGCATCAAGGTCCTGAATGCCCAAACCTCATGATTAGCAATACGTAACTGAACGGAAAAGGATCAGTCAAAAACAAATATCCACTGCCAAGGATAGAGGATTTGTTTGATCAACTCAAGGATACTTGCGTGTATTCCAAGATTGATCTGCGATCAGGCTATCATCAGCTGAGAGTAAGAGACGAGGATGTTCAGAAGACAGCGTTTCGCATGCGTTATGGACATTACGAGTTTCTAGTGATGCCATTTGGTCTTACTAATGCTCCAGCTGCATTTATGGATTTGATGAACCGGGTATTCTTGAGGTACTTGGATCAGTTTGTCATCGTATTCATAGATGATATCTTGATATATTCTCGTTCTGAGGAGGAGCATGAGCACCATCTTCGGATTGTGTTGGAGACATTGCCACGAGAGCATTTATATGCCAAATTCAGTAAGTGCGCTTTATGGCTATCTTCTGTGGGATTTCTTGGACATGTGGTATCTAGCAGAGGTATTTCAGTTGATCCCCAGAAAATCGAAGTGATTACCAGTTGGGAGCAACCAAAGTCAGTTCAGGAAGTCCGTAGTTTTCTTGGATTGGCCGGGTATTACCGTAGATTTGTGGAGGGATTTTCCCGTATAGCCACACCACTTACTCGCTTGACCCGGAAAGGGGTCAAGTTTGCTTGGTCAGAGGCGTGTGAGTCCAGTTTTCAGGAGCTTAAGCAGCGACTAGTTTCTGCACCTGTATTAGTGATTCCTTCTTCTTGCAATGGGATGGTACTGTATACTGATGCTTTTTTCCAAGGATTGGGAGCAGTTCTGATGCAGTTCAACCGTGTAGTATCTTATGCCTCCTGTCAGCTTAAGGATCATGAGAGGAATTATCCAGTGCACGATCTGGAGCTAGCAGCCATTATTTTTGCGCTAAAGATATGGAGACATTATCTGTATGGGATTACTTTTGAGATCTATACGGACCATAAGAGTTTGAAATATCTTTTCACTCAGAAGGAATTGAATCTTAGACAGAGACGATGGATGGAATACCTAAAGGATTATGATTGCACCATTCAGTATCATCCGGGTAAAGCTAATGTTGTAGCAGATGCACTGAGCAGGAAGTCCCGTGGGATTCTGGCTAGTCATTTGACCGCAGTGACTGATCTTGTTCGACAGTTCTCTGAGTTGGGGTTGTCGGAACAGGGTCAAATATCCCGAGGGATATTGGTATCCATGGTTGCCCAGTCTGCTAATATTGAGAGGATAAAGGAGGCACAGGCTAGCGATCAACATCTGCAGTTCTTATGCAGCACTCTGGACTCAAGACGATTGCATAAATTTCGTGTGAGACCGAGTCCTCCGATTCCGAGGGAGATTATGTGTTCCGAACACACATCCAATTAAGGAGGAGTTATTACGAGAGGCACATCACTCGAGATTTGCTATACATCCGGGCGGTACTCGGATGTATCAGGATTTGAGGTGTTCCTATTGGTGGGACGGTATGAAGAGGGATATTGTGGATTTCGTCGCTCGATGTTTGGTCTGCCAGCAGGTAAAGGCTGAACATCAGAAACCCGCCGGATTGCTGCAGAGAATCCCAATTCCGGAATGGAAGTGGGAACATATTACGATGGATTTTGTTACGGGGTTGCCCAGAACCCGTAAAGGACATGATGCGATTCGGGTGATTGTGGATAGGTTAACCAAATCCACTCATTTCCTTCCGATTCGTGAGACACATCCATTGGATCGATTAGCTGAGCTATACTATAGAGAGATTGTCAGACTGCACGGAGTACCCTTGAGTATCATATCTGACAGAGATCCACATTTTACTTCACGATTCTGGCAGAGTCTTCAGCATGCTATGGGCACCGAGCTTCGTCTCAGTACTGCATTTCACCCGCAGACGGATGGACAGTCGGAGCGTACTATTCAGACTCTGGAGGACTTATTGAGATCTTGCGTCATGGATTTCGGAGGCAGCTGGGAGGATCACGTCCACTTGGTGGAGTTCGCGTATAATAATAGCTATCACTCTTCCATTCAGATGGCTCCCTTTGAGGCTTTGTACGGTCGACCCTGCAGATCTCCAGTATTGTGGGAGGATGTTGGGGAGCGACAGTTATTGGGCCCTCAGAGTATTCAAAGACAGACGCAGAGTTAGTTCAGATTATCGACACGATTGTCGAGGCTCGTGAGGCCTGTGACATAGAAAAGTTATGCGGATCGGAGGCGAAGACCTCTGGAGTTTGTTATAGGAGATCATGTATTTTTGCGAGTATCACCTACAAAAGGAGTTAAGAGATTCGGAATTAAAGGAAAGTTAGCACCACGCTACATTGGACCATTCGAGATATTGGAGCGGATTGGAGGTGTAGCATACCGGTTGGCTCTACCTCCGACGCTTGCGAGCGTTCATAACGTATTCTATGTGTCTATGCTGAGGAAATACGTACCGCATTCAGGTCATGTTCTGACGGAGATGCCGGTTCCACTCCAGCCTAACGCGACATATGAGGAGGTTCCTGTGCGGATTCTTGGTCGCAAAGAGCGTCAGTTACGGAACAAAACCATCCGCCTTATAAAGGTTGGATGGAAGCATCACACTGATGAGGAGGCTACATGGGAGATGGAGGATATCATCCGAGCTCGATACCCTCACCTGTTCACGTGAGGTATGTAGTAATTCAAGAAATTTCTTACGTTGATTACTGCATATAAGTACGAAAATTTGGGGACCAAATTTTATTAAGTGGGGGAGAATATAGTATACGAAAAATAATAATAATAATAATAATATTTGATTAACTCTTTAATTAATTGAGTTAATTAGTAGATTAAGTGGGTTAATTAAGATGATTAGCTAGTTGGGCTGAAATTGGGCTGAAATTGAAATTGGGCTTGATTGAAATTGGGCTTGATTTGAATTTGGGCTTGGGCTGGAAATGGGCTAAATCTATTTGGATTAGACTCAGGTTTGGATTGGGCTGAGCTAACCAAATCAGTTCGAACGACTTTTATAAGCTGCCGAACGAACTAATTTCTCCAAATCGCGATTCCACCATTCCCTGTTTCCTTCTTCTCCGCCTCGTTTCGTCGCTCCGCGAAATCACGTCGCCGGATTCTAGACCGTCGGCATCCGGTGAGAGCCGCTCGACAGCGCCGCCTAGTAATTGATCCTCGGTCGGAGATCAGCAAGTGTTGTGCCTTAGGGGAGTGCCGACATTTCATTTGCTCGGCAAGACGGTGGTGCTGTCGTCGCGGCAGTGAGCTGCCTAGAAGGTAAGGATCGATCACTTTCCTTCTCTTTCGAGTAGAGATCTAGTTTTCGGGTTGTTTTAGCTGAGATCTATGGGTTGACAGTGATCGGGAGGTTGGATTGATTCGACGAGCAGCTGGGATTGGGGGAAATATCACCGCCGGTGAAGGTTGGACTCGGTAAGTTGGACCTAACCCAGTATATCCATCTGTGGTATCCATTGATTGAGGTGTTGTTATACTGTGATTGTTGGATTTGGTTTGTCTTGGGAATTTGATTGTCGATGAGTATTTGGGTGTGATTCGGGTATTGGTGCTCGGGTAATTCCAGTGATGGTTGATTTGTTTAGATTGTTAGGGATTGTTAGTTGTGATTACGGTAATCGATTGATAGGGTGTAGTTGGTATCCTGTGATTGCAAATGTTGTCGATGGGTTGATTTGGAGTTCCTTCGGTTCTGTAGATTTGGATTGTTTGATAAGGGTTGTTGATTGGGTATAGGTGTAGGTTCGGTGGATGGCCTGGTTGGGTGTATGGATAGATTGTGGACTGTGATCAGGAAATGGAATTTGTGCTTGTCGATTGTTCTTTGGATGTCTATGGTGTTTCGGTTATTTGAGTAGATGACTGATATGCTTTGATTTAGAGATTTCAGTGTTTGGATCATATGGGTTGTGCTCAGTGAGGGAGATGATGATTAAGTTAAGTAAGTGTGGTGTGGTTAGATCTGTTCACCGTAATTAATTTTGAGGATGTCGGTGAGTTATTAGGAGCTGGGTTATGATGTATAAGCTCAGGAAGTTGTTAATTAGGTTTTCTTGTAGTTGACCTATGTTGTGTATCGGAGTGGTTAAAATGTTTTCAGGAGAGAATACGAATATAAAATGAATTAGTAATTTGTTCGTATAAGTACTGGTGATTTGTACTTAATCGTATTTTGCTACTATTGTGCAGGTTTGGGATAGGAAGCAGGCCACTAATCGTGAGGATTATTCGAGCCGTGATCGTGGGTAATATCTACCGGTCCGTAGGTTTGATCAATTCCAGCATGACATTGTATATATGTTTATACCGCTACCTTAAATCCACTCTTATTTAATCGTATGCTTGTACCGCTTTGACCTTGAGATATATACTCTGTTACTTCATTGATTATCTAGCACGGATAGGAACTATAAAACCCTATTATGTGTTAGCTGATAGATGTTTAGTAAGTACATGTGGTTAGGGTTATTTTTATGACCTCATATTGGGTTACTGGGTTGCATCACTAGGTTAGTTGATGAGTCCAAATTATGAGGCCGGTCATTGTATCGTATACATATCAGTGTGTTAGTTTGACGGATCTATTTATCTGTATATAAGTAAATAGGTTGTGATTATGGATTAGTCGTCCTTGCATGGTTGACTTTTGGTTGACTAGGTCTCCCCGTGAGTTAGGGAGTGTTGCGAGGATTTGTGTGTGAGCTATGCATCATTACATTTCATGCATGCTGACGACTGAGTCTGCCTTGTGGTTAAGACGGGTCGTCAATATCCTCCCCGACCACCTCCTGGGGTAGTGGTCGAGGGGTAGAGCATTGTTGCGCGTGCCGCTCTCGCCACTAAGGATGGTGGTAGCCGGAGATGCGACTTGGCCACCGCGGCGGAGTGGTAGTTAGCGACTCACCCACTATAGACGATGGTCGTGTGATGCGTGAGTCCCGGGTGCGGTGCTCGCTCACTCATGGGTAGGGACGAGCGCCAGCGCAGGACCCCGTGAGTAGCATATAGCTCTATGGCGGCTAGCTATCGCTTCATACTACCCAACCCTGGCCACCGAGAGTGGTGGCTACCGGAGTCGGATAGTTGTCATGTCGTACACCTAGGCCACACCGGGTCGTGGTAGCGAAGTTGGGTGTGCACGACCATGCATATGCATCGTCATATATATATGTATGCATGTATTTGATATATGTACATATGCCGTGAGATCTTGCATTTGGTTCTTTGCATATGATTGTACATCATGCTACATGCCTTTTCATATTTTATATACTGCATGTGTTGAGCATGAGTGTGTACTATTTGGATTATGTCATGATATATACATTCGGGATGTTATAGATCATATGGAGGAATGTATCTGTATGTACATTACTATATGTCGTTGATCGATTTAGTTTATGCTATCGTAGGACATATCATGATTCTTGGTTACTATGCTTAATCTTGTATGTACATTGGACTCATGCTGTATACCTGTAGATCTTCACATGTATACCTGTAGATCTCTTTACCTTGTATGTTGTTCATGCACTTCTATATATTACCCCTGAGTTTTATACTCACCACCCTGGATCCTGGGTTTCCTGTCGCCCAGGTAGTAGATAGAAGATTTTGGCATGGACTTGGAGCATTGCCACTTGATCCCATCCAGCCGCTTTTCCGAGGGTTTTGCTTCCCATCGCATGTATCTTCATATGGACTCTTATTGTTATTGGAGATCGTACTGTGTTTTTCTCTTGTGATATCCCGTATGGATTTTGTTCTAGTATGGACGGATATACCGATGTACTTATGTTGTTGAGTTGGTATTTCCATTGTGTTTGGCTTCCGCTATTGATGTTATACATTTTCACTGTGATGTTATACATTTTCTATATGTGTTAGACTGGCTGCGACTTTTGTACCGAATTGGAATTGTCATAAGAGGGTGTCGTCCGTTGGCCGGACAGGGTCTACCTCGGGGCGTGACAGTCTAGATTCCTTTTCCAATCAACATAGTTAGACCCAGTAAGTTTGTTTTCCTTTAGAATCACAGCAAGTGGGTTGAAAGTCATTTTGAAAAAAACCTAAGAATCACATAGATAAAAAACATTTAGATTTTAAAAAATATTGATTCCTCAAACAATAAAATTTCAAAATCAACCAACACCTCAAAACACCGAGAATATCGTATGCCACGATAGTGTGGACGTATACGAATTCTATATTTGTAAGAGGAGATTTTACCCATTAATTTTATTATCCTTTCAACCTTACTTTTTGACAAATAAAATTAATAGTCGATTCCTCTTCGGCCCTACAAATAAAAGTAGTGACTCCGATGGGGAGGATACTTTTATTTGCATCTAAGTGTTCACCATTACCCGATACTAAGGTAATTAACTCAGATTATGTGTCTTCCAATGGGGAAGTACACACGCTCCTAAATAACTTCTTATAACCATATTTGACCTAGTGATCTACAAAACAAACTCATCCGATATGGAGGAAGACACTCAAAGCCAACGCGCAAGTTTGTTCGCATCACATATCAAATTGTAATGGAGGCTGCGGGAATTTAAAAAATATCCCTCTCCCACTTAGTAATTTAAAATTGAGGAATTTTAACTATGCAAGCATGACAAACATATAAATCAAAAGCAATAAATATGAAAAATAAAATTTTCAACTATTATGGCTTTTGTTCTTCAATATGCCTCCAGTCGTGTTGCCAACTCGTCCGCTCTTCCATACACCATGTACAAGCCATCCGGAGATCCGAGTTGAGAAAAATTATTTTAATTTACATCCATCGATCCTATACTCCACAAAGGAGTGTACATGAAATCTAGATCGAAAGTAAACTAAAATAAAAGAGTGGCTAAACAATGCCGTACTTAATTATAAAAATTAAATACTAGCCTCGTCAACCCCGATGATTCAAATAATATTACAATTACATATATACAATCACATACACACACATATGACCATAATAGTTGGATTTTATGCCTGCAAACAAAAAGTTAGCCGACGCACATCCTACTATTATCTGGCACACATAATATATGATAAGTGCATAAAAGTAACCAAATCCTAAACACACAAAATCGGAAACCTGGCTCTGATACCACTTGAAGGTTGAAGCTTCGCTTCTCGCTTCGCTTTGGTTGCTTGTACATGGCGATCCTATCTCGCATTCCCAGATTAAAAAAATTAACCCGGACAAAAATGGATTACCCAAGAAACCGATTCATCATTGTGTTGTTCGATTTGAGTGGTCGCTTGAACAAACTTGTTGTTCAAGCAACCTAACTCTTTTCCTCGATTAGTCGCGGAATAGATGATGTATGGATCGCTGGTTTTTGTGTTTATCATCGGGGTTCAAGTAAAATAACCACATACATGATACAAAAGAACTAAAATCAAAACAAAAAAGATTATACCTCTTATTTATCTCTTGATCTTCTATTGTATGACCTATCCTCCTCTTGGACGTTGTGTGGGCAATGATCTTCCAAGAGTTGAAGCCTCCTAGATCACGTATCTTCCCTTTCTTGCTCGCTCCGAACAAGGGAAGATGACCAAACTCTTCTTCTCCTATCTAGTGCCGACCACCAAGCCACCTAGCTTGGTTGTTGCCGCCGGCCAAGGAGAGAAAGAAGGAGAGGTGGGCGCCGGCCAAGAGATGAACTCTTGTTACCATCGGCCAAGGAGAAGTAAAGGAAGAAGAACTGCCGACCTTTGCTTCAAGGAAGGAGCACCGGCCCTAAAGGGATGAAGAAGAGGCGCCGGCCAAACCTTAGGAAGAGAGGAAAACTAAAACCCTAAACCTCCTCCACCTCTTGCCACAACCCAAGCCAACTCCAAACCCTAAAGCTTCTTCTATCCTTGCCGCCCAAGCCTTGGAAGCAAACCCTAGCATCCAAAACTCACCTTGTCGCCCAAGCCTTGGAACCTTTTTATAGATTTCGCCCAAGCCTCCTTTTAATCGTGTCCGTTGGATCTAGGATTCGTGAGGGTCTTAATAGGCTACAATAGGGACCATGAGGAGGAGTTGGATCTTGGCCACCCAATGGATCCGACCCATATAAAATCCGATCCATTAATGATAATCCATTCCACTAGAGGATTATCATTGATCTACGTCACCAACCCCCATAATTAAATATGAGCTCCATATATTAATAGTACAAATATCTCTCCATATTTAAGATATCGAATGTTCGTTAATTAATTAATTTACTGATAATTAATTAATTAACATCTAACTCCATGAGTAGTACCACTCAACCTTATCATCATGCTGGACCAAGTCCACTTGCAGGATTTACATGATGATCCTTATGAGCTCCTCAAGGGGACATCATCATCCTAATACATAGGGCATGGTTTCCTCCTATAATCAACGATACACCATGTAAATAATATATTTCCCAACTTACCGAGCCTATTGATTTAACCCATAAATCTCGCCCATTGGTAAATCAAAGAAATAAATATTAAGTACATGTGCCCATTATTATATCGAGATTAAGAGCATGTACACCATAATTTCGAGGTCCGATTCAATTATATAGTCAATATAAATTGAATCACCTCTAAGTCGGTCCTGCTCAATACACACAAAGTGTACTAGTATAATTCTATGGTCAAGATAAACCAATACCAAATTACACTACAACCATGTCAATAGTTTGTCCAAAACCATCTTGGGTGTGAGCCTCTACTTATACTCTATAAGGAACTGATAGCATGATCTTCTGTGCGACACCATACACCATGTTATCTATAATGTAAAGTATTAGACAATATGCATAACTATAAATATGCAAACAATGATCATGTGATTCTTATTTCAAAATAAAGATGTCCATACAAAGACTAGACTTTCAGTATACATCCCAACAATCATAGCAGCTATAACTACAATATCATAGATCATAACTTCTACAACTGTATAGCAGTTATGATCATGTAGCTATGACAACTGTATAACAGTAATATTAATTAATATTGATTAGAGATGAATTGTCTATATTATAACAATTATATTCATAATTGTTATAATATAATATTATTAGTGTTGATAATAGTTGAAATGTCTATATTGTAGAAGTTATGAATCATAGCTGCTACAACAACATTAATATGAGAGTATTTTTAGAAATAAAAATGGATTGAGACAAAGGATGTTATTTTGATAATAAATAAAAAAGAATATCATTTTGACGATTCCAACAAAAGGGTGTCTTTTATTTTATATCCTATATATTTAAATTCATGAGATTTATGTTAGTTTGTTTTATTTGGTTGTTATTCTTTTTCAACTATTGATGCTCTTGCTAATATTATTGCCAATATCAACTATATTCTTTGCTAGATGAGAGATTATGTATAGTTCTTGGAGTTAAAAGTCTTGAGCTATGTTACACCTCTTGCACATAAAAATAGTTAAAACAATTTATCATATCATACATTTAAATTTAAGAAATATTCAAAGTGCACATTTAACTTTGATATTTACTAAAAAAAAAATGTGCACTTGTTTTCTAAAGTACTCTTCCATCTAGCCTCAAATTAAAATTTTTCTTATGTAAATCAAACCATAAGATTTCTTCTCTTCTCTTTCAAGCTTTGCTTCATTGACACCAACAAACCATGAAAAATACCTCACTTAACTATGGGCTACTGCAATTTCATGATGATCGTGAGCTTGCCACTGTGAAATTGTTGCGACCATCATGAATAGCCAATAGCTCGTGCCTACTGTGAATGACCACTAACTCATAGTTGTCACAAACTTGTAATTATGAAATTGTTTCCAGACGATTGTTACAAAAGGTGATATCCTAACCTCAGGAGCTCCGTCAATCGGTCTCACATCTCGACATCTAATATGAATGAGATAAATCATGTGTCCTTGTAAATTATCAAGTGGGAGAGATAAGCCCCTCCCGCTGGGCATATGCACCCAGAGGGATTCGACCTCATGTCTCATTGTTGCAATCTTCCACCGGCTAGCCGCAGGAGTTGTTCCGTGGGGACGAAATTGCTGCTAGATCATGATTTGACTACAATTGATCCTGAGCTTGCAGTTGGTCATGGTCAAGTGAGATGCAATTTTGCAATCAAGATGTTAGTGAAAGCCCTAGAGTCAATCATGTGATGATTGTTGTATGAACTTTATTGTATCATATTCCTATTTATAAAGGCATTTCTTTATGGTTATTATACTTACTTGTATTGGTGCCAAATAACTAAGTATAATAACATCCTTGAGTAGAAGGTTCTTATCTATATCAATCGATTGGTTGAATCGATAATGAGATGATATAGAGAACACTACTCTTAATCATTCCTAGTCAAGTATTAACATTCAGGGATAATGTTAATGCGAAGAAACTAGCATGTGGGTCAACTCGATGACTTGATCTCACAAGTCATGGATATGAGATATTAAGTTGACACATAGGTATGCATTAGAGAATGTATACTGAATGACCCACCATGAGAAAGTATCATGGATCGTTATATGAGTGTTATATACTTTCTCATGTGACTATTAGTATGACTATTAGTCCTTGGACCTGAAGTCACCATGGTTCCCTACATAAGGAGTTGCATACTTTGGCTTCGCCAAACGTCACTCGTAAATGAATGGACTATAAAGGCGATTACTGGGTTTGTAACAAATTATGCGGAGGGATGTGAGTGATGTAGATGGGATCTATCCCTCCTATATAATGGGAGTGACATCATGATTCTTGATAGAGTGAGACCACTAAGTACATGACCATGGCCAAATGATTCAATATAAGATATTGAGCTCATTTGATTAGAGTGAGTCTACTTGGAGTTCAAGATATAGATTGTACCGAGGATGACACGGTCTATGTCTCAATTGGTCAATCTAGATGTCAAGGATAGAGGGACATTGTCACATATTGTGAGAGTCACAATTAGTAGTCACAAAGGTGATGTTGGATCTCAACATTCTTGTAACTTGGGTAGCAATGATGTGTTGTTAGATACCACTCATTGCTTATGTTCCTAAATCGGTTTAGGAGCATTGCCAACGTTACAAGAACCTATAGGGTTACACAGAAAGGGCAATTAGATGGAGATTAGGTTCATATGATTGACCATAAGGATTAGGTTCATGTGATGAACTAAATTGGATTAAGAGTAATCCAAATTAGACTAATTGAGTTAGACTCAATTTGATTCAAGTGTTGAATGAGCCTAATTTAGATTTGATTCATTGAGTCAATTTAAACTAATGAATAGAGATTCATTAAAATAAATTAACTTGAATTAAATGGTTGGATTTGATTAACCATGGGAGATAAGAGGTCAAGTTTGACTTGACTTGAGAGGGAAGATGAATGGTCAATTTTGACTTGACAAATTGCCACTTCATGGTGACTTGGCATAGGGGTCGGCCAATGATGATGTTCCACATCATGGTGTGCCACCTCATGGAGAAGACCAAGAACCATGGCTCTTGGTATTACATGCATGTATATAACCCTTTTTGAAGTGGCTGACCACAATAATGTTTGTGCATTAGTGTGAAGTTAAGTGTAGTAACTTCATCTTCTTCCTCCTCTCTTCTCAAGCTCTCTCCCCCTCATCCTTGCCGTGAGCTTCTAAGGGTGCTAGCACACTCTAGGTTGCTTTTCTCCACCTATTGCTCATGTGGATACCGATAGAGGAGTGTACACTTGACACTCTCGAGTTCCGGCAAGCCATTTGGACGAGCGGGATAAGCGAAGGGCGTCGCATCAAGGGTAAAACTCTTAACATGTAGATATAGAGTAGATCTAAGGTTTTTAAACACATACATGTATTTTTGTTTGCCTTCGTACGGATCCGTGGCCGACTTCCGAGGTTTCTGCAATGCAAAAAGTGGTTTTTGTGGCTCGGAAAGTCCAACAGTGGTATCAGAGCCACATGCGAAGCATGTATGTGTTAAGTTTTGTAATTTTTTTGTATTAGATATAAAAAATTATAGATCTGTAAGTTTCTATAAATTTACTATTTTATAGTTTTTTTTGGATATTTTTCTCGAAGAGTCGAAGCAACAAGTGTTGGGACACTTGTAGGCTTCAACCACCGAGAAAAACTCTCCGAAACGGTGAGTTCTCGCTTTAGGTTTTTGGGAAAACAACTTAAGTCACTGTAAGATCAAGATGGGACACTCGTAAGGTTCATTTTGCGAGAAGGGGCACTGCCCCTAACCCCGCAAGGGGCATTTTCCCGTGATCACTCCCGGAAATCGCTTAGCGGGACCGTTACGGAGATGTGACTCATAAAAATTGAAAAAAATAGGAAAAATTATAGAAATTTATGTAAAATACATAATTTAGAATTATGTATGATACTATGATGGTCATGGCCCAAAAACCCCAATGTGATTGGATAAATATATTGTAATTCATAATACAGCTTACGCGCTGTTTTTGTGGTTGTGCATGTTGTATATGGTATGCGACCTGCGCATCGTGCCTCTTATTTTAATATTCTAGTTGTAAATAGTTTTATACTCGAATGTAACTCGAGTTCCATGTTTGTAATGTACAAAATGGAGCAGTGGAAGGTCCACTAGTAAACAGAGTTACGAGGAGGGTGCCGACAACACATGGCGGTCAAAGGAGACGCTTGGAGAAGCCGCTAACCCTAGATTGACCGTCCGATCTTCTCATTGGCTTGAGAAGATCGTAGTAGGGTCATGACCTCATCACAATTTATATATATATATATATATATATATATATATATATATATTGCTTGTATGTATGTGATGCATTCTAGTAAATTTTGCTTGTATGCATATGATGCATGCTAGGATATTTTACTTGTATGTATATGATGCATGCTAGTATATTTTGCTTGTATGTATGCGATGCATGCTAGTGTAGGGTATTTAAGGCCTTAATGCATATATGATACACATTCACGATTAGATTAGATCTTAATCGAATCAACTCAAAAATGCCTATCAAGTTTTGATACCCATCACTACCTCGATCATTTGTTGTTGTTAAATATGCCAAAGCAGAGCAACACATATTATCTTGGTAGGGTGCGGAGGGACAATCTTGGTCCCGCCTATCACAACTTGGGTGAAAATAAGCTCAATTAGATTGAGTAAAACTAGTTAACTCAATTGGATCGAGTAAAACTATAGACATATTCCAACCGTTGGAAAGGTAGGATAAGATTACATTTACTCTAAATCTTGGACGATTTAGTCAAAGCTAACTCAAGGTCTTTTGTAAATGTGGATCTTGATCCTATAAACAAGAGTTGCATAGAGATGTAATTGGTAATTTGTTACGTATCGATCATACTAAGTCTTGGGCGATTTAGTCAAAGCTAACTCAAGGCATAGTATGATGTGGATCTTGTCCTGTGAGAATTATAGCTAGTTTGTATGAATCTAGTAATGTGGTTTGACCACATCCATGACTCGATTCTACAAAAGTCCTATAATTCAATGGGAGCATCATTTGATTAAAGACCTAATTAAATGATAAATGGAATATGATATTAATTTTCTGCATTGTGTATGTTGTAGATTACCATGTCGACAAACATGAACACTCTCCCTGCATTCTGTCCTTGAGAAGGACAAGCTCAATGGAGCTAATTTCCTGGACTAGTACAGGAATCTGAGAATCATTCTCACCCAAGAAAGAAAACTGTATGTCCTAGAGCAGCCCATTCCGGAGGCACCTCCTGCCACTGCCTCACGAGCTGACCGAGATGCTTACAAGAAGCATCAAGATGATGCATTAGATGTGTCATGCCTCATGCTCGCGACCATGAACTCTGAGCTTTAGAAGCAACACGAGTTCATGAATGCTTTAGATATGGTTGAACATCTTTGTCAACTGTATCAAGGACAAGCAAGGCACGAGAGATATGAGATCTCTAAGGCACTGTTTCAGTCCAAGATGCAAGATGGGACTCCCGTAGGTCCATATGTACTCAAGATGATTGGGTACATAGAAAACCTACAGAGGTTGGGATTCCCACTTGGCCAAGAGATGGCCACTGACTTGAACTTGCAATCTTTGCTACAAAGCTATAATCAATTTGTCATGAATTACAACATGAATGAAATTGATAAGCCACTGCCTGAGATGCTTAGCATGTTGAGAATTGCTGAGCTTAACCTTAAGAAGGGAAAATCTGATTCCATTTTGATGGTGCAAAAGAAGAAAGGCAAGGGCAAGCCTAAAGGTAAGGGAAAGTCCCAAGCTAAGGGAAAAGGCAAGACACTAAAACCGAAAGGAGGGGTGGCCAAGGATGGGACTTGCTTCCACTGTAAGGAAGCTAGACATTGAAAGCGTAACTGCAAAGTATACCTGGAAGATCTTAAGAAGAAGAGAAGTGAGACTTCTACTTCATGTATAAATGTTATAGAAGTCAATCTATCTATTTCTTCATCATGGGTATTAGATACCGGATGTGCATATCACATTTGTACCAATGTGCAGGCGCTAAGAAATAGCAGGGCATTGACGAAGGGCGAGGTGGACCTACGAGTAGACAATGGAGCAAGGGTTACTGCTATTACTGTAGGAACTTATTTTCTATCTCTGCCCTCTGGGCTTGTACTAGAACTAGATGAATGTTGTTATGTGCCTGCTTTGACTAAGAACATAATTTCAGTTTCTTGTTTGGACAAGAAAGGCTTTTCATTTATAATAAAGAATAAATGTTGTTCAGTTTATTTAAATGATATGTTCTATTGTAGTACACCTCTAATGAATGGACTCTATATTCTAGACTTAGAGAGCCCCATCTATAACATAAGTACCAAAAAGTTCAAGTCAAATGAGTTGAATCAAACCTATCTCTAGCATTGTCGCTTAGGTCACATAAATGAGAGTCGCTTATCCCAGCTCCATAAGGATGGGCTACTGAACTCATTTGATTTTGAATCATATGAGACATGCGAGTCTTGCCTTCTAGGCAAGATGACCAAGACTCCCTTTAGTGGACACAACAAAAGAGCAACAGACTTGCTAGAGGTGGTTATAGGTACTTTATTACATTTACTGATGACTTCAGTAGATATGGTTATGTGTATCTGATGACACATAAGTCAAAATCCTTTGAAAAGTTTAAAAAATTTAAGAATGATGTACAAAACCAACTTGGCAAGAGTATTAAGATACTTCGATCAGATCGAGGTGGTGAATACCTTAGCCATGAGTTCCGTGACTATTTAGCTGAGTGTGGGATTCTATCCCAGCTCACTCCTCCTGGAACACCACAGTGAAATGATGTATATATCCGAAAGGAGGAATCGTACCCTATTAGATATGGTACGATCTATGATGAGTCACACAGATCTTCCTATTTCCTTTTGGGGATATGCTCTAGACACAACAACCTTCACACTTAACTGTGTTCCACCAAGGCTGTAATAAAGACACCATATACGATATGGACAGGGAAAAATCCCAACATGTCTTTCATGAGGATTTGGGGTTGTGAGGCTTACGTTCGACGTCAAGTTTCAGACAAAATGGGACCCAAATCCGATAAATGATATTTTATTGGATATCCCAAGGAAACGAAGGGATATTACTTCTACATTCCCAATCAGCACAAAGTGTTTGTGGCAAATACTGGTGTATTTCTAGAAAGGGATTTTGTTTCTAGAAAAACTAGTGGGAGTAAGTTTGATCTTGAAGAAATTCAAGATAAGGACTATAGCACTGAGGCCTTGATGGAGGTTGAATAGGAATCACAAAGTGTTGTAGGTGATGAGATTGTTGCACAAAGAGTTATGGAACAACAACCTGTTTAGATAGACCTACCTCTTCGCAGGTCTGATAGGGTACATCATCAACATGAGAGATACTCATTTATCTTGTCTGACCATGATGACGTTATGCTCATTGAGAATAAGCCTACCTCCTATCAGGAAGCTGTGATGAGCCGAAATTCTGAGAAATGGCTAGAGGCCATGAGATCTGAGATGGAATCCATGTACACCAACCAAGTATGGACTTTGGTTGATCCACCTCAAGGCGTCAAACCCATTAGGTGTAAGTGGGTCTTTAAGAGAAAGACTGACATGGATGGACTTACACATACCTATAAGGGCCGATTGGTGGCTAAAGGTTTCAAGCAAATTCATGGTATTGACTTTGATGAAACCTTTTCTCCAGTGGCGATGTTTAAGTCCATTCAGATCATGCTTGCTATTGCAGCATATCACGATTATGAGATCTGACAGATGGATGTCAAAACTGTATTTCTGAATGGAAACTTGCTCGAGGATGTGTACATGACACAACCTAAGGGTTTTGTAGATTCACAACATACTGGCAAAGTATGCAAACTGCAAAGGTCCATTTATGGGCTAAAGCAAGCTTCTTGGAGCTGGAATCTTCGATTCGATGATGCGATCAAACAATTTAGTTTCATCAAGAATGAAGATGAACCCTGTGTCTATAAGAGGGTTAATGGAAACATAGTTGTCTTCCTAGTATTGTATGTGGATGACATACTACTCATTGGGAATGACATCCCTTCGCTACAGTCTGTGAAGACTTGGCTGGGGACGTGCTTCTCAATGAAGGACTTAGGTGAAGCAGCCTGTATTCTAGGCATCAAGATCTATAGAGATAGATCTAAGAGATTGCTTGGCCTAAGTCAGAGTACATATATTAACACGGTATTACTACGGTTTGCCATGCAGAATTCCAAGAAGGGACTTCTGCCAATGTCACATGGTGTGAGTCTTTCGAAGACTCAAAGTCCCTCTTCTAGAGAGGAGAGAGACCGCATGGATAAGATCCCTTATGCATCTGCTATAGGATATATTATGTATGCCATGCTATGTACTCGTCCTGATATCTCGTATGCTTTGAGCATGACGAGTAGATACCAGTTAGATCCAGGTGAGTGTCACTGCATAGCAGTCAAGAATATTCTTAAGTACTTGAGAAGGACTAAAGAATATTTCTTGATATTTGGAGGTGATGAGGAGCTAGCTGTAAAGGGTTACAATGATGCCAACTTCCAAACTGACCAGGATGATTATAGATCACAGTCAGGGTTCGTGTTTTGCTTGAATGGTGGTGCTGTGAGATGGAAGAGTTCGAAGCAGGACACAGTTGCTGATTCTACAACAAAGGCCGAGTATATTGTTGCATTAGAGCCAACAAAGGAGGCAGTTTGGATCCACAAGTTCATTACTAAGCTTGGGGTGGTTCCTAGCATAGCATATCCTATAGAGCTCTATTGTGACAACAATGGAGCGATTGCGCAGGCTAAGGAACCTCGCTCACACCAGCGGACCAAACACATACTACGGCACTTCCATCTCATTCGAGAGATTATCGATAGAGGAGATGTGAAGATTTGCGGAGTACCCACAAAGGCTAACGTCGCAGATCCCTTGACTAAGGCTTTGACACAAAAAAATCATGATGGTCACACTGTTAGTAATATATGAGAGATGTCCTAAGGCAATCGCCTTATGTATGAACCATTTATATGATAAATGAAGATTCACTATTTGAGTATACATGTTTCATGTATTTGATTGGATCTTAAACTCATTTCTTGAATGTCACGATCGATTCACGGCATGAGAGAATTTGTGATTGGATCACAACTAGTGAGTATCTCTACATGTGTAATTGTGATGTATCGGAATTATCCTAGTCGATGAATTGATGGATTTGGACACCATCAATTCTGTCGAGACTAGCACGAGGTATACTCCTTGGTGTAT
This sequence comes from Wurfbainia villosa, assembly GCA_025175895.1. Taxonomy (NCBI): domain Eukaryota; kingdom Viridiplantae; phylum Streptophyta; class Magnoliopsida; order Zingiberales; family Zingiberaceae; genus Wurfbainia; species Wurfbainia villosa. The sequence goes on from CM046006.1 coordinate 37,924,924, forward strand.
CCAAGCAGCTGATTCTCACTGGCTGGAGACATTGTGATGTCCGGAGTTAATCGTGGATGCTAGTTATGGTAATTAGTTTATTGGAGTGACCAGCCGTAAGACTTCATATGGTTCCCTGCATATATATATATGTCAATGAAGTTCTTACTGTAGCTTAAGTGCGATGTTCATTTGACTTGCGGTATTCAAGTCATCTTGATCATGAAGACTTATGCTTTGACATCTTAAGCAAACATCTCTAAGGAGATGTGGACCCGGGATGATTGGGTATAAGTCGAAGTGATCGAAGGTGTTTGAATAGCCTATAAAGGATTCACCACTCCTTGCAAGGAGATGTATACCCATGGCCTCTCGTCGGATTGTTACTAAAGTCTTTTGCCAAAGCATTACATGTTTAGAGTAAGGTACTTTTCGATACATGTGCAGTAACTAGAATCCGTAGGACGAGGAAATGATACTTGGGTTAGGTGTGACGTAGTCAGCCTAGCGGGGACTGACACTATAGACCATGTCCTGAACCAAGTGGGTATAAGATGAGTGAAGGGAATGGGGCACGATTCATTCGAGCTGCTGAAGGGTTTCAGAAATAGTTCTGGATCAACCGTTGATCTTTTGGTTAATTGGGGATCATGATGTACTACTAGGTGCCACTCATGATCGTTCTATAATTAATGGTTAATTATAGACGGCCAACATAAACCGAGAACCTATTTGGTCACACGCACAACGAGCGTAATCCGAAGGATTTAAAACGAGCTTGAGAATGGGATTCACAGACCGAGAGAAACTAGGTTTGGTTGGACCAAACAAGAAGCGAGCATGAAATCATTTCAGTCGCAATGGAAGCGTGGATGGGCCGTGTCTTATGAAGACATAATGGATGAACCGAAATGGTTTGGTTCTAATCCAATGGAGGAGAATAAACCAAAGGGTTTGGTTTATTTTAAACGAATGAACCAAAAGTTGGTTCGGTTCGTTTTAACTTAAAATAAACCATCATGGTTTGGTTTATTTTAACTTATATTAATGGAGTGGGTTAACGAGACTTATGGTTATGATCCAATAACCATTAAGAGAATTAGTTCTCTATAAAAGAGGGCTTAAACCCTAATCCAAAACCCTAACCCAGAGTTGTTGCCTAACCTCTTCTTCCCTCTAGTCGGCGCCAAGTTGTTGCCGCCGCCCACCTTCTCCAACTGGCGACCAGATGCTGCCGTTTCCTCCACTTGTGACGAGCTGCTTGATCTCCTTGGGTTCGGTAATAAGGTGAGCCTCCACCTTTCCTTTTTGGCGGCCCTACTCCTCCACCAAAGCTGTCCAGTTTTACGGACAGCTTGTTTTCCTCTCGCGGGCGTCGTTTGGATGATGTTTGGAGCTCGACAGGTGAGATTCGATCTCCGGTAATCCTCTGAGGTGGAGGATGAAGGATTCGTCAAACGGTTGACGAATACCTCTCCGGAGAAGCGAGTTTTGAGGACTTGTTTTTGGATCCGAATTTGGATTCGGATCGTGATCCTCTCTCGATCACGTCGTCTTCAACACGAGGCTAGTAACCCATACGAAGACGAAGCTCGTGACTTTGTGAAGTCATCCCGAAGATACTCGGCGTGGATACGGATAGAGACGATTCTAGCGAGGATCGTTCCGGTTGATGTCGTTCCCGCTACACGTGATACGAAAGGTATACGTAGTTAAATTTCCTTTTATTACAAATTTAAATTTATGATTATGTCTACACATATTGTACTATGCATGCGTGTGATGTGTGTGTTGTAATAAATATAGATTTATTATTTTTATTTCTTCCGCTGTGCACATGTTTACGAAACATGTTCGAACACATACTCGCCGCGGTGCCGGAAACCCAACAGTGGTATCAGAGCCCAAGTTGTGTTTCGACATAACCATAAAATGGTTTTGCGATAGTCATAATGATATTTCTAGAAATTTTCTACTTTTGGAAAGTTAGAAGTATTTATGGAAATTTTTCAATTTTGGAAAGTCTAGAAGTATTTATGGAAATCTTCCACTTTTGAAAAGTTGGAAGTATTTATGGAAATTGATATTTTCCATAAATAAAATATTTGATTAGATTTTGGAAATTTATTTCCTAATTTAATCATGATTTGATTTGGGAAATCAAATCTTAAAATATTTTATTTCCATAAGTAGTTTTGATGATTTAGGAAATTGGTTTCCTAAATTGACTTTCCTTAATCAACTATTTCCATAAATAAAATATGTGATTAGATTTGGAAATTTGTTTCCTAATTTAATCATGATTTGATTTGGAGAATCAAATCTTAAACATATTTTATTTCCATAAATAGTTATGACATATAAGGAAATTATATACACGACATAATTGTATGCCATGTAATTGCATTAGATGCATATCATTATGCCATGCGTGTCGTGACATGTAGATGTATGTCATGTATGTCATGCCATGTAGATAATAGTTATTTGCATGCAAAGAGGATGAGACATAAAAACCCTTACTCAATATTAAAGCCTACACCTTCCATTAATATGGTTAGAACCAGAGTTCCGTTTCTTGTTTGGGTTGTTGGACTCTCTCCAAGCCCGGCTCGAACCCGAACATGTTCAAACCATGGAATAGTTTAATACTAATATGGTAAGAGTCAGAGGTCAATCGTTAGCTTTGGTTGTTGGACTCTCTCCAAGCCGGGCTAATTGGTTGAATGCGCTCTAACCATATTAAAACTATTTCTCGATTAATGGGTTGGCTTTAACCTGGAGAATCGACTTGTTGGACTCTCTCCAAGGTCGATGTAAAGGGAGGTGAAGTTGGGTGCTATGCATATGATGCATACTTGTTAATGTGTTAACAACCCGATGTATGTGTGAACATTCAATTAGTTGATAGCACATTGTGATAGTTGCATATACGTAATATGCAATCGGTATAGTTGATACCTACCGTCGTAGTTATGAATGACTTGTTGGACTCTCTCCAAGGTTGTTCATATCTATGATGGATATCAGCCCATTCGGAGATGGACCTACGATCTCCCGAAGTGATTTTGGGGTTTTTGAAATTCGAAAAATGAATGAGATTTATAAATGTATATTGATGCATTTTTAAAATCATTTTCTCATATATGCTCGTTTTGTATTTCTAGGTCAATAAATTGATCATGACGTCTTTGAATTTATGCACTATTTTGGATTCAAACAAACTGACTGGGCCTAACTTCCTGGACTGGCTTAGAAACCTGAGAATTGTTCTCAAGGTGGAAAAGCTAGCATATGTCCTTGAAGAGCCTCTTCCCAACTATCCTAAGGACGATGCAACTCCAGACCAAATGTTGGTCTATCAGAAGCATGTGGCAGATTCTGAGTTGGCGAGTTGCATCATGCTAGCGGTGATGGTACCTGAGCTGCAAAAGCAGCATGAGCATATGGATGCTAATACTATGGTCTTCCATCTTCATGAGTTGTTCGATGAGCAAGCGAGATCCGAAAGGTTCGAGGTCTCTAGGCTCCTCTTCACCACGAAGATGCAAGAAGGTTCGTCTGTAGTACAGTTTGTGCTAAAGATGAATGGGTACATCGAGCGGCTAGCCACCCTCGGGTTTGTGATGGATCATGAATTAAGTATTGACTTAATTCTGCATTGTTTGCCCAAGAGTTTCTCACAATTTGTGATGAACTATCGGATGAACAAATTGGAATCCACTATTCCTAAGCTCCTCAATATGCTGAAGACTGTGGAGCCTTCTGTGAAGCATGAGGAGAAGGCGGTTCTGTTAGTTGATTCCTCAAAGAAAGGTTCTAAGAGGAAAGCAAAAGAACAGAAGAAAGGGAAGAACAAGAAGGCAAAGAAGGCAGAACCAGTACAAAAGGGCACTTGCCATCATTGTGGCAAGGAAGGCCACTGGCGAAGAAACTGCAAGATTTATCTTGAGTCCATGAAGAAGAAGAAGACATCCGATGCCCCATCCTCTTCAGGTATCTTCGTTATTGATTGTCATTCTATTTCCTTAGACACTTGGGTATTGGATACTGGGTGTGGCTCACATATATGTAATGACATACAGGGGCTAAGGAATAGAAGAAGACTTGTCAGAGGAGAGTCAAATTTGCGAGTTGGCAATGGAGCAAAGGTTGCTGCGGTCGCCATCGGAACTTATTTGCTGAAGCTCCCTAGTGGACTAGTCTTGGAACTGGACAATTGCTATTATGTTCCTTCTCTAATAAAGAACATTGTTTCTATTTCCTGTTTAAATAGAAATGGTTTCCATTTGACGTTTAGTAACAATTGTTGTTATATAACTTTGAATGACGTACTTTATGGAACTGGAACTTTGAGTAATGGCATTAATACGTTGGACGTATCCAGTGACATTTTCAATATTGAAGCGAGCAACACGCGTGCTCGAAAGGGTAATCAATTAGACTCCTATATGTGGCATTGTCGTCTTGGCCATGTAAGCAAGAAACGCATGTCCGAATTACACAGATGTGGAATTCTGGAATCGTTTGAATTGGATTCATACGATACATGCGAATCATGCTTAAAAGGCAAGATGACTAAGTTACCTTTTACTGGAAAAGGTGAACGAGTGGGAGAGTTACTAGGTCTAATACATGCGATGTATGTGGACCTATGTCAACTCAAGCTTTAGGAGGCTATAGCTACTTCATTACCTTCACCGATGATCACTCACGGTTTGGGTATGTGTTCTTGATGAAACACAAGTCTGAAGCCTTTGAAAGGTTCAAAGAATTCAGAAATGAAGGAGAGAAACAACATGACAAGAGCATTAAAATACTTTGATCAGATTGAGGTGGTGAATACTTAAGTCAAGAGTTTCTTGATTATCTAAGAGACAATGGCATATTGTCTCAATGGACTCCGCCATATACACCACATCATAATGGTGTATCTGAGAGGCGTAATCGGACCTTGTTGGACATGGTCAGGTCAATGATGAATCATGCGAATCTTCCCAAGTCCTTTTGGGGCTATGCACTTTAGATAGCTGTTTACTTGTTAAACAGAATGCCAACCAAGGTAGTCTCTACTACTCCATATGAGATATGGAATGGTAAGAAACCTCATGTATCTTACTTAAAGATATGGGGTTGTCCTGCTTATGTGAAGCGGATTATATCAGACAAATTGGATGCTAAGTCTGATAAATGTCTATTTATTGGATACCCTAAGGAAACAAGGGGTTACCAATTCTATCATCCTGTGGAACAAAAGGTATTTGTTTCAAGGCATGCTGTGTTTCTAGAGAAAGAGTTTCTCTTGCAAGAAAACAGTGGGAGTGTCGTCGAGCTTGAGGAGGCTCGAGAGACTCAAATAGACATTGATGAGATACCTGGTGAAGCACAATAGCCGACAATTCATAGTGATGAGCAATCGGCTGGACCTATTGTAACTCCACATCTTCATAGATCTGGTAGAACACGCAATATTCCTGAGAGATATGGATTTCTCGTAAGTGAATCGAACGACGTGTTACTCATTGATGATGAGGAGCCTACCAGTTATGAAGAAGTGCTGACAAGTTCAGAAAGGGATAAGTGGCTTGGTGCCATGAAGTCGGAAATGGATTCCATGTATGAAAACCAAGTTTGGAACTTGGTTGACTCACCTGAAGGCATAAAGCCTATAGGGTGCAAGTGGGTTTTCAAGAAGAAAACCGACATGGATGGTAATGTGATTACCTATAAGGCTAGATTGGTGGCGAAAGGATATCGTCAAAAGCAAGGTGTTGATTATGACGAAACCTATTCGCCTGTAGCTATGCTTAAATCCATTCGGATGCTCTTGGACATAGCGGCTCATTATGATTATGAGATATGGTAGATGATTGTGAAAATAACTTTCCTTAATGGAAACCTGCTCGAGGACGTGTATATGATACAGCCTGAGGGTTTCACATCGGTTGATAAAACCAAGGTATGCAAATTGCGATGATCCATATATGGATTGAAGCAAGCATCCAGGAGCTGGAATATCCGTTTTGATGAGACGATCAAAAAGTTTGATTTCTCATAAAATCCAGACGAACCTTGTGTGTACAAGAAGGTTAGTGGGACTGCAGTCGTGTTCCTAGTATTGTATGTCGATGACATATTACTTATAGGAAACGATGTTTCAATCTTATAGTCAGTTAAGGTTTGGTTATCCAAGACATTCTCCATGAAAGACCTGGGAGAAGCAACCTACATCCTCGGGATTAAGATCTATAGAGATAGATCGAAACGGTTGCTTGGTCTTTCGCAGTCTACATATATAGACCGAGTGCTAAAGGGGTTTAGCATGTCGGAATCCAAGAAAGGTTTCCTACCCATCAGGCATGGGATACACCTTTCGAAGTCTATGTGTCCGCGCACAGAAGACGAGAGGATTTGCATGAGTAAGATTCCCTATGCATCCGCAATAGGATCTATCATGTATGCTATGTTATGTACGAGGCCCGATGTATCGTATACTCTGAGTGTCACGAGGAGATACCAGTCTGATCCAGGAATGGATCATTGGGTGACTGTTAAGACGATCCTTAAGTACTTAAGAAGAACTAAGGATACGTTCCTAATATATGGAGAAGGGTACATGGTGATATGTGGGTATACGGATGCCAGCTCCAGACAGACAAGGATGATTCCATGTCTCAGTCTGGGTATGTATTCACCTGGAATGGAGGAGCAATAAGTTGGAAAGGTTCCAAGCTTGACACTATAGCAGATTCTGCCACTAAGGCAGAATACATTGCAGCTTTGGAAGCAGCAAAGGAAGCGGTTTGGATCAAGAAGTTCATTTTTGAACTTGATGTGGTCTCATCAATGATCCAAACATGTGCTTCGCCGCTATCATCTTATCAGAGAGATCATCAGTAGGAACGAAATACAAATCGAGAAAATTCCCACTGAAAGGAACTTAGCGGATCCTTTGACTAAAGCATTACCTCAAAGTAAGTTTAAGGGTCATGTTGGTGCTTATGGTATTGGATACTGTAGCGATTGGCATTAGGCCAAGTGAGAGTCTGTTAGTAATATATGAGAGATGTCCTAAGGCAATCGCCTTATGTATGAACCATTTATATGATAAATGAAGATTCACTATTTGAGTATACATGTTTCATGTATTTGATTGGATCTTAAACTCATTTACTGAATGTCCACGATATGATTCATAGCATGAGAGAATTTGTGATTGGATCACAACTAGTGAGTATCTCTACATGTGTAATTGTGATGTATCGAAATTATCCCTAGTCGATGAATTGATGGATTTGGACACCATCAATTCTGTCGAGACTAGCACGAGGTATACTCCTTGGTGTATCCAAGCAGCTGATTCTCACTGGCTGGAGACATTGTGATGTCCGGAGTTAATCGTGGATGCTAGTTATGGTAACTAGTTCATTGGATTGACCAGCCGTAAGACTTCATATGGTTCTCTGCATATATAGATATGTCAATGAAGTTCTTACTGTAGCTTAAGTGCGATGTTCCTTTGACTTGCGGTATTCAAGTCATCTTGATCATGGAGACTTATGCTTTGACATCTTAAGCAAACATCTCTAAGGAGATCTGGACCTAGGATGATTGGGTATAAGTCGAAGTGATCGAAGGTGTTTGAATAGCCTATAAAGGATTCATCACTCCTTGCGAGGAGATGTATACCCATGGCCTCTCGTCGGATTGTTACTAAAGTCTTTGGCCAAAGCATTACATGTTTAGAGTAAGGTACTCTTCGATACATGTGCAGTAACTAGAATCCGTAGGACGAGGAAATGATACTTGGGCTAGGTGTGACGAGTCACCTAGCGAGGGTGACACTATAGACCATGTCCTGAACCAAGTGGGTATAAGATGAGTGAAGGGAATGGGGCACGATTCATTCGAGCTGCTGAAGAGTTTCAGAAATAGTTCTGGATCAACCGTTGATCTTTACGGTTAATTGGGGATCATGATGTACTACTAGGTGCCACTCATGATCGTTCTATAATTAATGGTTAATTATAGACGGCCAACATAAACCGAGAACCTATTTGGTCACACGCACAACGAGCGTAATCCGAAGGATTTAAAACGAGCTTGAGAATGGGATTCTCAGACCGAGAGAAACTAGGTTTGGTTAAACCAAACAAGAAGCGAGCATGAAATTGTTTCAGTCGCAATGAAAGCATGGATGGGCCGTGTCTTATGAAGGCATAATGGATGAACCGAAATGGTTTGGTTTTAATCCAATGGAGGAGAATAAACCAAAGGGTTTGGTTTATTTTAAACGAATGAACCAAAAGTTGGTTCAGTTCGTTTTAACTTAAAATAAACCATCATGGTTTGGTTTATTTTAACTTATATTAATAGAGCGGGTTAACGGGCCTTATGGTTATGATTCAATAACCATTAAGAGAATTAGTTCTCTATAAAAGAGGGCTTAAACCCTAATCCAAAACCCTAACCTAGAGTTGCCGCCCAACCTCTTCCTCCCTCTAGTCGGCGCCAAGTTGTTGCCGCCGCCCACCTCCTCCAACCGGCGACCAGCTGCTGCCGTTTCCTCCACTTGCCGGCGACGACCTGCTGCCGGAGGAGCTCCGGTGATCTCCTTTGGGTTCGGTAATAAGGTGAGCCTCCACCTTTCCTTTTGTCCGGCCCATACTCCTCCACCAAAGCTGTCCAGTTTTCTGGACAGCTTGTTTCCCTCTCGTCGGAGCATTGTTTGGACGACGTTTAGAGCTCCGACAGCGGTAGTCTTGCCGGGGATTCGATCTCCGGTAATCCTCTGAGGTGGAGGACGAAGGATTCGTCAAACGGTTGACGAATACCTCTCCGGAGAAGTGAGTTTTGAGGACTCATTTTTGGATCCGAATTTGGATTCGGATCGTGATCCTCCTCAATCACGTCGTCTTCAACACGAGGCTAGTAACCCGTACGAAGACGAAGCTCGTGACTTTGTGAAGTCATCCCAAAGATACTCGGCGTGGATACGGATAGAGACGATTCTAGCGAGGATCGTTCCGGTTGATGCCGTTCCCGCTACACGTGATACGAAAGGTATACGTAGTTAAATTTCCTTTTATTGCAAATTTAAATTTACGGTTATGTCTACACATGTTGTACTATGCATGCGTGTGATGTGTGTGTTGTAATAAATGTAGATTTATTATTTTTATTTCTTCCACTGTGCACATGTTTACGAAACATGTTCGAACACACACTCGCCGCGGTGCCGGAAACCCAACACACACTAGGTCATTGGGTATTAGATACTATAGTGATTGACACTAGTACTAGTGGGAAATTGTTAATGAAAGCCCTAGAGCCAATCATGTGATGATTATTGTATGGACTTTATTATATCATATTCCTATTTATAAAGGCATTTCTTTATGGTTATTATACTTACTTGTATTGGTGCCAAATAACTAAGTATAATAACGTCCTTGAATAGAAAGTCTTATCTATATCAATCGATTGGTTGAATCGATAATGAGATGATATAGAGAATACTACTCTTAATCATTCCTAGTCAAGTATTAACATTCAGGGACAATGTTAATGTGAAGAGACTAACATGTGGGTCAACTTGATGACTTGATCTCACATGTCATGGATATGAGATATTAAGTTGACACATGGGTATGCATTGGAGAATGTATACTGAATGACCCACCATGAGAAAGTATTAAGGATCGTTATATGAGTGTTATATACTTTCTCATGTGACAATTAGTATGACTATTAGTCCTTGGACCTGAAGTCACCATGGTTCCCTACATAAGGAGTTGCATACTTTGGCTTCGTCAAACGTCACCCGTAAATGGGTGGACTATAAAGGCGATTATTGGGTATGTAACAAATTATGCGGAGGGATATGAGTGATGTAGATGGGATCTATCCGTCCTATATGACGGGAGTGACATCATGATTCTTGATAGAGTGAGACCACTAAGTGCATGGTCATGCCCAAATGAATCAATATGAGATATTAAGCTCAGTTGATTAGAGTGAGTCTACTTGGAGTTCAAGATATATATTGTATCGAGGATGACACGGTCTATGTCTCAATTGGTCAATCTAGATGTCAAGGATAGAGGGACATTGTCACATATTGTGAGAGTCACAATTAGTAGTCACAAAGGTGATGTTGGATCTCAACATTCTTGTAACTTGGGTAGCAATGATGTATTGTTTGATACCGCTCATTGCTTATGTTCCTAAATCGGTTTAGGAGCATTGCCAACGTTACAAAAACCTATAGGGTCACACACAAAGGGAAATTAGATGGAGATTAGGTTCATATGATGAACCATGAGGATTAGGTTCATGTGATGAACCAAATTAGATTAAGAGTAATCCAAATTAGACTAATTGAGTTAGACTCAATTTGATTCAAGTGTTGAATGAGCCTAATTTAGATTTGATTCATTGAGTCAATTTAAACTAATGAATAGAGATTCATTAAATTAAATTGACTTGAATCAAATGGTTGGATTTGATCAACCATGGGAGATAAGAGGTCAAGTTTGACTTGACTTGAGAGGGAAGATGAATGGTCAATTTTGACTTGACCAATTGCCACTTCATGGTGACTTGGCATAGGGGTTGGCAAATGATGATGTTCTGCATCATCGTGGACACATCATGGTGTGCCACTTCATGGGGAAGACCAAGAGCCATGGCTCTTGGTATTACATGCATATATATAACCCTTTTTGTAGTGGTCAGCCATAATAATGTTTGTGCATTAGTGTGAAGTTAAGTGTAGTAACTTCATCTTCTTCCTACTCTCTTCTCAAGCTCTCTCCCCCTCATCCTTGCCGTGAGCTTCTAAGGGTGCTAGCACACTCTAGGTTGCTTTTCTCCACCTATTGCTCGTGTGGATACCGATAGAGGAGTTTACACTTGACACTCTCGAGTTCCGACAAGACATTTGGACGAGCGGGATAAGCGAAGGGCATCGCATCAAGGGTAAAACTCTTAACATGTAGATCTAGAGTAGATTTAAGGTTTTTAAACACGTACATGTATTTTTGTTTACCTTCGCACGGATCCGTGGCTGACTTCCGAGGTTTCCACAATGCAAAAAGCGGTTTTTGTGGCTCGGATAGTCCAACACAAGAGGCATGCAATTTTATGGCTACAAAATTACAGTTCAATTATGATCTAGTTGTAAATGGACATAATTAATCAATCGTGAATGATCTTGAATTAGAGGTCATGAAATTGCAACCATACCCCTCTGTAAAAGATTGGAACTGTTAATCTAGCAGCCTCTAGCGGTCTATCCCACGGTCATTATGAGGGAGATAAATCACAAAGGGTCCTATAGGTCTTGACGTGATGGCCAAGACACGTGGAGGTTATTTGAATTCAGAAAAGAGCTTTAGACCTCCTCTGAAATCGATCCATACCACTTCTGAATCACCGTCGTACCTTAATCATCACGCCATCCCCATGGGATCAACCATACCCAATCTAGTTGCAAGTGTCCACGATTGACTGAGAACTATCATGAGGTTGCACTCACAAAATTATAGCTAGATCACAATTCAGCTATGAATGACCATGGTAGCTAGTCATTGTTGGGATATATACTGAAAACCTAGCCTTTGTATGAACATCTTTATTTTTGAAATAAGAATCACATGATCATTGTTTGCATATTTATAGTTATGCATATTGTCTAATACTGTACATTATAGATAATATGATATGTGGTGTCACACAAAAGATCATGTTATCAGTTTCTTGTAGAGTATAAGTATAGGCTCACAACCAAGATGATTTTGGATAAACCATTGGTATGGTTGTAGTGTAATTTGGTATTGGTTTATCTTGACCATAGAATTACACTAGTACACTTTGTGTGTATTGAGCAGGACCGACTTAGAGGTGATTCAATTTATTGCTGACTATATAATTGAATTGGACCTCGGATATTATGGTGTACATGCTCTTAATTCCGATATAATAATGGGCACATGTACTTAATATTTATTCCTTTGATTTACCAATGGACGAGATTTATAGATTAAATCGATAGGCTCGATAAGTTGGGAAATAATATTATTTACATGGTGTGCCGTTGATTATAGGAGGAAACCGTGTCCTATGTATTAGGATGATGATGTCCCCTTGAGGAGCTCATAAGGATCATCATGTAAACCCTGCAGGTGGACTTGGTCCGGCATGATGATAAGGTTGAGTGGTACTACTCATGGAGTTAGATGTTGATTAATTAATTGTCAATAAATTAATTAATTAACAGATATTCGATATCTTAAATACGGGGAGATATTTGTACAATTAATATATGGAGCCCATATTTAATTATTGGAGTTGGTGAGGTAGATCAATGATAATCCTCTAGTGGAATGAATTATCATTAATAGATCATATTTTATGTGGGTCGGATCCATTGGGTAGCCAAGATCCAACTCCTCCTCATGGTCCCTATTGTAGCCTATTAAAACCCTCAAGAAGCCTAGATCCAACGGACACGATTAAAAGAAGATTTGGGCAAAATCTATAAATAGGAGAGAGGTTTGGGGGAAAACCTAAGTTCAAGAGAGTTGGTGTTTAGGGTTTTGGAGTTGGCTTTGGAGGCTTGGGCGGCAACTTAGGTTTTGGCTTCTCCTTGTGGGCGGCGACAACACAACCTAGGGTTTGACCCTTGTTTTGGGTGGTGCCTTCCTCTCTCTCTCTAGTTTGGCCGGCGGCTCCTCCCTCTCTCTCTCCTTTGGCCGGCAACAACAAGGGTTAATCTCTTATCCGACGCCCACCTTCCTTCTTCCTCTCCTTGGTCGGCGGCAACAACCTAGCTAGGAGCTTGGTGGTCAACACTAGATAGGAGAAGAAGGGTTCGGTCATTCTTCCCTTTGTTTAGAGCGAGCAAGGAAGGGAGGAACGTGATCTAGGAGGCTTCATCTCTTGGAGGATCGTTGCCCACACAACGTCCAAGAGGAGGATAGGACATACAATAGAAGATCAAGAGGTAAACAAGAGGTATAATTCTTGTTTTGGTTTCCTTTTGTTCCTTTGTATTATGTATGTAATTGTATATGACTAATTTACTTGGACCCTAAAGATAAACACAAAAATTGGCGATCCGTACATCATCTATTCCATGGCTAATTGAGGAAAAGAGTTAGGTTGCTTGAACAACAAGTTTGTTCAAGCGACAACTCTAATCGAATAGCACGATGATGGATCGGTTGTATGGGTAATCCGTCTTTATCAAGGATTAATTTTTTTAATCCGGGGGCATAGATAGGATCATCATGCACAAGCGACCAAGTGGAAGTGGGAAGCGAAGCTTTGACTCTTCAAGTGGTATCAGAGCCACGATTTCCGGTTTTATGTGTTTAGGATTCGATTACGTTTATGCACTTATCATATATTATGTGTGCTGGATAATAGTAGGTTGTGCGTAGGCTAACTTTTTGGTTGCAGGCATAAGATCCAACTATTATGGCCATATGTGTGTGTATGTAATTGGATGTGTGTAATTGTAATGTTATTTGAATCCTCGGAGTTGACGAGGCTAGTATTTAATTTTTATAATTAAGTACGACATTGTTTAGCCACACTTTTATTTTAGTTTACTTTCGATCTAGATTTCATGTACACTCCTTTGTGGAGTATAGGATCGATGGATGTAAATTAAAATAATTGTTCTAGGCTGGGATCTCCGGATGGCTTGTACATGTTGTATGGAGGAGCGGACGAAATGGCGACACGACGGGAGGCATATTGGAAAACAAAAGCCATAATAGTTGGAAAATATTTTTTTCATATTTATTGCTTCTTGTTTGATATGCATGTCGTGTGCTAGGAAAATTCCTCATTTTAAATTACTAAGTGGGAGAGGGATGTTTTTATAAAATTCTCATGGCCTCTATTACAATTTGACATGTGATGTAAACAAACTTGTGTGTCGGCTCTGAGTGCCTTCCTCCCTATCGGATGAGTTTATTTTGTGGATCACAAGGTCAAATATGGTTATAGGAAGTTATTTAGGAGCGTGTATACTTCTTCATCGGAAGGCACATAATCCGAGATATTTCCCTTAGTATCGGATAATGGTGAACACTTAGATGCAAATAAAAGTATCCTCCCGATCGGAGTCACTGCTTTTATTTGTTGGGCCGAAGAGGAATCAACTATTAATTTTATTTGTCAAAAAGTAAGGTTGACAGGATAATAAAATTAATGGGTAAAACCTCCTCTTACAAATGTAGAATTCATATATGTCCACACTATCGTGGCATACGATATTCTTGGTGTTTTGAGGTGTTGGTTGATTTTAAAATTTTATTTTTTGAGGAATCAATAAATTTTTGAAATCTAATCTTTTGATCTATGTGATTCTTAGGTTTTTCAAAAATAACTTTCAACCCACTTGCTGTGATACTAAAGGAAAATAAAATTATTGGACCTAACTATATAGATTGGAAAAGGAATCTGGATATAGTCTTGACTGCTAAGGAGTACAAGTATGTACTTCTCGAAGAGTGTCCTCCTAAGCATGCGGATGATTCTGGAGAAAAGGAGAAAGAGAGTTATAAGAAGTGGGTTAAGGCTGATGAGATGGTGTGGTGTTACATTTTGGCTTCTATGTCAAATGTATTGCAACATCAGCATCAAGCAATGCCTACTGTTTATGACATGATTCTCAATCTCAAGAAACTTTTCGGACACTAGAATCGAGTTGCTGGCAGGAAGCCATGAGGAACTTGATGATGACCACCATGGTTGAGGGAACACCCGTGAGAGATTATGTTCTCAAGATGATGACTCATTTGAATGAGCTGGAATTCCTTGGAGCTGAGATCGATATCATTCTCCAATCTCTACCTAGGATTTTTGAGCAGTTTCGCCTGAACTACAACATAAATAAGAGGTTGTATTCGTTGGCAGAGCTTCTAACAGAACTCCAGGTGGCAAAAGGGCTTTTTCGTCAGAGTGCTCAGGCTCAGGCCATGGTTGCTCAGAAGCTTTCTACTTCTAAGCCGAAAGGCAAGAAGAAGAAGAAACAAGGTGGAGCAAAGGTGGCGAGAGGATCTCAGGGAGGAGTGAAGAAGCTGAAAGACAAGTGCTTCACTTGCAAGCAGACTGGATATTAGAAGGGACTGCCCCAACCGAAAGCAGAACAAAGCTATATCTTTTGGTTTAGTCATTGAAACATGTTTAGCGGTGTTATCTACCGGTACCTGATGTGTAGATATGGGAGCCACTGATCATGTTTGCAATACTTTACAGGGGTTCTAAGAAACCATACGACTAGCTGAGGGAGAGATTACTGTCTACATGGGCAATGCTACGAAAGTGGCGGCTATTGCAGTGGGAGATGTTTATTTATCTTTTGATAGGAATAAAACTTGAGAAATTGCCTTTATGTACCTTCGTTTAGAAAGAATTTAATTTCAGTTTCTAAATTATTTTTGGATGGATATTATATTTCTTTTAATGATAGAGTTGTTATAAAAAAGAATAGGGAGATTATCTATTCTGATATATTGGTAGGTAATTTGTACACTCTTGAACCAAAAGCTCCCACGATGCAAATAGAAGTAAATAACTCATCTTCTAAATCTAATAAGAGAAAAGAACCTTCGAAAATGAACCAAACGTATCTTTGGCATCTAAGGTTAGGTCATATTAACCTAAGTAGAATTCAAAGGTTGATGGTTGATGGACCTTTGAGTTCATTAGTGGTGGAAGATTTCACAACTTGCGAATCTTGCTTGGAAGGTAAAATGATCAAGAGGCCTTTTAAGGCCAAGGGGTATAGAGCCAAAGATGTGTTGGAATTGGTTAATTCTGATTTGTGTGGTCATATGTCTATCCAGACTAGAGATGGTTTTGAATATTTCATCTCCTTTATAGACGATTATTCAAGATATGGATACATTTACTTGATGCACCGCAAGTCTAAATGCTTTGACAGGTTCAAAGAATTCAAGGTTGATGTGGAGAAACGTCAAGGTAAAAGTATCAAGACACTACGATCTAATCGTGGTGGTGAGTACCTCTTGGGAGAGTTTAGGAATTACTTATCAGAGGCTGGGATTCAATCCCAATTGTCTGCACCTGGCACACCCCAGCAGAATGGTGTAACGGAGTGAAGAAATAGGACTCTTATGGAGATGGTTAAATCGATGATGAGTTATTTTGAGTTACCAGATTCGTTCTGGGGTTATGCTCTGGATACGACAGTGTATATTCTGAATTTGGTATCATCTAAATCAGTGCCTTCTACTCCCACAGAATTGTGGACTGGACAAAAGCCTAGTCTGAGACATATTCGGATTTGGGGGAGTTCAATACATGTGCTGAAGGCAGATATTTGTAAGTTGGAACTTCGAACAAAAGTGCGCTTGTTCATAGGCTTTCCTAGAGGGACGAAAGGTGATTTGTTCTATAGTCCTAGAGATCAGAGGGTGATCATTAGCACGAATGCCAGATTTTTAGAGGAAGACTATGTGATGAATCACAAGCCCATGAGCAAGATTGTTCTGGAGGAATTGAGAGGGGAAGTCACTACTTCAGGACCACCGGTACAAGAGGATATACCACAAGTGACTGCACCGCGTGTCACAGAGGATACACAGGTGATACCTTGTTGTAGTGGGAGGGTTGTTAGACAACCTGATAGATTTATGTTCTTGGGAAAATCTTCTGATTTGGTCCCTAGGGAACATGAACCTGATCCCTGGATATATGACGAGGCAATCTAAGATAAAAATACGGTATCTTGGTAAAGTGCAATGAATTTTGAGATAGAATCTATGGATTCAAATCAGGTCTGAGAGCTAGTAGAACTACCAAATGATGTAAAAACCATTGGATGCAAGTGGATCTACAAAAGAAAGAGACGAATAGACGGGAAGGTTGAGACCTTCAAAGCTAGGCTTGTTGCGAAAGGGTATACTCAGAAAAGAGGGTATCGATTATGAGGAGATATTTTTGCTGGTAGCCATGCTTAAGTCTATCCGGATTCTCTTATCTATTGCTGCTCATATGGATTATGAGGTGTGACAGATGGATGTCAAGATAACTTTCCTTAATGGAAGTCTTGAGGAAAACATCTATATGGAGCAACCAGAGGGATTCATTGCAAAGGGCAAAGAGCATCTTGTGTGCAAACTTAATCGGTTCATTTATGGATTAAAGCAAGCTTTGAGATCTTGGAACATCCGCTTTGATGAGGTAATCCAGTCTTATGGATTTATTCAAAGTCTGAATGAGTTTTGTGTATACAAGAAATGTGACGGGAACGTAGTGGTATTTCTTGTACTATACGTAGATGATATTTTGCTCATTGGCAATAATGCTAAAGTGTTATCAGACGTAAGGGTATGATTGTTTAAATAGTTTGATATAAAGGACTTGGGAGAAGTGGGACACATCCTTGGGATCGAGGTTATAAGGGATCGCAGGAAAATGATGTTGTGCTTATCTCAAGCTTCATACATAGACATTATTTTGGCTCATTTTAGCATGTAGAACTCCAAGAAAAGTTTTCTACCTTTTAGGTATGGAGTACCTTTATCTAAAGAGATGTGTCCTAGAACATCAAAGGAGATAGAGGAGATGAAGGCGGTTTCTTATGCTTCGGCAGTAGGAAGCCTCATGTATGTTATGTTATGTACGTTGTCGAATATCTGCTTTGTCGTGGGCATGGTTAGCAGATATCAGAGTAATCCAAGATAGGGACATTGGACTGTGATAAAGTATATATTGAAGTACCTGAGAAGGACTAGGGATTATATGCTGGTATACTAGGCAGACAAATTACTCCCTGTGGGTTACACAGATTTTGACTTCCAATCATATAGGGATAATAGTAAGTCTACCTCGGGTTTTGTGTTTACTTTGGGAGGTGGAGCCATTGTATGGAGGAGTGTCAAGCAGAAATGCGTGGCGGACTCTACCATGAAAGCTGAGTATGTGGCAGCCTTTGAGGCAGCCAAAGAAGTTGTATGGCTCAGGAACTTCTTGATGGTCTTGGATGTGATTCCTGGTTTGCCCAGAACTATCACAATTTATTGTGATAATGGTGGTGCAGTTGTAAACTCGAAGGAACCACGAGCTCATATGACAAGTAAACACATAGAGCACAAGTACCACCTGATACGAGAGATTGTAAAGCGAGGAGAAGTTGTTGTTGCCAAGGTTGCATCAGAGGATAACCTAGTAGATTCTTTCACTAAGGCCCTTCTAGCGAGAGCTTTCGATAGGCATGTGGAGGGAATGAGAATCATATGTATGGCAGTTTGATGATAGCATAGTCTTTTAGTATAAGTGGGAGATTGTTGGGATGTATACTGAAAGCCTAGCCTTTATATGAACATCTTTATTTTTGAAATAAGAATAACATGATCATTGTTTGCATATTTATAGTTATGCATATTGTTTAATACTGTACATTGTAGATAACATGGTGTGTGGTGTCACACAGAAGATCATGTTATCAATTCCTTGTAAAGTATAAGTAGAGGCTCACAACCAAGATGGTTTTGGACAAATCATTGGTATGGTTGTAGTGTAATTTGGTATTGGTTTATCTTGACCATAGAATTACACTAGTACACTTTGTGTGTGTTGAGCAGGACCGACTTAGAAGTGATTCAATTTATTACTAACTACATAATTGAATCAGACCTCGAATATTATGGTGTACATGCTCTTAATCCTGATATAATAACGGGCACATGTACTTAGTATTTATTTCTTTGATTTACCAATGGACAAGATTTATGGATTAAATCGATAGGCTCAGTAAGTTGAGAAATAATATTATTTACATGGTGTGTCGTTGATTATAGGAGGAAACCGTGTCCTATGTATTAGGATAATGATGTCCCCTTGAGGAGCTCATAAGAATCATCATGTAAACCCTACAGGTGGACTTAGTCTGGTATGATGATAAGGTTGAGTGGTACTACCCATGAAGTTAGATGTTAATTAATTAATTAACGGACATTCGATATCTTAAATATGGGGAGATATTTGTACAATTAATATATGGAGCTCATATTTAATTATGGGGGTTGGTGAGGTAGATCAATGATAATCCTCTAGTAGAAAGGATTATCATTAATGGATCGGATTTTATATGGGTCGGATCCATTGGGTGGCCAAGATCCAACTCCTCATAATGGTCCATATTGTAGCCTATTAAAACCCTCAAGAAGTCTAGATCCAACGGACATGATTAAAAGGAGATTTGGGTGAAATTTATAAATAGGAGAGTGGCTTGGGAGAAAACCTAAGTTCAAGAGAGTTGGTGTTTAGGGTTTTGGAGTTGGCTTTGGAGGCTTGGGCGGCAACTTAGGTTTTGGCTTCTCCTTGTGGGCGGTGGCAACACAACCTAGGGTTTGGCCCTTGTTTTGGGCAGTGCCTCCCTCTCTCTCTCTAGCTTGGTCGGTTGCTCCTCCCTCTCTCTCTCCTTTGGTCGGCGACAACAAGGGTTGATCTCTTGGCCAGCGCCCACCTTCCCTCTTCCTCTCCTTGGCTGGCGGCAACAACCTAGCTTGGAGCTTGGTGGTCGGCACTAGATAGGAGAAGAAGGGTTCGGTCATTCTTCCCTTTGTTCGGAGCGAGCAAGGAAGGGAGGAACGTGATCTAGGAGCTTCATCTCTTGGAGGATCGTTGCCCACACAACGTCCAAGAGGAGGATAGGACATACAATAGAAGATCAAGAGGTAAACAAAAGGTATAATTATTGTTTTGGTTTCCTTTTGTTCCTTTGTATTATATATGTAATTGTATGTGACTAATTTACTTGGACCCCGAAGATAAACACAAAAACTGGTGATCCGTACATCATCTATTCCACGGCTAATCGAGGAAAAGAGTTAGGTTGCTTGAACAACAAGTTTGTTCAAGCGATGACTCTAATCGAATAGCATGATGATGGATCGGTTGCTTGGGTAATCCGTCTTCGTCAAAAATTAATTTTTTTAATCCGGAAACGTAGATAGGATCGCCATGCACAAACGACCAAGTGAAAGTGGAAAGCAAAGCTTCGACCCTTCAGTCATGAGCTCACAATTGTATCATGATCTTACTATGAGCTTGAGGACTACTAGCCACGAAATTGTGATGACTACAACTTCCCCACTAAAAAGGGGTATTTTTTTTCCTGGTTCGTTGGTGTTGGAAAAATTCGAGAGAGGAGAGAAGAGAGATTATACAATTTGACTCATTTAGGAAAGAAAAAAATAGTATGAGACTGTAATGAATGGAGGGATATTTTAGTGAACAAGTGCTCTTCAGTAAATATCAAAGTTAAGTGTGTGTTTTAAGCATTTCTTAAACTCGATGCATGATTTGATAAATTTCTCAAGTGCCTATGACAAAATCATAAATATGAAAATGTAAGAGAAACTAAATCATAAGTGTATGATTATCATGAAGAATACCACAAGGCTCAATGTCTAAAGGTCTCACTACAATCCGTGTACATTAAA
The DNA here is from genome assembly GCA_025175895.1 of Wurfbainia villosa. NCBI lineage: Eukaryota > Viridiplantae > Streptophyta > Magnoliopsida > Zingiberales > Zingiberaceae > Wurfbainia > Wurfbainia villosa. The sequence continues at coordinate 37,945,392 of CM046006.1, forward strand.
AGAAATTTATCAAAAATGAAAATACTGAAATTAGTACATCAAGTTGGGCTATAAGGAAGTATAAAGGTAAAGACAATATTCGAGGTTACATACAGGATGTTTCATCTTGATTTCAAATTGAAAGCACTCAAGTTAAAATTCTCTAAGAACTTTTAGCACACCTAATTTTGATATCCCTTCTAACATAATTTAAAGTTTAAGGTACAACGGTCAGAAAGAGACTTGGGGAGCATTTGATTGATGGAAATTTTTTTAATTTTTTATTCATTTTTTTGAGAAAATAAAAAAATATGGAAAATAACGTTTGGTTGGTATTTTCCATCTTCGTTTTCCAGAAAATAAAGAAGCGTTTTCTGAAAAACTGAAAAATGAAAAAAAAATTAGGTTGCATTTGGTATGTTAGTGCAATCGATCCAGGTCACGATTGACCAGACTCGAGTGAGATTCAAGTAGGATTTTGATGTTCGACAATGATTTACAATATAGTTTGACCATATAACTAGTGGATGATATGGAACATTCAAGGTCATATGAGGGAGATTATTGGAGAAATCCAAGTCGGTTAAGATTGATCGGACACTTGGTGTGGAGAAGTCTAAGTATGGTGACTTGACAAGGAAAAGTCTAAGTATAGATACTTGACAAGAGAAAATCCAAGTCGGTTAAGGGAGACCGGACACTTAGTGTTGGAAAGACCAACGGGGAGTTGGCGAGGGAAGTCCCGGCAGGTCTGGAAGATAGCGCTTGACAATTGAAGTCCCGAACGAGGAGTCTTGGCAGTGAAGTCCTGAAGGCGTGACCTCTTGCCAGTAAAGTCCCGGGCGAGGAGTCTTGACAAGAGAAGACCCGACTGATCAAGGAGATCGAGCTTGACAAAAAGGAGAAGTCCCAGAGGCGAGGCCTCTTGGCAAAGGTAGACCCTAGATCATGACGATAGCCAATGGAAACACTTGAAGGCTAGCGCAAGAATGAAGAGTCACAAACTCGAGGGATCCGGAAGACGTGAGGATGATGAAAGTGGGTTGAAGACTTATGTAAAATACCGAAAAATGAAATACCTCTTGTTAATGAAGAAATTTACATATAGAATTTTTTAAGAATTTTCAGAAATTTTTCTGAAAATAAATGGAGTACATATAAGTGATTTGGAGTAAGATTCGGTTTAAATAGATGATTGGGTTAGACTTGAGATAGCTCGATCAATTGGCTGATTAAAGAAAAAGAACGCTCAAACCCGATTTCCGTTATTTTTCTCGGCCCGATCGACTTCTCCCTTATTTTTCTCGATCGCGACATTTCCTTCTCATTCGTGATTTTCTTCCCCTGTTTCTCTCCTCTACTCGCCGATCGCGACATCTCCTCTACTTGTCGATCTTTAAGACAGCGGCGAAGTCTTGTCATCACCCTAGAGCCGCCAACTCAAGAAGCTTGCTGCCCCATCGCCGTCATCGAGCCTACTCACCGTGCCCTAACGCGTCGCCACCGCGAGAGAAAGAGCAGCTGCCGTCGGTGTTGATCCAGTGATCTCCGGCCCGAACTCGTGGCTGCTGCCCTTCTAGCTGACCGTCGTCGGAGCAAGGGTTTCGGGCCGGTGGCAGTTCGACTAGAGAAGAGGAAGTCGCAACTCGTCTCCTTCCTCAGCCTGATCTTCTCGCCGCTGCCGGACAACTTGTCGCCGCCCCTTTTGTTTGCCTCTCACGGACAGCATGCCACGGCTGCCATCTCCTCTCTCCATCGCAGTTGCCGTTCCACCGCCCTGGGTACGACGACCCTTGCTCTGTGGCCAGCGGATGGTGTCATCGTTACGCGACACCACTGCTCGTCAGGCCAATTGCCACTGTCGGCTCCTCCCGAGGTCTCAACCCTGCACTCACGCTGCTCTCCTTGCTGGATCGATTGCCCATTTCTCTTTCTTGTTTGATCGTTGCTGCCCTCGCAGATGTTGCTGTGTCATGAGCAGGACCTGGATGTTCCAGCGGTAGTTAGGATCATCGACCTTGGTTCTAGTGGCTTGATTTGATCTGTGAGCAACTAAGTGATCTAAAGGGGTAAGACTCTTCATCTTCTGATTTAGAAGGCTGTTGTGTTGGATATGTTGTGGTTATTTGACTTCTATGATGATGATCTGAGGCAGGAGACAGGAGGCTTGGATCATGGATCTGTTGCAGTGTTTGAAGTTGAGCTGGGAAGCAAGATTTGTGTTGGCAGTGAAGGTAAATTCTGATGGGTGTATTTAAAGGTATATATTGTAGAAGGGTGTGTCGAATTACTGTGGTAAGTTTAGATTGGAACATGATACAGTAGTATATGATTTATGGGCAATTAATCTGATATTGATTCAATAATAAATGGTTAAATGGAACGTAGTGAGGAAAATGTAATCTAGGTATTAAGGATGTGATCTAGATCTATTGCTAGTTTACTATTGGTTCCATTTGTGAATTTATATATATAGTGTTTGGGCATCTTAGGGATGACCGTAAATTATATGAAATCGTGATTTATATGAATCCATAAAGGGAATGATTAGTAGGGGTTAACTAATCAGAATTTGGATTGATTTAGGGTTATGCTAGAGATCTATTGATATGCATATTGCACGTTGCAGGATTTTGGGTCGAGACATTCACGGACGTGAAGACGATTGGTGTCTATAAAGAAGGTGGGTAATTCCTACCTTGGTCAGGTAGTTTTAATGTATACAGATTTAGATGCATGATCATCTTATATGATCATATTACCTTGACCTTGCTCTTATTATCTTATGCTTGAACTTATTGTTGGATGTATTTATGCTCAATTGTTGATATCACATATTCCCTATCATGATTTAGGAGTTATGGATGTGATGTAAATTGGCCTAGATGTTTAGTAGGTTGTAAATGTTAGTACGGGTGATGACCCAATTTATAAATTTGCAAAAAGGTCATCTGTGGATAGGTAATGCCCTAAATGTAGGATTTATTTTCAATACCCGTATGTTGCATACTTGTTACCAACCAAGTGTTGTGAAATAGTTAAGTGAAGGGTGATTAGTGTGTCGCTACGGACCGATGGTCCCAGCTTGATATGATTAGTCGAGTACGACTCTCTATAGGATAGAGAGTGCGTCGATCAGTTGAGTACGACTCTCTATTGGATAGAGAGTTATGATCAGTCGAGTATGACTCTCTACAGGATAGAGAGTGCGTCGATCAGTTGAGTACGACTCTCTATTGGATAGAGAGTTATGATTAGTTGAGTACGACTCTCTACATGATAGAGAGTGCGTTGATCAATTGAGTACGACTCTCTATTGGATAGAGAGTTATGATCTGTTGAGTACGGCTCTCTACAAGATAGAGAGTCCGTCGATCAGTTGAGTATGACTCTCTACAGAATAGAGAGCGTATTGATCAGATGAGTACGACTCTTTGTTGAACAGAGAGTCTGTGGTAGATGGTTGTATGTGTGAAAACATACTTATGTCATTTGCATGCATTCTGATGACATAGTCTCCCTTGGGATTGAGAGAGTCGTCAGTCATCTTTCCTCCCAGAGCACTCCTCGAGGAGTAACTGGTGTGAGGGCAGAGCATCTGTTGTGCCACACTCTTCCATTATAGACGGTGGTAGTTGGAGTTGCATGCAGTTGTCCTGGGTGCATGACACTTGACCACTCATTGGTAGTGTCAGTCAGAGTGGCCAGCAGCAGAGACCCCCATTGTGTAGCGAGCTCTTTACGCTCATATGCTACTTGATCATATTGCCCACTCGGCCACTCTATAGCAGTAGTTGGTGTGAGTTGGGACAATTGTCATGTCATGCCACCTAGGCCACACTAGGGTCGTGGTAGCGAGTAGGGGTGAGCAGGTATGACCATGCATGATGCATTGCCGTATCTGATGGCGCTTTGCATATTACCATATATATATACATATATGCGTGTGTGTGTGTGTGTGTATATATATATATATATATATATTGAGATTAATATATATATAGATGCAGGCTATATATATATGCTTATTGTGATGTTGCATTTGATTGTACTATGCTTGTTGCATTTGATTGTATATCATATTCATGCATGCTTCTTGCATATGTTATATGGTTGTGTCAGATACTGATATATGTGTTGGACAGACTATTAGATACCTTGACCTGTAGCTTGTGTATATTGTGAGTTGATCTTACTCTTCCTGTTATATATATGTTGGATATATATTCAGGTTGGATCAGAGTAGCGTAGCAGACTTCAGGTATGTCTGCATTTTATGTCGTTCATTTGGTTAGATGGTATATGATTGTATTTATATACTATGCTGATATACCTGTTGTACCTCTAGATTATGTTGTTGAAATACATGTGATATTATATATATACATGTTTTTCTATTACTTGCTGAGTTTTACTCACCACCACCACGGACCCTGGATTTTTCTATCGCCCAGGTAACAGGTAGAAGTCTTCATGACGGCTTGGAGCACCACTGGCTGACATCTCATCTCACCTCCAAGGCTCCCGTGTTTGTTTTGGGCTTTCCGTACATTGTATTATGTATTTGGAGTTCGTGATGTACTATGTTGTAGATTCGGATTTTGTCGAGGTTTCTTGTTGTTGTGATGTGTTAGTCATACCGGTATGCATGTGTGTAGCTTGTTGTATTATGTTTCCGCTGTGCTTTGAGTAGTTGTTGTATTTACTTAATATGTTATGTTGTTGTTATTGTGGGCCTACGAGCCTTGTATTAACCCGAAATATTGCCACGTACAGGGGAGATGTCGTCCGTTTGATTTTCGGCTCGTCATGCTCTCGGGGCGTGACAACTTTAGTGGTATCAGAGCCCTAGGTTCTGCGATGCCATACAATGTTATTTTGTGTCGATTCTTGGATTCTCAGGAGTCGATTTGTTCGGTTTTGGTTTTCTGAGATGAGATGGACAGCGGCCTGAGCTCCAAGCAGCACGAGGTAAGAATTCCTGATAACTTATGGTTTAGTAGATATTTATCTAAACTTGATCAATAGGTGTATACAATTGAGTTATGACACCTGTGCAGACTTGTAGTATTGGTCATCCACCGAGGCGATCAACCGGAGTTGCCGTTAGGGTTTATACTCTTGGTTTTGTTGGCAATGCATTTAGATGCTTACAACGGGGAATAACTAGTAGTATGTTGGTTATTGTTCGTAACCGTGGTATGAGTTGACCATGGGAAATGACCTGTTGAGTCTGTGAGTCTTGAACCTATGTCGCAAAGGTGATTTACCTTTGAGAGCCGACTGATACCGAGTCGGAAAATAGGAGTCAACTCGTCACATTTCTTGTAGAAATCAAAGACTACAGTCTTAGGGATTTTCACTAATTATGCTAGTCAGATCATTACCTATTGGGTAATGGACAAGACAAGTAGGCTATTATTGATGCAGGGAGCGGAAGGCTAGTTTACGGTGTTTTATAGGGATTTTTATTCCTGAGTTGTTTGTACTGGGTTGTATAACTTTGAAGGTACTTGTGAGTACTTAACTTGTGTTATACAGAGAAGGTAGAGTTATTTGCATACCATTATCGGGATCAAGCCGGTATTTGGTGGTAAATGCAGAAAATAACATTCGAGGAATAAAACATCACTTGATCATGATTTAGTGATGTTGATAGAGAGTATTTCCCCGCGTCACTTTCAGTGACACCTTGTAGGAAATTCTTGAGCGTCGAGTAGGGTGATCGTCGGTAACGAGAATATCATGCAGAGTCGTTAGACTTGCAGAGTTTATGCTAACCTAATAGCTCAAGAAGAAGAAGGAATGTTTTAAGCCACCTACGGTTATTGGCTTACTTTTGGAGTAAGATCATTGGATCTTCTATCAGATCCTGTCGGAAGACATTGGATTGAGTCAGGAATTTAGAAACGACTCCGTATAAGGGTTTGAGAGTGGGAGACCGATAAGCAGATATTGCTGGTTAACTTAATAGAGTCAGAAGTCTTTGACTGTTGGATAAAAGGAGCAAGATCGGAGTCATAGGCTTTGAGCTATTTTTCGATTATAGAAGACCAATCGCAGATCATCAGGATGTTCTCGTGGATATCAGCAAAACCAGAACAAAGACTTCGAAGGGATTGTGTGTGTGCAGTGCAGATCACGAAGACACGTGAAGTCAGATTATCTATTGGATCAGTTCATCTGTTGCTATTGTGATCAACCAGTATAGTGGAGGAGGTGTACTTTGAAGACTCATTTGAAGACTACCAATGATGTTCCAGGAGAATAATGTACCATCTCGACAGCAGAGATCAGCACAGAAGATTTACATTATCTCATCAGCAACAACCTACTACCTCAGGCATGGTTGGAGTTCCGTGATACTTCCCTTCAAGGGAAGTGATCTACGAAGCAGTATCAGCAGAAGACATCTTAGAAGATTCAGCAGACAACAACAGTTACTCCCAAATATAATTGGCTTAGTACAGAGGAGAGAGTATACGACGATGGTCATATCTATTTGGTATTTTATAGTTGCAACTGGTGGGGTTAGGTGATGGGATGGGATGATCTAGGAAAAATTCTCGGATCATTCATCGTAGAAATGCGACCGCTTTGTTGCAGACTATTGGATCTGATCTTGTTCTCTTCGGAGAAAGGTCGAGACCTATGGGGAGCCTTTTGGATCGGATTGATAGATATTTGATCTTTCAGGGTATTACTCTAGTTTACCCTCTGAGTTAATATATTGAGAGATACTTGTGGTTTACATGTATCTTTGTCTAGAACATTCCTAGTGTGGATTAGAAGGATTCCTATACATCGACTGGTGGGTCAGTGGTATCTCTACCGTCAGGTGAGATGTGGACCAATAATTAAGAAGTCAAGGGAGGCCCTTAGACTTTGATAGACATACTTTTACTGTAGACATATCCTTACGGATGGTCAAATTGTTGGAAGTATGGTACGATATGCTCTCGGATGTGCGTATAATCTGAGAGTATTCGGATGTAGTTTCGGATGAACTTCAAGCCTTGTCGTTGCATAGGCAAGTGGAGTAGGCGATCGAAATGATTGCGGAAATAGTTTCGGTATTGAAGATCCTATACCGGGTGATAATTTGACTAGTATAAGTGTTACTAAACACTATGAGGATTAGAAGAACGTGAGTTGCGATTATATGAGATGATGGAAGGGATATTTATCCATCCTAGTATTCCTCCTTGAGAAGATCCGGAACTCTTTGTTGAAAGAGAGATGAACCTTTGAGATTATGCATCGATTATCGATGATAGTAGACAGTAATTGTTGTGAATGAATATCCTTTGTTGTGGGTAGATGATCTACTTAGATCAGCTAAGGACACCTGTGTATACTCTAAGGTTGATTTGGGACTAGAGTGTTGATATTGTAGTGACATGGTGTCATACAATTATCGATGTCGTTGTGATGATTAATATATATCATCAGCGTAGAGTAAAGGGGATACAGGTGTGTAGAGATGACAATTTCATACTTGGTATGAATTGTATGAGTTTTGATTAAGTTGTTAGACTAATTAACGATTTAGTCGCCACTAGATTTGAGAATCGTGTATCCTGGACACGATTGGATCAGTTGGTAGTTGTTGGAGTTGCGTAACCTAGCCACTGTTGATTATGGTAATTGGAGTTGCTCACTCGACCACCGTAGATGGTGGTTTGCCTTGTATGATTTGGTTATTCCTACGAATATGGATATGATGCTTTTGAGCGTTAGCATATCACTGATTTGTTTGACAAAGGTGATGATGGAAATCATTTAGTCGGAAGTTGGTGAAACCAGTTTATAAGACCTAGACGATGGTTAACTTTTACATGAGTATTAGTTAATCCTTCCGAAGGGGATAAATGGATGTTGTATGCAAATTTATCGTTTCAGAGATCGGAACGATTCCGATGCAGTTGAAGGAGGCATATCTTATGCCTACGTCAGTTAAGAAACTACGAGATAGTCTGTCAAATACATGACGTGACTTTAGTAATTATTATCGGGATTTATAGTGATATGGAGCAGAAGCGCTCATGGAGTTTTGACTAGCTACTCAGTAGCTACTATAGAGTTATTGGAACACGAACAGTTGCAACAATTGCAACAAGGGAGATTGATCGCTATAGTCTTCCATGCACTTACAGCGTGTGTGGAGTGTATTTTGGATGGTTGATGGATTTCTCTTTTGAGAAAATAATTCTCCGTCTCTGATAAGGATAGTGGGTTCCGGAGTTGCAGTGTTTAAGAAAGAGTTGGTACAGGAAGAAGATCGTTTGAGATTTGCTATTCTTCCTGATGGTACTCGGATGTATCGATAGTTGAAACGTTTATATTGGTGGGAACGGTATGAAGAGATATACCGCAGACTTTATTGCTGGATATTTACTATACCAGCAGGTGATGGTTGAACATCAGAAATCCGATGGATTGCTCCAGGAAAATTCCGATTTCGGAATGGAAGTGGGAGCGTATCACTATGGATTTCGTTACGGGATTGTCTAGAACCCATAAAGGACATGATGTGATTTGGGTGATCATGGATCGACTAACCAAATCAGCTCACTTCCTTCCTATTCGTGGGTCGTACTCGTTGGATCATCCGGCAGAGTTGTATTACCGAAAGATTATCAGATTGCGTGGGATACTTTTGAGTACTATATCTGATAGAGACTGCGATTTACCTCCCGCTTTTGACAGAGTCTGCATCAAGTGATATGCACAGAGCTTCAATTCAATACCGCATTTGTCCGCGGACTGATCGACTATCTGAGCATACCATTCAGACATTAGAGGATCTATTGAGATCCTGTGACATAGATTTCGGATGCAGCTGGAAGGATCACATTCATTTAGTGGAATTGCCGATTGTCTTTACCTCCGACACTTGCGGGTGTTCATAACGTATTTCATGTTTATATGCTGAGGGAATACGTTCCGCGTTCAGATCATGTTCTGAAGGAGATAGCAATTCCACCTAAGTCTAATGTGACTTACGAGGAGATTCCAGGGTGGAGCCTGGGTCGCAAGGAGCGATAGTAGTGGGACGAAAAACCATCTGACTCGTAAAGGTTGGATGACAACATCCTACCGATGAGGAGGCTACATGGGAGCTGGAAGATACTATTCGAGCTCGATACCCTTATCTATTCACATGAGGTATGTAGTGGTCATTTCGGAAACTTGCTTGAATTAATTTTGCATGTAAGTAGGAAATTTAGGGACCAAATTTTTATAAGTAGGGGAGAATGTAAAATACCGAAAAATGAAATACCTCTTGTTAATGAAGAAATTTACATATAGAATTTTTTAAGAATTTTCAGAAATTTTTCTGAAAATAAATGGAGTCCATATAAGTGATTTGGAGTAAGATTTGGTTTAAATAGATGATTGGGTTAGACTTGAGCTAGCTCAATCAATTGGCCGGTTAAAGAAAAAGAACGCTCAAACTCGATTTCCGTTATTTTTCTCGGCCCGATCGACTTCTCCCTTATTTTTCCCGATCGCGACATTTCCTTCTCATTCGCGATTTTCTTCCCCTGTTTCTCTCCTCTACTCGTCGATCGCGACATCTCCTCTACTCATAGATCTTTAGGACAACGGCAAACTCTTGTCGCCGCCCTAGAGCCGCCGACTCAAGAAGCTCGCTGCCCCATCGCCATCGCCGAGCCAACTCGCCATGCCCTAACGCGTCACCGCCGCGAGAGAAAGAGTGGCTGTCGTCGGTGTTGATCTAGTGATCTCCGGCCCGAACTCGTGGCTACTGCCCTTCTAGCCGACCGTCGTCGGAGCAAGGGTTTCGAGCCGGTGGCGATTCGACTGGAGAAGAGGAAGCCGCAACTCGTCTCCTTCCTCATCCTGATCTTCTCGCCACTGCCGGACAACTTGTCGCCGCCCCTTTTGTTTGCCGCTCACAGACAGCATGCAACGGCTATCGTCTCCTCTCTTCATCGCAGTTGCCGTTCCACCGCCCCTGGGTACGATGACCCTTGCTCTGTGGCCAGCGGATGGTGTCGTCGTTACGCGACACCATTGCTCATCAGGCCAATTGCCACTGTCGGCTCCTCCCGAGGTCTCAACCCTGCACTCACGCTGCTCTCCTTGCTGGATCGATTGCCCATTTCTCTTCCTTGTTTGATCGCTGCTGCCCTCGCAGATGTTGTTGTGTCGTGAGCAGGGCCTGGATGTTCCGGCGGTAGCTAGGATCATCGACCTTGGTTCCAGTGGCTTGATTTGATCTGTGAGCAACTAAGCGATCTAAAGGGGTAAGACTCTTCATCTTCTGATTTAGAAGGATGTTGTGTTGGATATGCTATGGTTATTTGACTTCTGTGATGATGATCTGAGGCAGGAGACAGGAGGCTTGGATCATGGATCTGTTGTAGTGTTTGAAGTTGAGCTAGGAAGCAAGATTTGTGTTGGCAGTGAAGGTAAATTCTGATGGGTGTATTTAAAGGTATATATTGTAGAAGGGTGTGTCGAATTACTGTGGTAAGTTTAGATTGGAACATGATACAATAGTATATGATTTATGGGCAATTAATCTGATATTTATTCAAGAATAAATGGTTAAATGGAACGTAGTGAGGAAAATGTAATCTAGGTATTAATGATGTGATCTAGATCTATTGCTAGTTTACTATTAGTTCCATTTGTGAATTTATATATATAGTGTTTGGGCATCTTAGGGATGACCGTGAATTATATGAAACCGTGAGTTATATGAATCCATAAAGGGAATGATTAGTAGGGGTTAACTAATCAGAATTTGGATTGATTTAGGGTTATGCTAGAGATCTATTGATATGCATATTGCACGTTGTAGAATTTTGGGTCGAGACATTCACGGACGTGAAGACGATTGATGTCTATAAAGCAGGTGGGTAATTCCTACCCTGGTCAGGTAGTTTTAATGCATACAGATTTAGATGCATGATCATCTTATATGATCATGTTACCTTGACCTTGCTCTTATTATCTTATGCTTGAACTTATCGTTGGATGTATTTATGCTCAATTGTTGATATCACATATTCCCTATCATGATTTAGGAGTTATGGATGTAATGTAAATTGGCCTAGATGTTTAGTAGGTTGTAAATGTTAGTACGGGTGATGACCCAATTTATAAATTGGCAAAAAGGTCATCTGTGGGTAGGTAATGCCCTAAATATAGGATTTATTTCCAATACCCGTATGTTGCATACTTGTTACTAACCATGTGTTGTGTAATGGTTAAGTGAAGGGTGATTAGTGTGTCGCTACGGACTGGTGGTCCCAGCTTGATATGATTAGTCGAGTATGACTCTCTATAGGATAGAGAGTGTGTCGATCAGTTGAGTACGACTCTCTATTGGATAGAGAGTTATGATCAGTCGAGTATGACTCTCTACAGGTTAGAGAGTGCATCGATCAGTTGAGTATGACTCTCTATTGGATAGAGAGTTATGATCAGATGAGTACGACTCTTTGTTGAACAGAGAGTCTGTGGTAGATGGTTGTACGTGTGACAGCATACTCATGTCATTTGCATGCATTCTGACGACATAGTCTCCCTTGGGGTTGAGAGAGTCGTCAGTCATCTTTCCTCCCAGAGCACTTCTCGAGGAGTAACTGGTGTGAGGGCAGAGCATCTGTTGTGCCGCACTCTACCACTATAGACGGTGGTAGTTGGAGTTGCATGCAGTTGTCCTGGGTGCATGACACTCGACCACTCATTGGTAGTGTCAGTCGGAGTGGCCAGCAGCAGGGACCCTCATTGTGTAGCGAGCTCTTTACGCTCATATGTTACTTGATCATACTGCCCACTCGGCCACTCTATAGCAGTGGTTGGTGTGAGTTGGGACAGTTGTCATGTCATGCCTCCTAGGCCACACTGGGGTCGTGGTAGCGAGTAGGGGTGAGCAGGCATGATCATGCATGCTGCATTGCCGTATCTGATGGCGCTTTGCATATTACCATATATATATATATATATATATATATATATATATATATATATATATATATATATATATATATATATATGTGGATGGTTGAGATTAATAAATATATATAGATGCAGTCTATATATATATGCTTATTGTGATGTTGCATTTGATTGTACATCATATTCATGCATGCTTCTTGTGTAGGGATTTTTATGCAAAATAGCATATGTGCAACGGAAAAATAGGATCCCTTCCAAGTGATCCTTGCGAAAGAAAACCTCGTACAAAAATAAATTTCTCAAAACCTATCTTATAGGAGAATATTACCTTTGTTGCGTGCCCTTTTTAATCCCGCTTCTCCTTGGGTTTGTTGGATCTTTTAGCACGTTCAAATGTCCGTGCCTCTATATGTATCCACACGAGCAAGCTCTTATCTCACAAAAGAAACTAGAAGAGCTCTCCTTTACTTCTTGCTAGAGAAGTCCCTAAAGGAGAGGAAGGTAGGGAAAAGAGAAAGGAAGAAGAAGACCACTCTTCTTGCTAGCCTACACTCACAAAAGCCACACAACTAAAACCTCTCACCACCAAGCTCTCTCCAAGCCTCAAGCTGTTGGTGCAACAATGCCCCAAGCATTTTATGTTTTGATGTTTGGATAATCATCTAAGTTAGGCAACAATTTGTGATCTAAATTGTGATGATGTTTAAGTAACAGGAAAATCCAAGTATGAAGACTTGGTGAAAGAAGAGTCCAAGGTAAAGGTTTGGCGGCATAAGACCAAGCATGTTGTCTTGGCAGCATTAAGTCCAAACGGATCTTGGCAAAGGGAGTCCAAAAGCAAGTCTTGGCAGCGTAAGTCCAAGCATGTAGACTTGGCGGCGTAAAGTCCAAGCACGCTTTGGCAAAGGAAAACTCTAGACATGACAAAACCAAAGAAAGCTCTTGGAAGCAAGGCGCAAAGGACGAACAAGTCACGGACTCGGAGGGATCCTGAAGGCGCAAGGCTTAAGGAAGAGCTAGGAGGTTAATTCTAGGTCTAGGGGGTGAAATCAAGTGTGAAATATTCACACGATGTATCACCGACCGGTCTGGTGCTCGACCGAGTCGGGATGAAACCTCGACGCAATGATCGTTGTGACCAAGGCAATGATCGATGTTAGAATCACCGACTGCCAACAGTGACAGTCGACTGATAGACGTAAAAACGAGCACAGAATGGAGTCGCACTCGACTGCGGCCGTGATCACTCGACTGATCACTCCATCAGTCGACTGATGGAGGGATCAGTCGACTGATGAAAGTGTCGTTGGATGAAACGACTCTGAATCCCGCGAATCCGGCTATTCGGGTTGCTAACCATGAAGAATGATCGATGCCGATACATCACCGACCGATCGGGCTCTAACAGGAAAATCAGCCTCTTCTCTATAAAAAGAGGGCTGGTGGAGGTTTTTGGGGTTAATGCTTATTCTCCAATCTTTCTCAACAGCCTCCACGAATTCTTTAGCTTTCTAAGTGATTTAAATCTCCTCCTCTTCTCTCTAAGCTTAGATCAACATCTTTTGTAAAGAAGAGGAGTTGTGGTGTAAAGAAAGCTCATTAGTGGATTTGCTTGGATTGATCCACCTCAAGTATCGCCGTGGAGTAGGAGCGTTATCTCCGAACCATGTAAAAGGCCTTGTTTGCGTTTGATTTTGTTTTTACATATATTATTGTGTTTGCTTCTGCTAATCTTCTTGTAGAAACCGAAAAACGCTATTCACCCCCCTCTAGCTATTCCAACGATTCCTAACAAGTGGTATCAGAGCCCAATCGCATCGGAAGATCTAGCAATCAACCGGCGCAAAGCGGGCATTTCCAGAGGGGTCTAGCACGGCGAGGCCTCCGTTCTTCGACGGCAACGATTTTGGATATTGGAAAGGTAGGATGGAGTATTATTTAATGAACGATATTGAAAATTGGTTTAGTGTTGTAGATGGTTTTGAGAAGCCGGTCGACGAATTCAGAGCACCACTACCGACAAAGGATTGGACAAGAGAGATGGCCAAGAAAGCACAAGCAAATGCAAAAGCAACGACCACACTTCAATGTGGTCTATCCAAGGAGCAACTTTCTAAGGTCGGGCCATTCAATTCCGCAAAAGAGCTTTGGGAGAAGCTCATCGAACTCAATGAAGGATCCAAAGAGACAAGAAGGGCCAAGAGGGACCTTTTGATTGGCCAACTCCAAAGCTTCACTATGAAGAAAAACGAAACCGTGAGCCAAATGCACGGGCGCTTCAAGGAAGTAGTCAACGAACTACACGTTATAGGTGAAAAGGTCGACAACCGAGACCTTGTGAGGTATGTACTACAAGCCTTCCCTAGGACCACCTTATGGGTCTCAATGGTAGATGCCTATAAGGTTTCTAGGGATCTTTCATTAGTTAAATTAGATGAGTTATTTTGTGAATTTCAATTGCATGAACAAGCTAACACTTCATCCAAAGAGAAGGGTATAGCTCTTTTTGTAGGAAAGAAGGAGAAGAAGAAAAAGGAAAAGGAGGAGGTGTCTTCCTCATCCGAATCCGAGGAGGACTCATCAAGTAGTGAGGATGAGTTGTCGGCAAGTGAGGTAGCACACTACGTCAAGAAATTTGGTGGGAAGTCAAGGAGGCTCACCAAGAAAGATGTGAAGAGGATGTTTCAATCCTCAAGAGGTAAATCTTCTAACAATTCAAATTCTATTTCTAACGTGACGTGTTTTGGTTGCAACAAGAAAGGGCACATAAAGCCAAATTGCCCGGAACTAAAGAAAAAGGAGGAGAAGGATAAGAAGAAGAAGGAAAAGAAGGAAAAGAAGAAGAAGGAGGCGATGATGGCACAAACGTGGGATACTCTAAGTATGGAGGAGTCTACCGACGATGAAGAAGTTTTCCATTCAACCCGGAACTTAGCCCTCATGGCATTGGAAGAAACCGGAAGCTCAAGCGAGGAGTCTTCTTCCTCTTCAAGTGATGAATCATCATCAAGTGATGATGATGAGGTAAATGACTCACCCAAAGTAGATTTACTTTATAAGACTATTGCATGTTTACAAAATGCTTTAAATAGATCAAAAACTAGGATTAAGGATCTAAAATTAGAAATCAAATCATTTAAGAATATAGATGCATCATGTGATAAATCTGTTGGATCGAAAGTGTCGCTAGAGGGGGGGGGTGAATAGCGATACGGTGTCGTTAAAAAAAACTTTTGCAATAAGTAAAAAGCAAGTAGAGAGTGCACAGCGGAAATATAAAGTAGACAAGATATTTTTACGTGGTTCACAATCTTTCGATTGCTAATCCACGGCCCTAGTGATCCTTGATCACGTACGGAGGGCAATTCACTAAAACCACTCCTCCTCGTTGGAAGTAGGAGCAACGATCACAAAAAGAAATCAAGGCAAAGGGACACTCCCCCTTTCCTTGTTACGATTAAAGCACAAAGACAATTTAAAGAAGTAGAACTTAAATAAATATACCGACAACTCTTATAAGTAGAAGATGTAGCTTTCGTTGTCGGCGGCACTTCGTCGTAGCAAATGTGAGTAGTAGTAGCGGCGTTACGACGGCGTGTTGAGAGCTCTTGATTTCTTATATCTTTTGCTTGGCGTGAACATGTCTATTTATGGATATTGATCTATGAATTTAGACATAGGTAGTGTCCAAGGTGAGGTTCTTATCCCCAAGTCTTGCTCATCCACATCCTTTGCGCCAACTCAAGGATGAGGTGCTTCATCCAACCACCTTGTGCCACAACTCAAGGATGAGGTGCTCATCCAACCACCTTGTGCCACCTCAAGGAGGCCTTCACGCCAACTTGTTGGAGCCATCCAACTTGTGCCACATCATGGGAGCCAACCATCTTGTGCCAACTCTCCTCATTTTGGGCGTCCAAGCTTGATGGTGGTTTGCCAACCATCTTGTGCCAACTCACCTCATTTTGGGCGTCCAACTTGATGATGGTTTGGATGTCCACCTTGATGCCACATCACCTAATTTTGGGGGTCCAAGCTTGGTGATGGTTTGGATGTCCACCTTGATGCCACATCACCCTTTGTACCAAAACACGAGTCAAGTCCAAATTCACCCCCTTGAAATTCGAGCTCTTCTAGATTCTGGAACTAGACCAGTTGATTAGTAGACGGTCAAAGGGTTTTGGAGATACAAGTTAGCTTAAAATATAAAGTACGATGGTTCTAACCAACCGATCTCGACCTAGACCTTCCATTGGAGGTATTGGGTCGGATCTCGCTTAACGTCCTTGCCGCTTTCACACGAGCTTACCTTGTAGCCTCGCTTCCGGTCTTCACCCGAGTACCTCGGCTTCCTCCGAAATCCTCTGGCGTTGCCCGACCACCTCGGTTCCCACCGGGTGTCGCAGACCTTCCGCCCAACTTTAGCATTTCTGCACACTTAATTGAGCTCGTAAGATAACAAATATACTCTTAACTATTGAGCCTTTTGCCATAATCAAAATATCGGTTCGACTTTGGTGCCCACTGCACCAACAATCTCCCCCTTTTTGATTCATGGCAAACCGACACAAAAGTTAAGGAAAAATTAAGCTAGCATAATGATTAAGCATGAATGAGCTAGCATAAAGATTAAATATGAATGAGCTAGCATAATGATTAAATATGAATGAGAAATATTATTGTTTCAAGTTCTCCTTTGAGGTAACCTCCCCTTGACCAAGGTGAGTTCTTGAAAAATAATTTTTACTCCCCCTTAATAGTTGCTTAAGTAAACGGAATTACTTAATATAAAAGGTAATAATTTTGTTTACTTTCTTCCTTACTTTTGTGACTTTCTCCCCCTTTTGACTTAACTCAAAAAGTTTGTAAATATATTTTAGGGTTTGTAAGTCCAAGCAAGTTCACAATATAAATATATATATATATATATATATATATATATATTTTAAAAAAATAATAAAAAGATTGAAAATATGTACATATAAAATGAAAAACTACGGTTTGACTTGATTGATATAGAATTTTCAATAAGTCTTGAAGGAGTTGATTAATTTTAAATAATTATACTCCATGGTTCATATCGATGCACTGAATCTACATCTGGAACCAGGAGTAAGGTCCTAACATCTCACGCCCGTCTACGTGGCTAAGTACACAAACACATTAGTCCTATGTGTTGTGAGATGTGTTGGCTCCTTAAATCTATAGGTATATGATTTCTAAGGTAAGACTTAGGCTAATTTCATAAAAAGAAGCAAAAGTAGAGTACATATATAGAAAAATTTAAATCCTACTCTATTACGCACATACCTAACTTTTCGTCTTAATAAACTAAATTCGCGGGTAGTGGTTTGGTGAAGATGCTAGGTTTGATTTGGACTCAACATACTCTAGTTGTATAGTTCCATTAGTTACATGTTCCCTAATGAAGTGGTGTTTAACTTCTATATGTTTTGTCCTAGAATGACATATTGGATTTTTAGTTAAGTTAATTGAACTGATGTTATCTATGTAGGTTTTAATGTTGTTAAAGATTAAGCTAAAGTCTTGGAGAGTGTGCTTCATCCACAGGAGCTGAGAGACACACTCACCCATCGCAACGTATTCGGCTTCGGTGGTAGATAAGGCAACGCAATCGCTTCCTCATGCACTAACTCACTAGACTCGAGGATTTGACAACAACCACTCGTGCTCTTTCTATCGAGTTTACTACCGCATAGTCGAGTCGGGTAGATTAAACTCGGTAGATCTAGGGTACCAAATACCTACGTTTAGCGTGCCCTTTAGATATCAAAGGATACGCTTGACTAGGGTTAGGTGAGACTCCTTGGCACAGGTTTGTAACCTTGCGCACATACTTACCGCGAATAAAATGTCGGGTCGGCTCGCGGTTAAGTATAGGAGACTTCCTATTGCGCTCCTATAGTATTTTAGGTCAACGGGTTTTCCTTCTACATCTTCGTTTATATTAACATTAGTTGCTATAGGTGTATTAATTATTTTAGCATCTTGCATTCCAAATCGATTTATTAAGTCCTTAGTATATTTTTGTTGATGTAAATATATTCCATCTTTAGTTTGTTTAATTTGTAAACCTAAGAAGAAACTTAACTCTCCTACTAAATTCATTTCAAATTCACTTTCCATAAGTGAGATGAATTCGTTTAGCAGGATCGAGTTGGTAGTTCCAAAAATTATATCATCTACATAGATTTGGGCTATAAAGATTTCTTTTCCTACGGTTTTTACGAATAAGGTTGGGTCGACTAAACCTTGGTTGAATCCTTTGGACTTAAGATAGATCGAAAGCCTTTCGTACCAAGCTCTTGGGGCTTGTTTGAGTCCATATAGGGCTTTCTTAAGTCTAAGGACATGGTCGAGTTTATCTAGATTTTCGAATCCGGAGGTTGGTAGCGTAAACTTCTTCCTTAATGTATCCATTCAAAAATGCTGACTTGACATCCATTTGAAACAATTTAAAACCTCGATGTGCGGCATATGCTAACAACATTCGGATGGACTCTAGTCTTGCTACGGGCGTAGGTCTCATCGTAATCTAAACCTTCGACTTGACTAAACCCTTTGCGACTAACCTAGCTTTATTTCTAACTACTTCACCTTTATCATCAAGTTTATTTAAATACCCACCTTGTTCCAATAATTGATTTTTCTTTAGGTGGTGGTACTAATTCCCACACTTCATTCCTAGTAAATTGAGCTAGCTCTTCTTGCATAGCAATAATCCAATCGGGATCAAGAAGAGCTTGTTCAATTGATTTGGGTTCTATCTTTGAAATTAAGGAAATTTGACTAATGTTTGTATGAAGCTCTAGTTGAACCCCTAAATTTGGATCACCTATAACTTGATTGATAGGATGACTTGGGTTAGGGTCATCTATCACTTGGTCGATAGGATGACTTGGGTTAGGGACGAGATTCAAGTTCAAGATCAGTCGGGTTTGCTATAAGTTGATTTGCTAGTTGGTTTTGTTAAGGATTGAGCACGGGTTCGTGTCCTTCGTCGAAAACTATATTAATGGTTTCTTCGACTCTAAGAGTGTCGTGATTGTATACCCTATAAGCTCTCTTGGTGGTTGAGTATCCTAGAAAGGTTCGATGGGGTTTTGGATTTGAATTTCCCTAGGTAATCCTTAGTGTTTAAGATATGTACCTTGCATCCAAATACCCTAAAGTATTTGATGTTCGGTATTTTATCGTGATAAATCTCGTACGAGGACTTTTGGTGCCTCTTTACCATAAGGATCCTATTTTGGACATAGCAAGCCGTACTAACGGCCTCGCCCAAAATCTATCGGGTAGGTTATACTCGTTTAACATTGTCCTAGCGGCTTCTTGTAGGGTTCTATTTTTCCGTTCGACTAACCCATTTTGTTGTTGGGTTCTAGGACATGAAAACTCATGGTGGTATCCGTTTAGGTTACACAATCAGTAAACCTGTGGTTTTGAATTCACCACCATGATCGCTTCTAAGTCTTTTAATCTTAAGGTTCTTTTGATTTTTGATTAACCTACAAAGATTGATTAGTTGGTCTAGGGTATCATTTTTATGTTTGATAAACCTAACCCAAGTAAATCTAGAATAGTCGTAAATTATGACTAAGCAAAATTGACTACCATTGAGTGACTTAGCTCCATGTGAATCAAATAGATCCATGTGTAGGAGCTCAAGAACACTTTTGGTTCGTTCTTGATTAGTTAATTGATGTTGTGTCCTAGATTGTTTACCTTGTTGACAAGCATTACATATTTTATTATCCAAGTTGTTTAGTTTAGGCAAACCTATAACCAAGCCACTCGACTCATCTTGTGGGCCGAGTCTTGGGTGCGAGTGTCCGAGTCTTCGGTGCCATAACCAAGATTCCTCTTGCTGTGTCATAAGACACTTGGTTGAGGAGTTGGGTAAATTTATTGTGTAGATGTTGCTATTCCTAGTTCCTTTAAGTATTATTTTAGATGTTGCATTTATCTTGATTACGCATTCATTTTCTAGAAATATGACCTTATAATTGTTATCACACAATTGGCTTACACTAAGTAAATTATATTGAAAGTTTTCTACTAATAAGACATTTTGAATTGTAAAGTTAGAGTTGAGCTCAATATCACCTGATCCGATGATTTTGAGCTTGCCGTTATTTCTGAAGGCTACCGATCCTTGTCGTTTGAATCGTAACTTCGAAAATTTGAGTTGATACCCGGTCATGTGTGTCGAGCAACCACTCGCCCAACATCCATTGATCCTACATATAAGGTAGTTGGATCGGATATTGGAATTACTAAAGGGTTGTTTGTAAGTTTTAAACCTAAATCATCTCACCAATATCTACATGATCAAAACATGTTATTCCTATGTGTTATTGTGAGATGACTTTCAATTTTACTTGATTAATTTTAATGAATTTAAATTAACCAACATTAGGTTAGATTCGATTTAGTCTAAGCTCATCAAGTAATCTTTTCAAGAGATTAGCTTCAGTCGTGGCGAGGCACAGGCCTTCTTTGATCGGAACAACGACCACTTCCTTAGACAAAGCTAATTTCAAGAAATTGATAACTCGACTTACTTGAGACTACATCTTGGTCTAACTAGTTATTTTTGAAAAGAGGCTCCCGAGGCTCAATCTTTTCGCAGGATTTTAGTTGGTTATGAGTCCTATCTAACCATTCTAAAAATAAAGGAAAAACTAAGCATGCAATTTCTAAGACTTAAACAAAAATACATTTTGTATTGGCTCCCCCTGGACCATTGAATCGAGTGGGTCTATTCACATAGTGAATTTGGTCCTTGGGAACCCAATACATGTTAGATCCTAAAGTTGAAATCAAAGTGATCTTAGGGACCCATGCTTGGACATTTTTCTTATGTTGGTTTACTATAGACATATATGACTTATTGGTTGTATTTGAGTTAAACCCGAGTCCGGCCTTGTTGTACACGGTCCTTTGTGATCCAAGTAAGAGGTCAAGTCCCTTGGATCCCAAAGTGAACCTTTCCAACGTGTTCCTAAGGTCTTCGACTTGTGTTTTCAAAAGCGAGTTCTCAACTTCAAGCTTTTCAACTTGAGTTGAGTCCTCCTCTTGAATACGAGTAGTCGAAGAGGTTAGGAGACTCATGTTTGAGGAGGTTAACCTCCTCAATTAGGTCTCGACCTTGGACTCGGACTTAGCTAGTTTCTTATTTAAAAATTTAATTGCACCATACAAAGTATTAAGTAACGACCGACTTACCCTTAATGATTCTTTTGAACCGGATACGGATCCGTGGCTTGTCTTGAATGGAAGCTCATCATCGGATTCGGACTCGAACTCTTCTTCGGTTTCGGAGTCGTGCTCGGTCGGCTTGGCCATTAGAGCTTGGATATCGTCTTCTTCCTCCGACAACTCCTCCCAAGTAGCGTTTAGCGCTTTCTTGGTCTTTGATGCGTTATTCTTTAGCTTTGGGCACTCGGACTTGATGTGACCGAACCTGTTGCACTCATAGCATCTAAAATTAGAAGTATTTGAATTAGGTTTAGGCTTACCTTGAGTTGTTGGTCGTTTTCGTCTCTTGATCATCTTCCGAACTAGATTGACTAGTTCGGATTCTATTCGGAGTCTACTTCGATTCGGACTCGCCTTCTTCCTTTGGGGTGGCTTGCTTGCGGGCTTCTTCTTCTTGGAACACAACTAACGCAATACTCTTCTCGGCCTGGACCACGTTAGTTTGCTCATGTAATTCAAGTTCCGAAAACAATTCGTCTAACCTAATTTTAGAAAGGTCCTTGGAGACCTTGTAGGCATCGACCATGGATGCCCACAAGGTGGTCCTAGGAAACGAGTTAAGAGAATACCTGATAAGGTCGCGATTCTCGACCTTTTGTCCAATGGCATGGAGTTGGTTGACGATGTCTTGGATACGAGCATGTAGTTGAGTTGCGGTCTCGTTTTCCTGCATTTTCAAGTTATACAATTTATTTAAAAGTAAATCTCTTTTACATACCTTCGTGTCGTCGGTGCCTTCGTGTAGTTCCACTAGCTTGGTCCATAAGTCCTTTGCACTAATGAAGGGGCCGACTCGGTTGAGCTCTTCCTTGGACAACCCACATTGCAAGATTTGAGTTGCCTTGGCATCGGCTTCTACTTGTTTTTTCATGGAATTTGACCATTGATCGTAACCCAAAGATTCACCATCTTCATTAATAGGAAGTGTGAAACCGGTTTGATTACGATCCACATCTCGATTTGGGTTTTAAGAAAGCATTCCATCGACCCTTCCAATAACGAAAGTCATTACCGTTGTAAAGCGGGGTCGGGCGGTGCTAAACCCTTCGAGATGGGCCATTTAAAAACAAGAAGAAGAACGAAAAGAATCTTGCAAAACACACACGAAAAAGAATATTCCAAGACTTTCGTCTTGGATTAGTAGTGCTTGAGAAGTAAAAAAAATATATATAAAATGTAACTTGCAAAAAGAAATAAACAATCAAATGCGAATGTCGTTGAAGTTCCGGAGGACAACCTTACTCGGGATCTAACCCGAAGGACAACCTTATCCGGATCCTAAAGCCTCTAATGCAATTCTATATGTAGGAGAAGATAAGCAAGTGAAATAATTATACGAAAACAGAAATAAATAAATAAAAAATCTGTGAAAAAAAAAACAAAGCTAGATTGGTGGTTTCACCGAATCTTAGCGCCCCCGGCTCTGATACCAATTGTTGGATCGAAAGTGTCGCTAGAGGGGGGGGGGGTGAATAGCGATACGGTGTCGTTAAAAAACTTTTGCAATAAGTAAAAATCAAGTAGAGAGTGCACAGCGGAAATATAAAGTAGACAAGATATTTTTACGTGGTTCACAATCTTTCGATTGCTAATCCACGGCCCTAGTGATCCTTGATCACGTACGGAGGGCAATTCACTAAAACCACTCCTCCTCGTTGGAAGTAGGAGCAACGATCACAAAAAGAAATCAAGGCAAAGGGACACTCCCCCTTTCCTTGTTACGATTAAAGCACAAAGACAATTTAAAGAAGTAGAACTTAAATAAATATACCGACAACTCTTATAAGTAGAAGATGTAGCTTTCGTTGTCGGCGGCACTTCGTCGTAGCAAATGTGAGTAGTAGTAGCGGCGTTACGACGGCGTGTTGAGAGCTCTTGATTTCTTATATCTTTTGCTTGGCGTGAACATGTCTATTTATGGATATTGATCTATGAATTTAGACATAGGTAGTGTCCAAGGTGAGGTTCTTATCCCCCAAGTCTTGCTCATCCACATCCTTTGCCAACTCAAGGATGAGGTGCTTCATCCAACCACCTTGTGCCACAACTCAAGGATGAGGTGCTCATCCAACCACCTTGTGCCACCTCAAGGAGGCCTTCACGCCAACTTGTTGGAGCCATCCAACTTGTGCCACATCATGGGAGCCAACCATCTTGTGCCAACTCTCCTCATTTTGGGCGACCAAGCTTGATGGTGGTTTGCCAACCATCTTGTGCCAACTCACCACATGTGGGGCGTCCAACTTTATGATTGTGTTGGATGTCCACCTTAATGCCACATCACCAAAATTTTGGGGTCCAAGCTTGGTGATGGTTTGGATGTCCACCTTGATGCCACATCACCCTTTGTACCAAAACACGAGTCAAGTCCAAATTCACCCCCTTGAAATTCGAGCTCTTCTCGAGGCTGGAACTAGACCAGCAGTTGACTGTAGTAGACGACTGGTCAAAGGGTTTTGGACTGCAGTACAAGTTAGCTTAAAATATAAAGTACGATGGTTCTAACCAACTGATCTCGACCTAGACCTTCCATTGGAGGTATTGGGTCGGATCTACGCTTAACGTCCTTGCTTCGCTTTCACACGAGCTTACCTTGTAGCCTCGCTTCCGGTCTTCACCCGAGTACCTCGGCTTCCTCCGAAATCCCTCTGGCGTTGCCCGACCACCTCGGTTCCCACCGGGTGTCGCAGACCTTCCGCTCAACTTTAGCATTTCTGCACACTTAATTGAGCTCGTAAGATAACAAATATACTCTTAACTATTGAGCCTTTTGCCATAATCAAAATATCGATTCGACTTTGGTGCCCACTGCACCAACAAAATCATCTAGTGATAATGATTGTACTCTTAGGGATGAAAATGATGAGTTAAGAAAAGAAATAAGTAAATTAAGAACATGCCTAGAAAAGTTCACCAATGGTTCTAAATATCTAGATATGATTATTAAGGACCAAAGGGCAATTTACAATAAGGCCGGTTTAGGATATAGACCTAAGGAGAAAGAGGTAGCATTTGCATCCCTAGTTAGTAGAAAATCCATGATTAAAAGCAAGGGGAGAAAAGCATGGGTACCTAAAAAATTTATAATTGATGCTAGTGGTCCTAAGATTTGGGTACCTAAGGATTGTGTTTTTCATGTGATATAGGTAGAAGAACCAAGCTTATGGATAGTTAATAGTGGGTGCTCAAAGCATATGACCGGGGATGAGAGAAAATTCTCCACTATCAACCATACTAGCAAAGGAAAAGTGTCATTTAGCAATAGCGGTAAACTTAAAATTCTAGGAAAGGGCACCATTGAGGTATCTCCCAATCTTGCTATTCATAAAGTTCTATTAGTTAAAAATATGAAATTTAACTTACTGAGTGTAAGCCAATTATGTGATGCAAATTTTGATGTTAAGTTTGATTCCTCAAAATGCTTTATAAGACATAAAACTATAAATGATTGCATGTTAGTAGGCTTTAAAAAATCAAATATATATTATGTTGATTTATCTTATGCTACTAATCCTTCCACTAAGTGTCTTATTGCAAAAGAGGAAAAAAGTTGGCTTTGGCATAGGAGACTAGGTCACATAAACATGAAGAATATAACCAAAATAGCAAAATTGAAGCTAGTCAAAGGATTGCCTAGAGTCAAATATCTCAAGGACAAGATGTGTGATGCTTGTCAAGAAGGGAAACAATCAAAAACATCACACAAAGGTAAAAATTTACTTAGTACCGCTTTACCATTAGAATTACTACATATGGATTTATTTGATTGCCATAGTACCCCATCTATAATTGGTAGTAAATATTGCTTGGTAATAGTAGATGATTTTTCTAGGTTTACTTGGGTGTTTTTCTTGAAAAATAAGGATGAAACCTTAGAAATAATCATAGGATTTAGCAAAAGAGTAGAAAATGAAAGAAAACTCAAAATCAACCGGATCCGTAGTGATCATGGTGGAGAGTTTGAGAATTCTAACTTTTCAACTTTTTGCTTAGAACAAGGGTACAAGCATGAATTTTCTTGTCCTAGAACACCCCAACAAAATGGGGTTGTGGAAAGAAAAAATCGTGCCCTACAAGAAGCGGCTAGGACAATGCTTAATGCATATTCCTTACCTAGCTACTTGTGAGCGAGCGTTAATACGCTTGCTATATCCAAAATAGGGTATTAATTCATAGGTTTTTAGGAAAAACTCCATTTGAATTGTGGAATACAATTCCAACAATTCATTATTTTAAGGTCTTTGGATGTAAAGTCTATATCTTAAATACCAAAGATAACCTAAGTAAATTTGAGTCCAAAGCGGATGAGGGAATCCTAGTTGGATACTCATCCACTAGTGTAGGATATAGAGTTTACAATAAAAGGACTCAGAAGATTGAAGAATCTTCAAATATTCAATTTGATGAAACTTCAAATACATACCCTAGAAAATCCCCTATTGATGATGACATAAATAATGAAAATCAAGAAATTACCAAACAATTTCAAGATTTAAACTTAGGAGGTATTAATCAAGGGGGAGGATTGGATCAAGGGGGAGTAAGGGATGACTCCGATGATGAACTTAGGATTGAAGTTAATCATGATCAAACTCAACTTGATACACCTCCTAGAACCATAAGAGTTCATCAAAGTCACCCATTAGATCAAATTGTGGGTGAATTATCTCAAGGAGTTAGGACTAGGTCATTCCATAGGGACCCCACTAGTCATATAGCTCTAATTTCTCAAATTGAGCCCAAAAACATTAAAGATGCATTACTTGATCCGGATTGGATCTTAGCAATGCAAGATGAATTGGCTCAATTTGATCGGAGTCAAGTGTGGGAGTTAGTTCCTAGACCAAGTGAAAACACAATTATTACTACAAGATGGGTTTTTAGGAACAAACTAGATGACCAAGGGAATATCACTAGAAATAAAGCACGATTAGTTGCAAGGGGTTTTAATCAAGTTGAAGGACTTGATTATGATGAAACATATGCCCCGGTTGCTAGATTAGAGTCCATTAGAATACTTTTAGCATATGCCTCCTATATGGATTTCAAACTCCATCAAATGGATGTCAAATCGGCATTCCTAAATGGGTTTATTAAGGAAGAGGTGTATGTAGAACAACCTCCCGAGTTTGAAAATATGGACTACCCAAACCATGTCTACAAGCTTAGGAAAGCCTTATATGGTTTGAAACAAGCTCCCCAGGCTTGGTATGAAAGATTGTCAACTTTCCTAATCTCTAAGGATTTCAAAAGGGGTAGTATAGATCAAACTCTCTTTATAAAGTCAACATCTAAGGACATCTTTGTAGCCCAAGTGTATGTTGATGACATTATCTTTGGGTCAACAAATGATGAGCTTCTTCAAGACTTTATTCAAAATATGGAAAAAGAGTTTGAGATGAGTCTAGTTGGAGAATTAAATTTCTTCCTAGGTTTGCAAGTTAAACAAACTAGTGAAGGAATTTACATTTATCAAACCAAATATGCTAAGGAAATGATTAAGAAATTTGGTTTAGAAAATGCTAAGGTAGTGTCAACTCCAATGGCAACCAATACCAAAATAGATAGTGATAGTGAAGGAAAACAAATAGATCTTACCCTTTATAGGAGCATGATTGGTAGCCTCTTGTATTTAACCGCTAGTAGACCCGACATATTATTTGCGGTTGGTATGTGTGCTAGGTATCAATCATGTGCTAAGGAATCTCATTTAGTTGTCGTTAAAAGAATTTTAAGATATGTCAAGGGCACACTAAATGTAGGTCTATGGTACCCTAGGACTAGGTCTTTTGATTTAATTGGGTACACCGATTCCGATTATGCCGGTTGCAAATTGGATCGGAAGAGTACTAGTGGTGGATGCCAATTCCTTGGGTCTTCCCTAGTGAGTTGGAGTAGTAGGAAGCAACCTTGTGTTGCTTTATCCACCATCGAGGCCGAATATGTGGCTATGGGTGGTTGTGTAGCTCAACTCTTATGGATGAAACATACCCTAGAAGATTATGAGCTATCTTACTCCAACATGAAAGTATTTTGTGATAATGTAAGCACCATTAACTTGACCAAAAACCCGGTGCATCACTCTAGGACCAAGCACATTGAAGTGAAGCATCACTTCATTAGAGACCATGTGGCTAAGGGGGATATTGAGCTCAATTATATTGAATCCAAGTCCAACTTAGCCGATATATTTACCAAGGCTCTCCCCGAAGTAGAATTTTCATCACTTAGGAGAGAACTTGGAATGTGTAGTTGAGTGAAGGTGTAGGTTTGCATGATTCTATAGAAATACTAGGTTTTATACCTTTAACCATCTCACAAAATACCTAAGAAACCATGATTTTTGTATTGAGCCACCTAGACAACATGTGAGATGATAGAAAGATGCACTTGGTTCATCATGCTTGTTATGATGCATTACTATGGACCAAAGTGTCATCTAGAGACATTAATCCTTAATTGGACCAATCATTGGGAAGACTTATACACAATTGATGTGCATATAGCTCCAAGAACATGATTGGAAATGTCAAATAAAACATATTTTAAACTATGTTTATCATACTTTGAAAAACTATTTTCAAGTGAAACACAAAAGTGATACAAAGTTTGCAAAATTTTAGAACTTCTTGCTAGTTTCCAAATTTGTATCAATATTGAAATCTGGAAAACATATATTTTTCAAAATATTTTTCCTTGATAAAGTATGATTTCAGAAATGTGTACACAAATTTTCATGATTTTTCGAGGTTTCTAGAATTTCTGACGCATTTCTGAATTTGGTCTGAAAAGGTTGATTTTCATGTTACAGGTATAACAGTCGACTGGTTCAGACACCAGTCGACTGATACACTGTGGTTTCGGAAAATCAGTCTCATTTTCTAAGGTTTAGGGTAGTGTTGATATCCTAAAGCAATAGCATGATAGTATTGAGTCTAAACAACGTGTATGACTGTTTAATGCCATGTTTTAGAGGGAGTTTCACAAAATATATCTTTCTCCTCTAAAAATTTACATTGTTGGTGCAAAGTTAGGTTTTAAACTTTCAAATTGTTTGATGACTTTAGCTCCACATGTATTTTATATCTTGGATTAAGGGGGAGTTCAGTCTTTAAATCTATGCCTTAGTTCAAGATTGTTACACACTCTTTCATGATATATATGTTTTTATCGTTCTTCTCTTTTTGATGTATGTCAAAGGGGGAGAAGAAATGTTTAAGTTAGAATTGGAATTGAATACATGATGTGATAATATGCGTATCTTTAAAAGACCTAACTTAAATGATTGTCAAACATCAAAAAGGGGGAGATTGTTGGTGCAACAATGCCCCAAGCATTTTATGTTTTGATGTTTGGATAATCATCTAAGTTAGGCAACAATTTGTGATCTAAATTGTGATGATGTTTAAGTAACAGGAAAATCCAAGTATGAAGACTTGGTGAAAGAAGAGTCCAAGGTAAAGGTTTGGCGGCATAAGACCAAGCATGTTGTCTTGGCAGCATTAAGTCCAAACGGATCTTGGCAAAGGGAGTCCAAAAGCAAGTCTTGGCAGCGTAAGTCCAAGCATGTAGACTTGGCGGCGTAAAGTCCAAGCACGCTTTGGCAAAGGAAAACTCTAGACATGACAAAACCAAAGAAAGCTCTTGGAAGCAAGGCGCAAAGGACGAACAAGTCACGGACTCGGAGGGATCCTGAAGGCGCAAGGCTTAAGGAAGAGCTAGGAGGTTAAGTCTAGGTCTAGGGGGTGAAATCAAGTGTGAAATATTCACACTTGATAAGTATCAATCGATACGATGTATCATCGACCGTCGTGTGCTCGACCGAGTCGGATGAAACTCGACCCAGATGATCGATTGTGACCAAGGCGATCGATCGATGTTGCAATCGATCGGCCAACAGCGATGTGATCGATCGATAGGACGTAAAGCGAGCCGCAGAATGGAGTCGCGACTCGATCGCGCCGTGATCACTCGATTGATCACTCCATCAGTCGATGGAGGGATCAGTCGACTAATGAAAGTGTCGTTGGATGAAACGACTCTGAATCCCGCAAATCTGGCTATTCGTGCCGTTAACCATGCAGCGTGATCGCGATGTCAGTATCATCACCGATCGGGCTCAACGGAAAATCAGCCTCTTCTCTATAAAAAGAGGGCTGGTGGAGGTTTTTGGGGTTAATGCTTATTCTCCAATCTTTCTCAACAGCCTCCACGAATTCTTTAGCTTTCTAAGTGATTTAAATCTCCTCCTCTTCTCTCTAAGCTTAGATCAACATCTTTTGTAAAGAAGAGGAGTTGTGGTGTAAAGAAAGCTCATTAGTGGATTTGCTTGGATTGATCCACCTCAAGGATCGCCGTGGAGTAAGAGCGTTATCTCCAAACCACGTAAAAGGCCTTGTTTGCGTTTGATTTTGTTTTTACATATATTATTGTGTTTGCTTCCGCTAATCTTCTTGTAGAAACCGAAAAACGCTATTCACCCCCCCCCTCTAGCTATTCCAACGATTCCTAACACAAGCTTCAACCATTTGGCCGGCCACCCCATGGGGTGTTTTATAGGATTGAAAAACCTTTCACCTCCTATCACATTCAATGCAATCAATTGCATTGAAACATAATCAAACAAGGAGTTACTTGGCCGGCCACATGTGGAGGAAATCCAAAGGTCAAAACCCTTTGTCTCCTTCCACCTCATCAAGCTTAGGTGGCATGCTTATGTGACATTCATGCATGTTGAATTAATCTTATTAATTCAATAAGCTTATGTTATCATTTTGAATTAATCTCATTAAATCAATAAGGTAACATATTGAATTAATCTTATTAAATCAATTTAGCTTAGGATATCATGATAACATATTTATTTAATCTTATTAAATTAATAAGTTTAGCATATTGAATTAATCTCATTAAATCAATAAGCTAAAATTCTCTTTAAGCTTAAAGTCAAAAAAATCATTTTGTACTTAAGCTTATTCCCAAATTATTCTAGTCAAACTAGAATGCATTAATTCTTCTAATCATCATGCTCTTTGTGTGTGACCCTATAGGCTCTCATAACGTTGGCAGTGGATCTAAACTCTTTTAGATATACAAGCAATGAGCGACATCTAGCAATACATCATTGCTACCCAAGTTACGAAATAAGTCAAGATCCGACTAACCTTTCCGTGACTACTATAATGTATGACCGTGTCATTCTATCCTTGATATCAGATTGACCAATGAGGCATAGACCGTGTCATCCTCGATCAATCTATGTGTTTCTTGATCCCTGAGTAAACTAACTCAAACAAATGAGCTCAATATCTCATATTGACTCATTCGAGCATGACCATGCGTTTTAGTAGTTCTACTCAATCAAGGGGCCCACAGATATCACTCCCGTCATATGGGAGGGATAGATCCCATCTACATCACTCACATCCCTCTGCATAATTTGTTATATACCCGATGTCGCCTTTATGGTCCACCCTGTTACGGGTGACGTTTGACGATACCAAAGTACATAACTCCTTATGTAGGGAACCGTAGTGACTTCAGGTTTGAGGACTATTCATACCAATAGTCACATGAGAAAGTTTATGACACTCATATGACGATCAATGAAACTTTCTCATGGCGGATCAGTTCAGTATATATTCTCTAATATATACCCATGTGTCAACTTGATATCATATATCCATGACTTGTGAGATCAAGTCATCAATTGACCTACATGCTAGTCTTTATGTATTAATATTGCCCTTGCATATTAATACTTGACTAGGAACATTTAGGAAAGTGTTCTCTACAGCCTCTCATAATCAATTCTGCCAATTGATGTGCTGTAGATAAGAACCTACTTTTCTAAGGCATTATTATATTTAATTTAGCTGGCACAAGCAAGACGTAAATATAATAACCAATCCTTTGCCTTTATAGAATATGATACAAAATGTTCCCTATTCAACCATCACATGATTGGTTCTAGGGCTATAACTAACAATCTCCCACTAGCACTAGTACCAATCACTATAATATCTGATACCTAGTGACCTAGTGTGACCATCATGCTTCCTCTGTGCCAAAGCCTTGGTCAATTGATCTGCGATGTTAGCTTCTGTCGGTACTCTGCATATCCTCACATCTCCTCTATCGATGATCTCTCAAATGAGATGGAAGTGCCACAGTATGTGTTTGGTCCGCTGATGTGATCGAGGTTTGTTAGCCTGTGCAATAGCCCCATTGTTGTCACAATAGAGGTTTATTGGATCTGCAATGCTAGGAACTACCCCAAGTTCACTGATGAACTTGCGGAGCCAAACAGCCTCCTTTGTTGCATCAGACGCAGCAATATACTCACATTGTAGAATCGGCAAGCGTGTCTGCCTTGAACTCTTCCGGCTCACGCTCCACCATTCGAGCAAAACACGTACCCGATTGCGATCTATAGTCATCCTTATGTCATTTGGAAGCTTGCATCACTTAACCCTTCTGATTAGCTCCTCATTGCCTCGAATATCGGGAAATATTCTTTCGTTCTTCGTAAGTATTTAAGAATATTTTTTGATGCTATCCATGACTTTCACTGGATCTGATCGTATCTACTCGTCATGCTCAAAGCATACGAGCGTCGAGCAGTATAAAGCATGACGTACATGATAGACCCTATGGCAGATGCATAAGGGATCTTATCCATGCGATCTCTCTCCTCCTTAGAAGAGGGACATTGAGTCTTCGAAAGACTCACACCATGTGATAAAGGCAGAAATCCTTTCTTGGAATTTTGCATAGCAAAATGATCTAGCACTTTATCAATGTATGTACTCTGACTTAGGCCAAGTAATCTTTTAGATCTATCTCTATAGATCTTGATGCCTAGAATATAGGCATCTTCACCTAAGTCTTTCATCGAGAAGCAATTCCCTAATCACATCTTCACAGACTGGAGTGAGGGAATATCATTTTTGATGAGAAGTATGTCATCTACATACAAGATAAGAAATACAACTGTGCTCCCACTATTTCTCTTGTAGACACAAGGTTCATCTTCATTCTTGATGAAACCAAACTCCTTGATTGCATCATCGAATCGAAGATTCCAGCTTCGAGAGGCTTGCTTTAGTCCATAAATGGACCTTTGCAGTTTGCATACCTTTCCAGGATGCTTTGGATCTTCAAAACCCTCAGGCTGTGTCATGTACACATCCTCGAGTAGCTTTCCATTCAGAAAAGCAGTTTTGACATCCATCTGCCAGATTTCATAATCGCGGTAGGCTGCAATAGTAAGTATGATCCGAATGGATTTAAGCATCGCAACTGGTGAAAAGGTTTCATCATAGTCAATACCATGAATTTTTTTGAATCCTTTAGCCACCAATCTACCTTTATAGGTATGCTTATTACCATCCATGTCAGTCTTTGCTTTAAAGACCCACTTACACCCAATGGGTTTTACCCCTTCAGGTGGATCAACCAAAGTCCATACTTGGTTAGTGTACATGGATTCCATTTCGGATCTCATGGCCTCAAGCCATTTCTCAGAATCTGGGCTCATCATAGCTTCTTGATAGGATGTAGGCTCGTCAAGATCGACAAGCAATACCTCACCGTTGTCAGTCAAGAGAAAAGAATATCTCTCGGGTTGACGACAGATCCTGTCATATCTACGAAGAGGTTGGTCTACTTGAACAGGTGTTTGCTCCACAACTCTTTGGGCAACAATTTCCTCATCCACAACACTTTGTGGTGCTTGTTCATTTTCCATCGAAGCCTTAGTGTTATCTTCATCTTGAATTTCTTCAAGATGAATTTTACTCCCACTAGTTTTTCTAGAAATAAATTCTCTTTCTAGAAAGACAACATTTCTGGCAACAAACACCTTGCCAAGTGTGGGATTGTAAAAGTAATATGTCACACCCACCCTTTTCGGACCCGAGAATCCGAAAGGGGCGGCGCGTGACGCGACCGTATATACATACATTACTTACAGCGGAAGACTTTATACATATTTTGTACTTCTTACAGCGGAAGACTTTAGACATATTTTTTTTCTTTTAAAACATAGACATGCATTGACATATATATATATATACTTCTTCTTCTTAACATAGAGCATGCATCATAACATATATAGATACTTCTTCTTTACTTCTTCTTATTAACATAGAGCATGCATCATAACATATATAGATACTTAGTGCTTAGTTCAAGTTCTTAAACATCATCATCATAAGGAGACATAAGTAAGGACATCCATAGACATCATCATCATAGGTAAACATATATATATAGACCTAACGGATCTTCTCCACCATGCCACTACCACACACATTTGGCCCCTCCTGCTGCTCCCTTTAGTTTATCCATCCCTTACCCTTATCTGCAGTACGAGGGAAAGATAAACTATAAGCACATAGGCTTAGTAAGATCCTGTCCTACTCACAAAAACCATACATCGACATTAATCATGGCATGTAACATTCATAACATATAAGCAATATAACATGTAACATACATGGCGTAATCAACTTAACATGTAGCATACGTAACCTAAGTAAACATAACATGTATCATCCATAACTTAGCAGCATAACATGAATATATACTTAATCAAACATAACATGCATCATATGTAACATAGCAACGTGTACATGACATATCAACATAACATACAACCTATGTAACATAGTGGCGTAAACATGACATATCAAACATAACATGTGAACATAACAATCAATTAGGTAAACATATGCAGGATGCTTTTGAAAACATATATTTTAGGTACGTAAACATAAATCTCAACATATTTGGGCCCGGCATTGTACCACTTCTTCATTATCATAGCGCGCATCCCTAAATAGACTCGAGGTAGCAAATCTCGAACCTACTAGGTTACTAGGCCCGATCTTAGTCCATCGACCTAGGGCAATCGTCATAGCGTAGAAGCCCATCCTAGGCCCGAGTCTTACTCCATCGACCTAGGGCATCTTGGAGCCCATCCCGTACTAGGCCCGAGTCTTATTCCATCAACCTAGGGGCAATCATACATAGAGGCCCATCCTAGGCCCGAGTCTTATTCCATCGACCTAGGGCATCTTAGGAGCCCATCCCTTCTTGGACCTTGTTAAGGTCTTGGTACAAGCCATGCAGAAGGTAAAATACTTATATGCTTTTATTATAACATAGCTTATTTCATTTTGCAAACATAGCACACTTCATTTCATAACATATCATGCTTCACTTCATGAACATATCATCTTTCATTTCATAAACATATCCTACTTTATTTCAGAACATATCATACTTCATTTCATCATCATATCATATTCATTTCGTGAACATATCGTTTTGTTTCATTTCATAATCTTATCGTATTCCATTTCATAACATATCTTAAATATCACATACACATAGGGCATGACATAAGGCATGTCATCAAGAGTAAGTAAACACTAACCTAAGGCATGTTATCTTCATCTAGCATCATTTAATATCACAAGTCAACATGAATTCACCCAAACATAAAACACATGTTACCCTAATTCATTTAACATAACAACAACTTCATCTGCATATAAAACTTGAATTAAAACTTCATCTAATCCCCAAAAATACATGATGGCCGAATGGTCCATAGGGGTTTCTAGGGTTATCTTTTAACCTAATTCATTTAACACAACAACAACTTCATTTGCATATAGAACATGAATTAAACTTCATTTAATCACCCAAAAATACATGATGGCCGAATGGTCCATAGGGGTTTCTAGGGTTATCTTTTTTAACCTATTTCATTTAACATACTAACCACATCATAAGCATACAAAACATGGAATAAAGCTTCATTGAATCACCACAATATAGGGGTGGCCGAATGTCCTTATAGGTTTTTAGGGCTAGTCCTTTACCCTAATTCAATTAACCTACTAACAACATCATAAGCATACAAAACATGGAATAAAGCTTCATTGAATCATCAAAATATAGGGGTGGCCGGTTAACTTTTGACCTAATCCATTTTAAATCCTAACATCATCATATAGTTACAAAACATAGCATAGAAACCTTAAAAACATGGCTTGGCCGAATGGATCTTGGTGATTTCTACACAAAACGATCAACCGGTAGCTACTCGTATGCAGGTGAGGGATACTTACATCCTTCGCTTTGCTTGTAGTGGGAAGATGACCTAAGGAACCAAACCTAGCCCTTGCTTCTTGCTTGGATGAGTTTCGGCCAAGGGATGAAAATGGAGAGGGAGAGCTCTAGGATTCGGTGAGGAAGAAGAAGAGAAGAAGAAAACAAATTTGCTACTCATGCCCCCTCATCCCCCCCCCCCTATTTATTCACTTAAAGAGTCCCTTAATCTTCCTCACACCTAACTATAATTACCCATATCCTTCTAATAATAAAATCCTATTGGGCTTCTGGTTAGTGGATGCATCTATAGGGTTTGGTTACTTCTAGAGGTTTGGGGTTCAATTCCTAGGTCTTGCATCCCTTTTTGGCTTATTTTCTTTTATTTTTGAAAAGGCCCACATAAAGCCCATTATCATCAAGCCAAAAATTCTTGTAAAATTGCTAGGAATTTTACGGGCATTACATAATATCCCTTAGTTTCCTTGGGATATCCTACAAAATAACACTTATCTGATTTGGGTCCTAGTTTATCTGAGACTTGACGTCTAACATAAGCTTCACAACCCCAAATCTTTATAAAAGACATTTTGGAACTCTTCCCAGTCCATAACGTATATGGTGTCTTTTCTACGACTTTTGATGGGACGCAATTAAGTGTGAAAGCGGCTGTCTCTAGAGCTAAATGGTGTGTTATTTTCCGCAAGTGCACGGTTGTCGTCAAGTAATAAAAATATCGATCCCACAGGGATTGGAATAATTACCGAATGATCGTGATACCAAGTTATCTAGTAAATCAATTATTGGTTTAAGCAAAGAAACTGAGTAGTCAATAACAACGAATGAGAAGAACGAGCTAAAAGTCAAGAGTTGAGGAAAATCTCAGGATATGGGTTTCACCACGTCAACGATTTATAAGGTGATTTAATTCTTTCCTACCCCTAGTAGAGTTGTTTTGATGGAACCTATCCTAAGGTAAATCAACGGCCCCTTTCGAGGTCTACGCTAACTGTACCTATCAAACTCAACTCACCTGTCACGGTGTTCGAGCATAGGGGATCATAATCAGCTAAGGGGACCTGTCACGAGACCCCCACAAACCTCCCTAGTCTTGCCTCCGTTACCTGGTAAAAACTGGATTTGATAGATCCATTAAGTCCATAAGAGTTCTGCTAGAGTCAAATTTCCTTTTCACGGTAGGTTTGCACACGGGACCATAATCACTAAGGGACTGTCACGAGACCCCATGAGCCCTCATAGATACACTACCGCTACTTGACAGGAGTTATTCCCTAGTTGATTCTGGGTTTCGGGAACTCGGGTTCACCGTTAGGTACTTCCCCTTAGCTCCTTAGGTTTATCAATAAGAATCCAAAAGAACCAGATCAAAACAAACAATAGTTCGAGTAGTATAGATTATATCATCCATCATAAATCGTCAAGGGCTACTCCCCCATCCTAAGATTACAAGACACTACTCCATAGTCTGACAAGAGTTGCTAGAGAGAGAAAATACAATACTGGATGTCATCTGCGTTCCTCTGCCGACTCCTTCTCTTTTGCTTCTTCTGTTGTCGATCCCTTTGTCGTCTTCTGTCCTCCTTTTTGACCATCCGCCGTCCCCCTTATAGGGTTAGAATATCTTCTCTTTTATAGCTTTGGCCACCTCTTCAATTAAGGCAATAGATTTCCCTTTAATTCAGATGAAGATCCTGATTGCTCGCAGAAAAGGAATCCTGGAGTCAGGCCAACACGCCCGTGCCACATGAGGGCACAGTGTCGGTTTCCCAGGCGTATTTACGGTTTGAATCGGGCGTGTCGCGCACTAGGCGTGTCATTCTGGAATCAACGACACGGGCGTGTTGTTCTTTGACTCGGGCGTGTCGTCGGCTGGTTCTCATGACACAGGCGTGTCGATTCCCAACACGGCTGTGTTGTTTTGATACGCCTTCTCCTTTGCCCTGTTAACACAAAAACACCCAAAAGCAGTCTCTTCTTCCCAAAATATGCTAAACTTAACTGAATCATGATAAAATACATGCCTAGGATATGAAATGAGATAAAATGCACATATATAAAGTAGTGAAAACATAGCATGATTTACACACATCAAAATCCCCTAGTCTTAAACTTTTGCTTGTCCTCAAGCAAAGAAAACTCAAAAGACAACTTATTTGTGGGAATACTAGACACCATCCAGAAGTATACAATCTGATCTTAATCTTTTCAAATCATTTCTAGTTGCCAAGTTTGAAAGATCCCTATATAGTGCACGTGAAAAGTTGGACTAAAGTCATTGGACACCAATCCGGATTTGCCATTCCTTCTATCGTAGAGCATTCTTATTTCCGGCATAGAGGCACTTACCTGCCTTAATGCATGGATCATTCTTACCTATCATCAAAAGGTCTCAAAGGAGCACTTTCTAAGAAGAGAGAAGGAAAGGAATTATAGAGAGCATTTCCCCAGTAACTAGTTAGTCTCAAAGGGGCACCTTTTAGGTGTTTCCCCAGTAACTACTTGGTCTCAAAGGGGTGCTTGAAAACAATTCCAGTCATTTTTTTTTTTTTATACTTCTAGTGAAAGTGTTTCTCCAGTAACCAAGTTGCGCAGGTAAGTCTCCAATGGAAAATCGGGTACTCGTCCGATATGGGGGGTTTAAATCTTTTCTTTGGATACCTCAGACCTATAGACCGTGTTAGAGGTGAAATAGGGTTCTTATCAAATAGGCAAAAAGGAATTTCATGATCCGACCAATGTTCAGTTGTATTACGCTAGATGATATAAAAAATGCACTGTTATGATATATGAAAAGATGCAAATAAAATAGCAATAACCAAACTAAAAATCTAAGTAGAAACGGCATAAGCAGTAAAGGATGTGCATCAAAACTCACAAAATAGTTGAAGGTGGTCAATGGTCATCTCTTAACCCTAAGGTGGTCAACGTGTAGGAGTCTATAGTTCTCGTAGATACTAACTTCCTTTTTTTCAAGCTTACTGAATTTAGTCTTCATAATATCATCCCTAAAAACAATTCCATAAGGATGGCTAGAGGTCGGAGGAGGTTCGTTACCCAAATCCTGAGCTTTTCTTTTCCCCTTGTCCTTTGCCGCAGAGGAAGAAGCTCCTCCTCTAGTCTTCACTCGCTTGCTCATGGCGTTGGGAATGGAGAGACAGCAGGTTTGCTCCTCGGCTGCTTGAGAGGGAGACCGGCGGCGGCTGCTTCAACCTTGTATCGCGAGTGGAAGATTAGGGCGTGCTCGGGCTGGTTTTAGAGGGCTATCCGCAGCATAGGCGTGTCGGGCATGCTCTTACGCAAATACCCGACCCGTTTAGGTGCGACATAGGCGTGCTCCGTCGCTCCCCAGGCGTGTCGCAGTCCAGCCCAGGCGTGCCTAGGTTGAGAAGTGTGCGACACGGGCGTGCTAGTCAGCACACCCTGCCTATGTTGTCTTCGGGTACCAACAACACGCCTGTGTCGTTCGGCACAGGCGGGTCGTGTCAACTTGGCACGCAGTGGCACGTATCCTGAAAAAACACGAAAAAAATAAAAATAGAATAAAGAATAAAATAAAATAAAATAAAATGACTAAAAAAAATGAAAATAGCATGGGTTGCCTCCCAAGAAGCGCTTGTTTAAGGTCGTTAGCTTGACCCCTCAGTTACTCCTTAGTTTTGGGGATATGGCTTGAGTATGCTCTGCCTCCTCATCTCCAATCACTCAATGAATTATTTGCGAAGTATCTCTTAAGTCTTTGACCATTTACTTTGAAAATTCCGTAGACTCACTAGATATATCAATAGCTCCATGAGGATAAACCTTTTCAATTCGATATGGCCCGACCATCCGGATTTGACTTCGGAAAGAGTTTCAACTGAGTTGAATAGTAATACCAAGTCTCCTTGATGGAATTCGCATGATATTCTTGTCATGCCACCTCTTCGTTTTCTCCTTATAAGACCTCGCATGTTCATAAGCATCAAGGCGTAGTTCTTCAAGTTCGTTTTAGTCAGATTTTCTTTTCTCTCGGCTTTCTTGAGTCAAAATTAAGCCATTTAATTGCCCAATATGCCCTATGCTCTATTTCAACTGGAAGATGACATGGTTTTCCATAAACTAATCGAAACGGAGTCATTCCAATGGGTGTCTTATAGGCAGTTCGATAGGCCCATAGAGCATCATCAAGTCTTAAAGACCAATCCTTCCTTGATCTTGATACTGTTTTTTCCAAGATAGTCTTGATCTCCCTATTCGAAACTTCTACTTGCCCACTCGTTTGTGGATGATATGGTGAGGCTAGTTTATGGGTTACTCCATACTTCTTGAGAAGACTTTCAAATTGTCTTTCGATAAAGTGTGAGCCTCCATCACTTATTACTGCTCTCGGTATTCCAAATCTGGGAAATATTATACTCTTAAAGAGCTTAATGACTGTTTTTGCATCACAAGAGGGGGATGGTAGAGCCTCAACCCATTTAGACACATAGTCCACTGCTACCAGTATATAGGTGTTTTTATAGGAAGTAGGGAAGGGTCCCATATAGTCAATTCCCATACGAACAATTCGACTTCCAATATCGAATTTTGAGGCATCTCATGTCTCCTTGATCGTTCGGTCCTTTGACAATGTCACAAGTCGTCACATAATTCAGAGTCTCTAAAAATGTGAGGCCAATAAAATCCGCTTGCAAAAACCTTTGCGCCTTTCTGTTCTGCTCGCATGACCTCCATATGCAAAAGAATGACAGTGGTACAATATATCCTCAATCTCTTCTTCGGATACACATCTTCGATATATAGCATCCGCCCCTTGCTTGAAAAAAAATGGTTCATCCCACACATAATGCTTTACATCCGAAAGGAACTTCTTCCTCTGATGATAACTCATGTTAGAAGGTATTATCCCGCAAGCTAGGTAGTTGGCAAAATCAGCATACCACGGAGCCTTGATTGTTCGAACTGCTAGTAGCTGCTCATCCGGAAAGAAATCATTTATAGCAAGATCGTCGGCTCTTCCCGCATTTGGTTCTAGATGAAGCCTCGATAGATGGTCTGCAACTACGTTCTCTGTTCCTTGCTTGTCTCGAATTTCTAAGTCAAACTCTTGTAGGAGAAGTATCCACCGGATAAGTCTTGTCTTAGATTCTTTTTTACTCAGCAAGTATCTTATGGCTGCATGATCTGTATAAACTATCACCTTGGTCCCTATGATATAAGATCTGAACTTGTCGAAAGCAAATACTATAGCCAAGAGTTCCTTCTCTGTGGTAGCATAATTCATTTGTGCTTCATCCAATGTCTTACTAGCGTAGTAGATTGCATACACCTTGCGATCCTTTCTTTGTCCTAACACTGCGCCCACAGCAAAATCACTTGCATCACACATAATTTCAAAGGGGAGACTCCAATCTGGAGGTTGCATTATTGGGGCGGTTGTTAATGCTTCCTTTAACCTGGAAAATGCATCAAGACAAGGGTTATCAAAGTGAAACACAACATCTTTAGCAAGCAAATTAGTTAATGGCCTTGAAATTTTTGAGAAGTCCTTGATGAACCGTCGGTAGAACCCTGCATGTCCTAAGAAACTACGCACTCCCTTGACATCAGTTGGAGGTGGCAACTTCTTGATCACTTCTGTTTTACGAATATCCACCTAGATACCACGGTGTGAAATTAGGTTTCCAAGTACTATGACTTCTAGCACCATGATGTGACACTTCTCCCATTTAAGCATTAAATTCATTTACTCTCATCTCTGAAATACCATGACAAAATTATATTAACATATATCAAAATGCACCATATACGTAAAAATCATCCATGAATACTTCCATTATATTCTCGATCATATCGGAAAAATTGAAGTCATACACCTCTGAAAGTGGCGGGTGCATTGCATAATCCAAAAGGCATTCTCCACAAGGCAAAGGTACCATAGGGCGGTGAAAGTTGTTTTCTCTTGGTCATTAGGAGAGATAGGGATTTGATAGAAACACGAGTATCCATCTAAGTAATGAAATGCAGAGTGTTTTGCCAACCGGTCTAACATTTGGTCAATAAATGGGATGTGAAAGTGGTCCTTTCTAGTTACCTTATTCAATTTCCTATAGTCAATACACATTCTACATCACGTAAAAGCTCTAGTGGGGATTAACTAATAAGTAGCATTCCTTATTACCGTTATCCCCCTTTCTTTGGCCAACATGGACAGGACTTACCCATTCGCCTATCGGATATTGGATAGATAATTCTGCATCTAGCAATTTCATAACCTCTTTCTTGACTATCTCTTTCATGGCTGGGTTCAATCTTCTTTGATGCTCTATAGAGGTTTTAAAATTGTCTTCTAATAAAATCCTGTGCATGCAAACCGATGGACTAATTCCTCTAATGTCATCAATCTTGTATCCAATGACATTCTTATATATTTTCAATACCTCAATCAGTTTTTCGGTCTCCGCATTACTCGATTAGCATTAATGATCACAGGTAAGTAGAATTTTCGCCAAGAAACTCGCACGAGTGTCGATGGAAGAGGCTTAAGTTCTACCTGTGGCGTGAGATTGGAATCGGAAATCTCCGGTTCTTTATCTTCAAAATCCCCTCCGAGCTTATTAAGATGAGTTTGTTCTGGTGCTCCTTTTAGTGCTGTTGACTGGAAACTGTCAATCCTACAACAAACATAAAAAACAGAGGGTTGTTTAACAACTTTTGAAAGGTCAAATTCAATTTTTTCGTCTCCAAATGCAAGTGAAAGTTTGTTGTTTTTGACATCTATCATTGCTCCTGCAGTAGCCAAGAAAGGTCTCCCCAAAATAAGTGGGATACATGGGTCTTCATCCATGTCTAGTACTACAAAATCTGCTAGAACAATAAAATTTCCCACCTGCACTGGTACATCTTCTAAGATTCCCAAAGGATATCTAATGGAACGATCGGCTAACTACAAAGCCATAGTAGTTAGTTTCATTTCTCCCAAATCCAATTTCTTGCATATGGAAAGAGGTATCAGATTTACACTGGCGCCCAAATCGCAAAAAGCCTTATCAAAATTTGAGTCA
Source organism: Wurfbainia villosa (assembly GCA_025175895.1). NCBI lineage: Eukaryota > Viridiplantae > Streptophyta > Magnoliopsida > Zingiberales > Zingiberaceae > Wurfbainia > Wurfbainia villosa. Next base: position 37,987,775 of record CM046006.1, read on the forward strand.
TTGATTATGCAAGGTATAGAAAAGCTACCTGGATCATTTAGTTTGGGAGGTACCATGTTCTTAATTAAGGCACTGCACTCCTCAAGAAGAGCCACCGCTATACATGCTCCTCGACTTTTCTTTTATTGGTTAAGATGTCCTTCAAGAACTTAGAGTATGTAGGCATTTGTTGAAGAGCTTCTGTAAAAGGTATATTGATATACAACTTCCTAATTACCTCAAGGAACTTACCAAATTGTTCATCCAATTTTTCCTTAATTAGTCTTTGAGGGAACGGGATAGGGGGCTTATATGTTCTTGGTTCCCTATTCGACACGCCTGTGTTGTTTGGCACAGCCTGGGCGTGTTGTCTGCTAGAATGACCCGACACGGGTGTGTCGGCTGACACGCGCTCGTGGGCCTCAGGCGTGTTGAACAACACGCCCTGGTCGAGGTGTGCCGTTCCTTCTTTGTCGCTCAACCCAGCGCGTGTCGCTTCTTCTTCCAACTCCGACACGCTCATGTCCCTTCTTTCTCCTTCTAAAATCCTTCCGCTTCTCAAACTTATGGAATTACAATGCTCAACTGGGTTTACTTCTGAATTTCTAGGAAATCTGCCCGGTGTCCTTGCTGCTGAGCTGGCAATTTGGGAAATTTGATTTTCCAGCATTCTAGTGTGATTAGTCAAATTATCAACCTTGCCTCCCAATTGCTTGATTGCCTCGGTATTATTTTGATGTTGCCGATTTGATTCTACAATATGCTGTCGAAATTCATCATTTATCTTCCCACGTAATAAAATTTTCCATCATCTTTTCTAAGTTCGACTTTGGTCCCTGAAATCGAAGGTGCTCCAAAGTTGTTCATCGAGAATTTTGATGGGCTCTATACGAAAAGTTGGGATGATTTCTCCAACCGGGATTGTACGTGTTTGAGTAAGGGTTGCCACCATTAGGCTTCTGATTAAAATTATTCAACGCATCAACTTGCTCAATCCCAGCTTCCGATGATGGTGCGTGTAGGATTTGTGATTCATCGCTCGTGTCTGTTACACCGCAGATCTCAAGTGACATTAGATGAGTTTACGGTGATACATTAAAATGTTCGAGCTTTTGAGTTAATGCATCGACTTTTGCCGAGTAGATCAATGGTACTTACCTCAAACTTACGGCATTTTAGTTTGATATCCTCGCTCAGTAGCCCATTGGTGAGAATTCATTGCCACATTCTCGATGATCTCAAAAGCTTCATCCAATGTTTTGTTCATAAGAGCTCCTCCTGCAGAGAATCAAGAGAAACCTTAGTAGCATACGAGATTCCATTGTAGAAAGTATGAACAATGAGCCACTTCTCCGACCCATGATGAGGGCATTCGTAGTAATCCCTTAAATCATCCCGGGCTTCAAATAATGTTTCTCCATCCTTTTGCAAAATTAGTGATTTGATGGCGAAGACTTGCGCTTTCTTTGGGTGGAAAATACTTGTCTAAAAATCTTTGCTCCAAATTGATCCTGTAGTTATACAATCTGCTGGAAGAGAGTGTAGCCAAGCTCTAGCTTTGTCCCACAATGAGAAAGGAAACAAGCGCAATCTAATAGCATCAGCTGAGGCTCCATTCAGTTTTAAAGTCTCGCAAAATTCCAAAAATACTTCCAAGTGCAGATTTGGATCTTGAGGTGCTCCTCCTGAATTGATGTTGTTGGACCATAGATATAGTCGCGCCGGTTTTAATTCGAAATTGTTTGCTTCAATAGGGGGTCTTCTAATACTCGATCTCAATCCCCTTGTACTAGGTGCTGCATAATCCCTTAAAGGTTTATTTTCGTTCTGGTCAGCCATGTCGGAGGTCAGATTGTTTTCCTGAGGTTGCTGAAATCGTCTTCTAGCAAGGAAAGTTCTCTCTATCTCAGGATCAATATCGAGAATTTCCCTATTAAGTGCATGCAACAACAAGAGAGGCTCCCAAAACAAGAATTCAGAATAGATACAAAAGAAAAATAGGAACAATCAATATTCAGAACAAGAATTCAGAACAGAAATCTAGATTAACTAAATCACGCTCAATTCAATATTGAGTGCCAATCCCCGGCAACGGCGCCAAAAACTTGATGTGTTATTTTCCGCAAGTGCACGGTTGTCGTCAAGTAATAAAAATATCGATCCACGATTGGAACAATTACCGAATGATCGTGATACCAAGTTATCTAGTAAATCGATTATTGGTTTAAGCAAAGAAACTGAGTAGTCAATAACAACGAATGAGAAGAACGAGCTAAAAGTCAAGAGTTGAGGAAAATCTCAGGATATGGGTTTCACCACGTCAACGATTTATAAGGTGATTTAATTCTTTCCTACCCCTAGTAGAGTTGTTTTGATGGAACCTATCCTAAGGTAAATCAACGGCCCCTTTCGAGGTCTACGCTAACTGTACCTATCAAACTCAACTTACCTGTCACGGTGTTCGAGCATAGGGGATCATAATCAGCTAAGGGGACCTGTCACGAGACCCCCGCAAACCTCCCTAGTCTTGCCTCCGTTACCTGGTAAAAACTGGATTTGATAGATCCATTAAGTCCATAAGAGTTCCGCTAGAGTCAAATTTCCTTTTCACGGTAGGTTTGCACACAGAACCATAATCTAAGGGACTGTCACGAGACCCCATGAGCCCTCATAGATACACTACCGCTACTTGACAGAGTTATTCTCTAGTTGATTCGGGTTTGAGAACTCGGGTTCACCGCTTAGGTACTTCCCCTTAGCTCCTTAGGTTTATCAATAAGAATCCAAAAGAACCAGATCAAAACAAACAATAGTTCGAGTAGTATAGATTATATCATCCATCATAAATCGTCAAGGGCTACTCCCCCATCCTAAGATTACAAGACACTACTCCATAGTCTGACAAGAGTTGCTAGAGAGAGAAAATACAATACTGGATGTCATCTGCGTTCCTCTGCCGACTCCTTCTCTTTTGCTTCTTCTGTTGTCGATCCCTTTGCCGTCTTCTGTCCTCCTTTTTGACCATCCGCCGTCCCCCTTATAGGGTTAGAATATCTTCTCTTTTATAGCTTTGGCCACCTCTTCAATTAAGGCAATAGATTTCCCTTTAATTCAGACGAAGATCCTGATTGCTCGTAGAAAAGGAATCCTGGAGTCAGGCCAACACGCCCGTTCCACATGAGGGCAGCGTGTCATTGGTTTCCCCTGCAGGCGTGTTACGGTTTGAACTGGGGCGTGTCGCGGCTGCACTAGGGCGTGTCGACTGCTGGAATCACTGACACGGGCGTGTTGTTCTTTGACTCGGGCGTGTCGTCCGCTGGTTCTCATGACACAGGCGTGTCGATTCCCAACACGGCTGTGTTGTTTTGATACGCCTTCTCCTTTGCCCTGTTAACACAAAAACACCCAAAAGCAGTCTCTTCTTCCCAAAATATGCTAAACTTAACTGAATCATGATAAAATACATGCCTAGGATATGAAATGAGATAAAATGCACATATATAAAGTAGTGAAAACATAGCATGATTTACACACATCACTAAACCCCAAAAGGAAGTAGGTAGATCAGTCTGGCTCATCATTGATCGTACCATATCTAATAGAGTACGATTTTTCCTCTCAGATACACCATTCCATTGTGGTGTTCCAGGTGGAGTGAGTTGGGATATTATCCCACACTCAGCCAGGTGATCACGAAACTCTTGACTAAGGTATTCACCACCTCGATCTGATCGAAGTAGCTTAATACGCTTACCAAGTTGGTTTTGTACTTCATTCTTGAATTCTTTGAACTTTTCAAAGGATTCTGACTTATGTCTCATCAAATATAAGTAGCCAAATCTACTCATATCATCAGTGAAAGTAATAAAGTACTTATAGCCTCCTCTGGCTTCGACATTGAAAGGGCCACATACATCAGTATGTATGAGTCCTAACAAGTCCGTCGCTCTCTCACCATGTCCACTAAATGGAGTTTTAGTCATCTTTCCTAAAAGACAAGATTCGCATACCTCATATGATTCAAAATCAAATGGGTCCAATAATCCATCTTTATGGAGTTGGGATATGCGTTTTTCATTTATGTGACCTAGGCGACAGTGCCAGAGATATGTTTGGTTCAAATTATTCGATTTGAACCGTTTGGTATTTATGTTATAAATTGGGTTTTCTAAATCTAGAACATAGAGACCATTCATAAGTGGTGCATTACAATAGAACATTTCATTCAAATAAATGGAACAACATTTGTCCTTTATTATAAAAGAAAAGTTTTTCTTGTCTAAACAAGATACAGAAATTATGTTCTTCGTTAATGCAAGTACATAAAATCACTCCTCTAGTTCTAAGATAAGCCCAGTGGGAAAAGACAAAGAATATGTTCCTACAGCTACAGCAGCAACTTTTGCGCCATTGCCTACTCGTAGGTCCACTTCGCCCTTTGCCATTAGTCTACTATTTCTCAGTCCCTGCACATTAGTACAAATGTGAGATGCACATCTGGTATCTAATACCCATGTAGAAGAAATAGATAGATTAACTTCTATAACGTGTATACCTGAGGCAGAAGTCCCACTTCTTTTCTTCTTTACTTCCTCAAGGTAGACTTTGCAGTTCCGCTTCCAGTGTCCAGTCTCACCGCAATGGAAACAGTCCCCTTCCTTAGGTACTTTACCTTTACCCTTTGAAGTGGATGAATTGGCCTTGCCTTTGGCTTGGGTCTTACCCTTGCCTTTGCGCTTACCTTTGCCCTTCTTGACCATTAGTACATTAGTAACTTTCTTCTTGAGATTCGGTTCAGCAGTTCTCAACATGCTGAGAATCTCAGGCAAAGGTTTATCAATTTCATTCATGTTATAATTCATGACGAATTGATTATATGCTTCCGGCAACGATTGCAGGATAACATCGGTTGCCAATTCTTGGCTCAGTGGAAAACCTAGTCTTTCAAGGTTCTCAACGTACCCTATCATTTTAAGTATGTGAGTTCCTACAGGTGTTCCTTCTTGCATCTTGCATGCAAAAAGAGCCTTAGATACTTCAAAATGCTCGTGCCTAGCTTGTCCTTGATATAGTTGTTTCAAATGCTCAACCATATCATAGGCATCCATGTTCTCATGTTGCTTCTGAAGCTCAGAGTTCATGGTGGCAAGCATAAGACATGACACATCTAATGCGTCATCTTGATGCTTCTTATAAGCATCCTTTTCAGCACGAGTGGCCGCAGGGGCGGGTGTTTCAGGGATAGACTGCTCTAGGACATACAGTTTACATTCTTGCTTGAGGATAATCCTCAAGTTCCTATACCAGTCTAGAAAGTTAGCTCCATTGAGCTTGTCTTTCTCAAGGTGTGTCGTGTTAGATGACATGGTGATCTACAACATTAAAATGCAAAATTAAGTATCATACCTAAGTCATTTAATTAGGCCTTTAATTAAATGAGGCTCCCACTAAATTCTCATAGCTTTGATATGAGCTAATCATTGATGTAGGCAAACACATTTTGCTTACATCATTAGCTTCTATTTAGCTATAAATTTATATGGGATAAAGATCCACATCATACTTCGTCTTGAGTTAGCTTTGGCTAATCGCCCAAGACGTAGTATGATTAGGTAGGCAATCTTTTTCCAATTACATCTGATGTAACTCTTTAATAGCTTTGGTTAAGTTTAGATTTAGTTTAGTGCTTATTCCTAAACCAGCTTCCAGGCCGTGGTGAGGCACAGAGGCCTTCTTTGATATCGGAGCAACGACCACTTTCTAAGACAAAGCTGATGTTCGGAAATCACACAAAACTAATTTTTAAAACTTATGTTCAAAGCTAATATATGCCTCTACTTTCTTAATTAATTAAGAAAAACTTAATTAAGTCATAACCAAGTTTGATAGCGGGACATCACGATTGTCCACTCGCACTCTTCCAAGATAAAATGCATTGCTTTTCTTTGGCAAACCCAACAACGAATGATCGAGGAAGTAGTGAGTACCAAACTTTGGTAGGCATATCGTTTTTGACTTATTAAGAAATAAACTTAAACATGCATCACATACATATTAGCATACATCACATATAAGCTAAATTAACATGCATCACATACATATTAGCATACATCACATATAAGCTAAATTAACATGCATCACATACATATTAAACTAAGCGTGTCATGGTTATGGCCCTTATTCTACAATCTTCTCAAACCAATGAAAAGATTGATTGGTCAACCTAGGGATAGCATCTTCTCCCAAGTGCTTCCTTTTGGTTGTCTTGTGTTGTTGACTTCCTCCTTGTAACGTCATCTTCCAATGGACCCTCCATCTTTATTTTGTATATTACAAAAGGAGAAATACTCGAGTTACATTAGAGTCTAAAACTAATTTTACAACAAGATTTTTAGGAGAAAGGTACGACACGCAGGCCATATTAAGAATTACAACACACACATTCACAAACTTTTTGGGACTAGGTCATAACCATGCACCATGTCAATTTTAACTTTTAAAAGTCATCGGATATTTTATTATGTTTGAAAAATTGCTAATGCAATTATCAATTCATAATAAAATTTATCCTACTTCTATATCACATATAAAATAGAGAAAACCTATTTTTATACGATCTTTCGCAAGTGGCTCTGATACCACTGTAAGGATTTTTATGCAAAATAGCATATGCGCAACGGAAAAATAGGATCCCTTCCAAGTGATCCTTGCGAAAGAAAATCTCGTACAAAAATAAATTTCTCAAAATCTATCTTATAGGAGAATATTATCTTTGTTGCGTGCCCTTTTTAATCCCGCTTCTCCTTGGGTCTGTTGGATCTTTTAGCACGTTCAAATGTCCGTGCCTCTATATGTATCCACACGAGCAAGCTCTTGTCTCACAAAAGAAACTAGAAGAGCTCTCCTTTACTTCTTGCTAGAGAAGTCCCTAAAAGAGAGGAAGGTAGGGAAAAGAGAAAGGAAGAAGAAGACCACTCTTCTTGCTAGCCTACACTCACAAAATCCACACAACCAAAACCTCTCACCACCAAGCTCTCTCCAAGCCTCAAGCTTCAACCATTTGGCCGGCCACCCCATGGGGTGTTTTATAGGATTGAAAAACCTTTCACCTCCTATCACATTCAATGCAATCAATTGCATTGAAACATAATCAAACAAGGAGTTACACTCCTTGTTTGGCCGGCCACATGTGGAGGAAATCCAAAGGTCAAAACCCTTTGTCTCCTTCCACCTCATCAAGCTTAGGTGGCATGCTTATGTGGCATTCATGCATGTTGAATTAATCTTATTAATTCAATAAGCTTATGTTATCATTTTGAATTAATCTCATTAAATCAATAAAGTAACATATTGAATTAATCTTATTAAATCAATTTAGCTTAGGATATCATGATAATATATTTATTTAATCTTATTAAATTAATAAGCTTAGCATATTGAATTAATCTCATTAAATCAATAAGCTAAAATTCTCTTTAAGCTTAAAGTCAAAAAACCATTTTGTACTTAAGCTTATTCCCAAATTATTCTAGTCAAACTAAAATGCACTAATTCTTCTAATCATCATGCTCTTTGTGTGTGACCCTATAGGCTCTCATAACGTTGGCAGTGGATCTAAACTCTTTTAGATATACAAGCAATGAGCGGCATCTATCAATACATCATTGCTACCCAAGTTACGAAATAAGTCAAGATCCAACTAACCTCTTCGTGACTACTATAATGTATGACCGTGTCCTTCTATCCTTGATATCAGATTGACCAATGAGGCATAGACTGTGTCATCCTCGATCAATCTATGTGTTTCTTGATCCCTGAGTAAACTAACTCAAACAAATGAGCTCAATATCTCATATTGACTCATTCGAGCATGGCCATGCGTTTTAGTAGTTCTACTCAATCAAGGGGCCCACAGATATCACTCCCGTCATATGGGAGGGATAGATCCCATCTACATCACTCACATCCCTCCGCATAATTTGTTATATACCCAGTAATCGCCTTTATGGTCCACCCTGTTACGGGTGACGTTTGATGATACCAAAGTACATAACTCCTTATGTAGGGAACCGTAGTGACTTCAGGTTTGAGGACTATTCATACCAATAGTCACATGAGAAAGTTTATGACACTCATATGACGATCAATGAAACTTTCTCATGGCGGGTCAGTTCAGTATATATTCTCTAATATATATCCATGTGTCAACTTGATTCATATATCCATGACTTGTGAGATCAAATCATCAATTGACCTACATGCTAGTCTTTATGTATTAATATTTCCCTTGCATATTAATACTTGACTAGGAACATTTAGGAAAGTGCTCTCTACAACCTCTCATAATCAATTCTGCCAATTGATGTGCTGTAGATAAGAACCTACTTTTCTAGGGCATTATTATATTTAATTTAGCTGGCACAAGCAAGACGTAAATATAATAACCAATCCTTTGCCTTTATAGAATATGATACAAAATGTTCCCTATTCAACCATCACATGATTGATTCTAGGGATATAACTAACATCTTGCATATGTTATACGGTTGTGTCAGATACTGATATATGTGTTGGACAGACCATTAGATACCTTGACCTGTAGCTTGAGTATATTGTGAGTTCATCTTACTCTTCCTGTTATATATATGTTGGATATATGTTCAGGTTGGATCAGAGTAGCGTAGCAGACTTCAGGTATGTCTGCATTTTACGTTGTTCATTTGGTTAGACGGTATATGCTTGTATTTATATACTATGCTGATATACCTGTTGTACCTCTAGATTATGTTGTTGAAATACATGTGATATTAGATATATACATGTTTTTCTATTACCTGCTGAGTTTTACTCACCACCACCACGGACCCTGGGTTTTTCTGTCACCCAGGTAACAGGTAGAAGTCTTCGTGACGGCTTGGAGCACCACTGGCTGACATCTCATCTCACCTCCGAGGCTCCCGTGTTTGTTTTGGGCTTTTCGTACATTGTATTATGTATTTGGAGTTCGTGATGTACTATGTTGTAGATTCGGATTTTGTCGAGGTTTCGTGTTGTTGTGATGTGTTAGTCATACCGGTATGCATGTGTGTAGCTTGTTGTATTATGTTTCCACTGTGCTTTGAGTAGTTATTGTATTTACTTAATATGTTATGTTGTTGTTATTGTGGGCCTACGAGCCTTGTATTAACTCGAAATGTTGTCACGTACAGGGGAGATGTCGTCAGTTTGATTTTCGACTCGACATGCTCTCGGGGCGTGACAACTTAGGTCTAAGTATAGGCCTAGGGTGAGTATCAAGTATGAAGAAATCATACTTGGGGTGTTAAACCTCAGTGTTGAGGTATAACAGCCGACTGCCAGTTCAATTCAATTGATTTGGCTTCATTTGTAGGCAAACAGAAGCAAGTTGACCTTGACCAGTGCCTCGACTAGGATAGCAGTCGAGGCGACACCTTAATTGGTAAGGTGCTCACTGACTCAGGGAGTCGAGTGCTTGGTGGTGGGACTTGGGAAGTCATTCGATCAATACCTCGACTAAAGTATGGTCGAGGCGGTGCCTCGACTGGTCCACTCGACCAGAACCTCGATTGGTTATGGGAGTAGGGCATGAGAGGAATCACTCAGAAGCGAGGCAGGCTCGACCAGCACCTCGACTAGAGGCCAGTCAAGACGATGCCTCGACTGGACCACTCGACTGGATTCAGGATAGGCATGAAAATAGCTACTCAGAAGCAAGGAAGACTCGACTGGCGCCTCGACTGAGATAGCAGTCGAGGCGGCACCTCGACTGGCGAAGCGACCGTTACAGGTCGAGAAGCTTCGACGGGGCATTATAAGTGGAGGCTTGAGGGTGTCTTTAAGAAGAGGTTAGAGGGGCGATTTGAGGCGAGGTGTTGTTGCATTTCAGGGCCTTCAAAGTCATCCCAAAGCAACCAACAAGCAATCATTCAAAATCCCTAACTTGTAAAGTGTGTTCACTTATTTCTCATTTACTTTTGTAGTTGTTGTATTTGCTTGTTGTATCTTGTTCTTATTGTTGTAAGTGTTGGAGGATCGTGGTCTGGATAGAAGCATGGGTTGAATAGCCTTGATGGTGCTCGATGGAATTCGATCGTTCTTAATTGTCTATAATATCGTTAGCGCAGTGGAATAAAACTAATATGAATACAAAGACAATTAAAAACTAAAACAAAGTAAAAGAGAGAATCATTGCAAACTCAAGGATGTAATGTGGTTCACGACCCTTGCCACTAATCCACGACGATTCATTCGGCGAATCACTCCCACAATCCAATCCACTATAACTCTCCTTTAGCTCAAGCAAGGTGGAGAAGACCTCTTTACACAAAACCCTCCCTCTTACAATAAGATTGAGATAAGAACAAGGAAGAGGAGGTTAGAAATGTTTAGGGCACTTGGAGAGCACTTAAGAGTGGAAGCATTAGCTGCCCTAAAGCCCCTAGCCCCTCTTTTTATAGAGAAGAGGGGTTTCTTCCCGTTGGGCACGCAACAGTCGACTGTTGCATGCCATCAGTTGACTGTTGCGGTTCCAACGACTTATGACCAAGCCTGAACCATGACCGTTACAATCCAATGACACACTGGGCAGTCGACTGATCATATCCATCAGTCGACTGATTAAGTCATCAGTCGAGGCACCGCCTCGACCATAATCAGTCGACTCAAATCATTTTTGTGCCCGTGTTCACTTATAACAGTCAATTTCCCTTCACGACAGTCGACTGATGGTGAACCAGTCTACTGCCAAACCTTAGTAGTCGACTATTGGGCCACAAAACCCTAGTTGACATCGGTCAACTAGCAATCAACTCGGACCAGTCGACTGCTATCGGGTAAAACCTTAAACAATAAAGTGTTTGAATATCCTACTGTCGGATAAAACCTCAAACCACATGTTTGAGCATTCGACACTTTCAATCGTCGGGTAAAACCTCAAACACATATTTGAGCGTCCGACACTTGACTTTAGCCACTTAGCCAAGTTCACCTACTTGAGCTACCCCGTCCCGAGTTGCAATCACTCAATCTCTCATCTCCCATGGAGTCCCTTACCGAAGCTCTCTTCGTCCAGCCTGCGTCCCTCAGATGCACTAAGCCCGTGGCTTCTCCTGTACCATTCTTCGCGTCTTACCCTGAAGTCTTCTTCCTTTGGCTTCACTCCATTTGCTCCTCGTCTGACGGTCCCTCTTCACTAACTCAAGGACCCGATCCATGAGATGATGAACTCGTCAATTCTTCATCAAGCTAACCATGTGTGATTTACTAAATCCTGCACAACTTAAACACACATATCAAACCACATAGCATCCTAACTTAAACCCTTTGCTACACACATCAAAACCAATAACATACTTGGGTTGATTACCATAACACTAAGAGACTAGTAAGAGGTTTCTCCACCTCCGATGTGTCACCGAGAAGGAGAAGTTTGATAGTGGTGGTTTGCATAACTAGAGCTTGCTAGGGTTCGATCGTGGAGTAGGAACTAGGGATCTAAACCATGTTAAATCCGTCTTTTGTGCTTGTGCTGTGATTTGTATGTGTATTTGTATTTGTATTCGTAATTTCACTGCGTACTAACGATCATAGACAAGCACGATGAATTCCATCAACGAAATTGATGAATTGCTATTCACCCCCCCCCCCAGCAATGCCAATGGTCCTACAAGTAGTATCAGATCCCGGTTGGCTCTAAGAAGAAGAAGAAACTCCGATATCTACAAGTGGTCTTCAATCGGACTAACTGCCGAGAGAGCTAAAGCTAGAGGTGATGGAATTTGAAGATGAATTTGGGTGTGATGTTCGATTTCCACCACCCTATGGATCTGGAGGATTTGCTCAGTGGAAGATGATGACTGAATTTTCTTTCAAATGAACATAGAGGAGTGATTCACACTAACGGAAGGGTTCAAGACTCCAACGGACAAGAAGGGGAGAACTCTAGATTGAAGTAAATGGACTGAGGGAGAAGTCCAAAGATTTAAAGCAAATGAAAAGGTAATGAACATTTTAGTTAATTTAATACCTAATAATATTTTGTGCAAATTAGGAAAGTTCGTGGATGCCAAAGAATTATGGATCAAACTTGTTAAGCTCAATGACGAAACTTCCATGATCCAAGAGGATGAGGAAAAATCCAAAGGATTGGAATGTTCATCCTCTCAAGAGAGTGAAGATTCGGAAGATGATAGGTGTTCAACTTTCGAGATAGAAGAAATTATGGAAGCCTCCACTTCAAGGATTGAGGGGGAGGTTAGATCTTTAATCTCGGAACAAGAGTAAGAGGAGGAGCCCTCTACCTCTGAAAGAAATGTAGAAGAAGGCCAAAATTCATCTACCTTTCAAGAAGGTAATTCAAATGCAACTGTTAAATATAAAAATTATATAACATACTTTGAGTGTAGGAAAGTAGGGCACTATAAGAGTAAATATTCAAAAAGTGTCAAGAAGGCTCAACCGACACCAAGGGTCAAAGAAAAGTCAAAGGAAGCCGGAGTCCCATTTCGCAAGAGCAAGGATCATATAGTATGTTCAAGTGTCAAAAAAGGGGACATTACCAAAGTCAATGTCCTAGGGGGAGTCACCCTCGGAAGGGCAAAGGAGAGAGTTCAAGTGTAGGGGGAGTTAAGGCAAACTCTAAGGTAAATTTAAATAATGCTCTTCCTTTATGTAATGTTAGAAAGAATGCTCATAATTTTAATGCACTTGCTATTATTCATGAAAAGCATACTAGAAATAGATTTTATTGTTTAGGTGCTAAGCATGTCAATTTACCTAAAGACAATGCTAGATCAACCTTACCTAAGGATAGGAAGGTAGAGAACAACAATTTAGGCATCAATCATAAACGGACTAGACATATGCCTAGGAAGAAGAATATCTCAAGAGTCGATGAAAAATCAAAACTTGAAATATTAGAAATTGAAAATCAAGCTTTGAGGTCAAGGATTGAAAATTAGAAAATACCCTTCAAAATATGACAAATATGATTAATGGGTCAAATGGACAAAACCTAGGTACTAGGAGGCAAGGTGCATCTAAGGACAAGCAAGGCTTGGGTCACAAGCCTAGGTCTAAGGTAGATAAGCTTACCTACCATAGTGTTCCATATAGTTATGGAACAAGTTCTAGGTCTAGGAAAGTCAAGGCTATTAGGGAAGTCATCTCTAAGGCTAATCTTGACAAGTGTCTAGTGGCTAAGGTTTCAATGAAACCTAGGAAAGCCACTAACAAGGTTACAAGGGAAGCAATCCCTAGGGTTAACCTTGATGAGACCAAAATGACCAATGCTTCTAAGCCTAGGAGAGTCATTAGGAAGATACTAAGGGAAGTTATCCCTAGTGAGTACCTAGTAATCCCAAGGAGCTCCAATAGGTATTGTGTTCCTAGGAGCATGATACCCTCATGCTAGAAGGGTTTAGGGTGTGTCAACCTTAAATAGATAGGTAGTTAACCTGACTATGATAAAGGTGACACTTTAGGACATTTTCAAGGTTATGAGATCCTTAAAAATGAGATTGAATTATGTATTAAAAGATTTTAGGATGTGCCAATGAATTTTATGGAAGTTGAAAAATTGATCACAATTGGCACAATTAGGTTAAGGATCAATAGTGTATCATTTTTGGATTTTTGGCACATTTGGGAGACTTGGTTTATCATGGAAAAATGAGGTTTAAATCTAGAAAATGACAATTTAATTCAAATCTTGGGTATTTTATACCTTTATATATTTGTCATGTTTTGCTTGCCATAGATGTCATGTCATGACATCATGTTTCATATGATCATTTTAAATGTTATGATAATACTTAGATTAATGTATGTCATGCTTACACTTAGGTCATTTTTTATGCCATGACATCATGATTATTAGAAAATACTTTTAAATTATGCACATTCTTATGCTATGATCATCATTCGTGCATTTAAGATAATTAAAATCAATTTAAGGATAATGACATAATTTAAAGTCCCAAGTATAAGGGAATCAAATAGTGTTGCCTAGAAAAATGCAACACATCTCACAAGAATATTAGATTAGCATGTGTGTGTATTGATACACCCTAGATACATATGAGGTGTTAGGAAAATAAGTTAAGTTCAAGGTGCATAGATGTTGCATTTAGATGAACTCAAACTCATCTCAATCATAGATATAAATCATGAGGAAAGCTAGTATACAAGTCATGTATACTTAGCCCATTGACCATGATTGAAATTAAGGTTTTGAAAATATTTTAAAATTATTTTGAAAACCTTGGTGAAACTTATCTTTTGATAGCAATCATCATTGAGAAAATTGAACAAAGGTTGGCTAAAAACATTGAAGGTTTCAATGCTTATAAACTTTGTATCATTTTTTGAATTTAAAAGTTATTTTCATAAAAAATTATTTTTTTTTCCCTATAGTGTTTGGCATAAGTAATGTGTAGTTGAAATTTCACTATTTTTTGAATTTTCTATAATTACTTATGCATTTCTGAAGTTCATCTGAAAATTCGATTTCAGAAAATTCTGAAACCAGTTGAGGCACCGCCTCGACTGGAGATGTTGACACTCGACTGGAGCTTTCTCAGTCGACTGTTAGCACTTTTGTGGCTTACAATGTTGGTTTAAGTCATCTGACCATAACCCTAGGTTAGACAACTACTCTTACACCTCTAATATGTTAGACAAGCATTGAAAGAATGAGATGTTCATTGGAAATGAATTGGAGAGTTAAGTAGGGTAAAAATCAGATTTTAAGGGAGTTAAAGTTTAAGTTTAAACTTTTATCCTTATTTTTTTATTGTTTAAGATTCCTATAAGCTTAGGAACTCTTCAAAGACATTGTTAGTGCAATGGTCAAGGGGAGTAAGCTTTTAGTGGGAGATTATCCATCTAGGTATGATGGATAATGGTTTATAAGAAGGGGGGAAAATGGAAGATTGCTTTTTATTTAGTAATAGATCACTAAATAGAATGAAAGCATTCAAAATGATTTTTTTTTAACCAAGGGGGAGAAGGAAGAATCTCATTGAAATTGAGATATGATAAACCTGGGTAGACTTTTTGATGTATGTCAACAAGGGGGAGAAATGGAAGGGGTTAAGTTAGAATCTTGAGTTAGAATCAACCCTAATATACACTAAACCCCAAAAATTTAAAAATTTAAAATTCTGAATTGGGAACACTTCGTTATGCTTTAGCATAAGAAGAGTCAAGTTGGGTTATGGGATAACCTAACTTAACGATATTGTCAAACATCAAAAAAGGGAGAGATTATTGGTGCAATCGACCACGGTCACGATTGACCAGACTCGAGAGGGACTCGAGTAGGGTTTTAATGTTCCACAATGGTTTACAATATGGTTTAACCATATGACTAATAGATGGTATGAGACATCTAAGGTCATATGAGGGAGATTATTAGAGAAATCCAAGTTGGTCAAGGTTGACCGGACATTTGATGTGGAGAAGTCCAAGTATGGTGACTTGGCAAGGAAAAGTCTAAATATGGATACTTGGCAAGGAAAAATCCAAGTCGGTTAAGGGAGACGACACTTGGTGTTGGAAAGACCAACGGGGAGTTGGCGAGGGAAGTCCTGGCAAGTTTGGGAGATCGTGCTTGGCAAGTGAAGTTCCGGACGAGGAGTCTTGACAGTGAAGTCCCGGAGGCGTGGCCTCTTGGCAGTGGAGTTCCGGACAAGGAGTCTTGGCAAGGGAAGACTCGACTGATAAAGGAGATCGAGCTTGAGAAAAAGGGGAAGTATCAGAGGCGAGGCCTCTTGGAAAAGGTAGACCCTAGAGCATGACGATAGCCAATGGAAGCACTTGAAGGCTAGCGCAAGGATGAAGAGTCACGAACTCAAGGGATCCGAGAGGTGTGAGGTTGATGGAAGTAGATTAAAGGCTTAGGTCTAGGCCTAGAGTGAGTATCAAGTATGAAGGGATCATACTTAGGGTGTTAAACCTCAGTGTTGAGGTATAACAGTCGATTGTCAGTTCGGTTCAGTCGATTGGGCTTCATTTGTAGACAAACAGAAGCAAATTGACCTCGACCAGTGCCTCGACTGGGATAGCAATCGAGGCGACACCTCGACTTGTAAGGTGCATATTGACTCAAGGAGTCAAGTGCTTGGCGGTGGGACTTGGGAAGTCACTCGACCAACACATCGACTAGAGTATAGTCGAGGCAGCGCCTTGACTAGTCCACTTGACTAGAACATCGACTAGTTATGGGAGTGGGGTGTGAGAGGAATCACTCAGAAGCGAGGTAGACTCGACCAGCGCCTCGACTAGAGGCCAGTCGAGGCAACGCCTCGACTGGACCACTCGATTGGCACCTCGACTGGATTTAGGACAAAGGTGTAAATAACTGCTCATAAGCAAGGAAGACTCGACTGGTGCCTCGATTGGGATAGCAGTCGAGGCGGCGCCTTGACTGGCGAAGCGACCGTTGCAGGTTGGGAAGCTTTGACGGGGCATTATAAGTGGAGGCTTGAGGGTGTCTTTAAGCAGAGGTTAGAGGGGCGATCTAAGGCGAGGTGCTGCTACATTTTAAGGCCTTTAAAGTCATCCCAAAGCAATCAACAAGTAAGCATTCAAAAGCCCTAACTTGTAAAGTGTGTTCACTTGTTTCTAATTTCTTTTGTAGTTGTTGTATTTGCTTATTGTATCTTGTTCTTTTTGTTGTAAGAGACTAGTAAGAGGTTTTTTCACCTCCGGTGTGTCACGGAGAAGGAGAAGTTTGATAGTGGTGGTTTGCATCACTAGAGTTCGCTAGGGCTCGACCGTGGAGTAGGAACTAGGATTCTGAACTATGTTAAATCCGTGTGTTGTGCTTGTGTTATGATTTGTATGTGTATTTATATTTGTATTCGTATTTTCACTGTGTACTAATGTTTGTAGATAAGCGCGACGAATTCCATCAACGAAATCGACGAATTGCTATTCACTCCCTCATCCCCCTCCTAGTGACATCAATGGTCCTACATGGTAGCGCAACACCTTTTCCATTTTCTGGAAAATAGAAAATGATTTTTTTTCCAGTTTTTCAAAAAATATTTCTTTATTTTTTTGAAAAAACAAAGATGGAAAATGCTAATCAAATATCATTTTCTGTATTTTCTCATTTTCCTAAAAAATAAAAATTGAAAATTGAAAAATTTTCCATTAACAAGAAGCTCTCTTATTTTTTCTTTTTTGAAAAAGAGAAAACGCGCTGCATTACTAAACGTGACCTTAGTTTTTGAATGAGTTCATCTCACACAAAGCGTGAGAAGAGGAAAGGCTAAACCAAGACAAAGAAAAAAGTGCTTATCATCCCATGATCTCCAAGGATCAGAAAAAGAACGAATGGAAGTTGGGGATGAAGGGTGGGAATGAATGACATGTCTACTCGATTTATTATGAGGATAATCGATAAGTATTAATAAGTAATTTTTATATGAGATATACTTTATGAATCATCAAAATAAATCAAAAAGTATTTGTGTGGTCAACCTCAATAGTTACAACATCTTTGATTTGCTATTTCATTTAAAGTAAATCTTATAAATATGATATGATTGAGAATTGAATCGTAAATATCTAAGAGTCAAATTGAACATCCTACCGTTACACATATCATAGTCCTAGGGAAAAATTTGGACGGGGAGCCTTCTTCTTTAAATTAATGAATAGTACACCAAGCAATGACACGCTGCCATCTTAATTTGATTAGTTTTGAGTTTAATTTAACTTCATTACATATTGGATAGATTTTATGCAATGATTCTCATTAATATATCTATGTAAATTTGCTCGACTTGTAAAAAATCAACGGGTGCATATATATATATATATATATATAAATTGATGCGCCGAAATCCTGTGCGCTCGTGCGCTCCACGCGATTTATCGTCCGACCCATGTGCAGTGACGGCATCGCCGTCGTGCCATCCGCCCACCGTCGATCATTGGATCGGGCACGATCGACGTGCAACTCGTCGACAGTTTGAAGGGGCTCGACTTCCGGTCGGTTAGCACTTGGAATCTGATGCAAAATGGCCAGAAATGAACAAATCACGTGGTCGGCAGTGGTGCGCCCAATGCCAGTCGCGATCGGACCAGATTCCTACCGAATTACGATCGGAATCCGGCGACGGACGGACCGGCAGGCGCTTTTGGTCTGTCTGCCGCTGGATTCCGTCCTCAATTCGGCCGGAATCTAATGGTGTGGCGGTCAAAATCGGGCGTCCGATTCTGGCGACCGATTTCGGTTGGTCGACGGCCGAATCACAATCGACCGAGTATAGCGGACGGACCGACAGGCGCTGTCGGTACGTTCACCGTCGGATTCCGAATGCAATTCGGTCGGAATCCAGTGTTGTGGCGGCCGAAATCAGGCGCTCGATTCTGGTGGCCGATTTTGGTCGCCATTCGGTCAGCCGACGATCGAATCGCGGTCGGCCAATGGTCGAATCGTGGCCGGTCGAGTATAGCGGACGGACCGACGTCGGCTGCCAGTCTGTCCGCCGTCGGATTCCAAATGTGATTCAGCAGGAATTTGGCCCGATCGCGGTCGGCAGTGGGCCTGCCACTATCGGCCGCGTGATTTGGTCATTTCTAGTCATTTTGCATCGAATTCCGAGCGCTAACTGGCTGGAAGCCGAGCCCCGTCGGGTCGTCGGCGAGTTGCGCATCGATCGTGCCCGGTCAGACGGCCGATAGTAGTCCGACGGTGCAGCGGCGACATAGGCACTGCGCGTGGGTCGGACGGTAAATCGCATGAATTTAATTGAACTGTAAATAAAATATTGTAAATACAAAACTTACAGCGTGTTCGTCGATGTTCCTCGAGCTTTCTAGGAAGGCGATTTTTCAATCGTTTGCTCACCGTCTGGAAGACAATTACAAATGAAAGGTCTCTGCTATTCCACAAAACAAATCCGACACCTGGGATGTTCTTTCGCAATGACTCTGTGAAATGGTTGTCTCTCAGTCTCTCTGTTCTCCGATAGCCTGATGGTAATGCTCTCAACCTCTACCTCGACCTCCCACTTGGGTGCACACCCATATATAGGGTGGAAGGCAGAACACTTCTCCCAAAGCAGTGTGTGTGCACAAACGCTCCTCCACGAGCAGTTCGTGCTCATGTCGTTACAACGTGTGGGCAGTTACAAAAGAACTGTGTTAGTACCTATAAAATTCATATATCTTCACAATGGAATGATATTTTTCACTTTGGGTCTAAGCTCTCATGGTTTTATTTTTAGGCTTTACTAAAAAAGTCTCATGTCAATGGAGATATCTTTTTATCTTATAAGCACATAATCTTTTCTATGTCTTACCAATGTGGGACTTTGATTGTATTCTTCATACTCCCAACAATCCCCCCTCAAACAAAGGATCACATTGAGCCCCCTTAAGCCTATCCGTCCTCGAAGGACTTCCTCTGCTTGATGTCCGATCCTCAACCCATCAGGACTTCCTACCAATTGTCCGGTCCTCCTGACCCAGTTAGACTTCCTACTAATTGTTCGGTCCTCCCGACCCAACTGGACTTCTTGCCTGGTGTCTAGTTCTCTTGATCCGGACATGGGAGCTCCACTTCCTTCGTTTGAGATTCATGGCTTGACATGAACTATGACTCTGATTCCAATTGTTAGTGTCTATAAGATTCATATATCTCTACAATGGAATGATATTGTCCATTTTGGGCCTAAGCCCTCATGGTTTTGTTTTTGAATTTTACCCAAAAGGTCTCATGCCAATGGAGATATCTTTTTATCTTATAAGCACATGATATTTTTCATGTCTTACTAATGTGGGACTTTGATTGTATTTTCCATACTCCCAACAAACTGCCCACTAATCTGTCTATATCTCTCACTTGTCCAAGTTATGTCATATAGACAAATGGTCACATAGGACAATAAAAGGTATTTAGCCACGTAGACTAAATAGAGCCAAAGTACAAAGTCACATAGACTAATAAAACAGAGATTAATGGTCATATAGACCAATAGTATATCCAATTCATACTTAAGAAAATGATTCGTGCAACAACAAACATACTGAGTATTCATTGTTAAGAAAGTTGTTACATCTTATATAGCTTCTCATAGAGAGATCAATGCTAAGAAAAGTTATTGCACCTAGCTTAGTCACTCTCCAAATGGTGCATAACCATTCTCTAAATGACATATAATCATTCTCGAAGTGACACACAGTCATTCTCTTTGTGGTACATATCCATTTTTCTGGATACATCCATGTCTTGTATTTATCCAGATTAAATAATCTTCATTTATATCAATATGAACACCTATAATCTCTCATAATGACCATTAAGTCAAGAGCATGTTACATATTCAATATTCACAATCATTTCTATACATAATAGAAATGGGTCGACCAGTGAATAACATTAAAATATGTAAATCTATTTAATCTTTCTTTTTAGCTCGAATCCATTCATTTTAATCAGTCGCTTTTCTAGTTATGTTCTATAGACCCAATCATCTATAGTCATAGGTTTACATGCTAAAGTAGCAGATCCTGATTAAAAATTCAAGAAGATAGTTAAATAGTCACTTAGGGTAAATGTTGAGATCAATATATAATTTCAAAGGGCTCACATAGTAGAGAAGCAGAGATCCATTATTCTACTACCCTTATTGTCATTATAGCACATGTGGTATGAATCACATGTTGTGATGTTATTCTCTTTACCAATAAAGATTGCATGTTTTCCTTAAATTAACATCGTACAGATTTCGATCTAGACATTCCCAATGTCAAATACTGAATTCAACATATGAATTCTAATCTGACTCCAAATAGGTATAGTAAATGGTGGGTGCATTTACTTCGACCATCAATTTTCAAATGAACTCGTCTTGATCCAAATATCAAGACAACCCCATCTTACAGGTATGTCCATATACACATATAACTTCACAAGCTATTCTATAAGTACCGATCTTACCTCTATTCATACATAAAAAATAGAGATGATTGTCCATGTGAGAGAACCAATCATTACCTACCAACATGCTCACCGAGATCTTATCACCAGAATATAACATTTCACATATGGTGAATAGATTATGACTTTTCATGCAATCAAATCACAATATCTGATTGTCAATTATAACATTGTCACATTCTCCAAAGTTCATAGACTTTACATGCTCATTGAATGACTCTCTAGTCATTGACTTAATAAAAGGATTTGCAAGCATAACACATGTAGGAATATACTCAAGAATCACCTTCTTCTTAGCAATAATATCCTCACAAAGTTATACTTTATAGTTGTATGCTTGCCCTTGTGATATTTGAGATCTTTAGAAAAACTTATAGCAGCTTGACTGTCATAGTAGACAGTCGCTAGACTCCCATTGTCCTCAGCAATATTCAGATGCTTTAGGAACCTCTTTAACCAGACTGCTTCTTGCACAGCTGCTGAACATGACACATATTCAGCTTCCATTGTTAACAAGGCCACATAGGCTTGTTTCTTACTGTTCCATGAGATGACACCAGCATTCAACAAGGACACATTGCCTGATGTGAATTTTCTATTATCCAGGTCCCTTTCCTAATCTGTATATGAATAACCCTTCAGGCTCATATCTGATCATTGAAAATAGAGACAATAATCTGTTGTCACTTTCAGATATCTGAATATCCTCTTCACTGTCTTCCAGTGTCTCAGTCCTGAATTTGACTAGAACCGGCTGACTAAGCCAATAACATAGTTGATATCGGGATGAGTACACAACATAGTGTACATTAAACTACCAATAGCATTGACATATGATTTTTTTTATTCATCTCGGCTATTTCTTTTGGAATCTTAGGGCACATACTATTGCTTAGAACAATACCCTTCACAATAGGTGTATATTCACAATTGCAATCAGACATGCTGGAACATTGTAACATCTTACTTATAAAAGACTCTTGGGATATACCCAAAAGTCTTTTAAATCGATCTCTCACGATTTTTACTCCAAGATATATTCAACTTCTCCCATATCTATTATGTCAAACTGTGATGAAAGCCACTCTTTGAGTTCTATCATAAATCCTATGTCATTTCCTACTATCAGTATATCATCAACATATAATGATAAAATGACATACTTTCCTTTTTCCATTTTCAGGAAAACACAGTGATCCTCATTGATCATCTCGAAACCATAAGATAAAATGACTTTGTTAAATCTTATGTTCCATTGTCTTGATGCTTGATTTAGCCCATATATAGACTTTTTAAGTCTACATACTTTTTCCTCTTGGCCTTCATCAATGAAACCTTCTAGCCAAACCATATAGATTTCCTCGTCAAGCTCACCATTAAAGAAAATAGTTTTTATATCCATCTGATGTAATTCCAAGTCATAATGCACCACAAAAGCTAAAATAACTCGGATTGACACAAACTTCACTATGAGAGAAAATGTCTCTTCAAAGTCAATACCTTTTAGTTGGGTAAATCCTTTTGCAACCAATCAAGCTTTATATCAATTAATCGATCCATCAGCTTTCCTCTTTATTTTGAGAATCCATTTATTCCCAATAGTCCTTTGGCCAGGAGGAAGATCGACTAAATCCCAAACTTGATTCTGAATCATCGACTCCATCTCTTCAACCATTGTTGTTTTCCAATTTTTTCTAACTCTACATCCCAATGCTTCCTCAACATATTGAGGTTCATCATCGTCAATTGGGAGTGTTATCATTGCCTCATTCTCAATATCAAACCTCTTCTTAGGTTTGATCATATGAACACTTTTTCGTAAGTTAGCCTGTTGAAAAGTTACCCTGTGACTAGGCAAATTACTGCCACTCAGTTAAATAGGTTCAGGTATCTCACTTGACACCTGTCTTGTTGATAATGACTCATCCTCCTCAAATAGAGAAATTGTCTTATCAACTTCACCTCTAATTGAGAACTCAGTTTCAAGAAAAGTAGCATCTCTCAAATCCAATTCAGAGATGATTTCATCTTATTGCTCATCTATGAAAACATAATCTTTGGAAGCCTCAAAATATCTTATAAAGATACATTTCTTATATCTAGGTCCTAGTTTTCTATACTCGTAGAACTATCATGAACATAGGCAGCCGATCCCCAAGGTCTCAGATTGCATAAATATGATTTTCTTCCTATCCAAAGTTCATATGGGGTAGATGGAATTGACTTTGAAGATACTTTGTTAAGTATATACGCCGTAACTAATAATGCATCTTCCCAATAGGAGATTGTTAAATTAGCCTGAGTCATTATAGACCTAACCATTTCAAGAAGAGTCCTATTTCTTCTTTTACCAATCCCATTTTGCTGTGAAGTTCCTGTGATTGTTAGTTATCTAATAATCTCTCTATCATTACATATTGTCTTGAACATATCAGATAAATGTTCCCTCCCACGGTCAGTGTGTAAAGTCTTAACTTTATGTTCCATTTGATTCTCAACTTTGTTCATATAATGAATGAAGTAGTCCCATGCTTAAGATTTATGAGAACTCAAATACATATGACCGAAACGAGAGAAATCATGAATAAATGTAATGAAATAGGAAGCTCCATGTCTAGCTTTCACATTCATCGAACCACAAATATCAGAATGAATTAATTGCAATGGTGACTCAACCCTAATAGCCTTACCGAATGGTTTCCTAGTTATTTTTCCAGCAAGATAATGCTCACATATAGACAAGATAATCTTAGCCTGAGAGCCCAACAAACCCTCTCTAGCTAATCGATTCATGTGATCTTGTCCTATATGTCCTAATCTAGCATGTCAAATCTTATCAGTTATATCTGCATCGCTAGTAAGAGCAATGTTTGAAAAATAATTATCAATCACACAATTGACATCCGGTTCTACATCAAGAATCATAAAATCATTCGTTAAAAAATCATATCTGATTGACACAGAGTCAATCTTAAGTTATACACACTGACTGAAAAAATTAATACAGTACCCTAAATCAAGAAGATAAGTTATAGAAATAAAATTCCTTCAAATTTCAGGAGCATAAAGGACATCATGTATACCTATGTTTAGTTATGTGTGATTTAGTATGCTCATTCCTATTTGTCTTGTGTGTTGCTTGATCTCTATATACAAAATGTGCATGCAAAGTTTGATTGTCATTTTAAATGATCAGTCTATCATGATGTTGTTGATTTACCTATGTTAATTGTTAATTACAATTAATATATAATTTCTTATATACTACTTGCTTATGCAATCTAGGTTTTACACTTGATTTAGATTTAATGTTGCCTTTAGATAAAGTCTTCTCCTACCATTTACTTTTTAGTTCTCTTTTGTTAAATATTTTGTACCAATTAATTCATCTTTGATACTATTTATAACCATTTATTGTTTATAGAATTTGATGCAGTTGAGATATATATGGAAGGATTTTATCGATACATATATGAAAAGGCTATGGAGAAGTAGGCAAAGAGAAAAAAATTTCAAAAAGATGATTCATAAAATGATTCAAGAGGTGGGACAAATCATTTATATCCAAGAGGATTTGATTTTCATGAGTGATATGATAGACGAAATAAAAATTAAATTACTTGTGATGAGATGTAAAAATTTATCAGGTTCTTATAATTTGATTAATAGTTAAATTTATTTAGATGATGTGAATATTTATTTATCTCAATTTTTAATTGTAAGTTGTTTTAAATATTTTTAATTTATTTGAAATGTCAAATTGTTTCTTGTAAATTATCATGTATATTAGAAATATAAAAAAGGAATATAATAAGCATTTAGTAATATAGTTTTAAACAAAATTATATACGAATTAATAAATAAAAATGTAAATGAATTTATAAATAGATTAAAATTATATTTTATTATTATTTAAAATAGATTATTAACGAATTTAAAACAAAATTAGAGACAAAATTTATATTTAAAATTAATTTTATTTAGTCATTTTAAAAATGGATTTATAAACAATATTTTAATTTATTTATGAAATTAAAGACAAAATATTTTCTTCTTAAAATTAGCTACGGGGCTTTCACTAACGGATTTTTAATACGAAATATTTCATCTTAAACTATTTTTAGAAATAGAAAAATGATTTTTAGAGATAGATTTTTTCGTCTTTGAAGCCCTATTTTCTTGTAGTGGTAGAAACAAAGTACTTCCACCACGAAAACTAAGTTTGAAAGTGTTGACTCCTTTGACTTCAACTCTTGCATTGTTTCCTATATAGATCCACTTGTTACCAGCTGGTACCTAACGATACTCCACGAATTAACCCACTCACGAGCTACATGATTGATTGCTCCTGAATCTATATATAATCCACAAAAGGATAAGAATCATCCAACAACACTAAATTAGCAAAAAATCCTCATGAAAAAAGAACAAACTCGGAATTACCTTTTTCAGCTCAGTACACTCCCAAGTGAAGCGGACCGTCTTGCCACAGTTAAAGCAAGTCATCTTGCTTTTAGATTTCTTCTTAGTCTTCCTTCCCTTTTTCTTGATTAGGCCTTGTCCCACTATCGTAGCAACAGTTTTCTTCTTCTTTATAGGGATCTTATGCCAAAAATCCATCGTAAAAATACAACAGAAATTGGATCCCTCCATAGATCCATGTGTATATATAAAACTCATCGTTCTTACAACTACATCTAGTTGAGAGATTACCCTTGATGTGTAGTCCTTCGCAATCTCGGTAGCAACTCTTCAAATGGATCTCAGCGCGATTAGGATGGTTGTGCCTCTATGGTATCCATACGAACACTCTCTTTGGAGAAGAAGAAGCCTTTTGTTGTGTTACCAACCCCACAAAAGCTTTTTCCCAAAAAGGAGAGGAAAATTTTAGGCCAAGAAGACTAGAAGATGAACAAAATGCACCCACATTAAGAATCATGATCTAAAGACCTTTTATATTCATTCTATGAATACGAAAGATATTGTATCTTCTTGTATTCCCTCTTCAATACATGATTAACCCATATTAATCATGCATGATGAATCCAAATCCATTCATCTTCTTCTATTCATGATTAATCAACATTAATCATGTATGATGAATCCATATACATTCATCTTCTTCAATTAGTTTAATTTGAGTCTAACTCAAGTTTCAGCCAAGCAACGAGTTTAACTCAATCTAGTCCATCCAATGAGCCAAATGGTTCCTTTTAGTCAAACTAAAATGAACTCATCTCCAAAACAATATGTTCTTTGTGTGTGACTCAATAGGTTCTCGCAACGTTGGTAATGTATCTAAAAACTCCTTTTTAAAAACATAAGTGATGATTGACATCTAGTAATCCATCATTGTTATCCAAGTGACGAGAATGTCGAGATCTGACATAATTTGTCTACGACTATTATCTTGTATGACTCAATCCTTATATCTTTGATATCTAGATTGATCAATGAGGCATAGATCGTGTCATCTCTTATCAATCTTTGTATTTCTTGATCTCTAAGTAGACTACCTTAATCAAATGAGCTCAATATCTCATATTGATTTATTTAAGCATGGTCATGCATTTTAGTAGTCCTACTTTATCAAGGGGCACATAGATATCACTTCCGTCATATAGAAGGGATAGATCCTATATACATCACTCACATTTCTGTGCATAATTTATTGTATACCCAGTGATCAACTTTATAGTCCACCTTATTACAGGTGACGTTTGTCGATACCAAAGTATACAACTCCTTATATAGGGAACCATAGTGATTTCAGATCTAAGGACTATTCATACCAATAGTCACTATGTAAATGTTTATGACACTTATATGATGATCCATGAAATATTCTCATGGTGGGTTAGTTCGGTACATATTCTCTAATATATACTCATGTGCCAATTTGATATCATATATCCATGACTTGTGAGATTAAGTCATTAGTTGACCTACATACTAGTCTCAAAGTATTAATATTGTCCTGGTATATTAATACTTGACCAGGAATAGTTAAGAGTAGCGTTATATATATATATATATATATATATATATATATATATATATATAGTATTTCAGTATCAAGTCACCAACTTGATATGTTGTAGACTAGAACTAGACCTGGAAAATTGAGACACGATACGAAAATATGATATGAACACGATCCATTTTTTTCATGTCTGGATCGTGCATTTTTGGATTCGTGTCTATTCGTCAAACACATAAAAATTTTGTGTCGAATTAGTGTCTTGTCTCCTGGATCCGTTAGATCCATTAGACCCATTAGACCCATTTATTATTATTATTATTATTTACTTTTAAAAAAATTACCCATGAAAAAAAAATCAAAACTACAACCATTTAACTCCAACCAAATCTTTTAGACCAAGTCCTGATATATTTTTATTCGTTCCTCATTATTTCTTTCCTTCCAAAATCCAAATCAAGATTTTCTTTCCTTCCAAAATCCAAATCAAGATTTAAGTTTACAACTTTACATGGTAATACACACAGGCACAACAACAAAGGAAGAAGCAATTCGAACATGTAGCAAAGGGAAGGATTTTTTCGGTAGTATCTGAAGGCACACACAGTAAGCATCCCTTGTCATTTCTTTGTTTTGATATGTATTTTTTGTTGAATGTCCCTTGAATGTATTTTTTGTTGAAGGCGCGCACAGTTTTGCACAAACAGTTTTTGCTATACCTTGGTATTTATATGTATTTTTTGCATCTCATTCTTTGTTTTGATAATTTTTCTAATTTCATTCATACGTTATTGACTTATATAGATGGATGAAGATATGAATGTTAGAAATTTGAGCAGTCAAACCGATGTTGATGCAGAGGTTGATGTTGATTTTAATGATAAAATTTTTGAGAAAGATTTTGAGTCTATGGGCGTGGATGTTGAGATAATAGAAGCCAAGAGATCAGATGCAAAATCAAAAGGATTATTATAGATGAAAAGTAAGAAGAAGTTGAGATCAATGGTATGGAATTTTTTCGATATTCTTCCTCCCACAGCAAATGATAAAAGACGTGGATCCAAATGTAAGAAGTGTGGTGTTATTTATTCTAGTGATAGCAAGAATGGAACTAGAAATATGCAAAAGCACATAAGAAGTTATGTTAGAAAAAATGTGGTTGATATTGGGCAATTACTTTTTGCACAAGAAAATGGATCAATTGGAGTGCTTGCAAATAGGTTTGATCCTGAGATATTCCTAGATTTTCTTATCACGGCTATTGTCCTTCATGATTTACCATTTCGATTTGTCGAATATGAGGGTATTCGTACGCTTTTGAAGTACCTTCGTCCTGATTTACATATTGTGACTAGAAACACTGTGAAAGCTCATGTGTTGAAAATGAACCAAACAAACAAATTGAAGTTGAGATATTTGTTAGATGGTAATTCTAGTCGAATTTCCTTGACATCTGATATGTGGACTTCTATAGCGACTGATGGATACATTTGTTTGACGGGACACTTCATAGACAATGATTGGGAGCTACGCAAAGTTATTTACACTTTTCTCTTATGCCTCCGCCTCACACTGGTGTTGCAATTGCAGAAAAAAATTTTGGCTTGATTTCTGAGTGGGGAATTGAGAATAAGATTGTCTCATTAACTCTAGATAATGCCTCCGCTAATGATGTTGTTGTGAATGTCTTGAAGTCTCAATTGAATATGAGGAATGCTTTGTTAATGAATGGAGAATTCTTTCATTTGCATTGTTGTGCACATATTCTGAACTTGATTGTGAAGGAAGGGCTGCAAGAGGTTGATATTGTGGTGAGTAAAATTAGAGAAACCATTAAATATGTCAAGGGATCACAAGTGAGAAAGGACAAGCTTAACGAATGGGAGCGAGCTGAAAAGATTATGAAGTTGAGTGATTCAAATTATAAACATTGCCCTTCGACAGAACAATGGGAGCAAGCTGAAAATATTATGAAATCTCCATCTGTCCTCTATGACTTACTCGTGAATTTTCTGGGACAAAGTATCCGACATCAAATTTATACTTTCCTAGAGCTTTTGTGTTGTATTTTAATTTGAAGCAAGCATCACAAAGTTCAGATGACTATGCCCGATCGATGGCAAATAGAATGATGGGAAAATTTAATAAGTATTGGTTTGATTTTGTTTTGATATTGGCTATCTCTGTGATATTAGATCAATGATATAAGTTTCATTTTGTGGAGTTCTGTTTAAAGAAGTGTTTTCCAAAAACTAGCTCCATTGAAATTATGAAGGTTCGTTGCAAGTTGTTCTCTCTCTTTGATGAGTATGCGGACAAGACCTCTACTGCCTCTTCTTGCTCCAAGCAAGTATCTAATAAGAGTAGTTCATCACATGAGAATGCAGTATGTGGTTTGTTAAAGGAAAATTTTTAAAGAAATTAAGAATTCTGCTCCATTTATATTATCATGAATTTACTTATTATTAATTTATTCAATTTTTATTTGATGTAGGAATTTGATACTTTTCAAAGTGAATCGCTTGATATCGAAAATCAAAAGACACAATTGGAGTTGTATTTAGACGCACCAAGAGTTGATAGAAACTCTAAGATTGACGTCTTGAATTTTTAGAAAGCTGAACAATTTTGATATCCACAAGTTGCTACAATGGCTCGTGATGTGCTAGCCATTCCGATATCCACAGTTGCATCCGAGTCTGCATTTAGCATGGGAGGGAGAATTCTTGATCAATATCGAAGTTGTCTCAAATCAGAAGTTGTAGAAGCACTTCTTTGTAATAAAAATTAGATTATGAACTTGAAAGATAAAGTTTGTTTCATTTATTCTAATAATTTAATTTTTAAACAACTACTCATTTAAGATATACCTTTAATTCTCTTATTTTAGAAAGTGTACGTGCTGAGAATCTTGACAATGAGGATCTTATAAAGCTTGAGGAACTTACAGAGGATATTGTTATGTTAAACTTTGAATCTTCAATTGAAGATTCAAGAAATATTGGTTAGTTCACATTTTGTTAGTACGGTTATTCTTTTTCTTAAATGAAATTTATTTTGAGTAATATTACAAGCATATCATATCTCTTCATGAGCAGAACATCCATCTACAAGTTGATGATAGTAGTTCGTGGCTTTTACTCACTTGATAGGTACAAGAACATAAAATTTTAATAATGATGTTTATGTTATGATTTGCATTTATTTATTTGACAAGTTTCATCAAAATCATCTATGTTGATGTCCAACAACGATGGTGGTATCTTCCGTATATAATTGATAAAAATGGCTCTTTTAGCAATGAGAGATAAAGAAGATGAATGACATTTGTGTTATCTCTACCAGTTTGAATGATGATGATAATTTTTGAAATTCATTTGGTATTTTTATGATAATTTTGGGGGTGTATATTTTACTGTCATTCACTTGTAATCCGTATTAGACAGCATGGATTGTGGGAATTATTAATTTTTTGTAAGCTCATTTGCTTAAATTATTACATTATCATGTACTTATGGTTATGGGTCTTTTCGTATCTATTGGTTTGGATCATGTCTACCATTTTATACTTTGCTTAAGTTACTATATTTTCGTGTCATTATGGATCTTTTCGTGTCTATTGGTTTAGATCATGTCTTGCAATCCGTTTTATACGTATTTTTTTGTGTCTAATGGATCGTGTCATGTCTATCCGAAACTAAGTGGTTCGTGTTCGGATTGAATCCATTGACATGAAAAATTAAACGGATTGGATATGGATTAATGTTTTTAGATCATGTCTAGATCGTGTCAAGACATGAATCCGATCCATTATCCGATTTACCAGGTCTAACTAGAACTAACTACCCTAAGATATTATTATATTTATTCAAATGACACATCAATGAAGTAAATACAACAACCATAAATATTGCCTTTATTATGAAATATGAGTTTCCTTTACCAATCATCTCATGATTGATTGACACTAAGGGCTAATACTAACATTCTTTCCCTTTTCCTTCTTGAACCATTTTTTTTTCTTGGATTCAAATGATCCAGCAGAACCGACAACCATATAGGCTTGTCCAGAAATCCTTACAGATTCAACTCTCTCCGCCTCTAGCTAGTTCCACATGGTGCGAGACATCAGTGATGTTGGTGCAATCGGCCCAGGTCACGATTGACCAGACTCGAGTTTGACTCAAGTGATGTTTTGATGTTTGACAAAGGGATTTGACAAAATGGATTGACATTGATGTTGGACATTGATGTCGGTTAATATGTTGGGGAGATTGTTTATACAATCGACCCAGGTTATAATTGACTTTGATGGTTGACTAGGGTTGACCATGTGATTATGGGAAAGTCCAAGCATGGGTCTTGGCAAATGGAAAGTCCAACATGGGTTGGCAAAGGTAAAGTCCAACATTGGTTGGCAAGAAAAGTCCAAGCATGGTCTTGGCATGAAAAGTCCAACATGGGTTGGCAAGGGAAAGTCCAAGCTTGAGTCTTGGCATTTGAGAAGTCCAAGGGTTTGATATTGGCAGCATAAAGTCCAAGCGGGAGTCTTGGCAGCATAAGTCCAATGGTTGGCGGCGTAAAGTCCAAGCGGAGTCTTGGCGGCGTAAGTCCAATGTGCCTTGGCGGTGTAGACACCGTTAACATGACATAGCCGATGGAAGCACCTGGAAGCTAGCGCGATGGATGAACAAGTCATGGATGACTTGGAGGGATCCGAGAGGCGTGAGGCTGATGGAGGTGGCTAGAAGGCTTAGGTCTAGGCTAAGGGTGGTCTAGCAAGTATGGGGGCACCATACTTGGGTTAAAACCTCATTCTTGAGGTTGGCAGTCGACTGACATTATGGCCGGTTCGACTACCAGGTTAGAGCTGGGATTGCTCTGCGGCGATCGCTCATGGGAGCGATCGATGATGGCTCGCGATCGGCGCAAGGATGGCGATCGGCCCGGATCGAGTCGGCACGAAGCGCTCCGTAGCCGATCGGGCGTCGACTACGGCGCGTTAGCGATCGGCAATGTTGGCAGTCGACTGCCAAGAGATCCGTTGGAGTTTTTCCAGCGTGGATCGATCCGTTGTCTCACGACAATAGTGGCATCAGTCGACTGGTGACTTATGGCAGTCGACTGATAGGCGGAAATCCAGCCCGACGCAGGTTATAAAGGCAGCTCGGAAGAAGGATTTAAGAAGCGATTTCTTGGATGTTTTTGAGGCGATTTGCTGCTGCAAATCAGGGTCTTCAACCACGATTCAAGCGATCAACAAGCAAGCGATCTAAAGAGTTTTTGTAAAGTGTTCTTTACTTCTCTTATTGTATTTCCTATTATATTTGCTTGTTATATTTAGATTATTGTTGTAATCTTATTGTAAGAGGTTTCTCCACCTCCGACTTGTGTCAAGAAGGAGTTATTTGATAGTGGTGTGTGTTTGGCATCGCTAGGGCTCGTTTGAGCCCGATCCGTGGAGTAGGAACCGTTACGGTTCCGAACCACGTTATATCATCGTGTTCGTGTGTGATTGTTGTTAGTGCTTATAAGCTCCACATATCTCCACAATGGTATGATATTGTCCACTTTGGGCCTAAGCCCTCATGATTTTGTTTTTGGGCTTTACCCAAAAGGCCTCACACCAATGGAGATATCTTTTTTCTTATAAGCACATGATCTTTTCCATGTCTTACCAATGTGGGACTTTGATTGTATTCCCCATACTCCCAACAATCCCCCCCTCAAACGAAGGACCACATTGGGCCCCCCTCAAGCCTATCCCTCCTCGAAGGATTTTCTCTGCTTGATGTCCGATCTTCAACCCACCAGGACTTCCTGCCAGTTGTTCGGTCCCCCCGACCCAACTAGACTTCCTTCCTGATGTCTGGTTCTCTTGATCCGGACGTGGGAGCTCAACTTCCTTCGTTCGAGGTTCATGGCTTGACATGGACCATGGCTCTGATACCAATTGTTAGTGCTTATAAGCTCCACATATCTCCACAATGGTATGATATTGTCCACTTTGGGCCTAAGCCCTCATGATTTTGTTTTTGGGCTTTACCCAAAAGGCCTCACACCAATGGAGATATCTTTTTTCTTATAAGCACATGATCTTTTCCATGTCTTACCAATGTGGGACTTTGATTGTATTCCCCATACTCCCAACAATTGTATTTCGTGTATTACTTTTATTATTATTATTCCGCTGCGCTAACACAAATTGTAGACAAGCACGCGAACGATTTCCATCTACGTACGGTCATCACCCGCTATTCACCCCCCCTCTAGCGGCGTCGAATTTCCAACAAGTGGTATCAGAGCCTGGTGGTTCTTCAACGGATTAACAACCGGGAGCAAGACGCTAGAGGGTAAAAGATGGAAGTCCAAGATCAATTAGGATGGGACATCAACACACCGGTCCCTTATTCATTCTATGGACGAGAAGGTTTCAATTCTTGGAAGGCGAGAATTGAAGAGTTTTTGATGATGAGAGACCTTGAGGAATGGTCCGCCTTGATGGAAGGATTTGAGTATCCTAAGGGACCAAAGGGAGGGTTTCTCAAGAAGAAGAAATGGAGTGAGGAGCAACTCCGGCAATTCGAGAAAAATAAGAAGGTAATCAAATTTATATTTGATTTAGTACCTAATGACGTCTTGTGTAGCCTAGGTGACTATGTGGATTGTAAAGACGCCAAAGAGGTATGGATCATTTTGGCGAAATTCCATGAAGAACCTCATTCAATCCAAGAAGACAAGGAGGATGAAGAAGAGAGCTCATCCTCAAGTGAAAGTGAGGAATCGGAAGAAAGTGAGGAGTCAACTTCCGGATCGGAAGAGAAAATAGAAGAGGTGGGAGAAGCATCCACCTCCGTGATTGAGGGAGAGACCATCTACAGGGCAACCTCAAGAAGTGCCTTCAACATCCGGTCAAGATGAGGAAGCTCAAAATTCAACTCCGGCACCTACCATGGACCTAGGTAACTCGAGCATTTCAAATAATAATAAAATTCATATTATATGCTTTGAGTGTAGGGAGCAAGGACACTACAAGAGTAAGTGTCCTAAACGGGTTAAGAAGGCTCCACCGGCACAAAAGTCAAGGATGCTTTGGTTCCCAACACCTAAAGGCAAGGAGCACATCATATGCTTCAAGTGCAAAGGGCATTATCCAATGCCCTAGGGGGAAGAAGAAGGGGCAAGAAGGAGCATCATATGTAGGGGGAGCCTCCAAGGCAAACCCTAAGGTATATTTCAATAATGCACCTTATAGATTTAATAGGCAAAAGTATGCTAGAAATAATTTTAATTCTCTTGCAATTTTAAAAGCATGCTAATAGGAATGAATATTGCTTAGGAGCTAAAAATATTCACTTAGATAATAGGAAGAAATTTGGGACTAATGTCCCTAAAAATAATTCATCTAAGGATAAACCTAGGTCAAATAACACTAGACCAATTTTACCTATGGAGACCATTAGAAAGGTGCAAGAGCACCTAGGTATTAACCCTAAATGGACTAGGCATATGCCTAGAAAGTCCCATGCCCATGGTCTAAATCAAAATTCTAAAATCGGGCAATTAGAATTAGAGAACCAAGCCTTGAGGTCAAGGCTTGAGAAATTGGAGAAGACCCTTAAAATTATACAAAATCAATTTAAAGGGTCAAATGATCAAAAGTCAAGGTCCACAAGTCAAAGTCAACACCAAGGACCTAAGAGTCAAAAGTCAACCAAGGGCAAGCAAGGTTTGGGTCACAAACCTAAGCCTAAGGTAGCTTATCATAGTGTTCCATTAGATTATGGAACACTAACTAGGTCTAGGAAGACCAAGGTCAATAGGGAAGTCATCCCTAGAGTTGACCAAAGGGTGTGTCTAGTGGCTAGGGTTTCTAGGAAACCTAGGGTGGCCACTAAGAAGGTTGCAAGGGGAGTCACCCCTAGAGTCAACCTAGGTAAGACCCAAATGACCAAGGCTGACAAGCCTAGGAGGGTCATTAGAAAGGTATCTAGGGAGGTTATCCCTAGGGAATACCAAATTAACTCTAGGAGCTCAAATAGATTTTGGGTTCCTAAGAGCATGATTGATTCACGCTAGATGGGTTTAGGGTGTGCCAACCTTGATTGGATGGGTAGTTAACTCAACCATGGCAAAGGTGGCATTTTAGGTCATTTTCAAGGTTATGGCTACCTTGGGAATGTGGTTTGATTTGAATCCTAAAGGTTTTAGGATGTGCCAGTATTAATTATGAGTATTGATAAAATGATCGAATTGGCACAATTTAGGATTAGAGGTTTTTTAGTGTGTCATTTTGGGTTTTTGGCACACTAGGGAGATTAGTGATAATATGGCAAAATATATTTAATTATATCAAATGACAATTAATATTAAAATTTAGGTATTATTATACCTATATATTTTATATGTCATGATTTGTTTGCCATATGTCATGACATGACATCATGTTTACTTTTGCTTAGAATTAAGTTTTAAATGTCATGTGTTTTTAGATTTTATCTTATGCCATGACATCATGATCATTGGCCATGTTTTAATAATGCTATCATTTATGCCATGATCATACATTCATGCATTAACTTGATTAAAATTGATTTAAGGACTATGGCATGACTTGGAGTCCTAGTTATAAGGGAATCAAGTAGAGTTGCTTTAGAAAATGCATGAAACCCTAGTTTAGGGAGAACAAAACCCACATCTCACATCCAATTGACATGTATGTGTATTTATACACCCTAGATACATGTGAGATGCTAGGATATGAGTTGAGTTCAAGGTGCATAGTTTTTGCATCTAGTTGAACCAAAACTCATCTAATTTTATTGGTGGATCATTGGGAAAGCTTGTGTACAAGTCATGTACTTAGAGCCCAAGGAATATGATCCAAAATAAGGTTTTGAAATCATTTTAAAATCAATTTAGAAAATCTTGGTGAAGTCTATCTTTTGATAGCAATCACCATTGATGAAGTTGATACAAAATAGGGCCAAAACATTGAAAATTTCAATGGTTTTGAGTTTTGTATCAAACTCACTATTTTATGGGTAAATTATTTTTCAAACATTTTTCACCCATTGTTTTGGTCATAAGTATTATACGTATCAAATTTCGTGATTTTTCGATATAATACGATAATTAGTTATGATTTTCGAAATTAGAGTTCGATAAATTGAATTTGGAAAATTCAGCTACCTGGCAATCCACTAATGTATGTGGCAATCGACTGATTACTGTCAGGAGTCGACTGCCAGATCTGATTTCGGGTTAACAAGGTTGTTTAGCCCATTTTCAGCCATGGTAAAGGTCCCTAACCACTCATAACCCTAGGATATGCTTTGGGAAGCATTATGAAGGGTGAAAATTCATTGGGTATGGAGTTAGAGAGGTGTTAGGTCAAAGTATCAATGTGAGGTGGTGGAAAGTTCAATGTTGAATTTCCAACCTTAATGGTTTAGAGTTCCTATTGGCTTAGGGACTCCCCAAGGACATTGTTGGTGCAATGGTCAAGGGGGAGCAAGCCTTTAGGGGGAGGTATCCATCTTGGGATGATGAATGTGTTTTTCTCCTTGAAAAGGAGAAGTTATTGGGAAAGTATCATCAATTGGGAAAATTGATGATTTTTGATACCCAATTTGGAAATTGGGAGAGTGAATAGGATTGCCTCTCTTGAGTGATATGGGACTTATCACTAAGAAGATGGTAGGCATCCTAGATATTTTTAAATCAAGGGGGAGATTGTAAGATCTCATTGGGACATGAGACATTGACCTCCTTGGAGAGATAACCTTTTTGATGTTAGTCAAAAAGGGGGAGAATGTTTGGGAGAACATTAGGTTTACATTTTCACTTGAATGTTTGGGGGAGAACATTTGATGAGTATTTACCAATTTGGGATAATTGGTAAGGGATTTGAGTTAGTGTTCTAACTCATGATTTGATTTGGTTTTTGTCAAACATCAAAAAGGGGGAGATTGTTGGTGCAATCGGCCCAGGTCACGATTGACCAGACTCGAGTTTGACTCGAGTGATGTTTTGATGTTTGACAAAGGGATTTGACAAAATGGATTGACATTGATGTTGGACATTGATGTCGGTTAATATGTTGGGGAGATTGTTTATACAATCGACCCAGGTTATAATTGACTTTGATGGTTGACTAGGGTTGACCATGTGATTATGGGAAAGTCCAAGCATGGGTCTTGGCAAATGGAAAGTCCAACATGGGTTGGCAAAGGTAAAGTCCAACATTGGTTGGCAAGGAAAGTCCAAGCATGGTCTTGGCATGAAAAGTCCAACATGGGTTGGCAAGGGAAAGTCCAAGCTTGAGTCTTGGCATTTGAGAAGTCCAAGGGTTTGATATTGGCAGCGTAAAGTCCAAGCGGGAGTCTTGGCAGCATAAGTCCAATGGTTGGCGGCGTAAAGTCCAAGCGGAGTCTTGGCGGCGTATGTCCAATGTGCCTTGGCGGTGTAGACACCGTTAACATGACATAGCCGATGGAAGCACCTGGAAGCTAGCGCGATGGATGAACAAGTCATGGATGACTTGGAGGGATCCGAGAGGCGTGAGGCTGATGGAGGTGGCTAGAAGGCTTAGGTCTAGGCTAAGGGTGGTCTAGCAAGTATGGGGGCACCATACTTGGGTTAAAACCTCATTCTTGAGGTTGGCAGTCGACTGGCATTATGGCCGGTTCGACTGCCGTGAGTCGACTTGAGTTCGACTGCCAGGTTAGAGCTGGGATTGCTCTGGCGATCCCGCTCATGGGAGCAATGATCGATGGCTCGCGATGATCGCCAAGGATGGCGATCATTGCCTCGAGTGTCGAAATATTAGCGCTCCGTGCTCGCGTAGCGGTGGCGACATGTTGGCTGGATCGATCCGTTGTCTCACGACAATAGTGGCATCAGTCGACTGGTGACTTATGGCAGTCGACTGATAGGCGGAAATCCAGCCCGACATAGCTTATAAAGGCAGCTCGGAAGAAGGATTTAAGAAGCGATTTCTTGGACATTTTTGAGGCGATTTGCTGCTGCAAATCAGGGTCTTCAACCACGATTCAAGCGATCAACAAGCAAGCGATCTAAAGAGTTTTTGTAAAGTGTTCTTTACTTATCTTATTGTATTTCCTATTATATTTGCTTGTTGTATTTAGATTATTGTTGTAATCTTATTGTAAGAGGTTTCTCCACCTCCGACTTGTGTCAAGAAGGAGTTATTTGATAGTGGTGTGTGTTTGGCATCGCTAGGGCTCGTTTGAGCCCGATCCGTGGAGTAGGAACCGTTATGGTTCCGAACCACGTTATATCATCGTGTTCGTGTGTGATTGTATTTCGTGTATTACTTTTATTATTATTATTCCGCTGCGCTAACACGAATTGTAGACAAGCACGCGAACGATTTCCATCTACGTACGGTCATCACCCGCTATTCACCCCCCCTCTAGCGGCGTCGAATTTCCAACAAGTGAAAGTCTTGATACTCTCATTGTGAGTCAAGGTCTGCTTCATGGTCTCTCAAGAATCTAAAAGGGAACGAATAACTGCCTAAATTTGTTGTTCATCGATCAAATCATGACCAGTAATTTAAGCTCCCGAATCATGTTCGACATCTCCCTGAGGTGTTGAACCATAGTGACATTCAGGTGCTTCTGGTAGTTGTCAAACTTAATTGTCAATTGTCGAACCTTGCTCAAACTCATTCCACTATATCTATCCCTAAGGGTTACCCAGACTGCATGAGCCGAAGGATATGACTCATACTCAAAAACTAGGTCATCAACCATTGAACTTATCAATATACCCTTAGCAGTGGAATCATTTTTCTTCCATGCCTTGTAGGCATCAAGGTCTCATCTGTGTTGTGCAGTGGGACCCTCAATAGGTTCTACCATAATCTGATGTACAATCTCTAGAACTTCTTGTTCCTCAAGAACATATTGAATCTTGAGGTATCAGATCTTGTAGTTTTCCCCATTAAGTTTCTCACCCTTATTCAATTCAGCTATGATGTTCTTTGCTGTCATAACCTACCATAAATAAATAAATTATTCGGTATCATTATACAATCATGATATTTAGGATTAAATGAACTGATCATTTATAATTATACTCATAATAAACTAATCAAAAAGTATATTTCAATAAACTAATACACGCAAACGCGACCTCAAATCTCGCGATGGGAACCGTCGAGGACTTGAAGCACGCACTCGCGCTCAACGCCTGCAAGTGCATGGATGTCGTCAAGCAATAAAAAGATTATTGATCCTACAGGGACTGAGATTCAAGTACTGATTGGTTTAGTGGACGTTATTATTCGGAGTTCCGTTCTAATGGTTGTGATGACGAGGGTTGTCGGTGGTCCTAACTCTAGTACGGTGTCACACGGAGGAAGAGAAGGGTCGATACGAGTCTTTTGAGGGAATTCTAGGATTTCGATTTCTCTTATGTGTCACAGAACACGCTATCAATTGAGTATTATCTAGACGTCTAACTATGGTCTTGTGGAAGTCATAGGTGGGCTCAAAACGATTTTTGCTTCTTCCTAGCAAGTTCTTTCTAATCCTAAACTATTTGCAAAAACATAAGTGACCATAAATCGAAGTCTAAATTATACACATGAATGCAGAAAGATTAAAAACTTGTAAAATTAAACTTGGGTTGCCTCGCAAGAAGCGTTTTGTTTAAGGTTTTTTAGCTCGACCACACTCCTATGTCTCATCTTGGCCTAAGAAGATTTTTTGCCCTTCCCTTCTTGATGCATTTGAATCTTGCTCGTGGGGGAGCAAGATATTTGCTCACTTTACGCCGCTTGCCTTTTGGTCCTCCATCACTATGTCTCTTAAATCTTGCTCGTGGAGGGGCAAAATATTTATTAGCTGCTTTCCTTGGCTCGAGATTGAACATGCTTAGCCTCAAGTAATCATTGGGAGTTTGATCATGATATTCCATTGTGTCCAAATGTTGTAAATAATGTAACTCACCACAGACATCCTCACCAAAAGATTAATTAGTAGATTCTATTATGTCGAATGAAATTTTATCGTCACAATTCACTAAAAGGCCTTCGTTATTAGTAACTACAGTTACAGTGAGGGTTAAGGTAGACTCTTCTAGATCCTTAAGGTTATGAAGTGTTTTGATTGAAGCAATGCACTCCTTGATTAAAGTATCAATTATATAATCCTCAAGTTCTTCTTCAAGTGGCGATTGAATGCATTATCCTTCTTCACTTCCTATGTCATCTACGTCCTCCTCATCCGTTCGTTCAAAGTGAGACTCCGTCATATTGGGTGTAATCCAGTCATCAAAGTCACCTTCTCGTCATTTGGTTTCTTCTCTTGCTAGATCTTGTTACATAATCTCCGCAAATTATTGGCTATGCTCCTCGCATTTCCTAGTAAAATCGGCTAGCAAGGTTTCTATGCGGGGACTTGGTTCTGGATAAAATTCACATGGTGATTCATAGCTCTCATACTCACTTGGGAAATAATATTGAGGGTTCAAGTAGCCAAGGTCATAACTATATAAATAGGATTCATCTCGTGGCCACTGGTTGTAATCATAGGTGATATCTTCTTGTTCAAATTGCTAAGGTTCAAATATATCCGGACAATCATTATTGGTATGTCATGTTTCACCATAATGCTCACAATAGATGTTACCAAAACTCACAGCATTAACTTGACCATAATCATGAGAAAAAGCATGCAAGTTTATCTACAATAAAATATAAATAAGGAAAGGAACAGCAGTGCCACAGCAAGAGACTAGAGCTGCTGGAACTATGATTAATCTAAAAGAAAAACTGCTAGAAAATAACTAAAGCTAGAAGAAAATTAAAATCTAAATTAGAACCAAATTAAACTAGAAAACAATAAAAACTAGGGAAATAAACCTAAACTAGGTCCGATCCAACTGTCCACTTTTGATTCAATAATAAATCAATCAGTCCCCGACAACGGCGCTAAAAACTTGATGCACATGAACGCGACCTCAAATCTCGCGACGGGAACTGTCGAGCACTCGAAGCGTGTGCTCGCACTCAATGCCCGTAAATGCACGGATTTCATCAAGCAATAAAAAGATTATCGATCCCACAGGGACTGAGATTCAAGTACCGATTGGTTTAGTGGACGTTATTGTTCGGAGTTTCGTTCTAATGGTTGTGATGATGAGGGTTGTCAGCGGTCCTAACTTTAGTACGATGTCACACGGAGGAAGAGAAGGGTTGCTACAAGTCTTTTGAGGGAATTCTAGGATTTCAGTTTCGCTTGTGTGTCGCAGAACACGCTATCAATTGGGCATTATCTAGACATCTAATTATGGTCTTGTGGAAGGGACATCATACACTTTCTCGATGAGTCTTCGCATCTATCGGGAACTACCTTTGCCATACCAGGTCGACCCCTGGCTTTAGGATGGGATAGGCGGTACGAGGATGTCGATTCAATCCCTATGACGAGTCGGAACGTGTCTCGTTTCCAACTTTATTACACTTTTCTATCTACGATTATCGAAGATGAGGCCAACCCCTAGGTTCCTCCTTAATTCTCCTAAATCTTTGATACGAGGGCTTTCACCTCTCGTATCGGCTATGCACAGTAAATAGAAGATCAAAACAAATAGCTATCGATCTAAACAATCACCAATTGCAAATATGATTTCAAGAATAGAAATATATTTGAAATAACATGTTATACGCACATAAACTACTCCCTAATCCTAGAATCAGAGAATCTACTCCATGAATGTGAGAGGAGAAACACAAAGCGTAAAAGAATTCATAGATACAATGCAAATTATGTAAGGAAAGTGAATTACAATGCACTTTGGTTCCTCTCTCTGACGTTGAAGCGCATAACTTGATCCTCGAGCCGCTTCCTTCCTCCCCGTTGCAAGTTTCTGGTGCTTTTTAAGGCACCGGTGTGTCGTCCCGACCGTTGGGCCTCTCCCCCCTAGGGTTTGGGTGTAGCTTCCTTTATATAAACATCAAGCAGGATCTCTCCGAAACCTGAAAAATAATTGAATCGCGTCGAAATCGCCCAGTGCCACACGACTGTGTGGATTCACACGGCCAGGCCGTGTGTGGCGCTGGGGCATGAGTCGTGTGGATTCACAGGGTCAGGGTGTGTGTCCTTCTGTTCTAGCTGCCAAATATTTTCTTTTTGCTCCAAAAGTGTGACATTTTCTCCGTAGAATACTGTCCTGCACACAAGAGTACAAAGAGCAGATCTCCAAACCAGAAAATAAGAAATACATGCAAAATAAAGTGAAATATGCAAGAATCAAATATAAAATGCAACGAGATGTGAGTGAAAATTATTCCTAAAATCCTATATATTTTGCTCACATCATAAACAAATAGCATGTATCATGTAGAGTAAACAACATAAAATGAATAAATTATTTTGAATGAACATATTATTAACATAAATATATTGTACATTGTTAACACATAACAAATTCTACTAAGAATGTTTCGCATAACATTCTTATTACTTATAACTAAAAAACTCTAATTATATATATATATATATATATATATATATATATATATTCAACGTGTGCTCCTAGAGGAGAACACTACTCCTAGAGCAGTATGTGCGCACGAACACTCCTCCACGATCAATTAGTGATCATATTGTTACAGCATGTGGACAGTTAATTTGGACAATTTAACTTTTAACACAACCAATGAAATCTAATAGAAAATGTTATACAATAAAAGGTAAATAGTTCAAAGTGGAAATATAGTATTCACTGATTTATGGATTAAAATTTATCATTACTATATTGATTTAGGATTGTCACTTAGATGAACATAATTTATGCACTAGTTTTAAAGTTTCAAATTAATTATTCAAGATATACAAACCATTGTGTGTCTTTATCTCATTGCATACAATCCATTGAGTTATCGGGTTTGCTATCAATCAACATCTTTTAGTACGTAATATTCCTATTTATTATTTTTGTCACTCAAAGACAAGGTTCTCCTTTAACAATGAATGCTAAATAAGTGTTTCCGTTAGTCACCAAAATGTCTTTAATGTTCCACAAATTTATTTTCTCCTTTTATATATTTTGTTACTTGATTCTTCTCCTTAGAACTTCGAGATTAGCAACGTTCTTTTCTTGCTTTAGCACCAAGGACCAAGCTCCCAGGGTTAGCCCAGTTAATAAGTACAAAGGGATAATTTTTAAGTGGACAGGGATCAATTCCCAGGGAGAAGGGAGATCATGACTCTGGATCATCGACAGACTCTCTCCTTTGCACTTGCCACCTAGGTCCTGATTTACCTCCTCCACCAATAGGGTAGCTAGAGGGGGCCGCTTATATAGCGGTTCCACATTTTTTTTAGCACCAAGTACCAGAGGCGTTGTAAAATACTGCAGATAAATGACTAAAAGGGGTAATATTATTATTGGAAAATAATAATAATAATAATAAAAGTATATGGGTTAATTAAATCTAACTTAGGCTTATTGTTATGGGTTTAATTGGGGCTAGGTATAAGCCTTATAAGGTAAACCCGACCCAATTTTATTCAAATTAAACTCATTTTCTCCTTCTCTAACGTCAAGCCATTCGGTGTTTTCTTCACCGCACTCAGCCTTCTCCGCGTGAGCATTTCCCCAACTCGCGTTATCTCCTTCACTTCTTCCCATCACGAGAGCCAAATCGTCTCATCTTCTCTTCTTCTCTGAAGCACGCGGCTGTCGAGCCTCTTCTTCTCCTTTTCGGCCATCTCATCTCCTCTGTTTTGGCCGATGCTTGGCTGACGGAAGGGAAGGAAGCCGACGCCTCTTCGGTGGAA
This sequence comes from Wurfbainia villosa, assembly GCA_025175895.1. Classification (NCBI taxonomy): domain Eukaryota; kingdom Viridiplantae; phylum Streptophyta; class Magnoliopsida; order Zingiberales; family Zingiberaceae; genus Wurfbainia; species Wurfbainia villosa. Next base: position 38,031,528 of record CM046006.1, read on the forward strand.
GATCCGGCTGGGGCAAAAAATGGCGACTGGGCAGTCGGGTGGAGGTTTTTTCTTCGGATAGAGAGCAGAGCCGTCGAGGAGGGGGATTTCGCTGTCGGTGGTCGTCAAAGCTAGGTAGGAAATGCTTACCTTCTTACCTTGGATGAAATCCATTCTTCCTTTGAAATCCATACCACTTGAACAAAAGATTGTCGAAGCTAGGGCAGCAGGGGTCTTTCCGATAAACAGGGCAATTTGGGGGAAAATTGCCAATGGATCCCAAGTGCATGTATAGTTGGTTGTTCATTCTCTTCAATTATTGTTGTTCGAATTTGTTGTCTGTCGAGGAGTTTTGGCTATGAGTAGGAGTCTTGGTCAGTTGAGAGGGTTGTGGGTCTTGGTTGTGGTGTTCTATGGAGGGGTTGTGCGTGTTCTGTGATTTGGTTGTGAATAAGGCTATGAATAGGGTTTTTCTTGGCCACGAAGGGGCTGTGAGTGCGTTGTTGGGTGGTTGTGAATAGTTGTGAGGGTTGTGTTGGCTGTGAAGGTGAGTTGTATAAGTTGTAGATCACTGTGATTCGGTTGTGAATAAGGCTGTGAAGGTTGTGATGGTTGTAGATGGAGCTGTGATTAGTGGTTTAAATGGTTAGAGAGTTGTTTTGGGTTGTGAAATTATTCTGTGAATGGTTGGGTGTGATACCTCCACTTGAGATCAAGAAGTTGTGCAAGTGTAGATAAGTTTGGTAAGTTAAGTGTTGTGATTAGGGATTGATTTTACCATTTATCTTGTTGGTGTTGTTGTTACGGCAGATTACTTGTGAAGGCTGCTAGTTGGAGACATTTGCCTTTGATTCGACTATGGGATTGATATATAGGATCCTGGAATTGGGGCAAGAAGTTGTACTGGTGAAACAAATCAAGGTGAGTTGTGATTTAAGTGTTATGGATGAGAATGTTTGATTTATAGCTAGCGTATTATTGGTTTGTTGATTAAGAGCTAATGGAGGAAGTTGTTCAGCTAGCTGATCGAGATATAAAGGTGGTGTAGGATGTATGATCGAGACTTTAATTAGTATTTGAATAATGGATTTGAATATGAGATCGATGTAGGATTCGATTTGGTCATGTTAGAACTTAATTGTAGTTCGTTCATGTTGTCTTATAGGATTTTGTTAAGTGACAGATATTTGTACGCATGGACAGCTAGCGGAGCTATTTAACAAGTGAGTAATTTTTCTACCCTGGTCAAGTAGTAGCTAAACCCTGAAGTACATAACTTCATATTATTTCCACTTTGACCTTGACTCCACTCTAGTTTTTCTAATGCTTGATACTTAGTCTTTTTCCTTTTAAATACTCTATTGTTGTTATCACATTTTCTTTCATCATGATTATGAGTTATAGATGTGATGTATGTAAGCCTATAGTTGTTCAATTAGGTGTATTTAGTAGAGTACGAATGAAGACTTGATTTGTAAATGGGATAAAAAAAAAAGGTCATCCGGGGGAGTGGGTAATGTCCTGAACATAGAATTAAATCTTATGATAAATCCTTATATTGCATACCCATTTCTGATTATGTGTTTATTTATGGTCATATGGATTGTGGATAGTGCGTCGCTACGGACCAGTGGTCCTAGCTTGGTTGTGATCAATTGAGTATGACTCTCTGTAGGATAGAGAGTATGTTGATCAGATTAGTATGACTCTCTGTAGAATAGAGAGTCTGTGATGGATGTTTGTATGTATGACTATGTATTCATGTCATTTACATGCATGCTGGCGACTTGGTCTCTCTTATGGTCGAGAGAGTCGTCAGTCACCCTGCCTCCGAGGTTACTCATGGTGGTAGTAGCTGGTGTGAGGGTAGAGCATTTGTTGTGTCGCACTCTGCCACTATAGACGGTGGTAGTTAGAGTTGCGTGCAGTTGTCCTGTGTGTGTGACACTTGACTACTCATGGGTAGTGATTATCGGAGTGGCCAATAGTAGGGACCCCCATTGTGTAGCTAGCTCTTTATGTTTATATGCTACTTGTTCATACTGCCCACTCGGCCACTCGAGAGTAGTGATTGGTGTTGAGTGGGGACAGTTATCTTGTCGATCCACCTAGGCCACACTGGGGGCATGGTAGCTATTAGGGTGAGCAGACATGACCATGCATTCTGCATTATCATGTTATATATATATATATATATATATATATATATATATATATATTGATTAGTGTATATATAGATGCAGCCTATATGTATGCTTATTGTGATGTTGCATTTGTTTGTGCTATGCTTGGTGTGATATAGGGAAAGTGGAGTTAGTTACATACCATTATCAGGATCAAGTCGGTATTTGGTGGTAGATGTAGGAAAGAACCTTCGGGGAATAATATATCACTTGATCATGGTTTAGTGATGTTGAGAGAGAGGGAGTATTTCCCCACGTCACTTTCTTTGACTCATTGTTAGGGAATTCTTGAGCTTCAAGTAGGGTGATCGTTCAGTAATGGGAGTACCATGCAAAGTCGTTAGACTTGTTGAGGTTACGACCACCTAATAGCTATGCTTGCTGCATTTGTTTGTACATCATCATACATGATACCTGCATTTGTTATATGGTTGTGTGTGGGATACCTGTGTATGAGTTGGTCGGACTATTGCATATCATTGACCAGTATCATGATGTAGTATGAGTTAGTCCAAATTTATTGTGGTATATTGTGGATATATGCTCAGGTTGGATGAGTGTAGCATAGCAGACTTTCAGGTATGTCTGCATTTTATGTTGTCCATTTGTTTAGTTAGTATATGTATATATATATATATACCTGATGTACCTTTAGGTTATATTGTTGAATTACATATGATATTTTGATATATACGTGTTCTTTCATATTACCGTTGAGTTTATACTCACCACCATAGACCCTGGGTTTTCTTGTCGCCCAGGTAACAGGTAGAAGTCTTGGTGATAGCTTGGAGCATCGCTAGTTGATCCATCCCATCTCATTTCTGAGGCTCCCATGGATATTTTGGATTTTTCCGTATGCTTTAGTATGTATTTGGAGTTTATTTGACGTTTTGTGTTGTGGACTTGTTCTGTGGGTGTACACCTATGTTTGTTTCGGATTTTTATGTCGGTATGTGTTGTTGTGAGTTTGTTATTATGTTGTGATGGTTTCCGCTGTGTTTTGATATAGATATATTTATTTATGTTTGTGTGGATGTGGCCGAAAGGCCTTGTATCAATAGGATATGTTGTCACGTACAGGGGAGATGTCGTCCGTTTTCTTTTCGACTTGGCATACTCTTGGGGCATGACAACTTTATTGGTATCAGAGCCCTAGGTTTTGCGTTGTCATACAATGTTATTTTTGTCGAGTCTTGGATTCTCGGGAGTTGATTTGTTTTTGGTTTTGGTTTTGTGAGATGAGATTGACAGCGGCATGAGCTCCGGACAGTACTAAGTAAGAATTCCTGATAACTTATATTTAGTTAGATACTTATCTAAATTTGTTCAACAGGTGTATACAGTCAGAGCTATGACACCTGTGCAGACTCATAGTAGGGGTCGTCCACCGAGGCGACCAGTCGGAGTTGCCTTTAGGGTTTATACTCTCAATTTTGTTAGCTATGCATTTAATGTTTATAACAGGGAATAACATATAGTGTGTTGGTTATTAATCGTAATCGTGGTTTGAGTTGACCACGGGAATGACCCGTTGAGTCTGTGAGTCTTGAACCTGTGTCAAAAAAGTGAATTTCCTTTGAGAGCCGACTGATACCGAGTCGGAAGGTAGGGGTCAAGTCGTCACATTTCTTGTGAAAATCAAAGACTATAGTCTTAGGGATTTTCACTAATTGTGCTAGTCAGATCATTACCTGTTGGGTAATGAACAAGACGTGTAGGCTATTGTTGATGCAAATAGCGGAGGCTAGTTTACGGTGTTTCATAGGGATTTTGATCCCTGAGTTGTTCGTGTTGGGTGTATAACTTTGAAGGTACTTTTGAGTACTTAACTCGTGTGATACAGGGAAAGTGGAGTTAGTTGCATACCATTATCTATCACTTGATCATGGTTTAGTGATGTTGAGAGAGAGGGAGTATTTCCCCGCGTCACTTTCTTTGACTCATTGTTAGGGAATTCTTGAGCTTCAAGTAGGGTGATAGTTCAGTAATGGGAGTACCATGCAAAGTCGTTAGACTTGTTGAGGTTACGACCATCTAATAGCTCAAGAATGCGAAGGATTGTTTTAAGTCACCCATGGTTTATTGGCTTACATTTGGATTGGGATGCTTGGACCTTCTATCAGATTCTGTCGGAAGACATTGGATCAAGTCATGAGTTTAAAAATGACTTCGTACAAGTGTTTAAGAGTTGGAGACCGATAAGCAGATATTACAAGTCAAATTATTAAAATCAGAAGTCTCTGAATGTTGGATAAAAGGATCTAGATCGGAGTCATGAGTTATGAGTTGTCCCGATTTGCATCTCCATTTTGGCAATTGACTTTAGTTTCTCCATGGTAGTCTTTTGCACCTACATGAACTCAGTTGCCAAGAGAAGAAGTTGGATGAGTTTACATCTTTACTCGGGAGGAGATGTAGAAAGTTGAAGGATTGATCATTTGAGGTATTATTGTAGTTTACCTTACTTGATGATATATTGAGAGATACTGATAGTTTATAGGTATCTTTGTCTAGAACCTTCATAGATAAGATTAGAAGGATTTCTATATTTGGATCATGTGGATTAGTTGTGTTTCCATCGACAGGTGAGATGTTGAGTTGATTACTGTGATGATTATCAGAGAGTTATGATATTGATTTTGGATGTTTAGAAGATGATTGTTGGAGATGTTATATTATGGTAGGAGAGTTGACTTAGTTTTTATATTGTTGACTTGGTTGATATGATTTGGATATCTTGATATTAACTTGGATGTTATGATATTGAAATGACGGTATAAAATGTCTCTCAGATGTGTGTATAATTTGAGAGTATTCAAATGTAGTTTCGAATGAACTCTCAGGCTTGCCATTGCATAGGCAAGTGGAGTATTTGATCGGAGTGATTTCGAGAATAATTTTGATATTGAAGATCTTATATCAGGAGAAAATTTCTGATGATTACTTTACCGATTGAGGTAATGATATTTTAGAGCAAAATATCTTTACTTATGATGTATTGGCTGAGGGATGGTGTAAAGCACACAAAGTAGTTGAAGCTCGTGATGTACTCAATGCAATGTCATTCATTGGATGTGAGCCAAATCGAGTTGTTTTGATACTCTCATTGATCGGTTTTGCAAAGTTGGCAAGGTTGATGATGCACAGGAGGTATTTGTTAGAATGACGATTTTACCATAAGATAATTTTATTGGTAACAGTGTTGCTAAACACTATGGAAATTGGAAGAACGTAAGTTGCGATTATAGGAGGTATTGGATGGGATATTTATCTGTCCCAGTATTTCTTCTAGAGAAGATCCGAAACTCTTTGTTAAAAGAGAGATGGACTTTTGAGATTATGCATCGATTCTCGATGATGGAGTGCAGTAGCTATTGAGAATGAGTATCCTTCGTTGTGGATAAATGATCTGTTTAGATCAGCTAAAGAACACCTGTGTAGACTCTAGGATTGATTTAAGATTGGTGCGTTGATATTGTAGTGACTTAGTGTCATACAATTATCATTGTCTGTGTGATGATTGATATATCATCAGCTTAGAGTAAAAAGGATGCACGTGTATGGAGGATGACATTTCATACTTAGTATGAATTTTATGAGCCGTTGATAATGTTGTTAGACGTATTTAATGATTTAGTTGTTTATGAATATGAGAAATTGTGTATTTTGGACACGATTGAATCAGTTTTTGGTTGTTGGAGTTGCGTAACTTGGCTACTGTTGATGGTAGTAGTTGGAGTTGTGCACTCGACCACCGTAGATGGTGGTTTCTTTGTAGGATTTGGTTATTACTGTAGATGTGGATAGAATGTTGTTAGCATTACTATACCACAGATTTGTTTGACCAAGAAGGTGATGGAAATCACTTGGTCAGAAGCTTGTGAAATTAGGTTTCAGGGCCTAGATGATGATTGACGTTTGCACTAGTGTTAACTAATCCTTCTGGTGGGGATGGAAGGGTACTGTACATGGATGCATCATTGTAGGGATTGGAGCGAATTCAATACAGTTGCATTAGACGTATCTTATGCTTACGTCAGTTAAGAAACTATGAGATAAGTTGTTGTGTACATGATGTGGTTCTAGCAGATATGATCTTGTGTAGTAGTTGTGTGGAGCAAAAATGCTCATGGAGTTTTGACTAGCTACTGGGTAGCTACTATAGAGTTACTGGAACACGAACAGTTGCAACAAGGGAGAATGGTCACTATAGTCTCTCATGCACTTACAGAGTGTGTGGTGGAGTGGATTTTGGATGGTAGATGGACTTCTCTTGTGAAAAGATAATTCTCCGTCTCTGATAAGGATAGTGGGTTCCAGAGTTATATTGTTTAAGGAAGAGTTGCTACAGGAAGCACATCATTTGAGATTTGCTATACATCCTGATGGTACTCGGATGTACCGAAATTTGAAACATTTATACTAGTGGAACGGTATGAAGAGAGATATTGCAGACTTTGTTGCTCGATGTTTAGTATGCCAGTAGATGAAAGCTACACATCAAAAACCCATTGGGTTGCTTCAGAAAATTCTGATTCCGGGATGGAAGTGGGAGCGTATCACTTTGGATTTCGTTACGGGATTGCCCAGAACCCGTAAAGGACATGATGTGATTTGGGTGATTGTGGATCGATTAACCAAATCCGCTTATTTTCTTCCTATTCGTGGGACGGACTCATTGGATCGTCTGGCAGAGTTGTACTACCGAGAGATTATCAGGATGCATAGAGTGCCTTTGAGTATTATATCTAATAGAGACCCATGATTTACCTCGCGATTTTGGTAGAGTCTGCAACAAGCCATGGGAACAGAGCTTCGGCTTGGTACAGCATTTCATCCACAGACAGATGGACAGTCTGAACATACCATTCAGACATTGGAGGATTTGCTGAGATCTTGTGTTATACATTTTGAAGGCAGTGGGAAGGACCACGTTCATTTTGTGGAATTTGCCTATAACAACAGCTACCACTCTTCTATTCAGATGGCTACTTTCGAGGCCTTATACGGTAGACCCTGTAGATCTCTCGTGTTATGGGAAGAGGTTGGAGAGCGACAGTTGTTGGGTCCACAGAGTATCCAGTGTGATGCAGAGTTGGTACAAGTCATTAGACGACGGTTATCCGAGGCACAGGATCAGCAGAAGAGTTATACGAACCGGAGGCGAAGGCCTTTGGAATTCTTAGCCAGGGATCATGTATTCCTACGAGTTTCACCCACCAAAGGAGACAAGATTTGGACTAAAAGGAAAATTTGTGCCACGCTACATAGATCCATTTGAGATATTGGAGCGGATTGGGGGTGTAGCTTACCGATTGGCTTTACCTCCAACACTTGCGGGTGTTCACAATGTATTTCATGTTTCTATGTTGAGGAAATACATGACGCATCCTGATCATGTTCTGAAAGAGGTTCCGATTCCACTTCAGCCTAATGCAACTTACGAGGAGATTCCAGTACGAATTCTTAGTCGCAAGGAGCGACAGTTGCGGAACAAAACCATCTGACTCGTAAAGGTTGGATGACAACATCATACTAATGAGGAGGCTACGTGGGAGCTGGAAGATACTATCCGAGCTCGATACCCTCATCTGTTCACTTGAGGTATGTGGTCATTACGGAAATTTCTTGTATTGGTTCTTACTATTAAGTACGAAATTTGGGGAATAAATTTTATTAAGTGGGGGAGAATGTAAAATGCCGCAGATAAATGACTAAAAGGAGTAATATTATTATTGGAAATAATAATAATAATAATAATAAAAGCTTATGGGTTAAATAAGCCTAACTTAGGCTTATTGTTATGGGTTTAATTGGGGCTAGGTTTAAGCCTTATAGGGTAAACCTGACCCAGTTTTATTCAAATTAAACCCATTTTCTCCTTCTCTAACGCCAAGTCGTTCAGTGTTTTCTTCACCGCACTCAGCCTTCTCCGCATGAGCATTGTTGGTGCAGTAGGCACCTGAATCGAACCTGAGTTTTGATTATAGCAAATACACAAAGTTAAGTTCACTTTGTTATCTCACGAGCTAAATCAAGTGTACAAAATTGCTAAGCTAAGCCGAAGGTCAGCGACACCCGGAGGGAACCATGGTGGTCGGGCGACACCGGGAGGACTTCAGAGGGAGCGGAAGAACTCATGTGAAGATCGGAAGCGAAGCTTCAAAGGTAAAGGTTGAGGTAAGCTCGTGTGAGTGAGTGTAAGTAAGGTCGTGTCCTCCGTAAGGGGACATCCTTAGGCGTTGATCCAACCAAGACTTTCCATGAAAGGTCTAAGTCAAAATCGGATGGTAAATGGCCATCGAGCATACTTATATTAACTGCATTTTTGAGTTAACTCTTCATTTCAGCTGGAAACCCTGCCATCAGTCGACTAATGCCTCCAGCAGTCGACTGATAGGGTTGATCAATCGACTGATGGTAAAGATCAACCTCGAGGAGAGTCAAAACTTATCACCATTTCTCAAGGGTTAGGTGGCATCACCTCATGAAACCTCATCTCAACTATTAGGGTTTCACTAGGCTATAAAAGTAGGGGTTCTCCACCCCTTTTTTATCATTCTAAGAGCCTCCAAGTGCTTCCAATACGCTACGACTCTCTGACATTCTTACGACGACGAAGCGCTCCCGAAACGACGACTAGAGCTCAACCTTCTCATCTACAAGTTGTCGGTAAAAGTTATTTTAAAGTTCAATCAGTACTTGTAATTCTTGTTTTATTATCGTGCTTTCATCGTAATGAGAAGAGGGGGAGTGTCCCTCTATCTCAATCCTTTTTGTGATTTTGTAATCGCTTACTCCTACCTCTAACGAGGAGTGTTTTTAGTGGTTTGCTCTCCGTACATGGTCTAGGACCGTTAGGGCCTTGGATTAGCAGCTGAAGATTGTGAACCAAGTAAAAACAAAGAGTATCCTATTTATTTTCCTCTGTGTACTTTTTCATTAAACGAATTCTCTCGAAAAGTTTTCTCGCGTACTATTCACCCCCCCCCTCTAGCGCTTAAATTGATCCAACAAGTGGTATCAGAGTCGGGGGCTACAATTTGGTGAAACCACCAATCAAGCAATTTTTATAGATTTTTTTTCTGTTTATTTTTGTTTTACGAGTTTTACTTTTCGTTTAAATCCATTCTCCTGCACTACTAATCCAAGACGAAAGTCTTGGTACATTTCGATTGCTTTTGTTTTGCGAGGTACTTATTTTCCTTATTTTGCCTAAATGGCTCATCTCGAAGGGTTTAGCACTGTCCGACCTCTATTTTACAACGGAGATGACTTCCGTTATTGGAAGGGTCGGATGGAGTGCTTCCTTAAGACCCAAATCGAGATGTGGATCGTAATCCAAATCGGATTCACTCTTCCTACTAATGAAGTGGGTGAATCCTTGGATTACGATCAGTGGACTAATGCCATGAAAAGACAAGTGGAAGCCGATGCAAAGGCTACTTAAATCCTTTAATGCGGCTTGTCAAAAGAGAAGCTAAACCGCGTCGGCCCCTTCATAAGTGCGAAGGACTTGTGGACTAAACTTGTAGAACTACACGAATGAACCGATGATGCGAAGGTATGTAAGAGTGATTTGCTTTTTAATAAGTTATATAATCTTAAGATGCAAGAACACGAGGCAACACAACTACACGTCTGCATTCAAGACATCGTTAATAGCTTGCACGTCATTAGACAATAAGTCGAGAATCGAGACCTTATAAGATATGCTTTAAATGCTTTCCCTAGGACTACCTTGTGGGCATCCATGGTCGATGCTTACAAGGTCTCTAAGGACCTTTCAAAAATTAGATTAGATGAGTTATTTTCTAAATTTAAACTCCATGAACAGTCTAATTTGGTTCCCAAGAAAGGTATTGCCTTACTTGCAGGTTCGAAGAAGAAGGTCGCAAACAAACCACCCCCCCCCCCAAGAAAGAGGACGAGTACGAGTATGAGTCAAAGGTAGACCCCGAAATGGAAACCGAACTAGTGAACCTAGTCCAGAAGATGATCAAGAGCCAAAGACGACCCATCAATCAAGGTAAATCTAAGTCTAATTCGAATTTGAGATGTTTTGAAAGCAATAGGTTCGGAAACATCAAGTCGGAGTGTCCGAAACTAAAGAACAAAGCACCCAAGACCAAGAAAGCGCTTAACGCTACTTGGGAAGAATCATCGGAGGAGGAAGACAATGATCTCATCCTTATGGCCAAACCGACTGAGCCCGATCAAGAGTCCAAACCCAAGGAAGAGTCCGAGTCCGGATCCGATGACGAGTCGCTATTCAAGACAAGCCACGGATACGCATCCGGTTCAAAAGAGTCACTTAAGGTAAATCAATCTTTGCTTAGCACTTTATACAATGCAATTAAATTCTTAACTAGAAAGTTAGCTAAGTCCGAGTCCAAGGTTGAGACCTTACTTAAGGAGGTTAAACTCCTTTAACACAAGGTCTCTCTAACCTCTTCGACTAGTCAAGTTCAAAAGGAGGACTCAACTCGAGTCGAAAAACTCAAAGTTGAGAACTCACTTTTGAAAAGTCAAGTCGAAGACTTTAGGGATACGTTGGAAAGGTTCACTTTGGGATTCAAGGGACTTGACCTTTTACTTGGATCACAAAGGATCGTGTACAACAAGGTCGAGCTTGGGTTTAGCTCAAATACGACAAACAAGTCGTATATGTCAATTGTAATTCGAAATAGAATACATGTCCAAGCATGGGTCCCTAAGACCACTTTGATTTCTCAATTAGGTTCTAACCAGTACTGGGTTCCCAAGGACCAAAATTTGTTTATGTTATTACTTAGAATTTGCATGCTTAGGTCTTTTTCTTTTTATTTTTAGAATGGTTAGATAGGAACTATAACTCGTCTATTAGTAATATATGAGAGATGTCCTAAGGCAATCACCTTATGTTTGAACCATTTATATGACAAATGAAAATTCACTATTTGAGTATACATGTTTTCATGTATTTGATTAGATCTTAAACTCATTTATTGAATGTCCACGATACGATTCACAGCATGAGAGAATTTGTGATTGGATCACAACTAGTGAGTATCTCTACATGTGTAATTGTGATGTATCGGAATTATCCCTAGTCGATGAATTGATGGATTTGGACACCATCAATTCTGTCAAGACTAGCACGAGGTATACTCCTTGGTGTATCTAAGCAGTTGATTCTCACTAGTTGGAGACATTGTGATGTCCGGAGTTAATCGTGGATGCTAGTTATGGTAACTAGTTCATTAGAGTGACCAGCCATAAGACTTCATATAGTTCTCTGCATATATATAGATATGTCAATGAAGTTCTTACTGCAGTTTAAGTGCGATGTTCCTTTGACTTACGGTATTCAAGTCATCTTGATCATAAAGACTTATGCTTTGACATCTTAAGCAAGCATCTCTGAGGAGATGTGGACCCGGGATGATTGGGTATAAGTCGAAGTGATCGAAGGTGTTTGAATAGCCTATAAAGGATTCACCACTCCTTGCGAGGAGATGTATACCCATGGTCTCTCGTCGGATTGTTACTAAAGTCTTTGGCCAAAGCATTACATGTTTAGAGTAAGGTACTCTTGGATACATGTGCAGTAACTAGAATCCGTAGGACGAGGAAATGATACTTGGGCTAGGTGTGACATAGTCAACCTAGTGGGGAATGACACTATAGACCATGTCCTAAACCAAGTGGGTATAAGATGAGTGAAGGGAATGGGGCACGATTCATTGTAGCTACTGAAGGGTTTCAGAAATAGTTCTGGATAAACCATTGATCTTTTCGATTAATTCGGGATCATGATGTACTACTAGGTGCCACTCATGATCGTTCTATAATTAATGGTTAATTATAGACAGTCAACATAAATCGAGAACCTATTTGGTCACACGCACAACGAGCATAATTCGAAGGATTTAAAACGAGCTTGAGAATGAGATTCTCATACCGAGAGAAACTAGGTTTGGTTGGACCAAACAAGGAGCGAGCATGAAATCGTTTCAGACGCAATGTAAGCGTGGATGGGCCATGTCTTATGAAGACATAATGGATGAACCAAATTAGTTTAGTTCTAATCCAATGGTGGAGAATAAACCAAAGGGGTTTGGTTTGTTTTAAACGAATGAACCAAAGTTGGTTCGGTTCGTTTTAACTTAAAATAGACCAAATCGGTTTGGTTTATTTTAACTTAAATTAATGGAGTGGGTTAACGGGCTTTTGGTTATGATCCGATAACCATTAGGAGAATTTGTTCTCTATAAAATAGGGCTTAAGGGTTTTGTGAAAACCTAATCCAAGCAACTCCAAAGTTGCCGCCCACCCTCTACTTCTCCTCTTGTGGTCGGCGCCCAAACCCTAGCCGCCGCCCACCCTTGTGCCACCGTCCAAGTTTGTTGCCGGCATCCAAGCTTTAGCCGGTGATCCTCCAGTGACTCTCCGGTGATCCTCCTTGGCTCCGGTGACCAAGGACTTGCTGGCCCTCTTCTCTTTTGCCGGCACAAACTCCTCCACCAAGCTGTCCAGTTTTCTGGATAGCTTGTTTCCTTCGTGTCGGAGCGTCGTTTGGACGACGTTTGGAGCTCCGACAGCGGCTTCTTTGTCGAGGATTCGATCTCCGGTAATCCTCATAGGTGGAGGATGAAGGATTCGTCAAACGGTTGACTAATACCTCTCCGGAGAAGCGAGTTTTTGAGGACTCGTTTTGAATCCGAATTTTGATTCGGATTGTGATCTTCTCTCGATCACATCGTCTTCGACACGAGGCTAGTGAATCGTACGAAGACGAGGCTCATGACTTTGTGAAGTCATCCCGAAGATACTCGGTGTGGATATGGATAGAGGCGATTCTAGCGAGGATCGCTCCGGTTGATGTCTTTCCCGCTACACGTGATACGTAAGGTATATGTAGAATAAATTTCTTTTTATTACAAAATTTGAAACTATGGTTATGTCTACACATATTGTACTATGCATGAGTGTGGTGTGGGTGTTGAAATAAATTAGATTTATTATTTTTATTTCTTCCGTTGTGCACATGTTTACGAAACATGTTCGAACACACTCGTCGCGGTGCTGAAAACTCAACAGTGGTATCAGAGCCCAGGTTGTGTTTCGACATAATCATAAAATTATTTTGCGATAGTCATAATGGTATTTATGGAAATTTTCTACTTTTGGAAAGTTAGAAGAATTTATGAAAATTTTTAATTTTGGAAAGTCTAGAAGTATTTATGGAAATCTTCTACTTTTGGAAAGTTAGAAGTATTTATGGAAATTGATATTTTCCATAAATAAAATATTTGATTAGATTTGGAAATTTATTTCCTAATTTAATCATGATTTAATTTGGAAAATCAAATCTTAAAATATTTTATTTCCATAAGTAGTTTTGATGATTTAGGAAATTTATTTCTTAAATTGACTTTCCACAAATAAAATATGTGATTAGATTTGGAAATTTGTTTTCTAATTTAATCATGATTGTATTTGGAGAATCAAATCTCAAACATATTTTATTTCCATAAATAGTTATGACATATAAGGAAATTTTGTACATGTCATAATTGTATGTCATGTAATTGCATTAGATACATATCATTATGTCATGCGTGTCGTGACATGTAGATGTATGTTATGTATGTCATGTCATGTAGATAATAGTTATTTTCATACAAAGAGGATGAGACATAAAAACCCTGACTCAATATTAAAGTTACACCTTCCATTAATATGGTTAGAACTAGAGTTCCATTTCTTATTTGGGTTGTTGGACTCTCTCCAAGCCTGGCTCGAACCCGAACATGTTCAAACCATAGAATAGTTTAATACTAATATGGTAAGAGTCAGAGGTCAATCGTTAGCTTTGGTGGTTAGACTCTCTCCAAGCCGGGCTAATTGGTTGAATGCACTCTAACCATATTAAAATTATTTCTCGATTAATGGGTTGGCTTTAACCTGGAGCATCGGCTTGTTGGACTCTCTCCAAAGTCGATGTGAAGGGAGGTGAAGTTGGGTGCTATACATATGATGCATACTTATCAATGTGTTAACAACCCGATGTATGTGTGAACATTCAATAAGTTGATAGCACATTGTGATAGTTGTATATATGTGATATGCAATCGGTATATTTGATACCTACCATCGTAGTTATGAATGGTTTGTTGGACTCTCTCCAAGGTTGTTCATATCTATGTTGGATATCAGCCCATTCGGAGATGGACCTATGATCTCCCGAAGTGATTTTGGGGTTTTTGAAATTCGAAAAATGAATGGGATTTATAAATGTATGTTGATGCATTTTAAAATCATTTTCTCATATATGCTCATTTTGTATTTCTAGGTTAATCGATTGATCATGACGTCTTTGAATTTGCGCACTATTTTGGATTCAAACAAATTGACTGGGCCTAACTTCCTGGACTGACTTAGAAACTTGAGAATTGTTCTTAAGGCGGAAAAGCTAGCGTATGTCCTTGAAGAGCCTCTTCCCAACCGTCCTAGGGATGATGCAACTCCAGACCAATTGTTGGCCTATTAGAAACATATGGCAGATTCTATACTGGCGAGTTGTATCATGCTAGCTGCGATGGTACCTGAGCTGCAAAAGCAGCATGAGCATATGGATGCTAATACCATAGTCTTCCATCTTCATGAGTTGTTTGGTGAGCAAGCAAGATCCGAAAGGTTCGAAGTCTCTAGGCTCCTCTTCACCTCTAAGATGCAAGAAGGTTCGTCTGTAGTGCAGTTTGTGCTAAAGATGAACGGGTACATCGAGCGGCTGGCCACCCTCGGGTTTGTGATGGATCATGAATTAAGTATTGACTTAATTCTGCATTGTTTGCCCAAGAGTTTCTCACAATTTGTGATAAACTATCGGATGAATAAATTAGAATCCACTATTCCTGAGCTCCTCAATATGTTGGAGACTGTGAAGCCTTCTGTGAAGCATGAGGAGAAGGCGGTTCTGTTAGTTGATTCCTTAAAGAAAGGTTCTAAGAGGAAAGCAAAGGAACAGAAGAAAGGGAAGAACAAGAAGGCTAAGAAGGCAGAACCAGCACAAAAGGGCACTTGCCATCATTGTGGCAAGGAAGGCCACTGGCGAAAAAACTGCAAGATTTATCTTGAGTCCATGAAGAAGAAGAAGGCATTCGATGCCCCATCCTCTTCAGGTATCTTCGTTATTGATTGTCATTCTATTTCCTTAGACACTTGGGTATTGGATACTGGGTGTGGCTCACATATATATAATGACATACAGGGGCTAAGGAATAGAAGAAGACTCGTCAGAGGGGAGTCAAATTTGCGAGTTGGCAATGGAGCAAAGGTTGTTGCGGTCGCTATCGGAACTTATTTGTTGAAGCTCCCTAGTAGACTAGTCTTAGAACTGGACAATTGCTATTGTGTTCCTTCTCTAATAAAGAACATTGTTTCTATTTCCTGCTTAAATAGAAATGGTTACCATTTGACGTTTAGTAAAAATTATTGTTATATAACTTTGAATGACGTACTTTATGGAACTGGAACTTTGAGCAATGGTATTTATACGTTGGACGTATCCAGTGACATTTTCAATATCGAAGTGAGCAACAAGCGTGCTCGAAAGGATAATCAATTAGACTCCTACATGTGGCATTGTCGTCTTGGCCATGCAAGCAAGAAACGCATGTCCGAATTACACCGATGTGGAATTCTGGAATCGTTTGAATTGGATTCATATGATACATGTGAATCATGCTTAAAAGGCAAGATGACTAAGTTACCTTTTACAGGAAAAGGTGAACGAGTGGGAGAGTTGCTAGGTCTAATACATACTGATGTATGTGGACCTATGTCAACTCAAGCTTTAGGAGGCTATAGCTACTTCATTACCTTCACCGATGATCACTCACGGTTTGGGTATGTGTTCTTGATGAAACACAAGTCTGAAGCCTTTGAAAGGTTCAAAAAATTCAGAAATGAAGTAGAGAAACAATATGACAAGAGTATTAAAATACTTCGATCGAATCGAGGTGGTGAATACTCATAGTGATGTATCAGACAAATTGGATGCTAAGTTTGATAAATGTCTATTTATTGGATACCCTAAGGAAACAAGGGATTAACAATTCTATCATCCTGTGGAACAAAAGGTGTTTGTTTCAAGGCATGCTGTGTTTCTAGAGAAAGAGTTTCTCTTGCAAGAAAACAGTGGGAGTGTCGTCGAGCTTGAGGAGGCTCGAGAGACTCAAATAGACATTGATGAGATACCTGGTGAAGCACAACAGGCAATAACTCATAGTGATGAGCAATCGGTTGGACCTATTGAAACGCCACATCTTCATAGATCTGGTAGAACACGCAATATTCCTGAGAGATATGGATTTCTCGTAAGTGAATTGAACGACATGTTACTCATTGATGATGAGGAGTCTACCAGTTATGAAGAAGTTCTGACAAGTTCAGAAAGGGATAAGTGGCTTGAAGCCATGAAGTCGGAAATGGATTCCATGTATGAAAATCAAGTTTGGAACTTGGTTGACCCACCTGAAGGCATAAAGCCTATAGGGTGCAAGTGGGTTTTCAAGAAGAAAACCAACATGGATGGTAATGTGATTACCTATAAGGCTAGATTAGTGGCGAAAAGATATCGTCAAAAACAAGGTGTTGATTATGATGAAACTTATTCGCCTGTTGCTATGCTTAAATCCATTTGGATGCTCCTGGCCATAGCGGCTCATTATGATTATAAGATATGACAGATGGATGTGAAAATAGCTTTCCTTAATGGAAACCTGCTCGAGGACGTGTATATGATACAGCCTGAGGGTTTCACATCGGTTGATAAAACCAAGATATGCAAATTGCAATGGTCCATATATGAATTGAAGCAAGCATCTAGGAGTTGGAATATCCGTTTTGATGAGACAATCAAAAGGTTTGATTTCTCACAAAATCCAGATGAACCTTGTGTGTACAAGAAGGTTAGTGGGAGTGCAGTCGTGTTTCTAGTATTGTATGTCGATGACATATTACTCATAGGAAACGATGTTTCAGTCTTACAGTCAGTTAAGATTTGGTTGTCCAAGACATTCTCCATGAAAGACCTGGGAGAAGCAACCTACATCCTCGGGATTAAGATCTATAGAGATAGATCGAAACGGTTGCTTGGTCTTTCGCAGTCTACATATATAGATCGAGTGCTAAAGAGGTTTAGCATGTCAAAATCCAAGAAAGGTTTCCTACCCATCAGGCATGGGATACACCTTTCAAAGTCTATGTGTCCGCGCACAGAAGACGAGAGGATTTGCATGTGTAAGATTCCCTATGCATCCGCAATAGGATCTATCATGTATGTTATGTTATGTACGAGGCCCGATGTATCGTATGATCTGAGTGTCACGAGTAGATACCAGTCTGATCCAGGAATGGATCATTGGACGGCTGTTAAGACAATCCTTAAGCACTTGAGAAGAACTAAGGATGTGTTTCTAATATATGGAGAAGGGGACATGGTGATACATGGGTATGTGGATGACAGCTTCAAGACAGACAAGGATGATTCCAGGTCTCAGTCTAGATACGTGTTCACCTTGAATGGGGGCACAGTGAATTGGAAAAGTTCCAAACAAGATACTGTAGCAGATTCTACCACTGAGGCAGAATACATTGCAGCTTCGGAAGCAGCAAAGGAAACGGTTTGGATCAAGAAGTTCATTTATGAACTTGGTGTGATTCCAACCATTGTTGAAGCAATACCGGTCTACTACGACAATAATGGAGCAATTGCACAGGTGAAAGGGCCAAGGTCTCATCAACGATCCAAACATGTGCTTCGCCGCTATCATCTGATCAGAGAGATCATTAGTAGGAAGGAAATACAAATTGAGAAAATCTCCAATGAAAGGAACTTAGCGGATCCTTTGACTAAGGCATTACCTCAAAGTAAGTTTAAGGGTCATGTTAGAGCCTATAGTATTGGATACCGTAGCGATGGACATTAGGCCAAGTGGGAGTTTGTTAGTAATATATGAGAGATGTCCTAAGGCAATCGCCTTTATGTTTGAACCATTTATATGATAAATGAAGATTCACTATTTGAGTATACATATTTTCATGTATTTGATTAGATCTTAAACTCATTTACTGAATGTCCACGATACGATTCACAACATGAGAGAATTTGTGATTGTATCACAACTAGTGAGTATCTCTACATGTGTAATTGTGATGTATCGGAATTATCCCTAGTCGATGAATTGATGGATTTGAACACCATCAATTCTGTCGAGACTAGCACGAGGTATACTTCTTGGTGTATCCAAGCAGCTGATTCTCACTAGCTGGAGACATTGTGATGTCCGGAGTTAATCGTCGATACTAGTTATGGTAACTAGTTCATTGGAGTGACCAGCCGTAAGACTTCATATGGTTCTCTGCATATATATAGATATGTCAATGAAGTTCTTACTGCAGCTTAAGTGCGATGTTCCTTTGACTTGCGGTATTCAAGTCATTTTGATCATGAAGACTTATGCTTTGACATCTTAAGCAAGCATCTCTGAGGAGATGTGGACCCGGGATGATTGGGTATAAGTCGAAGTGATCGAAGGTGTTTGAATAGCCTATAAAGGATTCACCACTCCTTGCGAGGAGATGTACACCCATGGCCTCTCGTCGCATTGTTACTAAAGTCTTTGGCCAAAGCATTACATGTTTAGAGTAAGATACTCTTGGATACATGTGCAGTAACTAGAATCCGTAGGACGAGAAAATGATACTTGGACTAGGTGTGACGTAGTCAACCTAGTAGGGAATGACACTATAGACCATGTCCTGAACCAAGTGGGTATAAGATGAGTGAAGGGAATGGGGCACAATTCATTGTAGCTGCTGAAGGGTTTCAGAAATAGTTCTGGATCAATCGTTGATCTTTTCGGTTAATTGGGGATCATGATGTACTACTAGGTGTCACTCATGATCATTTTATAATTAATGGTTAATTATAGACGGCCAACATAAATCGAGAACCTATTTAGTCACATGCACAACAAGCGTAATCTGAAGGATTTAAAACGAGCTTGAGAATGAGATTCTCAGACCGAGAGAAACTAGGTTTGGTTGGACCAAACAAGTAGCGAGCATGAAATCGTTTTAGGCGCAATGGGAGCATGGATGGGCCATGCCTTATCAAGACATAATGGATGAACCAAATTGGTTTGGTTCTAATCCAATGGTGGAGAATAAACCAAAGGGGTTTGGTTTGTTTTAAACGAATGAACCAAAGTTGGTTCGGTTCATTTTAACTTAAAATAAACCAAATCGGTTTGGTTTATTTTAACTTAAATTAATGGAGCGGGTTAACGGGCTTTTGGTTATGATCTGATAACCATTAGGAGAATTTGTTCTCTATAAAATAGAGCTTAAGGGTGCGTTTGGTTCAAGTAATCATACATAACCTTAGTTATGTGATTACCAGGGAATAAAACATAACCTTGGAATAAAGTATAACCTTAGATAAAAACCTTGTTTGGTTGGAGGTTTTAATATATAACTTAGTTTAACATTTTACTAAATTATCCTTTGTCTTTGCGCGGCGAAAATATTAATGATCAATCGCCGATAGTGTCCGGCCGATCGGCGGCGATGGTGATCGACCAACGATCGACCGGCAACGGTGGTGACCGACCGACGACGACGACGGTCGACCGACCAGCGGCGACGATGGTGGCCAACCAATCGACGGCGGCAACGGCGATCGGTCGACCGACAGGGACAACGATGGACGACCAATCGGCGGCGGCGACGACTAGTCGGACGACAGCCACCGCCGGCCATCAGTTGATGATGGGCGGCGGTGGCGGCAGTCGGTCGACGACGAGCGATGGCGACGGACGACGGGCGGTGGCGGCAGTGGTAAGCGGGTGGCGACGGCGGGGCCAGTGGCGTGGCGGGCGGTGGTGGCCAGCGGTGGCGACGGCGACGGCGGTGGCGGCGGCAGCGGCGGCGAACAACAGCGGCGGCGACGGTAATAGCGGAGGTGGCGATGGCGATGGGCGGCAGCGGTCGGCGTAGGCGGTAGCGGCGACGACGGGCGACAAATCGATTGAGTTTTGGCAAATTGACATTTAATATATTGGTAGGGGTAATATTGGAAAAAAGTTTCCTTAACCCCGGGAATCAACAAAAACCTTGGTTCTCCAAGGTTTTCCAATTCCCCCTAAAAAGGTTTTTGTTCATAACCAGGTAATGAACAATTACCAGGAAATTATTCATAACCTAAACCAAACAAGATTTTTGTTGATAACCTAACAAGGTTATCAACAAAAACCCTCAACCAAATGCACCCTTAGGGTTTTGTGAAAACCTAATCCAAGCAACTCCAAAGTTGCCGCCCACCCTCTCCTTCTCCTCTTGTGGTCGGCGCCCAAACCCTAGCCGCCGCCCACCCTTGTGCCGCCGTCCAAGCTTGTTGTCGGCATCCAAGCTTCAGCCGGTGATCCTCTGGCAACCCTCCGGTGATCCTCCTTGGCTCCGGTGACCAAAGACTTGCTGTCCCTCTTCTCTTTGGTCGGCGTAAACTCCTCCACCAAGCTGTCCAGTTTTCTGGACAGCTTGTTTCCTTCGTGTCGGAGCGTCGTTTAGACGACGTTTGAAGCTCCGACAGCAGCTTCTTTGCCGGAGATTCGATCTCCGATAATCCTCATAGGTGGAGGATGAAGGATTCGTCAAATGGTTGACGAATATCTCTCCGGAGAAGCGAGTTTTTGAGGACTCGTTTTGAATCCGAATTTTGATTCGGATTGTGATCTTCTCTCGATCACATCGTCTTCGACACGAGGCTAGTGACTCGTACAAAGACAAGGCTCATGACTTTGTGAAGTCATCCTGAAGATACTCGGCGTGGATACGAATAGAGGTGATTCTAGCGAGGATCGCTCTGGTTGATGTCTTTCCCACTACACGTGATACGTAAGGTATACGTAGAATAAATTTCCTTTTATTGCAAAATTTGAAACTACAGTTATGTCTACACATGTTGTACTATGCATGCATATGGTGTGTGTGTTGTAATAAATTATATTTATTATTTTTATTTCTTCCACTGTGCACATGTTTACGAAAAATGTTCGAACATACACTCGCCGCGGTGTCGGAAACCCAACATCGTCAACACTTGACAACATAGTACTAGGATGTGGCGAGATGATAGTATGATAGGAAAGCGAAGTCTTGTGTGTCCGAGTTAGATAAGGCGTATATAGCTCAGTGCACTCAACTAAGTGGAACTAGCTGAAGCTACCTCGTCATATCCTTAACTAGTTAGACCATGGGGAAATTTTTGGCACAATCGACCCGGGTCATGATTGACCGGACTCGAGTTTGACTCGAGGGGGATTTTGATGATTGACTAGGGTTGACCATGTCATGGAAAGTCCAAGTCTTGAGTACTTGGCACGTAAAGTCCAAGCATGGGTCTTGGCATGGAAAGTCCAACATGGGTTAGAAAAGGAAAGTCTAAGCATAGGTCTTGGCATGGAAAGTCCAACATGGGTTGGCAAAGGAAAGTCCAAGCATGGGTCTTGGCATTTGAGAAGTCTAAGGGTGTAGTCTTGGTCACGTAAGTCCAAGGGTGTAGTCTTGGCGGTGAAAGTCCAAGTCATGAGTACTTGGCATTTGAGAAGTCCAAGGGATTTGATATTGGCAGCGTAAAGTCCAAGGGTGAAGTCTTGGCAGCATAAGTCCAATGGTTGGCGGCGTAAAGTCCAAGCGGAGTCTTGGCAGAGTAAGTCTAATGTGCCTTGGTGGTGTAGACACCGTTAGCATGACATAGCTGATGGAAGCACCTGAAGATTGGCGCATGGATGAACAAGTCATGGATGACTAGGAGGGATCCGATAGGCGTGAGGCTAACAGAGGTGGCTAGAAGGCTTAGGTCTAGGATAAGGGTGGTCTAGCAAGTATGGGAGCACCATACTTGGGTTAAAACCTCATGTTTGAGGTTGGCAGTCGACTAGCACTATGGCTGATTCGACTGTCAGAGTCGACTAGAGTTCGACTGCCGTGTAAGGGCTGAAAAGGCTCTGGCAGTCGACTGCTCATTGGAGCAGTCGACTGATGGGTTGATCAGTCAACTGCCATGGATAGCAGTCGATTGATGGTTCGACCGCGAGCACAGAACGCTCCGTAGCCGACTGGGCAATCGGCTACGGACACTAGTAGTCGACTAGTTATGTCATCAGTCGACTGCCAAGAGATCCGTTGGAAGTTTTCCAGCGTGGATCGAGCCGTTGTCTCACGACAACAGTGGCATCAGTCGACTGGTGCCTTATAGCAGTCGACTGATCGGCGGAAATCCAGCCCGACGCAGGATATAAAGGCAGCTCGGATGGAGGGTTTTTGCAGCAATTTTTCTTAGGCGAATTGAAGGGGATAGTTGGTGCTTCCCAGTCCTTCAAGGCTAGTCCAAGGAAATCAAAGATCAAGTAACCAAAGTGCTCTTGTAAAGTATTTTTTCTTTACTTGCATTGTATTTCATACTTGTATTAGCTTGTATCTTTCGTATTACTTAGTGTAATTTGTTAGGATCTTTGTAATGGCTAGAGGGGGGTGATTAGCCTTTCTTTGTTTCTACAAAAACGTTAGCGGAAGAAATACAAATACAAATAAGAAAACAATGAAAGCAATGCTAACACCCGATGTACGTGGTTCGGAGATGACGCTCCTACTCCACGGCAATCTGTAAGGTGGATTAGCCCTAGCCAAGCTTCACTAAAACCTCCTTTGGATGAACCAAGGTGGAGAAACCTTGTCTTACAATGCTCTCCTCTTCTTTACAATGATGGAAGATTAAAAGCTAGAGAAGAGGAGGTTTAGAATCACAAAAGTACTAGGGAAAGCTTGGTGAGCACGAGGGTGTAGCTAGGAATGAGAGCACTAGCTTCACCAAGCTCCCCAAGGCCCCTTCTTATAGAAGAAGGGTTGTTTATTGATGCTCACCATCGATCACCGCTCAGCCGGCCACCCGGCTTCTGAACAGGCAGATCCGCGGAGATACGTAGCCGTAATTTCCAATGGCCAAGTGATCAGTCGACTAATCCCTCCATCAGTCGACTGATGGAGTGATCAGTCGAGTGATCGTAGGTCGCAGTCGAGTGCGACTACACTCTGTGCTCGTATTTGCGTTAATCAGTCGACTGCCACTATTGGCGCCGATCGATTGCAACATCGATCGGCCACATCGCGGCGATCGATGGTCGAGGTTTCACCGACTCGGTCGAGCACGACCCGATCGATACATCGTATCAGTCGACTGATACTCATCAAGTATGAGTAATTCACACTTGATTTTACACCCTAGACCTAGACTCAACCTTCTAGCTCCTCATTAAGCCTTGCGCCTCCAGGATCTCTCCGAGTCCGTGACTTGTTCATCCTTTACGCTTTGCTTCCAAGAGCTTCCTTCGGTTTCGTCATGTCTTGGGTTGCCAAATGCTTGGACTTTATGCTGCCAAGACTACAAGCTTGGACTTATACTGCCAAGACTTTACTTTGGACTTCTTTTGCCAAGGTTCACTTGGACTTTACGCTGCCAAGACTACAAGCTTGGTCTTACGCTGCCAAGTCCATCCCTTGGACCTCCCTTGCCAAGATCATACTTGGTCTTCCTTTGCCAAGGTTCACTTGGACTTTACGCTGCCAAGACTACAAGCTTGGTCTTATGCTGCCAAGTCCGTCCCTTGGACTTTCCTTGCCAAGATCATACTTGGACTTCTCTTTTACTAAGTCTTCATCCTTGGATTTCCCTGTCACTTAAACATATTCGCAATTAGATCACAAAGCATTGCCTAACTTAGATGATTATCCAAACATCAAAACATATAAATACTTAGGGCATTGTTGCACCAACAATCTCCCCCTTTTTGATGTTTGGCAATCATTTAAGTTAGGTCTTTTAAAGATACACATAATCATATTTTCAATGTGAAATTCTAACTTAACCATTCCTTCTCCCCCTTTGACATACATCAAAAAGAGAAGGTCTCATAAATGAAAGAATTAAAGGTGTTCGATCTTGGACTAAGGTATAAGATTGATCTTAAGCTCCCCCTTAATCCAATATATGCTTCATGATGTGTAAATAATATTTGAGGCAAAACAAAAATTCAAAAATTAAGTCCTATCTTTGCACCAACAATAGAAGTTTAGGGATGAAAAGATATATTTTATGAAACTCCCCCTAAAATATTGCATAAAATAGTCCTAAAAATTTGTTTATGCTCAATATTATCATGCTATAGTTTTAGGACATTAAAGATACACTAAATATCAGAAAATAGAGCTATTTATCAGAAAACACAGTGTTAGAGATCGAAACGGTCAGCTAGAGGGGGTGAATAGCCCTCTTACGATGGATGTCGTAATTTGCTAGTCTACAATTAGATTAGCGCAAGCGGAAACAACAATACAAGCAAATTAAACAAATAAAGACAAAGCAAAGGAAAAAGACAATGCTAACATAATGTCGTAACGTGGTTCACGGCTACGCCGCTAATCCACGATCCCGATTCGTCCGAGGTGAATCACTCCTCCAAAGCCAATCACTATTGGTCTCTCCTTTGCACTAAGCTAGGTGGAGGTAACCTTTACAATCAAGATCACTCTTCTTACAATAAGAATGGAGTAAAAGCAAGTAAGAAGAGTTTAAAGCTTGTGGGGCACTTGGAAGATCACTTAGAGCATAAGCATTAGCCCCCCAAAGCTCCACACCCTCTCTTTTTATAGAGAGGAGGCTTTTCTTCCGCGCCACCCGATCATTGTTGCCCTTGGCAATGTTGCCGCCTCAGCGGCCTCCAAACACGTCGGATCCCGACCGTTGTAGTCCAACGGAACACTTGGCAGTCGACTGATGGACCTCATCGATCACGCCTCCGTAGTCGATCGCTCGATCGGCTACAGCGGTTCTGGCCAAACCTTCGACCACGATCGGTGATGGTCTTGCGATCGGCGCCCATATATAATGATCGACTGCTGGCCTCAAAACAACCAGTCGAATACCAGTCGAACCACGTTCGACTCAGAGCAGTCGACTGTCATTCCATGGCAGTCAACTGGTGTCGGGAAATCCCATCAGACACTTAGCCAAATGGCCAAGTTTCACCTAAGAGCTACCCCTTCCCGGGTTACATTCGCTCACTCTCATCTCTTGGAGTCCCTCGCCTTCGAAGTTCTCTTCGTTCGCGGCCATGTCTCTCGGCAGCATCAGGTGCACGGCTCTGCAATGCTCCTTCGCGTCTCTTGCCTCGAAGTCTACTTCCTCCGGCTTCACTCCAAGCTCCTCGTCCGGCGGTCCCTCGGATGCTCCAAGCGCACGGCTTCCGCAAAGCCATCCTTCACCGACTCAAGGACCGAGTCATGAGTTTGTGAAACTTGCCATGGCTCCATGTGCAAATTACTAAGTCCTGCACGACTTCAACGCACATATCAAATCAACATAACAAACTAACTTAAACCTTTTGCCATACACATCAAAACCTAATCATGACAAGAGATTGCCCTAACAATCTCCCCCTTTTTGATGTGTGGCAATCCGTTTAGTTAGGTAAAAACATTTGATAAAAATTTCTAAGGTAAGAAAGCATGTAAACATAAACATGATATAGCAACATGCAACTCTCCCTTAATCCATGAAACTCCCCATACATATTTCTCCCCCTATCATAATTAACTTAAACATAATATTTTCTCCCCCTTTGACACCATCAAAAAGATTAATACTAAGTTATAAACACATGGCATCAAGTCTAATAGAAGGAAAATATCAAAAATTGGTTTAATAACTGAAATCAGCCTTTACTGTTCGGAATATCAGGCCACCAGTCGACTAGTTCAGACTACCAGTCGGTAGCATAATCGCTGAAATTCTTATTTTTCGGGGCGAAATTCAGAAATGCATTAAAAATTCCAAAAAATTCGAAAAATCATGAAATTTGGGGAACATATTTCTTGTAAGATTCTTTATCAGTGAAAAATAGTTTTTCATTAAAAGTCATTATATTTCCAAAGATTTGACAAAAATCCAAAAGTTTCAAAAACCACTAGGTTTTTTATCATTCTAGTATCAAGTTTAACACCTAGTTTTGCATCCAATTGTTTCAAAACATGAATACATAGATTTTAAAGTAAGAAATTGTTTTGAAAACATATGAAATATCCAACCATGATCTTTGGGCAATATGTCTATGAATTAAAATAAGTCTTCCCCATGATTGGTCTATTATTGCTATTTTGATACTTTAAATGACCATCTAAATGCCATAGGCATTAGTGGACATTTGTATCATCCTAACATCTCACTCATGCTAAGTTTTCAATCATGGTAGCCTATAGTGAGTGTGAGATGTATCCTAGAGGTATTTGTATATACTTAACCATTATATTCATGTAATTCTATCAAGGTTAAGTATCACCCTAACAGTCCACATGATCATAATGACATATATGAATGAATTACACATTATGATCATTAAATACATGTATTCATCAAGTAATAATCATGCATTAGGTATTACATGATGATAATTAGCAAATATCACCTAAGGCATGATTTAAATCCTATTTCTCATGATTATGTGCCAAATATCAAAATCATAAATCATGATTGCAAACATGTGTAACAATTACATCAACTATCATGATTTAAGCATTATTATCTATTTATGGGCACATTATCATCACCCAACACTACTTCTAAAAGTGAGGTCCCACCATCCTAAGTCAACCAACATATGATATAGGTGAAATGCATATGGTTGACTATCTTAGGGTTTTCCTAACCCTTAAGAATGGATTTAGGAACCCAAAATAAGTTCTTTCCTATTGGGTTCACTAAATACTCCTTGGGGATCCATTTTCTAGCTATTACCTTCTTCTTATCTTGTCCCCTAGCAATTAGGCATTTATAGGCCTTTTCATTTTTCTTTTCTTTGTATCCTAGGCCTTTCTTATTGAAGCTAGCTCTTTGGCTCCCTATAATCATGTTCAATGTATTTGAGCCTATAGTGAATTTTTCTAGGGCTTTGGTTAAATAGTCTACCTTTTCCCTTAAAGCCCTATTTTCATCCATACATGCATCACTAACATTAAATGGGATATATTCATGTGAGCATGCATCATTTAAGCTAGAAGAAATATTTTCATTTTCATTTAAGCATGCTTTTTCTAGTTTATTTTCTAGATCCTTAATTTGATCTAGCATGCTCTTATTCTTCTTCTTAGCTCTAAATAAATCCCTAGTTAAGCTAGAGACCATGGAAACTATTTTCTTGGGAGTTAGATTTGTTACCATAGTCTCCATGTCCTCTTCTTCTTCTTCGGATGAGGATGTAGAGGAGGCTCCCCCTTCACTTGAGCTCTCTCCACTTGAGCTTGATTCTTCATTTTCGGTGGAGGAGCAATCCAAGTAATCAAAGGCCATCAATGCAAGGTTAGAGTAGACATGTTCTTCTTCTTCGGATGAGGAAGATGAAGAAACATCATCCCATGTCTTTGCTTTGAATGTCTTAGCCTTCTCCTTTTCTTTTGCCTTCTTCTCCTCTTTCTTCTTGCTCCCCTTTTTCTTCTTCTTTTCTTCTTTCTTTTTCTTCTCTTCCTTGCTCCTGTTTAGGAGGGGATAATTATCCCTTATGTGTCCCTCTCCTTGGCAATTGTAGCAAATGATTTCCCCCCTTGGTCTTCTATTCCTATCATTTGATTTGTTAAATCTAAAACCTTTTAATGCACGTCTTACCCTCCTTACCATATAAGCTTCTTCCGTGCTATCCATGGAGGAGGAGGAGGAGGATGATGCTTCATCATCGGAGGAGGAAGGGATCTCTATCTTCTTCTTCCCCTTGTTTGCCAATAGTGTCATTCCCCTTGAAGGTTGGATTCTAGGCTCTTCTTGTATTCCTTCAAGCCTTGTTTCGTGGAGCTCCATTGTTGAGAAGAACTCCTCCAAGGTGCTCACTTCTAAATTCTTCGAAATATAGAAAGAGTCCACCATGGAGCTCCACTTTGACGATCGTGGAAAGGCATCTATAGCCTTCATAACCATATCCCGATTTGATAGCTTCTCACCTACACTTGATAAACCGGTTATAATTTCCTTGAAACGAGAATGTAAGGAAATTACATTTTCTCCCTTTTCTAGTTTAATGTTGTTGAGTTGGGAGCGGAGGAGGTCTCTCCTTGCAAGTTTGGCTTCCGAAGTGCCTTCATGAAGTTCAACCAATCTCTCCCACATCTCCTTGGCACTTGAGCATTCCCCAATTCGGTTGATCTCTTGTTGGGGGAGCACATTGAAGAGATGGTGCTTGGCTTTTGAGTTTGCAAGGTGCTCTTCCCTTTGCTTTTTGGTCCACCTAGATTTCTCTATTGACTTCCCTTCTTCATCCCTAGGCAAAACGAAATCGGATTCCATTGTAATCATGATATCAAAATCCGTTTCAAAAAATACCTCCATTCGCTTCTTCCACCAAGCGAATTCTCCTTCAAACTTCGGTGGATGGATATTGGAGCCGACCATTTTGAAAGTTGCTTGTTGTGGCGGTTAGTCCTCGACAAGCTTTCCTTGGCTTTGATACCACTTGTTGGAGATCGAAACGGTCGGCTAGAGGGGGGTGAATAGCCCTCTTACAATGGATGTCGTAATTTGCTCATCTACAATTAGATTAGCGCAATCAGAAACAACAATACAAGCAAATTAAACAAATAAAGACAAATCAAAGGAAAAAAGACAATGCTAACACAATGTCGTAACGTGGTTCATGGCTACGCCATTAATCCATGATCCCGATTCGTCCGAGGTGAATCACTCCTCCAAAGCCAATCACTATTGGTCTCTCCTTTGCACCAAGCTAGGTGGAGGTAACCTTTACAATCAAGATCACTCTTCTTACAATAAGAATGGAGTAAAAGCAAGTAAGAAGAGTTTAAAGCTTGTGGGGCACTTGGAAGATCACTTAGAGCATAAGCATTAGCCCCCCAAAATCTCCACACCCTCTCTTTTTATAGAGAGGAGGCTTTTCTTCCCGTTGGCCGCCACCAGTCGACTACTGCCCTTGGCAGTCGACTGCCGCCACTCCAACGGCCTTCGAACACGTTGGATCTCGACCGTTGTAGTCCAACGGAACACTTGGTAGTCGACTGATGGACCTCATCAATCGACTGTTGCCTCCGTAGTCGATCGCCGATGGCCACGAGCTTCTCTGTTGGTCAAACCCTTTCGACGCCGATCTGCCGCTTTCAATGCGTCGATGGTCTTGCGATTGATCGCCGCTTCAGCGATGATCGATGAGTCGGCACGATCGCCACATATGGCAGTCGACTACTGGACTCAAAATAGCCAGTCGAACCACGTTCGACTCGGAGCAGTCGACTGTCATTCCATGGCAGTCGACTGGTGTCGGGAAATCCCATCCGACACTTAGCCAAATGGCCAAGTTTCACCTAAGAGCTACCCCTTTCCGGGTTACATTCGCTCACTCTCATCTCTCGGAGTCCCTCGCCTTCGAAGTTCTCTTCGTTCGCGGCCACGTCTCTCGGCAGCATCAGGCGCACGGCTCTGCAATGCTCCTTCGCGTCTCTTGCCTCAAAGTCTACTTCCTCCGGCTTCACTCCAAGCTCCTCGTCCGGCGGTCCCTCGGATGCTCCAAGCGCAAGGCTTCCGCAAAGCCATCCTTCACCGACTCAAGGACCGAGTCATGAGTTTGTGAAACTCGCCACGGCTCCATGTGCGAATTACTAAGTCCTGCACGACTTCAACGCACATATCAAATCAATATAATAAACTAACTTAAACCCTTTGCCACACACATTAAAACCTAATCATGGCAAGAGTGTATCATTGGTTTCAACCAACGATCATTGCATTCTGAAATCGAAATTTCATTTTTCAAATTAATTTTAAATGCGTTAGAAATTCTAGAAACCTCGAAAAATCATGAAATTTTGTGAACACATTTTTGAGATCATACTTTATTAAGGAAAAATAGTTTAAAAAAAATATATGTTTCCCAGATTTCAATATTGATACAAACTTGGAAACTAACAAAAGGTTCTAAAAATTTGCAAACTTTGTACCACTTTTGTGTTCCACTTGAAAACTGTTTTTCAAAATATGATGAACATAGTTTAAAATATATATGCTTTGGAATTTCCAACCATGTTCTTAGAGCTATGTATTCATTACTTGAATACAAGCCTTCCCAATGATTGGTCCATGAGGTATTCATGTCTTTAGGTGTGTCATTGGCTCATAGTAATGCATCATAACAAGCATAATGAGCCAAGTACACCTTCCCTATCATCTCACATGTTCCTAAGTGTCTCAATACAAAAATCAAGGTTTCTTAAGGCTTTTGTGAGATGCATCAAGGTATAAGGCTAACATATGACTATGGGATCATGCAAACCTAGACTTTTACTCTACAAAGCACATACCAAGCTCTCTCCTTAATGATAAAAATTCAGTTTCGGGAAGAGCTTTGGTGAAGGTATCGGCAAGGTTAGACTTAGATTCTACATAATTAAGTTCAATGTCCCCTCTTGCCACATGATCTCTTATGAAGTGATATTTCACTTCAATGTGTTTGGTCCTAGAGTGATGTACCAGATTTTTAGTCAAGTTGATGGTACTCACATTGTCACAATAAACTTTAATGTTAGAGTAGTGTAGCTCATAGTCCTCAAGAGTATGTCTCATCCAAAGTAATTGAGCTACACAACCACCCATAGCCACATATTCAGCTTCGGTGGTTGATAAAGCAACACAATGTTGCTTCCTACTACTCCAACTAACTAGGGAGGACCCAAGAAATTGGCATCCACCACTAGTACTCTTCCTATCCAATTTGCAATCGGCATAATCGGAATCGGTATAACCAAGCAACTCAAAGGACCTAATCCTAGGATACCAAAGTCCTACATTTAGGGTGCCTTTAATATATCTTAAAATTCTCTTAACGGCTACTAAATATGATTCTTTGGCACAAGATTGGTATCTTGCACACATACCTACTGCAAATAAGATATCGGGTCTACTAGCGGTTAGGTATAGTAGGCTACCAATCATACTCCTATAAAGTTTAAGATCAATTGATTTACCATCATGATCACTATCTATTCTAGTGCTAGTGGTCATAGGAGTGGTTACAATTTTGGCATTTTCCAAACCAAATTTCTTGATCATTTCATTTGCATATTTGGTTTGATAAATATGAATACCTTCATTGGTTTGTTTGACTTGTAACCCTAGGAAAAAGTTGAGCTCTCCAACTAAACTCATTTCAAATTCATTTTCCATGTTTTTTATAAAGTCTTGAAGAAGATCATCATTTGTTGACCCAAAAATAATGTCATCAACATATATTTGGGCTATAAAGATATCCTTTAATGTTGACTTTATAAACAAGGTTTGATCTACTTGGCCTCTCCTAAAATCCTTAGAAATTAAGAAAGATGACAATCTTTCATACCATGCTCGGGGAGCATGTTTTAACCCATATAATGCTTTCCTAAGCTTATATACATGGTTTGGATAATCTATGTTCTCGAACCCGGGTGGTTGCTCTACATATACTTCCTCCTTAATATAACCATTTAAGAATGTCGATTTAACATCCATTTGGTAAAGTTTAAATCCCATATAGGAAGCATACCCTAAGAGAATTCTAATAGATTCTAATCTAGCAACCGGGGCATAAGTCTCATCACAGTCAAGCCCCTCAACTTGATTGAATCCCCTAGCAACCAACCTAGCCTTATTTCTAGTGATATTTCCTTGGTCATCTAGCTTATTCCTAAAGACCCATCTTGTAGTAATTATGGTGCTATCATTGGGTCTAGGTACTAACTCCCATACTTGACTCCTTTCAAATTGAGCCAATTCATCTTGCATTGCCAAGATCCAATCCAGATCATGTAATGCATCATTGATCGATTTGGGCTCAATTTGTGAAATAAGAGCAACTTGACTAGTAGGAGTTCTATGAAATGACCTAGTTCTTACTCCTTGAGATATATCTCCTACTACTTGGTCAAGTGGATGATCTTGATGAATTCTTAGGGTTCTAAAAGGGGTTTCAAATTGATCATTGTTATCTTCCACCCTTCTTTTATCATCGGAATCTCCTCTTCCTCCCCCTTGATCATTACCCCTTATGGTCAAATTTTAAAGTTTTTGGGTAATGTCTTGATTATTGTCATTAATATCCTTATCAATGGAGGACTTTCTAGGGTAGGTACTAGTGGTTTCATCAAATTGAACATTGGAGGACTCCTCAATCCCTTGGGTTCTCTTATTATAGACTCTATATCCTCTACTTGTGGATGAGTATCCAACTAGGATTCCCTCATCTGCTTTGGATTCAAATTTTCCTAAATTATCTTTGGTGTTTAAAATATAAACTTTACATCCAAAGACTTTGAAATAATGAATTGTGGGAATAGTCTCATTCCATAATTCAAATGGTGTCTTTCCTAAAAACCTATGAATTTGAACCCTATTTTGGATATAGCAAGCGGTATTAACCGCTTCCGCCCACAAGTAGCTAGGTAGAGAATATGCATTAAGCATAGTCCTAGCCGCCTCTTGTAGGGCACGATTTCTCCTTTCCACCACCCCATTTTGTTGGGGTGTTCTAGGACAAGAGAACTCATGCTTATACCCTTGCTCTAAACAAAATTGTGAAAATTTAGAATTCTCAAATTCACCACCATGATCACTACGGATCCAGTTGATTTTGAGACTCTTTTCATTTTCAACTCTTTTACTAAATCCTATGATTATTTCTAAGGTATCATCCTTATGTTTCATAAAGTAGACCCAAGTATACCTAGAAAAATCATCTACTATAACTAAACAATATTTGCTACCATTTAAAGAAGGAGTACTATGGCAATCAAATAAGTCAAGATGCAATAGTTCTAATGGTAAGGAAGTATTAGTTAAGGTTTTACCTTTGTGTGATGCTTTTGTTTGTTTTCCTTCTTGGCATGCATCACACATTTTGTTCTTGACATACTTGATCTTTGGTAGCCCTTTGACCAACTCCATCTTGGCTACCTTGGCTATGTTTTTCATGTTGATGTGCCCCAATCTCCTATGCCATAGCCAACTTTCTTCTTCTTTTGCAACAAGACACTTAGTAGAAATGTTAGAAGCATATGAAAGATCAACATAATAGATATTTGATTTCCTATATCCAACTAACATACAATCATTTAATTCCTTATGTCTAATCATGCATTTAGAGGATTCAAAAGAGACATGATAGTTTGCATCACAAAGTTGACTAACACTTAATAAATTAAATTTCATATTTTCAACTAGTAAAACTTTGTGAATGACAATTTTGGGGGATACCTCAATTGTACCTCTACCTAATATCTTGAGTTTTCCACTATTTCCAAAAGACACCGCTCCCTTCTTCACATACTTAATTGTTGAGAACTTGCTCACATCCCCGGTCATGTGTGTTGAACAACCGCTATCCACGATCCACATACCTTGCTCTCCTACCTAAATCACATGATAAACACAAGCTTTTGGTACCCAAACATTTGGACCGGTAACATTAAGTAAAAACTTCTTAGGTACCCATGCTTTCTTAACCTTACCCTTAATGGTTGCTTTTCTATTTATTAATGAGATATAAGCAACTTCTTTTTCTTTTGGCTTGTATCCTACACCGGCCTTGTTGTAAACGGCTCTTTGTCGGCTAAGGATCATGTCAAGGTATTTTGAGTCATTCGTAAATTTCTCTAAGCATGCCTTTAATTCACTAACCTCATCCTTAAGTTTGTCATTCTCTTCCTTAAGCATGCAAGAATCAACATGTGAAGGTTTTTCATTCCTAATGGCCTTTAGTTCTACCTTCATGCTTCTAACCTTAGATTTAGACTTATCTAGAGCCTCTTTAAGATAAGCAATTGATTTATAAAGAAGCTTAACTTTAGGAGAGTTCATTACCTCATCGTCACTAGATGACGATTCTTCACTTGAAGAGTCTTCTTCTTGGCTTGATGTACCGGAGTCATCTCCTAGGGCCATGAGTGTCACATGGCGTGTGATGTGGCAAAGTTCATCATCGGAGGAGGAATCTTCAACATTTGGTGTGTCCCATGTGGTTTGAGCCATCATGGCCTCCTTCTTCTTCTCCTTCCTTTCCTTCTTTTTCGTTTCTTTTTCTTCTTTCTTCTTTAGCTCCGGGCAATTTGGCTTTATGTGCCCCTTCTTATTGCAAGCATGGCAAATCACATTGTTATTAAAATTTGAATTACCACTAAACTTACCTCTTGAAGAATGAGACCCCTTCCTTGCTTCTCTATTCTTGAACTCCTTTGATTTTCTAAGGAACTTCTTGACAAAATGGGTCATCTCACTAGACGAGTCTCCATCACTACTTGAATCATGCTCCGACTCGGATGATGATGACACCTCTTTCCTTTCTTTCTTCTTCTTTTCCTTCTTTTCAACAAATAGAGCTAAACCCTTTTCCTTAGAAGACATGTTAGTTTGCTCATGCAATTCAAACTCACAAAATAATTCATCAATTTTAATTTGAGAAAGATGCCTAGTTACCTTAATAGCATCAACTATAGAAGTCCATAGAGAAGTTCTAGGAAATTCTTGAAGAATATACCTTACCAAATCTCGGTTGTCAACTCGCTCACCTATGATGTGAAGTCCATTCACAATCTCCTTAAACCTTCCATGCATTTGGCTTACGGTTTCATGGGTCTTCATTTGGAAGGCTTGAAGTTGTCGAATTAGCAAGTCTTTCTTGGCCCTCTTTGACTCCTTGGATCCTTCATTTAGCTCAATGAGCTTTTCCCATAACTCCTTGGCGGATTCGAAAGGCCCCACCTTGTTGAGTTGCTCCATTGTAATGCCACATTGGATGGTGAGTACCGCCTTTGCATTTGATTCGAACCGCCTATTCATTTCCCTTGTCCAAT
Source organism: Wurfbainia villosa (assembly GCA_025175895.1). Taxonomy (NCBI): domain Eukaryota; kingdom Viridiplantae; phylum Streptophyta; class Magnoliopsida; order Zingiberales; family Zingiberaceae; genus Wurfbainia; species Wurfbainia villosa. The sequence continues at coordinate 38,066,666 of CM046006.1, forward strand.
CCTTGCTTGGAATAGGGTCTCCATGTTCATCCACCAGTTCCTCAAAGTCATCTACAATGCTATGCCAAATTTCAATATTACTTATTAGATAATATTTCATCCTACCTTTCCAATACACAAAATGACTCCCATCGAAGAGCGGTGGCTTGGCGGTGCTATATCCCTCTTGAAGAGCCATTGATGCCTTGGTTGATGGTGAAATCTTCCAAGCTATCCGGGCTCTGATACCACTTGTTAGGATCTTTGTAATGGCTAGAGGGGGGGTGATTAGCCTTTCTTTGTTTCTACAAAAATGTTAGCGGAAGAAATACAAATACAAATAAGAAAACAATGAAAGCAATGCTAACACCCGATGTACGTGGTTCGGAGATGACGCTCCTACTCCACGGCAATCCGTAAGGTGGATTAGCCCTAACAAAGCTTCACTAAAACCTCCTTTGGATGAACCAAGGTGGAGAAACCTTGTCTTACAATGCTCTCCTCTTCTTTACAATGATGGAAGATTAAAAGCTAGAGAAGAGGAGGTTTAGAATCACAAAAGCACTTGGGAAAGCTTGGTGAGCATGAAGGGGTAGCTAGGAATGAGAGCACTAGCTTCACCAAGCTCCCCAAGGCCCCTTCTTATAGAAGAAGGGTTGTTTTTCCCTTTGGGTTTCGATCAGTCGACTGATGGTGAGCATCAGTCGACTGCCACCGAAGCCAACGACTTCTGAACAGGCAGATCCCCGGAGATACGTAGCCACAATTTCCAACGGCCAAGTGATCAGTCGACTGATCCCTCCATCAGTCGACTGATGGAGTGATCATTCGAGTGATCGTAGGCCGCAGTCGAGTGCGACTACACTCTGTACTCGTATTTGCGTTAATTAGTCGGCCACCGCTTGGCGCCGATCGATTGCAACATCACGATCGCCATCGCGGCGGTTGATCGATGGTCGTGGTTTCACCTGACTCGGTCGAGCACTTGACATCGGCCGATCGATACATCGATCGGTCGATCGACTCATCAAGTATGAGTAATTCACACTTGATTTTACACCCTAGACCTAGACTCAACCTTCTAGCTCCTCATTAAGCCTTGCGCCTCCAGGATCCCTCCGAGTCCACGACTTGTTCATCCTTTGCGCTTTGCTTCCAAGAGCTTCCTTCGGTTTCGTCATGTCTTGGGTTGCCAAATGCTTGGACTTTATGCTGCCAAGACTACAAGCTTGGACTTATGCTGTCAAGACTTTACTTTGGACTTCTTTTTCCAAGGTTCACTTGGACTTTACGCTGCCAAGACTACAAGCTTGGTCTTACGCTGCCAAGTTCATCCCTTGGACTTCCCTTTCCAAGATCATACTTGGTCTTCCTTTGCCAAGGTTCACTTGGACTTTACGCTGCCAAGACTACAACCTTGGTCTTATGCTACCAAGTCCGTCCCTTGGACTTTCCTTGCCAAGATCATACTTGGACTTCTCTTTTACCAAGTCTTCATCCTTGGATTTCCCTGTCACTTAAACATATTCACAATTAGATCACAAAGCATTGGCTAACTTAGATGATTATCCAAACATCAAAACATATAAATGCTTGGGGCATTGTTGCACCAACATAATTATTGTACGAGGTTTCTCCGCCTCCGACATGTCGTCGAGAAGGAGTTTTATTAGTGGTGTTGTCATCACTCGAGCTCGTAGAGATCAATCCATGGAGTAGGAATCATTCGGTTCCGAACTATGTTATATGCTTGTGTTGTGTTGTGAATTGTGTTTGTCGTATTTCGTTCTTGTTATTATTTGTATTTCCGCTGTGCTAACGAGATTTGTAGACGAACACGAAACGAATTCCATCGATGCATCCTACGATGCTATTCACCCCCCTCTAGCGGTCACCGTTTCCTCTACAATTGGTATTAGAGCCCAGGGGTCTTCTATGGACTAACCGCCGGGAGAAAAAGACGCTACAGGGAAGATGAAATTCTAAGACAAGCTTGGATGGGACATTAACACTCCACCACCATACGACCGAGAAGATTTTCTGGCGTGGAGAGCAAGAATGGAGACATTCTTGATGATGGACATAGAGGATTGGTTCATCCTCATAAAAGGCTTTGAACCTCCTAGGGATAAGAAGGGAGAAGTTCTAAAGTTGAAGAAATAGACCCAAGAGCAACGCCAAAAGTTCAAGACCGAAGTTAAGGTAACAAAACTTTTGGAAGATTTAATCCCTAATGATGTTTTGTCCAAGCTAAGGGATTACATGGATGCCAAGGAGCTATGGAGCAAATTGGCAAGATTCCATGAGGAGCCTCATTCGGCACAAGAAGAAGATGAAGAGGAGGAAGAAAGCTCATCCTCACAAGAAAGTGAGGAGTTGGAAGTTGATAGAGAATCAACATCTGGATCGAGATCGATGGAAGAAGAGGAAGAAGTAGGAGAAGCCTCCACCTCTATGATTGAGGGGGAGGAGAGGTCATCTTCAACACCGGAGCCAACTCAAGAGGAACCATCTACCTCCGGTCGAGAAGAAGAACAAATCCAAATCACCACCAATCTAGGTGACTCAAGCATGTCAATTTTAAATAAAAATCATATATTTGCTTTGAGTGTAGGGAATCTGGGCACTACAAGAGTAAATGTCTGAAAAGAGTAAGGAAAGCTCCACCAACGCCTAAAAGACAAGAAAAGTCAAATGAAGCCAGAGTCCCCACTAAGAAGGGCAAGGAGCACGTGGTGTGTTTCAAATGCCAACAACTGGGACACTATAGGAGCCAATGCCCTAGGAGGAAAGGAGAAGCTACAAATGTAAGGGAGCCTTTAAGGTAACCCTAAGGTAAAATTCGATAATGCTTCTACTTTAATTTATAGGCAAAAGCATGCTAGGAATTTTAATTCTCTTGCAATTTATCATAAAGAGCATGCTAGAAATAGGGAATATTGTTTAGGAGCTAAGAAAGTCAACCTTAGGAATAAGGAGAAATTTGGGACTAATGTCCCTAAAAATATTCTACCTAAGGCAAGTATTAAAAAAATTGAAGATCATCTAGGCTTTACTTCAAAGAAATCTAGACATATGCCTAGAATGAACAAATCAAGTCAAAGAAGTAATGGGCCCACCAAAATCGAAAAATTAGAGTTGGAAAATCAAGCCTTGAGGTCAAGGCTTGAGAAGTTGGAAAAGACCCTTGCAAAAATGACAAATTCATTTAAGGGGACAAATGGTCAAAACCTAGGGTGTAAGAGGCAAGAGCCATCTAGGAGGCAAGGTTTGGGTCACAAACCTAAGCCTAAGGTGACTTATCATAGTGTTCCATTTGATTATGGAACTAAACCTAGGTCTAGAAACACCAAGGTTACTAGAGAAGTCATCCCTAAGGGTAACCATGGAATGTGCCTAGTGGCTAAGGTTTCAAGGAAACCTAGGGAAGCCACTAAGAAGGTTACAAGGGGAGTCACCCCTAGAGTTAACCATGGCAAGACCCAAATGACCAAGGCTAACAAGCCTAGAAGGGTCATTAGGAAGGTATCTAGGGAGGTTATCCCTAAGGAATACCTAATTAACCCTAGGAGCTCAAATAGGTTTTGGGTTCCTAAGAGCGTGATTGATTCATGCTAGATGGGTTTGGGTGTGTCAACCTTAAATGGAAGGGTAGTTAACCTAACTATGGTAAAGGTGACACTTTAGGTAATTTTCAAGGTTATGGATACCTTGGAAATAGTTTTGATCTTATGATCCTAAAAGATTTTAGGATGTGTCAATACATTTTTGAGATTATAAAAAATCAATTAAATTGGCACGATTTAGGATTAAAGGTCATAGTGTGTCATTTTGGGTTTTTGGCACACTTGAGAGATTAGTGGCAATATGGCAAAATATGCTTAATTAATCAAATGGCAACAAATATTAAAATTTAGGTATTATTATACCTATACATTTTATGTGTCATGCTTTGTTTGTCATATAACATGCCATGACATCATATCTATTTTTAACCATTTAATATGTCATGATCATGTTTAGGATTAAGGTTTAATGTCATGTGTTTTTAGATTATATCATATGTCATGACATCATGATCATTGGTCATGCTTAATTATGCTATTATTTTGGTCATGCTTAATTATGCTATTATTTATGTCATGATCATTCATGCATTTAATTTGATTAAAATTGATTTAAGGACAATGGCATGACTTGGAGTCCCATTTATAAAGGAATCAAGTAGTGTTGCCTTAGAAAAATGCATGAAACCCTAGATTAAGATAAACCAAAACCCACATCTCACATCTAACTTGACATGTATGTGTATTTATACACCCTAGATACATGTGAGATGCTAGGATATGAGTAAAGTTCAAGGTGCATAGTTTTTGCATCTAGATGAACTAAAACTCATTTTATCGTATTGGTGGATCATTGGGAAAGCTTATATACAAGTCATGTACATTGAGCCCAAGGAATATGATCCAATATAGGTTTTCAAAAACACTTTAAAATCATTTTAGAAAACATTGGTGAAGTCTATCTTTTGATAGCAATCACTATTGATGAAGTTGATACAAAGAAAGCTAAAACATTGAAGTTTTTCTTCATTTTTAAACTTTGTGTCAATTTCGCTATTTTATGGGTAAAACATTTTTCTAACATTTTTCACCCATTGTATTGCTTATAAGTAATGTACGTATGAATTTTCATGATTTTTCAATATATGTATAATTATTTATGAATTTCCTAATTTCATTTCTAATTAAAATTCGAATTTGATTATCGATTATCGCCCTTGTGGCGATCGGTGATGAGTGATCAAGCCGATTGGTCATTGATTAAGCTAGTCGATTGATAAGTTGATTGAAAAATAAGGTTTGTTTAGCCCATTTTTAGGATATGCTTTGGGAAGCATTATAAAAGGTGAAAATCCATTGGATATGGATTAGGAGAGTTGTTAGGGTGATGTATCAAATTTAAGGCATGGAAAGTTCAATGTTGAACTTTGAATCTTATTTTTGATGATTTAGAGTTCCTATTGGCTTAGGGACTTCCCAAGGACATTGTTAGGGCAATGGTCAAGGGGGAGCAAGCCTTTAAGGGAAGGTATCCATCATAGGATAATAGATGGTAGTTTTTCTCATGAGGGAGAAAATGGGATTTTGAGATACCCAATTTGGAAATTGGGAGAGCTTATAGAATTGCCTCTCTTGAGTGATATGAGACTTATCACTAGGAAGATGGTAGACATCCTAAGTATTTTTGGACCAAGGGGGAGATTGTAAGGTCTCATTGAGACATGAGACATTGACCTCCTTGGAGAGAACCTTTTTTATGTATGTCAAAAAGGGGGAGAAAGTGAAATTACCAATTTAGGATAATTGGTAAGGGAATTTGAGTTAGCGTTCTAACTCAAAGGTATGTGTTTTTGTCAAACATCAAAAAGGCGGAGATTGTTGGTGCAATCGGCCCAGGTCACGATTGACCGGACTCAAGTTTGACTCGAGCGATGTTTTGATGTTTGACATGGAAGTTTGACATTGATGTTTGACATTGATTTCTGATATTATTTTGGGGAGATTGTTGGCACAATCGACCCGGGTCATGATTGACCGGACTCGAGTTTGACTCGAGGGGGATTTTGATGATTGACTCGGGTTGACCATGTCATGGAAAGTCCAAGTCTTGAGTACTTGGCACGTAAAGTCCAAGCATGGATCTTGGCATGGAAAGTCCAACATGGGTTGGCAAAGGAAAGTCCAAGCATGGGTCTTGGCATGGAAAGTCCAACATGGATTAACAAAAGAAAGTCCAAGCATGGATCTTGGCATTTGAGAAGTCCAAGGGTGTAGTCTTGGCCACGTAAGTCCAAGGATGTAGTCTTGGCGATGAAAGTCCAAGTCATGGGTACTTGGCATTTGAGAAGTCTAAGGGGTTTGATATTGGCAGCGTAAAGTCCAAGGGTGAAGTTTTGGCAGCATAAGTCCAATGGTTAGCAGCGTAAAGTCCAAGCGGAGTCTTGGCAGCGTTAGTCCAATGTGCCTTGGTAGTGTAGACATCGTTAGCATAACATAGCCGATGGAAGCATCTGAAGGCTAGCACATGGATGAACAAGTCATGGATGACTTAGAGGGATCTGATAGGCGTGAGGCTGACGGAGGTGGCTAGAAGGCTTAGGTCTAGGCTAAGAGTGGTCTAGCAAGTATGGGGGCACCATACTTGGGTTAAAACCTCATGTTTGAGGTTGGCGATCGGCCCGGCACTATGGTGATTCATTGCGAAATCGACTAAATTCGACTATCATGTATGAGGGTTGAAAAGGCTCACAGCGGTCGATTGTTCATTGGGATATGTCGTGATGGATTAATCGATCGGCCGCCATGGATAATGATCGGTGATGGTTCGGCAAATGAAACCGCGAGAATGCTCTTCTGGGTGACTAAAGCGATCGGTCTACGGATGCTATGATCGGCCCAGTGATGTCGTGATCGGTACCGGGCGTCATTAGAAGTTTTCAGTGGATCGGTACATTGTTGTCTCACGACAACAGTGGCATCAATCGATTGGTGCCTTATGGCAGTCGACTGATCGGCGAAAATCCAACCCGACACAGGATATAAAGGCAGCTCGAATGGAGGGTTTTTGCAATGATTTTTCTTGGGTGAATTGAAGGGGATAGTTGGTGCTTCCCAGTCCTTCAAAGCTAGTCCAAGACAATCAAAGATCAAGCAACCAAAGTGCTCTTGTAAAGTGTTTTTTCTTTACTTGCATTATATTTCATACTTGTATTAGCTTGTATCTTTCATATTACTTAGTGTAATCATTGTAAGAGATTTCTCCACCTCCGACGTGTTGTCGAGAAGGAGTTTTATTAGTGGTCTTGTCATCACTCGAGCTCATAGAGCTCAATCCGTGGAGTAGAAACCATTCAATTTTGAACCACGTTATATGCTTGTGTTGTGTTGCGAATTGTGTTTGTCGTATTTCGTTATTTTTATTATTTGTATTTCCGCTGCGCTAATGAGATTTATAGAGCAACATGAAACGAATTCCATCGACGCATCCTACGACGCTATTCACCCCCCCCTCTAGCGGTCATCGTTTCCTCTACAAATATTAGTAGCACGCATCAAGGGGGAGGATTAAGATCCTTTCTCAAGTACTCACCCTCGGTCAAGGGGGAGGATTCCTCGAGGGGGAGCACTTGAAAAAGGTTTTTCATACTCCTACTTAACTTACTAATCTAAGTATACTCATTCCTTCATATTCATGTTTTATGTTTAATGCACTTAATTTATTTACTTAACTTTGTGTTGGTTTGTCATAGATCAAAAAGGAGAGATTGTTGGTGCAGTAGGAACCTGAATCAAACTTGAGTTTTGATTATAACAAATACACAAAGTTAAGTTCACTTTGTTATCTCACGAGCTGAATCAAGTGTGCAGAATTGCTAAGCTAAGACGAAGGTTAGCGACACCCGAAAGGAACCGTGGTGGTCGGGCGACACCGGGATAACTTCGGAGGGAGTCGAAGAACTTGGATGAAGACCGGAAGTGAAGCTTTAAAGGTAAAGGTTGAGGTAAGCTCGTGTGAGTGAGTGTAAGTAAAGTCGTGTCCTCCGTACGGGGACATCCTTAGACTTCCCATGGAAGGTCTAAGTTGAGATCGGATGGTAAATGGCCATCGAGCTTATATTAACTGCATTTTCGAGCTAACTCTTCATTGCAGCTGGAAACCCTGCCATTAGTCGACTGATGGCTTGTATCAGTCGACTAATGCCTCCAGCAGTCGACTAATAGGGTTGATCAGTCGACTGCTGGTCAAGGATCAGCCTCGAGAAGAGTCAAAGCTTATCACCATTTCTCAAGGGCTAGGTGGCATCACCTCATGAAACCTCATCTCAACGATTAGGGTTTCATAAGGCTATAAAAGTAGGGGTTCTCCACCTCTTTTCCATCATTCTAAGAGCCTCCAAGTGCTTCCAATACTCTGCGACTCTCCGACATTCTTACGACGACGAAGTGCTACTAAAACGACGACTAGAGCTCAACCTTCTCATCTACAAGTCATCGGTAAAAGTTCTTTTAAAGTTTAATTAGTACTTGTAATTCTTGTTTTATTATCGTGCTTTCATCATAATGAGGAGAGGGGGAGTGTCCCTCTACCTCAATCCTTTTCGTGATTTTGTAATCGCTTACTCCTACCTCTAACGAGGAGTGTTTTTAGTGGTTTGCCCTCCGTACACGATCTAGGACCGTTAGGGCCTTGGATTAGCAGCTGAAGGTTGTGAACCAAGTAAAAACAAAGAGTATCTTATTTATTTTCCACTGTGTACTTTTTCATTAAACGAATTCTCTCGAAAAGTTTTCTCGCGTGCTATTCAGCCCCCCCCCCCCCCGTCTAGCGCTTAAATTGATCCAACAACTGGTCCTTAAAGCCTACAAGGTCTCTAAGGACCTTTTAAAAATTAGATTAGATGAGTTATTTTTTGAATTTGAACTCCATGAACAGTCTAATTTGGTTCCCGAGAAAGGTATTACCTTATTTGCAGGTTCGAAGAAGAAGGTCGCAAACAAACCACCCCCCAAGGAAGAGAACGAGTACGAGTCAGAGGTAGACCCGAAATGGAAATTGAACTAGTGAACCTAGTTCGGAAGATGGTCAAGAGCTGAAGACGACCCATCAATCAAGGTAAATCTAAGTCTAATTCGAATTTGAGATGTTTTGAATGCAATAGGTTCGGATACATCAAGTCGGAGTGTCCTAAACTAAAGAACAAAGCACCCAAGACTAAGAAAGCTCTTAACGCTACTTGGGAAGAATCATCGGAGGAGAAAGACAATGATCTCGCCCTTATGGCCAAACTGACCGAGCCCGATCAAGAGGCTGAACCCGAGGAAGAAGAATCTAAATCGGAATCCGAAGAGGAGATGGAGGTTGAACTAGTCAATCTAGTTTGGAGGATCATTAAAAAGAAAAGGGAGCAATTGAAGAGCAAGAAACTCCCACAAACATACACTTGCTATGGGTGCAACAAGAAGGGTCATTACAAGTCGAAGTGCCCAAGACTCAAGAACAAGCCAACTCAATCCAAGCAAGCATTTCACGCAATGTGGGAGGAGGGAGAAGATCAAAATAACGACTTGGCGTTCATGGCCAAATCAGTAGAGTCCGAGTCCGAGTCCCGAAGCCGACTACAAATCCAACTCCGACTCCAACTCTGAAGATGAATTCGAGTCAAGACTCAAAGCCGGAGAAAAAGAAAAGGTTAAGGTAAGTCGTTCATTAATTGCAAACTTATATCATGCAATTAAGTTGCTAAATAGAAAATTGACTAAGTCCGAGTCTAGAGCTGAGTCGTTACTTGAGGAGGTTGAAACCCTCGAGTAAGAGGCTACTCTAACCTCTTCAACTAGTCAAGTTCAAGAGGGAAACTCAACCCAAGTTGAAAAACTTGAGGAGGAGAATTCTCTCTTGAAAGACCGAGTTCAAGAGGTCGAGGCTACGTTGGAAAGGTACACGTTTGGATCTAAGAATCTTAATCGGCTACTTGGAACCCAAAGAGTTATGTACAACAAAGCTGGACTCGGATTTAGGTCAACGACTACGAATAGATCTTACATATCTATTGTGAATAGTCATCAAAGAGTTCAAGCATAGGTCCCAAAGGTTTTATTGAACCCACATATAAGGACTAATAAGTATTGGATTCCCTAGGATCAAGTCCATTTTGTAGATAGACCATATTGGTTCAATGGTCCAAGGGGAGCTAACACTAAAATAGTATACTCGCTTCCTTAGCAAAACCATTGCATGATTAGTTATTTTATTTTAATTTTTAGAACAGCTAGATAGAGCAAATAGTTAGTCAACTCTTGACAATATAGTATCAGGATACGGCGAGATGATAGTACGTTAGGGAAACAAAGTCTCGTGTATTCGAGCTAGACAAGGCACATCTAGCTTGGTGCACTTGACCGAGTGGAACTAGCTGAAGCTACCTCACCATATCCTAAACTAATTAGACTAGGAAGTAATCTTAAGTGACTCAAGTAATCAATTTCTTGAATTTTGCTTTGTCTAAGGAAGTGGTTTTTGTTCCGATCAAAGAAAGCCCCTGTGCCTCGCCACGACCTGGAAGTCAATTTCTTGAAAGGCTTACTTGATGAACTAAGGGTTAAATCTGAATCTAACCCAAGGTTGACTAACTCTAATTAGGTTAAAATCATCTCACAGAACATATAAGGTGAACATATTCTGAGACACATAGAATGGGTGAGATGTTAAGGATAATTAAAATACACTTAACTTTTTCAAAATTCTACTTATTTTCTTGCACTTAACGAATAATTATAACTTCGATTGACTAATACTCAGTATACAACTGTCTAGGCCAAAGTTTAGTGCCCCCTAAATCTCTTATACTTCATATATTTGACTAAGGGGGAGAGCAAACTAACCCTAAAGGTTATATTACAAACTTTTGAAGTTGGTGCAGAGGGATGTACCTCGAACCAATCTATCAAACTAATGTTAGATGCATGCTTGGACTCATAGTTGTTTTATCTAGACGCATGCATATACAATGTTGTTTTTAAACCCCTATTTTATATAAAACCCCCGACATTTTTTTTTATTTATGGCAAAAGGGAGAGAAGAGTGAAAGTTAAGGGGGAGTAACACAAAATTTAATTTTAAAAATTAAAGTACCTCTTTCAAAACTCACCTAGGGTTAAGGGGGAGTTTTTGGAAATGACATTGGCATTCATCATTTACTCTACTTGTTTTATGCTTTAAGTTTTCCCTTAACTTTGTGTCGGTTTGCCATAGATCAAAAAGGGAGAGATTGTTGGTGTAGGGGCACCAGATAATTAAACCTAGATTTTGATTATAGAAAAGATCCAAAGTTAAGGTCATATTGTTATCTCATGAGCTGAATTAAGTGTGTAGGAAATGGTTAAGCTAAGCTGAAGGTCAGCAACACCCGGAGAATCCCGAGTCAGAAAATCGTGGTGGTCGGGCGACACCGGGGGAACTTTATGGGAGTCGAAGAACCTAAGTGGAAGACCGGAAGCAAAGCGACAGGCCATAAAGGACCAGAGATAAGCACGAGTGCGAAGAGAGATGGTAAGGTCGTGCCCTCTGTACGAGGACGACCGTAGATGGTGATCCGACTAAGACTTCCAGTGGAAGGTCTAGGTCGAGATCGAACAGTAAGGAACCATCATATTTAATATTTTCTATGCTAATCTCTTACTATAGGGAAGTGGCTGGCGGCAATGATCATTCGTCATTAGACGATCGATCGCTATACATCACCGATCGATGGCGAATTAACCTTTTGCGCTAGGTCAAAACGGATAATGTTTGACACGACCACTTCGAGAGAATTCGTTAAATGAAAAAGTACAAAGCAGAAAATAAATAAGATACTCTTTGTTTTTACTTGGTTCACAGTCTTCGGCTGCTAATCCAAGGCCCTAATAGTCCTAGACCGTGTACGGATGGAAAACCACTAAAAACACTCCTCCTCGTTAAAGGTAGGAGTAAGCGATTACAAAATCACGAAAAGGATTGAGGTAGAGGAACACTCCCCCTCTCCTCATTACGATGAAAGCATGATAATAAAACAAGAATTACAAGTACTAATTGAACTTTAAAAGAACTTTTATCGACGACTTATAGATGAGAAAGTTGAGCTCTAGTCGTCGTTTCGGCAGAGCTTCGTCGTCGTAAGAATGTCGGAGAGTCGCAACGCATTGGAAACACTTGGAGGCTCTTAGAATCATGGAAAAGGGGTGGAGAACCCCTACTTTTATAGCCTTGTGAAACCCTAATCGTTGAGATGAGGTTTCATGAGGTGATGCCATCTAGCCCTTAAGAAATGGTGATAAGCTTTGACTCTCCTCGAGGCTGATCCTTTACCAGCAAACGACTGATCAACCCTATCAGTCGATTGTTGGAGGCAACAGTCGATAGATACAAGCCATCAGTCGACTGATGGCAGGGTTTCCATCTGCAATGAAGAGTTAGCTCGAAAATGCAGTTAATATAAGTAAGCTCGATGGTCATTTACCATACGATCTCGACTTAGACCTTCCATGGGAAGTCTTGGTCGAATTGACGCCTAAGGACGTCCTCGTACGGAGGACACGACCTTACTTATACTCACTCACATGAGCTTACCTCAACCTTTACCTTTGAAGCTTCGCTTCTGGTTTTCACCCGACTTCTTCGGCTCCCTCCGAAGTCCTCCCGGTGTCGCCCGACCACCACGGTTCCCTCCGGGTGTTGCTGACCTTCGGCTTAACTTAGCAATTCTGCACACTTGATTCAGCTCATGAGATAACAAAGTGAACTTAACTTTGTGTATTTGTTATAATCAAAACTCAGGTTCGATTCAGGTGCCTACTGCACCAACAATCTCTCCCTTTTTTATTTATGGCAAACCAACTCAAAGTTAAGTAAATAAATTAAGTGCATTAAACATAAAACATGAATATGAAGGAATGAGTATACTTAGATTAGTAAGTTAAGTAGGAGTATGAAAAACCTTTTTCAAGTGCTCCCCCTTAAGGAATCCTCCCCCTTGACCGAGGGTGAGTACTTGAGAAAGGATCTTAATCCTCCCCCTTGATGCATGCTACTAATATTGGCCTTAGTGTTTAAAATAAGTTTAAGTTAAGAGATCAAAACTTGATTCCTTAACCTTGGCCTTTTCTCCCCCTTCTCAATTAAGAAAGTTAAGTTTCTAAAAGTTAAGTTAAGTAAATATTTATGAACAATTGATCCCTTAACTTTGGCTTTTCTCCCCCTTTTGCCATAAATCGAAAAAGAACGAGGGGTTTTAGAAAAACATAAGTCGGAAAATAAGTATTAAGTCCAAGCATGTTCCAAATAAATTTTGAAAATGACAGTTTAAACATAAGCTCATCTATTTGAATGTTCAACTCTATTTGACTCGGTTGATATGAAATGATCAACAAGATCTGATTAAAATTGGTTAATTTATGTAATTATACTCCATGGTTCATGGTGATGCACTAAGTCTACATTTGAAACTAGGAGTAAGGTCCTAACATCTCATGCCCATCTACGTGGCTAAGTACACAAACACATTAGTCCTCTGTGTTGTGAGATGCATTGGCTTCTTAAATCTATAGGTACATGATATCTAGGGTAAGCCCTAAGCTAGTTCCATTAACATGAAAAGAAAAGTAAATAATAGAGTATATAAAAATATAAGTTTGTCAATCCTACTCTATTATTCACATGCCCAATTTTCGTCTTAGTAGACTAAATTCGACTTTAGGTAACGGTTTGGTAAATAGGTCCGCTAGATTCGACTTTGATTCCACGTATTCAAGTTGTATGGTTCCGTTAGCTACATGTTCTCGAATAAAATAGTATTTGACCTCTATATGTTTGGTCCTAGAGTGGCATATGAGATTTTTGGTTAAATTGATTGAGCTAATATTATCTATGTGAGTTTTAATATTGTTGAAGTTTAAGTTAAAGTCTTGGAGAGTGTGCTTCATCCAAAGAAGCTGACCCACACACTCACCCATCGCGACGTATTCGGCTTCGGTGGTAGATAAGGCAACACAATGTTGCTTCCTACTGCACCAACTCACTAGACTTGAGCCGAGAAGTTGACAACAACCACTCGTGCTCTTTCTATTGAGTTTACTACCGGCATAGTCCGAGGCGGAGTAGCCGATTAGTTTGAACTCGATAGATCTAGGGTACCAAATACCTGCACTTAGCGTGCCCTTTAGATATCTAAGGATACGCTTGACTAATGTTAGGTGAGACTCCTTAGCACAGGTTTAGAACCTTGCGCACATACTTACTGTGAATAATATATCGGGTCGACTCGTAGTTAAGCAAAGGAGACTCCCTATTGCGCTCCTATAGTACTTTAGGTCAATAGATTTTCCTTCTACATCTTCTCCCATATTAACATTTGTTGTCATGGGTGTATTAATGATTTTAGCATTTTGCATCCCGAATCGATTAATTAATTCCTTAGCGTATTTTTGTTGATGTAAATAAATTCCTTCCTTAGTTTGTTTAATTTGTAATCCTAGAAAGAAATTTAATTCTCCTACTAAGTTCATTTCAAATTCATTCTCCATGAGTGAATGAATTCGTTTAGTAGGATTGAATTAGTTATTCCAAAGAGTATGTCATATATATAGACTTGAGCTATAAAAATTTCTTTGCCTATGGATTTTATGAAAAGGGTCGGGTCGACTAAGCCTTGGCTAAACCCTTTGGACTTAAGGTACATAGAAAGCCTCTCATACCAAGCTCTAGGAGCTTGTTTTAGTCCATATAAAGCTTCCTTGAGTTTAAACACATGGTCGGGTTTATATAAGATTTCAAATCCTAGGGGTTGACTAACATACACTTCTTCCTTAATAAGTCCATTCAAAAATGCTGATTTGATATTCATTTGAAACAATTTAAATCCTCAATGTGCAGCGTATTCCAACAACATTCGAATAGATTCTAATCTAGCTACGGGGGCATAGGTTTCCTCGTAATCTAACCCTTCTACTTAACTAAACCCTTTCACGACCAATCTCGCTTTGTTTCTAACTACTTCACCTTTGTCATCAAGTTTGTTTCGGAAGACCCACCTTGCTTCAATAATTGATTTATCTTTCGGTGGTGGTACTAATTCCCAAACTTCGTTCCTAGTAAATTGAGCTACCTCTTCTTGCATTGCAATAATCCAATTGGGATCAAGAAGAGCTTGTTCAATGGTCTTGGGTTCGATTTTCGAAATCAAGAAGATTTGACTAAGATTTCTATATGATGATCTAGTTCAAACCCCTAGGCTAGGATCACCTATCACTTGGTCGATAGGATGATTCGATTGAATCCTAGAATGACTTGGGTTAGGGTCACCTATCACTTGATCGATAGGATGACTCGATTGAATCCTAGACTGGTTCGGATTAGGATTAATAGTAGACTCAATTTCAAGGTCAGAGTCGAGTCTGGTACGAATCGGTTCGCTAGTTGGTTTTACTATAAGTTTTATGGGTTCTTGTCCTTCGTCAAATACTACATTAATTGTTTTCTCAATTTTAAGGGTGTCATTATTATATACCCTATAGGCTCTACTTATAGTTGAGTATCCTAGGAAGATACCGGTGGAGGTTTTGGACGTGAACTTTCCTAGGTAGTCCTTAGTGTTTAGGATATGTACCTTACATCCAAATACTCTAAAGTATTTAATGTTAGGTACTTAGTCTTGGTACATTTAGATTGTTTTCGTTTTTTGAGGTACTTGTTTTCCTTATTTTATCTAAATGGCCCATCTCGAAGGGTTTAGCACCGTTCGACCTCCGTTTTACAACGGAGATGACTTCCGTTATTGGAAGGGTCGGATGGAGTGCTTCCTTAAGACCCAAATCGAGATGTGGATCGTAATCCAAATAGGATTCACGCTTCCTACTAATGAAGTGGGTGAATCCTTGGATTACGATCAGTGGACTAATGCCATGAAAAGACAAGTTGAAGCCGACTCAAAGGCTACCCAAATCCTTCAATGTGGCTTGTCAAAAGAGGAGCTAAACCGCATCGGCCCCTTCTTAAGTGCGAAGGACTTATGGACTAAACTCGTAGAACTACACGAAGGAATCGACGATGCGAAGGTATGTAAGCGTGATTTGATTTTTAATAAGTTATATAATCTTAAGATGAAGGAACATGAGACGGCAACATAACTACACGCCCGCATTCAAAACATCGTTAATAGCTTGCATGCCATCGGACAAAAGGTCGAGAATCAAGACCTTATAAGGTATGCTTTAAATGCTTTCCCTAGGACTACCTTGCGGGCATCCATGGTGGATGCCTACAAGGTCTCTAAGGACCTTTCAAAAATTAGATTAGATGAGTTATTTTCTGAATTTGAACTCCATGAACAGTCTCACATAACACCAATTATTGGATCGAAATGAGCGCTAGAGGCAGGGGAGGGGGGTGAATAGCGCAAAAATATTTTCTCTTTCATTCGATTAAAGACACGAGTATGAAGTGGAAAATAAATAAGACAAAACTATTTTTACTTGGTTCACAGCCTTTCGACTGCTAATCCAAGGCCCTAGTTGTCTTAGACCACGTATAGAGGGAAAATCACTAAAATACTCCTCCTTGTCGAAGGTAGGAGTAAGCGAGTACAAAAACACGAAAATGGATTGAGGTAGAGGGACACTCCCCCTCTCCTCGTGATGATTAAAAGCTCTGAAATAAAAATTGAAACTGATTACAATGAAATAACAGCTTTAAATGTTACCTTCGACTAAAGAATTTGAAGGAGAAGCTTGGGTCGTCGACGTTTCAGCAACGCTTCATCGTTATAGGATTGTCGGAGAGTCATGGCGTTGCAGGAGAACTTGGAAGCACTTGGAATGATGAAAATGGTGTGGAGAACTCCTTCTTTTATAGCCTTGATAAACCCTAATCATTGAGATGAGGTTTCATGAGAAGATGTCATCTAGCCCTTGAGAAATGGTGATAAGCTTTGACTCTCCTCGAGGCTAGAATTTGAACATCAGTCGACTGCTCACCCTCATCAGCCGATTGATGAACTCATCAGTCAACTGATACAAGCCATCAATTTATTGTTGGCTAGGGTTTTCGACTGCATTGAAAAGTTAGCTCAAAATGAAACTAAAATAAGTGCTTTCGACGGTCACCGACCGTCTGATCTTGACATAGACCTTCTATGGGATGTCTTAGTCAGATCGTCGCCTAAGGATGTCCCCGTACGGAGGACATGACCTTACGTATGCTCACTCACATGAGCTTACCTCAACCTTTTACCTTTGGAGATTTTCTTCTGGTCTACACCTGAGTTCTTCGCCTCCCTCCGAAGTCCTCCCGGTGTTGCCCGACCACCACGGTTCCCTCCGGGTGTCGTTGACCTTCGGCTTAGCTTAGCATTTCTGCACACTTGATTCATCTCATGAGATAACAATGTAAACTTAACTTTATGTCTTTGCCATAATCAAAACACGGGTTCGATTATCTGGTGCCCCTACACCAACAATTTTCGAGCTTACTTATATTAACTGCATTTTCGAGATAACTCTTCATTACAGCTGAAAACCCTGCCATCAGTCAACTGATGGCTTGTATCAGAGTACTGATACCTCCAGCAGGTGACTGATAGGGTTGATCAGTCATCTGCTGGTCAAGGATCAGCCTTGAGGAGAGTCAAACCTTATCACCATTTCTCAAGGGCTAGGTGGCATCACCTAATGAAACCTCATCTCAATGATTAGGGTTTCACAAGGCTATAAAAGTAGGGGTTCTCCACCCCTTTTCCATCATTCTAAGAGCCTCTAAGTGCTTCCAATACGCTGCGACTCTCCGACATTCTTACGACGACGAAGCGCTGTCGAAACGACAACTAGAGCTTAACCTTCTCATCTACAAGTCATCAGTAAAAGTTCTTTTAAAGTTCAATCAGTACTTGTAATTCTTATTTTATTATCGTGCTTTCATCGTAACGAGGAGAGGGGGAGTGTCCCTCTACCTCAATCCTTTTCGTGATTTTGTAATCGCTTACTCCTACCTCTAATGAGGAGGAGTATTTTTAGTGGTTTGCCCTCCGTACACGGTCTAGGACCATTAGGGCCTTGGATTAGCAACTGAAGGTTGTGAACCAAGTAAAAACAAAGAGTATCTTATTTATTTTCCGCTGTGTACTTTTTCATTAAACGAATTCTCTCGAAAAGTTTTCTCGCACGCTATTCACCCTCCCCCCCCCTCTAGCGCTCAAATTGATCCAACAAGTAGTATCAAAGCCACTGTGTTACCTTATCTACCACTGAAGCCAAATATGTCACGATGGGTGAGTGTGTGGCTTAGCTTCTTTGGATGAAGCATACTCTCCAAGGCTTTAACTTAAACTTCAATAATATTAAAACTCACATAGATAATATTAACTCAATCAACTTAACCAAAAATCTCATATGTCACTCTAGGACCAAACATATAGACGTCAAACACCACTTTATTCGAGAACATGTAGCTAACAGAACCATACAACTCGAATACGTGGAATCAAAGTCAAATCTAGTGGACCTATTTACCAAACCGTTACCCGAAGCCGAATTTAGTCTACTAAGATGAAAATTGGGCATGTGCGTAATAGAGTAGGATTAACAAACTTATATTTTTATATACTCTATTATTTACTTTTCTTTTCATGTTAATGGAACTAGCTTAGGGATTATCCTAGATATCATGTACCTATAGATTTAAGGAGCCAATGCATCTCACAACACATAGGACTAATGTGTTTGTGTACTTAGTCACGTAGATGGACGTGAGATGTTAGGACCTTACTCTTGGTTTCAGATGTAGACTTAGTGCATCGTCATGAACCACGGAGTATAATTACATAAATTAACCAACTCTAATCAGGGCTTATTGATCATTTCATATCAACCGAGTCAAATAGAGTTGAACATTCAAATAGATGAGCTTATGTTTAAACTGCCATTTTCAAAATTTATTTGGAACATGCTTGGACTTAATACTTATTTTCCGACTTATGTTTTTCCAAAAACCCCCGTTCTTTTTCGATTTATGGAAAAAGGGGGAGAAAAGCCAAAGTTAAGGGATCAATTTTTGTAAATATTTACTTAACTTAACTTTTAGAAACTTAACTTTCTTAATTGAGAAGGGGGAGAAAAGGCCAAGGTTAAGGAATCAAGTTTTGATCTCTTAACTTAAACTTATTTTAAACACTAAGGTCAATATTAGTAGCACGCATCAAGGGGGAGGATTAAGATCCTTTTCTCAAGTACTCACCCTCGGTCAAGGGGGAGGATTCCTCAAGGATGAGCACTTGAAAAAGGTTTTGTTAGGAATTTGAGGCCGCTAAAGGGGGGTGAATAGCGATGTGCCCGTAAGAAGATGGAATTCGTTCGCGATCGTCTCTACAAAACTCGTTATACGCAGCGGAATAGAAATAATAAAAGCAATAACGAAAAGATACAATCACGAACACAAGGATATAACGTGGTTCGGAACCGAACAGTTCCTACTCCACGGATCGAGCTCTAAAGAGCCCTAGTGATGCACACGCACTCACTAATCACAAATACT
This sequence comes from Wurfbainia villosa, assembly GCA_025175895.1. Taxonomy (NCBI): domain Eukaryota; kingdom Viridiplantae; phylum Streptophyta; class Magnoliopsida; order Zingiberales; family Zingiberaceae; genus Wurfbainia; species Wurfbainia villosa. The sequence goes on from CM046006.1 coordinate 38,085,770, forward strand.
CCTTCTCGACACAAGTCGGAGGTGGAGAAACCTCTTACAATAAGATTACAACAATAATCTAAATACAACAAGCAAATATAAGAAGAAATAAAACAAGAGAAGTAAAGAAAACTTTACAAAAACTCTTTAGAAGCTTGCTTGTTGATTGCCTTGGACTAGCACTTGAAAGCCCTGATTTGTAGCAGCAAATCGCTTCAAAACGTCCAAGAAAATCGGTTGCAAAAACCCTCCCGTCGAGCTCCTTTTATCCTTGTGTGCGACCTGGATTTTCGTCCATCAGTCGACTGCCATAAGTCACCAGTCGACTAATGCCACTGTTGTCGTGAGACAACGGCTCGATCCACGCTGGAAAAACTCCAACGAATCTCTTGGATCGCCAACATTGCGAGCCGCCACCGCGTAATCCGCCTCGCCACGGAGCATTCTCGTGGCGTGAACTATCACCGATCCGCCGACTTTGGCGATCGCCAGTAGACACTCGATCGCCCAATGAGCGATCGCAGAGCGTTCAGCTCTTAAACGGCAGTCGAACTCAAGTCGACTCACCGCAGTCGAACCGGTCATAATGTCAGTCGACTGCCAACCTCAAAGATGAGGTTTTAACCCAAGTATGGTGCCCCCATACTTGCTAGACCACCCTTAGCCTAGACCTAAGCCTTCTAGCCACCTCCATCAGCCTCACGCCTCTCGGATCCCTCCAAGTCATCCATGACTTGTTCATCCATCGCGCTAGCCTCCAGGTGCTTCCCTCGGCTATGTCATGCTAACGGTGTCTACACCGCCAAGGCACATTGGACTTACGCCGCCAAGACTCCGCTTGGACTTTACGCTGCCAATATCAAACCCCTTGGACTTCCCAAATGCCAAGACTCAAGCTTGGACTTTCCCTTGCCAACCCATGTTGGACTTTCCATGCCAAGACCCATGCTTGGACTTCTCATTTGCCAAGACTCATGCTTGGACTTCTCATTTGCCAAGACTCATGCTTGGACTTCTCATGCCAAGTACTCAAGACTTGGACTTTCCCAAATGCCAAGTACCCATGACTTGGACTTTCCATGCGCCAAGTGTCCCACTTGGACTTTTCATGCCAAGTACTCAAGACTTGGACTTTACCAAATGCCAAGTGTCCCACTTGGACTTTCCATGCCAAGTACCCATGACTTGGACTTTATCTTGCCAAGACCCATGCTTGGACTTTCCATTTGCCAAGACCCATGCTTGGACTTTCCAAAATCACATGGTCAACCCTAGTCAACCATTAAGGTCTTCCTCGAGTCAAACTCGAGTCCGGTCAAACATGACCCGGGTCGATTGCTCCAACAATCTCCCCAACATATTAACCGACATTAATGCCAAACATCAATGTCAAACCACTTTATCAAATCCTTTTGTCAAACATCAAAACGTCACTCGAGTCAAACTCGAGTCTGGTTAATCGTGACCTGGGCCGATTGCACCAACAATCTCCCCCTTTTTTATGTTTGACAAAAACCAAACAAATCATCTGAGTTAGACCACTAACTCAAATCCCTTACCAATTATCCCAAATTGGTAAACACTCTCCAAATGTTCTCCCCCAAACATTCTCCCCCTTTTTGACTAACATAAAAAAGGTTTTCTCTCCAAGGAGGTCAATGTCTCATGTCCCAATGAGATCTTATAATCTCCCCCTTGATCCAAAAATAAATACCTAGGATGCCTACCATCTTCCTAGTGATAATTCACATATCACTCAAGAGAGACAATCCTATACTCTCTCCCAATTTCCAAATTGGGTATCAAAAACCCATCAATTTTCCCAATTGATGATACTCTCCCAATAACTTCTCCTCTTCAAGGAGAAAAACACATCCATCATCCCAAGATGGATACCTCCCCCTAAAGGCTTGCTCCCCCTTGCCCATTGCACCAACAATGTCCTTGGGAAGCCCCTAAGCCAATAGGAACTCTAAACCATCAAAATTAAGGTTCTAAGTTCAACATAGAACTTTCACTCACCCTAAATTTGATACTTTGACCTAACACAGCTCCTAATCCATATCCAATGAATTTTCACCCTTTATAATGCTTCCTAAAGCATATCCTAGGGTTAGGAGTGATTAGGAACCTTTTCCATGGCTGAAAATGGGCTAAACAAACCTTGTTAATCGACTCGATCGTAATCACGATCAGCCACTTATCACCGATCGCCACATTGTAGGCCGATCGATAATAAAAATCTCGATTTTCAACTATCAGAAATGAATTTTGGAAATTCATAAATAATTATACGTAATTCAAAAAATCATGAAAATTCATACGTATAATACTTATGACACACACAATGGGTGAAAAATAGTTGAAAATTATTTTACCCATAAAATAGTGAGTTTGATACAAAACTCAAAACCTTGAAATTTTCAATGTTTTGGCCCTATTTTGTATCAACTTTATCAATGGTGATTGCTATCAAAAGATAGACTTCACCAAGGTTTTTCAAAATGATTTTAAAATGTTTTCAAAACCTTATTTTGGATCATATTCCTTGGGCTCTATGTACATGACTTGTACACATGCTCTCCCAATGATCCACAAATTGAAACAAGATGAGTTTTAGTTCGTCTAGATGCAAAAACTATGCACCTTGAACTCAACTCATATCCTAGCATCTCACATGTATCTAAGGTGTATAAATACACATACATGTCAATTGGATGTGAGATGTGGGTTTTGTTCATCCTAATCTAGGGTTTCATGCATTCTCTAAGGCAACCCTACTTGATTCCCTTATAAATGGGACTTCAAGTCATGCCATAGTCCTTAATTCAATTTCAACCAAATTGTCTTAAATGCATGAATGATTATGGCATTAGAAATGTTATAAATAAGCATATGCTCATAATCATGATGTCATGGCATAAGATGAAATCTAAAAACATATGACATTTGAAACCTTAATCCTAAATATGAACATGACATATAAAAATATAGAACTAGGCATGATGTCATGACATGGCATATGGCAATCAAAGCATGGCATATAAAATGTATAGGTATGGTAATACCTAAATTTTAATATTAATTGTCATTTGATATAGTTAGATATATTTTGCCATATTATCATTAATCTCCCTAGTGTGCCAAAAACCCAAAATGACACACTAACACTCTAAACCCTAATTGTGCCAATTTGATCATTTTATCAAACTTCATAACTAATATTGGCACATCCTAAAATCTTTTAGGATTATAATTCAACCCTATTTCCAAGGTATCCATAACCTTGAAAATAACCTAAAATGCCACCTTTATCATGGTTGAGTTAACTACCCATCCACTCAAGGTTGGCACATTCTAAACCCACCTAGCATGAATCAATCACGCTCTTAGGAACCCAAAACCGATTTGAGCTCCTAGAGTTAATTAGGTATTCCTTAGGGATAACCTCCCTAGATACCTTCCTAATGACCCTCCTAGGCTTGTTAGCCTTGGTCATTTGGGTCTTACCTAGGTTGACTCTAGGGGTAACTCCCCTTGCAACCTTCTTAGTGGCCACCCTAGATTTCCTAGAAACCCTAGCCACTAGGCACACCCTTTGGTCAACTCTAGGGATAACCTCCCTATTGACCTTGGTCTTCCTAGACCTAGTCAGTGTTCCATAATCTAATGGAACACTATAGTAAGCTACCTTAGGCTTAGGTTTGTGACTCAAACCTTGCTTGCCCTTGGTTGACTTTTGACTCTTAGGTCCTTGGTGTTGACTTTGACTTTTGGACCTTTGACTTTGACCATTAGACCCTTTAAATTGATTTTGTATATTCCTAAGGGTCTTTTCTAGTTTTTCAAGCCTTGACCTCAAGGCTTGATTTTCAACCTCTAATTACCCAATTGATTTTTGATTAAGTTTTTGGGCATTACCAATTTTTCTAGGCATATGCCTACCCTTCTTAGGGTTAATGCCTAAGTGGTTTTCTATTTTCCTAATGCTTTCCTTAGGAAGAGTTTTTCTAGGGACATTAGTCCCAAATTTCTCCTTTCTTGAAAAATTTACCCTCTTGGCTCCTAAGCAAAAATATTTATCTCTAGCATGCTTTTCATGGTGAATTGCAAGAGAATTAAAATTTCTAGCATGCTTTTGACTTTTAAATTTGGAAGGTGTATTATTAAAATATACCTTAGGGTTAGCTATAGAAGCTCCCCCTACTTGTGATGCTCCTCCTTGCCCCTTCTTCTTCCCCCTAGGGCATTGACTCCGATAATGCCCCTTTGAATTGCACTTGAAGCATATGATATGCTCCTTGCCTTTAGGTGTTGGGGAACCGGCATCCTTGACTTTTGGTGCCAGTGGAGCTTTCCTAATCTTCTTTGGGCACTTGCTTTTATAGTGCCCAAATTCCCTACACTCAAAACACATAATATTATTTTTATTTGAAATTAGAGTGTTTGAGTTACCTAGGTTAGTGGTGGAGTTCGGAATTGACACTTCTTCATCTTGACTGGATGTAGAAGCTTCTTCTTGATGCTCCGGCGTTGAGGAAACTCTAATCTCCTCCTCAATCCTAGAAGTGGATGCTTCTTCCACTTCCTCCACCAACCCGGAAATTGACTCCCTATCAACTTCCGATTCTACTTCCTCTTCCTCTTTGGATGTTGATGATCTCTCAACCTCCAAGTCCTCACTTCCTTGTGAGGGTGATGCATTAGCCTCTTCGGTCTCTTCCTCTTGGACCATTGATGGGCTTTCATGGAGCTTGGCCACTTTGCTCCATAGCTCGTTTGCATCTACATAATTACCTAACATACACAAGATATTGTTAGGTATTAAATCAATTAACAACTTCATTACCTTCTCATTCTTTTCGAAGGCTTGGACTTGTTCTTCGGTCCATCTCTTTTTCTTAAGGAATCCACCTTTTGGTCCTCTTGGATAACTATATCCTTCCATTAAGATAGACCATTCTTCGAAGTCCCTCATCATTAGGAAGTCTTCAATTCTTGACTTCCATTGCTTAAACCCTTCTTGTCCATAGAAGGAGTAAGGGATCGGTGTGTTAATGTTCCATCCCAATTGTTCTTCCATCTTCACCCTCTAGCTTCTTTGTCCTAGCTCCCGACGGTTAGTCCGTAGAAGAGCCCCGGGCTCTGATACCATTTGTTAGGAATTTGAGGCCGCTAGAGGGGGGGTGAATAGCGATGTGCCCGTAGGAAGATGGAATTCGTTCGCGATCGTCTCTACAAAACTCGTTATGCACAGCGGAATAGAAATAATAAAAGCAATAACGAAAAGATACAATCACGAACACAAGGATATAACGTGGTTCGGAACTGAACGGTTCCTACTCCACGGATCGAGCTCTAAAGAGCCCTAGTGATGCACACACACTCACTAATCACAAATACTCCTTCTCGACACAAGTCGGAGGTGGAGAAACCTCTTACAATAAGATTACAACAATAATCTAAATACAACAAGCAAATATAAAAAGAAATACAACAAGAGAAGTAAAGAAAACTTTACAAAAACTCTTTAGAAGCTTGCTTGTTGATTGCCTTGGACTATCACTTGAAAGCCCTGATTTGCAGCAGCAAATCGCTTCAAAACGTCCAAGAAAATCGGTTGCAAAAACCCTCCCGTCGAGCTCCTTTTATCCTTGCGCGTGACCTGGATTTCCGCCCATCAGTCGACTGCCATAAGTCACCAATGATCGATGCCATCATGTCGTGGAGACAATGGCTCGATCCACGCTGAAAAACTCCAACAACATTGGCGCCGATCGCACAGAGTCGATCGCTTCGGCCACGGAGCATTCTGTGCTCGCGTCAACTAGCAATGATCGTTTAACTGGCATCGATCAGAGACATCGGGCCTCGACGGCCTAATGAGCAATGATCACAGAGCAGCCCAAATTTTAAATGGCAATCGAACTCAAGTCAACTCACGACAGTCGAACCGGCCATAATGCCAGTCGACTGCCAACCTCAAAGATGAGGTTTTAACCCAAGTATGGTGCCCCCATACTTGCTAGACCACCCTTAGCCTAAACCTAAGCCTTCTAGCCACCTCCATCAGCCTCACGCCTCTCGGATCCCTCCAAGTCATCCATGACTTGTTCATCCATCGCGCTAGCCTCCAGGTGCTTCCCTCGGCTATGTCATGCTAACGGTGTCTACACCGCCAAGGCACATTGGACTTACGCCGCCAAGACTCCGCTTGGACTTTACGCTGCCAATATCCCCTTGGACTTCTCAAATGCCAAGACTCAAGCTTGGACTTTCCCTTGCCAACCCATGTTGGACTTTCCATGCCAAGACCCATGCTTGGACTTCTCATTTACCAAGACCCATGCTTGGACTTCTCATTTGCCAAGACCCATGCTTGGACTTCTCATTTGCCAAGACCCATGCTTGGACTTCTCAGGCCAAGTACTCAAGACTTGGACTTTCCCAAATGCCAAGTACTCATGACTTGGACTTTCCATGCGCCAAGTGTCCCACTTGGACTTTTCATGCCAAGTACTCAAGACTTGGACTTTACCAAATGCCAAGTGTCCCACTTGGACTTTCCATGCCAAGTACCCATGACTTGGACTTTACCTTGCCAAGACCCATGCTTGGACTTTCCAAAATCACATGGTCAACCCTAGTCAACCATTAAGGTCTTCCTCGAGTCAAACTCGAGTCCGGTCAAACATGACCCGGGTCGATTGCTCCAACAATCTCCCCAACATATTAACTGACATTAATGTCAAACATCAATGCCAAACCACTTTGTCAAATCCCTTTGTCAAACATCAAAACGTCACTCGAGTCAAACTCGAGTCTGGTCAATCGTGACCTGGGCCGATTGCACCAACAGGTTTTTCATACTCCTACTTAACTTACTAATCTAAGTATACTCATTCCTTCATATTCATGTTTTATGTTTAATGCACTTAATTTATTTACTTAACTTTATGTTGGTTTGTCATATATCAAAAATGGAGAGATTGTTGGTGCAGTAGGCACCTGAATTGAACCTGAGTTTTGATTATATCAAATATACAAAGTTAAGTTCACTTTGTTATCTCATGAGCTGAATCAAGTGTACAGAATTGCTAAGCTAAGCCGAAGGTCAGTGACACTCGGAGGAAACCGTGGTGGTCGGGCGACACTGGGAGGATTTCGGAGGGAGCCGAAGAACTCGGGTGAAGACCGGAAGCAAAGCTTCAAAGGTAAAGGTTGAGGTAAGCTCGTGTGAGTGAGTGTAATTAAGGTCATGTCCTCCGTACGGGGATGCCCTTAGGTGTTGATCCGACCAAGACTTCCCATGAAAGATCTAAGTCAAGATCGGATGGTAAATGGCCATCAAGCTTACTTATATAACTCACACGAGCTTACCTCAACCTTTACCTTTGAAGCTTCGCTTCCGATTTTCACTCGAGTTCTTCGGCTCCCTCTGAAGTTCTCTCGGTATCGCCCGACCACCACGGTTCCCTCCGGGTGTCACTGACCTTCGGCTTTAGCTTAGCAATTCTGCACACTTGATTCAACTCGTGAGATAACAAAGTGAACTTAACTTTGTGTATTTGTTATAATCAAAACTCAGGTTTGATTCAGGTGCCTACTGCACCAACAAGCATTTCCCCAACTCGCGTTATCTTCTTCACTTCTTCCCTTCGCGAGAGACAAATCATCTCATCTTCTCTTCTTCTCCGAAGCGCGCGGCTACCGAGCCTCTTCTTCTCCCTTTTGACCATCTCATCTCCTCTGTTGTGGCCGACACTTGGTCGACGGAAGGGAAGGAAGTCGACGCCTCTTCGATGGAAGATCTGGCTGGGACAAAAAATGATGACCAGGTAGTCAGGTGGAGGTTTTTCTTCGGGTAGCGAGCAGAGTCATCGGTAAGGGAGATTTTACTGTCGGTGGTCGTCGGAGCTAGGTAGGAACTGCTTACCTTCTTACCTTGGACGAAATCCATTCTTCCTTTGAAATCCATACCACTTGAACAAGGGATTGCTGAAGCTAGGGCAGTAGGGGTCTTTTCGCTGAACAGGGCAGTTAGGGGGAAAACTGCCAATGGATCCCAAGTGCAAGTATAGTTGGTTGTTCATTCTCTTCAATTGTTGTTGTTTGAATTTGTTGTCTGCCGAGGTGTTTTGGTTGTGATCAGGAGTCTTGGTCGGTTGAGAGGGTTGTGGGTCTTGGTTGTGGTGTTCTATGGAGGGGTTGTGTGTGTTCTATGATTTATTTGTGAATAAAGTTGTGAATAGGGTTGTTCTTGGCCACGAAGGGGTTGTGAGTGCGTTGTTGGGTGGTTGTGAATAGTTGTGAGGGTTGTGTTGGCTGTGAAGGTGAGTTGTGTAAGTTGTAGATCGCTGTGATTTAGTTGTGAATAAGGCTGTGAAGGTTGTGATGGTTGTGGATGGAGTTGTGATTAGTGGTTTAAATGGTTAGAGAGTTGTTTTGGGTTGTGAAATTATTCTATGAATGGTTGGGTGTGATACCTCCACTTGAGATCAAGAAGTTGTGCAAGTGTAGATAAGTTTGGTAAGTTAAGTGTTGTGATTGGGGATTGATTTTACCATTTATCTTGTTGGTGTTGTTGTTACGACAGATTACTTGTGAAGGCTGCTAGTTGGGAGCATTTGCCTTTGATTCAACTATGGGATTGATATATGGGATCCTAGAATTGGGGCAAGAAGTTGTACTGGTGAAACAAATCAAGGTGAGTTGTGATTTAAGTGTTATGGATGAGAATGTTTGATTTATAGCTAGCGTATTATTGGTTTGTTGATTAAGAGCTAATGGAGGAAGTTGTTCAGTTAGTTGATCGAGATATAAAGGTGGTGTAGGATGTGTGATCAAGACTTTAATTAGTATTTGAATAATGGATTTGAATATGAGATCGATGTAGGATTCGATTTGGTCATGTTAGAACTTAATCGTAGTTCATGTTGTCTTGCAGGATTTTGGTAAGTGATAGATGCTTGTATGCATGGACAGCTAGCGGAGCTATTTAACAAGTGGATAATTTTCCTACCCTGGTCAGGTAGTAGCTAAACCCTGAAGTATATAACTTCATATTATTGTCACTTTGACATTGACTCCACTCTAGTTTTTTTAATGTTTGATACTTAGTCTTTGGCCTTTTAAATACTCTATTGTTATTATCACATTTTCCTTCATCATGATTATGGGTTATAGATGTGATGCATGTAAGACTATAGTTATTCAATTAGGTGTATTTAGTAGAGTACGGATGAAGACTTGATTTATAAATGGGATAAAAAAAAAAGGTCATCTGGGGGAGTGGGTAATGTCTTGAACATAGAATTGAATCTTATGAAAAATCCTTATGTTGCGTACCCATATCTGATCATGTGTTTATTTATGGTCATATGAATTGTAGAGAGTGCATCGCTACGGACCGATGGTCCTAGCTTGGTTGTGATCAATTGAGTATGACTCTCTGTAGGATAGAGAGTATGTTGATCAGATTAGTATGACTCTCTATAGAATAGAGAGTCTGTGATGGATGTCTATATGTGCGACTATGCATTCATGTCATTTACATGCATGCTGGCGACTTGGTCTCCCTTGTGGTCAAGAGAGTCGTCAGTCATCCTGCCTCCGCGGTTACTCATGGTAGTAGTAGCTGGTGTGAGGGCAAAGTATTTGTTGTGCCACACTCTGCTACTATAGACGGTGGTAGTTGGAGTTGCGTGTAGTTGTCCTGCGTGTGTGGCACTCGACCACTCATAGGTAGTGATTGTCAAAGTGGCCAATAGCAGGGACCCTCATTGTGTAGTTAGCTCTTTATGCTTATATGCTACTTGTTCATACTGCTCACTCGGTCATCCGAGAGTAGCGGTTGGTGTTGAGTTGGGACAGTTATCTTGTCGAGCCACCTAGGCCACACTGAGGTCATGGTAGCGGTTAGGGTGAGCAGGCATGACCATGCATTCTGCATTATCGTGTTCTTATGGCATTTTGCATATTGACATATATATATATATGGATGGTTGTGATTAGTGTATATATAGATGTAGTCTATATGTATGCTTATTGTGATGTTGCATTTGTTTGTGCTATGCTTGCTGTATTTATTTGTACATTATCATACATGATACCTGCATTTGTTATATGGTTGTGTGTGGGATACCTATGTATGAGTTGGTCGTACTATTGCATATCGTTGACCAGTATCATAATGTAGTATGAGTTAGTCCAGATTTATTGTGGTATATTGTGGATATATGCTCAGGTTGGATGAGTGTAGCGTAGCAGACTTTCAGGTATGTCTGCACTTTATGTTGTCCATTTGTTTAGTTGATATATGCATGTGTGTGTATATATATATACTGGTGTATACCTGATGTACTTTTAGGTTATATTGTTGAATTACATGTGATATTTTGATATATACATGTTTTTTAATATTACCGCTGAGTTTATACTCACCATAATAAACCCTGGGTTTTCTTGTCGCCCAGGTAACAGGTAAAAGTCTTGGTGATAGCTTGGAGCATCGCTAGCTGATCCATCCCATCTCATTTCCAAGGCTCCCGTGGATATTTTGGATTTTCCGTATGCTTTAGTATGTATTTGGAGTTTATTTGACGTTTTGTGTTGTGGACTTATTATGTAGGTGTACACCTGTGTTTGTTTCGGATTTTTATGTCGGTATGTGTTGTTGTGAGTTTGTTATTATATTGTAATGGTTTCCACTGTGCTTTGATATAGATATATTTATTTATGTTTGTGTGGATGTGGTCGGAAGGCTTTATATCAACAGGATATGTTGTCACATACAGAGGAGATGTCATCTGTTTGCTTTTCGGCTCGGCATACTCTTGGGGCGTGATAGACATAGCTATGATTTAAAAATATTTAAAATCATTTGCAAAGTGACTAGCATGTAAAATAATTGTTCAATATTATCTGGTGAGACAACATCCATCTCACAAGTGACTATCGTTCATTGTCTCATTGACCACCTTTTGAACGATCGACCCTTGTCATCTCTTTATCGACAATGAAATTTTTTATATTAAATAAAAAATAAAAAAATTAGATTTCTCATCGTATGGTGAGATAATATTTGTCTCATGAGTGACCATCACTCGTTATCTCGTCGGTCAGGTGCTCATTATCTCTTTATCGATGCTAAAAAAAAATTATTTAGCAACAAATAAAAAAATTAGGTTAATTTTTAATAATGAATTCTTTATTTACTATGGAGAAGAAAGGAAACAATATTATATATACATTTAGAGTAAAAAAATAAACAAATTATAATTAATATTGATACAGTCAACTATTAGTCCTCTTAATACGAGGAGTCATTCTAGACAAAAATGCTTAAACCATTCAAATATGTAATAACTAGGAATAGGATATTTCTAGTTGAACTGAAATTATATTCAATCTGATATCAGAATTGAACTCATTATTATGTGGTTGTATTTTCTTTCTACAATGTTTTGTTAAGATGACATTAACTATTAACTAACAAGATGGTCACTTGGACTCTCTCCAAAGCTACTATTTAGGTTTTTTTTTTTTTTTTGAGATTTTCTAGGCCGAAACTTGGGTTATTGGATCTATAAATTTCTATAACATATGCAACTTTTCATATTTTTTTTTTATTGTATATCTTATATAAGGATTAGAGAGTTGCAACTCTAACCATCATATACATTCCTATGATGTATATAGGGCTATTGTAACTTGTAACTTGTTATTCTCAGTAGGAGCAATATGTAACTTGTCACTTTTTATTCTTTGTAACAGTGCTTATTGTTTGACAACACTGTTTGTGTTGTGACGATTAGGAGAACAATTTGTCGGTTGAGAGAACAAATTATGTGATGATGATGGATGTAACTAAGTGAAGGATAATGCAATCATGCAATTCCAAGTTAGCATAGAAAAGACTATTTTTAATTTTTGAGGCTCTACTTTCTCATTTCTTTCTCTGGAACTACTTTGTGTTTCTTCGTATTTTGTTTTAGCTACTATAAAATTGTACAACAATGTGATAATGATGGATGTACTAGTTTTTTAGTCAGATCGAATGTGAGAGATTTCAAGTATATGTGTGTTTGTATTTTTGTGATAGAAGTGATGAATATATTATTTTTGAACCAGGTCATTTTTAAAAAAATGGGCTTGTTATTAAATGTTGCTTTGTTGATAAATAACACTTTGTCGTTTAATAAATTTTCCTTGTTATCATGAATAAGTTTGTTAATGTTGAATGTATCATAATGTTGAGGACCAATTGGATAGTTTATAATGTCGAATGTATTGTAATGTTGATTGTGTAATGAATGATTTGTAATGTATCGTTGAATGTTAAATGTATGTTAAATTGAAAATTTAATGTAAACGAGATTTAAATTACTAAATTAAAAATGGTTGTGAAAATTTTTGATGTAAATTGAGTGACGGAATTTTGATTTCGTCACTATTTTCATCTTTAAGTTTAGCGACAGAATTTTACTTCCTTCACTAATTTGGCAACATAATTTTATTTTCGTCGCTAAATTAACAACAGAATTTAATTTCTGTCACTAATGTAGTGATAGATTTAAATTTTTATCACTAAATTTAACGACAGAATTTAATTTCTATCGCTAAAGTAATGACGAAAATAAATATTCCATCGCTAAATTTGTGACGGAATTAAATTTTCGTCATTAGATTTAGTTAAGAAAATAAAATTCCTTCATTAAATTTAGTGACAAATTTTTATTTCCATCACAAATTTAATGATGAAACTAAATTTTCGTCGTTAATTTGATTAGTGAAAAAAAAATTGGCGATTTTTTTGTCACTAATTAATCATTTAGTGACCGATTAGTGACATAAATTTCAATCACTATGTGCTGTATTTTTTACAGTGCATTTGGCCGCACTGAGATCCTGTCCAAAATAATATTGGTCAGAGAGCACCCGTGAACTAATAATGCTCTTTCGATGCTTAAGTTAGACAGAAGTAGAAAATGAAAGTAAAAGATGTTAATAGTAAGCTCTAGAGTCAATTATGTGATGATTGACTAGGGACTTTTTTTTTTTGAGATTTTCTAGGCCGAAACTTGGGTTATTGGATCTATCAATTTCTATAACATATGCAACTTTTCATTTTTTTTATTGTATATCTTATATAAGGATTAGAGAGTTGCAACTCTAACCATCATATACATTCCTATGATGTATATAGGGTTATTGTAACTTATAACTTGTTATTCTCAGTAGGAGCAATATGTAACTTGTCACTTTTTATTCTTTGTAACAGTGCTTATTGTTTGACAACACTGTTAGTGTTGTGACGGTTAGGAGAACAATTTGTCGGTTGAGAGAACAAATTATGTGATGATGATGGATGTAACTAAGTGAAGGATAATGCAATCATGCAATTCCAAGTTAGCATAGAAAAGACTATTTTTAATTTTTGAGGATCTACTTTCTCATTTCTTTCTCTGGAACTACTTTGTGTTTCTTCATATTTTGTTTTAGCTACTATAAAATTGTACAACAATGTGATAATGATGGATGTACTAGTTTTTTAGTCGGATCAAATGTGAGAGATTTCAAGTATATATGTGTTTGTATTTTTTGTGATAGAAGTGATGAATATATTATTTTTGAACCAGGTCATTTTTAAAAAAATGGGCTTGTTATTAAATGTTGCTTTGTTGATAAATGACACTTTGTCGTTTAATAAATTTTCGTTGTTATCATGAATAAGTTTGTTAATGTTGAATGTATCGTAATGTTGAGGACCAATTGGATAGTTTATGATGTCGAATGTATTGTAATGTTGATTATGTAATGAATGATTTGTAATGTATCGTTGAATGTTAAATGTATGTTAAATTGAAAATTTGATGTAAACGAGATTTAAATTACTAAATTAAAAATGGTTGTGAAAAATTTTGACGTAAATTGAGTGACGGAATTTTGATTTCATCACTATTTCCGTCTTTAAGTTTAGCGACGGAATTTTATTTCCTTCACTAATTTAACAACATAATTTTATTTTCATCACTAAATTAACAACAGAATTTAATTTCTATCGCTAATGTAGTGATAGATTTAAATTTCCATCACTAAATTTAACGACAGAATTTAATTTTCATCACTAAAATAACGACGAAAATAAATATTCCATTGCTAAATTTGTGACGGAATTAAATTTTCGTCATTAGATTTAGTTAAGAAAATAAAATTCCTTCATTAAATTTAGTGACAAATTTTCATTTCCATCACAAATTTAATGATGAAACTAAATTTTCGTCGCTAATTCGATTAGTGAAAAAAAAAAATTTGCAATTTTTTTTGTCACTAATTAATCATTTAGTGACCGATTAGTGACATAAATTTCAATCACTATGTGATGTATTTTTTATAGTGCACTTGGCCGCACTGAGATCCTATCTAAAATAATATTGGTCAGAGAGCACCCGTGAACTAATAATGCTCTTTCGATGCTTAAGTTAGACAGAAATAGAAAATGAAAGTAAAAGATGTTAGTAGTAAGCCCCAGAGTCAATTATGTGATAATTGACTAGGGACTTATGTATTATATTCTATTAATTATAAAGGCAAAAGTTTGGTTATTATATTTACTTCATGTTTGTGCTAGTCGAATAAATATAATAATGCCCTAGAAAGTAGATTCTTATCTACAATACATCAATTGGTAAAATTGATTATGATAGGCTGTAGAGAACACTATTCTTAAATATTCCTAGTCAAGCATTAATATACAAGGGCAATATTAATGCATTGAGACTAACATGTAGGTCAATTGATGACTTGATCTCACAAGTCATGGATATGTGATATCACGTTGACACATGGGTGTAAATTAGAGAATATATACTAAATTGACCAACATGAGAAAGTTTCAGGGATCGTCATATGAGTGTCATAAACTTTCTCATGTGACTATTGGTATGAATAGTCCTTAGACCTGAAGTCACTATGGTTTCCTACATAAGTAGTTACATACTTTGGTATTGTCAAACGTCACCCGTAACAGGGTGGACTATAAAGGCGATCACTGAGTATGTAACAAATTATGCGGAACGGATGTAAGTGATGTAGATGAGATTTATCCCTCCCATATGACGAGAGTGATATCTTTAGGCCTCTTGATAGAGTAGAACCACAAAATGAATGACCATGCTCAAATGAGTCAATATGAGATATTTAACTCATTTGTTTGAGCGAGTCTACTTGGGGATCAAGAAACACAAAGATTGATAAGAGGATGACACGGTCTATATGCCTCATTGATCAATCTAGATATTAAGGATAAAAGGGCAAGGTCATACATTATAGTAGTCACGAAAGGTTAAGTCAGATCTCGACATTCTCATCGCTTGGGTAGCAATGATGTATTGCTCGATGTCGCTCATTGTTTATGTATCTAAAATGATTTTAGAAATATTGCCTATGTTATGAGAGCCTATAGGGTCACACACAAAGAACATGTTGGTTTGGAGATAAACTTATTCTAGTTTGACTAAAATAATAGACCTTAAGATTATATGGGTTAATTTAGACTAATTGAGTTAGACACAAATGAATCTAAGGATTTTATCTATTAATTGAGTTAGACTCAAATGAATCCAAGGATTGAGTCTAATCCGGATTAGACTCATTTGGATTTGATTCAACCACTTAAGACCTCATGCATGGAGATTAGTGGAGCATTAAATGCTCATGCATGGAGATGTATGGAGATTAGTGGAACTTAAGTTACAAGAAGGATAGTAAATTGGATTTATTATCCACTTAAGTTTATCATGCATGATGATATCGTAAGTTACAAGAAGGATAGTAAATTGGATTTATTATCCACTTAAAGTTATCATGCATGATGATATTAAGGAGATTATAAAAGATGTGATAGAGATCATCATCTCCTCCTAATCCTTCCTCTCTTGGCCAGCCACCTTCTTCAAGTCTTCTCCTTGGTCGGATTTGATCTTGGCCGAATTTCCCTATCTTGGTCCTCTTTTAGTGGAATGAAAGAAAACCCTTGTTGCTAGCACAATGGTGGTGGTTCTTCTCTAAACCTAGTTTGTGAGACGAACATAAAACAAGTCCGTGTGGATACGCATAGAGGTACCGACACTTGAACGTGCAAGAGATCCGACGGACCTTGGACAAGCGGAATAAGCTAAGGATACGTATCAAAGGTATACCTATAAGATAGGGCTTTATAGATCTAAACTTGTATGAGTTTTCTTTCGCATGGATCGCTAAAGGGATCCTTTTTCTGCTACGATTTTATTGTTTATCAAATAGGATTACCTACAATGGTATCAGAACCACTTGCGAAAGATCATACAAAGTTTTATGCACTTTTATATGTGATATAAAAGTAGGACATATTTTGTTATGGGTTGCATAATTGTATGAGCATATTTTGTCGAGATGCATAAGTTTGTGTTGATCAGACTAAAAGATTGCTCTTGACAAAATTTCATAACCTACAATTTTCATACTAGTTGATGTGATTCCGTCACTCTGTTGAGAACAGATTTGTCGCAAGGATGCATCAACAGAACAAGAGGGTCTCAAATTCATTTTGATGGATTTAGGGCAGCGACTCATTCAAAGAGTTAACAAAATAAATTTTGTTTGAGGTTTCAGCTCATGAGCAAATTTTGCAAACATAATAATATTGATGTCCTAGATCCATTTGTTGTGTGTTGGTTGTCATAGTGCATGGTTATGGCCCTTTACCCCAATAAGATTGAATTATGTTGTAATTCATAATACGGTCTGCGTATCGTGATGTGTATGTGGGTGTTGTAACTCATAATACGGCCTGTGTGTCGTGCCTCCCTCTCTATTTTTCTAGTTGTAAAATAGATTTAGACTCAAATGTAACTCAAGTATTCTTATTTTGTAATGTACAAAATGAGGAGTGGAAAGTCCATTGGAGGATGAAGTTGCAAGACGGATGCAGACGACACATGATGACCAAAGGAAGCACTTGGAGAAGATGCTATCCCTAGGTTGATCATTTGATCTTCTCATTGGCTTGAGAGGATCGTAGAATACGGGCCATAACCATGTCACGGTTTTTTGTTTATATGTTGATATATGTCATATGTGTATGTGATGCATGCTTAGATGATAAGTTTATCATAATTAAGTCGATGCAGTATGCTTACCAAAGTTTCATACTCACTACTACCTCGATCAATTATAGTTGGGTTTGCTAGCAAAGTAACTCAATTTATCTTGGTATAGTGCAATCAGACAATAGTGATGTCTGATTATTAATCTTTGGATTCGACTTAATCAACTATGTTATCTCAATTGGATTGAGAATGTAAAGGCACATAATTAAGTCAACTCGATATGCCTACCAAAATTTGGTACTCATAAACTACCTCGATCATTTGTTGTTGGGTTTGCCAAAGCAAAGTGACACATTTTATCTTGGTAGAGTGTGAGTGGACAATTGTGATGTCCCGCTATTATACTTTGGGTGCGACTTAACTAAGTTATCTCAATTGGATTGAGGACTTAGAGGCATCTCCCATAAGGTTGGGTAAACGAACAAACAGTCTTGTTTACCAAAATATCCAAGTGTTGCATATGATGCAATTGGTAAAGAGTTGCCTACCTAAATTATACTAGTCTTGGGCGATTAGCCAAAGCTAACTCAAGACGAAATATAATATGGATCTTGGGCAACATGAATGATATTTGGTTTGGAGCTAGTAGTATGGGCAAAGTATGTTTGCCTACATTCATGAATAGCCTCTACCAAAGCTCTACACTTCAGTGGGAGTATCATTTTATTAAAGGCCTAATTAAATGATTTAGAAAATGATACTTATTTCTGCATTTCTTATTGTAGATCACCATGTCATCTAATACGTCAAATACTCTCTCTGTGATCTGTCCTTGAGAAGGATAAGCTCAACGGAGCTAATTTCTTGGACTGGTATAGAAACTTGAGGATTGTCCTCAAGCAAAAATGAAAACTCTACGTCCTAGTGCAACCTCTTCCTGAAGCACCTATTACTACCGCTACTCGTGCGGAAAAGGATGCTTACCAGAAGCATCAATATGATGCATTGAATGTATCATGCCTAATGCTTGCCACCATGAACTCTGAGCTTCAGAAGCAACATGGGAACATGGATGCTCATGATATATTTGATCACCTTAAGCGGTTCTATTAAGGGCAAGCAAGGCATGAGCATTTTGAGGGTGCCTAAGGAAGAACCCTGCTTCCATTGTGGTGAGACTGGACATTGGAAGAGAAATTATAAGATTTACCTAAAGGAAGTTAAGACCAAAAGAAGTGAGATTTCTGCTTCAGGTATATATGTTATAGAAGTTAATCTATCTATTTCTTCTTCATGGGTATTAGATATCTGTTGTGCCTCTCACATTTGTACCAATGTATAAGGACTAAGAAGAACTAGTGAGTTGACAAAGGGCGAAGTGGACCTACGAGTAGGTAATGGTGCAAGAGTTGTTGTTATTGATGTAGGAACATACTCTTTATCTTTGCCCTCTGGGCTTGTTCTGGAACTAGAAGAGTGTTATTATGTGTCTACTTTAACTAAGAACATTATCTGTTTCTTGTTTGGACAAGAAAGGTTTCACATTTATGATAAAAGACAAATGTTATTCTATTCATTTAAATGATATGTTCTATTGTAGTGCACTTCTTATGAATGAACTCTATGTTCTAGACTTGGAAAGCCCAATCTATAACATAAATACCAAACGGTTCAAATCGAATGATTTAAATCAAACATACCTCTAGCATTGTCGCTTGTGTCATATAAATGAGAATCACATATTACAACTCCATAAGGATGGACTTTTGAACTCATTTGATTTTGAATTATATGAGGCATGTGAATCCTGCCTTGTAGGCAATATGACCAAG
The DNA here is from genome assembly GCA_025175895.1 of Wurfbainia villosa. Classification (NCBI taxonomy): domain Eukaryota; kingdom Viridiplantae; phylum Streptophyta; class Magnoliopsida; order Zingiberales; family Zingiberaceae; genus Wurfbainia; species Wurfbainia villosa. The sequence continues at coordinate 38,104,671 of CM046006.1, forward strand.
ACTCCATTTAGTGAACATGGCGAAAGAGTAACAGACTTGTTAGGACTCATACATACTGATGTATGTGACCCTTTCAATATCGCTGCTAGAGGAGGCTATTAGTACTTCGTCACTTTTATTGATGATGTTAGTAGATACGACTATGTGTATCTCATGAAACACAAATCAGAATCCTTTGAAAAGTTCAAAGAATTCAATAGTGAAGTATAAAACCAACTTGGCAAGAGAATTAAGATGCTTCGATTAGATTGAGATGGTGAATACCTTAGCCAACAGTTTTGTGACCATCTTACTGAGTGCAAGATCATATCTCAACTCACTCCACCTAGAACACCACAGTGGAATGGTGTATTCGAACGGAGAAATCATACTTTATTAGATATGGTACGATTGATGATGAGTCAGACTGATCTACCTACTTCCTTTTGGGGATTCGCTCTAGAGACGACTATCTTTACACTTAACCGTGTTCCATCTAAAGCTGTTATAAAGACACTATATACGATATGGACTGGAAAGAGTCCCAAAATGTCTTTTATGAAGATTTGGGGTTGTGAGGCTTATATTCGACGTCAAATCTCCGATAAACTAGACCTCAAATCAGACAAGCACTACTTTATAGGATATCCCAAGGAAACAAAGGGATATTACTTTTATAATCTCATACAAGGCAAAGTGTTTATCGCTAGAAATGACGTATTTCTAGAAAGATAGTTCATTTCTAGAAGAACTAGTGGGAGTAAAATCCTGTAGGGGATCCTTGGATGGCTAGAGGGGGTGAATAGCCTCTCTTGACTTCTACAATTAGGTTAGCAGAAACAAAAACAAATATGAAAGAAATCAAAAGACAAAAATACAATCGCTAACAAGGAAGTTTAACATGGTTCAAATATTATGCTCCTACACCACGACGATTCATAAGGTGGATTAACCCTAGCAAGTCTTTCACTGAAAAAGCCTCCTTTTGATGATCACACCAAGGTGGAGAATCCTTCTTTACAATGCACTCTTCTTCTTACAAATAATAAAATTAAGAACAGAGAAGAAGAGATTTTGAAGCACTAAAAGACTTAGAGAAAACTTGGTGAGCTTGAGAGCAAAGTTTTGAATGAGAGCACTAGCCCTTTCAAGCTCCCCAAGGCCTCCTTTTATAGAGAAGAGGTTGATTTTTCCGTTGGGGCTGCAACAGTCGACTGATCGAGCCATCAGTCGACTACTGCTATAGCTGGCCTTATCCAACGGCTTCTGACGAAGCCTGATCTGTGGTCATCACAACCCAACAGAACTCTGATCAGTCGACTGATCACACTAGTAGTCGATTGATTGAACAATCAGTCGATTGCTTCAAGCAATCAGTCAACTAAAAATGTTTCTATGTCCATGTCCACTTATAACAGTCGACTGATGGTGGACCAGTCAACTGTCAAACCCTATCAGTCAACTGATGGACACTAAAACTCAGTCGACTTCAATTGACTGGTTGATTAGTCAACTGGGATAAAGTCATAGTTGACTGACACACTTCAAGTATGATCAATTCATATTTGAAATCAACTCCCTAGACCTAGACTCAACCTTCTAGCTCTTCCTTCAGCCTTGCGCCTCCAGGATCCCTCTGAGTCTGCGACTCCTTCATCCTTGCGCTTGCTTCCAAGAGCTTCCCTCGGTTTCATCATGTCTCGGGTTTCTCTTTTGTCAAAGTCTGCTTGGACTTTACGCCGCCAAGACTACATGCTTGGACTTACGCTGCCAAGACCTTGCCTTTGGACTTCCTTTGCCAAGGTCCGCTTGGACTTTACACCGCCAAAACTATATGTTTGGACTTATACTGCCAATACTTTCCCTTGCCAAAATCACACTTGGACTTTTCTTTACCAAGTCTTCACACTTTGATTTTTCTGTCACTTAACACATTCAACAGTTAGATCACAAATATTTTCCTAACTATAAATGATTATCCAAACATAAAAAATACATAAATGCTTGGGGTATTGTTGCACCAACAAATCCATCTTGAAGAAGTTCAAGATATATATAACACTGAGGCCTTGATGGAAATTGAACAGACACCACAAAGTGTTGTGGATGATGAGATTGTTGTACAAGAAGTTGTGGAGCAACAACCTGTTCTAGTAGACCAAGCTCTTCGCAAGTCTGATAGGATACATCATCAGCCTGAGAGATATTCATTTCTTTTGTCTAACCATGATGACGTTATGCTTGTTGAGTTAAACGAGCCTACATCATATCAGGAAGCTATGATGAGCCCAGATTTTAAGAAATGGCTAGAGGCCATGAGGTCTAAAATAGAATCCATGTACACTAACTAAGTATGAACTTTGGTCTTTGGTTGAGCCACCTGAAGGGGTCAAACCCATTGAGTGTAAGTGGGTCTTTAAGAGAAAGATTGACATGGATGGTCTTATGCATACCTATAAAGAGCGATTGGTAGCTAAAAGATTCAAGCAGATTCATGGTATTGACTATAATGAAACTTTTTCACCAGTTGCAATGCTTAAGTCTATTCGGATCATGCTTGCTATTGCAGTTTACCATGATTATGAGATCTAACAAATGAATGTCAAAACTGCGTTTCTGAATGGAAACATACTTGAGGATGTGTACATGATAAAACTTGAGGGGTTTGTAGATCCAAAGCATGCTAGAAAGGTATGCAAACTGCAAAGATCTATTTATGGTTTAAAGCAAGCATATAGAAGTTGGAATCTTCGATTTGATGATGCGATTAAAGAGTTTGGTTTAATCAAGAATGAAGATGAACCCTGTGTCTATAAGAGGGTTAGTGGGAGTACAGTGATTTTACTCATCTTGTATGTAGATGACATACTTTTCATTAGAAACGATATCCCTATGCTACAGTCTGTAAAGACTTGGCTTGAAAATTATTTTTCAATGAAAAACTTAGGAGAAGCAACCTATATATTGGGCATCAAGATCTATAGAAATAGATCTAAGAGACTTCTTAGCCTAAGTCAAAGTACATACATTGACAAGGTGCTAAATCATTTTGCCATGTAGAATTCCAAGAAGGAATTTCTGCTAATGTCACATGATATGAGTCTTTCGAAGACTCAATGTCTCTCTTCTAAGGAGGAGAGAGACCGCATGGATCATATCCCTTATGCATCTGTTATAGGGTCTGTCATGTATGTTATGCTTTGTACTCACCCCGATGTCTCGTATGCTTTGAGCGTGACGAGTAGATACCAGTCAGATCCAGGTGAAAGTCACTGGATAGCTGTCAAGAACATTCTTAAGTACTTACGAAGGATGAAAGAATATTTCTTGATATTTGGAGGCGATGAGGAGATGGCTGTAAAGGGTTACAGTGATGCAAGCTTCCAAACTGACAAGGATGATTTCATATCACAGTCAGGGTATGTATTTTGCCTAAATGGTGGCGTTGTGAGCTGGAAGAGTTCAAAGCAAGACACAATCACAGATTCTACGATATAAACCGAGTATATTGCTGCGTCTGATACGATAAAAGAAGCTATTTGAATCTAGAAGTTCATCACTGAACTTGGGGTGGTTCCTAGTATAGCGGACCCTATAGACCTCTATTATGACAACAATGAGGCTATTGCACAGGCTAAGGAACCTCGCTCTCATCAGCGGTCCAAACACATATTGCGGCGCTTCCATCTCATTCGAGAGATCATCGATAGAGGAGATGTGAGGATATGCAGAGTACTTATGGATGTTAGCATCGTAGATCCTTTAACCAAGGTTTTGGCACAGAGAAAGCATGATGGTCATACTAGATCACTGGGTATTAGATATTACAATGATTGACACTAGTGCTAGTGGGAGATTGTTAGTAGTAAGTCCTAGAGTCAATTATGTGATAATTGACTAGGGACTTATGTATCATATTCTATTAATTATAAAGGCAAAAGTTTGGTTATTATATTTACTTCATGCTTGTGCCAGCCAAATAAATATAATAATGTCCTAGAAAATAGGTTCTTATCTACAACACATCAATTAGTAAAATTGATTGTGAGAGACTGTAAAAAATACTATTCTTAAATATTCCTAGTCAAGCATTAATATACAAGGGCAATATTAATGCATTAAGACTAGCATATAGGTAAATTGATGACTTGATCTCACAAGTCATGGATATGTGATATCATGTTGACATATAGGTGTATATTAGAGAATATATACTGAATTGATCCACCATAAGAAAGTTTCAGGGATCGTCATATGAGTGTCATAAACTTTCTCATGTGACTATTGGTATGAATAGTCCTTAGACCTGAAGTCACTATGATTTCCTACATAAGGAGTTACGCACTTTGATATTGTCAAACGTCACCTGTAACAAAATGAACTATAAAGGCGATCACTAGGTATGTAACAAATTATGCGGAGGGATGTGAGTGATATAGATGAGATATATCCCTCCCATATGATGGGAGTGATATCTTTAGGCCTTTTGATAGAGTAGGACCACGAAATGCATGATCATGCTCAAATGAGCCAATATGAGATATTTAGCTCATTTGTTTGAGTGAGTCTACTTGGAGATCAAGAAATACAAAGATTGATAAGAGAATGATACGGTATATGCCTCATTGATTAATCTAGATATCGAGGATAGAAGGACAAGGTCATACATTATAGTAGTCACGAAAGATTAAGTCGGATCTCGACATTCTCATCACTTGGGCAGCAATGATATATTGCTAGATGCCGCTCATTGCTTATGTATCTAAAATGGTTTTAGATACATTGCCAACGTTATGAGAGCCTATAGGGTCACACACAAAGAACATGTTGGTTTGGAGATAAGCTTATGTGGGTTAAGTTGGACTAATTGAGTTAGACACAAATGAATTTAAGGATTGAATCTATTAATTGAGTTAGACTCAAATGAATCCAAGGATTGAGTTTAATCTGGATTAGACTCATTTGGATTTGATTCAACCACTTAAGACCTCATGCATGGAGATCAGTGGAGCATTAAATGCTCATGCATGGAGATTAGTGGAACTTAAGTTACAAGAAGGATAGTAAATTGGATTTATTATCCACTTAAGTTTATCATGCATGATGATATTAAGGAGATTATAAAAGATGTGATAGAGATCATCATCTCCTCCTAATCCTTCCTCTCTTGGTCCACCACCTTCTTCAAGTCTTCTCCTTGGCCGGGTTTGATCTTGGCCGAATTTCCCTATCTTGGTCCTCTTTTAGCCGAATGAAAGAACATCGTTGTTGCTAGCACAACGGTGGTGGTTCTTCTCTAAACCTAGTTTGTGAGACGAACGTAAAACAAGTTCGTGTGGATATACATAGAGGCACAGACACTTGAACGTGCAAGAGATCCGATGAACCTTGGACAAGCGGGATAAGCTAAGGGCACGCATCAAAGGTATACCTATTGTTGGTGCAGGGCACCAAATGATTGAACCTGTGTTTTGATTATGACAAAAAAACGCAAAATTAAGATTACATTGTTATCTCAATGAGCTTAACTGGCGTGCGCAGCGCTAAAAGTCAAGCCGATAGTGACACCCTGGGAAGTCATGCGACAGATGACACTCGAGTGACTTCAGAGGGAGCCGAAGGAATCGAGTGGGAGGCCGAAAGTGAAAGCTACAAAGTAAGTATCGAGGTAAGCTCGTGTGTGTGAGCGTAAGTGAGGTCATATCCTCCTTACTGGGATGGTCTTAAGCATAGATCCGACCTAAGACATCCCATGGATGGTCTAGGTCGAGATCGGACGGTCGGTGACCGTCGAAATTATGTTTTTATTAAGCTAACTTATGATTTCAGTAAGCATCAGTCGACTGCCCATGAGAGCCACTCGACTGCCTTAAATCAGTCGACTGCTTAGTGTTGCGACTCGACTGGAGCTGTCATCAGTCGACTGATGATGGCCATCAGTCAACTGATGGTTAAGAATCAGCTTCGAGGAGTTAAGCCTTATCATCTCATTCCAAGGAGCTTTGTGCCTATTTGTGATTGGTTGAAGACTCATTCGATGAGGGGCTCAAAAGCTATAAAAGGAGGGCTTCTCTAAGGGGTTTTCATCAATTCTAAAAGTCTCCAAGTGTTTCCGATACACTTCGACTCTCCGACATCCCTACGACGAAGCGCTGCCGAGACGACAACCAGAGCTTCAACCTCCAACCTTTGAAGTCGTCGGTAATGAAAGTTTTAATTGTATTTCATTTTACTTATCTCGTAAATCTTTCATTATAATGAGGAGAGGGGGAGTGTCCCTCTACTTCGAGCTTTTGTGATTTCGTGTATCCGTTTAACTCCTACCTCTAACGAGGAGGAGTTCTTTAGTATTTTGCCCTCCATGCATGATCAAGGACCATTAGGGCCTTGGAGTAGTAGCCTTCGGCTATGAACCAAGTAAAAACCCTCGTGTCTATTGTCTCTTTTGTTTTGATTTTATCTTTCGCTGTGTCTACTCGTGTTTTAACAAACGAAGTCGAACGAAAGATTTTATATCGCTATTCACCCCCCTCTAGCGATCCGCTCGATCCAACACCTATAATATAGGACTTTATAGATCTAAACTTGTATGAGTTTTCTTTCGCATGGATTGCTAAAGGGATCCTTTTTCCGCTGCGATTTTATTGTTTATTGAATAAGATTCCCTACAAAAGAATGTAGGTTGAATTAGTAAAATTACAATTATCTTTTTTCGTTTACATATCTTCCTCTTTTATAGTCTCTCTAACTCCCCGTCATTACTTCACACCTTTTCGACTACCTTAAACTCACGTATTCTACGCCCTTAACCATGTATGCACATACCTCCTCATCTCGTGGGCACCTCCACAAATAATGTTTTGGCATATTTTTACATTCGCAACTGTCGCATGTCTTTATTGTAGCTCTCCCTCTTAGACACATATTCTTCAAGGGATATTAAGGATTGAATTATGTCAACCTCGACTTCTAATTCTTCATGGTCCCATATATACTATATTCTCGCCTTCTTAGATTCTCGACTCTCGAGCTTTTGACTCCTTGAGATATTGACTTTTGAGTTTTTGATTTACTAGACTCCCAATCTCTTGGGCCCTGACTTCCTGAGCTCCCATTCTTCCTTATGACTAACTCCTTAACTTGATCACTCAAGATCCAAACTTTTCGGATCCTTGTCCTCTCTCGAGCTCCTCAATCTCCGAGGCTCTTGTTTTTTTTAATGATCCAACTCCTTAATTTGATCATTCGAATATATAATCTAAGACTTTATCGGTATTAAATATATTTATTAATTTATAAACTATAATAATATTTATAAAATTTATTATTCCAATTTGATATTTTTTTAAAAAAATAAATATTTTTGATTTAGCATTTTAAAATTGACAAGAAAACGATGAAATTTACAATGGAATTTGAAAAATAAATAAAAATAAAACAATTATTATTATTTTAATAAAATGGGTGGGCTGGAATCCACCCTAACCCATGGATGGTTCCACCCCCACACGAACATATTCATCTAGGAATTCAAGCCATTATCAAAATAATCAAATAATAATAATAATAATAATAATATTAATAAATTTTCAAAAAAAAAAATGAAAGATTTAATTTTAAAAGATTTCAAATTTATTAAAAAGCTTCTCCAACCATTAAATATTTAGGTTAATCGGCTGCCTCATCTGAAAAATAAAATCCTCGTTGTAGTTGATCCTGGGGTTCAGCGATGTCACAAATTTTACTATATCAATTTCAATATCATTTCACGTCACAAATTTATAATAAAAAAAATAAAGAATTAATAAATATATAAATTATATTATTAATAAAAAATAAATTACATTAAGCTTTAAAGTTACAAGAAAAAGCGAAAAAAACGCCGTCGTCCAGGAATAAAGATGCGCGAAAACCCTAGCCACGGCCACCATAAGATCTCCTACCTCTTGTTCATCTTCTCCTCCTCCGCGGACAACTGCCCTCCGGACTCCCGCAGGCTGCGACGAGAAAGTGAAAATCGCTCCATCAAAGACACCAAACACACAGACAGAGGGGCGTTCTGGTCGTTTTTTTTTTACCTTCAAAGGCCGGCGGTTAGCCAAGACTGATCGGCAGCTGGCACAGACGTCTCCGGCCACGTGAGAAGATTGGAAGTGGAGGTGTGTGACTTCCTCACCGGCGTGTTCTGATCCATTCCGATTCTACCGCTGGCCTCACCTCCAATCGTGGATCCTCCCCGTTGCCATCCTTCTTTTCCCTCTGACCGTTGGCCGCTATGGCAGGCTTCGTCGGCGACGAACCCGCAATGGCAGACAAAGAGGAGGAAGTTCGAGGTTCAGAAGAGGATATGTCGGAGTCGTCGTGGTCATCCGAGTCGGATATTGGAGAGGCCTTAGACTGGCTGGATACGACGGAAGGTTTCGATGGCGACGGCTCATCTGCCTCCTTCTCGGTCGCTTACCGTCACCGTCCCAACGCCCATGGTGGGATTCAATCTCGTCCTTTTCAACCCGTCTCCAACCGCAGCCAGAAGTACACCTCTCATATTCGGGCTAATCCTTTAGAGGTTTCTTCCCTGCACTATAAATATGTTGTTTGTGTTGATTCAATTCTTGATTAAAATCTTTGATATTTTTCAGAAATTGAAAATTTGTTTTTTCTATTATTTGGGTAAAGCTTGAACTTCGGAGATCAATTATGTTAGTTTTCTTCACAATGCTTGATCTACATGTACTATGATGCCTTTTGATTATTTTGTATTTGGCCTTTATTTCTTTATACTGTTGACTTATTATTATTTTTAGCGTTAGACCTCAATATAATTTTATAGGAGTGGGAAGGAAGATTGGATGTGGGTATGTCAAACTCGGTGACAACCGCTATTAGAGATAATGTGAGGGATATGGCAATAGGGAGAACACGGAATACAGAAAAAGCTGATCGAGCTACAGTTGAACAGGTCAGTGTGCTTTCTTGTGTTCTTTGTAAGTTGTTTTTTCTACTAAAATGTTAATGTCGCAATGAAGATAATTATGCAGAAAAATGTCTAGGATTATTTAAACTTGGCTAGTTGTAGAAACATATTCCTTTAGCTATTCTTGAAGATTTGGTTATTCAATTTTGTATGAAGGCATTTTTTTGATACCAGAATATATTATGCAACTATAGAAATGCCCTTTGTCTCTTGGTAATAAATGGTTTCTGTTAGTGAAAGATGTTTTAGGACATCAGTATTATCTTTATCTACTTTAAAAGAAATATTGGAATATCATCATGTAGTATGTTTAAAAATATTTACAAAGAGAATTCCTTTTTTTCCTTCTTAACTATTCAAGTCAGCTGTGTTGTCATTGTTTGCTCATTCTAAAAATTTTGAACAAGCAGAAGGCTCCTTTCTCATGGTTTAACAAAGTATTATGGAAATATTTCCTTCGAATGTTATTTAAAATTTAGTATCTCTTGTTGGATATGGTAGATATTGATGATTTAGACATTGTATGTTGCTGTTCTTGTACCAATACTATTCTTGTCATGCCCCGAGAGTATGCCATACCGAAAAGCAAACGGACGACATCTCCCCTGTACGTGACAACATATCGGGTTAATACAAGACCCGTAGGCCCACAACAACATGACATATATATGGACAATACCAAACAATACATTCACAACAACACAAAAGGTGCGCACCGGTGCGACTCTAACATACTACACCAAAAAACAATATACAAACCAACAACCAAATACAACACTGATTATACATGGCCATATTACAAAATAGCAGCGGAAACAAATATGTGGAAAACCCCAATTGTTCGGTGTGAGATGGGGTCATTGTGGCTCGAGCGTCGAGGAATCTTCTACACATTATCAGGCGACGAAACCCGAGTCGGGGGTGGTGAGTATAAACTCAGGGGTAATATGTAGAAAGTGCATGAACAACATATAAGGATATAGAAATCTACAAGTATACATGTGAAGATCTCTACGGTATCTGACGTAGTCAAATAGGCATCTGATCTATCGAATCGATAACAAGTAACCCGCGGTATAGTCGTACTCGACATATACTAAATTGATCAGTGAATAGTAATGTACTAACGTATTTGTGACGGCATGACACCATATCTATATCATCCTCGAATGTATATACAATAACATAACCTATATAATGTGCAAAGTCAATCCATACCGACTAACACTCGGACATATAAATGATATAATCACATGTAATAACATCCCGGCCCATACCACTACATACGACGCTTAATCAAACACATACAACTCGACTAACACATATATCATCGCTAACACACAAGATATAAAATGCAAATGACATGTATCATGATGTCTGAAACATATACAATAAACAAATGCAAAGATCTCACAGCATATGTAAAACATATATCGAATACATGCACACATATATATCAAGAATGCATACGCATGGCTATGTTTGACTGTCCCAACCACGACCCCGATGGCCCGGGTGACACTGCGGCATGACGACTAGCCCGACTCACCGCCACTACTCTCGAGCGATCGAATGGGTAGTATGAATGAGTAGCGTATAAGCGTAAAGCTAACTACTCCCGGGGTCCTCTGGCCCGTCGCTCCGTCACTACCCATGAGTAGACGAGCTCGCATTGTGACAATCGCACGTCACACAACCACTGTCTATAGTGGCGAGTGCTAACACCACTCTGCCGGTGGCGGTCGCGTCTCCAACTACCACCGTATATATATACGGCGCCGACATCCAATGCTCGCCTCAACCCTCTACACTACCGAGTGGTCGGGAGGCAGGATGATCGACGACCGTCTCAACCACAAGGGAGACTCACCAATACAAAGAACATGCAATGTAATGACGATAGCTCCATACATGTATCCTCGCCATAATCCCTATCCCACTGGGAGTCCCGTCAACCAAAAGTCAACTATGCAAGGACTACAATCCACAAGACTCTCTATCGCACAAAGAGTCATACACATCCGATAATCAACCACGCTTAAGACCTCTAGTCAAGTATCGACCATCCATATAACCATACACAGATATACGATCCATAATGGATATACAATCATGCTAGGACCTCTAGTCTATAACCACATACTAACAACCACACACATTTATCTATGCACGGACAACTAGATCCACCATAGATGCACAACTAACATGTGTACGATACAACAATCGACTTCATAACCCAAACCATCACCTAACCCTAGTGATGTAACACAGTAATCCAATCTGAGGTCACAAGGATAACCCTAACCACCTGTACTTACTGAACATCCATCGGCTAACACATAATAGGGTTTATAGTTCCTATCCGTGCTAGATAATCAATGAAATAACAGCAATATCTCAAAGGTCAAAGGCAGTACAAGCATATGATTAAATAAGAGTGGATTTAAGGTAAACAGGTATAAACATATATCCAAATTAAACTATCGGACCAGGTAGATATTACCCACCTGCTATGTAGCTCGTATCAGCCATCCCTACTACGAGCATCATCACTAATCAAAGTCCTGAAATCAACACGCAAACATTGACAAAGTCTATCATAAGTCCAATGATGGTGTCCCATCTCAAATCGAACATAAATCCAATTATAAACTATTTTGCTGTCACAATCTAATTCACTACTAAAACAAAACCAAATCACAGCTTACCTGATTCAGATTTCCTGCTCAACTTCATCAAATGCCAATTCAACAGTGAGCTCTCAAACCCACAGCTCATCAACGCCATAGAACACACCCGGCAACACCATCTAATCAATAGGATACCGTTCCAATTACAGATTCAACTCCAAAATCCTTAGACAGACACCAACAAATTCCATAGGCATTGACATACCATGAAAAATACAACAATTAACATAGAAACAGTAAAGGTAAACCAACCCTCAACAATCAAAACCATCATCCAAACCAATTAAAACTTACCTCACAGCCTCATCCGGAAAATCCAATCCACTATAGTAATCCTCGTTCGCCTGTAACCCATTTCAACCTTCAAAATCAGCTTGCTATCAACAATTCCACACCAAAGAACATTGAGATCTGTCCTAGCCCTGTCCAATCTGCGGGTCGATCGACATCCTCATCAACAATCCACAACCACAATAGACAAACGAGATTTACAAGCAAGCAATTGGAGATCGATGGAAATCAAGCAGCACTGCCAACTCACCATGGACATCGGCATCACAAGAAGACGACACTGATCGAAGGTGATCGAATGGAGAGGTAGGCGATGATTGTGCGATTATTCAATTGGAGATCTCCGGCAGCAACGAAACTGCAGAAGATAGCAACGGCAAGTTGAGCTCAAGCGACGGCTGGACGATCCTCGTGATGCGACGAAAAGGGCGGCGACTGATCTGAGCTTCACCGATGAAGACACCCTCGAGTTGGCCTCTCGAATAAGCGGTCGACGACGGCAGATGGGAGGTCGACAACGGCTCGAACTCACGGCGACTGAATCGGAAGAGAGGAGATCTGCTCCGGCGGCACTGGCTCACATCGATCTGTTGAGAGAAGAAACAACGGCGATCCTGCTCACAGCCAACGCTCCACCCATGCGCCGCAGTGATAGGGAGGTGCCGGCGAAGAGGAGAGAGCTGCGGCGAAAGGAAAAACAGAAGGAGAGAAGAGATCGCGATTTGAGAAGGAAATCGAGGTGAAGGGAAGAAATCGCGGAGGAAGAAATGGGAAATGCGCAAACGGTCGGGTTCAGCCTTTAAGAACCAATCTCCTTGGGTTAAGCTAGCCTAGGTTCAGTCCAAGCTAGTCCAATGTTGACCCAAAGCTAACCCAACCACTAATTAGTTCCAATTAACCCACTAATTAAACTCAATTTAATTAGAGGGTTAATCAAATTTTTTTTTTTTTTTCCGTATCTTACAATTCTAATATTTGCTTAGTAGCTTCTATATTCACATAAATGCACCTAATATTCCTACTCTCTCGTATCATATTTATATATATTGACATTTGGAGGAGAGTAAAACATCCAATTGTTCTCATGCATTAAGAAATCAAGATATTAGAGTTAGGGAAGACCCTTTTTCTCTTTTGCTTCTTCCATCTAAGCCTCTTCTTTTCTTTCACTTGTTAGTAATGCACAATTTGTGTGTAATCTTGCTTACATATTCAAGGCTTAGGTGTTAGAGTCGAGGGAACATAAGTTTCATTGTCACTCAGTGCATCTCTATTGTCATTGTCTCTTCAGTAGTTGCATTGCTTGATATCGATATCGCTCTCTCAAACTTCTTGTCAAACTTGTAGGATCTTAAGGCATTGATGCTTCGTCACTCTTATATGTTCTTCTCATCGATTGCATTAAGTGGATTATGACCAATCGTTAATTGACCCTTTCTTTTATCGGTTAGTTTCTCTTGGATAAATTTGAAATATTTCTCTTTCCCTTGAATCTTTTCCCTTTCCTTTGTTTGTGTTTAATGTTAATATATTTGAGAATTTTTGGGTCGAGATCTAGACAATAGAAATTCTCAATTGAAGCTTCTTTATTATCAATATTTTTCTTTATAACATCTTCCTTAGCTTTCACTTTTTTAATCTATTGGGTAAGGAATTGAGATGATTGTGATTGATTTTCTACTTCATAATGGATTATTGGCCATAACAACACTCCATTATATTATTGGATCATCCCCATTATAGATAAATCCAATATTAAATGGGTCTACATTATTGGACTATTCCTTCTCTTAGCCCTTAATTAAAGATGAGGAACATATAGTATCTTTTCCAACCATGATAAGAAGGTGATTTCACACTTTCAAAAATGAAGAAAAAGTTGACTATTGTCTTTTATAGCCACATAGAGATATTGTCCACGATAGAATCATGCTATAATCTTTTTTTAAATTGGGAGTTGATTCTGCATATTGCAACGATGACTTTCTTGCATGATAAATAAGTGTGCAAAATTAAAAATAGTTTCTAGTTGTGTTTATAATGACTTTTAATAAATTATTTTGTATTTACCATCCAATTTGTATCTATATGACATAAAAGGACTTAAAAAAAGTTCTCTTAAAATATTTGGCTCCTCGTGATTGGTTTAGTAATTAATTCTTATTTATTCGTTCAATATTACTTTTTTGAGGGCTACTATTCTAGACTTGATCATGGTTCGGAATTACTGGTTCAAAACCATTGGTTTATAATTCGGAATCACCACTTTGATGGTTCAAAATTGCCAATTTGACGATTTGAAAAATCTTAACCTTTAACCTTAATCTTCAAAGATGATTATGATTCATGGTTCGGAACCACCGATTATGGTTTGGTTCATAGTTCACCATGGTTTAGGATTATTTTCTATATTTTATTTTTTTTAAAAAATATATAAAAAATTATAAATGGGATTTTTTTTTAAAAAAAAGTGTGAACTTATTTAAGTTGCCTATGTATCCACTTAGGGTGGGGAATTAAAATCCATGTTGTTAGTTTCTTCGGTATCAAAATCTTTTATTGGTTATTCTTTTTGCAACTTCATGTTTTGTTTAATCATCAAATAGTGCTTGAGCTTTCAAAGAGTTGGAAGCCAAAGTAGGTTGTCTTTCATCCAAGATATTACCTTTGGACTTAAATGTTTATTCTATAGCAATGGTTGACACTAGACAATTTTTGCTATGATAGAGGATGAGATGACTTTGGATTTTCTACGATCATCATTTTAAAATATTGAAATTTGGTTTGTTACACAACAACAACAACAAAGCTTTATCCCACTAAGTGGGGTCGGCTATATGGATCCTTCTATGCCATCAGACTCTATCCTCTACTATATCATCATCTATATTTAAATAAATTTTATCTTGTTTTATTATTGCTAACCAAGTCTTTTTTAGTCTTTCTCTTCTCCGTTTGATGTGTATATTTATTATCGTTTCACATCGCCTAACTAGATCATTTATTGACCGTCTAAGTACATGCCCATACCACCTTAAACGTGTCTCTCGGAACTTTCCTTCAATAGATGCAACACTGACTTTTTCTCTAATGCTCTCATTTCTTATTCTGTCCATCCTCGTATGTCCGCACATCCACCTTAACATCCTCATCTCTGCAACTCTCATTTTTTACTCATGTGCTCGAGTTGTAGCCCAACATTCAGTGTCATATAACACAGCAGGTCTAATCACCGTTTTGTAGAACTTCCTTTTAAATTTAGAGGCATTTTACGATCACATAAAACACCCGACGCTTTCCTCCATTTCAACCATCCTGCTTGTATTCTATGTAAGATATCTCTCTCAATCTCTCCATCATCTTTCAAAAATGATCCTAAATATTTAAAAGTTGGTTTTCTAAACCTTCATTAAAAAGTTGATGAAAATATCTCTTCCACCGCTCTTTTATTTCTTCATCATTTACTAGTACCCTAGTGCATTTATCTTTAATACATCTTATTTAGCCCCCAGGGCAAATCTAGATGGCTAGCGTAGCCGTGTTAAGGCTTGAAAGAGTAAGGGGTCGATTCGTGGAGGTGATGACCAGACTATCGATGACTCTGCATTTCTGTGCTAGCCACTTGACACCTGATTTACCCCCCTCTACACGTAGGGACAGCGGTGGGGGGCCGCTAATGTGGTGGTTCCATATTTTTTTAATACATCTTATTTGATTAAGATCTTTTGTCTTCCTCTCTCTTACTTTAGCTATTCTATAAATGTCTCTTTTCCTTTCTTTTGTATTTAATTTTCGATATAACTGTTCAAAAGTTTTAGTCTTAGCTTCATTCACTGCTTTCTTAGTTTTTTTCTTGGCTTTTGTAAGCAGTCCAGTGCACGAAGCTCCCGCCATACGGGATCCCGGAGAAGGATCCATTGTATATAACCTTACCTTGCTTTTTACAAGAGGCTGTTTCCAGGATTCGAACCCGTGACCTTTTGGTCGCAAGACAACAACCTTACCGTTGCGCCAAGGCTCGCCTTCTTGACTTTCTCTTGGCTATTGTATATTTTTTCAAATTTTTCTCATTTTTACAAATATATAATTTCTTAAAGGTGGTTCGTTTTTCCTTAACTTTCTCTTGCACTTTTTCATTCTTCCACCAAGATTCTTTACTTGGTGGTGCATATCCCTTTGACTCATCGAGTACACTCTTGGCTACTATTTTCAACTTTGATACCATCTTATCGCATGTCGTGTTAGGGTCACTGTATATTTCATCTAATACTTGTACTCCTACCCTCTCTTTAAATATATTTAGTTTCTCATCCTTTAATTTTCAACACTTAATTCTAGGAATTGTGTATATTTTTCTTCTATTAATATTATATTTGAGACATATATCCAATACTACTAACCTATGTCGAGTAGTTAAACTTTCTCTAGGGATGACCTTACAATCTTTACAAATCTTTCTATCTCTCTTCCTAACTATAAGAAAGTCAATTTGTGATTTATTATTTCAACTTTTGAACGTGACCAAGTGTTCTTCTCTTTTCTTAAAAAATATATTAGCTAATATAAGATCATATGTTATTGCAAAATCTAATATAGTTTTACCTTCTTCATTTTTTGTTCTAAACCTATAACTCCATGCACCCTCTCATATTCGTCATTTTTCACTTCGACATGCCCATTTAAATCGCCTCCTATTAAAATCATCTCATTTGATGAAATATTTTGTAATACTTCATCCAAGTCATCCCAAAATCTTAATTTGGTATTTTCATCTAATCCTATTTGAGGTGCATATGCAGTAATTACGTTCATAGTTTATATCTCCACTACTATTTTGAGAGCTATAATTCTATTCCCCTTTTTAATTACTCTTACAACTTTATCCTTTAACGAACTATCTACAATAATACCCATTCCATTTCTTGTTTTATTTTTTCCTGTATACTATACTTAAATCCTGAATTCTTTATCATTTTTGCCTTCTCACCTACCCATTTTGTTTCTTGTACACACATGATATTAATTTTTCTCCTAATCATTGTATCTACTATCTCCATTGTTTTACCAGAGAGGGTTCCTATATTTCATGTACCAAATCTTAGACTATTAGTTTTTCTATAATATTTGTTCTTACCTAATCTATGGTGTGAGAACTCTTGCTTATTTAACACTACACTCATGTTCTCATGGAGATGTAGTGATTCTTGCCGATACGTTGCAGTCGGACCCTGCACCGTGAACTCTTGCATATTTTTCACTACACCCGAATTCTAAAGATGTAGCGGTCCTTGTTGAGATGTTGCAGTCGGACCCTGTAACGCGTTCATTCCGAAGAACAACCTAGCATTAACACAGTAGTTTGATTGATCTATTCATTGAACATTTGCCTTAGTTTAACGCTGGCTGACAACCTAACGCAACCCTCCTTTTTTATCCGGGCTTGGGACCGGCCACGATAAGGTTAACTTATCATGGGCGGAGTTTGAAATTTACATAAAATAATTCTCTAGTTCTGATTCCTTGAATGTCACAAGTTATGATTATATTCACTTTTACTATAACAACGTGTCATAGACCAAGACCACATGGTCTTGCACCTGATACCGATATTTTTTTTATCTAGCACTAACATTGGCGCAACAACAAGGTTGCTGTCTTGTGATCAAGAGGTCACGGGTTCAAATCCTGAAAATAATCTCTTGCAAAAAAAAGCAAGGTAAGACTGCGTACAATGAATTCTTCTCCAAAAATTCCACATGGTGGGAGCTTCGTGCACTGGGTCACTTTTTTAGCACTAACATTGTTATATTTTAGTGTACGAGGTATATATATCACACAAGTTGTATCTTTTGATCAATTTTGTATTTTCGATAATAATCTTCATTATATATATAGTTTTATTGTTGAACCAATTATATACCTTGGTAAATTATTACCAAATATGTTTTACAAGTCAAATGGTCTCTATAAACGTAGGTGTTGAATGGGAAAAAAGAATAAGAATAATGGGTGACCTAATAAGAGTGATAAATGGGATTAGCAAATTTAATGAATAAATGTGGAACACATTAGAAAATTCAAGACAATTACGTTGAGAAATTAACTTCAATAGAAAGGTGAAATAGTCCCACATTGAAAATTTTAAAGAAAATAAGTTGGTTTATATTGAATCGCACTATTAATATCATTAAAATGTCAAAATCTAAATCAATTAAAAAAATCATTATTTTTTTTTAAAATACAAATGAATTGGTGGTTTGAACAACTTGTTAAATTTGGACTTAAACCGTAATTAACCCATTTAGTGATGTGCGGGTTATGGTTCCAACCCATTTAACAGGTAACCAACCAATTGACTTGTTTATGATTTCGAGCTAGGTTCGATTCGAACTTGGCCCGTGGGTTGGCCTACAGTTCTCTTCCGCCACTAGAAAATCATCATTTGTGGCTAGGCCACATTTACATTGATACGCCAAACTGAGATAATAATTTAAAATAATTAAACATATATTATTATTGATAATTGATATTAAAATTTTACTAAGATTCTGTTACCAAGTCTTTTCTTTTATCATCCAATCTAATTTAGATTATTCTCTTCAATTGGTTATGACCCCTTAAAAACTCCCCTTCTCTTTTCATTGAGAATGTAAAAAATGGATTTGTGATGACAGACTTAAAAATTTAGTGGAAATTGGAACTTGAATTAGTGAAAAGTTCTTCAATTTTATCTCAAATTGTTGTCTTTTGTTACTGGCATAACAAATCAATTCATAGAAATGTTATGCTATACAATTCATCTGTGAGCATCCATGCACACCTCCATTATCCACCGTCCCATCGAGTGAGCACTATAGTTTAATCCTTGAATCCTAGGGAATCGGACGGTGGATAATGAAGATGCTCACAGATGAGTTGTGTGTCTGTGTCTCTATATATATATATATATATATATATATCCTTTCCCATTTGACTTTGCTAACATCTTTGGTGATTATATTAATATAATATTGATACTTGGTCATCGACTGTAGATCTCTCTTGATTTCCCGCAATGCGTCGTGAATTAAATGATAGATGTTGCCCATGTGACTTTTTGTCCATGTTGACATTGCGTAAGACAATGTATAAACCCTCAACTACCATAAGAATCTTTGTAATGTTCTAAAATCTATAAGATATGACCATTTTGTGTCTTTACTCTCAGTAGTGCTAAAGTACTGAGTGATTTTCAAATCCTCAAAAATGAATATATCCTTCGATCTAACTCCCCCCCCCTAAGATAACAATTTTTATAGAAGGAAATAACTTGGAAACCTAATGCTCCTGGTCGTAAAATCTTCTCGTCAACAAATTACCTTATTAATTCTTGAACTCAAGTGTTTATAAAGAAATTCTATTAACAATTCCCCTGTTCACTTGGTTGTTTTATTTTAAAATGCAACAAAAAAATCCTTTACATGATGCTTTTGTTGAAGGGGAGCCTTAGCGCAACAGTAAAATTGTTGCCGTGTGATCTTGATGTCATAGTTTGAGTCGTGGAAACAACCTCTTGCAATGCAGGGTAAGACTGCATACAATAAACTCAATGTGTTTTGACTTTTTCCCAGGACCCCACTTTGGTGGGAGCTTTACGTACGGGCCTTCCCTTTTTTGTCATGCTTTTGTTGCCTTTTATCATTGCATTGTTTTGGGAAATTACAAATTTGGTGCTCCAAGCGTTGACTTCTCTAGGCAACTTCTCTAGGCATGATGTGCACACCTCATATTTTCATTTTTTGAGTTTCTACTAACTGCCTAGTACTTGCATAGCATGCCTTCTTTTTGACTCTTCAAGTAATGTCCAAACAACCAATGAAACTATTTCTACTTATTTCTCTATCTGCCTGTTCTTCATAGTATATGCATTTCGGATGATCTTTCCATGAACATTTCTGACATGCAGGCTATTGATCCTAGAACTCGAATGGTTTTGTTCAAGATGCTGAACCGTGGAGTGTTTCATGACATCAATGGTTGCATCTCCACTGGAAAAGAGGTATGCATAGGTGTTGTACTTTTACTTGCACATGATTTACTTTGAGTAAGTAAAGAGGCAACCAATATGGTTGTAGTAAGTTGGGGTGCTAGTGCAGGGCTGCTATTTGTGTTTTTAACCAGAAGGAAAAGAAATTAGAATCAAGCACAATGTTAATTGACAATTTGAAAGCAATTAGAAGCAAATACAATGTTTCTGAACCATTCCTTTACACAGGCAAATGTTTATCATGCAACAAAAGCTGATGGTCAGGAACTTGCGGTCAAGGTCTATAAAACATCTGTTCTCATTTTTAAGTGAGCAATTACATCTTCGCTGAGTTTATTGTTCTCAACTTTCATATTTATGATTCTTACTCTCTCTCTTCATTTTTTAATGTCGCAGAAATCCGTCACACATATAATATTTGTCCTGTTCGAATGCATTCTGAATGCAAAATTGTGTTTTTATATGACTGAGGGCGTTTACAATCATCAGTTGCTAATAGCTCAATTTATTTTGAGATGATAGTTAGATAATTCTCCAATTCATTTTTTTAAAATTTATGTATAATTTGTGCAGTGCATTTAGATAACTTTGGGTCCCAAGTAGTAGTTTTTCAGGAAAAGTAACTTGATCCCTTGCAAAAGTTTACTATGGGAATTCTTGTGTCTTATAAGACCTCCAAGTAAAATGAGAAAAACCTCCTATTCCCTTATGTTGACTACTTGTTGATTCACTACTTACATATAGTATTTGTCATAAGGATTACTGCATTAGGGTGACAAATATTCAAGTAATTATACTTTTCCGAGGACTCCTAGAATTAAGTGGTGGATGTTAAAGGATGAGAAACAAAACATATTTAAGGAGAATTTAGGAGTACAAGTATTAGATGAAATATACGGTGATCCTAATATGACATGGAATAAAATGATATCAAAATTGAAAATTGTAGTCCAGAGTGTACTCGGTGAGTCAAAGGGGCATGCACCACCAAGTAAGGATTCTTGATGGTGGAATGAGAATCCCCCAGGGCTAGCCCAGTTGTTAAGTGCAAAGGGGCAACTCTTAAGTGGGCATGGGTCAATTCCCGGAGAGGTTATGACTCTGGGCTATCGATGGATCCCCTCCTTTGCACTTGTCACTTGAGTCCTGATTTACCTCCTCCACCGGTAGGGGCAGCCGGAGGAGACCGCTAATGTGGCGGTTCCATATTTTTTGATGGTGGAATGAGAAGTACAAGAGAAAGTGAAGAAAAAACGAGTAACCTATAAGGAATTATATATTTGTAAGAATGAGAAAAACTTGAAAAAATATACAATAGCCAAGAAAGAGGAAACAGTGAATGAAGCTAAAAATAAAACTTTTGTACGGTTATTTCGAAAATTAAATACAAAAGAAGGGGAAATAGACATTTGTAAAAATAGCTAAAGTGAGAAAGAGGAAGACAAAAGATCTTATTCAAATAAGATATATTAAAGATGAATACAATAGGATATTAATAAATGATAAAGAAATAAAAGAGTGATGGAAGAAGTATTTTTATCAACTTTTTAATGAAGGTTTAGATAACTAACTTAATTTAGGTAATTTAAGTAGGTTAAATGAGTATACAACAACAACAACAAAGCCTTATCCCACTAGGTGGGGTCGGCTATATGAATCCGTCTACGCCATTGAACTATATTCCCTACTATATCATCATTTATATTTAAATAAATTTTATCATGTTTTATTGTTGCTAACTAAGTCTTTTTGGTCTTTTTTTTTCTCGTTTGATGTGTATATTTATTATCGTTTCACATCGCCTAATTGGAGTAGGTCAAATGAGTATAGAAATTTAAATTTTTATCGCAGAATTAAAATTTCAGAAGTAAAACAAGTTTTAAATATAATGCAAAATAGAAAAGCCATTGGACTAGATGATATTCATATAGAGGTATGGAAGTGTCTAGGGAAACAAGGTATGAAATGACTTGTAAAATTATTTAACATGATATTGAAAACAAAAAAAATGTCTGATCAATGGAGGGTAAGTACTATAATTCCCTTATATAAGAATAAGGGAGACATACAAACTTGTGCAAACTATAGAGGTATTAAACTAATGAGTCATACCATGAAACTTTGGGAAAGAGTAATAGAAAAAAGATTAAGGAAGGAGACCACGATTCTCGAAAATCAATTTTGGTTCATGCTAGGAAGATCGACAATAGAAACTGTACATATTCTCAGGTAACTAATTGAAAAGTATCGGAAGCAAAAGTAAGATTTACACATGAATTCATTGATTTAAAAAAAGCTTAGGATAGAGTTCCAAGAGAAATTATATGGAGAATTATAGAAAAAAGAGGTGTTAGTGTAACATATATTGAACTAATTAAGGATATGTATGAGGAAGTAACGATCAGAGTGAAGACTCCAGACGGATTAACTGAAGCATTTCCAATAAAGATAGGGTTACATCAAGGATCAACTCTAAGTCCCTATCCTTTTACACTAATTATAGATGAACTCACTGGACACATTCAAAACACATCACTGTGGTGCATGTTGTTTGCAGATGATAATGTTTTGGTGGATGAGACATGTGAAGGAGTAAATGCTAAATTAGAATCTTGGCGGGAAACACTAGAAGTGAAAGGTTTTAGTCTTCGTAGAGTAAAAACAAAATATATAGAATTTAAGTTTAGTAATATTAGACGTAATGAGACAAGTGTTATGATAGGAGATGACGAGTTATCTGGAACTGAGAGCTTTAAATATTTAGGATCATTTTTGTAAAGTGATGGAGGGATTGAGAGAGATGTCTTACATAGAATATAAGGTAGGAGGGTTGAAATGGAGAAAAGCGTTGGGTGTTTTATGTGATTGTAAAGTACCCCCAAAACTTAAAAGGAAGTTCTATAAAACGACAGCTAGACCTGCTATGTTATATGATGTTGAATGTTGGGCTATGACTCAAAATATGAGCAGAAGATGAGAGTTGCAGAGATGAGGATATTAAGGTGGATGTCCGGACATACGAGGATGGACAAAATAAGAAATGAGAGTATTAGAGAGAAAGTCGGAGTTGTATTTATTGAAAGAAAGCTTCGAGAGACATTTAAGGCGGTACGGATATGTACTTAGACAACTAATAAATATTCTAGTTAGGCGATATGAAACGATGACAAATATACACATCAAACGAGGAAGAGGAAGATAAAAAAAGACTTGATTAACAATAATGAAACAAGATAATTTATTTAAATATAGATGATGATATAGTAGGGGATAGAGTCCAATGACGTAAAAGGATCCATATAGCTGACCCCACTTGGTGGGAAAAGGTTTGGTGGTGGTTGTTCTTGTTGTTACTTTTCCCACTCTATTAGAAGAATAAACTCAAAGGCTAATTGTAGGCTTATTTTCTCTAGATTGGCTCATTAACACAAATGTTGAATCTATCCAAAAGCTTTAGCTTCACAGTATGCAACTATATTTCTTGGACTTGGGTACAAGTATTTGGCATGACTATAGACCTTAATGGTTGGCACATGAGTATGAATGGTTATTAAGATGAAGATCCTACCTAGAAACGTTACGGTTCACCAGATCAGATAGAATAATGAGAGAGCAGAACTGTAAGATCCTATAATTTAACAATTTTTTATAAATTTTATTTGAAAATTTAAAAAATATATACACACTAACTTTCAATATCTAGTATTGCTATGAAAATTTCAAATTTCAAATATACATCATTTTCATATCATAAAATTGATTATTCATGTAGAAAATATATGAAACAATGGAATATGCCTTTGAAGGGTTGAAATTTTGGCAAACTTTCACACTGGCTTTTAAGTTAACTATAATGTTTGTTGTGTTATTCCAAAGTATACTTGAGACATCTAACTTTTGCAAAATAGATGATAATGGAAAAGGCTAAAGGCTTCTAATGCAATTCGAATTTAGTTTTGAATGATATGTTACGGAAATGTTGTTTACTTATTGGATTTCAAAATTTAATGTCTATATGACTGTAAGTGTATTATTAAGTAAATGTTATGCAGAGAAGATCCTCTAAGAACAGCAAGGCAACATAGAATCAGATTGTAGACTTATGAGATCATAACTTAATTAGGATCCTTCTTGGGATTTGGGCCATTTTGTATTGTAGGGTTGCGATATTTTAATATCTGAGTCACAAACTTGACAACAACCATGGAAATGTGGGCTTGTGCACTTTGGAGCTTGACTTTGATTCATTAAACTATGTAAACTGGCCAAGCTTGCTCATATTGTGTATCCACAAATTACAAACCTAGCATATTACTATCTCTTCTTATTGTTTATATCCAAGTGAAAGACTTCTATACAATCCAAAATTTCTGGGTTCCATTAGTAATGATGCCAAGAGTCACGTCAATTTTAATCATGCAAAGACATCTATTTGAGTGATCTAAACATCTACTTAGCCCAAAGTCTTCTCCTGATCTGAAATTCAGAAGCACAAGCAGGACCACACAACTTGAGGTATTGGATTTTTTTTTTCGATCCTTGTCTGGACTGTTACACCTTAAAATAATACTGATCTAGCATGCAGAAATTGGAACCTGACATCCAAGCATAATTGTTAGTTTTATTCTGCACTGACTAATTTCCACAATTACGTTCAAAGGGGTGGACAATTTTCTAGTTGCAGGCAAAAATCAAGCTACCATGTTTACGTAAGTTCAATTACCAAACAACATGCCATGTGGAAATAAGCAGGTTTTCAAGTTTGATAATTTGAATGCTTGGAATTGTTTTGTTAATCAGATCTAATGTTATATTGACATGAAGAGGAGAGTCAATTGACATAGTTGCTTTGTTCTTATCTATTTACTCTGTTTTTTATGTAAACCTATTTTTTCTTTGCATTTGTGATTTATTGATAGTGATGTTAAATATTAAGTTAGTCGCAGCATCTTCCTATTTTGTATATATCATTTGCAGTACTTATGATCTCTGGACATTTTATAATTTTCTTTTTCATTGCCTTTTCCATTGATACTTCAGATTCATAATTATACATGTTTGAGAATTGTAATATAGTTTCTTGAAGTTCACTCATCCATGGTTGGAGTTGGAATTGCTATATGACTTTGTTCTTATCTAAGTACTTTATTTCTCTTAATTGCAGAGATAGGGAGCGATACGTGCAAGGGGATTATCGTTTTAGACATGGATATTGCAAGCACAACCCTAGAAAAATGGTGAAGACTTGGGCAGAGAAGGAAATGAGAAATCTGATGCGGTAAGGATTGAATTTCAATTGATGAGTTTTTCATGTTCCTGCTAAGATATTAGAGGCATTTCAAGATATTGTATGCTTAATTAAAATAAGTTTACGATCATGGTTTAAAGTCCCGATCCATATCAAAATTTTGATCCTCCATCAGAACAATATGGTGTCGGTATCGTATTGTGTCATGTCGATATAGTTTCGATATTTTTTAAATATAAAATATATTAATTAAAAATTAAAATTAAAATTAAAGATAAAAAATAAAAAATAAATTAAAAAATAAAAGTAAAAAAGCACATGGCACCTTCATGACCTTGCTGCTGCGACCTCCGTGGATTTATGGGGGCATTGTGATCTCGAGGAGGTTGCTCAGTGATCCCATGGAGTCACCGTGGGTAATGAAGTGCCCCATGACCTCGCGGAGGTTGCTGTAGGAGTGTGGAGGTCTTCGTGACCTCGCGGAGTTGCCGTGGGATTGTGACAACCTTCAGGACCCCGTGAATTCATGACCTTATGGAGTTGTTGTGGCACCTCATGGTGCCGGTGTTGATATCGGTGTTGAATGGCGAGCAGAATGACAAATTTTGCCGTACTGTCTGGCACGGTACGAAGTTTTGAACTATCATTACAACTACAAATAAACAAGCTTTAAATTGGTAAGTAAGCACTAATCACATTCAACAATGAAGTAAGCAACCACAACACGTTGAAAAATCACATTCTAAGTGTGTGAAAATTAAATGATGACAAATTTAACAACCAATGAGAAAAAAGAGACTAGAATTCGGAGAACACAGTTCAAAAGAGAATGAAGAAAAGATGGCTGAAAAATAGCTGATTAGTGCAGGACGCTGCCAATGTCTAGTGAGAAAAGGGATGTGGAAGTTGAGTGAAAAAGGGGAGGTGGAAGTTGTGTGGGGTGAGACTCGAGCGAACAATGTGTTTCAGGTGGGCTAAATAGGGAGAACTAGGGCTGCTCTAATATCAAATAAGCCAACCCCTTTGCCAGTTCTTAAAAAGTTGCCTAACGACTAGCGATTAGGCTTTAGCAGTCCTTTGGTGAAACTACCTAGATGTCTGCCTCGGCAGCTGCCTTTCAAAACAGTGGTTCCTGCACATATAACCAATCCAATGCAAGAAAGAATTTCATCTACACTACATAATGAACATATAGCCAGTACAGCCTCCTATCACATTTGCTTTGACCTTATATCTAGGTATTTGGATTTTTCATCATATATACATATTTTCCAGAGCCTGTGAAGATTATTGTGGATATGTTCTTCTGAAGTTACACACATGATGAATTATGTTGCAAAAATAGGAAAAAACTTGTGGTTTATCCAGCTCAGTAGCAAAAAGTGAATTTGGGCATCTATTTGCTTATTTGGAAATAGGATTACTTCACTTAAGAGGGGTGGATAAGATAACTTGGGGGAACATTTTATGAAGGTTCTTGAGCTTTGTAGAAGCCGTACTGTTTGTCCAAGGAGAAAGGAGCTCACCTAAGAAGGGTTGTACCATGAGAGAAGCAACGAGGGGAACATGTATGCTTTAAATAACTAAAGACTTGCCTTCTAATATGTTGCCAGACAGTTTTTGACTTTTGTCTCAGTTGGAAGCAAAATATTTTTAGCTATTTCTGGACTGTAGATTCATCCAAGACATCTAAGTTTACAGGTTAAATAACAACTAATGAGTGGGTTTTGTCAGTGTTGGTGCTAAATGAAATCCTTTTAGCATCTTCCTTCTGTTGTTGATCATATTGACACTATAATCTTGCAATAGATGATTTTTTGGAGTTCATTGATTATAACTGAACCTTGGAACGGGATTCCATTGTTATCCAATGCTTATTATTCCTTTGCACTTGCAGAGTAAAAGCTGCTGGAATCCGGTGTCCAACACCGTTGCTCTTAAGGCTTCATGTGCTTGTCATGGAATTCATAGGTGCTTGCTTTTTCTTCTACAAGTTCCAGTTATGGATATGAATCCCTTGTAATATACTATTTGCTGCTTCTATTTTTCTGTTTTCGTTTATTCATTTTAAAAACCATCTTTAAATTCTTGTTGCAATGTTAGCAGGTTTTCTACATTTTTTTCTTGATCGAATATTTGACGATCATGATTCAGTTGTACTGAACCTAGTATATGATGCAGGAAATACTGGCTGGGCTGCACCTCGCCTTAAGGATGCTGCATTGTCTGAAGACAAGTTGCGTGAATGCTATGTAGAGGTATGCATTAAAATTCTGTCATACTGGTTAATTGTTTCTCAGCATGGATTCTTTAGGCATCATTTGTCTTCGTTATGACAAACATGCAATTATTATTATTATTATTATTGATTAGGGAAAGAGGTGGGGAAGAAATGATCACGAGAGAATTTTAAAATTCACTTCACAAGATTGAGATAGAGAGAAATAGATAGCTTCTTTTCTCAAGTTTGTAGAATAAAATTCTCACAAAACGGCTACATTTATCTCTTGATATGAGTTATTTAAACAATGTTTGCACTACATTTCTCAAGACAATATGAAAGAAATAAGTCCTGGTGTACAAAGCTCCTATCAATGTAGAGTCTCGGGAGGAGTCAGACTATATTGAGTCTATTATATACAACCTTACTTGGATTGCATCAGGCTATTTCCGTGATTTGACTTTGTGACCATAAGGTCTCATGGCAGAGATTGCCAATGTTCATCTTCGGGAGAGCCATTTTGAATTACAAGCCTTTAACCTTCTTGGAAATGCAAAAATGAACTAGCAGTTTAGTTTCCCAATGGTCATTTTGAAGCTTATAGTTGAATAACACGTTCAATGATGATGATGAGAGGCATCCTTACAGTTTTCTTAAACAAACTAACATTTTCTTTCCAAATATGGATTGCTTACAAATTAGTTAGTCGTTTCAGTTTCTGTACCGTAGTCCTCGAAACTAAAAACTGCTGATAAAGCCTTTTACAGGCACTCCCTTAACTTGTGTCGTTTGTGCCTGGGATAATCCACTAGGTCAGGCACTTAATATTCCTTCTGAATGTCCGTGTATGCATTGGATTCGTATAAACTTTAATATACAAATTTTTTTCTTTCAAGGGAAAGACCATTCGGCTGACAAACCCATGGTGGTGCCATCACTCAGTTTTTTTTAAATTTGATCTTTAATGACGTACTTGGAACATAACTCTTGGATGATTTCCCTTGTCATTAAACTTTAATAGGCTTAATAAACCATAGGTGTTGGATTTTTTTGATTAAAAAAAAATCTATTGTGATTGCAGATCATTACAACAATGCGAACGTTATATCAGAAGTGCAAATTGGTGCATGGTGATTTGAGTGAATACAACATACTTTATTTTGAGGTAAGGCTTACTATCCTGCAAAATTATTGGTTAACAATAACAATAAATTGATTAAACATCCGCAGACCCTTTTCATGCTTCATTTCCATTTAACAGGGCCACTTGTACATAATCGATGTCTCGCAATCAGTAGACCTTGATCACCCTTCTGCTTTGGAATTCCTGAAGGAGGACTGTCTTCATGTTTCGGTAACTTGATGTGCTTTTGCAACCCATTTCCTCTTTTGCCCATCAAATATGTCAGACATACTCCTTTTAATTTGGTTGCAGGATTTTTTCAGAAAGCATGGGATTGCTGTCATGACTGTTAAGGAATTATTTGATTTTGTGGTTGATGCATCCATTACTGACGAAGATGTGGATGATTATTTAGAAAAGGTGCTAGACTGTCATTGATGATTGACCTATCTTTGACACTAAAGTTCGGGGAGTGTTTCTTTTCCATTTCGCTCAATATAACTATCATTGTGGAAATGTTTCAGATTCAGCAAAAAGTCATAGAAAGAGGAGAGATTGTAAACCAAGAAGATGAAATTGAACCGACCATTTTTGTGCAGGTTTTCCTTGTTCTTTTTGCGCCTCTATGCATGAGAAATTCAAAAATTGGTGGCTTACCTGTTCCCTGTTTGTGCATGTTTAACCTTTTCAAGACCCTTGATTATGTGAAGAAATGCCAAGAAGATTTAGTTCAGATGGCTATGCTCCAACGCCCATCAATGGCATATCAGCTAAAAGCAGAAGAGATGTATGATCAGCCTTTGTTGGGATTTATACAAACTCGAAATGCAAGTAACCAACAGCAGCAGCAAATTTCAAGCAAAGCTCCAACTTTGCTAGACGATCAGCAGACTGAGCAACCGCTGCTAGTTATTGATGAAGCAAGGAGTGACGATGGATCCAGTGCAGACTCAGAAGATGCTTCATCCTCCTCTAGCGAGCATGAGATGGGCCCTGATGAGAAGCGGGCTGCTCGGAAAGAACACAAGAAGAAAGTGAAGGAGGATAAAAGAGAAGCGAGAAAGAATAAGAAGCTTACCAAGGCTGAGAAGAAGAGAAGAAAGAAGTTGGCTAAATCAAAGTGTCGGCGATAACTTCGTACAAGTTTAGCATCAGGAAGAAGCCATTCGTTCAGATATTTTGTAGCGAAATTGTTGTGGTATTGCGATATGTTTTATTTTAGGAATATTCCTTTCTAAGAAATTTTGTTCTATGTGGGGTTATGCTAAGCTTATATATTTTCTTGGTGCTGATTGTGGTTGTTCCCACAAGTTAGCAAAATCTTAATATTAATTTTATCGGGAGACAATTATTTTATCTTAATATTAATTATGCTCTTTTTCAACATGATAGGATTTTTTTTTTTTGGGGAGGGGTGGCTTCTGAATTTTTTTATTAATATCTATGATTTTCAATTACTATAATTAAATAAAACATTAATACTTTATAATTAGACTAAATATTGTTCAATGAACTGAAATTATATCATTTTAACATCATGCATTTACATAGAGCTTTATATTCCTTTTCCTTTATATATTTGAAATATAAAAAAGTCGTATAAATTTGTGCATTAATTGATTATGAATTTTGTTGACGAAGATAAATAAGTCGAGTTCTTCGGTATTTAAACTTGTTTATTTTCATATGTTTTAGTTTTGTTTAATAAACTTGTTTATATTTGTTCAATAGTATAAAAAAAAGTCTAGAATAAACAAACTTAACACTAGAAAATTAGTTATTAATATTTATAAATAATTTTATTTATTGAATCATGTAAAATTTAATTATAAGTATTTTTTAAATTTTATTAAAATACTTAAAAATATAATAATTTATAAATTTTAATAATACGATAACAATGTAAGATTATATAAGTTACAAATATTAGATAAACATTTAACTTAATTTAAGCACAACAATATTATTAATTGAGTTCAATAAAAAAAATTTAGATCGACTTGAACTTGATAAAATTTTTAATAAATAAGTTTGAACCAGCTCTATAAGTAAATAAATAAATTTAAACACATTAAGTTCAAGTCGAGTGATGGTGAATGCAATCGATTAATCGACGATGGAATAATAATTTTTTTTGAAAGCCTGTAAAAGAGAATCAACCGTCATTGAAATTAAAAATGTTAAGTTAAAAATATTATTTTTCTCTAGCAGACAAATTAAAATTTTTTTAGTTCTACCTAGAGCGTAGGTGCATGGAGAGTTTGATTTTAGTATAAATTTTATTTGTAGTTTTATAAATTATCAAGTATAAAAAAAAGAGAGATTGTTAGTATAATAATATGCTTAAGTATATAATTTTCATGTTTGGACAAATGTTTAAGTTAGATTATATTGTGATTGTTGATGTTGTATGTGATGTGTAGGCTTGACTTTAGATTTTGATGTTTGGTTTAAGTTAATTTTCTTTTAACATTTAATGTGTGTCTGACTTGACGTGGCCTAGTTTGAAGATTGGCTTGATGCCTCGAAGTCCATTGAAGATGAGAGAAAGAGAGTACGAGATAATTGAGGAATGAGCAGCACCAAGGTGCAATTTAGTTGGACCAAATAAATTATATAGGTGAAGAGTGAAGGATAACACATAGAGACTTGTACATGAGAGGTCGTATTCAACTTTGAAGACTCGACCATTAGGATGGTTGCCATTAGTTGACTTGTGGCTGAGTTAGCTAAGTTGTCGATCTAAGTTGCACTACAAGAAAAACCTATTTTAGAGACCGAAAATCGGTCACTAAAATGTATTAGAAACTGTTTTAGTAATCGAAATTTTCGATCTCAAAATTTATGGTCTCTAATTTAGAGATCGATTTTTCGATCGGTCTCTAATTTAGAGACCGAATTTTCGATCGGTCTCTAAATATAGAGACCGAATTTAAAATCCGTCTCTATATTTAGAGACTGATTTTTCGGTTGGTGTCTAATTTAAAGACCGAATTTGTGGTTGGTCTCTAATTTTAGAGACTGATTTTTCGATCGGTCTCTAATTTAGAGACCGTTTTTCCTTGTCGGTCTTTAAAATTAGAGACCGATTTTCCAATCGGTCTCTAATTTAGAGACCGATTTTCCAATCGGTCTCTAATTTAGAGACCGATTTTCGAAATCGGTCTCTAATTTAGAGACCGTTTTGGAAAATCGGTCTCAAAATTTAGAGACCGATTTTTAGGTCGGTCTCAAACTTAGACACCGATTTCGAAAATCGGTCTCTAAAAT
Organism: Wurfbainia villosa; assembly: GCA_025175895.1. Taxonomy (NCBI): domain Eukaryota; kingdom Viridiplantae; phylum Streptophyta; class Magnoliopsida; order Zingiberales; family Zingiberaceae; genus Wurfbainia; species Wurfbainia villosa. The sequence goes on from CM046006.1 coordinate 38,136,493, forward strand.
AGAGACCGACCGGAGAATTGGTCTCTAAGTTGCATAACTATGAATTTAGAGACCAATTTCAATTCGGTCTCTAAATTTATACAAAAAATTTATACAAAATAATTCCATATGTGATCAACCTGTTTTTCACAATGATTCAAATATAATAAACTTATGATAAAATTAAGCAACTCAACAAATATACAACCAAATCCAACACTTATAATTATCAGGTATTTTATCAAAAGGAAGGTGATTGAAAAATACATTTTTACATAAAAATGAAAAGAAGGACAAAATAAGCTAAGTCGTAATTCCACTTTGCGCTTTCATGATGGCCACGGATAAAGCAATCTTGTCTATCTTTCCGTGTGGTCTGCACATAATATCTTTTTTTTCCACGCCTTACATACTGCATATGGGAATCCAGAAATCAATAAAGCAAATAAAATATAGGTTTTAGAAGTTAACCAATAGAGCACAAAATTCAACAAAGTGTGTTGACGTTATTTGAATATGGAGCAAGAGAAAAACCAATGGGATAAGTTCAAAGTAATAAAGGAAGACTCTACTTAAATGTCATGATTGAGGCTTTTTTCTTTCTTTACAGAAGCATGCACAAATATATGAATGAATAAATAACAAACATGACTATGGTTCGGGTCCGATGCGGGTCGGAACCGGGTCGCTGTGGCGATTCACGGTCCGGGTTGTGGAACCGCCGTGCAGGTCAGTCAGTCCGGTCGAGATGGACCCGGACCCAAACCCGAACCGAAACAAAATCGTGGCCGTTTGATGTGTGTAATTCATGTTGCATTTTGGGTATTCAATATGCATGTATTTCATCCCATTTTATGTTTTAGTCATGTATTTTGTTATGTTTTAGTCAAGTTTAACATATTTTGGACAAAGAAACTGTTTTGAGATATTTTTCATGTTAACAGGGTGAAGAATCGGGAATTATCGAGGCGTATCAAAACAACATAGCCATGCCACAGAGACACGTCCGTGTCAGAACTTCTAGAACTCAACACACCCTGGGTGTGTTAGTCGACACACCCACGTTCCTCAACACACCCCGGGTGTGTTAGCCGACACGCCCACGTCTCATGCCCGACATGCCCATGTTCCTCAACACACCTGGGGTGTGTTAGTCGACACACCCATGTTCCTCAACATACCCCGGGTGTGTTAGCCGACACACCCACCTTAGCTGACACGCCCATGCAAAATGCCTGACATGCCCATGCCCTCCATTGGCATGGGCGTGTCGCCCTATTTCCTGATCTGACAGTTCTGTTTTTTAAAAAATCGTGACCCGATTAATCGGACCGTTGATCACGGTCCGAATTCGGGTCGGGTTCGGGTCCGACCCGGACCTTGGCCGGGTCTAATTACAAGTCAATCTTACATTCATACCACTTGAAAGAAAGAAGACATAAGAGAGCATTAATATGAAAACAAATATGACACTCACCTTATTTCAGGTTTTCCCATCAATAAATGAAATTATATTGTTATATGATATGGTGCCTTGAAAGCACCAATAATATAACCATATTTTAGCCACTTTGGGTTGGGTATGCATTGAAAGTGGCAATAATTTCTTAATAAGTGAATTCGATCCATGTTGAGAAATGTTAGTCATAATAAGTTTAAGCAACATGTGAAAGACAAATGATAACCTTCTCCTTCAATAGCTTGTCATGTGCAATTGATACTTCACTGTAGCTCTAAGCTGACCAACATGATGAAATGTGCCAACACTGCTTCAAAATATATGCAATGAAATATAGAAAATTAAAATAAAATCCAACAAAGTAGGTGCCAACAATATAAAAATAAAATAAAATATCTTTCATCCAATAATATTCAGAACGTCTTCAAACTTCATTATTAACTTCCTTTGATCAATATAGCAATCATTGATATTATTTTCATTTATCACTGCAATTTCAGTATCATTATCATAAAATTGACCAAAAGCGAGATAAAGTGACATCTTCAACTGTATATACTACAATAATATGATATTGTTTGTGATTACAAAATATTACACCTTGCAAAAGGGATTCTACATACAATATAGTATAGAATATCAAAAAATAGGAATGGTTAATACAATATTGTATAGCATATAAAAAAAAATTGCTACGAATGTACCATTACAATCTCCTTGAAACACCTTAAACATCTTTACTTGGTAAGCTACAATTATTGACAAAGAATATATGTTTAAATTGCATAAAAAGTGCATAAAGAGTAGTATTAATTCAACCGATGAATATGGGTATGAGAACATTAAGAAAGGAAAAGAAATAATGTATTACCTCAATCGTTGCAAATTCCATGAACTAAACCTAAGAAGAGTTTCCTCCGTCATTATTGTTTGGATCTTAAGTCTCTTGTGAAGCAATATCGCGATGGATTGGGAATAAGAAAGGGCTCGTTAATAGTTGTGAATGCATAAAACGAGCTATGAAAGCTTGCATTGATTGTTCGACTGCTTGGTTGACCCGATCTTCAATAGTTTCCTCTAATGCCGTAAATTTTTGTCTCAAGTATTCATTCTCCTTTCGTAATTCCTCCATTTGGTGAGCTGTAGAACTTGATGCACCCTTGAGTCTAGAAGTAGACATATCAAATATAACTTTTGCATGGGAGCCTAGGCCATAGAGGGAGTTTTTTTTGCTTCCACCTACAACGTCATAGTATATGCTATTTATGTCATTGTGCGATGGAGTCTGTAAATCACCTCCCTCTATACGATGTGAAGCCTGTGAAACTTTTTCTGCTATTTGGTCCTACATAAAAGTTGATATGAATAGTATAGTATAGTAAAATAACAATGGAAAATCTTATATCTATGGCCTGTGATTTTTCATCTACAAAAGTGTCATCTTTCCGCTGATGGGTACTACGAAATAGCTCCCAACAATTAGTCGGTCGTTGTAGTGTGTCTTCCTGCATAACATAAAAAATATTAGGTTTAAAATATAACTCTTGGTATTTATATTTCGGTAAATAAATATCAAATAAAACACAACCATCATTAGAGCATGCTCTATATTAGAGCGGGAGCCACCAGTATGCTTTCCGACAGAATCCAAGTTTCTATTATTTTGAGCAACCGTTGAATTTTTTTTCTATTGTGGTCGGTCTCAAATTTTTTTCCATTCATCCCACAATTCATCTGGTATATGGGTTGGTTTTGTCTTTAATTTTCTCCATTTATATAGCAATGACTTGTATCGTTTGCGACAATATAAGTTCCATATGTCTTTAAATTTTGTTTCTTGACCTGGTTCCCATGTATATCTTTTCTGAAAAAAATATATGAAAATTAGCATAAAGGGATATTATACAATTACAATAATAATCAAATAATGACTACAAATTCTTTAAAATAGAAATCCTTCGTTTGTGAGTCTACATTCTTCCATGAGTAGCCTGTAGTGGATTGACGTTCTTTGAATGTTTTTGTTATATATGTTGAAACACCAGGACCATTGGGAGTAAAGCTGCAATGATAAAATATGCAATATTATGACACACTTAATACCTTTATGACTTTAAATTACGATACAATCTTACGTATCGCCTATAATTTTCAGCGTCACCTGATCATTTTGTATTTGATCTACCATTAATATATGTCTGTAGAAAATGTTGCGCCATAGACAATTCGAAATAATAATATATTTCATACTCAGATGTTTTCAAACCAACAGGTTAAAAAAAATTGTGTCAAAAATTTTACAATTAATTGAACAACAATAAATAAATAAATTAGCGGATATTTAACTAATTAGTCGAATCATATAAACATTCGAAGTTTGATCATTAGAGAAAATGACATTAGCATAGTTTTCAACCATAATTTCTGATTCCCATTACAATCACCAGATATCATCGCTAGATGCTAATGAAATAATATCTAATTCATCACTACTAGACATCTCTTCGTCATCTAATTCCTCATAGGTAGCATTTATATCTACAAGTTGTTGGGTTATGGAATGAGACGGTGAAACAACTGAATGTCTCTCCAATTCTTCATTTTGAAATGCATCATGGTTTTTGATGGTGACGACATTCGAATTTCTATTGTGGAGCGCGGTTTCATTTGACAAACTGCTAACCATTCACTATATCTGCTTCTCTTCGTTGGATATGTAAGATAAATAACTTGTCCAGCTTGTACCGCAAAAATGAAAGGCTCAAATTTATTGAACCATTTGTTTCCATTTACTTCAACTAGATTGTAGTTTGGATGTGTTCTTGTACCTGTTCTTGGATTAGGATCATACCATAAACATTTGAATAATACACATCATTTTATAGGCAGCGCAGGATATTCGACTTCGATGATTTCATCAAGTATACCATAATAATCAATATCACTATTAGAGTTGTTGCTACAACCTTTTATGCAAACACCTGAATTATTAGTGACTATCTCTAAATTGCGTTGTGTAACGTGAAATTTATAGCCATTAACATAATATCCAGAGTATACTTTTATATTACGAAGAGGTCCTGCTGCAAGATCCTTGATCCTTTGATCATATCCATTTATTGATCTTGGGTCGTTCACCTACATTTTTAGGTATGAAAATATTATTCTAATTTTTAAAATAAAGCCCAATATGAAAAATTTATAACTAAAACTTACTAGGTTTTCAAACCATTTTGCAAATTCCATCTCTATCTTTTTATCAACTTCACTTGCTTCAATTGATGGATTTTGTAGGTGAGGGTGTTGCTCGTACAAGCTATCATGGAAGAATTAAAATAATATAGAATGACATAACAAACCCACATAAAGGGATTGCAAGTTTTAATATAAAAGTAACTTACTTGATGTATGGTTTAACCTCATCACAATTAATTAAGGAGTATATAGTTTCGAGCAGCACAATATTCTTGGTGATTTAACCATCTGTGCACAAATTTACTGATTTGTTTGCTCGAAAACTTGAAAATAGAAAGCATCTCTGGGTCTATTGGTTGAGTATCATCTAAATTTCGAGGACACTTGCGATGTCTGGTTTTCACATTATCAGCAAAATAATAAGAGCAGAAAGACGATGCTTCTTCAACCAAATAAGCATTACAAATTGACCCCTTAACTCTTGCTTTATTACGAACATTGTTCTTTAATCTCCTCAAAAATCTTTCAAAAGGATACATCCATCTATACTGTACAGGACCTGCTACTCTGCCTCATAAGGTAAATGAAATGGTAAATGTTCCATTGAATAAAAAAAACTTGGTGGGAATATACGCTCAAGTTTACATATTATAAGAGGAATGCCTTTTTCTAGCCGAAGCATATCGGTCGTCATAATAACCCTTGATGACAAATCTGTGAAAAAAAGACTCAATTCTGTAAGTGCTTCCCATATATTATTTGGGAGTAGATCATGAAAAGCTATTGGAATAAGTCTTTGCATGAAGACATGACAATCATGACTCTTCATTCCAAACATTTTTAATTTGTTGCTATCCACACATCGAGCCATATTTGAGACATAACCATCAGAAAATTTGATTTCTTTCAGCCAACTACATAAAGCCAACTTACTTTCTTTGTCCAATGTATAGCAAGCCTTTGGAAATTTATTGGTTATTTCATTCTTCTGCATCTCAGGTCTATTGAAAAATTGATTCAATTCTTCCTTTGATTTAGTTGTGTCCTTTGTTTTTCCAGGAACATTCATCACAGTATTGAAAATATTATCGAAGAAGTTCTTTTCGACATGCATAACATCTATATTATGTCGAATGAGCAGATACTTCCAATAGGGCAATTCCCAAAATATACTTCGTTTCCTCCATCCACACTTACTCCCTCTAACAATAGATTTATTTAAATGAGCATAACTTGTCTGAGTAACTGGTACAAGTCCATAGGTGTCAATTTCTTCAAGGATTTGCTCTCTTGACTTGATTATTGGTGGGAATTTTCGAACTACTTCATTCTTTAAGAAATCTTTCTTATTTCTCCGGAAAGGATGTTCTAATGGTAAAAACTTATGATGATTATCAAACTAAGATATTTTCCCACTTCAAGGTAATGCAAATGTATTAGATTTAGTCATGCAATATGGACATGCTAACTTACCACACGTGCTCCATCCTGACAACATTGAGTATGTCGGAAAATCACTTATTGTCCATAATAAAGCTGTATGCATGGTAAAATTACTTTTACTTGAAATATCATAAGTTTCTGACCCTACAATCCATAACTCTTTCAATTCGGCAATTAGAGGTTGCATAAAAACATCTAGTTTATCTTTTGGATTCTTTGGACCCGGAATAATGACAGTAAGAGATATGTACTCATCTTTCATACACATCCAAGGGGGTAAATTATATGGTGTTAATATCACTGGCCAAGATGAATATTGTTGTCCTGATTGTCCAAATGGATGCCGAAAGCCCCAATCTGACATTATGAGATTCTATTACAAAGGAGGAAAATGTTGTATCCAAATGTTTCCATGCAGGGGAATCACAAGGATGACACATTATATCTCCTTCATGTACATGCTCATGATGCCACCTCATGTGTCTTGCTGTCGCAGCAGATGCATACAAGCGTTGGAGTCTAGGAGTTATGGGGAAGTAATACATAACTTTGCATGCTAATTTTTTTCCCCCTAATATACGATTGCGGTCCTTATAACGAGGGTGGTTGCAAATTCTGCATTCATTCAATTCAGCATCTGTTTTCCAAAAATCATACAATTATTATTATAGCAGTCAATCTTTTCTACCAGTAAACCTAAGCCCCTAACTAATTTTTTTGTATTGTAGAAGCTATCAGTCATTATATTATCAGCAGGGAGCAACTCTGAGATCAATTGACATATATCATCATAGCATCGTTCTGAGATATGATGTTCTGCCTTAATATTCAATAATCTTGCAATAGCTGACAGTTGTGAATGACCAGAAGGAATCCCTTGCCAAACTTCTCGTTGGCTAGCCTTTAACATATTATACAATTTCTCGATCATTGGTGTTGGTGTATTTTTTGTGTCTGAATGAATGAGTGCACTCATCGCATCATAAACCATTGGTTGCAATGTATGCTCGTTGCTAGATGAATCCTCGACTCTAATTTCGGTAGATGATGAAACAACAAAATTTCCAATAGGCTCATCCAAATAAGCCTCTCCATGACAATACCAATTGTAATAATTTGGGACAAAACCATTTTTACAAATATGTACTTTGACAGTATTTTCATCATGAAATGTTGTATTTCTGCATTTGCAATGATTGCACGGACAATGTATCTTGTCACCATCCATACAACTTGGATGACTCTTAGCAAAGTTCACAAATGCCTCAACGCCATCAAAATATTCGTCAGCTATAAATCCATTAACTAGCCTATTGTACATCCAAGTTTTGTTCATATTCATTATAACCTACAAGATATTACAATAATAATATTGGTAATTATATTATATGCTAAGAGAAGGTTTAACGAACATTAATTGTAACAAATATATATCATATGTAAATATATATGCAATAGTTTAAGATTATTCATTGTATCCTATACGACACAATTGTAAGCTACTAAATGAGATAAAGAATAAAATATCTCACATTGATATGTAGTACCATGCACTAAATTTTAAGCTATTAACACCAACCTGGTGGAAACGATCGTTGAAGAAAGGCTCGAGCTCCTGCCAACACTAAGACCTCGTACAATCGGCCAGCAGATAGGACCTTCATCAGGAAAAAAAAAATAGAAAGATAATTTTTATTATAACATCTCATTTGTATAGAAGTAAACCATCTATCCTGCCGACCTAGGTCAATGGCAAGACATCGGACAATCACAACATCACAACGATGTTGCAGCCGTGTCAATCATGCTACCTAGCACGATAGGGGAGAGGAGATAGGCAGAACCAGGTCGGAATCCTTGGCCACCCTTTCCCTAACTCGCCAGCTGAAGTTGGCCAACAACTGAGGTCGTTACCACTGCACGACCTACATAGGATGGGGGAGAGGCCATACAAAAGATAGGGCAGAAGGCGGAGAGGAGCTTACCGTGATGGAGAAATCGAAAGTTGCCACCGCTGAGAGCGAACTATCCGACGCGAGAGAAGTTTAGGGTAGTTAATTTTGTCGGGCCAAACGTATACGTGTATAAGTTATTAGATGACAATCGATTGGTTTGGTTTCCCAATCGATTGGAAAATCCTAATCGATTGGCCTGCTCCATTGTCCCAAATCAATCGATTGCTATTAAACGGCTCGATCACAGAAGCGCACTGAATCGATCGGGAAGTTCGATTGTTTTTAAACAATCGATTGATTTAATTTTCAATCGATTGTTTAAATCTGGGACATCCACAGAAGCAGTGTGAGTCGATCGCTTGATTTACACGTGTGTAATTCATGTTAATTTATGTTAAGTCCAAGCTATTTTTAATTTTTACTTTATTTGCTTCGTTTTTATTTTAAGCAATTTTTAGGTTTACAGGACACAACATGCCCGTGTCGCTCATCGACACGGCCGAATCAAGAAGAGACCGTGCTGTTTGACGTGCCATATTTACACGACCCACCTATGCCAAATGACACGGGCATGTCGGGCAAACCCGAATGCAACACGGGTCGGGTATGCCCTTTGGCACGCCCGTGTCGCTAAAAAAAAAAGGCGTGGCATGCCTGGGTCGCGCAAAAAGAAGGAAGGCGTGCCCTTTGGCATGCCTGTGTCAGCGCTTGCCCTTAAAATCGCACCGAACACACCCTAACTTTCCACAAGCTTGGAGCAACCGCTGTCTCTCCCTCTCAACTAGCCCGGAAGTTCAACCGACTTTCTCCCTCCCAACGCCATGAGTAAGCGAGTGAAGACTAGGGGAGAAGTTTCTTCTCGACCGACGGCTCGTGACAAGGGAAAGAGGAAAGCTCAAGACTTGGGTAATGATCCTCCGCCCTCTTGTCATCCATGTGGAATTGTATTTAGAGATGATATTATAAAATCTAGTTTCAGTAAGCTTGAGAAAAGGAAAATAGTTTCTACAAGAACCATAGATTTCTACACGTTGACAACCCTAGGAATTAGAGATGATATAATTTGGTTGACTAATAGGATAGGTTGGACTGACTTTATCACATATCATCATCTTACTTATCCTAGTATTACTCTTGAATTCCTTAGCTCTTTATCCGCTGAAATACTTCAAGGAAAGAATTGTGAAGAAGGAAAAAATCCAATTTAGATTAATGAATAATGAGTTTACTCTTTCCTTAAGTAATTTTAATGCGATATTTGATTTTCCTTGCGGAGGGGAGAGGCAAATTCATAGACATTTTATTGATCATCAATTTTGAAAATTAATTTCTGATGACCCTCGCGCTTATGATGCATCTAGGTCTAAATCATTTAATATCCCGAATCCTATTTTTCGTTATCTCCTTAGGTTTATGGCAAATACAATTTCTGGGAGATATGATAGTGCAGGGGTAGCTAGGCAGAGCGAGCTACAGTTTTTATGGGCTATGCTAAATGAAGTTAACATTGATTCTGGAGCCCATATGGTGAGACACCTAGTTAAAGTTAGTAATAGCCCATCTGGGGTTATAATCGTAGGTGATCTTATCACTAGAATTGTCGTAGCTTTGAGATGTGACTTAGATAACCTTGAATATTGTCCAGCTAGCTCTAGATTGGATTTGGATGCTTGTATCAATATGAAGATAATTGAGGCATTTGAAGATGGATATCGTTTGGTGTTGAAAAATGGAATTAAAATCCCTCTTCCAAACCCTGAGCAGATCACCATACGTAATGAAGCCAATTGGCTTTTCAGAGATGTCCAGGGCCCCTTGCCTACCCCTACTACCCATGCTTCATCACCCTCACCTAGGGAGTCCTCTCACATAGCCCCTGAGCCATCCCATTCGACTCCTGAGCCCCCTCGATTTTCTACTAACTATTTTTCTACAGAATACTCTTCATTTGATTTTTTAGGATTTCGATCATCATTCGAGGCTTTCAGAGTCAAGCACACCTCGCACATGGGTGTGTGGGATCAGTTTGCCCAGGCTACAGAGGAGCACCATCGTATGGTGACTCAGTATTTGGATAGGGCAGCAGATTTTCACAGGAGGGCTGATGAGTTCTTTACCGCTGAGGCCGCCAGGAGGGAGGATGATGCTAGATTTTGGCAAGAGTCCTGGGAGTTTTACCAGGAGCAACAACGTAGGTGGGAAGAGGAGGATGTTAGTAGCGAGGACGATGACCATTGATTCCCTTGAGCTATTTTGTGAGTTTCGATGCCTTTCATTTATGCTGTCTCTTCTTAGATTTCTAATTTGGTTGTTGCATAATTTAGGTCTAGGGGAGTATGTTTCATTATGTAAGCCGATTCCGTTTTTATCTTTTCATATATCATAACATTGCATATCATCTAGCGTAGTATAATTGAACCTTGGTCGAATCATGATATTCCTTTTTGATTATTTGATAAGAACCATATTTCATTTTTCACACGACCTATAGGTTTGAGGTATCCGAAAAGGGTTTAAATCCCCCATATCGGACTAGTACTCGATTTTCTATTGGGGACTTTCCTGGCCAATTTGGTCACTGGAGAAACACTTTTCCTAGAATACTTGATAAAAAAAAAGAGAGAGAAAAAAAAGAGAAAAAAAAGAAAGGGGCTGGAATTATTTTGAAGCACCCCTTTGAGACCAAGTAGCTACTGGGGAAACACCTAAATGTTGCCCCTTTGAGGCTAACTAGTTACTGGGGAAATGCTTACTATAAATTTCTTCCCTTCTTTCTTCTTGGTAAGTGCTCCTTTGAGACCTTTTGTGATAGGAGAGGATGATCCATGCATTAAGACAGGTAAGTGCCTTATGCCAGAAATGAGAGGAACACGATAGAGGGGATGTCAAATCTAGATTGGTGTCCAATGCCTTTGGATCGACTTTTCACGAGCACTATATAGGGATCTATCAAGTTTTGCCACTAGGAATGATTTGATAAGATTAAGATCAAATTTTATACCTCTGGATGGTTTCTTGCAACTCCACACATAAGTTGTCTTTTGTTGCTTGAGGACAAGCAAAAGTTAAGGTATAGGGGATTTTGATGTGTGTAATTCATGTTAAGTTTTGGGTATTCAACATGCATTTCATCCCATTTTATGTTTTAGTCATGTATTTTGTTATGCTTTAGTTAAGTTTAACATATTTTGGACAAAGATACTATTTTGGAGTATTTTTCATGATAACAGGGTGTGTTATCAAGACATTGCACCAGAGGACAATTATCATGATAACAGGGTCAAATTATTTTGGATTGTCTTGGTTTCGGTGATAACAGGGTGAAGAATCGGCAATTATCAAGACGTTGCACCAGAGGACAATGGGTCAATCCCTCGCAAATGTGAGGGTGCCGTCTCTCCATGCGCTAGTTACTAGTCTCAAAGGCCAAATACCTATCGTGATTTACCCCCCTTACGATGGTCCGAAGACGGGCTGGTAGGGGCCGCTAGGTTGACAGATTCCAACTTTTTTGCACCAGAGTTGTTGTAATATGAAAGACAATTGATTGATCAATGTTAGACCAACAAATCAACAGGTGAATCAAAAGAGAATAAAAGCCTATAAAAGGAGATTGAAGAGTATTGTTTGAAGCTAAACAGGTTTAAGTTTGAACCTTATTCTCCTCTTAGGTAAATCAGAAAATTCTTAGCTCTAGAGGGAACTTAGATGTAGGGAACCTAATTTAGGTCTCAATTTCATTTGTGATTTTACTTAAATATATTTTCAAACATTAAAAAGGGAAAATTATTAGTACAATCATATCTTATGTGTTCAGACTCAGACTTTTGATGTTTGGGCAATGACTTTATGTTAGGATTACTTTTGTATTGGATAGGTTTGTGAAGTCGTGTAGGGGCTTGGTTGATTTACATACGGAGAATTGACATTACCAAGGTTAGAGATTGGCTTTATGGTTTGGGTCCATTAGAGATGGAAGAGTGATTGTATGACACATCTAAGGGACCATAGGATAATGAGAATTATGTTGTATCTTAGAGAGAGGAGATGAATTATATAGGTAAAGAGTAAAGGATGATATATGGAGTGAGATGAGGGGTCATGCATATAAAGGATGAGTTACTTGATGGGCAATGAGCAATTGCAAAGTAAACCCTTAATTGAGTTGAGAGTTGAGAGACTTGTATTTGGGAGAGGGAGAGGGAGAGGGAGAGGGCTATATTCAATGCAAGTGAATACTCAATTGATTACTTGGTCGATTGACTTTGCATCAATACCTTTTTATCAGAACATTATCTTTCCATTTGTGAGTAGATTGTCTTAAGTTGAATCCATAGTCGACTCAACATGTCAGTAAATTATCAGTGATATAAATTGACTTCGTTATTAACTATGACCCCAAAACACTTATTTCTTAGTTGAGTTTATGCCTAAATGAAGGATGCACCCAATGCTCAAAATAGAGGTCTCTCATAGGTTCTTAAAAATCATATGCCAAAAGAGCTTACTTTCGAGACTTCTTATGTGTTAGGTATTTAATCATTAACTTACCAAGACTTCTCATCTTCCAAGAACCTATTGAAATTTCATCAAGTATTCAAATCTTATTTGGATTTCTTTCATTTGTCAATACTTATTGGACTTTCCTCTTGCTAGTCTTTGTCGTATTTCTTATTCATCAATTTTCTAATTCTTGATCCATTTGGACTTCTTTTATTGTCAAATATTTGATTAACTTTGAACCACTTGAATATTTTAATGGCACCTATATCAATGTCATTGAACATGTACCTATATAGTTGACGGACAACGTCAATGGACATAAAGTTTAACCTAATTTAAAACTTTGTGGTATATATTAAATAATCTGGTTGAACTTGACCACTTGGAACAAAATTATATTAATTAATTTTTGTTATTTTTCGAATCTTGTATAATTATTTGAGGTTTTTTAAATTTTAGTCAATACATACTTATAAGACAATCGACTGTATCACAAATAATAATTGAATAGTCTAGTATAAAGTCAATTGATTGATTATTTAGTTGATTGGATAATGTCTAGGACTCTAGAAAGTTTTAATTTAGTTGAGTTTAAAGATTTTTCACCCCTTCAATATTTCAAACGCTTGGATTAGTGTTAGAACTTAGTTTTCTTGCATTTTCGGAGATATTGTTGGTGTAAATTTATAATATAAGGGGGAGAAAGTTGGGATAAGGGGGACCAATAGTTCTTTAAAGAGAAGATTATCTTAAGAATGAAATAATCACCTAGGTTTAAGAAAAATTTTTACTTAAGGGGCAGGGACACTTTTCTTAAAGTAAGAAATCAATAATTAAGTGGAGATTAAGTCGAGGGAAGAGAATCTACCTTGTAGGCATAAGTATCAAAGTTATTATATAAAATTGTGATCTAGCTTAAAACATTACAAACGTAGCTTTTCACTTGTGTAAGTTTATCATCAACATTTGCTCTATAGTTTCAGATTAAAGGGGAGGCAAATTCAATGTTGAATTTTGCTTATGGTAAAAGACTTGGTCTTGTGTGAATTTCATATCTAGATCTAGTGTCAAGTGTTCTGCAGTTTATCTTGTTAATATATACTTAGTATAATGAAAATTAAAGGTTGAATTTTTATACTAGTTGGGATTTAACACGTGTTTTACTTCTTGATCATTTATTAATGATACCTTGATCAAATACTAGTATCATGTAAACTTAAGGTTTGAGCATAGGAATCACTTTCCAAAGGAGGAGATGTCGAACATGTTGGTGCAATCAAACTCTGATCAAAGTTGGCTAAACTTGAATTGAGTTTTAATATTTGATCAATATATTTGATGGTTGACTAAGACATCAAGTGGGTTAAAGTTGATCAGATATTTGATAATAGAGAAGTCCAAGTGTAAAATACCGGAGAAAAAAAATAAAAATATTCCTCGGTAATTGATAAAACATCTTGTGAAATTTTTCAAAAATTTTTAGAAATTTTTTTGGAATTAAACGGAGGTCTTATGGACATTTTATGGGGATAAAGTGGATAGACTTTTATAAAGTCTGTTTAGACTATCTGCAAGAAATTAATGAGTTTAATTAAAACTCATTATATTCTTTCCGTTTCCCCTTAATTCCCAATCGCGCCGACGACATCTCTTCCCCTCCCGATCCGTTTCACCGCAATTTCCTTTCTTCCATCTCTCTCGATCGCTCGCGACCCTCCCATCTCTCCCGATCGGCGCCGTCTTCCCCTTCCGCACGCTGCCGACTCCCATCCGCATCGCCGACGCTTCTCCCCTCTTCATCAAGCCTCACTGGAGCAGCGAGCTGATCGACATCTTTTCCCCGATCCATCGTCGCCCCTCTCGAGTTCTCCTCGCCGCGACAGTCGTTGTTTCAGCCCGATCTTCGCCGGTCGTGCCTTATTCCTCTCGATCCCGGTGGCAGCAAGCACCTCCGGCCATCATCGGCATCTCAACAGGGAGATTTCGAGTCCGAGAGGGAGAATCAGTAAGTTTCTGTTCTCGGCGATTTTCCCCCATTGAGTTTGATTCCTTCCTCTAATCCCGATCGTGCAGCACTGCCGTGGCATCTGGATCACAACAGCTACCAACGATGGAAGTAACAACGTCGGCATCTTGAACCTTCCGTTTTCGTGTTTGGGTTGAGCGACGCGAGCTCGTCTCACCTCCGGCAACAACGGAGACTGGTTGTGGTTGAGCCGTCGTTTCTTCTACCACAGCTGCAGCTTCACCGACCTCTCCATTCTCTGAGCTCAGGTCAACGACACTATCATAATTTTATATGTGTTTCTGCACTGTCGCTAGCCCTGCACATGATAATCGTCGTTGTGTTTCTGAGATGGTTCCCGATCCAGAGTACATCACCATTTGTGTGGATTTGGGATTTTTAGGAGCTCAAGTGAAACCATCGATGCAAGATGGTGCTACAATGGGGACCGAGGAGGACAGACTCGGCATAGAGATGCATAAGAGGGACAGAGTGATGGTAAGGCGATGAAGGTGAGGGAAAATAGATTTAATAGAGTTACAATGGGTTTTGTGATGTCTTACAGTGATTAGGATTCGGAGGGCTTCTTTTGGCTCTAATCCAACAGCTTGAATCACTCCTATTATTGTCTTTGGATCAGCGGACTTTGTAATTGAAGCCGTGCTAGGTGAGTATCGATCTAATTATATTATGGTTGTGATATGTAGATCCGATGTAAGCTTAAAGATTTTGTGATTTCAGGGATGAGGATATTTAAATGTGGATCAAGAAGTTTTTACCATAGCTTTAAAACTAGGTAACTTCTATGGATCGTTACTTTAGTTAGCTTGATTAACTATTATTAAATTGATAGTTGGTATTCTGATTAAGTTAATAGAAGAAGTGTTTCTGTTGGTTAAGATTCAGTATTAGAATTGGTATGGATGTGAAATAGGGATTAATGTGGAGGATGGATTAGGTTAATTAGACACCTGGATCAATTTAGTTGATTGGGATATGAAATCAATGTAAGATTCGATTCGATTATTCGTTGTATGCTTACACTTAATCATAATGCTTGATGTGTGCAGGACATGGATACGAGACAGGATCGCGACCGTGAAGATTTTATTAGCATGAGCTATTTAACAGGTGGGTAATTTCCTACCTGGTCCGGGTAGTTGTATTTCATTCAGATTTAGTCATTGATATGAGCATGTTAGGTGTTCATATTACCTTGACCCTGTTCTTTTTATCGTATGCTTGATCATTTACCATTGGCTATTAACTCTATTGCTGATATCATGTTTATTTTATCATGATTAGGAGTTATACATATAGGTGATGCAAGTAACTTAGAATTTGTTTAAGTTAAGTGCAAATGGTAAAGTCCGGATGACAACCTGATTGTACATTGGGCAAAAAGGTCATCCGTAGGTAGATAATGTCTTTAACCTAGGGTTAGTTCTAGTACCCTTAGGTTGTATGTTACCACCGAACATGTGTTGTGTAAATGGTCAGAGGAATGATACTTAGGGTATCGCTACGGACCGGTGGTCCTAGCTTGTTATAATCAGATGAGTACGACTCTCTACAGGATAGAGAGTGAGTCGAGTAGATTAGTATGACTCTCTACAGGATAGAGAGTATTATGATCAGTTGAGTACGACTCTCTACAGGATAGAGAGTGCATCGAGTAGATTGGTATGACTCTGTACAGGATAGAGAGTCTATGGTGGATGTCTGTGTTGGGCTTTTCCGGGCCGCAAAAACCGCTTTTTGCGTTGCGGAAACCCCGGAAGTCCCGACCACGGATCCGTGCGAAGAAGTATTAAAACTAATTACATGTATGTGCTTACAAAATCCTCTAGATCTACCTTAGAACTAAGAGATAAGGATGTTACCCTTGATGCGATGCCCTTCGCAAATCCCGCTCGTCCAAAGTCCGCCGGAACTCGAGAGTGTCAAGTGCACACTCCTCTATGGTATCCACACAAGCAATAGGTGGAAGAAAACTCAACCTTGAGTGTGCTAGCACTCCTTGGTTGGTTCGGCCAAAGAGAGGAAGGAGAGGGAGAGCTTGAGAGGAAAACTCCCAAGGAAGAAGATGAAGTAATGAGTGATTACTCACAAAATGAATTTTCACTCACATAACCCCCAAATGGTGGCCGGCCACTTCATGGAAGGGGAGTTACATGCATGCATGTAACTCCCATGACCCTTGGTCTCCCTCATGATGTGGCACTAATTGACCAAGTCAATGATGATGTGGAGCATCATCATTGGCCGGCCATGCCTAGTCATCATCATGACATGGCATTTGGTCAAGTCAAACTTGACCTTTCAACTTCCCTCTCAAGTCAAGTCAAACTTGACCTCTAATCCCCCATGGTTGATCAAATCTAACCACTTGACTCAAGTCAATTTAATATAATGAATCTCTATTCATTAATTTAAATTGATTTGATGAATCAAATCTCAATTAGACTCATTCAACACTTGAATCAACTTGAGTCTAACTCAATTAGTCTAATTTGGATTACTCTTAATCCAATTTGGTTCATCCCATGAACCTAATCCTCATGGTTCATCATATGAACCTAATCTCCATCTAATTGCTCTCATGTGTGTGACCCTATAGGTTCTTGTAACGTTGGCAATGTCCCTAAACCGATTTAGGAACATAAGCAATGAGCGGTATCTAGCAACACATCATTGCTACCCAAGTTACAAGAATGTTGAGCTCCAACATCACCTTTGTGACTACTAATTGTGACTCTCACAATATGTGACAATGTCCCTCTATCCTTGACATCTAGATTGACCAATCGAGGCATAGACCGTGTCATCCTGCACAATCTAAATCTTGAACTCAGTAGACTCACTCTAATCAAATGAGCTCAATATCTCATATTGACTCATTTGGGCATGGCCATGCACTTCGTGGTCTCACTCTATCAAGAATATCGATGTCACCCCGTCATATAGGAGGGATAGATCCCATCTACATCACTCACATCCTCCGTAATTAGATTTACATACCCGATGTCGCCTTTATAGTCCACCCATTTACGGGTGACGCGTTTGTGAAACCAAAGTATGCAACTCCTTATGTAGGGAACCATGGTGACTTCAGGTCTAAGGACTAATAGTCATACTAATAGCCACATGAGAAAGTATATGACACTCATATAACGATCCATGATACTTTCTCATGGCGGGTCATTCAAGATACATTCTCGATGCATACCCATGTGTCAACTTGATATCTCATATCCATGACTTGTGAGATCAAGTCATCTTGTTGACCTACATGCTAGTCTCTACGCATTAACATTGTCCCTGAATGTTAATACTCGACTAGGAATGATTAAGAGTAGTGTTCTCTATATCATCTCATTATCGATTCAACCAATCGATTGATATAGATAAGAACCTACTACTCAAGGACATTATTATATTTAGTTATTTGGCACCAATACAAGTAAATATAATAACCATGCCTTTATAAATAGGAATATGATACAATAAAGTCCATACAACAATCATCATATGATTGGCTCTAGGGCTTTCACTAACAGTCTGTATGTGAGACATTGCATTCATGCATTTACATGCACGCTGGCGACGAGGTCTCACTTGTGGTTGAGAGGGTCACCAGTCATCCTGCCTCCACGGTTACTCATAGGAGGAGTAACCGGTGTGAGGGCAGAGCATTGAGGTGCCACACTCTACCACTATAGACGGTGGTAGTTGGATTTGCGTGCCGTAGTCCTGCGTGTGTTGTACTCGACCACTCATGGGTAGTGACTGTCGGAGTGACCAACAGCAGGGACCCCCATCGTGTAGCTTGCTCTTTACGCTTATATGCTACTCGATCATACTGCCCACTCGGCCACTCGAGAGTAGTGGTTGGTGTTGAGTTGGGACAGTTGTCATGCTCGAGCCACCGAGGCCACACTGGGGTCGTGGTAGCTTTAGGGTGAGCCGACATGACCATGCATCTTTGCATTCTTAGATGGTATTTTTGCATATTGCCATATATATACATATATGCATGTATATATATATATATATGGATGATTGTGATTAGTATACATATATAGATACAGTCTATATATATATGCTTATTGTGATGTTGCATTTGATTGTATTATGTTTGCTGCATTTGATTATACATCATATTCATGCATGTTTCTTGCATATGTTATACAGTTGTGTCGGATATTGGTATGGATTGGATATACCATAGATACCATGGCCTGTAGCATGAGTAGATTATGTGTTGGTATTACTCTTCCTGTTATATATATGTTGGATATATGTTCAGGTTGGATCAGAGTAGCGTGGCAGACTTCAGGTATGTCTGCATTTTTATGTTGTTCATTCAGTTAGACGGTATATGCTTGTATTTATATACTATGCTGATATACCTGTTGTACATCTAGATTACGTTGTCGAAATACATGTGATATTACATATATACATGTTTTCTATTACCTGCTGAGTTTTACTCACCACCCCCCGCGGACCCTGGGTTTTCTGTCGCCCAGGTAACAGGTAGAAGACTTCGTGATGGCATTGGAGCACCGCCAGCTGACATCGTCTCATCTCACCTCCGAGGCTCCCATGTTTTGTTTTAGGCCTTCCGTCCGCCTTGTTATGTATTCTGAATTTTCGTGATGTATATGTTGTATATTCATATTTTGTCGAGGTTTGTGTTGTTGTGGTGTGTTAGCCATACCGGTATGCATGTGTGGGATTATTGTATTATTGTAGTATGTTTCCGCTGTGTCTTGTGTAGTTTTTGTTTTCATACATATATATTGTTGTTATTGTGGGCCTACGAGCCTTGTATTAACCCGAAATGTTGCCACGTACAGGGGAGGTGTCGTCCGTTTGATTTTCGGTTCAGCATGCTCTCGAGACGTGACAACTTTAGTGGTATCAGAGCCCAAGGTTCTGCGATGCCATACAATGTTGTTTTTGTGTCGAGTCTTGGATTCTCGGGAGTCGATTTATTCGGTTTTGGTTTTGAGATGGGATGGACAGCGGCCTGAGCTCCAAGCAGCACGAGGTAAGAATTCCTGAAAACTTATGGTTTAGTAGATATTTATCTAAACTTGATCGGTAGTTGTATACAGTATAGATATGACACCTGTGCAGACTTGTAGTAGGGGTCATCCACCGAGACGACCAACCGGAGTTACCTTAGTGTTTATACTCCCGGTTTTAGTTGGCTATGCTTTTAGTATATATAACAGAGAATAACCTGTAGTATGTTAGTTATTATTCGTAACCGTGGTATGAGTTGACCACGGGAATAACCTGTTGAGTCTGTGAGTCTTGAATTGTGTCGAGGAGGTGATTTACCTCTGAGAGCCGACTGATACCGAGTCGGAAAACAGGGGTCAAGTCGTCACATTTATTATGGAAATCAGAGACTACAGTTTTAGAGATTTCCACTAACTGTGCTAGTCGGATCATTACCTATGGGTAATGAACAAACTTGTAGACTATTGTTGATGCAGATAGCAGAAGGCTAGGTTACGGTGTTTCATAGGGATTTTATCCCTGAGTTGTATAACTTTGAGAGTACTTTTGAGTACTTAACTCATGTTATACCGAGAAAGAAGAGTTGTTTGCATACCAGTATCGGGATCAAGCTGGTATTTGGTGATAAATGCAGAAAATAATCTTCGGGAAATAAAACATCACTTGATCATGGTTTAGTGATGTTGAAAGAGTGTATTTCCTCGTGTCACTTTTAGTGACACATTGTAAAGAATTCTTGAGCTTCAAGAAAGGGTGCTCGGTTAGTAACAGTGTACTGTGCAGAGTCGTGAGACTTGCAGAGGTTACGACCACCTAATAGCTCAAGAAGATGAATGGATATTTTAAGCCACCTACGATTGTTGGCTTATAGTTGGATTAGGATGCCGGGATCTTCTATCAGATCCTACCGGAAGACGTTGGATTGAGACAGGAGTTTAGAAATGACTCCGTACAAGGGTTTAAGAGTTGGAGACCGATAAGCAAATATTGCAGGTCAACTTAATAGAGTTAGAAGTCTCCGAATGTTGGATAAAAGGAGCAATATCAGGGTCACAGGCCTTGAGCTACTTTTCGATTATAGAAGACCAATCGCAGATCATCAGAATGTTCTTGTGGATATCAGCAAAATCAGAACAAAGACTCCGAAGGGATTGTGTGCGTGCAATGCGGATCACGAAGACATGTGAAGTCAGATAATCCATTGGATCAGTTCATCTGTTGCTATTGTGAGCAACCAGTACAGTGGAGGAGGTGTACTTTGAAGACTCAATTGAAGGCTATCGATGGTGTTCCGGGAGGAAGATGCATCGTCTCGACAACAGAGATCAGTGCAGAAAAATTGGGTTATCTCATCAGCAGCAACCTACTACCTCAGGCGTGGTCGAAGTTCCTTGATACTACCCTTCAGCAGAGATCAACCCAGAAGCAACATCATCAGCAGAAGACATTGTAGAAGACTCAGCAGACAACAACAAGCAGTTACC
Organism: Wurfbainia villosa; assembly: GCA_025175895.1. Taxonomy (NCBI): domain Eukaryota; kingdom Viridiplantae; phylum Streptophyta; class Magnoliopsida; order Zingiberales; family Zingiberaceae; genus Wurfbainia; species Wurfbainia villosa. The sequence continues at coordinate 38,157,550 of CM046006.1, forward strand.
TCCAGATGAGTTTTTCTTAGTACAGAAGAGAGAGTATACGATGAAGGTCGTATCTATTCAGTATTCTACAGTTGTAGCTCATAGATTTAAGTGATAGGATCAAATGATGTAGGAAAAATCCTCGGATCATTCATTGTAGAAATGTGACCGTGTTATCGCGGACTGTTGGATCTGATCTTATTCTCTTCGGAGAAAGGCCGAGACCTGCATGGAGCCTTTGGGATCGGATCGACAGATATTTCATCGTTCAGGGTATTACTCTAGTTTTACCCTCTGGGGTAATATGTTGGGAGATACTTGTAGTTTACATGTATCTTTGTCTAGAACATTCCTAGTGTGGATTAGAAGGTCCTATACATCGACTTGTGGGTCGGTGGTATCTCTACCATCTGGAGAGATGTGGATCAATAATTAAGAAGTCAAGGGATGCCCTTAGACTTTGATATACATACTTATCAGGACATATCCTTACGGATGGTCCAATTGTTGGAAGTATGGTACGATATGTCTCTCGGATGTGCGTATAATCTGAGAGTGTTCGGATATAGTTTCGGATGAACTCCTAGGTTTGCCGTTGCTTAGGCAAGTGGAGTAGGCGATCGAAATGATTGCGGAAATAGTTCCGATATTGAAGATCACATATCGAGTGATATTTTTGTTGGTATCAGTGTTGTTAAACACTATAAAAGAATTGGAAGAATGTGAGTTGCGATTATAGGAGATGTTGGAAGGGATATTTATCTATCCCAGTATTTCTCCTTGAGAAGGATCCAGAACTCTTTGATAAAAGAGAGATGAACCTTTGAAATTATGCATCGATTATCGATGATGGAATGCGATAGTTGTTGAAAGTAAATATCCTTGTTGTGGATAGATGATCTATTTAGATCAGCCAAAGACACCTGTGTATATTCTAAGGTTGGTTTACGACGAGAGTATTGATATTGTAGTGACATGATGTCATACGATTATCATTGTCATTGTGATGAGTAATATATATCATCAACGCAGAGTAAAGGGGATGCAGGTGTGTGGAGATGATAATTTCATACTTGGTATGAATTGTATTGTTAGACTATTAAACGATTTAGTCATCCAGGGATTTGAGAATCGTGTATCTTGGACACGATTGGATCAGTTGGTAGTTGTTGGAGTTGCGTAACCTGGCCACTGTTTATTGTGGTAGTTGGAGTTGCGCACTCGACCACCGTAGATGGTGGTTTTCCTTGTATGTTTTGGTTAGTACTGTAGATGTGGATAGAATGTCTTAACATTACTATACCACAGACTTGTTTGACAAAGGTGATCATTTAGTGGTCGGTGAAACCAATTACGTGAGACTAAACGGCATTAACTTTTACAGTATTAGTTAATCCTTCCGGTGGATAAAAGGATGTTCGCAAATGCATCATTTCGAGGATCGGAGCGATTCCGATCTGATTTGCATGAGACGTAACTTATGCTTACTTCAGTTAAGGAACTACGAGATAAGCGGTCATACTTATGACGTGGGCTTAGTAGTTATTATCCTGATTAGTAGATGTATGGAGCAGAAGTGCTCATTGAATTTAACTAGCTACTCGGTAGCTACTATGGAGTTGCTGGAGCACGAATAGTTGCAATAATTGCAACAAGGGAGATTGATTGCTATAGTCTTCCATGCACTTACAGCGTGTGTGGAGTGTATCTTGGATGGTTGATGGATTTCTCTTTTGAGAAAATAATTCCCGTCCCTGAAAAGGATAGAGGGTTCCGGAGTTGCAGTGTTTAAGGAAGAGTTGCTACAGGAATCTTATCATTTGAGATTTGATATTTATCCTGGTGGTACTCAGATGTACCGAGAGTTGATACGTTGATACTGGTGGAAATGGTATGAAGAGATATATCGCAGACTTTGATGCTGGATATTTACTACACTAGCAGGTGATGACTGAACATCAGAAATCCGATGGATTGCTCTAGGAAAATTCCGATTTCGGAATGGAAGTGGGAGCGTATCACTATGGATTTCGTTACGGGATTGTCTAGAACCCGTAAAGGACGTGATGCGATTTGGGTGATTATGGATCGACTGACCAAATCAGCTCATTTCCTTCATATTCGTGGGTCATACTTGTTGGATCATTCGGTAGAGTTGTATTATCGAAAGATTATCAGATTGCGTGGGGTACTTTTAAGTACCATATCGGATAGAGATTCGCGATTTACCTCACGAATTTTGACAGAGTCTACATCAGGCTATGGGCACAGAGCTTCGGCTTAGTGCAACATTTCATCCGCGGACTGATGGACTGTCTGAGCATGACATTCAAACGTTGGAGGATCTATCTAGATCTTGTGTCGTGGATTATGGAGGTGTAGCTTGTCGGTTGGCTTTACCTCCGACACTTGCGAGTGCTCACAACGTATTTCCTGTTGTTATACTGAGGAAATACGTGTCTCATGTTGATTATGTTCTGAAAGAGGTTCCGAATTCTACCTCAGTCTAATGCGACTTACGAGGAGATTCCAGTGCATATTCCTGGTCGCAAAGAGCGTTAGTTGCAGAATAAAACCATCCGACTCGTAAAGGTTGGATGACAGCATCATACCGATGAGGAGGCTATGTGGGAGCTGGAAGATACTATCCGAGCGCGATAGTCTCATCTGGTCAATTGAGGAAAGTATGTGGTCCTTGCGAAAACTTGCTTAAAGTAATTTTTGCATGTTAGTACAAAATTTGGAGACCAAATTTTTATAAGTGGGGGAGAATATAAAATACCGGAGGAAAAAAAATAAAAATAAAAATATTCCTCGGTAATTGATAAAACATCTTGTGGAATTTTTCAGAAATTTTTAGAAATTTTTCTGGAATTAAACGGAGGTCTTATGGATATTTTATAGGGATAAAGTGGATAGGCTTTTATAAAGCCTGTTTAGACTATCTGCAAGAAATTAATGGGTTTAATTAAAACCCATTATATTCTTTCCGTTTCCCCTTAATTCCCAATCGCGCCGACGACATCTCTTCCCCTCCTGATCCGTTTCACCGCAATTTCCTTTCTTCCATCTCTCTCGATCGCTCGCGACCCTCCCATCTCTCCCGATCGGCGCCGTCTTCCCCTTCCGCACGCTGCCGACTCCCATCCGTATCGCCGGCACTTCTCCCCTCTTCATCAAGCCTCACTGGAGCAGTGAGCTGATCAGCATCTTTTCCCCGATCCATCGTCGCCCCTCTCGAGTTCTCCTCGCCCGCGGCCGATCGTTATTTCACGGCCCGATCTTCGTCCTCTCGATCCCGGTGGCAGCAAGCACCTCCGGCCATCATCGGCATCTCAACAGGGAGATTTCGAGTCCGAGAGGGAGAATCAGTAAGTTTCTGTTCTCGGCGATTTTCCCCCATTGAGTTTGATTCCTTCCTCTAATCCCGATCGTGCAGCACTGCCGTGGCATCTGGATCACAACAGCTACCAACGATGGAAGTAACAACATCGGCATCTTGAACCTTCCGTTTTCGTGTTTGGGTTGAGCGATGCGAGCTCGTCTCGCCTCCGGCAACAACGGAGACTGGTTGTGGTTGAACCGTCGTTTCTTCTACCATAGCTGCAGCTTCACCGACCTCTCCATTCTCTGAGCTCAGGTCAACGACACTATCATAATTTTATATGTGTTTCTGCACTGTCGCTAGCCCTGCACATGATAATCGTCGTTGTGTTTCTGAGATGGTTCCCGATCCAGAGTACATCACCATTTGTGTGGATTTGGGGTTTTTAGGAGCTCAAGTGAAACCATCAGTGCAAGATGGTGCTACAATGGGGACCGAGGAGGACAGACTCGGCATAGAGCTGCATCAGAGGGACATAGTGATGGTAAGGCGATGAAGGTGAGGGAAAATAGATTTAATAGAGTTACAATGGGTTTTGTGATGTCTTACAGTGATTAGGATTCGGAGGGCTTCTTTTGGCTCTAATCCAACAGCTTGAATCACTCCTATTATTGTCTTTGGATCAGCGGACTTTGTAATTGAAGCCGTTCTAGGTGAGTATCGATCTAATTATATTATGGTTGTGATATGTAGATCCGATGTAAGCTTAAAGATTTTATGATTTCAGGGATGAGGATATTTAAATGTGGATCAAGAAATTTTTACCATAGCTTTAAAACTAGGTAACTTCTATGGATCGTTACTTTAGTTAGCTTAATTAACTATTATTAAATTGATAGTTGGTATTCTGATTAAGTTAATAGAAGAAGTGTTTCTGTTGGTTAAGATTCAGTATTAGAATTGGTATGGATGTGAAATAGGGATTAATGTGGAGGATGGATTAGGTTAATTAGACACCTGGATCAATTTAATTGATTGGGATATGAAATCGATGTAAGATTCGATTCGATTATTCGTTGTATGCTTGCACTTAATCATAATGCTTGATGTGTGCAGGACATGGATACGAGACAGGATCGCGACCGTGAAGATTTTATTAGCATGAGTTATTTAACAGGTGGGTAATTTCCTACCTGGTCCGGGTAGTTGTATTTCATTCAGATTTAGTCATTGATATGAGCATGTTAGGTGTTCATATTACCTTGACCCTGTTCTTTTTATCGTATGCTTGATCCTTTACCGTTGGCTATTAATTCTATTGCTGATATCATGTTTATTTTATCATGATTAGGAGTTATACATATAGGTGATGCAAGTAACTTAGAATTTGTTTAAGTTAAGTGCAAATGGTAAAGTCCGGATGACAACCTGATTGTACATTGGGCAAAAAGGTCATCCGTAGGTAGATAATGTCTTTAACCTAGGGTTAGTTCTAGTACCCTTAGGTTGTATGTTACCACCGAACATGTGTTGTGTAAATGGTCAGAGGAATGATACTTAGGGTATCGCTATGGACCGGTGGTCCTAGCTTGTTATAATCAGATGAGTACGACTCTCTACAGGATAGAGAGTGAGTCGAGTAGATTAGTATGACTCTCTACAGGATAGAGAGTATTATGATCAGTTGAGTACGACTCTCTACAGGATAGAGAGTGCGTCGAGTAGATTGGTATGACTCTGCGAGGATAGAGAGTATATGGTGGATGTCGGTATGTGAGACATTGCATTCATGCATTTACATGCACGCTGGCGACGAGGTCTCCCTTGTGGTTGAGAGGGTCGCCAGTCATCCTGCCTCCACGGTTACTCATAGGAGGAGTAACCGGTGTGAGGGCAGAGCATTGAGGTGCCGCACTCTACCACTATAGACGGTGGTAGTTGGATTTGCGTGTGTGGTACTCGACCACTCATGGGTAGTGACTGTCGGAGTGACCAACAGCAGGGACCCCCATCGTGTAGCTTGCTCTTTACGCTTATATGCTACTCGATCATACTGCCCACTCGGCCACTCGAGAGTAGTGGTTTGTGTTGAGTTGGGACAGTTGTCATGCTCGAGCCACCGAGGCCACTCTGGGGTCGTGGTAGCTTTTGTTAGTGAAAGCCCTAGAGCCAATCATATGATGATTGTTGTATGGACTTTATTGTATCATATTCCTATTTATAAAGGCATGGTTATTATATTTACTTGTATTGGTGCCAAATAACTAAATATAATAATGTCCTTGGGTAGTAGGTTCTTATCTATGTCAATCGATTGGATGAATCGATAATGAGATGATATAGAGAACACTACTCTTAATCATTCCTAGTCGAGTATTAACATTCAGGGACAATGTTAATGCGTAGAGACTAGCATGTAGGTCAACAAGATGACTTGATCTCACAAGTCATGGATATGAGATATCAAGTTGACACATGGGTATGCATTGAAGAATGTATACTGAATGACCCGCCATGAGAAAGTATCATGGATCGTTATATGAGTGTCATATACTTTCTCATGTGGCTATTAGTATGACTATTAGTCCTTAGACCTGAAGTCACCATGGTTCTCTACATAAGGAGTTGCATACTTTGGCTTCGTCAAACGTCACCCGTAAATGGGTGGACTATAAAGGCGATTACTGGGTATGTAACGAATTATGCGGAGGGATGTGAGTGATGTAGATGGGATCTATCCCTCCTATATGACGGGGGTGCCATCGATATTCTTGATAGAGTGAGACCACGAAGTGCATGGCCATGCCCAAATGAGTCAATATGAGATATTGAGCTCATTTGATTAGAGTGAGTCTACTTGGAGTTCAAGATTTAGATTGTACCGAGGATGACACGGTCTATGCCTCGATTGGTCAATCTAGATGTCAAGGATAGAGGGACATTGTCACATATTGTGAGAGTCACAATTAGTAGTCACAAAGGTGATGTTGGAGCTCAACATTCTTGTAACTTGGGTAGCAATGATGTGTTGCTAGATACCGCTCATTGCTTATGTTCCTAAATCGGTTTAGGACATTGCCACGTTACAAGAACCTATAGTCACACACATAAGAGCAATTAGATGGAGATTAGGTTCATATGATGAACCATGAGGATTAGGTTCATGGGATGAACCAAATTGGATTAAGAGTAATCCAAATTAGACTAATTGAGTTAGACTCAAGTTGATTCAAGTGTTGAATGAGTCTAATTGAGATTTGATTCATCAAATCAATTTAAATTAATGAATAGAGATTCATTATATTAAATTGACTTGAGTCAAGTGGTTAGATTTGATCAACCATGGGAGATTAGAGGTCAAGTTTGACTTGACTTGAGAGGGAAGATGAAAGGTCAAGTTTGACTTGACCAAATGCCATGTCATGATGATGACTAGGCATGGCCGGCCAATGATGATGCTCCACATCATCATTGACTTTGTCAATTGGTGCCACCTCATGAGGGAGACCAAGGGACATGGGAGTTACATGCATGCATGTAACTCCCTCTCCATAATGTGGCCGGCCAACACTTTAGGGGTTTCATGGGTGAAATTCATTTTGTGTGTGTAATCACTCATTACTTCATCTTCTTCCTTGGGAATTTTCCTCTCAAGCTCTCCCTCTCCTTCCTCTCTTTGGCCGAACCAACCAAGGAGTGCTAGCACACTCAAGGTTGAGTTTTCTTCCACCTATTGCTTGTGTGGATACCATAGAGGAGTGTGCACTTGACACTCTCGAGTTCCGGCGGACTTTGGACGAGCGGGATTTGCGAAGGGCATCGCATCAAGGGTAACATCCTTATCTCTTAGTTCTAAGGTAGATCTAGAGGATTTTGTAAGCACATACATGTAATTAGTTTTAATACTTCTTCGCACGGATCCGTGGCCGGGACTTCCGGGGTTTCCGCAACGCAAAAAGCGGTTTTTGCGGCCCGGAAAAGCCCAACAGCTTTAGGGTGAGCCGACATGACCATGCATGCTGCATTGCCGACTGATGGCATTTTTGCATATTGCCATATATATACATATATGCATGTATATATATATATGAATGATTGTGATTAGTATACATATATAGATATAGTATATATATATATGCTTATTGTGATGTTGCATTTGATTGTATTATGTTTGCTGCATTTGATTGTACATCATATTCATGCATGTTTCTTGCATATGTTATACAGTTGTGTCGGATATTGGTATGGGTTGGATAGACTATAGATACCGTGGCCTGTAGCATGAGTAGATTATGTGTTGGTATTACTCTTCCTGTTATATATATGTTGGATATATGTTCAGGTTGGATCAGAGTAGCGTGGCAGACTTCAGGTATGTCTGCATTTTTATGTTGTTCATTCAGTTAGACGGTATATGCTTGTATTTATATACTATGCTGATATACCTGTTGTACATCTAGATTAGATTGTCGAAATACATGTGATATTACATATATACATGTTTTCTATTACCTGCTGAGTTTTACTCACCACCCCCCGCGGACCCTGGGTTTTCTGTCGCCCAGGTAACAGGTAGAAGACTTCGTGATGACATTGGAGCACCGCCGGTTGACATCGTCTCATCTCACCTCCGAGGCTCCCATGTTTTGTTTTGGGCCTTCCGTCCGCCGTGTTATGTATTCGGAATTTTCGTGATGTATATGTTGTATATTCATATTTTGTCGAGGTTTGTGTTGTTGTGGTGTGTTAGCCATACCGGTATGTATGTGTGGGATTGTTGTATTATTGTAGTATGTTTCCGCTGTGTCTTGTGTAGTTTTTGTTTTCATACATATATATTGTTGTTATTGTGGGCCCACGGGCCTTGTATTAACCCGAAATGTTGCCACGTACCGGGGAGGTGCCGTCCGTTTGATTTTCGGTTCGGCATGCTCTCGGGGCGTGACACCAAGTGAGTCACGGTGATTGGACACTTGACAATTGAAAATTCAATAGAGAGTTGGTAAGAGTGAAATTTAAGTGGGTTACGGTTGATCGGACATTTGACAATGATGAAAGTCCTAACATATCATGAAAGACCAAATGTTAGACATGTATGAGAAAGTCCAAATAAGTCATAGAAGATCTGATGTTAGGTATGTGGGTGAAGTCCTATTAAGTCATGGAAGACCGAATGTTAGACATGTAGTGAAGTCCTAAGAGGCCATAAAGGGCCAAATGTTAGGCATGAAAAGTGAAGTCCTGATAGGTCATAGAATATCAAATGTTAGGCATGAGAAGGAATACCCAAACAAATCAAAGAAGTTAGAATGTTTGACAATGGTGAAGTCTTTACAAGTCAAGATTGACCATGTTAGTGCAATCGACCTCAGGTCAAGATTGTTCAATGCAATCGACCTTAGGTCAAGATTAACCAAGCTTGAGTTGGGTTCGAGTTGAGTTTCGATGTTTGATAATATAAATGGTACGTAAAGGATGATATGAGACATTAGAGCTGTGCGATGAACAGTGATGAAGAAAGAGTTTGATTAATCATCATCGTGTTAGGTCGCCCATGATGTACTTAAGGTTTGATGGAAGGATTTTGGAGAGAATTCAAGTAGGTCAAGGTTGATCAGATACTTGATAAACGAAGAAGTTAAGTGAAGAAGTTAAGAAGGTCAAGGTTGACCAAATACAAGACAAGTAAAGAGAAATCCAAGCAGGTCAAGATTAATCGAATACTTGACAAGTGGAGAGAAATCAAAGTGGATCATGTAGGATTAGATACTTGATGATCAGAAGTCCAATAGGACATTGACAAGTGAGAAGTCGAAGTGGGTCAGATAGGACCAGACACTTAGTTATCGAAAGTCTAATAGGGTGTTGACAAAGGAGAAGACAAAGTAGGTCATGAAGAACCAAACATTTGGCATGTATATGGAAGCTCTAATAGGTCGTGGAGGACTGGATATTAGAAGAGAATGGAAAGTTCTAACAAGGGGACCAAATGTTAGGTGAGAAGGAAAGTCTTAATAGGTCAAGAAGGACCAGATGTTAGGTGAGTGTGGAAGTTCAAACAGATCAAGAAAGATTGTGTTAGGACCTTTTGGTGACGCGCTAGAAGGGGAGGGGGTGAATATAATTCATCGATTTGTGTTTGTTCGTGTTCGTATTTGTCTACAAGTATTAGTACGTAGCGGAATACAACTACAAATACAAATACAAACACAAACACGACACAAGGATTTTTACATGGTTCTGAACCCAAGTTTCTATTCCACGGTCGAGCTCTAGTTAAGCTCTTGTGATGCACACCACCACTATAAACTTCTTCTCACTACAAAAAAAGTGGAAATCTAAACCGAAATTTTAGAAGCAGTTGATAAAACAATTGTAAAAGAAGAATTTTTAAAAACAGTCACAACTAACCGCTCTTAGAACTGCTTCAATTACGATTTTTTGAAGCGGTTATGTTAATGTTTCTATTAGGCTCATTTAGGAGTGGTTTTATTAACTGGTTGTATAAATTTTCTTGTAGAAGCGGTAATAAACCGCTTCTAAAAGGCTTCAATTGGGTGGGTTTTTTGAAGCAGTTATTTTAATGTTTCTATTGGGTTCATTTAGGAGGGGTTGTTATTAACCGATTGTATAAATTGACTTGTAGAAGTGGTAATAAACCACTTCTAAAAGGTGCATACGAGATTAATTAAAAAAAAAGAGTGCATGCATATCTCAGATTATTTTCACAAAAAAATCCCAAGTAGCCGTCTTGGTTTAGAGAGGTGGGCATATCTCTTATTATTTTCACAAAAATCCTTAGGTAGCAGGCTCAGATTGGAGGGTACTCATCTCGTATTATTTTCACAATTTCATCTCTCTCTATTTCCGCAACCTTCTCTATTCTAGCAACCCATCAAATTAATTGTGCTACATTTGTGTCATAAATCACCTTTGATTTTGTTTGTGGAGGTAATTTCTTTGTTTAGTTTTCGCTTTGTGATAATTTTTTTAATTGTTAATAGTGATAAAATTGTAATCGATTAGGGTGATAGATTTATAAATTTTTCCAATGAATCCCTTGATTTGTCCTTTTGTCGAAGTTATTTGTATTGTTTTTCAAATTTATTATTGTATTTTGTGTATTACTTCTTGTCTATAATGCTAAGCTTCATGTTCATATTTTTTTCCTCTAAATTGAATAATATCAAGGATTTCTCATAAGGCCATAGCATATATGTTTTTTTTATCTTGTGAAATCCTTCTATTTATATATTTAAAATTTTATATTTAGAAATTATAGTTTATGTTTGTTGAATTCTTTGAAATTTATACGTGTTTATCTATGAAGTTTATTTAATTTTGAAAAATGAATCATGCAATGTGTAAACTTTTAGAAATTATTTAACATGATCAAATCATGTAGAAGGAATGGATGGCTGCCCCACATGGCAATCTTGAATATTGAGTGGGAATTCTATATTTTTTACATTATGCATTTGGTGATGCTCCTCAAAAAGTCATGAGACCATGTCCTTATTGCAAATGCATAGACTCATTAAGTCATGATCGAGAGATAGTACACGAACATCTGATGATAAATGATATCTTACAAGATTATCGCATATGGAATTTTCATGGAGAAAATCTAAATGTACAAGATCATGATAACAACGAAATTCAAGATTTAGTGCAAGAAGTTCCTGAAGTAACTAGCCATGAACCCATGGTACAAGAAATGTTGCACGAGGCATTTGGAATGCATGAAGGATCTACAAGTAATGAAAACTACATTGGTTCATCGGCTAGTCATACACCGATAGAGGCTAATGTGAAAGATTTATCGACTCATAGAGGAAGGGAAATGACAACTATATACTGTATGCATAGGGTTTTCTAAACTGACATTCCTTATTGAGTTATTTCATTTGAAAGTGAGTGGAAAATGGAGTGATAAGTCATTTACGACATTGTCAGACTTCCTTCATCGAGTACATCCATCTGAAGCCCAAGTGCCTAATTTTTTTTTATGAAGCAAAGAAATTAATTTCTAGTTTAGGACTTCATTATGAAAAAATATGTGCTTGTCCAAATGATTGCATGATTTATTGGGGCGAAAGTGAGAATGAACAGATTTGCAAAGTGTGTAACCTTCCAAGATGGAAAATTTTACAGAAATCATCTAGGAGGTCATATAAACGTGAAAAAAAATTTATTGTGGTTAAATTCCAACCAAAGTCTTTTGGTATTTTTTGTTGAATCCAAAATTATAACGATTATTCATGTCATCCAAGACATCTGAAAGTATGCAATGACATTTCAAAAAATGCATTTTGGATGGAAATCCAAGGCATCCAATTGATTCTAGAGCACGGAAGGAATTTGATCCAAAGCACCTGGAAATGACATCGATATGTATTTACGTCCCCGTTTGATTGAATTGAAGGATTTGTGGGAAAATGGGATTGCAACATTTGATGCTTGTAACAAAGGAATGTTTCAAATGCGGGTTGCATTACTTTGGACAGTGAGTGACTTTCCTGGTTTAGGGTGTTTGTTTGGATGGAATACATATGCCAAGAATGCATGTCCAACTTGTGTTGATAAGACAAATGCATTGTACCTAAAACATGGCAAAAAGTGGTTGTTCAGGGGCCATTGTCATTTTCTACCACTAGATTTAGAAATTCGAACAATTTCAAGTTACGGTCAACCAAAACAATGTGAGGTAGATTTGGCTCCATTATCTGGATCTGACGTATGACATTCTACGAATGACCTTAAACAAGAATGTGATTTTTTGGTAAGAGTAATGCATCAAAACCAAATGTGAGAATAAAAACAGAGTCAATTGAACAAATGTAGTGAAAACAAAGCATATTTTTTAGTCTGTCGGAATTTAATTTGATCCGACATAATTTGGACTCTATGCATATTGAAAAAATATTTACGACAATATTATTAGAATACTTTTAGATGATTCTAACAAGAGCAAAGATAATTATGCTGCATGTAGATATTTAAAGATTTTGGATATTATGAAACAACTATGGCCTGGGCACAATCAGATGGTAGAGTATTTTCCACTTGCATGTTACTCTATGTGGAAAGCTAAAAAAAGATATTTTGTTTAGTATTGAAAGATATTCGTGTCCCTGATGGTATGCCATTTGATATTTCAAAGTTTGTGGATGTTGGATGTTGCAGGATTATGGGCTTGAAAATCCATGATTGTCATATCAAGATGGAACCGTTCCTTCCAATTGCTCTTCGTCGTGTGTTGTCAAAAAAGGTAACTGCTCCACTTATTGTTTTGTGTGAATATTTTAGGGCAGTGTGTGCAAAGTCCCTACAAGAATAAGAATTATAGAAGGCTAAAGAAGGAGTTGTTTTGGTTTTATGTCAATTAGAGAGAATATTTCCACCATCTTTTTTCACAATAATGCTTCATTTAGTGGTACATTTAGCATATAAAGCAAGAATTGCTGGCCTTGTACATTATCGATGGATGTATCCAATAGAAAGATATATGGGAAAACTTAAAAATATTGTAAGAAATAAAGCACAACCAGAGGCCAACATTGCAGAGGCATATTTAATAGATGAATGTGTTGTGTTTTGTTCTCGTTATGTAGATGGTAACAACTCATTAAACAATCACAGAACACGACATAAAGAGACCAAATGTTGAGTTTCCCACACTTTCGGTGTTTTCACAAGTAGGGCGATCAAAAAAAGGACTTCAAGTAGTTACCTTGGATGACAAAACTCTAACTCAAGATGATAGATATATGCTCACTAATTGTACAACGTTGCAACTGTTGAGGATCGGATGTCGTGCTGGGGGGGGGTGAATAGCGGTTCTCGATTTCTTTGCTTGATTGCTTCATGCTTGTATACAAGACTTGTTATGTGCAGTGGAATATAAAGTAAAATGTAGAAACAAGTATAAGAACACAAACATAAGACAAGCGATATAACGTGGTTCGGAACCTAGGGTTCCTACCCGACGGGTCGAGCTCAAGTGAGCTCTAATGATGCACACCACCACTAATAAACTCCTTCACGATGACACATCAGAGGTAGAGAAACCTCTTACAATAATCTTACAACAATAAGAATAAAGATACAAGCAAATACAAAGTAAATACAATAACAATGTAAAGAAAACTTTACAAAAGATTGTTGGTGCAATCGACCCACGTCACGATTGACCGGACTCGAGTTTGACTCGAGCGATGTTTTGATGTTTGACATGAAGGTTTGACATTGATGTTTGACATTGATGTCTGATAATGTTTTGGAGAGATTGTTGGCACAATTGACCCGGGTCATGATTGACCGGACTTGAGTTTGGCTCGAGGGGATGTTGATGGTTGACTGGAGTTGACCATGTCATGGAAAGTCCAAGTCTTGAGAACTTGGCATGTAAAGTCCAAGCATGGGTCTTGGCAAGGAAAAGTCCAAGCATGGGTCTTGACATGGAAAGTCCAACATGGGTTGGCAAGGGAAAGTCCAAGCTTGAGTCTTGGCATTTGTGAAGTCCAAGGGGTTTGATATTAGCAGCGTAAAGTCCAAGCGGAGTCTTGACAGCATAATGTTGGGGATCCTTGGAAGGCTAGAGGGGGAGGGTGAATAGCCTCTTTTTCGATTTTTACAAAATGGTTAGCGGAAGCACAATAAATACAATAGTAATAGAAACGAAAATACAATGCTAACACGGAAGCCTTTACGTGGTTCGGAGATAGCGCTCCTACTCCACGTCGATCCTTAAGGTGGATCAACCCAAATCAATCTTCACTAAGAAGCTTTCTCTTTTACAAAACCCTCCTCTTCTTACAAAAGATAAAGATGAATATTAGAGAAAAGGAGGGGAATTAAAATACTTAGAAAGCTTAGAAAAATCGTGGGGGCTTGAGAGAATGATCAGAATGTAAGTATTAACTCTCTCAACCACCCCAAGCACTCCTTTTATAGAGAGAGAACTATTTTTCCCGTTGTGCCACGATCAATCGACTGATGTACAACATCAGTCGACTGCCATTGCGGCTAACGGCTTCTGAACAGCCGGATTCGTGAGATTCATAAGCGTCATCATCCAACGGCACACTCATTAGTCGACTGATCCCTCCATCAGTCGACTGATGGAGTGATCAGTCGAGTGATCATGGCGCATAGTCGAGTGAGACTCCATTTTGTGCCCAGGTTCGAGTTGATCAGTTGACTGCCACTATCTAGCAGTCGACTGATGGCGACATCAGTCGACTTCCACAACTAGGCAATCGACTGTTAGTTAGCATTTTAGCCTGACTCAGTCGAGCACCCTATCAGTTGACTGCTACATTGTATCAGTCGACTGATACTCGTCAAGTATGAGTAATTCATACTTGAATTGACTCCCTAGACCTAGACTCAACCTTCTAGCTCTTTTTTAAGCCTTGCGCCTCTAGGATCCCTCCGAGTTCGCGACTTGTTCATCCTTTGCGCTTGCTTCTAAGAGCTTCCTTCGGTTTTGTCATGTCTTGGGTTTCCCTTTGCCAAAATGCACTTGGACTTTACGCCGCCAAGACTACATGCTTGGACTTATGCTGCCAAGACTTGCCTTTGGACTTCCTTTGCCATGGTCCGCTTGAACTTTACGCCGCCAAGACTACATACTTGGTCTTACGCCACCAAGCCTTTTCCTTGGACTTCTCTTGCCAAGATCACACTTGGACTTTGCCTTTATCAAGTCTTCATACTTGGATTTTTCTGTCACTTAAACATGTTCACAATTAGATCACAAAGTATTACCTAACTTAGATGATTATCCAAACATCAAAACATATAAATGCTTGGGGCATTGTTGCACCAATAATCTCCCTCTTTTTGATGTTTGATAATCATTTAAGTTAGGTCTTTAACACATGCACATAATCATATTTCCAATATGAATTCTAACTTAAACATTCCTTCTCGCCCTTTGACATACATCAAAAAGAGAAGAATTCATAAATTTCATGAAATAGTTAAATTTGTTGTATCTTGAACTAAGGTATAAGATTGAGATTAAGCTCCCCCTTAATCCAAGATATGGTTCACGACGTGTGAATAACATGTGGAGCAAAGCCTAACAAAAGATTTGAAGGTTAAATCCTAACTTTGCACCAACAATAGAAGTTTAGGGGATGAAAAGATTTATATTATGAAACTCTCCCTAAAACACTGCATCATACAGTCCTAAAAACTTCTTGATACTGAAGATTATCATACCATAGTTTTAGGACATTCGAAAATACACTTAAAACCAGGAAATAGGGATGTTTTTCAGAAAACACAGTGTATTAGTCGACTGAATTCTGATTCAGTCGACTGCTACGCCCGAAGTCCACTTTTCTGATTTTTCAGCCCAACTTCAGAAATGCGCCAAAAATTCTAGAAACATCAAAAAATCATAAAATTTTGAGTACACATTTTTGAAATCATTTTCTATCAAGGAAAAATAATTTAAAAAATATATGTTTTCCAGATTTCAAAAATGATACAATTTTGAAACCTAGCAAAAACTTTAAGTATTTTGCAAACTTTGTATCACTTTTGTATTCCATTTGAAAATTGTTTTTCAAAGTTTGGTAAACATAGTTTAAATTATATTTTATTTGACATTTCCAATCATATTCTTGGAGCTATATGCACATTAATTGTGCATAAGCCTTCCCAATGATTGGTCCAATGAAGGATTAATGTCTCTAGATGACACTTTGGTTCATAGTAATACATCATAACAAGCATGATGAACCAAGTGCATCTCCCTAACATATCACATGTTATCTAAGTGGCTCAATACAAAAATCATAGTTTCTTAGGTGTTTTGTGAGATGCTTAAAGGTATAAATCCTAGAATTTCTATAGGATCATGCAAACCTACACCTTTATTCAACTAAGCACATCCCAAGCTCTCTCCTAAGTGATGAAAATTCTACTTCGGGGAGAGGCTTGGTAAAGATGTCGGCTAGGTTGGACTTAGATTCAATGTAATTGAGCTCAATGTCCCCCTTAGGCACATGATCTCTAATGAAGTGATGTTTCACTTCAATGTGCTTGGTCCTAAAGTGATGCACCAGATTTTTGGTCAAATTTATGGTGCTCACATTATCGTAAAATACTTTTATGTTGGAGTAAAGTAGCTCATAGTCTAAAGTATGTCTCATCCATAGTAGTTGAGCTACACAACCACCCATAGCAACATACTCGGCCTTGGTGGTGGATAGGGCAACACAAGGTTGCTCCCTACTACTCCAACTAACTAGAGAGGACCTAAGGAATCGACATCCACCACTAGTACTCTTCCGATCCAATTTCCAAACGGCATAATCGGAATCGGTGTACCCAACCAAATCAAAAGACCTAGTCCTAGGGTACCATAGTCCTACATTTTGTGTGCCTTTAATATATCTTAAGATTCTCTTAACGACAACTAAATGAGATTCTTTGGCACATGATTGATACCTAGCACACATACCAACTGTAAATAATATATCGGATCTACTAGCGGTTAGGTACAAAAGGCTACCAATCATACTCCTATAGAGTATAAGGTCAATTTGTTTTCCTTCATGATCATTATCTATTTTTGTATTAGTTGCCATTGGGGTTGACACTACTTTAGCATTTTCCAAACCAAATTTCTTATTATTTCCTTAGCATATTTGGTTTGGTAAATATAAATTCCTTCACTTGTTTGTTTGACTTGTAATCCTAGGAAGAAATTTAGTTCCCCAACTAGACTCATCTCAAACTCATTTTCTATATTTTTGATAAAGTTTTGAAGGAGTTCATTATTTGTTGACCCAAAGATAATGTCATCAACATATACTTGGGCTACAAAGATATCCTTTGATGTTGACTTTATAAATAGAGTTTGATCTACATTACCCCTCCTAAAGTCTTTAGAGATTAAGAAAGATGATAATCTTTCATACCAAGCTGGGGAGCTTGTTTCAAACCATACAAAGCTTTCCTAAGCTTGAATACATGGTTTGGATAGTCTATGCTTTCAAACCTGGGAGGTTGTTCTACATATACTTCCTTCTCAATGAACCCATTTAGGAATGCCAATTTTACATCCATTTGATAGAGTTTGAAACCCATATAAGAGGCATACCCTAATAGGATCCTAATAGACTCTAACCTAGCAACTGGGGCTTATGTTTCATCATAGTCAAGTCCTTTAACTTGATTAAAGCCTTGCAACTATCCTTGCCTTATTCCTAGTTATATTACCTTGATCATCTAGTTTGTTCCTAAAGACCCGTCTTGTAGTAATGATGGTATTGTCATTAGGTCTAGGAACTAACTCCCATACTTGACTCCTTTCAAATTGAGCCAATTCATCTTGCATTGCTAAGATTCAATCCGGATCAAGTAATGCATCATTGATTGTTTTGGGCTCAATTTGGGAGATTAGTGCTATATGACTAGAGGGATCTCTATAAAATGACCTAGTCCTAACACCTTGAGATAATTCACCTACAATTTGATCTAGAGGGTGATTTTGATGAACTCTTATTGTTCTAGGAGGTGTATTAAATTGATTTTGATCGTGATTATCCTCAACCCTTCTTTCATCATCGGAATCACCTCTTACTCCCCTTTGATTTAACTCTCCCCCTTGATCATTACCCCCTAAAGTTAAATCTTGAAATTTTTGGGTAATTTCTTGATTTTTATCATTGATATCATCATCAATGGGGGATTTCCTAGGGTATGTATTAGAGGTTTCATCAAATTTGACATTTGAAGATTCCTCAATCTTTTTAGTGTTGGTGCAACAATGCCCAAAGCATTTATATGTTTTGATGTTTTGATAAATCATCTAAGTTAGGCAATGCTTTGTGATCTAATTGCAAATATGTTTAAGTGACAGGGAAATCCAAGGATGAAGACTTGGTAAAAGAGAAGTCCAAGTATGATCTTGGCAAGGAAAGTCCAAGGGACGAACTTGGCAGCATAAGACCAAGCTTGTAGTCTTGGCAGCGTAAAGTCCAAGTGAACCTTGGCAAAGGAAGACCAAGTATGATCTTGGCAAGGGAAGTCCAAGCGATGGACTTGGCAGCGTAAGACCAAGCTTGTAGTCTTGGCAGCGTAAAGTCCAAGTGAACCTTGGCAAAAGAAGTCCAAAGTAAAGTCTTGGCAGCATAAGTCCAAGCTTGTAGTCTTGGCAGCATAAAGTCCAAGCATTTGACAACCCAAGACATGACGAAACCGAAAGAAGCTCTTGGAAGCAAAGTGCAAAGGATGAACAAGTCGCGGACTCGGAGGGATCCTGGAGGCGCAAGGCTTAATGAGGAGCTAGAAGGTTGAGTCTAGGTCTAGGGTATAAAATCAAGTGTGAATTACTCATACTTGATGAGTATCGATCGATACGATGTATCGATTGGGGTCAGTGCTTGACTAAGTCGATGAAACCTAACCATCGATCATTGCTTTGGCGATGGCGATCGGCGATGTTGCAATCGATCGGCGCCAACAAGCGGGCGATCGATCAATGCAAATCTGAGCACGAGTGTATTCGCACTGATCGTGGCCATCACTCGGTGATCACTCCATCACCGACCGATCACTGGCGATTGGAAATTGCGGCTACGTATCTTCGCGGATCTGCTTGTTCAGAAGTCATTGGCTTCGGCAGCAGTCGACTGATGGTGAGCATCAGTCGACTGATCGAAGTCCAACGGGAAAAATAACCCTTCTTCTATAAGAAGGGGCCTTGGGGAGCTTGGTGAAGCTAGTGTTCTCATTCCTAGCTACACCCTCGTGCTCACCAAGCTTTCCCAAGTGCTTTTGTGATTCTAAACCTCCTCTTCTCTAGTTCTTAATCTTCCATCATTGTAAAGAAGAGGAGAGCATTGTAAGACAAGGTTTCTCCACCTTGGTTCATCCAAAGGAGGATCTAGTAAAGCTTGGCTAGGGCTAATCCACCTTACGGATTGCCGTGGAGTAGGAGCGTCATCTCCGAACCACGTACATCGGGTGTTAGCATTGCTTTCATTGTTTTCTTATTTGTATTCTTATTTGTATTTGTATTGCCTCCGCTAATGTTCTTGTAGAAACAAAGAAAGGATAATCACCCCCTCTAGCCATTACAAAGATCCTAACAAGTGGTATCATAGCCCGGATAGCTTGGAAGATTTCACCATCAACCAAGGCATCAATGGCTCTTCAAGAGGGATATAGCACCGCCAAGCCACCGCTCTTCGATGGGAGTCATTTTGCGTATTGGAAAGGTAGGATGAAATATTATCTAATGAGTAATATTGAAATTTGGCATAGCATTGTAGATGGCTTTGAGGAACCGGTGGATGAACATGGAGACCCTATTCCAAGCAAGGATTGGACAAGGGAAATGAATAGGCGGTTCGAGTCAAATGCAAAGGCGGTACTCACCATCCAATGCGGTATTACAATGGAGCAACTCAACGAGGTGGGGCCTTTCGAATCCGCCAAGGAGTTATGGGAAAAGCTCATTGAGCTAAATGAAGGATCCAAGGAGTCAAAGAGGGCCAAGAAGGACTTGCTAATTGGACAACTTCAAGCCTTCCAAATGAAGACCCATGAAACCATAAGCCAAATGCATGGAAGGTTTAAGGAGATTGTGAATGGACTCCACATCATAGGTGAGCGAGTTGACAACCGGGATTTGGTAAGGTATATTCTTCAAGCATTTCCTAGAAATTCCCTATGGACTTCCATAGTTGATGCTATTAAGGTAACTAGGGATCTTTCTCAAATTAAAATTGATGAATTATTGTGAGTTTGAATTACATGAGCAAACTAACATGTCCTCTAAGGAAAAGGGTTTAGCTCTATTTGTTGAAAAGAAGGAAAAGAAGAAGAAAGAAAGAAAAGAAGTGTCATCATCATCCGAGTCGGAGCATGATTCAAGTAGTGATGGAGACTCGTCTAGTGAGATGGCCAACTTTGTCAAGAAGCTCTAAAGAAAATCAAAGGAGTTCAAGAATAGAGAAGCAAGGAAGGGGTCTCATTCTTCAAAAGGTAAGTTTAGTGGTAATTCAAGTTTTAATAACAATGTGATTTGCCATGCTTGCAATAAGAAGGGGCACATAAAGCCAAATTGCCCGGAGCTAAAGAAGAAGGAAGAAAAAGAAGGAAAGGAAGGAGAAGAAGAAGAAGGAGGCCATGGTGGCTCAAACCACATGGGACACACCAAGTGTTGAAGATTCCTCCTCCGATGATGAGCTTTGCCACGTCACATGCCATGTGGCACTCATGACTCAAGAGGATGACTCCGGTACATCAAGCCAAGAAGAAGGCTCTTCAAGTGATGAATCGTCATCTAGTGATGATGAGGTAATGAACTCTCCTAAAGTTAAGCTTCTTTATAAATCAATTGCTTATCTTAAAGAGGCTCTAGATAAGTCTAAATCTAAGGTTAGAAGCATGAAGGTAGAACTAAAGGCCATTAGGAATGAAAAACCTTCACATGTTGATTCTTGCATGCTTAAGGAAGAGAATGACAAACTTAAGGATGAGGTTAGTGAGTTAAAGGCATGCTTAGAGAAATTTACAAATGGCTCAAAATACCTTGACATGATCCTTAGTCAACAAAGAGCCGTTTACAACAAGGCCGGTGTAGGATACAAGCCAAAAGAAAAAAAAGTTGCTTATTTCTCATTAATAAATAGAAAAGCAACCATTAAGGGTAAGGTTAAGAAAGCATGGGTACCTAAGAAGTTTTTACTTAATGTTACCGGTTCAAATGTTTGGGTACCAAAAGCTTGTGTTTATCATGTGATTTAGGTAGGAGAGCAAAGTATGTGGATCGTGGATAGCGGTTGTTCAACACACATGACCGGGGATGTGAGTGTAGGGATTTCTTTATGCAAAATAACATATGCGCAACAGAAAAAATAGGATCCCTTCCAAGTGATCCTTGCGAAAGAAAACCTCGTACAAAAAAAAAATAAATTTCTCTAAAAGGAAAACCTATCTTATAGGAGAATATTACCTTTGTTGCGTGCCCTTTTTAATCCCGCTTCTCCTTGGGTTTGTTGGATCTTTTATCACGTTCAATTGTCCGTGCCTCTATATGTATCCACACGAGCAAGCTCTTGTCTCACAAAAGAAACTAGAAGAGCTCTCCTTTACTTCTTGCTAGAGAAGTCCCTAAAGGAGAGGAAGGTAGGGAAAAAGAGAAAGGAAGAAGAAGACCACTCTTCTTGCTAGCCTACACTCACAAAAGCCACACAACCAAAGCCTCTCACTACCAAGCTCTCTCCAAGCCTCAAGCTTCCACCACCTTGGCCGGCCACCCTATGGAGTATTTTATAGGATTGAAAAAACCTTTCACCTCCTATCACATTCAATGCAATCAATTGCATTGAAAAATAATCAAACAAGGAGAAATTCCAAAGGTCAAAACCCTTTGTCTCCTTCCACCTCATCAAGCTTAGGTGGCATGCTTATGTGGCATTCATGCATGTTGAATTAATCTTATTAATTCAATAAGCTTATGTTATCATATTGAATTAATCTCATTAAATCAATAAGGTAACATATTGAATTAATCTTATTAAATCAATTAAGCTTAGGCTATCATGATAACATATTTATTTAATCTTATTAAATTAATAAGCTTAGCATATTGAATTAATCTCATTAAATCAATAAGCTAAAATTCTCATTAAGCTTAAAGTCCAAAAACTATTTTGTACTTAAGCTTATTCCCAAATTATTCTAGTCAAACTAGAATGCACTAATTCTTCTAATCATCATGCTCTTTGTGTGTGACCCTATAGGCTCTCATAACGTTGGCAGTGGATCTAAACTCTTTTAGATACACAAGCAATGAGCGACATCTAGCAATACATCATTGCTACCCAAGTTACGAAATAAGTCAAGATCCGACTAACCTTTCCGTGACTACTATAATATATGACCGTGTCCTTCTATCCTTGATATCAGATTGACCAATGAGGCATAAACCGTGTCATCATCGATCAATCTATGTGTTTCTTGATCCCTGAGTAAACTAACTCAAACAAATGAGCTCAATATCTCATATTGACTCATTCGAGCATGGCCATGCGTTTTAGTAGTTCTACTCAATCAAGGGGCCCACAGATATCACTCCTGTCATATGGGAGGGATAGATCCCATCTACATCACTCACATCCCTTCGCATAATTTGTTATATACCCAGTAATCGCCTTTATGGTCCACCCTGTTACGGGTGACGTTTGACGATACCAAAGTACATAACTCCTTATGTAGGGAACCGTAGTGACTTCAGGTTTGAGGACTATTCATACCAATAGTCACATGAGAAAGTTTATGACACTCATATGATGATCCATGAAACTTTCTCATGGCAGGTCAGTTCAGTATATATTCTCTAATATATACCCATGTGTCAACTTGATATCATATATCCATGACTTGTGAGATCAAGTCATCAATTAACCTACATGCTAGTCTTTATGTATTAATATTGCCCTTGTATATTAATACATGACTAGGAACATTTAGGAAAGTGTTCTCTACAACCTCTCATAATCAATTCTGCCAATTGATGTGCTGTAGATAAGAACCTACTTTTCTAGGGCATTATTATATTTAATTTAGCTGGCACAAGCAAGACGTAAATATAATAACCAATCCTTTGCCTTTATAGAATATGATACAAAATGTTCCCTATTCAACCATCACATGATTGGTTCTAGGGCTATAACTAACAGTGAGAAAGTTCTCAACAATTAAGTATATGAAGAAGGGAGCGGTGTCTTTTGGAAATAGTGGAAAACTCAAGATATTAGGTAGAGGTACAATTGAGGTATCCCCCAAAATTTTCATTCACAAAGTTTTACTAGTTGAAAATATGAAATCTAATTTAAGTGTTAGTCAACTTTGTGATGCAAACTATCATGTTTCTTTTGAATCCTCTAAATGCATGATTAGATATAAGGAATTAAATGATTGTATGTTAGTTGGATATAGGAAATCAAATATCTATTATGTTGATCTTTCATATGCTTCTAACATTTCCACTAAGTGTCTTGTTGCGAAAGAAGAAGAAAGTTGGCTATGACATAGGAGATTGGGGCACATCAACATGAAAAACATAGCCAAGGTAGCCAAGATGGAGTTGGTCAAAGGGCTACCAAAGATCAAGTATGTCAAGAACAAAATGTGTGATGCATGCCAAGAAGGAAAACAAACAAAAGCATCACACAAAGGTAAAACCTTAACTAATACTTCCTTACCATTAGAACTATTGCATCTTGACTTATTTGATTGCCATAGTACTCCTTCT
Source organism: Wurfbainia villosa (assembly GCA_025175895.1). NCBI lineage: Eukaryota > Viridiplantae > Streptophyta > Magnoliopsida > Zingiberales > Zingiberaceae > Wurfbainia > Wurfbainia villosa. The sequence continues at coordinate 38,181,144 of CM046006.1, forward strand.
TTAAATGGTAGCAAATATTATTTAGTTATAGTAGATGATTTTTCTAGGTATACTTGGGTCTACTTTATGAAACATAAGGATGATACCTTAGAAATAATCATAGGATTTAGTAAAAGGGTTGAAAATGAAAAGAGTCTCAAAATCAACCAGATCCGTAGTGATCATGGTGGTGAATTTGAGAATTCTAAATTTTCACAATTTTATTTAGAGCAAGGGTACAAGCATGAGTTCTCTTGTCCTAGAACACCCCAACAAAATGGGGTGGTGGAAAGGAGAAATCGTGCCCTACAAGAGGCGACTAGGACTATGCTTAATGCATATTCTCTACCTAGCTACTTGTGGGCGGAAGCGGTTAATACCGCTTGCTATATCCAAAATAGGGTTCAAATCCATAGGTTTTTAGGAAAGACACCATTTGAATTATGGAATGTGACTATTCCCACAATTGATTATTTTAAAGTCTTTGGATGTAAAGTTTATATTTTAAACACCAAAGATAACTTAGGAAAATTTGAATCCAAAGCGGATGAGGGAATCCTAGTTGGATACTCATCCACAAGTAGAGGATATAGAGTCTACAATAAGAGAACCCAAGGGATTGAGGAGTCCTCCAATGTTCAATTTGATGAAACCACTAGTACCTACCCTAGAAAGTCCTCCATTGATAAGGATATTAATGACAATAATCAAGACATTACCCAAAAACTTCAAAATTTGACCATAAGGGGTAATGATCAAGGGGGAGGAAGAGGAGATTCCGATGATGAAAGAAGGGTGGAAGATAACAATGATCAATTTGAAACCCCTTCTAGAACCCTAAGAATTCATCAAGATCATCCACTTGACCAAGTAGTAGGAGATATATCTCAAGGAGTAAGAACTAGGTCATTTCATATAACTCCTACTAGTCAAGTTGCTCTTATTTCACAAATTGAGCCCAAATCAATCAATGATGCATTACATGATCCGGATTGGATCTTGGCAATGCAAGATGAATTGGCTCAATTTGAAAGGAGCCAAGTATGGGAGTTAGTACCTAGACCCAATGATAGCACCATAATTACTACAAGATGGGTCTTTAGGAATAAGCTAGATGACCAAGGAAATATCACTAGAAATAAGGCTAGGTTGGTTGCTAGGGGATTCAATCAAGTTGAGGGGCTTGACTATGATGAGACTTATGCCCCGGTTGCTAGATTAGAATCTATTAGAATTCTCTTAGGGTATGCTTCCTATATGGGATTTAAACTTTACCAAATGGATGTTAAATCGGCATTCTTAAATGGTTATATTAAAAAGGAAGTATATGTAGAGCAACCACCTGGGTTTGAGAACATAGATTATCCAAACCACGTATATAAGCTTAGGAAAGTACTATATGGGTTAAAACAAGCTCCCCGGGCATGGTATGAAAGATTGTCATCTTTCTTAATTTCTAAGGATTTTAGGAGAGGCCAAGTAGATCAAACCTTGTTTATAAAGTCAACATTAAAGGATATCTTTATAGCCCAAATATATGTTGATGACATTATTTTTGGGTCAACAAATGATGATCTTCTTCAAGACTTTATAAAAAACATGGAGGATGAATTTGAAATGAGTTTAGTGGGAGAGCTTAACTTTTTCCTAGGGTTACAAGTCAAGCAAACCAATGAAGGGATTCATATTTATCAAACCAAATATGCAAATGAAATGATCAAGAAATTTGGTTTGGAAAATGCCAAAATTGTAACCACTCCTATGGCCACTAGCACTAGAATAGATAGTGATCATGATGGTAAATCAATTGATCTTAAACTTTATAGGAGTATGATTGGTAGCCTACTATACCTAACCGCTAGTAGACCCGATATCTTTTTTGCGGTAGGTATGTGTGCAAGATACCAATCTTGTGCCAAAGAATCACATTTAGTAGCCGTTAAGAGAATTTTAAGATATATTAAAGGCACCCTAAATGTAGGACTTTGGTATCCTAGGACTAGGTCCTTTGAGTTGCTTGGTTATCCCGATTCCGATTATATCGGTTGCAAATTGGATAGAAAGAGTACTAGCGGTGGATGCCAATTTCTTGGGTCCTCCCTAGTTAGTTGGAGTAGTAGGAAGCAATATTGTGTTGCTTTATCAACCACCGAAGCCGAATATGTGGCTATGGGTGGTTGTGTAGCTCAATTACTTTGGATGAGACATACTCTTGAGGACTATGAGCTACACTACTCTAACATTAAAGTTTATTGTGACAATGTGAGTACCATCAACTTGACCAAAAATCCGGTACATCATTCTAGGACCAAGCACATTGAAGTGAAACATCACTTCATAAGAGATCATGTGGCAAGAGGGGACATTGAACTTAATTATGTAGAATCTAAGTCTAACCTTGCCGATATCTTCACCAAAGCTCTTCCCGAAACCGAATTTTCATCATTAAGGAGAGAGCTTGGTATGTGCTTTGTAGAGTAAAAGTCTAGGTTTGCATGATCCCATATTCATATGTTAGCCTTATACCTTGATGCATCTCACAAAAGCCTTAAGCAACCTTGATTTTTGTATTTAGACATTTAGGAATATGTGAGATGATAGGGAAGGTGTACTTGGCTCATCATGCTTGTTATGATGCATTACTATGAGCCAATGACACACCTAGAGACATGAATACCTTATGGACCAATCATTGGGAAGGCTTGTATTCAAGTAATGAATACATGACTCTAAGAACATGGTTGGAAATTCCAAATCATATATATTTTAAACTATGTTCATCATATTTTGAAAAATAGTTTTCAAGTGAAACACAAAAGTGATACAAAGTTTGCAAAATTTTTAGAACTTTTGTTAGTTTCCAAATTTGTATCAATCTTAAAATCTGGAAAACATATATTTTTCAAAATATTTTTCCTTGATAAAGTATGATTTCAGAAATGTGTACACAAAATTTTGTGATTTTTCCAGATTTCTAGAATTTCTACCGCATTTCTGAAGTTGGGCTAAAAAGGCTGAAATTTTGATTTTAGGCGTAGCAGTCGACTGGTTCAGAAACCAGTCGATCGATACACTATGTTTTATGATAATTAGCTCCATTTTCTGATATTTAGTGTATCTTTGATGCCCTAAAACTATAGCATGATAATATTGAGCATAAACAAATTTTTAGGACTATTTTATGCAGTATTTTAGGGGGAGTTTCATAAAATATATCTTTTCATCCCTAAACTTCTATTGTTGGTGCAAAGTTAGGACTTAATTTTTGAATTTTTGTTATGCTTTGCCTCAAATATTATTTACACATCATGAAACATATCTTGGATTAAGGGGGAGCTTAATATCAATCTTATACCTTAGTCCAAGATCCAACACCTTTAATTCTTTCATTTATGAGACCTTCTCTTTTTGATGTATGTCAAAGAGGGAGAAGGAATGGTTAAGTTAGAATTTCACATTGAAAATATGATTATGTGTGTATCTTTAAAAGACCTAACTTAAATGATTGCCAAACATCAAAAAGAGGGAGATTGTTGGTGCAACAATGCCCCAAGCATTTATATGTTTTGATGTTTGGATAAATCATCTAAGTTAGGCAATGCTTTGTGATCTAATTGCGAATATGTTTAAGTGACAGGGAAATCCAAGGATGAAGACTTGGTAAAAGAGAAGTCCAAGTATGATCTTGGCAAGGAAAGTCCAAGGGACAGACTTGGCAGCATAAGACCAAGCTTGTAGTCTTGGCAGCGTAAAGTCCAAGTGAACCTTGGCAAAGGAAGACCAGGTATGATCTTGGCAAGGGAAGTCCAAGGGATGGACTTGGCAGCGTAAGACCAAGCTTGTAGTCTTGGCAGCGTAAAGTCCAAGTGAACATTGGCAAAAGAAGTCCAAAGTAAAGTCTTGGCAGCATAAGTCCAAGCTTGTAGTCTTGGCAGCATAAAGTCCAAGCATTTGGCAACCCAAGACATGCTTGGAAGCAAAGCGCAAAGGATGAACAAGTCGCGGACTCGGAGGGATCCTGGAGGCGCAAGGCTTAATGAGGAGCTAGAAGGTTGAGTCTAGATCTAGGGTATAAAATCAAGTGTGAATTACTCATACTTGATGAGTATCGATCGGCCCGATACGATGTATCGATCGGCCCAGTCGGTGCTCGACTAAGTCGATGAAACCACGACCATCGATCATTGCTTTCAATGGCGGATCGATGATGTTGCAATCGATCGCTAACAGGGCGGGCCGATCGATCAATGCAAATACGAGCATAGAGTGTAGTCGCACTCGACTGCGGTCTACGATCACTCGACTGATCACTCCATCAGTCGACTGATGGAGGGATTAGTCGACTGATCACTTGGCAGTTGGAAATTATGGCTACGTATCTTCGCGGATCTGCTTGTTCAGAAGTCGTTGGCTTCGGCGGCAGTCGACTGATGGTGAGCATCAGTCGACTGATCGAAGCCCAACGGGAAAAATAACCCTTCTTCTATAAGAAGGGGCCTTGGGGAGCTTGGTGAAGCTAGTGTTCTCATTCCTAGCTACACCCTCGTGCTCACCAAGCTTTCCCAAGTGCTTTTGTGATTCTAAACCTCCTCTTCTCTAGTTCTTAATCTTCCATCATTGTAAAGAAGAGGAGAGCATTGTAAGACAAGGTTTCTCCACCTTGGTTCATCCAAAGGAGGATCTAGTGAAGCTTGGCTAGGGCTAATCCACCTTACGGATTGCCGTGGAGTAGGAGCGTCATCTCTGAACCACGTACATCGGGTGTTAGCATTGCTTTCATTGTTTTCTTATTTGTATTCTTATTTGTATTTGTATTGCTTCCGCTAACATTCTTGTAGAAACAAAGAAAGGCTAATCACCCCCTCTAGCCATTACAAAGATCCTAACATTTAGTTCTTTTATTATAAACTCTATACCCTACACTAGTGGATGAGTATCCAACTAGGATTCCCTCATCCGCTTTGGACTCAAATTTACCTAGGTTGTCTTTGGTGTTTAAAATGTAGACTTTGCATCTAAAGACCTTAAAATAGTGAATTGTTGGAATTGTACCATTCCATAATTCAAATGGGGGTTTTCCTAAAAATCTATGAATTAAAACTCTATTTTGGATATAGCAAGCCGTGTTGACCGCTTCCGCCCACAAGTAGCTAGGTAAAGAATATACATTAAGCATAGTCCTAGCCGCTTCTTGTAGGGCACAATTTTTCCTTTCCACAACCCCATTTTGTTGGGGTGTTCTAGGATAAGAAAATTCATGCTTGTACCCTTGTTCTAGGCAAAAGTTTGAGAAGTTAGAACTCTCAAACTCTCCACCATGATCACTAGGGATCCGGTTGATTTTGAGTTTCCTTTCATTCTCTACTCTCTTGATAAATCCTATGATTATTCTTAGGGTTTCATCTTTATGTTTCATGGAAAATACCCAAGTAAATCTAAAAAAATCATCTACTATCACTAAGCAATACTTACTACCAATCATGGAAGGAGTATTATGACAATCAAATAAATCCATATACAATAGTTCTAAAGGTAAAGCGGTACTAAGTAAAGTTTTACCTTTGTGTGATGATTTTGATTGCTTCCCCTCTTGGCATGCATCACACATTTTGTCCTTGAGATACTTGACTTTTGGCAACCCCTTGACTAACTTCATTTTGGCTATTTTGGAAATGTTTTTCATATTGATGTGCCCTAGCCTCCTATGCCAAAGCCAACTCTATTCTTCTTTTGCAATAAGACACTTAGTAGAAGCATTAGTAGCATAGGATAAATCAACATAGTATATATTTGATTTCCTAAAAGCTACTAACATGTAATCATTTAAAATTTTGTGTCTTATGAAACATTTTGAAGCATCAAAATGAACATCAAAATTGGCATCACATAATTGACTTACACTAAGCAAGTTAAATTTCATATTTTTAACTAATAACACTTTATGAATGACAAGATTTGGGGATACCTCAATTGTGCCTTTTCCTAGGATCTTAAGTTTACCACTATTTCCAAAAGACACCTTCCCCTTGCTAGTGTGGTTGATGGTGGAAAATTTTCTCTCATCACCGGTCATGTGTTTTGAGCAACCACTATCAACAATCCATAAGTTTGATTCTTCTACCTATACAACATGAAAAATGCAAGCCTTAGGCACCCAAATTTTAGGACCGATAGCATTAACTATATAACTTTTGGGGACCCAAGCCTTTTTAGCCTTGCTCCTAATGGTTGGTTTTCTACTAATTAGAGAGGTGAAGACTACTTCTTTTTCCTTAGGCTTATATCCTATGCCGACCTTGTTATAAATGACCCTTTGGTCCTTAAGAATCATATCAAGATATTTGGACCCATTTGTAAACTTTTCTAAACATGCATGTAATCACCTATTCCTTTCCTAAGTTCATCATTCTCATTCCTAAGTGTACATGCATCATCACAAGGTGATTATACATTTTTAAGCGATTTAATTTCTACTTTTAAGTCCTTAATCCTAGTTTTTGATCTATTTAAGGAATTTTGAAGGCATGCAATGGTTTTATAAAGTAAATCTATCCTAGGGGAGTCTCTTACCTCATCATCACTTGATGATGATTCATCGCTTGAGGATGAGGATGAAGACTCCTCACTTGAGCTTCCGGCTTTCTCCTCCAAGGCCATGAGAGCTAGGTTCCGGGTGGCATGACACATTTCTTCATCATCGGAAGAGTCCTCCAAGCTTAGTGTGTCCCATGTTTGTGCCACCATTTCCTTCTTCTCCTTCTTTTCCTTCTTTTTCTTTTCTTTCTCCTCCTTTTTCTTTAGTTCTGGACAATTTGGCTTGATATGCCCTTTCTTGTTGCAACCATAACAAACAACATTATGAGTAGAATTTGAACTACTAGAATTTTTACCTTTGGAGGATTGGAACATCCTCCTCACATCCTTCTTGGTGAGTTTCCTTGACCTCCCACCAAACTTCTTTACATAGTGAGCTACCTCACTAGCCGATAGCTTGTCGTCGCTACTTGATGACTCCTCCTCGGATTCGGATGAGGAAGAGACTTCTTTCTTCTCCTTCTTCTTCTTGTCCTTCTTCCCTACAAAAAGAGCTATACCTTTCTCTTTTGATGAAGTATTAGCTTGTTTGTGCAACTCAAATTCATAAAAGAGTTCATCTAATTTAACCAAAGAAAGATCCATAGAGACCTTGTAGGCATCTACCATTGAAGCCCACAAGGTTGTTCTAAGGAAAGCTTGGAGAATGTACCTCACAAGGTCTCGGTTGTCGACCTTCTCACCTATCACATGTAGTCCGTTGACTACTTCCTTGAAGCGACCGTGCATTTGGCTCACGGTTTCGTTGGTCTTCATGGAGAAGCTTTAGAGTTGGCCTATTAAGAGATCTCTCTTGTCTCTTCTTGTTTCCTTCGATCCCTCGTTGAGCTCAATTAGCTTCTCCCAAAGCTCCTTTGCCAATTCGAAAGGCCCCACCTTACTTAGTTGCTCTTTGGACAAACCACATTAAAGTGTAGTTGTTGCTTTGGCGTTTGCTTGAGCCTTCTTGACCATGTCCCTCGTCCAATCCTTGGTCGGTATGGGCACTCCATGTTCATCGACCGACTTCTCAAATCCATCTACAACACTAAACCAATTATCAATATTATTCATAAGGTAGTATTCCATCCTACCTTTCCAGTAGATGAAATTGTTGCCGTCGAAGAGTGGAGGCCTCGCCGTGCTATACCCCTCTTGAAAAGCCATTATGCTTTGGTTGATGGTTAGATCTTCCAACACGATCCGGGCTCTGATACCACTTGTTGGGGATCCTTGGAAGGCTAGAGGGGAGGGGGTGAATAGCCTCTTTTTCGATTTTTACAAAAATAGTTAGCGGAAGCACAACAAATACAATAGTAATAGAAACGAAAATACATTGCTAACACGGAAGCCTTTATGTGGTTTGGAGATAACGCTCCTACTCCACGGCGATCCTTAAGGTGAATCAACCCAAATCAATCTTCACTAAGAAGCTTTCTCTTTTACAAAACCCTTCTCTTCTTACAAAAGATGAAGATGAAGATTAGAGAAGAGGAGGGGAATTAAAACACTTAGAAAGCTTAGAAAATTCGTGGGGGCTTGAGAGAATGATCAGAATGTAAGCATTAACCCTCTCAACCACCCCAAGCCCTCCTTTTATAGAGAGAGGGCTATTTTTTCCATTGGGCCATGATCAGTCGACTGATGTACAACATCAGTCGACTGCCATTGTGACTAACGATTTACGAGCGATCCGGGGATTCATAAACGTGTCGTCATTCAACGGCATGCTCATTCGTGATCGATTGATCCTCCGAGTGATCGATCAGTGATCACGGTGCACAGTCGAGTGAGACTCCATTCTATGCGCGGGTTCGACTTGATCAGTCGACTGATGGTGACATCAGTCGATTGCCATGACTAGGCAGTCGACTGTTAGTCAGCTTTTTAGCTTGACTCAGTCGAGCACCCTATCAGTCGACTACTACATTGTATCAGTCGACTGGTACTCATCAAGTATGAGTAATTCATACTCGAATTGACTCCCTAGACCTAGACTCAACCTTCTATCTCTTCCTTAAGCCTTGCGCCTCCAGGATCCCTCCGAGTCCGTGACTTGTTCATCCTTTGTGCTTGCTTCCAAGAGCTTCCTTCGGTTTTGTCATGTCTTGGGTTTCCCTTTGCCAAAGTGCGCTTGGACTTTACGCTGACTACATGCTTGGACTTACGCTGCCAAGACTTGCCTTTAGACTTCCTTTGCCAAGGTCCGCTTGGACTTTATGCCGCCAAGACTACATGCTTGGTCTTACGCCGCCAAGCCTTTTCCTTGACTTCTCTTGCCAAGATCACACTTGGACTTTGCTTTTACCAAGTCTTCATACTTGGATTTTTCTTTCACTTAAACATGTTCACAATTAGATCACAAAGTATTGCCTAACTTAGATGATTATCCAAACATCAAAACATATAAATGCTTGGGGCATTGTTGCACCAACACATAAGTCCAATGGTTGACGGCGTAAAGTCCAAGCAGAGTCTTGGTAGCATAAGTTCAATGTGTAGACACCATTAGCATGACATAGCCGATGGAAGCACCTAAAGACTAGCGTATGGATGAACAAGTCATGGATGACTTAGAGGGATCTGATAGGCGTGAGGTTGATGGAGGTGGCTAGAAGGTTTAGGTCTAGGCTACGGGTGGTCTAGCAAGTATGAGGGTACCATACTTGGGTTAAACCTCATGTTTGAGGTTAAAACCTCATGTTTGAGGTGTATCAGTCGACTGGTATGAGTCAACTAGGGTGTGACTGCTGGGAGTGCCCTAGCAGTTGATTGCTGGACCGATCAGTCGACTGATCTTGTGATCAGTCGACTGGTGCTCGATATTTCAGGCACAGAATGGTCTCCAGTCGAGTGATCAGCCTGACCACTCGACTGATTGAGTCACCAGTCAACTGATGATGGATATGTTGGATTTTTCCAGCGTGGATCATGCCGTTGTGAGACAACAACTACAGGGGCAGTCGACTGATGGTCCCGATCAGTCGACTACCAGGCAAAAATTAGCCCAAGGAGCAGCTTTAAAGGGAGCTCGTGAAGGGGGATTTGGCAAGTGATTTCTTGAGCATTATTGAGGCGATTTGCTGATGCAAATCAGGGTCTTCAACCACGATTCAAGCAATCAAAGATCAAACAATCAAGTTCACATTTGTAAAGGTTTCCCTTACTTGTATTTATGTATCTTACTTGTATTTGCTTGTATTTTATACTTATTGTTGTAAGAATATTTGTACGAGGTTTCTTCGCATCTGACTTGTGTCGAGGAGTTTATTTAGTAGTTGTGTGTGATTGGCATCGCTAGGGCTCTTACGAGCCCAATCCGTGGAGTAGGAACCATTCGGTTCCGAACCATGTTACATAGTTGTGTTTGTGTATTTGTATGTTTATATATTGTTATTGCTTTATTTCCACTGCACACTAATCATTTGTAGTAAGCATCACAAACGAATTCCATCGAGCATCGAAACCCGCTATTCACCCCCCTCTAGCAGCCAACGAATCCTCAATAATTGGTATCAGAGCCCGGGGCTCTTCTACAGACTAACCGCTGGGAGCAAAGACGCTAGAGGGTGAAGATGAAGTTTGAAGAACAACTAGGTTGGGACATCAACACACCGGTGCCTTACACCTTCTATGGACAAGGAGGGTTTAGGCAATGGAAGGCAAAAATTGAAGACTTCCTAATGATGAGGGACTTCGAAGAATGGTCCATTTTGATACAGGGATTTAGCTATCCAAGATGACCTAAGGGAGGGTTCCTCAAGAAGAAGAGATGGACCGAAGAGCAAGTCCAAGCCTTCGAGAAAAATGATAAGGTAATGAAATTTTTGATTGATTTAATACCTAACAATATCTTGTGTATGTTAGGTAATTATATAGATGCCAAGGAGCTATGAAGCCAAGTGGCAAAGCTCCATGAAGATTCATTACTGATTCAAGAAGAAGGACCATCACCGACTTCAAGTGAGGATTCGAAAGTTGAGGAGGAGTTAACTTCCGGATCGATGGGAGAGGAATTGGAAAAGGTGGAAGAAGCCTCCGCCTCTAGGATTGAGGGGGAGGAGATTAGTGCATCCTCAATATCAGAACAACAAGAAGAAACATCTACATCCGGTCGAGAGGAAGAGCAAGCTCAAGAGACCCTCACCACCACCCTAGGTAACTCAAACATACCAATTTCAAATAAAATTAATATAATGTGTTTTGATTGTAGGGAGTTTGGGCATTACAAGAGCAAATGCCCAAATAAGGTCAAGAAAAGTTCACTGACACTTAAAAGTCAAGAAAAGTCAAAGGATGCCGGTGTCCCCACCAAGAAGACCAAGAAGCTCGTAGTATGCTTCAAGTGCCATAAGAAGGGGCACTGTAGAAGTCAATGCCCTAGGAAGAAGGAAGGAGCATCACAAGTAGGGGGAGCCTCTAAGGCAAACCCTAAGGTATATTTTAATACACCTTCTAGTTTAAATGTTAAAAAGCATGCTAGGAATAATTTTAACAATCTTGCTATTGTAAATGAAAAGCATGCTAGAAACAATAAATATTTTTGTCTAGGAGCTAAAAATGTCCATATTTCAAATAAGGAGAAATTTGATACTAATGTCCCTAGAAAAACTTTACCTCGGACAAGCATTAAGAAAATTGCGGACCATCTAGATTTTAACTCCAAGAATTCTAGACACTTGCCTAGGAAGGGCAAAAATGATCATAGAAACAATTGGGCCCACAAAATTAGAGAAATTAGAGTTTGAAAATCAAGCATTGAGGTCAAGGCTTGAGAAACTTAAAAAGACCCTTGCAAAATGACAAATCAAATGCAAATGTCAAATGGTCAAACTCTAGGGTCTAGAAGTCAAAGTCAACATCTAGGGTCTAAGAGACAAGAGTCAACCAAGGGCAAGAAAGGTTTGAGTTACAAACCTAAGCCTAAGGTGACTTATCATAGTGTTCCATTTTATTATGGAACACAAACTAGGTCTAGGAAAGCCAAGGTCAATAGGGAAGTCATCCCTAAGGTTGACTAAGGTAGGTGCCTAGTGGCTAGGGTTTCGAAGAAACCTAGGGTGACCACTAAGAAGGTTCAAGGGGAGTCACCCCTAGAGTTAACCATGGCAAGACCACAATGACCAAGGCTAACAAGCCTAGAAGGGTCATTAGGAGGGTATCTAAAGAGGTTATCCCTAAAGAATACCTAGTAAACTCTAGGAGCTCAAATAGATTTTGGGTTCCTAAGAGCGTGATTGATTCACGCTAAATGGGTTTAAGTGTGCCAACTTTAAATGGATGGGTAGTTAACTTAACCATGGTAAAAGTGGCACTTTAGGTAATTTTCAAGGTTATGGATCCCTTGGAAATACATTTGAATTATGATCCTAAAAGATTTTAGGATGTGCCAATACATTGTTGGGATTATGAAAAATCAATTAAATGGGCACACTTTAGGTTTAGAGGTTGTAGTGTGTCATTTTGGGTTTTTTTTGGCACACTTGAGAGAAAAGTGATAATATGGCAAAACATACTTAAATATATCAAATGAAAATTAATATTAAAAATTTAGGTATTATTATGCCTTATGTTTTATATGTCATATTTTATTTTCCATATAACATGTCATGACATCATGTTTATTTTTAATCACTTAATATGTCATGATCATGTTAGGAATAAGGTTTAATGTCATGTATTTTTAGATTATATCATATGTCATGACATCATGATCATTGAACATGCTTAATTATGTTATCATTTATGCCATGATCATTCATGCATTTAATTTGATTAAAATTGATTCAAGGACAATGACATGACTTGAAGTCTCATCTATAAGGGAATCAAATAGTGTTGCCTTAGAAAATGTATGAGACTTTAGTTTAAGATAAACCAAAACCCACATCTCATAACTAACTTGACATGTATGTGTATTTATACACCATAGATACATGTGAGATGCTAGGATATGAGTTAAATTCAAGGTGCATAGCTTTTGCATCTAGATAAACTAAAACTCATCTTATCTTAATTATGGATCATTGGGAAAGCTAGTGTACAAGTCATGTATGTTAAGCCCAAGGAATATGATCCAATATAAGTTTTCAAAATCATTTTAAAATCCTTTTAGAAAACCTTGGTGAAGTTTATCTTTTGATAGCAATCACCATTGATGAAGTTGATACAAAGTAAGCTAAAACATTGAAGTTTTTCTTCACTTTTGAACTTTGTATCAATTTCGATATTTTGTGGGTAAAATATTTTTCTAACATTTTTCACCCATTGTATTGGTCATAAGTAATATATGTATGAATTTTCAATATGCGTAGAATTACTTACACTTTTTCGAATTTCATTTCTGATAACTGAAATTCTGATATTTCAGTTATCAGTCGATTGCTCTTGGTGGCAGTCGACTGATCTCTAATAGAGTCGACTGCTAGGCTGATTTCGAGAAAAACAAGGTTATTTAGTCCATTTTCAGCTACGGTAAAGTTCCCTAATCACTCCTAACCCTAGGATATACTTTGGGAAGCATTATAAAGGGTGAAAATCCATTGGATATGGATTAGAAGAGTTGTTAGGGTGATGTATCAAATTTAAGGTATGGAAAAGTTCAATGTTGAACTTTGAATCTTATTTTTGATGGTTTAGAGTTCCTATTGGCTTAGGGACTTCCCAAGGACATTGTTGGTGCAATAGTCAAGGGGGAGCAAGCCTTTAGGGGGAGGTATCCATCATGGGATGATGGATGGTATTTTTCCTCTTGAGAGGGAAAAATGGGAATGTGAGATACCCAATTTGAAAATTGAGAGAGTTTGTAGGATTGCCTCTCTTGAGTGATATGAGACTTATCACTAGGAAGATTGTTGGCATCCTAGGTATTTTTGGACCAAGGGGGAGATTGTAAGATTTCATTGGGACATGAGACATTGACCTTCTTGGAGAAAACATTTTTGATGTTAGTCAAAAAGGGGGAGAATATTTGGGGGAGAATTTTTTGGGAGAATTTATGGGATTGCCAATTTGGAATAATTGGTAAGGAGATTTGAGTTAGTGTTCTAACTCAAAGGTATGTGTTTTTGTCAAACATCAAAAAGGAGGAGATTGTTGGTGCAATCGGCCCAGGTCACGATTGACCGGACTCGAGTTTGACTCGAGCGATATTTTGATGTTTGACATGAAGGTTTGACATTGATGTCTGATAATGTTTTGGAGAGATTATTGACACAATCGACCCGGGTCATGATTGATCGGACTCGAGTTTGGCTCGATGGGATGTTGATGGTTGACTGGAGTTGACCATGTCATGGAAAGTCTAAGTCTTGAGTACTTGGCATGTAAAGTCCAAGCATGGGTCTTGGCATGGAAAGTTTAACATGGGTTGGCAAAGGAAAGTCTAAGCTTGAGTCTTGGCATTTGTGAAACCCAAGGGGTTTGATATTGGCGGCGTAAAGTCCAAGCGAAGTCTTGGCAGCATAAGTCCAATGGTTAGCGGCGTAAAGTCCAAGCGGAGTCTTGACAGCGTAAGTCCAATATGTAGACACCAATAGCATGACATAGCCGATGGAAGCACCTGAAGGCTAGCGTATGGATGAACAAGTCATGGATGACTTGGAGGGATCCGATAGGCGCAAGGTTGATGGAGGTGGCTAGAAGATTTAGGTCTAGGCTACGGGTGGTCTAGCAAGTATGGGGGCACCATACTTGGGTTAAACCTCATGTTTGAGGTTAAAACCTCATGTTTGAGGTGTATCAGTTGACTGATATCATGTGGTAGTCGACTGGTATGAGTCAACTAGGGTTTGACTACTGGGAGTGCCCTAGCAGTCGACTGTTAGAGGTGGGAAGTTGACTGCTGGACTGATTAGTCGACTGATCTTGTGATCAGTTGACTAGTGCTCGATATTTCGAGCACAGAATGGTCTCCAATCGAGTGATCAGCCTGACCACGTGACTGATTGAGTCACCAGTCGACTGATGGGTATGATCAATCAACTGATGATGGATTCGTTGGATTTTTCCAGCGTGGATCATGCTGTTGTGAGACAACAGCTACAGGGGTAGTCGACTGATGGTCCCGATCAATCGGCTGCCAGGCGAAAATCAACCCAAGGAGCATCTTTAAAGGGAGCTTGTGAAGGGGGATTTGGCAAGCGATTTCTTGAGCATTGTTGAGGTGATTTGTTGGTGCAAATCAGGGTCTTCAACCACGATTCAAGCAATCAAGTTCACATTTGTAAAGGTTTCCCTTACTTATATTTGTGTAGCTTACTTGTATTTGCTTGTATTTTATTCTTATTATTGTAAGAATATTTGTACGAGGTTTCTCTGCCTCTGACTTGTGTCGAGAAGGAGTTTATTTAGTAGTTGTGTGTGATTGGCATCGCTAGGGCTCTTACGAGCCCAATCCGTGGAGTAGGAACCATTCGGTTCCGAACCATGTTACATAGTTATGTTTGCGTGTTTGTATATTATTATTGCTTTATTTTCGCTGCGTACTAATCATTCATTGCAGTCGATTGCCTAAGGCTAGTTGACTAGAATAACCTCTAGTCGACTGCCATAGACACAAAACAACAGTTGAGCCTTCAGTCGACTATTGACCAGTTGATGGGTCATAATCCCAGTCGACTACCAGAGCTGACTAGGCTTCGAGTGCTTACACACTCGATCAGTCGATTGACCAAAGCCATCATTCGACTGGTACACCTCAACCATGAGGTTTAACCTAAGTATGATGCCCTCATACTTGCTAGACCACCCTTAGCCTAGACCTAAGCCTTCTAGCCACCTCCATCAATCTCATGCCTATCGAATCCCTCCAAGTCCTCCATGACTTGTTCATCCATACGCTAGCCCTTCAGGTGCTTTCATCAGCTATTGTCATGCTAATCGAGTCTACCTTGCTAAGGTACATTTGGACTTATGCCGCCAAGACAAACGCTTGGACTTTACGCCGCCAAACATTAGACTTATGCTGCCAAGACTACATGCTTGGACTTTATGTTGCCAATATCACATCCTTGGACTTCCCAATTGCCAAGCATTCATACTTGGACTTTCACCGCCAAATTTCACTTGGACTTTACACCACCAAGACTACACACTTGGGCTTATGCTGCTAAGACTATACCTTTGGACTTTCTTTGCCAAGTACCCATGACTTGGACTTTACCATTGCCGAGACCCATGCTTGGACTTTTCCTTTGCCAAGATCCATGCTTGGACTTTTCATGCCAAGTATCCAAAATTTGGACTTTCCCTCGAGTCTCACTCGAGCTAGGTCAACCTTGACCTGAGGTCGATTGCTTCACAAATCTCCTCATACAACTATCTCCTCATATGGTCAAACCCATGTCAACCATATGAGCAACCCATTGCCAAACAATGGTCACACCCATTGATAATCCAATTGTCAATTCCATTGTCAAACATCAAAACCCTACTCGAGTCCACTCCAGTCTGGTCAATCGTGACTTAGGCTGATTGCACCAACAATCTCCCCCTTTTGATGTTTGACAAAATCTTTGAGTTAGGCTACTGATGGTGTCTTCTTCTTCGACTTGCTTAGATCCTCTTCTCCCTTCCTAAGGACCCCCTCTGATCACCTTAGATCCTTGAGCTAGAAGCTAGATATGCCACTCAAAAGAGAATGTTAAGGGTGGGTCGGCTTCCTGGCGCGACCCCTTCGATGCTCAAGTTAGAAGTAGAAGAATGAAATAGCAGAATGTAAAAGAAGAAGTGAGAAGAGATCTTTGATATACTGAATAGGGAAGAAAGAACCATCCCCTTCTCCTTTCATCTCTACCCCCTTTTATAGGAGATTCATACCGCTTTAATTTGAAGTAGATTTACTTTAATACCCTTGCAAACCTGTCAAGATATAATTGTTTCTCCTACTTTTTTTTTTTTCAAAATAGCTTCGTTTATGCTCTCCACGTGTCCCCTATTTTTCCTACCAATCATTAATTGATGCACGCGAGCACGACTTCAAATCTCTGATGAGGATCGCTAAGGATTCGACGCGTGCGCTCGCGCTCAACGCCCGCAAGTGCACGATTGTTGTCAAGTTATAATTTAAGTATCGATCCCACAGAGACTGAGATTCGAATACCATTTGTCCAGTGGATGTCATTGTTCAGAGTGAATTCCCTAAGAGTAAGGTGTGCGAGGTCGATGGTAGTCCTGGCTCAGTTACGATGTCACTTGGAGAAAGCAAAGGGTGTCTCAAATTCCTAAAAGGATTCTAGGACTTCAGTTTTACTTGTGCATTGTTGAACATGCTATCAATTTAATGCTTTAAAAATCTCTAATTATGATCTTGCAGGAGGATCATCATGTAATTGCTTGATGAACTTTTGCTTCTACCGGGAACTACCTATTCCTAACAAAGTTTCCCTTTCGGATCGTCAGAGCTCAAAGGGTTGATACCGTTGGGAGCCCTCTATCACTAAGGTTCCTCAACCCTTCTAGAGTTAATGTCACCTACATTGGGCATTTTGCTAAGATAGATTATCAAGGTACGAGGATGTCCTAGTAAACCCTATGAGGAGACGGAATGTATTTTATTTTCTACTCTATCATATTCTACTTTCTATGGTTACCGGAGGGAGGCTATTTGCAAGGTTACTCCTTGGTTCTCCTAGATTATGATACAAAGACTTTCTACCTCTGTACCGGTATATGTGCAATAGAAATAGAATCAAAACATAATTCTCATCGATCTAAACAACACAAATTGCAAATATATTCAAAGAGGATGAATAACTATTTGAACTAGCATGCCCACAAACACAAGCTACTCCCTAATCCTAGAATCGAAGTATCTACTATATAAATGAATGAGAATAAATGCAAGACATCTTAAGGTGAATCATTACAATGAGATGTGTGCTAAAACTACTCCAAAAACCTTATATGATTTGCACACATCAATTCCCCCCAATTTAGATCTTTGCTTGTCCTTAAGCAAACCTCAGTGCCATGAAATTTAAAAGTATTGTTCTATACTTAGAATGCTAACTAAAATTATCAAGTGGTATTTTCAATCAAAGCAAATAGATATGTTCTAAAGATTCGCTAGGTTAGATTTTCATGCACGTGTTGAGAGAATTTCCTGGGGGATACTCATTCCATTGTGAGTCAAGTTGTCATCCTATAACTTTCCTAAGGTATCCAGCTTTTAGGCACTTACCTGCCCTAAGCGAGGGTCATTCCCTAGAATTAGCATAAAGTCTCCAAGGCATGCTCGATATCGAGAGAAATTGGTAGGTGTTTCCTAGTAACCTAACTTGGTCTCAAAGGGGCACCTAGCCATTTCCACCCAAGACAACTATTTTCTATCCCTTAAAATATTTTTTTTTCTTTTCTCTCTTTTTTATTTTAAAGAACTTTTGTTCCTCTCATGCTCTCAAGGATTTTGATTTTTCCAAATGGGCTTACACAATCCGAGCATCTTCAATAACTAAAATGCTAAATCTAGAGTCACATATGGATTCTAAAGTACTAAATTACTGAGATGAATAATAATTACTTATGTACTAGATTCTCCCTTTCAGAATATTCGATGAGTATAAGTGAAAATAAAAGTTAACAAGTGAAAATCTAGAACATCCATCAAAGCATTTAAAAATAAAATACTGCAAGATAAAGGAAGTTAAGCTATCTATTGCATGGAAATAGGTCATGAAATTTTTTAAAACATCACTGAGGTAGCTTAAAGTGACTAACACTAAGTGTTGGAAGGAACCTAAACACCATATGAATGACCAAATAAGTGCAAATAAACTAAACCTAGATCTCAAGAAAGAAACTAATACTGGTAGAAATGCTTATCAAAAATTCGGGGTCCCCCCAGACTTAAATGAAATCGTACCTCTAATATGGTGGTCGAGGTGGGAAGTCTGGTAGTTTAGGCATATCAGGCTCTTGGGAGAATTTGATGCTCAGCCGGTGATGCTACATGTACATGTGGTCAATCTGGGAACTAGTGGATGGAGCGACGGCTCTGTGCTTCTCCTCCTTGGCCCACTGTGATCATGCATCGCGCATGTGCTGCCGAACCTCCTGGCGGTAGGCAGCCTCCTCCTAAAAATAGGCTCGGGCCTCACCATAGAAATCCTCGATCAACCCGGTGGAAATGCTCTCGGAGGCTCTGAAACTCCGCCTGCATGTAGGCATTGTGCTCCTCCCATCGCTGCCCCTATGTCTGCTACTCAGCGTAAATATCGTCGAGGCAAATTCGAACCTCAAAGAAGTCATAAGCCGACGTACCTGCATTTTGCTCAAAAGTGGAAAAAGAAAGAAGTGTTGGATCGATGCGGTTCGCTAGAGGGGGGGGGGTGAATAGCGAAAAACCTTTTCTTTTTTTCTTTCGTTCATTAAAACTCGAGAGATAATAAATTAATTGCAGCGGAAATGTAAATATAAAATAAAAGAGACAATCGACACAAGGGTTTTACTTGGTTCGTAGCCGAAGGCTACTACTCCAAGGCCCTAGTGGTCCTTGACCATGTACGGAGGGCAAAAGCACTAAAGGAACTCCTCCTCGTTAGAGGTAGGAGTTAATCGATACAAGAAGGAACCACAAAAACTTGAGGTAGAGGGACACTCCCCCTCTCCTCGTATACGATAAAAGCTCCGGAAATGTAAATGACAAGAAAAACTAATACCGACGTACAAGAATAATAAGAGTTAAACCTAGACGTCGGAATGGAAGGACTTCGTTGTCGGAGAGTTGCAGCGTAACGGAGACTTTTTGGAGGCTTAGAATAGTTGATAAAACCCTAGGTTTGGCCCTCCTTTTATAGCCTTTGAGCCCCTTTTCGAGTGGGTCTTCAACCAATCACAAATGGACACCAAACCGCTTTGAGGTGGAGTGATAAGCCTTGACTCCTCGAATCTGATCATTGACCATCGATCGATGGCCATCATCGCGATTGGTGATGGCGACATCGATCGATTGATGACCTTCAGCCGATCGTGATACGGCAATCGAGAGTCCTCAGTTAGCTCAACAAAAACATACTTCCGACGGTCTTCGACTGTCCGATCTCGACCTAGACCACCTATGAGATGTCTTGGGTCGGATCTACGCTTAAGATCATCCCCGTAAAGAGGATACGACCTCACTTACGCTCACACACACGAGCTTACCTCGATACTTACGTGTTGCTTTTGCTTCCAGCCTTCCACTCGATTCCATCGGCTCCCTCCGAAATCACTCGAGTGTCGCCCGACGACCACGGCTTCCTCCGGGTGTCGCTAGCCTTCAGCTCCAGCTATAGCAATCTTCTGCACACTTGATTCAGCTCGTGAGATAACGACATGAGCTTAACTTTGTATCGTTTGCTATAATCAAAACTCAGGTTCGACTTAGGTGCCTGCTGCACCAACAAGAAGTACAGGTGTAGGCTTGCAGCGTGGACTAGGGGGGCTCCTATACATGGGTGGATCTATAGGTGAGTGATGGGTAGGAGGTGAGAGGGGTGCATGAGTGGAGGGCCCAGTGTGTGGTGGGGACTCCACTATGAGATCCAATTGCCAGTTGGAACGGTTGGTGATGGTGGTACGATCGGTGTCGGAGAGCCTAAGGGGTGTCAAGTTCTTCCTTACAAAACAAAAATAGTGCCCCTCTCTTACTATCATTTTCATAGCCTTGCACACCCCTAAATCTACACTAGGGCTCCCTTTGATCTTATCCAACTCCGTGCAATCATACCTCATCTTATTGCAAATGTGAGTGATTAATCCTCCTAAAATAATCTCTCCTCTGGCCACCTTGCTCATCTTTGTTCGAGGATCGTGGCCCGGCTAGAGGGGGTGAATAGCCTAATTCGTAGATGGAAATCGTTCGCTTTCTTAATCGTCTACAAATACTATTAGCGCAGTGGAAATGTAATGCTAAAGAAAAAATAATTAAGACAAAGCAAGAGGAAACGAGCACAAACGCTAATATGTCGATGTAACATGGTTCACAACCCTTGTCACTAATCCACGGACGATTCGTTCAGGTGAATCACCCCTCAACCAACTTCACTAGTCTCTCCTTTAGCCCAAGCAAGGTGGAGGTAAATCTTCTTTACAAGAATCACTCCCTCTTATAATAAGATTGAAATAAATACAAGAAGAGGAGTGGAAAATCATGTAGAGCACTTAGGAGTATGAATGAGAGTTAAACATTAACCTCCCAATATCCCCCAACCCTTCTTTTTATAGAGAAGAAGGGTTTCTTCCCGTTGGGCAGGCGGCAGTTGACTGATGGTTGTTCTAACAACTTCTGACCTGACTGAATCGTGGTCGTCACATCCAACGACTCCTCTATCAATCGACTGATCATCCCATCAGTTGACTAATCTAGCCATCAGTCGAGTGATCTAAGCAATCAGTCGACTTTCAAACCTTTTATGCCTGCGATCACCTTGATTAGTCGATTGCCTTCCCTTGGCAGTCGACTGATGGTGCAACAGTTGACTACCAAACCCTAGTAGACGACTGCTGGGCTAGAAACCAAATAGTCGAACACTGGTCAAGCACTAGTCAAGTGCCATCAACCCAAAGCAGGTCGACTGCTATCTATAGCAGTCGACTGGCATCGGATAAAACCTCAAACAAACCATTTGTTTGAGCATCCGACTTAACCAAACGTTGGGTAAAATCTCAAACTTAAGTTTGAGCATCCGACTCTTGACTTAGCCATTCGACCAAGTTCACCTATGAGCTACCATTACAATAGCTCAATCTCTCATCTCCCTTGGAGTCCCTCACCGAAGCTCTCTTCGTCCGGCCACATCCCTTGGATGCACCAAGCGCACGACTTCGCAATGCCATCCTTCATGTCTCGCCTTGAAGTCTGCTTCCTTTGGCTTCACTCCAATGCTCCTCGTCTGACGGTCCCTCAGATCCACCAAGTGCATGACTTCTACAATGCCATCCTTCACCGACTCAAGGACCCGAGCCATGAGATGGTGAACTCACCAATGCTAATAGCAAGCTAACCATGTGCGATTTACTAAGTCTTGCACAACTTAAACACACATATCAAATCAACATAACAACCTAACTTAAACCCTTTGCCACACACATCAAAACCACATCATACATGGGTTGATTGCCCTAACAATCTCTCCCTTTTTGATGTGTGAAAATTCGTTTAAGTTAGGTAAAACATTAACAAAAAAACACATAAGGAAGGAAAGCATGTAAAAAAATATGAGTATCAAACACTCCCCCTTAGTACATGCAACTCTCCCTTAACACATGCTAATTCTCCCCTAGCATGATTAACTTAAACTTCACACTTCTCCCCCTTCGACACAATCAAAAATATTACACACATGTTATATAACGAGGTATCAAAGTCTAATGGAAGAAAAATACCAAAACATGCTGAAAACACCCAAAATAGGCTATGCACAGTTCCATCAGTCGACTGGTTCAGATAAATAGTCGATTGCCATCTAAATTTCAGCCTTTTCTGATTTCCGAACCCAAGTTCAGAAATGCACTAAAAATTCCAAAACAATTGAAAAATCATGAAATTTGGGGAACACATTTCTTATGAGTCCATTTATCAATGAAAAATGATTTTTTAAGAAAATTCATTCTATTTTTGAAAATTAGACAAAAACTCAAAAGTTGTAAAATGTCTCAATTTTGTATCAACTTTAAAGCTAGTTTTGCCTTGCAAACTTTTCAAAACATGAACCCTTAGTTTTCAAAACATGTAATGGTTTTAAATAATTAAAAATATCCAACCATGATATTTGGGCAATATGTCCATGAATTAACCATAAGCTTTCCCCATGGTTGATCTATGATTACTCTATCATGATACTTATAATGACTCATCAAAAATGTCATAAGCATAAGTGAGTCATTGTATCATCCTAACATCTCACTCATTGCTATATTATCAATCAAGTTAGCCTTATAGTGAATGTGAGATGTGACTAAAGGAATTTATACTTAACCATAAATTTCATGCAATTCTATAAAGTTAAGTATCATACACAACAACCAACATGATCATAACACAAACATTATCATAATTGCATATCATGATCATAAATCAAGTATTATCACAAATCATGATTTAAACATTAATTACCCAAATCATCCACCATGCTTATAAGTCAACCAAATCATATGATATGAAATAAATTCACTTATGGTTGACTATCCTAGATTTTTCTAACCTCTAAGGATGGACTTGGGAATCCAATATAAATTTTTTCCAATAGGGTTCACCAAGTACTCCTTTGGGATCCATTTCCTAGCTACCATTGTTGTTTTATATTGACCCCTAGCAATTAAGCAATGGTAGGCTTTTTCATTTTTGGATCCTTTATAACCTAGGCCCTTCTTGTTAAAGCTAGCCCTTTGGCTCCCAATTATCATGTTCAAAGTGTTTGAACCAATTGTGAATTTCTCTAGGGCCTTAGTAAGGAATTCTACCTTTTCCCTTAGGGCCTTGTTCTCCTCTAAGCATGTATCATTAACACTAGAAGAAGAAATATTTTCATGTGAGCATGCATTTTTGAGTTTTTCTTCTAGATCATTAATTTCATTTTGCATGCATTTGTTTTTCTTTTTAGCTCTAAATAACTCCTTAGTTAAACTAGTAATCATGGAAATAACCTTTTTGGGAGGGAGATTTATTACCTCACTTACCCAATCTCCTTTCGATTCCGATGTGGATGAAGCTCTCCCTTCACTTGAGCTCTCCTCCTCACTTGTACTTCCTTCTTGTTCGGATGAGGTGGAGGCTATATCATCCATTCCCATTAATGCAAAATGGGAGACAATCTCTTCTTCTTCCGATGATGATGGATCATCCCATGTCGCTTTTAGGTTTGGGGGCTTTGACTTCTTTTCCTTCTCCTTTGACTTTCTTTCTTCTTTCTTCTTCCCTTCCTTCTTCTTGTCATTCTTCTTTCTTTCATCCTTGCTCTTGTTCAAGAGAGGGCATTCATCTCTCATGTTTCCCTCTCCTTGGAAATTGTAGCATATAATCTTCCTCCTTCTCCTATAATGAGATTTGTTAAACTTAAAATTCTTTAAATCACGCCTTACCTTCCTTACCATATAAGCTTCTTCATTTCTATTCATGGAGGAGGAAGATTCTTCATCGGATGAGGAGGGTGGAGTCTCCTTCTTCTTTCCTTTGTCGGCCACTAGTGCTACTCCCCTTGACTATGTGCTTGGTTCTTCAATTATGCCTTCAAGCCTAATTTCATGCAATTCCATGGTGGAGAAAAATTCTTCTAGAGTACTTACCTTTAGATTCTTTGAAATATAGAAGGAGTTCACCATGGAGCTCCATTTGGATGACCAGGGGAAGACATCTATGACTTTCATTATCATGTCTTGGTTCGAGAGCTTCTCACCTACACTTGATAAACCATTTATTATCTCTTTAAATCTAGAGTGTAGTGATAATACCTTTTCCTCCTTATCTAATTTGATATTGCTTAATTGAGAGTGGAGGAGGTCCCTTCTTGCTAGCTTGGCTTCGGATGTGCCTTCACGAAGCTCCACTAGCTTCTCCCACATTTCCTTGGTGCTAGAGCACTCGCCAATTCGGTTGATTTCTTGTTGAGGGAGCACGTTGAATAGATGGTGCTTTGCTTTCGAATTTGCAAGGTGCTCCTCTCTTTGCTTCTTAGTCAATCTTGACTTCTCTAATGGCTCCCCTTCTTCATCCCTAGGCAACTCGAAATCGTTTTCCATAATAAGCATGATATCGAAATCGATCTCGAAGAATACCTCCATTTGCTTTTTTCACCAAGCGAAGTCCCCTTTGAATTTAGGCAGATGAATGTTGGAGCCGACCATTTTTGTTGTGCTTGTTGCGGCGGTCAATCCGGTGTCAAGCAACCTTGGCTTTGATACTACTTGTTGGAGGATCGTGGCCCAGCTAGAGGGGGTGAATAGCCCAATTCATAGATGGAAATCGTTCGCTTTCTTAATCATCTACAAATATTATTAGCGCAGCGGAAATGTAATGCTAAAGTAAAAATAATTAAGATAAAGCAAGAGGAAACGAGCACAAATGCTAACATGTCGATGTAACACGGTTCACGACCCTTGACGCTAATCCACGGATGATTCGTTCAGGTGAATCACCCCTCAACCAACTTCACTAGTATCTCCTTTAGCCCAAGCAAGGTGGAGATAAACCTTCTTTACAAGAATCACTCGCTCTTACAATAAGATTGAAATAAATACAAGAAGAGGAGTGGAAAATCATGTAGAGCACTTAGGAGTATGAATTAAAGTTAAGCATTAACCTCCTAATAGCCCCCAACCCCTTCTTTTTATAGAGAAGAAGGGTTTCTTCCCGTTGGACAGGCGGCAGTCGACTGATGGCTCCATCAATTGACTGCTGGCCATTCTAATGGCTTTTGACCCGATTGAATCGCAGTCATCACATCCAAAGGCTCCTCCATTAGTCGACTAATCATCCCATCAGTCGACTAATCTAGCCATCAGTCGAGTGATCCAGGCAATCAGTCGACTTTCAAACCTTCTGTGCCCGCGACCACCTTGATCAGTCGACTGCCTTCCCTTGGCAGTCGATTGATGGTGCAACAATCGATTGCCAAACCCTAGCAGTTGACTGCTAAGCCAGAAACTAAACAATTGAACACCGATCGAGCACCAGTCGAGTGCCATCGACCCAGAGCAGTCGACTGACGTCAGGTAAAACCTCAAACAAACCATTTGTTTAAGCATCCGACTTAACCAAACGTCGGGTAAAACCTTAAACCTAAGTTTGAGCATCCAACTCTTGACTTAGCCATTTGGCCAAGTTCACCTATGAGCTATTGTTACAATCACTCAATCTCTCATCGCCCTTGGAGTCCCTCACCGAAGCTCTCTTCGTCCGGCCACGTCCCTCGGATGCACCAAGCGCACGACTTCGCAATGCCATCCTTTACGTCTCGCCCTGAAGTCTGCTTCCTTTGGCTTCACTCCAATGCTACTCATTCGGCGGTCCCTCGGATCCACCAAGCGCACAACTTCTACAATGCCATCCTTCACCGACTCAAGGACCCGAGCCATGAGATGGTGGACTCACCAATGCTAACATCAAGCTAACCATATGCGATTTACTAAGTCCTGCACAACTTAAACAAACATATCAAATCAACAAAAAAACCTAACTTAAATCCTTTTCCACACACATCAAAACCACATCATACATGGGTTGATTGCCCAAACAATCTTCACTAGATGCTTAATGAAATGAGACCCTACATCAATGGTATTTCTCTCTTGTAGCATTCCCCATAGGCAAAGAAGCTCACTCATCCTCACTACTCCATTGCTCTCCCCTCTCCCAAAAATAGTACTCGCCATAACTCAGTGAATATATCAAAAAATAGGGTTTTAGAGGTGCGAGGCTTTTGCCCTAGAAGGGTCATACTCATTCTCCCCCATCAAATCAAACCAAAAGGTCCGTGCATTAAACTCAATAGGGGTCCTTCTCTCTCCCCCACTAGGAAATCTAAAGCATAGGTTCCATTGGTGTAAGGTCCATTCATGCTCAATGTTAAATAGCCTAAAAGGGATCTTACCCTCTTCACTATCTCTACTCGTCAAGATTTCCGCATCCATCGAGCTCAAAAACTCCAAGACTATCCTAGGGTTGGTTGGACATCTAATTCCCATTATCTCTCCCCAACCCATTTTTGCAAAGAGGCCTTGGACATCCCCAAGCAAACCTAGCGTTTCTAAAAGATCTACATCCAAATACCTAGTAGTGGTGATTTTTTGGTTGGAAAGCATATTAAATCTATCCCTATTCTCTTCATTACGAAATATAACGCTTGGAGGAGCATTACCTTCCTCCGGAGCTTGTGGGCCACTTCTTCTCCTTGACCTTGGCCCTAAAGAAGAAGATCTTATTGAACAATACTTTGTCCTCCTCGTCCTTGCTTCTTGAAGGTTAGAGAGGGTTCTTGGAGGTTGGAGAATAGAGTTTCGCATGGGCTAGGGTAAGAAATTTAAGCCACACAGCGAATTTAGGGCAAATCGCACAGCTTACGCCCTTTTAAAGGGACGTGACATGGCCGTGTGAAATCCACACGACCGACTGTGTACGACTCTTACCTGGGTGCTTGGAAAAAGTTTAGGATTTGGCACGGACATGTGCAACTCTGGATTTTTCCCAGAGTGCTACATAGGCCAAGCCTTTCCATACGCCCTACCGTGTGCTCTTCAGATCGTTGGGCATAATTGTGTGGAATCCACACGACTGCCCATGCTTCTTTTTGAGTTCCAAAAAGGTATCTTCTTTCTACTTAGCTAGTTCTTTCCGACCCTAAGCTACTTGCAAAGTTTCCAATGGGAAAAAAATTAAAGTCTAAACTATATACATGAATGCAAAAAGATAAAATAAATATAAAGTAAAACTTGGGTTGCCTCCCAAGAAGCGTTTGTTTAAGGTCTTTAGCTCGACCATACTCTTTTGCTTCAACTCAGCTCTGGTGGCCCAGTGAACTTCCATCCATCTTTTTCGGAATCTCCATCTTCTAGTGGGGTATTTGCTATTCGACAGGAAGTATACCCGTCTGAGAATGGAGCATTACACCCTGATAACTTAAATATGATAATCTTGCCATCCACTTCCAAGGAGACTTTGTGCTCCTTCACGTTTATGCATGCTTCTGCAGTTGCCAGAAAGGGTCTCTTTAAGATGATTGGGTTCTGAGGGTTCGGTCATGTGTCCAATATGATGAAGTCTATGGGTTTCACAAAACTTTCTATTACAATAGGTACATCCACCAGCATGCCAACTGGTTCCTTGACCATGTCATTCGCCATATGAATAACCAGGCCAGCCGATTGTAACCCACTCAATCCTATCTCCCTATAGATTGAATATGGCATAATGCTAACGGATGATCCTAGGTCACATAATGCTTCGTCGACACTCTCCCCATAGATTGCACATGGTATGACAAAATCACTATGGTCATCAAGCTTAGGTGGAGTCTTGTCTTCAATTTCTGCTTGGTTTGGCAATGTTGAAATCATGGCTGCACACCCCTTAGTGACTTTGTTTTTCTGACCCTTCGAGTCACTGTACGCTCCATCTCCCTTAATCAGGTTTTGCTCAGCTGATCAGGGTGAACTATCCATGGGTTGCGATGCGATTTTGGCTATTTGGGCTACTTGTGTTTCCAACATTTTAGTGTGGCTTGTAAGCCCATTGACAGAGGCCTTCAACTCTTTCAGTTCCTCTTCGATTGTCTGATGCTTCAGCTGGAAATCCACATTAGCCTTTGCCTAGGTAGCAATTGTAGGGAATCCATACATGCTCAGAAACAATTTTATAAGCACTAAGCAACGGAAAACAGGATCCCTCCAGAGATCCATGCGAAAACACCATACTCGTTTGATTGATTCTACCCTATGAGAATCATAGTTACCTTTGATGCATGCCCTTCACAATCCTGTCAACAACACTTTGTGTTTGGATCTCAGTGCGGTCAGTATGTCCACACCTCCATGGTATCCACACGAACCGTGAGATGGAGTGGAACCAAACTGTGGTGCTAGCCACAAGGTTGGTTCGCCCAAGAAGGTAGAAGAAGAAGGAGAACAAGATCATAATCAAGCCACACCATTCAAAAAAAAACCCACGAAAATCTTTTATATTCAACCATTGAATATGAAAAGTTTTGACTCTTGGTTTCCATGGAATTAATAACCCAATAATTCCATCTTAATGATCATGCAACTGTTGGTGCAGTAGGCACCTAAGTCGAACCTGAGTTTTGATTATAGCAAATGATACAAAGTTAAGCTCATGTCATTATCTCACGAGCTGAATCGAGTGTGCAGAAAATTGCTATAGCTAGAGCTGAAGGCTAGCGACACCCAGAGGAAGCCGCAGTGGTCGGGCGACGCTCGAGTGACTTCGAAGGGAGCCGAAGGAATCGGGTGGAAGGCCAGAAGTGAAAGCGACACAGTAAGTATCGAGGTAAGCTCGTGTGTGTGTGAGCGTAAGTGAGGTCGTATCCTCTTTACAGGGATGATCTTAAGCATAGATCCGACCAAAGACATCCTATAGATGGTCTAGGTCGAGATCGGACAGTCGACGACTGTCGAAATTATGTTTTTGTTGAGCTAACTTTGACTTGCAGCAAGCATCAGTCGACTGTCAGCTTGGAGGACTCGACTGCTATCAATCAGTTGACTGCCAGAGGTTAGCACTTGACTAATACTTCCATCAGTCGACTGATGATGGCCATCAGCCGACTGATGGTTAAAGGATCAGCTTCGAGGAGTCAAGGCTTATCACCAAATTTCAAGGGGAGTGGTGCTCAAATATGATTGGCTAGGGTTCCACTCGAAAAGGGGCTCAAAGGCTATAAAAGGAGGTCCTAACCTAGGGTTTCTTCATCAATTCTAAGTGCTCAAAAGCCTCCGCAACGCTGCGACTCTCCGACGACTCTACAACAATGAAGTGCTGCCAACAACCCTAGCTTAAGTTTTTTTTAGTTGTTGGTATAATCTTACTTTGTTATTGCTTTCAATATTGCAATTCTTTTTAATCAAGGTTTTCTATCATTGCATTTTACTTAAATAGAAGAGAGGGTTTGTCTCTCTATCTTTTTTGCTTCGAAGGTTTTTGTAATCGTCAAACTCCTACCTCCAACGAGGAGGAGTATTTTAGTGAATTGCCCTCCGTACACGGTCTAGGACCGTTAGGGCCTTGGAGTAGTAGCCGAAGGCTACGAACCAAGCAAAAAAATATCTTGTCTCTTTTTGTTTCATTTATCTTTCCGCTGCACTTAATTGTTTTGATACTAACTCGAAAAAAAAGGTTTTTCGCTATTCACCCCCCCCTCTAGCAAACCGCTTCGATCCAACAGCAACCCCTTTTTAATGGTGAGTCTCACTCAATCCGAATTTGACTTGAGTCTAACTCGAGTCAGATTCATTAGGTATACCTTGAGTTCTACTCAATTCGAATTTGAATTAAGTCTAACTCGAGTCAGATTCATTGGGTATAGCTTGAGTCCCACTCATTGAGTCTAATCTACATTAGACTCAACCCGATTGAGTCTAATCTACATTAGACTCAACCCGATGGCCTAATGGCTTATCACATGAGCCATCTTTAACTCACATGTCCTAAGTGTGTGACCCAATAGGTTCTCGTAATATTGGCAATATTTCTAAAATCCTTTTAGAGACATAAGCAATGAGCAACATCTAGCAATACATCATTGTTATCCAAGTGACGAGAATGTCGAGATCTGACAACCTTTCCATGACTACTATCGTGTATGACTTAGTCCTTCTATCCTTGATATTCAGATTGATGAATGAGGCATAGACTGTGTCATCCTCTTATCAATCAAGAGTTTCTTGACCTCCAAGTAGACTACTCAACCAAATAAGCTCAATATCTCATACTGACTTATTCGAGCATGACCATGTATTTTAGCAGTCCTACTCTATCAAGGGGCCCATAGATATCACTTCTAATATATGGAAGGGATAGATCCCATCTACATCACTCACATCCCTCCGCATAACTTATTGCATACACAGTGATCGCCTTTATAGTCACCCTATTACGGGTGACGGGTGACGGTTGACGAAGCCAAAGTATACAATTTATTATGTAGGAAATCGTAGTGACTTCAGGTCTAAGGATTATTCATACCAATAGTCACATGAGAATGTTTATGACACTCATATAACGATCCATGAAACATTCTCATGGTGGGTCAATTCAGTACATAGTCTCTAATATGTACCCATGTGTCAACTTGATATCACATATCCATGACTTGTGAGATTAAGTCATCAATTGACCTATATGCTAGTCTTTACGCATTAATATTTTTCTTGCATATTAATACTCGACTAGGAATAGTTAAGAGTAGTGTTATATATATATATATATATATATATATATATATATATATATATATATATATATATATATATATATATATATATATATATATCAATTGAACCAATTGATATGCTGTAAACTTGAACCTACTATTCAAGGACACTATTATATTATTCATATAACACATATAAGAAATAATATAATAAGCAAACCTTGCTTGTTATTAATGAAATATGATACATATAATCCCTAATCAATCATCTCATGATTATCACTAAGGGCTAACACTAACAATCTCCCACTAGCACTAGTGCCAATCACTGTTATCTTTAAGACCCAGTGACCTAGCATGACTATCACGCTTCCTCTGTGCTAAAGTCTTGGTCAAGGGATCCGCAATGTTAGCATCAGTATCTACTCTGCATATCCACACATCTCTTCTATCGATGATCTCTCAAATGAGGTGATACCGCCGTAGTATATGTTTGGAACGCTGGTGAGAACAAGGTTCCTTAGCCTATGCTATAACCTCGTTGTTGTCACAATAAAGCTCAATAGGGATCACGATGCTAGGAACTACACCAAGCTCAGAAATAAACTTTCTGATCCAAACAACCTCTTTTGCCGCATCCGAAGTAGCAATATACTCGACCACTATAGTAGAATCCGCGACTGTGTCTTGTTTTGAACTCTTCCAGCTCATAACACCACTATTTAAACAAAAGACATACCCTGACTATGATCTGTAATCATCCTTGTCCATTTGGAAGCTAGCATCGCTGTAACCCTTTACAGCAAGCTCTTCATTGCCTCCAAATATCAAGAAATATTCTTTAGTTATTCTCAAGTAGTTAAGAATATTCTTGACGACTGTCCAATTACTGTCACCTGGATCCGACTGGTACCTGCTCGTCATGCTTAAAGCATACAAGACATCAGGACGAGTGCATAACATGGCGTACATAATAGACCCTATAGCATATGCATAAGAGATCTAATCCATGTGTTCCCTTTCTTCCTTAGAAGAAGGGCATTGAGCCTTCGAAAGGCTCACACCTTGTGACATTGGTAGAAATCCCTTCTTGGAATTCTGCATGGAAAAACTTTTAAGCACCTTGTCAATGTATGCACTCTAACTTAAGCCAAGCAATCTCTTAGATCTATCTCTATAGATCTTAATGCCTAAAATGTAGGTTGCTTCACCTAAGTTTTTCATTAAGAAACAATTCCCAAGCCAAGTCTTCACAGACTGCAGCATAGGGATGTCGTTTCCAATAAGAAGTATGTCATCAACATACAAGATAAGAAAGATAACTATGCTCCCACTAACCCTCTTGTAGACACAGGGTTCATCTTCATTCTTGATGGAACCAAACTATTTGATTGTATCATCAAATCGAAGATTTCAACTTCTAGATGCTTGCTTTAAACCATAAATGGACATTTGCAGCTTGCATACCTTGCCAGCATGCTTTGGATCTACAAACCCTCAGGTTGTGTCATGTACACATCCTCGAGGAAGTTTCCATTCAGAAACGTAGTTTTAACATCCATTTACCAGATCTCATAATTGTGGTAAGCTACAATAGCAAGAATGATCCGAATGGACTTAAGCATCGCAACTGGTGAAAAAGTTTCATCATAGTCAATACCATGAATCTATTTGAAACCTTTAGCTACCAATCGCCCTTTATAGGTATGCATAAGACCATCCATATCAGTCTTTCTCTTAAATACCCACTTACACCCAATGGGTTTGACCCCTTCAGGTGGATCAACCAAAGTCCATACTTGGTTAGTATACATGGATTCCATTTCGGATCTCATGGCCTCTAGCTATTTCTCAGAATTTGGGCTCATCACAGCTTCCTGATAGGATGTAGGCTCGTTCAACTCAACAAGCATAATGTCATCATTGTCAGACAAGTGAAATGAATATCTCTCAGGCTGACGACGTATCCTATTAGACTTACGAAGAGGTTGGTCTACTTGAACAGGTTGTTGCTCCACAACTTCTTGTGAAACAATCTCATCATCCACAATACTTTGTGATGTCTGTCCAATTTTCATCTCAGTGCTATCTTTATCTTGAACTTCTTCAAGATAGATTTTCTTCCCACTAGTTCTTATAGAGATGAACTCTCTTTCTAGAAATACACCATTTTTAACGACAAACACTTTGCCTTGTGTGGGATTGTAGAAACAATATCCTTTCCTTTGCTTAGGATATCCTACAAAGTAGCACTTGTCTGATTTGGGGCCTAGTTTGTTGGAGACTTGACGTCGAATATAAGTCTCACAATCTCAAATATTCATAAAAGACATCTTGAGACTCTTCCCAGTCCATATCGCATATGGTGTCTTTATGACTGCCTTAGATGGGATGCGGTTAAGTGTGAAAGCAATTGTCTCTAAAGCCTATCCCCAGAAGAAAGAAGGAAGATTTGTGTGACTCATCATGGATCGTACCATATCTAATAATGTACAATTTCTCCTTTCTGATACACCATTCCACTGTGGTGTTCCAGGTGGAGTGAGTTGAGATCTAATCCCAAACTCAATGAGATAGTCATGAAAATCTTGGCTAAGGTATTCCCACCTCGATCTGATCAAAACACTTTTATACTCTTACCAAGTTGGTTTTGTACTTCATTCTTGAATTCTTTGAACTTTTCAAAGGATTCAGATTTGTGTCTCATAAGATACACATATCCATATCTACTGAAATCATCAGTAAAAGTAATGAAGTACTGATAACCTCCTCTAGCTGCTACATTGAAAGGCCCACATACATCAGTATGTATGAGTTCTAACAAATCAGCAGCTCATTCGCTATGTCCACTAAATGGAGTCTTGGTCATCTTGCCTAGAAGACAGGATTCGCATGTCTCATATGATTCAAAATCAAATGAGTCCAGTAATCCATCCTTATGGAGCTGGGATATGCGACTCTCATTTACGTGACCCAGGCGACAATGCCAGAGATATGTTTGGTTCAGATCATTAGATTTGAACCGTTTGATATTTATATTATAGACTGGGGTTTCAAGATCTAGAATATAGAGACCATTCACAAGGTATATACTATAAAAAAAATATATCATTTAAATAAACGGAACAACACTTATCCTTTATTACAAACGAGAAACCTTTCTTGTCTAAACAAGAAACAGAGATAATATTTTTAGTTAAGGAAGACACATAACAATAATCTTCTAGTTCTAAGATAAGCCTAGTGGGCAAAGATAAGGAATATGTTCCTATAGCGATGGCGACAACTTTTGCTCCATTGCCTACTCGTAGGTCCACTTCGCCCTTCGTCAGTGATCTAGTCTTTCGAAGGCCCTACACATTGGTATAAATGTGAGAAGCACAGTCAGTATCTAATACCCAAGAAGACGAGATAGATAAATTGACTTTTATAACATATATACCTAAGGCAGAAGTCTCACTTCTCTTCCTTTACACCTCTTCTAGGTATAGCTTGCAGTTTCTCTTCCAATGCCCGGTCTCATCGCAGTGGAAGCATTCCCCTTTCTTAGACACCCTCCTTTAGGTTTTAATGCATTTGCCTTGCCTTTGCCTTTGCCTTTGGCTTAGGTCATACCCTTACCTTTAGGCTTATGCTTGCCTTTGCCTTTGTTCACCATCAAAATAGTACCAGGCTTTGCCTTCTTAAGGTTGAGTTCAGTAGTTTGCAACATGCTCAACATCTCAAGTAAAGGCTTGTCAATTTTATTCATGTTGTAGTTCATGACAAATTGACTGTAGCCTTCTGGCAGTGACTGCAGAACAAGGTTAGTGTCCAACTCTTGGCCCAATAGAAATCCCAATCTCTCTAGGTTCTCAACATACTCAATTATCTTGAGTACTTGAGTGCCTACCGGAGTTCCTTCTTGCATCTTGCATTGAAACAAAGCCTTTGACACTTCCTATCTCTCGTGCCTTGCTTGTCCCTGATATAGTTGTTTCAAATGCTCAACCATACCATAGACATCCATGTTCTCATGTTGCTTCTAAAGCTCTGAGTTTATGGTGGCAAGCATAAGACATGACACATCCAGTGCATCATGCTTCTTATAAGCATCCCTGTCAGCACGAGTGGCTATAGGGGTGGGTGGTTCAGGAATGGACTGCTCTAGGACGTATAGTTTGCATTCTTGTTTGAGAAATATCCTCAAGTTCCTATACCAGTCTAGGAAATTAGTTCTAGTGAGCTTGTCCTTATCAAGAACAGATCGCAGAGAGTGTTTTTGATGTAATTGATGACATGGTGATCTACAATACAGAAATGCAGAAATATATCATATTTCAATCATTTAATTAGGCCTTTTAACTAAATGATTCTTCCACTGGTCACAAAGTGAAATAAGATCCATATTATACCACATCTTGAGTTAGCTTTGGCTAATCGCCCAAGACTCATATAAGTTAGGTAGGTAACTTGTACCAATTACATCTAATGTAACTCTTGTGTATCTATATGAACAACATTATTTGTTCATTGTGCCCATCGCATGAGATATCTTTCTAAATTACCACTCATCTTGAGTTAACTTTGGTTAATCGCCCAAGATTTGTATAATGTAGGTATATGTCCCGTATGAGCCATGCCTCTAAGTTCATCAATCTAATAGAGAGAGCTTAGTTAAGTCAAACCCAAGGTTTAATAGGTGGGCATCACAATTTTCCTGTCGTACTTTACCAAGGTAAATCAAGTCACTTTGCTTTGGCAAACGTGCTACGATTGAACAAGGTAATAGTAAGTATTAAACTTTGGTAGGCATATAATAAGTGACTTAATTTTGTGACAATTAACTATGCATGCATCAAATATACAAGCATCACATGCATCACATATAAGCATACAGAAATGTGACATGGTTATGGCCCTTTTCTATGATCTTCTCAAGCCAATGAGAAGAGCGAATGGTCAACTTAAGGAATAATATTTTCTCCAAGTCTTCCAAGGTCGTCATGTGTTGTTGGCTTCCTTCCTTTAGACCATCCTCCAGTAGTCTAGAACTATTCTACATTGTACATTACAATTAAAAAAAACCTTGAGTTACATTCGAGGGTAATCTAATTTTACAATCGAAAAAATAAAAGCGAAAGGCACGACACACAGGCCGTATTATGAATTATAACAAACACACACATATCCAATCACATTGGATTAGGGGCCATAACCATGCATCATGTCATATAATGTTCAAAACAATAATGACAAAATTTTATTATGATCCTAAGCAAAAAATATTAGCTGCAACGCCACGGCAGTCCCACTAGCCGGTTAGCCGGCGGGGGTAGTGGGGATAGCACCCCCGACGAAAAATTATTTTATAGACTCATTGAATGAGTCACTTCCCATTCTGTCCATCACTATGAACCTGAGACCATCCGGTCGATCAGGTTCACTCGACACCATTCGATCGGCACAGGTCCACTCGACACCATTCGATCGACATAGATCCACTCGGCACCATCCGATCGGCATAGGCCCACTTGGCACCATTCGATTGACACAGTCCGATCGGCTTAGGTCCACTTGGCATCATCCGATCGGAATAGGTCCACTTGGCACCATCCGATCGACACAGATTGATCGACTCAGGTCCACTCGACACCATCCGATCGACAAAGGCCCGCTCAACAGACTATCAGAGTGGCACAATGCAAGCCCAGAATAACATGCATATCATAATAAAGAACGTTCTAACTTATGTCACATATAACAACAAAAAAATGAGTATTGCTTTCACAAGTGGCTCTGATACCACTGTAGGGAATCCATACGCGCTCAGAAATAATTTTATAAGCACTAAGCAGTGGAAAACAGGATCGCTCTAGAGATCCATGCGAAAACTGTTGGGATGTATACTGAAAAGTCTATCTTTTGTATGAACATCTTTATTTTTGAAATAAGAATCACATGATCATTATTTGCATATTTAAAGTTATACATATTGTCTGATACATTACATTGTAGATAACATGGTGTGTAGTGTCACACGGGAGATCATGTTATCAGTTCCTTGTCGAGTATAAGTAAAGGCTCACAACCGAGATGGTTTTGGACAAACCATTGGTATGGTTGTAGGGTGATTTGGTATTGGTTTGTCTTGACCATAGAATTACACTAGTACACTTTGTGTGTATTGAACAGGACCGACTTAGAGGTGATTCGATTTATTGATGACTACATAATTGAATCGGACCTCAGATATTATGATGTGCATGCTCTTAATCCCGATATAATAACGGGCACATATACTCAGTATTTATTTCTTTGATTTACCAATGGGCGAGATTTATAGAGTAAATCGATAGGCTCGGTAAGTTGAAAAATGATATTATTTACATGGTGTGCCATTGATTATAGGAGGAAACTGTGTCCTATATATTAAGATGATGATGTCCCCTTGAAGTGCTCATAAGGTTCATCATGTAAATCCTGCAGGTGGACTTGATCCGACATGATGATAAGGTTGAGTGGTACTACTCATGAAGTTAAATGTTGATTAATTTAATTGTTAGTAAATTAATTAATTGACGGACATTCGATATCTTAAACACGGGGAGATATTTATACAATTAATATATGGAGCCCATATTTATTTATGGGGGTTGGTGAGGTAGATAAATGATAATCCTCTAGTGGAATGAATTATCATTAATGGATCGAATTTTATGTGGGCTCCATCCATTGGGTGGCCAAGATCCAACTCCTCCTCATAGTCCCTATTGTAGCCTATTAAAACCCTCTTGAAGCCTAGATCCGACGGTGGAGACTAAATCTCTAGATCCGACAGTGGAGATTAAATCTCTAGATCTGACGGTGGAGACTAAATCTCTAGATCCGACGATGGAGATTAAATCTCTAGATCCGACGGTGAAGATTAAATCTCTAGATCCGACGGTGGAGATTAAAAGGAGGATTAAGCCTAGCTCTATAAAAGGAGGGCTAAGGGCTTGGGCGGTGAGATATCCAATTAGGGTTAGGGCTTTTGGAGTTGGCTTGAGAGAAGAGGTGGGCGGCAACCCTAGGTTGTTCTTCTTCCTATTGGGTGGCGGCAAGGCTTCTAGGTTTTGGCTCTTCTTGGCCAGCGGTGCCTCACCCTCTCTCTCTCTCTTGATTGGCTGACAACTCCACCCTCTCTCTCTCTCTTTGGCTGGCGGCATCCTTTCTTCAAGGTTGGTCGGTGCTCCTTCATCTTCTCCTTGGCCGGCGGCAACATCAAGTTCCTTGGCTTGGTGGTCGGTTCTAGATAGGAGAAAAAGTTTTGTTTTATTCTTCCCTTTGTTCGGAGCGAGCAAGGAAGGGAAGAATGTGATCTAGGAGGCTTCAACTTTTGGAAGATCGTCACCCACATGACGTCCAAAAGGAGGAAGGACATACAATAGAAGACCTAGAGATAAACAAGAGGTATAATTCTTGTTTAAGTATGTTTTCTTATTCTATGCAAATTGTATGTATTGTATGTGGCTAATTTACTTGGATCCCGAAGACAAACAAAAAAACCGGCGATCCATACATCATCTATTCTGCGGTTAATCGAAGATAAGAGGTAGGTTACTTGAACAACAAGTTTGTTCAAGTGACCACTCTTTTCGAATAGCACGATGATGGATCAGTTGCTTGGGCAATCTCTCTTTGTCAAGGATTATTTTTTTAATCCGGAGACATAGATGGGATCGCCATGCACTAGCGATCGAGGTGGGAAGCGAAGCTTCCGATCCACCCTTCAATTGGTATCAGAGCACGGTTTCCGGTTTTGTGTGTTTAGGATTCAGTTACTTTTATGCACTTATCATATATTGTATGTGCCGGATAATAGTAGGATGTGCGTAGGCTAACTTTTTGGTTGCAGGCATAAGATCCAACTATTATGGCCATATGTGTGTAATTGTATTATTATTTGAATCCTCAGGGTTGACGAGGCTAGTATTTAATTTTTGTAATTAAGTACAACATTGTTTAGCTACTCTTTTATATTAGTTTACTTTCGATCTAGATTTTATGTACACTCCTTCGTGGAGTATAGGATCGATGGATGTAAATTAAAATAATTTTTCTCGGCTCAGATCTCTGGATGGCTTGTACATGGCGTAGGGAGGAGAGGACGAGATGACGATACGACGGGAGGCATATTGGAGAACAAAAGCCATAATAGTTGGAAAATATTTTTTTTCATATTTATTGCTTCTTGTTTGATATGCATGTCGTGTGCTAGGAAAATTCCTCAATTTTAAATTACTAAGTGGGAGAGGGATATTTTTTATAAATTCCCACGACCTCCATTACGATTTGACATGTGATGCAAACAAACTTGCGCATCGGCTCTGAGTGTCTTCCTCCCCATCGGATGAGTTTGTTTTGCGAATCACAGGGTCATATATGGTTATAAGAAATTATTAAGGAGCGTGTGTACTTCCCCATCGGAAGGCACATAACCCGAGATAATTGCCTTGGTATCAAGTAATGGTGAACACTTAGATGCAAATAGGAGTATCCTCCCCATCGAAGTCATTGCTTTTATTTGTAGGACCGAAGAGAAACCAACTATTAATTTTATTTGTCAAAAAGTTAGGTTGATAGAATAATAAAATTAATGGGTAAAACCTCCTCTTATAAATGTAGAATTCGTATACGTCCACACGATCGTGACATACGATAT
Organism: Wurfbainia villosa; assembly: GCA_025175895.1. Taxonomy (NCBI): domain Eukaryota; kingdom Viridiplantae; phylum Streptophyta; class Magnoliopsida; order Zingiberales; family Zingiberaceae; genus Wurfbainia; species Wurfbainia villosa. The sequence goes on from CM046006.1 coordinate 38,220,243, forward strand.
TCTCGGTGTTTTGAGGTATTGGTTGATTTTAAAATTTTATTGTTTGAGGAATTAATAATTTTTTGAAATCTAATGTTTTGATCTATGTGATTCTTAGGTTTTTCAAAAATGACTTTCAACCCGCTTGCTGTGATACTAAAAGAGAATAAACTTACTGAACCTAATTATGTTGATTGGAAAAGGAATCTTGATATTGTCTTGACTATTGAGGAGTACAAGTATGTACTCTTCGAAGAGTGTCCTCCTAAGCCTGTGGATGATTCTAGGGAAAAGGAGAAGGAGAATTATAAGAAGTGGATAAAGGCTGATGAGATGGCACAGTGTTACATTTTGGCTTCTATGTCAAATGTATTGCAACATCAACATCAAGCCATGCCCACTGCTTATGACATGATGCTCAATCTCAAGGAGCTTTTCGAACACCAGAATCGGGCTGCTAGGCAGGAAGCCATGAGGAACTTGATGGCGACCACCATGATCGAGGGAACACCCGTGAGGGATCATGTTCTTAAGATGATGGCTCATTTGAATGAACTGGAAGTCCTTGGAGCTGAGATTGATGGGGAAACCCAGGTCGATATCATTCTCTAGTCTCTACCTAGGAGTTTTGAGTAGTTTCACCTGAATTATAACATGAATAAGAGGTTGTATTCGTTGGCAGAGCTTCTGACAGAACTCTAGGCGGCAGAGGGGTTTTTTCGTCAGAGTGCTCAGGCTCAGGCCATGATTGTCCAAAAGGTTTCTACTTATAAGTCGAAAGGCAAGAAGAAGAAGAAACAAGGTGGGGCAAAGGTGGCGGGAGGATCTCAGGGAGGAGTGAAGAAGCCGAAAGGCAAGTGCTTCACTTGCAAGAAGACTGGACATTGGAAGAAGGACTGCCCCAATCAGAAGTAGAACAAAGGTATATCTTTTGGCCTAGTCGTTGAAACATGTTTAGCGGTGTTATCTACCGGCACCTAGTGTGTAGATACGGGATCCACTGATCATGTCTGCAATACTTTGTAGGGGTTCCAGGAAACTAGACGACTAGCTAAGGGGGAGATTACCGTTTACTTGGGTGATGCTACGAAGGTGGCGACTATTGCAGTAGGAGATGTTTATTTATCTTTCGATAGGAATAAAACTTTGCTTCTGAGAAATTGCCTTTATGTACCTTTATTTAGAAAGAATTTAATTTCAGTTTCTAAATTATTTTTGGATGGATATTCTATTTCTTTTAATGATAGAGTTGTTATAAAAAGGAATAGGGAGATTATCTGTTCTAGTGCGTTGACAGGCAATTTATATACACTTGAACCAAAAGCTCCCACGATGCAAATAAAAGTAAACAACTCATCTTCTAATTCTAATAAGAGAAAAGAACCTTCGAAAATGAACCAAACATATCTTTGGCATCTAAGGTTAGGTCATATTAACCTGAGTAGAATTCAAAGATTGATAGCTGATGGACTTTTGGGTTCATTGGTAGTGGAAGATTTCCCAACCTGTGAATCTTGCTTGGAAGGTAAAATGACCAAGAGGCCTTTTAAGGCCAAGGGGTATAGAGCCAAAGATGTGTTGAAATTAGTTCATTCTGATTTGTGTGGTCCTATGTCTATCCAGGCAAGAGGTGGTTTTGAATATTTCGTCTCTTTTATAGATGATTATTCAAGATATGGATACATTTACTTGATGCGCCGCAAGTCTGAATGCTTTGATAGATTCAAAGAATTCAAGGCTGATGTGGAGAAACGTCATGGTAAAAGTATCAAGACACTATGATCTGATCGTGGTGGTGAGTACCTCTTGGGAGAGTTTAGGAATTACTTATTAGAGGCTGGGATTCAATCCCAATTGTCTGCACCTGGCACACCCCAGCAGAATGGTGTAGCGGAGCAAAGGAATAGGACTCTTATGGAGATGGTTAGATTGATGATGAGTTATTTTGAGTTGCCAGATTCGTTCTGGAGGTATGCTCTGGATACGACAGTGTATATTCTGAACTTGGTACCATCTAAATCAGTGCTTTCTACTCCCACAAAATTATGGACTGGGCGAAAGCCTAGTCTGAGACATATTCAGATTTGGGGGAGTCCAACACATGTGCTGAAGGCAGATGCTGGTAAGTTGGAACCTCGTACAGAAGTGCGCTTGTTCGTAGGCTATCCTAGAGGAACGAAAGGTGGTTTGTTTTATAGTCCTAGAGATCAGAGGGTGATCATTAGCACGAATGCTAGATTTCTAGAGGAAAACTATGTGATAAACCACAAGCCCATGAGTAAGACTGTTCTGGAAAAATTGAGAGGGGAAATCACTACTTCAGTACCACCGGTACAAGAGGATATACCACAAGTGACTGCACCGCGTGTTACAAAAGATACACAGGTGATACTATTAGGGCAATCTCTTGCCATGATAAGGTTTTGATGTGTGTGGCAAAGGGTTTAAGTTAGATTTTTATTATGATTTGATATGTGCGTTGGAGTCTTACAGGGCTTAGTAATTCGCATATGGAGCCTTGGCGAGTTTCACCTCTCATGACTCGGTCCTTGAGTCGGTGAAGGATGGTTTTGCGGAAGCCATGCACTTGGAACATCCGAGGGACCGCCGGACGAGGAGCTTAGAGTGAAGCCGGAGGAAGTAGACTTCAGGGCGAGACGCGAAGGATGGCACTGCAGAGCCGTGCGCTTGGCGCATCCGAGCGACGTGGCCGAATGAAGATAACTTCAAAGGCGAGGGACTCTGAGGGATGAGAGTGAGCGAATGTAACCCGGGAAAGGGGTAGCGCTCTTAGGTGAAACTTGGCCATTTGGCTAAGTGTCGGATGGAATTTCCCGACATCAGTTGACTACCATGTTATGGTAGTCAACTACTCTAAGTCGACGGTGACTCGACTAGTGTTCGAGTCCGATTCAAGTGCCAACAGTCGACTGCCATGGATTGACAGTCGACTGCGAGACCACCAGTCGACTGATGAAGGCATCAGTCGACTGGTCGCAAGTGTTTCAGGCACAGAATGGAGTCGAGCTCACGGAGCACTCGACTGATCGAGCATCAGTCGACTGATGTCGGTACCGTTGGATATAATTCAACGTGGAAAGCAGCCGATATTGGGCAACGACTACAGGACCAATCGACTGATAGGGACATCAGTCGACTGCTCCTGTGTCAACGGGAAGAAACCCTCTTCCTCTATAAAGAGAAAGGGTGTGGGGCTTTGGGGGCCTAATGTTCATGCTCTAATCTTCTCCCAAAGTGCCCTAAAGTATTCCCACTCTTCTTACTTGCTATTATTCCATTCTATTGTAAGAAGAGGGATTGTAAAGAGGTTACCTCCACCTAGCTTGGTGCAAAGGAGAGATCTAGTGGATTTGGCAAAGGAGTGATTCACCTTGGACGAATCGGGATCGTGGATTAGCGGCGTAGCCGTGAACCACGTTACATTTCGGTGTTAGTATTGTTTGTATTCTTATTTCTATTTTGCTTGTCTTGTTTTGTTTTTCCGCTTGCGCTAATCTCTTTGTAGATGAGCAAAATTTACCACCAAACGATTGAGGGCTATTCACCCCCCTCTAGCCGGCCGATCGATCCCCTACAAGTGGTATCAGAGCCGAGGAAAGCTTGTTAAGGACTAACCGCCACAACAAGCACAATCAAGGATGGCCGGCTCAAACATTCACCCTCCGAAATTTAAAGGCAAATTCTCTTGGTGGAAAAAGAGAATGGAGGTATTCTTTGAAACCGATTTTGATATTATGCTTATAATGGAAAATGGTTTTGAGATGCCTAGGGACGAAGAGGGTGAACAAATAGAGAAGTCAAGGTGGACGAAAAAGCAAAGGGAAGAGCACCTTGCAAACTCAAAATCCAAGCACCATCTCTTCAATGTGCTCCCCCAACAAGAGATCAACTGGATTGGGGAGTGCTCAAGTGCCAAGGAGATGTGGGAGAGATTGGTTGAACTTCATGAAGGCACTTTGGAAGCCAAGCTTGCAAGGAGAGACCTCTTCCGCTCCCAACTATCAAACATCAAATTAGAAAAGGGAGAAAAGGTAACACCATTGCATTCTAGGTTTAAAGAAATTTTGATTGGACTAACAAGTGTAGGAGAAAGACTTTCGAACCGGGATATGCTCATGAAAGAAATCAATTCTTTTCCCCGGTCATCGAAATGGAGCTCGATGGTGGACTCCTTCTACATGTCCAAGAACCTAGAAGTGAGCACCTTGGAGGAGTTCTTTTCAACCATGGAGCTCCACGAAACAAGGCTTGAAGGAATAGCTGAAGAGCCTAGAATTCAACCTTCAAGAGGGGTAGCCTTGATGGCCCACAAAGGGAAGAAGAAGATGGAGATCCCCTCCTCATCCGATGAAGCATCCTCATCCTCCTCCATGGATAGCACGGAAGAAGCCTATATGGTAAGGAGGGTAAGGCGTGTTTTAAGAAATTTTGAATTTAATAAATCTAATGATATGAGTAGAAGACCAAGGGGGAAGATTATTTGCTACAATTTCCAAGGAGAGGGACACATAAGGGACAATTGTCCCCTCTTGAACAAGAGCAAGGAGGAGAAGAGAAAGAAGGAAGAAAAGAAGAAGAAGAAGGGGAGCAAGAAGATAGAAGAGAAGAAGGCCAAGGAAAAGGGGAAAACCAAAGCTCTCAAGGCAAGGACTTGGGATGATCCTTCATCATCATCATCATCATCATCCGAAGAAGAAGAACATGTCTACTTCACCTTGCCCTAATGACGTTTGATGATCTCTCCACCTCCTCCTCCGATGGTGAAGAAGCAAGCTCAAGTGGAGAGAGCTCAAGTGAAGGGGGAGCCTCCTCTACATCCTCATCATTGGAAGAGGATTTGGTAAGTGAGGTAACAAATCTACCCCCTAAGCAAATAATGTCCTTGATTTCTAGCCTCACTAAGGACTTATTTAGGGCAAATAAGAAAAATAAATGCATGCTAGATCAAATTAAGGACTTAGAAGAAAAATTAGAAAAAACATGCTTAAATATAAATGAAAATATTTCTTCTAGTCATGATGATGCATGCTCACATGAATATATGTCATTTAATGTTAGTGATGCATGCATAGAGGAAAATAGGGCTCTAAGGGAAAAGGTAGACCATTTGACCAAGGCCCTAGAAAAATTTACAATAGGCTCCAATACCCTTAACATGATAATTGGGAGCCAAAGGGCAAGCTTCAACAAGAAAGGCCTAGGTTATAAGGAAAAGAAAAATGAAAAGGCCTATAAATGTCTAATAGCTAGGGGTTAAGACAAAAAGAAGGTAATAGCTAGAAAATGGATCCCTAAAGAATTTTTAGTGAACCCTATAGGCAAGAATTTATATTGGTTTCCAAAATCCATCCTTAAGGGTTAATAAAACCCTAGAATAGTCAACCATATGGAATTCACCTATATCATATTTTTGGTTGACTTAGGATGGCGGGACAACATTTTTGAAATAGTGTTAGGTGATGATAATGCACCTATAAATAGATAAATCATGCCTTAGGTGATATTTGCCTTATTATCATGATGTAATACCTAATGCATGGTTACAATTTGATGAATTCATTTGTTTCATGATCATAATGTGAAATTAATTCATATATGTCTTTATGATCATGTTGGGCGTTAGGATGATACTTAACCTTGATAGAATTGCATGAAAATTAATGGTTAAGTATATACAAATACCTTTAAGATGCATCTCACACTCACCATAGGCTACCTTGATTGAAAACTTAGCATGAGTGAGATGTTAGGATGATACAAATGTCCACTAGTGCCTATGACAGTTAGATGGTCATTTAAGGTATCAAAATAGCAATAATAGACCAATCATGGGGAAGGCTTATGTTTAATTCATAGACATATTGCCCAAAGATCATGGTTGGATATTTCATATGTTTTCAAAACAATTTCTTACTTTAAAATCTATGTATTCATGTTTTGAAACAATCCAAAGCAAGACTAGGTGTTAAAATGGATACTAACTTAAACAAAAACCTAGTTGTTTTTAAAGCTTTTGGATTTTTGGCAAATACTTGAAAATATAATGATTTTTCATGGACAACTATTTTTCATTGATAAATATACTCACAATAAATATGTTCCCCAAATTTCATGATTTTTTGAATTTTATAGATTTTCTAATGCATTTCTGAAATCCACCCTGAAAACCTGAAAAACCCGAAATGCATGTGCTAGTCGACTAGTAGTTTGAACCAGTCGACTGGTAGCCTGATAACATGCCCAGTAATTTCTTTTATCCAATTTTAAGGTATGTTTTGGTTTTTGTTTCTCTAGACTGTTGGTGCAATCGACCCAGGTCACGATTGACCATACTCGAGTTTGACTCGAGTAATGTTTTGATGTTTGACATAGGATTTTTGACAAAGTGGTTTGACATTGATGTCGGTTAATATGTTGGGGAGATTGTTGGAGCAATTGACCCAGGTTATAATTGACCAGACTCGAGTTTGACTCGAGGGAGATCTTGATGGTTGACTAGGGTTGACCATGTGATTAAGGGAAAGTCCAAGCATGGGTCTTGGCAAGGTAAAGTCCGAGTCATGAGTACTTGGCATGGAAAGTCCAAGTGGGACACTTGGCATTTGGGAAAGTCCAAGTCTTGAGTACTTGGCACAAGGAAAAGTCCAAGCATGGGTCTTGGCATGGGAAGTCCAACATGGGTTGGCAAGGGAAAGTCCAAGCATGAGTCTTGGCATTTGAGAAGTCCAAGGGGATTGATATTGGCGGCGTAAAGTCCAAGGGTGAAGTCTTGGTAGCATAAGTCCAATGGTTGGCGGCGTAAAGTCCAAGCAGAGTCTTGGCGGCGTAAGTGCAATGTGCCTTGGCGGTGTAGACACCGTTAGCATGACATAGCCGAGGGAAGCACCTGGAGGCTAGCGCGATGGATGAACAAGTCATGGATGACTTGGAGGGATCCGAGAGACGTGAGGCTGATGGAGGTGGCTAGAAGGCTTAGGTCTAGGCTAAGGGTGGTCTAGCAAGTATGGGGGCACCATACTTGGGTTAAAACCTCATTTTTGAGGTTGGCAGTCGACTGGCATTGTGGCCGGTTCGACTGCCGTGAGTCGACTTGAGTTCGACTGCCATTTTAGAGCTGGAAATGCTCTGGTAGTCGACTGCTCATTGGAGCAAGCAATCGAGTGTCGGCGAATGATCGCCGCCGGTCGGTTGGCGCACAGGCGCTCCGTAGCCGACTGGCCAATCGGCTACGGGTGTTGGCAGTCGACTGCCAATGTTGGCAGTCGATTGCCAAGAGATCCGTTGGAGTTTTTCCAGCGTGGATCGAGCCATTATCTCACGACAACAGTGGCATCAGTCGACTGATGGGCGGAAATCCAGGTCGCGCGCAAGGATAAAAGGAGCTCGACGGGAGGGTTTTTGGCATCGATTTCTTGGACGTCTTGAGGCGATTTGCTGTTGTAAATCAGGGTCTTCAACCACAATTCAAGCGATCAACAAGCAAGCAATCCAAAGGCATTTGTAAAGCATTCTCTTTACTTATATTGCATTGTATCTCATTTTATTTGCTTGTTGTTATTTGATTATAGTTGTAATCTTATTGTAAGAGGTTTCTCCACCTTCGACTTGTGTCGAGAAGGAGTATTTATCATAGTGGTGTGTGATTAGCATCGCTAGGGTTCGTACGAACCCAATCCGTGGAGTAGGAACCGTTTTGGTTCCGAACCACATTATATCCTTGTGTTAGTGTGTTGTTCATTTCGTTATCGTTATTACTTTTCTATTTCCGCTGTGCTAACGAAATTGTAGAGACGAACACGCGATCAAATTCCATCATCGTACGACAACGCGCTATTCACCTCCCCTCTAGCGGGCGCACAGGTCCCAACAAGTGGTATCAGAGCCCGGGGCTCTACGGATTAACAACCCAGAGTCAAGACGCTAGAGGGAAAGATGGAAATCCAAGGACATTTGGGATGGGATATCAACACACCTATCCCCTATACCTTCTATGGACAAGAAGGGTTTAAGCAATGGAAGTCAAGAATTGAAGACTTCCTAATGATGAGGGACTTCGAAGAATGGTCTATCTTGACGGAGGGTTTTAGCTATCCAATAGGACCAAAGGGAGGGTTCCTCAAGAAGAAGAAGTGGAGTGAAGATCAACTCCAAGCCTTCGAGAAAAACATGAAGGTAGTAAAATTTATTCTTGATTTGGTCCCTAATGAAATTGTGTGTATGGTAGGGCACTATATGGATGCTAAGGAATTGTGGAGCCAAGTGGAAAAGCTTCATGAAAATCCATCATCAATCCAAGAAGAAGAAGAAGAAGAGGAGTGTTCACCCTCTCAAGCTTAAGCAAGTACATCATCATCTAAAGAGCTTGAGGATTCGGAGGTTGATAGGGAGTCAACTTCCGGATCGGTGGAGGAAGTGGAAGAAGCATCCACTTCAAGGACTGAGGGGGAGGAGAGAACTTCCACACCAGAACATCATGAAGAAGCCCAAAGTCCAATTCCAGTCTCCATTGACCTAGGTAACTCAAACATATGTGTTAATAATAAAATGCATATAATATGTTTTGAGGGTAGGGAAATCGGGCACTATAAGAGCAAGTGCCCAAAGAAGGTTAGGATAGCTCCACCGGCACCAAAAGTCAAGGATGCCGGTGCCCCAAATCAAAAGAGCAAGGAGCACATCATATGCTTCAAGTGCAATCCAAAGGGGCATTATCGGAGTCAATGCCCTAGGGGGAAGAAGAAGGGGCAAGGAGGAGCATTACAAGTAGGGGGAGCTTCTATAGCTAACCCTAAGGTATATTTAAATAATGCACATTCTAAATTTAAAAGTCAAAAGCATGCTAGAAATTTTAATTCTCTTGCAATTCACCATGAAAAGCATGCTAGAGATAAATATATTTGTTTAGGAGCTAAAAGTGTTAACTTCAAAAGTAAGGAGAAATTTGGGACTAATGTCCCTAAAAACAAGTTATCTAAGGATAAACCTAGGTCAAATAACTCAAGACCAATCCTACCTAGGGAGACAATTAGGAAGGTACAAGAACATCTAGGTCTAAACCCTAAATGGACTAGGCATAAGCCTAGAAAGTCCCATGCCCAAGAATTTAATCAAAAATCAATTGGGCAATTGGAATTAGAAAACCAAGCCTTGAGGTCAAGGCTTGAGAAATTAGAAAAGACCCTTAGGAATATACAAAACCAATTTAAAGGGTCTAATGGTCAAAGTCAAAGGTCCAAAAGTCAAAGTCAACACCAAGGACCTAAGAGTCAAAAGTCAACCAAGGGCAAGTAAGGTTTGGGTCACAAACCTAAGCCTAAGGTAGCTTACCATAGTGTTCCATTTGATTATGGGACACAAACTAGGTCTAGGAAGACCAAGGTCAATAGGGAAGTCATCCCTAAGGTTGACCAAAGGTTGTGCCTAGTGGCTAGGGTTTCTAGGAAACCTAGGGTGGCCACCAAGAAGGTTGCAAGGGGAGTTACCCCTAGAGTCAACCTAGGCAAGACCCAAGTGACCAAGGCTAATAAGCCTAGAAGGGTCATTAGGAAGGTATCTAGGGAGGTTATCCCTAAGGAATACCTAATTAACCCTAGGAGCTCAAATCGATTTTGGGTTCCTAAGAGCGTGATTGATTCACGCTAAGATGGGTTTAGGGTGTGCCAACCTTGATTGGATGGGTAGTTAACTCAACCATGGAAAAGGTGGCATTTTAGGTCATTTTCAAGGTTATGGTTACCTTGGGATGTGGTTAGATTTGAATTCTAAAGGATTTTAGGATGTGCCAATATTAATTGAGAAGTTTTGATAAAATGATCAAATTGGCACAAGTTGGGTTTAGAGGTTAGTGTGTCATTTTGGGTTTTTGGCACACTAGGGAGATTAGGTTAATATGGCAAAATATGATTAATCCCAACAAATAGAAATTAATATTAAAATTTAGGTATTATTATACCTATATATTTTATATGCCATGCTTTTTTTGCCATATAACATGTCATGACATCATGCTTACTTTTAATCATTTTATATGTCATGTTCGTGTTTTAGGATTAAGGTTTTAAATATCATGTGTTTTTAGATCTCATCTTATGCCATGACATCATGATTATGAGCATATGCTTATTTATATCATCATTAATGCCATAATCATTCATGCATTTAAGAAAATTTCGATTGAAATTAATTTAAGGACTATGACATGACTTGGAGTCTCATTCATAAGGGAATCAAGTAGGGTTGCCTTAGAAGATGCATGAAACCCTAGTTTAAATGAACCAAAACCCACATCTCACGTCCAATTGACATGTATATGTATTTATACACCCTAGATACATGTGAGATGCTAGGATATGAGTTAAGTTCAAGGTGCATAGTTTTTGCATCTAGATGAACTAAAACTCATCTAATTTCAATTGTGGATCATTGGGAGAGCATGTGTATAAGTCATGTACATAAAGCCCAAGGAATATGATCCAAAAAAAGGTTTTGAAAACATTTTAAAATCATTTTGAAAAACCTTGGTGAAGTCTATCTTTTGATAGCAATCACCATTGATAGAGTTGATACAAAATAGGGCCAAAACATTGAAAATTTCAATGGTTTTGAGTTTTGTATCAAACTCACTATTTTATGGGTAAAATAATTTTCAAATATTTTTCACCCATTGTATTGACTATAAGTAATATACGTATCAAGTTTCGTGATTTTTCAAAATACGTAGAATTACTTATGACTTTTCAAAACTCGATTCTGATAGCTGAAATTCGGAAATTTCAGCTATCAGTCGACTGCCCTTTGTGGCAGTCGACTGATGAGAGTGGCAGTCGACTGTCAGGTCTGATTTTGGGTTAACAAGGTTTGTTTAGCCCATTTTCAGCCATGGTAAAGGCCTCTAACCACTTCTAACCCTAGGATATGCTTTGGGAAGCATTATAAAGGGTGAAAATCCATTGGATATGGATTAGGAGAAGTGTTAGGTCAAAGTATCAAATTTAGGGTATGGAAAGTTCAAGTTTAAACTTAGAACCTTAATTTTGATGGTTTAGAGTTTCTATTGGCTTAGGGACTGCCCAAGGACATTGTTGGTGCAATGGTCAAGGGGGAGCAAGCCTTTAGGGGGAGTTATCCATCTTGGGATGATGAATGTGTTTCTCCTCTTGAAGGGGGAGAAGTTATTGGGAGAATATCATCAATTGGGAAAATTGATGGGATTTTGAGAGACCCAATTTGGAAATTGGGAGAGAATATAGGATTGCCTCTCTTGAGTGATATGAGACTTATCACTAGGAAGATGGTAGGCATCCTAGGTATTTTTGGATCAAGGAGGAGATTATAAGATCTCATTAGGACATGAGACATTGACCTCCTTGGAGAGATAACCTTTTTGATGTATGTCAAAAAGGGGGAGAAGATTAAATTACCAATTTGGAAAATTGGTAGGGGAATTTGAGTTAGGAGAATAACTCAAGGTTTGTTTTGTCAAACATAAAAAAGGGGGAGATTGTTGGTACAATCGGCCCAGGTCACGATTGACCATACTCGAGTTTGACTCGAGTAATGTTTTGATTTTTGACATAGGATGTTTGACAAAGTGGTTTGACATTGATGTCGGTTAATATGTTGGGGAGATTGTTGGAGCAATCGACCCAGGTTATAATTGACCAGACTCGAGTTTGACTCGAGGGAGATCTTGATGGTTGACTAGGGTTGACCATGTGATTAAGGGAAAGTCCAAGCATGAGTCTTGGCAAGGTAAAGTCCGAGTCATGAGTACTTGGCATGGAAAGTCCAAGTGGGACACTTGGCATTTGGGAAAGTCCAAGTCTTGAGTACTTGGCACAAGGAAAAGTCCAAGCATGGGTCTTGGCATGGAAAGTCCAACATGGGTTGGCAAGGGAAAGTCCAAGCTTGAGTCTTGGCATTTGAGAAGTCCAAGGGAGATATTGGAGGCGTAAAGTCCAAGCGGAAGTCTTGGCAGCATAAGTCCAATGGTTGGCGGCGTAAAGTCCAAGCGGAGTCTTGGCAGCGTAAGTGCAATGTGCCTTGGCGGTGTAGACACCGTTAGCATGACATAGCCGATGGAAGCACCTAGAGGCTAGCGCGATGGATGAACAAGTCATGGATGACTTGGAGGGATCCGAAAGGCGTGAGGCTGATGAAGGTGGCTAGAAGGCTTAGGTCTAGGCTAAGGGTGGTCAAGCAAGTATGGGGGCACCATACTTGGGTTAAAACCTCATTTTTGAGGTTGGCAGTCGACTGACATTGTGGCCGGTTCGACTGCCGTGAGTCGACTTGAGTTCGACTGCCATTTTAGAGCTGGAAATGCTCGCGTGACCGCTCATTGGAGCGATCGGTGTGTCGATATGGTAGTCGACCGCTAAGGGTTGGCAATCGCCGCGCTTAGGTTGGTACCGACAGAATGCTCCGTGGCCGACTGACCCGGCGATCACGGGCGATCGGCCGCCAATGTTGCGATCCGACCGCCAAGAGATCCGTTGGAGTTTTTCCAGTGTGGATCGAGCCGTTGTCTCACGACAACAGTGGCATCAGTCGACTGGTGACTTATGGCAGTCGACTGATGGGCGGAAATCTAGGTCACACACAAGGATAAAAGGAGCTCGACGGGAGGGTTTTTGGCACCGATTTCTTGGACGTCTTGAGGCAATTTGCTATTGCAAATCAGGGTCTTCAACCACGATTCAAACGATCAACAAGCAAGCAATCCAAAGGCATTTGTAAAGCATTATCTTTACTTATATTGCATTGTATCTCATTTTATTTGCTTGTTGTTATTTGATTATAGTTGTAATCTTATTGTAAGAGGTTTCTCCACCTCCGACTTGTGTCGAGAAGGAGTATTTATCATAGTGGTGTGTGATTGGCATCGCTAGGGTTCGTACGAACCCAATCCGTGGAGTAGGAACCGTTTTGGTTCCGAACCATGTTATATCCTTGTGTTAGCATGTTGTTCATTTCGTTATCGTTATTACTTTTCTATTTCCGCTGTGCTAACGAAATTATAGAGACGAACACGCGATCAAATTCCATCATCGTACGACAACGTGCTATTCACCCCCCTCTAGCGGGCGCACAGGTCCCAACATAGACTTGATGCCATGCTGTATAAACTTTGTTAATTATTTTTGATGGTGTCAAAGGGGGAGAAATATATTTGTTTAAGTAATGAAGAATATATTTAGGGGGAGTTTCATGTATTAAGGGGGAGAGTTGCTAATCATGTTATTTACATGCTTTCTTTCCTTAATAGTTTATCAAATGTTTTACCTAACTTTAACGGATTGCCACACATCAAAAAGGGGGAGATTGTTAGGGCAATCTCTTGCCATGATAAGGTTTTGATGTGTGTGGCAAAGTGTTTAAGTTAGATTGTTATTATGATTTGATATGTGCGTTGGAGTCTTGTAGGGCTTAGTAATTCGCACATGGAGCCTTGGCGAGTTTCACCTCTCATGACTCGGTCCTTGAGTCGGTGAAGGATGGCTTTGCGGAAGCCATGCGCTTAGAGCATCCGAGGGACCGCTGGACGAGGAGCTTGGAGTGAAGCCGGAGGAAGTAGACTTCAGGGCGAGACGCGAAGGATGGCGCTGCAGAGCCGTGCGCTTGGCGCATCCGAGGGACATGGCCAGACGAAGATAACTTTAAAGGTGAGGGACTCTGAGGGATGAGAGTGAGCGAATGTAACCCGGGAAAGGGGTAGCGCTCTTAGGTGAAACTTGTCCATTTGGTTAAGTGTCGGATGGAATTTCCCGACATCAGTTGACTACCATGTTATGGTAGTCAACTACTCTAAGTCGACAGTGACTCGACTAGTGTTCGAGTCCAGTTCAAGTGCCAACAATCGACTGCCATGGATTGACAGTCGACTGCGAGACCACCAGTTGACTGATGAAGGCATCAGTCGACTGGTCACAAGTGTTTCGGGCACAGAATGGAGTCGAGCTCATGGAGCACTCGACTGATCGAGCATCAGTCGACTGATGTCGGTACCGTTGGATATAATCCAACGTGGAAAGTAGCCGTTATTGGGCAATGACTACAGGACCAGTCGACTGATAAGGACATCAGTCGACTGCTCCTGTTGTTAGGACCCTTGGAATGACTAGAGGGGGGGTGATTAGCCTTTCTTCTTTTCTACAAAAATTGTTAGCGGAAGCAATACAAAATATAAACAAAAATCAAAGCAAGAACAAAGCTAACACCCGATGTACGTGGTTCGGAGATGACGCTCCTACTCCACGGCAATCCGTAAGGTGGATTAGCCCTAATCAACCTTCACTAGAACCTCCTTTGGATGAACCAAGGTGGAGAAACCTTTCTTACAATGCTCTCCTCTTCTTTACAATGATGGATGATCAAGAACAAGAGAAGAGGAGGATTTAAATTACTAAAAACACTTGGAAGGCTTGGTGAGCATGAGAGTATAGTTAGGAGCAAGAGCACTTGCTTCACCAAGCTCCCCATGGCCCCTTTTTATAGAAGAGGGGCTGTTTTTCCCGTTGGGCGTCGATTAGTCGACTGATGCATGCCATCAGTCGACTGCCGCCGAAGCCAACGGCTTCTGAAACGCGATCTCCATGGAGATTCGTAGCCGTAATTTCCAACGGCCAGGTGATCAGTCGACTGATCCCTCCATCAGTCGACTGATGGGGTGATCAGTCGAGTGATTAAGGCAGCAGTCGAGTGAGACTGCATTCTGTGGCGATATTTCCCTTGATCAGTCGGTGATGCTTTCCGATCGATGATCGCGGCATCGATCGGTGATCGATCAAGGCGATCGGTGATGGTCAGGGTTTCATCCTGACTCAGTCGAACGCTTGACTAGTCGACTGATACATCGTATCAGTCGACTGATACTCATCAAGTATGAGTAACTCATACTTGATTTTATACCCTAGACCTAGACTCAACCTTCTAGCTCCTCAATAAGCCTTGCGCCTTCAGGATCCCTCCGAGTCCGCGACTTGTTCATCCTTTGCGCTTTGCTTCCAAGAGCTTCCTTTGGTTTCGTCATGTCTTGGGTTGCCAAATGCTTGGACTTTACGCCGCCAAGACTACAAGCTTGGACTTATGCTGCCAAGACTTTACTTTGGACTTCCTTTGCCAAGGTTCACTTTGGACTTTATGCTGCCAAGATTACAAGCTTGGTCTTATGCCGCCAAGTCCATCCCTTGGACTTCCTTTGCCAAGATCATACTTGGACTTCCTTTTACCAAGTACTTCATCCTTGGATTTCCCTGTCACTTAAACACATTCGTAATTAGATCACAAGATATTGCCTAACCTAGATGATTAGCCAAACATCAAAACATATAAATGCTTGGAGCATTGTTGCACCAACACCTGTGTCAACGGGAAGAAACTCTCTTCCTCTATAAAGAGGAAGGGTGTGGGGCTTTGGGGGCCTAATGTTCTTGCTCTAATCTTCTCCCAAAGTGCCCTAAAGTATTCCCACTCTTCTTACTTGCTATTATTCCATTCTATTGTAAGAAGAGGGATTGTAAAGAGGTTACCTCCACCTAGCTTGGTGCAAAGGAGAGATCTAGTGGATTTGGAAAAGGAGTGATTCACCTTGGACGAATCGGGATCGTGGATTAGTGGCGTAGCCGTGAACCACGTTACATTTCGGTGTTAGCATTGTTTGTATTCTTATTTCTATTTTGCTTGTCTTGTTTTGTTTTTCCGCTTGCGCTAATCTCTTTGTAGACGAGCAAAATCCACCACCAAATGATTGAGGGCTATTCACCCCCCTCTAGCCGATCGATCGATCCCCTACAGATACCTCATTGTAGTGGGAGGGTTGTTAGACAGCCTGATAGTTTATGTTCTTGGGAGAATCTTCTGATTTGGTCCCTGGCGAACATGAACATGATCCCTGGACATATGACGAGACAATCTAAGATAAAGATGCGGTATCATGGCAAAGTGCAATGAATTCTGAGATAGAATCTATGGATTCAAATCAAGTCTGCGAGCTAGTAGAACCACCCAATGGTGTAAAAATCATTAGATGTAAGTGGATCTACAAAAGAAAGAGAGGAATAGACGGGAAGGTTGAGACCTTCAAAGCAAGGATTGTTGCGAAAGGGTATACTCAGAAAGAGGGTATTGATTATGAGGAGACCTTTTTGTCGGTAGCCATGCTTAAGTCTATCTGGATTCTCTTATGTATTGTTGCTTATATGGATTATAAGGTATGATAGATGGATGTCAAGACATCTTTCCTTAGTGGAAGTCTTGAGGAAAACATCTATATGGAGCAACCAGAGAGATTCATTGCAAATGGCAAAGAGCATCTTGTGTGCGAGCTTAATCTGTCCATTTATGGATTGAAGCAAGTTTCGAGATCTTGGAACATCCACTTTGATGAGGTAATCCAGTCTTATGGATTTATTCAAAGTCTGGATGAGTCTTGTGTATACAAGAGATGTGACAGAAACGTAGTGATATTTCTTGTACTATACGTAGATGTCATTTTATTAATTGGCAACAATGTTAAGGTGTTATCAGACGTAAGGGTATGGTTGTCCAAACAGTTTGATATGGAGGACTTGGGAGAAGTGGGACACATCCTTGGGATCAAGGTTATAAGGGATCGCAGGAAAAGGATGTTGTGCTTGTCTCAAGCTTCATACATAGACACTATTTTGGCTCATTTTAGCATGCAGAACTCCAAGAAAGGTTTTCTACCTTTTAGGCATGGAGTTCCTTTATCTAAGGCGATGTGTCCTAGAACATCTAAGGAGATAGAGGAGATGAAGGCAGTTCCTTATGCTTCGGCAGTAGGAAGCCTCATGTATGCTATGCTATGTACGAGACCAAATATCTGCTTTGCCGTTGGCATGGTTAACAGATATTAGAGTAATCCAAGACAGGGACATTGGACTACGATAAAGCATATATTGAAGTACCTGAGAAGGACTGCGGATTATATGCTGGTATACCAGGCAAATCAATTACTCCATGTGGGTTACACATATTTTGACTTCCAATCAGATAGGGATAACAGTAAGTCTACCTCAGGTTTTGTGTTTACTTTGGGAGGTGGAGCCATTGTATGGAGGACTGTCAAGCAGAAATGCATGACAGACTCTACCATGGAAGCTGAGTATGTGGCAACCTCTAAGGCAGCCAAAGAAGCTGTATGGCTTAGGAACTTCTTGATGGACTTGGATGTGATTCCTGGTTTGCCCAGAACTATCACAATTTATTGTGATAACAGTGGTGCAGTTGTAAACTCGAAGGAACCATGAGCCCATAAGGCAAGTAAACACATAGAGCGCAAGTACCACCTGATACGAGAGATCGTAAAGCGGGTAGAAGTTGTTGTCGCCTAGATTGCATCAGAGGATGACCTAGTAAATCCTTTCACTAAGGCCCTTCTAAGAGAAAGCTTTGATAGGCATGTGGAGGGAATGAGAATCAGATGTATGACACTTAGATGGCAGCATAGTCTTTTAGTATAAGTGGGAGATTGTTGGGATGTATACTGAAAAGTCTATCTTTTGTATGAACATCTTTATTTTTGAAATAAGAATCACATGATCATTGTTTGCATATTTAAGGTTATACATATTGTCTGATACATTGCATTGTAGATAACATGGTATGTAGTGTCCCACGGGAGATCATGTTATCAGTTCATTGTAGAGTATAAGTAAAGGCTCACAACCGAGATGGTTTTGGACAAACCATTGGTATGGTTGTAGGGTGATTTGGTATTGGTTTATCTTGACCATATAATTACACTAGTATAATTTGTGTGTATTGAGTAGGACCGACTTAGAGGTGATTCGATTTATTGCTGACTGCATAATTGAATCGGACCTCGGATATTATGTTGCACATGCTCTTAATCCTAATATAATAATGGACATATGTACTTAGTATTTATTTATTTAATTTACCAATGGGCGAGATTTATAGAGTAAATCGATAGGCTCGGTAAGTTGGAAAATGATATTATTTATATGGTGTGTCGTTGATTATAGGAGGAAACCGTGTCCTATATATTAGGATGATGATGTCCCCTTGAGGAGCTCATAAGGTTCATCATGTAAACCCTGCAGGTGGACTTGGTCCGGCATGATGATAAGGTTGAGTGGTACTACTCATGGAGTTAGATGTTGATTAATTAATTGTCAGTAAATTAATTAATTGATGGACATTCGATATCTTAAACATGGAGCCCATATTTATTTATGGGGGTTGGTGAGGTAGATCAATGATAATCCTCTAGGGAAATGGATTATCATTAATGGATCGGATTTTATGTGGGCTGGATCCATTGGGTGGCCAAGATCCAACTCCTCCTCATGGTCCCTATTGTAGCCTATTAAAACCCTCATGAAGCCTAAATCCGACGGTGGAGACTAAATATCTAGATCCGACGGTGGAGATTAAATCTCTAGATCTGACGGTGGAGATTAAATCTCTAGATCCGACGGTGGAGATTAAATCTCTAGATCTGATGGTAGCGATTAAATCTCTAGATCTGACGGTGGAGATTAAAAGGAGGCTTAAGCCTAGCTTTATAAAAGGAGGGCTAAGGGCTTAGGCGGTGAGATATCCAATTAGGGTTAGGGTTTTTGGAGTTGGCTTGAGAGAAGAGGTGGGCGACAACCCTAGGTTGTTCTTCTTCATATTGGGTGGCGGCAAGGCTTCTAGGTTTTGGCTCTTCTTGGCTGGCGGCGCCTCACCCTCTGTCTCTCTAGATTGGCCGGCAACTCCACCCTCTCTCTCTCTCTCTCTCTCTCTTTGGCCGGCGACATCCTTTCTTCAAGGTTGGCCGACGCTCCTTCATCTTCTCCTTGGCCGACGACAACATCAAGTTCCTTGGCTTGATGGTCGGTTCTAGATAGGAGAAGAAGTTTTGTTTTATTCTTCCCTTTGTTCGGAGTGAACAAGGAAGGGAAGAACATGTTCTAGGAGGCTTCGACTTTTGGAAGATCGTCGC
Organism: Wurfbainia villosa; assembly: GCA_025175895.1. Taxonomy (NCBI): domain Eukaryota; kingdom Viridiplantae; phylum Streptophyta; class Magnoliopsida; order Zingiberales; family Zingiberaceae; genus Wurfbainia; species Wurfbainia villosa. The sequence goes on from CM046006.1 coordinate 38,239,216, forward strand.
CCACATGACGTCCAAAAGGAGGAAGGACATACAATAGAAGACCTAGAGGTAAACAAGAGGTATAATTCTTGTTTAAGTATGTTTTCTTATTCTATGCAAATTGTATGTATTGTATGTGGCTAATTTACTTAGACCCCGAAGACAAACACAAAAACCGGTGATCCGTACATCGTCTATTCCGCGGCTAATCGAAGATAAGAGGTAGGTTACTTGAACAATAAGTGTGTTCAAGTGACCACTCTATTCGAATAGCACGACGATGGATCAGTTGCTTGGGCAATCTCTCTTTGTCAAGGATTATTTTTTTAATCCGGAGACGTAGATGGGATCGTCATGCACTAGCGACCGAGGTGGGAAGCAAAGCTTCGGATCCACCCTTCAAAAACACCATACTCATTTGATTGATTCTACCCTATCAGAATCATAGTTACCTTCGATGTGTGCCCTTCATAATCCCGTCAGCAACACTTTGTGTTCGGATCTCAGTGCGGTCAGTATGTTCGCACCTCCACGGTATCCACACGAACTGTGAGATGGAGTGGAACCAAACTATGGTGCTAGCCATAAGGTTGGTTCGACCAAGAAGGTAGTAGAAGAAGAAGAGCAAGATCACAATCAAGCTACACCATTCAAAAAAACCCATGAAAATCTTTTATATTCAACCATTGAATATGAAAGGTTTTGACTCATGGTTTCCATGGAATTAATAACCCATTAATTCCATCTTAATGATCATGCAACCCCTTCTTAATGGTGAGTCTCACTCAATCCGAATCTGACTTGAGTCTAACTCGAGTCAAATTTATTGGGTATACCTTGAGTCCTACTCAATCCGAATTTGACTTGAGTCTAACTCGAGTCAGATTTATTGGGTGCAACTTGAGTCTCACTCATTGAGTCTAATCTACATTAGACTCAACCCGATTGAGTCTAATCTACATTAGACTCAACCCGTTGGCCCAATGGCTCATCACATGAGCCATATCCATCTCACATGTCATAAGTGTGTGACCCAATAGGTTCTTGTAATGTTGGTAATGTTTCTAAAACCCTTTTAGAGACATAAGCAATGAGCGACATCTAGCAGTGCATCATTGCTACCCAAGTGACGAGAATGTTGAGATCTTGTTAGTAATATATGAGAGGTGTCCTAAGGCAATCGCCTTATGGTTGTACCATTTATTTGATAAATGAAGATTCACTATTTGAGTATACATGTTTTAATGTATTTGATTGGATCTTAAACTCATTTACTGAATATCCACAATGTTAGTAATATATGAGAGATGTCCTAAGGCAATCGCCTTATGTATGAACCATTTATATGATAAATGAAGATTCACTATTTGAGTATACATGTTTTATGTATTTGATTGGATCTTAAACTCATTTACTGAATGTCCACGATATACGATTCACAGCATGAGAGAATTTGTGATTGGATCACAACTAGTGAGTATCTCTACATGTGTAATTGTGATGTATCGGAATTATCCCTAGTCGATGAATCGATGGATTTGGACACCATCAATTCTGTCGAGACTAGCACGAGGTATACTCCTTGGTGTATCCAAGCAGCTGATTCTCACTGGCTGGAGACATTGTGATGTCCGGAGTTAATCGTGGATGCTAGTTATGGTAACTAGTTCATCGGAGTGACCACCGTAAGACTTCATATGGTTCTCCATATATAGATATGTCAATGAAGTTCTTATCGCGGGCTTAAGTGCGATGTTCCTTCGACTCGTATTCAAGTCATCTCGATCATGGAGACTTATGCTTTGACATCTTAAGCAAACATCTCTAAGGAGATGTGGACCCGGATGATTGGGTATAAGTCAAGTGATCAAGGTGTTTCAATAGCCTATAAAGGATTCACCACTGCAGGAGATGTATACCCATGGCCTCTCGCCGGATTGTTACTAAAGTCTGCCAAAGCATTACATGTTTAGAGTAAGGTACTCTTCGATACATGTGGAGTAACTAGAACTGTAGGACTAGGAAATGATACTTGGGCTAGGTGTGACGAGTCACTTAGTGGGGACTCAAGACACATAGACCATGTCCCGAACCAAGTGGGTATAAGATGAGTGAAGGGAATGGGGCACGATTCATTCGAGCCTCAAGGGTTTCGTAAATAGTTCTGATCAACCGCTGATCTTTTCTTAATTGGGGATCATGATGTACTACTAGGTGCCACTCATGATCGCTCTATAATTAATGGTTAATTATAGACGGCCAACATAAACCGAGAACCTATTTGGTCACACGACAACGAGCGTAATCCAAAGATTTAAACGAGCTTGAGAATGGGATTCGATCGAGAGAAACTAAGTTTGGTTTGGATCTAAACATACGGCGAAGCTTATATGGAAATCGCTAAGTCAATGAATGGAAGGATGGGCCGTGCGTCTCTTTTATGAAGACATAATGGATGGACCAAAATGGTTTGGTTCTAATCCAATGGAGGAGAATAAACCAAAGGGTTTGGTTTATTTTAAATGAATGAACCAAAAGTTGGTTCGGTTCGTTTTAACTTAAAATAAACCATCATGGTTTGGTTTATTTTAACTTATCTTAATGGAGCGGGTTAACGGGCCTAATGGTTATGATCCAATAACCATTAAGAGAATTAGTTCTCTATAAAAGAGGGCTTAAGGGATAATTAAGCCCTAATCCAAAAACCCTAGGTTGAAGTTGCCGCCCACCTCCTCATTGGAGTTCTCGGCGCCAACATCTTGCCGCTGCCCATTGCTCCTCCAACCGGCGTCCAGAAGGAAGCTTCCTTCCCCTCGCCGGCGTCGAGCTGCTGCCGGCTAGTGCTCCGGTGATCTTCTTTAGGTTTGGCATCAAGGTGAGCTCTGGCTTCCCTTGTTTGGCCGGCGCCTACTCCTCCACCAAAGCTGTCCAGTTTTCTGGACAGCTTGTTCTCTTCTCGTCGGAGCGTCGTTTGGACGACGGTTAGAGCTCCGACAGCGCCTAACTTACCGGGGATTCGATCTCCGGTAATCCTCTGAGGTGGAGGACGAAGGATTCGTCAATCGGTTGACGAATACCTCTCCGGAGAAGCGAGTTTTGAGGACTCGTTTTGGATCCGAATTTGGATTCGGATCGTGATCATCTCTCGATCACGTCGTCTTCAACACGAGGCTGGTAACCCGTACGAAGACGAAGCTCGTGGCTTAGCGAAGTCATCCTAAGGATACTCGGCGTGGATACGGATAGAGACGATTCTAGCGAGGATCGTTCCAGTTGATGCCGTTCCCGCTACACGTAATACGAAAGGTATAATGTAGTTAAATTTCCTTTTATTGCAAATTTAAATTTACGGTTATGTCTACACTTGTTGTACTATGCATGTGTGTGTTGTGTGTGTTGTAATAAATGTAGATTTATTTTTTTTTTCTTCCGCTGTGCACATGTTTACGAAACATGTACGAACACACACTCGCCGCGGTACCGGAAACCCAACACACAATACGATTCACAGTATGAGAGAATTTGTGATTGGATCACAACTAGTGAGTATCTCTACATGTATAATTGTGATGTATTGGAATTATCCCTAGTCGATGAATTGCTGGATTTGGACACCATCAATTCTGTCGAGACTAGCACGAGGTATACTCTTTGGTGTAACCAAGCAGCTGATTCTCACTGACTGGAGACATTGTGATGTCCGGAGTTAATCGTGGATGCTAGTTATGGTAACTAGTTTATTGGAGTAACCAGGTGTAAGACTTCATATGGTTCTCTGCATATATGGATATGTCAATAAAGTTCTTACTGTAGCTTAACTGCGATGTTCCTTTGACTTGCTGATGCGCACGGTCGCAACCTTAAATCCCGCGACGGAGGCCGTCGATGGCTCAAAGTACGCACTCGCGCTCAACGACCGCAAGTGCATGGATGTCGTCAAGTAATAAATAGATTATCGATCCCACATGGACTGTGATTTGAGTATCAATCCACTAAGTGGTTACGGTTGTTCGGACGAAATCTCAGTGAGAGTCGGTTGGTGAGAACTATCGGAGGACCCTACTCAGTGCGGTGTCACACGGAGGAGGAAAAGAGGGTGCCTAGGTCTTAAAAAGGCGATTCTAGGACTTCGATTTCACTTGTGTACCACAGAACAACGTTGTCAATTGACATCGTCTAAACTTCTACTTACGACTTTGGGGAAGGGACATCATACACTCTGCCACAGAGCCGCCGCATTCACTGGGAGCTATCCTCGCCCAAAAGGACGGGATAGAGGGTACGAGGATGCCAAATCAATCCTTCCGATGGACCATTTCCGATTCCACCGCTCCCTTCTCCCCGCAGTTACGGGAGGTCAGGTTTACCCCTAGGTTCCTTGATCAAACCTCCTAAATCTAGATTGCGAGGGCTGTTACCATCTCGTATCACCTAAGCACAGCGGAAAGAAAGTCAAATACACGTAGGTATAATAAAGACCAACATCCAATTGTCAAATCAAACTTTTGGCCAAAATTTAATACGAACCAACATTGTCTATGAACACAAGCTACTCCCTAATCCTAGAATCAAAATTTTTACTCCATAAACGTGAAGGAAGAATCACAACACATGTTTAAGTTCAATTACAATAGAAAGAGAGTGCAGAAATAGAGATTACAATGCGTTGTGACCTTCTCTCTGGCATTGTATTGCAAGTGGTGGACCTCCGGCGACGTTCCTCCTCCTTGTTGCGAGTTACCGAAGCTTTTTAGAGCTTCGGCGTGCCGTCCTAGCCGTCGTGCCTCCCCCCTAGGGTTTGGAAGGAGCCATCCTTATATAGACGTTGCCTCGGACCGCTACGAAATTAGGAAAAAATCCTAGTCGCGCAACTCCATCGGGCCGCCACACGACCGTGTGTTTCCACACGGCCAGGCCATGTGCAACCCTGGTGTGCTGATCTTCACCCATCGGACATGGCTGTGTGAATCCACACGCCCTGACCGTGTCCCACTCTGCGTCTAGCATGAAATGTCCTTCTTTCACTCTGAAAATGCGTCTTTTCCACCCAAAAAGCCAACCTGCATTCAAAAGAACAACGAGCAGACCTCCGAACTAGAAAATAGGAAATACATGCAAAAATAGAGTAACATATGCATGAAACTGATGCAAAATGTAGCAAGATGTGAGCAAAAACTACTCCTAAAACCCTATATGTTTTGCTCACATCACTTCCCCCAGACTTAAATCTTTACTTGTCCTCAAGCAAACCTCAGTGTCATAAAATTTTAAAAAGATAATGTTCCATAATGAGCATGCTAACTAAATTTATCAGGTGGTATTTGCAATCAAAGCAAAATAGATACGTTCTAAAAATTCACTAAATTAGCTCCTCGTGCTCGTGCTAGGCGAATCATTCTTAGGGGATGCCCATTCCATGATGAGTTAAGTCGTCACCTCATAGATTTCCTAAGGTTTCCGGCTCTTAGGCACTTACCTGCCCAAAGCGAGGGTCGTTCCCTAGATCTAGCATAAAGTCTCAAAGGCGTGCTCGGTATTGAGAGAAATTGGGAGGTGTTTCCCCAGTAACCTAACTCGGTCTCAAAGGGACACCTAGTCATTTCCACCCACGACAACTGTTTTTTTATCCCTCTCACTCCTTTTTTTTCGCAGGGATTTTGATTTTTACGAATGGGCTTACACAATCCAAGCATCTCCAGTAACTAAAATGCTAAACCTAGAGTCACCTATGGATTCCAAAGTACTAGTCTATTGAAGTGAATCATAACTAGGTATGTACTAGATCCTCCCTTTCAAAATGTTCGACATGTGTGAGTGCAAAAATAGAGCTAATCAGTGCAAGTCTAGAACATTCAATAGAGCATATAGAATAAAATACAACAAGATAAATAGAGTCAAGCTACCTATGGGAACAACTCATGCAAGCAATTTTCAAAAGAAATACTACTGAGGTAGCTTTTAAGACACCAAAAATTAAGTACCGAAAGGAACTAAACAACTCATGCATGCATGAACAAATGAAAATACTAGAAAAGAAACTACTACTAGGAAAACAAAACAAAATAGATTTTGGGGTTCCTCCCCCCCAGACTTAAACAAAAGTATACCTCTAATATGGTGGACGAGGTGGAAAGTCTGGGAGCCTGGGCATCTCTGGGTCCTGGGAGAACCTGCTGCTGAGCCGCTGATGCCACATATACATGTGGTCAATCTGAGAGCTGGTGGATGCAGCGGCTGCTCGGTGCTCCTCCTCCCTAGCCCACTGTGCCTGCTGGGCATGCATATGCTGCCGCATCTCCCTGCGGTAAGCTGCCTCATCCTGGCGACGAGCAGCCTCCTCCTGGAAGTATATGCGGGCCTCATCGTAGAACTCCTCTGCCCGCTGGAAATCCTCCCAGAATCCCTGGAACTCCACCTGCTGGTAGGCGCTTTGCTCCTCCCATCGCTGCCTCTGTGTATGCTGCTCAATGTAGATGTCGTCGAGGCGCGATTGGAACTTCGAGAAATCATATGCCGATGTACCTACATCCTGCTCAAAAGTAGAAAAAGATGGTGGCACGGGTGTAGGCTCATGTCGCCGTGGACTAGGTGGGCTCCTATGTATGTGTGGACTGGAGGGAGAGTGGTACAAAGGTGGAGAGACGAGCGCTGATGTGGATGGTCCCTCATGTGGAGGGGACTCCACTATCAGGTCTAAGCGTCAATTGGCGCATATAGCGATGGTGGTACGATCCGGGTCGGGGAGCCTAAGGACCGTAAGATTTTTTCCTTACAAAGCATAAGGAGTCTCCTTCTCTTACAATCATCTTCATGGCCATGCAGACTCCTAGGTCGATCCTAGGGCTCCCCTCTATACTCTCCAATGCTGTGTAGTCGTACCCCATCCTATAACAAATGTGGGTAAGTAGGCCTTACTATCTGCTTATATTACATGCACAATGAACCACTTAAGACTTTTCTTCCGCTTATAAGACTTATGAATCCTTAGTATCATGTTGGATGATGCGTATTTATGTTACTGTTCAATTACTTAAGAACTCATGAATGACTCTTTATGTTATGTAAGTTAGAAATGTGACAAGATATGTTAACATGCTGATTATGAATATGATATGTGACGCATGTGCAAAAGAAGATTTAAGTTATGATAACAAGTTAAAAAAAACAGTAAAGTAGCGCCACCCTGAGAGCAGATAAGGGCGGGCGTTACACATAAGGCTAGTAAACACATAGAGCGCAAGTACCACCTGATACGAGAAATCGTAAAGAGAGGAGAAGTTGTTGTGGCCAAGATTGCATCGGAGGATAACCTGGCAGATCCTTTCACTAAGGCCCTTCCAGCGAGAGCTTTTGATAGACATGCGGAGGGAATGGAGATCAGATGTATGGCAGTTTGAGGACAGCATAGTCTTTTAGTATAAGTGGGAGATTGTAGGGATGTATACTGAAAAGTCTATCTTTTGTATGAACATCTTTATTTTGAAATAAGAATCACACGATCATTGTTTGCATATTTTTATGGTTATGCATATTGTCTAATACTTTACATTGTAGATAACATGGTGTGTGGTGTCACACGGGAGATCATGTTATCGACTCCTTGAAAAGTATAAGTAAAGGCTCACAACCGAGATGACTTTGGACAAACCATCAGAATGGTTGTAGTGTGATTTGGTATTGGTTTGTCTTGACCATAAAATCACACTAGTGCACTTTGTGTGTATTGAGCAGGACCAACTTAGAGGTGATTCGATTTATTGCTGACTACATAATCGAATCGAACCTTAGATATTATTTTGTACATGCTCTTAATCCCGATATAATAACGGGCACATATACTTAGTATTCATCTCTTTGATTTACCAATGGACGAGATTTATAGATTAAATCGATAGGCTCGGTAAGTTGGGAGATGATATTATTTATATGGTGTGCCGTTGATTATAGGAGGAAACCGTGTCCTATATATTAGGATGATGATGTCCCCTTGAGGAGCTCATAAGGTTCATCATGTAAACCCTGCAGGTGGACTTGGTCCGGCGTGATGAAAAGGTTGAGTGGTACTGCTCATGGAGTTAGATGTTGATTAATTAATGGTCAGTAAATTAATTAATCGACGGAAATTCGAGATCTTAAACACGGGGAGAAAATGTACATATAATATATGGATCCCATATTAACTTATGGGGGTTGGTGAGGTAGATCAATGATAATCCTTTAGTGGATTGGATTATCATTAATGGATCGAACTTTATGTGGGCTTGATCCATGGGTGGCCAAGATCCAACTCCTCCTCATGGTCCCTAATGTAGCCTATTAACACCTCATGAAGCTTAGATCCAATGGATAGAAACAAAACTCTAGATCCAAAGGTAGAGATTAAATCTCTAGATCCGACGGTTGAGATTAAATCTCTAAATTCAACGGTTGAGATTAAATCCCTAGAACCAATGGTGGAAATTAAAAGGAGGCTTATCCCTAACTCTATAAAAGGAGAGCAAGGGGTTGGCGTGGAGAATAATCCAAGAGGATCTAGGGTTTTGGGCGGCAAGGCTTGGAAGCTAGGGTTTAGGGGTTGGCAGCACCAAATAAGGAAGGTAATTCCTTTCTTCTTCTTCCTTCAAGGTGGCCGGCGTCCAACAGGTTTTTCTAGACATTGTCCCACGTCCAAACCTCTCTTCTCCTTCTCCTTGAGTGGTGGAAACAAGACTTAGGGCTTTTCCTTAGGGGGCGTTTGGTAGAGAGAAAATTTTCTATTTTCTGTTTTCATTTTCTGAGAAAACGAGAAAATGCATTTGGTTGGCATTTTCCATCTCCGTTTTCTGAGAGAGAATTTTTTGGAAAACTGGAAAACAGAAAATAATTGTTTTCTGTTTTCCAGAAAATAGAAAATGAGAATGCTGCCAAACGCCCCCTTAGTGTCTTGGTCGGTTTCCATCATCATCTCCTCCTCTTAGTTGGCCAGCGACAAGGATTCCCCTTGTTGCTTGTTGGTTGGCTATAGGAAGGAGAAGAGCCTTGTTTCTATTCTTCCTCTTGCTTTGGAAGAGCAAGGAAGGAAGATTTGCGATCTAGGAGCTTCAACTTTTGGTAGATCGTCGCCCACACGACGTCCGAAAGGAGGAAGGTCATACATTAGAAGATCGAGAGGTATAGCTATTCTCTATTCTCTTTTGTTACTTGCTTGTATTTGTTTTTCCAATTATGAGCATGATATAAATCTATTTGTGGCTAAATAATATTTGGATCCCGAACATAAATACAAAAACCGGCGATCCGTACATCGTCTATTCCGCGACTACTCGTAGAATAGAGGTTGGTCGCTTGAACAACGAGTTTGTTCAAGTGACCTCTCTAAACGAATAGCACGATGATGACTTGGTTGTTTGAGCAATCCCTTTTGTCTAGGATTAAATTTTTTAATATGGGGACATCGATGGGATCTCCATGAACAAACAACTAAGGTGTAGTGGGAAGTGAAGTTTCCCATCACAGACTCGATAAGCAATACCCTTCAGTGCATAGATGTGAAGGCACACCGGATCTCCCTGGAGGTAGACGGGGAGATCATCCTTTTCAGTCTTTCGGAGCAAAGAGCTTCCTACTTTGATGGCTTCACGATTAGCAGATTGAAGCCGGAACCTCCAGATGTGGATCCCAAGACGGATGAATAGAGGTTCACTGAACCATCGGAGCCGAGTTGATAGAAGAGTGTGGTCGAGCTAAACGACCTTAAACAAAGCGCTTCTTGCGAGGCAACCCAAGTTTAGTTGTAGATTTTTCTTTTTTTTTTTCTATTGCATTGCATACATGTGTTAGGTTTTAGTTTTGATTTCCATCACATTTAGAGTTAGGAGTAGAAAAGAATTTTGGTAGGCAAAAATGAAACTCATATTAGTCTACGCGACGAAGTGTATGAACAAATTCGGGCCATGGTGTATGAAAGGGGTGAAAAATGAGGGCACACGGCCTGGTCGTGTGTTTTCCCACGGTCGTGCCCGCTTGACCAGGGGCACACACGGCCTGGCCATGTGTTTTCACACGACCATGGTGCGCGAGGTTAAAAGGGGCGAGCCGTGTGTTTTCACCTCATTTGAGTCATGTGCTTCAAAAGTTCTTGCCCTAGCCGTGTGAGTTCATTTTCCCCTTCCTCTAAAAGCATTTTTAACCTCTTTAAAATCCAAAAGGAGCAAGGATGAGGAGGACTAAGACCGTAGCATCCCGATCCGGTGCCTCGGAGCGACAAGCAAGAAGATCCAACGCTCCTCAAGCTCCGGAAGAGGGTAACGCCCTACCCCCTCTACTTTTTCACAATAATGAGCAAAGAGATAGGTTCAATATGCTCTCTACTCGTAAACTTACTGCTACTAGGTACTTAGATGAGGATTTGCTAGGATCTTTAGGTTTGTTGGGTGACATGCAAACCCTATTTGCAAAAATGGGGTGGGATGAGATTATGGGAATAAGGCACCTAACCTACCCTAGGATTGTTTTGGAATTTTTGAGTTTTTTAGAGGCGGAAGTTTTAACGGGTAGAGAGAGTGAGGAGGGTAGGATAACTTTTAGACTTTTTAATATAGAGCATGAGTGGACCCTTCACCAATGGATCTCATGCTTTGGCTTGCCTAGTGGGAGAGAGAGAAGAATCCCTAATGGGTACAACTCTCGTTTGATTTGGACTGAGTTGATAGGGGAGCACGTTTATGACCCTTCTAGGGCCAAAGCGTCGCGCCTCCAAAACCCCATCTTTCGATACCTTCACCGTGTCATGGCCAGTGCTATATTTGGTCGTGGGGAGAGTGACGGTGTAGTGAGAGCCAGTGAGCTGCTTTGCCTTTAGAAACATGAGCATACTAGCATAAATAGCCTAAGTGTTTCATAGCAACACTAATCAACAACATACCCACGTAATAAAAAACCTAAGCATGGCATAGAGGTTACATCAGCATGTTAAGCATAATTAAATCTAAGCAGGGCATAATTTAACATAAGCATTCGTAACATTGTAAATCTTAGACATGCATAAAGTACATAATCACAAATATTCTTAACTCAACTATAAGCATCATAACTTCATAAAATCTAACATGTATAAAGGACAAGTTCATAAGCATTCATAACATAAGTATCCGTAACATCATAAATCTTAAACATGCATAAAGTCCTATAGTCACAAATATTCTTAACTCAACTATAAGCATCATAACTTCATAAAATCTAACATGTATAAAGGACAAGTTCATAAGCATTCATAACATAAGTATCCGTAACCTCATAAATCTTAAACATGCATAAAGTCCATAGTCACAAATATTCTTAACTCAACTATAAGCATCATAACTTCATAAAAATCTAACATGCATAAAGGACATAATCATAAGCATTTATAAACTTAACCATAAGCATTCATAGACTTTAACATAAGCATGCACAATTTCATAAAAGTCTTTTCTTTTCAAAACATATACGTATAGATACTTCAACATAATCATAACTTGCTTGGGGGGCCCCAGGTTAAGTACCACATAATGCGCATTCCCTAATAGGCTGGGGTAGCGAGCCACCAGACCTACTAGAGCAAGACCTCTTACGTCTTAACAGGGCAAGACCTCTTACGTCTTCTTATGTCCCTATGGATTTGATTAACGACCACCTGACGGGTCGGGTACTTAACCTCTTACAAAGTAAAATACTTAATTCCTTTCTTTCTTGTCTTATCATTAGGAGAGCTCTTAATCCCTACTTAAAAGGGAAGCATCTCCATCTTATCGTATCATAAGGAGAGCTCTTAATCCCTACTTGAAAGGGAAGAATCTCCATCTTATCTTATCATAAGGAGAGCTCTTAATCCCTACTTGAAAGGGAAGCATCTCCACCTTAGACATTTCATAGCATACATGCATTCATAACATAAAGGGGTCCTAAAGCACAAACATGTTCATCACATAAGCATATTTCATAGGCATATTCATGGCATGTTAAATCATAAAACATGTTCATCACATAGGCATATTTCATGGCATATTATATCATAAACTTGTTCATCACATGAGCATATTTCCTAGGCATATTCATGGCATATTAAATCATAAAACAGGTTCATCACCTAATCATATTTCATAGGCATATTCATGGCATATTAAATCATAAAACATGTTCATCACATAGGCATATTTCCTAGGCATATTCATGGCATATTAAATCATAAAACAGGTTCATCACCTAATCATATTTCATAGGCATATTCATGGCATATTAAATCATAAAACATGTTCATCACATAGGCATATTTCCTAGGCATATTCATGGCATATTAAATCATAAAACATGTTCATCACATAGGCATATTTCCTAGGCATATTCATGGCATATTAAATCATAAAACATGTTCATCACATAAGCATATTTCATGGCATATTATATCATAAACTTGTTCATCACATGAGCATATTTCCTAGGCATATTCATGGCATATTAAATCATAAAACAGGTTCATCACCTAATCATATTTCATAGGCATATTCATGGCATATTAAATCATAAAACATGTTCATCACATAGGCATATTTCCTAGGCATATTCATGGCATATTAAATCATAAAACAGGTTCATCACCTAATCATATTTCATAGGCATATTCATGGCATATTAAATCATAAAACATGTTCATCACATAGGCATATTTCCTAGGCATATTCATGGCATATTAAATCATAAAACATGTTCATCACCTAATCATATTTCATAGGCATATTCATGGCATATTAAATCATAAAACATGTTCATCACATAGGCATATTCATGGCATATTAAATCATAAAACATGTTCATCACATAGGCATATTTCCTAGGCATATATCATAGCATAACTTCATAAGGGGCATTTTCATGAAACCCTAACCCTAAAACCATGGGTGGCCGAAACTTATAGGGGCACAAGGCTTGGGTTTTTGTCACCTAAATTCATTCATGTAGGCATATATCATAGCATAACTTCATAAGGGGCATTTTCATGAAACCCTAACCCTAAAACCATGGGTGGCCGAAACTTATAGGGGCACAAGGCTTGGGTTTTTGTCACCTAAATTTATTCATGTAGGCATATATCATAGCATAACTTCATAAGGGGCATTTTCATGAAACCCTAACCCTAAATTCCATGGGTGGCCGAAACATATATGGCCATGAGTTGGGTTTTTGGCACCTAAAAATCCCTACTTGATGCCTACACTCTAGGAACATAACCTTAGAATCAAGTTCATGCAACCCTAACCCTAAAAGCTTGAGTTGGCCGAAACATGTAAGGGCTAAAATCCTTGGACTTTTGACCCTAAAGATTCCTACTTGAAGCATACAACCCATAAAAATTTCCCTAGTAGCATTTTCATGAATCCTAGCCCATAAACTTAGTTAGCCGAGACCTATGGGGCTACAACTTCATATTTCTTTCATGTAACCTATCCTACAAAACTAATATACTGTAGGTGAGGGAATCTTACATCCTTCGCTTGCTTGTAGTGGGTAGTTGACCTTATGGAAGCCAAGAACTAGCTTCTCCTTGCTTGGATGAGGTTCGGCCAAAGGTGAAAATGGAGAGGGGGAGAGATGGTTTTTCGGTGAGGAAGAAGAAGGGAAGAAGAAGTGGCCAAGTGGAAACTTCCTTCTTCTTTATAAAGGGAGGAAGAGAAGTTTCTCTTCTCTTTTCCATGCCCCTTCATTTACCCTCATCACACTTATCTACAATTTCCCCTCTTCTTCTAATGATATAATCCTATTGGGCTTCTGGTTAGTGGGTGTATCTATAGGGCTTGGCTATCTCTAGAGGTTTAGGGTTCAATTCCTAGGCCTTGCATCTCTTTTTGGCTATTTTCTTTTATTTTTCGAAAAAACCCACATCAAGCCCATTATTGTAAAGCCAAAAACTCTCGTAAAATTGCTAGAAATTTTACGGGCGTTACAATCCCTCATACCTTGTAAAAGTTTCATCCTCGAAACTTAAAACAATTCCGGGTACTTCTGCTTCATGTCCTCCTCTCGTTCCCAGGTAGCTTCTGTTGGATCGAAAGTGTCGCTAGAGGGGGGGGGGGGTGAATAGCGATACGATGTCGTTAAAAAACTTTTGCAATAAGTAAAAAGCAAGTAGAGAGTGCACAGCGGAAATATAAAGTAGACAAGATATTTTTACGTGGTTCACAATCTTTCGATTGCTAATCCACGGCCCTAGTGATCCTTGATCACGTACGGAGGGCAATTCACTAAAACCACTCCTCCTCGTTGGAGGTAGGAGCAACGATTACAAAAAGAAATCAAGGCAAAGGGACACTCCCCCTTTCCTTGTTATGATTAAAGCACAAAGACAATTTAAAGAAGTAGAACTTAAATAAATATACCGACAACTCTTATAAGTAGAAGATGTAGCTTTCGTTGTCGGTGGCACTTCGTCGTAGCAAATGTGAGTAGTAGTAGCGGCGTTACGACGGCGTGTTGAGAGCTCTTGAATTCTTGTTATTTGCTTGGCTTGAACATGTCTATTTATGGATATTGATCTATGAATTTAGACATAGGTAGTGTCCAAGGTGAGGTTCTTATCCCCAAGACTTGTTCATCCACATCCTTTGCGCCAACTCAAGGATGAGGTGTTTCATCCAACCACCTTGTGCCACCTCCAACCTCCTTGTGCGCCAACTCAAGGATGAGGTGTTTCATCCAACCACCTTGTGCCACCTCCAACCTCCTTGGGCGCCAACTTGAGGATGAGGTGTTTCATCCAACCACCTTGTGCCACCTCCAACCTCCTTGGGCGCCAACTTGTTGGAGCCATTCAACTTGTGCCACATCATGGGAGCCAACCATCTTGTGCCAACTCACCTTATCTTGGGCCCACCACAAGGAAGCTTGGTGATGGTTTGATGTCCACCTTGATGCCACATCACCCTTTGTACCAAAACACGAGTCAAGTCCAAATTCACCCTTGAAATTCGAGCTCTTCTCGAGGTCGAACTTGACTAGCAGTTGACGTAGTCAAAGGGTTTTGACCGCAGCAAGTTAGCTTAAAATATAAAGTACGATGGTTCTAACCATTTGATCTCGACCTAGACCTTCCATTGGAGGTATTGGGTCGGATCTACGCTAACGACCTTGCTTCGCTTTCACACGAGCTTACCTTGTAGCCTCGCTCCGGTCTTCACCCGAGTACCTCGGCTTCCTCCAAGTCCTCTGGCGTTCCCGACCACCCTCGGTTCCCACCGGTGTCGCACCTTCCGCCAACTTTAGCATTTCCGCACACTTATTTGAGCTCTTAAGATAACAATATACCCTTAACTATTGAGCCTTTTGCCATAATCAAAATACCGGTTCGACTTTGGTGCCCACTGCACCAACAATCTCCCCTTTTGATTCATGGCAAACCGACACAAAAGTTAAGGAAAAATTTACATAACAAAGAAGCTAGCATAATGATTAAGCATGAATGAGCTAGCATAAAGATTAAATATGAATGAGCTAGCATAATGATTAAGCATGAATGAGCTAGCATAAAGATTAAATATGAATGAGCTAGCATAAAGATTAAATATGAATGAGCTAGCATAATGATTAAATATGAATGAGCTAGCATAATGATTAAGTATGAATGAGCTAGCATAAAGATTAAGCATGAGTGAGCTAGCATAAAGATTAAGCATGAGTGAGAAATATTATTGTTTCAAGTTCTCCCTTTGAGGTAACCTCCCTTGACCAAGGTGAGTTCTTGAAAAATAATTTTTACTCCCCTTAATAGTTGCTTAAGTAAACGGAATTACTTAATATAAAAGGTAATAATTTTGTTTACTTTCTTCCTTACTTTTGTGACTTTCTCCCCCTTTTGCCTTAACTCAAAAAGTTTGTAAATATATTTTAAGGTTTGTAAGTCCAAGCAAGTTCCCAATATAAATATATATATATATTTTTTTTAAATAATAATAAGCTTGAAAATATGTTCATCTAAAATGTACAACTCCGGTTGGACTTGATTGATATAGAATGATCAATAAGTCTTGAAGGAGTTGATTAATTTTAAATAATTATACTCCATGGTTCATGTCGATGCACTAAATCTACATCCGAACTGTGAGTAAGGTCCTAACATCTCACGCCTCCTACGTGGCTAAGTACACAAACACATTAGTCCTATGTGTTGTGAGATGTGTTGGCTCCTTAAATCTATAGGTATATGATTTCTAAGGTAAGACTTAGGCTAATTTCATAAAAGAAGCAAAAGTAGAGTACATATATAGAAAAATTTAAATCCTACTCTATTACGCACATACCTAACTTTCGCCTTAATAAACTAAATTCTTCGTAGTGGTTTGGTGAAGATGTCCGCTAGGTTTGATTTGGACTCAACATACTCTAGTTGTATAGTTCCATTAGTTACATGTTCCCTAATGAAGTGGTGTTTAACTTCTATATGTTTTGTCCTAGAATGACATATTGGATTTTTAGTTAATTGAACTAATGTTATCTATGTAGGTTTTAATGTTGTTAAAGATTAAGTTAAAGTCTTGGAGAGTGTGCTTCATCCACAGGAGCCGAGAGACACACTCACCCATCGCAACGATTCGGCTCTGGTAGATAAGGCAACGCAATGTCGCTTCCATCGCACTAACTTACTAGACTCGAGCCGAGGATTTGACAACAACCACTGCGCTCTTTCTATCGAGTTTACTACCGCATAGTCGGAGTCGTAGTAGCCGATTAGATTAAACTCGGTAGATCTAGGGTACCAAATACCTACGTTTAGCGTGCCCTTTAGATATCTAAGGATACGCTTGACTAGGGTTAGGTGAGACTCCTCGCATGTGCTCAGAACCTTGCGCACATAACTTACCTTGAATAAAATGTCGGGTCGTTTCGCGGTTAAGTATAGGAGACTTCCTATTGCGCTCCTATAGTATTTTAGGTCAACGGGTTTTCCTTCTACATCTTCGTTTATATTAACATTAGTTGCCATAGGTGTATTGATTATTTTAGCATCTTGCATTCCAAATCGATTTATTAAGTCCTTAGTATATTTTTGTTGATGTAAATATATTCCATCTTTAGTTTGTTTAATTTGTAAACCTAAGAAAAAACTTAACTCTCCCACTAAATTCATTTCAAATTCACTTTCCATAAGTGAGATGAATTCGTTTAGCAGGATCGAGTTGGTAGTTCCAAAAATTATATCATCTACATAGATTTGGGCTATAAAGATTTCTTTTCCTACGGTTTTAACGAATAAGGTTGGGTTGACTAAACCTTGGTTGAATCCTTTGGACTTAAGATAGATCGAAAGCCTTTCGTACCAAGCTCTTGGGGCTTGTTTGAGTCCATATAGGGCTTTCTTAAGTCTAAGGACATGGTCAGGTTTATCTAGATTTTCGAATCCGGAGGTTGGTAGCGTAAACTTCTTCCTTAATGTATCCATTCAAAAATGCTGACTTGACATCCATTTGAAACAATTTAAAACCTCGATGTGCAGATATGCTAACAACATTCGGATGGACTCTAGTCAGCTCACGAGGCGTAGGTCTCATCGTAATCTAAACCTTCGACTTGACTAAACCCTTTTGCGACTAACCTAGCTTTATTTCTAACTACTTCACCTTTATCATCAAGTTTATTTCGAAATACCCACCTTGTTCCAATAATTGATTTTTCTTTAGGTGGTGGTACTAATTCCCAGACTTCATTTCTAGTGAATTGAGCTAGCTCTTCTTGCATAGCAATAATCCAGTCGGGATCAAGAAGTGCTTGTTCAATAGTTTTGGGTTCGATTTTGGAAATTAACGAGATTTGACTAAGGTTTCGATATGAAGCTCTAGTTCGAACCCCTAAATTTGGATCACCTATAACTTGATTGATAGGATGATTTGTTTGAGTCTTAGTGTGACTCGGGTTAGGGTCATCTATCACTTGGTCGATAGGATGACTTGGGTGAGTTCTAGTTTGACTTGGGTTAGAGTCATCTATCACTTGGTCGTTAGGATGACTTCAAGATGAGAGTCGGGTTCTCTATAAGTTGATTTGCTAGTTGGTTTTGTTAAGGATTGATGGTGTTCGTGTCCTTCGTCTATAACTATATTAATGGTTTCTTCGACTCTAAGAGTGTCGTGATTGTATACCCTATAAGCTCTCTTGGTGGTTGAGTATCCTAGAAAGGTTCGATGAGGTTTTGGATTTGAATTTCCTAGGTAATCCTTAGTGTTTAAGATATGTACCTTGCATCCAAATACCTAAAGTACTTGATGTTCGGTATTTTATCGTGATAAATCTCGTCACGAGGTCTTTTGGTGCCTCTTTACCATAAGGATCCTATTTTGGACATAAAGTACTAACGGCCTCTGCCCAAAATCTATCGGGTAGGTTATACTCGTTTAACATTGTCCTAGCGGCTTCTTGTAGGGTTCTATTTTTCCGTTCGACTAACCCATTTTGTTGTGGGGTTCTAGGACATGAAAACTCATGGTGGTATCCGTTTAGGTTACAATCTGTAAACTGTGGTTTTCAATTCACCACCATGATCGCTTCTAAGTCTTTTAATCTTAAGGTTCTTTTGATTTTGATTAACCTACAAAGATTGATTAGTTGGTCTAGGGTATCATTTTTATGTTTGATAAACCTAACCCAAGTAAATCTAGAATAGTCGTCAATTATGACTAAGCAAAATTGACTACCATTGAGTGACTTAGCTCCATGTGAATCAAATAGATCCATGTGTAGGAGCTCAAGAACACTTTTGGTTAGTTCTTGATTAGTTAATTGATGTTGTGTCCTAGATTGTTTACCTTGTTGACAAGCATTACATATTTTATTATCCAAGTTGTTTAGTTTAGGCAAACCTATAACCAAGCCACTCGACTCATCTTGTGGGCCGAGTCTTGGGTGCAGTGTCAGAGTCTTGATTGCCATAACCAAGATTCCTCTTCTTTGTCATAAGACACTTGGTTGAGGAGTTGGGTAAATTTATTGTGTAGATGTTGCTACTCCTAGTTCCTTTAAGTATTATTTTAGATGTTGCATTTATTTTGATTACGATTCATTTTCTAGAAATATGACCTTATAATTGTTATCACACAATTGGCTTACACTAAGTAAATTATATTGAAAGTTTTCTACTAATAAGACATTTTGAATTGTAAAGTTAGAGTTGAGCTCAATATCACCACGATCCGATGATTTTGAGCTTGCGTTATTTCGAAGGCTACCGATCCTTGTCGTTTGAATCGTAACCGAAAATTTGAGTTGATCCCGGTCATGTGTCGAGCAACCACTATCCAACATCCATTGATCCTACACATAAGGTAGTTGGATCGGATATTGGAATTACTAAAGGGTTGTTTGTAAGTTTTAAACCTAAATCATCTCACCAATATCTACATGATCAAAACATGTTATTCCTATGTGTTATTGTGAGATGACTATCAATTTTACTTGATTAATTTTAATGAATTTAAATTAACCAACATTAGGTTAGATTCGGATTTAGTCTAAGCTCATCAAGTAATCTTTTCAAGAGATTAGCTTCAGTCGTGGCGAGGCCAGAGGCCTTCTTTGATCGGAACAACGACCACTTCCTTAGACAAAGCTAATTTCAAGAAATTGATAACTCGACTTACTTGAGACTACGTCTTGGTCTAACTAGTTATTTTTGAAAAGAGGCTCCCGAGGCTCAATCTTTTAAATAGGATTTTAGTTGGTTTATTTTTGAAAAGAGGCTCCCGAGGGCTCAATCTTTTCGCAGGATTTTAGTTGGTTATGAGTCCTATCTAACCATTCTAAAAATAAAGGAAAAACTAAGCATGCAATTTCTAAGACTTAACAAAAATACATTTTGTATTGGCTCCCCCTGGACCATTGAATCAAGTGGGTCTATTCACATAGTGAATTTGGTCCTTGGGAACCCAATACATGTTAGATCCTAAAGTTGAAATCAAAGTGGTCTTAGGGACCCATGCTTGGACATTTTTCTTATGTTGGTTTACTATAGACATATATGACTTATTGGTTGTATTTGAGTTAAACCCGAGTCCGGCCTTGTTGTACACGGCCCTTTGTGATCCAAGTAAGAGGTCAAGTCCCTTGGATCCCAAAGTGAACCTTTCCAACGTGTTCCTAAGGTCTTCGACTTGTGTTTTCAAAAGCGAGTTCTCAACTTCAAGCTTTTCAACTTGAGTTGAGTCCTCCTCTTGAATCTGAGTAGTCGAAGAGGTTAGGAGACCTCATGTTTGAGAAGGTTAACCTCCTCAATTAGGGTCTCGACCTTGGACTCGGACTTAGCTAGTTTCTTATTTAAAAATTTAATTGCACCATACAAAGTATTAAGTAACGACCGACTTACCCTTAATGATTCTTTTGAACCGGATACGGATCCGTGGCTTGTCTTGAATGGAAGCTCATCATCGGATTCGGACTCGGACTCTTCTTCGGTTTCGGAGTCGTGCTCGGTCGGCTTGGCCATTAGAGCTTGGATATCGTCTTCTTCCTCCGACAACTCCTCCCAAGTAGCGTTAGCGCTTTCTTGGTCTTTGATGCGTTATTCTTTAGCTTTGGGCACTCGGACTTGATGTGACCGAACTTTGCACTCATAGCATCTAAAATTAGAAGTATTTGAATTAGGTTTAGGCTTACCTTGAGTTGTTGGTCGTTTTTCGTCTCTTGATCATCTTCCGAACTAGATTGACTAGTTCGGATTCTATTCGAGTCTACTTCCGATTCGGACTCGTCTTCTTCCTTGGGGTGGCTTGCTTGCGGGCTTCTTCTTCTTGGAACTGCAACTAACGCAATACTCTTCTCGGCTGGACCACGTTAGTTTGCTCATGTAATTCAAGTTCAAACAATTGCCTAACCTAATTTTAGAAAGGTCCTTGGAGACCTTGTAGGCATCGACCATGGATGCCCACAAGGTGGTCCTAGGAAACGAGTTAAGAGAATACCGATAAGGTCGCGATTCTCGACCTTTGTCCGATGGCATGGAGTTGGTTGACGATGTCTTGGATACGAGCATGTAGTTGAGTTGCGGTCTCGCTTTTCCTGCATTTTCAAGTTATACAAGTAAATCTCTTTTACATACCTTCGTGTCGTCGGTGCCTTCGTGTAGTTCCACTAGCTTGGTCCATAAGTCCTTTGCACTAATGAAGGGGCCGATGCGGTTGAGCTCTTCCTTGGACAACCCACATTGCAAGATTTGAGTTGCCTTGGCATCGGCTTCTACTTGTTTTTCATGGAATTTGACCATTGATCGTAACCCAAAGATTCACCATCTTCATTAATAGGAAGTGTGAAACCGGTTTGATTACGATCCACATCTCGATTGGGTTTTAAGAAAGCATTCCACCCGACCCTTCCAATAACGAAAGTCATTACCGTTGTAAAACGGGGGTCGGGCGGTGCTAAACCCTTCGAGATGGGCCATTTAAAAACAAGAAGAAGAACGAAAAAGAATCTTGCAAAACACACACGAAAGAATATTCCAAGACTTTCGTCTTGGATTAGTAAGGGAAGTAAAAAGATATATAAAATGTAACTTGCAAAAGAAATAAACAATCAAATGCGAATGTCGTTGAAGTTCCGGAGGACAACCTTACTCGGGATCTAACCCAAGGACAACCTTATCCAGGATCCTAAAGCCTCTAATGCAATTCTATATGTAGGAGAAGATAAGCAAGTGAAATAATTATACGAAAACAGAAATAAATAAATAAAAATCTGTAAAAAGAAAAACAAAGCTAGATTGGTGGTTTCACGAATCTTACTCCGATACCAATTGTTGGATCGAAAGTGTCGCTAGAGGGGGTGAATAGCGATACGATGTCGTTAAAAACTTTTGCAATAAGTAAAAAGCAAGTAGAGAGTGCACAATGGAAATATAAAGTAGACAAGATATTTTTACGTGGTTCACAATCTTTCGATTGCTAATCCACGGCCCTAGTGATCCTTGATCACGCACGGAGGGCAATTCACTAAAACCACTCCTCCTCGTTGGAGGTAGAACGCGATTACAAAAGAAATCAAGGCAAAGGACACTCCCCTTTCCTTGTTACGATTAAAGCACAAAGACAATTTAAAGAAGTAGAACTTAAATAAATATACCGACAACTCTTATAAGTAGAGATGTAGCTTTCGTTGTCGGCGACTTCGTCGTAGCAAATGTGAGTAGTAGTAGCGGCGTTACTGCGTGTTGATAGCTCTTGAATTCTAGTTATTTGCTTGGCTTGAACATGTCTATTTATGGATATAGATCTATGAATTTAGACATAGGTAGTGTCCAAGGTGAGGTTCTTATCCCCCAAGACTAGTTCATCCACATCCTTTGCGCCAACTCAAGGATGAGGTGTTTCATCCAACCACCTTGTGCCACCTCCAACCTCCTTGTGCGCCAACTCAAGGATGAGGTGTTTCATCCAACCACCTTGTGCCACCTCCAACCTCCTTGGGCGCCAACTTGAGGATGAGGTGTTTCATCCAACCACCTTGTGCCACCTCCAACCTCCTTGGGCGCCAACTTGTTGGAGCCATTCAACTTGTGCCACATCATGGGAGCCAACCATCTTGTGCCAACTCACCTTATCTTGGGCGTCCACCACAAGGAAGCTTGGTGATGGTTTGGATGTCCACCTTGATGCCACATCACCCTTTGTACCAAAACACGAGTCAAGTCCAAATTCACCCCCTTGAAATTCGAGCTCTTCTCGAGGCTGGAACTTGACTAGCAGTTGACTGTAGTCAAAGGGTTTTGGACTGCAGTACAAGTTAGCTTAAAATATAAAGTACGATGGTTCTAACCATTTGATCTCGACCTAGACCTTCCATTGGAGGTATTGGGTCGGATCTACGCTTAACGACCTTGCTTCGCTTTCACACGAGCTTACCTTGTAGCCTCGCTTCCGGTCTTCACCCGAGTACCTCGGCTTCCTCCGAAGTCCCTCTGGCGTTGCCCGACCACCTCGGTTCCCACCGGGTGTCGCAGACCTTCCGCTCAACTTTAGCATTTCTGCACACTTAATTGAGCTCGTAAGATAACAAATATACCCTTAACTATTGAGCCTTTTGCCATAATCAAAATACCGGTTCGACTTTGGTGCCCACTGCACCAACAGCTTCCTCGTATCCCGGATTCTGCCACAGGACCTTTACTAAGGGCACTTCTTTGTTCCTTAGTCTCTTGACATCTCGGTCTAATATCTGGATAGGCCGACTTTCAATACTCAGGTCCTCTTGAACTTGTACTGTTTGCGGCTCGATCACTTGGTCTGCACTGGATATGCATTTCTTGAGCACCGAGACATGGAACACGTTGTGTATAGCCGACATCTCTTGAGGCAGCTCCAGCTTGTATGCTACCTTGCCAACCCTCTGCAATATCGGATACGGTCCCACGTAGCGTGGATTCAGTTTACCCTTCCTTCCGAATCTCATCACTCCCTTCATAGGGGTCACTTTGAGAAATACCAAATCTCCGACTTCGAATTCTAACGGTCTACGCCGCATATCCGCATAGCTCTTTTGTCGGCTCTGAGCAGTTTCGATTCTCTGATGGATATTCTGTATAGCGCGGGTGGTATTGTCAATAATAACGGTCGGAGGACCCATTTTCCTCCTTTCACCACCCTCGTACCAACAGATAGGAGACCTGCATCTTCTCCCGTATAGAGCTTCATATGGTGCCATTCCGATAGTAGCTTTGTAGCTGTTGTTGTAAGCAAATTCCGCCAAGCACAATTATCGACACTAGCTCCCCTTAAAGTCTAGAGCACAAGCCTGCAACATATCTTCCAGCACTTGGTTCACACTTTCTGTCTGACCATCGGTCTGAGGATGAAACACAGTGCTGAATCTCAACTTTGTGCCAAGAGCCTTCTGAACACATTCCCAAAAATGGGAGGTGAAACGGCCATCACGGTCATAAATAATAGCCTTAGGCACTCCATGTAATCTAATAATTTCCTTGACATATAATTGAGCTAGCTGCTCAATCGAATAAGTCATCTTAATCGCCAGGAAATGGGCAGACTTTGTCAACCGGTCTATGATTACCCATATAGCATCGTAACCATTTGTTGTTCTGGGTAATCCCGAGATGAAGTCCATAGAAATTTCTTCCCATTTCCACTGGAATCAGATTTACCGCAGTAATCCCGGGTTTCGTGTTACGCGCTTAACCTTCCGCAGTCGACAGTCTTGGCATCGAGCCACATCCCTTTTCATGCCGGACCACCAAAATTTATCTCTTAAGTCCTGATACATTTTATTAGATCCAGGATGCATGGTATAAGGTGTTCCATGGGATTCCTCGAGTATCTTCTTCCGTAATTCCGGATCGTCCGGAATACATAGTCGGTCCCGGAGGTATAATAGTTCGCTGTCGGAAATGCGGAATCCATTATCCCTTCCTTCCAGGACTTCCTGTTTGATCTTCTGGATGTCTGAATCACCATCTTGCTTTCCCATTATATCGTCGAACAGCGTCGGCGCTATCGTCATGGTGGAAAGTTGTCCAGAAATAATCTCTATCCCGTAATTCATTATTTCCCTTTTCAGGGGTTGAGATAGCATCGATAAGGACATCAAAGCGGCACACCTTGTTTCCACTCATTATTCGTATGTTTCAGTCTAACCGACATTGATCAACTATACCATACACATCCCATGCAATGAACTCATCATTAATTTCAAAAGAAATGACTTATCATCTCTTATTCATATTTTCAGACCAGAAGGAAAAATGTTAACATATAACATTCCTTATTTCTAATTTAAACAACAGAAACTACTTGAAAAGATAGTTTATTACGACTCCCACTAGGACAAACCCTAGTGCGGTTGTAATTATTTTTAGTCCTGTCTTCCTTGGCCTCACTAGGGTAGTCTCCGGCTGGCCAATAAGTTGACTGTTTACCGAACCCTCTTCCTTCCTCTCGAGGCCAGCTACCACCTGATTCTCTACCACAGGCTTCTCTTGAACCTTGTGCTCCAGTAGTTCCCAGCACAACTCCGCATATGTTATCTGCCCTTCATAGTGGCCCCATACGTGATGTGCAACTACCATGAACTCATTTGGTAGGGAGCGTACCAAGGCCCATATCCGATAATTGTCCAGTAACGGAAACTCCTGCTGCTCGAGTCTCCTAAAAAGACCATCGAGCCTTCTCATGTGTCCGATGACCCCACCATCTGGTTTATAGACTATCTCTTCAATAGCTTCCCTTAATCGGTTTCGTAACACATCCCGATGGGTCATGGTAGTCATCGTCCGTGCCATCTGGAATTGAAATAAATGAAGTCGATACAAAGCCCGACTAACCCGCATTTAAACCGGCTTAATTCAATTCAGATGAGCATAGACCTTACACAAATAATTACGAAAATCAAATCTTCGTAATTTTAGGACTTTTTTTTTGTGCGTAATTAAACTAAGGCTAGCATAAAGCTATCATTTGTATATTCATGCATTACTTAAGCTAAATGCTAGGCTAGCATAAGATCATCCTACGTGCATTTATGCATATTTAAGCCAAAACAAAGAAAACAGTTCTCTTATCCTAACAAGGTAAGGTATCCTTTCTAGCGGTATTTCTAGGTTAGAGACACGTTTCCATCCTATAAGGCATGGTAAGGTATCATTACTATCTAAGTCACGAGTACGGTTCCATTCTACTAAACAGGATGAGGTATTACTTCTATCTAAGTCACAAGTATGGTCCCATTCTACTAAAACATGATGAGGTATTATTTCTATCTAAATCACAAGTATGGTTCCATTCTACTAAAACATGATGAGGTATTATTTCTATCTAAATAGAAGACATTCTTCATTATAAAAGAAACTTAAGTATACATAAAGTTACTTACTTGAAAACAGCAGGAAGGAGGCTTGATGTGTGATAGTGGAAAAGGTGAACCCGCTCGATACCACTGTAACGCCCCGCCTTATCTCGCTCTCGTAGGCGCTATTTTACTATTTTTTTAACATGTTATCATAACTTAAATCTTCTTTTGCACATCGTCACATATCATATTCATAATCAAAGATGTTAACATATCTTGTCACATTTCTAACTTGCATAACATAAAGAGTCATTCATGAGTTCTTAAGTAATTGAATAAGAATATAAATACGCATCATCCAACATGATACTAAGGATTCATAAGTCTTATAAGGAAGCAAAGTCTTAAGTGGTTCATTGTGGATGTAATATAAGCAGATAATGTAGGTCTTTCTCCACCATGCCACTATCACACACACTTGGCCCTTCTGCTACTTCCTCTAGTTCAGTTTCCTTTATCTCATAGATACTGGACAACATAAACTATAAGCATATAGCTTAGTAAGATTCTTGCCTACTCACAAAAGCCACAAACTTCATCAAGCAATTAGAAACATGAGCATACTAGCATAAATAGCCTAAGTGTTTCATAGCAACACTAATCAACAACATACCCACGTAATAAAAAACCTAAGCATGGCATAGAGGTTACATCAGCATGTTAAGCATAATTAAATCTAAGCAGGGCATAATTTAACATAAGCATTCGTAACATTGTAAATCTTAGACATGCATAAAGTACATAATCACAAATATTCTTAACTAAACTATAAGCATCATAACTTCATAAAATCTAACATGTATAAAGGACAAGTTCATAAGCATTCATAACATAAGTATCCGTAACATCATAAATCTTAAACATGCATAAAGTCCTATAGTCACAAATATTCTTAACTCAACTATAAGCATCATAACTTCATAAAATCTAACATGTATAAAGGACAAGTTCATAAGCATTCATAACATAAGTATCCGTAACATCATAAATCTTAAACATGCATAAAGTCCATAGTAACAAATATTCTTAACTCAACTATAAGCATCATAACTTCATAAAAATCTAACATGCATAAAGGACATAATCATAAGCATTTTTAAACTTAACCATAAGCATTCATAGACTTTAACATAAGCATGCACAATTTCATAAAAGTCTTTTCTTTTCAAAACATATACGTATAGATACTTCAACATAATCATAACTTGCTTGGGGGGCCCCAGGTTAAGTACCACATAATGCGCGTTCCCTAATAGGCTGGGGTAGCGAGCCACCAGACCTACTAGAGCAAGACCTCTTACGTCTTACCAGGGCAAGACCTTACATCTTCTTATGTCCCTATGGATTTGATTAACGACCACCTGACGGGTCGGGTACTTAACCTCTTACAAAGTATAATACTTAATTCCTTTCTTTCTTGTCTTATCATAAGGAGAGCTCTTAATCCCTACTTGAAAGGGAAGCATCTCCATCTTATCTTATCATAAAGAGAGCTCTTAATCCCTACTTGAAAGGGAAGCATCTCCATCTTATCTTATCATAAGGAGAGCTCTTAATCCCTACTTGAAAGGGAAGCATCTCCACCTTAGACATTTCATAGCATACATGCATTCATAACATAAAGGGGTCCTAAAGCACAAACATGTTCATCACATAAGCATATTTCATAGGCATATTCATGGCATGTTAAATCATAAAACATGTTCATCACATAGGCATATTTCATGGCATATTATATCATAAACTTGTTCATCACATGAGCATATTTCCTAGGCATATTCATGGCATATTAAATCATAAAATAGGTTCATCACCTAATCATATTTCATAGGCATATTCATGGCATATTAAATCATAAAACATGTTCATCACATAGGCATATTTCCTAGGCATATTCATGACATATTAAATCATAATGGCATATTAAATCATAAAACATGTTCATCACATAGGCATATTTCCTAGGCATATTCATGACATATTAAATCATAAAACATGTTCATCACATAGGCATATTTCCTAGGCATATTCATGGCATATTAAATCATAAAACATGTTCATCACATAAGCATATTTCATGGCATATTATATCATAAACTTGTTCATCACATGAGCATATTTCCTAGGCATATTCATGGCATATTAAATCATAAAACAGGTTCATCACCTAATCATATTTCATAGGCATATTCATGGCATATTAAATCATAAAACATGTTCATCACATAGGCATATTTCCTAGGCATATTCATGGCATATTAAATCATAAAACAGGTTCATCACCTAATCATATTTCATAGGCATATTCATGGCATATTAAATCATAAAACATGTTCATCACATAGGCATATTTCCTAGGCATATTCATGGCATATTAAATCATAAAACATGTTCATCACCTAATCATATTTCATAGGCATATTCATGGCATATTAAATCATAAAACATGTTCATCACATAGGCATATTTCCTAGGCATATTCATGGCATATTAAATCATAAAACATGTTCATCACATAGGCATATTTCCTAGGCATATATCATAGCATAACTTCATAAGGGGCATTTTCATGAAACCCTAACCCTAAAACCATGGGTGGCCGAAACTTATAGGGGCACAAGGCTTGGGTTTTTGTCACCTAAATTCATTCATGTAGGCATATATCATAGCATAACTTCATAAGGGGCATTTTCATGAAACCCTAACCCTAAAACCATGGGTGGCCGAAACTTATAGGGGCACAAGGCTTGGGTTTTTGTCACCTAAATTTATTCATGTAGGCATATATCATAGCATAACTTCATAAGGGGCATTTTCATGAAACCCTAACCCTAAATTCCATGGGTGGCCGAAACTTATAGGGGCACAAGGCTTGGGTTTTTGTCACCTAAATTTATTCATGTAGGCATAAAACATAGCATAACTTCATAAGGGGCATTTTCATGAAACCCTAACCCTAAATTCCATGGGTGGCCGAAACATATATGGCCATGAGTTGGGTTTTTGGCACCTAAAAATCCCTACTTGATGCCTACACTCTAGGAACATAACCTTAGAATCAAGTTCATGCAACCCTAACCCTAAAAGCTTGGGTTGGCCGAAACATGTAAGGGCTAAAATCCTTGGACTTTTGACCCTAAAGATTCCTACTTGAAGCATACAACCCATAAAAATTTCCCTAGTAGCATTTTCATGAATCCTAGCCCATAAACTTAGTTAGCCGAGACCTAGGGGCCTACAACTTCATATTTCTTTCATGTAACCTATCCTACAAAACTAATATACTGCAGGTGAAGGAATCTTACATCCTTCGCTTGCTTGTAGTGGGTAGTTGACCTTATGGAAGCCAAGAACTAGCTTCTCCTTGCTTTGATGAGGTTCGGCCAAAGGTGAAAATGGAGAGGGGGAGAGATGGGTTTTCGGTGAGGAAGAAGAAGGGAAGAAGAAGTGGCCAAGTGGAAACTTTCTTCTTCTTTATAAAGGGAGGAAGAGAAGTTTCTCTTCTCTTTTCCATGCCCCTTCATTTACCCTCATCACACTTATCTACAATTTCCCCTCTTCTTCTAATGATATAATCCTATTGGGCTTCTGGTTAGTGGGTGTATCTATAGGGCTTGGCTATCTCTAGAGGTTTGGGGTTCAATTCCTAGGCCTTGCATCTCTTTTTGGCTATTTTCTTTTATTTTTCGAAAAAGCCCACATCAAGTCCATTATTGTAAAGCCAAAAAACTCTCGTAAAATTGCTAGAAATTTTATGGGCGTTACATTATGGGCTCGTGGTTCCTTCGAGTTTGCAACTGCACCACTATTATCATAATAAATTGTGATAGTTCTGGGCAAACCAAGAACCACATCCAAGTCCATCAGGAAGTTCCTAAGCCACACAACTTCTTTGGCTACCTCAGAGGCTGCCACATACTCAGCTTCCATGGTGGAGTCTGCCACGCATTTCAACTTGACACTCCTCCATACAATGGCTCCACCTCCCAAAGTAAACACAAAACCTGAGGTAGACTTACTATTATCCCTATCAGATTGGAAGTTGGAATCCGTGTAACCCACAGGGAGTAATTGGTCTGCCCGGTAAATCAGTATATAATCCCTAGTCCTTCTCAGGTACTTCAATATATGCTTTACCGCAGTCCAATGTCCCTGTCCTGGATTACTTTGATATCTGCTGATCATGCCCACGGCAAAGCAGATATCTGGTCTCGTACATAACATCACATACATGAGGCTTCCTACTGCTGAAGCATAAGGAACCGCCTTCATCTCCTCTATCTCCTCAGATGATCTAGGACACATCTTCTTAGATAAAGGAATTTCATGCCTAAAAGGTAGAAAACCCTTCTTGGAGTTCTGCATGCTAAAACGATCCATAATCGTGTCTATGTATGAAGCTTGGGATAAGCACAACATCCTTTTCCTGCGATCTCTTATAACCTTGATCCCAAGGATGTATCCCACCTCTCCCAAGTCCTTCATATCAAACTGTTTGGACAACCATACCCTTACGTCCGATAACACCTTAATATTGTTGTCAATCAACAAAATGTCATCTACGTATAGTACAAAAAATACCACTACGTTTCCGTCACATCTTTTGTATACAAAAGACTCATCCGCACTTTGAATAAATCCATAAGACTGGATTACCTCATCAAAGCGGATGTTCCAAGATCTCGAAGCTTGCTTTAATCCATAAATAGACCGATTAAGCTTACATACAAGATGCTCTTTGCCTTTAGCAATGAATCCCTCTGGTTGCTTCATATAGATGTTTTCCTCAAGACTTCCATTAAGAAAAGCTGTCTTGACATCCATCTGCCACACCTCATAATCCATATGAGCTGCTATGCATAAGAGAATCCGATAGACTTAAGCATGACTACCGGAAAAAAGGTCTCCTCATAATCGATATCCTCTTTCTGAGTATACCCCTTCACAACAAGCCTTGCTTTGAAGGTCTCGACCTTCCCATCTATTCCTCTCTTTCTCTTGTAGATCCACTTGCATCCAATGGTTTTTACACCATCGGGTGGTTCTACTTGCTCCCAGACCTGATTTGAATCCATAGATTCAATCTCGGTATTCATTGCATTTTGCCAAGATGCTGCATCTTTATCTTGGATTGCCTCGTCATATGTCCAAGGATCAGGTTCATGTTCGCCAGGGACCAAATCAGAAGATTCTCCCAAGAACATGAATCTATCAGGCTATCTCACAATCCTCCCACTACGACGAGGCATCACCTGTGTATCCTCTGTGACACGTGGTGCAGTGACATGTGGTATATCTGTTGGGTTTCCGGCATGGCGGCGTGTGTGTGTTCGATCACGTTTCGTAAACATGAACACAGCGGAAGCAATAAAAATAATAAATCTACATTTATTACAACACACACAACACACGCATACATATTACAACAAGTGTAGACATAACCGTAAATTTAAATTTGCAATAAAAGGAAATTTATCTATGTTATACCTTTCGTATGACGTGTAGCGGGAACGGCATCAACCGGAATGATCCTCGCTAGAATCGTCTCTATCCGTATCCACGCCGAGTTCCTCGGGATGACTTCGCTAAGCCACGAGCTTCGTCTTCGTACGGGTTACTAGCCTCGTGTTGAAGACGACGTGATCGAGAGATGATCACGATCCGAATCCAAATTCGGATCCTAATACGAGTTCTCAAAACTCGCTTCTCCGGAGAGGTATTCATCAACCAATTGACGAATCCTTCGTCCTCCACCTCAGAGGATTACCGGAGATCGAATCCCCGGTAAGTTAGCCACTGTCGAAGCTCTAACCGTCGTCCAAACGACGCTCCGACGAGAAGAGATCAAGCTGTCCAGAAAACTGGACAGCTTTGGTGGAGGTGATAGGCGCCGGCCAACCAAGGGAGGAAAAGGCTCACCTTGATGCCAAACCTATAGGAGATCACCGGAGGGTCGCCGGAGGATCACCGGCTGAAGCTTGGTCGCCGGCAAGGAGCTGGACGGCGGCACAACAAGCTGGGCGGCAATGGAGGTTGGGCGGCAATGAAGGTTGGGCGGCAACTCCAAGATAGGGTTTTGGATTAGGGCTTAATTATCCCTTAAGCCCTCTTTTATAGAGAACTAATTCTCTTAATGGTTATTGGATCATAACCATTAGGCCCGTTAACCCGCTCCATTAAGATAAGTTAAAATAAACCAAACCATGATGGTTTATTTTAAGTTAAAACGAACCAACCAACTTTTGGTTCATTCGTTTAAAATAAACCAAACCCTTTGGTTTATTCTCCTCCATTGGATTAGAACCAAACCATTTTGGTTCATCCATTATGTCTTCATAAGACACGGCCCATCCACGCTTCCATTGCGACTGAAATGATTTCATGCTCGCTTCATGTTTGGTCCAACCAAACCTTGTTTCTCTCGGTCTGAGAATCCCATTCTCAAGCTCGTTTTAAATCCTTTGGATTACGCTCATTGTGCGTGTGACAAAATAAGTTCTCGGTTTATGTTGGCCGTCTATAATTAACCATTAATTATAGAACGATCATGAGTGGCACCTAGTAGTACATCATGATCCCCAATTAACCGAAAAGATCAACGGTTGATCCAGAACTATTTCTCAAACCCTTCAGCAGCTCGAATGATTCATGCCCCATTCCCTTCACTCATCTTATACCCACTTGGTTCAGGACATGGTCTATTGTGTCAGTCCCCACTAGGCTGACTACGTCACACCTAGCCCAAGTGTCATTTCCTCGTCCTACGGATTCTAGTTACTCCACATGTATCGAAGAGTACCTTACTCTAAACATGTAATGCTTTGGCCAAAGACTTTAGTAACAATCCGACGAGAGCCCATGGGTATACATCTCCTCGCAAGGAGTGGTGAATCCTTTATAGGCTATTCAAACACCTTCGATCACTTCGACTTATACCCAATCATCCCGGGTCCACATCTCCTTAGAGATGTTTGCTTAAGATGTCAAAGCATAAGTCTCCATGATCAAGATGACTTGAATACCGCAAGTCTAAGGAACATCGCACTTAAGCCACAGTAAGAACTTCATTGACATATCTATATATGCAGAGAACCATATGAAGTCTTACGGCTGGTCACTCCAATGAACTAGTTACCATAATTAGTATCCACGATTAACTCCGGACATCACAATGTCTCCAGCCAGTGAGAATCAGCTGCTTGGATACACCAAGGAGTATACCTCGTGCCAGTCTCGACAGAATTGATGGTGTCCAAATCCATCAATTCATCGACTAGGGATAATTCCGATACATCACAATTACACATGTAGAGATACTCACTAGTTGTGATCCAATCACAAATTCTCTCATGCTGTGAATCGTATCGTGGACATTCAATAAATGAGTTTAAGATCCAATCAAATACATAAAACATGTATAATCAAATAGTGAATCTTCATTTATCATATAAATGGTTCATACATAAGGCGATTGCCTTAGGATATCTCTCATATATTACTAACAATATCTTCTTATACCGATGGTACTAAAGAAGTGACTTCCCCTTTTAATTCCTCCAGAATAATTTTACTCTTGGGCTTGTGGCTCATCACATAGTCTTCCTCTAGAAATTTGGCGTTCGTGCTAACGATCACCCTCTGATCTCTAGGACTATAAAATAAACCACCCTTCGTTCCTCTAGGATAGTCAACGAACATGCGTACTTCTGTACGAGGTTCCAACTTACCAGCATCTACCTTCAGCACATGTGCTGGACTCCCCCATATCCGAATATGTCTTAGACTAGGCTTTCACCCAGTCCACAATTCTGTGGGAGTAGAAGGCACTGATTTAGATGGAACCAAGTTCAGAATGTACACCGCCGTATCTAAAGCATATCCCCAAAATGAATCTGGCAACTCAGAATAACTCATCATCGATCTAACCATCTCCATAAGAGTCCTATTCCTTCGCTCTGCTACACCTTTCTGCTGGGGTGTGCCAGGTGTAGTCAATTGGGATTGAATCCTAGCCTCTGATAAGTAGTTCCTAAACTCTCCCAAGAGGTACTCACCACCACGATCAGATCGTAGTGTCTTGATACTTTTACCTTGACGTTTCTCCGCATCAGCCTTGAATTCTTTGAACTTGTCAAAGCATTC
This sequence comes from Wurfbainia villosa, assembly GCA_025175895.1. Taxonomy (NCBI): domain Eukaryota; kingdom Viridiplantae; phylum Streptophyta; class Magnoliopsida; order Zingiberales; family Zingiberaceae; genus Wurfbainia; species Wurfbainia villosa. The sequence continues at coordinate 38,273,182 of CM046006.1, forward strand.
AGACTTGCGGCGCATCAGGTAAATGTATCCATATCTTGAGTAATCGTCTATAAAAGAGATGAAATACTCAAAACCACCTCTAGCTTGGATAGACATAGGGCCACACAAATCAAAATGAACCAATTCTAACACATCTTTGGCTCTATACCCCTTGGCCTTAAAAGGCCTCTTGGTCATCTTACCCTCCAAGTAAGATTCGCAGGTTGGGAGATCCTCCACCACTAATTAACCCAAAGGTCCATCAACTATCAACCTTTGAATTCTGCTTAGGCTAATGTGACCAAGCCTAAGATGCCAAAGATATGTTTGGTTCATTTTCGAAGGTTCTTTTCTCTTATTGGAATTAGAAGATGAGTTATTAATTTCAATATGCATCGTGGGAGCTTTTGGTTCAAGTGTGTATAAATTTCCTATCAATGCACCCGAACAGATAATGTCCCTATTCCTTTTTATAACAACTCTGTCATTAAAAGAAATAGAATATCCATCCGTAAACAATTTAGAAACCAAAATTAAATTCTTTCTAAATAAAGGTACATAAAGGCAATTCTTAAGAACCAAAAGTTTATTTTTCTCAAAAGATAAATGAACGTCTCCCACTGCAACAGCCGCCACCTTTATGGCATCGCCCAAGTACACGATAATCTCCCCCTAAGCCAGTCGTCTGGTTTCCTGGAACCCCTGCAAAGTATTGCAGACATGATCAGTGGCTCCCGTATTTACACACCAGGTGCTGGTAGATAACACTGCTAAACATTTCAATGACTAGACCAAAAGATATACCTTTGTTCTTGCGGTTGGGGCAATCCTTCTTCCAGTGTCCAGTCTGCTTACAAGTGAAGCACTTGCCTTTCGACTTCTTCACTCCTCCCTGAGTACCTCCCGCCGCCTTCATCCCAGTTTGTTTCTTCTTCTTCTTCTTGCCTTTCGGCTTAGAAGTAGAAACCATTTGGGTCACCATGACATGTGCCTGAGCACTCTGACGAAATAGCCCCTCTGCCGCCTGGAGTTCTGTCAGAAGTTCCGCCAACGAATACAACCTCTTGTTCATGTTGTAGTTGATGCAAAACTGCTCAAAACTCCTAGGTAGAGACTGGAGAATGATATCGACCTGGGTTTCCCCATCTATCTCAGCTCCGAGGACTTCCAACTCATTCAAATGAGCCATCATCTTGAAAACATGATCCCTCACGGGTGTTCCCTCAATCATGGTAGTTGTCATCAAGTTTCTCATGACTTCTTGCCTCGCAGTCCGATTCTAGTGTCCGAAAAGCTCTTTGAGATTGAGCATCATGTCATAAGCTGTTGGCATGACTTGATGCTGATGTTGCAGTACATTTGACATAGATGCCAAAATGTAACACCGCACCATCTCATCGGCCTTTACCCACTTCTTATAACTCTCTCTCTCCTTTTCCCCAGAATCTTTTGCAGGCTTAGGAGGGTACTCTTCGAGGAATATATATTTGTATTCCTCAGCAGTCAAGACAATGCCTAGATTCCTCTTCCAATCAACATAGTTGGGTCCAGTAAGTTTGTTCTCTTTCAGTATCACAACAAGTGGGTTGAAAGTCATTTTGAAAGAAAACCTAAGAATCACATAAATCAAAACATTAGATTTCAAAAAATTATTGATTTCTCAAACAATAAAATTTTAAAATCAACCAACACCTCAAAACACCAAGAATATCGTAGGCCACGATAGTATGGACGTATACGAATTCTACATTTGTAAGAGGAGGTTTTACCCATTAATTTTACTATCTTGTCAACCTAACTTTTTGACAAGTAAAATTAATAGTTGGTTCCTCTTTGTCCCTACAAATAAAAGCAGTGACTCCGATGGGGAGAATACTTATATTTGTATCTAAGTGTTCACCATTAATCGGTACCAAGGTAATTATCTCGGGTTATGTGCCTTCCGATGGGGAAGTACACACGCTCCTTGATAATTCCCTATAACCATATTTGACCTTGTGATCCACAAACAAACTCATCCGATGGGGAGGAAGGCACTCAGAGCCGACGCGCAAGTTTGTTTGCATCACTTGTCAAATCGTAATGGAGGTCGTGAGAATTTTAAAAAAAAAATCCCTCTCCCACTTAGTAATTTGAAATTGAGGAATTTTCCTAGCCTACGACATGCATATCAAACAAAAAGAAATAAATATGAAAAATAAAAATTTTCCAACTATTATGGCTTTTGTCTTCAATATGTCTCCCGTCGCATCACCATCTCGTCCGCTCCTCCTACGCCATGTACGAGCCATCCGGAGATCCGAGCTGAGACTAAAACCTATTTTAATTTTCATCCATCGATCCTATACTCCACGAGGGAGTGTACATGAAATCTAGATCGAAAGTAAACTAGAATAAAGAGTGGCTAAACAATGTCATATCTAATTTACAAAAAATCAAATACTAGCCTCGTCAACCCCTAGGATTCAACAAAATATACACATACAATTACATACACACATGACCATAATAGTCGGATCTTATGTCTGCAACCAAAGAGTTAAACTATGCATGTCCTACTATTATCTGGCATATATAATATATGAAAAGTGCATAAAAATTAACCGAATCCTAAACACACAAAATCGGAAACCTTGGCTCTGATACCAATTGAAGGGTATTGCTTATCGAGTCCGTGAGGGGAAACTTCGCTTCCCACTACACCTTGGTTGTTTGTTCATGGCGATCTCATCGATGTCCTCGGATTGAAAAATTTAATCCTAGACAAAAGGGATTACTCAAACAATCAAGTCATCGTCGTGCTATTCGTTTAGAGAGGTCACTTGAACAAACTCGTTGTTCAAGCGACCAACCTCTATTCTACGAGTAGCCGTGGAATAAACGATGTACGGATCACCAGTTTTTGTATTTATGTTCGGGATCCAAATATTATTTAGCCACAAACAGATTTATATCATGCTCATAATTGGAAAAACAAATACAAGCAAGTAACAAAAGAGAATAGAGAATAGGTATACCTCTCGATCTTCTAATGTATGTCATTCCTCCTTTCGGACGTCGTGTGGGTGACGATCTACCAAAAGTTGAAGCTCCTATATCGCAAATCTTCCTTCCTTGCTCTTCCAAAGCAAGTGGAAGAATAGAAACAAGACTCTTCTCCTTCCTATAGCCAACCAACAAGCAACAAGGGGAATCCTTGCTGCCGACCAACTAAGAGGAGAAGATGATGATGGAAACCGACCAAGACACTAAGGGAAAGCCCTAAGTCTTGTTTCCACCACTCAAGGAGAAGGAGAAGAGAGGTTTGGACGCTGGACAATGGCTGGAAAAGGTTGGAAAAACCTGTTGGACGCCGGCCACCTTGAAGGAAGAAGAAGAAAGGAATTACCTTCCTTATTTGGTGCCGCCAACCCCTAAACCCTAGCTTCCAAGCCTTGCCGCCCAAAACCCTAGCTCCTCTTGGATTATTCTCCATGCCAACCCCTTGCTCTCCTTTTATAGAGTTAGTGATAAGCCTTCTTTTAATTTCCACCATTGGTTCTAGGGATTTAATCTCAACCGTCGGATCTAGAGTTTTAATCTCAATCGTCGGATCTAGAGATTTAATCTCTACCTTTGGATCTAGAGTTTTGTTTCTATCCATTGGATCTAAGATTCATGAGGTGTTAATAGGCTACATTAGGGACCATGAGGAGGAGTTGGATCTTGGCCACCCATGGATCAAGCCCACATAAAGTCCGATCCATTAATGATAATTCAATCCATTAAAGGATTATCATTGATCTACCTCACCAACCCCCATAAGTTAATATGAGATCCATATATTATATGTACATTTTCTCCCCGTGTTTAAGATCTCGAATGTCCGTCGATTAATTAATTTACTGACCATTAATTAATCAACATCTAACTCCATGTGTAGTACACTCAACCTTTTCATTATGTCGGACCAAGTCCACCTGCAGGGTTTACATGATGAACCTTATGAGTTGAGAGAGAGAAGCTCTGGCTTCTATCTAGAACATCCTACGATTCCGGCGGAGACGGCTAGGAACCTGGAGGAGAGAGCTGTGTTTGGAGGACTGGGGTCTATCAACGGTGTCCCCGGAGCTACCAACGGTGGCCCCGGAGATGCCAACGGCAACGGCCAGGAAGGGCGAGTTAGGGGCTGTTTGGAAGGTTATCCAAAGCACGGTGGTCTCAGCGGTTGCTCCTTCACCTTGAACAATCAACAACCTGCAACCATCGTGAGCTGGCAAAGGAAAAGTCGAGAGCGAAGGAACATAAGGTACGTAGATGTAGCAAAAGTTATAACATCTTCACAGGCAACTAGCAGCTAACAGCGGAAGAGGAGGCGGAACAAAACAAGTGAAGGACGCATAGAGGGAGGCAGCACTTGCAAGCTATGAGGAACCCAAAGGATCTAAGGCAACAAGATTATTCAATAAACTAGGGTTTTCGCCGGCGACTGGAGGAGGACGACGAGCGGCAAGGACAGAGGTAGGTGAGGAGCAAAAATCGTACAGTACGAATGGCGCACTCAACGAGAAGACAAAGAGAACATTGCAGTTTCAAAAAAGTTGGATCCGAAGATTGACGAAGCACTGCCCGGGACCACTTTACCTAGAAGTCTTCGAACCCGACAACCCGTTTAACTTAAGCTGCTTTCTGTCAAACCGTTAACCCGTTTAACTTATGACACAACATCTGTGAGGAATGGGGAAAAATGCTCGACGAACCTGGAAGGTCCTACACTTGGGAATGGCGCAATCCTTGGAGAACAAGCAGGAACCCCTTCCTCCGATGACAAACTCAGGTGACCCCAAAATGGTGGGACCCCTTCTGCAACTGAATGGAATGGAAGAAGTCAGGGAAGGAGAAGGAAGGGGGGAGAAGAAATCAACAGAGCGAGGCGCGAGCATTAATTCGACATTCTTGCGCAGAGAGGAATGGAGTGTGGGCAGACCTTTTCAAGAAAAATAGAGTATGTGCAGCAGATATATGATGAAGCCAGTCCAGAGGCAGGAGGGTCGTGCAAAACTGGATGGAAATGATTTGGAGGCATTGGAGGAGTCAGTAGGTTTCTGTCTTATTGGCCGTTTCTTAGGGCGATTCCCGGGTTGGAGAGCGCTGAAAGAACTCACAGCGAGGTGGAAGGCGCCACATAAGCTCCTAACACATAACTCACTATGGATGGTGTTCAAATTTGCAAACAAAGACCTACGGGATGCTGTGGTAACAGGGGGACCATATGTTGTATATGGAAGCCCTTTGTACCTCAAGCTGTTGCCGCCATGTTTTTCTTTCAGGCCAGAAGTGCAAGCTCAGATTCCGGTGTGGATGCAAATTCATGGACTACCGCTGGACTGTTGGTCTACCTCAGGGCTAAGCAAGGTAGCTTCCCAAGTTGGCACACCACTATACACAGATAGATACACCAAAGTAAGGGATCGGGTCAACTACGCTAGAGTCTTAGTGGAAATGGATATATCCAAAGAGTTACCTACAACAATTGCTATAACCCTACCAGATGGCACAGATACAGATTTGGAGATCAAGTTTGAATCCAGATTGAAATTCTGCAGTGGCTACAAGAAAATGGGGCACTATCAGGGAAACTGTCCGACCAATGGAAGTATGGATGCAAAGGAGTGCCAAATGACAGTATACCCAACAGACATGAACAATACAGGCATGGGGGTGGTAGAGGATGATGTAGAAGTTGATGCAAGTGCAAGCGCAAAGGAAAGCATGCTAGGGGAGGAGCAGGAATGGGAACGTGCAAATACCAATATGGGCAGATGGGAAAATAATGGTAAAAGGAAGGAACAGCAAACTGACCACATTCAAATAAGGCAGGCAGGAGCAGGTTTATCAAGGAGTCCGGGAAGTCACGTAGGCCAAAGGCAGCCAGATCAAAGGAAATCAGGGTATCGAAGGAGTCAGAATAATTGGCAGAGACAGCATAATCAGAATGACCATGCAGTGAGAAAGGCAACAGACAGGCTAACCCCAAGGAAGCAAATGAGGCAGGTGGACAGAATTTCTCGAATAATTGAGGCTAACAAACAGGAGTGCAATCCGGGGGGAATGGAAACACACAAGGAAATAGGGAGGGGTGATCTGGATGCAGTACCGGAGATAACATTGGGTGGGCAAGCAAGGAGTGTTACAAAGGGGATGGTGGAAACTGGCATAAGAACTGATATGCAAGAACATGAAAGTGACAAGACTGATGAACAAACAGAAGGATGGGAAGAAGGATGGAATATTGAAACACAACTGGAAAATAAAGGATGCCATGGAAATAAGGAAATTAATCAACATGAGACACAACAAGAGATTGAGGAAACAGAAGTAACAGAACCTCAGGACCATCAACCCCAACTCCAACACCAAACTTTCAACCACTTTGAATCTGATACATCACATGGTGTGGAAAACAAAGTGCTGGGGCACGGCATCACATCAGCAGCAACATGGCAGAATCTCTAGAAGGCAGGAATGAGCACAAGCATGCAGGGGCGGGATACCCAAGATAACCCTGAAACAAAAGGAAAGCGAGACAAACAGAGACAAATTTGTACAACCCGATCATAGTAGTGGAGGAACAGGCAAAGGACAAAGGCGGCAAGTAGTAACCAGGAGTAAATTGGATTGTCTAAAGGCCATGCATACAAGTGTTATAGAAGGAAGTGGCACGGTAGCAATGGGACCTGGCACGCAACATAGAATGCAAGGATACATGCAGGGATCTACGGTAACTTTGGGTAATATGGGAAGGAATGCTCAGTATGAAAATCTATTGCCAAGAATGCAAGAGGGAAGTCAGGAGTATGAGGAGGCAGAAGTCATATTAGTGCAGACAAGGCAAAACCAACGGCAGAGGAAACAAATAGGCTATGCAATGACCAAGAAAGTGATACTGAACAATCATGGTGGCCAGGATAACCTCATGAAAAACAAAAGAAGGAGGTAACGGGCACAACATGGGTCGTTAATGGAGGAACAAGCGGGCCAGGGACAGGAAAAAGGAAAAGAGAAGGAGGAACACCAGAGGGAGGCAGGAAGATGGATGAGATCTGCAAAGGAAACTGGTATGGAAGAGGGTATGCAAGAGCAAGGAAGTATTAGAGGGAAATTGCACAAGGCGAGGCATGGTTTGAATAACATGTCCGACACAGTAGTGTCACAGGGGATCAACAAAGATAATAAAATCGGGGACAATGCAGAAATAGGAAAAGACATGGAAAGAGTACTGCAGGAAGCACAAATGAGCCTGATATCGCAAGAGGACATCACAAACTGTGAGCAGATTACTGAAGAGATGCAGGAAGATACCCCGCCAATGATCATATTAGCACTTCCGGCCACCGTTTGGGGTAGGAGGATGAAGGAGGTAAATACTGAACATATTGGACAAGCAAATGGGGAATATGAAAGTGGTGCTGCAGTGTGTGAAGAAGGAGATACATCGACAGGTGTTGGGGGTGAAGGTGAAGGTGTAGGGGAGGCACTGCACCCAGGAAAATTAGGTAAAGGAAGGGAGGGAAGGGCGCAAGAAAGGACACAAGAAAAGAAAAGAGAGTACATAACTGCTAGACGGCGAAAGTCGACTGTGCAGCCATGAAGATTGGTGCATGGAACATAAGGGGCCTGAACAAGGGCCTCAAGCAGAAAGCGGTGATAGACCTCTTTCAGAAACAGAAGCTGAATATACTTTGCATCCTCGAGAACAAATTGACCCACCAATCCTACCAAACTTTGAAAGTCCAGAAATTCCAGCAGTGGGAGATGGAACAATGCTTAGGAAACCTCTCCAGGAGCAGAATGATGCTAATATGGGACCCCCAAACCATCACACTGGACATTAAAAGATGGGAGGAGCAGCTAATAAATGGGAAAATTAGATGTAAGGTGACAGGAACAGAATATGCAGTAACATTTGTGTATGGTCAACTGTCCATTGTGAGTAGGAGAGCTATGTGGGCTGCACTCAAACAAATTGCAGAAACCATCCAAATGCCTTGGTTGATCCTCGGGGACTTTAATTCCCCCCTATCCTTAGCAGACAAATGTGGGGGCCTGCCGGTAGCAGAATGTGCCACAGTCGATTTTCAGAATTTTGCTCTGGAAGCTGAAATTGAAGACTTATGCTCCATAGGATGCAAATACACGTGGACAAACGACAAGGTGGTAAGTAAACTAGACAGGGCAATGGTGAATAAAGAATGGATAGAACAAGATGGTAGTAGTTTTTCTGATTTTAGGACTCCGTGAACAGTCTCGGACCATGCATCATGCATAGTATCAGTGCTAGAGAAAGCAAGTAAACAGAAAAGGCCTTTCAAATTTTTCAATATGTGGACATTGCACCCCAATTATGGCCAACTAGGACAGAAGAATTGGAACAGCCAAGACACTAACAGTGTGGATGGGACAGCGCAATACAGCCTCAAGCATAAGCTCAAAAAATTAAAAGTTCATCTCAGGCAGCTCAACAAACTGCACTATCAGCACATCCAGGAGCGAGTCAAACTTGCCAAACAGCAATTAGATGAGATGCAACAACAAGGGTTTGCAGAAGGACGGATGGAAGATGAGTACTTACTCACGAGGAAGAAGGTGGAGGCTTTAGAACGAGCAGAATACTTATTCTATTTGCAGCATGCCAAACATGAATACCTACGGGGTGTTGACAGAAACAACTCTTATTTTCATGCACTGGTAAAAAGAAACAATAAGAGAAGGGAGGTAACAGCGATTGAAAAGAATAGTGGGGAGCGTACGAGCTCGCATGAGGAAGTAGTGGGAGAGTTCCTGCATTACTTTCAGGGGCAGTTGGGAGAGCAAGGAAGCAGAGCACAATATCAAGATGCCTGCATGGAGTTTGGAAGGAAGCTAACAGAGGTACAACAATTAAGAATGGTCCGGTTTCCAACAGAAGATGAAATCAAAGGTGCACTATTTGGAATCGGGGATCTCAAAGCTCCAGGACCAGACGAATACAACTCAAAGTTTTTCAAGCACTCATGGGACACTGTCAAACATGATGTAGTGACTGCTATCACAGAATTTTTTCAGAATGGTCAGCTACTCAAATCGTGGAATCACACCCTAATTGCTCTGGCACCCAAGTCACCTCATGCGAGTAAAGTTCAGGATTACAGACCTATCTCCTGCTGTTCAGTGGTCTACAAAATAATCAGTAAAATCTTAGCTAGCAGAATTGCAGAAATCACAGATCACCTCCTGGATCCGGCACAAACTGCATTTGTTAAGGGACGTTGCATATCGGATAATATTCACCTGGCTCAGGAATTAATGCGAAGTTACACTAGGAAAAGAATTTCTCCGAGATGTATACTAAAGGTGGACCTGCAAAAGGCATTTGATTCTGTGAACTGGGAATTTCTTCAGGATGTCCTCCGGTCACTGCAGTTTCCTGACAGATTTGTAGCGTGGATTAAGGAGTGTGTCACTACCACTTCTTTCTCAGTAGTTATCAATGGAAACATACATGGCTACTTTGCAGGATGTAGAGGACTCAGGCAAGGCGATCCCCTATCCCCCTATCTCTTTGGCATGTGCATGGAGTATTTATCCAGACTACTAGCGAAAAGAACTAGCAAGTCAGATTTCCATTTCCACCCTAAGTGTGGAGAACTACGAATAGCACATTTAGTCTATGCAGATGACTTGCTACTCCTGGGACGTGGGGATGAATCAACGGTCAAGGTGCTAATGGAGTGCCTATCGCAGTTTGCTAGAATGGCAGGGCTGAATGCGAATATGGCAAAATCTAACATATTTCTAGCAGGAGTTCATGCAACAATCAAGGAGAGATTGCTGGCCATCACCGATTTTCAGGAAGGACACATGCCTTACAGGTATCTGGGAGTTCCTATTGCATCAAAAAAACTGAGAATTTCAGATTATAGTGCTCTCACAGACACACTGGACAGGCAGATAAAAGTTTGGCCCAAAAACACGCTCTCATATGCAGGGAAATGTCAGCTCATTACCTCGGTCCTCCAGGGTGTGGAATGCTACTGGATGTCAATACTACCGCTGCCGATAGGAGTCATAGAGAAAATATATAGCATCTGCAGAGCGCTCATGTGGACGACCAAGAACCCTCCAATAGCATGGGCAGAAATGTGCAAACCGAAGAAGGAATGAGGCATGGGGCTGCGAGAGCTGAAAGCATGGAACTTAGCACTCCTAGCAAAGGTACTGTGGCGGATACAACACAAGGAGGATACATTATGGATTAGATGGGTGCATCACACATACATACGTGGTGGGGGAATATGGGAATGGAGAAGCAAACACAAGGACTCACCCCTCATTAAGGCGCTAATCTACATCAAGGACAAAATACTAAGTTCGGTGGGCAATCTGGAACAAGCAGAGCAGCTACTTACATCCTGGTTCAGGCAAAACAAAAAAGGAACATAAAGTGCATATGATTTTTTCCGGGATATAGGGGAAAAGAAGCCATGGGCTGTAACGGTATGGCATAAGGACATACAACCAAGTCATGCTTTCACCCTGTGGATGCTGGCCAAGAGTAAACTCCCTGTGCGAGCAAGACAGGATTTTTTAGAGGACAAGCAATGTATATTCTGTGGCCAAGAGGAAGAGACAATGGATCATATGTTCTTCCAATGTAGACCGATCAAGCAATTATGGGGGCGAGTCCGACGATGGCTGAAGATGAGGGCAGAAATGAGCACGTACCGTCATATGCTCCGAATTTTCAGAACGCGATACAGAGGGGCCACTGACATGAACCGACTCCGGCACCTTGGCATGGCAGGGATGATCCACCTAATATGGAGAACCCGAAACACATGTAGATTTGAAGGAGAAAGATTTGATGAAGATTTGATATTCAGGAAGATCCAAATACATGTTTTCAGAGTAGCGGAAAGCAAAAGGATCCAATTCCCACCTGGTATAACATGAAGGGCAATTGGTTTCTATTTTTTTTTTCCTTTGTTTCTTTTCTGGTTCTTTCCTTTGTTTCTTTTCTTTTCTTCATCTACTCACTGATCAAGGCACATCTCGCCCTGGAAATCCTCATATCAGGGCACTTAATGCCCTGGAAACCCTCTATCAGGGCACTTCATGCCCTGGAAATCCTTCCAAAAAAAAATCAGAGCAATCAGAGCGGTATTGCCCAGGGTGGTTTTGCGCAAAGTGGAACCTCCCAGGGCAGTTTTGGTGGGTTGCCCAACTTCAGTGCGGGTTCCAGGGCGGTATTTTCCAGAGCGGTTTTGAACAAGGAGTGTCTCTAGGGCGGTATTTTCAGAGCGGTTTTTGTGCAAGGAGCGATTTCCAGGGTGATTTTCCAGAGAATCAGAGTGGTTTTCACTCCAGAGTGGTTTCGGGAAGGAGCTTTGGTCCAGGGCGGTTTTTCAATCCAGAGCGGTTTGATACAAGGAGACCTTTTCCAGGGTGGTTTTCCAGAGCGGTTTTGAACAAGGAGTGTTTCCAGGGCGGTTTATTCAGAGCGGTTTTGTGCAAGGAGCGACTTCCAGGGCAGGTTTCCAGGGTGGTTTCTTTCCAGAGTGTTTTCGTACAAGGAGCAATCCTCCAGGGTGGTTTTCCAGGGAGGGTTTCCAGGGTGGATTCAGTACATAGTGGTTTAGTGCATGGAGCTTTTCTCTAGGGTGGTTTTTCCAAAGGGAGTGTTTGCCAGGGTGGTTTCACAACCAAAGAAGCAAGGAAGGATGAAGTTACAGGGTGGATTCACTCCTACTCCAGAGAGGTTTTGCACAAGGGGACTCTCCCAAGCCCGGGCAGTTTTTCAGGGTGGTATTACAGGGCGGTACACGCACCAAGAATGTGGCACTCTCAATGCCAGGGCAGTTTTTAGGGCAAAGTGGTTTCTTTCCAAGGCCAGGGTAGTTTCAAGATGCACAATGGGCTGCTTTCAGGGAGGCTTCGCCAAAGCCGGAGCGGTCCAGGGAGTCCAGGCCAGTTCTATGATCAGGGCATGTATTGCCCTAGAAATCCTTATACCAGGGCACTTCTTGCCCTTGAAACCCTCTATCAGGGCACTTCTTGCCCTGGAAATCCAAATTCGTAGCAATGGTCACTTGCCAAAAAAAAAAAAAAAGGTTTATGGTGAATAGGCCCACCACCAATGGTCTATCTAGTCCGTAGCAAACGGCTACGGTAAAGACATCCTAAATCCGTTTATGGCTGAGGCTTGGCCAATAAGCCTAGGAAAGGTGAATAGGCCAACCTGAATGGCCTATCTAGTCCGTAGTGAACGGCTACGGTAAAGACATGACAAAACCGTTGATGGCTGGTCACTTGCCAAAAGTGATAAACATCTGACACGGAAGGATAGCAGGCATGGACAAAGGGAATGTGGATGCAGCAGGACGCGCAACCGTATGTGCTGATTTCATGTACCCATGAGTTCACGTACCCATGATGACATGGGCAAAGGGAACGTGGAAGCTACAGGGTGTGCAACCACGTATGAGGAGATCATGTACCCATGAGTGAGCTAGTATGCAAGAGAGCTGAGGTACCCATGAGAGCACATGTACACCCCTCCATCTTTGGACTCACGATGCATCTCAGATCTGACACATCGTCAGACATGACATGAGAATGCGTTATGGGATTTTGTACGATGGTGCTTTTGTTGATGATATATATATTTACCTTTCATCAAAAAAAAAATGATGAACCTTATGAGCTCCTCAAGGGGACATCATCATCCTAATATATAAGACACGATTTCCTCCTATAATCAATGACACACCATATAAATAATATCATCTCCCAACTTACCGAGCCTATCGATTTAATCTATAAATCTTGCCCATTGGTAAATCAAAGAGATGAATACTAAGTATATGTGCCCGTTATTATATCGGAATTAAGAGCATATACAAAATAATATCTGAGGTCCGATTCGATTATGTAGTCAGCAATAAATCGAATCACCTCCAAGTCAGTCCTGCTCAATACACACAAAGTGCACTAGTGTGATTTTATGGTCAAGACAAACCAATACCAAATCACACTACAACCATTCCGATGGTTTGTCCAAAGCCATCTCGGTTGTGAGCCTTTACTTATACTTTTCGAGGAGCCGATAACATGATCTTCTATGTGACACCACACACCATGTTATCTACAATGTAAAGTATTAGACAATATGCATAACCATAAAAATATGCAAACAATGATCATGTGATTCTTATTTCAAAATAAAGATGTTCATACAAAAGATAGACTTTTCAGTATACATCCCTACATGCACGCCCCCGCGGTTGCTAGAAAAGGCCTTCCCAGAATAATAGGATTCTGGGGATTCGGTCCTGTGTCCAGTATGATGAAGTCCATGGGTATCACGAAATCTTCAATCATCACAGGAACGTGTGGTAGCAGGCCAACGGGCTCCTTCACTGAGTCATCCCTCATAAGAATACCAAGATTCGCGGGTTGGAGCCCGCTCAGTCCCATCTTCAGAAAATATGCATAGGGCATCACACTGACTGATGACCCCAAGTCGCATAGAGCTTCGTCGAAACTCTCCCCATAAATCGAGCAGGGAATAACGAATTCACCAGGGTCCTCAAGCTGTATTGGAATTTTCTCTTCAAACTTAGCTTGGTCAGGTAGGGTGGAAATCATGGTTGCACACCCCTTGGCGAATTGGCTACTTTGCCCTACTCCTTCCTCTTTTCCTTGGCTTAGCGGAGAGTTCTTCACAGGTTGTGACATGGATTGGGCTATTTGGGCCACTTGTGTCTTCAACATTCTAGTATGACTTGCAAGGCCATCAACGGTGGCCTTCAAGTCTCTCAGTGCTTCTTCAGACTTTTGATGCTAGCGACGAAATTTTTCATTGGCCTTAGTTTGGGTAGCGATGAAGTCCTCCATCATCCTGCTCCACCGACTTCGTGGTCGCCGCATTGCCCTCGCACGCCCGTATCCTCAGGATGGTTGGGGGTTTCCCGAGTTATTTTTGTAGGAGAAATTTGGGTGACTCCTCCATCCGAGATTGTAGGTATTAGAGTACGGATTGTGGGGCCTTTGATCATAGTCCCCAATCGCGTCACAATGCTCGATCTGCTCATCTGAGGTCCCTTGCCCTACAAAGTGGTCCTCACGATATGCTGCCGCCCCCTCTTCAAAGTCAATGGTCGTGCATGCAGATGAAGGATTCAAAGATTTAAACCGTCTGCTTAGCGCATCCATCCTCGCTGAAAGGTGGCCCATGGAGTTGACAGTGTATCGTTCTACCGCAGGCGTGGGTTGACCACGTTCGGAGGCCCATTAATGGTGGTTTTGTGTCACCTCTTCAATAAGATCCTCTGCCTCCTCGATGGTTTTGTTCATTAAGGCTCCTCCTGCGGCAGAATCTAAGGACATCTTCATGGCGTAGGCGATCCCATTATAGAAAATGTGGATCACCATCCACCTCTCTAGTCCGTGGTGTGGGCATTGATAAAGTAGCCCCTTGTAGCGATCCCATGCTTCGAATAAGGACTCCCCCTCCTTCTGGAAAAAGCTAGTGATAAGGTGGTGCATGTGAGCAGTCTTACTTGGTGGGAAGTATTTATTCAGAAACTGCTGCTCACACTGCTCCCACGTGGTAATGTTGTCAGAGGGTAAGGAATGAAGCCATACCTTAGCCTTATCCCGCAGTGAAAACAGAAACATGCTTAGGCAGATCGTGTCAGAAGGGACTCCGTTCAGTTTCATGGTTGAGCAGATTTCTAGAAAAGCCTCAAGATGCCGGTTCAGGTCTTTAATCACAGCTCCCCCGAATTGGCTATGCTGAACCATATGTATGAGTGCCGACTTAAGCTCAAAGTTATTCACTGATATTGATGGTCCAGCTATGCTCGGCCTGAATCCTCTAGCGCTAGGAGATGCATAGTCCTGCAGAGGTCGACTGCCTACGTTCACCTCGGATGCAGCTTGATCTTCCATCTTTCGCTGCCCTGCTCTCCATCGGTGAAAGATTCGCTCTATCTCTAAATCGATCGGAATTAGACCTTCTGATCCTAGTCTTCTAAGCATACGATGAACCAACACTCAAAAGTAAGAGTGCTAACCTAATGCTAAAAACAGGAAATAACTAAATCTAGTAAATAAAAACCAAAGATGCAATAAGTAAATAGGAAACTACTACTAGAAATAAAAACTGAATCTAAATATGGAAAATAAAACTAAAGCAAATAAAGTAAACTAATAAGAAAATAAAGCAAGAAAATAATCTAATCCTAAGTCTGATCAAATCTACTACCGTTCGATTGATATCGAATCGACAGTCCCTGACAACGGCGCCAAAAACTTGATGCGCATGGTCGCAACCTTAAATCCTGCGAGGAAGACCGTCGAAGACTCAAAGTACGCACTCGCGCTCAACGCCCGCAAGTGCACGGATGTCGTCAAGTAATAAATAGATTATCGATCCAACAGGGATTGGGATTTGAGTATCAATCCACTAAGTGGTTGCAGTTGTTTGAACAAAATCTTAGTGAGAGTTGGTTAGTGAGGACTATCGGAGGACCCTACTCAGTGCGGTGTCACACGGAGGAGGAAAAGAGGGTGTCGAGGTCTTAAAAAGGCGATTCTAGGACTTTGGTTTCACTTGTGTACCACAGAACAACGTTGTAAATTGACATCGTCTAAACTTCTACTTACGGCTTTGGGGAAGGGACATCATACACTCTTCTGTAGAGCCGCCGCATTCACCGGGAGCTAGCCTCGCCCAAAAGGACAGGATAGAGGGTACAAGGATGTCAAATCAATCCTTGCGGTGGACCGTTTTCGATTCCACTGCTCCCTTCTCCCCGCAGTTACGGGAGGTCAGGTTTACCCCTAGGATCCTTGATCAAACCTCCTAAATCTAGATTGTGAGGGCTATCACCACCTCGTATCGCCTAAGCACAGCGGAAAGAAAGCCAAATACACGTAGGTATAATAAAGACCAACATCCAATTGTCAAATCAAACTTTTGGCCAGAATTTAATATAAACCAACATTGTCTATGAACACAAGCTACTCCCTAATCCTAGAATCAAAAGTTCTACTCCATTAATGCGAAGGAAGAATCACAACACATGTTTAAGTTCAATTACAATAGAAAGAGAGTGCAAAAATAGAGATTACAATGCGTTGTGACCTTCTCTCCAGTGTTGTATTGCAAGTGGTGGACCTCCAACGGTGTTCCCCCTCCCCGCTGAGTTATCGAAGCTTTTTAGGGCTTCAGCGTGCCGTCCTAGCCATCGTGCCTCCCCCCTAGGGTTTGGGCGGAGCCATCCTTATATAGACGTCGCCTCGGACCGCTGCAAAATCAGGAAAAAACCCTAGTCGTGCAACTCCATCGGGCCGCCACATGGCCATGTGTTTCCACATGGCCAAGCATTGTGTGGCCCTGGTGTGCTGATCTTCGCCCATCGAACACGACCGTATGAATCCACATGCCCTGGCCGTGTCCCACTCTGTGTCTAGTATGAAATGTCCTTTCGCTCCGAAAATGTATCTTTTTCATCCGAAAAGCCAACCTGCATTCAAAAGAACAACGAGCAAACCTCCGAACTAGAAAATAGGAAATGCATGCAAAAATAGAGTAACATATGCATGAAATTGACGCAAAATATAGCAAGATGTGAGCAAAAACTACTCCTAAATCCTATATATTTTGCTCACATCACTTGTGGTATTCGAGTCATCTTGGTCACGAAGACTTATGCTTTGACATCTTAAGCAAACATCTCTGAGGAGATGTGGACCCGGGATGATTGGGTATAAGTCGAAATGTCTGAAGGTGTTTGAATAACCTATAAAGGATTCACCCTTCCTTGCGAGGATATGTATACCCATGGCTTCTCGTCGGATTGTTACTAAAGTCTTTGGCCAAAACATTACATATTTAGAGTAAGGTACTCTTGGATACATGTGCAGTAACTAGAATTCGTAGGATGAGGAAATGATACTTAGGCTAGGTGTGACGTAGTCGACCTAGTGAGGATTGACACTATAGACCATGTCCTGAACCAAGTGGGTATAAGATGCATGAAGGGAACGGGGCACGATTCAATGTAACTGCTGAAGGGTTTCATAAATGGTTCTGGAATCAACCGTTGATTTTCTGGTTAATTGGGGATCATGATATACTACTAGGTGTCACTCATGATCGTTCTATAATTAATGGTTAATTATAGACGACCAATATAAATCGGGAACCTATTTGGTCACACACACAATGAGCGTAATCCGAAGGATTTAAAACAAGCTTGAGAATGAGATTCTCAGATTGAGAGAAACTAGATTTGGTTGGACCAAACAAGGAGTGAGCATGAAATTGTTTCAGTCACAATGGAAGCATGGATGGGCCGAGTCTTATGAAGACATGATAGATGAACCAAATTGGTTTGGTTCTAATCCAATGGTGGAGAATAAACCAAAGGGATTTGGTTTGTTTTAAACGAATGAACCAAAGTTAGTTCGGTTCATTTTAACTTAAAATAGGCCAACTCGGTTCGGTTTATTTTAACTTAAGTTATTGGAGCGGATTAACGAGTTTTGGTTATAAACCAATAACCCTAAGGTGAAGTTTTCTTAATGGTTAAGAAACACATGCTCTATAAAAACGCGGTTAGAGTTTTGGAGAGCCCTAAGTTTATTTTGGGAAAGACTCTTCCTCTCCTCTCCCTCTCTTCTCCTTGTCGCCGCCCAAGGTCTCCACGCCGCCTAGCCACCTTGTGCCACCGTCCACCCTAGCTGCCGGTGTCTAGCTACTGTCGGCCACTCTTCCGGTGACCCTCCGGCGACCCACCTTGGTTCCGCGACCAAGGGTTGGGCGACCATCCTCTTTGGCCGGCGCAAAGTCCTCCACCAAGCTGTCCAATTTTGGAAAACTTGTTTTCTTCTTGTCGGAGCATCGTTTGGACGACATTTGGAGCTCCAACAGTGACTCCCTTGCCAGGGATTGGATCTCCGATAATCCTCATAGATGGAGGACCAAGGATTCATCAATCGGTTGACGAATACCTCTCCGGAGAAGCGAGTTTTGGGGACTCGATTTTGAATCCGAATTTTGATTCGGATTGTCATCTTCTCTCGATCACATCGTCTTCGACACGAGGCTAGTGACTCCTACAAAGACGAGGCTTGTAGCTTGGTGAAGCTATTCCGACGGTACTCGACGTGGATACGGATAGAGGCAATTCTACCGAGAGTTGCTCCGGTTGATGTCATTTCCGTTGCACGTGATACGTCAGGTATAACTAGTATAATTTCCTTTTATTGCAAAATTTAAAACTGTGATTATGTCTACACATGTTATACTATGCATACGTGTGATGTGTGTATTGTAATAAATTAGATTTATTACTTTTCAATTCTTCCGCTGTGCATATGTTTACGAAACATGTTCGAACACACACTCGTCGTGGTGCAGGAAACCCAACAGTGGTATCCGAGCCCAAGTTGTGTTTAGACATAATCATAAAATTATTTTGCGATAATCATAATTATATTTATGGAAATTTTCTACTTTTGGAAAGTTTAAAAGTATTTATGGAAATTTTCTAATTTTGGAAAGTTTAGAAGTATTTATGGAAATCTTCTACTTTTGGAAAGTTTAGAAGTATCTATGGAAATTAACACTTTCCATAAATAAAATATATGATTAGATTTGGATATTTATTTCCTAATTTAATCATGATTTGATTTGGAGAATCAAATCTAAAATATATTTTATTTCCATAAATAGTTTTGACAATTTAAGAAATTTTTTTCCTAAATTAAATTTGACTCCTTAATTAACACCTTCCAAAAATAAAATATGTGATTAGATTTGGAAATTTATTTCCTAATTTAATCATGATTTTATTTGGGGAATCAAATCTCAAATATATTTTATTTCCATAAATAGTTATAACATATAAGGAAATTTTGTACATGTCATAATTATATGTCATGTAATTGCATTAGATGCATATCATTATGTTATGCGTGTCGTGACATGTAGATGTATGTCATGTATGTCATGCCATGTAGATAATAGTTATTTGCATGCAAAAGAGGATGAGACATTAAAACCCTTACACAATATTAAAACCTACACCTTCCATTAATATGGTTAGAACCAGAGTTCTGTTTCTTGTTTGGGTTATTGGACTCTCTCCAAGCCCGGCTCAAACTCGAACATGTTCAAACCATGGAATAATTTAATACTAATATGGTAAGAGTCAGAGGTCAATCGTTAGCTTTGGTTGTTGGACTCTCTCCAAGTCAAGCTAATTGGTTGAATGCGCTCTAACCATATTAAAACTATTTCTTGATTAATGAGTTGGCTTTAACCTGGAGCACCGGTTTGTTGGACTCTCTCCAAGGTCGATATGAAGGGAGGTGAAGTTGGGTGCTATGCATATGATGCATACTTGTTAATGAGTTAACAATTCGATGTATGTGTGAATATTCAATTAGTTGATAGCACATTGTGATAGTTGCATATATGTGATATGTAATCGGTATACATGATACCTACCATTGTAGCTATGAATGACTTGTTGGACTCTCTCCAAGGTTGTTCATATCTATGTTGGATATCAGCCCATTCGGAGATGGACCTACGATCTCCCGAAGTGATTTCGGGGTTTTTGAAATTCAAAAAATAAATGGGATTTATAAATGTATGTTGATGCATTTTAAATCATCTTTCTCATATATGCTCATTTTGTATTTCTAGGTTAATCGATTGATCATGTCATCTTTGAATTTGTGCACTATTTTGGATTCGAATAAATTGACTAGGCCTAACTTCTTGGACTAGCTTAGAACTTGAGAATTGTTCTCAAGACATAAAAGCTCGCATATGTCCTCGAAGAGCCTCTTCCCAACCGTCCTAGGGACGATGCAACTCTAGACCAATTGTTGGCCTATCAGAAACATGTGACAGATTTTGAGCTGACGAGTTGCATCATGCTAGCTGTGATGGTACCCGAGCTGCAAAAGTAGCATGAGCATATGAATGCTAATACTATAGTCTTCCATCTTCATGAGTTGTTTGATGAGCAAGCGAGATCTGAAAGGTTCGAAGTAGGCTTCTCTTCACCTCTAAGATGCAAGAAGGTTCATCTGTAGTGCAGTTTGTGCTAAAGATGAATGAGTACATCGAGAGACTGGCTACCCTCGAGTTTGTGATGAATCATGAATTAAGTATTGACTTAATTCTGTATTATTTTCCCAAGAGTTTCTCACAATTTGTGATGAACTACTGGATGAACAAACTTGAATCCACTATTCCTGAGCTCCTCAATATGCTGAAGACTGTGGAGCCTTCTGAGAAGCATGAGGAGAAGGTGGTTTTGTTAGTTGATTCCTCAAAGAAAGGTTCTAAGAGAAAGTCAAAGGAACAGAAGAAAGGGAAGAAGAAAAAGGCTAAGAAGACAGAACCAGCACAAAAGGGCACTTGCCATCATTGTGGCAAGGAGGGCCACTGGCGAAGAAACTGCAAGATTTATCTTGAGTCCGTGAAGAAGAAGAAGGCATCTGATGCCCCATCCTCTTTAGGTATCTTTGTTATTGATTGTCATTCTATTTCCTTAGACACTTGGGTATTGGATACTGGGTGTGGCTCACATATATGTAATGACATACAGGGGCTAAGGAATAGAAGAAGACTCATCAGAGGGGAGTCAAATTTGTGAGTTGGCAATGGAGCAAAGGTTTGTTGGTGCAGGGGCACCAGATAATCGAACCTGTGTTTTGATTATGGCAAAGACACAAAGTTAAATTTATATCATTATCTCACGAGCTAAATTGAGTGTGCAGAAAAGTGCCAAAGCTGGAGCTGAAGGCTAGCGACACTCGGAGGAAGCCGCGGTGGTTGGGCGACACTCGAGTGACTTCGGAGGGAGCCAAAGGAATCGTAGTGGAAGGCCGGAAGCTAGAGATACAAGGTAAGTATCGAGGTAAGCTCGTGTGAGTGAGAGATGGTAAGGTCGTGTCCCCTGTACGGGGATGACCATAGGCGGCGATCCGACTAAGACTTCCTGTGGAAGGTCTAGGTCGAGATCGGACGATTAGAAACCGTCGCATTTACCATTTTCCGTGCTAACCTCTTACTGTAGGGAAGTGGCCAGGCTGACAATCGACTGTTGGACATTGGCCAGTCGACTAATGCTCATCAGTCGACTGATGGCGACGAATCAGCCTTTGCACTAGGTCAAAACGGATAAGGTTTGACGCGGCCACTTCGCGATAAAATTTGGTACAACTTCGTGATCTGTTCCAAAAGATGAGGAGACATATTCAGAGGACAAATTCTATAAAAGGAGGGGAGGATTCCAACTCCAAAGATCATCAAGATTATTCTCAAGTGCTCCTACAACGCCAAAGCTCCAACACTGTCATAACGCCGATGCGACGACAAGTTCTAATCCTCTTCGTCGGCAGCAACAACAAGTAACATATTTTGTTATTGTATTCTTTGTTTTTATTCATAACGAGGTGAGGTAGGTTTGTTGCCTCATCCTCGTACTTTCGGTTTTGTGATCGTTGTCTCCTACCTCCAATGAGGAGAAGATGTTATAGTGTTTTGCCCTCCGTACGCGGTCTAGGACCGTTAGGGCCTTGGAGTAGAAACCGTTGGGTTGTGAACTAAGTAAAAATAAACGTGTCTTTTTATTTTTCCGCTGCGCTTACTCGTGTATCGAACGAACGAAAAGATTTACGCTCGCTATTCACCCCCCCCCCTAGCGACGCTTCTCGATCCAACAATTGGTGTCAGAGCGAGGGCGCTAAGATTTGGTGAAACCATCAATCTAGCACTTTTTAGTTTTCTTTTAATATTTTTTGAGTCATATTTTTTTTAGTTTTTTTTCCCTCCTGCACTACTAATCCAAGATGATGTCTTGGTACGCTTCTTTTGGTTGTGTGTTTGCAAGTATTCTCTTTTGGAGCAGTCGACGGTAAAACGGTCATAACTTTTCGCACAAGTGGACTCACAAAACGATCTACCTACCAAATCGAAGTTCTCTGAGAGATCTACATTTCTTACGAGGGTTTACCCTCATAACAAGCTGTTTCCAGCCCCAAAAACTAACGTTTAGTACCCTTTTGGGGGCTTCAAAGGTCGTAAGTTGTTAGTTTTTGTTAGTTTCTTATTCTTCTCATTGATTTCCTATTATTTCCCACACTACTAATCCAAGACCAAGTCTTGGAATTCCCTTTGGTTTTTATTCGTGTTTTGCAAGATACTTAATGGCTCACATTGAGGGGTATAGCACCACCCGACCTCCGTTCTTTAACGAAAATGATTTCCATTATTGGAAAGGTCGGATGAAGTGTTTCTTGAAAACACAAGTCGAGACTTAGATAATAATCCAAACTGGCTTTACTCTACTCACCAATGATCAAGGGGAGCCCTTGGACTTTAACAAGTGGACAAATGCTACCAAGAGGCAAATCAAAGCCGATGCAAGAGCAACCCAAATATTGCAATGCGGCTTGTCCAAGAAGGAACTCAACCGCATCAAACCATTTATTAGCGCCAAGGATCTGTGAAACAAATTAATCAAGCTACACGAAGGAACGTCCGATGCTAAGGTATGTAAACGTGACCTTCTTTTCAATAAGTTGTATAACCTTAAGATGCAGGAACACGAGACGGCGACGCAACTACACGCCTGCGTCCAGGACATTGTCAATGGCCTGCACACCATCGGACACAAGGTCGAAAACCATGACCTCCTAAGGTACGTTCTTATTTCATTTCCTAGGACTACCTTGTGGGCATCCATGGTCGATGCCTACAAGGTCTCTAAGGACCTTTCGAAGCTTAGGTTAGATGAATTATTTTTCGAGTTTGAACTTCACGAGCAGACTAACGTGGTCTGGGCCGAGAGAGGTATTGCTCTACTTGCAGGACAAAGAAACAAGCCACCTACCAGGCAAGAAGATGGACTTGAACCCGAAGACAAATCAGAGTCCGAATCCGAAGAGGTGGAGGCAATAGTGAACGTAGTGCGGAAGATCGTTCGGAGGAAAAGGAGGCTACTAAAGAACCAAAAAAGGGCACAATTCAAATCAAATCAAAAGAAGGCGTTCCATGCAACTTGGGACAACAAAGAAGACATAGCTTACATGGCAAGACCGGAGGAGTCCGAGTCCGAGTCCGAATCCGAAGCCGAGTCCAACTACAACTCCGACTCTGACCCCGAAGACTACTTCGAGAGGAAACTCAAAGCCGGACCAAAAGGGAAAGTCAAGGTTAGCCGATCTTTAATTAGTACATTTTACCTTACAATTAAAATTCTTACTAGGAAATTAACTAAGTCCGAGTCTAGGGTTGAGTTGTTACTTGAGGAGGTTTAAACTCTCAAGCAAGAGGCTACTCTAACCTCTTCAACTAGTCAAGTTCAAGAGGAAAACTCAGCCCAAGTTAAAAAAACTTGAGGAGGAGAATTCTCTCTTGAAAGATCGAGTTCAAGAGGTTGAGGCTAGGTTGGAAAGGTTCACGTTGAGATCTAAGAATCTTAACTGACTACTTGGAACCCAAAGAGTCATGTATAACGAAGCCAGACTCGGGTATAGTCCAAAGACTACGAATAAATCGTATATGTCTATCGTAAATTGTAGTCATCAAAGAGTCCAAGCATGGGTCCCAAAGGTTTTATTGAACTCACATATAAGGACTAATAAGTTTTGGATTCCCCAGGATCAAGTTCATTATTTGAATAGACCATATTGGTTCAATGGTCTAGGGGGAGCTAACACTAAAATAGTATACCCGCTTACTTAACAAAACCATTGCATATTTTATTTTAATTTTTAGAACGGCTTGATAGGGAAAATAGTTAGTCAACTCTTGACAACATAGTATCAAGATGCGGCGAGATGATAGTACATTAGGGAAACAAAGTCTTGTGTATTCGAACTAGATAAGGCGTATCTAGCTTGGTGCACTTGACCGAGTGGAACTAGCTGAAGCTACCTCGTCGTATCCTAAACTAGTTAGACCAGGAAGTAACCCTAAGGATAATTGAAATATACTTAAAATAACCTTTTCAAAATACTACTTATTTTCTCAACTATTGTACTTAACGACTATTTACAATCCTTTAGGCCAAAGTTTAGCGCCCCCTACATCTCTTATACTTCATATATTTGACTAAGAGGGAGAGCAAACTAATCCTAAGGGTTATATTACAAACCTTTAGATTATTGGTGCAGAGGGACACACCTTGAACCAATCTATCTAACTACTGCTAGAAACATGCTTGGACTCATATTTGATTTATCTAGATGCATGCATATACAATATTGCTTTTAAACCCCTATTTTATACAAAAACCCCAATATTTTTTTTTATTTATGGCAAAAGGGGGAGAAGAGCGAATGTTAAGGGGGAGTAACACAAAATTTGATTTTGAAAACTAAAGTATCTCTTTTAAAACTCACCTAGGGTTAAGGGGGAGTTTTGGTTGAGGGGGAGTTTTTGGAAATGACATTCATCATTTACTATACTTATTTTATGTTTTAATTTCTCTTAACTTTGTGTTGGTTTGCCATAGATCAAAAAGGGGGAGATTGTTGGTGCAGGGGCACCAGATAATCAAACCTGTGTTTTGATTATGACAAAGACACAAAGTTAAGTTTACATCGTTATCTCATGAGCTAAATCGAGTGTGCAGAAAAGTGTTAAAGCTGGAACTGAAGGCTAACGACACCCAGAGGAAGCCGCGGTGGTCGGGCGACACTCGAGTGACTTCGGAGAGAGCCAAAGGAATCGAGTGGAAGGCCGGAAGCGAGAGCTACAAGGTAAGTATCGAGATAAGCTCGTGTGAGTGAGAGATGGTAAGGTCGTGTCCTCTGTATGGGGACGACCATAGGATCCGACTAAGACTTTCTATGGAAGGTCTAGGTCGAGATCGGACGGTTAGAAACTGTCGCATTTACCATTTTTCGTGCTAACCTCTTACTGCAGGAAAGTGGCCAGGCTGGCAGTCGACTGTTGAACATTGGGCAGTCGACTGATGCTCATCAGTCGACTGATGGAAGGCATCAGTCGACTGATGGCGACGAATCAACCTTTGCGCTAGGTCAAAACGGATAAGGTTTGACGCAGCCACTTCGCGATAAAATTTGGTACAACTTCGTGATCTATTCCAAAAGATGAGGAGACATATTCAAAGGCCAAACTCTATAAAAGGAGGGGAGGATTCCAACTCCAAAGATCATCAAGATTATTCTCAAGTGCTACAACGCCAAAGTTCCAACACCGTCATAATGTCGACGCGACGATAAGTTCTAATCCTCTTCGTCGGCAGCAGCAACAAGTAACATATTTTGTTATTGTATTCTTTGTTTTTATTCGTAACGAGGTGAGGTAGGCTTGTTGCCTCATTCTCGTACTTTCGGTTTTGTGATCGTTGTCTCATACCTCCAACGAGGAGGAGACGTTATAGTGCTTTGCCCTCCATACGTGGTCTAGTACCGTTAGGGCCTTGGAGTAGCAACCGCTAGGTTGTGAACCAAGTAAAAATAAACGTGTCTTTTTATTTTTCCCCTGCACTTACTCGTGTATCAAACGAACGAAAATATTTACGCTCGGTATTCACCCCCCCTCTAGCGACGCTTCTTGATCCAACAAGGTTGCTACGGTCGCCATCGGAACTTATTTGCTGAAGCTCCCTAGTGGACTAGTCTTAGAACTGGAGAATTGCTATTATGTTCCTTCTCTAATAAAGAAATTGTTTATATTTCATGCTTAAATAGAAATGGTTACCATTTGACGTTTAGTAACAATTGTTGTTATATAACTTTGAATGACGTACTTTATGGGACTAGAACTTTGAGCAATGGTATTTATATGTTGGACGTATCCAGTGACATTTTCAATATCGAAGCGAGCAACAAGCGTGCTTGAAAGGATAATCAATTAGACTCCTACATGTGGCATTGTCATCTTGGCCATGCAAGCAAGAAACGCATGTCCGAATTACACCGATGTGGAATTCTGGAATCGTTTGAATTGGATTCAATCGATACATGTGAATCATGTTTAAAAGGCAAGATGACTAAGTTACATTTTACAAGAAAAGGTGAACGGGTGGGAGAGTTGCTAGGTCTAATACATACTGATGTATGTGGACCTATGTCTGTTGGTAATTGCTTCGGAGGCTCATTGGCTCCCATGTCCCCGGATTAAAATTTTCACTAATGAAAAAACTAATCCGGATGGGATGAGTTTCCTTAGCACAACCATTTCATCGTCATGCTAACAACTTGAGCGATCGCTTGAACAAACTAGTTGTTCAAGCAACACAACTCTTCTAGTTGGTTAGCCACGGAAGAGATGACGGACGGATCGCCAGTTTTTGTGTTTATATTCAGGGTCCATGATTATACAAAATACATACAAATGCAAACTAGTATAATCAACACATAAAAAACATGTTAAGATCAGAAAAATAAAGTTGTAAAACTTTTATACCTCTTGATCTTCTACCGTATGTCCTATCCTCCTCGTGGACGTCGTGTGGGCGAAGATCCTCCACGAGTAGAAGCCTTCTAGGTCACGTTCTTCCCTTCCTTGCTCGCTCCGAACAAAGAGAAGAACCAAACAAAACTCCTTCTCCTTTCTAGAACCGGCTACTAAGCCAAGGAGCTTGATATAACCGCCGACCAAGGAGTAGATGGCCAACCTTTGTAACAATGTTGCCGCCGGCCACCAAGGAATAAGAGAAGCGCTGGCCACCAATGGATTGGAGAACCGCCGGCCACCAAGGAGAAAAGGAGGAGGAAGAGGGCCGGCCAAAGCAAGGAAGAAGATGGAGTGAGCGCCGGCCACCAAGGAGAAAAGGAGGAAACCCTAATCTCCTTCCTTGTTGCCGCCCAAACCACAAACCAAACCCTAGCCGCCTAAACTCTTGAGAGGAAAAACCCTAATCCAAAAAACCATTCTTGCCGCCCAAGCCTTAGCCCTCTATTTATAGAATTGGGCTTAAGCCTCCTTTAATCTCCACCGTCGGATCTAGGGATTTAATCTCCACCGTCGGATCTAGGGTTTTATCCCAACCGTCGGATCTAGGGTTTCATCCCAACTGTCAGATCTAGGGATTTAATCCCAACCGTCGAATCTAGGGATTTAATCTCAACCGTCGGTTCTAGGGTTTCATCCCAACCGTCGGATCTAGAGATTTAATCTCAACCGTCGGTTCTGGTTTTAGAGTTTTGTTTTACATCCTTGGATCTAGACTTCTTGAGGATTATATTAGGCTACGATAGGGACCATGAGGAGGAGTTGGATCTTGGCCACTCGATGGATCGGAACCACACAAACTTGATCCATCAATGATGTTCCATTCCACTAGAGGATCATCATTGAACTACCTCACCAATCCCCATAAATTAATATGGGCTCCACATATTATTTGTACATCCATCTCCCCATGTTTAAGATATCGAATGTCCGTTAATTAATTGATTTACTGACCATCAATCAATTAACATCTAACTCCTCGAGTAGTACCACTCAACCTTATCATCATGTTGACTAAGTCAACCAGCTGGGTTTACATGATGAACCTTATGAGCTCCTCAAGGGGACATCATCAACCTAATATATAGGACACGGTTTCCTCCTATAATCAATGGCACACCATGTAAATAATATTATTTCCCAACTTACCGGGCATATTGATTTAATCCATCTAAATCTCACCCTATGGTAAATCAAAGAAATAAATACTAAGTACATGTGCCCGTTATTATATCGAGATTAAGAGCATGTACAATATAATATTCGAGGTCCGATTCAATTATGTAGTCAGCAATAAATTGAATCACCTCTATGTCGGTCCTGCTCAATACACCTAAGTGTACTAGTGTAACTCTATGTTCAAGACAAAACAATACCAAGCTACACTACAACCATGCCAATGGTTTGTCCAAAACAATCTTGGTTGTGAGCCTCTACTTATATTCTATAAGGGACTGATAACATGATCTTCTGTGTCACACCAAGCACCATGTTATCTACAATGTAAAATATTAGACAATATGCACACATATAATAAATATAAAGTGCAAACAATGATCATGTGATTCTTATTTCAAAATAAAAATGTTCATACAAAAAGAGCTAGGCTTTCAGTATACATTCCAACAATCTCCCACTTATACTAAAAGACTATCCTGTCATCATACTGCCATACATCTGATCCCCATGTCCTCCACATGCCTATCAAACGCTTTCGCTGGAAGGGCCTTAGTGAATGGATCCACCAGGTTATCCTCTGATGCAATCTTGACGACAGCTACTTCTCCTCGCTTTACGATCTCTCGTATCAGGTGGTACTTGCGCTCTATGTGTTTACTTGCCTTATGGGCTCGTGGTTCCTTCGAGTTTGCAACTGCACCACTGTTATCACAATAAATTGTGATAGATCTAGGCAAACCAGGAATCACATCCAAGTCCGTCAAGAAGTTCCTGAGCCATATAGCTTCCTTGGCTGCCTCAGAGGCTGCCACATACTCAGCTTCCATGGTAGAGTCCGCCACGCATTTCTGCTTGACACTCCTCCATACTATGGCTCCACCTCCAAAAGTAAACACAAACCCCGAGGTAGACTTCATGTCTCTATCGATTGTCTCTATCGATTGGAAATCAATGTAACCCGAGGGACTAATTGATGCCAAGAAACCGATATAATCCCTAGTCCTTCTCAGGTACTTCAATATATGCTTTACCGCAGTCCAATGTCCCTGTCCAGGATTACTCTGATATCTACTAATCATGCCCACAACAAAGCAGATATCTGGTCTCGTACATAGAATAACATACATGAGGCTTCCTACTGCCGAAGCATAAGGAACCGCCTTCATCTCCTCTATCTCCTTTGATGTTTTGGGACACATCTCTTTAGATAAAGGAACTCCATGCCTAAAAGGTAGAAAACCTTTCTTGGAGTTCTACATGCTAAAACGAGCAAGGATAGTGTCAATGTATGAAGCTTGAGATAAGCACAACATCCTTTTCTCGCGATCCCTTATTACTTTGATCCCAAGGATGTGTCCCACTTCTCCCAAGTCCTTCATGTCAAACTGTTTGGATAACCATACCCTTACGTCTGATAACACTCTGATATTGTTGCCAACTAACAAAATGTCATCTACGTATAGTACAAGAAATACCACTACATTTCCATCACATCTCTTGTATACACAAAGCTCATCCGGACTTTGAATAAATCTATATGACTGGATTACCTCATCAAAGCGGATGTTCCAAGATCTAGAAGCTTGCTTCAATCCATAAATGGACCGATTAAGCTTACATACAAGATGCTCTTTGCCTTTAGCAATGAATCCCTCTGGTTGCCGCATATAGATGTTCTCCTCAAGACTTCCGTTAAGGAAAGTTGTCTTGACATCCATCTGCCAAATCTCATAATCCATATGAGCAGCTATAGATAAGAGAATCCGGATAGACTTAAGCATAGCTACCGGCAAAAAGGTCTCCTCATAATTAATACCCTCTTTCTGAGTATACCCTTTCGCAACAAGCCTAGCTTTGAAGGTCTCAACCTTCCCGTCTACTCCTCTCTTTCTCTTGTAGATCCACTTGCATCCAATGACTTTTATACCATCGGGTGGCTCTACTAGCTCCCAGACCTGATTAGAATCCATAGATTCTATCTCTGAATTCATCGCTTTTTGCCAAGATACCGCATCTCTATCTTGGAGTGCCTCGTCATATGTCCAGGGATCAGGTTCATGTTCACCAGGGACTAAGTCCGAAGACTCTCCCAAAAACATGAATCTCTCAGGTTGTCTAACAACCCTCCCACTACGACGAGGTGCCTCCTGTGTATGCTTTGTGACACGCGGTACAGTGACTTGTGGTATGTCCTCTCGTACCGGTGGTACTGAAGTCAGGACTTCCCCTGTCAACTCCTCAAGAACAATCCTACTCGTGGGCTTGTGGTTCATCACATAGTCCTCCTCTAGAAATCTAGCATTTGTACTCACGATCACCTTCTGATCTCTAGGACTATAGAATAAACCACCCTTCGTTCCCTTCGGGTAGCCAACAAACAAGAGTACTTCTATACGAGATTCCAACTTTCCAGCATCTCCCTTCAGCACATGTGTTGGACTACCCCAAATCCGAATATGTCTTAGGCTAGGCTTTCGCCCAGTCCACAACTCTGTGGGAGTAGAGGGTACTGACTTAGATGGAACCAAGTTCAGAATGTATCTTCGTTTCAGAGCAAACCCCGAGCAGATCGTAACTCAGAATAACTCATCATCGATCTGACCATCTCCATAAGAGTCCTATTCCTTCGCTCCGCCACACCATTCTGCTGGGGTGTGCCAGGTGCGGACAATTGGGATTGAATCCCAGCCTCTGATAAGTAACTCCTAAACTCTCCCAAGAGGTACTCGCCACCACGATCAGATCGTAGTGTTTTGATACTTTTACCTTGACGGTTCTCCACATCAGCCTTAAATTCTTTGAACCTGTCAAAGCATTCAGACTTGCGGCACATCAAGTAAATGTATCCATATCTTGAATAATCGTCTATAAAAGAGACGAAATATTCAAAACCACCTCTTGACTGGATAGACATAGGACCACACAAATCAGAATGAACCATTTCTAACACATCTTTGGCTCTATACCCCTTGGCCTTGAAAGGCCTCTTGGTCATTTTACCTTCCAAGCAAGATTCGCAGGTTGGGAGATCCTCCACTACTAATGAACCCAAAGGTCCATCATCTATCAACCTTTGAATTCTGCTCAGGTTAATATGACCAAGCCTTAGATGCCAAAGATATGTATGGTTCATTTTCGAAGGTTCTTTTCTCTTATTAGACATAGAAGATGAGTTATTTACTTCTATATGCATCGTGGGAGTTTTCGATTCAAGAGTATACAAATTGCCAACCAATGTACCAGAACAGATAATCTCCCTATTCCTTTTTATAACCACTTTGTCATTAAAAGAAACAGAATATCCATCCATAAACAATTTAGAAACTGAAATTAAATTCTTTCTAAAAGTAGGTACATAAAGACAATTTCTCAAAACCAAAACTTTATTCCTATCAAAAGATAAATAAACGTCTCCCACTGCAATAGCCGCCACCTTTGAAGCATTGCCCATGAAGACGATAATCTCTCCCTCAGCTAGTCGTCGGGTTTCCTGGAACCCCTACAAAGTATTGCAGACATGATCAGTGGCTCCTGTATCTACACATCAGGCACTGGTAGATAACACCGCTAAATATGTTTCAACAACTAAACAAGAAGATATACCTTTGTTCTTTCGGCGAGGACAGTCCGCCTTCCAATGGCTAGTTTGCTTGCAAGTGAAGCACTTGCCTTTCGGCTTCTTCACTCCTGCCTGAGGTCCCACTGCCACTTTCTTTGCTCCACCTTGCTTCTTCTTCTTCTTACCTTTCGGTTTAGAAGAAGAAACCTTCTGAGCAACCATGGCTTGAGCGCTTTGACGAAAAAGCCCCTCGTGCACGAGTTACATCGGAAGCTCCGCCAATGAATACAACCTTTTGTTCATGTTGTAGTTGAGGCGGAACTGCTCAAAACTCCTAGGCAGAGACTGGAGAATGATATCGACCTGGGTTTCCCCATCGATCTCAGCTTCGAGGACTTCCATCTCATTAAGATGAGCCATCATCTTGAGAACATGATCCCTAACGGGTGTTCCCTCGACCATGGTGGTAATCATCAAGTTTCTCATAGCCTCCTGTCTAGCCGCCCTACTCTGATGTCCGAAAAGTTCCTTGAGATTGAACATCATGTCATAAGCTGTGGCCATGGCCTGATGCTGATGTTGCAACACATTTGACATAGATGCCAAAATGTAACACCGCGCCATCTCATCTTCCTTGATCCATTTCTTATAACTTTCTTTCTCCTTTTCATCAGAGTCATCGGTGGGCTTAGGAGGACAGACCTCGAAGAGTACAAATTTGTACTCCTCTGCAGTTAAGACAATATCCAAGTTTCTTTTCCAATCAATATAGTTTGTTTCAGTAAGTTTATTTTCTTTTAATATCACAGAAAGTGGGTTGAAATCCATTTGAAAAACCTAAGAATCACAATGATCAAAATATTAGATTTCAAATATTATTGATTCCTCAAAACAATAAAATTCCGAAATCAACCAACACCTTAAAACACCGAGAATATCGCATGCCACGATAGTGTGGACGTATACGAATTCTACATTTGTAAGAGGAGATTTTACCCATTAATTTTATTATCTTGTCAACCTTACTTTTTGACAAATAAAATTAATAGTTGGTTCTTCTTTGGCCCTACAAATAAAAGTAGTGACTCCGATGGGGAGGATACTTTTTATTTGCATCTAAGTGTGCACCATTACACGATACTAAGGGAATTATTTCGGATTATGTGCCTTACCGATGGGGAAGTACACACGCTCCAAAATAATTTCCTATAACCATTATTTGACCTAGTGATCTGCAAACAAACCCATCCGATGGGGAGGAAGGCACTCAGAGCCAACGCGCAAGTTTGTTGCATCACACGTCAAATTGTAATGGAGGCCGCGGGAATTAATTAAAATGCCCCTCTCCCACTTAGTAAATTGACAATGAGGAATTTTCAAGCATGCACAACATGCATATAAAACAAATCAGCAATAAATATGGAAAAAATAAAATTTTCCCAACTATTATGGCATTGTTCTCCAATACACATCCCGTCATGTCGCCACCTCGTCCGCTCCATCTTTTCCCGTGCGCAAGTCACCAAAGAGATCCGAGCCGAGATAAACTATTTTAATTTACATCCATCGATCCTATACTCCACGAAGGAGTGTACAAATAATCTAGATCGAAAGTAAACTAAAATAAGTGGCTAAACAATGCCGTATTTAATTACAAAAATTAAATACTAATCTAGCCTCGTCAACCCCGAGGATTCAAATAATATACATACAATCACACACAAAATAATCACATACACACAAATAGCCATAATAGTCGGATCTTATGCCTGCAACCAAAAAGTTAGCCTACGCACATCCTACTATTATCCGGCATACTCAATATATGATATGTGCATGAAAGTAACCGAATCCAAAACACACAAAACCAGAAACCGTGGCTCTGATACCACTTGTTGGTAATTGCTTCGGAGGCTCATTGGCTCCCATGTCCCCGGATTAAAATTTTCACTAATGAAAAAACTAATCCGGATGGGATGAGTTTCCTTAGCACAACCATTTCGTCGTCGTGCTAACAACTTGAGCGATCGCTTGAACAAACTAGTTGTTCAAGCAACACAACTCTTCTAGTTGGTTAGCCGCGGAAGAGACGATGGACGGATCGTCGGTTTTTGTGTTTGTCTTCGGGGTCCATGATTATACAAAATACATACAAATGCAAACTAGTATAATCAACACATAAGGAACATGTTAAGATCAGAAAAATAAAGTTGTAAAACTTTTATACCTCTTGATCTTCTATCGTATGTCCTATCCTCCTCGTGGACGTCGTGTGGGCGAAGATCCTCCACGAGTAGAAGCCTTCTAGGTCACGTTCTTCCCTTCCTTGCTCACTCCAAACAAAGATAATAACCAAACAAAACTTCTTCTCCTTTCTAGAACCGGCTACCAAGCCAAGGAGCTTGATATAACCGCCGGCCAAGGAGTAGATGGTTGAGCGCCGGCCAACCTTTATAACAATGTTGCCGCCGGCCACCAAGGAATAAGAGAAGCGCCGGCCACCAATGGATTGGAGAACTGCCTGCCACCAAGGAGAAAAGGAGGAGGAAGAGGGCCGGCCAAAGCAAGGAGGAAGATGGAGTGAGCGCCGGCCACCAAGGAGAAAAGGAGGAAACCCTAATCTCCTTCCTTGTTGCCGCCCAAACCACAAACCAAACCCTAGCCGCCTAAACTCTTGAGAGGCAAAACCCTAATCCAAAAAACCATTCTTGCCGCCCAAGCCTTAGCCCTCTATTTATAGAATTGGGCTTAAGCCTCCTTTAATCTCCACCGTCGGATCTAGGGATTTAATCTCCATCGTCGGATCTAGGGTTTTATCCCAACTGTCGGATCTAGGGTTTCATCCCAATCGTCGGATCTAGGGATTTAATCCCCACCATCAGATCTAGGGATTTAATCTCAACCGTCGATTCTAGGGTTTCATCCCAACCGTCGGATCTAGAGATTTAATCTCAACCGTCGGTTCTAGGGATTTAATCCCAACCGTTGGTTTTAGAGTTTTGTTTTACATCCTTGGATCTAGACTTCTTGAGGATTATATTAGGCTACGATAGGGACCATGAGGAGGAGTTGGATCTTGGCCACTCGATGGATCGGAACCACACAAACTTGATCCATCAATGATGTTCCATTCCACTAGAGGATCATCATTGAACTACCTCACCAACCCCCATAAATTAATATGGGCTCCACATATTATTTATACATCCATCTCCCCGTGTTTAAGATATCGAATGTTCGTTAATTAATTGATTTACTGACCATCAATCAATTAACATCTAACTCCTCGAGTAGTACCACTCAACCTTATCATCATGTTGACTAAGTCAACCAGCTGGGTTTACATGATGAACCTTATGAGCTCCTCAAGGGGACATCATCAACCTAATATATAGGACACGGTTTCCTCCTATAATCAACGGCACACCATGTAAATAATATTATTTCCCAACTTACCGGGCATATTGATTTAATCCATCTAAATCTCACCCTATGGTAAATCAAAGAAATAAATACTAAGTACATGTGCCCGTTATTATATCGGGATTAAGAACATGTACAACATAATATCCGAGGTCCGATTCAATTATGTAGTCAGCAATAAATTGAATCACCTCTATGTCGGTCCTGCTCAATACACCTAAGTGTACTAGTGTAACTCTATGTTCAAGACAAAATAATACCAAGCTACACTACAACCATGCCAATGGTTTGTCCAAAACCATCTTGGTTGTGAGCCTCTACTTATATTCTACAAGGGACTGATAACATGATCTTCTGTATCACACCAAGCACCATGTTATCTACAATGTAAAATATTAGACAATATGCACACATATAATAAATATAAAGTGCAAATAATGATCATGTGATTTTTATTTCAAAATAAAAATATTCATACAAAAAGATCTAGGCTTTCAGTATACATTCCAACAATGTCAACTCAAGCTCTAGAAGGCTATAGCTACTTCATTACCTTCACCGATGATCACTCACGATTTGGGTATGTGTTCTTGATGAAACACAAGTCTGAAGCCTTTGAAAGGTTCAAAGAATTCAGAAATGAAGTAGAGAAACAACATGATAAGAGTATTAAAATACTTCGATCGGATCTTGGTGGTGAATACTTAAGTCAAGAGTTTTTAGATTATCTAAGAGACAATGGTATATTGTCTCAATGGACCCCGCCATATACACCGCTGCATAATGGTGTATCTGAGAGGCGTAACCGGACCTTGTTAGATATGGTCAGGTCAATGATGAATCATGAAAATCTTTACAAGTCCTTTTGGGGCTATTCACTTCAGACGACTATTTACTTGCTAAACAGAATGTCAACCAAGGTAGTCTCTACTACTCCATATGAGATATGGAATAGTAAGAAACCTCATGTATCTTACTTGAAGATATGGGGTTGTCCTACTTATGTGAAGCGGAATGTATTAGACAAATTGGATGCTAAGTTTGATAAATATCTATTTATTGGATACCCTAAGGAAATAAGGGGTTATCAATTCTATCATCCTGTGGAACAAAATGTGTTTGTTTCAAGGCATGCTGTGTTTCTAGAGAAAGAGTTTCTCTTGCAAGAAAATAATGGAAGTGTCGTTGAGCTTGAGGAGGCTCGAGAGACTCCAATAGACATTGATGAGATACCTGGTGAAGCACCACAACCGATAACTCATAGTGATGAGCCATCGACTGGACCTATTATGACACCACATCTTCATAGATCTGGTAGAACACGCAACATTCCTGAGAGATATGGATTTCTCGTAAGTGAATCGAACGACGTGTTACTCATTGATGATGAGGAGCCTACCAGTTATGAAGAAGTTTTGAAAAGTTCAGAAAGGGATAAATGACTTAACGCCATGAATTCAGAAATGGATTCCATGTATGAAAATCAAGTTTGGAACTTGGTTGACCACCTGAAGGCATAAAGCCTATAGGGTGCAAGTGGGTTTTCAAGAAGAAAATCGACATAGATGGTAATGTGATTACCTATAAGAATATACTAGTGGCGAAAGGATATCGTCAAAAGCAAGGTGTTGATTATGAAGAGACCTATTCACCTATTGCTATGCTTAAATCGATTCGGATGCTCCTGGCCATAACAGCTTATTATGATTATGAGATATGTCAGATGGATGTGAAAATAACTTTCCTTAATGGAAACCTACTCGAGGATGTGTATATGATACAACCTGAGGGTTTCACATCGGTTGATAAAACCAAGGTATGCAAATTGTGACAGTCCATATATGGACTGAAGCAAGCATCGAGGAGTTGGAATATCCATTTTGATGAGACAATCAAAAAGTTTGATTTCTCACAAAATTCGAACGAACCTTGTGTGTATAAGAAGGTTAGTGGGAGTGCAGTCGTATTCCTAGTATTGTATGTCGATGACATATTACTTATAGGAAACAATATTTCTGTCTTACAGTCAGTTAAAATTTGGTTGTCCAAGACATTCTTCATGAAAGACCTGGGAGAAGCAACCTACATCCTCGGGATTAAGATCTATAGGGATAGATCAAATCGGTTGCTTGGTCTTTCGCAGTCTATATATATAGACCGAGTGCTAAAGAGGTTTAGCATGTCGGAATCCAAGAAAGGTTTCCTACCCATCAGGCATGGGATACATCTTTCAAAGTCTATGTCCGTGCACAGAAGACGAGAGGATTTACATGAGTAAGATCCCCTATGCATCCGCAATAGGATCTATGATGTATGCTATGTTATGTACAAGGCCTGATGTATCGTATGCTATGAGTGTAACGAGAAGATATTAGTCTGATCCAGGAATGAATCATTAGGCGACAGTTAAGACGATCCTTAAGTACTTAAGAAGAACTAAGGATGTGTTCCTAATATATGGAGAATGGGACATGGTAATACGCAGGTATATGGAAGTCAACTTCCAAACAGACAAGGATGATTCCAGGTCTCAGTTTGGATACGTATTTACCTTTAATGGAGGCGCAATAAGTTGGAAAAGTTCCAAGCAAGACACTATAGCAGATTCTGCCACTGAGGCAGAATACATTGCAGCTTTGGAAGCAACAAAGGAAGCGGTTTGGATCGAGAAGTTCATCTCTGAACTTGATGTGATCTCATCAATGATCCAAACATGTGCTTCGCCACTATCATCTAGTCAGAGAGATCATAAGTAGGAAAGAAATACAAATCGAGAAGATTTCCACTGAAAGGAACTTAGCGGATCGTTTAACTAAGGTCTTACCTCAAAGTAAGTTTGAGGATTATATTAGAGCTTATGGTATTGGATACCGTGGTGATTGACATTAGACCAAGTGGGAGTTTGTTAGTAATATATGATAGGTGTCTTAAGGCAATCGTCTTATGGTTGTACCATTTATTTGATAAATGAAGATTCACTATTTGAGTATATATATTTTCATGTATTTGATTGGATCTTAAACTCATTTACTGAATGTCCACAATTTGATTCACAGCATGAGAGAATTTATGATTGGATCACAACTAGTGAGTATCTCTACATGTGAAATTGTGATGTATTAGAATTATTCCTAGTCGATGAATTGATGGATTTGGACACTATCAATTCTGTCGAGACTAGCACGAGGTATACTCTTTGGTGTAACCAAGCAGCTGATTCTCACTGGCTGGAGACATTGTGATGTCCGGAGTTAATCGTGGATGTTAGTTATGGTAACTAGTTCATTAGAGTGACCAACTGTAAAACTTCATATGATTCTATGCATATATAGATATGTCAATGAAGTTATTACTGCAGCTTAACTGTGATGTTCCTTTGACTTGCAGTATTTGAGTCATCTTGGTCATGAAAGAAGACTTATGCTTTGACATCTTAAGCAAACATCTCTGAGGAGATGTGGACCCGGGATGATTGGGTATAAGTCGAAATATCTAAAGGTGTTTGAATAACCTATAAAGGATTCACCACTCCTTGCGAGGAGATGTATACATATGGTCTTTCGTCGGATTGTTACTAAAGTCTTTGACCAAAGCATTACATATTTAGAGTAAGGTACTCTTGGATACATGTGCAGTAATTAGAATCCGTAGGACGAGGAAATGATACTTGGGCTAGCTGTGACGTAGTCGACCTAGTGGGGACTGACACTATAGACCATGTCCTGAACCAAGTGGGTATAAGATGCGTGAAGGGGACGGAGCACGATTCAATGTAGCTGCTGAAGGGTTTAATAAATGGTTTTGGAATCAACCGTTGATTTTTCGCTTAATTGGGGATCATAATGTACTACTAGGTGCCACTTATGATCGTTCTATAATTAATAGTTAATTATAGACGACCAAGATAAATCGGGAACCTATTTGGTCACACGCACAATGAGCGTAATCCAAAGAATTTAAAACAAGATTGAGAATGAGATTCTCAGATCGAGAGAAACTAGATTTGGTTGGAACCAAACAAGGAGCGAGCATGAAATTGTTTCAATCGTAATGGAAGCATGGATGGACCGAGTCTTATGAAGACATGATGGATGAACCAAATTGGTTTGGTTCTAATCCAATGGTGGAGAATAAACCAAAGGGGTTTGGTTTGTTTTAAATGAATGAACCAAAGTTGGTTCGGTTCATTTTAACTTAAAATAGACCAACTCGGTTCGGTTTATTTTAACTTAAGTTATTGGAGTGGATTAACGAGTTTTGGTTATAAACCAATAACCCTAAGGTGAAGTTTTCTTAATGGTTAAGAAACACGCGCTCTATAAATATGTGGTTAGAGTTTTGGAGAGCCCTAAGTTTATTTTGGGAAAGACTCTTCCTCTCCTCTCCCTATCTTCTCCTTGCCGCCGCCCAAGGTCTCCACGCCGCCCTACCACCTTGTGTCGCTGTCCACCCTAGCTGCCGACCACTCCTTCGACGACCCTATGGTGACCCACCTTGGTTCCAGTGACCAAGAGTTGGCCGACCATCCTCTTTGGCCGACGCAAAGTCCTCCACTAAGCTGTCCAGTTTTGGACAACTTGTTTTCTTCTTGTCGGAGCATCATTTGGATGACGTTTGGAGCTTCGACAGTGACTCCCTTGCCAGGGATTGGATCTCCAATAATCCTCATAGGTGGAAGACCAAGGATTCGTCAATCGGTTGACGAATACCTCTCCGGAGAAGCGAGTTTTGGGGACTCAGTTTTGAATCCGAATTTTGATTCGGATTGTGATCTTTTCTCGATCATATCATCTTCGATACGAGGCTAGTGACTCCTACGAAGACGAGGCTTGTAGCTTGGCGAAGCTATCCCGACGGTACTCGCCGTGGATACGGGTAGAGGCAATTCTAGCGAGAGTTGCTCATGTTGATATCATTCCCGCTGCACGTGATATGTCAAGTATAACTAGTATAATTTCTATTTATTGCAAAATTTGAAACTGCGATTATGTCTACATATGTTGTACTATGCATGCGTGTAATATGTGTGTTGTAATAAATTAGATTTATTGCTTTTTAATTCTTTCGCTGTGCACATATTTACGAAACATGTTCAAACACACACTCGCCGCGGTGCCGGAAACCTAACAGATCTAACATAACCTTTCCGTGACTACTATTGTGTATGACTCAGTCCTTCTATTCATGATATCTAGATTGATCAATGAGACATAGACTATGTCGCTGTCGACCGACTAACCATGACTGAGGGTGGGCGGTGACAGGCCGAACGCGATCGACCGACCGCGATCGGACCAACCACGACGGACCGATCGCGATTAGACCGGCCACGACGGATCAATCGCGACGGTGTTGTGATTTAAATCCCGATAATATAAGAAATGAAAATTAAAAAAAAACAATTCATTGCCGGGATTTAAACCCCGGTAATATTTTTTTAAAATTTTCATTTCGTGCATTTCTTTTTTATTTTCTATTTTTGTAATTAATCGAGATTTAATATAATTGGATCATGTTGTGTTTTATTTTCATTGTCCATAATTCATCGTCGACCGATCGTGCCCTCCCATTGGTCAGCTGTAGCCCACCCATCGGTCGACCATCACTTGCCCATCGATCGTCGCCCACCGAGCGACTAGTCGTCGCCGGCCCACTAGTCGATCGTCGCACGTCGACCGACTAGTTGTCGCTCGCCCGCCAATCGACCGATCGCTGCCCTCCTATCGGCAGATCGTCGTCTGTCCATCGATCAGTCGATTGCCCATCGCCCATCGATTGCCCGATCAATAACCGCTTGTCGATCGATCGATCACGAAAATTTTTTTAAAATAAAAGTGAATAGTAAGTTTATTATGAGTATAGATAAAAAAATAAATTTATTAATTATCGAGATTTAAATCTCGACATTTATTTTATTATTAATTTTTAAATAACGTGACCATGAATTTATATTTTTTAATTAATTCTAATATTTTTTGTTACACTGATTGCAACTGTCGCCCGCAATCGTCCATCGCCACTATCGTCCCCTGCTGCAGTGGTCGTCATCGCCCACAATCACCCGTCGTCGTCGTGGTCACCCACCGACACCATCGTCACCCACCAACTATCACCGCCGCCGCCACCGTCGTCACCCACCGACACCGTTGTCACTCACCGACCAACCGGAGGGCGACAATCGATCGACTGACAAACGGGCGACGACTTGCCGGCCGATGTGCGATGATCGATTGACGAGTGGGCGACGGCTAGTCGCCCGATGGGTGACGATCGATGAACGAGTGATGACCGACTGACGAATGGCCCATGACTGACCGACGGAAGGGCGGCGATCGATCGACGATGAGCTACGAAAAATAAAATAAAATGTGATCCAATAATTTTAAATCTCTATTGTTTAAAAATAAAAATGAAAAATAAAATAAAAAAAAAAGCATTGTCGGGATTTAAATCCCAACAATACAAGAAATAAAATTAAAAAAAATAATTATTCATGGCCGGAATTCAAAATAAAAAAAAAAGAATTTTATTGTCCGGATTTAAATCCCGACAATAAAAAATTAAAAAAAATAATTCGGGATTTAAATTTCAGCTATCCACCCTCTCACCTATTTTTCTAAATAGTTTAGGATTTATCTATTTTTCGTATTATGTTTATTGTTTAAGCTTATTTTAAAAAATTCTCCCCGACTCAAAACATACGTCATTAAAGTCTATACCTAAGATCCTATTTTATTGTCCCATAAAATTAATATTTTATTTATCTAAAAAATACATATTAATATTTTAAATATTTTTTTTATTTAGAACCTCTATAATGGTTGTCTAGGGCCTCGGTCCTGCTCAGATAGTTAAATTGTTACAATGGAATTAATTCTTGAATTTATCTCTCTTCAAATATTATAAATTAATTTAATTATCTGAAGAATATTCGGAGTGAATATTATTATTTTTTTATGGTAATTGTTAAAAGTTAGTCAAATCTATACACTGAACATACAAAGGAGAGATTTCACGTGGAATAAAAAATTAATCATTTTAATATATATATTGTCCTTATCTGCGTTTGATTCGGAGTTATTATTGATAATCTTGATTATCCATTCAAGATTATTAATAAAAATCTTATTTGATTTAAGATTTAAACAATTACTAAATCATGATGGATGCTCGACACATTATACCACATTAGTAAAAGGGTTATTCATGATTCCCTTAGTTATAGATTTTTTTTCAAAAATACCCTATGATTTTTACCATTTAGGACAAAACTATCCTTATTAATTTATCAAATAACAATCTAGCTGGTTGTCGGTCGATAGTCACTGTCGACCGTCGCCATCGTCATCGATCGATCACCGTCGTCAGCCGTCAATCGACCTTTGGTCGCCGATCGACTGCCGCCGTCGGTCGTCGCCATCGATCGGCCATCGCCGATCGCCCGTCATCACCTGCCATCAGTCGGTCTTCACCGTCAGCCACCGATCGACGATCGATGTCGACCTGTCGGTGATGACGACGGAGACCGATCGGTGATGACGTCGTCGGATAATTGAATAAATAATATAGTAAAATATTATATTATGTGATACTTTAAGACTTTCAAATAAATAAATTTTGATTGCATTACTTCGGATTGAACTAAATAATATTTGATAATGTTTCATTCAATTACGTTACCAAAATT
Organism: Wurfbainia villosa; assembly: GCA_025175895.1. NCBI lineage: Eukaryota > Viridiplantae > Streptophyta > Magnoliopsida > Zingiberales > Zingiberaceae > Wurfbainia > Wurfbainia villosa. The sequence continues at coordinate 38,315,548 of CM046006.1, forward strand.
ATATATTATGATTTGAAAAGATGATGATAATTTAAAATTATTTATCCACTTAATTATAAAAAATTAAGAGTTAACTATTTTGATTCATTAATAATAAATTTAATTAAAAAAATAAAAGGGAAAAAAAATCAATTATGGGAAAGCCCAACTTAGTTTGATAAGCTTGTTTAGCTAATTTGTTTGGTAAACTTACTTTAGTTATTTTGATTTTAAATATGAAATTAAAAAAAAAACTTATCACTAGATGTTATTTTGATGGAGTGAAATGAAATCTGCTTCCAAAGTGATAGGCAATTCGTGTCAAACACAATTTCGTCAAACGATCACCATCCAATTAATAATCCCTTGCACGATCAAGATTCGGCGAAGGACCCGACTTTGTTTCTTTTAGTCAAACACGCCATTAAATTTCAGACTGACAATGACGATTTATTTTAGGAAGATATGCAAAATTACATGTTAATTTAGGAAGATATCGGGAACGGGCCTATAATTTGATGCGCCACTAGGAATTGACATTCTATTGTTTATTCGGTATTTGATTGTGCCCGGTGTCTCATGAAAATTGAACGTCGACCAACTAAACAACTTTGAAGGTTGACCTACTGAGATACTTATTATGATCTTAACGGATATATATATGTATAGACACGCTGCAAACAATAATCATCTCATCTCATCCAATCCATCGTGTTCCTGTATATTGTTCGGCAGGCTCCAGGTAGCGATCCACAATGAGCATGGAGCTGCAACTTCCTTCCCTTCCAGTGTTGCTCTCCCTCGCCCTGGTTCTCCTAATCATCATTAGGAGGGCATTCAACTCCAAACCCAAACATCCAGGGCCACAGTACCCCAGCCCATCCACGCTTCCCTTAATTGGCAGCCTACATCATGTAATCGGTAAACTCCCACACCATGCCCTCCGTGACCTCGCTCGCAAACATGGCGATGTCATGAAGGTCCGTCTTGGCCAAGTCGATCAAGTCATACTAACCTCTAGGGAGGGAGCACAACAGGTCCTTAAGGCACAAGACGCCAACTTTGCCTTCCGTCCCGAGTTCACTGCCGCCAAGATCATCGCTTACGGTGCCAGCGACATCGCCTTCTCCAATGGTGAATATTGGAGACAACTCCGGAAGATTTGTGTTATGGAACTGCTCGGCGCTAAGCGCGTCAAGTCCTTTGCGTCTTTGAGAAAAGAGCAAGTGGGTCGTCTCATGAGCGATGTCAATAACGCCGCCGCCATTAGCAAGCCAGTGAACCTCGGCGAGAGACTCAATGAGTTAACCAACTCTATCGTTGTCCAGGCTTCATTTGGCCGAAAATGCCCTCAACAAAAGAAATTCATGGAGACCATCAAAGAAGTCATCAAGATGGCTAGTGGATTTAGTGTCGGCGATCTTTTCCCCTCGCTTCAAATTATTGATACTCTTACTGGGTTTAGCACCCAGTTGATCAAATATCATAAAAAATTGGATGTGATCCTCGACGAAGTCATCAAGGATCACCAAGTGAACCGCAATGAGAGCGAAGAGGAGGATCTTATTGATGTTTTGCTGAGGCTCAAAGATGAAGGCAACTTGGACGTCCCCATCACTTTCGACAATATCAAGGCTGTCGTCATTGTAAGTATAAATACATATATTAAATAGGAGGAGTATTTTAGTTAATTTAATTTCAATATTTGTTGTGAATTAGTAATCGATGCATGTGCTGATCTTTTCTTTGTTGATTGGGCGGTATGAAAATTAGGACATGTTTGCTGGAGGGACAGAGACGACTGCAAACACGATTGAATGGGCTGTATCAGAGTTGGTGTTGCGCCCTGAAACGATGCAAAGAGCTCAAAAGGAGGTGAGAGAAGCCATGAAGGAGAAAGGCTACATCGAAGAGAATGATGTTCCCCAATTCAACTACATCCACCAAGTCGTTAAAGAAACTCTGAGATTACATCCACCGTTCCCTCTCTTATTTCCTCGTGTGGGCCAAGAAACCACTGAAATTCTTGGTTACACATTTCCTGCGGGAACAAGGGTGCTCCTTAATGTCTGGGCGTTAGGAAGGGATCCAAGATATTGGAAGGACGCTGAGGCTTTTAAGCCAGAGAGGTTCGAAGAAGGCGTTAACAGAGAATTCAAAGGTAACGATTTTGAGTTCCTACCATTTGGTGGAGGTAGAAGGATGTGCGCTGGTATGACGTTCGGATTGACAACTTTAGAATTGGCACTGTCTCAACTATTGTTCCACTTCGATTGGTCATTGCCTAAAGGAATGAAGTTAGAGGACGTGGACATGACCGAAACTTTTGGAGCAAGTGCTTCAAGGAAGATTAACCTACACTTGGTTCCTTCTCTGCATTATCCTCTTCGATTTGCTGCATAATCTTGATGAGTTGGATTATTACAATATATAGAAAGAAGTCAATTTAGTGTCTCAATAACTCTTTTATTTTTGAGAATGTCATGTGTTTGAAATTTATTTATATCAATATATCTAATTCCTTTTATTACTATCTTGATTTCTACTCAAGTACTTATTACTATGAGAACTATGTTATTGTTATCCGCCTTGAGCGGTGACGTTTCTAGAGTGAATAGTGATTTACTTCATTTGTGCATTGTTGATTGTGAGCTCATCTAAAATAATTTAATAAACAACGAAAAATAAAATAAAATAATATAAACAAAAATACAAGAACAATAAAATAAGATTTTTATATGGTTTGAAACTCCTTTCCTCGGAGTTCACTCTTCTAAAACTTCACCTTGTCAAAGGTTCACTCCCCTCGATCTTTCCCTTTTCTAAGGTTCATTTCTTAAATTTATCCCTTATCTAAGATTCACTCCTTTAAATTTTTCCCTAAATCCAGGATTTGCCTTCTTTGCATGGGACCTCCAGGACTTTCCTTCTTGCCTAAGACCTCCAGAACTTTCCTCACTGACTAACTCACTTCGAAGTATCCAATCGACCTTGTCGATCTACTTGGATTGTCTCCCACTAAACTCTAGGAATTGATTACACCATTAATCTTTCCACTGATCATATGAATAAATATATTATTTAAACATCAAAACTCTAGGAGGTTGATTGCACTAACAACAAACACGTTTACACAATGAACTTGTCTTTGATCATTGTTTATTGTTTTTGGATTGCCTCCTAATATTTGAAAAATACGACAACACTCTCTTGCAAAACCTCTAAGAATCTGCATCAAAATCTTTCAACGAAACCCTCTTTTATAGGCCTTAGGTTGCTAATTTTCACTCAATAGTTAATTGCTAATCACTATTAGTCAATTATTCTATTGTAGATTTGACCATTTCACGAATAACCCTTTCCAACTCAGACTTGGCCACATCAGTTGATTGCTTATTACCATCAATCGATTGATCCCTAAATATTTGAGTCCTATAGTCAATTTCTAAATCTTTTGTTCACTCAAACAGTGACATCAATTGATTGTTCCTTTCTAGCAATTGACTAATGATGATCAACAATCAAATTCCAAATACTTTGTTCATTCCAATAGTATCATTAGTCAAATTATTCACTTGACTAATATACCAAAGTATTGATTGTTCATACAATAAACACTCATAAACCCCATTAAGCCCCCAATTCAAGGTTTACAATCTAGCAGTCAATTGCTACTCCTATAGCAATCGATTGATACCTCTATTTTAGCATTTCCAAAGTTGAATTCTAATTTTGCCATGTATCTGATTGAGCATAATGCATCATGACTTCTCTTGCATAGTATCCGGTCACTCTTGATCTATTAGGACTTCCTATCTCATGTCTAATATCCAGTCCTTCTTGACCTGTCAAGAATTCCTAAACTTGTGTCAAGTATCCTAACTTAAACCCTTCATTCTCCTCTTTGGAATATATAAAAAGTCTCTACGAATTCAATCTCCTTTTTCGTTCAGAAACACTTACAGTCCTTCATTCTCCCCCTTTCATACTCATTATTTGTCATTCTTTTAAGATAGACTTCCCCCTCAAAACATGCTTCAATCCAATTATTGCACTACTAATATTTTGGAGTTCCTAAATTTTTAGAAAGTTTTAAAATTCTAAATCATGAGGTCAAAAGTTCAACCATGAACTTTAACCCCCCTTCAATATATCAACCTTGATACACTCTTATCAATGGTGATTTCTATCACCGAATAGAGTCCACGATCGGGTCGTGGTTGGCTATGGATCCTTTGTTTGGTGGTGAATGTGTCACGACCATGGGGAGATTCATTGGCTGGTTGTGGTTGGTTCTGATAGGCTCCTACTTATACTTTTATTCTATCTTTATCCCTTTTACGTCGTCCTGAGAACAAAAATATATAGTCGCATTTATTCGAACACAAAGGATGAAATGAATGCAAATGCTAATGTGTTTTACCCTAACTATGCTAAGAAAATACAATGCATATCTGCTAAACATTCCCTAAAAATATGAACAATTCACAAACATTAAATACTCCTAAACTTAAACTTTTTCTTGTCCTCAAACAAAAGAAAAAAACTAACATATATGTGAGAGTTATAACATAACAACTCGTTACCTTTGGTGAGTTTGCATGGGCTTGTCTTAAAGTTTTATTCCCTAATCATAGTCTTATGAATCTCTTCTCTGTGACTAAGCATGTAAGACTCTCATGTAGTGCATGTGGATTGACTCTCAGGTACCATACACTAATCCAGATTGAGTATTCCTTCCCACAGTTTTTCTCACATTTCTGGTGTAGAGACACTTACCTATCAACACACTTGGCTTGTTCCCTCACTACCACACACTCAATATAGAGGAGAAAAAAGAGCAAGAAATAGACAATGAGTATTATTTCAGAAACTAGTTGGTCTCAAAGGGGTAGTACTCCTAGGAGTATTTCTCCAGTAACTACTTGATCTCAAAGGAATACTCGTATAATATTTCTTCTTCTCTCTTTTTTCATATTTTTTTCATCTCCCACTTTTTTTCCTTTTCTAAAACTCCAAAGATAAGTTTTCACCAATAGTAAAGTGTAGTGAGAGTTTCCATAGAAATTTGAATACTAATCTGATGTAGTGAACTTAAATCCGTTTTTAGATACCTCTATCCTCGAAATTATGTTATGAGTGAAACATGATTCAGAATAAGTAAGTTAAAAAGAAGTTTACTAATATAACTAGTTCTCAATTCATTTTACTCTAGATAGGAAAAAAATAATTTACCAAAGTTACAAGCAAAAATTTGAACATGTAGATTTTTTTTTTCAAAACTACATGGCATGGAATGAAAAGAAATAAATAATGAAAAACAAATAACGATAACTAATTATCGCTCCCCCCAATTTAAATCATGCATTGTACTCAACGTATAGAGTAGGTAATGGTAAAGAAAAATAAACTACTCATGAGTGTTGATGCAAAGAGTATCACTCCTTGGTTGTGATGTATGAACCATAGTTAAAGTTAGGATTTACTTGTATTTTAATATCAGTGTTAAGTGTGCAGGCTTAACAGGAAGTCCTAGTAGGTCATGTTGACTGGATACTAGGCAAATGTCTTGACAGATCAGGAGGACCGGATACCAGGCATGAAGTCCAAATGTCACGCCCGCCCTTTTCGGACCCAGAACCCGGAGGGGCGGCGCGTGACGCGACCGTACATACATACATTACATACAGCGGAAGACTTTATACATACTTCTTTATTCTTACAGCGGAAGACTTTAGACTTATTTTTTTTTCTTTTAAACATATGCATTGACATATATATATATATATATATACTTCTTCTTCTTAACATAGGGCATGCATCATAGCATATATAGATACTTCTTCTTACTTCTTCCTTACTTCTTCTTATTAACATAGAGCATGCATCATAACATATATAGATGCTTAGTGCTTAGTTCAAGTTCTTAAACATCGTCGTCATACGGAGACATAAGTAAGGACATCCATAAACATCATCATCATAGGTAAACATATATATATAAACCTAACGGATCTTCTCCACCATGCCACTGCCACACACATTTGACCCCTCCTGCTGCTCCCTTTAGTTTATCCATCCCTTACCCTTATCTGCGATCGAGGAAAGATAAACTATAAGCACATAGGCTTAGTAAGATCCAGTCCTACTCACAAAAACCATATATCGACATTAATCATGGCATGTAACATTCATAACATATAAGCCATATAACATGTAACATACATGGCGTAATCAACTTAATATGTAACATAAGTAACGTGAGTAAACATAACATGTCTCATCCATAGCATGGCAGCATAACATGTATCATCTATAACATAGCATCATATCATGTACATTTAGGACTTAATTAAACATAACATATAACACACGTAACATAGTGACATAACATGACATATCAAACATAACATACTTCATATGTAACATAGTGGCATAAACATGACATATCAAACATAACATACATCATATGTAGCATAGTGACATAAACATGGCATATCAACATAACATGCATCATATGTAGCATAGAGACATAAACATGGCATATCAAACATAACATACATCATATGTAACATATCAACATGGCATGTGAACATAACAATCTAATCATGTAACATATGCAAGATGCTTTTGAAAACATATATTATAGGTACGTAAATATAAATCTCAACATATTTGGGCCCGCCATTGTACCACTTCTTCATTATCATAGCGCACATCCCTAAATAGGCACGAGGTAGCAAGTCTCGAACCTAATAGGTTACTAGGCCCGATCTTAGTCCGTCGACCTAGGGCAATCGTCATAGCGTAGAAGCCCATCCTAGGCCCGAGTCTTACTCCATCGACCTAAGGCATCTTGGAGCCCATCCCGTACTAGGCCCGAGTCTTATTCCATCGACCTAGGGGCAATCGTACATAGAAGCCCATCCTAGGCCCGAGTCTTATTCCATCGACCTAGGGCATCTTAGGAGCCCATCCCTTCTTGGACCTTGTTAGGGTCTTGGTACAAGCCATGCAGAAGGTAAAATACTTATATGCTTATTTTTATAACATAGCTTATTTCATTTTGCAAACATAGCATACTTCATTTCATAACACATCATGCTTCCCTTCATGAACATATCATCTTTCATTTCGTAAACATACCATTCTTCATTTCATAACATATCATTCTTCATTTCATCATCATGTCATATTCATGTCGTGAACATGTCGTTTTGTTTCATTTCATAATCTTATCTTTTTTCATTTCATAACATATTTTAAATATCGCATACACATAGACATGGCAAACGGCATGGCATCAAAAGTAAGTAAACACTAACCTAAGGCATGTTATCTTCATCTAGCATTATTTAATATCACAAGTCAACATGCATTCACCCAACATAAAACACATGTTAGCCTATTCATTTAACTTAACAACAACTTCATATGCACATAAGACTTGAATTAACCTAAGGCATGTTATCTTCATCTAGCATGAATTAATATCACAAGTCAACATGCATTCACCCAACATAAAACACATGTTAGCCTATTCATTTAACTTAACAACAACTTCATATGCACATAAGACTTGAATTAAAACTTCATCTAATCCCCAAAATGCATGATGGCCGAATGGTCCATAGGGGTGTCTAGGGCTATCCTTCATCCTAATTCATTTAACACAACCACAACTATTCATGGTGGCCGAATGATCCATAGGGTTTCCTAGGGTTATCTTTTAACCTAATTCATTTAACATAACACAACAACTTCATTTGCATATAAAACAAGAACTAGACTTCATTTATTCACCCAAAAGTCATGGTGGCCGAATGATCCAAGTAGGTTTTTAGGGTTAGCTTTTGTCCTAATCCATCTTAAATCCTAACATCATCATATAGTTACAAAAACATAGCATAGAACTTCATTAAAACCCTAAAACATGGCTTGGCCGAATGGATCTTGGTGGCTATTAGGGTTAACCTTTAACCTAATTCATTTTAACATAACAACAACATCATAAGCCTACAAAAATATGGATTAAACTTCATTGAATCATCAAGATCTAGGGGTGGCCGAATGGTCCATGTAGGTCTTTAGGGTTAACCTTTAACCTAATCCATTTTAAATCCTAGCATCATCATATAGTTACAAAAAACATAGCATGGAACTCATTGAAACCTAGAATCATGGCTTGGCCGAATAGGCTTTAGTGGCTATTAGGGTTAGCTTTTAACCTAATCCCTTTTTCCATGTTAACATCATCATCTACTTCCTAAACATAGCATACAACTTCATTGATAAACTAAAACATAGCTTGGCCGGATATAACATATAGATTTCTTTTACAAACATCAATCGAAGCTACTCGTATGCAGGTGAGGGATACTTACATCCTTCGCTTTGCTTGTAGTGTGAGATAAACTAAGGAACACAAAACCTAGCCCTTGCTTCTTGCTTGAAGGAGTTTCGGCCAAGAGTGGAAATGGAGAGGAAGAGCTTTAGGATTTCGGTGAGAAGAAGAAGAGAAGTGGAGAAAGTGAAGTTGCTCACTCATGCCTCCTCATCCCCCCCTATTTATTCACCTAAAGAGTCCCTTAATCTCCCTTACACTTAACCATAATTTCCCTTATTCCTCTAATGATATAGTCCTATTGGGCTTCTGGTTAGTGGGTGCATCTATAGGGCTTGGCTATCTCTAGAGGTTTGGGGTTCAATTCCTAGGCCTTGCACCCCTTTTTGGCTTATTTTCTTTTATTTTTGAAAAGACCCACATAAAGCCCATGATCATCAAGCCAAAAATTCTTGTAAAATTGCTAGGAATTTTACGGGCGTTACACCAAATGGGTCGAATGGACTGGACATTTGGGATGAAGATTGGTTGGGTCAGGAGATCGGACAATCGGTAAAAAGTCCAGCTGGGTCAGATAGACGGACAGCTGGTGGAAGTCCTGGTGGGTCAGATCAGATGTCAAGAATGGTAAGTCCGGCAGAGCAGTCAGCAGGTAAGCTTTGAGTGGAGAGGTGATGCCGAGTCCTCTATAGGGGGACAAAGCTAGGCATTGATCCGACGAAAAGTCCGCATGAGACTTAGAAGTTGAGATCGAGTAATATTACTAATGCTATCATATTTGATATTATCTATTTATGCTAATCTTGTTTTGTAGGGATCAGTCGACTGAATGAATTCTAATCAACTGAAGACCAGTCGACTGGGTACGGGTCAATCGACTAGATACCTAGTTGGCAGGATTAGCTGGTGATTGATCGAAGATCTGGCAGAGTAGATGGAAAGAGTTTCAGTCAAATGTGGAGTTTCAGTCGACTGAAGAGGCAAACCTCCCGATGCGGAGCCGGGTGACCTGGAGTCTACTGGAGCATGTTCAGTCGACTGGAAGACCAGAAGTTCCATATCGACGGGCTGATGTGGAGTCGACTGGAAGACATTCCAGTTGACTGAAAAATGTTTATAAAACAAATGCTCGACCAGCTCTGAGAAGAACTCTACCACTACGTCGAAGTGCTGCCTCTATTCATCCTCGTCCACTAGAGCTTTATTTCCTCACAAAGATGCATTTTTGACACTCCATGCCTACTTCGAAATTTCTATTAGTGTCGGTATAACTTAGCTTTTATTTTTTTACTCATTTTTTCTTGTATGTACTTAATTTCAAAGAGAGGGTAGAGTGTTACCTATATCTCATTTTTGTAAAAAGCGAACCCCTCCGAAGTCGAGAGTTCTCGAGTCGGAGGGTATATAGTGATTGTCCATCGAGGTAGCTCTCGGAAGAGCTATGGGCCATGGAGTAGCAACCCGATTAGGGTTGTGAATCAAGTAAAAGAACCTTGTCTCTATCTTATTTTATTTCCGCTGCATACTCTTTAACGATTTCAAAATATAAAATATTAAGTTTTAAAATCTAAAGAAAATTGTAACCTCCGAGATTCACCCCACTCTCTCGGAGTATTTCGATCCTACAATTGGTATCAGAGCGGGGGTGCTCTGAATTTGGTGCAACCACCATCGAGAGCATTAGAATAATTTTCTTTAATTTTTTTGCATTAGAATAATTTTTTTAATTTTCTTGCATTAGAATAATTTCCTTTAATTTTCTTGCATTAGAATAATTTTTATTAATTTTGTTACTTAGAATAATTTTTATTAATTTTTATCACTCAGAATAATTTTTATTAATTTTTTTCACTTAGAATAATTTTTATTAATTTTTGTCACTTAGAATAATTTTTAATAATTTTGGTCACTTAGAATAATTTTTATTAATTTTTTTTACTTAGAATAATTTTTATTAATTATTCCACTTAGAATAATTTTTTTAATAACTCTAGGAATAATTCTGAATTTTAATTAATTTAAATAAAAAAAATTAATGTCGCACTTAGAAAGGTATAACACCGTTTGCCCTCCTATCTTCAACGGAGAGGACTTTTCCTATTGGAAAAGGCGAATGAAGTGCCACCTGAAAACTGACCTAGAGGTCTAGTTTTCGATTATGAAAGGGTTCGTCTCTCCGGTAGATGACTCGGGTGAGTTGTTAGAATCGGAGAAACAGACCGCGGACGTTAGAAAATAGGCTCAAGTCGATTACAAGGCGCTTAACACATTGCAATGTGGACTTATTAAAGAAGAGCTCAATAGGGTGGGTCAATTTAAAAACTCTAAGGAATTATGGGACAAATTAATTGAATTACAGAAGGTACAAATGACACTAGGATAGATAAATGAAACATGTTACTTAATAAACTATTTAATTGTAAAATGAACGAAAATGAAAATACTAGCCAACTTCATATGAGAATAAAAGATATTTTAAATGGATTACATTTAATCGGACACCAAATAGAAAATAGGGACGTAATTAGGTATACACTTAATGTTGGGGATCGAAACGTCCGGCTAGAGGGGGGTGAATAGCCCTCAATCGATGTATGTCAGATTTTGCTCGTCTACAAAACGTTAGCACAAGCGGAATATGCAAATACAGAAAGATAAAGACAGAAAATAGAAATAACAATACAACCAATGCAAACACCGAGATGTAACGTGGTTCACGGCTACGCCGCTAATCCACGGTCCGATCTGTCCACGGTGAATCACTCCGTAATCTATCCACTAGATCTCTCCTTTGCACAAAGCTAGGTGGAGGTAACCTCTTTACACAAAAACACTCCTCTTACAAATATAATGGAAATAAGCTCAAGTAAGAGGATGGAAAGCTTTAGGGAACTTTGGGAGAGTATTAGAGCCTCAGCATTGGCCTCCAAAAGCTCCATCGCCTTCCTTTTTATAGATGAAGAGGGTTTCTTCCCGTTGACACAGGAGCAGTCGACTGATGCCCTCGACCAGTCGACTGGTCCTGTAGCCATTGCTCAATAACGGCCGCTTTCCACGTTGGATTCTATCCAACGGTATTGACATCAGTCGACTGATGGCACCCATCAGTCGGCTGATGTCAATCAGTCGAGTGCTCCGCGAGATCGACTCCATTCTGTGCCCGTGCACAGTGTCATCAGTCGACTACCATCCTTTGGCAGTCGACTGATCAAGCCATCAGTCGACTGCCCATACCGACAGTCGACTGATCAACTTGATTCAGCTATATTAGACCAGTCGATCGAACCATCGACTCAGAGCAATCGACTGTCATTCCATGGCAGTCGACTAGTGTCATGAAATCCCATCCGACACTTAGCCAAATGGCCAAGTTTCACCTACGAGCTACTACCCCTTCCCGGGTTACATTCGCTCACTCTCATCCCTCGGAGTCCCTCGCCTTCGAAGTTCTCTTCGTTCGCAACCACGTCCCTTGGCAGCATCAGGCGCAATGCTCCTTCGCGTCTCTTGCCTCGAAGTCTACTTCCTCCGGCTTCACTCCAAGCTCCTCGTCCAGTGGTCCCTCGGATGCTCCAAGCACACGGCTTCCGCAAAACAATCCTTCATTGACTCAAGGACCAAGTCATGAGATGTGAAACTTGCCATGGCTCCATGTGCGAATTACTAAGTCCTGCACGACTTCAACGCACATATCAAATCAACATAACAAACTAACTTAAACCCTTTGCCACACACATCAAAACCTAATCATGGCAAGAGATTGCCCTAACAATCTCCCCCTTTTTGATGTGTGGCAATCCGTTTAAGTTAGGTAAAAACATTTGATAAAAATTTCTAAGGTAAGAAAGCATGTAAACATAAACATGATATAGCAACATGCAACTCCCCCTTAATCCATGAAACTCTCTCTCCAAATTTTCTCCCCCTATCATAATTTACTTAAACATAATATTTTCTCCCCCTTTGACACCATTAAAAATATTAACACTAAGTTATAAACTCATGGCATCAAGTCTAATAGAAGAAAAATACCAAAAATTGTTCTAAAACCTGAATTCGGCCTTTACAGTTCTGATTTTCAGGCCATCAGTCGACTAGTTCAGACTACCAGTCGACTGGCACGCGGTTTTCAGAACTTTCTGATTTTCGGACCGAAATTCAGAAATGCATTAAAAATTCCAAAAAATTCGAAAAATCATAAAATTTGGGGAACATATTTCTGGTAAGATTCTTTATCAGTGAAAAATAGGTCTTCATGAAAAATTATTATATTTTCACGTATTTGCCAAAAATCCAAAAGGTTTAAAAACCACTAGGTTTTTGATCATGTGAGTATCAAGTTTAACACCTAGTTTTGGTTCTAATTGTTTCAAAACATGAATACATAGATTTTAGATTAAGAAATTGTTTTGAAAACATATGAAATATCCAACCATGATCTTTAGGCAATATGTCGATGAATTAAACATAAGTCTTCCCCATGATTGGTCTATTATTGCTATTTTGATACTTTAAATGACCATCTAAATGCCATAGGCATTAGTGGACATTTGTATCATCCTAACATCTCACTCATGCTAAGTTTTCAATCAAGGTAGCCTATTGTGAGTGTGAGATGTATCCTAGAGGGTATTTGTATACACTTAACCATTTATATTCATGCAATTCTATCAAGGTTAAGTATCAACCTAACAATCCTCATGATCATAAAGGCATGTATCAATTAATTTTGCATTATGATCATGAACCTAATGTATTCATCAATTAATAATCATGCATTAGGTATCGAATATGATAATAAGCAAAGTATTACCTAAAGCATGATTTAACCCTATTTCTCATGATTATGTGCCAAATATCAAAATCATAAATCATGATTGCAAACATACATAGCAATTACATTAATCATCATGATTTAAGCATTATTAACTATTTATAGGCACGTTATCATCACCTAACACTATTTAAAAATGTTGTCCCGCCATCCTAAGTCAACCAAAATATGATATAGGTCAATTGCATATGGTTGACTACCCTAGGGGTTTTCTAACCCTTAAGGATGGATTTTGGAACCCAATACAAATTCTTGCCTATAGGGTTCACTAAATACTCCTTGGGGATCCATTTTCTAGCTATTACCTTCTTCTTATCTTGTCCCCTAGCAATTAGGCATTTATAGGCCTTTTCATTTTTCTTTTCTTTGTATCCTAGGTCTTTCTTGTTGAAGCTAGCTCTTTGGCTCCCTATGATCATGTTCAAGGTGTTGGAGCCTATAGTGAATTTTTCTAGGGCTTTTGTCAAATAATCTACCTTTTCCCTTAAAGCCCTATTTTCATCCATACCTGCATCACTAACATTAAATGACATATATTCTTGTGAGCATGCATCATCATGGCAAGAAGAAATATTTTCATTTTCATTTAAGCGTGCTTTTTCTAACTTATTTTCTAAGTCCTTAATTTGATCTAGCATGCTTTTGTTCTTCTTCTTAGCTCTAAATAAATCCCTAGTTAAGCTAGAAACTATGGAAACTATTTTCTTAGGAGAGGCATTCGTTACTATAGTTTTCATGTCTTCTTCTTCTGATGAGAAGGATGAGGAAGTAGAGGCTCCCCCTTCACTTGAGTTTTCTCCACTTGAGCTTGATCCTTCATTTTCGGAGGAGGAGCAATCCAAGTCGTCGAAAGCCATCAATGCAAGGTTGGAGTAGACATGCTCTTCTTCATCGGATGAGGAAGAGGAAGAAGGGTCATCCCATGTCTTGGCCTTGAATGCTTTGGCCTTTCCCTTTTCCTTTGCCTTCTTTTCTTCTTCCTTTTTCTTGTTCCCCTTTTTCTTCTTCTTTTTTTCTTTCTTCTTCCTCTCTTCCTTGCTCTTGTTTAGGAGGGGACAATTATCCCTTATGTGGCCCTCTCCTTGGCAATTGTAGCATATGATCTTTCCTCTTGGTCTCCTATTCCTATCATTTGATTTGTTAAATCTAAAACCATTTAATGCACGTCTTACCCTCCTTACCATATACGCTTCTTCCGTGCTATCCATGGAGGAGGAGGAAGAGGCTTCATCATCGGAGGAGGAGGGGATCTCTATCTTCTTCTTCCCCTTGTTTGCCATCAAAGCTACTCCTCTTGAAGGTTGGATTCTTGGCTCTTCTTGTATTCCTTCAAGCCTCGTTTCGTGGAGCTCCATTGTTGAGAAAAACTCCTCCAAGGTACTTACTTCCAAGTTCTTGGAGATGTAAAACGAATCCACCATGGAGCTCCATCTTGAGGACCGGGGAAAGGCATCTATGACCTTCATCACCATATCCCGGTTGGAGAGCTTTTCACCTACACTTGTCAAACTGGTTAGAATTTTCTTAAATCTAGAGTGTAGGGATTTTACCTTCTCTCCCTTTTCGAGTTTGATATTGGACAATTGGGAGCGAAGGACATCTCTCCTTGCTAGCTTCGCCTCGGATATGCCTTCATGAATCTCTAATAATTTTTCCCACATTTCCTTGGCGCTAGCACACTCTCCTATCCGGTTGACTTCTTGTTGGGGGAGGACATTGTATAGGTGATGCTTGGCCTTTGAATTTGCCAAGTATTCTTCTCTTTGCCTCTTGCTCCACCTTGATTTCTCCAATGGCTCCCCATTTTCGTTCCTAGGCAACTTGAAACCGTTTTCCATAATTAAGAGAATTTCAAAGTCAGTTTCGAAGAATACCTCCATTCACTTCTTCCACCAAGCGAATTCCCCTTCAAACTTCGGTGGATGAATGTTCGAGCCGGCCATCTTTTGATGAAGAGCTTGTTGCGGCGGTTAGTCCAGTGACAAGCAACCTCGCTCTGATACCACTTGTTGGGGATCGAAACGGCCGGCTATAGGGGGTGAATAGCCCTCAATCGATGTATGTTGGATTTTGCTCGTCTACAAAATGTTAGCGCAAGCGAAATATGCAAATACAAAAAGATAAAGACAAAGAAAATAGAAATAACAATACAACCAATGCAAACACCGAGATGTAACGTGATTCACGGCTACGCCGCTAATCCACGGTCCGATCCGTCCACAGTGAATCACTCCGTAATCTATCCACTAGATCTCTCCTTTGCACAAAGCTAGGTGGAGGTAACCTCTTTACACAAAAACACTCCTCTTACAAATATAATGGAAATAAGCTCAAGTAAGAGGATGGAAATCTTTAGGGAACTTTAGGAGAGTATTAGAGTATCAGCATTGGCCTCCCAAAGCTCCATCCCCTTCCTTTTTATAGAGGAAGAGGGTTTCTTCCCGTTGACACAGGAGCAGTCGACTGATGCCCTCGATCAGTCGACTGGTCCTGTAGCCATTGCCCAATAATGACCACTTTCCACGTTGGATTCTATCCAACAGTATTGTCATCAGTCGACTGATGGCACCCATTAGTCGACTGATGTCAATCAGTCGAGTGCTCCACGAGATCGACTCCATTCTGTGCTCGTGCAGCATGTCATCGATCGCCGTCCCTTGGCGGATCGATTGATCAACTCATCGATCATTGCCCATGCCGTGATCGATCAACTTGATTCAGCTATATTAGACCAGTCGATCGAACCATCGACTCAGACAAATGGCAGTCGACTGGTGTCGGGAAATCTCATCCGACACTTAGACAAATGGCCAAGTTTCACCTATGAGCTACTACCCCTTCCCGGGTTACATTCGCTCACTCTCATCCCTCGGAGTCCCTCGCCTTCGAAGTTCTCTTCGTTCATGGCCATGTCCCTCGGCAGCATCAGGCGCACGACTCTGCAATGCTCCTTCGCGTCTCTTGCCTCGAAGTCTACTTCCTCCAGCTTCACTCCAAGCTCCTCATTCGGTGGTCCCTCGGATGCTCCAAGCGCACGACTTCCGCAAAGCAATCCTTCACCGACTCAAGGACCGAGTCATGAGATGTGAAACTTGCCACGGCTCCATGTGCGAATTACTAAGTCCTGCACAACTTCAACGCACATATCAAATCAACATAACAAACTAACTTAAACCCTTTGCTACACACATCAAAACCTAATCATGGCAAGAGATTGCCCTAACACTTAAGGCGTTCCCGAGTAACGCCTTATGGACATTCATCGTTGATGCCTATAAAGTTTCTAGGGATCTTTCCACAATTAGACTGGACAAATTATTTTGCGAACTTGAACTACATGAACAAGCTAAGTCAGGTCAAACTGAGAATGGTATTGCTTTAGTGGTAGGTTCGACCAAAAAGGAAAGAAAAATGAAAAGTCAGTCCGAAGACGAGTAAGAGTCCGAACCAAATGGAGAAGATGAAATCGTAAATATGGTCCGGAAGATGTTCAACCAGAGAAAAATGTTTACGAAGAAGGATGCTAAGAAAGTCATCGACAATAAGCCCAGACCCGGATCGGAAGTGACATGCTACGAGTGCAACGGAAAGGGACACTAGAAATCGGAGTGCGCGAATCTAAAAAGGGAAGAAAAACCAAAAAAGGAAAAGAAGAAGAAAGCACTTAAGGCAACTTGGGATGAATCGTCCTTGGAAGAGTCGGACGCAGAAGAGACGAAGAGAAGCTTCGTTATGGTCGAATCAAGCTCATGAGTCGAGTCAAGTTCCGAGTATGAATCCGATTTCGAGTCCGAGAGAAGCCACAGATCCGCATCCATTTCCGAAGGACTAGATGAGGTAACTTCTCCCTTAGAAGATAAGTTGTACAATATAATTGCATGCCTAGGTAGAAAGTTAGCTAAGTCTGAGAATCAAGTCGACTCGCTGCTCAAGGAAGTTCAAGTACTTAAGGAGTAAGTCAACTCGAAAACTTCGACTTGCTAAATTAAGGATAGAGACTCAACTCAAGTTGCAAAGCTTGAGGAAGAGAACTCGGTCCTAAAAAGGCAAGTAGAAGATCTAACCAGATCATTGGAAAAATTCACTTCGGACTCCAAGTATCGCAACATGATGCTTGGATCTCAGCAAGCCGTGTACAACAAGTCCAGACTCGGACACAAAGCTAAATCCTCCTATAAATCATACATGTCATTACTTAGCCGAAACGCTAAGAATCGAGTCCAAGCATGGGTTCCTAAGTCTAGGTTAGTCAACCAAGTTGGACCAAATCAATTTTTGGTTCCCAAGAGTCAAGTTCACTTAGTGAACAAAACTCAACCTAGTTATCACTTAGGGGGAGCTAACACTTTGCTTGTTTCCTTGTTTAGTTAAACTCTTTCATACTTTAGTTTACTTTACTTGCTTAATTTGGAATGGACTAGATAGGAGACAAAGTAGTTTAAACTTGAACAACCTAGTACTAAGACGAAGCGAATTGATAGTAAGTGAGGGAAGCTCTTCGAAGTGCATGTCTAGGAAGTGGTTGTTGTTTCGATATCCAAGAAGGCCATGTGCCTCGCCACGACCTGGTGCACTAAGTCGAGTGGAACTGACCGAAGCTAACTCACTAAGTCTTTGACTAGTTAGACCAAGGCTTAGTCCAAAGTGAATCAAGTACTTGATTCCTTCATTGACTTTTCTAGGAAGTGGTGCATCTGATATCCAAGAAGGTCATATGCCTCGCCATAACCTAGAAGTCAATGCTGGAAAAACCTACTTGACTAGCTCAAGCTAAGCTTGAATCTAACACAAGTTTAAAAACTTTAAAATTGCTCATTAAATTTAATTAATATAAAAAGAAATCCTCATCTCACAAAACCCATAGGAGTAACGTATATTGAAAACTTAGCTTGGGTGAGATGATTTAGAATTTAATCAAGCTTAATTACATTAATACAATTTATGTAACTTAACAAATTTACTTAAACTAAACAAATTTATTTAACAAATTTAACTAAACTAAGCTTAACAAATTTACTTAAATTAAACAAACTTACTTAAACTAAACTTAACTTAACAAATTTACAACACAAATCAATTCAAGATGATTCATCTTATTCAAGGTGTGAATTATCTTAAAAAGTTTTAATTCATGTAGGACTCCAAAATAGACCAATGGATTTTGGATAGTGGCTGCTCCAGACATATGACTGAAGATAGTCAAAAGTTTTCAGAATTAAGCTACAAGAATCTAGGTTCAGCCGCCCTTTGGAAACAATGGCAAACTTAAGGTAATTGGATCAGGTAACATTGAATTAGAGCCAAATTTTACTATACAAAAAGTTTTTCTTGTAGAGAATTTCAAATTTAACTTGCTTAGTATATGTCAGTTATGTGATGCTGGTTATGAAGTGAAATTTTTATTGAATGAATGCTTGATTAACAATATTGAAAACCCAAAATAATTACTTAAGGGAGTTAGGAATAAAAATATATATTCAATAAATTTAGAAAGATCCTCAATTTAATGTCATATGACACAGCAAGAGGAAAGTTAATTGTGGCACAGACGACTTGATCACATCAACTTTAGGAATATAATGAAGTTAAGTGAAACTAACTTAGTTAGAGGTTTTCTCAAACTTAAAAATATTGAAAACAAAGTTTGTAATGCTTGCCAACAAGGAAAACAAACTAAGTCCTAACATAAATTAACTAATCAAGGTCGAACAAGTTTAATACTTGAGTTAATTCACTTAGACTTGTTCGATTCACATGGGGTAAAATCATTAAGTAGAAATTTATATTGTTTAGTGATAATAGACGATTACTCTAGGTTTACATGGGTAAAATTTCTAAAATAAAAGGATGAAACATTTGAAGTATTTAAAAACTTTAGTAAACAAATAGAAAACAAAAAAGACCTTAAGATAAAAAGAATACGAAGTGATAATGGAGGAGAATTTAAAAATGAAAAATTTACAACAATGTGTCTAGAAAATGGATATCACCATGAATATTCATGCCTTAGAATGCCCCAACAAAACGAAATAGTAGAAAGAAAAAAAATAGAACCCTACAAGAAGCTGCTAGGTTAATGTTAAATGAATATAACTTACCTAGCTACTTATGGGTCGAAGCTATAAACACTGCATATTATGTGCAAAATAGAGTAATAATTAATAAATTACATATTAAAACATCTTATGAAATTTTTAATAATAAAATACCTTCAATAAAATATCTAAAAGTATTTGGATGCAAAGTATTTATTTTAAATACGAAAGACCATCTCGGAAAATTCTCTTCAAAAATCGATGAAGGGATACTTCTTGGATATTCGACCACTAGTAGGGCCTATAGAATTTATAATAAGAAAACTCTAAAAATTGAAGAAACAACGAATGTAAAATTTGATGAAGAAGAAATTACCAATAATCAAACAAACACATTAAAAGATAATCAAAATGAGCTAAATGAAATTAAACATGATGAAGAGGAACAAACCCAATAAAACTTAAAGACATCTAGAATTAATCCTAACCATCCTCTTGAACAGGTATTAGGAAATCCAACTCTAGGAGTTCAAACTAGATCATCCCTAAGAAACTTGAGTCAAATCGCATTAATATCAAAAATAGAACCAAAATCAATAGATGAGGCTTTATCGGACTCTGATTGGATAATAGCTATTCAAGAAGAACTAGAGCAATTCAATAGAAATGAAGTGTGAGACTTAGTACCTTCCACCATCAAATAAATCAATAATAGATACTAAATGGGTATTTAGAAACCAATTAAACGATCAAGGAGAAATCATAAGGAGTAAATATCGATTAGTAGCTAAGGGGTTTAGTCAAGTAGAAGGGTTAGACTATGATAAAACTTATGCCCCAATAGCTAGGCTTGAGTCAATTAGGATGTTGCTAGCTTATGCGACACATAAAAGATTCAAGCTATATCAAATGGATGTCAAATCTATCTTTTTAAATGGAGTAATAAAGAGGTATACGTAAGTCAACCCCCAGGTCTTGAGAGCTTAGAATACCCTAACCACGTATATAAATTAAAAAAAGGCCTTATATGGATTAAAACAAGCTCCTAGAGCCTTGCATGAGAGACTATATTCATACTTAATCTTAAAAGGCTTTAGACAAGGTCAAATTGACTCAACTCTTTTCATAAAAATCTTGAACCAAGATATTTTTATTGCTCAAATATACATAGATGATATAGTCTTTGGATCAACAAATTCAAACTTCTTAAAAGAATTTATAAACCTAATGGAACAAGAATTCGAAATGAGTTTAGTAGGTGAGTTAAACTTCTTCTTAGGTTTACAAATAAAATAAACAAGAGATAGTAACTATATATACCAAAACAAGTATGCAAGAGAATTAATTAAAAAAATTGGCATGGAAAGTGCAAAAGACATTAAAACACCAATGGAAACAAATGTTATATTAAATGAAAACAAAGAAGGTAAATCTGTAGATCTAAAGTACTATAGGAGTGCCATAGGTAGTTTACTATACTTAACTGCAAGTAGACCCGACATACTATTTGTAGTAAGTATGTGTGCTAGATATCAAACTTGTGTTAAGGAATCACATTTAACACATGTCAAAAGAATCCTAAGATACATTAAAGGAACAATTAATGTAGGTATGTGGTACCCAAGATCTAATAACTTTGAGTTAGTAGGATATTTTGACTCAGACTATGCAGGGTGCAAACTAGATAGAAAAAGTACTAGTGGAGGGTGTCAACTCTTAGGATCATGCTTAGTAAGTTGGTTCAGTAGGAAGCAACATTATGTTTCTCTTTCCACAATTGAAGCAGAATACATAGCATTAGGTGAATGTGTGACACAATTATTATGGATGATGCACACACTTAAAGATTTTGAATTAGATTACAAAAAGGTAAAAACATTAGTTGATAACATAAATTCAATAAATTTAACTAAAAATCCAATCCATCACTCACGTACTAAACACATTGATGTTAAACATCATTTTGTAAGAGATCATGTGACAAAGGGTAGTATTGAACTCAACTATGTTGAGTCCAAATCTAACCTTGCTAATATCTTCACTAAACCACTTCCGGAAGCTGAATTTAGTATGCTTAAAAGACAACTAGGATTATGCTTGGTAGACTAGGATGTTTTCATGTTCATTACTCAAAATTTATTTTGAAAAGTAATATTATATTGTATTGTTTTTAAAGGAAATTTAAAAATCAATCTAGCCTAGGTCAATTTAGATTTCATGATCCTATAGACCTAGGTAAGCCTTCGCATCTCACAAACACCTAGGATTACCTGTTTGTGTATTGAGCCATGAAGATAGGCATGAGATGTTAGGACTGCACCCCTGGTTCCAGATGTAGATTCAGTGCATCGACATGAACCAACACGGGGTTTACAAGAGCAAATCAATCACTTCGGTGACTAACTCTAATTCAAAGCTTGATGATAATTCTATATCACTTGAGTTAGTAAAGAGTTGGACATTTGCTTTAAGAACGATTTTTGGATGTGTATTTTTAAATATAAAAAATAATATCTAGGAATTCATGCTTGGATATATTTTCTATCACATTTGCATCATTTTGAAAATTTTGAGGTTAATTTAAATTTTTAGCTATTATTAAGGGGGAGTATTGAAAATCCTAAAAAAAAAAAATTCAAAAGGTGTTAAAATTTCAAAAAATATTTTTTAAAGGAGGAGTTAGAATTTTGAAAACTAAAATTTTGAAAAATATTTTTATTGAGGGAGAGTTAGAATTTCAAAAATATTTTAAGGGGAGAATTGATAAATTTTGAAAATTGAGTTTTGAAAATTTTAGAAAATTAATCTTTTGAAAATTTTAAAACCGAAAGATAAAGGGGGAGATCCCATCGTTAAAAGAAAATCTTATTTAGAGGGAGTATTGATAAACTTAAGCATTTTTTATAAAAATTGTTTTAATTCTCAGCTTTAAAGTTGTGCCATTTTGAACTTAATATTGATTTTGATGTAAAATACCAGAAAAAAAAAATAAATATATTCCTCAGTAATTGATAAAATATCTTGTGGAATTTTTCAAGAATTTTTAGAAATTTTTCTGGATTTACACGGAGGTCTTATGGACATTTTACGGGGACAAAGCAGATAGGCTTTAGTAAAGCCTGTTTAGACTATCTGCTATTAAGGGGGTTAAATGCTAAGTGTTTAATTTTTCTCTCCCCGATTTCTTTCCATTTTCTCCGATCGGCATTTCTTCTTTTCATTTTCCTGATCGCGCGACTCTTCTTCTCCATCTCGATTCCGCTCTTCTTCCCCGATCACGCGTCGCCCTCCTCACCTCGCCGTCCTCGCAACCACCCACGACCGCCGGCGGTCCTTGGGCAAAGCAGCACCCGTTTCAATTGCCCTGCTCGACGTGTGCACAGGATCAGCAGTCGCCACTCCTGCACGGACAGTCGACGACCACCATGCTTGGCCATCGCCGTTGATCTCCATCGCGAGCACTTGCGGTAGGCTGACAGTTGCTGATCTCTTCGATCTCGAGGATTAGGGATGGACCTCCGCTGCCGATGGACAGCGCCGACGCCAAATCAGATCCTCCGTCTCGTGAGTTCAAGGATCGGTTGGATTCGGGTGAGTAGTTGATGTTTTCTTCAATCTTGGATGAAATCTACACCTGCTGTGGTGGTCACTTGGTATTGGATTTGTGATTTGGGCAGGAGGTTGATTGGTGAACGGGCTGCCAGGTTTTGGGGACCTTGCTGCCGGTGGAGGTTCCAACGATTGGTAAGTTCAATTTGTTTTATCTCATATCTGAAATTTCTAAATTTTGGGTGTTAGAATGATCTGCCTTGGTTGTGTCCGATTAGGTTGAGTTTGGGCAGTAGTTTTGAGCGGGTGAACAGGGGAGACGAGACGGAGGCTGTCGGTTCTATGGATGGCGCTGCCGGTGGTCGCCGGAGATAGTGGTCTGTTGGGTGAATAGCTGCGGGAGATCTGCTGGTATGCGGGTGTGAGAGGGAGATGTGTCGGTTGTGCATGAATGGAGGGGCTATGAAGTTGTGTCGGCTGTGATGAGTGGATGAAGCTGTGCTAGGGATTGAATCGGGATAAGCAGTGTGTGGTAAGCCTTGATCTGAGAATGACATCAACAGATACGATGCTAGTTTATATATATGTTAGATGTGGATTTTTGATTTTGTAGGTAAGAAGGGCAATCAGATCAAGGGTTGTGATTTAACAGGTTGATCACTCAGATTTGGAAACCTCAAATTGTTGAATCTAAAAGTTGAGTAGTTGGGATCGATAAAGGTAAGTTTGATATGGACGATGGATGATGTTATGCTATGAATTACAATTTATGGTATGATAATTATAGGGGATGTTCGAGTTGAATTGATGTTTAATAGCTAGCGGACTATGTTGTTCTAGTCGAGAATACTAATTGTGGATTAATGGGGAAGATTGATTAGGTTAATTGGATAACTAGATCAATCTAGTTGATGGGGATACGAAGTCGATATAGGATTTGATTTGATAATTTGTTGTATGCTTGCACTAAATCATAATGTTTGATATGTGCAGGACAGGATACGAGACAGGACTGCGACAGTGAAGATATTATTTTGAGCTTCTTAGAAGGTGGGTAATTTCCTACCTGGTCTGGGTAGATGTATTGCGTTCAGATTTAGTCATAGATATGAGCATGTTAGGTGTTCATATTACCTTGACCCTGCTCTTATTATCGTATGCTTGAACTTATCGTTGGATATATTTATGCTAAATTGTTGATATCACATATACCCTATCATGATTTAGGAGTTATAGATGTGATGTAAATTGGCCTAGATGTTTAGTAGGGTGTAAATGTTAGTACGGGGGATGGCCGAATTTATAAATTGGAAAAGGTCATCTATGGGTAGGTAATGCCCTAAATGTAGGATTTATTTCCAATACCCATATGTTGCATACTGTTACCAACCATGAGTTGTGTAATGGTTAAGTGTAGGGTGATTAGTGTGTCGCTGTAGACCGGTGGTCCCAGCTTGATTTGATTAGTCGAGTATGACTCTCTATCGGATAGAGAGTGCGTCGATCAGTTTAGTACGACTCTCTATTGGAGAGAGAGTTATGATCAGTTGAGTACGACTCTCTATTGGAGAGAGAGTTATTATCAGTCGAGTACGACTCTCTACAGGATAGAGAGTGCGTCGATCAGTTGAGTACGACTCTCTATTGGATAGAGAGTTATGATCAGTTGAGTACGACTCTCTACAGGATAGAGAGTCCGTCGATATGTTGAGTACAACTCTCTACAGGATAGAGAGTATTGATTAGATGGGCATGACTCTTTGCTGAACAGAGAGTCTATGGTAGATGGCTGTACGTGTGACAACATACACATGTCATTTGTATGCATTCTGACGACATAGTCTCCCTTAGGGTTGAGAGAGTCGTCAGTCATCTTGCCTCCCAGTGCACTCCTGGAGGAGTAACTGGTGTGAGGGCAGAGCATCTATTGTGCCGCACTCTACCACTATAGACGGTGGTAGTTGGAGTTGCGTGCAGTTGTCCTGTGTGCATGGTACTCGACCACTCATTGGTAGTGTTAGTCAGAGTGGCCAGCAGCAGGGACCCCCGTTGTGTAGCGAGCTCTTCACGCTCATATGCTACTTGATCATACTGCCCACTCGGCCACTCTATAGCAGTGGTTGGTGTGAGTTGGGACAGTTGTCATGTCGTGCCACCTAGGCCACACTGGGGTCGTGGTAGCGAGTAGGGGTGAGCAGGCATGACCATGCATGCTTCATTGTAGTATCTTATGGGACTTTGCATATTACCATATATACATATATAGATACATATATGTATGTATGTATGTATATATATATATATATATATATATATATATATATATACATATATATATATATATATATATATATATATATATAGATATATATATATATATATATATATATATATATATATATATATATATATATATATGGTTGAGATTAATATATATATAGATACAGTCTATATATATATGATTATTGTGATGTTGTATTTGATTGTACTATGCTTGCTGCATTTGGGTGTACATCATATTCATGCATGTTTCTTGCATTTGTTATACGATTGTGTCGGATACTGGTATGGGTTGGACAGACCATTAGATACCTTGACCTGTAGCTAGAGTATATTGTGAGTTGATCTACTCTACCTGTTATATATTTATATGTTTGATATATGTTGTGTTGGATCGAGTAGCGGCGCACTTCAGGTATATCTGCATTTTTATGTTGTTTATTTGGTTAGTCGGTATATGCTTGTATTTATATACTATGCTGATATACCTGTTTTACCTCTAGAGTATGTTGTTGAAAATACATGTGATATGACATATATACATGTTTTTCTATTACCTGCTGAGTTTTACTCATCACCCCCCACGGACCCTGGGTTTTCTGTCACCCAGGTAACAGGTAGAAGACTTCGTGACGGCTTGGAGCACTGCTGGCTGACATCGTCTCATCTCACCTCCAAGGCTCCCATGTGTATTTGGGCTTTCCGTCCGTTGTGTATTGTATTTTGGAGTTTTCGTGATGTACATGTTGTATATTCAGATTTTTGTCGAAGTTTTGTATTGTTGTGATGTGTTAGTCATACCGGTATGCATGTGTAGGATGTGTATTATTGTGGTATCGTTTCCGCTATGTGTAGTTGTTTTGATATATATATATATTGTTGTGGTTTGGTATATTTGTATATATTGTTGTCATTGTGGGCCTACGGGCCTTGTATTAACCCGAAATGTTGCCACGTACAGGGGAGATACCGTCCGTTTGATTTTCGGCTCGGCATGCTCTCGGGGCGTGACAACTTTAGTGGTATTAGAGCCTAAGGTTCTGCGATGCCATACAATGTTATTTTTGTGTCGAGTCTTGGATTCTCGGGAGTCGATTTATTCGGTTTTGGTTTTCTGAGATGAGATGGACAGCGGCCTGAGCTCCAAGCAACACGAGGTAAGAATTCCTGATAACTTATGGTTTAGTAGATATTTATCTAAACTTGATCAGTGGGTGTATACAGTATAGTTATGACACCTGTGCAGACTTGTAGTAGGGGTCGTCCACCGAGGCGACTAACCGGAGTGACCTTTAGGGTTTATACTCTCGGTTATGTTGGCTATGCATTTAGATGCTTATACCAGGGAATAACCTATAGTATGTTGGTTATTATTCGTAACCGTGGTATGAGTTGACCACGGGAACGACCTGTTGAGTCTGTGAGTCTTGAACCGTGTCGAAAAGGTGATTTACCTTTGAGAGCCGACTGATACCGAGTCGGAAAAACATGGGTCAAGTCGTCACATTTCTGGTTGAAATCAGAGATTTCAACCTTAGAGATTTTCACTAACGGTGCTAGTCAGATCATTACATGTTGGTAATGAACAGACTTGTAGATTATTTGTGATACAGATAGCAGAAGGCTAGGTTATGGAGTTTCATGGGGATTTTATCCCTGAGTTGTTCCTATTGAGTTGTATAACTTTGAGAGTACTTTTGAGCACTTAACTCATGTTATACCGAGAAAGAAGAGTTGTTTACATACCATTATCGGGATCAAGCCGGTATTTGGTGATAAATGCAGAAAATAATCTTCGGGAAATCATATATCACTTGATCATGGTTAAGTGATGTTGAAAGAGAGTATTTCCCCGTGTCACTTTTAGTGACACATTGTAAGGAATTCTTGAGCTTCAAGAAAGGGTGATCAGTTAGTAATAGTGTACTGTGCAGAGTCGTGAGACTTGCAGAGGTTACGACCACCTAATAACTCAAGAAGATGAATGGATGATTTAAGCCACCCAGAGTTATTGGCTTATAGTTGGATAAGGATGTCGGGATCTTCTACCAGATCCTGCCGGAAGACGTTGGATTGAGACAGGAGTTAGAAATGACTCCGTACAAGTGTTTAAGAGTTGGAGACTGATAAGCATATATTGCATGTCAACTTATTAGAGTCAGAAGTCTCCGACTGTTGGATAAAGGAGTAAGATTGGAGTCATAGGCGTTGAGCTATTTTTTTCGATTATAGAAGACCAGCCGTGGATCATCAGGATGTTCTCGTGGGTATCAGCAAAATCAGAACAAAGACTTCAAAGGGATTGTGGGCGTGCAGTGCAGATCACGAAGACACGCGAAGCCAGATTATCCATTGGAGTAGTTCAGCTGTTGCTATTGTTGAGCAACCAGTACAGTGGAGGAGGAGTACCTTGAAGATTCAGTTGAAGACTATCGATGGTGTTCCGGGAGGAAGATGCATCGTCTCGACAGCAGAGATCAGCACAGAAGATTGGGTTATCTCATCAGCAGCGACCTACTACCTCAGGAGTGGTTGGAGTTCCTTGATACTCCCCTTGGCAGATCGGCCTCGAGGCATCAACAGAAGACATTGTAGAAGACTCAGCAGACAACAACAAGCAGTTACCTCCAGATGTGTTTTGCTTAGTGCAGAAGAGAGAGTATACGACGAAGGTCGTATGTATTCGATATTCTACAGTTGTAGCTCATAGGATTTAGGGATGAATCAGATGACCTGGGAAAAATCCTTGGATCATTCATCGCAGAAATGCGACCGTTTTGTTGCAAACTGTTGGATCTGATCTTATTCTCTTCGGAGAAAGGCCGAGACCTGCATGGAGCCTTTGGGATCGGATTGACAGATATTTCATCGTTCAGGGTATTACTCTAGTTTTACCCTCTGGATTAATATATTGAGAGATACTTATAGTTTACAGGTATCTTTATCTAGAACATTCTTAGTTGGATTAAAAGGGTCCTTTACATCGACTTGTGGGTCGGTGGTATCTCTACCGTATGGTGAGATGTGGATCAATAATTAAGAAGTCAAGGGATACCCTTAGACTTTGATAGACATACTTTTGCTGTAGATATATCCTTATAGATAGTCAAATTGTTGGAAGTATGGTATGATATGTCTCTAAGATGGGCAAATAATCCGAGAGTATTCGGATGAACTCCTAGCCTTGCTGTTGCATAGGAAAGTGGAGTAGGCGATCGAAATGATTGCGGAAATGGTTCCGATATCGAAGATCCCATGCCGGGTGATAATTTGACTGGTATAAGTGTTACTAAACACTATGGGAATTGGAAGAATGTGAGTTGCGATTATAGGAGATGTTGGAGGGGATATTTATCTATCCCAGTATTCATCCTTGAGAAGATCCGAAACTCTTTGTTGAAAGAGAGGTGGACCTTTGAAAGTATGCATCGATTATCGATGATGGAATACAGTAGTTGTCGTGATAAATATCCTTGTTGTGGATAGATGATCTATTTAGATCAGCCAAAGACACCTGTGTATACTCTAAGGTTGGTTTATGACTGGAGTATTGATATTGTAGTGACATGATGTCATACAATTATCATTGTCGTTGAGATGATTATTATATCGTCAGCTTAGAGTAAAGGAGATGCAGGTGTGTAGAGACGACAATTTCATACTTGGTATGAATTTTATGAGTTTTGATTAAGTTGTTAGACTAATTAACGATTTAGTCGTCATTGGATTTGAGAATCGTGTATTCTTAATGCGATTGGATCCTTTTGTAGTTGTTGGAGTTGCATAACTTGGCCACTGTTGGTTGTGGTAGTTGGAGTTGCGCACTCGACCACCGTAGAAGGTGGTTTGCCTTGTATGGTTTGGTTAGTACTGTAGATGTGGATAGAATGTCTTAGCATTACTATACCACAGACTTGTTTGACAAAGGTGATGTTGGAAATAATTTAGTCGAAAGCTAGTGAAACCAGTTACAAGACCTAGATGGTGATTAACTTTTACACGAGTATTAATTAATCCTTCCGGAGTGGATAAAAGGATGTTATATGCAGATGCGTCGTTTTAGGGATTGGAGTGATTCCGATGTAGTTGAATGAAACGTATCTTTTACTTACGACAGTTAAGAAACTACGAAATGGGCTGTCATATACATGACGTGACTTTAGTAGTTATTATTTGGACTTGTAGTTGTATGGAGTAGAAGTGCTCATTGAATTTAACAAGCTATTAGGTAGCTACTGATGGATTCTTTGGAAAGCGTGACGGTTGCAACAATTGTACCTTGAGTGAGATTATCGCTATAGTCGCCCATGCACTTATAGAGTGTGTGGTGAAGTGTATCTTGGATGGTTGATGGATTTCTCTTTTGAGAAAATAATTCCCATCTCTGATAAGGATGGTGGGTTTCCGGAGTTGCCGTGTTTAAGGAAGAGTTGCTACAGAAAGCACATCATTCGAGATGGGCTATATACCTTGGTGGTACTCAGATGTACCGAGAGTGAAACGTTTATACTGGTGGAATAGTATAAAGAGAGTTATAGCAGATTTTGCTGCTCGATGTTTAGTATGCCAGTAGGTGAAGGCTGAACATCAAGAACTCGCTGGATTGCTCTAGGAAATTCCGATTTCGGAATGGAAGTGGGAGCATATCACTATTGATTACATTACGGGATTGCCTAGAACTCATAAAGGACATGATGCGATTTGGATGATCGTGGATCGACTAACCAAATCAACTTACTCTCTGCCTATTTGTGGGTCGTACCCGTTGGATCGTCTGGCAAAGATGTACTGTCGAGGGATTATTAGATTGCGTGGGGTACTTTAAGTACCAAATCGGATAGAGATTCGCGATTTACCTCGCGATTTTGATAGAGTTTGCACCAGACTATGGGCACAGAGCTTCGGTTTAGTGCAACATTTTATACGCAGACAGATGAACGGTCTAAGTGTATCATTTAGACGTTGGAGGATCTATTCAGATCTTGTGTCGTGGATTATGGAGGTGTAGCTTATCGGTTAGCTTTACCTTCTACATTTGCGGGTGCTCACAACGTATTTCCTGTTTTTATACTGAGGAAATACATGTCACATGTTGATCATGCTATGAAAGAGGTTCCGAATTTTACCTCAGTCTAATGCGACTTACGAGGTGATTCCAGGGTGGAGCCTGAGTCGCAAGGAGCGACAGTAGTGGGATGAAAACCATCTGACTCGTAAAGGTTGGATGACAGCATCATACCGATGAAGAGGCTATGTGGGAGCTGGAAGATACTATCCGAGCTCGATAGTCTCATCTGGTCACTTGAAAAAGGTATGTGGTCCTTTCGGAAACTTGCTTGAAGTAAATTTTTGCATGTTAGTACGAAATTTGGGGACCAAATTTTTATAAGTGGGGGAGAATGTAAAATACCAAAAAAAAATAAATATATTCCTCAGTAATTGATAAAATATCTTGTGGAATTTTTCAGGAATTTTTAGAAATTTTTCTGGATTTAAACGGAGGTCTTATGGACATTTTACGGGGACAAAGCAGATAGGCTTTAGTAAAGCCTGTTTAGACTATTTGCTATTAAGAGGGTTAAATGCTAAGTGTTTAATTTTTCTCTCGTCGATTTCTTTCCATTTTCCCCGATCGACGTTTCTTCTTTTCATTTTCCCGATCGCGCGACTCTTCTTCACCATCTCGATTCCGCTCTTCTTCCCCGATCACGTGTCGCCCTCCTCACCTCGCCGCCCTCGCAACCACCCACGATCGCCGATGGTCCTTGGGCAGAGCAGCACCCGTTTCAATTTCCCTGCTCGACGCGCGCACAGGATCAGCAGTCGCCACTCCTGCACGGATGGTCGGCGACCACCACGCTTGGCCATCGCCGCTAATCTCCATCGCGAGCACTTGCGATAGGTTGACAGTTACTGATCTCTTCGGTCTCGAGGATTAAGGCTGGACCTCCGCTGCCGATGGATAGCGCCGACGCCAAATCAGATCCTCCATCCCGTGAGTTCAAGGATCGGTTGGAGTCGGGTGAGTAGTTGATGTTTTCTTTAATCTTGGATAAAATCTACACCTACTGTGGTTGTCACTCGGTATTGGATTTGTGATTTGGGTAGGAGGTTGATTAGTGAACGGGCTGCAAGGTTTTGGGGACCTTGCTGCTGGTGGAGGTTCCAACGATTGGTAAGTTCAATTTGTTCTATCTCATATATGAAATTTCTAAATTTTGGGTGTTAGGATGATTTGCCTTGGTTGTGTCCGATTAGGTTGAGTTTGGGCAGTGGTTTCGAGTGGGTGAACAGGGGAGACGAGACGGAGGCTATCGGTTCTGTGGATGGCGCTGCCGATGGTCACCGAAGATAGTGGTCTGTTGGGTGAATAGCTGCGGGAGGTCTTCTGGTATGCGGTTGTGAGAGGGAGATGTGCCGGTTGTGCATGAATGGAGGGGCTATGAAGTTGTGTCGGCTGTGATGTGTGGATGAAGCTGTGCTAGGGATTGAATCGGGATAAGCAGTGTGTAGTAAGCCTTGATCTGAGAGTGACATCAATAGATACGATGCTAGTTTATATATATGTTAGCTGTGGATTTTTGATTTTGTAGGTAAGAAGGGCAATCGGATCAAGGGTTGTGATTTAACAAGTTGATAACTCAGATTTGGAAACCTCAAATTGTTGA
The DNA here is from genome assembly GCA_025175895.1 of Wurfbainia villosa. Lineage (NCBI taxonomy): Eukaryota > Viridiplantae > Streptophyta > Magnoliopsida > Zingiberales > Zingiberaceae > Wurfbainia > Wurfbainia villosa. The sequence continues at coordinate 38,347,237 of CM046006.1, forward strand.
ATCTAAAAGTTGAGTAGCTAGGATCGATAAAGGTAAGTTTGATCTGGACGATGGATGATGTTATGCTATGAATTACAATTTATGGTATGATAATTATAGGGGATGTTCGAGTTGAATTGATGTTTAATAGGTAGCGGACTATGTAGTTCTAGTTGAGAATACTAATTGTGGATTAATGGGGAAGATTGATTAGGTTAATTGGATAACTAGATCAATCTAGTTGATAGGGATACGAAGTCGATATAGGATTTGATTTGATAATTTGTTGTATGCTTGCACTAAATCATAATGTTTGATATGTGCAGGACAGGATACGAGACAGGACCGTGACAGTGAAGATATTATTCTGAGCTTCTTAGAAGGTGGGTAATTTCCTACCTGGTCCGGGTAGATGTATTGCATTCAGATTTAGTCATAAATATGAGCATGCTAGGTGTTCATATTACCTTGACCCTACTCTTATTATTGTATGCTTGAACTTATCGTTGGATATATTTATGCTAAATTGTTGATATCACATATACCCTATCATGATTTAGGAGTTATAGATGTGATGTAAATTGACCTAGATGTTTAGTAGGGTGTAAATGTTAGTACGGGGGATGACCCAATTTATAAATTGGAAAAAGGTCATCTATGGGTAGGTAATGCCCTAAATGTAGGATTTATTTTCAATACCCGTATGTTGCATACTGTTACCAACCATGAGTTGTGTAATGGTTAAGTGAAGGGTGATTAGTGTGTCGCTGTAGACCAGTGGTCCCAGCTTGATTTGATTAGTCGAGTACGACTCTCTATCGGATAGAGAGTGCGTCAATCAGTTGAGTACGACTCTCTATTGGAGAGAGAGTTATGATCAGTTGAGTATGACTCTCTATTGGAGAGAGAGTTATGATCAGTCGAGTATGACTCTCTATAGGATAGAGAGTGCGTCCATCAGTTGAGTACGACTCTCTATTGGATAGAGAGTTATGATCAGTTGAGTACGACTCTCTACAGGATAGAGAGTCCGTTGATCTGTTGAGTACAACTCTCTACAGGATAGAGAGTATTGATTAGATGGGTATGACTCTTTGCTGAAAAGAGAGTCTATGGTAGATGATTGTACGTGTGACAACATACACATGTTATTTGCATGCATTCTGACGACAGAGTCTCCCTTGGGGTTGAGAGAGTCGTCAGTCATCATGACTCCCAGTGCACTCCTCGAGGAGTAACTGGTGTGAGAGAAGAGCATCTGTTGTACCGCACTCTACCACTATAGACGGTGGTAGTTGGAGTTGCGTGCAGTTGTCCTGTGTGCGTGGTACTCGACCACTCATTGGTAGTGTTAGTCGGAGTGGCCAGCAGCAGGGACCCCCGTTGTGTAGTGAGCTCTTCACGCTCATATGCTACTTGATCATACTGCCCACTCGGCCACTCTATAGCAGTGGTTGGTGTGAGTTGGGACAGTTGTCATGTCGTGCCACCTAGGTCACATTGGGGTCGTGGTAGCGAGTAGGGGTGAGCAGGCATGACCATGCATGCTGCATTGTCGTATCTTATGGCACTTTGCATATTACCATATATAGATACATATATGTATGTATATATATATATGGATGGTTGAGATTAATATATATATAGATACAGTCTATATATATATGATTATTGTGATGTTGTATTTGATTGTACTATGCTTGCTGCATTTGGGTGTACATCATATTCATGCATGTTTCTTGCATTTGTTATATGATTATGTCGGATACTGGTATGGGTTGGACAGACCATTAGATACCTTGACCTGTAGCTAGAGTATATTGCGAGTTGATCTACTCTACCTATTATATATATATATATATATATATATATATATATATATATATATATATATATATTTGATATATGTTCAGGTTGGATTAGAGTAGCGTGGCAGACTTCAGGTATGTCTGCATTTTTATGTTGTTTATTTGGTTAGTCGGTATATGCTTGTATTTATATACTATGCTGATATACTTGTTGTACCTCTAGAGTATGTTATTGAAAATACATGTGATATGACATATATACATATTTTTCTATTACCTGCTGAGTTTTACTCACCACCCTCCACGGACCCTGGGTTTTCTGTCGCCCAGGTAACAGGTAGAAGACTTCATGACGGCTTGGAGCACCGCCAGCTGACATCGTCTCATCTCACCTCCGAGGCTCCCGTGTGTATTTGGGCTTTCCGTCCGTTGTGTATTGTATTTTGGAGTTTTCGTGATGTACATCTTGTATATTCGGATTTTTGTCGAAGTTTTGTATTGTTGTGATGTGTTAGTCATACCGGTATGCATGTGTAGGATGTGTATTATTGTGGTATCGTTTCCGCTGTGTGTAGTTGTTTTGATATATATATATATACTGTTGTGGTTTGGTATATTTGTATATATTGTTGTCATTGTGGGCCTACGGGCCTTGTATTAACCCGAAATGTTGCCACGTATAGGGCAGATGCCGTCCGTTTGATTTTTGGCTCGGCATGCTCTCGGGGCATGACATTTGATGTATGCCAAAGGGGGAGAGAGGAGATTTAAAGTTAGAGAGAAGAGGCTTAAAGAGAGGGAGATTTAAAAATTTAAAGTTTTTTATGCATATGAGCATTTCATGCACATACATTTTTAACCCAATGCATTTCTGATATACGCTATAATTGGATATTGTCGTTTGATTCTCCTAACTTTAACTAATGTGTTGTCATACATCAAAAAGGGAGAGATTGTTGATGTAGAAAGCATTATTCCTTGGTTTTGATTTATGAACCATAGTTAAAGTTAGGATTTACTTGTGTTCTAATATCAGTGTTAAGTGTGCATGCTTAACAGGAAGTCCTAGTAGGTCATGTTGATCGAATACTAGGCAAATGTATTTACAGATTAGGAGGATCGGACACCAGGCATGAAGTCTAAATAGGTCGAGTGGATCGAACATTTGGCTTGAATACCAGTTAGGTCAAGAGACCGAACAATTAGCAAAAACTCCAGCTGGGTCAAGTAGACCGGACAACTAGTGGAGGCCCTGGTGGGTCAGATCGAATGTCAATAATGGTAAGTCTGACAGAGCAGCCAACAGGTAAGCCTCGAGTGGAGAGGTGATGTCGAGTCCTCTTTAGGAGGACAAAGCTAGGTGTCGATCCGACGGAAAGTCCGTGTGGGACTTAGAAGTTAAGATCGAGTAGTATTACTACTGCTATCATCTTTGATATTATCTATTTTTGCTAATTTTGTTTTGTAGGGATCAGTCGACTGAATGGATTCCAGTGGACTGGGTACAGGTCAGTCGACTGGATACCTAGTTGGCAGGATTAGCTAGTAATCGATTGAAGATCTGGCAGCACAGATGGAAAGAGTTTTAGTCTACTAGGGAGTTTCAGTCGACTAAAGAGGCAAACTTCCCGATGCAAAGCCGAGTGACCTGGATTCGACTGGAGCGTGTTTAGTTGACTGGAAGATCAGAAGTTCTATATCGATGGGCTGATGTGGAGTTGACTGGAAAAGGTTTATAAAACAAATGCTCGACCAACTCCGAGAAGAACTTTGCTACTATGTCGAAGTGCTACCTCTATTCATCCTCGTCCACTATAGCTTAATTTCCTCACAAAGACACATTTTTGACACTCCGTGCCTACTTCAAAATTTCTATTAGTGTCAGTATAACTTAGCTCTTATTTTTTGTACTCATTTTCTCTTGTATGTACTTAATTTCAAAGAGAGGGTAGAGTTTTATCCATCTCTCATTTTTGTAAAAAGTGAACCCCTCTTAACTCGAGAGTTCTCGAGTCAGAGGGTATATAGTGATTGCCCATCGAGGTAGCTCTCGGAAGAGCTACGGGCCTTGAAGTAGTAACCCAATTAGGGTTGTGAACCAAGTAAAAGAAGCTTGTCTCTATCTTATTTTATTTCCACTACATACTATTTAACGAATTCAAAATATAAAATATAAGTTTTAAAATATAAAAAAAATTGTAACCTCTGAGATTCAACCCCCTCTCTCAGAGTATTTCGATCCTACAATGAGGAGGAAAGAAGTGACCTTGTGATATGTGTTAGTGGTACATGGAATAAATCATATGATGTTGCTTGCACAACTTGATGCGTTGCTCCCTCAACATGGTTTGAATAACACCCAAAGAAGATTGGAATCGAGCATATTGATCGTCTAATGTACTGACACCTGCAGAAGAATAAGGAGTAGAGGAAAATATCCTAGGAGAACGAGGATGCATAGATGGGCGAGAAGAATACTCCATCGTTAGGGGCTCAAGAAGCGGTGCACTGGAGAATCCCTAGTTGGTATGGACCCACATAGTGGTATGCTCAGGGTTAGGAAGGGGATGAGGGTTTTGGTGTTGGTGCAGTAGGCACCTAAGTCGAACCTGAGTTTTGATTATATCAAACGATACAAAGTTAAGCTTATATTGTTATCTCACGAGCTGAATCGAGTGTGCAGAAAAGTGCTATAGCTGGAGCTGAAGGCTAGCGACACCCGGAGGAAGCCGTGGTGGTCAGGCGACACTCGAGTGATTTCGGAGGAAGCCGAAGGAATCGAGTAGAAGGCCGGAAGCAAAAGTGACACAGTAAGTATCAAGGTAAGATCGTGTGTGCGAGCGTAAGTGAGGTCGTATCCTCCTTACAGGGATAGTCTTAAGCGTAGATCCGACCCAAGACATCCCATCGGTGGTCTAGGTCGAGATCGGATGGTCGGAGGTCGTCGAAATAATGTTTTTGTTTAGCTAACTTTTGATTTTAGCTAGCATCAGTCAACTTCCAGTGTGGAGAACTCGACTGTCGTCTATCAGTCGACTGCATACAGTCAGCATTCGATTGATGCTGGCATCACGCGATTGATGATGGCCATCAGTCAATTGATGGTCAATGATCAACCTCGAGGAGTCAAGCTTTATCACCATTTTTCAAGGAGTCTTGTGCCCAATTCCTATTGGTTGAAGATCCTCTCGAAAAGGGGCTCAAGGGCTATAAAAGGAGGGCCTCTCCTAGGGTTTTTGATCAACTCTAAGTGCTCAAAAGCCTCTGCAACTCTGCGATTCTTCGACGACTCTACGACGAAGTACTGCCAACAACCCTAGCTTAGTTTCTATTCTTTAGTTGTCAGTATTTTACTTTGTCGTCTCTTTAATATTGCAATTCCTTTTATTAATCGAGGTTTTCTATCGTTGCACTTTACATTAATAGAAGAGAGGGTTTGTCTCCTATCTTTTCTTTTGAAGTTTTTTTTTGTAATCGTCAAACTCCTACCTCCAACAAGGAGGAGTGTTTTTAGTGAATTGCCCTTCGTGCGTGATCAAGGATCACTAGGGCCTTGGAGTAGTAGCCGAAGGCTACGAACCAAGTAAAAAATCTATTTGTCTCTTTTAGTTTTCATTTATCTTTCCGCTGCGTATAATTGTCTTGAAACGAATTTGAATGAAAGAAAAGGTTTATCGCTATTCACCCTCCCTCTAGCGATCCGCTTCGATCTAAAAATTGGTATCAGAGCCGGGGGTGCTAAGATTTGGTGAAACCACCGATCTAGCTTTTTACAGATTTTTTTCCTTTTTTATTCTGTTTATTTCAAATTTATTTCATTTGGTTAGTTTTTCTCCCGCACTACTAATCCAAGACACGAGTCTTGGTACATTTCGTGTGTTTGTGTCGTTGTTAGGTTTCTCGTCTCCATTTTCTTGTTTCTTTTGTATCAATGGCCCATCTCGAGGGTTTTAGCACCGTCCGACCTCCGTTTTACAATGGAGATAACTTCCGTTATTGGAAGGGTCGGATGGAATGCTTTCTTAAAACTCAAATCGAGATGTGGATCATAATCCAAACGGGATTCACACTTCCGACTAATGAATGGGTGAATCTTTGGATTATGACCAATGGACCATTGCGATAAAAAGACAAGTCGAAGCTGATGCCAAGGCAACTCAGATCCTCCAATGCGGCTTGTCCAAGGAGGAGCTTAATCACATCGGCCCCTTCATCAGCGCAAAGGACCTTTGGACAAAGCTAGTGGAGCTACACGAAGGAACTGATGAAGCCAAGGTATGTAAGCGCGATCTTTTGTTTAATAAATTATATAATCTAAAAATGTAGGAACACGAAATGGTGACTCAACTTCACGCTCGTGTTCAAGACATAGTCAATAACCTACACGCGATCGGGCAAAAGGTCGAAAACCGCGACCTTATAAGGTATGTTCTTAACTCTTTTCCGAAGACTACCTTGTGGGCATCCATGGTCGATGCCTACAAGGTCTCCAAGGATCTTTCAAAACTTAGGTTAGATGAGTTATTTTATGATTTCGAACTTCATGAGTAGTCTAACTCGGAACCCGAGAAGGGTATAACACTTTTTGCAGGTTCAAGGAAGAAAATCGCAAGCAAGCCACCCTCGAAGGAAGAAGAGGATGAGTCTGATTCGGAGGTCGACCCAAAAATGGAGGCTGAACTAGTCAACCTAGTTCGAAGGATAGTCAAGGGCCGAAAGAAAACCGTCACTCGACCCAACGAAGGTAAGCCTAAAAGTTCTAACATTAGGTGTTACGAATGCAACAGGTTTGGACATATCAAGTCCGAATGCCCAAAACTCAAGAGAAAAGCACCAAAACACAAAAGGCACTCAACACTACATGGGAAGAAGCATTCGAGGAAGAAGATGATGACCGTGTCCTCATGGATGAACCGGTGGAATCGGAGATGGAGTCGGAACCGGAACACGAGTTGGAAACCGAAGATGAGTCAGACTGCAAAGCGCTATTCAAGACAAGCCACAGATATGCATCCGGTTCAAAAGATACACTCAAGGTAAGTCAATCCCTTATTAGTACGCTTTATAGTGCAATTAAGTTCTTAACTAGGAAATTAGCTAAGTCCGAGTCCAAGGTCGAGACCCTGGTTGAGGAAGTTAAACTCCTCAAACACGAGGTCTCCCTAACCTCTTCGACTAGTCGAGTTCGAGAGGAGGACTCAACTCAGGTTGAAAAGCTTGAAGTTGAGAACTCACTCTTGAAGAGTCAAGTCGAAGATCTTACGAACACGTTGGAAAGGTTTACTTTGGGATCCAAAAGACTTGACCTCCTACTTGGATCGCAAAGGGCTGTGTACAACAAGGCCGGACTAGTGTTTAGTTCAAATATGACCAACAAGTCGTATATATCGGTTGTAAGTCGACATAAAAAATGTGTCCAAGCATGGGTCCCTAAGACCGCCTTGATTTCAAACTTAGGATCGAACCAATACTGGGTTCCCAAGGACCAAATCCACTATGTGGAGAGACCGAACCGATTCAATGGTCTAGGGGGAGCCAGTACAAAACTTGTTTGTATTTTAACTTAGAAATTGCATGCTTAGGTTCTTTATTTAGTTTGACTTTTCTTTTTAGAATGACTAGATAGGACTATAACTCGTCAATACTTGATAACATAGTACCAGGACGCGACGAGATGATAGTACGCTAGGAAAACAGAGTCTTGTGTATTCGGGCTAGATAAGGTGTATCTAGTTCGGTGCACTTGACCGAGCGAAACTAGCTGAAGCTACCTCGCCATATCCTAGACTAGTTAGACCAGGAAGTGGCCTTAGGTAAGTCAAGTTTTTATTTTCTTGAAAATGATTTTGTTTAAGGAAGTGGTCTTTGTTCCGATCAAAGAAGGCCTCTGTGCCTCGTCACGACCTGGAAGCCATGATCTTGAAAAAGTGACTTGATGAGCCTAAGGTCAAATCCAAATCTAACGCAAGGTTGACAAGTGTTCAATTCATTAAATTTAAATCAAGTAAAATTGGGAGTCATCTCACAAGAACATATAGGGTTAACATGTTTGATCATGTAGACATGGGTGAGATGATTTAGGTTAACAAACTTCAACCAATCTTTAAATCCAATATCCGATCCAACTACCTTACGTGTAGGATCAATGGATGTTGGATAGTGGTTACTCTCGACACATGACCGGGGATCAACTCAAGTTTTCGAAGATTCAATTCAAACGACAAGAATCGGTAGCCTTCGGAAACAACGACAAGCTCAAAATCATTGGATCAGGTGATATTGAGCTCAACTCTAACTTTATTATTCAAAATGTCTTACTGGTAGAAAATTTTCAATATAATTTACTTAGTGTAAGCCAATTGTGTGATAATAACTATAAGGTCATATTTCTAGAAAATGAATGCGTGATTAATACAAATGAAACCTCTAAACAATCCTTAAGGGAACCAAAAATAATAATATTTACACTATTAACTTAACTAACTCCTCAACTAAGTGTCTTATGACACGGCAAGAGGAATCATGGTTGTGGCACCGACGACTCGGTCACTCACACCCAAGACTCATCCACAAGATGAGTTAGAGTGACTTAGTCAGAGGTTTGCCTAACCTCAATAACTTGGATAACAAAATATGTAATGTCTGTCAACAAGGTAAACAATCTAGGACTCAACATCAACTAACTAATCAAGAATGAACCAAAAGTGTTCTTGAGCTCCTACATATGGATCTATTTGATTCACACGGAGCTAAGTCACTTAATGGAAGTAAATTCTGTTTAGTCATAATTGATGACTACTCTAGATTTACTTGGGTTAGGTTCATCAAACACAAAAGTGACACCCTAGATCAATTAATCAACCTATTTAAACTAATATAAAATCAACAAAACATTAAAATCAAAAGACTTAGGACTGATCATGGTGGTGAATTCGAGAACTACAAGTTTACAGAATTCTGTAACCTAAATGGATACCACCATGAGTTCTCTTGCTCTATAACCCCACAACAAAATGGTCTAGTAGAACGTAAAAGTAGAACCCTACAAGAAGCCGCTAGGACAATGTTAAATGAGTATAACCTACCCGATAGGTTTTGGGTAGAAGCCGTAAGTACGACATGCTATGTCCAAAATAGGATCCTTATGGTAAAGAGGCACCTTAAGACCTCATACGAGATTTATCACGATAAAATACCTAACATCAAGTACTTTAGGGTATTTGGGGTGTAAGGTACATATCCTAAACACTAAGGATTACCTAGGGAAATTTACATCCAAAACCTCGACCAGAATCTTCCTAGGATACTCGACTACAAGTAGAGCTTATAGAGTATATACCATGACACCCTTAGAGTAGAGGAGACTATCAATGTAGTATTTGATGAAGGACACAAACCTACAAAACCCCCAGCGACCCCAATTAGCGAGCTGATTCATACCAGACTCAACTCCAATCCGGAGATCAAGTCTAGTGTTAATCTTAACCTAAGTCAACCAAGTCAGTCTATCGACCAAGTGCTAGATGACTCTAACCAACCTAGGACTCAAACGGGTCATCCTATTGACCAAGTGGTAGACTCAAACCCAAATCCAACTAGGACTCAAACGAATCATCCTATCGACCAAGTGATAGGTGATCCAAGTGTAGGAGTTCAAACTAGAGTCTCATATAGAAACCTTAGTCAAATCTCCTTGATTTCCAAAATTGAACCCAAAACTATTGACCAAGCTCTTCTTGATCTCGATTGGATTATTGCAATGCAAGAAGAGCTGGCTCAATTCACTAGGAATGAAGTATGGGAATTAGTACCACCACCTAAAGATAAAACAACCATTGGAACAAGGTGGGTGTTTAGGAATAAACTTGATGATAAAGGTGAAGTAGTTAGAAATAAAGCTAGATTAGTTGCTAAAGGGTTTAGTCAAGTCAAAAGTTTAGATTACGACGAGACCTATGCCCCAGTAGCTAGATTAGAGTCCATTCGAATGTTATTAGCATATGCTGCACATCAAGGATTTAAGTTGTTTCAAATGGATGTAAAGTCAGCATTCTTGAATGGATACATTAAAGAAGAGGTTTATGTTAGTCAACCCCCCGATTTTGAAAGCCTAGATAAACCCGATCATGTCCTTAGGTTAAAGAAAGCTCTCTATGGACTTAAACAAGCTCCTCGAGCTTGGTACGAGAGACTTTCGATTTATCTTAAGTCCAAAGGATTTAACCAAGCTGTAGTTAACCCAACCCTTTTCGTAAAAACCTTAGGTAAAGACATATTCATAGCCCAAATCTATGTAGATGATATTATTTTCGGAACCACCAACTCGATCCTACTAAATGAATTCATTTCACTTATGGAAAGTGAATTTGAAATGAATTTAGTAGGAGAGTTGAGTTTCTTCTTAGGTCTACAAATTAAACAAACTAAAGATGGAATATACCTACATCAACGCAAATATACTAGGGAATTAATTAAATGCTTTGGAATGCAAGACGCTAAAATTATTAATACCCCAATGGCAACGAATGTAAATATAGAAAAAGATGTAATTGGAAATTCAATTGATTTAAAATACTATAGGAGCGTAATAGGGAGTCTCCTTTACCTAACTGCAAGCCGACCTGATATCTTATTTGCAGTAAGTATGTGCGCAATGTTCCAAACCTGTGCCAAGGAGTCTCACCTAACTCTAGTCAAACGTATCCTTAGATATCTAAAGGGTACACTTAATGTCGGTATTTGGTACCCTAGATCTGTAGGGGATCGGTGCGCCGGCTAGAGGGGGGTGAATAGCCCTTTTTGTTTGGATGCCGGTATTTGCTCGTCTACAAGACTAATTAGCGCAAGCGGAAGACTAATAAAGACAAGCAAATAGAAATACGAGAACACAAATGCTAACAAAGAATGTAACGTGGTTCACGGCTACGCCGCTAATCCACGGTCCCCGATTCGTCCTCGGTGAATCACTCCGCTAAACCAATCCACTAAATGGTCTCTTTTTTGCACCAAGCTAGGTGGAGGTAACCTTTACAATCAAGATCACTCTTCTTACAAATAGAATGGAGTAAAAGCGAGTAAGAAGAGTTTAGAGCTTGTGGGGCACTAGGAAGATTACTTAGAGCATAAGCATTAGCCTCTCAAAGGCTTACACCCTCTCTTTTTATAGAGAGGGCTGATTTCTTCCGTTATCGCCATCACGACCGGTCACTACAATGGCCTCCGAACACGTCGGATCCCGACCGTTGTAGTCCAACGGAACTCTTGGCAGTCGACTGATGGACCTCATCGATCCGATCGGCTTCCGTAGTCGACGCCTCCATACAAACGGCTCGCGGGCTAAAACCTTATTGACTACCGATCGCATCGTGTTCAGCCGATCGATGGTCTTGGCCGATCGCCCACGATGGCGCGATCGCTGGCCACAATCCACCAACCGATATACGTCGAACTCACTGACTCAGAGCGATCGCCATGACATGGCAATGATCGTGTCGAAAAACCCATCCGACACTTGGCCAAATGGGCCAAGTTTCACCTAAGAGCTACCCTTCCTGTGTTACAATCGCCACTCATCTCTCTGAGTCCTCGCTGTTCTCTTCGCTTCGCCACGCCCCTGGCAAAGATCAGCGCACGGCTCGCAATGCTCCTTCGCCTCTTGCCTCAAGTCTACTTCCTCCGCTTCACTCCAAGCTTCGTCCGTCCGGCGGTCCCTCGGATGCTCCAAGCGCACGGCTCGCAAAGCTATCCTTCACCGACTCAAGGCACGAGTCATGAGATGTGAACTCGCCACGGCTCTATGTATGTGCGACTACTAAGTCCTCGCACGACTTCAACGCACATATCAAATCAACATATCAAACTAACTTAAACCCTTTGCCACACCATCAAAACCATATTACGCAAGAGATTGCCCTAACAATCTCCCCTTTGATGTGTGGCAATCCGCTTAAGTTAGGTAAAACATTTGATATAGATTCTAAGGTAAGAAAGCATGTAAAGATAAACATGATATAGCAACATGCAACTCCCCCTTAATCCATGAAACTCTCTATGCAAATTTTCTCCCCCTATTATATATTTCTCCCCCTAAAATGATTAACTTAAACATAAATTATTTCTCCTTCGACACCATCAAAAAGATTAACACTAAGTTATAAGCTCATGGCATCAAGTATAATGGAGGAAAATACCAAAAACATGATTAAAATCTGAAATCAGAAAATTGCAGGCTGATTTTGGTGAGCAATGATCGCTATCAAGATGGCAATGATCGCACAATTGATTCAAATTGATGACGAATTTCAGAAATGCATTAAAAATTCCAAAAAATTCGAAAAATCATGAAATTTGAGGAGCATATTTCTATTAAGTATATCTATCAAGGAAAAATAGTTTTTCATGAAAAATCATTATATTTTCCGAGAATTGCCAAAAATCCAAACACTTGAAAAACCACTAGTTTTTGAGCATGTTAGTATCCATTTTAACACCTAGTCTTGCTTTGAATTGTTCCAAAACATGAATACATAGATTTTAGATTAAGAAATTGTTTTGAAAACATATGAAATATCCAACCATGATCTTTGGGCAATATGTCTATGAATTAAACATAAGCCTTCCCCATGATTGGTCTATTATTGCTATGTTGATACTTTAAATGACCATCTAAATGCCATAGGCATTAGTGGACATTTGTATCATCCTAATATCTCACCCATGCTAAGTTTGCAATCAAGTTAGCCTATAGTGAGTGTGAGATGCATCCTAGGGGGTATTTGTATATACTTAACCAATATATTCATGCAATTCTATCATGGTTAAGTGTCAACCTAACAATTAATCATGATCATAATGACATATATGAATCAATTTCACATAATGATCATGAAATACATGTATTCATTAAATAATAGTCATGCATTAGGTATTTTATGATGATAATAACCAAGGTATCACCTAAAGCATGACTCAACCCTATTTCTCATGATTACGTGCCAAATATTAAAATCATAAATCATGATTTCAAACATACACAAAAATTACATTAATCATCATGATTTAAGCAATATTATCTATTTATGGGCACGTTATCATCACCCAACACTATCTAAAAAATGTTGTCCCGTCATCCTAAGTCAACCAAAATATGATATAGGTCAAGTTCATATGGTTGACTACCCTAGGGTTATCCTAACCCTTAAGGATGGATTTTGGAACCCAAAATAAATTCTTTCCTATTGGGTTCACTAAATACTCCTTGGGGATCCATTTCCTAGTAATTACTTTCTTTTTATCTTGTCCCCTAGCTATAAGGCATTTGTAGGCCTTTTCATTTTTCTTTTCCTTGTAGCCTAGGCCTTTCTTGTTGAAACTAGCTCTTTGGCTCCCTAAGATCATATTTTAGGTGTTGGAGCCAATTGTGAATTTCTCTAGGGCTTTGGTTAAATAACCTACCTTTTCCCTTAATGCCCTATTTTCCTCTATGCATGCATCATTAACATCCAAAGGCATATAATCATGTGAGCATGCATTATCATGGCAAGAAGAGGTATCATTATTATTTAAACATGCATTTTCTAGCTTATATTCCAAAGCCTTAATTTGATTAAGCATTCTTTTATTTTTCTTTTTCATTCCAAATAAGTCCTTAGTTAAACTAGAAATTATGGAAACTATTTTCTTAGGAGAAGCTTTCGTTACCATAGCTTCCATATCTTCTTCTTCTTCTTCGGATGAGGAGGATGTAGAAGCTCCCCCTTCACTTGAGCTCTCTCCTCTTGAGCTTGATCCTTCATTTTCGGAGGAAGAGCAATCCAAGTCATCAAAGGCCATCAAGGCCAAATTGGTGACAAAGGCATTCTCCTCATCCGATGATGATGAGGAGGATGAGGATGGATCATCCCAAGTCCTTGCCTTGAGAGCTTTAGCCTTTCCCTTTTCCTTTGTCTTCTTCTCCTCTTCCTTCTTTTTCTTGCTCCCCTTTTTCTTCTTTTCTTCTTTCTTTTTCCTCTCTTCCTTGCTCTTGTTTAAGAGAGGACAATTGTCCCTTATGTGCCCTTCTCCTTGGCAATTGTAGCATATGACCTTCCCCCTTGGTCTTCTATTCCTATCATTAGATTTATCAAATCTAAAATTCTTAAATGCACGTCTTACCCTTCTTACCATATAGGCTTCTTCGGTGCTATCCATGGAGGAGGAGGAAGACGCTTCGTCATCGGAGGAGGAGGTGATTTCCATCTTCTTCTTCCCCTTATTTGCCAACAATGCTACTCCTCTTGAGGGTTGAATTCTAGGCTCCTCTTGTATTCCCTCAAGCCTAGTTTCGTGGAGCTCCATTATTGAGAAAAATTCCTCCAAGGTACTTACTTCCAAGTTCTTGGAGATGTAGAACGAATCCACCATGGAGCTCCACTTTGAGGACCGGGGAAAGACATCTATGGCCTTCATTACCATATCCCGGTTTGATAGCTTCTCACCTACACTTGTTAGTCCATTTAAAATTTCTTTGAATCTAGAATGCAAAGAAATTACCTTTTCTCCCTTTTCTAATTTGATGTTGGATAGTTGGGAGCGTAGGAGATCTCTCCTTGCTAGCTTTGCCTCGGATGTGCCTTCATGAAGCTCAATTAGCTTCTCCCACATCTCCTTGGCGCTTAGGCATTCTCCTATTCGGTTGATTTCTTGTTGGGGGAGCACATTGAAGAGATGATGCTTGGCTTTTGAATTTGCAAGGTGCTCTTCCCTTTGCCTTTTGGTCCACCTAGATTTCTATTGGCTTCCTCTTCATCCCTAGGCAAAACGAAACCGGATTCCATTGTAATCATAATGTCAAAATCCGCTTTAAAATACCTCCATTCGCTTCTTCCACTGCTTAATTCTCCTTCAAACTTCGGAGGATGGATGTTGAGCCGCCATTTTGAAAGTTGCTTGTTGTGGCGGTTAGTCCTCAAGCTTTCTCGGCTCGATACCACTTGTAGATCGATACGGCGGCCAGAGGGGGTGAATAGCCCTTTGTTTGGATGCGTAGATTTGCTCGCCTACAAAACTAATTAGCGCAAGCGAAGACTAATAAAGACAAGCAAATAGAAATACGAGAAACAAACGCTAACAAAGAATGTAACGTGGTTCACGGCTACGCCGCTTAATCCACGGTCCCGATTCGCCCTCGAGGTGAATCACCCGCTAAACCAATCCACTAAATGGTCTCTCCTTTGCACCAAGCCAGGTGGAGGTAACCTTTACAATCAAGATCACTCTTCTTACAAATAGAATGGAGTAAGAAGTAAGAGAGAGGCGCACTAGGAAGATGAGCATAAGCATTAGCCTCAAGGCTACACCCTCTCTTTTATAGAGAGGGTCGATTTCTTCTTCGCATGCCGATCACGCTTGGCGCCGATCGTTACAACTTTAACACGCCGATCCGACCGTCAGAAGTCCAACGATCGGGCATCGGACTCCCACGATCCGCCCGTAGTCGATCGCCTACGGCTAACGGTTCTGCGGCTAAAACCCTATTGACTACCGATCGCTTTCAAGGATCGATCTGCACCGCCCACGAGATCCGATCACGAATCCAACAATGATACCAACTCACTGATTAGAGCAATGACGCCATGACATGGCAATGATCGTCTGAAACTCCATCCGACACTTGGCCAAATGGCCAAGTTTCACCTAAGAGCTACCTTCCCGGTTACAATCGCCACTCATCTTCTGAGTCCTCGCCTCGGGTTCTCTTCGCCACGCCCCCTAAAGATCAAGAGACGGCTCGAATGCTCCTTGCCTCAAGTCTACTATTTCACCTCCAAGCTTCGTCTGTCCCTGATGCTCCAAGACGGCTCGCAGTTATCCTTCACCGACTCAAGGCACGAGTCATGAGATGTGAAACTCGCCACGGATCTATGTGCGAATTACTAAGTCCTGCACGACTTCAACGCACATATCAAATCAACATATCAAACTAACTTAAACCCTTTGCCACACCATCAAAACCATATTACGGCAAGAGATTGCCCTAACAAGATCTACCGAGTTTGAACTAACTGACTACTCCGATTCGGACTATGCCGGTAGTAAGCTCGATAGAAAGAGTACGAGTGGTTGTTGTCAACTTCTCGTCTCGAGTCTAGTGAGTTGGTGCAGTAGGAAGCAACACTGTGTTGCCTTATCTACCACCGAAGCCGAATACATCACGATGGGTGAGTGTGTCACTCAGCTTCTTTGGATGAAGCACACTCTCCGTGACTTTAAGTTAGACTTTACGAACACTAAACTCCACGTAGATAACATTAGCTCAATTAACCTAACTAAGAATCCGATATATCATTCTAGGACCAAACATATAGAGGTCAAACATCATTTCATTCGAGAACATGTGGCCAACAGAGTCATACAACTCGAATACGTCGAATCAAAATCCAACTTGGCAGACTTATTTACTAAACCCCTACCTGAAGCCGAATTCAGTCTATTAAGATGAAAATTGGGCATGTGCGTAGTAGAATAGGAACTTGCAAATTATATTTTCTTACTACTATTTCTTACTTTTCATTTTTATGGAACTAGCATAGGACATACCTTAGATATCATGCACCTATAGATTTAAAGAGCCAATACATCTCACAACACATAGGACTAATGTGTTTGTGTATTTAGCCACATAGATGGGCGTGAGATGTTAGGACCTCACTCCTGGTTCCAGATGTAGAGCTAGTGCATCGCCATGAACCACAGAGTATAATCATACATATTAACTGACTCTGACCAGGACTGATTGATCTTTCATATCAATCAAGCCAAATATGAGTTGAACATTTTATAGATGGGCTTATTTTCAAAATAATATGGAACATGCTTGGACTTTAAATTTATTTTTGTTTTTCACACCCCCCCCACTCTTTTTGATATATGGTAAAAGGGGGAGAAAAATGCCAAAGTTAAGGGACCAAAACAAAACTTTTGATAACTTAACTTTCACTTCATATACTTCATAGTTATTTACATGGCCAAAAGTTAAGTAAATGTTTACTTAACTTTAAGTTTTGAAAATTCACTTAACGTGTTTTTGTTAACAAAAAGGAAGAGCTAAGAGAATTCTTAACTTAAACTTATTTTTAAATACTATGACCAAACGTTAATGTTTTACTTAAGAAAGGGGGAGAAAGGGCCAAGTTAAGAAGTCCTCTTAACTTAAACGTATTACTAAGGCCAACTTTAAGTAATGTCAACTCTTCCTAAATAGCAACCCTCAAGGGGGAGGATTAAGGTCTTCTTTCAAGACTCACCCTCGGTCAAGGGGGAGGTTTCCCCAAGGGAGAGTAGTTGAAGAACATCCTTACTACTCCTACTTAATCTTTATTATTCTTGTTTCTCATGCACATTATTAATCCTCATGCATGCTATTTTCTTAACTTTGTATGTGGGTTTGCCATAAATCAAAAAGGGGGAGATTGTTGGTGCAGTAGGCACCTAAGTCGAACCTGAGTTTTGATTATAGCAAACGATACAAAGTTAAGCTTATATTGTTATCTCACGAGCTGAATCGAGTGTGCAGAAAAGTGCTAAAGCTGGAGCTGAAGGCTAGCGACACCTGGAGGAAGCCGTGGTGGTCGGGCGACACTCGAGTGATTTCGAAGGAAGCCGAAGGAATCGAGTAGAATGTCGGAAGCAAAAGCAACATAGTAAGTATCAAGGTAAGCTCGTGTGTGCGAACGTAAGTGAGGTCGTATCCTCCTTACGGGGATAGTCTTAAGCATAGATCTGACCCAAGATATCCCATTGGTGGTCTAGGTCAAGATCGGACGGTCGGAGGCCGTCGAAATAATATTTTTGTTTAGCTAACTTTTGATTTCAGCTAGCATCAGTCACTGCTAGTGTGGAGGACTCGACTGCCGTCTATCAGTCGACTGCATATAGTCGGCATTCGACTGATGCTGGCCATCAGTCGATTGATGGTCAATGATTAACCTCGAGGAGTCAAGCTTTATCACCATTTTTCAAGGAGTCTTGTGCCCAATCCTATTGGTTGAAGATCCTCTCGAAAAGGGGCTCAAGGGTTATAAAAGGAGGGCCTCTCCTAGGGTTTTTGATCAACTCTAAGTGCTCAAAAGCCTCTGCAACTCTGCGATTCTCCGATGACTCTACGACGAAGTGCTGTCAACAACCCTAGCTTAGTTTTTATTCTTTAGTTGTTGGTATTTTACTTTGTCGCCTCTTTAATATTGCAATTCCTTTTATTAATCGAAGTTTTCTATCGTTACACTTTACATTAATAGAAGAGAGGGTTTGTCTCTCTATCTTTTCTTTCGAAGTTTTTTTTTGTAATCGTCAAACTCCTACCTCCAACGAGGAGGAGTGTTTTTAGTGAATTGCCCTCCGTGCGTGATCAAGGATCACTAGGGCCTTGGAGTAGTAGCCGAAGGATACGAACCAAGTAAAAAATATATTTGTCTCTTTTAGTTTTTATTTATCTTTCCGCTGTGTATAATTGTCTTGAAACGAATTCGAACAAAAGAAAAGGTTTATTGCTATTCACCCCCCTCTAGCGATCCGCTTTGATCCAACAATTGGTCCTTAAGGACCAAGCAGTAGTAGTCTCCCTCTCGAATGATCATCCTAATGGCTATATTGTAGGGATCTTATGCGAAAAACAATCGCAAAAATGCAACGAAAAATTGGATCCCTTTAGAGATCCATGTGTATACATAATAAACATGTTGTTCTTATAACTACATCTAATTGAGAGATTACCCTTGATGCGCAGCCCTTCGCAATCCCAACAATAACTTTTGGATCTCAGCGTGATCAGGATGGTTGCGCCTCCATGGTATCCACACGAACAAACACTTTTGGAGAATAGAAGTTGTGCTAGTAACCCACACAAGAATTTGCCCAAAAAAAAAAGGAACAATTCAGCCAAGAAGATGAGGAAGAAAAACAAAAAGGCAAACACTAAAAGCATCATCATCCAAAGACTTTTTATAATCATCCTATGAATATGAAAGGTTTTGCATCCTTTTGTATTCCCTCTTCTGTCATGCCCCAAGAGTATGCTGAGCTGAAAATCAAATGAACGATATCTCCCCTGTACATGACAACATATACAGTTAATACAAAGTCCTTGAGTCCACAATCACAATATAATAAACATAATGACATCAAAACACAATGGAAACATAAAAAAACTACATCACAAACTACACAGTGCATATCGGTATGACTAACACCACGATATAAAGGAAACATAAAAAAAATCCGAATCCACAAGTGTGTACATCACATAACAAGTCCAACACATAAATCCAGATCGAAATAAGGAACATCCTAAATCAAAAGAAAACATAAATCCATGATGGGACCCTCAGAGATGAGATGAGACAATGACAGCTAGTGATGCTCCAAGCCATGATGAAGACTTCTACCTGTTACCTGGGCGACAGAAAAACCCAGGGTCTGTGGTGGTGAGTATAACTCAGCAGGTAATAAGAAAAACATGTATATATCAAATATCACATGAAATTCAACCGACAAATCTATAGGTACATCAGGTAAACACCAGCATGATAATCATATACATGCATATACCTTCTAACCAAATGAACAATGTAAAATGCAGACATACCTGAAGGTCTGCTACGCTACACCTATCCAACCTGAGCACATATCCAATATATATATATATATATATATATATATATATATATCACACAGGAAATCTGGTCTAATCCATACAACATCATAAATACTGGTCGAAGGTATCTAATGGTCCGACCAACAAGTATACAGGTATCTGACACAACCATATAACAAATACGAGTAGCATGTATGAAGATGATGCACAACCAAATACAACAAGCATAGTACAATCAAATGCAACATCACAATAAGCATATATATATAGACTGCATCTATATATATACTAATTACAATCATCCATATATATATATGCATATATGTATATATATGGAAATATGCAAAATGCCATAAGATACGATAATGCAGCATACATGGTCATGCCTGCGCACCCCTACTCGCGACCATGATCCTAGTGTGGCCTAGGTGGCACGACATGACAACTGTCCCAACTCAACACCAACCACTGCTCTAGAGTGGCCGAGTGAGCAGTATGATCGAGTAGCATATGAGCGTAAAGAGCTCGCTACACAACAGGGGTCCCTGCTACTGGCCACCCCGACTGACACTACCTATGAGTGGTCGAGTGCCACGCACCCAGGACAACTGCACGCTACTCCAACTATCACCGTCTATAGTGGTAGAGTGCGGGACAACAAATGCTCTGCCCTCACACTAGTTACTCCTCCATGAGTAACCTGAGAGGCAGGATGACTGACGACTCTCTCAACCACAATGGAGACTATGTCGTCAGTATGCATGCAAATTATATGAATGCACAATCACACATACAAACATCCACTACAGACTCTCTATTCTACAGAGAGTCATACCAATCTGATCAATGCACTCTCTATCCTGCAGAGAGTCATACTCAACTGATCATCACACTCTCTATCCTATAGAGAGTCATGCTCAACTGATCAATGCACTCTCTATCATGTAGAGAGTTGTACTCAACTGATCATAATAAGCTAGGACCACCGGTCCATAGTGACACACTAATCACAATTCACCTGACCATTACACAACACCTGATCGGTAGTAAACATGCAACATAAGGGTATTGGAATCAATCCTACATTCTGGACCTTACTTACCGACGGATGATCTTTTTCCCAATTTACAAATCAGGTCATCATCCACACTCCAACATCTACACTCTATTAAACATTTATATATCTTCTTACATCACATCTGTAACTCCTCAATCATGATAAAGGAAAATGCGATATCAACATTTGAGCATATATAGCCAACGACAAGTATCAAGCATAAGGATAAATAAGAGCAGGGTCAAGATAATATGAACATATAATATGATCATATCTATGTCTAAATCTGAATGCAACTACAACTACCTGACCAGGGTAGGAAATTACCCACCTATTGAGAAGCTCGTATCAAGGGTCTTCGCGTTCACGTCTCTATCTCAAATCCAGGTCCTGTAAATACAACATGCATAAAAAAATGCTAGCGTAATCAAACTGTAGGTATAGAAATCTAATCCAACCTAAATCTTTGGCCAATTCTCTATTATCTGCAAAGGTAGCTCCATACACTTCCATACTAATCCCTAATTACATCCTAACCCTTTATTAGTCAATTCAATCATGTAGTAGTGTAATCCTCTACACTTCATTTACTAATCATATTCGATCTATGATCACTTCACAAATAATACTACTATAACATATCACATCGAATCAATAACCATATCCAAATCCAGGTCAACTTCTGACATCAACTATCACTAGATCAATTAACTCACAAGGATAATGGTATTCATGATAAATTAATCCAACCCAACATACCTTGCACAATCACAGTTGCACAACTCCTGGATCTACTATAGGAAATCTGTTCATCCTATAGGAATGTGTTAACTTAATTAACATACACAATCCTTACCTCTCTCAACCGATCCACCATGGATTATCCGAAACACACTTCCATTGTCAATCTCGAAGGTCTAAAGGTTATTGATTCGTAATCACCTACATAATCTGCAATTTCATTGTTTTCACTTAACTGATATAATTAATCAATCAATCACAATCCAGCAGCTAATCAATGCTAATTAGATCCAAATCTCAGCTTACAACCATACCTTTCCTTATCCCGAACACAACCCACATCAATTGCTCACAGCCAAGACCCACAACCAAACTCCTTGGCAGACAACAAATTCAAACAACAACAATTGAATAGGATGAACAACCGACTATACCTGCACTTGGGATCCACCGATAGTTTTCCACCTCGACATTTCTCCCCCCCCCCCCAATTTCTCAATTTGTCGGAAAGCTCCACCTCTGGCCGGAATGACCCACCATAGTGATACCGTGGACATGTTGTTCGTGTGAAAAAACAAGCTGAGATGGATGAGATCAACTGAAACCAGCAAAGAATTGTGCCATAACCTTGCTCCGGCGACCATGAGCACTAGGAGGCAGCGATGAGGCGGAGGTGATGAATGGTTGCGCGGCGCCAAAGAATATCGATGACAACCTCACCGAGCCGGGCTTTGACCGGAGGCCTTGCGTGGCGACGGTGAAGAGAAGGAGAAAGGTCCGCATCGAATCCACGATAACACAATCGGAGAGCGACGCAGAGTGAGATCCGACTCGGGGCGACAACAGCTCTCTTGCAATAGCAACGAGTGGTGCGGCCAACTGCATGGAAGCGGAGAGATTTAGGCGAAGGAGAAGGGAATGGGAATCACGAGCGATCGAGATTTGGGAAGACCAAGATCGAGAGGAGGAGAAGAGGAAATCGCGATAGAAATGAGGGAAAATGGAAGAAACGGCTCGGGCTCACGTTAAAGGAAGAGACGAGTGAGTTTTTAATGCTAAGTGGTTGAGTTAGCCTAAATCAAATCCGAGCTAATCCAACTTGACCCAACCCCCATTTAGGCTTTAACCTTTCTTATAAATGGTCAAACAAACCCCTTTTAATTTCAGATTTTTTTTTTTGAAAATTTCTAAAAAATTCCACAAGATAATTCCCAATTAGCAAGGGATTTTTTTCTTTTTTTTTCGGTATCTTACATTCTCCCCCACTAATAAAAATTTGGTCCCCAAATTTCGTACTTAAGCACCACGAGTAAGGACTATCATACTAATCAACTCAAGTACTTCGAGAAAGTAAGGCACCTCCAGTAACCCTGTGAGAGTATTGAGCTTGAATATTATTTTTCAGCTCTCATACAAATCTCTTACATCAATCACCTATACTCTCAACATACCTTCTATAGTCTGAATAATACACTCTATGGCTCCAATACCCGTCGTTCCCCAACCTCCCACCACATAAGAGGTCTGTCGGGTTTGCCATATAAGGCCTTGGAAGGAGTGATTCCACTAAATGAACGTGGACCTCCCAACTACCTCTGGAATCTATGATGTAGGATCTGAATAGATCCTCCAACGTCTGAATGATACGCTCAGACTATCCTTCTGTCTGCGGATGAAACACGGTACTGAATCGAAGCTCTGTGCCTATAGTCTGATGCAGACTCTGCCAAAATCGCAAGGTAAATCATGGATCTCTATGAGATATAATACCCAAAGGCATTCCGTGAAATCTAATAATCTCTCGACAGTACAATTTCGCCAAATGATCCAATGAGTCCGTCCCACGAATAGGAAGGAAATGGACGGATTTGGTTAATCGATCCACGATTACCCAAATCGCATCATGTCCTTTACGGGTTCTAGGCAATCCCGTAACGACACCAATAGTGATATGTTTTCACTTCCATTCTGGAATCGGAATTTCCTAGAGCAATCCAGCGAGTTTCTGATGTTCAGCCTTTACCCACTGGCATACTGAACATCGAGCAGCAAAATCTGCTATACCCTTCTTCATATCGTTCCACCAGTATAAACATTTCAACTCTTGGTACATCCGAGTACCATCAGGATGAACAACAAATCTTTAATGATGCGCTTCCTGTAGCAACTCTCCCTTAACTGGATGTGTGTCCATAACACATATCCATATTAGAGACGAAAAATTATCTTCTCACAAGAGAAGTCCATCTACTGTCCAAAATCCACTCCACCACACACTCTGTAAGTGCATGGGAGACTATGACAACCAATCTCACTTGCTGCAACTGTTCGCGTTCCAACAACTCTATAGTAGCTACCCAGTAACTAGTTAAATTCAATGAGCACTTCTACTCCATACATCTACAAATCCAGATAATAACTACTAAAGCCACGTCATGTATATGACAACCTATCTCATAGTTTCTTAACTGTCGTAAGCATAAGATATGTCTCATTCAATTGCATCAGAATTGCTCGGATCCCTGAAACGATGCATTTGCGTACTAACATCCTTTTATCCACCCCGGAAGGATGAACTAATACTTGTGTAAAAGTTAACCACCGCCTAGGTCCTGTAAACTGGTTTCACCAACTTTCGACCATATGATTTCCATCATCACCTTTGTTAAACAAGTCCGTGGTATAGTAATGTTAAAAAACATACTATCCACATCTACAATAATAACCAAATCCATACAAGGAAACAACAACTATGGTGGCCGAGTGTGCAACTCCAACTACCACAATCAACAGTGGCCAAGTTACATAACTTCAACAACCACAACCTGATCCAATTGTGTCCAAAATACATGATTCTCAAATCCGGGGGTGACTAAATCGTTTAAATAGTTTAACAACTTAATCAAAACTCATAAAATTCATACTAAGTATGAAATTGTCGTCTTTACACACCTACATCCTTTTTACGCTACACGAATGATATATCAATCATCACAATGACACTGATAAATGTATGACATCATGCCACTACAATATCAACACTCCAGTCGTAAATTGATCCTCGAGTATACATAGGTGTCCTAATTGATCTAAACAGATCATCTATCCACAACGAAGGATATTTACTTTCAACAACTATCGCATTCCATCACTGATAATCAATGCATAATCTCAAAGGTCCATCTCTCTTTTAACAAAGAGTTCTGGATCCTTCTCAAGGAGAAATACTGGGACAGATAAATATCCCCTCCAACATCTCCTATAATCACAACTTACATTCTTTCAATTTCCATAGTGTTTAGTAACACTTATACTAGTCAAATTATCACCCGGTATGGGATCTTCGATACCGAAACTATTTCGACAATCATTTCGATGGCCCACTCCACTTGCTTATGCAACGACAAGGCTAGGAGTTCATCCAAACTACATCTGACTACTCTCAGATTATTCACACATCTTAGATACATAATCATACCATAATCTCAACAAGTTGACCATCCGTAAGGATATGTCTATAGTAAAGATATGTCTATCCAAGTCTAAGGGCATCCCTTGACTTCTTAATTGTTGATCGACATCTCACCTGACAGTAGATATACCACCGACCCACAAGTCGATGTAAAGGAACCCTTCTAATCTGAACTAAAAATGTTCTAGACAAGGATACCTGTAAACTACAAGTATCTCTCAATATATTAACCCAAAGGGTAAACTAGAGTAATACCCTGAACGATCAATTATCTGTTGATCCGATCCAAAGGCTCCCCGCAGGTCTCGACCTTTCTTCAAAGAGAACAAGATCAGATCCAACAGTCCGTGACAAAGCGGTCGCATTTCTATGATGAATAATCCGAGAATTTTCCTAGATCATCTGATCCCATCACTTAATCCTACGAGCTGCAACTAGAGAATATCGAATAGATACGACCATCGTTGTATACTCTCTCCTCTGTACAAAGCCAATCCACATCTGGGGGGTAACTATTGTTGTTGTCTGCATGAGTCTTCTATGATGTCTTCTACTGATACTGCTGCGTATATCACTTCCCTTGAAGGGAAGTATCACGGAACTCCAACCACGCTTGAGGTAGTAGGTCGCTACTGATGAGATGACCCAATCTTTTGTGCTGATTTCTACTGTCGAGACAGTGCATCATCCTCCCGGAACACCATCAATAGTCTTCAACTGAGTCTTCAAAGTATACCTCCTCAACTGTACTGGTTGCTTACAATAGCAACAGATGAACTGATCCAATGGATAATCTGACTTCGCGTGTCTTCGTGATCCGCACTGCACGTACATAATCCCTTCGGAGTCTTTGTTCTGATTTCGCTAATATGCATGAGAACATCCTGATGATCTGCGATTGGTCTTTTATAATCGGAAAGTAGCTCAAGGCTTATGACTCCGATCTTGTGTTGGAGATCGAATGGCCGGCTAAAGGGGGGTGAATAGCCCTCGATCGTTGGATATTGGAATTCGTTCATTCTCGTGTGCTTGTCTACAATTGTCATTAATATACGCAGTGGAATAACAATAGAAATAACAACAATACACAAGCATATATGTGGTTTGGAACCGAATGGTTCCTACTCCACGGGGTGAGCTCAATGAGCTCGTGTTATGCACACGACACTAACAACACTCCTTATCGACTACACGCCGGAGGTGGAGAAACCTCTCACAAGCTATTACAACAAGTAATATATAAAATACAAGCAATACAAAGACAAATACGAAATACACGTAAAGAACACTTTACAATGCTTGCTTTGAACCCTTTGCTTGTAGCTTGCTTTAGATGGCTCTTGAAGGTCTGGAATGCAGCAGCAATTCCCCTCCAATAGCTTCACAAAAGTCTTGGCGAAATCCTCCAACTCGAGCTCCATTTATAACCTACATCAAGCTGATCTCGCGCACATCTGTCGACTGATTGTGACCATCAGTCGACTGGTCCTGTAGCCGTTGTCTCACAACGGCCAGATCCACGTTGGTTAAGTTCCAACGGATCACACATCAGTCGACTGATGGCACCCATCAGTCGACTGATCATCCATCAGTTGAGTGCTAGCGAGCTCGACTCCATTCTCGATACGTTATACATGATCGATCCCGCTACCCATACCCATTAGCATGATCGATCTCAACAATGACCGCTCTCCCATGGCAATGATCGATCTTGGCCTTGGTTCAATGAACAGGTCGAAACCATACGACCGCATCTATGCTACGATCGATAAACCTCAAACACCAAGTTGTTTGAGCCTCCGACCATCGGGTAAACCCTCAAATATCAAGTTTGAGCCTCCGACACTCAGTCTTAGCCACTTGGCCAAGTCCACCTTATCCCTCATGGAGTTCCCCACCGAAGCTCTCTTCCCTCGACCTACGTCCCTCGGATGCGCCAAGCGCACGACTTCGCAACGCCATCCTTCGTGTCTCATGCCCTCGAAGTATGCTTCCCCTTTGGGCTCACTCCATTCGCTCCCTGTCCGACGGTCCCTCGGATGCACCAAGCACACGGCTTTGCAATGCCCTCCTTCACCGACTCAAGGACCCCGAGCCTAGTGAACTTGCCAAGTTCTCAAGACTTCCCAAATGCACCAAGCGCACGACTTCGCAATGCATTTCTAACCAAGCACCAAGCGTACGACTTTCCAATGCTTTGGATTTCCCATGCCAATCCCATGTTGGACTTTCCCATGACAATCCCATGTCATGAGTTTTGTCTATCATCAAAATACTATCAAGGTACTTGCTCGAGTCAAACTCGAGTCAACCTGGGCCGATTGCACCAACAATCTCCCCCTTTTTGATGATTGACAAAACTACCATCTCAAGTCTACCAATTCTCCCATATTGGCAATTCTCACATCCCAAATGAGAATTCCAAACCTAAATGGTAACATGGTAACATCTCCCCCTTTTTGACATTACATCAAAAAGGTCCTCCCCAAGGGTATGAATGTCTCATATCCCAATGAGATCTTACAATCTCTCCCTTGGAGGAACACATGCCTACCATCTTTCTAGTGATCCCATATCACTTAAAGAGAGGCAACCCAAATTTTCCTCCCATGAGGAAATACACATCCGTCTTCCCATGATCGATGCCTCCCCCTAGAGGCTTGCTCCCCCTTGACCATTGCACCAACAATGTTCTTGGAGAGTCCCTAAGCCAATAGGAACATTAACCAAATCAAAATTAAGACAAAGTTCAATAATGAACTCTCTTCCACCTTAAAATTGACACTCACCCTCAACCCAACTCCTAATCCATGTCCAATGGATTTACACCCTTTCTTATGCTCTCCCAAGCATATCCTAGAGTTAGGAGTGGTTAGGGGACCAAAACACAGCTGAACATGGGCCTAACCAACAAGGTTTACCCGAAATCAGCATTGTCGATCCTCTTTGCGTCGAAACCGGATCGACACCATCATCGATCGTAGCCTCCTGGCGATCGATAACTACATTCTGATTTAAAATAACTTTCCAAAATTCATAAGTAAATATACATAACTTGATAAATCTTGAAATTTGGTATGTATATTACTTATCACAATCATTATGGGTGAAAAATATCAGAAAATTATTTTACCCATTAAATTAGGAGATTGATACAAAGTCCAAAATTTAAGAAAAGCTTCAATAAAGAGCCCTCTTTGTATCATCCCATTCAATGGTGATAGCTATCAAAAGATAGGCTTCACCAAGGTTTTTCAAAATGTTTTCAAAAAGTTTTCAAAACCTTTAATTTCTTTTCCTTAAACATCTCACTTATCTCTAGATGTGTAAAACACATTCAAGGCAATTAATCTAGTGAGATGTGGGTTTTTGTTCTTTTAATGGTCTCATGCATATTTCTAGGCAATATTATTTGATTCCCATCAAATCATGCCATAGTCCTTAATTTAATTTTATTTATATGCATGATATGATTATGGCATAGATATAATATAAATAAGAGCATATACCAAAATCATGATGTCATGGCATGTGAATGATGTTTTAGCATACATGACATAAGGATAAGTCTAAACATGATCATGACATTTTTAGAGATAAAAATGAAGATGATGTCATGACATGGCAAGGCAAATAAAGCATGGCAAGAAAAATATACTAAGGTATAAAATACCTAAGTGTTAAAATCAATTTACCATTTCTAGGGATTAAGTTCACTTTGCCTTTAACCATTCATTTCCCTAGTGTGCCAAAAACCCAAAATAGCACACCATGACCTCTATGACCTAATTGTGCCAATTTAAATCATTCTAAACTTCTCAAACACATTGGCACATCCTAATGTGTCAACTCTACTGTGGTTAGGTTAACTACCCATCCATTTAGGGTTGACACACCCTAACCCATCTAGCGTGAATCAATCACGCTTTTAGGAACCCAATACCTATTGGAGCTGTTAGGATCTTTGTAACGGCTAGAGGGGGGTGAATAGCGTTTGATCGTTCGTAGATGGAATTTGCTCACGTTTGTTTCTACAATTTCGTTAGCGCAGCGAAAATAGAAAAGTAATTACAATAACAAAATGCACAACACGCTAACACAAGGATATAACGTGGTTCGGAACCGCACGGTTCCTACTCCACGGATCGAGCTCTACGAGCTCTAGTGATGCACATGCAACCACTAATAAACACTCCTTCTCGGAACAATCCGGAGGCGGAGAAACCTCGTACAATAATGATTACCACAATAATCAAATGAATACAAGCAAATACAATGAAATACAAATGCAAGTAAAGGAAAAATACTTTACAAGAGCTTTGGATTGCTTGATCTTTGATTGCCTTGAACTAGCTTTGAAGGACTGGAAAGCACCAACTTCCCCCTTCAATTTTGCTCAAGAAAATCGCTATCTTTTCCTCCATCACGAGCTCCTTTTATAGCTTCAACCTGTGCTAGAAAAGGTCGATCAGTCGACTGCTCGGGACCATAAGGCGACTGATCACACTGTTGTTGTGAGACAACGGTGTAATCCATGCTGGAAAAATCCAACGGCTAGGACATCAGTCGACTGATCATGAGCATCAGTCGACTGATGAGCCATCACTCGACTGCTCATCGCAGCGGTCGAGTGAGACTCCATTCTGTGGCCGAAAATCCGAGCACCAGTCGACTGATCACACAATCAGTCGACTGCTCGAGCCATCAGTCGACTGGCCACCTCTGGCAGTCGACTGCTAGTCCACTTCCCGCAGTCAAACCCTAGTTGACTCAGTCCAGTCGACTGCCACATGGCACCAGTCGACTGGCACACCTCAAACATGAGGTTTTAGCCCAAGTATGGTGCCCCCATACTTGCTAGACCACCCTTAGCCTAGACCTAAGCCTTCTAGCCACCTCCATCAGCCTCACGCCTCTCGGATCCCTCCAAGTCATCCATGACTTGTTCATCCATCGCGTTAGCCTTTAGGTGCTTCCATCGGCTATGTCATGCTAACGGTGTCTACACCGCCAATGCACATTGGACTTATGCCGCCAAGACTCCGCTTGGACTTTACGCCGCCAACCATTGGACTTATGCTGCCAAGACTCCCGCTTGGACTTTACGCAGCCAATATTGTTGGTGCAATCGGCCCAGGTCACGATTGACCAGGACTCGAGTTTGACTTGAGTGATGTTTTGATGTTTCGACAAAAACATATGACAATGTAATTGTCATTTGGTAAAGTTCAAGTCTTGAGTACTTGGCATGGAAAGTCCAAGTGGGACACTTGGCATTGGGAAAAGTCCAAGCATGGGTCTTGGCAATGTAAAGTCCAACATGGGTTGGCAAGGAAAGTCCAAGCATGGGTCTTGGCAATGTAAAGTCCAACATGGGTTGGAAAGGAAAGTCCAAGCATGTTCTTGGCATGAAAAGTCCAACATGGATTGGCAAGGAAAGTCCAAGCATGGTCTTGGCATGGAAAGTCCAACATGGGTTGGCAAGGGAAAGTCCAAGCTTGAGTCTTGGCATTTGAGAAGTCCAAGGGGATTGATATTGGCGGCGTAAAGTTCAAGCGGGAGTCTTGGCAGCATAAGTCCAATGGTTGGCGGCGTAAAGTCCAAGCGGAGTCTTGGCGGCGTAAGTCCAAAGTGCCTTGGCGGTGTAGACACCGTTAGCATGACATAGCCGATGGAAGCACTTGAAGGCTAGCGCGATGGATGAACAAGTCATGGATGACTTGGAGGGATCCGAGAGGCGTGAGGCTGATGGAGGTGGCTAGAAGGCTTAGGTCTAGGCTAAGGGTGGTCTAGCAAGTATGGGGGAACCATACTTGGGTTAAAACCTCATGTTTGAGGTGTGCCAGTCGACTGGTGCCATGTGGCAGTCGACTGGACTGAGTTAACTAGGGTTTGACTGCGGGTAATGGCCTAGCAGTCGACTGCCATAGGTTGGCGGGCCGATCGATGGCTCTAGTAGTCGATCGGCCGATCGTGTGATCGATCGGGTGCTGATATTCGACGCATCGGAATGGGTCGACTGGTCGAGTGAAGGCTCCATCAGTCGACTGATGGTCATGATCAGTCGACTGATGAAGGTTCCGTTGGACTTATCCAGCGTGGATCTAGCCGTTGTCTCACGACAGCGATGGCATCGATCGATCGATGGTCCCGGTCGGCGATCGACTTTCCGGACAAAGTTGAAGCTATATATGGAGCTCGTGATGGAGGAAAAACCAATCGATTTCTTGGACGTCTTGAGGCGATTTGCTGTTGCAAATCAGGGTCTTCAACCATGATTCAAGCGATCAACAAGCAAGCAATCCAAAGGCATTTGTAAAGTTGTTTTCTTTACTAGTTTTGCTTTGTATTTCATTGTATTCGCTTGTAGATTTTGATTATTGTTGTAATCATCCTGTACGAGGTTTCTCTACCTCCGGATTGTTCCAAGAAGGAGTTATTCTTATAGTGGTGTGTGATTGACATCGTTAGGGTTCGTACGAACCCGATCCGTGGAGTAGGAACCGTGCGGTTCCGAACCACGTTAAATCTTCGTGTCTTTGTGTGTGCTTGTCCATTTCGTTATTGTATTATATCTATATTCCGCTGCGCTAACGAAATTGTAGACACGAACGAGAAAGAATTCCATTGACGCTATTCACCCCCCTCTAGCCATTCCAAACGATCCCTAACAAGTGGTATCAGAGCCCGGGGCTCTTCTACGGACTAACCGCCCGAAGCTAAGATAAAAGGCTAGAGGGTGAAGATGGAATTCCAAGATAAGCTTGGATGGAATATCAACACTCCACCTCCATATGATCCAGAAGATTTTCCGGTGTGGAGAGCAAGAATGGAAACATTCTTGATGATGAACATAGAGGATTGGTTCATCCTCATTGAAGGCCTTGAACCCCCTAGGGACAAGAAAGGGAATGTCCTAAAATTGAAAAAGTGGACCCAAGAGCAACGTCAAAAGCTCAAGACCGAAGTTAAGGTAACGAAACTTTTGGAAGATTTAATCCCTAATGATGTTTTGTGCAAGCTAGGGGATTACATATATGCCAAGGAGCTATGGAGAAAATTGGCAAGATTCCATGAGGAGAGTTCATCCTCAAGTGAAAGTGAGGAATCGGAAGTTGAGATGGAGTCAACTTCCGGATCGGAGAAAGAAGAAGTAGAAGAGGTGGAAGAAGCATCTACTTCTAGGATTGAGGAGGAGAGACCATCCTCTACACCGGAGCAACCTCAAGAAGAGCCTTCAACATCCGATCAAGATGAGGAAGCTCAAAATTCAACTCCGACACCTACCAACATCCTAGGTAACTCAAACACTTTATTTTCAAATAAAATTCATATAATGTGCTTTGAGTGTAGGGAGTATGGGCACTACAAGAGCAAGTGCCCAAAGAAGATTAGGAAAACTCCACCGGCACCAAAAGTCAAGGATGTCGGTTCCCCAACACCTAAAGGCAAGGAGCATATTATATGCTTCAAGTGCAACTCAAAGGGACATTATCGGAGTCAATGTCCAAGGGGAAAGAAGAAAGGGCAAGAAGGAGCAACACAAGTAAGGGGAGTCTCCAAGGCAAACCCTAAGGTAAAATTTATTAATGCACCTTCAATTTCTAGGGATAAGAAGCATGCTAGGAATAATTTTAATAGTCTTGCTATTGTGCATGAAAAGCATGCTAGAAATAATAGATATATTTGCCTAGGAGCTAAGAGTGTTCACTTAGGAATTAAGAAGAAATTTGGGACTAATGTTCCTAAAAATATATTACCTAAGGAAAGCATTAAGAAAATAGGAGAACATCTAGGCTTTAATGCTAAGAAATCTAGACATATGCCTAGAAATAAAAAAATCTCAAGAGAAAATGAAAAATCAAAAATTGAGATATTAGAAAAGGAAAATCAAGCCTTGAGATCAAGGCTTGAAAAAATTGAAAAGACCCTTAAGGTTATGCAAAATCAAATGCAAGGGTCAATTAGTCAAACTTCTAGGTCAAGAAGTCAAAGTCAACATCTAGGATCTAAAAGTCAAAAGTCAACCAAGGTCAAGCAAGGTTTGGGTCACAAACCTAAGCCTAAGGTGACTTACCATAGTGTTCCATTTGATTATGGAACACAAACTAGGTCTAGGAAGACCAAGGTCAATAGGGAAGTCATCCCTAGAGTTGACCAAAGGGTGTGCCTAGTGGCTAGGGTTTCTAGGAAACCTAGGATGGCCACTAAGAAGGTTGCAAGGGGAGTTACCCCTAGAGTCAACCTAGGTAAGACCCAAATGACCAAGGCTAACAAGCCTAGGAGGGTCATTAGGAAGGTATCTAGGGAGGTTATCCCTAAGGAATACCTAATTAACCCTAGGAGCTCAAATCGGTTTTGGGTTCCTAAGATCGTGATTGATTCACGCTAGATGGGTTAGGGTGTGCCAACCTTGATTGGATGGGTAGTTAACTCAACCATTGTAAAGGTGGCACTTTAGGATATTTTCAAGGTTATGGTTACCTTGAAAATACATTTGAGCTTTAATCCTAAAAGATTTTAGGATGTGCCAATATTATTTGAGAAGTTTGATAAAATGATTAAATTGACAAAATTTAATTTTAGAGGTTAGTGTGTCATTTTGGGTTTTTGGCACACTTGAGAGAAAAATAGAAATATGGAAAAATATAATTAATTATATGAAATGGCAATTAATATTAAAATTTAGGTATTACTATACCTATATATTTTATATGCCATGCTTTGTTTGCCATATAACATGCCATGACATCATGCTTAGTTTTAATCATATAAAATGTCATGATCATGTTTAGGGTTTAGGTTAATGTCATGAGTTTTTAGTTTATATCATATATCATGACATCATGATCATTGGCCATGTTTTAATTTTTGCTATCATTATGCCATGATCATTTCATGCATTAATGTGATTGAAATTGATTTAAGGACAATGGCATGACTTGGAGTCCCATTTATAAGGGAATCAAGTAGAGTTGCCTTAGGAAAATGCATGAAACCCTAGATTAGGGAGAACAAAACTCACATCTCACATCACATTGACATGTATGTGTATTTATACACCCTAGATACATGTGAGATGCTAGGATATGAGTTAAGTTCAAGGTGCATAGTTGTTGCATCTAGTTGAACC
Source organism: Wurfbainia villosa (assembly GCA_025175895.1). Taxonomy (NCBI): domain Eukaryota; kingdom Viridiplantae; phylum Streptophyta; class Magnoliopsida; order Zingiberales; family Zingiberaceae; genus Wurfbainia; species Wurfbainia villosa. The sequence goes on from CM046006.1 coordinate 38,381,056, forward strand.
CAAACTCATTTTAACTCAACATGTGGATCATTGGAAAAGCTTGTGTACAAGTCATGTGCATAGAGCCCAAGGAATATGATCCAAAATAAGGTTTTGAAAACATTTTAAAATCATTTTGAAAAACCTTGGTGAAGTCTATCTTTTGATAGCAATCACCATTGATAGAGTTGATACAAGATAGGACCAAAACATTGAAAATTTCAATGGTTTTGAGTTTTGTATCAAACTCTTTATTTTATGGGTAAAATATTTTTCAAACATTTTTCACTCATTGTATGTGTCATAAGTATTATACGTATGAACTTTCAGGTTTTTTCGATAAACGTATAATTATTTATGAATTTCCAAAACTCGATTCTGATAACTGAAAATTGATTTATCGATCGACTCGAGTGGCGATGATGATGGAGTGCGTGATCGTAGTAGTAGTCATTGCCAAGGCTGATTTCGGGAAAATTAGGTTTGGTTAGCCCGTGTTCAGCAATGGTAAAGGTCCCTAACCACTCCTAACCCTAGGATATGCTTTGGGAAGCATTATAAAGGGTGAAAATCCATTGGATATGGATTAGGAGAGTTGTTTAGGGTTTGTATCAATGTTAAGGTGTTGGAAAGTTCAATGTTGAATTTCTAACCTTAATTTTGATGGTTTAGTGTTCCTATTGGCTTAGGGACTTCCCAAGGACATTATTGGTGCAATTGTCAAGGGGGAACAAGCCTTTAGGGGGAGGTATCCATCTTGGGATGATGGATGTGTTTTTCTCCTCGAAGAGGAGAAGTTATTGGGAGAATATGACATCAATTGGGAAATTGATGGGACTTTTGACAAACCCAATTTAGAAATTGGGAGAGTAAATGGGATTGTCTCTCTTGAGTGATATTGGACTTATCACTAGGAAGATGGTAGGCATCCTAAGTATTTTTGGACCAAGGGGGAGATTGTAAGATCTCATTGGGACATGAGACATTGACCCTCTTGGGGAGAAAACCTTTTTGATGTTAGTCAAAAAGGGGGAGAATGTTTGGGGGAGAACATTTGGAGAGTATTTACCAATTTGGGATAATTGGTAAGGGATTTGAGTTAGTGTTCTAACTCAATAATTTGTTTGGTTTTTGTCAAACATCAAAAAGGGGGAGATTGTTGGTGCAATCGGCCCAGTCACTGATTGACGGGACTCGAGTTTGACTCAGTGATGTTTTGATGTTTGACAAAACATATGACAATGTAATTGTCATTTGGTAAGTCAAGTCTTGAGTACTTGGCATGGAAAGTCAAGTGGGACACTTGGCATTGAAGTCAAGCATGGGTCTTGGCAATGTAAAAAGTCAACATGGGTTGTAAAGGAAAGTCCAAGCATGGTCTTGGCATGGAAAGTCCAACATGGGTTGGCAAGGAAAGTCCAAGCTTGAGTCTTGGCATTTGAGAAGTCAAGGGATTGATATTGGCGCGTAAAGTCCAAGCGAGTCTTGGCGGCATAAGTCCAATGGTTGGCGGCGTAAAGTCAAGCGGAGTCTTGGCGGCGTAAGTCCAAAGTGCCTTGGCGGTGTAGACACCGTTAGCATGACATAGCCGATGGAAGCACGAAGGCTAGCGCGATGGATGAACAAGTCATGGATGACTTGGAGGGATCCGAGAGGCGTGAGGCTGATGGAGGTGGCTAGAAGGCTTAGGTCTAGGCTAAGGGTGGTCTAGCAAGTATGGGGGAACCATACTTGGGTTAAAACCTCAGGTTTGAGGTGTGCCAGTCGACTGGTGCCATGTGGCGATCATTGAGTCAACTAGGGTTTATCATGCGGGTAATGGCCTAGCGATCGCCATAAGTTAGCGATCGGTGATGGCTCTAGCGATCGGCCGATCGTGATCGGATCGGCGGTGCTCGTATTCGGGCACAGAATGGAGTCAAGACTCGACTGGTCGAGTGAAGGCTCCATCAGTCGACTGATGGTCATGATCAGTCGACTGATGAAGGTTCCGTTGGACTTATCCAGCGTGGATCTAGCCGTTGTCTCACGACAACAGTGGCATCAGTCGATGGTCCCGATCGATCGGACCGATCGACTTTTCCATATATGGAGCTCGTGATGGAGAAAAAACCAATCGATTTCTTGGACGTCTTGAGGCGATTTGCTGTTGCAAATCAGGGTCTTCAACCACGATTCAAGCGATCAACAAGCAAGCAATCCAAAGGCATTTGTAAAGTTGTTTTCTTTACTAGTTTTGCTTTGTATTTCATTGTATTTGCTTGTAGCTTTTGATTATTGTTGTAATCATCCTGTACGAGGTTTCTCCGCCTCCGGATTGTTCCGAGAAGGAGTTATTGATATAGTGGTGTGTGATTGACATCGCTAGGGTTCGTACGAACCCGATCCGTGGAGTAGGAACCGTGCGGTTCCGAACCACGTTAAATCTTCGTGTCTTTGTGTGTGCTTGTCCATTTTGTTATTGTATTATATCTATATTCTGCTGCGCTAACAAAATTGTAGACATGAACGAGAAAGAATTCCATTGACGCTATTCACCCCCCTCTAGCCATTCCAAACGATCCCTAACAAATATCAAACCCCTTGGACTTCTCATGCCAAGACTCAAGCTTGGACTTTCCCTTGCCAACCCATGTTAGACTTTTACATTTCCAAGACCCATTCTTGGACTTTTCATGTGCCAAGTGTCCCACTTGGACTTTTCATGCCAAGTACTCAAGACTTGGACTTTACCAAATGCCAAGTGTTCAACTTGGACTTTCCTTGCCAAGTACCCATGAATTGGACTTTACCTTGATAATTTCATTGTCATATATTTTTGTCGAACATCAAAACATCATTCGAGTCAAACTCGAGTCCTAGTCAATCGTGACCTGGGCCGATTGCACCAACAATCTCCCCCTTTTTAATGTTTGACAAAAACCAAACCATTTGAGTTAGACCGCTAACTCAAGTCTCTTACCAATTATTCCAAATTGGTGATCCCAAATATCAAACAAATTCTCCCCCTTTTTGACATACATCAAAAGGTTATCTCTTTAAGGAGGTCAATGTCTCATGGCCCAATGAGATCTTACAATCTCCCCCTTGATCCAAAAATAAATACCTAGGATGCCTACCATCTTCCTAGTGATAATTCACATATCACTCAAGAGAGGAAATCCTATACTCTCTCCCAATTTCCAAATTGGGTATCAAAAACCCATCAATTTTCCCAATTGATGATACTCTCCCAATAACTTCTCCTTTTCAAGGAGAAAAAACACATCCATCATCCCAAGATGAATACCTCCCCCTAAAGGCTTGCTTCCCCTTGACCATTGCACCAACAATGTCCTTGGGAAGCCCCTAAGCCAATAGGAACTCTAAACCATCAAAATTAAGGTTCTAAGTTTAACATAGAACTTTCACTCACCCTAAATTTGATACTTTGACCTAACACAGCTCCTAATCCATATCCAATGGATTTTCACCCTTTATAATGCTTCCTAAAGCATATCCTAGGGTTATGAGTGATTAGAAACCTTTTCCATAGCTGAACACGGGCTAAACAAACCTTGTTAACCCGAAATCGAGACTGACGATCACGACAATGACTTCCACCCATATCGATCGCCACCAAGGCTGATTGATAGCTGAAATTTCCAAATTTCAGCTATCAGAATCGATATTTGGAAAAGCATAAGTAATTCTACGTAATTTGAAAAATCATAAAATTTGATACGTATATTACTTATAGTCATTACAATGGGTGAAAAATATTTGAAAATTATTTTACCCATAAAATAGTGAGTTTAATACAAAACTCAAAACCATTGAAATTTTCAATGTTTTGGCCCTATTTTGTATCAACTCTATCAATGGTGATTGCTATCAAAAGATAGACTTCACCAAGGTTTTTCAAAATGATTTTAAAATATTTTCAAAACCTTATTTTGGATCATATTCCTTGGGCTCTATGTACATGACTTGTACACATGCTCTCCCAATGATCCACTAATTGGAATTAGATGAGTTTTAGTTTATCTAGATGCAAAAACTATGCACCTTGAACTTAACTCATATCCTAGCATCTCACATGTATCTAGGGTGTATAAATACACATACATGTCAATTTGATGTGAGATGTGGGTTTTGGTTCATTTAAAACTAGGGTTTCATGCATCTTCTAAGGTAACCCTACTTGATTCCCTTATAAATGGGACTTCAAGTCATGTCATAGTCCTTAATTCAATTTCAACCAAATTGTCTTAAATGCATGAATGATTATGGCATTAGAAATGATATAAATAAGCATATGCTCATAATCATGATGTCATGGCATAAGATGAAATCTAAAAACACATGACATTTAAAACCTTAATCCTAAACATGAACATGACATATAAAATGATTAAAATAAACATGATGTCATGGCATGTTATATGGCAAACAAAGCCTGGCATATAAAATATATAGGTATAGTAATACCTAAATTTTAATATTAATTGCCATTTGTTGGGATTAATCATATTTTGCCATATTAACCTAATCTCCCTAGTGTGCTAAAAACCCAAAATGACACACTAACCTCTAAACCTAAATTGTGCCAATTTAATTGATTTTTCTTAATTTCAAAAGTGCATTGGCACATCCTAAAAACTTTTAGGGTATTGATTCAAATCTATTTCCAAGGTAACCATAACCTTGAAAATATCCTAAAGTGCCACCTTTACCATGGTTGAGTTAACTACCCATCCAATCAAGGTTGGCACACCCTAAACCCATCTTAGCATGAATCAATCACGCTCTTAGGAACCCAAAACCGATTTGAGCTCCTAGGGTTAATTAGGTATTTCTTAGGGATAACCTCCCTAGATACCTTCCTAATGACGCTCCTAGGCTTGTTAGCCTTGGTCATTTGGGTCTTACCTAGGTTGACTCTAGGGGTAACTCCCCTTGCAACCTTCTTAGTGGCCACCCTAGGTTTACTAGAAACCCTAGCCACTAGACACAACCTTTGGTCAACCTTAGGGATGACTTCCCTATTGACCTTGGTCTTCCTAAACCTAGTTTGTGTTCTATAGTCAAATGGAACACTATGATAAGCCACTTTAGGCTTAGGTTTGTGACCCAAACCTTGCTTGCCCTTGGTTGACTTTTGACTCTTAGGTCCTAGGTGTTGACTTTGACTTTTGGACCCTTGATTTTGACCACTAGACCCTTTAAATTGATTTTGTATCTTCTTAAGGGTCTTTTCAAGTTTTTCAAGCCTTGACCTCAAGACTTGATTTTCCTTTTCTAATTGCCCAATTTTAGAATTTTGATTTAAATCTTGGGCATTGGACTTCCTAGGCATATGCCTAGTCCATTTGAGATTGAAACCTAGGTGTTCTCCTATTTTCTTGATAGATTCCCTAGGTAAAATATTTTTAGGGACATTAGTCCCAAATTTCTTCTTATTTCCTAAGTGGACACTCTTAGCACCTAAACAAATATATCTATTATTTCTAGCATGCTTTTCATGTACAATAGCAAGAGAATTAAAACTCCTAGCATGCTTTTGACTTTGAAATTTAGAAGGTGCAAGATTAGAGGTTACCCTAGGGTTTGTCTTCGAGGCTCCCCCTACATGTATAGCTCCCTCTTTGACTTTCTTGCTCCCCCTAGGGCATGAATTCCTAAAATGCCCCGGTTGTTGACACTTGAAGAAAATGATGTGCTCTTTGCTTCTTCTAGTGGTGGCACCGACATCTTTTGATCTTTCTTGAGGTTTTGGTGCCGGAGGAGCTTTTCTGATCTTCTTTGGGCACTTGCTCTTATAGTACCCGATTTCCCTACACTCAAAGCAAATTATATGATTTTTATTTAAACTTAAATTGCTTGAGTTACCTAGTTCGGTGGTAGAGACCGGAATTGGACTTTAGGCTTCTTCATCTTGACCGGATGTCGAAGTTTCTTCTTGATATTCCGGTATGGAGGTTCTCTCCTCCACCTCAATCGTTGAGGTGGATGCTTCTTCCACTTCCTCCACCTCTTCCGATCCGGAAGTTGACTCCTCACTTTCTTGTGAGGATGATGATGATTCTTCTTTGGTCTCCTCCTCTTCCAAGTCTTCTTGGACCGATTCGGGATTGTCGTGGAACTTGATAAACTTGTTCCACAACTCCTTGGCATCCCTATAGCTTCCTAATCTGGACAAAATATCGTTAGGTATCAAGTTAATCAACATTTTTGTTACCTTAACGGTTGTCTTGAATTTTTCCCGTTGCTCCTCAGTCCATCGCTTCATTTTGAGGATTTCACCGTTCTCTCCTCTTGGAGCATCAAAACCTATAGTCACGACAAACCAATTTTCGATATTTGTCATTAGAAAATATTCCATCCTACCTTTCCAATACGCAAAATGTTCGCGGTTGAAGGAAGGTGGAATGTTGACGTCTGTTGGTGCAATCGGCCTAGGTCACGATTGACCAGACTCGAGTTTGATTCGAGTGATGTTTTGATGTTTGACAAAGTATGTTTGACATAGGATTGACATTGATGTTGGACATTGATGTCGGTTAATATGTTGGGGAGATTGTTTATACAATCGATCCAGGTTATAATTGACTTGATGGTTGACCATGGTTGACCATGTGATTATGGGAAAGTCCAAGCATGGGTCTTGGCAAGGTAAAGTCCAAGTCATGGGTACTTGGCATGGAAAGTCCAAGTGGGACACTTGGCAATTGGGAAAGTCCAAGTCTTGAGCACTTGGCATGAGAAGTCCAAGCATGGGTCTTGGCAAATGAGAAGTCCAAGCATGGGTCTTGGCAAATGGAAAGTCCAAGCATGGGTCTTGGCATGGAAAGTCCACACGAAGCTAGCGATGGATGAACAAGTCATGGATGACTTGGAGGATCGAGAGGTGTGAGGTGATGGAGGTGGCTAGAAGGCTTAGGTCTAGGCTAAGGGTGGTCTAGCAAGTATGGGGCACCATACTTGGGTTAAAACCTCATTCTTGAGGTTGGCGATCGGGCATTATGGCCGGTTCATCGCCGGAGTCGACTCGAGTTCGACCGCCTTGAGAGCTTTAAGCTCTGGCGATCATTCGCTCATGGTAGCGATCGGCCGATCGTGGCAATGATCAGCAAGGATCATTGCCCGATCAGGCGAGAGCGAGAATGCTCGCGTAGCCGATAGGCGATCGACTATGCGTTAGCGATCGGCGCCAATGTTGCGATCGTACGTGAGAGTCCCGTTGGAACTTGTCCAACGTGGATTGAGCCGTTGTCTCACATCTACAGTGTTGGCAATCGACTGGTGATTTATGGCAGTCGACTGCCAGGCGGAAATCCAGCCCGACGCGAGATAAAATGAAGCTGTTCGTGGAGATTGCGGGATCAATTCTTGGAGAGCTTTCTTGAGGCGATTTGAAGGCGATTTGCAGGTGCATTTCAGGGCCCTTCAACCTCATCCAAGCAACCAACAAGCAAAGCGCTCAAACCTTAGTTTTGTAAAGTGTTCTTTACATTTCCTTTGTATTTGCTTGTATTTATTTAGATTATTGTTGTAATCTTGTGTACGAGGTTTCTCCACCTCCGACTTGTTGTCGAGAAGGAGTTTATTGATTAGTGATTGCATTGGCATCGCTAGAGCTCGTTAGAGCTCAATCCGTGGAGTAGGAACCGTGTGGTTCCGAACCACGTTATATGATCTTGTTGTGATTTGTGTTGTGTCCATTTCGTTATTGCTTTTATTATTATATATATTCCGCTGCGCTAATGAAATTGTAGACACGATCACGATTGAATTCCATCTTCGTACGGGCACACCGCTATTAACCCCCCCTCTAGCGGGCATCTAATTTCCAACAAGTGGTATCAGAGCCTGGTGGCTCTTCAACGGATTAACAACCGGGAGCAATACGCTAGAGGGTAAAGATGGAATTTCAAGACAAGCTAGGTTGGGACATCAACACACCGGTCCCGTACTCATTATATGGACAAGAAGGCTTCGATTCTTGGAAGAGAAGAATTGAAGATTTTTTGATGATGAGGTACTTGAGGAATGGTCTCTATTAATGGAAGGATTTGAGTATCCTAGAGGACCAAAAGGTGGTTTCCTCAAGAAGAAGAGATGGAGTGAAGATCAACTCCAAAGATTCGAGAAAAACAAGAAGGTAATCAAATTCATTTTTGATTTAATTCCAAATGAATTCTTGTGTAGCCTAGGTGAATGCATGGATGCTAAGGAGCTATGGAGCGATTTGGCAAAGCTCCATGAAAGCCCATCAATGGTCCAAGAGGAAGAGACCGAAGAGGCTAATGCATCATCTTCACAAGGAAGTGAGGACTTGGAGGTTGAGAGATCATCAACATCCAAAGAGGAAGAGGAAGTAGAACCGGAAGTTGATAGGAGTCAATTTCGGGTTGGTGGAGGAAGCGGAAGAAGCATCAACCTCAAGGATTGAGGGGAGGAGAGAACTTCCATACCGAGCACAAGAAGAAGCTTCAACATCCAATCAAGATGAGGAAGCTCAAAATACAACTCCGGCACCTACCACCGAACTAGGTAACTCAAACACATCAATCTCAAATAAAAATAATATCATGTGAGTGTAGGGAATTTGGGCACTACAAGAGCAAGTGCCCAAAGAAGATTAGGAAAGCTCCACCGCTCCAAAAGTCAAGGATGCGGTTCCCAAATATCAAGAGCAAGGAGCATATCATATGCTTCAAGTGCAACTCAAGGGACATTATAGGAATCAATGTCCTAGGGAAGCAAAAAGACCAAAGAGGGAGCTACACATGTAGGGAGCCTCTAGGGCAAACCCTAAGGTATATTTCAATAATGCACCTTCTTTAGTTAATAGGCAAAGGCATGCTAGGAATTTAAATTCTCTTGCAATTTATGAAAAGAATGCTAATAGGAATAAATATTTTTGCTTAGGAGCTAAAAGTGTCCATTTTAGTAATAAGGAGAAGTTTGGGACTAATGTCCCTAAAAATAATTCATCTAAGGATAAACCTAGGTCAAATAATACTAGACCAATTTTACCTAGGGAGACCATTAGAAAGGTGTAAGAGCACCTAGGTTTCAATCCCAAGTGGACTAGGCATATGCCTAGAAAGTCCCATGCCCATGATTTAAATCAAAATTCAAAAATTGGGCAATTAGAGTTAGAGAATCAAGTCTTGAGGTCAAGGCTTGAAAAACTTGAGAAGACCCTTAAAATTATACAAAATCAATTTAAAGGGTCAAACGATCAAAAGTCAAGGTCCAAAAGGCAAAGTCAACACCAAGGACCTAAGAGTCAAAAGTCAACCAAGGGCAAACAAGGTTTGGGTCACAAACCTAAGCCTAAGGTGGCTTACCATAGTGTTCCATTAGATTATGGAACACTAACTAGGTCTAGAAAGACCAAGGTCAATAGGGAAGTCATCCCTAGAGTTGACCAAAGGGTGTGGCTAGTGGCTAGGGTCTCTAGGAAACCTAGGGTGGCCACTAAGAAGGTTGCAAGGGGAGTTACCCCTAGAGTCAACCTAGGTGAGACCCAAATGACCAAGGCTAATAAACCTAGGAGGGTCATTAGGAAGGTATCTAGGGAGGTTATCCCTAGGAATACCTAATTAACCCTAGGAGCTCAAATAGGTTTTGGGTTCCTAGAGCGTGATTGATTCACGCTAGATGGGTTTAGGGTGTGCCAACCTTGATTGGATGGGTAGTTAACCTAACCATGGCAAAGGTGGCACTTTAGGATATTTTCAAGGTTATGGTTACCTTGGAAATAGTTTTTGATTTTAATCCTAAAAGACTTTAGGATGTGCCAATATTAATTATGAAGTTTGATAAAATGATCATTTTGGCACAATTTAAGTTTAGTGGTTAGTGTGCCATCATGGGTTTTTGACACACTAGGGAGAAAAGTAGAAATATGGCAAAATGTGATTAATTATATCAAATGGCAAGTAATATTAAAATTTAGGTATTACATACCTTTATATCTTATTTGCCATGCTTTGATTTGCCATATGCCATGACATGACATCATGTTCATTCTCATCATTTATATGTCATGTACATGGTTAGGATTAAGGATTAAATGTCATGTGTTTAGATTTCATATTATGCCATGACATCATGATTATGAGCATGTGTTTATCTATATCATCTCTAATGCCATAATCATTCATGCATTTAAGATATTTTGATTGAAATTGATTTAAGGATAATGGCATGACTTGAAGTCCCATTTATAAGGGAATCAAGTAGGGTTGCCTTAGAAAAATGCATGAAACCCTAGATTAAATGAACCAAAACCCACATCTCACATCCAATTGACATGTATGTGTATTTATACACCCTAGATACATGTGAGATGCTAGGATATGAGTTAAGTTCAAGGTGCATAGTGTTTGCATCTAGATGAACTAAAACTCATCTTATATGACTCGTGGATCATTGGGAAAGCTTGTGTACAAGTCATGTGCATAGAGCCCAAGGAATATGATCCAAAATAAGGTTTTGAAAACATTTTAAAAACATTTTGAAAAACCTTGGTGAAGTCTATCTTTTGATAGCAATCACCATTGATGAAGTTGATACAAAATAGGGCCAAAACATTGAAAATTTCAATGGTTTTGAGTTTTGTATCAAACTCACTATTTTATGGGTAAAATATTTTTCAAACATTTTTCACCCATTGTTTTGGTCATAAGTATTATACGTATCAAATTTCGTGATTTTTCGATATACGTATAATTAGTTATGATTTTCTGAAATTGGATTCTGATAGCTGAATTTCGGAAAATTCAGCTACCAGTCGACTGCCATTTGTGGCAGTCGACTGATGTATGTGGCAATCGACTGATTACTGTCAGAAGTCGACTGCCAGGTCTGATTTCGGGTTCACAAGTTTGTTTAGCCCGTGTTCAGCCATGGTAAAGGTCCCTAACCACTCCTAACCCTAGGATATGCTTTGGGAAGCATTATGAAGGGTGAAAATTCATTGGATATGGATTTGGAGAGGTGTTAGGTCAAAGTATCAATTTGAGGTGGTGGAAAGTTCAATGTTGAATTTCCAACCTTAATTTTGATGGTTTAGAGTTCCTATTGGCTTAGGGGCTTCCCAAGGACATTGTTGGTGCAATGGTCAAGGGGGAGCAAGCCTTTAGGGGGAGGAATCCATCTTGGGATGATGGATGTGTTTTTCTCTTTGAAAAGGAGAAGTTATTGGGAGAGTATCATCAATTGGGAAAATTGATGGGTTTTTGATACCCAATTTGGAGATTGGGAGAGAGTATAGGATTGCCTCTCTTAAGTGATATGGGACTTATCACTAAGAAGATGGTAGGCATCCTAGATATGTTTAAATCAAGGGAGAGATTGTAAGATCTCATTGGGATATGAGACATTGACCTCCTTGGAGAGATAACCTTTTTGATGTTAGTCAAAAAGGGGGAGAATGTTTGGGGGAGAACATTTGGTTTAGATTTTCACTTGAATGTTTCGGGGAGAACATTTGGTGAGTGTTTACCAATTTGGGATAATTGGTAAGGGATTTGAGTTAGTGTTCTAACTCATGGTTTTATTTGGTTTTTGTCAAACATCAAAAAGGGGGAGATTGTTGGTGCAATCGGCCCAGGTCACGATTGACCAGACTCGAGTTTGATTCGAGTGATGTTTTGATGTTTGACAAAGTATGTTTGACATAGGATTGACATTGATGTTGGACATTGATGTCGGTTAATATGTTGGGGAGATTGTTTATACAATCGATCCAGGTTATAATTGACTTGATGGTTGACCATGGTTGACCATGTGATTATGGGAAAGTCCAAGCATGGGTCTTGGCAAGGTAAAGTCCAAGTCATGGGTACTTGGCATGGAAAGTCCAAGTGGGACACTTGGCAATTGGGAAAGTCCAAGTCTTGAGCACTTGGCATGAGAAGTCCAAGCATGGGTCTTGGCAAATGAGAAGTCCAAGCATGGGTCTTGGCAAATGGAAAGTCCAAGCATGGGTCTTGGCATGGAAAGTCCAACATGGGTTGGCAAGGGAAAGTCCAAGCTTGAGTCTTGGCATTTGGGAAGTCCAAGGGGATTGATATTGGCGGCGTAAAGTCCAAGCGGAGTCTTGGCAGTGTAAGTCCAATGTGCCTTGGCGGTGTAGACACCGTTAGCATGACATAGCCGATGGAAGCACCTGGAAGCTAGCGCAATGGATGAACAAGTCATGGATGACTTGGAGGGATCTGAGAGGCGTGAGGCTGATGGAGGTGGCTAGAAGGCTTAGGTCTAGGCTAAGGGTGGTCTAGTAAGTATGGGGGCACCATACTTGGGTTAAAACCTCATTCTTGAGGTTGGCAGTCGACTGGCATTATGGCCGGTTCGACTGCCGGGAGTCGACTCGAGTTCGACTGCCGTTTGAGAGCTTTAAGGGCTCACGGCGTCGATCGCTCATGGTAGCGATCGGCGGTGTCGGCAGCGATCATTGCGCTAAGGATGGCAATCGATGCCGGCCGAAGTATGAAACGCAAGCGCTCGCGTAGCCGACCGGGCGATCGACTACGGCGTTAGCGATCGCCAATGTTGGCAGTCGACTGGTGAGAGTCCCGTTGGAACTTGTCCAACGTGGATTGAGCCGTTGTCTCACATCTACAGTGTTGGCAGTCGACTGGTGATTTATGGCAGTCGACTGCCAGGCGGAAATCCAGCCCGACGCGAGATAAAAGGAAGCTGTTCGTGGAGATTGCGGCATCAGTTCTTGGAGAGCTTTCTTGAGGCGATTTGAAGGCGATTTGCAGGTGCATTTCAGGGCCCTTCAACCTCATCCAAGCAACCAACAAGCAAAGCGCTCAAACCCTAGTTTTGTAAAGTGTTCTTTACATTTCCTTTGTATTTGCTTGTATTTCTTTAGATTATTGTTGTAATCTTGTGTACGAGGTTTCTCCACCTCCGACTTGTTGTCGAGAAGGAGTTTATTGATTAGTGATTGCATTGGCATCGCTAGAGCTCGTTAGAGCTCAATCCGTGGAGTAGGAACCGTGTGGTTCCGAACCACGTTATATGATCTTGTTGTGATTTGTGTTGTGTCCATTTCGTTATTGCTTTTATTATTATATATATTCCGCTGCGCTAACGAAATTGTAGACACGATCACGATTGAATTCCATCTTCGTACAGGCACACCGCTATTCACCCCCCCCTCTAGCGGGCATCTAATTTCCAACAACGTCGTCACCCAATTTTTCTTGGAAATCCATATTCTTTCCTCTAGCTTCTTGACTCCAGGTTGTTAATCCGTAGAAGAGCTCCGGGCTCTGATACCACTTGTTAGGATCTTTGTAACGGCTAGAGGGGGGTGAATAGCGTTTGATCGTTCGTAGATGGAATTTGCTCTCGTTTGTTTCTACAATTTCGTTAGCGCAGCGGAAATAGAAAAGTAATAACGATAATGAAATGCACAACACGCTAACACAAGGATATAACGTGGTTCGGAACCGCACGGTTCCTACTCCACGGATCGACCTCTACGAGCTCTAGTGATGCGCATACACCCACTAATAAACACTCCTTCTCGGAACAATCCGGAGGCGGAGAAACCTCGTACAATAATGATTACAACAATAATCAAATGAATACAAGCAAATACAATGAAATACAAATGCAAGTAAAGGAAAAACACTTTACAAGAGCTTTAGATTGCTTGATCTTTGATTGCCTTGAACTAGCTTTGAAGGACTGGAAAGCACTAACTTCCCCCTTCAATTTTGCTCAAGAAAATCGCTATCTTTTCGTCCATCACGAGATCCTTTTATAGCTTTAACCTATGTTGGAAAAGGTCGATCAGTCGACTGCTCGGGACCATCAGTCGACTGATCACACTGTTGCTGTGAGACAACGATGTAATCCACGCTAGAAAAATCCAACGGCTAGGACATCAGTCGACTGATCATGAGCATCAGTCGACTGATGAGCCATCACTCGACTGCTCATCGCAGCGGTCGAGTGAGACTCCATTCTGTGGCTGAAAATTCGAGCACCGATCGGTGATCACCGCGATCGGTCATTTGCTCAGCCATCGATCATGCCCACCTCTAGCGATCAGCTAGACCACTTCCCGCAGTCAAACCCTAGTTGACTTGGTCCAGTCGACTGCCACATGACACCAGTCGACTGACACACCTCAAACATGAGGTTTTAGCCCAAGTATGGTGCCCCCATACTTACTAGACCACCCTTAGCCTAGACCTAAGACTTCTAGTCACCTCCATCATCCTCATGCCTCTTGGATCCCTCCAAGTCATCCATGACTTGTTCATCCATCGCGTTAACCTTCAGGTGCTTCCATCGGCTATGTCATGCTAACGGTGTCTACACCGCCAAGGCACATTGGACTTACGCCGCCAAGACTCCGCTTGGACTTTACGCCGCCAACCATTGGGCTTATGCTGCCAAGACTCTCGCTTGGACTTTACGCAGCCAATATCAAACCCCTTGGACTTCTCATGCCAAGACTCAAGCTTGGACTTTCCCTTGCCAACCCATGTTGGACTTTTACATTGCCAAGACCCATGCTTGGACTTTTCATGTGCCAAGTGTCCCACTTGGACTTTTCATGCCAAGTACTCAAGACTTGGACTTTACCAAATGCCAAGTGTTCAACTTGGACTTTCCATGCCAAGTACCCATGACTTGGACTTTACCTTCACAATTTCATTGTCATATATTTTTGTCGAACATCAAAACATCATTCGAGTCAAACTCGAGTCCTGGTCAATCGTGACCTAGGTCGATTGCACCAATAGGAGCTCCTTGGGTTAACAAGGTATTCCCTAGGGATAACTTCCCTAGATACCTTTCTAATGACCCTTTTTGGCTTTGAAGTCTTAGTCAAATGGGTCTTACTTGGGTCAACTCTAGAGGTGACTCCTCCATTGACCTTCTTAGTGGATACATTTGATTTCTTTGAGGTGTTAGCCACTAAACACATACCATGGCTAGACTTAGGGATGACTTCCCTATTAGCCTTGGTTTTCCTAGACCTAGATGTGGTTCCATAATTAAATGGAACATTATGGTAGGACATAGGTTTGTGACCCAAACCCTTCTTTCCCTTAGACATTTCTTGTTTTCTAGGTCTTGACTTTTGTACATTAGACCCCTTAACCGAATTTGATATTATTGCTAGGGTATTCTCCAATTTTTCTAGCCTTGACCTCAAGGCTTGGTTTTCTAACTCTAATTTTCCCAATTTTAAATTTTCATTTATCTTTTGGGAAATGTTTTTCTTTTTAGGCATATGCCTAGATTTCTTGGGATTAACATCCAAGTTTTCTTCAATTCTCCTAATTGACTCCCTAGGTAAAATAGATCTAGTGTTTTGAGTCCTAGGTTTGTCCTTAGAGAAACTAACATGTTTAGCACCTAAGCAATAAACCTTATTGTTTCTCCTAGCATGCTTTTCATTAATAATGGCAAGAGAACTAAAATAATTCTTAGCATGCTTTTTAATTCTAGAAATTGAAGGTGCATTATTTAAATGTACCTTAGGGTTAGCTTTAGAAGCTCCCCCTACATGAGTCACACCTTCTTGCCCTTTCTTCCTCCCCCTAGGGCATTGGCTTCGGTAATGTCCCCGTTGGTTGCATTTAAAGCACACAATGTGCTCTTTGCTCTTGATTTTGGGAACACCGGCATCATTTGACTTTGGGTTGACTTTTGGTGTTGATGCCTTTTCCTTAGCCAACTTAGGGCATTTACTCTTGTAGTGCCCTTTCTCCCTACACTCAAAGCATATTATGTGATTTTTATTTAAAATAACAACACTTGAGTTACCTAGGGAGTTGGTGGAGGCCTCTTCACTTCTTCCGGAGGTGGATGCTTCATTTTGGCTTGGCTCCGGAGTTGAAATTCTTTCCTCCCCCTCAATGCTAGAGGTGGAAGTCTCCACCAAATCATCCACCAAGAAAAAACTCCATCGAATTTCAGTGGATGGATGAAGCCGACCATTTTGTAGTGCTCTCGCGGCGGTTAGTCCTTGAAGAGCGACCTCGGCTCTGATACCACTTGTTGGAGATCGAACGGCCGACTAGAGGGGGGTGAATAGCCCTCGATCGTTGGATATCGGAATTCATTCGTTCTCGTGTGCTTGTCTACAATTGTCGTTAATATACGCAGTGGAATAACAATAGAAATAACAACAATACAAGCACAATCAATACACAAGCATATACGTGGTTCGGAACCGAATGGTTCCTACTCCACGGGGTGAGCTCAATGAGCTCGTGTTATGCGCACGACACTAACAACACTCCTTATCGACTACACATCGGAGGTGGAGAAACCTCTCACAAGCTATTACAACAAGTAATATATAAAATACAAGCAATACAAAGAAAAATATGAAATACACGTAAAGAACACTTTACAACGCTTGCTTTGAACCCTTTGCTTGTAGCTTGCTTTAGATGGCTCTTGAAGGTCTGGAATGCAGTAGCAATTCCCCTCCAATAGCTTCACAAAAGTCTTGGCGAAATCCTCCAACTTGAGCTCCATTTATAACCTACATCAAGCTGATCTCACGCACATCAGTCGACTGATCGTGACCATTAGTCGACTGGTCCTGTAGCCGTTGTCTCACAATGGCCAGATCCACGTTGGTTAAGTTCCAACGGATCACACATCAGTCGACTGATGGCACCCATCAGTCGACTGATCATCCATCAGTCGAGTGCTGGTGAGCTCGACTCCATTCTGCACTGTGCGGTGTGATCGATCATTGCTACCCCATTAGCGATCGGTGATCTCCCAACGATCATTGCCCTCCCATGGCGGTCGGTGATCGGCGATCTTGGTTGATCGAACACCGGTGAAACCATACGACCTAGAAGCGATCGGTGGCATCTATGCCGATCGGTGATGTGAAAACCTCAAACACCAAGTTGTTTGAGCCTCCAACCGTCGGGTAAACCCTCAAACATCAAGTTTGAGCCTCCGACACTCAGTCTTAGCCACTTGGCCAAGTCCACCTTATCCCTCATGGAGTTCCCCACTGAAGCTCTCTTCCCTCGGCCTACGTCCCTCGGATGTGCCAAGCGCACGGCTTCGCAACGCCATCCTTCGCGTCTCATGCCCTCGAAGTATGCTTCCCCTTTGGGCTCACTCCATTCGCTCTTCGTCCGGCGGTCCCTCGGATGCACCAAGCGCACGACTTCGCAATGCCCTCCTTCACCGACTCAAGGACCCCGAGCCTAGTGAACTTGCCAAGTTCTCAAGACTTCCCAAATGCACCAAGCGCACGACTTCGTAATGCATTTCTCACCAAGCACCAAGCGCACGGCTTCACAATGCTTTGGATTTCCCATGCCAATCCCATGTTGGACTTTCCCATGATAATCCCATGTCATGAGTTTTGTCTATCATCAAAATACTATCAAGGTACTTGCTCGAGTCAAACTCAAGTCAACCTGGGTCGATTGCACCAACATCTTGCTCCTTTTATCCAATAGTCGGAGACTTCTGACCCAAATAAGTTAACTTGCAATATCTGCTTATCCGTCTTTAACTCTTAAACACTTGTACGAAGTCATTTCTAAACTCCTAACTCAATCCAATGTCTTCTGGTAGGATCTAGTAGAAGATCCCGACATCCTAATCCAACTATAAGCCAATAACTCTGGGTGGCTTAAAACATTCATTCACATTATTGAGCTATTAGGTGAGCGTAAACTCTGCAAGTCTAATGACTCTCCATGGTATTCCCGTTATCGACGATCACCCTACTTGAAGCTCAAGACTTCCCTACAATGTATCACTGAAAGTGACGTGGGGAAATATTCTCTTTCAACATCGCTAAACCATGATCAAGTGATATATTATTCCCCGAAGATTATTTTTTGCATTTACCACCAAATACCGGCTTGATCCCGATAATGGTGTGCAAATAACTCTACTTTCTCTGTATAACACGAGTTAAGTACTCAAAAGTACCTTCAAAGTTATACAACCCAGTACGCACAACTCAGGGATAAAAATCCCTATGAAACACCTTATACTAACCTTTTGCTTGCTGTAGCAATAAAATTATACACACCTAGTCCTTTACCCCACGGGTAATGATCTGACTAGCACCGTTAGTGAAAATCCCTAAGACTATAGTCTTTGATTTCCACAAGAAATGTGATGACTTGACCCCTATTTTTTGACTCGGTATCAGTCGGCTCTCAAAGGTAAATCACCTTTTCGACACATATTCAAGCCTCACAGACTCAACAGGTCGTTCTTGTGGTCAACTCATACCACAGTTACGAATAAGAACCAACACACTATATGTTATTCCCTATTCAAACATTAAATACATAGCCAACAAAATCGAGAGTATAAACCCTAACGACAACTCCAGTTGGTCGCCACATGGGCGACTTCTACTACAAGTCTGCACATGTGTCATAACTCTAACTGTATACACCTGTTGAGCAAATTTAGATAAGCATCTAACTAAATATAAGTTATCAGGGATTCTTACCTCGTGTTGCTTGGAGCTCAGGCCGCTGTCATCTCATCTCAGAAAACCAAAACTGAAACAAATTGACTCCCAAGAATCCAAGACTCGACAAAAAAACAATATTGTATGGCATCGCAGAACCTAGGGATCTGATACCAATAAAGTTGTCATGCCCCGAGAGTATGCCAAGCCGAAAATCAAATGGACGACATCTCCCCTATACGTGGCAACATATACAGTTAATACAAGGCCCTTGGGACCACAATCACAATATAATAAACATAATGACATCAAAACACAGCGGAAATATAATACAACTACATCACAAACTACACAATGTATACCTGTATGACTAACACCATGACATAAAGGAAACATCAGAAAAATTTGAATCCACAAGTGTGTACATCACATAACTGTAGGGATGTATACTGAAAAGTCTAACTTTTGTATGAACATCTTTATAAGAATCACATGATCATTGTTTGCATATTTTTATGGTTATGCAATATTGTCTAATACTTTACATTGTAGATAACATGGTGTGTGTTGTCACACAGGAGATCATGTTATCGGTCCCTTGAAAAGTATAAGTAAAGGCTCACAACCAAGATGACTTTGGACAAACCATCAGAATGGTTGCAATGTGATTTGGTATTGGTTTGTCTTGACCATAGAATCACACTAGTGCACTTTGTGTGTATTGAGCAGGACCGACTTAGAGGTGATTCAATTTATTGCTGACTACATAATCGAATCGGACCTCAGATATTATATTGTACATACTCTTAATCCCGATATAATAACGGACACATATACTTAGTACTCATCTCTTTGATTTACCAATGGGCGAGATTTATAGATTAAATCGATAGGCTCGGTAAGTTGGGAGATGATATTATTTATATGGTGTGCCGTTGATTATAGGAGGAAACCGTGTCCTATATATTAGGATGATGATGTCCCCTTGAGGAGCTCATAAGGTTCATCATGTAAACCCTGTAGGTGGACTTGGTCCGGCATGATGAAAAGGTTGAGTGGTACTAATCAAGGAGTTAGATGTCGATTAATTAATGGTCAATAAATTGATTAATCGACGGACATTCGAGATCTTAAACACGGAGAGAAAATGTATAAATAATATATGGAGCCCATATTATCATATGGGGGTTTGTGAGGTAGATCAATGATAATCCTTTAGTGGATTGGATTATCATTAGTGGATCGGACTTTATGTGGGCATGATCTATGGGTGGCCAAGACCAACTCCTCCTCATGGTCCCTAATGTAGCCTATTAACACCTCATGAAGCTTAGATCCAATGGATGAAAACAAAACTCTAGATTCAAAGGTAGAGATTAAATCTCTAGATCCGACGGTTGAGATTAAATCTCTAGATCCGACGGTTGAGATTAAATCCCTAGAACCAATGGAGGAGATTAAATCATGGCTTGAGCCCAACTCTATAAATAGAGATCATGAAGTGGGCGGCAAGAGATAGCATGGCTTAAGGGGATTAGGGTTTGCTTCCTTTGGAGGCTAGGAATCCTAGTTGGTTTAGGATTAGGTTTGGGTGGCTAGGGTTTTGGGAGCTATGGGTGGGCGGCAACTCAAGGAAGAGTTTTTCTTCTTCCTCCTAAGGTGTGGCCGGTTCCTTCCATCTTCCCTCTACCTTGACTTGTGCTCATCTTAATCTTCTTCCCCACTTCCATGGCCGGCCATAAGAAGAGAAAGGATTAGGGTTTGGAGGCTTAGGGTTTAGGAGGCTTGGGTGGCACCAAATAAGGAAGTAGTTTGCTTTCTTCTTCCTCTCCTTTGGTGGCCGGTACCCACAGCCCTTTCCCAGCCCTTGGATAGCATCCAAATACCCCTTCTCCTTTTCCTTAGGTGGTGGAAACAAGATGTTGGTGCAATCGGCCCAGGTCACGATTGACCAGGACTCGAGTTTGACTCGAGTTTGACTCGAGTGATGTTTTGATATTTCGACAAAAACATATGACAATGTAATTGTCATAGGAAAGTCCAAGTCTTGTGTACTTGGCATGGAAAGTCCAAGTGGAACACTTGACATTTGGTAAAGTCCAAGTCTTGAGACTTGGCATGAAAAGTCCAAGTGGGACACTTGACACATGAAAAGTCCAAGCATGGGTCTTGGCAATGTAAAAGTCCAACATGGGTTGGCAAGGGAAAGTCCAAGATTGAGTTTTGGCATGAGAAGTTCAAGGGGTTTGATATTGACTGCGTAAAGTCCAAGCGGGAGTCTTGGCAGCATAAGTCCAATGATTGGTGGCGTAAAGTCCAAGTGGAGTCTTGGCGGCGTAAGTCCAATGTGCCTTGGCGGTGTAGACACCGTTAGCATGACATAGCCGACGGAAGAACCTAGAGGCTAGCGCGATGGATGAACAAGTCATGGATGACTTGGAGGGATCCGAGAGGCGTGAGGCTGATGGAGGTGGCTAGAAGGCTTAGGTCTAGGCTAAGGGTGGTCTAGCAAGTATGGGGGCACCATACTTGGGTTAAAACCTCATTTTTGAGGTTGGCAGTCAACTGACATTATGGCCGGTTCGACTGCCATGAGTTGACTTGAGTTCGACTGCCAATTTAGAGCTGGAATTGCTCACGCGCCATTGCTCGAACGATCGATGTCTACAATGATCCGCCAAGGGTCGGCGATGATCGCTAGTTCGTGTTGAGCACGAAAGCCAGAGCCGTAGCCAATCGACTACGGCGTGGCAATCGACAATGTTGGCGATCGCTAAGAGTCCCGTTGGAACTTGTCCAACGTGGATTGAGTCGTCGTCTCACGCCTACGATCGGCGATGATCGGGACTTATGGCATGATCGCTAGGCGTAAATCCCCGATGGAGGATAAAAGCAGCTGCTCGTGGAAGGCTCAAGCAATCAGTTCTTTGGGGGCTTTGGTGAGGCGATTTGAAGACGATTTGCAGGTGCATTTCAGGGTCCTTCAAGCTCATCCAAGCAACCGACAAGCAAGCGCTCAAAACCCTAGTTTGTAAAGTGTTCTTTACATTTTCACTTGTATTTGCTTGTTTACTTTGTATTACTTGTTGTAATTCATTGTACGAGGTTTCTCCACCTCTGACTTGTTGTCGAGAAGGAGCTTTATTGCTTAGTGGTGTTTGTGGCATCGCTAGGGTTCGTACGAACCCAATCCGTGGAGTAGGAACCGTTACGGTTCCGAACCACGTTAAATCTTCGTGTTATTGTGTTTGTGATTGTGTTTCGTTATTTTCATTATATATATTCCACTGTGCTAACGAAACTTGTAGACACGATCTCGAACGATTTCCATCAAGCTTAACATGACGCTATTCACCCCCCCCTCTAGCGGCGTCAAATTTCCAACAATTGGTATCAGAGCCCGGGGCTCTTCTACGGACTAACCGCCAGGAGCTAGGACAAAGAAGCTAGAGGGTGAAGATGGAAGAACAATTGGGATGGAATATTAACACCCAAATTCCCTATTCCTTCTATGGACTAGAAGGTTTCAATTCTTGGAAGGCAAGAATTGAAGATTTTTTGATGATGAGAGACCTTGAGAAGTGGTCCGCATTGATGGAAGGATTTGAATATCCTAAGGGACCAAAGGGAGGGTTTCTCAAGAAGAAGAAGTGGAGTGAGGAGCAACTCCAACAATTCGAGAAAAACAAGAAGGTAATCAAATTCATTTTTGATTTAATTCCTAATGACCTCTTGTGTAGTCTAGGTGACTATGTGGATGCCAAGGAGCTATGGAGCGATTTGGCCAAGCTCCATGAAAACCCTCAACTGGTCCAAGAAGAAGAAGAAGATGTAGAATGCTCATCGGTTCAATCGGAAGAGGCCGAAGAAGCAAGCTCCTCCTCACACGCAAGTGAGGATTCGGAAGTTGAAGAAGAGTCAACATCCGGGGCAAGAGGAGAGTGTGAAGAATTGGAGGTTGAGAAGCCATCAATCTCCAAGGAGGTGGAGGAAGTGGAAGAAGCATCCACCTCAAGGATTGAGGGGGAGGAGATAACTTCCACACCGAAACATCAAGAAGAAGCTTCGACATCCGGTCAAGATGAAGAAGCCCAAAGTCCAATTCCGGTCTCCATTAACCTAGGTAACTCAAACATATGTGTTAATAATAAAATGCATATAATATGTTTTGAGTGTAGGGAAACCGGGCACTATAAAAGCAAGTGTCCAAAGAAGAATAGGAAAGCTCCACTGGCTCCAAAGGTCAAGGATGTCGGTCCCTCAATGCAAAAGAGCAAAAAATAAGTAATTTTCTTCAAGTGTCGACAACCGGGACATTACCGGAGTCAATGTCCTAGGGGGAGGAAGAAGACCCAAGAAGGAGCTATACATGTAAGGGAAGCCTCCAAGGCAAACCCTAGGGTAACCTCTAATCCTGCACCTTCAAAATTTCAAAGTCAAAAGCATGCTAGGAGTTTTAATTCTCTTGCTATTGTACATGAAAAGCATGCTAGAAATAATAGATATATTTGTTTAGGTGCTAAGAGTGTCTACTTAGATAATAGGGAGAAATTTGGGACTAATGTCCCTAAAAACAATTTACCTAAGGACAAACCTAGGTCAAATAACTCAAGATCAATTTTACCTAGGGAGACAATTAGAAAGGTGCAAGAGCACCTAGGTCTAAATCCTAAATGGACTAGGCATATGTCTAGAAAGTCCCATGCCCAAGAATTTAATCAAAAATCAATTGGGCAATTGGAATTAGAAAACCAAGCCTTGAGGTCAAGGCTTGAGAAACTAGAAAAGACCCTTAGGAATATACAAAACCAATTTAAAGGGTCTAATGGTCAAAGTCAAAGGTCCAAAAGTCAAAGTCAACACCAAGGACCTAAGAGTCAAAAGTCAACCAAGGGCAAGCAATGTTTGGGTCACAAACCTAAGCCTAAGGTAGCTTACCATAGTGTTCCATTTGATTATGGGACACAAACTAGGTCTAGGAAGACTAAGGTCAATAGGGAAGTCATCCCTAAGGTTGACCAAAGGTTGTGCCTAGTGGCTAGGGTTTCTAGGAAACCTAGGGTGGCCACTAAGAAGGTTGCAAGGGGAGTTACCCCTAGAGTCAACCTAGGTAAGACCCAAATGACCAAGGCCAACAAGCCTAGGAGGGTTATTAGGAAGGTATCTAGGGAGGTTATCCCTAAGGAATACCTAATTAACCCTAGGATCTCAAATCGGTTTTGGGTTCCTAAGAGTGTGATTGATTCACGCTAGATGGGTTTAGGGTGTGCCAACCTTGATTTGATGGGTAGTTAACTCAACCATGGTAAAGGTGGCACTTTAGGATATTTTCAAGGTTATGGTTACCTTGGAAATAAATTTGAATCAATATCCTAAAAGATTTTAGGATGTACCAATGCACTTTTGAAACTAAGAAAAATTAATTAAATTGGCACAATTTAGGTTTAGAGGTTAGTGTGCCATTTTGGGTTTTTGGCACACTAGGGAGATTAATGATAATATGGCAAAATATATCTAACTATATCAAATGGCAATTAATATTAAAATTTAGGTATTACTATACCTATATATTTTATATGCCATGCTTTGATTGCCATATGCCATGTCATGACATCATGCCTATTTCTATGATTTTATATGTCATGTTTATGTTTAGGATTAAGGTTTCAAATGTTATGTGTTTTTAGATTTCATCTTATGGCATGACATCATGATTATGAGCATATGCTTATTTATATCATTTCTATTGCCATAATCATTCATGCATTTAAGACAATTTGGTTGAAATTGAATTAAGGACTATGACATGACTTGAAGTCTCATTTATAAGGGAATCAAGTAGGGTTGCCTTAGAGAATGCATGAAACCCTAGATTAGGATGAAAAAAACCCACATCTCACATTAAATTGACATGTATGTATATTTTATACACCTTAGATACATGTGAGATACTAGGATATGAGTTGAGTTCAAGGTGCATAGTTTTTGCATCTAGATGAACTAAAACTCATCTTGTTTCATTTGTGGATCATTGGGAGAGCATGTGTACAAGTCATGTACATAGAGCCCAAGGAATATGATCCAAAATAAGGTTTTGAAAACATTTTAAAATCATTTTGAAAAACCTTGGTGAAGTCTATCTTTTGATAGCAATGGCCATAACATTGAAAATTTCAATGGTTTTGAGTTTTGTATCAAACTCACTAGTTTATGGGTAAAATAATTTTCAAATATTTTTCACCCATTGTATTAACTATAAGTAATATACGTATCAAATTTTATGATTTTTCAAATTACGTAGAATTACTTATGCTTTTCCAAATCTCGATTCTGATAAATTGAAATTGAAATTTCAGCTATCGATCCGCTCGGTAGCGATCGATATGGGTGGATCGATCGATTCATCGTCGAGTCGACTGCCAGGTCTGATTTCGGGTTAACAAGGTTTGTTTAGCCCGTGTTCATCTATGGAAAAGGTTCCTAATCACTCCTAACCCTTGGATATGCTTTAGGAAGCATTATAAAGGGTGAAAATCCATTGGATATGGATTAGGAGCTGTGTTAGGTCAAAGTATCAAATTTAGGGTGAGTGAAAGTTCTATGTTGAACTTAGAATCTTAATTTTTGATGGTTTAGAGTTCCTATTGGCTTAGGGGCTTCCCAAGGACATTGTTGGTGCAATGGTCAAGGGGGAGCAAGCCTTTAGGGGGAGGTATCCATCTTGGGATGATGGATGTGTTTCTCTTCTTGAAAGGGGGAGAAGTTATTGAGAGAGTATAGGAGTGCCACCCTTGAGTGATAAGGGACATATCACTAGGAAGATGGTAGGCATCCTAGGTATTTTTGGATCAAGGGGGAGATTGTAAGATCTCATTGGGACATGAGACATTAACCTCCTTGGAGAGAAAACTTTTTTTTGATGTTAGTCAAAAAGGGAGAGAATGTTTGGGGGAGAACATTTGGAGAGTGTTTACCAATTTGGGATTTGAGTTAGTGGTCTAACTCAAATGATTTGTTTGGTTTTTGTCAAACATCAAAAAGGGGGAGATTGTTGGTGCAATCGGCCCAGGTCACGATTGACCAGGACTCGAGCTTGACTCGAGTGATCTTTTGATGTTTCGACAAAAACATATGACAATGTAA
The DNA here is from genome assembly GCA_025175895.1 of Wurfbainia villosa. NCBI lineage: Eukaryota > Viridiplantae > Streptophyta > Magnoliopsida > Zingiberales > Zingiberaceae > Wurfbainia > Wurfbainia villosa. Next base: position 38,406,629 of record CM046006.1, read on the forward strand.
TTGTCATGGGAAAGTCCAAGTCTTGTGTACTTGGCTGGAAAGTCCAAGTGGAACACTTGGCATTTGATAAAGTCCAAGTCTTGAGACTTGGCATGAAAAGTCCAAGTGGGACACTTGGCACATGAAAAGTCCAAGCATGGGTCTTGGCAATGTAAAAGTCCAACATGGGTTGGCAAGGGAAAGTCCAAGCTTGAGTCTTGGCATGAGAAGTTCAAGGGGTTTGATATTGGCTGCGTAAAGTCCAAGCGGGAGTCTTGGCAGCATAAGTCCAATGGTTGGCGGCGTAAAGTCCAAGCGGAGTCTTGGCGGCGTAAGTCTAATGTGCCTTGGCGGTGTAGACACCGTTAGCATGACATAGCCGACGGAAGCACCTAGAGGCTAGCGCGATGGATGAACAAGTCATGGATGACTTGGAGGGATCCGAGAGGCGTGAGGCTGATGGAGGTGGTTAGAAGGCTTAGGTCTAGGCTAAGGGTGGTCTAGCAAGTATGGGGGCACCATGCTTGGGTTAAAACCTCATTTTGACATCGACATTATGGCGGTTCGACCGTCGTGAGTCGACTTGAGTTCGACCGCCAATTTAGAGTTTGGAATTGCTCAGCGATGATCGCTTGCTCATTAGAGCAATCGTCGATGTCTACGGACGATCGCCAAGGGTCGATAGTCATCGCTAGTTCGTGTCGAGCACAACGCCAGAGCCGACCGCCACGACTACGGCGTTAGCGATCGATCGCCAAGAGTCCCGTTGGAACTTGTCCAACGTGGATTGAGCCGTTGTCTCACAGCTACAATGCTGGCAGTTGACTGGGGACTTATGGCAGTCGACTGCTAGGCGGAAATCCAGCCCGATGGAGGATAAAAGCAGCTGCTCGTGGAAGGCTCAAGCAATCAGTTCTTTGGGGGCTTTGGTGAGGCGATTTGCAGGTGCATTTCAGGGTCCTTCAAGCTCATCCAAGCAACCGACAAGCAAGCGGTCAAAACCCTAGTTTGTAAAGTGTTCTTTACATTTTCACTTGTATTTGCTTGTTTACTTTGTATTACTTGTTGTAATTCATTGTACGAGGTTTCTCCTCCTCTGACTTGTTGTCGAGAAGGAGCTTTATTGCTTAGTGGTGTTTGTGGCATCGCTAGGGTTCGTACAAACCCAATCCGTGGAGTAGGAACCGTTATGGTTCCGAACCACGTTAAATCTTCGTGTTATTGTGTTTGTGATTGTGTTTCGTTATTTTCATTATATATATTCCACTGTACTAACGAAACTTGTAGACACGATCTCGAACGATTTCCATCAAGCTTAACACGACACTATTCACCTCCCCTCTAGCGGCGTCAAATTTTCAACACAAGATATAGGGCTTTCCCTTGGTGTCTTGGCCAGTTTCCACCATTATCTCCTTCTCCTTGTTGGCCGGCGGCAAGCATTCTCCTTGTTGCTTGTTAGTTGGCTATAGGAAGGAGAAGAGCTTTGTTTCTATTCTTCCTCTTGCTTTGGAAGAGCAAGGAAGGAAGATTTGCGATCTAGGAGCTTCGACTTTTGGTAGAGCATCGCCCACACGACATCCGAAAGGAGGAAGGACATACATTAGAAGATCGAGAGGTATATCGATTCTCTAATCTTTATATGTTACATGTTTGTATTTATTTTTCAATTATGAGCATGATATAAATCTGTATATGGCTAAATAATACTTGGATCCTGAGCATAAACACGAAAATCGGCGATCCAGACATCGTATATTCCGCGACTACTCGTAGAATAGAGGATGGTCGCTTGAACAACTTGTTTGTTCAAGTGACCTCTCTAAACGAATAGCACGATGATGACTTGGTTGTTTGGGCAATCCTTTTTGTCTAGGATTAAATTTTTAATCTGGGGACATCGGGGGGATCACCATGAACAAACAACCGAGGTGAAGTGGGAAGCGAAGTTTCCCCTCACGGACTCGATAAGCTAAAACCATTAAATTGGTATGAGAGCTTTTAGGGGTAAAAACCCTACAATTGGTATCAGAGCCAAGGTTTTCGGTTTTGTGTGTTTAGAATTTTGTTAATTTTTATGCACTTTTTCATATATTATATGTGTCGGATAATAGTAGGATATGCGTAGTTTAACTCTTTGGTTGCAGGCATAAGATCCGACTATTATGGTCATGTGTGTGTATGTGATTGTATGTGTGTAAATATTTATTTTGTTGAATCCTCAGGGTTGACGAGGCTAGTATTTAGTTTTTGTAAATTAAATACGACATTGTTTAACCACTCTTTATTTTATTTTACTTTCGATCTAGATTTCATGTACACTCCCTCATGGAGTATAGGATCAATGGATGTAAATTAAAATAGGTTTTAATCTCGACTCGGATCTCCAGATGGCTCGTACATGGCGTAGGAGGAGCCGACGAGATGGCGATGCGATGGGAGTCATATTGAAGACAAAATCCATAATAGTTGGAAAATAATTTATTTTTCATATTTATTACTTTTTGTTTGATATGCATGTTGTAGGCTAGAAAAATTCCTCAATTTCAAATTACTAAGTGGGAGAGGGAATTTTTAAAATTCCCACGGCCTCCATTACGATTTGACAAGTGATGCAAACAAACTTGCGCGTCGGCTCTGAGTGCCTTCCTCCCTATCGGATGAGTTTATTTGCGGATCACAAGGTCGAATATGGTTATAGGAAATTATTAAGGAGCGTGTGCACTTGCCCATCGTAAGGCACATAACTCGAGATAATTACCTTGGTACCGAGTAATGGTAAACACTTAGATACAAATATAAGTATCCTCCCCATCGGAGTCACTGCTTTTATTTGTAGGGCCGAAGAGAAATCAACTATTAATTTTACTTGTCAAAAAGTTAGGTTGACAAGATAGTAAAATTAATGGGTAAAACCTCCTCTTGCAAATGTAGAATTCGTATACGTCCACACTATCGTGGCATACAATATTCTCGGTATTTTAAGGTGTTGGTTGATTTTAAAATTTTATTGTTTGAGGAATCAATAATTTTTTGAAATCTACAGTAATGATCTATGTGATTCTTAGGATTTTCAAAATTGACTTTCAATCCACTTTCTTTGATACTAAAGGAAAATAAACTTACTGTACATAATTATGATGATTGAAAAAGAATCTAGACATTATCTTATCTGCTAAGGAGTACAAGTATGCACTCTTCGAAGAGTGTCCTCAAGCCGTGGTTGCTCAAAAAGGTTTCTACTTCTAAGCCGAAAGGCAAGAAGAAGGAGAAACAAGGTGGAGCAAAGGCGGTGGGAGGATCTCAGGGAGGAGTGAAGAAGCCGAAAGGCAAGTACTTCACTTACAAGCAGGATGGACATTGGAAGAAAGACTGTCCCAATCCAAAGCAGAACAAAGATATATCCTATGGACTAGTCGTTGAAATATGATTAGCGGTGTTATCTACCGACACCTGGTGTGTAGATACGGGAACCACTAATCATGTCTACAATACTTTGCAGGGGTTCCAGGAAACCCGATGACTAGCTAAAGGAGAGATTACCATTTACTTGGGCAATGCCATGAAGCTGGCAGCTATTGCAGTGGGAGAAGTTTTATTTATCTCTTGAGAAAAATAAAACTTTGATTTTGGAAAATTTCCTTTATGTACCTTTATTTAGAAATAACTTAGTTTCAGTTTCTAAATTATTTATGGATGGATATTCTATTTCTTTTAATGATAGAGCTATTATAAAAAGGAATAGGGAGAATATCTGTTCAGGTACATTGATAGAAAATTTGTATACACTTGAACCAAAACCTCCCACGATGCAAATTGAAGTTTATTAATCATCTTCTACTTCCAATAAGAGAAAAAAACCTTCGAAGATGAACCAAACATATCTTTGGCATCTTAGGCTTGGTCATATTAACCTAAGCAGAATTTAAAGGTTGATAGCTGATGGACCTTTTGGGTTCATTAGTGGTGGAGGATCTACCAACCTGCGAATCTTACTTGGAGGATAAAAAGACCAAGAGGCCTTTTAAGGCCAAGGGGTATAGAGACAAAGATGTGTTAGAATTGGTTCATACTGATTCGTATGGTCCTATGTCTATCCAGGCAAGAGGTAGTCTTGAATATTTCGTCTTTTTCATAGATGATTATTCAAGATATGGATGACACTACGATCTGATCTTGGTGGTGAGTACCTCTTGGGAGAGTTTAGGAACTACTTATTAGAGGATGGGATTAAATCCCAATTGACTGCACCTGGCACACCCCAGCAGAATGGTGTAGCAGAGCGAAGGAATAGGACTCTTATGGAGATGGTTAGATCGATGATGAGTTATTCTAACTTGCCAGATTCGTTCTGGGGATATGCTCTAGATACAGCGGTGTACATTCTGAACTTAGTTCCATCTAAATCAGTGCCTTCTACTCCCACAGGATTGTGAACTGGGCGAAAGCCCAGTCTAAGACATATTCGAATATGGGAGAGTCCAGCACATGTGCTGAAGGGAGATGCTGGTAAGTTGGAACCTCGTACAGAAGTACGCATGCTCGTTGGGTATCCTAGAGGAACGAAGGGTGGCTTGTTTTATAGTCCTAGAGATCAGAGAGTGATCGTTAGCACGAACGCAAGATTTCTAGAGGAAGACTATGTGATAAGCCACAAGCCCAAGAGTAAAATTGTTCTGGAGGAGTTAAAAGGGGAAGTCACTTCTTTAGTACCACCAGTACAAGAGGATATACCACATGTCATTGCATCGCGTGTCACAGAGGATACACAGGTGATACCTCGTCCTAGTGGGAGGGTTGTGAGATAGCCTGATAGATTCATGTTCTTGGGAGAATCTTCTGATTTGGTCTCTGGCGAACATGAACCTGATCCCTGGACATATGACGAGGCAATCCAAGATAAAGATACTGTATCTTGGCAAAGTGCAATGAATGCTAAGATTGAATCTATGGATTCAAATCAGGTCTGGGAGCTAGTAGAACCACCCGATGGTGTAAAAATCATTGGATGCAAGTGGATCTACAAGAGAAAGAGAGGAATAGATGGGAAGGTTGAGACCTTCAAAGCAAGGCTTATTGCGAAGGGGTATACTCAGAAAGAGGGTATCGATTATGAGGAGACCTTTTCGTCGGTAGCCATGCTTAAGTCTATCCGGATTCTCTTATGCATAGCAGCTCATATGGATTATGAGGTGTGGCAGATGGATGTCAAGACACCTTTCCTTAATGGAAGTCTTGAGGAAAACATCTATATGAAGCAACCAGAGAGATTCATTGCTAAGGGCAAAGAGCATCTTGTATGTAAGCTTAATTGGTCCATTTATGGATTGGAGCAAGCTTCGAGGTCTTGGAAACATCCGCTTTGATAAGGTAATCTAGTCTTATGGATTTATTCATAGTCCAGATGAGTCTTGTGTATACAAGAGAAGTGACAGAAACGTAGTGGTATTTCTTGTACTATACGTAGATAACATTTTAGTGATTGACAACAATATCAAAGTCTTATCGGGCGTAAGGGTATGGTTGTCCAAACAGTTTGATATAAAGGACTTAGGAGAGGTGGGACACATCCTTGGGATCAAGGTTATAAGGGATAGCAAGAAAAGGATGTTGTGCTTATCCCAAGCTTCATACATAGACACGATTATGGAGCATTTTAGCATGCAGAACTCTAAGAAGAGTTTTCTACCTTTCAGGCATAGAGTTCCTTTATCTTAGGAGATGTGTCCTAGATCATCTGAGGAGATAGAGGAGATGAAAATGGTTCCTTATGCTTCGATAGTAGGAAGCCTCATGTATGCGATGCTCTGTACGAGACCAGATATCTGCTTTGCCGTGGGCATGGTCAGCAGATATCAGAGTAATCCAGGACAGGGACATTGGACTACGGTAAAGCATATACTACGGTAAAGCATATATTGAAGTACTTGAGAAGGACTAGGGATTATATGCTAGTTTACCGGCCAGACCAATTACTCCCTGTGGGTTACATGGATTGCGACTTCCAATCAGATAGGGATAACAGTAAGTCTACCTCAGGTTTTGTGTTTACTTTGGGAGGTGGAGCCATTGTATGGAGGAGTGTCTAGCAGAAATGCGTGGCAGACTCCACCATGGAAGCTGAGTATGTGGCAGCCTCTGAGGCGGCCAAAGAAGCTGTATGGCTCAGGAACTTCCTGATGGACTTGGATGTGATTCCTGGTTTGCCCAGAACTATCACAATTTATTGTGATAATAATGGTGCAGTTGCAAACTCGAAGGAAACACGAGCTTATAAGGCAAGTAAACACATAGAGCGCAAGTACCACTTGATACGAGAAATCGTAAAAGAGGTAGAAGTTGTTGTCGCCTAGATTGCATCAGAGGATGACTTGATAGACCCTTTCACTAAGGCCCTTCTAGCGAGAGCTTTGATAGGCATGTGGAGGGAAGGGGAATCAGATGTATGGCAGTATGAGGACAACATAGTCTTTTAGTATAAGTGGGAGATTGTAGGGATGTATACTGAAAAGTCTATCTTTTGTATGAACATCTTTATAAGAATCACATGATCATTGTTTGCATATTTTTATGGTTATGCAATATTGTCTAATACTTTACATTGTAGATAACATGGTGTGTGGTGTCACACAGGAGATCATGTTATCGGTACCTTGAAAAGTATAAGTAAAGGCTCACAACCAAGATGGCTTTGGATAAACCATCGGAATGGTCGTAGTGTGATTTAGTATTGGTTTGTCTTGACCATAGAATCACACTAGTGCACTTTGTGTGTATTGAGCAGGACCGACTTAGAGGTAATTCGATTTATTGCTGACTACATAATCGAATCGGACCTCAGATATTATATTGTACATTCTCTTAATTCTGATATAATAACGGGCACATATACTTAGTACTCATCTCTTTGATTTACCAATGGGCGAGATTTATAGATTAAATCGATAGACTCGGTAAGTTGGGAGATGATATTATTTATATGGTGTGCCGTTGATTATAGGAGGAAACCGTGTCCTATATATTAGGATGATGATGTCCCCTTGAGGAGCTCATAAAGTTCATCATGTAAACCCTGTAGGTGGACTTGGTCCGGCATGATGAAAAGGTTGAGTGGTACTACTCAAGGAGTTAGATGTCGATTAATTAATGGTCAGTAAATTAATTAATCAACGGACATTCGAGATCTTAAACACGGGGAGAAAATGTATAAATAATATATGGAGCCCATATTATCACATGGGGGTTGGTGAGGTAGATCAATGATAATCCTTTAGTGGATTGGATTATCATTAGTGGATCGGACTTTATGTGGGCTTGATCCATGGGTGGCCAAGATCCAACTCCTCCTCATGGTCCCTAATGTAGCCTATTAACATCTCATGAAGCTTAGATCCAATGGATGAAAACAAAACTCTAGATCCAAAGGTAGAGATTATATCTCTAGATCCGACGGTTGAGATTAAATCTCTAGATCCGACGGTTGAGATTAAATCCCTAGAACCAATGGAGGAGATTAAATCATGGCTTGAGCCCAACTCTATAAATAGATATCATGAAGTGGGAGGCAAGAGATAGCATGGCTTAAGGGGATTAGGGTTAGCTTCCTTTGGAGGCTAGATATCCTAGTTGGTTTAGGATTAGGTTTGGGTGGCTAGGGTTTTGGGAGCTATGGGTGGGCGGCAACTCAAGGAGGAGTTTTTCTTCTTCCTCCTAAGGTGTGGCCGGTTCCTTCCATCTTCCCTCTACCTTGACTTGTGCTCATCCTAATCTTCTTCCCCACTTCCATGGCCAGCCATAAGGAGAGCAAGGATTAGGGTTTGGAGGATTAGGGTTTGGAGGCTTAGGGTTTAGGAGGCTTGGGTGGCACCAAATAAGGAAGTAGTTTGCTTTCTTCTTCCTCTCCTTTGGTGGCCGGCACCCACAGCCCTTTCCCAGCCCTTGGACAGCATCCAAAGACCCCTTCTTCTTCTCCTTAGGTGGTGGAAACAAGATATAGGGCTTTCCCTTGGTGTCTTGGCCGGTTTCCACCATTATCTCCTTCTCCTTGTTGACCGGCGGCAAGCATTCTCCTTGTTGCTTGTTGGTTGGCTATAGGAAGGAGAAGAGCTTTGTTTCTATTCTTCCTCTTGCTTTGGAAGAGCAAGGAAGGAAGATTTGCGATCCAGGAGCTTCGACTTTTGGTAGAGCGTCGCCCACACGACGTCCGAAAGGAGGAAGGACATACATTAGAAGATCGAGAGGTATATCGATTCTCTAATCTTTATATGTTACATGTTTGTATTTGTTTTTCAATTATGAGCATGATATAAATCTATATATGGCTAAATAATACTTGGATCCCGAGCATAAACACGAAAACCGGCGATCCGGACATCGTCTATTCCGCGGCTACTCGTAGTATAGAATATGGTCGCTTGAACAACTAGTTTGTTCAAGTGACCTCTCTAAACGAATAACACGACGATGACTTGGTTGTTTGGGCAATCCTTTTTTTTCTAGGATTAAATTTTTAATCCGGGGACATCTAGGGGATCGCCATGAACAAACGACCGAGGTGAAGTGAGAAGCGAAGTTTCCCCTCACGGACTCGATAAGCTAAAACCATTAAATTGGTATGAGAGCTTCTAGGGGTAAAAACCCTACAATAACAAGTCCAACAGATAAATCCGGATCGAAATAAGGAACATCCGAAATCAAAAGAAAACATAAATCCATGCTGGGACCCTCGGAGACGAGATGAGATAATGACAGCCAGCGATGCTCCAAGCCATCACGAAGACTTCTACCTGTTACCTGGGCGACAAAAAAACCCAGGGTCCGTGGTGGTGAGTATAACTCAGCAGGTAATAAGAAAAATATGTATATATCAAATATCACATGTAATTCAATAGACAAATCTATAGGTACATCAGGTAAACACCAGCATGATAATCATATATATGTATATACCTTCTAACCAAATGAACAATGAAAAATGCAGACATACGTGAAGGTTCGCTACGCTACACCTATCCAACCTGAGCACATATCCACAATATATATATATTGGTCTCACAGGAAATCTAGTCTAAACCATACAACATCATAAATATTGGTCGAAGGTATCTAATGGTCCAACCAACAAGTATATAGGTATCTGATACAACCATATAACAAATGCGAGTAGTATGTATGAAGATGATGTACAATCAAATGCAACAAGCATAGTACAATCAAATACAACATCACAATAAGCATATATATATAGACTGTATCTATATATATACTAATCACAATCATCTATATATATATATATATATACATGCATATATGTATATATATGGCAATATGCAAAATGCCATAAGATACAGCAATGTAGCATGCATGGTCACGCCTGGCATCCCTACTCGCTACCACGACCCCAGTGTGGCCTAGGTGGCATGACATGACAACTATCCCAACTCAATACTAACCACTGCTCTAGAGTGGCCGAGTGAGCAGTATGATCGAGTAGCATATGAGCATAAAGAGCTCGCTACACAACGGGGGTCCCTGCTGCTAGCCACTCCGACTGACACTACCTATGAGTGGTCGAGTGCCATGCACCCAGGAGAACTGCACACAACTCCAACTACCACTGTCTATAGTCGTAGAGTGTGGCACAACAAATGCTCTGTCCTCACACCAGTTACTCCTCCATGAGTAACCTGGGAGGCAGGATGACTGACGACTCTCTCAACCACAAGGGAGATTATGTCGTCAGTATGCATGCAAATGATATGAATGCACAATCACACATACAGACATCCACCACAGACTCTCTATTCTACAGAGAGTCATACCAATCTGATCAACGCACTCTCTATTCTGCAGAGAGTCGTACTCAACTGATCATCACACTCTCTATCCTGTAGAGAGTCGTGCTCAACTGATTGACGCACTCTCTATCATGTAGAGAGTCATACTCAACTGATAATAATAAGCTAGGACCACCGATCCGTAGCAACACACTAATCACAATTCACCTGACCATTACACAACACCTGATCGGTAGTAAACATGCAACATAAGGGTAATGGAATCAATCCTACATTCCGGACCTTACTTACCCACGGATAACCTTTTACCCAATTTACAAATCATGTCATCATCTGTACTCCAACATCTACACCCTACTAAACATTTATAGATCTTCTTACATCACATCTGTAACTCCTCAATCATGATAAAGGAAAATTGGATATCAACATTTGAGCATATATAGCCAACGACAAGTATCAAGCATAAGGATAAATAAGAGCAGGGTCAAGATAATATGAACATATAATATGATCATATCTATGTATAAATCTGAATGCAACTACAACTACCTGACTAGGGTAGGAAATTACCCACCTGTTGAGAAGCTCGTATTAAGGGTCTTCGTGTTCACGTCTCTATCTCAAATCCAGGTCTTGTAAATACAACATACATAAAAAAATGTCGACGTATTCAAATTGTAGGTATAGAAATCTAATCCAACCTAAATCTTTGGCTGATTCGCTATTATCTACAAGGGTGGCTCTGTTGGGGATCGATTAGACGCTAGAGGGGGGGGTGAATAGCGCGTGCTAGTACCGATGATGGAATTCGTTGCGTGCTTGTCTACAAATTGTGTTAGTGCAGTGGAAATAGAAATAATAAAATAAATACAACACAAACACAAGCACTACACAATCATATAACGTGGTTCGGAACCGAATGGTTCCTACTCCACGGATCGAGCTCTAAAGAGCTCTAGCGATACCACAAACACCACTAAGCAATAAACTTCTTCTCGACAATAAGTCAGAGGTGGAGAAACCTCGTACAATAAATTACAACAAGTAATACAAAGTAAACAAGCAAATACAAGTGAAAATGTAAAGAACACTTTACAAACTAGGGTTTTGAGCGCTTGCTAGTCGGTTGCTTGGATGAGCTTGAAGGGCCCTGAAATGCACCTGCAAATCGCCTTCAAATCGCCTCACCAAAGCTCCCAAAGAACTAATGCCGAAATCCTCCATGAGCTCCTCTTTTTAACCTGCATCGGGCTGGATTTCTACCGATCAGTCAACTGCCATAAGTCACCAGTCGACTGATGTCACTGTTGATGTGAGACAATGACTCAATTCATGCTAGAAAAGTTCCAACGGGACTCTCACCAATCGACTGCCAACATTGACAGTCGACTGCCAGCCCCGTAGTCGACTGCCTAGTCGGCTACAGAGCATTCTGTGCTCGCGACTCAAATGGCAGTCGACTGCCAATAGTCAACTTCTCCAATTAGCAGTCGACTGCCAACAGTCAACAGCTCCAATGAGCAGATGACTGCCAAGGCAATTTCAGCCCTAAATGGCAGTCGAGCTCTAGCCAACTCACGGCAGTCGAACCGGCCATAATGCCAGTCGACTGCCAACCTCAAAGATGAGGTTTTAACCCAAGTATGATGTCCCTATACTTGCTAGACCACCCTTAGCCTAGACCTAAGCCATCTAGCCACCACTATCAGCCTCACGCCTCTCGGATCCCTCCAAGTCATCCATGACTTGTTCATCCATCACGCTAGCCTTCAGGTGCTTCCATTGGCTATGTCATGCTAACGGTGTCTACACCGCCAAGGCACATTGGACTTACGCCGCCAAGACTCCGCTTGGACTTTTTGCCGCCAACCATTAGACTTATGCTACCAAGACTCCACCCTTGGACTTTATGCTGCCAATATCAAACCCCTTGGACTTCTCAAATGCCAAGACTCAAGCTTGGACTTTCCCTTGCCAACCCATGTTGGACTTTCCCTTGCCAAGACCCATGCTTGGACTTTTCATGCCAAGTACCCATGACTTGGACTTTACATTGCCAAGACCCATGCTTGGACTTCCCTTGTGCCAAGTACTCAAGACTTGGACTTTTCCAAATGCCAAGTGTCCCACTTGGACTTTCCATGCCAAGTACCCATGACTTGGACTTTACCTTGCCAATACCCATGCTTGGACTTTCCCATAATCACATGGTCAATCCTAGTCAACCATCAAAGTCTCCCTCGAGTCAAACTCGAGTCTGGTAAATTATAACCTGGGTCGATTGTATAAATAATCTCCCCAAAATATTAACTGACATCAATGTCAAACATACTATGTCAAACATCAAAATATCACTCGAGTCAAACTTGAGTCTGTTCAATCGTGACCTGGGCCGATTGCACCAATAATCTCCCCCTTTTTGATGTTTGACAAAACAAACCTTGAGTTAGGCCCCTAACTCAAACTCCCTTACCAATTTCTCAAATGGGTAATTTTACTTTCTCCCCCTTTTTGACATACATCAAAAAGGTTATCTCACCAAGGAGGTCAAAGTTGTTGGTGCAGTGAGGCACTGAAATCGAACCTGTGTTTTGATTATAGCAAAGACACAAAGTTAAGTCTATTTTGTTTTCTCACGAGCTGAATCGAGTGTGCAGAAGATTGATATACCTGGAGCTGAAGGCTAGCGACACCCGGAGAAAGCCGCGGTGGTCGAGCGACACTCGAGTGATTTCGGAGGGAGCCGAAGGAATCGAGTGGAAGGCCGGAAGCAAAAGCAATACGTAAGCATCGAGGTAAGCTCGAGTGTGCGAGAGTAAGTAAGGTCGTATCCTCTTTACGGGGATGATCTTAAGCGTAGATTCGACCAAAGACTTCTTATAGATGGTCTAGGTCGAGATCGGATGGTCGACGACCATCGAAATTATATTTTTGTTGTGCTAACTTTGACTTGCAACAAGCATCACGATCCGCTTGGAGGACTCGATCGTCAAACAATGATGATCGAAAGGTCGAATCGATCGATGATCGCCATCACGATCGATGATGGCCATCAGTCGACTGATGGTCAATGATCAGATTCGAGGAGTCAAGGATTATCACCAAATTTCAAGGGAAGATGTGCTCAAATTTGATTGGCTAGGGTTCCTCTCGAAAAGGAGCTCAAAGGCTATAAAAGGAGGGCCAAACCTAGGGTTTCATCAACAATTCTAAGCCTCCAAAAAGTCTCCGCAAAGCTACAATTCTCCGACAACGAAGTCCTTCCTTCCGACGTCTAGGTTTAATTTTTCTTATTTGTCTTTGTACGTCGGTATTATTTTGTTATCAGTTGTTCATCTACTTTTCGGAGCTTTTATCGTATACGAGGAGAGGGAGATTGTCCCTCTACCTTAAAGTTTTTTTGTATCGATTAATTCCTACCTCCAACGAGGAGGAGTTCCTTTAGTGCTTCTGCCCTCCGTACGTGGTCAAGGACCACTAGGTCCTTGGAGTAGTAGCCTTCGGCTACGAACCAAGTAAAACCCTTGTGTCGATTGTCTCTTTTATTTTATATTTACATTTCCGCTGCAATTAATTTATTTTCTCTAGAGTTTTAACGAACGAAAGTTAAAGAAAAGGTTTTTCGCTATTCACCCCCCCCTCTAGCGAACCGCATCGATCCAACAATTGGTATCAAAGCCGGGGGCGCTTAGATTTGGTGAAACCACCAATCTAACATTTTTTTTACAGATTTGTTTTTCGTTCGTTTAAATTTTTCTCCCGCACTACTAATCCAAGACGAAGTCTTGGTACTCTTCGTTTGATTTTGTTTTGCAAGTATTCGCTTTTGGAGAAGCCGACGGTCAAACGGGCATAACTTTTTGTACAAGTTGACCCACGACACCGTCTACCTACCAAATCGAAGCCCTCGCAGAGATCTACACTTCTTACCCGGGTTTACCCCCGTAACAAGTTGTTTTCGTCCTCAAAAATCGACGTTTAGTAGCCTTTCGGGGACATCGAAGGTTGTGAGTACTTACTTTTTATTTAGTTTCTCATTTCTTTGCTTAACTTTCTATTTTTTGTTTGTTTCTTTTTATTTCCCACACTACTAATCCAAGACGCAAGTCTTGGTACTTTCGTGTGTTTTTTTTCGTTGCTAGGTCTTCTTTTTAGTCTCCTTGTTTTTTGTTCTAATGGCCCATCTCGAGGGTTTTAGCACCGTCCGACCTCCGTTTTACAACGGAGATGATTTCCGTTATTGGAAAGGTCGGATGGAATGCTTTCTCAAAACCCAAATCGAGATGTGGATCATAATACAAACGGGTTTCACACTTCCGACTAATGAAGTGGGTGACTCCTTGGATTATGATCAATGGACCGTTGCAACAAAACGACAAGTCGAAGCCGATGCCAAGGCAACACAAATACTCCAATGCGGCTTGTCCAAGGAGGAGCTAAATCGCGTCGGCCCCTTCATAAGCGCAAAGGATCTTTGGACAAAGCTAATCGAGTTACACGAAGGATCGGATCAAGCTAAGGTTTGCAAACGTGATTTGTTATTCAATAAATTGTACACACTAAAAATGCAGGAACACGAGTCCGCGACGCAACTCCACGCCCGTGTCCAAGACATAGTCAACAACCTACACGCAATCGGGCAAAAGGTTGAAAACCGCGACCTTATTAGGTATGTCCTAAACTCTTTTCCGAGGACTACCTTATGGGCATCCATGGTTGATGCCTATAAGGTCTCTAAGGACCTTTCTAAACTTAGATTAGATGAACTCTTTTCGGATTTTGAATTACATGAGCAGTCCAACTCAGAACCCGAGAGGGGTATAGCCTTGTTTGCAGGTTCAAAGAAGAAGAAAATCACAAGCAAGCCACCACCACCCGAGGAGGAAGATGAGTCCGAAGAAGAAGTTGACCCGAATTTCTGCCAACTAATGAACCTAGCTCAAGGATAGCCAAGGATAGCCAAAGGGGAACCAGCGAACCACAACTCGACCCAACCAAGGTAAGCCTAAAAGTTCTAATATTAGGTGTTATGAGTGTAACAGGTTTGGACATATAAAGTCCGAGTGCCCCAAGCTCAACCACCAAGCGCCTAAGCACAAGAAGGCCCTCAACGCGACATGGGAAGAAGCGTCATCCGAAGAAGACGAAGACCACGTCTTCATGGCGAAATCAATTGAGTCAGACACGGAGACCGAACTTGAGTCAGAACCTGAGGATGACTCGGACTACGAAGCTACCTTCAAGTCAAGCCACGGATACGCATCCGGTTCAAAAGATACCCTTAAGGTGAGTCGAACTTTATTTAATACTTTACATAATATGGTTAGGTTTTTGTCTAGGAAGTTAGCTAAGTCCGAGTTCAAGGTCGAGACCCTTGTTGAGGAGGTTAAACTCCTCAAACACGAGGTCTCCCTAACCTCTTCGACTAGTCGAGTTCAAGAGAAGGACTCAACTCGAGTTGAAAAGCTCGAAGTTGAGAACTCTCTCTTGAAAAGTCAAGTCGAAGATCTTAGGAACACGTTGGAAAGGTTCACTTCGGGATCCAAAGGACTTGACCTCCTACTTGGATCTCAAAAGGCCGTGTACAACAAGGTTGGACTCGGGTTTAACTCAAACACGACTAATAGGTCGTATATGTCGATTGTAAGTCGACATAAGAAACATGTCCAAGCATGGGTCCCTAAGAACTTTTTGATTTCAACTCTAGGATCCAACCCGTACTGGGTTCCCAAGGACCAAATCCACTATGTGGATAGACCGAACCGATTCAACGGTCTAGGGGGAGCCAGTACAAAATATGTTTGTGCTTTAACTTAGAAATTGCATGTTTTAACTTAGAATGTTTATGCTTTAACTTAGAAATTGCATGCTTTAACTTAGAAAGTTTGTACTTTAAAACTTGTGAACTCACTTAGAACAAAAACATAACCAACTAAAATTTTTCGAAAAGATTGAGCCTCGGAGAGCCTCTTTTCAAAAACATAACCAACTAAAATTCTTCGAAAAGATTGAGCCTCGGGGAGCCTCTTTTCAAAAATAACTAGTTAGACGAGGAAATAATTTTAGGTAAGTCATCATTTTCTTGAAAATGGCTTTGTCTAAGGAAGTGGTCGATGATCCGATAAAAGAAGGCCCCTGTGCCTCGCCACGACCTGGAAGCCATGATCTTGAAAAGGTAAACTTGACAAGCCTAGGGTTAAATCCAAATCTAACATAAAATTACTTGAACCTAAATCCACTTAATCAACTTAATTAGAAGTCATCTCAAAATAAACACATAAGTATAACATGCTTGATCATATAGACTCCGGTGAGATGACCTAGGGTTAACAACTTACAACCAATTTTCTTAACAAAAATCTAACATCCAATCCAACCACCTTGTGTGTAGGATCAATGGATGTTGGACAGCGGTTGCTCCCGACACATGACCGGGGATCAACTCAAATTCGCAAAGCTTCGATTCAAACGACAAGGATCGGTAGCCTTTGGGAATAACGACAAGCTCAAAATCATCGGATCAGGTGATATCGAGCTTAACACGAATTTTGTTATTAAAAATGTATTACTTGTAGAGAATTTTGAATATAACTTACTTAGTGTAAGCCAATTGTGTGATAATAACTATAAGGTTATATTTCTAGAAAATGAATGTGTAATTAATACCAACGAAACCTCTAAAACAATTCTTAAAGGAACTAGAAATAACAACATTTATACGATCAACTTAACCAACTCCTCAACTAAGTGTCTTATGACACGGCAAGAGGAATCATGGTTGTGGCACCGACGACTCGGTCACTCGCACCCAAGACTCGTCCACAAGATGAGTCAGAGTGGCTTAGTCAGAGGCTTACCCAACCTCAACAATTTGGTTAATAAAATCTGTAATGCTTGTCAACAAGGAAAACAACCTAGGACACAAAATAAGTTAACTAACCAAGAACGAACCTCAAGTGTACTTGAGCTCCTGCATATGGATTTATTCGATTCACATGGAGCCAAGTCACTCAATAGAAGTCAATATTGCTTAGTCATAATTGACGACTACTCCAGGTTTACCTGGGTTAGGTTCATCAAACATAAAAATGATACCCTAGATCAATTAATCAATCTATTCAAATTAATCGAGAATCAAAAAGACCTTAAGGTTAAAAGACTTAGAAGCGATCATGGTGGTGAATTCGAAAATCAAAGGTTCACCGACTTCTGTAACCTAAACGGATACCACCATGAATTCTCTTGCCCTAGGACCCCTCAACAAAATGGCCTAGTGGAGCGGAAAAACCGAACTCTACAAGAAGCCGCTAGGACCATGTTGAATGAATACGACCTACCCGATAGATTTTGGGCAGAAGCCGTTAGCACGGCTTGCTATGTCCAAAATAGGATCCTTATGGTAAAGAGGCACCTTAAGACCTCGTACGAGATTTATCACGATAAAATACCTAACATCAAGTACTTTAGGGTATTTGGGTGTAAGGTACATATCCTAAACACTAAGGATTACCTAGGGAAATTTACATCCAAAACCACCACCGGAATCTTTCTAGGATACTCGACTACAAGTAAAGCTTATAGAGTATATAACCACGACACCCTCAGAGTCGAGGAGACTATCAATGTAGTATTTGATGAAGGACATGAACCTACAAAACCCCCGGCAACCCCAATTAGCGAGCCGATTCATACTAGACCTAACTCTGATCCGGAGATCAGGTCTAGTGTTAATCCTAACCTAGGTCAACCTAGTCACTCTATTGATCAAGTGATAGATGACTCCAACCAAACTAGTGTTCAACCAAGTCACCCCATTGATCAAGCATTAGGTGACACAAACCCAACCCAATCTAGGATTCAGACTAACCACCCTATCGATCAAGTAATAGGAGATCCTAATCTAGGAGTTCGAACTAGAGCATCCTATAGGAACCTTAGTCAAATTTCCTTAATTTCAAAGATAGAACCCAAATCAATTGAACAAGCTCTTCTTGATCCCGATTGGATTATTGCAATGCAAGAAGAGCTAGCTCAATTTACTAGGAATGAAGTGTGGGAATTAGTACCATCACCTAAAGACAAACCGATAATTGGAACAAGGTGGGTGTTTCGAAACAAGCTTGATGATAAAGGTGAAGTAGTTAGAAACAAGGCTAGGTTAGTCGCCAAAGGATTTAGCCAAGTTGAAGGCTGAAACCTATGCCCCAGTAGCTAGACTCGAATCCATTCGAATGTTGCTAGCTTATGCCGCACATCGAGGATTTAAGCTGTTTCAAATGGATGTTAAGTCGACATTCCTAAATGGATACATTAAAGAAGAAGTTTATGTTAGCCAACCCCCCGGATTCGAAAATCTAGATAAACCCGACCATGTTCTAAAACTTAAGAAAGCTCTCTATGGACTTAAACAAGCTCCTCGAGCTTGGTACGAGAGACTTTCAATACATCTTAAGTCAAAAGGGTTTAACCAAGGCTTAGTTGACCCAACTCTCTTCGTAAAAACCTTAGGTAAAGAAATATTCATAGCTCAAATTTACGTAGACGATATAGTTTTTGGAACCTCTAACTCAGCCTTACTAAACGAGTTCGTTTCACTCATGGAAAGTGAGTTCGAAATGAACTTGGTAGGCGAGTTAAGTTTCTTTTTAGGTCTACAAATTAAACAAACTAAGGATGGTATATACCTATATCAACAAAAATACACTAAGGAGTTAATTAAAAGATTTGGAATGCAAGACGCTAAGATAATGAACACCCCAATGGCGATTAATGTTAACATAGGAGAAGACCTAGAAAGTAAGTCCATTGACTTAAAATACTATAGGAGTGTAATAGGGAGTCTCCTGTACTTAACTGCAAGCCAACCTGATATCTTATTTGCAGTAAGTATGTGCGCCAGATTTCAAACCTGTGCCAAGGAGTCTCACCTAACCCTAGTTAAGCGTATCCTTAGATATCTAAAGGGTACACTTAATGTCGGTATTTTGTATCCTAGATCTACCGAGTTCGAACTAATCGGCTACTCCGATTCGGATTATGCCGGTAGTAAACTCGACAGAAAGAGCATGAGTGGTTGTTGTCAACTACTCGGCTCGAGTCTAGTGAGTTGGTGCAGTAGGAAGCAACATTGTGTTGCCTTGTCTACCACCGAAGCTGAATACATCGCGATGGGTGAGTGTGTCACTCAGCTTCTTTGGATGAAGCACACCCTCCGCGACTTTAAGTTAGACTTTACGAATACTAAACTTCACGTAGATAACATTAGTTCAATTAATCTTACAAAGAATCCAATATGTCACTCTAGGACCAAACATATAGAAGTCATACACCATTTCATTCGAGAACATGTGGACAACGAAGCCATACAACTCGAGCACGTCGAATCAAATCTAACCTAGCGACCTATTTACTAAACCCCTACCCGGCCGAATTTAGTCTATTAAGGCGACTAAAATTGGGCATGTGCGTAATAGAATAAGAACTTGCAAACGATATTTTTTGACTATTATTTCTTATTTTTCATTTTGATGGAAATAGCATAGGACATACCTTAGATAACATGAACCTATAGATTTAAGGAGCCAGTACATCTCACAACACATAGGACTAATGTGTTTGTGTACTTAGCCAATGAGATGGGCGTGAGATGTTAGGACCCTACCTGTGTTCCAAGATGTAGATCAAGTGCGTCAATATGAACCTGAGTATAAATATGCAACTAATATTAACCAACTCTAATCAGGACTTGTTGATAATATCATTTCAATCAAGTCAAACTAGAGTTGAACATTTAGATGAATTATTTTCACATACTATTTTTAAACTTAATGACAATTATTTGATTTCCACACACCCTCACCTAAGTATATATACGGTAAAAGGGGGAGAAAAAGGCCAAAGTTAAGGGATCAAAATTTTTTATCCCTTCTGAACTTAACTTTACTTACAAAAGTTAAGGTTCAATAAATTCAAAGTTAATTTGATAATTTCTTTAAAACTCGACTTTAAACACTTTAGGTTTAACTTGTTCTAAATCAAAAGGAAATTAAGAACTGTACAACATGTAAATTGAACGAAGTACATGAAGGATGGCATTTGCGGCCCGTCGCTTGGTGCATCAGGGACCGCCCGGACGGAGGCGAATGGAGTGAGCCCAAAGGAAGCATACCTCTAGGGCATAAGGCGAGAAGGATGGCATTGCGGCCGTGCGCTTGGCACATCAGGGGCGTAGGCGAGGAAGAGGCCGATGGGAACTCGCATGAGGAATGTGGACTTAGCCAAGTGGCTAAAATGAGTGTCGGGAACTCGAACAACTTGGTGTTTGAGGTTTTGCCGGCAATGATCGTAGCATAGGTGCAGTTCGGTAGTCCAAGTCGACTAAGATTCGGTAGGTGTAAGGCTACGTTTGGTGCTTGAGTCATTGCCATGGGTGGCGGTCGGCCCGATGTCGGCAATGATCGGGTGGGATGGCAATCGGTGATGGAAGTGTCGAGCGAGCGCTCCGTAGCCGATCGGGCGATCGACTACTAGGTCACGATGCCGACCCACGGAAGTCGACTGGTAGGAGATCCGTTGGAACTTGTCCGACGTGGATCTGGCCATTGTGAGACAACGAACACAGGGGCAGTCGACTGATGGGCGCGAAAACATCTTGATGCAGGTTATAAATGGAGCTCGAGTTGGAGGATTTCGCCAAGCCTTTTGTGAAGCTATTGGAGGGGAATTGTTGCTGCATTCCAGACCTTCAAGAGCCATCTAAAGCAAGCAACAAGCAAAGGATTCAAAGCAAGCGTTGTAAAGTGTTCTTTACGTGTATTTCGTATTTGTCTTTGTATTGCTTGTATTTCATTACTTAGTGTAATTGCTTGTGAGAGGTTTCTCCACCTCCGACGTGTAGTCGAAAAGGAGTGTTACAGTTAGTGCCGTGCGCATAACTAGAGCTCGAGGAGCTCACCCGTGGAGTAGGAACCATTCGGTTCCGAACCACGTATATCGTGTGTGTTTGCATGTGCTTATTTGTTGTTAGTATTATTATTGTTTTATTGTTTCCGCTGCGCTAATGACAATCGTAGACAAACAACGCAACGAGAACGAACGAATTACGACATCCATCGTAAGAGGGCTATTCACCCCCCTCTAGTCGGCCGTACCGATCCCCTACAAGTGGTATCAGAGCCGAGGTCGCTCTTCAAGGACTAACCGCCGCGAGAGCACTACAAATGGCCGGCTACATCCATCCACCAAAATTCGATGGAGATTTTGCTTGGTGGAGAAAACGGATGGAGGTATATCTAGAAATCGATTTTGATTTTATGCTAGTAGTAGAAAACGGTTTCGAATTGCCTAGGGATGAAAGAAATAGGCAAATTGAGAAGTGAAGGTGGACCCAAGACCAAATGAAGGAGTTCAAGACAAATCTCGAGGTAATAAAACTACTTAGTGATTTGTTACCTAATCATATTTGGTCTAGATTGGGTGATTATAGGGATGCAAGGGAATTATGGAATAAGGTAATGAAATTCCAAGAAAATTCCCAATCGACACAAGTAGAGGAGAATGCCGAAGAAGAAGCACCCACAACATTTGAAGATGTTGATGATTTGGTGGAGACCTCCACCTCTAGCATTGAGGGGGAGGAAAGGCAATCTTCCATCCCAGAGCAAGAACAAGAAGCATCCACATCCGGGAGAAGTGAAGATCATGAAGAGGCCTCCACCACCTCCCTAGGTAACTCAAGTATTATTATTTTAAATAAAAATCACATAATATGTTTTGAGTGTAGGGAGAAAGGGCATTACAAGAGCAAATGCCCTAAATTGGCTAAGAAGAAGGCATCAACACCAAAAGTCAACCCAAAGTCAAACGATGCCGGTGTTCCCAAAATCAAGAGCAAAGAGCACATTGTGTGCTTCAAATGCAATCAAAAGGGACACTACCGAAGCCAATGTCCTAGGGGGAGGAAGAAAGGGCAAGAAGGTGCAACTCATGTAGGGGGAGCTCCTAAAGCTAACCCTAAGGTACATTTAGTTAATGCACCTTTAATTCCTAGAGTTAAAAATCATGTTAAGAATTATTTTAGCTCTCTTGCTATTATCAATGAAAAGCATGCTAAGAGAAACAATAAGGTGTATTGTCTAGGTGCCAAGCATGTTCATATGACTAAAGACAAACCTAGGACTCATAACTCTAGAAATATCTTGCCTAGGGAGTCAATTAGGAGAGTAGAAGAAAATTTGGGTATTAATCCCAAAAAGTCTAGGCACATGCCTAAGAAGAAGAGGTTTTCCCAAAAACCTAATGAAAATTCAAAAATGAGAAAATTAGAGCTAGAGAACCAAGTCTTGAGGTCAAGACTTGAGAGAATGGAGAAAGCCCTTAGAATCATAGAAAATTCAATTCTAGGGTCAAATGCCCAAAAGTCAAGACCTAAGGTTCAAAAACGGTCTAAGGGCAAGGAAGGTTTGGGTGACAAACCTAAGCCCAAGAAGACTTATCATAATGTTCCATTTAATTATGGAACTATTTCTAGGTCTAGGAAAACCAAGGCTAATAGGGAAGTAATCCCTAAGTCTAGCCATGGTGTGTGTTTAGTGGCTAAGGACTTAAGAAAAATCAAGAAAGCCACTAAGAAGGTCAATGGAGGAGTCACCTCTAGAGTTGACTTAGGAAAGACCCAAAAGACTATGGCTTCAAAGCCTAAAAGGGTCATTAGGAAGGTATCTAGGGAAGTTATCCCTAGAGAATACCTTGTTAACCCAAGGAGCTCCAATAGATATTGGGTTCCTAAAAGCGTGATCGATTCACGCTAAATGGGTTAGGATGTGTCAACCCTAAGTGGATGGGTAGTTAACCTAACCATAGTAGAGTTGACACATTAGGGTGTGTCAATGTGCTTGAGAAGTTAAAAATGATTTAAATTGGCACATTTAGGTCTTAGAGGTATTGGTGTGCCATTTTGGGTTTTTGGCACACTAGGGAAATGAATGGCATTAAGGCAAAATGAATTTAATTCCTAGAAATGGCAACTTAATTTTTAATACTTAGGTATTCTATACCTTAGTATATTTTACTTGCCATTCTTTATTTGCCTTGCCATGTCATGACATCATCTTCATTTTTATCTATAAAATGTCATGATCATGTTTAGATTTATGTTTAGATGTCATGTATGCTTAAGTTTCATTCACATGTCATGACATCATGATATTGGCATATGTTTTTATCTATATCATATCTATGCCATAATCATATCATGCATGAATTAAAATGGAGTTAAGGACTATGGCATAATTTGAAAGGAATCAAATAATGTTGCCTAGAAATATGTATGAAAACATAAACAAAACAAAACCCACATCTCACACAAAAAAATTTGACTTGTATGTGTTTTGCACATCTAGATATTGGTGAGATGTTTAGGAAAAAGAAAATAAAGTGTTTTTTAAAAACTTTTTGAAAAACCTTGGTGAAGCCTATCTTTTGATAGCTATCACCATTGAATGGGATGATACAAAGAGGGCTCTTTATTGAAGCTTTTCTAAAACTTTTGAACTTTGTATCAATCTCCTAATTTAGTGGGTAAAATAATTTTCCAATATTTTTCACCCATAGTGTTTAGGATAAATATTATACGTATGCATTTTCAAGATTTTTAAAATTACGTATATTTACTTATGGATTTTGAAAATCCAAATTACGAAATCTCAAATCAGATTATGATCATTATCGCCATGGGTGGCGATCGGTGATGAGAGTGGCAATGATCGATTTGATCGATTTGCCCCGATTTCGGGTAAATCTTGTTGGTTAGGCCCATGTTCAGCTAGGTTAAGGTCCCCTAACCACTCCTAACCCTAGGATATGCTTGGGAGAGCATTAAAGAGGGTGGCAATCCATTGGATATGGATTAGGAGTTGGGTTGAGGGTGAGTATCAATTTTAAGGTGGAAAAGAGTTCATTGTTGAACTTTCCCTTAATTTTGATTTGGTTAATGTTCCTATTGGCTTAGGGACTCTCCAAGGACATTGTTGGTGCAATGGTCAAGGGGGAGCAAGCCTCTAGGGGGAGGTATCCATCATGGGAAGATGGATGTGTATTTCCTCATGAGAGGAAAATTGGGTTGCCTCTCTTTAAGTGATATGGGATCACTAGAAAGATGGTAGGCATGTGTTCCTCCAAGGGAGAGATTGTAAGATCTCATTGGGATATGAGACATTCATACCCTTGGGGAGGACCTTTTTGATGTAATGTCAAAAAGGGGGAGAAGTTACCAAGTTACCAATTAAGGTTCGTTGGAATTCTCATTGGGATATGAGAATTACCAATATGGGAGAATTGGTAGACTTAAGATGGTAGTTTTGTCAATCATCAAAAAGGGGGAGATTGTTGGTGCAATCGGCCCAGCAGTACCTTGATGGTATTTTGATGATAGACAAAACTCATGACATGGGATTGTCATGGGAAAGTCCAACATGGGTTGGCATGGAAAATCCAAGCATGGAGCTTGGTGTGGGAAAGTCCAAAGCATTGCGAAGCCGTGCGCTTGGTGCTTGGCATGGGAAAATCCAAAGCATTGCGAAGCCGTGCGCTTGGTGCATTTGGGAAGTCTTGAGGACTTGGTAAGTTCACTAGGCTCGGGGTCCTTGAGTTGGTGAAGGATGGCATTGCGAAGCCGTGCGCTTGGTGCATCCGAGGGACCGCCAGACGGGGAGCGAATGGAGTGAGCCCAAAGGGAAGCATACCTCTAGGGCATAAGACGAGAAGGATGGCATTGCGAAGCCGTGCGCTTGGCACATCCGAGGGACGTAGGCCGAGGGAAGAGAGCTTCAGTGGGGAACTCCATGAGGAATGTGGACTTAGCCAAGTGGCTAAGACTGAGTGTCGGAGGCTCAAACAACTTGGTGTTTGAGGTTTTGCCCGACAATGATCAGTAGCATAGGTCGGATTCGGTAGTCCAAGTCGACTAGGGTTTGGCCCGGTGTAAGGCTACATTTTGGTGCTTAGCGATCATCATGGGTAGCGATCGTGATGTCGGCAATGATCGGCTAGTGGATGGCGGTCGATGATGGAAGTGTCGAGCATAGAATGCTCCGTGGCCGTCGGCGATCGACTACTAGGTCACGATCATTGCCCGACCCACAGCGGTGATCGGTAGGAGATCCGTTGGAACTTGTCCGACGTGGATCTGGCCGTTGTGAGACAACGGACACAGGGGCAGTCGACTGATGGGCGCGAAAACAGCTTGATGCAGGTTATAAATGGAGCTCGAGTTGGAGGATTTCGCCAAGCCTTTTGTGAAGCTATTGGAGGGGAATTGCTGCTGCATTCCAGACCTTCAAGAGCCATCTAAAGCAAGCAACAAGCAAAGGATTCAAAGCAAGCGTTGTAAAGTGTTCTTTACGTGTATTTCGTATTTGTCTTTGTATTGCTTGTATTTCATTACTTAGTGTAATTGCTTGTGAGAGGTTTCTCCACCTCCGACGTGTAGTCGAAAAGGAGTGTTATAGTTAGTGTCGTGCGCATAACTAGAGCTCGAGGAGCTCGCCCGTGGAGTAGGAACCATTCGGTTCCGAACCACGTATATCGTGTGTGTTTGCGTGTGCTTATTTGTTGTTAGTATTATTATTGTTTTATTGTTTCCGCTGCGCTAACGACAATCGTAGACAAGCAACGCAACGAGAACGAATGAATTACGACATCCATCGTAAGAGGGCTATTCACCCCCCCTCTAGCCGGCCGTACCGATCCCCTACAATCATCATGCTTGGACTTAGGGTTTTCTTAAACCCCCCCCCCCACTTTTTCCTTGATTTATGTCAAAAGGGGGAGAAAAGGCCAAAGTTAAGGTTCAAGAAAAGGCCAAAGTTCAATTTCAAATTTTTGAAATTGATAACTTAACTTAAAACTTTGATTCTGGCCTAAGTTAAGGGGGAGTAAGGTTTAGGTTTCAACTCTTCTGAATTGAAAACTTTAAAGGCCCAAGTTAAGAAATCAAAAGTTAAACCTTTTGAATAATTAACCTTTTGACTTAACTTTTGATTACTTAACTTGCACTTATTTTTGACTCTAAGAAGCCTAACTTAACTTTTGTGTTTGGAGAACTAAAAGTCTTTTTCAAGTACTCACCCTCGGTCAAGGGGGAGGGTTCCTCTAAGGGGAGAACTTGAGAAATATTTTTACTACTCCTACTTTTGCTGTTTCATGCACTTAATTTCCTTAACTTTGTGTGTTTTTGCCATATATCAAAAAGGGGGAGATTGTTGGTGCAGTGAGGCACCGAAATCGAACCTGTGTTTTGATTATAGCAAAGACACAAAGTTAAGTCTATTTTGTTTTCTCACGAGCTGAATCGAGTGTGCAGAAGATTGATATAGCTGGAGCTGAAGGCTAGCGACACCCGGAGAAAGCCGCGGTGGTCGAGCGACACTCGAGTGATTTCGGAGGGAGCCGAAGGAATCGAGTGGAAGGCCGGAAGCAAAAGCAACACGTAAGCATCGAGGTAAGCTCGAGTGTGCGAGAGTAAGTAAGGTCGTATCCTCTTTACGGGGATGATCTTAAGCGTAGATCCGACCAAAGACTTCTTATAGATGGTCTAGGTCGAGATACGACCATCGAAATTATGTTTTTTGTTGTGCTAACTTTGACTTGCAGCAAGCATCGATCCCGGCTTGGAGGACTCATTGCCGTCAAGCAGCGATCATTTGCAGAAGGTCGGCCAATCGACTGATGCTGCCATCAGTCGACTGATGATGGCCATCAGTCGACTGATGGTCAATGATCAGATTCGAGGAGTCAAGGATTATCACCAAATTTCAAGGGAAGATGTGCTCAAATTTGATTGGCTAGGGTTCCTCTCGAAAAGGGGCTCAAAGGCTATAAAAGGAGCGCCAAACCTAGGGTTTCATCAACAATTCTAAGCCTCCAAAAAGTCTCTGCAAAGCTACAATTCTCCGACAACGAAGTCCTTCCTTCCGACGTCTAGGTTTAATTTTTCTTATTTGTCTTTGTACGTCGGTATTATTTTGTTATCAGTTGTTCATCTACTTTTCGGAGCTTTTATCGTATACGAGGAGAGGGGGATTGTCCCTCTACCTTAAAGTTTTTTTTGTATCGATTAACTCCTACCTCTAATGAGGAGGAGTTCCTTTAGTGCTTCTACCCTCCGTACGTGGTCAAGGACCACTAGGGCCTTGGAGTAGTAGCCTTCGGCTACGAACCAAGTAAAACCCTTGTGTCGATTGTCTCTTTTATTTTATATTTACATTTCCGCTGCAATTAATTTATTTTCTCTAGAGTTTTAACGAACGAAAGAAAAAGAAAAGGTTTTTCGCTATTCACCCCCCCCCCCCTCTAGCGAACCACATCGATCCAACACAAAGTTCAAACATGAACTCTTCCACCCTTAAATTTGATACTTTGACCTAACACCTCTTCAAATCCATATCCAATGGATTTTTACCCTTTATAATGCTTTCCAAAGCAGATCCTAAAATTAGAAGTAGTTAAGAAACTTTACTATGGCTGAAAATGGGCTAAACAACCTTGTTTTTCCTAAAATCAGCTTGGCAGTCGACTACTTTCAATAATCAGTCGACTGCCACCCTTATCAGTCAACTGCCACTAAGAGTAGTCGACTGATAACTGAAAATCTTGATTTTTAGTTATCAGAAATGAGATTTGGGAAAACAAAAATAATTATACGTAATTCAAAAAAACATGAAATTTGATACGTATAATACCTGTGACCAATACAATGGTTGAAAAATGATAGGAAAATATTTTACCCATAAAAGAGTGAGTTTGATACAAAACACAAAACCATTGAAATTTTCAATGTTTTGGCCCTATTTTGTATCAACTCTATCAATGGTTATTGCTATCAAAAGATAGACTTCACCAAGGTTTTTCAAAATGATTTTAAAATATTTTTAAAACATTTTTAAAACCTTATTTTGGATCCTATTCCTTGGGCTCTATGTACATGACTTATACACAAGCTTTTCCAATGATCCACCAATGAAATTAGATGAGTTATAGTCCATCTAGATGCGAAAATTATGCACCTTGAACTCAACTCATATCCTAGCATCTCACATGTATCTAGGGTGTATAAATACACATACATGTCAATGTAATGTGAGATGTGAGTTTTGTTCTCCATAATCTAGGGGTTTATGCATTTTTCTAAGGCAACTTTACTTGATTCCATTATAAATGGGACTCCAAGTCACGTCAAAGTCTTTAACTCAATTTTAATCAAATGCATGAATGATTATGACATTAATGATGATATAAATAAGCATATGCCCATAATCATAATGTCATGGCATAAAATGAAATATAAAAACACATGACATTTAATCCTAAACATGACATATAAAATGATTAAAAATAAGCATGATGTCATGGCATGTTATATGGCAAACAAAACATGGAAAATAAAATATATATGTATAATAATACCTAAATTTTAATATTAATTGTCATTTGATATAATTAAATATATTTTGCCATATTATCACTAATCTCCCAAGTGTGCCAAAAATCTAAAATGGCACACTATGACCTCTAATCCTAAATTTTTCCAATTTGATTGATTTTTCATAAGCTTCAAAATATATTGGCACATCCTAAAATCTTTTAGGATATAAGCTCAAATGTATTTCCAAGGTAACCATAACCTTAAATTTCATCTTTGCTATGGTTGAGTTAACTACCCATCCAATCATGGTTGACATGACCTAACCCATCTAGCGTGAATCAATCACGCTCTTAGGAACCCAAAATCTATTTGACCTCATTGGGTTAATTAGGTATTCATTAGGGATGACCTCCCTAGATACCTTCCTAATGACCCTCCTAGACATGGTAGCCTAGGTCATTTTGGTCTTACCTAGGTTAACCTTAGGGATTGCCTCCCTAGTAACCTTCTTAGTGGTCACCCTAGGTTTCCTTGAAACCCTAGCCACTATGCATCTACCTTGGTCAACCTTAGCGATGACTTCCCTATTGACCTTGGTATTCCTAGACCTAGATTGTGTTCCATAATCAAATGGAACACTATTATAAGCCACCTTAGGCTTAGGTTTGTGACCCAAACCATTCTTGCCCTTGGTTGACTTTTGTTTCTTGGGTCATAGATGTTGACTTTGAGGTTTTGACCCTTGACTTTGACCAGTAGACCCTTGAAATTGATTTTGTATATTCCTAAGGGTCTTTTCTAATTTCTCAAGCCTTGACCTCAAGTCTTGATTTTCTAATTCTAATTGCCCAATTTTTGAATTTTGATTTGGTCTTTGGGCAATATCATTTCCCCTTGGCATATGCCTACCCTTCTTAGGGTTAATGCCTAAATCGTCCTCAATTTTTCTAATAGATGCCTTAGGTAAAATATTTTTAGGGACATTAGTCCAAATTTCTCCTTCTTCCTAAGGTCGACTTTCTTAGCTCCTAAGCGATATTCTCTATTTCTAGCATGCTCTTTATGATAAATAGCAAGACTATTAAAATTATTCCTAGCATGCTTTTGACTAGAATTTAAAGAACAAACATTGTTTAAATATACCTTAGGGTTAGCTATAGAAGCTCCCCCGACTTGTAATGCTCCTTCTTTGACTCTCTTGCTCCCCCTAGGGCATTGATTCCTAAAATGCCCCGGTTGTTGGCACTTGAAGCAAATGATGTGCTCTTTGCTTCTTTTAGTGGGGAAACTGACATCTTTTGATTTTTCTTGAGGTCTTGGTGCTAGAGGAGTCTTCTTGACTTTCTTTGGGCACTTACTCTTGTAATGCCCACTTTCCCTACACTCAAAGCAAATTATATATTTTTTATTTAAAACCAAATTGCTTGAGCTACCTAGTTCGGTGGTGAGGGTTTCTTGAGCTTTCTCTTCCTCTTGACCGGATGTGGATGGCTCCTCTTGTTGCTCCGGTGTTGAGGATTCTCTTGTCTCCTCCCCCTCAATCCTAGAGGTGGAGGTCTCCTTCGATTCTACTTCCTCTTCCTCCTTGGATGTTGATGGTCTCTCAACCTCCAAGTCCTCACTTCCATGTGAGGAAGATGTGCTTGCCTCTTCGGTCCCTTCCTCTTGGACCGGTGATGGACCTTCATGGAGCTTGGCCAAATTGCTCCAAAGCTCTTTAGCATCCATGCACTCACCTAGGCTACACAAGAAGTTATTAGGAATTAAATCAAAAATGAATTTTATTACCTTCTTGTTTTTCTCGAATCTTTGGAGTTGATCTTCATTCCATTTCTTCTTCTTGAGGAAACCACCTTTTGGTCCTCTTGGATACTCAAATCCTTCCATTAATAAGGACCATTCCTCAAGATCTCTCATCATAAAAAAAATCCTCAATTCTTCTCTTCCAAGAATTGAAGCTTTCTCGTTCGTATAGGATGTAGGGCACTGGTGTGTTGATGTCCCATCCTAATTGTTCTTGGACTTCCATCTTTACTCTCTAGCGTGCTCCCTTAGTTGTTAAACTTCAAGAGCGGCCTCGCTCTGATACCACTTGTTGGGGATCGATTGGATGCTAGAGGGGGGGTGAATAGCGCGTGCTAGTACCGATGATGGAATTCGTTGCGTGCTTGTCTACAAATTGTGTTAGCGCAGCGGAAATAGAAATAATAAAACAAATACAACACAAACACAAGCACTACACAATCATATAACGTGGTTCGGAACCGAATGGTTCCTACTCCACGGATCGAGCTCTAAAGAGCTCTTGCGATGCCACAAACACCACTAAGCAATAAACTCCTTCTCGATAACAAGTCGGAGGTGGAGAAACCTCGTACAATGAATTACAACAAGTAATACAAAGTAAACAATCAAATACAAGTGAAAATGTAAAGAACACTTTACAAACTAGGGTTTTGAGCGCTTGCTTGCAGGTTGCTTGAATGAGCTTGAAGGGCCCTGAAATGCACTTGCAAATCGCCTTCAAATCGCCTCACCAAAGCTCCCAAAGAACCAATGCCGAAATCCTCCACAAGCTCCTCTTTTTAACCTGCATCGGGTTGGATTTCTACCGATCAGTCGACTTCCATAAGTCACCAGTCGACTGATGCCACTATTGTTGTGAGACAACGACTCAATCCATGCTAAAAGAGTTCCAACGGGACTCTCACCAGTCGACTGCCAGCCCCGTAGTCGACTGCCCAGTCGGCTACGGAGCATTCTATGCTCGCGACTCAACTGGCAGTCGACTGCCATCCATGGCAGTCGACTGCCAGCAGTCCACAGCTCCAATTAGTAGTTGACTGCTAAGGCAATTTCAGCCCTAAATGGCAGTCGAGCTCTAGTCAACTCACGGCAGTCGAACCGACCATAATGCTAGTCGACTGCCAACCTCAAAGATGAGGTTTTAACTCAATTATGGTGTCCTCATACTTGCTAGACCACCCTTAGCCTAGACCTAAGCCTTCTAGCCACCTCCATCAGCCTCACGCCTCTCGGATCCTCCAAGTCATCCATGACTTGTTCATCCATTGTGCTAGCCTTCAGGTGCTTCCATCGGCTATGTCATGATAATGGTGTCTACACCGCCAAGGCACATTAGACTTATGCTGCCAAGACTCCACTTTGACTTTACGCCGCCAACCATTGGACTTATGCTGCCAAGACTCCACCCTTGGACTTTACACTGCCAATATCAAACCCCTTGGACTTCTCAAATGTCAAGACTCAAGCTTGGACTTTCCCTTGCCAACCCATGTTGGACTTTCCCTTGCCAAGACCCATGCTTGGACTTTTCATGCCAAGTACCCATGACTTGGACTTTACATTGCCAAGACCCATGCTTGGACTTCCCTTGTGCCAAGTACTCAAGACTTGGACTTTCCCAAATGCCAAGTGTCCCACTTGGACTTTCCATGACAAGTACCCATGACTTGGACTTTACCTTGCCAAGACCCATGCTTGGACTTTCCCATAATCACATGGTCAACCTTAGTTAACCATCAAAGTCTCCCTCGAGTCAAACTCGAGTCTGGTCAATTATAACCTGGGTCGATTGTATAAACAATCTCCCCAAAACATTAACCGACATCAATATCAAACATCAATGTCAAACATACTATGTCAAATATCAAAACATCACTCGAGTCAAACTCGAGTCTGTTCAATCGTGACCTGGGCCGATTGCAACAACAAGCTCCATACACTTCCATACTAATCCCTAATTACATCCTAACCCTTGATTAGTCAATTCAATCATGTAGTAGTGTAATCCTCTACACTTCATTTACTAATCATATTCGATCTATGATTACTTCACAAATAATACTACTGTAACATATCACATCGAATCAATAACCATATCCAAATCCAGGTCAACTTCTGACATCAACTATCACTAGATCAATTAACTCACAAGGATAATGGTAATCATGATAAATTAATCCAACCCAACATACCTTGCACAATCACAGTTGCACAACTCCTGGATCTGCTATAGGAAATCTGTTCATCCTATAGGAATGTGTTAACTTAATTAACATACACAATCCTTACCTCTCTCAACTGATCCACCATGGATTATCCGAAACACACTTCCATTGTCAATCTCGAAGGTCTAAAGGTTATTGATTCGCAATCAACTACATAATCTGCAATTTCATTGTTTTCACTTAATTGATATAATTAATCAATCAATCACAATCCAACAGCTAATCAATGCTAATTAGATCCAAATCTCAGCTTACAACCATACCTCTCCTTATCTCGAACACAACCCACATCAATTGCTCACAGCCAAGACCCACAACCAAACTCCTCGGCAAACAACAAATTCAAACATCAATTGAAGAGGATGAACAACAGACTATACCTGCACTTGGGATCCACCGGCAGTTTTCCCCCTCGACAGTTCTCCCCCCAATTGCTCAATTTGTCGGAAAGCTCCACCTCTGGTTGGAACGACCCACCACAGTGACACCGTGGACATGTTGTCCGCGTGAGAAAACAAGTTGAGATGGATGAGATCAACTGAAACCAGCAAAGAATTGTGCCCTAACCTTGCTTCGGTGATCATGAGCACTAGGAGGCGGCGATGGGGCGGAGGTGATGAATGGTTGCGGGCGGGCAGCAACATCGGTGACAACCTCACCGAGCTGGCTCCCGGACTGGCAGCTGATGGCCGCGTACGATGGGGCTTGTGCGGCGATAGTGAAAAGAAGGAGAAAGGTACGTAGCGAATCCACGATGGCACAATCGGAGAGCGGTGCAGAGTGAGATCCGGCTCGGGGCGACAGCAGCTCTCTTGCAACGATGGTGAGCAGTGCGACCAATGGCATGGAAGCGGAGAGATTTGGGCAAAGGAAAAGGGAATGATAATCGTAAGCGATCGAGATTTGAGGAGATCGAGATCGAGAGGAGGAGAAGAGGAAATCATGACAGAAATGAGGGAAAACAGAAGAAATGTCTTAGGCTCGCGTTAAAGGAAGAGACGAGTGAGTTTTTAACGCTAAGTGGTTGAGTTAGCCTAAATCAAATCCGAGCTAATCCAACTTGACCCAACGCCCATTTAGGCTTTAACCTTCCTCCTATACGGTCATACAAACCCCTTTTAATTTCAGAAAAATTTCTGAAAATTTCCACAAGATAATTCCCAATTAGCAAGGGGTTTTTTTTCTTGGTATCTTACATCTTCAATGCATGATTAATCCACATTAATCATGTATGATGAATCCAAATATATTCATCTTATTCTATTCATGATTAATCCACATTAATCATGCATGATGAATCCAAATCCATTCATCATCTCTATTCATGATTAATCCACATTAATCATGCACGATGAATCTATATCCATTCATCTTCTTCAATTGGTTTAATTTGAGTCTAACTCAAATTGATCCAACTTGAGTCTAACTCAAGTTTTAGCCAAGCTATGAGTCTAACTCAATCTAGTCCATTTAATGAGCCTAATGGTTCCTTTAGTCGAACTAAATTGAACCCATCTCCAAAATAACACGTTCTTTGTGTGTGACCTTATAGGCTCTCATAACGTTGGCAATGCTCCTAAAAACCATTTTAGAGACATAAGCAATGAGTGACATCTAGCAATGCATCATTGCTATCCAAGTAACAAGAATGTCGAGATCCGATATAACCTTTCTGTGACCGTTATCTTGTATGACTCAATCTTTCTATCCTTGATATTTAGATTGATCAATGAAGGATAGACCATGTTATCCTCTTATCAATCTTTGTATTTCTTGATCTCCAAGTAGACTACTCCAATCAAATGAGCTCAATAACTCATATTGACTTATTTGAGCATAACCATGCATTTTAGTAGTCTTACTTTATCAAGGGGCTCACAGATATCACTTCCGTCATATGGAAGGGATATATCCCTTCTCCATCACTCACATCCCTTATAATTCATTGCATATCTAGTGATCGACTTTATAGTCCACCTTATTACAGGTGACGTTTGTTGATACAAAAGTATACAACTCCTTATGTAGGGAACCGTAGTGATTTCAGGTCTAAGGACTATTCATACCAATAGCTACTATGAGAATATTTATGACACTCATATGACAATCTATGAAACATTCTCATGGAGAGGTAGTTCAATACATATTCTCTAATATATACCCATGTGTCAACCTGATATCCTATATCCATGACTTGTGAGATTAAGTCATCAGTTGACCTACATGCTAGTCTCAATGTATTAATATTATCCTTGTATATTAATACTTGACTAGGAACAGTTATGAGTAGTGTTCTATATATATCTATAGTATTCCACTATCAAGTCACCAACTTGATATGTCGTAGACTAAAACCAACTAACCTAGGATATTATTATATTTATTCAAATGGCACATTAATGAAGTAAATACAATAACCTTAAACTTTTCCTTTATTATGAAATATGATACAAAAGTCTCTTTTAATCATCTCATAATTGACATTTAGAACTAATACTAACAATCTCCCACTAGTACTAATGTCAATCACTGAAATATCTAATACCCAGTGACCTAGTATGACCATCATGCTTCCTCTGTGCCAAAGCCTTGTTCAAAGGGTCTACAATGTTAGCATCGATCGGTATTCTATATATCCTCATATTCCCTCTATCGATGATCTCTCGAATGAGATGGAACTCCCATATGTGTTTGGATTGCTGATGAGAGTGAGGTTCCTTAGCCTGTGCTATAGCCCCATTATTATCACAATAGAGGTCTATGGGGCTTAGTATGCTAGGAATAACACCAAGCTCAGCAATAAACTTTCTGATCCAAACAACCTCTTTTGTTTAGATGAAGCAGCAATATACTCAGCCTCTAAAGTAGAATCAGCTACTGTGTCTTGCTTTGAACTCTTCTAACTTACAACACCACAATTTAAGCAAAATACATACCTTGACTGTGATCTGGAATCATCCTTGTCAGTTTAGAAGCTTGCATCGCTGTAACCCTTTACAACGAGCTCCTCATCGCCTCAAAATATCAAGAAATAATCTTTTGTTCTTCTTTAAGAATATTCTTGACTATTATCTAGTGACTTTCACCTAAATTTGACTGGTATATGCTCGTCATGCTTAACGCATACGAAACATCGGGACGAGTACATAACATGACATACATGATAGACCCTATAGCATATGCATAAGGAATCTGATCTATGCAATTCCTTTCTTCCTTAGAAGAAGGGCATTGAGCCTTCGAAAGGCACACACCATGTGACATCAACAGTAATCCCTTCTTGGAATTCTACATGGCAAAATGATTAAACACCTTGTCAATATATATACTATGACTTAGGCCAAGCAGTCTCTTAGATCTATCTCTATAGATCTTGATGACTAATATATAGGCTACTTCTCCTAAGTCTTTCATTGAGAAATAATTCCCAAGCCAAGTCTTCACAACTGTAGCATAGGGATATCATTTTCAATGAGAAGTATGTCATCTACATAGAAGATGAGAAAAATGACTATGCTCCCACTAACCCTCTTGTAGACACAAAGTTCATCTTTGTTCTTTATGAAACTAAACATTTTGATCGCATCATCAAATTGAATATTCCAGCTTCTAGAAGCTTGCTTTTAACCATAGATGGACCTTTGCAACTTACATATCTTTCCAGCATCCTTTGGATCTACAAAACTCTCAGGTTGCGTCATGTACACATACTCAAGTAGATTTCCATTAAGAAATGTATTTTTGACATCCATCTGCTAGATTTCATAATCATGGTAAACTTCAATAGTAAGCATGATCCGAATAGATTTAAGCATCGCAACTGGTGAAAAGATTTCATCATAGTCTATACTATGAATCTGCTTGAATCCTTTAGCTGCCAATCACCCTTTATAGGTATGCATATGACCATCCATGTCAGTCTTTCTTTTAAATACCCACTTACACCCAATGGATTTGACCCCTTCAAGTAAATCAACCAAAGTCCATACTTGGTTAGTGTACATGGATTCCATTTCTAACCTCATAGCCTTTAGCCATTTCTCAGAATCTAGGCTCATAACAACTTCTTGATAGGTTTTAGGCTCATTGAAATCAACAAGCATTCCATCACCGTAGTCAGACAAGTGAAGAGAATATCTCTTAGGTTAACGATGTATCATATCAGATCTGCACAGAGCATGGTCTTCTCGAACAAGTTGTGCGACAATTTCATACGGTGTTATAGATTTATAATCTTCATCACCTTGTGGTGCCTGTTTGATTTCCATCAAAGCTTCAGGGATATCTTGTGCATCTCAAATTTCTTCAAGATCAACTTTACTCCCACTAGTTCATTTAGAGATAAATTTTCTTTATAGAAAAACACCATTTCTGGCAACAAACACTTTGCCTTGTACGAGATTATAAAAGTAATATCCCTTAGTTTCCTTGGAATATCCAACAAAATAGCACTTATATAATTTGGGTCCTAATTTATCTGAGACTTATCGTCTAACGTAAGCCTCACAACCCCAAATCTTCATAAAAGACATCTTGGGACTCTATCCAATCCACATCGTATATGATGTCTCTATGATTGCCTTATACAGAATGCAGTTAAGAGTGAAAGCAACGATCTCTAGAGCATATCCCCAGAAGGAAGGTTTGTCTGACTCATCATTAATCTTACCATATCTAATAATGTACGATTTTTCCTTTTTGATATACCATTCCACTATGGTGTTCCATGTGGAGTGAGTTGAGATATTATCCTAAACTCAACTAGATGGTCATGAAACACTTGGCTAAGGTATTCCCCACCTTGATCTAATCGAAGCAACTTAATACTCTTACCAAGTTGGTTTTGTACTTCATTTTTGAAATCTTTGAACTTTTCAAAGGATTTAGATTTGTGTTTCATAAGATACACATAGTCATATCTACTGAAATCATCAGTAAAAGCAATGAAGTACTGATAGCCTCCTCTAGCTACTACTTTAAAAGGGCCACAAACATCATTATGTATGAGTCTTAACAAATCATTAGCTCTCTCATTGTATCCAGCAAAAGGAGTCTTTGTCATCTTGCTTAGTAGACAAGATTCGCATACCTCATATAATTCAAAATCAAATGAGTCCAAAAGTCCATCCGTATGGAGTTGTGATATGCGACTCTCATTTATGTGACCTAAGCGACAATGCCAGAGATATGTTTGATTCATATCATTAGATTTGAACCGTTTGGTATGTATGTTATAGATTGGGGTTTCAAAATCTAGAACATAGGAGTGAGGCCCAAGGGAAGCATACTTCGAGGGAAAGAGACACGAAGGATGACATTGCGAAGCCGTGCGCTTGGTGCATCCGAGGGACGTAGGCCGAGAGAAGAGAGCTTTGGTGGGGAACTCCATGAGAGGATGAGGTGGACTTGGCCAAGTGGCTAAGACTGAGTGTCGGAGGCTCAAACGTGGTGTTTGAGGGTTTAGTCGACGGTCGGATGCTCAAACAACTTGGTATTTGAGGTTTTACCTGACATCAGTCGACTGGTATAGGTACCAGTCGACTGCCCTAGGTCAATTAGACTCGACCGGTGTTCGACTGACCAAGTTCTGGCCGAATAGTCGACTGTCGAGGAAGGGCAGTCGACTTTCGACACCATCAGTCGACTGATGATGGAGATCAGTCGACTGATTGGGGAAAATTCGGGCACTAAACACTTTTCAGTTGAGTGATTGCGCTGAGCACTCGACTAATGGGGTTAACAGTCGACTGATGGGTATGATCAGTCGACTGATGGTTATCCGTTGGGTTTTTGCCAATGTGGATTCAACCGTTGTGAGATAACGGCTATAGGAGCAGTCGACCGGAGGCCAGGAGCAGTCGATTGATCAACGAGAAATCAACCCGAAACAAGCATAAAAGGAGGAGCTTGGGGAGGATTTCAACAAGACTTTTTGGGGAGATTTTGGAGGGGAATTGCTGCTGCATTCCAGACCTTCAAGAGCCAAACCAAAGCAAGCAACAAACAAAAGTGATCAAAGCCATTTATGTGAAGATTTCATTTGTGTTCTTTGTATTTTGCTTATATTTTTATATTACCGTTGTAATTGCTTGTACGAGGTTTCTCCACCTCCGACTTGTGTCGAGAAGGAGTTGTTGTTAGTGTCGTGCGGAAAACACGAGCTCGTTGAGCTCACCCGTGGAGTAGGAACCCTAAGGTTTCAAACCACGTATATCTTGGTGTATTTTATGTGTGCTTGTGTATTCGTTTTCATTATTATTATTCCGCTGCGTATTAACGAATATTGTAGGCAAGCACGCGACAAACGAACAACTTCCACCGTATACACGGATTAGGGCTATTCACCCCCCTCTAGCCGGCCACCGACGTTCCAACAAGTGGTATCAGAGCTAGGAGCTTGTCGAGAACTAACTGCCAACATAAGCACGACAAGATGGTCGGCTACAACATCCATCCATTGAAATTCGATGGAGACTTTTCTTGGTGGAAGAAAAGGATGAAGGTATACTTCGAAACCAATTTTGAAATTATGCTAATCATGGAAAGCAGTTTTGAAGTGCTTAGGGACGAAGAGGGAAAGCCGATGGAAAAATCAAAATGGACACAAGAGAAAAGTCAAGAATTCAAGACAATGGTTAAGGTAACAAAAATGCTATTAGATTTAATACCTAACTATATATTTTGTAAGCTAGAAGAATATCGGGATGCCAAAGATTTATGGGACAAATTAGTCAAATTCCATGAACATCCCAAACCAACTCAATTGGAGAAGGAGGCCGAGGAAGAACGTCCATCAACATTCGGATTCGAGGATGTTGAAGAATCACCATCTACATTTGAAGATGTGGATGACTTGGTGGAAACCTCCACCTCTAGCATTGAGTGGGAGGAGAGGTCTTCCATCCCGGAACAAGATCAAGAAGAAGCTTCAACATCCGGGAGAAGTGAAAATTCCCTAGGTAACTCAAGTATTGTGATTATAAATAAAAAACACATAATATGCTTTGAGTGTAGGGAAACCGAGCATTACAAGAGAAAATGCCCAAAATTGGCTAAGAAGAAGATATCGACATCAAAAGTCAACCAAAAGTCAAAGGATGCTGGAGTCCTCGCTAGAAAGAGCAAAGAGCACATTGTGTGCTTTAAATGCAACCAAAGAGGACACTACCAAAGCCAATGCCCTAGGGGGAGGAAGAAAGGGCAAGAAGGGGCATCTCATGTAGGGGGAGCTTCCAAAGCTAACCCTAAGGTAAATTCAATTAATGCACCTTCAATTCCTAAGGTTAACAAACATGTAGAAACTATTTTAGTTCACTTGCTATTATTAATAAAAAGCATGCTAGTAGGAATAAATATTTTTGTTTAGGTGCTAAGCATGTAAGTTTACCTAAGGACAAACCTAGGACCAATAACATTAGACCTATCCTACCTAAGGAGTCAATTAGGAGAATAGAAGAGAATTTAGGCATAAACCCTAAGAAGGGTAGACACATGCCTAAGAAGAAAAATAATTCTCAAAAGATAAATGAAAAATCAAAATTGGGAAGGTTAGAGGTGGAAAACCAAGCCTTGAGGTCAAGGCTATTAGGGCAATCAGTTTTGATGTGTGTGACAAAGGGTTTAAGTTAGGTTGATTATGGATTTGATATGTGTGTTGAAGTCGTACAGGACTTAGTAATTCACACATGGCGAAAGCATTGGCAAGTCACCATCTCATGACTCGGTCCTTGAGTCGGTGAAAGATGCATTGCGAAAGCCGTGCGCTTGGTGCATCCGAGGGACCGTCAGATGAGGAGCATTGGAGTGAAGCTGAAGGAAGTAGACTTCAGGGCGAGACGGGAAGGATGGTGCTGCGAAGCCGTACGCTTGGCGCATCCAAGGGATGTGGCCGGACGAAGAGAACTTTAAGACAAGGGACTCCAAGGGAATGAGAGTGAGCAATTGTAACCCAGGACGAGGTAGCTCTTAGGTGATCTTGGCCAATTGGCTAAGTGTCGGATGAGTTTTCCTGATATCAGTCGACTGCTCTAAGTTGACTGGAAACTCGACTAGTGTTTGAGTCAAACTTCTGGTTGAACAGTCGACT
The DNA here is from genome assembly GCA_025175895.1 of Wurfbainia villosa. NCBI lineage: Eukaryota > Viridiplantae > Streptophyta > Magnoliopsida > Zingiberales > Zingiberaceae > Wurfbainia > Wurfbainia villosa. Next base: position 38,446,946 of record CM046006.1, read on the forward strand.
GCCAAGGGGAGCAGTCGACTGATGTCAAGGGTTTCAGGCATAGAAGCTTCAACAGTCGAGTAATCGCGTCGACCACTCAACTGATGGCTCCATCAGTCGACTGATGGGAAGATCAGTCGACTGATGTGGGAGCCGTTGGTTAAAATCCAACATGGAAGAAGTCGTTAGAGGGCTATGGCTACAACAGTAGTCGACTAATCGGGGCATCAGTCGACTGCCGCTGGCTCAACGAGAAGAATGGCCCCTTCCCGCCTTTGGACACTTGGGGAGGCTAATGCTTTATTCCTAAACATCCTCACAAGTGGCCAATCGAATTCTACTCTTCTTACTTGCATTTATTTCAATCCTATTATAAGAAGAGAGATTGTAAGAAAGGTTACCTCCACCTAGCTTTGAGCAAAGGTAAGATTAGTGGAAAGCTTAAGGCGTGATTCACCTTGGAACGGATCGGATCGTGTACTAGCAGCAAGGGCCGTGAACCACGTTATATCGGTTTGTTAGCGCTTGTTCTCAATTGTCTTTATTGTTTATATTTCCGTTGCGCCAATCATATTTGTAGATAATCAAGGACGAGTGAATTCCACCGTACACGAAAGAGGGAAATTCACCCCCCTCTAGCCGGCCACCGACGCTCCAACAAAGGCTTGAGAAACTTGAGAAGACCCTAGCAAAAATGACAAATTCAATTAAAGGGTCAAATGTTCAAAATTCAAGGCCTAGGAAACAAGAAATGTCCAAGGGCAAGAGAGGTTTGGGTCACAAACCTATGTCCTATCACAATGTTCCATTCAATTATGGAATAATTTCTAGGTCTAGGAAAACCAAGGCTAATAGGGAAGATATCCCTAAGACTAGCCATGGTGTGTGTTTAGTGGCTAAGGATTCAAGAAAAACTAAAGTAGCCACTAAGAAGGTCAATGGGGGAGTTACCTCTAGAGTTGACCTAGGAAAGACCCAAAGAACCAAGGTGTCAAAACCTAAAAGGGTCATTAGGAAGGTATCTAGGGAAGTTATCCCTAGTGAATACCTAGTTAACCCAAGGAGCTCCAATAGGTATTGGGTTCCGAGAAGCGTGATTGATTCATGCTAAATGGGTTAGGGTGTGTCAACCCTAAGTGGATGGGTAGTTAACCTAGACATGGTTAGTTGACACTTTAGGTTGTGCCAATGTGCTTTGAGAAGTTAAAAAATGATTAAATTGGCACAATTAGGTTGTAGGAGTAATGGTGTGCCATTTGGGTTTTTGGCACACTAGGGGGATAAATGGCATTAAGGCAAAATGAATCTAATTCTAAGAAATGACAATTTGAATTTAACACTTAGGTATATTATACCTTAGTACTTTATAATTGTCATGCTTTATTTGCCTTGCCATGACATGACATCATATTTATTTTCATCATATAAAATGTCATGATCATTTTTAGGGTTATTTTTATATGTCATGAATGCTTAGATTTCATTCACATGCCATGACATCATGATTATATGACACATATTTTATTCTTGTATTAATTATGCCATAATCATCATTCATGCATAAATAAAATGAATTTAAGGACTAAGGCATGATTTGATGTCCCATGCATAAGGGAATCAAATAATGTTGCTTAGAAAAATGCATGAGACTCTAAATGAACAAAGCCCACATCTCACTAACAATTGACTTGTATGTGTTTCACACATCTAGATACAAGTGAGATGTTTAGGAAAATGAAATTAAAGGTTTTAAAAACATTTCAAAATTATTTTGAAAAACCTTGGTGAAGTCTATCTTTTGATAGCAATCACCATTGAATGAGGTGATACAAAGAGGGCTCAATATTGAAGCTTTTCTTAACTTTTGAACTTTGTATCAATCTCTCTATTTTGTGGGTAAAATAATTTTCTAATATTTTTCACCCATAATGATTGGTATAAGTAATATACATATGAATTTTCATGATTTTTTACCCTATGTATATTTACAAATGAATTTCAGAACTTAGGTTCTGAAAATTGAAAACTGCAATTTGCAGTTATCAGTCGATTGACATGGATGGCAGTCGACTGATGTGGGAAGGAGTCGACTGATATCTGATATAGTCGACTGATAATGCTGATTTCGGGTAAACCTTGGTTGTTAGGCCCATGTTCAGCTATGTTTTGGTCCCCTAACCACTCTTAACCCTAGGACATGCTTTGAAGAGCATTAGAAAGGGTGGAAATCCATTGGATATGGATTAGGAGAAGTATTTAGGGTGAGTATCAATTTTAAGGTGTGTGAGAGTTCATTGTTGAACTTTGCCTTAATTTTGATTGTTTAGCGTTTCTATTGGCTTAGGGACCCTCCAAGGATATTGTTGGTGCAATGGTCAAGGGGGAGCAAGCCTTTAGGGGCAAGTATCCATCATGGGAAGATGAATGTGTATTTTTTCTCATGGGAGAAAAATTTGGGATTGCCTTTCTTAAGTGATATGAGACTTATCACTAGAAAGATTGTAGGCATGTGTATTCCTCCAAGGGAGAGATTGTAAGATCTCATTGGGATATGAGACATTCATACCCTTGGGGAGGACCTTTTTGATGTATGTCAAAAAGGGGAAGAAGTTACCAATTGGGATAGTTGGAATTCTCATTGGGATGTGAGAATTGCCATTGGGGATAATTAGTAGACTTGAGTTTGGTTTTGTCCAACATAAAAAAGGGAGAGATTGTTGGTGAAATCGACCCAGGACTCGAGTTTAAATTTTGATGTTAGACAAAATGTATGACATGGGATTGTCATGGGAAGTCCAACATGGGTTGGCCACGTAAATCCAAGTGTGCAGCCTTGGTGGTGAAAAGTCCAAGCATGGGGCTTGGTGTTGGGAAAATCCAAGCATAGGGCTTGGTGTTAAAAAGTCCAACATGGGTTGACCACGTAAGTCCAAGTGTGTAGCCTTGGCGGTGAAAATCCAAGCATGAGGCTTGGTGTGGGAAGTCTTGAGGACTTGGAAAGTTCACTAGGCTTGGGGTCCTTGAGTCGGTGAAGGATGACATTGCGAAGGCGTGCGCTTGGTGCATCCGAGGGACCGTCGGACGGGGAGCGAATGGAGTGAGGCCCAAGGGAAGTATACTTCCAGGGCAAGAGACGTGAAGGATGACATTGCAAAACCGTGCGCTTGGTGCATCCAAGGGGCGTAGGCCGAGGGAAGAGAGCTTCGGTGGGGAACTCCATGAGAGGATGAGGTGGACTTGGCCAAGTGGCTAAGACTGAGTGTCGGAGGCTCAAACGTGGTGTTTGAGGGTTTATCCGACGATCGAATGCTCAAACAACTTAGTGTTTGAGGTTTTACCTGACATTAGTCGACTGGTATAGGTACCAGTCGACTGTTCTAGGTCGATTGGACTCAATTGGTGTTCGACTGACAAATTTACGGCGAGCGATCATTTGTCGAGGAGAGGCGATCGATTATCGGCGCCATCGATCGTTGATGATAAAGATCGGTCGACTAATTGGGATGGTCGGGCATAGAACACTTTCGGTCAGTGATTGCGTCAAGCACTTTCGGTGATGGTTATCGATCGGTGATGGATATGATCGGTCGGTGATGGTTGTCGTTAGGTTTTGCCATGTGGATTACGATCGTTGTGAGATAGCGACTACGAGGCTTGATCTGGAGGGTATAATCGACTGATCGACGAGAAATCAACCCGAGACAAGCATAAAAGGAGGAGCTTGGGGACGATTTCAACAAGACTTTTTGGGGAGATTTTGGAGGGGAATTGCTGTTGCATTCCAGACCTTCAAGAGACAAACCAAAGCAAACAACAAACAAAAGTGATCAAAGCCATTTTTGTAAAGATTTCATTTGTGTTCTTTGTATTTTGCTTGTATTTTTATATTACCATTGCAATTGCTTGTACGAGGTTTCTCCACCTCCGACTTGTGTCGAGGAGTTGTTGTTAGTGTCGTGCGCATAACATGAGCCCGTTGAGCTCACCCGTGGAGTAGGAACCCTAAGGTTCCGAACCACGTATATCTTGGTGTATTGTATGTGTGCTTGTGTATTTGTTTTCATTATTATTATTCTGATGTGTATTAATGAATATTGTAGCCAAGCACGCGACAAATGAATGACTTCCACCGTATACACGGATTAGGGCTATTCACCCCCCTCTAGTCGGCCACCGACGTTCCGACACAAAAGTCCATCCTTATGGAGTTGTGATATGCAACTCTCATTTATGTGACCCAAGTGACAATGCCAGAGATATGTTTGATTCATATCATTAGATTTGAACCGCTTAGTATGTATGTTATAGATTGGGGTTTCAAAATCTAGAACATAGAGTCCATTCATAAGATGTGCTATGCAATAGAACATTTCATTGAAATAAACAAAACAACATTTGTCCTTTATTATAAATGAAAAACTACTCTTATGCAAACAAGAGATAGAGATAATGTTCTTAGTTATAGCAAGTACATAATAGCACTCTTCTAGTTCCAAGAAGTATGTTCCTACAGTTATAGCATCAACCCTTGTGCCATTGCCTACATGTAGGTCCACCTCCCCTTTTGTTAACGATCTACTATTTCTTAGGCCTTCCACATTAGTATAAATGTGAGATGCACAACTGGTATCCAATACCCATGAATAAGAAATAGATAGATTAACTTCTATAACATATACCTGAGGTAGAAGTCTCACTTCTCTTCTTCTTAACTTCCTCTAGCTATAACTTGCATTTCCTCTTCCAATGTCCGATCTCATTACAATGGAAGCAGGTTCCTTCCTTAGGCACCTCACCTTTAGGTTTTAATGCTTTGGCCTTGCCTTTATCTTGGGTCTTACCCTTTCCTTTGGACTTCTTTTTGCCTTTTCCCTTTTTAACCATGAGTACAGTACTAGGTTGAATCTTCTTAAGATTGCTTTCAGCAGATCTCAACATGCTTAATAACTCAGGCAAAGGTTTGTCAATTTCATTCATGTTATAGTTCATGACAAATTGACTATAGCGTTTAGGTAATGATTGCAGAATAAGGTCAGTGGCTAATTCTTATCCCAATGGAAATCCCAATCTTTCAAAGTTCTCAGCGTACCCAATTATTTTGAGTACATGAGTTCCTACAGGAGTTCTTTCTTGCATTTTGCATCCAAATAATGTTTTTGATACCTTAGATCTCTCGTTCCTTGCCTCCCCTTAATATAGCTATTTAAGATGTGCAACCATATCAAAAGCATCCATGTTCTCATGTTGCTTCTGAAGCTCAGAGTTCATAGTAGTAAGCATAAGGCATGATGCATCTAATGCATCGTCTTGATGCTTTTTATAAGCATCCTTATTAGCACGAGTGACAGTAGTGACGGGTGGTTCTGGAATGGGTTGCTCTAGGACATACAATTTTTGTTTTTGCTTGAGAACAATTCTTAAGTTTCTGTACCAATCCAAGAAATTAGCTCTATTGAGCTTGTCTTTATCAAGGATAGATCACAAAGAGAGTATTCGACGTATTTGATGACATGGTGATCTACAACATGAAATGCAAAAATAAATATCATATTTCAATCATTTAATTAGGTCTTTAATTAAATGAGTTTTCCACTGATCAAGTGGAGCAAAATCCATATTATACTTCATCTTGAGTTAGCTTTGGATAATCACCCAAGACTTGTATAATTTAGGTAGGCACTATGTACCAATTACACCATGTAACTCTTGCATAGAACAACACTATTTGTTTGTTTACCCATCGTATGAGATATGCCTCTAAGTTTTTCAATCTAATTGAGATAACTCAGTTAGGTCACACCCAAAGTTCAATAGTCGGACATCACAATTGTCCAATCGCACTCTATCGAGATAAATCGAGTCACTTCGCTTTGGCAAACATGACTTCAATTGATCGAGGTAGTCGTGAGTACTAAACTTTGGTAGGCATATATTTATTTACCTAATTATGATAACTAATTTAATTATGCATGCATCACATACAATCATTATCATGACACATATCACATATCACATATATGCATAAAAGAAACGTGACATGGTTATGGCCTGTAATCTATGATCTTCTCAAGCCAATGAGAAGATCGATGGGTCAACCTAGGGATAACATCTTTGTTGGACTATCCGAGCCGCAAAAACTATTTTTTGCGTTGTAGAAACCCCGAAAGTCGGCCACGAATCCGTGCGAAGATAAACAAGACTACATGTACGTGTTTAAAACCTTAGATCTACTCTAGATCTACATGTTAAGAGCATTACCCTTGATGTGACGCCCTTCGCTTATCCCGCTCGTCCAAACGGCTTGTCGGAACTCGAGAGTGTCAAGTGTACACTCCTCTATTGGTATCCACACAAGCAATAGGTGGAGAAAAGCAACCTAGAGTGTGCTAGCACCCCTTAGAGGCTCACGGCAAGAAGAAGAAGAGAGAGCTTGAGGGAAGAAGCAAGAAAGAAGATGATGAAGTTACACAACTTAACTTCACACTTTCATAACCCACTATAAGGGGGTTACATGCATGCATGTAACTCCAAGAGCCAATGACTCTTGGTCTCCCTCATGAGGTGGCACCCCATGATGTGTCTATGATGATGTGGAGCATCATCATTGGCCAGCCCCATGCCAAGTCACCATGACATGGCAATTGGTCAAGTCAAAATTGACCATTCATCTTCCCTCTCAAGTCAAGTCAAACTTGACCTCTTATTTCCCATGGTTGATCAAATCCAACCATTTGATTCAAGTTAATTTGATTTAATGAATCTCAATTCATTAGTTTAAATTGACTTGATGAATCAAATCTAAATTATACTAATTCAACACTTGAATCAACTTGAGTCCAACTCAATTAGTCTAATTTGGATTACTCTTAATCCAATTTGGTTCATCCCATGAACCTAATCTTCATCTAATTGCCCTTTGTGTGTGACCCTATAGGTTCTTGTAACGTTGACAATGCTCCTAAACTGATTTAGGAACATAAGCAATGAGAGGTATCTAGCAACACGTCATTGCTACCCAAGTTACAAGAATGTTGAGATCCAACATCACCTTTGTGACTACTAATTGTGACTCTCGCAATATGTGACAATGTCCTTCTATCCTTGACATCTAGATTGACCAATTGAGGCATAGAACGTGTCATCCTCAGTACAATCTATATCTTGAACTCCAAGTAGACTCACTCTAATCAAATGAGCTCAATATCTCATATTGATTAATTTGGGCATGGCCATGCACTTAGTGATCTCACTCTATCAAGAATAACGATGTCACTCCCGTCATATAGGAGGGATAGATCTCATCTACATCACTCTCATCCCTCCGCATAATTTGTTACATACCCAGTAATCGCCTTTATAGTCCACCCATTTGCAGGTGATATTTGACGAAGCTAAAGTATGCAACTCCTTATGTAGGGAACCATAGTGACTTTAGGTTCAAGGACTAATAGTCATACTAATAGTCACATGAGAAAATATATGACACTCATATAACGATCCATGATACTTTCTCATGGCGGGTCATTCAGTATACATTCTCCAATGCATACCCATGTGTCAACTTGATATCTCATATCCATGACTTGTGAGATCAAGTCATCGAGTTGACCTACATGCTAGCCTCTTTGCATTAACATTGTCCCTGAATGTTAATACTTGACTAGGAATGATTAAGAGTAGTGTTCTCTATATCATCTCACTATCGATTCAACCAATCGATGGATATAGATAAGAACATTCTACTCAAGGACGTTATTATACTTAGTTATTTTGCACCAATACAAGTAAATATAATAACCATGCCTTTATAAATAGGAATATGATACAACAAAGTCCATACAACAATCATCACATGATTGGATCTAGGGCTTTCACTAATAATCTTCTCCAAGTGCGCCCTTTGGTTGTCGTGTGTTGTTGACTACATCTTCCTTTCTCATCTTCATCCAATAGACTAGTACTAGTTTACATGTACATTACAATGGAGAAACCTCGAGTTACATACGAGGTTAAATTAATAGTACATAGAAAATATATATAAGTGGAAGGCACGACATGTAGGTCGTATTATGAGTTACAACATGCACACACACACACACATACATCCAATCACATTGGGGAAAAGGGGCCATAACAATGCTATTGGGTTTCACCGGCACCATGGCAATTGTGTGTTCGAATATGTTTCATAAACATGTGCACAACGGAAGAATTAAAAGCAATAAATCGAATTTATTACAACACACACATTGCATGCATGCAAGATACAACATTTGTTGACATAATCGCAGTTTCAAATTTTATAATAAAAGGAAATTACACTAGTTATACCTGATGTATTACGTGTAGCGGGAATGACATCAACAGGAGCGACTCTCGCTAGAATCGCCTCTATCCGTATCCACGCCGAGTATCGTCGGGATGACTTCACAAAGCCATGAGCCTCGTCTTCGCAAAAGTCACTAGCCTCGAGTCGAAGATGATGTGATCCGAGAGACGATCACAATCCGAATAAAAAATTCGGATCCAAAAATTGAGTTTCGCAAACTCGCTTCTCAGAAGCGGTTTTCGTCAACCGATTGACGAAAACTCAACCCTCCACCTATGAAAATTGCCGGAGAACCAATCCCCAGCAAATAGGTCGCTATCAGAGCGCAAAACGCCGACCAAACGACCTCTCCACGAAGAGGAGAACAAGCTGTCTAGAATATGGACAGCTTGTTTGGTGGAAGATATGGCCGACCAATCAATGGCCGGCTACTCCTTGGTCGCCGGTGGCCAATGGAGGATGGCCAGAGGAGTCGCCGGCGGCTGGTGGTTGGCCAGCGGCGAGGAGAAGGTAGCAATAAAGTTGGGCGGAAACCAACTTAGGCGGCTAGAGCAAGGAAGAAGAGGAGAAGGTGGCTAGGGTTTCCAAAACCCTTGAACCAATTAATTCTCCATGAAAAACCCTTAAGCCATGTTTTATAGAGAACATATTCTCCTAACGGTTATTGGTTCTAACCAAAACCCGTAACCCGCTCCAATAACTTAAGTTAAAATAAACCAAACCACATTGGTCTATTTAAGTTAAAACGAACCGAACCAACTTTGGTTCATTCGTTTAAAACAAACCAAACCACTTTGGTTTATTTTCCACCATTGGATTAGAACCAAATCAATTTGGTTCATCCATCATGTCTTCATAAGACTCGGCCCATCCATGCTTCCATTGCGACTGAAATGATTTCATACTCGCTCCTTGTTTGGTCTAACCAAACCTAGTTTCTCTCGATCTAAGAATCTCATTCTCAAGCTCATTTTAAATCCTTCGGATTACGCTCGTTGTGCGTGTGACCATATAGGTTTCCGGTTTATGTTGGCCGTCTATAATTAACCATTAATTATAGAACGATCATGAGTGGCACCTAGTAGTAAATCATGATCCCCAATTAACCAAAAAATCAACGGTTGATTCCAGAACCATTTCTAAAACCCTTCAGCGGCTACAATAAATCGTGTCTCGTTCCCTTCACGCATCTTATACCCACATGGTTCAGGACATGGTCTATAGTATCAGTCCCCATTAGGTTGACTACGTCACACCTTGCCCAAGTATCATTTCCTCGTCCTACAGATTCTAGTTACTGCATATGTATCCAAGAGTACCTTACTCTAAACATGTAATGCTTTAGCCAAAGACTTTATCAACAATCCGACGAGAGGCTATGGGTATACATCTCCTTGCAAGGAGTGGTGAATCCTTTATAGGCTATTCAAACACCTTCGGTCACTTCGACTTATACCCAATCATTCCGGATCCACATCTCCTCAGAGATGCTTGATAAAATGTCAAAGCAAAAGTCTTTATGTCCAAGATGACTTGAATACCGTAAGTCAAAGGAACATCGTACTTAAGCTGCAATAAGAACTTCATTGACATATCCATATATGCAGAGAACCATATGAAGTCTTACAATTGGTCACTCCAATGAAATAGTTACCATAACTAGCATCCACGATTAACTCCAGACATCATAATGTCTCCAGCTAGTGAGAATCAGCTACTTGGATATACCAAGGAGTATACCTCGTGCTAGTCTCGATAGAATTGATGGTGACCAAATCCATCAATTCATCGACTAGGGATAATTCCAATACATCACAATTACACATGTAGAGATACTCACTAGTTGTGATTTAATCACAAATTCTCTCATGATGTGAATCATATTGCGGACATTCAGTAAATGAGTTTAAGATCCAATTAAATACATGAAAACATGTATACTCAAATAGTGAATCTTCATTTATCAAATAAATGGTACAACCATAAGGCGATTGCCTTAGGACACCTCTCATATATTACTAACAAACTCCCACTTGGCCTAATGCCAATCGCCACAGTATCCAATACCATAAGCTCTAACATGACCCTCAAACTTACTTTGAGGTAATGTCTTAGTTAAAGGATCCGCTAAGTTCCTTTCAGTGGGAATCTTCTCGATTTGTATTTCCTTCCTACTAATGATCTTTCTGATCAAATGATAGCGACGAAGCACATTTTTGGATCATTGATGTGACCACATAAAGTTCAGAGATGAACTTCTTGATCCAAACCGCTTCCTTTGCTGCTTCCGAAGCTGCAATGTATTCTGCCTCTGTGGTAGAATCCACTACAGTGTCTTATTCAAAACTTTTCCAACTCACTACGTCCCCATTCAAGGTGAACACGTACTCAGACTAAGATATGAAATCATCCTTATCTATCTGGAAGCTGACATTCGTATACCCGCATATCACCATGTCCCCTTCTCCATATATTAGGAACACATCCTTAGTTCTTCTTAAGTACTTAAGGATCATCTTAACAGCCGCCCAATGATCCATTCCTGGATCAGATTGGTATCTGCTCGTGATACTCAGAGCATACGATACATCAGGTATCGAACCTAACATAGCATACATGATAGATTCTATTGCAGATGCATAGAAAATCTTACTCATGCAAATCCTCTCGTCTTCTATGCGTGGACATAGAGACTTCGAAAGGTGTATCCTATGCCCGATGGGAAGGAAACCTTTCTTGGATTCCGACATGTTAAACCTCTTTAGCACTCGGTCTATATATGTACACTGTGAAAGACCAAGCAACCGTTTCGATCTATCCCTATAGATCTTAATTCTGAGGATGTAGGTTGCTTCTCCCAGGTCTTTCATGGAGAATGTCTTGGACAACCAAATTTTAACTGACTGTAAGACTGAAATATCGTTTCCTATAAGTAATATGTCATCAACATACAATACTAGAAACATGACTGCACTCCCACTAACCTTCTTGTACACACAAGGTTCATCCGAATTTTTGTGAGAAATCAAACTTTTTTATTGTCTCATCAAAACAGATATTCCAGCTCCTGGATACTTTCATTAGTCCATATATGAACCATCGCAGTTTTCATACCTTAGTTTTATCAATCGATGTGAAACCCTCAGGCTGTATCATATACACGTCCTCGAGTAGGTTTCTATTAAGGAAACCTATTTTCACATCCATCTATCATATCTCATAATCATAATGAGCCGCTATGGCTAGGAGCATCCGAATAGATTTAAGCATAGCAACAGGTGAATAGGTCTCATCATAATCAACATATTGCTTTTTACGATATCCTTTTGCCATCAATCTAGCCTTATAGGTAATCACATTACCAACCATATCGGTTTTCTTCTTGAAAACTCACTTTCACCCTATAGGCTTTATGCCTTCAGGTGGATCAACCAAGTTCCAAACTTGATTTTCATACATGGATTCCATTTCTGACTTCATGGCGTTAAGCCACTTATCCCTTTTTGAACTTTTCAGAACTTCTTCATAACTGATAGGCTCCTCATCATTAATGAGTAATACGTCATTCGATTCACTTACGAGAAATCCATATCTCTCAGGAATATTGCGTGTTCTACTAGATCTACGAAGATGTGGTGTCTCAATAGGTCCGGCCAATGACTCATCACTATGAGTTATTAGTTGTGGTGCTTCACCAGGTATCTCATCAATGTCTATTTGAGTCTCTCGAGCCTTCTCAAGCTCAACGACACTCCCACTATTTTCTTGCAAGAGAAATTCTTTCTCTAGAAACACAGCATGACTTGAAACAAACACCTTTTGTTCCACAGGATGATAGAATTGGTAACCCCTTGTTTCCTTAGGGTATCCAATAAATAGACATTTATCAGACTTAGCATCCAGTTTGTCTGATATAGTCTGCTTCACATAAGCAGGACAACCCCATATCTTCAAGTAAGATACATGAGGTTTCTTACTATTCCATATCTCATATGGAGTAGTCGAGACTAGCTTGGTTGGTATTCTGTTTAGCAAGTAAATAGCTATTTGAAGTGTATAGCCCCAAAAGGACTTGGAAAGATTCGCATGATTCATCATTGACCTGACCATGTCCAATAAGGTCCGGTTATGCCTCTCAGATACACCATTATGCTGTGGTGTATATGGCGGAGTCTATTGAGACAATATACCATTGTCTCTTAGATAATCAAGAAACTCTTGACTTAAGTATTCACTACCTCGATCCGATCGAAGTATTTTAATACTCTTGTCATGTTGTTTCTCTACTTCATTTCTGAGTTCTTTGAACCTTTCAAAGGCTTCAGACTTGTGTTTCATCAAGAACATATACCCAAACCGCGAGTGATCATCGGTGAAGGTAATGAAGTAGTTATAGCCTCTTAGAGCATGAGTTGTCATAGGTCCGCATACATCCATATGTATTAGACCAAGTAACTCTCCCACCAGTTCACCTTTTCCAATAAAAGGTAACTTGGTCATCTTGCCTTTTAAGCATAATTCACATGTATCGAATGAATCAGATTCAAACAATTCTAGAATTTTACATCGGTGTAATTTGGACATGCGTTTCTTGCTTGCATGACCAAGACGACAATGCCACATATAGGAGTCTAATTGATTATCCTTTCGAGCATGTTTGTTGCTCGCTTTGATATTGAAAATGTCTCTGGATATGTCCAATGTATAAATACCATTGCTCAAAGTTCTAGTCCGATAAAGAACACCATTCAAAGTTATGTAACAACAATTTTCACTAAAAGTCAAATGGTACTCATTTCTATTTAAAAAAGAAATAGAAATGATGTTCTTTATCAATGAAGGAACATAAAAACAATTGTCCAGTTCTAAGACAAGTCCTGTAGGGAGTTTCAACAAATATGTTCCGATGGCGAGTGTAGCAACCTTTGCTCCATTCCCAACACGTAAATTTGACTCTCCCTTGACGAGTCTACTTCTATTCCTTAGCCCCTGTATGTCATTACATATATGTGAGCCACACCCAGTATCCAATACCCAAGTGTTTGAGGAAATAGAATGACAATCAATAACGAAGATATCTGAAGAAGATGGGGCATTCAATGCCTTAGTCTTCTTCACGGACTCAAGATAAATCTTGTAATTTCTTCGCCAATGGCCCTCCTTGCCACAATGATGGCAAGTGCCCTTTTATGCTGGTTCTGCCTTCTTAGCCTTTTTCTTCTCCTTCTGGTGTTCCTTTGACTTCCTCTTAAAACCTTTCTTCGAGGAATCAACTAACAGCACCGTCCCCTGCTCATGCCTCACAGAAAGCTCCACAGTCTTCAGCATGTTGAGCAGTACTACAGATGAACCTTCTTGCATCTCAGAGGTGAAGAGGAGCTTGGAGACTTCGAATCTTTCGAATCTCACTTGCTCATCAAACAACTCATAAAGATGAAAGACTATGGTATGAGCATCCATATGCTCATGCTGCTTCCGCAACTCTGGTACCATCGCGGCTAGCATGATGCAACTTGTCATTTCAGAATCAATCACATGTTTCTGATAGGCCAACAATTGGTCCGGAGTTACATTGTCACTAGGACGGGCGGGAAGAGACGCTTCAAGGACATTCGCAAGCTTTTCAACCTGGAGAACAATTCTCAGGTTGAATCCAAAAGCTAGTCCAAGAAGTTCGACCCAGTTAATTTATTTAAATCCAAAATAGAGTGAAAATTCAAAGACATCATGATCAATCGATTAAACTAGAAATACAAAATGAGCATATATGAGAAAGATGATTTAAAATGCATCAACATACATTCATAAATCTCATTCATTTTTTGAATTTCAAAAACCCCAAAATCACTTCGGGAGATCGTAGGTCCATCTTCGAGTGGGCTGATATCTAACATAGATATGAACAACCTTGGAAAGAGTCTAACAAGCCATTCAAAGCTACGATAGTAGGTATCAAATAGACTGATTGCATATCACATATATGCAACTATCACAATGTGCTATCAACTAATTGAATGTTCACACATATATTGGGTTGTTAACTCATTAACAAGTATGCATCATATGCATAGCACCCAACTTCACCTCCCTTTACATCGACCTTGGAGAGAGTCCAACAAGCCGATGCTCCAGGTTAAAGCCAACCCATTAATAGAGAAATAGTTTTAATATGGTTAGAGCGCATTCAACCAATTAGCCTAGCTTAGAGAGAGTCCAACAACCAAAGCTAACGATTGACCTCTGACTCTTACCATATTAGTATTAAACTATTTCATGGTTTCAATATATTCAGGTTTGAGTCGGGCTTGGAGAGAGCCCAACAACCCAAACAAGAAACAGAACTCTGGTTCTAACCATATTAATGGAAGGTGTAGGCTTTAATATTGAGTAAGGGTTTTTATGTCTCATCCTCTTTGCATGCAAATAACTATTATCTACATGGCATGACATGCATGACATATATCTACATGTCACAACATTCATGACATAATGATATGCATCTAATGCAATTACATGACATACAATTATGACATGTACAAAATTTCCTTATATGTCATAACTATTTATGGAAATAAAATATGTTTGAGATTTGATTCCCAAAATCAAATCATGATTAAATTAGGAAACAAATTTTCAAATCTAATCACATATTTTATTTATGGAAAGTGTTAATTAAGAAAAGTCAAATTTAATTTAGGAAATAAATTTCCTAAATTATCGAAACTATTTATGGAAATATAATATATTTTAGATTTGATTCCTCAAATCAAATCATGATTAAATTAGGAAACAAATTTTCAAATCTAATCAAATATTTTATTTATGGAAATTGTTAATTTCCATGAATATTTCTAAACTTTCCAAAAGTAGAAGATTCCCATAATACTTCTACACTTTTCAAAACTAGAAAATTTCCATAAATACTTCTAAACTTTCCAAAAGTAGAAAATTTCCATAAATACAATTACGATTATCGCAAAATAATTTTAAGACTATGTCGAAATACAACCTGGGCTCTGATACCACTGTTGGGTTTCTCCAGCACCGCGGTGATTGTGTGTTCGAACATGTTTCATAAACATGTGCACAGTAGAAGAATTAAAAGCAATAAATCTAATTTATTACAACACACACATCACACACATGCAAGATACAACATGTGTAGACATAATCGTAGTTTCAAATTTTGCAATAAAAGGAAATTACACTAGTTATACCTGATGTATTACGTGCAGCAGGAATTACATCAACCAGAGCGACTCTCGCTAGAATCGCCTCTATCCGTATCCACGCCGAGTATCGTCGGGATGACTTCACAAAGCCTCAAGCCTCGTCTTCACAAAAGTCACTAGCCTCAAGTCGAAGACGATGTGATCCGAGAGACGATCACAATCCGAATAAAAAATTCGGATCCAAAAATTGAGTTTCGCAAACTCACTTCTCGGAAGTGGTTTTTGTCAACCGATTGACGAAAACTCAACCCTCCGCCTATGAGGATTGCCGGAGAACCAATCCCTGACAAATAGGTCACTATCGGAGCGCAAAACGCCAACCAAACGACCTCTCCATGAAGAGGAGAACAAGGACAGCTTGTTTGGTGGAAGATATGACCGGCCAATCAATGGTTGGCTGCTCCTTGGTCGTCGGTGGCCAATGGAGGATGGTCGGAGGAGTCGCCAGTGGCTGGTGGGTGACCGGCGGCGAGGAGAAGGAAGCAATAAAGTTGGGTGACAACCAACTTGGGCGGCTAGAGCAAGGAAGAAGAGGAGAAGGTGGCTATGGTTTCCAAAACCCTTGAACCAATTAATTCTCCACGAAAAACCCTTAAGTCATGTTTTATAGAGAACATATTCTCCTAACAGTTATTGGTTCATAACCAAAATCCGTTAATCCGCTCCAATAACTTAAGTTAAAATAAACCAAACCGAATTGGTCTATTTTAAGTTAAAACGAACTGAACCAACTTTGGTTCATTCGTTTAAAATAAATCAAACCACTTTGGTTTATTTTCCACCATTGAATTAGAACCAAACCAATTTGGTTCATCCATCATGTCTTCATAAGACTAGGCCCATCCATGCTTCCGTTGCGACTGAAACGATTTCATGCTCGCTCCTTGTTTGGTCTAGCCAAACCTAGTTTCTCTCGATATGAGAATCTCATTCTCAAACTTGTTTTAAATCCTTCGGATTACGCTCGTTGTGCGTTGACCAAATAGGATCCCAGTTTATGTTGGCCATCTATAATTAACCATTAATTATAGAACGATCATGAGTGACACCTAGTAGTACATCATGATTTCCAATTAACTGGAAAATCAACGGTTAATTCTAGAACCATTTCTGAAACCCTTCAGCAGCTACAATGAATTGTGCCCCATTCCCTTCACGCATCTTATACCCACATGGTTTAGGACATGGTCTATAGTGTTAGTCCCCACTAGGTTGACTACGTCACACCTAACCCAAGTATCATTTCCTCATCCTACAGATTCTAGTTACTGCACATGTATCCAAGAGTACCTTACTACCGAAGTGCGCTAGCTCTTGTGGCTAGTGCATGGAGGTATCTAATTAGAGGTCCCGGGTTCAAATCTCAAGGGCTGCAGGAATTACAATCCCACGAATATGTGGGATTTAACGAGCAGTGTCCGGCGGGTCTTGACCGGGTACGCTCCAATAGGGAAAGTTGAACCGTTTCACCCAAAAATCCTTCGGGGTTTCTGATGAGGGGGCTCCTTCGGGGGCGGTGGCGGCAACTCTAAAAAGTTTACCCATCACAGTTTTAGGAACGACATCCACGACAACCCTGGAGTGCGTGGACTGGGGAAGGCAAGCACGTGAGGACGCAACAAACCAAGGAACTAGAACATCCACGAAATCGGCAGTGCTGGCTGGTTTTTGGAAGGGTGGGACAACATCCACGGCATCCCGGGAGTGCGTTGACTGGGGAAGCTGTGCAACCAACAACTGCTGAGGCTCTGACATGGACGGAGCTTAGATGGAAGAAATACAAGGTATGTACATCTAATGAACCAAATAACATAGGTAAGGACAGCTTGCAGACAGCAATGGAGCCGAGCGGAGGGAGGAATCAACTGGTTGCGCATTTTTTTGACTAGAGGAGCCCCGTAACCGGGGAACTTGAGGTCCTAAACACCTAAGAACACTGGTGGCGTGCGGAACCCTAGCTTCAAAAATTAGGGTTTCAAGCTCCACGACTCGTCATCGAACGGAGGAAGAAGAAAGGTAAGGATAGTGGTAGGTGAAAGACAGGCGGATGTACTGTCCGGAAGGCGCAGTCAACGAGGTGACAAGAGGAACGTTGCTATTCAAATTTTCGGATTCAGGGATAAAAGAAGCTTCGCCCGGGACCACTCTTCATAGTTTTCTCCGAACCCGATAACCCGCCAGTTTAAGTTAATCCTTTCAGACCCGCTAGCCCGTTTCATCTAGGGCACCTTCCGGCACCAAGGAATGGGGAAATGCGCACGAAGGGTATGGAAAGTCCTGCAGCTAGATCAAATGGAAGCCACTGGAAATAACCAGACCTCTCCTTCTAGACGATGTAACATTAGCTCATTGCCGAAGGACACGAGGACAACGAAGACGGCACCCTTGCAGTAGGCGGACACAGAGGAAGAAGATAGAGTACCAGCTTGCCAGGAGGCAGTACCCCCACCGCGACCACAAGCACCAAAAATAGGAGTATGGGCTGACCTTTTTAAGAAAAACAGAGTATGTGCATCGGACACAGCCCTGAGGCAATTCCAAAAGCAGGAAGGGCACACAAAATTGGACACTGAGGACCTAGAAATAATAGAGGACACAGTAGGGTTTTGCTTAATTGGGAGATTCCTGGGGAGGTTTCCGGGATGGAGAGCACTGAAAGAAATCACGATGAGGTGGAAAGCACCACACAAGCTCCTCACGCATAACTCATTATGGATGGTGTTTAAATTTGCGAACAAGGAGGTGCGGGATGTTGTACTAACTGGGGGCCATATATTGCATATGGAAGTCCACTGTATCTCAAAATACTGCCGGCATGCTTCTCTTTCAGACAGGAAACTCATGCTCACATTCCTATGTGGATGCAAATTCATGGACTACCACTAGACTGCTGGTCTACCTCGGGACTAAGCAAAATTACTTCGCAAGTCGGCGTGCCATTGTATACGGATAGATACACAAAGGTAAGGGAAAGAGTGAACTATGCCAGAGTCTTGGTTGAAGTGGACATCACTGAGGAATTGCCTGCAAAGATTGACATTACCCTACCAGATGGAAGAGACACAGACCTGGAGATCAAGTTCGAATCAAGCCTGAAACTGTGTAATGAATGCAAACAACTGGGGCACTACCAAAGAGAATGCCTAATGAGTGCACGAAGACAACCATCAGTGGCAGAGGCCTCGGGCCATCAGGTAGTACTGTACAGGGAGGACACTCATAGGCCAGCAAAAGAAATGGATGAGAAAGAGAAAATGGATGAAGAAGAGGGAATTGGAACAAGTAAGGGGGAAGAAGAGTACAGAGTGCAGGAGGAGCAGGGATGGGAATGCATTGATGCAAAAGACAGACATTACAATAGCAAAAGGAAGAAACACCAGCAGGGAGGAATGCGCATAAGGCAGACAAGAGCAAATTTATCAAGGTGCATGCATGGTCAAGAGAGTCAAAAAGGAAATGGAACCCAAAGGAATCAAAGAGCACAGCCAGAGATTAATAGGTGGGATAGCAATAGGAAGGAACAGCAGAATGGCACAGAATCAGGGGAACACATCAGGCAAAGAATAAACTGCAAATTCAGAAATACAGTAGAAATAGGCACAAAATCTCGCACGTTTGAACAAGAGCAGGTCAACACAACTAGCCGATCACCAGCCGTAAAAGGAATGTATGGAAATCAGAGAGGAGCAAAGGCACCGGCAACCAAAGACCATCTAGATCGCCAAAAAATTCAGGAAGCAGTCGAGGCAGTCGAGGCAGTCGAGGCAGTCGAAGCAGTCGAGGCAGTCAAGGCAGTCGAGGCAAAGGCACCGGCAACCAAGAAGCATCTAGACCGCCAAAAAATCCAAGAAGCGATTGAAGCGATTGAAGCGGTCGAGGCAATGAAGCGTCGGCCGAGCGGTGAGGCAGTCGAAAACATATTCACACCAAGTAAAGGCAAGCAAACCAGAGCACGTGATGGGAGTTCTAGAAACACTGGTTCGTGGCGCGTGGAGGATATGGATGCTCAAGAGCAGACAAAAGGGTGGGCAACCCAGGATGCAATAACACAAGGGAAGAGTGGCAAAGAAGCAATGGACCCTTACACACAAGCTGACATGCAAGGACACAACTTGGGGTGCACTAATCTGCTGGGTAGCATCATTGGAAATGCCCAGGATGAGGAACAAATAGAAATAATAAATGTGAAGAGCAAAGGAAAGGGGGCATCAAGCCACACATCAGGCTCCAAACTAGTGCATACTAGGCAGAAAAGGAAGCAAATCGAACACGACCATAAAGAAGTTAAAGCTACATCAGCAAAGCAACAGCTAACCCAGGCCAATACAGTATACGTGAATAAAAATCAGAGGATCACCAGGCAAACTATTAGGGGGCTGGAACAAAGCAAGGATAAGACACAAAAGAACTTGCAGAGCTTACAGGGACAACAGAATAGTGTGATAGCTAAGATAGCTGGAAATCACCTACCAGTTACGGGAAGCACAGAACAGGAAGAAGCGGACTGTGGACAGGGACAAGTGCAAGCAAAAATAACACCTGCAAAAAGAGCACAGGACAATGCGGAAGGCCACAAAGGAAATGGGAATGATGATGGGGGATTAAGAGAGGGCACAACAGAATGGGGAATGATTACAGAGAAGTTCCCGCCAATTATACTAGCCTTGCAGGCTACAAAATGGGGTAGTCAAGGGTTGCAATTGCAAACAAAAGTAGATTTTTCACGAGAGGCAGTGATAGAGCACCAAAGGGAGACTAGGAAGCAACATGCGGAGGAAGATGGGCCACAGAGAAACAAGACGGACCAAGCGGAGAAAGTGACAAACATGGACAAAAGGATGAACCAAGAAAGGGAAGAAGTAATCAACGTGGCTAGACGGCAGAAGCCGGCTACACAACCATGAAGATCGGATCATGGAACGTAAGAGGCCTAAACAAAGGTCTCAAGCAGAAGGCGGTGATGGACCTCCTTCTGAAGCAAAAGATGGGTGTGCTAGCTATACTAGAACCGAAGTTAACTCAGCAATACTATCAGACAATGAAAGATAAGAGGTTTCAGAGATGGGAGATGGAGCAACAAATTTTTGGATTGCCCAGAAGCAGGATACTGCTTATATGGGATCCGCAACTGGTCAGCCTACACATTCAACAATGGGAAGACCAAGTGATACATACAACTGTGAAATGCAAAGTAACAGTAACTGCATATGCAGTCACATTTGTTTATGGACAACTCTCTATCACAAGAAGGAAAGCAATGTGGGGGACATTGGGGCAAATTGCGAGAAATGTAGAGATGCCATGGTTAATCCTAGGGGATTTTAACTCCCCTCTGCTGCCCACTGACAAGAAAGGGGGAATGGCAGTGACAACCTATGCAACTGCTGACTTTCAAGAATTTACACTAGCAGCGGGAGTGGAAGATCTGAGATCCATTGGGTGCCAATACACATGGACTAATGGGCACATACTAAGCAAACTTGACCGTGCGATGGGAAATAGAGCATGGATGGAACAAAATCAGAGCAGTTATGCTGAATTCAAAGCACCGGGAACTATATCAGATCATGCCACCTGCATTGTAACAGTGCTAGGAAACACAGGGGAGAAACCCAAGACGTTCAAATTCTATAATATGTGGGTATTACACCCTAACTTTGGACAGTTAATGGAGGAAAAATGGAATAGCAGCAGCTTCACAGAGGTACAGGGCACAATGCAGTACAGGATGAAACAGAAACTAAAAATGCTTAAAACAGATCTCAAAAACCTCAATCGACTGCATTATCAGCACATCCAAGAGAAAGCAAAGGAAGCTCGACAGCAGCTAGAGGAACTACAGCAGGAAGGCTTAATCCAAGGGCACATGGAGGAGAATTACCAAGCAATAAGGAAAAAGACTGAGCTGTTGGAAAGGGCAGAATACCTGTTCTACCTACAGAAAGCCAAACATGAGTACTTTAGAAGAGTAGACAAGAACACAACATTTTTTCATGCTATGGTTAAAAGGAATAACAAAAGACGGGAGGTAGTGGCAATTGAAAAGAGCAATGGGGAAACCACTAAGTCACCAGATGAAGTGGTGCAAGAATTCCTAGCCTATTTCCAAAGTCACTTAGGTGAACAAGGACACAGGACTGAGTTTCAAGGGGAATGCATGCAATTTGGCAAACAAATAACTGAAGCACAATGAGCAAGATTAATCGGGCTACCAACAGATGAAGAAATAAAAGAAGCTCTATTTGACATCGGGGACCTCAAAGCACCAGGACCAGATGGATACAATTCTAAATTTTTCAAGCACGCATGGGATACAGTCAAGCAGGACATCATAATGGCAGTCAAAGAGTTCTTTGAAAATGGACAGCTACTAAAATCTTGGAATCACACTTTGATCTCATTAATCCCGAAAACAGAGCATGCGAGTAAGGTCCAAGATTTTCGACCGATTTCTTGCTGCACAGTCTTCTACAAGATAATCTCAAAGATCCTAGCAAGTAGACTGGCAGAAATCGCAGACCACCTGCTTCACCCATCGCAGACTGCTTTTGTGCAAGGACGTAGCATAGTGGACAACATACATCTGGCACAAGAACTCATGCGCAACTATACAAGGAAAAGGGTGTCCCCACGATGCATACTTAAAGTGGATCTGCAGAAAGCGTTTGATTCAGTTCACTGGAGCTTCTTGCAGGAGGTACTCAAAGCACTGCAGTTCCCTGAAATGTATATCAGGTGGATTAAAGAATGTGTCACTACCACAACATACTCGGTAGCAATCAATGGAAACATCCATGGTTTTTTCAAAGGAGGGAGAGGTCTTAGACAAGGAGATCCCCTCTCCCCATACCTATTTGGACTCTGCATGGAGTATCTTGCAAGACTACTTGCGAAGCGTACAAGCCGTGTAGATTTTTGGTTTCATCCAAAGTGTGAACACCAAAGAATAGCCCACATTGTATATGCTGATGACTTGCTGCTCCTAAGCCGAGGTGACGCACAATCAGTGCAAGTATTGATGGATTGCTTGTTGTAATTCGCAAACATGGCAGGACTAACAGCAAACATGATGAAATCAAATATATACATGGCAGGGGTGGGACAAAGGGAGAAGGAATTGCTGATAGCCATCACAGGTTTCAATGAAGGGGAAATGCCATTTCGTTATTTAGGAGTACCAATAGCTTCGCAAAAACTAAAGATTGCAGACTATAGCCCACTGTTGGAGGCACTTATGAAACAGATCAGCTCCTTGCCGAAGGCGACGCTATCATATGCGGGCAAAATCCAACTAGTATCCTCGGTACTGCAGGGTGTCCAATGCTATTGGATGTCAGCGCTACCACTTCCAGCCGGGGTCATTGACAGGATATACAGCTACTGCCGGACATTTATGTGGACTGTGAAGAACCCACCGGTTGCGTGGACTGACATATGTAAGCCTAAAGAGGAAGGGGGCCTGGGATTAAGGGAACTAAAAGCATGGAACACGACACTGTTAGCAAAAGTACTATGGAGAATACAGAGGAAGCAGGACACTTTGTGGATTCGCTAGGTACATCACACGTATTTACAACGACAAGGAGTCTGGGAATGGCAGAGCAAACACAAAGACTCACCACTAGTTAAAAAACTGATCTGCATAAAGGATAACATCATGGCATTGGCAGGCACTGTAAGAAAGGCAGAGGAATTATTAGATGCATGGTTTGGTCAAGGAAAAGGTGGTGTCAAGAGGGCATATGATCATTTCAGGATTATAAGCCCCCGGAAACCTTGGGTGCAGACAATATGGCAGCCGGATATCCAACCTAGTCACAGGTTCACGCTATGGATGCTGGCACAGAGGAAGCTGCCTGTGCGTGTAGGGAAGGAGTATCTAGAGGATCGAACATGTGCTTTCTGCAGCCAAGAGGAGGAGACACTGGACCATATCTTTTTTAAATGCGGGCAAGTCCGACAGCTCTGGAATAGAGTAAGGGGATGGTTATGGATGAGGCCAAGAATGCAGACATATCGTCAAATGTTGCGCACATTCAGAAGGCTTTATAAAGGGCGCAGCAACATCAACAGAGCCAGACACCTAGCCATGGCAGCAGCGATACACCATATTTGGAGAGCAAGAAACTGCACGAAATTTGAAGGGACACGATTCGATGGTGAGGTGATTCTCCGGAAAATCCAAATTCATGTATATAGGGCCCTGGAGAATTGTAATCTACAGACCCACACGGACAACAGATGAAAATGACAAGGGTAGGGCAGTTTCCACGGTATCATCTCCAGGGCACTATCATGTTAAGTACCTGCCTTCCATACTCCCACTCTCAAAAACAGAAGCAAGAAGTACTCGACCGGTACCTCGATTGAAATAACAGTCAGTCGAGGCGTGAAACCTAGACACAAGCCAAGACAGGGCAACTGAGAGCAAACAGAAGCGAGGCGTACTCGACCGTCGCCTCGACTGATATAACAGTCAGTCGAGGTGTGCAACTTACTGCCTCGACTGACACAAGGCAAGACAGGGCAGCTGTGAGCAAACAGAAGCGAGGCGTACTCGACTGATATAACAGTCAGTCAAGGTGTGCAACTTACTACCTCGACTGATACAAGGATGTTTTGAAGCTCTAGGGACAACCAGAAGCGAGGCGTACTCGACCGACGCCTTGACTGGTATAACATTCAGTCGAGGCGTGCAACTTACTACTCGACTGACACAAGGGCAGTTCTCGAGCCTACAGGGCGGCTTCCATGGGAGGTTCTCGAATCTACAGGGCGCCTTCCATGGTTTGTTTGAAGCTCTAGGTTTGTCTTTTGTAGAGTACTTCTGATCAAGTCCTCCAGGGAGGTTTTGAGAAAAAAAAAAAAAAAGGTCGAGGCGTGCAACCTACTGCCTCGACTAACACAAGGGCGGCTTCCATGGGAGGTTCTCGAATCTACAGGGTGGCTTCCATGGTTTGTTTGAAGATCTAGGGACAACCAGAAGCGAGGCGTTCTCGACTGGTGCCTCGACTGATATAACAGTCGAGGCGTGCAAATTACCAATTTGACGATCGGCTCGACTGGCGCAAGGAAACCTATAGTCCCCGGTCTTACCATTAACAACAAGAAGGTTCAGCATCTGGATGGATTAGAGCCATGATCGCCTAACACAGGTGAATAGGCCCACCCGAATGGCCTATCTAGTCCGTAGCAAACGGCTACGGTAAAGACACGTTAAATCCGTTTATGGTTGAGGCTTGACCAATAAGCCTAGTTCAGGTGAATAGGCCAATCAAATGGCTTATCTAGTCCGTAGCAAACGGCTACGGTAAAGACATGTTAAATCCGTTGACGGTTGAGGCTTGACCAATAAGCCTAGTAGAGGTGAATAGGTCCACCCGAATGGCCTATCTAGTCCGTAGCAAATGGCTACGGTAAAGACAAGGCAAATCCGTTGATGGTTGACCACTTACCAAAAGTGGCAGACGGCCCGAGGAACGGCGCATGAGACTAATGGAAAGAGAGACATAGAAGGACGGTGTGAGGAGGTACACATGGAACGAGGGATGCAGAGGGACTAATTGCATGAACAATTACAGAGGAGCTGTATGAGTGTGGACATGCAATGGTTATGTAAACATGAAAGGTGTCGTAGGCATGAGAGTTAAAGTACTCATGAGAGCACATGTACACCCCCTAGGAGACACCTCAGATCTGACACATCGTCAGACATGACATGAGTGTGCACTCCAGGACTTTGTATGATCGTGCCTTTTCTTGATGATATATATTTACATTTCATCAAAAAAAAAAAAAGAGTACCTTACTCTAAACATATAATGCTTTGGCCAAAGACTTTAGTAACAATCCGACGAGAGGTCATGGGTATACATCTCCTTGCAAGGAGTGGTGAATCGTTTATAGGCTATTCAAACACCTTCGGTCACTTCGACTTATACCCAATCATCCCAGGTCTACATCTCCTTAGAGATGCTTGCTTAAGATGTCAAAACATAAGTCTTCATGTCCAAGATAACTTGAATACCGCAAGTCAAAGGAATATCACACTTAAGCTGCAGTAAGAACTTCATTGACATATGCATATATGCAGAGAACCATATGAAGTCTTACAACTGGTCACTCCAATGAACTAGTTACCATAACTAGCATCCACGATTAACTCCGGACATCACAATGTCTCCAGCTAGTGAGAATCAGCTGCTTGGATATACCAAGGAGTATACCTCGTGCTAATCTCGACAGAATTGATGGTGACCAAATCCATCAATTCATCGACTTGGGATAATTCCAATACATCACAATTACACATGTAGAGATACTCACTAGTTGTGATCCAATCACAAATTCTCTCATGCTGTGAATCGTATTACGGACATTCAGTAAATGAGTTTAAGATCCAATCAAATACATGAAAACATGTATACTCAAATAGTGAATCTTCATTTATCAAATAAATAGTACAACCATAAGGCGATTTCCTTAGGACACCTCTCATATATTACTAACAAATGCGCCATGACATACATCATTCACAAAGATCTATGACATGTAAGGTTTATTATGATGCAAAACACAATTTATAAGCCGCTACGCTATGGCAATCCCACTAGTCAGTTAGCGGGCGGGGTCAAGGGGCAGCACCCTTTATGGGGTTTTCAGGGGGGGTAGCACCCCCGAAGCAACATTTATTTTAACAACTCATTGGATAAGTTGCTGCCCCTTAATCCATACAATCGTGCACTCATAATAAACATATCATTACAATTTATATCACATATAAAATAACCATGTAACGTGTTTATGTATACACAAGTGGCTCTGATACTACTATAGGGATCTTATGTGAAAAACCATCACAAAAATGTAGTGAAAAATTAGATCCCTCCAGAGATCCATGTGTATACATAATAAACACGTTGTTCTTATAACTACATCTAGTTGAGAGATTACCCTTGATGCATAGCCCTTCACAATCCCGGCAGCAACTTTTGGATCTCAACGTGATCAGGATGGTAGCGCCTCTATAGTATCCACACGAACACACACTTTTGAAGAATATAAGTTGTGCTAGCTGTAGGGGATCGGTACGGCCGGCTAGAGGGGGGTGAATAGCCCTCGAACGTTGGATGTCGGTATTTGCTCGTCTACAAAGAGATTAGCACAACGGAAACAATAAAGCAAGACAAGCAAATAGAAATACAAGAAATCAAACGCTAACAAGATGGTGTAACGTGGTTCACGGCTACGCCGCTAATCCACGGTCCCCGATTCGTCCTAGGTGAATCACTCCGCCAAAACCAATCCACTAATGGTCTCTCCTTTGCACAAAACTAGGTGGAGGTAACCTTTACAACCAAGATCACTCTTCTTACAATAAGATTGAAGTAAAGACAAGTAAGAAGAGTTTAAAGCTTGTGGGGCACTAGGAAGATCACTTAGATCATAAGCATTAGCCTCTCAAAGGCTCACACCCTCTCTTTTTATAGAGAGGGCTGATTTCTTCCCGTTGGCTGCCACCAGTCGATTGCTGCCCTTGGCAGTCGACTGCCATCACTACAACGACCTCTGAACACGTCGGATCCCGACCGTTGTAGTCCAACGGAACACTTGGCAGTCGACTGATGGACCTCACCCGATCACGCCTCCGTAGTCGATCGCCTTGATCGGCTCACGGCGGTTCAATCCGCGACATCCTCTGGCAGTCGACTGCCATTCCATGGTAGTCGACTGCTGGGCATAAACCCATCAGTCGAATACCAGTCGAACCCACTCAACTCAGAGCAGTCGACTGTCATTACATGGAAGTCGACTGGTGTCGTGTGAAACTCAAACTTAACATAAGTTTGAGCTTCCGGCGGTCGGGTAAACCTTAACCCTTGCGGTCAAGTCTCCAACACTCAGCCATTCGGCCAAGTTCACCTAATGATCTACTTACATTTCACTCATTCTCCTCTCTTCGTTCGTCGCCACGCCCTCAAAGATCAGGCGCACGGCTCTACAATGCTCCTTCGCGTCTCTTGCCTCCGAAGTCTGCTTCCTTGGCTTCACTTTAAGTCATCTCGTCCGGCGGTCCCTCAGATGCTCCAAGCGCACGACTTCCGCAAAGTCATCCTTCACCGACTCAAGGACCGAGGTTGTGAGGGTGAACCCGCCAAGGCTCCATGTGCGAATTACTAAGTCCTGCAAGACTCCAACGCACATATCAAATAACAATACCAACCTAACTTAAACCCTTTGCCACACACATCAAAACCTTATCATGGCAAGAGATTGCCCTAACAATCTCCCCCTTTTTGATGTGTGACAATCCGTTTAAGTTAGGTAAAAACATTTGATATAAATTTCTAAGGTAAGAAAGCATGTAAATATAAACATGATATAACAACATGCAACTCCCCCTTAATCTATGAAACTCTCTCTACAAATTCTCCCCCTATCATAATTTACTTAAACACAATTATTTCTCCCCCTTTGACACCATCAAAAAGATTAATACTAAGTTATAAACCCATGGCATCAATTTTAATAGAAGGAAAATACCAAAAACACGTTTAAAATATGAAATCAAACGATCATTCTTATCGATATGCGATCAAGATGGTACAGTACAATGGTTTCAAATTCTAATTTTAAGTAATTTCAGAAATAAATTAAAAATTATAGAAAATTCAAAATATTATGAAATTTGGGGAACATATTTCTTATAAGATTCTTTATCAGTAAAAATTAGTTTTTCATGAAAAGGCATTATATTTCCAGAGATATGACAAAAATCCAAAAGTTTTAAAAACCACTAGGTTTTTGATCATTCTAGTATCAAGTTTAACACCTAATTTTGCATCCAATTGTTTCAAAACATGAATACATAGATTTTAAAGTAAGACATTGTTTTGAAAATATATGAAATATCCAACCATGATCTTTGGGCAATATGTCTATGAATTAAACATAAGCCTTCCCCATGATTGGTCTATTATTGTTATTTTGATACTTTAAATGACCATCTAAATGCCATAGGCATTAGTGGACATTTGTATCATCCTAACATCTCACCCATGCTAAGTTTTCAATCAAAGTAGCCTATGGTGAGTGTGAGATGCATCCTAGGGGGTATTTGTATATACTTAACCATTATATTCATGCAATTATATCAAGGTTAAGTATCATCCTAACAATCCACATGATCATAAAGACATATATGACTTAATTTTACATTATGATCATGAAACCCATGTATTCATTGAATTGTTATCATGCATTAGATATTATGTCATGATAATAAGCAAAATATCACCTAAGGCATGATTTAAACCCTATTTCTTATGATGATGTGCCAAATATCAAAATCATAAATCATGATTGCAAACATGTGTAACAATTACATCAATTATCATGATTTAAGCATTATTATCTATTTATAAGCACGTTATCATCACCTAACACTATTCCAAAAATGTTTTCCCGCTATCCTAAGTCAACCAAAGATATGATATAGGTCAAGTTCACATGGTTGACTATCCTAGGGTTTTTCTAACCCTTAAGGATGGATTTTGGAACCCAATACAAATTCTTGCCTATGGGGTTTACTAGAAATTCCTTAGGAATCCATTTCCTAGCAATTACTTTCTTCTTATCTTGTCCCCTAGCAATTAGGCATTTATAGGCCTTTTCATTTTTCTTTTCTTTGTATCCTAGGCCTTTCTTATTGAAGCTAGCTCTTTGGCTCCCTATAATCATGTTCAAGGTGTTTGAGCCAATTGTAAACTTTTCTAGGGCTTTGGTTAAATAATCTACTTTCTCTCTTAAAGCCCTATTTTCATCCATGCATGCATCACTAACATTAAATGGCATATATTCATGTGAGCATGCATCATTATCATGGCAAGAAGAAATATTTTCATTTTCATTTAAGCATGCTTTTTCTAACTTATTTTCTAAGTCCTTAATTTGATCTAACATGCTCTTATTTTTCTTCTTTGCTCTAAATAAATCCTTAGTTAAGCTAGAAATCATAGAAACTATTTTACTAGGTGAAAGATTGGTTACCATAGTTTCCATGTCCTCTTCTTCGGATGAGGAGGATGAGGAGTCTCCAACTTCACTTGATCTCTCTCCACTTGTGCTTGATTCTTCATTTTCGGTGGAGGAGCAATCCAAGTCGTCGAATGCCATCAATGCTAGGTTGGTGACAAATGCATTTTCTTCCTCGGATGATGATGAAGATGAGGAGGAAGGGTCATCCCAAGTCTTTGCTTTGAATGCCTTGGCCTTCCCCTTTTCCTTTGCCTTCTTCTCCTCTTCCTTTTTCTTCTTGCTCCCCTTCTTCTTCCTCTTTTCTTCTTTCTTTTTCTTCTCTTCCTTGCTCTTGTTTAGGAGGGGACAATTATCCCTTATATGTCCCTCTCCTTGGCAATTGTAGCATATGACTTTCCCCCTTGGTCTTCTACTCCTATCATTGGATTTATTAAATCGAAAACCTTTTAAAGCATGCCTTACCCTCCTTACCATATACGCTTCTTCCGTGCTATCCATGGAGGAGGAGGAAGAGGCTTCATCATCGGAAGAGGAGGGGATCTCTATCTTCTTCTTCCCCTTATTTGCCATCAATGCTACTCCCCTTGAAGGTTGGATTCTAGGCTCTTCTTGTATACCTTCAAGCCTCGTTTCGTGGAGTTCCATTGTTGAGAAGAACTCCTCCAAGGTGCTCACTTCTAAATTCTTCGAGATATAGAAGGAGTCCACCATGGAGCTCCACTTTGAGGACCGGGGAAAGGCATCTATGGCCTTCATTACCATATCCCGGTTGGATAGCTTCTCACCTACACTTGACAAACCGGTTATAATTTCCTTGAAACGAGAATGTAAGGAAATTACCTTTTCTCCCTTTTCTAGTTTAATGTTGTTGAGTTGGGAGCGGAGGAGGTCTCTCCTTGCTAGCTTTGCCTCGGATGTGCCTTCATGAAGCTCAATTAGCTTCTCCCACATCTCCTTGGCACTTGGGCATTCTCCAATTCGGTTGATCTCTTGTTGGGGGAGCACATTGAAAAGATGATGCTTGGCTTTTGAGTTTGCAAGGTGATCTTCCCTTTGCTTTTTGGTCCACCTAGATTTCTCTATTGGCTTTCCTTCTTCATACCTAGGCAAAATGAAACCAGATTCCATTGTAATCATAATATCAAAATCCGTTTCGAAAAATACCTCCATTCTCTTTTTCCACCAAGAGAATTCGCCGTCGAACTTTGGTGGGTGGATGTTGGAGCCGGCCATTTTGAATGTTGCTTGTTGTGGCGGTTAGTCCTCGACAAGCTTTCCTTGGCTCTGATACCACTTGTAGGGGATCGGTACGGCCAGCTAGAGGGGGGGAATAGCCCTCGAACGTTGGATGTCGGTATTTGCTCGTCTACAAAGAGATTAGCGCAACGGAAACAATAAAGCAAGATGAGCAAATAGAAATACAAGAAATCAAACGCTAACAAGATGGTGTAACATGGTTCACGGCTACGCCGCTAATCCACGGTCCCCAATTCGTCCTCGGTGAATCACTCCGCCAAAACCAATCCACTAATGGTCTCTCCTTTGCACAAAGCTAGGTGGAGGTAACCTTTACAACCAAGATCACTCTTCTTACAATAAGATTGAAGTAAAGACAAGTAAGAAGAGTTTAAAGCTTGTGGGGCACTAGGAAGATCACTTAGAGCATAAGCATTAGCCTCTCAAAGGCTCACTCCCTCTCTTTTTATAGAGAGGGTTGATTTCTTCCCGTTGGCCGCCACCAGTCGACTGCTGCCCTTGGTAGTCGACTGACGTCACTACAATGGCCTCCGAACATGTCAGATCTCGACCGTTGTAGTCCAATGGAACACTTGGCAGTCGACTGATGGACCTCACCAGTCGACTGCTGCCTCCGTAGTCGACTGCCCAGTCGGCTACGAGCGGTTCTGTGCCCGCGACATCCTCTGGCAGTCGACTGCTGGGCATAAACCCATCAGTCGGATACCAGTCGAACCCACTCGACTCAGAGCAGTCGACTGGTGCCGTGTGAAACTCAAACTTAACATAAGTTTGAGCTTCCGGCGGTCGGGTAAACCTTAACCCTTGCGGTCAAGTCTCTGACACTCAGCCATTCAGCCAAGTTCACCTAATGAGCTACTTACATTTCACTCATTCTCTCATGTCACTCGAAGTCCCTCGCCGAAGCTCTCTTCGTTCGTGGCCACGTCCCTCGGTAGCATCAGGCGCACGACTCTGCAATGCTCCTTCGCGTCTCTTGCCTTCGAAGTCTGCTTCCTTGGCTTCACTTCAAGTCATCTCGTCCAACGGTCCCTCGGATGCTCCAAGTGCACGGCTTCCGTAAAGTCATCCTTCACCGACTCAAGGACCGAGGTTGTGAGGGTGAACCCGCCAAGGCTCCATGTGCGAATTACTAAGTCCTGCAAGACTCCAACACACATATCAAATAACAATACCAACCTAACTTAAACCCATTTGTTGGTGCAATCAGCCCAAGTCACGATTGACTAGGACTCGGTTTTGACTCGAGTGATGTTTTGATGTTTCGACAAAAACATATGACAATGTAATTGTCATTTGGTAAAGTCCAAGTCTTGAGTACTTGGCATGGGAAGTCCAAGTGGGACACTTGGCATTGGGAAAAGTCCAAGCATGGGTCTTGGCAATGTAAAGTCCAACATGGGTTGGCAAGGAAAGTCCAAGCATGGGTCTTGGCAATGTAAAGTCCAACATGGGTTGGCAAGGAAAGTCCAAGCATGGGTCTTGGCAATGTAAAGTCCAACATGGGTTGGCAAGGAAAGTCCAAGCATGGTCTTGGCATGAAAAGTCCAACATGGGTTGGCAAGGGAAAGTCCAAGCTTGAGTCTTGGCATTTGAGAAGTCCAAGGGTTTGATATTGGCAGCGTAAAGTCCAAGCGGGAGTCTTGGCAGCATAAGTCCAATAGTTGGAGGCGTAAAGTCCAAGCGGAGTCTTGGCGGCGTAAGTCCAATGTGCCTTGGCCGTGTAGACACCGTTAGCATGACATAGCCGACGGAAGCACCTGAAGGCTAGCGCGATGGATGAACAAGTCATGGATGACTTGGAGAGATCCGAGAGGCGTGAGGCTGATGGAGGTGGCTAGAAGGCTTAGGTCTAGGCTAAGGGTGGTCTAGCAAGTATGGGGGAACCATACTTGGGTTAAAACCTCATGTTTGAGGTGTGCGGCCGACCGGGTGCCATGTGGCGATCGGACCGAGTCAACTAGGGTCCGATCATGCGGGTTATGGCCTAGCAATGACCGCCATAGGTGGGCGATCGGCCGATCGATGTCTCAGCTGATCGATCGTGATGTCCGACTGGTGCTCGAGAAATCGGCCACAGAATGGAGTCGAGACTCGACTGGTCGAGTGAGGACTCCATCAGTCGACTGATGGTCACAATTAGTTGACTGATGAAGGTTCCGTTGGACTTATCCAGCGTGGATCTAGCCTTTATCTCACGACAATAGTGGCATCAGCCGACTGATGGTCCCGATCAGTCGACTCATCGACTTTTTCTAGCACAGGTTGAAGCTTTATAAGGAGCTCGTGATGGAGGAAAAACCAAGGTTTCTTTGAGGCGATTTAGGGCGATTTGCTGTTGCAAATCAGGGTCTCCAAGTTGATATCAAGCAACCAAGTGATCAAGCATTCAAAGAGCATTTGTAAAGTGTTTTCTTTACTTGTATTGCTTTTGTATTTCATTATATTGCTTGTATTCATCTTGTATTACTGTTGTATACATTGTACGAGGTTTCTCCACCTCCGGATTGTTTCGAGAAGGAGTTATTTTATAGTGGTGTGTGATTGGCATCGCTAGGGCTCGTTTGAGCCCGATCCGTGGAGTAGGAACCGTGCGGTTCCAAACCACGTTACATACTCGTGTTCGTGTGTAATTGTCTATTTCGTTATTGCTTTCATTATCTATATTCCGCTGCGCTAACGAAATTGTAGACACGAACGCCAAAGAATTCCATTGATGCTATTCACCCCCCCCCTCTAGCCGTTCCAAACGATCTCCAACATGTGGTATCAGAGCCCGGGGCTCTTCTACGGATTAACAACCCGGAGTCAAGAATCTAGAGGGAAGAATATGGATTTCCAAGAAAAATTGGGTGACGACGTCAACATTCCACCTTCCTTCAACCGTGAACATTTCGCGTATTGGAAAGGTAGGATGAAATATTTTCTAATGACGAATATAGAAAATTGGTTTGCCGTGACTATAGGTTTTGATGCTCCAAGAGGAGAAAATGGCAAAATCCTCAAGATGAAGAGATGGACCGAGGAGCAACGGGGAAAATTCAAGACAACCGTTAAGGTAACAAAAATGTTGATTGATTTGATACCTAACGATATTTTGTCCAGATTAGGAAGCTATAGGGATGCCAAGGAGTTGTGGAACAAGTTGATCAAGTTCCACGACAATCCCGAATCGGTCCAAGAAGACTTGGAAGAGGAGGAGACCGAAGAAGAATCATCATCATTCTCACAAGAAAGTGAGGAGTCAACTTCCGGGTCGGAAGAGGTGGAGGAAGTGGAAGAAGCATCCACCTCGAGGATTGAGGGGGAGGAGAGAACCTTCATACCGGAACATCGAGAAGAAGAAGCTTCGACATCCGGTCAAGATGAAGAAGCCCAAAGTCCAATTCCGGTCTCCACCACCATCGGTAACTCAAACACCTCAATTCAAAATAAAAATAACATTTTGTGTTTTGAGTGTAGGAAATTTGGGCATTATAAGAGTAAGTGCTCAAAGAAGGTTAGGAAAGCTCCACCGGCACCAAAGGCCAAGGATGCCGGTCCCTCAAGTCAAAAGAGCAAGGAGCATATTATATGCTTCAAGTGCAACTCAAAGGGACATTATCGGAGTCAATGTCCAAGGGGAAAGAAGAAAGGGCAAGAAGGAGCAACACAAGTAGGGGGAGCCTCCAAGGCAAACCCTAAGGTAAAATTTATTAATGCACCTTCAATTTCTAGGGATAAGAAGCATGCTATGAATAATTTTAATAGTCTTGCTATTGTGCATGAAAAGCATGCTAGAAATAATAGATATATTTGCCTAGGAGCTAAGAGTGTTCACTTAGGAAATAAGAAGAAATTTGGGACTAATGTCCCTAAAAATATATTACCTAAGGAAAGCATTAAGAAAATAGGAGAACATCTAGGCCTTAACCCTAAATGGACTAGGCATATGCCTAGGAAGAACCATGTCCATGGTCTAAATCAAAATTCTAAAATTGGGCAATTAGAATTAGAGAACCAAGCCTTGAGGTCAAGGCTTGAAAAACTTGAAAAGACCCTTAAGGTTATGCAAAATCAAATGCAAGGGTCAATTAGTCAAACTTCTAGGTCCAAAAGTCAAAGTCAACACCTAGGATTTAAGAGTCAAAAGTCAACCAAGGGCAAGCAAGGTTTGGGTCACAAACCTAAGCCTAAGGTGGCTTACCATAGTGTTCCATTTGATTATGGAACACAAACTAGGTCTAGGAAGACTAAGGTCAATAGGGAAGTCATCCCTAGAGTTGACCAAAGGGTGTGCCTAGTGGCTAGGGTTTCTAGGAAACCTAGGGTGGCCACTAAGAAGGTTGCAAGGGAAGTTACCCCTAGAGTCAACCTAGGTAAGACCCAAATGACCAAGGCTAACAAGCCTAGGAGGGTCATTAGGAAGGTATCTAGGGAGGTTATCCCTAAGGAATACCTAATTAACCCTAGGAGCTCAAATCGGTTTTGGGTTCCTAAGAGCGTGATTGATTCATGCTAGGTGGGCTTAGGATGTGCCAACCTTGAGTGGATGGGTAGTTAACTCAACCATGATAAAGGTGGCATTTTAGGTTATTTTCAAGGTTATGGATACCTTGGAAATATATTTGAATTATCATCCTAAAAGATTTTAGGGTGTGCTAATATTATTTGAGAAGCTTGATAAAATGGTCAAATTGGCACAATTTAGGTTTAGAGGTCGTAGTGTGCCATTTTGGGTTTTTGGCACACTTGGGAAAATTTAGGTTAATATGGCAAAATATACTTAATTATATCAAATGGAAATTAATATTAAAATTTAGGTATTACTATACCTATATATTTTATATGCCATGCTTTCTTTGCCATATAACATGCCATGACATCATGCTTATTTTTAATCATTCTATATGTCATGTACATGTTTAGGATTAAGGCTTTAAATGTCATGTGTTTTTAGATTTCATATTATGCCATGACATCATGATTATGAGTATGTGTTTATCTATATCATCTCTAATGCCATAATCACTCATGCATTTAAGATAATTTGATTGAAATTGATTTAAGGACAATGGCATGACTTGGAGTCCCATTTATAAGGGAATCAAGTAGGGTTGCCTTAGAAAAATGCATGAAACCCTAGATTAAATGAACCAAAACCCACATCTCACATCCAATTGACATGTATGTGTATTTATACACCCTAGATACATGTGAGATGCTAGGATATGAGTTAAGTTCAAGGTGCATAGTTTTTGCATCTAGATGAACTAAAAATCATCCAATTTTATTTGTGGATCATTGGGAAAGCTTGTGTACAAGTCATGTGCATAGAGCCCAAGGAATATGATCCAAAATAAGGTTTTGAAAACGTTTTAAAATCATTTTGAAAAACCTTGATGAAGTCTATCTTTTGATAGCAATCATCATTGAGAGAGTTGATACAAAATAGGGCCAAAACATTGAAAATTTCAATGGTTTTGAGTTTTGTATCAAATTCACTATTTTATGGGTAAATTTATTTTAAAACATTTTTCACCCATTGTATTGGTCATAGGTATTATACGTATCAAATTTCGTGATTTTTCGATATACGTATAATTATTTATGAATTTCCAAAACTCGATTCTGATAACTAAAATTCGGAAATTTCAGTATCGATCGCTGAGTGGCATGATCGTAGTGATAGAGTCGACTGCCAAGGCTGATTTCGGGAAAACTAGGTTTGGTTAGCCCGTGTTCAGCCATGGTAATGGTCCCTAATCACTCCTAACCCTAGGATATGCTTTGGGAAGCATTATGAAGGGTGAAAATCCATTGGATATGGATTAGGAGAAGTATTTAGGGTTTGTATCAATTTTAAGGTGTTGGAAAGTTCAATGTTGAATTTTTAACCTTAATTTTGATGGTTTAGAGTTCCTATTGGCTTAGGGACTTCCCAAGGACATTGTTGGTGCAATGGTCAAGGGGGAGCAAGCCTTTAGGGGGAGGTATCCATCTTGGGATGATGGATGTGTTTTTCTCCTTGAAGAGGAGAAGTTATTGGGAGAATATGACATCAATTGGGAAATTGATGGGACTTTTGAGAGACCCAATTTGGAAATTGGGAGAGTAAATGGGATTGCCTTTCTTGAGTGATATTGTACTTATCACTAGGAAGATGGTAGGCATCCTAAGTATTGTTAGACCAAGGGGGAGATTGTAAGATCTCATTGGGACATGAGACATTGACCTCCTTGGAGAGAAAACCTTTTTGATGTTAGTCAAAAAGGGGGAGAATGTTTGGGGGAGAACATTTGGAGAGTATTTACCAATTTGGGATAATTGGTAAAGGATTTGAGTTAGTGTTCTAACTAAATCATTTGTTTGGTTTTTGTCAAACATCAAAAAGGGGGAGATTGTTGGTGCAATCGGCCCAGGTCACGATTGACCAGGACTCGGTTTTGACTCGAGTGATGTTTTGATGTTTCGACAAAAACATATGACAATGTAATTGTCATTTGGTAAAGTCCAAGTCTTGAGTACTTGGCATGGGAAGTCCAAGTGGGACACTTGGCATTGGGAAAAGTCCAAGCATGGGTCTTGGCAATGTAAAGTCCAACATGGGTTGGCAAGGAAAGTCCAAGCATGGGTCTTGGCAATGTAAAGTCCAACATGGGTTGGCAAGGAAAGTCCAAGCATGGTCTTGGCATGAAAAGTCCAACATGGGTTGGCAAGGGAAAGTCCAAGCTTGAGTCTTGGCATTTGAGAAGTCCAAGGGTTTGATATTGGCAACGTAAAGTCCAAGCGGGAGTCTTGGCAGCATAAGTCCAATAGTTGGCGGCGTAAAGTCCAAGCGGAGTCTTGGCGGCGTAAGTCCAATGTGCCTTGGCGGTGTAGACACCGTTAGCATGACATAGCCGACGGAAGCACCTGAAGGCTAGCGCGATGAATGAACAAGTCATGGATGACTTGGAGGGATCCGAGAGGCGTGAGGCTGATGGAGGTGGCTAGAAGGCTTAGGTCTAGGCTAAGGGTGGTCTAGCAAGTATGGGGGAACCATACTTGGGTTAAAACCTCATGTTTGAGGTGTGCCAATGATCGCCGTCATGTGGCGCCGATCGACCGAGTCAACTAGGGTCATCGGGTTATGGTCAGCGCCGATCGCCAGAGGTGGGCCGATCGATGTCTGAGCATCGATCGTGTGATCACCGACCGGGTTCTCGAAATCGGCCACAGAATGGAGTCGAGACTCGACTGGTCGAGTGAGGACTCCATCAGTCGACTGATGGTCACAATCAGTCGACTGATGAAGATT
Source organism: Wurfbainia villosa (assembly GCA_025175895.1). Classification (NCBI taxonomy): domain Eukaryota; kingdom Viridiplantae; phylum Streptophyta; class Magnoliopsida; order Zingiberales; family Zingiberaceae; genus Wurfbainia; species Wurfbainia villosa. The sequence goes on from CM046006.1 coordinate 38,485,059, forward strand.
CCGTTGGACTTATCCAGCGTGGATCTAGCCATTGTCTCACGACAACAGTGGCATCAGTCGACTGATGGTCCCGATCAGTCGACTAATCGACTTTTTCCAGCACAGGTTGAAGCTTTATAAGGAGCTCATGATGGAGGAAAAACCAAGGTTTCTTTGAGGCAATTTGGGGTGATTTGCTGTTGCAAATCAGGGTCTCCAAGTTGATATCAAGCAACCAAGTGATCAAGCATTCAAAGAGCATTTGTAAAGTGTTTTCTTTACTTGTATTGCTTTTGTATTTCATTATATTGCTTGTATTCATCTTGTATTACTGTTGTATACATTGTACGAGGTTTCTCCACCTCCAGATTATTCCGAGAAGGAGTTATTTTATAGTGGTGTGTGATTGGCATCGCTAGGGCTCGTTTGAGCCCGATCCGTGGAGTAGGAACCATGCGGTTCCGAACCACGTTACATACTCATGTTCGTGTGTAATTGTCTATTTCGTTATTGCTTTCATTATCTATATTCCGTTGCGCTAACGAAATTGTAGACACGAACGCCAAAGAATTCCATTGACGCTATTCACCCCTCCCCCCCTCTAGCCATTCCAAACGATCTCCAACACCTTTGTCACACACATCAAAACCTTATCATGGCAAGAGATTGCCCTAACACTAGCAACCCACACAAGCTTTTTCCCAAAAACAAAAGGAATAATTCATTCAAGAAGATGAGCAAGAAGAACAAAAAGGCAATCACTAAAAGCATCATCATCCAAAGACCTTTTATAATCATCCTATGAATATGAAAGGTTTTGCATCCTTTTGTATTCCCTCTTCAATGCATGATTAATCCACATTAATCATGCATGATGAATCCAAATCCATTCATGTTCTTCTATTCATGATTAGTTCACATTAATCATGCATGATGAATCCAAATCCATTCATCTTCTTCTATTCATGATTAATCCACATTAATCATGCATGATGAATCAATATCAATTCATCTTCTTCAATTGGTTTAATTTGAGTCTAACTCATATTGATTCAACTTGAGTCTAACTCAAGTTTCGTCCAAGCTATGAGTCTAACTAAATCTAGTCCATTCAATGAGCCTAATGGTTCCTTCAGTCGAATTAAATTGAACCCATCTCCAAAATAACATGTTCTTTGTGTGTGACCCTATAGGTTCTCGTAACATTGGCAATACCCCTAAAAACCATTTTAGAGACGTAAGCAATGAGTGGAATCTAACAATGCATCATTGCTACCCAAGTGACAAGAATATCGAGATCCGACATAACTTTTCTGTGACTATTATCTTGTATGACTCAATTCTTCTATCCTTGATATCTAAATTGATCAACGAGGCATAGACTGTGTCATCCTCTTATCAATCATTGTGTTTCTTGATCTCTAAGTAGACTACCTCAATCAAATGAGCTCAGTATTTGAGCATTACCATGCATTTTAGTAATCTTACTTTATTAAGGGACCCACATATATCACTTCTATCATATGGAAGGGATAGATATCATCTACATCACTCACATCCCTTCGCATAATTTATTGCATACCCAGTGATCAACTTTATAGTCCAACTTATTACAGGTAACGTTTGTCGATACCAAAGTATACAACTCCTTATATAGGGAACCGTAGTGATTTTAAGTCTAAGGACTATTCGTACCAATAGCTACTATGAGAATGTTTATGAAAATCATATGACAATTTATGAAATATTCTCATGGCGGGTCAGTTTAGTATATATTCTTTAATATATACTCATGTATCAACTTGATATCCTATATCCATGACTTGTGAGATTAAGTCATCAGTTGACCTATATGCTAGTCTCAGTGTATTAATATTATCCTTCTATATTAATACTTGACTAGGAACAGTTACGAGTGTTGTTCTATGTATATCTACAGTATCCCACTATCAAGTCACCAACTTGATATGTCGTAGACTAGAACCAACTATACTAGGATTTTATTATATGTATTCAAATGACACATCAATGAAGTAAATACAATAACCATAAACTTTGCCTTTATTATGAAATATGATACAAAAGTTCCTTTACCGATCATCTCATAATTGACATTTAGGGCTAATACTAACATATACAAGTCTTTAAATCAATCCTAGTGTTTGTGCAATCGACCTAGGTCACAATTGACTAGACTCGAGTGGGACTCGAGTAGGATTTTGATGCTTGATAATGGTTTGGCAATATGGGTTTGACCATATGTGGATCATATGACTAGAAGATAATTGTGATATTTAAGGTCATATGAGGGAGATTGTCATGGAGGAGATTGTTAGAGCAATCAACCTCAGGTCAAGGTTGACCAAGCTCAAGTGAGACTCGAGTGGAAATCCAAGTATAGATACTTGGCAATGGAGAAGTCCAAGAATGGATTCTTGGCAAGGGAAAAGTCCAAGTGGGTACTCTTGGCAATGGTAATTCCAAGTATGGATACTTGGCAAAGGAATAGTCCAAGGGTGTAGTCTTGGCCGTGTAAGTCCAAGTGTGTAGTTTTGACGGCGAAAGTAAGTATGGATACTTGGCAAAGGAAAAGTTCAAGGGTGTAGTCTTGGGCATGTAAGTCCAAGTGTGTAGTCTTGGCGATGAAAGTCTAAGTTTGGAGACTTGACAAAGGGTACCCCATGGCATGACGAAACCGATGGAAGCACCTGAAGGCTAGTACAAAGGGTTAAGAAGTCATGGAGGACTCAGGGACCTTGAGGCATGAGGTTGATGGAGGCGGCTTAAAGGCTCGGGTCTAGGTCTAGGTCTAGGGTAAGTATCAAGTATGAGGGGATCATACTTGAGTTAAACCTTAATTTTGAGGTTTACCAGTCGACTAGTGGTATTGACTAGTCAACTGGCCGAGCGCAAGCTACTTGAGGGCTCAGTTTGACTCGAGTAGTCGACTTGGGTTATGACCCAGTTGATTGGTCGAGTAGCCGACTAAGGCTCGATTGCTGACCTGTGGCTCTGACAGTTGACTTGTCATTGGTAGTTGACTTGCCTTAAGTAGACAGGGCATGGAATATTATAGAGCTGATTGCTGGCCCATGGTAGTCGACTAATGGCTATGGCACTCGATTGTTGGGTCATGTCGGTCAATTGATCGGGCGATTTCTGATGTAGATTAATCCGTTGTGAGACAACAGTCAAGCGAGCAGTCGACTAATAAGCAAAAAATCAACCCGAGCGAAGGCTTTAAAAGGAGCTTGTGGTGGAGGATAGAAGTGTCGATTTCTAAGGGTTTGAAGGGGAGTTGTTGCTGTGATTCCAGACCTTCAAGGCATCTCAAAGAAACCAAAAGGCAAAGCGATCAAAACTTCTTTTGTGTAAAGTGTCCTTTATATTTGCTTTTGTATTTCTTCTTGTAAGCTCTTGTAAGAGGTTTCTACACCTCCGGTGTTATTCTGAGAAGGAGACAAGACTTAGTGGGTGTAGATCACTAAGCTCGGTCATGGAGTAGGAATCGTAGGTTCCAAACCATATAAAATACTCATGTTGTGAGTGTGTTTTTCTTTCGTATTGTTTTTCTTGCATTTCCGTTGCATACTAACCTGTGTAGACGAACACGAATGAAAGAGGTCGACGCTATTCACCCCCTCTATCACACAAAATGGTCCCCAACACCTAGTACTACTCGTGCTTCTTGCATGCTAGTCAACTGATATCCTAAGGCTAGAGCAATGGGAGTAATAAGCCCTCCAATCACTATATTTCATGGTGAGGCCTTTCTAACCTTAGCAAGGTGCCTCGTTAGATGTGAGCCTATGTCTAAGTGGATATTCTCTAGCATAGTCCAGAAAAATATGAGCTCACTACGACGTACTATGTTGTCACTGTCTCCGCGATCGAAGATAGTGTGAGACATGATCCACTGAAGATAGTGGATCAAGAGTTTTTAAGGCCGGTGGCCATCATCCTTGAGGAGTCATAGTGAGGTTCTTTAGTAAACTTGACCCATGTATAGTTAACACTAAAGTCTTGGGGATCTCTCCTCTCCTCGCCATAAGGTAACTCAAAAATTGAATTGAATTGCTCTAAATTCAACTTGTGATCGATATTAAACATATGGAAGGTGATATGACCTTCATTACATCCCTCTCTAGACAAAATATTTGCTCTACTGAGCTTAAGAACTCTAGGGTAATACAAGTATAGGGTAGGCTTTTAAATCTCATGAATTCTACCCAACCAACTCTATCTAACATCCAATAAACATCTTCTTTCAACCCTAAAATATCTAGGGAATTGTCATCTAGGTAGCGAGTGTTTACAATTTTACGTTGAACTAGAGCCTCATACCTAGGCTTATAAACATTATCCCTAAAAATGATGCACGAGGGTTAGGGACATTACCATGCTCTTTACCTTTCCATTACGATCAGGAGCTAGTGCCTTCGTCATTGCGGTGCCATTTTGAAGCCATGTCTTGAGTTCTTGTATCAAGGACTTGGTATCAAATCTAAAGGTACTAGAGAAAGGGTTTAGTTGGTCAGCATTTCACTCGAAAATTATCGTGTCAGTTCGTCAGAGCTCTTATGTTGGATCATCAGAATTCACTGTCGGAAGTTCTGATAAAGGAAGCATTGTGCTGGTTAGAAAGTTGGGACTACGCATAGTTCACTGAATGCTTGGAATGCAGAAAAAATCATAGGAGTTCGCGAGAGTAGAGCATGCCAATTATTGAACTCTACTGAGGCCTTTCACCATAGGAGGCTGGAGAGGGCAGAACATGCTAGGAAATTTTTGGCAATGATGTTCCTAACCTCTAGAGTCTTGGATATCAAAGTGTGTTGAGGTGAAAACCTAGGAATGTCGTCGGTGATCTAGGGTGGCTAGGGCACAAAAGGTGGTCGCCGAAGAATACTACAAGGCTTAAACTCAAAGAGGAAGGCTAAAACACCCAAATATGGTCGAATGCTTGCTAGAGAAAGGTTGGGAAAGCTTCAAAATGCAGGAGGAAGACGATCGCCAGAGGTGAGGAATGAGGTTAAGGGCTTTTATAGTCATAGAAAAAGAGTTCGAGCCCCTTTAAAATGGTGTGCCACAGTTATAGATCACACCACGGTCTGGTTGTGGCGCATGTTGTGGAGTTGACTTAGGGAACCACAGTCATGGTTTAGGCCACTATCAGCCAGTGGATCGAGTTGTGGCTACATCCGTAAGGCTCCAACATCATGGAAATCTCCACGATCAAGCCGTGGAATGCACTGTAAGGCTTCATTCGTCCTTTAGATGTTCCACGATCATGGTGGACTCTACGAGTAGCCCATGGAATACACTGTTCTTTCAAAATTTTCACTCCAAATGGATCATGGTTGTGGTAAACACCATGGTTAGACCATGGAACCCACTGTACCTACACAAAATAAAATAGAAATTAAAAAAAAATAATAAGAAAAAAGTAAATGACAAATTAAAATGAGAAAAATAAGTTTGGATTTCTTCCCAAAAAGTGCTTATTTAAGATCATAAGCTCGACCCCTTCAAACTTTTATCTTGGTTCTAGCTCCGTGCACACGATGCATTCCAAAGGAGCACCTATATGTTGAGCACATCAGGTGGCTTCAATTACTCTCCCTAGAATCCCTTTACTAGTTTGCCCTAATTTCAAGAGGTGATCCAAGGTATAAGTATATATCTCCTCCCTCTCCCCATGTGGAAAAGCAATTTATTATGAAAGAAGAGTTCTCAACAATCAGCGAGTTAATAGATTTAGAAAAATTAACTAAATCTTATCATCCTTAACTGCTAGAAATAATTTGTGATTTTTTACATTGATAACGACCTCTACAATGGTGAAAAAAGGTCTCCATAGAATATTAGGGATTTTAGGGTTCTCTTTCATTTCCATAATGATAAGGTTAGTGGGTTTCATGAAATGTCCGATCTTCACTAGGACATCTTCCAAAATACCTAAAGGTTGTCTTATCGTATGATCCACGAACCACAAGGTTGTATTTGTAAGTTTCAACCTTCTTAACTCTAATTCCTTACATATAGAGAGTGACATGAGGTTAGCGCTAGCACCAAGATGACATAAAGTTGTATCAAAATTGAATCCATGAATTGTTCAAGGAATCGAAAATCTATTTAAATCCTTGAGCTTTGGAGGAGATTTATTTTGAATTAGAGCACTACATTCCTATAAAAGTTCTACAATTGCATCATTTTTTATCTTTCTTTTGTTTGTTAAGATTCCCTTAAAAAATGTACAGTAAGCAACATTTGTTGTAAAGCTTCGATGAAGGGTATCTTCACATACAACTTTTTTTCTCATTTCCAAGAACTTCTCAAATTGTTTGTCGAGTTTGGGAAGTGTATAAGTTTTGACTTGTGCCAAAGGTTCAGGTTCTTCATGTAACTCCTTGAGAACCTTCTCCTCAATACGTGGTATGATTATGATTTCCACCTCGGGTTCTGCCAAAGCTTCATAGCCTCTTACAAAAATAGCATTGCAATGCTCTATGGATTTATCTTAGGCTTGCCTGGAAATTTGCCCGACGTTCTTGATGATGAGCTGGAAACTTATGCAATTTGAGTTTCTAATATTTCAATGTGATTAGCCAAATTATCAACTTTACTTATCAACTATTTGATCAATTCTGTTGTGTCCTTATACTGTTGATAATACTTCATAATGTGTTGTTGAAACACTTCATTTTTCTTTGTCTGAAATGTAATAAAAATTTCCTATATTTTTTCAATGTTAGACTTTGTCCCCTGATGGAATCCCAATGATGACCCAAAGTTGTTCTGCCCAGCTTGAGTTTGGTTGTTTCGATAGGAAAAGTTCAAGCGATTTCTTCAACCTTAATTGTATGTGTTGGAGTATGGATTGTTGTTTGGCTACTGATTATAATTATTGATAGCGTCGGCTTGCTCCTTCTGTGTTTCTGAAGACGATACAACTTCTACTTGACAATTTATGGCGGAGTGACTTGTTGCACCATAAATTTAATAGGAAACATTAGAAACATTCATAATGGTTAGATTAAAGTGTTCAAATTTTTTAGATAAGACATCCGTTTTTGCGGCAAGAAGATCTAAGGTTCTTACCTCATACTTACCTCTTGCTCATACGAGATTACCTCTTTCAATCGCCCATTGATGGTGGTTAAGTGGTACACTCTCAATGATGTCGAAGGCTTCGTCTGGGGTTTTGTTCATGAGAGCTCCACCTATAGTGGAATGCAAGGAAACCTTTGTGGAGTAAGAAACCCATTGTTGAAAGTATGTATGATAAGTCATCTCTCCAATCCATGATAAGGGCATTGTTGTAGCAATCCTTTAAAATAGTCTCATGCTTCAAAAAATGGCTCTCTGTCTCTATGTGCAAAATTTGTTATCTGATGATGGAGGTTTGCAATCTTGCTTCGAAGGAAGTATTTATCTAGGAATTTTTGTTCAAGTTGCTCCCATGTCGTGATGTAATATGGAGGAAGAGAGAGAGCAACCAAGTCCTTGCTTTGCCTTTCAAGGAAAAATGAAATAGCTACAATCTGATCGCATATGCAAAAGTTCCATTAAAACTTTAAGGTTTCATAAAATTTCGAGAATATCTTTAAGTGTAGATTGGGATACTCTATAAGCGCTCCTTCAAATTGATTTTGTTGGATTATGGAGAGTAGGATAGGCTTCATCTCAAAGTTATTTGCTTCGATTGAGACTCTCTGAATGCTTGATCTCAGTCTCCTCGTACTTAGAGCAACAATAATGATTTGTTTTCATCTTGAGAAGTCATGGCAGAATTTTGATATGTTTATCATTTCCATTGAGGTTGTCATCTATCAAGGATGGTTCGTTCAATTTCAGGATCTGCTTCTATAAGAACTCCTTGTTTATCTGATCTGAGCATGCAACGAGAAAAGAGAGCTTCCAAAGCTAGAAGGATAAATTTGGTAGTAAATTATAAAAAAGATAATAGAAAAAATTGAAAAATTAAAAACAAAGAAAGTTAGAACAAATTAGGAAAGATAAATTAAGAAAAATTTAAAAAAATAAATAAGGAAAGTACCCAATCAGTCTACTTGGATTGTCTCACTAAACTTTAAGAATTGATTACACCATCAATCTTTCCTCTGATCATATGAATAAATATATTATTTAAACATTAAAACTCTAGGAGGTTGATTGCACTAATAACAAATATGTTTACACAAATGAACTTGTCTTTGATCAATGTTTATCATTTTGGATTGCCTCCTGAGATTTGAAAAATGCAACAACACTCTTGCAAAACCTCCAAGAATCAACATCAAAATCTTTTAACGAAACCCTCTTTTATAGGGTTTAGGTTGCTAATTTTCGCTCAATAGTTAACTACTTATCACTATTAGTCAATTATTCTATTATAGATTTGACCATTTCATGAATAGCCCTTTTCAACTCAGACTTGACCACCTTAGTTGATTGCTTATTGCCATCAATCGATTATTCCCTAAATAGTCAAGTCCTATAGTCGATTTCTAAATCTTTTGTCCACTCAAACAGTGACATCAATTGATTGTTCCTCTCTAACAATTGACTGATGATGAACAACAATCAAATTCCAAATGCTTTGTTCGTTCCAATAGTATCATTAGTCAAATTATTCAATCGACTAATGTACCAAATTAATTGATTGTTCATACAATAAACACTCATAAACCCCATTAAGCCCAAAATTCAGGGTTTACAATCTAGCAGTCAATTGCTACTCCCATAGAAATCGATTGATACCTCTATTTTAGCCTTTCTAAAGTTGAATTCTAACTTTGGCTAGTATTTGATTGAGCATAATTCATCAGGACTTCTCTTGCCTAGTTTCCGATCACTCTCGATATATCAAGACTTCCTGTCTAATATCCAATCATTCTTGACCTGTCAAGAATTCACCAACTTGTGTCAAGTATCCTAACTTAAACCCTTCATTCTCTTCTTTGGAATATATAAAAAGTCTCTACACATTCAATCTCCTTCTTCATTCATAAACACTCATAGTCCTTCATGTTGGATGTGAGTTTACATGTGATTATCATAACTGTCTGATTGTGTCGTATTGGTTCGAATCCGATTAAGTGATCTACTTATTGATTTATGGGTTTCGGTTATTTGATGTTGTTTTTTATGTGTAGAACCCATTAGATCACAGATATATTATTGATGATTGGTCGATAATGGTTCCGAACCCGTTCTCTATATATTGGGCATGGTCCCCGTAGGGGGTTGGCATTCTGATAGACCCCTGGCATCCTATCGACTAGAGTTTATGACGTCGTCACTCTAGAACCCTTTGGAAGACCTACTCCTTGCTTCTTCACAGGAATGATGATGTGGATCTTAAGGAAGAGGAACGATGGTCGCTCCATTGCAATCAAGTTCTTTATATGCTATCGTTCGTTTCATTTACGTTTATTTATTACCGTATAAATTAATAAAACTATATCTACTCTATGAATCATGTTTTATATATCTGAGTTTTTGTATGTAGGGTTGGTAAACAGTGTGACTTGTTCTTTTGAGCTCACCAGGCTTTGATACCACTTGTAGAGGATCGATTGACCACTCTAGAGGGGGTGAATAGCAATTTTATTTTTTTCTTCGATCGATTACGTGCGTGATTGTCTCTATAAACGAGTTAGTGAACAGAGAAAAAAAAAGCTCAAATACAAACAAAAAATCACACACAAATGTAAAGATATAACATGGTTCAGAACTAGGGTTCCTACTCCACGGGTCGAGCTCTAGTGATGCACACCACCACTATCAAACTTCTCCTTCTCAGTATGACACCGGAGGTGGAGAAATCTCTTATAAAGTTCTTACAATAATAAGAAAGAAATACAACTAAATACAACAAGTATACTAAGCAATAATCAAATATAAGTAAAGAGAACTTTACAAAAACAACTTGTGATTGCTTGCTTATTGGTTGCTTTAAAAAGCTCTTGAAGATCTGGAATGCAACAACAATTCCTCCCCAAAAGTTCCAAAAAATCACTGGTGGAAAGCCTCCCTTCGAGATCCATTTAAATCCTTCGTCGGGTTGATTTTTCATCTTCTAGTCAATTGCTCACCTATCCGTTGTCTCACAATGGACTAATCAATGTCAGATTAGAGCACACCAATCGACTTCTTTGACCCATCAATCGACTTCCCATAGCTATCAGTCGACTACCCTTACATAGCAGTTGACTACAAACCTTTCTCTGCTCGTGTCCACAAATTCCAATGACTGTCATCCATGACAGTCGACTGCTCAAGGCTCATCGAATGCCCATACATGGTAGTCGACTGCCAATGGCATACAGCAGCAGTTGAGCCTCCAGACAACTACTGTCTAATCTACTAGGGCATAACCCCAGTCGACTGCTCTGAGTCAACTAGGCTTTCGAGTGTCAAACACTCTACCAGTTGACTGGTCCTAACCCCAGTTGACTGGTAAACCTCAAACATGATGTTTAACCTAAGTATGATCTCGTTATACTTGATAACCACCCATAGCCTAGACCTAAACTTCTAGCCACCTCCATCAGCCTCACGTCTCTCAAATCTCTCGAGTTCATGACTCTTCATCCTTCGTGTTAGCCTTCAGGTGCTTCCATTAGCTATGTCATGCTAACGGGGTCCTTTACTAAGGTCCATTTGAACTTATTCCACCAAGACCCATGCTTCGACTTTACGCCGTCAAAACCTTACCCTTGGACTTTCACATTGCCAAGATCTATTAGACTTACGCTGCCAAGACCCATGCTTGGGCTTTACACCGCCAAACCTACCCTTGGACTTTCCCTTTGCCAAGTACCCATGACTTGGACTTTCCAATTGCCAAGACCATGCTTGGACTTTCAATGCCAAGACCATGCTTGGACTTCCCTTGCCAACTCCATGTTGGAATTTCCAATTGCCAAAGTTCACTTAGACTTTACGCCGCCAAGACTACACACTTGGACTTATGCTACCAAGACTATACCTTTAAACTTCTCTTGCTAAATATCCATATTTGGACTTTCCTTGCCATGTATCCAAATTTGGACTTTCCTTGCCAAGTATCAAAACTTTGACTTCTGAGGATGATTGCTCCAACAATCTCCCTCAAATAACTCCCCCAAATGACTTTGGACATCCCAATCATCCACTAGTCATATGGTTAACATATGGTCGAATCATATTGTCAAACAATGATCAATCTTTGTCAAACATCAAAATACTACTTGAGTCCCACTCGAGTCATGTCAATCATGACCCGGGCCGATTGCACCAACAATCTCTCCCTTTTTGATGTTTGACAACACATTTAAGTTAGGTTATCCCATAAGCCCAACTCCCTGTGCCAAGTATCCATACTTGGACTTCTTATGCCAAAGCATAATGAAGGGTTATCTAACTTAAACCATTCATTTCTCCACCTTTGGCATACATCAAAAAGACTACTAAGGGTATCCATATTGCATGTCCCAATGAGATCCTACATTCTTTCATTTGGTCCAAAAACATCTTGGATGTCTTCACTCTTTCTAGCAATAAGTCTCATATCACTAAATGAGAGGCAATCTGCACTTCTCTAATTTCCCCCCTTTGGTGAGCACAATGAGGGTTTCAAATCCTTCATTTCTCCCCCTTTGAGGAATACTCATCCATCATCCCTTGATGGATAACCTCCCCCTAAAGGCTTACTCCCCCTTGACCATTGCACCAACAATATCCTTAGAGAGTTCCTAAGCCAATAGGAAACTTAAACCGACGAAAATAAGGGTCAAAGTTCAAACCTGAACTTTAACCTCCTGTAAAATTTGATACTCCATCCTAAATAAGTCTTCTAATCATTTTCAATTATTATTTCACCCTTCCAATGTTTTCCAAAGCATATCATAGGGTTAGGAGATGTTAGGGTAACCTAAAAGGGCTAATACATGGATAAAAAAACCTTGTTCAATCAAAATTAGCTTCGGCAGTCAACTCGGTCAGCAACTAGTCGACTGCCCAAATCGACAGTCGACTGGTTTCTGAAAAGTACAAAAATCATATCCATAATATAGATTTTGAAAATTCATAAGTAAATATACATATTTTAAAAAATCATGAAACTTCATACGTATATTACTTACATGAAATACAAGGAGTAAAATTAATTTTAAATTAAAATACCCATTAAATTAAGGATTGATACAAAGTTTAAAAGCATTGAAAACTTCAATAATTTTGTCTAACTTTGTGCCAACTTGTTCAATGGTGATTGCTATCAAAAGGTAGACTTTACCAAGGTTTTTCAAAATGATTTTGAAATGTTTTTCAAACCTTATTTTGAACCATAGTCTATGGGTTAGATGTACATGACTTGTGCATTAACTTTTCTCATGATTCATCCATGTTATGTTATGAGTTTGAGTTCATCTAGATGCAAGAACTATGCACCTTGAACTTAACTCATTTTCCTAACATATAATGTGTCTCAATATACATACATGTCATCTTATATTCCTTATAAGATGTGGGTTTTGATTATTTCCCTAATTCTAACGATGCATGCATTTATCTAGGCAACTCTATTTGATTCCCTTATCATGGGACTTCAAATCATGCTATTGTCCTTAATTTTATTTTAATTATCCTTGATGCATGAATGATGATCATGGCATAAATGATAGCATAATTAAAGCATGTGCCAATAATCATGATATCATGGTATAAAGATAAACCTAAACACAAGCATGACATATATTAACCAAATCATGATCATGACATGATATATGACAAACAAAGTATGACAAATAAAATGTAAAGGTATAAGAATACCTAAATTTTAATATTAATTTCCATTTGTTAACATTAGACTTTTTTTTTTCCATAGTACTCAAATCTTCCAAGTGTGCCAAAAACCCAAAGTGGCACATCACTACCTCTAAATCTAATTGTGCCAATTATGATTGATTTTTTAAACTTCCTTAATTCCATTGGCACATCCTAAAACCCTTAAGGATCAAATTCTAATTTCATTTCCAAGGTATCACATAACTTTAAAAATGACCTAAAGTGCCAACTTTGCTACGGTTAGGTTAACTACCTTACCAATTCAAGTTGACACACCCTAACCCATCTAGCGTGAGGGAGTCACACACCTAGAACCCAATATCTATTGGATCTCCTTGGATTTACTAGGTACTCACTAGGGATAATTTCCCTTAGTACCTTCCTAATGTCCCTCCTAGGCTTGGAAGCCTTGGTCATTTTGGTCTTGTTAAGGTTAACCCTAGGGATTGCTTCCCTTGTAACCTTATTAGTGGCTTCCCTAGATTTCTTTGAAACTTTAGAAACTAGACACTTGCCATGGTCAACTCTAGGGATGGCCTCCCTTGTGAACTTGACACTCCTAGACCTAGAACTTGTTCCATAACTATATGGAACACTATCGTAGGTAGGCTTATCTACCTTGGACCTAGGCTTGTGTCCCAAGCCTTGCTTGTCCTTAGATGCACCTTGCCTTCTAGAACCTAAGTTTTGTCCATTAGACCCATTGATCATATTTGGAATCTTTTGAAGGGTCTTTTCTTTTTTTTCTGAAGTTTTGATCTCAAAACTTGATTTTCTAACTCTAATTTTCTAATTTTTTGAATTTTCATTCTTTCTTTAGGACTTGTTCTTCCTAGGTATATGCCTATAATTCTTGGAATTATTGCCTAGATTTTGATTCTCTATCTTCCTAATGGTTTCCTTTAGTAGAATAGTTCTATTATTGTCCTTAGGCAAATTGACATGTTTAGCACCTAGGAAATAAAATTAGTGGGTTTCATGAAATGTCCAATCTTCGCTAGGACATCTTCCAAAATACCTAAAGGTTGTCTTATCATATGGTCCATGAGCCACAAGGTTGTATTTGTAAGTTTCAACCTGCTTAACTCTAATGCCTTACACATAGAAAGCGACATGAGGTTAATGCTAGTACCAAGATGACATAAAGTTGTATCGAAATTGAATCCATGAATTGTTCGAGGAATTGAAAAGCTATTTAAATCCTTGAGCTTTGGAGGAGATTTATTTTGAATTAGAGCACTACATTCCTCTAAAAAGCCTATGATTGCATCATTCTCGATCTTTATTTTGTTTGTTAAGATTCCCTTCAAAAATTTACAGTAGGTGACATTTGTTGTAAAGCTTCGATGAAGGGTATCTTCACGTACAACTTTTTTTTATCATTTCCAAGAACTTCTCAAATTGATTCTCAAGTTTGGTAAGTGTATAAGTTTTGACTTGTGCCAAAGGTTCAGGTTCTTCATGTAACTCCTTGAGAAACTTCTCCTCAATACATGGTATGAGTATAACTTCCACCTCGGGTTTTGCCAAAGCTTCACTGCCTCTTACAAAAATAGCATTGCAATGCTCTATGGGAATTATCTTGGGCTTGCCTAGAAATTTGCCTAGCGTTCTTGATGATGAGTTGGAAACTTATGCAATTTGGGTTTCTAATATTTCAATGTGATTAGCCAAATTATCAACTTTACCTATTAACTGTTTGATCACTTCCATTGTGTCCTTATACCATTGATTATACTCCATAATGTGTTGTTGAAACTCTTCATTTTGCTTTGTCTAAAATGTAATAAAATTTTCCAACAATTTTCAATGTTAAACTTTTGCCCCTGTTGGAATCCCGAAGATGACCCGAAGTTGTTTTGCCTCACTTGAGTTTGGTTGTTTCATAGAAAATTTCAGGTGATTTCTTCAGCCTTAGTTGTATGTGTTGGAGTATGGGTTGTTGTTTGGCCACTTATTAAAATTATTGACACTACAAAAATACATCAAAATAGCTACAAAATTTAGCAATGAAAATAATTTGTTGCAAATATGCAACAAAATTTGTGACGAATTGAAAATTTCATCGCAAATTAGTAATGAAATTTCCAACAAGAATTTTTTTATTGCAAGCATAAAAACATTTATAACAAATTAAATTTCGTCGCAAAATTTGTCGCAATTTTGCAACAAAATATAAATTCGTTGTAGAATTTGCAACGAAATTGGGATTTGATGCAAACATTGAGATGAATTCTATTTTCGTCCCAAATTTTACAACGAATCTAGAATTTGCTGCAAATATTTCGACAAATTTGGCGATGAAATATTTTCATCAGAAATTTTCAATTATTTTGTGAAAAATACAACAACGGGAATTAAGAAATTTACAATGAATTTAATATTAAATGCTAATTTGGCAATGCATTTACTTTTCGTCGCCAATTTTGCGATGAAAAATAAAATTCGTCGCAGAATTTGCAACGATTTATTAATTCATTTCAAATTTTGTGATAATTTCAACAATAAAAATATTTCATTGGATTTTTTAATTGGCGACAAATATTATTTTTGTCGCCAATTAGCGACAAATATCGTATTCATTGCCAATTATGTGACAAATACTATATTCATTGCCGAATTGACGACGAATATTGCAACGAATTATACATTGTCGTCGATTTCCCCTAATTACACCCCTTTCCCCTTTCCTCTTCTCATGCACTCGCTCCTCCTACCCGACTCGATCCCCACCGGTATGCCTCTCTTCTTCCACCGCCCTCTTCCACTGTCGCCATCGCCGGAGCACCGTTCGACGTCGCCGCACACCACAGCTGCTTGCACGACAGCTGTCGGGATCTCGCGCAACAGTTGTTGCGAGCTCACTATCGCACGATCTTACGAGATCTTGATGACTACCACGAGGTCACAATGACAGCTTCCGTGATCTCGCTTTGAAATTACTGCAAGCTCGCTGCCACGCGATCTCGCGCAACAGCTTTCGCGATCGAACTCGCGATAGCTTCCACGAGCTTGCACAATAGCTTCCGCGAGCACATGCCACCGCAAGAACGCATTGCCACGAGCACCGCTCGCGTGCGTGTGCTCACGGCTACTGCCGTCATGAGCACGCACCATCGTGAGCACCGCTCATGCGCATGTGCTCGCGGATGATGCCGTCATGAACACGTGGTAGGGATGCAAGCACGCTGCAGGGCCAAGACGCAGCAAGGGCATCACCTCTGCCTTGTCGTGCATTGCGATCGTCCTTCAGGTGATCCACGTGCGTGCATAGTAATCGTCTTTGAGGTGACCCTAGTCATTCATGTGTCGATGGCTTGTCTGGGTGGTTCGCCCAGATGTGGCATTGTTCCAGGCTCCGCGCATGGGTGGTTATCGCTACCCCTGGATTGAACACAACTGTTGTGTCGACCCTGGCCCTCCGATGCATGTACTCGCCCCACAGAAGATCGTTAACATGTTATTCAAATTGTGTTAAGTAATGTGTAATGTACATACAAAATTAATGTTTTATTTTTCATATATAAGCTTGTCATACTTTATCCTTCAGGTGATCCGCATGTTCGTAAAGTCTTCTGCTGTGAGCTCATCCATTGCTTCCACCAGGGAAAGTATATTTGTATATTCAAAAATTTATAGTATCATCATTATATAATATATATAATTAATGTTTGATTTTATCTATTTCTTTTACTGTAAATATGTATTATTTGTTCGATATGTTATAGTTTGTAATTCAATATCATACCAAAAATAAGTAAGCACTAGAAGAATTTATTTTGAGTATAAATTTATTGTTTAATTAATATGGATGGAACATGGAAAAAATAGAATTAATCCTTGATATAAATTTGAAAACAGGACATATGGAGAGAGAAAGATGTTGGATGTATAAAAAGAATTTACCAGAACATCAGGGTTTAACCGATGAATTTATTATTGGGCTGGAACAATTTTTGAATTTTGCTGGTAGTAATGTTGAGTTTATGGATGGAATAAATTAAGGTGTCCATGCAAAAAATATCAAAATGGTAAATTTTTTCATGCGATAAAGTTCGAGAATATCTTTGTAGATTTGATTTTACCCCAAATTATTATAATCGGACATGTCATGGTGAACCTTTCATATCCGATGAAGAGGTTGGATGAAACATACAAAAGACAGTTAGTGGAGATCAAATATATTATGATCAATTCAATCCATATCAGAGGATGATAGTTGATACAGTTGGTCATAATTTGAATACTGAATCGAATGCTACAAGTTCTAGTTATCCTCAAACATTTGAACACATGTATACCCGTTATTCATCACCATTGGAGGAGGTAGAAGTAACAGGTGTTCATAAAAATGTATACAATGAACCATATCTCAAATTTCAAGAAGTGTTGAGAGCTACAGATGAATCTGTATGGTTTGGTTGTGACCGTCACAGTAAATTATCTCTAACTGCAAGATTGTTGAATGTTAAAGCTGAGCATAATGTGTCCAAAGATTGTTTTAATGATTTCATTCAAGTTATTGGAGAAGTATTGTTGCGTGATCACATAATGTCCAATGATTTTTACAGTATGAAAAAACTTGTGAAAGATTTAGGTCTTCTGGTGGAAAGAATTGATGTTTGGAGAGATGGTTATATGCTATATTGGGGGGATAATTCAGATGCAGAGATTTGTAAATTCTATAATCAATGTAGGTACATGAGTACCATGAGATTGAATTGTAATAAGCGATGTAAATCATATAGACAAATATTCTATCTGCAGTTAACTCCTAGATTGCAAAGGCTTTATGCATCAAAGGTCACTGCTAAACACATGACTTGGCATGTAAATCATGAAACAGAGGAAGGGATAATGTGTCATCCATTAGATGCAGAGGCGTGGAAAATTTTGATAGAACATATCCTGAGTTTGTGAATGAGACTTGAAACATCAGGTTGGGTCTATGTGTTGATGAATTTGCTCCATTTGGCAAATCAGGAAGAACTTATTCTTGTTGGCCAATTATTTTAACTCTGTATAATCTTCCACCCAGTATGTGTATGAAAACATTGTATATGTTTTTAACATTGATTGTTACTGGCCCTCATAATCCCAAGAAGTTAATAGATGTTTACATGCAACCACTGATTGCCGAGCTGAAACAACTATGGGATGAGGATGTTTCTACATATGATGTCCATACTAATTAGATGTTCATAATGAGAGTTGCACTTCTTTGGATCATAAATGATTTTCCTACTTATGGTACGTTATCAGGATGGAGTACCGCTAGGATTTTAGGATGTCCAATATGTATGGAGAGATCAAAGTCATTCAGATTGAAACATGGAAAGAAATCGAGTTCTTTTGATTATCATAGATAATTTTTACCGTCGAATCATAAATTCAGAAGAAATAAAGAAGAATTCACTAAGAATAGATTTGAAAGAACACCTCTATCATTGAGATTAACCGGTCAATTCTTATAGCATAGAGTGTTTAACTTTCCATTTGTAATTGAAGAACCAAATGTTACAACATATAACTATGAAAGTACGCATAAATGGACTAAATGGAGTATATTTTGGGATTTGTCATATTGGCAGAGTAATTTGATTCATCACAATCTTAATGTAATGCATATTGAGAAGAATATTTTTGATAATCTGATAAATACGGTGATGGATATTACTGGAAAAATAAAAGACAATCTGAATGCAAAAAAAGATATGAGTCTCCTCTGTAAACGACCCACCCTTGATGTTGATGAAAATAGTAGGAGACCAAAACCAAAAGTAGTTTATACATTCAATAAGGATCAGAGACGGATTGTTTGTGAATGGTTGAAATCATTGAGATTTTATGATGGTTATGTCTCCTATCTTGGTATATGCATCGATTTGAAGAAATACAAATTGATTGGTTTGAAAAGTCATGACTGTCATATATTCATGGAAAGACTAATTCCTATTGCTTTTAAGGAAATGTTACCAAATTTTGTATGCGGTGCAATTGTGGAATTAAGCATTTTCTTTCATGATATTTGCTCGATAGTATTAAGTCATTCACACATGGAGACATTAGAGAGAGACATTCCAATTATTTTGTGTAACTTAGAAAGAATATTTCCATCGGCATTTTTTGATTCCATGGAACATCTTTTGATTCACTTGCCATATGAGGCCAAAGTTGGAGGTCCTGTTCAATTTTGATGGATGTATCCATTTGAAACATGAATTTTTCCTTTTTTATATATCATTGTTAGTGCATTTGATTAATTTTAGTATAAATTAATTTCTAATACATTTTTTTATTACTATTAGATTCCTCTATCACTTGAAAAAAAAGGTGAAAAATAAGGCTCATGTTGAGATTTCTATTGTTAATGCATATATTGTGGAGAAAGTTACAACTTTTGCATCATATTATTTTGAACCTCACATTCAATGCAAAATTCGAAGAGCAGTAAGAAATGATGAGGGTCCTGTTGATCCCAATTTGAAGTCATTCTCAATTTTTAACTACCTTTGTCGACTGAGTGGATCTTGTACACATAGATACTTAACTGTTCAAGAGTGGCGAGCAACCCACACATATATTTTACTGAATTGTCCAGAAGTAACGTTATATTTCGAGTGAGTATATACATGTTATATTATATATTTCATATATTGTAAATTATTGTTCGTGTTATAGTTATTTTTATGGTAGGATTTTCCAAACTCTATATTCTTAGCTTCCGGAGCATGAGTTTGATCCTTTCTGCGATGAAGAATTTACACCATTGTTCAAAAAATATGTAAGTAGTCTATGATAATAAATTGGTTAAATATTAACTTTAACACATACTTATTTGATTTTAGGTTCTTGATAATCACCCTCACATTGAGCCAGAATTAGTAAACCATCTGTCATGGGATCCAAACTCAATAGTGAAAACTTGGTCAGCATATTTCATAAATGGATATAATTTTCATACTAAAGAATATGGAATGGGAAAAGCTACAATGAATAGTGGGGTTTGTGTTTAGTCATCTAATGATGGAGGTGCAAGAAATGATTTTTATGGTTTGTTAGATGAAATTTTAGAGGTAGAGTACCTAGGCTTAGATTTGCGAGTTGTTTTATTTATGTGTCGTTGGTTTGACCCTATCAAAGGCATGAGAGTGCATCCACAGTTTAATTTGGTTGAAATAAATCACAAAAATATATACAAGAGGTATGAACCATTTGTGTTAGCACAACAAGAGATTCAAGTATTTTATGCTTCATATCCTAGTTTGAGACGAGACAAAAGTAATTGGTGGGTTATTTGTAAAACAAAAGCATGCAAAAAAATTGAAGAACATTGGGAAGACATAGCATATCAACAAGATGAAGTTGTCAATACATTTCATATCAAAGAATATAATATTTCAACGTTACGAGATCCCAACTGCGTAGTAATAGACGTTGATGCAAGTGAAATGAATGAGGATGAAGATGAGGAATTTAATTTAGAGGATGACGATAATGATGATGATGACAATATTGATGAGG
Source organism: Wurfbainia villosa (assembly GCA_025175895.1). Lineage (NCBI taxonomy): Eukaryota > Viridiplantae > Streptophyta > Magnoliopsida > Zingiberales > Zingiberaceae > Wurfbainia > Wurfbainia villosa. The sequence goes on from CM046006.1 coordinate 38,505,396, forward strand.
ATGATGAGATCGAACAGACATATGACCAGGATGAAATTCACAATGAGGATTTCGATTTATAATTATGGGTAACTTTTATTCGGTATCAATTATGTTTCTATTTACTTTCTAATTCTAAATTTCATATATTTGATATATTGATGAACTACCTTTTTTTATAGGTTATCCAGTTGCTTCAAATATGGTAATTTTTTTTAGTATTGTTCATATTATAAATTTGATATGCAAATGTAATTTTTTTTTTACTTTCATATTCTTCTAATAATTATGATTGTTAGTTTCGACGTGGCGGTCATATACGGAGTAGCGATGGAAGATCACAGTCTTCCTCTGCTTCAGCCCCTGCACAGTTTGATGCTCTTGCAGGAAATGTGCCATCGAGCTCTTCTCCAGTTGCAGGGTCTTCTGGTTCTCAATAGATCCCTGCTAATGTATCTTCCCTAGTACAACAATCACTGGTTGAGAGGGAAGATACGCAAGAGGTGATATCTCCACGCGGATATTCGTAAGTATTCAAGTTTTAAATTATCTATGTTTTTAATAAGATATATATATATATATATATATTTATAAATATCTAACATGGTTTGTTTTTATTTTATGATAGATTTATAAATTTTGTACATGTTATTCACGAGGTGAATAAAATAGTGAATAACCATTGGGGCGGAGCTTCTATGAGTTATACTAGCATGTCGGAAGAAATTAAAAGTTTATGGTAGAATGAGTTTAAGGTAAGTTATCTAAATCATTTTGTATATAAAATTGCAGTTAATATAATCAATTCATTTTTTTCTCTACTGCAGCGGGTATTTACTTGGGAGGAGAGTGAAACACTAGAGATAAGGAGGATTTTTAAGAAAAAGTGTGGCGACCATATTAGAAACATACTCAGTCATGCAAAAATCAGAAGTAAAAAACCACACTGCATAACTGAGGAGAATTGGAATAAGATTGGCATACTGGGAATCTGAGAATAGCAAACGACTGAGTGAGAAAAATAAGAAAAATCAACATTGTAATGTCGATGCTATGTCTACCATGTATGCGGGAGGCTCAATAAATATTGATGAACATAGACATCGATTGGTGAGTTTTTTCAAATCTTAATTTTGTAATCTAATACTCTCTAATTTATAAATTATAATGATGTTTGTTTAGGCCCAGGAGATGGGGACTGAGCCATCATTTATAGACACTTTCACCCATACATTCCAAAAGAAAGATAAGACGTGAAGTGGGGAGAGAGCTAGAATAATGAAGGTTTGTAATTTAAAAATTTTAAATTCTTATGTTAGTATTTTAACTTTTTTCTGTAAAAATAGGAGAATACGATGAACTTGCACAGAGAAATTCAAGTGTAAGTGATGATGCAGTCGAATTTGAGCCTTCTGTTAGCAATATCAATTTATGGCTCAAAGCAACTGGAGGGGCGAAAAGTGGAAGAATAATTAGACTCAGTTCTTTGAGCCGAACCTATAAAGTCCCTAGTGCTTCTTCTTCATCCTCACTAGCAGTAAGAGCAGAAATAAATCAATTGACCAAAGAGGTTACTCATTTGAGGGAGTTACTAGCGCAAAAAGAAAAGAGAGCATGAAGTAAATGAAAAAATGAACAAATTTCGGAAGCAACTAATGTTAATTTTGCAGCATGTTAATTAATGCCTGTAATAATGACAATGATGATGTATTTTTTGATGATGATGGTTACGTTTGAATTTGTTGTATTTAAATGTTACTTGACTTAACACATTTGATATTTATGTATTGTAAGTTATATTTATTTTTGTTATGTATATATTAATTTGGTATTGAAGTTTGATATGTGAATTAGTTTATATTGTTATATGTGTTTGTTGTAAAATAGGAAAAATAATAAAATTTATCATGATATTTTTTTTATTTTCGCAGATTAGCAACGAAAATAAATTTCATCACAGATTTGCGACGAAAAATCATTTTTCGTTGTAGAATTGGCAATGAAAAAAAATTTGTTGCTAAAAAAGAAGTAACAGTCGACTACCTCATGTGTCAAGTCGACTGGTATACTATCAGTCGACTAAGCAATCGACTAAAAAACATCCAGTGGTCTGCTTCTCCACCACCAGTCGACTGACGCCCCACCATCAGTCGACGGATAAATGTTTGATTGCGATGAATTTTTTTTTCATCGAAGAAATTGTGTCAAAAAAATATTTTGTCACAGATTATCCATTATCAGTCGATTGATTTATTGCATTGCCTTACAGAACTTTATTTAGCCGACTATTCGCTTTATAGTCGACTGTTGTTACTGTAGCACCTTACAAAAACTTTGATACTCGATTGACCAATCGAACTGGTCAAATGTTAGTCGATTGATGTTATTCTTCAGTCGACTGACCTTGAATATTTTGCAACGAAATTTGTTTTTGTCGTAAATTTAGCGACGAAAATAATTATTCATCGCCAAATTTATTTTCATTCATGAAAATATTTTTATTAGTCTTTTGCTACGAACTGCATTTTCATCGTAGATTTGGCGACGAATATAACTATTGGTCGCTAAATTTGGCGACGACATTTGTTTCGTCACCAAAATTGGCGATGAAAAATTATTTTCATCACTAAATTTCACGACGAATATGTTGGTGCAACAATGCCCCAAGCATTTATATGTGTTGATGTTTGGATAATCATCTAAGTTAGGCAATGCTTTGTGATCTAATTGTGAACGTGTTTAAGTGACAAGAAAATCCAAGTATGAAGTCTTGGTAAAGATAAAGTCCAAGTGTGATCTTGGCAAAGGAAGTCCAAAGGCAAGTCTTGGCAGCATAAGTCCAAGCATGTAGTCTTGGCGGCGTAAAGTCTAAGTATGCTTTGGCAAAGGGAAACCCAAGACATGACAAAACCGAAGGAAGCTCTTGGAAGCAAAGCGCAAAGGATGAACCAGTCGCGGACTCGGAGAGATCCTGGAGGCGCAAGGCTTAAGGAAGAGCAAGAAGGTTGAGTCTAGGTCCAGGGGGTAAAATCAAGTATGAATTATTCATACTTGATGAGTATCAGTCGACTGATACAATGTATTAGTCGACTGGTCAGGTGCTCGACTGAGTCAGTCTGAAACCCTAACGATCAATCGACTGCCAGGAGCTGGCAGTCAACTGATCATGCCAAAAATGGGTACAGAATTGAGTCTCACTCGACTCCGTGCGACGATCACTCGACTGATCGCTTCATCAATCGACTGATGAAGTGATCACCGATCCGACGATCAGCGTGGAAATAATAATGCGATCTCACGGATTTGCTTAGTCAATGTCGATGTTGTACATGATCGATAGTAGCCCAATGGGAAAAACAACCCTCTCTATATAAAAAGAGGGTTGGTGGTGGCTTTAAGTGCTAATGCTTATTCTCTGATCTTTCTCTCAAGCCCCCACAAGTTTTCTAAAAGCTTTCAAGTGTTTAATTCTCCTCCTCCTCTCTAATCTTCATTTACATCCTTTGTAAGAAGAGGAGGGTTTGTAAAAGAGAAAGCTTCTTAGTGGAATCGCTTGGGTTGATCCACATTAAGGATCGCCGTGGAGTAGGAGCGTTATCTCCGAACCACGTAAAGGCCTTGTTAGCATTGTATTTTCATTTCTATTTATATTGTATTTGTTGTGATTCCGCTAACCACTCTTGTAGAAACAAAAAAGAGCTATTCACCCCGCCTCTATCTTCAAACGATCAGTAACAAGTGGTATCAGAGCCCGAATCGCATCGGAAGATCTAACAATCAACTGGAGCAAGATGGCTTTCCAAGAAAGGTATAGCACGGCGAGGCCTCCATTCTTCGACGGCAATAACTTCGGCTACTGGAAAGGTAGGATGGAGTATTATCTTATGAACGATATTGAAAATTGGTTTAGTGTTGTAGATGGTTTCGAGAAGTCGGTCGATGAACATGGAGCGCCCATACCGACAAATGATTGGACGAGGGACATGGCCAAGAAGGCTCAATCCAACACCAAAGCAATAACCACACTTCAATATGGGTTGTCAAAAGAGCAACTAAGCAAGGTGGGGCCTTTTGAATCGGTGAAGGAGCTTTGGGAGAAGTTAATTGAGCTCAACTAGAGATCCAAGGAAACAAGAAGAGTCAAGAGAGATCTCTTAATAGGCCAACTTCAAAGCTTCGCCATGAAGACCAATGAGACCATGGGACAAATGCACGGTCGCTTCAAGGAAGTAGTCAATGGACTACATGTGATAGGTGAGAAGGTCGAAAACTGAGACCTTGTAAGGTATGTGCTACAAGCCTTCCCTAGAACAACCTTATGGGCTTCAATGGTAGATGCCTATAAGGTCTCTAGGGATCTTTCTTTGGTTAAATTAGATGAGTTATTTTGTGAATTTGAGTTGCACGAGCAAGCTAACACTTCTTCCAAAGAGAAAGGTGTAGCTCTTTTTGTAGTGAAGAAGGACAAGAAGAAGAAGGAAAAGAAAGAGGTGTCTTCCTCATCCGAATCCGAGGAAGATTCATCTAGTAGTGAAGATGAGCTATCGGCAAGAGAGGTGGCTCATTATATCAAGAAGTTTGGTGGGAGGTCAAGGAAACTCACCAAGAAGGATGTGAGGAGGATGTTTCAATCCTCAAGAGGTAAATCTTCTACTAGTTCAATTCCTTCATCTAACGTAACTTGTTATGGTTGCAACAAGAAAGGGCACATCAAGCCAAATTGTCCGGAACTAAAGAAGAAGGAGGAGAAAGAAAAGAAGCATAAAGAGAAGAAGGAAAAGAAGGAGAAGAAGAAGAAGGAGGCAATGGTGGCTCAAACATGGGACACACTAAGCATAGAGGACTCTTCTTATGATGAAGAAGTGTGTCATGCCACTCGGAACCTAGCTCTCATGATCTTGGAGGAGGAAGCTAGGAGCTAAAGTGAGGAGTCTTCATTCTCTTCTTCAAGCGACGAATCATCATCTAGTGATGATGAGGTAAGCAACTCCCCTAGGGTAGATTTACTTTATAAAACTATTGCTTGTCTTCAAAATGCCCTAAATAGATCAAAAACTAGGATTAAGGACTTAAAAGTAGAAATTAAGTCACTTAAAAATGTAGAACCACCTTGTGATGATACATGTACTCTTAGAGACGAAAATGATGAATTAAGAAAAGAAATAAGTGAACTAAGAGCATGCCTAGAAAAATTTACAAATGGCTCTAAATACCTTGATATGATAATTAAAGATCAAAGGGCTATTTATAACAAGGCCGGAATAGGATATAGGCCTAAGGAAAAGGAGGTAGCATTTACATCTCTTGTTAGTAGAAAAACCACCTTTAGGAGCAAGGTTAGAAAGGCTTGGGTCCCTAAGAAGTTTTTGATTGATGCTAATGGTCCTAAAATTTGTGTACCTAAGGCTTGTATTTTTCATGTTGTGTAGGTAGAAGAACCAAGCTTATGGATCGTTGATAGTGGATGCTCAAAACACATGACCGATGATGAGAGTAAATTTTCCACTATCAACCACACTAGCAAGGGGAAGGTGTCTTTTGGAAATAGTGGAAAACTTAAGATTCTAGGAAAAGGCACAATTGAGGTATCCCCCAACCTTGCCATTCATAAAGTATTATTAGTTAAAAATATGAAATTTAATTTACTTAATGTAAGCCAACTATGTGATGCAAATTTTGATGTTCAATTTGACTCTTCAAAATATTTTATAAGAAACAAAACTCTAAATGATTGCATGTTAGTAGGTTTTAGGAAATCAAATATATATTATGTTGATTTATCCTATGCTACTAATGTTTCTACTAAGTGTCTCATTGCAAAAGAAGAAGAGAGTTGGCTTTGGCATAGGAGGCTAGGGCACATAAACATGAAGAACATAGCCAAAATAGCCAAAATGAAGTTAGTCAAAGGGTTGCCAAAAGTCAAATTTCTCAAGGACGAAATGTGTTATGCATGCCAAGAAGGGAAACAATCAAAAACATCACACAAAGGTAAAACTTTACTTAGTACCGCTTTACCTTTAGAATTATTGCATATGGACTTATTTGATTGTCATAGTACCCCTTCCATGATTGGTAGCAAATATTGTTTAGTAATAGTAGATGACTTCTCTAGATTTACTTGGGTATTCTTCATGAAAAATAAAGATGAAACCCTAGGAATAATCATAGGATTTAGTAAGAGAGTAGAGAATGAAAGAAAACTCAAAATCAACCAGATCCGTAGTGATCATGGTGGAGAATTTGAGAATTCTAATTTCTCAACTTTTTTTTTCTAGAACAAGGGTACAAGCACGAATTTTCTTGTCCTAGAAAACCCCAACAAAATGGGGTTGTGGAAAGGAAGAATCGTGCCCTACAAGAAGCGACTAGGACTATGCTAAATGCATATTCTTTATCTAGCTACTTGTGGGCGAAAGTGGTCAACACCGCTTGCTATATCCAAAATAGGGTTTTAATTCATAGGTTTTTAGGAAAAACCCCATTTGAATTATGGAATGGTACAATTCCAACAATTCACTATTTTAAGGTCTTTGGATGCAAAGTTTATATTTTAAACACCAAAGATAACCTAGGTAAATTTGAGTCCAAAGCGGATGAGGGAATCCTAGTTGGATACTCATCTACTAGTGTAGGGTATAGAGTTTATAATAAGAGAACTCAAAAGATTGAGGAATCTTCAAATGTCCAATTTGATGAAACCTCTAATACATACCCTAGGAAATCCCCTATTGATGATGATATCAATGACAAAAATCAAGAAATTATCCAACAATTTAAAGATTTAACTTTAGGGGGTAATGATCAAGGGGGAGATTTGAATCAAGGGAGAGTGAGAGGTGATTCCGATGATGAAAGAAAAATTGAGGATAAATCAAACTCAATTTAATATGTTGGTGCAGTGAGGCACCGAAATCGAACCTGTGTTTTGATTATAGCAAAGACACAAAAGTTAAGTCTATTTTGTTTTCTCACGAGCTAAATCGAGTGTGCAGAAGATTGATATAGCTGGAGCTGAAGGCTAGCGACACCCGGAGGAAGCCGCGGTGGTCGGGCGATACTCGAGTTACTTCGGAGGGAGCCAAAGGAATCGAGTGGAAGGCCGGAAGCAAAAGTGACACGTAAGTATCGAGGTAAGCTCGTGTGTGCGAGAGTAAGTAAGGTCGTATCCTCTTTACGGGGATGATCTTAAGCGTAGATCCGACCAAAGACATCTTATAGATGGTCTAGGTCGAGATCGGATGGTCGACGACCATCGAAATTATGTTTTTATTGAGCTATGGAGGACTCGATTGCAGGTGTATCGATCGGCTGAGAAGGTCATCAATCGACCGATGCCGCCATCGATCCGATCGATGATGGCCATCGATCGGTGATGGTCAATGATCAGATTCGAGGAGTCAAGGCTTATCACTCCACCTCAAAGCGGTTTGGTGTCCATTTGTGATTGGTTGAAGACCCACTCGAAAAGGGGCTCAAAGGCTATAAAAGGAGGGCCAAACCTAGGGTTTTAACAACAATTCTAAGTTTCCAAAAAGTCTCCGCAAAGCTACCGACAACAACGTGCTTCTTCTTCTCCGACGTCTAGGTTTCATTTCCTTTATTTTTGTACGTCGGCTTAAATTTTAGTGTCGTTGCTCATTTACATTCTTCGAAGCTTTTTTATCGTAACGAGGAGAGGGGGAGTGTCCCTCTACCTCAAGTTCTTTTTGTATCGATTAACTCCTACCTCCAACGAGGAGGAATTTGTTTAGTAATTTGCCCTCCGTATGTGGTCAAGGACCACTAGGGCCTTGGAGTAGTAGCCTTCGGCTACGAACCAAGTAAAACCCTTGTGTTGATTGTCTTTTTTATTTTTACATTTCTGCTGCAATTAATTAATTATCTCTCGAGTTTTAACGAAAGAAAAAGAAAAGGTTTTTCGCTATTCACCCCCCCTCTAGCGAACCGCATCGATCCAACATAATACACCTCCTAGAACAATAAGAGTTCATCAAAATCACCCTCTAGATCAAATTGTAGGTGAATTATCTCAAGAAGTTAGGACTAAGTCATTTCATAGGGATCCCTCTAGTCATATAGCCCTAATCTCCCAAATTGAGCCCAAAACAATCAAAGATGCATTACTTGATCCGGATTGGATCTTAGCAATGCAAGATGAATTGGCTCAATTTGAAAGGAGTCAAGTATGAGAGTTAGTTCCTAGACCTAATGGCAACACCATCATTACTACAAGATGGGTCTTTAGGAACAAACTAGATGACCAAGGAAATATTACTAGAAATAAGGCAAGGTTAGTTGCAAGGGGTTTTAATCAAGTTGAAGGACTTGACTATGATGAAACATATGCCCCGGTTGCTAGATTAGAGTCTATTAGGATCCTATTAGGGTATGCCTCTTATATGGGTTTCAAACTCCATCAAATGGATGTTAAATCGGCATTCCTAAATGGGTTCATTAAGGAAGAGGTATATGTAGAACAACCTCCCGGGTTTGAGAACATGGACTTGGTGGATCGAAGTGGATCACTAGAGGGGGGTGAATAGCGATAAAAACTTTTCTTTCGTTTTGTTCGTTAAAACCCGAGTAGACAATTAATTACAGCGGAAAGATAAATGATAAATAAAAGGAGACAAATGGGTTTTTACTTAGTTCGTAGCCTTCGGCTACTACTCCAAGGACCTAATGGTCCTAGACCGTGTACGGAGGGCAATTCACTAAAACACTCCTCCTCGTTGGAGATAGAAGTTAGACGATTACAAAAAGCTTCGAAAGCAAAAGATAGAGAGACAAACCCTCTCTTCTATTAATGTAAAATGCAACGATAGAAAACCTCGATAAAAAAGAATTGCAGTATTAAAGAGATGAAAAAATAAGATTATACCAACAACTAGGAAATATAAATTAAGCTAGGGTTGTTGGCAACACTTCGTCGTTGCAGAGTCGTCGGAGAGTTGTAGCGTTGCAGAGGCTTTTGAACACTTAGAGATGATGAAAAACCCTAGGAGAGGCCCTCCTTTTATAGCCCTTGAGCCCCTTTTCGAGAGGATCTTCAACCAATAGGAATTGGGCACAAGACTCCTTGAAAAATGGTGATAAAGCTTGACTCCTCGAGGCTGATCATTGACCATCGATCGGTGATGGCCATCATCGATCGACCGATGGCGATTAGTCGGCCGACCGCAGTGATCGATCGATGGACGGCGATCGAGTCCTCCAAGCTAGCAGTCGACTGATGTTAGCTGCAAGGCAAAGTTAGCTTAACAAAAACATTATTTCGACGGCCTCCGACCGTCCGATCTCGACCTAGACCACCTATAGGATGTCTTTGGTCGGATCTACGCTTAAGATCATCCCCGTAAAGAGGATACGACCTCACTTACTCCTGCACACACACGAGCTCACCTCGATACTTACTGTGTCGCTTTCGCTTCTGGCCTTCCACTCGATTCCTTCGGCTCCCTCCGAAGTCACTCGAGTGTTGCCCGACCACCGCGGCTTCCTCCGGGTGTCGCTAGCCTTTAGCTCCAGCGTTGGCACTTTTCTTCACACTCGATTTAGCTCGTGAGATAACAATATAAGCTTAACTTTGTATCGTTTGCTATAATCAAAATTCAGGTTCGACTTAGGTGCCTACTGCACTAACAGGACTATCCAAACCATGTATACAAGCTTAGGAAAGCTTTGTATGGTTTGAAACAAGCTCCCCGGGCTTGGTATGAAAGATTATCATCCTTCTTAATTTTTAAGGACTTTAAGAGGGGTAGTGTAGACCAAACTCTATTTATAAAGTCAACATCAACGGACATCTTTGTAGCCCAAGTATATGTTGATGACATTATTTTTGGGTCAACAAATGATGATATTCTTTAAGACTTTATCAAGAGTATGGAAAATGAGTTTAAAATGAGCCTAGTTGGGGAACTAAATTTCTTCCTAGGACTACAAGTCAAACAAATAAGTGAAGGAATTTATATTTACCAAACCAAATACGCTAAGGAAATGCTTAAAAAATTTGGTTTGGAAAATGCTAAAGTAGTGTCAACCCCTATGGCAACTAATACAAAAATAGATTGTGATAATGAAGGTAAACAAATTGACCTTACACTCAATAGGAGTATGATTGGTAGTCTCTTGTACCTAACTGCTAGTAGACTCGATATATTATTTGCGGTGGATATGTGTGCTAGGTACCAATCATGTGCCAAAGAATCACATTTAGTTGTCGTTAAGAGAATCTTAAGATATATTAAAGGCACACTAAATGTAGGACTATGGTACCCTAGGACTAGGTCTTTTGATTTGGTTGGGTACACTGATTCCGATTATGCCGGTTGCAAATTGGATCGGAAGAGTACTAGTGGTGGATGTCAATTCCTTGGGTCCTCCCTAGTTAGTTGGAGTAGTAGGAAGCAACCTTGTGTTGCTCTAACCACCACCGAGGCCGAGTATGTGGCTATGGGTGGTTGTGTAGCTCAACTACTATGGATGAAACATACCTTAGAAGATTATGAGCTATCTTACTCCAATATGAAAGTATTTTGTGATAATGTGAGCACCATAAATTTGACCAAAAATCCAGTGCATCACTCTAGGACCAAGCACATTGAAGTGAAACATCACTTCATTAGAGATCATGTGGCTAAGGGGGACATTGAGCTTAATTATATTGAATCCAAGTCCAACTTAGCCGATATCTTTACCAAGGCTCTCCCCGAAGTAGAATTTTTATCACTTAGGAGAGAACTTGGGAAGTGCTTGGTTGAATAAAAGTGTAGGTTTGCATGATCCTATAGAAATCTTAGGATTTATACCTTTAAGCATCTCAGAAAATACCTAAGAAACCATGATTTTTGTATTGAGCCACTTAGACAACATGTGAGATGTTATGAAGATGCACTTGGTTCATCATGCTTGTTATGATGCATTACTATGGATCAAAGTGTCATCTAGAGACATTAATCCTTCATTGGACCAATTATTGGGAAGGCTTATACACAATTGATGTGCATATAGCTCCAAGAACATGATTGGAATGTCAAATAAAATATATTTTAAACTATGTTTATCATATTTTGAAAAATAGTTTTCAAGTGGAACACAAAAGTGATACAAAGTTTGCAAAAATATTAGAACTTTTATTGGTTTCCAAGTTTGTATCAATCATGAAATCTGAAAAACATATATTTTTTAAATTATTTTTCCTTGATAAACAATGATTTTATAAATGTGTACACAAAATTTCGTGATTTTTTGAGGTTTCTAGAATTTCTAACGTATTTGGTTAATGAAAAGGTTTGAAATTTGGATTTCGGGCATAGTGATCATGATCGATCAAGATCTGATCGATACAAGGTGTTTTCTGATAAAAAGCTCTATTTCTTGGATTTAAATGTATTTCTAAATATCCTAAAACTATGGTATGATCATTTTCAGTATAAATAAGTTTTTAGGATTGTTAGATGCAATGTTCTAGGGGGAGTTTCATAATATATATCTTCTCATCCCCACACTTACATTGTTGGTGCAAAATTAGGATTTAACCTTCAATCTTTTGTTAGGATTTGTTCCACAAGTTCATTACTCATCATGAACCATATCTTGGATTAAGGGGGAGCTTAATTTCAATCTTATACCTTAGTTCAAGATTACAATAACTTTAATTCCTTTATGATATTTATGAATCCTTTTCTTTTTGATGTATGTCAAAGGGGGAGAAGGAATGTTTAAGTTAGAATTCATATTGAAAATATGATGGAAATATGATTATGTGCATAAATGTCATTGGAAATATGATTATGTGCATATTTTAAAGACCTAACTTAAATGATTGTCAAACATCAAAAAGGGAGAGATTGTTGGTGCAACAATGCCTCAAGCATTTATATGTGTTGATGTTTGGATAATCATCTAAGTTAGGCAATGCTTTGTGATCTAATTGTGAATGTATTTAAGTGACAGAAAAATCCAAGTATGAAGACTTGGTAAAGATAAAGTCCAAGTGTGATCTTGGCAAAGGAAGTCCAAAGGCAAGTCTTGGCAGCATAAGTCCAAGCATGTAGTATTGGCGGCGTAAAGTCCAAGCACGCTTTGGCAAAGGGAAACCCAAGACATGACAAAACCGAAGGAAGCTCTTGGAAGCAAAGCGCAAAGGATGAACCAGTCACGGACTCGGAGGGATCCTGGAGGCGCAAGGCTTAAGGAAGAGCAAGAAGGTTGAGTCTAGGTCTAGGGGGTAAAATCAAGTATGAGTTATTCATACTTGGATATGATGTATCACCGATCGGGTTCGATCGAGTCGATCGAACGATGATCAGCCGATCATTGCCAATACCGCAATGATCGATCATGCCAAAGATGGGCACAGAATGGAGTCTCACTCAACTTCGCGCGATGATCACTCGACTAATCACTTCATCAGTCGACTGATGAAGTGATCAGTCGACTGATCAGGTGGCCATTGGAAATTGTGGTTGCGTATCTCCGTGGATTTGCTTAGTCAGAAGCCGTTGGTTTCGGCGGCAGTCGACTAATGGTAGCCCAATGGGAAAAATAGCCCTCTCTCTATAAAAATAGGGATGGTGGTGGCTTTAAGTGCTAATGCTTATTCTCTGATCTTTCTCTCAAGCCCCCACAAGTTTTCTAAAAGCTTTCAAGTGTTTAATTCTCCTCCTCCTCTCTAATCTTCATTTACATCCTTTGTAAGAAGAGGAGGGTTTGTAAAAGAGAAAGCTTCTTAGTGGAATCGCTTGGGTTGATCCACCTTAAGGATCGCCGTGGAGTAAGAGCGTTATCTCTGAACCACGTAAAGGTCTTGTTAGCATTGTATTTTCATTTCTATTTATAATGTATTTGTTGTGCTTCCGCTAACCACTCTTGTAGAAACGAAAAAGAGCTATTCACCCCCCTCTAGCTTCAAACGATCACTAACAGAATAGTTATTTTCATCACAAAATTTATTTATGATGCAAAGTAATATGTAAATAAATTTATTAGTTTTTTGCGACAAACTATTTTTGTTGGAGGATCATGGCCGAGCTAGAAGGGGGATTGAATAGGCTCGATGTTCGTCGATGGAATTCTCGTGTCTTAATTGTCTATGATAATGATTAGCTCAGTGGAAATAATGCTAAAGAAAAAAAATTAAGCTAATAGTAAAGTAAAGAGAAGCAAATGCTAACAACAAGATATAACGTGGTTCATGACCCTTGCCGCTGGTCCACGGACGATTCATAAGGTGAATCACTCCCTCAACTCAATCCACTAATCTCTCATTTTGCTCAAGACAAGGTGGAGGTAACCTTTTTACACAATCTCTCCCTCTTATAATAGAATAGAGATGGAAACAAGGAATAGGAGAGTTTGGACATTCACAACACTTGGAGAGCACTTAGGAGTAGAAGCATTAACCTCCCCAAAGCACCCAACCCTTCTTTTTATAGGGAAGAAGGGTTTCTTCCCATTTGACATGCAATAGTCGACTGCTGCAAGCCATCAGTTTACTATCGCTGTAACGATCGCCTTCCAACGGCTTCTGACTTACAGTCATCACCGTCCAATGACACCCTTAGTTGACTGTTGCTATCAGCAGTCGACTACCGCCTGCATAGCTGACTGATCAGTCGACTACGAGCGGTTATGTGCCCATTATAGGGATGTACACTGAAAAGTCTACCTTTTGTATGAACATCTTTATTTTGAAATAAGAATCACATGATTATTGTTTTCATATTTTTATGGTTATGCATATTGCCTAATACATTACATTGTAGATAACATGGTGTGTGGTGTCACACGGGAGATCATGTTATCGGCTCCTTGTAAAGTATAAGTAAAGGCTCACAACCGAGATGACTTTGGACAAACCATCGGAATGGTTGTAGTGTGATTTGGTATTGGTTTGTCTTGACCATAGAATCACACTAGTGCACTTTGAGTGTTTGAGCAGGACTGACTTAGAGGTGATTCGATTTATTACTGACTACATAATCGAATCGGACCTCGGATATTATATTGTACATACTCTTAATCCCAATATAATAACGGGCACATATACTTAGTATTCATCTCTTTGATTTACCAATGGGCGAGATTTATAGATTAAATCGATAGGCTCGGTAAGTTGGGAGATGATATTATTTATATGGTGTGTCATTGATTATAGGAGGAAACCATGTCCTATATATTAGGACGATGATGTCCCCTTGAGGAGCTCATAAGGTTCATCATGTAAACCCTGCAGGTGGACTTAGTCCGGCATGATGAAAAGGTTGAGTGGTACTACTCATGGAGTTAGATGTTGATTAATTAATGGTCAGTAAATTAATTAATCAATGGACATTCGAGATCTTAAACACGGGGAGAAAATGTACAAATAATATATGGAGCCCATATTAACTTATGAGGGTTGGTGAGGTAGATCAATGATAATCCTTTAGTGGATTGGATTATCATTAATGGATCGGACTTTATGTGGGCTTGATCCATGGGTGGCCAAGATCCAACTCCTCCTCATGGTCCCTAATGTAGCCTATTAACACCTCATGAAGCTTAGATCTAATGGATAGAAACAAAACTCTAGATCCATAGGTAGAGATTAAATCTCTAAGATCCGACGGTTGAGATTAAATCTCTAGATCCAACGGTTGAGATTAAATCCCTAGAACCAATGGTAGAGATTAAAAGGAGGCTTATCCCTAACTCTATAAAAGGAGCTTGAGGGGTTGGCGTGGAGTGATCATCCAAGAGGAGCTAGGGTTTTGGGCGGCAAGGCTTGGAAGCTAGGGTTTAAGGGTGGTGGCACCAAATAAGGAAGGTAATTCCTTTCTTCTTCTTCCTTCAAGGTGGCCGGCGTCCAGCAGCTTTTCTAGCCCTTTTCCAGCCATTGTCCGGCGTCAAAACCTCTCTTCTCCTTCTCCTTGAGTGGTGGAAACAAGACTTAGGGCTTTCCCTTAGTGTCTTGGTAGGTTTCCATCATCATCTCCTCCTCTTTCTTGGCCGGCGGCAAGGTTTCCTTTGGTTGATTGTTGGTTGTCTATAGGAAGGAGAAGAACCTTGTTTCTATTCTTCCTCTTGCTTTGGAAGAGCAAGGAAGGAAGATTTGCGATCTAGGAGCTTCAACTTTTGGTAGATCGTCGCCCACACGACGTCCGAAAGGAGGAAGGTCATACATTAGAAGATCAAGAGGTATACCTATTCCTCATTCTCTTTTGTAACAAGTTTGTTTTTGTTTTTCAATTATGAGCATGTAATATTCTGTTTGTGGCTAAATAATACTTGGATCCCGAACATAAATACAAAAGCCGGTGATCCGTACATCGTCTATTCCATGGCTACTCGTAGAATAGAGGATGGTCGCTTGAACAACGAGTTTGTTCAAGTGACCTCTCTAAACGAATAGCACGACGATGACTTGGTTGTTTGGGCAATCCCTTGTGTCTAGGATTAAATTTTTTAATCCGGGGACATCAATGGGATCTCCATGAACAAACGATCGAGGTGAAGTGGGAAGCGAAGTTTCCCCTCATGGACTCGATAAGCAAAACCCTTCAACTGGTATCAGAGCCAAGGTTTCTGGTTTTGTGCGTTTAGGATTCGGTTAATTTTTTATGCACTTTTCATATATTATATGTGCCGGATAATAGTAGAATATGCGTAGTTTAACTCTTTGGTTGCAGGCATAAGATCCGACTATTATGGTCATATGTGTGTATGTGATTGTATGTGTGTAAATGTTTATTTTGTTGAATCCTCGAGGTTGACGACGCTAGTATTTGATTTTTTGTAAATTAGATACGACATTGTTTAGCCACTCTTTATTTTAGTTTACTTTCGATCTAGATTTCATGTACACTCCCTCGTGGAGTATAGGATCGATGGATGTAAATTAAAATTGGTTATAGTCTCGGCTCGGATCTCCGGATGGCTCGTAAATGGCGTAGGAGGAGCGGACGAGATGGCGATGCAACGGGAGACATATTGAAGAAAAAAGACATAATAGTTGGAAAATAATTTATTTTTCATATTTATTGCTTTTTGTTTGATATGCATGTCGTAAGCTAGGAAAATTCCTCAATTTCAAATTACTAAGTGGGAGAGGGACTTTTTTTAAAAAAATTCCCACGACCTCCATTACAATTTGACAAGTGATGCAAACAAACTTGTGCGTTGGCTCTGAGTGCCTTCCTCCCCATCGGATGAGTTTGTTTGCGGATCACAAGGTCAAATATGGTTATAGGGAATCATCAAGGAGTGTGTGTACTTCCCCATCAGAAGGCACATAACCCGAGATAATTACCTTGGTACCGAGTAATGGTGAACACTTAGATACAAATATAAGTATCCTCCCCATCCGAGTCACTTCTTTTATTTGTAGGGCCAAAGAGGAACCAACTATTAATTTTACTTGTCAAAAAGTTAGGTTGACAAGATAGTAAAATTAATGGGTAAAACCTCCTCTTACAAATGTAGAATTCGTATACGTCCACACTATCGTGGCATACGATATTCTCGGTGTTTTGAGGTGTTGGTTGATTTTAAAATTTTATTGTTTGAGGAATCAATAATTTTTTAAAATCTAATGTTTTGATTTATGTGATTCTGAGGTTTTCTTTCAAAATGACTTTCAACCCACTTGTTGTGATACTGAAAGAGAACAAACTTACTAGGCCCAACTATGTTGATTGGAAGAGGAATCTAGACATTGTCTTGACTGCTGAGGAATACAAATATGTACTCCTCGAAGAGTGTCCTCCCAAGCCTGCAGATGATTCTAGGGAAAAGGATAGAGAGAGCTATAAGAAGTGGATCAAGGTCGATGAGATGGCGCGGTGTTACATTTTGGCATCTATGTCAAATGTACTCCAACATCAACATCAAGCCATGCCCACTGCTTATGATATGATGCTCAATCTCAAGGAGCTTTTCGGACACCAGAATCGGGCTGCGAGGCAAGAAGCCATGAGAAACTTGATGACAACCACCATGATCGAGGGAACACCCGTGAGGCATCATGTTCTCAAGATGATGGCTCATTTGAATGAGCTGGAGGTCCTTGAAGTTGAGATCGATGGGGAAACCCAAGTCGATATCATACTCCAGTCTCTACCTAGGAGTTTTGAGCAGTTTCGCCTAAACTACAACATGAACAAGAGGTTGTATTCGTTGGCGGAGCTTCTGACAGAACTCCAGGTGGCAAAGGGGTTATTTCATCATAGTGCTCAGGCACATGCCATGGTGACCCAAAAGGTTTCTACTTCTAAGCCGAAAGGCAAGAAAAATAAGAAACAAACGGGGGCAAAGGCGGTGGGAGGTACTCAGGGAGGAGTGAAGAAGCCGAAAGGAAAGTGCTTCACTTGTAAGCAGACTAGACACTGGAAGAAGGACTGCCCCAACCGCAAGAACAAAGGTATATCTTTTGGTCTAGTCATTGAAACATGTTTAGCGGTGTTATCTACCAGCACCTGGTGTGTAGATACGGGAGCCACTAATCATGTTTGTAATATTTTGTAGGGGTTCCAGGAAACCAGACGACTGGCTGAGGGGGAGATTACCGTGTACTTGGGCGATGCCACGAAGGTGGCGGCAGTTATAGTGGGAGATGTTCATTTATCTTTTGAGAAAAATAAACTTTTGGTTCTTAAGAATTGCCTTTATGTACCCTTATTTAGAAAGAATTTAATTTCAGTTTCTAAATTGTTTATGGATGGATGTTCTATTTCTTTTAATGACAGAGTTGTTATAAAAAGGAATATGGACATTATCTGTTCGGGTGCATTGATAGGAAATTTGTACACACTTGAACCAAAAACTCCCACGATGCATATTGAAATTAATAACTCATCTTCTAATTCCAATAAGAGAAAAGAACCTTCGAAGATGAACCAAACATATCTTTGGCATCTTAGGCTTGGTCATATTAACCTAAGCAGAATTCAAAGGTTGATAGTTGATGGACCTTTGGGTTCATTAGTGGTGGAGGATCTCCCAACCTGCGAATCTTGCTTGGAGGGTAAGATGACCAAGAGACCTTTTAAGGCCAAGGGGTATAGAGCCAAAGATGTATTAGAATTGGTTCATTCTAATCTGTGTGGTCCTATGTCTATCTAGGCTAGAGGTGATTTTGAGTATTTCATCTCTTTTATAGACGATTACTCAAGATATGGATACATTTACTTGATGCACCGCAAGTCTGAATGCTTTGACAAGTTCAAAGAATTCAAGGTTGATGTGGAGAAACGTCAAGGTAAAAGTATCAAGACACTACGATCTGATCGTGGTGGTGAGTACCTCTTGGGAGAGTTTAGGAACTACTTATCAGTGGATGAGATTCAATCCCAATTTACTGCACCTGGCACACCCCAGCAGAACGGTGTAGCAGAGCGAAGGAATAGGACTCTTATGGAGATGATTAGATCGATGATGAGTTATTCTGAATTGCCAGATTCGTTCTGGGGATATACTCTAGATACGACAGTATACATTCTGAATTTGGTTCCATCAAAATCAGTGCCTTCTACTCCCACAGAGTTGTGGACTGGGCGAAAGCCTAGTCTAAGACATATTCGGATATAGGGGAGTCCAGCACATGTGCTGAAGGCAGATGCTGGTAAGTTAGAACCTCGTACAGAAGTATGCATGTTTGTTGGCTATCCTAGAGGAACGAAGGGTGGTTTGTTTTATAGTTCTATAGATCAGAGGGTGATCGTTAGCACGAACGCCAGATTTCTAGAGGAAGACTATGTGATGAGCCACAAGCCCAAGAGTAAAATTGTTCTGGAGGAATTAAAAGGGGAAGTCACTTATTTAGTACCACCGGTATAAGAGGATATACCACATGTCACTGCACCGCGTGTCACAGAGGATACACAGGTGATACCTCGTCGTAGTGGGAGGGTTGTGAGACAGCCTGATAGATTCATGTTCTTGGGAGAATCTTCTGATTTGGTCCCTGGTGAACATGAACCTGCTCCCTGGACATATGACGAGGCAATCTAAGATAAAGATGCAGTATCTTGGCAAAGTGCAATGAATGCTGAGATTGAATCTATGGATTCAAATCAGGTCTGGGAGCTAGTAGAACCACTCGATGGTGTAAAAACCATTGGATGCAAGTGGATCTACAAGAGAAAGAGAGGAATAGATGGGAAGGTTGAGACCTTCAAAGCGAGGCTTATTGCGAAGGGGTATACTCAGAAAGAGGGTATCGATTATGAGGAGACCTTTTCACCAGTAGCCATGCTTAAGTCTATCCGGATTCTCTTATGCATAGCATCTTATATGGATTATGAGGTGTGGCAGATGGATGTAAAGATAGCTTTCCTTAATAGAAGTCTTGAGGAAAACATGTATATGAAGCAACCAGAGGGATTCATTGCTAAAGGCAAAGAGCATCTTGTATGTAAGCTTAATCAGTCCATTTATGGATTGAAGCAAGCTTCGAGATCTTGGAACATCCGCTTTGATGAGGTAATCCAGTCTTATGGATTTATTCAAAGTCCGAATGAGTCTTATGGATTTATTCAAAGTCCGAACGAGTCAACTGCCAGAGGATATCGCGGTAATCGCCGTAGCCGATCGCGCCGATTACGGAGGCAAAGAATGATCACGAGGTCCAAGAATGATCGCTAAGAGTTCCGTTGGACTACAACGTTCAGAATCCGACGTGTTCGGAGGCCGTTGTAGTGACGGCAATCGACTGCCAAGGGCGGCAGTCGACTGGTGGCGGCCAACGGGAAGAAATCAGCCCTCTCTATAAAAAGAGAGGGTGTAAGCCTTTGAGAGGCTAATGCTTATGCTCTAAGTGATCTTCCTAGTGCCCCACAAGCTCTAAACTCTTCTTACCTGTCTTTACTTCATTCTATTTGTAAGAAGAGTGATCTTGATTGTAAAGGTTACCTCCACCTAGCTTGGTGCAAAGGAGAGACCAATAGTGATTGGCTTTGGAGGAGTGATTCACCTCGGATGAATCGGGATCGTGGATTAGCGGCGTAGCCGTGAACCACGTTACATCTCCGTGTTTGTATTGTCTTTGTTTTATTTCTATTTGCTTGTCTTAGTTTATTGCTTCCGCTTGCGCTAACATTTTCGTAGACGAGCAAAATACGACATCCAACGAACGAGGGCTATTCACCCCCCCTCTAGCCGGCGTATCGATTCCCTACATAATCCATGCTGGAAAAATCCAACGGATAGGACATCAGTCGACTGATCATGTCCATTAGTCGAATTGTAAAATACCGGAAAAAAATAAATAAATAAATAGATAAATAAATAAAATGTTGGTAATTAGGAGAATACCCTATGGAAATTTTTCAGGAATTTTTAGGAATTTTTCTGGGCTCGAACGGAAATTTCTAAGCTCTTTTGGTGTAAGTGTTAGTGGGCTTAACGGGTCGGGAATTCAATCCGTTAATCAAACCCGACCCAACCCGTTAAACCATTAACGCTCGGTTTCTTTCCGTTTCTACGCCGCTAACTTTAAGTGTTCGGCGAGCGTTTCCCTGATTGTGCCACTTCCTTTCCTTCCCCGCAGATCACCTGACTTCATCCCTTCCCTGTTTTCGGCGATTTCCTTCGATCGGTCGGAGCAAGCCCTACTCCTTCGAAGCGACCGCGACCGGTTTCTCCCTCTCCTCCTCGCTGTTCTCCCCGCGAGCCTTTCTCCGCTTGCGATCTCTCCGACGCCGGGCCGTTCCCTCTCTACGAGCGTCGGTTTTCTTCCTCGCGGCAGGCGGCGGTTGTTGGCCGGGACGACCCCCGGACGGGCTGGAATCGGGAGGACAGGAACGGGTTGGAAGCTCCGTGTTGGCTACTTCCCGACGATAGGCGACCGAGCGAGTTCAAATCGCTGTTGTCCGTTCGTCGCCGGAGCGAGCGAGTGTCATCCCCGCTTCCCTTGATTTTGGAAGGAATCCAACTGTTAACGCATTTTGTGCGATTAAACATAGATTCTGCAGAAACTAGGGTTGGCGTTGGCGTTGTTTTGTCCGGCAGACCAAGCAATTGGGGGGGTTTTTCTTCGAATCAGGGGCACCAAAGATCTTGCCCGACGAATAGGGCAGCCCACTTCGAGTTATTTTCCCTCGCGATTTCTTATCTCCGTTGCCGATCAGTGCTGGAACTAGGTAGGAGTGATCGTATCATTTTTGGGACAAGGATACAACTCCAATTTGTGATGTCCTCCGCGTGACCTAAGCTGTGTTGGGCAGAGTTGGTGAACAAGGAGATAGGATGGGGAAGGGCTGCGCGGTTGGGGATTTGTATTGCCGGTGACACTTCAATTGTTGGTAAGCACGATCCCCATCCTTATTTTTATGCGGTAAATTTAGTGCAATGTGTGGGATTACTGTTCTTAATACTGAGTTACTGTTGTGTGACTGTTTACGGTTGGTAGCGAGTTGATCGGGGATACATTCGGGTTGTGCTCTGTTATAGAGCGGTGGACAACTTGAGTGTGAGCTTGTGTGAGCAGGTTGAGAGTGATCTGAGTGGATAAAAGCTAAAGGGATTTGGAAGGTTGGTTACAGTGAATCGACCTTGGATAATTTGAGAGATTTTCCTAATCCGTATTCGATAAAAAGGATGCGACTGTAGGAGCAAGATAGTAGTAAATAATATGTTGGCATGTGCTTGAACTTAATGCATATTATGATTTGTGCAGGACGTGGATACGAGGCAGGACCGCGGCCGTGAGGATTTTATTGTCACGAGCTTCTTATCAGGTGGGTGATTCCTACCCTGGTCAGGTAGTTAATGCATACAGATTTAGAGGCATGATCATCTTAAATGATCGTGTTACCTTGACCATGTTCTATTTATCTTATGCTTGATACTTTATCCGTTGGCTATTAACTCCTTGTTGCTATCATGTTTATGTTACCATGATTAGGAGTTATACATATAGATGATGTAAATAACTTAGAATTTGATTAAGTTAAATACAAGTAGTAAAGTCCGGATGACAACCTGATTGTAAATTGGGCAAAAAGGGTCATCCGTAGGTAGATGATGTCTTGAACCTAGAGTTAATTCTAGTACCCCTTAGATTGCATGTTTCTACCGACCATGCATTATGTAAATGGTCGGGTGAATGATATTTAGGGTGTCGCTAAGGACTGGTGGTCCTAGTCGTCTGATCGATTTAGTCATACGACTCTCTCTGAGGATAGAGAGTGCGTTGATCTGGTTAGCATGACCCTCTGTAGAATAGAGAGTCTATGGTGGATGTCTGTTTGCGAGACCTTACATTCATGTCATTTGCATGCACGCTGGCGACGATGTCTCCCTTGTGGTCGAGAGTGTCGCCAGTCATTCTGCCTCCACGGTTACTCATAGGAGGAGTAACCGGTGTGAGGGCAGAGCATTGTAGTGCCGCACTCTATCACTACAGACGGTGATAGTTGGATTTGCGTGTCGTAGTCCTGCGTGTGTGGCACTCGACCACTCATGGGTAGTGACTGTCGGAGTGGCCAACAACAGGGACCCCCATCGTGTAGCTTGCTCTTTACGCTTATATGCTACTCGATCATACTGCCCACTCGACCACTCGAGAGTAGTGGTTGGTGTTGAGTTGGCACAGTTGTCATGCTCGAGCCACCGAGGCCACACTGGGGTCGTGGTAGCTTTAGGGTGAGCCGACATGACCATGCATGTTGCATTGCCGACTTATGGCATTTTTGCATATTACCATATATATACATATATGCATGTATATATATATATGGATGATTGTGATTAGCATGCGTATATAGATGCAGTCTATATATATATGCTTATTGTGATGCTGCATTTGTATGTACTATGTTTGTTGCATTTGTTTGCACATATTCATACATGTTATTACATTCTTCTGTATGGTAGTAGGCAATCACTTGTATACTGGTTAGTTATTCATTGTGATACCCTTGACCCATAGTAGGATGTAGTATGAGTTAGTTCTATTCTTTATACCATATGTTGTGTATATGTGCTCAGGTTGGATAGGTGTAGCGTAGCAGACGTTCAGGTATGTCTGCAGTTCATATTGACTTTTGGTTAGATGATATATACATGGATATATTATCGTGCTAGTGATACCTATAGATTTTACTGTCAAAATACATGTGATATTAATATACATGTTTATCTATTACCTGCTGAGTTTTACTCACTCCCATGGACCCTGGGTTTTTCTGTCGCCCAGGTAACAGGTAGAGATCTTCGTGATGACTTGGAGCTGCGCCGGCGATCCATCCCATCTCCACATTTTGAGTCTCCCGAGGATTTGTGATTTGTATTGGTGTATGGATTTTGTTCTATGTATGGACTTCGTCTTTATGTTGTGGACGTCATTTTGTGTCGATGTTTTATGTACGGATTTTAGTACTGTGGTCTTGTCAGGTCGTGTACACCTGTATATTTTGGTATATTTTGTTGTGGGTATGTGTTTATGTTTCTGTTGTGTGTTTGATATACTTATATCTGTTATTATGTTGTTGTTGTGGGCCTACGGGCCTTGTATTAACCCGAGATGTTGCCACGTACAGGGGAGATGTCGTCCGTTTGATTTTCGGCACGACATACTCCCGGGGGCGTGACACGAATGATCGAGCCTTCACTCGACTGCTAACCCCAGCAGTCGAGTCTCGACTCGATTCTATGCCTGAGATTCTGAGCACCAGTGAACTGATCACAAGATCAGTCGACTGCCCACCTTTGGCAGTCGACTGCTAGGGCACTCCCCGCAGTCAAACCCTAGTTGACTCACACTAGTCGACTGTCATATGACATCAGTCGACTGACACACCTCAAACATGAGGTTTTAACCTCAAACATGAGGGTTAACCCAAGTATGGTTCCCCCATACTTGCTACACCACCCTTAGCCTAGACCTAAGCCTTCTAGCCACCTCCGTCAGCCTCATGCCTCTCGGATCCCTCCAAGTCATCCATGACTTGTTCATCCATTGCGCTAGTCTTCAGGTGCTTCCATCGGCTATGTCATGCTAACGGTGTCTACACCGCCAAGGCACAGTGGACTTATGCTGCCAAGACTCCGCTTGGACTTTACGCCGCCAACCATTAGACTTATGCTGCCAAGACTATCGCTTGGACTTTACGCCGCCGACCATTGGACTTATGCTTCCAAGACTACCGCTTGGACTTTATGCCGCCAATATCAAACCCCTTGGACTTCTCAAATGCCAAGACTCAAGCTTGGACTTTCCCTTGCCAACCCATGTTGGACTTTCCATGCCAAGACCCATGCTTGGACTTTCCTTGTCAACCCATGTTGGACTTTCCATGCCAAGACCCATGCTTGGACTTTACATGCCAAGTACTCAAGACTTGGACTTTCCCAAATGCCAAGTGTCCCACTTGGACTTTCCATTGCCAAGACCCATGCTTGGACTTCTCATGCCAAGTACTCAAGACTTGGACTTTCCCATGACAATCATATTGTCATATGTTTTTGTCGAACATCAAAACATCTCTCGATTCAAGCTCGAGTCCTGGTTAATCGTGACCTGGGCCGATTGCACCAACATACTGTTGTCGGGTAAAACCTCAAATATCAAGATGTTTGAGCATCCCACCATCGGGTAAAACCTCAACCACAATGTTTGAGCATCCAACACTTCCAATCGTTGGGTAAAACCTCAAACACATGTTTGTGCATCCGACTTGTCAAGTAAAACCTTAAAAACAAGTTTGAGCATCCGACACTTGACTTAGCCATTCGGCCAAGTTCACCTAACTTGAGCTACCCCATTCTGGGTTACAATCGCTCAATCTCTCATCTTCCATGGAGTCCCTCACTGAAGCTCTCTTCGTCCAACTACGTCCCTCTGATGCACTAAGCTCGCAGCTCCTCAAGTATCACCTTCGCGTCTTGCCCTGAAGTCTGCTTCCTTTGGCTTCACTCCATTTGCTCCTCGTCCGACGGTCCCTTGGATGCACCAAGCTCACGACTTCTCTAATGTCATCCTTAACCGACTCAAGGACCCGAGCCATGAGATGGTGAACTTGCCAATGCTTCATCAAGTAAACCATGTGTGATTTACTAAGTCCTGCACAACTTAAACACACATATCAAATCACATAATCAACCTAACTTATACCCTTTGCCACACACATCAAAACCAACACACATACTTGGGTTGATTGCCCTAATAATCTCTCCCTTTTTGATGTGTGGCAACTTGTTTAAGTTAGGTAAAATATTAACAAAGTACACAAGAAAAGTAAGCATGTAAATCATAACATGAGTATCAAAACTCCCCCTTAACACATTCAAACTCCCCCTTAACACATGCTAATTCTCCCTAGCATATTTAACTTAAACTTTAACATTTCTCCCCCTTTGACACCAACAAAAATATCATACATATGTTATACAAGTTGGTATCACTGTCTAAGGGAGTAAAAACATCAAAAACTTAGATTTGAAAACCAAAAACCCAGTTTTTCCACATATCAATCGACTAACATTCTTCATCAGTCGACTGGTAGCTAAAAATTTCGAATTCTGATTTTTGAAGCCAACTTCAGAAATACATTAAAAAATCAGAAAAAAATTGAAAAATCACGAAATTTGGGGAACACATTTCTTATAAGATCCTTTATCAGGGAAAAATTATTTTTTCATGAAAATACATTCAATTTTTGAAAATTAGGCAAAAACTCAAAATCTTTAAAAACTTTAAATTTTGTATCAACTTGAAAGTCTAGTTTTACCTTAGAATGTTTCAAAACATAAACTTACAGTTTTCAAAACATGAAATAGTTTTAAATTATTAAAAATATCCAACCATGATCTTTGGGCAATATGTCCATGAATTAAACATATCCTTTCTCCATAGTTGGTCTATGATTGCTATGTTAAGATACTTCTAGTGACCCATCAAAATGCCATAAGCATTAGTGAATCACTTGTATCAACCTAACATCTTACCCATGCTATGTTTTCAATCAAGTTAGCCTTATAGTGGGATGTGAGATGTAACTAAAGGTAATTATACTTAACCAAAATTTCATTCAATTCTACCCCAAGGTTAAGTATCATCCAAAATGATCATAAAACAAATATTACCCAACATCATCATAAGTCAACCATTAATCATGATTTGAAATAAATTCAATTATGGTTGACTATCCAAGGTTTTTCTAACCTTTAAGGATTGACTTGGGAACCCAATATAAGTTATTTCCAATAGGGTTCACCAAGTACTCCTTAGAAATCCATTTCCTAACTACCATTGTAGTCTTTGATTGCCCCCTAGCAATTAGACAATGATATGACTTTTCATTTTTGGAACACTTGTATCCTAGGCCCTTTTTATTAAAGCTTGCCCTTTGGCTCCCTATGATCATATTCAAGGTGTTTGAGCCAATGGTGAATTTTTCAAGGGCCTTAGTAAGGTAATCTACCTTTTCCCTTAAAACCTTATTCTCCTCTAAGTATGCATCATTTAAACTAGAAGAAATAGAATCATCATGTGAGCATGCATTTTTCAATTTTTCTTCTAGAGTTTTAATTTCACTTAGCATGCATTTATTTTTCTTCTTCATTCTAAATAAATCCTTAGTTAAATTAGAAATCATGGAAATGACATCATGGGAGGGTAGTTTCTTTACCTCACTTACCCAATCCTCTTCTTTTGATTCCGAGGTTGAAGCTCCCCTTACACTTGAGCTCTCCTCCTCACTTGTGCTTCCTTCTTCTTGCTTGGAGGAGGTGGAGGCTATATCATCAATTCCCATAAGTGCAAAATGGAAGACTATTTCTTCTTCCTCTGATGAGGATGGATCGTCCCATGTGACTTTAAGGTTCCGAGCTTTCTTCTCCTTTTCCTTAGACTTCTTCTCTTCTTTCTTCTTGCCTTTCTTCTTGATATCATTCTTTTTCCTTTCTTCTTTGCTCTTGTTCAATAAGGGACACTCATCCCTCATGTGTCCCTCTCCTTGGCAATTATAGCAAATGATCTTCCTTTGCCTTCTTTTCTTATCATGAGATTTGTTAAATTTAAAACCTTTTAATACACGTCTCACCTTTCTTACCATGTAAGCCTCTTCATCAGTGTTCATGGAGGAAGATGAGTCATCATCCGATAAAGGGGGTGGAGTCTCCTTCTTCTTTCTCTTATTGGCCACTAGTGCTACTCCCCTTGAAGTTTGGCTTGGTTCTTCTACTATACCTTCAAGTCTAGTTTCATGAAGGTCCATAGTAGAGAAAAATTCTTCTAGAGTACTTACCTCTATATTCCTTGAGATGTAAAATGAGTCCACCATTGAGCTCCACTTTGATGACCGAGGGAATGCATCAATCGCCTTCATGATCGTATCCCTATTGGAGAGCTTCTCCCCAACACTAGATAAACCGTTAATAATCTCCTTGAATCTAGAATGTAGAGATAATACCTTATCCCCCTTATCTAATTTGATATTATTGAGTTGAGAGCGGAGAAGGTCTCTTCTTGCAAGCTTAGATTCGGAGGTGCCTTCATGAAGCTCAATTAGCTTCTCCCACATCTCTTTGGCACTTGAGCACTCTCCAAACCGATTGATCTTTTGTTGAGGTAGCACATTAAAGAGATGGTGCTTTGCTTTCGAGTTTGCAAGGTACTCCTTTTGCTTCTTTGACCATCTTGATTTCTCTAATGGCCTCCCTTCTTCATCTCTAGGCATTTCGAACCCGTTTTCCATAATCAACATAATTTCAAAATTGGTTTTGAAAAATACCAATATTCTCTTCTTCCAACAAGATAAATCGCCTTCGAATTTGGATGGGTGAATATTCATGCCGACCATTTTGTTGTTGTTGCGGAGGAGTTCGATGACAACCTCCTCGCTCTGATACCACTTGTTGGAGGATCATCGCCCGGCTAGAAGGGGGTTGAATAGCCTCGATGTTCGTCGATGGAATTCTCGCATCTTAATTGTCTACGATAATGATTAGAGAAGAAGAAATAATACTAAAGCAAAAACAATTAAGCTAATAGTAAAGTAAAGAGAAGCAAATGCTAACAACAAGATGTAACATGGTTCACGACCCTTGACACTAGTCCAAGGACGATTCATAAGGAGAATCACTCCCTCAACTCAATCCACTAATCTCTCCTTTAGCTCAAGACAAGGTGGAGGTAACCTCTTTACACAATCTCTCCCTCTTACAATAGAATAGAGATGGAAAAAAGGAAGAGGAGAGTTTGGATGTTCACAACACTTGGGGAGCACTTAGGAGTGGAAGCATTAACCTCCCCAAGGCACGCAACCTTCTTTTTATAGGGAAGATGGGTTTCTTCCCGTTGAGCATGTAGCAGTCGAATGTTGCATGCCATCAGTCGATTGTCGCTGTAACGGTCACCTTCCAACGACTTCTAACTTGCAGTCATCACCATCCAATGACACCCTTGAAAGTTGACTCCTGTTATTAGCAGTCGACTACTGCCTGCATAGCCGACTGATCAGTCGACTATGAACGGTTCTGTGCCCATAGCAGTCAACTTCCATCCTTGGCAATCGACTAATGGTTGAGCAGTCAACTATTGGGCCATAAAACCCTAGTTGATACCAGTCAACTACTAGTCGACTCGGACCAGTAGACTGCCATTACTTGGCAGTCGATTGTTGTCGGGCAAAACCTCAAACATCAAGATGTTTGAGCATCCCACCGTCGGGTAAAACCTCAAACACAATGTTTGAGCATCCGACACTTACAATCATCGGGTAAAACCTCAAATACATGTTTGAGCATCCGACTTGTCGGGTAAAAGCTCAAACGAAAGTTTGAGCGTCCGACACTTGACTTAGTCATTCGATCAAGTTCACCTAACTTGAGCTACCCCATCCTGGGTTACAATCGCTCAATCTCTCATCTCCCATAGAGTCCCTCATCGAAGCTCTCTTCGTCCGGCTACATCCCTCGGACACTAAGCCCGTGGCTCTTCCAGTGCCATCCTTCGCGTCTTTCCCTGAAGTATGCTTCCTTTGGCTTCACTCCATTTGCTCCTCGTCCGGTGGTCCCTCGGATGCACCAAGCTCATGGCTTCTCTAATGACATCCTTCACCGACTCAAGGACCCGAGCCATGAGATGGTGAACTCGCCAATTCTTCATCAAGTAAACCATGTGTGAATTACTAAGTCTTGCACAACTTAAACACACATATCAAATCACATAATCAACCTAACTTAAACCCTTTGTCACACACATCAAAACCAAACACATACTTGGGTTGATTGCCCTAACAATTTTTTCATCGCAGATTTGGTGACGAATAATTATTTTCGTCATCAAATTTGGTGACGAGTTATTTTTGTTGCTATTTTTATCGCTAAATAGCAATTAATTTTGCAATGAAAATTTTATTTGTTGCCAATTTTTCGATGAATTGTATTTTTTCATTGTAAAATTTTGCGACAAATTATTTACAATGGAAAAATATTTCGTTGCAAAAAAATTTTGCAACAAATTTTGAATCAAAATTCGTTGCAAAATTCATCGCCAAATACTCAATTTTTTGTAGTGTGATAGCATCGCCTTCCTCCTTCTGTGTTCCTGAAGACGATACAACTATTAGTTGACAATTTATGACGAAGTGACCTGTTGCACCATAAATTTACTAGGAAACATTCATAATGGTTATATTAAAGTGTTCAAATTTTTTAGATAAGATGTCCATTTTAGCGGCAAGAAGATCTAAGGTGCTTACCTAATACTTACCTGTTTCTCGTACGAGATTACCTCTTTTAATCGCCCACTGATGGTGGTTAAGTGCTACACTCTCAGTGATGTCGAAGGCTTCATCTAGGGTTTTGTTCATGAGAGCTCCACCTGTAGTGGAATCCAAAGAAACCTTTGTGGAGTAAGAAATCTCATTGTAGAACGCATGTATGATAAGTCATCTCTCCAATCCGTGATAATGGCATTTATAAGTCATGACTTTCTGCCTCTATGTGCAAAATTTGTTATCTGATGGTGGAGGTTTGCAATCTTGCTTCGAAGGAAGTATTTATATAGGAATTTTTGTTCGAGTTGCTCCCATGTTGTGATGTAATATGGAGGAAGAGAGAACAACCAAGTCATTGCTTTGTCTCTTAAGGAAAAAGGAAATAGCTACAATTTGATTGCATCTGTAAAAGCTCCATTAAAACTTTAAGGTTTCATAAAATTCTAAGGATACCTTTAAGTGTAGATTGGGATCCTCTATAAGTGCTCCTGCAAATTGATTTTACTTGATTATGGAGAGTAGGATAGGCTTAAGCTCAAAGTTATTTGCTTCGATTGGGGGTCTTTGAATGCTTGATCTTAGGCTCGTCATACTTATCACAACATAATCTCTCAATGATTCGTTTTCATCTTCAGAAGTCATGGCAGCATTCTGATTAGTTTATCATTTTCTTTGAACTTGTCATCTATTAAGGAGGGTTTGTTCAATTTCAGGATCTTCTTCTATAAGAACTCCTTGTTTATCTGATATAAGTATACAATGAGAAAAGAGAACTTCCAAAGATGGGAGGATAAATTTGGTAGTAAATTATAAAAAGGTAAATAGAAAAACATGAAAATTAAAAAAAATAAAGTAAGAAAAAATTAGGAAAGAGAAATTAAGGAAAGTAAAAAAAAAATAAGGAAAATAGTTTGTTGCAAATAAGGAAAGTAAAATTATGCTGCAGAAAAAAATAGAATATAACAACAAGAACAAAAAAAGAAATAAGTCATAAAAAGAAATAAATGAAATTTAGAAAAATATAAATGAAAATAAGGAAAAAATATTTATTAACCAAATTGCAAATAAATTAATATTGAGACACAGTCCCCGATAACGATGCTAAAAATTTGATGTGGTTGTAACTGCATATATTCCAGGCACACAACTATCATCAAGTAATAAAAATATCATCCTCTAGGGTTGAGTCAAGTATTGGATACATGCAATGACAAATTATCTAGATGAAATGAATAATGGGTGATTAATCACCTAAAAATAGAAATTAAATGAGCAAAGAACAAATCGGTAAATTGAGATTTAGGAATAATCCTAGGATTTCGATTTCACCACGGTAACTATTGACATGATGATTGAGTTTCCTCTCTTACTATGATAGATTTTTCTGAAGGTGGTTTATCATAAGATAACCAATATTTCCTTGTGAGAATACATCGATGTATCTATTCAAATGTGACCCCTACTATTGTAGTATTCATACAAAGAATATCATAATTAGCTAAGGAAATCTATCATGAGAACCCCACGAACCTTTCTAGAATTACTACCCTTACTTGTGAGATCGATTTAAGGTAGGCCCTTTACACTTTGTGATAACCAATGACACCCTCAAGAGGATTTGGGCTACGTTTGTGTATGTAAATTCAAGCTCAATTTTATATTTCTAGGACTAAGATTCTCCGGTCAATACTTTCCTTCATCTTCGAAATCACAATAATTAATCACTCTAAAACCGAATTAGAAGTAAAACATATCGATCAATAAAAAAAGTAATTGACATTCATGACAAGTCGTTAAATGGCTACTCCCTCGTCCTAGGATTACAAGCAATTACTCTATACCAAGGAGGATAAAACACAAAGTAAGCATAATTAACATTCGATAAACAAAAAAATAAGTTAGGAACATAAAACTCAGAATTTCGATGTCGAAGAAGACTCCTCCGACTTAGAATATCTCCCTTGACAACTCCTAAATGATCCTTGAAGTCTCCAATCTCATTCTCCCCTCGTGCATGAACCTTAGTCCTTTTATATCCCATCAATCTTCAAACTTGGAAAGTCAGTGCAGTGGCAGGGTGATCCACGGTCGTAGATCACACCACAGTTAGATCGTGGATCAGTCTGGTAGCAAAAAGTCATCTGGGCAATGCGGTCCATGGTCGTGTAGTGGTTCAAGACTAGACTGTGGTTGGGTTTGGACCCTTTGTTTGTTGGTACGTAGAATGTGTTACGGACATAGGGAGATCCATTGGTTGATCATGGTTGGTCCTAGAAGGCTCTTACTTGTGCTTTTATTATGTCTTTTCGTCCCTCTTGAGTCCTCCTGAGAACAAAAATATATAACTGTAGTAATCCGAACACAAAGGATGAAATGAATACAGATGCTAATGTTTTAATCTTAACTATGCAAATAAAATGCAATGCACATATGCTAAACATCCCCTAAAAATATGTATAATTCACACATCATACATGTAAGTAAAAGATGACATAACAAAAATACCTAAATCTCCAATCTATATATCATCAACTAATATTATGTCAAATACTCAATTTGATATAAGCGGATCAACTCCTTCGAATGTTCCAAAAACTCAAAACTTGGTACACTTTAGATTCTATTCAATTGTGCCACTTTTGATCGACTCAGATCCTCATGTTCTTATTGGAACGTTTAAAAATCCTCTAAGATAAGATTTAGATATTAATTTTCAAGGTATCATAATGCCTCAAAAATATCATAATATGTCAACTTTACCTCGGTTGAATTAACTATCCTTTAAACCTAAGCTGACATATTTTATACTCAATTAGTGAGGGGACCATCCTCTTAAAAACTTAATATCTATTGGAGTCTCTAGGATTTACGAGGTATCCATTAGAAATAACCTCCCTAGATATCTTTCTAATGACTCTTATAGACTTATTAGAAATCTTAATCATTGTGGTTCATCAAGGTCAACACAACGAATGACCTCCTTTATAACTTTGACTCCACTCCTACACCTAGAGTATGTTCTATAGCTATATGGAATTCTATGATATATTGATATACTATTCTTCAACTTTGGTTTATATCCTAAACTAATCTTATCCGTAGATGATTCTTTTCTACATCAGCCTAAATTTTATTTCTTAGACCCTTTAAAAATATTTTTTATTTTTCTAAGATTTTGTTTTTAATTTATTAAGTCTTGATATGATAATTTGATTTTCTATTTCTAAGTCCTCTATTCTTGATTTTTTTTTATACGCTTTGATCACACCTCCTTCTATACATATATGTAATCTTTTTAGGATTTTAGTCTAGATTCTTCTCAAGCTTCCTATCCTTACATTGAATAGTTCTAACGTTATGAAATTAAGAATTATCCTTAAACTAATGATCATGATATTGAACACTTACATTTCATTAATTAATAATATTTTAAATATTAGCTGATAAGCGCCTAGATTAGAGCTTCTTTCAATGTCTTTATTTGGATGTCTTCTCTTTAAATAATAGTATAATAATATTTTTATTGGTTGTACAAGAAATACATTATATCCTTTTTACTCTTTAGTATCAAGACTCGGATTCTATTGATTTGTTCTTCACTTTAAATGGCACTAGACTCTTTTTATTTATTAATTTTACACACTAGCATTTATAATATTTTTTGTTTCCGATGCGATTTTTATTTTTAACTATTAAAATTTTTATAGTCAAAGACAAAGTCGACAGGCAGCATAAATAGGAGGATATCGGGAACGGGTCTATAATTTCATGCGCCACTAGGAATTGACATTCTATTGTTTATTCGGTATTTGGTTGTGCCCGGTGTCTCATGAAAATTGAACGTTGACCAAATAAACACTTTGAAGGTTGACCTACTGAGATACTTAATTATTATCATATCATCTTAATGGATATATATATATATATATATATATATATATATATATATATATATATATATATATATATATATATATATATATATATATATATATATCCTATATATTTATCCGCGCGTCGTGACTCATGCGCGACCACCGCCGGTGGCGTCGTCGTCATTGGCGTCCGGCCGTCGGAGGTCGTCGGACTGCGCGATCGGCCGCCTGTGTGGCCGGGCGGTCCGACCGGGCCGTGTCGCGATTCGGACCGAATCGCGCCG
This sequence comes from Wurfbainia villosa, assembly GCA_025175895.1. NCBI lineage: Eukaryota > Viridiplantae > Streptophyta > Magnoliopsida > Zingiberales > Zingiberaceae > Wurfbainia > Wurfbainia villosa. Next base: position 38,539,242 of record CM046006.1, read on the forward strand.
GAATCCGTGACCACGGCCGCGCGGTGGCGCGCCAGCGGCGACTCGTCGCCGGATTCGCCGCGATTCGCCGGAATCCGACACCGAAGGATCGCCCGTGCCGGAGATCCTTCCGTCGCCGGATTCCGGCCGAATCGCGGCCGGAATCCGGTGGTCGCGCAGCGATCGCCGGATGCCGGCCGAATCGCGGCCGGAATCCGGGAAGGGAAGGACCGCCGACGCCGGTGGCCCTTCCCGCCCGGATTCCGCCGCGATTCGGCCAATCCGCCCGATCGCGGCCGCGCTGGTCGCGCCAGCATCGGCGCGCGGCCGGATTCCGGCCGCGATTCGCCGGAATCGACGCGGCCGAGCCCGGCGGACCGTCGGCCGGTGTCGATCGCGCGCCAGTCCGCGGTCGGACGGCGCGGCGACGACGACGCCACCGGGCGGCTATATATATATATATATATATATATATATATAGACACGCTGCAAACAACCGTAATCTCATCTCATCCAATCCATCGTGTTCCTGTATATTGTTCGGCAGGCTCCAGGTAGCGATCAACAATGAGCATGGAGCTACAACTTCCTTCTCTTCCAGTCTTGCTCTCCCTCGCCCTGGTTCTCCTAATCATCATCAGGAGGCAATTCAACTCCAAACCCAAACATCCAGGGCCACAGTGTCAGTACCCCAGCCCATCCACGCTTCCCTTAATTGGCAGCCTACATCATGTAATCGGTAAACTCCCACACCATGCCCTCCGTGACCTCGCTCGCAAACATGGCGATGTCATGAAGGTCCGTCTTGGCCAAGTCGATCAAGTCATACTAACCTCTAGGGAGGGAGCACAACAGGTCCTTAAGGCACAAGACGCCAACTTTGCCTTCCGTCCCGAGTTCACTGCCGCCAAGATCATCGCTTACGGTGCCAGCGACATCGCCTTCTCCAATGGTGAATATTGGAGACAACTCCGGAAGATTTGTGTTGTGGAACTGCTCGGTGCCAAGCTCGTCAAGTCCTTTGCGTCTTTGAGAAAAGAGCAAGTGGGTCGTCTCATGAGCGATTTTAATAACGCCGCCGCCATTAGCAAGCCGGTGAACCTCGGCGAGAGACTCAATGAGTTAACCAACTCTATCGTTGTCCAGGCTTCATTTGGCCGAAAATGCCCTCAACAAAAGAAATTCATGGAGACCATCAAAGAAGTCATCAAGATGGCTAGTGGATTTAGTGTCGGCGATCTTTTCCCCTCGCTTCAAATTATTGATACTCTTACTGGGTTTAGCACCCAGTTGATTAAATATCATAAAAAATTGGATGTGATCCTCGACGAAGTCATCAAGGATCACCAAGTGAACCGCAATGAGAGCGAAGAGGAGGATCTTATTGATGTTTTGCTGAGGCTCAAAGATGAAGGCAACTTGGACGTCCCCATCACTTTCGACAATATCAAGGCTGTCGTCATTGTAAGTATATATACATATATTAAATAGGAGGAGTATTTTAGTTAATTTAATTTCAATATTTGTTGTGAATTAGTAATCGATGCATGTGCTGATCTTTTCTTTGTTGATTGGGCGGTATGAAAATTAGGACATGTTTGCTGGAGGGACAGAGACGACTGCAAACACGATTGAATGGGCTGTATCAGAGTTGGTGTTGCGCCCTGAAACGATTCAAAGAGCTCAAAAGGAGGTGAGAGAAGCCATGAAGGAGAAAGGCTACATTGAAGAGAATGATGTTCCCCAATTCAACTACATCCACCAAGTCGTTAAAGAAACTCTGAGATTACATCCACCGTTCCCTCTCTTATTTCCTCGTGTGGGCCAAGAAACCACTGAAATTCTTGGTTACACATTTCCTGCGGGAACAAGGGTGCTCCTTAATGTCTGGGCGTTAGGAAGGGATCCAAGATATTGGAAGGACGCTGAGGCTTTTAAGCCAGAGAGGTTCGAAGAAGGCGTTAACAGAGAATTCAAAGGTAATAATTTTGAGTTCCTACCATTTGGTGGAGGTAGAAGGATGTGCGCTGGTATGACGTTCGGATTGACAACTTTAGAATTGGCATTGTCTCAACTATTGTTCCACTTTGATTGGTCATTGCCTAAAGGAATGAAGTTAGAGGACGTGGACATGACCGAAACTTTTGGAGCAAGTGCTTCAAGGAAGATTAATCTACACTTGGTTCCTTCTCTACATTATCCTCTTCGATTTGTTGCATAATTTTGATGAGTTGGATTATTACAATATATAGAAAGAAGTCAATTTAGTATCTCAATAACTCTGTTATTGTTGAGGATGTCATGTATTTGAAATTTATTTATATCAATATATCTAATTCCTTTTATTACTATCTTGATTTCTATTCGAGTACTTAATACTACGAGGACTCATCATGTTTTTGAAATTTATTTATATCAAAATATGTAATTCCTTTTATAACTATCTTGATTTCTACTCGAGTACTTATTACTACGAGGACTATGTTATTGTTATCCACCTTGAGGTCTAGAGTGAATGGTGATTTACTTCATTTGTGCATTGTTGATTGTGCGCTCATCCAAAATAATTTAATATACAATGAAAAATAAAATAAATATATAAAAACAAAAATACAAGCAAAATAAAATAAGTTTTTTTTATATTGTTTGGAACTCCTTTGCTCGGATTTTACTCTTCTAAAACTTCACCTTGTCAAAGGTTCACTCCCCTCGATCTTTTCCATTTCTAAGATTCAATTCCTAAGTTTTTCCCTTATCTAAGGTTCTCTCCTTTAAATCTTTCCCTAAATCCAGGATTTGCCTTCCTTGCATGGGACCTTTAGGACTTTTCTTCTTGCCTAAGGCCTCCTGAACTTTCCTAACTGACTAACTCACTTCCAAGTATCCAATTGACCTTATTGATCTACTTGGATTGTGTCCCACTAAACTTTAGGAATTGTTTACACCATCAATCTTTCCACGAATAATTTTATTAGTTAAACATCAAGACTCTAGGAGATTGATTGCACTGACAACAAATACGTTTACACAAATAAACTTGTCTTTCATCATTGTTTATCATTTTTAGATTGCCTCATGAGATTTTAAACTGCGACAACACTCTCTTGCAAAACCTCCAAGGATCAACATCAAAATCTTTCAACGAAACCCTCTTTTATAGGCTTTAGGTTGCTAATTTTGCTCAATACTTAACTGCTTATCAATTAGTCAATTATTCTATTGTAGATTTGATCATTTCACGAATAGCTCTTTCCAACTCAGACTTGACCACATCAGTTGATTGCTTCTTACCATCAATCAATTGGTCCCTAAATAGTCGAGTCCTATAGTCGATTTCTAAATCTTTTGTTTACTCAAATAGTGACATCAATTGATTGTTCCTCTCTAAGAATTGATTGATGATGATCAACAATCAAATTCCAAATGCTTTGTTTGTTCCAATAGTATCATTGGTAAAATTATTCACTCGACTAATTTATCAAAGTAATCGATTGTTCATACAATAAACACTCATAATCCCCATTAAGCCCCAATTCAGGGTTTACAAATCTAGCAATCAATTACTACTCCCATAGCAATCGATTGATACCTCTATTTTAGCCTTTCCAAAGTTGAATTATAACTTTCCCTAGTATCTGATTGAGCATAACGCATCAGAACTTCTCTTGCCTAGTATCTGGTCACTCTTGATCTATTAGGATTTCATGTCCCATGTCTAATATCTAGTCCTTGACCTGTCAAGAATTCACAAACTTGTGTCAAGTATCCTAACTTAAACCCTTCATTCTCCTCTTTATAATATATAAAAGTCTGTACAAATTCAATCTCCTTCTTCGTTCACAAACACTTACAGTCCTTCATTCTCCCCCTTTTATACTCATTATTTGTCATTCTTTTAAGATAGACTTCCCCCTCAAAACATGCTTCAGTCCAATTATTGCACTACTAATATTTTAGAGTCCCTAAATTTTTTGAAAGTTTTAAAATTCTTAATCACAAGGTCAAAAGTTGAACCTTGAACTTTAACCTCCCCTCAATATATCAACCTTGATACACTCTTCTCTAAGTTAAATTTCTTCCCCTTTTTAGTTTTACCTAGAAAGTTTTTCCTTTGAATGTTTATATAAGAATGGAAAATGGTTACGAGTAGGTAATAACACTTAGGACTAATCGTGGATGACCAAAATAGCTTCGTTTCAATCAAAAACCAAAATCAACACTCAACTGAAGCTATCAGTCGAGTCTAGTAGTCAATTGATAGCTTCTCAGTTGACTATTAACTGAGCATTTCACAAACTGAATTTTAAAAATACATAAATAATTTTATGATTTTTGAAAAATAATAAAATTTCATACAAAGTGATGCGGTCGTAGATGGATTTTCTAGCCTCCTTTCAACGCCAAGGTACGTGTATGAAGTTTGGGGTTCTCTCCTGCCACAACTATAATAAAATACAAACGGAAAGCACGAACAACCAAAGCAGAGAGTAGAGGCATAGAGTTTTACATGGTTCGGAATGAGGATTCTTACTCCATGGGGGTGAGCTCTCCCACGAGCTAGGTGCCAAAGCACTTTCACTATGAACTCCCTCCTTCATGGAAAAAGCTTCCAGAGGTGGAGGGAAAAAGACCTATTACAATTAGCTCAATATACAAATGTCAAAAGAATGGAGTTCCCTACTCTCCCCGTCGCCTTCTTCCTGTCTTCTCCTTCCCCTTCTACGGCGATGTGGTTGCTCTCCCCTTCAAGTGTGCCTTTGTCTCTTGCTTTTGGAAGTTGTGGATCCCCTTCTTCTCACCCACTCTCTGCCTTTTATCCTCTTCCTCTTTCCTGGGCAGCTGTCACGTAACAAACATCTTCCATCACCATACACGTGGCCACCTTTCTCACCTTGAGAATCATTCTGTTACAAAAATGGGAAGTGGAGACTCCTCCGAATATTATGTGGGGTCCTAATCCGTTAGGTAACAAACTCTCATAAGTATTTTGGGAAAGATTCTAACCTTTCCTTTTCACCTCTTTCCCTTCGTCAAGCTAGCTACGCCTAACGCCTAGGCTTAGTATAGCTCTTAGACTCCCCACCTCAGACTTCCTATAATAGCCCGAGCCAACTCCTATACTCCCTATACATAGCCAATCTTTGGATCCCTTCCGCCGGACCGGTTCTCCCAGACCTACTTCGCCGAACTGATTCTCCCAGACCTATTTTGCTGAGCCATTTCTCTCAGACCTACTTCGCCGAACCGATTCTCCCAGACCTATTTTGTCGAACCGGTTCAGGCCATGTCTTCCACATGGATTCCTTCGTTTCCATTACAAGAAAAGGTAGCAGCAGTATCATTAGTCATCCCCTAAAACTAGTCAAACGAAGCATTGAGTTTGGCTTTCTAAGTACAGCGTCTCTCATCTATCCTTCCCTTATCAATTTAAATTTACCTTTTCTCGTTACCTTACTTCATATGCTTGGAATGGCTTATTGGGCCCATGGGCTCCACTTTTCTTTTTCTATTAGGTAGTTGAAAAGTCACAAAACCCTATAAAAATCCCTCTCTTCCCCTCTTTACGAGCAACTTAGTGCTCTTAGTGATTTATCCTTTTCCTCTCCCTCTCCCGATAATTTTTTTCGATGGTGGCCAAGTGCCCTAACTTCCTCTTTTGCAAGCGTTCCATCTTCAACCCTCAAGTAAGTGCTTCTCCTTCTTCTGTACCTATGGCCCCGAAGGACCCAACCTCACGCCCTTGGTATGAACATACTGTCACTCAGCTAAATAGCCAGCATTACTTCTTTAACCTTAGTCACCAACACATAGACCCTTCTGTATTTTGCTGTTTCAACACCACTTCTTATCGACCCCACCTTCCTCCGTCAGGCTTACACTATTTCTTCTCCGAACAACTACTGAATGACTTATGTTTGCTTGTGCCCCTTGCCTACCTAGAAATTTTGAACTTTTACAAATTGCCCGTCAACCAATTTACTCCTAATTCCTTCCGCATATTATCAGGGGCAATATAGTGTTTCAATATTTAGGTCTCCCTTTGTCCCTACAGCTATTCCATTGCTTCTTCCAGCTAAAATCTTTCAAGGAGGGCCTTTTCTATCTATCTAGTCATCCAAATTGTCAACTTCTGATAAACATGCCCTCTTCCCATAAGGGATGGGAAGCTCTCTACTTCTTTGCTCAACTTCCAACACCCCTTCCACATTCTGATACCTGGAAATTAGATCTCCCTGAACTACCCTCCTTTCATAAGATTAGGACTCAGTGCCCCATTCCAGAGGTCTACCAAGTGTTAAAAGAGTACCACTATAGCTCGGACCATTTGATGAAACCTCCCCTCTTCAGTCGCCACAAGCTGTCCTCTTTTTCACTGACCGACCCAGACACCATAGGTAGGATGTTGTTCATACTCTGATACGAAATAACCTTTATGGCCAGCATACTTTCTAATTATTGATTTTGTAGACAACCTAATGCAGGAAACCGTCATCAAAGGGGAGGAAATTGCAGTAACCAAGAAGAAGAAGTCTTCTAAGAAACGCAGCACGGGCAAATCCCCAACTATTCCTTCTTCTCCTCACAAGAAACTTCGCCTCCGAAAGGGGGGCGTTGCCAGTTCCTCTTCTATTCCTGTATCCTCTTCTTTGCATTCTTCTCCTCCTCCTTCTCCCCTACAATTAAATAGGCATCGGAGCCTAATCATCCACGAGCACCACGAGGAAGAAACCGCCTTAGTCGCCCATATTTCTTCCCCACAAGAAAAATTTTCCCCTTTTCCTTCCGTTGTTTCATCCCCCTTTCAACTTGACCCAAAGATTGATTCTCTGGTCAGTTCTTTCCCTGTAGATACCCCTAAGGACAGATGATCTTCTCCCACTTCGATTCGAGCCTTCCATGTCCACAACGGAGCTTTTTTTGGTGGGAGGAGATCTCCCCCCTAGACCCCCCTAGACACCCCCCTCTACTTCTTTAGGATCCTCCCTCAGAATTTGCAGTACTGAGGAAGTGCAGCTCTTCAATCAGTCACAAATGCAAAGCCCCTATGAACGCTTATGCAGATCACTGGCAGAAGTAAGCTCTCCCATACTTTACCCTTAGGGCGTATAGACTAGCATGTATTCTCCTAATGCCCTGTTTCCAGTTCCAGGCAGTTAAAGCTTGCAACGAAATAATGCCAGGCATAGTGAATTATCAATCCATCATGTCTGCTCATCATACTGCCTCCCTTACTCATCAAAAGAAACTAGCTCAACAATTAAAAGAGGGCAAGCAAAAAGAGTCTACCCTGGATGCCCAATGTGACGATTTAATGACCCAACTAGCAGTGTCCCGGAGTGAGCAAGGGGAACTCCAAAAAAAGATTGAGGACCTTCAGCAGCAGCTGTTCCTACAATCTAGCCAGCTTCAGCAAATCCCCCTCCTCACGCAAGAACTAGAAGAATAGAAGGTGCATCTTGCAGAGGCCGATCTTCGAGCCTCTGAGTCTTCTATAACTATACTCCAGCTTCGACAGGAATGCCAAACTTGGAAGGCCACTTTGGAGTCGTGTCGGCACCATCAAGAAGACATATCTTGGAAGGTGTTCGTGCTTCCGGGGCTGCTATCTTCAATAACCACTCAGCAACAAGAACTTCAGAAGGAGCATACTGAGGCTCTGGTTTCACTGGGCATACAAGCTATGACAGCCACGAAAGACATAGATGCCCTAGCCATCCAATTAGCTGAGTGTGAGTCCCAGCTGAAAGAGCAGGAGGCGGACCTAAAAATGAGATATGCTCACAAGGGAGTGTAGCTGTTCATGCTGGGTTTCGAAGGATCTTCCTCTTTGAATGCTGCCGAGGGCTACCCCCCACCAAGTGTGGACACAAGCTATCTGGACCCTGAAGTAGTTGTGGCCAAGTGTCCTCCTGAGTTTTTTGAATTGTAATTGTCGTGTCTTCCTCCTAGTACTAATCGACTTCTTATTAATAAAGGACTTCTAAGAATTGTAATGCCTTGTGTTGCCTTATACGTATAAGTTATTGTTGCTCAGGAATTTTTTAAGAACATTTCTGGGTTGTCCCTTTATTGGTTATTGTGGATTCTTCGTCCTTCAAAGTGCCAGTCGAATGCCACGATCTTCTGCTCGGGAATCCGTTCGGGCTGTCCTAGGTTTACCCCCTTCTTACCAGAACCGATTTTTGCTCAGTAAAAATTAAATGGTCCTGCCACTTTGCCTTCTCGAACAAGAAGGTAATTGCATGCGAATCTCTCTCTTTCGATTATAAATTGTCACTGTGAATGCGAATTCCCCATCCCACCTCCATGGCTTCCGCTGAACACCCCATTAACATATCTTCGGATTCTGACTCCTTTGAGCTATATGACCTTGATGTAGGGCTAGTCGAGGAATCTACCACACAATCTACTGCGACCTCAACATACCGACCTCTTCCTCCTCCTGCGCCGGCCGACACCTTGACCCCCAATGTGGGGAGGTCCTTTCGAGCCCCCTTTCCTTCTTTCCGCAACAGGGTTTGGAACCCCCCCCATGACCTGGGAATATACAGTGGGGGATCCTCGAGCCTCTGTTGAACTTCCTCCTCTTCCTCCTGTTGGGTTTCTGGCACCGCGGCGTGTGTGTGTTCGATCACGTTTCTTAAACATGAACACAGCGAAAGCAATAAAAATAATAAATCTACATTTATTACAATACACACAACACACGCATGCATATTACAACAAGTGTAGACATAACCGTAAATTTAAATTTGCAATAAAAAGAAATTTAACTACGTTATACCTTTCGTATGACGTGTAGCGGGAACGACATCAACCGGAACGATCCTCGCTAGAATCATCTCTATCCGTATCCACGCCGAGTTCCTCGGGATGACTTCGCTAAGCCACGAGCTTCGTCTTCGTACGGGTTACTAGCCTCGTGTTGAAGACGACGTGATCGAGAGATGATCACGATCCGAATCCAAATTCGGATCCTAATACGAAGTTCTCAAAACTCGCTTCTCCGAGAGGTATTATTCACAACCAATTGACGAATCCTTCGCCCTCCACCTCAGAGGATTACCGAGATCAAATCCTCGTAAGTTAGCCGCGCTGTCGGAGCTCTAACCGTCGCCCAAATGACGCCCGACAGAGAAGAAGCTGTCCAGAAAACTGGACAGCTTGGTGGAGGAGTAGGCGCCGGCCAAAACAAGGAAGCCAAGTGCTCACCTTTTCACCGAGGCCTAGGAAGATCACCGGAGGGTCGCCGGAGGGTTCACCGGCTGAAGCTTGGACGCCGGCAAGGAGATGGACGGTGGCACAACAAGCTGGGCGGCACACCTAGGGTTGGCGCCGAAATCTCCAAGGATGAGGTGGGCGACAACCTTAGGGCAAGGGTTTTGGATTAGGGCTTAATTATCCATTAAGCCCTCTTTTATATAGAACTAATTCTCTTAATGGTTATTGGATCATAACCATTAGGCCCGTTAACACGCTCCATTAAGATAAGTTAAAATAAACCAAACCATGATGGTTTATTTTAAGTTAAAACGAACTGAACCAACTTTTGGTTCATTCGTTTAAAATAAACCAAACCCTTTGGTTTATTCTCCTCCATTGGATTAGAACCAAGCCATTTTGGTTCATCCATTATGTTTTCATAAGACACAGCCCATCCACGCTTCCATTGTGACTGAAACGATTTCATGCTCGATTTATGTTTGGTCCAACCAAACCTAGTTTCTCTCGGTCTGAGAATCCCATTCTCAATCTCGTTTTAAATCCTTTGGATTACGCTCGTTGTGCGTGTGACCAAATAGGTTCTCGGTTTATGTTGGCCGTCTATAATTAACCATTAATTATAGAACGATCATGAGTGGCACCTAGTAGTACATCATGATCCCCAATTAATCGAAAAGATCAACGGTTGATCCAGAACTATTTCTGAAACCCTTCAGTAGCTCGAATGATTCGTGCCCCATTCCCTTCACTCATCTTATACCCACTTGGTTCAGGACATGGTCTATTGTGTCAGTCCCCACTAGGCTGACTACGTCACACCTAGCCCAAGTATCATTTCCTCGTCCTACAGATTCTAGTTACTCCACATGTATCGAAGAGTACCTTACTCTAAACATGTAATGCTTTGGCCAAAGACTTTAGTAACAATCCGACGAGAGGCCATGGGTATACATCTCCTCGGAAGGAGTGGTGAATCCTTTATAGGCTATTCAAACACCTTCGATCACTTCGACTTATACCCAATCATCCCGAGTCCACATCTCCTTAGAGATGTTTGCTTAAGATGTCAAAGCATAAGTCTCCATGATCAAGATGACTTGAATACCGCAAGTCAAAGGAACATCACACTTAAGCCACAGTAAGAACTTCATTGACATATCTATATATGCAGAGAACCATATGAAGTCTTACGGCTGGTCACTCCAATGAACTAGTTACCATAACTAGCATCCACGATTAACTCCGGACATCACAATGTCTCCAGCCAGTGAGAATCAGCTGCTTGGATACACCAAAGAGTATACCTCGTGCTAGTCTCGACAGAATTGATGGTGTCCAAATCCATCAATTCATCGACTAGGGATAATTCCGATACATCACAATTACACATGTAGAGATACTCACTAGTTGTGATCCAATCACAAATTCTCTCATGCTGTGAATAGCATCGTGGACATTCAGTAAATGAGTTTAAGATCCAATCAAATACATGAAACATGTATACTCAAATAGTGAATCTTCATTTATCATATAAATGGTTCATACATAAGGCGATTGTCTTAGGACATCTCTCATATATTATTAACAGACTCCCACTTGGCCTAATGCCAATCGCTACGGTATCCAATACCATAAGCTCGAACATGACCCTCAAACTTATTTTGAGGTAATGACTTAGTCAAGGGATCCGCTAAGTTCCTTTCAGTGGGAATTTTCTCGATTTATATTTCGTTCCTACTGATGATCTCTCTGATAAGATGATAGCGGTGAAGCACATGTTTGGATCGCTGATGAGACCTTGGCTCTTTCGCCTATGCAATTGCTCTATTGTTGTCGCAGTAGACCGGTATTGCTTCAACAATGTCCGGAATCACACCAAGTTCATGAAAGAACTTTTTGATCCAAATCGCTTCCTTTGCTGCTTCCGAAGCTGCAATGTATTCTGCCTCAGTGGTAGAATCCGCTACAGTCTCTAGTTTGGAACTTTTCCAACTCACTGCGCCCCCATTCAAGGTGAACACGTATCCAGACTGAGACCTGGAATCATCCTTGTCTGTCTGGAAGCTAGCATCCGTATACCCGCGTATCACCATGTCCCCTTCTCCATATATTAGGAACACATCCTTAGTTCTTCTCAAGTACTTAAGGATCATCTTAACAGCCGCCCAATGATCCATTCCTGGATCGGACTGGTATCTGCTCGTGACACTCAGAGCATACGATACATCGGACCTCATACATAACATAGCATACATGATAGATCCTATTGCGTATGCATAGGGAATCTTACTCATGCAAATCCTCTCGTCTTCTGTGCGCGGACACATAGACTTTGAAAGGTGTACCCCATGCCTGATGGGTAGGAAACCTTTCTTGGATTCCGACATGCTAAACCTCTTTAGCACTCGGTCTATATATGTAGACTGTGAAAGACCAAGCAACCGTTTCGATCTATCTCTATAGATCTTAATCCCGAGGATGTAGGTTGCTTCTCCCAGGTCTTTCATGGAGAATGTCTTGGATAACCAAACCTTCACTGACTGTAAGATTGAAACATCGTTTCCTATAAGTAGTATGTCATCGACATACAATACTAGGAATACGATCGCACTCTACTAACCTTCTTATACACACAAGGTTCTGCGGATTTTGTGAGAAATCAAACCTTTGATTGTCTCATCAAACGGATATTCCACTCTCGATGCTTGCTTCAATCCATAAATGGACCGCAATTTGCATACCTTGGTTTTATCAACCGATGTGAAACCTCGTGTTGTATCATATAGGACGTCCTCGGCGAGTTTCCATTAAGGAAAGCTGTTTTCACATCCATCTGCCATATCTCATAATCATAATGAGCCGCTATGGCCAGGAGCATCCGAATGGATATAAGCATAGCTACAGGCGAATAGGTTTCGTCATAATCAACACCTTGTTTTTGACGATATCCTTTCGCCACCAATCTAGCCTTATAGGTAATCACATTACCATCCATGTCGGTTTTCTTCTTGAAAACCCACTTGCACCCTATAGGCTTTATCCCTTCAGGTGGGTCAACTAAGTTCCAAACTTGGTTTTCATACATGGAATCCATTTCCGACTTCATGGCACCAAGCCACTTATCCCTTTCTGAACTTGTCAGCACTTCTTCATAACTGGTAGGCTCCTCATCATCAATGAGTAACATGTCGTTCGATTCGCTTACGAGAAATCCATATCTCTCAGGAATATTGTGTGTTCTACCAGATCTACGAAGATGTGGTGTTACAATAGGTCCAGCCGATTGCTCATCACTATGAGTTGTCGGCTGTTGTGCTTCACCAGGTATCTCATCAATGTCTATTTGAGTCTCTCGAGCCTCCTCAAGCTCGATGACACTCCCACTGTTTTCTTGCAAGAGAAACTCTTTCTCTAGAAACACAGCATGCCTTGAAACAAACACCTTTTGTTCCACAGGATGATAGAATTGGTAACCCCTTGTTTCCTTAGGGTATCCAATAAATAGACATTTATCGGACTTAGCATCCAATTTTTCGTCTGATCGCTTCACATAAGCAGGACAACCCCATATCTTCAAGTAAGATACATGAGGTTTCTTACTATTCCATATCTCATATGGAGTAGTTGAGACTACCTTGGTAGGCATTCTGTTTAACAAGTAAACAGCTGTCTGAAGTGCATAGCCCCAAAAGGACTTGGGAAGAGTTGCATGATTCATCATTGACCTGACCATGTCCAACAAGGTCCGGTTACGCCTCTCAGATACACCATTATGCTGTGGTGTATATGGAGGAGTCCATTGAGACAATATGCCATTGTCTCTTAGATAATCAAGAAACTCTTGACTTAAGTATTCACCACCTCGATCTGATCGAAGTATTTTAATACTCTTGTCATGTTGTTTCTCTACTTCATTTCTGAATTCTTTGAACCTTTCAAAGGCTTCAGACTTGTGTTTCATCAAGAACACATACCCAAACCGTGAGTGATCATCGGTGAAGGTAATGAAGTAGCTATAGCCTCCTAATGCTTGAGTTGACATAGGTCCACATACATCAGTATGTATTAGACCTAGTAACTCTCCCACTCGTTCACCTTTTCCAGTAAAAGGTAACTTAGTCATCTTGCCTTTTAAGCATGATTCGCATGTATCGTATGAATCCAATTCAAACGATTCCAGAATTCCACATCGGTGTAATTCGGACATGCGTTTCTTGCTTATATGGCCAAGACGACAATGCCACATATAGGAGTCTATTTGATTATCCTTTCGAGCACGCGTGTTGCTCGCTTCGATATTGAAAATGTCACTGGATACGTCCAACGTATAAATGCCATTACTCAAGGTTCCAGTTCCATAAAGTACGCCATTTAAAGTTATATAACAACAATTGTTACTAAACGTCAAATGGAAACCATTTCTATTTAAACAGGAAATAGAAACAATGTTCTTTATTAGAGAAGGAACATAATAGCAATTGTCCAGTTCTAAGACTAGTCCACTAGGGAGCTTCAGCAAATAAGTTCCGATGGCGACCGCAACAACCTTTGCTCCATTGCCAACTCACAAATTTGACTCCCCTCTGACAAGTCTTCTTCTATTCCTTAGCCCCTGTATGTCATTACATATATGTGAGCTACACCTAGTATCCAATACCCAAGTGTCCAAGGAAATAGAATGACAATCAATAACGAAGATACCTGAAGAGGATGGGGCATCAGATGTCTTCTTCTTCTTCATGGACTCAAGATAAATCTTGCAGTTTCTTCGCCAGTGGCCTTCCTTGCCACAGTGATGGCAAGTGCCCTTTTGCGCTGGTTCCGCCTTCTTTGCCTTTTTGTTCTTTCCTTTCTTCTGTTCTTTTGCCTTCCTCTTAGAACCCTTCTTTGAGGAATCAACTAACAGAACTGCCTTCTCCTCATGCTTCACAGAAGGCTCCACAGTCTTCAGCATATTGAGGAGCTCGGGAATGGTGGATTCCAATTTGTTCATCCGATAGTTCATCACAAATTGTGAGAAACTCTTGGGCAAACAATGCAGAATTAAGTCAATACTTAACTCATGATCCATCACAAAACCGAGGGTAGCTAGCCGCTCGATGTACCCGTTCATCTTTAGCACAAACTGCACTACAGATGAACCTTCTTGCATCTTCGTGGTGAAGAGGAGCCTAGAGACCTCGAACCTTTCGGATCTCGCTTGCTCATCGAACAACTCATGAAGATGGAAGACCATAGTATTAGCATCCATATGCTCATGCTGCTTTTGCAGCTCAGGTACCATCGCCGCTAGCATGATGCAACTCGCCAGCTCAGAATCTGCCACATGCTTCTGATAGACCAACATTTGGTCTGGAGTTGCATCGTCCTTAGGACGGTCAGGAAGAGGCTCTTCAAGGACATATGCAAGCTTTTCCGCCTTGAGAACAATTCTCAGGTTTCTAAGCCAGTCCAGGAAGTTAGGCCCAGTCAGTTTGTTCGAATCCAAAATAGTGCGCAAATTCAAAGACGTCATGATCAATTTATTGACCTAGAAATACAAAACGAGCATATATGAGAAAATGATTTTAAAATGCATCAATATACATTTATAAATCCCATTCATTTTTCGAATTTCAAAAACCCCCAAAATCACTTCGGGAGATTGTAGGTCCATCTCCGAATGGGCTGATATCCATCATAGTTATGAACAACCTGGGAGAGAGTCCAACAAGCCATTCATAACTACGACGGTAGGTATCAACTATCCCGATTGCATATCACGTATATGCAACTATCACAATGTGCTATCAACTAATTGAATGTTCACACATACATCGGGTTGTTAACACATTAACAAGTATGCATCATATGCATAGCACCCAACTTCACCTCCCTTTACATCGACCTTGAGAGAGTCCAACAAGCCGATGCTCCGTGTTAAAGCCAACCCATTAATCGGAAATAGTTTTAATATGGTTAGAGCGCATTCAACCAATTAGCCCAGCTTGGAGAGAGTCCAACAACCAAAGCTAACGATTGACCTCTGACTCTTACCATATTAGTATTAAACTATTCCATGGTTTGAACATGTTTGGGTTCGAGCCGGGCTTGGAGAGAGTCCAACAACCCAAACAAGAAACGGAACTCTGGTTCTAACCATATTAATGGAAGGTGTAGGCTTTAATATTGTTTAAGGGTTTTTATGTCTCATCCTCTTTGCATGCAAATAACTATTATCTACATGGCATGGCATACATGACATACATCTACATGTCATGACACGCATGGCATAATGTTATGCATCTAATGCATTTACATGACATATAATTATGTCATGTATATATTTCTTTATATGTCATAACTATTTATGGAAATAAAATATGTTTAAGATTTGATTCTCCAAATCAAATCATAATTAAATTAGGAAACAAATTTCCAAATCTAATCACATATTTTATTCATGGAATTATTTGATTAAGGAAAATCTATTTAGGAAACCAATTTCCTAAATCATTAAAACTACTTATGGAAATAAAATATTTTAAGATTTGATTTCCCAAATCAAATCATGATTAAATTAGGAAACAAATTTCCAGAATCTAATCAAATATTTTATTTATGGCTGAGGTAAAAATAATATATCTAGCTGAGGTAAAACTCAACTCTTCCGATCTGCCACTGTACGGGGATAAAAATAATATATATAGCTGAGGTAAAACTCAGCTCTTCCGATCCACTGCATGCATGGGCCGTTGCGTTGGCGATTTGATCGTCGCCGCCCTGTTGGCCGTCGGCCTCTATTCGACGACGGCCTATTGGCCGTCGTTACTCACATGGACTTCACCACAGAGTGGGTTTTTGCCTTCCCGAGTTCAGACTCTAGACCTCCAGGCTAAGTACTAAAGTTTATGAATCCTGGTAACCAAGTGATCCAGGATCGCTTGGTTACCAGGATTCATAAACTTTAGTACTTAGCCTGGAGGTCTAGAGTTCGAATTTCGGGGAAGGTAAAAACCCACTTCCAGGGGTGGGAAGTCCATGTGAGTAACGACGGCCAATATCAAAGCCTACTTATTTTATCCTCAGAAAATCTCAGACGAGTCCGCTTAAATCCAGAAAAATTCCAAAAATTCCTAAAATTCCTAAAAATCTCAAAATAATCCTAGGATTATTTCCGAAATTCGCCATTAAATTTGTATTTTAATTTGATTTTACATTCTCCCCACTAATAAAAATTTGGTCCCCAAATTTCCTACTCAAATATATAAATCTGAGATGTCCCTATAACCATCTCAAGCATCCGAGACAAGTCACACCTCAAGTGACTAAGTGGGGTTCTTGATATCCCTTAAAACCAAATCACACTTGCTTCTAGTAGCTCTTCCCGGAGTATGAATAGTATCTTCATATCGGCCACCTTATAACCTATCCAGCGATCCAACAAACTCCTCGTATGGATCGAATGAAAATGAGCGGACTTAGCTAATCATACTAAGTCCTTTCTGAATTCCAAATAATCTCCCAACATTGTCCATCATACTATGCTTTCACGTCCATCTCGGTACAGAACCTTGCTGATTATTTATATACCACCTTTACTAGTTGACACACTGCACACCAGACTGCACAATCAACTATGTCCTGCATGTCGTTCCACCATGGAGAACGTTTCAATACTTACTATTTTCCGAATACAATCCGATACATCTGCAACATAGAGAACCTATTGCAATCTTCAGCAATACTTATCAAAATATCATGACCAAGCCTCGTGGCTCTCGGAGTAATGCCAAAGGCACTACTTACAGGCAATGACATGCTACCACAACCGGGACTCGTAGCCAGTCAAGATGTCAGGTAGCTATCTAGCCACCTACGACATACAAATTCCACTATCACTAATTCCGAACCGGTAGAGCAAGAGTACAACTCTATGGTAAATGCTCTCTATCATCCCAACAGGAATCTATCTGTTGTTCCTTAATCAAGAGTAACTCTTCCTAAATTCGAATGTAACTATGTAACCCACCATTCTCCTCGGAAATGGAGAAATATTTTCTCTCAAAAGCAATCTGCTGTCTAAAATCCATTCTATCGCACAGAACAGAAGGTGACTGAAAAACTTTACTGACCCGTCTCCCTAGTAGCAGATATTATGAGGTTTTAGCTAGCTACTGAGTAGCTGCACAGAGTTGTTAGAACACAGACGACAATCCGACAGCATCTCCCCTGTACGGGTGACAATACCAATTTTTATACAAAGCCTACACGGCCACTATACATCGGTCAACACGACCGGAATCCAAACATCACATGCAGGTAATCAAATAGGCCTCAGGCCAACAAATCAAGGTAAATATAAGTCTACACTAACTAGACTTACCCCTTCTGCCATCTGAGCAGGAATAACCCAACCAAAACCAACCGGAATAAAATCCGAATAAAGGTCTACAAGGACACCACAAATCCACGAGTACATAACCAAAACATCAGGACCTAAACATCTCTTCTATACAAGATCCAAAACCATAAGACCAATAAAAACATATCCACTTCGACGAGGGGTATTGGCAACTGGACTCTCCTGACAGCTTCATCCTGAAATAAAAATAAATCAACGGGGTGAGTTCAAAGAACTCTGCGGGTATAGTAGATATGCAAAGTAAGGTATAGCTAACAATAAAAATATCATGCCAGTACAGTCTCACATAATAGGGTATACAAACAAGAAATACAAAATGACTGTACTTACCTGAATCTCCTACCCTGATATAGGAGCATGTGCCTGACTAGAAGTAATAAAGTCCTGATCATATATAAACATGTATCTTGTATGCATGACAATCATATGCACATCCAAGGCATCAATAAAAATGCAGCAAACACAGTACAAATGCAATCTATGCAAAGTGCATGCCGTGCCAATGACATGGTCACCCCTGACGCCAGTCAGCCGCCTCACACGCAATGGTGAAGCCGAGTGGGTAGGGCTATGACAACTGTGCACTCTGCCATCATCGCTCTGAGTGGACCGAGTGGGAGGATCTTGTCAGTGAGTACACCTATCCTCCTGCCCCAAACATAGTGGGGGAGCTAAGCTCTCATCTCCCGGTGTCATAGACCAGAGGAGGGATCCTCGCCGCACTACCAGCGCCTCGCTGCTACCATGAGCGGTCCAATGAGCTGACAGAGCAATGCACACACCCTCCGATGTACCACTAACCCATGAGTGGCGGTGTGTTGCGAGCCATGTAACTAGCATGGCTCAACAATAATGGAACCCGTCCGGCACCAAAGATGCCAAGATGGTGCATGATACTAAAGCATGTAAATCCAACCACAAATATCTATCCGAATAATATGCAAAATCAATAAGTGCATATAACTGATCCAAGTAACCATGATCCAAATATAACAGGGAAGATATAAGCATATCCTATCACATGCATGTATCTAGTAGGCACCAAAAGCATACCAGGCATATAAACATGAAAAGTTATTGTAAGCTATCCTAAGTAGCATATCAACTTGACTTAATCTAAAAGTTAAGTCAAAATACACTTTGAATATATATCATGAAAGAATCGAAAAATCGTCACGGCCCAGTGGTAAGGACACCTGCAAGTGGCCAAGAGCACACTGTCTGCGACACCTAACTATTGTTAAGCACAAATGCGATTCACTTGAGCAAATCAAATACGAGCACAACACCTCAATACACCCATTTAGGGCTCTAACCATTATCAAAATCACCCTCTGCTCCAATGCAAGGCAAAAACCCGAGCATCTCCTCACCATAACAACCCAACATAACTCTCTAACCTTTTTAAACCACTCTCACAATTCCACCACAACCACTATCATCACAGCTCCTTCATGGTCAAGAGTCGCCCTATTCACAGCCAAATCACAGCCTATACCAGAACTACTCTTCGCACCCCTTCATTCAACATAGCTGACAATTCCTAAACAGGAACCCTCAAATCACACTACCTTGTCACACATCCATAATATAGCAATTATAGATAAAGAGAACAGTAAATCCACTACTACAGAAAGCTCCACCGGCAGCCCAACTTTCCCCAAATCTATCCTGCTCATTTGAAAAACCATTACCACGCCCAAATCTAATACATCACAACCACAGAAAAATTACCGCAGGGGTCAAACAAAAACACAAGGTTGACCCCTTTACCTTGCTCCGGCGTTGCTCGACCAAATAGGGCAGAGGAGGCGTCGGCTGTGAACGGCGAGCCCACGACACGCCGGGCGACGGTGGCTACGAGCACCAGGAAGGAGAAACGGTGGCTCGTGCGGCGGTCGGAGGTGAGGAGCCGAAGCGCAAGGCCAGGCGAAGAAGGCCGAGGCGACGGCCATCTAGGGCGAGGGCGGCGCTCGTAGAGGGTCGTCGGAACGGCGGCAGCCTGATCGTCGACGGAGAAAAGACCGGCTGGTCGTCGGCGGTCAAAGGCAAGAAACCGACGGCCTAGACACCGGGAACGGCGATCGATGGCCGGCGCCTGCGAAGGGACGACCGACCGTAAGGACTCGGCCAGGGCTGGCGGATCGAAACGGCTCGCGGCGCGGTGAGGGCGACGACAAAATGAAGATCTGGCGGGCGGGCCGTACCGCCGCATGGGGGAGAAGATGTCGCTAAGAGAAGAAACCGCGGCGACGCGTCGAAGGAAAGAAGAAAATAGAAAAAATCTATTTTTTTTATTTAAAACCTTAGGTCAGACAATCCAAACAGGCCTTTTAAAAACCTATTTTTCTTATCCCCGTAGTTATCTCGTACAAGCCCCGTTTGAATCCAGAAAAATTTCGGAAAAATTCCTAAAATTCCCTAAAAATCCCGAAAAATTTCCAGGATTAAATTTCTAAATTCTTTGGTTATTTAATTTAATATTTTAAATTTCAGTATTTAACATTCTCCCTCACTAATAAAAATTTGGTCCCCAAATTTCTTGCTCATGTACGAGTACGAGATGTCACAACAACTATCTCATATCTGGAGATAAGTCACACATCTCAAGTGACTAAGTGGAGTATTGAGCTATGATCTTTTCCTCAAGCTCCCAAGTTGTCACCTCATCTATGAGGTGACTCTACCCGACCTTGACAAGTCGCACAACCTTGTTCCGCAACTGTCATTCCCGGTCGATCAGATAGTCGATTTTAGAAAGGTACAAGACACCTTAAACGTTCACCATAGCAATACGTGTAACTGAACGAAGTAATAATATACTTCCTCAGCATGGACACATGAAACACATCCTGGGTACCAGCTAAAAACGGTGGTAGTCCTAGACGATAAGCAACTGCTCCGATCCTCTCTAAAATCTCAAACGGACCGATATATCTAGGAGCTAGCTTACCACGGAGTCCAAATCTTTTCACCCCTTTCGTGGGTGAAACTCGCAAGAATACATGATCACCAACAGAGAACTCCAAAGGTCTCCGTCTACGATCTGCATAACTCTTCTGGCGATCCTGCGCCTCTGTCATCCTACGTCTGATGGTACGGACCAACCTTGTCTCATACTGAGCTCTATGGGTCCCAGCAACTAGTCCTCCCAGTTGCCCCCGAAATCCATTACACAGGACCTTAGCAAGTCCTCGAGTGTCTAAATGGCCCGCTCCATCGTCTCATCTGCATGATGGAATGCAATACTAAAGCGGTGCGTGCCTAAGGCCTGCTGCAGATTCTGCCAGAACCGGGACGTGAACCGGGGATCTCTATTTGATATAATGCTCAAAGGAACACCATGCAATCTGATGATCTCCCGACAATATAGCTCTGCCAAACGATCCAGAGAGTCGGTCTTCCGAATCGCTAAGTGCGCGGATTTGGTTAGTCGGTCAACAACTACCCAAATCGCGTCATGACCTTGACGTGTCCTAGGCAAACTAACCACAAAATCCATAATAATATGCTTCCACTTCCATTCCGGAATCGGAATTTCCTGAAGCATGTGTTCCTTAAACCAATGCAACTCCGGAAACCATTATCCTCCTCGGAGTCAGAGACGGTAGTCCACCTACCATCCAAAATCCACTCCACCACACACTCTATAAGTGCATGGGAGGCTATCGCGACCAGACTTCCTTGTTACAATCATTCGTGTTTCAGCTACTCTATTGTAGTTATCCCGTAGCTAGCCAAAATCCCATGAGCATTCCTGCTCTTCACCTCTACAATACAACCTAATCACTGCTAAGTCCACGTCATATATATGACTTATTTCGCAGTTCTTTAACTACCGTAAGCTTAGGATATGTCCTATTCAATAGCATCGGAATCGCTCCGATCCCTGAAATGATGCATCCATGTACACTACCCTTCCACACCAGCATGATTAATCAACACTGGAGTAAAAATCAACCATCGTCTGAGCCCTGAAACTAGTTTCACAAGCTTCAGACTAAGTAAATTCCATTACCTTCCTGATCCAACCAGTCAGCGATGTAGTACCGCTAGAGCATCCTATCCATATCTATGGTAATAACCAAATCGATACCAAGAAAACTACCATCAACGGTGACCGAGTGCGTAACTCCAACTGCCACCATCACAAATGATCCAATCGTGTCCAGAATATACGATTTCCTAAATCCCTGGACGACAAAGTCGTCAATAAGTTTAATATGATATCCAGAAGCTCATACCATTCATACCAAGTATGAAATTGTCGTCGCTATACAACTGCATCCTCTTTACTCTAGGTTGATGATATAACAATCATCACAACGACCATGATAATTGTATGACACCATGTCACTACAATATCAACCCATCAATCATAAATCAATCCTAGAGCATACACCGATGCCCTATAGTTGATCTAAATAGATCCTCTATCCACAATGAAGGATATTCATTTCCTTCTACAACTACCATATTCTATCATCGATAATCGATGCATAACCTCAAAGGTCCATCACTCCTTTAACAAAGAGTTCCGGATCTTCTCTAGAAGAAATACTGGGATAGATAAATATCCCATCCAACACCTCCTATAATAAGGTAAAACGATCTTTCATTGTCTTAACCAGTGTAGGCATACACGCCTTATCCATAACCAAATCACTAATAGCAGGGACTGATATTCTCTGAGGGTTTACTCCTTGACTTTCAAATGGATGACTAGCAGGTCATATTCCTAGCTTCCTAATTCGACATCAGTCGGCACCTCTAAAGAATCCGTACCTCTGAAATCATCATTAGATTCCTCAAGATCAATACGTCGTCGAACTCGTCCACGACCATGAGTAGGGGCAATTTCACTAAGTCAATACTTTTCCTAACCATTAAAGTACAGTAACCACTAAAGACAATACTTTTCCTATAGCTCAGAGATATCCTTCAGCTTGCTTGGTCCCAAAACCCGAGAACTCCCAAAAATCCAAGGAAAAGAAAATCCTCGAACACAAAACCCACAAACCAAAACCGCAAACCAATAAAATTGTCACGTCCTGGGGGCATATCCGTCATCCAAATGACAGAGGAGCCCCTTAGTGACAATATCCAGAAATACCTGGACCAGATCTGGTAAAAACCTCAAAATAATAATAGAAATATAAATATATTATTAACTGCATGCATGCACGACTAAACATATATCCATTAAAGTAAAATAGTTTTATGACACCAAAACCAGTTGCAACAAAATCCAAAGTGCATAACCAAAATGCAATACCGATAAAGTAAACAAAGCGGCATCCCGACGATGCAGTAGAACAAGCACGACAAGGAACTCTCTGAGCGACTCGAAGGTAGGTCAACCGGATACGTCCTCCATCAGTTAACCTAGAGGATAAGTGAGGAGGGGATGAGTACAACCACTCTGTGGATGTATAGACAATAGTGCATAATCATAATGCACATAATGGAAGTCACAGGGAACAAGCTAGAGTAACCCACCCTCAGAGTACCAATATCAGTCTGCAACCATCCTGATCAGCAGTATAACAAATATACCCGTAACATACACAACCACTACAACAAGCAGTGTACATCCGGATACCACGACAAAGTCTCGTGGCTCTCGCACAAAAAGGAAACTATCTATGAGCTACCGCGAACGTAACCCATGGGCTGACAATCAATAGCACGGTCTACGCGCAACTATATGCTACCACGAATGAGACTCGTGGATAGACAGGCTGTATATAAATATCTAATTATCGACTGCAGGCATTAGCATACTATCACCAATAAGTCGCGTGAGCAGTCGATTATCCTAGGTTGTTAAACCTCGAGTTATCCAATACATCCAGTATAAAACGTCTATCCAAATCGATAATGATCATCGATCTACAATTAAACTCATTGAGGCGGTCAAGCGAGAGTTTCAACACCTCTAAAACGAAATGTTTACCAAAGTCGGTAAAGATCATCGACTTATAAATAAATAAGTCGAGATGGTTAAGTCCAGCATTCCAACCCTTCTAACATGATCGGTTATCCAGGTCGATCAAAATCATAAGTCCACTAATAATCACGTCGAGACAATTAATCATAGGGTTTCGTCTCAACTAATAGGAAACGCCTATCAAGGCCAATAAGGGCAACCCCTCTACTAACAAGTACGGCAAGAGGGTTAAGCCTAAATTATTCCATTCTACCAATTCAATCATGCATGCTACAACATGCTACCACGAACAGATCTCGTGGGTACTTAACCTGTAAAGTAGCTATCTTGCTACAGACATCATACGAATCCGATTATCACCAACTCACGAGCGAATAGCATGAGTATAACCTCGAGATTATCTCAACCATACATGGGAGACCTATTCACCTCAAATACACAAAAGCCCCTTTAGGGAAACTCTCTGTAACTTTCTCAACCACGAATGGGTGATATTGTTGGCGTAGATAAATATGAACAACGTTATATACCCTCTAAGGATTAATCGCATCCTAATCATATGACCTCTACTAATCCGATCACCATATCAATGAAATAGTAAATGTATAAACATATACTAATAAGCACATCCGTTATTACGCCTAGGGTTCCAACACCTAGGGTTCTACTAACGTTGTTTCATTCCCGAATCCGCTCCTCTGAGAATAACTTCATCTAAGTTATTCTATCTCTACTAGTCTCAATCATAGTATCTCCGCAATATCACATAGCCAAATAAAACACATAACACGCTGTCTAATAAATGACAACATAGTAATACTAAGGGGAATCAATGGCTGAAATTTATTAGGGTATAACTAAAGGGTCATGCCAGAACAAAGTCAAGGCAATAAATAAATAAAGCATCAGATGCTTATATATATTCTAAACTACATAAGCTGTGTAATCATGTCATCATGCACTAGGATCTGAGAGTCCAAGAACCTATATGTATACCTTCTTCGAATTTATCCATCTTAATCATATCATCCAACTAGTCCAATCCTAATACTAGTCCAAACAGCTAATCATTCATATCACAATGATAACTAACTACCTATAGCAGTAATATCAATTTATAACCATATGCTAACCATAAATCAAGAACCTAAAAATCTAACGATCCTAATGATATCAGGTTAAAACAATATTAGATAAAACATGATATCTCCGCATAACCAAATATAACCAATATAAATATGCACTTAATCTAGAAAATTTTCTAGAATTTGTTTACCTGTTAGCCGTCTGGAGATGTCCTGTCGCCGCCAAATCCCCCATATTGACCTCGTCAATAATACCTCGAATTTCCGAAACATAACAATCGTCGGAAATCCGTACCAATCCGAAAATACCATTAACTGCGAACTCCAAAACCCAAAGACCCTAAGGAACTCGGAAACCTACGCTCTGATACCAAATAAATTGTCACGCCCCCAGGGAGTCCCCGCCAGACGACAATCCGACAGCATCTCCCCTGTACGGGTGACAATACCAATTTTTATACAAAGCCTACACGGCCACTATACATCGGTCAACACGACCGGAATCCAAACATCACATGCAGGTAATCAAATAGGCCTCAGGCCAACAAATCAAGGTAAATATAAGTCTACACTAACTAGACTTACCCCTTACGCCATCGGCAGAATAACCCAACCAAAACCAAGGAATAAAATCCGAATAAAGGTCTACAAGGACACCACAAATCACAGTACATAACCAAAACATCAGGACCTAAACATCTCTTCTATACAAGATCCAAAACCATAAGACCAATAAAAACATATCCACTTCGACGAGGGGTATTGGCAACTGGACTCTCCTGACAGCTTCATCCTGAAATAAAAATAAATCAACGGGGTGAGTTCAAAGAACTCTGCGGGTATAGTAGATATGCAAAGTAAGGTATAGCTAACAATAAAAATATCATGCCAGTACAGTCTCACATAATAGGGTATACAAACAAGAAATACAAAATGACTGTACTTACCTGAATCTCCTACCCTGATATAGGAGCATGTGCCTGACTAGAAGTAATAAAGTCCTGATCATATATAAACATGTATCTTGTATGCATGACAATCATATGCACATCCAAGGCATCAATAATAAAAATCGCAAACACAATACAAATGCAATCTATGCAAAGTGCATCGTGCGTGACATAGTCACCCACGGCCTTGATCACCCTACACGCAATGGTGAAGCCGAGTGGGTAGGGCTATGACAACTGTGCACTCTGCCATCACTGCTCCTGAGTGACCGAGTGGACAGGATGCTGTCGGAGTACACCTATCCTCCTGCCCCAAACATAGTGGGGGAGCTAAGCTCTCATCTCCCGGTGTCATAGACCAGAGGAGGGATCCCTGCCCGCTACCACGCTGCCCTGCGCTACCCATGAGCGGTCAATGAGCTCGACAGAGCAACTGCACACACCCTCCTGATGTACCACTAACCCATGAGTGGCAGTGTGTGCAGGCCATGTAACTAGCTGCGGGCTCAACAATAATGGAACCCCGTCCAGCCAGCATGCAAACATGCAAGATGGTGCATGATACTAAAGCATGTAAATCCAACCACAAATATCTATCCGAATAATATGCAAAATCAATAAGTGCATATAACTGATCCAAATAACCATGATCCAAATATAACAGGGAAGATATAAGCATATCCTATCACATGCATGTATCTAGTAGGCACCAAAAGCATACCAGGCATATAAACATGAAAAGTTATTGTAAGCTATCCTAACTAGCATATCAACTTGACTTAATCTAAAAGTTAAGTCAAAATACCCGCCTGAATATATATCCGCAAAAGAATCAAATCGTCACGACCGTGAACCTGCCTCGTGACCGAAACCTGCATACAGCATAACTATTGTTAAGCACAATATGCAATTCACCGACAAATCAAATACGAGCACAACACCTCAATACACCCATTTAGGGCTCTAACCATTATCAAAATCACCCTCTGCTCCAATGCAAGGCAAAAACCCGAGCATCTCCTCACCATAACAACCCAACATAACTCTCTAACCTTTTTAAACCACTCTCACAATTCCACCACAACCACTATCATCACAGCTCCTTCATGGTCAAGAGTCGCCCTATTCACAGCCAAATCACAGCCTATACCAGAACTACTCTTCGCGCCCCTTCATTCAACATAGCCGACAATTCCTAAACAGGAACCCTCAAATCACACTACCTTGTCACACATCCATAATATAGCAATTATAGATAAAGAGAACAAGAATCCAAAACTACTCTAGAAAGCTCCACCGCAAACAACTTTCCCCAAATCTATCCCTGTCATTTGAAAAACCATTACCACGCCTAAATCTAATACACATCACAACCACGAAAATTACCGCAGGGGTCAAACAAAAACACAAGGTTGACCCCTTTACCTTGCTCCGGCGTTGCTCGACCAAATAGGGCAGAGGAGGCGTCGGCTGTGAACGGCGAGCCCACGACACGCCGGGCGACGGTGGCTACGAGCACCAGGAAGGAGAAACGGTGGCTCGTGCGGCGGTCGGAGGTGAGGAGCCGAAGCGTGCGGCTGTGGCAGAGAAGGCCGAGGCGACGGTCATCTAGGGCAGAGGGGCCGGCGCTCGTAGAGGGTCGTCGGAACGGCGGCAGCCTGATCGTCGACGGAGAAAAGACCGGCTGGTCGTCGGCGGTCAAAGGCAAGAAACCGACGGCCTAGACACCGGGAACGGCGATCGATGGCCGGCGCCTGCGAAGGGACGACCGACCGTAAGGACTCTCGCTGGCTTCGATCGAACGGCGGCGCGGCGGCAGCAAGAGGGCGATTTACAAAATGAAGATCCGCGCGGCGGCGGCCGCCGGCCAGCAAGGAGAAGATGTCGCTAAGAGAAGAAATCGCCGAGCGACGCTGGTCAGAAGAAAAAAGAAGAAAATAGAAAAAATCTATTTTTTTTTTATTTAAAACCTTAGGTCAGACAATCCAAACAGGCCTTTTAAAAACCTATTTTTCTTATCCCCGTAGCTATCTCGTACAAGCCCCGTTTGAATCCAGAAAAATTTCGGAAAAATTCCTAAAATTCCCTAAAAATCCCGAAAAATTTCCAGGATTAAATTTCTAAATTCTTTGGTTATTTAATTTAATATTTTAAATTTCAGTATTTAACAGCATGGGGATAAAAATAATGTATATAGCTGAGGTAAAACTCAGCTTTTCCGATCCACCACCGTACGGGGATAAAAATAATGTATATAGCTGAGGTAAAACTCAGTTCTTCCGATCCGCCACCGCACGGGGATAAAAATAATATATATAGCTGAGGTAAAACTCAGCTCTTCCGATCCACCACTACATGAGGATAAAAATAATGTATATAGCTGAGGTAAAACTCAGCTCTTTCGATCCACCACGGGGATAAAAATAATATATATATAGCTAAGGTAAAACTCAGCTCTTTCGATCCACCATCGCACGGGGATAAAAATAATATATATAACTGAGGTAAAACTCAGCTCTTCTGATCCACCACCGCACAGGGATAAAAATAATGTATATAGCTGAGGTAAAACTCGGCTCTTTCGATCCACCACTGTACAGGGATAAAAATAATGTATATAGCTGAGGTAAAACTCAGCTCTTCCGATCCACCACCGCACGGGGAAAAAAATAATATATATAGCTGAGGTAAAACTCAGCTCTTTTGATCCACTATCGCACAGAGATAAAAATAATATATATAGCTGAGGTAAAACTAAGCTCATTTGATCCACCACCACACGGGGATAAAAATAATGTATATAGCTGAGGTAAAACTCAATTCTTCTAATCCACCACCGCATGGGGATAAAAATAATGTATATAACTGCGCACAGATTCAGCTCTTCCCATCTGCCGCTATATCTTCTTTCTTGCCTCTACCTTGAACCCAACTCCTCCGATCCACCACCATACGAGGATATCTGCTTGTCTTGCAGGCAAACAATAAGAATAGTGATGACCTAAACTAGGGCTTCACCTGGTCAGGTCGGAAGAATTTTTTACTTCGCCGCTGTATTTCTTCGAAAGTGCATCTACCTTAAACCCAACTCCTCTGATCTACCACCATACGGGGATATCTGCTTGTCTTGCAGGCAAACAATAAGAATAGTGACGACCTGAACTAGGGCTTCGCCTGGTCAGGTTGTAAGAATTTTTTACTCTGCCACTGTATTTCGCCAAAAGTGCAATTAGACCCAACTCCTCTGTTCCGCCACCATATGGGGATAATGGCTTCGGCTAACACTGAGCCATAAAAAAGTGTGACGACCTGATCTAGGACTTTGCCCCATTAGGTCGGGAGAATTTTTCACTCTGCCATTCTTCACAGGTGTTCTTACCTTAAACCCTACTCCTCCGTTCCACCACCGCACGGGGATAACGACTTCGGCTAGCGCCGAGCCATAAAAAAGGTGTGATGACAAGATCTAAGGCTTTGCCCCTTTAGGTCGGAAAAATTTCTTCACTCTTCCATTCTTCACAGGTGTTCTTACCTTAAACCCTACTCCTTCGTTCCACCACCGCACGGGGATGGTGGCTTCGGATAACACCGAACCACAAAAAAGTATAATAATCTGACCTAGGGATTTGCCTCCTCTGGTCAGAAGAATTTTTTTCACGCTGCCATTATTTCTTCGTTCATTCGTTAAATGGGGACAACGGTTTTGGCTTAGGCCAATCTTTAAAGAAAAGCAAGAAGTGTACCTTCGGGGGCCATATCTTTGCTCTGAAGCTAGATGCTTTCGTTCTTCTACCATGCAGAGATAACAGTTCTGGCGAATAATGGGCTGTAAAAAGGGATAAATTACAACTCCACACCTCCTAAGGGCCCACACCTTTGCTTTCAAGCCCAATTAACACCATAAGCACATCCTGCACCCCATATAAGACTTTTTGTCTTCCATCCTTTTCATTTCCGTCTTCTTTTAGCTTTCAACCTTCTTCCTCTTCGCCAGCGACAACCTCCCAGTGCTCCATTAAACAACTTCTGTGTTTCTCTTCTCCCTCAAGAAGAAAGATTCATTCTCTCTTTCAACAACTGCTAGCAAAGCATCGCCAGGGGTTTGGGCGAGGCGAAGGCCAATAGCCTACAACACCCTCACTTTCATCCCCTATTTCATCTTCATCCGCCTCGATCGTCCCTACTCCAGCACCCCTTTTTCCTCCTCTTCAATGGCGCGAAATGCGCTTATTATAACCCTTCCATCATTACCCCTTTCTCCTTCTTCTTCTTCGATGTCACCTGCAAACCCTAGCTCACCGACCTCTTCGCCTTCCGTCCTAGGAGTCTGTAAGTCGCCCTCTCCTTTTTTACAACATCAAACTAGATTGAGGGGCACTACACGCCCATGTCTACAAGCGGAGGGTATCCCTATTTCTGATCTTTCTTCTTCTTTGAACCTTCCATCAACATTGGAACCTACTTCAACTGCAACTCCTTCATCTTCGCCTCTACACCCTTTGCTCACCTCCTCGTTACCTTCTCCTTCCATCCAAAGTTCGGGAAGCATTGTCCTTCAACTGAGTATAACACATAACTCTAGTATTCTTCTTCCTACTAGCGGAGAACCTTTCATCCCCATACTTTCTTCGGCCACCGACTTTCCACCACTTTCATCACCTCTCTCTACCCCTCCATTACCAGCCACCTCACCCGACCGGGTATCCCCTGTAGATTCTTCTTCCCCTGCTAGGTGGCAGGCGACTTCTGACATTTTGCAACCAATGTCCGTTTCCTCCCTTTCTTTTCCAGCTTCCTTGAGTCTGCTAGCAAGAGCTCTATTCGTAGCCCCCTCTACACATCCTGCTGTCTCCATACCCCCTTCCATTCCTTTGAACATCACCTTTCCTCTTCCCGGACCAGCGGTACAATCTTGCCCCAACCTCTTTCCACCCCATTATGAGTGAACCTTCTTCCTTAGTGTCCTCTATTCCCTCTTCTTCCTCTAACTGTGCTACTCAAATCCTGAACTTGGAAGAGCTAATTCCAAGGATGGAAAGTCCGTGCCATGCTTTGGAATTGGTAAGCTTCCTAAAATGACTTTACTATTTTCTTCACTATAATAGTTTTCTCTTTACTGATGACCCACAGGCGTTAGTGAATTACCAAGAGTTGCCTTAGAAAATGCATGAGGCCTTAGATTAGGATAACCAAAACCCACATCTCACATCAAATTGACATGTGTGTGTTTTTAAACACCCTAGACACATGTGAGATTCTAGGAAATGAGTTAAGTTCAAGGTCCATAGTTTTTGCATCTAGATGAACTCAAACTCATCCTATACCATGGTGGATCATGGGGAAAGCTAATGTGCAAGTCATATGCATTGAGCCCATTGATCATGATCAAATATAAGTTTTCAAAAACATTTTAAAATTATTTTAGAAAACCTTGGTATAGTCTATCTTTTGATAGAAGTCACCATTGATGATGTTGATACAAAGAGGGCTCAAAATATTGAAGCTTTTCTTATTTTTGAACTTTGTATCAATTTCACTATTTTGTGGGTAAATTAATTTTTCAAATATTTTTCACCCATTGTATTTGTCATAAGTATTATACATATAAATTTTCGTGATTTTTCGTATTATATATAATTACTTATGAATTTTCAAAATTCATTTTTGATTTCTGATTTCTAAATTTTGCAGATATCAATCGACTATTGCTTGATGGCAGTCGATTGATGCATAGGGTAGTCGACTGTGTAGCGGATCGAACGGCCGGCTAGAGGGGGGCGAATAGCCCTCTTACAATGGATGTCGGAATTTACTCGTTCTTCTTGTGTTGCTTGTCTACTATTGTCGTTAGCGCAACGGAATAACAATAATAATGAAACTAACAACAATACACAATCACACAACACAAGATAGACATGGTTCGGAACTGAATGGTTTCTACTCCACGGGCGAGCTCACCGAGCTCTAGTTATGCGCACGACACTAACTATAACACTCCTTCTCGACAACACGTCGGAGGTGGAGAAACCTCTCACAAGCAATTACAATGTAATATAGAAATACAAGCAAATACACAAATACAATACACAAGAAAACTTTCACCGATTGCTTTGATCGCTTTGCTTGTTGCTTGCTTTGATTGGCTCTTGAAGGACTAGAATGCAACAGCAATTCCCCTCCAATAGCTCCACAAAAACCATGGCGAAATCCTCCAGCTCGAGCTCCATTTATAACCTGTATCAAGCTATTTTCGCGCCCATCAGTCGACTGATCATGACCATCAGTCGACTGGTCCCATAGCCGTTGTCTCACAACGGCCAGATCCACGTTGGTTAAGTTCCAACGGAGATCATCCATCCTCAACTCCATTCGTGTCTGCATAGTGTCATCACCGACTTCCATCCTCGACACTGATCGATCCTCCCAGATCCGCCTCCTCGGCGATCGATCACCACACTTGGTTCAATGAACACCGGCGAACCCATTTACGACCTGACGATCGGCACCTATGCTACCGACTGATGTTGGCTAAAACCTCAAACATAACGATGTTTGAGCCTCCGACACTCAGTCTTAGCCACTTGGACAAGTCCACCTTATCCCTCATGGAGTTCCCCACCGAAGCTCTCTTCCCTCGGCCTACGTCCCTCGGATGCGCCAAGCGCACGACTTCGCAACGCCATCCTTCGCGTCTCATGCCCTCGAAGTATGATTCCCTTTGGTCTCACTCCATTCGCTCCCTGTCCAGCGGTCCCTCGGATGCACCAAGCGCACGGCTTCGCAAATGCCATCCTTCACCAACTCAAGGACCCCGAGCCTAGTGAACTTACCAAGTCCTCAAGACTTCCCACATGCACCAAGCGCACGGCTTCGCAATGCATTTCCCATGCCAAGCACCAAGCGCACGGCTTCGCAATGCTTTGGACTTTCCCATGCCAAGGCTTCCCCCCTTGGACTTCCACACCAAGCTCCATGCTTGGATTTTCCATGCCAACACCATGTTGGACTTTCCCATGACAATCCCATGTCATGAGTTTTGTCTATCATCAAAATACCATCAAGGTACTGCTGGGCCGATTGAACCAACAATCTCTCCCTTTTTGATGATTGACAAAACTACCATCTCAAGTCTACCAATTCTCCCATATTGGCAATTCTCATATCCCAATGAGAATTCCAACGAACCCTAATTGGTAACTTGGTAACTTCTCTCCCTTTTTGACATTACATCAAAAAGGTCGTCCCCAAGGGTATGAATGTCTCATATCCCAATGAGATCTTACAATCTCTCCCTTGGAGGAACATATGCCTATAATCTTTCTAGTGATCCCATATCACTTAAAGAGAGGCAACCCCAATTTTTCTCCCATGAGGAAATACACATCCATCTTCCCAAGATGGATACCTCCCCCTAGAGGCTTGCTCCCCCTTGACCATTGCACCAACAATGTCCTTGGAGAGTCCCTAAGACAATAGGAATATTAACCAAATCAAAATTAAGGCAAAGTTCAACAATGAACTCTCTTCCACCTTAAAATTGATACTCACCCTCAACCCAACTCCTAATCCATATCCAATGGATTTTCACCCTCTCTAATGCTCTCCCAAGCATATCCTAGGGTTAGGAGTGGTTAGG
Organism: Wurfbainia villosa; assembly: GCA_025175895.1. NCBI lineage: Eukaryota > Viridiplantae > Streptophyta > Magnoliopsida > Zingiberales > Zingiberaceae > Wurfbainia > Wurfbainia villosa. The sequence continues at coordinate 38,572,471 of CM046006.1, forward strand.
GGACCAAGACATGGCTAAACATGGGCCTAACTATCAAGTTTACCCGAAATCAATCGACTCACGATACTGGCCGATCGATTTTACATCACGACCGCCATTATAGGCGATCGATAATCGTGATTCTCTAGCTTTTTGATTTAAAATGGATTTTCAAAATCCATAAGTAAATATACGTAATTTTAAAAATCTTGAAAATGCATACATATAATACTTATCCTAAACACTATGGGTGAAAAATATTGGAAATTTATTTTACCCATTAAATTAGGAGATTGATACAAAGTTCAAAATTTAAGAAAAGCTTCAATAAAGAGCCATCTTTGTATCATCCCATTCAATGGTGATAGCTATCAAAAGATAAACTTCACCAAGGTTTTTCAAAATGTTTTCAAAATGTTTTTCAAACCTTTAATTTCTTTTTCCTAAACATCTCACCAATATCTGGATGTGTAAAACATATACAAGTCAAGTTTTTAGTGAGATGTGGGTTTTGTTTTCTTTATGTTCTCATGCATATTTCTAAGGCAATATTATTTGATTCCTTTCAAATTATGCCATAGTCCTTAACTCCATTTTAATTCATGCATGATATGATTATGGCATAGATATGATATAGATAAAAACATATGCCAATATCATGATGTCATGGCATGTGAATGAAACTTAAGCATACATGACATCTAAACATAAATCTAAACATGATCATGACATTTTTATAGATGAAAATGAGAATGATGTCATGACATGGCAAGGCAAATAAAGCATGGCAAGTAAAATCTACTAAGGTATAGAATACCTAAGTGTTAAAATTGATTTGACATTTCTAGGAATTAAATTCATTTTGCCTTAATGCCATTCATTTCCCTAGTGTGCCAAAAACCCAAAATGGCACACCAATACCTCTAAGACCTAATTGTGCCAATTTAATCATTTTTAGACTTCTCAAACACATTGGCACATCCTAATGTGTCAACTCTACTATTGTTAGGTTAACTACCTATCCATTTAGGGTTGACACACCCTAACCCATCTAGCGTGAATCAATCATGCTTTTAGGAACCCAATATCTATTGGAGCTCCTTGGGTTAACAAGGTATTCCCTAGGGATAACTTCCCTAGATACCTTTCTAATGACCCTTTTTGGCTTTGACGCCTTAGTCAAATGGGTCTTACTTGGGTCAACTCTAGAGGTGACTCCTCCATTGACCTTCTTAGTGGCTACATTTGATTTCTTTGAGGTGTTATCCACTAAACACATACCATGGCTAGACTTAGGGATGGCTTCCCTATTAGCCTTGGTTTTCCCAGACCTAGATGTGGTTCCATAATTAAATGGAACATTATTGTAGGACATAGGTTTGTGACCCAAACCCTTCTTGCCCTTAGACATTTCTTGTTTTCTAGGTCTTGACTTTTATACATTAGACCCCTTAACCGAATTTGATATTATTGCTAGGGTCTTCTCCAATTTTTCTAGCCTTGACCTCAAGGCTTGGTTTTCTAGCTCTAATTTTCCCAATTTTGAATTTTCATTTATCTTTTGGGAAATGTTTTTCCTTTTAGGCATATGCCTAGATTTCTTGGGATTAACACCCAAGTTTTCTTCAATTCTCCTAATTGACTCCCTAGGTAAAATAGATCTAGTGTTTTGAGTCCTAGGTTTGTCCTTAGAGAAACTAACATGTTTAGCACCTAGACAATACACCTTATTATTTCTCTTAGCATGCTTTTCATTGATAATAGCAAGAGAACTAAAATAATTTTTAGCATGCTTTTTGACTTTAGGAATTAAAGGTGCATTAAGTAAATTTACCTTAGGGTTAGCTTTAGGAGCTCCCCCTACATGAGTTGCACCTTCTTGCCCTTTCTTCCTCCCCCTAGGGCATTGGCTTCGATAGTGTCCCTTTTGGTTGCATTTAAAGCACACAATATGCTCTTTGCTCTTGATTTTGGGAACACCGGCATCCTTTGACTTTGGATTGACTTTTGGTGTTGATGCCTTTTCCTTAACCAATTTAGGGCATTTGCTCTTGTAATGCCCTTTCTCCCTACACTCAAAGCATATTATGTGTTTTTTATTTAAAATAACAACACTTGAGTTACCTAGGGAGTTGGTGGAGGCCTCTTCACTTCTTCCGGAGGTGGATGCTTCATTTTGGCTTGGCTCCGGAGTTGAAATTCTTTCCTCCCCCTCAATGCTAGAGGTGGAAGTCTCCACCAAATCATCAACATCTTCAAATGTGGATGAGCTTTCTTCCACGGTATCTTCCTCTACTTGTGCCGATTGGGAACTTTCTTGAAATTTCATTATCTTCTCCCATAATTCCTTTGCATCCTTAAAATTACCCAATCTAGACCAAATAGTGTTAGGTAACAAATCACTAATCAATTTGATTACCTCAAGATTTGTCTTGAAATCCTTGACTTGGTCTTGGGTCCACCTAGACTTCTCAATGGGCTTGTTGTATTTGTCCCTAGGCATCTCAAAACCATTTTCTATAATTAACATAGAATCAAAATCGGTTTCAAGATATACCTCCATCCGTTTCCTCCACCAAGCAAAAACTCCATCGAATTTCGATGGATGGATGAAGTCGACCATTTGTAGTGCTCTCGTGGCGGTTAGTCCTTGAAGAGCGACCTCGGCTCTGATACCACTTGTAGGGGATCAAACGGCCGGCTAGAAGGGGGTGAATAGCCCTCTTACGATGGATGTCAGAATTTACTCGTTCTTCTTGCGTTGCTTGTCTACGATTGTCGTTAGCGCAGCGGAATAACAATAATAATGAAACTAACAACAATACACAATCACACAACACAAGATATACGTGGTTCAGAACCGAATGGTTCCTACTCCACAAGCGAGCTCACCGAGCTCTAGTTATGCGCACGACACTAACTATAACACTCCTTCTCGACAACACGTCGGAGGTGGAGAAACCTCTCACAAGCAATTACAATGTAATATAGAAATACAAGCAAATACACAAATACAATACACAAGAAAACTTTCACCGATTGCTTTGATCGCTTTGCTTGTTGCTTGCTTTGATTGGCTCTTGAAGGACTGGAATGCAGCAGCAATTCCCCTCCAATAGCTCCACAAAAACCATGGCGAAATCCTCCAACTCGAGCTCCATTTATAACCTGCATCAAGCTGTTTTCGCGCCCATCAGTCGACTGATCGTGACCATCAGTCGACTGGTCCCGTAGCCGTTGTCTCACAACGGCCAGATCCACGTTGGTTAAGTTCCAACGGATCACACATCAGTCGACTGATGGCACCCATCAGTCGACTGATCATCCATCAGTCGAGTGCTGGCGAGCTCGACTCCATTCTGTGCCCGTGCACAGTGTCATCAGTCGACTGCCATCCCTCGGCAGTCGACTGATCCTCCCAACAGTCGACTGCCCTCCCTCGACAGTCGACTGATCAGCCAGACTTGGTTCAGTCGAACACTGGTCGAACCCATACGACCTAGAGCAGTCGACTGGCACCTATGCCAGTCGACTGATGTCGGCTAAAACCTCAAACATAACGATGTTTGAGCCTCCGACACTCAGTCTTATCCACTTGGCCAAGTCCACCTTATCCCTCATGGAGTTCCCCACCGAAGCTCTCTTCCCTCGGCCTACGTCCCTCGGATGCGCCAAGCGCACGGCTTCGCAATGCCATCCTTCGCGTCTCATGCCCTCGAAGTATGCTTCCCTTTGGTCTCACTCCATTCGCTCCCTGTCCAGCGGTCCCTCGGATGCACCAAGCGCACGGCTTCGCAAATGCCATCCTTCACCGACTCAAGGACCCCGAGCCTAGTGAACTTACCAAGTCCTCAAGACTTCCCACATGCACCAAGCGCACGGCTTCGCAATGTATTTCCCATGCCAAGCACCAAGCGCACGACTTCGCAATGCTTTAGAATTTCCCATGCCAAGGCTTCCCCCCTTGGACTTCCACACCAAGCTCCATGCTTGGATTTTCCATGCCAACACCATGTTGGACTTTCCCATGATAATCCCATGTCATGAGTTTTGTCTATCATCAAAATACCATCAAGGTACTGCTGGGCCGATTGCACCAACAGACTGGTGACTATAAGAGTTGACTGCCAGAGCTGATTTCGGGTAAACAAGATTTGTTTAGCCTGATTTTAGCTATGTTAGGCTACCCTAATTGCTCCTAACCCTAGGATATGCTTTGGAAACCATTAGAAAGGGTGAAAATCCATTGGATATGGATTAGGAGAGTTGTTTAGGGTGTGTATCAATGTTAAGGTGTGTAAGAGTTCATGTTTGAACTTTTTCCCTTAATTTTGATGGTTTATGTTCCTATAGGCTTAGGGACTCTCCAAGGACATTGTTGGTGCAATGGTCAAGGGAGAGCAAGCCTTTAGGGGGAGGTGTCTATCATGGGATGATGGATGTTTTTCTTCCTCATGAGGGGGAGAATTGGGAGAGTTTATAGGAAGCCTCTCTTAAGTGATATGAGACTTATCACTAGGAAGAGTGAAGACATCCTAGATGTTTTTAGACCAAGAGGGAGATTGTAAGATCTCATTGGGATATGAGACATTGACCTCCTTGGGGAGAGAACCTTTTTGATGTATGTCAAAAAGGGAGAGAATTTATGAGATTATCAATTTGGAATAATTGGTAAGGAGATTTGAGTTAGGTAGCCAAACTCAATGGCTTTGTGGTTTTTGTCAAACATCAAAAATGGGGAGATTGTTGGTGCAATCGACCCAGATCACGATTGACCAGACTCGAGTTGGACTCGAATAGTGTTTTGATGTTTGACAATGTTTTGAGAAGATTGTCGGTGTAATCGACCCGGGTCATGATTGACCGGACTCGAGTTTGACTCGAGTGGTATTTTGATGTTTGACGATAGTTTGACTATATGGTTGACATGGGGTTGACCATATGATGGAGAAGTTCAAGTCTTGTGTACTTGACATGGAAAGTCCAAGCATGGGTCTTGACAAGGAAAAGTCCAAGCTTAAGTCTTAGTAATTGGAAAGCCCAACATGGGTTGGCAAGGAAAGTCCAAGCATGAGTCTTGGCAAGGGAAAGTCTAAGCTTGAGTCTTGCCAAATGGAAAGTCTAACATGGGTTGGCAAGGGAAGTCCAAGGGGTGATATTGGCGGCGTAAAGTCCAAGGGTGGAGTCTTGGCAGCATAAGTCCAATGGTTGGCGGCGTAAAGTCCAAGCGGTAGTCTTGGAAGCATAAGCTCAATGTGCCTTGGCGGTATAGACAAACTTAGCATGACAATAGCCGATGGAAGTACCTGAAGGCTAGCGTAAGGATGAACAAGTCATCGATGACTTGGAGGGATCCAATAGGCGTGAGGCTGATGGAGGTGGCTAGAAGGCTTAGGTCTTGGCTAAGGGTGGTCAAGCAAGTATAAGGGCATCATACTTGGTGTTAAAACCTCATGAATGAGGTTATCAGTCGGCTGATATTATTTTCACTCGACTGATGGGAGTCAACTGGAGTTCGACTGCAGGAAATGACCTGACAGTCGACTGATGGTATGAGCAATCGACTACTGTGGATGGTAGTCGACTGATGGTTGACGTCGTGGGCACAAAAGGTTCCAGAGTAGACTATTAGGGTTTGACAGTTGAGTGATGGCTCGATCAATCGATTGATGTGCATGATCAATCGACTGATGGTCTATCCGTTGGAATGTATCCAATGTGGCTCGGGTCATTATGAGACAACGACTACAGGAGTAGTCGATTGATGGTCGCGATTAGTCGATTGCTAGGCGAAATCCAACCCGAATGCAGGTTATAAAAGCAGCTCGTGGAGAAGGTTTTGCCATGGTTTCTTAGGGTGATTTGAGGCGATTTGCTGGTGCAATTCAGGGTCTCCAAGTACAGCTCAAGCAACCAAACAAGCAAGCTTCCAAAAGATCGTTTGTAAAGTATTCTTTGCATTCTTTTGTGTATTTCACTTTGTATTTGCTTGTATTTATTTTGTATTACTATTGTAATCATTGTACGAGGTTTTTCTGCCTCTGACGTGTTGTCGAGAAGGAGTTTTATTACTGGTGTTGTCATCACTCGAGCTCGTTGACCTCAACCCGTGGAGTAGGAACCTTGAGGTTCCGAACCATGTTATATCTTGCATAGTGTGCTTGTATTTGTATTTGTATTGTATTTTCTATTTCCACTGCGTACTATTATAATTGTAGCAAGCACACAATCAAATTCCATCATCGACGTATGAATCACTATTCACCCCCCTCTAGTGACGATTAATCCCCCAACATGTATTAGAGCTTATGTAAATTGGGTGCGAGGGGGAGGCCATGGAAGTGGTATAAAGACAAAAGGTTTCATAGGAGGTATTTGTAAAAGGGAAGGGGCATTAATTCATTTTCTTGAAGAAGAAGAATAATACGAAAGGATAGAGGGGGTAATTGAAGGGTTGGTATCAGGAATGGTAAGGGCATTGACAAAGAGGTGATTGATCATATTCCTGTCAAAGGGGATAAGGGCTAATCATGCATGGTCCAAATGCGGTGTAAGGTGACCTAGAAGAAGTGGATCTCGTTTACTGGGGGAATGGCTTGGGATAATTTGAAGGTATATTAATTTTTTTTTGAATTTGTCAGAGTAAATTAAGAATGAAAAAGGGAAGGTATCCACTCGGCAAGAAGAATATAGTTATCAAAATAGGAATGATTCAGCAATTTAGAAGAAAAAAAGAAATATAGGTTACTTTACCAAAATCCAGTACTTCATACATGTGTTGTTTCAGTTCTTGAAGAACTATTCATTACAATTTAGAAAAATGGAGCTTCACAATTCAAAAATGATGTCTGGGTATTCATCTATAGCTGCCTCCATGCTTAAGTAGGTGGTATCTGTACTTAGAGGAGGATGTCCGTGAGCAGCATGTTGTTTGTTGGCCTTCTTAAAACCCAGAATGAATAACTCAGCTACTTTGTTGCCAAATTTTGTTAGCAGCTCCTCCTCTAACTCTTTCCATCGAGCTTCCTTCGCAGTTATTTGATTGGCGAAAGCAGTCTTCAATTTATCTCTCTCTTTGGCGGTGACCATAGTGTGCTGGCCCATAGAAGTCATGGCTTGGGCATGCTCCAGTTGTAATGCTCACAGTTGTTCTGTTATTTCTGTTAGAGCCCCTGGAAGTGTAGATGCTTTGGAGGAAAGGCCCTTTAGTTGTGTCTGACTTGATTTTAGGGAGGCCTCCAAAGTCTTGATAACTGATTGAGCCTTCAGTAGTTCAGTTGAGGACCCAGATTCTCTGGCCTGTGTGTTTCCAAAGCTGAACTTGGCACTCTGATAATTCTTGGGCTAGGGCACTAACATGTTGAATTTTATCAGTTTACAGGAATAGTTTGTTGGATCGAAGCGGATCTCTAGAGGGGGGGGGTGAATAGTGATAAAACCTTTTCTTTTTATTCGTTCATTAAAACTCGAGTAGATAATTAATTTACAACGGAAAGATAAGCAATAAATAAAATGAGACAAATATTTTTACTTGGTTCATAGCCTTCGGCTACTACTCCAAGGCCCTAGTGATCCTTGATCACGCACGGAGGGCAATTCACTAAAAACACTCCTCCTCGTTGGAGGTAGGAGTTTGACGATTACAAAAAACCTTCGAAAGAAAAGATAGAGAGACAAACCCTCTCTTCTATTAATGTAAAGTGCAACGATAGAAAACCTCGATTAATAAAAGGAATTACAATATTTAAAGAGAAGACAAATTAAAATATCAACAACTAAAGAGTAGAAACTAAGCTAGGGTTGTTGACAGCACTTCGTCGTAGAGTCGTCGGAGAATCACAGAGTTGCAAAGGTTTTTGAGCACTTAGAGATGATAAAAAAACTAGGAGAGGCCCTCTTTTTATAGCCTTTGAGCCCCTTTTCGAGAGGAACTTCACCCAATAGAGTTTTGGCACATGGCTCCTTGAAAAATGGTGATAAGGCTTGACTCCTCGAGGCTGATCCTTGACCATCAGTCGACTGATGGCCATCATCAACAATCGATGGCCAACATCACGATCGATGGCGATCGATGGCGGATCGGCGATCGAATGTTGACCTCATGATCGTTGGACGCGCCGAGTCCTCTAAGTCGGGCGATTGATGCTAGCTGCAAGGCAAAGTTAGCTTAACAAAAACATTAATTTGATGGCCTTCGACCATCTGATCTCGACCTAGACCACCTATAGGATGTCTTTGGTCGGATCTACGCCTAAGATCATCCCCGTAAAGAGGATATGACCTCACTTACTCTCGCACACACACGAGCTTACCTCGATACTTACTGTGTCACTTTCGCTTCCGGCCTTCCACTCAATTCCTTCGGCTCCCTCCGAAGTCACTCAAGTGTTGCCCGACCATTGCGGCTTCCTCCAGGTGTCGCTAGCCCTCAGTTCCAGCTATAGCAATTTTCTTCACACTCGATTTAGCTCGTGAGATAACGACATGAGCTTAACTTTGTATCATTTTCTATAATCAAAACTCAGGTTCGACTTAGGTGCCTACTGCACCAACATAGTTGAATATGAAGGGTGTCAATTGTTTTGAGGGATTCTTCTTTAGTGTGGCCTACTACTGTTAGTTGGATCTTTAGTTCTTCATAATGAGCAGTTGACACAACCTCCCGCTATTTGTTGTCAGCGAGTTGATGAACAGTCTTTTTTAGCTAAACTTGGGAGGCATTATGGCATGTCGCCATAGTGGACTGGTAATCAGCCAGTTGTTGGGTCGCTTCATTGTAATTAGTGGCCACCTGTATCAAGGAAAGAAATAGTTTAGATGCAAATGCTAGGATATGCTAAATATAGTAGGGTTAAGGGAAGATACCTCTAATAAATTCTTCTGTAGATGCTCGAAGGGGCCTTGTACTCCTGACTAGTTGAAGAGTCTTACTTCTTGAGGAGTACATATTTTTAGCAAGGACCAGAGGGTGGTAGAGGGGGGATTAAGAGGTAGAATATCTCCCATAGGAAGAGGAGATTTTTCCTTAAGGAAGGAGGGATCCAAGGAGCCAGAATCATGAAGTGGGGAAGTGGGATGAGGTAACTCTGTGGGTGCAGTCAAAGGAGGAGGAGACAGGGGAGGATTAATTTCTGTTCCAGAAGAAGGAAGGGAAGAGGTAGGTAAAAGGGGAAGATGCTCTCCAGGAATGGGGGGAAGGTTGTCAGGAGACTAGATGCCCTCCTCAATGGGACCAGAGGTAATAAGGTGGCGGCATCGGCGAAGTAGGAGAGGAGGTGGTTTAGGGGAATGAGAGGATGTGGTTCCAGGAAGAGTTGCAGAGCTGGTCGAACCCTTCTTATGTAGGCGACGTTTCTTGGGAGGCGAAGAGGTGGAAACAGGGGATTTCCCCCTTATACGTTTCCCTTAAGGCTTGGCGGCCATGGTCTTCCTTGCGTTGTCCTGAGCCCTCTGCATCAAGTCGTCTGCAATGCAAGACATCCAGAGTAATAGATAGCAGTAGTAAGAATTAGTAGACACTGAATATGAAGTGATGGTAGTACCCTACCAATTACGACGGGATTGTCCAGGTGGAAGGAGACAACCCATAGTGGCTTAGGATGTGGGCATCTAATAGAAGGTTATAATTGTAGTGGTGTTTTTTCAACACTTTATAGGCCTCAAAAAAAGGGCATTGAAGCCTACAATTCTGGAAGGGAGGTAATTCTGAAAGGGCAATCTTCCGAGTATAAGAATAAGGAAGTGGGGTAGGAAGTTGGGCAAAGAAATATAGTTCCCTCCAACCTTTATAGGAAGAGGGCTTATTAGTAAGGAATTAACAATTTGGACGACTAGCAAAATAAAAAATACATGTCTTTGAAGATTTCAGTTGAAAGAGACAGTGGAACATTAGCGGGGATAGAGGGAGTTCCAAATGTTTGAAAACTATGACAATGCCTACCAAGAATCGGAAGGCATTGGGGGCTAACTGGTTGATGGGTAACTTATAGAAATCTAATAGCACAAAGTAAATAGGGGGTACGGGTAGTCGGAGGCCATTCTCTAGTTGATAGGAAAAGAAGCAATGATGGTTGGGAGGGGGAAGGTGTGACGGATAAAAAGAGGAAGTAAAAAGGCATTTTACAGAAGGGTCTATAAACAAGTCTTTAACATCTAAGAAGTAGTGGTTACCATCTATGCATGTAATGGTATCTATTGGTGCAGGGGCACTAGATAATTGAACCTAGGTTTTGATTATGGCAAAGGCCCAAAGTTAAGGTCTTATTGTTATCTCATGAGATGAATTAACTGTGTAGGAAATGGTCAAGCTAAGCCGAAGGTCGGGTGACACCGAGAGAACTTCGTGGAGTCGAAGAACCCAGGTGAAGACTGGAAGCAAAGCGATAGGTCATAAAGGACCAGAGGTAAGCATGAGTGCGAAGAGAGATCGTAAGGTCGTGTCCTCTATATGGGGGCAATCGTAGATGGCAATCCGACTAAGACTTCCAGTGGAAGGTCTAGGTCGAGATCGGACGGTAAGGAACCTTCATATTTACCATATTCCGTGCAAACCTCTTATTGCAGGGAAGTGACTAGGCCGCAGCTAATCGCTAGCTATCGGGTATCGATCGGCACATCACCGATCGATGAAGGAATCACTCATCGATGGAGATGAATCAGCCAAATAGACAAGATAAAAAAGGATAACATTTGATGTCGCCACTTCACGATAAGATAAAGGGCCACCTTGTGATAAGAACCACAAGTTAAGGATCTGGATCTAGACTTATTCCAAGGCACAAGTTTATAAAAGAAGGAGAGGACTTGAATCCAAGATTATCAAGATTACTCTCAAAGTGCTCCCACAATGCTAAAGCTCAAATGTCGTAACATCGTCATAACACCAACGCAATACCAAGCTTACAATCTCTTCGTCGACAGTAGCTAGGTTGTTTTATTTATTGTATTCGTGATTTTAATCGTAACAAGGTGAGGTAGGTTTGTTGCCTCATCCTCGAGCTTTCGTTTTTGTATCGTTGTCTCCTACCTCTAACGAGGAGGAGACTCTATAGTTGATTGCCTCTTCGTACGCGGTCAAGGATCACGGGGCCTTGGAGTAGCAACGATCACAAAAATGAAAGCAAAATGAAGCCATTGTGCGTGTGACCAAAGCGAGGGTCATTCCCTAGATCTAGCACAAAGTCTCAAAGGCGTGCTCGGTATTGAGAGAAATTTGTAGGCGTTTCCCCAGTAACCTAACTCGGTCTCAAAGGGGCACTTAACCATTTCCACCGATGATAACTATTTTTTTATCCCTCATAATCTTTTTCAATTTTTCTTACTCTTTTTTTTATTCCATTTTTTCTTTTCTTTCTCTCTCTCTCTCTCTTGGGATTTTGATTTTTTCGAATGGGCTTCCACAATTCGAGCAACTCCAATAACTAAAATGCTAAATCTAGAGTCACCTATGGATTCCAAAGTACTAGACTACTGAGATGAATCATAACTAGGTAAGTACTAGATTTTCCCTTTCAGAATGTTCATCATGTGTAGGTGTAAAAATAAAAGCTAATCAGTGTAAGTCTAGAGCATTCATTAGAGCAAATAAAATAAAATACCACGAGATAAATGAAGTTAAGCTACCTATGGGAACAACTCATGAAAGTAACTTTAAAAATACTACTGAGGTCGCTTAAAGATAGCAAAAACTAAGTGCAGAATGAAACTAACCACACTATGCATGAACAAATGAATGCTAACTAAAATGAAAATATCATGATAGAAAGTACTACTAGAAACAAAATAAATCAAAACATGGGGTACCCCCCCCCCCCCAGACTTAAGCAAAGCATACCTCTAATATGGTGGATGAGGTGGAAAGTCTGGTAGGCTCAACATCTCGAGATCCTGAAAGAATCTGGTGCTGAGCCGCTGATGCCACATGTACATGTGGTCGATCTGCGAGCTGGTGGATGTAGTGGCTGCTCTAGGCTCCTCCTCCTTTGCTGCCTCTGCATCTGCTGCTTGACGTATATGTCCTCGAGGAATGATCGAAACTTAGAGAAGTTGTAGGCGGCTGTACCTGCATTCTGCTCAAGAGTAGAAGAAAATGGTGGTGTAGGTGCAGGCTCTCGTTGTGGACTAGGTGGGCTCAAAATGTTTTTTTGCTTCTTCCTAGCAAGTTCTTTCTAATCCTAAACTATTTGCAAAAACATAAGTGACCATAAATCAAAGTCTAAATTATATACATGAATGAAGAAAGATTAAAAACATGTAAAATTAAACTTGGGTTGCCTCCGAAGAAGCACTTTGTTTAAGGTCTTTTAGCTCTACCACACTCCATTATCTCAACTTGGCTCCGGAGGTTTTGTAAACCTCCATTCATCCGTCTCTATGTTTTCTTCTGGTGGGATGGGCTTTACCCTGCTGAAAGTGTAGTCGTCTAAGAAGGGAGCTCTACACTCTGACAAGTTGAAAATGATGATCTCCCCATCTACTTCCAAGGAGATATTGTGCACTTTTACATCTATACATGCTCCCGCAGTCGCCAAAAAGGGTCTTCCCAAGATGATGGGATTTTGGGGGTTTGGTCCTGTGTCGAGTATAATAAAATTCGTATGTATCACAAAATTCTCAATGACCACAGGCACATATGCTAGCATGCTAAAGGGTTCCTTGACTGAGTCATCCCCCATACGAATACCAAGGCCTGCTGGTTGGATGCCACTCATTCCCATCTCTAGGTAGAATGCATAGGGAATCACGCTAACTGGTGACCCTAAATCGCATGACGCTTCATCGTAGCTCTCACCATAAATTGAGCAGGGTATAATAAATTCACCAGGGTCTTCCATCTTGGGTGGGATTTTATCTTCAATTTAAGCATGATTTGGTAATGTTGATATCATGGTTGCACACCCCTTGGTGGATATGTTCTTCTGACCTACTCTTTCTCCGTATATTCCGTCTTCCTTTACCTGACGCGGCTTGAGTAATGATGGAGAGCTATCCATGGGTTGCGCTACAGTTTGGGCTATTTGGGCCACTTGTGTTTCCAATATCCTCGTGTGACTTGCAAGACTGTCAACAGTGGCCTTCAAATCCCTAAGTGACTCTTCTGATTTTTGATGTTGGCATCGAAATTCTTCATTGGCCTTCGTTTGGGTAGCAATGAAGTCTTCCATCATCAGTTCTAGCCTAGACTTCTGTGGTTGCTGCTGCCCTATTACTACCTATACACTCTGGACGGTTGGAAATTCCCCGAGTTATTTCGATAGAAAAAATTTGGGTGGTTGCTCCATCCGGGATTATAAGTGTTGGAATATGAGTTGTTGGGCCTTTGATTGTGGTCCCCAACCGCATCTACTTACTCGATCTGCTCCTCTAATCTACCTTGCCCTCCATAATAGTCCTCTTGATATGCTGATGCTCCCTCTCCAAAGGTGTGGGCCGCACATGCAGAAATAGGATTTAGAGAGTCGAACCATCTACTAAGTGCATCCATCCTCGCCGCTAGGTGGTCTACAAAGTTGACAGCATATCGTCCCGCTGCAGGAGCTGGGTGACTACGCTCAGAAGCCCATTGATGGTGGTTCTGGGCCACCTCTTCAATCATCTCCTCCGCTTCTTCGATAGTCTTGTTCATCAGTGCTCCTCCTACAGCAGAATCGAGGGACACCTTTATAGCGTACGTGATCCCATTATAGAAGATGCAAATCACCAGCCACCTTTTCAGTCCATGATGGGGGCATTAGTAGAGTAGCCCCTTGTAGCGATCCCAGACTTTAAATAAAGACTCCTCTTCATTCTGACAGAAACTCATGATGAGATGATGCATGTGAGCAGTCTTGCTTGGTGGGAAAAATTTATTCAAAAACCACTGCTCCCATGTAGTAATGCTTCCCGACAGCAAGGAGTGAAGTCATGCCTTAGCCTTATCCCACAATGAGAAAGGGAATAGGCTTAGGCAGATTACGTCGGCAGGTACTCCATTGATCTTCATTGTCGAGCAAATTTCAAAAAATGTCTCCAGGTTCTGGTTTGGGTCTTCAGTCGCAGTTCCCCTGAATTGACTTTGCTGGACCATGTGTATGAGCGTAGGTTTCAACTCAAAGTTGTTGGCTGAAATTGATGGTCCAGATATGCTCGACCTATATCCTCTTGCACTAGGGGCTGCATAGTCTCGTAGAGGTCGACTACCTAAGTTTACCATAGATGTGTCGAGGTCTTCCATGCTTCTCTGCCCAGCTCTTCTGTGATGATAGGTTCTTTCGATTTCAGGGTCTATCGGAAGTAGATTTTCTGTTCCTAAGTGTCTATGCATACGAAGAACTGAGCCACTAAATTTGGAGTATACTTAATGCTAAAAAACAAGAAATAAACTAGTCTAAATACTAAATCAAATGCAGAAAATTTAAACTAAGATTAATGCAATGTAACTACTAAAATAAATCTAAACTTACTCTAGATATTAAAAATCTAAAACTAAAGTAAATCAAATAAAAGTGAAAAATAAAGCAAGTAAATAAATCTACCCTAAGTCCGATCCAATTATCCACCTCTTGATTCGATATCGAATCAACAGTCCCCGTCAACGGTGCCAAAAAACTTGATGCATGCGAACGCGACCTCAAATCTCGCAACAGGAACCGTCGAGGACTCAAAGCGCTTGCTCGTGCTCAACGCTCACAAGTGCACGTATGTTGTCAAGTAATAAAAAGATTATCGATCTCACAGGGACTGAGATTTGAGTACCGATTTTTCAGTGGATGTTATTATTTGGAGTTTAACGTTAAGGGTTGTGCTTATGAGGTTTGTTGGTGGTCGTAACTCTAGTACGGTGTCACACGGAAGAAAGAAGGGTAGTTGAGTCTTTTAAGGGAATTCTAGGATTTTTATTTCGCTTGTGTGTCACAGAACACGCTATCAATTGAGTATTATCTAGACGTCTAACTATGGTCTTGTGGAAGGGACATCATACACTTCCCCGATGAGCCTTCACATCTATCGGGAACTACCTCTACCATACCAAGTTGACCTCTGGCTTTAGGATGAGATAAGCAGTACGAGGATGCCAAATCAATCCCTATGATGAGTTGGAACGTGTCCCATTTCTGACTTTATCACACCCTTTTATCTACGGTTACCTGAGATGAGGCCAACCCCTAGGTTCCTCCTTAATTATCCTAAATCTTTGATACGAGGGCTGTCACCCCTCGTATCGGCTACACACAGTAATTAGAAGACCAAAACCAACAGCTATCGATCTAAACAATCACCAATTACAAATATGAAATCACGAACAGAAGTATATTTGAAATAACATGTTCTACGCACACAAACTACTCCCTAATCCTAGAATCGAAGTATCTACTCCATAAACGAAAGAGAAGAAACACAAGGCATGATTGAATTCATCATTACAATGCAGAAGATGTATAGAAAATAAATTACAGTGCTCTTTTGTTCTTCTCTCCGGCGTTGGAGCACAGAATTTGATCCTCGAGTGGCTTCCTTTCTTCCTGTTGCGAGTTTCTGAAGCTTTTTAAGGTTCGAAGTGTTGTCCCGACCATCGTGCCTCTCCCCTAGGGTTTGAGTGCAGCTTCCTTTATATAGACATCAGGTCGGATCTCCCCGAAACCTGGAAAATAACAGAATCACGTCGAAATCACCTAGTGCCACACTACCGTGTGGATTCACATGGCTAGGCTATGTGTGGTATTGGGGTGTGAGTCGTGTGGATTCACAGGGCCTGGGCGTGTGTTCTTCTGTTCTAGCTGCCAAATGCCTTTTTTTCGCTCCAAAAGTGCATCATTTCCCTCGTAGAATGTTGTCTTGTACACAAGAGTACAAAGAACACATCTCCGAACTAGAAAATAGAAAATGCATGCAAAATAAAGTGAAATATGTAAGAATCAAATATAAAATGCAACGTGATGTGAGCAAAAATTACTCCTAAAACCCTATATGTTTTGCTCACATCGGTTACTCCCCCTTAACTTTTGCTCTTCTCCCCCTTTTTCCATAAATAAAAAAAGTGTGGGGGTGTTTATATAAAATAGGGGTTACGTGTCGTCGGCGTCTAGAATTATTAAGGATAAATCAACTATGAGTCTAAGCATGTATCTAGCATTAGTTAGATAGATTGGTTCGAGGTATGTCCTTCTGCACCAACAATTTAATAAGTTTTTGAAACATAATTTAATTTCCAAAATATTTATAAGTTTATTTTCAAAAAGAACTTTTAAAGGTTTGTAATATAACCCTTTGAGTTAGTTTACTCTCTCCCTTAGTCAAATATATGAGGTATAAGAGATTTAGGGGCACTAAACTTGGCCTAGAAAGTTATATACATAGTATTATTCGAACAATGTTATTATTATTTGTTAAGTGTAATAGTTGAGAAAATAAGTAGCATTTTGAAAAAAAAGTTATGTTAAGTGTATTTCAATTATCCTTAACATCTCACCGATTCTATGTATCTCAAAATGTGTTCAACTTATATGTTTTGTGAGATGATTTGAACTTGATTAAAGATAGTCAACCTTGGGTTAGATTCAGATTTAACCCTTAGTTCGTCAAGTAAATTTTTAAGAAATTAGCTTCCAGGTTGTGGCGAGTCACAGAGGCCTTCTTTGATCAGAACAACGACCACTTCCTTAGACAAAGCCAAATTCAAGAAATTGATTACTTGAGTCACTTAAGATTACTTCCTGGTCTAACTAGTTTAGGATACGATGAGGTAGCTTCAGCTAGTTCAACTCAGTCAAGTGCACCGAGCTAGATACGCATTATCTAACTTGGACACACAAGACTTTGTTTTCCTAATGTATTATCATATCGTCGCATCCTGATACTATGTTGTCAAAGTTTACTAACTATTTGTCCTATCTAGCCATTCTAAAAAAGTAAAACAAAATAACTAAGCATGCAAAAGTTTCATTAAGGTAGCGGGTATACTATTTTAGTACTGGCTCCCCCTGGACCATTGAACCAATATGGTCTATCCAGAAAGTGGACTTGATCCTGGGGAATCCAATACTTATTTGTCCTTATATGTGTGTTTAACAAAATCTTAGGGACCCATGCTTGGACTCGTTGATGAGTACGATTTATGATAGACATGTAAGATCTATTCGTAGCCTTTGAACTAAACTCGAGTCCAACTTTGTTGTACACAACTCTCTGAGTTCCAAGAAGTAGGTTAAGATTCTTGGACCCCAACGAGAACTTGTCCAATCTAGCCTCGAGCTCTTGGACTTATCCTTTCAAGAGAGAATTCTCTTCCTCAAGTTTTTTGACTTGAGTTGAGTTCCCCTCTTGAACTTGACTAGTTGAAGAGGTTAGAGTGGCCTCTTGCTTGAGGGTTTCAACCTCCTCAAGCAATGACTCCACTCTAGACTCGGACTTAGTTAGTTTCCTACTTAACATTTTAATTGCATGGTAAAGATTGCCAATTAAAGAATGATTTACCTTAATTTTTTTCTTTTGACCCGGCTTTGAGTCTCTTCTCAAAGTCGTCCTCAGAGTCTGAGTCGGAGTTGGATTCGTATTCGACTTCGAACTCTGACTCGGACTCTACCAGTCTTTCCATGAATGCCATGTCAACGCCTTCTTCTTCATCATCCCAAGTTGCTTGAAAGGCCTTTTTTGATCCCTTTTGCTTTGGTTTCTTTTTTGATTTGAAGTGCCCCTTATTCTTGTTTTTTGACTGCTCCCTTTCTTTTTGGATTATTCTCTGCACCATGTTTACTATCTCGGCCTCTTCTTCCGATTCGGACTCGGGTTCTCCTTCAGATTCGAATCCTTCTTCTTCCTCGGGAGGTGGTTTACTCTTCTCCTTTCTTCTGTGACCTGCAAGTAAGGCGACACCTCTCTTGGCCTAGACCGCGTTAGTTTCTTCATGAAGTTCAAATTCTAAAAAGAGCTCATCTAACCTAATTTTAGATAGATCTCTAGAAACCTTGTAAGCATCAACCATGGATGGCCACAAGGTGGTCCTAGGAAAGGTGTTGAGTGCTTACCTTATTAAGTCTCGATTGTCGATGGCTTGCCCAATCGAGTGGAGACCGTTGACGATGTCCTGGATCCGTGCATGTAGTTGGGTGGCAGTCTTGTGATCCTGCATCTTTAAATTGTACAATTTATTTAAAACTAAGTCTCTTTTACATACCTTAGCATCGGGCGTCCTTTCGTGTAGCTCGATTAATTTGTCCAAAGGTCCTTTGCACTGATGAAGGGTCTGATGCGGTTGAGCTCTTCCTTGGACAAGCCACATTGCAACATTAGAGTTGCCTTTGCATCGGCTTCGATTTGCCTCTTGGTTGCATTGGTCCATTTGTCGAAGTCCAGGGGCTCGCCTTGATCATTGGTGGGTAGAGCAAAGCTGGTTTGGATAATTATCCAAGTTTTGACTTATGTTTTTAGAAAACACTCCATCCGACCTTTCCAATAACAAAAATAATCTCCTTTAAAGAACGGAGGTCGGGTGGTGTTGTACCCCTCAATGTGGGATATTTAAGAAAGAAAACCTTGCAAACACAAAAACGACACACAATGGATTGCTAAGACTTTCGTCTTGGATTAGTAATGCGGGAGAAAAGAGAACTTAATGAAAGGATTAAAACATACAAATTGAAAAACCAAAATGAAAAGAAACTTAAAACAAATACTAAAAGAAAATAAAAAACGATGCTAGATTGGTGGTTGCACCAAATCGTAGTGCCCCCGCTCTGATACCAATTGTAGGATCGAAAAGCACACTGGAGAGGGGAGGGGGTGAATAGCGAGCGTAAAATCTTTTCAATTTTTTTTCATTCGATTCGACAAAAACAAATTAGTACAGTGATGCACGCGATCATGACTTCAAATCTCACGACGAAGGCCGTTGAGGACTCAAAGTGAGCACTCGCGCTCAACGCCCGTAAGTGCACGAATGTCCTCAAGTAATAAAAGATTATCAATCCCACAGGGATGAGATTCGAATATCGGTACGTTCAGTGGTTGTAATTGTTTGGACGTAAACTCTAAGGGGTTTCGATTGGTGAGGGATGTCAGTGGACTATACTCTATATGGTGTCACACAAAGGAGGAAAGGAGTGTGCCGAGGTCTTCAAAGGTGATTCTAAGACTTCGGTTTCTCTTGTGTGTCACAAAATAATGCTGTCAATTGGCATTGTCTAGATGTTTAGCTATGGTTTTGTGGAAGGGACATCATACACTCTCCCGATGAGCCGCCGCATCTACCGGGAGCTATCTCTGCCTAAAGGATAGGATAGACGGTACG
Organism: Wurfbainia villosa; assembly: GCA_025175895.1. Lineage (NCBI taxonomy): Eukaryota > Viridiplantae > Streptophyta > Magnoliopsida > Zingiberales > Zingiberaceae > Wurfbainia > Wurfbainia villosa. Next base: position 38,591,714 of record CM046006.1, read on the forward strand.
AGGATGCCAAATCAATCCCTACAATAAACCGTTTCTGATTCCATCGCATCCTTCTACCCATGGTTACAGGGGATCAGGTTTACCCTCAGGTTCCTTGTATCAAATCCCCTAAATCTTAGATACGAGGGCTATCACCCCTCGTATCACCTAAGCACAGCAGGTAGAAAACCAAACACGCATAGATAAAGTAAAAAATAACTACCAATTGCCAAATTAAACTCAAAGGCAGAATTTAACATGAACCAACATTGTAATGTGCACACAGGCTACTCTCTAATCCTAGAATCAAAAGAACTACTCCATGTATATGGAGGAAGAATCACAAAGCATGTTTATGTTCGAATACATAGGAAATAAAATGCAAGAACAAAAGATTACAATGCTTTTGTGGTCTTCTCTTCGGTGTTGAAGTGCAAGGCGTGGACCTCCGGCAGTGTTCCTCCTCCCCGTTGTGAGCTTGCAAAGCTTTTTAGGGCTTCCACGTGTTGTCCTAGTCGTCGTACCTCCCCCCTAGGGTGGCTCCTTCATTATCCCTCACCTCTTGGATGAATTTCCTATATATAGAGGCGGCTCCGTCTTTCCATAAATGCTTCAAAAACCCTATTTTCTTGAATTCGCAGCACCGCCACACGGCCATGTGAATTTCACACGGCCTGGTCATGTGCAAGGCTAGAAAATAGATGAAATATCGGCTAGAAATTGAGCTGGAAAAAAGGCACGATCTTGTGTTTTCACATAGCCTGGCTGTGTCTTTTACTGGAGCCTCGGTTTTGATCCGTTTCGCTTCGAAAACCTACCCAAGTCTTGGGACATGACCAGTGCATGTTCCCTAAGGTTCGTGCTCCACAATTTCTCCATTTTGCTCCAAAAGTGCACCGTTTTCCCACGAAATGCTATCCTACACATAAAAGTACAAAGAGCATACCTCCGAACTAGAAAATAGGAAATGCATGCAAAATAGAGTGACATATGCATAAAACTAACATAAAATGTAATGAGATGTGAGCGAAAATAACTCCTAAAACCCTATATGTTTTGCTCACATCACTTCCCCCAGACTTAAATCTTTGCTTGTCCTCAAGCAAACCTTAGTGTCATGAAATTTAAAAAGACATTGTTCCATACTTAGCATGTTAACTAAATTTATCAAGTGGTATTTACAATCAAATCAATATAAATATGTTCTAGAAATTCACTAAGTTAGCTCCTCGTGCTCATGCTAAGCGAATCATTCTTAGGGGATACCCATTCCATGGTGAGTTAAGTCGTCATCCTATAGCTTTCCTAAGGTCTCCGACTCTTAGGCACTTACCTGCCCAAAGCGAGGATCGTTCCCTAGGTCTAGCACAAAGTCTCAAAGGTGTGCTCGGTATTGAGAGAAATTGATAGGTGTTTCCCCAGTAACCTAACTCGGTCTTAAAGGGGAACCTCACCATTTCCAGCCACGATAACTATTTTTTTATCCCTCATAATATTTATATATTTTTCTTTTTTTTCCTTTCTATCATTTCTCTCTCTTCTTTCTTTTTTTTCTCTTTTATTTTTCTGCTCATTGGAATTTTGATTTTTTCGAATGGGCTTACACAATCCGAGTATTTCCAGTAACTAAAATGCTAAACCTAGAGTCACCTATAGATTCCAAAGTACTAGACTACTAAGATGAATCATAACTAAGTATGTACTAGATTCTCCCTTTCAGAATGTTTAACATGTGTAGGTGTAAAAATAAAAGCTAACCAGTGTAAGTCTAGAACATTCATTAGAGAAAATAAAATAAAATACCATGAGGTAAATGAAGTTAAGCTACCTATGGGAACAACTCATGTAAGTTACTTTAAAAATACTACTGAGGTAGCTTATAGATAGAAAAAACTAATTGCTGAAAGAAACTGAACAACCTATGCATGAACAAATGAATGCTAATAATAATGCAAATAGCATGAAAGAAACTACTGCTATAAACAAAATAAATCAGAACTTGGGGTCCCTCCCCCAGACTTATATGAAACAATACCTCTAATATTATAGTCGAGGTGGGAAGTCTGGTAGTCTCGGCATGTCGGGCTCCTGGGAAAATCTGGTGCTAAGTCGCTGATGCCATATGTACATGTGTTCGATCTGAGAGCTGGTCGATGCAACGATCGCTCTGTACTCCTCCTCCCGGACCCACTATACCTGCTGGGCATGCATATGTTGCCGCATCTCTTGGTGGTAGGTGGCCTCCTCCTGGCGTTGGGCATCCTCCTCTTGAAAGTAAATACGAGCCTCGTCGTAGAAGTCCTCATCCCACTAGAAGTGCTCCCATAAGCCTGTAAACTCAGCCTGTTTATTGGAGCTATGTGTTGGAGTATTGGGAATACAATCAAAGTCCCACATTGGTAAGACATGGAAAAGATCATGTGCTTATAAGATGAAAAAGATATCTTCATTGGTATGAGGCCTTTTGGATAAAGCCCAAAAATAAAATCATGAGGACTTAGGCCCAAAGTGGACAATATCATATCATTGTGGAGATATATGATTCTTATAAACACTAATAATTGGTATCAGAGCCATGGTCCATGTCAAGCCATGAACCTTGAACGAAGGAAATTGAGCTCCCATGTCCGGATCAAGAGAACCAGACACCATGCAGGAAGTCCAGTTGGGTCGGGAGGACCAAACAACTGGTAGAAAGTCCAGTTGGGTCAGGAGGACCAGACAGTTGGCAAGAAGTCCTGGTGGGTTGAGGATCGGACATCAAGCAGAGGATGTCCTTCGAGGACGGATAGGCTTGAGGGGGGGTCAATGTGGTCCTTCGTTTGAGGGGGGGGGGATTGTTGGAGTATTGGGAATACAATCAAAGTCCCACATTGGTAAGACATGGAAAAGATCATGTGCTTATAAGATGAAAAAGATATCTTCATTGGTATGCGGCCTTTTGGGTAAAGCCCAAAAATAAAACCATGAGGACTTAGGCCCAAAGTGGACAATATCATATCATTGTGGAGATATATGATTCTTATAAACACTAACACTATGATCATCCCATCGCTGCTCCTGCATCTGCTACTCGACGTATATGTCATCAAGGCACGATCGAAACTCCGAGAAATCATAGGCAGAAGCACCTACATCCTGCTCAAAAGTAGGAAAAGAAAATGGTGCAGGTGTAAGCTTTTCACGTGGACTAGGGGGCACGACACGGTCATGTGAAATCACACGGCCTGACTGTGTTCACCTTTGAAAGTCTGGGCACAACCATGTGAAAGCACACTGCCTATCCGTGTGCGACTCTGGAAGTCAGGGCATGACCATGTGAAAACACATGGCCTGGCTGTGCGCCCTTTGTTTCTTTTCTCGCGGTGCACAATGGTCTGATTTCTCTCACTCACTTCACCGCATAAACTTAAAATGACTTTTGTTTTTACCTAGCAAGTTCTTTCGTTACCTAAAAATCCTAAATACCATAAATCAAAGTTCAAATTACAAAAAAAAAATTGAATGCAATAAAAAGAAATCCTAAAAACTAAACTTGGGTTGCCTCCCAAGAAGCACTTTGTTTAGGGTCTTTTAGCTCGACCTTATTCCTATGTTTCATTTAAGGTGTTTGAATCTTGCTCGTGGGGGAGCAAGATATTTGCTCACCTTACACCTCCTCCCTTGTGGTCCCTTATCACCATATCTCTTAAATCTTGCTCGTGGAGGGGTAAGGTATTTATTAGCTGCCTTCCTTGGTTCAAGATTGAACATGCTTAGCCTCAAGTAATCATTAGGAGTTTGATCATAATATTCTATTTTGTCCAAATGCTGTAAATAACATAACTCACCATAAACATCCTCAACAAAAGATTGGTTAGCAAATTCTATTATGTCGAATGAAATTTTATCATTACAAATTGCTAAATGGGTTTCGTTATTGGTAGTTAAAGCTTCGGTGAGGGTTATGGTAGGCTATTCTAGATCCTTGAGGTTAGGAGGTGTTTGGATTGAAGCAATGCTCTCCTCGATTAAAGTATCAATTATATAATCCTCAAGTTCTACTTCCAGCGGTAATTGAATTGATTGTCCTTCTTCACTTCCTATGTCATCTACGCCCTCCTCATTCATTCGCTCAAAGTGAGTCTCCACCCTATTAGGTGTGATCCAGTCATTAAAGCCACCTTCTAGTCGTTTGGTTTCTATTCTAGCTAGATCTCGTTCCATCATCTCTACAAATTGTTGGCTATGCTCTTTGAATTCCCTAGTAAAATTATCTAGCGGGGCTTCTAAGTGGGGGCTTGGTTCTGGATAAAATCTGCATGGTGACTCATAGCTCTCGTTCTCATTTTGGAAACAATATTGAGTCTCTGTCTGCGAATGCCGCCGTCGGAATTCATCGTTCACCGCTTGTTCTATTCGAATGAAATCTTCCATCATCTACTCAAGTCGGGATTTAGGTGGACAATATTGAGAGTTTAAGTACCCAGGGTCATAACTATATGAATAGAAATCATCTTGTGGCCACTGGTTGTAATTGTAGGTGACATCTTCTTGTTCAAATTGTGAAGGTTCGAATATATCCAGACAATCATTAATGGTATGCCATGTTTCACCACAATGTTCACAATAAATATTACCAAAACTTACAGCATTAAATTGACCATAACCATGAGTAAAAGCATGCATCATTATATGCAGGAAATTATAAATAAGGAAAGAGCAACTGAATAAAAAAAACTGAAATAAAATAAAATAAAATAAAACAAAACAAGAAAAGTAAATTTATCCTAAGTCCGATCCAATTATCCACTTCCCGATTCGATATTGAATCGATCAGTCCCCGGCAACGGTGCCAAAAACTTGATGCATGCGATTGTGACTTCAAATCTCACGATGAAGGCCGTCGAGGACTCAAAAGCTGGCCGCGCAGTAATAAAGATTGCTCGATCCACGAGGATCGGATTTGAATATCGGTACGTTCAGTGGTTGTAATTGTTCGAACGTAAACTCTAAGGGGTTTCAATTGGTGAGGGATGTCGATGGACTATACTCTATACGGTGTCACACGGAGGAGGAAAGGAGTGTGCCGAGGTCTTCAAAGGTGATTCTAGGACTTCAGTTTCACTTGTGTGTCACAAAATAATGCTTTCAATTAGCGTTGTCTAGACTTTTAGCTATGGTTTTGTGGAAGGGACATCATACACTCTCTGGATGAGATGTCGCATCTACCGAGAGCTATCTCTGCCTAAAGGACGGGATAGACGGTATGAGGATGCCGAATCAATCCCTACGACGAACCGTTTCCGATTCCATCACATCCTTCTACCCACGGTTACAGAGGATTAGGTTTACCCCCAGGTTCCTTGTATCAAATCTCCTAAATCTTAGATACAAGTGTTGTCACCCCTCGTATCGCCTAAGAACAATAGGTAGAAAACCAAACATGCATAGATAAAGTAAAAAACAACTACCAATTGCCAAATTAAACTCAAAGGCAGAATTTAACATGAACCAACATTGTAATGTGCACACAAGCTACTCCCTAATCCTAGAATCGAAAGAACTACTCCATGTATATGGAGGAAGAATCAGAAAGCATGTTTATGTTCGAATACATAGGAAATAAAACGCAAGAACAAAAGATTACAATGCTTTCGTGGTCTTCTCTCTGGCGTTGAAGTGCAAGGCGTGGACCTCCGGCAGCATTCCTCCTCCCCGTTGCGAGCTCCCGAAGCTTTTTAGGGCTTTAGCATGCCGTCCTAGCCGTCGTGCCTCCCCCCTAGGGTTTGGAAGCCTTAGGGTGGCTCCCTCGTTATCCCTCACATCTTGGATGAGTTTTCTATATATAAAGGCGGCTCTGACTTTCCATAAATTCTTGAAAAACTCTATTTTCTTGAATTCGCAGCGCCGCCACACGGCCGTGTGAATTTCACACGGCCTGGCCATGTGCAAGGCTGGAAAACAGATGAAATCTCGGCTAGAAATTGAGCTGGAAAAATGGCACGACCGTGTGTTTTCACACGACCTGGCCATGTCTTTTCCCGGAGCCTCGGTTTTGATCCGTTTCACTTCGGAAACATGCCCAAGTCTTGGGACATGGCCTGTGCATGTTCCCTAAGGTCCGTGCTTCACAAATTGCTCCATTTTTGCTCCAAAAGTGCACCATTTTCCCACGAAATACTATCCTACACACAAAAGTACAAAGAGTATACCTCCGAACCAGAAAATAGGAAATGCATGCAAAATAGAGTGACATATGCATAAAACTAACATAAAATGTAATGAGATGTGAGCGAAAACTACTCCTAAAACCTTATATGTTTTGCTCACATCATGCAGCAGAAAAATAAATGACATAATTTATTTTTACTTGGTTCACAACCAAATGGTTGCTAATCCAAGGCCCTTGCGATCCTAGACCGCGTACAGAGGGGAATTCACTAACTAGGTCTCCTCCTCGTTGGAGGTAGGAGACAACGGTTACAAAACAAATAAAAGAATGAGGAAGAGGGACAATCCCACCTCTCCTTTAAGCAATGAAATCATGACAATGAAAACTCAAATACACTGAATTGAAATGGAAATGAAAACTGAAGTATACCGATGATGATATGATCTTGGACTTAAGAGCGTATCGTCGGCGTTGCGACAATGTTTCATCGTCTAAGAGATGCGGCGTTGCGGGAGCATTTCGAGAGCTTAATTGAAGACCTAAAGGGGTAAAAACCCCCTTCTTTTATTGCCCTCCAACACCCTAAATGTTGAGTGGAAAATCTGATCCAAATGGACACCTCACACTAAGAAAAGGGGTTCTTATCTTGACCTTCATCGAAGCTAGCAGTTTGAATAGCAGTCGACTGATTGCCCTAATCAGTCGACTGATGCCACCAGTAGTCGACTGCTAACATCCAACAGTTGACTGATGGCTAGGTTATCCAGCTGCAACAAAGAGTTAGTCCAAAATATACAAGTAAAAGTAAAAGCGACGGCCACTTATCGTCCGATCTCGACCTAGACCTTCCACTGGAAATCTTAGTCGGATCGCCGCTTAAAAATATCCCCATACGGAGGACTCAACCTTACCTTCACTCACACTCGAGCTTACCTTTGGTCCTTTGTGACTTGTATCTTAGCTTCCGATCTTCACCTGGGTTCTTCAGCTCCCTCCGAAGTTCTCCCGGTGTCATCCGACCACCGCGGTTTCTCGATTCGAGATTCTCCGAGTGTCGCCGACCTTCAGCTTAGCTTAATCATTTCTGCACACTTAACAGAGCATGTGAGATAACAATATGACTTTAACTTTGGGTCTTTGCCATAATCAAAACCTAGGTTCGATTATCTGGTTCCCTTGCACCAACACTCCACTACCCGGTCCAAGCGCTAGTTGGCGCTGTTGGTGATGGTGGTACGATCGGTGTCGGGGAGCCTAAGAGATGATAGGGTTTTCCTTATAAAGCACAAGGAGTGTCCCTCTATCACGATCATCTTCATTGTCATACACACCCCTAGGTCGATCCTAGGGCTCCCCTCTACGATATCTAGTGTTGTGTATTCGTACCCCATCCTATGGTAAATATGGGTAATTAGGCCCCCCAAAATAATTTCTCCTCTCGCCGCCTTGCCCATTTTCACTAGGTGCCTAATGAAATGAGACCCTACATCAATGCTACTCCTTTCTTGTAGCATGTCCCACATGGAAAGCAGCTCACTCGCTCTCACTACACGTCACTCTCTCCTCGCCCAAACAGGGTACTCGCCATGACCCGGTGAAGATATTGGAAAATAGGGTTTTGGAGGAGGGAGGCTTTTACTCTAGAGGGATCATAGTTATATTCCCACGTTAATTTGGTCCAAAAGGTTCGTGCATTAAACTCGACAGGAGTCCTCCGCTCTCCTCCACTAGGCAATCCAAAACAATTATTCCATTGGTGCAAGGTCCACTCGTGCTTGATGTTGAATAACCTAAATGTAATCCTTCCCTCATTGCTCTCTCTTCCCATCAAAATCTCCGCTTCTAATGAACTCAAAAATTTTAAAACTATCCTAGGGTAAGTTGGGTGTCTTATCCCCATAATCTCTCCCCACCCCATTTTTTTAAATAGGGCTTGAACATCACCCAACAAACCTAGGGTTTCTAAGAGATCTTCATCTAGATACCTAGTAGCAGTGATTTTTTCGATTAGGAATCATGTTGAATCTTTCCCTATGCTTGTTATTATAAAATTCAAGGGATGGAAGAGCGTCACCTTCCTCCAGAGCTTGTGGGGCATCCCTTCTCCTTGTTCTTCTCTCTGAGGTAGTAGATCACGATGCCACTTGCCTTGTCCTCCTCATATTTCCTTCTTTTGAGCTTCCTTGAGGGTTGGAGAGGCTCTTAGGAGGTAGGGAAGGCGATTTCACACGGCTAGGGCAAGAAATATTGAAGCACATGGTGGATTTAGGGCAAAACACATGGTGTGGCGCCCCTTATACCTCACGCACCATGACCGTGTGAATCCACACGGCCAGGCCGTGTGCGCTGTTGGAAATTTGGGGCACGACCGTGTGAATTCACACGGCCAGGCCATGTACCCCTTTATTTTTCTCTCAGAGTGCATCACGATCTGAATTCTCCTATACGCCCTATCGTGTGGGCTTCTCCTCATGGGGGTATGGTCGTGTGAAACCACATGACCATCCCTGCCTCTTACTGCAGGTTCAAAATGAGTTTTTGTTCCTATCTAGCAAGTTCTTTCTAGTCCTAAAACTATTTGCCAAAAAATGTAAATGACCATAAATCAAAGTCTAAATTATACACATGAATGCAATTAAATTAAAACAACTAAAGATTAAACTGGGGTTGCCTCCTAAGAAGCACTTTGTTTAAGGTCTTTTAGCTCGACCATACTCCATCATCTCAACTTAGCTCCAGCGGCTCTGTGAACCTCCCTTCATCAGTCTCAAAATATATATCTTCAAGTAAAGTAGTCGTTATCCTACACGAGGTATACCCGTCTGCGAAGGGATGCTTACACTTTGATACGTTGAATATGATGATCTCGTCATCTACCTCCTGTTGGATCGAAAGCGTCGCTAGAGGGGGAGGGGGTGAATAGTGAGTGAAGAACTTTTCTTTTCATTCAATATACGAGCAAGCACAGCGAAAAAATAAATAAGATAAGTTTATTTATACTTGGTTCATAGCCCATCGGCTGCTAATCCAAGGCCCCACGATCCTTGACCGCGTACGAAGGGGCAATCCACTATAAAGTCTCCTCCTCATTGGAGGTAGGAGACAATGATCACAAAATCGGAAGTACGAGGATGACGCAACAAGCCTACCTCACCTCGTTATGATTAAAACCACAATTGAATACAGTAAATAAAAAATACTTGCTACTACTACCAACGAAGAAGATGAAAGCTTGGTGTCGCGTCAGCGTTATGATGGTGTTGGAGCTTTGGCGTTGTAGGAGCACTTAAGAATGATCTTTTGGAACTGATCACGAGGTGGTACCATATTTTATTACGAAGTGGCCGCGTCAAACATTATCCATTTTTACCTAGCACAAAAGGCTAATTTGTTGCCATCAGTTGACTGATGCCTTCTATCGATCGGTGATGTGCATCGATCGGATCACCTAATGACCGTGATCATTGCCCGGCTGGCCACTTCCCTACAATAAGAGGTTAGCATGGAAAATGGTAAATATGATGGTTCTTTACTGTTCGATCTCGACCTAGACCTTCCACAGGAAGTTTTAGTCGGATTGCTGCCTACGGTCGTCCCCGTACAGAGGACACAACCTTACCATCTCTCACTCACACAGGCTTACCTCTTGTCCTTTATGAGCTGTCTCTTTGCTTCTGGTCTTCCACCTAGGTTCTTCGACTCCCACGAAGTTCCCTCGGTGTCGCCTGACCACCATGGTTTCCCGATTCGGGATTCTCCAGGTGTCACTAACCTTCGGCTTAGCTTAACCATTTTCTGCACACTTAATTCAGCTCATGAGATAACAATATGATTTTAACTTTGGATTTTTGTCATAATCAAAGCATAGGTTCGATTATCTAGTGCCCCTGCACCAACAATCTCCCCCTTTTTGATCTATGGCAAGCCAATACAAAGTTAAGGGAAAAATTATGCCATAAGACAAGTAGAGTAAATGATGAATGCCATTTTCAAAAACTCCCCCTTAACTCTAGGTGAGTTTTGAAAGAGATAATTTAATTTTCAAAATTAAATTTTGTGTTACTCCCCCTTAACTTTCACTCTTCTCCCCCTTTTTCCATAAATAAAAAAAAATGAGGGTTTTTTTATATAAAATAGGGGTTTAAAAACAACATCGTATATGCATGCATCTAGATAAATCAACTATGAGTCCAAGCATGCATCTAGCAGTAGTTAGATAGATTGGTTCGAGGTGTATCCCTCTGCATAAATAATCTAAAGGTTTGTAATATAACCCTTAGGGTTAGTTTGCTCTCCCCCTTAGTCAAATATATGAAGTATAAGAGATGTAGGGGGTACTAAACTTTGACCTAGAGAGTTGTAAATAGTCGTTAAGTACAATAGTTGAGAAAATAAGTAGCATTTTGAAAAGGTTATATTTCAATTATCCTTAACATCTCACCCATTCTATGTGTCTTAGAATTTGTTCACCTTATATGTTTTGTGAGATGATTTAAAATTGATTAAAGATAGTCAACCTTGGGTTAGATTTGGATTTAACCTTTAGATCGTTAAGTAACTTTTCAAGAAATTGGCTTCATGGTCTAACTAGTTTAGGATATGGCGAGGTAGCTTCAGCTAGTTCCACTTGGTCAAGTGCACTAAGCTAGATACGCCTTATCTAGCTCGAATATACGAGACTTTGTTTCCTTAACGTATTATCATCTCGCCGCATCCTGATACTATATTGTCAAGAGTTGACTAACTATTTTCCCTATCTAGCCGTTCTAAAAATTAAAATAAAATAACTAATCATGCAATGGTTTTGCTAAGAAACGGGTATATCATTTTAGTGTTAGCTCCCCCTGGACCATTGAACCAATATGGTCTATTCAAATAATGAACCTGATCTTGGAGAATCCAATACTTATTAGTCCTTATATGTGAGTTCAATAAAACCTTTGGGACCCATGCTTGGACTCTTTGATGACTACGATTCACAATAGACATGTAAGATCTATTCGTAGTCGTTGACCTAAATCCGAGTCCAGCTTTGTTGTACACGGCTCTTTGGGTTCCAAGTAGCTGGTTAAGGTTCTTAGATCCCAACGTGAACCTTTCCAACCTAGCCTCGACCTCTTGAACTCGGTCTTTCAAGAGAGAATTCTCCTCCTCAAGTTTTTCAACTTGGGTTGAGTTTTCCTCTTGAACTTGACTAGTTGAAGAGGTTAGAGTAGCCTCTTGCTTGAGGGTTTCAACCTCCTCAAGTAACGACTCAACCATAGACTCGGATTTAATTAATTTCCTAGTAAGCATTTTAATTGTAAGGTAAAGTGTACTAATTAAAGAGCGGCTAACCTTGACTTTCCCTTTTGGTCTGGCTTTGAGTTTCCTCTCGAAGTAGTCTTCGGGGTCAATGTCGGAGTTGTAGTTGGACTCGGCTTCAGATTCTAACTCAGACTCCTCCGGTCTTGCCATGTAAGCTATGTCGATGCCTTCTTCTCCATTGTCCCAAGTTGCATGGAAGGCTTTCCTTGCTCCCTTTTGCTTTGGCTGCCTCATTGACTTGAATTTCTCTTGGTTCTTGTTCTTCAATTGTTTTCTTTCTTGTCGAACTATTCTTCGCACCATGTTGACTATTGCGGCCTCCTCTTCGGATGCGGGTTCATCCTCGAGTTCGGATCCATCTTCTTGCTCGGGAGGTGACTTGCTCTTCTCCTTTCTTCTTCGTTTTGCAAGTAGCGCAACACCTCTCTCGACCGAGACCGTGTTACTTTGTTCATGTAACTCAAATTTTGAAAACAATTCGTCTAACCTAATCTTAGATAAATCTTTAGATACCTTGTAGACATCAACCATGGATGCTCACAAGGTGGTCCTAGGAAAAGCTTTAAGAGCGTACCTTATTATATCCCGATTGTCTACCTTTCGTCCGATGGCATGTAGGCCGTTCAAAATATCTTGGATCCGCGCATGAAGTTGTGAAGCGGTCTCGTAATCCTGCATCTTTAGATTATATAGTTTATTTAAAAGTAAATCTCTTTTAGATACCTTAGCATCGGATGTCCCTTCGTGTAGATCAATCAATTTATTCCAGAGGTCTTTGGCACTAATGAATGGTCCAAGTCGGTTGAGCTCCTCCTTGGACAAGCCGCATTGCAATATTTGGGTTGCTCTTGCATCGGCTTCGATTTGCCTCTTGGTTGCATTGGTCCACTTGTCGAAATCCAAGGGTTCCCCTTGATCATTGGTGGGTAGAGCAAAGTCGGTTTGGATTATTATCCAAGTCTCAACTTGTGTTTTCAAGAAACACTCCATCCGACCTTTCCAATAATGGAATTCATTTCCGTTAAAGAACGGAGGTCGGGTGGTGCTATACCCCTCAATGTGAGCCATTAAATAACTTGCAAAACATGAATAAAAACCAAAAGGAATTCTAAGACTTGGTATTGGATTAATAATGTGGGAAATAATAAGAAATAAATAGAAATAAATAAGAAGAATAAAAAACTAACAAAAACTAGAAACTTACGACCTTCGATGTCCCCGAAAGGGTACTAAACATCGGTTTTTGGGGAGGAAAACAGCTTGTTATGAGGGTAAACCCTCATAAGAACTGTAGATAGCTTCGATTTGGTAGGTAGATCATTTTGTGATTCCACTTGTGCGAAAAGTTATGACTGTCTTACCGTCGGCTACTCCTAAAGAGAATACTTGCAAACACACAACCAAAAGAAAACTACCAAGAATTCGTCTTGGATTAGTAGTGCGGGAGGAAAAAAAACCTAAAAAAAACATGAATCGAAAAATATGAAAAGAAAACAAAAAAAGTGCTAGATTGGTGGTTTCACCAAATCTTAGCGCCCCCGCTCTGATATCAATTGTTGGATCGAAAGCGTCGCTAGAGGGGGGTGAATAGCGAGCGTAGAACTTTTCTTTTCGTTCGATATACGAGAAAACACAATGAAAAAAATAAATAAGACAAGTTTATTTTTACTTGGTTCATAGCCCACCGGCTGCTAATCCAAGGCCCCGCGATCCTTGACCACGTACGAAGGGGCAATCCACTATAAAGTCTCCTCCTCATTGGAGGTAGGAGACAACGATCACAAAATCGAAAGTACGAGGATGAGACAACAAGCCTACCTCACCTTGTTATGATTAAAACCACGATCGAATATAGTAAATAAAAAATACTTGCTGTTGTTGCCGACGAATAAGATGAAAGCTTGGCGCCGCGCCGACGTTATGACGGTGTTGGAGCTTTGGCGTTGTAGGAGCACTTAAGAATAATCTTGATTGATGTTTGGGTTGGAGTCCTCCCATCCTTTTATAGAGTTTAGCCTTGGAATAAGTCTCCTCATCTTTCGGAACTGATAATGAGGTGGTACCATATTTTATCGCGAAGTGGTCGCGTTAAATATTATCCATTTTGATCTAGCGCAAAAGGCTAATTCGTTGCCATCAGTCGACTGATGCCTTCCATCAGTCAACTGATGTGCATCAGTCGACTGCCCAATGACCAGTAGTCGACTGCCAACCTGGCCACTTCCCTGTAATAAGAGGTTAGCACGGAAAATGGTAAATATGATAGTTCTTTACCGTCCGATCTCGACCTAGACCTTCCACAAGAAGTCTTAATCGGGTCATTGCCTACGGTCGTCCCCGTACAGAGGACACGACCTTACCATCTCTCACTCACATGAGCTTACCTCTGGTCCTTTATGACTTGTCATTTTGCTTCCGGTCTTCCACCTAGGTTTTTCGACTCCTACGTGTAGGGGATCGGTATGGCCGGCTAGAGGGGGGTGAATAGCCCTCGTACGTTGGACGTCGTAAATTGCTCGTCTACAAAGGATTAGCGCAAGCGGAATATATAAATACAAAGCAAAAGACAAACAATAAAACAAACGCTAACACGATGGTATAACGTGGTTCACGGCTACGTCGCTAATCCACGGTCCCTGATTCGTCCTCGGTGAATCACTCCGTTAAACCAATCCACTAAATGGTCTCTCCTTTGCACCAAGCTAGGTGGAGGTAACCTTTTTACAACCAAGATCACTCTTCTTACAATAGGATTGAAGTAAAGACAAGTAAGAAGAGTTTAGAGCTTGTGGGGCACTAGGAAGATCGTTTGGAGTAAGAGCATTAGCCTCTCAAAGGCTCACACCCTCTCTTTTTATAGAGAGGGCTAACTTCTTCCCGTTTGCCGCCATCGATGATTGCCTCCTTGGCGATCATTGCGTCTACTAGCGGCCGCCGAACACGTCGGATCCCGATCGTTGTAGTCAGCGGAACTCTTAGCGATCGATGGACCTCATCGATCATTGCCTCCGTAATCATCGGCCGATCGGCTCGGATTCTGTGCGAAACCCCATTGACGATCATTGCGCCTTGATCGGCCGATAATCTGCGATCGGCCCGACGTATGGCGATCACTGCGCCTAATCGATCGATCGTATACGGTCGAACTCACTCGACTGAGCGATCATTGCCATGACATGGCGATCGGCGGTGTCGAAAACCCATCCGACACTTGGCCAAATGGCCAAGTTTCACCTAAGAGCTACCCTTCCCCGGGTTACAATCGCTCACTCTCATTTCTCGGAGTCCCTCGCCTTCGAAGTTCTCTTCGTTCTCGGCCATGTCCCTCGGCAGCATCAGGCGCACGGCTCTGCAATGCTCCTTCGCGTCTCTTGCCTCGAAGTCTACTTCCTCCGGCTTCACTCCAAGCTTCTCGTCCGGCGGTCCCTCGGATGCTCCAAGCGCACGGCTTCAGAATAGCTATCCTTCACCGACTCATGGCACGAGTCATGAGATGTGAAACTCGCCACGGCTCCATGTGCGAATTACTAAGTCCTGCACGACTTCAACGCACATATCACATCAACATATCAAACTAACTTAAACCCTTTGCCACACCATCAAAACCATATTACGGCAAGAGATTGCCCTAACAATCTCCCCCTTTTTGATGTGTGGCAATCCGTTTAAGTTAGGTAAAAACATTTGATATAAATTCTAAGGTAAGAAAGCATGTAAAGATAAACATGATATAACAACATGCAATTCCCCCTTAATCCATGAAACTCTCTATGCAAATTTTCTCCCCCTATCATATATTTCTCCCCCTAAAATATATTTCTCCCCCTAAAGTGATTAATTTAAACATACTTATTTCTCCCCCTTTGACACTATCAAAAAGATTAACACTAAGTTATAAGCTCATGACATCAAGTATAATGGAGGGAAAATATGACAAGTTGATTTAAAATTGGGTACCACTTGTTGATGGCATCAAGTATATTTCTACCACTTGTTGTAGGTTTACAAACTGAATTCGGCCTTCAATGTTCTGATTTACAGGCCACCAGTCGACTGCTATCAGTATGGCAGTCGACTGGCACAAAGGAATCCGAATTTTTGATTTTCTGGACGAATTTCAGAAATGCATTATAAATTCCAGAAAATTTGAAAAATCATGAAATTTGGGGAACATATTTCTATTAAGTATATCTATCAAGGAAAAATAGTTTTTCATGAAAACTCATTATATTTTCTTGTTTTTGCCAAAAATCCAAAAGCTCTAAAAACCACTAGGTTTTTGATCATTCTAGTATCAAGTTAGCTACCTAGTTTTGCATCCAATTGTTTCAAAACATGAATACATGTATTTTAAGGTAAGAAATTGTTTTGAAAACATATGAAATATCCAACCATGATCTTTGGGCAATATGTCTATGAATTAAACATAAGCCTTCCCCATGATTGGTCTATTATTGCTATTTTGATACTTTAAATGACCATCTAAATGCCATAGGCATTAGTGGACATTTGTATCATCCTAATATCTCACCCATGCTAAGTTTGCAATCAAGTTAGCCTATAGTGAGTGTGAGATGTATCCTAGGGGGTATTTGTATATACTTAACCCATATATTCATGCAATTCTATCATGGTTAAGTATCAACCTAACATTCTAATTCAAACCTATTTCTCATGATAACATGCCAAATATCAAAATCATAAATCATGATTTAGAACATACATAGAAATTACATTAATCATCATGATTTAAGCATTATTACCTATTTATGGGCACGTTATCATCACCCAACACTATCTAAAAAATGTTGTCCCGTCATCCTAAGTCAACCAAAATATGATATAGGTCAAGTTCATATGGTTGACTACCCTAGGGTTATTCTAACCCTTAAGGATGGATTTTGGAACCCAAAATAAATTCTTTCCTATTGGGTTCACTAAATACTCCTTGGGGATCCATTTCCTAGCAATTACTTTCTTTTTATCTTGTCCCCTAGCTATTAGGCATTTGTAGGCCTTTTCATTTTTCTTTTCCTTGTAGCCTAGGCCTTTCTTGTTGAAACTAGCTCTTTGGCTCCCTAAGATCATATTTAATGTGTTGGAGCCAATTGTGAATTTCTCTAGGGCTTTGGTTAAATAATCTACCTTTTCCCTTAAGGCCCTATTTTCATTTATACATGCATCATTAACATCCAAAGGCATATAATCATGTGAGCATGCATCATTATTTAAGCTAGAAGAAATATTATCATTTAAGCATGCCTTTTCTAGTTTATTTTCTAGGTCCTTAATTTGATCTAGCATGCTTTTGTTTTTCTTCTTAGCTCTAAATAAATCCTTAGTTAAACTAGAAATCATAGAAACTATTTTATTAGGTGAAGCTTTCGTTACCATAGTTTCCATGTCCTCTTCTTCTTCGGATGATGAGGATGTAGAAGCTCCCCCTTCATTTGAGCTCTCCCCACTTGAGCTTGATCCTTCATTTTCGGATGAAGAGCAATCCAAGTCATCAAAGCCCATCAAGGCCAAATTGGTGACAAAGGCATTCTCCTCATCCGATGATGATGAGGAGGATGAGGATGGATCATCCCAAGTCCTTGCCTTGAGAGCCTTAGCCTTTCCCTTCTCCTTTGTCTTCTTCTCCTCTTCCTTCTTTTTCTTGCTCCCCTTCTTCTTCTTCTTTTCTTCTTTCTTTTTCCTTTCTTCCTTGCTCTTGTTTAGGAGAGGACAATTGTCCCTTATGTGCCCTTCTCCTTGGCAATTGTAGCATATGACCTTCCCCCTTGGTCTTCTATTCCTATCATTAGATTTATCAAATCTAAAATTCTTAAATGCACGTCTTACCCTCCTTACCATATAGGCTTCTTCGGTGCTATCCATGGAGGAGGAGGAAGACGCTTCGTCATCGGAGGAGGAGGGGATTTCCATCTTCTTATTCCCCTTATTTGCCAACAATGCTACTCCTCTTGAAGGTTGAATTCTAGGCTCCTCTTGTATTCCTTCAAGCCTAGTTTCGTGGAGTTCCATTGTTGAGAAGAACTCCTCCAAGGTGCTCACTTCTAAATTCTTTGAGATATAGAATGAGTCCACCATGGAGCTCCACTTTGAGGACCGGGGAAAGGCATCTATAGCCTTCATGAGCATGTCCCGGTTTGATAGCTTCTCACCTACACTTGTTAGCCCAATTAAAATTTCTTTAAACCTAGAGTGTAGTGAGGTTACCTTTTCTCCCTTTTCTAGTTTTATATTGGATAGTTGGGAGCGGAGGAGGTCTCTCCTTGCTAGCTTGGCCTCGGATGTTCCTTCATGAAGCTCAATTAGCTTCTCCCACATCTCCTTGGCGCTTAGGCATTCTCCTATTCGGTTGATTTCTTGTTGGGGGAGCACATTGAAAAGATGATGTTTTGCCTTTGAGTTCGCAAGGTGCTCCTCTCTTTGCTTCTTAGTCCATCGTGATTTTTCGATTGGTTTCCCTTCTTCATCCCTAGGAAAAATGAAACCGGATTCCATTGTAATCATTATATCAAAATCCGTTTCGAAAAATACCTCCATTCGCTTCTTCCACCAAGCGAATTCTCCTTCAAACTTCGGAGGATGGATGTTGGAGCCGGCCATTTTAAAAGTTGCTTGTTGTGGCGGTTAGTCCTCGACAAGCTTTCCTCGGCTCTGATACCACTTGTAGGGGATCGGTATGGCCGGCTAGAGGGGGGTGAATAGCCCTCGTACGTTGGACGTCGTAAATTGCTCGTCTACAAAAGATTAGCGCAAGCGGAATATACAAATACAAAGCAAAAGACAAACAATAAAACAAATGCTAACACGATGGTATAACGTGGTTCACGGCTACGCCGCTAATCCACGGTCCCTGATTCGTCCTCGGTGAATCACTCCGTTAAACCAATCCACTAAATGGTCTCTCCTTTGCACCAAGCTAGGTGGAGGTAACCTTTACAACCAAGATCACTCTTCTTACAATAGGATTGAAGTAAAGACAAGTAAGAAGAGTTTAGAGCTTGTGGGGCACTAGGAAGATCGTTTGGAGTAAGAGCATTAGCCTCTCAAAGGCTCACACCCTCTCTTTTTATAGAGAGGGCTAACTTCTTCCCGTTTGCCGCCATCAGTCGACTGCCGCCCTTGGCAGTCGACTGCCGTCACTACAACGGCCTCCGAACACGTCGGATCCCGACCGTTGTAGTCCAACGGAACTCTTAGCGATCGATGGACCTCATCGGGTCATTGCTCCCGTATCGCGCCGATCGGCTCGAGCGGTGGCGAAACCCCATTGACGATCATTCGCGCCTTGGCGATCGATAATCTTAGCGATCGGCCCACGTATGGCGATCGCATTCGCGCCTAATCCGGTCGATCATATACGGTCGAACTCACTCGACTCGGAGCGATCGGCCATGACATAGGCGATCGGCGGTGTCGAAAACCCATCGACACTTGGCGGATGGCCAAGTTTCACCTAAAACTACCCTTCCACAGGTTACAATCGCTCACTCTCATTTCTCGGAGTCCCTCGCCTTCGAAGTTCTCTTCGTTCTCGGCCATGTCCCTCGGCAGCATCAGGCGCACGGCTCTGCAATGCTCCTTCGCGTCTCTTGCCTCGAAGTCTACTTCCTCCGGCTTCACTCCAAGCTTCTCGTCCGGCGGTCCCTCGAATGCTCCAAGCGCACGGCTTCCGCAAAGCTATCCTTCACCGACTCAAGGCACGAGTCATGAGATGTGAAACTCGCCACGGCTCCATGTGCGAATTACTAAGTCCTGCACGACTTCAACGCACATATCACATCAACATATCAAACTAACTTAAACCCTTTGCCACACCATCAAAACCATATTACGGCAAGAGATTGCCCTAACACTACGAAGTTTTCTCGGTGTCGCCCGACCACCACGGTTTCCCAACTCGGGATTCTCCGGGTGTCGCTAACCTTCGGCTTAGCTTAACCATTTCCTGCACACTTAATTCAGCTCATGAGATAACAATATGACCTTAACTTTGGATCTTTGCCATAATTAAAACATAGGTTTGATTATCTAGTGCCCCTACACCAACACCTCCAAGGAGACTTTATGTGCCTTCACGTCTATGCATGCTCCCGCGGTCGCCAGAAAGGGTCTTCCTAAAATGATGGGATTCTAAGGGTTTGGTCATGTGTCCAGTATGATAAAATATGTGGGTATGACAAAATTCTCAATCACCATAGGTACATGTTCTAAAATGCCAACCGGCTTCTTGATCGTATCGTCCGCCATGCGAATACCCATGCCCGTTGGTTGTATACCACTTAGTCCCATCTCCAGGTAGGATGCATAAGGCATCATGCTAACTGATGACCCTAGATTGCACAGTGTTTCATCGAAGCTCTCTCCATAAATCATACAGGTATAACAAATTCACCAGGGTCCTCTAGCTTGGGTGGGATTTTATCTTCAATTTTAGCCTGGTTTGGTAAAGTCAAAATCATGGCTGCACACCCCCTAGTAAATTTTTTTTATGTCCTACTCCCTCACTATATATTCCCTCTTCCTTAACTTGGTTTTGCTTGGTTGATGGTGGAGGGCTATCCATGGTTTGCGATACGGTCTGGGCTATTTGGGCCACTTGTTTTTCCAGTATTTTTGTTTATCTTGTAAGCCCATCGATAGAGGACTTTAACTCCCTAAGTGCCTCTTTGGACCTCTGATGTTGGCGTTGAAATTCTGGATTGGCCTTTATTTGGGTAGCAATAAAATCTTCAATCATCAATTCCAGTCTAGATTTGGGTGGTTGTTGCCCGCTGCCCTATTGTTGCCCATATCCTCCCGATTGTTGGAAATTCCCCGAATTATTCCTATAGGAAAGGTTCGAGTGGTTCCTCCATCCGGGATTGTAGGTGCTGGAATATGGGTTGTTGGGCCTTGGATTATGGTCGCCAATCGCATCGACGTGCTCAATTTGCCCTTCGTAGCTGCCCCTCCCTCCACAGTGGTCCTCCTGATACGCTCTTACTCCTTCCCCAACAATATTGGTCACACATGCAGATGCAGGGGATATAGAGTTAAACTATCTGCTTAGTGCATCCATTCTTGCCACTAAGTGGTCGATGGAGTTGACAACATATCGACCGACTGCAGGTGCTGGGTGACTACTCTCAGAAGCCCATTGATGGTGGTTCTGAGCCACCTCTTCTATCAGCTCCTTTGCTTCCTCGATTGTCTTATTCATTAATGCTCCTCCTGCAACAGAATCGAGGGACACCTTAGTGGCGTATGTAATCCCATTATAGAATATGTGAATCACTAGCCACCTCTCTAGACCATGATGGGGGTATTCATAAAGTAGCCCTTTGTAGCGATCCCAGGCTTCGAACAAGGACTCTCCTTCTTTTTGGCAGAAGCTAGTGATCATGTGGCTCATGTGAGCATTCTTACTTGGTGGAATTTTTTTTTTTAAGAACTGCTGCTCACATTGCTCCCACATGGTGATGCTTCTTGAAGGAAGGAAGTGGAGCCATGTCTTCGCCTTTTCCCATAGTGAAAATGGGAATAGGCTTAGATGGATCGTGTCAGCTGGTACTCCATTGAGTTTCATCATCGAGCATATCTCCAAAAAGGTCTCAAGGTGCCGGTTTGGGTCATCATTCGCACCACCTCCGAATTGCCTCTACTAGACCATGTGTATAAGTGCAGGTTTCAATTCAAAGTTGTTGGTTGAGATTGATGGTCCAATTATGCTTGGCCTATATCCTCTACACTAGGGGTGCATAGTCTCGCAAAGGTCATCTACCTAAGTTTACCATAGACCCGTCTAGATCCTCCATGCCTTTCTATTCAGCTCTCTTGCGATGGTAGATTCTTTTGATTTCTAGATTTATCGGAAGCAGATTTTTCGATCCTAAATGTCTACGCATACGAAGAACCGAGACACTAAATTAGGAGTATACTTACTACTAAAAAAACTGGAAATAACCTAATCTAAATACTAAATTAAATGCAAAAAATTTAAATTAAAGGCTGATGCAATGCAACTACTGAAATTAATCTAACTAAATCTAGATATTAAAAATATAAATTAGAAGTAAATAAAAATAAAAATAAAGCAAGAAAATGAATCTAACCTACGTCCGATCCAATTATCCACTTTTTGATTCGATATCAAATCAATCAATCCCCGACAATGGAGTAAAAAACTTGATGCACGCGAATGAGACCTCAAATCTCGCGACGGGAACCGTTGAGGACTCGAAGCACATGCTCGCGCTCAATGCTCGTAAGTACATAGATGTCATAAGGTAATAAATAGATTATCAATTTCACATAGACTAAGATTCGAGTACCGATTGTTCGGTGGACGTTATGTTGGGAAATGGACGTCGCTAGAGGGGGGGGTGAATAGCACGTACGTTGCGTCTTGATGGATTTCAATCGTGCTTGCCTATGATTGTTAGTATGCAACGGAATATAGAAATAATACAAATAAATACACAAGACAAACACAAATACACAAGATATAACGTGGTTCGGAACCTCATGGTTCCTATACCACGGATTGAACTCAACGAGCTCTAGTGATGACAACACCACTAATAAAAAATCCTTCTCGACAACAAGTCGCAGGTGGAGAAACCTTGTACAATGATTACAACAGTAAAACAACAATAAGAAATGAATACAAGCCAATACAAGTAAACTACACAAATACAAGTAAAGAAAACTTTACACAATGTGAACTTGAGTGATTGCTTTTGGTTGCTTGAGAGTAGCCTTGAAGGTCTGGATTGTAGCAGCAAATCCCCTCCAAATCGCCTCAAAGAACCATGCTAAAATCCTTCTCCACGAGCTCCTTTTAAAGCTTCACCTCGGGCTAGATTCCACCTAGCAGTCGACTGATCGTGACCATCAGTCGACTGCTTCTGTAGCCATTGTGAGACAACGACTAGATCCACGTTGGATAAGTTCCAACGGATACACTGGCAGTCGACTACCATTGCCCAGCAGTCGACTGCCAGGGCTGTAGCTGACTGGCCAGTCGTCTACCGAGCATTCTGCTCCGCAACCCTGACAAACAATCAACTGCTCAAGCTATCAGTCGACTGCCTAATACTGGCAGCCAACTACTAGGCTATTTCCTGCTTATTGGAGGATCAGTGGCTAGCTAGAGTGGGGTGAATAGTGTTGGATCGAAGCGGATCGCTAGAGGGGGGTGAATAGCGATAAAAACTTTTCTTTTTGTTCGTTCATTAAAACTCGAGTAGATAATTAATTTACAGCGGAAAGATAAGCAATAAATAAAATGAGACAAATATTTTTACTTGGTTCGTAGCCTTCGGCTACTACTCCAAGGCCCTAGTGATCCTTGATCACGTACGGAGGGCAATTCACTTAAAACACTCCTCCTCGTTGGAGGTAGGAGTTTGACGATTACAAAAAACCTTCGAAAGAAAAGATAGAGAGACAAACCCTCTCTTCTATTAATGTAAAGTGCAACGATAGAAAACCTCGATTAATAAAAGGAATTGCAATATTTAAAGAGATGACAAATTAAAATATCAACAACTAAAGAGTAGAAACTAAGCTAGGGTTGTTGACAGCACTTCGTCGTAGAGTCGTTGGAGAATCATGGAGTTGGAGAGGTTTTTGAGCACTTAGAGATGATGAAAAACCCTAGGAGAGGCCCTCCTTTTATAGCCTTTGAGCCCCTTTTCGAGAGGAACTTCACCCAATAGAGTTTTGGCACATGGCTCCTTGAAAAATGGTGATAAGGCTTGACTCCTCGAGGTTGATCCTTGACCATCAGTCGACTGATGGTCATCATCAGTCGAATGATCGACGATCACCGAATCGTCGATCGTAGATAGTCGATCGATTGATGCTGAGCAATGAGTCCTCCAAGCTGGTAGTCGACTGATGCTAGCTGAAATGACAAGTTAGCTAAACAAAAATATTATTTCGACGACCTCCGACCGTCCGATCTCGACCTAGACCACCGATGGGATGTCATGGGTCAGATCTACGCTTAAGTCTATCCCCGTAAAGAGGATACGACCTCACTTACACTCGCATACACACGAGCTTACCTCGATACTTACTGTGTCACTTTCGCTTCTGGCCTTCCACTCGATTCCTTCGGCTCCCTCCGAAGTCACTCGAGTGTCGCCCGACCACCGCGGCTTCCTCCGGGTGTCGCTAGCCTTCAGCTCCAGCTATAGCAATTTTCTGCACACTCGATTCAGCTCGTGAGATAATGATATGAGCTTAACTTTGTATTGTTTGCTATAATCAAAACTTAGGTTCGACTTAGGTGCTTACTGCACCAACAATCTCCCCC
The DNA here is from genome assembly GCA_025175895.1 of Wurfbainia villosa. Taxonomy (NCBI): domain Eukaryota; kingdom Viridiplantae; phylum Streptophyta; class Magnoliopsida; order Zingiberales; family Zingiberaceae; genus Wurfbainia; species Wurfbainia villosa. Next base: position 38,615,470 of record CM046006.1, read on the forward strand.
TTTTTGATTTATGGCAAACCCACATACAAAGTTAAGTAAATAGCAAGCATGAAGAATAATAATGTGCATGAGAAACAACAATGAAGATTAAGTTGGAGTAGTAAGGATTATCTTCAAGTACTCCCCCTTGAGGAAACCTCCCCCTTGACCGAAGGCGAGTCTTGAAGAAAGTCCTTAATCCTCCCCCTTGAGGGTTGCTTTAAGTAATTAACATTACTTAAAGTTGGCCTTAGTAAAATGTTTAAGTTAAGAGGTCTTCTTAACTTGGCCCTTTCTCCCCCTTAAGTAAAACATTAACGTTTTTGTTAAGTTAAGAATTCTCTTAACTTAGCCTTTGCTTCTTTTTGTTAAAAAGTCAAAACTTAAACTTAAAGTTAACTGTTGATCATGTAAATAAATATGAAGTAAGAGTTAAAAAATCTTGACCCCTTAACTTTGGCCTTGTTCTCCCCCTTTTGCCATATATTGAAAAGTGTAAGGGTGTGTGGAAAACAACAAAAAATAAGTATTAAATTTAAAGTCCAAGCATGTTCCACATTATTTTGAAAATAATATACTGAAAATAAGCTCGTCTATAAAATGTTCAACTCATATTGGCTTGATAGATCTGAAAGATCAACCAGTCCTGGTCAGAGTCGGTTAGTATATATGATTATACTCCGTGGTTCATGGCGATGCACTAGCTCTACATCTGGAACCAGGAGTAAGGTCCTAACATCTCATGCCCATCTACGTGGCTAAGTACACAAACACATTAGTCCTATGTGTTGTGAGATGTATTAGCTCAATCTATAGGTGCATGATATCTAAGGTATGTCCTATGCTAGTTCCATGAAAATGAAAAGTAAGAAATAGTAGTACGAAAATATAATTTGTAAGTTCCTATTCTACTACACACATGCCCAATTTTCATCTTAATAGACTGAATTCGGCTTCGAGTAGGGGTTTAGTAAATAGGTATGTCAAGTTAGACTTCGATTCGACGTATTCGAGTTGTATGACTCCGTTGGCCACATGTTCTCGAATGAAATGGTGTTTGACCTCTATATGTTTGGTCCTAGAGTGACATATCGGATTCTTAGTAAGGTTAATTGAACTAATGTTATCTATGTGGAGTTTTGTGTTCGTAAAGTCTAACTTAAAGTCGTGGAGAGTGTGCTTCATCCAAAGAAGCTGAGTGACACACTCACCCATCGCGATGTATTCGGCTTCGGTGGTAGATAAGGCAACACAGTGTTGCTTCCTAATGCACTAACTCACTAGACTCGAGCTGAGAAGTTGACAATAACCACTCGTACTCTTTCTATCGAGCTTACTACCGGCATAGTCCGAATCAGAGTAGCCGGTTAGTTTGAACTCGGTAGATCTAGGGTACCAAATATCGACATTAAGTGTACCCTTTAGATATCTAAGGATACACTTGACTAGAGTTAGGTGAGACTCCTTGGCACAGGTTTGGAACCTTGCGCACATACTTACTGCAAATAGGATATCAGGAGACTCCTTATTATGCTCCTATAGTATTTTAAATCAATTGAGTTTCCGATTAAATCTTCTTCTATATTCACATTAGTTGCCATTGGGATATTAATAATTTTAGCGTCTTGCATTCCAAAGCATTTGATTAATTCCCTAGTATATTTGCGTTGATGTAGGTATATTTCATCTTTAGTTTGTTTAATTTGTAGACCTAAGAAGAAACTTAACTCGCCTACTAAATTCATTTCAAATTCACTTTCCATAAGTGAAATGAACTCATTTAGTAGGATTGAGTTGGTGGTTCCAAAAATAATATCATCTACGTAGATTTGGGCTATGAATATGTCTTTACCTAAGGTTTTTACGAAAAGGGTTGGGTCAACTACACCTTGGTTAAATCCTTTGGACTTGAGATAAATCGAAAGTCTCTTGTACCAAGCTCGAGGAGCTTGTTTAAGTCCATAGAGAGCTTTCTTTAACCTAAGGACATGGTCGGGTTTATCTAAACTTTCGAAATCGGGGGATTGACTAACATAAACCTCTTTTTTAATGTATCCATTCAAGAACGCAGATTTCACATCCATTTGAAACAACTTAAATCCTCGATGTACAGCATATGCTAATAGCATTCGAATGGACTCTAATCTAGCTACTGGGGCATAGGTCTCGTCGTAATCTAAACCTTCAACTTGACTAAACCCTTTAGCAACTAGTCTAGCTTTATTTCTAACTACTTCACCTTTATCATCAAGTTTATTTCTAAACACCCACCTTATTCCAACGATTGTTTTATCTTTAGATGGTGGTACTAATTTCCATACTTCATTCCTAGTGAATTGAGCCAGCTCTTTTTGCATTGCAATAATCCAATCGGGATCAAGAAGAGCTTGGTCAATAGTTTTGGGTTCAATTTTAGAAATCAAGGAGATTTGACTAAGGTTTCTGTATGAGGCTCTAGTTCGAACTCCTAGACTTGGATCACCTATCACTTGGTCGATAGGATGATTCATTTGAGTCCTAGTTGGATTTGGGTTTGAGTCTACAACTTGATCCATAGGATGACTCGTTTGAGTTCTAGTTTGGTTGGCGTCATCTATCACTTGGTCGATAGAGTGACTTGGTTGACTTAGGTTAGGATTAACACTAGACATGATCTCCGGATCAGAGTTAGGTCTAGTATGAATCGGCTCGCTAATTGGGGTTGCCGGGGGTTTTGTAGGTTCGTGTCCTTCATCAAATACTACATTGATAGTCTCCTCGACTCTAAGGGTGTCATGGTTATATACTCTATAAGCTCTACTTGTAGTCAAGTATCCTAGAATGATTCCGGTCGTGGTTTTGGATGTAAATTTCCCTAGGTAATCCTTAGTGTTTAGGATATGTACCTTACACCCAAATACCCTAAAGTACTTGATGTTAGGTATTTTATCGTGATAAATCTCGTATGAGGTCTTAAGGTGCCTCTTTACCATTAGGATCCTATTTTGGACATAGCATGTCGTACTCACGGCTTCCGCCCAAAACCTATCGGGTAGGTTATACTCATTTAACATTGTCCTAGCGGCTTCTTGTAGGGTTCTATTTTTGCGTTCTACTAGGCCATTTTGTTGTGGAGTTCTAGGGCAAGAGAACTCATGGTGGTATCCATTTAGGTTACAGAATTCTGTAAACCTATGGTTCTCGAATTCACCACCATGATCAGTCCTAAGTCTTTTGATTTTAATGCTTTGTTGATTTTCTATTAATTTAAATAGGTTGATTAATTGATCTAGGGTATCACTTTTGTGTTTGATGAACCTAACCCAAGTAAATCTAGAATAGTCATCAATTATGACTAAGCAAAATTTACTTCCATTAAGTGACTTAGCTCTGTGTGAATCAAATAGATCCATGTGTAGTAGCTCAAGCACACTTTTGGTTCGTTCTTGATTAGTTAGTTGATGTTGTGTCATAGATTGTTTACCTTGTTGACACGCATTACATATTTTATTGTTCAAGTTATTGAAGTTAGGCAAACCTCTGACTAAGTCACTCTAACTCATCTTGTGGATGAGTCTTGGGTGTGAGTGACCGAGTCGTCGGTGCCACAACCATGATTCCTCTTGCCGTGTCATAAGACACTTAGTTGAGGAGTTAGTTAAGTTAATAGTGTAAATATTGTTATTTCTAGTTCCCTTAAGAATTATTTTAGAAGTTTCATTTGTATTAATCACGCATTCATTTTCTAGAAATATGACCTTATAGTTATTATCACACAATTGGCTTACACTAAGTAAATTATATTGGAAATTTTCTAATAATAAAACATTTTGAATAAAAAAATTTGAGTTGAGCTCAATATCACCTGATCCGATGATTTTGAGCTTGCTGTTATTTTCGAAGGCTACTGATCCTTGTCATTTGAATCGAAGCTTCGAAAACTTGAGTTGATCCCCAGTCATGTGTCGGGAGCAACCACTGTCCAACATCCATTGATCCTACACGCAAGGTAGTTGGATCGGATATTGGATTTATTAAAGATTGGTTGAAGATTATTAACCTAAATCATCTCACCCATGTCTACATGATCAAACATGTTAACCCTATATGTTCTTGTGAGATGACTTCCAATTTTATTTGATTTAAATTTAATGACTTGAACACTTGTCAACCTTGCGTTAGATTCGAATTTGATCTTAAGCTCATCAAGTCACCTTTTCAAGATCATGGCTTCCAGGTCGTGGCGAGGCACAGAGGCCTTCTTTGATCGGAACAACGACCACTTCCTTAGACAAAGCCATTTTCAAGAAAATAGAGACTTGACTTACCTAAGACCACTTCCTGGTCTAACTAGTCTAGGATACGGTGAGGTAGCTTCAACTAGTTCCGCTCGGTCAAGTGCACCGAACTAGATACGCCTTATCTAGCCCGAATACACAAGACTCCGCTTTCCTAGTGTACTATCATCTCGCCGTGTCCTGGTACTATGTTATCAAGTATTGACGAGTTATAGTCCTATCTAACCATTCTAAAAAGAAAAATCAAACTAAATAAAGAACCTAAGCATGCAATTTTTTAAGTTAAAATACAAACAAGTTTCGTACTAGCTCCCCCTTGACCGTTGAATTAGTTCGGTCTCTCCACATAGTGGATTTGGTCCTTGGGAACCCAGTACTGGTTCGATCCTAAGTTTGAAATCAAGGTGGTCTTAGGGACCCATGCTTGGACACGTTTTTTATGTCGACTTACAATCGACATATATGACTTGTTGGTCGTGTTTGAGCTAAACCCTAGTCCGACCTTGTTGTATACGACCCTTTGCGATCCAAGTAGGAGGTCAAGTCCTTTGGATCCCAAAGTAAACCTTTCCAACGTATTCCTAAGATCTTCAACTTGACTCTTCAAGAGTGAGTTCTCAACTTCGAGTTTTTCAACCCGAGTTGAGTCCTCCTCTTGAACTCGACTAGTCGAAGAGGCTAGGGAGACCTTGTGTTTGAGGAGTTTAACTTCCTCAACTAGGGTCTCGACCTTGGACTCGGACTTAGCTAATTTTCTATTTAAAAACTTAATTGCATTATAAAGTGTACTAATAAGTGATCGACTTACCTTGAGTGTATCTTTTGAACCGGATGTGTATCCGTGGCTTGTCTTGAATAGTGCTTCACAGTCCGACTCGTGTTTGGTTTCCGATTCATGTTTCGGTTCTGACTCCATCTCTGATTCCACCGGTTTAGCCATGAGAACACGATCATTATCTTCTTCTTCGGATGCTTCTTCCCAAGTAGCATTGAGTGCCATTTTGTGTTTTGGTGCTTTGTTCTTGAGTTTTGGGCATTCGGACTTGATGTGTCCAAACATGTTGCATTCGTAGCATCTAATATTTGAACTTTTAGGCTTACCTTCGTTGGGTCAAGTGACAGTTCATTTTCGGCCCTTGACTATCCTTCGAACTAGGTTGACTAGTTCGGCCTCCATTATCAAGTCGACCTCCGAATCGGACTCATCCTCTTCTTCCTTCGGGGGTGGCTTGCTTGCGGTTTTCTTCTTTGAACCTGCAAAAAGTGCTATACCCTTCTCGGGTTCTGAGTTAGACTGCTCATGAAGTTCAAAATCGGAAAATAATTCATCTAACCTAAGTTTCGAAAGATCCTTGGAGACCTTGTAGGCATCGACCATGGATGCCCACAAGGTAGTCCTCGGAAAGGAGTTAAGAACATACCTTATAAGGTCGCGGTTTTTGACCTTTTGCCCGATCGCGTGTAGATTGTTGACTATGTCTTGGACGCAGGCGTGAAGTTGCGTCGCGGACTCGTGTTCCTGCATTTTTAGATTATATAGTTTATTAAACAAAAGATCACGCTTACATACCTTGGCTTCATCGGTCCCTTCGTGTAGCTCCACTAGCTTTGTCCAAAGGTCCTTTGCGCTGATGAAGGGGCCGACGCGATTAAGCTCCTCCTTGGACAAGCCACATTGGAGGATTTGAGTTGCCTTGGCATCGGCTTCGACTTGTCTTTTTGTCGCATTGGTCCATTGGTCATAATCCAAGGATTCTCCCACTTTGTTAGTCGGAAGTGTGAATCCCGTTTGGATTATGATCCACATCTCAATTTGGGTTTTAAGAAAGCACTCCATCCGACCTTTCCAGTAACGGAAATCATCTCCGTTGTAAAACGGAGGTCAGACGGTGCTAAAACCCTCGAGATGGGCCATTTGGAAGGGAAACCTTGTCACACAAAATACCAAAAAAAACATGAAAAAGTTTCCAAGACTTCTCCTTGGATTAGTAATGTAGGAAATGAAAATAAACAAAAGGAATAAACGAGAAATAACCAACTAAAATAAAAGATGAGCACTTACAACCTTCGATGTCCCAAAAATGGTACTAAACGTTGGTTTTTGGGGATGAAGACAGATTATTACGAGGGTGAACCCTGGTAAGAAGTGTAGATTTCTCCGAGAGCTTCATTTTTTTAGGTATCCCGTTTCGTGGGTCAATTTGTACGAAAAGTTATGTTCGTTTTACCGTCGGCTACTCCAAAAGCGAATACTTGCAAAACAAAACCAAAAGAAGACTACCAAGACTTCGTCTTGGATTAGTAGTGTGGGAGAAAAATTTAAACGAACGAAAAACAAATATGTAAAAAATGCTAGATTGGTGGTTTCACCAAATCTAAGTGCCCCCGGCTCTGATACCAATTGTTGGATCGAAGCGGATCGCTAGAGGGGGGGGGTGAATAGCGATAAAACCTTTTCTTTTTGTTCATTCGTTAAAACTCGAGTAGATAATTAATTTGCAGCGGAAAGATAAGCAATAAATAAAATGAGACAAATATTTTTATTTGGTTCGTAGCCTTCGTCTACTACTCCAAGGCCCTAGTGATCCTTGATCACGCACGGAGGGCAATTCACTAAAAACACTCCTCATTGGAGGTAGGAGTTTGACGATTACAAAAAACCTTCGAAAGAAAAGATAGAGAGACAAACCCTCTCTTCTATTACTGTAAAGTGCAATGATAGAAAACCTCGATTAATAAAAGGGATTGCAATATTTAAAGAGAAGACAAATTAAAATATCAACAACTAAAGAGTAGAAACTAAGCTAGGGTTGTTGACAGCACTTCGTCGTAGAGTCGTCGGAGAATAGCAGAGTTGCAGAGGTTTTTGAGCACTTAGAGATGATAAAAAAATTAGGAGAGACCCTCCTTTTATTTGAGCCCCTTTTCGAGAGGAACTTCACCCAATAGAGTTTTGGCACATGGCTCCTTGAAAAATGGTGATGAGGCTTGACTCCTCGAGGCTGATCCTTGACCATCAGTCGACTGATGGCCATCATCGATCGGTGATGGCGACATCGATCGAATCGCGACCTCGAGCGATTATTTGTTGGCGACAATCGAGTCCTCCAAGCGGCGTGATGATGCTAGCTGCAAGGCAAAGTTAGCTTAACAAAAACATTAATTTGATGGCCTCCGACCATCCGATCTCGACCTAGACCACCTATAGGATGTTTTTGGTCGGATCTACGCCTAAGATCATCCCCGTACAGAGAATACGACCTTACTTAATCTAGCACACACACGAGCTTACCTCGATACTTACTGTGTCATTTTCACTTCCGACCTTCCATTCGATTCCTTCGGCTCCCTTCGAAGTCACTCAAGTGTCGCCCGACCACCGCGGCTTCCTCCGGGTGTCGCTAGCCCTCAGTTCCAGCTATAGTAATTTTCTGCACACTCGATTTAGCTCGTGAGATAACGACATGAGCTTAACTTTGTATTGTTTGCTATAATCAAAACTCAGGTTTGACTTAGGTGCCTACTGCACCAACAAATAGCCCCAATTCGTGTATACGGTGGAAGTCGATCATTCTTCATGTGCTCGTCTACAATTCTCGTTAATGCGCAGCGAAATTATAATAAAACAAAAACACAACAAGAATACAAGAGACAACACACGATATATGTGGTTCGGAACCTTAGGGTTCCTATTCCATGGGTGTGCTCAACGAGCTCGTGTTATGCGCATGACACTAACAACAACACCTTCTCGACAACACGTCGGAGGTGGAGAAACCTCGTACAAGCAAATACAACAATGTAATACAAGCAAATACAAATACAACAAGAAATACAAGTAAAAAACACTTTACAAACTTCGCTTTGAACACTTGCTTGTTGCTTGCTTTGGATTGCTCTTGAAGGGCTATAATGCAGCAGCAATTCCCCTCCAAAATCTCCCCAAAAGTCTTGTTGAAATCTTCCCCCAAGCTCCTCCTTTTATGCTTGCCTCGGGCTGATTTTGCGCCGATCAGTCGACTGCTCGTGACCTCCAGTCGACTGCTGCTGTAGCTGTTGTCTCACAACGGCTTAATCCACGTTGGTAAAAAACCCAACAAATAACCATTAGTCGACTGATCCTACCCATCAGTCGACTGGTAACCCCATCAGTAGAGTGCTCGACGCAATCACTCGATTGGAAAATATTCTATGCCCAAATTTACCCCGATTAGTCGACTGATCTCCCTCATTAGTCGACTGATGGTGTCAGTAGTCGACTGCCCTCACTCGACAAATGACTGTTTGGCCAGAACTTGGTCAGTTGATGTGCACGGACGCGACATCGAATCTCACGATGGATACCATCGAGGACTCAAAGCGCATGCTCGCGCTCAACGCCCTCAAGTGCACGGATGTCGTCAAGTAATAAAGATTTATTGATCCCACAGGGACTGAGATTCAAATACCAATACGCTAAGTGGTTGCAATTTTTCGGACGTAATCTCTGAGAGAGTCGGTTGGTGAGGACTATCGATGGACCCTACTCTGTACGGTGTCACACGGAGGAGGAAAAGAGTGTGCCGGGGTCTTAAAAGGCGATTCTAGGACTTCGGTTTCACTTGTGTACCACAGAACAATGTTGTAAATTAGCGTCGTCTAAATGTCTACCTACGATTTTCGAGAAGGGACATCATACACTCTCCCGCAGAGCCACCGTATTCACCGGGAGCTATCTCTGCCCAAAAGGACGGGATAGAGGGTATGAGGATGCCAAATCAATCCTTGCGGTGGACCGTTTCCGATTCCACCGCTCCCTTCTCCCCACAGTTATGGGAGGTCAGGTTTACCCCTAGGTTCCTTGGATCAAACCTTTTAAATTTTAGATTGCGAGGGTTGTCACCACCTCGTATCGCCTAAGCATAGCGGAAAGAAAGCCAAACACACGTAGATATAATAGAGAGCAAATACCAATTGTCAAATCAAACTTATGGCCAGAATTTAATATGAACCAACATTGTTTATGTACACAAGCTACTCCCTAATCCTAGAATCGAAAGTACTACTCCATAAATATGAAGGAAGAATCACAAAACATGTTTAAGTTTGAATACAATAGAAATAGAGCACAGAAATAGAGATATACGATGCTTCGTGAACTTCTCTCCGCTGTTATATTGCAAGTTGTGGACCTCCGGCGGCATTCCTCCTCCCCGCTACAAGTTACCGAAGCTTTTTAGGGCTTTGGCGTGTCGTCCTAGCCGTCGTGCCCCCCCCTAGGGATTGGGCGGAGCCATCCTTATATAGACATCGCCTCGGACCGCTATAAAATATGAAAAAAGCCTTAGTCACGCAAATACATCGGGCCGTCACACGGCCGTGTGTTTCCACACGGCCAGACCGTGTGGCCCTGGGGTGCTGTTCTTTGCCCATTGGACATGGTTGTGTGAATCCACATGCCTTGGTCATGTCTCACTCTGCGTCTAGCTGCAAAAGTCCTTCTTTTGCTCCAAAAATGCATCTTTTTAATAAGAAAAGCTAACCTGCACACAAAATTACAACGAACAAACCTCCGAACCAGAAAATAGGCAATGTGTGCAAGAATAGAGTAACATATGCATGAAACTAACACAAAATGTAACAAGATGTGAGCGAAAACTACTCCTAAAACTCTATATATTTTACTCACATCACTTCCCCCAGACTTAAATCTTTGCTTGTCCTTAAGCAAACCTCAGTGTCATAAAATTTTAAAAAGACATTGTTCCATAATTAGCATGCTAAATAAATTTATCAAGTGGTATTTGCAATCAAAGCAAAACAGATATGTTCTAAAAATTCACTAAGTTAGCTCCTCGTGCTCGTGCTAGGCGAATCATTCTTAGGGGATGTCCGTTCCATGGTGAGTTAAGTCGTCGCCCTATAGATTTCCTAAGGTTTCTGGCTCTTAGGAACTTACCTGCCCAAAGCGAGGGTCGTTCCCAGAGATCTAGCATAAAGTCTCAAAGGTGTGCTCGGTATTGAGAGAAATTGGGAGGTGTTTCTCCAGTAACCTAACTCGGTCTCAAAGGGGCACCTAGCCATTTCCACCCACGACAACTGTTTTTTTATCCCTCTCAATCTCTCTTTTTTTTTCTTTTTTTTTCTTGTCATTTCTTTTTCTCTCCCTTTTTTTCTTTTATTTCTCTTTTATTTTTCGGCTCATAGGAATTTCGATTTTTCCAAATGGGCTTACACAATCCGAGCATCTCCAATAACTAAAATGCTAAACCTAGAGTCACCTATGGATTCCAAAGTACTAGACTACTGAAGTGAATCATAACTATGTATGTACTAGATTCTCCCTTTCAGAATATTCAACATGTGTAAGTGCAAAAATAAAGCTAACCAGTGTAGGTCTAGAACATTCAATAGAGCGAATAGAATAAAATATCACAAGATAAATGGAGTTAAGCTACCTATGGGAACAACTCATGCAAGCAACTTTCAAAAATACTACTGAGGTAGCTTTACAGACACAAAAAATTAAGTACTGAAAGGAACTAAACAACCCATGCATGCATGAACAAATGAAAATACCAGAAAAGAAACTACTGCTAGGAAACAAAATAAAATAGATTTTGGGGTCTCCCTCCCAGACTTAAACAAAAATATACCTCTAATATGGTGGACGAGGTCGAAAGTCTGGGAGCCTGGGCATCTTTGGAACTTGGGAGAACCTACTGTTGAGCCGCTGATGCCACATATACATGTAGTCGATCTGGGAACTGGTGGATGCAGTGGCTGCTCGGTGCTCCTCCTCCCTAGCCCACTGTGCCTGCTGGGTGTGCATATGCTGTCGCATCTCCCTGCAATAGGAGGCCTCATCCTGGCGATGAGCAACCTCCTCCTGGAAGTATATGCGGGTGTCATCGTAAAACTTCTCAGCCCACTGGAAATGCTCCTGGAATCCCTGGAATTGCACCTGCTGGAAGGCGCTCTACTCCTCCCATTGCTGCCTCTGTGCCTGCTGCTCAGTGTAAATGTCGTCGAGGCTCGATCAGAACTCCGAGAAATCGTAGGCCGATGCACCTACATCCTGCTCAAAAGTAGAAAAAGATGGTGGTGCAGGTGTAGGCTCATGTCGGCGTGGACTAGGTGGGCTCCTATGCATGTGTGGACTGGAGGGAGAGTGATACAAAGGTGGAGAGATGGGTGCTGATGTGGATGGTCCCTCATGTGGAGGGGACTCCACTATCAGGTCTAAGCGCCAATTAGCGTGTATAGCGATGGTGGTACGATCCGAGTCGGAGAGCCTAAAGGCCGTAAGATTTTTCCTTACAAAGCATAAGGAGTCTCCTTCTCTTACAATCATCTTCATGGCCATGCATACTCCTAGGTCGATCCTAGGGCTCCCCTCTATACTCTCTAATGCTGTGTAGTCGTACCCCATCCTATAACAAATGTGGGTAAGTAGGCCTCCCACAATTGATCTCTCTGCGTGCTGCTTTGCCCATCTTCACTAAGTGTCTAATGAAGTGGGACCCTACATCGATGCTACTCCTTTCTTGTACCATATCCCATAAGCAAAGCAGCTCGCTGGCTCTAACTACACCGTCACTCTCCCCATGACCAAATATGGTACTAGCCATGATACGGTGTAGGTATCGAAAGACGGGGTTTTGGAGGTGCGACGCTTTGGCTCTAGATGGGTCATAAGTGTGCTTCCCTATCAACTCAGTCCAAATCATACGAGAGTTGTACCCATTAGGGGTCCTTCTCTCTCCCCCGCTTGGCAAGCCAAAGCATGAGTTCCATTGGTGAAGGGTCCACTCATGCTCAATATTAAAAAGCCTAAAAGTTATCCTACCCTCCTCGCTCTCTCTACCCGTTAAAACTTCCTCCTCTAAAGAACTCAAAAATTCCAAAACTATCCTAGGGTAGGTTAGGTGCTTTATTCCCATAATCTCTTCCCACCCCATTTTTGCAGATAGGGTTTGTATATCACCCAACAACCCTAAAGATTCTAGTAAATTCTCATCTAAGTACCTAGTAGTAGTAAGTTTACGAGTAGAGAAAATATTGTACCTATCTCTATGTTCATTATTGCGAAAAAGTAGAGGGGGTAGGGCGTTACCCTCTTCCAGAGCTTGAGGGGTGTCGGCTCTCCATGTTCATCGCTCTGAGGCGCCGGATCGGGATGCTACGGTCTTAGTCCTCCTCATCCTTGCTCCTTTTGGCTTCTTTAGATGTTAGAAATGCTTCTAGAGGAAGGGGAAAGCGAAATCACACGGCGCAAATGGGGTGAAAACACACGGCTCACCCCTTTTAACCTCGGGCGCCATGACCGTGTGAAAACACACGGCCAGGCCATGTGCGCCTCTGTTCAATCGGGAACGACCGTGGGAAAACACACGACCAGGCCGTGTGTTCCCATTTTTTGCCTATTTATGCACCATGGCCTAAATTTCCTCATACACTTCGCCGTGTAGGCTAATATGGGTCTCATTTTTGCCTAGCAAAGTTCTTTTTTATTCCTAACTCTAAATGTGATGGAAATCAAAACTAAAATCAAACAAATGTATGCAATGCAATCGAAAAGGGAAATCTAAAACTAAACTTGGGTTGCCTCCCAAGAAGCACTTTGTTTAAGGTCATTTAGCTCGACTGCACTCTTCTATCAACTCGGCTCTGGTGGTTTAGTGAACCTCCATTCATCCATCTCGGGATCTTGATCTGGAGGTTCCGGCTTCATTCTATTAATCGTGAAGCTGTCAAAGTAGGGAGCTCTGTGCTCCGAAAGGTTGAAAAGGATGATCTCCCCATCTACCTCCAGGGAGATCTGATGTGCCTTCACATCTATGCACGCCTCTACGGTCGCTAGAAAAGGCCTTCCCATAATGATAGGATTCTAGGGATTTGGTCTTGTGTCTAGTATGATGAAGTCCGTGGGTATCACGAAATCTTCAATCATCACAGGTACGTGTGGTAGCAGGCCAACGAGCTCCTTTACTGAATCATCCCCCATACGAATACCAAGATTCGCTGGTTGGAGCCCACTCAGTCCCATTTTCAAAAAATATTCGTAGGGCATCACACTGATTGATGACCCCAAGTCGCATAGTGCTTCGTCAAAGCTCTCCCCATAAATCGAGCAGGGAATAACGAATTCACCAAGGTCCTCAAGCTATATTAGGATCTTCTCTTCAAACTCAGCTTGGTCAGGTAGGGTGGAAATCATGGCTGCACACCCCTTGACGAATTGGCTACTTTGCCCTACTCCTTCCTCTTTTCCTTGACTCACCAGAGAGTTCTTCACAGGTTGTGACACGGATTGGGCTATTTGGGCTACTTGTGTCTCCAACATCCAGGTATGACTTGCAAGGCCATCAACTGTGGCCTTCAAGTCTCTCAGTGCTTCTTCAGACTTCTGATGTTGGCGACAAAATTTCTCATTGGCCTTAGTTTGGGTAGCGATGAAGTCCTCCATCATCAATTCCAGTCTGGACTTCTATGGTCGCTGCCCATTGCCCGACTGTTGCCCATACCCTCCGAATGGTTGGGGGTTTCTCGAGCTATTTTTGTAGAAGAAATTCGGGTGACTCATCCATCTGGGATTGTAGGTATTAGAGTATGGGTTGTGGGGCCTTTGATCATAGTCCCCAATCGCGTCACAGTACTCAATCTGCTCGTCTTAGGTCCCCTGCCCTCCATAGTGGTCCTCACAATATGCTGCTGCTCCCTCTCCAAAATCAATGGGCGTGCATGTAGATGAAGGATTCAAAGATTCAAACCGTCTGCTGAGCGTGTCCATCCTTATTGAAAGGTGGTCCATGGAGTTGACAGTGTATCATCCTGCTGCAGGCGTGGGTTGATCACGTTCGGAAGCCCATTGATGGTTGTTTTGTGCCACCTCTTCAATAAGCTCCTCTGCCTCCTCTATGGTCTTGTTCATTAGTGCTCCTCCTGTGGCAGAATCTAGGGACATCTTTGTGGCGTAAGCGATCCCATTATAGAAAATGTGGATCACCATCCACCTCTCCAGTCCATGGTGGGGGCATTGATAAAGTAGCCCCTTGTAGCAATCCCATGCTTCGAATAAGGACTCCCCCTCCTTCTGACGAAAGCTTGTGATAAGATGGCGCATGTGAGCAGTCTTACTTGGTGGGAAGTATTTATTTAGAAATTGCTGCTCACACTGCTCCCATGTGGTGATGCTGCCAGAGGGTAGAGAGTGAAGCCAAGCCTTAGTCTTATCCCACAGTGAAAATGGGAACAGGCTCAGGCGGATCGCGTCAGAGGGGACTCCATTCAGTTTCATAGTTGAGCAGATTTCAAGAAAAGTCTCAAGGTGCCGGTTCGGGTCTTAAGTCGCAGCTCCCCCGAATTAGCTCTGCTGGACCATATGTATAAGTGTCGGCTTCAGCTCAAAGTTATTCGCCGAAATAGACGGTCCAACTATGCTCGGCCTGAATCCTCTAGCGCTAGGAGCTGCGTAGTCCCGCAGAGGTCAGCTTCCTATGTTCACCTCGGATGCAACTTGATCTTCCATCTTTCGCTGTGCTGCTCTTCGACGGTGAAAGGTTCACTCAATCTCTAAGTCGATCGGAATTAAACCTTCCGACCCTAATCATCTAAGCATACGACGAACCAAACCACAAAGTTAAGAGTGTTAACCTAATGCTAAAAGTAGAAAATAAATAAGTCTAGCAAATAAAAATCTAAGATGCAATAAGTAAATAAAAAACTACTGCTGAAAATAAAAACTAAATCTAAATATGGAAAATAAAACTAAAGCAAATAAAGTAAACTAATAAGAAAATAAAGCAAGTAAATAATCTAATCCTAAGTCTGATCCAATTTACCACCGTTCGATTTGATATCGAATCGACAATCCCCGACAATGGCGCCAAAAACTTGATGCGCACAGATGCGACCTCGAATTTCGCGACGGATATCGTCGAGGACTCAAAGTGCACGCTCGCACTCAATACCCGCAAGTGCACGGATGTCGTTAAGTAATAAAGATTTATCGATCCCATAGGGACTGGGATTCGAATACCAATACACTAAGTGGTTACGATTATTCGGATGTAATCTCTGAGAGAGTCGGTTGGTGAGGACTATCGGTGGACCCTACTCTGTACGGTGTCACACGGAGGAGGAAAAGAGTGTGCCGAGGTCTTAAAAGACGATTCTAGGACTTTGGTTTCGCTTGTGTACCACAGAACAATGTTGTTGATTGGCGTCGTCTAAACGTCTACCTACAGTTTTGGGGGAAGGGATATCATACACTTTCTCGCAGAGCCGCCGCATTCACCGGGAGCTATCTCCGCCCAAAAGGATGGGATAGAGGATACGAGGATACCAAATCAATTCTTGCGGTGGACCGTTTCCGATTCCACCGCTCCCTTCTCCCCGCAGTTACGGGAGGTCAAGTTTACCCCTAGGTTCTTTGGATCAAACCTCCTAAATTTTAGATTGTGAGGGCTATCACCACCTCCTATCGCCTAAGCACAGTGGAAAGAAAGCCAAACACACGTAGATATAATAGAGAGCAACTACCAATTGTCAAATCAAACTTATGACCAAAAATTAATATGAACCAACATTGTTTATGTACACAAGCTACTCCCTAATCCTAGAATCGAAAGTACTACTCCATAAATACGAAGGAAGAATCACAAAACATGTTTAAGTTTGAATACAATAAAAATAGAGCACAGAAATAGAGATATACGATGCTTCGTGATCTTCTCTCCGGCGTTGTATTGCAAGTTGTGGACCTCCGGCGGCATTCCCCCTCCCCGTTGCGAGTTATCGAAGCTTTTTAGGGCTTCGACGTGCCATCCTAGCCGTCGTGCCCCCCCTAGGGTTTAGGCGGAGCCATCCTTATATAGACATAGCCTCGGACCGCTACAAAATCTAGAAAAAGCCCTAGTCATGCAAATCCGTCGGGCCGCCACACGGCCATGTGTTTCCACACAGCCAGGCCGTGTGCTGTCCTGGGGTGTTGTTCTTTGCCCATTGGACATGATCGTGTGAATCCACATGCCCTGGTCATGTCCCAATCTGCGTCTAGCTGTGAAAGTCCTTCTTTTGCTATGAAAATGCATCTTTTTCACAAGAAAAGCTAACCTGCACACAAAAGTACAACGAGCATACCTCTGAACCAGAAAATAGGCAATGCATGCAAGAATAGAGTAACATATGCATGAAACTAACACAAAATGTAACAAGATGTGAGCGAAAACTACTCCTAAAACCTTATATGTTTTTCTCACATCATTAGTCGAACACCGGTCGAGTCCAATCGACCTAGAGTAGTCGACTGGTACCTATACCAATCGACTGATGTCGGGTAAAACCTCAAACACCAAGTTGTTTGAGTATCCGACCGTCGGGTAAACCCTCAAACACCATGTTTAAGCATTCGACACTCAGTCTTAGCCACTTAGCTAAGTCTGCCTCATCCTCTCATGGAGTTCCCCACCGAAGCTCTCTTCCCTCGGCCTATGTCCCTCAGATGCACCAAGCGTACGACTTCGCAATGCCATCCTTCGCGTCTCTTGTCCTCGAAGTATGCTTCCCATGGGCCTCACTCCATTCGCTCCCTATTTGACGGTCCCTTGGATGCACCAACCGCACGGCTTCGCAATGCCATCCTTCACCGACTCAAGGACCCCGAGCCTAGTTAACTTGCCAAGTCCTCAAGACTTCCCACACCAAGCCTCATGCTTGGATTTTCCATGCCAAGCCCCATGCTTGGACTTTCACCGCCAATGCTACACACTTGGACTTACGTGGCCAACCCATGTTGGACTTTCCAACACCAAGCCCTATGCTTGGATTTTCCCAACACCAAGCCCCATGCTTGGACTTTTCACCACCAAGACTACACACTTGGATTTATGTGGTCAACCCATGTTGGACTTCCCATGATAATCCCATGTCATACATTTTGTCTAACATCAAAATACAGTTCGAGTCAAACTCGAGTCATGGGTTGATTACACCAATAATCTCCCCCTTTTTGATGTTTGACAAAACCTCAAACTCAAGTTTACCAATTATCCCCAATTGGCAATTCTCACATCCCAATGAGAATTCCAACTATCCTAATTAGTAACTTCTCCCCCTTTTTGACATACATCAAAAAGGTCCTCCCCAAGGTTATGAATGTCTCATATCCCAATGAGATCTTACAATCTCTCCCTTGGAGGAACAAACATGCCTACAATCTTTCTAGTGATAAGTCACATATCACTTAAGAAAGGCAATCCCAAATTTTCCTCCCATGAGGAAAAATACACATCCATCTTTCTATGATGGATACCTCCCCCTAAAGGCTTGCTCCCCCTTGACCATTACACCAACAATGTCCTTGGAGAGTCCCTAAGCCAATAGGAACGCTAAACAATCAAAATTAAGGCAAAGTTCAACAATGAAGTCTCACACACCTTAAAATTGATACTCACCCTAAACACTTCTCCTAATCCATATCTAATAGATTTCCACCATTTCTAATGCTCTCCAAAGCATGTCCTAGGATTAGGAGTGGTTAGGGGACCAAACCATAGCTGAACATGGGCCTAACAACCAAGGTTTACCCGAAATCAGCATTATCAGTCGACTCTCTCAGATATCAGTTGACTCCTTCCCACATCAGTCGACTGCCATCCATGGCAATCGACTGATAACTGCAAAATGCAGTTTTTAATTTTCAGAACTCAAGTTCCGAAATTCATAAGTAAATATACATACATTGAAAAATCATGAAAATTTGTACGTATATTACTTATCACAAACATTATGGATGAAAAATATTTGAAAATTATTTTACCCACAAAATAGTGATATTTATACAAAGTTCAAAAGTTGAGAAAAGCTTCAATATTGAGCCCTCTTTGTATCACCTCATTCAATGGTGATTGCTATCAAAAGATAGACTTCACCAAGGTTTTTCAAAATGATTTTGAAATATTTTTAAAACCTTTAATTTCATTTTCCTAAACATCTCACTTGTATCTAGATGTGTGAAATAAATACAAGTCAAGTTCTAATGAGATGTGGGCTTTGTTCATTTAGGTTCTCATGCATTTTTCTAGGCAACATTATTTGATTCCCTTATGCATGGTACCTCAAATCATGCCTTAGTCCTTAAATCCATTTTATTTATGCATGAATGATGATTATGGCTAATTGATACAAAGATAAGAGCATCTGCCAAAATCATGATGTCATGGCATGTGATTGAAATCTAAGCATACATGACATATAAAAATAACTCTAAATATGATCATGACATTTTACATGATAAAAGTAAATATGATGTCATGTCATGACAAGGCAAACAAAGCATGACAATTATAAAATACTATAGTATAGAATACCCAAGTGTTAAGCCCAAATTGTCATTTCTAGGATTAAGTCCATTTTTGCCTTAATGCCAATTATCCCCTTAGTGTGCCAAAAGACCAAAATGGAACACCATTACTCCTAAGACTTAATTGTGTCAATTTAATCATTTTTCAATTTCTCAAAGCACATTGGCACATCCTAATGTGTCAACTCTACCATTTCTAGGTTAACTACCCATCCACTTAGGGTTGACACACCCTAATCCATCTAGCGTGAATCGATCACGCTTCTAGGAACCCAATACCTATTGGAGCTCCTTGGGTTAACTAGGTATTCACTAGGGATAACTTCCCTAGATACCTTCCTAATGACCCTTTTTGGTTTTGACACCTTAGTCATTTGAATCTTTCCTAAGTCAAACCTAGGGGTAACTCCCTCTTTGACCTTCTTAGTGGCTACTTTAGTTTTTCTTGAGTCCTTAGCCACTAAACACTTACAATGGCTAGTCTTAGGGATAACTTCCCTATTAGCCTTGATTTTTCTAGACCTAGAAATAGTTCCATAATTGAATGGAACCTTATGGTAGGACATAGGTTTGTGACCCCAACATTTCTTGCCCTTAGACATTTCTTGTTTCCTAGGTATTAGATTTTGACCGTTTGACCCCTTAAATGAATTTGTCATAATTGCTAGGGTCTTCTCCAATTTTTCAAGCCTTGACCTCAAGGCTTGGTTTTCCACCTCTAAACTTCCCAATTTTGATTTTTCATTGATCTTTTGGGAATTGTTTTTCTTCTTAGGCATATGCCTAGATTTCTTGGGGTTAATGCTCAAATTTCCTTCTATTCTCCTTATGGACTCCCTAGGTAGAATTGGTCTAGTGTTATTGGTCCTAGGTTTGTCCTTAGGTAAACTAACATGCTTAGCACCTAAACAAAAATATTTATTTCTACTAGCATGCTTTCCATTAATAATAGCAAGTGAACTAAAATAATTTTTAGCATGCTTCTTAGTTCAAGAAATTGAAGGTGCATTAATTAAATTTACCTTAGGGTTAGCTTTAGAAGCACCCCCTACATGAGATGCCCCTTCTTGCCCTTTCTTCTTCCCCCTAGGGCATTAGCTTCTATAATGTTCCCGTTGATTACATTTGAAGCACACAATGTGCTCCTTGCTTTTAATTGTGGGGACACCGGCATCTTTAACCTTTGGTACTGGTTGAACCTTCTTCACCTTCTTGGGACACTTACTTTTATAGTGCACTTGCTCCCTACACTCAAAGCATATTATGATTGTTTTATCTTTAATTATAATGCATGAGTTACCTAGGGAGGTGATGGAAGCCTCTTGATCACTTCTTCCGAAGGTAGATGTTTCGTTTTGATCTTTCTCCGGAATGGAAGACCTCTCCTCCCCCTCAATGCTAGAGGTGGAGGTTTCCTCCAAGTCATCCACATCTTTAAATGTAGATGGCGATTCTTCAACATCCTCGGATCCGGACGTTGATGGATGTTCTTCCTCGGCCTCCTTCTCCAATTGAGCCGGTTCGGGATGTTCATGGAATTTGACTAATTTGTCCCATATAACTTTGGCATCCTAGTATTCTCCTAGCTTACACAAGATATAGTTAGGTATTAAATCTAATAGCATTTTTGTTACCTTAACCATTGTCTTGAATTCTTGACGTTGCTCTTGTGTCCATTTTGATTTTTCCATCGACTTTCCCTCTTCGTCCCTAGGCACTTCAAAACTGCTTTCCATGATTAGCATAATATCAAAATCAGTTTCAAAGTATACCTCCATCCTTTTCTTCCACCAAGAAAAGTCTCCATCGAATTTCGGTGGATGGATGCTGTAGCCGACCATCTTGTCGTGCTTGTGTTGGCGATAAGTCTGTGACAAGCTCCTCGCTCTGATACCACTTGTTGGAGGATCGGTGGGCAGCTAGAGGGGGAGGAATAGCCCTAATTCGTGTATATGGTGGAAGTCGATCATTCTTCACATGCTCGTCTACAATTCTCGTTAATGCGTAGCAGAATGATAATAAAACGAAAACACAACAAGAATACAAGAGACAACACACGATATACGTGGTTCGGAACCTTAGGATTCCTACTCCACGGGTGAGCTCAACGAGCTCGTGTTATGCGCATGGCACTAACAACAACTCCTTCTCGACAACACATCAAAGGTGGAGAAACCTCGTACAAGCAAATACAACAATGTAATACCAGCAAATATAAATACAAGAAGAAATACAAGTAAAGAACACTTTACAAACTTCACTTTGAACACTTGCTTATTGCTTACTTTGGATTTCTCTTGAAGTTCTGGAATGCAGTAGCAATTCCCCTCCAAAATCTTCCCAAAAGTATTGTAGAAATCTTCCCCCAAGCTCCTCCTTTTATGCTTGCCTCGGGTTGATTTCACGCCAATCAGTTGACTGCTAGTGACCTTCAGTCGACTACTGCTGTAGTCGTTGTCTCACAACGGCTTAATCCACGTTGGCAAAAACCCAACGGATAACCATCGGTCGACTGATCATACCCATCAGTCGACTGGTAACCTCATCAGTCGAGTGCTCGACGCGATCACTCGACTAGAAAACTTTTTGTGCTCGAATTCACCCCGATCAGTCGACTGATCTCCCCATCACCGACTAATCGGTATCGACCGCCTCCCCAATGACCGCTCGCCATAACTTGGTCAGTCGAACACCGATCGAGTCCAATCGACCTAGAGTAGTCGATTGGTACTTATACCAGTCGACTGATGTCGGGTAAAATCTCAAACACTAAGTTGTTTGAGCATCCGACCATCGAGTAAACCCTCAAACATCACGTTTGAGCATCCAACACTCAGTCTTAGCCACATGGCTAAGTCCACCTCATCCTCTCATGGAGTTCTCCATTGAAGCTCTCTTCCCTCGGCCTACGTCCCTCAGATCCACCAAGCGCACGACTTCGCAATGTCATCTTTCGTGTCTCTTGCCCTTGAAGTATGCTTTCCTTGGGCCTCACTTCATTCGCTCCCCATCCAGTGGTCCCTCGGATGCACCAAGTGCACGGCTTCGCAATGTCATCCTTTACCGACTCAAGGACCCCGAGCCTAGTGAACTTGCCAAGTCCTCAAGACTTCCCACACCAAGCCTCATGCTTGGATTTTCTATGCCAAGCCCCATGCTTGGACTTTCATCGCCAAGGCTACACACTTGGACTTATGTGGCCAACCCATGTTGGACTTTCCAACACCAAGCCCTATGCTTGGATTTTCCCAACACCAAGCCCCATGCTTGGACTTTTCACCACTAAGGCTACACACTTGGATTTACGTGGCCAACCCATGTTGGACTTCCCATGACAATCCCATGTCATACGTTTTGTCTAACATCAAAATACAGTTCGAGTCAAACTCAAGTCCCGGGCCAATTGCACCAACACTACAGTCGAACACCAGTCGACTCTGATAAGTTCGACTGGCCATAATCCCAGTCAACTGCCATGAGTCAACTCGGCTTCCAAGTGTCAAAACACTTGACCAATCGACTGGTCTAAAGCCCCAGTCAACTGATAACTTCAACCATGAGGTTTAAATCCAAGTATGATGCCCTCATACTTGCTAGACCACCCTTAGCCTAGACCTAAGCCTTTTAGCCACCTCCATCAGCCTCACGCTTATCGGATCCCTCCAAGTCATCCATGGCTTGTTCATTCATACGCTAGCCTTCAGGTGTTTCCATCGGCTATTATCATGCTAAGTTGCTCTATACCACCAAGGCACATTGGGCCTATGCAGCCAAGAGTTCCGCTTGGACATTACGCCGCCAACCATTGGACTTATGCTGCCAAGACTCCACCCTTGGACTTTACGCCACCAATATCACCCCTTGGACTTTCCTTGCCAACCCATGTTGGACTTCCAATTGCCAAGATTCAAGCTTGGCCTTTCCCTTGCCAAGACCCATGCTTGGACTTTTCATGCCAACCCATGTTGGACTTTTCAATTGCCAAGACTCAAGCTTGGACTTTCCCATTGCCAAGTGTCCCACTTGGACTTTCCATGCCAAGTACCCATTACTTGGACTTTCCCATTGCTAAGTGTCCCACTTGACTTTCCATGCCAAGTACCCATGACTTGGACTTTCCCATGACAATCACATTGTTATACATTTTGTCGAACATCAATGTCAAACATCAAAACACTACTCGAGTCAAACTTGAGTCTGGTCAATCGTGACCTGGGTTGATTGCACTAACAAATCTCCCCCTTTTTGATGTTTGACAAAAACCATAAACACCTTTGAGTTAGGCCACCTAACTCAATTCTTCTTACCAATTCTCCCAAATTGGTAATCTCAAATTCTCCCATAACTTCTCCCGTTAATTGTCCCCCTTTTGGACATACATCAGAAAGGTTCTCCCCAAGGGTGTCAATGTCTCATATTCCAATGAGATCTTACAATCTCCCCCTTGGTCAAAAAACATCTAGGATGCCTTCAATCTTCCTAGTGATAAGTCTCATATCACTTAAGAGAGGCAATCCTACAAACTCTCTCAATTTCCAAATTAGGCATCCCACATTCTCAAAATTCTCCCCCTCATGAGGAAGAACACATCCATCATCCCATGATGGATAACCTCTCCCTAAAGGCTTGCTCCCCCTTGATCATTGCACCAACAATGTCCTTGGAGAGTCCCTAAGCTTATAGGAACACTAAACCATCAAAATTAAAATCTAAAGCTCAACCTTGAACTTTCACATATCTTAAAATTGATACACACCCTAAACAACTCTCCTAATCCATATCCAATGGATTTTTACCCTTTCTAATGCTTTCCAAAGCATACCCTAGGGTTAGGAACAGTTAGGGTAGTCTAACATAGTTGAAATCAGGCTAAACAAACCTTATTTACCCGAAATCAGCTCTGACAGTTGACTTTTACAGTCACCAGTCAACTTCCATTGACACCAGTTGACTGCCATAAGCGGTAGTCGATTGATTTATGCAAATGTAGAATTTTAGAAATCCGAATCTGATTTTCAAAAAATCATAAGTAATTATACATAATACGAAAAATCATGAAAATTCATATGTATAAAACTTATAACAATCATTATGGTTGAAAAATATTTGAAAAATAAATTACCCATAAAATAATGAGATTGACACAAAGTTCAAAACCATTGAAAAGTTCAATGTTTTGGTCCTATTTTGTATCAACTTCATCAATGGTGATTGCTATCAAAAGATAGACCTCACTAAGGTTTTCTAAAATGATTTTAAAATATTTTTGAAAACCTATATTGGATCATGATCAATGGGATCAATGCACATGACTTGCACATTAGCTTTCCCCATGATCCACCCATGATATAAGATGAGTTTAAGTTCATCTAGATGCAAAAACTATGCACCTCAAACTTAACTCATTTCTTAACATCTCACATGTGTCTAGGGTGTTTGAAAATACACACATGTCAATTTGATGTGAGATGTGAGTTTTGGTTATCCTAATCTAAGGCCTCATGCATTTTCTAAGGCAACACTACTTGATTTCCTTATACATGGGACTTCAAGTCATGTCATAGTCCTTAACTCAATTTTATTAATGCATGAATGATCATGGCATAAATGACAACAAAAATAAGCATGACCAATGATCATGATGTAATGGCATAGAATATAAATCTAAATACAACATGACATTGAGAGATAAATCTAAGATATCATGACATTTTATATGATAAAACTAAATATGATGTCATTACATGGTAAATGGCAATCAAATCATGTCAAATAAAACATAAGGCATAAAAATACCTAAATTTTAATATTAGTTGCCATTTGTTAGGTTTAAAATCATTTTTGCCATATTACCAACTTTCTCCCAAGTGTGCCAGAAACCTAAAACAACACACTATGACTCTAAGCCTAATTTGTGCCAATTTGATTGATTTTTCATAATTCTCAAAATATATTAGCACGTCCTAAAAACTTTTAGGATTTACATTCAAACCTATTTTCAAGGTACCCATAACCTTGAAAATGACTTAAAGTGTCAACTTTACTATGGTTAGGTTAACTACCCCACCAATCCAAGTTAACACAACCTAACCCATTTAGCGTGAATCGATCACGCTCCTAGGAACCCAAAACCTATTGGAGCTCCTTGGGTTAACTAGGTATTCCTTAGGGATGACCTCCCTAGATACCCTCCTAATGACCCTTCTAGGCTTGGTAGCCTTGGTCATTTGGGTTTTGTCTAGGTTAACTCTAGGGGTGACTCCCCTTATAATCTTCTTAGTGACTTCCCTAGGTTTCCTTGAAACCCTAGCTACTAGGCACCTACCATGGTCAACTCTAGGGATGACTTCCCTTGTGACCTTGGTTTTCCTAGACCTAGTACTAGTTCCATAATCAAAAGGAACATTGTGGTAGATCTCCTTGGGCTTAGGTTTGTGACCCAAACCTTTCTTGCCCTTGGGTGGACCTTGCTTCCTAAACCCTAGGTTTTGACAATTTGACCCTTTAATTTGATTTTGCATATTCCTAAGGGTCTTCTCCATCTTCTCAAGTTTTGACCTCAAAACTTGATTTTCAAATTCTAGTTTTTCTAATTTGGTGAGCTCATTGTTTCTTTGATCACTTTTGCTCTTCCTAGGCATATGTCTAGAATTCTTGGAGTTAAAGCCTAGATGGTCCCCTATCTTCTTTATTGTTTCCCTAGGTAGGATTGTTCTAGCGACATTAGTCCCAAATTTCTCCTTAGTTAAAATAGGTCTAGAGTCATTGTTCCTAGGTTTGTTCTTAGATAAATTAACATGCTTAGCACCTAAATAATAAAATCTATTTCTAGCATGCTCTTTATGATGAATTACAAGTGAATTAAAAGCATGCTTTTGCTTATTACTTAAAGAAGGTGCATTATTGAAATATACCTTAGGGTTTGCTTTTAAAGCTCCCACTACTTGTGATGCTCCTTCTTGGCCCTTCTTCCTCCCCCTAGGGCATTGGCTCCTATAATGCCCTTTTTGGTTGCATTTGAAGCACACCACGTGCTTCTTGCTCTTAATCGTTGGAGCACCAGCATCCTTGACCTTTGGCATCGGTGGAGCCTTCTTGACCTTCTTAGAGCACTTGCTTTCATAGTGCCCATATTCCCTACACTCAAAACACATAATATAATTTTTATTTTGAATTAATGTGCTTGAGTTACCTTCTGTGGTAGGGGAATTTTGATCATGTCCTTGGCTCCCGGAGATAGAAGCTTCTTCTTGATCTGACATGGAAGGTGATCTCTCCTCCCCCTCTAACCTAGAGGTGGAGGTTTCTTCCACCTCTTCTCCATTGGACATTGATGGCCTCTCATCCTCCAATTCTTCACGCTCTTCTCTTGACCCAGATGTTGACTCCTCTTCAACTTCTGAATCCACACTTTCTTGTGAGGAAGAGCTTGCTTCTTCGGTCTCCTTGTCTAATTGAGCCGAAGATGGGTCTTCATGATATTTTGCCAACTCGCTCCAAAGCTCCTTGGCATCCTTGTATTCACCTAAGCTACACAAGATATCATTGGAAATCAAATCAACCAAGAATTTTATTACCTTTGTATTTTTCTCAAATTCTTGGAGTTGTTCCCCGGTCCACTTTTTCATTTTGAGGAAACCTCTCTTTAACCCTCTTGGATAATTAAATTCTTCCATCAAGATGGACCACTCTTCAAAATATCTCATCATGATGAAGTCTTCAATCCTTTCCTTCCACTAATTGAAGCATTCTCATCCATAGAGTGCATATGGGACTAGAGTGTTGATGTCCCATCCTAGTCTTTCTTCAAACTCCATTTTCTTCTTCACCCTCTAGCAGTGCTCTCTTGGAGGTTAGTCCAAATGAAGAGCTGTCTTGCTCTGATACTACTTGTTGGGAATTAGACGTCGCTAGAGAAGGGTGAATAGCGCGTGCGTTGTGTCTTGATGGATTTCGATTGTGCTTGCTTATGATTGTTAGTACGCAAAGGAATATAGAAATAATACTAATAAATAGACAAGAAAAACACAAAATACACAAGATATAATGTGGATCAGAACCTCAAGGTTCCTACTCCACGAATTGAGCTCAACGAGCTCTAGTGATGACAACACCACTAATAAAAACTCCTTCTTGATAATAAGTCATAGGTGGAGAAACCTTGTACAAAGATTACAACAGTAATACAATAATAAAAAATAAATATAAGCTAATACAAGTAAACTACACAAATACGAGTAAAGAAAAATTTACACAATGTGAACTTGAGTGCTTGCTTTTGGTTGCTTGAGAGTAGCCTTGAAGGTCTAGATTGCAACAGCAAATTCCCTCCAAATCGCCCCAAAGAACCATACCAAAATTCTTCTCCACGAGCTCCTTTTAAAGCTTCACCTCGGGCTGGATACTGCCTAGCAATTGACTGATTGCGACCATCAATTGACTGCTCCTGTAGCCGTTGTGAGACAACGACTTAATCCACGTTGGATAAGTTCCAACAGATACACTGGCAGTCGACTATCAGGATCGTAGCCCATTGACCAGTCGGCTACCGAGCATTCTACTCCAACAACCCCGACCAACAGTCAACTGCCATCCATAGCAGTCGACTTCTCAAGCCATCAGTCGACTGTCTAATGCTGGTAGTCGACAACCAGACTATTTTCTATAGCCGAACACCAGTTGACTCTGATCAATTCGACTGGCCATAATCTCAGTCGACAACTAAGAGTCAACTCGGCTACCAAGCGTCAAAACACTTGACCAATCGACTGGTCTAAAGCCCTAGTCGACTAATAACACTCAACCATGAGATTTAACTCCAAGTATGATGCCCTCATACTTGCTAGACCACCCTTAGCCTAGACCTAAGCCTTTTAGCCACCTCTGTCAGTCTCACACCTATCGGATCCCTCCAAGTCATTCATGACTTATTCATCCATACGCCAGCCTTCAGGTGCTTCCATCAGCTATTGTTATGCTAAGTTAGTCTATACCGCCAAGGCACATTGGATTTACGCTGCCAAGACTACTGCTTGGACTTTACGTCGACAACCATTGGACTTATGATGCCAAGACTCCACCCTTGGACATTATGGCACCAATATCACCCCTTGGACTTTCCTTGCCAACCCATGTTGGACTTCCAATTGCTAAGACTCAAGCTTGGACTTTCCCTTGTCAAGACCCATTCTTGGACTTTTCATGTCAACCCATGTTGGACTTTCCAATTGCCAAGATTTAAGCTTGGACTTTCCCATTGCCAAGTGTCCCACTTGGATTTTCCATGCCAAGTGTCCAACTTGGACTTTCCATGCCAAGTACCCATGACTTGGACTTTTCCATGACAATCACATTGTCATACATTTTGTTGAACATCAATGTCAAATATCAAAATACTACTCGAGTCAAACTCGAGTTCGGTCAATCATGACCTAGGCCGATTGCACCAACACGTTATTGTTAGGAGTTGAGTTCTACGGGTTGTGGTTACGAGGTTGATGGTCATTCTAACTCAAGTATGGTGTCACACGGAAGAAGGGAGGGTTGATTCGAGGTTCAAGAAAAGGGATCGTAGGACTTCGATTTCACTTGTACAACATGGAACATGCTAATCAATTAGATATTGTCTGGTTCTCTAATTAGGGTCTTGTGGAAGGGACATCATACCCTTTCCCGATTGAGCTTTCGCTTCTATCGGGGACAACCTATCCTTAACTAGGATGACCCTTTCATTAAGATATGATAGACGATACGAGGATGTCAAATCAATCCCTATGAAGAGTCAGAACATGTCCCATTCCCTACTCCATCATACCCTTCTACCTACGGTTACCGGAGATGAGGACAACCACTTGGTTCCTCCTTAATGTTGGTGCAATCGGCCCAGGTCACGATTGACCAGACTCGAGTTTGACTTGAGTGATGTTTTGATGTTTGACATAGTATGTTTGACATTGATGTCGGTTAATGTTTTGGGGAGATTGTTTATACAATCGACCCAGGTTATAATTGACCAGACTCGAGTTTGACTCGAGGGAGACTTGATTGTTGGAGATTTGAGTCCGCTAGAGGGGGGGTGAATAGCGATGTGCCCGTAGGAAGATGGAAATCGTTCACGTTGCTTGTCTACAATCTTGTTAGTATGCAGCGGAATAAACAATAACAAATACAAACACAAGATACAATCACAACACACACGATATAACATGGTTCGGAACCACACAGTTTCTACTCCACGGATCGAGCTCTAACGAGCTCTAGCGATGCCAATGCAATCACTAATCAATAAACTCCTTCTCGATAACAAGTCGGAGGCAAAGAAACCTCGTACAAACGTTTACAACAATAAACGAAAGAAATACAAGCAAATACAAAGGAAATGTAAAGAATACTTTACAAACTAGGGTTTTGAGCGCTTGCTTGTTGGTTGCTTGGATGAGCTTGAAGGACCCTGAAATGCACCTGCAAATCGCCTTCAAATCGCCTCACCAAAGCTCCCAAAAATCTGATGATTGAGCCTTCCACGAACAGCTGCTTTTATCCTCCATCGGGGATTTTTCGCTAGCGAAATGCGCCATAAGTCCCCGATCGCCAAGATCAGGCTGTGAGACAACGGCTCAATCCACGTTGGACAAGTTCCAATGGGACTCTTGGCCGATCCTACCGCCGTAGTCGATCGCCTACCGGCCTACGGAGCATTCTCGTGCTCGGCCGCCAGCGAATGATCCCCTGGCCGATCGCCAGTAGACACTGATCGCATTCTCGATGGCGATCGCAGAGCGATTCGGCTCTTAAACGGCAGTCAAACTCAAGTCGACTCACGGCAGTCGAACCGGCCATAATGCCAGTCGACTGCCAACCTCAAAGATGAGGTTTTAACCCAAGTATGGTGCTCCCATACTTGCTAGACCACCCTTAGCCTATACCTAAGCCTTCTAGCCACCTCCATCAGCCTCACGCCTCTTGGATCCCTCCAAGTCATCCATGACTTGTTCATCCATCGCGCTAGCCTCCAGGTGCTTCCCTCGGCTATGTCATGCTAACGGTGTCTACACCACCAAGGCACATTGGACTTACGTCGCCAAGACTCCGCTTGGACTTTACGCTGCCAATATCAATCCCCTTGGACTTCCCAAATGCCAAGACTCAAGCTTGGACTTTCCCTTGCCAACCCATGTTGGACTTTCCATGCCAAGACCCATGCTTGGACTTTTCATTTGCCAAGACCCATGCTTGGACTTCTCATTTGCCAAGACCCATGCTTGGACTTCTCATGCCAAGTACTCAAGACTTGGACTTTCCCAAATGCCAAGTACCCATGACTTGGACTTTCCATGCGCCAAGTGTCCCACTTGGACTTTTCATGCCAAGTACTCAAAACTTGGACTTTACCAAATGCCAAGTGTCCCACTTGGACTTTCCATGCCAAGTACCCATGACTTGGACTTTACCTTGCCAAGACCCATTCTTGGACTTTCCCATAATCACATGGTCAACCCCAGTCAACCATCAAGGTCTTCCTCGAGTCAAACTCGAGTCCGGTCAAACATGACCCGGGTTGATTGCTCCAATAATCTCCCCAACATATTAACCGACATTAATGTCAAACATCAATGCCAAACCACTTTGTCAAATCCCTTTGTCAAACATCAAAACATCTCTCGAGTCAAACTCGAGTCTGGTCAATCGTGACCTGGGCCGATTGCACCAACAATCTTCCCCTTTTTGATGTTTGACAAAAACCAAACAAATCATCTGAGTTAGACCACTAACTCAAATCCCTTACCAATTATCCCAAATTGGTAAACACTCTCCAAATGTTCTCCCCCTTTTTGACTAACATTAAAAAGGTTTTCTCTCCAAGGAGGTCAATGTCTCATATCCCAATGAGATCTTACAATCTCCCCCTTGAACCAAAAATAAATACCTAGGATGCCTACCATCTTCCTAGTGATAATTCACATATCACTCAAGAGAGACAATCCTATACTCTCTCCCAATTTCCAAATTGGGTATCAAAAACCCATCAATTTTCCCAATTGATGATACTCTCCCAATAACTTCTCCTCTTCAAGGAGAAAAACACATCCATCATCCCAAGATGGATACCTCCCCCTAAAGGCTTGCTCCCCCTTGATCATTGCACCAATAATGTCCTTGGGAAGCCCCTAAGCCAATAGAAACTCTAAACCATCAAAATTAAGGTTCTAAGTTCAAACTTGAACTTTCCATACCCTAAATTTGATACTTTGACCTAACACTTCTCCTAATCCATATCCAATGGATTTTCACCCTTTATAATGCTTCCCAAAGCATATCCTAGGCTTAGAAGTGATTAGGAACCTTTTCCATAGCTGAACACGGGCTAAACAAACCTTGTTAACTCGAAATCAGACCTGGCAGTCAACTCCTGATAGTAATCAGTCGACTGCCACACAGGGCAGTCAACTGATAACTGAAAATCTCGATTTTTAGCTATCAGAAATGAATTTTGAAAATTCATAAATAATTATACATAATTCAAAAAATCGTGAAAATTCATACGTATAATACTTATGACACATACAATGGGTGAAAAGTATTTGAAAATTATTTTACCCATAAAATAGTGAGTTTGATACAAATCTCAAAACCATTGAAATTTTCAATGTTTTGGCTCTATTTTGTATCAACTCTATCAATGGTGATTGCTATCAAAAGATAGACTTCACCAAGGTTTTTCAAAATGATTTTAAACTGTTTTCAAAACCTTATTTTGGATCATATTCCTTGGGCTCTATGTACATGACTTGTACACATGCTCTCCCAATGATCCACAAATGAAACAAGATGAGTTTTAGTTCATCTAGATGCAAAAACTATGCACCTTGAACTCAACTCATATCCTAGCATCTCACATGTATCTAAGGTGTATAAATACACATACATGTCAATTGGATGTGAGATGTGGGTTTTGTTCATCCTAATCTAGGGTTTCATGCATTCTCTAAGGCAACCCTACTTGATTCCCTTATAAATGGGACTTCAAGTCATGCCATAGTCCTTCATTCAATTTCAACCAAATTGTCTTAAATGCATGAATGATTATGGCATTAATGATGACATAAATAAACATATGCTCATAACCATGATGTCATGACATAATATGAAATCTAAAACACATGACATTTAAATCCTTAAACCTAAGCATAATCATGACATATAAAATGATTAGAAATACACATGATGTCATGACATGACATATGGCAATCAAAGCATGGCATATAAAATGTATAGGTATAGTAATACCTAAATTTTAATATTAATTGCCATTTGATATAGTTAGATATATTTTGCCATATTATCATTAATCTCCCTAGTGTGTCAAAAACCCAAAATGGCACACTAAACTCTAAACCCTAATTGTGCCAATTTGATCATTTTATCAAACTTCATAACTAATATTGGCACATCCTAAAATCTTTTAGGATTATGATTCAAATCTATTTCCAAGGTAACCATAACCTTGAAAACATCCTAAAGTGCCACCTTTACCATGATTGAGTTAACTACCCATCCAATCAAGGCTGGCACACCCTAAACCCATCTAGCGTGAATCAATCACGCTCTTAGGAACCCAAAACCGATTTGAGCTCCTAGGGTTAATTAGGTATTCCTTAGGGATAACCTCCCTAGATACCTTCCTAATGACCCTCCTAGGCTTGTTAGCCTTGGTCATTTGGGTCTTACCTAGGTTGACTCTAGGGGTAACTCTCCTTGCAACCTTCTTAGTGGCCACCCTAGGTTTCCTAGAAACCCTAGCAACTAGGCACACCCTTTGGTCAACTCTAGGGATAACCTCCCTATTGACCTTGGTCTTCCTAGACCTAGTCAGTGTTCCATAATCTAATGGAACACTATGGTAAGCTACCTTAGGCTTAGGTTTGTGACTCAAACCTTGCTTGCCCTTGGTTGACTTTTGACTCTTAGGTCCTTGGTGTTGACTTTGACTTTTGGACCTTTGACTTTGACCATTAGACCCTTTAAATTGGTTTTGTATATTCCTAAGGGTCTTTTCTAGTTTTTCAAGCCTTGACCTCAAGACTTGATTTTCCATTTCTAATTGCCCGATTTTAGAATTTTGATTTAAATCTTGGGCATTGGACTTCCTAGGCATATGCCTAGTCCATTTAGGGTTTAGACCTAGGTGCTCTTGCACCTTTCTAATTGTCTCCCTAGGTAAAATTGATCTTGAGTTATTTGACCTAGGTTTGTCCTTAGGTAAAATATTTTTAGGGACATTAGTCCCAAATTTCTCCTTACTCCTAAGGTAAACATTTTTAGCACCTAAGCAAAATTCCTTACTTCTAGCATGCTCTTTATGAATTGCAAGAGAATTAAAATTTCTAGCATGCTTTTGACTTTTAAATTTAGAAGGTGCATTATTTAAATATACCTTAGGGTTAGCTATAGAAGCTCCCCCTACTTGTGATGCTCCTCCTTGCCCCTTCTTCTTCCCCCTAGGGCATTGACTCCGATAATGCCCCTTTGAATTGCACTTGAAGCATATGATGTGCTCCTTGCCTTTAGGTGTTGGGGAACCGGCATCCTTGACTTTTGGTGCTGGTGGAGCTTTCCTAATCTTCTTTGGGTACTTGCTCTTATAGTGCCCAAATTCCCTACACTCAAAACACATAATATTATTTTTATTACAAATTGACATGTTTGAGTTACCTATGGTGGTGGAAGGTGTTGGAATTGAAACTTCTTCATCTTGACCGGATGTGGAAGCTTCTTCTTGATGCTCCGATGTTGAGGAAACTCTAATCTCCTCCTCAATCCTAGAAGTGGATACTTCTTCCACTTCCTCCACCTCTTCCGATCCAGATGTTGATTCCCTATCAACCTCCGAATCCTCAAGCTCTTTGGATGAAGATGTACTTGCTTCTTTTTGAGCTTGAGAGGATGAGCACTCTTCTTCTTCTTCTTCTTGGACCAATGATGAGTTTTCAT
This sequence comes from Wurfbainia villosa, assembly GCA_025175895.1. Taxonomy (NCBI): domain Eukaryota; kingdom Viridiplantae; phylum Streptophyta; class Magnoliopsida; order Zingiberales; family Zingiberaceae; genus Wurfbainia; species Wurfbainia villosa. The sequence goes on from CM046006.1 coordinate 38,649,061, forward strand.
GGAGCTTTGCCACTTGGCTCCACAACTCCTTAGCGTCCATATAGTCCCCTACCATACACACAATCTCATTAGGGACCAAATCAAGAATAAATTTTACTACCTTCATGTTTTTCTCGAAGGCTTGGAGTTGATCTTCACTCCACTTCTTCTTCTTGAGGAATCCTCCCTTTGGTCCTATTGGATAGCTAAAACCCTCCATCAAGATAGACCATTCTTCGAAGTCCCTCATCATTAGGAAGTCTTCAATTCTTGACTTCCATTGCTTAAACCCTTCTTGTCCATAGAAGGAGTAAGGGATTGGTGTGTTAATGTTCCATCCCAATTGTTCTTCCATCTTCACCCTCTAGCTTCTTTGTCCTAGCTCCCGGCGGTTAGTCCGTAGAAGAGCCCCGGGCTCTGATACCACTTGTTGGAGATTTGAGGCTGCTAGAGAGGGAGGGTGAATAGCAATGTGCCCGTAGGAAGATGGAAATCATTCGCGTTGCTTGTCTACAATCTTGTTAGTACGCAGCGAAATAAACAATAACAAATACAAACACAAGATACAATCACAACACGCACGATATAACGTGGTTCGGAACCACACAGTTCCTACTCCACGGATCGAGCTCTAACGAGCTCTAGCGATGCCAATGCAATCACTAATCAATAAACTCCTTCTCGACAACAAGTCGGAGGCGGAGAAACCTCGTACAAATGTTTACAACAATAAACGAAAGAAATACAAGCAAATACAAAGGAAATGTAAAGAACACTTTACAAACTAGGGTTTTGAGCGCTTGCTTGTTGGTTGCTTGGATGAGCTTGAAGGACCCTGAAATACACTTGCAAATCGTCTTCAAATCGCCTCACCAAAGCTCCCAAAAATCTGATGATTGAGCCTTCCACGAACAGCTGCTTTTATCCTCCATCGGGCTGGATTTCCGCCTAGTAGTTGACTGCCATAAGTCCCCAGTCGACTGCCAACACTGTAGCTATGAGACAACGGCTCAATCCACGTTGGACAAGTTCCAACGGGATTTGCGGCGATCGCCAACATTGGTACGATCACACCGCGTAGTCGATCGCCTACGGCCACGGAGCATTCTATGCTCGCCAACCAGCAATGATCGCCGACTTCAATGATCGTCAGACATCGCCTCGATCGCTCAATGAGCAATAGAGCTTAACCCAAGTATGGTGCCCCCATACTTGCTAGACCACCCTTAGCCTAGACCTAAGCCTTCTAGCCACCTCCATCAGCCTCACGCCTCTCGGATCCCTCTAAGTCATCCATGACTTGTTCATCCATCGCGCTAGCCTCTAGGTGCTTCCCTCGGCTATGTCATGCTAACGGTGTCTACACCGCCAAGGCACATTGGACTTACGCCGCCAAGACTCCGCTTGGACTTTACGCTGCCAATATCAATCCCCTTGGACTTCCCAAATGCCAAGACTCAAGCTTGGACTTTCCCTTGCCAACCCATGTTGGACTTTCCATGCCAAGACCCATGCTTGGACTTTCCATTTGCCAAGACCCATGCTTGGACTTCTCATTTGCCAAGACCCATGCTTGGACTTCTCATGCCAAGTACTCAAGACTTGGACTTTCCCAAATGCCAAGTACCCATGACTTGGACTTTCCATGCGCCAAGTGTCCCACTTGGACTTTTCATGTCAAGTACTCAAGACTTGGACTTTACCAAATGCCAAGTGTCCCACTTGGACTTTCCATGCCAAGTACCCATGACTTGGACTTTACCTTGCCAAGACCCATGCTTGGACTTTCCCATAATCACATGGTCAACCCCAGTCAACCATCAAGGTCTTCCTCGAGTCAAACTCGAGTCCGGTCAAACATGACCCGGGTCGATTGCTCCAACAATCTCCCCAACATATTAACCGACATTAATGTCAAACATCAATGCCAAACCACTTTGTCAAATCCCTTTGTCAAACATCAAAACATCTCTCGAGTCAAACTCGAGGCTGGTCAATCGTGACCTGGGCCGATTGCACCAACATTGATGGTTGACTAGGGTTGACCATGTGATTATGGGAAAGTCCAAGCATGGGTCTTGGCAAGGTAAAGTCCAAGTCATGGGTACTTGGCATTTGGGAAAGTCCAAGTCTTGAGTACTTGGCACAAGGGAAGTCCAAGCATGGGCCTTGGCATGGAAAGTCCAACATGGGTTGGCAAGGGAAAGTCCAAGCTTGAGCCTTGGCATTTGAGAAGTCCAAGGGTGAAGTCTTGGCAGCATAAGTCCAATGGTTGGCGGCGTAAAGTCCAAGCGGAGTCTTGGCGGTGTAAGTCCAATGTGCCTTGGCGGTGTAGACACCGTTAGCATGACATAGTCGATGGAAGCACCTGGAGGCTAGCACAATGGATGAACAAGTCATGGATGAATTGGAGGGATCCGAGAGGCATGAGGCTAATGGAGGCGGCTAGAAGGCTTAGGTCTAGGCTAAGGGTGATCTAGCAAGTATGAGGACACCATACTTGGGTTAAAACCTCATCGTTGAGGTTGGCAGTCGACTGATATTATGGCCGGTTCGACTGCCGTGAGTCGACTAGAGCTCGACTGCCACTTACTACCGAATTGCCTTAGCGATCGCGCTCATTGAGCTTGATTGCTGGCGATCGGCCGCGATTGAGTCTCAAGCACATAATGCTCCGTAGCTGACTGGGCAGTCGACAACGGGGTTGGCAGTCGACTGGTGAGAGTCCCGTTGGAACTTTTCCAGCGTGAATTGAGTTGTTGTCTCACAGCTATAGTGTTGGCAGTCGACTGGGGCCTTATGGCAGTCGACTGCCAGGCGGAAATCCAGCCCAATGCAGGTTAAAAAGATAAGCTCATGGAGGATTTTGGTATTTTGGTTCTTTGGGAGCTTTAGTGAGGCGATTTGAAGGCGATTTGCAAGTGCATTTCAGGGTCCTTCAAGCTCATACAAGCAACCGATAAGCAAGCGCTCAAAACCCTAGTTTGTAAAGTGTTCTTTACATTTTCACTTGTATTTGCTTGTTTACTTTGTATTACTTGTTGTAATTCATTGTACGAGGTTTCTCCACCTCCGACTTGTTGTCGAGAAGGAGTTTATTGCTTAGTGGTGTTTGTGGCATCGCTAGGGTTCGTACGAACCCAATCCGTGGAGTAGGAACCGTTTTGGTTCCAAACCATGTTATATCGTGCGTGTTGTGATTGTATCTTGTATCTTGTATTTGTTATTGTTTATTCTACTGCGTACTAACAAGATTATAGACAAGCAATGCAAACGAATTTCCATCAAGCAACGTATCAACACTATTCACCCCCCCCTCTAGCGGTCAACGATTCCCAACAAAGTGAATATATAGCAAAATATATTTAATTATGTCAAATGGCAATTAATATTAAAATTTAGGTATTTTTATACCTATACTTTTTATTTGCCATGATTTGTTTGTCATATGCCATGACATGACATCATGTTTATTTTCATCATTTATATGTCATGATCATGTTTAGAAATTAGGATTAAATGTCATGTGCTTTAGTTTTATATCATATGTCATGACATCATGATCATTGGCCATGATTTATTTTGCTATCCTTATGCCATGATCATTTCATGCATCTAAATTGATTAAAATTGAGTTAAGGACATTGACATGACTTGAAGTCCCATTTATAAGGGAATTAAGTAGGGTTGCCTTAGAAAATGCATGAAACCCTAGATTAAATAAACCAAAACCCACATCTCACATCTAACTTGACATGTATGTGTATTTATACACCCTAGATACATGTGAGAGGCTAGGATATGAGTTGAGTTCAAGGTGCATAGTTTTTGCATCTAGATGGACTATAACTCATCTAATTTCATTGGTGGATCATTGGAAAAGCTTGTGTACAAGTCATGTACATTGAGCCCAAGGAATATGATCCAAAATAAGGTTGTGAAAATATTTTAAAATCATTTTGAAAAACCTTGGTGAAGTCTATCTTTTGATAGCAATCACCATTGATGAGATTGATACAAAGTGAGCTAAAACATTGAAGTTTTTCTTCACTTTTGAATTTTGTATCAATTTCAATATTTTATGGGTAAAATATTTTCAAATATTTTTCACCCATTGTATTGACTATATGTAATATACGTATGAAGTTTCACGAATTTTCAAAATACATAGAATTACTTATGATTTTTTTTTCAAAATTCGATTCTAATAGCTGAAATTTGAGAATTTCAGTTATCGATCGGCATCGCTGATGGCGTCGGCGATGAAGAAGTTCGAGATTCTTGTCGAGTCAAGCTGCCAGTCGATTTCGGGTTAACAAGGTTTGTTTAACCTGATTTCAGCTATGATAAGGTTTCCTAACCACTCCTAACCCTAGGATATGCTTTGGGAAGCATTATAAAGGGTGAAAATCCATTGGATATGGATTAGGAGAGTTTTTAGGGTTTGTATCAATCTTAAGGTGATTGAAAGTTCTATGTTGAACTTTGAACCTTAATTTTGATGGTTTAGAGTTTCTATTGGCTTAGGGACTTCCCAAGGACATTGTTGGTGCAATGGTCAAGGGGGAGCAAGCCTTTAAAGGGCAGTTATCCATCTTGGGATGATGGATATGTTTTTCTTCTTGGGGAGAGCTTATTGGGAGAGTGTCATCAATTGGGAAAATTGATGAGTTTTTGATACCCAATTTGGAGATTGAGAGAGTGAATAGGATTGCCTCTCTTGAGTGATATGAGACTTATCACTAGGAAGATGGTAGGCATCCTAGGTATTTTTGGTCTAAGGGGGAGATTGTAAGATCTCATTGGAACATGAGACATTGACCTCCTTGGAGAGAACCATTTTGATGTATGTCAAAAAGAGGGAGAGCAAAATTACCAATTTGGGAAATTGGTAAGGGAGTTTGAGTTAGGGGCCTAACTCAAGGTTTGTTTTGTCAAACATCAAAAAGGGGGAGATTGTTGGTGCAATCGGCTCAGGTCATGATTGACCAGACTCGAGTTTGACTCGAGTGATGTTTCGATATTTGACATAGTATGTTTGACATTGATGTTTGACATTGATTACGGTTAATGTTTTGGGGAGATTGTTTATACAATCGACCCAGGTTATAATTGACCAGACTTGAGTTTGACTCGAGGGAGACTTGATGGTTGACTAGGGTTGACCATGTGATTATGGGAAAGTCCAAGCATGGGTCTTGGCAAGGTAAAGTCCAAGTCATGGGTACTTGGCATGGAAAGTCCAAGTGGGACACTTGGCATTTGGGAAAGTCCAAGTCTTGAGTACTTGGCACAAGGGAAGTCCAAGCATGGGTCTTGGCATGGAAAGTCCAACATGGGTTGGCAAGGGAAAGTCCAAGCTTGAGTCTTGGCATTTGAGAAGTCCAAGGGGATTGATATTGGCGACGTAAAGTCCAAGGGTGAAGTCTTGGCAGCATAAGTCCAATGGTTGGCGACGTAAAGTCCAAGCGGAGTCTTGGCGGCGTAAGTCCAATGTGTCATGACATAGTTGATGGAAGCACCTGGAGGCTAGCGCAATGGATGAACAAGTTATGGATGACTTGGAGGGATCCGAGAGGCGTGAGGCTGATGGAGGTGGCTAGAAGGCTTAGGTCTAGGCTAAGGGTAGTCTAGCAAGTATGGAGACACCATACTTAGGTTAAAACCTCATCTTTGAGGTTGGCAGTCGACTGGCATTATGGCCGGTTCGACTGTCGTGAGTCGACTAGAGTTCGACTGCCACTTAGGGATGAAATTGCCTTGACAGTCGACTGCTCATTGAAGTAGTGGACTGCTGGCAGTCGACTCGCAAGCACAGAATGCTCCGTAGTCGACTGCCAATGTTGGCAATCGACTGGTGAGAGTCCCGTTGGAACTTTTCCAACATAGATTGAGTCGTTGTCTCATAGCTACAGTGTTGGCAGTCGACTGGGACCTTATGGCAGTCAACTGCCAGGTGAAAATCCAGCTGATGCAGGTTAAAAAGAGGAGCTCGTGGAGGATTTCGATATTTTGGTTCTTTGGGAGCTTTGGTGAGGCGATTTGCAGGTGCATTTCAGGGTCCTTCAAGCTCATCCAAGCAACCGACAAGCAAGCGTTCAAAACCCTACTTTGTAAAGTGTTCTTTATATTTTCACTTGTATTTGCTTGTTTACTTTGTATTACTTGTTGTAATTCATTGTATGAGGTTTCTCCACCTCCGACTTGTTGTCGAGAAGGAGTTTATTGCTTAGTGGTGTTTGTGGCATCGCTAGGGTTCGTACACACCCAATCCGTGGAGTAGGAACCATTTTAGTTCCGAACCACGTTATATCATGCGTGTTGTGATTGTATCTTGTATTTGTATTTGTTATTGTTTATTCCGCTGCGTACTAACAAGATTGTAGACAAGCAACACAAACGAATTTCCATCAAGCAACGTATCGACGCTATTCACCCCCCCTCTAGCGGTCAATGATTCCAAACACTTAATTCCCCTAGATCTTTGATACAAGGGTTATCACCCGTTGTATCGGCTATGCACAATAGATAGAAAACCAAAACACAATCTTCATCAAATCAAACAAACACTAACTGCGAATATAAATTCAAAAACATAATTAACATTCAATCCAATATGTTCTACGTACACAAGTTACTCCCTGATAGCTGTATTTTTTATTGCTCTATTTTTACTTGTGGATTAGATATTTTAGGCTCTTTGATGGGATAATTATTGTTATTCGGGATATTTTTACATATTGAGCCTATTTGCAATTAATTGCGTTAATTCCTATAATTCAGTATTTTTCATGAATTTCATGTGATTTTGTAGGAAACATATAATGAGGGTCTAATTGGAGCAATCGCAGCCATCGATCCGGATCAGATATGAGCATTATGGACTGTCCGATGAATATAGTTGATTCTAAGCTATCTATTCAGATCTAGAGAGATCCAGTCCATACATTTTGATCAGAACATCTGAGCCCTTCCTCCAGATTCGACCGATCGTAATTATCCTTTTAGATGGATAAGATCCGACCATTTGAAATCATATTGATCACAACCGTTGGATCACAGCCTTCTTAGAAGATTAATTGGACTCATTTAACCTAGCTCTATTTGGACGGCAGGGATCAAAGGAGGCTCCCATCGGACGGCTCAGAAAAACCATTTAATAAACCTTCACTTGAGCAGCACAGAACAGAATGCACGACAGAACAGCGAGCGGCATCTTCTTCCTCTCGCGAGCGCGGTGATCGGCGACTACACGAGCGATCGATGACAGGCTGACAGTATTCCGGTGAGTTTCCCTCCGACAGCTGGCGGCAATCCCATCCGATCCTTGGCAGCAGATCCTGATGTCGTGATTCGGTCAGCTGATCCAAAGCGAGGCGAGGCGGGATTCCGCCGAGTTCATCCTTCATCGGTATTCTACTTCATTCCGATGGCTGGGATAAGCCGTTCCATCTCGCCAGAGTCACCCACCAGTTGTGCAGATTGGACAGCTCCATATTCATCGCCGGTGAAGATTTCCTCCACTGTCCGGCAATCCAGATTCGCCGTAGCAGTGATCGCAGTCATCCATCTCTCCTTCCTTTCTATTGCACCGATCGGGGTAGCTTCGCATTCACCGTCGGAGTAGTTTTTTAGTTTGTTGTGACCGCCGTGTGGTTACCGGTCGTTGTTTTATTTGGATGTCTGAGTGTGTTTGTGTTAAACACTCATTTAGTTGGGATTTCGTGTTATTTACATTCTGCTTTTTATTCCAGTTCAGTTATGCAATTGTTAGTAGTTGATTATGTTTGTTTCGGTTAATTGTTGGTTTGTTTACATGCAATGTTATTTCTATCGGTTTGTTGTGCTTAGTTGTTTAACTTTATTCATCCTGCATTTTTATTAGACTTAATATTGGCGTTCGTTATTTAGTTGTCAGTTAGTTTAATTTCTTGTTGCTGATGTACTAACGCCATCAATTAAAATTGTCCAACCAATGCATCATATAGTGACAGTATGGTGTTTGGTTGGAGTGCTTTCATTATTAGGTTAGATTTCCTTTACATTGGACCAATGTGTCGTATAGTGACAGTACGATGCCTGGTTGAATTGCTTACTTTTCTCGCATTTAGTTTAGCTTTTCAGTGACTGTTTGATCACTGTGTCGTATAGTGACAGTGCGGTACTTGGTTGAATTGTTCACCTTTGTTTCTTGACCACTGTGTCATATAGTGAAAGTGCGGTGCTTGGTTGAGCTATTTTCTGTCTGTTAGTGTAGCTTTTTAGTGACTGTTTGATCACTGTGTCGTATAGTGACAGTGCGGTACTTGATTGAATTGTTCACCTTTGTTTCATGATCGTTGTACCGTATAGTAATAGTGCGGTGTGTGATTACTTACTTTTGCGCATTAGGATAGTTACTTGTTAATTGTTATTTGGTAGTTAGATTTACTTCCTGTAAATTTTATTTCCATGTCTGTTTACCAGAATTGTTTGACCATTGCATCGTATAGTGATAGTGCGGTGCAAGGTTGAATCGTTCTTGCATTAGGTTAGCTTTGAATAATTATTTTAATAAATTGTAAAAACCCCCAGTGTTTACTTCTGTTTAAAAACAAACGTCCAACCATTAGGTTCGTTGGGAGACGATTCGAGTCAGTCCTATACTACATTAGTGTAGTTAGGGGGTTCGGTAAATAATTTGTAACGGTACCACGACATAATAACCGTCTATCAAATTTTGGCGTCGTTGCCAGGGAACGAACCCAGGTCACCCGCATGACATGCAGGAATACTCACCACTATACTACAACGACAAATATTGCGACAAATATTTGGGAACGGTATTGCGACAAATAAAATCGTTCGATTAAATTTTGGTGTCGTTGCCAGGGACTTTAATGGCGTTCGTTTATCTTTAAACTGTAGTTTGTTTGTTTGTTTTCTTTTTCTTTTGTTATTAGAGTCTTTCTTATCATTTCTATTTGTTTCTCATTGTATTTATTTGTGTGGATGACTAGGTCTTCAGGCGATAATCTACTTGAGTTTTATGCAGCAAGTTTTCTCTTCCCTCAGAGGCCCAGCCTAGGAAGGGGGTTGTTGAAGAAAAGGCTAGGGAATTCCAAGTACTAGCGGATTCCCAAACAGGGATATGGAATGTGTAGGGACTTGCACGCTTCAGGTGACGCCCCAAGGATCACTTCCATCAGATGTTTGTGCGACATGTAATTTCATGGTCGAGCATGGGATATCTTAGGTTATATTATCTCTGTGTTTGGTATTGAAGTAGATTTTTCTATAATTCATGTTATATCCTCTTTATCTTACCCCTCTTCTGTGCGAGAAGTTCGTGCTTTTCTGAGTCATGCAGGTTTCTACAAACTTTTTATCAGAGACTTCAGTAAGATTGCCTTGCCCTTGACAAACTTGTTGCAGAAGGAGGTGGTATTTCAGCTTGACTAGGATTGTGATGGAGATCGAGTCCACCCCCATAGTAGCTTCTTTTCCAGATGAGCAGTTTTTTTCACCTGTAGGGTAAGACACCATGGTATGCAGATCTTGCTATTTATTTAGTTGTCGTGTTGTACCTTCACATTTTATTCATGCACAAGTCCAGAAATTGAAACGTGATGTTAAGTACTATGTATGGGATGATCCTTATCTTTGGCAATTTTGTAGTGATCAGATCATTAGACGATGTGGACTTGATTACTTATTTTTTGTCATTCTCTGGCTTGGGGGGTATTTTGGACCCCAAAGGACTGCTAGAAAAGTTGTATAGTCTAGTTTGTATTGGCCCACCTTATTTCATGATGCCTTTGAATTCTACAAGTCTTGTGAGTGAGGTCAACGAACAGGGAACATAGGATGTAGAAATTAAATGCCTCAACAACTTTTGTTATTCTGTGAGATTTTCGATATTTGGGGTATTAATTTTATAGGTTCGTGTCCTGTATCTTTTGGATTTTTCATATATTCTTTTGGCATATGATTATGTTTCTAAATGGGTGGAGGTCATCCCCACCAGGACTGATGATTCTCTAGTTGTTGTGGATTTTGTTAGGTCTCACATATTTTGCAGATTTGGAGTTCCCAGGGCGATCATTAGTGATCAAGGGTCTCACTTTTGCAACAGACTCATGAAGTGTCGAGCAAAGAGATCAAGTCTATTATGGAGAATACGGTGGGGCTAGACATGATGATGTTTTTTTTCCGACTTGAAAGGGGAGTGTGTTCTTTTCATGTTCGGAATAATTTGTGTTTTTTATTGCTTGTTTGCCTGTTTACCTAGGTTTAGTGTTGTTGTTGAGTCGAATAATTTTTCCTATGCATACCTTAGTATCATTTCAGAGATGGTAAAAATTAGTTAAGTTTGATCATTGAATTATGGATTTTTGGTGTATGATAAGAAACTTCACTTGCATGCAGTCACTTATTAGGATGGTGAATTTTTGTCAATAGACCAAGCTTGATTTTTATTCACCTAGTGAGGTAGTAAGTCATTTCAATCATTTACCCATTTTAGTGTGATACACGTGTGATACTTTTTACTCTAGAACTTGCTTTGAGTCTTTTCAAAACTGCAAGAACATTTATTTGCATGAATATGATGAAGGATTTCACTCTTGATTCTTTTCCTTGAATTGCTTGTTTAATCCACTTGATACTTTCATGTTGTCGTACTTGTCATTCCTATTCATTTATTTTCTATTGTCTTGTGGATTACCTCTACCATCTTTCGTTCTCACATTGGAAGAATAACTTGATAAGTTACATTGTCCGAGACGGGAAAAAAATTCTTAAGTGTGGGGGAGGAGATTGTTGTTGGGTTGCTGTAGGCACCTGTTGTGCAAGGCCTACAACATGGTTATGTGCCATGATCACACAATTGGAAGTGGAATTTCTGAATTTATTTTACACCGTCTGCAAAATGTTCTGAGCATTCAATTTCTGAAAAGAGAAAAGATGATAGATGCAGTCTGATTTAAAGTGCATGAGTCACTTAAGATCCAAGATTCTGTGTGCTTACACGTGGATTGGATATTTTTGCCAAGTGCAGCATCTGCCAGTGTAGAGACAACCTACATGTTGACTTCATTAAAACCTGCAAAATGTCAAAGAGTTGTAACCTTGGAGAAGCTGCACATGGAAGGGTAGAGAAGTTAGTTATAGTATGAAAAAATTCTGGAGTAATGCATGAATAACCAAGCTCTAAAATACAATGCTTACACGTGGATTCAAGGATCAGATTTTCAGAATTCAAGGACAGTTGGGATGGCTCTACTTAATCTGAGAAGTTGCCTATAACTTCTGCCAAGGCCATCAAACTGGATCAGATCAATGTTGGATTAAGGGAAACTTCTGTAAATGTATCTGATACAACAGTTTATGCTGTCAGTGATGTAGTTGACAGCATCAACAAACAAGGAAATTTGGGTAACTCACAACTCCTATTGGTGGAATTCCAGTTGTGTTGGATTGGTTGAAGCTGCTGAAACTCCAAAACTGCTCAACAGTTTATCAACAGCAACAAAATTTTCTGAAATTCAGAGATTAAACATGTTGCATTTCAGAGATCGGTTGGAGAGTTTCATGGGTATAAGTATGGGAAGGTTAAAACAAATGGTTATAGCAAGTTTCACTCTAAGCCATGGGAATTGGCTATTGTAGTACTCACTAGAAGCAACAAAAAAATAAAACGCCGAGTGGAAATTGATTGCTGTAAAGGGATCTATTCTGCGAGAAAATTGTGGATTGCTGCCATGTTTCAAGTTAAAGTTTGAGCAGAGATTTCAGCACAATTGATGAAACAAATTCTGCAGCAAGATGTTGACTAAATTTCAGATTGGAAGAAAAGCATGTTCTTAGTTACAATATGTTGTTGTCGGAACCTTGTGGAGACCTTTGAGCTCTACTGATTTGAATGGATGTAGGTATTGCTTAGCCACCAGAAAACACACTTGTCGTATTCTTGTTTGCATGCCATGAGAAGATGCACATGCAAGCTTAGAGGAGATAGATACGATCTGAGAAAAAAAAAGGCTATGATTAAGGTCATTAACAAGCCTTGAAGCATTCTTGCTTATGAAAACATTGGAAGCCAATTAGAAGAACAACTGCAGATAGAAGAACCTGACAGTAAGATTACTTGAATACATTGAGAATGATGGTATGTATCTAAAAAAAAAAGAAGTATCAGACTTTCAGAAATAATAGGAATTCTGCTAAACAACACCTGGCAATGCTATGTCTTGGAGAAATTGGAAGAGTTGCACCTGCCTTTGTTACAAAATTAACTAAACTGAAATTTTGTGATGGAGTTTGAGTCATCAAGAGATGGACTGCACAGATGTGTTTAATGGGAGAAAGGTAAAGAGAAGACTCTTGAAACGAATTCTCGCCTTGGTATCATGCGAACTTCAGCCAATGGGTCATGAGCATGCTCCAAGTGGTGGTAAGCAATGCTGTCTCAGAAATTGATTGTGAACCATGCTTTGGGCAAGGTGCGGGATTTTCTGAAACACAGTTGGCATCTGGAACTACTAATGACATAAGTGAAAATTTGATTTCCAAAGAAAGGCCTAGTTTGGAGAAGAACCAAAAGTCAAGTGATGAGGAATTTCGGAAAAAGTATATTCACTGACTGCTGAGGTGGTGAAGAAAATGGCATCAGTTGCAAATGAGTTGGCTGATTTAGTTCATTGCTTGAGTTCTTATGTTATTGTTGTGCTCTCGACAATGAGGAATTCAAATGTTCTGGAACATGGTAGTGTTTCAGTGGTGAGAGGCTATTGCATGAGTGCAGCAGAATTGCAGATAGGACAGATAGCATCCTTTTTGTCATCTTTACATGATGTAGGAGAAATTGGTGGTCCTTTCACTCCTACAACACCGATTCCTCCTGCTGCACAGAGGCTACTGCCATATACAGAATTTTTTTTTCCTCTTGTGTGAAAAGCTTTAAAGTAATCAGAACATTGGTCAACCAGATAACAATGTGACTGCACAAGAAGTCAAAGAGTTTTATGGGAGTTCATTATCGCTTATTCACAAGTGTACTTCACCTGATCCTTTTACAAACACATTCTTGGTGTAAAAGTCACTTATCATGACATTGAGGCTGTTGATCCAGATTACTATAAAAACCTGAATTTAGAATGTAGAATGGAGATCTTGTTGAGTGTTAATTGCTTGGATTGTTATTAGAATATATCCCTCCACACTCTTGAATGCAACTAATCAGGTTTATTCTTCAAATTCTTTTATGGTTTCCTTTTCATTACATCTTGATCTTCTTTATTTCTCTATTGCAATCCACTTCTGTTCATGTTTGATTTTCGATAAATCCTTTTGATTCATGTATGGAATGTATTGATAGCAGTAGAGAAATGATGATAAGAAAGCATATGGTAGGACAAGATTACATGGTATTTTGAGGGTACCCCACTCCTACGATCATTATGTGAGCATGAGTGCATATATCCATTTGGGAGGTTTTGTATCAGGCTTGGTTTATTTGATTGGACTATAAACCATCATACATGTTGACTGTTGTAGGAGTCGGATCTTTTGAATACCCTAGATCCTGATGAATTTAGTGATCCTAAGTAACTTATTTTTTCTGTCTTTGAATTATTGATCTAGGTATTGCTAGGGGAATGAGTTAGAGAGTTAGTGTGTCTTTGTTTTTGTTATTGCATGGGACGGCAAAAATAAGTGTGGGGGAATTTGATAGCTCATTTTTTATTGCGCTATTTTTACTTGTGGATTAGATATTTTAGGCTCTTTGATGGGATAATTATTGTTATTCGGGATGTTTTTACATATTGAGCCTATTTGCGATTAATTACGTTAATTTCTATAATTTTAGTATTTTTCATGAATTTCATGTGATTTTGTAGGAAACATATAATGAGGGTCTAATTGGAGCAATCGCAGTCGTCGATCCGGATCAGATATGAGCATTATGGATCGTCCGATGAATATAGCTGATTCTAAGCTATCTATTCAGATATGGAGAGATCCAGTCCGTACATTTCGATCTGAACATCTGAGCCCTTCCTCCAGATTCGATCGATCATAATTATCCTTTCAGATGGATCAGATTCATCCATTTGAAATCAGATTGATCAAAATCGTTGGATCACAACCTTCTTAGGAGATTAATTGGACTCATTTAACCTAGCTCGATTTGGACGGAAGGGATCAGAGGAGGCTCCCATCGGACGGCTCAGAAAAACCATTTAATAAACCTTCACTCGAGCAGCACAGAACAGAATGCGCGATAGAAAAGCGAGCGGCGTCTTCTTCTTCTCGTGAGCGCGGTGATCGACGACTACATGAGTGATCGATGACAGGGCGGTAGTATTCCGGTGAGTTTCCCTCCGACAGCTGGCGGCGATCCCATCCGATCCTTGGCGGCAGATCCAGATGCCATGATTCGGGTAGCTTATCCAAAGCGAGGCGAGACGGGATTCCGGCGAGTTCATCCTTCACCCGCATTCTACTTCATTCCGACGGCTGGGATAGGTCGTTCCATCTTGCCGAAGTCACCCACCGGTTGTGCCGATTGGACAGCTCCATATTCACCATCGGTGAAGATTTCCTCCACTGTCCGGCAATCCAGATTCACTAGAGCAGTGATCACAGTCATCCATCTCTCCTTCCTTCCTGTTGCGCCGATCGGGGCAGCTTCGCATTCACCACCGGAGTGGTTGTTCAGTTTGTTGTGATCGCCATGTGGTTACTGGTCGTTGTTTTATTTGGATGTCTGAGTGTGTTTGTGTTAACCACTCGTTTAGTTGGGATTTCGTGTTATTTACATTCTGCTTTTTATTCCAGTTCAGTTATGCAATTGTTAGTAGTTGATTATGTTTGTTTTGGTTAATTGTTGGTTTGTTTACATGCAATGTTATTTCTATCGGTTTGTTGTGCTTAGTTGTTTAACTTTGTTCATCCTGCATTTTTATTAGACTTAATACTGGCGTTCGTTATTTAGTTGTCGGTTAGTTTAATTTCTTGTTGCTGATGTAGTAACCCCATCAATTAAAAATGTCCAACCAATGCATCGTATAGTGACAGTATGGTGTTTGGTTGGAGTGCTTTCATTATTAGGTTAGATTTCCTTTACATTCGATCAGTGTGTCATATAGTGACAGTGCGGTGCCTAGTTGAATTGCTTACTTTCCTCGCATTTAGTTTAGCTTTTCAGTGATTGTTTGATCACTATGCCATATAGTGACAGTGTGGTACTTGGTTGAATTGTTCACCTTTATTTCTTGACCACTGTGTTGTATAGTGACAGTGTGGTTCTTGGTTGAGTTATTTTCTGTCTGTTAGTGTAGCTTTTTAGTGACTGTTTGATCACTGTGTCGTATAGTGACAGTGCGATACTTGGTCGAATTGTTCACCTTTGTTTCGTGATCATTGTACCGTATAGTGACAGTGCGGTGCGTGATTACTTACTTTTGCACATTAGGATAGTTACTTGTTAATTGTTATTTGGTAGTTAGATTTACTTCCTACAGATTTTATTTCCATGTTTGTTTACCAGAATTGTTTGGTCATTGCATCGTATAGTGACAGTGCAGTGCAAGGTTGAATCGTTCTTGCATTAGGTTAGCTTTAAACAATTGTTTTAATAAATTGTAAAAAACCCCAGTGTTTACTTCTGTTTAAAAATAAACGTCCAACCATTAGGTTCGTTGGGAGACGATCTGAGTCAGTCCTATACTGCATTAGCGTAGTTAGGGGGTTCAGTAAATAATTTGTAACGGTACCACGACATAATAACCGTCTATCACTCCCCAATCCTAGAATCGAAGATTCTACTCCATAGACGGAAAAGAATGAACACAATGCATAATAGAATAAGTCATTACAATGCAGGAGATGAATAAAAAGTAAATTGCAGTACTCTTAATTATTCTCTTCGACGTCGGAGCGCAGGTTATGATCCTCTCGTCGTCTCCTTCCATCTCGTTGCGAGTTTTCGATGCTTTTTAGGGCATCAATGTGCCGCCCCAATTGTTGTGCCTTCTCCTAGGGTTTGGGCATGGCTTTCCTTTTGTAGACATGAAGTCGGTGCTGCCCAAAGCCATAAAAGAACCCCAGCCGCGTCGAAATAAGCCAGCGCCACACGACCATGTGGATTCACATGGCCAGGCCATGTGTGGCGCTGGGGTGGCCAATTCCATGGTTTGGACACAGCCGTGTGGATTCACACTACTAGGTCGTGTCCCCTTCCGTTCCACCTGCCAAATGTCTTCCTTTTGCTCCAAAAGTGTGTCGTTTTCCCTGTAAAATGTTATCCTGCACACAAAAGTACAACGAGCAGATCTCTGAACCAGAAAATAGGAAATTCTTGCAAAACAAAGTAAGATATGCATGAAAAAAGTATGAAATGCAATGAAATGTGAGCGAAAACTACTCCTAAAACCCTATATATTTTGCTCACATCATATTACCACCAAACCCTAGCCTTCCTTCTTCTTCACCCCAATTCTTCATGGCCCTGTGCCACCTCCATCTTTCCTAAATGTCAAAGCTAAACAGCGAGGAGCTATGCGCCGACGAATCTAAGAAGAAGCTGCCTATGTGTTAGTGAAAGCCCTAGAGCCAATCATGTGATGATTATTGTATGGACTTGTTGTATCATATTCCTATATATATAAAGGCATTTCTTTATGATTATTATACTTACTTGTATTAGTGTCAAATAACTAAGTATAATAATGTCCTTGAGTAGAAGGTTCTTATCTATATCAATCGATTGGTTGAATCGATAATGAGATGATATAGAGAATACTACTCTTAATCATTCCTAGTCAAGTATTAAAATTCAGGGACAATGTTAATGCGAAGAGACTAGCATGTAGGTCAACTCGATGACTTGATCTCACAAGTCATGGATATGAGATATCAAGTTGACACATGGGTATACATTGGAGAATATATACTGAATGACCCACCATGAGAAAGTATCATGGATCGTTATATGAGTGTCATATACTTTCTCATGTGACTATTAGTATGACTATTAGTCCTTGGACTTGAAGTCACCATGGTTCCCTACATAAGGAGTTGCACACTTTGACTTCGTCAAACGTCACCCGTAAATGGGTGGACTATAAAGGCGATTAATGGGTATGTAACAAATTATGCGGAGGGATGTGAGTGATGTAGATGGGATCTATCCCTCCTATATGACGGGAGTGACATCATGATTCTTGATATAGTGAGACCACTAAGTGCATGGCCATGCCCAAATGAGTCAATATGAGATATTGAGCTCATTTGACTAGAGTGAGTCTACTTAGAGTTCAAGATATAGATTGTACAGAGGATGACACGGTCTATGCCTCAATTGGTCAATCTAGATGTCATGGATATAGGGGCATTGTCACATATTGTAAGAGTCACAATTAGTAGTCACAAAGGTGATGTTGGATCTCAACATTCTTGTAACTTGGGTAGCAATGATGTGTTGCTAGATACCGCTCATTGCTTATGTTTCTAAATCGGTTGAGGAACATTGCCAATGTTACAAGAACCTATAGGGTCACACACAAAGGGCAATTAGATGGAGATTAGGTTTATATGATGCACCAAGAGGATTAGGTTCACATGATGAACCAAATTGGATTAAGAGTAATCCAAATTAGACTAATTGAGTTGGACTCAATTTAATTCAAGTGATGAATGAGTCTAATTTATATTTGATTCATTGGGCCAATTTAAACTAATGAATTACGATTCATTAAATTAAATTGACTTGAATCAAATGGTTGGATTTGATCAACTATGGGAGATAAGAGGTCAAGTTTGACTTGACTTGAGAGGGAAGATGAAAGGTCAGTTTGACTTGACCAAATGTCATGTCACGATGACTTGGCATAGGGCCGACCAATGATGATGTTCCACATCATCATGGTCACATCATGGGGTGCCACCTCATGAGGGAGACCAAGAGCCATGGCTCTTGGTATTACATGCATGTATATAACCTCCATGTAGTGGTCGGCCACAAAATGTGTGCATTAGTGGTGAATTGAAGTGGATTAACTTCATCTTCTTCCTTCTCTTCTTGCTCTCCTTCTCATCCTCTTTTGCCGAGACCTTCATGAGTGCTAGAACACTCTAAGTGATCTTCTCCACCTATTGTTCGTGTGGATACTTGTAGAGGAGTGTACACTTGACACTCTTCGAGATCTGACAAAGTGTTTGGACGAGCGGGATAAGCGAAGGGCGTCGCTACAAGGGTAATGCTCTTCTCATGTTGATCTAAGTTTTCTTAACATGTACATGAATTCAAGTTTTAATTTATCTTCTCATGGATCCGTGGCTGACTTCCGAGGTTTCCGCAACGCAAAAAGTGGTTTTTACGGCTCGGATAGTCCAATAGTGGTATCAGAGCCATGTGTGAAGCATGTACGTGTTTAGTTTTATAATTTTCTGTATTAGATACAAAAATTACTGATCTGTAATTTTATGTAATTTTCCTAATTTTATATATTTTTGTGAGTATTTTTCTCGTAGAGTCGAAGCAACAAGTGTTTGGACACTTGTAGGCTTCAACCACCGAGAAAAACTCTCCGAAATGGCAAAGTCTCGCTTTAGTCTTTTGGGACAGCGACTTAAGGTGCTATAAGATCAAGATGGGACACTCGTGAGATTCATTTTGCGAGAAGGGGTGCTCCCCCTAACCCCGTAAGGGGCATGGTCCCGCGATCGCGCTCGAAAATCGCTTAGTGGGACCGTTATGGAGATGTGACTCATAAAATTGAAAAAAAAATAATAGAAAAATTATAGAAATTTATGTAAAATAAATAATTTAGAAATATATATTATACTATGATGGTCATGGCCCAAGAACCCCAATGTGATTGGATAAATTATGTTGTAATTCATAATACGGCTTGCGCGTCATTTTTGTGTTGTGCATGTTGTATATGGTATGCGACCTGTGCGTCGTGCCTCTCCTTTTATATTCCTGTTGTAAATAGTTTTTAAACTCGAATGTAACTCGATTTTCATGTTTGTAATGTACAAAAATGAAGCGGTGGAAGGTAGACAGAGTTACGAGGAGGGTACCGACAACACATGGCGGTCAAAGGAGGCGCTTGGAGAAGTCGCTAACCCTATGTTGACCGTCCGATCTTCTCATTGGCTTGAGAAGATCGTAGTAGGGCCATGACATCATCACAATTTAATTATTATTATTATTATATATATATATATATATATATATATATATATATATATATATATATATATATATATATATATATATATTTGTTTTGCTTGTATGTACGTGATGCAAGCTAGTATATTTTGCTTGTATGCATATGATGCATGCTAGTATATTTTGCTTGTATGTATATGATGCATGCTAGTACATTTTGCTTGTATGTATGTGATGCATGCTAGTGTAGGGTAATTAAGGCCTTAATGTATATATGATACACATTCACGATTAGATTAGATCTTAATCGAATCAACTCGAAATGCCTATCAAGTTTTGATACCCATCACTACGTCGATCATTTATTGTTGTTGAATCTGCTAAAGTAGAGCAACACATATTATCTTGGTAGGGTGTGGAGGGACAATCTTGGTCCTGCTTATCACAGCTTGGGTGAGAATAAGCTCAATTAGATTGAGTGAAACTTGTTAACTCAATTGGATCGAGTAAAACTATAGGCATATTCCAACGGTTGGAAAGATAGGATAAGATCACATTTACACTAAATCTTGGGCGATTTAGCCAAAGCTAACTCAAGTTCTTTTGTAAATGTGAATCTTGATCCTATAAACAAGAGTTGCATAGAGATGTAATCGGTAATTTGTTACCTACCGATCATCTTAAGTCTTGGACGATTTAGCCAAAGCTAACTCAAGGCGTAATATGATGTGGATCTTGTCCCGCTAGAATTATAGCTAGTTTGTATGAATCTAGTAGTATGGTTTGACCACATCCATGACTCGATTCTACAAAAGTCCTATAATTCAGTGGGAGCATCATTTATTAAAGGTCTAATTAAATGATAAATAAAATATGATATTTATTTTCTGCATTATTTATGTTGTAGATTGCCATGTCGTCAAACACGAACACTCTCTCCCTGTGTTCTGTCCTTGAGAAGGACAAGCTCAATGGAGCTAATTTCCTGGACTGGTACAGGAATCTGAGAATTGTTCTCACTCAAGAAAGAAAATTGTACGTTCTGGAGCAGCCCATTCTAGAAGCACCTCCTACCTCTGCCTCGCGAGCTGATCGAGATGCTTACAAGAAGCATCAAGATGATGCATTAGATGTGTCATGCTTCATGCTTGCGACCATGAACTCTGAGCTTCAAAAGCAACATGAGTTCATGAATGCTTTTGATATGGTTGAACATCTTTGTCAACTGTATCAAGGACAAGCAAGGCACGAGAGATACGAGATCTCCAAGGCACTATTTCAGTGCAATATGCAAGATGGGACTCCCATAGGTCCATATGTACTCAAGATGATTGGGTACATAGAGAACCTACAGAGGTTGGGATTCCCACTTGGCCAAGAGCTGGCCACTAACTTGATCTTGCAATCTTTGCCACAAAACTATAATCAATTTATCATGAATTACAACATGAATGAAATTAATAAGCTACTACCTGAGATGCTCAGCATGTTGAGAACTGCTGAGGTCAAACTTAAGAAGGGAAAACCCGACTCTATTTTGATGGTGCAAAAGAAGAAAGGAAAGGGCAAGCCTAAAGGTAAGGGAAAGTCCTAAGCCAAGGGCAAAGGCAAGACACTGAAACTGAAAGGAGGGGTGGCCAAGGAAGGGACTTGCTTCCACTGTAAGGAAGCTGGACACTGGAAGTGTAACTGCAAAGCATACCTGGAAGATCTTAAGAATAAGAGAAGTGAGACTTCTACTTCAGGTATATATGTTATAGAAGTCAATCTATCTATTTCTTCATCATGGGTATTAGATACCAAATGTGCATCTCACATTTGTACTAATGTGCAGATGCTGAGAAATAGCAGGGCATTGACGACGGGCGAGGTAGACCTACGAGTAGGCAATGGAGCAAGGGTTGTTGTTGTTACTGTAGGAACTTATTTTCTATCTCTGCCCTTTGGGTTTGTACTAGAATTAGATGAATGTTGTTATGTGTCTGCTCTTACTAAGAACATAATTTCAGTTTCTTATTTAGACAAGAAGGCTTTTCATTTATAATAAAGAACAAATGTTGTTTAGTTTATTTAAACGATATGTTCTATTGTAGTGCACCTCTGATGAACGGACTCTATATTCTAGACTTAAAGAACCCCATCTATAACATAAGTACCAAAAGGTTCAAGTCAAATGAGTTGAACCAAACCTATCTTTGGCATTATCGCTTAGGTTACATAAATGAGAGTCGCTTATCCCAACTCCATAAGGATGGGTTGCTGGACTTATTTGATTTTGAATCATATAAGACATGTGAGTCTTGCCTTCTAGGCAAGATGACCAAGACCCCCTTTAGTGGACACAGCAAAAGAGCAACAAACTTGTTAGGATTTATACATAGTGATGTATGTGGCCCTTTCAATGTTGCTGCTAGAGGTGGTTATAGGTACTTCATTACATTTACTAATGACATCAGTAGATATGGTTATGTGTATCTAATGACACATAAGTCAGAATCCTCTGAAAAGTTCAAAGAATTCAAGAATGAAGTATAAAACTAGCTTGGCAAGAGTATTAAGATACTTCGATCAGATCGAGGTGGTGAATACCTTAGCCATGAGTTTCGTGAATATCTAGCTGAGTGTGAGATTCTATCCCAACTCACTCCTCCTGGAACACCACAATGCAATGGTGTATCCGAAAGGAGGAATCGTACCCTATTAGATATGGTACGATCTATGATGAGTCACACAGATCTTCCTATATCCTTTTGGAGATATGCTCTAGACACAACAGCCTTCACACTTAACTATGTTCCATCCAAAGCTATGATAAAGACACCATATATGATATGGACAGGGAAAAATCCCAAAATGTCTTTCATGAGGATTTGGTGTTGTGAGGCTTACGTTCGACGTCAAGTCTCAGAAAAACTGGGACCCAAATCCGATAAGTGCTATTTTGTTGGATATCCCAAGGAAACGAAGGGATATTACTTCTACATTCCCAGTCATCACAAAGTGTTTGTGGCAAAGACTGGGGTATTTTTAGAAAGGGACTTTGTTTCTAGAAAAACTAGTGGGAGTATGTTCGATCTTAAAGAAATTCAAGATATGGACCGTAGCACTGAGGCCGAGATGGAGGTTGAACAGGAACCACAAAGTGTTGTGGATGATGAGATTGTTGCACAAAGAGTTGTGGAACAACAACATGTTCAGGTAGACCTACCTCTTCACAAGTCTGATAGGGTACGTCGTCAACCTTAGAGATACTCATTTCTCTTGTCTGACCACGATGACATTATGTTTATTGAGAATGAGTCTACCTCCTATCAGGAAGCTGTGATGAGCCCAGATTCTGAGAAATGGCTAGAGGTCATGAGATCCGAGATGGAATCCATGTACACCAACCAAGTATGGACTTTGGTTGATCCACCTGAAGGCGTAAAACCCATTGGGTGTAAGTGGGTCTTTAAGAGAAAGACTGACATGGATGGACTTACGCATACCTATAAGGGCCAATTGGTAGCTAAAGGTTTCAAGAAAATTCATGATATTGACTATGATGAAACCTTTTCTCCAGTTGCTTGCTATCGTAACATACCACGATTATGAGATCTGGCAGATGGATGTCAAAATCGCATTTCTGAATGGAAACTTGCTCAAGGATATATACATGACACAGCCTGAGGGTTTTGTAGATCCACAGCATACTGGCAAAGTATGCAAGCTGCAAAGGTCCATTTATAGGCTAAAGCAAGCTTCTCGAAGCTGGAATCTTCGATTCGATGATGCGATCAAACAGTTTGGTTTCATCAAGAATGAAGATGAACCTTATGTCTATAAGAGGGTTAATGGGAACACAGTTGTCTTCCTTGTATTGTATGTGGATGACATACTACTCATTGGGAATGATATCCCTTCGCTACAGTCTGTGAAGACTTGGCTGGGGAAGTATTTCTCAATGAAGGACTTAGGTGAAGCAGCCTGTATTCTAGACATCAAGATCTATAGAGATAGATTTATGAGATTGTTTGGCCTAAGTCAGAGTACATATATTGACACGGTATTACTACGATTTGATATGCAGAATTCCAAGAAGGGACTTTTACCGATGTCACATGGTATGAGTCTTTCAAAGACTCAAAGTCCCTCTTCTAGAGAGGAGAGAGACCGCATGGATAAGATCCCTTATGCATCTGCCATAGGATCTATCATGTACGTCATGCTATGTACTCGTCCTAATGTCTCGTATTCTTTGAGCATGATGAGCAGATACCAGTCAGATCTAGGTGAGTGCCACTGGATAGTAGTCAAGAATATTCTTAAGTACTTAAGAAGGACTAAAGAATATTTATTGATATTTAGAGGCGATGAGGAGCTAGCTATAAAGGGTTACAGCGATGTCAGCTTCCAAACTAACCAGGATGATTATAGATCGCAGTTAGGGTTCATGTTTTTCTTGAATGGTGGCGCTGTGAGCTGGAAGAGTTCGAAGCAGGACACAGTTGCTGATTCTATAACAGAGGTTAAGTATATTGCTGCATCAGAGGCAGCAAAGGAGGCAGTTTGGATCCGTAAGTTCATTATTGAGCTTGGGGTGGTTCCTAACATAGCAGATCCTATAGAGCTCATATTGTGACAACAATGGAGCGATTGCGCAGGCTAAGGAATCTCGCTCACACCAGTGGACCAAACACATACTACGACACTTCCATCTCATTCGAGAGATTATCGATAGAGGAGATGTGAAGATTTACAGAGTACCCACAGAGGCTAACGTCACAGATCCCTTGACTAAGGCTTTGGCACAGAAAAAGCATGATGGTCACACTAGGTCATTGGGTATTAGATACTATAGTGATTGACACTAGTGCTATTGGGAGATTGTTAGTGAAAGCCCTAGAGCCAATCATGTGATTATTGTTGTATGGACTTATTGTATCATATTCATATATATATATAAAGACATTTTTTTATGGTTATTATACTTACTTGTATTGGTGCCAAATAACTAAGTATAATAACGTCCGTGAGTTGAAGGTTCTTATCTATATCAATCGATTGGTTGAATCGATAATGAGATGATATAGAGAATACTACTCTTAATCATTCCTAGTCAAGTATTAACATTCAGGGACAATGTTAATGCGAAGAGACTAGCATGTAGGTCAACTCGATGACTTGATCTCACAAGTCATGGATATGAGATATCAAGTTGACACATGGGTATACATTGGAGAATGTATACTGAATGACCCGCCATGAGAAAGTATCATGGATCGTTATATGAGTGTCATATACTTTCTCATGTGACTATTAGTCCTTGGACCTGAAGTCACCATGGTTCCCTACATAAGGAGTTGCACACTTTGGCTTCGTCAAACGTCACCCATAAATGGGTGGACTATAAAGGCGATTAATGGGTATGTAACAAATTATGAAGAGGGATGTGAGTGATGTAGATGAGATCTATCCCTCCTATATGACGGGAGTGACATCATGATTCTTGATAGAGTGAGACCACTAAGTGCATGGCCACGCCCAAATGAGTCAATATGAGATGTTGAGCTCATTTGACTAGAGTAAGTATACTTGGAGTTCAAGATATAGATTGTACATAGGATGACACGGTCTATGCCTCAATTGGTCAATCTAGATGTCATGGATAGAGAGACATTGTCACATATTGTGAGAGTCACAAAGGTGATGTTGGATCTCAACATTCTTGTAACTTGGGTAGCAATGATGTGTTGCTAGATACCGCTCATTGCTTATGTTTCTAAATCAGTTTAGGAACATTGCCAACTTTACAAGAACCTATAGGGTCACACACAAAGGGCAATTAGATGGATATTAGGTTCATATGATGGACCAAGAGGATTAGGTTCATGTGATGAACCAAATTGGATTAAGAGTAATCCAAATTAGCCTAATTGAGTTGGATTCAATTTAATTCAAGTGTTGAATGAGTCTAATTTATATTTGATTCATTAGGCCAATTTAAACTAATGAATTGAGATTCATTAAATTAAATTGACTTGAATCAAATAGTTGGATTTGATCAACCATGGGAGATAAGAGGTCAAGTTTGACTTGACTTGAGAGGGAAGATGAAAGGTCAAGTTTGACTTGACCAAATGCCACGTCACGGTGACTTGGCATGGGGCCGGCCAATGATGATGTTCCACATCATCATGGTCACATCATGGGGTGCCACCTCATGAGGGATACCAAGAGCCATGGTATTACATGCATGTATATAACTTCCATGTAGTGGTCGTCCACAAAATGTGTGCATTAGTGGTGAATTGAAGTGGATTAACTTCATCTTCTTCCTTATCTTCTTGCTCTCCTTCTCATCCTCTTTTGCCGAGACCTTCATGAGTGCTATCACACTTTAAGTGATCTTCTCCACTTATTATTCATGTGGATACTTGTAGAGGAGTGTACACTTGATACTCTTCGAGATCCGGCAAAGCGTTTGGACGAGCGGGATAAGCGAAAGGCATCGCTACAAGGGTAATGCTTTTCTCATGAAGATCTAAGGTAGATCTAAGTTTTCTTAACATGTACATGAATTCAAGTTTTAATTTATCTTTGCACGGATCCATGGTTGACTTCTGAGATTTTCGCAATGCAAAAAGCAATTTTTACGGCTCAGATAGTCTAACACTCTTCCCCTTGCCCCTCTTCTTCGTTGGCTTCACTTACACACACCGAATCGACTCCTGCCATGCTTCCCTCATCTTCCATTCCTTCAACCCCATTTGAACCAATACCTCTCCCTTCAAATGCCCTTTTTTCTGTCAACCCTCCCATGGTCTCTAAAATCCCCCACCAAGGGTCCAACTCCAATTCCCCCTCTAGTGCCCCTTCTCTACCTAAAGAGGGGCTTCCAATTGTCACATCCCCTTCGGTTACCTTCACGTCGTCCACCATAGCTTTCACCCCAACGTACATATCCTCTAGACCTCCAAATTCCCCTCTTCCTACTTCCCTTCCATCTTTAGAGGATACCCACTCTTTTGTTATTCAGTTGGTAATTTCTGAGCTCCTTCCTCCACCATCAAGCCTCCCCTTCCCATCTTCCACCTCCGTCTACTCCGAAGGAAGTTCTTTTGTTGTGGCCCTCTTCCTCACCACTTCCACATCCTCCCTTACTACTAACATTCCTATTTCCCTCCCAATTATGACCTCCCCCATTTCCCTTTCTTCTTCTCCTTCGTCCTTGGAACCCTTGAGTTCCCCTTCTTCAAGCCAAAACCCTAACCCTCTACCTTGTAGTAACATTTCCCCTTTTTCCTCCGAAACCTTCCCTCTTTTCCCTCTTGAGCTAATAAAAAATTTCCATGTGGCACCTCATCCTTTAGTAATTATGAGTGAAGTGACCCTTCACATTGCTTCTACTCCTTCTTCACCTTTCTCCAAAGACTCCCGCATCCTTAATTTGGATGAATTAATACCACAAATAGAAAGTTTGTAGCATGCTCTGGAACTGGTAAGATTTTTTAAGCCATTCTTACATATAGTGACCCCTTCTCTAATTTGTTGTGTTCAAGCGATGATGAATTATCAAGAGATGAAACGCTCCTTTTCCCATTATCAAATACAGCTTCAATAATAAACTTTAAAGCAATTCGTTGCCAATTCAGCATCCCAAGAAAATTTAAACAGAGAGAAAATTATTTACTCCAAGAATTGGATCAATGCCGAGCTCAGCTATCAAAGGCTCAATGACAACAACAAAGAGATGCAGAGACTATAGCTACCCTACGAGCCCAAGTTAGTAGGGAGATTTGTCACAGTTCAACTTTAATATCAAAGGGGAATCAGGCTCTTTCTCAAGTGCACCAGCATGAAGTTTCCTTGCAGAGAGTGAGGCACAAAGTTGCTCGGACCAGGGCACATACTGCAACGATGGGAGAGATTTCAACTTCGATGCATCAAGATTTGATAACTATGTCAAGGGTCATTCAACAAGACTATGCTTCTCGATCCCAAGACATGTATATCTTGACTGATACCATTACTTAGACATCATACCAATATCGTCGAATTCGACAAGACTTTTTGGAGCACCGAGAGCATTATATGAAGTTTTTCCAAGATGTGTATGTTGCTGACCAATGCCAACAAGAACGGTTGAAGCCCCTAATGCAAGCCATATTCAAGGACAATTTCAACGAGGCAGTCAGACAGTATGTCGCTCAAGGGTTCCCTCCGGCTCAGCAACCAGCTCCTTTTTTGAGCTGGGAAATTGACTTTAGGCGTTATCCTCCTGAAACTTTTCTATTTTTCTTCTTATTCTTTTGGTTGTAAATAGTCACTGATTTCAATGATATGGAACTGTATTTGAGTGGAATTTTTCCTTTTTAATGATTAATATAAAATTTGTAATAGTTAACTCTTTTCATTGGTGTCTCTCAATTACATGATATAAAAATATTTCAAATGCACAGCATTCCAGGTTGACTTTATGTAAAACTAGATCACGGTCTTGAAATCTCCTTGGAATCACCCTCTTATTAAAGACTTGCTATATTCTTTGCTTTTATGCTTCAGCTCGGATCCTGGCATGCTCCCGACTTTCTTCCAACAAATCTAGTTCGATACATCTCAAGATTTGGTTTTGCTCCAGTTCGTAAGCTTCAACTCGGGCACTATTCAGAATGGTCTCAATGGGGATGACTTGCTTCCATACCATATACCAAACTGAAAAGAGTCTCGCCAGTAACTGTCTTAGGTGTAGTAAGATAAACCTATAATATCCCTAGCAACTCGTCCACCCAATTTTATCATTTAGCTCATAACTTAGTCTTCAACCCTTGAATGAGAATTCTGTTAACGACTTCCACTTGACTATTAGCATGAGGATGAGCTATTAAAGTGAAGGTCTATTGAATATTGAGACTTTGACATCATTCCTTAATCTTTCGGCCTTGGAACTGGCGTCTATTGTCATTGAACAACTTTCGGAGAACTTCATAATGACAAATAATATTCTTCCAAAGAAATTATATTACTTCACTCTCTGTGATCTTGAATAAAGGTTCAGCTTTCACCCATTTTGAAAAGTAATCCACCGCTACTAGCAAGAATTTCTTCTGCAAAAGAGTCGACTATGTCCATTTCCCACTGGTCAAAGGGGCAAGAAGCAACTACAATCTTCATCAACTCGGCGGGCTGCTTTGACCTATTTCTATGCTTTTGACAGGCTAGACAAGTCTACACTAGGCATGTTGCATCTTGTTGAAGAGTTGGCTAAAAGTATCTGGCTAACAACACTTTCCGAGTTAGCGCCCTTCCTCCCAAATGGTTCCTGCAACATCCTTCATGTATTTATCTGAGTACCCACTCGGCATCCTCTTTCTCGAGACACTTCAATAGTGGTCGGCCAAAAGATGTCTTGTATAGAGTTCCATCAATAATTACAAACTGCTTCACTCTTCTCAATAAAGCTGATGTTGCCCCACCTTCGGCTGGAATACTCCCATGCTGCAAATAAGCTATAATGTCAGTTCTCTAGTCGGATGTACCATTACTTTCCTACACTACGTCTTCCACATTATGCACCATCAAGGAATGAGGGACTTCTATACATAAAGAATCTTGAAGTCTCCATCCATCTAAGGCACTAGTTAGC
This sequence comes from Wurfbainia villosa, assembly GCA_025175895.1. Lineage (NCBI taxonomy): Eukaryota > Viridiplantae > Streptophyta > Magnoliopsida > Zingiberales > Zingiberaceae > Wurfbainia > Wurfbainia villosa. Next base: position 38,677,827 of record CM046006.1, read on the forward strand.
CGAGCCAATTCATTTGCCTTTCTATTCTCCTCTCTTGGAATTTGTTGCAGGGTTACCTCCTAAAAATGAGTCTTTCCTTTTTCAAAAGCCATGGAGTATTTCTGTAACCTATCCTTTCGAATGGAAAAAAGCACCCTTGAGCTGTGACACTACCAATTGAGAATCTGAATGGATTATGATCGAGGTGGCCCCCACTGCCCGAGCTGGCTGTAATCCAGCAAGAATAGCTTCATACCCCGGCTCATTGTTAGACACTTTATATCTCAAATGAATGGCTATACGAGTCTCTTCATCTATTGGAGATATGAGTACTACTCTAACACTGCTTCCTCCAACTCCTGAAGATCCATCAACAAAGATGTTCCATGCACTCTTCCCCTCTTTTTCTTTTGTCGAACTATTCTCCACGCCCATTGGCACTTCATCTAAGAAATCAGCTAGAGCCTGAGCCTTGATGGCAGTTCGGGGATGGTAGTGCATGTCATACTCACTTAACTCTACAACCCACTTGGCTAATCTCCCTAAATAATTTAGTTTAGTGACTACCCGACCCAATTCACTATTTGTCAGCACATTCATGGGATAGGCCAAGAAATATGGCCTCAATTTGTGGACAATCAGGATTAGTATATATGTCAACTTCTCTAATTCAGTATATCTCAACTCGACCCCTTCAATATGTGACTTGTATAATAAATAGGTTGTTGTTGTGCACCTTCTTGTCTCAATAAAACTGAACTGATAACTCCCTCATATACAGCTAGGTATATCTACAACGGTTATCCCGAAACAAGTTTAGTTAGTAACGGAAGCCCCACTAGGTTTTTCTTCATATCTTGGAAAGTTTGTTCACACTTCTCATCCCATTGAAACTGAGTGGCCTTCCTCAGAATCTAGAAAAAGGGTAAACCCCAATTTGCCGACCTGGTAATGAACCTAGACAATGAAACAATCCTTCCAACTAACTTCTGGTTTTCCTACAAGTTGGTAGGAGTCTTCATATTACACAAGGCCTAAACTTTTTCTGGGTTAGCCTGCAATCCTTTTTCAGTCACGATATATCCTAGAAATTTTCCACTCTTTATCCCCGAACAAACATTTCTTTGGATTTAGCTTCATATTGTAGCATTTGAGGGTAGCAAAAGTTTTCTCCAAGTCTTGCACCAAACTCCGAGTGAGTCATTATTTTATCAAAATATCATCAACGTATACCTCCACTTTCCTACCATTCTTTTCAGTAGATATCATGTCCATTAACCTTTGATAAGTGGCTTCAGCATTCTTTAGCCCGAAGGGCATCACCACATAGCTATACAACCCTCCAGATGTCACAAAGTTGACCCTCCTTCTATCCTCTTGAGCTAATGGAATTTGATGATACCCTTGGTAAGCGTCCATAAGCGATACAACTTCATACCCTACAGTAGAATCTACTTTCTGATTAATATGAGGTAAGGGGTAGCAATTTTTAGAGCAGACTTTATTTAAATCACGAAAATCAATATACATTCTCCATTGCCTAGAGGGCTTGGGGACCAACACTACATTCGATACTCACTCGGGGAATTGGATTTCTTCTATGTGACCAGCTTCCAGTAGTTTATCCACCTCTTCAGTGATGACCTTGTTCTTCTTCGGCCCGAAGTGTCGCCTCTTTTGCTGGACGGGTCATGCTCTAGGGAGGATGTTCAAATGGTGCTCTACAACTTGGGGGTTGATTCTAGTCAGATCATGCACGTCTTTGGCGAATATATCTTCATTCCTTCGCAAACAAGCAATGAGTTCTTTCTTGACTGCAAATTGTTGTGCTACCCGAATCACTTTCCTCGGAGCTATTTCCACAAATTCCTCTTCTTCTAACTACTCCTTTTTGGGCAGGATTTCTTCTAGCACATATGTCTCTTGAACGATAATGGTTTTCCCCTTGATGTCATCTATGTTGGGTTTACGACACTGCGGCGAGTGTGTGTTCGAACATGTTTCATAAACATGTGCACAGCAGAAGAATTAAAAAGCAATAAATCTAATTTATTAAAACACACACATCACATGCATGCATAGTACAACATGTGTAGACATAATCACAGTTTCAAATTTTGCAATAAAAGGAAATTATGCTAGTTATACCTGATGTATCACGTGCAATGGGAATGACATCAATCGAAGAAACTCTCGCTAGAATTGCCTCTATCTGTATCCACGCCGAGTACCGTCGGGATAGATTCACTAAGATACAAGCCTCGTCTTTGTAAGAGTCACTAGCTGTAGGGTTTTGCTTATCGAGTCCGTGAGGGGAAACTTCGCTTCCCACTTCACCTCGGTAGCTTGTTCATGGCGATCCCATCGATGTCCCCGGATTAAAAAAAATTTAATCCTAGACAAAAGGGATTGCCCAAACAACCAAGTCATTGTCGTGCTATTCGTTTAGAGAGGTCACTTGAACAAACTAGTTGCTCAAGCGACCATCCTCTATTCTACGAGTAGCCGCGGAATAGACGATGTCCGGATCGCTGGTTTTTGTGTTTATGCTCGGGATCCAAGTATTATTTAGCCATATACAGATTTATATCATGCTCATAATTGAAAAACAAATACAATCATGTAACATATAAAGATTGGAGAATCGATATACCTCTCGATGTTCTAATGTATGTCCTTCCTCCTTTCGGACGTCGTGTGGGCGACGCTCTACCAAAAGTCGAAGCTCCTAGATCGCAAATCTTCCTTCCTTGCTCTTCCAAAGAAAGAGGAAGAATAGAAACAAAGCTCTTCTCCTTCCTATAGCCAACCAACAAGCAACAAGGAGAATGTTTGCCGCCGGCCAACAAGGAGAAGGATATAATGGTGGAAACCGGCCAAGACACCAAGGGAAAGCCCTATATCTTGTTTCCACCACCTAAGGAGAAGGAGAAGGGGTCTTTGGATGCCAGCCAAGGGCTGGGATAGGGCTGTGGGTGCCGGCCACCAAAGGATAGGATGAAGAAAACAAACTACTTCCTTATTTGGTGCCACCCAAGCCTCCTAAACCCTAAGCCTCCAAACCCTAATCCTAGCTCTCCTTATGGCCGGCCATGGAAGTGGGGAAGAAGATTAGGATGAGAACAAGCCAAGGAAGAGGGAATATGGGAGGAACCGGCCAAAACCTTAGGAAGAAGAAGAAACACCTCCTTGAGTTGCCGCCCACCCATAGCTCCCAAAACCCTAGCCACCCAAACCTAATCCTAAACCAACTAGGATTCCTAGCCTCCAAAGGAAGCAAACCCTAATCCACTTAAGCCATGCTCTCTCTTGCCGCCCACTTCATGACTCTATTTATAGAGTTGGGCTCAAGCCATGATTTAATCTCCTCCATTGGTTCTAGGGATTTAATCTCAACCGTCGGATCTAGAGATTTAATCTCAACCGTCGGATCTAAAGATTTAATCTCTACCTTTGGATATAGAGTTTTGTTTTCATCCATTGGATCTAAGCTTCATGAGGTGTTAATAGGCAACATTAGGGACCATGAGGAGGAGTTGGATCTTGGCCACCAATGGATCAAGCCCACATAAAGTCCGATCCACTAATGATAATCCAATCCACTAAAGGATTATCATTGATCTACCTCACCAACCCCCATATTATAATATGGGCACCATATATTATTTGTATATTTTCTCCCCGTATTTAAGATCTCGAATGTCCGTCGATTAATTAATTTACTGACCATTAATTAATCGACATCTAACTCCTTGAGTAGTACCACTCAACTCTTTCATCATGCCGGACCAAGTCCACCTGCAGGGTTTACATGATGAACCTTATGAGCTCCTCAAGGGGACATCATCATCTTAATATATAGGACACCATTTCCTCCTATAATCAACGACACACTATATAAATAATATCATCTCCCAACTTACCGAGCCTATCGATTTAATCTATAAATCTCGCCCATTGGTAAATCAAACATATGACAACTAAGTATATGTGCCCGTTATTATATCGGGATTAAGAGCATGTACAAAATAATATCTGAGGTCCGATTCGATTATGTAGTCAGCAATAAATTGAATCACCTCTATGTCGGTCCTGCTCAATACACACAAAGTGCACTAGTGTGATTCTATGGTCAAGACAAACCAATACCAAATCACACTACAACCATTCCGATGGTTTGTCTAAAGTCATCTCGGTTGTGAGCCTTTACTTATACTTTTCAAGGGGACGATAACATGATCTCCCGTGTGACACCACACACTATGTTATCTACAATGTAAAGTATTAGAAAATATTGCACAACCATAAAAATATGCAAACAATGATCATGTGATTCTTATTTCAAAAATAAAGATGTTCATACAAAAGATAAACTTTTCAATATACATCCCTACAATCTCCCACTTATACTAAAAGACTATGCTATCCTCATACTGCCAAACATCTGATTCCTCTTCCCTCCACATGTCTATCAAAGCTCTCCCTAGAAGGGCCTTAGTGAAAGGGTCTACCAGGTCATCCTCTAATGCAATCTAGGCGACAACAACTTCTACCTCTTTTACGATTTCTCGTATCAGGTGGTACTTCCGCTCTATGTGTTTACTAGCCTTTTGGGCTCGTGGTTCCTTTGAGTTTGCAACTACACCACTATTATCACAATAAATTGTGATAGTTCTGGGCAAAACAAGAATCACATCCAAGTCCATCAAAAAGTTCCTGAGCCACACAGCTTCCTTTTGCTGCCTCAGAGGCTGCCATATACTCAGCTTCCATGGTAGAGTCCGCCACACATTTCTGCTTGACACTCCTCCATACAATGGCTCCACCTCCCAAAGTAAATACAAAACCTGAGGTAGAATTACTGTTATCCCTATCAGATTGGAAGTTGGAATCCGTGTAACCCACAGGGAGTAATTGTTCTGCCCGATAAACCAACATATAATCCCTAGTCTTTCTCAGGCACTTCAATATATGTTTTACCGCAGTCCAATGTCCCTATCCTAGATTACTCTGATATCTACTGACCATGCCGACGGCAAAGCAGATATCTGATCTCGTACATAGCATCGCATAAATGAGGCTACCTACTGCCGAAGCACAAGGAACTGCCTTCATCTCCTCTATCTACTCAGATGATCTAGGACACATCTCCTTAGATAAAGGAACTCCATGCCTGAAAGGTAGAAAACCCTTCTTGGAGTTATGCATGCTAAAACGATCCATTATTGTGTCTATGTATGAAGCTTGGGATAAGCACAATAACCTTGATCCCAAGGATGTATCCCACTTTTCCCAAGTCCTTCATATCAAATTGTTTGGACAACCATACCCTTACGTCCGATAACAATCTGATATTGTTGCCAATCACCAAAATGTTATCTACGTATAGTACAAGAAATACCACTACGTTTCCATCACATCTCTTGTATACACAAGACTTATCCGGACTTTAAATAAATCCATAAGACTGGATGACCTCATCAAAGCGGATGTTCCAAGACCTCGAAGCTTGTTTCAATCCATAAATGGACCGATTAAGCTTACATACAAGATGCTCTTTGCCCTTAGCAATGAATCCCTCTGGTTGCTTCATGTAGATGTTTTCCTCAAGACTTCCATTAAGAAAAGTTGTCTTGACATCCATCTGCCACACCTCATAATCCATATGAGCTGTTATGCATAAGAGAATCCGGATAAACTTAAGCATGGCTACCGGCAAAAAGGTCTCCTCATAATCGATACTGTCTTTCTGAGTATACCCCTTCGTAATAAGCCTCGCTTTGAAGGTCACAAACTTCCCATCTATTCCTCTCTTTCTCTTGTAGATCCACTTGCATCCAATGGTTTTTACACCATCGGGTGGTTCTACTAGCTCCTAGACCTGATTTGAATCCATAGATTCAATCTCAGCATTCATTGCACTTTGCCAAGATACTACATCTTTATCTTGGATTGCCTCGTCATATGTCCAGGGATCAGGTTCATGTTCGCCAGGGACCAAATCAGAAGATTCTCCCAAGAACATGAATCTATCAGGCTGTCTCACAACCCTCCCACTACGATGAGGTATCACCTTTGTATCCTCTGTGACACGCTGTGCAGTGACATGTGGTATATCCTCTTGTACCGGTGGTACTAAAGAAGTGACTTCCCCTTTTAACTCCTCCAGAACAATTTTACTCTTGGGCTTGTGGCTCATCATATAGTCTTCCTCTAAAAATCTGGCGTTCGTGCTAACGATCACCCTCTGATCTCTAGGACTATAAAACAATCCACCCTTCGTTCCCCTGGGATAGCCAACGAACAAGCGTACTTCTGTATGAGGTTCCAACTTACCAGCATCTGCCTTCAGCACATGTGCTGGATTCCCCCATATCCCAATATGTCTTAGACTAGGCTTTCACCCAGTCCAAAACTCTGTGGGAGTAGAAGGCACTGATTTATATGGAACCAAGTTCAGAATGTACACCATCGTATCTAGAGCATATCCCCAGAACAAATCTTCCAAGTCAGAATAACTCATCATCGATCTAACCATCTCTATAAGAGTCATATTCCTTCGCTCTGCTACACCGTTCTGCTGGGGTGTGCCAGGTGCAATCAATTGGGATTTAATCCCAGCCTCTGATAAGTAGTTCCTAAACTCTTCCAAGAGGTACTCTCCACCACGATCAGATCATAGTGTCATCCATATCTTGAATAATTGTCTATGAATGAGACGAAATATTTAAGACCACCTCTTGCCTGGATAGTCATAGGACCACACAAATCAGAATGAACCATTTCTAACACATCTTTGGCTCTATACCCCTTGGCCTTAAAAGGCCTCTTGGTCATTTTATCCTCCAAGCAAGATTCGCAGGTTGGGAGATCCTCCACCACTAATGAACCCAAAGGTCCATCAGCTATCAACCTTTGAATTCTGCTTAGGTTAATATGACCAAGCCTAAGATGCCAAAGATATGTTTGGTTCATCTTGGAAGGTTCTTTTCTTATATTGGAATTAGAAGATTAGTTATTAACTTCTATTTGAATCGTGGGAGCATTTGGTTTGAGTGTATACAAATTTCCTATCAATGTACCTGAACAGATATTCTCCCTATTCCTTTTTATAACAACTCTGTCATTAAAGGAAATAGAATATCTATCCATAAACAATTTAGAAACTGAAACTAAATTCTTTCTAAATAAAGGTACATAAAGGGAATTTTCAAGAACCTAAGTTTTATTTTTCTCAAGAGATAAATAAAACTTCTCCCACTGCAATAGCCGCCATCTTCATGGCATTGCCCAAGTAAATTGTAATCTCCCTTTTAGCTAGTCGTCGGGTTTCCTGGAACCCCTGCAAAGTGTTGCAGACATGATTAGTGGCTCCCGTATCTACACACCAGGTGTCGGTAGATAACACTTCTAAATATGTTTCAACGACTAGACCAAAAGATATACCTTTGTTCTTGCGGTTGGGGCAGTCCTTCTTTCAGTGTTCAGTCTGCTTACAAGTGAAGCACTTGCCTTTCGGCTTCTTCACTCCTCCCTAAGATCCTCCCACCACCTTTGCTCCACCTTGTTTCTCCTTCTTCTTGCCTTTCGGCTTAGAAGTAGAAACCTTTTGAGCAACCATGACTTGAGGACACTCTTCGAAGAGTGCATACTTGTACTTCTTAGCAGATAAGACAATATATAGATTCTTTTCCAAACAACATTATTTGGGTACAGTAAGTTTATTTCCTTTAGTATCATAGTAAGTGGACTGAAAGTTATTTTTGAAAATCCTAAGAATCACATAGATCATTACTGTAGATTTCAAAAAATTATTGATTCCTCAAACAATAAAATTTCAAAATCAACCAACACCTCAAAACACCGAGAATATCGTATGCCACGATAGTGTGGACATATATGAATTCTACATTTATAAGAGGAGGTTTTACCCATTAATTTTACTATCTTCAACCTAACTTTTTGACAAGTAAAATTAATAGTTGGTTTCTCTTCGGCCCTACAAATAAAAGCAGTGACTCCGATGGGGAGGATACATATATTTGTATCTAAGTGTTCACCATTACTTGGTACCAAGGTAATTATCTCGGATTATGTGCCTTACGAAGGGGAAGTACACACGCTCCTTAATAATTTCCTATAACCATATTCGACCTTGTGATCCGTAAACAAACTCATCCGATGGGGAGGAAGGCACTCAGAGCAGACGCGCAAGTTTGTTTGCATCACTTGTCAAATCGTAATGGAGGCCGTGAGAATTAATAAAAATATCCCTCTCCCACTTAGTAATTTAAAATTGAGGAATTTTCTAGCCTACGACATGCATATCAAACAAAAAGCAATAAATATGAAAAATAAATTATTTTCCAACTGTTATGGCTTTTGTCTTCAATATGTCTCCTGTCGCAACGCCTTCTCGTCCGCTCCTCCTACGCCATGTACGAGCCATCCGGAGATCCAAGCCGAGACTAAAACTTATTTTAATTTACATCCATCGATCCTATACTCCACAAGACAGTGTACATGAAATCTAGATCGAAAGCAAAATAAAATAAAGAGTGGCTAAACAATGTCGTATCTAATTTACAAAAAATCAAATACTAGCCTCGTCAACCCTGAGGATTCAACAAAATAAATATTTACACACATACAATCACATACACACATATGGTCATAATAGTCGGATCTTATGCCTGCAACTAAAGAGTTAAACTACGCATATCCTACTATTATCTGCACATATAATATATGAAAAAATGCATAAAAATTAACAAAATCCTAAACACACAAAACCGGAAACCTTGGCTCTGATACCAATTGTAGGGTTTTGCTTATCGAGTACGTGATGGGAAACTTCGCTTCCCACTTCACCTCGATAGCTTGTTCATGGCGATCCCATCGATGTCCCCGGATTAAAAAAAAAATAATCCTAGACAAAAGGGATTTCCCAAACAACAAAGCCATCGTCGTGTTATTCGTTTAGAGAGGTCACTTGAACAAACTAGTTGCTCAAGCGACCATCCTCTATTCTACGAGTAGCCGCGGAATAGACGATGTCCGGATCGCCGGTTTTTGTATTTATGCTCAGGAGCCAAGTATTATTTAGCCATATACAAATTTATATCATGCTCATAATTAAAAAATAAATACAAACATGTAACATATAAAGATTAGAGAATCGATATACCTCTCAATCTTCTAATGTATGTCCTTCCTCCTTTCGGACGTCGTGTGGGCGACGCTCCACCAAAAGTTGAAGCTCCTAGATCGCAAATCTTCCTTCCTTGCTCTTCCAAAGAAAGAGGAAGAATAGAAACAATGCTCTTCTCCTTCCTATAGCCAACCAACAAGCAACAAGGAGAATGCTTGCCGCCGGCCAACAAGGAGAAGGAGATAATGGTGGAAACCGGCCAAGACACAAAGGGAAAGGCCTATATCTTGTTTCCACCACCTAACGAGAAGGAGAAGGGGTCTATGGGTGCCGGCCAAGGGCTGGGATAGGGCTGTGGGCTCCGGCCACCAAAGGATAGGAAGAAGAAAACAAACTACTTCCTTATTTGGTGCCACCCATGCCTCCTAAACCCTAAGCCTCCAAACCCTAATCCTAGCTCTCCTTATGGCCGGCCATGGAAGTGGGGAAGAAGATTAGGATGAGCACAAGCCAAGGAAGAGGGAATATGGGTGGAATTGGCCCAAAACCTTAGGAAGAATAAGAAACACCTCATTGAGTTGCCGCCCACCCATAGCTCCCAAAACCCTAGCCACCCAAACCTAATCCTAAACCAACTAGGATTCCGAGCCTCCAAAGGAAGCAAACCCTAATCCCCTTAAGCCATGCTCTCTCTTGCCGCCCACTTCATGACTCTATTTACAGAGTTGGGCTCAAGTCATGATTTAATTCCTCCATTGGTTCTAGGGATTTAATCTCAACCGTCGGATCTAGAGATATAATCTCAACCGTCGGATCTAGAGATTTAATCTCTACCTTTGGATCTAGAGTTTTGTTTTCATCCATTGGATCTAAGCTTCATGAGGTGTTAATAGGCTACATTAGGGACCATGAGGAGGAGTTGGATCTTGGCCACCCATGGATCAAGCGCACATAAAGTCCAATCCACTAATGATAATCCAATCCACTAAAGGATTATCATTGATCAACCTCACCAACCCCCATATTATAATATGGGTTCCATATATTATTTGTATATTTTCTCCCCGTATTTAAGATCTCGAATGTCCGTTGATTAATTAATTTACAGACCATTAATTAATCGACATCTAACTTCTTGAGTAGTACCACTCGACCTTTTCATCATGTCGGACCAAGTCCACCTGCAGGATTTACATGATTAACCTTATGAGCTCCCCAAGGGGACATCATCATCCTAATATATAGGACACGGTTTCCTCCTATAATCAACGACACACCATATAAATAATATCATCTCCCAACTTACCGAGCCTATTAATTTAATCTATAAATCTCGCCCATTGGTAAATCAAAGAGATGACTACTAAGTATATGTGCCCGTTATTATATCGGGATTAAGAGCATGTACAAAATAATATCTGAGGTCCGATTCGATTATGCAGTCAGCAATAAATTGAATCACCTCTATGTCAGTCCTGCTCAATACACACAAAGTGCCCTAGTGTGATTCTATGGTCAAGACAAACCAATACCAAATCACACTACAACCATTCCGATGGTTTGTCCAAAGTCATCTCGGTTGTGAGCCTTTACTTATACTTTTCAAGGGGCCGATAACATGATCTCCCGTGTGACACCACACACCATGTTATCTACAATATAAAGTATCAGACAATATTGCACAACCATAAAAATATGCAAACAATGATCATGTGATTCTTATTTCAAAAATAAAGATGTTCATACAAAAGATAGACTTTTCAGTATACATCCCTACAATCTCCCACTTATACTAAAAGACTATGCTATCCTCATACTGCCATACATCTGATTCCCCTTCCCTCCACATGTCTATCAAAGCTCTCGCTTGAAGGGCCTTAGTGAAAGGGTCTACCAGGTCATCCTCTAATGCAATATAGACGATAGCAACTTCTACCTCCTTTACGATTTCTCGTATCATATGGTATTTGCGCTCTATGTGTTTACTAGCCTTATGGGCTCGTGGTTCCTTCGAGTTTGCAACTGCACCACTATTATCACAATAAATTGTGATAGTTTTGGGCAAACCAGGAATCACATCCAAGTCCATCAGGAAGTTCCTGAGCCACACAACTTCCTTTCGCTGCCTCAAAGGCTGCCATATACTCAGCTTCCATGGTAGAGTCTGCCACGCATTTCCACTTGACACTCCTCCATACAATGGCTCCACCTCCCAAAGTAAACACAAAACCTGAGGTAGACTTACTATTATCCCTATCAGATTGGAAGTTGGAATCCGTGTAACCCACAGGGAGTAATTGGTTTGCCTGGTAAACCAGCATATAATCCCTAGTCCTTCTCAAGGACTTCAATATATGCTTTACCACAGTCCAATGTCCTTGTCCTGGATTACTCTGATATCTATTGACCAAGCCCATGGCAAAGCAGATATCTGGTCTCGTACATAGCATCGCATACATGAGGCTTCCTACCACCGAAGCACAAGGAACTGCCTTCATCTCCTCTATCTCCTCAGATGATCTAGGACACATCTCCTTAGATAAATGAACTCCATGCCTGAAAGGTAGAAAACCCTTCTTGGAGTTCTGCATGCTAAAATGATCCATTATTGTGTCTATGTATGAAGCTTGGGATAAGCACAATAACCTTGATCCCAAGGATGTGTCCCACTTCTCCCAAGTCTTTCATATCAAACTGTTTGGACAACCATACCCTTACGTCCGATAACACTCTGATATTGTTGTCAATCACCAAAATGATATCTACGTATAGTACAAGAAATACCACTATGTTTCCATCACATCTCTTGTATACACAAGACTCATCTGGACTTTGAATAAATCCATAAGGCTGGATCACCTCATCAAAGCGGATGTTCCAAGACCTCGAAGCTTGTTTCAATCCATAAATGGACCGATTAAGCTTACATACAAGATGCTCTTTGCCCTTAGCAATGAATCCCTCTGGTTGCTTCATGTAGATGTTTTCCTCAAGCCTTCCATTAAGGAAAGCTGTCTTGACATCCATCTGCCACACCTCATAAACCGTATGAGCTGCTATGCATAAGAGAATCCGTATAGACTTAAGCATGGCTACCGGAGAAAAGGTCTCCTCATAATCGATACGGTCTTTCTGAGTATACCCCTTCGCAACAAGCCTCGCTTTGAAGGTCTCAACCTTCCTATCTATTCCTCTCTTTCTCTTGTAGATCCACTTGCATCCAATGATTTTTACACCATCGGGTGGTTCTACTAGCTCCCAGACCTAATTTGAATCCATAGATTCAATCTCAGCATTCATTGCACTTTGCTAAGATACTACATCTTTATCTTGGATTGCCTCATCATATGTCCAAGGATCAGGTTCATGTTCGCAAGGAACCAAATCAGAAGATTCTCCCAAGAACATGAATCTATCAAGCTATCTCACAATCCTCCCACTACGATGAGGTATCACCTGTGTATCCTCTGTGACACACGGTGCAGTGACATCTGGTATATCCTCTTGTACCAGTGGTACTAAAGAAGTGACTTACCCTTTTAACTCCTCCAGAACAATTTTACTCTTGGGCTTGTGGCTCATCACATAGTCTTCCTCTAGAAATCTGGTGTTCGTGCTAACGATCACCCTCTGATCTCTAGGACTATAAAACAATCCACCCTTCGTTCCCCTGGGATAGCCAATGAACAAGCGTACTTCCGTGCGAGGTTCCAACTTACCAGCATCTTCCTTCAGCACATGTGCTGAACTCCCCTATATCCGAGTATGTCTTAGACTAGGCTTTCGCCCAGTCCACAACTCTGTGGAAGTAGAAGGCACTAATTTAGATGGAACCAAGTTCAGAATATACACCGTTGTATCTAGAGCATATCCCCAGAACGAATCTGTCAAGTCAGAATAACTCATCATCGATCTAACCATCTCCATAAGAGTCTTATTCCTTCACTCTGCTACACCGTTCTGTTGGGGTGTGCCAGGTGCAGTGAATTGGGATTGAATCCCAGCCTCTGATAAGTAGTTCCTAAACTCTCCCAAGAGGTACTCTCCACCACGATCCGATCGTAGTGTCATCCATATCTTGAATAATTATCTATGAAAGAGACAAAATATTAAAGACCACCTCTTGCCTGGGTAGTCATAGGACCACACAAATCAGAATGAACCATTTCTAACACATCTTTGGCTCTATACCCCTTGGCCTTAAAAGGCCTCTTGGTCATTTTATTCTCCAAGCAAGATTCGCAGGTTGGGAGATCCTCCACCACTAATGAACCCAAAGGTCCATCAGCTATCAACCTTTGAATTCTGCTTATGTTAATATGACCAAGTCTAAGATGCCAAAGATATGTTTGGTTCATCTTCGAAGGTTCTTTTCTTATATTGGAATTAGAAGATTAGTTATTAACTTCTATTTACATCGTGGGAGCATTTGGTTCGAGTGTATACAAATTTCCTATCAATGTACCTGAACAGATATTTCCCTATTCCTTTTTATAACAACTCTGTCATTAAAGGAAATAGAATGTCCATCCATAAATAATTTAGAAACTGAAACTAAATTCTTTCTAAATAAAGGTACATAAAGGGAATTTTCCAGAACCTAAGTTTTATTTTTCTCAAGAGATAAATAAAACTTCTCCCACTGCAATAGCCGCCATCTTCATGGCATTGCCCAAGTAAATTGTAATATCCTTTTTAGCTAGTCGTCGGGTTTCCTGGAACCCCTGCAAAGTGTTGCAGACATGATTAGTGGCTCCCGTATCTACACACCAGGTGCCGATAGATAACACCGCTAAATATGTTTCAACGACTAGACCAAAAGATATACCTTTGTTCTTGCGGTTGGGGCAGTCCTTCTTCCAGTGTCCATTTTGCTTACAAGTGAAGCACTTGCCTTTCGGCTTCTTCACTCCTCCCTGAGATCCTCCCACCACCTTTGCTCCACCTTGTTTCTCCTTCTTCTTGCCTTTCGGCTTAGAAGTAGAAACCTTTTGAGCAACCTTGGCTTGAGGACACTCTTCGAAGAGTGCATACTTGTACTTCTTAGCAGATAAGACAATATCTAGATTCTTATCCAATCAACATTATTTGGGTACAGTAAGTTTATTTCCTTTAGTATCATAGTAAGTGGACTGAAAGTCATTTTTGAAAATCCTAAGAATCACATAGATCATTACTGTAGATTTCAAAAAATTATTGATTCCTCAAACAATAAAATTTCAAAATCAACCAACACCTCAAAACACCGAGAATATCGTATGCCACGATAGTGTGGACATATACGAATTCTACATTTGTAAGAGGAGGTTTTACCCATTAATTTTACTATCTTGTCAACCTAACTTTTTGACAAGTAAAATTAATAGTTGGTTTCTCTTCGGCCCTACAAATAAAAGAAGTGACTCCGATGGGGAGGATACTTATATTTGTATCTAAGTGTTCACCATTACTTGGTACCAAGGTAATTATCTCGGATTATGTGCCTTACGATGGGGAAGTACACACGCTCATTAATAATTTCCTATAACCATATTCGACCTTGTGATCCGCAAACAAACTCATCCGATGGGGAGGAAGGTACTCAGAGCCGACGTGCAAGTTTGTTTGCATCACTTGTCAAATCGTAATGGAGGTCGTGGGAATTTATAAAAATATTTCTCTCCCACTTAGTAATTTAAAATTGAGGAATTTTCTAGCCTACGACATGCATATCAAACAAAAAGCAATAAATATGAAAAATAAATTATTTTCCAACTATTATGGCTTTTGTCTTCAATATGTCTCCTGTCACAACGCCTTCTCGTGCGCTCCTCCTACGCCATGTACGAGCCATCCGGAGATCCGAGCCGAGATTAAAACTTATTTTAATTTACATCCATCGATCCTATACTCCACAAGACAGTGTACATGAAATCTAGATCGAAAGCAAAATAAAATAAAGAGTGGCTAAACAATGTCGTATCTAATTTACAAAAAATCAAATACTAGCCTCGTCAACCCTGAGGATTCAACAAAATAAATATTTACACACATACAATCATATACACACATATGGTCATAATAGTCGGATCTTATGCCTGCAACTAAAGAGTTAAACTACGCATATCCTACTATTATCTGCACATATAATATATGAAAAAATGCATAAAAATTAACCGAATCCTAAACACACAAAACCGGAAACCTTGGCTCTGATACCAATTGTAGGATTTTGCTTATCGAGTCCGTGAAGGGAAACTTCGCTTCCCACTTCACCTCGATAGCTTGTTCATGGCGATCCCATCGATGTCCCCGGATTAAAAAAAAATTAATCCTAGACAAAAGGAATTTCCCAAACAACCAAGCGATCGTCGTGCTATTCGTTTAGAGAGGTCACTTGAACAAACTAGTTGCTCAAGCGACCATCCTCTATTCTACGAGTAGCCGCGGAATAGACGATGTCCGGATCGCCGATTTTTGTGTTTATGCTCAGGATCCAAGTATTATTTAGACATATACAGATTTATATCATGCTCATAATTGAAAAATGAATACAAACATGTAACATATAAAGATTAGAGAATTGATATACCTCTCGATCTTCTAATGTATGTCCTTCTTCCTTTCGGACGTCATGTTGGCGACGCTCTACCAAAAGTCGAAGCTCCTAGATCGCAAATCTTCCTTCCTTGCTCTTCCAAAGCAAGAGGAAGAATAGAAACAAAGCTCTTCTCCTTCCTATAGCCAACCAACAAGCAACAAGGAGAATGCTTGCCGCCGGCCAACAAGGAGAAGGAGATAATGGAGGAAACCGGCCAAGACACCAAGGGAAAGCCCTATATCTTGTTTCCACCACCTAAGGAGAAGGAGAAGGGGTCTTTGGATGCCGGCCAAGGGCTGGGATAGGGCTGTGGGCACCGGCCACAAAAGGATAGGAAGAAGAAAACAAACTACTTCCTTATTTGGTGCCACCCAAGCCTCCTAAACCCTAAGCCTCCAAACCCTAATCCTAGCTCTCCTTATGGCCGGCCATGGAAGTGGGGAAGAAGATTAGGATGAGCACAAGCCAAGGAAGAGGAAAGATGGGAGGAACCAGACAAAACCTTAGGAAGAAGAAGAAACACCTCCTTGAGTTGTCACCCACCCATAGCCCCCAAAACCCTAGCCACCCAAACCTAATCCTAAACCAACTAGGATTCCTAGCCTCCAAAGGATGGAAAACCTAATCCCCTTAAGCCATGCTCTCTCTTGCCGCCCACTTCATGACTCTATTTATAGAGTTGGGCTCAAGCCATGATTTAATCTCCTCCATTGGTTCTAGGGATTTAATCTCAACCGTCGGATCTAGAGATTTAATCTCAACCGTCGGATCTAGAGATTTAATCTCTACCTTTGGATCTAGAGTTTTGTTTTCATCCATTGGATCTAAGCTTCATGAGGTGTTAATAGGCTACATTAGAGACCATGAGGAGGAGTTGGATCTTGGCCACCCATGGATCAAGCCCACATAAAGTCCGATCCACTAATGATAATCCAATCCACTAAAGGATTATCATTGATCAACCTCACCAACCCCCATATTATAATATGGGCTCCATATATTATTTGTATATTTTCTCCCCGTGTTTAAGATCTCGAATGTCCATCGATTAATTAATTTACTGACCATTAATTAATCGACATCTAACTCCTTGAGTAGTACCACTCAACCTTTTCATCATGCCGGACCAGTGTTCTAAAAATCGCCAATTTTATCTGATTAGGCGGCATGTAGGTGGAGGACGCTCGTCTACCGCCCCGACATTTACAGAGGCAATGCCGCTAGGCATAGCCTCATTAATCAGCGGCGTCGCCGCTTTAATTGGCGCCCAGAGCGATTAATCGACGACGCTTCACTTCGATTAATTGGGGCGACCGACCGATTAAGCACTGACACGGCCGTGTCAGGAGTTCCAGCGCTCAACAGCAACCGACACACCCCGTTAAATGTGTGACACGCCCATGCCAAATGAGGGAACAGGCGTGTCACGCCGGTGAGAAATGTGCGACACGCCCATGCCAAATGAGGGAACAGGCGTGTCGTACATTTGGCATGGGCGTGTCGCACATTTCCAATTCTTATTATTGCAATAGATTTTTAATTTTGTTTGCAATTATGTTAAAAAATTCTTATATTTTGCAATTCTTATTGTTTACAATCTTAAACGTTTTTAATATTCTTGTTACTTGTTGAGTTGTTGTTAGTTGTTATTTGTTACATGCATGTGGAGGCTACAAAGTGAGTTTTGACTTTTGAGTACCCCTAATATATTAATTTTTGTATATATTATTATATTTAAAATATTAAAAAAATCGACCGCCTAGAAATCGCCTAGAAACCGCCTAGGCGGCCGCCTAGCCGCCTAGGCGCTAGGCGGCGAGTGACCGCCCGCCTACCGTCTAGCGCTTTTTAGAACACTATGCCGGACCAAGTCCACCTGCAGGCTTTAAATGATGAACCTTATGAGCTCCTCAAGGGGACATCATCATCCTAATATATAGGACACGGTTTCCTCTTATAATCAATGACACACCATATAAATAATATCATCTCCCAACTTACCGAGCCTATCGATTTAATCTATAAATCTCGCCCATTGGTAAATCAAAGAGATGACTACTAAGTATATGTGCCCGTTATTATATCGGGATTAAGAGCATGTACAAAATAATATCTGAGGTCCGATTCGATTATGTAGTCAGCAATAAATTGAATCACCTCTATGTCAGTCCTGCTCAATACACACAAAGTGCACTAGTGTGATTCTATGGTCAAGACAAATCAATACCAAATCACACTACAACCATTCCGATGGTTTGTCCAAAGTCATCTCGATTGTGAGCCTTTACTTATACTTTTCAAGGGGTCGATAACATGATCTCCCGTGTGACACCACACACCATGTTATCTACAATGTAAAGTATTAGACAATATTGCACAACCATAAAAATATACAAACAATGATCATGTGATTCTTATTTCAAAAATAAAGATGTTCATACAAAAGATAGACTTTTCAGTATACATCCCTACAATCTCCCACTTATACTAAAAGACTATGCTATCCTCATACTGCCATACATCTGATTTTCCTTCCCTCCACATGTCTATCAAAGCTCTCGCTAGAAGGGCCTTAGTGAAAGGGTCTACCAGGTCATCCTCTGATGCAATCTAGGCGACAGCAACTTCTACCTCCTTTACGATTTCTCGTATCAGGTGGTACTTCCGCTCTATGTGTTTACTAGCCTTATGGGCTCGTAGTTCCTTCGAGTTTGCAACTGCACCACTATTATCACAATAAATTGTGATAGTTCTGGGAAAACCAGGAATCACATCCAAGTCCATCAGGAAGTTCCTGAGCCACACAGCTTCCTTTCGCTGCCTCAGAGGCTGCCATATACTCAGCTTCCATGGTAGAGTCCACCACGCATTTCTGCTTGACACTCCTCCATACAATGGCTCCACCTCCCAAAGTAAACACAAAACCTAAGGTAGACTTACTTTTATCCCTATCAGATTGGAAGTTGGAATCCGTGTAAACCACAGGGAGTAATTGGTCTGCCCGATAAACCAACATATAATCCCTTGTCCTTCTCAGACACTTCAATATATATGCTTTACCGCAGTCCAATGTCCCTGTCCTGGATTACTCTGATATCTACTGACCATGCCCACGGCAAAGCAGATATCTGGTCTCGTACATAGCATCGCATACATGAGACTTCCTACCGTCGAAGCACAAGGAACTACCTTCATCTCCTCTATCTCCTCAGATGATCTAGGACACATCTCCATAGATAAAGGAACTCCATGATTGAAAGTAGAAAACCCTGCTTGGAGTTTTGCATGCTAAAACGATCCATTATTGTGTCTATGTATGAAGCTTGGGATAAGCACAATAACCTTGATCCCAAGGATGTGTCCCACTTCTCCCAAGTCCTTCATATCAAACTGTTTGGATAACCATACCCTTACGTCCGATAACACTCTGATATTGTTGTCAATCACCAAAAATTTATCTACGTATAGTATAAGAAATACCACTACATTTCCGTCACATCTCTTGTATACACAAAGACTCATCCGTACTTTGAATAAATCCATAAGACTGGATCACCTCATCAAAGCAGATGTTCCAAGACCTCGAAGCTTATTTTAATCCATAAATGGACCGATTAAGCTTACATACAAGATGCTCTTTGCCCTTAGCAATGAATCCCTCTGGTTGCTTCATGTAGATGTTTTCCTCAAGACTTCCATTAAGGAAAGCTGTCTTGACATCCATCTGCCACACCTCATAATCCGTATGAGCTGCTATGCATAAGAGAATGTGGATAGACTTAAGCATGGCTACCGGCGAAAAGGTCTCCTCATAATCGATACCCTCTTTTTGAGTATACCCCTTCGCAACAAGACTCGCTTTGAAGGTCTCAACCTTCCTATCAATTCCTCTCTTTCTCTTGTAGATCCACTTGCATCCAATGATTTTTACACCATCGGGTGGTTCTACTAGCTCGTAGACCTGATTTGAATCCATAGATTCAATCTCAGCATTCATTGCACTTTGCCAAGATACTGCATCTTTATCTTGGATTGCCTCGTCATATGTCCAGGGATTAGGTTCATGTTCGCCAGGGACCACATCAGAAGATTCTCCCAAGAACATGAATCTATCAGGCTGTCTCACAACCCTCCCACTACGATGAGGTATCACCTGTGTATCCTTTGTGACACGTGGTGCAGTGACATGTGGTATATCCTCTTGTACCGGTGGTACTAAAGAAGTGACTTCCCCTTTTAACTCCTCCAGAACAATTTTACTCTTGGGCTTGTGGCTCATCATATAGTCTTCCTCTAGAAATCTGGCGTTCGTGCTAACGATCACCCTCTGATCTCTAGGACTATAAAACAATCCACACTTCGTTCCCCTGGGATAGCCAACAAACAAGCGTACTTCTGTACGAGGTTCTAACTTACCAACATCGGCCTTCAGCACATGTGATGGACTCCCCCATATCCAAATATGTCTTAGACTAGGCTTTCGCCCAGTCCACAACTCTATGGGAGTAGAAGGCACTAATTTAGATGGAACCAAGTTCAGAATGTACACCGTCGTATCTAGAGCATATCCCCAGAATGAATCTGCCAAGTCAGAATAACTCATCATCGATCTAACCATCTCCATAAGAGTCTTATTCCTTCGCTCTGCTACACCGTTCTGCTGGGGTGTGTCAGGTGCAGTCAATTGGGATTGAATCTCAACCTCTGATAAGTAGTTCCTAAACTCTCCCAAGAGGTACTCTCCACCACGATCAGATCATAGTGTCATCCATATCTTGAATAATTGTCTATGAAAGAGACGAAATATTTAAGACCACCTCTTGCCTGGATAGTCATAGGACTACACAAATCAGAATGAACCATTTCTAACACATCTTTGGCTCTATACCCCTTGGCCTTAAAAGGCCTCTTGGCCATTTTATCCTCCAAACAATATTCACAGGTTGGGAGATCCTCCACCACTAATGAACCCAAAGGTCCATCAGCTATCAACCTTTGAATTTTGCTTATGTTAATATGACCAAGTCTAAGATGCCAAAGATATGTTTGGTTCATCTTCGAAGGTTCTTTTCTTATATTGGAATTAGAAGATTAGTTATTAACTTTTATTTGCATTGTGGGAGCATTTGGTTCGAGTGTATACAAATTTCCTATCACTGTACCTGAACAGATATTCTCCCTATTCCTTTTTATAACAACTCTGTCATTAAAGGAAATAGAATGTCCATCCATAAACAATTTAGAAACTGAAACTAAATTCTTTCTAAATAAAGGTACATAAAGGGAATTTTCCAGAACCTAAGTTTTATTTTTCTCAAGAGATAAATAAAACTTCTCCCACTGCAATAGCCGCCATCTTCATGGCATTGCCCAAGTAAATGGTAATCTCCCTTTTAGCTAGTCGTCGGGTTTTCTGGAACCCCTGTAAAGTGTTGCAGACATGATTAGTGGCTCCCGTATCTACACACCAGGTGCCAGTAGATAACACCGCTAAATATGTTTCAACGATTAGACCAAATGATATACCTTTGTTCTTGTGGTTGGGGCAGTCTTTCTTCCAGTGTCCAGTCTGCTTACAAGTGAAGCACTTGCCTTTCGGCTTCTTTACTCCTCCCTGAGATCCTCCCACCACCTTTGCTCCACCTTGTTTCTCCTTCTTCTTGCCTTTCGGCTTAGAAGTAGAAACCTTTTGAGCAACCATGGCTTGAGGACACTCTTCGAAGAGTGCATACTTGTACTTCTTAGCAGATAAGACAATATCTAGATTCTTTTTCAATCAACATTATTTGGGTACAGTAAGTTTATTTCCTTTAGTATCATAGTAAGTGGACTGAAAGTCATTTTTGAAAATCCTAAGAATCACATAGATCATTACTGTAGATTTCAAAAAATTATTGATTCCTCAAAAAATAAAATTTCAAAATCAACCAACACCTCAAAACACCGAGAATATCGTATGCCACGATAGTGTGGACGTATACGAATTCTATATTTGTAAGAGGAGGTTTTACCCATTAATTTTACTATCTTCAACCTAACTTTTTGACAAGTAAAATTAATAGTTGGTTTCTCTTCGGCCCTACAAATAAAAGCAGTGACTCCGATGGGGAGGATACTTATATTTGTATCTAAGTGTTCACCATTACTTGGTACCAAGGTAATTATCTCGGATTATGTGCCTTACGATGGGGAAGTACACACGCTGCTTAATAATTTCCTATAACCATATTTGACCTTGTGATCCGCAAACAAACTCATCCGATGGGGAGGAAGGCACTCAGAGCCGACGCGCAAGTTTGTTTGCATCACTTGTCAAATCATAATGGAGGACGTGGGAATTTATAAAAATATTCCTCTCCCACTTAGTAATTTAAAATTGAAGAATTTTCTAGCCTACGACATGCATATCAAACAAAAAGCAATAAATATGAAAAATAAATTATTTTCCAACTATTATGGCTTTTGTCTTCAATATGTCTCCTATCGCAATGCCTTCTCATTCGCTCCTCCTACGCCATGTACGAGTCATCCGGAGATCCGAGCCGAGATTAAAACTTATTTTAATTTACATCCATCGATCCTATACTCCATGAGGGAGTGTACATGAAATCTAGACTGAAAGAAAAATAAAATAAAGAGTGGATAAACAATGTCATATCTAATTTACAAAAAATCAAATACTAGCCTCGTCAACCCTGAGGATTCAACAAAATAAATATTTACACACATACAATCACATACACACATATGGCCATAATAGTCGGATCTTATGCCTGCAACCAAAGAGTTAAACTACGCATATCCTAATTTTATCCGGCAAATATAATATATGAAAAAGTGCATAAAAATTAACCGAATCCTAAACACACAAAATCGGAAACCTTGTCTCTGATACCAATTGTAGGGTTTTGCTTATCGAGTCCGTGAGGGGAAAGTTTGCTTCCCACTTCACCTCGGTAGCTTGTTCATGGCGATCCCATCGATGTCCCCGGATTAAAAAAAAATAATCCTAGACAAAAGGGATTGCCCAAACAACCAAGCCATCGCCGTGCTATTTGTTTAGAGAGGTCACTTGAACAAACTAGTTGCTCAAGCGACCATCCTCTATTCTACGAGTAGCCGCGGAATAGACGATGTCCGGATCACCGGTTTTTGTGTTTATGCTTGTGATCCAAGTATTATTTAGCCATATACAGATTTATATCATGCTCATAATTGAAAAACAAATACAAACATGTAACATATAAAGATTAGAGAATCGATATACCTCTCGATCTTCTAATGTATGTCCTTCCTCCTTTCAGACGTCGTGTGGGCGATGCTCTACCAAAAGTCGAAGCTCCTAGATCGCAAATCTTCCTTCCTTGCTCTTCCAAAGCAAGAGGAAGAATAGAAATAAAGCTCTTCTCCTTCCTATAACCAACCAACATGCAACAAGGAGAATGCTTGCCGCCGGCCAACAAGGAGCAAGAGATAATGGTGGAAATCGGCCAAGACACCAAGGGAAAGCCCTATATCTTGTTTCCACCACCTAAGGAGAAGGAGAAGGGGTCTTTGTATGCCGGCCAAGGGCTGGGATAGGGCTGTGGGCTCCAGCCACCAAAGGATAGGAAGAGGAAAACAAACTACTTCCTTATTTGGTGCCACCCAAGCCTCCTAAACCCTAAGCCTCCAAACCCTAATCCTAGCTCTCCTTATGGTCGGCCATGGAAGTGGGGAAGAAGATTAGGATGAGCACAAGCCAAGGAAGAGGGAAGATGGGAGGAACTGGACAAAACCTTAGGAAGAAGAAGAAACACCTCCTTGAGTTGCCGCCCACCCATAACTCCCAAAACCCTAGCCACCCAAACCTAATCCTAAACCAACTAGGATTCCTAGCCTCCAAATGAAGCAAACCCTAATCCCCTTAAGCCATGCTCTCTCTTGCCGCCCACTTCATGACTCTATTTATAGAGTTGGGCTCAAGCCATGATTTAATCTCCTCCATTGGTTTTAGGGATTTAATCTCAACCGTCGGATCTAGAGATTTAATCTCAACCGTCGGATCTAGAGATTTAATCTCTACCTTTGGATCTAGAGTTTTATTTTCATCCATTGGATCTAAGCTTCATGAGGTGTTAATAGGCTACATTAGGGACCATGAGGAGGAGTTGGATCTTGGCCACTCATGGATCAAGCCCACATAAAGTCCAATCCACTAATGATAATCCAATCCACTAAAGGATTATCATTGATCTACCTCACCAACCCCCATATTATAATATGGGCTCCATATATTATTTGTACATTTTCTCCCCGTGTCTAAGATCTCGAATGTCCGTCGATTAATTAATTTACTGACCATTAATTAATCGACATCTAACTCCTTGTGTAGTACCACTCAACCTTTTCATCATGCTAGATCAAGTCCACCTGCAGGGTTTACATGATGAACCTTATGAGCTCCTCAAGGGGACATCATCATCCTAATATATAGGACACGATTTCCTCCTATAATTAACGGCACACCATATAAATAATATCATCTCCCAACTTACCGAGCCTATCGATTTAATCTATAAATCTCACCCATTGGTAAATCAAAGAGATGACTACTAAGTATATGTGCCCGTTATTATATTGGGATTAAGAGCATGTACAAAATAATATCTGAGGTCTGATTCGATTATGTAGTCAGCAATAAATTGAATCACCTCTATGTCGGTCCTGCTCAATACACTCAAAGTGCACTAGTGTGATTCTATGGTCAAGACAAACCAATACCAAATCACACTACAACCATTCCGATGGTTTGTCCAAAGTCATCTCGGTTGTGAGCCTTTACTTATACTTTTCAAGGGGCTGATAACTTGATCTCCTGTGTGACACCACACACCATGTTATCTACAATGTAAAGTATTAGACAATATTGCACAACCATAAAATTATGCAAACAATGATCATGTGATTCTTATTTCAAAAATAAAGATGTTCATACAAAAGATAGACTTTTCAATATATATCCCTACACTAGCCTCGTGTCGAAGACGATGTGATCGAGAGAAGATCACAATCCGAATCAAAATTCGGATTCGAAAATGAGTCCCTAAACCTCACTTCTCCGGAGAGGTATTCGTCAACCGATTGATGAATCCTTGGTCCTCCACCTATGAGGATTATCGAAGATCGAATCCCCAGCAAGGTAGCTACTGTTGGATCTCCAAACGTCGTCCAAATGACGCTCCAACACGAAAAAAAACTGGACAGCTTGGTGGAGGATTTGCGCCGGCCAAAGAGAATGGTTGGCCAACCCTTGGTCACCGTAACCAAGGTGAGTCGTCGGAGGGTCGTCGGTGGATGGCCGACAACAACTTGTACGCCGACAGCAGGGTGGACGGCGACACAAGGTGGCTAGCGGTGTGGACTCCTTGGGTGGCGGCAAGGAGAGGGGAAGGGCTTGGGTGGCTAGGGTTTCAAACACACAAGTTATACATGAAAAATCATTAAGCCATGTTTTTATAGAGAACACATTCTCTTAACGGTTATTGGTTCATAACCAAAACCCATTAATCCGCTCCAATAACTTAAGTTAAAATAAATCAAACTGAGTTAGTTTATTTTAAGTTAAAATGAACCGAACCAACTTTGGTTCATTCGTTGAAAACAAACCAAACCCCTTTGGTTTATTCTCTTCCATTGGATTAGAACCAAACCAATTTGGTTCATCCATCATGTCTTCATAAGACTTGGCCCATCCATGCTTCCATTGCGACTGAAATAATTTCATGCTCACTCCTTGTTTGGTCCGACCAACCCTAGTTTCTCTCGATCTGAGAATCTCATTCTCAAACTCATTTTAAATCCTTTGGATTACGCTCGTTGTGCGTGTGACCAAATATTGGTCGTCTATAATTAACCATTAATTATAGAAAGATCATAAGTGGAACCTAGTAGTATATCATGATCCCCAATTAATAGAAAAATCAATGGTTAATCCCAGAACCATTTCTGAAACCCTTCAACAGCTACAATGAATTGTGTCTCGTTCCCTTCACTCATCTTATACCCACTTGGTTCTGGACATGGTCTATAGTGTCAGTCCCCACTAGGCTGACTACATCACACCTAGCCCAAGTATCATTTCCTCGTCCTACAGATTCTAGTTATTGCACATGTATCCAAGAGTATCTTACTCTAAACATGTAATGCTTTGGCCAAAGACTTTAGTAACAATCCGATGAGAGGCCATGGGTATACATCTCCTCGCAAGGAGTGGTGAATCATTTATAGGCTATTCAAACACCTTTGGCCACTTCAACTTATACCCAATCATTCTGGGTCCACATCTCCTCAGAGATGCTTGCTTAAGATGTCAAAGCATAAGTCTTCATGACCAAGATGACTTGAATACCACAAGTCAAAGGAACATCACACTTAAGCTGCAGTAAGAACTTCATTGACATATCCATATATGCAGAGAACCATATGAAGTCTTACAGCTGGTCACTCCAATGAACTAGTTACCATAACTAGCATCCACGATTAACTCCGGACATCACAATGTCTCCAGCCAGTGAGAATCAGCTGCTTGGTTACACCAAAGAGTATACCTCGTGCTAGTCTCGACAGAATTGATGGTGTCCAAATTCATCAATTCATCGACTAGGGATAATTCCAATACATCACAATTACACATGTAGAGATACTCACTAGATGTGATCCAATCATAAATTCTCTCATGCTGTGATTCATATTATGGATATTCAGTAAATGAGTTTAAGATCTAATCAAATACATAAAAATATGTATACTCAAATAGTGAATCTTCATTTATCATATAAATGGTTTAATCATAAGGCGATTGCCTTAGTGTTGGTGCAATCGGCCCAGGTCACGATTGACCAGGACTCGAGCTTGACTCGAGAGATGTTTTGATGTTCGACAAAAACATATGACAATATAATTGTCATGGGGAAGTCCAAGTCTTGGGTACTTGGCATGAAAAGTCCAAGTGGGACACTTGGCATTTGGGAAAGTCCAAGCATGGGTCTTGGCAATGGAAAGTCCAACATGGGTTGACAAGGAAAGTCCATGCATGGGTCTTGGCAATGGAAAGTTCAACATGGGTTGGCAAGGAAAGTCCAAGCTTGAGTCTTGGCATTTGAGAAGTCCAAGGGTTTGATATTGGCGGCGTAAAGTCCAAGCGAGAGTCTTGGCAGTATAAGTCCAATGGTTGGCGACGTAAAGTCTAAGCGGAGTCTTGGCGGCGTAAGTCCAATGTGTCTTGGCGGTGTAGACACCATTAGCATGACATAGCCGATGGAAGCACCTGAAGGCTAGTGCAATGGATGAACAAGTCATGGATGACTTGGAGGGATCCGAGAGGTATGAGGCTAACGGAGGTGGCTAGAAGGCTTAGGTCTAGGCTAAGGATGGTCTAGCAAGTATGGGGGCACCATACTTGGGTTAAAACCTCATGTTTGAGGTGTGTCAGTCGACTGGCGTGAGTCAACTAGGGTTTGACTGTGGGAATTGGCCTAGCAGTCAACTGCTAGAGGTGGACAGTCGACTGAGTGGCTGAGCAGTCGACTGATCGTGTAATCAGTCGATTGGTGCTCGGTTTTTCGGGCACAAAATGGAGTCTAACTCGACTGCTAGGGTTAGCAGTCGAGTGGAGGCTTGTGTAGGGTTGATGTTGGCCGGCTAAAGGGGGTGAATAGCCTTTATCGCGTATGGTGGAATTTTCTCATCGATTGCTCGTCTACAAATTTGTTAGCGCAAGCGAAAGTATAAATAATAAAGACAAAGCAATAACAAGAATACAAACGCTAACACAAAGTCGTAACGTGGTTCACGACCCTTGCCGCTAGTCCACGACCCGATTTGTCCAAAGTGAATCACGCCTCAATCTATCCACTAGATCTTTCCTTTGCACCAAGCTAGGTGGAGGTAATCTCTTTTACACAAGAACACTCCTCTTACAAATATAATGTAAATAAACTCAAGTAAGAGGATGGAAAACATGTAGGGCACTTTGGAGGAGTTTAGAGCATGAACATTAGCCTCCTAAAGGCCCTCACCCCTCCTCTTTATAGAGGAAGAGGGTTTCTTCCCATTGACACAGGACCAGTCGACTGATGCCCCAATCAGTCAATTGATCCCGTAGTCGTTGCCCAATAACAGTTGCTTCCACATTGGATTCCATCCAACGGCTCTCCCATCAGTCGACTGATCTTGCCATCAGTCAACCGTTGGAGCTATCAGTTGAGTGTCGGAAGCGAGCACTCCATTCTGTGCTCGAAACCCTTGCGACCAGTCGACTGATGCCTTCATCAGTCGACTGGTGGTCTCGCAGTCGACTGCCAATCCATGGCAGTCGACTGTTGGCGCATGAACCGGACTCAAACACTAGTCGAGTCACAGTCGACATAGAGTAGTCGACTACCATTACATGGCAGTCGACTGGTGTCGGGAAATCTCATCCGACACTTAGCAAATTGGCTAAGTTCCACCTAAGCGCACTGCCCCTACCCGGGTTACATTCGCTCACTCTCATCCCTTGGAGTCCCTCGCCTTTGAAGTTGTCTTCGTCCGGCCACGTCCCTCAGATGCACCAAGCGCATGACTCTGCAGTGTCATCCTTCGTGTCTCGCTCTGAAGTCTACTTCCTTCGGCTTCACTCCAATCTCATCATCTGGCGGTCCCTCGGATGCTCCAAGCGCACGGCTTCCACAAAGCCATCCTTCACCGACTCAAGGACCGAGTCATGAGAGGTGAAACTCGCGAATGCTCCATGTGTGAATTACTAAGTCCTGCAAGACTCCAACGCACATATCAAATCCACACATCCTAAATTAAACCCTTTGACACACACATCAAAACTATATCACGGGTTGATTTCCCTAACAATCTCCCCCTTTTTTATGTGTGGCAATCCGTTTAAGTTAGGTAAACATTTGATAAAAATATTAAGGTAAGAAAGCATGTAAATAAACATGATTATCAACTCTCCCCCTTAATACATGAAACTCCCCCTAAATGCAATTCTCCCCTTACTTAAACATACATATTTCTCCCCCTTTGACACCATCAAAAATATTAAACAAAGTTTATACAAGCATGGAATCAACTCTAGGGAACAAAAATCACCAAAATATGCCTTAAAACTGATAAAAGAAGGTTATTGAGCATGTTATCAATCGATCAGTCGACTGGTTCAGACTACCAGTCGATTGACACTTTGATTTCAGTTTTTCTGATTTTCATGGTGAATTTTAGAAATACATTAAAAATTTTACAAAATTCAAAAAATCATGAAATTTGGGAAACACATTTATTTTAAGGTCCTTTATCAGTGAAAAATAGTTTTTCATGAAAAAATACTTGTATTTCCAAGATTTTGCAAAAAATACAGAAGTTTCAAAATCCACTAGGTTTTTGATCAAGTTTGTATCAATTTTAACACCTAGCTTTGCTTTGGATTGTTTCAATCATGAACACACATATTTTAAAGTAAGAAATTGTTTTGAAAACATATGTAATATCCAACCATGATCTTTGGGCAATATGTCTATGAATTAAACATAAGCATTCCCCATGATTGGTCTATTATTGCTATTTTGACACTTTAAATGACCATCTAAATGTCATAGGCATTAGTGGATCATTTGTATCATTCTATCATCTCACTCATGCTAAGTTTTCAATCAAGGTAGCCGACAGTGAGTGTGAGATGTATCCTAAAGGTATTTGTATATACTTAACCATCAATTTCATACAATTCTACCCAAGGTTAAGTATCATCCTACCATCCCACATGATCATAAAGACATAAATGTATTGTTTCCACATTATGATCATGAAACAAATGTATTCATCAATTTATTATAAGGGCAATCTCTTGCCATGATTAGGTTTTGATGTGTGTGGAAAAGGGTTTAAGTTAGTTTGTTATATTGATTTGATATGTGCGTTGAAGTCGTGCAGGACTTAGTAATTCGCACATGGAGCCGTGGCGAGTTTCACAAACTCATGACTCGGTCCTTGAGTCGGTGAAGGATGGCTTTGCGGAAGTCGTGCGCTTGGAGCATCCGAGGGATCGCCGGACGAGGAGCTTGGAGTGAAGCCGGAGGAAGTAGACTTCGAGGCAAGAGACGTGAAGGAGCATTGCAGATCTGTGCGCCTGATGCTACCGAGGGACGTGGCCGCGAACGAAGAGAACTTCGAAGGTGAGGGACTCCGAGAGATGAGAGTGAGCGAATGTAACCCGGGAAGGGGTAGCTCTTAGGTGAAACTTGGCCATTTGGCTAAGTGTCGGATGGGATTTCCCAACACCAGTCGACTGCCATGGAATGGCAGTCGACTGCTCTGAGTCGAACGTGGTTCGACTGGTATTCGACTGAGTGTTTTTAGGCCAGCAGTCGACTGCCATATGTGGGCAGTCGACTGCCAAGACCATCAGTTGACTGCTGAAGGCAGTAGTCGACTGGTCGAAAGGGTTTGGCCACATAACCGCTCATAGTCGACTGGGCAGTCGACTACGGAGGCAGCAGTCGACTGATGAGGTCCATCAGTCGACTGCCAAGTGTTCCGTTGGACTACAACGGTCGGGATCCGACATGTTCGGAGGTCGTTGGAGTGGCGACAGTCGACTGCCAAGGGCAGCATGATCAGTGGTGGCCCTCTCTATAAAAGAGGGTGTGGGCTTTGGATGGCTAATGCTTATGCTCTAAGTGATCTTCCAAGTGCCCCTGAGCTTTAAACTCTTCTTACTTGCTTTTACTCCATTCTTATTGTAAGAAGAGTGATCTTGATTGTAAAGGTTACCTCCACCTAGCTTGGTGCAAAGGAGAGACCAATAGTGATTGGCTTTGGAGGAGTGATTCACCTCGGACGAATCGGGATCGTGGATTAGCGGCGTAGTCGTGAACCACGTTACGACATTGTGTTAGCATTGTCTTTTTCCTTTGCTTTGTCTCTATTTGTTTAATTTGCTTGTATTGTTGTTTCCGCTTGCGCTAATCTAATTATAGACGAGAAAATTATGACATCCATCGTAAGAGGGATATTCACCCCACCTCTAGCCGGTCGTTTCGATCCCCAACAAGTGATATCAGAGCCAAGGAAAGCTTGTCGAGGACTAACCGCCACAACAAGAAACTTTCAAAATGGCCGGCTCCAACATCCATCCATCGAAGTTTGAAGGAGAATTCGCTTGGTGGAAGAAGCGAATGGAGGTATTTTTCGAAACGGATTTTTATATTATGATTACAATGGAATCCGGTTTCGTTTTGCCTAGGGATGAAGAGGGAAAGCTAATAGAGAAGTCAAGGTGGACCAAGAGGCAAAGAGAGGAGCACCTTACAAATTCAAAAGCAAAGCACCATCTCTACAATGTGCTTCCTCAACAAGAAATAAATAGAATTGGAGAATGCCTAAGTGCCAAGGAGATGTTGGAGAAGCTAATTGAGCTTCATGAAGGCACATCCGAGGCGAAACTAGAAAGGAGAGACCTCCTCCGCTCCCAACTCAACAACATTAAACTAGAAAAGGGAGAAAAGGTAATTTCCTTACATTCTCGTTTCAAGGAAATTATAACCGGTTTGTCAAGTGTATGTGAGAAGCTATCAAACTGGGATATGGTTATGAAGGCTATAGATGCCTTTCCGAGATCCTCAAAGTGGAGCTCCATGGTGGACTCCTTCTATATTTCGAAGAATTTAGAAGTGAGCACCTTGGAGGAGTTCTTCTCAACAATGGAGCTTCATGAAACAAGACTTGAAGGAATAGTTGAAGAGCCTAGAATCCAATCTTTAAGAGGAGTAGCATTGATGGCCAACAAGGGGAAGAAGAAGATGGAGATCCCCTCCTCCGATGATGATGAAGCATCCTCCTCCTCATCCATGGATAGCATGGAAGAGGCTTATATGGTAAGGAGGGTAAGACGTGCTTTAAAAGGTTTTAGATTTAACAAATCAAATGATAGGAATAGAAGACCAAGGGGAAAAATCATTTGCTACAATTGCCAAGGAGAGGGACACATAAGGGATAATTGTCCCCTAAACAAGAGCAAGGAAGAGAGGAAAAAGAAAGAAGAAAAGAAGAAGAAAAAGGGGAGCAAAAAGAAGGAAGAGGAGAAGAAGGCAAAAGAAAAGGAGAAGGCTAAGGCATTCAAAGCAAAGACTTGGGATGACCCTTCCTCCTCATCTTCATCATCATCCGAGGAAGAAAATGCATTTGTCACCAACCTAGCATTGATGGCATTTGACGACTTGGATTGTTCCTCCACCGAAAATGAAGAATCAAGCACAAGTGGAGAGAGCTCAAGTGAAGGGGGAGCCTCCTCTACATCCTCATCCGAAGAAGAAGAAGAGGACATGGAGACTATGGTAACAAATCTAACTCCCAAGAAAATAGTTTCCATGGTCTCTAGCTTAACTAGGGATTTATTTAGAGCTAAGAAGAAGAATAAGAGCATGCTAGATCAAATTAAGGATCTAGAAAATAAACTAGAAAAAGCATGCTTAAATGAAAATGAAAATATTTCTTCTAGCTTAAATGATGCATGCTCACATGAATATATCCCATTTAATGTTAGTGATGCATGTATAGATGAAAACAGAGCTTTAAGGGAAAAGGTAGACTATTTGACAAAAGCCCTAGAGAAATTCACAATTGGCTCAAACACCTTGAACATGATCATAGGGAGACAAAGAGCTAGCTTCAATAAAAAGGGCCTAGGATATAAAGAAAAGAAAAATGAAAAGGCCTATAAATGCCTAATTGCTAGGGGACAAGATAAGAAGAAAGTAATTGCTAGGAAATGGATTCCTAAGGAATGTCTAGTGAACCCTATAGGAAAGAATTTGTATTGGGTTCCAAAATTCATCCTTAAGGGTTAGGAAAACCCTAGGATAGTGAACCATATGGACTTCACCTATATCTTATTTTTGGTTGACTTAGGATGGCGGGATAATATTTTTGAAATAATGTTGGGTGATGATAATGTGCCCATAAATAGATAATAATGCTTAAATCATGATATTTAATGAAATTGCTATATATATTTGCAATCATGATTTATAATTTTGATATTTGGCACATAATCATGTGAAATAGGTTTAAATCATGCTTTAGGTGATACCTTGTTTATTATCATGATATAATACCTAATGCATGATTATTATTTTATGAATACATGAGTTTTATGATCATAATGTGAAATTAATACATACATGTCTTTATGATCATGAGAATTGTTAGGATGATACTTAACCTTGATAGAATTGCATGAATATAATGGTTAAGTATGTATAAATACCCTCTAGGATGCATCTCACACTCACCATAGGCTACTTTGATTGAAAACTTAGCATGGGTGAGATGTTAGGATGATACAAATGTCCACTAATGCCTATGGCATTTAGATGGTTATTTAAGGTATCAAAATAGCAATAATAGACCAATCATGGGGAAGACTTATGTTTAATTCATAGACATATTGCCCAAAGATCATGGTTGGATATTTCATATGTTTTCAAAACAATTTCTTACTTTAAAATACATGTATTCATGTTTTGAAACAATTGGATGCAAAACTAGGTGTTAAACTTGATACTAGAATGATCAAAAACCTAATGGTTTTTAAAACTTTTGGATTTTTGTCAAATCTCTGAAAATATAATGACTTTTCATGAAAAACTATTTTTCACTGATAAAGAATCTTACAAGAAATATGTTCCCCAAATTTCATGATTTTTCAAATTTTTTGGAATTTTTAATGCATTTCTGAATTTTATCCCGAAAATCGAATTTCAACAATGTGCCGATCATTGTAGTAATCGAACCGATCATTGGTGGCCTGATATTCCGAACAGTAAAGGCTGATTTCAGTTATTAAACCAATTTTTGGTATTTTTCTTCTATTAGACTTGATGTCATGTGTTTATAACTTAGTATTAATCTTTTTGATGGTGTCAAAGGGGGAGAAAATATTATGTTTAAGTTAATTATGATAGGGGGAGAAATATGTATGGGGAGTTTCATGGATTAAGGGGGAGTTGCATGTTGCTATATCATGTTTATGTTTGCATGTTTTCTTACCTTAGAAATTTTTATCAAATGTTTTTACCTAACTTAAACGGATTGCCACACATCAAAAAGGGGAAGATTGTTAGGGCAATCTCTTGCCATGATTAGGTTTTGATGTATGTGGCAAAGGGTTTAAGTTAGTTTGTTATGTTGATTTGATATGTGCGTTGAAGTCGTGCAGGACTTAGTAATTCACACATGGAGTCGTGGCAAGTTTCACAAACTCATGATTCGGTCCTTGAGTCGGTGAAGGATGGCTTTGCGGAAGTCGTGCGCTTGGAGCATCCGAGGGACCGCCGGACGAGGAGCTTGGAGTGAAGCCGGAGGAAGTAGACTTCGAGGCAAGAGATGCGAAGGAGCATTGCAGATCTGTGTGCCTGATGCTGCCGAGGGACGTGGCCGCGAACGAAGAGAACTTCGAAGGCGAGGGACTCCGAGAGATGAGAGTGAGCGAATGTAACCCGGGAAGGGGTAGCTCTTAGGTGAAACTTGGCCATTTGGCTAAGTGTCGGATGGGATTTCCCGACACCAGTCGACTGCCATGGAATAGCAGTCGACTGCTCTGAGTCGAACGTGGTTCGACTGGTATTCGACTGAGTGTTTTGAGGCCGTCATCGCCAAGACCATCGATCGGCCGATCATTGAAGGCAACGATCGACTAGTCGAAAGGGTTTGCCGCAGAACCGCTCATAGCCGTCAAGGCACGACGACGGGCGGCGATCGTGATGAGGTCCATCAGTCGACTGCCAAGTGTTCCGTTGGACTACAACGGTCGGGATCCGATGTGTTCGGAGGTCGTTGGAGTGGCATCGATCGCTAGGGCAAGAAAGCTTCCTCTATAAAGAGAGGGTGTGGGCTTTTGGATGGCTAATGCTTATGCTCTAAGTGATCTTCCAAGTGCCCCCACAAGCTTTAAACTCTTCTTACTTGCTTTTACTCCATTCTTATTGTAAGAAGAGTGATCTTGATTGTAAAGGTTACCTCCACCTAGCTTGGTGCAAAGGAGAGACCAATAGTGATTGGCTTTGGAGGAGTGATTCACCTCCGACGAATCGGGATCATGGATTAGCGGCGTAGCCATGAACCACGTTACGACATTATGTTAGCATTGTCTTTTTCCTTTGCTTTGTCTCTATTTGTTTAATTTGCTTGTATTGTTGTTTCCGCTTGTGCTAACCTAATTGTAGACGAGAAAATTACAACATCCATCGTAAGAGGACTATTCACCTCCCTCTAGCCGGCCGTTTCGATCCCCAACATTTATAATCATGCATTAGGTATGAATTATGATAATAAGTAAAGTATCACCTAGAGCATGATTTGAACCCTAATACCCATGACTATGTGCCAAATATCAAGATCATAAATCATGATTGCAAACATATATAATAATTACATTAATTATCATGATTTAAGCATTATTATCAATTTATGGGCACATTATCATCACCCAACACTATGCTAAAAATGTATAGGTCATAAGTATCACATAACACTAAGTGTTGAGCATGATTTAAACTATTTAAGGGTGCATTATCATCACCCAACACTATTTCAAAAACTTAGTCCTGTCATCCTAAGTCAACCAAAATATGATATAGGTAAATTCCATATGGTTGACTATCCTAGGATTTTCCTAACCCTTAAGGATAGATTTAGGAACCCAAAACAAGTTCTTTCCTATTGGGTTCACTAAAAATTCCTTAGGGATCCATTTTCTAGCAATTGTTTTCTTTCTATCTTGACCCCTAGCAATTAGACATTTATAGGCCTTTTCATTTTTATTTTCCTTATATCCTAGGCCTTTCTTATTGAAACTTGCTCTTTGGCTCCCTATGATCATGTTAAGGGTGTTGGAGCCTATTGTAAATTTTTCTAGGGCCTTGGTCAAGTGGTCTACCCTTTCTCTCAAAACCCTATTTTCCTCTATGCATGCATCATTAACATCAAATGGCATATAAAGATCATGTGAGCATACATCATTATTAACATTCAAACATGTTTTTTCTAATTTTTGTTCTAAATCCTTAATTTGATCTAGCATGCTTTTGTTCTTTTTTTTTAGCCCTAAATAAGTCCTTAGTGAGGCTAGATATCATGAAAACTATTTTCTTGGGTGAGAGATTCGTTATCATAGTTTCCATGTCTTCTTCTTCGGATGATGAGGATGATGAGGAGCCTCTCCCTTCACTAGAGCTCTCCTCACTTGAACTTGCTTCTTCATTTTCGGAGGAGGAGGTGTCTAGGTCATCAAACGCCATCAAAGCAAGGTTGGTGACAAAAGCATTCTCCTCTTCCGATGATGATGATGAAGAAGAGGGGTCATCCCATGTCCTTGCCTTTAGTGCCTTGGCCTTCCCCTTTTCTTTGGCCTTATTCTCCTCTTCCTTCTTCTTGCTCCCTTTCTTCTTCTTTTCTTCTTTCTTTCTCCTCTATTCTTTGCTCTTGTTCAAGAGGGGACAATTATCCCTTATGTGTCTCTCTCCTTGGCAATAATAGCAAATTACCTTCCCCCTTGGTCTTCTCCTCCTATCATTAGATTTATTAAATTTAAAAATTTTCAAAGCACGTCTTACCTTCCTTACCATGTATGCTTCTTCCGTGCTATCCATGGAGGAGGAGGAGGATGCGTCATCGGAGGAGGAGGGAGTCTCCATCTTCTTCTTCCCCATGTTGGCCAATAGTGTCACTCCTCTTGATGGCTTGATGCTTGGTTCTTCACTTATACCCTCAAGCCTTGTTTCATTGAGCTCCATGGTTGAGAAGAACTCCTCCAAGGTGCTCACTTCTAAGTTCTTTGACATGTAGAAGGAGTCCACCATTGAGCTCCATTTCGATGACCGGGGAAAAGCATCGATTGCTTTCATAAGCATATCTCGGTTCGAAAGTCTTTCTCCTACACTTGTTAGCCCAATCAAAATTTCTTTAAACCTAGAGTGTAAGGAGGTTACCTTTTCTCCCTTTTCAAGTTTGATATTTGTTAGTTGGGAGCGAAGGAGGTCTCTCCTTGCAAGCTTGGCCTCGGAAGTGCCTTCATGGAGTTCTATGAGCTTCTCCCACATTTCCTTGGCGCTTGCACATTCCCATATCCGATTTACTTCTTGTTGGGGGAGTACGTTGTACAAGTGATGCTTGACCTTAGAATTCGCCAAGTACTCTTCTCTTTATCTTTTTGTCATCTATCCTTCTCGATTGACTTCCCTTCTTCATCCCTAGGTATCTCGAAACCATTTTCCATTATTAATAAAATTTTGAAGTCGGTTTTGAAAAATACCTCCATTCACTTCTTCCACCAAGCGAATTCTCCCTCGAACTTCGACGGATGAATATTAGAGCCGGCCATCTCTTGATGAAGTGCTTGTTGTGGCGGTTAATCCTCGACAAGCGCCTTGGCTCTGATACCACTTGTAGGGTCGATGTTGGCCGGCTAGAGGGGGTGAATAGCCTTTATTGCGTATGGTAGAATTTTCTCGTCGATTGCTTGTCTACAAATTCATTAGCGCAAGAAAAAATATAAATAATAAAGACAAAGCAATAACAAGAATACAAACGCTAACACAAAGTCATAACGTGGTTCATGGCCCTTGCCGCTAGTCCACGACCCGATTCGTCCAAGGTGAATCACGCCTCAATCTATCCACTAGATCTCTCCTTTGCACCAAGCTAGGTGGAGGTAACCTCTTTTACACAAGAACACTCCTCTTACAAATATAACGTAAATAAACTCAAGTAAGAGGATGGAAAACATGTAGGGCGCTTTGGAGGAGTTTAGAGCATGAACATTAGCCTCCCAAAGGCCCTCACCCCTCCTCTTTATAGAGGAAGAGGGTTTCTTCCTGTTGACACAGGACTAGTCGACTGATGCCCCGATCAGTCGACTGATCCCATAGCCGTTGCCCAATAATGGCTGCTTCCACGTTGGATTCCATCCAACGACTCTCACATCAGTCGACTGATCTTGCCATCAGTCGACTGTTGGAGCTATCAGTCGAGTGCTAGAAGCGAGCACTCCATTCTGTGTCCGAAACCCTTGCGACCAGTCGACTGATGCCTTCATCAGTCGACTGGTGGTCTCGCAGTCGACTGTCAATCCATAGTAGTCGACTGTTGGAACATGAATCGGACTCGAACACTAGTCAAGTCACAGTCGACTTAGAGTAGTCGACTACCATTACATGGCAGTCGACTGGTGTCGGAAAATCCCATCCGATACTTAGCCAATTAGCCAAGTTCCACCTAAGCGCACTACCCCTACTTGGGTTACATTCGCTCACTCTCATCCCTTGGAGTCCCTCGCCTTTGAAGTTGTCTTCATCCGGCCACGTCCCTCGGATGTGCCAAGCGCACGGCTCTGCAGCGCCATCCTTCACATCTCGCCGTGAAGTCTACTTCCCTCGGCTTCACTCCAATCTCCTCATCCGACAGTCCCTCGGATACTCCAAGCGCACGACTTTCGCAAAGTCATCCTTCACCGACTCAAGGACCGAGTCATGAGAGGTGAAACTCGCAAATGCTCCATGTGCGAATTACTAAGTCCTACAAGACTCCAACGCACATATCAAATCCACACATCCTGACTTAAACCCTTTGCCACACATATCAAAACTATATCACGGGTTAATTGACCTAACAGCTTGAATAGTCGACTGATGGTCATAATCAGTCGACTGATTATGGATTCATTGGATTTTTTCAGTGTGGATCTGGTCGTTGTCTCACGACAACAGTGGCATCAGCCGACTGATGGTCCTGAGCAATCGACTGATCGGCAATTTCTAGCACAGGTTGAAGCTTTAAATGGAGCTCGTGAAGGAGGAAAACATCATGGTTCTTTGAGGAGTTTTTGGGGCGAATTGCTGGTGTAATTCAGGGTCTCCAAGTGCCACTCAACCAACTAAACAAGCAAGCTCTCAAAAGATCGATTGTAAAGTTTTTCTTTGCATTTCTTTTGTTGTATTCACTTGTATTTTCTTGTTGTATTTAGTATTACTGTTGTAATCATTTGTACGATGTTTCTCCACCTCCGACTTGTGTCGAGAATGAGTGTTTGCATAGTGGTGTGTTTGTGGCATCGCTAGAGCTCTTTAGAGCTCAATCTGTGGAGTAGGAACCGTTCGGTTCTGAACCATATTAAATACTCGTGTTTTCATGTTTGTTCTTGTTGTATTTTATTATTGTATATTCCGCTGCATACTAACAAGATTGTAGACAAGCAAACGTGATCGACTTCCATCATGAAATGAATCAAGCTATTCACCCCCCCCCCCTCTAGCATTTCAACGATCTCCTACAAGTGGTATCAGAGCGAGGCCACTCTTCAAGTTTAACAACTAAGGGAGCACGCTAGAGGGTGAAGATGGAAGTTCAAGAGCAACTAGGATAGGATATCAACACACCTATCCCTTATACCTTCTATGGACAAGAAGGGTTTAGACAATGGAAGGCAAGGATTGAAGACTTCCTAATGATGAGGTACTTCGAAGAATAATCCATTTTGATTGAAGGATATAGCTATCCAATAGGACAAAAGGGAGGGTTCCTCAAGAAAAAGATATGGACCGAAGAGCAAGTCCAAGCCTTCGAGAAAAATGATAAGGTAATAAAGTTTTAATTGATTTAATACCTAACAATATCTTGTGTATGTTAGGTAATTATGTAGATGCCAAGGAGCTATGGAGCCAAGTGGCCAAGTTCCATGAAAGTCCATCACCGATCCAAGAGGAAGGGACCGAAGAGGCAAACACATCATCCTCACAAGGAAGTGAGGACTTAGAGGTTGAGAGACCATCAACATCCAAGGAGAAAGAGGAAGTAGAATCGGAGGAGACCTCCACCTCTAGGATTGAGGGGGAGGAGATTAGATCACCGGAGCAACACCAAGAAGAAGCTTCGACATCCAGTCAAGATGAAGAAGCTCAAAATCCGATTCCGCCCTCCATTGACTTAGGTAACTCAAACACCGTAATTCAAAATAAAAATAATATTATGTGTTTTGAGTGTAGGGAATTCGGGCACTATAAGAGTAAGTGCCCAAAGAAAGTCAAGAAGACTCCTCCGACACCAAAACCTCAAGAAAAATCAAAAGATGTCAGTGCCCCCACTAAAAGAAGCAAAGACCACATCATTTGCTTCAAATGCCAACAACCGGGGCATTTTAGGAATCAATGCCCTAGAGGGAGCAAGAGAGTCAAAGAGGGAGCATCACAAGTAGGGGGAGCCACTAAGGTAGACCCTAAGGTATATCATTTCAATAATGCTCATTCTTCTAGTTTTAATGTCAAAAAGCATGCTAGAAATAACTGTTGGATCAATGCGGTTCGCTAGAGGGGGGTGAATAGCGAAAGAAAAAAACTTTTTCGAATTCGTTTCAAGACAAATATACGCAGCGGAAAGATAAGCAAAACAAAAAGTAAAGGAGACAATAGAAACAAGATATTTACTTGGTTCGTAGCCGAAGGCTACTACTCCAAGGCCCTAGTGGTCCTTGACCACGCACGGAGGGCAAATCACTAAACAAACTCCTCCTCGTTGGAGGTAGGAGTTAATCGATACAAAAAACTTGAGGTAGAGGGACACTCCCCCTCTCCTCGTTACGATAGAAAAATAGCTTCGAAGAATGTAAATGAGCAACGACACTAAAATTAAAACCGATGTACAAAAATAAAGGAAATGAAACCTAGACGTCGGAGAAGAAGAAGCACGTTGTTGTCGGTAGCTTTGCGGAGACTTTTTGGAAGCTTAGAATTGTTGTCAAAACCCTAGGTTTGGCCCTCCTTTTATAGCTTTTGAGCCCCTTTTCGAGTGGGTCTTCAACCAATCACAAATGGACACCAAACCGCTTTGAGGTGGAGTGATAAGCCTTGACTCCTCGAATCTGATCATTGACCATCGATGTTGATGGCCATCATCGATCGATGGCATGATCGGTCGATTGATGACCTTCGGCGATCGATACACTGGCGATGAGTCCTCCAAGCCGGGCAATGATGCTTGCTGCAAGTCAAAGTTAGCTCAACAAAAACATAATTCCGATGGTCTTCGACCGTCCGATCTCGACCTAGACCACCTATGAGATGTCTTGGGTCGGATCTACGCTTAAGATCATCCCCGTAAAGAGGATACGACCTCACTTACGCTCACACACACGAGCTTACCTCGATGCTTACGTGTTGCTTTTGCTTCCGGCCTTCCACTCGATTCCATCGGCTCCCTCCGAAGTCACGCGAGTGTCGCCCGACCACAGCGGCTTCCTCTGGGTGTCGCTAGCCTTCAGCTCCAGCTATAGCAATCTTCTGCACACTCGATTCAGCTCGTGAGATAACTGTTGGGTTTTTCCGAGCCGCAAAAACCGCTTTTTGCGTTGCGGAAACCTCGGAAGCCCCCGGCCACGGATCCGTGCGAAGAAGTATTAAAACAAAACATGTATGTGCTTGTATAAAAACCCTAGATCTACCTTAGATCTAAGAGATAAGATCATTACCCTCGATGCGATGCCCTTCGCAAATCCCGCTCGTCCAAAAGTCCGCCGGAACTCGAGAGTGTCAAGTGCACACTCCTCTATGGTATCCACACAAGCAATAGGTGGAAGAAAAACACACTTGAGTGTGCTAGCACTCCTAGGGTGTCTCGGCAAGATGAGGAAGGAGAGGGCGAGAGCTTGAGAGGAAAAGTTCCAAGGTTGAAGATGAAGTCAATTAGCCACCAAAAATCAATACTCCATCTAATGGAGTGGCCGGCCACTTCATGGAGGGGGGTTACATGCATGCATGTAACTCCCATGACCCTTGATCTCCCTCATGATGTGGCATCAATTGACAAAGTCAATGATGATGTGGAGCATCATCATTGGCCGCCCATGCCAAGTCATCACCATGACATGGCATTTGGTCAAGTCAAACTTGACCTTTCATCTTCCCTCTCAAGTCAAGTCAAACTTGACCTCTAATCTCCCATGGTTGATCAAATCTAACCACTTGACTCAAGTCAATTTAATTTAATGAATCTTTATTCATTAATTTAAATTGATTTGATGAATCAAATCTCAATTAGACTCATTCAACACTTGAATCAACTTGAGTCTAACTCAATTAGTCTAATTTGGATTACTCTTAATCCAATTTGGTTCATCCCATGAACCTAATCCTCATGGTTCATCATATGAACCTAATCTCCATCTAATTGCTCTTATGTGTGTGACCCTATAGGTTCTTGTAGCGTTGGCAATGTCCTAAACCGATTTAGGAACATAAGCAATGAGCGGTATCTAGCAACACATCATTGCTACCCAAGTTACAAGAATGTTGAGCTCCAACATCACCTTTGTGACTACTAATTGTGACTCTCACAATATGTGACAATGTCCCTCTATCCTTGACATCTAGATTGACCAATCGAGGCATAGACCGTGTCATCCTCGGTACAATCTAAATCTTGAACTCAGTAGACTCACTCTAATCAAATGAGCTCAATATCTCATATTGACTCATTTGGGCATAACCATGCACTTCGTGGTCTCACTCTATCAAGAATATCGATGTCACCCCGTCATATAGGAGGATAGATCCCATCTACATCACTCACATCCTCCGCGTAATTAGTTACATACCCGATGTCGCCTTTATAGTCCACCCATTTACGGGTGACGTTTGTGAAAGCCAAAGTATGCAACTCCTTATGTAGGGAACCATGGTGACTTCGGTCTAAGGACTAATAGTCATACTAATAGCCACATGAGAAAGTATATGACACTCATATAACGATCCATGATACTTTCTCATGGCGGGTCATTCAGTATACATTCTCCAATGCATACCCATGTGTCAACTTGATATCTCATATCCATGACTTGTGAGATCAAGTCATCTTATTGACCTACATGCTAGTCTCTACGCATTAACATTGTCCCTGAATGTTAATACTCGACTAGGAATGATTAAGAGTAGTGTTCTCTATATCATCTCATTATCGATTCAACCAATCGATTGATATAGATAAGAACCTACTACTCAAGGACATTATTATATTTAGTTATTTGGCACCAATACAAGTAAATATAATAACCATGCCTTTATAAATAGGAATATGATACAATAAAGTCCATACAACAATCATCACATGATTGGCTCTAGGGCTTTCACTAACAATCTCCCACTAGCACTAGTGCCAATCACCGTAGTATCTAATACCCAATGACCTAGTGTGACCATCATGCTTTTACGTGCAAAGCCTTGGTCAAGGATCTGCGATGTTAGCCTCTGTGGGTACTCTGCAAATCTTCACATCTCCTCTATCGATGATCTCTCGAATGAGATGGAAGCGCCGTAGTATGTGTTTGGTCCGCTGGTGTGAGCGAGGTTCCTTAGCCTGTGCAATCGCTCCATTGTTGTCACAATAGATCTCTATAGGATCTACAATGCTAGGAACCACCCCAAGCTCAGTAATAAACTTGCGGATCCAAACTGCCTCCTTTGCTGCCTCAGATGCAGCGATATACTCGACTTCTGTTGTAGAATCAGCAACTGTGTTCTACTTCAAACTCTTCCAGCTCACAGCACCAC
This sequence comes from Wurfbainia villosa, assembly GCA_025175895.1. Lineage (NCBI taxonomy): Eukaryota > Viridiplantae > Streptophyta > Magnoliopsida > Zingiberales > Zingiberaceae > Wurfbainia > Wurfbainia villosa. The sequence continues at coordinate 38,721,163 of CM046006.1, forward strand.
CATTCAAGCAAAATACGAATCCTGACTGCGATCTATAATCATCTGGCCGGTTTGGAAGGCTCATCAGTAACCCTTCTGACTAGCTCCTCATCGCCTCGAATATCAAGAAATATTCTTTAGTCCTTCTCAAGTACTTAAGAATATTCTTGATACTATCGATGGCGCTCACGGATCATCAGTATCTACTCGTCATGCTCAAGCATACGAGACATCGACAGTACAGTACATGGCGTACATGATAGATCCTATAGCGGATCGTAAGGATCTTATCCATGCGGTCTCTCTCCTCTCTAGAAGAGGACTTTGAGTCTTGAAAGACTCACACCATGTGACATCGGAAGTCCTTTCTTGGAATTCATGGCAAACCAAGTAATACCGTGTCGATGTATGTACTCGACTTAGGCGAGCAATCTCTTAGATCTATCTCTATAGATCTTGATGCCTAGAATACAATTTGCTTCACCTAAGTCCTTCATTGAGAAGCCGTCCCGGCCAAGTCTTCGCATAGCGAAGGATGTCATTCCCAATGAGTAGTATGTCATCCACATACAATACAAGGAACACAAATGTGTTCCCATTAACCCTCTTGTAGACACAGGGTTCATCTTCATTCTTGATGAAACCAAACTGTTTGATCGCATCATCGAATCGAATATTCCAGCTCCGAGAAGCTTGCTTCAGCCCATAAATGGACCTTTGCAGCTTGCATACCTTCCCGATATCTTTGTGGATCTACAAAACCCTCGAGGTTGTGTCATGTACACATCCTCGAGTAAGTTTCCATTCGAAATGCGGTTTTGACATCCATCCGCCGATCTCATAATCGTGGTATCTTTGCAATAGCAAGCAAGATCCGAATGGACTTAAACATCGCCTTTGGAGAAAAAGGTTTCATCATAGTCAATACCATGAATTTGCTTGAAACCTTTAGCCACCAATCGGCCCTTATAGGTATCGTAAGTCCATCCATGTCAGTCTTTCTCCTAAAGACCCACTTACACCCAATGGGTTTGACCCCTTGGTGGATCAACCAAAGTCCATACTTGGTTAGTGTACATGGATTCCATCTCGGATCTCATGCGTCTAGCCATTTCTCGAGAATCTGGGCTCATCACACTTCTACGATGGGAGGTAGGCTCATTCTCAATGAGCATAACGTCATCATGGTCGACAAGAGAAATGAGTATCTCTCGGTGACGGTACCCTATCGGACCTGCGAAGAGGTAGGTCTACTTGAGCAGTGGTTGTTCCACAACTCTTTGTGCAACAACCTCATCACCCACAACACTTTGTGGTTCTGTTCAACCTCCATCAAGGCCTCGATGCTATGGTCCTTATCTTGAATTTCTTGAGATCGAAGGTACTCCCACTAGTTTTCTAGAAACAAAATCCCTTTCTAGAAAAACCCAGTCTTTGCCACAAACACTTTGTCTTTAGGAATGTAGAAGTAATATCCTTTGTATCCTTGGGATATCCAACAAAATAGCACCTATCAGTTTGGGTCCCGGTTTATGCGAGACTTGGCGTCGAGCGTAAGCCTCACAACCCCAAATCCTCATAAAGACATCTTGGGATTTTCCTGTCCATATCGTATATGGTGTCTTTACCACTGACCTTGGATGGTACACGGTTAAGGGTAAAAGGCTCTTTGTGTCGAGCATATCCCAAAAGGATATAGGAAGATCTGTGTGACTCATCATAGATCGTACCATATCTAATAAGTCTGATTCCTCCTTTCGGATACACCATTCCACTTTGTGGTGTTCGGGAGGAGTGAGTTGGGATAGAATCCACACTTTCGGCTAGATAGTCACGAAACTCATGGCTAAGGTATTCACCACCTCGATCTGATCGAAGTATCTTAATACTCTTGCCAAGCTGGTTTTGTACTTCATTCTTGAATTCTTTGAACTTTTCAAAGGATTCATATTTATGTGTCATAAGATACACATAACCATATCTACTGAAGTCATCAGTAAATGTAATGAAGTACCTGTAACCACCTCTAGCAGCAACATTGAAAGGACCACATACATCACTATGTATAAGTCCTAACAAATCTGTTGCTCTTTTGCTATGTCCACTAAAGGGAGTCTTGGTCATCTTGCCTAAAAGGCAAGACTCGCATGTCTCATATGATTCAAAATCAAATGAGTCTAGCAGCCCATCCTTATGGAGCTGAGATAAGCGACTCTCATTTATGTGACCTAAGCGACAATGCCAGAGATAGGTTTGGTTCAACTCATTTGATTTGAACCTCTTGGTACTTATGTTATAGATAGGGCTCTCTAAGTCTAGAAAGTAGAGTCCGTTCATTAGAGGTGCACTACAATAGAACATATCATTTAAATAAACTGAACAACATTTGTTCTTTATTATAAATGAAAACCCTTTCTTGTCCAAACAAGAAACTGAAATGATGTTCTTAGTTAAAGCAGGCACATAACAACATTCTTCTAATTCTAGTACAAGCCCAGAGGGCAGAGATAGATCATAAGTTCCTACAGCGACAGCAGCAACCCTTGCTCCATTGCCTACTCGTAGGTCCACCTCGCCCTTTGTCAATGCCTTGCTATTTCTCAGCCCCTGCACATTGGTACAAATGTGAGATGCACATCCGGTATCTAATACCCATGATGAAGAAATAGATAGATTGACTTCTATAACATTTATACCTGAAGTAGAAGTCTCACTTCTCTTCTTCTTAAGATCTTCCGTATGCCTTGCTACGCTTTCCAAAGGTCTGCTTCCTTGCAGTGGAAGCAAGCCCTTCCTTAGCTACCCCTCCTTTGGGTTTAAGTTCTTTGCCTTTGCCCTTGGCAGGACTTTCCCTTACCTTTAGGCTTGCCCTTGCCTTTCTTTTTCTGCACCATCAAAATGGTGTCAGATTTACCCTTCTTAAGGTTAAGCTCAGCAGTTCTCAACATGCTGAGCATTTCAGGCAGTGGCTTATCAATTTCATTCATGTTATAATTCATGACAAATTGATCGAAGGCTCTTGGCAAAGATTGCAAGATTAGGTGGCGCTCTTGGCCAAGTGGGAATCCCAGACTTTGTAGGTTTTCTACGTACCCAATCATCTTGAGTACATATGTACCTACGGGAGTCCCTTCTTGCATTTTGGACCCAAATAATGCCTTAGAGACTTCATATCTCTCATGCCTAGCTTGTCCTTGATATAGTTGACGAAGATGTCCAACCATATCATAAGCATTCATGAACTCGTGTTGCTTCTGAAGCTCAGAGTTCATGGTCGCGAGCATTAGACATGACACATCTAATGCATCATCTTGATGCTTCTTGTAAGCATCTTTGTCAGCTCGCGAGGCATTGGCAGGAGGTGCCTCCGGAATGGGCTGCTCCAGGACGTACAACTTCCTTTCTTGGGTGAGAACAATTCTCAGGTTCCTGTACCAGTCCAGGAAATTTGCTCCATTGAGCTTGTCCTTCTCAAGGACAGATCGCAGAGAGAGTGTTCGTGTTTGTTGACATAGTAATCTACAACATACAATGCAGAGGATTAATATCATATTCCTTTTATCATTTAATTAGGCCTTTAATAAAATGATGCTCCCACTAAATTATAGAAATTTTGTAGAATCGAGTTAGGGATGTGGTCAAACCACTTTTACTAGATTCATACAAACTAGCTATAATTCTTGCGGGACAAGATCCACATCATACTAAGCCTTGAGTTAGCTTTGGCTAAATCGCCCAAGACTTAGTACGATCGGTGGGTAACACATTACCGATTACATCTCTATGCAACTCTTGTTTATAGGATTAAGACCCACATTTACAAAAGACCTTGAGTTAGCTTTGGCTAAATCGCCCAAGATTTAGTGTAAATGCGATCTTAACCTATCTTTCCAACGATTGGAATATGCCTATAGTTCTACTCGATCCAATTGAGTTAACAAGTTTTTGCTCAATCTAATTGAGCTTACTCTAACCCGAGTCGTGATAGGCGGGACCAAGATTGTCCCTCCGCACCCTACCAAGATAATATGCATTGCTCTGCTTTGGCAGATTCAACAACAACAAATGATCGAGGTAGTGATGGGTATCAAGGCTCGGTAGGCATTTTCGAGTTGATTCGATTATGATCTAATCTAATCGTAATGTGTATCTTATACGCATTTAGGCCTTTATTATCCTATATTAGCATGCATCATATACATACATTAATTATTCTAGCATGCATCATATACATACAAGAAAATTAACCTAGCATGCATCATATACATACAAACATGTTTCTACTAGCATGCATCACATACATACAAGCAAAATCAATTAAATATACATATATATATATCAACATATATATATATCATTAAATGTGATATAGTCATGGCCCTACTACGATCTTCTCAAGCCAATGAGAAGATCGGACGGTCAACCTAAGGCTAGCGGCTTCTCCAAGCGCTTCCTTTGACCGCCATGTGTCGTCGTCACACTTCTCGTAAGCTCGTCTTCAAGTGGACTTTCCACCGCTCCATTTTTGTACATTACAAATACGAAACTCGAGTTACATTCGAGTCTAAAACTATTTACAACTAGAATATTAAAAGAATAGGCGCGACGCCATGGTCGCATAAATACTTTACAACACGCACACCACAAAACGGCACGCAGGCCGTATTATGAATTACAACACACTTAATCCAATCCAAATGGGTTAATGGGCCATGACAATCACATAATTATACATAATTCTAAATTATGTATTATTACAGAAATTACTATAATTTTTCATAATTTATTTCGAATTTATGAGTCAACTCCGTAACGGTCCGCTAAGCGGTTTCAGCGATCGCGGGACATGACCCTTTCGGGGATAGGGCAGCGCCCTACTCGCAAAATAAACTTCGCGAGTGTCCCTACAATGATCTTACAGCGACTTAAGTCGCTGTCCCAAAAACCTAAAGCGAGAACTCGCCGATTCGGAGAGTTTTTCTCGATGGTTGAAGCCTACGAGTGTCCCAACACTCGTTGCTTCGACTCTACGAGAAAAATACCCAAAAATTCTATAAAATAAGAAAATTTACAGAAACATATAAATCTGTAATTTTTATATCTAATATAAAAACTACAAAAACGAAACACATACATGCTTCATGACGTGGCTCGATACCACTTTGTTTTTTTTCCGAGCCGCAAAAACCGCTTTTTGCGTTGCGGAAACCTCGGAAGCCCCCGGCCACGGATCCGTGCGAAGAAGTATTAAAACAAAACATGTATGTGCTTGTATAAAAACCCTAGATCTACCTTAGATCTAAGAGATAAGATCATTACCCTCGATGCGATGCCCTTCGCAAATCCCGCTCGTCCAAAAGTCCGCCGGAACTCGAGAGTGTCAAGTGCACACTCCTCTATGGTATCCACACAAGCAATAGGTGGAAGAAAAACACACTTGAGTGTGCTAGCACTCCTAGGTGTCTCGGCAAGATGAGGAAGGAGAGGGGAGAGCTTGAGAGGAAAAGTTCCAAGGTTGAAGATGAAGTCAATTAGCCACCAAAATCAATACTCCATCTAATGGAGTGGCGGCCACTTCATGGAGGGGGTTACATGCATGCATGTAACTCCCATGACCCTTGATCTCCTCATGATGTGGCATCAATTGACAAAGTCAATGATGATGTGGAGCATCATCATTGGTCGCCCATGCCAAGTCATCACCATGACATGGCATTTGGTCAAGTCAAACTTGACCTTTCATCTTCCCTCTCAAGTCAAGTCAAACTTGACCTCTAATCTCCCATGGTTGATCAAATCTAACCACTTGACTCAAGTCAATTTAATTTAATGAATCTTTATTCATTAATTTAAATTGATTTGATGAATCAAATCTCAATTAGACTCATTCAACACTTGAATCAACTTGAGTCTAACTCAATTAGTCTAATTTGGATTACTCTTAATCCAATTTGGTTCATCCCATGAACCTAATCTCCATCTAATTGCTCTTATGTGTGTGACCCTATAGGTTCTTGTAACGTTGGCAATGTCCTAAACCGATTTAGGAACATAAGCAATGAGCGGTATCTAGCAACACATCATTGCTACCCAAGTTACAAGAATGTTGAGCTCCAACATCACCTTTGTGACTACTAATTGTGACTCTCACAATATGTGACAATGTCCCTCTATCCTTGACATCTAGATTGACCAATCGAGGCATAGACCGTGTCATCCTCGGTACAATCTAAATCTTGAACTCCAAGTAGACTCACTCTAATCAAATGAGCTCAATATCTCATATTGACTCATTTGGGCATGGCCATGCACTTCGTGGTCTCACTCTATCAAGAATATCGATGTCACCCCCGTCATATAGGAGGGATAGATCCCATCTACATCACTCACATCCCTCCGCATAATTCGTTACATACCCAGTAATCGCCTTTATAGTCCACCCATTTACGGGTGACGTTTGACGAAGCCAAAGTATGCAACTCCTTATGTAGGGAACCATGGTGACTTCAGGTCTAAGGACTAATAGTCATACTAATAGCCACATGAGAAAGTATATGACACTCATATAACGATCCATGATACTTTCTCATGGCGGGTCATTCAGTATACATTCTTCAATGCATACCCATGTGTCAACTTGATATCTCATATCCATGACTTGTGAGATCAAGTCATCTTGTTGACCTACATGCTAGTCTCTACGCATTAACATTGTCCCTGAATGTTAATACTCGACTAGGAATGATTAAGAGTAGTGTTCTCTATATCATCTCATTATCGATTCAACCAATCGATTGATATAGATAAGAACCTACTACTCAAGGACATTATTATATTTAGTTATTTGGCACCAATACAAGTAAATATAATAACCATGCCTTTATAAATAGGAATATGATACAATAAAGTCCATACAACAATCATCACATGATTGGCTCTAGGGCTTTCACTAACAATAACAACATAAGCTTAACTTTGTATCGTTTGCTATAATCAAAACTTAGGTTCGACTTAGGTGTCCACTGCACCAACAATAACTTAAGTAATCTTGTGATTATTCATGAAAAGCATGTTAGGAATAACAAATATTTTTGTTTAGGAGCTAAGAATGTCCACTTAGGAAATAAGGAGATATTTGGGACTAATATCCCTAAAAATAATTTATCTAAGGACAAACCTAGGTCAAATAACTCAAAACTAATTCTACCTAGGGAGACAATTAGAAAGGTGCAAGAGCACCTAGGTTTTAATCCCAAATGGACTAGGCATATGCCTAGGAAGAATATTGCTCAAAGACCAAAACAAAATTCTAAAATTGGGCAATTAGAGATTGAAAACCAAGCCTTGAGGTCAAGGCTTGAAAAACTTGAGAAGACCCTCAAGATTATGCAAAATCAACTAAAAGGGTCAAATGGTCAAAGTCAAGAGTCTAGGACCAAGAGTCAACACCTAGGGCCTAAGAGACAAAAGTCATCCAAGGGCAAGCAAGGTTTGGGTCACAAACCTAAGCCTAAGGTGGCTTATCATAGCGTTTCATTAGATTATGGAACACAAACTAGGTCTAGGAAATGGCCAAGTTTCACCTAAAAGTACTTACGTAAAGGACGCCATTCCGCAGCAATACGTAACTGGAACGGGAAGAAACTAGGGAAGCCACTAAGAAGGTTGCAAGGGGAGTTACCCCTGGAGTTAACCTAGGTAAGACCACAATGACCAAGGCTAACAAGCCTAGGAGGGTCATTAGGAAAGTATCTAGGGAGGTTATCCCTAAGAAATACCTAGTAAATCCTAGGAGCTCAAATAGGTTTTGGGTTCCTAAGAGCATGATTGATTCACACTAGATTGGTTTAGGGTGTGCCAACCTTGATTGGATAGGTAGTTAACTCAACCATGGTAAAGGTGGCACCGTAGGATATTTTCAAGGTTATGGATACCTTGGAAATAGAATTGATATTGTGATCCTAAAAGATTTTAGGATGTCCCAATGTATTTTGGGATTATGAAAAATCAATTGAATTGACACAATTTAGGTTTAAAAGTCATAGTGTGCCATTTTGGATTTTTGGCACACTTAGGAGAAAATTAGTATTATGAAAAATATACTTAATTATATCAAATGGCAATTAATACTAAGTTTTAGATATTATTATACCTATACATTTTATATGTCATTCTTGATTTGCCATATAACATGTCATGACATCATGTTTATTTTTATCATTTATATGTCATGATTATGTGTAGGATTAAGGTTTAAATGTCATGTGTTTTTAGATTTCATCTTATGTCATGACATCATGATTATGAGCATGTGTTTATTTATATCATCATTAATGTCATAATCATTCATGAATTTTAATTTGATTAAAATTGATTTAAGGACAATGGCATGACTTAGAGTCCTATTTATAAGGGAATCAAGTAGAGTTGCCTTAGAAAAATGCTTGAAACCCTAGATTAGGAGAACAAAATCCACATCTCACATCACATTGACATGTATGTGTATTTATACACCCTAGATACATGTGAGATGCTAGGATATGAGTTAAGTTCAAGGTGCATAGTTTTTGCATCTAGATGAACTCAAACTCGTGTAAAATCATGTTGTGGATCATTGGGAAAGCTTTTGTACAAGTCATGTACATTGAGCCCAAGGAACATGATCCAAAATAAGGTTTTGAAAACATTTTAAAATCCTTTTGAAAAACCTTGGTGAAGTCTATCTTTTGATAGCAATCACCATTGATGAGATTGATACAAAGTGAGCTAAAACTTTGAAGTTTTTATTCACTTTTGTATTTTGTATCAATTTCGATATTTTATGGGTAAAATATTTTTCTATCATTTTTCACCCATTTTATTAGTCATAAGTATTATACGTATGAATTTCATAATTTTTCGAATTACGTATAATTATTTATGATTTTCCAAATTTCATTTCTGATAATTGAAATTCTGAAATTTTAGTTATCAGTCGATTGCCCTGGGTGGCAGTCGACTGATGAGGGTGTCAGTCGACTGTCAATGTTGATTTCGAGAAAACAAGATTGTTTAGCCCGTGTTCAGCTACGGTTAAGGTCCCTAACCACTTTTAGCCCTAGGATTAGCTTTGGGAAGCATTATAAAGGGTGAAAATCCATTCGATATGGATTAGGAGAGGTGTTAGGATGATGTATCAAATTTAAGGTATAGGAAAGTTCATGTTTGAACTTTGAACCTTATTTTTGATGGTTTAGAGTTCCTATTAGCTTAGGGACTTCCCAAGGACATTTTTGGTGCACTGGTTAAGGGGGAGCAAGCCTTTAGGGGGAGGTGTCCATCATGGGATGATGAATGGTATTTGTTGGTGCAATCGGCCCAGGTCACGATTGACCAGGACTCGAGTTTGGCTCGAGTGATGTGTTGATGTGTTTTGATGTTTCGACAAAAACATATGACAATATAATTGTCAAGGAAAAGTCCAAGCATGGGTCTTGGCAAATGGAAAGTCCAACATGTGTTGGCAAGGAAAGTCCAAGCATGGATCTTGGCAAATGGAAAGTCCAACATGAGTTGGCAAGGAAAGTCCAAGCATGGTCTTGGCATGGAAAGTCTAACATGGGTTAGCAGTTGAAGTCCAAGGGGTTTAATATTGGCGGCGTAAAGTCCAAGCGGTAGTCTTGGCAGCACAAGTCCAATGGTTGGCGGCGTAAAGTCCAAGCGGAGTCTTGGCGGCATAAGTCCAATGTGCCTTGGCGGTGTAGACACCATTAGCATGACATAGCTGACGGAAGCACCTGAAGGCTAGCGCGATGGATGAATAAGTCATGGATGACTTGGAGGGATCCGAGAGGCGTGAGGCTGATGGAGGTGGTTAGAAGGCTTAGGTCTAGGCTAAGGGTGGTCTAGCAAGTATGGGGGAACCATACTTGAGTTAAAACCTCATGTTTGAGGTGTGCGGTCGATTGGTGCCATGTGGCGGTCTGGACCAATCAACTAGGGTTTGATTGCGGGTTATAGCCTACCGATCATTGCCATAGGTTGGCGATCGATGATGATCAGCGATCGACCGATCGTGTGATCGATCGGGGTGCTCGAGAATTCGACCACGTATGGAGTCGAGACTCGGTGGTCAGTGAGGACTCCATCGGTCGGCCCGATGGTCACAATCGGTCGGATCGATGGTAGTTCCGTTGGACTTATCCAACGTGGAACTAGCCGTTGTCTCACGACACGATGGCATCGATCGATGATGGTCCCAATCGATCGGTCGGTGATAGACTTTTTCCACAGTTGAAGCTATATATGGAGCTTGTGGTGGAGGAAAAAGTAATCGGTTCTTGAGGGCTATTGGGGCGATTTGTTGGTGCAAATCAGGTCTCCAAGTGCAAGCAAGCAACCAAGCATTCAAGCAATCAAAAAAAGTGTTGTAAAGTCTTTTCTTTACTTGTATTTCATATTTACATTGTATATTGCTTGTATTTCATTCTTCTTTTGTAAGATTTATTGTAAGGGTTTCTCCGCAGACTTGTGTCGAGAAGGAGTGTTTATCATTAGTGTGTGTGCATCACTAGGGCTCTTTAGAGCTCGATCCGTGGAGTAGGAACCGTGCGGTTCCGAACCACGTTATATCATTGTGTTAGCTTGTTGTCTATTTCGTTATTACTTTTATCATTATATATATTCCGCTGCGCTAACGAAATTGTAGACACAAACGAGATCGAATTACATCTTCGCTATTCACCCCCCTTCTAGCCATTCCAAGGGTCCTAACAAGTGGTATCAGAGCCCGGGGCTCTTCTACGGATTAACAACCCGGAGTCAAGAAGCTAGAGGGAAGAATATGGATTTCCAAGAAAAATTGGGTGACGACGTCAACATTCCACCTTCCTTCAACCGCGAACATTTAAAGTATTGGAAAGGTAGGATTGAATATTTTCTAATGACAAATATCGAAAATTGGTTTGCCGTGACTATAGGTTTTGATGCTCGAGAGGAGAAAAGCGGCAAATCCTCAAGATGAAGAGATGGACCGAGGAGCAAGCGGGAAAATTCAAGACAACCGTTAAGGTAACAAAAATGTTGATTGATTTGATACCTAACGATATTTTGTCCAGATTAGGAAGCTATAGGGATGCCAAGGAGTTGTGGAACAAATTGATAAAGTTCCACGACAATCCCGAATCGGTCCAAGAAGACTTGGAAGAGGAGGAGACCGAAGAAGAATCATCATCATCCTCACAAGAAAGTGAGGAGTCAACTTCCGGGTCGGAAGAGGTGGAGGAAGTGGAAGAAGCATCCACCTCAAGGATTGAGGGGGAGGAGAGAATCTTCATACCGGAACATCGAAGGAAGAAGCGACATCGGTCAAGATGAAGAAGCCCAAAGTCCAATTCCGGTCTCTACCACCATCGGTAACTCAAACACTCTAATCTCAAATAAAAATAATATTATGTGTTTTGAGTGTAGGGAATTTGGGCACTATAAGAGCAAGTGCCCAAAGAAGATTAGGAAAGCTCCACCGGCACCAAAAGTCAAGGATGTCGGTTCCCCAACACCTAAAGGCAAGGAGCACATCATATGCTTCTAGTGCAATTCAAAAGGACATTATAGGAATCAATGTCCTAGGGGGAGCAAAAAGACCCAAGAAGAAGCATCACAAGTAGGGGGAGCTAAGGCTAACCCTAAGGTACATTTTAGTAATGCATCTTCTAATTTAAATGCTAAAAAGCATGCTAGGAACTTTAATTCTCTTGCAATTTATGAAAAGCATGCTAATAAGAATAAATATTTTTGCTTAGGAGCTAAGAGAGTCCATGTAGAAAATAGGGAAAAATTTGGGACTAATGTCCCTAATAACAATTTATCTAAGAACAAACCTAGGTCAAATAACTCAAGATCAATTTTACCTAGGGAGACAATTAGAAAGGTGCAAGATCACTTAGGTCTAAATCCTAAATGGACTAGGCATATGCCTAGGAAGTACAATGCCCATGGTTTAAATCAAAATTCTAAAATTGGGCAATTAGAAAAAGAAAATCAAGTCTTGAGGTCAAGGCTTGAAAAACTTGAAAAGACCCTTAACATTATGCAAAATCAATTTAAAGGGTCTAATGGTCAAACTCCTAGGTCAAGAAGTCAAAGTCAACATCTAGGACCTAAGAGTCAAAAGTCAACCAAGGGCAAGAATGGTTTGGGTCACAAACCTAAGCCTAAGGTGGCTTATCATTGTGTTCCATTTGACTATGGAACACTAACTAGGTCTAGGAAGACCAAGGTCAATAGGGAAGTCATCCCTAGAGTTGACCAAGGTTTGTTCCTAGTGGCTAAGGTTTCTAGGAAACCTAGGGTGGCCACTAAAAAGGTTATTAGGGAGGCAAACCCTAAGGTTAACCATGGCAAGACCACAATGACCAAGGCTTCTAAGCCTTGGAGGGTCATTAGGAAGGTATCTAGGGAGGTTATCCCTAATGAATACCTAATTAACCCTAGGAGCTCAAATCAGTTTTGGGTTCCTAAGAGCGTGATTGATTCACGCTAGATGGGTTTAGGGTGTGTCAACCTTGATTGGATGAGTAGTTAACTCAACCATGGTAAAGGTGGCATGTTAGGTCATTTTCAAGGTTATGGTTACCTTAGAAATACATTTGAGTCTTAATCCTAAAAGTTTTTAGGATGTGCCAATATTACTTGAGAAGTTTGATAAAATGATCAAAATTGGCACAATTTAGGTTTAGAGGTTAGTGTGCCATTTTGGGTTTTTGGCACACTTGGGAGAAAACTAGAAATATGGCAAAATGTAATTAATTATATGAAATGGCAATTAATATTAAAATTTAGGTATTATTATACCTATATATTTTATATGCTATGCTTTGATTGCTATATGCCCTGTCATGACATCATGCCTATTTCTATGATTTTATATGTCATGAGTATGCTTAGGTTTTAGGTTAGATGTCATGTGTTCTTAGATTTCATATTATGCCATGACATCATGATTATGAGCATGTGTTTATCTATATCATCTCTAATGCCATAATCGCTCATGCATTTAAGATATTTTGATTAAAATTGATTTAAGGACTATGGCATGACTTGGAGTCCCATTTATAAGGGAATCAAGTAGGGTTGCCTTAGAAAAATGCATGAAACCCTAGTTTAGAGAGAATAAAACCCACATCTCACATCTAATTGACATGTATGTGTATTTATACACCATAGATGTATGTGAGATGCTAGGATATGAGTTAAGTTCAAGGTGCATAGTTTTTGCATCTAGATGAACTAACACTCATCCAATTCCATTGTGGATCATTGGGAGAGCTTGTGTACAAGTCACGTACATAGAGCCCAAGGAATATGATCCAAGATAAGGTTTTGAAAACATTTTAAAATCATTTTGAAAAACCTTGGTGAAGTCTATCTTTTGATAGCAATCACCATTGATGAAGTTGATACAAAGTAGGGCCAAAACATTGAAAATTTCAATGGTTTTGAACTTTGTACCAATTTCACTATTTAATGGGTAAATTAATTTTCAAACATGTTTCACCCAGTGTCTTAGTCAGAAGTATTATCGTATCAAATTTCGTGATTTTTGATATCGTATAATTAGTTATGATTTTCGAAATTACTACGATAATTGAAATTCGAAATTTGATTATCGATCTTGCTTATTGGTGGCGATCGGTGATGGAAGTGCCGATCGTGATTACGAATCACTCATTGGTAGCTGATTCGGGGTAAACAAGGTTGTTTAACCCGATTTGTCTGATTATGGTCCCTAATCACTCCTAACCCTAGGATATGCTTTGGGAAGCATTATAAAGGGTGTAAATCCATTGGATATGGATTAAGAGAAGTATTTTGGGTTTGTATCAATTTTAAGGTGTTGGAAAGTTCAATGTTGAATTTCTAACCTTAATTTTGATGGTTTAGAGTTCCTATTGGCTTAGGGACTTCCCAAGGACATTGTTGGTGCAATGGTCAAGGGGGAGCAAGCCTTTAGGGGAAAGAATTCATCATGGGATGATGAATGGTATTTTTTCCTTATGGAAAGGAACAATGAGTTTTTGTGATACCCAATTTGGAAATTGGGAGAGTGAATAGGATTGCCTCTCTTGAGTGATATGAGACTTATCACTAAAAAGATGGTAGACATCCTAGATATTTTTAGACCAAGGGGGAGATTGTAAGATCTCATTGGGACATGAGACATTGACCTCCTTGGAGAGAAGACCTTTTTGATGTTAGTCAAAAAGGGGGAGAATGTTTGGGGTGAACATTTGGAGAGTATTTACCAATTTTGGAAAATTTGTAAGGAATTTGAGTTAGTGTCCTAACTCAATAATTTGTTTGATTTTTGTCAAACATCAAAAAGGGGGAGATTGTTGGTGCAATCGGCCCAGGTCACGATTGACCAGGACTCAAGTTTGGCTCGAGTGATGTGTTGATGTGTTTTGATGTTTCGACAAAAACATATGACAATATAATTGTCATGGAAAAGTCCAAGCATGGGTCTTGGCAAATGGAAAGTCCAACATGTGTTGGCAAGGAAAGTCCAAGCATGGATCTTGGCAAATGGAAAGTCCAACATGAGTTGGCAAGGAAAGTCCAAGCATGGTCTTGGCATGGAAAGTCTAACATGGGTTAGCAGTTGAAGTCCAAGGGGTTTAATATTGGCGGCGTAAAGTCCAAGCGGTAGTCTTGGCGACAAGTCCAATGGTTGGCGGCGTAAAGTCCAAGCGAGTCTTGGCGGCATAAGTCCAATGTGCCTTGGCGGTGTAGACACCGTTAGCATGACATAGCCCGGAGCACTGAAGGCTAGCGCGATGGATGAATAAGTCATGGATGACTTGGAGGATCAGAGGCGTGAGGTGATGGAGGTGGTTAGAGGCTTAGGTCTAGGCTAAGGGTGGTCTAGCAAGTATGGGAACCATACTTGAGTTAAAACCTCATGTTTGAGGTGTGCGATCGTGGTGTCATGTGGCGGTCATTGGGACCGAAATCAACTAGGGTTTATTTGCGGGTTATGGCCTAGCGATCATTGCCATAGGTTAGCGATCGGTGATGGATCAGGCGATCGTGATCGTGTGATCAATCGGGGTGCTCGAGAATTCGACCGCTGAGAATGGAGTTGAGACTCATTGGTCAGTGAGGACTCCATCGATCCAACCCGATGGTCACAATGCCGATCGGTGATGGTAGTTCCGATTGGACTTATCCAACGTGGAACTAGCCGTTGTCTCACGACAATATGGCATCGATCGTGATGGTCCCAATCGTCCGATCGATAGACTTTTTCGGCCTGAGTTGAAGCTATATATGGAGCTCGTGGTGGAGGAAAAAGTAATCGGTTCTTGAGGGCTATTGGGGCGATTTGTTGGTGCAAATCAGGTCTCCAAGTGCAAGCAAGCAACCAAGCATTCAAGCAATCAAAACAAGTGTTGTAAAGTCTTTTCTTTACTTGTATTTCATATTTACATTGTATATTGCTTGTATTTCATTCTTACTGTTGTAAGATTTATTGTAAGGGGTTTCTCCGCCTCCGACTTATGTCGAGAAGGAGTGTTTATCATTAGTGAGTGCGTGTGCATCACTAGGGCTCTTTAGAGCTCGATCCGTGGAGTAGGAACCGTGCGGTTCCGAACCATGTTATATCATTGTGTTACCTTGTTGTCTATTTCGTTATTGCTTTTATCATTATATATATTCCGCTGCGCTAACGAAATTGTAGACACAAACGAGATCGAATTATATCTTCGCTATTCACCCCCCTTCTAGCCATTCCAAGGGTCCTAACAGTATTTTTCCTCATGAGGAGGGAAAATGGAATTTTGAGATACCCAATTTGGAAATTGGGAGAGTGTATAGGATTGTCTCTCTTGAGTGATATGAGACTTAACACTAGGAAGATGGTAGACATCCTAGATATTTTTGTACCAAGGGGGAGATTGTAAGATCTCATTGGGACATGAGACATTGACCTCCTTGGAGAGAACCTTTTTGATGTTAGTCAAAAAGGGGGAGAATGTTTTGGGGAGAACTTATTGAGAGAATGACATCAATTGGGAAAATTGATGGGGATGATTGGTTTGAGTTAGATGGTCTAACTCAATGGTTTGTTTGGTTTTTGTCAAACATAAAAAAGGGGAGATTGTTAGTGCAATCGGCCCAGGTCACGATTGACCAGGACTCGAGCTTAACTCGAGAGATATTTTGATGTTCGACAAAAACATATGACAATGTAATTATCATGAAAAAGTCCAAGTCTTGGGTACTTAGCATGGAAAGTCCAAGAGGGACACTTGGCATTTGGGAAAGTCTAAGTGGGACACTTGGCATTTGGGAAAGTCCAAGCATGGGTCTTGGCAATGGAAAGTCCAACATGGCTTGGCAAGGAAAGTCCAAGCATGGGTCTTGGCAATGGAAAGTCCAACATGGGTTGGCAAGAAAAGTCCAAGCTTGAGTCTTGGCATTTGAGAAGTCCAAGGGTTTGATATTGGCGGCGTAAAGTCCAAGCGGGAGTCTTGGCAGCATAAGTCCAATGTTTCGCAGCGTAAAGTCCAAGCGGAGTCTTGGCGGCATAAGTCCAATGTGCCTTGGCGGTGTAGACACCGTTAGCATGACATAGTTGATGGAAGCACCTGAAGGATAGCACAATGGATGAACAAGTCATGGATGACTTGGAGGGATCCGAGAGGCGTGAGGCTGACGGAGATGGCTAGAAGGCTTAGGTCTAGGCTAAGGGTGGTCTAGCAAGTATGGGGGCATCATACTTGGGTTAAAACCTCATGTTTGAGGTGTGCCAGTCGACTGGTGTCATGTGGCACTCAACTGGTGTGAGTCAACTAGGGTTTGACTATGGGAATTGGCCTAGCAGTCGACTGAGTGGCTGAGCAGTCGACTGATCATGTGATCAGTCGACTGATGGTCGATTTTTTGGGCACAAAATGGAGTCTAACTCGACTGCTAGGGTTAGCAGTCGAGTGGAGGCTTGAACAGTCGACTGATGGTTATAATCAGTCGACTGATTATGGATCCGTTGGATTTTTTCAGCGTGGATCTAGCCGTTGTCTCACGACAACAATAGCATCAGTCGACTCATGGTTCCGAGCAGTCTACTAATCAGCGATTTCTAGCATAGGTTGAAGCTTTAAATGGAGCTCGTGAAGGAGGAAAACACCATGGTTCTTTGAGGAGTTTTTGGGACGAATTGCTGGTGTAATTCAGGGTCTCCAAGTGCCACTCAACCAACCAAACAAGTAAGCTTTCAAAAGATCTATTGTAAAGTTTTTCTTTGCATTTCTTTTATTGTATTCACTTGTATTTGCTTGTTGTATTTAGTATTATTATTGTAATCATTTGTATGAGGTTTCTCCACCTCCGACTTGTGTCGAGAAGGAGTGTTTGCATAGTGGTGTGTTTATGGCATCGCTAGAGCTCTTTAGAGCTCAATCCGTGGAGTAGGAACCGTTCGATTCCGAACCACGTTAAATACTCATGTTTGCGTATTTGTTCTTATTGTATTTTATTATTGTATATTCTGCTGCGTACTAACAAGATTGTAGACAAGCAAATGCGATCGACTTCCATCACAAAACGAATCAAGCTATTCACCCCCCCCCCCTTCTAGCATTCCAACGATCTCCTACACTTAGGACACCTCTCATATATAACTAATATTCTATTCTAGGCTTTTTCTTGTCGTCTCTTACCATTTGTACATAGCAGCTCCGAGCTATTTTATGTTCACCTCAAACTTCCCCAATGAGTTGGCCCACCAGAAACTTCATCTTCTGATGATAAGGAGAAGCTGCCGCCTGAAAAGTTGACAAAAAAAGATGACCCAGAATAGCATTATAAGCAGAAAGAGCATCTACCACTGGGAAGGAGGTCATGTTGGTCTTCTGACTCGGCCTCATTCCCAAAGTAAGGGGCAGATTTATTTGCTCGGAAGGGTGCACCACATGCCCAATGAACCCAAACAAAGGGGTTGATATATCCTCCAACTGGGCATTCCTGAGCTACATATGATTGAAAGCGTCCTGAAAAAGAATATTAATCGAACTCCCCGAGTCCACCAGGACCCGAGCCACCTCATAATTTGTTAATGAAACCCTAACTACCAAAGTATCAGTATGGGGTGTCAGAATACCTTTAAGATCCTCAGGTTCAAAAAATATCCAAGGTGAATTTTGAGTGGTTCGGTCTCCTCCCATGGCTAAACTTTCCAACATACGAGCATAGGATTTCCTAGCTCTATTGGAATCTCCATCAGTAGGTCCTCCTGCAATAACATTAATAACCCCTCTAAGGGGAGCATCACTGGCAGCAACTAAAGTCCCGTTGCTTTCTGTTCCTCCTTGAGGGATGACTTCAACATTGGGTGGTACTTGCCCTGGTGGAGGAAGAACATGAGGCCTTCTGTTGTAAGGCCCAGGACGAACAACATTAAATCAGCATCCTCTCCCTTCTTGTCCTCTGAACTGCGGCTGCAAGTGTAGATAACAGGCTCTGATACACTCCAATTCACTCTGTAACTTGAAGCACTGATCACTGACATGCCCATAATCCATATGGTACTGGCAAAAATAAGGAGTTGGAGGATTATGGGGAACTCCTCTATACCCCACAGGACATTGTAGAACACCCTGTTGATCATAGATTTCCATCTCCCGTTCCTTCCAAGTCTGGGCAAGGATAGAGCTTCAGTAGCCATGACTCGAAGGGGAGGGTGAGGATGGCCTTCTATACTGAGGGGTCTAGGCCAAGGTACTTTTGGAAGAAAAGGCCTGACATACTTCCTTCTGGGAGGTCCCCGCTGAATAAGGGGAGGATTTCTTTCTGCAGGGGTAGAGGTGGACTTTTTCTCAGCTCTCCTTATTTGCAACCCCTCTTCTTCATTGATATACTCTTCGGCATGGCCAAGCAATTCTTTGTAACTAGCGGCTAGTTTCCGCAATAGAGAGCTGAGGAATGGTCCTTCCTTAAGACCATAAGGAATAGAAAGTCTTAAGAAGTCAGGTGCTACTGAAGGTATTTCCCAGGTAGCAGTAGTAAAGCGATGTATATAACCTTTTAAATATTCAGTTGGCTCTTGCTTTAAGTGGAGTAGGATGGAAGCATCATGCCTATACATTTTACAACTAGCAAATTATTTTAGAAAAACTCTCTTTAAATATGCAAAACAAGTAATAGAGCTAGGAGATAGAGAGTTAAACCAGCTTTGAGCAGACACCTTCAAAGTGATGTGGAAGGCTCGACATTTGAGAGCATCTGTATAATAGTGTAGGGAAGTGATGTGTTATTTTCCGCAAGTGCACGGTTGTCGTCAAGTAATAAAAATATCGATCCCACAGGGATTGGGTCAATTACCGAGTGGTCGTGATACCAAGTTATCTAGTCAATCGAATTGTGGTTTAAGCAAAGAACCTGAGAAGTCAAGAACGACGAATGAGAAGAACGAGCTGAAAGTCAAGAGTTGAGGAGAATCTCAGGATATGGGTTTCACCACGTCGACGATTTATAAGGTGATTTAATTCTTTCCTACCCTTATTAGAGTTGTTTTGATGGAACCTATCCTAAGGTAAATCAACGGCCCCTTTCGAGGTCTACGTTAACTGTACCTATCAAACTCAATTTACCTGTCATTCGAGCATAGGGGATCATAATCAGCTAAGGGGACCTGTCACGAGACCCCCGCAAACCTCCCTATGTCTTACCTCGTTACTTGGTAAAAACTGGGTTTGATAGATCCATTAAATTCATGAGAGTTCCTCTAGAGTCAAATTTCCTCTTCACGGTAGGCTTGCACACGGGACCATAATCAGCTAAGGAGACCTGTCACAAGACCCCCGCAAGCCCTCATAGATACACTACCGCTACTAGTAGGAGTTATTCCCTAGTTGGTTCTGGCTTTCGGGAACTCGGGTTCACTGTTAGGTACTTCCCCTCTGCTCCTTAGATTTATCAATAAGAATCCAAAAGAACCAGATCAAAATAAACAATAGTTCAGGTAGTATAGATTATATCATCCGTCATAAATTGTCAAGGGCTACTCCCCCATCCTAAGATTACAGGATACTACTCCATAGTCTGACAAGAATTACTAGAGAAAGAAATTACGATACTGGGTGTCATATCCTTCTTCTGCCGACTCCTTCTCTTTATCTTCTTACATTGATCTCGATCTCACCCCCGTCCTCCTTTAGGGTTAGAATCTCTTCTCTTTTATAGCTTTGGCCTCCTCTTCAATTAAGGCACTGATTTTGAAGACTCGATTGCTCGAGGAATTCGGATCAGAACACGCTGCCACATGAGGGCACCGGGCGTGTCGCGCATATTTCCCACGAGCGTGTTGCGCTTGAACCGAGCGTGTCGGCTAAAGCCGGGGCGTGTTTGGCCGCTGGAACCCTGACACAGGCGTGTCGATCTTTGAACTAGGGCGTGTCGGAGCTGAACTGGGGCGTGTCGGCTGCTGGCTCTCATGACACGGGCATGTTGATCGGTGAGCCAGGGCGTGTCGGCTGCTGGCTCTCATGGCACGGGCATGTTGATTTCTAACACGCCTGTGTTGTTTTGATACGCCTGTTTCTTCGCCCTGTTAACACAAAAACACCCAAAAGCAGTCTCTTCGTCCAAAATATGCTAAACTTTAACTGACTCATGATAAAATACATGCTTAGGATATGAAATGTGATAGAATGCATGTATATGGAGTAGTGAAAACATAGCATGATTTACACACATCAAAATCCCCTAGTCCTAAACATTTGCTTGTCCTCAAGCAAAGAAAACCCAAAAGACAACTTAATTATGGAAACCATCCAGAGGTATACAATCTGATCTTAATCTTTTCAAATCATTCCTAGTTGCCAAGTTTGAAAGATCCCTATATAGTGCACGTGAAAAGGTGGACTAAAGTCATTGGACACCAATCTTGACTTGACATCCCTTCTATCGTAGAATATTCTTATTTCCGGCATAGAGGCACTTACCTGCCTTAATGCATGGATCATTCTTACCTATCATCAAAAGGTCTCAAAGGAGCACTTTCCAAGAAGAGAGAAGGAAAGGAATTATAGAGAGCATTTCCCCAGTAACTAGTTAGTCTCAAAGGGGCACCTTTTAGGTGTTTCCCCAGTAACTACTTGGTCTCAAAGGGGTGCTTGAAAACAATTCCCGTAACCCTTTTTTTTTTTTTTTTTTTTTTTTTAACAACTTCTAGTGAAAGTGTTTCTCCAGTAACCAAGTTGCGCAAGTAAGTCTCCAATGGAAAATCGAGTACTCGTCCGATATGGGGGATTTAAATCTTTTCTTTGGATACCTCAGACCTATAGACCGTGTTAGAAGTGAAATAGGGTTCTTATCAAATAGGCAAAAAGGAATATCATGATCCGACCAATGTTCAGTTGTATTTCGCTAGATGAAAAAAAATGCCTTTATGATGATATATGAAAAGATGCAACAAGATGGCAAAGAACCAAACTAAAAATCTAAGTAGAGATAAAACAAACAATAAAGGATGTGCATCGAAACTCACAAAATAGTTCAAGGTGGTCAATGGTCATCGTCTTCACTACTAGCATCCTCCTCGGCCCACCTACGTCCGCTTGCTCTGGTAAAATTCCCGGGACTCTGTCGAAATCTATCATCATCTTCCCTCGGGCGACTTCGTGATGAAAAACTCATCGGCTCTCTGTAAAAATCACCGCCTGTCCAAATGTTGTGTCACTATACGATGGTGCTCCTCCGTAGCTTGGGCATACCGATCCCACATACCTATGTGCGAGGTATGTTCAACCCTGAAAGCTTCGAATGATGATCGGAATCCTGAAAAATCAAAAGAAGAGTACCCTGCAGAAACGTTGTCAGTAGGAAATCGTGGGGGTTCAGGAGTCGAATGTGATGACTCAGGGGTTATGTGAGATGGCTCCCTAGGAGGGGGTGATGGAGCAAAGGGGGGCGAGAAAGGGTTCTGGACATCTCTAAAAAGCCAATTGGATGAAATACGATTATCCGCTCGGTTGGAAGAGGGATTTTAATTCCATTTCTTAACACCAAACGATATCCCTCGTCACATGCCTCAATCATCTTCATATTTATACAAGCATCCAAATCCAATCTAGGGCTAGCAGGACAATATTCAAGGTTATCTAAATCACATCCTAAGGCTACGGCAATCCTAGTGATAATACCACCTATGACTATGACTCCGGATGGGCTATTACTAACCTTAACTAGATGTCTAACCATATGGGCTCCAATCAATATTAACTTCATTTAACATGGCCCATAAAAATTGTAACTCACTGCCTAGCCACCCTGCACTATCATATCTTCCGAGATTGTATTAGCCATGAATCTAAGGAGATAACGAAAAGTAGGATTAGGGATGTTAAATGATTTGGACCTAGATGCATCATAGGGCGAGGTCATGAAAATTAATCTCCAAAATTGATGGTCAATAAAATGTCTATGAATTTGCCTCTCCCCTCCGCTAGGAAAATCAAATATCGTATTAAAATCACTTAAAGAAAGGATAAACTCATGGTTCATTAATCTAAATTTTATTTTTCCTTCCCCACAATCCTTTCCTTGCAGTATTTCAGCATAGATAGGAGCTAAGGAATTCAAGAGTGATGCTCGGGTAAGTAAGATGATGGTGCGTGATAAACTCGGTCCATCCTATCCTATTAGTTAACCAAGTTATGTCATCTCTTAACCCTAGGGTGGTCAACGTGTAGAAGTCTATAGTTCTTGTAGATACTAACTTCCTTTTTTCAAGCTTACTGAATTTAGTCTTCATAACATCATCTCTAAAAACAATTCCATATGGATGGCTAGAGGTCGGAGGAGGAGGTTCGTTACCCAAATCCTGAGCTTTTCTTTTCCCCTTGTCCCTTGCCGAAGAGGAAGAAGCTCCTCCTCTAGTCTTCACCCGCTTGCTCATGGCGTTGGCGATGGAGAGACAGCAGGTTAGCTCAACGGCTGCTTGAGAGAGAGACCGACGGCGGCTGCTTCAACCTTGGATCGCGAGTGGAAAGTTAGGGCGTGCTCGGTTCGGCTTTAGAAGGCTATCCGCAGCATAGGCGTGTCGGAGCTCCTCTTACGCAAATACCCGACCCGTTTAAGCGCGACATAGGCGTGCTCCGTCGCTCAGCGTGCGCATGATCTAGCCAGCGTGCGTAGTCTAGCCGAGCGTCTTTGAGTTTGAGAAGTGTGCGACACGGGCGTGCTAGTCAGCACGCTCTGCCTGTGTTGTCTTCGGGTACCAACAACACGCCTGTGTCGTTCGGCACAGGCGGGTCGTGTCAACTTGGCACGCAGTGGCACGTATCCTGAAAACCTGAAAAAATAAAAATAGAATAAAGAATAAAATAAAATAAAGTAAAGTGACTAAAAAAAATGAAAATAGCATGGGTTGCCTCCCAAGAAGCGCTTGTTTAAGGTCGTTAGCTTGACCCCTCGGTTACTCCCTAGTTTTGGGGATATGGCTCGAGGAGTATGCTCTGCCCCTCCTCATCTCTAATTAGCTCAATGTAATTGTTTGAAGTATCTCTTAAGTCTTTGACCATTTACTTTGAAAATTCCCGTAGACTCACTAGATATTTCAATAGCTCCATGAGGATAAACCTTTTCAACTCGATATGGCCCCGACCATCTGGATTTCAGCTTCCCAGGAAAGAGTTTCAGTCTGGAGTTAAATAGTAATACCAAATCTCCTTGATGGAATTCTCTGCGCATGATGTTCTTATCATGCCACCTCTTCGTTTTCTCCTTGTAAGACCTTGCATGTTCATAAGCATCAAGGCGTAGTTCTTCAAGTTCATTTAGTCATTTGCATTTTCTTTTCTCTCGGCTTTCTTCAGGTCAAAATTAAGCCATTTAATTGCCCAATATGCCCTGTGCTCTATTTCAACTGGAAGATGACATGGTTTTCCATAAACTAATCGAAACGGAGTCATTCCAATGGGTGTCTTGTAGGCAGTTCGATAGGCCCATAGAGCATCATCAAGTCTTAAAGACCAATCCTTCCTTGATCTTGATATTGTTTTCTCCAAGATAGTCTTGATTTCCCTATTCGAAACTTCTACTTTCCCACTCGTTTGTGGATGATAGGGTGAGGCTAGTTTATGGGTTACTCCATACTTCTTGAGAAGACTTTCGAATTGTCTTTCGATAAAGTGTGAGCCTCCATCACTTATTACTGCTCTCGGTATTCCAAATCTTGGAAATATTATACTCTTAAAGAGCTTAATGACTGTTTTTGCATCACAAGAGGGGGATGGTAGAGCCTCACCCCATTTAGACACATAGTCCATTGCTACCAGTATATAGGTATTTTTATAGGAAGTAGGGAAGGGTCTCATATAGTCAATTCCCCAGACGTCGAACAATTCGACTTCCAATATCAAATTTTGAGGCATCTCATGTCTCCTTGATATGTTCCCGGTCCTTTGACAGCAGTCACAAGTCGTCACATAATTCCGAGAGTCTCTAAAAATATGAGGCCAATAAAATCCTGCTTGCAAAACCTTTGCCGTAGTCTTGTCTGTGCTCGTGTGACCTCCATATGCAGAAGAATGACAGTGATACAATATATCCTCAATTTCTTCTTCGGATACGCATCTTCGATATATCGCATTCGCCCCTTGCCTGAACAGGAATGGTTCGTCCCACACATAATGCTTTACATCCGAAAGGAACTTCTTCCTCTGATGATAACTCATGTGAGAAGGTATTATCCCGCAAGCTAGGTAGTTGGCAAAATCAGCATACCACGGAGCTTTGATTGTTCTAGCTGCTAGTAGCTGCTCATCCGGAAAGAAGTCATTTATAGCAAGATCATCGGCTCCTCCCGCATTTGGTTCTAGATGAAGCCTCGATAGATGGTCCGCAACTATGTTCTCCGTTCCTTGCTTGTCTCAATTTCTAAGTCAAACTCTTGTAGGAGAAGTATCCACCGGATAAGTCTTGGCTTAGATTCCTTTTTACTCAGCAAATATCTTATGGCTGCATGATCTGTGTAAACTATCACCTTGGTCCCTATTATATAAGATCTGAACTTGTCGAAAGCAAATACTATAGCCAAGAGTTCCTTCTCTGTGGTAGCATAATTCATTTGTGCTTCATCCAATGTTTTACTGGCGTAGTAGATTGCATACACCTTGCGATCCTTCCTTTGTCCTAACACTGCTCCCACAGCAAAATCGCTGGCATCACACATAATTTCAAAAGGGAGACTCCAATCTGGAGGTTGCATTATTGGGGCGGTTGTTAATGCTTCCTTTAACCTGGAAAATGCATCAAGACAAGGATTATCAAAGTGAAACACAGCATCTTTAGCAAGCAAATTAGTTAATGGTTTTGAAATTTTTGAGAAGTCTTTGATGAACCGTCGGTAGAACCCTGCATGTCCTAGGAAACTACTCACTCCCCTGACATCAGTTGGAGGAGGCAACTTCTTGATCACTTTAGTTTTTGCAATGACCACCTCGATACCACGGTGTGAGACTAGGTGCCCAAGTACTATGCCTTCTCGCACCATGAAGTGGCACTTCTCCCAGTTAAGCATTAAATTCATTTCCTCGCATCTCTGCAAGACCTTCACCAAATTAGACAAACACATATCAAAATCTGCACCATATACAGAAAAATCGTCCATGAACACTTCCATTATATTCTCGATCATGTCAGAAAAAATTGAAGTCATACACCTCAAATGTGGCGCATTGCATAGTCCAAAAGGCATTCTTAAAGCAAAAGTACCATATGGGCGGGTGAAAGTTGTTTTCTCTTGGTCATTAGGATAAATAGGGATTTGATAGAAACGAGTATCCATCTAAGTATGTAAATCAGAGTGTTTTGCCAATCGGTCTAGCATTTGGTCAATAAATGGGATGGGGAAGTGGTCCTTTCTGGTTTCTTTATTCAATTTCCTATAATCAATGCACATTCTCCATCCCGTAACAGTTCTAGTGGGGATTAACTCATTCGTAGCATTCCTTATCAGTTACCCCCTTTCTTTGTACGACATGGGTGGACTTACCCATTCGCTATCGGATATTGGATAGATAATTCCTGCATCTAGCAATTTCATGACCTCTTTCTTGACTATGATCTTCTTTGATGCTCTATAGAGGTTTTAAAATTGTCTTCTAGTAGAATTCGTGCATGCAAACCGATGGACTAATTCCCCTAATATCATCAATCTTGTATCCAATGACATTCTTATGTGATTTCAATACCTCAATCAGTTTTTCGGTTTCTGCATTGCTCAGATTAGCATTAATGATCACAGGATAAGTAGAGTTTTCGCCAAGGAATTCATACCTGAGTGTGGATGGAAGAGGCTTAAGTTCTACCTGTGGTGTGAGGTTGGGGTCGTAAATTTCCAGCTCTTTATCCTCAACATCCCCTCCGAGCTTATTAAGATGAGTTTGTTCTGGTGCTCCTTCTAGTGGCTGGATCGAGTATCAATCCTACAACAAACATCAAAAACAGAAGGTTGTTTAACAGCTTTTGAAAGGTCAAATTCAATTTTGTCGTTTCCAAATGCAAGTGAGAGTTTGTGGTTCTTGACATCTATCATTGCTCCTGCAGTAGCCAAGAAAGGTCTCCCCAAAATGAGTGGAATACATGGGTCTTCATCCATGTCTAGTACTACAAAATCTGCAGGAATAATAAAATTTCCCACCTGCACTGGTACATCTTCTAAGATTCCCAAAGGATATCTAATGGAGCGATCAGCTAACTGCAAGGCCATAGTAGTTAGTTTCATTTCTCCCAAATCCAATTTCTTGCATATGGAAAGAGGTATCAGATTTACACTTGCGCCCAAATCGCAAAAAGCCTTATCAAAATTTGAGTCATTAATTATGCAAGGTATAGAAAAGCTACCTGGATCATTTAGTTTGGGAGGTACCATGTTCTTAATTAAAGCGCTGCACTCCTCTGTAAGAGCCACTGTTACGTGCTCCTCGACTTTTCTTTTATTTGTTAAGATGTCCTTCAAGAACTTGGAGTATGTGGGCATTTGTTGAAGAGCTTCTGTAAAAGGTATATTGATATATAGCTTCCTAATTACCTCAAGGAACTTACCAAATTGTTCATCCAATTTTTCCTTAATCAGCCTTTGAGGGAACGGGATAGGGGGCTTATATGTTAGGTCGCTCACAGCGGGTGTGTTTGGCCGCTGAATTACCCGACACAGGTGTGTCGGCTGACACGCGCTCGTGTGTCTGCTTTCCCTCAGGCGTGTTGAGCAACACGCCCTGGGTCAGGGTGTGTTGTCGGCTTCCTTTGCTATTCAGCCCAGGCGTGCTGTCTTCTTCCAACTCTGACACGCTCGTGTCAGAGGCTGCTTGTTTAGCTCTGTCTCCTTCTAAAATCCTTCCACTTCTCAAACTTATAGAATTACAATGCTCGACTGGGTTTACTTCTGAATTTCCAGGAAATCTACCGGGCGTCCTTGATGCTGAGCTGGCAATTTGGGAAATTTGATTTTCCAGCATTCTTGTGTGATTAGTCAAATTATCAACCTTGCTTCCCAATTGCTTGATTGCCTCGGTATTATTTTGATGTTGCCTATTTGATTCTACAATATGCTGCCGAAATTCATCATTTATCTTCCCCTGACACGTAATAAAATTTTCCATCATCTTTTCTAAGCTCGACTTGGGTCCTGGCTGAAATCCCGAAGGTGCTCCAAAATTGTTGATCGGAAAGAATTTTGATTTGCTCTATACGAAAAGTTGGGATGATTCCTCCAACCGGGATTGTACGTGTTTGAGTAAGGATTGCCACCATTAGGCTTCTGATTAAAATTATTTAGCGCATCTACTTGCTCAATCCCAGCTTTCGATGATGGTGCGTGTAGGATTTGACAGTTCATCGCTACATGCCCTGTTACACCACAGATCTCGCAAGTGACATTAGATGAGTTTACAGCTGATACATTAAAATGTTCGAGCTTTTGAGTTAACGCATCGACTTTTGCACTGAGTAGATCAATGGTACTTACCTCAAACTTACCTGGCATTTTAGTTTGATATCCTCGTTCTGTAGCCCATTGGTGAGAATTCATTGCCATATTCTCGATGATCTCAAAAGCTTCATCCAATGTTTTGTTCATAAGAGCTCCTCCTGCAGCAGGATCAAGAGAAACTTTAGTAGCATACGAGATTCCATTGTAGAAAGTATGAACAATGAGCCACTTCTCCAGCCCATGATGAGGGCATTGTTGTAGTAATCCCTTAAATCTGTCCCAGGCTTCAAATAATGTTTCTCCATCCTTTTGTGCAAAATTCATGATTTGATAACGAAGACTTGCAGTTTTGCTGGGTGGAAAATACTTGTCTAAGAATCTTTGCTCCAGCTGATCCCAGGTAGTTATACAATCTGCTGGAAGAGAGTGTAGCCAAGCTCTAGCTTTGTCCTGCAATGAGAAAGGAAACAAGCGCAGTCTAATAGCATCAGCTGAGGCTTCATTCAGTTTTAAAGTTTCGCAAAATTCCAAAAATACTTCCAAGTGTAGATTTGGATCTTCAGTGAGTGCTCCTCCGAATTGATGCTGTTGGACCATGGATAGTAGAGCCGGTTTTAATTCAAAATTGTTCGCTTCAATAGGGGGTCTTCTAATACTCGATCTCAATCCCCTTGTACTAGGTGCTGCATAATCCCTTAGAGATTTATTCTCATTCTGATCAGCCATGTTGGAGGTCAGATTTTCTTCCTGTTGTTGCTGAAATCTTCTTCTAGCAAGGAACGTTCTCTCTATCTCAGGATCAATATCGATGATTTCCCTATTAAATCTGTGCATGCAACGAGAAGAGAGGCTCCCAAAACGGGAATTCAGAATAGACAAAAAGAAAGATAAAAAAGCTAAATGTAAATCTAGATTAACTAAATCACGCTCAATTCAATATTGAGTGCCAATCCCCGGCAACGGCGCCAAAAACTTGATGTGTTATTTTCCGCAAGTGCACGGTTGTCGTCAAGTAATAAAAATATCGATCCCATAGGGATTGGGTCAATTACCGAGTGGTTGTGATACCAAGTTATCTAGTCAATCGAATTGTGGTTTAAGCAAAGAACCTGAGAAGTCAAGAACGACGAATGAGAAGAACGAGCTGAAAGTCAAGAGTTGAGGAGAATCTCAGGATATGGGTTTCACCACATCGATGATTTATAAGGTGATTTAATTCTTTCCTACCCTTATTAGAGTTGTTTTGATGGAACCTATCCTAAGGTAAATCAACGGCCCCTTTCGAGGTCTACGTTAACTGTACCTATCAAACTCAATTTACCTGTCATTCGAGCATAGGGGATCATAATCAGCTAAGGGGACCTGTCACGAGACCCCCGCAAACCTCCCTATGTCTTACCTCGTTACTTGGTAAAAACTGGGTTTGATAGATCCATTAAATTCATGAGAGTTCCTCTAGAGTCAAATTTCCTCTTCACGGTAGGCTTGCACACGGGACCATAATCAGCTAAGGAGACCTGTCACGAGACCCCCGCAAGCCCTCATAGATACACTACCGCTACTAGTAGGAGTTATTCCCTAGTTGGTTCGGCTTTGAACTTCGGGTTCACTGTTAGGTACTTCCCCTCTGCTCCTTAGATTTATCAATAAGAATCCAAAAGAACCAGATCAAAATAAACAATAGTTCAGGTAGTATAGATTATATCATCCGTCATAAATTGTCAAGGGCTACTCCCCCATCCTAAGATTACAGGATACTACTCCATAGTCTGACAAGAATTACTAGAGAAAGAAATTACGATACTGGGTGTCATATCCTTCTTCAGGCTCCTTCTCTTTATCTTCTTCTGTCGTCGATCTCTGACCACCCCCCGTCCTCCTTTAGGGTTAGAATCTCTTCTCTTTTATAGCTTTGGCCTCCTCTTCAATTAAGGCAATAGATTTCCTACAGATTTCCGACAAAGATCCTGATTGCTCGCAGAAAAGGAATCCTGGAATCAGGCCAACACGCCTGTGCCACATGAGAACCGGCGTGTCGCGCATTTCCCACCGGCGTGTTGCGCTTGAACCATGGCGTGTCGGGCTAAAGCGGGGCGTGTCGCTTTGGAACCCTGACACAGGCGTGTCGATCTTTGAACTAGGGCGTGTCGGAGCTGAACTGGGGCGTGTCGGCTGCTGGCTCTCATGACACGGGCATGTTGATCGGTGAGCCAGGGCGTGTCGGCTGCTGGCTCTCATGGCACGGGCATGTTGATTTCTAACACGCCTGTGTTGTTTTGATACGCCTGTTTCTTCGCCCTGTTAACACAAAAACACCCAAAAGCAGTCTCTTCGTCCAAAATATGCTAAACTTTAACTGAATCATGATAAAATACATGCTTAGGATATGAAATGTGATAGAATGCATGTATATGGAGTAGTGAAAACATAGCATGATTTACACACATCAGGAAGCTGCACCCTCAAATTGAGACAAATGTTCCTCTGGATCAGAAGTACCATCATACATACCCACCTGCAAATTGCGAAAGTGAGCTGGTGGCGACTCTTGGACTATATCAGTTGTAAAGGGGCAAGACTTATAAGGTTCTGAAGCCTTAGTAGAACGACTTTCTCCCTGATCCTCCCGTCTCATTGGTGGTACAGGGAAAGGATATTTATATCCCCCTGTTAGCCCTTTCCAGGCAACACCTCCGTCTCTTGAGGACCGAGAAGAGGGATGTGAGAGAGTCCTTCAGGTGGAGGCTTCCTCTGAGAATGCTCATCATAATGAGGATGGAGATATCCCATCCTTCGTCTTTCCCACACTAAAGCTTTAGAAATTCTTGTATCTATCAGAGTTTTCAACTGGGATGGCAGCAAGGTAATTGGGATTTCCTCCGTAGAAGAAGCCGCGGGAGGAGGGATCTCTTGCAAATGCATCTTCACATTTTGTTCAGCAAAAAGGTTTCCCAGAGGTGGTGCCAACTAATGTGGCATGGATTTTCTATCTCCTTTGAGATGAAGATGTTAGGGAGGCTTGGGGTCCTCTCCGACTGCAATAGTAAAATAATAAAAGAGTAATGTAAATGATGACAAGAGATTTAACATGATTCAAAATTCAAATTCCTACTCTACGGGTGAGCTCTAGAGTGAGCTCTGATACTAGACACCTTTACTATAATCCCTCCTTCTCGAAAGTACTTCCAGAGGTGGAGAAAACCCCTTACAGATAGAAGCTTATACAAGATAGAAGAAAAATAAGACTCATAGAATTCCCCTCCTCTTTCCTTCGTCTAGGATGGTTCCCCTCCTCCAGTGATGAATCCTCATTGAGAAAGCTAATTTGCCCCAGAGCCAGAGAGAGAGAGAGAGAGAGAGCAAAATCCTAAAAGTCGAACCCCTTCTTCTTTCTTCCTTCCCTCCTTTTATACTTGCTGCCTCCGGAGTAAGTTGTCGTGTAACAAATTACCTGGATCACTGTCCATGTGGAGGGCCCTTCCTACCTGAAGAATAATGTTGTTATGATATTAGTAAGTGAAGGCTACTAGGAATCTTTTATGGGTTCTCTAGATGCCTTGGTTTATTATGTTGCGTAATAAACTCTCGTGAGAAAGTATGATAGGGAACACCTTCCCCCCTTTCTTTACTCTTACCTTACCACGGGACCCTTCTTTTCCCTAGTCACTTCTTCTTATCCCTACTCCAACTTTGCTCTATTTCCCGAGTTGCCCTATTACTGACATGGCTTATTTTCCCGACTTGCTTCTCATTCTAGTCATTTAAACCGAGGTGTCTATAACTCAACTCGGCTCTCCAAGTTGCTATTTGGCCTTGTTATGGCTATTGGACACATATACTTATAACCCACCTCGACTTTCCGAGTTGCCCCTTCCTCAATCCGGCTCACTTTCCCGAGTTGCTATCTAGTATCATTTTGACCACCAGACCTCCTGTCCTTTCCTGAGTTGCTACCTCACCGACTCGCCCAATTTCCTCGAGTCAGGTAAGGTTGGACTAGATCGTATATTCTACATTAAACTCCTTTCCTCCGATTTCATCCTACATATCATAATTTCTTTTTCTAACTTCCTAAGTCATATTATAGCGGTATCAAAGGTCAATACTATGAATGACCTCCCTTGTAACTTTGACTCCACTCCTACACCTAGAGTATGTTCTATAGCTATATGGAATTCTATGAAATATTGACATACTATTCTTGAACTTTGGTTTATATCCTAAACTAATCTTATCCTTAGATGATTCTTTTCTACTTGAGCCTAAATTTTATTTCTTAGACCCTTTAAAAATATTTTTTTTATTTTTCTAAGAATTTTCTTTAATTTATTATGTCTTGATATGATGATTTGATTTTCTATTTCTAAGTCCTCAATTCTTGATTTTTTTTTTATATATATATGCTTTGTTCATACCTCCCAGGCATATATGTAATCGTTTTAGGATTCTTGTCTAGATTCTTCTTAAGCTTCCTATCCTTACATTGGATAGTTCTAATGTTATGAAATTAAGAATTATCCTTAAACTTATGATCATGATATTGAACACTTAAATTTCATTAATTAATAATATTTTATATATTAACTAATAAGCTCTTAGGTTAAAGCTTCTTTCAATCTTCTTATTTGAATGTCTTCCCTTTCGATATTAGCTTGATAATATTTTTATTGGTTGCATTAGAAATATATTATATGTTTTTTACTCTTTAGTATCAAGAACTCGGATTCTATTGATTTGTTCTTCACTTTTAAATGCCACTCGACTCTTTTTCTTTATTAATTTTATACACTTGCACTTATAATATTTTTTAATTTCGATGTGATTTTAATTTTTAGCCATTAAAACTTTTAGATTCAAAAACAAGTCAACAGGCAGCACAAATAGGAGGCGGGTCTATAATTTCATGCGCCACTAGGAATTGACATTCTATTGTTTATTCGGTATTTGATTTTGCCCGGTGTCTCATGAAAATTGAACGTCGACCAACTAAACAACTTTGAAGGTTGACCTACTGAGATAATTATTATGATCTTAATGGATATATATATATGTATAGACACGCTGCAAACAACCATCATCTCATCTCATCCAATCCATCGTGTTCCTGTATATTGTTCGGCAGGCTCCAGGTAGCGATCAACAATGAGCATGGAGCTGCAACTTCCTTCCCTTCCAGTGTTGCTCTCCCTCGCCCTGGTTCTCCTAATCATCATTAGGAGGGCATTCAACTCCAAACCCAAACATCCAGGGCCACAGTACCCCAGCCCATCCACGCTTCCCTTAATTGGCAGCCTACATCATGTAATCGGTAAACTCCCACACCATGCCCTCCGTGACCTCGCTCGCAAACATGGCGATGTCATGAAGGTCCGTCTTGGCCAAGTCGATCAAGTCATACTAACCTCTAGGGAGGGAGCACAACAGGTCCTTAAGGCACAAGACGCCAACTTTGCCTTCCGTCCCGAGTTTACTGCCGCCAAGATCATCGCTTACGGTGCCAGCGACATCGCCTTCTCCAATGGTGAATATTGGAGACAACTCCGGAAGATTTGTGTTATGGAACTGCTCGGCGCCAAGCGCGTCAAGTCCTTTGCGTCTTTGAGAAAAGAGCAAGTGGGCCGTCTCATGAGCGATGTCAATAACGCCGCCGCCATTAGCAAGCCGGTGAACCTCGGCGAGAGACTCAATGAGTTAACCAACTCTATCGTTGTCCAGGCTTCATTTGGCCGAAAATGCCCTCAACAAAAGAAATTCATGGAGACCATCAAAGAAGTCATCAAGATGGCTAGTGGATTTAGTGTCGGCGATCTTTTCCCCTCGCTTCAAATTATTGATACTCTTACTGGGTTTAGCACCCAGTTGATCAAATATCATAAAAAATTGGATGTGATCCTCGACGAAGTCATCAAGGATCACCAAGTCAAACGCAATGAGAGCGAAGAGGAGGATCTTATTGATGTTTTGCTGAGGCTCAAAGATGAAGGCAACTTGGACGTCCCCATCACTTTCGACAATATCAAGGCTGTCGTCATTGTAAGTATATATACATATATTAAATAGGAGTATTTTAGTTAATTTAATTTCAATATTTGTTGTGAATTAGTAATCGATGCATGTGCTGATCTTTTCTTTGTTGATTGGGCGGTATGAAAATTAGGACATGTTTGCTGGAGGGACAGAGACGACTGCAAACACGATTGAATGGGCTGTATCAGAGTTGGTGTTGCGCCCTGAAACGATGCAAAGAGCTCAAAAGGAGGTGAGAGAAGCCATGAAGGAGAAAGGCTACATCGAAGAGAATGATGTTCCCCAATTCAACTACATCCACCAAGTCGTTAAAGAAACTCTGAGATTACATCCACCGTTCCCTCTCTTATTTCCTCGTGTGGGTCAAGAAACCACTGAAATTCTTGGTTACACATTTCCTGCGGGAACAAGGGTGCTCCTTAATGTCTGGGCATTAGGAAGGGATCCAAGATATTGGAAGGACGCTGAGGCTTTTAAGCCAGAGAGGTTCGAAGAAGGCGTTAACAGAGAATTCAAAGGTAACGATTTTGAGTTCCTACCATTTGGTGGAGGTAGAAGGATGTGCGCTGGTATGACGTTCGGATTGACAACTTTAGAATTGGCATTGTCTCAACTATTGTTCCACTTTGATTGGTCATTGCCTAAAGGAATGAAGTTAGAGGACGTGGATATGACCGAAACTTTTGGAGCAAGTGCTTCGAGGAAGATTAACCTACACTTGGTTCCTTCTCTGCATTATCCTCTTCGATTTGCTGCATAATTTTGATGAGTTGGATTATTACAATATATAGAAAGAAGTCAATTTAGTATCTCAATAACTCTGTTATTGTTGAGAATGTCATGTATTTGAAATTTATTTATATGAATATATGTAATTCCTTTTATTACTAACTTGAT
The DNA here is from genome assembly GCA_025175895.1 of Wurfbainia villosa. NCBI lineage: Eukaryota > Viridiplantae > Streptophyta > Magnoliopsida > Zingiberales > Zingiberaceae > Wurfbainia > Wurfbainia villosa. Next base: position 38,756,039 of record CM046006.1, read on the forward strand.
TTCCACTCGAGTACTTATTACTACGAGGACTCATCATGTATTTGAAATTTATTTATATCAATATATCTAATTCCTTTTATCACTATCTTGATTTCTACTCGAGTACTTATTACTACGAGGACTATATTATTATTATCCACTGATGCGGCGAGGAAAAATGCGCTCACCTCCTTTCGATGCGATGAAGGCACGAAGAAAGCTTTGGGGGTTCTCACAGACCGCAACAGTAAAAATGATGAGAAGACGAATCAAAGAAACGCAAAACCAACACTGGCAATGAAAACTAGAACACAGGATGTAACGTGGTTCGGAATGAGTATTCCTACTCCACGGAGGTGAGCTCTCTCACCGGGGACAATGCCCAAGCACTTTCCACTATGAACGTCCTCCTTTCCGGAAAGGAAACTTCCCGAGGCGGAGGGAAAAGTCTCTTACAATTTAATCTCAATACAAGGAAGAGTACACGCAATGTGACAGCGAAGGTCGCTACTCTCCTTCTCCGGCATGGTGGTGGTAGCTCTCCTCCTTCTATATCTTCGTCTCTTGCTTGTTGGAATAATTGTGGATCTCCCTTTCTTCTGTCCTCCTTCTCCCTTTTATCCTCCTTCTCTGATCTATCGCTACCTCGCGGATTATCCCCATCGTACACGTGGCCGCCACGTCCACTTGGAGAATAATTCTGTTACAGATACGAGGGGCGAAGGCTCCTCGGAATATTATGTGGGGACCTCTCCTTCTGTTACATAACGCCTCCTCATCTACATTTCAGAAAACTAGGTTAGTCTGTCCCCCTCGACCATCCACTTTTGGTGAAACTAACTTAGGTCTATAGCTCACGGATGGTATAACCTTTGGGCTCCCTGCTAGCCTGAACCCACTCTCCTTCTTCCCTCACCGAACGACCTCTAGATTGCCCAGGCTGAACCGATTCTTATCTGTCCCGTTTGCCTCTATGATTATCTGGCCGAACCGATTCTTATCCGTCCCATTTTCCTCTATGATTATATGGACGAGCCGATTCTCATCCGTCCCATCTGCCTCTATGATTATCTGGCCGAACTGATTCTGGTTTATTTTCCACCGAAGTGTCTCCTCCCGCCTTCGCCTTACCGTGTTGATTGCTTTCACTAGCTTTCCCGTGCCAATTATTTCAGGCGCTTGCGCCCGAACCGTTCCTCTCTTCTTTCTTCACTGAACCCGTTAATTGGTTCGGGTAACACCTTGCCTGTGAGCTCATAGAGAAGAGGTAACAGCGGTATCACTAGTCAACCCCAAAAAATAGTCAAGCGAAGTTATAAGCTTGACTTTCCAACTATATAAGGTTCTTACTCCATCCTTGCTTTATTAATTCAAATTTACTCCTCTCTTAAAGCTTTATCGCATATACTTGAGGCGGCCTAATGGGCCCATGGGTCCCGCTTCTCCTTTTTCTCTCCTATAATCAAACCGTCACAAAAACCCTATATAAACCTCCGCCTTTTTCTTTTAGGTATTACTTAGTGTGCCCAACAATACCGTCCCTTTAACTTCTTCTCTCCTGCGATTTTCACCGGCGGCGTTTCAACGACCCACCCCTCTCCTTCTTATACGTTATTCTTCTAACCCCCCAAGTAAGTACTCTATCCTGTTTTATACCTATGGCCCCTAAGACCATCCCCTCACCTGCGTGGTATGAGCATACCATAACCCAACTAGACCGCGACCATTATTTCTTTAACCTTAAGGACAGGTTTATAGACTCTTCCCTAAAATGCTGCTTTACGACCAAGATGCACCGACTAAATTATCCTCCTCCTGGTCTAACTTGCTTCTTCTCCGAACAATTTCTTAATGGCCTGTCCCTACCAGCACCTTCCATCTATTTAGATATTTTAAACTTTTATGGACTACCCCTGAACCAATTCACCCCCAATTCCTTTCAGATTCTGTCGGGGGCCTCTATAGTGTTTCAACATCTAAACCTCCCTTTAACCCCTGAAATATTTCATTGCTTTTTCAACTGAAATCTTCCAAGGCAGGCCTTTTTTATTTGTCCAGCCGTCCAGACTGCCAATTCCTAGTGAACATGCCTACTTCCCATAAGGGATGGGAAGAATTGTACTTCTTTGTACAGCTTCCAGCACCTTTACCTTACTCCGATACCTGGAAGGTGGAACTTCCCGAACTGCCTTCCTTCCGGGAAATGAGGACCCAATGTCCTTTCCCAAAAGTGTATAGAATATTGGGAGAGTCACATTACTGTTCGAATCACTTGATAAAAACTCCCCTTCTGAGCAACTTCGGACTATCCCCCCTCCCTTCGACGACCTCAGTTGTTGTAGGTAGGATGATACTTTCCTTTTAATATAACTTTCTTCCTGCATTATTCATCTTTCTCACCAATATATTTTGGTAGAAGGAGAGGCGATTGAGGCTGCCAAGAAGAAGAAGGCCTCAACCAAGAGGGGTAAATCGCTGGCAGCTCCTTCTTCTCCTCGGAAGAAACTGCGGTTCATTAAGAAAGGAGCCCCGAGTTCATCTGCTCTTCCCCCTTCCTCTTCCGGTCAACCTGATTGGTGATCCTTAACCATCTACGAACCGAGGAGAAAGGATATTACCTTATCCATCCCATCTTCATCTCCCCATAGAAGGGACTCTCCTTCCCATTCTCCCAATTCATCCCCCTCTGCACATGATTCTCCTTTGCCTTCCCAAACCGAGTCCATTTCTGCTCCTATCCCCTCCGACACGCTTACTTCTCCCGCCCCTCTTCAGCGCGTTGGACCCACGCTTCCCTCCGAAGGAGAGGATCTTCCTATTCCGACCCCCTCAAGGGCTACATTGGGATCTCTGCTGCAGATTCGTAACCCTTCGAAGGTGAAATTTTTTAATCAATCAGGCGTGCAAGGTCCCTGCGAACAAGTAAGCAAATTGCTGGCCGAGGTAATTACTGTCCCCTTCTCATCTTTACCATGTGTATCTCTATGTGTCCGCATATACTGATGGTGCTTCCTTTCTTCTAGGCCTCAACCCAACACAGCAAAATGGTAGTTCAACTGGCTCAATTCCAGTCCAGCGTAGAGGCACGCCACTTCGCCTCTGTAGCACAGCAGAAAAAACTCGTTCGGTAGTTGAGCGAGAGAGACGCGAAGGAATCTGATCTAAGGGGCCAATGTGAAGATGCTATGACACAATTGACCCTGGTCCAAAGCGAAAAGGAGGAGCTTCACCGAAGGAATGAAGACCTCAAACAACAAGTTTTCTTCCAGTCTAGTGAATTGCAACAAGTGGATATCCTCGCCCACGAACTAAAAGAGTATAAGGGGCATCTCGGGGATGCCATCATTAAAGCCGTCGATTCTTCAACTGCTGTCGAACAGCTCCATCAAGAACGCCAATTTCTTCGACTGGAACGACAAGCTTAAGAAGCCACCAGGAAATCTTGTATAGAGAAGTGCCAAGAACTCTCCTCCATGGTGGTTGCTCTCCCTCAAGCTCTGTCAGCAGCGGATCAGCAACAGTCTGCTCTCCATAAAGAATACTCCGAAGCCCTTTCAACTATGGGACGGCAAGTCATACAGGCAGCCACGGAGAAGGATGCCTTGGCGGCCCAGCTGACGGAAAACCAAACCCAGCTGGCTAGCTGCCAGGCTCAATTAACCAACTGCTAGTCCCAGTTGCAGGAACAGGAAGCTGACTTGAAAGGGCGATATGTCAAGAAGGGGGTGGACCTGTTCATCCTGGGCTTCGATGGGTCCTCGGCTCTAAATGCCGAACGGGGGTATCCGCCTCCAGGCATGGACACCAGTTATTTAAATCCTGTAGATGCCTTATCCAAGTGTCCCCCCTAACTATTTGAATTATAACTTCCCACATCCCATTCCTTGTAATGACTCTTTTCTTAGTGCTAAAAAGTAATTATGTTAACATAGCTTTTGAGTTGTTCTCTTTGCATGCCTTCTCGCGGGTCGGGAATTCCGAACCAATTTTGCGCTTTTCTCTTTTTAGGCTGACGTTTCTTTTCTCGTGTCGCATAGCGCAATTACCTTATTTGTTCGGGAACTTATCCAGAAGGTCTCAGATGGTATTGTTCATATCCAACCCAATTTTGGCTCGGTCAAAAATTAAATGACTTTCGCCTGTTGATCTTCACTGTCTTTCTCACTGCTTCGGAAACGATATCTTGAGGAGTACCTATGCGGCTGCCATTACGATATCAGTCTCTTCACCTTCTTTCCCTTTCCAAGAACTACTGCAGTTCCTTTCCCCCAACTATAAATTATCACTCTTCATGTCTTCGTCCTTCCATCTTACTCCCATGGCTTCAGCAGAACACCCCATTGAGATCTCTTCAGACTCCGAATCTTTCGAGCTGTGTGACTGGCTTTCCGGGGACGCTGAAGATTCTGAAACCCGCTTGACATCGATCTCATCTTTTCGTCCCCTTCCTTTTCCGCCCCACACCACAGCTCCCTCCCCTCCCGTTGGGAGGTCTTATCGAGCACCCTTTCCTTCGTTCCGCAATCAGGTATGGAATCCTCCCTTAATATGGGAGTACACAGTGGGAGATCCCCGAGCCTCTGCCGAACTTCCCCCACTTCCACCGGCTTTAGCCTTCATTCCAGTTTCCCCGGTGGGGATCCGTCCGCCTCCTTTTGATGAAGGTCCACCAGTTCTTCCAGTTTCCCCCGCAAGGATCCGCTCGCCTCCTCTTGATGAAGGTCCACCGGTTCTTCCTTCTGCTCAAGGCGAGCTCTACAGGGTCATCTTGGCACCTCCCCCCCCCCCCCCTCGAGGAGCCCTCTAACACTTCTTCTGTTAAGAGCAATCATAGAAAATCTTTATAGCTTAAATGATGTAATCATTTTAAGTATGCTAATAAAAATGAAGGAGGGAATTGGTATTTATTTTTGTCGTTTTCCTGTAGAAGTAAGGTTTCTGTCATCAGAAAGACTGTAATCTGGCCTGAACATACTTTCTTTTACCATCTCCCGAGGATTCGGACCCTTTTTTCTTACAATTACTGTACCAGCGACTTTTCACCTACTGTCGTTAGTTTCCCCTTCTTTACCAGCATTCATTATCCTTACTTTTTCTGCTAATAAATGCACCCTCATCCTCCATCGTTATAAGGACCTCCAACCCCGGCTGTATAACATCCATCTTTTCCCCTCTTTTCCCTTAGTCATGAACAAAATGTTTGAACAGGGCAGCAGTTCCTTTCCTTCTGAAGAAAAGGTGAACAAGCAACGTTATATTGCCAACCTGGAAGAACAAGTGAGGTATTTGCAGTAGCGGTTGAGGGAGGTTTCTGCCAGCAACTGCTCTTTGCGCCAACAACTAGCAGGATTCCAAAAGGAACTATCTAAGCAGATCTTCCTGCAGCAATCTTACTTTCGACAACTAATGTGCCAACCTCCGTCGCGTAAAGAAGCTCCGTCAGCACCTCCTAACAAAGAATTGTAATACCCTATATATGTATATAAGGGTCTCTTATTTTCTTCTTGCAAAAAGAATCAGAATGTGTAATCCTTTCTAAAGTAATGGACTTTTCCCACTTGTCTTCTTCTTCCAGCATTTCTTGAATTATGCCCCATTTATGTTCACTTCTTCCGCTTAGGAATATAATAATATAGAGTCGCTAAATGACCCAACTTTGTTGCTCTACAGCCACACGGGGATAAAATAATATATAACTGAATAAGGACTTCAACTTCTTCCGCTTCGCGGGGATAGAAATAATATATAACTGAGGAGACGTCAGTTATTCCGTTCCACATCTGCACGGGGATAAAATAATAATGACTTCAGCTTCTTCCGCTTCGCGGGGATAAAAATGATATATAACTGAGGAAATCTCAGTTCTTCTGTTCCACCACCACACGGGGATAAAATAATACAAAGTTGAATAATATGTTCAACTTCTTCTGCTTCGCGGGGATAAAAATGATAATATAACTGAGAAGATCTCAGTTCTTCTGTTCCGCCACCACATGGGGATAAAATAATAATGACTTCAGCTTCTTCCGCTTCGCAGGGATAAAAATGATATATATAACTAAGGAAATCTCAGTTCTTCCGTTCCGCCACCACACGGGGATAAAATAATATAAAATTGAATAATATGTTCAACTTCTTCCGCTTTGCGGGGATAAAAATGATATATAACTGAGAAGATCTCAGTTCTTCCGTTCTGCCACCACACGGGGATAAAATAATAATGACTTCAGCTTCTTCCGCTTTGCGGGGATAAAAATCATATATATATAACTGAGAAAATCTCAGTTCTTCCATTCCGCCACCACACGGGGATAAAATAATAATGACTTCAGCTTCTTCCGCTTTGCAGGGATAAAAATGATATATATAACTTTGGAAATCTCAGTTCTTCAGTTCCGCCATCACACGGAGATAAAATAATATAAAGTTGAATAATATGTTCAACTTTTTCCGCTTCGTGGGGATAAAAATGATATATAACTGAGAAGATCTCAGTTCTTCCGTTCCACCACCACACGGGGATAAAATAATAATGACTTCAGCTTCTTCCGCTTCGCGGGGATAAAAATGATATATATAACTGAGAAAATCTCAGTTCTTCCATTCCGCCACCACACGGGGATAAAATAATAATGACTTCAGCTTCTTCCGCTTTGCGGGGATAAAAATGATATATATAACTGAGGAAATCTCAGTTCTTCCGTTCCGCCACCACACGGGGATAAAATAATATAAAGTTGAATAATATGTTCAACTTCTTCCGCTTCGCGGGGATAAAAATGATATATAACTGAGAAGATCTCAGTTCTTCCGTTCCGCCATCACACGAGGATAAAATAATAATGACTTCAGCTTCTTCCGCTTTGCGGGGATAAAAATGATATATATAACTGAGAAAATCTCAGTTCTTCTGTTCTGCCACTACACGGGGATAAAATAATATATATATTTGCCCAGAGGCCTTAAGCATAAAAAGTGAGCTGCTTTTCCGCGCTACTCTTCCTCCTTTCGTCCTGAAGAGCACACCCTCATCCATCCCCTCTATTGTAAACAAGGGTTTTACTATATAGTGGGCCATCAAAGAAATAAATCTCCATTACTCTTCTGCTTAGGGCCTCCTTTTCTACTAATTAGGAGCCCAATAGCCATTATCAGCCCATTTCTTTCTCCTTTTATAGGGGATGCTTCATCTTCCTTTCTTTAGTTACCTTCGTCCCTTCCCCCTTCTCGTCTTCCTTTCTTGCATCTGTTCTTCTTTCCGCCGCCATCTTCCAGCGTTCCCAATCATCCCCTGTAGCCTTTTCCTTCCTTCTCCCACGGACAGGATGCATTCCTCCTTCTTCCGCGAAATAGCAAGTCGTTACCCACGGGGTGATGGTCAGACACCATCTTCATCTTCGTCTTCGCCCCTGCCTACCACCGTCCCCCTTATCACATCTCTACCTTCTCCTCCACCTCCGTCTGAAACCCCTGCTACGTCCACCCTGCACGAAACTACCATAATCAGCCCATCCTCCTCCCCTAGGCAACTGACAAACCCTAACTCTCCCCTTTCTTTCCACTCTGCCTCGGGTATGCAGGCGTCGCCTCCTCCCTCATCACAACCCGAAGATGATTCGGGGGAGATCGTGCGCCCATGCCATTCAACCGCAGATACTTGTGCCTCCTTACCTTCATTTTCCCTGGAACACGCTTCCATCTTTGACCCCATGGTAATTGATATCTCCCCACTACCTATTTCCCCTTCCGCCCTTCAACTGAAGAACTCTTCACCTCCTATGGGCTCCAGCCCACCTCCTTCTACTTCTCGCCTTCCCAACGAAGGCTCCTCTAGCCCTATGCTCATCATATCATCCTCTCCAGATTCTTCACCAAATCACTTACCTTTCTCAACTTCTGATGTGCCCACATCTCCGCCAGCCGTGGCGCACTTTCCTCCTCCTGCTCCCGATTCTTTACCCCCAACTTCTCCCCCTGTGAACCTTCTGGCCATTGTTCCTCCTTCTCTCCCCTTCGAACCCCCACTTCAAACTATGGCTACCACTGTCACGCCCGCCCTTTCCTAGGGTCCGGAGGGGTGGCGCGTGACGCGACCGTACATACATACATCATACTACTTACAGCGGAAGACTATACATATCGTACTTCTTATAGCAGAAGACTTTAGACATATTTTTTTCTTTTAAACATAACATGCATCATATATATCATAGCAACATAACATGTAAACACAAATATAACATGGTAATCATAACATGTAAACATATGCGTAAACACAAATATAACATGGTAATCATAACATGTAAACATATGCATGATGCTCTTTGAAAACATATATTATAGGTACGTAAACATAAATCTCAACATATTGGGCCCGACATTGTACCACATTATCATCATCATAGCGCGCATCCCTAAATAGACCCAAGGTAGCAAGTCTCGAACCTACTAGGTTACTAGGCCCGATCTTAGTCCTTCGACCTAGGGGCCATCGTCATAGCGTAGAAGCCCATCCTAGGCCCGATCTTAGTCCATCAACCTAGGGCATCTGGGAGCCCATCCCGTACTAGGCCCGATCTTAGTCCGTCGACCTAGGGGCAATCATACATAGAAGCCCATCCTAGGCCCGATCTTAGTCCGTCGGCCTAGGGCAACTTAGGAGCCCATCCCTTTGGACCTTGTTAGGGTTCTGGTATAAGTCATGCAGAAGGTAAAATACTTATATGCTTTTTATCATAACATATCTTATTTAATTTCGCAAACATATCATACTTCATTTCATAACATATCATATTTCACTTCATGAACATATCATATTTCATTTCATAAACATATCATACTTCATTTCGTAACATATCATATTTCACTTCATGAACATATCATGTTTCATTTCATAACATATCATATTTCACTTTATGAACATATCATATTTCATTTCATAAACATATCATACTTCATTTCATAACATATCATACTTCATTTCATAACATATCATGAATCACTTCATAAACATATCATATTTTACTTCATGAACATATCATACTTCATTTCATAACCATATCATATTTCATTACATAACATATCTCATATATCACACACATATAGGGCATGGCATAAGGCATAAACATCAAGAGCAAGTAAGCACTAACCTAGAGCATGTTATCTTCATCTAGCATCATTTAACATCACAAGTTAACATGAACTCACCTAAGCATAAACACATGTTAACCTAACCTAGAGCATGTTATCTTCATCTAGCATCATTTAATATCACCTAAACATAAAACACATGTTAACCTAACCTAGAGCATGTTATCTTCATCTAGCATCTTAACATCATCATATACATACAAGATATGGTATAAAACTTCATTGAAATCTCAAGAAAAAGGTTTGGCCGAATGGTTCATGGGGGCCTTTAGGGTTAAACTTTTACCTAATCCATCTAACATCCTAACATAATCATATACATACAAAATATGATATAGAATTTCATTGAAACCTCAAGAACAAGGTTTGGCCGAATGGTTCATGGGGGCTTTTAGGGTGAAACTTTTAACCTAATCCATCTAACATCCTAACATCATCATATACATACAAAATATGGTATAGAATTTCATTGAAACCTCAAGAACAAGGTTTGGCCGAATGGTTCATGGGGGCTTTTAGGGTTAAACTTTTAACCTAATCCATCTAACATCCTAACATCATCATATACATACAAAATATGGTATAGAATTTCATTGAAATCTCAAGAACAAGGTTTGGCCGAATGGTTCATGGGGGATTTTAGGGTTAAACTTTTAACCTAATCCATCTAACATCCTAACATCATCATATACATACAAAATATGGTATAGAATTTCATTGAAACCTCAAGAACAAGGTTTGGCCGAATGGTTCATGGGGGCTTTTAGGGTTAAACTTTTAACCTAATCCATCTAACATCCTAACATCATCATATTCATACAAGTATGGCATAGAACTTCATGGAAACTTCAAGAAAAGGATTTGGCCGAATGGTCAAGGGGGGATTGACACAAAAACTTCAATCGGAAAGCTACTTGTATGCAGGTGAGGGGATACTTACATCCTTCGCTTTGCTTTTTGGTTGGAAGATGACCTAAGAGAAGCAACCTAGCCTTTCTTCTTGCTTGGATGACCTTCGGACAATGGATGAGAAGGGGGAGGAGAAGTTGATCTCGGTGAGGAAGAGGATGAGAGGAGAGAAAATCAACTTGATAACTCATGTCTCCTCATTCCCCCCTATTTATTCATTTGAAGAGTCCCTTAGTCTCCCTTACCCCTAACTATAATTTCCCATATTCCTCTAATAATACAATCTTGTTGGTCTTCTGGTTAGTGGATGCATCTATAGGGCTTGGCTATCTCTAGAGGTTTGGGGTTCAATTCCTAGGCCTTGCATCCTTTTTGGCTCATTTTCTTTTATTTTTGAAAAGCCCACATAAAGCCCATCATAATTAAGCCAAAAATTCTTGTAAAATTGCTAGAAATTTTACGTGCGTTACAATCCTTCATACCTTTTAAAAGTTTCGTCCTCGAAACTTAGAACAATTTTGGGTACTTCTGCTTCATGTCCTCCTAGAGTTCCCAGGTAGCTTCTTCGTACCATTGATTCTGCCACAGAACCTTTACTAAGTGCACCTCTTTTGTTCCTTAGTCTCTTGACTTCTCGGTCTAGTATCTGGATAGGCCGACTTTCATAACTCAGGTCCTCTTGAACTTGTACTGTTTGTGGCTCGATCACTTGGTCCGCACTGGAAATGCATTTATTGAGCACAGAGACATGAAACACGTTGTGAATAGCCGACATCTCTTGAGGCAGCTCCAGCTTGTAAGCTACCTTTCCAACCCTCTGCAATATCGGATACGGTCCCACATAGCGCGGACTCAGCTTACCCTTCCTTCTGAATCTCATCACTCCCTTCATAGGGGCCACCTTGAGGAATACCAGGTCCCCGACTTTGAATTCTAACGGTCTACGCCGCATATCCGCATAGCTCTTTTGTCAGCTCTGAGTAGTTTCAATTCTCTAACGGATGTTCTGTATAGCTCGGGTGGTGTCGTCGATGAATTCCGTCTGGAGTCCCATCCCCTTCTTTTCACCACCCTCGTACCAGCATATGGGAGATCTACATTTCCTCCCGTATAGAGCCTCGTAGGGTGTCATTCTGATAGTAGCTTGGTAGCTATTATTGTAGGCGAATTCTGCCAAACATAAGTATCGGCACCAACTACCTTTGAAATCCAGGGCGCAAGCTCGTAACATATCCTTCAGTACTTGATTTACTCTTTTGGTGCCGTCTGTGCGAGGATGGAAGGCGATCTTGAACAATAGTTCATGCCTAGGGTCTTACGACACATTCGAAAATGGGAAATAAAGTGACCATCTCTGTCAGAAATGATGGTCTTAGGAATTCCATGTAGTCTGATAATTTCTCTAGCATATAACTGAGCCAGTTGCTCTGTCAAATAGGTCATCTTGATTGCTAAGAAGTGGGCGGACTTCGTCAATCTGTCCACAATTACCCATATAGCATCATAACCGTTTGTCGTCTTGGGCAATCCTGAGATGAAATCCATAGAAATGTCTTCCCATTTCCATTCTGGAATCTGGATCTACCGCAGTTGTTCCTCCGTGTCTCTCGTGTTCGCTTTAACCCTCCGGGCAGTCGTGTAATCGACATACTGAGCCACATCTCTTTTCATTCCGAACCACCAGAATTTTCTTTTCAGGTCTTGGTACATCTTGGTGGTTCCAGGATGCATCACATAAGGAGTTCCGTGAGCTTCCTCAAATATCTTCTTCCGTAATTCTGGATCATCGGGAATACACAAGCGATCCCTGAGGTAGAGTACTCCACTATCAGAGAAACGAAACCCGTCGTCCTTTCCTTCTAGGACCTCTTGCTTGATCCTATGAATGCTTGGGTCACGGGCTTGCTTTTTCAGTATATCATCGAACAGCGTCGGTGCTATCGTCATGGTCGAGAGCTGTCCGGAAATGATTTCAACCCTGTAATGCATAATCTCCTTTTCTAAGGGCCGAGATAACACTGATAGAGACATCAAGGTGGCGCAGGACTTCCTGCTGAGCGCATCAGCCACCTTGTTTGCTTTCCCCGGATGGTAGAAGATCTCGCAGTCATAATCCTTGATGAGCTCGAGCCATCTGTGTTGTCTCATGTTCAGGTCCTTCTGTGTGAAGAAATATTTCAGACTCTGGTGGTCTGTATAAATCCTACATTGAGCTCCATATAGATAATGCCTCCATGTTTTGAGAGCAAAGACCACGGCTGCTAGCTCTAAATCATGGGTGGGATAATTCCTTTCATGTTCTTTGAGTTGCCTAGATGCGTAGGCAATGACCTTGCCATTCTACATGAGTACAACTCCGAGTCCCAACTTGGAAGCGTCACTGTACATGTCGAAGCCTTCGTTACTGTCCGGAAGAGCAAGGATTGGAGCACTGGTCAGCCTCCTTTTCAATTCTATGAAACTCCTCTCGTAGGCGTCCGTCCACTCATATTTCTTGTTCTTTCTGGTGAGGACTGTCATAGGGGCTGCAATCCTAGAGAAGTTCTCTACAAACTTCCTGTAGTAGCTTGCTAGCCCAAGAAAGCTTCTGATCTCGCTGGCATTCTTTGGTCGGTTCCAGTTACTCACGGCTTCAATCTTTATTAGGTCTACCATTACTCCGTGCTTGGATATAACGTGGCCTAAAAATGATACTTGTTCGAGCCAGAAATCGCATTTGGAGAACTTTGCAAATAGCTGCTTTTCCCGAAGAATCTGCAATACCATATTCAGGTGTTTTGTGTGCTCTTCTGGGGTTCTCGAATATATCAGTATGTCGTCGATGAAGACGATCACAAACTTGTCGAGGAATGACGAGAATACCCGGTTCATCAAATCCATGAATAGAGCAGGTGCATTCGTCACTCCGAAGGGCATAACTACGAACTCGTAATGTCCGTATCTTGTCCGGAAGGCCGTCTTTGGTATATCATTTGATTTTACTTTTACTTGATGATAGCCAGATCTCAGGTCAATCTTAGAGAAGACGGTGGCGCCCTTTAGTTGGTCGAATAGGTCATCAATCCGTGACAAAGGGTACCGGTTCTTGATCGTCACATTATTCAGCACTCGGTAGTCTATGCACATTCTCATAGACCCATCTTTCTTCTTCACCAACAGCACTGGAGCTCCCCATGGAGAGCGACTTGGGCGAATAAGTCTCTTGTCGAGTAACTCCTGTAGCTGTCCCTGAAGTTCCTTCAATTCAGCCGGCGCCATACGGTAAGGTGCTTTAGAGATCGGGTTAGTACCAGGAATCAGTTCGATCTCAAATTCAATTTCTATCCGGGCTAACCCTGGTAGTTCATCTGGGAATACCTCTGGGTAGTTGCATACAACTCTGACATCTTCTAGCTTCTGATCCTGGGCTTGACTTGTATCAACTATATGTGCCAGAAACCCAGTGCATCCACTGTCTAACATCTTGCGTGCCTGTAGCGCGGATAAAATTTATTGTCTCTTCTCCTTGGCTCTCCAATAAATTCAAACATAGGTTCTGCCTCCGGCTGGAAGACCACTTTTCTTTTACAACACTCGATCGAAGCACCGTACTTGCTCAAGAAATCCATGCCCAATATAATATCATAATCCTGCATGTCGAGCACTATCAGATCACAGTAGAGTTCTCTGTCTGCAATTCTGATGGGTGCGGCTCGCAGCATATGAGTGGAGGGCATTACTTCTCCCGAGGGCAGAGTGGTTAAGAACTTGTGACCCAGAGCTTGTGGTGGTATGTCTATCATTCCAGTAAAGTGTGTAGAAACAAACGAATGTGTTGCCCCAGTATCAAATAATGCAGTAGCATACTGACAGAAAATAAATATCTGACCTGTGACAACCGTAGAAGCGTTCTCCACATCTTCTTGGGTGAGAGAGAATACCCTGACATCTGTGGGGCTTCTAGTCTCCCTTGGCTGATCGGGGTACCTTCGATTGCAGCCTGCATCTGGTGTAACTGTGGAGGAGCAATCCTGTGCTGGGAATACTGCTGGGGAGGTGCCTGAATCTGAATAGGGCAGTTCCTGACTCTATGTCCTTCCCGTCCACAGTTGTAACATCTATTTGTGCCTTGGTAGCATACTCCAGGATGTATCTTTCCACAGGTAGCACACAGAGGAATCCTGGGCTGCTTATTTGCTGGACCACCTTTAGGATCCTCCCATTGTTTTCTCTTGCCAGTGTGGTTCCCTTTCCAAGTACTCTGGTTTCTCTGACCTCCTGACTGGGCCTGACCCCTGCCTTCACTCAGTGCCTTCTTTTGCTGGTTAATGTTGTTCAGGTAATGCTCGGTAATCAAGGCACTACTGAACAGCTCCTCTGCGGTCTACGGTCTATGGTCTATGAACTCCGTCGGCCACATTCAGAGCTATTTCTGGTCGGAGCATCTTCAGCATGAGTCTGACCCTTTCTCTTTCCGTGCTGACCAACTCTGGACATAGGCGTGCGAGTCGGTTGAATCTCTTCACGGCTTCGCTGACTGATAGGTCACCTTGTCGGAACCCAGTGAACTCGTCGTAATGCTTGTTGGTTACCCTCATGTGGAAGAATTCTTCGAAAAATTCATACTCGAAATCTGTCCATCTCATATGATTTACTTGTCTCTTTACTTTGACCCGTTCCCACCACATCCGAGCATCTCCCGAAAGGCAGAATGATGCACACTTAATCTTCTCGCATTCGGGCTAGTCCAGTAGCTCCACGATGCTTTCCACCGTCTTAAACCAGGCCTGGGCACTCCATGGTTCACCAGTACCAGAGAAATTTTCCGACTTCAGCCTCTGCCATTAGATCAGGTAAGCTTCCTGTCAAACCATCGGGCAAGGGCCCGCTGGTGGGGCAGTAGGGTTTCCTCGCTGATTCATTAGGGCATTTATTACTTCATTTATTACTTACGTGACTTGTCATTTGGAGTTGATAACTACGTGTGTAAGGTCATGCGGGGGTGCTATCTCATCAGCTCTACTACTGCGTCTTCCAGACATGTTTATCTTCATATATTAAAGTAAAGCTAGTATAAGTTTTTCGTTCGTTTATCTACGCATAATTAAACTAAAAGCTAGCATAAAGTTATCATTCATGTTTTCATGCATAATTTGAGCTAAAGGCATTTCATATCATACATGAACAAAATTAACAAAATTAGAGTAGACATAGAATTCTTACTTGGAGCGGCAGGATTTGGAGCTTGATGTGTGTGTAGTGGAAAGGCAGATCTACTCTGATACCAACCTGTCACGCCTGCCCTTTTCTAGGGTCCGGAGAGGCGGCGCGTGACGCGACCATACATACATACATCGTACTACTTACAGCGGAAAACTATACATATCGTACTTCTTATAGCGGAAGACTTTAGACATTTTTTTTTCTTTTAAACATAACATGCATCATATATATCATAGCAACATAACATGTAAACACAAATATAACATGGTAATCATAACATGTAAACATATGCGTAAACACAAATATAACATGGTAATCAAAACATGTAAACATATGCAGGATGCTCTTTGAAAACATATATTATAGGTACGGCATTGTACCACATCATCATCATCATAGCGCGCATCCCTAAATAGACCCGAGGTAGCAAGTCTCGAGCCTACTAGATTACTAGGCCCGATCTTAGCCCATCAACCTAGGGCATCTGGGAGCCCATCCCGTACTAGGCCCGATCTTAGTCCGTCGACCTAGGGGCAATCATACATAGAAGCCCATCCTAGGCCCGATCTTAGTCCGTCGGCCTAGGGCAACTTAGGAGCCCATCCCTTTGGACCTTGTTAGGGTCCTGGTACAAGCCATGCAGAAGGTAAAATACTTATATGCTTTTTATCATAACATATCTTATTTCATTTCGCAAACATATCATACTTCATTTCATAACATATCATATTTCACTTCATGAACATATCATATTTCATTTTATAAACATATCATACTTCATTTCGTAACATATTATATTTCACTTCATGAACATATCATATTTCATTTCATAACATATCATATTTCACTTCATGAACATATCATATTTCATTTCATAAACATATCATACTTCATTTCATAACATATCATACTTCATTTCATAACATATTATGAATCACTTCATAAACATATCATATTTTACTTCATGAACATATCATACTTCATTTCATAACCATATCATATTTCATTACATAACATATCTCATATATCACACACATATAGGGCATGGCATAAGGCATAAACATCAAGAGCAAGTAAGCACTAACCTAGAGCATGTTATCTTCATCTAGCATCATTTAACATCACAAGTTAACATGAACTCACCTAAGCATAAACACATGTTAACCTAACCTAGAGCATGTTATCTTCATCTAGCATCATTTAATATCACCTAAACATAAAACACATGTTAACCTAACCTAGAGCATGTTATCTTCATCTAGCATCTTAACATTATCATATACATACAAGATATGGTATAAAACTTCATTGAAATCTCAAGAACAAGGTTTGGCCGAATGGTTCATGGGGGCCTTTAGGGTTAAACTTTTACCTAATCCATCTAACATCCTAACATCATCATATACATACAAAATATGGTATAGAATTTCATTGAAACCTCAAGAACAAGGTTTGGCCGAATGGTTCATGGGGGCTTTTAGGGTGAAACTTTTAACCTAATCCATCTAACATCCTAACATCATCATATACATACAAAATATGGTATAGAATTTCATTGAAACCTCAAGAACAAGGTTTGGCCGAATGGTTCATGGGGGATTTTAGGGTTAAACTTTTAACCTAATCCATCTAACATCCTAACATCATCATATACATACAAAATATGGTATAGAATTTCATTGAAACCTCAAGAACAAGGTTTGGCCGAATGGTTCATGGGGGCTTTTAGGGTTAAACTTTTAACCTAATCCATCTAACATCCTAACATCATCATATACATACAAAATATGGTATAGAATTTCATTGAAACCTCAAGAACAAGGTTTGTCCGAATGGTTCATGGGGGCTTTTAGGGTTAAACTTTTAACCTAATCCATCTAACATCCTAACATCATCATATTCATACAAGTATGGCATAGAACTTCATGGAAACTTCAAGAAAAGGGTTTGGCCGAATGGTCAAGGGGGGATTGACATAAAAACTTCAATCGGAAAGCTACTTGTATGCAGGTGAGGGGATACTTACATCCTTTGCTTTGCTTTTTGGTTGGAAGATGACCTAAGGGAAGCAACCTAGCCTTTCTTCTTGCTTGGATGACCTTCGGACAATGGATGAGAAGGGGGAGGAGAAGTGGATCTCGGTGAGGAAGAGGATGAGAGGAGAGAAAATCAACTTGATAACTCATGTCTCCTCATTCCCCCCTATTTATTCATTTGAAGAGTCCCTTAGTCTCCCTTAACCCTAACTATAATTTCCCATATTCCTCTAATAATACAATCTTGTTGGGCTTCTGGTTAGTGGATGCATCTATAGGGCTTGGCTATCTCTAGAGGTTTGGGGTTCAATTCCTAGGGCTTGCATCCTTTTTGGCTCATTTTCTTTTATTTTTGAAAAGCCCACATAAAGCCCATCATAATCAAGCCAAAAATTCTTGTAAAATTGCTAGAAATTTTATGGGCGTTACAACCACCCCTATTCCTCCTCTCATCAGTGAACCTCCACCTTCAATATCGTCTGCCCCTTCTTCTTCCTTTTCCCCTCGGAGTCTTCGAATATTGAATTTAGAAGAACTGACTCCCCAGATGGAAGGCTTGCACCATGCCTTGGAATTGGTATGTTTCTTCAATTGACTTCCTTTATTTTCTTACTGTATGATTTCCTTTCAACAACCGGCGTACAAGCCCTGACCAACTACCAAGAGTTAGATCGCTCCCTTCAATAATATCGAGCTCAATCTCTACAGTTGAAACAGCAGCAACGGGAGGATCTGGCGGCTGCTTTACATCGAGATCACCTCTTATCTCAACAACTGCAACATTGTCAGGAGAAACTGACAGAAGCTCGCCATCAACTTCAAAAAGATGTCGATATGAGAGCGGCATTACAAGAACAACAGCGAGCTGGCCCGGAACCATCTTCACTCCCGCGAGACATGCAACCGACACATCCTGACCAGTAGTCTCCATCCTCTCAAGAATTGATAAATCTTCGAGACAGTAGCGAGCCTTGAAGCAACGAGATTCGAGATACCATCTCCGCCTCTTGCACTGTGAGAGCGGAGGATAAAATAGGGGACCTCCACACCCTCCTGTGCAAGGAGGTACAAGAAAACTCCTCCCTCATAACTTCTAGGGCGCATGCTCATGCCTGTATACGCAGGCAGGAAACCTCCCTTCAGAGGCTGGGCACTGAGCTTACCCGTGTCAGATCTTACTCCGAGGCGGTAGAGGGAATTTCGGCCTCGATGTGCTAGAATATGATGGACATGACGAGTCTTATCCAGCAAGATCAGTCCTCCCGAGCTGACGATATTTCCATCCTAGCCGATGCTATTATGGAGGTATCCCGACGCTATGTTGACATACGCCA
Organism: Wurfbainia villosa; assembly: GCA_025175895.1. Classification (NCBI taxonomy): domain Eukaryota; kingdom Viridiplantae; phylum Streptophyta; class Magnoliopsida; order Zingiberales; family Zingiberaceae; genus Wurfbainia; species Wurfbainia villosa. The sequence continues at coordinate 38,774,649 of CM046006.1, forward strand.
AACCCTTCAAACGCAACAAGAGAAATGTCGTAGACTTCATCGGGATCGGAGCCCGGACCATCCGAACCGCCAGGAGCGGTTAACCATCCTGCTACGCGCCACTTATCAAGATGGGTTTAACGAGGCGGTTCGCCAATATGTTAACCAAGGGCTTCCTCCGGTGAACCATCCTACCTTTTCCTTAAATTGGGAGGCTGACTTCCGACGTTATCCCCCCGACGGTTTAGGTTATAACCTGATGTACTATTTCGGGACATAGTCCCTTTGTTATCTTCTTTTCTTCTTCAGAGTTTGCTATAAGAACTATGGTATCATTGTGAATCAATCAAACTCATATGTACTACGTATTGAATGAACACAACAAATTATCAAGTACATCCCCTTGAGGGTTCTCTAACTCCTTTTCTCTTATCCGTCATTTCTTATACAGTGTAAAAAGGTTTCAAATGAATAGCGTTCCATGGTCGGGGAAATTCCTTGCCCTGATTGTCCTTTAAATAATACGCCGACCTAGCTACGCGACGCGTCACTTCATAGGGCCCTTCCCAGTTTGGAGCTAAATTTCCAGGATCTCCAACGGGATTAACTTTACGCAGAACCAGATCCCCCTCCTAAAATCTTCGAGGCATCACCTTCTTATTAAAGGCTTGCTGCACTCTCCGCTTGTAAAACTCCACCCACTTCTTTGTCGTCTCCCGCTTTTCTTCCACTAAGTTCAACTCAGTGCTTCGAATAATTTGGTTCTGCTCCAGATCGTACATTTCTACTCGGGCACAACTTAAAGAGCTTCGACTGGAATAACAGCTTCCGTCCCGTATACTAAACTGAAAGGAGTCTCTCCCGTTGCAATTTTTGGTGTGGTTCCGTAGGCCCACAAGATTCCGGACAACTCTTCCACCCAATTCCCTGGCTGAGTGCCCAGTTTAGTCTTCAACCCTTGAATGAGAATTCTATTAGTGGCTTCAACTTGACCGTTAGCTTGAGGGTGGGCTACTGAAGTGAAAGTTTGTTGAATATTGAGACTTTGACACCATTCTTTAATCTTTTTGCCCTGGAATTGACGTCCATTATCGCTAACTATCCTTCGAGGAATACCATATCGACAGACAATGTTCTTCTATAAGAATTATATTACAGCATTCTCGGTAATTTTGGCAAGAGGCTCTGCTTCCACCCACTTGGAGAAGTAATCTACGACCACCAATAAAAATTTCTTCTGCAAAGGTGCCACAGGCATCGGACCCACTATATCCATTCCCCATTGATCAAAAGGGCATGAAGTGACCACAACTTTCATTAATTCAGTCGGCCGCTCGGACCGATTGCTATGCTTTTGGCAAGCTGGGCAAGTTTGCACTATATGAGCGGTTTCTTGTTGGAGAGTAGGCCAAAAATACCCTGCTAACAGGGCCTTCTTGGCTAAAGCTCTCCCCTCATATGGTTACTGCAACAGCCTTTATGAATCTCCTAGAGTACCCATTCAACATCCTCTCTTCCTAAACATTTCAATAAGGGTCGTCCAAAAGAGGTCTTATATAAGCCTCCGTTTAAGATGGTGAATCGTCTGGCTCTGCACATTAAAGCAAATGCTGCTCCTTTTTCTTCAGAAATATTTCCATGCTGTAAATAAGCTATAATGTCGGTCCTCCAATCAGGGATTGGGTCTGGTTCGGGCGCCACTTCCTCCACATTGCACATCACTAGGGAAGTAGGGAGTTCCACATGGACCATTCCCAATGATTTCACTCCTTCCATAGCGCTAGCCACCCGAGCCAATTCATCTGCCTTCCCGTTATTCTCCTGTGGAATTTGCTTCAAGAGGACTTGCTGAAATTGAGCTTTTTCTTTCTTGAAAGCTTTCAAATACTTGTGCAACCTTTCTTCCCGAACCGCGAAAGAACCTTGAAGTTATGATATCACCAGCTGGGAATCCGAATGGATTATAATTGAAGAAGCCCCTACTACCTTAGCAGCCTACAATCCTGCTAGAATGGCTTCATACTCTGCCTCATTATTGGATGCCTGATATTCCAGACGTACGACTATGCGGGTCTCCTCTTTATCAGGGGAGATTAACAAAACACCGACACCGCTACCCGTAGATCTTGAAGAATCGTCCACGAATATGTTCCATGCATCTGATCCTTCCTCTTTTGTTGACGAACCATCTTCCGAGCCAAAAAGTACCTCCGCTAGAAAGTCAGCGAGCGCTTGGGCCTTGATAACGGTTCAGGGTTGGTAGTGAATATCATATTCACTTAATTCTACCACCCATTTGGCCAATCCTTCGGAGAAGTTGGGCTTAGTGATGACCTTGCCTAGTTCACTATGAGTTAAAACAGTGATGAGGTGAGCCAGAAAGTACGACCTCAATTTACGGGCGGTCAGAACTAGAATATATGCCAGCTTCTCTAGCTATGTATATTGGAATTCAGCTCCCTTCAGAATATGGCTGGTATAATAAATAGGTTGTTGATGCGAGCCTTCTTGTTTCAACAAAACCGAACTAATAGCTCCCTCCGAGACGGCCAAATACATCCATAACGGTTCGCCGACCACTGGTTTGGCTAACAGTGGGAGCCCAGCCAAATATTTCTTCAACTCCTGGAAATCTTGCTCGCATTGGTCGTCCCACTGAAATTTGGTAGCTTTACGCAGAATCTTGAAGAAAGGTAACCCTTTGTCTGTCGATCTGGCTATGAATCGGGATAAGAAAACAATCCTGCCCACCAACTTTTGAGTCTCTCGCAAGTTAGTGGGTGACTTCATATTGCACAGTACTTGCACCTTCTCGGGGTTAGCCTGCAACCCTTTCTCAGTGACTATATACCCCAAGAATTTGCCGCTTTTTACCCTGAACAAGCATTTGTTAGGGTTCAGCTTCATATTAAACCGTCTTAATGTAGCAAAGGTTTCATTTAAATCCTTGACCAAATCCTGAGTGGTTTTCGATTTAACTAAGATGTCATCTACGTAGACTTCCACATTTTTCCCTTTCTGTTCCGTAAAAATCTTGTCCATGAGGCGCTGATAGGTGGCCCTTGCGTTCTTTAAACCGAAGGGCATCACCACATAAGCGTATAACCCTTCTGCCATCACAAAGCTAACCCTCTTTTGATCTTCTTTGGCCAAGGGTATTTGATGGTATCCTTGGTATGCATCCATTAAGGACGCCACTTCATATCCTACAGTGGAATCTACCAATTGATCAATACGAGGCAAGGGGTAGCAGTCTTTAGGGCACGCTTTATTCAAATCACGAAAATCGATACACATCCTCCACTTCCCAGAAGACTTGGGGACCAAAACTACATTGGAAACCCACTCGGGAAATTGGATTTCCTTTACATGACCCGCCTTTAATAATTTGTCCACTTCTTCAGCTATGACCTTGTCCTTCTCATGTCCGAAGTGTCGCCGCTTCTGTTGGACGGGTCGGGTTCCTCTAGTTATGTTGAGATGGTGTTCAGCCACACGAGGGTTAATCCCTGTGAGATCATGCACATCTCCCGCAAAGATGTCTTCATTCTCCCACAAGCAGGCCACCAGCTCCTCCTTGTCCTCCAGCTGTTGCGCCACCCGTGTGGCCTTTCTTGGAGCTATTTCCACTAGCTCTCCTTCCTCTATTTTGTCTGCTTTGGGGGGGGGGATTCTTCCAAGACGCAGACGTCAGAAATGATGATAGCTTTCCCTTTGAGATCATCGGTTCGGGCCTTCTTTTGGTCATCCCGAACCATTTGCACATAACAGCTCCGGGCGGCCTTCTGTTCCCCTCGGACTTCTCCCATCAACGGTCCAACTGGGAATTTCAACTTTTGGTGGTACGGGGAAGCCACCGCCTGAAAAATAGTAAGAAAAGGATGACCAAGAATGACATTATAAGTGGACAGAGCATCCACGATGAGGAAAGGTATGATACTAGTTTTGTTAGTAATATATGAGAGATGTCCTAAGGCAATCGCCTTATGTATGAACCATTTATATGATAAATGAAGATTCACTATTTGAGTATACATGTTTAATGTATTTGATTGGATCTTAAACTCATTTACTGAATGTCCACGATACGATTCACAGCATGAGAGAATTTGTGATTGGATCACAACTAGTGAGTATCTCTACATGTGTAATTGTGATGTATCGGAATTATCCCTAGTCGATGAATTGATGGATTTGGACACCATCAATTCTGTCGAGACTAGCATGAGGTATACTCCTTGGTGTATCCAAGCAGCTGATTCTCACTGGCTGGAGACATAGTGATGTCCGGAGTTGATCGTGGATGCTAGTTATGGTAACTAGTTCATTGGAGTGACCAGCCGTAAGACTTCATATGGTTCTCTGCATATATAGATATGTCAATGAAGTTCTTACTGTGGCTTAAGTGCGATGTTTCTTTGACTTGCGGTATTCAAGTCATCTTGATCATGGAGACTTATGCTTTGACATCTTAAGCAAACATCTCTAAGGAGATGTGGACCCGGGATGATTGGGTATAAGTCGAAGTGATCGAAGGTGTTTGAATAGCCTATAAAGGATTCACCACTCCTTGCGAGGAGATGTATACCCATGGCCTCTCGTCGGATTGTTACTAAATTCTTTGGCCAAAGCAATACATGTTTAGAGTAAGGTACTCTTCGATACATGTGGAGTAACTAGAATCCGTAGGACGAGGAAATGATACTTGGGCTAGGTGTGACGTAGTCAGCCTAGTGGGGACTGACACAATAGACCATGTCCTGAACCAAGTGGGTATAAGATGAGTGAAGGGAATGGGGCACGATTCATTCAAGCTACTGAAGGGTTTCAGAAATAGTTCTGGATCAACCGTTGATCTTTTCGGTTAATTGGGGATCATGATGTACTACTAGGTGCCACTCATGATCGTTCTATAATTAATGGTTAATTATAGACGACCAACATAAACCGAGAACCTATTTGGTCACACGCACAACGAGTGTAATCCAAAGGATTTAAAACGAGCTTGAGAATGGGATTCTCAGACCGAGAGAAACTATGTTTGGTTGGACCAAACATAAAGCGAGCATGAAATTGTTTCAGTCGCAATGGAAGCGTGGATGGGCCATGTCTTATGAAGACATAATGGATGGACCAAAATGGTTTGGTTCTAATCCAATGGATGAGAATAAACCAAAGGGTTTGTTTTATATTAAACGAATGAACCAAAGGTTGGTTCGGTTCGTTTTAACTTAAAATAAACCATCATGGTTTGGTTTATTTTAACTTATCTTAATGGAGCGGGTTAACGGGCTTTATGGATATGATCCATTAACCATTAAGAGAATTAGTTCTCTATAAAAGTGGGCTTAAGGGATTGTTAAACCCTAACTAATCCAATCATCCAAACCCTAGCCGCCCAACACAAAGTTGCCGCCCAGCTTGTGTTGCCGCCCACCAGCTCCTCCAACCGGCGTCAGAAGCGGCTTCCTTCCTCCTCGCGTCGAGCTGCTGCCGGAAGAGTTCCGGCGATCCTCCTTAGGTTTGGCATCAAGGTAAGCACTTGGCTTCCTTTGTTGGCCGGCGCCTATCTCCTCCACCAAGCTGTCCAGTTTTCTGGACAGCTTCTTCTCCTCTCGTCGGAGCGTCGTTTGGATGACGGTTAGTGCTCTGACAGCGGCTAACATACCGGGGATTTGATCTCCGGTAATCCTCTGAGGTGGAGGACGAAGGATTCGTCAATCGGTTGACGAATACCTCTCCGGAGAAGCAAGTCTTGAGGACTTGTTTTAGGTCCGAATTTGGATTCGGATCGTGATCATCTCTCGATCACGTCGTCTTCAACACGAGGCTAGTAACCCGTACGAAGACGAAGCTCGTGGCTTGGCGAAGTCATCCCGAGGAGCTCGGCGTGGATACGGATAGAGACGATTCTTACGAGGATCGTTCCGGTTGATGCCGTTCCCGCTACACGTCATACGGAAGGTATAACGTAGTTTAATTTCTTTTATTGCAATTTTAATTTACGGTTATATCTACACTTGTTGTAATAGCATGCGTGTGTTTTGTGTGTTGTAATAAATAGGAGTATTTATTATTTTTGTTGCTTCCGCTGTGCTCATGTTTACGAAACATGATCGAACACACACACGCCGCGGTGCCGGAAACCCAACAGTGGTATCAGAGCCCAGGTTGTGTTTCGACATAATCGTAAAATGGTTTTTGCGATAGTCATAATGTATTTCTGGAAATTTTCTAATTTTGGAAATTTAGAAGTATTTATGGAAATTTTTCAATTTTGGAAAGTCTAGAAGTATTTATGGAAATCTTCCACTTTTGGAAAGTTGGAAGTATTTATTGAAATTGATATTTTCCATAAATAAAATATTTGATTAGATTCTGGAAATTTGTTTCCTAATTTAATCATGATTTGATTTGGGAAATCAAATCTTAAAATATTTTATTTCCATAAGTAGTTTTAAAGATTTAGGAAATTGGTTTCCTAAATAGATTTTCCTTAATCAAATAATTCCATGAATAAAATATGTGATTAGATTTGGAAATTTGTTTCCTAATTTAATTATGATTTGATTTGGAGAATCAAATCTTAAACATATTTTATTTCCATAAATAGTTATGACATATAAGGAAATTATAAACATGACATAATTGTATGCCATGTAATTGCATTAGATGCATAACATTATGCCATGCGTGTCGTGACATGTAGATGTATGCCATGTATGCCATGCCATGTAGATAATAGTTATTTGCATGCAAAGAGGATGAGACATAAAAACCTTAATCAATATTAAAGCCTACACCTTCCATTAATATGGTTAGAACGAGTTACATTTCTTGTTTGGGTTGTTGGACTCTCTCGAGCCGGCTCGAACACTGAATATGTTCAAACCATGGAATAGTTTAATACTAATATGGTAAGAGTCGAGGTCAATCGTTAGCTTTGGTTGTTGGACTCTCTCCAAGCTGGGCTAATTGGTTGAATGCACTCTAACCATATTAAAACTATGTCGATTAATGGGTTGGCTTTAACAGACATCGGCTTGTTGGACTCTCTCGAGTCGATGTAAAGGGAGGTGAAGTTGGGTGCTATGCATATGATGCATACTTGTTAATGTGTTAACAACCCGATGTATGTGTGAACATTCAATTAGTTGATAGCACATTGTGATAGTTGCATATACGGGATATGCAATCGGTATAGATGATACCTACCGTCGTAGTTATGAATGGCTTGTTGGACTCTCTCGAGGTTGTTCATAACTATGATGGATATCAACCATTCGGAGATGGACCTACAATCTCGAAGTGATTTTGGGGTTTTGAAATTGAAAAATGAATGGGATTTATAAATGTATATTGATGCATTTTAAAATCATTTTCTCATATATGCTCGTTTTGTATTTCTAGGTCAATAAATTGATCATAGCGTCTTTGAATTTGCGCACTATTTTGGATTGAACAAAGATTGGGCCTAACTTCTGGGTGGCTTAGAAACACGAGAATTGTTCTCAAGCGGAAAAGCTTGCATATGTCCTTGAAGAGCCTCTTCTTCCGTCCTAAGGGCGATGCAACTCAGACCGAATGTTGGTCTATCGAAGCATGTGCGGTGATTGTGGCGAGTTGCATCATGCTAAGCGGCGATGGTACACGAGGCATATGGATGCTAACACTATGGTCTTCCATCTTCATGAGTTGTTCGATGAGCAAGCGAGATCCGAAAGGTTCGAGGTCTCTAGGCTCCTCTTCACCACGAAGATGCAAGAAGGTTAAATGCTGTTGATTTGTGCTAAAGATGAGCGGGTACATCGGCGGCTAGCTACCCTCGATTTTGTGATGGATCATGAGTTAAGTATTGACTTAATTCTGCATTGTTTGCCCAAGAGTTTCGCAATTTGTGATGAACTATCGGATGAACAAATTGGAATCCACCATTCGAGCTCCTCAATATCTTTGAAGACTATGGAGCCTTACGTGAAGCATGAGGAGAAGGCGGTTCATTAGTTGATTCCTCAAAGAAAGGTTCTAAGAGGAAGGCAAAGAAGAGAAGAAAGGAAAGAAAAGGCAAAGAAAGGCGGAACCCGGCGCAAAAGGGCACTTGCCATCATGTGGCAAGGAAGGCCACTTGGCGAAGAAAGCTGCAAGATTTATCTTGAGTCCATGAAGAAGAAGAAGGCATCCGATGCCCCATCCTCTTGTATCTTCGTTATTGATTGTCATTCTATTTCCTTAGACACTTGGGTATTGGATCTGGGTGTAGCTCACATATATGTAATGACATACAGGGCTAAGGAATAGAAGACTTGTCGAGAGTCAAATTTGCGAGTTGGCAATGGAGCAAAGGTTCTTTGCGATGCCATCTCGGAACTTATTTCTTTGAAGCTCCTAGTGGACTAGTCTTGGAACTGGACAATTGCTATTATGTTCCTTCTCTAATAAAGAACATTGTTTCTATTTCCTGCTTAAATAGAAATGGTTTCCATTTAACGTTTAGTAACAATTGTTGTTATATAACTTTGAATGGCGTACTTTATGGAACTGGAACTTTGAGTAATGGCATTTATACATTGGACGTATCCAGTGACATTTTCAATATCGAAGCGAGCAACACGCGTGCTCGAAAGGATAATCACATAGACTCCTATATGTGGCATTGTCGTCTTGGCCATATAAGCAAGAAACGCATGTCCGAATTACACCGATGTGGAATTCTGGAATCGTTTGAATTGGATTCATACGATACATGCAAATCATGCTTATAAGGCAATATGACTAAGTTACCTTTTACTGGAAAAGGTGATCGTGTGGGAGAGTTACTTGGTTTTGTACATACTGATTTATGTGGACCTATGTCAACTCAAGCATTAGGAGGCTATAGCTACTTCATTACCTTCACCGATGATCACTCACGGTTTGGGTATGTGTTCTTGATGAAACACAAGTCTGAAGCCTTTGAAAGGTTCAAAGAATTTAGAAATGAAGTAGAGAAACAACATGACAAGAGTATTAAAATACTTCGATCGGATCGAGGTGGTGAATACTTAAGTCAAGAGTTTCTTGATTATCTAAGAGACAATGGCATATTGTCTCAACGGACTCCGCCCTATACACCCACGACATAATGGTGTATCGAGGATCTTAGGACCTTGTTGGACATGGTCAGTCAATGATGAATCATGCAACTCTTCCCAAGTCCTTTTGGGGTTATGCATTGACATTTGTTTACTTGTTAAGCAGAATGCCTACAAGGTAGTCTCAACTACTCCATGAGATATGGAATGGTAAGAAACCTCATGTATCTTACTTGAAGATATGGGATTGTCACTGCTTATGTGAAGCGGTATGTCGACAAATTGGATGCTAAGTCGATAAATGTCTATTTATTGGATACCCTAAGGAAACAAGGGTTACCAATTCTATCATCTGTGGAACAAAAGGTGTTTGTTTGAGGCATCTTTGTGTTTCTAGAGAAAGAGTTTCTCTTGCAAGAAAACAGTGGGAGTGTCGTCGAGCTTGAGGAGGCTCGAGAGACTCAAATAGACATTAATGAGATACCTGGTGAAGCACAACAGCTGACAACTCATAGTGATGAGCAATCGGCTGGACCTATTGTAACACCACATCTTTGTAGATATGGTAGAATATGCAATATTCCTGAGAGATATGGATTTCTCGTAAGCGAATCGAATGACGTGTTACTCATTGATGATGAAGAGCCTACCAGTTATGAAGAAGTGCTGACAAGTTCAGAAAGGGATAAGTGGCTTGGTGCCATGAAGTCGGAAATGGATTCCATGTATGAAAACCAAGTTTGGAACTTGGTTGACCCACCTGAAGGCATAAAGCCTATAGGGTGCAAGTGGGTTTTCAAGAAGAAAACCGACATGGATGGTAATGTGATTACCTATAAGGCTAGATTGGTGGCGAAAGGATATCGTCAAAAGCAAAGTGTTGATTATGACGAAACCTATTCGCCTGTAGCTATGCTTAAATCCATTCGGATGCTCCTGGCCATAGCAGCTCATTATGATTATGAGATATGACAGATGGATGTGAAAACAGCTTTCCTTAATGGAAACTTGCTCGAGGACATGTATATGATACAGCCTGAGGGTTTCACATCGGTTGATAAAACCAAGGTATGCAAGTTGCGACGATCCATTTATGGATTGAAGCAAGCATCCAGGAGCTGGAATATCCGTTTTAATGAGACAATCAAAACATTTGATTTCTCACAAAATCCAGACGAACCTTGTGTGTACAAGAAGGTTAGTGGGAGTGCAGTCGTATTCCTAGTATTGTATGTCGATGACATACTACTTATAGGAAACGATGTTTGATCTTCTGATCGATTGAAGGTTTGGTTATCAAGACATTCTCCATGAAAGACACAGGAGAAGCAACCTACATCCTTGGGATTAAGATCTATAGAGATAGATCGAAGCAGTTGCTTGGTCTTTCGCGATCTACATATATAGGCCAAGTGCTAAAGAGGTTTATCATGTCGGAATCAAGAAAGGTTATCGCCCATCGGGCATGGGGTACACCTTTCGAAGTCTATGTCCGCGCCTGAGAAGGCGAGAGGATTTGCATGAGTAAGATTCCCTATGCATCATAGGATCTATCATGTATGCTATGTTATGTCACGAGGCCCGATGTATCGTATGCTCACGAGTGTCACGCGGCGGATACGATCGATCGAGGAATGGATCATTGGGCGGTATTAAGGCGATCATAAGTACTTGAGAAGAACTAAGGATGTGTTCCTAATATATGGAGAAGGGACATGGTGATACATGGGTATCACGGATGCGGATCGACGAGACAAGGATGATTCCATGTCTTGATGCGGGTATGTATTCACCTAGAATGGGCGCAATAAGTTGGAAAGGTTCCAAGCTTGACACTATAGCGGATTACGCCACTAAGGCGAGAATACGTTGCGGCTTTGGCAAGCGTGAAAGGCGGTTTGGATCAAGTAGTTCATCTATGAACTTGATGTGGTCTCATCAATGATCCAAACATGTGCTTCGCCCGCTATCATCTTATCGGAGAGATCATCGGTAGGAATGAAATACAAATCGAGAAAATTCCCCTTTGAAAGGATCTTAGCGGATCCTTTGACTAAAGCATTACCTCAAAGTAAGTTTGAGGGTCATGTTAGAGCTTATGGTATTGGATACCTTAGCGATTGGCATTAGGCCAAGTGGGAGTCTGTTAGTAATATATGAGAGATGTCCTAAGGCAATCGCCTTATGTATGAACCATTTATATGATAAATGAAGATTCACTATTTGAGTATACATGTTTTATGTATTTGATTGGATCTTAAACTCATTTCTTGAATGTCCACGATCGATTCACATGAGAGAATTTGTGATTGGATCACAACTAGTGAGTATCTCTACATGTGTAATTGTGATGTATCGGAATTATCCTAGTCGATGAATTGATGGATTTGGACACCATCAATTTGCCGAGACTAGCACAGTATACTCCTTGGTGTATCCAAGCGGTGATTCTCCTTTTGGAGACATAGTGATGTCGGAGTTGATCGTGGATGCTAGTTATGGTAACTAGTTCATTGGAGTGACCAACCGTAAGACTTCATATGGTTTTCTTCATATATAGATATGTCAATGAAGTTCTTACTGTGGCTTAAGTGCGATGTTCCTTTGACTTGCGGTATTCAAGTCATCTTGATCATAAAGACTTATGCTTTGACATCTTAAGCAAGCATCTCTTAGGAGATGTGGACCCAGGATGATTGGGTATAAGTCGAAGTGATCGAAGGTGTTTGAATAGCCTATAAAGGATTCACCACTCCTTGCGAGGAGATGTATACCCATGGCCTCTCGTCGGATTGTTACTAAAGTCTTTGGCCAAAGCAATACATGTTTAGAGTAAGGTACTCTTCGATACATGTGGAGTAACTAGAATCCGTAGGACGAGGAAATGATACTTGGGCTAGGTGTGACGTAGTCAGCCTAGTGGGGACTGACACAATAGACCATGTCCTGAACCAAGTGGGTATAAGATGAGTGAAGGGAATGGGGCACGATTCATTCAAGCTACTGAAGGGTTTCAGAAATAGTTCTGGATCAACCGTTGATCTTTTAGGTTAATTGGGGATCATGATGTACTACTAGGTGCCACTCATGATCGTTCTATAATTAATGGTTAATTATAGACGGCCAACATAAACCGAGAACCTATTTGGTCACACGCACAACGAGCGTAATCCAAAGGATTTAAAGCGAGCTTGAGAATGGGATTCTCGGCCAGAGAAACTATGTTTGGTTGGACCAAACATAAGCGAGCATGAAATTGTTTGATCGCAATGGGCGTGGATGGGCGTGTCTTATGAAGACATAATGGATGGACCAAAATGGTTTGGTTCTAATCCAATGGATGAGAATAAACCAAAGGGTTTGGTTTATATTAAGCGAATGAACCAAAGGTTGGTTGATTCGTTTTTTAACTTAAAATAAACCATCATGGTTTGGTTTATTTTAACTTATCTTAATGGAGGCGGGTTAGGGCTTTATGGATATGATCCATTAACCATTAAGAGAATTAGTTCTCTATAAAAAGTGGGCTTAAGGGATTGTTAAACCCTAACTAATCCAATCCAAACCCTAATGTTGCCGCCCAACCGTTGTTGCCGCCCAAGCCTCCTCCTTGCCGCCCAACTGCTGCCGTTCACCCATCTTCATTGAGGCACTTGCTTCCTTCCTCGGCGCCTATCTCCTCCACCAAGCTGTCCAGTTTTCTGGACAGCTTCTCCTCTCTCGTCGGGCGTCGTTTGGGCGACGGTTAGTGCTCCGACAGCGGCTAACATACGGGGATTTGATCTCCGGTAATCCTCTAGTGGAGGGCGAAGGATTCGTCAAGCGGTTGTGAATACCTCTCGGAGAAGCGAGTCTTGAGGACTTGTTTTGGATCAATTTGGATTCGGATCGTGATCATCTCTCGATCACGTCGTCTTCAACCGCGAGGCTAGTAACCCGTCTGAAGGCGAAGCTCGTGACTTAGCGAAGTCATCGAGGCTCGGCGTGGATCGGATAGAGGCGATTCTTACGAGGATCGTTCCGGTTGATGCCGTTCCCGCTACACGTCATACGGAAGGTATAACGTAGTTTAATTTCCTTTTATTGCAATTTTAATTTACGGTTATGTCTACACTTGTTGTAATAGCATGCGTGTGTTGTGTGGGTTGTAATAAATAGGAGTATTTATTATTTTTATTGCTTCCGCTGTGCTCATGTTTACGAAACATGATCGAACACACACACGCCGCGGTGCCGGAAACCCAACAAGTTTTTTGGCTGGGCTTTACGCCCAGAGTCAGGGGCAACAAAATCTGCCTTGTGGGGTGGACCACATGCCCCGCGAACCCAAAGAGGGGTGTAGCCACATCTTCTAGCTGAGCATTCCTCAGCTGCATCTGTCCGAAAGCCTCCTGAAAGAGGATATTGATGGAGCTTCCCGAGTCGACCAATACCCTAGCCACTTCGTAATTGGCTAGGGATATTCGGATAACTAAGGCGTCCGTGTGGGGCAGTAGGACACCTTGAAGATCTTCCGGCCCGAATGACACGGGCGGTGCAGTTTGAATAGTCTGGTCGGTGATGATGGCCAGACTCTCCATGAGACGGGCGTATAACTTCCGCACCCGATTGGAGTCCCCGTTAATGGGTCCTCCGGCTATAACATGGATAACCCCCGTGTGGGAGCGTTATTTAGATTGGATGAGGGGCCCTCACCTGACAGGCCCTCTTGAGAAACAACCTCCTGGGACAGCATTTGGGGGAACGTAACTTGCGGTTGTTGATCATACGGCCCTGGGCGGACCGTATTGGGTCGTTGCCCTCGCCGTGCTGGCCCTCCTGTCTAAAACTGCAATTGTGGGTATGCGGTTCGGAGGCGATCCAGCTCCTCTTATAGCTTGAAACATTGGCCACTAGCGTGGCCATACTCCATATGATATTGGCAGAAAAATGGGGAGGGGGGGTTACGTGGTATCCCCCTATATCCTAAGGGTCGTTGCAGTAGACCCTGCTGATCATAGAATTTCATCTCCCGCTCCTTCCAAGTCCTTGCGTGAGGAGGTGCCTCAGCGGCCATAATTTGTAATGGCAGCACAGGGGCGAGCGCCCTGTAACAATAGTCGAGGCCTAGGAGCCTCTTGTCGAAAGGGTCACGCATAACCTCGACGAGGAGGTACTTGAGGGGCGATGGGGCGAGTTCTTTCGGCTGGGACTGCCGCGGCAGCACGTTCAACTCTCCGCACTTGCAGTCCTTCCTCCTCGCGGATGAATTGTTCTGCACGACTTAACAACTCCTCATAGCTGTTAGCAGGTTGTCTCAAAAGGGAACTGAGGAAGGGGCCTTCATTCAGTCCGTGCGGAATGGAGACTCTGAAAGATTCTGATCTTGCAGAAGGAATACCCCTAGCTGCAGAGGTAAACCGGTGAAGATACCCTCTGAGTGATTCTGAGGGCCCTTGCGTGATGTGCATCAAGAAAGAGGCATCATGCTTATACACCTTGCAGCTGGCGAACTCCCGGCTAAACATCCCCTGAAAATTAGCAAAACAAGTGATGGACCCCGGAGGCAGAGTTTTAAGCCATTTTTGTGCCGAACCAGTTAAGGTAGTCCGGAAGACTCGACATTTGAGGGCATCGGTATAACAGTGAAGCGAGGCCGCTCCATCGAACTGCGAGAGATGCTCTTCGGGATCCGTCGAGCCATCGTACTTATCTACCTAGGGGGTCCGGAAGTACGATGGGGGGATTTCAGAGAGGATGTCCATGGTAAAAGGACTGGACTCATAGACATCTGGAGGCCTGGTCGACCGACTTTCACCCTGTTCTTCCCGTCGAGTCTGGGTTAAGGGTATAGTATTCTGAGGTGCTCTCCCCCCAAGTCCTTCTCCAGGTGCTACTTCAACATGAATGGCTGTACGAGATGGAGGAGGCATTTCTGGGGGTGGGCCTCGGGAAGAAGGTTCTCCGGAATGAGGATGAAGATATCCGGTCCTTCTTTCTCTAGCGAGGGCCTCCATAACAGCGTCATCCACCAGAGCCTTCAACTGTGATGGTAAGATGGTAATGGGGTGTTCCTCCGCTGCGGAGGCAACTGGCTGTTGTATCTCTTCCGGCTGCATCTCGACGTCCAGCTCAAAGTTCCCACAGACGACGCCAACTGATGCGGTGAGGAAATATGCGTTCACCTCCTTTCGATGCGACGAAGGCACGAAGGAAGCTTTGGGGGTTCTCACAGGCCGCAACGGTAAAAATGATGAGAAGACGAATCAAAGAAACGCAAAACCAACACTGGCAATGAAAACTAGAACACAGGATATAACGTGGTTCGGAATGAGTATTCCTACTCCACGGAGGTGAGCTCTCTCACCGGGGACAATGCCCAAACACTTTCCACTATGAACGTCCTCCTTTTCGGAAAGGAAACTTCCCGAGGCGGAGGGAAAAGTCTCTTACAATTTAATCTCAATACAAAGAAGAGTACACGCAATGTGATAGCGAAGGTCGCTACTCTCCTTCTCCGGCGAGGTGGTGGTAGCTCTCCTCCTCCTGTATCTTCGTCTCTTGCTTGTTGGAATAATTGCGGATCTCCCTTTCTTCTATCCTCTTTCTCCCTTTTATCCTCCTTCTCTGATCTATCGCTACCTCGCGGATTATTCCCATCGTACACGTGGCCACCACGTCCACCTGGAAAATAATTCTGTTACAGATACGAGGGGCGAAGGCTCCTCGGAATATTATGTGGGGACCTCTCCTTCTGTTACATAACGCCTCCTCATCTACATTTCAGGAAACTAGGTTAGCATGTCCCCCTCGACCATCCACTTTTGGTGAAACTAACTTAGGTCTATAGCTCACGGATGGTATAACCTTTGGGCTCCCTGCTAGCCTGAACCCACTCTCCTTCTTCCCTCACTGAACGACCTCTGGATTGCCCAGGCTGAACCAATTTTTATCTTTCCCATTTGCCTCTATAATTATCTGGCCGAACCGATTCTTATCTGTCCCGTTTGCCTCAAAGATTATCTGGCCAAGCCGATTCTCATCCGTCCCGTCTGCCTCTATGATTATCTGGCTGAACCGATTCTGGTTTATTTCCCACCGAAGTGTCTCCTCCCGCCTTCGCCTTACCGTGTTGTTTGCTTTCACTAGCTTTCCCGTGCCAATTATTTCAAACGCTTGCGCTCGAACCGTTCCTCTCTTCTTTCTACACTGAACCCGTTAATTGGTTCGGGTAACACCTTGCCTGTGAGCTCATAGAGAAGAGGTAACGACGGTATCATCCACGTTGAGGTCGGTGACGTTTCTGTTAGTGAAAGCCCTAGAGTCAATCATATGATGATTATTGTGTGGACTTTATTGTATCATATTCCTATTTATGAAGGCATGGTTATTATATTTACTTGCATTGGTGTCAAATAAACTAAGTATAATAATGTCCTTGAGTAGAAGGTTCTTATCTATATTAATCGATTGGTTGAATCGATAATGAGATGATATAGAGAACATTACTCTTAATCATTCCTAGTCAAGTATTAACATTCAGGGACAATGTTAATGCGTAGAGACTAGCATGTAGGTCAACTCGATGACTTGATCTCACAAGTCATGGATATGAGATATCAAGTTGACACATGGATATGCATTAGAGAATGTATACTGAATGACCCGTCATGAGAAAGTATCATGGATCATTATATGAGTGTCATATACTTTCTCATGTGACTATTAGTATGACTATTAGTCCTTGGACCTGAAGTCACCATGGTTCCTTACATAAGGAGTTGCATACTTTGGTTTCGTCAAACGTCACCCGTAAATGGGTGGACTATAAAGGCGATTACTGGGTATGTAATAAATTATGCAGAGGGATGTGAGTGATATAGATGAGATCTATCCCTCCTATATAACGGGAGTGACATCGTTATTCTTGATAGAGTGAGACCACGAAGTGCATGACCATGCCCAAATGAGTCAATATGAGATATTGAGCTCATTTGATTAGAGTGAGTCTACTTAGAGTTCAAGATATAGATTGTACCGAGGATGACACGGTCTATGTCTCAATTGGTCAATCTAGATGTCAAGGATAGAGAGACATTGTCACATATTATGAGAGTCACAATTAGTAGTCACAAAGGTAATGTTGGATCTCAATATTCTTGTAACTTGGGTAGCAATGATGTGTTTCTAGATACCGCTCATTGCTTATGTTCCTAAATCGGTTTAGAAGCATTGTCAACGTTACAAGAATCTATAGGGTCACACACAACGGGCAATTAGATGGAGATTAGATTCATATGATGAACCATGAGGATTAGGTTCATGGGATGAACCAAATTGGATTAAGAGTAATCCAAATTAGACTAATTGAGTTAGACTCAATTTGATTCAAGTGTTGAATGAGTCTAATTTAGATTTGATTCATTGAGTCAATTTAAATTAATGAATAGAGATTCATTAAATAAAATTGACTTGAATCAAGTGGTTAGATTTGATCAACCATGGGAGATAAGAGGTCAAGTTTGACTTGACTTGAGAGAGAAGATGAATGGTCAATTTTGACTTGATCAATTGCCATGTCATGGTGACATGGCATGGGGGCTGGCCAATGATGGTGTTCCACATCATCATGGACTTATCATGTGGTGTCACCTCATGAGGGAGACCAAGATCCATTGACTATTGGAATTACATGCATGCATGGTACCCCCCCCCCCCCAACTTGAAGTGGCCAGCCACTATTATTCAAGGGAGAAATTATTTTGTGTGTAACTCCATCTTCTTTCTTCCTTGCTCTTCCTCAAGCTCTCTCTCTAATTCCTCATGTTGGCCGAAACTTCCAAGGAGTGCTAGGACACTCTAGGTTATTTTTCTTCTCCATTTGTCCATGTGGATACTTGTAGAGGAGTGTACACTTGACACTCTTGAGTTCCGGCAAAGTATTTGGACAAGCGAAGGGCGTCACTACGAGGATAACGCTCTCATCATATAGATCTATGGTAGATCTAGGTTTTCATAACACATACATGTAGTTTTATTTTTTATATCTTCGCACGGATCCGTGGCCGGGCTTCCGAGGTTTCCGCAATGCAAAAAGCGGTTTTTGCGGCTTGGAAAGTCCAACAGTGGTATCAGAGCCACATGCGAAGTATGTATATGTTTTAAATTTGTAGTTTTTGTATTATATATAAAAAATACAGATTTTTAAGTTTCTGTAAATTTCCTATTTTTATAGAATGTTTGGGTATTTTTCTCGAAGAGTCGAAGCAACAAGTGTTGGGACACTTGTAGGCTTCAACCACCGAGAAAAACTCTCCGAAACGGCGAGTTCTTACTTTAGGTTTTTGGGACAACGATTTAAGTCATTGTAACATCAAGTAGGGATACTCGCAAAGTTTATTTTTACGAGTAGGGGCGCTTCCCCTATCCCTGAAAGGAGCCTTGTCCCGTGATCGCGCCCGAAAACCGCTTAGCGGGACCGTTACGGAGAGGTGACTCATAAACTTGAAAAAAAAAGAAAAATTATAGAAATTTTTGTGAAATACATAATTTAGAATTATGTATAATTCTGTGATGGTCATGGCCCAAGAACCCCAATATGATTGTATGATAATGTGTTGTAATTCATAATACGACCTGCGTGCCGTTTTTGTGGTTGTGCATGTTGTATAGGGTATGCGACTTGCGCGTCGTGCCTCTTATTTTAGAATTATAGTTGTAAATAGTTTTAGACTTGAATGTAACTCGAGTTTCATGTTTGTAATGTACAAAAATGGAGCGGTGGAAGGTCCACTTGTAGATGGAGTTACGAGGAGGGAGTCGACAACACATGCCGGTCAAAGGAGGCGCTTGGAGAAGCCGCTAACCCTAGGTTGACCGTATGATCTTCTCATTGGCTTGAGAAGATCGTAGTAGGTTCATGACCTAATCACAATTAATATATGTATATATATATATATATATATATATATATATATATATATTTGTTTTGCTTGTATGTATGTGATGCATGCTAGTAAATTTTGTTTGTATGTATATGATGCATGCTAGGATATTTTGTTGGGTTTCCGGCACCGCGGCGAGTGTGTGTTCGAACATGTTTCGTAAACATGTGCACAGTGGAAGAAATAAAAATAATAAATCTACATTTATTACAACACACACATCACACGCATGCATAGTACAACATGTGTAGACATAACCATAAATTTAAATTTTGCAATAAAAGGAAATTTAACTACGTATACCTTTCGTATCACGTGTAGCGGGAACGACATCAACCGGAACGATCCTCGCTAGAATCGTCTCTATCCGTATCCATGCCGAGTATCTTCGGGATGACTTCACAAAGTCACGAGCTTAGTCTTAGTACGGGTTACTAGCCTCGTGTTGAAGACGACGTGATCGAGAGAGGATCACGATCCGAATCCAAATTCGGATCCAAAGACGAGTCCTCAAAACTCGCTTCTCCGGAGAGGTATTCATCAACCGTTTGACGAATCCTTCGTCCTCCACCTATGAGGATTACCGAAGATCGAATCCCCGGTAAGTTAGGCCCTGTCGGAGCTCCAACCGTTGTCCAAACGATGCTCCGACGAGAGGGAAACAAGCTGTCCAGAAAACTGGACAGCTTTGGTGGAGGAATTAGGGCCGGCCAAAAAGGTAGGATGAAGATCACCTTGATGCCAAACCCAATGGAGATCACCGGAGCTCCTCGCCGACTCGCCAGCAAGAGTGAAGGTCAGCACCTTCTGGACGCCGGCCAAGGAGCTTCAAGGTGGGCGGCGGCAAGGAGGAGGGTTGGCGCCGAAATCCCCAAGGGGAGGTGGGCGGCAACTATTAGGTTAGGGTTTTTATTAGTTAGGGCTTAACAAACCCTTAAGCCCTCTTTTATAGAGAACTAATTCTCTTAATGGTTATTGGATCATAACCATAAGACCCGTTAACCCGCTCCATTAATATAAGTTAAAATAAACCAAACCATGATGGTTTATTTTAAGTTAAAACGAACCGAACCAACTTTGGTTCATTCGTTTAAAATAAACCAAACCCTTTGGTTTATTCTCTTCCATTGGATTAGAACCAAACCATTTTGGTTCATCCATTATGTCTTCATAAGACACGGCCCATCCACGCTTCCATTGCGACTGAAACAATTTCATGCTCGCTTCTTGTTTGGTCCAACCAAACTTAGTTTCTCTCGGTCTGAGAATCTCATTCTCAAGCTCGTTATAAATCCTTCGAATTACGCTCATTGTGCGTGTAACCAAATAGGTTCTCGGTTTATGTTGGCCATCTATAATTAACCATTAATTATAGAACGATCATGAGTGGCACCTAGTAGTACATCATGATCCCCAATTAACCGAAAAGATCAACGGTTGATCCAGAACTATTTCTAAAACCCTTCAGCAGCTCGAATGAATCGTGCCCCATTCCCTTCACTCATCTTATACCCACTTGGTTCAGGACATGGTCTATAGTGTCAGTCCCCATTAGGCTGACTACGTCACACCTAGCCCAAGTATCATTTCCTCGTCCTACGGATTCTAGTTACTACACATGTATCGAAGAGTACCTTACTCTAAACATGTAATGCTTTGGCCAAAGACTTTAGTAACAATCCAACGAGAGGCCATGTGTATACATCTCCTTGTAAGGAGTGGTGAATCCATTATAGGCTATTCAAACACCTTCGATCACTTCGACTTATACCCAATCATCCCGGGTCCACATCTCCACAAAGATGCTTGCTTAAGATGTCAAAGCATAAGTCTTTATGATCAAGATGACTTGAATACCGCAAGTCAAAGGAACATCACACTTAAGCTACAGTAAGAACTTCATTGACATATCTATATATGCAGAGAACCATATGAAGTCTTACGGCTGGTCACTCCAATGAACTAGTTACCATAACTAGCATCCACGATTAACTCCGGACATCACAATGTCTCCAGCCAGTGAGAATCAGCTACTTGGAAACACCAAGGAGTATACCTCGTGCTAGTCTCGACAGAATTGATGGTGTCCAAATCCATCAATTCATCGACTTGGGATAATTCCGATACATCACAATTACACATGTAGAGATACTCACTAGTTGTGATCCAATCACAAATTCTCTCATGCTGTGAATCGTATCGTGGACATTCAGTAAATGAGTTTAAGATCCAATCAAATACATGAAAACATGTATACTCAAATAGTGAATCTTCATTTATCATATAAATGGTTCATACATAAGGCGATTGCCTTAGGACATCTCTCATATATTACTAACAGACTCCCACTTGGCCTAATGCCAATCGCTACGGTATCCAATACCATAAGCTCTAACATGACCCTCAAACTTACTTTGAGGTAATGCTTTAGTCAAAGGATCCGCTAAGTTCCTTTCAGTGAGAATTTTCTCGATTTGTATTTCGTTCCTACTGATGATCTCTCTGATAATATGATAGCGGCGAAGCACATGTTTGGATCGTTGATGAGACCTTGGCTCTTTCGCCTGTGCAATTGCTCCATTGTTGTCGCAGTAAACCGGTATTGCTTCAACAATGGCCGGAATCACACCAAGTTCATGAACGAACTTCTTGATCCAAACCGCTTCCTTTGTCGCCAGGCCGCAATGTATTCTCGCCTCAATGGTAGAATCCGCTCTGATGTCTTGTTTGGAACTTTTCCAACTCATCGCCCCATTCAAGGTGAACACGATCCATCGAGACCTGGAATCATCCTTATGCTGCGAAGGTGGCATTCGTATACCAGCGTATCACCATGTCCCCTTCTCCATATATTAGGAACACATCCTTAGTTCTTATCAAGTACTTAAGGATCGTCTTATGACCACCCAATGATCCATTCTGGATCGGGATCAGATCTCGCCGTGACACTCGTGAGCGTACGATACATCGAGCCTCATACATAACATAGCATACATGATAGATCCTATTGCGGATGCATAGGGAATCTTACTCATGCAAATCCTCTCGTCTTCTGTACGCGGACACATAGACTTCGAAAGGTGTACCCCATGCCTGATGGGTAGGTAACCTTTCTTGGATTCTGACATGCTAAACCTCTTTAGCAATCGGTCTATATATGTAGACTGTGAAAGACCAAGCAACCGTTTCGATCTATCTCTATAGATCTTAATCTCGAGGATGTAGGTTGCTTCTCCCAGGTCTTTCATGGAGAATATCTTGGATAACCAAACCTTAACTGACTGTAAGATTGAAACATCATTTTCTATAAGTAATATGTCATCAACATATAATACTAGAAACACGACTGCACTCCCACTAACCTTCTTGTACACACAAGGTTCGTCTGGATTTTGTGAGAAATCAAACTTTTTGATTGTCTCATCAAAATGGATATTCCAGCTCCTGGATGCTTGCTTCAATCCATAAATGGACCGTCACAATTTGCATACCTTGGTTTTATCAACCGATGTGAAACCCTCAGGCTGTATCATATACACGTCCTCGAGCAGGTTTCCATTAAGGAAAGCTGTTTTCACATCCATCTGCCATATCTCATAATCATAATGAGCCGCTATGGCCATGAGCATCCGAATGGATTTAAGCATAGCTACAGGCGAATATGTTTCGTCATAATCAACACCTTGCTTTTGACGATATCCTTTCGCCACCAATCTAGCCTTTTAGGTAATCACATTACCATCCATGTCAGTTTTCTTCTTGAAAACCCACTTTCACCCTATAGGCTTGATGCCTTCAGGTGGGTCAACCAAGTTCCAAACTTGGTTTTCATACATGGAATCCATTTCCGACTTCATGACATCAAGCCACTTATCCCTTTCTGAACTTGTCAGCACTTCTTCATAACTGGTAGGTTCATCATCATCAATTAGTAACACATCGTTCGATTCACTTATGAGAAATCCATATCTCTCAGGAATGTTGCGTGTTCTACCAGATCTACGAAGATGTGGTGTTACAATAGGTCCAGCTGATTGCTCATCACTATGAGTTGTCGGCTGTTGTGCTTCACCAGGTATCTCATCAATGTCTATTTGAGTCTCTCGAGCCTCCTCAAGCTCAACGACACTCCCACTGTTTTCTTGCAAGAGAAACTCTTTCTCTAGAAATACAACATGCCTTGAAACAAACACCTTTTGTTCCACAGGATGATAGAATTGGTAACCCCTTGTTTCCTTAGGGTATCCAATAAATAGACATTTATCAGACTTAGCATCTAATTTGTCTGATACAGTCCGCTTCACATAAGCAGGACAACCCCATATCTTCAAGTAAGATACATGAGGTTTCTTACCATTCCATATCTCATATGGAGTAGTAGAGACTACCTTGGTTGGCATTCTGTTTAACAAGTAAACAGCTGTCTGAAGTGCATAGCCCCAAATAGACTTGGGAAGATTTGCATGATTCATCATTGACCTAACCATGTCCAACAAGGTCCGGTTACGCCTCTCAGATACACCATTATGCTGTGGTGTATATGGCGGAGTCCATTGAGACAATATACCATTGTCTCTTAGGTAATCAAGAAACTCCTAACTCAAGTATTCACCACCTTGATCCGATCGAAGTATTTTAATACTCTTGTCATATTGTTTCTCTACTTCATTTTTGAATTCTTTGAACCTTTCAAAGGCTTCAGACTTGTGTTTCATCAAGAACACATACCCAAACAGTGAGTGATCATCGGTGAAGGTAATGAAGTAGCTATAGCCTCCTAAAGCTTGAGTTGACATAGGTCCACATACATCAGTATGTATTAGACCTAGTAACTCTCCCACTCGTTCACCTTTTCCAGTAAAAGGTAACTTAGTCATCTTGCCTTTTAAGCATGATTCGCATGTATCGTATGAATCCAATTCAAACGATTCCAGAATTCCACATCTGTGTAATTCGGACATGTGTTTCTTGCTTACATGGCCAAGATGACAATGCCACATGTAGGAGTCTAATTGATTATCTTTTCGAGCACGCTTGTTGCTCGCTTCGATATTGAAAATGCCACTGGATACGTCCAACGTATAAATGTCATTGCTCAAAGTTCTGGTTCCATAAAGTATGTCATTCAAAGTTATGTAACAATAATTGTTACTAAAAGTTAAATGATACCCATTTCTATTTAAACAAGAAATAGAAATGATATTCTTTATCAACGAAGGAACATAAAAGCAATTGTCCAGTTCTAAGACAAGTCCTGCAGGGAGTTTCAACAAATATGTTCTGATGGCGAGTGCAGCAACCTTTGCTCCATTCCCAACACGTAAATTTGACTCTCCCTTGATGAGTCTTCTTCTATTCCTTAGCCCATGTATGTCATTACATATATGTGAGCCACACCCAGTATCCAATACCCGAGTGTCTGAGGAAATAGAATGACAATCAATAACGAAGATATATGAAAATAAAGGAGCATCTTATGCCTTATTCTTCTTCATGGACTCAAGATAAATCTTGCAATTTCTTCGCCAATGGCCCTACTTTCCATAATGATGGCAAGTACCCTTTTGAGCTGGTTCTGCCTTTTTAGCCTTTTTCTTCTTCCCCTTCTGTTATTCCTTTGACTCCCTCTTAGAACCTTTCTTCGAGGAATCAACTAACAACACCGTCCCCTGCTCATGCTTCTCAAAAGGCTCCACAGTCTTCAGCATGTTGAGCAGTACCACAGATGAACCTTCTTTCATCTCAGAGGTGAAGAGGAGCTTGGAGACTTCGAACCTTTCGAATCTCACTTGCTCATCAACCAACTCATAAAGATGAAAGACTATGGTATGAGCATCCATATGCTCATGCTGCTTCCGCAGCTCAGGTACCATCATGGCTAGCATGATGCAACTCACCATTTCAGAATCATTCACATGTTTCTGATAGGCCAACAATTGGTCCAGAGTTGCATTGTCACTAGGATGGGCAGGAAGAGGCGCTTCAAGGACAAACGCAAGCTTTTCCACCTTGAGAACAATTCTCAAGTTTCTAAGCCAGTCCAAGAAGTTCGGCCCAGTCAATTTATTCGAATCCAAAATGGAACGCAAATTCAAAGACATCAAGATCAATCTTAGAAATACAAAATGAGCATATATGAGAAAGATGATTTAAAATGCATCAATATACATCCATAAATCCCATTCATTTTTCGAATTTCAAAAAACCCCAAAATTACTTCGGGAGATCGTAGGTCCATCTCCGAATGGGATGATATCCATCATAGATATGAACAACCTTGGAGAGAGTCCAACAAGTCATTCATAACTACGATGGTAGGTATCAAATATACCGATTGTATATCATGTATATACAACTATCACAATGTGCTATCAACTAATTGAATGTTCACACATACATTGGGTTGTTAACACATTAACAAGTATGCATCATATGCATAGCACCCAACTTCACCTCCCTTTACATCGACCTTGGAGAGAGTCCAACAAGCCGATGCTCCAGGTTAAAGCCAACCCATTAATCGAGAAATAGTTTTAATATGGTTAGAGCGCATTCAACCAATTAGCTCGGCTTGGAGAGAGTCCAACAACCAAAGCTAACGATTGACCTCTGACTCTTACCATATTAGTATTAAACTATTTCATGGTTTGAACATGTTCGGGTTCGAGCCGGGCTTGGAGAGAGTCCAACAACCCAAACAAGAAATAGAACTCTGGTTCTAACCATATTAATGGAAGGTGTAGGCTTTAATATTGAGTAAGGGTTTTTATGTCTCATCCTCTTTGCATGCAAATAACTATTATCTACATGGCATGACATACATGACATACATCTACATGTCACGACATGCATGACATAATGATATGCATCTAATGCAATTACATGACATACAATTATGTCATGTACAATATTTCCTTATATGTCATAACTATTTATGGAAATAAAATACGTTTAAAATTTGATTCTACAAATCAAATCATGATTAAATTAGGAAACAAATTTCCAAATCTAATCACATATTTTATTTGTGGAAATAATTGATTAAAGAAAATCAATTTAGGAAACCAATTTCCTAAATCATCAAAACTACTTATGGAAATTAAATATTTTAAGATTTGATTTCCCAAATCAAATAATGATTAAATTAGGAAATAAATTTCCAAATCTAATCAAATATTTTATTTATGGAAAATATCAATTTCCATAAATACTTCCAACTTTCCAAAAGTGGAAGATTTCCATAAATACTTCTAGACTTTCCAAAATTAAAAAAATTCCATAAATACTTCTAACTTTCCAAAAGTAGAAAATTTCCAGAAATATCATTATGACTATCGCAAAACAATTTTACGATTATGTCGAAACACAACCTGGGCTCTGATACCACTGTTGGGTTTTCGGCACCGCGGCGAGTGTGTGTTCGAACATGTTTCGTAAATATGTGCACAGCGGAAGAAATAAAAATAATAAATCTACATTTATTACAACACACACATCACACGCATGCATAGTACAACATGTGTAGACATAACCGTAAATTTAAATTTTGCAATAAAAGGAAATTTAACTACGTATACCTTTCATATCACGTGTAGCGGGAACGGCATCAACCGGAACGATCCTCGCTAGAATCGTCTCTATCCATATCCACGCCGAGTATCTTCGGGATGACTTCATAAAGTCATGAGCTTCGTCTTCGTACGGGTTACTAGCCTCGTGTTGAAGATGACGTGATCGAGAGAGGATCACGATCCGAATCCAAATTCGGATCCAAAGACGAGTCCTCAAAACTCGCTTCTCCGGAGAGGTATTCGTCAACCGTTTGACGAATCCTTCGTCCTCCACCTATGAGGATTACCGAAGATCGAATCCCCGGTAAGTTAGGCACTGTTGGAGCTCCAACCATCGTCCAAACGATGCTCCGACGAGAGGGAAACAAGCTGTCTAGAAAACTGGACAGCTTTGGTGGAGGAATTAGGGCCAGCCAAAAAGGTAGGATGAAGCTCACCTTGATGCCAAACCCAATGGAGATCACCGGAGCTCCTCCGGCAACAGCTCGACGCCGGCAAGAGTGAAGGTCAGCACCTTCTGGATGCTAGCCAAGGAGCTTCAAGGTGGGCGGTGGCAAGGAGGAGGGTTGGCGCCGAAATCCCCAAGGGGAGGTGGGCGGCAACTATTAGGTTAGGGTTTTTATTAGTTAGGGCTTAACAAACTCTTAAGCCCTCTTTTATAGAGAACTAATTCTCTTAATGGTTATTGGATCATAACTATAAGGCCCGTTAACCCGCTCCATTAATATAAGTTAAAATAAACCAAACCATGATGGTTTATTTTAAGTTAAAACGAACCGAACCAACTTTGGTTCATTCGTTTAAAATAAATCAAACCCTTTGGTTTATTCTCCTCCATTGGATTAGAACCAAACCATTTTGGTTCATCCATTATGTCTTTATAAGACACGACCCATCCACGCTTCCATTGCGACTGAAATAATTTCATGCCCGCTTCTTGTTTGGTCCAACCAAACTTAGTTTCTCTCGGTCTGAGAATCTCATTCTCAAGCTCGTTTTAAATCCTTCGGATTACGCTCGTTGTGCATGTGACCAAATAGGTTCTCGGTTTATGTTGGTCGTCTATAATTAACCATTAATTATAGAACGATCATGAGTGGCACCTAGTAGTACATCATAATCCCCAATTAACCGAAAAGATCAACGGTTGATCCAGAACTATTTCTGAAGCCCTTCAGCAGCTCGAATGAATCGTGCCCCATTCCCTTCACTCAGCTTATACCCACTTGGTTCAGGACATGGTCTATAGTGTCAGTCCCCACTAGGCTGACTACGTCACACCTAGCCCAAGTATCATTTCCTCGTCCTACGGATTCTAGTTACTGCACATGTATCGAAGAGTACCTTACTCTAAACATGTAATGCTTTGGCTAAAGACTTTAGTAACAATCCGACGAGAGGCCATGGGTATACATCTCCTCGCAAGGAGTGGTGAATCCTTTATAGGCTATTCAAACACTTTCGATCACTTCGACTTATACCCAATCATCCCGGGTCCACATCTCCTCAGAGATGCTTGCTTAAGATGTCAAAGCATAAGTCTTTATGATCAAGATGACTTGAATACCGCAAGTCAAAGGAACATCGCACTTAAACTACAGTAAGAACTTCATTGACATATCTATATATGCAGAGAACCATATGAAGTCTTACGGCTGGTCACTCCAATGAACTAGTTACCATAACTAGCATCCACGATTAACTCCGAACATCACAATGTCTCCAGCCAGTGAGAATCAGCTGCTTGGATACACCAAGGAGTATACCTCGTGCTAGTCTCGACAGAATTGATGGTGTCCAAATCCATCAATTCATCGACTAGGGATAATTCCGATACATCACAATTACACATGTAGAGATACTCACTAGTTGTGATCCAATCACAAATTCTCTCATGCTGTGAATCGTATCGTGGACATTCAGTAAATGAGTTTAAGATCCAATCAAATACATGAAAATATGTATACTCAAATAGTGAATCTTCATTTATCATATAAATGGTTCATACATAAGGCGATTGCCTTAGGACATCTCTCATATATTACTAACATATTTTACTTGTATGTATGTGATGCATGCTAGTATAATACTTGTATGTATGTGATGCATGCTAGTATAGGATAATAAATGCCTTAATACGTATATTATACACATTCATGATTAGATTAGATCATAATCGAATCAACTCGAAAAATGCTTACCAAGTCTTGATACCCATCACTACCTCGATCATTTGTAGTTGTTGAATCTGCCAAAGCAGAGCAACGCATATTATCTTGGTAGGGTGCGGAGGGACAATCTTGGTCCCGCCTATCACGGCTTAGGTTTGAGTAAGCTCAATTAGATTGAGTAAAATTAGTTAACTCAATTGGATCGAGTAGAACTATAGACATATTCCAACCATTGGAAAGATAGGATAAGATCGCATTTACACTAAATCTTGGGCGATTTAGCCAAAGCTAACTCAAGGTCTTTTGTAAATGTGGGTCTTGATCCTATAAACAAGAGTTGCATAGAGATGTAATCGGTAATGTGTTACCCACCGATCATACTAAGTCTTGGGTGATTTAGCCAAAGCTAATTCAAGGCTTAATATTATATGAACCTTGTCCCGTAGGAATTATAGCATGTTTGTATGAATCTAGTAATGTGGTTTGACCACATCCATAACTCGATTCTACAAAAGTCCTATAATTCAGTGGGAGCATCATTTGATTAAAGGCCTAATTAAATGATAAAAGGAATATGATATTAATTTTCTGCATTGTGTATGTTGTAGATTACTATGTCGACAAACATGAACACTCTCTCCCTGCGTTCTGTCCTTGAGAAGGTCAAGCTCAATGGAGCAAATTTCCTGGACTGGTACAAGAACCTGAGAATCGTTCTCACCCAAGAAAGAAAACTGTACATCCTGGAGCAGCCCATTCCAGAGGCACCTCCTGCCACTGCTTCGCGAAATGACAAAGATGCTTACAAGAAGCATCAAGATGATGCATTAGATGTGTCATGTCTCATGCTCGCGACCATGAACTCTGAGCTTCAGAAGCAACACAAGTTCATGTATGCTTATGATATGGTTGAACATCTTCGTCAACTATATCAAGGACAAGCAAGGCACGAGAGATATGAAGTCTCAAAGGCATTGTTTCAGTCCAAGATGCAAGATGGGACTCCCATAGGTCCATATGTACTCAAGATGATTGGGTACGTAGAAAACCTACAGAGATTGGGATTCCCACTTGGGCAAGAGCTGACCACTGACTTGATCTTGCAGTCTTTTCCACAAAGCTACAATCAATTTGTCATGAATTACAACATGAATGAAATTGATAAGCCACTGCCTGAGATGCTCAACATGTTGAGAACTGCTAAGCTCAACCTTAAGAAGGAAAAATCTGACTCCATTTTGATGGTGCAAAAGAAGAAAGGCAAGGGCAAGCCTAAAGGTAAGGGAATGTCCCAAGCCAAGGGCAAAGGCAAAGAACTGAAACCCAAAGGAGGGGTGGCCAAAGAAGGGGCTTGCTTCCACTGCAAGGAAGCTGGACACTGGAAGCATAACTGCAAAGCTTACCTGGAAGATCTTAAGAAGAAGAGAAGTGAGACTTCTACTTCAGGTATAAATGTTATAGAAGTCAATCTATCTATTTCTTCATCATGGGTATTAGATACCGGATGTGCATCTCACATTTGTACCAATGTGCAGGCACTGAGAAATAGCAGGGCATTGACAAAGGGCGAGGTGGACCTACGAGTAGGCAATGGAGCAAGAGTTGCTGCTGTTTCTATAGGAACTTATGATCTATCTCTGCCCACTGGGCTTGTACTAGAACTAGATGAATATTGTTATGTGTCTGCTTTAATTAAGAACATAATTTCAGTTTCTTGTTTGGACAAGAAAGGATTTACATTTATAATAAAGAACAAATATTGTTCAGTTTATTTAAATGATATGTTCTATTGTAGTGCACCTCTAATGAACGGACTCTACTTTCTAGACTTAGAGAGCCCCATCTATAACATAAGTACCAAAAGATTCAAGTCAAATGAGTTGAACCAAACCTATCTCTGGCATTGTTGCTTAGGTCACATAAATGAGAGTCGCTTATCTCAACTCTATAAGGATTGGCTGCTAGACTCATTTGATTTTGAATCATATGAGACATGCGAGTCTTACCTAATTTTGAATCATAGGAAAGATGACCAAGACTCCCTTTAGTGGACACAGCGAAAGAGCAACAGACTTGTTAGGACTTATACATAGTGATGTATGTGGTCATTTCAATGTTGCTACTAGAGGTGGTTACATGTACTTCATTACATTTACTCATGACTTCAGTAGATATGGTTATGTGTATCTAATGACACATAAATCAGAATCCTTTGAAAAGTTCAAAGAATTCAAGAATGAAGTACAAAACCAGCTTGACAAGAGTATTAAGATACTTCGATCAGATCGAGATGGTGAATACCTTAGCCATGAGTTTCATGACTATCTAGATGAGTATGGGATTCTATCCCAACTCACTCCTCCTGGAACGCCACAGTGGAATGGTGTATCGGAAAGGAGGAATCGTACCCTATTAAATATGGTACGATCTATGATGAGTCACACAGATCTTCCTATATCCTTTTGGGGATATGCTCTAGACACAACAACCTTCACACTTAACCGTGTATCATCCAAGGTTGTGATAAAGACACCATATACGATATGGATAGGGAGAAATCTCAAGATGTCTTTCATGAGGATTTGGGGTTGTGAGGCTTACGTTCGAAGTCAAGTCTCAGACAAACTGGGACCCAAATCCGATAAGTGCTATTTTATTGGATATCCCAAGGAGACGAAGGGATATTACTTCTACATTCCCAATCAACACAAAGTGTTTGTGGCAAAGACTGGAGTTTTTCTAGAAAGGGATTTTGTTTCTAGAAAAACTAGTGAGAGTACATTCGATCTTGAAGAAATTCAAGATAAGGACCATAACACTGAGGCCTTGATGGAGGTTGAACAGGAACCACAAAGTATTATGGGTGATGAGATTGCTGCACAAAGAGTTGTGGAACAACCACCTGTTCAGGTAGACCTACCTCTTCACAGGTCTGATAGGGTACGTCGTCAGCCTGAGAGATACTTATTTCTCTTGTCTGATCATGATGACATTATGCTCATTGAGAATGAGCCTATCTCCTATCAGGAAGCTGTGATGAGCCCAGACTCTGAGAAATGGCTAGAGGCCATGAGATCCGAGATGAAATCCATATACACCAACCAAGTATGGACTTTGGTTCATCCACCTGAAGGGGTAAAACCCATTGAGTGTAAGTGGGTCTTTAAGAGAAAGACTGACATGGATGAACTTACGCATACCTATAAGGGCCGATTGGTGGCTAAAGGTTTCAAGCAAATTCATGGTATTAACTATGATGAAACCTTTTCTCCAGTGGCGATGTTTAAGTCCATTCGGATCATGCTTGCTATTGCAGTACACCACGATTATGAGATCTGACAGATGGATGTCAAAACTGCATTTCTGAATGGAAACTTACTCGAGGATGTGTACATGACACAACCTGAGGGTTTTGTAGAT
Source organism: Wurfbainia villosa (assembly GCA_025175895.1). Lineage (NCBI taxonomy): Eukaryota > Viridiplantae > Streptophyta > Magnoliopsida > Zingiberales > Zingiberaceae > Wurfbainia > Wurfbainia villosa. The sequence continues at coordinate 38,806,784 of CM046006.1, forward strand.
CCACAGTATACTGGGGAAGTATGCAAGTTGCAAAAGTCCATTTATGGGCTAAAGCAAGCTTCTCGGAGCTGGAATCTTCGATTCGATGATGCGATCAAACAGTTTGGTTTCATCAAGAATGAAGATTAACCTTGTGTCTGCAAGAGGGTTAATGAGAACACAGTTGTCTTCCTTGTATTGTATGTGGATGACATATTACTCATTGGGAATGACATCCCTTCACTACAGTTTATGAAGACTTGGCTGGGGACGTGCTTCTCAATGAAGGACTTAGATGAAGCAACCTGTATTCTAGGCATCAAAATCTATAGAGATAGATCTAAGAGATTGCTTGGCCTAAGTCAGAGTACATATATTGACACGGTATTACTACGATTTACCATGCAGAATTCCAAGAAGGGACTTCTGCCGATGTCACATGGTGTAAGTCTTTCGAAGACTCAAAGTCCCTCTTCTAGAGAGGAGAGAGACCGCATGGATAAGATCCCTTACGCATCTGCTATAGGATCTATCATGTACGCCATGCTGTGTACTCGTTTTGATGTCTCGTATGCTTTGAGCATGACGAGTAGATACCAGTCAGATCCAGGTGAGCGTCACTGGATAGCAGTCAAGAATATTCTTAAATATTTGAGAAGGACTAAAGAATATTTCTTGATATTTGGAGGCGACGAGGAGCTAGCTATAAAGGGTCACAGCGATGCCAGCTTATAAATTGACCAGGATGATTATATATCACAGTTAGGGTTCGTGTTTTGCTTGAATGGTGGCACTGTGAGCTGGAAGAGTTCGAAGCAGAACACAGTTACTGATTCTACAACAGAAGCCGATTATATCGCTGTGTCTGAGGCAGCAAAGGAGGCAATTTGATCCGCAAGTTCATTACTGAGCTTGGGGTGGTTCCTAGCATAGCAGATCTCATAGAGCTCTATTGTGACAATAAGGGAGCGATTGCACAGGCTAAGGAACCTCGCTCACACCAGCGGACCAAACACATACTACGGCGCTTCCATCTCATTCGAGAGATTATCGATAGAGGAGATGTGAAGATTTACAGAGTACCCACAGAGGCTAACATCATAGATCCCTTGACTAAGCCTTTGACATAGAAAAAGCATGATGGTCACACTAGGTCATTAGGTATTAGATACTATGGTGATTGACACTAGTGCTAGTGGGAGATTGTTAGTGAAAGCCCTAGAGCCAATCATGTGATAATTATTGTATGAGCTTTATTGTATCATATTCCTATTTATAAAGACATGGTTATTATATTTACTTGTATTGGTGCCAAATAAACTAAGTATAATAACGACCTTGAGTAGAAGGTTCTTATCTATATCAATCGATTGGTTGAATCGATAATGAGATGATATAGAGAACACTACTCTTAATCATTCCTAGTCAAGTATTAACATTCAGGGACAATGTTAATGCGTAGAGACTAGCATGTAGGTCAACTCGATGACTTGATCTCACAAGTCATGGATATGAGATATCAAGTTGACACATGGGTATGCATTAGAGAATGTATACTGAATAATCCGCCATGAGAAAGTATCATGGATCGTTATATGAGTGTTATATACTTTCTCATGTGACTATTAGTCCTTGGACCTGAAGTCACCATGGTTCCCTACATAAGGAGTTGCATACTTTGGCTTCGTCAAACGTCACCCGTAAATGGGTGGACTATAAAGGCGATTACTAGGTATGTAACAAATTATGCGGAGGGATGTGAGTGATGTATATGGGATCTATCCCTCCTATATAACGGGAGTTATATCGTTATTCTTGATAGAGTGAGACCACGAAGTGCATGACCATGCCCAAATGAGTCAATATGAGGAGTGAGTATACATGGAGTTCAAGATATAGATTGTACCGAGGATGACATGGTCTATGCCTCAATTGGTCAATCTAGATATCAAGGATAGAGGGACATTGTCACATATTGTGAGACTCACAATTAGTAGTCACAAAGGTGATGTTGGATCTCAGCATTCTTGTAACTTGGGTAGCAATGATGTATTGCTAGATACCGCTCATTGCTTATGTTCCTAAATCGGTTCAGAAGCATTGCCAACGTTACAAGAACCTATAGGGTCACACACAAAAAACAATTAGATGAAGATTAGGTTCATATGATGAACCATGAGAATTAGGTTCATGGGATGAACCAAATTGGATTAAGAGTAATCCAAATTAGACTAATTGAGTTAGACTCAATTTGATTCAAGTGTTGAATGAGTCTAATTTAGATTTGATTCATTGAGTCAATTTAAATTAATGAATAGAGATTCATTAAATCAAATTGACTTGAATCAAGTGGTTAGATTTGATCAAGCATGAGAGATAAGAGGTCAAGTTTGACTTGACTTGAGAGGGAAGATGAATGGTCAATTTTGACTTGACCAATTGCCATGTCATGGTGGCATGGCATGGGGGCCGGCCAATGATGGTGTTCCATATCATCATGGACTTATCATGTGGTGTCACCTCATGAGGGAGACCAAGAGTCATTGGCTCTTGGAATTACATGCATACATGTAACCCCCCCCCCCCCCCCCCCCAACTTGTAGTGGCCGACCACTATTATTCAAGGGAGAAATTATTTTGTGTGTAACTTCATCTTCTTCTTCCTTGCTCTTCTTCAAGCTCTCTCCCTCATTCCTCATGTTGGCCGAAACTTCCAAGTAGTGCTAGCACACTCTAGGTTATTTTTCTCCACCATTTGTCCGTGTGGATACTTGTAGAGGAGTGTACACTTGACACTCTTGAGTTCCGACAAAGTATTTGGACGAGCGGGATAAGCGAAGGGCGCCGCTACAAGGGTAACGCTCTCATCATAAAGATCTATGATAGATCTAGATTTTCATAACACATACATGTAGTTTTATTTTTTATATCTTCGCACGGATCCGTGGCCGAGCTTCCGAGGTTTCCGCAACGCAAAAAGCGATTTTTACAGCTCGGAAAGTTCAACAGTTTCTAGAGTGAATGGTGATTTACTTCATTTGTACATTGTTGATCGTGTGCTCATCTAAAATAATTTAATATACAATAAAAAAAATAAATATATAATAACAAAAATACAAGCACAATAAAATAAGTTTTTTATATTCACTACAATAAAAATGCTAAAAGACAACACTACAAAGAACAACAGTTTCACACTATCCGTTATCATTTAGTGCATTATTTTTTTAATCAACAATGTAATTTATAAGGGTTTTTCCAAAACAGTTGTCTTTAAGAATTTTTATAACAACACTTGGGACAATGGTGCAATGAACTGTTATAAATGAAAAGGTTTTCACAATGTTTGGTACAATGAAAAAAAATCGTTGTCATTATAATAATAATATAACAACTATAAATCATTGTCAATGAAATTATAATGATTTCATTTTTCCCACCTTAAAAATCATGTAAAAAATTAGGACTTTGATTAGCAATCATAAAAAAAATAAAAAAATGAAAGTTTTTCTCATTTAGGCTTTATCCCGACACAACAAAATTGGATCTCAAAATAATTCCTCTGTCGCCCCTTTCATTTAGGTTTTGTCATCTCTCCGTCGCGCCCATCATCCTTGCCACCTCTCCGCAATCTCAAGTCCTCAACCATCCCTTAATGTCTTACCCACGCTAGGACACCTCTTGCGCTTACAACCTCTATAAGATACGATATCAAAATAATAATAAAATAATAATGATTTATTAAGAAAGTAGCTGATGGACTTTTTTAGGAATTTTAAAAAAAAATTTGAATTAAAAATAATTTTTCTATGACATTTTATAGGGAAAATTTTAAAAGGTTTTGAGAAAGTTTGTCGTGAGGAGTTAACTGGCTTAATTTATGTAAGGTGTATATATAAACCTAACTTTTAATGTTTCTTTTCATTTCTTTATATTTATTTCTCCTGATCCCTTCGCAGCCGAGCCTTTTCTTCCCATCAGCCGATTCTTTTCTTCCCCATGCCCTCTCCGTCGCTGCCTCTGCTCAGCCCATTGCCGACTTGTCTCCGGCTATCGGAGTAGCCTGCCAGCGACGCCCTTGACCCTGCAATCTCAGCTCCATCATTTTCTCTTCCATCTCAGCCATGGGTAGCAAGCTTCTGTTGTTGCTTCTGTCCATTCCCCCATCTTCCTCAGCGAATCAAAGCTCCGGAGACCTACCAATACATCAAATTCCTAGTAATATTTAGGTTACCTTACAAATAATTATCCAGATTTTTATTCTATTTTGTTCTTTTCTTGCGGTGATCTCGGATCCAAATCGCAGTCACCTTGCAAGCTAGTGATCCTTCATTTCTGTGTGTTTACGAGTTTGTGTTTGAATAGCTCCTGGTCTTCAATCTCTTCTGATCTGAAACGCAGGTTTCATTTGGGTGAACAAGGTGGGGTATCACAATAGGATTTGGCTTTAGATTTGTTGTTAGTGATTTTTTGCAATTACGATTTTCTCAACTTGTTCATTTTCTTTTCTTTTTCATCCAAGTAAGCACAAAATCAAAGAAAAGGGAAAGGAAGAAAATAAAAGTGTAAATTTTCAATACTGACATCAGATTGTTTCTCTCTTAAATTGTCACAAACAGATTCCATGTCGAACGACTATGAGAGGATCTTTTCCACTCAATAGAACCTATTTCCAAGTCAATGAGGTGATAACTTATCTGGTCAGGGAATTGATGATATGTATTGTCCTTCAGGAATAAAACTATAATTTGAAAGTAGTCTTGTCCCTATAAACAGGTGGCCTATCTTTTTTTTTTATTATTATTATCAATATTTGCATCAATGCAAGTCTTTGCATATCATGAGACAAGCCGGAACCCAATTGATGTACCCAGGGATGGGATATGGAATTTGCCTAGGAGGACAATTTATTTTGGAACATCAACGCCATCTATATTTAATGGTATGAATGCAGCATCTGTTTTGTGGTTTTGAAACTTACTAAGATGCATTCCGACAATAAAATCCTATTTGCCCATACTTTTCAGGTCTAACTACCGAGGAGATACAACTTTGCTTCTGGAGAGGTATGCAGTGAAAATTGTTAATTCTAGTGTTCATTGCTTTGATAATAAATAAATTTTGTGTGAATCCCAATTCCTGTGTATCATACTGAAACACAATAGAACAAGCAAGGACAGATAACCATAGATGTTAGTGAATGTAGGGAATAGGATCAGTTTATTTTTTCAGAAAATATTTTTTGAATCCTGAGTGTTTGGTGCAATGCAAGATCATGCTTGATAAATCTTGTCTTAGCTACGAGGGAAACCATCTCTTCTCGATTTGCATTTCCATTGGAACCATACTTGAACACTTGTCTCTCCCCAAAACATGGAAGAGACCCGAAACTTGTTGCTTGTCGAATCCTTCTCACAGTAGGATAATCTTGAAGTACATAGTTAGCTGGCAAGAGAATTACATAGGATGATAAAAACTAAAATGGATATACTTAAGCTGTCGTTCTAAAGAGTTTTCTTAGTTTGACTCCTCTTCGTGCTTGTACCAAGTTTTCAGCTAATTTTTTTTTACTTGGTGTTGTTCTTCATTCTATTTGTTGATCTTTCATTTTTCTCTTTTTCAATCATTGTTTGCAGCATTTACTACACAATTCATTCCTACTTCTCCACCTGTAAAAACTTGTATTGCAGTTCTCCATAACGAATCTTTATCTACATAATATTTAGGATAATTTTTGGCTCAAGTGTTTTCTTAGTTTAACTGAGCTGTTAGCTTTGCACCATAGGCTTCTTCTCCAATGCAAGTAAAGTATGCTGATGGTGACCTTGAATGACTAGGTAATACTTCTGCTAAGATATACATGTTCCAATGATGGAAACATCAAAGCCCCTTTCCATATTTTTTTTCTCCTTATTTTTCTTGCTTTTGCCTTTTATTTTAGATTCTAGTTTGAACATTCCATTTGAATACTACATTTTTTCCGCTTCTTTTTCATTGGATGGTTTTGAGATTTTTTTTTCTATTTCTCCACCAGAACACAAGCTTTTCATAGGAATGCTTCCAAAGAATGCGTCTAATGCAGATGTTGCAGCATTGTTCTCAAAATACGGTGCTATTAGGGACTTGAAGCTCTTGAGAGGTTCCCAACATACAAATAAAGGTACTGTTTGTTCTTAAATGCTGAAAAACATTGCTTTTATTGTTTCCTGTCTTTCTTTCACCTTATGATAAAATTTATTTTGGATTTCTAACTCAATGTTAATCACACATATCCTGGTTCTTTTAATGTTCTAGGCTGTGCTTTCCTGAAATATGAAACAAAAGAACAAGCGTTGGAAGCCTTGAATGGAAAACATAGGATGGAGGTCTGCTTGTTCTAAAGTTTATATGCTTCCTGTATATCTCTTAGCTCGCAAACAATCTATTCAATTGTACTCACATTTAAAACTCTATCTCCGGTAAGGAATATGTATCGGCAATTGAGTGCACAGTTACTAAGTGTTTGATAGAAAATATTTTTCAAAATTTTCAAATTTTAAATTTTCTTATTGAAATCTGTTTGTAAAATGATTTGTGTAATTAATTATTACATAGTATTCAAAGTGTTCAGTAGTTTACATTTTCATTCATTTATTCACATGCAGTTTGCAAAATCTATGATAGTTGCAAAGGAAATTGATGAAGTGCGTTCGGAGTGGAATGAATGCATACAAGATTACATATCTGATGAGTAGGAAATTTAAGTATCTATACCTCTTTTGGTTAGATGTGGTAATATAAGTGTTTTAGTTATGCATAATTCTTTTGGTGTAGTACTAAACATATGATGTGTAGTTGTTTTGCTACAAGTATTTTTTTATATATGTTTTAAGGGCGATCATTTAAAATGGGATGATATGAGCTTGTACTTCACATTGCTACCAGTGTGTGTGTATATGTGTTTTCTACAATTTTTTTTTTATGTTGTTGTATAATGTATATTAAAAACACAACACTATAAATTGACAACGATTTATTGTTCTAGTGTGTGTTGAGAAACGACAACGGTTAAAAATACAATGATTATAATAGCAATGACAATACAAACGACAACGGTTAACAATCGTTGTATATGACTCAAAAAATCATAGTAAATCCATGCGTTGAGAAAGATAAGGCATTCAAAGACAACGGTTATAATTCGTTGTAGTTTTAGTTGAAACACAACGGTGAAAAACCGTTGTCTATGATCCAAAAAGTTTATAGTAAATATATGTGTTGAGAAAGATATGTCACTCAAAGACAACGGTTAAAAATCGTTGTTTTTTTCTTAAATTGACAACGGTTTTTCATCATTGTCTTTGAGCACCCAATCTTTCTCAACGCGTCGATTTACCACAGAATTTTTGGATCATAGACAACGATTTTTCACCGTTGTCGTTTTGAATTTTTGTTGTAGTGATTGTTTGGAACTCCTTTGCTCGGAATTCACTCTTCTAAAACTTCACCTTGTCAAAGGTTCACTCCCCTCGATCTTTTGGATTTCTAAGATTCATTTCCTAAGTTTTTCCCTTATCTAAGGTTCGCTCCTTTAAATCTTTCCCTAAATTCAGGATTTGCCTTACTTGCATGGGACCTTTAGGACTTTCCTTCTTGTCTAGGACCTCCAGAACTTTCCTCACTGACTAACTCACTTCCATTGATCATATGAATAATTTTATTATTTAAACATCAAAACTCTAGGAGATTGATTGCACTAACAAAAAATACGTTTACACAAATGAATTTGTCTTTGATCATTATTTATCATTTTTTGATTGCCTCCTGAGATTTTAAAATGCGACAACACTCTATTGCAAAAACTCCAAGGATCAACATTAAAATCTTTCAACGAAACCCTCTTTTATAGGCTTTAGGTTGCTAATTTTCGCTCAATACTTAACTGCTTATCAATATTAGCAAATTATTCTATTGTAGATTTGACCATTTCACGAATATCTCTTTCCAACTTAGACTTGACCACATCAGTTGATTGCTCATTACCATTAATCGATTGTTCCCTAAAAAGTCGAGTCCTATAGTCGATTTCTAAATCTTTTGTTCACTCAAACAGTGACATCAATTGATTGTTCCTCTCCAACAATTGACTGATGATGATCAATAATCAAATTACAAATGCTTTGTTCGTTCCAATAGTATCATTAGTCAAATTATTCACTCAACTAATGTACCAAAGTAATCGATTGTTCATACAATAAACACTCATAAACCCCGTTAAGCCCCCAATTTAGAGTTTACAATCTAGCCGTCCATTGCTACTCCCATAGCAATCGATTGATACCTTGATGTGTGCAAAACATATAGGATTTTAGGAGTAATTTTAGCACATGTCTCATTGTATTTTATGCTTGTTTCATGCATATTCTTTCTTGTTTTGCATTCATTTATTATTTTCTAGTTCAGAGTGTTGGAGTATTGGGAATACAATCAAAGTCCCACATTGGTAAGACATGAAAAAGATCATGTGCTTATAAGATGAAAAAATATCTCCATTGGTATGAGACATTTTGGGTAAAGCCCAAAAAAACCATGAGGGCTTGGGCCCAAAGTGGACAATATTATATCATTGTGGAGATATGTGGATCTTATAAGCACTAATAATTGGTATCAGAGCCATGATCCATATCAAGCCATAAACCTCGAACGAAGGAAATTGAGCTCCCATGTCCTGATTAAAAGAACCAGACACTAGGCAGGAAGTCCAGTTGGGTCGGGAGGACCGAACAATTGACAGGAAGTCCAATTAGGCCAGAAGGGCTGGACAACTGGCAGGAAGTCCAACTGGGTCAAGAGGACCAGACAATTGACAGGAAGTCCTGGTAGGTTAAGGATCGGACATTAAGCAGATGATGTCCTTCGAGGACAGATAGGCTTGAGGGGAGTCAATGTGGTCCTTCGTTTGAGGGGGGGGGATTATTGGAGTATTGGAAATACAATCAAAGTCCCACATTGGTAAGACATGGAAAAGATCATGTGCTTATAAGATGAAAAGATATCTCCATTAGTATGAGACCTTTTGGGTAAAGCCCAAAAACAAAACCATGAGGGCTTGGGCCCAAAGTGAACAATATCATACCATTGTGGAGATTGAAATCTTATAAGCACTAACACGGAGATCTACTTTGGTTAATTTATGAGTAGGATGACATTTTTGGAGCAAAAATGAAGCATTTTATGGAGCATGAACTTTAGGGAACATGCTCTGGCTGTGTCCTAAGACACAGGCATGTTCTCGAAGTGAAACAGATCAAAACGGAGGCTCTAAGAGTGAGACACGATCGACCATGTCAATTAGTACAACTGTGTCTTTTTTCTAGCTCAATTTTTAGCCTAGATTTCAATCATTTCAAGCCTTGTACATGACCCGACCATGTGAAATTCACACCGCCGTGTGGCAGCGTCGCAAATTTGATGAAATAGAGTTTTTCCAAGCATTTATGGAAAGTCAGAGCCACCTCTATATATAGGAAACTTGTCTAAGAGGCGAGGGATCATGAGGGGAGCCACCCTAGGGCTCCCAAACCTTAGGAGGAGTCTCGATGGCTAGGATGCCAAGAAAGTGCCCTAAAAAGCACCGGAGACTCACAACGGGGAGGAAGGAAGCGGCTAGAAGATCTGTCTCGACGCTCCGGCACCGTGGATAATAACCTGTTGGTAAAATTAGCCCAGGTCATGATTGACCAGACTCGAGTTTGACTCGAGTAGTGATTTGATGTTAGTGTTTTGATATTTGACAAAGGAGTTAATCGTTGTTTGAGAATGGGTTGACTAAATGGTTGACTTGGAGTTGACCATAATAGAGAAGTCCAAGTGGGACACTTGACAATGGAAAGTCCAAGTCTTGAGTATTTGGCATGGAAAGTCCAAGCAAGGGTCTTGGCAAGGAAAAGTCCAAGTTTGAGTCTTGGTAATTGGAAAGTCTAACAAGGGTTGACATGGAAAGTCCAAGCATGGGTCTTGGCAAGGGAAAGTCCAAGCTTGAGTCTTGGCAAATGAAAAGTTCAACATGGGTTGGCAAGGGAAGTTCAAGGGTTGATATTGGTGGCGTAAAGTCCAAGCGGTAATCTTGGTAGCATAAGTCCAATGGTTTTGCGGCGTAAAGTCCAAGCGATAGTCTTGGCAACGTAAGCCCAAATGTTCCTTGGTGGTATAAACCAGCTTAGTATGACAATAGCCGATGGAAGCACCTGAAGGCTAGCGTAAGGATGTGTTAGTGATATATGAGAGATGTCCTAAGGCAATCGCCTTATGGTTGTACCATTTATTTGATAAATGAAGAATCACTATTTGAGTATACATATTTTCATGTATTTAATTAGATCTTAAACTCATTTACTGAATGCCCGCAATACGATTCACAGCATTAGAGAATTTGTGATTGGATCACAACTAGTGATTATCTCTACATGTGTAATTGTGATGTTTTAGAATTATCCCTAGTCGATGAATTGATGTATTTGAACACCATCAATTATATTGAGACTAGCACAAGTTATACTCCTTGGTTTATCCAAGCAGTTGTTCCTCACTGACTGAAGACATTGGGATGTCCGGAGTTGATCGTGAATGCTACTTAGGATAACTAGTCCATTGGAGTGACTAGCTGTAAGAGTTCATATGGTTCTCTACATATATGGATATGCCAATGAAGTTCTTACTGCAGCTTAAGTGCGATGTTCCTTCGACTTGCAGTATTCAAGTCGTCTTGGTCATGGAGACTTATGCTTTGACATCTTAAGCAAGCATCTCCAAGGAGATGTGGACCCGGGATGGTTGGGTAGAAGTCGAAGTGCCCGAAGGTGTTTGAATAGTCTATAAAGGATTCACCACTCTTTGCGAGGAGATGTATACCCTTGGCCTCTCGTCGAATTGTTACTAAAGTCTTTGGTCAAAGTATTACATGTTTAGAGTAAGGTACTCTTGGATACATATGCAGTAACTAGAATCCTCAGGACGAAAAAATGATACTTGGGCTAAGTGTGACGTAGTTAGCCTAGTGGGGACTGACACTATAGACCATGTCTTGAACCAAGTGAGTATAAGATGAGTAAAAGGAACGAGCACAATTCACTATGGTTGCTGAAGGGTTTCAGAAAAGGTTCTGGGATCAACCATTGATTTTTCAGTTAATTGGGGATCATGATGTACTACTAGGTGCCACTCATGATCATTCTATAATTAATGGTTAATTATAGATGACCAATATAAATCAGGAACCTATTTGGTCACACGCACAACGAGCGTAATCCGAAGGATTTAAAACGAGCTTGAGAATAGGATTCTCAAATCGAGAGAGACTTGGTTTGGTTGAACCAAACAAAGAGCGAGTATAAAATTATTTCAGTCGCATCGAAAGCATGGATGGGCCGAGTCTTTTGAAGGCATGATGGATGAGCCAAATCGGTTTGGTTCTAATACAATGTTGGAAAATAAACCAAAGTGGTTTGGTTTGTTTTAAACGAGTGAACCAAAGTTGGTTTGGTTCGTTTTAACTTAAAATAGATCAACGCGATTTGATTTATTTTAACTTAAGTTATTGGAGTGGGTTAATGAGTTTTGGTTATGAACCAATAACCGTTAGGAGAATGTGTTCTCTATAAAAACATGGCTTAAGGGTTTTTCATGGATAATTAATTGGTTCAAGGGTTTTGGAAACCCTAGCCTCCTCTCCTCTTCCTCATCTAGGGTTGCTTCCCATCTCTTGTGTCACCTCCCAAGATTGTTGCAGCTCCTCCTCCTCACCGCCAACCACCCACCAGTCGTCGACGACTCCTCTGACCATTCTCCCTTGGCCGTCGGCGACCAAGGAGCAACCGACCATTGATTGGCCGACCATCTTCTCCACCACCACAAGTTGTCCAGTTTTGGACAGCTTGTTTCTCTCTTCGTAGAGAGGTCATTTGGTCGGTGTTTTGTGCTCCGACAATGACCTACTTGATGGGGATTGGATCTCGGGCAATTCTCATAGGTGGAGGACCAAAGTTTCATCAATTGGTTGACAAAAACCTCTTCCGAGAAGCGAGTTCGTGGAGCTCGTTTTTAGATCCGAATTTTGATTTGGATTGTGATCGTCTCTTGGATCACAACGTCTTCGACACGAGGCTAGTAACTCTTGCGAAGATGGGGCTCGTTGCTTTGTGAAACTATCTCGAAGATACTCAGTGTGGATGCGGATAGAGGAGATTCTAGTGAGGGTTACTATGGTTGATGTCATTCTCACTACACGTGATACGTCAGGTATAATTAGATATAAAGTTTCCTTTATTGCAAAAATTTAAATATGCGATTATGTTTACACTTATTGTATCCTGCATGCGTATGATGTGTGTGATATGATAAATTAGTTTATTATTTATTTTTGCTTCCACTGTGTGTATGTTTAAGAAATGTATTTGAACACACACCCACATCGGTGTCAGAAAAATTCAATAGTGGTATCAGAGCCCGACTGTGTTTCGCCATAATCATAAAATTATTTTGCTATAGTAATAATTATATTTATAAAAATATTCTACTTTTTGAAAGTTTAAAAGTATTTATGAAAATTTTAATTTGTAAAGAAATTCAAATTGGAAATTTCTTAATATGATTAGGAAATTACAATTTAGGAAATTTGTTTCCTAAATTAGATTTGACTTTCTTTAATTAACACTTTCCATAAATAAAATATGTGATTAGATTTAGAAATTTATTTTCTAATTTAATCATGATTTGATTTGAGAAATCAAATCTCAAACATATTTTATTTCCAAAATATTTATGACAAATAAGGAAATTTTTGTACATGCCATAATTGTATGCCATTTAATTGCATTAGATGCATATCATTATATCATGTGTATCTTGTAGATGTATGTCATGTGTGTCATGCCATGTAGATAATAGTTATTTGCATGAAAAAGGGATGAGACTTTAAAACCCTTACACAATATTAAAGCCTACACCTTCTATTAATATGGTTAGAATCAGAGTTCCATTTTTTGTTTGAGTTGTTGGACTCACTCCAAGCCCAGCTTGAACTTGAACATGTTCAAATCATTGCAATTGTTTAACACTAATATGGTAAGAGTCAGAGGTCAATCGTTAGTTTGAATTGTTGGACTCACTCCAAGCCTGGCTAATTGGTTGAATGTGCTCTAACCATATTAAAACTATTTCGCAATTAATGGGCCGGCTCTAACTTGGAGCATCGATTTGTTGGACTCATTCCAAGGTCGATGTGAAGAGAGGTGAAGTTGAGTGCTATTCATATGATGCATACTTGTTAATGTGTTAACAACCCAATGTATGTGTGAACATTCAATTAGTTGATAGTACATTGTGATAGTTACATATACATGATATGTAATTGGTATACATGATACCTACCATCATAGCTAAGAATGACTTGTTGGACTCACTCCAAGGTTGTTCTTATCTATGTTGGATATCAACCCATTCGGAGATAGACCTACGATCTCCAGAATTGATTTTGAGGGTTTTGATTTCGAAAAATGAATGGGATTTATAAATGTATGTTGATGCATTTTAAAATCATTTTCTCATATATGCTCGATTTGTATTTCTAGGTTAATTGATTAACCATGATGTCTTTGAATTTGTGATCAATTTTGGATTTAAATAAATTGACTGGGCTGAACTTCTTGGACTGGCTTAGAAATTTGAGAATTATTCTCAAGGTGGAAAAGCTTACGTAAGTCCTCGAAGAGCCTCTTCCTGCCCGTCCTAGTGATGACGCAACTCCGGACCAATTGTTGGCCCATCAGAAATATATGAGTGATTCTGAACTAGTGAGTTGCATCATGCTAGCCATGATGGTACCCGAGCTGCGGAAGCAGCATGAGAATATGGTGTTGGTGCAATCGGCCCGGACTCGAGTTTGACTCGAACTGTATTTTGATGTTAGACAAAATGTATGATATGAGATTGTCATGGGAAGTCCAACATGGATTGACCACGTAAATCCAAGTGTGTATCCTTGGTGGTGAAAAGTCCAAGCATGGGGCTTGGTATTGGGAAAATCCAAGCATAGGGCTTGGTGTTGGAAAGTCCAACATGGGTTGGCCATGTACGTCCAAGTGTGTAGCCTTGGCGGTGAAAGTCCAAATATGGGGCTTGGCATGGAAAATCCAAGCATGAGGTTTGGTGTGGAAAGTCTTGAGGACTTGGCAAGTTCACTAGGCTCGGGGTCCTTGAATCGATGAAGGATGACATTGCGAAGCCGTGCGCTCGGTGCATCCGAGGGACCGCCGGACGGGGAGCGAATAGAGTGAGGTCCAAGAGAAGCATACTTCGAGGGCAAGAGACGTGAAGGATGACATTGCGAAGCCGTGCGCTTGGTGCATCCGAGGGACGTAGGCCGAGGGAAGAGAGGTTCGGTTGGGAACTCCATGAGAGGATGAGGTGGACTTGGCCAAGTGGCTAAGATTGAGTATCGGATGCTCAAACGTGGTGTTTGAGGGTTTACCCGACGGTCGGATGCTCAAACAACTTGGTGTTTGTGGTTTTACCCGACATCAGTCGACTGGTATAGGTACCAGTCGACTACTCTAGGTCGATTGGACTTGATCGGTGTTCGACTGACCAAGTTCTGGCCGAATAGTCGATTGCCGAACTATCAGTCGACTGATGAGGGATATCAATCGATTGATCAGGGTGAATTCAGGCACATAATGCTTTCCAGTCGAGTGATCGCGCCGAGCACTCGACTGATGGGGTTACCAGTCGACTGATGGGTATGATCAATCGACTGATGGTTATCCGTTGGGTTTTTGCCAATAAGGATTAAGCCGTTGTGAGACAACGACTACAACATCAGTTGACTGGAGGTCATGAGCAGTCGACTGATCAGCGCGAAATCAACCCGAGGCAAGCATAAAAGGAGGAGCTTGGGGGAGAATTTCAACAAGAGTTTTTGGGGAGATTTTGGAGGGGAATTGCTGCTGCATTCCAGACCTTCAAGAGCCAAACCAAAGCAAGCTACAAGCAAAGAGTTCAAAGCATTGTTGTAAAGTGTTCTTTACTTGTTTTGTTTATTGTCTTGTATTAGCTTGTATTTCATTGTATTACTTGTGTAATCCTTGTACGAGGTTTCTCCACCTCCGACGTATTGTCGAGAAGGAGTTTTTGTTAGTGTCGTGCACATAACACGAGCTCGTTGAGCTCACCCGTGGAGTATGAACCCTAAGGTTCCGAACCACATATATCGTGTGTTGTCTTTTGTATTCTTGTTGTGTATTCGTTTTATTATCATTCCGCTGCGTATTAACGAGAATTGTAGACAAACACGCAAAGAACGATCGACTTCCACCGTATACGTGAATTGGGGCTATTCACCTCCTATAGTCGACCACCGATCCTCCAACAAGTGGTATCAGAGCGAGGAGTTTGTCGAGGACTAATCGCCAACACAAGCACGACAAGATGGCTGGCTTCAACATCCATCCACCGAAATTCGACGGAGACTTTTCTTGCCGGAAGAAAAGGATGGAGGTATCTTCGAAACCGATTTCGATATTATGTTAATCATGGAAAGCGATTTTGAAGTGCCTAGGGATGAAGAGGGAAAGCCGATGGAAAAATCAAAATGGACACAAGAGCAACGTCAAGAATTCAAGACAATGGTTAAGGTAACAAAAATGCTATTAGATTTAATACCTAACCATATCTTGTGTAAGCTAGGAGAATACCGGGATGCCAAAGATTTATGGGACAAATTAGTCAAATTTCATGAACATCCCGAACTGGCTCAATTGGAGAAGGAGGCCAAGGAAGAACGTCCATCAACATCTGGATCCGAGGATGTTGAAGAATCACCATCTAAATTCGAAGATGTGGATGACTTGGTGGAAACCTCCACCTCTAGCATTGAGGGGGAGGAGAGGGTTTTCATTCCGGAGCAAGGTCAAGACGAAGCATCTACCTCCGGAAGAAGTGATCAAGAGGCTTCCACCACCTCCCTAGGTAACTCATGCATTATAATTAAAAATAAAAAACACATAATATGTTTTGAGTGTAGGGAGCAAGGGCACTATAAAAGTAAGTGTCCCAAGAAGGTGAAAAAGGCTCAACCAGTACTAAAGGTGAAAGATACCGGTACCAAAGTTGATTAACCATGATGTCTTTGAATTTGCGATCGATTTTGGATTCAAATTAATTGACTGGGCTAAACTTCTTGGACTAGCTTAGAAACCTGAGAATTGTTCTCAAGGCGGAAAAACTTGTGTAAGTCCTCGAAGAGCCTCTTCTTGCCCGTCCTAGTGATGACGCAACTCCGGACCAATTGTTGGCCCATCAGAAACATATGAGTGATTCTGAACTAGTGAGTTGCATCATACTAGCCATGATGGTACCTGAGCTGCGGAAGCAGCATGAGCATATGGATGCTCATACCATAGTTGATGTGAGCAAAATATATAGGATTTTAGGAGTAATTTTCGCTCACATCTCATTACATTTTTATGTTAGTTTCATACATATGTCACTTTATTTTATATGCATTTCCTATTTTTTGGTTCGGAAGTCTGCTCTTTATACTTTTGTGTGCAAGATAACATTTCGGGGGAAAAGGCGCACTTTCGGAGCAAAAGAAGAACATTTTGCAGCTAGACGCAGAATGGGACACGACCAGGGCGTGTGGCTACACACGGCCGTGTCCAATGGGCGAGATCAGCCACCCCAGGGCCGCACACGGCCTGACCGTGTGGCAGCCTGCCAAATTTATGCGACTAGGGTTTTTCTGGATTTTATAGCATTCCGAGGTGATGTCTATATAAGGATGGCTCTGCCCAAACCCTAGGGGAGAGGCACGACGGCTAGGATGGCACGCCGAAGCCCTAAAAAGCTTCGGGAACTCGCAACGGGGAGGAGGAACACCGCTGGAGGTCCACGCCTTGCACTTCAACGCCGGAGAGAAGACCACGAAAGGATTGTAATCCATTGTTCCTGCGTTTTATTCCTTATGTATTCGAACATAAACATGCTTTGTGATTCTTCTTTCATATACATGGAGTAGTACTTTCGATTCTAGGATTAGAGAGTAACTTGTGTGCACATTACAATGTTGGTTCAGGTTAAATTCTGCCTTTGAGTTTGATTTGACAATTGGTAGTTGTTTTTACTATATCTATGCGTGTTTGGTTTTCTATCTGTTGTGCTTAGGTGATACGAGGTGTGACAACCCTCGTATTTAAGATTTAGGGGATTTTATACAAGGAACCTAGGGGTAAACCTGATCTCCTGTAACTGTGGGTAGAAGGGTGTGGTGGAATCGGAAACGGTTCATCGTAGGGATTGATTTGACATCCTCATACCATCTATCCCGTCCTTTTAGGCGGAGATAGCTCCCGGTAGATGCGGCGGCTCATCGGGAGAGTGTATGATATCCCTTCCATAAAACCATAGATAAACATCTAGACAACACCAATTGACAGCATTGTTTTGTGATACACAAGCAAACCGAAGTCCTAGAATCACCTTTGAAGACCTTGGCACACTCCCTTCCTCCTCCGTGTGACACCGTATAGAGTAAAGTCCACCGACAACCCTCACCAATCGAATCCTCTTAGAGTTACGTCCGAACAATTACAACCACTGAATATATTGATATTCGAATCCCAGTCCCTGTGGGATCGATAATCTTTATTACTTGACGACATCCGTGCACTTGCGGGCGTTGAGCGCGAGTGCGCACTTTGAGTTCTCGACGGTCTCCGTCGCGAGATTTGAGGTCACGTTCGTGTGTATCAATAGTCTTTCATCTTTATGAGTTATTTGATGAGCAAGTGAGATCCGAAAGGTTCGAAGTCTCCAAGCTCCTCTTCACCTCTGAGATGCAAGAAGGTTCATCTGTGGTATTGCTTAACATGCTGAAGAGTGTGGAACCTTCTGTGAAGCATGAGCAGGGGACAATGTTGTTAGTTGATTCCTCAAAGAAAGGTTCTAAGAGGAAATCCAAGGAACAACACAAGGGGAAGAAGAAGGCAAGGAAAGCAGAACCAGCTCAAAAGGGCACTTGCAATCGTTGCGGCAAGGAGGGTCATTCGCGAAGAAATTGCAAGATTTATCTTGAGTTCATGAAGAAGAATAAGGCATTCAATGCCCCATCTTCTTTAAATATCTTCGTTATTGATTGTCATTCTATTTCCTTAAACACTTGGGTATTGGATACCGGGTGTGGTTCACATATATGTAATAACATACATGGGATAAGGAATAGAAGAAGACTCGTCGAGGGAGAGTCAAATTTACGTGCTGGGAATGGAGCAAAGGTTGTTGTACTCGCCATCGGAACGTATCTATTGAAGCTCCCTACAAGACTTGTCTTAGAACTGGACAATTGCTTTTATGTTCCATCGTTGATAAAGAACATCATTTCTATTTCTTGTTTAAATAGAAATGGATACCATTTAACTTTTAGTAACAATTGTTGTTACATAACTTTGAATGTCATTTTTTATGGGACTGGAACTTAAGCAATGGTATTTATACGTTGGACGTATCCAATGACATTTTCAATATCGAAGCGACAACAAGCGTGTTTGAAAAGATAATCAATTAGACTTCTACATGTGGCATTGTCATCTTGGCCATGAGAGCAAGAAATGCATGTCCGAATTACACCGATGTAGAATTCTAGAATCGTTTGAATTAGATTCATACGATACATGCGAATTATGCTTAAAGGGCAAGATGACCAAGTTACCTTTTATTGGAAAAGGTGAACCGGTGGGAGAGTTGCTTGGTCTAATACATGCTGATGTATGTGGACCTATGTCAACTCAAGCTCTAGGAAGCTATAGCTACTTCATTATCTTCACCGATGATCACTCACGGTTTGGGTATGTGTTCTGGATGAAACACAAGTTTGAAGCCTTTGAAAGGTTCAAAGAATTCAGAAATGAAGTAGAGAAACAACTTGCCAAGAGTATTAAAATACTTCAATCGGATCGAGGTGGTGAATACTTGAGTCAAGAGTTTCTAGATTATCTAAGGGACAATGGTATATTGTCTCAATGGACTCCGCCGTATACACCACAGCTTAATGGTGTATCTGAGAGGCGAAATCGGACCTTGTTAGACATGGTTAGGTCGATGATGAATCATGCGAATCTTCCTAAGTGCTTTTGAGGCTATGCACTTAAGACATCTATTTACTTGCTAAATAGAGTCCCGACCAAGGTAGTCTCTACTACTCCATATGAGATATGGGCTAGTAAGAAACCTCATTTATCTTACTTGAAGATATGGGATTGTCCTACTTATGTGAAGCGGACTGTGTCAGACAAATTGGATGCTAAATCTGATAAATATCTATTTATTGGATACCCTAAGGAAATGAGGGGTTACCAATTCTATCATCCCTTGGAACAAAAAGTGTTTGTTTCAAAGAATACTGTGTTTCTAGAGAAAGAGTTTCTTTTGTAAGAAAACAGTGGAAGCATCGTTAAACTTGAGGAGGTTCAAGAGACTTCAGTAGACATTGAGGAGATACCTAGTGAAGCACCTCAACCGATAACTCATAGTGATGAGACGTCGACTGAACCTATTGCGACACCAAATCTTTGTAGATCTGGTAGGACACACAACTTTCCTAAGAGATATGTATTTCTCGCAAGTGAATCGAACGACGTGTTGTTGGTGCAGTAGGCACCTATGTCGAATCTGAGTTTTGATTATAGCAAAAGTCACAAAGTTATGTTCATTTTGTTATCTCACGAGCTGAATCAAGTGTGCAGAAATGCTAAGCTAAGCTGAAGGTCAGCGACACCCGAAGGTTCTCGTGTTGAGAAACCATGGTGGTCGGGCGACACCGGGAGGACTTCGGAAGAGCTGAAGAACTCAGGTGAAGACTGGAGTGAAGCTTCAAAGGTAAAGGTTGAGGTAAACTTGTGTGAGTGAGTGTAAGTAAGGTCGTGTCTTCCATATGGGGACATCCTTAGGCGACGATCCGACTAAGACATCCCTTGGAAGGTCTATGTCGAGATCGGATGGTAAGTGATCGTCAAACTCACTTATATATGTTTCATTTTTGAGCTAACTTTCAATGAAGCAAGAAATCCTGAGGATCAGTCAACTGTCAGCTTCCTTTAGTCGACTGATGTTGGCATCAGTCGACTGATGGTGCTAAACAGTCGACTGCTGGTCAAGGATCAGCCTCGAGGAGAGTCAAAGCTTATCACCATTTCTCAAGGGCTAGGTGGCATCACCTTATGAAACCACATCTCAACGATTATGGTTTCTTAAGGCTATAAAATAAGGGGTTCTCCACACCATTTTCATTATTCTAAGTGCTCTCAATTTCTCCCGCAATGCCGCAACTCTCCGACGATCCTACGACGATGAAGCGCTGCCAAAATGCCGATGACCCGAGCTCTTCCTTCTAACTCCTTAGTCGTTGGTAATATTTGAAGTTGTCTTTTCAGTTTACTTGTTCTTAATTTACATTTCCGATATTTCATCGTAACGAGGAGAGAGGGATTGTCTCTCTTCCTCGAGTATTCTTGTGCTTTTGTAAATCGTTAACTCCTACCTCCAACGAGGAGGAGTAGTTTAGTGTTTTGCCCTCCGTACATGGTCTAGGACTGTTAGGGCCTTGGATTAGCAGCCGAAGGATGTGAACCAAGTAAAAACAAAAAGTGTTATACTTATTTTCTGCAGCACTTTACTCTTCTTGCGTACCGAATCGCCAACGAACGAAAAATTGTTTTACGCTATTCACCCCCCTCTAGCGCTCAAATCGATCCAACAAGTGGTATCAGACTCGGGGGTGCTAAGATTTGGTGAAACCACAAATCTAGCAATTTCTTACAGATTTTTTCTTTTTCGTTTTGGTTTTACGATCTTTTCATTTCGCTTAATTTTGTTTTCCCGCACTACTAATCCAAGACAAAAATCTTGGTACATTCGCTTGTTTTTGTCATTGCAAGGTACTTGTTTTCCTTCTTTTCTTAAATGACCCATCTCGAAGGGTTTAGCACCGCCTGACCTCCACTTTACAATGGAGACGACTTCCGTTATTGAAAGGGTCGGATGAAGTGCTTCTTAAAGACCCAAATCGAGATGTGGATTGTAATCCAAATCGGATTCACGCTTCCTACTAATGAAGTGGGTGAATCATTGGATTATGATCAATGGATGAATGCCATGAAAAGACAAGTGGAGGCCGATGCCAAGGCGACCCAAATCTTAAAATGTAGCTTGTCCAAAGAGGAGTTAAACCATGTCGGTCCCTTCATTAGCGTAAAAGATCTATGGACTAAACTCGTAGAGCTACACGAAGGAACCGACGACGCAAAGGTATGTAAATGTGATTTTCTTTTCAATAAGTTATATAATCTTAAGATGTAGGAACACGAGACGACAACACAACTACATGCTCGCATTCAAGATATCATCAATAGCTTGCACGCCATTGGATAAAAGGTCGAAAATCGAGACCTTATAAGGTATGCTTTAAATGCTTTCCCTAGGACTACCTTGTGGGCATCCATGGTCGATGCCTACAAGGTCTCTAAGGACCTTTCAAAAATTAGACTAGATGAATTATTTTCTGAATTTGAACTCCATGAATAGTCTAATTTGATTCCTAAGAAAGGTATTGCCTTACTTGCAGGTTCGAAGAAGAAGCCTGCAACCAAACCACCCCCTAAGGAAGAGGACGAGTACGAGTCGAAGGTAGACCCCAAGATGGAAACTGAACTAGTGAATCTAGTTCGGAAGATGATCAAGAGCCGAAGACGACCCATCAATCAAGGTAAATCTAAACCTAATTCTAATTTTAGATGTTTTGAATGTAACAGGTTTGGACACATCAAGTCGGAGTGTCTGAAACTCAAGAACAAAGCACCCAAGTCCAAGAAAGTGCTTAACGCTACTTGGGAAGAATCGTCGAAGGAGGAAGACGACGATCTCGTCTTCATGGCCAAGCCGATCGAGCCCGAACAAGACTCCGAACCCGAGGAAGAGTTTGAGTCTGGATCCGACGACGAGTCACTATTCAAGACAAACCATGGATACACATCCGGTTCAAAAGGGTCACTTAAGGTAAGTCAATCTTTACTTAGCATGTTATATAATGCAATTAAATTCTTAATTAAAAAATTAGCTAAGTCTGAGTCCAAGGTCGAGACCTTAGTTGAGGAGGTTAAACTCCTTAAACACTAGGTCTCTCTAACCTCTTTGACTAGTCAAGTTCAAGAGGAGGACTCAACTCGAGTTGAAAAGCTCGAAGTTGAGAACTCACTTTTGAAAAGTCAAGTCGAAGACCTTAGACATACATTGGAAAGGTTTACTTTGGGATCCAAGAGACTTGACCTCTTACTTTGATCGCAAAGGGACGTGTACAACAAGGCTGGGATTGGGTTTAGCTCAAATACGACTAACAAGTCGTATATGTCAATAGTTAATCTCAATAAAAAATATGTCCAAGCATGGGTCTCTAAGACCATTTTTATTTCTAAATTAGGATCCAACAAGTACTGGGTTCCCAAGGACCAAATCCACTATGTGGAAAGACCGAACCGATTCAATGGTCCAGGGGGAGCTAGTACAAAATTTGTTTGTGCTATTAATTAGACTTTGCATGCTTAGGTTTGTTTTCTTTTTCTTTTTAGAATGGTTAGATAGGAACTATAACTCGTCAACACTTGACAACATAGTACTAGGACATGACGAGATGATAGTACGTTAGGGAAACAAAGTCCTGTGTGTCCAAGCTAGATAAGGCGTATCTAGCTCGGTGCACTCGACTAAGTTGAACTAGCTGAAACTACTTTATCGTATCCTTAACTAGTTAGACCAGGAAATAATTTAAGTGAATCAAGTTATTATTTTCTTGAATTTGACTTTGTCTAAGGAAGTGGTTGTTGTTCCAATCAAAGAAGACCTCTGTGCCTTGTCACGACCTGGAAGCTAATTTCTTGAAAAGGTGACTTGACGAGCTTAGGGTTAAATCCGAATCTAACCCAAGGTTGACTAGTTTTAATTCACTAAAATTAATCAAGTAAAGTTGAAGTAATCTCACAAGAACACATAAGGATAACGTGTTTGATCATGTAGAAATGGGTGAGATGATCTAGGACTAATAATCTTCAACCAACCCTTAAATTCCAATATCTGATCCAACTACCCTGTGTGTAGGATCAATGGATATTGGACAGTGGGTGCTCCCAACATATGACCGGAGACCGACTTAAGTTTTCAAAGCTTAGATTCAAACGACAAGGATCGGTAATTTTCAGAAACAACGGCAAGCTCAAAATTATCAGATCAGGTGATATTGAGATAAATTCTAATTTCACGATTCACAATGTTTTATTAGTTGAAGATTTTCAATATAATTTACTTAGTGTAAGTCAATTGTGTGAAAACAACTATAAGGTTATATTCTTAGAAAACAAATGCTTAATTAAAACAAATGAAACCTCTAAAACAATACTTAAAGGAACAAGGAATAGCAACATCTATACAATTAACTTATCCAACTCCTCAACCAAGTGTCTTATGACACAGCAAGAGGAATCTTGGTTGTGGCACTGATGACTTGGTCACTCACACCCAAGACTCGTTTACAAGATGGGTCAGAGTGGCTTAATAGAGGTTTTCCTAACCTTAACAACTTAGATAATAAAATTTGTAATGCTTGTCAACAAGGTAAATATCCTAGGGCACAACATCAACTAACTAATCAAGAAGAACCAAAAGTGTGCTTGAGCTCCTACATTTGGATCTATTCGATTCACATGGAGCCAAGTCACTTAATGGGAGTCAATTTTGCTAAGTCATAATTGACGACTATTCTAGGTTTACCTGGGTTAGGTTCCTTAAATACAAAAGTGATACCTTAGACCAACTCATCAACTTGTTTAAATTAATCAAAAACCTAAAGAACCTTAAAATTAAAAGACTTAGAAGTGATCATGGTGGTGAATTCGAAAATCTCAGGTTCACATATTTCTATAACCTAAACGGATACCACCATGAATTCTCATGTCCTAGAATCCCATAACAAAATGGCCTAGTCGAGTGAAAAAATAGAACCCTATAAGAAGCCGCTAGGACCATGTTGAACGAATATAACCTACCCAATAGGTTTTGGGCAGAAGCTGTTAGTACGGCTTGTTATGTCCAAAATAGAATCCTAATGGTAAAGAGGCACCTTAAGACCTCATACGAAACCTACCATGATAAAGTACATAACATCAAATACTTTAGGGTATTTGGGTGTAAGGTACATATCCTAAACACTAAGGACTATCTAGGAATGTTCACATCCAAAACCTCCATCGAAATCTTTCTAGGTTACTCAACTACGAGTAGAGCCTATAGGGTATATAACAATGACACCCTTAAAATTGAGAAAACCATCAATGTAGTATTCGACGAAGGACATGAACCCACAAAACTCGTAGTAGAACCAACTAACGAACCAACTCATACCAGATTCGACTCTGACCATGAAATCAAGTCCAGTATTAATCCTAACCCGAGTCAACCTAGAGTTCAAACAAATCATCCTATCGACCAAGTGATAGGTGATCCTAATCCAAGAGTTCAAACAAATCATCCTATCGACCAAGTGATAGGTGATCCTAACCTAGGGGTTCGAACTAGAGCGTCATATCGAAACCTTAGTCAAATTTCCTTGATTTTGAAAATGGAACCCAAGTCAATTGAACAAGCTCTTCTTGATCCCGATTGGATTATTGCAATGCAAGAAGAGCTAGCTAAATTTACTAGGAACAAAGTTTGGGAATTAGTACCATCACCTAAAGATAAATCAATTATTGGAACAAGGTGGGTCTTCCGAAACAAACTTGATGACAAAGGTGAAGTAGTTAGAAACAAAGCGAGATTGGTCGTGAAAGGGTTCGGTCAAGTGGAAGGGTTAGATTACGATGAAACCTATGCCACCGTAGCTAGATTAGAATCCATCCGAATGTTGTTGGTATACGCTGCACATCGAAGATTTAAATTATTTCAAATGGATATCAAGTCAGCATTCTTGAATGAACTTATTAAGGAAGAAGTGTACATTAGTCAACCCCCAGGATACGAAAGCCTAGACAAACCTAACCATGTCTTTAGACTCAAGAAAGCTTTATATGGACTAAAACAAGCTCTTAGAGCTCGGTATGAGAGACTTTATGTATACCTTAAGTCTAAAGGGTTTAGCCAAGGCTTAGTCGACCCAACCCTTTTCGTAAAAACTGTAGGCAAAGAAATTTTTATAGCCCAAAGCTACATAGATGACATAATATTTGGAACCACTAATTCAGTCCTACTAAACGAGTTCATTTCACTCATGGAAAGTGAATTTGAAATGAACTTAGTAGGAGAATTACACTTCTTTCTAGGATTACAAATTAAACAAACTAAGGAAGGAATCTATTTACATCAACAAAAATACGCTAAGGAATTAATCAACCGATTCGGAATGTAAAATGCTAAAATCATTAATACACCCATGGCAACAAATGTTAATATAGGAGAAGATGTAGATAGAAAACCTATTGACCTAAAATACTATAGGAGCACGATAGGGAGTCTCCTTTACTTAACTGCGAGTCGACCCAATATATTATTCGCAGTAAGTATATGCATAAGGTTCCAAACCTATGCTAAGGAGTCTCACCTAACATTAGATAAGTGTATCCTTAGATATTTAAAGGGCACACTAAGCGTAGGTATTTGGTACCCTAGATCTACTGAGTTCGAAATAATTGGCTACTCCAACTCCGACTATGCTGTAGTAAACTCGATAGAAAGAGCACGAGTGTTTGCTGTCAACTTCTCGGCTCGAGTCTAGTGAGTTGGTGCAGTAGGAAGCAACACTGTATTTCCTTATCCACCACCGAAGCCGAATACGTCGCAATGAGTGAGTGTGTGTCTCAACTTCTTTGGATGAAGTTCACTCTCCAAGACTTTAACTTAAACTTCAACAATATTAAAACTCACATAGATAATATTAGCTCAATCAACTTAACCAAAAACCCTATATGCCACTCTAGAACCAAACATATAGAAGTTAAACACCACTTTATTCGAGAACACGTAGCTAACGGAACCATTTAACTCGAATATGTGGAATCCAAGTCAAACCTAGCTGATCTTTTTACCAAGCCGCAATCCGAAGCCGAATTTAGTCTACTAAGATGAAAATTGGGCATGTTTGTAATAGAGTAGGACTTACATTTTTTTTTATATGTATACTCTATTATTTATTTTTCATGTTAATGGAACTAGCTTAGGGCTTACCCTAGATATCATGTGCCTATAGATTTAAGGAGCCAACACATCTCACAACACATAAGACTAATGTGTTTATGTACTTAGCCACATAGATGGGCATGAGATGTTAGAACCTTATGTTGGTGCAGGGGCACTAGATAATCGAACCTGTGTTTTGATTATGGCAAAGACACAAAGTTAAGTTTACATCGTTATCTCACGAGCTAAATCAAGTGTGCAGAAAAGTGCTAAAGCTGGAGCTGAAGGCTAGCGACACCCGGAGGAAGCCGCGGTGGTCGGGCGACACTCGAGTGACTTCAGAGGGAGCCGAAGGAATCGAGTGGAAGGCCGGAAGCAAGAGCTACTATCGAGGTAAGCTCGTGTGAGTGAGAGATTGTAAGGTCGTGTCCTCTTTACGGGGACGACCATAGGCGGCGATCCGATTAAGACTTCCTGTGGAAGGTCTAGGTCGAGATTGGACGGTCAGAAACCATCGCATTTATCATTTTCCGAGCTAACCTCTTATTGCAGGGAAGTGGCCAAGTGCGGATCATTGCTGGACATCAAGCCGATCGATGCTCATCGATCGATGGGAGGCATCAGTCGACTGATGGCGACGAATCAGCCTTTGCGCTAGGTCAAAATGGATAAGGTTTGATGTGGCCACTTCGCGATAAAATTTGGACAACTTCGTGATCTGTTCCAAAAAAAGAGGAGACATATTCATAGGCCAAAATCTATAAAAGGACGGGAGGATTCCAACTCCAAGCATTATCAAGTTTATTCATCAAGTGCTCCTACAACGCCAATGCTCCAACGCCGTCATAATGCCGACGCGACGACAAGTTCAAATCTCCTTTGTTGGCAGCAGTAGCAAGTAATTATTTTTATTGTATTCTTTATTTTAATCGTAACGAGGTGAGGTAGGCTTGTTGCCTCATCCTCGTACATTCGGTTTTTGTGATCGTTGTCTCCTACCTCCAACGAGGAGGAGACGTTATAGTGCTTTGCCCTCTGTACGCGGTCTAGGACCGATAGGGCCTTGGAGTAGCAACCGTTGGGTTGTGAACCAAGTAAAAATAAACGTGTTCCTTTATTTTCCGCCGCTCTTACTCGTTTAATTTTCTACTCGAATGAAACGTCGAAAAGATTTACGATTGCTATTCACCCCCCCTCTAGCGACGCTTCTCGATCCAACACCTTACTCCTGGTTCCAGATATAGATTTAGTGCATCGACATGAACCATGGAGTATAATTACCTATATTAACCAACTCTAATTAGGACTTGTTGATCATTCCATATCAATCAAGTCAAATAGATGAGCTTATGTTTAAACTACTATTTTCAAAATTTATTTGGAACATGCTTGGACATAAAACATATTTTTTAACAAAATAAAAAAAAAAGCTATGTTTTCGAAAAATCCCACTCTTTTCAATTTATGGCAAAAGGGGGAGAAAAGGCCAAAGTTAAGGGATCATTTTTTTTTGGTAACTTAACTTAGTACATATCTTATATCATTCTAATGGCCCAAGTTAAATAAATGTTTACTTCATTTTTAGAACTTAACCTTCTTTAAAATAAGGGGAGAAAGGCCAAGGTTAAGAAATTAATTTTTGATCTCTTAACTTAAACTTATTTTAAACACTAAGGCCAATATTAAGTAATTTCGTTTACTTAACTCTTTTTAAAGTAGCAAACATCAATGGGGAGGGTTAAGACCCTTTTCAAGTACTCACCCTCGATCAAGGGGGAGGATTCCTCAAGGGGGAGCACTTGAAAAAGAGTTTACTCATACTCCTACTTAACTTGAAGAAGTTAAGAACACTTTTTTAAATTTCATATTCATGCATATTTTATATTCATGATAGTCAATTCACTTAATACATTCAATTTATTTCCTTAACTTTGTGGGTTTGCCATAGATCAAAAAGGGAGAGATTGTTGGTGTAGTAGGCACCTAAGTCGAACCTGAGTTTTGATTATAGCAAAAGACACAAAGTTAAGTTCATTTTGTTATCTCACGAGATGAATCAAGTGTGCAGGAATACTAAGCTAAGCTAAAGGTCAGCGACACCCAGAGGTTCTCGTGTTGAGAAATCGTGTTGGTCGGGCGACACCGGGAGGACTTTGGAAGAGCCGAAGAACTCAGGTGAAGACCGGAAGCGAAGCTTCAAAGGTAAAGGTTGAGGTAAGCTCGTGTGAGTGAGTGTAAGTAAGGTCATGTCCTCCGTAAGGGGACATCCTTAGGCGACAATCTGACTAAGACATCCCATGGAAGACCCATGTCAAGATCGGATGGTAAGTGGCCGTCAAACTCACTTATATATGTTTCATTTTCGAGCTAACTTTCAATGCAGCAAGAAATCCTAAGGATCACCGACCGCTACTTCCTTCACCAATCGATGTTGGCATCATCGATCGATGGTGCTAAGCAACAATGATCATCGTCAAGGATCAGCCTCGAGGAGAGTCAAAGATTTTCACCATTTCTCAAGGGCTAGGTGGCATCACCTCATGAAACCTCATCTCAATAATTAGAGTTTCTCAAGGCTATAAAAGAAGGGGTTCTCCACACTATTTTATTGTTCTAAGTGCTCTCAATTGCTCATGATACCACGACTCTCTCCGACGGCTTCCAGCGCCTTCTAACTCCTTAGTCATTGGTAATATTTGAAGTTGTCTTTTCAATTTACTTGTTCTTAATTTACATTTCCAAGCTTTCATCGTAACAAGGAGAGAGGGTTTGTCTCTCTACCTCAAGTATTCTTGTGTTTTTGTAAATCGTTAACTCCTACCTCCAACGAGGAGGAGTACTTTAGTTTTTTTCCCCTCTGTACACGGTCTATGACCGTTAGGGCCTTGGATTTGCAGCCGAAGGCTATGAACCAAGTAAAAACAAAAGTGTTATATTTATTTTCAGCTGCACTTTACTCTTCTTGCATATCGAATCGACGAACGAAAGAATAATTGTTTTGCTTTATTCACCCCCCTCTAGCACTCAAATTGATCCAACACGTGTTACTCATTGATGATGAGGAGCCTACCAGTTATGAAGAAGTTCTGAAAAGTTCAGAAAGGGACAAATGGATTGAAGCCATGAAGTCAGAAATGGATTCCATGTATGAAAATCAAGTTTGGAACTTGGTAGACCAACCTGAAGACACTAAGCTTATAGGGTGCAAGTGGGTTTTCAAGAAGAAAACTGACATGGATGGTAATGTAATTACCTATAAGGCTAGATTAGTAGCGAAAGACTATCGTCAAAAGCAAGGTGTTCATTATGACGAGACCTATTCACCAGTAGTTATGCTTAAATCCATTCGGATGCTCCTGGCTATAGCGGCTCATTATGATTATAAGATATGGAAAATGGATGTGAAAATGACTTTTCTTAATGGAAACCTACTTGAGGATGTGTATATGATATAGTCTGAGGGTTTCACATCAGTTGATAAAATTAAGGTATGCAAACTTCGATGGTACATTTATGGATTGAAGCAAGCATCCAAGTACTGGAATATCCATTTTGATGAGACAATCAAAAGGTTTAATTTCTCACAAATTCCGGACAAACCTTGTGTATACAAGAAGGTTAGTGGGAGTGCAGTTGTGTTCCTAGTGTTGTATGTCGATGACATATTACTTATAGGAAACGATATATCTGTCTTACAGTCGATTAAAATATGGTTATCCAAAACATTCTCTATGAAAGACCTGGGAGAAGTGACCTATATCCTTGGGATCAAGATCTATAGAGATAGATCGAAACAGTTGCTTGGTCTTTCACAGTCTACATATATAGACCGAGTACTAAAGAGGTTTAGCATGTTAGAATCCAAGAAAGGTTTCCTTTCCATCAAGCACAGGATACACCTTTCGAAGTCTATGTGTCCGTGCACAAAAGATGAGAGTATTTACATGAGTAAGATTCTCTATGCATCCACAATAGGATCTATCATGTATGCTATGTTATATATGAGACTCGATATATCGTATCCTTTGAGTGTCATGAGCAGATACCAGTCTGATCCAGGAATGAATTATTGGGTGGATGTTAAGACAATCCTTAACTACTTAAGAAGAACTAAGGATGTGTTTCTAATATATGGAGAGGGTGATATGGTAATACGCGAGTATACGGTTGCCAGCTTTCAGATAGACAAGAATGATTCTAGGTCTCAGTCTGGGTATATATTCACCTTAAATGGAGGTGCAATAAGTTGGAAAAGTTCCAAGCAAGACACTGTGGTGGATTCTACCACTGAGGCAACAAAAGAAGCAGTTTGGATCAAGAAGTTTGTCTCTGAACTTGGTGTTGTTCCAACCATTGTTGAAGCAATACCTATCTACTGCGACAACAATGGAGCGATTGCACAGGCAAAGGAGCCAAGGTCTCATCACCGATCCAAACATGTGCTTCGCCGCTATCATATGATCAGAGAGATCATCAGTAGGAAGGAAATACAAATCGAGAACATTTCTACTGAAAGGAACTTAGCAGATCTTTTAACTAAGGCCTTGCCTCAAAGTAAGTTTAAGGGTCATGTTAGAGCTTATGGTATTGGATACCGTGGCAATTGAAATTAGGCTAAGTGGGAGCTTGTTAGTGATATATGAGAGATGTCCTAAGGCAATCGCCTTATGGTTGTACCATTTATTTGATAAATGATAATTCACTATTTGAGTATACATATTTTCATGTGTTTGATTAGATCTTAAACTCATTTACTGAATGTCCACAATATGATTCACAACATGAGAGAATTTGTGATTGGATCACAACTAGTGAGTATCTCTAGCTACATGTGTAATTGTGATATTTTGGAATTATCCCTAGTCGATGAATTGATGTATTCTGACACCATCAATTCTGTTGAGACTAGCACGAGTTATACTTGGTTTATCCAAGCAGCTATTCCTTACTAGCTGGAGACATTGGGATGTCCAGAGTTGATTGTGGATGCTAGTTAGGGTAATTAGTTCATTGGAGTGACTAACTGTAAGACTTCATATGGTTCTCTACATATATGGATATGTCAATGAAGTTCTTACTGCAGCTTAAGTGCGATGTTCCTTCGACTTACGATATTCAGGTCGTCTTGGTCATGGAGACTTATGCTTTGACATCTTAAGCAAGCATCTCCAAGGAGATGTGGACCCGGGATGGTTGGGTAGAAGTCGAAGTGCCTGAAGGTATTTGAATAGCCTATAAAGGATTCACCACTCCTTGCGAGAAGATGTATACCCTTGGTCTCTTGTCGAATTGTTACTAAAGTCTTTGGCCAAAGCATTACATGTTTAGAGTAAGGTACTCTTGGATACATGTGCAGTAACTAGAATCCGAAGGATAAGGAAATAATACTTGGGCTAGGTGTGACGTAGTCAGCCTAGTGGGGACTGACACTATAGACCATGTCCTGAACCAAGTGGGTATAAGATGAGTGAAGGGAACAAGGCACGATTCACTATGGCTGCTGAAGGGTTTCAGAAAAGGTTCTGGGATCAACCATTGATTTTTTAGTTAATTGGGGATCATGATGTACTACTAGGTGCCACTCATGATCGTTCTATAATTAATGGTTAATTATAGACGACCAATATAAACTGGGAACCTATTTGGTCACACGCACAATGAGTGTAATCCGAAGGATTTAAAACGAGCTTGAGAATAGGATTCTCAGATCGAGAGAGACTTGGTTTGGTTGAACCAAACAAAGAGCGAGTATGAAATTGTTTCAGTCGCATCGGAAGCATGGATGGGACGAGTCTTATGAAGACATGATGGATGAGCCAAATCAGTTTGGTTCTAATCCAATGCTGGAAAATAAACCAAAGTGGTTTATTTTGTTTTAAACGAATGAACCAAAGTTGGTTCGGTTCATTTTAACTTAAAATATATCAGCGCGGTTTGGTTTATTTTAACTTAAGTTATTGGAGTGGGTTAATGGGTTTTGGTTATGAACCAATAACCGTTAGAAGAATGTGTTCTCTATAAAAACATGGCTTAAGGGTTTTTCGGGGATAATTAATTGGTTCAAGGGTTTTGGAAACCCTAGCCTCCTCTCCTCTTCCTCCTCTTGGGTTGCCGCCCATCTCTTGTGTCGTTGCCTAAGCCTGTTACAGCTCCTCCTCACTGCCAGCCACCCACTAGCCACCGACGACTACTCCGACCATCCTCCCTTGGACGCCGACAACCAAGGAGCAGCTGACCATTGATTGGCCGACCATCTTCCACTACAAAAAAACTATTTTTTGGCGACGAACTTTGGCAATAAAAATAATTCGTTGCAAATCTGCAATAAATTTTATATTTCATCGCAAATTTGTAACGAAATTTCTGACGAAAAATAATTTGTTGTAAAAATTATAAAATTTCCAACATTTAAATTTTGTTGCAAATTTCGTCGCAAATTGGGAACGAAAATTATTTTTCATCGCCAATTTGCGACGAAAAAATAAATTCGTCGCAAATTTCTGCAATGAATTCAAAATTTGTTGCAAAATATGCGACGAATTTATTTTTGTTGCAAATTCTGCAACGAAAAAATAAATTCGTTGCAAAAATTTGTGACGAATTTATGTTTCATCACTAATTTAGCGACGAATTCATAATTCGTCACATATTTTTATTTTATTAAAAAAAAACAAGTTTTTTTTTAAATATTTTGCAAGGAATCCGTGGATTCGTTGCAAATTTGCAACGAATCCACGGATTCGTTGCAAACTCTGATTTTTAGAAAAAAAAATATTAGAAATTCTTCGAAGCCGGTTAAGTGACTTAGAGAGTTCGTAATGAGATGAAACAAGTTCCTATGTGTTCGTCTAGTTCCCCTGATTATATATATATTTTTAAAAATCAATTTAACCTAAAATATTACGATACATGATTTTTTGAACGTGAATTAGATTTCTCAGACACACTGATATTCAAAAATGCACTGATTAAAATTTTTTTGATGATATTTATATAATGAGGAGAACTAGACGAATATATTGTCACTGATTTTATCTCATTCCGAGATCTGTAAGTCAGTTTACGAGTTTCAAGTATTTTATTTATTTTTTTAAAAAATTATTTGCAACGAATATGTGGATTCATTGCAAACTCTTATTTTTAGAAAAAAAACTATTAAAAATTCTTTGAAGCCGGTTAAGTGACTTAGAGAGTTCGGAATGAGATGAAACAAGTTCCTATGTGTTCGTCTAGTTCCCCTGATTATATATATATTTTTAAAAAACAATTTGACCTAAAATATTGCGATACGTGATTTTTTGAACGCGAATTAGATTTCTCAGACACACCGATATTCAAAAATGCACTGATTAAAATTCTTTTTATGATATTTATATAATGAGGAGAACTAGACGAACATATTGGCACTGATTTTATCTCATTCCGAGATCTGTAAGTTAGTTTACGAGTTTCAAGTATTTTATTTAAAAAAATTATTTGCAACGAATATGTGGATTCGTTGCAAATTTG
Organism: Wurfbainia villosa; assembly: GCA_025175895.1. Classification (NCBI taxonomy): domain Eukaryota; kingdom Viridiplantae; phylum Streptophyta; class Magnoliopsida; order Zingiberales; family Zingiberaceae; genus Wurfbainia; species Wurfbainia villosa. The sequence continues at coordinate 38,840,519 of CM046006.1, forward strand.
CAACGAATCCTTGGATTCGTTGCTAATTTTGCAACGAATCCACAGATTCGTTGCAAACTCTTAATTTTATAAAAAAAATATTAAAAATTTAAGTTAACGATTTTTAAATTTTTTAATTTTTTTGCAACGAATCGGTGGATTCGTTGCAAACTTTCCCCCTAATTTTTTTCCAGCCTCTGAGCCGGAGCCCTAATCTCATTTCTCCTTCGCCCGACCTCCCGCGCCGTGACCCGCCATGGCAAGCGACCTCACGCGCCGGCAGGCCCATGATTCTTGAGTGTGTCACTTCCTTGGCCGCGTCGGCCCGCATGCCGCGAGCCCGACCGCGAGCCCGCCGACACCGCGAGCCGCCGGCGCCGCCGAGCCCCTCGTTCGCCGTGTGCCCCGGAGGCTGAGCCGCCGTCGCCGCGAGCCGCCATCGCCGCCGCGATCCGCCGTCGCCGCCGAGCCAGTTGCGATCTACGCCCCATTGCCGCGAGCCGCACCGCCACAGCGACCACGAGGCTGCCCGTCCATGAGTTCCGCCCTCTCACCCGGCCCGTCCAAGTTAGCCCGTGATGGGCCCGATGAGCCGCGCCCTCGCCGATAACCGCCGCGAGCCTCGCTCGTTGCCGCGATCCGCCCCGCCGCCGTGAGCCGCGCTGCAGCGCCCGAAGGGCCACCCGTCCGTGAGTTCCGCTGCCCTTACCCGGGTCAAGGAGTTCCGCCCGACCACCGTGATGGGCCCGCCGGCAACCAAAGCCCACTGCCCTGGCGCGGCCTTGCGCGAGCCCACCGCTCATTGCCGCCCCATGAGCCAGCCCGCCCTCGATTTTGTTAGGTAATACCAACCCTTATTTTAATAATGATATCAATTTGTTTATTATACTATCTCATGTTATTATTTCTATATTTTAATTTCATTCATATGTGAACTAATCAGTATATTCGTATTAATGTATTTTCTAGGAGTTTTTATTAATATAATTTATTGAAAATGTATATAATGCAATCGTGAAAGGAGTTGGATGTATAATAGGAATTTACCTGAACATCGGGGTTTAACTGATGAATTTATGAGTGGGTTGAAAGAGTTTTTAAATTTTGCATCTAGTAATGTTGAGTTTATGGATGGTAATCAGATAAGGTGTCCGTGCAGAAAGTGTCACAATGGTAGATTTTTACCGTCTAGCAAAGTTTCAGAGCATCTTTGTAGATTTGGTTTTACTGCAAATTACTATAACTGGATATGTCATGGTGAACCATTTATATCTGATGAGGATTATCATAGACATAACACACAAGTCTCTAGGGATCAAAGTTATTATAATCAATTAAATCCATATCAGAGGATGATATTTGATGTAGCGGGTCCGAATTTGATTCCCCAATCACAAGGTGCAACTTCAAGTTGTCCTCCAACAGTTGAGCAAATGTTTACTAATGCATCACCCTTGGAAGAGGTACAAGTAACAGATATCGATGAAAATATGAATAATGAAGCATATCTCAAATTTTAGGAGGTGTTGAGTGCTGCAGATGAACCATTATGGGCTGGTTGTGAGACTCACACTAAACTATCGTTCACCGCAAGACTGTTGAATGTCAAGGCAGAGCATAATGTGTCTGAAGATTGTTTTAATAATTTTGTTCAAGCTTTTGAAGAGGCATTGCCGCGTGATCATATACTGCCCAATGATTTTTACAGTATGAAAAAACTGATGAAAGAATTAGGTCTTCCAGTGGAAAGAATTGATGTGTGCAGAGATGGTTGTATGTTATATTGGGGAGATGATACAGATGTAGATGTTTGTAAATTCTGTAATCAAGATAGGTACAAGAGCACTAGTAGGAGCCAACAACGACGTAAATCATATAGTCAGTTGTTTTATTTGCCTTTAACTCCTAGGTTACAAAGGCTTTATGCATCAAAGACAATCACGAACACATGACTTGGCATGCAAATCATCGAACAGAAGAGAGACTAATGTGTCATCCATCAGATGCAGAGGTGTGGAAAAATTTTGACAGAACATATCCTGATTTTGCGAAGGAGACTCGAAATATTAGGTTAGGTCTCTGTGCTGACGGATTTGCTCCATTTGGTAAATCAGGAAGACACTATTCTTGTTGTCCAGTTATATTAACTCCATATAATCTTCCGCCTGGGATGTGTATGAAAACACCGTATATGTTTTTAACATTGGTTGTGCCTGGCCCAAAAAATTCGAAGAAGTTAATAGATGTTTATATGCAACCATTGATTGCAGAGCTAAAACAACTATGGGATGAAGGTTTTTCTACATACGACGTTCATACTAATCAGATGTTTGTAATGAAGACTGCTCTTCTTTGGACCATAAATGACTTTCCGGCTTATGGTATACTATCAGGTTGGAGTACTGCAGGGATCTTAGGATGCCCAATATGTATGGAGAGATCAAAGTCGATTAGATTGAAACATGGTAAGAAGCCGAGTTATTTTGATTGTCATAGACAATTTTTACCACTAAATCATAATTTCAGAAGGAATAAAGATGAATTCACTAGGAATCGAATTGAAAGAACACCTCCGCCATTGAGATTGACAGGTCAAGATATTTGGTACAGAGTGCTTCACTTTTCATCTGTTATTGAAGAGCCACATGGTACAACTTATGAATATGAAAGCAAACATAAATGGACTAAACGAAGTATATTTTGGGAGTTACCGTATTGGGTTAGTAATTTGATTCATCATAATCTCGATGTTATGCATATTGAGAAGAATATTTTTGATAATCTGATAAATACAGTGATGGATATCACTGGAAAAACAAAAGATAATCTGAATGCAAGAAAAGATATGCGACTCATTTGTAAACGACCCACCCTTGATGTTGATGAAAATAGTAGGGGACCAAAACCAAAGGCAGTTTATACATTGAATAAGGAACAGAGACGTGTTGTTTGTGAATGGTTGAAATCATTGAGATTTCCTGATGGGTATGTATCTAATCTTGGGAGATGTGTCGATATGAAGGAATGCAAATTGATGGGTTTGAAAAGTCATGATTGTCATATATTCATGGAAAGACTAATTCCTATTGCTTTTAAAGAACTCTTACCAAATTTTGTATGGGGTGCCATTACAGAGTTAAGTATTTTTATTCATAATATATGCTCAACAGTTTTGGGATATTCACACATGGAGAAGTTAGAGAGAGACATTCCAATCATTTTGTGTAATTTAGAAAGGATTTTTCCACCAGCATTTTTTGATTCAATGGAACATATTTCGGTTCACTTGCCATATGAGGCCAAAGTTGGAGGATCAGTTCATTATCGATGGATGTATCCTTTTGAAAGGTATAATTTGCATATTCTATAGTTCGTTATTATTGCATAAAAATTTATAACTTTTTTATATATTCATTTCTAATACAATTTGTTATATTACAATCAGATTCTTATATCATTTGAAGAAAAAAGTAAAAAATAAGGCACATGTTGAAGCCTCTATTGTGAATGCATATATTGTGGAGGAAGTAACAACTTTTGCATCATATTATTTTGAGCCTCACGTTCAGACCAAAAGACGGAAATCCGGAAGGAATGATGAAGGTCCTGTCGATCCCAATTTGAATTCATTCTCAATTTTTAATTATCTTGGTCGACCAAGTGGACCGTGTAAGCAACGATACTTAACTGATCAAGAATGGCAGGCAGCCCAGACATGTTTTACTTAATTGTCCAGAAGTATCGCCATATTTCGATTTAGTATATATTTCCTATTTCTTCGTTAAGTGTTTTTTTTATGTTATAATTCAATTTTTTATTATAGGATTTTCCAAAACTTATATTCTGAAATCCCGACACGTGAGTTTGATCACTTCTGCGATCAAGAATTTGCACCATGGTTCAAATCATATGTAAGCAGTTTTAATTACCTCATTTTTGTTTACACATATCTTAGCTTTTAAATAAATATCATTTTCATTTGAGTATAGGTTTATGCTAATCAAACTCATGTTCAGCAAGAATTGCTAATCCATCTGTCATGGGGTCCAAAAGCAATGGTACGCACTTGGCCAGCATATTTCATAAACGGATATAATTTTCATACTCAAGAATATAGAAATGGAAAGAGTACAATGAATAGTGGAGTATGTGTTCAGTCTTCCAATGATGGAGGTGCAAGCAATGAATTTTATGGTTTGCTGGATGAAATTATAGAGATCGAATATCCTGGTCCAGAAATGCGAGTTATCTTATTTATGTGTCGCTGGTTTGACCCCGTTAGAGGGATGAAGGTGCATCCACAGTATAATTTGGTTGAAATAAATCATAAAAGATTGTATAAGAGATATGAACCATTTATTTTGGCACAACAAGCGATTCAAGTTTTCTATGCTCCATATCCTAGTTTGAAACGTGACAAAAATGATTGGTGGGCTGTTTGTAAAATAAAAGCACGAAAAAAAATTGAAGAGCACTGGCAAGACATTGCATATCAACAAGACAAAGTTACAAATATGTTTCATACCGAGGAATATATTATTCCAACGTTACGAGATCCCAGCGGAGTAGTGATAAACGTGGATGCAACTGAAATTGATGATGATGATGAGGAGGAGGGGGAGGAGGAGGAGGAGGACGACGAGGAGGAGACCGATGAGGATGAGGATGATGATAATGAGGACTTTGAATTTTGACGTCTAGGGTAAGTTTTTTTATATATAATTTTAGTTTTAATCTATAAATTTACAAAATTTCTTAGCTCAATTATTTGTTTATATACTGTCTCATTGTTAAATTTATATCTTTTGTCTGTGTATGTTGTGTATTTTTTGTTCTTATAGGTTATCAGAGGTGACATCATCGTAGATTCTCGCACTCTCTCAGATCTTCATTATGAATATTGTAAGTTTTTCATGTTCTTCATTAAGCATCAAAGTTTTATTTGCTTTATTCTAATTTTGATTTTGGTTGATAGTTTCGACGTGGTGGCCATAGACGACCGCGATGCTAATCTTGACGGTCGATTCACCGCGACATGATACCTACATGCCCCCCTGATCAGGCTGGACCTTCACATGACCAGTCGCCAGTACCATCTCATTCACCAGCAGGGCCTTCCCATTCAAATTCACCTGTACCCGCCAGACACTCATCTACTGAGAATATCGAAAGTCGACCGTATATATTTCCAATTGGAGATTCGTAAGTAATATAAATATTATAATTTTTCAACTATCTTAATTATTTATCCAATTTTTTTTCACTTTATCATAGGTTTGAAAATTCTGTAACTGTTATTCGCGAGATCAATAAAATTGTGAATAACTATTGGAGAGGAGACTCATTGTCATACTCAAGTACGCCAGGATCTACAAAAGAACTATGGTGGTGCGAGTTTAAGGTATAATTGATTCATTTTATATATTAAATAAGTGATTATATAATCAATTGTTTTTTTTCATCTCAGCGGATATTTATTTGGGACGCTTCTCAAGAATTGGAAGTTAAAAGAATTAAAAAAAATGTGGCGATCATATTCGACATGTATTGAGTAATGCCAAGAGTACTGGAAAAAAACCAGCCTGTGTCACGTTGAAAAATTGGAGTAAAATCTCCAATTATTGGCAAATTGATGAGAGCAAAAAAAGGAGTGAACAAAATAAAATAAATCAAGCATGTAATTCTGTAGACTTATCTGCAACATATGCGGGAGGATCTATAAATATCGAGGAACATTCACGTAGATTGGTAATTTTTTAATTCTACAATTAGTTTTTTAATTTATTTCAGATTATTATTTTATTTCTAACATTCTTATTTTTAGTCTAATGAATTGGGAAAGGAGCCGGAATTTATTGATACTTTCGTTCGCACTTTCCAAAAAAAAGATAAGACTTGGAGTGGAGATAGAGCTAGAGCAATTAAGGTTTGAATTTATCTTTAAACTTACTTTTTAACTTTAATTCTGTTAGTTATGTATATGCTCTGATTAAAATTTTAATTTTGTATAGGAGAGATATGATCAGTTATCCTCATCACAGAGAATTTCAGGAGATGACGGTGATAATGAGGGATCTAAGCCATTTGTTAGTAATAATTTGGATTTATGACTTGAGGCGAGTGGAGGAGCAAAAGGGGGAAGGATATTAGGTATTGGTTCTCTGAGCAGAATTCATAATGTTCCTCGTAGATCTCTTTCTTCTACTCCACCAGCAGTAGCGGCACAGATACATAACTTAACTGAGGAGGTTAGCAATTTGAAGGGCATAATATTTGAAAGAGATCAGCAAATTCTAGAAATACAACAACAAAACTCACAAAGGGATCAAGAAATGATAGAAATGCGACGACAACAAGCTTTTCTTATGCGACAATTTTAGCAATTTAGTTCCGGTCCAAGTCATATTCCTCCTAGTAATGAGGATGATGGTGGCGACGATGATGATATTGTATGCATGTTTGTAATTAGTATTTTTAAAATTTGTTAGTTTATTAAGTTTGTTAATCCTTCATTTTTTTAATTTTTGATTAGTACTTTTTATTTTGCTTTAAACAGGATTGATGAAGTCAAGAATGATGCCGGTTGAAAATGCACATCTGAGTAAGTCTTTGCATATTTATTTTTGTGTTAGTTGATAGTTTTTTTTAATGTATGATACTTTTTGTTTGTTTATTTTCTAATGCAGGTAGAAGAATGACGGCCATTGCTTAGAAGATGATCTTTTATTTTTTCTTTCGCACGTGTTGAGATATTTTGAGTGGAGATTGTTATTTGGATATCAGAACTATGTAGATGTTTGGAATGTTGTAGGATATAACTTTGTTGTTTGTTGTTTGGAATGTTGTATTGTTCTTAACTTATTGTGTTAGTTTGTATTTATTTGGATATGGAATATTTTTGGATATTATTGAATGTTATTTTTGTTTTGTATATTTTGTTGTATTGAATGTGTGTGTGTTTTGTTTGGATTAAACAGGTTGTGTGAAATTTGTATATACGATAAAATATCAAAACAGATGGAACCTGCTAAATTTTTTTTTATTTAGCGACAAATTCAGCGACAAAAATACAAATTCGTTGCTAAATTCTGGGACTTATGCGACGAATTCTGCGATGAATTTTTTTTTTGTCGCAAATTAGCGACGAATTTAGCGACGAAAATAACCTGCGACAAATTCTGCAACGAATTTTGCGATGAAAAATGAATTCGTCGCAAAAAATGGTTTTTTTGCGACGAATTTTGCGACGAATTCAGCGACGAATTTTACGATGAATTTGTATTTTGTCGCAAATTTAGCAACGAAACCCTGATTTCGTCGCAAATTTTCTGCGAGGAATTTATTTTTTCGTCGTAAAGTTTTGCGACGAATTTATTTTTTTGTCGCAAAAATTAGCAACGAAAACACTTAATTCGTCGCAAAATTTTGCGATGAATTTTTATTTCGTCCCAGATTTGCGACGAAGCAAAAATTCGATGCAAATTTTTGCGACAAAAGTTGCGACGAAATTTTGAATTTGTCGTAACGTTTGCAACAAAATTAGCGACGAAAATTTAAATTCGTCGCTATTTTTGTCGCTAATATTTGCGACGCTTTATCCCCAACAAAAATATTTTTGTCGCTAAATTCATCGCTAATTTATTTTGCGATGATTTTTTTTTTTAAATTCGTCGCTAATGACTATATTTTTTGTAGTGTTCTCCACCACCACAAGCTGTCCAGTTTTGGATAGCTTGTTTCTCTCTTTGTAGAGAGGTCATTTGGTCGGTGTTTTATGCTCCGACAGCGACCTACTTGTCGGGGAATGGATTTCCGGCAATCCTCATAGGTGGAGGACCAAGGTTTCATTAATTGGTTGACGAAAACCGCTTCTGAGAAGTGAGTTCATGGAGCTCATTTTTAGATCTGAATTTTGATTCGGATTGTGATTGTCTCTTGGATCACAACGTCTTCGACATGAGGCTAGTAACTCTTGCGAAGATGGCGCTCATGGCTTTGTGAAGCTATCCCGAAGATACTTGGCGTGGATACGGACAGAGGTGATTCTAGCAAGGGTTGCTACAGTTGATGTCATTCCCGCTACACGTGATACGTCAGGTATAACTAGATATAAAGTTTCCTTTATTGAAAAAATTTAAATATGCGATTATGTCTACACATGTTGTATCCTGCATGCGTGTGGCATGTGTGATGTAATAGATTAGTTTATTACTTGTTTTTGCTTCCGCTGTGTGCATGTTTACAAAACATGTTCGAACACACACCCACGTCGATATCAGGGAAACCCAACAGGATAAACAAGTCATGGATGACTTAGAGGGATCTGATAGGCGTGAGGCTGACGGAGGTGACTAGAAGGCTTAGGTCTAGGCTAAGGGTGGTCTGGCAAGTATAAGGGCATCATACTTGGGGTTAAACCTGATGGTTGAGGTTATTAGTCGATTGGGGCTTTGGACTAGTCGATTGGTAAAGTGTTTTGACACTTGGTAGCCGAGTTGACTCACGGATAGTCAGTGAGTCGAGTGTTCGATTCGCGACAAATAGCCTTAGCGCATTGCTAGCATTGGCGATCGGTGATGGCTTGAGTAGTCATCACGTACTCAAAATACTTAGTAGCTAACTGATCAGTCGGCTATGAGGTTGGCAGTCGACTAATGGATAATGGCAGTTGACTGCCAGTGTAACCATTGGCTTGAATGATGACAAGGATTAAGTCCATTGTGAGACAACGGCACTGTTGGCAGTCGATTGGGGTCTTATGGTAGTCGACTGCTAGGCGGAAATCTAGGTCGTACTGAGGCATAAAAGGAGTTCGACAGGAAGGTTTTCGCCAGTGATTTTTGGGGCATTTTTGGAAGGGAATTGTGCTGCATTCCAGACCTTCAAGACCAATCCAAAGCAAGAAACAAGCAAGCAATCGAAAGATCTTGTGTAAAGTGTTATTTACTTGTTTTTGTACATTGCTTAGTTTACTTGTCGTAATTTCTTTGTATTACTATTGTAATCATTGTACGAGATTTCTCCACCTCCGACTTGTTGTCGAGAAGAAGTTCATTTGTTTAGTGGTGGTGTTTGCATTGCTAGGGCTCATTCGAGCCCAATCCATGAAGTAGGAACCCTAAGGTTTTGAACCACGTTATATTCTCGTGTTTTTATTTTGTTTGTCGTGTTTTGTTATTGATATTCTATATTTTGCTGCACTAATAACGAGTGTAGACAAGCACGATCAAATTTCGTCAAACAACGATGAACACGCCATTCACCCCCCTCTAGCGACGTCTAATTCCTAACAAGTGGTATTAGACCGAGGCCGCTCTTCAAGGTTTAACAACCGTGGGAGAATGTTAGAGGAAGAAGATGGTGATTGAAGAAAGATTGGGGGATGATATCAATGTGCCTCCACCATACGAACTCTATGGAGCAAAGGATTTTGAGCTATGGCCGATATTGATGAAATATTTTCTGATGTGCGATTATGATAATTGGATTAGTGTGATGGTTGGATTCGACGCTCCGAAGGATGAAGAAGGAAAAAGGCTTAAGAAGAAGAAGTGGAGCAAAGAACAACTCCGATACTACAACATAAATAACAAGATAATAGGTATATTACTGAGTGTAATTCCTAATGATGTTTTTTTGTAGATTAGGAGATTGTAAGGATGCCAAGGAGCTTTGGAGCAAGCTTGCTAAGCTCCATGAATAACCCTCAATGGCTCAAGAGATAGAGGAGGCCAAGGAACAAGAATGTTCTTCGGCTCAATTAGACAATGAGACCGAAGAAGCAAGCTCTTCCTCACAAGAAAGTGAGTATTCGGAAGTTGAGAAGGAGTCAACATCCAGGTCGATAGAAGAGTGTGAAGAATTGGAGGTTGAGAGGCCATCAACGTCCAAAGAAGAGGTAGAATTGGAAGAAGTCTTCACTTCAAGGTTTGAGGGGGAGAGACCATCTACTCCGGAACAAGAGCAAAATTAAGAAGTAGCCTCAACATCCGGGAGAGATGAAGAAGAAAAAAAATTCCACCACCACCCTAGGTAACTCAAGCAATTTAGTTAAAAATAAAAATCATATAATTTGCTTTGAGTGTAGGGAAGCCGGGCATTACAAGAGTAAGTGCCCTAAGAAGGTTAAGAAGGCTCAACCGACACCAAAGGCCAAGGATGCTGGTGCTCTAATTAGGAAGAGCAAGGAGCACGTGGTGTGTTTTAAGTACCAACAACCGGAACATTATAAGAGTTAATGCCCTAGGGGGAAGAAGAAAGTCCAAGAAGGAGCATCATATGTAGGGGGAGCTTCTAAAGCAAACTCTAAGATAAAATTTAGTAATGCACCTTCCCTATTTTATAATGAAAAGCATGCTAGGAGTAATCTTGCTATTGTTCATAAATAGCATGCTAAAAATAGGCTCTACTGTTTAGGTGCCAAATCATATAATTTTAGAACTAAGAAGAAATTTAGGACTAATGTTCCTAAAACAATTTTACCTAAGGAAAGTATTAGGAAGATAGAAAACCATTTAGGCATTAACCCTAAGAAGGGTAAGCATATGCCTAGATGAAATGGTAATGCCCAAAGACTAAATCCAAATTCAAAAATTGGGCAATTAGAATTGGAGAACCAAGACTTGAGGTCAAGGCTTGAGAAACTAGAAAAGACCCTTAGGAAAATACAAAATCAAATTAAGGGGGTCAAATGGTCAAAACCTAGATTCTAGGAGGCAAGGCTCATTCAAGGGCAAGAAAGGTTTAGGTCACAAACCTAAGCCCAAGGAGACCTACCATAATATTCCATTTGATTATGGAACTCAATCTAGGGCTAGGAGAGGCAAGGTTACTAGGGAGGCAATCCCTAAAACTAACCATGGAGTGTGCTTAGTGGCTAAGGTTTCAAGAAAACCTAGGGAGGCCACTAAGAAGGTTACAAGGGGAGTTACCCCTAGAGTTAACCTAGGAAAGACGCAAATGACCAAGGCTTCTAAGCCTAGGAGGGTCATTAAAAGGGTATCTAGGGAAGTTATCCCTAAGGAATACCTAGTAGACCCAAGGAGCTCCAATAGGTATTGGGTTCCTAAGAGCATGATCCCTTCATTGTACTTGGGGTTAGGTTGTGTCAACATTGATTGGATGGGTAGATAACTCAACCATAGCAAAGTTGTCACTTTAGGTCATTTTCGAGGTTATATGATACCTTGGAAATAAGTTTGAATTTAAATCCTAAAAGATTTTAAAATGTGCCAATATATTTTGAGAACTATGAAAAATTGATCAAATTGGCATAAACTAGATTTAGAGGTCATGGTGTGCCATTTTAGGTTTTAGCACACTTGGGAGATAAGTAGTAATTTGGCAAAATGGACTTAATCCTAACAAATGACAGCTAATATTAAAATTTAGGTATTCTTATGCCTTATATTTTATTTGTCATGCTTTGATTACCATATACTATGTCATGATATCATATTTCATCTTTATCATATAAATGTCATGATTATGTTTAGGTTATTTAATAGTGTCATGTTTATGTTTATGTTTATGTTTATGTCTATATCTTATGCCATGACATCATGATTATTGACATATGCTTATTTATGTTATCATTTATTCCATAATCATCAATCCTGCATTAATTAAAATTGATTTAAAGACAATTGGCATGACTTGAAGTCCCATGTATAAGATAATCAAGTAGTACTGTTGCCTTAGAAAAATACATGAGTCCTTAGATTAGGATGAACAAAACCTACATCTCACATAAAATTGACATGTGTGTGTTTTCAAACACCCTAGACACATGTGAGATGCTAGGAAATGAGTTAAGTTCAAGGTGCATAGTTTTTGCATCTAGATGAACTCAAACTCATCTTATACTATGGATGAATCATGAGGAAAGCTTATGTACAAGTCATGTGCATTAAGCCCATAGACCATGGTTCAATGCAAGGTTTTAAAACTATTTCAAAATCATTTTATAAAATTGTGGTGAAGTCTATCTTTTGATAGCAATCACCATTTGTGGAAGTTGATACAAAATAGCTCAAAAACATTGAAGTTATCAATGGTTTTGAATTTTTTATATCTCTTGTTTTAATGGGTATTTTATTTTCAAAATATTTTTCTTCCATAATAATTGACTTAAGTATTATACATATGAAGTTTCAAGATTTTTCAAAATATGTATTTTTACTTATGAATTTTCAAATTTTAGTTTTCTGAACATGATTTATGCATTTGTAGAAATCAACCGACTGTGCCTATGGCAATCGACTGGAGTCAAGGGCAGTCGACTGCTGACTATCTGAGTCGACTGCTAGGCCTGATTTCGAGCAAATAATGGTTGTTTAGCTTGATTTCAGCTATGTTAGGTTACCCTAACTGCTCATAACCTTAGGATATGCTTTGGAAAGCATTGGAAAGGGTAAAAATCTATTGGATATGGATTAGGATAGTTGTTTGGGTCTTTATCAAGTTTAAGGTGTGTGAAAGTTCAAGGTTGAACTTTTAACCTTAATTTCGATGGTTTAGTGTTCCTATAGGCTTAGGGACTCTCAAAGGGCATTGTTGGTGCAATGGTTTAGGGTGATCAAGCCTTTAGGGGGAGGTTATCCATCATGGGATGATGGATGTGTTCTTCCTCATGAGGGGGACAATTTTTAGAATGTGAGGTGCCCAATTGAGAAAATTGAGAGAGTTTAAAGGATTGCCTCTCTTTAGTGATATGGGACTTATCACTAGGAAGGGTGAAGGCATCCTAGATGTTTTTTGGACCAAAAGGGAGATTGTAAGATCTTATTGGGATATGAGACATTGACACCCTTGGGGAGAGCCTTTTTGATGTTTGTCAAAAAGGGGGAGAAGTTGAGATTCCCAATTTGGAAATTTGGGAGGATTGGTTTGAGTTAGTGTTCCAACTCAAAGGTATTGGTTTTTGTCAAACATCAAAAAGGGAGAGATTGTTGGTGCAATCAGCCTAGGTTACGATTGACCAGACTTGAGTTTGGCTCAAGTAGTGGTTTGATGTTAGTGTTTTGATGTTTGACAAAGGAGTTGACCATTGTTTGACAATGGATTGACTAGATGGTTGACTTGGGGTTGACCATAATGGAGAAGTCCAAGTGGGACATTTGGCAATGGAAAGTCCAAGCAGGGGTCTTGGCAAGGGAAAGTCCAAGCTTGAGTCTTGACAATTGGAAAGTCCAACATGGGTTGGCATGGAAAGTCCAAGCATGGGTCTTGGTAAGGGAAAGTCTAAGTTTGAGTCTTGGCAAATGGAAAGTCCAAGGATTTATATTGGCGGCGTAAAGTCCAAGCGGTTGTCTTGGCAGCATAAGTCCAATGGTTTGGCGGCATAAAGTCAAAGCGATAGTCTTGGCAGTATAAGCCCAAATGTGCCTTGGTGGTATAGACCAACTTAGCATGATAATAGCCGATGGTACCACCTGAAGGCTAGCGTATGGATGAATAAGTCATGGATGACTTGGAGGGATCTGATAGGCATGAGGATGACGGAGATAACTAGAAGGCTTAGGTCTAGGATAAGGGTGGTCTTGCAAGTATGAGGGCATTATACTTGGGGTTAAACCTCATGGTTGAGGTTATCAGTCGACTGGGGCTTTGGACCAGTCAATTGGTCAAGTGTTTTGACACTTGGTAGCCGAGTTGACTCTGGGTAGTCGACTGAGATTATGATCACCGATCACGTGAGTGATCGGGTGTTCACCCGCAAATAGCCTTGGCAATGATCGATGAGCTGAGCAATGATCGCCATGGATGGTAGTCGATCGTTGTTACTCGAACGCCAATAGTCGATCGATCACGGCCACGAGGTTGGCAAATAATCGATGGGTAATAATAATGATCATTGCCAAAGGTAATCAGAAAATATGGAAAAAAAATTTTTGGATTAACCTTTTAATTAATTGGGTTTAATTAGTGGGTTAATTGGGTTAATTAATGGAATTAAATTGGGCTTGGGCTGTAATGGGCTTGGGCTGAAATTGGGCTAAATCTGTTTGGATTAGACTTAGGTTTGGATTGGGCTGAGCTAACCAAATCAGTTCGAACGACTTTTATAAGCTACCGAACGAACTGATTTCTCCAAATCGCGATTCCTTTCCCAGCCGTGATTTCTTCTCCCCAAATTCCGATCGCGCAATTTCTTCTCTTCCTCGTTTCGTCGGCGCAGCCTTCCTGATCGCGCGCGACACCGTCGACTTCTTCAGTCATCACCGCCGTCGCGAGCTCAGCTACCTCCGACCGTCACTCGCGCGAGCGGCGATCTTCACTTCGTTGCCACCGTGAGCTAGCCGCTGCCGCTGCCGATGCCTCCGGTGGGTGATCCGGCTGAGGGAAAGAGGTCGACCAAGCTTCGCCAGGCTTGAATCGGGTGAGGGATTGCGTTGGGAGCTAGGGATCGACAACAGGTTTTCGCTGTTGGATTTGGGAGCGATCTGCCGATCGTTGTTGGAGAAAGGTAAGATGTTGAATCGATTTTCTGATCTTGGACGGGATCTGTATTACTTGGTGCTCTTGTATTTTGAGCTAGGATCTAGCGATTGTGGCAGTGGAGCTGGGTGTTGGGGGACGGTCCGGTGAACAGGGCGGTTGGGGAAACTGTTGCCGGTGAAGATTTGGCCGGTAAGTTTCGTTTCCTTTGCTGTCTCAATGGTAATTGTTGTGAATTTGTGGTGTTTCTGTTCGATGTGATGATTTGGCTGTGGATGTGGATTGATCTATGCATTTGTGTTGACTGTGTGTGTGCGGAAGAAGAAGTTGCAGATTGGTGTTTGGCGGCTGAGATTGGAGTGTGTCCGATTGTGATTTGGGGAGTAATTGTGTTGTTGTTGATTGATTGTAGTATTTGAGGTTTACTGTTATTGATTCAGGAATGAGGAGCTATAATAGATGTTGATTATGTATGTAAATTTAGTTGTTTTGTGGATTGAGTGGTGTGCCAAGGTTGTTGAGATTCGGTAGGTTCTGCCCGTGGATCATTGTATTGTGGCTGATTGGAGTGGTATCCGATTGTGATTTAGATGATGTTTAGACTTTCAATTATGATGCGGTGATTTGGAGATTAAGGTAAGATCTACATTGATTTGTCCTTCCGTTGTATTTCTATGCTTCAGCATGGATTAAGTATGGTGATTTTGATGCGGGATGTGCATTGTATATGATGTTCTATTTCTGCATAGTGTATGGAGTCCAGGTGAGTAACGACGGGCCAACAGGGGCGACGGTCGTTGACCAATAGGGGTCACCGAATTCTGCCAACAGGGGCCCGGTCGTTATAGTATGGAGCTGTGAATGGCTGAGAGTAAAGATGGATGTTGGTGATCTATTGTGAGTTGGGTTAAGGTGTATCAGATTGGGATAGTCGAGTATCTAACTCGTAGACGAGGAAAGGATGCGAGTATAGGAATGATGTAGTGTTTAGTTCTTATGTTTGTTGGATACTTGTACTTAATCATTGTTTGCTATTATGTGCAGGTTTGGGATACGAAGCAGGTTCGCGGCTGTGAGGATTATTCGAGCTTCGTATCAGGTGGGTAATATCTACCTGGTCTGGTAGTTTTGATCAAATTCTAGTGCATGATCTTGGATTTATGTTTATACCTGTTTACCTTAAATCCACTCTTATTTAATCATATGCTTGTACTGCCTTGACCTTTGAGATATATACTCTGGTACTTCATTGATTATCTAGCTCGGATAGGAACTATAAAACCCTATTATGTGTTAGCTGATAGATGTTTAGTAAGTACATGTGGTTAGGGTTATTTTTATGACCTCAGATTGGGTTACTGGGTTGCATCACTAGGTTAGGTGATGAGTCCAAATTATGAGGTCGGTCGTTGTATCGTATACATATCAGTGTGTTAGTTTGACGGATCTATTTATCTGTACATAGGTAAATAGGTTGTAATTATGGATTTGTCGTCCTTGCATGGTTGACTAGGTCTCTTCGTGAGTTAGGGAGTGTTGCGAGGATTTGTGTGTGAGCTATGCATCATTACATTTCATGCACACTGACGACTAGGTTTGCCTTGTGGTTGAGATGAGTCATCAGTCATCCTGCCTCCCCGGCCACTCAGGGTAGTGGTTGCAGGGTTGAGGGCAGAGCATTGTTGTGCGTGCCGTTCTCGGCCACTATGGATGGTGGTAGCTGGAGATGCGGACTTGGCCACTATGCGGAGTGGTAGTTAGTGCACTCACCCACTATAGACGGTGGTCGTGTGATGTGCAGTTGTCCTGGGTGCGGTGCTCGTCTACTCATGGGTAGGGACGGAGCGGCTAGCAGCAGGGACCCCCGTGTGGGTAGCATATAGCTCTATGGCGGGCTAGCTACTGTTTCATACTACCCAACTCGGTCACTCGAGAGTGGTGACGGCTGGAGTCGGGATAGTTGTCATGTCCTGCCACCTAGGCCACACTGGGGTCATGGTAGCGAGTTGGGTGCGCAGGCATGACCATGCATATGGACTGCTGATATATATGTATGCCTGTATTTGATATATGTTTTACATATGCCTGTGAGATGTTGCATTTGATTGAGCTATGATTGCTGCATATGGTTGTTCATCATGATACATGTCATCTGCATTTTATATACTGCTATGTGTTGAGCATGATACATGCGTTGATTCTGACTGTTATATGCATTTGATTAGCATCATGTCATTGTGGTAACAGACCAGGGTTGTTATTACAGGTGATCATATATTGTTCATATGTTGGAGTATTGGTCAGGTATGGGATTGACTTGGTACGTTATATGGGTTATGTTAGTGTATACTTGTTCAGGTTGATATAGCATATGGTGTTGCAGACCGTCAGGTACATTGGTACATTACTTCATGTTCAGTTGATCAGTTTAGTATATACATTGAGTATGACTTTATTGTAGTTACTTGTTATTAGATTTGGATAGGACTGTATGTCTATTGGACTCATGCTGTATACCTGTAGATCTTCACATGTATACTTGTAGATCTTTATATCCTTATATGTTGTTCATGCACTTTCTATATATTACCCCTGAGTTTATACTCACCACCCCGGGACCCTGGGCTTCCTGTCGCCCAGATAACAGGTAGAAGATTCCTTGGACGTTCGGAGCTCCGCCAGCTGATCCCATCTCACACCGGACGGATGGATATTTAATTCGTATTATGGTATTTGTGTGGATTGTCATTTCGTGGTTTTAGCCGTATTGTTTCCGTATCTGTGATATACGGACGTGTTGTATATATTTGGCTTTCGATGTGGCTTCTATTATGTTTCTTGTTGTGTCAAGTCACTCCGGAGTGCACAGTTGGGTCATTGTATATTGTTTTATCTGTTGTATGTTTCCGCTGTGTTTGATATGTTGATATCTTTATATATTGTGTTGTTGTTGTGGGCCTACGAGCCTTGTATTAACCCGATATGTTGCCACGTACAGGGGAGATGTCGTCCATTTGCTTTTCGGCACGACATACTCCCGGGGCGTGACAATTTTATTGGTATCAGAGCCCTAGGTTGCGAAGTCCATTTTCAGATTTTATTTCGTTCGGGCATTGAGTTTTGCTTTACTCGATTTTGGTTTTGGTGAGTTCTGGGATCTGGCTATTGCGGACATCTCCGAGCTACAAGGTTTAAGGTATGTTAACTGTTATTACATATCCTTCTGTTGGCTATGCATTTAGTTGCTTATAACATGGATGACTTATAGGATATTGGTTAGTATTTGTAACCGTGGTTTGAGTTGGCCACAGGAACTAATGTTGAGGTTATTAGACATGTACCTGCTATCGAAAAGGTAATTACCTTTGAGAGCCGACTGATACCGAGTCGGATAGCAGGGGTTAGTAGTCACATCTCTTGTGGAGATCAAGGATTACAGTCCTAAGATTTTCACTAATTATGTTAGTTAGATCATTACCTATTGGGTGGGTAATGGACAAGTGAGTATACTATTTCTGATGCAGATAGTAGAAAATTAGTGGATGATATTCATAGGAATGTTGATCCCTGAGATGGTCGTTCTAGGTTGTATAACATTGGGAGTACTTTTGGAGTACTTGACTCGGGTTATACGAAGATAGTAGTGTTAGTTGAATACCATTATCCAGATTTAGCCGGTAATTGGTGGAAGATATAGAAAATAACCTTTGGGGAAATCACACATCACTTGGTTACGGTTTAGTGATATTGAGAGAGAGTATTTCCCCACGTCATCTTCTTTGACTCATCGTCAGGGAATTCTTGAGCTTCAGGTTGGGTGATCGTTTGGTGACAAAAGTACCATGCAGAGTCGTTAGACTTGTGAGGGTTACGACCACCTAATAGCTCGAGAATGTGATTGGGTTGGTTTTGGCCACCCACGGGTTATCGGTTGACATCTTGATTAGGATGTTTGGATCTCCTACCAGATCCTACCGGAAGTCCATAGACTGAGTCATGTGTATAGAAATGACTCCGTAGCAAGTGTTTTAAAGAGTTGGAGATTTGATAAGCAGATATTGCAAGTCAAATTATTGGAATCAGAAGTATCTGTATGTTGGATAAAAGGAGCAAGATTGGAGTCTTGGACTACAAGCGACTATTAGAGAGTTTTTCGATCATAGAAGACCGATTGCAGATTGTCAGCATTTTCTTATGTTTATCAGTGAAATCAGAGGAAAGACTACGAAGGGAGATTATGTGTGTGCAGTGCGGGTTACGACGAGACACAGAGTCAGATTATCCGATAGACCATTGTATCTGTTTCTACTATAAGCAACCGATATCTACAAGGACAGTATGTACTTTGAAGACTCAGTGGAAGACTATGGATGATGCTTTCGAGCGGACGATCCACAACCTCGAAAGTCGAGATCATGACAGAAGAATGGAATATCACATTAGCAATGATCTACTACCTCAGATATAGTTGGAGCTCTTTGATACTTTCATCCGGAAGAAGTAAGTTACTCAGCAGTATCAGCAGAAGACATCTCAGAAGACTCAGACATTCAAACAACAACGATTACTTATCCAGATGCCAGCAATTGTTACCTTCCCAGGCGTAGTTATGATTTGTTCAGAAGAGAGAGAGTATATGATGATGATCGTATCTACGCAGTATTCTCCAGTTGCAGCTACACCTTTCACAGAGTTGGAGCGTGCTACGATGTTGACAGTTCTTCAGTATTATACAGCCGGATGTGTATCCTTTGCCAGTACAATAGTGTTTACCATCTCCATTGCAGTTGTTTCAGTTGTACCTCTGTTCCAACAGTTGATTTCAGTTCCTCCATGATAGTCTTTGCATCTACATGAGCTCAGCCGTCCAGAACAGATGTTGGGCAAGTTTACATGGTTACTCGAGAAGAGATATAGTAGACCGAAGAATTGGTCATTCGGGGTATTACTTTAGGTTATCCTATTTGCAGATATATCGAGAAATATTGGTAGTTTATAGGTATCTTTGTCTAGAACATTCTTGGATAGGGTTCGAAGGGTTCCTATCGACTTGTGGATTGGTGATTTTCTCTACCGTTAGGTGAGATGTTTATCAACAACCAAGAAGTCAAGGGATACCCTTAGCCTTTGCTAGACATACCTCCACTATAGACATATCCTTACGGATAGTTGGGTTGTTGGAGCGTTGGTATACTAGGACTCTCGGATGTACGTATAATCCGAGAGTATTCGGATGTAGTTACAAATGAACTCTCGGGCTGATCACTGCATGGGCAAGTGGAATATGCGATTGAGGTGATTTCGGGAATAGTCCTGATATTTGGGACCTCATACCGGGAGATGATTTTATGGGTATCAGTGTTGCTAAACACTATGGGAGATTTATCTGCCTCAGTGTTTCTTCTTGAGAAGACTTGTAACTCTTTGTTAGAAGAGAGTCAGACCTTGAGTTTATACATCGATTATCGATGATTGGAATGCAATAATTGCTGAGAATGAATATCCTTCGTTGGGGATAGATGATCTATTTAGATCAGCTAAATGACACCTGTGTATATCCTAGGGTTGGCCTACGACTAGAGGTTTGATATTGTAGTGACTTAGTGTCATACAATTATCATTGTCAGTGTGATGATTAAGCTATCTGTAGCTTAGAGTAAAAGGATGCAGGTGTGTAGAAGACGACATTTCATACTTGGTATGAATTTTAGGAGATGTTGATAATGTTGTTAGACTTATCGACGATTTAGTTGTTCATGGACTTGAGGAATCAAGTACTCTTGGAGTATTTGAGATCGAATGTCATCATATCTGTGGAGGATATATTCACAATCTTAAAGGAAGTTGTGGTTTCCCTAGATTGATTTGGTATTTACCAGAGATGCGGATAGGATGTTTTAGCGATACTATATCGCCGACTTGTTGGACTAAGGAAGTGATGGGAATCACTTAGTCGGAAGTTGGGGAAGTTAGGTTTCAAGGCCTAGAAGGTGACTGACTTTTGGGTCAGTGTTAGTTAATCTGTTCGATATGGATGGAAGGGTATTGTACGCAGATGCATCATTTCAGGGATTGGAGCAATCCCGATGCAGTTGAATGAGACGTATATTATGTGTATGCTAGTTGAGAAACTAGCGAGATTAGTCATTATAGTCTTCTAGTTACTTTCAGTTCTGTGTAACGGAGTGAATTTTGGACATTAGATTAATTTCTCTTGTTAGAATAATTCTCCGTCTCTGAGAAGGATAGTAGTTTCTAGAATTGTATTTCGATTTAGGAAGAGTTGTTCAGAAGACTCTTCATTCGAGAGTGATGATTTATTCGGAGTGTATCCGAAAATAGTGAGTATTGAAACGTTCCAGTTGGTGGAACGATATGTGGGACATGGATGATTCCGTAGTTTGATGTTGGGTATGCCAACAAGCAAAGGTGGAATATTGTGATCGGTAGGGTTACGTACCGTGATGAAGTGGGAGCCTTAGTACGTTAGACTGATTTGGGAGATTATCTAGAATTCGGAAAGGACTTGATCGGATTTGGGTAGTCGATGAGCAATTAGCTAAGTCCGCTCATTTTCTTCCGAGCCGTAAGATGGACTCTGTTGGATCACTTAATGAAATTATATTCATGGAGTAACCTTGAGTATCATTTCTGATGGTGATTCATGATTCACCTTACGATTTTGGCAAAGTCTCCCATCGGTTATGGATATAGAGCTCCACTCTGGTACAGTTATTGACCTTTTATTAGGTCGGTTGAGAGTGTATATAAGAGCTGGAATATAATATTCGAGCTCAGTACCCCACTTAGTCACTTGAGGTGTGACTTTTCTCCAAATACTTGAGATGGTTATTTTGACATATCATACAAGTATATAAGTTGGAAATTTGGGGACCAAATTTTTATAAGTGGGAGAGAATGTAAAATATGGAAAAAAAAAATTTGGATTAACCTTTTAATTAATTGGGTTTAATTAGTGGGTTAATTGGGTTAATTAATGGAATTAAATTGGGCTTGGGCTGTAATGGGCTTGGGCTGAAATTGGGCTAAATCTGTTTGGATTAGACTTAGGTTTGGATTGGGCTGAGCTAACCAAATCAGTTCGAACGACTTTTATAAGCTACCGAACGAACTGATTTCTCCAAATCGCGATTCCTTTCCCAATCGTGATTTCTTCTCCCCAAATTCCGATCGCGCAATTTCTTCTCTTCCTCGTTTCATCGGCGCAGCCTTCCCGATCGCGCGCGACACCGTCGACTTCTTCAGTCATCGCCGCCGTCGCGAGCTCAGCTGCCTCCGACCGTCACTCGCGCGAGCGGCGATCTTCACTTCGTTGCCACCGTGAGCTAGCCGCTGCCGACGCCTCCGGTGGGTGATCCGGCTGAGGGAAAGAGGTCGACCAAGCTTCGCCAGGCTTGAATCGGGTGAGGGATTGCGTTGGGAGCTAGGGATCGACAATAGGTTTTCGCTGTTGGATTTGGGAGCGATCTGCCAATCGTTGTCGGAGCAAGGTAAGATGTTGAATCGATTTTCTGATCTTGGACGGGATCTGTATTACTTGGTGCTCTTGTATTTTGAGCTAGGATCTAGCGATTGTGGCAGTGGAGCTGGGTGTTGGGGGACGGTCCGGTGAACAGGGCGGTTGGGGAAACTGTTGCCGGTGAAGATTTGGCCAGTAAGTTTCGTTTCCTTTGCTATCTCAATGGTAATTGTTGTGAATTTGTGGTGTTTCTATTCGATGTGATGATTTGGCTGTGGATGTGGATTGATCTATGCATTTGTGTCGATTGTGTGTGTGTGGAAGAAGAAGTTGAAGATTGGTGTTTGGCGGCTGAGATTGGAGTGTGTCCGATTGTGATTTGGGGAGTAATTGTGTTGTTGTTGATTGATTGCAGTATTTGAGGTTTACTGTTATTGATTCAGGAATGAGGAGCTATAATAGATGTTGATTATGTATGTAAATTTAGTTGTTTTGTGGATTGAGTGGTGTGCCAAGGTTGTTGAGATTCGGTAGGTTCTGCCCGTGGATCATTGTATTGTGGCTGATTGGAGTGGTATCCGATTGTGATTTAGATGATGTTTAGACTTTCAATTATGATGCGGTGATTTGGAGATTAAGGTAAGATCTACATTGATTTATCCTTCCGTTGTATTTCTATGCTTCAGCATGGATTAAGTATGGTGATTTTGATGCGGGATGTGCATTGTATATGATGTTCTATTTCTGCATAGTGTATGGAGCTGTGAATGGCTGAGAGTAAAGCTGGATGTTGGTGATCTATTGTGAGTTGGGTTAAGGTGTATCAGATTGGGATAGTCGAGTATCTAACTCGTAGACAAGGAAAGGATGCGAGTATAGGAATGATGTAGTGTTTAGTTCCTATGTTTGTTGGATACTTGTACTTAATCATTGTTTGCTATTATGTGCAGGTTTGGGATACGAAGAAGGTTCGCGGCCGTGAGGATTATTCGAGCTTCGTATCAGGTGGGTAATATCTACCTGGTCCGGTAGTTTTGATCAAATTCTAGTGCATGATCTTGGATTTATGTTTATACCTGTTTACCTTAAATCCACTCTTATTTAATCATATGCTTGTACTGCCTTGACCTTTGAGATATATACTCTGGTACTTCATTGATTATCTAGCTCAGATAGGAACTATAAAACCCTATTATGTGTTAGCTGATAGATGTTTAGTAAGTACATGTGGTTAGGGTTATTTTTATGACCTCAGATTGGGTTACTGGGTTGCATCACTAGGTTAGGTGATGAGTCCAAATTATGAGGTCGGTCGTTGTATCGTATACATATCAGTGTGTTAGTTTGACGGATCTATTTATCTGTACATAGGTAAATAGGTTGTGATTACGGATTTGTCGTCCTTGCATGGTTGACTTTTGGTTGACTAGGTCTCCCCGTGAGTTAGGGAGTGTTGCGAGGATTTGTGTGTGAGCTATGCATCATTACATTTTATGCACGCTGACGACTGGGTCTGCCTTGTGGTTGAGACGAGTCATCAGTCATCCTGCCTCCCCGGCCACTCGGGGTAGTGGTTGCAGGGTTGAGGGCAAAGCATTGTTGTGCGTGCCATTCTCGGCCACTATGGATGGTGGTAGCTGGAGATGCGCACTTGGCCACTGTGCGGAGTGGTAGTTAGCGCACTCACCCACTATAGACAGTGGTCGTGTGATGTGCAGTTGTCCTGGGTGCGGTGCTCGTCTACTCATGGGTAGGGACGGAGCAGCTAGCAGCAGGGACCCCCGTGTGGGTAGCATATAGCTCTATGGCGGGCTAGCTACTGTTTCATACTACCCAACTCGGTCACTCGAGAGTGGTGGCGGCTGGAGTCGGGATAGTTGTCATGTCCTGCCACCTAGGCCTGCGGGTCGTGGTAGCGAGTTAGTCTTGTGACCATGACCATGCATATGCACTGCTGATATATATGTATGCCTGTATTTGATATATGTTTTACATATGCTTGTGAGATGCTGCATTTGATTGAGCTATGATTGCTGCATATGGTTGTTCATCATGATACATGCCATCTGCATTTTATATACTGCTATGTGTTGAGCATGATACATGCGTTGATTCTGACTGTTATATGCATTTGATTAGCATCATGTCATTGTGTGGTACGGACCGGGTTGTTATTACAGGTGATCATATATTGTTCATATGTTGGAGTATTGGTCAGGTATGGGATTGACTTGGTACGTTATATGGGTTATGTTAGTGTATACTTGTTCAGGTTGATATAGCATATGGTGTTGCAGACCGTCAGGTACATTGGTACATTACTTCATGTTCAGTTGATCAATTTAGTATATACATTGAGTATGACTTTATTGTAGTTACTTGTTATTAGATTTGGATAGGACTGTATGTCTATTGGACTCATGCTGTATACCTGTAGATCTTCACATGTATACTTGTAGATCTTTATATACTTATATGTTGTTCATGCACTTTCTATATATTACCCCTGAGTTTATACTCACCACCCCGGGACCCTGGGCTTCCTGTCGCCCAGATAACAGGTAGAAGATTCCTTGGACGTTCGGAGCTCCGCCAGCTGATCCCATCTCACACCGGACGGATAGATATTTAATCCGCATTGTGGTATTTGTGTGGATTGTCGTTTCGTGGTTTTAGTCGTATTGTTTCCGTATCTGTGATATACGGACGTGTTGTATATATTTGGCTTTCGATGTGGCTTCTATTATGTTATATTGTTGTGTCAAGTCACTCCGGAGTGCACAGTTGGGTCATTGTATATTGTTTTATCTGTTGTATGTTTCCGCTGTGTTTGATATGTTGATATCTTTATATATTGTGTTGTTGTTGTGGGCCTACGGGCCTTGTATTAAGCCGATATGTTGCCACATACAGGGGAGATGCCGTCCGTTTGCTTTTCGGCACGGCATACTCCTGGGGCGTGACAGTAACCGTTGGCTTGAATGTCGACGTAGATTAAGTCTGTTGTGACACAACGACATTGTTGGCAGTCGACTGAGGCCTTATAGTAGTCAACTGCCAGGCAAAAATCCAAGTCATACAGAGGCATAAAAGGATCTCGATGGGGAGGTTTTTGCCAGTGATTTTTGGGGCATTTTTGGAGGGGAATTGCTACTGCATTCCAGACCTTCAAGACCAATCCAAAGCAAGCAACAAGCAAGCAATCCAAAGATCTTGTGTAAAGTGTTCTTTACTTGTTTTTGTACATTTCTTAGTTTACTTGTTGTAATTTCTTTGTATTACTATTGTAATCATTGTATGAGGTTTCTCCGCCTCCGACTTGTTGTCAAGAGGGAGTTTATTGGTTTAGTGGTGGTGTTTGCATTGCTAGGGCTCATTCGAGCCCAATCCGTGGATTAGGAACCCTAAGGTTCCGAACCACGTTATATTCTCGTGTTTTGATTGTGTTTGTTGTGTTTTGTTATTTCTATTCTATATTCTGTTGTGCTTATAACAATTGTAGACAAGTAATTCTGTCATGCAACGGCAAATGCGCCATTCACCCCCCCACTAGTGACGTCTAATTCCTAACACAACCAAGACACGCAAATTGGATAGGACAGAAAGTACTTTCTTTATTTTCTTGTTCTATTTTCATTGTAATTACTTTTTTAAAGATGTCTTGTGTTTATTCTTATTTATCTATGTAGTAGAAACTTCGATTCTAGGATTAGGGAGTAACTTGTGTATGTGAACATGCTGGTTCAAATAGTTATTCATCTCTTTGGATTCCATTTGCAATTTTGTGTTGTTTTGATCGATGAGGATCGGGTCTTGATTATATTTATATTGAACATAGGTGATATATGGGTGAGAGCCTTCGTATCAAAAACCTAGGAGAACCAAGGATGAACCTTGCGGTCATCCTTCCTCCCGTAATCGTAGAAGATAGAATATGATAGAGTAGAATATGAAATACGATTCACCTCTTCATAGGGATAATTAGAACATCTTCGTACCCCAACAACCTATCTTAGCAGAAGGCCCAAAGTAGGAGAGATTAACTCTAGAAGGGTTGAGGGACTTTAGTGACAGAGGGCTCCCAACGGTATCAAGCCCTTAAGTTCTGATGATCTGAAAGGGAAACTTGGTTAGGAATAGGTAGTTCCCGATAGAAGCAAAAGTTCATCGGGCAAATACATGACGATCTTCCTGCAAGACAGTAATTAGAGATCCCAAAAGCATCTAATTGATAGCATGTTCCACAATGCACAAGTGAAACCGAAGTCCTATAATCATCTTAGGAAACTTCAAACCTACCTTCTCTTCCTTTGAGTGACACCATACTTGAGTTAGGACTACCGTCAACCTTGAATCCCTTATTCTTAGGATATTAACTCCGAACAACAACATTCACTAGACAAATGGTACTCGAATCTCAGTCTCTGTGTGATCAATAAATCTTTTATTACTTGACGATATCTGTGCACTTGCAGGCTTTGAGCGCTCATGCTCACTTCTAGTCCTTGACGATTCTCGTCGAAGATTTGAGGTCATTATCGCATGCATCAAGTTTTTGGCATCATTTCTGCAGACTTTTGATTCGATATTGAATCGAAAGTGAATAGTTTGGATCGGACCTAGACTAGATTTGCTTTCTTGGCTTACTTCATTTCAGTCTATTTAGTTTTGGGTTTTCATTATTTATATTAAGTTTAGATTAATTTTATTGGTCATATTTCATTTAGTCTTAATTTAATTTTAAGTTTACTTTAGTTGGTTTATTATTTTTAGATTATTTGATTTCTTCTCAATAAGTAGCATACATACTTTTGATAGCGTACCTTGGTTCATCGTATGCACAGACGCTTAAGAATAGAAAATCTGCTTCCGATCAACTTAGAAATGGATAGAACTTATCTTCAAAGGAGAGCCAAACAAAGTGCTAGAGGATATAGGCCTAGTATAGCTGGACCATCAATTAGAGCTAATAATTTTGAACTAAATTCCGCACTTGTACACATGGTCCAGTAGAGGCAATTCGGAGGAGCTACAACTGAAGACCCTAACCAACGCCGAGAAACATTTTTAGAGATCTAATCGATCTTGAAATTCAATAGAGTACCCACCGATGCGATTCGTCTAAGCCTATTCCTGTACTCATTGAGGGACAAGGCAAAGACGTGGCTATACTCCCTTCCTTCAGGAAGCATCACCACATGGGAGTAGTCCGAGTAGCAATTTATGAATAAATTCTTTCCGCCAAATAAGACAGCTCACATTCACCACTTGATTACTAGATTTCGCCAGAAAGGAGAGCTTTTTTTGAAGCTTGGGATCGCTACAAGGGGTTACTATATCAGTGCCCCCACCATAGTCTAGAGAGGTGGTCGGTGATCCAATATTCTATAATGGGATCACATACATCACAAAGGATTCCCTAGATTTTGCAGCAGAAGGAGCATTGATGAACAAGACCATCGAGGAAGTAGAAGAGTTGATTGAGGAGGAGGCCCAAAACCATCACTAATGGGCTTCCGAACATAGGGACCCAACACCTGGAGTCGATAGATTTGTCGTTAACTCCATTGATCATCTAGTGACAAGGATGGACACACAAAGCAGACAGTTTGACTTCCTAACCCCTACTTCTATATGTGAAGCTAATTCCTTTAGTGATGGAGTAGTGGCATATCAGAAAGACTACTATGTAGGGTAGAGAGGCTCTGAGGAGCAGGTTAAGCATGTTAATGCGGTGGGAAAGTATAATCAAAGACCCAACAATTTGTATTCTAGCACATACAATCCCAGATGGAGGAACCACTCAAACTTCTTATATAAGAATAATTCATGAACTTTCCAGTAGTTGGGAGGGTATGGACAATAGAACAATGGGCAGTAGCAATCGCCTAAATCTCGACTTGAGCAGATGATGGAAAATTTCATTCAAATGTAACAAGCGGCGAACACTGAATTCCAGTGGTGACATTCATAGACAGAGACGATGCTAGAAGAATTAAGGACATCTATGAACGACCTTGCCAGCTGACAAAAGAAGCTGGAGATTCAAATAGCACATATCGCCAACTAGTCTGCTAGAACACTGGGTCGGTTACTAGGAAAATCTTAAGGGCAATCCATTCAATCACCACTAGAGGGAGAACTTGAGGATTATATAATTGATACTTTAATCGAGGAGTGCATTGCTTCTATTAAAACACCTCCTAAATTCAAGGATCTAGAAGAGCCTACCTTAACCCTCACTGAAACTTTAGTTACTAATAACGAAGACCTTTTAGTGATTGGAAATGATAAAATTTCATTTGACATAATAGAATCTCCTAATCAATCTTTTGGTGAGGATATTTGTGGTGAGTTACATTATATATAGCATATGGATGAAATGGAATATCATGATCAAACTCCTGATGATTTTTTGTAGATAATCATGTTCAATCTCGAACCAAGGAAGGCAGCTAATAAATATCTTGCTCCTCCACGAGCAAGATTTAAGAGATATGGTGATGGAGGACAACAAGTTAAGAGGCATAAAGTGAATAAATATCTTGCCCCTCCACAAGCAAGATTTAAGAGATATATGATGCGCACAGATGCGACCTCGAATCTTGCGACGGATATCGTCGATGACTCAAAGCGCACGCTCGCGCTCAACGTTCGCAAGTGTATGGATGTCGTCAAGTAATAAAGATTATCGATTCCACAGGGACTGGGATTCGAATACCAATATACTTAGTGGTTGTAATTGTTCGGACGTGATCGGTAAGAGGTTATGGTTGGTGAGGGCTATTGGTGGACTCTACTCTGTACGGTGTCACATGGAGGAGGTAAGGAGTGTCCCGAGGTCTTCAAAGGTGATTCTAGGACTTCGATTTCACTTGCGTATCATAGAACAATATTATCAATTGGTGTTGTCTAGACGTCTACCTACGGCTTTGTGGAAGGGACATCATACACTCTCCCGCAGAGCCGCCGCATTCACCGGGAGCTATCTCCGCCCACAAGGGCGAGATAGAGGATACGAGGATGCCAAATCAATCCCTACGGTGGACCGTTTTCAATTCCACCGCACCCTTTTCCCCGCAGTTGCAAGAGATCAGGTTTACCCCTAGGTTCCTTAATCAAATCTCCTAAATTTTAGATTGCGAGGGCTGTCACCACCTTGTATCGCCTAAGCACAACGAAAAGAAAGTCAAACACATGTAGATATAATAAAGAGCAACTACCAATTGTCAAATCAAACTTATGAACATAATTTAATATGAACCAACATTGTTTATGCACACAAGCTACTCCCTAATCCTAGAATCGAAAGTACTACTCCATAAATATGAAGGAAGAATCACAAAACATGTTTAAGTTTGAATACAATAGAAATAAAGCACAAAAATAGAGATATATGATGCTTTAGTGATCTTCTCTTCAGCGTTGTATTGCAAGTTGTGGACCTCCGGCGGCGTTCCTCCTCCACGTTATGAGTTACCGAAGCTTTTTAGGGCTTCAGTGTGCCGTCCTAGCCGTCGTGCCTCCCCCCTAGGGTTTGGGCGGAGACATCCTTATATAGACATCGCCTTGGACCGTTGCAAAATTCGAAAAAAGCCCTAGTCGTGCAAATCCATTGGGTCGCCACACGACAGTGTATTTCCACACGTCCAGGCCATGTGTGGCCCTGGGGTGCTGATCTTCGCCCATTGGACATGACTTTGTGAATCCACATGCCCTGGCTGTGTCCCACTCTGCGTCTAGCTGTGAAAGTCCTTCTTTTGCTCTGAAAACGCATCTTTTTCACCAGAAAAGCTAACCTGCACACAAAAGTACAACGAGCAAACCTCCGAACCAGAAAATAGGCAATGCGTGCAAGAATAGAGTAACATATGCATGAAACTAACACAAGATGTAACAAGATGTGAGTGAAAACTACTCCTAAAATCCTATATGTTTTGCTCACATCACTTCCCCCAGACTTAAATCTTTGCTTGTCCTCAAGCAAACCTCAGTTCCATAAAATTTTAAAAATATATTTGTTCCATAATTAGCATGTTAACTAAATTTATCAGGTGGTATTTTCAATCAAAGAAAATAGATATGTTCTAAAAATTCACTAAGTTAGCTCCTCGTGCTCGTGCTAGGCGAACCATTCTTAGGGGATGCCCATTCTATGGTGAGTTAAGTCATCACCCCATAGCTTTCCTAAGGTTTCCGACTCTTAGGCACTTACCTTCCTAAAGCGAGGGTCGTTCCCTAGATCTAGCATAAAGTCTCAAAGGCGTGCTCAGTATTGAGAGAAATTGATAGGTGTTTCCCCAGTAACCTAACTCGGTCTCAAAGGGGCACCTAGTCATTTCCACCAATGACAATTGTTTTTTATCCCTCAAAATCTTTTCTCTCTTCTCTCTTCTTTTTTTTCTCTCTTTTTCTTTTCAACTCACTGGGATTTTGATTTTTTCGAATGGGCTTACACAATCTGAGCATCTCCAGTAGCTAAAATGCTAAACCTAGAGTCACCTATGGATTCCAAAGTACTAGACTACTGAAGTGAATCATAACTAGGTATGTACTAGATTCTCCCTTTCAAGATGTTCGACATGTGTAAGTGCAAAAAAAAAGCTAACCAGTGTAAGTCTAGAACATTCAATAGAGCGAATAAAATAAAATACCACAAGATAAATGGAGTTAAGCTACCTATGGGAACTACTCATGCAAGCAACTTTCAAAAATACTACTGAGGTAGCTTTACATACACCAAAAATTAAGTACTGAAAGAAACTCAACAACTCATGGATGCATGAACAAATAAATGAAAATACCATAAAAGAAACAACTACTAGGAAACAAAACAAAATAAATCTTGGAGTCTCCCCCCAGACTTAAATGAAAATATACCTCAAATAGGGTGAACGAGGTGGAAAGTCTAGGAGCCTGGGCATCTCTGGATCCTGGGAGAACTTGTTGCTGAGCCGCTGTTGCAATATATACATGTGGTTGATCTGAGAGTTGGTGGATGCAACGGCTTCTCGGTGCTCCTCCTCCCTAGCCCACTGCGCCTGCTGGGCATGCATGTGCTGCCACATCTCCCTGCGATAGGCTGCC
Organism: Wurfbainia villosa; assembly: GCA_025175895.1. Lineage (NCBI taxonomy): Eukaryota > Viridiplantae > Streptophyta > Magnoliopsida > Zingiberales > Zingiberaceae > Wurfbainia > Wurfbainia villosa. The sequence goes on from CM046006.1 coordinate 38,871,504, forward strand.
TCATCCTGGCGATGAACAACCTCCTCCTGGAAGTATATGCGGGTTTCATCGTAAAACTCCTCAGCTCACTGGAAATGCTCCCAGAATCCCTAGAACTTTGCCTACTGGTAGGTGCTTTGCTCCTCCCATTGCTGCCTCTGCAACTGCTGCTTAGTGTAAATGTCGTCGAGGCACGATTGGAACTCTGAGAAATCGTAGGCCGATGTACCTGCATCTTGATCAAAGGTAGAAAAAGGTGGTGGTGTGGGTGTAGGTTCATGTCGACGTGGACTAGGTGGGCTCCTATGCATGTGTGGACTGGAGGGAGAGTGATACAAAGGTGGAGAGATATGTGTTGATGTGGATGGTCCCTCGTGTGGAGGGTACTCCACTATCAGATCCAAGTGCTAGTTGGCGCATATAGTAATAGTGGTATGATTCGGGTCGGGGAGCCTAAGGGTCATAAGATTTTTCCTTACAAAGCATAAGGAGTCTCCTTCTCTTACAATCATCTTCATGGCCATGCATACTTCTAGGTCGATCTTAGGGCTCCCCTCTATACTCTCTAATACTGTGTAATCGTACCCCATCCTATAGCAAATGTGGGTAAGTAGGTCTCCCACATTGATCTCTCCGCGTGCTGCTTTGCCCATCTTCACTAAGTGTCTGATGAAGTGGGACCCTACATCGATGCTACTCCTTTCTTGTAGCATATCCCATAGGCAAAGCAGCTCGCTGGCTTTAACTACACCGTCACTCTCCCCATGACTAAATATGGTACTGGCCATGATACGGTGTAGGTATCGAAAGACGGGGTTTTGGAGGCACGACACTTTGGCCCTAGATGGGTTATAAGCGTGCTCCCCTGTCAACTCAGTCCAAATCATATGAGAGTTGTACCCATTAGGGGTCCTTCTCTCTCCCCCACTTGGCAAGCCAAAGCATGAGTTCCATTGGTGAAGGATCCACTCATGATCAATATTAAAAAGCCTAAAAGTTATCCTACCCTCCTCGCTTTCTCTACCGGTTAAAACTTCCGCCTCTAAAGAACTCAAAAATTCCAAAACTATCCTAGGGTAGGTTAGGTGCCTTATTCCCATAATCTCATCCCACCCCATTTTTGCAAATAGGGTTTTTATATCACCCAATAACCCTAAAGATTCTAGCAAATCCTCATCTAAGAACCTAGTAGTAGTAAGTTTACGGGTAGAGAGTATATTGTATCTATCTCTATGTTCATTATTGTGAAAAAGTAGAGGGGGTAGGGCGTTACCCTCTTCCGAAGCTTGAGGGGCGTCAACTTTCCTTGTTCGTCGCTCCGAGGCATGGGATCGGGATGCTACGGTCTTGGTCCTCCTCATCCTTGCTCCCTTTAGCTTTCTTTAGAAGTTAAAAAATGCTTCTAGAGGATGGGGAAAACGAAATCACATGGCTAGGGCAAGAACTTTTGAAGCACATGGTGCAAATGGGGTGAAAACACATGGCTCGCCCCTTTTAACCTCGCGCGCCATGACCGTGTGAAAACACACGGCCAGGCCATGTGCGCCTCTGGTCAATCGAGCACGGCTGTGGGAAAACACACGGCCAGACTGTGTGTCCCCATTTTTCGCCCATTTATGCACCATGGCCCAAATTTTCTCATACACTTCGCCGTGTAGGCTAATATGGGTCTCATTTTTTCCTAGCAAAGTTCTTTTCTATTCCTAACTCTAAATGTGATGGAAATCAAAACTAAAATCAAACAAATGTATGCAATGCAATCAAAAAGGGAAATCTAAAACTAAACTTGGGTTGCCTCCCAAGAAGCGCTTTGTTTAAGGTCGTTTAGCTCGACCGCACTCTACTATCAACTCGACTCTTGTGGTTCAGTGAACCTCCATTCATCCATCTCGGGATCTTGATATGAAGGTTCCAGCTTCATTCTGCTAAATGTGAAGCCATCGAGGTAGGGAGCTCTGTGCTCCAAAAGGCTGAAAAGGATGATCTCCCTGTCTACCTCCAAGGAGATCTGATGTGCCTTCACATCTATGCATGCCCCTGCGGTCGCTAGAAAAGGCCTTCCCAGTATGATGGGATTATGGGGATTTGGTTCTGTGTCTAGTATGATGAAGTCCGTGGGTATCACGAAATCTTCAATCATCACAGGTACGTGTGGTAGCAGTCCAATGGGCTCCTTGACTGAATCATCTCTCATATGAATACCGAGATTGGCTGGTTGGAGCCCGCTCAGTCCCATCTTTAGAAAATATGTGTAGGGCATCACACTGACTGATGACCCCAAGTCACATAGTGCTTCGTCGAAGCTCTCCCCATAAATCGAGCAGGGAATAACAAATTCACCAGGGTCCTCAAGCTGTATTGGAATCTTCTCTTCAAACTCAGCTTGGTCAGGTAGGGTGGAAATCATGGTTGCACACCCCTTGGCGAATTGACTACTTTTCCCTACTCCTTCCTCTTTTCCTTGACTCATCGGAGAGCTCTTCACAGGTTGTGACACGGATTGGGCTATTTGGGCCACTTGTGTCTCCAAAATCCTGGTATGACTCGCAAGGCCATCAACGGTGGCCTTCAAGTCTCTGAGTGATTCTTCAGACTTTTGATGTTGGCGACGTAATTCCTCATTGGCCTTAGTTTGGGTAGCGATGAAGTCCTCCATCATCAATTCCAGTCTAGACTTCTATGGTCGCTGCCCATTTCCCTGCTGCTGCCCATACCCTCCGGATGGTTGGGGGTTTCTCGAGTTATTTTTGTAGGAGAAATTCGGGTGATTTCTCCATCCGGGATTGTAGGTATTAGAGTATAGGTTGTGGGGTCTTTGGTCATAGTCCCCAATCGCGTCACAGTGCTCAATCTGCTCGTTTGAGGTCTCCTGCCCTCCATAGTGGTCCTCTCGATACGTTGCCGCTCCCTCTCCAAAATCAATGGCCGCGCATGCAGATGAAAGATTCAAAGATTTAAACCGTCTGCTGAGCATGTCCATCCTTGCCGAAAGGTGGTCCATGGAGTTGACAGTGTATCATTCTGCCGCAGGCGTGGGTTGACCACGTTCGGAAGCCCATTGATGGTGGTTTTGTGCCACCTCTTCGATAAGCTCCTCTGCCTCCTCTATGGTCTTGTTCATTAGTGCTCCTCCTACGTCAAAATCTAGGGACATCTTCGTGGCGTAAGCGATCCCATTATAGAAAATGTGGATCACCAGCCACCTCTCCAGTCCGTGGTGGGGGCATTGGTAGAGTAGTCCCTTGTAGCAATCCCAAGCCTCGAATAGGGACTCCCCCTCCTTCTGGCAAAAGCTCGTGATAAGATGGTGCATGTGAGCAGTCTTACTTGGTGGGAAGTATTTATTCAGAAACTGCTGCTCACACTGCTCCCATGTGGTGTTGCTGCTAGAGGGTAGGGAGTGAAGCCATGCCTTAGCTTTATCCCATAGTGAAAATGGGAACAGGCTCAGGCGGATTGCGTCAGAAGGGACTCCGTTCAGTTTCATTATCGAGCAAATTTCAAGAAATGCCTCAAGGTGCCGGTTCGGGTCTTCAGTCGCAACTCCCCCGAATTGGCTCTACTGGACCATATGTATAAGTGTCGGCTTCAGCTCAAAGTTATTTTCCAAAATAGATGGTCCAGCTATGCTCAGCCTGAATCCTCTAGCGCTATGAGCTGCGTAGTCCGACAGAGGTCAGCTTCCTATGTTCACCTCGGATGTAGCTTGATCTTCCATCTTTCGTTGTCCTGCTCTCCGACGGTGAAAGGTTCGCTCAATCTCTAAGTCGATCGGAATTAGACCTTCCGACCCTAATCATCTAAGCATATGATGAACCAAACCACAAAGTTAAGAGTGATAATCTAATCCTAAAAATAGAAAATAAACAATCTAGCAAATAAAAATCTAAGATGCACTAAGTAAATAAAAACAATTACTGCTAGATTAAAATAAAAATAACAAAAAATTAAAAACTAAATCTAAATATGTAAGATATGAAACTAAAGAAAATAAAGTAAACTAAAAGAAAATAAAGCAAGTAAATAAACCTAATCCTAAGTCCGATCTAATTTACCACCGTTCGATTTGATATCGAATCGACAGTCCCCGGTAATGACGCCAAAAACTTGATGCGCACAGATGCGACCTCGAATCTCGCGATGGATACTGTCGAGGACTCAAAGCACACGCTCACGCTCAATGACTGCAAGTGCAGGGATGTCATCAAGTAATAAAGATTATCGATCCCATAAGGACTGGGATTCGAATACCAATATACTTAGTGGTTGTAATTGTTCGAACGTGATCTCTAAGAGGTTATGGTTGATGAGGGCTGTCGGTGGACTCTACTCTGTACGGTGTCACACGGAGGAGGTAAAGAGTGTGCCGAGGTCTTCAAAGGTGATTCTAGGACTTCAATTTCGCTTGCATATCACAGAACAATGTTGTCAATTGGCGTTGTCTAGACGTCTACCTATGGTTTTGTGGAAGGAACATCATACACTCTCTCGTAGATCCGCCGCATTCACTGGGAGCTATCTCCGCCCATAAGGATGAGATAGAGGGTACGAGGATACCAAATCAATCCCTACGGTGGACCGTTTCCGATTCCACCGCACCCTTTTCCCCGCAGGTGTAGGAGATCAGGTTTACCCCGAGCTTCCTTAATCAAATCTCCTAAATTTTAGATTGCGAGGGATGTCACCACCTCGTATCGCTTAAGCACAGCGGAAAGAAAGCCAAACACACATAGATATAATAAAGAGCAACTACCAATTATCAAATCAAACTTATGGCCAAAATTTAATATGAACCAACATTATTTATGTACACAAGCTACTCCCTAATCCTAGAATTGAAAGTACTACTCCATAAATACGAAGGAAGAATCACAAAACATTTTTAAGTTTGAATACAATAGAAATAAAGTGCAGAAATAGAGATATACGATGCTTTCGTGATCTTCTCTTCGACGTTGTATTGCAAGTTGTGGACCTCTGGTGGCGTTCCTCCTCCCCGTTGTGAGTTACTGAAGCTTTTTAGGGCTTAGGCATGCCGTCCTAGTCGTCGTGCCTCCTCCCTAGGGTTTGGGTGGAGCCATCCTTATATAGACATCGCCTCGAACCGCTATAAAATCTGGAAAAAGCCCTAGTCGCACAAATCCGTCATGCCGCCACACGACCGTGTGTTTCCACACGGCCAGGCTGTGTGCGGCCTTGGGGTGCTAATCTTCTCCCATTGGACACGACCGTGTGAATCCACATGCCCTAGCCGTGTCCCACTCTGCGTCTAGCTGCGAAAGTCCTTCTTTTGCTCAAAAAATGCATCTTTTTACCAGAAAAGCTAACCTGCACACAAAAGTACAACAAGCAGACCTCCGAACCAGAAAATAGGCAATACGTGCAAGAATAGAGTAACATATGCATGAAACTAACACAAAATGTAATAAGATATGAGCGAAAACTTCTCCTAAACCCCTATATGTTTTGCTCACATCAATATAGTGATGAAGGAACACAAGGTAAGGGGCATAAAGTGACAAATATCTTGCTCCCCCATGAGCAAGATTCAAACACATCAAGAAAGGGAGGAGGAAAAATCTCCTTGGGCCACCAGAGCCAAGATGAAACATAGGGGTAATGTCGAGCTAGAGACCTTAAACAAGCGTGCCTCTTGGAAGGCAACCCAAGTTTAATTTACATGTTTTTAGTCTTTTTGCATTCATGCATGTTAGTTTAGATTTAATTTTTGTCTATTGGAATCTTCACAAGTGTTTTAGGGTCAGATAAAACTTGCTAGGTAGAAAGGAGATCCCTTATTAGAACCTCAAAAGGAAGCACGAGCGTCATGTGGATTTCACACGGTTGTGCCCAACAGTCAGAAGAGAACACGATGAGGCGTGTGGAAAGTCTCAGACCATGTTGCACTCTGGGAGAAATCCAGAGTTGCACATGGTCAACTGCGTGAATTTCACACGGTTGTGCCAAATCTAGAACTTTTTCCAAGTGCCTAATAGGAGCCCACCTAGTCCATGCCACGAACCTACACCTGCACCGTCTTCTTTTTCTACCTTTGAGCAGGATGCAGGTACATCGGCCTATGATTTCTCTGAGTTCTGATCGTGCCTCAATGACATTCACACCCAGCAGCAGACACAGGGGTAGCAGTGGGAGGAGCATAGAACCTATACACAAGCGGAGTTTCAGAACCTCCGAGAGCATTTCCAGTGGGCCGAGGAGTTCTATGGCCAGACCCATGATTATTTTCAGGAGGAGGCTATCTACTACCAGGAGGTATGGCAGTTCATACGCGATACATGATCACAGTGGGCCAGGGAGGAGGATCATAGAGTCGCCACTGCGTCTACCAGTTCCTAGGTTGACCACATGTACATGTGGCACCAGCGGTTGAGCACTCAATTCTCCCAGGCGCCCGACATGCCGATGTTGGTGCAATCAACTCGAGTTTGACTCAAGTAGTATTTTGATGTTTGACAAAACTTATGACAATGTAATTATCATGGGAAGTCCAAGTCTTGTGTACTTGGCATTGGAAAGTCCAAGTGTGTAGCCTTGGCCACATAAGTCCAAGTGTGTAGCCTTGGCGGTGAAAGTCCAAGCATGAGTCTTGGCATTTGGAAGTCCAACATGGAGTTGGCAAGGAGAGTCCAAGTGTGTAGCCTTAGCATGGAAAGTCCAACATGGAGTTGGCATAGGAAGTCCAAGTGTGAAGCCTTGGCATGGAAAGTCCAACATGGAGTTGGCATTGGGAAGTCCAACATGGAGTTAGCATGGAAAGTTCAAGTGTGTAGCCTTGGCAGTGTAGACCTGGGTAGCATGACAATAGCTGAGGGAAGCACTTAGAGGCTAGCGTATGGATGAATAAGTCATGGAGGACTTAGAGAGATCCAAGAGGCGTGAGGTCGATGAAAGTGGCTAGAAGGCTTAGGTCTAGGCTAAGGGTGGTCTACTGAGTTAAACCTCATGGATGAGGTGTATCAGTCGACTAGTATTCTTACCAGTCGAACTGTTGTGAGTCGATTAGTGATCGACTACGACTGCGTGGCCTTGGCAGTCGACTGGCCTTAAGAAGTCGACTGCCATGGAGGTCAGTCGACTGATGGTCTTGGTTGCATGCACAAAACTCTCGGTAGTCGGCTATGAGGTTGGCAGTCTACTGCCAGTGTATCTGTTGGTTATAATGCTAATGTGGATTAAGCCATTGTGAGACAACGACTACAGGGGCAGTCGACTAGGGCCTTATGGCAATCGACTGTCATGCACAAAATCAGCTCGATGCAGGTTATAAAAAGAGCTTGAGTTGGAGGATTTTGTAGCAACTTTTGGGGAGATTTTGAAGGGGAATTGCTGCTATATTCAAGAGCTTCAAGAGCAAACCAAAGCAAACAACAAGCAAGTGTTCAAAGCAAGTGTTGTAAAGTGTTTCTTTACTTGTATTTCTTATTGTCTTTGTATTCACTTGTATCTTGTATATTACTATTGTAATTGCTTGTACAAGATTTCTCCATCTTCGACGTGTTGTCGAGGAGCTTTAGTAGTGGTGTGTGCATCACTAGAGCTCGTTGAGCTCGCCCCATGAAATAGGAACCCTAAGGTTCCGAACCACGTTATATCGGTTGTTTCTTGTGTGTGTGTTGTGTCTTTAATTTCGTTTATGCTTTACTAGCATTTCCACTGTGCATATTAATGAGTATTGTAGAAAAGCATGCAAGCGTGAATGATTTTCATCAAGCAATGAGAAAGGCTATTCATCCACCCCTTCTAGCCGGGCCATCGATCTCCCAACAACCGAGACTGCTAGATTTACTACCTCGACTATCATACTAGAGGTACGGTATCATTTAAGTCCGGGGGGACCCCAATTTTGATATGCCTTTCCACCAGTGTTAGTTTATCTTTGATATCTGGGATTAGTTTATTTGCATTTATTTTGTCATGCATATAGTGTTTAAGTTCCTTCCAGTACTTAGTTGTTAGTCACTTTAAACTGCCCCAGTGATGTTTTCAAAATTTCTCACGACCTATTTCCATGCAATAGATAGCATAACTTCCTTTATCTTATAGTATTTTATTTTTATATGCTTTGATGGATGTTTTAGATTTTCACTTGTTAGCTTTTATCTTTCACCTACACTCATCGAATATTCTGAAAGGGAGAATCTAGTATATAAGTAATTATGCTTCATCTCAGTAGTCTAGTACTTTGAAATCCATAGGAGAATCTAGATTTAGCATTTTAATTACTGGAGATGCTCGGATTGTGTAAGCCCATTTGAAAAAATTAAAATCCTATGAGCATGAGGGGAACAAAAGTTCCTTGGAAAGAAAAGAAAAAAAAGAAAGAGAGAAAATAGAAAAAATTGTGAGGTAAAAAAAAATTGAGGGATAAAAAACAATTGTCATGGGTGGAAATGGTAAGATGCCCCTTTGAGACTGAGTTAGGTTACTGGGGAAACACCTACCAATTTCTCTCAATACCGAGCATGTCTTTGAGACTTTATTCTAAATCTAGGGAATGACCCTCGCTTAGGGCAGGTAAGTGCCTCAAAGTCGAAGACCTTAGGAAAGATATAGGATGAAAACATGACTCACCATAGAATGAGTATCCCCTAGGAAGTTTTCTTAGCACGTGCACAAAGAGCTAACCTAGTGAATCCTTAGAACATATCTATTTGCTTTGATTGAAAATATCACTTGATAATTTTAGTTAGCATGCTAAGTATGAAACAATAATTTAAAATTTTCATGCCACTGAGGTTTGCTTGAGGACAAGCAAAGGTCTAAGTCTGGGGGAATTGATATGTGTAAAACATATAGGGTTTTAGGAGTAGTTTTAGCACACATCTCATTATATTTTATACTTGTTTCATGCATATTCTTCCTTGTTTTGCATTCATTTACTTTTTTTTTAGTTCGGAGATCAACTTTAGTTAATTTATGTGTAGGACGATATTTTTGGAGCAAAAATGAAGCATTTTATGGAGCACAGACTTTAAGGAACATGCTCTGGCCGTGTCCTAAGACACAGGCATGTTTTCGAAGTGAAACGGATCAAAATGGAGACTCCAAGAGAGAGACATGGTTGGCCGTGTCAATTAGCATGACCGTGTCTTTTTTCCCAGCTCAATTTTCAACCTAGATTTCAGCTGTTTCTAGCCTTGCACATGGCCCAGCCGTGTAAAATTCACATGGTCGTGTGGCGGCGCCGCAAATTCGATGAAATAGGGTTTTCCCAAGCATTTATGGAAAGCCAAATCTGCCTCTATATATAGGAAACTTGTCTAAGAGGTGAGGGATCACGAGGGGAGCTGCCCAAGGGCTCCTAAACCTCGGGAGGAGGCTCAACGGCTAGGACGGCAAGAAGGTGCCCTAAAAGCACCGAAGACTCGCAACGGGGAGGAAGTAAGCGGCTAGAAGATCCGTCTCAATGCTACGACACCGTGGAGAACAACCAAGGCATGCAGAATGGATATGAAAGAAAATACTTTCTTTATTTTCTTGTTATACTTGCATTGTAATGACTTTTCTTAAGATGTCTTGTGTTTATTCTTATTTATCTATGGAGTAGAAACTTCAATTCTAGGATTAGGGAGTAACTTGTGCATGCGGACATGCTAGTTCAAATAGTTATTCATCTCTTTGGATTCTATTTGCAATTTTGTGTTGTTTAGATCGATGAGGATTGGGTCTTGATTATATTTATATTAAACATAGGCAATACAAGGGTGAGAGCCTTTGTATCAAAAACCTAGGAGAACCAAGGATGAACCTTGTGGTCATCCTCCTTGCCATAATCGTAGAAGATAGAATTTGATAGAGTAGAATACGAAATATGATCCACCTCTTCATAGGGATAATTAGGACGTCTTCACACCCCAATAACCTATCTTAGCAGAAGGGCCAAAGTAGGAGAGATTAACTCTAGAAGGGTTGAGGGACCTTAGTGATAGAGGGCTCCCAACGGTATCAACCCCCTGAGCTCTGATGGTCTGAAAGGGAAACTTTGTTAGGAATAGGTAGTTCCTGGTAGAAGTAAAAGTTCATTGGGCAAATGCATGATGATCCTCCCACAAGATCGTAATTAGAGATCCCAAAAGAATCTAATTGATAGCATGTTCCACAATGCAAAAGTGAAACCGAAGTTCTAGAATAATCTTAGGAAACTTTGAACCTACCTTCTCTTCCTCTGAGTGACACTGTACTTGAGTTAAGACTACCGTCAACCTCAAAACCCTTATTCTTAGGATATTAACTCCCAACAACAACATCCACTGAACAATTGGTACTCAAATCATAGTCTTTGTGAGATCGATAAATCTTTTATTACTTGATGACATCCGTTCACTTGCAGGCATTGAGCGCGAGTGCGCGCTTCGAGTCCTTGATGATTCTCGTCAAAGATTTGAGGTCGTTGATGCATGTGAGCATGACATTAAATCTCTGACGGGAACCATCAATGACTCAAAGTGCACGCTCATGCTCAATGCCTGCAAGTGCACATATATTGTCTAGCAATAAAAGATTATCGATCCCACAGAGACTGAGATTCGAGTACCATTTGTTTGGTGGATCTCATTGTTCAGAGTGAATTTCATAAAGACGAGGGTTGTGAGTTTGATGGTAGTCCTAACTCAAATACGGTGTCACTCGGAGGAAGCGAAGGTAGGTTCGAAGATTACTAAAAGGATTCTAGGACTTTGGTTTCATATGTGCGCCATGGAACATGCCCAAGATAAATTCTAAAGACACCTATGTTGGAATGTATACTGAAAGCCTAGCTCTTTTTGTATGAACATTTTATTTTGAAATAAGAATCACATGATCATTGTTTGCACTTTATATATTTATTATATGTGTGCATATTGTCTAATATTTTACATTGTAGATAACATGGTGCTTGGTGTGGCACAAAAGATCATGTTATCAGTTCCTTGTAAAATATAAGTAGAGGCTCACAACCAAGATGGTTTTGGACAAACCATTGGCATGGTTGTAGTGTAGCTTGGTATTGTTTTTTCTTGAACATAGAGTTACACTAGTACACTTAGGTGTATTGAGCAGGACCGACATAGAGGTGATTCAATTTATTGCTGACTGCATAATTGAATCGGACCTCGAATATTATGTTGTACATGCTCTTAATCCCGATATAATAACGGGCACATGTACTTAGTATTTATTTCTTTGATTTACCAGAGGGTGAGATTTAGATGGATTAAATCAATATGCCCGGTAAGTTGGGAAATGATATTATTTACATGGTGTGCCGTTGATTATAGGAGGAAACCGTGTCCTATATATTAGGTTGATGATGTCCCCTTGAGGAGCTCATAAGGTTCATCATGTAAACCCAGCTGGTTGACTTAGTCAACATGATGATAAGGTTGAGTGGTACTACTCGAGGAATTAGATGTTAATTAATTGATGGTCAGTAAATCAATTAATTGACGGACATTCGATATCTAAAACACGGGGAGATTAATGTACGAATAATATATGGAGCCCATATTAATTTATGGGGGTTGGTGAGGTAGTTCAATGATGATCCTCTAGTGGAATGGAACATCATTGATGGATCAAGTTTGTGTGGTTCCGATCCATCGGGTGGCCAAGACCCAACTCCTCCTTATGGTCCCAATCGTAGCCTAATATAATCCTTGTGAAGTCTAGATCCAAGAATGTAAAACAAAACCTAGAACCAACGGTTGGGATTAAATCCCTAGATCCGATGGTTAGGATGAAACACTAGAACCAACGGTTGAGATTAAATCCCTAGATCCGATGGTTGGGATAAAACCCTAGATCCGACGGTTGGGATGAAATCCTAGATCCGATGGTTGGGATAAAACCCTAGATCCGACGGTGGAGATTAAATCCCTAGATCCGACGGTGGAGATTAAAGGAGTCCTAAGCCTAACTCTATAAAAGGAAAGCTTAGGGTTGGGCGGCAAGTATTGATTTCGAATTGGAATTAGGGTTTGGAGAAAAAGTGGGTGGCTAGGTTTTGGAGCAAAGGCTTGGGCGGCAACTTCCTTTCTTCTAGTTGTTGTCGGCGCCCATATTCCTCCATCAACACTTGGCCGGCACCCATCTTCTAGGCCTCTCTCTTCTTCCTTGGCCGGTGGTTCTCCTTCCATAGGTGGCCGGTATTCATCTTCCTCCCTTCATCCTAGAGTGGCCGGCGGCAACACTTCTTGAAGTTGGCGCATCATCCAATTGTTCCTTGGCCGGCGGTTGCACCAAATTCCCTAATTTGGTGGCCGGTTCTAGATAGGAAGGTATTTGTTGGTTCTTCTCTTTGTTCGCAGCGGACAAGGTAGAGAAGAAAGCGATCTAGAAGGCTTCTACTCATGGAGGATCTTCGTCCACACGTCGTCCACGAGAAGGATAGGACATACGGTAGAAGATCGTAAGGTATAAAGTTATTTTAACTTTATTTAAAGATCTGAGCTTGTTATTTTATGTTTTGATTATGCATGTGTAAATTAGTAAATATATTGTATAATCATGGACCCCAAAGACAAACACAAAAATCGGCGATCCGTCCGTCGTCTCTTCCGCGGCTAACCAACTAGAAGAGTTGAGTTGCTTGAACAACTATTTTGTTCAAGCGATCACTCAAGTTGTTAGCACGACGACGAAATGGTTGTGCTAAGGAAGCTCATCCCATCCGGATTAATTCTTTCATTAGTGAAAATTTTAATCCGGGGACATGGGAGCCAATGAGCCTTCGAAGCAACCACCTATAATTGGTATCAGAGCCACGGTTTCCAGTTTTGTGTGTTTCGGATTCGGTTAATTTTTTATGAATTTTTCATATATTAGATGTGCCGGATAATAGTAGGATATGCGTAGTTTAACTCTTTGGTTGCAGGCATAAGATCCGACTATTATGTCCATGTGTGTGTATGTGAATGGATGTGTGTAAAAATTTATTATTTGAATCCTCGGGGTTGACGAGGCTAGATTAGTATTTAATTTTTGTAATTAAATACGACATTGTTTAGCCGCTCATTTTAGTTTACTTTCGATCTAGATTATTTGTACACTCCTTCGTGGAGTATAGGATCGATGGATGTAAATTAAAATGTTTTATCTCGGCTCGGAACTCTTTGGTGACTTGCGCACGGGAAAAGATGGAGCGGATGAGGTGGCGACACGACGGGATGCATATTGGAGGACAATGCCATAATAGTTGGAAAAATTTTGTTTTTTCCATATTTATTGCTTATTTGTTTTATATGCATGTTGTGTATGTTTTAAAATTCCTCAATTGTAATTTACTAAGTGGGAGAGGGACATTTTAATTAATTTCCGCGGCCTCCATTACAATTTGACGTGTGATGCAACAAACTTGCGCATTGGCTCTGAGTGCCTTCCTCCCCATCGGATGGGTTTGTTTGCGGATCACTAGGTCAAATAATGGTTATAGGAAATTATTAAGGAGCGTGTGTACTTCCCCATCGGTAAGGCACATAATCCGAAATAATTCCCTTAGTATCGTGTAATGGTGCACACTTAGATGCAAATTAAAAGTATCCTCCCCATCGGAGTCACTGCTTTTATTTGTAGGGACAAAGAGGAACCAACTATTAATTTTATTTGTCAAAAAGTAAGGTTGACAAGATAATAAAATTAATGGGTAAAACCTCCTCTTACAAATGCAGAATTCGTATACGTCCACACTATCGTGGCATGCGATATTCTCGGTGTTTTGAGGTGTTGGTTGATTTCAGAATTTTATTGTTTTTGAGGAATCAATAATATTTGAAAGCTAATATTTTGATCATTCTGAGTTTTAGGGTTTTCAAATGGCTTTCCACCCACTTGTGTGATTTTAAAAGAAAACAAACTTATCGTCCAAACTACATTGATTGGAAAAGAAACTCGATATTGTCTTAATCATGGAGGAGTACAAATTTGTACTCTTCGAGGTGCCTCCTAAGCCCTCCGATGACTCTGATGAAAAGGAGATAGAACGTTATAAGAAATGGGTTAATGCAGATGAGATGGCGCGGTGTTACATTTTGGCATCTATGTCAAATGTGCTGCAACATCAGCATCAGGCCATAGCCACAGCTTATGACATGATGTTCAATCTCAAGGAACTTTTTGGACATCAGAGTAGGGTGGCTAGGCAAGAGGCAATGAGAAACTTGATGACGACCACCATGATCGAGGGAACACCCGTTAGGGATCATGTTCTCAAGATGATGGCTCATCTTAATGAGATGGAAGTCCTCGGAGCTGAGATCGATGGGGAAACCCAGGTCGATATCATTCTCTAGTCTCTGCCTAGGAGTTTTGAGCAGTTCCGCCTCAACTACAACATGAACAAAAGGTTGTATTCGTTGGCGGACCTTCTGACAGAACTCCAGGCGGCAGAGGGGCTTTTTCATCAGAGTGCTCAAGCCATGGTCGCTCAGAAGGTTTCTTCCTCTAAACCGAAAGGAAAGAAGAAGAAGAAACAAGGTGGAGCGAAGAAGGTGGCAGTGGGACCTCAAGCAGGAGTGAAGAAGACGAAAGGCAAGTGCTTCACTTGCAAGCAAACTGGACATTGGAAGGCGGACTGTCCTCGCCGAAAGAACAAAGGTATATCTTCTTGTTTAGTTGTTGAAACATGTTTAGCGGTGTTATCTACCAGTGTCTGGTGTGTAGATACAGGAGCCACTGATCATGTCTACAATACTTTGCAGGGGTTCCAGGAAACCCGACGACTAGCTGAGGGAGAGATTACCGTCTTCATGGGCAATGCTTCAAAGGTGGCGGCTATTGCAGTGGGAGACGTTTATTTATCTTTTGATAGGAATAAAGTTTTGGTTTTGAGAAATTGTCTTTATGTACCTACTTTTAGAAAGAATTTAATTTCAGTTTCTAAATTGTTTATGGATGGATATTCTGTTTCTTTTAATGACAAACTGGTTATAAAAAGGAATAGGGAGATTATCTGTTCTGGTACATTGGTTGGCAATTTATATACTCTTGAACCAAAAACTCCCACGATGCATATAGAAGTAAATAACTCATCTTCTAAATCTAATAAGAGAAAAGAACCTTCGCAAATGAACCAAACATATCTTTGGCATCTAAGGCTTGGTCATATTAACCTAAGCAGAATTCAAAGGTTGATAGCTGATGGATCTTTGGGTTCATTAGTGGTGGAGGATCTCCCAACTTGCGAATCTTGCTTGGAAGGTAAAATGACCAAGAGGCATTTCAAGGCCAAGGGGTATAGAGCCAAAGATGTGTTAGAGTTGGTTCATTCTGATTTGTGCGGTCCTATGTCTATCCAGGCAAGAGGTGGCTTTGAATACTTCGTCTCATTTATAGACGATTATTCAAGGTATGGATACATTTACTTGATGCGCTGCAAGTCTGAATGCTTTGACAAGTTCAAAGAATTCAAGGCTGATGTGGAGAACCGTCAAGGTAAAAGTATCAAGACATTACGATCTGATCGTGGTGGCGAGTACCTCTTGGGAGAGTTTAGGAGTTACTTATCAGAGGCTGGGATACAATCCCAATTGTCCGCACCTGGCACACCCCAACAGAATGGTGTGGCGGAGCGAAGGAATACACCCCAGCAGTTTAGGAGTTACTTATCAGAGGCTGAGATGTGTCATTCCTTAATCTCTCTTCTTCAATACACACTATGATCTCATTTAGGGTCCACTTCTCATTTTGAGTGTTATAACTTATTTTGAAGGGAGTGAACTGTGTAGATAGATAAATTAGGTCTAAGCTTACAAGAATAATTTTGGACATTTCCAACTTTAGTGCCCTTAGTTTTGTAACTAAATTTTACACCTCTATTATATACTCTCTAATGCTACCTGATAACTGTCATTTTATTGTATTATTTTGGTCCTTAATTTTAATGTTTTTATTCTATTGAGTGATTTATTGTTGATTATTTGTATGTTTTATGAGTAGGATTTATTTTTGGACCTTATTGTAAATTCTCATAAATTTTAAACTTATATGTAAATTTTATTTCTTGTTTGTAGGAGATCGTGATGATCCAATGGACTAGACTCAAGTTGCATCAAATATGGCTTCATCTAGGGTCATAATGGGTATTTCAAGATGATTTAATCTGAGCCCTTCATCAAGATCGAAAGCAATTCAATCAAGAGATTAGATATGAGCAATATGGATCATCCAATGAAACCAACTTGATTATGAGCCATCTATCCAGATTCGGAGAGATCCAATCCATACATTTAGATCTGGACATCTTAGCCCTTCATCCAGATTAGACTAATCATGATCATCCATTCAGCTTGATCACATCCGTCCATAAAAGATTGGAGCATTCTGGAATGTTAGATCAGATCTAGGACTTATCTTGTAATTAAGCTTGATCAGATTTATTAGGGGTCGGCCTTCTTCTTGTTAGGGCAATCTCTTGCCATGATTAGGTTTTGATGTGTGTGGCAAAGGGTTTAAGTTAGTTTGTTATGTTGATTTGATATGTGCGTTGAAGTCGTGCAGGACTTTGTAATTCACACATGGAGTCGTGGCGAGTTTAACATCTCATGACTCGGTCCTTGAGTCGGTGAAGGATTGCTTTGCAGAAGCTGTGCGCTTGGAGCATCCGAGGGACCGCCGGACGAGAAGCTTGGAGTGAAGCCGGAGGAAGTAGACTTCGAGGCAAGAGACGCGAAGGAGCATTGCAGAGTCGTGCTGAAGGCTGCAGGGGCGTGGCCGAGCGAAGAGAACCGAAGGTGAGGACTCAGAGATGAGAGTGGCCGAATGTAACCCGGGAAGGGTAGCTCTTAGGTGAAACTTGGCCATTTGGCTAAGTGTCGGATGGATTTCGACACACCGATCACGCCATGTCATGGCGATGATCGCTGAGTCGATGGTTCGATCGACCGGTTTAATCACCGAATCAAGTTGATTAGTCGATCACCGCATGGGCGGCGATCGATGGCTTGATCACCGACCGCCAAGGGACGGCAGCTGATCGATGACACCGCACGCACGAATGGAGTCGATCTCGAGCACTCGGTGATTGACATCGATCGATGGGTGCCATCAGTCGACTAATGCCAATACTGTTGGATAGAATCCAACTTGGAAAGCGGCCGTTATTGGGCAACGACTATAGGACCAGTCGACTGATCGAGGGCATCAGTCGACTGCTCCTGTGTCAACGGGAAAAAACCCTCTTCCTCTATAAAAAGGAAGAGGATGGGGCTTTGGGAGGTTAATGCTTGAACGCCCAACTACTCCCAAAGTGCCCTAAACGGTTTTCCACTCTTCTACTTGCTCTAATCTTCATTCTATTGTAGAAGAGTGATCTTGATTGTAAAGGTTACCTCCACCTAGCTTGGTGCAAAGGAGAGACCAATAGTGGATTGGTTTTGGCGGAGTGATTCACCGAGGACGAATCGGGTCGTGGATTAGCGGCGTAGCCGTGAACCATGTTACATCCTTGTTAGCATTGTTTGTTTATCTTTTGCTTTGTCTATTTGTATTTGTATATTCCGCTTGCGCTAATCTTTTGTAGATGAGCAATTTACGACATCCATCATACGAGGGCTATTCACCCCCCTCTAGCCGGCCAATCGATCCCCAACAAGTGGTATCAGAGCAAGGTTGCTTGTCACCGGACTAACCGCCGCAACAAGCTCTACATCAAAATGGCCGGCTCCAACATCCATCCACCGAAGTTTGAAGGAGAATTCGCTTGGTGGAAGAAGCGAATGGAGGTATTTTTCGAAACGGATTTTGATATCATGATTACAATGGAATCCGATTTCGTTTTGCCTAGGGATGAAGAAGAGAAGCCAATAGAGAAATCTAGGTGGACCAAAAAGCAAAGGGAAGAGCACCTTGCAAACTCAAAAGCCAAGAACCATCTCTTCAATGTGCTCCCCCAACAAGAGATCAACCGAATTGGGGAATGCTCAAGTGCCAAGGAGATGTGGGAGAGATTGGTTGAACTTCATGAAGGCACTTCAGAAGCCAAACTTGCAAGGAGATACCTCCTCCGCTCCCAACTATCAAATATCAAATTGGAAAAGGGAGAAAAGGTAACATCATTACATTCTAGGTTTAAAGAAATATTAATTGGGCTAACAAGTGTAGGAGAAAAGCTCTCCAACCGGGATATGGTAATGAAGGCCATAGATGCCTTTCCCCGGTCCTCAAGATGGAGCTCCATGGTGGACTCATTTTATATCTCCAAGAACTTAGAAGTAAACACCTTGGAGGAATTCTTCGCAACCATGGAGCTTCATGAAACAAGGCTTGAAGGTATACAAGAAGAGCCAAGAATCCAACCTTCAAGAGGAGTAGCTTTGATAGCAAACAAGGGGAAGAAGAAGATAGAGATCCCCTCCTCCTCCGATGATGAAGCCTCTTCCTCCTCCTCCATGGATAGCACCGAAGAAGCCTATATGGTAAGGAGGGTAAGACGTGCTTTAAAAGGTTTTAGATTTAATAAATCTAATGATAGGAATAGAAGACAAAGGGGGAAAATCATTTGCTACAATTGCCAAGGAGAGGGACACATAAGGGATAATTGTCCCCTCCTAAACAAGAGCAAGGAAGAAAAGAAAAAGAAGGAAGAAAAGAAGAAGAAGAAGGGGAGCAAGAAGAAAGAGGAGAAGAAGACAAAGGAAAAGGGGAAGGCCAAGGCATTCAAAGCAAAGACATGGGATGACCCTTCTTCCTCTTCCTCATCCGAGGAAGAAAATGCATTTGTCACCAACCTAGCATTGATGGCATTCGACGACTTGGATTGCTCCTCCATCGAAAATGAAGAATCAAGCTCAAGTGGAGAGAGCTCAAGTGAAGGGGGAGCCTCTACATCCTCCTCATCCGAAGAAGAGGATTTGGTAAGTGAGGTAACAAATCTACCCCCTAAGCAAATTATGTCTATGATTTCTAGCCTCACTAAGGACTTATTTAGAGCTAAGAAGAAGAACAAAAGCATGCTAGATCAAATTAAGGACTTAGAAAACAAGTTAGAAAAAACATGCTTAAATGAAAATGAAAATATTCCTTCTTGCTATGATGATGCATGCTCACATGAATATATGCCATTTAATGTTAGTGATGCATGCATGGATGAAAATAGGGCTCTAAGGGAAAAGGTAGATTACTTGACAAAAGCCCTAGAAAAATTCACTATAGGCTCCAACACCTTGAACATGATTATAGGGAGCAAAAGAGCTTGCTTCAACAAAAAGGGCCTAGGATATAAAGAAAAGAAAAATGAAAAGACCTATAAATGCCTAATTGCTAGGGGACAAGATAAGAAGAAAGTAATTTCTAGGAAATGAATTCCTAAGGAATTTCTAGTGAACCCCATAGGAAAGAATTTGTATTGGGTTCCAAAATCCATCCTTAAGGGTTAGAAAACCCATAGGGTAGTCAACCATATGCAATTGACCTATATCATATTTTGGTTGACTTAGGATGGTGGGAAAACATTTTTAAATAGTGTTAGGTGATGATAACGTGCCTATAAATTGATAATAATGCTTAAATCATGATGATTAATGTAATTGCTATGTATGTTTGCAATCATGATTTATGATTTTGAAATTTGGCACGTCATCATGAGAAATAGGGTATAAATCATGCCTTAGGTGATATTTTGCTTATTATCATGATATAATACCCAATGCATGATAACAATTCAATGAATACATGAGTTTTATGATCATAATGTGAAATTAAGCCATATATATCTTTATGATCATGTTGAGTGTTAGGATGATACTTAACCTTGATAGAATTGTATGAATATAATGGTTAAGTATATACAAATACCCTCTAGGATGCATCTCACACTCACCATAGGCTACTTTAATTGAAAACTTAGCATGGGTGAGATGTTAGGATGATACAAATGTCCACTAATGCTTATGGCATTTAGATGGTCATTTAAAGTGTCAAAATAGCAATAATAGACCAATCATGGGGAAGGCTTATGTTTAATTCATAGACATATTACCCAAAGATCATGGTTAGATATTTCATATGTTTTCAAAACAATTTCTTACCTTAAAATACATGTATTCATGTTTTGAAACAATTGGATGCAAAACTAGGTGTTAAACTTGATACTATCATGATCAAAAACCTAGTAGTTTTTAAACCTTTTGGATTTTTGGAAAATATGTGAAAATATAATGATTTTTCATAAAGACCTATTTTTTACTGATAAAGAATCTTACAAGAAATATGTTCCCCAAATTTCATGATTTTTCAAATTTTCTAGAATTTTTAATGCATTTATGAAATTTGGTCCGAAAATCAGAAAGTTCTGAAATTCGCGTGCTACGATCAGTAGTCTGAACTAGGATCGATGGCCTCAAAATCAGAACAAGAAGGCATTCAGGTTTTAGACTAATGTTTGGTATTTTCCTTCTATTAGACTTGATGCCATAACTTAGTGTTAATCTTTTTGATGGTGTCAAAGGGGGAGAAAATATTATGTTTAAGTTAATTATGATAGGGGGAGAATTTGTAGAGAGAATTTCATGGATTAAGGGGGAGTTGCATGTTGCTATATCATGTTTATGTTTACATGCTTTCTTACCTTAGAAATTTTTATCAAATGTTTTTACCTAACTTAAACGGATTGCCACACATCAAAAAGGGGGAGATTGTTAGGGCAATCTCTTGCCATGATTAGGTTTTGATGTGTGTGGCAAAGGGTTTAAGTTAGTTTGTTATGTTGATTTGATATGTGCGTTGAAGTCATGCAGGACTTAGTAATTCGCACATGGAGCCGTGGCGAGTTTCACATCTCATGACTCGGTCCTTGAGTCGGTGAAGGATTGCTTTGCAGAAGCCGTGCGCTTGGAGCATCCGAGGGACCGCCGGACGAGAAGCTTGGAGTGAAGCCGGAGGAAGTAGACTTCGAGGCAAGAGACGCGAAGGAGCATTGCAGAGCTGTGCTCCTGATGCTGCCGAGGGACGTGGCCACGAACGAAGAGAACTTCGAAGGCGAGGGACTCCGAGAGATGAGAGTGAGCGAATGTAACCCAGGAAGGG
Organism: Wurfbainia villosa; assembly: GCA_025175895.1. Lineage (NCBI taxonomy): Eukaryota > Viridiplantae > Streptophyta > Magnoliopsida > Zingiberales > Zingiberaceae > Wurfbainia > Wurfbainia villosa. The sequence continues at coordinate 38,892,501 of CM046006.1, forward strand.
GTAGCTCTTAGGTGAAACTTGGCCATTTGGCTAAGTGTCGGATGGGATTTCCCGACACCAGTCGACTGCCATGTCATGGCAGTCGACTGCTCTGAGTCGATGGTTCGATCGACTGGTTTAAGTCAGCTGAATCAAGTTGATCAGTCGACTGCCGGCATGGGCAGTCGACTGATGGCTTGATCAGTCGACTGATGACACTGTGCACGGGCACAGAATGGAGTCGATCTCACGGAGCACTCGACTGATTGACATCAGTCGACTGATGCCAATACCGTTGGATAGAATCCAACGTGGAAAGCGGCCGTTATTGGGCAACGACTACAGGACCAGTCGACTAATCGAGGGCATCAGTCGACTGCTCCTGTGTCAACGGGAAGAAACCCTCTTCGTCTATAAAAAGGAAGAGGATGGGGCTTTGGGAGGTTAATGCTTGAACGCCCAACTACTCCCAAAGTTCCCTAAACGGTTTTCCACTCTTCTACTTGCTCTAATCTTCATTCTATTGTAGAAGAGTGATCTTGATTGTAAAGGTTACCTCCACCTAGCTTGGTGCAAAGTAGAGACCAATAGTGAATTGGTTTTGGCGGAGTGATTCACCGAGGACGAATCGGGTCGTGGATTAGTGGCGTAGCCGTGAACCACGTCACATTCTTGTTAGCATTGTTTGTTTATCTTTTGCTTTGTCTATTTGTATTTGTATATTCCGCTTGCGCTAATCTTTTGTAGACGAGCAATTTATGACATCCATCGTACGAGGGCTATTCACCCCCCTCTAGCCGGCCAATCGATCCCCAACACTTCTCATGCGATATCCTTCCCGATCCACGCAACTCTTTTCTTCACGCCAAAGCCATCTCCTTTCTCCTCACCGCCGATCACCCCTCTTCTCCACCAAGGCCAGCAGTGATCAACCCTTCTTCCACCAAACCACTATCCAGCCTCATCTTCTTCCTCACCGAGTCATCAACACAGTGCCTTCTTCACCTGCTGAAGCCACCGTCGCTTCTTCACTTAGATCCATCGTTGACCGGTAGCATCATCCATCTCCATTTCCAATCGCCGATCGATTGGAGCTGGGGGTTTTCCCCTTCGATTTCTCCAATTGTCATCTCAGCCAACATCACATCCCTTTTCCAGTTCCGGCCAGCCATCATCTTCTTTGGCAGAGTTATTTCCAGCTTCTGATCATTTCCTTCATCCATGGATAGATTCCTACAGCAAGCTCCAAAAACCCTTTGATGTGTTTTGATTGTTCTTCATTTCAAATTGTGATGTTTGTAATTAAATGATCTTCCATATTTAGAATTGCACGTATTTAGTTTAATTTGTTTCATGCCTATGTAGTGTTCGATGAAATATTTCTTTGAGTAATTAGGTTGTAGTTGGTTAGTTTAGATTTAATTTCATGTTATGTTTTACTCTCATGTTATTCTTCATTTCAATTGTTGTTTAAATTCCTGCATTTCCTTGATGTTTTCGAATGCTTTTGTTTGAATGTTTGCATTATCTAGGATTAGTTTTATTTTAATCCAAACCCCCATTTTCAATAGAAAACTCAAAGCAATAATTAGTGATCCTAAGACTACTATTCTACCAATTACACTCTTTGAGAAACGGTCCGGGTCATTTCCTATGCTATATTAGTATAGAGAGGGTTTGGTAATTAATTTGTATCGGTACCACGACACAAACCGTCATTATCAATTTTGGCGCCATTGTCGGGGAGTGTAATGGTGCTTGGTAGACTTTAGGATTGTTTACCCATTTTTCTATAAAAAAAATCAAAAATCAAAAAATTTTATTTAGGGCTTTTATTCTTTTATTTTCTTGTATATTCATGTATTTTATCATGTATACTTCCTGTGTCTTTTGATATTGTTTGTTAATATTTCATGAAACAATAGGAAATTTCTTTAAACATGGATCCTTATTATCAGCTATTTGGAGACTTCAATCAGGGTTATTATTCAGACAAACGTGAGCAACATAGTGTATTCCCTATTGAGCCTCAGAGTTACCCATGACAATATCAGGACGTATATGATCCAACTCCTAGTTCTTATAGTTATGATTTGGGAGATCCTTCAATTAAGTATTATCAGTCCCAACAAATTTCAGAACAGCATGAGTACTTCTAGCCTCAACAACAAGATAGGTATGAATCATTTTCAAATACCTATAATTATGGTTGGATGGATCATTCATGGTTCGAGTATGGAAACACACTGTAAAATATTTCTCAAACTCAATACAACAATTCATACCAAGACTATGGTGAAGAAACCCCTACTCCCAATCAAGAAAATACACTAGAAAAGTTCTTGCAGCTAGCAATATTTCTACAACAACATCAACAACAAATGAGCGATAGCCATTAGCAGCAACAAGAAAGGATACTAAATTTATAAATCCAGCTAGATCAAATTGCATCATCCATCAGTCAGATACAAGCACAAGATTCCTTTCAGCCTCCATCAGAGACCATTTCTATGGATATCGACGTGCTTAGGGAGATGGATTGTGGAGTGAGTGATAGGTGTGTCTATGATTCAGCCACTCCATAGGACTCCTATGAATCTTTGTGCTGTGATGTTATTGCAGATATTGATGGATGTGAATTTGTCGATGAAGTTGCTATTGTAGCAGATAAAGTGAATGATGATACTAGTCGCTTGGATTTTACTTTGTGATTGTTGGTGCAATCGACCCAGGTCATTATTGACCAGGACTCAGGCGTGACTCGAGAGATGTTTTGATGTTCGACAAAAACATATGACAATGTGATTGTCATGGAAAAGTCCAAGCCTTGGGTACTTGGCATGGAAAGTCCAAGTGGAACACTTGGCATTTGGGAAAGTCCAAGCATGGGTATTAGCAATGGAAAGTCCAACATGGGTTGACAAAGAAAAGTCCAAGCATGGGTCTTGGCATGAAAAGTCCAACATGGGTTCGCAAGGAAAAGTCTAAGCATTGGTCTTGGCAATGAAAGTCCAACATGGGTTGGAAAGGGAATGTCCAAACTTGAGTCTTAGCATTTGAGAAGTCCAAGGGGTTTGATATTGGCGGCGTAAAGTCCAAGCGGGAGTCTTGGCAGCATAAGTCCAATGGTTGGCGGCGTAAAATCCAAGCGGAGTCTTGGCAGCGTAAGTCCAATGTGCCTTGGCGGTGTAGACACCGTTAGCATGACATAGCCGATGGAAGCACCTGAAGGCTAGCACAATGGATGACTTGGAGGGATCCGAGAGGCGTGAGGCTGACGGAGGTGGCTAGAAGGCTTAGGTCTTGGCTAAGGGTGGTCTAGCAAGTATAGGGGCACCATACTTGGGTTAAACCTCATTGTTGAGGTTAAAACCTCATGTTTGAGGTGTGCCAGTCGACTAGTGTCATATGGAAGTCGACTGGTGTGAGTCAACTAGGGTTTGACTACGGAAAGTGCCATAGCAGTCGTGCAGGAGGGCGATCGATTGTTTACTAGTCGATCGATCGTGTGATCACCGACCGGGTCACGGTTTTGGAGCACGTATGAGTCTCACTCGACCACTATGGTCAGCAGTCGAGTGATGGCTTGATCAGTCAACTGATGGTCATAATTAGTCGACTGATGATGGATCCGTTGGATCTTTCCAGCATGGATCTAGCCATTGTCTCACGACAACAGTGGCATGAGTCGACTGATGGTCCCAAGCAGTCGACTGATCAGAGTTTTCCAGCACAGGTTGAAGCTTTAAATGGAGCTCGTGAAGGAGGAAAAGGCAAAGGTTCTTTGAGGTGTTTTGGGGTGAGTTGCTACTGCAATTCAGGGTCTCTAATTGCTACTCGATCAACCTAGCAAGCAAGCATTCAAAAGCTCAGTGTAAAGTTTTCTTTACTTGCATTTTAGTGTAGTTGCTTGTATTCTTATTGTATTATTGTTGTAATCAATTGTAAGGGGTTTCTCCACCTCCGACTTGTGACGAGAAGGAGTTATTATTGATTAGTGGTTGCGTGTGCACCACTAGAGCTCTTTAGAGCTCGATCCGTGAAGTAGGAACCATTTGGTTCCGAACCACGTTATATTCTTGTGTTCTTGTGTGATTGTCTATTTTGTTATTGTTATTATTATCTATATTCCGCTGTGCTAACGAACTTTATAGTCGAACATGCGAAAGAATTCCATCACGTACTAGCACGATGATATTCACCTTCCCTCTAGCATTCCAATGATCCCCTACAAGTGGTATCAGAGTGAGGCCGCTCTTCAAGGTTTAACAACTAAGGGAGTACGCTAGAGGGAATAAGATGGAATTCAAAGACAAGCTTGGATGGGACATCAACACTCCACCATACGACTAAGAAGATTTTTCGGCGTGGAGAGCAAGAATGGAGACATTCTTGATGATGAACATAAAGGATTGGTTCATCCTCATAGAAGGTTTTGAACCTCCTAGGGATAAGAAGGGACAAGTCCTCAAGTTGAAGAAATGGACCCAAGAGCAACGACAAAAATTCAAGATCGAAGCCAAGGTAACAAAACTTTTAGAAGATTTGATACCTAATGATGTTTTGTCTAGGCTAGGTGAATATCTTGATGCCAAGGAGCTATGAAACTAATTGGCCAAGTTTCATGAGAAGCCTCACTTGGCACAAGTAGAAGAAGAAGAATCTTCATCGGCTCAAGAAGAGCAAGAAGCCGAGGAAGAATCATCATCATCCTCACAAGGAAGTGAGGACTTGGAGGTTGAGAGACCATCAATATCCAAGGAGGAAGAGGAAGTAGAATTGGAGAAAACCTCCACCTCTAGGATTGAGGGGGAAAAGATTAGATCACCGGAGCAACATCAAGAAGAAGCTTCAACATCCGGTCAAGATGAAGAAGCTCTAAATTCTATTCCGGCCTCCATTGACTTAGGTAACTCAAACACCATAATTCAAAATAAAAATAATATTATGTGTTTTGAGTGTAGGGAATTTGGGCACTATAAGAGTAAGTGCCCAAAGGAAGTAAGAAAAGCTCCACCGGCACCAAAGCTCAAGGATGCCGGTCCTCCAAAAATCAAAAGCAAGGAGCACGTGGTGTGCTTCAAATGCCGACTACCGAGTCATTACCGGAGTCAATGCTCGAAGGGGGAGAAGAAGGGGCAAAGGGGAGCATCACAAGTAGGGGGAGCCACTAAGGCAAACCCTAAGGTATATCATTTTAATAATGCTCCTATTTTAGTTAATAGACAAAAGCATGCTAGGAATTTCAATTCACTTGCTATTTATCATGAAAAGCATGCTAGGAGCAATAACAAATATTTTTGTCTAGGTGCTAAGAGTGTAAACCTTAGGAATAAGGAAAAATTTGGGACTAATGTCCCTAAAAATATTTTACCTAGGGAATCTATCAAGAAAATAGGAGAACACCTAGGTCTTAATCCCAAATGGACTAGGCATATGCCTAGAAAGGACAATGCCCAAAGACCAAATCAAAATTCAAAAATTGAGCAATTAGAATTAGAAAATCAAGCCTTGAGGTCAAGGCTTGAGAAATTAGAAAAGACCCTCAAGAAGATGCAAAATCAATTTCAAGGGTCAAATAGTCAAAGTCAAGAGTCTAAGACTCAAAGTCAACACCTAGGGCCAAAGAGAGAAAAGTCAACCAAGGGCAAGACGAGTTTGGGTCACAAACCTAAGCCTAAGGTGGCTTATCATAGTGTTCCATTTGATTATGGAACAAAAATTAGATCTAGGAAAGCCAAGGTCACAAGGGAAGTCATCCCTAGAGTTGACCATGGTGTGTGCCTAGTGGCTAGGGTTTCAAGGAAACCTAGGGAAGTCACTAAGAAGGTTGCAAGGGGAGTTACTCCTAGAGTCAACCTAGGTAAGACCACAATGACCAAGGCTAACAAGCCTAGAAGGGTTATTAGGAGGGTATCTAGGGAGGTCATCCCTAAGGAATACCTAGTTAACCCTAGGAGTTCAAATAGATTTTGGGTTCCTAAGAGCATGATTGATTCACGCTAGATTGGTGTAGGGTGGGCCAAACTTGATTGGGTGGGTAGTTAACTCAACCATGGTAAAGGTGCCACTTTAGGATATTTTCATGGTTATGGATACCTTGGAAATAGAATTGATATTGTGATCCTAAAAGATTTTAGGATGTGCCAATGTATTTTTGGGATTATGAAAAATCAATTGAATTGGCACAATTTAGGATTAGAGATTATAGTGTGCCATTTTGAGTTTTTGGCACACTTGGGAGATTAGTAGGAATATGTCAAAATATACTTAATTATATCAAATGACAACTAATATTAAAATTTAGGTATTCCTATACCTATGTCTTTTATTTGCCATGCCTTGATTGTCATATGCCATGTCATGACATCATGCTTATTTCTATCATTTAATATATCATGATCATGTTTAGGATTGAGGATTAAATGTCATGTGTTTTTTAGATTTAATCATATGCCATGACATCATGATCATTGGCCATGCTCTATTATGCTATCATTTATGCCATGATCATACTTCATGCATTTAAATTAATGAAAATTGATTTAAGGACTTTGGCATGACTTGGAGTCTCATTTATAAGGGAATCAAGTAGAGTTGCCTTAGAAAAATGCATGAAACCCTAGATTAGGGAGAACAAAACCCACATCTCACATCACATTGACATGTATGTGTATTTATACACCTTAGATAAATGTGAGACGCTATGATATGAGTTAAGTTCAAGGTACATAGTTTTTGCATCTAGATGAACCAAAACTCATCTTATATGAGAGGTGGATCATTAGGAAAGCTTGTGTACAAGTCATGTACATTGAACCCAAGGAATATGATCCAAAACAAGGTTTTGAAAACATTCCTAAAATCCTTTTGAAAAACCTTGGTGAAGTCTATCTTTTGATAGCAATCACCATTGATGAGATTGATACAAAGTGAGCTAAAACTTTGAAGTTTTTATTCACTTTTGGATTTTGTATCAATTTTGATATTTTATGGGTAAAATATTTTTCTAACATTTTTCACCCATTTTATTGGTCATAAGTATTATACGTATGAATTTTCATGATTTTTCGAATTACGTATAATTATTTATGATTTTCTGAATTTCGTTTCTAATAACTGAAATTTTGATATTTCAGTTATCAGTCGATTGCCCTGGGTGGCGATCGTGATGATAATGATCATTGGTAGTGATTCAAGAAAACAAGGTTGTTTAGTCCATGTTCAGTTACGGTAAGGTTCCTAACCACTCCTAACCCTAGGATATGCTTTGGGAAGCATTATAAAGGGTGAAAATCCATTGGATATGGATTAGGAGAGTTGTTTAGGGTTTGTATCAAATTTAAGGTGTTGGAAAGTTCAATGTTGAATTTCTAACCTTATGTTTGATGGTTTAGAGTTCCTATTAGCTTAGGGACTTCCCAAGGACATTGTTGGTGCAATGGTTAAGGGGGAGCAAGCCTTTAGGGGAAGGTATCCATCATGGGATGATGGATGATATTTTTTTTCATGAGAAGGGAAAATGGGATTTTGAGATACCCAATTTGAAAATTGGGAGAGTGTATAGGATTGCCTCTCTTGAGTGATATGAGACTTATCACTAGGAAGATGGTAGGCATCCTAGGTATTTTTGGACCAAGGGGGAGATTGTAAGATCTCATTGGGACATGAGACATTGACCTCCTTGGAGAGAACCTTTTTGATGTTAGTCAAAAAGGGGGAGAATATTTTGGGGGAGAACTTATTGAGAGAATGACATCAATTGGGAAAATTGATGGGTATGATTGGGTTGAGTTAGATGGTCTAACTCAATGGTTTGTTTGGTTTTTGTCAAACATTAAAAAGGGAAATATTGTCGATGCAATCGGCCCAGGTCACGATTGACCAGGACTCGAGTGTGACTCAAGAGATGTTTTGATGTTCGACAAAAACATATGACAATGTGATTGTCATGGGAAAGTCTAAGTCTTGGGTATTTGGCATGGAAAGTCCAAGTGGGACACTTGACATTTGAAAAAGTCCAAACATGGGTTTTGGCAATGGAAAGTCCAACATGGGTTGGCAAAGAAAAGTCCAAGCATGGGTCTTGGCATGAAAAGTCCAACATGGGTTGGCAAGGAAAAGTCCAAGCATTGGTCTTGGCATGGAAAGTCCAACATGGGTTGGCAAGGGAAAGTCCAAGCTTGAGTCTTGGCATTTGAGAAGTCCAAGGGGTTTGATATTGGCGGCGTAAAGTCCAAGCGGGAGTCTTGGCAGCATAAGTCCAATGGTTGGCGGCGTAAAGTCCAAGCGGAGTCTAGGCAGCGTAAGTCCAATGTGCCTTGGCGGTGTAGACACCATTAGCATGACATAGCCGATGGAAGCACCTGAAGGCTAGCACAATGGATGAACAAGTCATGGATGACTTGGAGGGATCTGAGAGGCGTGAGGCTGATGGAGGTGGCTAGAAGGCTTAGGTCTAGGCTAAGGGTGGTCTAGCAAGTATGGGGGCACCATACTTGGGTTAAACCTCATGGTTGAGGTTAAAATCTCATGTTTGAGGTGTGCGGTCATTTGGTGCCATATGGCGTCGGCCTAGTTGAAATCAACAAGGTTTGGCTGGTGCGGAAGTGCCAGCTGATCCGGTGCAGAAGGGAAGTCGATCGATTATCGGCCTATGATCCGATCGTGATCAATCGACTGGTGCTTAGGTTTTGGAGCACAGAATGAAGTCTCACTCGATCGCTGCGGTCAGCAGTCGACTGATGGCTTGATTAGTCAACTGATGGTCATAATCAGTCGACTGATGATAGATCCGTTGGAACTTTCCAGCATGGATCTAGCCGTTGTCTCACGACAACAGTGGCATCAGTCGACTGATGGTCCTGAGCAGTCGACTGATTGGCATTTTCTAGCACAGGTTGAAGCTTTAAATGGAGCTCGTGAAGGAGGAAAAAGAAAAGGTTCTTTGAGGTGTTCTGGGGCGAGTTGCTACTGCAATTCAGGGTCTCCAAGTGCTACTCGATCAACCTATCAAGCAAGCATTTAAAAGATCGGTGTAAAGTTTTCTTTACTTGCATTTTAGTGTAGTTACTTGTATTCTTATTGTATTATTGTTGTAATTAATTGTAAGGGGTTTCTCCACCTCTGACTTGTGTCGAGAAGGAGTTATTATTGATTAGTGGTTGCGTGTGCATCACTAGAGCTCTTTAGAGCTCGATCTGTGGAGTAGGAATCATTCGGTTCCAAACCACATTATATTCTTGTGTTCTTGTGTGATTGTCTATTTTGTTATTATTATTATTATGTATATTCCGCTGCGCTAGCGAAGTTTGTAGTCGAACACGCGAAAGAATTTCATCACGCACTAGCACGATGGTATTCACCCCTCCTCTAGCGTTCCAACGATCCCCTACAGTGATGCTATTTGTGCCACTGATACTAAGATATCTACAGTGGAAGCACGGTCAGAAAAATTGGTTAAGGATGATGTTAGTGAGTTGCCAGCTACTCCTATTTACAGTTTTATTACATATGATGTTGCAGAGGAGACAGTGCCTATAGAATTTTTATATTCAGTTGTGCAACCACTCGATAAGCCTAACTGAGGAGTGATGGATAGCTGGGCTTTCTCCCCAGACTGGACACTCCCACCATAGTTGAAGACTCCAAGAATTCTGCTGATGAAAGCCCTAACAACAAATGCAATAATCCAGCCCCAAGGTTGGATACTTTTTTTTGAATCGCTTCATACTGCTCGAGAAAATATATGAGGAGGCGATCATTTCGGAGGGAGAAACATGGAACTACCCTGATCACACCAAGAAAGTACTCACCTCCATTCAATCCATCCCACTCCCAGCATGGATGTTAAGGTGAATCTTCTTCAATCGTCAGGACGGGATTTCTTTCGGAGCACTCCATGCCTATGTGGCTCCTTTTGTTGAACCTTCTCGAGCCGCCAGGACCTCAGGGGAGTTTGCTCCATCTCATTTTCTTTCTTTTTCTTTGTATATACATTTCTTTTACTTTATTTGTTTTTATTTTAGTTGTTAAGTTTTGTTTTGTTAGTTTTTCAAATAAATTCCCTATGCATTCTTTTATATCATCTTAGAAGTCGTGAAAGCTAGTTAAATTTGATTGTCAAGTTTTGAGATTTATTGTCATCAATGGTTTATTTGATAGATTGTATATGGTTGCTACTTGGTGATGGATTCTTCGTTGATAGATTGAGATGATTTTTTTCATCCCTAGTGAAGAATGCGCCTATTTTTAATGCTTGTGTGTGGTGCACTTGTGGTTATTGTAACTCTAGAACTTGCTTTGATTCTTTTGATACCACACAACCATAGGTTTGTATGATTACTATGAAGGTAATCTCATATGTTTCCTTTACTTCTTTTATCATCACATGCTTACTAAATAATATTCTAGTTGTTCATCATATCATTTTTCTTTACTTCCATTACTTCCTTCTTTGTTACTCTTCTAGATGTGGAATGTTCAATGTGCCATGATGAGTATTTTGCCCGAGAAGGACAAAAGTTTAAGTGTGGGGGAGAGAGTAGCTCAGGAGAATTTAGTGAAAGTATAGGCAAATCATGATTGATCACCATGAGCTGGCCATGCTCTTTATTTTTATAGCTGAGCTTGATGTGTTTTTTTTCTAGAGCATAGGGAAGTGCACTACATGTCAAAAAAAAAATGATTGAAAAAAAAGTTGAAAAAAAATTGAAAAAAAAAAGTTGAAAAAAAACATTTGTCCAAATGAATAAAGGCAATAAAAAAATCTTTGATATGTTGTGTCATTTTTTATTTGTGTGATAGTATTTTTGTGATGGACATCCCTTATTACAACTATTGAGATATTTATATATCATGAGTGGATTTATATTGTGAAAGTGATAGGGTTTATTTACATGTTTAGTGAATTGTAAAAAGCTAGATTGGATGAAAACTTTCAGGCCATTGCTTTCTTGTACTGATCTATGTAACATTCCAATATTTCCATGTCTTCTTGCAATTCTTTAGCTATTTCATTTCCTTCCACACATACTATTATTTTTCTTGTATTCATGTTTCCTTTACATTCCCAATAAACCTTCAATGATTGTGCATTCTTATGTGTATATAGTGGTGAAGGTAGAAGAAAAGCAAGCATATGGTAGTGCATAAACCATGAGTAGCTTGAGTGAACTCTACTATTATATGCTTATGAGAGCGAGAGAAGCAACCACTTATCTTGTGAGGCTTAATCATTCATAGTATATTCAGGATGGATTGAAGTCACCATATTTGTTAATGATGGTGCTTGCTTCCTTGGATCACCAATATCCCCCTCCCTCTCCTGATGAATCGCTGGATCTAACACCAAGAAAGAGACCTGGGGAAAAAAGATCAGCTGGAAGGGTTACTCGTGTTCTTCAAAATTGAGCTGAATCTGCTACACCAAGGGGAAACGTTAAGGGTTGGCCGGCTTCCCGGCGCGTCCACTCCGACGATCAAGTCAGTATGAGTATAAGAAGAAAAGCAATGAATTGGAAAAGAAGAGAGATCTCAGAGATACCAAATGAAGAAGAAAACAACCATCATCAATCTGTCATCGCCTGCCCCTTTTATAGATGCAACAACCCGCCTTCTCCAAGTAGTGTATTTACACAAATACCCCTGTTCCAAGCTATCCCTAACCGTTTTTCAGCTCCTCCCATCCTTTGGCACACCCCATTTCCCCTTTGGTAGATGCATTGATCGCCCTGGACCCATCCAAACCACTTAGACCTACACCAACTGCTATGGAATTAACCACTGCACAAGAACCACAATACTGCCCTGGAACTACATCTACTGATTTGGAATTTAATCACTGCCTTGAAACTATCATACTGCCCTGGAAATACACATACTACCCTTGGCTACGTTCCCCCTATTCTGAGAATACACATACTGCCCTGGAATTATACCCACTTCTTCGGGAATTGCCTATACTATCGTGGAACCACACTGGACCTACTTATACTGCTATGGAATTGCTTGTACTACCCTGGCCTCACTTATACTGCCCTGGAACAACACATATTGGTCTGAATCTGTCAAAACTTCCATGGAACTACTCATAGTGCTCTGAACCTGTCCAAACTGCCTTAGAAATACACATACTGGTTTGGAACTCCACATACTACCCTGGAACCATACTAAAACTGCTCAAACTGTCGTGGAACTATACATAATGTTGTGAACCTGTCCAAACTGCCATGGAACTACATAGTGTTTTGAACCTATCCAAACTACCCTGGAAATACACATACTGGTCTGGAAATTCACATACTACCCTAGAACTATACTGGAACTGCTTATACTACCCTGGAAATCCCGACCCCATCATAAGTTCCCCCTCTTTAGTAAAACTGAAGAGCGAAGTCGAGTGAAGTTTTACTAGTGCTCATGAATAAAAAATTTCTCTGATAAAGGCCTCTACATCCATCATAAATTCCCCCTCTTTAGTAAAACTAAAGAGCAAAGTTGAGTGAAGTTTTACAAGTGTTCATGAGTGCGCAAACACTTATCATATCAACCTTCAATACCCACATCTATCATACTGTTATACTAGGCACCATTCCATGCATATTGCATCTTGAACATTGTATGAGTCACTGAACCTTGATACTCTATGAGATGTTTATGCCTAAAAATTTGCATGAGACATTCTATGCCTTAAAATGTTGCTATGAGGCGTTTATGCCTTAGAATGCTATAAGAGGCGTTTATGCCCTAGAATATTTTAGGAGGCGTTAATGCCTTAAAATGTTGCTATGAGGCGTTTATGCCTTAGAATGCTATAAGAGGTGTTTATGCCTTAGAATACTATAGGAGGCGTTAATGCCTTAAAATGTTGCTATGAGGCATTTATGCCTTAGAATGCTATAAGAGGCGCTTATGCCTTAGAATACTATAGGAGGCATTAATGCCTTAAAATACTGTAAAAGACGTTTATGCCTTAAAATACTAGAGGCGTTGAGCCTTGTTAGCATGTTACCTACCTATTATAGTTGGCGTTATAGTTCCCCGTGGGATAAAAAAGCTATCTAGCCCTTAGACTTTTATAGGAGAGCCGTGAAAACATTTTACATATGCCATATAGAGGCGTTATAGTTCCCCATGGGGGAATAAAGCTATCTAGCCCTTAGGTTGTTATAGTAGGCTTGGAGCCTTGAAGATTTACATATGCCATATAAAGGCGTTATAGTTCCCTAAGGGGGAAAATAGTTTACCTAGCCATTAGGTTGTTATAATAGACGTGGAGCCTGAGTTAATTTTTAACACTTTGAAAAAATAACACAAAACTTGTCATACCTTAAAAAGAATACCATTGAAATAAGAGAAGAGGAATTCCGATCAAGCATAATAACCTTCAGCATGAATGCCCTTAATAACTTAGAAAAATTTGATAACCCCCTTCAATAAAAGAATATAAGAAACCCTTCAATTTTTGTATAAAACATAGAATACCTTAGAAAAAACCATATAACCTTCTACCACAGACCATTAGATAGCTTGAAACCCCTTAGAAAAATTGACAACCCTCGCAAGAACACCTTCATTAGCCCTTAGCCTCTGTAATAGGCGCAAAATGCCTTAAAATTATTGACAACCCCTCTCCCCTAGAGTATTAATTTAACTTCCAAGCCATACATTAGGAATAAAGAATGCCATAGAAAAAACCATTACTCCCCGCCTAAGAATATTAGCTCTGCTTTATAAAAAATCTCATAAAAATCATTAACCCCTTTAAAAAGAGCACAAATTTGATCTCCAAATTTTGTATCAAGATAAAAGAATTTGAAACACTCCTACAAGGAAATATTTCTCAAGAAAACATTAGGGCTAATAAAAATGCCTTAACTTTCCTTTTTACCTTTACCACAAACCATACTTAATCATTAAAATCCTCTTTTAAAGACCCTTGCCTTCATTAACACTTTACCCTTCAATTGCAGCTACAAGTAGAAACTTTCTCTACCGATCGAGAACAAATACTAACAAATTACAATGAAGAACTAAAGAAATAACATGCTATTAAAGTCACCCATATCAAATGGCTGCAAGAATGTGCTGAAGAGTCAAACCAGACCATTGCTTCCCAGCAGTCAGCAATTAAAAAATGGAAAGAAAGGGAAAGCAATTGGCATCTCCAGACAAATGAGTTATTCCAACTAATGGAAGATATCATAGATGCACACATTGCTCTAAAAGAGACCACCTTCGCCAGTCTGGATGAATTCCACTTTCACCTCCATGTACTACAACAACATTTCTGAAGGGTTTTGCCCTTGTTGAGTCTGTGAGAGGAAACTTCGCCTCCCCTTCACCTCGGTTGCTTAACCATGGTGATCCCTTCGATGTCCCCGGATTAAAAATGTAATCCTAGACAAAAGGGATTCCCAAGACAACCACTAATGAACCCAAAGGTCCATCAGCTATCAACCTTTGAATTCTGCTTAGGTTAATGTGACCAAGCCTAAGAAGCCAAAGATATATTTGGTTCATCTTCGAAGGTTCTTTTCTCTTATTGGAATTAGAAGATGAGTTATTAACTTCAATTTTCATCGTGGGAGATTTTGGTTCAAATTTCCTTTCAATGTACCTGAATAGATATTCTCCCTATTCCTTTTTATAACAACTCTGTCATTAAAAGAAATAGAATATCCATCCATAATAATTTAGAAACTGAAACTAAATTCTTTCTAAATAAAGGTACATAAAGGGAATTTTCCAGAATCAAAGTTTTATTATTTTCAAGAGATAAATAAAACTTCTCCCACTGCAATAGCCGCCACCATCATGGCATTGCCCAAGTAAATGGTAATCTCCCCTTCAACTAGTCGGGTTTCACGGAACCCTGCAAATTGTTGCAGACATGATTAGTGGCTCCCCTATCTACTCACCAGGTGTCGGTAGATATCACCGCTAATCATGTTTCAATGACTAGTCCAAAAGATATACCTATGTTTTGTTTTGAATTGGGACAGTCCTTCTTCCAATGTCCATCCTGCTTGCAAGTGAAGTACTTGCCTTTCGGCTTCTTCACTCTTCCCTGAGATCCTCCCACCATCTTTGCTTCACCTTGTTTCTTCTTCTTCTTGCCTTTCGGCTTAGAAGTAGAAACTCTTTTGAGCAATGATGGCTTGAGGACACTCTTCGAAGAGTGCATACTAGCAGATAAGACAATATTTGGATTCATTTCCAATCAATATAATTTGGGTACAATAAGTTTATTTCCTTTAGTATCAAAATAAGTGGACTGAAAGTCAATTTTGAAAATCCTAAGAATCACATAGATCATTACTTTAGATTTCAAAAAATTATTGATTCCTCAAACAATAAAATTTCGAAATCAACCAACACCTCAAATCACCGAGAATATCGCATGCCACGATAGTGTGGACGTATACGAATTCTACATTTGTAAGAGGAGGTTTTACCCATTAATTTTATTATCTTGTCAACCTTACTTTTTGACAAATAAAATTAATAGTTGGTTCTTCTTTGGCCCTACAAATAAAACTAGTGACTCCACTCAGAGCCGACGCGCAAGTTTGTTGCATCACATGTCAAATTGTAATGGAGGCCGCGGGAATTAATTAAAATATCCCTCTCCCACTTAGTAAATTGAAAATGAGGAATTTTCAAGCACACACAACATGCTTATTATTACTGTAGATTTCAATAAAAATTATTGATTCCTCAAACAATAAAATTTTGAAATCAACCAACACCTCAAACACCGAGAATATCGCATGCCACGATAGTGTGGACGTATACGAATTCTACATTTGTAAGAGGAGGTTTAACCCATTAATTTTATTATCTTGTCAACCTTACTTTTTGACAAATAAAAATAATAGTTGGTTCCTCTTTGGCCCTACAAATAAAACTACTTTTTATTTGCATCTAAGTGTGCACCATTACACGGTACTAAAGGAATTATTTCGGATTATGTGTCTTACCGCTGTGGAAGTACACACGCTCCTAGATAATTTCCTATAACCATTATTTGACCTAGTGATCCGCAAACAAACTCATCCGATGGGGAGGAAGGCACTCAAAGCCGACGCGCAAGTTTGTTGCATCACATGTCAAATTGTAATGGAGGCCGCAGGAATTAATTAAAATGTCCCTCTCCCACTTAGTAAATTGACAATGAGGAATTTTCAAGCACACACACAATGCATATAAAACAAATCAGAAATAAATATGGAAAAATCAGAATTTTTCCAACTATTATGGCATTGTTCTCCAATATGCGTCTCGTCGTGTCGCCACCTCGTCCGCTCCTCCTACGCCATGTACGAGCCAACCGGAGATCCGAGCCGAGAATAAAACCTATTTTAATTTACATCCATCGATCCTATACTCCACGAGGGAGTGTACATGAAATCTAGATCAAAAGTAAAATAAAATAAAGAGCGGATAAACAATGCCGTATTTAATTTACCAAAAACTAAATACTAGCCTCGTCAACCTCGAGGATTCAACAAAATAAATATTTACACACATACAATCACATACACACATATGGCCATAATAGTCGGATCTTATGCCTGCAACCAAAGAATTAAACTACGCATATCCTACTATTATCCGGCACATATAATATATGAAAAAGTGCATAAAAATTAACCGAATCCTAAACACACAAAACCGGAAACCTTGGCTCTGATACCAATTGAAGGGTTTTGCCCTTGTCGAGTCCGTGAGAGGAAACTTCGCTTCCCCTTCACCTCGGTTGCTTAACCATGGTGATCCCTTCGATGTCCCCGGATTAAAAATGTAATCCTAGACAAAAGGGATTCCCAAGACAACCAAGTCATCGTCGTGCTATTCGTTTAGAGAGGTCACTTGAACAAACTAGTTGTTCAAGCGACCATCCTCTATTCTACGAGTAGCCGCGGAATAGACGATGTCCGGATCGCCGGTTTTTGTGTTTATACTCGGGATCTCAGTATTATTTAGCCTATTTACAGAAATATAACATGCTTATATTTGTAAAACAAAAACAAGCAATGAATAAAAGAGAAAGAAGAATAGGTATACCTCTTGGTCTTCTAATGTATGACCTTCCTCCTTTTGGACGTCGTGTGGGCGACGATCCACCAAAAGTCGAAGCTCCTAGATCGCAAAACTTCCTTCCTTGCTTTTCCCAAGCAAGAGGAAGAAGAGAAACAATGTTTTTCTCCTTCCAAAACTCAACCAACAAGGAGCTATGAAAGTCCTTGCCGCCGGCCAACTAGAAGGAGAAGGAGATGGTGGAAAACTACCAAGACACCAAGGGAAACCCTATATCTTGTTTCCACCACCTAAGGAGAAGAAGAAGGGGACTTTGGGCGCCGGCTAAGGCTGGAAAAGAGATGGAAAAGGCTGCTGGACGTTGGCCCAAAGAGGAAGAAGAAGAGAGAAAGAACCTTCCTTATTTGGTGCCACCCTAGCCTCAAAACCCTAATCCCAATCCTATCTCAAATAGGATTGCTCCTTGCCACCCAAACCCTAGCTCTCCTCCTATTCATCATGTCATCCACGACCACTCCCCATGCCCTCCTTTTATAGAGTTAGGGATAAGTCATGAATTAATCTCCTCCATTGGTTCTAGGGATTTAATCTCAACCGTCGGATCTAGAGATTTAATCTCAACCGTCGGATCTTAGAGATTTGATCTCTACCAATGGATCTTAGAGTTTTGTTTCTATCCATTGGATCTAAACTTCATGAGGTGTTAATAGGCTACATTAGGGACCATGAGGAGGAGTTGGGTCTTGGCCACCCATGGATCAAGCCCACATAAAGTCCGATCCACTAGTGATGATCCAATCCACTAAAGGTTCATCATTGATCTACCTCACCAACCCCCATATGATAATATGGGCTCCATATATTATTTGTACATTTTCTCCCCGTGTTTAAGATCTCGAATGTCCGTCGATTAATTAATTTACTGACCATTAATTAATCGACATCTAACTCCTTGAGTAGTACCACTCAGCCTTTTCATCATGTCGGACCAAGTCCACCTGCAAGGTTTACATGATGAACCTTATGAGCTCCTCAAGGGGACATCATCATCCTAATATATAGGACACGGTTTCCTCCTATAATCAACGGCACACGATATAAATAATATCATCTCCCAACTTATCAAGTCTATCGATTTAATTTATAAATCTCGCCCATTGGTAAATCAAAGAGATGAGTACCAAGTATATGTGCCCGTTATTATATCGGGATTAAGAGCATGTACTAAATGATATCTGAGGTCCGATTCGATTATATAGTCAGCAATAAATCGAATCACCTCTGTGTCGGTCCTGCTCAATACACACAAAGTGCACTAGTGTGATTCTATGGTCAAGACAAACCAATACCAAATCACACTACAACCATTCCGATGGTTTGTCCAAAGTCATCTCGGTTGTGAGCCTTTACTTATACTTTACAAGGAGCCGATAACAAGATCTCCCGTGTGACACCACACACCATGTTATCTACAATGTAACGTATTAGACAATATTGCATAACCATAAAAATATGCAAACAATGATCATGTGATTCTTATTTCAAAATAAAGATGTTCATACAAAAGAGCTAGGCTTTCAGTATACATCCCAACAATCTCCCACTTATACTAAAAGACTATGCTGTCCTTATACTGCCATACATCTGATTCCCCTTCCCTCCACATGCCTATCAAAGCTCTCGCTAGAAGGGCCTTAGTGAAAAGGTCTACCAGGTCATCCTCTGATGCAATCTAGGCGACAGCAACTTCTACCTCCTTTACGATTTCTCGTATCAGGTGGTACTTGCACTCTATGTGTTTACTAGCCTTATGGGCTCGTGGTTCCTTCGAGTTTGCAACTGCACCATTAATATCACAATTAATTGTGATAGTTCTGGGCAAACCAGGAATCACATCGAAGTCCATCAGGAAGTTCCTGAGCCACACAGCTTCTTTGGCTGCCTCATAGGCTGCCACATACTCAGCTTCCATGGTGGAGTCCGCCACGCATTTCTGCTGGACACTCCTCCATACAATGGCTCCACCTCCCAAAGTAAACACAAACCCTAAGGTAGACTTACTATTATCCCTATCAGATTGGAAATCAGAATCCGTGTAACCCACAGGGAGTAATTGGTCTGCCCGGTAAACTAGCATATAATCCCTAGTCCTTCTCAGGCACTACAATATATGCTTTACCGCAGTTCAATGTCCCTGTCATGGATTACTCTGATATCTGTTGACCATGCCTACGGCAAAGCAGATATCTGGTCTCGTACATAGCATACATTAGGCTTCCTACCGCCGAAGCATAAGGAACTGCCTATATCTCCTCTATCTCTTCAGATGATCTAGGACACATCTGCTTAGATAAAGGAACTCCATGCCTGAAGGGTAGAAAACCCTTATTGGAGTTTTGTATGCTAAAACGATCCAAAACCATGTCTATGTATGAAGCTTGGGATAAGCACAACAACTTTGATCTCAAGGTTGTGACCCACTTCTCCCAAGTCCTTCATATCATACTGTTTGGACGACCATACCCTTACGTTTGATAACACTTCGATGTTGTCGCCAACCACCAAAATGTCATCTACGTATAGTACAAAAATACCACTACGTTTCCGTCACATCTCTGATATACACAAGACCCATCCGAACTTTGAATAAATCCATAAGACTGGATCACTTCATCAAACCGGATGTTCCAAGATCTCGAAGCTTCCTTCAATCCATAAATGGACCGATTAAGCTTACATACAAGATGCTCTTTTCCCTTAGCAATGAATCCCTCTGGTTGCTTCATGTAGATGTTTTCCTCAAGACTTCCATTAAGGAAAGCTGTCTTGACATCCATCTGCCACACCTCATAATCCATATGAGCTGCTATGCATAAGAGAATCCGGATAGATTTAAGCATGGCTACCGGCGAAAAGGTCTCCTCATAATCGATACCCTCTTTCTGAGTATACCCCTTCGCAACAAGCCTCACTTTGAAGGTCTCAACCTTCCCATCTATTCCTCTTTTTCTCTTGTAGATCCACTTGCATCCAATGGTTTTTACACCATCGGGTGGTTCTACTAGCTCCCAGACCTGATTTGAATCCATAGATTCAATCTCAGCATTCATTGCACTTTGCAAAGATGCTGTATTTATATCTTGGATTGCCTTGTCGTATGTCTAGGGATCAGGTTCATGTTTGCTAGGGACCAAATCAGAAGATTTGTCCAAAAACATGAATCTAAGAGGTTGTCTAACAACCCTCCAACTACGATGAGGTATCTTCTGTGTATCCTCTGTGACACGCGGTGCATTAACATGTGGTATGTCCTCTTGTATCGGTGGTACTAAAAAAGTACTTCCCTTTTTAACTCCTTCCAGAACAATTTTACCCTTGGGCTTGTGGCTTATCACATAGTCTTCCTCTAGAAATCTGGCATTCGTGTTAACGATCACCCTATGATCTCTAGAACTATAAAACAAGTCAGAATAACTCATCATCGATCTAACCATCTCCATAAGAGTCCTATTCCTTCACTCTGCTACACCGTTCTGCTGGGGTGTGCCAGGTGCAGTCAATTGGGATTGAATCCCAACCTCTGATAAGTAGTTCCTAAACTCTCCCAAGAGGTTGTCACCACCATGATCAGATCGTAGTGTCATCCAAATCTTGAATAATCATCTACAAAAGAGACGAAATATTCAAGATTACCTCTTGCCTAGATAGCCATAGGACCACACAAATCAGAATGAACCATTTCTAACACATCTTTGGCTCTATACCCCTTGGCCTTAAAAAGGACTCTTGGTCATCTTACCCTCCAAGCAAGATTCGTAGGTTGGGAGATCCTCCACCACTAATGAACCCAAAGGTCCATCATCTATCAACCTTTGAATTCTGCTTAGGTTAATGTGACCAAGCCTAAGAAGCCAAAGATATATTTGGTTCATCTTCGAAGTTTCTTTTCTCTTATTGGAATTAGAAGATGAGTTATTAACTTCAATTTTCATCGTGGGAGATTTTGGTTCAAATTTCCTTTCAATGTACCTGAATAGATATTCTCCCTATTCCTTTTTATAACAACTCTGTCATTAAAAGAAATAGAATATCCATCCATAATAATTTAGAAACTGAAACTAAATTCTTTCTAAATAAAGGTACATAAAGGGAATTTTCCAGAACCAAAGTTTTATTATTTTCAAGAGATAAATAAAACTTCTCCCACTGCAATAGCCGCCACCATCATGGCATTGCCCAAGTAAATGGTAATCTCCCCTTCAACTAGTCATCGGGTTTCCTGGAACCCCTGCAAATTGTTGCAGACATGATTAGTGGCTCCCGTATCTACTCACCAGGTGCCGGTAGATATCACCGCTAATCATGTTTCAATGACTAGTCCAAAAGATATACCTATGTTCTGTTTTGGATTGGGACAGTCCTTCTTCCAATGTCCATCCTACTTGCAAGTGAAGTACTTGCCTTTCGGCTTCTTCACTCTTCCCTGAGATCCTCCCACTATCTTTGCTTCACCTTGTTTCTTCTTCTTCTTGCCTTTCGGCTTAGAAGTAGAAACTCTTTTGAGCAATGATGGCTTGAGGACACTCTTCGAAGAGTGCATACTAGCAGATAAGACAATATTTGGATTCATTTCCGATCAATATAATTTGGGTACAATAAGTTTATTTCCTTTAGTATCAAAATAAGTGGACTGAAAGTCAATTTTGAAAATCCTAAGAATCACATAGATCATTACTTTAGATTTCAAAAAATTATTGATTCCTCAAACAATAAAATTTTGAAATCAACCAACACCTCAAATGACCGAGAATATCGCATGCCACGATAGTGTGGACGTATACGAATTCTACATTTGTAAGAGAAGGTTTTACCCATTAATTTTATTATCTTGTCAACCTTACTTTTTGACAAATAAAATTAATAGTTGGTTCCTCTTTGGCCCTACAAATAAAACTAGTGACTCCACTCAGAGCCGACGCGCAAGTTTGTTGCATCACATGTCAAATTGTAATGGAGGCCGCGAGAATTAATTAAAATATCCCTCTCCCACTTAGTAAATTGAAAATGAGGAATTTTCAAGCACACACAACATGCTTATTATTACTATAGATTTCAATAAAAATTATTGATTCCTCAAACAATAAAATTTTGAAATCAACCAACACCTCAAACACCGAGAATATCGCATGCCACGATAGTGTGGACGTATACGAATTCTACATTTGTAAGAGGAGGTTTAACCCATTAATTTTATTATCTTGTCAACCTTACTTTTTGACAAATAAAATTAATAGTTGGTTCCTCTTTGGCCCTACAAATAAAACTACTTTTTATTTGCATCTAAGTGTGCACCATTACACGGTACTAAGGGAATTATTTCAGATTATGTGTCTTACCGCTGTGGAAGTACACACGCTCCTAGATAATTTCCTATAACCATTATTTGACCTAGTGATCCGCAAACAAACTCATCCGATGGGGAGGAAGGCACTCAAAGCCGACGCGCAAGTTTGTTGCATCACATGTCAAATTGTAATGGAGGCCGCGAGAATTAATTAAAATGTCCCTCTCCCACTTAGTAAATTGACAATGAGGAATTTTCAAGCACACACAACATGCATATAAAACAAATCAGCAATAAATATGGAAAAATCAGAATTTTTCCAACTATTATGGCATTGTTCTCCAATATGCGTCCCGTCGTGTCGCCACCTCGTCCGCTCCTCCTACGCCTATGCGAGCCAGCAGGAGATCCGAGCCGAGAATAAAACCTATTTTAATTTACATCCATCGATCCTATACTCCACGAGGGAGTGTACATGAAATCTAGATCGAAAGTAAAATAAAATAAAGAGCGGCTAAACAATGCCGTATTTAATTTACCAAAAACTAAATACTAGCCTCGTCAACTCCGAGGATTCAACAAAATAAATATTTACACACATACAATCACATACACACATATGACCATAATAGTCGGATCTTATGCCTGCAACAAAAGAGTTAAACTACACATATCTTACTATTATCCGGCACATATAATATATGAAAAAGTGCATAAAAATTAACCGAATCCTAAACACACAAAACCGGAAACCTTGGCTCTGATACCAATTGAAGGGTTTTGCCCTTGTCGAGTTCGTGAGAGGAAACTTCGCTTCCCCTTCACCTCGGTTGCTTAACCATGGTGATCCCTTCGATGTCCCCGGATTAAAAATGTAATCCTAGACAAAAGGGATTCCCAAGACAACCAAGTCATCATCGTGCTATTCGTTTAGAGAGGTCACTTGAACAAACTAGTTGTTCAAGCGACCATCCTCTATTCTACGAGTAGCCGCGGAATAGACGATGTCCGGATCGCCGGTTTTTGTGTTTATACTCGGGATCTCAGTATTATTTAGCCTATTTACAGAAATATAACATGCTTATATTTGTAAAACAAAAACAAGCAATGAATAAAAGAGAAAGAAGAATAGGTATACCTCTTGGTCTTCTAATGTATGACCTTCCTCCTTTTGGATATCGTGTGGGCGACGATCCACCAAAAGTCGAAGCTCCTAGATCGCAAAACTTCCTTCCTTGCTTTTCCCAAGCAAGAGGAAGAAGAGAAACAATGTTTTTCTCCTTCCAAAACTCAACCAACAAGGAGCTATGAAAGTCCTTGCCACCGGCCAACTAGAAGGAGAAGGAGATGGTGGAAAACTACCAAGACACCAAGGGAAACCCTATATCTTGTTTCCACCACATAAGGAGAAGAAGAAGGGGACTTTGGGCGCCGGCTAAGGCTGGAAAAGAGATGGAAAAGGCTGCTGGACGTTGGCCCAAAGAGGAAGAAGAAGAGAGAAAGAACCTTCCTTATTTGGTGCCACCCTAGCCTCAAAACCCTAATCCCAATCCTATCTCAAATAGGATTGCTCCTTGCCACCCAAACCCTAGCTCTCCTCCTATTATCATGTCATCCACGACCACTCCCCATGCCCTCCTTTTATAGAGTTATGGATAAGTCATGAATTAATCTCCTCCATTGGTTCTAGGGATTTAATCTCAACCGTCGGATCTAGAGATTTAATCTCAACCGTCGGATCTTAGAGATTTGATCTCTACCAATGGATCTTAGAGTTTTGTTTCTATCCATTGGATCTAAACTTCATGAGGTGTTAATAGGCTACATTAGGGACCATGAGGAGGAGTTGGGTCTTGGCCACCCATGGATCAAGCCCACATAAAGTCCGATCCACTAGTGATGATCCAATCCACTAAAGGTTCATCATTGATCTACCTCACCAACCCCCATATGATAATATGGGCTCCATATATTATTTGTACATTTTCTCCCCGTGTTTAAGATCTCGAATGTCCGTCGATTAATTAATTTACTGACCATTAATTAATCGACATCTAACTCCTTGAGTAGTACCACTCAACCTTTTCATCATGCCGGACCAAGTCCACCTGCAGGGTTTACATGATGAACCTTATGAGCTCCTCAAGGGGACATCATCATCCAAATATATAGGACACGGTTTCCTCCTATAATCAACGGCACACCATATAAATAATATCATCTCCCAACTTATCGAGTCTATCGATTTAATCTATAAATCTCGCCCATTGGTAAATCAAAGAGATGAGTACCAAGTATATGTGCCCGTTATTATATCGGGATTAAGAGCATGTACTAAATGATATCTGAGGTCCGATTCGATTATGTAGTCAGCAATAAATCGAATCACCTCTGTGTCGGTCCTGCTCAATACACACAAAGTGCACTAGTGTGATTCTATGGTCAAGACAAACCAATACCAAATCACACTACAACCATTCCGATGGTTTGTCCAAAGTCATCTCGGTTGTGAGCCTTTACTTATACTTTACAAGGAGCCGATAACAAGATCTCCCGTGTGACACCACACACCATGTTATCTACAATGTAACGTATTAGACAATATTGCATAACCATAAAAATATGCAAACAATGATCATGTGATTCTTATTTCAAAATAAATATGTTCATACAAAAGAGCTAGGCTTTCAGTATACATCCCAACAATTTCAACATGCTGGCCAACACTGCCCATGAATAGACCATCCGAGCCAACAAACTAAACTAAGAACTATTTCAACTAAAAGAGATAAAGGCTGAGAGATGGGATACAAAACAAACAAAAATCCTAAGCAGAACAACTAAATAGCTCAGCAAACACTTTCAGAGGGGGTTTAAGGGTGCTCTACAAATAGCCAATGAAAAGAAGTACGTTATACCCAATCTGCCCATCCACGAGCTCAATATTGAAGAAGCCTATAAGAATTTCCCTCCGGAGGCATTTAACACTGATTTGGAAACTGATTCTGAGTAGTAAATATATTCTTGTAATTGCAATTTGCAACTTCTGAACAATTGTACCGAAAAGTTATCTGGGCAAAACTTGTCTTGTATCTGAACATACATGCAATGAATGCTTAATCCTTCAAAGTGTGCCTATTTTCCATACTATTTTGTATTGTCATCGGATGTTTAAATGTGAAAAAAAGAAGTAATGAAATAATAACGATGTTAAATTTGATGGGGTTCCTCTTTCCGACATGCTCAGATTCCTCCTCCTCCTTCGATGAGAAGAGGTGAGATCTGTAAGATCTATGATGATGCTACTAAGGATCTTGATCTGTGGTAGAAGTGAGCGATTAGGGATGATGCGGTAGAAGTTATCTTCGCGTACCAGATCAGAAACTCCCTCCCTCGCTTCCTCATTTCCCTACTCCACCACATTTCTCTCCAGGTTAATTAACTATAACGCCCTTTAAGATATTAATAAATAACCATTATACATAATGAGGAAGAAACTGTTATTATATAGGCTGCCCTGGAATTATATAGACTGGTTTGGAATTATATAGACTACCCTGAAATTATAGACTGCTCTGGAATTAGATAGACTACCCTGGAATTATATAGACTGTCCTAAAATTATATAGACTGATATGGAATTATATAGACTGCCCTGGAATTATATAGATGGGTCTGGAATTATATAGGTCAGTTGGGTATTACACCGGGTGCCTTGGAAATACACTGGGTGGTCTGGAAACACACTACGTACTTTGAAAATACACTGGGTACTCTGAAAATACACATAATCTACTTAGGAATATGCCTTGTGATCAGGAATAAGCCTTATGCTCTTCCAAATCTCCTAGGTACCATTATATAAGTCTCCCCTTCGAGTCAAACTGAAGTGCGAAGTTGAATGAAGTTTGATAAGTACATAAATAGAATTGCCTAACTCATGAAAAAATTGGGAACTACACATATTGCTCGGTAAAAATATAAACTGCTCGAGAAGTGCTCATACTGCTCAGAAAATACATAAACTGCTCATACTACTCCGCAAACACATAGACTGCCCGGGAAGTACTCATATTGCTCGGTCAATATTATACTTCACTTGTGAACACCACTGAACTAATCACCCCTACTGAGCTAGGGAAATCCACTGACTGCTTGGGAAAAGTATAAACTGCTCTGCTATCACAATACTTAACTTCTAAACCACAATTCTCTACAACACCCCACTGAGCTCGGAAATCACATACATTGCTCTACAAACAACACTTTGGAAAACAATTCTAACCCTTACTCTGTGCGGGCGTCACAGATACTGCTCGGGAATGATACTAACTACTCAGGAAATACACACACTGCTCTGCCAATAACACTTCGAAAAATAATTTTACTAGCCCTTATTCTACTCGGACGTTACACATACTACTCGGGAAAATGAGTGAAATTTTACAAGTATTTATTGATATTCAAAGAACTGTCACATTATGCGCAGGGCCTTAAACTCTCATGTTAGGCGCGGTGCCTTCAATTTTAATGCTAGGCATGGGGCCTTAATGTTGGATCGTTTAGAGCGCTAGAGGGGGGGGGGAGGTGAATAGCGCAAATCTCTTTTCGTTCGTTTGATCGATATAAAATGCGAGTAAGAGTAAATGCAGTGGAAAGAAAGTAATACTCGTTTGTTTTTACTTGATTTATAGCCTTCGGCTGCTAGTCCAAGGCCCTAACAGTCATAGACCATGTATGGAGGGCAAAACACTAAAAACACTCCTCCTCATGAGAGGAAGGAGTAAGCGAATACACTCGATGAAAAGTTTAAGGTAGAGGGACACTCCCCCTCTCCTTGTTACGATTAAAACATGACAAATATAGAATTAAAGACGACAACAATAATGAAGACACCAATGACTATTAAAGTAAAAGAGATTAGGCACTTGTCGTCAGAGATTCGGTAGCACTTCGTCATCGCAAGGTTGTCGTAGAAGAGTATCGTAATGGAGGCTTTTTGGAGGGCTTTTAATGATGGAAATGGGGTGGAGAACCCCTACTTTTATAGCCTTGGAAACCCTAGATGTTCACTTCTTCAACCAATGAGAGCAAACCTCCTATCTCTTCAAAAATGGAGATAAGCTTTGACTCTCCTCGAAGTTGATCCTTGACCAACAGTCGACTAATACCCTTTCCAGTCGACTGCTAGATGGATCAGTCGACTAATACAAGACCTCAATCGACTGATGGTAGGTTTTCCAGCTGCAAAGAAGAGTTAGCTCAAAAATACAGTTAATACAAGTAAATTAAATGGCCATACACCATCCGATCTCAACTTAGACCTTCCATGGGAGGTCTTGGTCGGATCTTCTCCTAAGAACCTCCCCATACAGTGGAAACGGCCTCCCTTGCGCTCACTCACACGAGCTTACCTCAACAATTACCTTGTAGCTTCTGCTTCCGATCTTCCACCCGATTCCTTCGGCTTCCTCCAAAGTCATCCCGGTGTCACCCGACCACCACGGCTCCCTCCGGGTGTCACTGACCTTCAGGTCTAGCTTTAGCACTTTTCTGCACACTTGATTTAGCTCGTGAGATAACAAAATGAGCTTAACTTTGTACCGTTTGCTATAATCAAAACTCAAGTTCGACTTAGGTGCCTACTGCACCAACAATCTCTCTTTTTTTTTTATCTATGGAAAACCCATACAAAGTTAAGAAAATAATATGCATGAAGAATAATAATATACATGAAGAATCAAAGATTAAATAGGAGTAATAGAGACTTTCTTTCAAGTACTACCCCTTGAGGAAACCTCCCCCTTGACCGAGGGTGAGCCTTTAAAAAAGATCTTAATCCTCCCCCTTGATGTTTGCTATTTAGAAAGAGTTTAAGTAATTAACAATTACTTAAAGTTGGCCTTAGTATTAAAAAATAAGTTTAAGTTAAGAAGATTTCTTAACTTGGCCTTTTCTCCCCCTTTCTCAAGTAAAACATTAACGTTTAGCCATAAGAATATAGAATTAACTTACTAAGTTAAGTTATCAAAAAAAAAAATGATCCCTTAACTTTGGCCTTTTCTCCCCCTTTTCCCATAAATCAGAAAGAGGGGTTTTGAAAAAAATAAGTATTAAGTTTAAGTTCCAAGTCCAAGCATGTTCCATATTATTTTGAAAATAATATACTAAAAATAAGCTCATCTATTAAATGTTCAACTCTTATTTGACTTAATTGATATGAAAGATCAACAAGTCCTGATCAGAGTCGGTTACTATATATGATTATACTCTGTGGTTCATGGCGATGCACTAGCTCTACATCTGGAACCAGGAGTAAGATCCTAACATCTCACGCCCATCTATATGGCTAAGTACACAAACACATTAGTCCTATGTGTTGTGAGATGTATTGGCTCCTTAAATCTATAGGTGCATGCTATTTAGGGTAAGCTCTAAGCTAGTTCCATTAACATGAAAAGAGAAGTAAATACTAGAGTATATAAAAAAATGTAAGTCCTACTCTATTATGCACATGCCTAATTTTCGTCTTAGTAGACTAAATTCGGCTTCGGGTAGTGGCTTGGTAAAAAGATCAGCTAGGTTTGACTTGGATTCCACATATTCGAGTTTAATGGTTCCGTTAGCTACATGTTCTTGAATAAAGTGGTGTTTAACTTCTATATGTTTGGTCCTAGAATGGCAAATAGGATTTTTGGTTAAGTTGATGGAGCTAATATTATCTATGTGAGTTTTAATATTGTTGAAGTTTAAGTTAAAATCTTGGAGAGTGTGCTTCATCCGAAGAAGCTGAGGTACACACTCACTCATCGCAACATATTCGGCTTCGGTGGTAGATAAAGCAACACAGTGTTGCTTCCTACTGCACCAACTCACTAGACTCGAGCTCTTCCTATCGAGTTTACTACTGGCATAGTCCGAGTCGGAGTAGCCGATTAGTTCGAACTCGGTAGATCTAGGGTACCAAATACCGACGCTTAGCGTGCCCTTTAGATACCTAAGGATACACTTAACTAAAGTTAGGTGAGACTCCTCTGTCAGGTAGGTTATACTCGTTTAGCATTGTCCTAGCGATTTCTTGTAGGGTTCTATTTTTACGTTCGACTAGACCATTTTATTGTGGGGTTCTAGGACACGAGAATTCATGGTGATATCCATTTAGGTTATAGAAATCTGTAAACCTGTGGTTTTCAAATTCACCACCATGATCGCTCCTAAGTCTTTTAATTTTAAGGTTCTTTTGAATTTCGATTAGTTTAAACAAGTTGATGAGTTGATATAGGGTATCACTTTTATATTTGATGAACCTAACCCAGGTAAACCTAGAATAGTCATCAATTATGACTAAGCAGAATTGACTACCATTCAGTGACTTAGCTCCATGTGAATCGAATAGATCCATATGTAGGAGCTCAAGAACACTTTTGGTTCATTCTTGATTAGTTAGTTGATGTTGTGTCATAGATTGTTTACCTTGTTGACAAGCATTACAAATTTTATTGTCTAAGTTGTTAAGTTTGGGCAAACCTTTGACTAAGCCACTCTGACTCATCTTGTGGACGAGTCTTGGGTGCGAGTGACCGAGTCATCAGTGCCACAACCAAGATTCCTCTTGTTGTGTCATAAGACACTTGGTTGAGGAGTTAGGTAGATTAATAGTATAGATGTTGTTATTCCTAGTTCCGATAAGGATTATTTTAGAGGTTTCATTTATTTTAATTACGCATTCATTTTCTAGAAATATGACCTTATAGTTATTATCACACAATTGACTTACGCTAAGTAAATTATATTCGAAATTTTCAACTAGTAAAACATTTTGAATGATAAAGTTTGAGTTGAGCTCAATATCACATGATCCGATGATTTTGAGCTTGTCGTTGTTTCCAAAGGCTACCGATCCTTGTCATTTGAATCGAAGCTTTGAAAACTTAAGTTAATCCCCGGTCATGTGTCAGGAGCAACCACTATCCAACATTCATTGATCCTACACGCAAGGTAGTTGGATCGGATATTGGAATTTAAAGTTTGGTTGTAAATTATTAGACCTAGATCATCTCACCCATTTCTACATGATCAAACATGTTATCCTTATATGTTCTTGTGAGATGAATTCAATTTTACTTGAATAATTTTAATGAATCGAAACTAGTCAACCTTGCGTTAGATTCAGATTTGACCCTAAGCTCATCAAGTCACCTTTTCAAGATCTTGGCTTCCAGGTCGTGGCGAGGCACAGGGGCCTTCTTTGATAAAAAAAATGACCACTTCCTTAGACAAAACTAATTTCGAGAAAATAGTAACTTGACTTACTTAAGACCACTTCCTAGTCTAACTAGTCTAGGATACGACGAGGTAGCATCAGCTAGTTTCACTCGGTCAAGTGAACCGAACTAGATACGCCTTATCTAGCTCGAGTACCCAAGACTTCGCTTTTCTAGCGTACTATCATCTTGTCGCATCCTGGTACTATGTTATCAAGTATTGACGAGTTATAGTCCCAATCTAACCATTCTAAAAAAGAAAAGAAAGAGAAACTAAGCATGCAATTTCTAAGTAATAGCATGAACAAGTTTTGTACTAACTCCCCCTGGACCATTGAATCAGTTCGGTCTTTCCACATAGTGGATTTGGTCCTTGGGAACCCAGTACTGGTTGGATCCTAATTGAGAAATCAAAGTGGTCCTAGGGACCCATGCTTGGACATGTATTCTCTTTCGACTTACGATTGACATATACGACTTGTTAGTCGTATTTGAGCTAAACCCAAGCTCGACCTTGTTTTACACGGCCCTTTGCGATCCAAGTAAGAGGTCAAGTCCCTTGGATCCCAAAGTGAACCTTTCCAATGTGTTCCTAAGATCTTCGACTTGACTTTTCAAAAGTGAATTCTCAACTTCGAGATTTTCAACTCGAGTTGAGTCCTTCTCTTGAACTTGACTAGTCGAAGAGGTTAGGGAGACCTTGTGTTTAAGGAGTTTAACCTCCTCGAACAGGGTCTCGACCTTGGACTCGGACTTAGCTAAATTTCTAGTTAGAAACTTAATTGCATTGTATAAGGTACTAATGAGGGACCGACTTACCTTGAGAGTTTCTCTTGAACTGGATACGTATCCGTGGCTTGTCTTGAATAGAGATTCGTAGTCCGACTCATCCTCGGGTTCAGATTTGGACTCCGGCTCCGATTTGATTGGTTTAGCCATGAAGACGAGGTCATCATCTTCTTCCTCCGATGTCTCTTCCCACGTAGCATTGAGCGCCTTTTTGAACTTCAGTGTTTTATTTTTAAGCTTCGGGCATTCCGACTTGATATGTCTGAACCTATTGCATTCATAGCACCTAACGTTAGAACTAGTTTTAGATTTACCTTTGTGTTGGTGCAGGGGCACTAGATAATCGAACCTGTGTTTTGATTGTAACGCCCGCCCTTATCTGCTCTCACGGCGGCGCTACTTTTACCCCTTTCTTTTTTTTTTCTTTTAAAACATAATACACATGGATCATTTCACCATTTACTTAAGCATGTTATCATGGCATAAACCTTCTTTTCTACATGCATCACCTATCTTATTCATAGTTAGCATGTTACCATATCTTATCTCATTTCATAACATGCCCATCATAAGGATCCATTCGTGAGTTCTATCATATCAACTTTCTTAAGTAATTGAACAATAACATAACTAAGCAATATCCAACATGGTACTAAAAATTCACAAGTCTTATAAGCGGAAGCAAGGTCTTAAGTTGTTAATTGAGCATATAAATATAAGAAGATAGTAGTAGGGTCTTTCTCCACCATGCCACTATCACACACACTGGGCCCTTCCTGCTACCTCCTCTAGTTCAGGTTTCCTTGATCTGCAGTATATGGACAACATAAACTATAAGCATAAAGCTTAGTAAGATTCTTGCCTACTCACAAAAAAACACGAACTTCATCAAGCAATTAGAAACATAAGCATGCTAGCATAAATGGCCTAAGTATTCCATAGTAACACTAATCAACAACATACCATGTAATGAAACCTAAGCATGGCATAGAGTTTACATCAGCATACTAAGCATAATTAAAACCAAGCAGGGCATAATCTAAACATAAGCATTCATGATATAAATCTTAGACATGCAGGAAGTACATAAACCCCAAATGTTCTTACTATATGCATCATGCTTAGTAAAATCCTAACATGCTTGAGAACGCCAATCATAGCATTTTTTACTTGAGCATAAACATTTATAATGACATATATCCTAAACATGCATAAGGCACAAAATCACAAGTATTCTTAAACTAAGAAGCATCATAACTTCATAGAGTCTAACATGCATAAAGGACATAATCATAAGCATTTTTAACTTGAGCATAAACATTTATAATGACATAAATCCTAAACATGCATAAGGCACAAAATCACAAGTATTCTTAAACTACTGCAAGCATCATAACTTCATAGAGTCTAACATGCATAAAGGACATAATCATAAGCAGTTTTAACTTGAGCATAAACATTTATAATAACATAAATCCTAAACATGCATAAGGTACATAATCACAAGCATTCTTAAACTACGGTAAGCATCATAACTTCATAGCATCTAAAATGCATAAAGGACATACTCATAAGCATTTTTACTTGAGCATAAACATTTATAATGACATAAATCCTAAACATGCATAAGGTACATAATCACAAGTATTCTTAAACTACTGTAAGCATCATAACTTCATAGCATCTAAATTGCATAAAGGACGAGTTCGTAAGCATTCATAATCTTTAACATAAGCATACACAATTTCATAAAAGTCTTTTCTTTTCATAACATATACATATAGATACTTCAATATCATCATAACTTATTTGGGGGGCCCCAGGTTAAGTACCACATAATGCGCGTTCCCTAATAGGTCAGTAGCGAGCCACTGCATCTACCAGAGCAAGACCTCTTACGCCTTACTGTGGCAAGACCTCTTACGTCTTCTTATGTCCCTATGGATTTGATTAACGACCACCTGACGGGTCGGGTACTTAACCTCTTACAAAGTAAAATACTTAATTCCTTTCTTTTCTTGTCATAGTATAAAGAATGCTCTTGATCCCCAACATAAAAAGGGAAGCATCTTAATCTTATCTTATCATAAGGAGAGCTCTTGATCCCTACTTGGAAGGGAAGCATCTCCATTTTATCTTATCTTAAGGAGAGCTCTTGATCCCTACTTGAAAGGGAAGCATCTCCATCTTATCATAAGGAGAGCTCTTGATCCCTACTTGAAAGGGAAGCATCTCCATCTTATCATAAGGACACATGCATTCATAACATAAGAGTACCCTAAAGGGGGGTCCTAAAGTATAAACATGTTCATCATACAAGCATATTTCGTGGCACATTACATCATAAACATGAAGCATATTTCCTTGGCATATTCATGGCATATTAAATCACAAAAACATGTTCATCACCTAAGCATATTTCATGGCACATTACATCATCAACATGTAGCATGTTTCCTAAGCATATTCAAGGCATATTAAATCATAAAAGCATGTTCATCACCTAAGCATATTTCATGGCACATTACATCATAACATGAAGCCTATTTCTTTGGCATATTCATGACATATTAATCACAAAGCATGTTCATCACCTAAAACTCCTACATGAGGCATACAACATCCCCTAGTTCCCTTAGAAGCCTTTTTCTTGCACCCCTAACCCTAGTTTCCTTGGTTGGCCGAAACTTGTGAAGGGCTCCAGCTTGGGTTTGTCCCCTAAAACTCATTCACGAAGCCTTATAACCTATCATAGCATCATTAGAATTATTTTCATGCAACCCTAACCCTAATTTCATGGGTTGGCCGAAACTTGTGAGGGGCTCAAGCTTGGGTTTGTCCCCTAAAATTCATTCATGAAGCCTTATAACCTATCATAGTATCCTTAGAAATATTTTCATGCAACCCTAACCCTAATTTCATGGGTTGGCCGAAACTTGTGAGGGGCTCAAGCTTGGGTTTGTCCCCTAAAATTCATTCATGAAGCCTTATAACCTATCATAGTATCCTTAGAAATATTTTCATGCAACCCTAACCCTAATTTCATGGGTTGGCCGAAACTTGTGAGGGGCACAAGCTTGAGTTTGTCCCCTAAAATTCATTCATGAAGCCTTATAACCTATCATAGTATCCTTAGAAATATTTTCATGCAACCCTAACCCTAATTTCATGGGTTGGCCGAAACTTGTAGGGTTAATATCTTTGGATTTTTTTATCACCTAAATCTATTCATGTAAGCCTATATCATAACCTAACTTCATAAGGGGAAGCTCTTCACGAAACCCTAACCCTAAACCCTTGGTGACCGAAACATATAGGGTTAAAACCCTTGGACTTTTGTTACCTAAGGATCCCTACTTGAAGCATACAACATATAAAAGGTTTCCCTAATAGGATATTTCATGAATCCTAGCCCAAGACATTAGTTGGCCGAAACATATGAAGCTCCAAACTCCTATTTCTTTCATGTATTTCATCCTACAAAACTAATATACTGCAGGTGAGGAAATCTTACATCCTTCGCTTTGCTTTTTAGTTGGAAGATGACCTAATGGAAGCCAACCCTAGCCTTCTTCTTGCTTGGAGGGATTTCGGCCAAAGGTGCAAATGGAGAGGGGGAGCAAGGTGGTTTCGGTGAGGATGAAGAGGAGAGGAAGAAGTGGCCAAATGGGAACTTCCTTCTTCTTTATAAAGGGAGGAAGGGAAGTTCCTCTTTTCTTTTCCATGCCCCTTCATTTACCCTCATCACCCTTATCTATAATTCCCCTCTTCTCTTAATGATGTAATCCTATTGGGCTTATGGTTAGTGGGTGCATCTATAGGGCTTGGCTATCTCTAGAGGTTTGGGGTTCAATTCCTAGGCCTTGCATCTCTTTTTGGCTATTTCCTTTTATTTTCGGAAAACCCACATAAAGCCCATTATCGTAAAGCCAAAAATCCTCGTAAAATTGCTGGAGACTTTTTACGGGCGTTACATTGATTATGGCAAAGACACAAAGTTAAGTTAACATCGTTATCTCACGAGCTATCGAGTGTGCAGAAAAGTATTAAAGCTGGAGCTGAAGGCTAGCGACACTCGAGTGACTTCGGAGGGAGCCGAAGGAATCGAGTGGAAGGCCGGAAGCGAGAGCTACTATCGAGGTAAGCTCGTGTGAGTGAGAGATTGTAAGGTCATGTCCTCTTTACGAGGACGATCGTAGGCGGCGATTCGACTAAGACTTCCTGTGGAAGGTCTAGGTCGAGATCGGACGGTTAGAAACTGTCGTATTTATCATTTTCCAAGCTAACCTCTTATTGCAGGGAAGTGGCCAAGCTGGCAGTCAATTGCTGGACATGGAGCAGTCAACTGATGCCCATCAGTCGACTGATGGGAGGCATCAGTCGATTGATGGCGATGATTCAGCTTTTGCACTAGTTCAAACCGGATAACGTTTGACGCGGCCACTTTGCGATAAAATTTGGACAACTTCATGATCCATTCCGAAAAAAGAGGAGACAAATTCAGAGGCCAAAATCTATAAAAGGAGGGGAGGATTCCACTCCAAACATATCAAGTTTATTCATCAAGTGCTCCTACAACGCTAATGCTCCAACACCGTCATAACGCCGACGCGACGACAACCTCAGATCTTCTTCGTCGGCAGCAACATCTAGTAATTTATTTTAATATTGTATTCATTGTTTTTATTCATAACGAGGTGAGGTAGGCTTGTTGCCTCATCCTCGTATTCTCGGATTTTGTGATCGTTGTCTCCTACCTCCAACGAGGAGGAGATGTTATAGTGTTTTGCCCTCCGTACGCGGTCCAGGACCAATAGGACCTTGGAGTAGCAACCGCTGGGTTGTGAACCAAGTAAAATAAATGTGTCATTTTATTTTCTGCTGTGCTTACTTATTTACTTGTGTCTCAACGAACGAATTCGACGAAAGATTTACGATCGCTATTCACCACCCCCCCCTCAAGCGATGCTTCTCGATCCAACACTTTGTTGGGTTGAGTGATGGGTCATCTTCTGCTCTTGATCATCCTCCGAACTAGGTTGACTAGTTTGGTCTCCATCTCCGGATCGACCTCCGACTCGTACTCATCCTCTTCTTCCTTCGGGAGTGGCTTACTTGCAGGCTTCTTCTTTTGACCTGCAATGAGAGATATACCTTTCTCGGGTACCGAGTTAGACTGTTCGTGGAGTTCAAATTCTAAAAATAATTCATCTAACCTAATTTTTGATAAGTCCTTAGAGACCTTGTAGGCATCGACCATGGATGCCCACAAGGTAGTCCTAGGAAATGAGTTCAAGACATACCTTATTAGGTCGCAGTTTTCGACCTTTTGTCCGATGGCGTGCAAGTTGTTGACGATGTCTTGTACCCGGGCATGTAGTTGATTCACGGTCTCATGTTCCTGCATTTTAAGTTATATAACTTATTAAAAAGAAGGTCCCATTTTCATACCTTTACTTTGTCGGTTCCTTCATGCAATTCCACTAATTTGGTCCACAAGTCCTTTGCATTGATGAAGGGACCGACGCGATTAAGCTCCTCCTTGGACAAGCCGCATAGGAGGATCTGAGTCACCTTGGCATCAGCTTCAACTTGTCTTTTTGTAGCATTGGTCCATTGGTCATAATCCAAATATTCACCCACTTCGTTAGTCGGAAGTGTGAATCCCATTTGGATTATGATCCACATCTCGATTTGGGTCTTAAGGAAGCACTCCATCCGACCCTTCCAATAAGGGAAGTCATCTCCATTGTAAAACGGAGGTCGAACGATGCTAAAACCCTCGAGATGGGCCATTGATACAAAAAGAGCAAGAAAATGAAGAAAAAACCTAGCAACGACAAAAATGAGCGGAATGTACCAAGACTCGCGTCTTGGATTAGTAGTGCCGGAGAAAAACTAAACGAATGAAAGAGCTTATAAAAAATTCGAAATAAACAGAAATAAAAATGAAAAAAAAATCTGT
This sequence comes from Wurfbainia villosa, assembly GCA_025175895.1. NCBI lineage: Eukaryota > Viridiplantae > Streptophyta > Magnoliopsida > Zingiberales > Zingiberaceae > Wurfbainia > Wurfbainia villosa. The sequence goes on from CM046006.1 coordinate 38,929,885, forward strand.
AGAAAAGCTAGATTGTTGGTTTCACCAAATCTTAGCACCCTCGGCTAGAGGGGGGGGGGTGAATAGCACAAAACTCTTTTCGTTTGTTTGATCAATATAAAATGCGAGTAAGAGTAAATGAAGCAGAAAGAAAGTAATACTCATTTGTTTTTACTTGGTTCACAGCCTTCGGCTGCTAGTCCAAGGCCCTAATGGTCCTAGACCGCATACGGAGGGCAAAACACTAAAAACACTCCTCCTCGTTAGAGGAAGCAGTAAGCAAATACACTTGATGAAAAGCTCAAGGTAGAGGGACACTCCCCTTCTCCTTGTTACGATTAAACCATTACAAATATAGAATTAAAGATGACAACAATAATGAAAACACCAAGGACAATTAAAGTAAAAGAGATTAGGCACTTGTCGTCGGAGATTCAGTAGCACTTCGTCGTCGCAAGGTCGTCGTAGAAGAGTATCATAACGGAGGCTTTTTGGAGGGCTTTTAATGATGGAAATGGGGTGGAGAACCCCTACGTTTATATCCTTGGAAACCCTAGACGTTCACTTCTTCATCCAATGAGAGCAAGCCTCCTATCCCTTCAAAAATGGAGATAAGCTTTGACTCTCCTCGAAGCTAATCCTTGACCAACATGTTGGATCGAGAAGCGTCACTAGAGAGGGGAGGGTGAATAGCGATCGTAAATCTTTTCGACGTTTCGTTTGAGTAGACAATTAAACGAGTAAGAGCAGCGGAAAATCAAGGAACACGTTTATTTTTACTTGGTTCACAACCTAGCGGTTGCTACTCCAAGGCCCTATCGGTCCTAGACCACGTACCGAGGGCAAAACACTATAACGTCTCCTCCTTGTTGGAGGTAGGAGACAACGATCACAAAAACCGAATGTACGAGGATGAGGCAACAAGCCTACCTCACCTCGTTACAATTAAAATAAAGAATACAATAAAAATAATTACTTGCTATTGCTGCCGACGAAGGAGATTTGAACTTGTCGTCGCGTCGGCGTTATGATGGCGTTGGAGCATTGGCGTTGTAGGAACACTTGATAAATAAACTTGATGATGCTTGGAGTTGGAATCCTCCCCTCCTTTTATAGATTTTGGCCTCTGAATATGTCTCCTCTTTTTTTGGAACAGATCACGAAGTTGTCCAAATTTTATTGCGAAGTGGCCGTGTCAAACCTTATCCGTTTTGACCAAGGGCAAAGGCTGATTCGTCGCCATCAGTCGACTGATGACTCCCATCAGTTGACTGCCCAATGTCCAGCAGTCGACTGCCAGCCTGGCCACTTCCCTGCAGTGAGAGGTTAGCTCAGAAAATGATAAATACGACGGTTTCTGACCGTCCGATCTCAACCTAGACCTTCCATGGGAAGTCTTAATCGGATCGCTGCCTACGGTCATCCCCGTAAAGAGGACACGACCTTACAATCTCTCACTCACACGAGCTTACCTCGATAGTAGCTCTCGCTTCCGGCCTTCCACTCGATTCCTTCGGCTCCCTCCGAAGTCACTCGAGTGTCGCCTGACCACCGCGGCTTCCTCCGGGTGTCGCTAGCCTTTAGCTCCAGCTTTAGCACTTTTCTGCACACTTGATTTAGCTCGTGAGATAACGATGTAAACTTAACTTTGTGTCTTTGCCATAATCAAAACACAGGTTCGATTATCGAGTGCCCCTGCACCAACAATCTCCCCCTTTTTGATCTATGGCAAACCAACACAAAGTTAAGGAAAATTAAAGCATAAAAAAGGTATAGTAGAAGATGAATGTGAAGATGAATATCATTTCCAAAAACTCCCCCTCAACCAAAACTCCCCCTTAACCCTAGGTGAGCTTTGAAAGAGATAATTTAATTTTCAAAATTAAATTTTATGTTACTCCCCCTTAACTTTTTCTCTTCTCCCCCTTTTGCCATAAATCAAAAAAATTTGGGTTTTTTGTATAAAATAGGGTTTTGAAAACAATATTGTATATGCATGCATCTAGATAAATCAAATATGAGTCCAAGCATGCGTCTAGCAGTAGTTAGATAGATTTGTTCGAGGTGTGTCCCTCTGCACCAATAATCTAAAGGTTTATAATATAACCCTTAGGGTTAGTTTGCTCTCCCCCTTAGTCAAATATATGAAGTATAAGAGATGTAGGGGGCGCTAAACTTTGTCCTAAGAGTTGTTAAGTACAATAGTTGAGAAAATAGGTAGTATCTTGAAGAGATTGTTTTTAAGTATATTTCAATTATCCTTAACATCTCACCCATTCTATGTGTCTCATAATTTGTTCACCTTATATGTTTTGTGAGATGATTTTAAATTGATTAAAGATAGTCAACCTTGAGTTAGATTCGAATTTAACCTTTAGATCGTTAAGTAACTTTTCGAGAAACTGGCTTCCAGGTCGTGGCGAGGCACAGGGGCTTTCTTTGATCGGAACAACGACCACTTCCTTAGACAAAGCCAAATTCAAGAAAATATCACTTAAGTCACTTAGGGTTACTTCCTGGTCTAACTAGTTTAGGATACGGCGAGGTAGCTTCATCTAGTTCCACTCGGTCAAGTGCACCAAGCTAGATACGCCTTATCTAGCTCGAATACACGAGACTTTGTTTTCCTAACGTACTATCATCTCGCCGCGTCCTGATACTATGTTGTCAAGAGTTGACTAACTATTTTCCCTATCTAGCCGTTCTACAAATTAAAGTAAAATATTCAATGGTTTTGCTAAGTAAGCGGGTATACTATTTTAGTGTTAGCTCTCCCTGGACCATTGAACCAATATGGTCTATTCAAATAATGAACTTGATCCTGAGGAATCCAATACTTATTAGTCCTTATATGTGAGTTCAATAAAACCTTTGGGACCCATGCTTGGACTCTTTGATGACTACGATTTACGATAGACATATAAGACCTATTCGTAGTCTTTGACTTAAATCCGAGTCCGGCTTTGTTGTAGATGGCTCTTTGGATTCCAAGTAGTCTATTAAGGTTCTTAGATCCCAATGTGAACTTTTCCAACCTAGCCTCAACCTCTTGAACTTGGTCTTTCAAGAGAGAATTCTCCTCCTCAAGTTTTTCAATTTGGGTTGAGTTTCCCTCTTGAACTTGACTAGTTGAAGAGGTTAGAGTAGCCTCTTGCTTGAGGGTTTCAACCTCCTCAAGTAACGACTCAACCCTAGACTCGGACTTAGTTAATTTCCTATTAAGCATTTTAATTGTATTGTAAAGCGTATGAATTAGTGAGCGGCTAACCTTAATTTTCTCTTTTGGTCCGGCTTTGAGTTGCTTCTCGAAGTAGTCCTCGAGTTCGGAGTCGGTGTTATAGTTGGACTAGGCTTCGGATTCTGACTCGGACTCCTCCGGTCTTGCCATGTAAGCTATGTCTTCATTGTTGTCCCAAGTTGCATGGAAGGCTTTCCTTGCTCCCTTTTTCTTTTGGTTCTCGTACTTCAATTTCCTTCTTTCTTTTCGAACTATTCTCCGCACAACGTTCACTATTGCTTCCACCTCTTCTGATTCAGACTCTGATTCGTCTTCGGGTTCGAGTTCATCTACTTGCCTAGTAGGTGGCTTGCTTCTTTGTCCTGCAAGTAGAGCAATACCTCTCTCAGCCCGGACCACGTTAGTTTGCTCGTGAAGTTCAAACTCGGAAAATAATTCGTCTAACCTAAGCTTTGAAAGGTCCTTAGAGACCTTGTAGACATCGACAATGGATGCCCACAAGGTAGTCGTAGGAAAAGAATTTAAAGCATACCTTATAAGGTCCCGGTTCTCTACGCCTTGCCTGATCGAGTGAAGACCATTGACGATGTCTTGGATCCGCGCATGTAATTGGGTGGCGGTCTCGCGATCCTGCATCTTTAGATTGTACAGTTTATTTAAAAGTAAATCTCTTTTACATACCTTAGCATCGAGCGTCCCTTCGTGTAGATCAATCAATTTGTTCCAGAGGTCTTTGGCGCTAATGAATGGACCGATGCGGTTGAGCTCCTCCTTGGACAAGCCACATTGTAATATTTGAGTTGCTCTTGCTTCGGCTTCAATTTGCCTCTTGGTTGTATTTGTCCATTTATTGAAATCCAAGGGCTCTCCTTGATCATTGGTGGGTAGAGCAAAGCCGGTTTGGATTATTATCCAAGTCTCGACTTGTATTTTCAAGAAGCACTCCATCCGACCTTTCCAATAACGAAAATCATTTCCGTTAAAGAACGGAGGTCGGGTGGTGCTATACCCCTCAATTTGAGCCATTAAGTCTCTTGAAAAAACACGAATAAAAACCAAAGAGAATTCCAAGACTTGGTCTTGGATTAGTAGTACAGGAAATAATAGAAAATAAATAGAAATAAATAAGAAGAATAAGAAACTAACAAAAACTAGAAACTTACGACCTTCGGTGTCTTCGAAAGGCTACTGAACGTTGGATTTTGGGGCAGGAAACAACTTGTTACGAGGGTAAACCCTAGTAAGAAATGTAGATCTTTCAGAGGGCTTCAATTTGGTAGGTAGATCGTTACGTGAGTCCACTTGTACGAAAAGTTATGGCCGTTTTACCGTCAGCTACTCCAAGGGAGAATACTTGCAAGCACACAACCAAAAGAAACGTACCAAGACTTCGTCTTGGATTATTAGTGTGGGAGGAATAGAAACCTAAGAAAGATACGAATCGAAAAATATGAAAAGAAAACCAAAACGTGCTAGATTGGTGGTTTCACCAAATCTTAGCGCCCCCGCTCTGATACCAATTGTTGGATCGAGAAGCGTCGCTAGAGGGAGGGGTGAATAGCGATCGTAAATCTTTTCGACATTTCGTTCGAGTAGATAATTAAACGATTAAGAGCAGCGGAAAAATCAAGGAACACATTTATTTTTACTTGGTTCACAACCCAGAGGTTGCTACTCCAAGGCCCTATCGGTCCTAGACCGCGTACGGAGGGCAAAGCACTATAACGTCTCCTCCTCGTTGGAGGTAGGAGACAACGATCACAAAAACTGAATGTACGAGGATGAGGCAACAAGCCTATCTCACCTCGTTATGATTAAAATAAAGAATACAATAAAAATAATTACTTGTTACTGCTGCCGATGAAGGAGATTTGAACTTTTCGTCGCGTCGGCGTTATGACGGTGTTGGAGCATTGGCGTTGTAGGAACACTTGATGAATAAACTTGATGATGCTTCGAGTTGGAATCCTCCCCTCCTTTTATAGATTTTGGCCTCTGAATATGTCTCCTCTTTTTTCGGAATAGATCACGAAGTTGTCCAAATTTTATCGCGAAGTGGCCGCGTCAAACCTTATCCGTTTTGACCTAGTGCAAAGGCTGATTCGTCGCCATTAGTCGACTGATGACTCCCATCAGAGTACTGATGAGCATCAGTCGACTGTCCAATGTCCAGCAGTCGACTGCCAGCCTGGCCACTTCCCTGCAGTGAGAGGTTAGCTCAGAAAATGATAAATACGACGGTTTCTGACCGTCCGATCTCGACCTAGACCTTCCACGGGAAGTCTTAATCGGATCGCTGCCTACGGTCGTCCCCGTAAAGAGGACGCGACCTTAGAATCTCTCACTCACACGAGCTTACCTCGATAGTAGCTCTCGCTTCTGGCCTTCCACTCGATTCCTTCGGCTCCCTCCGAAGTCACTCGAGTGTCGCCTGACCACTGCGGCTTCCTCCGGGTGTCGTAGCCTTCAGCTCCAGCTTTAGCACTTTTCTGCACACTTGATTTTGCTCGTGAGATAATGATGTAAACTTAACTTTGTGTCTTTGCCATAATCAAAACACAGGTTCGATTATCTAGTGCCCCTGCACCAACACAACAATCGACTGATACCCTTGCCAGTCGACTGCTAGATGGACTAGTCGACTAATACAAGCCCTCAGTCGACTAATGGTAGATTTTCCAGCTGCAAAAAAGAGTTAGCTCGAAAATACAGTTAATACAAGTAAATTAAATGGCCATACACCATCCGATCTCGACTTACACCTTCCATGGGAGGTCTTGGTTGAATCGTCGCCTAAGAATGTTCCCGTACAGAGGACACGACCTTCCTTGTGCTCACTCACACGAGCTTACCTCAACAATTACCTTGTAGCTTCTTCTTTCGGTCTTCCACCCGATTCCTTCGGCTTCCTCCAAAGTCATCCCGGTGTCACCCGACCACCACGGCTCCCTCCGGGTGTCGCTGACCTTTAGCTCTAGCTTTAGCACTTTTCTTCGCACTTGATTTAGCTCGTGAGATAACAAAATGAGCTTAACTTTGTATCGTTTGATATAATCAAAACTCAGGTTCGACTTAGGTGCCTACTGCACCAACACTTAAGTTGTCATGCTAGATGAGGGCCTTGAGTATTGTATGTGGCGTTGGGCCTTGAATTATCATGAGGCGCTGGGCCTTGTATGTTAGCAATTTACCTTCTAATCTCATGCTTTATGCATAAAAACCATAGATAAATATGTCAATGCATAAGAATTGCCTTAGAAAAAATATCACTAATCCCATAAGAAAATTATATGAGGCTTGAGAAGCCTTAGAAAAAAATATCATTAATGCCTTAGAAATATTAATAACCCTTGCAAAAAACCCAAAGGGGAACTTGAATGCTTGAGTCCCAAAGAGAGTACAGATCTGTCCAAGAAGGAATATAGATGCAACCTCATGTAAACTTCCCAAAGATAATCGTACATAGGCTAAGCAATAAAGATGAGCATACAAATATCTCCCAGAGATAATCTTACACATACACTGTACATCCTGCACAACTTGGCATAAAACAGTGTAAACCTGATAATCTGCCGATCCAATAGATATTGTCCTAAAAAAGGTCTCCTAGAATCCCTAGGTCTTAGCACTCCCCCAAACTGATTCAGAGTCAATTGCGATAACCCTCAGCCGACTAGCAACAATAAGAATTACTTAACATGGATAAATCCCAGGTAAAGATTGAAACACATGCAACTGAACAACTTGCCATAAATACCAAAGGGACCTATCAAACTACTGAAACTATTCCAATGGAAAAGTAACCCTTCACCAGATCTGATGAATAATAGCCCCAACAGTATGACAAAATATCAGATCGGGTGAATGATAATACCAATAATATAACAGCAAAATGCCCTAGAAATACCATTAACCTCTGCAAAAGAATATTAGCTACTTAACACTTAAGCTCTTTTATCAGACAAAAGAACCCCAGAAAAACATCACCGAGTTTCAGCATCACAACCTATTGATTCCACATATATGGATAACACCATTAATATAACATAATGTCATCCTGACCCCACCATTCCATGCTATCTATAACACTATAAAGAAAAAATATCAACATTCACTAATGGAAAAATAGAAATGTCGCCAACACCAAATAGAGTTTAAAGAATTTTGAAAAGTCCGAAATTACGACACTTACTAGAACCCAATACGGATAGTCAATACTCTATATGCATATGAAATTTTTTCCTTCTGACATAGAGTATACCCACCCTAGTATAGATCATACCCACCTTAAAGGCTAGAATAACTGAAACAAATACAGTCATAACATCAAAACTGATGCCATCCCTTCATGTTAAAGAGAAATAACATAAGGCAGTATGCAGTTGAAGTTTACATAAAATAAGTAATATCACTAAAGAGCAATACTCTGCATGTAAAAAATGAAGCATGTGAGCAGCCAAAAATTAGAAAGAAAGAATTAAATGGAATAAAAACATCACCAAGAAATGGCAGAAATCAATTTCAGGCATATTTGGGGTTAAATATCACTTTTAGGCTGACGCTTAACATAAAAATCAAACCCACTTTCAAATATAGCTTCGGAAGCTTAATAACATCATCACACTTCAACAACACATCCCATACCAAGGAGAGACCAACACAAGAAGCAAATCCCAACAGCAAATACAGAAGCTCTACTAAATCAACTATTGGAATGAAACATCTGAAACTGCACCTTCCACCCTATTTCGGTACAAAACAAGATAATCTTGATAACCTCTATAAGCTGCAGTTAGAACAATGGAATCGCAACAAATCTCATAGGAAAACCCCAACAACAAAATATCAAGCCCCTGCAATTATCTCAATGGGAAAGTAACTTCCATACAATGGGAACATCATATCTAGTAAATAGTAACCCCAAAGAATGACAACATATAAGATCCAGTGAATGATAGTACCAAAAGAATATCATATTTAATAAATGATATTACTAATAACCTAATAAAATAGCAAATCTAACAAATAATAATACCAATATTATGACAGAATATCAGATCCGACAAATGATAATACCAATAATATGATAGAATGTTAGATCTGGTGATTGCTAGCAGATTCAAAAATCACAACGATCCCTCAAATTCCAGATATCAACCTATAAAAATTGAGTCATTGAAGTTAGAACAGAGGATGATGCGCTGAACTCTAGCAAGAGCTAACAACTTTTTGTTCAGATTCCCATAGACGACGCCAATTTGATGGTGCTTACTTCTTTGGATCACCAAGATCCCCCTCTCTCTCTTGATGAATCGCTGGATCTAACACCAAGAAAGAGACCTGGGGAAAAAAGATCAGCTAGAAGGGTTACTCGTGATCTTCGAAATTGAGTTAAATCTTCTACACCAAGGGGAAACGTTAAGGGTTAGTCGGCTTTCCGGTGCGGCCACTCCGACGATCAAGTCAGTATGAGTATGAGAAGAAAAGTAATGAATTAGAAAAGAAGATAGATCTCAAAGATACTAAATGTAGAAGAAAACAACCATCATCGATCCCATCGTCGCCTGCCCCTTTTATAGATGCAACAACCTGCCTTCTCCAGGTAGTGTATTTACACAAATACCCCTTTGCAAAGTTGTCCCTAACCATTTTTCCTGCTCCTCCCATCCTTCGGCACACCCCTTTTCCCCTTTGGCAGATGCACTGATCGCCCTAGACCCATCCAAACCACTTAGACCTACACCAACTGCTCTGGAATTAACCATTGCCAAGGAACCACAATACTGCCCTGGAACTACATCTACTGATTTGGAATTTAATCATTTCCCTGGAGCTATCGTACTGCCCTAGAAATACACATACTACCCTTGGCTCTGTTCCCCTTATTCTGAGAATACACATACCACCTTGGAATTATACCCACTGCTCCAAGAATTGCCTTTACTGCCCTGGAACCACACTGGACTTGCTTATACTACCCTAGAATTGCATGTACTGCCCTAGCCTCACTTATACCACCCTGGAACTACACATACTAGTCTGAATCTATCCAAACTGCCCTGGAACTACTCATAGTGCTTTGAACCTATCCAAACTGCCCTGGAAATACACATACTGGTCTGGAACTCCACATACTGCCCTGGAACTACTCATAGTGCTTTGAACCTATCCAAACTGCCCTGGAAATACACATACTGGTCTGGAACTCCACATACTGCCCTGAAACCATACTGAAACTGCTTAAACTGCCCTGGAATTGTACATAATGTTGTGAACCTATCCATACTGCCCGAAACTACACAGTATTCTGAACATATCCAAACTGCCCTAGAAATACACATACTGGTCTGGAAATCCACATACTACCTTGGAACTATACTGGAACTGCTTATACTGCCCTGGAAATCCCGACCCCATCAATTAACCTGTGTAAAATTTGAGTCTATGATTGCTTGAGTCTTTGAGATTTGACAATCCTAGGTAACTTTCTTTCACGATGTTCTATGTATGATTGAGAATTGCTAGGGAAATATATATTCAGTTTATCTTTTTGTTTTCTTTACTTTCTTGAGACGTGCAAGAATAAGTGTGGGATAATTGATAACTAATTTTGGTCCTTAATTTTAATATTTTTATCCTCTTGAGTAATTAATTGTCGATTATTTTTCATGTTTTATGAGTTGGATTTATTTTTCGGCCTTATCGTAAAATCTCATAAATTTTGAACTTATATGAAAATTTTATTTCTTATTTGTAGAAGATCGAGATGAGCCAATGGACTAGACTCAAGTTGGATCAAATATGGCTTCATCTAGGGTCATAATAGGGATTTCAAACTGATTTGATCTGAGTCCTTCATCAAGATCTAAAGCAATTCAATCAAAAGATCAGATATGAGCAATATGGACCATCCGATGAAAGCGGCTTGATTCTGAGCCATCTATCCAAATCTGGAAAGATCCAGTCTGTACATTTTGATCTAGACATCTTAGCCCTTCATCCAGATTAGACCGATCATGATCGTCCATTTAGCTTGATCAGATCCGTCCATAGAAGATTGGAGCATTCTAGACCGTCGGATCAGATCTAGGACTTTGGTTGTAATTAAGCTTGATCAGATTTATTAGGTGATGGCCTTCTTCTCACACGATCTCCTTCCCGATCCACACAACTCTTTTCCTCACATCGCAGCCATCTCCTTCCTCCTCACTATTAGGATCTGTATGTCCGCTAGAGGGGGGTGGATAGCATTTCGTTGCTTCACGAAATTTGATCATTCTTGCGTGCTTGATTGTCTACGATGTTTGTTAGTGCAGTGGAAATAATAGAAATACAAAACAAACACAAATACAATACATAAGACAAACGATATAATGTGGTTCAGAACCGTATGATTCGTACTCCATGGATTGAGCTCAAATGAGTTCTAGCGATGCCAACACACACCACTACTCAAATACTCCTCGACAACACATCGGAGGTTGAGAAACCTCGTACAAGTAATTACAATAGTAATAAAAAGAAAGACAAGCAAAATACAACTGAAATGTTAAGAACACTTTACAAACTAGGTTTTGAGCGCTTTACTTATTGGTTGCTTGGATGAGGTTAAAGAACCCTGAAATGCACCGACACTTCACCTTCAAATCACCTTAAGAAAGCTTCCAAAAAACCATTGGCCGAATCTCCCATGAACAACTCCTTTTAACCTGCATCGGGATGGATTTTTTCCTGGCAGACAATTTCCATAAGTCCCCAGTTAACTGCCAACATTGTGTTGGATCGAGGCGATTCGCTAGAGGGGGGGGGGGGTGAATAGCGAAACAAAAGCTTTTTGCGAAATCGTTCTTTGAAAGTCGAGTAGATAAATTGCAGCGGAAATATAAACAATAAATATAAGAGACAATTCTTTTTACTTGGTTCGTAGCCTTCGGCTACTACTCCAAGGTCCTAGTGGTCCTTGACCATGCAAGGAGGGCAAAACACTAAACAAACTCCTCCTCGTTGGAGGTAGGAGTTAATCGATACAAGAACAAAAACTTGAGGTAGAGGGACACTCCCCCTCTCCTCGTTATGATAGAAAAAGAGCTTCGAAAAAGTAAATGAACAACGAATATATCTAAAACCGACGTACAAAAACTAAAAGAAAATTAAACCTAGCGTCGGAGAAGAAGAACTTCATTGTAGGAGAGTTGTAGCTTTGCGGAGGCTCTTGGAAGCTTAGAATTGATGAGAAAACCCTAGGTTAGGACCTCCTTTTCTAGCCTTTGAGCCCCTTTTCGAGAGGAACCCTAGCCAATCACAATTGAGCACCAATCTTTTTGAAATGGGGTGATAAGCCTTGACTCCTCGAATCTGATCATTGACCATCAGTCACCTGATGGCCATCATCGATCGTGATGGCGACATCGGTCGAGTCTTGACCTCCGACGATCGGTGATTGGCGGTCGAGTCCTCAAGTGGCGATCGTGATGCTTGTTAGCTTAACAAAAACATAATTTTGACGGTCGTCGACCATTCGATCTCGACCTAGACCATCTATAGGATGTCTTTGGTCGGATCTACGCTTAAGATCATCCCCGTAACGAGGATACGACCTCACTTACGCTTGCACACACGAGCTTACCTTGATACTTACGTGTTGCTTTTGCTTCCGGTCTTCCACTCGATTCCTTCGACTCCCTCCGAAGTCACACGAGTGTCGCCCGACCACCGCGGCTTCCTCCGGGTGTCGCTAGCCTTCTGCTCTAGCTTTAGCAATCTTCTGCACACTCGATTCAGCTCGTGAGATAACGTCATGAGCTTAACTTTGTATCGTTTGCTATAATCAAAACTCAGGTTCGACTTAGGTGTCTACTGCACCAACAATCTCCTCCTTTTTTATTTATGGCAAACCCACATACAAAGTTAAGTAAATAGCAAGCATGAAGAATAATGTGCATTAAAAACAAACAAGAAATAAAGAAGATTAAGTTGGAGTAGTAAGGATTTTCTTCAAGTACTCCCCCTTGAGGAAACCTCCCCCTTGACCGAGGATGAGTCTTGAAGAAAGACCTTAATCCTCCCCTTTGAGGGTTTCTTTAAGTAATTAATATTAATTAAAGTTGGCCTTAGTAAAACGTTTAAGTTAAGAGTTCTTCTTAGCTTGGCCCTTTCTCCCCCTTAAGTAAAACATTAAGGGCATAATATTTAAAAATAAGTAAAACGTTGACGGCACAAATAAGTTTAAGTTAAGAATTCTCTTAACTTGGCCTTTAATAAGTTTTCAAAACTTAAAGTTAACTTTTGGTTTAAATATAAAGTAAGAGTTAAGTTATCAAAAAAATTTGACCCCTTAACTTTGGCCTTTTTCTCCCCCTTTTGCCATATATCGAAAAGAGTGAGGGTGTGTGTGGAAAACAAAAATAAGCGTTAAATTTAAAGTCCAAGCATGTTCCACATTATTTTAAAAATAATATACTGAAAATAAGTTCATCTATAAAATGTTCGACTCATATTTGGCTTGATTGATATGAAAGATCAACCAGTCCTGGTCAGAGTCGGTTAGTATGTATGATTATACTCCGTGGTTCATAGCGATGCACTAGCTCTACATCTGGAACCAGGAGTAAGGGCCTAACATCTCACGCCCATCTACGTGGCTAAGTACACAAACACATTAGTCCTATGTGTTGTGAGATGTATTGGCTCCTTAAATCTATAGGTGCATGATATCTAAGGTATGTCCTATACTAGTTCCACAAAAAATGAAAATTAAGAAATAGTAGTAAGAAAATATAATTTGCAAGTTCCTATTCTACTACGCACATACCCAATTTTCGTCTTAATAGACTAAATTCGGCTTCGGGTAGGGGTTTAGTAAATAGGTCTGCTAAGTTAGACTTTGATTCGACGTATTCGAGTTGTATGGCTCCGTTGGCCACATGTTCTCGAATGAAATGGTGTTTGACCTCTATATGTTTGGTCCTAGAGTGACATATCGGATTCTTTGTAAGATTAATTGAACTAATGTTATCTACATGAAGTTTAGTATTTGTAAAGTCTAATTTAAAGTCGCGGAGAGTGTGCTTCATCCAAAGAAGTTGCGTGACACACTCACCCATCGCGATGTATTCAACTTCGGTGGTAGATAAAGCAACACAGTGTTGCTTCCTACTGCACCAACTCACTAGACTCGAGCCGAGAAGTTGACAACAACCACTCGTACTCTTTCTATCAAGCTTACTACCGGCATAGTCTAAATCGGAGTAGCCAGTTAGTTCGAACTCGGTAGATCTAGGATACCAAATACCGACATTAAGTGTACCCTTTAGATATCTAAGGATACGCTTGACTAGAGTTAGGTGAGACTCCTTGGCACTGGTTTGAAACCTTGCGCACATACTTACTGCAAATAAGATATCAGGTCGGCTTGCAGTTAAGTAAAGGAAACTCCCTATTATGCTCCTATAGTATTTTAAATCAATTGAATTTCCGATTACATCTTCTTCTATATTAACATTAGTTGCCATTGGGTATTAATAATTTTAGCGTCTTGCATTCCAAAGCGTTTAATTAATTCCCTAGTATATTTGCGTTGATGTAGGTATATTCCATCTTTAGTTTGTTTAATTTGTAGATCTAAAAAGAAACTTAACTCGCCTACTAAATTCATTTCAAATTCACTTTCCATAAGTGAAATGAACTCATTTAGTAGGATTGAGTTGGTGGTTCCAAAAATAATATCATCTACGTAGATTTGGGCTATGAATATGTCTTTACCTAAGGTTTTTACGGAAAGGGTTGGGTCAACTACACCTTGGTTAAAGCCTTTGGACTTAAGATAAATCAAAAGTCTCTCGTACCAAGCTCGAGGAGCTTGTTTAAGTCCATAAAGAGCTTTCTTTAACCTAAGGACATGATCGGATTTGTCTAAACTTTCGAAACCGGGGGGTTGACTAACATAAACTTTTTCTTTAATGTATCCATTTAAGAATGCAGATTTCACATCCATTTGAAACAACTTAAATCCTCGATGTGCTGCATATGCTAATAGCATTCGAATGGACTCTAATCTAGCTACTAGGGCATAGGTCTCGTCGTAATCTAAACCTTCGACTTGACTAAACCCTTTAGCAACTAGTCTAGCTTTATTTCTAACTACTTCACCTCTATCATCAATTTTATTTCTAAACACCCACCTTGTTCCAATGATTGCTTTATCTTTAGGTGGTGGTACTAATTTCCATACTTCGTTCCTAGTGAATTGAGCCAACTCTTCTTGCATTGCAATAATCCAATCGGGATCAAGAAGAGCTTGGTCAATAGTTTTGGGTTCAATTTTAGAAATCAAAGATATTTGACTAAGGTTTCTGTATGAGGCTCTAGTTCGAACTCCTAAACTTGGATCACCTATCACTTGGTCGATAGGATGATTCGTTTGAGTCCTAGTTGGATTTGGGTTTGAGTCTACAACTTGATCCATAGGATGACTCGTTTAAGTTCTAGTTTGGTTGGAGTCATCTATCACTTGGTTGATAGAGTGACTTGGTTGACTTAGGTTAGGATTAACACTAGACCTGATATCCGGATCAGAGTTAGGTCTAGTAAGAGTCGGCTTGCTAATTAGGGTTGCCGGGGGTTTTGTAGGTTCGTGTCCTTCATCAAATACTACATTGATAGTCTCCTCGACTCTAAGGGTGTCGTGGTTATATACTCTATAAGCTCTGCTTGTAGTCGAGTATCCTAGAAAGATTCCAGTCATGGTTTTGGATGTAAATTTCCCTAGGTAATCCTTAGTGTTTAGGATATGTACATTACACCCAAATACCCTAAAGTACTTGATGTTAGGTATTTTATCGTGATAAATCTCGTATGAGGTCTTAAGGTGCCTCTTTACCATAAGGATTCTATTTTGGACATAGCATGTCGTACTCACAGCTTCCGCCCAAAACCTATCGGGTAGGTTATACTCATTTAACATTGTCCTAGCGGCTTCTTGTAGGGTTCTATTTTTGCGTTCTACTAGGCCATTTTGTTGTGGAGTTCTAGGGCAAGAGAACTCGTGGTGCTATCCATTTAGGTTACAGAATTCTGTAAACCTATGGTTTTCGAATTCACCACCATGATCAGTCCTAAGTCTTTTGATTTTAATGCTTTGTTGATTTTCTATTAACTTAAATAGATTGATTAATTGATCTAGGGTATCACTTTTGTGTTTGATGAACCTAACCCAAGTAAATCTAGAATAGTCATCAATTATGACTAAGCAGAATTTACTTCCGTTAAGTGACTTAGCTCCGTGTGAATCAAATAGATCCATGTGTAAAAGCTCAAGCACACTTTTGGTTCGTTCTTGACTAGTTAGTTGATGTTGTGTCCTAGATTGTTTACCTTGTTGACAAGCATTACATATTTTATTATCCAAGTTATTGAGGTTAGGCAAATCTCTAACTAAGTCACTCTGACTCATCTTGTGGATGAGTCTTGGGTGTGAGTGACCGGGTCGTCGGTGCCACAACCATGATTCCTCTTGCCGTGTCATAAGACACTTAGTTGAGGAGTTAGTTGAGTTAATAGTGTAAATGTTGTTATTTCTAGTTCCCTTAAGAATTATTTTAGAGGTTTCGTTTGTATTAATTACGCATTCGTTTTCTAGAAATATGATCTTATAGTTATTATCACATAATTGGCTTACACTGAGAAGATTATATTGAAAATTTTCTACTAATAAAACGTTTTGAATGACAAAATTTGAGTTAAGCTAAATATCACCTGATCCGATGATTTTGAGCTTGTCGTTATTTCCGAAGGCTACCGATCCTTGTCGTTTGAATCAAAGCTTCGAAAACTTGAGTTGATCCCCGGTCATGTGTCGGGAGCAACCACTGTCCAACATCCATTGATCCTACACGCAAGGTAGTTGGATCAGATATTGGATTTATTAAAAATTGGTTGAAAATTATTAACCTAAATCATCTCACCCATGTCTACATGATCAAACATGTTAATCCTATATGTTCTTGTGAGATGACTTCCAATTTTAGTTGAATTAAATTTAATGACTTAAACACTTGTCAACCTTGCGTTAGATTCGGATTTGACCTTAGGCTCCTCAAGTCACCTTTTCAAGATCATGGCTTCTAGGTCGTGGCGAGGCACAGAGGCCTTCTTTGATCGGAACAACGACCACTTCCTTAGACAAAGCTATTTTCAAGAAAATAGAGACTTGACTCACCTAAGACCACTTCCTGTTCTAACTAGTCTAGGATACGGCGAGGTAGCTTCAGCTAGTTCCGCTCGGTCAAGTGCACCGAACTAGATACGCCTTATCTAGCCCGAATACACAAGACTCCACTTTCCTAGCGTACTATCATCTCGCCGCGTCCTGGTACTATGTTATCAAGTATTGACGAGTTATAGTCCTATCTGACCATTCTAAGAAGTAAAATCAAACTAAATAAAAACCTAAGCATGCAATTTCTAAGTTAAAACACAAACAAATTTCGTACTAGCTCCCCCTGGACCGTTGAATCGATTCGGTCTCTCCACATAGTGGATTTGGTCCTTGGGAACCCAGTACTGGTTTGATCCTAAGTTTGAAATCAAGGTGGTCTTAGGGACCCATGCTTGGACACGTTTTTTATGTCGACTTACGATTGACATATACGACTTATTGGTCGTGTTTGAGCTAAACCCTAGCCCGACCTTGTTGTATACGGCCCTTTGCGATCCAAGTAGGAGGTCAAGTCCTTTAGATCCCAAAGTAAACCTTTCCAATGTATTCCTAAGATCTTCAACTTGACTCTTCAAGAGTGAGTTCTCAACTTCGAGTTTTTCAACCCGAGTTGAGTCCTTCTCTTGAACTCGACTAGTCGAAGAGGTTAGGGAGACCTCGTGTTTGAGGAGTTTAACTTCCTCAACTAGGGTCTCGACCTTGGACTCAGACTTAGCTAACTTTCTATTTAAAAACTTAATTGCACTATAAAGTGTAGTAATAAGAGACCGACTTACCTTGAGTGTATCTTTTGAACCGGATGTGTATCCGTGGCTCGTCTTGAATAGTGCTTCGCAGTTCGACTCATCTTCGGTTTCCGATTCAAGTTCTGGTTCCGACTCCATCTCCGATTCCACCGGTTTAGCCATGAGGACTCGATCGTTATCTTCTTCCTGGGAAGCTTCTTCCCAAGTGGCGTTAAGTGCCTTTTTGTGTTTTGGTGCCTTGCTCTTGAGTTTTGGGCATTCGGACTTAATGTGTCCAAACCTGTTGCATTCATAACATCTTATGTTTGAACTTTTAGGCTTACCTTCGTTGGGTCGAGTGACGGCTCATTTTCGGGCCTTGACTATCCTCCGAACTAGGTTGACTAGTTCGACCTTCATTTCCGAGTCGACCTCCGAATCGGACTCATCCTCTTCTTCCTTCGGAGGTGGCTTGCTAGCGGTTTTCTTCTTTGAACCTGCAAATAATGCTATACCTTTCTCGGGTTCCGAGTTAGACTACTCATGAATTTCAAAATCAGAAAAAAGTTCATCTAATCTAAGTTTAGAAAGATCCTTGGAGACCTTGTAGGCATCAACCATAGATGCCCACAAGGTAGTCCTCGGAAAGGAGTTTAGTACATACCTTATAAGGTCGCGGTTTTCGACCTTTTGCCCGATTGCGTGTAGATTGTTGACGATGTCCTGGACTCGGGCGTGAAGTTGCGTCGTGGACTCGTGTTCCTGCATTTTTAGATTATATAATTTATTGAATAAAAGGTCGCGCTTACATACCTTGGCTTCATCGGTCCCTTCGTGTAGCTCCACTAGCTTTGTCCATAGGTCCTTTGCGCTGATGAAGGGGCTGACGTGATTTAACTCCTCCTTGGACAAGCCGCATTGGAGGATTTGTGTTGCCTTGGCATCGGCTTCGACTTGTCATTTTGTTGCAACGGTCCATTGATCATAACCCAAGGATTCACCCACTTCGTTAGTCGGAAGTGTGAAACCCATTTGGATTATGATCCACATCTCGATTTGGGTTTTGAGAAAGCACTCCATCCGACCTTTCCAGTAACGGAAATCATCTCCGTTGTAAAACGGAGGTCGGACGGTGCTAAAACCCTCGAGATGGGCCATTTGGAAGGGAAAACTTGCACAAAAAAATACCAAAAAAAAACACGAAAAAGGTTCCAAGACTTCGTCTTGGATTAGTAATGTAGGAAATGAAAAGGAACAAAAGGAATAAACGAGAAATAACCAACTAAAATAAAAGATGAGCACTTACAACCTTCGATGTCCTGAAAATGGTACTAAACGATGGTTTTTGGGGATGAAGACAGCTTGTTTCGAGGGTTTACCCTGGTAAGAAGTGTATATCTCTCTGAGAGCTTCGTTTTGGTAGGTAGACTGTGTCGTGGGTCAACTTGTACGAAAAGTTATGCCCGTTTGACCGTCGGCTACTCCAAAAGCGAATACTTGCAAAACAAAACCAAACGAAGAGTACAAGACTTTGTCTTGGATTAGTAGTGCGGGAGAAAATTTTAAACGAACGAAAAACAAATCTGTAAAAAAAAATGTTAGATTGGTGGTTTCACCAAATCTAAGCGCCCCCGGCTCTGATACCAATTGTTGGATCGAGGCGGTTCGTTAGAGGGGTGAATAGCGAAACAAAAGCTTTTTGCGAAATCGTTCTTTGAAAGTCAAGTAGATAAATTGCAGTGGAAATATAAACAATAAATATAAGAGACAATTCTTTTTACTTGGTTCGTAGCCTTCGTTGGAGGTAGGAGTTAATCGATACAAGAACAAAAACTTGAGGTAGAGGGACACTCCCCCTCTCCTCGTTATGATAGAAAAAGAGCTTCGAAAAAGTAAATGAACAACGAATAAATCTAAAACCGACGTAAAAAACTAAAAGAAAATTAAACCTAGCGTCGGAGAAGAAGAACTTCGTTGTCGGAGAGTTGTAGCTTTGCGGAGGCTCTTGGAAGCTTAGAATTGATGAGAAAACCCTAGGTTAGGACCTCCTTTTATAGCCTTTTAGCCCCTTTTCGAGAGGAACCCTAGCCAATCACAATTGAGCAACAATCTCCTTGAAATGGGGTGATAAGCCTTGACTCCTCGAATCTAATCATTGACCATCAGTCGACTGATGGCCATCATCAGTCGATGGCGATCGATCGAAAGTCCGACCTCCGATCGATCGATCGACGGCAATGAGTCCTCCAAGTCTTAGCTTAATAAAAACATAATTTCGATGGTCGTCGACCGTCCGATCTCGACCTAGATCATCTATAGGATGTCTTTGGTCAGATCTACGCTTAAGATCATCCCCGTAACGAGGATACGACCTCACTTACGCTCGCACACACGAGCTTACCATGATACTTACGTGTTGCTTTTGCTTCCGGCCTTCCACTCGATTCCTTCGGCTCCCTCCGAAGTCACTCGAGTGTCGCCCGACCACCGCGGCTTCCTCCGGGTGTCGCTAGCCTTCTGCTCCAGCTATAGCAATCTTCTTCACACTCGATTCAGCTCGTGAGATAACGACATGAGCTTAACTTTGTATCATTTGCTATAATCAAAACTCAGGTTCGACTTAGGTGTCTACTGCACCAACACATTGTTATTGTGAGACAACAACTCGATCCACACTAGAAAAAATACCAACAAGACTCTCATCAGTCAACTGCCAACATTAGCAGTCGACTGCCAGCGCCCATAGCCAGCTTCCCAGTCAGCTACAGAGCATTCTGTGCTCGCGACTAAACCATCAGTCGACTGATCCAATGATCAATCGACTATCATGCCTTTTCGGCCCTTAAACAACAGTCGAGCGCTAGTTGACTCACAACAGTCGAATCAGCCATAATACCAGTCGACTGCTGAGTGTCGACTCGGCTGCCAAGTGCTAAACACTTGACCATCCGACTGGTATAAAGCCCCGGTCAACTGATAACCTCAAATATAATGTTTAATCCCTAGTATTGTGCCCCATACTTGCTAGACCACCCTTAGCCTAGACCTAAGCCTTCTAGCCACCTCCGTTAGCCTCGCGCCTATCAGATCCCTCCAAGTCATCCATGACTTATTCATCCATATGCTAGCCTTCAAGTGCTTTCATCGACTATTGTCATGCTAACGGTGTCTACACCGCCAAGACACATTTGGTTTACGCTGCCAAGACTCCTGCTTGGACTTTACGCTACCAACCATTGGACTTATGCTGCCAAGACTCCACCCTTGGACTTTATGCCGCCAATATTCCCCTTGGACTTTCCAATTGCCAAGACTCAAGCTTGGACTTTCCCTTGCCAACCCATGTTGGACTTTCCATGCTTGGACTTTTCCTTGCCAAGACCCTTGCTTGGACTTTCCTTTGCCAAGACCCATGCTTGGACTTTCCTTGCCAACCCATGTTGGACTTTCCATGCCAAGTACACAAGACTTGGACTTCTCCCGTGACAATGGTCAAACCATCGTCAAAAATCAAATATGACCAGGGTCAATTGCACCAACAATCTCCCCAACACATTGTCAAACATCAATGTCAAACATCAAAATACTACTCAAGTCAAACTCAAGTCTAGTAAATCATGACCTTGGCCGATTGCACTAACAATCTCCCACTTTTTGATGTTTGACAAAAACCAAACACCTTTGAATTTGGACACCTAACTAAAATCTTCTTACCAATTATCCCAAATTGGTAATCTCAAATTCTCCCATAACTTCTTCCATTAATTCTCCCCCTTTTTGACATACATCAAAAATGTTCCCCCAAGGAGGTCAATGCCTCATATCCCAATGAGTTCTTACAATCTCCCCCTTAGTCTAAAAACACCTAGGATGCCTTCGCTCTTCCTAGTGATAAGTCTCATATCACTCAAGAGAGGCTTTCTATAAGCTCTTCAATTTCCAAATTGGGCATCTCAAATCCCCATTTCTCCCCCTCATGAGGAAGAAAACATCCATCATCCCATGATGGATACCTCCCCCTAAAGGCTTGCTCCCTCTTGACCATTGCACTAACAGTGTCCTTGAAGAGTCCCTAAGCCTATAGGAGCACTAAAGCATCAAAATTAAGGTTAAAAGTTCAAACATGAACTTTCACTCACCTTAAATTGATACACATCCTAAACAAATCTCCTAATCCATATCTAATGGATTTCCCCCTTTCTAATACTTTCCAAAGCATATACTAGGAGTGGTTAGGGAACCTTACCATAGCTGAAATTGGGCTAAACAAACCTTGTTTACCCGAAATCAGACCTGACAGTCGACTCCTTATAGTCACCAGTTCAACTTCCATTCATCAGTCGATTGCTATTAAGTGGCAATCGACTGATAACTGAAACTGCCCAATTTCAGTTTCTAAAATCAAGTTTTGAAAAAGCATAAGTAATTCTACGTATTTTGAAAAATCATGAAAATTCATATGTACATTACTTATAAGCAATACAATAGGTGAAAAATATGTGAAAAATAATTTACCCATAAAATAGTGAGTTAGATACAAAGTTCAAAATTGAGAAAAACTTAATTGTTTTGAGCTCACTTTGTATCAACATTATCAATGGTGACTTCTATCAAAAGATAGACTACACCAAGGTTTTTCAAAATAATTTTGAAATAATTTTAAAATCTTATATTGAACCATAGTCTATGGGCTTGATGCATATGACTTGTACGTAAGCTTTTCTTATGATTCATCCATGGTATAAGTTGAGTTTAAGTTGATCTAGATGCAAAAACTATGCACCTTGAACTTAACTCATTTCCTAACATCTCACATGTGTTTAGGGTGTATCAATACACATACATGTCAATGTAATGTGAGATGTGGGTTTTGTTCATCCTAAACTAGGGTTTCATGCATTTTCTAGGGCAACACTACTTGATTCCCTTATACATGGGACTTCAAGTCATGCCATAGTCCTTAAATCAATTTAAATTACTTTAAATGCATGAATGATCATGGAATAAATTGTTAGTAATATATGAGAGATGTCCTAAGGCAATCGCCTTATGTATGAACCATTTATATGATAAATGAAGATTCACTATTTGAGTATACATGTTTTATGTATTTGATTGGATCTTAAACTCATTTACTGAATGTCCACGATACGATTCACAGCATGAGAGAATTTGTGATTGGATCACAACTAGTGAGTATCTCTACATGTGTAATTGTGATGTATCGGAATTATCCCTAGTCGATGAATTGATGGATTTGGACACCATCAATTCTGTCAAGACTAGCACGAGGTATACTCCTTGGTGTATCCAAGCAGCTGATTCTCACTGGCTGGAGACATAGTGATGTCCGGAGTTGATCGTGGATGCTAGTTATGGTAACTAGTTCATTGGAGTGACCAGCCGTAAGACTTCATATGGTTCTTTGCATATATAGATATGTCAATGAAGTTCTTACTGTGGCTTAAGTGCGATGTTCCTTTGACTTGCGGTATTCAAGTCATCTTGATCATGGAGACTTATGCTTTGACATCTTAAGCAAACATCTCCAAGGAGATGTGGACCCGGGATGATTGGGTATAAGTCGAAGTGATCGAAGGTGTTTGAATAGCCTATAAAGGATTCACCACTCCTTGCGAGGAGATGTATACCCATGGCCTCTCGTCGGATTGTTACTAAAGTCTTTGGCCAAAGCATTACATGTTGAGAGTAAGGTACTCTTCGATACATGTGGAGTAACTAGAATCCGTAGGACGAGGAAATGATACTTGGGCTAGGTGTGACGTAGTCAGCCTAGTGGGGACTGACACAATAGACCATGTCCTGAACCAAGTGGGTATAAGATGAGTGAAGGGAATGGGGCACGATTCATTCGAAGCATCAAGGGTTTCGTAAATAGTTCTCGATCAACCGCTTGATCTTTTCTAATTGGGGATCATGATATGTACTACTAGGTGCCACTACGATCGCTCTATAATTAATGGTTAATTATAGACGCCAACATAAATCGAGAAACTATTTGGTCACACGCGACAACGAGTGTAATCCAAAGGATTTAAAACGAGCTTGAGAATGAGATTCTCAGACCGAGAGAAACTATGTTTGGTTGGACCAAACATAAAGCGAGCATGAAATTGTTTCAGTCGCAATGGAAGCGTGGATGGGCAGTGTCTTATGAAGACATAATGGATGGACCAAAATGGTTTGGTCCTAATCCAATGGATGAGAATAAACCAAAGGGTTTGGTTTATATTAAACGAATGAACCAAAGGTTGGTTCGGTTCGTTTTAACTTAAAATAAACCATCATGGTTTGGTTTATTTTAACTTATCTTAATGGAGCGGGTTAACGGGCTTTATGGATATGATCCATTAACCATTAAGAGAATTAGTTCTCTATAAAATAGGGATTAAACCCTAACCCTAAACCTAATCAAAATTGTGGCCGCCCAACATCAAGAAGTTGCCGCCCACCCTTGTTGAAGGATTTCGGCGCCAACTCAAAGAGCAGCCACCGCCCAGCTTGTGTGCAGCCGTCCAAGTCGTTGTCGGCGTCCAAGCTCCAGCCGGTGAACCTCCGGCGACCCTCCGGTGATCCCCTATAGGTTTGGCATCAAGGTGAGTTCTTCTCTCCTTGTTTTGGCCGGCGCCTATCTCCTCCACCAAGCTGTCCAGTTTTCTGGACAGCTTCTTCTCCTCTCGTCGGAGCGTCGTTTGGACGACGGTTAGTGCTCCGACAGCGGCTAACATACCGGGATTTGATCTCCGGTAATCCTCTGAGGTGGAGGGGCGAGATTCTGGCCAATCGGTTGACGAATACCTCTCCGGAGAAGCAAGTCTTGAGGACTTGTTTTAGGTCCGAATTTGGATTCGGACCGTGATCATCTCTCGATCACGTCGTGCCTTCAACACGAGGCTAGTAACCCGCATTTAAGACGGCTCGTGGCTTGGCGAAGTCATCCCGAGGAGCTCGGCGTGGATACGGATAGAGACGATTCTTACGAGAATCGTTCCGGTTGATGCCGTTCCCGCTACACGTCATACGGAAGGTATAACGTAGTTTAAATTTCTTTTATTGCAATTTTAATTTACGGTTATGTCTACACTTGTTGTAATAGCATGCGTGTGTTGTGTGTGTTGTAATAAATAGGAGTATTTATTATTTTTATTGCTTCCGCTGTGCTCATGTTTACGAAACATGATCGAACACACACACGCCGCGGTGCCGGAAACCCAACAGTGGTATCAGAGCCCAGGTTGTGTTTCGACATAATCGTAAAATTGGTTTTGCGATAGTCATAATGTATTTCTTGAAATTTTCTAAATTTTGGAAATTTAGAAGTATTTATGGAAATTTTTCAATTTTGGAAAGTCTAGAAGTATTTATGGAAATCTTCCACTTTTGGAAAGTTGGAAGTATTTATGGAAATTGATATTTTCCATAAATAAAATATTTGATTAGATTCTAGAAATTTGTTTCCTAATTTAATCTTGATTTGATTTGGGAAATCAAATCTTTAAAATATTTTATTTCCATAAGTAGTTTTGAAGATTTAGGAAATTGGTTTCCTAAATAGATTTTCCTTAATCAAATAATTCCATGAATAAAATATGTGATTAGATTTGGAAATTTGTTTCCTAATTTAATTATGATTTGATTTGGAGAATCAAATCTTAAACATATTTTATTTCCATAAATAGTTATGACATATAAGGAAATATTGTACATGACATAATTGTATGACATGTAGTTGCATTAGATGCATAACATAATGCCATGCGTGTCGTGACATGTAGATGTATGCCATGTATGCCATGCCATGTAGATAATAGTTATTTGCATGCAAAGAGGATGAGACATAAAACCCTAACTCAATATTAAAGCCTACACCTTCCATTAATATGGTTAGAACCAGAGTTCTGTTTCTTGTTTGGGTTGTTGGACTCACTCCAAGCCCGGCTCGAACCTAAACATGTTCAAATCATTGGAATAGTTTAACTCTAATATGGTAAGAGTCAGAGGTCAATCGTTAGTTTGGGTTGTTGGACTCACTCCAAGCCTGGCTAATTGGTTGAATGCGCTCTAACCATATTAAAACTATTTCGCGATTAATGGGTCGGCTTTAACTTGGAGCATCGATTTGTTGGACTCACTCCAAGGTCGATGTGAAGAGAGGTGAAGTTGGGTGCTATGCATATGATGCATACTTGTTAATGTGTTAACAACCCAATGTATGTGTAAACATTCAATTAGTTGATAGCACATTGTGATAGTTACATATACATGATATGTAATCGATATTTGATACCCACCATCATAGCTAAGAATGGCTTGTTGGACTCTCCAAGGTTGTTCTTATCTATGATGGATATCACCATTCGAGATGGACCTACGATCTCCAAGTGATTTTGGGGTTTTGAATTGAAAAAAATGAATGGGATTTATAAATGTATATTGATGCATTTTAAAATCATCTTTCTCATATATGCTCGCTTTTGTATTTCTAAGTTAATATATTGATCATGATGTGTTTGAATTTATGCTCCATTTTGGATTCAAATAAATTGATCGGGCCAAACTTCTTGGACTAGCTTAGAAACTTGAGAATTGTTCTCAAGGTGGAAAAGCTTGTATGTCCTCAAGCGCCTCTTCCGCCCATCCTAGTGACAATGCAACTCTGGACCAATTGTTGGCCTATCGTAAACATGTGAGTGATTACGAACAAATGAGTCGCATCATGCTAGCCATGATGGAACCCAAGCTTACGATAGCGCATGAGCATATGGATGCTCATATCGTAGTCCTTCATCTTTGTGAGTTGGTTGATGAGAAAATGAGATTCAAAGGTTCAAGTCTCAAAGCTCCTCTTCACCTCGAGATGCTAGGAGGTTCATACGTGGTATCGCCAATATGTCAAGACTGGGAGTCTTCTCGAGAAGCATGAGTAGGACCAGTGTTGTTAGTTGATTCCTCAAAGAAAGGTTCTAAGAGGAAGTCAAAGGAACAACAGAAGGGAAAGAAGAGAAGGGCTAAGAAGGTAGAACTAGCACAAAAGGAAACTTGCCATCATTATGGCAAGGAGAGACATTTGCGAAGAAAAGTGCAAGATTTATCTTGAGTCCGTGAAGAAGGATAAGGCATCGGATGCCCCATCTTCTTCAGAAATCTTCTTTATTGATTGTCATTCTATTTCCTTAGACACTTGGGTATTGGATACTGGGTGTGGCTCACATATATGTAATGACATACATGGGCTAAGGAATAGAAGAAGACTCGTCAAGGGAAAGTCAAATTTACGTGTTGGGAATGGAGCAAAGGTTGCTGCACTCGCCATCAGATCGTATTTGTTGAAACTCCCTGCAGGACTTGTCTTAGAACTCGACAATTGCTTTTATATTCCTTCGTTGATAAAGAACATCATTTCTATTTCTTGTTTAAATAGAAATGGTTTCCATTTGACGTTTAGTAACAATTGTTGTTACATAACTTTGAATGGGGTTCTTTATGGGGACCGAACTTTAAGCAATGGTGTTTATACGCTTGGACGATCCAAAGGACATTTCAATATCGAGCGAGCAACAAGCGTGCTCGAAAGGATAATCACATAGACTCCTATATGTGGCATTGTCGTCTTGGCCATATAAGCAAGAAACGCATGTCCGAATTACACCGATGTGGAATTCTGGAATCGTTTGAATTGGATTCATACGATACATGCTAATCATGCTTAAAAGGCAAGATGACTAAGTTACCTTTTACTGGAAAAGGTGAACGAGTGGGAGAGTTACTAGGTCTAGTACATACTGATGTATGTGGACCTATGTCAACTCAAGCATTAGGAGGCTATAGCTACTTCATTACCTTCACCGATGATCACTCACGGTTTGGGTATGTGTTCTTGATGAAACACAAGTCCAAGCCTTTGAAAGGTTCAAAGAATTCAGAAATGAAGTAGAGAAACAACATGACAAGAGTATTAAAATACTGATCGGATCGAGGTGGTGAATACTTAAGTCAAGAGTTTCTTGATTATCTAAGAGACAATGGCATATTGTCTCAATGGACTCCGCCTATACACCACAAAGATAATGGTGTATCCGAGAGGACCTTGTTGGACATGGTCAGTCAATGATGAATCATGCAACTCTTCCCAAGTCCTTTTGGGGCTATGCACTTTGATAAATTGCTTACTTGTTAAATGTAATGCCTACTAAGGTAGTCTCAACTACTCCATATGAGATATGGAATGGTAAGAAACCTCATGTATCTTACTTGAAGATATGGGGTTGTCCCGCTTATGTGAAGCGATCAGACGCATAAATTGATGCTAAGTCCGATAAATGTCTATTTATTGATACCCTAAGGAAACAAGGGGTTACTAATTCTATCATCCCGTGGAACAAAAGGTGTTTGTTTCAAGGCATGTTGTTTCTAGAGAAAGAGTTTCTCTTGCAAGAAAACAAGGGGAGTGTCGCTGAGCTTGAGGAGGCTCGAGAGACTCAAATAGACATTGATGAGATACTGTGAGCACAACAAACAACTCATAGTGATGAGCAATCTTGGACCTATTGTAACACCACATCTTCAGAGATCCGTAGAACACGCAATATTCCCGAGAGATATGGATTTCGTAAGTGAATCGAACGACGGTTACTCATTGATGATGAGGAGCCTACCAGCTTATGAAGAAGTGCCGACAAGTTCAGAAGGGATAAGTGGCTTGGTGCCATGAAGTCGGAAATGGATTCCATGTACGAAAACCAAGTTTGGAACTTGGTTGACCCACCAAGGCATAAAGCCTATAGGGTGCAAGTGGTTTTCAAGAAGAAAACGACATGGATGGTAATGTGATTACCTATAAGGTTAGATTGGTGGCAAAGGATATCGCCAAAAACAAGGTGTTGATTATGACGAAACCTATTCGCTCGTAGCTATGCTTAAATCCATTCGATGCTCCCGCCATAGCGGCTCATTATGATTATGAGATATGGCAGATGGATGTGAAAATTTTCCTTAATGGAAACTGCCGAGGACGTGTATATGATACACTGAGGGTTTCACATCGGTTGATAAAACCAAGGTATGCAAATCATGACGATCCATTTATGGATCAAGCAAGCATCCAGAGTCGAATATCCGCTTTGATGAGACGATCAAAAGTTTGATTTCTCACAAAATCCGCATTTAACCTTGTGTGTACAAGAAGGTTAGTGGGAGTGCAAATGTGTTCCTAGTATTGTATGTCGATGACATATTACTTATAGGAAACGATGTGTCAATCTTACACCGCTAAGGTTTGGTTATCCAAGACATTCTCCATGAAAGACGGGAGAAGCAACCTACATCCTGGGATTAAGATCTATAGAGATAGATCAAATGGTTGCTTGGTCTTTCGCAGCCTACATATATAGACCGAAAGCAAAGAGGTTTAGCATGTCGGAATCCAAGAAAGGTTATCGCCCATCGTGCATGGGGTACACCTTTCAAGTCTATGTGTCCGCGCACGTAAGATTTAGAGGATTTGCATGAGTAAGATTCCTATGCATCCGCAATAGGATCTATCATGTATGCTATGTTATGTACGAGGCCCGATGTATCGTATGCTCGAGTGTCACGGCAGATACTACCACCGATCCAGAATGGATCATTGGCGTTAAGACGATCCTAAGTACTTGAGAAGAACTAAGGATGTGTTCCTAATATACGGAGAAGGGTACATGGTGATACGTGGTATACGGATGATGCCAATCCGCATGCATAAGGATGATTCCATGTCTTAGTCCGGGTATGTATTCACCTAGAATGGAGGCGCAATAAGTTGGAAAGGTTCCAAGCTTGACACTATAGCGGATTACGCCACTAAAGCGAGAATACGTTGCGACTTTAGGCGACAAAGGCGATTTGGATCAAGTAGTTCATCTATGAACTTGATGTGGTCTCATCGAATGATCCAAACATGTGTCGCCCGCTATCATCTTATCGGAGAGATCATCGATGGGAATGAAATACAAATCGAGAAAATTCCCCTTTGAAAGGAACTTAGCGGATCCTTTGACTAAAGCATTACCTCAAAGTAAGTTTGAGGTCATGTTAGTGCTTATGGTATTGGATACTGTAGCGATTGGCATTAGGCCAAGTGGGAGTCTGTTAGTAATATATGAGAGATGTCCTAAGGCAATCGTCTTATGTATGAACCATTTATATGATAAATGAAGATTCACTATTTGAGTATACATGTTTAATGTATTTGATTGGATCTTAAACTCATTTACTGAATGTCCACGATACGATTCACAGCATGAGAGAATTTGTGATTGGATCACAACTAGTGAGTATCTCTACATGTGTAATTGTGATGTATCGGAATTATCCTAGTCGATGAATTGATGGATTTGGACACCATCATTACATCAGACTAAACAGTATACTCCTTGGTGTATCAAGCGGTGATTCTCCTTTGGAGACATAGTGATGTCGGAGTTGATCGTGGATGCTAGTTATGGTAACTAGTTCATTGGAGTGACCGGTAGTAAGACTTCATATGGTTCTCTGCATATATAGATATGTCAATGAAGTTCTTCTTTGTGGCTTAAGTCGATGTTCCTTTGACTTGCGGTATTCAAGTCATCTTGATCATGGAGACTTATGCTTTGACATCTTAAGCAAACATCTCTAAGGAGATGTGGACCGGGATGATTGGGTATAAGTCGAAGTGATCGAAAGGTGTTTGAATAGCCTATAAAGTTCACCACTCCTTGCGAGGAGATGTATACCCATGGCCTCGTCGGATTGTTACTAAAGTCTTTGGCCAAAGCATTACATGTTTAGAGTAAGGTACTCTTGATACATGTGGAGTAACTAGAATCCGTGGGGCGAGGAAATGATACTTGGGCTAGGTGTGGCGTAGTCGGCCTAGTGAGGGGGCCCGACACAATAGACCATGTCACGAACCAAGTGGGTATAAGATGAGTGAAGGGAATGGGGCCGCGATTCATTCGAGCTCTTGAAGGGTTTGAAATAGTTACGGATCAGCGTTGATCTTTTCGGTTAATTGGGGATCATGATGTACTACTAGGTGCCACTCATGATCGTTCTATAATTAATGGTTAATTATAGATGGCCAACATAAACCGAGAACCTATTTGGTCACACGCACAACGAGGGTAATCCAAAGGATTTAAAACGAGCTTGAGAATGGGATTCTCAGACCGGGAGAAACTAAGTTTGGTTGGACCAAACATAAAGCGAGCATGAAATCGTTTCAGTCGCAATGGAAGCGTGGATGGGCCGTGTCTTATGAAGACATAATGGATGGACCAAAATGGTTTGGTTCTAATCCAATGGATGAGAATAAACCAAAGGGTTTGGTTTATTTTAAACGAATGAACCAAAAGTTGGTTTGGTTCGTTTTAACTTAAAATAAACCATCATGGTTTGGTTTATTTTAACTTATCTTAATGGAGCGGGTTAACGGGCTTTATGGATATGATCAACAATAAACGAGAACCTATTTGGTCACACGCACAACGAGGGTAATCCAAAGGATTTAAAACGAGCTTGAGAATGGGATTCTCAGACCGGGAGAAACTAAGTTTGGTTGGACCAAACATGGAGCGAGCATGAAATCGTTTCAGTCGCAATGGAAGCGTGGATGGGTCGTGTCTTATGAAGACATAATGGATGAACCAAAATGGTTTGGTTCTAATCCAATGGATGAGAATAAACCAAAGGGTTTGGTTTATTTTAAACGAATGAACCAAAAGTTGGTTTGGTTCGTTTTAACTTAAAATAAACCATCATGGTTTGGTTTATTTTAACTTATCTTAATGGAGCGGGTTAACGGGCTTTATGGATATGATCCATTAACCATTAAGAGAATTAGTTCTCTATAAAATAGGGCTTAAACCTAACCTAATCAAAATTGTGGGCCCAACATCTGAAGTTGCCGCCCACCCTTGTTGAAGGATTTCGCAACTCAAGAGCAGCGACAGCCCTTGTGCGTCAAGTCGCTCGGCGGTGCGTCCAAGCTCCAGCGGTGAACCTCCGGATCCCCTATAGGTTTGGCATCAAGGTGAGTTCTTCTCCTTGTTTTGGCCGCGCCTATCTCCTCCACCAAGCTGTCCAGTTTTCTGGACAGCTTCTTCTCCTCTCGTCGGAGCGTCGTTTGGACGACGGTTAGTGCTCCGACAGCGGCTAACATACCGGGGATTTGATCTCCGGTAATCCTCTGAGGTGGAGGACGAAGGATTCGTCAATCGGTTGACGAATACCTCTCCGGAGAAGCAAGTCTTGAGGACTTGTTTTAGGTCCGAATTTGGATTCGGACCGTGATCATCTCTCGATCACGTCGTCTTCAACACGAGGCTAGTAACCCGTACGAAGACGAAGCTCGTGGCTTGGCGAAGTCATCCCGAGGAGCTCGGCGTGGATACGGATAGAGACGATTCTTACGAGAATCGTTCCGGTTGATGCCGTTCCCGCTACACGTCATACGGAAGGTATAACGTAGTTTAAATTTCTTTTATTACAATTTTAATTTACGGTTATGTCTACACTTGTTGTAATAGCATGCATGTGTTGTGTGTGTTGTAATAAATAGGAGTATTTATTATTTTTATTGCTTCCGCTGTGCTCATGTTTACGAAACATGATCGAACACACACACGCCGCGGTGCCGGAAACCCAACATAAATGATAGCATAAATAAACATTGCCAATGATCATGATGTCATGGCATAAAGATGAAATCTAAACATACATGACATTTAGGGATGAAATAGACTATAGGGATGTACCAAAAAAAAAGTTCATTTCATTAATCACAAAGTTAAAAGGCAACGCCTTACACATGTAAAGGAAAACAAACAAAAGAAAATCAAAATGCAGTGGACGACTATCTAAGATGAAATCAATGAAGTTAAATTGTGCGGGTTAATGAATGTCTTCGTGAGATGAGAAGGATGGAGGCACTAGGGCTCAGCACTGCCCAATGTCTAATTGGGAGATGACCAAGAGCTGGAACTCCCAGTGCTCTGGCGAAATGCTTGGTGCTCGAAGATGAATCTTCGACGAATTAAAATGGGTATCTATCACCTCCTCAAATGCATCGATGCGAAGACGAAGAGGCCAGGATCCGCACAAGCGTCTCCTGTAATCGGACCCACCAGGCGCCTCGGTGTTGACATTGCTATTTGGCCGTCATGGCCCAAGTCATGGATGCGATTCAAGCCCACTTGAAAAAGATGCATAGTGGTCATTACATGTGGATATAGGCTTGATGGATATTCTTGGATGGATCTGGATGGAACCAGATGCCACTGAGTCGTGACCAAGAGTGCATGTGAACTTTGCCGCTTTTTAATAATTGAATGATGCAATGGAATGTGTTCATACTAATATTCATATCTAACCTTTGAATGCATGCATAGCAGATGTAGATGTGAGGAAAAGCCAACCCACAGGTGACTATAGGAAGGATGCAATGAGCAATGACCTTATAAAGGACATTGTCAGGAGAAGAAATATCGTTCGAGGGGAAAAGATTAACATTTAATGGACGAGGACTGTGATATAATTGA
This sequence comes from Wurfbainia villosa, assembly GCA_025175895.1. NCBI lineage: Eukaryota > Viridiplantae > Streptophyta > Magnoliopsida > Zingiberales > Zingiberaceae > Wurfbainia > Wurfbainia villosa. The sequence continues at coordinate 38,962,621 of CM046006.1, forward strand.
TCATGAAGGGAGTCTAGGGAAATGTACTCAAAAGTGGATGGAAGAGGCTCACTCAAAGAAGGATAGAAAAGAAACTTACTCTTGGATGGGCGACATCCGAGGAAGTCGGCCCAGATCTGGGGAGTGAAGTCCAGATCGCGTTGAGCAACGCGAGTTCGGTACCTCCCCTCTCCAACCGGTCACAAGTTATTGAAAAATTCTGAAAGCAAAGTAGAATTGACCGAGTGTTCACAAAAAAACACCTAGTTGTAGGCGGATGATGATAATAATGTCAAAGCAGTGGTCTTGAAAGAATTTGGGGTCCAATGCTTGTAGAGGAATGAGTTGAAATTTATTTTTGTGAAATGCAAGCTCATGGCCCGGAGTGGGAAACCGATCATCAGTAGAGGGTTGAGGGTTCGACGAGCTCTTAACGACAGGTGGTGGACGGGTACATTTAGTTGCAAAATGCTTAATTCTAAGTATGCATATTTGAAAGAAAGGAAGAATGTAGGTCAAGAATGCATGATGATGATGAATGCATCACAAAAACAAACAAAGGCAACAGTGGTTAGTGAATCAAGAGTAGATAAACAAAGAATCCAAGAGTAGGGGTGAGGGTTTACCTAGGAGGCATGGTGGAAAGCTGCTAATGACCAAAAATGGCATCGGAGTTGAGGTTCCACGAAGCCCCAACCGAAGGGGTAGGTTGTGGTGGAGACCGGGGATTGAAACGGTGAGAAGAAAGGGTCCTCGAGTCAAAAGAGCCTTCGAGCACGAGAACCGGCCGGTGAGATCACCGAAAAAAGAGAGAAGGGAGCGAGAAGGTCACGGCGGAAACACACGTCGGAAGAAGAAGAGGAGAGGGTTCGGGTTTTTCGCGAGTCAAACTGGTGGGATAATTCTAATACCCATGACAAAAGTCAATCACAGTGAACTCAACATGGAAGGTAGCGGTCAACTATGAATGGTTCTACGACGAGGTCGACTACCATAAATAGTAATCGAGTGAGTAGGGTGAACCTGAAACATAAAGCATCCGATTGGCGATAAGCACCATTTGTCTGCTATCAGTCTGATAGATTTTCTTGCTAGTTTGGGAAATGTATAATTAATTCAATAAAGATCAAAAAATCATGAAATTTTGTGGACAACTTTGTTAGATCATTTTCTATCATGGAAAAATAGTTTTAAAAATATGTCACTTCTAGATTTTGATATTGTCACAAACTTGAGACTTAGCAAAAGTTATGAAGTTTTTGCAAGCTTTGTATCACTTTTGCTTATCAAGTGCCAACTGTTTTTCAAAAAAAAAAAATGATCAACATAAACATGATGTCATGACATGGTATATGACAAATAAATCTTGGCAAATAAAATATTGATAATTTTTTATTTTTCCATATTACTAGCTTATCCCAAGTGTGCCAAAAACCCAAAATGACACACCTCAACCTCTAAACCTAAATTGTGCCAATTTGATTGATTTTTCACTTTCATAAACGACATTGGCACATCCTAAAAACCATTAGGATTAAAAATCATCATTATTTCCAAAGTACCCCATTACCTTGGAAATGACCAAAAGTGCCACATTTACCATGGTTAGGTTAACTACCTATCCATTCAAGGTTGGCACACCTAAACCCATTTAGCGTGAATCAATCACACTCATAGGAACCCAATACCTATTGGAGCTCCTTGGGTTTACTAGGTATTCGCTAGGGATAACTTCCCTAGATACCCTCCTAATGACCCTCCTAGGCTTAGAAGCCTTGGCCATTTGGGTCTTGCCTAGGTTAGCTCTAGGGTAACTCCCCTTGTAACCTTCTTAGTGACTTCCCTAGGTTTCTTCAAAATCCTAGCCACTAGGCATCTACCATGGTCAACTCTAGGGATGACTTCCCTTGTGACCTTGGTTTTCCTAGACATAGATTGAGTTCCATAATAGAATGGAACATTGTGATAGGTCTTTTTGGGCTTAAGCTTGCCCTTGGATGGTTCTTTCTTTCTAAAAACTAAGTTTTGACTCTTAGACCTAGATTTTTGATACTTTGACCCTTGTATTTGATTTTGCATTTTTGCAAGGGTCTCGGCTTTGTTCGATCATGTTTCGTAAACATGAGCACAGCGGAAACAATTAAAATAATAAATCTATATTTATTACAACACACACAACACACGCATGCATATTACAACAAGTGTAGACATAGCCGTAAATTAAAATTTGCAATAAAAGAAATTTATCTACGTTATACCTTTCGTATGACGTGTAGCGGGAACGGCATCAACCGGAACGATCCTCGTAAGAATCGTCTCTATCCGTATCCACGCCGAGCTCCTCGGGATGACTTCGCTAAGTCACGAGCTTTGTCTTCGTATGGGTTACTAGCCTCGTGTTGAAGACGACGTGATCGAGAGATGATCACGATCCGAATCCAAATTCGGATCCTAAAACGAGTTCTCAAAACTCGCTTCTCCGGAGAGGTATTTGTCAACCGTTTGACGAATCCTTCGTCCTCCACCTCAGAGGATTACCGGAGATCAAATCCCCGGTAAGTTAGCCGCTGTCGGAGCACTAACCGTCGTCCAAACGATGCTCCGACAACAAAGAAACAAGCTGTCCAGAAAAACTGGACAGCTTTTGGTGGAGGAATAGAGGCCGGCCAAAGGAGATGTGGAGCTCACCTTATCACCGAACCCACAAGAGATCACCGGAGCATCGCCGGAGCATCGCTGGCTGAAGCTTGGATGCCGGCGGCAAGGAGGTGGCAGCAGCTCCATGAAGTTGGCGGCAACACCATGTTGGGCGGCAACAACAAAAGGAGGCTAGGGTTGGGCGGCCAAAACTTGATTAGCTTTAGGGTTAGGGTTTAAGCCCTATTTTATAGAGAACTAATTCTCTTAATGGTTAATGGATCATATCCATAAAGCCCGTTAACCCGCTCCATTAAGATAAGTTAAAATAAACCAAACCATGATGGTTTATTTTAAGTTAAAGCAACCGAACCAACTTTTGGTTCATTCGTTTAAAATAAACCAAACCCTTTGGTTTATTCTCATCCATTGGATTAGAACCAAACCATTTTGGTTCATCCATTACGTCTTCATAAGACCGCCCATCCACGCTTCCATTGTGAAACGATTTCATGCTCGCTTTATGTTTGGTCCAACCAAACATAGTTTCTCTCGATGCGAGAATCCCATTCTCAAGCTCGTTTTAAATCCTTTGGATTACACTCGTTGCGTGTGACCAAATAGGTTCTCGGTTTATGTTGGCCGTCTATAATTAACCATTAATTATAGAAGCGATCATGAGTGGCACCTAGTAGTACATCATGATCCCCAATTAGCACGAAAAGATCAGCGGTTGATCGAACTATTTACGAAACCCTTGATGGCTCGAATGAATCGTGCCCCATTCCCTTCACTCATCTTATACCCACTTGGTTGAGGACATGGTCTATAGTGTCGATCCCCACTAGGTGACTCGTCACACCTAGCCCAGTATCATTTCCTCGTCCTCACAGTTCTAGTTACTCCACATGTATCGAAGAGTACCTTACTCTAAACATGTAATGCTTTGGCCAAAGACTTTAGTAACAATCCGACGAGAGGCCATGGGTATACATCTCCTGCGAGTGGTGAATCCTTTATAGGCTATTCAAACACCTTGATCACTTGACTTATACCCAATCATCCGGGTCCACATCTCCTTAGAGATGTTTGCTTAAGATGTCAAAGCATAAGTCTCCATGATCAAGATGACTTGAATACCACAAGTCGAAGGAACATCGCACTTAAGCCACAGTAAGAACTTCATTGACATATCTATATATGCAGAGAACCATATGAAGTCTTACGGCTGGTCACTCCAATGAACTAGTTACCATAACTAGCATCCACGATTAACTCCGGACATCACTATGTCTCCAGCCAGTGAGAATCAGCTGCTTGGATACACCAAGGAGTATACCTCGTGCTAGTCTCGGCAATTGATGGTGTCAAATCCATCGATTCATCGACTAGGATAATTGATACATCACAATTACACATGTAGAGATACTCACTAGTTGTGATCCAATCACAAAATTCTCTCATCTTTGTGAATCGTATCATGGACATTGATAAATGAGTTTAAGATCAATCAAATACATAAAACATGTATACTCAAATAGTGAATCTTCATTTATCATATAAATGGTTCATACATAAAGCGATTGCCTTAGGACATCTCTCATATATTACTAACGGACTCCCTTGGCCTAATGCCAATCGCTACGGTATCCAATACCATAAGCTCTAACATGACCCTCAAACTTACTTTGAGGTAATGCCTTAGTCAAAGGATCCGCTAAGTTCCTTTCAGTGGGAATTTTCTCGATTTGTATTTCGTTCCTACTGATGATCTCTCTGATAAGATGATAGCGGCGAAGCACATGTTTGGATCGTTGATGAGACCTTGGCTCTTTCGCCTGTGCAATTGCTCCATTGTTGTCATGACCGGTATTGCTTCAACAATGGCGGATCACACCAAGTTCATCGAACTTCTTGATCCAAACCGCTTCTTCTTTGCGAAGCGCAATGTATTACGCCTCGAGTGGTAGAATCCGCTCTGATGTCTTGTTTGGAACCTTTTCCAACTCATTGCGCGCATTCAAGGTGAACACGTATCGGTGAGACACAGGAATCATCCTTATGCATGCGGAAGGTGGCATCCGTATACCCGCGTATCACCATGTCCCCTTCTCCATATATTAGGAACACATCCTTAGTTCTTCTCAAGTACTTAAGGATCGTCTTATGACCACCCAATGATCCATTCCTGGATCAGACTGGTATCTGCTCGTGACACTCAGAGCATACGATACATCGGGCCTCGTACATAACATAGCATACATGATAGATCCTATTGCGGATGCATAGGGAATCTTACTCATGCAAATCCTCTCGTCTTCTGTGCGCGGACACATAGACTTCGAAAGGTGTACCCCATGCACGATGGGTAGAAACCTTTCTTGGATTCGACATGCTAAACCTCTTTGCTTTTCGGTCTATATATGATGCGAAAGACCAAGCAAGTTTGATCTATCTCTATAGATCTTAATCCCGAGGATGTAGGTTGCTTCTCAGTCTTTCATGGAGAATGTCTTGGATAACCAAACCTTCAGCTATTGTAAGATTGAAACATCGTTTCCTATAAGTAGTATGTCATCGACATACAATACTAGGAAATCATTGCACTCCCACTAACCTTCTTGTACACACAAGGTTCGTCTGGATTTTGTGAGAAATCAAACTTTTTGATTGTCTCATCAAAACGGATATTCCAGCTCCTAGATGCTTACTTCAATCCATAAATGGATCGTCATAATTTGCATACCTTGGTTTTATCAACCGATGTGAAACCCTCAGGCTGTATCATATACACGTCCTCGAGCAGGTTTCCATTAAGGAAAGCTGTTTTCACATCCATCTTCCATATCTCATAATCATAATGAGCCGCTATGGCGGGAGCATCGAATGGATTTAAGCATAGCTACGCGAATAGGTTTCGTCATAATCAACACCTTGTTTTTGGCGATATCCTTTCGCCACCAATCTAGCCTTATAGGTAATCACATTACCATCCATCGGTTTCTTCTTGAAAACCACTTGCACCCTATAGGCTTTATGCCTTGGTGGGTCAACCAAGTTCCAAACTTGGTTTTTCGTACATGGAATCCATTTCCGACTTCATGGCACCAAGCCACTTATCCCTTCTGAACTTGTCGGCACTTCTTCATAAGCTGGTAGGCTCCTCATCATCAATGAGTAACACGTCGTTCGATTCACTTACGAAATCCATATCTCTCGGGAATATTGCGTGTTCTGCGGATCTCTGAAGATGTGGTGTTACAATAGGTCCAGTAGATTGCTCATCACTATGAGTTGTCGGTATTGTTGTGCTCACCGGTATCTCATCAATGTCTATTTGAGTCTCTCGAGCCTCCTCAAGCTCGAGCGACACTCCCCTTGTTTTCTTGCAAGAGAAACTCTTTCTCTAGAAACCACATGCCTTGAAACAAACACCTTTTGTTCCACGGGATGATAAATTAGTAACCCCTTGTTTCCTTAGGGTATCAATAAATAGACATTTATCGGACTTAGCATCGATTTATGCGTCTGATCCACTTCACATAAGCAGGACAACCCCATATCTTCAAGTAAGATACATGAGGTTTCTTACCATTCCATATCTCATATGGAGTAGTTGAGACTACCTTGGTAGGCATTCTGTTTAACAAGTAAACAGCTGTCTGAAGTGCATAACCCCAAAAGGACTTGGGAAGAGTCTCATGATTCATCATTGACCTGACCATGTCCAACAAGGTCCGGTTACGCCTTTCAGATCACCATTATGCTGTGGTGTATAGGGCGGAGTCCATTGAGACAATATGCCATTGTCTCTTAGATAATCAAGAAACTCTTGACTTAAGTATTCACCACCTCGATCCGATCGAAGTATTTTAATACTCTTGTCATGTTGTTTCTTTACTTCATTTCTGAATTCTTTGAACCTTTCAAAGGCTTCAGACTTGTGTTTCATCAAGAACACATACCCAAACCGTGAGTGATCATCGGTGAAGGTAATGAAGTAGCTATAGCCTCCTAAAGCTTGAGTTGACATAGGTCCACATACATCAGTATGTACTAGACCTAGTAACTCTCCCACTCGTTCACCTTTTCCAGTAAAAGGTAACTTAGTCATCTTGCCTTTTAAGCATGATTCGCATGTATCGTATGAATCTAATTCAAGCGATTCGAATTCCACATCGGTGTAATTCGGACATGCGTTTCTTGCTTATATGGCCAAGGCGACAATGCCACATATAGAGTCTATGTGATTATCCTTTCGAGCATGCGTGTTGCTCGCCGATATTGAAAATGTCCTTTGGATACGTCCAGCGTATAAATGCCATTACTCAAAGTTCCAGTTCCATAAAGTCGCCATTCAAAGTTATATAACAACAATTGTTACTAAAGCGTCAAATGGAAACCATTTCTATTTAAACAAGAAATAGAAATGATGTTCTTTATCAGAGAAGGAACATAAAAGCAATTGTCGATTCTAAGACAAGTCTCTAGGGAGTTTGACAAATACGTTCGATGGCGAGTGCGGCAACCTTTGCTCCATTCCCAACACGTAAATTTGACTCTCCTTGGCGAGTCTTCTTCTATTCCTTAGCCCATGTATGTCATTACATATATGTGAGCCACACCCGATATCAATACCCAAGTGTTTGAGGAAATAGAATGACAATCAATATGAAGATATATGAAGAAGATGGGGCATCATGCCTTATTCTTCACGGACTCAAGATAAATCTTGCACTTTCTTCAAATGGCTCTCCTTGCCATAATGATGGCAAGTTTCCTTTTAATGCTAGTTCTACCTTCTTAGCCTTTCTCTTCTTTCCCTTCTCTTTGTTCCTTTGACTTCCTCTTAGAACCTTTCTTGAGGAATCAACTAACAACCGTCCCCTGCTCATGCTTCTCGAGAAGACTCCACAGTCTTGACATATTGGCGATACCAGATGAACCTCCTAGCATCTCGGAGGTGAAGAGGAGCTTTGAGACTTGAACCTTTGAATCTCACTTGCTCATCAACCAACTCACAAAGATGAAGGACTACGATATGAGCATCCATATGCTCATGCTTGCTTTCGTAGCTTAGGTTCCATCGTGGCTAAGCATGATGCAACTCATTTGTTGAGAATCACTCACATGTTTACGATAGGCCAACAATTGGTCGAGTTGCATTGTCACTAGGGAGCGGAAGAGGCGAGGACATTTGCAAGCTTTTCACCTTGAGAACAATTCTCGTTCTAAGCGATCCATGAAGCTCGGCCCGATCAATTTATTGAATCAAAATGGAGCATAAATTCAAACACATCATGATCAATATATTAACTTAGAAATACAAAAGCGAGCATATATGAAAGATGATTTTAAAATGCATCAATATACATTTATAAATCCCATTCATTTTTGAATTTCAAAAACCCCAAAATCACTTGGAGATTGTAGGTCCACTCTCGAATGGGCTGATATCCATCATAGTTATGAACAACCTTGGAGAGAGTCAACAAGCCATTCATAACTCGATGGTAGGTATCAATCTATACCGATTGCATATCACGTATATGCAACTATCACAATGTGCTATCAACTAATTGAATGTTCACACATACATCGGGTTGTTAACACATTAACAAGTATGCATCATATGCATAGCACCCAACTTCACCTCCTTTACATCGACCTTGGAGAGTCCAACAAGCCGATGCTCGGGTTAAAGCCAACCCATTAATCAACATAGTTTTAATATGGTTAGGCGCATTCAACCAATTAGCCCAGCTTGGAGAGAGTCCAACAACCAAAGCTAACGATTGACCTCGACTCTTACCATATTAGTATTAAACTATTCCATGGTTTGAACATGTATTGAGGTTGAGGGGCTTGGAAAGTCAACAACCCAAACAAGAAGCGGAACTCTGGTTCTAACCATATTAATGGAAGGTGTAGGCTTTAATATTGATTAGAGGTTTTATGTCTCATCCTCTTTGCATGCAAATAACTATTATCTACATGGCATGGCATACATGGCATACATCTACATGTCACGACACATGGCATAATGTTATGCATCTAATGCAATTACATGGCATACAATTATGTCATGTATATAATTTCCTTATATGTCATAACTATTTATGGAAATAAAATATGTTTAAGATTTGATTCTCCAAATCAAATCATAATTAAATGAAACAAATTTCCAAATCTAATCACATATTTTATTCATGGAATTATTTGATTAAGAAAATCTATTTAGGAAACCAATTTCCTAAATCATTAAAACTACTTATGGAAATAAAATATTTTAAGATTTGATTTCCCAAATCAAATCATGATTAAATTAGGAAACAAATTTCCAGAATCTAATCAAATATTTTATTTATGGAAAATATCAATTTCCATAAATACTTCCAACTTTCCAAAAGTGGAAGATTTCCATAAATACTTCTAGACTTTCCAAAATTGAAAAATTTCCATAAATACTTCTAAATTTCCAAAATTTAGAAAATTTCCAGAAATACATTATGACTATCGCAAAACCATTTTTACGATTATGTCGAAATACAACCTGGGCTCTGATACCACTGTTGGGTTTCCGGCACCGCGGCGTGTGTGTGTTCGATCATGTTTCGTAAACATGAGCACAGCGGAAGCAATTAAAATAATAAATCTATATTTATTACAACACACACAACACACGCATACATATTACAACAAGTGTAGACATAACCGTAAATTAAAATTTGCAATAAAAGAAATTTATCTACGTTATACCTTTCGTATGACGTGTAGCGGGAACGGCATCAACCGGAACGATCCTCGTAAGAATCGTCTCTATCCGTATCCACGCCGAGCTCCTCGGGATGACTTCGCTAAGTCACGAGCTTCGTCTTCGTATGGGTTACTAGCCTCGTGTTGAAGACGACGTGATCGAGAGATGATCACGATCCGAATCCAAATTCGGATCCTAAAATGAGTTCTCAAAACTCGCTTCTCCGGAGAGGTATTCGTCAACCGTTTGACGAATCCTTCGTCCTCCACCTCAGAGGATTACCGGAGATCAAATCCCCAGTAAGTTAGCCGCTGTCGGAGCACTAACCGTCGTCCAAACGATGCTCCGACAACAAAGAAACAAGCTGTCCAGAAAAACTGGACAGCTTTTGGTGGAGGAATAGAGGCCGGCCAAAGGAGATGTGGAGCTCACCTTATCACCGAACCCACAAGAGATCACCGGAGGGTCGCCGGAGCATCGCCGGCTGAAGCTTGGATGCCGGCGGCAAGGAGGTGGCAGCAGCTCCATGAAGTTGGCGGCAACACCATGTTGGGCGGCAACAACAAAAGGAGGCTAGGGTTGGGCGGCCAAAACTTGATTAGCTTTAGGGTTAGGGTTTAAGCCCTATTTTATAGAGAACTAATTCTCTTAATGGTTAATGGATCATATCCATAAAGCCCGTTAACCCGCTCCATTAAGATAAGTTAAAATAAACCAAATCATGATGGTTTATTTTAAGTTAAAACGAACCGAACCAACTTTTGGTTCATTCGTTTAAAATAAACCAAACCCCTTTGGTTTATTCTCATCCATTGGATTAGAACCAAACCATTTTGGTTCATCCATTACGTCTTCATAAGACGCGGCCCATCCACGCTTCCATTGCGACTGAAACGATTTCATGCTCGCTTTATGTTTGGTCCAACCAAACATAGTTTCTCTCGGTCTGAGAATCCCATTCTCAAGCTCGTTTTAAATCCTTTGGATTACACTCGTTGTGCGTGTGACCAAATAGGTTCTCGGTTTATGTTGGCCATCTATAATTAACCATTAATTATAGAACGATCATGAGTTGCACCTAGTAGTACATCATGATCCCCAATTAACCGAAAAGATCAACGGTTGATCCAGAACTGTTTCTGAAACCCTTCAGTAGCTCGAATGAATCATGCCCCATTCCCTTCACTCATCTTATACCCACTTGGTTCAGGACATGGTCTATAGTGTCAGTCCCCACTAGGCTGACTACGTCACACCTAGCCCAAGTATCATTTCCTTGTCCTACGGATTCTAGTTACTCCACATGTATCGAAGAGTATCTTACTCTAAACATGTAATGCTTTGGCCAAAGACTTTAGTAACAATCCGACGAGAGGCCATGGGTATACATCTCCTCGCAAGGAGTGGTGAATTAATTGCATGAGTAATTGCAAGTGAATTAAAAGCTTGCTTTTTGATCCTAAAACTAGAAGGTGCATTAAAATATACTGTAGGGTTTGCCTTAGAGGCTCCTCCTACATGTGATGCTCCCTCTTAGACCTTCTTCGTCCCCCTAGGGCATTGACTCCTAAAATGCCCCGGTTGTTGGCACTTGATACAAATGATGTGCTCCTTGCTTTTATGTGTTGGGGGACCAACATCCTTGGTCTTTTCTTGAGGTTTTGGTGTTGATTGACTTTTCTTGACATTCTTAGGACACTTGCTCTTGTAGTGTTCTACTTTTCTACACTCGAAGCATATAATATGATTTTTAATATTAATTGAGATGCTTGAGTTACCTAGGGTGGTGGTCGGTGCCAGAGTTGGTTCTTCTTCATCTTTCCCGGATGTTGATGGTATTTCTTGATTTTGCTCTCATTCTGGAGTAGATGGTCTCTCCTCCCCCTCAATCCTAGAAGTTGAGGTTTCTTCAACTTCTACCTCTTCCTTGGATGTTGATGGTCGTTCAATCTCCAATTCTTCCACTTTTTCTTCCTCCTTGGAAGTCGAGCACTCTTCGACTTCCGAATCCTCACTTTCTTGTGAGAATGAACTCTCTTCCTCCTCTTCCTTATCTTCTTGGATTAAGTGAGGCTCTTCATGGAATTTTGCCAATTTGTTCCATATCTCCTTGGCATCTTTGCAATCTCCTATCTTGATCAAAATATGATTAGGAATTACATTAAGCAATATACCCATTACCTTATTATTGATGTTGTAATATTGGAGTTGGTCTTGGCTCAAATTCTTCTTCTTGATTTTTCTTCCTTCTTCCTCTTTTGGAGTGTCTAAACCTACTAAGACACTAATCCAATTGTCAAAGTCACACATTAGAAAATGCATCATCCTACCTTTCCAATATGCAAAGTCTTCGCGGTCGAAGGAATGTGGAATGTTGATGTCATCACCCAATCTCTCATTGAGCTCCATTTTTCCCTCTAGCGCTTTTACTCGCGGGTGTTAATCCGTAGAAGAGCTCCAAGCTCTGATACCACTTGTTAAGACCTATGCGCCCGCTAGAGGAGGGTGAATAACATTTCATTGCTTAACGGAATTTGATCATTCTTGCGTGCTTGATTGTCTACAATGTTTGTTAGCACAGTGGAAATAATAGAAATACAAAACAAACACAAATACAATGCACAAGAAAACCATATAACGTGGTTTAGAACTGTATGGTTCCTACTCCACGGATTGAGCTCAAATGAGCTCTAGCGATGCTAACACACACCACTACTCAAATACTCCTTCTCGATAACACGTCAGAGGTGGAGAAACCTCGTACAAGTAATTACAACAGTAATAAAAAGACATACAAGAAAAATATAACTGAAATGTAAAGAACACTTTACAAACTAGGTTTTGAGCACTTTGCTTGTTGGTTCTTGGATGAGGTTGAAGAACCTTGAAATGCACCTGCACTTTGCCTTCAAATCACCTCAAGAAAGCTTCCAAAGAACCATTGGCCAAATCTCCCACGAACAACTCCTTTTAACCTGCATCGGGCTGGATTTTCGCCTGGCAGTCGACTGCCATAAGACCCCAATCGACTACCAACACTGTTGTGAGATAACGACTCGATCCACGCTAGAAAAACTCCAATAGGACTCTCATAAGTCGATTGCCAACATTAGCATTCAACTGCCAGTGCCCGTAGCCGACTGCCCAGTCGGCTATGGAGCATTCTATCCTCGCGACTAAATCATCAGTCGACTGCCATGCCTTTTCGGCCCTTAAATGACAATCAAGCACTAGTCGACACCGCCAAGACTCTCATAAGTCGACCGATAACCTCAAACATGAGGTTTAATCCCAAGTATGGTGCCCCCATACTTGCTAGACCACCCTTAGCCTAGACCTAAGCCTTCTAGCCACCTCCATCAGCCTCACGCCTATCAGATCCCTCCAAGTCATCCATGACTTGTTCATCCATATGCTAGCCTTCAGGTGCTTCCATCGGCTATTGTCATGCTAATGGTGTCTACATCGCCAAGACACTTTGGGCTTACGCTGCCAAGACTCCCGCTTGGACTTTACACCTCTAACCATTGAACTTATGCTGCCAAGACTCCATCCTTGGAATTTACGTCACCAATATACCCTTGGACTTTCCAATTGTCAAGACTCAAGATTGGACTTTCCCTTGCCAACCCATGTTGGACTTTCCATGCCAAGACCCATGCTTGGACTTTTCCTTGCCAAGACCCATGCTTGGAATTTCCTTTGCCAAGACCCATGCTAAGACTTTCCTTGCCAACTCATGTTGGACTTTCCATGCCAAGTACACAAGACTTGGACTTCTCCCATGACAATGGTCAAACCATCGTCAAACATCAAATATGACCTGGGTCGATTGCACCAACAATCTCCCCAACACATTGTCAAACATCAAAACACTACTCGATTCAAACTCGAGTCTGGTCAATCGTGACCTGGGTCGATTGCACCAACACTCACCGTCGGCCACCCCTCTTCTCCACCAAGGTCAGCAGTGATCAACCCTTCCTCCACCAAACTGCCATCCAACATCATCTTCTTCCTGATCGAGTCATCCGCACAACGCCTTCTTCGCCTGCCGAAGCCGCCGCCGCTTCTTCACTTAGGTCCATCCCCTGTCAACAACATCATCCAACTCCATTTCCAGTCGTCAATCGATCGGACCTAGGGTTTTCCCCCTCCGATTACTCCAATTGTCATCTCAGCCATCATCTTCTCTGGTAGAGTTATTTCTAGCTTTCGATCATTTCCTTCATCCATGTATAGATTCCTACCGCAATCTCCACAAACCCTTTGATGTGTTTTGATTGTTCTTCATTTCAAATTGTAATGCTTGTAATTAAATGATCTTCCATATTTAGAATTGCACGTATTTAGTTTAATTTGTTTCATGCCTACGTAGTGTTCGATGAAATATTTCTTTGAGTAATTAGGTTGTAGTTGGTTAGTTTAGATTTAATTTCATGTTATGTTTTACTCTCATGTTATTCTGCATTTCAATTGTTGTTTAAATTTCTGTATTTCCTTTATGTTTTCGAATGCTTTTGTTTGAATGTTTACATTGTCTAGGATTAGTTTTATTTTAATCCAAACCCCCATTTTCAATAGAAAACTCAAACCAATAATTAGAGATCCTAAGACTACTATTCTACCTATTACACTCTTTGGGAAACAATCTGGGTCATTCCCTATGCTATATTAGTGTAGAGAGGATTTGGTAATTAATTTGTAACGGTACCACGCCACAAACCGCTATTATCACTACCCTTCCTATTATATCACATGGACACTAACTTTGCGAGAAGTGTAGTAGTTTCAGTTTTTCATTTAAGATGAATCGGTTCTCAAATTCTTTCAAGAAGGTCTTGACATCCTCATTCTCAGTTATTGAGCCCCTAATAAATTCCAAAATTGGCATCTTCATGATTATGAAACTCATGTGATTTGATGATTTTTAATTTTCAAATATTATCTTTTGATCCACAATGTTATCACTTGTAAAAAGTGTAGGACGATCATACCTAAATTAAAAGTCTAGATCCATGTAGCCTAAGAGTACCATAATATGTTCTTTGCAATGACCAAAGCTCGTTCCCATAAGCAATGGGATATTATTCAAATTTATAAGTATTGAGAGTACTACATAAATAAAAATAAAAGAATGCAACTCAAGCTATAAACAAAACACGCATATATGCAATAAAATAAATGAAACGATCAAAATATGCAACTGAATGAGCCTTTATTAAAATACTAAGTATAATATTATATTAAGTCTTTGGACCAAAATGTAACTTGCTAGTGGTACTCTCTAAATAGCTCATAATTATCTTCATCTACCACACACTATGTCTTCCTTTGGGCCGACAAATTTATGCCATAACTAACTTTATATATGAACCTCCTTAATGTACATGTATTTCCTAGCATTGCTTACAACACTTTTAATATGTCATATCATATATCTTCCTTTGGGTTAACACACCATGCATATGATTGAAAAGAAGTTAAACTTAATTTGCAAGCTTCCTTAAATATATATCTAGCATAAAGAATAATTTTCCTTTAGGCCAACCATCTTTAACATAGATATGCATCCACCCACACAAATGCCCCAAGCCTACCTAATAATTCACAATTTGGTAATAGTATTTGCTCGACTAAGTAGTAAGTGTGAAGATGGATACAAAAAAGCTTAGAAAAACCCAACTAGATAGAAGTAGTTAATTGTTTTAGATATCAATCAATTGATACTGGCATCAGTTGACTGATACACCTCATGTGGTAGACTCTAGATACAATAGTAGACTGTGACAGTCGACTCCTAACTCTACTATGCCTAATTCTAATCCTATCAGTCGATTGGTCATTATCAACAATCTATTAACCCACAACCATTGAGTCTTTGAGTCGAATCAAAAAGTTTCTATGCTTAGTCTCTTCCAAAACATTTGATTAGTTTCTAATAGAAATCGATTGATTTTCATCATTCGAATGCCTTAGTCAAACTACAAACCTTCTATCGATGATTCTATACAAATTAGTCTACTGTTCATGTCATCGAATGCTCTAGTCAACTTAAAAACTTTTTGTTCTCGATCTTATGTACATCAGTTGACTAAGCTTAATAACAGTTAATTGATCACATCAGTCGAATGCTCCAATCGAATTAAAAAATTTCTATATGCAACTTTGCACCCAACAACCAATTGATTGTCAATTAGTCGAGTTCCCTAATCGACTCACAAACTTTCTGTGCCTAATTTTGCACCTAATAATCGGCTAATATCCCCTATCAGTTAACTCACATGACTTGGGTTCTGCTTCTCACATGGGACAGTTCTGTTGGATCGAAAGAAAGCTAGGGGGGGTGAATAGTGAGCATAAAATTTTCTTTTCGTTTTGTTAAAACTCAAGTGACACAGCGAAAATTAAGATGCAAAAAGTAAAGGGCACAATTTATTTGTTTACTTGGTTCCTAATCTAACGGTTGCTACTCCAAGGCCCTGCGATCCTAGACTGCGTATGAAGGGCAATGCACTAAAGATCTCCTCATTACAATGAAAACTCAAGGATAAAATCTCAAATACAAACTATAAAGATTGAAATGACAACTTTAAAATATACCGATGAAGATAAACACTTGAATTGACGGTGTGTCATCGGAGTTGCAGCAGTGTTTCAATGACGTAGAGTAATTGTTGACGATGCAACGTTGTTGGAGCACTTGGAGAGCAATTTGATGATCCAAAAGGGGTGAACCCCCGGTCCCCCCCCCCCCCTTATCATATAACCCTCCAAGCCCTAATTCATAGAGATCTGGATCTGAGTCAAAGAGCCTCATCTCCCCAAGATAAGCAGAGCTGGACAATTTGAATTGCAGTCGACTGATGGCCTTCATCAGTCGACTGATACTAGTAGCAATCGACTGGTACAAGCCAACAGTCGACTGCCAACTAGGTTTTTCGACTGCAACAAAGAGTTAGCACAAAAACACAAGTAATAGTAAATTTGATGGCTACTTACCGTCCGATCTCGACTTAGACCTTCCACTAGAAGTCTTAGCCGGACCGCTGCCTAAAGTCATCCCCGTATAGAGGACCCGACCTCACCATTACTCATACTCGTGCTTACCTCTGGTCCTTTGCGACTTGTCGCTTAGCTTCCGGTCTCCACCTGGGTTCTTCAACTCCATCCGAAGTTCTCTCGGTGTCGCCCTACCACCACAGTTTCTTGACTCGAGATTCTTCAGGTGTCACTGACCTTCAACTCAGCTTAAACACTTCTGCACACTTAACAGTAGCTTATGAGATAAAGATAACACCTTAACTTTGAGCTTTTACCATAATCAAAATCTAGGTTCGATTATCTGGTGCCTCTGTACTAATAAATTCTCTGCAAGAATCATAGTAGTAAACCTAAATTTTCCATCATTCTTTGTGGCATAATGCAAAAAAACTCAAAATATATGCTATATTATTGGTTTTCTAATCCTAGACTCAATGGATATGTATCAATTTATTGCTTCAAAGTGGAATCCAATGCATAATTAACACATACATTTCAAATCATTGAAATTAAATCCTTACATAGTAAATATGACGATAAGCTAGACATGTGCTTTGATACCAATTTTCAAGTGTAGAATATATCGATAGGAAATCAAATGAAGCATTAATAGAACTTACATATCATCGAAATCACAACAATATACATGTCGATTTTGAACCAATGATAAATTAAAATGTAACTTGAATTCAAAATCATTGTCATTATTATGTTTATGCTACGGATGAAGTTCCTATAACATGTAGTGCAATGACTTCTTCTGAAAAGCTTGGGCAACAACTGTATCTCTCATCTGATGGGAAGAAGAGAGGAGAGACAACATAAAAACTCGGCATCCATAGACCCATAGACATAGCTCAAGGTCCACAACCCTCTACTTGTATATCAAACCTTGCAAGAGTCATTCTATTATTGATTCTATAACTCATTAATAGTTCAATAATATTAATGACCGGATTAATGAATTCTATGTATAATCAACATCGAATAACTCAAATATGCAATTAACAATTTATTAAAATTTAATGACAATTATGTATTGACACCTCTATTACCTAATCTAAGGATTAGGAGGAGAAAGACTATGTGTGGAATAATGGTTGAGTCGAAGGGCTTGGATCCCAGAGGATTAATTGGGTTAGCAAGATGAAGGTGCAAGAAAGAGAAGACAAGCTCTAGTGCTAAAGGGAGATCAAATGAGTGATTCAGGGTTCGGGTCGGGGAGATTGACTTGGTAAGTGAGTCGGAGATTGGTTCGATACTATGAGTCAGAGATTGACTCGGTAAGTGAGTCAAAGATTGACTCGGTAAGCGAGTCGGAGATTAACTCAGTAAGCGAGTCAGAGAAGAAAGAGAGGGTGAAGGGAAGGGTCAGAACTATGAGTCAGAGATTGACTCGGTAAGCGAGTCAGAGATTTATTCGGTACATGAGTCAGAGATTGACTCGGTAAGTGAGTCGGAGATTGACTCGGTAAGCGAGTCGGAGAAGAAAGAGAGAGTGAAGGGAAGGGTCAGGACATTTCCTAAAGCATTTGTAGGAATTTGTCACATAACAAACTAGGACCCCACATAATATTTGGAGGGGTCTCCACTCCTTATCTCTTTAACATAATGATTCTCCAGGTGAAGGGAGCTGCCACGTGGACGGTGATGGAAGGGGTTGTTACGTTACAGCTAGCATGGAAGGAGGAGGAGGATAAAAAGGAGAAAAGAAGAAAGGGGATTTTTTCTGATTCCAATCCAGAAAGAAGAGGAGAGCTTCGACAAGAGACTACATTGCCAGGGAAGAAGAAGAGGAGGAAGAGGGGAAGCAGACGAGGAGGAAAGGCTAATTTGATTTCTCTTTTCTTATGTATTGTGTGTATTGTAAGAGGTTTTTCCTCCACCTCTGGAAATCTTTCCAAGAAGGAGAAGTTTTATAGTGAAAGTGCCTTGGCGCTATGGCTTGTGATAGAGCTCATTCCGTGGAGTAGAAATCTTCATTCCGAACCACGTAAAACTTGGTGTCTATGCTCTCTACTTCAGTTTCTGATATCGTTTGTTCATTTTCTATTACTGTTGCAGCCAGAGAGAACCCTAAGCCTCCCAAACATCCTTTTGCATTGAAAGGAGGTGAGAAAATCCATGTACATCCGCATCAGTTGGCACCGTCTGTGGGAACATCACTGAGCAAGACGTCGAGATGCAGCAAGAAGAGATACAACATCCAGCAGCCTCTTCCACTAAAGAGAACCCCATTAGATTGCTGCCATCGCAGCTAAGGGCTATGGTAGATACAACTATAGCTGAAGCCCTGGCTAAGGAAAGGAGGGGGATGTGATATCTTCATCCCCATTCTAACGAACCTTCTCCTAGAGAACAGACGCATGAGAGGCCTCCTCCCATTTGACCGATGGCAGCGACATATGCTGAAGTGTTACTAGGTGATGGGCTAGGGGGGAGAATACATCAGAATACCATACCAATAATGCAAACCAGGCGAGAAGAGCAAGGAGAAAGTCAGTCCATGGGGGCTCCAGAAATTTATGAGCTCAGTCCATTCACCATCGACATTCTTTTTAAGCTACCACCTTAATATTTTAGAAATCCCCAAGTGGGTAAGTATGATGGCACAACCGACCCAGAGGAACATTTGTCTCAATTTGTCAGAGCCGCCTCCCTTCACTGCTATACTGATGCCCTTAAGTGTCGGGTCTTGTATACTACCTTAACTGGCTCTGCACAGAAGTGGTTCGATACCCTCCCTCTGGGATCCATTACCTATTTCTCTGATTTTCAAGGAGTGTTTCACCAAGAGTTTGCTAGCTACAAGACCTATAAGTACAATGCTTCAATCTTACTGCACATTAGCTAGGAGCCCCTAGATTTATTCAGAGGGTATTTTCACTGGTTCACCTCTACCGCTAGGAGTATTCCTTCAGCAAAGTCAGATACTCTGAGGGTGGCCATCCCTCATGGGCTGAGAGAGGGACCTTTCCTCAACTCCTTGTTGAGAAAACCAGTGGCCAACTACGAGGAATTGCTGAGTCGTGCTGAGAAATACATAAATGAAGAAGAAGGGCTGAAGGTCAGGCGGGCTGAATAGACGCCTACAATAACCTCAGCTGAAAGAAATAATCCCATAGTCCCCCGAGCCCCTCCTTGAAGAGAGTATGGTAGACCTTTCATACCCGAAGCACCTAGGCCTAGATTGCTGCTGCCCGGAGCTTGTCATACCCCACCCTTACAAATCATGGCTGCCGATGCCATTCCTCCTCCACGAACATGGAAGGAGCGGGAAATGGAGGTATATGATCAGCAAGGCATGCTCCAACGTCCAATGGGATACCGAGGAGTTCCCCGGAATCCCCCCATCCCTTTTTTCTGCCAATACCATATAGAGTATGGTCATACCAGCAATTGCTATTACAAATTGCAAGAGGAGTTAAAATGCATTTGGGTCGCCTATCCATAGTTGTGACCTTAGATGGGAGGACTAGCAAGAAGAGGTCAACGACCTAATGCAGTGCGCCTAGGATTCTACAACCAAAGACCTCAAGCTCTCCTCCAACCGAACCAGCAAATTACGGTTCGAGAGGGTACTTCACAAGGAGGGCCAGTAGGTGAAGGCCCTTCATCTGTCCCGAATGACATCCCTACACAGGGAATTATCCATGTTATTGTAGGAGGACCTACTAATGGAGACTCCAATAGGGCTCGGAAGTCCTATGCTCGTCTTATGGAAAGTTTAGCCATTGGAACAGAGCAAGCTATCCAGAATGTGCCACCCATGTCTTTTGGGCCAAAGGACCTGCAAGGCGTCCTGTTACCTTACACAGACACCCTGGTAATTTAGATTTCTCTTGCAAACTGTGAGGTAGCCCGAGTCCTAGTTGACTCAGGAAGTTCAGTTAGTATCCTCTTCCAGGAGGCATACGGACAGATGCAGCTAGGAAATGCACAATTAGAGGACATGGCTACTCCTCTGTTCGGATTCGCGGGACATATGGTGCATCCCGTAGGGCAAATTTCTTTGCCTCTCACTCTGGGCACAAAACCCAGTTAGAAAACTAATATCATTCCTTTTCTCATAGTGGATGCTCCATCCACATATAATGCAATTTTGGGTCATCCTTTTCTATCTATTTTCCAAGTGGTAATTTCCCCCTATCATCAGAAGGTGAAGTTTCTATTCGGACAGCTGGTTGGGGAAGCAAAGGGAGAACAGAAAGCTGCTCGAAGTTGTTATGTGAAAATGGTCAGGGATGACCAGAAGAAAGCCAGAGTTGATGACCCCAAGGGGAAGGCCATCATCGTTTCTGATGTATGCGTGCTAGAAGAGCCACCTCCCAAAGTTGAAAAGATAGAAGAAGGGGAGTCTGTAGAAATTGCCCCGGGCAAAGTCACTCGGGTGGCTTAGCAGCTAGAGATAAAGGAAGAGCTGGTAGAATGCTTGAAGAAGAATGAAGATATCTTTGCCAAGGATGTGCACGACTTGACTGGAATAGATCCCCACATTGCTGAACACCACCTCAATATCACTCGGGGAGTCTGACCCGTCCAACAGAAGCGGCGACACTTCGAGCCTGAGAAAAATAAAATTATTGCCGGAGAAGTAGATAAATTGTTACAAGCAGGTCATGTTAAAGAAATTCAATTCCCTGAATGGATGTCTAATGTAGTTATGGTCCCCAAACCCTCTGGGCAGTGGAGAATGTGTATTGACTTTCGTAATTTAAATAAAGTGTGCCCTAAAGACTGCTACCCCTTGCCTCGTATTGATCAGTTGGTTGATTCTACTGTGGGATATTGATGCATGCGAATGCGACCTCAAATCTCGCGATGGAGGCCGTCGAGGACTTGAAGCGCGCCCTTGTGCTCAACACCCACAAGTGCACGGATGTCGTCAAGTAATAAAAGATTATCGATCCCATAGGGACTGAGATTCGAATATCGATTTGTTCAGTGGGTGAAATTGTTCGGAAGTAAAATCTAAAAGGTTTTGATTGCGAGGGTTGTCGGTGGACTAAACTCTAATACAGTGTCACACGGAGGAAGAAAGGAGCGTTCCAAGATCTTTAAAAGGGATTTTAGGACTTCGATTTCGCTTGTACGTCGCAAAACATGCTATCAATTGGGCATTATCTAAACGTCTAGCTATGGTTTTGTGGAAGGGACATCATACACTCTCCCGATGAGCCACCGCATCTATCGAGAGCTATCTCTGCCTTACAAGGACGGGATAGACGGTACGAGGATGCCAAATCAATCCCTGCGATGAACCGTTTCCAGTTCCATCGCATCCTTCTACCCACGGTTATAGGAGAACAGGTTTGCCCCTAGGTTCCTTGTACAAAATCCCCTAAATCTTAGATACGAGGGTTGTCACCCCTCGTATCGTCTAAGCACAGTAGGTAGAAAACCAAATACGCATAGATATTGATATAAACAATTTCCAATTGCAAATTCAAACTCAAAAATAGAATTTAATTTGAAGCAACATGTCATGTGCACACAAGCTACTCCCTAATCCTAGAATCAAAGGAACTAATCCATATATAAAAGAGGAGAATCACAAGGCAAGTACATGTTCGAATATATCAGAAATAAAGTGCAATGACAAGAAATTACAATGCCGATGTAGCCTTCTCTCTGGCGTTGAACTGCAGAACATGGACCTCCGGTGGCGTTCTTCCTCCCCATTGCAAGTTCCTGAAGCTTTTTAGGGCTTTAGTGTGTCATCCCAGCCGTCGTGCCCCCATCCTTAGGGTTTGGGTGGAGCCATCCTTATATAGACATCACCTCAGACTGCTACAAAATCTAGAAAAAGCCCTAGTCGCGTCAATCTGTTAGGCCGCCACATGGCCATGTGTTTCCACACGGCCAGGCCATGTGCGACCCTGGGGTGGCTGATCTCACCCATTGGACACGGCCGTGTGTAGCCACACGCCCTGGTCATGTCCCATTCTGTGTCTAGCTACCTTCTTTTGCTCCGAAAGTGTGCCTTTTCTCCCCAAAATGTTATCCTGCATGCAAAAGTATAAAGAGAAAACCTCGAACCAGAAAATAGGAAATGCGTGCAAAATAGAGTGATATGTACATGAAACTCACATAAAATGTAATGAGATGTGAGAGAAAACTACTCCTAAAATCCTATATATTTCGCTCACATCATATATGAAGTTGTATCCCTTATGGATGCCTACCAAGGGTATCATTAGATACCACTAGTGAAAGAGGACCAGAAGCGTGTTAGTTTTATGACAACAGGAGAGTTGTATGTGTTAGGGCAATCAACCCATGATGTGGTTTTTGTTGGGTTTCCGGCACCGCGGCGAGTGTGTATTCGAACATGTGCACAACGGAAGAAATAAAAAGTAATAAATCTAATTTATTACATCACACACACCACACGCATGCATAGTACAACATGTGTAGACATAACCGTAATTTCAAATTTTACAATAAAAGGAAATTATTCTACGTATACCTGATGTATCACGTGTAGCGGGAAAGGCATCAACCGGAGCGACTCTCGCTAGAATCGCCTCTATCCGTATCCATGTCGATTATTGTCGGAATAACTTCACAAATTCACGAGACTCGTCTTTGTATGAGTCACTAGGCTCGTGTCGAAGACGATGTGATTGAGAGAAGATCACAATCCGAATCAAAATTCAGATTCAAAACCGAGTCCCCAAAACTCGCTTATCCGGAGAGATATTCGTCAACCGTTTGATGAATCCTTCATCCTCCACCTATGAGGATTACCGGAGATCGAATCCCCGGCAAGGTAGCCGCTGTCGGAGCTCCAAACGTCATCCAAATGACGCTCCGACAAGAAGGAAACAAGCTGTCCAGAAAACTGGACAGCTTTGGTGGAGACCTTGTGCTGATCAAATAAGGAAAGCTAGATGCTCACCTTGTTGCCGGAGCCAAGGAAGATCACCGAAGGATCGCCGGAGGATCACTGGCAGGAGCTTGGACTCCGACAACAGCTTGGACGGCTGCACAAGGGCTGGGCGGCGGCAAGAGGTTGGGCGCCAGCTACACAAGGAGAAGAGGGAGAGGGGGCGGCAAGATTAGGGTTGGGCTTTCACAAAACCCTTAAGCCCTAATTTATAGAGAACAAATTCTCCAAATGGTTATTGGTTCATAACCAAAAACCCGTTAACCTGCTCCATTAATTTAAGTTAAAATAAACCAAAACGATTTGGTCTATTTTAAGTTAAAATGAACCGAACCAGCTTTGGTTCATTCGTTTAAAACAAACCAAACCCCTTTGGTTTAATCTTCACCATTGGATTAGAACCAAACCAATTTGATTCATCCATCGTGTCTTCGTAAAACACGACCCATCCACGCTTCCATTGCGACTGAAACGATTTAATGCTCGCTCCTTGTTTGGTCCAACAAAACCTAGTTTCTCTCGGTCTGAGAATCTCATTCTCAAGCTCATTTTAAATCCTTCAGATTACGCTCATTGTGTGTGTGACCAAATAAGTTCTCGGTTTAAGTTGGTCATCTATAATTAACCATTAATTATAGAACGATCATGAGTGGCACCTAGTAGTACATCATGATCCTCAATTAACCGAAAAGATCAACGGTTGATCCAGAACTATTTTTAAAACCCTTCAGCAGCTATAATGATTCGTGCCCCATTCCCTTCACTCATCTTATACCCACTTGGTTCAGGACATGTTCTATAGTGTCAGTCCCCACTAGGTTGACTACGTCACACCTAGCCCAAGTATTATTTCCTCGTCCTACGGAATCTAGTTACTGCACATGTATCCAAGAGTACCTTACTCTAAACATGTAATGCTTTGGCCAAAGACTTTAGTAACAATTCGACGAGAGGCCATGGGTATACATCTCCTCGCAAGAAGTGGTGAATCCTTTATAGGCTATTCAAACACCTTCGATCACTTCGACTTATACCCAATCATCCCGGGTCCACATCTCCTCAGAGATGCTCGCTTAAGATGTCAAAGCATAAGTCTTCATGACCAAGATGACTTGAATACCGCAAGTCAAAGGAACATCGCACTTAAGCTGTAGTAAGAACTTCATTGACATATCCATATATACAGAGAACCATATGAAGTTTTACAGCTGGTCACTCCAATGAACTAGTTACCATAACTAGCATCCACGATTAACTCTGGACGTCACAATGTCTCCAGCCAGTGAGAATCAGCTACTTGGATACACCAAGGACTTCGTGCTAGTCTCGACAGAATTGATGGTGTCCAATTCCATCAATTCATCGACTAGGGATAATTCTGATACATCACAATTACACAAGTAGAAATACTCACTAGTTGTGATCCAATCACAAATTCTCTCATGTTGTGAATCGTATTGTGGACATTCAGTAAATGAGTTTAAGATCTAATCAAATACATGAAAACATGTATACTCAAATAGTGAATCTTCATTTATCATATAAATGGTTCAAACATAAGGCGATTGCCTTAGGACATCTCTCATATATTACTAACAAACTCCCACTTGGCCTAATGTCAATTGCTACGGTATCCAATACCATAAGCTCTAACATGACCCTCAAACTTACTTTGAGGTAATGCCTTAGTTAAAGGATCCGCTAAGTTCTTTTCAGTGGGAATCTTCTCGATTTGTATTTCCTTCCTACTAATGATCAAATGATAGCGGCGAAGCACATGTTTGGATCATTGATGAGACCTTGGCTCTTTTGCCAGTGCAATTGCTCCATTGTTGTCGCAGTAAATCGGTATTGCTTCAACAATAGCTGGAACCACACTAAGTTCATAAATGAATTTCTTGATCCAAACCGCTTCCTTTGCTGCTTCCGAAGCTGCAATGTATTCTGCCTCAGTGGTAGAATCTGCTATAGTGTCTTGTTTGGAACTTTTCCAACTCACTGCGACAACAATGTACGAGGCCCGATGAATCTGCTATAGTACTTAAGGATTCTCTTAACAGTTGCCCAATGATCCATTCCTGGATCAGACTGGTATCTACTCGTGACACTTAGAGCATACGATACATCGGACCTCGTACATAACATAACATACATGATAGATCCTATTGCGGATGCATAGGGAATCTTACTCATGCAAATCCTCTCGTCTTATGTGTGTGGACACATAGACTTTGAAAGGTGTATCCCATGCCTGATGGGTAGGAAACCTTTCTTAGATTCCGACATGCTAAACCTATTTAGCACTCGGTCTATATATGTAGACTGCGAAAGACCAAGCAACCATTTCGATATATCTCTATAGATCTTAATCCCGAGGATGTAGGTTGCTTCTCCCAAGTCTTTCATGGAGAATGTCTTGGACAACCAAATCTTAACCGACTGTAAGATAGAAACATCGTTTCCTATAAGTAATATGTCATCGACATACAATACTAGAAATACGACTGCACTCCCACTAACCTTCTTGTACACACAAGGTTCATCTGGATTTTGTGAGAAATCAAACTTTTTGATTGTCTCATCAAAATGGATATTCCAGCTCCTGGATGCTTGCTTCAGTCCATATATGAACTGTTGCAATTTGCATACCTTGGTTTTATCAGGTTGTATCATATACACATCCTCAAGTAGGTTTCCATTAAGGAAAGTTGTTTTCACATCCATCTGCCATATCTCATAATCATAATGAGCCGCTATGGCCAGGAGCATCCGAATGGATTTAAGCATAGCTACAGGCGAATAGGTTTTGTCATAATCAACACCTTGCTTTTGATGATATCCTTTCGCCACCAATCTAGCCTTATAGGTAATCACATTACCATCCATGTCAGTCTTCTTCTTGAAAATCCACTTGCACCCTATAGGTTTTATGCCTTCAGGTGGGTTAACCAAGTTCCAAACTTAGTTTTCATACATGGAATCTATTTCTGACTTCATGGCTTCAAGCCACTTATCCCTTTCTGAACTTGTCAGAACTTCTTCATAACTGGTAGGCTCCTCATCATCAATGAGTAACACGTCGTTCGATTCTCTTACGAGAAATCCATATCTCTTAGGAATATTGCGTGTTCTACCAGATCTACGAAGATGTGGTGTCTCAATAGGTCCAGCTAATGACTCATCACTATGAGTTATAGGTTGTGGTGCTTCACCAGGTATCTCATCAATGTCTATTTGAGTCTCTCAAACCTTTTCAAGCTCAACGACACTCCCACTATTTTCTTGCAAGAGAAACTCTTTCTCTAGAAACACAGCATGCCTTGAAACAAACACCTTTTGTTCCACAGGATGATAGAATTGATAACCCCTTATTTCCTTAGGGTATCTAATAAATAGACATTTATCAGACTTAGCATCCAATTTGTCTGATACAATCCGCTTCACATAAGCAGGAAAACCCATATCTTTAAGTAAGATACATGAGGTTTCTTACTATTCCATATCTCATATGGAGTAGTAGAGACTACCTTGGTTGGTATTCTGTTTAACAAGTAAACAGCTGTCTGAAGTGCATAGCCCCAAAAGGACTTGGGAAGATTCTCATGATTCATCATTGACCTACCATGTCCAATAAGGTCCGGTTACACCTCTCAGATACACCATTATGCTGCGGTGTATATGGTGGAGTCCATTGAGACAATATACCATTGTCTCTTAGATAATCTAGAAACTCTTGACTTAAGTATTCACCATCTCGATCCGATCAAAGTATTTTAATACTCTTGTCATGTTGTTTCTCTACTTCATTTCTGAATTCTTTGAACCTTTCAAAGGCTTCAGACTTATGTTTCATCAAGAACACATATCCAAACCATGAGTCATCATCGGTGAAGGTAATGAAGTAGCTATAGCCTCCTAAAGCTTGAGTTGACATAGGTCCACATACATCAGTATGTATTAGACCTTGCAACTCTCCCACCCGTTCACCTTTTCCTATAAAAGGTAACTTAGTCATCTTGCCTTTTAAGTATGATTCGCATGTATCATATGAATTCAATTCAAACGATTCCAGAATTCCACATCGATGTAATTCGGACATGCTTTTCTTGCTTGCATGGCCAAGACGACAATGCCACATGTAGGAGTCTAATTGATTATCCTTTCGAGCACGCTTGTTGCTCGCTTCGATATTGAAAATGTCACTGGATATGTCCAACGTATAAATATCATTGCTCAAAGTTCCAGTCTCATAAAGTACGCCATTCAAAGTTATATAACAACAATTGTTTCTAAATGTCAAATGATAACCATTTTTATTCAAGCAGGAAATAGAAACAATGTTCTTTATTAGAGAAGAAACATAATAGCAATTGTCCAGTTCTAAGACTAGTTCACTAGGGAACTTCAGCAAATATGTTCCGATGGCGACTGCAACAACCTTTGCTCCATTGCTAACTCGCAAATTTGACTCCCCTCTGACAAGTCTTCTTTTATTCCTTAGCCCCTGTATGTCATTACATATATGTGAGCCACACCCAGCATCCAATACCCAAGTATCTAAGGAAATAGAATGACAATCAATAACAAAGATACCTGAAGAGAATGGGGTATCAGATGCCTTCTTCTTCTTCACGGACTCAAGATAAATCTTGCAGTTTCTTCTCCAGTGGCCTTCCTTGCCATAATGATGGCAAGTGCCCTTTTGTGTTGGTTCTGCCTTCTTAGCCTTCTTATTCTTCCCTTTCTTCTATTCCTTTGCCTTCCTCTTAGAACCTTTCTTCGAGGAATCAACTAACAGAACCGCCTTCTCCTCATGCTTCACAGAAGGCTCCACAGTCTTCAGCATATTGAGGAGCTCAGAAATAGTGGATTCTAATTTGTTCATCCGATAGTTCATCATAAATTGTGAGAAACTCTTGGGCAAACAATGTAGAATTAAGTCAATACTTAATTCATGATCCATCACAAACTTGAGGTTGGCCAGCCGCTCAATGTACCCATTCATCTTTAGCACAAACTGCACTATAGACGAACCTTCTTGCATCTTAGAGGTGAAGAAGAGCCTGGAGACTTCTAAACTTTCGGATCTCGCTTGCTCATCAAACAACTCATGAAGATGGAAGACTATGGTATTAGCATCCATATGCTCATGCTGCTTTTGTAGCTCGGGTACCATCGCGGCTAGCATGATGCAACTCGCCAGTTCAGAATCTGTTACATGTTTCTGATAGGCCAACAATTGGTCTGGAGTTGCATCGTCCCTAGGACAGTTGGAAAGAGGCTCTTCAAGGACATACGCGAGCTTTTCTGCCTTGAGAATAATTCTCAAGTTTCTAAGCCAGTCCAAGAAGTTAGGCCCAGTCAATTTGTTTGAATCCAAAATAGTGCGCAAATTCAAAGACGTCATGACCAATCGATTAACCTAGAAATACAAAACGAGCATATATGAGAAAGATGATTTAAAATGCATCAATATACATTCATAAATACCATTCATTTTTCGAATTTAAAAAATCCCAAAATCACTTCGGGAGATCGTAGGTCCATCTCCGGATGGGTTGATATCCATCATAGATATGAACAACCTTGGAGAGAGTCCAACAAGCCATTCATATTTACGATGGTAGGTATCAAATATACCGATTGCATATCACATATATGCAACTATCACAATGTGTTATCAACTAATTGAATGTTCACACATACATCGAGTTGTTAACTCATTAACAAGTATGCATCATATGCATAGCACACAACTTCACCTCCCTTCACATCGACCTTGGAGAGAGTCCAACAAACCGATGCTCCAGGTTAAAGCCAACCCATTAATCGAAAAATAGTTTTAATATGGTTAGAGCACATTCAACCAATTAGCCTGGCTTGGAGAGAGTCCAACAACCAAAGCTAACGATTGACCTCTGACTCTTACCATATTAGTATTAAACTATTTCATGATTTGAACATGTTCAGGTTCAAGTCGGGCTTGGAGAGAGTCCAACAACCCAAATAGGAAATAGAACTCTGGTTCTAACCATATTAATGGAAGGTGTAGGCTTTAATATTGTGTTAGGATTTTTATGTCTCATCCTCTTTACATACAAATAACTATTATCTACATGGCATGACATACATCTACATATCACGATACGCATGACATAATGATATGCATCTAATGCAATTACAGGACATACAATTATGGCACGTACAAAATTTCCTTATATGTCATAACTATTTATGGAAATAAAATATGTTTAAGATTTGATTCTCAAAATCAAATCATGGTTAAATTAGGAAATAAATTTCCAAATCTAATCACATATTTTATTTATGGAAGGTCTCAATTAAGGAAAGTTAATTTTAATTTAGGAAACAAATTTCCTAAATTGTCAAAACTATTCATGTAAATAAAATATATTTTAGATTTGATTTCCCAAATCAAATCATGATTAAATTAGGATACAAATTTCCAAATCTAATCAAATATTTTATTTATGAAAAATTTTAATTCCCATAAATACTTCTAACTTTCCAAAAATAGAAGATTTCCATAAATACTTCTAGACTTTCCAAAATAGAAAATTTCCATAAATACTTCTAACTTTCCAAAAGTAGAAAATTTCCATAAATATAATTATGACAATCACAAAATAATTTTACGATTATGTCGAAACACAACCTGGGCTCTGATACCACTGTTGGGTTTCTGGCACCGCGGCGAGTGTGTGTTCGAACATGTTTCGTAAACATGTGCACAACGAAAGAAATAAAAAGCAATAAATTTAATTTATTACATCACACACACCACACGCATGCATAGTACATGTGTAGACATAGCCGAAATTTCAAATTTTGCAATAAAAGAAAATTATTCTACGTATACCTGATGTATCGCGTGTAGCGGGAAAGACATCAACCGGAGCAACTCTCGCTAGAATCGCCTCTATCCGTATCCACGCCGAGTATCGTCGGGATGACTTCACAAAGTCACGAGCCTCATCTTCGTACAAGTCACTAGCCTCGTGTCGAAGACGATGTGATCAAGATAAGATCACAATCCGAATCAAAATTCGGATTCAAAATTGAGTCCCCAAAACTCGCTTCTCCGGAGAGGTATTCGTCAACCGTTTGACGAATCCTTCGTCCTCCACCTATGAGGATTACCAGAGATTGAATCCCCGGCGAGGTAGCCACTGTCGGAGCTCCAAACGTCGTCCAAATGACGCTCCAACAAGAAGAAAACAAGCTGTCCAAAAAACTGGACAGCTTTGGTGGAGAACTTGCGCCGGCCAAATAAGGAAAGCTAGATGCTCACCTTGTCGCCCGAGCCAAGGAAGATCACCGGAAAGTCACCGGAGGATCACTGGCAGGAGCTTGGACGGCGCCACAAGGGTTGGTCGGCGGCAAGAGGTTGTGCACCGGCTACACAAGGAGAAGAGGGAGAGGGGGCGATAAGATTAGGGTTGGGCTTTCACAAAACCCTTAAGCCCTATTTTATAGAGAACAAATTCGCCTAATGATTATTGGTTCATAACCAAAAACCCATTAACCCGCTCCATTAATTTAAGTTAAAATAAACCAAACCGATTTGGTCTATTTTAAGTTAAAACGAACCGAACCAACTTTGGTTCATTCGTTTAAAACAAACCAAACCTTTTTGGTTTAATCTTCACCATTGGATTAGAACCAAACCAATTTGATTCATCCATCATGTCTTCATAAGACACGACCCATCCACGCTTCCATTGTGATTGAAACGATTTCATGCTCGCTCCTTGTTTGGTCCAACCAAACCTAGTTTCTCTCGGTCTGAGAATCTCATTCTCAAACTCATTTTAAATCCTTTGAGTTACGCTCGTTGTGCGTGTGACCAAATAGGTTCTCGGTTTATGTTGGTGATAGACGGTGTTTATGTCGTGGTACCATTACAAAATTATTTACCAAACCCCCTAACTACACTAATGCAGTATAGGACTGACTCGGGTCGTCTCCCAATGAACCTAATGGCTGGACGTTTGTTTTTAAACAGAAGTAAACACTAGGGTTTTTAACAATTTATTAAAATAATTATTCAAAGCTAACCTAATGCAAGAACGAGTCAACCTTGCACCGCACTATCACTATACGATGCAATGGTCAAACAATTCTGGTAAACAAACAAACATGGAAATTAAATCTGCAGGAAGTAAATCTAACTACCAAATAAACAAACAAGTAACTATCCTAGTGTGCAAAAGTAAGTGATCACGCACCGTACTGTCACCTTACGGTACAATGATCAAACAAATGTGAACAATTCAACCCAGTACCGCACTGTCACTATACGACACAGTGATCAAATAGTCACTGAAAAACTAAACTGACAGGCAGAAAATAATTCAACCAAGCACCACACTGTCACTATATGGCACAGTGGTCGAAGACTAACTAAAAACTAAATACAAGGAAAGTAAGCAATTCAACTAGGCACCGCACTGTCACTATACGGTACACTGGTCAAATGTAAATGAAATCTAAACTAATAACGAAAGCAATTCGACCAAGCACCGCACTGTCACTATAGGTACATTGGTGAAATGTAAATGAAAACTAACCTAACGAATCCAAGAACTCCAACCAAACATCATACTGTCACTATACGATGCATTGATTGAACAATTTCAATTTATGGAATTAAAACTCAACTATAAGAAATTAAACTAACCTACAACTAAATAATGAACACAAGTATTAAGTCGAATAAAAATGCAGGATGAACAAAATTAAACAACTAAGAACAACAAACCGATAGAAATAACATTGCATGTAAACAAACCAACAATTAACAGAAACAAACATAATCAACTACTAACAAATGCATAACTAAACTGGAATAAAAAGCAGAATGTAAATAACACAAAATCCCAACTAAATGAGTGTTTAACACACACACATATCCAAATAAAACAACAACCGGTAACCACATGACGGTCACAACAAACCGAACAACCACTCCGGCGGTGAATGCGAAGCTGCCCCAATCAGCGCAGCAGGAAGGAAGGAGAGATGGAGGAATGCGATCACTATTCCGGTGACTCTGGATTTCCGGACAGTGGAGGGAATCTTCACTGGTGATGGAGATGGAGCTGCCCTAATCCGGCACAGCTTGTGGGTGGCTCCAGTGAGATGGAAGGACCTATCCCAGTCGCGTAATGGAGTGGAATGCCGGTGAAGGATGAACTCACCGGAATCCTGCCTCGCCTCACTTCGGATCAGCTACCCGAATCACGGCATCTGGATCTACCGTCGAGGATTGGATGGGATTGCCACCAGCTGTCGAAGGAAAGGTCGCCGGAATACTGCCGGACTGTCGCCGCCACTTGTGTAGTCGCCAATCGCCGCGCTCGCGAGAGGAAGAAGACATGTCGCTCACTATTCTATTGTGCGATTTTGCGTAGATGGGAAGAAGTTGGATTTTATCTCCAATTTTCTCAGCCATTCGATCGAGCCATCTCTAATCTCAGCCTCCCATTTAGAGCTAGGGTTAAATGAATCCAATTATTCATCCCTAAGTGATGATCAATCAAATTCGATGGCTGCGATCGATTTGATCCGGATCGATGGCTGCGATTACTCCAATTTAGCTCTTTCATGTTCCCTACAAAATCACATTCACCCATGAAAAATAATACCGAAATTATAGGGAATAAACAATTAATTTCAATTAAATCCAATATGCAATAAAATGTCATGAATAGTCGTAATTACCCAAATCAAAGAGCCTAAAATCCCCAAATGTGAATAGAAATCATGCAATAAAAATGCGACTATCAAATTCCCCCACACTTATTTTTGCGCGTCCCGAGCAATACCAAAAACATAGAAATACTGACTCCCTAACTAGTTCCCCATATAATACCCAGATTAATAATTCAGAGACAGAAAAAATAAGTTACTTAGGATCACCAAATTCATCAGGATCTAGGGTATTCAAAAGATCCGACTCCTACAACAGTCAACATGTATGATGATTTACAGTCAAATCAAATAAACCAAGCCTGATACAAAACCTCCCAAATGGATATATGCACTCATGCTCACATAATGATCGTAGGAGTGGGGTACCCTCAAAACACCATGTAATCTTGTCCTACCATATGCATGCTTATCATCTATTTCTCTACTTCTATCAATACATTCCATACATGAATCAAAAGGATTTATCAAAAATCAAATAAGATTAGAAGTGGATTGCACAAGAAACATACCAGAAGATCAAGATACAATGAACAGGAAACCATAGAAGAATTGGAAGAATAAATCCATTTAGTTGCATTTAGGAGTGTGGAGAGATATATTCTAATAACAATCCAAGAAATTAATACTCAACAACATCTCCATTCTAAATTCTAAATTCAGGTTTTTATAGTAATATGGATCAACAGCCTCAATGTCATGATAAGTGACTTTTACACCAAGAATGTGTTCGTAAAAGGACCGGGTGAAGTACACATCCAACAGTTGACCATCAAACAATGCTTTACCAACCAAACGACCAACAAATTTGAAATAAGAAAGATGTTCTGTTTGGTATACTGAATTGGAGTTGGGCTGGAAAGTTGAATTATTGCCAACTGTAGTAAAAAGTAAAGCTCCTTTATCAAAAATGACCCTTGAAAGTAATTGATACCATTCCCTAGTCAAGTCACCAGCATTAATTCCTTCCTCGCCTTGAAATTGCACTGTCAAACGTCCCTTCAAGTCCTGGCTGGAGTGCAACCGTAACTGATTATAAGAATCCTCTAAAATATAGGCTCGACGAATACTTATCCTCAAAGGAGCAGCAAAGTGTTGATCATGTTGTTGCTGAATGTGTGCACGAAAGTATGCCCTTTTTTTATATAGTCGAGAGCTCAGCAATGTTGGTGCAAGGGCACTAGATAATCGAACCTGTGTTTTGATTATGGCAAAGACACAAAGTTAAGTTTACATCGTTATCTCACGAGCTAAATTGAGTGTGCAGAAAAGTACTAAAGCTGGAGCTATAGGCTAGCGACACCCGGAGGAAGCCGTGGTGGTCGGGCGACACTCGAGTGACTTAGGAGGGAGCCGAAGAAGTCGAGTGGAAGGCCAGAAGCGAGAGCTACAAGGTAAGTATCGAGGAAAACTCATGTGAGCGAGAGATGGTAAGGTTGTGTCCTCTGTATGGGGATGACCATAGGCGGCGATCCGACTAAGACTTCTTGTGGAAGGTCTAGGCCGAGATCGGACGGTTAGAAATCGTCGTATTTATCATTTTCCGAGCTAACCTCTCACTGTAGGGAAGTGGCCAGGCTGGCAGTCGACTGTTGGACATTGGGCAGTCGACTGATGCTCATCAGTCGACTGATGGGAGTCATCAGTCGACTGATGGCGACGAATCAACCTTTGCGCTAGGTCAAAACGGATAAGGTTTGACGCGGTCACTTTCCGATAAAAATTATACAACTTCATGATCTGTTCCAAAAAAAAAAGAGGAGACATATTCAGAGGGCAAAATCTATAAAAGGAGGGGTGGATTCCAACTCCAAACATCATCAAGTTTATTCATCAAGTGCTCCTACAACGCCAACGCTCCAACACCGTCATAACGCCGATGCGACAACAAGTTCAGATCTTCTTCATCGGCAGCAGCATCTAGTAATATATTTTGATATTGTATTCGTTGTTTTTATTCGTAACGAGGTGAGGTAGGCTTGTTGCCTCATCCTCGTACATTCGGTTTTGTGATCGTTGTCTCCTACCTCCAACGAGGAGGAGACATTATAGTGCTTTTCCCTCCGTACGCGGTCTAGGACCGATAGGGCCTTGGAGTAGCAACCGCTGGATTGTGAACCAAGTAAAAATAAACCCGTCTCTTTATTTTCCACTGCTCTTACTCATTTAATTATCTACTCGAACGAAACATCGAAAAGATTTACGATCGCTATTCGCCCCCCCTCTAGCGATGCTTCTCGATCCAATAAGCAATAGCAGAAGAACTCAAGCAATGAACTAAATCAGCCAACTCATTTGCAAAAAAAATATTACGGTGTGGAGTAGCAACTGATGCCACTTTCTTCACCACCTCAACAGTCAATGAATATACTTTTTCTGAAATTCCTTCATGTGCAAGAATGCGACACAAATTGCACAAGTCAGATTTTGGAAGCTGTAAGAAAATTTTGTGTCGACTAACAGTATATTTTTTTTAGAGTTGAAGATGGCACATCATCACTTGAATTTTGGTTCTTCTCCAAACTTGGCCTTTCTTTGGAACTCAAATTTTCACTTATGTCATCAGTAGTTCCAGATGCCAACTGTGTTTCAGAAAATCCCGCACCTTGCCAAAAGCATGGTTCACAATTAATTTCTAAGACAGCATTGCTTACCACCACTTGGAGCAAGCACATGACCTGTTCAAGATGTGCATTGCTGTGCAAAAATAAAGGTTTGTCCAAAAGCTTCAGAAGTAATATTAAAGGTACAAACCCATTGGCTGAAGTTCGCATGATACCAATGGGAGAATTCGTTTCAAGAGTCTTCTCTTTACCTTTCTCCCATTGATTTGATGAATACACATTTGAAGCCGGTCCAACAGTTGAAGGATCAAAGTAGAAAAGTGTGCTTGCAAAATGCACATGATTTTTAGCTAGAAATGTCAAAATTTCAAGAAGCCTGCGTGACACATCAATGTGTTGTTGTTGACCATAAACAACATCCCACCGACATCCATATAGCCGTTGGGAAGCTGAACAAATTGATTGGGCAGACCCTTCAGCTTCAAGCCTTGCCAATCAACTAGCTCCACTGAAAAATTTCACTATCATCAAATTCAAGGGTGAGTATACGAACAGGATCAAGCTAAATTGAATAACCCCAAAATTTGCTTTTCAAATTACTCTCTCCCCAAAACTTCCATCCCTTAACCTCACAATGGCATGCGACAACCATAGGGTGATGACTGATCTTTTCTGAAATGAATCTAAGGTCTTATCTAGATAGTCAGCCACATAGGTTTCACTAAGAAGTGGATTAAAGGACTTGCATATTCTGCCATCAGTTGAAACATATCCAGAAACAACAAATGCAGCAATTTTAAGCATCCTCATAAGACCATTGCCCAACAAATTGTATCTCCACCCCCACACTTAAGAATAT
This sequence comes from Wurfbainia villosa, assembly GCA_025175895.1. Classification (NCBI taxonomy): domain Eukaryota; kingdom Viridiplantae; phylum Streptophyta; class Magnoliopsida; order Zingiberales; family Zingiberaceae; genus Wurfbainia; species Wurfbainia villosa. The sequence continues at coordinate 38,999,082 of CM046006.1, forward strand.
TGTCCATCTCGGACAATGCAACTTATCAAGTTATTCTTCCAATGTGAGAACAAAAGATGGTAAAGGTAATCCACAAGACAATGGAAAATAAATGAATAGGAATGACAAGTAAGACAACATGGAAGTATCAAGTGGATTAAATAAGCAATTCAAGTAAGGAAAAGAATCAAGAGTGAAATCCTTCATCATATTCATGCAAATAAATGTTATAGCAATTTTGAAAAGACTCAAAGCAAGTTCTAGAGTAACAAGTATCACACGTGTTATCACACCAAAGTAGGTAAATGATGAAAATGGCTTACAACCTCACTAGGTGAATAAAAATCAAGCTTGGTCTATTGACAACAATTCACCATCCTAACAAGTGACTGCATGCAAGTGATGTTTCTTATCATACACCAAAAATCCATATTTCAATGATCAAACTTAACTAATTTTTACCATCTTTGAAATGATACTAAGGTATGCATAGGGAAAATTATTCGACTCAACGAAAACAACTAAACAACCTAGGCAAACAAGCAACTAAACAAACAACTAACACAGATTATTCTGAACATGAAAGGAAGGAAACAAATGCAGTAACCAAAAAGAACACACTCCCCTTTCATGTCGGAGAAGAAGCATCCTCAAGGTCCACTTCCTCTACTATAGTTTCTCTCGCCCCTTCGTAAAATATCTCGAGACGGTGTCCATTCACTCTGTAAGTGTTCCCTGAAGAAGGTTCCTACACCTCTACAACACCATAGGGAAACACATTAGTAACACAAAAAGGACCATCCCACTTGGATCTCAACTTACCTCCGATCAATTTGAGACAAGACTGATACAATAAAACTTTGTCGCCAATATGGAACTCCTTCCTCACAATCCTCTTGTCATGAAAATTTTTAGTCTTCTCCTTGTAAATGCGGGAGTTCTCATATGCTTCTAACTGTATCTCTTCTAGTTCCTGAAGTTGGAGTTTTCTCTCTCTCCCAGCTCTGTAAGCATCCATGTTGCAAGCTTTCACTGCCCAGTAAGCCCTATGCTTAATCTCCACCGGCAAGTGACATGCTTTGCCATAAACCAATCTGTAAGGGGACATGCTTATGGGAGTCTTATAGGCAGTCCTGTAGGCCCACAGAGCGTCCTCCAACCTTTTGCTCCAATCTTTCCTGTCTGGCCCCACTGTCTTCTTCAGTATAGATTTGATCTCTCTGTTTGATACTTCACCGCCATCTGCCCTCGAGGGTGATAAGAAGTAGAAATCTTATGAAACACCCCATACCTGCTTAGCATGGCTTTCATGTGTCTGTTGCAAAAGTGAGACCCTTGATCGCTGATGATTGCCCTGGGTACCCCAAATCTGCAAAATATGTGAGACCTGACAAAATTCACAACAATTGGAGAATCATCAGTCCTAGTGGAAATGGCCTCCACCCATTTGGAAACATAATCAACTGCCAAAAGAATATAATAAAATCCAAAAGATATAGGAAAAGGACCCATAAAATTAATACCCCAAACGTCAAAAATCTCACAGAATAATAAAGGTTGTTGAGGCATTTCATGTCTACGTCCTATGTTTCCTGTGCGTTGACATCTCTCACAGGATTTATAGAATTCATAGGCATCATGAAATAAGGTGGGCCAATACAAACCAGACTCTAACACTTTCCTAGCAATCCTTTGGGGTCCAAAATGCCCCCCACAAGCCAGAGAATGACAAAAAGAAAGTACAGAATGAAACTCATAATCAGGAACACATCTCCTAATAATCTGATCACTACAAAACTTCCAAAGGTAAGGATCATCCCATACATAATATTTAGCATCACTTTTCAATTTCTGGGCTTGTGCATGAGTAAAATATGGAGGTACAACACGGGCAACTAAATAGTTAGCAATATCTACATACCATGGTGTCTTACCCTCCAGGTGAAAAAACTGCTCATCGGGAAAAGAATCTGCTATGGGGGTGGGCTCGATCTCCGTCACTATCCTGCTCAGATGGTCTGCTACCAGGTTCTCCCTCCCGCTCCTATCGCGTATCTCTACGTCGAATTCTTGAAGCAGAAGCATCCATCTAATCAGTCTCGGTTTCGCATCAGACTTCTTCAGGAGGAATTTCAAAGCTACATGGTCAGAAAAGATAACCACATGAGAACATAGCAAATAAGATCTGAATTTATCCAAAGAAAAAACAATTGCTAAAAGCTCCTTTTTTGTCATGGTGTAGTTGGATTGTGACGCATCCAACGTCCTCGAGGCATAGCAGATCACATGAGATGCTCTGTCTACTCTCTGCGCCAAGACTGCTCCCACCGTGTAGTTCGAGGCATCACACATCAACTCGAATGGAAGAGTCCAATCTGGTGGTCTAAGGATCAATACTGATGTCAAAGCCTGCCTGAGTTGGTCAAAAGAGTCCTTGCACCTCTGATCAAATTGAAATACCACCTCCTTCTGTAGCAAGTTGGTCAGGGGTAGGGCAATCTTGCTGAAATCTCTGATGAAACGTCTGTAAAAAACTGCATGTCCCAGAAAAGCACGTACTTCCCGCATAGAAGCGGGGTAAGATAGAGAAGAAATAGCATGAATTTTAGCAGGATCTACTTCAATACCATGCACAGAGATAATATGACCTAAAACTATCCCATGCCCGACCATGAAATGACATTTTTCAAAATTCAAAACCAAATATGTATCAATGCATCTCCATAAAACTCTCAACAAACTATCCAGACATGAATCAAAAGAAGAACCATACACAGAAAAATTGTCCATAAAAACCTCCATGCAATGCTCTAATAAATCACTAAAAATACTAACCATACATCACTGGAATGTCCCGGGAGTGTTGCAAAGTCCGAAAGGCATACGCCGATATGCATACGTCCCGAAAGGGCAAGTAAAAGTGGTCTTCTCCTGATCCTCTGGAGCAATACAGATATGGAAATACCCAGTGTAACCATCTAGGAATCAATAGTGTGACTTGCCCGCCAACCTCTCTAGCATCTGATCAATAAAAGGTAGGGGGTAGTGATCTTTTCTGCTGGCCTGATTAAGTTTCCTGTAGTCTACACAAACTCTCCAAGAGTTCTGAACTTTGGTGGGAATCAACTCATTATCTACATTGGCAACCACTGTAATACCAGACTTCTTCGAAACCACCTGAATAGGACTTACCCATTTGCTGTCTAAAATAGGATAGATGATGCCAGCCTGTAAAGCCTTGTCACCTCCTTCTTTACCACATTGAGAATCAGTGGGTTAAGCCGTCGCTGTGGTTGTCTAACTGGTTTCACATCCTCTTCCAAGTGAATTTTGAGCGTACAGATTGAAGGACTAATACCCGGAATATCTGCAAGCGTCCACCCAATAGCTTTCCTATGCTGCCTCAGAAGATCTACTAATCTGTACTCCTGATCTGAATCTAGATCTCGAGCAATAATAACGGGTTGCTGCTCGTCCTTATCCAAATGCACATACTTCAAATGCTCAGGAAGAGGTTTCAATTCAAGCTTCTGTGGTTGCGCATCTGATGGAAGTGATTCTTGGGGTGTTGCCTGAAGATCGCAAGTCCCTACACATTCTATGGCCCTGTCCACATCAAAGGGCCCACAAATAGGTCCTAACAAAATAGCATCTACACCAGAATCACTGAAATCACTACAAAAAATAGAAGGTATAGAGATATCCAACTGAAAAACAGACTCAGAAATGAAATCCATGCAATCCAGCTCATCCTCTAATTCCATGCTGAGTATAGAATGATCTTCCATCGGGTGCTTCATCGCGTCTAAAATCCTGAACTGAACTACAGTATCTCCTACCTCCATGGAAAGTGTACCTACATGCACATCAATCTTGGTCTTGGCAGTCTTGAGGAAAGGCCTTCCCAGAATAAGCGGAGCTCTGCTGCTCTGTGAATCACCCTCCATGTCAAGAATGTAGAAATCTGCAGGAAATATCAGCTCTCTCACCTTAACCAACACATCCTCGATCACCCCAGCTAGGTGAGTCTGACTGTGGTTGGCTAACTGAATCACTACACCTGTCTCCTGCAAGGGTCCAATACCTAGTGAACGAAAACTGACCTTGGCATCACATTAATTGAAGCTCCTAGAACTAGTATAGCATCCTCGAACACATGGCCCCCAATCACACAAGGTACAGTGAAAACTCCTGGATCCTCGCACTTCTGGGGCAAAGGCTGAATAAGTTCTAAAACATTCTTTCCAACTCTGATTAACTCATTTCCTTTCAGCTTCTTCTTATGCACACACAATTCTTTTAGAAACTTGGCATACTTGGGAATCTGCTCGATCATTGTCAATAAAGGGACATTAACTTCCACCTTACTGAACAAACCTACAAGCTCCTGAAATTCCCTAGCCTTTTCTTCACTAACCCTCTTCCTAGGTTGTGGCCTCTGAGGGAATGGTAATGGAACTGGCGACTCAGATCGTCGTGGTTGTGGATCCTGCTCTACTCTGCACTGCTCTAAACTACTCGAATCAGCAACTGGATCTGGTACAGGGTTTGAAGCCTGGGGGTATGAAATAACTCTACCACTCTGCAGTGTAATCGAACTGATATTTCCTTTAGGATTCGAGATGGTCTGAGATGGTAGTTGACTAGATCCTTGTGACTGCAGCTGGTTAATGTTAGATGCAAGCTGGCTAAGCTGTCTCTCTATGTTCTGAATAGATGCATCTATTTTCTACTGATACTGCTACTGTTGTACCAAGAACTGCTGCATAAGATCCTCCATTTTTTAATTTGAACTCGAACTGGGAGACTCAGCTCTAATCGGGCCGAACAGAGGTCCGATCTCATCGGGTTACTCAATGGTCGGAGGTCTCTCAAACGCTGGTCCCGGGCCAAACGGCCGATAAAATGAATTCCTATACCTCAGATTCAGATGATCTCTCCATCCTAGATTATAAGTAGCAAACATCGGATCATATCTAGAATGTCCGCCGACATCGAGGCTAATACCGATGTCGCCGATGCCGACATCGAGGTTTGGAAGGAAATCGATTTACATCGCATCGCTTCATCCTGCTGGAGTGAAGGACATGAATCATAAGGATGCTCTGGACTCGAACAAATACCATAAACCTGCATGGGATGCATAGGCACTGCAGAAGATTGGCTCGCCTGATTCAGAGCCAACTGCCTAACTAATGATGTGAGCTCCTGTATAGAATTCTTCATCTCCGCCTGATCAGTATATGCTAGGTGAGCCTCACTCACCCCTCTAGTCACTATAGCTCTGCTCCCAAACTGCTATGAGTTCTCTGCCATATTTGCAATAAGTTCTCGAGCCTCACTGGGAGTCTTGTTAACTAATGCCCCTCCACTAGCTGCATCTATCATACTCCTGTCCATGGGAAGCAGTCCCTCATAGAAGTACTGAACAAGCAACTGGTCACTGATCTGATGTTGGGGGCAACTGGAACATAATTTCTTGAATCTCTCCCAGTACTCATATAATGTCTCTCCAGTAGGCTGATGGATACTGCAGATGCTTTTCCTGATGGTAGCAGTTTTGGATGCTGGGAAGAACTTCTCCAGGAATGCTTTCTTCAATTCAAGCCAACTATTGATACATCCAGGGGGAAGATAATACAACCAATCCTTAGCTGCTCCAGCCAGTGAAAATGGAATAGCTCTCAATTTGATATCCTCCTCTGAAATGCCCTATCGCTTCATAGTAGAACATACCACATGGAACTCGTGCAAACGACTATTGGGATCTTCACTAGACAATCCATGAAACTTAGGAAGTAAATGAACTGCACCTGATCTGAGCTCAAAATTCTCCTCTAAAGCAAGATAGCTAATGCAAGAATACTGGTATGTCACATCAGGGGTTGCAAGCTCCTTCAGAGTCCTGTTGTTATCTGCCATGACTATCTGCAACTCTGATGGACTGCAATCAGAAGTCTCAGCTAATCTGCCCTATGCTCTCTGTAGTGTGTGAAAAGTCCTATCAATCTCAGGATCTAGCTCAAATAGTTTATCACTTGAAGACCTGGTCATTATCACAAACAACAATGAGTAATAGATAGAAAAGATAGAAATAATAGGAAAGACACAAATAACAAAAGAAAACAAAACAAACTGCTACAGTTTAAAGACAAACGAACACCATTATAAAAAGGTCCCCGGCAACGGCGCCAAAATTTGATAGACGGTGTTTATGTCGTGGTACCGTTACAAAAATATTTACCGAACCCCCTAACTTCACTAATGCAGTATAGGACTGACTCGGGTCATCTCCCAATGAACCTAATGGTTGGATGTTTGTTTTTAAATAGAAGTAAACACTGGGGGTTTTTACAATTTATTAAAACAATTATTCAAAGCTAACCTAATGCAAGAACGAGTCAACCTTGCACTGCACTATCACTATACGATGCAATGGTCAAACAATTCTGGTAAACAAACAAACATGGAAATTAAATCTGCAGGAAGTAAATCTAACTACCAAATAATAAGTAATAAGTAAATATCGTAGTGTGCAAAAGTAAGTGATCACGCACCGCACTGTCACCATACGGTACAATGATCAAACAAATGTGAACAATTCAACCCAGCACCACATTGTCACTATACAACACAGTGATCAAACAATCACTGAAAAACTAAACTGACAGGCAGGAAATAATTCAACCAAGCACCACACTGACACTATACAACACAGTGGTCAAAGACTAACTAAAAACTAAATGCAAGGAAAGTAAGCAATTCAACCAAGCACCGCACTGTCACTATACGGTACACTGGCCAAATGTAAATGAAATCTAAACTAATAATGAAAGCAATTCAACCAAGAACAGCACTGTCACTATACGGTACATTGGTAAAATGTAAATGAAAACTAACCTAACGAATCCAAGTACTCCAACCAAACATCATACTGCCACTATACGATGCATTGATTGAACAATTTCAATTTATGGAATTAAAACTCAACTGCAAGAAATTAAACTAACCTACAACTAAATAACGAACACAAGTATTAAGTCCAATAAAAATACAGGATGAACAAAATTAAATAACTAAGCACAACAAACCGATAGAAATAACATTGCATGTAAACAAACCAACAATTAACAGAAACAAACATAATTAACTACTAACAAATGCATAACTAAACTGGAATAAAAAGCAGAATGTAAATAACACAAAATCCCAACTAAACGAGTGTTTAACACACACACAAATCCAAATAAAACAACGACCAGTAACCACACGGCGGTCACAACAAACTGAACAGCCACTCCGGCGGTGAATGCGAAGCTGCCCCAATTAGTGCAGTAGAAAGGAAGGAGAAATAGAGGAATGTGATCACTGTTTTGGCGACTCTGGATTGCTGGACAGTGGAGGGAATCTTCACTGGCAATGGAGATGGAGCTGCCCTAATCCGGTACAGCTTCTAGGTGGCTCCGGCGAGATGGAACGACCTATCCCAGTCGTCGGAATGGAGTGGAATGCCGGTGAAGGATGAACTCACCGGAATCCTGCCTCACCTCGCTTCAGATCAGCTGCCCGAATCACAACATCTGGATCTTCCATCGAGGATCGGATGGGATTGTCATCGGCTGTCGGAGGAAAGGTCACCGGAATACTATCGGACTGTCGTCGCCGCTTGTGTAGTCGCCAATCGCTGCGCTCGCGAGAGGAAGAAGACGCGTCGCTTGCTGTTTTGTTGCGCAATTTTGTGCAGATGGGAAGAAGTTGGATTTTATCTCCAATTTTCTCAACTGTTCGATCGAGCCATCTCTAATCTCAACTTCCCATTTAGAGCTAGGGTTAAATGAATCCAATTAATAATCCCTAAGTGTTGATCAATCAAATCCGATGGCTGTGATCGATTTGATCTGGATCGACGGCTGCGATTGCTCCAATTTAGCTCTTTCATGTTCCCTACAAAATCACATTCACACATGAAAAATAATACTAAAATTATAGGGAATAAACAATTAATTTCATTTAAATCCAATATTCAAAAAAATGTCATGAATAGCCGTAATTACCCAAATCAAAGAGCCTAAAATACCCAAATGTGAATAGAAATCATACGATAAAAATGCGACTATCAGTTGATCATCTATAATTAACCATTAATAATAGAATGATCATGAGTGACACCTAGTAGTACATCATGATCCCCAATTAATTGAAAAGATCAACGGTTGATCCAGAACTTTTTATGAAACTCTTCAGCAGCTATAATGATTTGTGCCCCATTCCCTTCACTCATCTTATACCCACTTGGTTCAGGACATGGTCTATAGTGTCAGTCCCCACTAGGTTGACTACGTCACACCTAGCCAAAGTATTATTTCCTCATCCTACAGATTCTAGTTACTACACATATATCCAAGAGTACCTTACTCTAAACATGTAATGCTTTGGCCAAAGACTTTAGTAACAATCTGACGAAAGGGCATGGGTTTACATCTCCTCGCAAGGAGTGGTGAATCCTTTATAGGCTATTCAAACACCTTCGATCACTTCGACTTATACCCAATCATCTCGGGTCCACATTTTTGGTGCAATCGGCCCAGGTCACGATTGACCAGGACTCGAGTTTGACTGGAGTGATGTTTTGATGTTTGACAAAGTGGTTTGACATTGATGTTTGACATTGATGTCGGTTAATATGATTGGGGAGATTGTTTATTCAATCCATCCAGGTTATAATTGACTAGACTCGAGTTTGACTCGAGGGAGACTTTGATGGTTGACTGGGGTTGACCATGTGATTATGGGAAAGTCCAAGCATGGATCTTGGCAAGGTAAAGTCCAAGTCATGGGTACTTGGCATGGAAAGTCCAAGTGGGACACTTGGCAATTGGGAAGGTCCAAGTCTTGTGTACTTGGCATGAGAAGTCCAAGCATGGGTCTTGGCAAATGAGAAGTCCAAGCATGGGTCTTGGCAAATGGAAAGTCCAAGCATGGGTCTTGGCATGGAAAGTCCAACATGGGTTGGCAAGGGAAAGTCCAAGCTTGAGTCTTGGCATTTGGAAGTCCAAGGGGATTGATATTGGCAGCGTAAAGTCCAAGCGGAGTCTTGGCGGCGTAAGTCCAATGTGCCTTGGCGGTGTAGACACCGTTAGCATGACATAGCCGAGGGAAGCACCTGGAGGCTAGCGCGATGGATGAACAAGTCATGGATGACTTGGAGGGATCCGAGAGGCGTGAGGCTGATGGAGGTGGCTAGAAGGCTTAGGTCTAGGCTAAGGGTGGTCTAGCAAGTATGGGGGCACCATATTTGGGTTTAAACCTCATGTTTGAGGTTGGCAGTCGACTGGCATTATGGCCGGTTCGACTGTCGTGAGTCGACTTGAGTTCGACTGACAGTTTGGAGCTGAAAACTGCTCTGGCAATGATCGCTCATTGAGCAGCGATCGGGTGTCGGCAATGATCGCTAGTTCACCGTGAGCACGAATGCTCAGAGCGATCGCGGGCCGATCGCTAATATTGGCGATCGCCAAGAGATCCGTTGGAGTTTTTCCAGCGTGGATCGAGCCGTTGTCTCACGACAACAGTGGCATCAGTCGACTGGTGACTTATGGCAGTTGACTGATGGGCGGAAATCCAGGTCGTGCGCAAGGATAAAAGGAGCTCGACGGGAGGGTTTTTGGCAACGATTTTCTTGGACGTTTTGAAGCGATTTGTTGCTGCAAATCAGGGCTTTCAAGTGCTAGTCCAAGGCAATCAACAAGCAAGCTTCTAAAGAGTTTTTGTAAAGTGTTCTTTACTTCTCTTGTTGTATTTCCTCTTATATTTTCTTGTTGTATTTAGATTATTGTTGTAATCTTATTGTAAGAGGTTTCTCCACCTCCGACTTGTGTCGAGAAGGAGTATTTATCATAGTGGTGTGTGATTGGCATCGCTAGGGTTCGTACGAACCCAATCCGTGGAGTAGGAACCGTTTCGATTCCGAACCACGTTATATCTTTGTGTTTACGTGTTGTATGTTTTGTTATCATTATTATTCTTGTTATTCCGCTGCGTACTAATGAAATTGTAGACAAGAACGCGAATGATTTCCATCTATAAACGAATTCTACGCTATTCACCCCCCTCTAGCGGCGTCAATTCTCCAACAAGTGGTATCAGAGCCCGGGGCTCTTCTACGGACTAACTGCCGGGAGCTAAGACAAAGAGGCTAGAGGGTGAATATGGAAGAACCATTGGGATGGGACATCAACACCCCAATTCCCTATTCCTTCTATGGATGAGAAGGTTTCAATTCTTGGAAGGCGAGAATTGAAGATTTTTTGATGATGAGAGACCTTGAGGAGTGGTCCACGTTGATGGAAGGATTTGAATATCCTAAGGGACCAAAGGGAGGGTTTCTCAAGAAGAAGAAGTGGAGTGAGGAGCAACTCCAACAATTCGAGAAAAACAAGAAGGTAATCAAATTCATCTTTGATTTAATTCCTAATGATCTCTTGTGTAGTCTAGGTGACTATGTGGATGCCAAGGAGCTATGGAGCAATTTGGCCAAGCTCCATGAAAACCCTTAACTGGTCCAAGAAGAAGAAGAAGATGTAGAATGCTCATCGGTTCAATCGGAAGAGGCCAAAGAAGCAAGCTCCTCCTCACAAGCAAGTGAGGATTCGGAAGTTGAAGAAGAGTCAACATCCGGGGCAAGAGGAGAGTGTGAAGAATTGGAGGTTGAGAGGCCATCAATCTCCAAGGAGGAGGAGGAAGTGGAAGAAGCATCCACCTCAAGGACCGAGGGGGAGGAGATAACTTCCACACCGGAACATCAAGAAGAAGCTTCGATTTTCGGTGAAGATGAACAAGTCCAAAGTCCAATTCCAGTCTCCATTAACCTAGGTAACTCAAACATATGTGTTAATAATAAAATGCATATAATATGTTTTGAGTGTAGGGAAACTGGGCACTATAAGAGCAAGTGCCCAAAGAAGAATAGGAAATCTCCACCGGCTCCAAAGGTCAAGGATGTCGGTCCCTCAACGCAAAAGAGCAAAGAACAAGTAATTTGCTTCAAGTGCCGACAACCGGGGCATTTCCAGAGTCAATGTAAGAAGGGGGACAAGAAGACTCAAAATGGAGCATCATATGTAGGGGGAGCTAAGGCAAACCCTAGGGTAACTTCTAATTTTGCTCTTTCTTCAATTTACAAGCAAAAGCATGCTAGGAATTTCAATTCACTTGCAATTTATGAAAAGCATGCTAATAGGAACAAGTATTTTTGCTTAGGAGCTAAGAATGTCTACTTAGATAATAGGGAGAAATTTGGGACTAATGTCCCTAAAAACAATTTACCTAAGGACAAACCTAGGTCAAATAACTCAAGATCAATTTTACCTAGGGAGACAATTAGAAAGGTGCAAGAGCACTTAGGTTTCAATCCTAAATGGACTAGGCATATGCCTAAGAAGTCAAATGCCCAAAATCCGGATGGGATGAGTTTCCTTAGCACAACCAATTCGTCGTCGTGCCAACGACTCGAGCGATCACTTGAACAAACTTGTTGTTCAAGCAATCAACTCTTCTAGTAGGTTAGCCGCGGAAGAGACGACGGTCGGATCGCCGATTTTTGTGTTTATCTTTGGGGTCCATGATTATACAAATACATACAAATGTAAACTAGTATAATCAACACATACTAACATAAAGAACATAAGCTAGCATATCAATAAGAACATGTAAAGAACAATAATAAAAGTTGTAAAACTTTTATACCTCTTGATCTTCTATCGTATGTCCTAACCTCCTTGTAGACTTCATGTGGGCGAAGATCCTCCACAAGTTGAAGCTTCCTAGATCTTCTTCAATCCAAAGAAAGAAGAACTCTCTTTCCCTTCTTGCTTGAGACAACCGCCAATCCACAAAGGATTGATGCCGCCGGCCCCAAGAATAGAGAGAACATAATGGAAACCACCAAGGAACCAAACTAGGGACAAACCCTAGCTTCTAGTGCCGCCGGCCAAGATGAAATAAAGAGGAGAAGAGGAATGAGTTGAGCGCCGACCAAGGTAGAGGGAATAGAGATAGGTCCCGGCAACACCTTAGGAAGAAGAAGAGAACCTCTCCTATAGTTGCCGCCCACTCCAACTTCCAAACCCTAGCCGCCCAACCAAACCCTAACCTAGGATTTCTTGCTGCCCAACCAAAGGAAAGGCAAAACCCTAATCTCTTTGAAAACCATCTTCTATATGCCGGCCATGGAAGAGGGGAAGAAGGATAGAGTGTGGACCGACCAAGGTAGAGGGTAGAAGGAAGGGACCGACCATGCCTTAGGAAGAAGAAGAAACTCATCTTTCACTTGTTGCCGCCCATCCTTGCTCCCAAACCCTAGCCGCCCAAAAATTCTAAACAAACTAGGGTTTCTTAGCCTCCAAAGGAAGCAAACCCTAATCCCCTAAACCATCCATCATTCTTGCCACCCAACCCAATAAGCCTTATATATAGAGTTGGGTTTTTGCCTTGGATTAATCTCCTCCATTGGTTCTATAGATTTAATCTCAACCGTCAGATCTAGAGATTTAATCTCAACCGTTGGTTCTAGAGATTTTAATCTCCACCATCGGTTCTAGAGATTTAATCCTGTTAGTAATATATGAGAGATGTCCTAAGGCAATCGCCTTATGTATGAACCATTTATATGATAAATGAAGATTCACTATTTGAGTATACATGTTTTATGTATTTGATTGGATCTTAAACTCATTTACTGAATGTCCACGATACGATTAACAGCATGATAGAATTTGTGATTGGATCACAACTAGTGAGTATCTCTACATGTGTAATTGTGATGTATCGGAATTATCCCTAGTCGATGAATTGATGGATTTGGACACCATCAATTCTGTCGAGACTAGCACGAGGTATACTTCTTGGTGTATCCAAGCAGCTGATTCTCACTGGCTGGAGACATAGTGATGTCCGGAGTTAATCGTGGATGCTAGTTATGGTAACTAGTTCATTGGAGTGACCGGCCGTAAGACTTCATATGGTTCTCTGCATATATAGATATGTCAATGAAGTTCTTACTGTGGCTTAAGTGCGATGTTCCTTTGACTTGCGGTATTCAAGTCATCTTGATAATGGAGACTTATGCTTTGACATCTTAAGCAAGCATTTATAAGGAGATGTCGACCTGGGATGATTGGGTATAAGTCGAAGTGATCGAAGGTGTTTGAATAGCCTATAAAGGATTCACCACTCCTTGCGAGGAGATGTATACCCATGGCCTCTTGTCGGATTGTTACTAAAGTCTTTGGCCAAAGCATTACATGTTTAGAGTAAGGTACTCTTCGATACATGTGGAGTAACTAGAATCCGTAGGACGAGGAAATGATACTTGGGCTAGGTGTGACGTAGTCAGCCTAGTGGGGACTGACACAATAGACCATGTCCTGAACCAAGTGGGTATAAGATGAGTGAAGGGAATGGGGCACGACTCATTCGAGCTGCTGAAGGGTTCCAGAAATAGTTCTGGATCAACCGTTGATCTTTTCGGTTAATTGGGGATCATGATGTACTACTAGGTGCCACTCATGATCATTCTATAATTAATAGTTAATTATAAACGGCCAACATAAACCGAGAACCTATTTGGTCACACGCACAACGAGCGTAATCCAAAGGATTTAAAACGAGCTTGAGAATGGGATTCTCAGACCGAGAGAAACAAAGTTTGGTTGGACCAAACATAAAGCGAGCATGAAATCGTTTCAGTCGCAATGGAAGCGTGGATGGGCCGTGTCTTATGAAGACATAATGGATAAACCAAAATGGTTTGGTTCTAATCCAATGGAGGAGAATAAACCAAAGGGTTTAGTTTATTTTAAACGAATGAACCAAAAGTTGGTTCGGTTCATTTTAACATAAAATAAACCATCATGGTTTGGTTTATTTTAACTTATCTTAATGGAGCGGGTTAACGGGCCTAATGGTTATGATCCAATAACCATTAAGAGAATTAGTTCTCTGTAAAAGAGGGCTTAATGGATAATTAAGCCCTAATCCAAAACCCTTGCCCTAAGGTTGCCGCCCACCTCATCATTGGAGATTTCGGCGCCAACCCTAGGTGTGTCGCCCAGCTTGTTGTGCCGCCATCAATCTCCTTGCCGGCGTCCAAGCTTCAGCCGGTGAACCCTCCGGCGACCCTCCGGTGATCTTCCTAGGCCTCGATGAAAAGGTGAGCACTTGACTTCCTTGTTTTGGCCGGCGCCTACTCCTCCACCAAGCTGTCCAGTTTTCTGGACAGCTTCTCTTTTCGTCGGAGTGTCGTTTGGACGACGGTTAGAGCTCCGACAGCGGATAACTTACTGGGGATTCGATCTCCGGTAATCCTCTGAGGTGGAGGACGAAGGATTCGTCAATTGGTTGACGAATACCTCTCCGGAGAAGCGAGTTTTGAGAACTCGTATTAGGATCCGAATTTGGATTCTGATCGTGATCATCTCTCGATCACGTCGTCTTCAACACGAGGCTAGTAACCCGTATGAAGACGAAGCTCGTGGCTTAGCGAAGTCATCCCGAGGAACTCGGCGTGGATACGGATAGAGACGATTCTAGCGAGGATCGTTCCGGTTGATGTCGTTCCAGCTACACGTCATACGAAAGGTATAACGTAGATAAATTTCCTTTTATTGCAAATTTAAATTTACGGTTATGTCTACACTTGTTGTAATATGAATGCGTGTGTTGTGTGTGTTGTAATAAATGTAGATTTATTATTTTTATTGCTTCCGCTGTGTTCATGTTTACGAAACGTGATCGAACACACACACGCCTGTTTAAAACCCAACAAAGGGTATCAGAGCCCAGGTTGTGTTTCGACATAATCGTAAAATGGTTTTGCGATAGTCATAATGTTATTTCTGGAAATTTTCTAATTTTGTAAATTTAGAAGTATTTATGGAAATTTTCAATTTTGGAAAGTCTAGAAGTATTTATGGAAATCTTCCACTTTTGGAAAGTTGGAAGTATTTATGGAAATTGATATTTTCCATAAATAAAATATTTGATTAGATTCTGGAAATTTGTTTCTTAATTTAATCATGATTTGATTTGGGAAATAAAATCTTAAAATATTTAATTTCCATAAGTAGTTTTAATGATTTAGGAAATTGGTTTCCTAAATAGATTTTCCTTAATCAAATAATTCCATGAATAAAATATGTGATTAGATTTGGAAATTTGTTTCCTAATTTAATTATGATTTGATTTGGAGAATCAAATCTTAAACATATTTTATTTCCATAAATAGTTATGACATATAAGGAAATTATATACATGACATAATTGTATGCCATGTAATTGCATTAGATGCATAACATTATTCCATGCGTGTCGTGACATGTAGATGTATGCCATGTATGTCATTCCATGTAGATAATAGTTATTTGCATGCAAAGAGGATGAGACATAAAAACCCTTAAACAATATTAAAGCCTACACCTTCCATTAATATGGTTAGAACCAGAGTTCCGTTTCTTGTTTTGGTTGTTGGACTCTCTCCAAGCCCGGCTCGAACCCGAACATGTTCAAACCATGGAATAGTTTAATACTAATATGGTAAGAGTCAGAGGTCAATCGTTAGCTTTGGTTGTTGGACTCTCTCCAAGCTGGGCTAATTGGTTGAATGCGCTCTAACCATATTAAAACTATTTCCGATTAATGGGTTGGCTTTAACCTGGAGCATCGGCTTGTTGGACTCTCTCCAAGGTCGATGTAAAGGGAGGTGAAGTTGGGTGCTATGCATATGATGCATACTTGTTAATGTGTTAACAACCCGATGTATGTGTGAACATTCAATTAGTTGATAGCACATTGTGATAGTTGCATATACGTGATATGAAATCGGTATAGTTGATATCTACCGTCGTAGTTATGAATGGCTTGTTGGACTCTCTCCAAGGTTGTTCATAACTATGATAGATATCAGCCCATTCGGAGATGGACCTACGATCTCCCGAAGTGATTTTGGGGTTTTTGAAATTCGAAAAATGAATGGGATTTATAAATGTATATTGATGCATTTTAAAATCATCTTTCTCATATATGCTCGTTTTGTATTTCTAAGATTGATCATGATGTCTTTGAATTTGTGCACTATTTTGGATTCGAACAAACTGACTGGGCCTAACTTCCTGGACTGGCTTAGAAACCTGAGAATTGTTCTCAAGGCGGAAAAGCTTGCATATGTCCTTGAAGAGCCTCTTCCTGACCGTCCTAAGGACGATGCAACTCCAGACCAAATGTTGGTCTATCAGAAGCATGTGGCAGATTCTGAGCTGGCGAGTTGCATCATGCTAGCGGTGATGGTACCTGAGCTGCAAAAGCAGCATGAGCATATGGATGCTAATACTATGGTCTTCCATCTTCATGAGTTGTTCGATGAGCAAGCGAGATCCGAAAGGTTCGAGGTCTCTAGGCTCCTCTTCACCACGAAGATGCAAGAAGGTTCGTCTGTAGTGCAGTTTGTGCTAAAGATGAATGGGTACATCGAGCGGCTAGCTACCCTCGGTTTTGTGATGGATCATGAGTTAAGTATTGACTTAATTCTGCATTGTTTTCCCAAGAGTTTCTCGCAATTTGTGATGAACTATCAGATGAACAAATTGGAATCCACCATTCCCGAGCTCCTCAATATGCTGAAGACTGTGGAGCCTTCTGTGAAGCATGAGGAGAAGGCGTCATAGTTGATTCCTCAAAGAAAGGTTCTAAGAGGAAGGCAAAAGAACAGAAGAAAGGAAAGAACAAAAAGGCAAAGAAGGCGGAACCAGCGCAAAAGGGCACTTGCCATCACTATGGCAAGGAAGGCCACTGGCGAAGAAACTGCAAGATTTATCTTGAGTCCATGAAGAAGAAGAAGGCATCCGATGCCCCATCCTCTTCAGGTATCTTCGTTATTGATTGTCATTCTATTTCCTTAGACACTTGGGTATTGGATACTGGGTGTGGCTCACATATATGTAATGACATACAGGGGCTAAGGAATAGAAGAAGACTTGTCAGAGGGGAGTCAAATTTGCGAGTTGGCAATGGAGCAAAGGTTGCTACGGTCGCCATCAGAACTTATTTGCTGAAGCTTCCTAGTGGACTAGTCTTAGAACTGGACAATTGCTATTATGTTCCTTCTCTAATAAAAAACATTGTTTCTATTTCCTATTTAAATAGAAATGGTTTCCATTTGACGTTTAGTAACAATTGTTGTTATATAACTTTGAATGGCGTACTTTATGGAACTGGAACCTTGAGTAATGACATTTATACGTTGGACGTATCCAGTGACATTTTCAATATCGAAGCGAGCAACACGCGTGCTCGAAAGGATAATCAAATAGACTCCTATATGTGGCATTGTCGTTTTGGCCATATAAGCAAGAAACGCATGTCCGAATTACACCGATGTGGAATTCTGGAATCGTTTGAATTGGATTCATACGATACATGCGAATCATGCTTAAAAGGCAAGATGACTAAGTTACCTTTTACTGAAAAAGGTGAACGAGTGGGAGAGTTACTAGGTCTAATACATACTGATGTATGTGGACCTATGTCAACTCAAGCATTAGGAGGCTATAGCTACTTCATTACCTTCACCGATGATCACTCACGGTTTGGGTATGTGTTCTTGATGAAACACAAGTCTGAAGCCTTTGAAAGGTTCAAAGAGTTCAGAAATGAAGTAGAGAAACAACATGACAAGAGTATTAAAATACTTCGATCGGATCGAGGTGGTGAATACTTGAGTCAGGAGTTTCTTGATTACCTAAGAGACAATGGTATATTGTCTCAATGGACTCCGTCCTATACACCACAGCATAATGATGTATCTGAGAGGCGTAACCGGACCTTGTTGGACTGGTCAGGTCAATGATGAATCATGCGACTCTTCCCAAGTCCTTTTGGGGTTATGCACTTCAGACAGTTGTTTACTTGTTAAACAGAATGCCTACCAAGGTAGTCTCAACTACTCCATATGAGATATGGATTGGTAAGAAACCTCATGTATCTTACTTGAAGATATGGGGTTGTCCTGCTTATGTGAAGCGGACTGTATCAGACAAATTGGATGCTAAGTCTGATAAATGTCTATTTGTTAGATACCCTAAGGAAACAAGGGGTTACCAATTCTATCATCCTGTGGAACAAAAGGTGTTTGTTTCAAGGCATGCTGTGTTTCTAGAGAAAGAGTTTCTCTTGCAAGAAAACAGTGGGAGTGTCGTCGAGCTTGAGGAGGCTCGAGAGACTCAAATAGACATTGATGAGATACCTGGTGAAGCACAACAGCCAACAACTCATAATGATGAGCAATCAGCTGGACCTATTGTAACACCACATCTTCGTAGATCTGGTAGAACACGCAATATTCCTGAGAGATATGGATTTCTCGTAAGTGAATCAAACGACGTGTTACTCATTGATGATGAGGAGCCTACCAGTTATGAAGAAGTGCTAACAAGTTCAGAAAGGGATAAGTGGCTTGGTGCCATAAAGTCGGAAATGGATTCCATGTATGAAAACCAAGTTTGGAACTTGGTTGACCCAACTGAAGGGATAAAGCCTATAGGGTGCAAGTGGGTTTTCAAAAAGAAAACCGACATGGATGGTAATGTGATTACCTATAAGGCTAGATTGGTGGCGAAAGGATATCGTCAAAAACAAGGTGTTGATTATGATGAAACCTATTCGCCTGTAGCTATGCTTAAATCCATTCGGATGCTCCTGGCCATAGCGGCTCATTATGATTATGAGATATGGCAGATGGATGTGAAAATAGCTTTCCTTAATGGAAACCTACTCGAGGACGTGTATATGATACAGCCTGAGGGTTTCACATCGGTTGATAAAACCAAGGTATGCAAATTGCGACAGTCCATTTATGGACTGAAGCAAGCATCCAGGAGCTGGAATATCCGTTTTGATGAGACAATCAAAAAGTTTGATTTCTCACAAAATCCAGACGAACCTTGAGTGTACAAGAAGGTTAGTGGGAGTGCAGTCGTGTTCCTAGTGTTGTATGTCGATGACATATTACTTATAGGAAACGATGTCTCAATCTTACAGTCAGTGAAGGTTTGGTTATCCAAGACATTCTCCATGAAAGACCTGGGAGAAGCAACCTACATCCTCGGGATTAAGATCTATAGAGATAGATCGAAACGGTTGCTTGGTCTTTCGCAGTCTACATATATAGACCGAGTGCTAAAGAGGTTTAGCATGTTGAAATCCAAGAAAGGTTTCTTACCCATCAGGCATGGGGTACATCTTTCGAAGTCTTTGTGTCCGCGCACAGAAGACGAGAGGATTTGCATGAGTAAGATTCCCTATGCATCCGCAATAGGATCTATCATGTATGCTATGTTATGTATGAGGCCCGATGTATCGTATGCTCTGAGTGTCACGAGCAGATACCAGTCCGATCCAGGAATGGATCATTGGGTGGCTGTTAAGACAATCCTTAAGTACTTGAGAAGAACTAAGGATGTGTTCCTAATATATGGAGAAGGGGACATGGTGATACGCGGGTATACGGATGCCAGCTTCCAGACAGACAAGGATGATTCCAGGTCTCAGTCTGGATACGTGTTCACCTTGAATGGGGGCGCAGTGAGTTGGAAAAGTTCCAAACAAGAGACTGTAGCGGATTCTACCACTGAGGCAGAATATATTGCAGCTTCGGAAGCAGAAAAGGAAGCGGTTTGGATCAAGAAGTTCGTTCATGAACTTGGTGTGATTCTGGCCATTGTTGAAGCAATACCGGCCCATCATGACAACAATGGAGCAATTGACAGCGAAAGAGCCAAGGTCTCATCAACGATCCAAACATGTGTCACGCTATCATCTTATCGAGAGATCATCAAGAGGGAACGTAAATACAACCGAGAAAATTCCCACTGAAAGGAACTTAGCGGATCCCTTGACTAAGGCATTACCTCAAAATAAGTTTGAGGGTCATGTTCGAGCTTATGGTATTGGATACCGTAGCGATTGGCATTAGGCCAAGTGGGAGTCTGTTAGTAATATATGAGAGATGCTCTAAGGCAATCGCCTTATGTATGAACCATTTATATGATAAATGAAGATTCACTATTTGAGTATACATGTTTTATGTATTTGATTGGATCTTAAACTCATTTACTGAATGTCCACGATACGATTCACAAGATGAGAGAATTTGTGATTGGATCACAACTAGTGAGTATCTCTACATGTGTAATTGTGATGTATCGGAATTATCCCTAGTCGATGAATTGATGGATTTGGACACCATCAATTCTGTCGAGACTAGTACGAGGTATACTCCTTGGTGTATCCAAGCAGCTGATTCTCACTGGCTGGAGACATAGTGATGTCCGGAGTTAATCATGGATGCTAGTTATGGTAACTAGTTTATTGGAGTGACCGACCGTAAGACTTCATATGGTTCTCTGCATATATAGATATGTCAATGAAGTTCTTACTGTGGCTTAAGTGCGATGTTCCTTTGACTTGCGGTATTCAAGTCATCTTGATCATGGAGACTTATGCTTTGACATCTTAAGCAAGCATTTCTAAGGAGATGTGGACCCGGGATGATTGGGTATAAGTCGAAGTGATCGAAGGTGTTTGAATAGCCTATAAAGGATTCACCACTCCTTGCGAGGAGATGTATACCCATGGCCTCTCGTCGGATTGTTACTAAAGTCTTTGGCCAAAGCATTACATGTTTAGAGTAAGGTACTCTTCGATACATGTGGAGTAACTAGAATCCGTAGGATGAGGAAATGATACTTGGGCTAGGTGTGACGTAGTCAGCCTAGTGGGTACTGACACAATAGACCATGTCCTGAACCAAGTGGGTATAAGATGAGTGAAGGGAATGGGGCATGACTCATTCGAGCTGCTGAAGGGTTCCAGAAATAGTTCTGGATCAACCGTTGATCTTTTCGGTTAATTGGGGATCATGATGTACTACTAGGTGCCACTCATGATCGTTCTATAATTAATGGTTAATTATAGACGACCAACATAAACCGAGAACCTATTTGGTCACACGCACAATGAGCGTAATCCAAAGGATTTAAAACGAGCTTGAGAATGGGATTCTCAGACCGAGAGAAACTAAGTTTGGTTGGACCAAACATAAAGCGAGCATGAAATCGTTTCAGTTGCAATGGAAGCGTGGATGGGCCGTGTCTTATGAAGACATAATGGATGAACCAAAATGGTTTGGTTCTAATCCAATGGAGGAGAATAAACCAAAGGGTTTGGTTTATTTTAAACGAATGAACCAAAAGTTGGTTCGGTTCATTTTAACTTAAAATAAACCATCATGGTTTGGTTTATTTTAACTTATCTTAATGGAGCGGGTTAACGGGCCTAATGGCTATGATCCAATAACCATTAAGAGAATTAGTTCTCTATAAAAGAGGGCTTAATGGATAATTAAGCCCTAATCCAAAACCCTTGCCCTAAGGTTGCCGCCCACCTCATCCTTGGAGATTTCGGCGCCAACCCTAGGTGTGCCGCCCAGCTTGTTGTGCTGCCGTCCATCTCCTTGCCGGCGTCCAAGCTTCAGCCGGTGAACCCTCCGGCGACCCTCCGGTGATCTTCCTAGGCCTCGGTGAAAAGGTGAGCACTTGGCTTCCTTGTTTTGGCCGGCGCCTACTCCTCCACCAAGCTGTCCAGTTTTCATCGTTTGGACGACGGTTAGAGCTCCGACAGCGGATAACTTACCGGGGATTCGATCTCCAGTAATCCTCTGAGGTGGAGGACGAAGGATTCATCAATTGGTTGACGAATACCTCTCCGAAGAAGCGAGTTTTGAGAACTCGTATTAGGATCCGAATTTTGATTCGGATCGTGATCATCTCTCGATCACGTCGTCTTCAACACGAGGCTAGTAACCCGTATGAAGACGAAGCTCGTGGCTTAGCGAAGTCATCCCGAGGAACTCGGCGTGGATATGGATAGAGACGATTCTAGTGAGGATCGTTCCAGTTGATACCGTTCCCGCTACACGTCATACGAAAGGTATAACCTAGATAAATTTCCTTTTATTGCAAATTTAAATTTACGGTTATGTCTACACTTGTTGTAATATGCATGTGTGTGTTGTGTGTGTTGTAATAATGTAGATTTATTATTTTTATTGCTTCCGCTGTGTTCATGTTTACGAAACGTGATCGAACACACACACACGCCGCGGTGCCGGAAACCCAACAAATCCCAACCGTCGGATCTAGAGAATTAATCTCAACCATCGGTTCTAGAGAATTAATCTCAACCGTCTGTTCTAGAGAATTAATCTCAACCGTCGGATCTAGAGAATTAATCTCAACCGTTGGATCTAGAGATTTGTTTTCCATCATTTGATCTAGACTTCATGAGGTTTATATTAGGCTACGATAGGGACCATGAAGAGGAGTTGGGTCTTGGCCACCCGATGGATCAGAACCACACAAACTTGATCCATCAATGATGTTCCATTCCACTAGAGGATCATCATCGAACTACCTCACCAACCCCCATAAATTAATATGGGCTCCATATATTATTTGTACATCCATCTCCCCGTGTTTAAGATATAAAATGTCAGTCAATTAATTGATTTACTGACCATCAATTAATTAACATCTAATATGTGCAACCCTGCATAAAAGCAAATCAATCATTAACATGTAACTATCGGAACTAATTCCGAGCAATACGTAATGAGCTCTCAAGGGGACATCTTCAACCTAATATATAGGACACGGTTTCCTCCTATAATCAATAGCACACTATGTAAATAATATTATTTCCCAACCTACCGGGCATATTGATTTAATCCATAGAAATCTCACCCTTTGGTAAATCAAAGAAATAAATACTATGTACATGTGCCCGTTATTATATCGGGATTAAGAGCATGTATAACATAATATCCGAGGTCCGATTCAATTATGTAGTCAGCAATAAATTGAATCACCTCTATGTCGGTCCTGCTCAATACACCTAAGTGTACTAGTGTAACTCTATGTTCAAGACAAAACAATACCAAGCTACACTACAACCATGCCAATGGTTTGTCAAAAACCATCTTGGTTGTGAGCCTCTACTTATATTCTACAAGGGACTGATAACATGATCTTCTGTGCCACACCAAGCACCATGTTATCTACAATGTAAAATATTAGACAATATGCACACATATAATAAATATAAAGTGAAAACAATGATCATGTGATTCTTATTTCAAAACAAAGATGTTCATACAAAAGAGCTAGGCTTTCAATATACATCCCAACAAAAACATGTATACTCAAATAGTGAATCTTCATTTATCATATAAATGGTTCAAACATAAGGCGATTGCCTTAGGACATCTCTCATATATTACTAACAGTTTTGATGTGTGTGGCAAAGGGTTTATGTTAGGTTGTTATGGTTTTGATATGTGCGTTGGAGTCTTGCAGGACTTAGTAATTTGCACATGGAGGATTGGAAAGTTTCACTTCTCATGACTCGGTCTTTGAGTCCGTGAAAGATGCATTGCAGAAGTCGTGCGCTTGGTGCATCTGAGGGACCACCGGACGAGGAGCATTGGAGTGAAGCTGGAGGAAGTAGACTTCAGGGCGAGACGCAAGGATGGCGCTGCGAAGCTGTGCACTTAGCGTATCCGAAGGACGTGGCCGGACGAAGACAACTTTGAAGGCGAGGGACTCCAAGGGAATGAGTGTGAGCGAATGTAACCCGAGACGGGTAGCGCTTAGGTGAAATTTAGGTAATTGGATAAGTGTCAGATGAGATTTCCCAACATCAGTCGACTGCCATGTCATGGCAGTCGACTGCTCCAAGTCGACTGTTGACTCGATTGGTGTTCAAGTCTGGTCTGTGTCCCATCAGTCGACTGTCAAGTGTAGGGGAGAAGCTCTCCAACCGGAATATGATAATGAAGGCTATAGATGCCTTTCCCCGGTCTTCAAAGTGGAGCTCCATGGTGGACTCCTTCTACATTTCGAAGAATCTAGAAGTGAGCACCCTAGAAGAATTCTTCTCCACCATGGAGCTACATGAAACTAGGCTTGAAGGCATAAGTGAAGAATTCTTCTCCACCATGGAGAATTGATAGGTTTAAGTTAATCATGCTAAAAGGGAAAATTTAGCATGTCTTAAGGGGGAGTTGCATGTTTAAGGGGGAGTTTGATACTCATGTTTTTATTTACATGCATTCTTGCCTTATGTTTTATGTATTTGTTTTACCTAACTTAAACGGATTGCCACACATCCAAAAGGGGGAGATTGTTAGGGCAATCAACCCATGATGTGGTTTTGATGTGTGTGACAAAGGGTTTAAGTTAGGTTGTTATGATTTTGATATGTGCGTTGGAGTCTTGCAGGACTTAGTAATTCGCACATGGAGGATTGGCAAGTTTCACCTCTCATGACTCGGTCTTTGAGTCGGTGAAAGATGCAATGCGGTGTTAGTGAAAGCCCTAGAGCCAATCATGTGATGATTGTTGTATGGACTTTATTGTATCATATTCCTATTTATAAAGGCATGGTTATTATATTTACTTGTATTGGTGCCAAATAACTAAATATAATAATGTCCTTGAGTAGTAGGTTCTTATCTATATCAATCGATTGGTTGAATCGATAATGAGATGATATAGAGAACACTACTCTTAATCATTCCTAGTCAAGTATTAACATTCAGGGACAATGTTAATGCATAGAGACTAGCATGTAAGTCAACATGATGACTTGATCTCACAAGTCATGGATATGAGATATCAAGTTGACACATGGGTGCATTGGAGAATGTATACTGAATGACCCGCCATGAGAAAGTATCATGGATCATTATATGAGTGTCATATACTTTCTCATGTGGCTATTAGTATGACTATTAGTCCTTAGACCTGAAGTCACCATGGTTCCCTACATAAGGAGTTGCATACTTTGGCTTCGTCAAACGTCACCCGTAAATGGGTGGACTATAAAGGCGATTACTGGGTATGTAACAAATTATGTGGAGGGATGTGAGTGATGTAGATGGGATATATCCCTCCTATATGACGGGGGTGACATCGATATTCTTGATAGAGTGAGACCACGCAAATGAGTCAATATGAGATACTGAGCTCATTTGATTAGAGTGAGTCTACTTGGAGTTCAAGATATAGATTGTACCGAGGATGACACGGTCTATGCCTCAATTGGTCAATCTAGATGTCAAGGATAGAGGGACATTGTCACATATTGTGAGAGTCACAATTAGTAGTCACAAAGGTGATGTTGGAGCTCAACATTCTTGTAACTTGGGTAGAAATGATGTGTTGCTAGATACCGCTCATTGCTTATGTTCCTAAATCGGTTTAGGAACATTGGCAACGTTACAAGAACCTATAGGGTCACACACATAAGGGCAATTAGATGGAGATTATATTCATATGATGAACCATGAGGATTAGGTTCGTGGGATGAACCAAATTGGATTAAGAGTAATCCTAATTAGACTAATTGAGTTGGACTAAATTTGATTCAAGAGTTGAATGAGTCTAATTTAGATTTGATTCATCAAATCAATTTAAATTAATGAATAGAAATTCATTAAATTAAATTGACTTGAATCAAATGGTTGTATTTGATCAACCATGGGAGATAAGAGGTCAAGTTTGACTTGACTTGAGAGGGAAGATGAAAGGTCAATTTTGACTTGACCAATTGCCATGTCATGGTGACTTGGCATGGGGCCGGCCAATGATGATGCTCCACATCATCATGGACACATCATGGGGTGCCAACTCATGAGGGAGACCAAGAGTCATTGGTTCTTGGAGTTACATGCATGCATGTAACCCCCTTATAGTGGGTTATGAAAGTGTGAAGTTAAGGGGTGTAACTTCATCTTCTTCTTTGGTTCTTCCTCTCTTGCTCTCCCAATCCTTCTTGGCTGAAATTTCCATGAGTGCTAGCACACTCTAGTTTGATTTTCTCCACCATTTGTCCGTGTGGATACCAAAAGAGGAGTGTACACTTGACACTCTTGAGTTCCGGCAAGCTTTTGGACGAGCGGGATAAGCGAAGGGCGTCGCTACGAGGGTAACACTCTCAACTTCTAGATCTAAGGTAGATCTAGGTTTACTTAGCACATACATGTTTTTATTTTAATATATCTTTGCATGGATCCGTGGCCGGACTTCCGGGGTTTCCGCAATGCAAAAAGCGGTTTTTGCGGCTCGGAAAGTCCAATATGTGGAAGTCGTCCGCTTGGTGCATCCGAGGGACCGCCGGATGAGGAGTATTAGAGTGAAGTCAGAGGAAGTAGACTTCAGGGCGAGACGCGAAGGATGGCGCTGCGAAGCCATGCGCTTGGCGCATCCAAGAGACATGGCCGAACGAAGACAACTTCGAAGGCGAGAGACTCCAAGGGAATGAGTGTGAGCGAATGTAACCCGGGACGGGTAGCGCTTAGGTAAAATTTGGCCAATTGGCTAAGTGTCGGATGAGATTTCTCGACATCAGTCGACTGTCATGAAATGACAGTCCACTTCTCTAAGTCAACTGTTGACTCGACTGGTGTTCAAGTCTGGTCTGTGTCCCATCAGTCAACTAATGATGGCATCAATCGACTGGTTGCGAAGGTTTCAGGTACAGAATGTTGATCAGTCGAGTGCTCACTTCCGGCACTCGACTGTTGGCTCCATCAGTCGACTGATGGGATGATCAGTCGACTGATGTGGGAGCCATTGGATGAAATCCAACGTGGAAGAAGCTGTTATTGGGCAACGACTATAGGAGCAGTCGACTGATTGAGGCATCAGTCAACTGCCAGGCACCCAACGGGAAGAAAGGCTTCTTCTCTATAAAAAGAAGCCTTGGGTTATCTTGGGAGGCTAATGGTTCATTGCTAAACATCTCCCAAGTGCCCAAAATGATTTTCCTCCTCTTCCTTGTGTTTATTTTCATCTTATTATAAGAGGAGAGAATTCTTGTAAGAAAGGTTACCTCCATCTAGCTTTGTTCAAAGGAGAGAATAGTGGAAAGCTTTAGGCATGATTCACCTTGGAACGAATCGGGTTGTGGATTAGTGGCAAGGGTCGTGAACCACGTTATGACTTGGTGTTAGCGTTTGCATCTATTCTTTCTTTACTTTGTCTTAATTGCTTGTTTAGTTTTGTTTCCTTTGCGCTAATATTGTTTGTAGACAAGTAATCAAGGAATGACGATCATCGTCTACCAAGAGGGCTATTCACCCCCCTCTAGCCGGCCAACTATGTTCCAACAGTATGCTTGCGTAGTGATGCCTTTTGTCTTAAAGATCACAGGAGCTACTTATCAATGCCTCATGGATAAAATTTTTTGCATAACAGAAGGGCAAGAATGTGGAAGTATATGTTGATGATATTCTAGTCAAGTCCAAAACTACTCGGGATCTAGTTACAGACCTGGAAGAGACTTTTTCCACCCTTAGGCAGTATAACATGAAGCTCAATCCCAAGAAATGTTTATTTGGGGTGAAGAGTGGAAAATATTTGGGATATATCGTAACAGAGAAAGGACTACAGGCCAACCCGAAGAAGGTGCAAGCATTATGTAACATGAAGTCACCTACCAATTTGTGGGAGACTCAAAAGTTAGTAGGAAGAATAGTTTCTTGTCTTGTTTTATAGCCAAATCAGCAGACAAAGGGTTACCCTTCTTTCGGATCCTACGCAAGGCTGCTAAATTCCAATGGGATGATCAGTGTGAGCAAGCCTTTCAAGAATTAAAGAAGTATTTAGCTGAACTACCTGTGCTAGCTAAACCAATTTCGGGAGAACCATTGTGGATGTATTTATCCATTTCAGAGGGAGCCGTCAGTTCAGTATTGTTGAAGCAAGAAGGTTTTCAGTAACAACCCATTTATTATACCAGCTATGTCTTGAAAGGAGTAGAGTCGCGGTATATTGAGTTAGAAAAATTGGCATATATTCTAATTCTGACAGCCCGCAAATTGAGGCCATATTTTCTAGCCCATCCAATCAACGTATTGACTCACAGTGAATTGGGTAAGGTGGTGACTAAGCCTAATTTTTCAGGGAGGCTCGCCAAGTGGGTTGTAGAATTAAGTGAATATGACATTCACTATCATCCCCGAACTGCTGTTAAGGCTCAGACGTTAGTTGACTTCCTAGCAGAGGTACCTGTCGATTCAGAAAATAGCTCGGTTGAAAAAAGGAAGGGACGAAGGTGTGGAATGTCTTCGTGGATGGGTCTTCTGGATCTACAGGCAGTGGAGTGGGGGTACTATTGTTATCCATTGAAGAAGAAGAAACTCGCATAGTTGTTCGCCTCGGGCACTGGGCATCCAATAATAAAGTGGAATATTGATGCACGCGAATGCGACCTTAAATCTCATGACGGAGACCATCGAGGACTCGAAGCGTGTGCTCACACTCAACGCCCACAAGTGCACGGATGTTGTCAAGTAACAAAAAGATTATCGATCCCACAGGGACTGAGATTCGAGTACCGATTTATTCAGTGGATGTAATTGTTCGGGACTAGACTCTAAGGGTTGTGAATGTGAGGGTTATCGGTGGTCCTACTCAATACGGTGTCACACGGAGGAAGAAAGGAGTTTTCCATGAGATCTTTTAAAGGGATTCTAGGATTTCGATTTTGCTTGTGTGTCGCAAAACATGATATCAACTGGGCATTGTTTAAATGTCTAACTATGGTCTTGTGGAAGGGACATCATACACTCTCTCGATGAGCCGCCGCATCTATCGGGAGCTATCTCTGCCTTGTTAGTAATATATGAGAGATGTCCTAAGGCAATCGCCTTATGTATGAACCATTTATATGATAAATGAAGATTCACTATTTGAGTATACATGTTTCATGTATTTGATTAGATCTTAAACTCATTTACTGAATGTCCACGATACGATTCACAGCATGAGAGAATTTGTGATTGGATCACAACTAGTGAGTATCACTACATATGTAATTGTGATGTATCGGAATTATCCCTAGACGATGAATTGATGGATTTGGACACCATCAATTCTGTCAAGACTAGCACGAGGTATACTTCTTGGTGTATCCAAGCAGCTGATTCTCACTGGCTAGAGACATTGTGATGTCCGGAGTTAATCGTGGATGTTAGTTATGGTAACTAGTTCATTGGAGTGACCAGCCGTAAGACTTCATATGGTTCTCTGCATATATAGATATGTCAATGAAGTTCTTACTGTAGCTTAAGTGCGATGTTCCTTTGACTTGCGGTATTCAAGTCATCTTGGTCATGAAGACTTATGCTTTGACATCTTAAGCGAGCATCTCTGAGGAGATGTGGACCCGGGATGATTGGGTATAAGTCGAAGTGATCGAAGGTGTTTGAATAGCCTATAAAGGATTCACCACTTCTTGCGAGGAGATATATACCCATGGCCTCTCGTCGAATTGTTACTAAAGTCTTTGGCCAAAGCATTACATGTTTAGAGTAAGGTACTCTTGGATACATGTGCAGTAACTAGATTCCGTAGGACGAGGAAATGATACTTGGGCTAGGTGTGACGTAGTCAGCCTAGTGGGGACTGACACTATAGACCATGTCCTGAACCAAGTGGGTATAAGATGAGTGAAGGGAATGTGGCACGATTCATTCGAGCTGCTGAAGGGTTTCAGAAATAGTTCTGGATCAACCGTTGATCTTCTCGGTTAATTGGGGATCATGATGTACTACTAGGTGCCACTCATGATCGTTCTATAATTAATGGTTAATTATAGATGGCCAACATAAACCGAGAACCTATTTGGTCACACGCACAACGAGTGTAATCCGAAGGATTTAAAATGAGCTTGAGAATGAGATTCTCAGACTGAGAGAAACTAGGTTTGGTTGGACCAAACATGGAGCGACATGAAATCGTTTCAGTCGCAATGGAAGCCTAGATGGGCCGTGTCTTATGAAGACATAATGGATGAACCAAAATGGTTTGGTTCTAATCCAATAGAGGAGAATAAACCAAAGGGTTTGGTTTATTTTAAACGAATGAACCAAAGTTGGTTCGGTTCATTTTAACTTAACATAAACCATCATGGTTTGGTTTATTTTAACTTATATTAATGGAGCGGGTTAGCGGACCTTATGGTTATGATCCAATAACCATTAAGAGAATTAGTTCTCTATAAAAGAGGGCTTAAACCCTAACCTAGTTTTGGCCACCCACCTCTCCCTTTTCTTCATCTAGTCGGCGCCAACCTTCATTGCCGCCGCCCACCCCCATGTGCCGCCGTCAAAATTGTTGCCGACATCCAAGCTTCAGCCGGTGATCCTCCGGCAACTCTCCGGTGATCTCCTTTGGGTTCGTCATCAAGGTGAGCTTCATCTTACCCTTTTTGGCCGACGCCTACTCCTCCACCAAAGCTGTCCAGTTTTCTGGACAGCTTGTTTCCCTCTCGTCGGAGCGTCGTTTGGACGACGGTTGGAGCTCCGACAGCACCTAACTTACCGGGGATTCGATCTCCGGTAATCCTCTGAGGTGGAGGACGAAGGATTCGTCAAACAGTTGACAAATACCTCTCCGGAGAAGCGAGTCTTGAGGACTTGTTTTTGGATCCGAATTTGGATTCGGATCGTGATCATCTCTCGATCACATCATCTTCAACACGAGGCTAGTAACCCGTACAAAGACGAAGCTCGTGACTTTGTGAAGTCATCCCGAAGATACTCGGCGTGGATACGGATAGAGACGATTCTAGCGAGGATCGTTCCGATTGATGTCATTCTCGCTACACGTGATACGAAAGGTATACGCAGTTAAATTTCCTTTTATTGCAAATTTAAATTTACGGTTATGTCTACACATGTTGTACTATGCATGGATGTGATGTGTGTGTTGTAATAAATGTAGATTTATTATTTTTATTTCTTCCGCTGTGCACATGTTTACGAAACATGTTCGAACACACACTCGCCACGGTGCCGGAAACCCAACAGTGGTATCAGAGCCCAGGTTGTGTTTCGACATAATCGTAAAATTATTTTGCGATAATCATAATTATATTTCTGGAAATTTTCTACTTTTGGAAAGTTAGAAGTAGTTATGGAAATTTTCAATTTTCGAAAGTCTAGAAGTATTTATGGAAATCTTCCACTTTTGGAAAGTTGGAAGTATTTATGGAAATTGATATTTTCCATAAATAAAATATTTGATTAGATTTTGGAAATTTGTTTCCTAATTTAATCATGATTTGATTTGGGAAATCAAATCTTAAAAAATATTTGATTTCCATAAGTAATTTTGATGATTTAGGAAATTGGTTTCCTAAATTGACTTTCCTTAATCAACTATTTCTACAAATAAAATATGTGATTAGATTTGTAAATTTGTTTCCTAATTTAATCATGATTTGATTTGGAGAATCAAATCTTATACATATTTTATTTCCATAAATAGTTATGACATATAAGAAATATATTATACATGACATAATTGTATGTCATGTAATTGCATTAGATGCATATCATTATGCCATGCGTGTTGTGACATGTAGATGTATGTCATGTATGTCATGTCATGTAGATAATAGTTATTTGCATGCAAAGTGGATGAGACATAAAAACCCTAACTCAATATTAAAACCTACACCTTCCATTAATATGGTTAGAACCAGAGTTCCGTTTCTTGTTCGGGTTGTTGGACTCTCTCCAAGCCCGGCTCGAACCCGAACATGTTCAAACCATGGAATAGTTTAATACTAATATGGTAAGAGTCAGAGGTCAATCGTTAGCTTTGGTTGTTGGACTCTCTCCAAGCTGGGCTAATTGGTTGAATGCACTCTAACCATATTAAAACTATTCCTCGATTAATGGGTTGGCTTTAACCTGGAGCATCGGCTTGTTGGACTCTCTCCAAGGTCGATGTAAAGGGAGGTGAAGTTGGGTGTTATGCATATGATGCATACTTGTTAATGTGTTAACAACCCGATGTATGTGTGAACATTCAATTAGTTGATAGCACATTGTGATAGTTGCATATACGTGATATGCAATCGGTATATTTGATACCTACCATCGTAGTTATGAATGGCTTGTTGGACTCTCTCCAAGGTTGTTCATATCTATGATGGATATCAGCCCATTCGGAGATGGACCTACGATCTCCCGAAGTGATTTTGGGGTTTTTGAAATTCGAAAAAATGAATGGGATTTATAAATGTATATTGATGCATTTTAAAAATCATCTTTCTCATATATGCTCATTTTGTATTTCTAAGATTGATCGTGATGTCTTTAAATTTGCGTTCCATTTTGGATTCGAATAAATTGACTGGGCCGAACTTCTTTGACTGGCTTAGAAACTTGAGAATTGTTCTCAAGGTGGAAAAGCTTGTGTATGCCTTCGAAGCGCCTCTTCCCGCCCGTCCTAGTGACAATGCAACTCTTGACCAATTGTTGGCCTATCAGAAACATGTGACTGATTCTGAAATGATGAGTTGCATTATGCTAGCCGCGATGGTACCCGAGCTGCGGAAGCAGCATGAGCATATGGATGCTCATACCATAATCCTTCATCTTTATGAGTTGTTTGATGAGCAAGAGAGATTCGAAAGGTTCGAAGTCTCCAAGCTCCTCTTCACCTCTGAGATTCAAGAAGGTTCATCTATGGTACTGCTCAACATGAGGAAGACTGTGGAGCCTTCTGAGAAGCATGAGTAGGGGACGGTGTTGTTAGTTGATTTCTCGAAGAAATGTTCTAAGAGGGAGTCAAAGGAACAACAGAAGGGGAAGAAGAAAAGGGCTAAAAAGATAAAATTAGCTCAAAAGGGCACTTTCCATCATTATGGCAAGGAGGGCCATTGGCGAAGAAATTGCAAGATTTATCTTGAGTTCGTGAAGAAGAATAAGGCATCGGATGCCCCATCTTCTTCAGATATCTTTCGTTATTGATTGTCATTCTATTTCCTCAAACACTTGGGTATTGGATACTGGGTGTGGCTCACATATATGTAATGACATACATGGGCTAAGGAATAGAAGAAGACTCGTTAAGGGAGAGTCAAATTTACGTGTTGGGAATGGAGCAAAGGTTGCTGCACTCGCCATCGGAACGTATTTGTTGAAACTCCCTACAGGACTTGTCTTAGAACTGGACAATTGCTTTTATGTTCCTTCATTGATAAAGAACATCATTTATATTTCATGTTTAAATAGAAATGGGTACCATTTGACTTTTAGTAACAATTGTTGTTACATAACTTTGAATGGAGTTCTTTATGGGACTGGAACTTTAAGCAATGATGTTTATACGTTGGACGTATCCAGTGACATTTTCAATATCGAAGCGAGCAACAAGCGCGCTCGAAAGGATAATCAATTAGACTCCTATATGTGGCATTGTCGTCTTGGCCATGTAAGCAAGAAACGCATGTCTGAATTGCACCGATGTGGGATTCTGGAATTGTTTGAATTGGATTCATACGATACATGTGAATCATGCTTAAAAGGCAAGATGACTAAGTTACCTTTTACAGGAAAAGGTGAACGAGTGGGAGAGTTGCTAGGCCTAATACATAGTGATGTATGTGGACCTATGTCAACTCAAGCTTTAGGAGGCTATAGCTACTTCATTACCTTCACCGATGATCACTCACGGTTTGGGTATGTGTTCTTGATAAAACACAAGTCTGAAGCCTTTGAAAGGTTCAAAGAATTCAAAAATGAAGTGGAGAAACAACATGACAAGAGTATTAAAATACTTCGATCGGATCGAGGTGGTGAATACTTAAGTCAAGAGTTTCTTGATTATCTAAGAGACAATGGTATATTGTCTCAATGGACTCCGCCATATACACCACAGCATAATGGCGTATCTGAGAGGTGTAACCAGACCTTATTGGACATGGTCAGGTCAATGATGAATCATGCGAATCTTCCCAGGTCCTTTTGGGGCTATGCACTTCAGACAGCTGTTTACTTGTTAAACAGAATGCCAACCAAGGTAGTCTCTACTACTCCATATGAGATATGGAATGGTAAGAAACCTCATGTATCTTACTTGAAGATATGGGGTTGTCCTGCTTATGTGAAGCGGACTGTATCAGACAAATTGGATGCTAAGTTTGATAAATGTCTACTTATTGGATACCCTAAGGAAACAAGGGGTTACCAATTCTATCATCCTATGGAACAAAAGGTGTTTGTTTCAAGGCATGCTGTGTTTCTAGAGAAAGAGTTTCTCTTGCAAGAAAACAGTGGGAGTGTCATCGAGCTTGAGGAGGCTCGAGAGACTCAAATAGACATTGATGAGATACCTGGCGAAGCACAACAGCCGATAACTCAGAGTGATGAGCAATCGACTGAACCTATTGTAACACCACATCTTTGTAGATCTGGTAGAACACGCAATATTCTTGAGAGATATGGATTTCTCGTAAGTGAATCGAACAACGTGTTACTCATTAATGATGAGGAGCCTACCAGATATGAAGAAGTGCTGACAAGTTCAGAAAGGGATAAGTGGCTTGAAGCCATGAAGTCAGAAATGGATTCCATGTATGAAAACCAAGTTTGGAACTTGGTTGACCCACCTGAAGGCATCAAGCCTTAAGGGTGCAAGTGGATTTTCAAGAAGAAAACCGACATGGATGGTAATATGATTACCTATAAAGCTAGATTAGTGGCGAAAGGATATCGTCAAAAACAAGGTGTTGATTATGACGAAACCTATTCGCCTGTAGCTATGCTTAAATCCATTCGGATGCTCTTGGCCATAGCGGCTCATTATGATTATGAGATATGGCAGATGGATGTGAAAATAGCTTTCCATAATGGAAATCCGCTCGAGGATGTGTATATGATATAACCTAAGGGTTTCACATCGGTTGATAAAACAAAGGTATGCAAATTGCAACGGTCCATATATGGATTGAAGCAAGCATCCAGGAGCTGGAATATCCGTTTTGATGAGAGGATCAAAAAGTTTGATTTCTCACAAAATCCAGACGAACCTTGTGTATACAAGAAGGTCAGTGGGAGTGCAGTCGTGTTCCTAGTATTGTATGTCGATGACATATTACTTATAGAAAACGATGTTTCAATCTTACAGTCAGTTAAGGTTTGGTTATCCAAGACATTCTCCATGAAAGACCTGGGAGAAGCAACCTACATCCTCGGGATTAAGATCTATAGAGATAGATCGAAACGGTTGCTTGGTCTTTCGCAGTCTATATATATAGACCGAGTGCTAAAGTGGTTTAGCATGTCAGAATCTAAGAAAGGTTTCCTACCCATCAGGCATGGGGTACACCTTTCGAAGTCTATGTGTCCGCGCACAGAAGACGAGAGGATTTGCATGAGTAAGATTCCCTATGCATCCGCAATAGGATCTATCATGTATGCTATGTTATGTATGAGGCCCGATGTATCGTATGCTCTGAGCGTCACGAGCAGATACCAGTCTGATCCAGGAATGGATCATTGGGTGACTGTTAAGACGATCCTTAAGTACTTAAGAAGAACTAAGGATGTGTTCCTAATATATGGAGAAGGGGACATGGTGATACGCGGGTATACGGATGCCAGCTTCTAGACAGATAAGGATGATTCCAGGTCTCAGTCTGGATACATGTTCACCTTGAATGGGGGTGCAGTGAGTTGGAAAAGTTTCAAACAAGACACTGTAGCGGATTCTACCACTGAGGCAGAATACATTGCAGCTTCGGAAGCAGCAAAGGAAGCGGTTTGGATCAAGAAGTTCGTTTATGAACTTGGTGTGATTCCGGTCATTGTTGAAGCAATACCGGTCTACTGCAACAACAATGGAGCAATTGCACAAGCGAAAGAGCCAAGGTCTCATCAACGATCCAAACATGTACTTCGTCGCTATCATCTTATTAGAGAAATCATCAGTAGAAAAGAAATACAAATCGAGAAAATTCCCACTGAAAGGAACTTAGCGCATCCTTTGACTAAAGCATTACCTCAAAGTAAGTTTGAGGGTTATGTTAGTGCTTATGGTATTGGATACCATAGCGATTGGCATTAGGCCAAGTGGGAGTCTGTTAGTACTATATGAGAGATGTTTTAAGGCAATCGCCTTATGTATTAACTATTTATATAATAAATGAAGATTTACTATTTGAGTATACATGTTTCATGTATTTGATTGGATCTTAAACTCATTTACTAAATGTCCACGATATGATTCACAGCATGAGAGAATTTGTGATTGGATCACAACTAGTGAGTATCTCTACATATGTAATTGTGATGTATCGGAATTATCCCTAGTCGATGAATTGATGGATTTGGACACCATCAATTCTGTCAAGACTAGCACGAGGTATACTCCTTGGTGTATCCAAGCAGCTGAATCTAACTGGCTGGAGACATTGTGATGTCCGGAGTTAATCATGGATGCTAGTTATGGTAACTAGTTCATTGGAGTGACCAGCCGTAAGACTTCATATGGTTCTCTGCATATATAGATATGTCAATGAAGTTCTTACTGTAGCTTAAGTGCGATGTTCCTTTGACTTGCGGTATTCAAGTCATCTTGATCATAAAGACTTATGCTTTGACATCTTAAGCAAGCATCTCTATGGAGATGTGGACCCGGGATGATTGGGTATAAGTCGAAGTGATCGAAGGTATTTGAATAGCCTATAAAGGATTCACCACTCCTTGCGAGGAGGAGTATACCCATGTCCTCTCGTCGGATTGTTACTAAAGTCTTTGGCCAAAGCATTACATGTTTAGAGTAAGGTACTCTTCGATACATGTGCAGTAACTAGAATCCGTAGGACGAGGAAATGATACTTGGGCTAGGTGTGACGTAGTCAGCATAGTGGGGACTGACACTATAGACCATGTCCTGAATCAAGTGGGTATATGATGAGTGAAGGGAATGGGGCACGATCATTCGAGCTGCTGAAGGGTTTCAGAAATAGTTCTGGATCAACCTTGATCTTCTCGGTTAATTGGGGATCATGATGTACTACTAGGTGCCACTCATGATTGTTGGTGCAATCGGCCTAGCAGTACCTTGATGGTATTTTGATGATAGACAAAACTCATGACATGGGATTGTCATGGGAAAGTCCAACATGGTGTTGGCATGGAAAATCCAAGCATGGAGCTTGGTGTGGGAAAGTCCAACATGGGGTTGGCATGGAAAATCCAAGCATGGAGCTTGGTGTGGGAAAGTCCAACATGGGGTTGGCATGGAAAATCCAAGCATGGAGCTTGGTGTGGGAAAGTCCAACATGGGGTTGGCATGGAAAATCCAAGCTTGGAGCTTGGTGTGGAAGTCGAAGGGGGAAGCCTTGGCATGGTAAAGTCCAAAGCATTGCGAAGCCGTGCGCTTGGTGCTTGGTGAGAAATTCATTGCGAAGCCGTGCGCTTGGTGCATATGGGAAGTCTTAAGGACTTGGTAAGTTCACTAGGCTTGGGGTCCTTGAGTCGGTGAAGGATGGCATTGCGAAGCCGTGCGCTTGGTGCATCCGAGGGACCGCCGGACGGGGAGCGAATGGAGTGAGCCCAAAGAGAAGCATACTTCTAGGGCATGAGACGCGAAGGATGGCGTTGTGAAGCCGTGCGCTTGGCGCATCCGAGGGACGTAGGCCGAGGGAAGAGAGTTTTGTTGGGGAACTCCATGAGGGATAAGGTGGACTTGGCCAAGTGGCTAAGACTGAGTGTCGGAGGCTCAAACTTGATGGTTGAGGGTTTACCCGACGGTCGGATGCTCAAACAACTTGGTGTTTGAGGTTTTGCCCGACGTCAGTCGACTGGCATAGGTGTCGGTTCGACTGGTCCATGTCGACTAGGGTTCGACTGGTGTAAGGCTAGGGTTTTGTGCAGGCATGGTGTGTCGGTGGATCGGCCGCGATCGGCGATAGCATCGCGAGGGATGGCGATCGATCGATGGGAGTGTCGCGAGCAGAGAATGCTCCGTGAGCGGGCGTCGACTCTTGGGTCACGATCGGTGATCGATGGGCATCATCGATGATCGTAGGTGATCCGTTGGATCTTGTCTGACGTGGATCTGGCCGTTGTGAGACAACGACTACTGGGGCAGTCGACTGGGGCCTTTTGGCAGTCGACTACTAGGTGCGAAAATAGCTCGATGTAGGTTATAAAAGGAGCTCGAGATGGAGGTTTTTGTAATGGTTTTTGTGGAGCTATTGGAGGGGAATTGCTGCTGCATTCCAGTCCTTCAAGAGCCAATCAAAGCAAGCAACAAGCAAAAAGATCAAAGCAATCAGTGAAAGTTTTCTTTTGTATTGTATTTGTATATTTGCTTGTATTTCTATATTACATTGTAATTGCTTGTGAGAGGTTTCTCCACCTCCAACGTGTTGTCGAGAAGGACTGTTATAGTTAGTGTCGTGCGCATAACTAGAGCTCGGTGAGCTCGCCCGTGGAGTAGGAACCATTCGGTTCCGAACCACGTATATCTTGTGTTGTGTGACTGTGTATTGTTATTAGTTTCATTATTATTGTTATTCCGCTGCGCTAACGACAATCATAGACAAGCAACGCAAGAAGAACGAACGAATTACGACATCCATTGTACGAGGGCTATTCACCCCCTCTAGTCGGCCGGATCGATCCCCCACAAGTGGTATCAGAGCCGAGGTCGCTCTTCAAGGACTAACCGCCGCGAGAGCACTACAATGGCCGGCTTCATCCATCCACCTAAATTTGATGGAGATTTTTCTTGGTGGAGGAAACGGATGGAGGTATATCTTGAAACCGATTTTGATTCTATGTTAATTGTAGAAAATGGTTTTAAGATGCCTAGGGACAAAGAAAATAAGCTCATTGAAAAGTCAAGGTGGACTCAAGACCAAATCAAGGACTTCGAGACAAATCGCAAGGTAATCGAATTACTTAGTGATTTGATTCCTAACAACATTTGGTCTAGGTTGGGTAATTTTAGGGATGCAAAGGAATTATGGGAGAAGATAATGAAATTTCAAGAAAACTCCCAACCGGCACAAGTAGAGGAAAATGCCGTGGAAGAATTGACACCCACATTCGAAGATGTGGATGATTTAGTGGAGACCTCCACCTCTAGCATTGAGGGGGAGGAAAGGCAATCTTCCATCCCGGAGCAAGAACAAGAAGCATCCACATCCGGGAGAAGTGAAGATCATGAAGAGGCCTCCACCACCTCCCTAGGTAACTCAAGTGTTATTATTTTAAATAAAAATCACATAATATGCTTTGAGTGTAGGGAGAAAGGGCATTATAAGAGCAAATGCCCTAAATTGGCTAAGGGAAGGGCATCAACACCAAAAGTCAATCCAAAGTCAAAGGATGCCGGTGTTCCCAAAATCAAGAGCAAAGAGCACATTGTGTGCTTTAAATGCAACCAAAAGGGACACTATCGAAGCCAATGCCCTAGGGGGAGGAAGAAAGGGCAAGAAGGTGCAATTCATGTAGGGGGAGCTCCTAAAGCTAACCCTAAGGTACATTTAGTAAATGCACCTTTAATTCCTAAAGTCAAAAAGCATGCTAAAAATTATTTTAGTTCTCTTGCTATTATCAATGAAAAGCATGCTAAGAGAAACAATAAGGTTTATTGCTTAGGTGCCAAGCATGTTCATATAACTAAGGACAAACCTAGGACTCATAATTCTCGAAATATCTTGCCTAGGGAGTCAATTAGGAGAGTAGAAGAAAATTTGGGTAGTAATCCCAAAAAGTCTAGGCACATGCCTAAGAAGAAGAGGTTTTCCCAAAAACCTAATGAAAATTCAAAAATGGGAAAATTGGAGCTAGGGAACCAAGTCTTGAGGACAAGACTTGAGAGAATGGAGAAAGCCCTTAGAATCATAGAAAATTCAATTCTAGGGTCAAATGTCCAAAAGTCAAGACCTAAGGTTCAAAAACGGTCTAAGGGCAAGGAAGGTTTGGGTGACAAACCTAAGCCCAAGAAGACTTATCATTGTTGGTGCAATCGGCCCAGCAGTACCTTGATGGTATTTTGATGATAGACAAAACTCATGACATGGGATTGTCATGGGAAAGTCCAACATGGTGTTGGCATGGAAAATCCAAGCATGGAGCTTGGTGTGGGAAAGTCCAACATGGGGTTGGCATGGAAAATCCAAGCATGGAGCTTGGTGTGGAAGTCCAAGGGGGAAGCCTTGGCATGGTAAAGTCCAAAGCATTGCGAAGCCGTGCGCTTGGTGCTTGGCATGGGAAATCCAAAGCATTGCGAAGTCGTGCGCTTGGTGCTTGGTGAGAAATGC
The DNA here is from genome assembly GCA_025175895.1 of Wurfbainia villosa. Lineage (NCBI taxonomy): Eukaryota > Viridiplantae > Streptophyta > Magnoliopsida > Zingiberales > Zingiberaceae > Wurfbainia > Wurfbainia villosa. Next base: position 39,039,306 of record CM046006.1, read on the forward strand.
ATTGCGAAGCCGTGCGCTTGGTGCATATGGGAAGTCTTAAGGACTTGGTAAGTTCACTAGGCTCGGGGTCCTTGAGTCGGTGAAGGATGGCATTGTGAAGCCGTGCGCTTGGTGCATCCGAGGGACCGCCGGACGGGGAGCGAATGGAGTGAGCCCAAAGGGAAGCATACTTCTAGGGCATGAGACGCGAAGGATGGCGTTGCGAAGTCGTGCGCTTGGCGCATCCGAGGAACATAGGCCGAGGGAAGAGAGCTTTGGTGGGGAACTCCATGAGGGATAAGGTGGACTTGGTCAAGTGGCTAAGACTGAGTGTCGGAGGCTCAAACTTGATGTTTGAGGGTTTACCCAATGGTCGGATGCTCAAACAACTTGGTGTTTGAGGTTTTGCCCGACGTCAGTCGACTGGCATAGGTGCCGGTTCGACTGGTCCAAGTCGACTGGGGTTCGACTGGTATAAAGCTAGGGTTTTGTGCTTGCGCATGCGCCATGGATCGGTAGTCGGCTAGAGGATGGCGATCGGTGATGGGAGTGTCGCGAGCACGTAACGCTCCGTGGTGGCCGGCGATCGATCTTTGAGTCACTGATCGGTGATGGGCATCATCGATAGGTAGGTGATCCGTTGGAACTTGTCCGCGTAGATCCGGCCGTTGTGAGACAACAGGGCTGAGCGATCGAGGCCTTTTGGCAGTCGACTGCTAGGCGCGAAAATAGCTCGATGCAGGTTATAAAAGGAGCTCGAGATGGAGGTTTTTGCAATGGTTTTTGTGGAGCTATTGGAGGGGAATTGCTGCTGCATTCCAGTCCTTCAAGAGCCAATCAAAGCAAGCAACAAGCAAAGCGATCAAAGCAATCGGTGAAAGTTTTCTTTTGTATTGTATTTGTGTATTTTCTTGTATTTCTATATTACATTGTAATTGCTTGTGAGAGGTTTCTCCACCTCCGACGTGTTGTCGAGAAGGAGTGTTATAGTTAGTGTCGTGCACATAACTAGAGCTCGGTGAGCTCGCCCGTGGAGTAGGAATCATTCGGTTCCGAACCACGTATATCTTGTGTTGTGTGATTGTGTATTGTTGTTAGTTTCATTATTGTGCTAACGACAATCGTAGACAAGCAACGCAAGAAGAACGAACGAATTCCGACATCCATCGTAAGAGGGCTATTCACCCCCCTCTAGCCGGCCGTTTCGATCCCCTACAAGTGGTATCAGAGCCGAGGTCGCTCTTCAAGGACTAACTGCCGCGAGAGCACTACAATGGCCGGCTTCATCCATCCACCGAATTTCGATGGAGACTTTGCTTGGTGGAGGAAACGGATGGAGGTATATCTAGAAACCGATTTTGATTTTATGATTATTATAGAAAACGGTTTTGAAATGCCTAGGGACAAGTACAACAAGCCAATTGAGAAGTCAAAATGGACCCAAGACCAAATCAAAGACTTCAAGACAAATCTCAAGGTAATCAAGTTGATTAGTGATTTGTTGCCTAACACTATTTGGTCTAGATTGGGTGATTATAGGGATGCAAGGGAATTATGGAATAAGGTAATGAAATTCCAAGAAAATTCCCAATCGGCACAAGTAGAGGAGAATGCCGAAGAAGAAGCACCCACAATATTTGAAGATGTTGATGATTTGGTGGAGACCTCCACCACTAGCATTGAGGGGGAGGAAAGGCAATCTTCCATCCCGGAGCAAGAACAAGAAGCATCCACATCCGGGAGAAGTGAAGATCATGAAGAGGCCTCCACCACCTCCCTAGGTAACTCAAGTGTTATTATTTTAAATAAAAATCACATAATATGCTTTGAGTGTAGGGAGAAAGGGCATTATAAGAGCAAATGCCCTAAATTGGCTAAGAAGAAGGCATCGACACCAAAAGTCAACCCAAAGTCAAAGGATGCCGGTGTTCCCAAAATCAAGAGCAAAGAGCACATTGTGTGCTTAAAATGCAATCAAAAGGGACACTACCGAAGCCAATGCCCTAGGGGGAGGAAGAAAGGGCAAGAAGGTGCAATTCATGTAGGGGGAGCTCCTAAAGCTAACCCTAAGGTACATTTAGTTAATGCACCTTTAATTCCTAAAGTCAAAAAGCATGCTAAAAATTATTTTAGTTCTCTTTCTATTATCAATGAAAAGCATGCTAAGAGAAATAATAAGGTGTATTGTCTAGGTGTCAAGCATGTTCATATAACTAAGGACAAACCTAGGACTCAAAACACTAGATCTATTTTACCTAGGGAGTCAATTAGGAGAATTGAAGAAAACTTGGGTGTTAATCCCAAGAAATCTAGGCACATGCCTAAAAAGAAAATCATTCCTCAAAAATCTAATGAAAATTCAAAATTGAGGAAATTAGAGCTAGAAAACCAAGCCTTGAGATTAAGGCTAGAAAAATTGGAGAAGACCCTAGAAATAATATCAAATTCGGTTAAGGGGTCAAATGTCCAAAAGTCAAGACCTAGAAAGCAAGAAATATCTAAGGGCAAGAAGGGTTTGGGTCACAAACCTATGTCCTACCATAATGTTCCATTTAATTATGAAACAACATCTAGGTCTATAAAAACCAAGGCTAATAGGGAAGTCATCCCTAAGTCTAGCCATGGTGTGTGTTTAGTGGCTAAGGACTTAAGAAAAATCAAGAAAGCCACTAAGAAGGTCAATGGAGGAGTCACCTCTAGAGTTGACCTAGGAAAGACCCAAAAGACTATGGCTTCAAAGTCTAAAAGGGTCATTAGGAAGGTATCTAGGGAAGTTATCCCTAGAGAATACCTTGTTAACCCAAGGAGCTCCAATAGATATTGGGTTCCTAAAAGCGTGATCGATTCACGCTAAATGGGTTAGGGTGTGTCAACCCTAAGTGGATAGGTAGTTAACCTACTCATAGTAGAGTTGACACATTAGGGTGTGACAATGTGCTTGAGAAGTTAAAAATGATTTAAATTGGCACATTTAGGTCTTAGAGGTATTGGTGTGCCATTTTGGGTTTTTGGCACACTAGGGAAATGAATAGCAATAAGGCAAAATAGAATTAATCCCTAAAAATGGCAAATTGATTTTCACACTTAGGTATTCTATACCTTAGTATATTTTACTTGCCATGTTTTTGTTTGCCTTGCCATGTCATGACATCATTTTCATTTTTATCTATAAAATGTCATGATCATGTTTAGATTTATGTTTAGATGTCATGTATGCTTAAGTTTCATTCACATGCCATGATATCATGATATTGTCATATGTTTTTATCTATATCATATCTATGCCATAATCATATCATGCATGAATTAAAATGGAGTTAAGGACTATGACATGATTTGATGGGAATCAAATAATATTGCCTAGAAATATGCATGAGGCCATTTTAAAGAACAAAAACCCACATCTCACTAGATTAATTGCCTTGAATGTGTTTTTACACATCTAGATATAAGTGAGATGTTTAAGGAAAAGAAATTAAAGGTTTTGAAAACTTTTTGAAAACATTTTAAAAAACCTTGGTGAAGCCTATCTTTTGATAGCTATCACCATTGAATGGGATGATACAAAGAGGGCTCTTTATTGAAGCTTTTCTAAACTTTTGAACTTTGTATCAATCTCCTAATTTAGTGGGTAAAATAATTTTCCAATATTTTTCACCCATAGTGTTTAGGATAAGTATTATACGTATGCATTTTCAAGATTTTTAAAATTACGTATATTTACTTATGGATTTCGGAAATCCATTTCTGAAATGCTGAAATCACGATTATCGATCACGACGCCATGGATTGGCGATCGATGATAAGTGGCAATGATCGATTTGATTTCAGTCGACTGCCCAAGCTGATTTCGGGTAAATCTTGTTGGTTAGGCCCATGTTCAGCTAGGTTAAGGTCCCCTAACCACTCCTAACCCTAGGATATGCTTGGGAGAGCATTAGAGAGGGTGGAAATCCATTGGATATGGATTAGGAGTTGGGTTGAGGGTGAGTATCAATTTTAAGGTGGATGTGAGTTCATTGTTGAACTTTGCCTTAATTTTGTTTGGTTTAATGTTCCTATTGGCTTAGGGACTCTCCAAGGACATTGTTGGTGCAATGGTCAAGGGGGAGCAAGCCTCTAGGGGGAGGTATCCATCATGGGAAGATGGATGTGTATTTCCTCATGGGAGGAAAATTGGGTTGCCTCTCTTTAAGTGATATGGGATTACTAGAAAGATTGTAGGCATGTGTTCCTCCAAGGGAGAGATTGTAAGATCTCATTGGGATATGAGACATTCATACCCTTGGGGAGGACCTTTTTGATGTAATGTCAAAAATGGGGAGAAGTTACCAAGTTACCAATTAGGGTTCGTTGGAATTCTCATTGGGATATGAGAATTGCCAATATGGGAGAATTGGTAGACTTGAGATGGTAGTTTTGTCAATCATCAAAAAGGGAGAGATTGTTGGTGCAATCGGCCTAGCAGTACCTTGATGGTATTTCGATGATAGACAAAACTCATGACATGGGATTGTCATGGGAAAGTCCAACATGGTGTTGGCAGGGAAAATCCAAGCATGGAGCTTGGTGTGGGAAAGTCCAACATGGGGTTGGCATGGAAAATCCAAGCATGGAGCTTGGTGTGGAAGTCCAAGGGGGAAGCCTTGGCATGGTAAAGTCCAAAGCATTGCGAAGCCGTGCGCTTGGTGCTTGGCATGGGAAATCCAAAGAATTGCGAAGTCGTGCGCTTGGTGCTTGGTCAGAAATGCATTGCGAAGCCATGCGCTTGGTGCATATGGGAAGTCTTAAGGATTTGGTAAGTTCACTAGGCTCAGGGTCCTTGAGTCGGTGAAGGATGGCATTGCGAAGCCGTACGCTTGGTGCATCCGAGGGACCTCCGGACGGGGAGCGAATGGAGTGAGCCCAAAGGGAAGCATACTTCTAGGGCATGAGACGCGAAGGATGGCGTTGCGAAGCCGTGCGCTTGGCGCATCCGAGGAACGTAGGCCGAGGGAAGAGAGTTTTGGTGGGGAACTCCATGAGGGATAAGGTGGACTTGGCCAAGTGGCTAAGACTGAGTGTCGGAGGCTCAAACTTGATGTTTGAGGGTTTACCCGACGGTCGGATGCTCAAACAACTTGGTGTTTGAGGTTTTGCCCGACGTCAGTCGACTGGCATAGGTGTCGGTTCGACTGGTCCAAGTCGACTAGGGTTCGACTGGTCCAAGTCGACTAGGGTTCGACTGGTGTAAGGCTAGGGTTTTGTGCTAATCGCCATGGATCGGTAGTCGATTGAAGTCGGCAATGATCGCCGAGGGATGGCGATCGTGATGGGAGTGTCGCGAGCACGTAACGCTCCGTAGTGACTAGGCGATCGATCTTGGGTCACCGATCGGTGATGGGCATCATCAGTCGACTGGTAGGTGATCCGTTGGAACTTGTCTGACGTGGATCTGGCCGTTGTGAGACAACGACTACAGGGGCAGTCGACTGGGGCCTTTTGGCAGTCGACTGCTAGGCGCGAAAACAACTCGATGCAGGTTATAAAAGGAGCTCGAGATGGAGGTTTTTGCAATGGTTTTTGTGGAGCTATTGGAGGGGAATTACTGCTGCATTCTAGTCCTTCAAGAGCCAATCAAAGCAAGCAACAAGCAAAGCGATCAAAGCAATCGGTGAAAGTTTTCTTTTGTATTGTATTTGTGTATTTGCTTGTATTTCTATATTACATTGTAATTGCTTGTGAGAGGTTTCTCCACCTCCGACGTGTTGTCGAGAAGGAGTGTTATAGTTAGTGTCGTGCACATAACTAGAGCTCGGTGAGCTCGCCCGTGGAGTAGGAACCATTCGGTTCCGAACCACGTATATCTTGTGTTGTGTGATTGTGTATTGTTGTTAGTTTCATTATTATTGTTATTCCGCTGCGCTAACGACAATCGTAGACAAGCAACGCAAGAAGATCGGACGAATTACGACATCCATTGTACGAGGGCTATTCACCCCCCTCTAGCCGGCCGGATCGATCCCCCACAATGATCGTTCTATAATTAATGGTTAATTATAGACGACCAACATAAATCGAGAACCTATTTGGTCACACGCACAACGAGCATAATCCGAAGAATTTAAAATGAGCTTGAGAATGGGATTCTCAGACCGAGATAAACTAGGTTTGGTTGGACCAAACATGGAGCGAGCATGAAATTGTTTCAGTCACAATGGAAGCATGGATAGGCCGTGTCTTATGAAGACATAATGCATGACACAATATCATAAAAGTCTTTTCTTTTCAAACATATACTTATAAATACTCAATATCATCATAACTTCATAACATCTGAAGTGATGGCAAAAGCAATACATGTACCGAACGAAGTACAATGTTTATTTTAACTTATATTAATGGAGCGGGTTAGCGGACCTTATGGTTATGATCCAATAACCATTAAGAGAATTAGTTCTCTATAAAAGAGGGCTTAAACCCTAATCCAAAACCCTAACCTAGTTTTGGCCGCCCACCTCTCCCTCCTCTTCATCTAGTCGGCGCCAACCTTCATTGCCGCCGCCCACCCCCTTGTGCCGCCGTCAAAATTGTTGCCGGCATCCAAGCTTCATCCGGTGATCCTCCGGCAACTCTCCGGTGATCTCCTTTGGGTTCAACATCAAGGTGAGCTTCATCTTACCCTTTTTGGCCGACGCCTACTCCTCCACCAAAGCTGTCCAGTTTTCTGGACAGCTTGTTTTCCTCTCGTCGGAGCGTCGTTTGGACGACGGTTGGAGCTCCGACAACGCCTAACTTACCGGGGATTCGATCTCCGATAATCCTCTGAGGTGGAGGACGAAGGATTCGTCAAACAATTGACGAATACCTCTCCGGAGAAGCGAGTCTTGAGGACTTGTTTTTGAATCCGAATTTGGATTCGGATCGTGATCATCTCTCGATCACATCATCTTCAACACGAGGCTAGTAACCCGTACGAAGACGAAGCTCGTGACTTTGTGAAGTCATCCCGAAGATACTCGGCGTGGATATGGATAGAGACGATTCTAGCGAGGATCGTTCCAGTTGATGTCGTTCCCGCTACACGTGATACAAACGGTATACGTAGTTAAATTTCCTTTTATTGCAAATTTAAATTTACGATTATGTCTACACATGTTGTACTATGCATACGTGTGATGTGTGTGTTGTAATAAATGTAGATTTATTATTTTTATTTCTTCCGCTATGCACATGTTTACGAAACATGTTCGAACACACACTCGCCGCGGTGCCGGAAACCCAACATGCCTTACAAGGACTGGATAAGCAGTATGAGGATGTCGAATCAATCCCTTTGATGAACCGTTTCCAGTTTTATCGCATCCTTCTACCCACGGTTACAAGAGATGAGGCCAACCCCTAGGTTCCTTGTATAAATCTCCTAAATCTTAGATACAAGGGTTGTCCCCCCTCATATCGGCTAAGCACAATAGATAGAAAACCAAATACACTTATATATCGGTCTAAACTAATTCCAATTGCAAATTCAAACTCAATACCAGAATTCAATTTGAAGCAACATATCCTACGCACACAAACTACTCCCTAATCCTAGAATAGAAGAAACTACTCCATAGATAGGAGAGGAGAAACGCAAGGCATGTTCATGTTCGAATAAATAATAGATAAAGTGCAAGAACAGAAATTTACAATGCCAATGTGGCCTTCTCTCTGGCATTGAAGTGTAGACTCGGATCTCCAATGGTGTTCTTTCTCCCCGTTGTGAGTTCCCTAAGCTTTTTAGGGCTTCGGGGTGCCATCCCAGCCGTCTTGCCCCCTCCCTAGGGTTTGGGCGTAGCCTCCTTTATATAGACATCAGCCTTGATGTCTCTGAAACCTGAAAAATAATCGACTTACGTCGGAATCGTGCAGTGCCACATGGCTGTGTGTTTCCACATGGCCAGGACGTGTGTGACACTTGGGTGGCTGATTTCGCCCCATGGACATGGTCGTGTGTAGCCACACGCCTTGGTTGTGTCCTTTTCTGCATCTAGCTGCAAAATGCCCTTCTTTTGCTCTGAAAGTGTGCCTTTTCCCCACGAAATGCTATCCTGCACACAAAAGTACAAAGAGCAGATCTCCAAACCAGAAAATAGGAAATGCATGCAAAACAAAGTGACATATGCATAAAACTAACATAAAATGTAATGAGATGTGAGCGAAAACTTCTCCTAAAATCTTATATGTTTTGCTCACATCAATTCCCCCAGACTTAAATATTTGCTTGTCCTCAAGCAAATATTAGTGTCATGAAATTTTAAAAATCATTGTTCCATACTTAGCATGTTAACTAGATTTATCAAGTGGTATTTTCAATCAAAGCAAAATAGATATGTACTAAAAATTCAGTATGTTACCTTCTCGTGCATGTGCTAAGCGAATCTTCTTAGGGGATACTCATTCTATGGTAAGTTAAGTCGTCATCCTATAGCTTTCCTAAGGTCTCCGGCTCTTAGGCACTTACTTGCCCAAAGCGAGGGTCGTTCCTTAGATTTAGCACAAAGTCTCAAAGGCATGCTCGGTATTGAGAGAAATTGGTAGGTGTTTCCCTAGTAACCTAACTCGGTCTCAAAGGGGCACCTTACCATTTCCACCCACGACAATTATTTTTTTATCCCTCATAATTTTTTTTCATTTCTTTTTCTTTTCTCTCTTTTATTTTTTTCGGTTCACTGGGATTTTGATTTTTCCGAATGGGCTTACATGATCCGAGCATCTCCAGTAATTGAAATGCTAAACTTAGGGTCACCTGTGGATTCCAAAGTACTAGACTACTGAGATAAATCATAACTAGGTATGTACGAGACTCTCCCTTTCAGAAAGTTCGTTATGTGTATGTGTAAAATAAAAGCTAACCAGTGTAAGTCTAGAACATTCATTCAGAGAAAATAGAATAAAATACCACGAGGTAAATAAAGTTAAGCTACCCATGGAAACAACTCATGAAGAAAACTTTTAAAAATACTACTGAGGCAGCTTATAGCAAAAACTAAGTGCTGAAAGAAATTTAACAAACTATACCTAAACAAATGAATGTTAACTAAAATACAAACATCAGAAAAGAAACTACTGCTAGAAACAAAATAAAACAAAACTTGGGGTCCCCCCACTAGACTTAAATGAAAGTATACCTCTAGTATGGTGGATGAGGTGGAAAGTCTGGAAGCCTCGGCATCTCGGGATCCTGGGAGAACCTGCTGTTGAGCCACTGATGTCACATGTACATGTGGTCGATCTGAGAGCTGGTAGATACAGCGGTTGCTCGGTGCTCCTCCTCCCTACCCCACTGTGCCTGCTGGGCATGCATGTGTTGCCACATCTCCTAGCGGTAGGTGGCCTCATCCTGGCGACAAGCAACCTCCTCCTGGAAGTAAATACGGGCCTCATCGTAGAACTCCTCAGCCCGCTGGAAGTGCTCCCGGAAGCCCTGAAACTCCACCTGCGTGTAGGCACTCTGTTCCTCCCATTGTTGCCTCTATGACTGTTGCTTGGCGTATATATCATCGAGGCGCGATCGGAACTCCAAAAAATCATAGGCCAATGTACCTACATCCTGCTCAAAAGTAGAAAAAGGTGGTGGTGCAGGTGCAGGCTCATGTCGACATGGACTAGGTTGCTTCTATACATGCGTGGACTGGAGGGAGAGTGATGTAAAGGGGGAGAGATGGGTACCGCTATGGATGGTCCCTCATATGGCAGGGAATCCACTATCAGGTCTAAGCGCCAGTTGGCGCATGTGGTGATGGTGGTACAATCAGGGTCGGAGAGCCTGAGGGTCGTCAGGTTTTTCCTTACAAAGCATAAGGAGTGTCCCTCTCTTATAATCATCTTCATGGTCATACACACTCTCAGGTCGATCCTAGGGCTCCCCTCTATACTCTCTAATGTGATGTAATCGTATCCCATCCTATGGCAAATGTGGGTAAGTAGGCCCCCCACATTAATCTCTCCTCTTGCTGCTTTGCCCATATTCACTAAGTGCCTGATGAAATGGGACCCTACATCGATGCTACTCCTTTCTTATAGCATATCCCAGAGGCAAAGCAGCTCGCTAGCTCTTACTACACCGTCACTCTCCCCACGACCAAATATAATACTTGCCATGATTCGGTGGAGGTATCGAAAAATGGGGTTTTAGAGGCACAATGCTTTGGCCCTAGAAGGGTCGTAAGCGTGCTCCCCTGTCAATTCGGTCCAAAATATCCGAGAGTTAAACCCAATAGGGGTTCTTCTCTCTCCTCCACTCGGCAAGCCAAAACATGAATTCCATTGGTGTAGTGTCCATTCATGCTCAATGTTGAATATCCTAAAGGTAATCCTACCCTCTTCGCTCTCTCTACCTGTTAAAACTTTGGCTTCTAAAGAACTTAAAAACTCTAGAACTATCCTAGGATAAGTTGGGTGTCTTATCCCCATTATCTCTCCCCATCCTATTTTTGCAAATAGGGCTTGAATGTCATGCAACAAATCTAGGGATTCTAGTAAATCTTCATCAAGATACCTAGTTGTAGTGATTTTGCGAGTAAAAAGCATATTATATCTATCCCTATGCTCATTGTTGCGAAAAAGAAGGGTTGGAAGAGCGTTACCCTCCTCCGGAGCTTAAGGAGTGTCGGTTCTCCTTGCTTGTCGCTCCGAAGCACCGGATCGAGATGCCACTTGCTTGGTCCTCCTCATCCTTACTTCTTTTAGGATTCCTTGAGGGTTGGAAAGGCTTATAGGTGGTGGGGAAGAAGGATCCACACGGCTAGGGCAAGAAAATCAAAACACACGATGCACATGGGGCGAAAACACACGGCGTGCCCTACTTAACCCCTGCGTGACATGACCATGTGAAAACACACAGCTAGGTCGTGTGCGCCTTGGGTTGGTGGGGCACGACCATGGGAAAACACACGGCCAGGTCGTGTGTCCCCTTTTTTCTCTCCTTTTGTGCACAACGGTCTGATTTTCTCATACACTTCACCGTGTAAGCTAATATTAATTTTATTTTTACCTAGTAAAGTTCTCTTCTGGTCCTAATGCTAAATGAAATGGAAATCAAAGGTCAAATTAACTAAATGCATGCAATACAATCAAAGGAAAACCTAAAAACTAAACTTGGGTTGCCTCCCAAGAAGCGCTTTGTTTAAGGTCGTTTAGCTCGATCACAGTCCATTATCAACTTGGCTCTAGAGGTTCATTGAACTTCCATTCATCCATTTCAGTTTTTGGAGACTCCCCTAGATACTTCTTTAATCGTTGCCCATTTACCTTGATTTCCCCTGATTCCTTACTCCATATAGCCACTGTATCATATGGGTATACCCTTTTCACCCGAAATGGTCCTAACCACCTTGATTTTAGCTTCCCTGGAAAAATTTTTAACCTGGAATTATACAGGAGAACTAAGTCTCCTTCCTTAAACTCCCTTCTCAAGATGTGTTGGTCATGCCATTTCCTAGTTCTTTCCTTATATGCCTTAGCATGTTCATATGCATCTCTTCGAATTTTGTCCAACTCGCTTAACTGTAGTTTCCTTTTCTCTCCTACCGCGTAGTAGTCCAAGTTGAGCTTCTTGATTGCCCAGAAAGCCTTGTGTTCTAATTCAACGGGTAGATGGAAAGGCTTCCCATAGACTAAGAGAAATGGGGTCATGCCTATCAAGGTGTTATAAGCTATGCGGTAAGCCCAAAGAGCATCGTCTAGTTTTTGTGACCAATCTTTCTGTGATGCTACTACTATTTTTTCTAGGATACTTTTGATCTCCCAGTTCAAAATTTCCACTTGTCCACTTGTTTGCGGGTGGTATGTTGTTGAAACTTTGTGGATCACCCCATACTTATGTAGCAATTTTTCAAATTGTTTTTTGATGAAGTGGGATCCTCCATCACTGATTACTACTCGAGGAACTCCGAATCTAGGGAATATGTTTCTTTTGAACATTTTTATTACAGTCCTAGCATCGCAATGAGGTGATGCTACAGCCTCCACCCATTTGGAGACGTAGTCTACAATGACCAGGATATATCTGTTTGCATCGGAAGCGGGAAAGGGCCCCATGAAATCTACTCCCCATACGTCAAAGAGCTCCACCTCTAATATGGTGCTTGCCGGAATCTTGTGTCTCCTCCCTATATTTTCTGTTCACTGGCACCGATCGTAGGAGACTACATAGTTGTGTGTGTCCCTAAATAGGCTAGGCCAGTAGAATCCTGCCTAAAGTACCTTCGCGGTTGTTTTTGCAATTCTGACATGACCCCCATATGCGGAGGAACGACAGTGAAAGAGGATGCTCTCCACTTCCTCTTCTAGTACGCACCTTCGATATACACTATCAGTACACTTCCTAAATAAGAAGGGGTCATCCCACATGTATTGTTGAACCTCTGAAAAGAATCTTTTCCTTTGTTGGGTCATGAATTCTGGCGGTATCACTCTTCTTTCAAGAAAATTTACCAAATCTGCATACCAGGGAGTGGTAACCTTAGTAATAGCCATGAGCGTATCATCCGACAGAGTATCGTCTATTTGGGCATTGTCTCCTTCTTCTATCCTACTATCTATGGGCATGCACGATAAGTGGTCCGCGACGACGTTGTCCAATCCCTTTTTATCCCTGATTTCTATATCAAATTCTTGAAGTAATAGAATCCAGCGAATAAGGTGGGGTTTAGCGTCCTTCTTACTTAGCAAGTAACGAACTGAGTATGGTCGGTGTAAACCACTACCTTCGAACCTACTAAGTATTGTCTAAACTTGTAGAATGCGAACACAACTGCTAGTAATTCCTTCTCGGTCATGGCATAATTGATTTGTGCTCCGTTCAGCATCTTACTGGCGTAGTGAATGGCTTGTAGTTTTTTCTCCTTCCGTTGCCCTAATACTACCCCCACTGCATAATCACTAGCATCACACATGACCTCGAATGGTAGGCTCCAGTCTGGCGGTTGTATTATCGGGGACGTCACTAAGGCTTTCTTTATTTCTTCAAACGCTACTAAGCATTACCGGTCGAAAATAAACTCTATGTCCTTAGCTAGTAGATTTGTCAGAGGTCTAGTTATCTGAGAAAAATTCTTTATGAACCTTCGATAAAAACCCGCATGCCCCAGAAAGCTTCGGACCCCCTTTACATCCCTGGGTGGTAGCAATTTTTCAATTACTTCGACCTTCGCCTTGTCTACTTCGATACCGTTCCATGATATCTTATGTCCTAGAACTATCCCTTCAGTTACCATGAAGTGACATTTTTCCAAATTCAGAATCAAGCAATTCTTCTCACACCTCTGTAGAACCCTTTCTAAATTCTTTATACATGCATCGAAACTTGTTCCGTAGACTGAAAAATCATCCATGAATACCTCCATAATTTGATTGATCATGTTCGAAAAGATAGCTGTCATACAACGCTGAAAGATGGCTGGGGCATTACATAGGCCAAAGGGCATTCGTCTGTATGCGAAGGTTCCGTTTGAGCAGGTGAAGGTGGTCTTCTCTTGGTCATTAGGGTGGATTGGGATTTGGAAAAACCCTGAGTACCCGTCAAGGTAGCAAAAATAGGAATGTTTAGCGAGGCGTTCTAGCATCTGGTCGATAAACAGAAGTGAAAAATGATCCTTTATTATTGCTTTGTTTAATTTACTATAATCTATGCACATTCTCCACCTCGTTACCATTCAAACAGGGATCAACTCATTCTCCTCATTTTTTACTACTGTAGTGTCTCATTTCTTTGGAACTACGTGTACTGGACTTACCCACTCACTATCTAAAATCAGGTAAATTATTTTGGTATCGAAGAGTTTAAGCACTTCCTTTTTCACTACCTCTTGCAAATGAGGGTTAAGTCTCCTTTGGCGCTCCACGGTTGACTTACACCCGTCCTCAAGAATTATCCTATGCATGCACAGAGACAGGCTTATCCCTTTTATGTCATCGATGGTATAGCCCAACACTTTATTATATGTCTTGAGCACCCCTAGCAACTTCCTTGTCTCTTTCTCACTCAAGTTGGTGTTTATAATCACCGGATGGGTTACAGTTGGTCCTAAAAATTCATACTTTAGACTAGGGGGAGCGGCTTCATCTCAAGCCCTGTGTGTTTCTCTTCTGCCACTTGCCCCGATTCTTCCTCTTCTTCTAATCCTGAGGATAGGGAAACTTCTTTCATCCAGTACTCTCTCTCCTTGTCCTCCCCCTGTACTTGGCAAGCTACTTCAGCGCTGTCTATCTCCTTGATTGGGAAAGCCTCCTGAAAATGTTGCTCACTGTTTGCCCATATTTCAAGAGTCCCCACCACTGTCTCTATAATGTGATATGCATCGTCTGTTCTTTTTTTCATCATCAAGCCCCCCGTGGATGTGTCCAAGAGTTCTTTCGACGAGTTAGTTATCCCAGAATAAAAAACATAGAGGAGTAACCAATTCTGTAATCCATGGTGTGGGCAGCAAATAACCAGTCCCTGTAGCCTCTTCCATGCCTCGGCCAGAGCCTCTTCTTGCCCTTGCTCAAATGAAAGGATTTTATCCCTAAGGTAGGTTGTTTTGTGGGGGCCGAAAGAATTTACTTAGGAAAGTGTCTTCCATTTGTTCCCATGTCGTTATACTCTCTTCTGGTAGCGCGTGTATCCATTGCTTAGCCCCCCCCCTTTCAATGAAAATGGGAACATGATGAGCTTAAAGGCATCTGCTGGGACTCCTTTATATTGCACTGTGCTGCACTACGCCAGAAATTCTTCAAGGTGTAAATAGGGTTCCTCAATCTAAGCCCCTCCAAACTTCTTTCCTTGAATAAGAGCAATTAATGCAAGGTTTATTTCCTAGCTCGCGGCCTAAATTCGAGGAATAACTATGCAGGAGTTCCAGGCTTTTCGTCTAGGCACTATGTAATATTTCAAGGGTCGAGCGGGCTGTGTTAACATTTCAACGTCCTTTGATGAGAGAGGATTAATAAATCATATACAATAGATAACTTGGAGGGCGGAACTAAAGTTTTAGTTAAGAAGAAAAGTTAGGAGTATTTACCTAATGCTTAGGAACAAGAAATAAACTAATTTAGTTACCAAAATCAAAGAGCCAATAAGAAGATAGAAAACTACTGCTAAAATAAAATAAAATCTAAATCTTGATATGAAAAATCTATAACTAAAGTAAATAAAGAAAACTAAAAAGAAAATAAAGCAAGTAAATAAATCTAATCCTAAATCTGATCCTATTATCCACTTCTTGATTCGATATCGAATCAATCAGTCCCCGACAACGGTGCCAAAAACTTGATGCATGCGAACGCGACCTCAAATATCGTGACGGAGACCGTCGAGGACTTGAAGCGCGCGCTCGTGCTTAATGCCCGCAAGTGCACGAATTTCATCAAGTAATAAAAAGATTATCGATCCCACATGGACTGAGATTCGAGTACCGATTTGTTCGATGGATGTAATTGTTCAGGGCTAGACTCTAAGGGTTGTGAATGTCAGGGTTATCGGTAATCCTACTCAATACGGTGTCACACGGAGGAAGAAAGGAGTTTTCCACGAGATCTTTTAAAGGGATTTCGATTTCGCTTGTGTGTCGCAAAACATGCTATCAACTGGGCATTGTCTAAACGTCTAACTATAGTCTTGTGGAAGGGACATCATACAGTCTCCCGATGAGCCACTGCATCTATCGGGAGCTATCTCTACCTTACAAGGACTAGATAGGCGGTATGAGGATGCCGAATCAATCCCTGTAATGAACCGTTTCTAGTTCTATCGCATTCTTCTACTCACGATTACAAGAGATTAGGCCAACCCCTAGGTTCCTCGTATAAAACTCCTAAATCTTAGATACGAGGGCTATCACCCCTCGTATCGGCTAAGCACAGTAGATAGAAAATCAAATACATATAGATATCGGTCTAAACTGATTCCAATTTAAAATTCAAACTCAATATCAGAATTCAATTTGAAGCAACAAATCCTACGCACACAAACTATTCCCTAATCCTAGAATCAAAGAAACTACTCCATAGATAGGAGAGGAGAAACACAAGGCATGTTCATGTTCGAATAAATAATAGATAAAGTGCAAGAATAGAAATTTACAATGCCAATGTGGCCTTTTCTCTGGCATTGAAGTGCAGAACTCAGATCTTCGGCGGTGTTCTTCCTCCTCGTTACGAGTTCCCTAAGCTTTTTAGGGCTTCGGGGTGCCTCCTAGACATCTTGCCCCCTCCCTAGGGTTTGGGCGTAGCCTCCTTTATATAGACATCAGCCTTGATCTCTCTGAAACCTGGAAAATAATCGACTCACGTCAGAATTGCACAGCTCCACATGGCTATGTGTTTCCACACGGCTAGGCCGTGTGTGGCGTTGGGGTGGCCAATTTCATCCCTTGGACACGGCCGTGTGTAGCCATATGCCCTGGTCATGTCCCCTTCTGTGTCTAGCTGTAAAATGCCCTTCTTTTGCTCTGAAAGTGCACCTTTTCCCCATGAAATGCTATCCTACACACAAAAGTACAAAGAGCATATCTCCGAACCAAAAAATAGGAAATTCTTGCAAAACAAAGTGACATATGCATGAAACTAACATAAAATGTAATGAGATGTGAGCGAAAACTACTCCTAAAACCCTATATGTTTTGCTCACATCAAATATGAAGCCATCCTAGCTAGCTTGCAAGCCACCAAAGCCGTTGGGGCGACTTCTGTGGTAATGCATTCAGATTCCCAATTAGCAGTGTCATAACTACAGGGTACTTTTATTGTTTGAGAAGAAAGATTGCAAAAATATTTGATAGCTTTTGAAAAAGAAATGGCTTATTTCAAAGAGGTCATCCTGCAGCAGATTCCAAGAGAAGACAATCAAAAAGTAGATGAATTGGCTCAGCTAGCTAGCGCTCTCGAAGGGATGAACCAATCAGGTTCGGTTTGTGTGGAAGTTTCCAGCTCCCTGGCGGTATGTAATGTGGAAGAGGTGGCTCCGGGAGCCGATCAGATCCCCGATTGGAGAATTAATATTATGACATATTTACAGCAAGGCAAGGTTCCTGAAGAAAGAGGAGTGGCCTCTATCTTGGTGACTAAAGCAAAGCGGTTCACAGTTGCAGACGGGATTCTATATAAGATGTCTTTTGGGCACCCCCTATTAAGATGCTTGGGGAAGGAAGACCCTGAATGGGTGCTTCGCAAAGTACATGAAGGCTGTTGCAGTAATCATTTGGGAGGAAGAGCCTTGGTGAGGAAAGTCTTTCTGGTTGGGTATTTTTGGCCCACTCTTCAGCAAGATGCCACTCGCTTGGTGCAAGCTTGTTCATCCTATCAAAGGCATAGTAATCAGTCCAAGCGACTAGCCGAGTTAATGAGAGTCATCATTGCTTCTTGCCCCTTTGACCAATAGGGAATGGACATCGTGGGTCTCATGCCTACTACATCCTCGTAGAAGAAGTTTCTATTAGTAGCAGTGAATTACTTCTCTAAGTGGATAGAAGCTGAACCTCTAGCTAAAATCATAGAAAATGCAGTAATACAATTTCTATGGAAGAACATCATATGCCGATATGGGATCCCACGAAGGCTAGTAAGTGATAATGGGCGATAGTTTCAAGGTAAAAAGATTAGAGAATGGTGTCAAAGTCTCAATATTCTACAAGCCTTCACTTCAGTAGCTCACCCTCAGGCTAACGCGTAGGTAGAGGTAACTAACAAAATTCTCATTCAGGGGTTAAAGACAAAACTGGGCGCTAAGATGGGAAGTTGGGTAGAAGAATTGCCTGGGATTCTATGGGCCTACCGAACTACTCCTAAAACGGCGATGGAGGAAACCCCATTCAGCCTAGTATATGGAATGGAAGCTGTGATTCCTATGGAAGCCATTCTAAGTAGTTCCTGAGTCGAAGTTTATGAGACGGAATAGAATCAAATCATTAAAGGAACTGAGCTGGATTTACTAGAAGAAAGGAGGGAGCAAGCACTAAGGCAAGCATAATTTTATAAGCAAAAAGTACAATAAGCTTTTAACAAAAGAGTGGTGCTCCGGAGGTTTCAGGAAGGTGATCTAGTCTTACGTAAGGTCAATCTTGCAAGAAGCCCAGAAAAGCTAGCCCTAAATTGGGAAGGGCCCTACATAGTTACTCGTCGAGTGGTTGGGTCCGCTTATTATCTAAAAGATGATCAAGGTAGGGAATTACCTCGCCCTTGGAATGCTGTACACTTAAAATATTTTCATACCATGTAAGAAAAAGCTGTTGGAAGAAGAAGTCTGGTCTATTTTTTATAGGTTATACGTGACACCCAACATATTATCTTGTGGATAATAAACATGAGCATGGGTGAGAAATGAGTATCATTAAAAATAGTCTCTCTTACAGAACAAAGAAAGTCAAAAGCGATATTAAGGATAAAGAATGTGCAGTGGCAGTTGTTCCCAAGTAGCAGTAGTTATAACGTGACATGAAAAATTACAATTTGAAATGGTCTGGGGGATAGCATCTGAAACCAACTTCCAAATGTAGAAAGAGTGCAGGTTGGTTGGCTGGAGGTAGTCCTTGATCAACATATTGTCGAACTGCTTCATTGAACCCATCCTGATATATAGCCCACATCAAAGACAGTAGACGCTCTTGCTAGTTCGGGTCATTTGGGCGCAACTCCTAATGAAACCTAGCATAGTGCTCCTGATGTTCCCGAAGAGATTGACGTATTTGACAATACCGGTAAGATATTTGAAGGATGGCATCGGTCAGGGTGGATATATCGTCAGATCGGGAGGTTTGTCTCTGTTGAACAACCCTTGACATCTCCATCATGTCTTGATGTATGGAGGCAGAAATCCCTTCCATTGCCTCCGTATGAGCTCTAGTACGGACAATCTTGCTACTCAGCTGCTAGAGGGAAGTTTCCTGCCTGGGTATTCGGGCATGAGCATGCCCCCTAGATGTTATTAAGGATGAATTTTTTTGTACATCCTTGCACAGTCGCATACGGAGGTCGGCTATTTTGTCTATGTCTCTCTGCTATCGAGCTTGAAGGGTTGCCATAGTTTCAGCATCCTTCTACCTCTGATGCTAGATTTCAGCCAGCTAGTTCTGATAGTTAACCAGTTCTTGCGACATAGAATTTTTTCTATCAATGGAAGTAAGGGCATCATCGTTTTTTGGGCATTTTGAAGAGTGGATATCAGTTCAGCATTTTTATGTTGTTGCTCCTGCAAAGCCGCTATGGTTTCAACATCTTCCTATCTTTAGCGACGAGCTTCAGCTAGTTGATCCTAGCAACAGGCCAATTCTTGTAGTAAAAGTTGCTCCCTATCCTTGATAACAATTTGGTCCGCCAGTTGCTATTGGGTTTGCTGTATAAGTTGAACTTGGTATTGGGAGAAGGAACGCTCTAGTTCTTGATAATTTACTAACACCTGAGGGCAGGCAGTGGAAAAGAAGTTACTATTTAAGAAAAAATAGGCTGAATTAACTAAAGAAACTTACCATCACTAAAATGTGGTGTAGGCTTTCCATCCTCGGAATGAACTCCTCCAGATTGAGGATTTGTACATTTCGATCAGAGGAGAAAGAGGGTGTAGAGGCCATTAAAGGAATGGGTTCACTCATAATGGGCTTGAAAGGGGGCAAAGGGGAAGATTATGCTGCTAATCCCTAAAGGGGAAGGGTGATGTTTAGGGGAATGGAGGGGGCTCTTGAGACAGCGGGAGATATCGAAGGGGTCGTGAACAGAGCCGTTGCTAACAGCCTCGAGGAAGCAAGAGAAGAAAAAGGGGAGGTGGGTAGTGATTGTAGAATGTCAAAAATCACGTGCTGTCTGACAAGGGAAGAGGAATCCTCAGGAGAAGGATGAGATGGGGAAATAGAAGGGTGTGATGTATCCGAGGGCAAAGAGGAAGGCAATGGGGAGGTGGTTGGAATGTGTGAAGGCGAAGAGGAAGGAAATACAGCTGAAGTGGGTTCTAATGTTGGGGAAAGTTCAAAGGGAGGAGAAAGATCCCAAGAAGGGATATTTTCTGCCTACAGTCATGGGCGTGCAACTCCCCTCAATTGGACCTGGCTCTGTAAGAAAGGAGGGGGTGACTTACGGATACCCAGGATTGAGGGGGGGAGAGACGGACGAGCTAGGGTTTGGCGGTGATAGTAAAGAGGAAGGAGGAGAGGATGGTAAGGATGGAAGGGCTATGTTGGGCACAGATGAAGCCGCAGGGGGGTGAAGGTTGTTGAGGATTCGGTGACTGCTAGAGGGGGGGTGAATAGCTTCGTCGCTTATCGATGGAATTGATTCATGTTTGATCATCTACACTCTTGTTAGCATAGTGGAATAGTAATAACAAATAGAAATAATAAGAAACACAATCACAACGCAAGATATAACGTGGTTTGGAACCGAATAATTCCTACTCCACGGATTGAGCTCTAAAGAGCTCTAGCGATGCCACAAACACCAATAAACAATAAACTCCTTCTCGACAACACGTCAGAGATGGAGAAAACTCTTACAAGATATTAAAACAGTAATACACGAAAATACAATCAAAATACAAAGAAATGTAAAGAGCACTTTACAATCTAGGGTTTTTGAGCGCTTGCTTGTTGGTTGCTTGGATGAGCTTGAAGGACCCTGAAATGCATCTATAATTTGCCTTCAAATCGCCTCACTAAAGCTCCCGAAGAACCAATGCCAAAATCCTTCTCGAGCTCCTCTTTTTTACCTGCATCGGGCTGGATTTTCGCCTGGCGGTCGACGGCCAACACTGATGTCGTGAGACAACGGCCCGATCCACATTGGAAAAATTCCAACGGATCTCTTGGCAGTCGACTGATGACATCACCAGTCGACTGCCATCGTCCATAGCCGACTGCCCAGTCGACTATGGAGTGTTTTGTGCTCACAGTCAAACCATCAGTCGATTGCCAAGCATGGCAGTCGACTGATCAACCCATCAGTCGACTGCTCCAATGAGAAGTCGACTACCAGAGCTTTTTCAGCCCTTAAACGGTAGTCAAACTCTAGTCGACTCAAGTAGTCAAATCGGCCATAATGTCAGTCGACTGTCAACCTCAAACATGAGGTTTTAACCTCAAGTATGGTGCCCCCATACTTGCTAGACCACTCTTAGCCTAAACCTAAGCCTTCTAGTTACTTCCGTCAGCCTCGCGCCTATCAGATTCCTCCAAGTCATCCATGACTTGTTCATCCATGCGCTAGCCTTCAGGTTCTTCCATCGACTATGTTATGCTAATGGTGTCTACACCGCCAAGGCACATTGGACTTATGCTGCCAAGACTCCGCTTGGACTTTACGCCACCAACCATTGGGCTTATGCTGCCAAGACTCCCGCTTAGATTTTACGCCACCAATATCAAACCCCTTGGACTTTCCAAATGCCAAGACTCAAGCTTGGACTTCCCTTGCCAACCCATGTTGGACTTTCCATGCCAAGACCCATGCTTGCACTTTTCCTTACCAAGACCCATGCTTGGACTTTACATGCCAAATACTCAAGACTTGGACTTTCCATGACATGGTCAACTCCAATCAAACATCAAAATCCCTCTCAAGTCAAACTCGAGTCCGATCAATCATGACCCGGGTCGATTGCACCAACAATCTCTCTAACACATTATCAGACATCAATATCAAACATCAATGTCAAACCTTAATGTCAAACATCAAAACATTGCTCAAGTCAAACTCGAGTCCGGTCAATCGTGACCTGGGTCGATTGCACCAACAATCTCCCCTTTTTTGATGTTTGACAAAACCACATACCTTTGAGTTAGAACACTAACTCAAATCTTCTTACCAATTATCCCAAATTGGTAATCCCATAAATTCTCCCAAACATTTTCCCAAACATTCTCCCCCTTTTTGACTAACATTAAAAAGTTCTCTCCAAGGAGGTTAATGTCTCATATCCCAATGAGATCTTACAATCTCCCCCTTAGTCCAAAAATACTTAGGAAGCCTACAATCTTTCTAGTGATAAGTCCCATATCACTCAAGAGAGGCAATCCTACAAACTCTCCCAATTTCCAAATTGGGTATCTCAAAATCTTATTTTCCCCCTCATGAGGAAAAATATCATCCATCATTCCATGATGGATACCTCCCCCTAAAGTCTTGCTCCCCCTTGACCATTGCACCAACAATGTCCTTGGGAAGTCCCTAAGCCAAAAGGAACTCTAAACCATCAAAAATAAGGTCTAAAGTTCAACATTGAACTTTCCCATACCTTAAATTTGATACATCACCCTAACAACTCTCCTAATCCATATCCAATGGATTTTCACCCTTTATAATGCTTCCTAAAGCATATCCTAGGGTTAGGAGTAGTTAGGGAACAATACCGTAGCTGAAAACGGGCTAAAAAACTTTGTTTTTCTCGAAATTAGCCTGGCAGTCGACTCTATCAGAGATCATTCGACTGCCATGCCAATCAGTCGACTGCCAACGAGGGCAGTCGACTGATAACTAAAAAAATAGAATTTCAATTATCAAAAATGAAATTCGAAAAGGTATAAGTAATTCTACGTATATTGAAAAATTGTGAAAATTCATACGTATATTACTTATAAGCAATACAATGGGTGAAAAATGTTAGAAAATTATTTTACCCATAAAATAGTGAAATTGACACAAAGTTCAAAAATGAAGAAAGACTTCAATGTTTGAGCTCACTTTGTATCAACTTCATCAATGGTGATTGCTATCAAAATATAGACATCACCAAGGTTTTCTAAAATGATTTTAAAATATTTTTAAAAACCTATATTGGATCATATTCCTTGGGCTCAATGTACATGAGTTGTACACTAGCTTTCCCAATAATCCACAATTAAGATAAGATGTGTTTTAGTTCATCTAGATGCAAAAACTATGCACCTTGAACTTAACTCATATCTTAGCATCTCACATATATCTAGGGTGTATAAATACACATACATGTCAATTTAGATGTGAGATATGGATTTTGGTTTATCTTAAACTAAGGCCTCATATATTTTCTAAGGCAATACTACTTGATTTCCTTATAAATGAGACTTCAAGTCATGTCATTGTCCTTAAGTCAATTTTAATCAAATTAAATGCATGAAGTATGATCATGGCATAAATGATAGCATTAATAAATATGACCAATGATCATGATGTCATGGCATATTATATAATCATGACATTTTTTTTTAACCTTAATCCTACACATTATCATGACATATTAAATGATTAAAAATAGATATGATGTCATGACATGTTATATGGCCAACAAAGAATGGCAAATAAAATGTATAGGTATAATAATACCTAAAATTTAATATTAATTGTCATTTGTAATTATTAAGTATATTTTTCCATATTACCCAAATTTCCCAAGTGTGCCAAAAACCCAAAATGACACACTACAACCTCTAAGCCTAAATTGTGCCAATTTAATTGATTTTTTTATAATCCCAAAAATGTATTGGCACATCCTAAAATCTTTTAGGATCATAATTCAAATCAATTTCCAAGGTATCAATAACCTTGAAAATTACCTAAAGTGCCACCTTTACCATGGTTAGGTTAACTACCCATCCATTTAAAGTTGACACACCTAAACCCATCTAGCGTGAATCGATCACACTCTTAGGAACCCAAAACCTATTTGAGCTCCTAGGGTTTACTAGGTATTCCTTAGGGATGACCTCCCTAGATACCTTTTTAATGACCCTTCTAGGCTTGTTAGCCTTGGTCATTTGGGTTTTGCCTAGGTTAACCTTAGGGATTGCCTCCCTAGTAACCTTCTTAGTGGTCTTCATAGGTTTCATGGAAATCTTGGCCACTAAGCACCTACCTTGGTAAACTTTAGGGATTGCCTCCCTATTGACCTTGGTCTTCCTAGACCTAGGTTTAGTTCCATAATCAAATGGAACATTATGATAAGTTTCCTTGGGCTTAGGTTTGTGACCCAAACCTTGTTTGCCCTTGGATAACCCTTGTCTCTTAGGCCCTAGGTTTTGACTTTGACTTCTAGACCCTAGAGTTTGACCATTTGACCTTTGCATTTGATTTGTCATTTTTGCAAGGGTCTTTTCAAGTTTTTCAAGCCTTGACCTCAAGGCTTGATTTCCAAACTCTAATTGCCCAATTTTTGAATGTTGATTTAATCTTTGGGCATTGTTCTTTCTAGGCATATGCCTAGTTCATTTAGGATTAAAACCTAGGTGATCCTCAATTTTTCTAATAGATTCCCTAGGTAAGGTTTTTCTAGGGACATTAGTCCCAAATTTCTCCTTATTTGAAAAATTAACATTCTTAGCACCTAGACAAAAGTATTTATTGTTTTTAGCATGCTTTTCATGTACAATTGCAAGATTGGTAAAATTATTCCTAGCATGATTTTTGACATTTAAATTAGAACTAGAAGGTGCATTAAAATATACCTTAGGGTTTGCCTTAGAGGCTCCCCCTACTTGTGATGCTCCTTCTTTGACCTTCTTGCTCCTCTTAGGGAATTGACTCCTATAATGCCCTCTTTGATTACATTTGAAGCATATGATATGATCCTTGGTCTTGATTGTTGGGGGACCGACATCCTTGACCTTTGGTGCCGGTTGAGGCTTCTTGACCTTCTTTGGGCACTTGCTCTTGTAGTGCCCAGATTCCCTACACTCAAAGCATATTATATGATTTTTATTATTAATTGACATGCTTGAGTTATTTAGGGTGGTGGTAGGTGTCAGAATTTGAACTTCTTCATCTTGACCGGATGTTGAAAGCTCTTCTTCTTACTCCAGAATGGAAATTGGCCTAATCTCCTCCCCCACAATCCTAGAGGTGGAGGTTGTTAGTAATATATGAGAGATGTCCTAAGGCAATCGCCTTATGTATGAACCATTTATATGATAAATGAAGATTCACTATTTGAGTATACATGTTTTATGTATTTGATTGGATCTTAAACTCATTTACTGAATGTCACGATACGATTCACGGCATGAGAGAATTTGTGATTGGATCACAACTAGTGAGTATCTCTACATGTGTAATTGTGATGTATCGGAATTATCCCTAGTCGATGAATTGATGGATTTGGACACCATCAATTCTGTCGAGACTAGCACGAGGTATACTCCTTGGTGTATCCAAGCAGCTGATTCTCACTGGCTGGAGACATAGTGATGTTCGGAGTTGATCGTGGATGCTAGTTATGGTAACTAGTTCATTGGAGTGACCAGCCGTAAGACTTCATATGGTTCTCTGCATATATAGATATGTCAATGAAGTTCTTACTGTGGCTTAAGTGCGATGTTCCTTTGACTTGCGGTATTCAAGTCATCTTGATCATGGAGACTTATGCTTTGACATCTTAAGCAAACATCTCTAAGGTGATGTGGACCCGAGATGATTGGGTATAAGTCGAAGTGATCGAAGGTGTTTGAATAGCCTATAAAGGATTCACCACTCCTTGCGAGGAGATGTATACCCATGGCCTCTCGTCGGATTGTTACTAAAGTCTTTGGCCAAAGCATTACATGTTTAGAGTAAGGTACTCTTCGATACATGTGGAGTAACTAGAATCCGTAGGACGAGGAAATGATACTTGGGCTAGGTGTGACGTAGTAAGCCTAGTGGGGACTGACACTATAGACCATGTCCTGAACCAAGTGGGTATAATATGAGTGAAGGGAATGGGGCACGAATCATTCGAGCTGCTGAAGGGTTTCAGAAATAGTTCTGGATCAACCGTTGATCTTTTCGGTTAATTGGGGATCATGATGTACTACTAGGTGCCACTCATGATCGTTCTATAATTAATGGTTAATTATAGACGGCCAACATAAATCGAGAACCTATTTGGTCACACGCACAACGAGCGTAATCCAAAGGATTTAAAACGAGCTTGAGAATGGGATTCTTAGACCGAGAGAAACTAGGTTTGGTTGGACCAAACATAAAGCGAGCATGAAATCGTTTCAGTCGCAATGGAAGCGTGGATGGGCCGTGTCTTATGATGACATAATGGATGAACCAAAATGGTTTGGTTCTAATCCAATGGAGGAGAATAAACCAAAGGGTTTGGTTTATTTTAAACGAATGAACCAAAAGTTGGTTCGGTTCGTTTTAACTTAAAATAAACCATCATGGTGTGGTTTATTTTAACTTATCTTAATGGAGCGGGTTAACGGGCCTAATGGTTATGATCCAATAACCATTAAGAGAATTAGTTCTCTATAAAAGAGGGCTTAATGGATAATTAAGCCCTAATCCAAAACCCTAGTTGGAGTTGCTGCCCAACCTAGTTGTGCCGCCCAACCTAGGTGTGCCGCCCAAGCTCCTTGGCCGCCCAGCCCCTTGTGCCGCGTCCAGCTCCTTGCCGGCGACCAAGCTTCAGCCGGTGATCCTCCGGCGACCCTCCGGTGATCTTCCTAGGCCTCGGTGAAAAGGTGAGCACTTGGCTTCCTTGTTTTGGCCGGCGCCTACTCCTCCACCAAGCTGTCCAGTTTTCTGGACAGCTTCTTCTCCTCTCGTCGGAGCATCGTTTGGACGACGGTTAGAGCTCGGACAGCGGATAACTTACCGGGGATTCGATCTCCGGTAATCCTCTGAGGTGGAGGACGAAGGATTCGTCAATCGGTTGACGAATACCTCTCCGGAGAAGCGAGTTTTGAGGACTCGTTTTGGATCCGAATTTGGATTCGGATCGTGATCATCTCTCGATCACGTCGTCTTCAACACGAGGCTAGTAACCCGTATGAAGACGAATCTCGTGGCTTAGCGAAGTCATCCCGAGGAACTCGGCGTGGATACGGATAGAGACGATTCTAGCGAGGATCGTTCCGGTTGATGCCGTTCCCGCTTCACGTCATACGAAAGGTATAACATAGATAAATTTCCTTTTATTGTAAATTTAAATTTACGGTTATGTCTACACTTGTTGTAATATGCATGCGTGTGTTGTGTGTGTTGTAATAAATAGGAGTATTTATTATTTTTATTGCTTCCGCTGTGTTCATGTTTACGAAACATGATCGAACACACACACGCCGCGGTGTCGGAAACCCAACAGTGGTATCATAGCCCAGGTTGTGTTTCGACCTAATCGTAAAATGGTTTTGCGATAGTCATAATGTATTTCTGGAAATTTTCTAATTTTGGAAATTTAGAAGTATTTATGGAAATTTTTCAATTTTGGAAAGTCTAGAAGTATTTATGGAAATCTTCCACTTTTGGAAAGCTGGAAGTATTTATGGAAATTGATATTTTCCATAAATAAAATATTTGATTAGATTCTGGAAATTTGTTTCCTAATTTAATCATGATTTGATTTGAGAAATCAAATCTTAAAATATTTTATTTCCATAAGTAGTTTTATTGATTTAGGAAATTGGTTTCCTAAATAGATTTTCCTTAATCAAATAATTCCATGAATAAAATATGTGATTAGATTTGGAAATTTATTTCCTAATTTAATTATGATTTGATTTGTTTCAAATCTTAATCATATTTTATTTCCATAAATAGTTATGACATATAAGGAAATATATACATGACATAATTGTATGCCATGTAATTGCATTAGATGCATAACATTATGCCATGCGTGTCGTGACATGTAGATGTATGCCATGTATGCCATGCCATGTAGATAATAGTTATTTGCATGCAAAGAGGATGAGACATAAAAACCCTTAAACAATATTAAAGCCTACACCTTCCATTAATATGGTTAGAACCAGAGTTCCGTTTCTTGTTTGGGTTGTTGGACTCTCTCCAATCCCGGCTCGAACCCGAACATGTTCAAACCATGGAATAGTTTAATACTAATATGGTAAAAGTCAGAGGTCAATCGTTAGCTTTGGTTGTTGGACTCTCTCCAAGCTGGGCTAATTGGTTGAATGCGCTCTAACCATATTAAAACTATTTCCCGATTAATGGGTTGGCTTTAACCTGGAGCATCGGCTTGTTGGACTCTCTCCAAGGTCGATGTAAAGGGAGGTGAAGTTGGGTGCTATGCATATGATGCATACTTGTTAATGTGTTAACAACCCAACGTATGTGTGAACATTCAATTAGTTGATAGCACATTGTGATAGTTGCATATACGTGATATGCAATCGGTATAGATGATACCTACCGTCGTAGTTATGAATGGCTTGTTGGACTCTCTCCAAGGTTGTTCATAACTATGATGGATATCAACCCATTCGGAGATGGACCTACGATCTCCCGAAGTGATTTTGGGGTTTTTGAAATTCGAAAAATGAATGGGATTTATAAATGTATATTGATGCATTTTAAAAATCATCTTTCTCATATATGCTCATTTTGTATTTCTAAGATTGATCATGATGTCTTTGAATTTGCGTTCCATTTTGGATTCGAATAAATTAACCGGGCCGAGCTTCTTGGACTGGCTTAGAAGCTTGAGAATTGTTCTCAAGGTTGAAAAGCTTGCAAATGTCCTCGAAGTGCCTCTTCCCTCCTGTCCTAGTGACGATGCAACTCTGGACCAATTGTTGGCCTATCAGAAACATGTGAGTGATTCTGAACAAATGAGTTGCATCATGCTAGCCGCGATGGAACTCAAGCTATGAAAGCAGCATGAGCATATGGATGCTCATATCGTAGTCCTTCATCTTTGTGAGTTGGTTGATGAGCAAGTGAGATTCGAAAGGTTCGAAGTCTCAAAGCTCCTCTTCACCTCTGAGATGCTAGAAGGTTCATCGTAGTCTTTGCTCGATATCTTTGAAGACTGTGGAGTCTTCTGAGAAGCATGAGCAGGGGACGGTGCTGTTAGTTGATTCCTCGAAGAAAGGTTCTAAGAGGAAGTCAAAGGAACAATAGAAGGGAAAGAAGAGAAGGGATAAGAAGGTAGAACTAGCACAAAAGGAAACTTGCCATCATTATGGCAAGGAGAGCCATTTGCGAAGAAAGTGCAAGATTTATCTTGAGTCCGTGAAGAAGGATAAGGCATCGGATGCCCCATCTTCTTCAGAAATCTTCTTTATTGATTGTCATTCTATTTCCTCAGACACTTGGGTATTTGATACTGGGTGTGACTCACATATATGTAATGACATACATGGGCTAAGGAATAGAAGAAGACTCGTCAAGGGGAGAGTCAAATTTACGTGTTGGGAATGGAGCAACGGTTGCTGCACTCGCCATCGGAACGTATTTTGTGGAACTCCCTGTAGGACTTGTCTTAGAACTGGACAATTGCTTTTATGTTCCTTCGTTGATAAAGAACATCATTTCTATTTCTTATTTAAATAGAAATGGGTACCATTTGACTTTTAGTAACAATTGTTGTTACATAACTTTGAATGGAGTTCTTTAAGGGACTGGAACTTTAAGCAATGGTATTTATACGTTGGACGTATCCAGTGATATTTTCAATATTGAAGCGAGCAACAAGCGTGCTCGAAAAGATAATCAATTAGACTCCTACATGTGGTATTGTTGTCTTGGCCATGTAAGCAAGAAACGCATGTCCGAATTACACCGATGTGGAATTCTAGAATCGTTTGAATAGGATTCATACGATACATGCGAATCATGCTTAAAAGGCAAGATGACTAAGTTACCTTTTACTGAAAAAGGTGAACGAGTGGGAGAGTTACTAGGTCTAATACATACTGATGTATGTGGACCTATGTCAACTCAAGCTTTAGGAGGCTATAGCTACTTCATTACCTTCACCGATGATCACTCATGGTTTCGGTATGTGTTCTTGATGAAACACAAGTCTGAAGCCTTTGAAAGGTTCAAAGAATTCAGAAATGAAGTAGAGAAACAACTTGGCAAGAGTATTAAAATACTTCGATCGGATCGAGGTGGTGAATACTTGAGTCAAGAGTTTCTAGATTATCTGAGGGACAATGGTATATTGTCTCAATGGACTCCGCCGTATACATCACAACTTAATGGTGTATCTGAGAGGCGAAATCAGACCTTGTTGGACATGGTCAGGTCAATGATGAATCACGCGAATCTTCCCAAGTCCTTTTGGGGCTATGCACTTCAAACAGCTGTTTACTTGTTAAACAGAATGCCAACCAAGGTAGTCTCTACTACTCCATATGAGATATGGAATAGTAAGAAACCTCGTGTATCTTACTTGAAGATATGGGGTTGTCCTGCTTATGTGAAGCGGACAGTATCAGACAAATTGGATGCTAAGTCTGATAAATGTCTATTTATTGGATACCCTAAGGAAACAAGGGATTACCAATTCTATCATCCTGTGGAACAAAAGGTGTTTGTTTCAAGGCATGCTGTGTTTCTAGAGAAAGAGTTTCTCTTGCAAGAAAATAGTGGGAGTTTCATCGAGCTTGAGGAGGCTCGAGAGACTCAAATAGACATTGACGAGATACCTGGTAAAGCACAACAACCGACAACTCATAGTGATGAGCAATCGGCTGGACCTATTGTAACACCACATCTTCGTAGATCTGGTAGAACACGCAATATTCCTGAGAGATATGAATTTCTCGTAAGTGAATCGAACGACGTGTTACTCATTGATGATGAGGAGCCTACCAGTTATGAAGAAGTGCTCACAAGTTCAGAAAGGGATAAGTGGCTTGGTGCCATGAAGTCGGAAATGGATTCCATGTATGAAAACCAAGTTTGGAACTTGGTTGACCCACCTGAAGGGATAAAGCCTATAGGGTGCAAGTGGGTTTTCAAGAAGAAAACCGACATGGATGGTAATGTGATTACCTATAAGGCTAGATTGGTGGCGAAAGGATATCGTCAAAAACAAGGTGTTGATTATGACGAAACCTATTACTGTAGCTATCTTAAATCCATTTGGATGCTCCGCCATAGCGGCTCATTATGATTATGAGATATGGCGGATGGATGTGAAAACGACTTTCCTTAATGGAAACACCTCGAGGGCGTGTATATGATACGACTGAGGTTTCACATCGATTGATAAAACCAAGGTATGCAAATTGCGGTCCATTTATGGATTGAAGCAAGCATCGAGAGCTGGAATATCCGTTTTGATGAGACAATCAAAAGTTTGATTTCTCACAAAATCGAGAACCTTGTGTGTACAAGAAGGTTAGTGGGAGTGCAGTCGTATTCCTAGTATTGTATGTCGATGACATACTACTTATAGGAAACGATGTTTCAATCTTACAGTCAGTGAAGGTTTGGTTATCCAAGACATTCTCCATGAAAGACCTGGGAGAAGCAACCTACATCCTCGGGATTAAGATCTATAGAGATAGATCGAAATGGTTGCTTGGTCTTTTGCAGTCTACATATATAGATCGAGTGCTAAAGAGGTTTAGCATGTCGGAATCCAAGAAAGGTTACCTACCCATTAGGCATGGGGTACACCTTTCGAAGTCTATGTGTCCGTGCACAGAAGACGAGAGGATTTGCATGAGTAAGATTCCCTATGCATCCGCAATAGGATCTATCATGTATGCTATGTTATATACGAGGCCCGATGTATCGTATGCTCTGAGTGTCACGAGCAGATACCAGTCTGATCCAGGAATGGATCATTGGGTGGCTGTTAAGACGATCCTTAAGTACTTAAGAAGAACTAAGGATGTGTTCCTAATATATGGAGAAGGGTACATGGTGATACGTGGGTATACGGATGCGACTCGAGACGAGACAAGGATGATTCCATGTCTCAGTCTGGGTATGTATTCACCTAGAATGGAGGCGCAATAAGTTGGAAAGGTTCCAAGCTTGACACTATAGCGGATTCTGCCACTAAGGCAGAATACGTTGCAGCTTTGGAAGCAACAAAGGAAGTGGTTTGGATCAAGAAGTTCATCTATGAACTTGATGTAGTCTCATCAATGATCCAAACATGTGCTTCGCCACTATCATCTTATCAGAGAGATCATCAGTAGGAACGAAATACAAATTGGAAAATTCCCCTTTGAAAGGAACTTGCGGATCCTTTGACTAAGCATTACCTCAAAGTAAGTTTGAGGGTCATGTTAGAGCTTATGGTATTGGATACCGTAGCGATTGGCATTAGGCCAAGTGGGGGTCTGTTAGTAATATATGAGAGATGTCCTAAGGCAATCGCCTTATGTATGAACCATTTATATGATAAATGAAGATTCACTATTTGAGTATACATGTTTTATGTATTTGATTGGATCTTAAACTCATTTACTGAATGTCCACGATACGATTCACAGCATTAGAGAATTTGTGATTGGATCACAACTAGTGAGTATCTCTACATGTGTAATTGTGATGTATCGGAATTATCCCTAGTCGATGAATTGATGGATTTGGACACCATCAATTCTGTCGAGACTAGCACGAGGTATACTCCTTGGTGTATCCAAGCAGATGATTCTCACTGGCTGGAGACATAGTGATGTCCGGAGTTGATCGTGGATGCTAGTTATGGTAACTAGTTCATTGGAGTGACCAGCCGTAAGACTTCATATGGTTCTCTGCATATATAGATATGTCAATGAAGTTCTTACTGTAGATTAAGTGCGATGTTCCTTTGACTTGCGGTATTCAATTTATCTTGATCATGGAGACTTATGCTTTGACATCTTAAGCAAACATCTCTAAGGAGATGTCGACCCGGGATGATTGGGTATAAGTCGAAGTGATCGAAGGTGTTTGAATAGCCTATAAAGGATTCACCACTCCTTGCGAGGAGATGTATACCCATGGCCTCTCGTCGGATTGTTATTAAAGTCTTTGGCCAAAGCATTACATGTTTAGAGTAAGGTACTCTTCGATACATGTGGAGTAACTAGAATCCGTAGGACGAGGAAATGATACTTGGGCTAGGTGTGATGTAGTCAGCCTAGTGGGGACTGACACTATAGACCATGTCCTGAACCAAGTGGGTATAAGATGAGTGAAGGGAATGGGGCACGAATCATTCGAGCTGCTGAAGGGTTTCAGAAATAGTTCTGGATCAACCGTTGATCTTTTCGGTTAATTGGGGATCATGATGTACTACTAGGTGCCACTCATGATCGTTCTATAATTAATGGTTAATTATAGACGGCCAACATAAACCGAGAACCTATTTGGTCACACGCACAATGAGCGTAATCCAAAGGATTTAAAACGAGCTTGAGAATGGGATTCTTAGACCGAGAGAAACTAGGTTTGGTTAGACCAAACATAAAGCGAGCATGAAATCATTTCAGTCGCAATGGAAGCTTTGATGGGCCATGTCTTATGAAGACATAATGGATGAACCAAAATGGTTTGGTTCTAATCCAATGGAGGAGAATAAACCAAAGGGTTTGGTTTATTTTAAACGAATGAACCAAAAGTTCGTTCGGTTCGTTTTAACTTAAAATAAACCATCATGGTTTGGTTTATTTTAACTTATCTTAATGGAGCGGGTTAACGGGCCTAATGGTTATGATCCAATAACCATTAAGAGAATTAGTTCTCTATAAAAGAGGGCTTAATGGATAATTAAGCCCTAATCCAAAACCCTAGTTGGAGTTGCCGCCCAACCTAGTTGTGCCGCCCAACCTAGGTGTGCCGCCCAAGCTCCTTGGCCGTCCAGCCCCTTGTGCCGGCGTCCAGCTCCTTGCCGATGACCAAGCTTCAGCCGGTGATCCTCCGGCGACCCTCCGGTGATCTTCCTAGGACTCGGTGAAAAGGTGAGCACTTGGCTTCCTTGTTTTGGCCGGCGCCTACTCCTCCACCAAGCTGTCCAGTTTTCTAGACAGCTTCTTCTCCTCTCGTCGGAGCGTCGTTTGGACGACGGTTAGAGCTCTGACAGCGGATAACTTACCGGGGATTCGATCTCCGGTAATCCTCTGAGGTGGAGGACGAAGGATTCGTCAATCGGTTGACGAATACCTCTCCGGAGAAGCGAGTTTTGAGGACTCGTTTTGGATCCGAATTTGGATTCGGATCGTGATCATCTCTCGATCACGTCGTCTTCAACACGAGGCTAGTAACCCGTACGAAGACGAAGCTCGTGGCTTAGCGAAGTCATCCCGAGGAACTCGGCGTGGATACGGATAGAGACGATTCTAGCGAGGATCGTTCCGGTTGATGCCGTTCCCACTACACGTCATACGAAAGGTATAACGTAGATAAATTTCCTTTTATTGCAAATTTAAATTTACGGTTATGTCTACACTTGTTGTAATATGCATGCGTGTGTTGTGTGTATTGTAATAAATAGGAGTATTTATTATTTTTATTGCTTCCGCTGTGTTCATGTTTACGAAACATGATCGAACACACACACGCCGCGGTGCCGGAAACCCAACAGAGGTCTCCTCCAATTCTTCCTTTTCCTCTTCCACCAATTCGGAAGTTGACTCCTCCTCAACTTCCGCATCCTCACTTGCTTGTGAGGAGGATGAACTCGCTTCATTGGCCTCTTCCTCTTCTTGAGCCGATGAACACTCCTCTTCTTGGACCAGTGATGGATTTTCATGAAGCTTGGCCAAATCACCCCAAAGATCCTTGGCATCCATGTAATTACTTAACATACACACAATGTCATTATGAATCAAATCGACCAAGAATTTTATTACCTTGTCATTTTTCTCGAAGGCTTGGACTTGCTCTTCGGTCCATCTCTTCTTCTTGAGGTATCCACCTTTTGGTCCTCTTGGATATTCAAATCCTTCCATTAAGATGGACCACTCCTCAAAATCCCTCATTATTAAGAAGTCTTCAATCCTTGTCTTCCATTAGTTAAAGTCTTCTCGTCCATAGAAAGCATAAGGAACCAGTGTGTTGATATCTCATCCAAGTGTTTCTTGAAACTCCATGTTTCCCTCTAGCATCTTTGCTCCTAGCAGTTAGTCCATAGAAGAGCCCCGGGCTCTGATACCAATTGTTGAGGATTCGGTGACCGCTAGAGGGGGGTGAATAGCTTCGTCACTTATCGAAGGAATTGATTCGCGTTTGATCATCTACACTCTTGTTAGAATAGAGGAATAGTAATAACAAATAGAAATAACAAGAAACATAATCACAATGCAAGATATAATGTGGTTCAGAACCGAATGGTTTCTACTCCATGGATTGAGCTCTAAAGAGCTCTAGCAATGCCACAAACACCACTAAACAATAAACTCCTTCTCGACAATACGTCAGAGGCGGAGAAACCTCTTACAAGATATTATAATAGTAATACACAAAAATACAAGAAAAATATAAAGAAATGTAAAGATCACTTTACAATCTAGGGTTTTTGAGCGCTCGCTTGTTGGTTGCTTGGATGAGCTTGAAGGACCCTGAAATGCACCTATAATTCACCTTCGAATCGCTGTACCAAAGCTCCCAAAGAACCAATGCCAAAATCCTCCTCGAGCTCCTCTTTTTAACCTGTATCGGGCTGGATTTCCGCCTAGCAGTCGACTGTCATAAGTCCCTAGTCGAGTGCCAACACTGTTGTCGTGAGACAATAGCTCGATCCACGTTGGAAAAAATTCCAACGAATCTCTTGGCAATCAACTGATGACATCACCAGTCGACTGCCAGCATCTGTAGCTGACTGCCCAGTTGGCTACAGGGTGTTCTGTGCTCGCGGCTGAACCATCAGTCGACTACCATCTATGGCAGTCGACTAATCAGCCCATCAATCGATTGCTCCAATGAGCAGTCGACTGCAGAGACTTTTCAACCCTTAAACGACAGTCGAACTCTAGTCGACTCAGGCAGTCGAACCATCCATAATGTCAGTCGACTGTCAACCTCAAACATGAGGTTTTAACCTCAAGTATGGTGCCCCCA
This sequence comes from Wurfbainia villosa, assembly GCA_025175895.1. Lineage (NCBI taxonomy): Eukaryota > Viridiplantae > Streptophyta > Magnoliopsida > Zingiberales > Zingiberaceae > Wurfbainia > Wurfbainia villosa. The sequence continues at coordinate 39,074,982 of CM046006.1, forward strand.
TACTTGCTAGACCACCCTTAACCTAGACCTAAGCCTTCTAGTCACCTCCGTTAGCCTCACACCTATCAGATCCCTCCAAGTCATCCATGACTTGTTCATCCATACGCTAACTTTTAGGTGCTTCCATCGGCTATGTCATGCTAATGGTGTCTACACCGCCAAGAAACATTGGACTTACATTGCCAAGACTCCGCTTGGACTTTACGCCGCCAACTATTGGACTTATGCTGCCAAGACTCCCTCTTGGACTTTACGCCACCAATATCAAACCCCTTGGACTTTTCAAATGCCAAGACTCAAGCTTGGACTTCCCTTGCCAACCCATGTTAGACTTTCCATGCCATGACCCATGCTTGGACTTTTCCTTGACAAGACCCATGCTTGGACATTACATGCCAAGTACTCATGACTTAGACTTTCCATGACATGGTCAACTCTAGTCAACCATCAAAATCCCTCTCGAGTCAAACTCGAGTCCGGTCAATCATGACCCGGGTCGATTGCACTAATAATCTCCCCAACACATTATCAAACATCAATGTCAAACATCAATGTCAAACCTTCATGTCAAACATCAAAACATTGCTCGAGTCAAACATGAGTCCGATCAATCGTGACCTGGGCTGATTGCACCAACAAAGGTGCAGGGGAATGAGGAAGAGAGGTGGATGTGGATGTAAGACTGGTGGATACAGAAGAAGATAAAATGAGGGGGGGGGGGGGGAGGGGCGTAGCAGCAGTTGGTTGATCCCTGCTCCGCTTAGATCCCTGGCGATATTCTGCCATCAATTATTTAAAAAGAGAATGCATCTTGGCTTTCAAGGAGGAAAAATAATACGAAAGTTGTTTGCAAGGCACATGGAGGTTGGTGTTGGTGGAGAAAGGAGGAAGAGTGTCGGGAACTAGAAGGGAGGTGGAGGTGAAGAAGAGGGAAGGTGAAGAGTCTTATATGGGATGCAAGGCATATTTATGGTGTTAATTGGGCTTCAGAGCAGATATGTGGGCCCTTAAGAAATGTTGAATTATGATCTGTTTTCTTTACGACCCATTATCAGGCAGAGCCAACATCTCCGTGTGGTGGCGGAACGGAGGAGTAGGGTTTAAGGTAAGAACACCTGGGAAGAGCGACGGAGCAAAATATTTATTCCAACCTAATGGGGCAATACCCTAGATCGGGTCGTCACATTTTATACGGCTCGGCATTAACCGAAGCCAGCATCCCCATGTGGTGGCGAAACGGAGGAGTAGGGTTTAAGGTAAAAACACCTGGGAAGAGCGGCAGAGTAAAATATTTATTCTAACCTGATGGGGCAATGCCCCAGATTGGGTCATCACATTTTATACGGCTCGACATTAACCGAAGCCAGCATCCCCGTGTGGTGGTGGAACGGAGGAGTAGGGTTTAAGGTAAAATACCTGGGAAGACCGGTGGAGTAAAATATTTATTCCAACGTGATGGGGTAATGCCCTAGATCGGGTCATCACACTTTATACGACTCGGCATCAACTGAAGCCAGCATCCTCGTGTGGTGGCGGAACGGAGGAGTTGGGTTTAAATGCACTACAGAATGCAACGACAGAGTAAAAAATTATTCCAGCTTGGCTAGGTGAAGCCCTAAGTCAAGTTGTCACTATTCTTTTTGCTAGTCTTCAAAGCAAGCAGTCATCCCCGTGTGGCGGTAGAACGAAGGAGTTGAGTTTAAGGTAGATGCATGAAAGAAAATACAACGGCGGAGTAAAAAAATTTTCCCACCCAACCAGGCGAAGCTCTGAGTCAGGTCGCCACTATTCTCTATGCTTGTCTTTAGTAGTCATCCCCATATGGTGGTGGAACAGGGGAGTTGGGTTCAAGGTAGATGCACGAAAGAAAATACAACGACAGAGTAAACAACTTTTTCGACCCAACTAGGTGAATACCTGAGTTAGGTCGTCACTATTCTTTTTGCTTGTCTTCAGAACAAGCAGTAATCCCCGTATGGTGATGGAATGGAGGAGCTGGGTTCAAGGTAGATGCAAGGAAGAAAATATAACGGCGGAGTAAAAAATTTTTTTGACCCAACTCGGCGAAGCCCTGAGTCAGGTCGTTGTTACTCTTTTTCGCTTGCCTTCAGAGCAAGCATTTATCCCCGTGTGGTGGTGGATCGGAAGAGTTGAGGTTTCACTCAACTATATACTATTTTTATCCCCGTGTGGTGGCGGATCGAAAGAGTTGAGGTTTCACTCAACTATATATTTTTTTATTCCCATGTGATGGCGGATCGGAAGAGTTGAGGTTTCACTCAACTATACATTATTTTATCCCCGTGTGGTGGTGGATCGGAAGAGTTGAGGTTTCGCTCAACTATATATTATTTTTATCCTCGTGTGGTGGTGGATCGGAAGAGTTGAGTCTTCACTCAACTATATATTTTTTTATCCCCGTGTGGTGGCGGATCGGAAGAGTTGAGGTTTCACTCAACTAAACATTATTTTTATCCCCGTGTGGTGGTGGATCGAAAGAGTTGAGGTTTCACTCAACTATATATTATTTTTATCCCCGTGTGGTGGTGGATCGGAAGAGTTGAGTTTTTATTCAATTGTATATTATTTTTATCCCCCTATGGTGGTGGATCGAAAGAGTTAAGTCTTCACTCGACTATATGTTATTTTTATTCCCGTATGGTCATGGATCGGAAGAGTTGAGTCTTCACTCAACTCCATATTATTTTCATCCCCGTATGGTGGCAGATCATGAGAGTTGAGTCTTCACTCAACTACATATTATTTTCAACCCCGTATGGTGGCAGATAGGAAGAGTTGAGTCTTCACTCAACTACACATTATGTTTATCCCCGTGTGGTGACAGATCGAAAGAGTTGAGTCTTCACTCAACTATATATTATTATCCTCAGGATGCAGTGGATTAGAAGAGTTGTGTTCTTACTTAACTATAATACCATTATCCCTGTATAGGGAGGAAAATCCGAGTCTTTAATCCGGTGTGTTATCACTATTCTCATGCCGAGGTAAATCACAGGAATGAGGTTTGAGTAGTTGCATTAAACTTCATCCATCTAGGATCACGCGCAAGAAAGATGAGGACTAGGCGGATGGATGGGTCGAAAGGAGCATTGGCGGGAAATCAGTAAAGTTTGTTTGTCATTGGCGTTGGAATGTTTTATTTATTCTTTATGACGTGTGCAATTGGTAAAGAAGAGACACGCACAATCTTTTATGAAGAAAACTTCACTAATAAGGGAAGGAGTACATAATACAGTTTGTTGGAAAAGGAAAGTAACATGCAAAGCCCTGTCAAAGGGAATTAAGGTTTTTTCTCTGGGAGTACTGACGGAGCTTCTTTATGTACACGCGAGTGGCGGAGTAGTTGCCTGAGATAAGACTGTTGTATGAATATGTGTTTGGACATATTTCTCTGAGCCACTGCCAACTCTTGACATAAAGAATAGTTGTTAGTAGAGGCTAGCCGCAGGCACCGCTTCAGGTCCTGGACCTGTTCCTTAAGTTCCTCAATATGACGTTGTTCCTCAGTTTACTGCTCCAAAGGAGGAGAATGGCTATTTTGCTCTGATATGTATTCCATAATGCCAGTGGGGGAAAGGGAGAAAGGGCACCCACAGAAGCAGAAGAATCGAAGGATATACTGGGTGAAGGTAATGATGAAGGTTTTATAGAGAGAAAGGGGGGTATTAATTAATCCTCCTGGGGAACCGGAGTAATAAACGCAGCTGAGATGGGAAGATGAAGAGGTAGTTGGGGCAATTGAAGGCAGTAATTATGAAAAAACTTATCGTATTCCATAAAATGAAGTGGATGCGGAGAGGATCTCATCTAATTCGGGTTTAATTATTTTATGGTGATATTCGTTGATGTGGTTAGGTAGGGTCAACCCTATGAAGTGGATCAAATATGATCTCGGGCGCCTCAGTCAGAATATTCGAAGCAAGAAGAAGCAAAATAAACAAGACACATTTAAATATTCCATTCTTTCTATATATATATGAAGATTAGCAATTACATGAGTTTAATTGTTGTTCATACAGGCTTATTAGAACCAACATAAGACTCCTCTACAGGGGGAGGTGCCAAGATAACCCTGTAGCATTCGCCTCATGCCCGAGGTGAGGGAGGCAGAGCTTCGGCTGGGGGAAAGGGAGGAACCTCATGTGGAGGGACTAGAAGGAAAGCTAGGGTCGGAGGAAGAGGAGGAAGTTCAATTGGATCACGAGGATCTCCCATTGTGTACTCCCAAGTTATCGGAGGGTTCCAAACCCGGTTGTCGAAGGAAGGGAAAGGAGCCCGAAAGGACCTTCTTGTGTTAGGAGCTGAAGCATCGTTTAGAGTTGAAGAAGGAGGTCGGTATGCTGAAGTAGCTATCGATTGAGTAGCAGAATCGTTGGAGGATCCTGTATCAAAATCATATAGTTCAATGGAGTCGGAGTTGGAGGATATGTCGATGGGATGTCTTGCAGATGCCATGAAGGCAGAATGAGAATAGCCAAAACTCTTAGTGGCAATTTATAGTAAGGAAGGGAAGTTCGCATTCCTCTTTGGGAAGGGGAGGATAAGATGAAATGATGGAGGGAGTAATGGCGTCAATATGAGAAATGATCCAGGTATTAATCCCGAAGCGGTTGATCACATCCTCATCAGATGAGAAGAAGTGGTCGGGTTCGATAAGTTTGAATGCACTTTACCGTGTGGGAGTTGGCTCTGACTTGGGGAGAATGAAGGTTGTGGTAGCCCGAATGAATCCCCGAGTGGAAGATGGGGGCACTCGATTGACATCTCGAGGGACAGGGGGTCCTTAGTGACAGAAAGGGTAAATTTGACTCATTTTAAGGAAAGGAGAGGAGTGTAGGGGGTGGTCCTTGAATATTTCTTGAATAATCATTGTTTATATACAGTAAAGGGTATTTAGCAGTGCAATTTAAAAAATCTTTGTTAATAAGGATTGATCAGTACATCATGGAAAGTGGGATAGTTATAACTCAAAGAGTTTAGGGGGGCACTTGGCCAGGGCAACCTCAAGATTGAGGTAACTTATATCAACGCCCAACGGAGGATAGCCTTTAGTAGCATTTAGAGAGGAAGACCCTTCGAAGCCTAACATGAACAATTGCACTCCTTTCCGGGTGTATCTCATCTTCATATCTTCTTCCTGCTCCTTCCCCCGGGCCTGATGCTCGGCTAGTTGGGCAACTAGGGCATCCCTATCTCTGGCCGCTACCAAAGCTTGATAGCCAAGGGAAGCCAGGGCTACAGAATGCTCCCTCTGAAGTTCTTGCTATTGTTCGTCCATTGACGTTAGCATCCGAGGAAGAGTGGACGCCGTCAAAGAAAGGTTTTCCAATTGCTGCTAGCAAGATTTCAGGGTGCCCTCCCATGTTTGGTGTTCTTCTTGAAGGAACGAAGCTTCACTTCCCACCTCAACTCGGTCGCTTGTGCATAGTGAGCCCATCTACGTCCCCGAATTAAAAAAAATAATCCAAGACGATGACAAATTACCCAAGCAACCGATCCATCATCGTGCTATTCGATTTGAGTGGTCTCTTGAACAAACTAGTTGTTCAAGCAACCTAACTCTTTTCCTCGATTAGTCGCGGAATAGATGATATACGGATCGTCGGTTTTTGTATTTATCTTCGGGGTCCAAGTAAATTTGCCACATGAAATTACATACATAATACAAAGAAACAAAAGAAAACCAAAATAAGAATTATACCTCTTGTTTACCTCAAGGTCTTCTATTGTATGTCCTATCCTCCTCTTGGACATTATGTGGGCAACGATCCTCCAAGAGTTGAAGCCTCTTAGATCACGTTCTTTCCTTCATTGCTCACTCCGAACAAAGGGAAGAATACACGCACCCTTCTTCTCCTATCTAGCACCGACCACCAAGCCACCTATCTTGGATGTTGCCACTGGCCAAGGAGAGGAAGATGGAGGAAGTGAGCATCAGCCAACAATAAGAGCTCTTGTTGCCGTCGGCTAAGGAAAAGGAGGATGAGGCACCGACAATGTAGATGGAGAGGAGGAGGGTGGCGCCGGGCAAGGAGAACCAAGAGACAAACCCTAATCTCAAAGTTGCCGCCGGCCAACAAGAAGCACTCCTAAGGTTGCCGCCAACTAGAAGCCAAACCCTAGACTTCTTATGTTGCCGCCCAATGCCAAAAACCCTAATCTCCAAGTATATCTTGTCGCCCACTCCTAAGGCTTATTTATAGAGTTAGGCTTAAGCCTCCTTTCAATCTCCACCGTCATATCTAAAGATTTAATCTCCACCGTCGAATCTAGAGATTTAATCTCCACCGTCTAATCTAGAGATTTAATCTCCACCGTCGGATCTAGGCTTTCATAAGGTTTTTAATAGGCTACAATAGGGACCATGAGGAGGAGTTAGATCTTGGCCACCCAATGGATCCGACCCACATAAAATCCAATCCATTAATGATAATCTATTCCACTAGAAGATTGTCATTGATCTACCTCACCAACCCCAATAAATAAATATGGGCTCCATATATTAATTGTACAAATATCTCTCCGTGTTTAAGATCTCGAATGTCCGTCAATTAATTAATTTACTGATAATTAATTAATCAACATCTAACTCCATGAGTAGTACCACTCAACCTTATCTGTTGGAGCAATCGACCCAGGTCATGATTGACCAGACTCGAGTTTGACTCGAGTGATGTTTTGATGTTTGACATAGGATGTCTGACAAAGTGGTTTGACATTGATGTTGGACATTGATGTCGGTTAATATGTTGGGGAGATTGTTGGAGCAATCGACCCAGGTTATAATTGACCGGACTTGAGTTTGACTCAAGGGAGACTTTGATGGTTGACTAGGGTTGACCATGTGATCAAGGTAAAGTCCAAGTCATGGGTACTTGGCATGGTAAGTCCAAGCATGGGTCTTGGCAAGGTAAAGTCCAAATCATGGGTACTTGGCATGGAAAGTCCAAGTCATGGGTACTTGGCATTTGGGAAAGTCCAAGTCTTGAGTACTTGGCACAAGGAAAAGTCCAAGCATGGTCTTGGCATGGAAAGTCCAACATGGGTTGGCAAGGGAAAGTCCAAGCTTGAGTCTTGGCATTTGAGAAGTCCAAGGGGATTGATATTGGCGGCGTAAGTCCAATGTGCCTTGGCGGTGTAGACACCATTAGCATGACATAGCCGAAGGAAGCACCTGGAGGCTAGCGCAATGGATGAACAAGTCATGGATGACTTGGAGGGATCCGAGAGGTGTGAGGCTGATGGAGATGGCTAGAAGGCTTAGGTCTAGGCTAAGGGTGATCTAACAAATATGGGGGCACCATACTTGGGTTAAAACCTCATTTTTGAGGTTGGCAGTCGACTGACATTATGGTCGGTTCGACTGCCGTGAGTCGACTTGAGTTCGACTGCCGTTTAAGAGCTGAAATTGCTCTGGCAGTCGACAGCAGTCGACTGCCAAGGGACGGCAGTCGACTGCTAGTTCAGCCGCGAGCACAGAATGCTCCGTAGCCGACTGGGCAGTCGACTACGCGGCTGGCAGTCGACTGCCAATGTTGGCAGTCGACTGCCAAGAGATCCGTTGGAGTTTTTCCAGCGTGGATCGAGTCGTTGTCTCACGACAACAGTGGCATCAGTCGACTGGTGACTTATGGCAGTCGACTGATAGGCGGAAATCCAGGTCGCGCACAAGGATAAAAGGAGCTCGACGGGAGGGTTTTTGGCAGCGATTTCTTGGACGTTTTTGAGGCGATTTGCTGCTGCAAATCAGGGTCTTCAACCACGATTCAAGCGATCAACAAGCAAGCAATCGAAAGGCATTTGTAAAGCGTTCTCTTTACTTATATTGCATTGTATCTCATTTTATTTGCTTGTTGTTATTTGATTATAGTTGTAATCTTATTGTAAGAGGTTTCTCCACCTCCGACTTGTGTCGAGAAGTAGTATTTGTCATAGTGGTGTGTGATTGGCATCGCTAGGGTTCGTACGAACCCAATCCGTGGAGTAGGAACCGTTTTGGTTCCAAACCAGGTTATATCCTTGTGTTAGCATGTTGTTCATTTCGTTATCGTTATTACTTTTCTATTTTCGCTATGGTAACGAAATTGTAGAGACGAACACGCGATCAAATTCCATCATCGTACGACAACGCGCTATTCACCCCCCCCCCCCTCTAGCAAGTGCACAGGTCCCAACAAGTGGTATCAGAGCCCGGGGCTCTTCTACGGTTTAACAACCCGGAGTCAAGACGCTAGAGGAAAAGATGGAAGTCCAAGGACAATTGGGATGGGATATCAACACCCCAATTCCGTATGCCTTCTATGGACGAGAAGGTTTCAATTCTTGGAAGGCGAGAATTGAAGATTTTTTGATGATGAGAGACCTTGAGGAGTGGTCCGCGTTGATGGAAGGATTTGAATATCTTAAGGGACCAAAGGGAGGGTTTCTCAAGAAGAAGAAGTGGAGTGAGGAGCAACTCCAACAATTCGATAAAAACAAGAAGGTAATCAAATTCATTTTTGATTTAATTCCTAATGACCTCTTGTGTAGCCTAGGTGACTATGTGGATGTCAAGGAGCTATGGAGCGATTTGGCCAAGCTTCATGAAAATCCATCATCAATCCAAGAAGAAGAAGAAGAGGAGGAGGAGTGCTCACCCTCTCAAGCTCAAGCAAGCACATCCCCATCTAAAGAGCTTGAGGAGTCGGAAGTTGATAGGGAGTCGACTTCCGGATCGGAGAAAGAAGAGGTGGAAGAAGCATCCACCTCAAGGATTGAGGGGGAGGAGAGAACTTCCACACCGGAGCCGGAACAAATTCAAGAAGAAGTCTCAACCTCCAGGAGGAATGAAGAATCCACTCCAATCACCACATCCACCATAGTAACTCAAACATATCAATTTGTAATAAAAATCATATCATATATTTTGAGTGTAGAGAAGCCGGGCACTACAAGAGCAAGTGCCCAAAGAAGGTTAGGAAAGCTCCACCAGCACCAAAAGTCAAGGATACCGATGCCCCAAGTCAAAAGAGCAAGGAGCATATCATATGCTTCAAGTGCAACTCAAAGGGGCATTACCGGAGTCAATGTCCTAGGGGGAGCAAAAAGACCCAAGAAGGAGCTACACATGTAGGGGGAGCTAAGGCTAACCCTAAGGTATATTTTAGTAATGCTCTTTCTAATTCTTATAGTCAAAAGCATGCTAGGAATAATTTCAATAGTCTTGTTATTTATCATAAAGAGCATGCTAGAAGTAAGAAATTTTGTTTAGGAGCTAAGAGAGTCCATGTAGAAAATAAGGAAAAATTTGGGACTAATGTCCCTAGAAAAACCTTACCTAAGGAATCTATTAGGAAAATACAAGAACAATTAGGTTTTAACCCTAAATGGACTAGGCATATGCCTAGAAAGAACAATGCCCATGTTTTAAATCAAAACTCAAAAATTGGCCAATTAGAAAAGGAAAATCAAGTCTTGAGGTCAAGACTTGAAAAACTAGAAAAGACCCTTAGGAATATACAAAACCAATTTAAAGGGTCAAATGATCAAAAGTCTAGGTCCTAATCTCAAAGTCAACATTTAGGACCCAAGAAGCAAAAGTCACTCAAGGGCAAGAATGGTTTGAGTCACAAACCTAAGCCTAAGGTGGCTTATCATAGTGTTCCATTAGATTATAGAACACTAATTAGGTCTAGGAAGACCAAGGTCAATAGGGAAGTCATCCCTAAGGTCGACCAAAGGTTGTGCCTAGTGGCTAGGGTTTCTAGGAAACCTAGGGTGGCCACTAAGAAGGTTATTAGGGAGGCAATCCTTAAAGTTAACCATGGTAAGACCCAAATGACCAAGGCTAACAAGCCTAGGAGGGTCATTAGGAAGGTATCTAGGGAGGTTATCCCTAAGGAATACCTAATTAACCCTAGGAGCTCAAATCGGTTTTGGGTTCCCAAGAGCGTGATTGATTCACGCTAGATGGGTTTAGGGTGTGCCAACCTTGATTGGATGGGTAGTTAACTCAACCATGGTAAAGGTGGCACTTTAGGATATTTTCAAGGTTATGGTTACCTTGGAAATAGATTTGAATCAATATCCTAAAAGATTTTAGGATGTGCCAATGCATTTTTGAAATTAAGAAAAATCAATTAAATTGGCACAATTTAGGTTTAGAGGTTAGTGTGTCATTTTCGGTTTTTGGCACACTAGAGAGATTAATGATAATATGGCAAAATATATCTAATTATATCAAATGGTAATTAATATTAAAATTTAGGTATTACTATACCTATATATTTTATATGTCATGCTTTGTTTGCCATATAACATGCCATGACATCATGTTTATTTTAATCATTTTATATGTCATGTTCATGTTTAGGATTAAGGTTTTAAATGTCATGTGTTTTAGATTTCATCTTATGCCATGACATCATGATTATGAGCATATGCTTATTTATATCATTTCTAATGCCATAATCATTCATGCATTTAAGACAATTTGGTTGAAATTGATTTAAGGACTATGGCATGACTTGAAGTCTCATTTATAAGGGAATCAAGTAGGGTTGCCTTAGAGAATGCATGAAACCCTAGATTAGGATGAACAAAACCCACATCTCACATTAAATTGACATGTATGTGTATTTTATACACCCTAGATACATGTGAGATGCTAGGATATGAGTTAAGTTCAAGGTGCATAGGTTTTGCATCTAGATGAACTCAAACTCATCTTATATGATTAGTGGATCATTGGAAAAGCTTGTGTACAAGTCATGTGCATAGAGCCCAAGGAATATGATCCAAAATAAGGTTTTGAAAATGTTTTAAAATCATTGTGAAAAATCTTGGTGAAGTCTATCTTTTGATAGCAATCACCATTGATGAGATTGATACAAAGTGAGCTTAAACTTTAAAGTTTCTAGTCATTTTTGGATTTTGTATCAATTTTGCTATTTTATGGGTAAAATATTTTTAAAACATTTTTCACCCATTGTATTGGTCATAGGTATTATACGTATCAAATTTCGTGATTTTTCGATATACGTATAATTAGTTATGATTTTCTGAATCTCGATTTTGATAACTGAAATTTGGAAATTTCAACTATCACGATCGCCTTGGTGGCATCGATCGATAAGGGTGGCAATGATCGACATCGCTGAGTCGATCGTCAGTCTGATTCGGGTTAACAAGGTTTGTTTAGCCCGTGTTCAGCTATGGTAAAGGTTCCTAATCACTTTTAACCCTAGGATATGCTTTGGGAAGCATTATAAAAGGTGAAAATCCATTGAATATGGATTAGGAGAGGTGTTAGGTCAAAGTATCAAATTTAGGGTGAGTGAAAGTTCTATGTTGAACTTAGAACCTTAATTTTGATGGTTTAGAGTTCCTATTGGCTTAAGAACTTCCCAAGGACATTGTTGGTGCAATGGTCAAGGGGGAGCAAGCCTTTAGGGGGAGTTATCCATCTTGGGATGATGGATGTGTTTCTCTTCTTGAAGGGGGAGAAGTTATTGGGAGAGTATCATCAATTGGGAAAATTGATGGGATTTTGAGAGACCCCATTTGGAAATTGGGAGAGAGTATAGGATTGTCTCTCTTGAGTGATATGGAACTTATCACTAGGAAGATGGTAGGCATCCTAGGTATTTTTGGATCAAGGGGGAGATTGTAAGATCTCATTGGGACATGAGACATTGACCTCCTTGGAGAGATAACCTTTTTGATGTATGTCAAAAAGGGGGAGAAGATTAAATTACCAATTTGGATAATTGGTAAGAGAATTTGAGTTAGGGGCCTAACTCAAGGTTTGTTTTTGTCAAACATCAAAAAAAGGGGAAGATTGTTGGAGCAATCGGCCCAGGTCACGATTGACCAGACTCGAGTTTGACTCGAGTGATGTTTTGATGTTTGACATAGGATGTTTGACAAAGTGGTTTAACATTGATGTTGGACATTGATGTCGGTTAATATGTTGGGGAGATTGTTGGAGCAATCGACCCAGGTTATAATTGATCGGACTCGAGTTTGACTCGAGGGAGACTTTGATGGTTGACTAGGGTTGACCATGTGATCAAGGTAAAGTCCAAGTCATGGGTACTTGGCATGGTAAGTCCAAGCATTGGTCTTGGCAAGGTAAAGTCCAAGTCATGGGTACTTGGCATGGAAAGTCCAAGTCATGGGTACTTGGCATTTGGAAAAGTCCAAGTCTTGAGTACTTGGCACAAGGAAAAGTCCAAGCATGGTCTTGGCATGGAAAGTCCAACATGGGTTGGCAAGGGAAAGTCCAAGCTTGAGTCTTGGCATTTGAGAAGTCCAAGGGGATTGATATTGGCGACGTAAAGTCCAAGCGGAGTCTTGGCGGCGTAAGTCCAATGTGCCTTGGCGGTGTAGACACCGTTAGCATGACATAGCCGAGGGAAGCACTTGGAGGCTAGCGCGATGGATGAACAAGTCATGGATGACTTGGAGGGATCCGAGAGGTGTGAGGCTGATGGAGGTGGCTAGAAGGCTTAGGTCTAGGCTAAGGGTGGTCTAGCAAGTATGGGGGCACCATACTTGGGTTAAAACCTCATTTTTGAGGTTGGCAGTCGACTGGCATTATGGCCGGTTCGACTGCCGTGAGTCGACTTGAGTTCGACTGCCATTTAAGAGCTGAAATTGCTCTGGCAGTCGACTGCTCATTGGAGCAGTCGACTGATGTCGACAGCAGTCGACTGCTAGTTCAGCCGCGAGCACAGAATGCTCCGTAGCCGACTGGGCAGTCGACTACGCGGCTGGCAGTCGACTGCCAATGTTGGCAGTCGACTGCCAAGAGATCCGTTGGAGTTTTTCCAGCGTGGATCGAGCCGTTGTCTCACGACAACAGTGGCATCAGTCGACTGGTGACTTATGGCAGTCGACTGATAGGCGGAAATCTAGGTCGCACACAAGGATAAAAGGAGCTCGACGGAAGGGTTTTTGGCAGCGATTTCTTGGACGTTTTTGAGGCGATTTGCTGCTGCAAATCAGGGTCTTCAACCACGATTCAAGCGATCAACAAGCAAGCAATCGAAAGGTATTTGTAAAGCGTTCTCTTTACTTATATTGCATTGTATCTCATTTTATTTGCTTGTTGTTATTTGATTATAGTTGTAATCTTATTGTAAGAGGTTTCTCCACCTCCGACTTGTGTCGAGAAGGAGTATTTGTCATAGTGGTGTGTGATTGGCATCGCTAGGGTTCGTACGAACCCAATCCGTGGAGTAGGAACCATTTTGGTTCCGAACCACGTTATATCCTTGTGTTAGTGTGTTGTTCATTTTGTTATCGTTATTACTTTTCTATTTCCATTGTGCTAACAAAATTGTAGAGACGAACACGCGATCAAATTCCATCATCGTACGACAACGCGCTATTCACCCCCCCCCTCTAGCGGGCGCACAGGTCCCAACATTATCATCATGCCAGACCAAGTCCACCTGCAGGGTTTACATGATGATCCTTATGAGCTCCTCAAGGGGACATCATCATCCTAATATATAGGACACAGATTCCTCCTATAATCAATGACACACCATGTAAATAATATCATTTCCCAACTTACTGAGCCTATCGATTTAATCTATAAATCTTGCCCATTGGTAAATCAAAGAAATAAATACTAAGTACATGTGTCTGTTATTATATCGGGATTAAGAGCATGTACACCGTAATATCCGAGGTCCGATTCAATTATGTAGTCAGCAATAAATCGAATCACCTCTAAGTCGATTCTGCTCAATACACACAAAGTGTACTAGTGTAATTCTATGGTCAAGACAAACCAATACCAAATTACACTACAACCATTCCAATGGTTTGTCCAAAACCATCTCGGTTGTGAGCCTCTACTTATACTCTACAAGGAACTGATAACATGATCTCCCGTGTGACACTACACACCATGTTATCTACAATGTAATGTATCAGACAATATACATTACCATAAATATGCAAACAATGATCGTGTGATTCTTATTTCAAAAATAAAGATGTTCATAAAAAAGATAGACTTTTCAGTATACATCCCAATAATCTCTCACTTATACTAAATGATTATGCTGTCCTCATACTGACATACATCTAATTCCCATTCCCTCCATATGCCTATCAGAAGCTCTCACTGGAAGGGCCTTAGTGAAAGGATCTGCCAAGTTATCCTCTGATGCAATCTAGACTATAACAACTTCTCCTCATTTTACGATTCTCGTATCAGGTGGTACTTGCATTCTATGTGTTTACTTACCTTATGGGCTCGTTGTTCCTTCGAGCTTGCAATTGCACCATTGTTATCACAATAAATTGTGATAGTTTTGGGCAAACCAAGAATCACATCCAAGTCCATCAAGAAGTTCCTGAGCCATACAGCTTCTTTAGCTGCCTCAGAGGCTGCCATATACTCAGCTTCCATGGTAGTGTCTGCCATGCATTTCTACTTGACACTCCTCCATACAATGGCTCCACCTCCCAAAGTAAACACAAAACCTGAGGTAGACTTACTGTTATCCCTATCTGATTGGAAGTTGGAATATGTGTAACACACAGGGAGTAATTGATCTGCCTGGTATACCAGCATATAATCCTTAGTCCTTCTTAGATACTTCAATATATGCTTTACCGCAGTCCAATGTCCCTGTCCTGGAATACTCTGATATCTGCTAACCATGCCAACTGCAAAGTAGATATCCGGTCTTGTACATAGCATAGCATACATGAGGCTTCCTACTACCGAAGCATAAGGAACCGCCTTCATCTCCTCTATCTCCTTTGATGTTCTAGGACACATCTCTTTAGATAAAGGTACTCCATACCTAAAAGGTAGAAAACCTTTATTGGAGTTCTGCATACTAAAACGAGCCAAAATGGTTTCTATGTATGAATCTTGAGATAAGCACAACATCCTTTTCCTGCGATCCCTTATAACCTTGATCCCAAGGATGTGTCCCACTTCTCCCAAGTCCTTCATATTAAACTGTTTGGACAACCATACCCTTACGTCCGATAACACCTTGACATTGTTGCCAATTAACAAAATGTCATCTACGTATAGTACAAGAAATACCACTACGTTTCCGTCACATCTCTTGTATACACAAGACTCATCCGGACTTTGAATAAATCCATAAGACTAGATTATCTCATCAAAGCGGATGTTCCAAGATCTCGAAGCTTGCTTCAATCCATAAATGGACCGATTAAGCTTGCACACAAGATGCTCTTTGCCCTTTGCAATGAATCCCTCTGGTTGCTCCATATAGATGTTTTTCTCAAGACTTCCATTCAGGAAAGCTATCTTAACATTCATCTGCCACACTTCATAATCCATATGAGCAGCAATACATAAGAAAATCCGGATAGACATAAGCATGGCTACCGGTGAAAAGGTCTCCTCATAATCGATACCCTCTTTCTGAGTATACCCTTTCGCAACAAGCCTTGCTTTGAAGGTCTCAACCTTCCCTTCTATTCCTCTCTTTCTTTTGTAGATCCACTTGCATCCAATGGTTTTTACACAATTGGGTGGTTCTACTAGCTTTTAGACCTGATTTGAATCCATAGATTCTATCTCAGAATTCATCGCACTTTGCCAAGATATCGTATCTTTATCTTGGATTGCCTCGTCATATGTCCAGGGATCAGATTCATGTTCGCCAAGGACCAAATCAGAAGATTCTCCCAAGAATATAAATCTATCAGGCTGTCTAACAACCCTCCCACTATGACGAGGTATCACCTATGTATCCTCTGTGTTATGCGGTGCAGTCACTTGTGGTATATCCTCTTGTACCAGTGGTACTGAAGTAGTGACTTCCCCTCTCAATTCCTCCAGAACAATCTTACTCATGGGCTTGTGGTTCATCACATAGTCTTCCTCTAAAATTCTAGCGTTCGTGCTAACGATCACCCTCTAATGTCTAGGACTATAGAACAAACCACCCTTTGTTCCTCTAAGATAGCCTACGAACATGTGTACTTCTGTACGAGATTCCAACTTACCAGCATCTTCCTTCAGCACATGTGATGGACTCCCCCAAATCCGAATATGTCTCAAACTAGGCTTTCGCCCAGTCCACAATTCTGTGGGAGTAGAAGGCACTGATTTAGATGGTACCAAGTTCAGAATATACACTATCGTATCCAGAGCATACCCCCAGAACGAATCTGGCAACTCAGAATAACTCATCATCAATTTAACCATCTCCATAAGAGTCTTATTCCTTCGCTCCGCTACACCATTCTGCTGGGGTGTTCTAGGTGCAGACAATTGAGATTGAATCCCAGCCTCTGATAAGTAATTCCTAAGCTCTCCCAAGAGGTACTCACCACCACGATCAGATCATAGTGCCTTGATACTTTTACCTTGATGTTTCTCCACATCAGCCTTGAATTCTTTGAACCCATTAAAACATTCAGACTTATGGCGAATCAAGTAAATGTATCCATATCTTGAATAATCGTCTATAAAAGAGATGAAATATTCAAAACCACCTCTAGTCTGGATAGACATAGGACCACACAAATCAGAATGAATCAATTCCAACACATCTTTGACTCTATACCCCTTGGCCTTAAAAGGCCTCTTGGTCATTTTACCTTCTAAGCAAGATTTGCTGGTTGGGAAATCTTCCACCACTAATGATCCCAGAGGTCCATCAGCTATCAACCTTTGAATTCTACTTAGGCTACGTTTGGTACGAGGTAATGTAATCAACCTTGTAATGTAATCAAGTTTGTAATGTAATGTAATGTAATGTGTATTACATTACTGTGTTTGGTTAGCGATTGGTGTGAAATCTTTGATTACAAAAGTGATTACATTGGTTTGTTTGATATCCATATTTGTTATAAGCAATGTAATTCATATTATTATAAAATGACAAAAATACCCTTATAAGGTTGTCGTCGATCGCCGATGGGCACCGGCCAATCGTCGCCCGGTCGCCGGTCGTCGACCGCCACCGATCGGTCGCCGGTCGTCAGCCGTCGGTCGATGGTTGGTCGCCGGTCGGTCGTCGATCGCCGACCGCCGTCGTCGATCGGCCGATCATCGCATCGTCGGCCGCCGATCGTCGGCCGGCCGGGCCGACCGCTCGCCGTCGCCGATCGCCGATCGCTTGTCGTCGCCGGCCGCCGACATCGGCCATCGATCACGTTTGGCCGTCGGGCCGATCGCCGTCGTCGGCCGTCGCCGATCGCCCAATCGCCGACCGATCGCCGGTCGATCGGCCGACCGTCGATCATCGGCCGTCGTTTGGTCGGCCGGCCGTCACCGCCGATCGATCCGATCGCCGTCGTTTGCCGGGCCGGCGCCGGCCGATCATTAACGACCGAGAAGGATATATTTGTCATGATAAATATTGAGTCCGTAATGTAATCTGATTACATAACTTTTCCTTCGTAATCGAGATTACGGATCTTGGCTCTTATTTTGTAATGCGATTACATTACATTACATCTTTGAAATGTTACCAAACAAAGTAAATCATCTTGTAATGTAATCCTGATTACATTACATGTAACACCCCAAAATTTTTCTCCAAAATTTTTGGTATAGAATTTAATTTTTTGTCTAGTAGATTATATATGGGATCCTGGAAAATGATGATAAAAGAACAAAAAAAGTGGAGAGGTGGGGTTTGAACCTTAAACCTCTTGGTGAGAGTTAACTCTTACTATGCATATGATGACCAAGTGCTCAGCAGTAGCTTACTGTTGGAGAAAGAGGAGAAATTGTAGATGACTGTGAGGAGGGTAAAATGAAGAGGCATGAAAAGAGAAGAGGCACTTCTCTTCCTCCCTTTATAAATAGGAGTGGAAGTTCCATTTGGCCACTTCTTCCTCCCTCTTCTCTTCTTCTTCCTCACCGAAACTCACCTTCTCCCTTTCCATTTTCCGAAATTCATCCAAGCAAGAAGAAGGCTAGGGTTGGCTTCCATTAGGTCATCTTCAAACTAAAAGCCAAGCGAAGGAAGTAAGATTCCCTCACCTGTAGTATATTTGTTCTTGTAGGACATGATACATGAAAGAAATATGATGCTAGATACCTTATAAGTTTGGCCAACCAAGGTTTTGGGCTAGGGTTGCATGAAAATGCTTCTAAGGAAATTTTTTATAGGTTGTATGCTTCATGTAGCTTTGTGCCCCTACATGTTTCGGCCAACCAAGGTTTTAGGGCTAGGGTTGCATGAAAATGCTTCTAAGGAAAAATTTTATAGGTTGTATGCTTCATATAGGAATTTTTAGGTGCCAAAAACCCAAGCTTTGTGCCCCTATAAGTTTCGGCCAACATTGGTTTTAGGGCTAGGGTTTCATGAAAACACCCCTTATGAAGTTATGTTATGTTGTATGCCTTCATGTATGAATTTATGTAACAAAAAAATGAAATTTTGGTACCCTACAAGTTTCGGCCAACATTGGTTTTAGGGCTAGGGTTTCATGAAAACACCCCTTATGAAGTTATGTTATGTTGTATGCCTTCATGTATGAATTTATGTAACAAAAAAATGAAATTTTGGTACCCTACAAGTTTCGGCCAACATTGGTTTTAGGGCTAGGGTTTCATGAAAACACCCCTTATGAAGTTATGTTATGTTGTATGCCTTCATGTATGAATTTATGTAACCAAAAATAAAATTTTGGTACCCTCCAAGTTTCGGCCAACAATGGTTTTAGGGCTAGGGTTGCATGAAAACACCCCTTAGGAAATTAGGATATGTTGTATGCCTATGTGATGAACATGTTTATGATTTTCATATGTCATGAAATATGCCTATGTGAAGAACGTGTTTATGATTTTAATATGCCATGAATTATGCCTATGTGATGACCATGTTTCTGATTTTAACATGCCTATGTGATGAACATGTCTATGATTTTCATATGTCATGAAATATGCCTATGTGATGAACATGTTTATGATTTTAATATGCCATGAATTATGCCTATGTGATGACCATGTTTCTGATTTTAATATGCCTATGTGATGAACATGTCTATGATTTTAATATGTCATGAATTATGCCTATGTTATGAATATGTTTATGATTTAATATGCCATGAAATATGCCTATGTGATGAACAAGTTGATGATTTTAATATGCCATGAAATATGCTTATGTGATGAACATGATTATGCTTTAAGACCCCTTTAGGGTATTCTTAAGTTATGAATGCATATATGTTATGACATGTCTAAAAAGATGCTTCCCCTTTTTATGTTGGGATTAAGAGCTCTCCTTATGATAAGATAAGACGGAGATGCTTCCCTTTTTAAGTAGGGATTAAGAGCTCTTCTTATGATAAGATAAGACGGAGATGCTTCCCTTTTTATGTTGGGGATTAAGAGCATTCTTTATGATATGACAAGAAAGAAAGGAATTAAGTATTTTACTTTGTAAGAGGTTAAGTACCCGATCCGTTAGGTGGTCGTTAATCAAATCCAAAGGGACATAAGAAGACGTAAGAGGTCTTGCCCTGGTAAGACGTAAGAGGTCTTGCTCTAGTAGGTCTAGTGGCTCGCTACCCCAGCCTATTAGGGAACGCGCATTATGTGGTACTTAACCTGGGGGCCCCCATTCAAGTTATGATTATGTTGAATTACCTATATGTATATGTTTTGGAAAGAAAGGATTTATGAAATTATGAATGCTTATGTTCAAGTTTAAGAATGCTTATGATTATGTCCTTGATCCATGTTTAGGATTTATGAAATTATGAATGCTTAAGTTCAAGTTTAAGAATGCTTATGATTATGTCCTTTATGCATGTTTAGGATTTATGAAATTATGAATGCTTATGTTCAAGTTTAAGAATGCTTATGATTATGTCCTTGATGCATGTTTAGGATTTATGAAATTATGAATGCTTATGTTCAAGTTTAAGAATGCTTATGATTATGTCCTTTATGCATGTTTAGGATTGATGATGTCATGAATGCTTATGTTTAATTTATGCCATGCTTAGATTTAATTATGTTTAGCATGCTTATGTAAATCTCATGCCATGCTTATGTTTTATTACGTGGGTATGTTGATGATTAGTGTTGTTATGAAATACTTATGCTATTTATGCTAGTATGCTCATGTCTTCTAATTGTTTGATGAAGTTGTGGCTTTTGTGAGTAGGCAAGAATCTTACTAAGCTATATGCTTATAGTTTATGTTGTCCATATACTGCAGATACAGGAAACATGAACTAGAGGAAGTAGCAGGAGAGGCCAAGTGTGTGTGATAGTGGCATGGTGGAAAAAGACCCTATTACTATCTGCTTATATTTATATGCTCAATGAATAACTTAAGACATTGCTTCCGCTTATAAGACTTGTGATTTATTAGTACCATGTTGGATGTTGCTTAGTCATGATACTGTTCAATTACTTAAGAAAGTTTGATATGTTAGAACTCATGAATGAATCTTTATGTTATGCATGTTATAAAATGAGATAAGATATGTTAACATGCTAATTATGAATATGATATGGGATGCATGTATAAAAGAAGGTTTAAGCCATGATAACATGTTTAAGTATGTAAATGGTGAAATGATCCATATATGTTATGTTATAAAAAAAAAAGTAGCGCCGCCCTGAGAGCAGATAAGGGCGGGCGTTACATTACAAGCCTGATTACCCCGTACCAAACGTAGCCTTAGGTTAATATAACCTAACCTTAGATGCCAAAGATATGTTTGGTTCATTTTCGAAGGTTCTTTTCTCTTATTAGATTTAGAAAATGAGTTATTTACTTCAATTTGCATCGAGGAAGCTTTTGGTTCAAGGGTATATAAATTTCCTATCAATGCACCAGAACAGATAATCTCCTTATTCCTTTTTATAACAACTCTGTCATTAAAAGAAATAGAATATCCATCCAAAAATAATTTAGAAACCGAAATCAAATTCTTTCTAAATAAAGGTACATAAAGGCAATTTCTCAGAACCAAAGTTTTATTCCAATCAAAAGATAAATAAACATCTCCCACTGCAATAGCCGCCACCTTCGTAGCATCGCCCAAGTAAACAGTAATCTCCCCCTCAGCTAGTCATCTAGTTTTCTGGAACCCCTGCAAAGTATTGTAGACATGATCAGTGGCTCCCGTATCTACACACCATGTGCCGGTAGATAACACCGCTAAACATGTTT
Organism: Wurfbainia villosa; assembly: GCA_025175895.1. Lineage (NCBI taxonomy): Eukaryota > Viridiplantae > Streptophyta > Magnoliopsida > Zingiberales > Zingiberaceae > Wurfbainia > Wurfbainia villosa. Next base: position 39,096,140 of record CM046006.1, read on the forward strand.
CAACGACCATACCAAAAGATATACCTTTGTTCTGCTTCCGGTTGGGGCAGTTCTTCTTCCAATGTCCAATCTGCTTGCAAGTGAAGCACTTGCCTTTCAGCTTCTTCACTCCTCCTTGAGATCCTCCTGCCACCTTTGCTCCACCTTGTTTCTTCTTCTTCTTGCCTTTCGGCTTATAAGTCAAAACCTTCTGAGCAACCACGGCCTGAGCCTAAGCACTCTGACAAAAAAGCCCCTCTGCTGCCTGGAGTTCTGTTAGAAGCTCCGATAACGAATACAACCTCTTATTTATGTTGTAGTTCAGGCGAAACTGCTCAAAACTCCTAGGTAGAGACTGGAGAATGATATCGACCTGGGTTTCCCCATTGATCTCAGCTCCAAGGACTTCCAGCTCATTCAAATGAGCCATCATCTTAAGAACATGATCCCTCATGGGTGTTCCCTCGATCATGATGGTCGTCATCAAGTTCCTCATGGCTTCCTGCCTAGCAGCCCGATTCTGGGGTCTGAAAAGCTCCTTGAGATTGAGCATCATGTCATAAGCAGTGGGCATGGCTTGATGCTAATGTTGCAATACATTTGACATAGAAGCCAAAATGTAACACCGCACTATCTCATCAGCCTTTATCCACTTCTTATAACTCTCCTTCTCCTTTTCCCTAGAATCATTCGCAGGCTTAGGAGGACACTCTTCAAAGAGTACATACTTGTACTCCTCAGCAGTCAAGACAATATCAAGATTCCTTTTCCAATCAACATAATTGGGTCCAGTAAGTTTATTCTCTTTTAGTATCACAGCAAGCGGGTTGAAAGTCATTTTTGAAAAACCTAAGAATCACATAGATCAAAACATTAGATATCAAAACATTATTGATTCCTCAAACAATAAAATTTTAAAATCAACCAACACCGAGAATATCGTATGCTATGATCGTGTGGATGTATAAGAATATCTTGTCAACCTAACTTTTTGACAAATAAAATTAATAGTTGGTTCCTCTTCAGCCCTACAAATAAAAGAAGTGACTCCGATGGGGAGGATACTCCTATTTGCATCTAAGTGTTCACCATTACTCGATACCAAGGCAATTATCTCGGATTATGTGCCTTCCGATGGAGAAGTACACACGCTCCTAAATAATTTCCTATAACCATATTCGACCCTGTGATCCGCAAAACAAACTCATCCGATGGGGAGGAAGACACTTAGAGCCGACGCACAAGTTTGTTTGTATCACATGTCAAATCGTAATGGAGGCCATTTGAATTTTAAAAAATATCCCTCTCCCACTTAGTAATTTAAAATTGAGGAATTTTTTTAGCACACGACATGCATATCAAACAAGAAGCAATAAATATGAAAAAAAATATTTTCCAACTATTATGACTTTTGTTCTCCAATATGCCTCCCGTCGTATTGTCATCTCGTCCACTCCTCCCTACGCCATGTACAAGCCATTCGGAGATCCGAGCCGAGAAAAATTATTTTAATTTACATTCATCGATCCTATACTCCACGAAGGAGTGTACATAAAATCTAGATCGAAAGTAAACTAAAATAAAAGAGTGGCTAAACAATATCGTACTTAATTACAAAAATTAAATACTAGCCTCGTCAACCCCGAGGATTCAAATAATAATAAAATTACACACATCCAATCACATACACACACATATGGCCATAATAGTTGGATCTTATCCCTGCAACTAAAAAGTTAGCCTACGCACATCCTACTATTATCCGACACCTACAATATATAATAAGTGCATAAAAGTAACCGAATCATAAATACACAAAATCAAAAACCGTGGCTTTGATACCACTTGAAGGGACGAAGCTTCGCTTCCCACCTCAACTCGATCGCTTGTGCATGGCGATCCCATCTACGTCCCCGGATTAAAAAAAATAATCCAAGATGATGACGGATTACCCAAGCAACTGATCCATCATCGTGGTATTCGATTAGAGTGGTCTCTTGAACAAACTAGTTGTTCAAGCAACATAACTCTTTTCCTCGATTAGCCGCGGAATAGATGAAGTATGGATCATCGGTTTTTGTGTTTATCTTCGGGGTCAAAGTAAATTAGCCACATGCAATTACATACATAATATAAAGAAACAAAAGGAAACCAAAACAAGAATTATACCTCTTGTTTATCTCAAGGTCTTCTATTATTTGTCTTCTATTGGATGTTGTGTGGGCAACGATCCTCCAAGAGTTGAAGCCTCCTAGATCACGTTCTTTCCTTCCTTGCTCGCTCCGAACAAAGGAAAGAATACACGCACCCTTCTTCTCCTATCTAGCACCGACCACCAAGCCACCTATCTTGGATGTTGCCGTCGGCCATGGAGAGGAAGATGGAGGAAGTGAGAGCCAGCCAACAAGAAGAGCTCTTGTTGCCAATGGCCAAGGAAAAGGAGGATGAGGTGCCGACAATGTAGATGGAGAGGAGGGTGGCGCCGTCCAAGGAGAACCAAGAGACAAACCCTAATCTCAGAGTTGCCGCCGGCCAACAAGAAGCACTCCTAAGGTTGCCGCCCACTAGAAGCCAAACCCTAGACTTCTTATGTTGCCGCCCAATGCCAAAAACCCTAATCTCCAAGTATATCTTGCCTCCCACTCCTAAGCCTTATTTATAGAGTTAGGCTTAAGCCTCCTTTCAATCTCCACCGTCGGATCTAGAGATTTAATCTCCACTGTCGGATCTAGAGATTTAATCTCCACCGTCAGATCTAGAGATTTAATCTCCACCGTCGGATCTAGGCTTTCATGAGGTTTTTAATATGCTACAATAGGGATCATGAGGAGGAGTTGGATCTTGGCCACCTGATGGATCCGACCCACATAAAATTTGATCCATTAATGATAATCCATTCCACTAAAGGATTATCATTGATCTACCTCACCAACCCCCATAAATAAATATGGGTTCCATATATTAATTGTATAAATATCTTTCCATGTTTAAGATCTCGAATGTCCGTCAATTAATTAATTTACTCACAATTAATTAATCAACATCTAACTCCATGAGTAGTACCACTCAACCTTATCATCATGTCGGACCAAGTCCACCTGCAGGGTTTACATGATGATCCTTATGAGCTCCTCAAGGGGACATCATCATCCTAATATATAGGACACGGATTCTTCCTATAATCAACGATACACCATGTAAATAATATCATTTCTCAACTTACCGAGCCTATCGATTTAATCTATAAATCTCGACCATTGGTAAATCAAAGAAATAAATACTAAGTACATGTACCCATTATTATATCAGAATTAAGAGCATGTACACCACAATATCTGAGGTCCGATTCAATTATATAGTCAGCAATAAATCGAATCACCTCTAAGTCGGTCCTGCTCAATACACACAAAGTGTACTAGTGTAATTCTATGGTCAAGACAAACCATTACCAAATTACACTACAACCATACCAATGGTTTGTCCAAAACCATCTCAGTTGTGAGCCTCTACTTATACTCTATAATGAACTGATAACATGATCTCCCATGTGACACTACACACCATGTTATCTACAATGTAATGTATTAGACAATATGCATAACCATAAATATGCAAACAATGATCATGTGATTCTTATTTCAAAAATAAAGATGTTCATAAAAAAGATAGACTTTTCAGTATACATCCCAACACTTCTAGGAGTTGAAGTATAATAGTGGAAGAATAAGAAGCCTTGGTCCTCACCTCTGCATGTCGCTTTTTGTGTTCTTCTAATTCTTGAGTGAGGAGGTCGATTTGTTGAAGCTGACTGGATTGCAGAAACAATTGTTGATGGAGGTCAGCATTCTTGTTCTGGAGCTCCTCTTTCTCGCTCTATGCCACCGCTAGCTGAGTCATCAGGTCTTCACATTGCCTAGTCAGGGTGGCCTCCCTCTGTTTACCTTCAGCCACTTGCTAGGTTAGATTTTTCTGGTAGGAGAGAGAGGCGGTGTGCCAAGAAGCCATAGTGGATTGATACTTTACCATGTCAGGCGTAGTTTCATTGCAAGCATCAACTGCCTGAGATGAGAAACAAAGTGTTAGGAGAATATGCGTCAGCCTACATATATTAAACAAGGAGGAGAAGATACCTACCCCGACCAGGAACTTGCATAGGAGTTCGTAGTGAAGGGAGGAAACTTCACTTCCCACTTCAACTCGGTCGCTTGTTCATGGCGATCCCGTCTTCGTCCACGGATACAAAAAATTAATCCTTGACAAATAGGGATTACCCAAGCTATTGTTTCATCATAGTGCTATTTGATTAGAGTGGTCACTTGAACAAACTTGTTGTTCAAGCAACCAACCTCTATTCTTCGATTAGCCACAGAATAGACGATGTACGGATCGTTGGTTTTTGTGTTTGTATTCGGGGTCCAAGTAAATTAGCCACATATAATTGAAAACAATTATATACATAATACAAAAGAACACTAATCAAAGTAAACAAGCTTATACCTCTTGTTATACCTCTTGATCTTCTATTGTATGTCCTTCCTCCTTCTGGAAGTTGTGTGGGAAATGATCTTCCAAAAGTCGAAGCCTCCAAGAACACATTCTTCCCTTCCTTGCTCTCTCCGAACAAAGGGAAGAATGAAACGAAACTCTTCCTCCTATCTAGAACCGGCCACCAAGTCAATGGACTTGATGTTGCCACCGGCCAAGGAGGAGAATAGGATCGTCGGCCAACCTTGAAGAAGGGTTGCCGCCGACCTCAAGGAGAGGAGAAAAGGGTGCTCCGGCCAAAGGATGAAGAAGAGATGTCAAAACCCTCACCACCTTGCCGTCGACCCCTTTTCCCTTGAACAATTGGCGCCACCCAAAGCAAAAGAAACTCTAACCCTAATGCCTTGCTGCCCAAGCTAAGGAAGCAAAAACCCTAATCTCCAAAATTGTATTCCACGCCCAAGCCTTGCCCATCCTTTTATAGAGCTAGGCTTAAGCCTCCTTTTAATCTCCACCGTCGGATCTAGGGATTTAATCTCAACCGTCGGATCTAGGGATTTAATCTCAACCGTCGGATCTAGAGATTTAATCTCAACCGTCGGATCTAGAGATTTAATCTCCACCGTCATATCTAAATATTTAATCTCCACCATCGGATCTAGAGATTTAATCTCCACCGTCGGATATAGAATTTCATTTTCCATCATCGGATCTAGGCTCCATGAGGGTTTTAATAGGCTAGAATAGGGACCATGAGGAGGAGTTGGATCTTTGCCACACAATGGATCAAGCCCACATAAAGTCCAATCCATTAATGATAATCCATTCCACTAGAGGATTATCATTGATCTACCTCACCAACCCCCATAAGTTAATATGGGCTCCATATATTATTTTTACATTTATCTCTCCATGTTTAAGATCTCGAATGTCCGTCAATTAATTAATTTACTGACAATTAATTAATCAACATCTAGCTCCATGAGTAGTATCACTCAACCTTATCATCATGTCGGACCAAGTCCACCTGCAGGGTTTACATGAAGAACCTTATGAGCTCCTCAAGGGGACATCATCATCCTAATATATAAAACACGATTTCCTCTTATAATCAACAACACACCATATAAATAATATCATTTCCCAACTTACCGAGCCTATCGATTTACACTATAAATCTCGCCCATTGGTAAATCAAAGAAATAAATACTAAGTATATGTGCCCGTTATTATATCAGGATTAAGAGCATGTACAACATAATATCCGAGGTCTGATTCAATTATGTAGTCAGCAATAAATCGAATCACCACTAAGTCAGTCCTGCTCAATGCACAAAGTGTACTAATGTGATTCTATGGTTAAGACAAACCAATATCAAATCACACTACAACCATTCCAATAATTTGTCCATAACCATCTCGGTTGTGAGCCTTTACTTATACTTTACAAGGAACTGATAACATGATCTCCCGTGTGACACTACACACCATGTTATCTACAATGTAATGTATTAGACAATATGCATAACCATAAATATGCAAATAATGATCATGTGATTCTTATTTCAAAAATAAATATGTTCATACAAAAGATAGACTTTTCAGTATACATCCCAACAATCTCCCACTTATACTAAAAGACTATGTTGTCCTCATACTGTCATACATTTGATTCCCATTCCCTCCACATGCCTATCGAAAGCTCTCACTGGAAGGGCTTTAGTGAAAGGATCTGCCAGGTTATCCTTTGATGCAATCTTTGCCGCAGTAACTTCTCCTCGCTTTACAATTTCTCGTATCAGGTGGTACTTGCGCTCTATGTGTTTACTTGTCTTATGGGCTCGTGGTTCCTTCGAGTTTGCAACTGCACCACTATTATCATAATAAATTGTGATAGTTCTGGGCAAACCAGGAATCACATCCAAGTCCATCAAGAAGTTTCTGAGCCACACAGCTTCTTTGGCCGCCTAGAGCCACCACATACTCAGCTTCCATGGTAGAGTCTGCCACGCATTTCTGCTTGACACTCTTCCATTTAATGGCTCCACCTACCAAAGTAAACACAAAACCTGAGGTAGACTTACTTTTATCCCTATCTGATTGGAAGTCAGAAAACTCATAGGGAGTAATTGGTCTGCCTGGTAAACAAGCATATAATCCTTAGTCCTTCTCAGGTACTTCAATATATGCTTTACCGCAGTCCAATGTCCCTATCCTGGATTACTCTGATATCTGGTGACCATGCCCACGACAAAGCAGATATCCGGTCTCGTACATAGAATGGCATACATGAGGCTTCCTACTGACGAAGTATAAGGAACCGCCTTCATCTCCTCTATCCCCTTAGATGTTCTAGGACACATCTCCTTAGATAAAGGAACTCCATTCCTGAAAGGTAGAAAACCTTTCTTGGAGTTTTGCATGCTAAAACGATCCATAATGGTGTCTATGTATGAAGCTTGAGATAAGCACTGTTAGTAATATATGAGAGATGTCCTAAGGCAATCGCCTTATGTATGAACCACTTATATGATAAATGAAGATTCACTATTTGAGTATTCATATTTTTATGTATTTGATTGGATCTTAAACTCATTTACTGAATATCCACGATACGATTCACAGCATGAGAGAATTTGTGATTGGATCACAACTAGTGAGTATTTCTACATGTGTAATTGTGATGTATCGGAATTATCCCTAGTTGATGAATTGATGGATTTGGACACCATCAATTCTGTCGAGACTAGCACGAGGTATACTCCTTGGTGTATCCAAGCAGTTGATTCTCACTGGCTAGAGACATTGTGATGTCCGAAGTTAATCGTGGATGCTAGTTATGGTAACTAGTTCATTGAAGTGACCAGCCGTAAGACTTCATATGGTTCTCTGCATATATAGATATGTCAATGAAGTTCTTACTGTAGCTTAAGTATGATGTTCCTTTGACTTGCAATATTCAAGTCATCTTGATCATAGAGACTTATGCTTTGACATCTTAAGCAAGCATCTCTAAGGAGATGTGGACCCGAGATGATTGGGTATAAGTCGAAGTGATTGAAGGTGTTTGAATAGTCTATAAAGGATTCACCACTCCTTGCGAGGAGATGTATACCCATGGCCTCTCGTCAGATTGTTACTAAAGTCTTTGGCCAAAGCATTACATGTTTGGAGTAAGGTACTCTTCGATACATGTGCAGTAACTAGAATCCGTAGGACGAGGAAATGATACTTGAGCTAGGTGTGACGTAGTCAGCCTAGTGGGGACTGACACTATAGACCATGTCCTGAACCAAGTGGGTATAAGATGAGTGAAGGGAATGGGGCACGATTCATTCGAGCTACTAAAAAGTTTCAGAAATAGTTCTGGATCAACCATTGATCTTTTCGGTTAATTGGGGATCATGATGTGCTACTAGGTGTCACTCATGATCGTTCTATAATTAATGCTTAATTATAGATGGCCAACATAAACCGAGAACCTATTTGGTCACACGCACAACGAGCGTAATCCAAAGGATTTAAAACGAGCTTGAGAATGGGATTCTCATATCGAGAGAAACTAGGTTTGGTTAGACCAAACATGGAGCGAGCATGAAATCGTTTCAGTCGCAATGGAAGCATGGATGGGCCGTGTCTTATGAAGACATAATGGATGAACCAAAATAGTTTGGTTCTAATCCAATGGAGAAGAATAAACCAAAGGGTTTGGTTTATTTTAAACGAATGAATCAAAAGTTGGTTCGGTTCGTTTTGACTTAAAATAAACCATCATGGTTTGGTTTATTTTAACTTATATTAATGGGGCGGGTTAACGGGCCTTATGGTTATGATCCAATAACCATTAAGAGAATTAGTTCTCTATAAAAGAGGGCTTAAGGTGTTGTTAAGCCCTAATCCAAAAGCCCTAAACCTAGTTGTCGCCCACCTCCTCTCCTTGGAGAATTCGGCGCCAACTTCATTGCCGCCGCCCATCTCCTCCAACCGCGCCCGTATGAGCCTTCCTTCCCCCGCCGAGTCTGCCGGTTGGTGCTCCGGTGATCTCCCTTGGGTGTGGCGATAAGGTGAGCACTTGGCTTCCCTTGGTTGGCCGGCGCCTACTCCACCAAAGCTGTCCAGTTTTCTGGATAGCTTGTTTTCCTCTCGTCGGAGCATCGTTTGGACGACGGTTAGAGCTCCGACAGTGCCTAACTTACCGGGGATTCAATCTCCGGTAATCCTATGAGGTGGAGGACGAAGGATTCGTCAAACGGTTGACGAATACCTCTCCGGAGAAGCGAGTTTTGAGGACTCGTCTTTGGGTCCGAATTTGGATTCGGATCGTGATCATCTCTCGATCACGTCGTCTTCAACACGAGGCTAGTAACCTGTACGAAGACGAAGCTAGTGACTTAGCGAAGTCATCCTAAGGATACTCGGCGTGGATACTGTTGGAATGTATACTGAAAGCCTAGCTCTTTTTGTATGAACATTTTATTTTGAAATAAGAATCACATGATCATTATTTGCATTTTATATATTCATTATATATGTGTGCATATTGTCTAATATTTTACATTGTAGATAACATGGTGCTTGGTGTGGCACAGAAGATCATGTTATCAGTACCTTGTAAAATATAAGTAAAGGCTCACAACCAAGATGGTTTTGGATAAACCATTGGCATGGTTGTAGTGTAGCTTGGTATTGTTTTATCTTGAACATAGAGTTACACTAGTACACTTAGGTGTATTGAGTAGGACCGACATAGAGGTGATTCAATTTAGTACTGACTCCATAATTGAATCGGACCTTGGATATTATGTTGTACATGCTCTTAATCCCGATATAATAACGGGCACATGTATTTAGTATTTATTTCTTTGATTTACCAGTGGGTGAGATTTAGATGGATTAAATCAATATGCCCGGTAAGTTGGGAAATAATATTATTTACATGGTGTGCCATTGATTATAGGAGGAAACCGTATCCTATATATTAGGTTGATGATGTCCCCTTGAGGAGCTCATAAGGTTCATCATGTAAACCCAGCTGGTTGACTTAGTCAACATGATGATAAGGTTGAGTGGTACTACTCGAGGAAATAGATGTTAATTAATCGATGGTCAAGAAATCAATTAATTGATGGACATTCGATATCTTAAACACGGAGATTAATGTACAAATAATATATGGAGCCAATATTAATTTATGGGGTTGGTGAGGTAGTTCAATGATGATCCTCTAGTGGAATGGAACATCATTGATGGATCAAGTTTGTGTGGTTCCGATCCATCGGGTGGCCAAGACCCAACTCCTCCTTATGGTCCCTATCGTAGCCTAATATAATCCTTAAGAAGTCTAGATCCAAGAATGTAAAACAAAACCTAGAACCAACAGTTGGGATTAAATCCCTAGATCCGATGGTTGGATGAAACCCTAGAACCAACGGTTGGGATTAAATCCCTAGATCCGATGGTTAGGATGAAATCCTAGAATCGACGGTTGGGATTAAATCCTTAGATCCGACGGTTGGGATAAAACCCTAGATCCGATGGTTGGGATGAAACCTTAGATCCGACGGTTGGGATGAAATCCTAGATCTGATGGTTGGGATTAAACCCTAGATCCGACGGTTGGGATAAAACCCTAGATCCGACGGTGGAGATTAAATCCCTAGATCCGACGGTGGAGATTAAAGGAGGCTTAAACCCTATTCTATAAATAGATGGCTAGGGTTGGGCGGCAACATGAATCAAGAATTGGTTTTGGAATTAGGGTTTGGCTCTTGAAGAGGTGGGCGGCTAGGGTTTGGAGCAAAGGTGGGCGGCAACTTCTTCTTCCTTCTAGTTGTTGCCGGTGCCCAACTTGCACCATCAATACTTGGCCGGCGCCCAACCTTAAGGTCTTTCCCTTCTTCCTTGGTTGGGGGTTCTCCTTCCATTGGTGGCCGGTGGTCTTCCTCCTTCCTTTCTCCTTGGTGGCTGGCGGCAACTCCTCTTCAAGTTGGCCGGTGCTTCATCCAATTGTTTCCTTGGCCGGCGGTTGCACCAAGTTCCATAATTTGGTGGCCGGTTCTAGATAGGAAGGTATTTGTGGTTTCTTCTCTTTGTTAGCAGCGGACAAGGTAGAGAAGAAAGTGATCTAGAAGGCTTCTACTCATGGAGGATCTTCGTCCACACGTCGTCCACGAGAAGGATAGGACATACGGTAGAAGATCGTGAGGTATAAAGTTATTTTAACTTTATGTACAGATCTGAGCATGTTCTTATTTGTTTTGATTATGCATGTGTGTGTATGAATATATATTGTATAATCATGGACCCCGAAGACAAACACAAAAACCGGCGATCCATCCGTCGTCTCTTCCGCGGCTAACCAACTAGAAGAGTTGTGTTGCTTGAACAACTAGTTTGTTCAAGCGACCACTCGAGTTGTTAGCACGACAACGAAATGGTGTTGTTAAGGAAGCTCATCCCATCCGGATTAATCCTTTCATTAGTGAAAATTTTAATCCGGGGACATGGGAGCCAATGAGCCTCCGAAGCATCCACCCAATAGATACGGATAGAGACGATTCTAGCGAGGATCGTTCCGGTTGATGCCGTTCCCGCTACACGTGATACGAAAGGTATACGTAGTTAAATTTCCTTTGTTGCAAAATTTAAATTTACGGTTATGTCTACACATGTTGTACTATGCATGCGTGTGTTGTGTGTGTTGTAATAAATGTAGATTTATTATTTTTATTTCTTCCGTTGTGCACATATTTACGAAACATGTACGAACACACACTCGTCGCGGTGCCGGAAACCCAACAATGGTATCAGAGCCCAAGTTGTGTTTCGACATAATCGTAAAATGGTTTTGCGATAGTCATAATGTTATTTCTGGAAATTTAGAAGTATTTATGGAAATTTTTCAATTTTGGAAAGTCTAGAAGTATTTATGGAAATCTTCCACTTTTGGAAAGTTGGAAGTATTTATGGAAATTGATATTTTCCATAAATAAAATATTTGATTAGATTCTGGAATTTTTTTTCCTAATTTAATCATGATTTGATTTGGGAAATCAAATCTTAAAATATTTTATTTCCATAAGTAGTTTTGATGATTTAGGAAATTTGTTTCCTAAATTGATTTTCCTTAATCAACTAATTCCATAAATAAAATATGTGATTAGATTTGGAAATTTATTTCCTAATTTAATCATGATTTGATTTGGAGAATCAAATATTAAACATATTTTATTTCCATAAATAGTTATGACAAATAAGGAAATTATGTACATGTCATAATTGTATGTCATGTAATTGCATTAGATGCATATCATTATGTCATGCGTGTCGTGACATGTAGATGTATGTCATGTATGTCATGCCATGTAGATAATAGTTATTTGCATGCAAAGAGGATGAGACATAAAAACCCTTACTCAATATTAAAGCATATACCTTCCATTAATATGGTTAGAACCAGAGTTCCGTTTCTTGTTTGGGTTGTTGGACTCTCTCCAAGCCCAGCTCGAACCCAAACATGTTCAAACCATGGAATAGTTTAATACTAATATGGTAAGAGTAAGAGGTCAATCGTTAGCTTTGGTTGTTGGACTCTCTCCAAGCCGGGCTAATTGGTTGAATGTGCTCTAACCATATTAAAATTATTTCTCGATTAATGGGTTGACTTTAACCTAGAGCATCGGCTTGTTGGACTCTCTCCAAGGTCGATGTAAAGGGAGGTGAAGTTGGGTGTTATGCATATGATGCATACTTGTTAATGTGTTAACAACCCGATGTATGTGTGAACATTCAATTAGTTGATAGCACATTGTGATAGTTGCATATACGTGATATGCAATCGGTATAGTTGATACCTACCGTCATAGTTATGAATGGCTTGTTGGACTCTCTCCAAGGTTGTTCATATCTATGATGGATATCAGCCCATTCAGATATGGACCTACGATCTCCCGAAGTGATTTTGGGGTTTTTGAAATTCGAAAAATGAATGGGATTTATAAATGTATATTGATGCATTTTTAAATCATTTTCTCATATATGCTCATTTTGTATTTCTAGGTCAATAAATTTATCATGACGTCTTTGAATTTGCGCACTATTTTGGATTCAAACAAACTGACTGGGCCTAACTTCCTGGACTGGCTTAGAAACCTGAGAATTGTTCTCAAGGCAGAAAAGCTTGCATATGTCCTTGAAGAACCTCTTCCCAACCGTCCTAAGGACGATGCAACTTCAGACCAAATGTTGGTCTATCAGAAGCATGTGGCAGATTCTGAGCTGGCGAGTTGCATCAAGCTAGCGGCGATGGTACATGAGCTGCAAAAGCAGCATGAGCATATGAATGCTAATACTATGGTCTTCCATCTTCATGAGTTGTTCGATGAGCAAGCGAGATCCGAAAGGTTCGAGGTCTCTAGGCTCCTCTTCACCACGAAGATGCAAGAAGGTTCGTCTGTAGTGCAGTTTGTGCTAAAGATGAATGGGTACATCGAGCGGCTAGCTACCCTCGGGTTTGTGATGGATCACAAATTAAGTATTGACTTACTTCTGCATTGTTTGCCCAAGAGTTTCTCACAATTCGTGATGAACTATCGGATGAACAAATTGGAATCCACTATTCCCGAGCTCCTCAATATGCTGAAGACTGTGGAGCCTTCTGTGAAGCATGAGGAGAAGGCGGTTCTGTTAGTTGATTCCTCAAAGAAAGGTTCTAAGAGGAAGGCAAAAGAACAGAAGAAAGGGAAGAAAAAAAAGGCAAAGAAGGTGGAACCAGCGCAAAAGGGCACTTGCCATCATTGTGGCAAGGAAGGCCACTGGCGAAGAAACTGCAAGCTTTATCTTGAGTCCATGAAGAAGAAGAAGGAATCCGATGCCCCATCCTCTTCAGGTATCTTCGTTATTGATGGTCATTCTATTTCCTTAGACACTTGGGTATTGGATAGTGGGTGTGGCTCACATATATGTAATGACATACAGGGGCTAAGGAATAGAAGAAGACTCGTCAGAGGGGAGTCAAATTTGTGAGTTGGCAATGGAGCAAAGGTTTCTACGGTCGCCATCGAAACTTATTTGCTGAAGCTCCCCAGTGGACTAGTCTTGGAACTGGACAATTGCTATTATGTTCCTTCTCTAATAAAGAACATTGTTTCTATTTCCTGTTTAAATAGAAATGGTTTCCATTTGACGTTTAGTAACAATTGTTGTTATATAACTTTGAATGGCGTACTTTATGGAACTGGAACTTTGAGTAATGGCATTTATACGTTGGATGTATCCAGTGACATCTTCAATATCGAAGCGAGCAATAAGCGTGCTCGAAAGGATAATCAATTAGACTCCTATATGGGGCATTGTCGTCTTGGCCATGTAAGCAAGAAACGCATGTCCAAATTACACCGATGTGGAATTCTGGAATCGTTTGAATTGGATTCATACGATACATGCGAATCATTCTTAAAAGGCAAGATGACTAAGTTACCTTTTACTGGAAAAGGTGAACGAGTGGGAGAGTTACTAGGTCTAATACATACTGATGTATGTGGACCTATGTCAACTCAAGCTTTAGGAGGCTATAGCTACTTCATTACCTTCACCGATGATCACTCACGGTTTGGGTATGTGTTCTTGATGAAACACAAGTCTGAAGCCTTTGAAAGGTTCAAAGAATTCTGAAATGAAGTAGAGAAACAACATGACAAGAGTATTAAAATACTTTGATCGGATCGAGGTGGTGAATACTTAAGTCTGGAGTTTCTTGATTATCTAAGAGACAATGGTATATTGTCTCAATGGACTCCGCCATATACACCACATCATAATGGTGTATCTGAAAGGCGTAACCGGACCTTTTTGGACATGGTCAGATCAATGATGAATCATGAAAATCTTCCCAAGTCCTTTTGGGGCTATGCACTTCAGACAGCTATTTACTTGTTAAACAGAATGCCTACCAAGGTAGTCTCTACTACTCCATATGAGATATGGAATAGTAAGAAACCTCATGTATCTTACTTGAAGATATGGGGTTGTCCTGCTTATGTGAAGCGAACAGTATCAGACAAATTGGATGCTAAGTCTGATAAATGTCTATTTATTGGATACCCTAAGGAAACAAGGGGTTTCCAATTATATCATCCTGTGGAACAAAAGGTGTTTGTTTCAAGACATGCTGTGTTTCTAGAGAAAGAGTTTCTCTTGCAAGAAAACAGTGGGAGTGTCGTCGAGCTTGAGGAGGCTCGAGAGACTCAAATAGACATTGATGAGATACCTGGTGAAGCACAACAGCCGATAACTCATTATGATGAGCAATCTGCTGGACCTATTGTAACACCACATCTTCGTAGATCGGAAGAACACGCAATATTCCTGAGAGATATGGATTTCTCGTAAGTGAATCGAATGACGTGTTACTCATTGATGATGAGGAGCCTAACAGTTATGAAGAAGTGCTGACAAGTTCAGAAAGGGATAAGTGGCTTGGTGCCATGAAGTCGGAAATGGATTCCATGTATGAAAACCAAGTTTGGAACTTGGTTGACCCACCTGAAGGCATAAAGCCTATAGGGTGCAAGTGGGTTTTCAAGAAGAAAACCGACATGGATGGTAATGTGATTACCTATAAAGTTAGATTAGTGGTGAAAGGATATCATCAAAAACAAAGTGTTGATTATGACGAAACCTATTTGCCTGTAGCTATGCTTAAATCCATTCGGATGCTCCTGGCCATAGCGGCTCATTATGATTATGAGATATGGCAGATGGCTAAATGGAAACCTGCTCGAGGACGTGTATATGATACAGCCTGAGGGTTTCACATCGGTTGATAAAACCAAGGTATGCAAATTGCGACGGTCCATTTATGGATTGAAGCAAGCATCCAGGAGCTGGAATATCCGTTTTGATGAGACAATCAAAAGTTTGATTTCTCACAAAATCCAGACGAACCTTGTGTGTACAAGAAGGTTAGTGGGAGTGCGATCGTGTTCCTAGTATTGTATCGATGACATATTACTTATAGGAAGCGATGTTTCAATCTTCTGATCGATTAAGGTTTGGTTATCAAGACATTCTCCATGAAAGACACAGGAGAAGCAACCTACATCCTCGGGATTAAGATCTATAGAGATAGATCGAAGCGATTGTAGTCTTTACGTCTACATATATAGGCCGAGTGCTAAGAGGTTTAGCATGTCGGAATCCAAGAAAGGTTACCTACCCATCGGGCATGGGGTACACCTTTGAAGTCTATGTGTCCGCGCCGAGAAGGCGAGAGGATTTGCATGAGTAAGATTCCTATGCATCCCAATAGGATCTATCATGTATGCTATGTTATGTACGAGGCCCGATGTATCGTATGCTCACGAGTGTCACGGCGGATACCGGATCCGATCGAGGAATGGATCATTGGGGATTAAAGGCGATCCTTAAGTACTTGAGAAGAACTAAGGATGTGTTCCTAATATATGGAGAAGGGGACATGGTGATACTGGCGGGTATCACGGATGCGGCTTCGACGGACAAGGATGATTCGGTCTCGATGCGGATCGTGTTCACCTTGAATAGAAGCGCGATGAGTTGGAAAAGTTCCAAACAAGAGGCATGGCGGATTCTGCCCGAAGAGGCAGAATACATTGCAGCTTCGGAAGCAGCAAAGGAAGCGGTTTAGATCAAGAAGTTCGTTTATGAACTTGGTGTGATTCCGGCCATTGTTGAAGCAATACCGGTCTACTGCGACAACAATGGAGCAATTACACAGGCGAAAGAGCCATGGTCTCATCAACGATCTAAACATGTGCTTCACCGCTATCATCTTATCAGAGAGATCATCAGTAGGAAATAAATATAAATCGAGAAAATTCCCACTGAAAGGAACTTAGCGGATCCTTTGACTAAGGCATTACCTCAAAATAAGTTTGAGGGTCATGTTAGAGCTTATGGTATTGGATACCGTAGCGATTGGCATTAGGTCAAGTTGGAGTCTGTTAGTAATATATGAGAGATGTCCTAAGGCAATCGCCTTATGTATGAACCATTTATATGATAAATGAAGATTCACTATTTGAGTATACATGTTTTTATGTATTTGATTGGATCTTAAACTCATTTACTGAATATCCACGATACGATTCACAGCATGAGAGAATTTGTGATTGGATCACAACTAGTGAGTATCTATACATGTGTAATTGTGATGTATCGGAATTATCCCTAGTTGATGAATTGATGGATTTGGACACCATCAATTCTGTCGAGACTAGCACGAGGTATACTCCTTGGTGTATCCAAGCAGTTGATTCTCACTGGCTGGAGACATTGTGATGTCCGTAGTTAATCGTGGATGCTAGTTATGGTAACTAGTTCATTGGAGTGACCAACAGTAAGACTTCATATGGTTCTCTGCATATATAGATATGTCAATGAAATTCTTACTGTAGCTTAAGTGCGATGTTCCTTTGACTTGCGGTATTCAAGTCATCTTGATCATAGAGACTTATGCTTTGACATCTTAAGCAAGCATCTCTAAGGAGATGTGGACCCGGGATGATTTGGTATAAGTCGAAGTGATCGAAGGTGTATGAATAGCCTATAAAAGATTCACCACTCCTTGCGAGGAGATGTATACCCATGGCCTCTCGTCGGATTGTTACTAAAGTCTTTAACCAAAGCATTACATGTTTGGAGTAAGGTACTCTTCGATACATGTGCAGTAACTAGAATCCGTAGGATTAGGAAATGATACTTGGGCTAGGTGTGACGTAGTCAGCCTAGTGGGGACTGACACTATAGACCATGTCCTGAACCAAGTGGGTATAAGATGAGTGAAGGGAATGGGGCACGATTCATTCGAGCTACTGAAGGGTTTCAGAAATAGTTTTGGATCAACCGTTGATCTTTTCGGTTAATTGGGGATCATGATGTACTACTAGGTGCCACTCATGATCGTTCTATAATTAATGGTTAATTATAGACAACCAACATAAACCGAGAACCTATTTGGTCACACGCACAACGAGCGTAATCCGAAGGATTTAAAACGAGCTTGAGAATGGGATTCTCAGACTGAGAGAAACTAGGTTTGGTTAGACCAAACATGGAGCGAGCATGAAATTGTTTCAGTCGCAATGGAAGCGTGGATGGGTCGTGTCTTATGAAGACATAATGGATGAACCAAAATAGTTTGGTTTTAATCCAATGGAGGAGAATAAACCAATGGGTTTGTTTTATTTTAAACGAATGAACCAAAAGTTGGTTCGGTTCGTTTTGACTTAAAATAAACCATCATGGTTTGGTTTATTTTAACTTATATTAATGGAGCGGGTTAACGGGCCTTATGGTTATGATCCAATAACCATTAAGAGAATTAGTTCTCTATAAAAGAGGGCTTAAGGTGTTGTTAAGCCCTAATCCAAAAGCCCTAAACCTAGTTGTCGCCCACCTCCTCTCCTTGGAGAATTCGGCACCAACTTCATTGCCGCCGCCCATCTCCTCCAACCGGCGTCCAGAAGGAGCCTTCCTTCCCCCTCGCCGGCGTCGAGCTGCTGCCGGTTGGTGCTCCGGTGATCTCCCTTGGGTGTGGCGATAAGGTGAGCACTTGGCTTCCCTTGGTTGGCCGGCGCCTACTCCTCCACCAAAGCTGTCCAGTTTTCTGGACAGCTTGTTTTCCTCTCGTTGAAGCATCGTTTGGATGACGGTAAGAGGTCCAACAGCGCCTAACTTACCGGGGATTCGATCTCCGGTAATCCTCTGAGGTGGAGGACGAAGGATTCGTCAAACGGTTGACGAATACCTCTCCGGAGAAGCGAGTTTTGAGGACTCATCTTTGGGTCCAAATTTGGATTCGGATCGTGATCATCTCTCGATCACGTCGTCTTCAACACGAGGCTAGTAACCCGTACGAAGGCGAAGCTCGTGGCTTAGCGAAGTTATCCTAAGGATACTCGGCGTGGATATGGATAGAGACGATTCTAGCGAGGATCGTTCCGGTTGATGCCGTTCCCGCTACACATGATACGAAAGGTATACGTAGTTAAATTTCCTTTATTGCAAAATTTAAATTTACGGTTATGTCTACATATATTGTACTATGCATGCATGTGTTGTGTGTGTTGTAATAAATGTAGATTTATTTTTTTTATTTCTTCCGCTGTGCACATGTTTACGAAACATGTACAAACACACACTCGCCGCGGTGCCGGAAACCCAACAAGCACAACATCCTTTTCTTGCGATCCCTTATAACCTTGATCCCAAGGATGTGTCCCACTTCTCCCAAGTCCTTCATATCAAACTGTTTGGACAACCATACCCTTACGTCTAATAACACCTTGACATTGTTGCCAATTAACAAAATGTCATCTACATATAGTACAAGAAATACCACTACGTTTCCGTCACATCTCTTGTATACACAAGACTCATCTGGACTTTGAATAAATCCATAAGACTGGATTACCTCATCAAAGCAGATGTTCCAAGACCTTGAAGCTTCCTTCGATCCATAAATGGACCGATTAAGCTTGCATACAAGATGCTCTTTGCCCTTTGCAATGAATCTCTCTGGTTGCTTCACATAGATGTTTTCCTCAAGACTTCCATTAAGGAAAGCTGTCTTGACATCCATTTGTCACACCTCATAATACATATGAGCAGCAATACATAAGAGAATCCGGATAGACTTAAATATGGCTACTAGCGAAAAGGTCTCCTTATAATTGATGCCCTCTTTCTGAGTATACCCCTCTGCAACAAGCCTCACTTTAAAGGTATCAACCTTCCCGTCTATTCCTCTCTTTCTTTTGTAGATCCACTTACATCCAATGGCTTTTACACCATTGGATGGTTCTACTAGCTCCCATACCTTATTTGAATCCATAGATTCTGTCTAAAAATTCATTGCACTTTGCCAAGATACCGCATCTTTATCTTGGATCGTCTCGTCATATGTCCAGGGATCAGGTCCATGTTCACCAGGGATCAAATCAGAAGATTCTCCCAAGAACATGAATCTATCAGGGTGTCTAACAACCCTCCCACTATGACGAGGTATCACCTGTGTATCTTCCATGACACGTGGTGCAGTGACTTGTTGTATATCCTCTTGTACCGGTGGTACTGAAGCAGTGACTTCCCCTCTCAATTCCTCCAGAACAATCTTACTCATGGGCTTGTGGTTTATCACATAGTCTTCCTCTAGAAATCTGGTGTTCGTGCTAACGATCATCCTCTGATCTCTAGCACTATAAAACAAACTACCTTTCGTTCCTCTAAGATAGCCAACGAACATGCTCACTTTTGTACGAGGTTCCAACTTACCAGTATCTGCCTTAAGCACATGTGCTGGACTCCCCCAAATCTGAATATATCTCAGACTAGGCTTTCGTTCAGTCCACAATTATGTGGGAGTAGAAGGCACTGATTTAGATGGTACCAAGTTTAGAATATACACTATAGTATCTAGAGTATATCCCCAGAACGAATCTAGCAACTCAGAATAACTCATCATCGATCTAACCATCTCCATAAGAGTCCTATTCCTTCGCTCCGCTACACCATTCTGCTGGGGTGTGCCAGGTGCAGACAATTGGGATTGAATCCCAGCTTCTAATAAGTAATTCTTAAACTCTCACAAGAGGTACTCACCACCACGATCAGATCATAGTATCTTAATACTTTTACCCTGACGTTTATCCACATCAACCTTGAATTCTTTGAACTTTTCAAAGCATTCAGACTTGCGGCGCATCAAGTAAATGTATCCATACCTTGAATAATCATCTATAAAAGAGATGAAATATTCAAAGCCACCTCTTGCCTGAATAGACTTAGGACCACACAAATCAGAATGAACCAATTCCAACACATCTTTGGCTCTATACCCCTTGGCCTTAAAAGGCCTCTTGGTCATTTTACCCTCCAAGCAAGATTTGCAGGTTGGGAAATCTTCTACCACTAATGAACCCAGAGGTCCATCAACTATCAACCTTTGAATTATGCTTAGGTTAATATAACCTAGCCTTAGATGCCAAAGATATGTTTGGTTCATCTTCGAAGGTTCTTTTCTCTTATTGGAATTAGAAGATGAGTTATTTACTTATGTTTGCATTGTGGGAGCTTTTGGTTCGAGTCTATATAAATTTCCTATCAATGCACCAGAATAGATAATCTCCCTATTCCTTTTTATTACAACTCTATCATTAAAAGAAATAGAATATCCATCCATAAACAATTTAGAAATCAAAATCAAATTCTTTCTAAATAAAGGTACATAAAGGCAATTTTTCAGAACCAAAACTTTATTCCTTTCAAAAGACAAATAAACATCTCCCACTGCAACAGCCGCTACCTTCGTAGCATCACCCAAGTAGACGATAATCTCCCCTTCAGCCAGTCGTCTGGTTTTCTGGAACCCCTATAAAGTATTGCAGACATGATCAGTGGCTCCCATATCTACACACCAGGTGTCAGTAGATAACATCGCTAAACATGTTTCAACGACTAGACCAAAAGATATACCTTTGTTCTTCTTCTGGTTGGGGCAGTCCTTCTTCCAGTGTCCAGTCTGCTTGCAAGTGAAGCACTTGCCTTTCGGCTTCTTCACTCCTCCCTGAGGTCCTCCCACCACCTTTGTCCCACCTTGTTTCTTCTTCTTCTTGCCTTTCGGTTTAGAAGTAGAAACCTTTTGGGTAACCATGGCCTGAGCCTGAGCACTCTGACGAAAAAGCCCCTCTACCGCCTGGAGTTCTGTTAGAAGCTTCGTCAATGAATACAACCTCTTGTTCATGTTGTAATTCAGGAGAAACTGCTCAAAACTCCTAGGTACAGATTGGAGAATGATATCGACTTAGGTTTCCCCATCAATCTCAGCTCTGAGGACTTCCAGCTCATTCAAATGAGCCATCATCTTGAGAATGTAATCCCTCATGGGTGTTCCCTCGATCATGGTGGTCGTTATCAAGTTCCTCATGACTTCCTACCTTGCAACCCGATTCTGGTATCTGAAAAGCTCTTTGAGATTGAACATCATGTCATAAGTAGTGGGCATGACTTGATGTTGATGTTGCAATACATTTGACATAGAAGCCAAAATGTAGCACCGCGCCATCTCATCAGCCTTTATCCACTTCTTATAACTCTCCTTCTCCTTTTCCCCAGAATCATCTGCAGGCGTAGGAGGACACTCTTCGAAGAGTACATATTTGTAGTCCTTAGCAGTCAAGACAATATCAAGATTCCTCTTCCAATCAAAATAATTAGGTCCAGTAAGTTTATTTTCTTTCAGTATCACAGCAAGCGGGTTGAAAGTCATTTTGAAAAACCTAAGAATCACATAGATCGAAACATTAGATTTCAAAAAATTATTGATTCCTCAAACAATAAAATTTTAAAATCAACCAACACCTCAAAACACCGAGAATATCATATGCCACGATAGTGTGGACGTATATGAATTCTACATTTGTAAGAGGAGGTTTTACCCATTAATTTTACTATCTTGTCAACCTAACTTTTTGACAAATAAAATTAATAGTTGGTTCCTCTTCGGCCCTACAAATAAAAGCAGTGACTCCAATGGGGAGGATACTCCTATTTGCATCTAAGTGTTCACTATTACTTGGTACCAAGGCAATTATCTCGGGTTATGTGCCTTCCGATGGGAAAGTACACATGCTCCTTAATAATTTTCTATAACCATATTCGACCATGTGATTCACAAAAAAACTCATCTGATATGGAGCAAGGCACTCAGAGCCAACATGCACGTTTGTTTGCATCACATGTCAAATCGTAATGGAGGCCGTGGGAATTTATAAAAATATCCCTCTCCCACTAAGTAATTTAAAATTGAGGAATTTTCCTACCCTAAGACATGCATATCAAACAAGAAGCAATAAATATGAAAAAAATATTTTCCAACTATTATGGCTTTTGTTCTCCTATATGCCTTCCGTCGTATCGTCATCTCGTCCGCTCCTCCCTACGCCATGTACAAGCCATCCGGAGATCCGAGCTGAGAATAACTATTTTAATTTATATCCATAGATCCTATACTCCACGAAGGAGTGTACATAAAATCTAGATCGAAAGTAAACTAAAATAAAAAGAGTGGCTAAACAATGTCGTACTTAATTACAAAAATTAAATACTAGCCTCGTAACCCTGAGGATTCAAATAATATACAATTACACACATACAATCATAAACACACATATGGCCATAATAGTTGGATCCTATGCCTACAACCAAAAAGTTAACCTACGCACATCCTACTATTATCCGACACATATAATATATGAAAAGTGCATAAAAGTAACTGAATCCTAAACACACAAAACTGCAAACCGTGGCTCTGATACCACTTGAAGGGAGGAAACTTCACTTCCCACTTCAACTCGGTCGCTTGTTCATGGTGATCCTGTCTTTGTCCCCGGATAAAAAAAATTAATCCTTGACAAATAGGGATTACCCAAGCTACCATTTCATCATCGTGCTATTCGATTAGAGTGGTCACTTGAATAAACTTATTGTTCAAGCAACCAACCTCTATTCTTCGATTAGCCGCGGAATAGACGATGTACGGATCACCGGTTTTTGTGTTTGTATTCGGGGTCCAAGTAAATTAGCCACATATAATTGAAAACAATTATATACATAATACAAAAGAACACTAATCAAAGTAAACAAGCTTATACCTCTTGATCTTCTATTGTATGTCCTTCCTCCTTTTGGACGTCGTGTGGGCGATGATCTTCCAAAAGTCGAAGCCTCCTAGAACACGTTCTTCCCTTTCTTGCTTGCTCCGAATAAAGGGAAGAATGAAACGAAACTCTTCCTCCTATCTAGAACCGGCCACCAAGTCAATGGACTTGATGTTGCCACCGGCCAAGGAGGAGAATAGGATCGCCGGCCAACCTTGAAGAAGGGTTGCCGCCGACCTCAAGGAGAGGAGAAAAGGGTGCTACGGCCAAAGGATGAAGAAGAGATGTCAAAACCCTCACCACCTTGCCGCTGGCCCCTTTGCCCTTGAACAATTGGCGCTGACCAAAGCAAAAGAAACCCTAACCCTAATGCCTTGCTACCCAAGCCAAGGAAGCAAAAACCCTAATCTCCAAAATCGTGTCCCACGCCCAAGCCTTGCCTATCCTTTTATAGAGCTAGGCTTAAGCCTCCTTTTAATCTCCACCGTCGGATCTAGGGATTTAATCTCAACCATCGGATCTAGGAATTTAATATCAACCATCGGATCTAGAGATTTAATCTCAACCATCGGATTTAGAGATTTAATCTCCACCGTCGGATCTAAAGATTTAATCTCCACCGTCGTATCTAGAGATTTAATCTCCACCGTCGGATCTAGAGTTTCATTTTCCATCATCGGATCTAGGCTCTATGAGGGTTTTAATAGGCTAGAATAGGGACCATGAGGAGGAGTTGGATCTTGGCCACCCAATGGATCAAGCCCACATAAAGTCCGATCCATTAATGATAATCCATTCCACTAGAGGATTATCATTGATCTACCTCACCAACCCCCATAAGTTAATATGGGCTCCATATATTATTTGTACATTTATCTCCCCGTGTTTAAGATCTCGAATGTCCATCAATTAATTAATTTACTGACAATTAATTAATCAACATCTAGCTCCATGAGTAGTACCACTCAACCTTATCATCATGACGGACCAAGTCCACCTGTAGGGTTTAATGATGAACCTTATGAGCTTCTCAAGGGGACATCATCATCCTAATATATAAGACACAGTTTCCACCTATAATCAACGATACACCATATAAATAATATCATTTCTCAACTTACCGAGCCTATCGATTTACTCTATAAATCTCGCTCATTGGTAAATCAAAGAAATGAATACTAAGTATATTGTTAGGGCAATCAACCCGTGATATGGTTTTGATGTGTGTGGCAAAGGATTTAAGTTAGGATGTTTGGATTTGATATGTGCGTTGGAGTATTGCAGGACTTAGTAATTCGCACATGGAGCATTGGCGAGTTTCACCTCTCATGACTTGGTCCTTGAGTCGGTGAAGGATGGCTTTGCGGAAGCCGTTCACTTGGAGCATCCGAGGGACCGCCGGACGAGGAGATTGGAGTGAAGCCGGAGGAAGTAGACTTCAAGGCGAGACGCGAAGGATGGCGCTGCAGAGCCATGCACTTGGCGCATCCGAGGGACGTGGTCGGACGAAGACAACTTCAAAGGCGAGGAACTCCAAGGGATGAGAGTGAGCGAATGTAACCCGGGAAGGGGTAGTGCGCTTAGGTGGAAATTGGCCAATTGGCTAAGTGTCGGATGGGATTTTCCGACATCAGTCGACTGTCATGTCATGGCAGTCGACTACTCTAAGTCGACTGTGACTCGACTAGTGTTCGAGTCATATTCATGTGCCAATAGTCGACTGTCATAGATTGGCAGTCGACTGTGAGACAACCAATCAACTAATGAAGGCATCAGTCGACTGGTCGCAAGGGTTTCGGGCACAGAATGGAGTGTTCGCTTCCGGCACTCGACTGATAGCTCCATTAGTCGACTGATGGTAAGATCAGTCGACTGATGTGGGAGTCATTGAATGAAATCCAACATGGAAGAAGCCATTATTGGACAACGGCTACGGGATCAGTCGACTGATCGGGGCATCAGTCAACTGGTCCTCTGTTAACGGGAAGAAACCCTCTTCTTCTATAAAAAAAAGGGGTGAGGGCATTTGGGAGTCTAATGCTTTAACTCCTAACAACTCTCAAAGTGCCCTAAAGGATTCCCACTCTTCTTACTTGCTATTATTCCATTCTAT
The DNA here is from genome assembly GCA_025175895.1 of Wurfbainia villosa. Classification (NCBI taxonomy): domain Eukaryota; kingdom Viridiplantae; phylum Streptophyta; class Magnoliopsida; order Zingiberales; family Zingiberaceae; genus Wurfbainia; species Wurfbainia villosa. The sequence continues at coordinate 39,121,412 of CM046006.1, forward strand.
TGTAAGAAGAGGGATTGTAAAGAGGTTACCTCCACCTAGCTTGGTGCAAAGGAGAGAATAGTGAAAGCTTGAGGCGTGATTCACCTTGGACGAATCGGACTATGGATTAGCGGCGAGGCCGTGAACCACGTTAAATTGTGGTGTTAGAATTTGTGTTTCTATTCTTCCTTTGCTTTGTCTTTAATTGTTTGTATTAGTATATTCCGCTTGCGCTAATAGTGTTTGTAGACGAGCAACGAACAAACGACTTCCACCGTGTATGATAAAGGCTATTCACCCCCCTCTAGTTGGCCACCGATCGACCCTACAAGTGGTATCAGAGTCAAGTTGCTTGTCGAGGACTAACCGCCGCAACAAGCACTACATCAAGAGATGGCCAGCTCAAATATTCTTCCGCCGAAGTATGAGGGGGAATTCGCTTGGTGGAAGAAGCGAATGGAGGTATTTTTCGAAACCGATTTTAAAAATCTATTAATAATGGAAAATGGCTTTGAAATACCTAGGGATAAAGACGGGAAGCCAATCGAGAAGGTTAGATGGACAAAAAGACAAAGAGAGGAGTACTTGGCGAATTCGAAGGCCAAGCACCACCTCTACAATGTACTCCCCCAACAAGAAGTAAACCGGATAGGAGAATGTGCAATCACCAAGGAAATGTGGGAGAAGCTCATAGAACTCTATGAAGGCACTTCTGAGGCCAAGCTTGTAAGGAGAGACCTCCTCCGCTCCCAACTAACAAATATCAAACTTGAAAAGGGAGAAAAGGTAACCTCCTTACACTCTAGGTTTAAAGAAATTTTGATTGGGCTAACAAGTGTAGGAGAAAGACTTTCGAACCGGGATATGCTCATGAAAGCAATCGATGCTTTTCCCCGGTCATCGAAATGGAGCTCAATGGTGGACTCCTTCTACATGTCAAAGAACCTAGAAGTGAGCACCTTGGAGGAGTTCTTCTCAAACATGGAGCTCCATGAAACAATGATTGAGGGAGTAATTGAAGAATCAAGTATCAAGCCATCAAGAGGAGTAGCCCTAGTAGCAAATAAGGGGAAGAAGAAGAATATAGAGACTTCCTCCTCCTCCGACGAAGCATCCTCCTCCTCCTCCATGGATAGCACAGAAGAAGCATACATGGTAAGGAAGGTAAGACGTGCTTTGAGGAATTTTAAATTTAATAAATCTAATGATAGGAGAAGAAGACCAAGGGGGAAGGTAATTTGTTATAATTGCCAACAAGAGGGACACATAAGGGATAATTGTCCCCTCTTGAACAAGAGCAAAGAAGAGAGGAGAAAGAAAGAAGAAAAGAAGAAGAAGGGGAGCAAGAAGAAGGAAGAGGAGAAGAAGGCCAAGGCACTAAAAGCAAGGACATGGGATGATCCCTCTTCATCATCATCATCGAAAAAGGAAAACGCTTTTGTCACCAACCTTGCTTTGATGGCATTTGATGACCTAGACACCTCCTCCTCCAAACAAGAAATATCAAGCACAAGTGAGGAGAGCTCTAGTGAAGGGAGAGGCTCATCACCATCCTCATCCGAAGAAGAAGAAGACATGGAGACTATGGTAACGAATCTCTCACCCCATAAAATAGTTTCCATGATTTCTATCCTTACTAAGGATTTATTTAGGGCTAAGAAAAAGAATAAAAGCATGCTAGATCAAATTAAGGCTTTAGAAAATAAATTAGAACAAGCATGTTTTAATATTAATGATGATGTTGCATGCTCACATGATTGTTATATGTCATTTGATGTTAATGATGCATGTATGGATGAAAATAGGGCTTTAAGAGAGAAAGTAGATCATTTAACCAAGGCCCTAGAAAAATTCACAATTGGCTCCAACACCCTTAACATGATCATAGGTAGCCAAAGAGCAAGCTTCAATAAGAAAGGCCTAGGATATTAGGAAAATAAAAATGAAAAGGCCTATAAATGCTTAATTGCTAGGGGTCAAGATAAAAAGAAAACAATAGCTAGAAAATAGATCCCTAAGGAATTTTTAGTGAACCCCATAGGAAAGAATTTGTTTTGGGTCCCTAAATCCATCCTTAAGGGTTAGGAAAACCCTAGGATAGTCAACCATATGTAATTTATCTATATCATATTTTTGGTTGACTTAGGATGGCGGGACATAATTTTTAGCATAGTGTTGGGTGATGATAATGCACCCATAAATAATTTAAATCATGCTCAACACTTAGTGTTATATATGTTGACACTCATGACCTATAAATTTTTAGCATAGTATTGGGTGATGATAATGTGCCCATAAATTGATAATAATGCTTAAATCATGATAGTTAATGTAATTGTTACACATGTTTGCAATCATGATTTATGATCTTGATATTTGACACAGTCATGGGCAATAGGGTTTAAATCATGCCTTGGGTGATACTTACTTATTATCATAATTCATACCTAATGCATGATTACAATTTTAGTGATACATGTGTTTCATGATCATAATGTGAAATCAATTCATATATATTTTTATGATCATGTGGTATGTTAGGATGATACTTAACCTTGTATAGAATTGCATGAAATTAATGGTTAAGTATATATATAAATACCTTTAGGATACATCTCACACTCACCATAGGCTACCTTGATTGAAAACTTAGCATTGGTGAGATGTTAGGATGATACAAATGGTCCACTAATGACTATGGCTTTTAGATGGTCATTTAAAGTATCAAAATAGCAATAATAGACCAATCATGGGGAAGGCTTATGTTTAATTCGTAGACATATTGCCCAAAGATCATGGTTGGATATTTCATATGTTTTCAAAATAATTTCTTATTTTAAAATGTGTGTGTTCATGTTTTGAAACAATCCAAAGTAAAACTAGGTGTTAAAATTGATACAAACTTAATCAAAAACCTAGTTGTTTTTGAAGCTTTTAGATTTTTGGCTAATTTTTGAAAATATGATGATTTTTCATGAAAAACTATTTTTCATTGATAAAGATACTTACAAGAAATATATTCCCGAAATTTCATGATTTTTTAAATTTTATAGAATTTTTAATGCATTTCTGAAATTTACCCAGAAAATTAAAAAAACCTGAAATCAGAGTGACAGTCGACTGGTAGTCTGAACGAGTCGACTGATCAACTGAAAATATGCCCAGTAACCACTTTTATCATATTTTAAGGCATGTTTTGGTATTTTTTTTTTCTCTTTGCAACTTGCTGCCATGCTTGTTTAACTTAGTTTATTATTTTTGATGGTGTCAAAGGGGGATAAATATATATGTTTAAGTGAGGGAATTGCATTTAGGGGGAGTTTCATATATTAAGGGGGAGAGTTGATAATCATGTTTATTTACATGCTTTTTTACCTTAATATTTTTATCAAATGTTTACCTAACTTAAACGGATTGCCACACATCAAAAATGGAGAGATTGTTAGGGCAATCAACCCATGATATGATTTTGATGTGTGTGGAAAAGGGTTTAAGTTAGGATGTTTGGATTTGATATGTGTGTTGGAGTCTTGCAGAACTTAGTAATTCACACATAGAGCATTGGCGAGTTTCAACTCTCATGACTCGGTCCTTGAGTCGGTGAAGGATGGCTTTACGGAAGCCATGTGCTTGGAGCATCCGAGGGACCACCGGACGAGGAGATTGGAGTGAAGCCAAAGAAAGTAGACTTCATGGTGAGACGTGAAGGATGGTGCTGCAGAGCCGTGCGCTTGGCGCATCCGAGGGACGTGGCCGGACGAAGACAACTTCAAAGGTGAGGGACTCCAAGGGATGAGAGTGAGCGAATGTAACCCGAGAAGGGGTAGTGTGCTTAGGTGGAACTTGGCCAATTGGCTAAGTGTCGGATGAGATTTCCCAACATCAGTCGACTGGCATGTCATGACAGTCGACTGCCATGTCATGGCAGTCGACTACTCTAAGTCAATAGTGACTCGACTAGTGTTCGAGTCCGGTTCATGTGCCAATAGTCGACTGCCATAGATTGGCAGTCGACTGCGAGACCACCAGTCGACTGATGAAGGCATCAGTCGATTGGTCGCAAGGGTTTCGAGCACAGAATGAAGTGTTCGCTTCCAGCACTCGACTGATAGCTCCATCAGTCGACTGATGGTAAGATCAGTGACTAATGTGGGAGTCATTGGGTGAAATCCAACGTGGAAGAAGTCGTTATTGGACAACTGCTACGAGATCAGTCGACTAATCGGGGCATTAGTCGACTGGTCCTGTGTTACCGGGAAGAAACCCTCTTCTTCTATAAAAAGAAGGGGTGAGGGCATTTGAGAGTCTAATGCTTTAACTCCTAATAACTCTCAAAGTTCCCTAAAGGATTCCCACTCTTCTTACTTGCTATTATTCCATTCTATTGTAAGAAGAGGGATTGTAAAGAGGTTACCTCCACCTAGCTTGGTGCAAAAGAGAGAATAGTGAAAGCTTGAGGTGTGATTCACCTTGGATGAATCGAACCGTGGATTAGCGACGAGGTCGTGAACCACATTACATTGTGGTGTTAGCATTTTTGTTTCTATTCTTCCTTTGCTTTGTCTTTAATTGTTTGTATTAGTATATTTCGCTTGCGCTAATAGTGTTTGTAGACGAGCAACGAACGAACGACTTCCACCATCTACGATAAAGGCTATTCACCCCCCTCTAGCCATCCACCGATCGACCCTACATGTATGTGCCCGTTATTATATAGGGATTAAGAGCATGTACAACATAATATCCGAGGTTCGTTTCAATTATGTAGTCAGCAATAAATCGAATCACCTTTAAGTCGGTCCTGCTCAATGCACACAAAGTGTACTAGTGTGATTCTATGGTCAAGGCAAACCAATACCAAATCACACTACAACCATTCCAATAGTTTGTCCATAACCATCTCAGTTGTGAGCCTTTACTTATACTTTAAAAGGAACTGATAACATGATCTCCCGTGTGACACTACACACCATGTTATCTACAATATAATGTATTAGACAATATGCATAATCATAAATATACAAACAATGATCATGTGATTCTTATTTCAAAAATAAAGATGTTCATACAAAATATAGACTTTTTAGTATACATCCCAACACGTAGGGACTTTGCATTTGGGATTGGTTGAAGAGTCGTACCTCTTTTGTACTATGGATCCTAAGAGAGGATCCTAGAGAAGTGGATGGAGGGTTTAGAGGGGGAATATCCTCCCTAATAAAAAAAAGGCTCTGCCATGGATGTAGGAGGTACAGAAGGGTCCATGGTCAGAGTAAGAGGAGGAGAAGGGGGTAAATATGTCTGGACAGTCGGAGAAGAAGAGTCAATAGGGGAGTCAATTCCCTTGTTAGGTTGAAGAGAAGATGAAAGAATAGAAGGAGACGGAGAAAGTTCTTCTCGTAAGGAAGAAGTAGGGGCTATTAATGCAGCCTCCTCCTCTAAGGGTTCAGAAGTAGTTCGGCGTCGAAGCCTGTTTAGTTTTAGAGGAGGAGGAGGAGGAGAAGAAGAATGGGAGGGAGAAGAGATGGAAGCAGAGGAGCTCGAGGCACCCTCCTTGTGAGGGTGAAGCTTCTTATGGGAAGGAGAGGAAAGGATGGGAGATTTTTCTCGTGCTCATTTCTGAGAAGGCTTTTTCTTCTGGTCAGCAACAATCTTTTCCCCACTAATTACAGCATCCTACATCATGTCGTCTGCAAAACCAGCCATTAAGAAACCTGAAGGCTTAGAAGAGGAGGCTTCAGTAAAAAGTCAGAATTATAGTGATACTCCCTTAATACCCGGTAGACCTCCGAGAAAGGGCACTGAGTCCTAGTCTTGCGAAAGGAAGGTAGTTAAGGGAGGTCAAGTTTCCAGGTATCAGAGTAGGGGAGGGGAGTCGGAAGATGAGCAAAAAAGTAGAAAGCCTCCCACCCCTTGTGAGAGGATGGCATATTCACAAGGAATTGGCAGCCCGACCGGCTAGAAAAATAAAAGAGACCTTCCTTAGAAGACTTCAGTTGAAAGAAACAATGAAACAACAACGAAGATAAGGTAAGACCTAAATGTCTAAATACTATGATAGTCACTGATAATATGCGAAAGGAATTAGGGGCAAATTGATTGATAGGTAGCTGATAAAAGTCTAGTATGTCCAAGTAGATGGAGGGTACGGGTAGGTATAGGTCATTTAGCAATTGCTCGTGGAAGAAGTAATGGAAGCCAGGTGGAGGAAGATGGGGTCGGGAGGAGACAGAGTTAAAGCGACAGATTACAAAGGAGTCTATATACTGGCATCTTATATTGAAGAAATAATGTTGGCTGCTTAAGAGGGTGATGGTATGCTCAAACCAAGGGATCGATTTAGGGTTTTTCGAGGCCATAGGCATACAGAGGGACTGAGGAAAAAACACTCGTGAAAAAATAAGTTAGGGCAACTAATGACCGTCGAGGAGAATTGCCGAGAAGGAAGAAGAAGAGGCTAAGTCGCTATAACAGAAATTGTGCATAAAAGGGGGCTTATTAGGGGTTTTTTGACTCTTCAACTTCCTTTTGAGAAAAGAGGGGTGGGGCCCATGGGCCCAATAAGCCGTTCTGAGCATATAAGATAAAGGAAAAGGGGAAGGTTACTTAGACGTGATGGGATCAATAGGGAGAAGGATAGCGAAAAATGTTTTTCCTTAGAAAGTCAAACTCAATGCTTTGTTTGACTCTTTTTAGGGGGTGACTAATGATATCGTTGTTACCTAATCTAAGGATTAAGAGGAGAAAGATTATGTGTGGAATAATGGTTGAGAAGAAGGGCCTGGATCCCAAAGGATTAATTGGGTTGGCAAGATGAAGGTGCGAGAAAGAGAAGACAAGCTCTAGTGCTAAAGGGAGATCAAATGAGTGATTTAGGGTTCGGGTCGGGGAGATTGACTCGGTAAGCAAGTCGGAGATTGGTTCGATACGTGAGTCAGAGATTGACTCGATAAGCGAGTCAAAGATTGGTTCGGTACATGAGTCAAAGATTGACTCAGTAAGCGAGTCAGAGATTGACTCGGTAAGCGAGTCGGAGAAGAAAGAGAGGGTGAAGGGAAGGGTCAGGACATTTCCTGAAGCATTTGTAGGAGTTTGTTACATAACAAACTAGGACCCCACATAATATTCTGAGGGGTCTCCACTTCTTATCTCTTTAACATAATGATTCTCCAGGTGAAGGGAGTTTCCATGTGGACGGTGATGGAAGAGGTTGCTACGTTACTGATAGCATGGAAGGAGGAGGAGGATAAAAAAGAGAAAAGAAAAAAAGAAAGGGGATTTTTTCTAATTCCAATCTAGAAAGAAGGGGAGAGATTCGACAAGAGACTACATCGCCAGGGAAGAAGAAGAGGAGGAAGAGGGGAAGCAGACGAGGAGGAAAGGCTAATTTGATTTCTATTTTCTTGTGTATTGCGTGTATTGTAAGAGATTTTTCCTCTAACTCTGGAAATCTTTCCAAGAAGGAGAAGTTTTATAGTGAAAGTGCCTTGGCGCTGCGGCTCGTGATAGAGCTCATTCCGTGGAGTAGGAATCTTTATTCCAAACCACGTAAAACTTGGTGTCTATGCTCTCTACTTCTGTTTCTGATATCGTTTGTTCATTTTCTATTAATGTTATGATCGGAGAGAACCCTACGCCTCCTAGGCGTCCTTTTGCGTTGAAAGGAGGCGAGAAAATCCGCGTACATCCACATCATGTATATTATTAATTATGTATAAATCCATTTAATGGAGAATTAATTCAATATTTTTAACCAAACCAGATATGGCAGATATATTTCATAGTCATTTGAGATCTTTTTTGAAATGGAGGAATGGAAGGGTATTAAATCAAGGGTGAGTTAGAGTAAAATCCCTCTGCTCTTGTTTATATTTGAATTCAGCCCTTACATGTTTTTTTTAGGATTTAATACCTGACAATCACCCCATCTTAGTGTTAACTTCCTATAAGGCTGAATTTCCATTTTTACCCTTATTATTTACATAGGTTTGATTAATTGTTTCATCCATCTTCTCCCACCGATTCATCTTGCAACTACTCATCTTCTTCCCTCCCCCCTAACGGAAACTCTCGGTTGATCTCGACCAAACCATTCGCTTGCACCCTTGAAAACCATCGACTCTCCTACCTTGACCACTAGCGACCTGCGGCAGCAAATATGATAGCAATGAGCATCTTCCCAATAAGTCATCATCTTCTCTCCCCCCAATGGTAACCCTAAACACTTGATTCATCCCTCACTTGACCAAACTATTTGCTCGCCCCCTTGAAAATCATTTTGTCTCCCTTATTTCAACCACTAGCGACCCACGACAGCAAGCAAATGCGATAGGAGTGAGCAAGGAGAGCAACAAGCAAGTGCGTAAAAAAAATTAAACAAGGTAAATATGCTTGATTAAATACAATTTTGGATAATTTTTTTATGATAATTACATAAATTTTTTTATTGATACAAAGAGTTTCTAATTTGAGTCAATAAGTATTGGATTTTGTGCTTGAAATATTCTGATTTGATTTTTGGGGATGTAAAAAAATTATACTTCAAAGTTAATAATAATGGATTTTGTTTGACGTTCATGAAGAAAAAATATGATACCTAAATTGTTACAAAAGATTTTGTACCTAATGTGAGTCAATAGATACTTATTTTAGCTCATTAAATACCCTGATTCGATTATTAGTTGTGTTATTCATGAAATAAAATAATGATACCGAAATTTATAGAAAAAGTACTTAATGTTAGTCAATCGATACTTGTTTTGGTCATTTAAATACCAAAATTTGATTATTTGAGGATGTCAAAAAAATTATTTAAAAGTTAATATTAAGTGACTTATGTTTGTGGACTTCGTCAATCGGTTCGTATTATGGTACTGATTTTACATACAATTTTGGGTAAATTTTTTGTGATAATTACATTTTTTTTATTGGTAGAAAGAGTATCTAATTTGAGTCAATAGATATTTGATTTTGTGCCTGAAATATTCTGAATCAATTTTTAGTGTTGTAAAGAAATTATACTTTGAAGTTAATAATATTGGCTTTTGTTTGACGTTCATGATGTAAAAATATGATACCTAAATTTTTACAAAAGATTTTGTATCTAATGTGAGTCAATAGGTACTTATTTTGGCTCATTAAATACCCTAATTCGATTATTGTTTGTGTTATTCATGAAATAAAACAATGATACCTAAATTGGTAGAAAAAGTACTTAATTTTAGTCAATCGATACTTGTTTTGGTCATTTAAGTACCAAAATTCGATTATTTGAGGATGTCAACAAAATTATTTAAAATTTAATATTAAGTAGTATATATTTGTGCCTTTCGTCAATCGATACTTATTGTGGTACTGATTTTGCCCTATATTGCTTAATGTATTACCTAGATTAATATGTCATATTGTGTTTCTTATTAACTTATTTTATGGAAATATTTATTGAAATTATTGCTAATTAAGTTTTTTGTGAATTAGAAATGACAAGGACTAAAAAACACACGGATGATAATGATGGAGATGTTGGACCAAGTGGAAAAGAAGGTTACTCAAGGTGTTCCCCAATAAAATTTATGTCAATCATGGAACAATTGGTTCCCAAACTGGGTGAACTACAATTAAAGAAGATTAAGGCTTCACCTCTTGCACCTTGGTTGAAGATTCAAAATCTTTCTATAAGCACCTCAAGAGTTTATGCAATGCTTAAACGCTTTGAAGTAGAGACATGCAACTTTTGTTTTGGAAGCAATATCATTGTGCCATTCACTTCTAGGGAGTTCTCAATCATTATAGGTTTACCTAGCGTTGGTCAACCAGTTAAAATCGATTTGAAATTGGGTTCTAACTTCCTTGAGCGACATTTCAAGGGGATAAAATGTGTTAAGAGAAATGTCATCATAGAAAAGTTATTTTTGTTGGCGGATAAAGAATTAGAAATTGATGATTTTTTTAGGTTTTTTATTTTGCTACTTTTTAATTGTGTTATATTTCCTATTAGCAATTTTGGTACACCTAGTTTTATTTTCCCATACTTAGACAATTTGGAAACATTTTTTGAGTATGGTTGGGGAGATGCAGCTTTTAGATTTTTGCGTGCTGAAATTGAAGACCATCTTGGATACTCCAAAGTGGACAAAAAAGAGAAAACATATATGGGAGGTTGCATAGTTGGACTGATGGTATTATTTTCAGCATATATGTGTTATTTGTTGAATGAGTAAATGCTAATCATTGTATTTGTATAGGGTTGGGTTTATGAAAGAGTTCCTATGCTTGGTCAAGCTCGTGTTTTACATTGCTTTCCTCGATTATTCAAGTGGGGAGAGAGCAAAATTCTTGTTAATCCTAAAGGTGCAGAGGCTGCATTAATGGCGATGAGGTCAAATAAGGTTGGCGCAATTTATTCTTTATCATTGTATAATTTGGTTTAAATGTGTTATTGAACTAAAAATTTATCTTTTTTACTTTTAGATTGTGCCAATTAAGTCATTCCAAGAGGAAAATGTACTTATTGATGATATAGAGAGGTTTGGTGAGGTAACAATTTTTAATCCAAGATAACAAATGTATTAAGAGTCTATTATTCAACCAATTAGCATGCTTAATTAACATTTCTATTTCCAGGTTGATTCTTGACTCGATGATTCAGAATTGTTGGATCACATAAAAAGGCTTGAGAATGAGATTAAAGTGTTGAAGGAAAAAAATAAAGTGGTTGAAGAGGATACAACCCAATATGACTTTAAGGATGCCCCACATATGCATGATGAAGGTCATACCAAGAAAGATGTAGTTGTGGATGCTGATTCTAGTGTTGAAAGTTTGAACAAAGTTGTTGACGACAAAGTGCCAATGAACACAGACGACAAAGTTATGTCGGAGAGTTTTTTCAAAGTGGTTATAGATGAACTGCAAATTAACACAAATGTTAGAGATAATGATAACGTAGGTAGCAACACCGAAAAAGGGAAAGAGATGGTTGTTTATAATCCAAAATCATCTATTGTGAAGATTGTTCAGAGAAGAACAGATAGATTGAAAAAAAAAGAAACATCCGAACTACATGACATCCCCTAGTACTTCCCCAAAGCGAAAGAGTAAACGACATATGACCCAAGTCATGGATGAGGTAGTTTCAGTAAATATTTTTTACAATACTTGCATATATTTTATATATTTGATGAGTATTATAGTGTTTAATTTTTTGATTGAATTTTGTATTTCTATATTCGATTGTTTCTATATGGGATGATATGAGTATAGATATTCAAGATATTGCTGATAGTGTTGTAGAGGAATCTCTACAGGAGTTCCAAGGAATATTAGACTTTCATGGGCATGATAAAATATCAACGAAAGAAAAAAATATTATTGAGAAGTACATCTGCGGGGATATTTTGGGGTAAAAATATCTTATATTACTTTAATGTTTCTGAAATCTTATTTTGCTATTTTATTTTTTGAGTTGCTAAGTTTGGTATTTTGGCTTTGTAGTGGTGTAGTCTAGCAAGATGAAGACGTATTATTGTATGGGTATGAGTTATTGTAGTATTTGTTTGGCACCGAACTACGATCTAACCTCATTCATGCCTATTTCAATTTTTTAAGCAACAAAGAAAATAACTATGGGTATAAAATATATTGCATGTCTCCCAATGTCGCGGTACATACTCTTAATAGTATTTGATTTATATTATTATCATAGTGATAGTTAATGATTTTTTTTTAATTTTTATAGAATGATGTGATTACTATGCTCAAAAATACCAAGAAGAAGAGGATTACATATAACAATTTTTCAGTATTTTTATCAAAGTTGACCAAGAGTTTATTGGTCAAGCTGTCAGAGCTAAAGAAAGAGCTCCTAGAACGCTGTAAACACATACTTTTCCCTATGCATTATAAAGCACATTGGTTCTTGCTCGTGTATACTCCAAGCGAAAAATCTTTCAAACAACAACAACAACAACAACAAAGCCTTATCCCACTAGGTGGGGTCGGCTATATGGATCCTTCTACGCCATTGGACTCTATCCCCTACTATATCATCATCTATATTTAAATAAATTTTATCTTGTTTTATTGTTGCTAACCAAGTCTTTTTTGGTCTTCCTCTTCCTCGTTTGATGTATATATTTGGTATCGTTTCACATCGCCTAACTGGAGCATTTATTGGCCGTCTAAGTACATGTCCGTACCACCTTAAACGTGTCTCTCGGAGCTTTCCTTCAATAGATGCAACACCAACTTTTTCTCTAATGCTCTCATTTCTTATTCTGTCCATCCTCGTATGTCCGCACATCCACCTTAACATCCTCATCTCTGCAACTCTCATCTTTTGCTCATATGCTCGAGTCGTAGCCCAACATTCAGCTCCATATAACATAGCAGGTCTAATCGCCGTTTTGTAGAACTTCCCTTTAAGTTTTAGAGGCACTTTACGATCACATAAAATACCCGATGCTTTCCTCCATTTCAACCATCCTGCTTGTATTCTATGTAAGACATCTCTCTCAATCCCTCCATCATAATGCAAAAATGAAACTAAATATTTAAAGCACTCAATTACAGACAACTCAACATCTCCTATCGTAACACTTGTCTCATTACGTCTAAAATTGCTAAATTTAAAATCCAAATATTTTGTCTTTCCTCTACTAAGCTTAAAAACTTTCACTTCTAGTGTTTCGCCAAGATTCTAGTTTAACATTTACTCCTTCACGTGTCTCATCTACTAAAACAATATCATCTAAACAACATGCACCACGGTAATGTGTCTTGAATGTGTCCAGTGAGTTCGTCCATGATTAGTGTAAAAAGATAGGGACTTAAAGCTGATCCTTGATGTAACCCTATCTTTATTGGAAATGTTTCAGTTAATCCACCTGAAGTCTTCACTCTGGTCGTTACTTCCTTATACATATCCTTAATTAGTTCAATATATGTTACACTAACACCTCTTTTTTCTAAAATTCTCCATATTATTTCTCTTGGAACTCTATCATGTTTTTCTAAATCAATGAATACCATGTGTAGATCCTGTTTTTGCTCTCTATACTTTTCAATTAGTTGTCTGAGAAGATGTATAGCTTCTATTGTCGACCTTCCTGGCATGAATCCAAATTGATTTTCGAGAACCATGGTCTCCTTCCTTAATCTTTTTTCTATTATTTTTTCCCAAAGTTTCATGGTATGACTCATTAGTTTAATACCCCTATAGTTTTCACAAGTTTGTATGTCTCCCTTATTCTTATATAAGGGAATTAGGATACTTACCCTCCATTGATCAGGCATCCTTTTTGTTTTCAATATCATGTTAAATAATTTTGTAAGCCATTCAATACCTTGTTTCCCTAGACACTTCCATAACTCTATCGGAATATCATCTGGTCCAACGGCTTTTCCATTTTGCATTCCATTTAAAGCTTGTTCTACTTCTGAAATTTGAATTCTACGATAAAAATTTAAATTTCTATACTCATTTGACCTACTTAAATTACCTAAATTAAGTTGGTCTCCTAAACCTTCATTAAAAAGTTGATAAAAATATCTCTTCCACCGCTCTTTTATTTCTTCATCATTTACTAGTACCCTATTGCATTCATCTTTAATACATCTTATTTGATTAAGATCTTTTGTCTTCCTCTCTCTCACTTTAGCTATTCTATAAATGTCTCTTTCCCCTTCTTTTGTATCTAATTTTCGATATAACCGTTCAAAAGTTTCAGTCTTAGCTTCATTCACTGCTTTCTTAGCTTCTTTCTTGGCTATTGTATATTTTTTCAAATTTTCCTCATTTTTACAAATATTTAATTTCTTATATGCTATTCGTTTTTCCTTGACTTTCTCTTGCACTTTTTCATTCCACCACCAAGATTCTTTACTTGGTGGTGCATGTCCCTTTGACTCACCGAGTACACTCTTAGCTACTATTTTCAATTTTGATACCATTTTATCCCACATACATCGTATTAGGGTCCTCAGATATGTCATCTAATACTTGTACTCCTACCTTCTCTTTGAATATATTTAGTTTCTCATCCTTTAACTTCCACCACTTAATTCTAGGGTTGTATATTTTCCTTCTATTAATACTATATTTGAGGCGTATATCCAATACTACTAACCTATGTTGAGTAGTTAAACTTTCTCCAGGAATAACCTTACAATCTTTACAAATCTTTCTATCTCTCTTCCTAACCATAAGAAAGTCAATTTGTGATTTATTATTTCCACTTTTGAACGTGACTAAGTGTTCTTCTCTTTTCTTAAAAATGTATTACTTAGTATAAGATCATATGCTATTGCAAAATCCAATATAGTTTTATCTTCTTCATTTCTTGTTCCAAACCCATAACCCCTATGCACCCTCTCATATTCGTCATTTTTCACTCCGACATGCCCATTTAAATCGCCTCTTATTAAAATCATCTCATTTGACGGAATATTTTGTAATACTTCATCCAAGTCCTCCCAAAACCTTAATTTGGTATTTTCATCTAATCCTATTTGAGGTGCATATACACTAATTACGTTTATAGTTTCTTTCTCCACTACTATTTTGAGAGCTATAATTCTATCCCCCTTTCTAATTACTCCTATAACTTCATCCTTTAACGAACTATCAACAATAATACCCACTCCATTTCTTGTTTTACTCTTCCTCAGATACCATAACTTAAAACCCGAGTTCTCTATCATCTTTGCCTTCTCACCAACCCATTTTGTCTCTTGTACACATACAATATTAATTTTTCTTCTAATCATCGTATCTACTATCTCCATTGTTTTACCAATGAGGGTTCCTATGTTCCATGTACCAAATCTTAGACTACTAGTTTTTCTATAATATTTGTTCTTACCCAACCTATGGTGTGAGAACTCTTGCTTATTTAACACTACACCCAAGTTCTCATGGAGATGTAGCGGTCCTTGCCGATACGTTGCAGTCGGACCCTGCAACGTGAACTCTAGCATATTTTTCACTACACTCGAGTTCTGAAAATGTAGCGGTCCTTGCCGAGACATTACAGTCGGACCCTGTAATGCGTTCCTTCCGAGGAACAACCTAGCATTAGCATAATAGTTTGATTGATCCATTCATTGAACATTTGCCTTAGTTTAACGCTGGCTGGCAACCTAACGCAACCCTCCTCCTTTATCCGGGCTTGGGACCGGCCACAACAAGGTTAACTTATCCGGCGAAAAATCTTTCACGCTGAAAAATTCTATTAGTAGCCCTATTTACAAATGTGCAACGAAGAAATTTATAAGTTGGATAAAAAATAAGTTACTTTTATTTTTTTTAAATTTGTACACATCTTTTATGATTGATTTGATAAATATGTTTGTTTGAATTGGTTGTGTAGGCAAAATTTTTGTCGAGATATCTTTGGAATGTGGAACAATGTGATATTGGCATAGGTGAAGTAATTGTTGTAAAGAGTTGACAACAAGGAAATGATTTGAATTGTGGTGTTTATATTTGTCTATGGGGTGAACACTTTGCCCGAGATAATTCAACATTTTGGAAAGAAGAATGGGACACATCAATCAAAGGGTATAGAGCTCAGATTTCTTCGGTCATTTTGTCTGATAAACGAGGCTTGTTCAAAGAATTGAAATGACTTATCAATGCATTGTCAGTGCTTCGACGATCTTGTCTGATAGTTGTTATGTATTGGTGACGATGGAGATATAATTATGTTTTAAATTGGTGTCCTGATATTATGAATTTGTAGAACAGTATTTTGGTGGGATGATAATTTCATGTTTAATGTATGAATTGGCCTTTGAGTGTTGGATTTATGGTATTAGTCTTGCCCTTTTCTTCTTCTACTTTTGTAGTGATGGTATGTTATTCGTGCGTTAAGATCATGCCGAATTTTTTTAATATTTAAGGGGACAAAATAAGTACCAATTGATTAATATTAATTACTTCTTATACCTATTTAGGTATTATATTTTTATTTCACGAATTACACACACAATAATTGAATCAGGGTATTTAATGGGATAAAATAAGTATCCATTGACTAAAATTAGGTATCATTTTTAACAATTTATTTATCATATTTTTACTTCATGAATGTCAAACAAAAGTCACTAATATTAACTTCAATGTATATTTAAGGGGTCAAAACAAGTATTGGTTGACTAATATTTAAGTTTATTTCATGAATCCCATAAACAAATTAAAGTCACTCAATAATTGAATCAGAGTATTTAATGAGCCAAAATAAGTATTCATTGACTAAAATTTGATATTTTTTAAAATAATTTAGGTATTATATTTTGTTTATTTCATTATCTAGAACATTTGTACTCAGTACTCCCAAATTTGATTCTCTCGTACTCGGATCTTGGGTTTCCATACTCGACTAGATGCTTCTATAGGCATCCCACCAATTTCTCGAGTACGAGGAACCTTGGACGAGTACCATTGTCCAACAAACATGTTTCCTTCTCTGACTAACTGAGTACCCAACATTACTTGTGCTTTTGTACTCGGCACACCTAATTTCGAGTCTCTTGTACTCGGTTCTTCCGAGTACAAGACTCTATACTTGAGTATGAGCCTTCTCATACTCTTTCCCGAAAATGAATACTTGAGCCTTCTCTTTTTAGTTTGCAGAGTACCTGAATTTTGGTCCAGTGTTTTAGGGGGTCTTCTCCGATGAACCCTTAAGCTTTTAACTCTGCTAACACCCCTTGGAATTTATCTCCGAATTTTTGTTGTGTGATTCCTGTCGAATAATGCACCATCTTCTGAATATGAATATAATCATTTTCTTCAAGCTCTAATTCTTCAATTGCAGCTACAGTAGGGGCAAATGGCAGAGTATCTATGGTTGTCAGATTTTTATAAAAGGTTACTGAGTTACCTGTTAGGGCAATCAACCCGTGATATGGTTTTGATGTGTGTGGCAAAGGGTTTAAGTTAGGATGATTGGATTTGATATGTGCGTTGGAGTCTTGCAGGACTTAGTAATTCGCACATGAAGATTAGGCAAGTGTCACCACTCACAACCTCGTGCTTGAGTCAGAGAAGGAGCATTGCAGAGTCATGCGCTTGATGCTGCCGAGGGACCGCTAGACGAGATGACTTGAAGTGAAGCCAAGGAAGTAGACTTCAAGGGCAAGAGACGCGAAGGAGCATTGCAGAGTCGTGCGCTTGATGTTGCCGAGGGACGTGGCCGCAAATGAAGAGAGCTTCGGCGAGGGACTTCGAGTGAGATGAGAGAATTAGTGAATTGTAAGTAGCTCATTAGGTGAACTTGGCCGAATGGCTGAGTGTCGGAGGCTCGACCACAAGGATTGAGGTTTACCTGACCGTCGGAAGCTCAAACGGATGTTAAGTTTGAGTTTTACTCACACCGATCCGCCATGTCATGGCAATGATCGCTCAAGTCGATCGACAATCGATCGTGTTAGCCGGGCCGATCAAGTCGATCATCGCCGATCGCTTAAGGGAAGCAACACTGATCACACCGCATGGGCACGAGGCTAGTCGATCTCGCGGGTCACTCGATCGAAGTCGACATCACTCGATGAAAGCATCAATCGATCGATCATCCGATCGCTGGAGAAACTGCGGATCCCGTGAATTTGGTCCGCAGTCAAGAGTCGTTGAGGTGACATCACCGATCGATGAAAGCATCAGATCGCCATCGTGTTAACGGGAAGAAATCCCCTTTCTCTATAAAGAGAAGGGGTGAGGGCTTTTGGGAGGTTAATGCTTGGACTCCTAACAACTCCCAAAGTGCCCTAAATATTTTCTACTCTTCTACTTGTGCTAATCTTCATTCTATTGTAAGAAGAGTGATTCTTGTATAAAAGGTTACCTCCACCTAGCTTGGTGCAAAGGAGAGAATAGTGGAAAGTTTGAGGCATGATTCACCTTGGACGAATCGGACCGTGGATTAGCGGCGAGGCCGTGAACCATGTTACATTGTGGTGTTAGCATTTGTGCCTTCTATTCTTTACTTTACCTTGTCTTAATTGTTTATATTAGTATATTCCGCTTGCGCTAATTAAGTTTGTAGACGATTAAGAATGACTTCCGTTCATACGATGAAAGAGGGCTATTCACCCCCCTCTAGCTGGCCAATATCGATCCTACAAGTGGTATCAGAGCCAAGTCGCTTGTCGAGGACTAACCGCCGCAACAAGCACTACATCAAGAGATGGCCGGCTCAAATATCCATCTGACAAAGTTCGAGGGGGAATTTGCATGGTGGAAGAAACGCATGGAGGTATTTTTCGAAACTGATTTCAAAATTTTGTTAATAATGGAAAATGATTTTGAGATACCTAAGGATGAAGAAGGGGAGCCATTGGAGAAATCAAGGTGGAGTAAGAGGCAAAGGGAAGAGTACTTGGCGAACTCAAAAGTCAAACATCACCTCTACAACGTACTCCCCCAACAAGAAGTGAATCGGATAAGGGAATGTGCAAGTGCCAAGGAGATGTAAACTCATAGAGATTCATGAAGGCACATCTGAGGCCAAACTAGCAAGGAGAGATGTCCTACACTCCCAATTAAGCAACACTAAACTCGAAAAGGGAGAGAAGGTAAAATCTCTACATTCTAGGTTTAAAGAAATTTTAACCGGTTTGACAAGTGTAGGGGAGAAGCTTTCCAACCGAGATATGGTAATGAAGGCTATAGATGTCTTTCCCCGGTCCTCAAGATGGAGCTCAATGGTGGATTCTTTCTACATCTCTAAGAACCTAGAAGTTAGCACCTTGGAGGATTTCTTCTCCACCATGGAGCTACACGAAACAAGGCTTGAAGGAGTAGTAGAAGAGCCAAGACTTCAACCATCAAGAGGAGTAGCCTTAATAGGCAACAAGGGGAAGAAGAAGTTGGAGACTCCTTCCTCCTCCGATGAAGCATCCTCCTCCTCCTCCATGGATAGCACGGAAGAAGCATACATGGTAAGAAAGGTAAGACATGCTTTGAAGAATTTTAAATTTAATAAATCTAATGATAGGAGAAGAAAACCAAGGGGGAAGATAATTTGCTATAATTGCCAAGGAGAGGGACACATAAGGGATAATTGCCCCCTCTTGAACAAGAGCAAAGAAGAGAGGAGAAAGAAAGAAGAAAAGAAGAAGAAGTGGAGCAAGAAGAAGGAAGAAGAGAAGAAGGCCAAAGAAAAGGGGAAGGCCAAAGCACTCAAGGCAAGGACATGGGATGATCCTTCTTCTTCATCATCCTCATCCGAAAAAGAAGAACATGTTTACTTAAACCTTGCCTTGATGGCATTTGATGATCTAGACTCCACCTCCTCCTCCGAAAAAGAAGAAGCAAGCTTAAGTGAGGAGAGCTCAAGTGAAGGGGGAGCTTCTTCTACATCCTCATCATCGGAAGAGGATTTGGTAAGTGAGGTAACAAATCTACCTCCTAAGAAAATTATGTCAATAATTTCTAGCCTTACTAAGGACTTATTTAGGGCTAAGAAAAAGAATAAATGCATGCTTGATCAAATTAAGGACTTAGAAGAAAAACTAGAAAAAGCATGCTTAAATATTAATAATAATATTTCCTCTAGTCTCAATGATGCATGCTCACATGATAACTATGTGTCTTTTAATGTTAGTGATGCATGTATGGATGAAAATAGGGTCTTAAGGGAAAAAGTAGACCATTTAACCAAGGCCATAGAAAAATTCACCATAGGCTCCAACACTTTGAACATGATCATAGGGAGCCAAAGGGCAAGCTTCAATAGGAAAGGCCTAGGATATAAGGAAAATAAAAATGAAAAGGCCTATAAATGTTTAATTGCTAGGAGTCAAGATAAAAAGAAAACAATAGATAGAAAATGGATCCCTAAGGAATTTTTAGTGAACCCCATAGGAAAGAATTTGTTTTGGGTTCCTAAATCCATCCTTAAGGGTTAGAAAAACCCTAGGATAATCAACCATAAGGATTTCACCTATATCATATTATTTGGTTGACTTAGGATGGTGGGGACTTAATTTTTGAAATAGTGTTGGGTGATGATAATGTGCCCATAAATTGATAATAATGTTTAAATCATGATACTTAATGTAATTGTTATGTAAGTTTGCAATCATGATTTATGATCTTGACATTTAATATATAATCATGGGCAATAGGATTTAAATCATGCTTTAGGTGATACTTGAATTATTATCATGATTTTATACCTAATGCATGATCACAAATTGATTGATATATTTGTTTCATGATCACATTGTGAAATTAATTCATATATTTGTATGATCATGTGGTATGTTAGGATGATACTTAACCATGGGTAGAATTGCATGAAATTGAAGGTTAAGTACACAAATACCTTTAGTAACATCTCACATTCACCATAAGGATAACTTTGATTGAAAACATAGTATGGGTGAGATGATAGGATGATACAAATGGTCCACTAATGCCTATGGCATTTAGATGGTCATTTAAAGTATCAAAATAGCAATAATAGACCAATCATGAGGAAGGCTTATGTTTAATTCATAGACATATTGCCCAAAGATCATTGTTGGATATTTCTAATATTTTCAAAATAATTTCTTACTTTAAAATCTGTGCTTTCATGTTTTGAAATAATTTAAAGAAAAACTAGGCTTTAAAATTGATACAAACTTTAAATATTTTCTAACTTTTGATATTTTGCCTAATTTTTGAAAATATAATGATTTTTCATGGAAAACTATTTTTCATTGATAAAGGAACTTACAAGAAATGTGTTCCCCAAATTTCATGATTTTTCAAATTTTATAGAATTTTTTATGCATTTCTGAAATTCAGTCCAAAAATCAAAAAATCCTGAAATCAGAGTGTCAGTCGACTGGTAGTCTGAACCAGTCGACTGATCGACTGAAAACATGCCGAGTAACCTTCTTTTATTAGATTTTAAGGCATGTTTTGGTGATTTTTGTTTCCTAGACTTGATGTCATGTTTGAATAACTTAGTTTAATCTTTTTGATGGTGTCAAAGGGGGAGAAATATGTATGTTTAAGTAAGTTATATTAAGGGGGAGAATTGCATTTAGGGGGAGTTTCATGTATTAAGGGGGAGAGTTGATAATCATGTTTATTCACATGCTTTCTTACCTTAATATTTTTATCAAATGTTTACCTAACTTAAACGGATTGCCACACATCAAAAATAGGGAGATTGTTAGGGAAATCAACCCGTGATATGGTTTTGATGTGTGTGGCAAAGGATTTAAGTTAGGATGATTGGATTTGATATGTGCGTTAGAGTTTTGCAGGACTTAGTAATTTGCACATGGAGCTTAGGCAAGTGTCACCACTCACAACCTCGTGCTTGAGTCGGAGAAGGAGCATTGCAGAGTCATGCGCTTGATGTTGTTGAGGGATCGTCGGACGAGATGACTTGAAGCGAAGCCAAGGAAGCAAACTTCGAGGGCAAGAGATGTGAAGGAGCATTGCAGAGTCATGCGCTTGATGCTGCCGAGGGACGTGGCCGCGAATGAAAAGAGCTTCGGCGAGGGACTTCGAGTGAGATGAGAGAATGAGTGAATTGTAAGTAGCTCATTAGGTGAACTTGGCCGAATGGCTGAGTGTCGGAGGCTCGATCGTAAGGGTTGAGGTTTACCCGACCACCGGAAGCTCAAACGGATGCTAAGTTTGAGTTTTACCCGGCACTAGTCGATTGTCATGTCATGGCAGTCGATCGCTCCAAGTCGATCGGCAATCGACTGGTGTCAGCTGTTGGATCAAGTCGACATTAGTCAACTACTTAAGGGAAGCAGTCGACTGATCGCACTGTGCACGGACACAGAAGCTAGTCGAGCTCGTGGGTCACTCGACTGGAAGTCGACATCAGTCGACTGATGAATGCATCAGTCGACTAATCATCCGACTATTAGAGAAACAACTACGAATCCCATGAATCCGGTCTGGTCAATAGCTGTTGGAGGTGACATCAGTCAACTGATGAAAGCATCAGTCAACTGCCGTTGTGTTAACGGGAAGAAATCCCGTTTCTCTATAAAGAGAAGGGGTGAGGGCTTTTGGGAGGTTAATGCTTGAACTCCTAACAACTCCCAAAGTGCCCTAAATGTTTTCCACTCTTCTATTTGTGCTAATCTTCATTCTATTGTAAGAAGAGTGATTCTTGTGTAAAAGGTTACCTCCACCAAGCTTGGTGCAAAGGAGAGAATAGTGGAAAGCTTGAGGCATGATTCACCTTGGACGAATCGAACTGTGGATTAGTGGCGAGGCCGTGAACCACGTTACATTGTGGTGTTAGCGTTTGTGCCTTCTATTCTTTACTTTACCTTGTCTTAATTGTTTATATTAGTATATTCCACTTGCGCTAATTAAGTTTGTAGACGATTAAGAACGACTTCCGTTCATACGACAAAAGAGGGCTATTCACCCCCCTCTAGCCGGCCAATATTGATCCTACATTACCTTCAATCCTGACTCCTCCTTGCATTGCTCGTATAAAATTACAACCCAGTATCATCTAGATATTTTCTCCGAGCCTCATAGGAAACACATAGGTATAAGGAATTCTAAAACTATTTTCCCCAATGATCATCTTTCCTCCTTTGAGCTTTATGTTTGCTGTTGCTTTAATCGTAATGCTATTGAAGTGAACCACAAAAGGATTTTCCTCCAAGGCTGCCTTTGGTACTGAGTCTTGATTAATACAACATGTGGTGGCGCCTGTATCCAGAATAGAATTTACTTTGAAGGGTGGAATACTTGAGCTTTTCTAATAAGTATTGTGAATGAATACTAACGAGTATTATAAATGAATACTAACGAGTATTATAAATGAATACTCATAAGTATGATATCGAATTACGTATTGTGGATGATTACTAATAAATATTATAGATGAATACAAATAACTACGATATCGAATTACATATCAAATTCAAGATTAAATTCTAAGTGTAGTTTTTTAACCGAATTCGAGTAGTTAAAGGGCCATAACAAGTATCACTTGATGAAAATTAGGTATTTGTTGTATCACTTTAGGTATACTATTGTTATTTAAGTGTTTAAGGGGTCACGTCAAGTAGCATTTGATAAAAATTACATACTCGTTGTATCACTTTAGATATTCTATGGTTTATTTGATGAATGTCAAATAAGTCATTCAAGATTAAATTCTAAGTGTAGTTTTTTAATCGAATTTGAGTAGTTAAAGGGACATAACAAGTATCACTTGATAAAAATTAGACATTTTTTGTATCACTTTAAGTATTCTATTGTTATTTAATTGTTTAAGGGGTCACATCAAGTACCACTTGACAAAATTAGATATTCGTTGTACCACTTTAGATATCCTATAGTTTATTTGATGAATGACAAATAGTCATTCAAGATTAAATTTTAAGTGTAGTTTTTTAACCGAATCGAGTAGTTAAAGGGTCATAACAAGTATTACTTGATAACAATTAGGTACTCATTGTATCACTTTAGGTATTCTATTATTATTTAAGTGTCTAAGGGGTCACGTCAAGTAACACTTGATAAAAATTAGATACTCGTTGTGTCACGCCCTGAGAGTATGTCGTGCCGAAAAGAAAACGAACGACATCTCCCCTATATGTGGCAACATATCGGGTTAATACAAGGTCGTAGGCCCACAACAACAACATAATATAAAGATATCAACATAACAAACACAGCGGAAACTTACTGACAGATAAAATAAGATACAAAGACCCAACTGTGCACTCTGGAGTGACTTTGACACAACAAGAATCACAAC
Source organism: Wurfbainia villosa (assembly GCA_025175895.1). Taxonomy (NCBI): domain Eukaryota; kingdom Viridiplantae; phylum Streptophyta; class Magnoliopsida; order Zingiberales; family Zingiberaceae; genus Wurfbainia; species Wurfbainia villosa. Next base: position 39,145,135 of record CM046006.1, read on the forward strand.
AGAAATCACATCAAAGACCAAATACATACATTACATCCGTATATCATAAATACGGAAACAACACAGGGTAAAATCCCAAAACAACAATGCAGAATACATATCCATCTGTTTGGTGTGAGATGGGATCAGCTGGTGGAGCTCCGAACGTCCAAGGCAATCTTCTACCTGTTACCTGGGCTACAGGAAACCTAGGGTCCGGGGTGGTGAGTATAAACTCAGGGGTAATATATAGAAAGTGCATGAATAACATATAAGGATATAGAGATCTACAAGTATACATGTGAAGATCTACATGTATACAGCATGAGTCCAATAGACATACAGTCCTATCCAAATCTAATAACAAGTAACCACAATATAGTCATACTCAATGTATATACTAAATTGATCAACTGAATATGAAGTAATGTACCAACATACCTGACGGTCTACAAAACCATAAACTATATCATCCTGAACAGATATACAATAACATAACCCATATAACGTACAAAATCAATCCCTTACCTGACCAACACTCATACATATGAACAGTATATAATCACATGTAATAACATCCCGATCCATACTAGACTATGACATGATGCTAATCATATGCATACAATAGTCTGGACCAACATATATATCATGCTCAACACATAGCAGTATAAAATATGCAAATGACATGTATCATGATGTACAAATATATGCAGCAATCATATCTCAATCAAATGCAGCATCTCACAAGCATATGTAAAACATATATCAAATACATGCATACATATATATCAACAATGCATATGCATGGCCATGTCTGCGGACTCATCCAACCACGACTCCAGTATGACCAGAGTGGCACGACATGATAACTATCCCAACTCCAGCCGCCACCACTCTCGAGTGACCGAGTTGGGTAGTATGAAATATTAGCTAGCCGTCATAGAGCTATATGCTACTCACACGGGGGTCCCTGCTGCTAGCCGTTCCGTCCCTACCCATGAGTAGACGAGCACGGCACCCAGGACAACTGCACATCACACGACCATCGTTTATAGTGGGTGAGTGCGCTAACTACCACTCCGCACAGTGGCCAAGTGCGCATCTCCAGCTACCACCATTCATAGTGGCCAAGAATGGCACGCACAACAATGCTCTGCACTCAACCCTGCAACCACTATCCCGAGTGGCCGGGGAGGTAGGATGACTGACGACTCGTCTCAACCACAAGGGAGACCCCAGTCAACAGCTTGCATGCAATGTAATGATGCATAGCTCCGCATATGTATCCTTGCAATATTCCCTATCCCTTAGGGAGTCCTGGTCAACCAGAAGTCAACTATGCAAGGACTACAATCTACAAGACTTTCTATCGTACAAAGAGTCATACAAATCTGACAATCATCCACGCTAAGACCTCTAGTCAGTAGCGAGATACTATCGACCGTCTATATAACCATACATAGGCACACAATCCATAATGGATATACCATCACGCTAGGACCCCTAGTCCATAGCCACATACTGACAACTGCACACTTATCTATGCACAGACAACTAGATCCACCATAGATACACAACTACTAGGTGTACGATACAACAATTGACTTCATAATCTGATCCATCACCTAACCCTAGTGATGTAACACAGTATCCCAATCTGAGGTCACAAAGATAACCCTAACCACCTGTACTTACTAAACATCCATCAACTAACACATTATAGGGTTTATAGTTCTTATCCGTGCTAGATAATCAATGAAGTAACAACAATATATCTCAAAGGTCAAGGCAGTACAAGCATATGATTAAATAAGAGTGGATCTAAGATCAAAGCAATAACATAAGTCCAAATTCATGCACCAGATTCAGATCAAAACTACCTGACCAGGGTAGATATTACCCACCTGATACGAAGCTCGAACTAATCCTCAAGCCCGGGGACCTGCCTCGTACTCCAAACCTGCACATAATAACAAACTATGATTAAGTACAAGCCTCTGATAAGTATACGAACAAAACACTACTTCGTTTCTATGTTCGCATCCCTTCCCCATCTACGAGTTAGAAATCCTGAGCATCCCAATCTGATACATCCTAACCCAACTCATAATAGAACACGACATCCACAGGATCAATTAAGGTAAATAGATCTAAATAACACTCATAATCGATCACGAACTACCCTTGAAGACAATCGGCCGAAGACCATCACAATCAACAAACCCACAAACTTCAACAGTGAAAGATTTCACCTTCCAACACAATCCACAACCCAACCATTATAAACTCCCCAACCAACAACTAAGGAAATCAACTAGATCAACAATGAACTACTTACATAACACGCTATTTCAAAACCGTATCAACAGCTTCCTTACCTCGTCTCCACCACTCATCGCTGCACAACCATCCAATAGCATATATACAGAACATCAACCTTTACACAACCAAAATCATCGACCCCTCGATTTCAATTCGGATCATCAATCGATTACTATTCTAAAATCAATAACAACAATAACTGAAATCTAAACCACATCTAAAATCAGAGTTGCAATTTAGCTCCTCTTTTCATCCCACACACACCCATCGGCTACCACCCCAAACAGGGTAGATCCCATATCCCAATTCCATCCTCACTGGATCGAAGACAAAAAAATCTACCCAACCCATCCATCGACAACACTGCATACAGAATTTACCAGATGGAAACGAAAGGTGGAATCAAAGCTTACCAGCCAACTCCTCACCGGTAGCACCCCTCCCCCAGTTGCTTTGTTCACTGGAACAACCGAGCTCCACCAATGCCAAACCAATCCAAGCTAAATCAGAAACCTGCATTGAGATCTCATCTCACAAGAGGAAGAAGATAGACCTTTACCTACCCTCGGCAGGAATCGTGAAATCCAGCTCACGATCAGAGACCCAGCAGTTCCACCGCTGACCCTTGGCTCCCAGCGAGGACTCCTCACCGGAATCAAGCTCGGAAACCTAAAATCAGAGATCCCCTCCGGCGACACGATCCTCCACCTCAAGTGCGTCGACAACAGCCGCCTCGCGAAGGAAGAGTGGAAGAATCAATGAGGTATCTAGGGCTAGGAACCAGCTAACCTCCGATCGGAGTTCATCTAGGGCGGCGGCATTGTCGGGCCACTCTCCCAAGGACATCGGCGAGCTGAGATCGGGCGACAGGATCGCTCGGAGAAGAAGACGACGTGGAGATTGCGATGAAGAAACAGAGGAAAAAGGAAATCGCGCTAGTTTCGGCCTTATAAACCAACAGTTAAGCTAGCCTAGGTTGACCCAAATTAGTTGAGCTAGTTCAAGTTTAACCCAAAGCTAACCCAAACACCCATTTAAGCTTAAGTCTTCCTCGTATGGACTTCTTTTGAATCCGAAAAAAATCCTAAAAATTCCTGAAAATTCCACGAGCTAATTCTCAATTAGCAAGAGCTATTATTTTATTTTATTTAATATATTTTTTTTCGTATCTTCCATTCTCCCCCACTAATAAAAATTTGGTCCCCAAATTTCCGATTCATGTATGAGTATGAGATGTCACAACTACCATCTCAAGTATCCGAGGCAAAGTCACACCTCAAGTGACTAAGTGGGGTACTGAACTCGAATATTATATTCTAGCTCTTATATACACTCTCAATCGACCTATTACAAGGTAAATAACTGTACCAAAGTGGAGCTCTATATCTGTAACCGATGGGAAACTTTGCCAGAATCGTAATGTGAATCATGAATCACTATCAGAAATGATACCCAAGGATACTCCATGGATATAATTCCATCAAGCAATCCAACGAAGTCCATCTTATGGCTCGGAAGAAAATGAGCGGACTTAGCTAATCGATCATTGACTACCCAAATCCTATCAAGTCCTTGCCAAATTCTAGATAATCTCCCAACATAGTCTAACGTACTAGGCTCCCACTTCATCATGGTACGTAACCCTACCGATCACAATATTTTACCTTTGCTTGTTGGCATACCCAACATCAAACTACGCAATCAACCGTGTCCTATATATCGTTCCACCAACATGAATGTCTCAATACTCACTATTTTCAGATACACTCCGAATAAATCATCACTCACGAATGAAGAGTCTCCTGAAATAACTCTTCCTAAAGCGAATGCAACTCTGGGAACCACCATCCTTCCCAGAGACGAAGATTTATTCTCACAAGAAAAATTAATCTAATGTCCAAAATTCACTCTGTCACCCAGAACTAAAAGTAACTGGAAGACTATAATGACTAATCTCGCTAGCTTCTCAACTAGCATACACATAATAAACGTCTCATTCAACTGCATCGGGATCGCTCCTAATCTCTAAAATGATGCATCTGCGTACAATACCCTTCCATCCATATCGGATGGATTAACTAACACTGACACAAAAGTCAGCCACCTTCTAGGCCTTGAAACCTAGCTTCCCAAGCTTCCGACCAAGTGATTTCCATCACCTTCTTAGTCCAACAAATCATCTAAGAAGGAAACCACCAACGGGTCCAGTCGCTTCATGAACGACTAAATCATCGATAAGTCTCACAACATTATCAACATCTCCTAAAATTCTTACCAAGTACGAAATGTCATCTTCTATACACCTCCATCCTTTTACTCCAAACAGATGATATCTCAATCATCACACCCACAAGGGTAATTGTATGACATCAAGTCACTACAACACTCCAATTATAAATCAACCCTAGGATATACACAGGTGTCCTTTAGCGGATCTAAACAGACCACTTGACAAAATTATATATTCGTTGTACCACTTTAGATATTCTATAGTTTATTTGATGAATGATAAATAGTCATTCAAGATTAAATTCTAAGTGTAGTTTTTTAACCGAATCGAGTAGTTAAAGGGTCATAACAAATATCACTTGATAAAAATTAGGTACTCATTGTATCACTTTAGGTATTCTATTATTATTTAAGTGTTTAAGGGGTCACGTCAAGTAGCACTTGATAAAAATTAGATACTCGTTGTATCACTTTAGATATCTTATAATTTATTTGATGAATGTCAAATAAGTCATTCAAGATTAAATTTCAAGTGTAGTTTTTTAACCAAATTAGGGTAGTTAAAGGGTCATAACAAGTATCACTTGATGAAAATTAGGTATTTGTTGTATCACTTTATGTATGCTATTGTTATTTAAGTGTTTAAGGGGTCACATCAAGTAGCACTTGATAAAAATTACATACTCGTTATATCACTTTAGATATCCTATGGTTTATTTGAGGAATGCCAAATAAGTCATTCAAGATTAAATTCTAAGTGTAGTTTTTTAACCGAATCGAGTAGTTAAAGGGTTATAACAAGTATCACTTGATAAAAATTAGGTATTCATTGTATCGCTTTAGGTATTCTATTATTATATAAGTGTTTAAGGGGTCGCGTCAAGTAGTACTTGATAAAAATTAGATACTCGTTGTATCACTTTAGATATCTTATAATTTATTTGATGAATGTTAAATAAGTCATTCAAGATTAAATTTCAAGTGTAGTTTTTTAACCGAATTCGAGTAGTTAAAGCGTCATAACAAGTATCACTTGATGAAAATTAGGTATTTGTTGTATCACTTAAGGTATGCTATTGTTATTTAAGTGTTTAAAGGGTCACGTCAAGTAGCACTTAATAAAAATTACATACTCGTTGAATCACTTTAGATATCCTATGGTTTATTTGATGAATGACTTATTTCAAGTGTAGTTTTTTAATCGAATTCAAGTAGTTAAAGGGCCATAATAAATATCACTTAATAAAAATTAGATATTTGTTGTATCACTTTAGCTATTCTATTGTTTATTTTATGAATGCCAAATAAGTACTTACTCATATTCTATGGTGAGTGGAGAACATGTTGTTGGGTTTCCGGTACCGCGGTGTGTGTGTGTTCGATCACGTTTCGTAAACATGAACACAGCGGAAGCAATAAAAAATAATAAATCTACATTTATTACAACACACACAACACACGCATGCATATTACAACAAGTGTAGACATAACCGTAAATTTAAATTTGCAATAAAAGGAAATTTATCTATGTTATACCTTTCGTATGACGTGTAGCGGGAACGGCATCAACCGGAACGATCCTCGCTAGAATCGTCTCTATCCGTATCCACGCCGAGTTCCTCGGGATGACTTCGTTAAGCCATGAGATTCGTCTTCGTACGGGTTACTAGCCTCGTGTTGAAGACGACGTGATCGAGAGATGATCACGATCCGAATCCAAATTCGGATCCTAATACGAGTTCTCAAAACTCGCTTCTCCGGAGAGGTATTCGTCAACCAATTGACGAATCCTTCGTCCTCCACCTCAGAGGATTACCGGAGATCGAATCCCTGGTAAGTTATCCGCTGTCGGAGCTCTAACCGTCGTCCAAATGACGCTCCGACTAGAGAAGAAGAAGCTGTCCAGAAAACTGGACAGCTTGGTGGAGGAGTAGGCGCCGGCCAAAACAAGGAAGCCAAGTGCTCACCTTATCGCCACACCCAAGGAAGATCACCGGAGCACCAACCGGCAGCAGCTCGACGCCGGCGAGGGGGAAGGAAGCAACCTTCTGGACGCCGGTTGGAGGAGCAATGGGCGGCGGCAATGGAGTTAGCGCCAACTCCTTCAATGGGGTGGGCGGCAACTAGGTTTAGGGCTCTTCAATTAGGGCTTAATTATCCATTAAGCCCTCTTTTATAGAGAACTAATTCTCTTAATGGTTATTGGATCATAACCATTAGGCCCGTTAACCCGCTCCATTAAGATAAGTTAAAATAAACCAAACCATGATGGTTTATTTTAAGTTAAAACGAACCGAACCAACTTTTGGTTCATTCGTTTAAAATAAACCAAACCCTTTGGTTTATTCTCCTCCATTGGATTAGAACCAAACCATTTTGGTTCGTCCATTATGTCTTCATAAGACACGGCCCATCCACGCTTCCATTGCGACTGAAACGATTTCATGCTCACTTTATGTTTGGTCCAACCAAACCTAGTTTCTCTCGGTCTGAGAATCCAATTCTCAAGCTCGTTTTAAATCCTTTGGATTATGCTCGTTGTGCGTGTGACCAAATAGGTTCTTGGTTTATGTTGGCCGTCTATAATTAACCATTAATTATAGAACGATCATGAGTGGCACGTAGTAGTACATCATGATCCCCAATTAACCGAAAAGATCAACGGTTGATCCAGAACTATTTCTGAAACCCTTCAGTAGCTCGAATGAATCGTGCCCCATTCCCTTCACTCATCTTATACCCACTTGGTTCAGGACATGGTCTATTGTGCCAGTCCCCACTAGGCTGACTACGTCACACCTAGCCCAAGTATCATTTCCTCGTCCTACGGATTCTAGTTACTCCACATGTATCGAAGAGTACCTTACTCTAAACATGTAATGCTTTGGCCAAAGACTTTAGTAACAATCCGATGAGAGGCCATGGGTATACATCTCCTCGCAAGGAGTGGTGAATCCTTTATAGGCTATTCAAACACCTTCGATCACTTCGACTTATACCCAATCATCCCGGGTCCACATCTCCTTAGAGATGCTTGCTTAAGATGTCAAAGCATAATTCTCTATGATCAAGATGACTTGAATACCGCAAGTCAAAGGAACATCGCACTTAAGCCACAGTAAGAACTTCATTGACATATCTATATATGCAGAGAACCATATGAAGTCTTACGGCTGGTCACTCCAATGAACTAGTTACCATAACTAGCATCCATGATTAACTCCGGACATCACTATGTCTCCAGCCAGTGAGAATCAGCTGCTTGGATACACCAAGGAGTATACCTCGTGCTAGTCTCGACAGAATTGATGGTGTCCAAATCCATCAATTCATCGACTAGGGATAATTCCGATACATCACAATTACACATGTAGAGATACTCACTAGTTGTGATCCAATCACAAATTCTCTCATCTTTGTGAATCGTATCGTGGACATTGATAAATGAGTTTAAGATCCAATCAAATACATAAAACATGTATACTCAAATAGTGAATCTTCATTTATCATATAAATGGTTCATACATAAGGCGATTGCCTTAGGACATCTCTCATATATTACTAACAGACTCCCACTTGGCCTAATGCCAATCGCTACGGTATCCAATACCATAAGATCGAACATGACCCTCAAACTTATTTTGAGGTAATGCCTTAGTCAAGGGATCCGCTAAGTTCCTTTCAGTGGGAATTTTCTCGATTTGTATTTTGTTCCTACTGATGATCTCTCTGATAAGATGATAGCGGCGAACCACATGTTTGAATCACTGATGAGACCTTGGCTCTTTCGCCTGTGCAATTGCTCCATTGTTGTCACAGTAGACCGGTATTGCTTCAACAATGGCCGGAATCACACCAAGTTCATGAACGAACTTTTTGATCCAAACCGCTTCCTTTGCTGCTTCCGAAGCTGCAATGTATTCTGCCTCAGTGGTAGAATCCGCTACAGTCTCTTGTTTGGAACTTTTACAACTCACTGCGCCCCCATTCAAGGTGAACACGTATCCAGACTGAGACCTGGAATCATCCTTGTCTGTCTGGAAGCTGGCATCCGTATACCCGCGTATCACCATGTCCCCTTCTCCATATATTAGGAACACATCCTTAGTTCTTCTCAAGTACTTAAGGATCGTCTTAACAGCCGCCCAATGATCCATTCCTAGATCAGACTGGTATCTGCTTGTGACACTCAGAGCATACGATACATCGGGCCTCGTACATAACATAACATACATGATAGATCCTATTGCGGATGCATAGGGAATCTTACTCATGCAAATCCTCTCGTCTTCTGTGCGCGGACACATACTTCGAAAGGTGTACCCCATGCCTGATGGGTAGGAAACCTTTCTTGGATTCCGACATGCTAAACCTCTTTAGCACTCGGTCTATATATGTAGACTGTGAAAGACCAAGCAACCATTTCGATCTATCTCTATAGATCTTAATCCCGAGGATGTAGGTTTCTTCTCCCAGGTCTTTCATGGAGAATGTCTTGGATAACCAAACCTTCACTGACTGTAAGATTGAAACATCGTTTCCTATAAGTAGTATGTCATCGACATACAATACTAGGAATACGACTGCACTCCCACTAACCTTCTTGTACACACAAGGTTCGTCTGGATTTTGTGAGAAATCAAACTTTTTGATTGTCTCATCAAAATGGATATTCCAGCTCCTGGATGCTTGCTTCAATCCATAAATGGACCGTCGCAATTTGCATACCTTGGTTTTATCAACCGATGTGAAACCCTCAGGCTGTATCATATACACGTCCTCGAGCAGGTTTCCATTAAGGAAAGATGTTTTCACATCCATCTGCCATATCTCATAATCATAATGAGCCGCTATGGCCAGGAGCATCCGAATGGGTTTAAGCATAGCTACAGGCGAATATGTTTCGTCATAATCAACTCCTTGTTTTTGACGATATCCTTTCGCCACCAATCTAGCCTTATAGGTAATCACATTACCATCCATGTCGGTTTTCTTCTTGAAAACCCACTTGCACCCTATAGGCTTTATCCCTTCAGGTGGGTCAACCAAGTTCCAAACTTGGTTTTCATACATGGAATCCATTTCCGACTTCATGGCACCAAGCCACTTATCCCTTTCTGAACTTGTCAGCACTTCTTCATAACCGGTAGACTCCTCATCATCAATGAGTAACACGTCGTTCGATTCGATTAAACTACGAAATCCATATCTCTCGGGAATATTGCGTGTTCTACGGATCTACGAAGATGTGGTGTTACAATAGGTCCAAATTGATTGCTCATCACTATGAGTTGTCTGATTGTGCTTCACCAGGTATCTCATCAATGTCTATTTGAGTCTCTCGAGCCTCCTCAAGCTCGACGACACTCCCACTATTTTCTTGCAAGAGAAACTCTTTCTCTAGAAACACAGCATGCCTTGAAACAAACACCTTTTGTTCCACAGGATGATAGAATTGGTAACCCCTTGTTTCCTTAGGGTATCAAATAAATAGACATTTGTCAGACTTAGCATCCAATTTGTCTGATACAGTCCGCTTCACATAAGCAGGACAACCCCATATCTTCAAGTAAGATACATGAGGTTTCTTACTTTTCCATATCTCATATGGAGTAGTTGAGACTACCTTGGTAGGCATTCTGTTTAACAAGTAAACAGCTGTCTGAAGTGCATAGCCCCAAAAGGACTTGGGAAGAGTTGCATGATTCATCATTGACCTGACCATGTCCAACAAGGTCCGGTTACGCCTCTCAGATACACCATTATGCTGTGGTGTATAGGGCGGAGTCCATTGAGACAATATACCATTGTCTCTTAGATAATCAAGAAACTCTTGACTTAAGTATTCACCACCTCGATCCGATCGAAGTATTTTAATACTCTTGTCATGTTGTTTCTCTACTTCATTTCTGAATTCTTTGAACCTTTCAAAGGCTTCAGACTTGTGTTTCATCAAGAACAAATACCCAAACCGTGAGTGATCATCGGTGAAGGTAATGAAGTAGCTATAGCCTCCTAATGCTTGAGTTGACATAGGTCCACATACATCAGTATGTATTAGACCTAGTAACTCTCCCACTCGTTCACCTTTTCAAGTAAAAGGTAACTTAGTCATCTTGCCTTTTAAGCATGATTCGCATGTATCGTATGAATCCAATTCAAACGATTCCAGAATTCCACATCGGTGTAATTCGGACATGCGTTTCTTGCTTATATGGCCAAGACAACAATGCCACATATAGGAGTCTATTTGATTATCCTTTCGAGCACGCATGTTGCTCGCTTCGATATTGAAAATGTCACTGGATACGTCCAACGTATAAATCCCATTACTCTGTTGGTGCAGGGGCACTAGATAATCGAACCTGTGTTTTGATTATGGCAAAGACACAAAGTTAAGTTTATATCGTTATCTCACGAGCTATCGAGTGTACAGAAAAGTATTAAAGCTGGAGCTGAAGGCTAGCGACACCCGGAGGAAGCCGTGGTGGTCGGGTGACACTCGAGTGACTTCGGAGGGAGCCGAAGGAATCGAGTGGAAGGCCGGAAGCAAGAGCTACTATCGAGGTAAGCTCGTGTGAGTGAGAGATTGTAAGGTCGTGTCCTCTTTACGGGGATGACCGTAGGCGACGATCCGACTAAGACTTCCTGTGGAAGGTCTAGGTCGAGATCGGACGGTTAGAAACCATCGTATTTATCATTTTCTGAGCTAACCTCTCGCAGGAAGTGGGGCGACCGGACATGGACATGGAGCGATCGATGATGCCCATCGATCGGTGAGGCATCACCGATCGATGGGAGGCATCACCGATCCGATGGCGACGATTCAGCTTTTGCGCTAGGTCAAAACGGATAACATTTGACGCGGCCACTTCGCGATAAAAATTTGGAAAAATTCATGATCCGTTCCAAAGAAATAGGAGACAAATTCAGAGGCTAAAGTCTATAAAAGGAGGGGAGGATTCATCTCCAAAAAACATCAATTTTATTCATCAAGTGCTCCTACAACGCCAACGCTCCAACACCGTCATAACGCCGACGCGACACCAAGTTCCAATCTTCTTCGTCGGCAGCAGATTCAAGTAATATTTTTGATATTGTATTCTTTGTTTTTATTCATAACGAGGTGAGGTAGGCTTGTTGCCTCATCCTCGTATATTCGGTTTTGTGATCGTTGTCTCCTACCTCCAACGAGGAGGAGATGTTATAGTGCTTTGCCCTCCGTACGCGGTCTAGGACCGATAGGGCCTTGGAGTAGCAACCGCCGGGTTGTGAACCAAGTAAAATAAACGTGTCATTTTATTTTCCGCTGCTTACTCGCTTACTCGTGCCTTAACAAACGATTACGAACGAAAGATTTTCGATCGCTATTCACCCCCCCCCTCTAGCGACGCTTTTCGATCCAACAATTGGTATCAGAGCGGGGGCGCTAAGATTTGGTGAAACCACCAATCTAGCATGTTTTGGTTTTCTTTTCGTATTTTTTGATTCGTATATTTCTTAGATTTTGTTTCCCGCACTACTAATCCAAGACCAAGTCTTGGTACATAGTTTTTTTTGTTGTGTTTTTGCAAGTACTAATCTCCTTCGGAGTACCTCACGATCTTCGGAGTACCTCACGATCAAACGAGCATAACTTTTGCTACAAGTGGACTCACGAAACGATCTACCCACCAAATCGAAGCTCTCTGAAAGATCTACACTTCTTACGGGGGGTTTACCCCCGTAACAAGCTGTTTCCAGCCCCAAAATCCAACGTTTAGTACCCTTTCAGGGACATCGAAGGTCGTAAGTTTCAAATTTTTGTTAGTTTCTTATCCTCCTTATTTATTTCTGTTTTTTTTCCTATTATTTCCCGCATTACTAATCCAAGACCAAGTCTTGGAATTCTCTTTGGTTTTTATTTGTGTTTTGCAAGATACTTAATGGCTCACATTGAAGGATATAGCACCACTCGACCTCCGTTCTTTAACGGAGATGATTTCCGTTATTGGAAAGGTCGGATGGAGTGTTTCTTGAAAACACAAGTCGAGACTTGGATAATAATCCAAACCGGCTTTGCTTTACCCACCAATGATCAAGGAGAACCCTTGGATTTCAACAAGTGGACAAATGCAACCAAGAGGCAAATCGAAGCCGATGCAAGAGCAACCCAAATATTGCAATGCGGCTTGTCCAAGGAGGAACTCAACCGCATCGGACCATTCATTAGCGCCAAGGACCTATGGAATAAATTAATCGAGCTACACGAAGGAACATCCGATGCTAAGGTATGTAAACGTGACCTTCTTTTCAATAAGTTGCATAACGCAGAACACGAGACACGCAACTACACGCCGCGCCCGTCGGGACATTGTCAACGGCCTACACACCATCGGACACAAGGTCGAAAACCGTGACCTACTAAGGTACGTTCTTAATTCATTTCCTAGGACTACCTTGTGGGCATCCATGGTCGATGCCTACAAGGTCTCTAAGGACCTATCGAAGCTTAGGTTAGATGAATTATTTTCCGAGTTTGAACTTCATGAGCAAACTAACGTGATCTGGGCCGAGAGAGGTATTGCTCTACTTGCAGGACAAAGAAGCAAGCCACCTACTAGGCAAGTAGATGAACTCGAACCCGAAGACGAATCCGAATCCGAAGAGGAGGCCATAATAGTCAACATTGTGCGGAGAATAGTTCGACAAGAAAGGAGGAAATTGAAGAATGAGAACCAAAAGAAAAAGGGAGCAAGGAAAGCCTTCCATGCAACTTGGGACAACAAAGAAGACATAGCTTTCATGGCGAAATCGATTGAATCAGACACGGAGACTGAACCTGAACTTGAGTCAGAACCTGAGGATGACTCGGACTACGAAACTACCTTCAAGTCAAGCCACGGATACGCATCCGGTTCAAAAGATACCCTTAAAGTGAGTCGAACTTTATTTAATACTTTACATAATACGGTTAAGTTTTTGTCTAGGAAATTAACTAAGTCCGAGTCTAGGGTTGAGTCATTACTTGAGGAGGTTGAAACCCTCAAGCAAGAGGCTACTCTAACCTCTTCAACTAGTCAAGTTCAAGAGGGAAACTCAACCCAAATCGAAAAACTTGAGGAGGAGAATTCTCTCTTGAAAGAACGAGTTCAAGAGGTTGAGGCTAGGTTGGAAAGGTTCACATTGGGATCTAAGAACCTTAATCGACTACTTGGAACCCAAAGAGCCGTGTACAACAAAGCCGGACTCGGATTTAAGTCAAAGACTACGAATAGGTCTTATATGTCTATCGTAAATCGTAGTCATCAAAGAGTCCAAGCATGGGTCCCAAAGGTTTTATTAAATTCACATATAAGGACTAACAAGGTTTGGATTCCCCAGGATCAAGTTCATTATTTGAATAGACCATATTGGTTCAATGGTCCAGGGGGAGCTAACACTAAAATAGTATACCCGCTTACTTAGCAAAACCATTGCATGCTTAGAATTTTTGTTAACTTGTGAACTTACTTAGAACACGTACATAACCAACTAAAATCCTTCGAAAAGATTGAGCCTCGGGGAGCCTCTTTTCAGTTAGACTAGGAAATAGTCTTAGGTGAGTCAAGTCATCATTTTCTTGAAAATGGCTTTGTCTAAGGAAGTGGTCGATGATCCGATAAAAGAAGGCCCCTGTGCCTCGCCACGACCTGGAAGCCATGATCTTGAAAAGGTAAACTTGACAAGCCTAGGGTCAAATCCAAATCTAACATAAAATTACTTGAACCTAAATGCACTTAATCAACTTAATTTTAAAATCATCTCACAAAACATATAAGGTGAACAAATTATGAGACACATAGAATGGGTGAGATGTTAAGGATAATTGAAATATACTTAAAACAATCTCTTCAAAATACTACCTATTTTCTCAACTATTGTACTTAACAACTCTTAGGCCAAAGTTTAGCGCCCACTACATCTCTTATACTTCATATATTTGACTAAGGGGGAGAGCAAACTAACCCTAAAGGTTATATTATAAATCTTTAGATTATTGGTGCAGAGGGGCACACCTCGAACCAATCTATCTAACTACTGCTAGACGTATGCTTGGACTCATATTTGATTTATCTAGATGCATGCATATACGATATTGTTTTCAAACCCCTATTTTATACAAAAACCCCAAAAAATTTTTTGATTTATGGCAAAAGGGGGAGAAGAGCAAAAGTTAAGGGGGAGTAACATAAAATTTAATTTTGAAAATTAAATTATTTCTTTCAACACTCACCTAGGGTTAAGGGGGAGTTTTGGTTGAGGGGGAGTTTTTGAAAATGACATTCATCATTTACTATACTGGTTTTATGCTTTAATTTTCCTTAACTTTGTGTTGGTTTGCCATAGATCAAAAAGGGGGAGATTGTTGGTGCAGGGGCACTAGATAATCGAACCTGTGTTTTGATTATGGCAAAGACACAAAGTTAAGTTTATATCGTTATCTCACGAGCTATCGAGTGTACAGAAAAGTATTAAAGCTGGAGCTGAAGGCTAGCGACACCCGGAGGAAGCCGTGGTGGTCGGGTGACACTCGAGTGACTTCGGAGGGAGCCGAAGGAATCGAGTGGAAGGCCGGAAGCAATAGCTACTATCGAGGTAAGCTCGTGTGAGTGAGAGATTGTAAGGTCGTGTCCTCTTTACGGGATGATCAGAGGCACGATCCGACTAAGACTTCCCGTGGAAGGTCTAGGTCGAGATCGGACAGTTAGAAACCGTCGTATTTATCATTTTCTGAGCTAACCTCTGCCGCAGGAAGTGGTTGTCGGCAATGATCACCGGACATGGAGCAAGCCGATCGATGCCCATCACCGATCGATGGGAGGCATCACGATCGATGGTGACGATTCCCTTTTGCGCTTAGGTCAAAACGGATAACGCTTGACGCGCCACTTCGCGATAAAAATTTAGAAAATTCATGATCCGTTCCAAAGAAATAGGAGACAAATTCAGAGGCTAAAGTCTATAAAGGAGGAGGATTCATCTCCAAAAACATCAATTTTATTCATCAAGTGCTCCTACAACGCCAACGCTCCAACACCGTCATAACGCCCAGCGACACCAAGTTCCAATCTTCTTTCGCAGATTCAAGTAATATTTTTGATATTGTATTCTTTGTTTTTATTCATAACGAGGTGAGGTAGGCTTGTTGCCTCATCCTCGTATATTCGGTTTTGTGATCGTTGTCTCCTACCTCCAACGAGGAGGAGACGTTATAGTGCTTTGCCCTCCGTACGCGGTCTAGGACCGATAGGGCCTTGGAGTAGCAACCGCCGGGTTGTGAACCAAGTAAAATAAATGTGTCATTTTATTTTCCGCTGCTTACTCGCTTACTCGTGCCTTAACGAACGATTACGAACGAAAGATTTTCGATCGCTATTCACCCCCCCTCTAGCGACGCTTTTCGATCCAACAATCTCAAGGTTCCAGTTCCATAAAGTACGCCATTTAAAGTTATATAACAACAATTGTTACTAAACGTCAAATGGAAACCATTTCTATTTAAACAGGAAATAGAAACAATGTTCTTTATTAGAGAAGGAACATAATAGCAATTGTCCAGTTCTAAGACTAGTCCACTAGGGAGCTTCAGAAAATAAGTTCCGATGGCGACCGCAGCAACCTTTGCTCCATTGCCAACTCGCAAATTTGACTCCCCTCTGACAAGTCTTCTTCTATTCCTTAGCCCCTGTATGTCATTACATATATGTGAGCTACACCCAGTATCCAATACCCAAGTGTCCAAGGAAATAGAATGACAATCAATAACGAAGATACCTGAAGAGGATGGGGCATCGGATGCCTTCTTCTTCTTCATGGACTCAAGATAAATCTTGCAGTTTCTTCGCTAGTGGCCTTCCTTGCCACAGTGATGGCAAGTGCCCTTTTGCGCTGGTTCCGCCTTCTTTGCCTTTTTGTTCTTTCCTTTCTTCTGTTCTTTTGCCTTCCTCTTAGAACCCTTCTTTGAGGAATCAACTAACAGAACCGCCTTCTCCTCATGCTTCACAGAAGGCTCCACAGTCTTCAGCATATTGAGGAGCTCGGGAATGGTGGATTCCAATTTGTTCATCCGATAGTTCATCACAAATTGCGAGAAACTCTTGGGCAAACAATGCAGAATTAAGTCAATACTTAACTCATGATCCATCACAAAACCGAGGGTAGCTAGCTGCTCGATGTACCCATTCATCTTTAGCACAAACCCACTCTGGATGAACCTTCTTGCATCTTTGTGGTGAAGAGGAGCCTAGAGACCTCGAACCTTTCGGATCTCGCTTGCTCATCGAACAACTCATGAAGATGGAAGACCATAGTATTAGCATCCATATGCTCATGCTGCTTTTGCAGCTCAGGTACCATCGCCGCTAGCATGATGCAACTCGCCAGCTCAGAATCTGCCACATGCTTCTGATAGACCAACATTTGGTCTGGAGTTGCATCGTCCTTAGGACGGTCAGGAAGAGGCTCTTCAAGGACATATGCAAGCTTTTCCGCCTTGAGAACAATTCTCAGGTTTCTAAGCCAGTCCAGAAAGTTAGGCCCAGTCAGTTTGTTCGAATCCAAAATAGTGCGCAAATTCAAAGACGTCATGATCAATTTATTGACCTAGAAATACAAAATGAGCATATATGAGAAAATGATTTTAAAATGCATCAATATACATTTATAAATCCCATTCATTTTTCGAATTTCAAAAACCCCAAAATCACTTCGGGAGATCGTAGGTCCATCTCCGAATGGGCTGATATCCATCATAGTTATGAACAACCTTGGAGAGAGTCCAACAAGCCATTCATAACTACGATGGTAGGTATCAACTATACCAATTGCATATCACGTATATACAACTATCACAATGTGCTATCAACTAATTGAATGTTCACACATACATCAGGTTGTTAACACATTAACAAGTATGCATCATATGCATAGCACCCAACTTCACCTCCCTTTACATCGACCTTGGAGAGAGTCCAACAAGCCGATGCCCCAGGTTAAAGCCAACCCATTAATCGGGAAATAGTTTTAATATGGTTAGAGCGCATTCAACCAATTAGCCCAGCTTGGAGAGAGTCTAACAACCAAAGCTAACGATTGACCTCTGACTCTTACCATATTAGTATTAAACTATTCCATGGTTTGAACATGTTCGGGTTCGAGCCGGGCTTGGAGAGAGTCCAACAACCCAAACAAGAAACGGAACTCTAGTTCTAACCATATTAATGGAAGGTGTAGGCTTTAATATTGTTTAAGGGTTTTTATGTCTCATCCTCTTTGCATGCAAATAACTATTATCTACATGGCATGGCATACATGGAATACATCTATATGTCACAACACGCATGGTATAATGTTATGCATCTAATGCAATTACATGGCATACAATTATGTCATGTATATATTTCCTTATATGTCATAACTATTTATGGAAATAAAATATGTTTAAGATTTGATTCTCCAAATCAAATCATAATTAAATTAGGAAACCAATTTCCAAATCTAATCACATATTTTATTCATGGAATTATTTGATTAAGGAAAATCTATTTAGGAAACCAATTTCCTAAATCATTAAAACTACTTAGGGAAATAAAATATTTTAAGATTTGATTTCCCAAATCAAATCATGATTAAATTAGGAAACAAATTTCCAGAATCTAATCAAATATTTTATTTATGAAAAATATCAATTTCCATAAATACTTCCAACTCTCCAAAAGTGGAAGATTTCCATAAATACTTCTAGACTTTCCAAAATTGAAAATTTTCCATAAATACTTCTAAATTTCCAAAATTAGAAAATTTCAAGAAATACATTATGACTATCGCAAAACGATTTTTACGATTATGTCGAAACACAACCTGGGCTCTGATACCACTGTTGGGTTTCCGATCACGTTTCGTAAACATGAACACAGCGGAAGCAATAAAAATAATAAATCTACATTTATTACAACACACACAACACACGCATGCATATTACAACAAGTGTAGACATAACCTTAAATTTAAATTTGCAATAAAAGGAAATTTATCTACGTTATACCTTTCGTATGACGTGTAGCGGGAACGGCATCAACCGGAACGATCCTCGCTAGAATCGTCTCTATCCGTATCCACGCCGAGTTCCTCGGGATGACTTCGCTAAGCCACGAGCTTCGTCTTCGTACGGGTTACTAGCCTCGTGTTGAAGACGACGTGATCGAGAGATGATCACGATCCGAATCCAAATTCGGATCCTAATACGAAGTTCTCAAAACTCGCTTCTAGAGGTATTCGTCAACCGATTGACGAATCCTTCGTCCTCCACCTCAGAGGATTACCAGAGATCGAATCCCCGGTAAGTTATCCGCTGTCGGAGCTCTAACCGTCGTCCAAACGACGCTCCGACGAGAGGAGAAGAAGCTGTCCAGAAAACTGGACAGCTTGGTGGAGGAGTAGGCGCCGGCCAAAACAAGGAAGCCAAGTGCTCACCTTATCGCCACACCCAAGGAAGATCACCGGAGCACCAACCGGCAGCAGCTCGCCGGCGAGGAAGGAAGCAACCTTCTGGGGCGCGGTTAGAGGAGCAATGGGCGGCGGCAATGGAGTTGGCGCCAACTCCTTCAATGGGGTGGGCGGCAACTAGGTTTAGGGCTCTTCAATTAGGGCTTAATTATCCATTAAGCCCTCTTTTATAGAGAACTAATTCTCTTAATGGTTATTGGATCATAACCATTAGGCCCGTTAACCCGCTCCATTAAGATAAGTTAAAATAAACCAAACCATGATGGTTTATTTTAAGTTAAAACGAACCGAACCAACTTTTGGTTCATTCGTTTAAAATAAACCAAACCCTTTGGTTTATTCTCCTCCATTGGATTAGAACCAAACCATTTTGGTTCGTCCATTATGTCTTCATAAGACACGGCCCATCCACGCTTCCATTGCGACTGAAACGATTTCATGCTCGCTTTATGTTTGGTCCAACCAAACCTAGTTTCTCTCGGTCTGAGAATCCCATTCTCAAGCTCGTTTTAAATCCTTTGGATTACGCTCGTCGTGCGTGTGACCAAATAGGTTCTCGGTTTATGTTGGTCGTCTATAATTAACCATTAATTATAGAACGATCATGAGTGGCACCTAGTAGTACATCATGATCCCCAATTAACCGAAAAGATCAACGGTTGATCCAGAACTATTTCTGAAACCCTTCAGTAGCTCGAATGAATCGTGCTCCATTCCCTTCACTCATCTTATACCCACTTGGTTCAGGACATGGTCTATTGTGTCAGTCCCTACTAGGCTGACTACGTCACACCTAGCCCAAATATTATTTCCTCGTCCTACGGATTCTAGTTACTCCACATGTATCAAAGAGTACCTTACTCTAAACATGTAATGCTTTGGCCAAAGACTTTAGTAACAATCCGACGAGAGGCCATGTGTATACATCTCCTCGCAAGGAGTGGTGAATCCTTTATAGGCTATTCAAACAC
Source organism: Wurfbainia villosa (assembly GCA_025175895.1). Lineage (NCBI taxonomy): Eukaryota > Viridiplantae > Streptophyta > Magnoliopsida > Zingiberales > Zingiberaceae > Wurfbainia > Wurfbainia villosa. Next base: position 39,165,162 of record CM046006.1, read on the forward strand.
CTTCGATCACTTCGACTTATACCCAATCATCCCGGGTCCACATCTCCTTAGAGATGTTTGCTTAAGATGTCAAAGCATAAGTCTCCATGATCAAGATGACTTGAATACATAAGTCAAAGGAACATCGCACTTAAGCCACAGTAAGAACTTCATTGACATATCTATATATGCAGAGAACCATATGAAGTCTTACGACTGGTCACTCCAATGAACTAGTTACCATAACTAGCATCCACGATTAACTCCGGACATCACTATGTCTCCAGCCAGTGAGAATCAGCTGCTTGGATACACCAAGGAGTATACCTCGTGCTAGTCTCGACAGAATTGATGGTGTCCAAATCCATCAATTCATCGACTAGGGATAAATCCGATACATCACAATTACACATGTAGAGATACTCACTAGTTAAGATCCAATCACAAATTCTCTCATGCTGTGAATCGTATCGTGGACATTCAGTAAATGAGTTTAAGATCCAATCAAATACATAAAACATGTATACTCAAATAGTGAATCTTCATTTATCATATAAATGGTTTATACATAAGGCGATTGCCTTAGGACATCTCTCATATATTACTAACACATGTTTCTTTTAAAAATTAAATAATTGAGTGCTTTTTCAAATAATCATAAAATTGGGTATCACTTGGGGTAAATTAAGTTCCGAGAGCCTAAAATTGAGTACTTTTTCAAATATTTCTGGGAAAAATTTGCCAAGGTGCATTTGTAGTTATATTAAACCATAACATATAACAACATATATGAACCTACCATTAAACACAACAGTTTAATGATTAATGCATAAATCACTTCATAAAAGCATCTCTCAGTTGCAATTACATAACCAACATCTAACTTTTAACCACATAAATGGATCATTAAAGTCTTATATATAAGTAACAAAGTTTTATACCAACACTAGTTTTGTTTAATACAAATCACAAAATGTCACTAGATCTTGTAGCTATTTTTTAACAACCTTCAGAACTATTTCCTTGGTTTAGCAATTGCTTATGCCTGCAAGAAATTAAAATAAAAAAAAATAAGATGTTAGTATGACATTTTGAAAATAAATATCAAACAACACGACATAATTAGTTTAATTATATGAAACGATATAGTATTAATGTCTATGTGACTCATATCAATTATGGCACTGGTTCTTTGCATGTTCATCTATTATGCCCTCGCCCATGACATCTCCCACACGTTGTCACACATTGTTCAACTTGAGAAGGTATCCGCTTAGTCCTTCTACGTCCTGGTTGGCTACGAGTTGTAGGAGCGTAAATGGTATCTCCATCATCGAGATAGCCCTCGTACATGTCAAATGTTGGAATGGGATTAATAATTCCTTTGTAAGCTTGGCGGTACATGTCTATCTTAAAATATCCATCACATAATTGATAAAACGACAGGGATTTTGATTCTATGCAAGAGCAAGCATGCTTGCATGGTAGTCTATAGATTTTCCAAGCTCGACAAGAACAATGCCATGAATTCAAATCCACTGTAAAACTTTTTTCCCCATCTATGACTTCAAACCGAACTCCACAAGACTTGTGCACCTTTAAGGTTCGAGATTTACTATATGCAACTGACATTTCCTTCTCCTTTTTTGGACTTAGTTCTTGTGTCATCTCCAATCTTTTTACTCGCCTTTGGTGCATCATGGTCATAATTTGAATGTGTATATTATCTACCATAGCCACAATAGGTAGATAGCGAGCAAGTTTTATCCAATTGTTCTAGCTTTTAGCAATATTATTATTAATGACACCCCATCGATCACCCATAAATAGAGCATTGGCCTAATTTTCAGGGGACGAGTTCACAAGAAACTCCTGGGCAAGTGGCATCCAATTAGTTATACTTAACATATGTTGATTGAACTCATATCTTGATAGGGCGTAAGCAGCTTTCTTCAAAACAGAAGACCAATGTTTTTTATTATGGAGAGGGTATTTACGCAATACCTACAAGAATAAAATTTTAAATATATATTTATATATAATAACCAGTTGATAGAAAATAAAAAAATAAATGACTAACATATTGGTAAAGCAACATACGACGCACCTGCTTGACAAAGTTATCGACCAGATGTCTAAGCCAATAAGCATGGTGACTACTAGGGAACACAAATTGAATAGCCTTGATCAATCCAGGATGTCGGTCAGAGAAAAAAGTATAATTATGAAATACCATGATGTATTGGGAAGCCAAGACATGTTTTAACTGGTAGCAAAACCATTCCCAATTAGAATCATTTTCTGTATCCACAACTGCATATGCCAGTGTAAAAATATCATCATTCACATCGTTAGCCACAACAACTAATAGACATCCTTTGTATTTGTTCTTAATGTGAGTTCCATAAAAAAAATTAATGGATGACAACCACTAATAAAATCAATAATACATGCATGAAGGCTTGAGCTTGTACAATTGGTGCTTCAAGGAGTGGAGTGCTATTGGCTTTCTATCCTACTGGTTCCGAGTGGCGTGGTGGATAAGGTGTATAGTATTTGTCATTCTTTTGTGTGGTCTACCAAGCATCCGGTGGTGTCATGGGAGACTTTGTGCCTGTCAAAGGAGGAAGGAGGCTATGGCCTCCGGGACTTATGTGCATGGAATTCGACTCTACTTTGCCGAGTATTATGGAACCTACAAAGGAATGCGGAGTCTCTTTGGGTAAGATGGATTCATCACCAATATCTCAAACGCATGGATGTTTGGCATTGGCAAGGGAAGACTTCGGACTCACCTTTGATGAAAAAGATAGGGCAACTTCGGGACATTATTTTGCAACGTGTAGGTGGCGTGGAGGAAGCAAAAACACTGTTGAACGGCTGGTATCAGGAGGTAGGCACACCATGTGCAGGCCCAAGGTGTCGCTGGACGATGCGCAGTGGGGCTAGCGACGGCGAGCGATGCAGGCGGCTGATGGCCCGTGGTGCGGCTGGCGAGCACCATGGGGTTATGTAGGATCGCGGCACGTAAATCGGGATCGGCGGCAAAATTTGAGCGAGCACGGCTCAGCGAGAATGTGCACCATGCCATGGCATGAAGGGTCATCGGCCGAGCGAACAACGAGACGGCAGCGGAGATGTGGCACATGTGGCTCGGGAGGGCGTCATCACGCATGGATGGCTAGAGAGGCGCTCACCGACGGCGAATGCGGCATGTGTATGCATGGTGACAGCAGACGGCGCACCATGCACTGGGCAGACAAGCAACTTGGCAAGGGTCATCGACGGTGATCATAGCACATGCGTGGCTCGAGCAGACGGCGCACCACGCACTGGGCAGACAGACATTATGCCATGGGTCGTCAACGGTGACAATGGCACATGCGTGGCTCGGAAAGACAGCGCATCATACACTGGCCGGATAGGCAGACTGCCATGGGTCATTGACGGTGATCCTGGCACATGCGTGGCTCGGACTGACAGTGCACCATGCACTGGTTGGACTGGCGATCTGCCACGGGCTGCTGACGGCGACCATGGCATATGTATGGCTCGAGCGACTCAGGTACAGTTGGGTGATCCTCTGTGGGGAGCTGACAGAGAGATGCGGTGTGGTGTTTCAGTGCACTGCAGTGCGCGCAGTGCTGGACGGGCAGATGAGCCTCCATTGGAGGCTAGTGGAGACTTGTGGTGTGGACCGCCAGCGCACCATGGGGCATATGGCACTGGGCGGACTGACGGACCTCTATCTTCCGGTAGGCGGGCGTCAGCTACTATGGCGTATGGTTTTTTTCAGCCTCGAGGTACCTCAGTGCCCTGGGCAACGGCAGTGTGGTGGCCAGGCATTATGCCTAAGCATCGCTTCACATATTGGTTAGCGACACATGGGAGATTGCGCACGGCGGACCGTATGGAGTATGAGCCAAAGAAGGAGTGTGCATTATGTCATTCGGCGGAGGAATCCAATGCTCACATTTTCTTCCGTTGCTCCTTCACCAGACGACTATGGGATATGGTGCGGAACTGGTTACACATTCGGCCCCAGATATACACGATGCCTCGGCTCTTTCAGGCCTTTCGACGCGAGATTCATGGGAAAGGACGAGTGAGGAAGGCACGTGATTTAGCTATATCCTGTTTGATTTTTCTTGTATGCCAGGCTAATAATCGGAGTCGGCTTGAGGATCGTGAGTCTAGTATTGAGAGAATGTTCCTCAAAATACAGACACATGTTTATCACTTCGTAGAAGCATAGCTTTTGTACTTTTTCCACATTTTCACTTATATATATTTACCATTCCCCAAAAAAAAAAATAAGACATGCATGAAAACATATGAACAATCGTCTAAATTTATTTGTCATCGGATCAATTTCACATTCAGCATAACTCCCCAAATTTGTTTCTTTGATAGCATGATAATACCATCACAACTTATCATATGACCCCTTATCAGTCCCATGAATATCGTGTAATGCCCGTAAAATTCCTAGCAATTTTACAAGAATTTTTGGCTTGATGATAATGGGCTTTATGTAGGCCTTTTTCCAAAACAAAAGAAAATAAGCCAAAAAAATGGATACAAGACCTAGGAATTGAACTCCAGACCTCTAGAGATAGCCAAGCCCTATAGATGTACCCACTAACCATAAGCCCAATAGGATTGTATGATTAAGGAAAGGGGGGGGACTATAGATAAATGGAACTAAGGGTAAATGAAGAGGCATAGAAAAAGAAAAGAGGAACTTCTCTTCCTCCCCCCTTTATAAAGAAGAGGGAAGATTGAAATTGTTTACTTCCTCTCTTCTTCTCTTCCTCTTCTCACCGAAATTCTAAGGCTTCCCTCTCCATTTCCCCTCTTTTGGCCGAGCCTCATCCAAGCAAGAAAGCTAGGGCTAGGTTGGTTCTTTAGGTTGTCTTCTCCACCAAAAGCAACGCGAAGGATGTAAGTATCCCTCACCTGCATACGAGTAGCTTCGGTTGACGTTTTATAAAAGAAATCTATATAGTTATTTTCGGCCAAGATATGATCTAGGGTTTCCATGAAGTTGTATGCCATGCTTTTGTAATTAGATGATGATGTTAGGGCTTAAAATGGATTAGGTCAAAAGTTAAACCTAGGAAACCCTATGAACCATTATGAGTTTTGTTAGTGTTTTATTGAAGTTATATCTTGTTTTTGCTTGCAAGTGATGATGTTAGCATGTTATAGGGATTAGGGTAAAGATCTAACCCTAGAGGCCTCCATGACCCATTCGGCCAAGTCATGAACTAGGGTCTCAAAGAAGCTCTATGCTATGTTTATGCTATGTTTATAACTAGATCATGATGTTAGGGTTTAAAGTGGGTTAGAACAAAAGCTAACCCTAATGAACACTTTAGTTCTATTCGGCCAAACCCTATTTTAGGGTTTCAATGAAGTTCCATGCCATACTATGGGAACTAGATGATGATTTTAGGGTTTAAAACGGATTAGAACAAAAGCTAACCCTAAGGAACAACAAGACCTATTCGGCCAAACCCTACTTTAGGGTTTCAATGAAGTTCCATGCCATACTAGGGGAACTAGATGATGATTTTAGGGTTTAAAAGCAGTTAGAACAAAAGCTAACCCTAAGGAACAACAAGACCTATTCGGCCAAACCCTACTTTAGGGTTTCAATGAAGTTCCATGCCATATTATGGGAACTAGATGATGATTTTAGGGTTTAAAGTGGGTTAGAACAAAAGCTAACCCTAATGAACACTATAGTTCTATTCGGCCAAACCCCACTATAGGGTTTCAATGAAGTTTCATACTATGTTTTGTAACTAGATGATGAGGTTAAGGTTTAAAAGGATTAGGTCAGTTAAACCTAAAGGCCCTACATGGACCATTCGGCCACCTTGGGTCTTTAGGGTACAATGAAGTCCATACCATGAATTGTATGCTATGTTATGTTAATGAAATAAGTTATGTTGTTAGGAAATGAAGTATGCCATGCTATGTTAATGAAATAGGATATGTTGTTATGAAATGAAGTATGCCATGCTATGAAAATGAAATAAGTTATGTTGTTATGAAATGAAGTATGCCATGCTATGTTAAAGAAATAAGTTAGGTTGTTATGAAATGAAGCATGCCATGCTATGTTAATGAAATAAGTTATGTTGTTATGAAATGAAGTATGCCATGCTATGTAAATGAAATGAAGCATGATGTGTATGAAATGAATTATGCCATGTCATGAAAATGAAATGAAGAATGATGTGTATGAAATGAAGTATGCTATGCTATGTTAATGAAGTGAAGCATGAGGTGTATGAAATGAAGTATGTTATGCTATGTTAATGAAATAAGTTATGTTGTTATGAAATAAAGTATGCCATGCTATGTTAATGAAATAGGATATGTTGTTATGAAATGAAGTATGCCATGCTATGTAAATGAAATGAAGCATGATGTGTATGAAATGAATTATGCCATGTCATGAAAATGAAATGAAGAATGATGTGTATGAAATGAAGTATGCTATGCTATGTTAATGAAGTGAAGCATGAGGTGTATGAAATGAAGTATGCTATGCTATGTTAATGAAATGAAGCATGATGTGTTATGAAGCAGTATGCTATGCTATATTAATAAGACATATGTCTGATAAGCATATAAGTATTTTATATTCGCATGGCTTGTACCAAGACCTTAACAAGGTCCAAAGAAGGGATGGGCTCCTAAGATGCCCTAGGTCGATGGAATAAGACTCGGGCCTAGGATGGGCTTCTATGTATGATTGCCCCTAGGTCGATGGAATAAGATTCGGGCCTAGTATGGGATGGGCTCCAAGATGCCTTAGGTCGATGGAGTAAGACTCGGGCCTAGGATGGGCTTCTACGCTATGACGATTGCCCCTAGGTCGATGGAATAAGACTCGGGCCTAGGAACCTATTAGGTTCGAGACTTGCTACCTCGGGCCTATTTAGGGATGCACGCTATGATAATTAAGAAGTGGTACAATGCCGGGCCCAAATATGTTGAGATTTATATTTCATTACCTAGTATATATATTTTCAAAAGCATCTTGCATATGTATGTCATGATTGTTAAGTTACATGTTATGTTAAATGATATGTCATGATTGTTAAGTTACATGTTATGTTAAATGATATGTCATGATTGTTAAGTTACATGTTATGTTAAATGATATGCCATGATTGTTAAGTTACATGTTATGTTAAACGATATGCCATGATTGTTAAGTTATATGTCATGAAAGTTATGTTTTATGATATGTTATGAATGTTTACATGCTTACATTAGATATGTCATGAAAGTTATGTTTTATGATATGTTATGAATGTTTACATGTTTACGTTAGATACGTTATGAAAGTTATGCTTCATGATATGCTATGAATGTTTACATGTTTACGTTAGATACATTACAAGTTATGTTTGATGATACGATGATCCATGCTATATTTTACTTACGTTACTTATGCTACATGTTAAGTTGATGACACCAAGTATGTTACATGTTATATTGCTTCTATGTTGTGAATGCTGCATGCCATGATTTATGATAATGTATGGTTTTAGTGAGTAGGACAGGATCTTACTAAGCCTATGTGCTTATAGTTTATCTTTCCCTCGTACTGCAGATAAGGGTAAGGGATGGATAAACTAAAGGGAGCAGCAGGAGGGGCCAAGGTGTGTGGTAGTGGCATGGTGGAGAAGATCCGTTAGGTCTAAACATGTTTACCTATGATAAAGATGTCTATTCATGTCCTCACTTATGTCTCCTTATGATGATGATGTTATGAATTTACTAAGCGCTAAGTATCTGCATATATGATGCATGCTCTATGTTAAGAAGAAGAAGTAAAGAAGAAGTAAGAAGAAGTATCTATCCACGCTATGAAGCATACTCTATGCTAAGAAGAAGAAGTATATATATATATATGTATATATGTGTTAATGCATGTTTATGTTTAAAAGAAAAACAAAAAAAAAAGTATTAAGAAGTATGTATAAAGTCTTCCGCTGTATGTAATGTATGTACGGTCGCGTCACGCGCCGCCTCTCCGGACATTTAGGGTCCCGGAAGGGCGGGCGTGACATATCGTACATTTCCATTTCTTTGCCCGCCCAAACTTTATGATACTCAATTTCTACTCCATAATTTCGTTGAATGTCCTTCATCATTCTACATGGACGATATGATGGCTCTCCCCTTAACTTCTCCTTCACCACATTAGCTACCCAAGTTGAATCAGCTTTAGGGTGACCTCTAGTCCTCAAATTATCATCCCCACAACTATGGATTAAGTTGCATTTTCTTATGCCGAATAAATTGTCTGATTTATATTTGGAGGCATAAATTCTCCACTCACAATTTTCTTTGCTGCAAACAATTATGATCTTATCACTATCATTTTTCTTGTAAGAAAATGATCGTCTAGTAGCAATAGCATAGTTTTTAAGACAAATCCTAAAGTCTGCAGCATCTTTAAATGTTTGGCCTTCATAAGATATGCAATGCATCCAAGAATCAATAAAATTTCTAATAGTGCAAACTTCAATCTCATTGCCTCCGTTCGAACAAACTTCATCATCGAAATCAAACCTTACCATTTTAATACAAATCAAAATAATACATTAGCAACCAACTCAATTTTCAATTAATGACAATTGAACTTGCAATATAAACTATAATAGATATTTTAAAATTATTAACTAACTAATATACACAATCAATAATGAAAAATAATAGTCATGTGTTGCACAAAAAAAATAACTAGTACAAAAAAATATATGAACATTGCAAATTCTAAATCTTGCACTCAAACCAAAACAACATTACAAATAAAAATTACCTTTCAATATTTATGTTAACCTAACTCTGATCATCTTTTGGAGCTGCTCTCAATTTGATTATATTCAATTTCAGACAACTATGAAGATTTATCATATTTCGGACATCATCATCTTCGTTCAATGTTACTGCAATCTTCTCATGGGGTGCTATGTATTACAATATCGTTAACTCGGGATTAATAGCATCACATTTTCGCTTTAGACTCTGGAATACCTCTATTAGAGTTGCACCATTAAGAATTGAAATCAAATAAAGATCATTGACATAACGACAACTTCCAATAAATGAAAAATTAGCACTCCCATATCCGACTTCCATCAATACAATGACCATGGAATATCTAAAAAATTACAAATTTATCATGCTTTCTACAACATCATCTTCAACAAACAAACATTAAACTTCAAAAAATCATAATCAAATTTTTTATATGCTAATATAACCAATTTAAATGGAATAGGTTGCCATTAAAATTCAAAACATTAGAATTTGAAAGGAAAAGTTAAGAAAGACTATGAAAATCAATGAAATTTTTAGGGGCATACCCCATGAAGTTACTATTGGTAAAATTTAGGTATATATACTAATTCACAAAATATATTACATAGGGGTTGAATTTTAAGTAAAATAATTTGGAGCCAAAATAAGTGCTTATTAACTCACATTAGGTATCATATTTTTACTTCATGAACGTCAAACAAAAGTCACTATTATTAACTTCAAAGTATAATTTCTTTACATCCCCAAAAATTAAATAAGAATATTTTAGGCACAAAATCAAATACCTATTGACTCAAATTAGCTACTCTTTGTATCAATAAATTTTTTTATGTAATTATCATAAAAAATTTACCCAAAATTGTATGTAATCAAGTATATTTACCTTGTTTAATCTTTTTTGTGCACTTGCTCATTGCTCTCCTTGCTCGTTCCTATTGCATTTGCTTGCTGCAGTGGGTCGCTAGTGGTAGAAATAAGGGAGACAATGGTTTTCAAGGGGGTGAGCAAATGGTTTGGTCAAGTGGGGGATGAACCGAGGGTTTAGGGTTACCGTTGGGGAAGGGAAGACGATGACTTGTTGGGAAGAAAATTGTTGTTATCTCATTTCCTGTCATAGATCACTAATGGTCAAGGTAGGAGAGTGTCGGGATCAACCGAGAGTTTCCGTTGGGGGAGAGAAGAAGATGGATTGTTGGAAGAAATTGAATCGGTGGGAGAAGATGGTTAAAAGAAATTTAATCAAAACAATGTAAATAATAAGGATAAAAATGGAATTTCAGTCTTATAGGGAGTTAAAACTAAGATTTGGGTGATTGTCAGATACCAAATCCTAAAAAAAATACATAGGGATTGAATCCAAACATAAATATGGGCAGAAGGATTTTAGTCTAATTTACCTTTAAATCAAATTAAATGGGTGAGGGTGGAGGGAGAACACAACATGTTGGCAAAAACAAAAGCCTGATGATGGGTTTTTTATAATTAAAAAAAAAGGTGAACGAAGCTCTTTTCTAATTATTTAAACTTTGGAATGAAAGGTTATTGAATAAAACTTTAACAATCTACTGAAGTGTTTGTGGAAATGTACCACATACTCCATTGGATAACATGTCCAAGGAATATATGAAAGAGTTTAGTTTTGGTTGTCGAGCTCATTTTCTACTTATTTTTCTCATAACATTGCAAGTTAAATAATTGTCCACAGTATTACATGTATATGGGATATTAAGTGTGGATTATAGTTTTTATCGGGATGGTGTATTGATAAGTACGATATAAAATTTGCATAAAGAGAAAATTTTGATTTTTTATGTCAATGGATTATTTAATGTCCGTACCAGGTAATATCCTCCACCGTATTTGACAACACACTAAAATCAGTGACCATTCGTGATTTACTCTTTTTCATAATTATGGGATCGGAGTGAGAGAGGTGCTAGATTGACGATTCTAATATTTTGTACAAGTACGGATTATATTTTCTTCGATGAGTTAATGGAAGAAATTCTTTACCTGTATGACTATGTAGTTTGTGGATATTATTATTGATGACCATAATAACCCTGGTAAAGTGATTTATTTATTTTATATTTAATTACAATGTGTATAAATTTTTTTTCAAAATATTTTGAATTTGACTAGGTTGACTCAAGACAAGTTGACTTCATATTGAGACTGGTATGGAAGATGCATATATGACCTTAGGTATAGAAGATGTACTATATTTTTTTTTCTAAATTATGTGTAGTATAGTAAGACATTATGTTTGTAGTATCATTATAATCTACATTTAATATTCTTATGATACTGAGATAATTATGATGTTGTAGAATGATGGATTTTTTTATGTTGAAGTTATAATGCATTGTATTTATATTTTAAGTTTTAGTTTCATCAAAATTTTAATCCAAATGAGAAATATTAAATAGTTATACACCACAAAAATTATAGAATTTGGCGACGAATTTTACAATGAATTTTAAATAATAATTTGTTGTAAGCTTTTTTGCAATTAATTTTTTTTCGATGCAAATAATTCGCCGCTAAATTCTACAACGAAGAAAAACATTCGTCGCCAAAATTACAACGAATAAAATTTTCATTGCAAAATTCGTCACCAAATTTGACGACGAAAATAATTATTCGTCGCCAAATTTGGCGATGAAACGTAGTTCGTTGCCAACAATGAAAAAATAGTTTGTCAATAAATCTGCGATGAAGAAATAATTCATCGTAAAAATTTAGCGACAAAAATAAATATTCGTCGCCAATTTTAGCGACGAAAATAAGTATTAGTCGCCAATTTTGGCGACGAAAATAACTATTCGTTGCCATGAATAAAAATATATTTGGCGACGAATATTTTTTCATCGTCAAATCTGCGATGGAAAAAAATTCATTGCAAAATATTCAAGACCAGTCGACTGAAGAATACCATCAGTCGACGATGTCTGACCAATTCGACTAGTCAGTCGACTATCAAAGATCCTGTAAGCTGCTACAATAATAGCAATCGACTGATCATGTTGATCAGTCGACTACTAATGGATAATCTACATCAAAAAAAAAATTTGACGCAATTTCTATGACGAAAGAATTTTTCGTCACAAATTCGCATGTATCAGTCGACTGATGGTGGCCATTAGTCGACTGGTGGTGGAGAAGCTGGTCAGAGAACCTTTTTTAGTCGACTGTCCACTCGACTGATAGTATACCAATCGACTGGACACATGCGACAGTCGGCTGTTACTTCATTTTTTGCAACAAAATTGATTTTTCTTTTCCAATTCTGCGACAAAAAATGATTTTTCATCGCAAATCTACGACGAAATTTTTTTTCGTTCTAATATGGAAATTTTTTTAAAAAAATCATGATAGATTATACTATTTTTCCTGCTTTTACAAATTTCTCCCAACACGTCTAACAATATAACACTATTATGAAAAAAATACTATTATCTAATTTACTGTTTTTACCTATTTTTATAAATTTCTCCAAACACGTCTAATAATATATAAAAATTCACATATCAAATTTAATAAACACATCTAATCATTTAAAATGATTCATCAATACAAATAATAAACCATTCATCGTATGAAACTTATAATACAAAAATATCGAATGTAATAAGTCAAGAAATATTTAGGTATAAAATTGAAACATAACTACCATCATAAACTCTCACATATCTTTCATCTCGCGTATCTCTCAACAATTGATCTTGCAACTAGAGAAGAAGATCCTGCAGTTGGAGAACCGAAGATCCTGCAACTGGAGAATGAGATCTTGCAGTTAGAGAACCAGAAGATCTTGCAACTGGAGAAGGAGATCCTACAGTTGGAGAAGGGGTTGAAGATACATGTTCTGCAAGTGAATCAGACGATATAGGAGTTAAAGCAGAGGAAGAGAGTATTCTTCCATCACTATTCCATTTATAACCGCCACATCGAAACTATCAATCATAATTATTAGAATAAAAAAGTAAAAATGAAACGCATCTTCATCGGATGTATAATAAATAATATAAAAAAACTTACCATATTTTATCTAAAGTACTAGACGTTGAAATAATCTACTAATATATCAAAAAAATTCTCTAACGTCTTATAACTTACAATTTTTTTCTTCGCTCGATTTGCATCGCTATCTATATGTGATATCTTAACTTTTCCGGCGGAACTCTTGCATTTGACTTTCCTCTGGCTTAGACTCAGAATCATATCTACTAACATAACATGAAGAGAATCTGTCAAAATTGTTCTAACTTCTTTTGTCGTCATGAAGTGACTCTTGTGTCCTAGACGACACAAGAAGTTAGAATAATTTTGACAGATTCTCTTCATGTCATGTTACTAGATATGATCTCGAGTCTAAGCTAGAGGAAAGTCAAAAGCGAGAGTTCGACCGGAGAAGTTAAGATAATATATATATATAGCGATGCAAATCAACCGAAGAAAATAATGTAAGTTATAAAAACTGTTGGTCATCTTCTCAAAGACTGGTGACATCCTGTAAATAGATGGATCAACATAGGTGCTTATTGTATCATAAAATTTGATACCTAAAAAGAGTAATGTAAAGGAAAAAAACAATAATAAATTCTTCAGGGAAGAAATATATAAAATCAAACATTAATTATATATATTATAGAATGATAATGCTATAAATTTTTGAATATATAATATACCTACCTGGTAGAAGTAATGGATGAGTTCACAATAGAAGACTTTACAAACATGCGGATCAAGTGAAGGATGAAGTACGATAAGCCTATGAAAAACAAAATATTAATTTTGTATTTATATTACACATTACGTAATTTAAATGATTTAATTTAAATAACAAGTCTAAATTTTGTGCTCAATCCAAGGTTGACGCAATAGTTGTGCACGATTTAGGGGCGACGATGAACTACCCATGCGCGGAGCCTAGAATAATGCCCCAGCTGGGTGAACGACCCAGATAGGCCATTGGCGCGACAAAGCCATCGACCCTAGCCGTGCGAACGATGTAGAAGGGAAGTCGGGATGACAAAAACGTTGACTGCGTGCGCGAAGGACGCGACAGGGGCAACGGTGTGGCAAGGACATCGCCACTGCAGCGCGAAGAATGAGGCAGGGGCGTCCCCTACTGCGCCATCGACGCGCGGCAGGGGTGACTGCCACGGGTGCGTGACGCATGCTCGCGACAACACGCGCCGGCCTACCGCGAGCTCGCATCATGCTATCACGAGCACGATGCGTGCTCGTGATCGGCCACTGCAAGCTCACGATAGACTGTGAGCTCGCGTGGCAGGCAGCTGTGAGCTCGCACTGCAGCGGGCCTGCCGCGAGCTCGTGCAACACCTGTTGGTCGCGTGCGGACGCCGAATCTACTCTAGGCGGCAGTGGAAGAGCGGGGAAGAGGAGAGGGAGATATGCATACCGGGAGGGAGGATCGATCGAAGTGTGAGAAAGGGAAAGAAGAGGAGATGATTAATAATTAGATGGAATTTGGGGACGAATCAAATATTCGTCGCTAATTCTATGATGAATTTTATATTCATCGCAAAATTTTACAATGAATTATTAAATCATTGCAAATTCGACGATGAATTCATATTTCGTCGCAATATTCTACGACGAATTTTATTTTTCGTAACAAAATTGGCAATGAAAATTAAATTCGTTGCCAAATTAACAACTAATATTAAATTCATCGCAAATTTCCCCACCGTTCTCTTTTTTGCCAAATAAATGAAAACATTTGATGAAAATTTTTATCGCCAAATTTGTCGGAAAATTTGCAACGAATTATGAACTCGTTGCAAAATTTTGCAATGAATTATAGATTAGTCGCAAATTTAGAACAAAAATATAATTCGTTGCAAAATTTTTTAACGAATTATATTTTCGTTGCAAATTTTTGCAACGAATTATATTTTCGTTGCAAATTTTGCGATGAATTTATATTTTGTTGCAAAATTTTGCAACGAAATTGATTTTTTATCGCAAATTTGCGACGAAAAATCAAATTCTTTGCAAAACTACGATGAAATTTAATTTGTTGCAAATGTAAATAAGTTTACAATAAAAAAATTTTTGTTGGAAATTCCATTACTAATTTGCAATGAAGTTTGTAATTCGTCGTAAATTTTATTGTAAATTTACAATAAATTATTTTCATTGTCAAATTTTGTCGCTATTTTGATATATTTTTGTAGTGATACTACTTTGGCGAAAAAATAATTAGCCTAAAAACAAAATGAAATAAACTTAAGACATATAAATAATTTACTAAATTAGAAGTTACTATTTCATAAATATATACTAATAAGTTGTTAAATAGAAAATAACTCATCCTTTCAGAAAATAAATGAATATAAATAAGTAGCCTGCCATGGCCATTGCTTTACATTTTGGTAGATGGTAAGAGAACGAGACATTAAAAACTGTGGTTGTTTTCATAATAAATTTTAGTTGTACAGTTAGTATTCAATTGTGATTAAAATTCGTCAACTTAATTAGTAGTCTCTATCAATTCGTTTTTAATCGTTGGGAAGTAAATCAAAATGGACTTTTAATTTTGGAAATTAATAATCAGCACATGGAAAGATAATACTTCGTATTTATAAAAAAATTGATCCGCTGCATCTGCATGTATTAGCTAAAAAAAATACACTGTACAATAAATATTCAAGAAGATATTAATGCGTGTATATCAATTTTTAATAACTACTTGACTTTGAAACTAGTAACAACTTGGTTTGGCACTTCGAAAGATTAAATAGTTGTCCTCAATTAATAGTGTACATTTAGATGGAATATATACGTTTATCTTTTATAAAAAAAATATTATTAGTATAAGATGTGTCAAAAAAATAATAATAAAGAAAATAGTATACACAAAATAATAATTGTATTACAATGCAATGCCTGCCTCATCAAGCTTTTTAAAGCTAGATCCGTTGAATAACCTAACATAATGAAAATATTAATTAGCACCCACAACTTGTTTCTCATTGCTCACAGTCACTGAAACAACAGCACATTATAACAAAACGAAGAGGAAATTAAGGACTTGGAACTTGGCCTCTCTTGATCATTAAGATAAAGTGGAGCAGGCGGCAGCCATGGCTAAGCCAATCGCAAGGGCACCATAACGGCTGATCCGATGCCTGAATGCTTCCGAAGGTGCAGTGTCTGATGATCCATTGGAAGCTGCAGCAAAATTGCACGAGAGGTTCGATGTTCAGTTCATGGAGTTATGCACTCGGAAGCTAGCCAGGGTTGCATGGATAAGTTTTGAGGTCAAACCTGCCGTGATATTGGTGAAGATGGAATAATCAGGCGAACTCCGAGATATGTTCAGAAGCCCTGGGAAATTAAGAGGGAATTAATTTTGCAAGTTTTTGGTTGATTTTAGGCGGTTTAGGAATGGATCCATGAAATTCTTGTCGAGGAGCGAGCTTACTAGGGCAATCGCTGACGCTGGAGTTGGCGAGGTTGCAGGCGCCCGGGAGCGCGACGAGCCGGTCGAACCTGAGCTGGAACGAGCTGAGGCTTGACGAGGCGTTGTGCGTCTGCTGGATCAGGAAGCAGAGGCACGCCGGCTGCGTCCGCCGCATGTCCCCCGCCGCACTGCAGCACTGGCTCGACGGCTGCCCGCTGTGCCCGTTCCCGTAGTCGACGCACGGGAACAGATTGGTCGCCGCCTGCGCGCACTGCTGCTGCAGCGAGTCCGCCGCGGCGGACGCCACCCACAGAAGGAGAAGAGCCAGAGAAGAAGCGATGCGGCTGTTCCTCCACGCCATGCCCGCCGTCCTGAGTCAGCTGGTCTCCTGTATCTCTTGGAGGCGGAGACGGAGACGCTATAAGGCGATAAGCCTTAAACGCCTGCAATAAATGCGGAGCTGTGGTTGGGAGGCAACTTTAATGGCGAGTAGGTGGGGAAATCTGAATGCATAAATTTCACACTTTGACGTTGGCAAAAGTAGTTGTCGATTTTCTGCCAGTGGCAGGGAAGAACAAGATCACCAATGATATCGGGGAAGTGAAGGGCGCCCATGTGGGATCATCAAGTCGATGCCTTTTTTATTAATGTTTCTAGATTTCGTTGCCAAATTTTTGTTATAGCTGGTGGCAGGTGCAGGGTTAATGGCTCATGGCTTCACATTCCAAACACAAGTAGTTATAATTGGAATCACTGTGTACCCCACATTGGGATCGACAACGCATGATGAATTTTCACTGTCATAAATCCATTAGTAGTGCTTCAATCACCCGTGATATTGAATTATTCGACTCAATTTTTTTTTTCAAATTTATTTTTGACTAGCAATATTTTTGAAATTGAATCAGTCATTTTTCAGAATTAGCCAAATTACAAAATCTAAATATCTGAATTATTAAAAAAATATAAAAAAAAATAAAAATAAACCATAAGGATATAGGCGAGCCCGGATTTTCAAACCGGGGAGGGAGAGGGACAAATTCAATAAATTAAAAAAATGCAATATAAAATATATAATAATAGTTATATATTAAGTTTATATATTTTTACAATAATATTTTTCGAGATTTCATACTTTGAAACTACTAAATAATAGTTTCATTATTAATTGTATCAACACATCTCGCTTAATATATGACAACAAACAATCATTTAATATATCATCTCCCAATTGATTATGAAGTAAGATTTTGATTATATTTATTGTTGAAAATATTCTCTCTATGGTTGTAGTTGCAATGAGTAATAGCAATGTTAACTTTAAAAACAATATACCAAAGGATACAATTGATATTTCTTCAATTGAACCATCCTTTTAGCCAGCTCACTAGTCTATACAACCACATAGAATTGATTGTTATTTCGCATGTCAAAAATAAAGTTATCAAGTTGCTGCTCAAGATGCATTAACTCCATCAGAGAGAAATCAAATAAATAAAATTGAGCAAATTGAAATAATTTTCTCTTATCAAAAATAGAATGAATTGGATGGATCAAGACAAGTCATACATAGCAACTCTGGGTTTACGATGTTAAAACAACTATTTAAATCTTGAACTTGCAAATCTATCATTTCATAAAATATTTCAATGTGATAATAGTGAAGATTTCTTTTTCCTTCAATATTTCATCGTGATCTCTCATAAAAGACGAATAAGTCTTCTATGTACGGGGTGACTATCTCATATTTAACACAAAATAAAACAACTTTATTCAATAATTAATCCCAATCATCATCTCTCATAATTTGTAATTGATGTATGTTTGATCATACAAGAATCAATACAGTTACGATGTCTTGATCTTTTCTTTGCAAAGCTTGCGATAAATCATTCATGACTCCCAAGTTATTCTTCAGCAAGTGCATCTGAAATATGAATTTATATTTTCCCATCAATTCCAATAGATTATTTATTTGCACTCTTTGCTTATGATCTTTTCCATCATCTTCAACAATTAAAAGGGCATCAATAATTAAAGGATATAAGCATATCAAACTCGATCAATAATGTATTATAATGTAAACCCCAACGTATGCTCTCAATTCTTTTTAATTTCATCTTTTGATTCATACCTCATTCAGTGAAGATATCAGTATTGTTAATTTTTTCAAATTATTTCTCATCAAATATGTCTCGTTGCTTGTATAACGCTTCAATAATATAGTTCAACTATACAACCATGTCAAAAAAAGTGGCCATCCTCGTGATTTTCAACAATAGCTATAAGTGTAAATTGCAGTTGATGAGAAAAAAAATAAATATATATATTTCCATGGGTGGTTGCACCCCCTTCTTCATGTGGCTATACCATTGATAAGGATCACAAACATATGTTGATGGTTACAAATATAGTTTTGAGCATAGTAGATGCTTCATTTTGTTGTTTAACATATTGAGAAGTGAAAGATTAAAATTCTTTAATACATTAATTACTTAACTAAATTTGGTCTAACAAATCGCTCATATGCTTCTAAATAGCTTGAGAATGCTCAAGAGAATACAAATGAAGAATGATGGGCAAGTACATCTTCCCTAGGAGGGTCATAGGTAGCCTTTAAAGGGTCTTTAGATCTCAAATTAAATAAGGAGATAAAAACACCCACCCCATGCCTTAAATCTTTGTTGTGGTCACTTTTTAGTCTCTTTCGTTGAGTCTTTGAGTTGTAGGGATCGATGTGGTCGCACTAGAGGCGGGTGAATAGCATTTTGTCGATTTTATTGATTTTGATCCCATGCTTGTCTACAATTATTGTTAATGGAGCGGACTATAGAAATACAATATAGACAAGTACAAAACAAGAACACAAACAATACATAAAGATTTAACGTGGTTCGGAACTAGGGTTTCTATTCCACGGGACGAGCTCAATAGCGAGCTCTAGTGATGCACACCACCACTAAAAAACTCCTTCACGGTGACACATCAAAGGTGGAGAAACCTCTTACAATAATCTTATAACAATAAGAATGAAGATACAAGCAAATACAAAAGAAATACAACAAAAATGTAAAGAACACTTTACAAGAACTTGAATACTTTGCTTGTTTGATGGTTGCTTTGAAAAACTTTTGAAGATATGGAATGCAATAGTAATTCCTTTCCAAAATCATGCCAAAACCCGGTGCAAAATCCTCCATCTTGAGGTGCTTTTATAACTTGCATAAGGCTGATTTCACGCATAGCAGTCGACTGCCAAAGGGCACTAGTCGACTGCTCTCCTATCCGTTGTCTCACAACGACTCCATTCACGCTGGAACCTTCCCAACGAATACCTCAGTAGTGGATTGCCCTTACCAACAGTCGACTGCTAGCTAATAGTCGACTGACCAATCATCTACCAGAGCTTCTGTGCTCCTTGTTAGATCAATTTGAGCGCTAGAGGGGGGGGGGGGGAGGTGAATAGCGCAAAATAATTTTTCATTCGTTCGTCGATTCGATATGCAAGAAGAGTAAAGTGCAACGGAAAATAAATATAACACTTTTTGTTTTTACTTGGTTCACAACCTTTGACTGCTAATCCAAGCCCTTAACGGTTCTAGACCATGTACAGAGGGAAAAACACTAAAATACTCCTCCTCGTTGGAGGTAGGAGTTAACGATTTACAAAAGCACAAGAATACTCAAGGTAGAGAGACAATCCCTCTATCCTCGTTACGATGAAAGCTCGAAAATGTAAATTAAGAACAAGTAAACTAAAAAGAGAACTTCAAATATTACCAACGACTAAGGAGTTAGAAGGAAGAGCTTGGGTCGTCGACGTTTTGGCAGCGCTTCATCATCATAGGATCGTTAGAGAGTCGCAGCATTGCGGGAGCAATTGAGAGCACTTAGAATGAGAAAATGATGTGGAGAACCCCTTCTTTTATATCCTTGAGAAACTCTAATCGTTGAGATGAAGTTTCATGAGGTGATGCAACTTAGCCCTTGAGAAAATGGTGATAAGCTTTGACTCTCCTCGAGACTGATCCTTGACCATTGCTCGATCGCTCAACTCTAGCAATGATCGATGGAGGCAATGATTGATCGCCAACAATGACAGTTAGCTCGAAAATAAGTGATTTCAACGACCACCAATCGTCCGATCTTGACATAGACCTTCCTTTGGAAGTCTTTAGTCGGATCATCGCCTAAGGATGTCCCCTCACGACCATACTTACACTCACTCACATGAGCTTACTTCAACCTTTACCTTTGAAGCTTCGCTTTCGGTGTTCACCTGAGTTCTTCAGCTCCCTCCGAAGTCCTCCCGGTGTCGCCTGACAACCACGATTTCCTCCGAGTGTCGTTGACCTTCAGCTTAGCTTAGCATTCCTGTACACTTGGTTCAGCTCGTGAGATAACAAAATGTACTTAACTTTATGTCTTTGCCATAATCAAAACATAAATTCGATTATTTGGTGCCCCTGCACCAACAATCTCCCCTTTTTTGATCAATGGCAAACCAACACAAAGTTAAGGAAAATTTAAAGCGAGAAAAATAAGTAAGGTAAAGTTAACTCCCAAAACTCCCCCTTAACCCTAGGTGAGTTTTGAAGGAAACAATTTAAGTTTTGAAGGAAATAAAAATTTAAATTTTGTTACTCCCCCTTAACTTACACTCTTCTCCCCCTTTTGCCATGAATCAAAAATAAAGTCATGGATTTATATAGAAAATAGGGGTTTTAAAAGGCATAATATTATAGCATGCAAAAAAAAAAAATCGAGTATGAGTCCAAACATGTGTCTCTAATTGGTTAAGTAAAATGGTTCGAGGTATATCCCTCTGCACCAACAATAAGTTTTTGAAACATAGTTTTAAATTTCAAAATACTTATAAGTTAATTTTCAAGAAAAACTTTAGAAATGTATAACCCTTAAGGTTAGTTTGCTCTCCCCCTTAGTCAAGTATATGAGGTATAAGAAAATTAGGGGGCATTAAACTTTAGCCTAGAGAGTTTTATATTAAGTGTTGGCCGAGTATAAGTATACGTTTAAGTGCAATAGTTAAAAAATAGATAGCATTTTGAAAAGGTTATGTATATTAAAATAATTCCTTAATCATCTCACCCCTTCTATGTGTCTCAAGATTTTTTCATCTTATAGGTTTTGTGAGATGATTTAAATTTAATTAAAGTTAGTCAATCTTGGGTTAGATTTGGATTTAACCCTAAGTTCGTCAAGTCTGTTGGGTTTCTCCAGCACCGCGACGAGTGTGTGTTCGAACATGTTTCGTAAATATATGCACAGCAGAAGAATTAAAAGCAATAAATCTAATTTATTACAACACACACACCACACGCATGCAAGATACAATATTTGTAGACATAATCGCAGTTTCAAATTTTGCAATAAAAGAAAATTACGCTAGTTATACCTGACGTATCACGTGCAGCGGGAATGAAATCAACCGGAGCAACTCACGCTAGAGTTGTCTCTATCTATTTCCACGCCGAGTACCGTCGGGATAGCTTCGCCATGCTACGAGCCTCGTCTTCATAGGAGTCACTAGCCTCGTGTCGAAGATGATGTGATCGAGAGAAGATCACAATCCGAATCAAAATTCGGATGCAAAAATGAGTCCCTAAAACTCGCTTCTCCGAAGAGGTATTCGTCAACCGATTGACGAATCCTTGGTCCTCCACCTATGAGGATTACCGGAGATCCAATCCCCGGCAAGGAAGTCGCCGTTGGAGCTCCAAACGCCATCCAAATGACGCTCTGACAAGAAGGAAACAAGCTATCCAAAACTTGGACAGCTTGGTGGAGGACTTGGCGCTGGCCAAAGGAAGAGGGTCAGCTGGTCCTTGGTCACCGGAGCCAAGGAGGGTCGCCGGAGGATCACCGGAGGGTGGGCGGTAGTAGTTGGACGCCGACGGCACAATGTTGGATGGAGGCACAAGCTTGGGCGTGGCTTCCTTGGGCGGTGGCAAGGAGAAGAGGGGGAAAGGAGAGGAAGAGAAGTTTCCAAAAATAAAACTTAGGGCTCTTCAAACCTCTAGCTGCGCTTTTATAGAGCGCGTGTTTCTTAACCATCAAGAAACCTTCTCCTTAGAGTTATTGGTTCCTAACCAAAACCCATTAACCCGCTCCATTAACTTAAGTTAAAATAAACCAAACCGAGTTGGTCTAATTTAAGTTAAAACAAACCGAACCAACTTTGGTTCATTCGTTTAAAACAAACCAAACCACTTTGGTTTATTTTCCATCACTGGATTGGAACCAAACCGATTTGGTTCATCCATCATGTCTACAAAAGACACGGCCCATCCATGCTTCCGATGCGACTGAAATCATTTCATACTCGATCTTTGTTTGGTCCAACCAAACTTAGTCTCTCTTGATCTGAGAATCCTATTCTCAAACTTATTTTAAATCCTTCGGATTACACTCGTTGTCCATGTGACCAAATAGATTTCTGGTTTATGTTGGTCGTCTATAATTAACTATTAATTATAGAACGATTATGAGTGACACCTAGTAGTACATCATGATCTCCAATTAATCGAAAAATCAACGGTTGATCTCAGAACCATTTCTGAAACCTTTCAGCAGCTATAATGAATCGTGCCTCATTCCTTTCACTCATCTTATACCCACTTGGTTCAGGACATGGTCTATAGTGTCAATCCCCACTAGGCTGACTACATCACACCTAGCCCAAGTATCATTTCCTCATCCTACGGATTCTAGTTACTCCACATGTATTCTAGAATACTTTACTCTAAACATGTAATGCTTTGGCCAAAGATTTTAGTAACAATCTGATGAGAGTTCAAGGGTATACATCTCCTCGCAAGGAGTGGTGAATCCTTTATAGGCTATTCAAATACCTTCGGGCATTTCGACTTATACCCAATCATCCCCGGTCCAAATCTCCTTAGAGATGCTTGCTTAAGATGTCAAAGCATAAGTCTCCATGACCAAGATGACTTGAATACTGCAAGTCAAAGGAACATCGCACTTAAGCTGCAATATGAACTTCATTGACATATCCATATATGCAGAGAACCATATAAAGTTTTACAGCTGATCAATCCAATGAACTAGTTACCATAACTTGCATCCACGATCAACTTCAGACATCCCAATGTCTCCAGCCAATGAGAAATAGCTGTTTGGATAAACCAAAGAGTATACTGTTAGTGAAAGCCCTAGAGCCAATCATGTGATGATTGTTGTATGGACTTCATTGTATCATATTCCTATTTATAAAGGCATGGTTATTATATTTACTTGTATTGGTGCCAAATAACTAAATATAATAATGTCCTTGAGTAGTAGGTTCTTATCTATATCAATCGATTGGTTGAATCGATAATGAGATGATATAGAGAACACTACTCTTAATCATTCCTAGTCAAGTATTAACATTCAGGGACAATGTTAATGCATAGAGACTAGCATGTAGGTCAACACGATGACTTGATCTCACAAGTCATGGATATGAGATATCAAGTTGACATATGAGTATGCATTGGAGAATGTATACTGAATGACCCACCATGAGAAAGTATCATGGATCGTTATATGAGTATCATATACTTTCTCATGTGGCTATTAGTATGACTATTAGTCCTTAGACCTGAAGTCACCATGGTTCCCTACATAAGGAGTTGCATACTTTGGCGTCACGTCGTCACCCATAAATGGGTGGACTATAAAGGCGATTACTGGGTATGTGACAAATTATGCGGAGGGATGTGAGTGATGTAGATGGGATCTATCCCTCCTATATGACGGGAGAGACATCGTTATTCTTGATAGAGTGAGACCACGAAGTGTATGACCATGCCCAAATGAGTCAATATGAGATATTGAGCTCATTTGATTAGAGTGAGTCTACTTGGAGTTCAAGATATAGATTGTACCGAGGATGACACGGTCTATGCCTCAATTGGTCAATCTAGATGTCAAGGATAGAGAGACATTGTCACATATTATGAGAGTCACAATTAGTAGTCACAAAGGTGATGTTGGAGCTCAACATTCTTGTAACTTGGGTAGCAATGATGTGTTGCTAGATACCGCTCATTGCTTATGTTCCTAAATCGGTTTAGGGACATTGCCAACATTACAAGAACCTATAGGGTCACACACAAAGGGCAATTTGATGGAGATTAGGTTCATATGATGAACCATGAGGATTAGATTCATGGGATGAACCAAATTGGATTAAGAGTAATCCAAATTAGACTAATTGAGTTGGACTCAATTTGTTTCAAGTGTTGAATGAGTCTAATTTAGATTTGATTCATCAAATCAATTTAAATTAATGAATAGAGATTCATTAAATTAAATTGACTTGAATCAAATGGTTGGATTTGATCAACCATGGGAGATAAGAGGTCAAGTTTGACTTGACTTAAGAGGGAAGATGAAAGGTCAAGTTTGACTTGACCAAATGTCATGTCATGATGATGACTTGGCATGTTCAGCCAATGAGGATGCTCCACATCATCATGGACTTATCATGTGGTGCCACCTCATGAGGGAGACCAAGAGCCATTGGCTCTTAGAGTTACATGCATGCATGTAACCCCCCCAACTTGAAGTGGCTGACCACTATTCATCATGGGTGAATTCATTTTGTGAGTTACTCTCCAACTTCATCTTCTTCCTTGGATCACCTTCTCAAGCTCTCCAATCTCTCATCTTGCCGAAATTTTTAAAGGGTGATAGCACAGTCTAAGCTATTTTTCTCCACAATTTGTCCGTGTGGATACCAATAGAGGAGTGTTCACTTGACACTCTTGAGTTCCGGCAAAATGTATGGATGAGCGGGATAAGCGAAGGGCGTCGCTACAAGGGTAATACTCTCAACTTCTAGATCTAAGGTAGATCTAGGTTTACTTAGCACATACATATTTTTATTTAGTTATATCTTCGTACGGATCCGTGGCCGGACTTTCGGGGTTTCTGCAACGCAAAAAGTGGTTTTTGCGGCTCGAAAAGTCCAACAGTGGTATCAGAGCCACGTGCGAAGCATGTATATGTTTCATTTTTTGTAGTTTTTGTATTAGATATAAAAATTATATATTTTTATGTTTCTGTAAATTTCCTATTTTTATCGAATTTTTGGGTATTTTTCTTGAAGAGTCGAAGCAACGAGTGTTGGGACACTTGTAGGCTTCCACCATCGAGAAAAACTCTCCGAAACGGCGAGTTCTCGCTTTAGGTTTTTGGGACAGAGATTTAAGTCGCTGTAAGATCGTAGTAGGGACACTAGCAAAGTTTATTTTGCGAGTAGGGGTGTTGCCCCTATCCCCGAAAGGGGTCTTGTCCTGCGATCGCGCCCGGAAACCGCTTAGCGAGACCGTTACGGAGAGGTGACTCATAAAATTGAAAAAAAAAAGAAAAATTATAAAAATTTTCTGTAAAAATACATAATTTAGAATTATGTAATTGTCATGGCCCAAGAACCCCAATATGATTGGATGATGATGTATTGTAATTCATAATACGGTCTGCATGCCATTTTTATGGTTGTGCATGTTATATAGTGTATGCGACCTGTGCGTCGTACCTCTTCTTTTGAAATTCTAGTTGTAAATAGTTTTAGACTCGAATGTTACTCGAGTTTCATATTTGTAATGTACAAAATGGATGTTAGTATGAGCCCTTAGTGCCAATTATGAGATGATTGGTGAGGGAGACTTTTGTATTATATTCTTGCATTAATAAAGGCAAAGATTGATTATTATATTTTTTTATGCGTGTGCCAGCTAAATAAATATAATAATGCCCATGAATAGTAGGTTGTTATCTACAGTATATCAATTGGTAGAATTGATTATGAGAAGCTGTAGAGAACACTATTCTTAAATATTCCTAGTCGAGTATTGTATTAATAGACAAGGGCTATATTGATACATTGAGACTAACATGTAGGTCAATGGATGACTTGATCTCACAAGTCATGGATATATGATATCACATTGATACATGAGTATATATATTGGAGACTATATATACTGAATTGACCCACCATGAGAAAGTATCATGGATCGTTATATGAGTGTCATATACTTTCTCATGTGACTATTGGTATGAATAGTCCTTAGACCTGAAGTCACTACGGTTCCATACATAAGGAGTTATGTACTTTGGTATTGTCTAACGTCACACCGTAATTGGGTGACTATAACAGCGATCACTGAGTATGTAACGAATTATGCGGAGGGATGTGAGTGATGTAGATGGGATCTATCCCTCCCATATGACGGGAGTGATATCTTTGGCCTCTTGATAGAGTAGGACCACGAAATGCATGGCCATGCTCAAATGAGTCAATATGAGATATTGAGCTCATTTGTTTGAGTGAGTCTACTTGGGGATCAAGAAACATAAAGATTGATAAGAGGGTGACACGGTTTATGCCTCATTGATTGATCTGAGATATCAAGGATAGAAGGACACTGTCATATAATAATAGTCACGGAAGAGGTTGTCGGATCTCGACATTCACATCACTTGGGTAGCAATGATGTATTGCTAGATGCCGCTCATTGCTTATGTATCTAAAATAATTTTGGATACATTGCCAACGTTATGAGAGCCTATAGGGTCACACACAAAGAACATATTATTTTGGAGAGGAAATCATTTTGATTTGACTAAAATGAATTATTAGTTAATTGGATTAACTAGAATGAGTAAGACTCATTACTTGGCTAAATTTGAGTTGGACTCAAATTGATTTATGTTGAGTTGACTCAAGTCAAACCAAGAGAAGAAGGCTAAAATGAATAATATACGAATTAATAATATAATACACGAATTAATAAATGGGGTTTTAAATGGGATTTAAAACTCATTAATGTGCATTTAATGAGCATTAATTGACTTCCTTTCTTTTACCATGAAGAATAAGGAAGTGCATTTAATGTCTCATTAAGGTGTATTATTGTGGCTTCTTCTTCTTCAACGTGGACAATGAAAAAGAAATCAGATTTTATTTTTTTTGTTGACAACACAAGAGGGCCAAGTATAGAGTGGAAAAGTGAGACCTTGGAGTGGTTGCTAGCACAACCGAAAGGGCTTACCTCTTCTCTCCAAGATCGTGTGTGTGTGCACCGTAGAGGCGTGGACATTCTGACCATGCGGAGATCCGCAAGTGTTGCTGACTGGAATTCGAAGGGCACGCTTCGAAGGTAATCTCGATTCCTATAGGATAGAATCGATAATTGAAACGAGTATATTTTTTTTTCGCTTGGATCTCTAGAGGGATCCTAAGTTTTCCGCTGCGAATTTTATTTATAGCTCGGGATCCCTACAATGGAGCGGTGGAAAGTCTACTTGTAGGCGAAGTTACGAGAAGGGTGCCGACGACACATGGCGGGTCATTCAGTATACATTCTCCAATGCATACCGATGTGTCAACTTGATATCTCATATCCATGACTTTTGAGATCAAGTCATCGTGTTGACTTACATGCTAGTCTCTATGCATTAACATTGTCCCTGAATGTTAATACTTAACTAGGAATGATTAAGAGTAGTGTTCTCTATATCATCTCATTATCAATTCAACCAATCGATTGATATAGATAAGAACCTACTACTCAAGGACATTATTATATTTAGTTATTTGGCACTAATACAAGTAAATATAATAACCATGCCTTTATAAATAGGAATATGATACAATGAAGTCCATACAACAATCATCACATGATTGGCTCTAGAGCTTTCACTAACAATCTCCCACTAGCACTAGTGCCAATCACTGTAGTATCTAATACCCAATGACCTAGTGTGACCATCATGCTTTTTCTGTGCCAAAGCCTTGGTCAAGGGATCTGCGATGTTAGCCTCTGTGGGTACTCTGCAAATCTTCACATCTCCTCTATCGATAATCTCTTGAATGAGATGGAAGCACCGATATATTCGGCCTCTATTGTAGAATCAGCAACTGTGTCCTGCTTTGAACTCTTCCAGCTCATAGCGCCACCATTCAAGCAAAACACGAACCCTGACTACGATCTATAATCATCCTGGTCTGTTTGGAAGCTGGCATCGCTGTAACCCTTTACAGCTAGCTCCTCATCGCCTCCAATAGAGATATCTTTTCATCTTATAAGCATATGATCTTTCCTATGTCTTATCAATGTGGGACTTTGATTGTATTCCCAATACTCCAACATATACCTCATGCTAGTCTCAACAGAATCGATGGCATTCGAATCCATTAATTCATCGACTAGGGATAATTCCAATACATTACAATTACACATGTAGAGATACTCACTAGTTGTGATCCAATCTCAAATTCTCTCATGCTGTGAATCGTATTGCGGACATTCAGTAAATGAGTTTAAATCCAATCAAATACATGAAAATATATATACTCAAATAGTGAATCTTCATTTATCAAATAAATGGTACAACCATAAGGCGATTGCCTTAGGACACCTCTCATATATTAATAACAAACTCCCACTTGGCCTAATGCCAATCGCCACGGTATCCAATACCATAAGCTCTAACATGACCCTCAAACTTACTTTGAGGTAAGGCCTTAGTCTTCTAAGTTTCTTTCAGTGGAAATCTTCTCGATTTGTATTTCCTTCCTACTTATGATCTCTCTGATCAAATGATAGCAGCGAAGCACATGTTTGGATTATTGATGAGACTATATCAAGTTCAGAGACGAACTTCTTGATCCAAACCGCTTCCTTTGCTGCTTTCAAAGCTGCAATGTATTCTGCCTCAGTGGTAGAGTCCGCTATAGTGTCTTGCTTGGAACCTTTCCAACTTATTGTGCCTCCATTTAAGGTAAATATGTACCCAGACTGAGACCTGAAATAATCCTTGTCTGTCTCGAAGCCGGCATCCGTATACCTGCGTATTACCACATCACCTTCTCCATATATTAGGAACAAATCCTTAGTTATTCTTAAGTACTTAAGGATTGTCTTAATAGCCGACCAATGATCTATTCCTAGATCAGATTGGTATCTTCTCTTGACACTCAGAGTATACGATACATCGAGCCTCGTACATAACATAGCATACATGATAGATCCTATTGTGGATGCATAGGGAATCTTACTCATGCAAATCCTCTCGTCTTCTATGCGCAGACACATAGACTTCAAAAGGTGTATCCCATGCATGATGGGAAGGAAACCTTTCTTGGATTCTGACATACTAAACCTCTTTAGCACTCGGTCTTTATATGTAGACTGCGAAAAACCAAGCAACCGATTCGATCTATCCCTATAGATCTTAATCCCGAGGATGTAGGTTGCTTCTCTCAGGTCTTTCATGGAGAATGTCATGGACAACCAAATTTTAATTGACTGTAAGATAGAAACATCGTTTCCTATAAGTAATATGTCATCGACATACAATACTAGGTACACGACTGCACTCCCATTAATCTTCTTGTACACACAAGGTTCATTCAGAATTTGTGAGAAATCAAACCTTTTGATTGTCTCATCAAAACTGATATTCCAGCTCCTGGATGCTTGCTTCAGTCCATAAATAGACCATCGAAGTTTGCATACCTTGGTTTTATCAATCGATGTGAAATCCTCAGGCTGTATCATATACATGTCCTCAAGTAGGTTTCCATTAAGGAAAGTTATTTTCACATCCATCTGCCATATCTCATAATCATAATGAGCCACTATGGCCAGAAGCATCCGAATGGATTTAAGTATAGCAACAGGTGAATAGATTGTTACTAATATATGAGAGATGTCCTAAGGTAATTGCCTTATGTTTGAACCATTTATATGATAAATGAAGATTCACTATTTGAGTATACATGTTTTCATGTATTTGATTAGATCTTAAACTCATTTACTGAATGTCCATGTTATGATTCATAGCATAAGAGAATTTATGATTGGATCATAACTAGTGAGTATCTCTACATGTGTAATTGTGATGTATCGAAATTATCCTTAGTCGATGAATTGATGGATTTGGACACCATCAATTCTGTCGAGACTAGCACGAGGTATACTCCTTGGTGTATCCAAGCGGCTGATTCTCACTGGCTGGAGACATTGTGATGTCCGGAGTTAATCGTGGATGCTAGTTATGGTAACTAGTTCATTGGAGCGACCAGTTGTAAGACTTCATATGGTTCTCTGCATATATAGATATGTCAATGAAGTTCTTACTGCAGCTTAAGTGCGATGTTCCTTTGACTTGCGGTATTCAAGTCATCTTGATCATGAAGACTTATGGTTTGACATCTTAAGCAAGCATCTCTAAGGAGATGTGGACCCGGGATGATTGGGTATAAGCCAAAGTGATCAAAGGTGTTTGAATAGCCTATAAAGGATTCACCACTCCTTGCGAAAAGATGTATACCCATGGCCTCTCGTCGGATTGTTACTAAAGTCTTTGGCCAAAGCATTACATGTTTAGAGTAAGGTACTCTTGGATACATGTTCAGTAACTATAATCCATAGGATGAGGAAATGATACTTGGGCTAGGTGTGATGTAGTCAACCTAGTGGGGATTGACACTATAGACCATGTCCTAAACTAAGTGAGTATAAGATGAGTGAAAGGAATGAGGCACGATTCATTGTAGCTGCTGAAGGGTTTCAGAAATAGTTCTGGATCAATCATTAATCTTTTCGGTTAATTGGGGATCATGATGTACTACTAGGTGCCACTCATGATCGTTCTATAATTAATGGTTAATTATAGACGGCCAACATAAATTGAGAACCTATTTGGTAACATGCACAACGAGCGTAATCTGAAGGATTTAAAATGAGCTTGAGAATGAGATTCTCAGACCAAGAGAAACTAGGTTTGGTTGGACCAAACTAGGAGCGAGCGTGAAATCATTTTAGTCACAATGGAAGCATAAATGGGCCGTGTCTTATGAAGACATGATGGATGAACCAAATTGGTTTGGTTCTAATCCAATGGTGAAGAATAAACCAAAGGGGTTTGGTTTGTTTTAAACTAACGAACCAAAATTGTTTTGGTTTATTTTAACTTAAAATAGACCAACTCGGTTTGGTTTATTTTAACTTAAGTTAATGGAGCGGGTTAACGGGTTTTTGGTTACAAACCAATAACCATTAGAAGAATATGTTCTCTATAAAAACAGGTTTTAAGGGTTTTGTGAAAACCTAATCCTATTTTTGGTGCCGCCCCTCCCTCTCTTCTTCTTGTGCTGCCGCCCAACTAGGTTGCCGCCCAGCCCTTGTGCCGCCGTCCAAGCTATTGCTGGCATCCAAGCTCCTGCCGGCGATCCTCCGGTGACCCTCCAGTGATCTTCCTTGGCTCCGGCAACAAGGTGAGCATCTAGCTTTCCTTATTTGGCTGGCGCAAGTTCTCCACCAAAGCTGTCCAGTTTTCTGGACAGCTTGTTTCCTTCTTGTTGGAGCATCATTTGGACGACGTTTGGAGCTCCGATAGTGGCTACCTTGCCGGGGATTCGATCTCCGGTAATTCTCATAGGTGGAGGACAAAGGATTTGTCAATCGGTTGACGAATACCTCTCCAGAGAAGCGAGTTTTGGGGACTCGGTTTTGAATCCGAATTTTGATTCGGATTGTGATCTTCTCTCGATCACATCGTCTTCGACACGAGGCCACTCATACGAAGACAAGGCTCGTGACTTTGTGAAGTCATCCCGATGATACTCGGTGTGGATACAGATAGAGGCGATTCTAGCGAGAGTCGCTCCGTTTGATGACTTTCCCGCTACACGTGATATGTCAGGTATATGTAGAATAATTTCCTTTTATTGCAAAATTTGAAACTATGATTATGTCTACACATGTTGTACTATGCATGCGTATGGTGTGTGTGATGTAATAAATTAGATTTATTGCCTTTTATTTATTTCGCTGCGCACATGTTTACGAAAAATGTTCGAACACACACTCGCCGCGGTGTCGGAAACCCAACAGTGGTATCAGAGCCCAGGTTGTGTTTCGACATAATCGTAAAATTGTTTTGCGATAGTTGTAATGGTATTTATGAAAATTTTCTACTTTTGGAAAGTTAGAAGTATTTATGAAAATTTTTAATTTTGGAAAGTCTAGAAGTATTTATGGAAATCTTCTACTTTTGGAAAGTTAGAAGTATTTATGGAAATTAATATTTTCATAAATAAAATATTTGTTTAGATTTTAAAATTTGTTTCCAAATTTAATCATGATTTGATTTGGGAAATTAAATCTTAAAATATTTTATTTCCATGAATAGTTTTGACGATTTAGGAAATTTATTTCCTAAATTAAATTGACTTTCCTTAATCAACACTTTCCATAAATAAAATATATGATTAGATTTGGAAATTTGTTTCCTAATTTAATCATGATTTGATTTGGAGAATCAAATCTCAAACATATTTTATTTCCATAAATAATTATGACATATAAGAAAATTTTGTACATACCATAATTGTATGCCATGTAATTGCATTAGATGCATATCATTATGCCATGCGTGTCGTGACATATAGATGTATGTCATGTATGCCATGCCATGCCATGTAGATAATAGTTATTTTCATGCAAAGAGGATGAGACATAAAAACCCTTACTCAATATTAAAGCCTACACCTTCCATTAATATGGTTAGAACCAGAGTTTTGTTTCTTGTTTGGGTTGTTGGACTCTCTCCAAGCCCGGCTCGAACCTGAACATGTTCAAACCATGGAATAGTTTAATACTAATATTGTAAGAGTCAGAGGTCAATCGTTAGCTTTAGTTGTTGGACTCTCTCCAAGCCAGGCTAATTGGTTGAATGTACTCTAACCATATTAAAACTATGTCTTGATTAATGGGTTGGCTTTAACCTGGAGCATCGACTTGTTGGACTCTCTCCAAGGTCGATGTGAAGGGAGGTGAAGTTGGGTGCTATGCATATGATGCATACTTGTTAATGAGTTAACAACCCGATGTATGTGTGAACATTTAATTAGTTGATAGCATATTGTGATAGTTGCATATATGTGATATGCAATCGGTATATTTGATACCTACCATCGAAGCTATGAATGACTTGTTGGACTCTCTCCAAGGTTGTTCATATCTATGATGGATATCAGCCCATTCGGAGATGGACCTACGATCTCCCGAAGTGATTTTGGGGTTTTTGAAATTCGAAAAATGAATGGGATTTATGATGTATATTGATGCATTTTAAATCATCTTTCTCATATATGCTCATTTTGTATTTCTAAGTTAATCTATTGATCATGATGTCTTGAATTTGCATTCCATTTTGGATTCGAATAAATTGACTGGGTTGAACTTCTTTGATGGCTTAGAAACTTGAGAATTGTTCTCAAGGTGGAAAAGCTTGCGTATGTCCTCGAAGAGCCTCTTCCCACCCATCTTAGTGATGATGCAACTCTGGACCAATTGTTGGCCAATCAGAAACATGTGAGTGATTCTGAACAAGTGAGTTACATCATGCTAGCCACGATGGTACCCGAGTTGCAGAAGCAGCATGAGCGTATGGATGCTCATACCATATTCTTTCATCTTTATGAGTTGTTTGATGAGCAAGTGAGATTCGAAAGGTTCGAAGTCTCCAAGCTCCTCTTCACCTCTGAGATACAAGAAGGTTCATCTGTGGTATTGCTCAACATGCTGAAGATTGTGGAGCCTTCTGAGAAGCATGAGCAGGGGACGGTGCTGATAGTTGATTCCTCGAAGAAAGGTTCTAAGAGGAAGTCAAAGGAACAGTAGAAGAGGAAGAAGAAAAAGGCTAAAAAGGCAGAACTAACTCAAAAGGGCACTTGCTATCATTATGGCAAGGAGGGCCATTGGCGAAGAAACTGCAAAATTTATCTTGAGTCCGTGAATAAGAATAAGGCATCAGATGCCCCATCTTCTTTAGATATCTTCGTTATTGATTGTCATTCTATTTTCTCAGACACTTGGGTATTGGATACTGGGTGTGACTCACATATATGTAATGACATACATGGGCTAAGGAATAGAAGAAGACTCGTCAAAGGAGAGTCAAATTTACGTGTTGGGAATGGAGCAAAGGTTGCTGCACTCGCCATCGAAACATATTTATTGAAACTCCCTACAGGACTTGTCTTAGAACTGGAAAATTGCTTTTATGTTCCTTAGTTCATAAAGAACATCATTTCTATTTCTTGTTTAAATAGAAATGGGTACCATTTAACTTTTAGTAACAATTGTTGTTACATAACTTTGAATGGCATCTTTTATGGGACTGGAACTTTAAGCAATGATATTTATACGTTGGACGTATCTAGTGACATTTTCAATATCGAAGCGAGCAACAAGCATGCTCGAAAGGATAATCAATTAGACTCCTACATGTGGTATTGTCGTCTTGGCCATGTTAGCAAGAAATGCATGTCTGAATAACACTGATGTGGAATTCTAGAATCGTTTGAATTGGATTCATACGATACATGTGAATCATGCTTAAAAGACAAGATGACTAAGTTACCTTTTACAGGAAAAGGTGAACGAGTGGGAGAGTTGCTAGGTCTAATACATAGTGATGTATGTGGACCTATGTCAACTCAAGCTTTGGGAGGCTATAACTACTTCATTACCTTCACCGATGATCACTCACGGTTTGGGTATGTGTTCTTGATGAAACACAAGTCTGAAGCCTTTGAAAGGTTCAAAGAATTTAGAAATGAAGTAGAGAAACAACATGACAAGAGTATTAAAATACTTCAATCAGATCGAGGTGGTGAATACTTAAGTCAAGAGTTTCTAGATTATGTTAGAGACAATGGTATATTGTCTCAATGGACTCCACCATATACACCACAACATAATGGTGTATCTGAGAGGCGTAACCGGATCTTGTTGGACATGGTCAGGTCATTGATGAATCATGCGAATCTTCCCAAGTCCTTTTGGGGCTATGCACTTTAGATAACTGTTTACTTGTTAAACAGAATGCCAACCAATGTAGTCTCTACTACTCCATATGAGATATGGAATAATAAGAAATCTCATGTATCTTACTTGAAGATATGGGGTTGTCCTGCTTATGTGAAGCGGACTGTATCAGACAAATTGGATGCTAAGTCTGATAAATATCTATTTATTGGATACCCTAAGGAAATAAGGGGTTACCAATTCTATCATCATGTGGAACAAAAGGTGTTTGTTTCAAGGCATACTGTGTTTCTAGAGAGAGTTTCTCTTGCAAGAAAACAGTGAGAGTGTCGTCGAGCTTGAGGAGGCTCGAGAGACTCAAATAAACATTGATGAGATACCTGGTGAAGCACAACAGTCAATCACTCATAGTGATGAGCCATCGGCTAGACCTATTGAGACACCACATCTTCATAGATCTGGTAGAACATGTAATATTCCTGAGAGATATGAATTTCTTATAAGTGAATCAAACGATGTGTTACTCATTTATGATGAGGAGCCTACCAGTTATGAAGAAGTTCTGACAAGTTCAGAAAGGGATAAGTTGCTTGAAGCCATGAAGTCGGAAATGGATTCCATGTATGAAAACTAAGTTTGGAACTTGGTTGACCCACATGAAGGGATAAAGCCTATAGGGTGCAAGTGGGTTTTCAAGAAGAAAACTGACATGAATGGTAATGTGATTACCTATAAGGCTAGATTGGTGGCAAAAGGATATCGTCAAAAGCAAGGTGTTGATTATGACGAAACTATTCGCCGGTAGCTATGCTTAAATCCATTCGGATGCTCCTGGCCATAGAGACTCATTATGATTATGAGATATGGAAAATGGATGTAAAAATAGCTTTCCTTAATGGAAACTTAATCGAGGATGTGTATATGATACAACCTAAGGGTTTCACATCGGTTGATAAAACCAAGGTATGCAAATTGCGATGGTCCATATATGGATTGAAGCAAGCATCCAGGAGCTGGAATATTCGTTTTGATGAGACAATCAAAAAGTTTGATTTCTCATAAAATCTGGACGAACCTTGCGTGTACAAGAAGGTTAGTAGGAGTGCAGTCGTGTTCCTAGTATTGTATGTCGATGACATATTACTTATAGGAAACGATGTTTCTATCTTACAATCGATTAAGATTTGGTTGTCCAAGACATTCTCCATGAAAGACTTGGGAGAAGCAACCTACATCCTCGGGATTAAGATCTATAGAGATAGATCGAAACGGTTGCTTGGTATTTCACAGTCTACATATATAGACCGAGTGATAAAGAGGTTTAGCATGTCAGAATCCAAGAAAAGTTTCATACCCATCAGGCATGGGATACACCTTTCGAAGTCTATGTGTCCGCGCACAGAAGATGAGAGAATTTGCATGAGTAAGATTCCTTATGCATCTACAATAGGATCAATCATGTATGCTATGTTATGTACGAGGCCCGATGTATCGTATGCTCTAGTGTTATGAGCAGATACTAGTTTGATCCAGGAATGGATCATTAGGTGGCTGTTAAGACGATCCTTAAGTGCTTGAGAACAACTAAGGATGCATTTCTAATATATGGAGAAGGCAACATGGTGATACGTGGGTATATGGATGCCAACTTCCAGATAGACAAGGATGATTCCAAGTCTCAGTCATGGTATGTATTCACCTAGAAAGGAGGCGCAATAAGTTGGAAAGGTTCCAAGCTTGACACTATAGCGGATTCTGCCACTAAGGCAGAATACATTGTAGCTTCGGAAGTAGCAAAGGAAGCGGTTTGGATCAAGAAGTTCCTCTTTGAACTTGATGTGATCTCATCAATGATCCAAACATGTGCTTCGCCGCTATCATCTGATCAGAGAGATCATTAGTAGGAAGGAAATACAAATTGAGAAAATCCCCACTGAAAGGAACTTAGCGGATCCTTTGACTAAGGCATTACCTCAAAGTAAGTTTGAGGGTCATGTTAGAGCTTATGGTATTGGATACCGTAGCGATTGGCCTTAGGCAAAGTGGGAGTTTATTAGTAATATATGAGAGATGTCCTAAGGCAATCGCCTTATGTTTGAACCATTTATATGATAAATGAAGATTCACTATTTGAGTATACATGTTTTCATGTATTTGATTAGATCTTAAACTCATTTACCGAATGTCCACGATACGATTCACAGCATGAGAGAATTTGTGATTGGATCACAACTAGTGAGTATCTCTACATGTGTAATTGTGATGTATCGAAATTATCCCTAGTCGATGAATTGATGGATTTGGACACCATCAATTCTGTCAAGACTAGCACGAGGTATACTCCTTGGTGTATCCAAGCAGCTGATTCTCACTGGATGGAGACATTATGATGTCCGGAGTTAATCGTGAATGCTAGTTATGGTAACTAGTTCATTGGAGTGACCAGCTGTAAGACTTCATATGGTTCTCTGCATATATAGATATGTCAATGAAGTTCTTACTGCAGCTTAAGTGCGATGTTCCTTTGAATTGCGGTATTCAAGTCATCTTGATCATGAAGACTTATGCTTTGACATCTTAAGCAAGCATCTCTAAGGAGATGTGGACCCGGGATGATTGGGTATAAGTCAAAGTGATTGAAGGTGTTTGAATAGCCTATAAAGAATTCACCACTCCTTGCGAGGAGATGTATACCCATGACCTCTCGTCGGATTGTTACTAAAGTCTTTGGCCAAAGCATTACATGTTTAGAGTAAGGTACTCTTTTTTTTTGATGAAATGTAAATATATATATCATCAAGAAAAGGCACGATCATACAAAATCCTGGAGTGCACACTCATGTCATGTCTGACGATGTGTCAGATATGAGGTGTCTCCAAGGGGGGGTGTACATGTGCTCTCATGGGTACTTTAACTGTCATGCCTACAAAACCTTCCATGTTTACATATCCATTGCATATCCACGCTCATACTGCTCCTCTAAAATGTTCATGCAAATAGTCCCTCTGCATCCCTCATTCCATGTGTACCTCCTCACACCGTCCTTCTATGTCTCTCGTTCCATTAGTCTCATGCGCCATTCCTCGAGACGTCTGCCACTTTTGGTAAGTGGTCAACCATCAACGGATTTGCCTTGTCTTTACCGTAGCCGTTTGCTACGGACTAGATAGGCCATTCGGGTGGGCCTATTCACCTCTACTAGGCTTATTGGTCAAGCCTCAACCGTCAATGGATTTAACGTGTCTTTACCGTAGTTGTTTGCTACGGACTAGATAGGCCATTCGGGTGCGCCTATTCACCTGAGTTAGGAGGTCATGGCTCCAATCCATCCAGATGTTGAACCTTCTTGTTGTTAATGGTAGACCGGAGACTATAAGTTTCCTTGCGCCAGTCGAGCCGATCGTCAGTTTCCTTGCGCCAGTCGAGCCGATCGTCAATGTGAATTTGCACGCCTCGACTGTTGTGTCATTCGAGGCGCCAGTCGAGTACGCCTCGCTTCTGGTTGTCCCTGTCTTGCCTTTTGTTAGTCGAGGCAGTAGATTGCACGCCT
This sequence comes from Wurfbainia villosa, assembly GCA_025175895.1. Taxonomy (NCBI): domain Eukaryota; kingdom Viridiplantae; phylum Streptophyta; class Magnoliopsida; order Zingiberales; family Zingiberaceae; genus Wurfbainia; species Wurfbainia villosa. The sequence goes on from CM046006.1 coordinate 39,203,855, forward strand.
CGACCGACTGTTATTTCAGTCGAGGCACCAGCCGATCTTTGCGGTCCAAAACCTCCCATGGAAGCCGCCCTTGTGTTAGTCGAGGCAGTGGGTTGCACGGCCTTGTGTCAGTCGAGGTAGGAAGTGGCACGCCTCGACTGACTGTTATATCAGTCGAGGCATCGGTCGAGTACGCCTCGCTTCTGGTTGTCCGTCTTGCCTTGTGTTAGTCTAGGCGGTAGGTTGCACGCCTCGACCCTTAGGGTTAGGTTTTGGGGACCCTAAACCCTAAATGCCTAACCCTCAAATTGAAGATAGGGTTTTTCCAAGATAGTCGAGGCAGTAAGTTACACGCCTCGATCATTTTTTTTTTAAACAAAACTAGAGCTTCAAACAGACCACCATGCTCAGTCCCATATCCACCCATGGAGGCCGCTCTGGAGATTCGAGTACCACCCTGCCAAACACCACCCTTGTGTCAGTCGAGATAGCAAGTTGCACGCCTTGACTGACTGTTATATCAGTCGAGGCGTCGGTCGTGTATGCCTCGCCTCTGTTTGCTCTTTGCCCTTGCCATTTCCATCTGTTATCCGTTTGGTCCTTGTGTCAGTCGAAGCAGTAAGTTGCACACCTCGACTGACTGTTATATCAGTCGAGGCGCCGGTCGAGTACGCCTCGCTTCTGTTTGCTCGCAGCTGCCCTATCTTGCCTTGTGTCTGTCGAGCCAGTAGGTATCTCGCCTCGACTGATTGCTATTTCAGTCGAGGTACCGGTCGAGTACTCCTTGCTTATGTTGTCCTGCCCTGGAGATGATGCCCTGGAAACTGCCCTGCCCTTGCCATTTTCATCTGTCGTCCGTTTGGGTCTGTAGATCACAATTCTCCAGGGCCCTATATACATGAATTTGGATTTTCCGGAGAATCACCTCACCATCAAACCGTGTCCCTTCAAATTTCATGCAGTTTCTTGCTCTCCAGATATGGTGTATCGCTGCTGCCATGGCTAGGTGTCTGGCTCTGTTAATATTGCTGCGCCCTTTATAAAGCCTTCTGAATGTGCGCAACATTTGACGATATGTCTGCATTCTTGGCCTCATCCATAACCATCCCCTTATTCTATTCCAGAGCTGCCGGACTTGCCCGCATTTAAAAAAGATATGGTCCAGTGTCTCCTCTTCTTGGCTGCAGAAAGCACATGTTCGGTCCTCTAGATACTCCTTCCCTGCATGCACCGGTAGCTTCCTCTGTGCCAGCATCCATAGCGTGAACCTGTGACTAGGTTGGATATCCGGCTGCCATATTGTCTGCACCCAAGGTTTCCGGGGGCTTATAATCCTGAAATGATCATATGCTCTCTTGACGCCACCTTTGTTTTGGCCAAACCATGCATCTAATAATTCCTCTGCCTTCCTTGCAGTGCCTGCCAATGCCATGATGTTATCCTTTATGCATATCAGTTTTTTCACTAGTGGTGAGTCTTTGTGTTTGCTCTGCCAATCCCAGACTCCTTGTCGTTGTAAATACGTGTGATGTACCCAGCGAATCCACAAAGTGTCCTGCTTCCTCTGTATTCTCCATAATATTTTTGCTAACAGTGCCGTGTTCCATGCTTTTAGTTCCCTTAATCCCAGGCCCCCTTCCTCTTTAGGCTTACATATGTCAGTCCACGCAACTGGTGGGTTCTTCACAGTCCACATAAATGTCCGGCAGTAGCTGTATATCCTGTCAATGACCCCGGCTGGAAGTGGTAGCGCTGACATCCAATAGCATTGGACACCCTGCAGTACCGAGGATACTAGTTGAATTTTGCCTGCATATGATAGCGTCGCCTTCGGCCAGGAGCTGATCTGTTTCATAAGTGCCTCCAACAGTGGGCTATAATCTGCAATCTTTAGTTTTTGTGAAGCTATTGGTACTCCTAAATAACGAAATGGCATTTCCCCTTCATTGAAACCTGTGATGGCTAGCAGCAATTCCTTCTCCCTTTGCCCCACCCCTGCCATGTATATATTTGATTTCGTCATGTTTGCTGTTAGTCCTGCCATGTTTGCGAATTGCGATAAGCAATCCATCAATACTTGCACTGATTGTGCGTCACCTCGGCTTAGGAGCAGCAAGTCATCAACATATACAATGTGGGTTATTCTCTGGTGTTCACACTTTGGATGAAACCGAAAATCTGAACGGCTTGTGCGCTTCGCAAGTAGTCGTGCGAGATAGTCCATGCAGAGTCTAAATAGGTATGGGGAGAGGGGATCTCCTTGTCTAAGACCTCTCCCTCCTTTGAAAAACCCATGGATATTTCCATTGATTGCTACCGAGTATGTTGTGGTGGTGACACATTCTTTAATCCACCTGATATACATTTCAGGGAACTGCAGTGCTTTGAGTACCTCCTGCAAGAAGCTCCAGTGAACTGAATCAAACGCTTTCTGCAGATCCACTTTAAGTATGCACCGTGGGGACACCCTTTTCCTTGTATATTTGCGCATGAGTTCTTGTGCCAGATGTATGTTGTCCACTATGCTACGTCCTTGCACAAATGCAATCTGCGATGGGTGAAGCAGGTGATCTGCGATTTCTGCCAGTCTACTTACTAGGATCTTTGAGATTATCTTGTAGAAGACTGTGCAACAAGAAATTGGTCAAAAATCTTAGAGTAAGGTACTCTTGGATACATGTACAGTAACTAGAATCCGTAGGAAGAGAAAATGATACTTGGGCTAGGTGTGACGTAGTCAACCTAGTGGAGATTGACACTATAGACCATGTCCTGAACCAAGTGGGTATAAGATGAGGTAATGGAATGGGGCACGATTCATTGTAGCTGCTGAAGGGTTTAAGAAATAGTTCTGGATCAACCTTGATCTTTTCGATTAATTGGGGATCATGATGTACTACTAGGTGCCACTCATGATCGTTCTATAATTAATGGTTAATTATAGATGACCAACATAAACCGAGAACCTATTTGGTCACATGCACAACGATCGTAATCCGAAGGATTTAAAACGAGCTTGAGAATGAGATTCTCAGACCTAGAGAACTAGGTTTGGTTGGACCAAACTAGGAGCGAGCGTGAAATCGTTTCAGTCACAATGGAAGCATCGATGGGCCGTGTCTTATGAAGACATGATGGATGAACCAAATTGGTTTGGTTCTAATCCAATGGTGAAGAATAAACCAAAGGGGTTTGGTTTATTTTAAACGAACAAACCAAAATTTGTTCGGTTCGTTTTAACTTAAAATAGACCAACTCATTTTGGTTTATTTTAACTTAAGTTAATGGAGCGGGTTAACGGGCTTTTGGTTATGAACCAATAACCATTAGGAGAATATGTTCTCTATAAAAACAGGTTTTAAGGGTTTTGTGAAAACCTAATCCTATTTTTGGTGCCGCCCCTCCCTCTCTTCTTCTTGTGCCGCCGCCCAACTAGGTTGCCACCCAACCTTGTTGCTGCCCAGCCCTTGTGCCGCCGTCCAAGTTGTTGCCACCGTCCAAGCTCCTGCCGGTGACCCTCCGGTGATCTTCCTTGGCTCCGATAACAAGGTGAGCATCTAGCTTTTCTTATTTGGTCGGCGTAAGTTCTCCACCAAAGTTGTCCAGTTTTCTGGACAGCTTGTTTCCTTCTTGTCGGAGCGTCATTTGGACGACGTTTGAAACTTTGACAGTGGATACCTTGCTAGAGATTCGATCTCCGATAATCCTCATAGGTGGAGGACGAAGGATTTGTCAATCGGTTGACGAATACCTCTCTGGAGAAGCGAATTTTGGTGATTCGATTTTGAATCCGAATTTTGATTCGGATTGTGATCTTCTCTCGATCACATCGTCTTCGACACGAGGCTAGTGACTTGTACGAAGATGAGACTCGTGACTTTGTAAAGTCATCCCGATGATACTCGGCGTGGATACAGATAGAGGCGATTTTAGCGAGAGTCACTCCGATTGATACCTTTCCCGCTACATGTGATACGTCAGGTATACGTAGAATAATTTCCTTTTATTGCAAAATTTGAAACTACGGTTATGTCTACACATGTTGTACTATGCATGCGTGTGGTGTGTGTGATATAGTAAATTAGATTTATTGCCTTTTATTTATTCTGCTGCGCATATGTTTACGAAACATGTTCGAACACACACTCGCCGCGGTGCCGGAAATCCAACATAGGTGTCATCATCATCAACTCCTTGCTTTTGATGATACCCTTTCGCCACCAATCTAGCCTTATAGGTAATCACATTACCATCCATGTCGATTTTCTTCTTGAAAACCCACTTGCACCCTATAGGCTTTATGCCTTCAGGTGGGTCAACCAAGTTCCAAACTTGATTTTCATACATGGAATCCATTTTCGACTTCATGGTGTTGAGCCATTTATCTCTTTCTGAACTTTTCAGAACTTCTTCATAACTTGTAGGCTCCTCATCATCAATGAGTGACATGTCGTTCGATTCACTTATGAGAAATCCATATCTCTTAGGAATGTTGCGTGTTCTACCAGATCTACGAAGATGTGGTGTCACCATAGGTCCAGCCGATGGCTCATCATGCTTCACAAGGTAGCTCATCAATTTCTATTGGAGTCTCTTGGGCCTCCTCAAGCTCAACGACACTCCCACTTTTTTCTTGCAAGAGAAACTCTTTCTCTAGAAACACAACATGTCTTGAAACAAACACCTTTTGTTCCACAGAATGATAAAATTGATAACCCCTTATTTCCTTAGGGTATCCAATAAATAGACATTTATCAGACTTAGCATCTAGTTTGTTTGACACAGTCCGCTTCACATAAGCAGGACAACCTCATATCTTCAAGTAAGATAAATGAGATTTCTTACTATTCTATACCTCATATGGAGTAGTAGAGATGACTACCTTGGTCGGGACTCTTTTTAACAAGTAACATCAGTCTGAAGTGCATAGCCCCAAAAGGATTTGGAAAGATTTGTATGATTCATCATCGACCTAACCATGTCCAACAAGGTTCGGTTTCGCCTCTCAGATACACCATTATGCTGTAGTGCATACGGTAGAGTCCATTGAGACAATATACCATTGTCCTTTAGATAATCTAGAAACTCTTGACTCAAGTATTCTCCACCTCGATCCGATCGAAGTATTTTAATACTCTTACCAAGTTGTTTCTCTACTTCATTTTTGAATTCTTTGAACCATTCAAAGGCTTTAGACTTGTGTTTCATCAAGAATACATACCCAAACCGTGAGTGATCATCGATGAAGGTAATGAAGTAGCTATAGTCTCCTAGAGCTTGAGTTGACATAGGTCCGCATACATCAGTATGTATTAGACCAAGCAACTCTCCCACCGGTTCACCTTTTCCTATAAAAGCTAACTTAGTCATCTTGCCTTTTAAGCATGATTCACATGTATCATATGAATCTAATTCAAATGATTCCAGAATTCCACATCGGTGTAATTCGGACATGCGTTTCTTGCTTGCATGACCAAGACGAAAATGCCACATATAGGAGTCTAATTTATTATCCTTTCGAGCACGCTTGTTGCTCGCTTCGATATTGAAAATGTTACTGGATACGTCCAACGTATAAATACCATTGTTCAATGTTCCAGTCTCATAAAGTACGCCATTCAAAGTTATGTAACAACAATTGTTACTAAAAGTCAAATGGTACCCATTTCAATTTAAACAAGAAATAGAAATGATGTTCTTTATCAATGAAAGAACATAAAAGTAATTGATCAGTTCTAAGACAAGTCCTGTAGGGAGTCTCAACAAATACGTTCCGATGGCGAGTGCAGCAACCTTTGCTCCATTCCCAACATGTAAATTTGACTCTCCCTTGACGAGTCTTCTTCTATTCCTTAGCCCACGTATGTCATTACATATATGTGAGCCACATCCAATATCCAATACCCAAGTGTTTGAGGAAATAGAATGATAATCAATAACAAAAATATCTGAAGAAGATGGGGCATCTGACGTCTTATTCTTCTTTACGGACTCAAGATAAATCTTGCAGTTTCTTCGCCAATGACCCTCCTTGCCACAATGATGGCAAGTGCCCTTTTGAGCTGGTTCTTCCTTTTTAGCCTTTTTCTTCTTCCCCTTTTGCTGTTCCTTTGACTTCCTCTTAGAACCTTTCTTTGAGGAATCAACTAACAACACTGTCCCCTGCTCATGCTTCACAGAAGGCTCCACAATCTTTAGCATGTTGAGCAGTACCACAGATGAATCTTCTTGCATCTCAGAGGTGAAGAAGAGCTTGGAGACTTCGAACCTTTCGGATCTCTCTTGCTCATCAAACAACTCATAAAGATAAAAGACTATGGTATGAGCATCCATATGCTCATGCTGCTTCCGCAGCTCAGGTACCATCGCGGCTAGCATGATGCAACTCACTATTTCAGAATCACTCACATGTTTTTGATAAGCCAACAATTGGTCCAGAGTTGCGTCATCACTAAGACGGGCGGGAAGAGACTCTTCGAGGACATACACAAGCTTTTCCACCTTGAGAATAATTCTCAAGTTTCTAAGCCTGTCCAAGAAGTTCATCCCAGTCAATTTATTCGAATTCAAAATAGAGCGCAAATTCAAAGACATCATGATCAAGCGATTAGCCTAGAAATACAAATCAAGCATATATGAGAAAATGATTTTAAAATGCATTAACATACATTTACAAAATCCCATTCATTTTTCGAATTTCAATACCTTCAAAATTAATTCGGGAGATCGTAGGTCCATCTCCGAATGGGTTGATATCCAACATAGATATGAACATCCTTGGAGAGAGTCCAACAAGCCATTCATAGCTACAATGGTAGGTATCAAGTATACCGATTGCATATCACATATATGCAACTATCACAATGTGCTATCAACTAATTGAATGTTCACACATACATCGGGTTGTTAACTCATTAACAAGTATGCATCATATGCATATCACCCAACTTCACCTCCCTTCACATCGACCTTGGAGAGACTCCAACAAGTCGATGCTCCAGGTTAAAGCCAACCCATTAATCAAGAAATAGCTTTAATATGGTTAGAGCGCATTCAACCAATTAGCTCGGCTTGGAGAGAGTCCACAACCAAAGCTAACGATTGACCTCTGACTCTTACCATATTAGTATTAAACTATTCCATGGTTTGAACATGTTTAGGTTCGAGCCGGGCTTAGAGAGAGTCCAACAATCCAAACAAGAAACAGAACTCTGATTCTAACCATATTAATGGAAGGTGTAGACTTTAATATTGTGAAAGGGTTTTAATGTCTCGTCCTCTTTGCATGCAAATAACTATTATCTACATGACATGACAAACATGACATACATCTACATGTCACGACATGCATGGCATAATGATATGCATCTATTACAATTACATGACATATGATTATGATATGTACAAAAATTTCCTTATATGTCATAACTATTTATGGAAATAAAATATGTTTGAGATTTGATTCTCCAAATCAAATCATGATTAAATTAGGAAACAAATTTTCAAATCTAATCACATATTTTATTTATGGAATGTGTTAATTAAGGAAAGTCAAATTTAATTTAGGAAATAAATTTCCTAAATTGTCAAAACTATTTATGGAAATAAAATAAGTTTTAGATTTGATTTCCCAAATCAAATCATGATTAAATTAGGAAACAAATTTTAAAATCTAATCACATATTTTATTTATGGAAAGTGTTAATTTCCATAAATACTTCTAAACTTTCCAAAAGTATAAGATTTCCATAAATACTTCTAAACTTTCTAAAAGTAGAAAATTTCCATAAATACAATTATGACTATCGTAAAATAATTTTACGATTATGTCAAAACACAACTTGGTTTTGATACCACTGTTGGGTTTCCCCGGCACCGCGACGAGTGTATGTTCGAACATGTTTCGTAAACATGTGCACAACGGAAGAATTAAAAGCAATAAATCTAATTTATTACAACACACACACCACACGAATGCAAGATACAATATGTATAGACATAATCACAGTTTCAAATTTTGCAATAAAAGGAAATTACGCTAGTTATACCTGACGTATCACGTGCAATGTGAATGACATCAATCGGAGCAACTCATGCTAGAGTTGCCTCTATCTATGAGAGGCCAAGGGTATACATCTCCTCGTAAGGAGTGGTGAATTCTTTATAGGCTATTCAAACACCTTCGGGCATTTCGACTAATACCCAATCATCCTGGGTCCACATCTCCTTGGAGATGTTTGCTTAAGATGTCAAAGCATAAGTCTCCATGACCAAGATGACTTCAATACTGCAAGTCAAAGGAACATCGCACTTAAGCTACAATAAGAACTTCATTGACATATCCATATATGCAGAGAACCATATGAAGTCTTACAGTTGGTCACTCTAATGAACTAGTTACCATAACTAGCATCCACGATCAACTCCGGACATCCCAATGTCTCCAGCTAGTGAGAAACAACTGCTTGGATAAACCAAAGAGTATACCTCGTGCTAGTCTCAACAGAATCGATTGCGTCTGAATCCATCAATTCATCGACTAGGGATAATTCCAATACATCACAATTACACGTGTAGAGATATTCACTAGTTGTGATCCAATCACAAATTCTCTCATGCTGTGAATCGTATTGCCGACATTCAGTAAATGAGTTTAAGATCCAATCAAATACATGAAAACATGTATACTCAAATAGTGAATCTTCATTTATCAATTAAATGGTACAACCATAAGGCGATTGCCTTAGGACACCTCTCATATATTACTAACAAAGTCATCTTTTCAAGAAGTTGGCTTCCAGGTCGTGGAGAGGCATAGGGGCATTCTTTGATCGGAACAACGACCACTTTCTTAGACAAAGCCAAATTCAAGAAGTCAAAAACTTGAGTCACTTAAGATCACTTCCTGGTCTAACTAGTTTAGGATACGACAAGGTAGCTTTAACTAGTTCCACTCAGTCAAGTGCACCAAACTAGATACGCCTTATCTAGCTCGAATACACGAGACTTCGCTTCCCTAACGTACTATCATCTCACCACGTCCTGATACTATGTTATCAAGAGTTGACTAACTATTTTCCCTATCTAGTCATTCTAAAAAGTAAAACAAAAGTTTGATGATGCTAGGGTATCGGGTATACTATTTTGGTATTAGCTCCCCCTAGATCATTGAACCAATATGGTCTAGTCAAGTAATGAACTTGATCCTAGGGAATCCAATACCTATTAGTCCTTATATGTGAATTTAGCAAGACCTTTGGGACCCAAGCTTGGACTCGTTGATAACTACGATTTACGAAAGACATATATGATCTATTCATAGTCTTTAAGCTAAACCCGAGTCCGACTCTGTTGTACATGGCTCTCTGAGTTCCAAGAAGTCGGTTAAGATTCTTGGATCCCATCGAGAACTTGTGCAACCGAGCCTTGAGCTCTTGGACTTGTCCTTTCAAGAGAGAGTTCTCTTCTTCAAGTTTTTAAACTCGAGTTGAGTCCTCCTCTCGAACATTACTAGTCGAAGAGGTTAGAGTGACCTCTTGCTTGAGGGTTTCAACCTCCTCAAGCAAGGACTCGACCCTAGACTCGAACTTAGTTAATTTCCTAGTAAGCATTTTAATTGTAAGGTAAAGTGTACTAATTAAAGAGCGACTAACCTTGACTTTCCATTTTAGTCCGACTTTGAGTTTCCTCTCGAAGTAGTCTTCGGGGTCGGAGTCGGAGTTGTAGTTGGACTCGACTTTGGATTCTGACTCGGACTCCTCTAGTCTTGCCATGTAAGCTATGTCGACGGCTTTTTCTCCGTTGTCCCAAGTTTCATGGAAGGCTTTCCTTGCTCCCTTTTTCTTTGGCCTCCTTCTTTACTTGAATTGCTCCTTGTTCTCGTTCCTCAATTGCCTTCTTTCTTGTCGAACTATATTCTCCGCACCATGTTGACTATTGCGACTTCCTCTTCAGATTCGGATTTGGACTTGGGTTCATCCTCGGGTTCGGATCCATCTTCTTGCTCGGGAGGTGGCTTGCTCTTCTCCTTTCTTCTTTGTCCTGCAAGTAAAGCAACACCTCTCTCAGCCTGGACCACGTTAGTTTGTTTGTGAAGTTCGAATTCCGAAAACATTTCGTCTAGTCTAAGTTTTGAAAGGTCCTTAGAAACCTTGTAGGCATCAACCATGGATGCCCACAAGGTAGTCCTAGGAAAAGAATTTAAGGCATACCTTATAAGTTCTCAATTTTTGACCTTTTGTCCGATGGCGTGCAGGCTATTGACGGTATCTTGAATGCGGGCATGTAGTTGAGTTGCCGTCTCGTGTTCCTGCATCTTAAGATTATATAACTTTGAAAAGCAAATCATGTTTATATACCTTCACGTCGTCGATTCCTTCGTGTAGCTCTACGAGTTTAGTCCATAGATCTTTTGCGCTAATGAAGGGGCCGACGCTTCATAGCCTTCGACTGCTAATCCAAGGCCCTAATAGTTCTAGACCATGTACAGAGGGCAAAACACTAAAGTACTCCTCCTCGTTAGAGGTAGGAGTTAACGATTTACAAAAGCACAAGAATACTTGAGGTAGAGAGGCAATCCCTCTCTCCTCGTTACGATGAAAGCTCGGAAATGTAAATTAAGAACAAGTAAACTAAAAAGAGAACTTCAAATATTACCAACGACTAAGGAGTTAGAAGGAAGATCTTGGGTTGTCGCTGTTTTGGCAGCGCTTCATCGTTGTAGGATCGTCGGAGAGTCCCGGCATTGCGGGAGAAATTAAGAGCACTTAGAATGATGAAAATGGTATGGAGAACCCCTTCTTTTACAGCGTTGAGAAACCCTAATCGTTAAGATGAAGTTTCATGAGGTGATGCCACCTAGCCCTTGAGGAATGGTGATAAGCTTTGACTCTCCTCGAGGATGATCCTTGACCAGCAGTCGACTGCTCAACCCTAGTAGTCGACTACCAATAGCCGACAATCAACTGTTGTTAGGGTTTCCAACTGCAATAGAAAGTTAGCTCGAAAATAAGTGATTTCGATGACCACCAACCGTCCGATCTCGACATAGACCTTCCTTTGAAAGTCTTTAGTCGGATCATCACCTAAGGATGTCCCCGTATGGAGGACACGACCTTACTTACACTCACTCACATGAACTTACCTCAACCTTTATCTTTGAAACTTCGCTTCCAGTCTTCACCTAAGTTCTTCGGCTCCCTTCGAAGTCCTCCTTGTGTCGCCCGACCTCCACAGTTTCTTCCGAGTGTCGCTGACCTTCAGCTTAGCTTAGCATTCCTGCACACTTGGTTCAACTCGTGAGATAACAAAATGAACTTAACTTTGTGTCTTTGTCATAATTAAAATATAGGTTCGATTATCTAGTGCCCCTGCACCAACACTCATGTCTGCTTAAACCAATCGACTATCATCCATGGCAGTCACCTGGTCAAGGCCAGTCGACTGCCCATAATGATAGTCGACTGCTTGAGTAAAGTGTAGGGGATCGATATGGCCGGCTAGAGGGGGGTTAATAGCCCTCGTACGTTGGACGTCGTAATTTGTTCGTCTACAAAAGATTAGCGCAAGCGGAATATACAAATACAAAGCAAAAGACAAACAATAAAAGAAACGCTAACACGATGGTATAACGTGGTTCACGGCTACGCCGCTAATCCACGGTCCGATTCGTCCACGGTGAATCACTCCGCCAAAACCAATCACTATCGGTCTCTCCTTTGCACAAAGCTAGGTGGAGGTAACCTTTACAACCAAGATCACTCTTCTTACAATAGGATTGAAGTAAAGACAAGTAAGAAGAGTTTAGAGCTTGTGGGGCACTAGGAAGATCGTTTGGAGTATGAGCATTGGCCTCTCAAAGGCTTACACCCTCTCTTTTTATAGAGAGGGCTCTCGAGCGTTCTCGGCAAACCCTTACTACCCGATCATTCGCCGCCGGCGGCCGATCGATGTCTTCGGCAATCGACCGCGTATCGATGGGCTGATCACGCCCTAATCCGATCGGCCCGATACCGATCGGTCAACTCACTGATTGAGCGATCGACCGCCATGACATGGCGATCGGCGTGTCTGAAACCCATCCGACACTTGGCCAAAATGGCCAAGTTTCACCTAAGAGCTACCCTTCCCGGGTTACACTCGCCACTCATTTCTGAGTCCTTCGCCGAAGTTCTCTTCGCTCGCCACGCCCCTCAAAGATCAAAGACGGCCTGCAATGCTCCTTCGCGTCCCTTGCCTCGAAGTCTACTTCCTCCGGCTTCACTCCAAGCTTCTCGTCCGGCGGTCCCTCGGATGCTCCAAGCGCACGGCTTCCGCAAAGCTATCCTTCACCGACTCAAGGCACGAGTCATGAGATGTGAAACTTGCCACGGCTCCATGTGCGAATTACTAAGTCCTGCACGACTTCAACGCACATATCACATCAACATATCAAACTAACTTAAACCCTTTGCCACACCATCAAAACCATATCACGGCAAGAGATTGCCCTAACAATCTCCCCCTTTTTGATGTGTGGCAATCCGTTTAAGTTAGGTAAAAACATTTGATATAAATTCTAAGGTAAGAAAGCATGTAAAGATAAATATGATATAGCAACATGCAACTCCCCCTTAATCCATGAACCTCTCTATGCAAATTTTCTCCCCCTATCATATATTTCTCCCCCTACAATATATTTCTCCCCCTAAAGTGATTAACTTAAACATAATTATTTCTCCCCCTTTGACACCATCAAAAAGATTAACACTAAGTTATAAGCTCATGACATCAAGTATAATGGAGGGAAAAATATGACAAGTTGATTTAAAATTGGGTACCACTTGTTGATGGCATCAAGTATATTTCTACAACTTGTTGTAGGTTTACAAACTGAATTCGGCCTTCAATGGATGATCAAGCCATCGATGGCAATGATCGCACAAAGGAATCTAAATTTCTGATTTTCTGGACGAAATTCAGAAATGCATTATAAATTCCAAAAAATTTGAAAAATTATGAAATTTGGGGAACATATTTCTTTTAAGTATATCTATCAATGAAAAATAGTTTTCCATGAAAACTCATTATATTTTCTTGTTTTTGCCAAAAATCCAAACACTTGAAAAAACCACTAGTTTTTGAGCATGTTAGTATCCATTTTAGCACCTAGTCTTGCTTTGAATTGTTCCAAAACATGAATACATGTATTTTAAGGTAAGAAATTGTTTTGAAAACATATGAAATATCCAACCATGATCTTTGGGCAATATGTCTATGAATTAAACATAAGCCTTCCCCATGATTGGTCTATTATTGCTATTTTGATACTTTAAATGACCATCTAAATGCCATAGGCATTAGTGGACATTTGTATCATCCTAATATCTCACCCATGCTAAGTTTGCAATCAAGTTAGCCTATAGTGAGTGTGAGATGTATCCTAGGGGGTATTTGTATATACTTAACCAATATATTCATGCAATTCTATCATGGTTAAGTATCAACCTAACATCCTACATGATCATAATGACATATATCAATTAATTCTACATTATGATCATGAAATACATGTTTTCATCAATTTTATAACCATGCATTAGGTAATATGTGATGATAATAAACAAATTATCACCTAAAGCATGATTTAACCCTATTTCTCATGATAACATGCCAAATATCAAAATCATAAATCATGATTTAAAACATACATAGGAATTACATCAATCATCATGATTTAAGCATTATTACCTATTTATGGGCACGTTATCATCACCCAACACTATCTAAAAAATGTTGTCCCGTCATCCTAAGTCAACCAAATTATGATATAGGTCAAGTTCATATGGTTGACTACCCTAGGGTTATTCTAACCCTTAAGGATGGATTTTGGAACCCAAAATAGATTCTTTCCTATTGGGTTCACTAAATATTCCTTGGGGATCCATTTTCTAGCTATTGCTTTCTTTTTATCTTGTCCCCTAGCTATTAGGCATTTATAGGCCTTTTCATTTTTCTTTTCTTTGTATCCTAGGCCTTTCTTGTTGAAACTAGCTCTTTGGCTCCCTAAGATCATGTTCAATGTGTTGGAGCCTATAGTGAATTTCTCTAGGGCTTTTGTTAAATAATCTACCTTTTCCCTTAAAGCCCTATTTTCATTTATACATGCATCACTAACATCCAAAGGCATATAAAGATCATGTGAGCATGCTTCATTTAAGCTAGAAGAAATATTATCATTTAAGCATGCTTTTTCTAATTTTTGTTCTAGGTCCTTAATTTGATCTAGCATGCTTTTGTTCTTCTTCTTAGCTCTAAATAAATCTCTAGTTAAGCTAGAAACCATGGAAACTATTTTCTTAGGGGTTAGATTTGTTACCATAGTTTCCATGTCCTCTTCTTCTTCGGATGAGGAGGATGTGGAGGCTCCCCCTTCACTTGAGCTTTCCCCACTTGAGCTTGATCTTTCATTTTCGGAGGAAGAGCAATCCAAGTCATCAAAGGCCATCAAGGCCAAATTGGTGACAAAAGCATTCTCCTCATCCGATGATGAGGAGGAGGATGAGGATGGATCATCCCAAGTCCTTGCCTTGAGAGCCTTAGCCTTTCCCTTCTCCTTTGTTTTCTTCTCCTCTTCCTTCTTTTTCTTGCTCCCCTGTTTCTGCTTCTTTGCTTCTTTCTTTTCCTTTCTTCCTTTCTTGTTTAGGAGAGGACAATTGTCCCTTATGTGCCCTTCTCCTTGGCAATTGTAGCATATGACCTTCCCCCTTGGTCTTCTCATCCTATAATTAGATTTATCAAATCTAAAATTCTTAAATGCACGTCTTACCCTCCTTACCATATAGGCTTCTTCGGTGCTATCCATGGAGGAGGAGGAAGACGCTTCATCATCGGAGGAGGAGGGGATTTCCATCTTCTTCTTCCCCTTATTTGCCAACAATGCTACTCCTCTTGAGGGTTGAATTTTAGGCTCCTCTTGTATTCCCTCAAGCCTTGTTTCGTGGAGTTCCATTGTTGAGAAGAACTCCTCCAAGGTGCTCACTTCTAAATTCTTTGAGATATAGAATGAGTCCACCATGGAGCTCCACTTTGAGGACCGGGGAAAGGCATCTATGGCCTTCATTACCATATCCCGGTTTGATAGCTTCTCACCTACACTTGTTAGTCCATTTAAAATTTCTTTGAATCTAGAATGCAAAGAAATTACCTTTTCTCCCTTTTCTAATTTGATGTTGGATAGTTGGGAGCAGAGGAGATCTCTCCTTGCTAGCTTTGCCTCGGATGTGCCTTCATGAAGCTCAATTAGCTTCTCCCACATCTCCTTGGCGCTTAGGCATTCTCCTATTCGGTTGATTTCTTGTTGGGGGAGCACATTAAAGAGATGGTGCTTGGCTTTGGAGTTTGCAAGGTGCTCTTCTCTTTGCCTCTTGGTCCACCTAGACTTCTCTATTGGCTTCCCCTCTTCATCCCTAGGCAAAACGAAACCGGATTCCATTGTAATCATTATATCAAAATCCGTTTCGAAAAATACCTCCATTCGCTTCTTCCACCAAGCGAATTCTCCTTCAAACTTCGGAGGATGGATGTTGGAGCCGGCCATTTTTGATGTAGGGCTTGTTGCGGCGGTTAGTCCAGTGACAAGCAACCTCGGCTCTGATACCACTTGTAGGGGATCGATATGGCCGGCTAGAGGGGGGTGAATAGCCCTCGTACGTTGGACGTCATAATTTGTTCGTCTACAAAAGATTAGCGCAAGCGGAATATACAAATACAAAGCAAAAGACAAACAATAAAAGAAACGCTAACACGATGGTATAACGTGGTTCACGGCTACGCCGCTAATCCACAGTCCGATTCGTCCACGGTGAATCACTCCGCCAAAACCAATCACTATCGGTCTCTCCTTTGCACAAAGCTAGGTGGAGGTAACCTTTACAACCAAGATCACTCTTCTTACAATAGGATTGAAGTAAAGACAAGTAAGAAGAGTTTAGAGCTTGTGGGGCACTAGGAAGATCGTTTGGAGTATGAGCATTGGCCTCTCAAAGGCTTACACCCTCTCTTTTTATAGAGAGGGCTAACTTCTTCCGTTTGCACCATCACGACCGCCCTTGGCGCATTGCCCATTACTAGCGGCCTCCGAACACGTCGGATCCCGACCGTTGTAGTCCAACGGAACTCTTGGGAGTCGACTGATGGACCTCATCACGATCACGCCTCCGTAGTCGACGCCCCGGCTACGAACGGCTCTGGTCAACCCTTATCTACCCGATCGGCTGCGCCCAGCCGATCGATGGTCTTGGCATTCGATCGCCCACGATGGCGATCATTGCTGGCCACAATCCGGCCGGCCGTATACCGTCGAACTCACTCGATTGGGAAGCGATCGCCATGACATGGCAGTCGACTGGTGTCGGGAAAACCCATCCGACACTTGGCCAAATGGCCAAGTTTCACCTAAGAGCTACCCTTCCCCGGGTTACAATCGCTCACTCTCATTTCTCGGAGTCCTTCGCCTTCGAAGTTCTCTTCGTTCTCGGCCACGTCCCTCGGCAGCATCAGGCGCACGGCTCTGCAATGATCCTTCGCGTCTCTTGCCTCGAAGTCTACTTCCTCCGGCTTCACTCCAAGCTTCTCGTCCGGCGGTCCCTCGGATGCTCCAAGCGCACGGCTTCCGCAAAGCTATCCTTCACCGACTCAAGGCATGAGTCATGAGATGTGAAACTTGCCACGGCTCCATGTGCGAATTACTAAGTCCTGCACGACTTCAACGCACATATCACATCAACATATCAAACTAACTTAAACCCTTTGCCACACCATCAAAACCATATCACGGCAAGAGATTGCCCTAACATAAAGCTCAGTTGACTACCAAACCAGTCAACTGGTCATAATTCCAGTCAATTGATTCAAGTTGACTAGCCTACCAAGTGTCAAACACTTGGCCAGTCGACTGGTCCATAACCCCAGTCGACTGATAAACCTCAAACATGAGGTTTAACTCAAGTATGATCCCTTTATACTTGATAGATCACCCTTAGCCTAGACCTAAGCCTTCTAGCCACCTCATCATCCTCACGCCTATTGGATCCCTCCAAATTCTTCATGACTTGTTCATCCATACGCTAGCCTTCAGGTGCTTTCATCGACTATTGTCATGCTAACCGGGTCTACTTTGCCAAGCTGCATTTGGATTTATGCCACAAAGACAAACGCTTGGACTTTATGCCGCCAAACATTATACTTATGCTTCCAAGACTACATGCTTGGATTTTACGCCGCCAATATCACACCCTTGGACTTTTCAATTGCTAAGCATTCATACTTGGACTTTTACAACCAAAGTTCACTTGCACTTTACGTCGCCAAGACTACATACTTGAACTTATGCCGCCAAGACTATACCTTTGGACTTTCCTTGTTAAGTACCCATGACTTGGACTTTCCATTGCCAAGACCCATGCTTGAACTTTTCCTTTGCCAAGACCCATGCTTGGATTTCTCAATTGCCAAGTACCCATGACTTGGACTTTCCATGACAATCATTTTGTCAGACATCAAAATACTACTCGAATCAAACTTGAGTTCGGCCAATCATGACCTAGGTCGATTGCACCAATAATCTCCCCTTTTTTGATGTTTGATAACACCTTTAAGTTAGACTAACCAATAAGCCAAAACTTAACTCTTCTAATGCCAAAGCATAGTGAAGGTTTACCTAACATAAAGCTCACTTCTCCCCCTTTGGCATACATCAAAAAGACTACCAAGAGTATAAATGTCTTGTTGGGTTTCCCCGACACTGACGTGGGTGTGCGTTCGAACATGTTTCGTAAACATGCATAGCGAAAGCAAATAAAATGAGTAATAAGTAACTTATTACAACACACACACCACACGCATGCAAGGATACATCAAGTGTAGACATAATCGCTATTTCAAATTTTGTAATAAAGGAAAAAACTACTCTAGGTATACCTGACGAATTACGTGAAGCGGAAATAGCATCAACCAAGCGACCCTCGTGAGTTTCACCTCTATCCATATCCACGCCGAGTATCATCAGGATAGCTTCACAAAGCCATGAGCCCCGACTTCACGAGAGGTAGTAGCATTGAAGTTGTTGTGATCCGAGGGACAATCACAATCCGAATCAAATTCGGATCCAAAAATCGAGTTCCACGAACTCACTTCTCGGAAGTGGTTTTCATCAACCAATTGACAAAACCTTGGTCCTCCACCAAAGGGGATTGCCAGATATGCAATCCCTGGCAAGTAGGTCGCTGTCGGAGCGCAAAACATCGACCAAACGACCTCTCCATGGAGAGTAGAACAAGCTGTCCAAAACTGGACAGCTTGTTTAGGTGGAAGAGATGGCTGGCCAAAGCTTGGCCAGCTGCTCCTTTGTCGCCGACAGCCAAAGGAGGATCGCCGGAGGAGTCGCCGGCGGCTTGTGGATTTCCAACATCAAGGAGGAGGTGGCGGCAACACCAATGGGCAGAAGCAAAGGGGTTGGGCGACAGCTCCTCTCCAAGGTGGGCGGCAACTCCTCTCCAAGGGGGTTGGGCGGCCACACTATAAGATTAGGGTTTCAAAAACCCTTAAGCCGTGTTTTATAGAGAGAATATTCTCCTAACGGTTATTGATTCATAACCAAAACCCGTTAACCCGCTCCAATAACTTAAGTTAAAATAAACCAAACCGCGTTAATCTATTTTAACTTAAAACGAACTGAACCAACTTTGGTTCATTCATTTAAAACAAACCAAACCACTTTGGTTTATTTTTCCACTATTGGATTAGAACCAAACCGATTTGGTTATCCATCATGTCTTTATAAGACTTGGCCCATCCATGCTTCCGATGCCATTGAAACAATTTCATACTTGCTCTTTGTTTGGTCTAACCAAACCAAGTCTCTCTTGATCTGAGAATCCTATTCTCAATCTCGTTTTAAATCCTTCGGATTACGCTCGTTATGCATGTGACTAAATAGATTCCCAGTTTATGTTGGCTGTCTATAATTAACCATTAATTATAGAACGATCATGAGTGACACCTAGTAGTACATCATGATACCCAATTAATCGAAAAATCAAGGGTTGATCCCAGAACATTTCTGAAACACTTCAGCATCTACAGTAAATCGTGTCCTGTTCCCTTCACTCATCTTATACCCACTTTGTTCAGGACATGGTGTATCATGTCAGTCGCCACTAGGCTAACTATGTCACACCTAGCCTAAGTATTACTTCCTCGTCCTACGGATTCTAGTTACTACACATGTATCCAAGGGTACCATACTCTAAACATGTGATGCTTTGGCCAAAGACTTTAGTAACAATTCGACGAGAGGCCACAGGGTATACATCTCCTCGCAAGGAGTGGTGAATCCTCTATAGGCTATTCAAACACCTTCGGCCACTTCGACTTATGCCCAATCATTCTAGGTCCACTTCTCCTCAGAGATGTTTGCTTAAGATGTCAAAGCATAAGTCTACATGACCAAGATGACTTGAATACCGCAAGTCGAAGGAACATCACACTTAAGCTGCAGTAAGAACTTCATTGACATATCTGTATATGCAGAGAACCATATGAAGTCTTACAGCTAGTTACTCTAATGAACTAGTTACCATAACTAGCTTCCTCGATTAACTCCGGACATCCCAATGTCTCCAGCCAGTGAGGAACAGTTGCTTGGATAAATCAAGGAGTATAACTCGTGCTAGTCTCAACAGAATTGATGGTGTCCGAATACATCAATTCATCGACTAAGAATAATTCCAATACACAATTACACATGTAGAGATACGCACTAGTTGTGATCCAATCACAAATTCTATCGTGCTATGAATCGTATTGCGGACATTCAATAAATGAGTTCAAGATCCAATCAAATACATGAAAAACATGTATACTCAAATAGTGAATCTTCATTTATCAAATAAATGGTACAACCAAAAGGCGATTGCCTTAGGACATCTCTCCTATATCACTAACAAGCTCCCACTTGGCCTAATGCCAATCGCCACGGTATCCAATACCATAAGCTCTAACATGACTCTCAAACTTACTTTGAGGTAAGGCCTTAGTTAAAGGATCTGCTAAGTTCCTTTCAGTGGGAATCTTCTCGATTTGTATTTCCTTCCTACTTATGATCTCTCTGATCAAATGATAGTGGTGAAGCATATGTTTAGATCATTGATGAGACCACATCAAGTTCAGAGACGAACTTCTTGATCCAAACTGCTTCCTTTTCTGCTTCCAAAGCTACAATGTATTCTGCCTCAGTGGCAAAATCCGCTATAGTGTCTTGCTTAGAACCTTACCAACTTATTACGCCTCCATTCAAGGTAAAGTTGTACCCAGACTAAGACCTGGAATCATCCCTGTATGTCTAGAAGCTGACATTCGTATACCCGCGCATTACCATATCACCCTCTCCATATATTAGGAACACATCCTTATTTCTTCTTAAGTACTTAAGGATTGTCTTAACAACCGCCCAATGATCCATTCCTGGATCAGATTGGTATCTGCTCGTAACACTCAGAGCATACGATACATTGGGCCTCATACATAACATAACATACATGATAGATCCTATTGCAGATGCATAGGGGATCTTACTCATGCAAATCCTCTCATCTTCTGTGCGCGGACACATAGACTTCGAAAGGTGTATCCCATGCCTGATGGGAAGGAAACCTTTCTTGGATTCCAACATGCTAAAGCTCTTTAGCACTCAGTCTATATATGTAGATTATGAAAGACCAAGCAACCATTTCGATCTATCTCTATAGATCTTAATCCTGAGGATGTAGGTCACTTCTCCTAGGTCTTTCATGGAGAATGTTTTGGATAACCAAATTTTGACTGACTGTATGACAGATATATCATTTCCTATATGTAATATGTCATTAACATACATCACTAGGAACACGACTGCACTCCCACTAACCTTCTTGTACACACAGGGTTAATCTGGATTTTTCGAGAAATCAAACCTTTTGATTGTCTCATCAAAATGGATATTCCAGCTCCTGGATGCTTGCTTCAGTCCATAAATGGACCGTCGAAGTTTACATAACTTGGTTTTATCAATTGATGTGAAACCCTCAGGCTGTATCATATACACGTCCTCGAGGAGGTTTCCATTAAGAAAATCTATTTTCACATCCATCTGCCATATCTCATAGTCATAATGAGCCACTATGGCTAGGAGCATCTGAATGGATTTAAGCATAGATACTGTGAATAGGTCTCATCATAATCAACACCTTGCTTTTGACGATAGCATTTCACCACTAATCTAGCCTTAAAGGTAATCACATTACCATCCATGTCGGTCTTCTTCTTGAAGACCCACTTGCACCCGATAGGCTTAATGCCTTCAGGTGGGTCCACCAAGTACCAAACTTGATTTTCATATATGGAATCCATTTCCGACTTCATGGCTTCAAGCCATTTGTCCCTTTCCGAAATTTTTAGAACTTCTTCATAATTAGTAGGCTCCTCATCGTCAATGAGTAACACGTCATTCAATTCACTTACGAGAAATTCATATCTCTCGGGAATATTGTGTGTCCTACCAGATCTATGATGATGTGGTGTCACAATAGGTTCAGCCGATGTCTCATCACTATGACTTATCGGTTGAGTTGCTTGCCAGGTATCTCCTCAATGTCTATTGGAGTCTCTTGAACCTTCTTAAGTTCAACTACGCTCTCACAATTTTCTTGCAAGAGAAACTCTTTCTCTAGAAACACAGCATGCCTGAAACAAACACCTTTTGTTCCATAGGATGATAGAATTGGTAAGCCCTCATTTCCTTAGGGTATCCAATAAATAAATATTTATCAGACTTAACATCCAGTTTGTCTGATATAGTCCACTTCACATAAGCAGGACAACCCCATATCTTCAAGTAAGATAAATGAGGTTTGTTACTATTCCATATTTCATATGGAGTAGTAGAGACTACCTTGGTCGGAACTCTATTTAGCAAGTAAACAGCTGTCTGAAGTGCATAACCCCAAAAGGACTTGGGAAGATTCACGTGATTCATCATTGACCTAATCATATCCAACAAGGTTCAGTTTTGCCTCTCAGACACACCATTAAGCTGTGGTGTATACAATGGAGTCCATTAAGACAATATACCATTGCCCCTTAGATAATCCAAAAACTCTTGACTCAAGTATTCACAACCTCGATCCTATCGAAGTATTTTAATACTCTTACCAAGTTGTTTCTCTACTTCATTTCTAAATTCTTTGAACCTTTCAAAGGCTTCAGACTTGTGTTTCATCAAGAACACATACTCAAACCATGAGTGATCATCGGTGAAGGTAATGAAGTATCTATAGCCTCTTAGAGCTTGAGTTGACATAGGTCCGCATACATCAGTATTTATTAGACCAAGAAACTCTCCCACCAGTTCACCTTTTCCAGCAAAAGGTAACTTAGTCATCTTTCCCTTTAAGCATGACTCGCATGTATCATATGAATCTAATTCAAACGATTCCAGAATTCCACATTGGTGTAATTCGGACATGCGTTTCTTGCTTACATGACCAAGATGACAATGCCACATATAGGAGTCTAATTGATTATCATTTTGAACATGCTTGTTGCTCGCTTCGATATTGAAAATGTCACCGGATACATCCAATGTATAAATACCATTGCTTAAAGTTCCAGTCCCATAAAAAACTCCATTCAAAGTTATGTAACAACAATTGTTACTAAAAGTTAAATGGTACCCATTTCTATTTAAACAAGAAATAGAAATGATGTTTTTTTTATCAACGAAGGAACATAAAAGCAATTGTCCAGTTCTAAGACAAGTCCTGTTGGGAGTTTCAATAAATGTGTTCTGATGGCAAGTGTAGCAACCTTTGCTCCATTCCCAACACGTAAATTTCACTCTCCCTTGACGAGTCTTCTTCTATTCCTTAGCCCATGTATGTTATTACATATATGTGAACCACACTCGGTATTCAATACCCAAGTGTCTAAGGAAATAGAATGACAATCAGTAACAAAGATATCTGAAGAAGATGGGGCATCAGATGCCTTATTCTTCTTCACGGACTCAAGATATATCTTGCAGTTTCTTCACCAATGACCCTCCTTGCCACAATGATGGCAAGTGCCCTTTTGAGCTAGTTTTGCCTTTTTAGCCTTTTTCTTCTTCCCCTTCTATTGTTCCTTTGACTTCCTCTTAGAACCTTTCTTCAAGAAATCAACAAACAACACTGTCCCCTGCTCATGCTTCACAGAAGGCTCCACAGTCTTCAGCATGTTGAGCAGTACCACAGATGAACCTTCTTGCATCTCAGAGGTGAAGAGGAACTTGGAGACTTGAAAACTTTCAGATCTCACTTACTCATCAAACAACTCATAAAGATGAAAGACTATGGTATGAGCTGAAGGTAGGAAACATCGCTTCCCACTTCAACTCGGTCGCTTGTTCATGGCGATCCCTTATACGTCCCCAGATAAAAAAAATTTATCCTTGATAAGAGGGATTACCCAAGCTACCGTTTCATCATCATGCTATTTGATTAGAGTGGTTACTTGAACAAACTTGTTGTTCAAGCCACCAACCTCTATTCTTCGAATAGCCGCGGAATAGACGATGTACGGATCACCGACTTTTGTGTTTGTATTTGGGGACCAAGTTAATTTAGCCATAAAACAAAGCATAAAACATGCATATAATTGAAAAACAATCATAGACATAACACAAAATAATATAAAACAACATTTATACCTCTCGATCTTCTATTGTATGTTCTTCCTCCTTTTGGACATCGTGTGGGCGACGATCTTCCAAAAGTCGAAGCCTCCTAGATCACCAATCTTCATTCCTTGCTCGCTCCGAACAAGAGGAAGTATAGAAACAAAACACTTCTCCTTCTTTCAACCAACCACCAAGCTCCAAGCTTGGTGCTTGCCGCCGGCCAAGAAGAAGAACAAAGAGAAGTGAACGCCGGCCAAAACTTAAAGGGAAGAGACCCTAGACTTTTTTCCACCGGCGAAGGAGAAGAGGGAATCTTGGTTGGGCGCCGGTCAAGGTGAAGAGAAGAAGGAGGGGTGCCAGCTACTCTTAAGGAAGAAGAACACCTTCCTTATTTGTGGCCGCTCAAGCTCTTCTCCAAAAACCCTAGCCTCCTTATGTTTCTTGCCGTCCAAGCCTTAAGAAACAAAACCCTAACCTCCCTCTCTTAATCCCACGCCCAAGCCTTAAGACCCCTATTATAGAGTTAGGCTTAAGTCTCTTTTTAATCTCAACCGTCGATTCTAGGGATTTAATCTCAACCGTCGGATCTAGAGATTTAGTCTCAACTGTCAGATCTAGAGATTTAATCTCCACCATCGGATCTAGAGTTTTGTTTTCAACCATTGGACCTAGACTTCATGAGGTTTTAATAGGCTACAATAGGGACCATGAGGAGGAATTGGATTTGGCTAGCCAATGGATCAAGCCCACATAAAGTCTGATCCATTAATGATAATCCAGTCCACTAGAGGATTATCATTGATCTACCTCACCAACCCCCATAAGTTAATATGGGCTCTATATATTATTTGTACATTTTTCTCTCCGTGTTTAAGATCTAGAATGTTCGTTGATTAATTAATTTACTGATAATTAATTAATCAACATCTAACTCCATGAGTAGTACCACTCAACCTTATCATCATGCCGGACCAAGTCCACCTACAGGGTTTACATGATGAACCTTATGAGCTCCTCAAGGGAACATCATCATCCAAATATATAGGACACGGTTTCCTCCTATAATCAACGTCACACCATATAAATAATATCATTTCCCAACTTACCGAGCCTATAGATTTACTATATAAATCTCTCCCATTGGTAAATCAAAGAAATGAATACTAAGTATATGTGTCCGTTATTATATCGGGATTAAGAGCATGTACAATATAATATCTGAGGTCCGATTCGATTATGTAGTCAACAATGAATCGAATCACCTCTAAGTCGGTCCTGCTCAATACACACAAAGTGTATTAGTGCGATTCTATGGTCAAGACAAACCAATACCAAATCATACTACAACCATTCCAATAGTTTGTCCAAAGCCATCTCGGTTGTGAGCCTTTACTTATACTCTACAAGGAGCTGATAACATGATCTACCGTGTGACACTACACACCATGTTATCTACAATGTAAAGTATTAGACATTATGCATAACCATAAATATGCAAACAATGATCATGTGATTCTTATTTCAAAATAAAGATGTTCATACAAAAGATAGACTTTTCAGTATACATCCCAACAATCTCCCACTTATACTAAAAGACTATGCTGTCCTAAAACTGTCATACATCTGATTCGCATTCCCTTCACATGCCTATCAAAAGCTCTCACTAGAAGGGCCTTTGTGAAAGGATCTACCAGGTTATCCTCAGATGTAATCTTAGACACAACAACTTCTCCTCGCTTTACGAATTCTCGTATCAGGTGGTACTTGCGCTCTATATGTTTACATGCCTTATGGGCTCGTGGTTCCTTCGAGTTTACAACTGCACCACTATTATCACAATAAATTGTGATAGTTTTAGGCAAACTAGGAATCACATCCAAGTCCATCAAGAAGTTCTTGAGCCATACAACTTCTTTGGTCACCTCAGAGGCTGCCACATACTCAGCTTCCATGGTGGAGTCCGCCACACATTTCTGCTTGACACTCCTCCATACAATGACTCCACCTCCAAAAGTAAACACAAAAGCTGAGGTAGACTTACTGTTATCCCTGTCTGATTGGAAGTCGGAATCCGTGTAACCCACAGGGAGTAATTGGTCAGCCTGGTAAACTAGCATATAATCCCTAGTCCTTCTCAGGTACTTCAATATATGCTTTACCGTAGTCCAATGTCCCTATCTTGTGTAGGATATTTGACGCAGCTAGAGGGGTGTGAATAGCAGTTGACCGTTCGAAGATGGAATTCGATCGCGTGTTCGTCTCTACAATTTTGTTAGTGCGCAGCGGAAATAGATATGATACAATAACGAAATACGCAAACACGAGTATGTAACGTGGTTCGGAACTGCACGGTTCCTACTCCACGGATCGAGCTCTACGAGCTCTAGTGATGCACACGCAACCACTAATAAACACTCCTTCTCGGAACAATCCGGAGGTGGAGAAACCTCGTACAATAATGATTACAATAATAATCAAAGAGATACAAGCAAATACGATAATGAAATACAAATGCAAGTAAAGGAAAAACACTTTACAAAAGCTTTTGATTACTTGATCTTTGATTGCCTTAAACTAGCTTTGAAGGACTGGAAAGCACCAACTTCCCCCTTCAATTTTGCCCAAGAAAATCGCTATCTTTTCCTCTATCATGAGCTCCTTTTATAGCTTCAACCTGTGCTGGAAAAGGTCGATCAGTCGACTGCTCGGGACCATCAGTCGACTGATCACACTGTTGCTGTGAGACAACGGTGTAATCCACGCTGGAAAAATCCAATGGCTAGGACATCAGTCGACTGATCATGAGCATCAGTCGACTGATGAGCCATCACTCGACTACTCGTCGCAGTGGTCGAGTGAGACTCCATTCTGTGGCCGAAAATCCGAGCGATCACGCGATCACGATCGCACGATCGATCATTTGCTCAGCCATCGATCATTGCTAGACCACTTCCCGCAGTCAAACCCTAGTTGACTTGGTCCAGTCGACTGCCACATGGCACCAGTCGACTGGCACACCTCAAACATGAGGTTTTAGCCCAAGTATGGTGCCCCCATACTTGCTGGATCACCCTTAGCCTAGACCTAAGTCTTCTAGCCACCTCCATCAGCCTCACGCCTCTCGGATCCCTCCAAGTCATCCATGACTTGTTCATCCATCGCATTAGCCTTCAGGTGCTTCCATCGGCTATGTCATGCTAACGATGTCTACACCGCCAAGGCACATTGGACTTACGCCGCCAAGACTTCGCTTGGACTTTACGCCGCCAATATCAAACCCCTTGGACTTTACGCCGCCAATATCAAACCCCTTGGACTTCTCATGCTAAGACTCAAGCTTGGACTTTCCCTTGCCAACCCATGTTGGACTTTTACATTGCCAAGACCCATGCTTGGACTTTTCATGTGCCAAGTGTCCCACTTAGACTTTTCATGCCAAGTACTCAAGACTTGGACTTTACCTTGACAATTACATTGTCATATATTTTTGTCGAACATCAAAACATCATTCGAGTCAAACTCGAGTCATGGTCAATCGTGACCTGGGCCGATTGCACCAACAATCTCCCCCTTTTTGATGTTTGACAAAAACCAAACCATTTGAGTTAGACCGCTAACTCAAGTCTCTTACCAATTATTCCAAATTGGTGATCCCAAATATTTTCCCAAACATATTCTCCCCCTTTTTAACATACATCAAAAGGTCTTCTCTCCAAGGAGGTCAATGTCTCATGTCCCAATGAGATCTTACAATCTCCCCCTTAGTCCAAAAATACCTAGGATGCCTACCATCTTCTTAGTGATAAGTCCCATATCACTCAAGAGAGGCAATCCTACACACTCTCCCAATTTCTAAACTGGGTTTCTAAAAATCCATCAATTTTCCCAATTGATAACCTTTTCCCTTTCAAGAAGAAAGAAAAACACATCCACCACTCCAAGATGGATACCTCCCCCTAAAGGCTTGCTCCCCCTTGACCATTGCACCAACAATATCTTTGGGAAGTCCCTAAGCCAATAGGAACTCTAAACCATCAAATTAAGGTTAGAAATTCAACATTGAACTTCCCAACACCTTAAAATTGATACAAACCCTAAACACCTCTCCTAATCCATATCCAATGGATTTTCACCCTTCATCATGCTTCCCAAAGCATATCCTAGGGTTAGGAGTGGTTAGTGACCTTAACCGCAGCTTAAATCGGGTTAAACAACTTTGGTTACCCCGAAATCAGGCTATCAGTCGACTCACTGTTACTACGATCGGACCGATGTGTCCATCATCGGAGCGAACGGCAATCTAGTGATCTTGTCTTTGCGATCGAGTCCAAACACCCATCGATCGATTGCCAGAGGCAATGATCGATAATCAAACCTGATTTTCAGAAATCAGACTCGACTTTTGGAAATTCATAAGTAATTCTACGTAAATCAAAAAAATCATGAAACTTGATACGTATATTACTTATCACACATACAATCAGTGAAAAAATTTGGAAAAATATTTTTATCATTGAAATAGGAGATTGGTACAAAGTTCAAAAACTATTAAAACTTTAAAGTTTTTGATCCACTTTGTATCAACTTCTACAATGATGATGGCTATCAAAAGATAGATTTCACCAAGGTTTTCTAAATTGATTTTAAAATGTTTTTGAAAACCTATTTTGAACCATAATTTATTGGCTAAATATACATAACTTGTATATTAGCTTTCCTTATGATTCTTGGTGATAATTAAAATAAGTTTGAGTTCATCTAGAAGCACTACCTATGCACCTTGAACCTAACTTATTATCCTAGCATCTCACATGTATCTAGGGTGTATAAATACACATACATGTCAATGTGATGTGAGATATGGGTTTTGATTCATTTTATCTAGAGTTTCATGCATTTCCTAGGCAACCCTACTTGATTCCCTTATAAATGAGACTTCAAGTCATGTTATTTTCCTTAAATCAATGTTCAACCAAATTAATGCATGAAATGATCATGGCATAGTGATAACAAAATAAAAACATGACCAATGATCATGATGTCATGCCATATGATGAGAATAAAAAAAACACATGACATTTAAGGTAATCACAACCAATGACATGACATGTTATATAATAAGATGAAATTTCATGTCATGTCATGATATAGCAATTTTAATAAACAAATACATTAATACAAATACACACTCAAACACACATGATTTTCACAAATAGAAATTTCATTCAATTTAAAAGGATTTCAGTTTTTACATTCAAAATGGAGATTTGATATACTCAATCTCAATACAAAACTGAAAAACAAAAGAAATCTAACAATCTCTAAATCTAGTCGTCTGCAGGAGGTGGCGGTGGAGGAGGTTGCTGACTCAAAGTCCAAGCCTGCATCATCTCATACATATCGAGCTGACGCTGCTCGATACGACTCTGGGACTCTGTAATCTGCATGTATCACTCCTCCATCCGACCAAGACATGCGCCCATGGATGCTTGGCCTACAAAGATCTTTGTCAGTCTGGAGTCGACCGTCTACTGATAGTCCTGGAATCTGGACTCCAGCTGGCCAAGACGATCTGACGGACCCGTCGCTGATGCATCTGCTGGCAGCTGATCCTCCTCATCAGCGGCGGGTGTATCCTCATAGTCCTCTGCTGCATCTCTGGGTACCAGAAGAGGCTCTCTGCGTGCCCTGGGTGGTGGTCAAGGCGCCAACTCCATCTGTCCAGGCCCCATCCGCAACTTCGCTAACGAGAAGTTGCGAATCGATATGCAGTCGTACAAGATGGATACAACCCCCTAAAGGCTTGCTCCCCCTTGACCATTGCACCAATAATGTCTTTGGGAAGTCCCTAAGCCAATAGGAACTCTAAACCATCAAATTAAGGTTAGAAATTCAACATTGAACTTCCCAACATTGAACCATCAAATGGGATGTGTGTGATGTATTATTTTCCGCAAGTGCACGGTTGTCGTCAAGTAATAAAAATATCGATCCCACAGGGATTGGAACAATTACCGAATGATCGTGATACCAAGTTATCTAGTAAATCAATGTATGGTTTAAGCAAAGAAACTGAGCAGTCAATAACAACGAATGAGAAGAATGAGCTAAAAGTCGATAGTTGAGGAGAATCTCAGGATATGGGTTTCACCACGTCGATGATTTATAAGGTGATTTAATTCTTTCCTACCCCTATTAGAGTTTGTTTTGATGGAACCTATCCTAAGGTAAATCAACGGCCCCTTTCGAGGTCTCGCTTCGTACCTATCAAACTCAATTTACATCACGGTGTTCGAGCATAGGGGATCATAATCGACTAAGGGGACCTGTCACGAGACCCCAAACCTCCCTATTCTTACCTCTGTTACTAGGTAGAAAGCTGGATTTGATAGATCCATTAAGTCCATAAGAGTTCCTCTAGAGTCAAATTTCCTTTTTCACGGTAGGTTTGCTGCAGGACCATAATCGGCTAAGGGGACTGTCACGAGACCCCCATGAGCCCTCGTAGATACACTACCGCTACTTGTGAGGAGTTTATCCTAGTTGGTTGGGGTTTGGGAACTGGGTTCACTGTTAAGTACTTCCTTAGCTCCTTAGGTTTGTCAATAAGAATCCAACGAAACCAAATCAACACAAACAATAATTTAAGTAGTATAGATTATATCATCATCAAATCGTCAAAGGGCTACTCCCCATCCTAAGATTACAGGACACTACTCCATAGTCCGACAAGAGTTGCTAGAGAAAGAAAATACAATATCGATGCCATCTGCGCCTCCACGACTCTTCTCTATTGCCTCTTCTCGTTGTCGATCCCTTTGCCGCCTTCTATCCTCCTTTTGACCATCCGCCCCCCTTTAGGGTTAGAATATCTTCTTTTATAGCCTTGCCTCCTCTTCAATTTAAGGCAATAGATTCCCTTTCTAATTGAGACGAAGATCCTGATTGCTCGCAGAAGAGGCAATACGCCCATGCCACATGGGGGCACCGGCGTGTCGCGGGTTTCCTGCTGCGTGTTACGGTTTGAATCGTGTGTCATACGTGCATAGGGCGTGTTGGTCTTTGGAATCACCAAGACGGCAGCGTGTTGCTCTTTGAACTCGGGCGTGTTGTCCGCTCTCATGACACAGGCGTGTCGATTCCCAACACGCTGTTGTTTTGATACGCCTCCTTCTTCGCCTGTTAACACAAAAACACCTCGAGCAGCTCTTCCTCCAAAATATGCTAAACTTAATCAATCATGATAAAATACATGTCTAGGATATGAAATGAGATAAAATGCACATATATAAAGTAGTGAAAACATAGCATGATTTACCCACATCAAAATCCCCTAGTCTTAAACTTTTGCTTGTCCTCAAGCAAAGAAAACTCAAAAGACAACTTATTTGTGGAAATACTAGGCATCATCTAGGGGTATACAGTCTGATCTTAATCTTTTCAAATCATTCCTAGTTGCCAAGTTCGAAAGATCCCTATATAGTGCACGTGAAATGGTGGACTAAAGTCATTGGACACCAATCTGGACTTGACATCCCTTCTATCGTAGAATATTCTTATTTCCGGCATAGAGGTACTTACCTGCCTTAATGCATGGATCATTCTTACCTATCATCAAAAGGTCTCAAAGGAGCACTTTCCAAGAAGAGAGAAGGTAAGGAATTATAGAGAGCATTTCCCCAGTAACTAGTTAGTCTCAAAGGGGCACCTTTTAGGTGTTTCCCCAGTAACTACTTGGTCTCAAAGGGGTGCTTGAAAACAATTCCCATAACCCTTTTTTTTTTTTTTTTTTTTTTTTTTTTTAACTTCTAGTGAAAGTGTTTCTCCAGTAACCAAGTTGCGCAAGTAAGTCTCCAATGGAAAATCGAGTACTCGTCTGATATGGGGATTTAAATCTTTTCATTGGATACCTCAGACCTATAGACCGTGTTCAAGTGAAATAGGGTTCTTATCAAATAGGCAAAAGGAATTTCATGATCCGACCAATGTTCGATTGTATTACATTTGGATGATATATAAAAAATGCCTTTATTATGATATATGAAAAGATGCAAATAAAATAGCAATAACCAAAAAAATCTAAGTACAAGCGGCATAAGCGAAAGGATGTGCATCAAAACTCACAAAATAGTTGAAGGTGGTCAATGGTCATCGTCTTCGCTACTAGCATCCTCCTCGCCCACCTACGTCATTGCTCTGGTAAAACTCCGGGATTCTTGTCGAAATCTATCATTATCTTCCCTCCGGGCGGACTCAGCAGTGAAAAACTCATCAGCTCTCCTGTAAAAATCAGCTGCCCTATCCAAATGCTGTGTCACCATGCGATGGTGCTCCTCTGTAGCTTGGGCATACCGATCCCACACACCAATGTGCGAGGTATGCTCGACCCTAAATGCTTCGAATGATGATCGGAATCCTGAAAAATCAAAAGAAGAGTACCCTGCAGAAACATTGTCAGTAGGAAACCGTGGGGGTTCAGGAGTCGAATGTGATGGCTCGGGGGCTATGTGAGATGGCTCCCTAGCAGGGGGTGATGGAGCATGGGCAGTGGGGGTAGGAAAGGGTTCCTGAACATCTCTAAAAAGCCAATTGGATGAATTACGTACAGTCATCCGCTCGGGAGTTCTAAGAGGATTTTAATTCCATTTCTTACACCAAACGATATCCTCGTCACATGCCTCAATCATCTTCATATTTATACAAGCATCCAAATCCAATCTAGGGCTAGCAGGACAATATTCAAGGTCATCCAAATCACATCCTAAGGCTACAGCAATCCTAGTGATAATACCCCCTATGACTATGACTCCGGATGGGCTATTACTAACCTTAACTAAATGCCTAACCATATGGGCTCCAGAATCAATCTTAACTTCATTTAGCATGGCCCATAGAAATTGTAACTCACTCTGCCTAGCCACCCCTGCACTATCATATCTCCCTGAGATTGTATTAGCCATGAATATAAGGAGATAACGGAAAGTAGGATTAGGGATGTTAAATGATTTAGATCTAGATGCATCGTAAGGGCGAGGGTCATCAGAAATTAATCTCCAAAATTGATGATCAATAAAATGTCTATGAATTTGCCTCTCCCCTCCGCTAGTAAAATCAAATATCATATTAAAATCACTTTCGGAAAGGGTAAATTCATGGTTCATTAATCTAAATTTTATTTTCCTTCCTCACAATCTTTTCCTTAGTATTTGTGGACGGGGGCTAAGGAATTCAAGAGTGATACTAGGGTAAGTAAGGTGATGGTGTGTGATAAACTACTGTCCGGCCTATCCTGTTGTTCCAAGTTATGTCATCTCTTAACCCTAAGGTGGTCAACGGTAGAAGTCTATAGTTCTCGTAGATACTAACTTCCTTTTTCAAGCTTATCAATTTAGTCTTCATAATATCATCCCTAAAAACAATTCCATAAGGGATGGCTAGAGGTCGGAGGAGGTTCGTTACCCAAATCTGAGCTTTTCTTTTCCCCTTGTCCTTTCGTGAGGAAGAAGCTCCTCCTCTTGTCTTCACTCGCTTGCTCATGGCGTTGGGAATGGAGAGGCGGGTTTGCTCCTCTGCTTGAGAGGGAGACCGTGGCTTCAACCTTGTATCGCGAGTGGAAGATTAGGGCGTGCTCGGGCTGGTTTTAGAGGGTTATCCGCAGCATAGGCGTGTCGGGCTTGTTCTTACGCAAATACCCGACCCGTTTAGGTGCGACATGGGCGTGCTCGCTCCGTCGCTCCCAGGCGTGTCACACATCCGGCCCAGGCGTGCCTAGGTTGAAGTGTGTGCAACAGGCGTGCTATTCACGCCCGCATACATATGTTGTCTTGAGGTACCAACAACACGCTGTGTCATTCGGCGCAGGCGGGTCGTCTCAATAAAAATAGAATAAAGAATAAAATAAAATAAAATAAAATGACTAAAAAAATGAAAATAGCATGGGTTGCCTCCCAAGAAGCGCTTGTTTAAGGTCGTTAGCTTGACCCTCGATTACTCCTTAGTTTTGGGGATATGGCTTGAGTATGCTCGCCTCTCCTCATCTCCAATCAGCTCAACAGAATTATTTGCGAAGTATCTCTTAAGTCTTTGACCATTTACTTTGAAAATTCCGGTAGACTCACTAGATATATCAATAGCTCCATGAGGATAAACCTTTTCAATTCGATATGGCCCCGACCATCTGGATTTCAGCTTCCCGGGAAAGAGTTTCAAAGTTGAATAGTAATACCAAGTCTCCTTGATGGAATTCTCTGCGCATGATATTCTTGTCATGCCACCTCTTCGTTTTCTCCTTATAAGACCTCGCATGTTCATAAGCATCAAGGCGTAGTTCTTCAAGTTCGTTTAGCTGCAGTTTTCTTTTCTCTCCGGCTTTCTTCAAGTCAAAATTAAGCCATTTAATTGCCCAATATGCCCTATGCTCTATTTCAATCGAAGATGACATGGTTTTCCATAAACTAATCGAAGCGAGTCATTCCAATGGGTGTCTTATAGGCGATTCGATAGGCCCATAGAGCATCATCAAGTCTTAAAGACCAATCCTTCCTTGATCTTGATACTGTTTTTTCTAAGATAGTCTTGATCTCCCTATTCGAAACTTCTACTTGCCCACTCGTTTGTGGATGATATGGTGAGGCTAGTTTATGGGTTACTCCATACTTCTTGAGAAGACTTTCAAATTGTCTTTCGATAAAGTGTGAGCCTCCATCACTTATTACTGCTCTCGGTATTCCAAATCTTGGAAATATTATACTCTTAAAGAGCTTAATGACTGTTTTTGCATCACAAGAGGGGGATGGTAGAGCCTCAACCCATTTAGACACATAGTCCACTGCTACCGATATAGGTGTTTTTATAGGAAGTAGGGAAGGGTCCCATATAGTCAATTCCCATACGTCGAACAATTCGACTTCCAATATCGAATTTTGAGGCATCTCATGTCTCCTTGATATGTTCCCGGTCCTTTGTGGTCACAAGTCGTCACATAATTAGAGTCTCTAAAAATGTGAGGCCAATAAAATCTCGCTTGCAAAACCTTTGCGGCCGATCTTATGTCAGTGCTCCCATGACCTCCATATGCAAAAGAAAGACAGACGTACAATATATCCTCAATCTCTTCTTGGATCGCATCTTCGATATATAGCATCCGCCCCTTGCTTGAAAAGGAATGGTTCGTCCCACATAATGCTTTACATCCGAAAGAAACTTCTTCCTCTGATGATAACTCATGTTAGAAGGTATTATCCCGCAAGCTAGGTAGTTGGCAAAATCAGCATACCATGGTGCCTTGATTGTTCGAACTGCTAGTAGCTGCTCATCCGGAAAGAAATCGTTTATAGCAAGATCGTCGGCTCTTCCCGCATTTGGTTCTAGATGAAGCCTCGATAGATGGTCTGCAACTACGTTCTCCGTTCCTTGCTTGTCTCGAATTTCTAAGTCAAACTCTTGTAGGAGAAGTATCCACCGGATCAGTCTTGGCTTAGATTCTTTTTTACTCAGCAAGTATCTTATGGCTGCATGATCTGTATAAACTATCACCTTGGTCCCTATGATATAAGATCTGAACTTGTCGAAAGCAAATACTATAGCCAAGAGTTCCTTCTCTGTGGTAGCATAATTCATTTGTGCTTCATCCAATGTCTTACTAGCGTAGTAGATTGCATATACCTTGCGATCCTTTCTTTGTCCTAACACTGCTCCCACAGCGAAATCACTTGTATCACACATAATTTCAAAGGGGAGACTCCAATCTGGAGGTTGCATTATTGGGGTGGTTGTTAATGCTTCCTTTAACCTGGAAAATGCATCAAGACAAGGGTTATCAAAGTGAAACACAACATCTTTAGCAAGCAAATTAGTTAATGGCCTTGAAATTTTTGAGAAGTCCTTGATGAACCGTCGGTAGAACCTGCATGTCCTAAGAAACTACGCACTCCCTTGAAGTTGGAGGTGGCAACCTCTTGATCACTTGATTTTAGCAATATCCACCTCGATACCACGGTGTGAAATTAGGTGTCCAAGTACTATGCCTTCTCGCACCATGAAGTGACACTTCTCCCAATTAAGCATTAAATTCATTTCCTCGCATCAATACCTTGACCAAATTAGATAAACATATATCAAAATCTGCACCATATACAGAAAAATCATCCATGAATACTTCCATTATATTCTCGATCATATCAGAAAAAATTGAAGTCATACACCTCTGAAAAGTGGCGGGTGCATTGCATAACCCAAAAGGCATTCTCCTGAAGGCAAAGGTACCATAGGGGCAGGTGAAAGTTGTTTTCTCTTGGTCATTAGGAGAGATAGGGATTTGATAGAAACCTGAGTATCCATCTAAGTAATGTAATCGAGTGTTTTGCCAACCATCTAACATTTGGTCAATAAATGGGATGGGAAAATGGTCCTTTCTAGTTTCCTTATTCAATTTCCTATAGTCAATACACATTCTCCATCCCGTAACAGCTCTAGTGGGGATTAACTCATTCGTAGCATTCCTTATTACCGTTATCCCCCCTTTCTTTGGCACAACATGGAAGGACTTACCCATTCGCTATCGGATATTGGATAGATAATTCCTGCATCCACAATTTCATAACCTCTTTCTTGACTATCTCTTTCATGGTAGTTCAATCTTCTTTGATGCTCTATAGAGGTTTTAAAATTGTCTTCTAATAAAATCCACATGCAAATCGATGGACTAATTCCTTTAATGTCATCAATCTTGTATCCAATGACATTCTTATATATTTTCAATACCTCAATCAGTTTTTCAGTCTCTGCATTACTCAGATTAGCATTAATGATCACAGGGTAAGTAGAATTTTCGCCAAGAAACTCGTACCTGAGTGTCGATGGAAGAGGCTTAAGTTCTACCTGTGGCGTGAGATTGGAATCGGAAATCTCCGGTTCTTTATCTTCAAAATCCCCTCCGAGCTTATTAAGATGAGTTTGTTCTGGTGCTCCTTTAGTAGTCTTATTGTCTGTCAATCCTACAACAAACATCAAAAACAGAGGGTTGTTTAACAGCTTTTGAAAGGTCAAATTCAATTTTTTCATTTCCAAATGCAAGTGAAAGTTTGTGGTTTTTGACATCTATCATTGCTCCTGCAGTAGCCAAGAAAGGTCTCCCCAAAATAAGTGGGATACATGGGTCTTCATCCATGTCTAGTACTACAAAATCTGCTGGAACAATAAAATTTCCCACCTGCACTGGTACATCTTCTAAGATTCCCAAAGGATATCTAATGGAACGATCGGCTAACTGCAAAGCCATAGTAGTTAGTTTCATTTCTCCCAAATCCAATTTCTTGCATATGGAAAGAGTGTATCAGATTTACACTGGCGCCAAATCGCAAAAAGCCTTATCAAAATTTGAGTCATTGATTATGCAAGGTATAGAAAAGCTACGGATCATTTAGTTTGGGAGGTACCATGTTCTTAATTAAAGGCCTTTGCACTCCTCGATGAAGAGCCAGCATTACATGCTCCTCGACTTTTCTTTTATTGGTTAAGATGTCCTTCAAGAACTTAGAGTATGTAGGCATTTGTTGAAGAGCTTACGTAAAAGGTATATTGATATACAACTTCCTAATTACCTCGAGGAACTTACCAAATTGTTCATCAATTTTTTTTTAATCGATCTTTGAGGAGCAGGATAGGGGGCTTATATGTTCTTGGTTCCCTATTCGACCTTTGTGTTGTTTAGTACTGACTGGGCGTGTCTCGAATGACCCGACACGGTGTGTCACCGACACGCTCGTGGGCCTCGGCGTGTTGCTCAACACGCCTCGGGTCGTGTGTGCTCGGCTCAACCAGCGCCGTCTTCTTCCAACTCCAACACGCCGTGTCGAGGTCGCTTGTTTAGCTCTGTCTCCTTCTAAAATCCTTCCACTTCTCAAACTTATAGAATTACAATGCTCATGGGTTTATACAATTTCCGAAATCTGTAGGCGTCCTTGATCGGTGGCAATTTGGGAAATTTGATTTTCCAAAGATTCTTGTGTGATTGGTCAAATTATCAACCTTGCTTCCCAATTGCTTGATTGCCTTGGTATTATTTTGATGTTGCCTATTTGATTCTACAATATGCTGCCGAAATTCATCATTTATCTTCCCCTGACACGTGATAAAATTTTCCATCATCTTTTCTAAGCTCGACTTGGGTCCTGGCTGAAATCCCGAAGGTGCTCCAAAGTTGTTCTGTCCAGAAGAATTTTGATGGGCTCTATACGAAAAGTTGGGATGATTTCTCCAACCGGGATTGTACGTGTTTGAGTAAGGGTTGCCACCATTAGGCTTCTGATTAAAATTATTCAACGCATCAACTTGCTCAATCCCAGCTTCCGATGATGGTGCGTGTAGGATTTGACAGTTCATCGCTACGTGTCCTGTTACACCACGGATCTACAAGTGACATTAGATGAGTTTGGTGATACATTAAAATGTTCGAGCTTTTGAGTTAATGCATCGACTTTTGCACCGAGTAGATCAATGGTACTTACCTCAAACTTACACGCATTTTAGTTTGATATCCTCGCTCAGAGCCCATTGGTGAGAATTCATTGCCACATTCTCGATGATCTCAAAAGCTTCATCCAATGTTTTGTTCATAAGAGCTCCTCTCCCGCAGAATCAAGAGAAACCTTAGTAGCATACGAGATTCCATTGTAGAAAGTATGAACAATGAGCCACTTCTCCAAACCCATGATGAGGGCATTCTTGTAGTAATCCCTTAAATCATCCCGAGCTTCAAATAATGTTTCTCCATTCCTTTTGCGCAAAATTAGTGATTTGATGGCGAAGACTTGCGCTTTGCCGGTGGAAAGTACTTGTCTAAAAATCTTTGCTCCAATTGATCCTGTAGTTATACAATCTCGGAAGAGAGTGTAGCCAAGCTCCTCGCTTTGTCCCACAATGAGAAAGGAAACAAGCGCATTATAATAGCATCAGCTGAGGCTCCATTCAGTTTTAAAGATTCGTAAAATTCCAAAAATACTTCCAACTGTAGATTTAGATCTTCAGAGAGTGATCCTCCGAATTGATGCTGTTGGACCATAGATAGTAGTGCCGGTTTTAATTCGAAATTGTTTGCTTCAATAGGGGGTCTTCTAATACTCGATCTCAATCCCCTTGTACTAGGTGCTGCATAATCCCTTAAAGGTTTATTTTCGCTTACAGTCGGTCATGTCGAGGTCGATTGTTTTCCGAGGTTCTTTGAAATCGTCTTCTAGCAAGGAAAGTTCTCTCTATCTCGTGATCAATATCGAGAATTTCCCTATTAAGTCTATGCATGCAACAACAAGAGAGGCTCCCAAAACAAGAATTCGAATAGATACAAAAGAAAAATAGGAACAATCAATATTCAGAACAAGAATAGAAATCTAGATTAACTAAATCACGCTCAATTCAATATTGAGTGCCAATCCCCGGCAACGGCGCCAAAAACTTGATGTATTATTTTCCGCAAGTGCACGGTTGTCGTCAAGTAATAAAAATATCGATCCCACAGGGATTGGAACAATTCTTGAATGATCGTGATACCAAGTTATCTAGTAAATCAATGTATGGTTTAAGCAAAGAAACTGAGCAGTCAATAACAACGAATGAGAAGAACGAGCTAAAAGTCGATAGTTGAGGAGAATCTCAGGATATGGGTTTCACCACGTCGATGATTTATAAGGTGATTTAATTCTTTCCTACCCCTATTAGAGTTTGTTTTGATGGAACCTATCCTAAGGTAAATCAACGGCCCCTTTCGAGGTCTACGCTAACTGTACCTATCAAACTCAATTTACCTGTCACGGTGTTCGAGCATAGGGGATCATAATCAGCTAAGGGGACCTGTCACGAGACCCCCGTAAACCTCCCTATTCTTACCTCTGTTACTAGGTAGAAACTGGATTTGATAGATCCATTAAGTCCATAAGAGTTCCTCTAGAGTCAAATTTCCTTTTCACTGAGGTTTGCACACTGGGACCATAATCGCTAAGGGGACTCACACGAGACCGAGCCCTCGTAGATACACTACCGCTACTTGAGAGTTTATCCCTAGTTGGTTGGGTTTGAGAACTTGGGTTCACTGTTAGGTACTTCCCCTTAGCTCCTTAGGTTTGTCAATAAGAATCCAACGAAAACCAAATCAACACAAACAATAATTTAAGTAGTATAGATTATATCATCATCGTAAATCATCAAAGGGCTACTCCCCCATCCTAAGATTACAGGACACTACTCCATAGTCTGACAAGAGTTGCTAGAGAAAGAAAATACAATCGGATGCCATCTCGCGTTCCTCGACTCCTTCTCTATTGCCTCTTCTCATTGTCGATCCCTTTGCCGCCTTCTATCCTCCTTTTTGACCATCCGCCCCCCTTTTAGGGTTAGAATATCTTCTCTTTTAGCCTTGCCTCCTCTTCAATTTAAGGCAATAGATTCCCTTTCTAATTGAGACGAAGATCCGATTGCTCGCGAAAGGAAGGCTGAAATCAGGCCAACACGCCCATGCCACATGGGGGCACCGGCGTGTCGCGGGTTTCCCACAGGGCGTGTTACGGTTTGAACTGGGGCGTGTCGCGGCTGCATAGGGCGTGTTGGCTGCTGGAATCACCGGCACGGGCGTGTTTCTCTTTGAACTCGGGCGTGTTGTCCGCTGGCTCTCATGACACAGGCGTGTCGATTCCCAACACGCCTGTGTTGTTTTGATACGCCCTCCTTCTTCGCCCTGTTAACACAAAAACACCCTGACAACAGTCTCTTCCTCCAAAATATGCTAAACTTAACTGAATCATGATAAAATACATGTCTAGGATATGAAATGAGATAAAATGCACATATATAAAGTAGTGAAAACATAGCATGATTTACCCACATCAGTGTGCATAAAACAATTTTAATGAGATGATAGTATGAAAATAAGTCCATGACATCACTACAGTAGCGATTGAAAAAGTCCCTATCGATGTACCTAACCAACATAGGTTGGTACAATTGAGATTCACCCTCAGGTGGATCATTCCTACGGGCTCTCCTATTATGAATGCTGTAGGAGATTTGAGGCCGCTAGAGGGGGGGTGAATAGCGATGTGCCCATAGGAAGATGGAAATCGTTTGCGTTGCTTGTCTACAATCTTGTTAGTACGCAGCGGAATAAACAATAACAAATACAAACACAAGATACAATCACAACACGCACGATATAACGTGGTTCGGAACCACACGGTTCCTACTCCATGGATCGAGCTCTAACGAGCTCTAGCGATGCCAATGCAATCACTAATCAATAAACTCCTTCTCGACAACAAGTCGGAGGCGGAGAAACCTCGTACAATAAGATTACAACAATAATCTAAATACAACAAGCAAATATAAGAAGAAATACAACAAGAGAAGTAAAGAAAACTTTACAAAAACTCTTTAGAAGATTGCTTGTTGATTGCCTTGGACTAGCACTTGAAAGCCTTGATTTGCAGCAGCAAATCGCTTCAAAACGTCCAAGAAAATCGATTGCAAAAACCCTCCCGTCGAGCTCCTTTTATCCTTGCGCGCGACCTGGATTTCCGCCCATTAGTCGACTGCCATAAGTCACCAGTCGACTGATGCCACTGTTGTCGTGAGACAACGGCTCGATCCACGCTAGAAAAACTCCAACGAATCTCTTGGCAGTCGAC
Organism: Wurfbainia villosa; assembly: GCA_025175895.1. NCBI lineage: Eukaryota > Viridiplantae > Streptophyta > Magnoliopsida > Zingiberales > Zingiberaceae > Wurfbainia > Wurfbainia villosa. Next base: position 39,245,237 of record CM046006.1, read on the forward strand.
TGCCAACATTGGCAGTCGACTGCCAGCCGCATAGTTGACTACCCAGTCAGCTACGGAGCATTCTGTGCTCGTGGCTAAACTAGCGCGATCGGCTGAGGCCCTTAGCGATCGGGTGACATCGATTCATTGCTCCAATGAAGCGATCGTTAACCCAAGTATGGTGCCCCCATACTTGCTAGACCACCCTTAGCCTAGACCTAAGCCTTCTAGCCACCTCCATCAGCCTCACGCCTCTCGGATCCCTCCATGTCATCCATGACTTGTTCATCCATCGCGCTAGCCTCCAGGTGCTTCTCTCGGCTATGTCATGCTAACGGTGTCTACACCGCCAAGGCACATTGGACTTACGCCGCCAAGACTCCGCTTGGACTTTACGCTACCAATATCAATCCCCTTGGACTTCCAAATGCCAAGACTCAAGCTTGGACTTTCCCTTGCCAACCCATGTTGGACTTTCCATGCCAAGACTCATGCTTGGACTTTCCATTTGCCAAGACCCATGCTTGGACTTCTCATTTGCCAAGACCCATGCTTGGACTTCTCATGCCAAGTACTCAAGACTTGGACTTTCCCAAATGCCAAGTACCCATGACTTGGACTTTTCATGCCAAGTACCCATGACTTGGACTTTACCTTGCCAAGACCCATGCTTGGACTTTCCCATAATCACATGGTCAACCCCAGTCAACCATCAAGGTCTTCCTCGAGTCAAACTCGAGTCCGGTCAAATATGACCCGGGTCGATTGCTCCAATAATCTCCCCAACATATTAACCGACATTAATGTCAAACATCAATGCCAAACGTGAAAATAACCTTGAAAGGCCCGGGCCGATTGCATGATTAGGAAACATGACCCGGGCCGATTGCACCAACAAATGCAATGTAATGATATGACATGCAAGGACAACAATACATGATTAGATAAAACTAAATTACAATGGAAAAGAAAATTAGGGTTTGGGTAAGAAAATTTTTACTTAGGTGCCATTTGGAGGTGTGACGCGGGAATGCTCAGATATTGCTGAGGTGGTCGCCGGAAAGTTCGCCGGAGGACTCAGACGTCGGAACCCTAATCGGAAACAGGGAAACAAACCCTAGAACGAGTGAACTAAGGCTTGAGATAAGTGAAAAACACAAGAAGGGGGCTTAGCTATCAAACCTAAAAGCTTGGGTGGCTGGCATGGCCGGAAAGACTGGTCGGAGAAGAGGATGGCGATCAGAGAGGAGAGAAAAACGAAGGAGCTTCGCATGAGGACGCCGAACCCTAGCGGTTCGGCGTTATAAAATCGCGGCGCCAGTCGACTAATGTGCAAAGATCACGACCGATCACGCTTATTAGCGGGTTTATCAATCGATACGATCGCCCGGCCAAAGAATCGATCACGATTCTTCTCGCGGACGTGCTATATATCGCCGATCGATGTGGCTCATCACGACCGGTGTTGTCACCACTGACCGATGAGCGAGCACTGATCGATGCCCTCACCTCGGTGAACAAGATTCATCACCGATCGATGTATCCCATCACCGACCGATGTTCAAGCAATGAAGTTCTTGGCGCCAAAGACTCGATCACCGGATGCATCGATCGCGCCACAAGATGATCACGATCGACATCCGATTTTCAAATTCGTAAAATCTTTATTTCTTCATCTAATTTATTCCATTTTATCATGTTTAATCTTGTATATCAAACATATTGATGTTATACTTATATTCATGTATTTGTTAATGTATTTTAATGTTTTATTTCATTTTGGCAAACATTAATATCCAATGATTTCCAAATCCTAACATCTCACCCTTTCTAAGTGTTGAAATACACAATCAAGGTAAAAAGGCTTGTTTTGTGAGATGCAATTCATCCTAGACATTCCTTCCATGCAAACACATGGTGAAACATATGAAGCATGGTAAGTACAAGACATTAAGTTGTGTGGCACTTGAGTATCACTCTAGATGTTACTTTTACATCTTTAAACACACTTTCCTTGATACATGAACTTCTAAAGTGTGCCAACAATCAAAGTTACACACTATGACCTCTAAATCTAGATTGTGCCAATTTTATTGATTTTCATGTTTTTCAAAAATATATTGACACATCCTAAAATCCTTTAGGATTAAGGCTCAAATGTATTTCCAAGGTAACCATAACCTTGAAAATAACCTAAAGTGTCACACTTACCATGGTTGAGTTAACTACTCATCCAATAATGGTTGGCACATTCTAACCCATTTAACGTGAATCAATCACGCTCTTTGGAACCCAAAATCTATTTGAGCTCATTGAATTAATTAGGTATTCCTTAGGGATAACCTCCCTAGATGTTGGGTTTCCGGCACCGCGGCGTGTGTGTGTTCGATCACGTTTCGCAAACATGAGCACAGTGGAAGCAATAAAAATAATAAATCTACATTTATTATAACACACACAACACACGCATGCATAGTACAACAAGTGTAGACATAACCGTAAATTTAAATTTGCAATAAAAGGAAATTTATCTACGTTATACCTTTCGTATGACGTGTAGCGGGAACGGCATCAACCGGAACGATCCTCGCTAGAATCGTCTCTATCCGTATCCACGCCGAGTTCCTCGGGATGACTTCACTAAGCCATGAGCTTCGTCTTCATACGGGTTACTAGCCTCGTGTTGAAGACGACGTGATCGAGAGATGATCATGATCCGAATCCAAATTCGGATCCTAATACGAGTTCTCAAAACTCGCTTCTCCGGAGAGGTATTCGTCAACCAATTGACGAATCCTTCGTCCTCCACCTCAGAGGATTATCGGAGATCGAATCCCCAGTAAGTTAGCCGCTGTCGGAGCTCTAACCGTCATCCAAATGACGCTCCGACGAGAGGAGAACAAGCTGTCCAGAAAACTGGACAGCTTTGGTGGAGGAGTAGGCGCCGGCCAAAACAAGGAAGCCAAGTGCTCACCTTTTCACCGAAGCCTAGGAAGATTACCGGAGGGTCGCCGGAGGATCACCGGCGCTGACGCCGCAAGGACTTGACGGCGGCAAAGCTGGGGCGGCAAAGGAGGTTGGGCGGCAAATCCCTCAATGGGGTGGGCGGCAACTCCTTGCTAGGGTTTTGGATTAGGGCTTAATTATCCCTTAAGCCCTCTTTTATAGAGAACTAATTCTCTTAATGGTTATTGGATCATAACCATTAGGCCCATTAACCCGCTCCATTAAGATAAGTTAAAATAAACCAAACCATGATGGTTTATTTTAAGTTAAAACGAACCGAACCAACTTTTGGTTCATTCGTTTAAAATAAACCAAACCCTTTGGTTTATTCTCCTCCATTGGATTAGAACCAAACCATTTTGGTTCATCCATTATGTCTTCATAAGACACGGCCCATCCACGCTTCCATTGCGACTGAAACGATTTCATGCTCGCTTCATGTTTGGTCCAACCAAATCTAGTTTCTCTCGGTCTGAGAATCCCATTCTCAAGCTCGTTTTAAATCCTTTGGATTACGCTCGTTATGCGTGTGACCAAATAGGTTCTCGGTTTATGTTGGCCATCTATAATTAACCATTAATTATAGAACGATCATGAGTGGCACCTAGTAGTACATCATGATCCCCAATTAACCGAAAAGATCAACGGTTGATCCAGAACTATTTCTGAAACCCTTCAGCAGCTCGAATGATTCATGCCCCATTCCCTTCACTCATCTTATACCCACTTGGTTCAGGAAATGGTCTATAGTGTCAGTCCCCACTAGGCTGAATACGTCACACCTAGCCCAAGTATCATTTCTTCGTCCTACGAATTCTAGTTACTCCACATGTATCGAAGAGTACCTTACTCTAAACATGTAATGCTTTGGCCAAAGACTTTAGTAACAATCCGATGAGAGGCCATGGGTATACATCTCCTCGCAAGGAGTGGTGAATCCTTTATAGGCTATTCAAACACCTTCGATCACTTCGACTTATACCCAATCATCCCGGGTCCACATCTCCTTAGAAATGCTTGCTTAAGATGTCAAAGCATAAGTCTCCATGATCAAGATGACTTGAATACCGCAAGTCAAAGGAACATCGCACTTAAGCCACAGTAAGAACTTCATTGACATATCTATATATGCAGAGAACCATATGAAGTCTTACGGCTGGTCACTCCAATAAACTAGTTACCATAACTAGCATCCACGATTAACTCCGGACATCACTATGTCTCCAGCCAGTAAGAATCAGCTGCTTGGATACACCAAGGAGTATACCTCGTGCTAGTCTCGACAGAATTGATGGTGTCCAAATCCATCAATTCATCGACTAGGGATAATTCCGATACATCACAATTACACATGTAGAGATACTCACTAGTTGTGATCCAATCACAAATTCTCTCATGCCGTGAATCGTATCGTGGACATTCAGTAAATGAGTTTAAGATCCAATCAAATACATAAAACATGTATACTCAAATAGTGAATCTTCATTTATCATATAAATGGTTCATACATAAGGCGATTGCCTTAGGACATCTCTCATATATTACTAACAGACTCCCACTTGGCCTAATGCCAATCGCTACGGTATCCAATACCATATGCTCGAACATGACCCTCAAACTTATTTTGAGGTAATGCCTTAGTCAAGGGATCCGCTAAGTTCCTTTCAGTGGGAATTTTCTCGATTTGTATTTCGTTCCTATTGATGATCTCTCTGATAAGATGATAGCGGCGAAGCACATGTTTGGATCATTGATGAGACCACATCAAGTTCAGAGATGAACTTCTTGATCCAAACCGCTTCCTTTGCTACTTCCAAAGCTGCAATGTATTCTGCCTTAGTGGCAGAATCCGCTATAGCATCAAGCTTGAAATCTTTCCAACTTATTGCACCTCCATTCTAGGTGAATACATACCCAGACTGAGACATGAAATCATCCTTGTCTGTCTGGAGCTGGCATCCGTATACCCACGTATCACCATTTACCCTTCTCCATATATTAGGAACACATCCTTAGTTCTTCTCAAGTACTTAAGGATCGTCTTAACAGCCACCCAATAATCCATTCCTGGATCAGACTGGTATCTTCTCGTGACACTCAGAGCATACGATACATCGGGCCTCATACATAACATAGCATACATGATAGATCCTATTGCGGATGCATAGGGAATCTTACTCATGCAAATCCTCTCGTCTTCTGTGCGCGGACACATAGACTTCGAAAGGTGTATCCCATGCCTGATGGGTAGAAAACCTTTCTTTGATTCCGACATGCTAAACCTCTTTAGCACTCGGTCTATATATGTAGACTGCGAAAGACCAAGCAACCGTTTCGATCTATCTCTATAGATCTTAATCCCGAGGATGTAGGTTGCTTCTCCCAGGTCTTTCATGGAGAATGTCTTGGATAACCAAACCTTAACTGACTGTAAGACTGAAACATCGTTTCTTATAAGTAATATGTCATCGACATATAATACTAGGAACACGATTGCACTCCCACTAACCTTCTTGTACACACAAGGTTCGTCTGGATTTTTTGTGAGAAATCAAACTTTTTGATTGTCTCATCAAAATGGATATTTCAGCTCCTGGATGCTTGCTTCAATCCATAAATGGATCGTCGCAATTTGCATACCTTGGTTTTATCAACCGATGTGAAACCCTCAGGCTGTATCATATACACGTCCTCGAGCAAGTTTCCATTAAGGAAAGTTGTTTTCACATCCATCTGCCATATCTCATAATCATAATGAGCCGCTATGGCCAGGAGCATCCGAATGGATTTAAGCATAGCTACAGGCGAATAGGTTTCGTCATAATCAACACCTTGCTTTTGACGATATCCTTTCGCCACCAATCTAGCCTTATAGGTAATCACATTACCATCCATGTCAGTTTTCTTCTTGAAAACCCACTTGCACCCTATAGGCTTTATGCCTTCAGGTGGGTCAACCAAGTTCCAAACTTGGTTTTCATACATGGAATCCATTTCCGACTTCATGGGACTAAGCCACTTATCCCTTTCTGAACTTTTCAGCACTTCTTCATAACTGGTAGGCTCCTCATCATCAATGAGTAACACGTCGTTCGATTCACTTACGAGAAATCCATATCTCTCAGGAATATTGCATGTTCTACCAGATCTACGAAGATGTTGTGTTACAATAGGTCCAGTCGATTTCTCATCACTATGAGTTGTCGACTGTTGTGCTTCACCAGGTATCTCATCAATGTCTATTTGAGTCTTTCGAGCCTCCTCAAGCTCGACGACACTCCCACTATTTTCTTGCAAGAGAAACTCTTTCTCTAGAAACACAGCATGCCTTGAAACAAACACCTTTTGTTCCACAGGATGATAGAATTGGTAACCCCTTATTTCCTCAGGGTATCCAACAAATAGATATTTATCAGACTTAGCATCCAATTTGTCTGATACAGTCCGCTTCACATAAGCAGGACAACCCCATATCTTCAAGTAAGATACATGAGGTTTCTTACCATTCCATATCTCATATAGAGTAGTTGAGACTACCTTGGTAGGCATTCTGTTCAACAAGTAAAAAGCTGTCTGAAGTGCATAGCCCTAAAAGGACTTGGGAAGAGTTGCATGATTCATCATTGACCTGACCATGTCCAACAAGGTCCGGTTACGCCTCTCAGATACACCATTATGCTGTGGTGTATATGGCGGAGTCCATTGAGACAATATACCATTGTCTCTTAGATAATCAAGAAACTCTTGACTTAAGTATTCACCACCTCGATCCGATCGAAGTATTTTAATACTCTTGTCATGTTGTTTCTCTACTTCATTTCTGAATTCTTTGAACCTTTCAAAGGCTTCAGACTTGTGTTTCATCAAGAACACATACCCAAACCGTGAGTGATCATCGGTGAAGGTAATGAAGTAGCTATAGCCTCCTAATGCTTGAGTTGACATAGGTCCACATACATCAGTATGTATTAGACCTAGTAACTCTCCCACTCGTTCACCTTTTCCAGTAAAAGGTAACTTAGTCATCTTGCCTTTTAAGCATGATTTGCATGTATCGTATGAATCCAATTCAAACGATTCCAGAATTCCACATCGGTGTAATTCGGACATGCGTTTCTTGCTTATATGGCCAAGACGACAATGCTACATATGGGAGTCTATTTGATTATCCTTTCGAGCATGCTTTTTGCTCGCTTCGATATTGAAGATGTCACTGGATACGTCCAACGTATAAACACCATTGCTTAAAGTTCCAGTCCCATAAAGAACTCCATTCAAAGTTATGTAACAACAATTGTTACTAAAAGTCAAATGGTACCCATTTCTATTTAAACAAGAAATAGAAATGATGTTCTTTATCAATGAAGGAACATAAAAGCAATTGTCCTGTTCTAAGACAAGTCCTGTAGGGAGTTTCAACAAATGCGTTCCAATGGCGACTGCAGCAACCTTTGCTCCATTCCCAACACGCAAATTTGACTCTCCCTTGACGAGTCTTCTTCTATTCCTTAGCCCATGTATGTCATTACATATATGTGAGCCACACCCAGTATCCAATACCCAAGTGTTTGAGGAAATAGAATGACAATCAATAATGAAGATATCTGAAGAAGATGGGGCATCCGATGCCTTATTCTTCTTCACGGACTCAAGATAAATCTTGCACTTTCTTCGCAAATGGCTCTCCTTGCAATAATGATGGCAAGTTTCCTTTTGTGCTAGTTCTACCTTCTTAGCCCTTCTCTTCTTTCCCTTCTGTTGTTCCTTTGACTTCCTCTTAGAACCTTTCTTCGAGGAATCAACTAACAGCACCGTCCCCTGCTCATGCTTCTCAGAAGACTCCACAGTCTTCAGCATATTGAGCAGTACCACAGATAAACCTTCTAGCATCTCAGAGGTGAAGAGGAGCTTTGAGACTTCGAACCTTTCGAATCTCACTTGCTCATCAACCAACTCACAAAGATAAAGGACTACGATATGAGCATCCATATGCTCATGCTGCTTTCGTAGCTTGGGTTCCATCGCGGCTAGCATGATGCAACTCATTTGTTCAGAATCACTCACATGTTTCTGATAGGCCAACAATTGGTCCAGAGTTGCATCATTACTAGACAAGGCGGAAGAGGCGCTTCGAGGACATTTGCAAGCTTTTCAACCTTGAGAACAATTCTCAAGCTTCTAAGCCAGTCCAAGAAGCTCGGCCCAGTCAATTTATTCGAATCCAAAATGGAACGCAAATTCAAAGACATCATGATCAATCTTAGAAATACAAAACGAGCATATATGAGAAAATGATTTTTAAAATGCATCAATATAAATTTATAAATCCCATTCATTTTTTGAATTTCAAAAACCCCAAAATCACTTCGGGAGATCGTAGGTCCATCTCCGAATGGGTTGATATCCATCATAGTTATGAACAACCTTGGAGAGAGTCCAACAAGCCATTCATAACTACGACGGTAGGTATCATCTATACCGATTGCATATCACGTATATGCAACTATCACAATGTGCTATCAACTAATTGAATGTTCACACATACGTTGGGTTGTTAACACATTAACAAGTATGCATCATATGCATAGCACCCAACTTCACCTCCCTTTACATCGACCATGGAGAGAGTCCAACAAGCCGATGCTCCAGGTTAAAGCCAACCCATTAATCGAGAAGTAGTTTTAATATGGTTAGAGCGCATTCAACCAATTAGCTCAGCTTGGAGAGAGTCCAACAACCAAAGCTAACGATTGACCTCTGACTCTTACCATATTAGTATTAAACTATTCCATGGTTTGAACATGTTCGGGTTCGAGCCGGGCTTGGAGAGAGTCCAACAACCCAAACAAGAAACGGAACTCTGGTTCTAACCATATTAATGGAAGGTGTAGGCTTTAATATTGTTTAAGGGTTTTTATGTCTCATCCCCTTTGCATGCAAATAACTATTATCTACATGGCATGACATACATGGCATACATCTACATGTCACGACACGCATGACATAATGTTATGCATCTAATGCAATTACATGGCATACAATTATGTCATGTATATATTTCCTTATATGTCATAACTATTTATGGAAATAAAATATGTTTAAGATTTGATTCTCCAAATCAAATCATAATTAAATTAGGAAACAAATTTCCAAATCTAATCACATATTTTATTTATGGAATTATTTGATTAAGGAAAATCTATTTAGGAAACCAATTTCCTAAATCATTAAAACTACTTATGGAAATAAAATATTTTAAGATTTGATTTCCCAAATCAAATCATGATTAAATTAGGAAACAAATTTCAAGAATCTAATCAAATATTTTATTTATGGAAAATATCAATTTCCATAAATACTTCCAACTTTCCAAAAGTGGAAGATTTCCATAAATACTTCTAGACTTTCCAAAATTGAAAAATTTCCATAAATACTTCTAAATGTCCAAAATTAGAAAATTTCCAGAAATACATTATGACTATCGCAAAACCATTTTACGATTATGTCGAAACATAACCTGGGCTCTGATACCACTGTTGGGTTTCCGGCACTGCGGCGTGTGTGTGTTCGATCATGTTTCGCAAACATGAGCACAGCGGAAGCAATAAAAATAATAAATCTACATTTATTACAACACACACAACACACGCATGCATAGTACAATAAGTGTAGACATAACCGTAAATTTAAATTTGCAATAAAAGGAAATTTATCTACGTTATACCTTTCGTATGACGTGTAGCGGGAACGACATCAACCGGAACGATCCTCGCTAGAATCGTCTCTATCCGTATCCACGCCGAGTTCCTCGGGATGACTTCGCTAAGCCACGAGCTTCGTCTTCGTACGGGTTACTAGCCTCGTGTTGAAGATGACGTGATCGAGAGATGATCACGATCCGAATCCAAATTCGGATCCTAATACGAGTTTTCAAAACTCGCTTCTCCGGAGAGGTATTCGTCAACCAATTGACGAATCCTTCGTCCTCCACCTCAGAGGATTACCGGAGATCGAATCCCCGGTAAGTTAGCCACTGTCGGAGCTCTAACCGTCGTCCAAACGACGCTCCAATGAGAGGAGAACAAGCTGTCCAGAAAACTGGACAGCTTTGGTGGAAGAGTAGGCGCCGGCCAAAACAAGGAAGCCAAGTGCTCACCTTTTCACCGAAGCCTAAGAAGATTACCGGAGGGTCGCCGGAGGATCACCGGCTGAAGCTTGGACGCCGGCACAAAAGCTGGGCGGCAAAGGAGGTTGGGCGGCAACTCCCTCAATGGGGTGGGCGGCAACTCCTTGCTAGGGTTTTGGATTAGGGCTTAATTATCCCTTAAGCCCTCTTTTATAGAGAATTAATTCTCTTAATTGTTATTGGATCATAACCATTAGGCCCGTTAACCCGCTCCATTAAGATAAGTAAAAATAAACCAAACTATGATGGTTTATTTTAAGTTAAAATGAACCGAACCAACTTTTGGTTCATTCGTTTAAAATAAACCAAACCCTTTGGTTTATTCTCCTCCATTGGATTAGAACCAAACCATTTTGGTTCATCCATTATGTCTTCATAAGACACGGCCCATCCACGCTTCCATTGCGACTGAAACGATTTCATGCTCGCTTCATGTTTGGTCCAACCAAACCTAGTTTCTCTCGTTCTGAGAATCTCATTCTCAAGCTCGTTTTAAATCCTTTGGATTACGCTCGTTATGCGTGTGACCAAATAGGTTCTCGGTTTATGTTGGCCGTCTATAATTAACCATTAATTATAGAATGATCATGAGTGACACCTAGTAGTACATCATGATCCCCAATTAACCGAAAAGATCAACGGTTGATCCAGAACTATTTCTGAAACCCTTCAGCAGCTCGAATGATTCGTGCCCCATTCCCTTCACTCATCTTATACCCACTTGGTTCAGGACATGGTCCATAGTGTCAGTCCCCACTAGGCTGACTACGTCACACCTAGCCCAAGTATCATTTTCTCGTCCTACGGATTCTAGTTACTCCACATGTATCGAAGAGTACCTTACTCTAAACATGTAATGCTTTGGCCAAAGACTTTAGTAACAATCCGACGAGAGGCCATGGGTATACATCTCCTCGCAAGGAGTGGTGAATCCTTTATAGGCTATTCAAACACTTTCGATCACTTCGACTTATACCCAATCATCCCGGGTCCACATCTCCTTAGAGATGTTTGCTTAAGATGTCAAAGCATAAGTCTCCATGATCAAGATGACTTGAATACCGCAAGTCAAAGGAACATCGCACTTAAGCCACAGTAAGAACTTCATTGACATATCTATATATGCAGAGAACCATATGAAGTCTTACTACCGTCACTCCAATGAACTAGTTACCATAACTAGCATCCACGATTAACTCCGGACATCACTATGTCTCCAAAACGAGAATCACCGCTTGGATACACCAAGGAGTATACCTCGTTAGTCTCGGCTAATTGATGGTGTCCAAATCCATCAATTCATCGACTAGGGATAATTCCGATACATCACAATTACACATGTAGAGATACTCACTAGTTGTGATCCAATCACAAATTCTCTCATGCTGTGAATCGTATCGTGGACATTCAGTAAATGAGTTTAAGATCTAATCAAATACATAAAACATGTATACTCAAATAGTGAATCTTCATTTATCATATAAATGGTTCATACATAAGGCGATTGCCTTAGGACATCTCTCATATATTACTAACACTAGATACCTTCCTAATGACCCTCCTAGGCTTGTTAGCCTTGGTCATTGTGGTCTTACCTAGGTTGACTCTAGAGGTAACTCCCTTTGCAACCTTGGTCTTCCTAGACCTAGTTTGTGTTCCATAGTCAAATGGAACACAATGATAAGTCACCTTAGGCTTAGGTTTGTGACCCAAACCTTTCTTTCCCTTGGTTGACTTTTGTCTTTTGGGTCCTAGATGTTGACTTTGAGATCTTGACCCTTGACTTTGACCATTAGACCCTTGAAATTGATTTTGTAGCATATTTAGGGTCTTTTCTAGTTTTTCAAGCCTTGACCTTAAGGCTTGGTTCTCTAATTCTAATTGCCCAAATGATTTTTAATTAGGTTTTTGGGCATTACCATTTACCTTAGACATATGTTTACCCTTATTGGAATTGATACCTAAATGGTTTTCGATTTTCTTAATTGCTTTCTTAGGAATGACATTTCTAGGGACATTAGTCCCAAATTTCTCCTTCTTTGAAATAGATCTAGAGTTATCATTCCTAGCATGCTTCGATTCATGAGTAGTAGCAAAGTTATTTGAATTAATTCTAGCATGCTTTTGTTTAGAATTTAAGGAATGAGCATTATGAAAATATACCTTAGGGTTTGCCTTAGTAGCTCCCCTTACTTGTGATACTCCTTCTTGGGTCTTCTTGCTCCCCCTAGGACATTGATTTCGGTAATGTCCCGGTTGCCGACATTTGAAGCAAATGATATGCTCCTTATCTTTAGATGATGGGGAACCGGCATCCTTTGAATTTTGTTGACTTTTAGGCGCCGGAGGAGTCTTCTTAACCTTCTTTGGGCACTTTCTCTTATAGTGCCCATACTCCCTACACTCAAAACACAATATATGGATTTTATTTGAAATTTGAGTGTTTGAGTTACCTAGTTCGGTGGTGAGGATCTCTTGAGCTTGTTCTTCCTCTTGACCGGATGTAGATGTTACTTCTTGTTGCTCTGGTGTTGAGGATGCTCTAATCTCCTCAATCCTAGAAGTGGATACTTCTTCCACTTCTTCCACCTCTTCTTTCTCCGATCCGGAGGTTGACTCCTCACTTTCTTGTGAGGATGATGAATTAGCCTCTTCGTTCACTTCCTCTTGGACCGGTTGTGAGCCTTCATGATATTTTGCCACTTGACTCCAAAGCTCTTTGGCATCCTTGTACTCACCTAGCTCACACATAATTTTATTAGGAATCAAATCAACCAAGAATTTAATTACCTTTGTATTCTTTTCGAACTCTTGGATTTGTTCCTCGGTCCACTTCTTCATCTTGAGAATTCCTCCCTTGGGCCCTTTTGGATATTGAAATCCCTCCATCAAAATGCCCCACTCTTCAAAGTCCTTCATCATCAAGAATTCTTCAATCCTCACCTTCCATTGATTGAATCCTTCTTATCCATAGAAGGTATAAGGGATAGGTGTGTTGATATCCCATCCAAGCTTGTCTTGGAATTCCATCTTCACCCTCTAGCGTCTTGCTCCTGGTTGTTAATCCGTTGAAGAGAAACCTGGCTCTGATACCAATTGTAGGATATTTGACGCCGCTAGAGGGGGGTGAATAGCGGTTGACCGTTCGTAGATGGAATTCGATCGCGTGTTCGTCTCTACAATTTATTTAGTGCACAGCGGAAATAGATATGATACAATAACAAAATACGCAAACACAAGTATGTAATGTGGTTCGGAACCGCACGGTTCCTACTCCACGGATCGAGCTCTACGAGCTCTAGTGATGCACACACAACCACTAATAAACACTCATTCTCGGAACAATCCGGAGGTGGAGAAACCTCGTACAATAATGATTACAACAATAATCAAATAGATACAAGTAAATACGATAATGAAATACAAATGCAAGTAAAGGAAAAACACTTTACAAAAGCTTTTGATTGCTTGATCTTTGATTTCCTTGAACTATCTTTGAAGGACTGGAAAGCACAAACTTCCCCCTTCAATTTCGCCCAAGAAAATCGCTATCTTTTCCTCCATCACGAGCTCCTTTTATAGCTTCAACTCAGGCCGAAAGGTCAATCACCGACCGCCAGACCTATCACCGATCGATCACACCGCTGTCGTGAGACAACGGTGTAATCCATGCTGGAAAAATCCAATGGCTAGGACATCAGTTGACTGATCATGAGCATCAGTCGACTGATGAGCCATCACTGACCGTCGCGCCGCACGGCCGAAAGTGAGACTCCATTCCGTGGCCGGTAATTGAGCACCGCCGACCGATCACACGATCACCGATCGCTGAGCCATCACCGATCGCCCACCTGCAATGATCGCTAGACTACTTCCCCCTAGTTGACTTGGTCTAGTCGACTGCCACATGACACCAGTCGACTGGCACACCTCAAACATGAGGTTTTAGCCCAAGTATGGTGCCCCCATACTTGCTGGACCACCCTTAGCCTAGACCTAAGCCTTTTATCCACCTCTATCAGCCTCATGCCTCTCGGATCCCACAAGTCATCCATGACTTGTTCATCCATCGCGTTAGCCTTCAGGTGCTTCCATCGGCTATGTCATGCTAACGGTGTCTACATCGCCAAGGCACATTGGACTTACGCTGCCAAGACTTCGCTTGGACTTTACGCCGCCAATATCAAACCCCTTGGACTTCTCATACCAAGACTCAAGCTTGGACTTTCCCTTGCCAACCCATGTTGGACTTTTACATTGCCAAGACCCATGCTTGGACTTTTTATGTGCCAAGTGTCCCACTTGGACTTTTCATGCCAAGTACTCAAGACTTGGACTTTACCTTGACAATTACATTGTCATATATTTTTGTCGAACATCAAAACATCATTCGAGTCAAACTCGAGTCCTGGTCAATCGTGACCTGGGCCGATTGCACCTACATCCTGGATTACTCTGATATCTGCTGACTATGCCCACGGCAAAACAAATATCTAGTCTCGTACATAGCATCACAGACATGAGGCTTCCTACTGAAGAAGCATAAGAAACCACCTTCATCTCCTCTATCTCCTCAGATGTTCTAGGACACATCTCCTTAGATAAAGGAACTCCATGCCTGAAAGGTAGAAAACCTTTCTTGGAGTTCTGCATGCTAAAACGATCCATAATGGTGTCTATGTATGAAGCTTGAGATAAGCACAACATCCTTTTCCTGTGATCCCTTATAACCTTGATCCCAAGGATGTGTCCCACTTCTCCCAAGTCCTTCATATCAAATTGTTTGGACAACCATACCCTTACGTCCGATAACACCTTGACATTGTTGCCAATTAACAAAATGTCATCTACGTATAGTACAAGAAATACCACTACGTTTCCATCACATCTCTTGTATACACAAGACTCATCCGAACTTTGAATAAATCCATAAGATTGGATTACCTCATCAAAGCAGATGTTCCAAGATCTCGAAGCTTGCTTCAATCCATAAATGGATCGATTAAGCTTGCACACAAGATGCTCTTTTCCCTTTGCAATGAATCCCTCTGGTTGCTTCATATAGATGTTTTCCTCAGGACTTCCATTAAGGAAAGCTGTCTTGACATCCATTTTCCATATCTCATAATCCATATGAGCAGCAATGCATAAGAGAATCCGGATAGACTTAAGCATGGCTACCGGTGAAAAAGTCTCCTCATAATCGATACCCTCTTTCTGAGTATACCCTTTCGCAACAAGCCTTGCTTTGAAGGTCTCAACCTTTCCGTCTATTCCTATCTTTCTTTTGTAGATCCACTTGTAACCAATGGTTTTTATACCACCGGGTGGTTCTACTAGCTCCCAAACCTGATTTGAATTCATATATTGAATCTCAGTATTCATTACACTTTGCCAAGATACCACATCTTTATCTTGGATTGCCTCGTCATTTGTCCAGGGATCAGGTTCATGTTCGCCAAGGACCAAATTAGAAGATTCTCCCAAGAACACGAATCTATTAGGCTGTCTCACAACCCTCCCACTACGATGAGGTATCACCTGTGTATCCTTTGTGACACGCGGTGCAGTGACTTGTGGTATATCCTCTTGTACCGGTGGTACTGAAGAAGTGACTTCCCCTTTTAATTCCTCCAGAACAATCTTACTCATGGGCTTGTGGTTCATCATGTAGTCTTCCTCTAGAAATATGACATTCGTGCTGACGATCACTCTCTGATCTCTAGGACGATAAAATAAACCACCTTTCTTTCCTCTAGGATAGCCAACGAACATGCACACTTTTGTAGGAGGTTCCAACTTACCAGTATCTGCCTTCAACACATGTGCTGGACTCCCCAAATCTGAATATGTCTTAGACTAGGCTTTCGCCCAGTCTACAATTCTGTGGGAGTAGAAGGCACTGATATAGATGGTACCAAGTTCAGAATATACACTGTCGTATCTAGAACATATCCCCAGAACGAATCTGGAAACTCAGAATAACTCATCATCGATCTAACCATCTCTATAAGAGTCCTATTCCTTCGCTCTGCTACACCATTCTGTTGGGGTGTGCCAGGTGCAGACAATTGAGATTGAATCTCAGCCTCTGATAAGTAATTCCTAAACTCTCCCAAGAGGTACTCACCACCACGATCAGATCGTAGTGTCTTGATACTTTTACCTTGACGTTTCTCCACATCAACCTTGAATTCTTTGAACTAGTCAAAGCATTCATACTTGCAGCGCATCAAGTAAATGTATCCATATCTCGAATAATCATCTATAAAGGAGATGAAATATTCAAAACCACCTCTTGCCTGGATAGACATAGGACCACACAAATCAGAATGAACCAATTCCAACACATCTTTGGCTCTATACCCCTTGGCCTTAAAAGGCCTCTTGGTCATTTTACCCTCCAAGCAAGATTCGTAGGTTGGGAAATCTTCCACCACTAATGAACCCAGAGGTCCATCAGCTATCAACCTTTGAATTCTGCTTAGGTTAATATTAACTAGTCTTAGATGCCAAAGATATGTTTGGTTCATCTTCGAAGGTTCTTTTCTCTTATTGGAATTAGAAGATGAGTTATTAACTTCTATTTGCATCGTGGGAGCTTTTGGTTCAAGTGTATATAAATTTCCTATCAATGCACCAGAACAGATAATCTCCCTATTCCTTTTTATAACAACTCTGTCATTAAAAGAAATAGAATATCCATCCATGAACAATTTAGAAACCGAAATCAAATTCTTTCTAAATAAAGGTACATAAAGGCAATTTTTAAGAACCAAAACTTTATTCCTTTCAAAAGACAAATAAACATCTCCCACTGCAACAGCTGCCACCTTCGTGGCATCGTCCAAGTATACGATAATGTCCCCCTCAGCCAGTCGTATGATTTCCTGGAACCCCTGTAAAGTATTGCAGACATGATCAGTGGCTCCCGTATCTACACACCAGGTGCCAGTAGATAACACCGTTAAACATGTTTCATTGACTAGACCAAAAGATATACCTTTATTCTGCTTACGGTTGGGGCAGTCATTCTTCCAGTGTCCAGTCTGCTTGCAAGTGAAGCACTTGTCTTTCGGCTTCTTCACTCCTCCCTGAGTTTCTCCTGCCGCCTTTACCCCAACTTGTTTCTTCTTCTTCTTGCCTTTCGGCTTAGAAGTAGAAACCTTTTGGGCAACTATGGCCTGCGCCTGAGCACTCTGACGAAATAGCCCCTCTGCTGCCTGGAGTTCTGTCAGAAGCTCCGCCAACGAATACAATCTCTTGTTCATGTTGTAGTTCAGACAATACTGCTTAAAACTCCTAGGTAGAGACTGGAGAATGATATTGACTTGTGTTTCCCCATCGATCTCAACTCCAAGGACTTCCAGCTCATTCAAATGAGCCATCATCTTGAGAACATGATCCCTCACGGGTGTTCCCTCGATCATGGTGGTCGTCATCAAGTTCCTCATGGCTTCCTGCCTTGCAACCCGATTCTGTGTCCAAAAAGCTCTTTGAGATTGAGCATCATGTCATAAGCAGTGGGCATGACTTGATGCTGATGTTGCAATACATTTGACATAGATGCCAAAATGTAACATCGCGCTATCTCATCAGCCTTAATCCACTTCTTAAAACTCTCCTTCTCCTTTTCCCCAGAATCATCCGCAGGCTTAGGAGGACACTCTTCGAAGAGTATATATTTGTACTCCTCAGCAGTCAAGACAATGTCAAGATTCCTCTTCCAATCAACATAATTGGGTCCAGTAAGTTTATTTTCTTTCAGTATCACAGCAAGCGGGTTGAAAGTCATTTTAAAAAAAAACCTAAGAATCACATAGATCAAAACATTAGATTTCAAAAAATTATTGATTCCTCAAACAATAAAATTTTAAAATCAACCAACACCTCAAACATTGAGAATATCGTATGCCACGATAGTGTGGACGTATACAAATTCTACATTTGTAATAGGAGGTTTTACCCATTAATTTTACTATCTTGTCAACCTAACTTTTTGACAAATAAAATTAATAGTTGGTTCCTCTTCGGCCCTACAAATAAAAGCAGCGACTCCGATGGGGAGGATACTCCTATTTGCATCTAAGTGTTCACCATTACTCGGTACCAAGATAATTATCTCGGGTTATGTGCCTTCCGATGGGGAAGTACACACACTCCTTAATAATTTCCTATAACCATATTCGACCTTGTGATCCGCAAACAAACTCATCCGATGTGGAGGAAGGCACTCAGAGTCGACGCGCAAGTTTGTTTGCATCACATGTCAAATCGTAATGGAGGCTGTGAGAATTTATAAAAAATATCCCTCTCCCACTTAGTAATTTAAAATTGAGGAATTTTCTATCCTACGACATGTTGGGATGTATACTGAAAGCCTAGCTCTTTTGTATGAACATCTTTTGAAATAAGAATCACATGATCATTGTTTGCACGTTATATTTATATGTGTGCATATTGTCTAATATTTTACATTGTAGATAACATGGTGCCTGGGTGCGGCACAGAAGATCATGTTATCAGTCCCTTGTAGAATATAAGTAAAGGCTCACAACCAAGATGGTTTTGGACAAACCATTGCCATGGTTGTAGTGTAGCTTGGTATTGTTTTGTCTTGAACATAGAGTTACACTAGTACACTTAGGTGTATTGAGCAGGACCGACATAGAGGTGATTCAATTTATTGCTGACTACATAATTGAATCGGACCTCGGATATTATGTTGTACATGCTCTTAATCCCGATATAATAACGGGCACATGTACTTAATATTTATTTCTTTGATTTACCAGAGGGTGAGATTTCTATGGATTAAATCAATATGCCCGGTAAGTTGGGAAATGATATTATTTACATGGTGTGTCGTTGATTATAGGAGGAAACCGTGTCCTATATATTAGGTTGATGATGTCCCCTTGAGGAGCTCATAAGGTTCATCATATAAACCCTACAGGTTGACTTAGTCAACATGATGATAAGGTTGAGTGGTACTACTCGAGGAGTTAGATGTTAATTGATTGATGGTCAGTAAATCAATCAATTAACGGACATTCGATATCTTAAACATGGGGAGATGGATGTACAAATAATATATGGAGCCCATATTAATTTATGGGGGTTGGTGAGGTAGTTCGATGATGATCCTCTAGTGGAATGGAACATCATTGATGGATCAAGTTTGTGTGGTTCCGATCCATCGGGTGGCCAAGACCCAACTCCTCCTCATGGTCCCTATCGTAGCCTAATATAAACCTCATGAAGTCTAGATCAAATGATGGAAAACAAATCTCTAGATCCGACGGTTAGGATTAAATCCCTAGAACCGACGGTTGAGATTAAATCTCTAAATCCGACGGTTGAGATTAAAACCCTAGAACCGATGGTGGAGATTAAACCAAGGCCTAAACCTAACTCTATATAAAAGGGAGAGGAAAGGTTGGATAAGGTGGGCAGCAAGTTTAAAAGATTGATAAAATATTTTTCCTAATTCTATGCCTCCTTGGGCGGCAAGATTAGAATTAGTTAAAAAAAAAATTTAAGATTAGAATTGGTGAAAAATTTTTTTTTCCTATGCCACCTTGGGCGGCAAGATTATAGAAAAAAAAAATTTACTAATTCCTTGCTACCCTTGGGCGCAAGAAAATTGGGAATTAGTTCCTATATTTTTGGCTACCTCATCAATAACCAACTTTCTCCTAAGTTCTATAAATAGGGGCTTAGGCTTGGGCGGTAAAAAAGAGATATGGATTAGGGTTAGGGTTTGGTTGATGGGGTTGGGCGGCTAGGGTTAGGGTTTTGGGATTAGGTTGGGCGGCAACATGGAGATGAAGATCTTCTTCTTCCTTCTAAGTGTTGGCCGGCCACTATCCATGTTCCCTATACCTTTGCCGGAGCTCAACCTATTCTCCTTCCCTTCATCCTTGGCCGGAAATTAGGAAAGCTTTGTCTAGGGTTTGGGCGGCAACAAGGAGGAGGATTGTTTTCCTTTCCTTTCTCCAAGTGTTGGCCGGCGCCCATACCCTTGGTGTTTCTCTTTCAGTTGGCTTCCATACTCCATTCCATCTTCTCTTTGGACCGGCGGCAAACATCATGCTTGGAGCTTGATGGTTGGTCCTAGATAAGAGATGAGTTTTGTTTCCATTTTGTTCTCTCTATTCTTGGGGCAGGCGGCATCAATCCTTTGTAGATTGGTGGTTGGCTCAAGCAAGAAGGGAAAGAGAGTTCTTCTTTCTTTGGATTGAAGAAGATCTAGGATGCTTCAACTTGTGGAGGATCTTCGCCCACACGAAGTCTACAAGGAGGTTAGGACATACGATAGAAGATCAAGAGGTATAAAAGTTTTATAACTTTTATTATTGTTCTTTGCATGTTCTTATTGATATGCTAGCTTATGTTCTTTATGTTAGCATATGTTGATTATACTAGTTTACATTTGCATGTATTTGTATAATCATGGACCCCGATAAGAAACACAAAAATCGGCGATCCGTCCGTCGTCTCTTCCACGGCTAACCGACTAGAAGAGTTGTGTTGCTTGAACAACTAGTTTGTTCAAGCGATCGCTCGAGTCGTTAGCACGACGACGAATTGGTTGTGCTTAGGAAACTCATCCCCTCCGAATTAGTTTTCATTAGTGAAAATTTTAATCCGGGGACATGGGAGCCAATGAGCCTCCGAGAAATAGCACATTGCCAACACGACATGCATATCAAACAATAAGCAATAAATTTGAAAAATAAATATTTTCCAACTATTATGGCTTTTGTCTTCAATATGTCTCTCGTCGTATCGTCATCTCGTCCGCTCCTCCCTATGCCATGTACAAGCCATCCGGAAATCCGATCCGAGAAAAACTATTTTAATTTATATCCATCGATCCTATACTCCACGAAGGAGTGTACATGAAATCTAGATCGAAAGTAAACTAAAATAAAAAAGAGTGGCTAAACAATGTCATATCTAATTACAAAAATTAAATACTAGCCTCGTCAACCCCGAGGATTCAAATAATATACAATTACACACATACAATCACATACACACATATGGCCATAATAGTTGGATCCTATGCCTGCAACTAAAAAGTTAACCTACGCACATTCTACTATTATCCAGCATATATAATATATGAAAAGTGCATAAAAGTAATCGAATCCTAAACACACAAAACCAGAAACCGTGGCTCTGATACCACTTGAAGGTAGGAAACTTCGCTTCCCACTTCAACTCGGTCGCTTGTTCATGGCGATCCCTTCTATGTCCCTGGATAAAAAAAATTTATCCTTGACAAGAGGGATTATCCAAGCTACCATTTCATCGTCGTGCTATTTGATTAGAGTGGTTACTTGAACAAACTTATTGTTCAAGCCACCAACCTCTATTCTCCGAATAGCCGCGGAATAGACGATGTATGGATCGCCGACTTTTGTGTTTGTATTCGGGGTCCAAGTTAATTTAGCCATAAAACAAAGCATACAACATGCATATAATTGAAAAATAATCATAGATATAACACAAAAGAATATAAAACAACATTTATACCTCTCGATCTTCTATTGTATGTCCTTCCTCCTTTTGGACGTCATGTGGGCGACAATCTTCCAAAAGTTGAAGCCTCCTAGATCACCAATCTTCCTTCCTTGCTCGCTCCGAACAAGAGGAAGTATATAAAAAAAACACTTCTCCTTCTTTCAACCAACCACCAAGCTCTAAGCTTGGTGCTTGGGCCGGCCAAGAAGAAGAACAAAGAGAAGTGAACACCAGCCAAAACTGTAAGGGAAGAGACCCTAGACTTTTTTCCACCGACCAAGGAGAAGAGGGAATCTTTGTTGGGTGCCGGTCAAGGTGAAGAGAAGAAGGAGGGGAGCCGGCTACTCTTAAGGAAGAAGAACACCTTCCTTATTTGTGGCCGCCTAAGCTCTTCTCCAAAAACCCTAGCCTCCTTATGTTTCTTGCCGCCCAAGCCTTAAGAAAAGAAGCCCTAACCTCCCTCTCTTAATCCCACGCCCAAGCCTTAAGACCCCTTTTATAGAGTTAGGCTTAAGTCTCCTTTTAATCTCAATCGTCGGTTCTAGGGATTTAATCTCAACCGTCGGATCTAGAGATTTAATCTCAACCGTCGGATCTAGAGATTTAATCTCCACCGTCGGATCTAGAGTTTTGTTTTCAACCATCGGATCTAGACTTCATGAGGTTTTAATAGGTTACAATAGGGACCATGAGGAGGAGTTGGATCTTGGCCACCCAATGGATCAAGCCCACATAAAGTCCGATTCATTAATGATAATCCAATCCACTAGAGGATTATCATTGATCTACCTCACCAACCCCCATAAGTTAATATGGGCTTCATATATTATTTGTACATTTTTCTCCCCATGTTTAAGATCTCGAATGTCCGTCGATTAATTAATTTACTGACCATTAATTAATCAACATCTAACTCCATGAGTAGTACCACTCAACCTTATCATCATGCCGGACCAAGTCCACCTGCAGGGTTTACATGATGAACCTTATGAGCTCCTCAAGGGGACATCATCATCCTAATATATAGGACACGATTTCCTCCTATAATCAACGACACACCATATAAATAATATCATTTCCCAACTTACCGATCCTATCGATTTACTCTATAAATCTCGCCCATTGATAAATCAAAGAAATGAATACTAAGTATATGTGCCCGTTATTATATCGGGATTAAGAGCGTGTACAATATAATATCTGAGGTCTGATTCGATTATATAGTTAGCAATGAATCAAATCACCTCTAAGTCAGTCCTGCTCAATACACACAAAGTGTACTAGTGTGATTCTATGGTCAAGACAAACCAATACCAAATCATACTACAACCATACCAATGGTTTGTCCAAAGCCATCTCGGTTGTGAGCCTTTACTTATACTCTACAAGGAGCTAATAACATGATCTACCGTGTGACACTACACACCATGTTATCTACAATGTAATGTATTAGATAATATGCATAACCATAAATATTCAAAAAATGATCATGTGATTCTTATTTCAAAATAAAGATGTTCATACCAAAGATAGACTTTTCAGTATACATCCCAACATGAGCATCCATATGCTCATGTTGCTTCTGCAGCTTCAGTACCATCACAGCTAGCATGATGCAACTCACTAGTTCAGAATCACTCACATATTTTTGATGGGCCAATAATTGGTCCAGAGTTACGTCATCTCTAGGACGGGCGGGAAGTGGCTCTTTGAGGACATACACAAGCTTTTCAACCTTGAGAATAATTCTCAAGTTTCTAAGACAATCCAAGAAGTTTAGCCTAGTCAATTTATTTGAATCCAAAATGGAACACAAATTCAAAGACATCATGATCAATCGATTAACCTAGAAATACAAATCGAGTATATATGAGAAAATTATTTTAAAATGCATCCACATACATTTACAAAATCCCATTCATTTTTCGAAATATAAAAACCCTCAAAATCAATTCGGGAGATCGTAGGTCCATCTTCGAATGGGTTGATATCCAACATAGATAAGAACGACCTTGGAGAGAGTCCAACAAGTCATTCTTAGCTATGATGGTAGGTATCCAGTATACACATTGCATATCACATATATGCAACTATCATAATGTGATATCAACTAATTGAATGTTCACACATATATCGGGTTGTTAACTCATTAACAAGTTTGCATCATATGCATAGCACCCAACTTCACCTCCCTTCACATCGACCTTGGAGAGAGTCCAACAAATCGATGCTCCAAGTTAAAGCCGACCCATTAATCGCAAAATAATTTTAATATGGTTAGAGCACATTCAACCAATTAGCCAGGCTTGGAGAGAGTCCAACAACCCAAACTAACGATTGAGCTCTGACTCTTACCATATTAGTAATAAAATATTCCAATGGTTTGAACTTGTTAAATTTTGAGCCAAGCTTGGAGAGAGTCCAACAATCCAAAAAAGAAACGGAACTCTGGTTCTAACCATATTAATGGAAGGTGTAGGCTTTAATATTGTGTAAGGGATTTAATGTCTCATCCTCTTCGCATGCAAATAACTATTATCTACATGACATGACACACATGACATACATTTACATGTCACGACACACATGACATAATAATATGCATCTAATGTAATTACATGACGTACAATTATGACATGTACAAGTAGTTTCCATATTGTCATAATTAATTTTGGAAATTAAATATGTTTTCAATTTGATTTCCCAAATTAAATCCCGATTAAATTAGGAAACAAATTTTGAAATTTAATGACATATTTTATTTATGGAAAATATCAATTAAGGAAATTTAAATTTAATTTAGGAAACAAATTTTTTAAATTGTAATTTCCAAATCACATTAGAAAATTTCCAATTTGAATTTCTTTAGTAATTAATATTTTCATAATTATTTCTAAACTTTTCAAAAGTAGAAAATTTCAAAAAATACAATTATGACTATCACAAAATAATTTTACAATTATGTCAAAACATAGTCGGGCTTTGATACCACTATTGGATTTTCTCGGCACCGACATGGGTGTGCGTTCGAACATGTTTCGTAAACATGCACAGCGGAAGCAAATAAAACGAATAATAACTAACTTATTACAATACACACACCACACGCATTCAAGGATACATCAAGTGTAGACATAATCACTATTTCAAATTTTGCAATAAAACAAAAAACTACTTTAGGTATACCTGACGAATTACGTGAAGCGGAAATGACATCAACCAAGCGACCCTCGTGAGTTTCGCCTCTATCCATATCCACACTGAGTATCGTCGGGATAGTTTCACCAAGCCACGAGCCCCGACTTCACGAGAGGTAGTAGCTTCGCATTGAAGTCGTTGTGATCCTAGAGGCGATCGCAATCCGAATCAAATTCGGATCCAAAAATCGAGTTCCACAAACTCGCTTCTTGGAAGCGGTTTTCGTCATCCAATTGACAAAACCTTGGTCGTCCACCAAAGGGGATTGCCGGAGATCCAATCCCCATCAAGTATATCACTGTCGAAGCACAAAATACTGACCAAACAACCTCTCCATGAAGAGGGGAACAAGCTGTTCAAAACTGGACAACTTGTTTAGGTAGAAGAGATGGCCAACCAAAGCTTGGCCAGCTTCTCCTTTGTCATCGGCACCCAAAGGAGGATCGCCAGAGGAGTCGCCAGTGGCTGGTGGATGGTTGGCATCAAGGAGGAGGTGGTGGCAACATCAATGGGTAGCAACAAAGGGGTTGGGCGGCAGCTCCTCTCCAAGGTGGGCGGCAACTCCTCTCCAAGGGGGTTGGGAGGCCACACTACAAGATTAGGGTTTCCAAAACCCTTAAGCCGTGTTTTATAGAGAGCATATTCTCTTAACGGTTATTGGTTCATAACCAAAACCCGTTAACTCGCACCAATAACTTAAGTTAAAATAAACCAAACTGCATTGATCTATTTTAAGTTAAAACAAACCGAACCAAATTTGGTTCATTCGTTTAAAACAAACCAAACCACTTTGGTTTATTTTTCCACCATTGGATTAGAACCAAACCGATTTGGTTCATCCATCATATCTTCATAAGACTCAACTCATCCATGCTTCCGATGCAACTGAAATAATTTCATACTCTCTTTGTTTGGTCCAACCAACCAAGTCTCTCTTGATATGAGAATCCTATTCTCAAACTCGTTTTAAATCCTTCGGATTACGCTCGTTGTGCGTGTGACCAAATAGGTTCCCGATTTATGTTGGTCATCTATAATTAACCATTAATTATAGAACGATCATGAGTGACACCTAGTAAGACATCATGATCCCCAATTAACCGAAAAATCAACGGTTGATCCTAGAACACTTCTGAAACCCTTTAGTAGCTACAATAAATCATGTCCTGTTCCCTTCACTCATCTTATACCCACTTGGTTCAGGACATGGTCTATCGTGTCAGTCCCCACTAGGCTGACTAAGTCACACCTAGCCCAAGTATTACTTCCTCGTCCTACGGATTCTAGTTACTACACATGTATCCAAGAGTACCATACTCTAAACATGTAATGCTTTTGCCAAAGACTTTAGTAACTATTCGACGAGAGGCCATAGGGTATACATCTCCTCGCAAGGAGTGGTGAATACTTTGTAGGCTATTCAAACACCTTCGGCCACTTCGACTTATAACCAATCATCCAAGGTCCACATCTCCACGAAGATGTTTGCTTAAGATGTCAAAGAATAAGTCTATATGACCAAGATGACTTGAATACCGCAAGTCGAAGGAACATCACACTTAAGCTGCAGTAAGAACTTCATTGACATATCTATATATGCAAAGAACCATATGAAGTCCTACAGTTAGTCACTCCAATGAACTAGTTACCATAACTAGCATCCACGATTAACTCCGGACATCCCAATGTCTCCAGCCAGTGAGGAACAGTTGCTTGGATAAACCAAGTAGTATAACTCATGCTAGTCTCAACAGAATTGATGGTGTCTGAATACATCAATTCATCTACTTGAGATAATTTCAATGCATCACAATTACATATGTAGAGATACTCACTAGTTGTGATCCAATCACAAATTCTCTCATGCTATGAATCGTATTGTGGACATTCAGTAAATGAGTTTAAGATCCAATCAAATACATGAAAAACATGCATACTCAAATAGTGAATCTTCATTTATCAAATAAATGGTACAACCATAAGGCGATTGCGTTAGGACATCTCTCATATATCACTAACATGTCTCATATGTTGGGATGTATACTGAAAAGTCTATCTTTTGTATGAACATCTTTATTTTGAAATAAGAATCACATGATCATTGTTTGCATATTTTTATGGTTATGCATATTGTCTAATACATTACATTGTAGATAACATGGTGTATGGTGTCACACGGGAGATCATGTTATTGACTCCTTGTAAAGTATAAGTGTAGGCTCACAACCAAGATGCCTTTGGACAAACCATTGGTATGGTTGTAGTGTGATTTGGTATTCGTTTGTCTTGACCATAGAATCACACTAGTACACTTTGTGTGTATTGAGCAGGACCGACTTAGAGGTGATTCGATTTATTGCTGACTACATAATCGAATCGGATCTCACATATTATATTGTACATACTCTTAATCCCGATATAATAACGGGCACATATACTTAGTATTTATTTCTTTGATTTACCAATGAGCGAGATTTATAGATTAAATCGATAGGCTCGGTAAGTTGGGAAATGATATTATTTATATGGTGTACCGTTAATTATAGGAGGAAACCGTGTCCTATATATTAGGATGATGATGTCCCCTTGAGGAGCTCATAAGGATCATTATGTAAACCCTGCAGGTGGACTTGGTCCGGCATGATGAAAAGGTTGAGTGATACTACTCATGGAGTTAGATGTAGATTAATTAATGGTCAGTAAATTAATTAATCGACGGACATTCGAGATCTTAAACACGGGGAGAAAATGTACATATAATATATGGAGCCCATATTAACTTATGGGGGTTGGTGAGGTAGATCAATGATAATCCTTTAGTGGATTGGATTATCATTAATGGATCGGACTTTATGTGGGCTTGATCCATTGGGTGGGCAAGATCCAACTCCTCCTCATGGTCCCTATTGTAGCCTATTAGTACCTCATAAAGCCTAGATCCAATGGATGGAAACAAAACTCTAGATCCAAAGGTAGAGATCAAATCTCTAGATCCGATAGTTGAGATCAAATCTCTAGATCCAACGGTTGAGATTAAATCCCTAGAACCAATGGTGGAGATTAAAACAAGGCTTATCCCTAAACTCTATAAAAGGAGGCTTTAGGGTTGGCGTGGTAGAAGAGAATCAAGGGGAGAGGCTAGGGTTTTGGGTGGCAAGGAGCATTGGGGTTGGCGGCACCAAATAAGGAAAGAGTTTCCTTTCTTCTCTTCTCCCTCAAGGTGGCCGGTGCCCATAAGCTTTTTCCAGCCCTTGGTCGGCGTCCAAACCATCCTCTTCTTCTCTCTTTGGCCGATGCAAACATAGCTTAAGGTCTTTCCTTGGAGCTTTTGGCCGGTATTCATCTTTCTCACCCTTTTCCTTGTTGGCCGGCGGCAAGAAACTTGCTTGTTGCTTGTTGGTTGACTAAAGGAAGGAGAAGGGTCTTGTTTCTATTCTTCCTCTTGCTCGGAACGAGCAAGGAAGGAAGATTGGTGATCTAGGAGCTCCAACTTTTGGTAGATCATCGCCCACATGACGTTCGAAAGGAAGAAGGTCATACAATAGAAGATCGAGAGGTATAATACTTATCTATCTTCATATATAACATGTTTGTAATTGCTTTTAATTATATATGCATGATATATTCTATTTTGTGGCTAAATATACTTTGACCCCGAACATAAACACAAAAGATAGCGATCCGTACATCGTCTATTCCGCGGCTATTCGTAGAATAGAGGTTGGTCGCTTGAACAACAAGTTTGTTCAAGTGACTACTCTAATCGAATAGCACGACGATGACAAGGTCCGGGGACGTAGAAGGGATCGCCATGAACAAGCGACCGAGTAGAAGTGAGATGCAAAGTTTCCTACCTTCAAGTGGTATCAGAGCCACGGTTTCCGGTTTTGTGTGTTTAGGATTCGGTTACTTTTATGCACTTTTCATATATTATATGTGCCGGATAATAGTAGGATATGCATAGGTTAACTCTTTGGTTGCAGGCATAGGATCCAACTATTATGGCCATATGCGTGTATGTGATTGTATCTGTGTAAATGTATATTTTGTTGAATCCTCGGGGTTGATGAGGCTAGTATTTGATTTTTTGTAAATTAGATATGAAATTGTTTAGCCACTCTTTTTAATTTAGTTTACTTTTGATCTAGATTTCATGTACACTCCCTCGTGGAGTATAGGATCAATGGATGTAAATTAAAATAGATTTTAGTCTCGGCTCGGATCTCCAGATGGCTCGTACATGGCGTAGGAGGAGCGGACGAGATGGCGATACGACGGGAGACATATTGAAGACAAAAGCCATAATAGTTGGAAAATAATTATTTTTCGTATTTATTGCTTATTGTTTGATATGCATGTCGTAGGCTAGAAAATTCCTCAATTTCAAATTACTAAGTGGGAGAGGGAAATTTTTATAAATTCCCACGGCCTCCATTACGATTTGATAAGTGATGCAAACAAACTTGCGCGTCGGCTCTGAGTGCCTTCCTCCCCATCGGATGAGTTTGTTTGCGGATCACAAGGTCAAATATGGTTATAGGAAATTATTAAGGAGCGTGTGTACTTCCCCATCGGAAGGCACATAACCTGAGATAATTACCTTGGTACCGAGTAATGGTGAACACTTAGATACAAATATAAGTATCCTCCCCATCGGAGTTACTGCTTTTATTTGTAGGGCCAAAGAGGAACCAACTATTAATTTTACTTGACAAAAAATTAGGTTGACAAGATAGTAAAATTTATGGGTAAAACCTCCTCTTACAAATGTAGAATTCGTATACGTCCACACTATCGTGGCATACGATATTCTCGATGTTTTGAGGTGTTGGTTGATTTTAAAATATTATTGTTTGAGGAATCAATAATTTTTTGAAATCTAATGTTTTGATCTATGTGATTCTTAGGTTTTCTTTCAAAATGATTTTCAACCCGCTTGCTGTGATACTGAAAGAGAATAAACTTACTGGACCCAACTATGTTGATTGGAAGAGGAATCTTGACATTGTCTTGACTGTTGAGGAATACAAATATGTACTCCTCGAAGAATGCCCTCCTAAGCCTGCAGATGATTTTGGAGAAAAGGAGAAAGAGAGTTATAAGAAGTGGATTAAGGCTGATGAGATGGTGCGGTGTTACATTTTGGCATCTATGTCAAATGTACTGCAACATTAACATCAAGCCATGCCCACTGCTTATGACATGATGCTCAATCTCAAAGAGCTTTTCGGACCCCGGAATCGGGCTGCCAGGCAGGAAGCCATGAGAAACTTGATGACGACCACCATGATCGAGGGAACACCCGTGAGGGATCATGTTCTCAAGATGATGGCTCATTTAAATGAGTTGGAAGTCCTCGGAGCTGAGATCGATGGGGAAACCCAGGTCGATATCATTCTCCAGTCTCTACCTAGGAGTTTTAAGCAGTTTCGCCTAAACTACAACATGAATAAGAGTTTGTATTTGTTGGCGGAGCTTCTGACAAAACTCCAGGCGGCAGAGGGGCTATTTCATCAGAGTGCTCAGGCGCATGCCATGGTGACCCAAAAGGTTTCTTCTTCTAAGCCGAAAGGCAAGAAGAAGAAGAAACAAACAGGGGCAAAGGCGGTGGGAGGAACTCAGGGAGGAGTGAAGAAGTCGAAAGGCAAGTGCTTCACTTGTAAGCAGACTGGACACTGGAAGAAGGACTACCCCAACCGCAAGCAGAACAAAGGTATATCTTTTTGTCTAGTCGTTGAAACATGTTTAGCAGTGTTATCTAGCAACACCTAGTGTGTAGATACGGGAGCCACTGATCATGTCTGCAATACTTTGTAGGGGTTCCAAAAAACCAGACTACTGGCTGAGGGAGAGATTACAGTATACTTGGGCAATGCCACGAAGGTGGCAACTGTTGTAGTCGGAGACATTTATTTATCTTTTGAGAAAAATAAAGTTTTGGTTCTTAAGAATTGCCTTTATGTACCTTTATTTAGAAAGAATTTAATTTCAGTTTCTAAATTGTTTAAGGATGGATATTCTATTTCTTTTAATGACAGAGTTGTTATAAAAAGGAATAGGGAGATTATCTGTTCGGGTGCATTGATAGGAAATTTATATACACTAGAACCAAAAGCTCCCACAATGCAAATAGAAGTTAATAACTCATCTTCTAATTCAAATAAGAGAAAAGAACCTTCGAAGATGAACCAAACATATCTTTGGCATCTTAGGCTTGGTCATATTAACCTAAGCAAAATTCAAAGGTTGATAGATGATGGACCTCTGGGTTCATTAGTGGTGGAAGATTTCCCAACCTGCGAATCTTGCTTGGAGGGTAAAATGACCAAGAGGCCTTTTAAGGCCAAGGGTATAGAGCCAAAGATGTGTTAGAATTTGTTCATTCTGATTTGTGTGGTCCTATGTCTATCCAGGCTAGAGGTGGTTTTGAGTATTTCATCTCTTTTATAGACGATTATTCGAGATATGGATACATTTACTTGATTCTCCGCAAGTCTGAATGCTTTGACAAGTTCAAAGAATTCAAGATTGATGTGGAGAAACGTCAAGGTAAAAGTATCAAGACACTACAATCTGATCGTGGTGGTGAGTACCTCTTGGGAGAGTTTAGGAATTACTTATCAGAGGCTGGGATTCAATCCCAATTGTCTGCACCTGGCACACCCTAGCAGAATGGTGTAAGAGAGGGAAGGAATAGGACTCTTATGGAGATGGTTAGATCGATGATGAGTTATTCTGAGTTGCCTGATTCGTTCTAGGGATATGCTCTAGATACGACGGTGTACATTCTCAACTTGGTTCCATCTAAATCAGTGCCTTCTACTCCCACAGAATTGTGGACTGGGCGAAAGCCTCGTCTAAGACATATTCGATTATGGGGGAGTCCATCACATGTGCTGAAGGCAGATGCTAGTAAGTTGGAACCTCGTACAGAAGTACGAATGTTCGTTGGCTATCCTAGAGGAACGAAAGGTGGTTTGTTTTATAGTCCTAGAGATCAGAGGGTGATCGTTAGCATGAATGCCAAATTTCTAGAGGAAGACTATGTGATGAACCACAAGCCCATGAGTAAAATTATTCTGGAGGAATTGAAAGGGGAAGTCACTTTTTCAGTACCACCGGTACATGAGGATATACCACAAGTCACTGCACCGCATGTTACAGAGGATACACAGGTGATGCCTCATCGTAGTGGGAGGGTTGTGAGACAGCCTGATAGATTCATGTTCTTGGGAGAATCTTCTGATTTGGTGTCTGGCGAACATGAACCTGATCCCTTGACATATGAGGAGGCAATCCAAGATAATGATGTAGTATCTTGGCGAAGTGCAATGAATGCTGAGATTGAATCTATGGATTCAAATCAGGTATGGGAGCTAGTAGAACCACCCGATGGTGTAAAAACCATTGGATGGAAGTGGATCTACAAAAGAAAGAGAGGAATAGATGGGAAGGTTGAGACCTTCAAAGCGAGGCTTGTTGCGAAGGGGTATACTCAGAAAGAGGGTATCGATTATGAGGAGACCTTTTCACTGGTAGCCATGCTTAAGTCTATCCGAATTCTCTTATGCATTGCAGCTCATATGGATTATGAGGTGTGGCAGATGGATGTCAAGACAACTTTTCTTAATGGAAGTTTTGAAGAAAACATCTATATGAAGCAACCAAAGGGATTCATTGCAAAGGACAAAGAGCATCTTGTATATAAGCTTAATCGGTCCATTTATGGATTGAAGCAAGCTTCGAGGTCTTGGAACATCCGATTTGATGAAGCAATCCAGTCTTATGGATTTATTCAAAGTCTGGATGAGTCTTGTGTATACAAGAGATGTGACGGAAACGTAGTGGTATTTCTTGAACTATACGTAGATGACAATTTGTTGATTGGCAACAATATCAAGGTGTTATCGGACGTAAGGGTATGGTTGTCCAAATAGTTTGATATGAAGGACTTGGGAGAAGTGGGGCACATCCTTGGGATCAAGGTTATAAGGGATTGCAGAAAAATGATGTTGTGCTTATCCCAAGCTTCATACATAGACACGATTATGGATCGTTTTAGCATGCAGAACTCCAAGAAGGGTTTTCTACCTTTCAGGTATGGAGTTCCTTTATCTAAGGAGATGTGTCCTAGAACATTTGAGGAGATAGAGGAGATGAAGGCGGTTCCTTATGCTTCGGTGGTAGGAAGCCTAATGTATGCGATGCTATGTACGAGACCAGATATCTGCTTTGCCGTGGGCATGGTCAGCAGATATCAGAGTAATCTAGGACAGGGACATTGGACTGCGATAAAGAATATATTGAAGTACCTGAGAATGACTAGGGATTATATACTAGTTTACCGGGCAGACCAATTACTCCCTGTGGGTTACACAGATTCCGATTTCAAATCAGATAGGGATAACAGTAAGTCTACCTCAGGTTTTGTGTTTACTCTGGGAGGTGGAGCCATTGTATGGAGGAGTGTCAAGTAGAAATGCGTGGCGGACTCCACCATGGAAGCTGAGTATGTGGCAGCCTCTGAGGCAGCCAAAGAAGCTGTGTGGCTCAGGAACTTCCTGATGGACTTGGATGTGATTCATGGTTTGTCCAGAAATATTACAATTTATTGTGATAATAGTGGTGCAGTTGCAAACTCGAAGGAACCATGAGCCCATAAGGCAAGTAAACACATAGAGCGCAAGTACCACCTGATACGAGAAATCGTAAAGAAAGGAGAAGTTGCTGTGGCCAAGATTGCATCGAAGGATAACCTGGCAGATCCTTTCACTAAGGCCCTTCCGGCAAGAGCTTTTGATAGGCATGTGGAGGGAATGGGGATCAGATGTATGATAGTTTGAGGACAACATAATCTTTTAGTATAAGTGGGAGATTGTTGGGATGTATACTGAAAAGTCGATCTTTTGTATGAACATCTTTATTTTGAAATAAGAATCACATGATCATTGTTTGAATATTTTTATAGCTATGCATATTGTCTAATACATTACATTGTAGATAACATGGTGTATGGTGTCACACGGGAGATCATGTTATCGGCTCCTTGTAAAGTATAAGTGTAGGCTCACAACCAAGATGACTTTGGACAAACCATTGGTATGATTGTATTGTGATTTGGTATTGGTTTGTCTTGACCATAGAATCACACTAGTACACTTTGTGTGTATTGAGCAGGACCGACTTAGAGATGATTCGATTTATTGCTGACTACATAATCGAATCGGACCTCAGATATTATATTGTACATACTCTTAATCCTGATATAATAACGGACACATATACTTAGTATTCATTTCTTTGGTTTACCAATGGGCGAGATTTATAGATTAAATCGATAGGCTCGGTAAGTTGGGAAATGATATTATTTATATGGTGTGTCGTTGATTATAGGTGGAAACTGTGTCATATACATTAGGATGATGATGTCCCCTTGAGGAGCTCAAAAGGATCATCATGTAAACCCTGCAGGTGGACTTGGTCCGGCATGATGAAAAGGTTGAGTGGTACTACTCATGGAGTTAGATGTTGATTAATTAATGGTCAGTAAATTATTTAATCGACGGACATTTGAGATCTTAAACACGAAGAGAAAATGTACATATAATATATGGAGCTCATATTAACTTATGGGGGTTGGTGAGGTAGATCAATGATAATCCTTTAGTGGATTGGATTATCATTAATGGATCAGACTTTATGTGAGCTTGATCTATTGGGTGGCCAAAATCCAACTCCTCCTCATGGTCCCTATTGTAGCCTATTAATACCTCATAAAGCCTAGATCCAATGGATGGAAACAAAACTCTAGATCCAAAGGTAGAGATTAAATCTCTAGATCCGACGGTTGAGATTAAATCTCTAGATCCGACGGTTGAGATTAAATCCATAGAACCAATGGTGGAGATTAAAACAAGAATTATCCCTAAACTCTATAAAAGGAGGCTTTAGGGTTGGCGTGGTAGAAGAGAATCAAGGGGAGAGGCTAGGGTTTTAGGCGGCAAGGAGCATTGGGGTTGGGGGCACCAAATAAGGAAAGAGTTTCCTTTCTTCTCTTCTCCCTCAAGGTGGCCGACGCCCATAAGCTTTTTCCAACCCTTGGCCGGCGTCCAAATCAACCTCTTCTCCTCTCTTTGGCCGGTGGAAACATAGCTTAAGGTCTTCCCTTGGAGCTTTTCGCCGGTATTCATCTTTCTCACCCTTTTTCTTGTTGGCCGGCGCCAAGCAACTTGCTTGTTGCTTGTTGGTTGACTAATGGAAGGAGAAGGGTCTTGTTTCTATTCTTCCTCTTTCTCGGAACGAGCAAGTAAGGAAGATTGGTGATCTAGGAGCTCCAACTTTTGGTAGATCGTCGCCCACATGACGTCCGAAAGGAGGAAGGTCATACAATAGAAGATCGAGAGGTATAACACATATCTATATTCATATGTAACATGTTTGTAATTGTTTTTAATTATATATGCATGATATATTCTGTTTTGTGGCTAAATATTCTTGGACCCCGAACATAAACACGAAAGTCGGCGATCCGTACATTGTCTATTCCGCGGCTATTCATAGAATAGAGGTTGGTCGCTTAAACAACAAGTTTGTTCAATTGACTACTCTAATCGAATTCCACGACGATGACAAGGTTGCTTGGGCAATCCCTCTTGTCATGGATAATTTTTTTTTATCCGGGGACGTAGAAGGGATCGCCATGAACAAGCGACCGAGTTGAAGTGGGAAGCGAAGTTTCCTACCTTCATCATATACCAATGAGATCTTATATTCTCTCCCTTGGTCCAAAAATATTTAGGATGCCTTCACTCTTCATAGTGATAAGTCCCATATCACTAAATGAGAGACAATCCTCACTTCTCCAATTTTTCCCTTTTGAGGAATACTCATCCATCATCTCTTGATGGATAAACTCTCCTAAAGGCTTACTCCCCTTTGACCATTGCACCAACAATGTACTTGGAGAGACCCTAAGCCAATAGGAATTCTAAACAATTTAAATTAAGGGTAAAGATTTAACATTGAACTTTCACCTCCCTTAACATTCAATTTTCACCCTAAACACCTCTCCTAATTCATTTCCAATGGATTTTCATCCTTCCAATGCTTTCCAAAGCATATCCTAGTGTTATGAGCAGTCATAGGGTAACCTAAACTTGTTGATAAATGGCTAAACAAATCTAGTTCAGCTGAAATTAGCTTCAGTAGTCGACTCGATCATAAACCAGTCGACTGCCCTCAAGCACTAGTCGACTAATTTCTACAAACGCAGAAAATAATTTTCAGAATTGGATTTTCAAAATTCATAAGTAAATATATGTAATTTGAAAAATCATGAAAATTCATACCTACATTACTTATTAGGAATACAATGGGTGAAAAATAATTTTAAATTAAAATACCCATAAAAGTATGAGACTGATAAAAAGTTCTAAATCAATGACAACTTCAATGTTTTGAGTCTATTTTGTATCAACTTCATCAATGGTGATTGCTATCAAAAGATAGGCTTCACTAAGGTTTTTCAAAATAATTTTGAAATGTTTTTAAAAACCTATTTTAAACCATGATTGATGGACTCAATGCACATGACTTGTATATTAGCTTTCCTCATGAGTCATCCATGGTATATTATGAGTTTGGGTTCATCTAGATGCAAGAACTATGCACCTTGAACTTAACTCATTTTTCTAACATCTCACATGTGTCTAGAGTGTGTCAACACACACACATATCAATTTAATGTTTTTGTGAGATGTGGGTTTTGGTTCTTCCCTAATCTAGGGTCTCATGCATTTATCTAGGCAACACTATTTAATTCCCTTATAAATCATGCTATTGTCCTCAATTCAATTTTATTAACTTAAATGCATGAATGATGATCATGGCATATATGATAGCATAAATGAAGCATAGCCAATAATCACGATGTCATGACATGAAAATAAACTTAAATACAAACATGACAAAATAATCTAAGCATTATCTCATGATATTTTGAATGATTAATGAAATATGATGTCAAGACATGACATATGGCAAATAAAACATGTCAATTTTACAATATCAAGGTATAGAAATACCTAAGTTTTAAGCCTAATTGTCATTTCTTAGAATTAAATCTAATTTTTCCAAAAACCCAAAATGGCACACCATGAACTCTAAACCTAATTGTGCCAATTTTGATTAATTTTTCAACCTTCATAAATTCTATTGACACATCCTAAATTTCTTTAGGATTAAAATATCAATCTCATTTCTAAGGTATCACATAACCTTGAAAATGACCTAAGGTGCCAACTTTGCTAGGGTTAGATTAACTATCTTACCAATTCAAGTTGACACACCCTAACCCATCTAGTGTGAGAGAATCACGCTCCTAGGAACCCAATACCTATTGGAGCTCTTTGGCTTAACTAGGTACTCACTAGGGATATTCTCCCTTAGTACTTCCTAATGACTCTTTTAGACTTTGAAACCTTAGTCATTTGGGTCTTGCTAAGGTTAACTCTAGGGGTAACTCCCCTTGTAACCTTCTTAGTGGCTTCCCTAGGTTTCTTTGAAACCTTAGCCACTAGGCACTTACCATGGTTAGCCTTAGGGATGACTTCCCTAATTACTTTGGTTTTCATAGACCTGGGTTTAGTTCCATAATCAAATGGAACATTGTGGTAGGTGGGCATGACTACCTTATGAAGCTCTAATACCAATTGAAGGGTTTTGCTTATCGAGTCCGTGAGGGGAAACTTCGCTTCCCACTTCACCTCGGTAGCTTGACCATGGCGATCCCTTCGATGTCCCCAGATTAAAAATTTAATCCTAGACAAAAGGGATTGCCCAAACTACCAAGTCATCGTTGTGCTATTCATTTAGAGAGGTCACTTGAACAAACTAGTTGTTCAAGTGACCATCCTCTATTCTACGAGTAGCCGCGGAATAGACGATGTCCGGATCGCCGATTTTTGTGTTTATGCTCGGGATCCAAGTATTATTTAGCCATTTACAGATTTATAACATGCTTATAATTGAAAAACAAAAACAAGCAACAAACAAAAGAAGAAAGTAGAATAGGTATACCTCTCGATCTTCTAATGTATGACCTTCCTCCTTTTAGACATCATGTGGGCGATGATCCACCAAAAGTCGAAGCTCCTAGATCGCAAATCTTCCTTCCTTGCTCTTCCAAAGCAAGAGGAAGAATAGAAACAAGGTTTTTCTCCTCACTAGAAACAACCAACAAGGAACCAAAGCTTTCCTTGCCGCCGGCCAACTAGATGAACGAGAAGATGGTGAAAAACAACCAAGACACCATGGGAAACCCTATATCTTCTTTCCACCACCTAAGGAGAGGGAGAAGCCAGCTTTTGGGCACTGGCCATGGGCTGGGAAGGGCCTGGAAACCTGCTGGACGTTGGCCACAAGACAAGGAAGAAGAAAGGAAACCATGCCTTATTTGGTGCCGCCCTAGCCTCCAAACCCTAACCCTAATCCTAATCCTATCTCAACTAGGATTCCCTTCTCTTGCCGCCCAAGCCTTGCTCTCTTCAATTGTAGTTCATGCCAACCCCTTGACACCCTTTTATAGAGTTAGGGATAAGTCATGAATTAATCTCCTCCATTGGTTCTAGAGATTTAATCTCAACCGTCGGATCTAGAGATTTAATCTCAACCGTCGGATCTTAGACTTTTGTTTCTATCCATTGGATCTAAGCATCATGAGGTGTTAATAGGCTACATTAGGGACCATGAAGAGGAGTTGGGTCTTGGCCACCCATGGATTAAGCCCACATAAAGTCCGATCCACTAATGATGATCCATTCCACTAAAGGTTCATCATTGATCTACCTCACCAACCCCCATATGATAATATGGGCTCCATATATTATTTGTACATTTTCTCCCCGTGTTTAAGATCTCGAATGTCCGTCGATTAATTAATTTACTAACCATTAATTAATCAACATCTAACTCCTTGAGTAGTACCACTCAACCTTTTCATCATGCCGGACCAAGTCCACCTGCAGGGTTTACATGATGAACCTTATGAGCTCCTCAAGGGGACATCATCATCCTAATATATAGGACACGGTTTCCTCCTATAATCAATGGCACACAATATAAATAATATCATCTCCCAACTTACCGAGCCTATCGATTTA
Organism: Wurfbainia villosa; assembly: GCA_025175895.1. Lineage (NCBI taxonomy): Eukaryota > Viridiplantae > Streptophyta > Magnoliopsida > Zingiberales > Zingiberaceae > Wurfbainia > Wurfbainia villosa. Next base: position 39,284,297 of record CM046006.1, read on the forward strand.
ATCTATAAATCTCGCCCATTGGTAAATCAAAGAGATGAGTACTAAGTGTATGTGCCCGTTATTATATCGGGATTAAGAGCATGTACTAAATAATATCTGAGGTCCGATTTGATTATGTAGTCAGCCATAAATCGAATCACCTCTAAGTTGGTCCTGCTCAATACACACAAAGTGCACTAGTGTGATTCTATGGTCAAGACAAATCAATACCAAATCACACTACAACCATTCCGATGGTTTGTCCAAAGTCATCTCGGTTGTGAGCCTTTGCTTATTCTTTTCAAGGGGCCGATAACATGGTCTCCTGTGTGACACCACACACCATATTATCTACAATGTAAAGTATTAGATAATATTGCATAGCCACAAAAATATGCAAACAATGATCATGTGATTCTTATTCCAAAATAAAGATGTTCATACAAAAGATAGACTTTTCAGTATACATCCCTACAATCTCCCACTTATACTAAAAGACTATGATGTCCTCAAAGTGTCATACATCTGATCCCCATTCCCTCCACATGCCTATCAAAAGCTCTCGCCGGAAGGGCCTTAGTGAAAGGACCTGCCAGGTTATCCTCCGATGCAATCTTGGCCACAACAACTTCTCCTCTCTTTACGATTTCTCGTATCAGGTGGTACTTGCCCTCTATGTGTTTACTAGCCTTATGGGCTGGTGGTTCCTTCGAGTTTGCAACTGCACCACTATTATCACAATAAATTGTGATAGTTCTGGGCAAACTAGGAATCACATCCAAGTCCATCAGAAAGTTCCTGAGCCATACAACTTCTTTGGCCGCCTCAGAGGCCGCCACATACTCAGCTTCCATGGTGGAGTCTGCCACGCATTTCTGCTTAACACTCCTCCATACAATGGCTCCACCTCCCAAAGTAAAGACAAAACCTGAGGTAGACTTACTTTTATCCCTATCAGATTGGAAGTTGGAATCCGTGTAACCCACAGGGAGTAATTGGTCTGCCCGGTAAACTAGCATATAATCCCTAGTTCTTCTCAGGTACTTCAATATATGCTTTACCGCAGTCCAATGTCTCTGTCCTGGATTACTCTGATATCTGTTGACCATGCCCACGGCAAAGCAAATATCTGGTCTCGTACAGAGCATCACATACATGAGGCTTCCTACTGCCGAAGCATAAGGAACGACCTTCATCTCCTCTATCTCCTCAGATGATCTAGGACACATCTCCTTAGATAAAGGAACTCCATGCCTGAAAGGTAGAAAACCCTTCTTGGAGTTCTGCATGGTAAAACGCTCTATAATAGTGTCTAGTATAAAGCTTGGGATAAGCACAACATCCTTTTCCTGCGATCCCTTATAATCTTGATCCCAAGGATGTGTCCCACCTCTCCCAAGTCCTTCATATCAAATTGTTTGGACAACCATACCCTTACGTCTGATAACACCTTGATATTGTTGTCAATCAACAAAATGTCATATACGTATAGTATAAGAAATACCACTACGTTTCCGTCACATCTCTTGTATACACAAGACTCATTTGGACTTTGAATAAATCTATAAGACTGGATCACCTCATCAAAGCAGATGTTCCAAGACCTCGAAGCTTGCTTCAATCCATAAATGGACCGATTAAGCTTACATATAAGATGCTCTTTGCCCTTAGCAATGAATCCCTCTGGTTTCTTCATGTAGATGTTTTCCTCAAGACTTCCATTAAGGAAAGCTGTCTTGACATCCATCTGCCACACCTCATAATTCATATGAGCTGCTATGCATAAGAGAATCCGAATAGACTTAAGCATGGCTACCGGCGAAAAGGTCTCCTCATAATCGATACCCTCTTTCTGAGTATACCCCTTCGCAACAAGCCTCGCTTTGAAGGTCTCAACCTTCCCATCTATTCCTCTCTTTCTCTTGTAGATCCACTTGCATCCAATGGTTTTTACACCATCGAGTGGTTCTACTAGCTCCTAGACCTGATTTGAATCCATAGATTCAATCTCATCATTCATTGCACTTTGCCAAGATACTGCATCTTTATCTTGGATTGCCTCGTCATATGTCCAGGGATCAGGTTCATGTTCGCCAGGGACCAAATCAGAAGATTCTCCCAAGAACATGAATCTATCAGGCTGTCTCACAACCCTCCCACTATGACGAGGTATCACCTGTGTATCCTCTGTGACACGCGGTGCAGTGACATGTGGTATATCCTCTTGTACCGGTGGTACTAAAGAAGTGACTTCCCCTTTTAACTCCTCCAGAACAATTTTACTCTTGGGCTTGTGGCTCATCACAAAGTCTTCCTCTAGAAATCTGGCGTTTGTGCTAACGATCACCCTCTGATCTCTAGGACTATAAAACAATCCACCCTTCGTTCCCCTGGGATAGCCAACGAACATGTGTACTTCTGTACAAGGTTCCAACTTACCAGCATCTGCCTTCAGCACATGTGCTAGACTCCCCCATATCCGAATATGTCTTAGACTAGGCTTTCGCCCAGTCCATAACTCTGTGGGAGTAGAAGGCACTGATTTAGATGGAACCAAGTTCAGAATGTACACTGCCGCATCTAGAGCATATCCCCAGAACGAATCTGGCAACTCAGAATAACTCATCATCGATCTAACCATCTCCATAAGAGTCCTATTCCTTCATTCTGCTACACCGTTCTGTTGGGGTGTGCCAGGTGCAGTCAATTGGGATTGAATCCCAGCCTATGATAAGTAATCCCTAAACTCTCCCAAGAGGTATTCACCACCACGATCAGATTGTAGTGTCTTGATACTTTTACCTTGACGTTTCTCCACATCAGTCTTGAATTCTTTGAACTTGTCAAAGCATTCAGACTTGCGGCGCATCAGGTAAATGTATCTATATCTTGAGTAATCATCTATAAAAGAGACGAAATACTCAAAACCACCTCTAGCTTGGATAGACATAGGACCACACAAATCAGAATGAACCAATTCTAACACATCTTTGGCTCTATACCCCTTGGCCTTAAAAGGCCTCTTGGTCATCTTACCCTCCAAGAAAGATTCACAGGTTGGGAGATCCTCCACCACTAATGAACCCAAAGGTCCATTAGCTATCAACCATTGAATTATGCTTAGGTTAATGTGACCAAGCCTAAGATGCCAAAGATATGTTTGGTTCATCTTCGAAGGTTCTTTTCTCTTATTGGAATTAGAAGATGAGTTATTAACTTCAATTTGCATCGTGGGAGGTTTTGGTTCAAGTGTGTACAAATTTCCTATAAATGCACTCGAACAGATAATGTCCCTATTCCTTCTTATAACAACTCTGTCATTAAAAGAAATAGAATATCCATCCATAAACAATTTAGAAACTGAAATTAAATTCTTTCTAAATAAAGGTACATAAAGGGAATTTTCCAGAACCTAAGTTTTATTTTTCTCAAGAGATAAATAAAACTTCTCCCACTGCAATAGCCGCCACCTTCATGGCATTGCCCAAGTAAATAGTAATCTCCCCTTTAGCTAGTCGTCGGATTTCCTGGAACCCCTGCAAAGTATTGCAGACATGATTAGTTGCTCTCGTATCTACACACCAGGTGCCGGTAGATAACACTACTAATCATGTTTCAACGACTAGTCCAAAGGATATATCTTTGTTCTACTTTGGATTGGGACAGTCCTTCTTCCAATGTCCATCCTGCTTGTGAAGTACTTGCCTTTCGGCTTCTTCACTCCTCCCTGAGATCCTCCTACCACCTTTGCTCCACCTTGTTTCTCCTTCTTCTTGCCTTTCGGCTTAGAAGTAGAAACCTTTTTGAGCAACCATGGCTTGAGGACACTCTTCGAAGAGTGCATACTTGTACTCCTTAGCAGATAAGACAATATCTAGATTTCTTTCCAATCAATATTATTTGGGTACATTAAGTTCATTTCCTTTAATATCATAGTAAGTGGACTGAAAGTCATTTTTGAAAATCCTAAGAATCACATAGATCACTACTGTAGATTTCAAAAAATTATTGATTCCTCAAACAATAAAATTTCAAAATCAACCAACACCTCTAAACACCGAGAATATCTCATGCCACGATCGTGTGGACGTATACGAATTCTACATTTGTAAGAGGAGGTTTTACCCATTAATTTTACTATCTTGTCAACCTAACTTTTTGACAAGTAAAATTAATAGTTGGTTTCTCTTCGGCCCTATAAATAAAAGCAATGACTCCGATGGGGAGGATACTTATATTTGTATCTAAGTGTTCACCATTACTCGGTACCAAGGTAATTATCTCGGGTTATGTGCCTTACGATGGGCAAGTACACACGCTCCTTAATAATTTCCTATAACCATATTCAACCCTGTAATCCGCAAACAGACTCATCCGATGGGGAGGAAGGCACTCAGAGCCGACGCGCAAGTTTGTTTGCATCACATGTCAAATCGTAATGGAGGCCGTGGGAATTTATAAAAATATCCCTCTCCCACTTAGTAATTTGAAATTGAGGAATTTTCCTAGCCTACGACATGCATATCAAACAAAAAGCAATAAATATGAAAAATAAATTATTTTCCAACTATTATGGCTTTTGTCTTCAATATGACTCCCGTCGCATAACCATCTCGTCCACTCCTCCAACGCCATGTACGAGCCATCCGGAGATCCGAGCCGAGACTAAAACCTATTTTAATTTACATCCATCGATCCTATACTCCACGATAGAAAGTAAAATAAAATAAAGAGTGGCTAAACAATGCCGTATTCAATTTACAAAAACTAAATACTAGCCTCGTCAACCCCGAGGATTCAACAAAATAAATATTTACACACTTACAATCACATACACACATATGGCCATAATAGTCGGATCTTATGCCTGCAACCAAAGAGTTAAACTACGCATATCCTACTATTATCCGACACATATAATATATGAAAAAGTGCATAAAAATTAACCGAATCCTAAACACACAAAACCGGAAACCTTGGCTCTGATACCAATTGAAGGTTTTGCCCAGAAGCTCTGATACCAATTGAAGGGTTTTGCTTATCGAGTCCGTGAGGGGAAACTTCGCTTCCCACTTCACCTCGGTAGATTGACCATGGCGATCCCTTCGATGTCCCCGGATTAAAAATTTAATCATAGACAAAAGGGATTCCCCAAACCACCAAGTCATTGTCGTGCTATTCGTTTAGAGAGGTCACTTGAACAAACTAGTTGTTCAAGCGACCATCCTCTATTCTACGAGTAGCCGCGGAATAAACGATGTCCGGATCGCCGGTTTTTGTGTTTATGCTCGGGATCCAAGTATTATTTAGCCATTTACAGATTTATAACATGCTTATAATTGAAAAACAAAAACAAGCAACAAACAAAAGAAGAAAGTAGAATAGGTATACCTCTCGATCTTCTAATGTATGACCTTCCTCCTTTTGGACGTCGTGTGGGCGACGATCCACCAAAAGTCGAAGCTCCTAGATCGCAAATCTTCCTTCCTTGATCTTCCAAAGCAAGAGGAAGAATAGAAACAAGGTTTTTCTCCTCACTAGAAACAACCAACAAGGAACCAAAGCTTTCCTTGCCGCCGGCCAACTAGATGAAGGAGAAGATGGTGGAAAACAACCAAGACACCAAGGGAAACCCTATATCTTTTTGCCACCACCTAAGGAGAGGGAGAAGGGAGATTTTGGGTGCCGGTCAACGGCTGGGAAGGGCCTGGAAACCTGCTGGACGTTGGCCACAAGACAAGGAAGAAGAAAGGAAACCTTGCCTTATTTGGTGCGGCCCTCGCCTCTAAACCCTAACCCTAATCCTAATCCTATCTCAACTAGGATTCCCTTCTCTTGCCGCCCAAGCCTTGCTCTCTTCAATTGTAGTTCACGCAAACCCCTTGACACCCTTTTATAGAGTTAGGGATAAGTCATGAATTAATCTCCTCCATTGGTTCTAGGGATTTAATCTCAACCGTCAGATCTAGAGATTTAATCTCAACCGTCGGATCTTAGAGATTTAATCTCTACCAATGGATCTTAGACTTTTGTTTCTATCCATTGGATCTAAGCATCATGAGGTGTTAATAGGGTACATTAGGGACCATGAGGAGGAGTTGGGTCTTGGCCACCCATGGATCAAGCCCACATAAAGTCCGATCCACTAATGATGATCCATTCCACTAAAGGTTCATCGTTGATCTACCTCACCAACCCCCATATGATAATATGGGATCCATATATTATTTTTACGTTTTCTATCCGTGTTTAAGATCTCGAATGTCCATCGATTAATTAATTTACTGACCATTAATTAATCAACATGTAACTCCTTGAGTAGTACCACTCAACCTTTTCATCATGCCGGACTAAGTCCACCTGCAGGGTTTACATGATGAACCTTATGAGCTCCTCAAGGGGACATCATCATCCTAATATATAGGACACAATTTCCTCCTATAATCAACGGTACACCATATAAATAATATCATCTCCCAACTTACCAAGCCTATCGATTTAATTTATAAATCTCGCCCATTGTTAAATCAAAGAGATGAGTACTAAGTATATGTGCCCGTTATTATATCGGGATTAAGAGCATGTACTAAATAATATCTAAGGTCCGATTCGATTATGTAGTCAGTAATAAATCGAATCACCTCTAAGTCGGTCCTGCTCAATACACACAAAGTGCACTAGTGTGATTCTATGGTCAAGACAAACCAATATCAAATCACACTACAACCATTCCGATGGTTTGTCCAAAGCCATCTCGGTTGTGAGCCTTTGCTTATACTTTTCAAGGGGCCGATAACATGGTCTCCTGTGTGACACCACACACCATGTTATCTACAATGTAAAGTATTAGACAATATTTCATAGCCACAAAAATATGCAAACAATGATCATGTGATTCTTATTCAAAAATAAAGATGTTCATACAAAAGATAGACTTTTCAGTATACATCCCTACACCTTGGACATAGACTTGTTGCCTAAGCCTTTCTTCTCTTTAGGCAATTCTTTCCTCCTAAATCCTAGATTTTGTCTATTTGACCATTGAATTGAATTTGTTATTTTTGCAAGGGCCTTTTCTATTTTTTCAAGCCTTGATTTTCCTTTTCCAATACCTCAAGTTTTGATTTTTCATGAACTCTTGAGATATTCCTCTTCCTAGGTATGTCTAGTCTATTTAGGGTTGATGCCTAGGTTGTTTTCTATCTTCCTAATGGTTTCCTTAGGTAGAATAGTTCTAGAATTGTTGGTTCTAGATTTTTCCTTAGGTAAATCAACATGTTTAGCACCTAAGCAATAAAATCTATCCTAGCATGCATTTCATGAGCAATAGCATTAAAATTCTTAGCATGCTTGTTCTTATTATGAAGACTAGTAGGTGCATAACTAAATGATACCTTAGGGTTTGCCTTAGCTCCCCCTACATTTGATGCTCCTATCATGTCCTTCTTGAAGTGACTCCCCCAAGGACATTGGGTTCGGTAGTGACCCCTTTGTTGACACTTGAAGCACACTATGTGCTCTTTGTTTTTTGGTATTTGAGGTCTGGCTAGCTTGAGCTTCTCATTGGCCTAAGGTGGTACTTGCGCTTTCTTCTTGGTAAATTTTAGACATTTTCTCTTGAAATGCCCTTGTTCCTTACACTTAAAACACAATATGATTTTTATCATTATTTATTGCGCTTGAGTTACCTAGGCCGGAATCTTGAGCTTGCTCTTCTTCTCTCCCAGAGGTAGATGTCTCTTCTTATTCTGGTGTGAGGGATTGTCTCTCCTGTTAGGGCAATCAACCCATGTGATATGGTTTTGATGTGTGTGTCAAAGGGTTTAAGTTAGGTTGTTATTTGTTTGATATGTGCGTTGGAGTCTTGTAGGACTTAGTAATTCGCACATGGAGCTTTGGCAAGTTTCACCAACTCACAACCTCGTGCTTGAGTTGGCGAAGGAGCGTTGCAAAGCCGTGCACTTGATGCATCCGAGGGACCACCGGACGAGATGACTTGAAGTGAAGCCAAGGAAGTAGACTTCGAGGGAAAGAGATATGAAGGAGCATTGCGAAGCCGTGGGCTTGGTGTTGCCGAGGGGCATGGCCGCGAACGAAGATATCTTCGGCGAGGGACTTCAAGTGAGATGAGAGAATGAGTGAAATGTAAGTAGCTCATTAGGTGAACTTGGCCAAATGGCTAAGTGTCGGAGGCTCGACCGCAAGGGTTGAGGTTTACCCGACCGTCGGACGCTCAAACGGATGTTAAGTTTGAGGTTTACCCGGCATCAGTCGACTGCCATGTCATGGCAGTCGACTGTGACTCGACTGGTATATGAGTCTGGATTTTGTACCATCAGTTGACTGCCACTATTTGACAGTCGACTGCCGAGACCACTAGTCGACTGATGATGGCATCAGTCGACTGGTCGCAAGGGTTTCAAGTACAGAATGGTGAGCAGTCGAGTGCTCGCTTCTGGCACTCGACTGATAGCTCCATCAGTCGATTAATGGGATGATCAGTCAACTGATGTGGGAGCCGTTGGATGAAATCCAACGTGGAAGAAGCCGTTATTGGGCAACGACTACAGGAGAAGTCGACTGATCAGGGCATCAGTCGACTGCTAGCGCCCAAGGGGAAGAAAACAACCTTCTCTATTTATAGAGAAGGTGTGGGCTTGTTGATGGCTAATGCTTATGCTCTAAGTGATCATCCAAGTGCTCCACAAGATTCCAAATCTTTCTCTTACTCTTATTTCAAATCCATTATAAGAAAGAGTGTTCTTGTGTTGTAAGAAGGTTTACCTCCACCTTACTATGGCTAAAGGGAGAGATCGATATTGGATTGGTTTCGGAGTGATTCACCGGAGACGAATCGGACCGTGGATTAGTGGCGAGGCCGTGAACCACGTTATATCTTTTGTTAGCATTGTTTATCTTTGTGTTTTTCTTAATTGACTTAGCTTTGTATTTCCACTTGAGCTAATGATAATTGTAGACGATTAAGAACGACTTTCACCATACGACGATTGAGGGCTATGTTGGGTTTTCGGCACTGCGACGAGTGTGTATTCAAACATGTTTCATAAATATGTGCGCAGCGGAATAAATAAAAAGCAATAAATCAAATTTATTACATCACACACACCACACGCATGCATAGTATAACATGTGTAGGCATAACCATAGTTTCAAATTTTGCAATAAAAGGAAATTTATTCTACCTATACTTGACGTCTCATGTGTAGCGGGAAAGACATCAACCGGAGCGACCCTCGCTAGAATCGCCTCTATCCGTATCTATGTCGAGTATCTTCGGGATGACTTTACAAAGTCACAAGTCTCATCTTCATATGAGTCACTAGCCTCGTGTCGAAGACGATGTTATCGAGAGAAGATCAAAATCCGAATCAAAATTCTGATTCAAAATGAGTCCTCAAAAACTCGCTTATCTGGAGAGGTATTCGCCCACCATTTGACGAATCCTTCGTCCTCCACCTATGAGGATTACCGGAGATCGAATCCCCAGCAAGGAAGCAGCTGTCGGAGCTCCAAACATCATCCAAACGACGCTCCGACACGAAGTAAACAAGCTGTCTAGAAAACTGGACAGCTTTGGTGGAGGATTAGTGCCGACCAAATAAGGAGGCTAGATGCTCACCTTGTCACCGGAGCCAAGGAAGATGACCGGAGGGTCACCGACTGAAGCTTGGACGGCGGCAACAACTTGGACGGCGGCACAAGAGGTGGGCGGTGGCTAGGGTTTGGGCGCCAACCACAAGAGGAGAAGAGGGAGAGGGGCGACAACTTTTGATTAGGTTTTCACAAAACCCTAGAGCCCTATTTTATAGAGAACAAATTCTCCTAATGGTTATTGGTTCATAACCAAAACCCGTTAACCCGCTTCATTAATTTAAGTTAAAATAAACTAAACTGATTTGGCCTATTTTAAGTTAAAACGAACCGAACCAACTTTTGGTTCATTCGTTTAAAACAAACCAAATCCCTTTGGTTTATTTTCCACCAATGGATTAGAACCAAACCAATTTGGTTCATCCATCATGTATTCATAAGACACGACCCATCCATGCTTCTATTGCGACTGAAACGATTTCATGCTCGATCCATGTTTGGTCCTACCAAACCTAGTTTCTCTCGGTCTGAGAATCTCATTCTCAAGCTCGTTTTAAATTCTTTGGATTACGCTCATTGTACATGTGACCAAATAGGTTATCGGTTTATGTTGGTCATCTATAATTAACCATTAATTAAAGAATGATCATGAGTGACACCTAGTAGTACATCATGTTCCCCAATTAATCCAAAAGATCAACGGTTGATCCAAAACTATTTCTGAAATCCTTGAGCAGCTACAATGAATCGTGCCCCATTCCTTTCACTCATCTTATAACCACTTGGTTCAGAACATGGTCTATAGTGTCAGTCCCCACTAGGTTGACTACGTCACACCTAGCCCAAGTATCATTTCCTCATCCTACGGATTCTAGTTACTGCACATGTATCCAAGAGTACCTTACTCTAAACATGTAATGCTTTGGCCAAACAATTTAGTAACAATCCGACGAGAGGCCATGGGTATACATCTCCACGCAAGGAGTGGTGAATCCTTTATAGGTTATTCAAACACCTTCAATCACTTTGACTTATACCCAATCATCTCTGGTCCATATCTCCTCAGAGATGCTTTCTTAAGATGTCAAAGCATAAGTCTTCATGATCAAGATGACTTGAATACCATAAGTCAAAGGAACATCGCACTTAAGCTGCAGTAAGAATTTCATTGACATATCTATATATGCAGAGAACCATATGAAGTCTTACGGTTGGTCACTCCAATGAACTAGTTACCATAACTAGCATCCACGATTAACTCCGGACATCATAATGTCTCCAGCCAGTGAGAATCAGCTGCTTGGATACACCAAGGAGTATACCTCGTGCTAGTCTCGACAGAATTGATGGTGTCGAAATCCATCAATTCATCGACTAGGGATAATTCTGATACATCACAATTACACATGTAGAGATACTCACTAGTTGTGATCCAATCACAAATTCTCTCATGCTGTGAATCGTATCGGGGACATTCAGTAAATGATTTTAAGATCTAATCAAATACATGAAAACATGTACACTCAAATAGTGAATCTTCATTTATCAAATAAATGATAGGACTATAAGGCGATTGCCTTAGGACATCTCTCATATATTACTAACAAACTCACACTTGGTCTAATGCCAATCGCTACGGTATCCAATATCATATGCTCTAACACGATCCTCAAATTTACTTTAAGGTAATGCCTTAGTTAAAGGATCCGCTAAGTTCCTTTCACTGGGATCTTCTCGATTTGTATTTCCTTCCTACTAACAATCTCTTTGATCAGATGATAGCGGCGAAGCACATATTTGGATCATTGATGAGACCACATCAAGTTCAAAGATGAACTTCTTGATCCAAACCACTTCCTTTGTTGCTTCCGAAGCTGCAATGTATTCTACCTTAGTGGCAGAATCCACTATAGTGTCAAGCTTGGAACCTTTCCAACTTATTGCGCCTCCTTTCCAGGTGAATACATACCCAGACTAAGACATGGAATCATCCTTGTCTATCTGGAAGTTGGCATCCATATACCCACATATCACCATGTCCCCTTCTCCATATATTAGAAATGCATCCTTAGTTCTTCTCAAGCACTTAAGGATTGTCTTAACAGCCACCCAATGATCCATTCCTGGATCAGACTAGTATCTGCTCATGACACTCAGAGAATATGATATATCGGGCCTCGTACATAACATAGCATACATGATAGATCCTATTGCGAATGCATAGGGAATCTTACTCATGTAAATCCTCTCGTCTTCTGTGCGCGAACACATAAACTTCGAAAGGTGTATCCCATGCCTGATGGGTAGGAAACCTTTCTTGGATTCCGACATACTAAACCTCTTTAGCACTCGGTGTATTTATGTAGACTGCGAAAGACCAAGCAACTATTTCGATCTATCTCTATAGATCTTAATCCCAAGGATGTATGTTGCTTCTCCCAAGTCTTTCATGGAGAATGTCTTGGACAACCAAATCTTAATCGACTGTAAGACAGAAACATCGTTTCCTATAAGTAATATGTCATCGACATACAATACTAGAAACACGATTGCACTCCCACTAACCTTCTTGTACACGCAAGGTTCGTCTGGATTTTGTGAGAAATCAAACCTTTTGATTGTCTCATTAAAACGGATATTCCAGCTCCTGGATGCTTGCTTCAATCCATATATGGACTGTCGCAATTTGCATACCTTGGTTTTATCAACCGATGTGAAACCCTCAGGTTGTATCATATGCACATCCTCGAGTAAGTTTCCATTAAGGAAAGCTGTTTTCACATCCATTTGCCATATCTCATAATCATAATGAGCAGCTATGGCCAGGAGCATTCGAATGGATTTAAGCATAGCTACAGGCAAATAGGTTTCGTCATAATCAATACCTTGCTTTTGACGATATCCTTTCGCCACCAATCTAGCCCTATAGGTAATCACATTACCATCCATGTCAGTTTTCTTCTTGAAAACCCACTTGCACCCTATAGGCTTTATGCCTTCAGGTGGGTCAACCAAGTTCCAAACTTGATTTTCATACATGGAATCCATTTCCGACTTCATGGCTTCAAGCCACTTATACCTTTCTGAACTCGTCAGAACTTCTTCATAACTGGTAGACTCCTTATCATCAATGAGTAACACGTCGTTCGATTCACTTACGAGAAATTCATATCTCTCAGGAATATTGCGTGTTCTACCAGATCTATGAAGATGTGGTGTCTCAATAGGTCCAGTCGATGGCTCATCACTATGAGTTATTGGCTGTTGTACTTCACCAGGTATCTCATCAATGTCTATTTGAGTTTCTCGAGCCTCCTCAAGCTCGACAACACTCCTACTGTTTTCTTGCAAGAGAAACTCTTTATCTAGAAACACAACATGCCTTGAAACAAACAGCTTTTGTTCCACAGGATGATAGAATTGGTAACCCTTTATTTCCTTAGGGTATCCAATAAATAGACATTTATCAGACTTAGCATCCAATTTGTCTGATACAGTCCGCTTCACATAAGCAGGACAACCCCATATCTTCAAGTAAGATACATGAGGTTTCTTACTATTCCATATCTCATATGGAATAGTGGAGATTACCTTGGTTGGCATTCTGTTTAACAAGTAAACAACTGTCTGAAGTGCATAACCCCAAAAGGACATGGGAAGATTCGCATGATTCATCATTGATCTGACCATGTCCAACAAGGTCCGGTTGCGCCTCTCAGATACACCATTATGTTGTGGTGTATATGACGGAGTCCATTAAGATAGTATACCATTGTCTCTTAGATAACCTAGAAACTCTTGACTTAAGTATTCACCACCTCGATCCGATCGAAGTATTTTAATACTCTTGTCATGTTGTTTCTCTACTTCATTTCTGAATTCTTTGAACCTTTCAAAGGCTTCAGACTTGTGTTTCATCAAGAACACATACCCAAACTGTGAGTGATCATCGGTGAAGGTAATGAAGTAGCTATAGCCTCCTAAAGCTTGATTCGACATAGGTCCACATACATCAGTATGTATTAGACCTAGCAACTCTCCCACTCGTTCACCTTTTCTTGTAAAAGGTAACTTAGTCATCTTGCCTTTTAAGCATGATTCGCATGTATCGTATGAATCCAATTCAAACGATTCCAGAATTTAACATCGGTGTAATTCGTAAATGCGTTTCTTTCTTGCATGGCCATGACAACAATGCCACATATAGGAGTCTAATTGATTATCCTTTCAAGCACACTTGTTGCTCGCTTCGATATTGAAAATGTCACTGGATACGTCCAACATATAAATACCATTGCTCAAGGTTCCAGTCCCATAATGTACGCCATTCAAAGTTATATAACAACAATTGTTACTAAACGTCAAATGGTAACCATTTCTATTTAAGCAGTAAATAGAAACAATGTTCTTTATTAGAGAAGGAACACAATAGCAATTGTCTAGTTCTAAGACTAGTCCACTAGGGAGCTTCAACAAATAAGTTTTGATGGCGATCGCAGCAACCTTTGCTCCATTGCCAACTCGTAAATTCGACTCCCCTCTGATAAGTCTTCTTCTATTCCTTAGCCCTTGTATGCCATTACATATATGTGAGCCACACCCAGTATCAATACCCAAGTGTCTAAGGAAATAGAATGACAATCAATAATGAAGATACCTAAAGAGGATGAGGCATCGGATGCCTTCTTCTTCTTCACAGACTCAAGATAAATCTTGCAGTTTCTTTGCCAGTGGCCTTCCTTGCCACAATGATGGCAAGTGCCTTTTTGAGTTGGTTCTACCTTTTTAGCCTTTTTCTTCCCCTTCTGTTGTTCCTTTGACTTCCTCTTAAAACCTTTCTTCGAGGAATAAACTAACAACATCATCTCCTGCTCATGCTTCATAGAAGGCTCCATAGTCTTCAGCATGTTGAGCAGTACCACAGATGAACCTTCTTGCATCTCAGAGGTGAAGAGGAGCTTGGAGACTTCGAACCTTTCGAATCTCACTTGCTCATCAAAAAACTCATAAAGATGAAGGACTAGGGTATGAATATCCATATGCTCATGCTGCTTCCGCAGCTCAGGTACCATCGTGGCTAGCATGATGCAACTCGCCATTTCAGAATCAGTCACATGTTTCTGATAGGCCAACAATTGGTCCAGAGTTGCATTGTCACTAGGACGGGCAGGAAGAGGCGCTTCGAGGACATTTGCAAGCTTTTCAACCTTGAGAACAATTCTCAAGTTTCTAAGCCAGTCCAACAAGTTCGGCCCAGTCAATTTATTCGAATCCAAAATGGAACGCAAATTCAAAGACATCATGATCAATAGATTAACTTAGAAATACAAAATGAGCATATATGAGAAAGATGATTTAAAATGCATCAATATACATTCATAAATCCCATTCATTTTTTGAATTTCAAAAACCTTAAAATGACTTCGAGAGATCGTAGGTCCATCTCCGAATGGGCTGATATCCAACATAGATATGAACAACCTTGGAGAGAGTCCAACAAGCCATTCATAGCTACGATGGTAGGTATCAAATATACCGATTGCATATCACATATATCCAACTATCACAATGTGCTATCAACTAATTGAATTTTCACACATACATTGGGTTGTTAACTCATTAACAAGTATACATCATATGCATAGCACCCAACTTCACCTCCCTTCACATCGACCTTGAGAGAGTCCAACAAGACGATGCTCCAGGTTAAAGCCAACCCATTAATCAAGACATAGTTTTAATATGGTTAGAGTGCATTCAACCAATTAGCCCCGCTTGGAGAGAGTCCAACAACCAAAGCTAACGATTGACCTCTGACTCTTACCATATTAGTATTAAACTATTCCATGGTTTGAACGTGTTCAGGTTCGAGCCGGGCTTGGAGAGAGTCCAACAATCCAAACAAGAAACAGAACTCTGGTTCTAACCATATTAATGGAAGGTGTAGGCTTTAATATTGAGTAAGGGTTTTTAAGTCTCATCCTCTTTGCATGCAAATAACTATTATCTACATGGCATGACATACATCTACATGTCACGACATGCATGGCATAATGATATGCATTTAATGCAATTACATGACATACAATTATGGTATGTACAAAATTTCCTTATATGCCATAACTATTTATGGAAATAAAATATGTTTAAGATTTGATTCTCCAAATCAAATCATGATTAAATTAGGAAACAAATTTCCAAATCTAATCACATATTTTATTTGTGGAAAGTGTTGATTAAGGAAAGTCAATTTTTTAATTTAGGAAATAAATTTCCTAAATTGTCAAAAATATTTATGAAAATAAAATATATTTAAGATTTGATTCCCAAATCAAATCATGATTAAATTAGGAAACAAATTTCCAAATCTAATCAAATATTTTGTTTATGAAAATATTAATTTAAATAAATACTTCTAACTTTCCAAAAGTGAAGATTTCCATAAATACTTCTAGACTTTCCAAAATTAAAAATTTCCATAAATACTTCTAACTTTCCAAAAGTAGAAAATTTTCATAAATACAACTACAACTATCGCAAAATAATTTTATGATTATGTCGAAACACAACCTGGGCTCTGATACCACTGTTGGGTTTCCGACACCGCGGCGAGTGTGTATTCGAACATGTTTCGTAAACATGTGCGCAGCGGAATAAATAAAAAGCAATAAATCTAATTTATTACATCACACACACCACACGCATGCATAATACAACATGTGTAGACATAACTGTAGTTTCAAATTTTGCAATAAAAGAAAATTTATTCTACGTATACCTGACGTATCACATGTAGCGGGAAAGACATCAACCGGAATGACCCTCGCTAGAATTGCCTCTATCCGTATCCATGCCGAGTATCTTTGGGATGACTTCACAAAGTCACGAGCTTCGTCATCGTACGAGTCACTAGCCTCGTGTCAAAGACGATGTGATCGAGAGAAGATCACAATCCGAATCAAAATTCGGATTCAAAATGAGTCCTCAAAAACTCGCTTCTCCGGAGAGGTATTTGCCCATCGTTTGACAAATCCTTCGTCGTCCACCTATGAGGATTACCGAAGATCGAATCCCCGGCAAGAAAGCCGCTCTCGGAGCTCCAAACATCATCCAAACGATGCTCCGACACGAAGTAAACAAGCTGTTCAGAAAATGGGACAACTTTGGTGGAGGATTAGCGCCGACCAAATAAGGAGGCTAGATGCTCACCTTGTCTCAGGAGCCAAGGAAGATCACCGGAGGGTCGCCGGCTGAAGCTTGGATGCCGACAATAACTTGGACGGTGGCACAAGAGGTGGCCGGCTAGGGTTTGGGCGCCGACCACAAGAGGAGAAGAGGGGGAGGGGCGACAACTTTTGATTAGGTTTTCACAAAACCCTAGAGCCCTATTTTATAGAGAACAAATTCTACTAATGGTTATTGGTTCATAACCAAAACCCATTAACACGCTCCATTAATTTAAGTTAAAATAAACCAAACCGATTTGGTCTATTTTAAGTTAAAACGAACCGAATCAACTTTTGGTTCATTCGTTTAAAACAAACGAAACTCCTTTGGTTTATTTTCCACCAATGGATTAGAACCAAACCAATTTGGTTCATCCATCATGTCTTCATAAGACACGACCCATCCACGCTTCCATTGCGACTGAAATGATTTCATGCTCGATCCTTGTTTGGTCCAACCAAATCTAGTTTCTCTCGATCTGAGAATCTCATTCTCAAGCTCATTTTAAATTCTTTGAATTATGCTCGTTGTGCGTGTGACCAAATAGGTTCTTGGTTTATGTTGGTCATCTATAATTAACCATTAATTATAGAACGATCATGAGTGGCACCTAGTAGTACATCATGATCCCCAATTAACCAAAAAGATTAATGGTTAATCCAGAACTTTTTCTGAAACCCTTTAGCAACTACAATGAATCGTGCCCCATTCCTTTCACTCATCTTATACCCACTTGGTTTAGGACATGGTCTATAGTGTCAATCCCCACTAGGTTGACTACGTCACACCTAGCCCAAGTATCATTTCCTCGTCCTACAGATTCTAGTTACTGCACATGTATCTAAGAGTACCTTACTCTAAACATGTAATGCTTTGGCCAAAGACTTTAGTAACAATCCGACGAGATGCCATGGGTATACATCTCCTCGCAAGGAGTGGTGAATCCTTTATATGTTATTCAAACACCTTCAATCACTTTGACTTATACCCAATCATCCCAGGTCCACATCTCCACAGAGATGCTTGCTTAAGATGTCAAAGCATAAGTCTTCATGATCAAGATGACTTGAATACCACAAGTCAAAGGAACATCACACTTAAGCTGCAATAAAAACTTCATTGACATATCTATATATGCAGAGAACCATATGAAGTCTTACGGCTGGTCACTCCAATGAACTAGTTACCATAACTAGCATCCACGATTAACTCCGGACATCACAATGTCTCCAGCCAGTGAGAATCAGCTGCTTGGATACACCAAGGAGTATACCTCGTGCTAGTCTCGACAGAATTGATGGTGTCAAAATCCATCAATTCATCGACTAGGGATAATTCCGATACATCACAATTACACATGTAGAGATACTCACTAGTTGTGATCCAATCACAAATTCTCTCATGCTGTGAATCATATCGGGGACATTCAGTAAATGAGTTTAAGATCTAATCAAATATATGAAAACATGTACACTCAAATAGTGAATCTTCATTTATCAAATAAATGGTACGACCATAAGGCGATTGCCTTAGGACATCTCTCATATATTACTAATAGGCCATTCACCCCCCTCTAGCCGGTCACCAACATTCCAACAAGTGGTATCAGAGCCAAGGTAGCTTGTCGAGGACTAACCGCCGCAACAAGCACAATCAAGGATTGCCGACTCCAACATTCACCCATCGAAGTTTGAAGGAGAATTCTCTTGGTGGAAGAAGAGAATGGAGGTATTCTTCGAAACTGACTTCGAAATTTTATTGATAATGGAAAATGGTTTCGAGATACCTAGGGATGAAGATGGGGAGCAAATAGAGAAGACAAGATGGACAAAGAGACAAAGAGAGGAGTACTTGGCGAATTCGAAGGCCAAGCATCACTTATACAACGTACTCCCCCAACAATAGATCAACCAGATAGGGGAATGGGCAAGCGCCAAGGAAATGTGGGAGAAACTCATAGAGCTCCATGAAGGCACTTTCGAGGCCAAGCTTGCAAGAAGAGATCTCCTTTGCTCCTAATTAAGCAACATCAAACTCGAAAAGGGAGAGAAGGTAAATTCTTTACATTCTAGGTTAAAAGAAATTTTGATTGGACTAACAAGTGTAGGAGAAAAACTCTCCAACCAGGACATGGTCATGAAGGCAATAGATGCCTTCCCTTGGTCATCAAGATGGAGCTTAATGGTGGACTCTTTCTACATATCCAAGAATCTAGAGATAACTGAAGGGTTTTGCGGAGCCGAAGCTTCGCTTCTAACTTCACCTCGGTCGCTTGTGCATAGAAATCCTCTCTACGTCCCCGGATTAAAAAAAATTAATCCAAGACGATGATAGATTACCCAAGCAACTGATCTATCATTGTGCTATTCGATTAGAGTGGTCTCTTGAACAAACTAGTTGTTCATGCAACCTAACTCTTCTCCTCGAATAGCCACGAAATAGATGATGTACGGATCGTCGGTTTTTGTGTTTATCTTCAGGGTCAAAGTAAATTAGCCACATGCAATTACATACATAATACAAAGAAACAAAAGGAAACCAAAACAAGAATTATACCTCTTGTTTACCTCAAGGTCTTCTATTGTATGTCCTTCCTCCTTTTGGACGTCGTATGGGCGACAATCTTCGAAAATTCGAAGCCACCTAGATCACGTTCTTGTAGATTTTGGTTTCATTGATCTGTGAGGGGAAACTTTGCTTCCCACATCACCTCAGTTGCTTGCTCATGGAGATCACATCGATGTCCCCGGATTAAAAAAATTTAATCCTAGACAAAAGGGATTGCCCAAACAACCAAGTCATCGTCGTGCTATTCGTTTAGAGAGGTCACTTGAACAAACTTGTTGTTCAAGCGACCAACCTCTATTCTATGAGTAGCCGCAGAATAGACGATGTATGAATCGCCGACTTTCGTGTTTATGATCGGGATCAAAGTATTATTTAGCCACATACATAAAGTAAACAACCACAAACAACATGCATATAATTGAAAAGCAATTATAAACATAATACAAAAGAAAACTAATCGAATAAACAAGATTATACCTCTTGTTATACCTCTTGATCTTCTATTGTATGCCCTTCTTCCTTTTGGATGTCGTGTGGGCGACAATCTTCCAAAAGTCGAAGCTCCTAGATCGCCAATCTTTCTTCCTTGTTCACTCCGAACAAAGGAAGATCATAAAACAAAACTCTTCTTTCTATCTAGAACTGGCCACCAAGTCAATAGACTCAATGTTATCGCTGGCCAAGGAAGAGAACACGGAGTATGGAAACCGGCCAAAGGAGAAAACATGAGAGCATGGGCGCCGACCAACACTTGGAGAACAGAAAGGAAAGCAATCCTTCTTCTTGTTGCCGCCCAAACCCTAAACCTAGCTCTCCTAATTTCCGGCCAAGGAAGAGGGGAAGAATGATAGGATGAGCAGCGGCCAAGGTAGAGGGAAGAAGAATAGGGGTTGACCAACTTTAGGAAGAAGAAGAATCCTCCTCCACTTGTTGCCGCCCACCACCAACACCCAAACCCTAACCCTAGCCGCCCACTCCTAATCCTATCCCAACAAGGATTGCTTACCGCCCAAGAGAAGCAAACCCTAACCCTCATCCATCATGTTGCTGCCCACCCCTATCACCTCCTTTTATAGAGTTAGGGATAAGACATGATTTAATCTCTTCCATTGGTTCTAGGGATTTAATCTCAACCATCGGATCTAGAGATTTAATCTCAACCGTGGGATCTAGAGATTTAATCTCTACCTTTGGATCTAGAGTTTTGTTGTCATCCATTGGATCTAAGCTTCATGAGGTGTTAATAGGATACAATAGGGACCATGAGGAGGAGTTGGATCTTGGCCACCCATAGATCAAGCCCACATAAAGTCCGATCCATTAATGATAATCCAATCCACTAAAGGATTATCATTGATCTACCTCACCAACCCCCATAAGATAATATGGGCTCCATATATTATTTGTACATTTTCTCTCCGTATTTAAGATCTCGAATGTCCGTCAATTAATTAATTTACTGACCATTAATTAATCAACATCTAACTCCATGAGTAGTACCACTCAACCTTATCATCATGCCAGACCAAGTCCACCTGCAGGGTTTACATGATGAACCTTATGAGCTCCTTAAGGGGACATCATAATCCTAATATATAGGACACGGTTTCCTCCTATAATCAACGACACACCATATAAATAATACCATTTCCCAACTTACCGAGCCTATCGATTTAATCTATAAATCTCGCCCATTGGTAAATCAAAGAAATGAATACTAAGTATATGTGCCCGTTATTAAATCGGGATTAAGAGCATGTACAATATAATATCTGACGTCCGATTCGATTATGTAGTCAGCAATAAATCGAATCACCTCTAAGTCGGTCCTGCTCAATACACACAAAGTGCAATAGTATGATTCTATGGTCAAGACAAACCAATCCCAAATCACACTACAACCATTCCAATTGTTTGTCCAAAACCATCTCGGTTGTGAGCCTTTACTTATACCTTACAAGGAACCGATAAAATGACCTTTCGTGTGACACCACACACCATGTTATTTACAATGTAATGATTAGACAATATGCATAGCCATAAAAATATGCAAACAATGATCATGTGATTCTTATTTCAAAATAAAGATGTTCATATAAAAGGTAGACTTTTCAGTATATATCCCAACAATCTCCCACTTATACTAAAAAACTATGCTGTCCTCAAACTGCCATACATCTGATCCCTATTCCCTCCACATGCGTATCAAAAGCTCTCGCCGGAAGGGCCTTAGTGAAAGGATCTACCAGATTATCCTCTGATGCAATCTTGGCCACAACAACTTCTCCTCTCTTTACGATTTCTCATATCAGTTGGTACTTGCGTTCTATGTGTTTACTAGCATTATGGGCTCGTGGTTCCTTCGAGTTTGCAACTGCCCCACTATTATAACAATAAATTGTGATAGTTCTGGGAAAACTAGGAATCACATCCAAGTCCATTAGGAAGTTCCTGAGCCACATAGCTTCTTTGGCCGCCTCAGAGGCTGCCACATACTCAGCTTCCATGGTAGAGTCTGCCACGCATTTCTGCTTGACACTCCTCCATACAATGGCTCTACCTCCCAAAGTAAACAAAAAACCTATGGTAGACTTACTGTTATCCCTATCAGATTGGAAGTCAGAATCCGTGTAACCCACAGGGAGTAATTTGTCTGCCTAGTAAACTAGCATATAATCCCTAGTCCTTCTCAGGTACTTCAATATATGCTTTACCGCAGTCCAATGTCCCTGTCCTGGATTACTCTGATATCTACTGACCATGCCCATGGCATAGTAGATATCTGGTCTCGTACATAGCATCGCATACATGAGGCTTCCTACTTCCGAAGCATAAAGAACCGCCTTCATCTCCTCTATCTCCTCAGATGTTCTAGGACACATCTCCTTAGATAAAGGAACTCCATGCCTGAAAGGTAGAAAACCCTTCTTGGAGTTCTGTATGCTAAAACCCTCCATAATCGTGTCTTTGTATGAAGCTTGGGATAAGAACAACATCCTTTTCCTGTGATCTCTTATGACCTTGATCCCAAGGATGTGTCCAACTTCTCCCAAGTCCTTCATATCAAACTGTTTGGACAATCATACCCTTATGTCCGATAACACCTTGATATTGTTGCCAATCAACAAAATGTCATCTACGTATAGTACAAGAAATACCACTACGTTTCGGTCACATCTCTTGTATACACAAGACTCATCCGGACTTTGAATAAATCCATAAGACTGGATTACCTCATAAATGAGGATGTTCCAAGACCTCGAAGCTTGCTTCAATCCATAAATGGATCGATTAAGCTTACACACAAGATGCTCTTTGCCTTTAGCAATGAATCCCTCTGGTTGCTTCATATAGATGTTTTCCTCAAGACTTCCATTAAGGAAAGCTGTCTTGACATCCATCTGCCACACCTCATAATCCATATGAGCTGCTATGCATAAGAGAATCCAGATAGACTTAAGCATGGCTACCGGCAAAAATGTCTCCTCATAATCGATACCCTTTTTCTGAGTAGACCCCTTCGCAACAAGCCTTGCTTTGAAGGTCTCAACCTTCCCATCTATTCCTCTCTTTCTCTTGTAGATCCGCTTGCATCCAATGGTTTTTACACCATCGGGTGGTTCTACTAGCTCGCATACCTGATTTGAATCCAAAGATTCAATCTCAGCATTCATTGCACTTTGCTAAGATACTGCATCATTATCTTGGATTGCTTCGTCATATGTCCAGGGATCAGGTTCATGTTCACCAGGGACCAAATCAGAAGACTCTCCCAAGAACATGAATCTATCTGGCTATCTCACAACCCTCCCACTACGATGAAGCATCACCTGTGTATCCTCTGTGACACGCTGTGCAGTGACATGTGGTATATCTTCTTGTATCGGTGGTACTAAAGAAGTGACTTTCCCTTTTAATTCCTCCAGAATAATTTTACTCTTGTGCTTGTGGCTCATGACATAGTCTTCCTCTAGAAATCTGGCGTTCGTGCTAACGATCACCCTCTGATCTCTAGGAATATAAAATAAACCACCCTTCGTTCCTCTAGGATAGCCAACGAACATGCGTACTTCTATACGAGGTTCCAACTTACCAGCATCTGCCTTCAGCACATGTGTTGGACTCCCCCATATCAGAATATGTCTTAGACTAGGCTTTTGCCCAGTCCACAATTCTGTGGGAGTAGAAGACACTGATTTAGATGGAACTAAGTTCAAAATGTACACTGCCGTATATATAGCATATCCCCAGAACGAATCTGGCAACTCAGAATAACTCATCATCGATCTAACCATCTCCATAAGAGTCATATTCCTTCGCTCTGCTACACCATTCTACTGGGGTGTGCCAGGTGTAGTTAATTGGGATTGAATCCCAGCTTCTGATAGGTAATTCCTAAACTCTTCTAAGAGGTACTCGCCACCATGATCAGATCGTAGTGTCTTGATACTTTTACCTTAACGTTTCTCTACATCAGCCTTGAAATCTTTAAACTTGTCAAAGCATTCAGACTTGCGGCGCATCAAGTAAATGTATCCATATCTCGAGTAATCGTCTATAAAAGAGACGAAATACTCGAAACCACCTCTAGCCTGGATAGACATAGGACCACACAAATCAGAATGAACCAATTCTAACACATCTTTGGCTCTATACCCCTTGGCCTTAAAAGACCTCTTGGTCATTTTACCCTCCAAGCAAGATTCACAGGTTGGGAAATCCTCCACCACTAATGAACCCAGAGGTCCATCAGCTATCAACCTTTGAATTCTACTTAGGTTAATATGACCAAGCCTAAGATGCCAAAGATATGTTTGGTTCATCTTGGAAGGTTCTTTTCTCCTATTGGAATTAGAAGATGAGTTATTAATTTCAATATGCATCGTGGGAGCTTTTGGTTCAAGTGTGTATAAATTTCCTATCAATGCACCCGAACAGATAATGTCCCTATTCCTTCTTATAACAACTCTGTCATTAAAAGAATTAGAATATTCATCCATAAAAAATTTAGAAATCGAAATTAAATTCTTTCTAAATAAGGGTACATAAAGGCAATTCTTAAGAACCAAAAGTTTATTTTTCTTAAATGATAAATGAACGTCTCCCACTGCAACAGCCACCACCTTCGTGGCATCGCCCAAGTACACGATAATCTCCCCTTCAGCCAGTCGTCTGGTTTCCTGGAACCCCTACAAAGTATTGCAGACATGATCAGTGGCTCCTGTATCTACACACCAGGTGCCGGTAGATAACACCGCTAAATATGTTTCAACGACTAGACCAAAAGATATACCTTTGTTCTTGCGGTTGGGGCAGTCCTTCTTCCAGTGTCTAGTCTTCTTACATGTGAAGCACTTGCCTTTCGGCTTCTTCACTCCTCCCTGAGTACCTCCCACCGCCTTCGCCCCAGTTTGTTTCTTCTTCTTCTTGCCTTTCGGCTTAGAAGTAGAAACCTTTTAGGTCACCATGGCATGTGCCTGAGCACTCTGACGAAATAACCCCTCTGCCGCCTGGAGTTCTGTCAGAAGTTCTGCCAACGAATACAACCTCTTGTTCATGTTGTAGTTCAGGCGAAATTGCTCAAAACTCCTAGGTGGAGACTGGAGTATGATATCGACCAGGGTTTCCCCATCGATCTAAGCTCCAAGGACCTCCAGCTCATTCAAATGAGCCATCATCTTGAGAACATCATCCCTTACGGGTGTTCCCTCGATGATGGTGGTCGTCATCAAGTTTCTCATGGTTTCTTGCCTCGTAGCCCGATTTTGGTGTTCGAAAAGCTCTTTGAGATTGAGCATCATGTCATAAGCAGTGGGCATGGCTTGATGCTGATGTTGCAGTACATTTGACATAGAATGCAAAATGTAACACCGCGTCATCTCATCGGCCTTGATCCACTTCTTATAACTCTCTCTCTCCTTTTCCCCAGAATCATCCGCAGGCTTAGGAGGGCACTCTTCGAGGAGTACATATTTGTATTCCTCAGCAGTCAAGACAATGTCTAGATTCCTCTTCCAATCAACATAGTTGGGTTCAATAAGTTTGTTCTCTTTCAGTATCATATCAAGTGGGTTGAAAGTCATTTTGAAAGAAAACCTAAGAATCACATAAATCAAAACATTAGATTTCAAAAAATTATTGATTCCTCAAACAATAAAATTTTAAAATCAACCAACACCTCAAAACATCGAGAATATCATATGCCACGATAGTGTGGACGTATACAAATTCTACATTTGTAAGAGGAGGTTTTACCCATTAATTTTACTATCTTGTCAACCTAACTTTTTGACAAGTAAAATTAATAGTTGGTTTCTCTTTATCCCTACAAATAAAAGCAGTGACTTCGATGGGGAGGATACTTATATTTGTATCTAAGTGTTCACCATTACTCGGTACCAAGGTAATTATCTCAGGTTATGTGCCTTCCGATGGGGAAGTGCACACACTCCTTAATAATTCCCTATAACCATATTTGACCTTGTGATCCGCAAACAAACTCATCCGATGGGGAGGAAGGCACTCAGAGCCGACGCTCAAGTTTGTTTGCATCACATGTCAAATTGTAATGGAGGCCGTTGGAATTTATAAAAATATCCCTCTCCCACTTAGTAATTTGAAATTGAGGAATTTTCCTAGCCTACGACTTGTATATCAAACAAAAAGCAATAAATATGAAAAAAAAATTATTTTCCAACTATTATGCCTTTTGTCTTCAATATGTCTCCCATCGCATGGTCTTCTCGTCTGCTCCTCCTATGCCATGTACGAGCCTTCCGGAGATCCGAGCCGAGACTAAAATCTATTTTAATTTACATCCATCGATCCTATACTCCACGAGGGAGTGTACATGAAATCTAGATCGAAAGTAAACTAAAATAAAAAGAGTGGCTAAACAATGTCGTATCTAATTTACAAAAAATCAAATACTAGCCTCGTCAACACCGAGGATATAACAAAATATAGTATTACACACATACAATAATATACACACATAAGGCCATAATAGTCGGATCTTATGCCTGCAACCAAAGAGTTAAACTACAGATATCCTACTATTATCTAGCATATATAATATATGAAAAATGCATAAGAGTAACCGAATCCTTAAACACACAAAATCGGAAACCATTGCTCTAATACCAATTGTAGGTTTTGGTTTCATTGATCCGTGAGGGGAAACTTCGCTTCCCACTTCACCTCAGTTGCTTGTTCATGACGATCCCATCAATGTCCCCAGATTAAAAAAATTTAATCCTAGACAAAAGAGATTGCCCAAACAACCAAGTCATCATTGTGCTATTCGTTTAGAGAGGTCACTTGACAAACTTGTTGTTCAAGCGACCAACCTCTATTCTACGAGTAGCCGTGGAATAGACGATGTCCGGTTCGCCGGCTTTCGTGTTTATGTTCGGGATCCAAGTATTATTTAGCCACATACATAAAGTAAACAACCACAAACAACATGCATATAATTAAAAAGCAATTATAAACATAATACAAAAGAACACTAATCAAAATAAACAAGATTATACCTCTTGTTATACCTCTTGATCTTCTATTGTATGTCCTTCCTCCTTTTGGACGTCGTGTGGGTAACGATCTTCCAAAAGTCGAAGCTCCTAGATCGCAAATCTTTCTTCCTTGTTCACTCCGAACAAAGGAAGATCATAAAACAAAACTCTTCTTCCTATCTAGAACCGGCCACCAAGTCAATATACTCGATGTTACCGCCGGCCAAGGAAGAGAACACGGAGTATGAAAACCGGCCAAAGGAGAAAACATGAGATCATGGGCGCCGGCCAACACTTGGAGAAGAGAAAGGAAATCAATCCTTCTTCTTGTTGCCGCCCAAACCCTAAACCTAGCTCTCCTAATTTACGGCCAAGGAAGAGGGGAAGAATGATAGGATGAGCACCGACCAAGGTAGAGGGAAGAAGAATAGGGGTCGGCCAACCTTAGGAAGAAGAAGAAGAATCCTCCTCCACTTGTTCCCGCCCACCACCAACACCCAAACCCTAACCCTAGCCGCCCACTCCTAATCCTATCCCAAATAAGATTGCTTGCTGCCCAAGGGAAGCAAACCCTAACCCTCATCCATCATGTTGTCGCCCACCCCTATCACCTCCTTTTATAGAGTTAGGGATAAGCCATGATTTAATCTCCTCCATTGTTTCTAGGGATTTAATCTCAACCGTCGGATCTAGAGATTTAATCTCAACCATCGGATCTAGAGATTTAATCTCTACATTTGGATCTAGAGTTTTGTTGTCATCCATTGGATCTAAGCTTCATTGGTTAATAGGCTACAATAGGGACCATGAGGAGGAGTTGGATCTTGGCCACCCATGGATCAAGCCCACATAAAGTCCGATCCATTAATGATAATCCAATCCACTAAAGGATTATCATTGATCTACCTCACCAACCCCCATAAGATAATATGGGCTCCATATATTATTTGTACATTTTCTCCTCGTGTTTAAGATCTCGAATGTCCATCGATTAATTAATTTACTGACCATTAATTAATCTACATCTAACTTCATGAGTAATACCACTTGTTGGAATGTATACTGAAAGCCTAGCTCTTTTTGTATGAATATTTTATTTTGGAATAAGAATCACATGATCATTGTTTGCACTTTATATATTTATTATATGTGTGTGCATATTGTCTAATATTTTACATTGTAGATAACATGGTGCTTGGTGTGGCACAGAAGATCATGTTATCAGTCCCTTGTAAAATATAAGTAGAGGCTCACAACCAAGATGGTTTTGGACAAACCATTGGCATGGTTGTAGTGTAGCTTGGTATTTTTTTGTCTTGAACATAGAGTTACACTAGTACACTTAGATGTATTGAGCAGGACCGACACAGAGGTGATTCAATTAATTGCTGACTACATAATTGAATCGGACCTCGGATATTATGTTGTACATGCTCTTAATCCCGATATAATAATGGGCACATGTACTTAGTATTTATTTCTTTGATTTACCAGAGGGTGAGATTTAGATAGATTAAATCAATATGCCCGGTAAGTTGGGAAATGATATTATTTACATGGCATGTCGTTGATTATAGGAGGAAACCGTGTCCTATATACTAGGTTGATGATGTCCCCTTGAGGAGCTCATAAGGTTCATCATGTAAACCCAGCTGGTTGACTTAGTCAACATGATGATAAGGTTGAGTGGTACTACTCGAGGAATTAGATGTTAATTAATTGATGGTCAGTAAATCAATTAATTGACGGACATTCGATATCTTAAACACGGGGAGATGGATGTACAAATAATATATGGAGCCCATATTAATTTATGGGGGTTGGTGAGGTAGTTCAATGATGATCCTCTAGTGGAATGGAACATCATTGATGGATCAAGTTTGTGTGGTTCCGATCCATCGGCTGGCCAAGATCCAACTCCTCCTTATGGTCCCTATCGTAGCCTAATATAATCCTCATGAAATCTAGATCCAAGGATGTAAAACAAAACTCTAGAACCAACGGTTGGGATTAAATCCCTAGATCCGATGGTTGGGATGAAACCCTAGAACCAACGGTTGGGATTAAATCCCTAGATTCGATGGTTAAGATGAAACCCTAGAATCGACGGTTGGGATTAAATCCCTAGATCCGACGGTTCGGATAAAACCCTAGATCCGACGGTTGGGATGAAATCCTAGATCCGAAGGTTGGGATGAAATCCTAGATCCGACGGTTGGGATGAAACCCTAGATCCGACGGTTGGGATAAATCCCTAGATCCGACGGTGGAGATTAAATCCCTAGATCCGACGGTGGAGATTAAAGGAAGCTTAAGCCCAATTCTATAAATAGAGGGCTTAGGTTGGGCTGCAAGTAATGGTTCAATTGGAGTTAGGGTTTTAGGTTGGGCGGCTAGGGTTTGGAAGCTTGGGCTTGGGCGGCAACTCTTGGACAAGTGGCCGGCGCCCATCTTCTTCCATCAAGACTTGGCCGGCGCCCATCCTCTTGGTCCCTCTCTTATTCCTTGGCCGGAGGCAACCTCTCTTCAAGGTTGGCCGGCGTTCACTCCTTGGTGGCCGACGCTTCTCCAACCTCTAGGTGGCCGGCGGCAACATTGCAACAAGTTGGCCGACGCTCATCCATTCACTCCTTGGCCGGTTGTTACATCGAGCTCTTTTGATTGGTGGCCGGTTCTAGAAAGGAGGAGTTTTTTGTTTTGTTCTTCTCTTTGTTCGCAGCGAACAAGGAAGGGAAGAACGCGATCTAGAAGGCTTCTACTCGTGGAGGATCTTCACCCACACATCGTCCACGAGGAGGATAGGACATACGGTAGAAGATCGTGAGGTATAAAAGTTTTACAACTTTATTTTCTGATCTTAGCATGTTCTTTTATGTGTTGATTATACAAGTGTGAATTAGTATATATTTTGTATAATCATGGACCCCGAAGACAAACACAAAAACCGACGATCCATCCGTCGTCTCTTCCGCGGCTAGCCAACTAGAAGAGTTGTGTTGCTTGAACAACTAGTTTGTTCAAGCGATCACTCAAGTTGTTAGCACGACGACGAATTGGTTGTGATTAGGAAACTCATCTCATCTGGATTAGTTCTTTCATTAGTGAAAATTTTAATCCGGGGACATGGGAGCCAATGAGCCTCAGAAGCAACTCCCTTCACCACTCAACCTTATCATCATGCCGGACCAAGTCCACCTGCAGGGTTTACATGATGAACCTTATGAGCTCCTCAAGGGGACATCATCATCCTACTATATAGGACACGGTTTCCTTCTATAATCAACGACACACCATATAAATAATACCATTTCCCAACTTAGCGAGCCTATCAATTTAATCTATAAATCTCGCCCATTGGTAAATCAAAGAAATGAATACTAAGTATATGTGCCCGTTATTATATCGGGATTAAGAGCATGTACAATATAATATCTGAGGTCCAATTCGATTATGTAGTCAGCAATAAATCGAATCACCTCTAAGTTGGTCTTGCTCAATACACATAAAGTGCACTAGTGTGATTCTATGGTTAAGACAAACCAATCCCAAATCACACTACAACCATTCCAATGGTTTGTCCAAAACCATCTCAGTTGTGAGCCTTTACTTATACCTTACAAGGAACCGATAACATGATCTCCCGTGTGACACCACACACCATGTTATCTATAATGTAATGTATTAGACAATATGCATAGCCATACAAATATGCAAACAATGATCATGTGATTCTTATTTTAAAATAAAGATGTTCATACAAAAGGTATACTTTTCATTATACATCCCAACAGTTCTTCCCTTCCTTGCTCACTCTGAACAAATGGAAGAATAAAATAAAACTTCTTCTCCTATCTAGAACCGACCACCAAGCCACCTTGCTTGGTGGTTGTCGCCGGCCAAGGAGAGGAATAAGGAGCGTCGACCAACCTTGAAGAAAGGTTGTCGTTGGCCAAAAGAGAGAGAGAGATAGAGAGAGAGAGGGAGGAGTTGCCGGCCAATCTAGAGAGAGAGGGTGAGGCGCTGCCGACCAAGAAGAGCCAAAACTTAATCTTGCCACCGCCCAATTGGAAGAAGACCAACCTTAGGTTGATGCACACCTCTTCTCTCAAGCCAACTCCAAATCCTAACCGACCAAAACCTTGGAAGCAAAACCCTAATCTCTACAAGATTAGTTGCCGCCCATGCCTTGGACTCCTATTTATAGATTTAGGCTTAAGCCTCATTTTAATCTCCACCGTCGGATCTAGGGATTCAATTCCCACCGTCGGATTTAGGGTTTCATTTTCCACCGTCAGATCTTGGCTCCATGAGGGGTTTAATAGGCTATAATAGGGACAATGTGGAGGAGTTGGATCTTGGCCACCCAATGGATCTAGCCCACATAAAGTCCGATCCATTAATGATAATCCATTCCACTAGAGGATTATCATTGATCTACCTCACCAACCCTGATAAATAAATATGGGCTCAATATATTAATTATACAAATATCTCCCCGTGTTTAAGATCTTGAATGTCCGTCAATTAATTAATTTACTGACAATTAATTAATCAACATCTAACTCCATGAGTAGTACCACTCAACCTTTTCATCATGCCGGACCAAGTCCACCTGCAGGGTTTATATGATGATCCTTATGAGCTCCTCAAGGGGACATCATCATCCTAATATATAGGATACAGTTTCCTCCTATAATCAACGACACACCATGTAAATAATATCATTTTCCAACTTATCGAGCCTATCGATTTACTCTATAAATCTCGCCCATTGGTAAATCAAAGAAATAAATATTAAGTAAATGTGCCCATTATTATATCGGGATTAAGAGCATGTACACCATAATATCGAAGGTCCGATTCAATTATGTAGTCAACAATAAATTGAATCACCTCTATGTCGATCTTGCTCAATACACACAAAGTGTACTAGTGTAATTCTATGTTCAAGACAAACCAATACCAAATTACACTACAACCATACCAATGGTTTGTCCAAAACCATTTCGGTTGTGAGCCTCTACTTATACTCTACAAGGAACTGATAACATGATCTCCTATGTGACACTACATACCATGTTATCTACAATGTAATGTATTAGACAAATATGCATAACTATAATTATGCAAATAATGATCATGTGATTCTTATTTCAAAAATAAAGATATTCATGTAAAAGATAGACTTTTCAGTATACATCCCAATAATCTCCCACTTATACTAAAAGATTATGCTTTCCTCATACTGACATACATCTGATTCCCATTCTCTCCACATACCTATCAAAAGCTCTCGCTTGAAGGGCCTTAGTGAAAGGATCTACCAGGTCATCCTCTGATGCAATCTAGGCAACAACAACTTCTACCTCCTTTACGATCTCTCGTATCAAGGTGTACTTGCGCTCTATGTGTTTACTTGCCTTATGGGCTCGTGGTTCCTTCGAGTTTGCAACTGCACCACTATTATCACAATAAATTGTCATAGTTCTGGGCAAACCAGAAATCACATCCAAGTCCATCAAGAAGTTCCTTAGCCAGACAATTTCTTTGGCCGCCTCAAAGGCTGCCACATACTCAGCTTCAATGGTAGAGTCCGCCACACATTTCTACTTGACACTTCTCCATACAATGGCTCCACATCCCAAAGTAAACATAAAACCCGAGGTAGACTTACTGTTATCCCTATTTGATTGGAAGTCAAAATCTGTGTAACCCATAGGGAGTAATTGATCTGCCTGGTATACCAGCATATAATCCCTATTCCTTCTCAGGTACTTCAATATATGCTTTATCGTAGTCCAATATTACTGTCCTGGATTACTCTGATATCTGCTAACCATGCCCATGATAAAGCAGATATCCGACCTCGTACATAACATAGCATACATGAGGCCTCCTACTGCAGAAGCATAAGGAACCGCCTTCATCTCCTCTATCTCCTTTGATGTTCTAGGAAACATTTCTTTAGATAAAGGTACTCCGTGCTTAAAAGGTAGAAAACCCTTCTTGGAGTTCTGCATGCTAAAACGAGCCAAAATAGTGTCTATGTATGAAGCTTGAGATAAGCACAACATCCTTTTCCTGCGATCCATTATAACCTTAATCCCAAGGATGTGTCCCACTTCTCCCAAGTCCTTTATATCAATCTTTTTGGACAACCATACCCTTAAGTCTGATAACACCTCGACATTATTGCCAATTAACAAAATGTCATCTACGTATAGTACAAGAAATACCACTACATTTCCATCACATCTCTTGTATACATAAGACTCATCCGGACTTTGAATAAATCCATAAGACTGGATTACATCATCAAAGTGGATGTTCCAAGATCTCGAAGCTTGCTTCAATCCATAAATGGACCGATTAAGCTTGCACACAAGATGCTCTTTACCCTTTGCAATGAATACCTCTGGTTGCTCCATATAGATGTTTTCCTCAAGACTTCCATTAAGGAAAGCTGTCTTGACATCCACTGCCATACCTCATAATCCATTTGAGCAAAAATACATAAGAGAATCTGGATAGACTTAAGCATGGCTACCAGCGAAAAGGTCTCCTTATAATCGATACCCTCTTTCTGAGTATACCCATTTAGAACAAGCCTTACTTTGAAGGTCTCAACCTTCCCGTCTATTCCTCTCTTTCTTTTGTAGATCCACTTGCATCCAATAGATTTTACATCATTGGGTGGTTCTACTAGCTCCCATACCTGATTTGAATCCATAGATTCTATCTCAAAATTCATCGCACTATGCCAAGATACCGCATCTTTATCTTGGATTGCCTCGTCATATGTCCAGGGATCAGGTTCATGTTCGCTAGGGACTAAATCAGAAGATTCTCCCAAGAACATAAATCTATCAGGCTATCTAATAACCCTCCCACTACGATGAGGTATCACTTGTGTCTCCTCTGTGACACGCGGTGCAGTCACTTGTGGTATATCCTCTTGTACCGGTGGTACTGAAGTAGTGACTTCCCCTCTCAATTCCTCCAGACTCACACCGGATTTGAATCTATAGATTCTATCTCAGAATTCATCGCACTATGCCATGATACCGCATCTTTATCTTGGATTGCCTCGGCATATGTCCAGGGATCAAGTTCATGTTCGCCAAGGACCAAATCAGAAGATTCTCCCAAGAACATAAATCTATCAGGCTGTCTAACAACCCTCCCACTATGATTAGGTATCACCTGTGTATCCTCTGTGACACGCGGTGCAGTCACTTGTGGTATATCCTCTTGTATCGGTGGTACTAAAGTAGTGACTTCCCCTCTCAATTCCTCCAGACCCAGACTTGATTTGAATCCATAGATTCTATCTTAGAATTCATCGCACTATGCCAAGATACTGCATCTTTATCTTGGATTGCCTTGTCATATGTCCAGGGATTAGGTTAATGTTCGCCAGGGACCAAATCAGAAGATTCTCCCAAGAACATAAATCTATCAGGTTGTCTAACAACCCTCCCACTACGATGAGGTATCTTCTGTGTATCCTCTGTGACACATGGTGCAATCACTTGTGGTATATCCTCTTGTATTGGTGGTACTGAAGTAGTGACTTCCCCTCTCAATTCCTCAAGAACAATCTTACTCATGGGCTTGTGGTTAATCACATAGTCTTCCTCTAAAAATCTGGCATTCGTGCTAACGATCACCCTCTGATCTCTAGGACTATAGAACAAACCACCTTTCGTTCCTCTAGGATAGCCTACCAACATGCGCACTTCTGTACGAGGTTCCAACTTACCAGCATTTGCCTTCAGCACATGTGCTGGACTACCCCAAATCCGAAAATGTCTCAGACTAGGCTTTTGCCCAGTCCACAATTCTGTGCGAGTAGAAGGCTCTGATTTAGGTGGTACCAAATTCAAAATATACACTACCGTATCTAGAGCATACCCCCAGAACTAATCTGGCAACTCAGAATAACTCATCATCGATCTAACCATCTCCATAAGGGTCCTATTCCTTCGCTCCACTACACCATCCTGTTGGGGTGTGCCAGGTGCAGACAATTGGGATTGAATCTCAGGCTCTGATAAGTAATTCCTAAACTCTCCCAAGAGGTACTCACCACCACGATCAGATCGTAGTGTCTTGATACTTTTACCTTGATGTTTCTCCACATCAACCTTGAATTCTTTGAACCTGTCAAAGCATTCAGACTTACGGCGCATCAAGTAAATGTATCCATATCTTGAATAATCATCTATAAAAGAGATGAAATATTCAAAACCACCTCTAGCTTAGATAGACATAGGACCACACAAATCAGAATGAACCAATTCCAACACATCTTTGGCTCTATACCCCTTGGCCTTAAAAGGCCTCTTGGTCGTTTTACCTTCCAAGCAAGATTCACAAGTTGGGAAATCTTCCACCGCTAATGATCCCAGAGGTCCATCAGCTATCAACCTTTGAATTCTACTTAGGTTAATATGACCTAACCTTAAATGCCAAAGATATATTTGGTTCATTTTTGAAGGTTCTTTTCTCTTATTAGATTTAGAAGATAAGTTATTTACTTCTATTTGCATCGTGGGAGCTTTTGGTTCAAGGGAATATAAATTTCTATCAATGCACCAGAACAGATAATCTCCCTATTTATTTTTATAAAAACTCTGTCATTAAAAGAAATAGAATATCCATCCAAAAATAATTTAGAAACTGAAATTAAATTCTTTCTAAATAAAGGTACATAAAAGGCAATTTCTCAGAACCAAAGTTTTATTCCTATCGAAAGATAAATAAACATCTCCCACTGCAATAGTTGCCATCTTCGTAGCATCACCCAAGTAAACAGTAATCTCCCCCTCAGCTAGTCGTCTGGTTTCATGGAACCCCTGCAAAGTATTACAGACATGATCAGTGGCTCCTGTATCTACACACTAGGTGACGGTAGATAACACCACTAAACATGTTTCAACGACTAGGCCAAAAGATATACTTTTGTTCTGCTTCCGGTTGGGGCAGTCCCTCTTCCAATGTCTAGTCTGCTTGCAAGTGAAGCACTTTCCTTTAGGCTTCTTCACTCCTCCCTGAGATCCTCCCGCCACCTTTGCTCCACCTTGTTTCTTCTTCTTCTTGACTTTCATCTTAGAAGTCGAAACTTTTAGTTATAGCCCTAGAACCAATCATGTGATGGTTGAATAGGGAACATTTTGTATCATATTCTATAAAGGCAAAGGATTGGTTATTATATTTACGTCTTGCTTGTGCCAGCTAAATTAAATATAATAATGCCCTAGAAAAGTAGGTTCTTATCTACAACACATCAATTGGCAGAATTGATTATGAGAGGCTGTAGAGAACACTTTCCTAAATGTTCCTAGTCAAGTATTAATATGCAAGGGCAATATTAATACATAAAGACTAGCATGTAGGTCAATTGATGACTTGATCTCACAAGTCATGGATATATGATATCAAGTTGACACATGGGTATATATTAGAGAATATATACTGAACTGACCCGCCATAAGAAAGTTTCATGGATCATCATATGAGTGTCATAAACTTTCTCATGTGACTATTGGTATGAATAGTCCTCAAACCTGAAGTCACTACGGTTCCCTACATAAGGAGTTATGTACTTTGGTATTGTCAAACGTCACCCGTAACAGGGTGGACCATAAAGGCAATTACTGGGTATATAACAAATTATGCGGAGGGATGTGAGTGATGTAGATGGGATCTATCCCTCCCATATGACGAGAGTGATATCTGTGGGCCCCTTGATTGAGTAGAACTACTAAAATGCATGGCCATGCTCGAATGAGTCAATATGAGATATTGAGCTCATTTGTTTGAGTTAGTTTACTCAGGATCATGAAACACATAGATTGATCGAGGATGACACGGTCTATGCCTCATTAGTCAATCTGATATCAAGGATAGAAGGACATGGTCATACATTATAGTAGTCACGGAAAGGTTAGTCGGATCTTGACTTATTTCGTAACTTGGGTAGCAATGATGTATTGCTAGATGCCGCTCATTGCTTGTGTATCTAAAAGAGTTTAGATCCACTGCCAACGTTATGAGAGCCTATAGGGTCACACACAAAGAGCATGATGATTAGAAGAATTAGTGCATTCTAGTTTGACTAGAATAATTTGGGAATGAGCTTAAGTACAAAATGGTTTTTGGACTTTAAGCTTAATGAGAATTTTAGCTTATTGATTTAATGAGATTAATTCAATATGCTAAGCTTATTAATTTAATAAGATTAAATAAATATGTTATCTTGATAGCCTAAGCTTAATTGATTTAATAAGATTAATTCAATATGTTACCTTATTGATTTAATGAGATTAATTCAATATGATAACATAAGCTTATTGAATTAATAAGATTAATTCAACATGCATGAATGCCACATAAGCATGCCACCTAAGCATGCCACATAAGCATGCCACCTAAGCTTGATGAGGTGGAAGGAGACAAAGGGTTTTGACCTTTGGAATTTCTCCACATGTGGCCGGCCAAACAAGGTGGAATTTCTCCACCTTGTTTGATTATTTTTCAATGTAATTGATTGCATTGAATGTGATAGGAGGTGAAAGGTTTTTTCAATCCTATAAAACACTCCATGGGGTGGCCGGCCAAACTGGGTGGAAGCTTGAGGCTTGGAGAGAGCTTGGTGGTGAGAGGCTTTGGTTGTGTGGCTTTTGTGAGTGTAGGCTAGCAAGAAGAGTGGTCTTCTTCTTCCTTTCTCTTTTTCCCTACCTTCCTCTCCTTTAGAGACTTCTCTAGCAAGAAGTAAAGGAGAGCTCTTCTAGTTTCTTTTGTGAGACAAGAGCTTGCTCGTGTGGATACATATAGAGGCACAGACATTTGAACGTGCTAAAAGATCCAACAAACCCAAGGAGAAGCGGGAATAAAAAGGGCACGCGACAAAGGTAATATTCTTCTATAAGATAGGTTTTGAGAAATTTATTTTTTGTACGAGGTTTTCTTTCGCAAGGATCACTTGGAAGGGATCCTATTTTTCCATTGCGCATATGCTATTTTGCATAAAAAATCCCTACAGTGGTATCAGAGCCACTTGCGAAAGATCGTATAAAAAATAGGTCTTCTCTATTTTATATATGATATAGAAGTGGGATAAATTTTATTATGAGTTGATAATTGCATTAGCAATTTTTCAAACATAATAAAATATCCGATGTCTTTTAAAAGTTAAAATTGACATGGTGCATGGTTATGGCCTAGTCCCAAAAAGTTTGTGAATGTGTGTGTTGTAATTCTTAATACGGCCTGCATGTCGTGCCTTTCTCCTAAAATTCTTGTTGTAAAATTAGTTTTAGACTCGAATGTAACTCGAGTATTTCTCCTTTTGTGTAACGCCCGCCCTTATCTGCTCTTAGGGCGGCGCTACTTTTTTTTTTCCTTATAACATAACATATATGGATCATTTCTCCTTCTACATACTTAAACATGTTATCATGGCTTAAACCTTCTTTTATACATGCATCACATATCATATTCATAATTAGCATGTTATCTCATCTTATCTCATTTTATAACATGCATAACATCAAGATTCATCCATGAGTTCTAACATACCAAACTTTCATAAGTAATTGAACAGTAACATAACTAAGCAACATTCAATCATGGTACTAATAAATCATAGGTCTTATAAGCGGAAGCACATGTCTTAAGGTGTTCACTGAGTATATAAATATAAGTAGATAGTAATAGGGTCTCTTTCAACCATGCCACTATCACACACACTTGGCCCCTCCTGCTACTTCCTCTTAGTTCATGTTTCCTTTATCTGCAGTATATGGACAACATAAACTATAAGCATATAGCTTAGTAAGATTCTTGCCTACTCACAAAAGCCACAATCTTCATCAAACAATTAGAAAACAGGAGCATACTAGCAAAAATAGCATAGGTATTTCATAGCAACACTATTCATCTGTCGGGTGGTCGCTTCGGAGGCTCATTGGGTCCCATGTCCCCGGATTAAAATTTTCACTAATGAAAGGATTAATCCGGATAGGATGAGCTTCCTTAGTAACACCATTTCGTCGTCGTGCTAACAACTCGAGTGGTCGCTCGAACAAACTAGTTGTTCAAGCAACTCTACTCTTCTAGTTGATTGGCCGCGGAAGAGACGACGGATGGATCGCCAGTTTTTGTGTTTGTCTTCGGGGTCCATGATTATACAATATATATTCATACACACACATGCATAATCATCATATATAAGAACATGCTCAGATCTGAACATAAAGTTAAAATAACTTTATACCTTACGATCTTCTACCGTATGTCCTATCCTTCTCGTGGACGACGTGTGGACGAAGATCCTCCACGAGTAGAAGCCTTCTAGATCAAGTTCTCCTCTACCTTGTCCGCTGCGAACAAAGAGAAAACCACAAATACCTTTCCTATCTAGAACCGGCCACCAAGCTAGGAAGTTTGATGCAACCGCCGGCCAAGGAATGGATGAAGATGCGCCGGCCACCAAAACAAGAGGAGCCGCCGGCCACCTTTGGGAATTGGAGGATGATGATCTTGCCGGCCACCAATGAGAGGAGAACCACCGGCAAAGGAAGAAGAGAGTGGCTAAGATGAAGTGCACCGGCCAAGGAAAGCTTGAATGAATTGGGCGCCGGCAACAATGTTGGATGAAGATGGTTGCCGCCCAACCTAGCTCCAAACCCTAGCCGCCCAACTCTTTCCAAACCCTAATCCCTATTCGAAAATCTATATCTTGCCGCCCAACCCTAAGCCCTTATTTATAGAATTTAGGAGAAAGTTGGTTAACCAAAATTATAGGAACTAACTCCTATATTCTTGCCGCCCAACCCCTAACTCCTTTAAGATTTGTTGCCGCCCAACCCATGGATGAGCCAAACCCTAATTCTAGAATTTAGGCTTAAGCCTCCTCTAATCTCCACCGTCTGATCTAGGGATTTAATCTCCATCGTCGGATCTAGGGATTTAATCTCCACCGTCGGATCTAGGGATTTAATCTCCACCGTCGGATCTAGGATTTTATCCCAACCATCGGATCTA
Organism: Wurfbainia villosa; assembly: GCA_025175895.1. Classification (NCBI taxonomy): domain Eukaryota; kingdom Viridiplantae; phylum Streptophyta; class Magnoliopsida; order Zingiberales; family Zingiberaceae; genus Wurfbainia; species Wurfbainia villosa. Next base: position 39,324,247 of record CM046006.1, read on the forward strand.
GGATTTCATCCCAACCATAGGATCTAGGATTTCATCCCAACCGTAGGATCTAGGATTTCATCCCAACCGTAGGATCTAGGATTTCATCCCAACCGTCGGATCTAGGATTTCATCCTAACCGTCGGATCTAGGATTTCATCCTAACCATCGGATCTATGGATTTAATCCAACTGTTGGTTCTAGGGTTTTGTTTTACATTCTTGGATCTAGACATCACAAGGATTATATTAGGCTACGATAGGGACCATAAGGAGGAGTTGGGTCTTGGCCACCCGATGGATCGGAACCACACAAACTTGATCCATCAATGATGTTCCATTCCACTAGAGGATCATCATTGAACTACCTCACCAACCCCATAAATTAATATGGGCTCCATATATTATTTGTACATCCATCTCCCCGTGTTTAAGATATCGAATGTCCGTCAATTAATTGATTTACTGACCATCAATTAATTAACATCTAACTCCTCGAGTAGTACCACTCAACCTTATCATCATGTTGACTAAGTCAACCAGCTGGGTTTACATGATGAACCTTATGAGATCCTCAAGGGGACATCATCAACCTAATATATAGGACACGGTTTCCTCCTATAATCAATGGCACACCATGTAAATAATATTATTTCCCAACTTACCGGGCTTATTTATTTAATCCATCTAAATCTCACCCACTGGTAAATTAAAGAAATAAATACTAAGTACATGTGCCCGTTATTATATCGGGATTAAGAGCATGTACAACATAATATCCGAGGTCCGATTCAATTATGTAGTCAACACTAAATTGAATCACCTCTATGTCGGTCCTACTCAATACACCTAAGTGTACTAGTGTAACTCTATGTTCAAGATAAAATAATACCAAGCTACACTACAACCATGCCAATGGTTTGTCCAAAACCATCTTGGTTGTGAGCCTCTACTTATATTTTACAAGGGACTGATAACATGATCTTCTGTGCCACACCAAGCACCATGTTATCTACAATGTAGAATATTAGACAATATGCACACTTATATAATGAATATATAAAATGCAAACAATGATCATGTGATTCTTATTTCAAAATAAAATGTTCATACAAAAAGAGCTAGGCTTTCAGTATACATTCCAACAATCTCCCACTTATACTAAAAGACTATGTCGTCATCTCTCTGCCATACATCTGATCCCCATGTCCTCCACATGCCTATCAAACGCTTTCGCTGGAAGGGCCTTAGTGAATGGATCCGCCAGGTTATCCTCTGATGCAATCTTGGCGACAGCAACTTCTCCTAAGCTTTCACGATCTCGTATAAGGTGGTACTTGCGCTCTATGTGTTTACTCGCCTTATGGGCTCGTGGTTCCTTGAGTTTACCATTGCACCACTATTATCACAATAAATTGTGATAGTTAGGGCAAACCGGGAATCACATCCAAGTCCATCAAGTTCTGAGCCATCTGACTTCCTTGCCTCGGAGGCCACATACTCGCTTCCATGGTAGAGTCAGCACGCATTTACCTTGACACTCCTCCATACTATGGCTCCACCTCCAAAAGTAAACACAAACCCAGAGGTTGACTTACTCTTGTCCCTATCGATTGGAAATCCGAATCGTGTAACCCACGGGGACTAATTGATCTGCCCAAAAACCGACATATAATCCTAGTCCTTCTCGGGTACTTCAATATATGCTTTACCACGCGGTCCAATGTCCTGTCGAGATTACTCGATATCTGCTAACCATGCCCGGCAAAGTAGATATCGGTCTCGTACATAGCATAGCATACATAAGGCTTCCTCTAGAAGCATAAGGAACCGCCTTCATCTCCTCTATCTCCTTTGATGTTTTGGGACACATCTCTTTAGATAAAGGAACTCCATGCCTAAAAGGTAGAAAACCTTTCTTGGAGTTCTGCATGCTAAAACGAGCAAGGATAGTGTCAACATATGAAGCTTGAGATAAGCACAACATCCTTTTCTTGCGATCCCTTATAACTTTGATCCCAAGGATGTGTCCCACTTCTCCCAAGTCCTTCATGTTGAACTGTTTGGACAACCATACCCTTAAGTCTGATAACACTTTGATATTGTTGCCAACTAACAAAATGTCATCTACGTATAGTACAAGAAACACCACTACGTTTCCGTCACATCTCTTGTATACACAAGGTTCATCCGGACTTTGAATAAATCCATATGACTGGATTACCTCATCAAAGCGGATGTTCCAAGATCTAGAAGATTGCTTCAATCCATAAATGGACCGATTAAGCTTACATACAAGATGCTCTTTGCTTTTAGCAATGAATCCCTCTGGTTGCCGCATATAGATGTTCTCCTCAAGACTTCCGTTAAGGAAAGCTGTCTTGACATCCATCTGCCAAATCTCATAATCCATATGAGCATCTATAGATAAGAGAATCCGGATAGACTTAAGCATAGCTACCGGCGAAAAGGTCTCCTCATAATCGATACCCTCTTTCTGAGTATACCCTTTCGCAACAAGCCTAGCTTTGAAGGTCTTAACCTTCCCGTCTACTCCTCTCTTTCTCTTGTAGATCCACTTGCATCCAATGGTTTTTACACCATTGGGTGGTTCTACTAGCTCCCAGACCTGATTAGAATCCAAAGATTCTATCTCTGAATTCATCGCACTTTGCCAAGATGTCGCATCTCTATCTTGGAGTGCCTCATCATATGTCCAGGGATCAGGTTCATGTTCACCAGGGACTAAGTCCGAAGACTCTCCCAAAAACATGAATCTGTCGGGTTGTCTAACAACCCTCCCACTACGACGAGGTGCCTCCTGCGTATGCTTTGTGACACGCGGTGCAGTGACTTGTGGTGTGTCCTCTTGTACCGGTGGTACTGAAGTTGGGACTTCCCCTGTCAACTCCTCAAGAACAATCCTACTCGTGGGCTTGTGGTTCATCACATAGTCCTCCTCTAGAAATCTGGCATTCGTACTCACGATCACCTTCTGATCTCTAGGACTATAGAATAAACCACCCTTCATTCCCTTAGGGTAGCCAACAAACAAGCGCACTTCTGTACGAGATTCCAACTTACCAGCATCTCCCTTCAGCACATGTGCTGGACTACCCCAAATCCGAATATGTCTTAGACTAGGCTTTCGCCCAGTCCACAACTCTGTGGGAGTAGAGGGTACTGACTTAGATGGAACCAAGTTCAGAATGTGTGCTGCTGTTTCCAGAGCAAACCCCCAGAACGAATCAGGTAACTCAGAATAACTCATCATAGATCTGACCATCTCCATAAGAGTCCTATTCCTTCGCTCTGCTACACCATTCTGCTGGGGTGTGCCAGGTGCAGACAATTGGGATTGAATCCCAGCCTCTGATAAGTAACTCCTAAACTCTCCTAAGAGGTACTCGCCACCACGATCAGATCGTAATGTCTTGATACTTTTACCTTGACGGTTCTCCACATCAGCCTTGAATTCTTTGAACCTGTCAAAGCATTCAGACTTGCGGCTCATCAAGTAAATGTATCCATACCTTGAATAATCGTCTATAAAAGAGATGAAGTATTCTAAGCCACCTCTTGCCTGGATAGACATAGGACCGCACAAATCAGAATGAACCAATTCTAACACATCTTTGGCTCTATACCCCTTGGCCTTGAAAGGCCTCTTGGTCATTTTACCTTCCAAGCAAGATTCGCAGGTTGGGAGATCCTCCACCACTAATGAACCCAAAGGTCCATCAGCTATCAACCTTTGAATTCTGCTTAGGTTAATATGACCAAGCCTTAGATGCCAAAGATACGTTTGGTTCATTTGCGAAGGTTCTTTTCTCTTATTAGACTTAGAAGATGAGTTATTCACTTCTATATGCATCGTGGGAGCTTTTGGTTCAAGAGTATACAAATTGCCAACCAATGTACCTGAACAGATAATCTCTCTATTTCTTTTTATAACAACTCTGTCATTAAAAGAAACAGAATATCCATCCATAAACAATTTAGAAACCGAAATCAAATTCTTTCTAAATGTAGGTACATAAAGACAATTTCTCAAAACCAAAACTTTATTTCTATCAAACGATAAATAAACGTCTCCCACTGCAATAGCCGCTACCTTTGTAGCATTGCCCATGTAGATGGTAATTTCTCCTTCAGCTAGTCGTCGGGTTTCTTGGAACCTCGAAAGAATTGCAGACATGATCGATGGCTCCGTATCTACACACTCGATAGATAACACCACTAAACATGTTTCAACGACTAAGGCAGAAGATATACCCTTGTTCTGCTTCAGGAAGGGGAAGTCTTTCTTCCCATGTCCAGTCTGTCTACAAGTGAAGCACTTGCCTTTCGGCCTCTTCACTCCCTGAGATCCTCCCACCACCTTTGCTCTACCTTGTTTCTTCTTCTTCTTGCCTTTCGGCTTAGAAGTAGAAACCTTCTGAGCAACCATGGCTTCCTGCCTAAGAGCTCGATTCTGGTATCCGAAAAGTTCCTTTTCCCCAAAATCATCTGCAGGTCTAGGAGGACACTCATCGACAGTTAAGACACTATCCATATTTCTTTTCCAATCATTATTGTTTGGGGACAGTAAGTTTGTTTCCTTTAGTACCAAAGTAAGTGGATTGAAAGCCATTTGAAAATCCTTAGAATCACAATGATCAAAATATTAGATTTCAAATAATATTGATTCCTCAAAACAATAAAATTCAGAAATCAACCAACACCTCAAAACACCGAGAATATCGCATGCCACGATAGTGTGGACGTATACGAATTCTACATTTGTAAGAGGAGGTTTTACCCATTAATTTTATTATCTTGTCAACCTTACTTTTTGACAAATAAAATTAATAGTTGGTTCCTCTTTGGCCCTACAAATAAAAGCAAAGTGACTGATGGGGAGGATACTTTATTTGCATCTAAGTGTGCACCATTACACGATACTAAGGGAATTATTTCGGATTATGTGCCTTACTGATGGGAAGTACACGCTCCTAGATAATTTCCTACAACCATTATTTGACCTAGTGATCCGCAAACAAACCCATCCGATGGGGAGGAAGGCACTCAGAGCCAACGCGCAAGTTTGTTGCATCACACGTCAAATTGTAATGGAGGCCACGGGAATTATTTAAAATGTCCCTCTCCCACTTAGTAAATTGCAAATGAGGAATTTTAAAACCAACACAATATGCATATAAAACAAATAAGCAATAAAAATGGAAAAAACAGAATTTTTCCAACTATTATGGCATTGTCCTCCAATATGCATCCCGTCGTGTCGCCACCTCGTCCACTCCATCTTTTCCCGTGCGCAAGTCACCAAAAAGATCCGAGCCGAGATAAATCATTTTAATTACATCCATTGATCCTATACTCCACGAAGGAGTGTACAAATAATCTAGATCGAAAGTAAACTAAAATGATTGGCTAAACAATGCCGTATTTAATTACAAAAATTAAATACTAATCTAGCCTCGTCAACCCCGAGGATTCAAATAATAAATTTTTACACACATCCATTCACATACACACACATGGCCATAATAGTCGGATCTTATGCCTGCAACCAAAGAGTTAAACTACGCATATCCTACTATTATCCAGCACATATAATATATGAAAAATGCATAAAAAATTAACCGAATCCTAAACACACAAAACCGGAAATTGTGGCTCTGATACCAATTGTCGGGTGGTCGCTTCGGAGGCTCATTGGGTCCCATGTCCCCGGATTAAAATTTTCACTAATGAAAGGATTAATCCGGATATGATGAGCTTCCTTAGTAACACCATTTCGTCGTCGTGCTAACAACTCGAGTGGTCGCTCGAACAAACTAGTTGTTCAAGCAACTCTACTCTTCTAGTTGATTAGCCGCGGAAGAGACGACGGATGGATCGCCGGTTTTTGTGTTTGTCTTCGGGTCCATGATTATACAATATATATTCATACACACACATGCATAATCATCATATATAAGAACATGCTCAGATCTGAACATAAAGTTAAAATAACTCTATACCTTACGATCTTCTACCGTATGTCCTATCCTTCTCGTGGACGACGTGTGGACGAAGATCCTCCACGAGTAGAAGCCTTCTAGATCGAGTTCTCCTCTACCTTGTCCGCTGCGAACAAAGAGAAAAACCACAAATACCTTTCCTATCTAGAACCGGCCACCAAGCTAGGAAGTTTGATGCAACCGCCGGCCAAGGAATGGATGAAGATGCGCTGGCCACCAAAACAAGAGGAGCCGCCGGCCACCTTTGGGAAATGGAGGATGATGATCTTGCCGGCCACCAATGAGAGGAGAACCGCCGACAAAGGAAGAAGAGAGTGGCTAAGATGAAGTGCACCGGCCAAGGAAAGCTTGAATGAATTGGGCGCCGGCAACAATGTTGGATGAAGATGGTTGCCGCCCAACCTAGCTCCAAACCCTAGCCGCCCAACTCTTTCCAAACCCTAATCCCTATTCAAAAATCTATATCTTGCCGCCCAACCCTAAGCCCTTATTTATAGAATTTAGGAGAAAGTTGGTTAACCAAAATTATAGGAACTAACTCCTATATTCTTGCCGCCCAACCCCTAACTCCTTTAAGATTTGTTGCCGCCCAACCCATGGATGAGCCAAACCCTAATTCTAGAATTTAGGCTTAAGCCTCCTCTAATCTCCACCGTCGGATCTAGGGATTTAATCTCCACCATCGGATCTAGGGATTTAATCTCCACCGTCGGATCTAGGGATTTAATCTCCACCGTCGGATCTAGGATTTTATCCCAACCGTCGGATCTAGGATTTCATCCCAACCGTAGGATCTAGGATTTCATCCCAACCGTAGGATCTAGGATTTCATCCCAACCGTAGGATCTAGGATTTCATCCCAACCGTCGGATCTAGGATTTCATCCTAACCGTCGGATCTAGGATTTCATCCTAACCATCAGATCTATGGATTTAATCCAACCGTTGGTTATAGGGTTTTGTTTTACATTCTTGGATCTAGACTTCACAAGGATTATATTAGGCTACGATAGGGACCATAAGGAGGAGTTGGGTCTTGGCCACCCGATGGATCGGAACCACACAAACTTGATCCATCAATGATGTTCCATTCCACTAGAGGATCATCATTGAACTACCTCACCAACCCCCATAAATTAATATGGGCTCCATATATTATTTGTACATTAATCTCCCGTGTTTAAGATATCGAATGTCCGTCAATTAATTGATTTACTGACCATCAATTAATTAACATCTAACTCCTCGAGTAGTACCACTCAACCTTATCATCATGTTGACTAAGTCAACCAGCTGGGTTTACATGATGAACCTTATGATCTCCTCAAGGGGACATCATCAACCTAATATATAGGACACGGTTTCCTCCTATAATCAATGGCACACCATGTAAATAATATTATTTCCCAACTTACCGGGCTTATTGATTTAATCCATCTAAATCTCACCCACTGGTAAATTAAAGAAATAAATACTAAGTACATGTGCCCGTTATTATATCGGGATTAAGAGCATGTACAACATAATATCCGAGGTCCGATTCAATTATGTAGTGAGCACTAAATTGAATCACCTCTATGTCGGTCCTACTCAATACACCTAAGTGTACTAGTGTAACTCTATGTTCAAGATAAAACAATACCAAGCTACACTACAACCATGCCAATGGTTTGTCCAAAACCATCTTGGTTGTGAGCCTCTACTTATATTTTACAAGGGACTGATAACATGATCTTCTGTGCCACACCAAGCACCATGTTATCTACAATGTAGAATATTAGATAATATGCACACATATATAATGAATATATAAAATGTAAACAATGATCATGTGATTCTTATTTCAAAATAAAATGTTCATACAAAAAGAGCTAGGCTTTCAGTATACATTCCAACATCATCATCATACCAACGTAATGAAAACATAAGCATGGCATACAATTTACATAAGCATGCTAAACATAATTATCTCTAAGCAAGGCATAAATTAAACATAAGCATTCATAATTGCATAAATCCTAAACATGCATCAAAGACATAATCATAAGCATTCTTAAACTTGAACATAAGCATTCATAATTACATAAATCCTAAACATGCATCAAAGACATAATCCTAAGCATTCTTAAACTTGAACATAAGCATTCATAATTACATAAATCCTAAACATGCATCAAAGACATAATCATAAGCATTCTTAAACTTGAATATAAGCATTCATAATTTCTTAAATCCTAAACATGCATCAAAGACATAATCATAAGCATTCTTAATCTTGAATATAAGCATTCATAATTTCTTAAATCCTAAACATGCATCAAAGACATAATCATAAGCATTCTTAAACTTGAACATAAGCATTCATAATTACATAAATCCTAAACATGCATCAAAGACATAATCATAAGCATTCTTAAACTTGAACATAACCATTCATAATTACATAAATCCTAAACATGCATCAAAGACATAATCATAAGCATTCTTAAACTTGAATATAAGAATTCATAATTACATAAATCCTAAACATGCATCAAAGAAATAATCATAAGCATTCTTAAACTTGAATATAAGCATTCATAATTTCTTAAATCCTAAACATGCATCAAAGACATAATCATCAGCATTCTTAAACTTGAACCTAACATTCATAATTTCTTAAAGGTATTTTCTTTTCAAAACATATACATATAGATACTTCAACATAATCATAACTTGCATGGGGGGCCCCAGGTTAAGTACCACATAATGCGCGTTCCCTAATAGGCTGGGGTAGCGAGCCACCAGACCTACTAGAGCAAGACCTCTTACGTCTTACCAGGGCAAGACCTCTTACGTCTTCTTATGTCCCTATGGATTTGATTAACGACCACCTGACGGGTCGGGTACTTAACCTCTTACAAAGTAAAATACTTAATTCCTTTCTTTCTTGTCTTATCATAAGGAGAGCTCTTAATCCCTACTTGAAAGGGAAGCATCTCCATCTTATCTTATCATAAGGAGAGCTCTTAATCCCTACTTGAAAGGGAAGCATCTCCACCTTAGACATTTCGTAGCATACATGCATTCATAACATAAGAGTACCCTAAAGGGGTCCTAAAGCATAAACATGTTTATCACATAAGCATAATTCATAGACATATTCATGGCATATTAAATCATAAAACATGTTCATCATATAGGCATATTTCATGGCATATTACATCATAAACATGTTCATCACATAGACATATTTCATAAACATATTTCTTGGCATATTAAATCATAAAACATGTTCATCACATGGTCATATTTCATGGCATATTACATCATAAACATGTTCATCATATAGGCATATTTCATAAACATATTTCTTGGCATATTAAATCATAAAACATGTTCATCACATAGGCATATTTCATAAACATATTTCTTGGCATATTAAATCATAAAACATGTTCATCACATAGGCATATTTCATGGCATATTACATCATAAACATGTTCATCATATAGGCATATTTCATAAACATATTTCTTGGCATATTAAATCATAAAACATGTTCATCACATAGGCATATTTCATAAACATATTTCTTGGCATATTAAATCATAAAACATGTTCATCACATAGGCATATTAAAGTCATCCACCTAACATAACTTCATAAGGGGGTGTTTTCATGAACCCTAACCCTAAACCCAAGGTTGTCCGAAACATATAGGGGCACAAAGCTTGGATTTTGTCACCTAAATTTATTCATGTAGGCATATATCATAACATAACTTCATAAGGGGTATTTTCATGAAACCCTAACCCTAAAACCATTGGTGGCCGAAACATATAGGGGTACAAAGCTTGGATTTTTGTCACCTAAATTCATTCATGTAGGCATATATCATAACATAACTTCATAAGGGGTATTTTCATGAAACCCTAACCCTAAAACCATTGGTGGCCGAAACATATAGGGCCATCATCTTGGATTGTTGACACCTAAGAATCCTACTTGAAGCATACCATCTATGAACATAACCTTAGAATCAAGTTCATGCAACCCTAACCCCAAAATCTTGGGTTGGCCGAAACATGCAGGGCTATAATCTTTAGACTTTTGACACCTAAAGATTCCTACTTGAAGCATACAACCTATAAAAATTTCCCTAGTAGCATTTTCATGAATCCTAGCCCATAAACTTAGTTGGCCAAAACATATAGGGCTACAAACTTCATATTTCTTTCATGTAACCTATCCTACAAAACTAATATACTGCAGGTGAGGGAATCTTACATCTTTTGCTTGCTTTTAGTGGGTAGTTGACCTTATGGAAGCCAAGAGCTAGCTTCTCCTTGCTTGGATGGGGTTCGGCCAAAGGTGAAAATGGAGAGGGGGAGAGATGGTTTTCGGTGAGGAAGAAGAAGGGAAGAAGAAGTGGCCAAGTGGAAACTTCCTTCTTCTTTATAAAGGGAGGAAGAGAAGTTTCTCTTCTCTTTTCCATGCCCCTTCATTTACCCTTATCACACTTATCTACAATTTCCCCTCTTCTTCTAATGATATAATCCTATTGGGCTTCTGGTTAGTGGGTGCATCTATAGGGCTTGGCTATCTCTAGAGGTTTGGGGTTCAATTCCTAGGCCTTGCATCTCTTTTTGGCTATTTTCTTTTATTTTTCGAAAAAAGCCCACATCAAGCCCATTATTGTAAAGCCAAAAACTCTCGTAAAATTGCTAGAAATTTTACGGGCGTTACATTTTGTAATATACAAAACAAAGATGGAGGGTCCATTAGAAGATGACGTTACAAGGAGGAAGTCAACAACACAAGACAACCAAAAGGAATCACTTGGGAGAAGATGCTATCCCTAGGTTGACTAATCAATCTTTTCATTGGCTTGAGAAGATTGTAGAATAAGGGTCATAATCATGACACGCTTAGTTTAATATGTATGTGATGCATGTTAATTTAGCTTATATTTGATGTATGCTAATATGTATGTGATGCATGTTTAAGTTTATTTCTTAATAAGTCAAAAACGATATGCCTACCAAAGTTTGGTACTCACTACTTCCTCGATCATTTGTTGTTGGGTTTGCCAAAGCAAAGCAATGCATTTTATCTTGGAAGAGTGCGAGTGGACAATCGTGATGTCCCGCTATCAAACTTGGTTAAGACTTAATTAAGTTTTTCTTAATTAATTAAGAAAGTAGAGGCATATATTAGCTTTGAACATAAGTTTTAAAAATTAGTTTTGTGTGATTTCCGAACATCAGCTTTGTCTTAGAAAGTGGTTGTTGCTCCGATATCAAAGAAGGCCTCTGTGCCTCGCCACGGCTTGGAAGCTGGTTTAGGAATAAGCACTAAACTAATCTAAACTTTACCAAAGCTATTAAAGAGTTACATCAGATGTAATTGGCAAAAGATTGCCTACCTAATCATACTACGTCTTGGGCGATTAGCCAAAGCTAACTCAAGACGAAGTATGATGTGGATCTTTATCCCATATAAATTTATAGCTAAATAGAAGCTAATGATGTAAGCAAAATGTGTTTACCTACATCAATGATTAGCTCATATCAAAGCTATGAGAATTTAGTGGGAGCCTCATTTAATTAAAGGCCTAATTAAATGACTTAGGTATGATACTTAATTTTGCATTTTAATGTTGTAGATCACCATGTCATCTAACACGACACACCCCCTCAACTTGCAATTTGTCCTTGAGAAAGACAAGCTCAATGGAGCTACTTTCTAGACTGGTATAGGAACTTGAGGATTATCCTCAAGCAAGAACGTAAACTGTATGTCCTAGAGAAGTCTACCCCTGAAACACCCGCCCCTGCGGCCACTCGTGTTGAAAAGGATGCTTATAAGAAGCATCAAGATGATGCATTAGATGTGTCATGTCTTGTGCTTGCCACCATGAACTCTGAGCTTCAGAAGCAACATGAGAACATGGATGCCTATGGTATGGTTGAGCATTTGAAACAACTATATCAAGGACAAGCTAGGCACGAGCATTTTGAAGTGTCTAAGGCTCTTTTTGCATGCAAGATGCAAGAAGGAACACCTGTAGGAACTCACGTACTTAAAATGATAGGGTACGTTGAGAACCTTGAAAGACTAGGTTTTCCACTGAGCCAAGAATTGGCAACCGATGTTAACCTGCAATCATTGCTGGAAGCATATAATCAATTCGTCATGAATTATAACATGAATGAAATTGATAAGCCTTTGCCTGAGATTCTCAGCATGTTAAGAACTGCTGAACCAAATCTCAAGAAGAAAGTTAGTAATGTACTAATGGTCAAGAAGGGCAAAGGTAAGCGCAAAGGCAAGGGTAAGACCCAAGCCAAAGGCAAGGCCAATTCATCCACTTCAAAGGGTAAAGGTAAAGTACCTAAGGAAGGGGACAGTTTCCATTGTGGTGAGACTGGACACTGGAAGCGGAACTGCAAAGTCTACCTTGAGGAAGTAAAGAAGAAAAGAAGTGGGACTTCTGCCTCAGGTATACACGTTATAGAAGTTAATCTATCTATTTCTTCTACATGGGTATTAGATACCGGATGTGCATCTCACATTTGTACTAATGTGCAGGGACTGAGAAATAGTAGACTAATGGCAAAAGGCGAAGTGGACCTACGAGTAGGCAATGGCGCAAAAGTTGCTGCTGTAGCTGTAGGAACATATTCTTTGTCTTTGCCCACTGGGCTTATCTTAGAACTAGAGGAGTGCTTTTATGTACCTTCATTAACGAAGAACATAATTTCTGTATCTTGTTTAGACAAGAAAAACTTTTCTTTTATAATAAAGGACAAATGTTGTTCCATTTATTTGAATGAAATGTTCTATTGTAATGCACCACTTATGAATGGTCTCTATGTTCTAGATTTAGAAAACCCAATTTATAACATAAATACCAAATGGTTCAAATCGAATAATTTGAACCAAACATATCTCTGGCACTGTCGCCTAGGTCACATAAATGAAAAACGCATATCCCAACTCCATAAAGATGGATTATTGGACTCATTTGATTTTGAATCATATGAGGTATGCGAATCTCGTCTTTTAGGAAAGATGACTAAAACTCCATTTAGTGGACATGGAAAAAGAGCGACGGACTTGTTAGGACTCATACATACTGATGTATGTGGCCCTTTCAATGTCGAAGCCAGAGGAGGCTATAAGTACTTTATTACTTTCACTGATGATATGAGTAGATTTGGCTACTTATATTTGATGAGACATAAGTCAGAATCCTTTGAAAAGTTTAAAGAATTCAAGAATGAAGTACAAAACCAACTTGGTAAGCATATAAAGCTACTTCGATTAGATCGAGGTGGTGAATACCTTAGTCAAGAGTTTCGTGATCACCTGGCTGAGTGTGGGATAATATCCCAACTCACTCCACCTGGAACACCACAATGGAATGGTGTATCTGAGAGGAGAAATCGTACTCTATTAGATATGGTACGATCAATGATGAGCCAGACTGATCTACCTACTTCGTTTTGGGGTTTAGCTCTAGAGACAGCCACTTTCACACTTAATTGCGTCCCATCAAAAGCCGTAGAAAAGACACCATATACGTTATGGACTGGGAAGAGTCCCAAAATGTCTTTTATAAAGACTTGGGGTTGTGAAGCTTATGTTAGACGTCAAGTCTCAGATAAACTAGGACCCAAATCAGATAAGTGTTATTTTGTAGGATATCCCAAGGAAACTAAGGGATATTACTTTTACAATCCCACACTTGGCAAGGTGTTTGTTGCCAGAAATGTTGTCTTTCTAGAAAGAGAATTTATTTCTAGAAAAACTAGTGGGAGTAAAATTCATCTTGAAGAAATTTAAGATGAAGATAACACTAAGGCTCGATGGAAAATGAACAGGCACCACAAAGTGTTGTGGATGAGGAAAATGTTGCCCAAAGAGTTGTGGAGCAAACACCTGTTCAAGTAGACCAACCTCTTCGTAGATCTGATAGGATCCGTCGTCAACCCGAGAGATATTCTTTTCTCTTGACTGACAACGGTGATGTATTGCTTGTCGATCTTGACGAGCCTACATCCTATCAAGAAGCTATGATGAGCCCAGATTCCGAGAAATGGCTAGAGGCCATGAGATCCGAAATGGAATCCATGTACACTAACCAAGTATGGACTTTGGTTGATCCACCTGAAGGGGTAAAACCCATTGGGTGTAAGTGGGTCTTTAAAGTAAAGACTGACATGGATGGTAATAAGCATACCTATAAAGGTAGATTGGTGGCTAAAGGATTCAAACAAATTCATGGTATTGACTATGATGAAACCTTTTCACCAGTTGCGATGCTTAAATCCATCGGATCATACTTGCTATTGCAGCCTACCACGATTATGAGATCTTGCAGATGGATGTCAAAACTGCTTTTCTGAATGGAAAGCTACTCGAGGATGTGTACATGAAACAGCCTGAGGGTTTTGAAGATCCAAAGCATCTTGGAAAGGTATGCAAACTGCAAAGGTCCATTTATGGACTAAAGCAAGCCTCTCGAAGCTGGAATCTTCGATTCGATGATGCAATCAAGGAGTTTGGTTTCATCAAGAATGAAGATGAACCTTGTGTCTACAAGAGAAATAGTGGGAGCACAGTTGTATTTCTTATCTTGTATGTAGATGACATACTTCTCATCGAAAATGATATTCCCTCACTTCAGTCTGTGAAGATGTGGTTAGGGAATTGTTTCTCGATGAAAGACTTAGGTGAAGCTGCCTATATTCTAGGCATCAAGATCTATAGAGATAGATCTAAAAGATTACTTGGCCTAAGTCAGAGTACATACATTGATAAAGTGCTAGATCGTTTTGCTATGCAAAATTCCAAGAAGGGATTTCTGCCTTTATCACATGGTGTGAGCCTTTCAAAGACTCAATGTCCCTCTTCTAAGGAGGAGAGAGATCGCATGGATAAGATCCCTTATGCATCTGCTATAGGGTCTATCATGTACGCCATGCTTTGTACTCGTCCTGACGTCTCGTATGCTTTGAGCATGACGAGTAGATACCAGTCGGATCCAGGTGAAAGTCACTGGATAGCAGTCAAAAATATTCTTAAATACTTACGAAGAATGAAAGAATATTTCCTGATATTTGGAGGCAATGAGGAGCTAACTGTAAAGGGTTATAGTGATGCAAGCTTCCAAATAGACAAGGATGACTATAGATCGCAATCGGGGTACGTGTTTTGCCTGAATGGTAGAGCTGTGAGCTGGAAGAGTTTGAAGCAGGACACGAGCTTGATTCTACAAAGTAAGTATATTGCTGCGTGCCTGATGCAAAGAAAGGAGGTCGCTTTGGCTCCGCAAGTTCATCAGTGAACTTTGGGTAGTTCCTAGCATTGCAAATCCAATAGACCTCTATTGTGACAACAATGGGGCTATTGCACAGGCTAAGGAACCTCGATCACATCAGCGGACCAAACACATACTGCGGTGCTTCCATCTCATTCGAGAGATCATCGATAGAGGAGATGTGAGGATATGCAGAGTACCGACAGAAGCTAACATCGCAAATCCATTGACCAAGGCTTTGGCATAGAGGAATCATGATGGTCACACTAGGTCACTAGGTATCAGATATTATAGTGATTGGTACTAGTGCTAGTGAGAGATTGTTAGTTATAGCCCTAGAACCAATCATGTGATGGTTGAATAGGGAACATTTTGTATCATATTCTATAAAGGCAAAGGATTGGTTATTATATTTACGTCTTGCTTGTGCCAACTAAATTAAATATAATAATGCCCTAGAAAAGTAGGTTCTTATCTACAGCACATCAATTGGCAGAATTGATTATGAGAGGCTGTAGAGAACACTTTCCTAAATGTTCCTAGTCAAGTATTAATATGCAAGGGCAATATTAATACATAAAGACTAGCATGTAGGTTAATTGATGACTTGATCTCACAAGTCATGGATATATGATATCAAGTTGACACATGGGTATATATTAAAGAATATATACTGAACTGACCCGCCATGAGAAAGTTTCATGGATCGTCATATGAGTGTCATAAACTTTCTCATGTGACTATTGGTATGAATAGTCCTCAAACCTGAAGTCACTACGGTTCCCTATATAAGGAGTTATCTACTTTGGTATCGTCAAACGTCACCCGTAACAGGGTGGACCATAAAGGCGATTACTGGGTATATAACAAATTATGCAGAGGGATGTGAGTGATGTAGATGAGATCTATCCCTCCCATATGACGGGAGTGATATTTGTGGGCCCCTTGATTGAGTAGAACTACTAAAATGCATGGCCATGCTCGAATGAGTCAATATGAGATATTGAGCTCATTTGTTTGAGTTAGTTTACTAAGGGATCAAGAAACACATAGATTGATCGAGGATGACACGGTCTATGCCTCATTGGTCAATCTGATATCAAGGATAGAAGGACACGGTCATACATTATAGTAGTCACGGAAAGGTTAGTCGGATCTTGACTTATTTTGTAACTTGGGTAGCAATGATGTATTGCTAGATGCCGCTCATTGCTTGTGTATCTAAAAGAGTTTAAATCCACTGCCAACGTTATGAGAGCCTATAGGGTCACACACGAAGAGCATGATGATTAGAAGAATTAGTGCATTCTAGTTTGACTAGAATAATTTGGGAATGAGCTTAAGTACAAAATGGTTTTTGGACTTTAAGCTTAATAAGAATTTTAGCTTATTGATTTAATGAGATTAATTCAATATGCTAAGCTTATTAATTTAATAAGATTAAATAAATATGTTATCATGATAGCCTAAGCTTAATTGATTTAATAAGATTAATTCAATATGTTACCTTATTGATTTAATGAGATTAATTCAATATGATAACATAAGCTTATTGAATTAATAAGATTAATTCAACATGCATGAATGCCACATAAGCATGCCACCTAAGCATGCCACATAAGCATGCCACCTAAGCTTGATGAGGTGGAAGGAGACAAAGGGTTTTGACCTTTGGAATTTCTCCACATGTGGCCGGTGATTATTTTTCAATGCAATTGATTGCATTGAATGTGATAAGAGGTGAAAGGTTTTTTCAATCCTATAAAACACTCCAAGGGGTGGCTGGCCAAACTGGGTGGAAGCTTGAGGCTTGGAGAGAGCTTGTTGGTGAGAGGCTTTGGTTGTGTGGCTTTTGTGAGTGTAGGCTAGCATGAAGAGTGGTCTTCTTCTTCCTTTCTCTTTTTCCCTACCTTCCTCTCCTTTAGGAACTTCTCTAGCAAGAAGTAAAGGAGAGCTCTTCTAGTTTCTTTTGTGAGACAAGAGCTTGCTCGTGTGGATACATATAGAGGCACGGACATTTGAACGTGCTAAAAGATCCAACAAACCCAAGGAGAAGCGGGATTAAAAAGGGCACGCAACAAAGGTAATATTCTCCTATAAGATAGGTTTTGAGAAATTTATTTTTTGTACGAGGTTTTCTTTCACAAGGATCACTTGGAAGGGATCCTATTTTTCCGTTGCGCATATGCTATTTTGCATAAAAAATCCCTACAGAAATCTTATGAGCAACCATGGGCTAAGCCTGAGCACTCTGACGAAAAAGCCCCTCTGTGGCTTGGAGTTCTGTCAGAAGCTCTGCCAATGAATACAACCTTTTATTCATGTTGTAGTTCAGGCGAAACTACTCAAAACTCCTAGGTAGAGACTGGAGAATGATATCGACCTTGGTTTCCCCATCGATCTCAGCTCCAAGGACTTCCAGCTCATTCAAATGAGCCATCATCTTGATAACATGATCCCTCACGGGTGTTCCCTCGATCATGGTGGTCGTCATCAAGTTCCTCATGACTTCCTGGCTTGCAGCCCGATTCTGATATTCGAAAAGCTCCGTGAGATTGAGCATCATGTCATAAGTAGTGGACATGGCTTGATGCTGATGTTGCAATACATTTGACATAGAAGCCAAAATGTAACACCGCGTCATCTCATCAGCCTTTATCCAATTCTTATAACTCTCCTTCTCCTTTTCCCTAGAATCATCCACAGGCTTAGGAGGACACTCTTCGAAGAATACATACTTGTACTCCTCAGCAGTCAAGACAATATCAAGATTCCTTTTCCAATTAACATAATTGGGTCCAGTAAGTTTATTCTCTTTTAGCATCACAACAAGCGGGTTGAAAGTCATTTTTGAAAAACCTATGAATCACATAGATCAAAACATTAGATTTCAAAAAATTATTGATTCCTCAAACAATAAAATTTTAAAATCAACTAACACCTCAAAACACCGAGAATATCGTATGTCATGATCGTGTGGACGTATACGAATTCTACATTTGTAAGAGGAGGTTTTACCCATTAATTTTATTATCCTGTCAACCTAACTTTTTGACAAATAAAATTAATAGTTGGTTCCTCTTCATCCCTACAAATAAAAGTAGTGACTCTGATGGGGAGGATACTCCTATTTGCATCTAAGTGTTCACCATTACTCGATACCAAGGCAATTATCTTGGATTATGTGCCTTCCGATGGGGAAGTATACACGCTCCTAAATAATTTTCTATAACCATATTTGACTATGTGATCCGCAAAACAAACTCATCCGATGGGGAGGAAGGCACTCAGAGCTGATGCGCAAGTTTGTTTACATCACATGTCAAATCGTAATGGAGGCCGTGGGAATTTATAAAAAATATCCCTCTCCCACTTAGCAATTTAAAATTGAGGAATTTTCCTAGCACACAACATGCATATCAAACAAGAAGCAATAAACATGAAAAAAAAATATTTTCTAACTATTTTGGCTTTTGTTCTCCAATATGCCTCCCGTCGTATTGCCATCTCATCCGCTCCTCCCTACGCCATGTATAAGCCATCCGGAGATCCGAGCCAAGAATAATTATTTTAATTTACATCCATCGATCCTATACTCCACGAAGGAGTGTACATGAAATCTAGATCGAAAGTAAACTAAAATAAAAGAGTGGCTAAACAATGTCGTACTTAATTACAAAAATTAAATACTACCTCATCAATCCCGAGGATTCAAATAATATTACAATTACACACACATATGGCCATAATAGTTGGATCTTATGCCTATAACCAAAAAGTTAGCCTACGCACATCCTACTATCATCCGACACATACAATATATGATAAGTGCATAAAAGTAACCGAATTTTAAACAGACAAAACCGGAAACCTTGCTCTGATACCATTTTGAAGGGTTTTACGGAGCCGAAACTTCGCTTCTAACTTCACCTCGGTCGCTTGTGCATGGCTATCCTCTCTACGCCCCCGTATTAAAAAAAATTCATCCAAGATGATGATGGATTACCCAAGCAACCTATCTATCATCGTGCTATTTGATTAAAGTGGTCTCTTGAACAAACTATTTGTTCAAGAATCCTAACTCTTCTCCTCGAATAGCCGTGGAATAAATGATGTACGGATCGCCGGTTTTTGTGTTTATCTTCGGGGTCCAAGTAAATTAGCCACATGCAATTACATACACAATACAAAGAAACAAAAGGAAACAAAAACAAGAATTATACCTCTTGTTTACTTCAAGGTCTTCTATTGTATGTCCTTCCTCCTTTTGGATGTCATGTGGGCGACGATCTTCCAAAAGTCGAAGTCTCCTAGATCACGTTCTTCCCTTTCTTGCTCACTCCGAACAAAGGGAAAAATAAAACAAAACTGTTGGATCGAGAAGCGTCGCTAGAGGGGGGTGAATAGCGATCGTAAATCTTTTCTTTTTCGTTCGTTCGATACGCAAAGTAAGCACAGCGGAAAATAAATGAACACGTTTATTTTACTTGGTTCACAACCCAGCGGTTGCTACTCCAAGCCCCTATCGGTCCTAGACCGCGTACGGAGGGCAAAGCACTATAACGTCTCCTCCTCGTTGGAAGTAGGAGACAACGATCACAAAACCGAATATACGAGGATGAGGCAACAACCCTACCTCACCTCGTTATGAAAAAAAAACAAAGAATACAATATCAAAAATATTACTTGATTCTGCTGCCGACGAAGAAGATCGAAACTTGACGTCGCGTCGGCGTTATGACGATGTTGGAGCGTTGGCGTTGTAGGAGCACTTGATGAATAAACTTGATGTGATTTGGAGATGGAATCCTCCCCTCCTTTTATAGAGTTTGGCATCTGAATTTGTCTCCTCTTATTTCGGAACGGATCATGAAGTTGTCCAAATTTTATCGCGAAGTGGCCGCGTCAAACGTTATCCGTTTTGACCTAGCGCAAAAGCTGAATTGTCGCCATCAGTCGACTGATGCCTCCCATCACGGGGATGATCATCGATCAGCGCTCCATTTTCCAGCAGTCGACTGCCAGCTTGGCCACTTCCCTGTAATAAGAGGTTAGCTCGGAAAATGATAAATACGACGGTTTCTAACCGTCCGATCTCAACCTAAACCTTCCACAGGAAGTCTTAGTCGGATCGCCGCCTACGGTCATCCCCGTAAAGAGGACACGACCTTACAATCTCTCACTCACACGAGCTTACCTCGATAGTAGCTCTTGCTTCCGGCCTTCCACTCGATTCCTTCGGCTCCCTCCGAAGTCACTCGAGTGTCGCCCGACCACCGCGGCTTCCTCCGGGTGTCGCAAGCCTTCAGCTCCAGCTTTAACACTTTTCTGCACACTTGATTTAGCTCGTGAGATAACAATGTAGACTTAACTTTGTGTCTTTTCCATAATCAAAACACAGGTTCGATTATCTAGTGCCCCTGCACCAACAATCTCCCCCTTTTTGATCTATGGCAAACCAACACAAAGTTAAGGAAAATTAAAGCATAAAACAAGTATAGTAAATGATGAATGTCATTTTCAAAAACTCCCCCTTAACCAAAACTCCCCCTTAACCCTAGGTGAGTTTTGAATAATTCAAAATTAAATAAATTAAATTTTGTGTTACTCCCCCTTAACTTTCGCTCTTCTCCCCCTTTTGCCATAAATCAAAACAAATGTTGGGGTTTTTATGTAAAATTGAAGTTTGGTATATAAAATAGGGGCTTAAAAACAATATGGTATATGCATGCATCAAGATAAATCAACTATAAGTCCAAGCATGCGTCTAGCAGTAATTAGATAGATTGGTTCGAGGTGTGTCCCTCTGCACCAATAATCTAAATGTTTATAATATAACCCTTAAGGTTAGTTTGCTCTCCCCCTTAGTCAAATATATGAAGTATAAGAGATGTAGGGGGCGCTAAACTTTGGTCTAAGAGTTGTTAAATACAATAGTTGAGAAAATAAGTCGTATTTTGAAGAGGTTATATTTCAATTATCCTTAACATCTCACCCATTCTATGTGTCTCAGAATTTGTTCACCTTATATGTTTTGTGAGATGATTTCCAATTAAGTTGATTAAGTGCATTTAGGTTCAAGTAATTTTATGTTAGATTTGGATTTGACCCTAGGCTTGTCAAGTTTACCTTTTCAAGATCATGGCTTCCAGGTCGTGGCGAGGCACAGGGGCCTTCTTTTATCGGATCATCGACCACTTCCTTAGACAAAGCTATTTTCAAGAAAATGATGACTTGACTCACCTAAGACTATTTCCTAGTCTAACTGGTTATTTTTTTTTGAAAAGAGGCTCCCCGAGGCTCAATCTTTTCGTAGGATTTTAGTTGATATAGTACGTGTTCTAAGTGAGCTCACACATTTTAAAGCACAAACTTTCTAAGTTAAAGCATGCAATTTCTAAGTTGAAGCACAAACATGTTTTGTACTGGCTCCCCCTAGACCGTTGAATCGGTTCGGTCTATCCACATAGTGGATTTGGTCCTTGGGAACCCAGTACGGGTTGGATCCTAGAGTTGAAATCAAAAAGTTCTTAGGGATCCATGCTTGGACATCTTTCCTATGTCGACTTACAATCGACATATACGACCTATTAGTCGTGTTTGAGTTAAACCCTAGTCTAGCCTTGTTGTACACGGCCCTTTGAGATCCAAGTAGGAGGTAAAGTCCTTTGGATCCCGAAGTGAACCTTTCCAACATGTTCCTAAGATCTTCAACTTGACTTTTCAAGAGAGAGTTCTCAACTTCAAGCTTTTCAGCTCGAGTTGGGTCCTCTTCTCGAACTTGACTAGTCGAAGAGGTTAGGGAGACCTTGTGTTTGAGGAGTTTGACCTCCTCAACCAGGGTCTCGGCCTTGGACTCGGACTTAACTAATTTCCTAGACAAAAACCTAACCGTATTATGTAAAGTATTAAATAATGTTTGACTCACTTTAAGGGTATCTTTTGAACCGGATGCGTATCCGTGGCTTGACTTGAAGGTAGCTTCGTAGTCCGAGTCATCCTCAGGTTCTGACTCAAGTTCAGGTTCGATCTCCGTGTCTGACTCAATTGATTTCGCCATGAAAGCTATGTCTTCTCTGTTGTTCCAAGTTGCATGGAAGGCTTTCCTTGCTCCCTTTTTCTTTTGGTTCTCATTCTTCAATTTCCTCCTTTCTTGTCGAACTATTCTCCGCACAATGTTGACTATTATGGCCTCCTCTTCGGATTCGGATTCGTCTTCGGGTTCGAGTTCATCTACTTGCTTAGTAGGTGGCTTCCTTCTTTGTCATGCAAGTAGAGCAATACCTCTCTCGGCCCGGACCACATTAGTTTGCTCATGAAGTTCAAACTCAGAAAATAATTCGTCTAACCTAAGCTTCGAAAGGTCCTTAGAGACCTTGTAGACATCGACCATGGATGCCCACAAGGTAGTTCTAGGGAAAGCATTTAAAGCGTACCTTATAAGGTCTCGGTTCTCTATGGCTTGCCCGATCGAGTGAAGACCATTGACGATGTCTTGGATCCGCGCATGTAATTGGGTGGCGGTCTCGCGATCCTGCATCTTTAGATTGTACAATTTATTTAAAAGTAAATCTCTTTTACATACCTTAGCATCGGGCGTCCCTTCGTGTAGATCAATCAATTTGTTCCAGAGGTCTTTGGCGCTAATGAATGGACCGGTGCGGTTGAGCTCCTCCTTGGACAAGCCACATTGTAATATTTGGGTTGCTCTTGCATCGGCTTCGATTTGCCTCTTGGTTGCATTTGTCCACTTGTTGAAATCCAAGGGCTCTCCTTGATCATTGGTGGGTAGAGCAAAGCCGGTTTGGATTATTATCCAAGTCTCGACTTGTGTTTTCAAGAAACACTCCATCCGACCTTTCCAATAACGGAAATAATCTCCGTTAAAGAACGGAGGTCGGGTGGTGCTATATCCCTCAATGTGAGCCATTAAGTATCTTTCAAAACACGAATAAAAACCAAAGGGAATTCCAAGACTTGGTCTTGGATTAGTAGTGTGGGAAATAAATAGGAAATAAACAGAATTAAATGAGAAAAATAAAAAACTAACAACTTACGACCTTCGATGCCCCCGAAAGGGTACTAGACGTTGGATTTTGGGGCTGGAAATGGCTTGTTAGGAGGGTAAACCCCTATAAAAAATGTAGATCTTTCAGAGAGCTTCGATTTGGTAGGTAGATCGTTATGTGATTCCACTTGTGCGAAAAGTTATGGCCGATTTACCGTCGGCTACTCCAAGAGAGAAAAACTTGCAAGCACACAACCAAAAGAAACGTACCAAGACTTCGTCTTGGATTAGTAGTGCGGGAGGAAAAAGACCCAAAAAAAAATACGAATCAAAAAATACTAACAGAAAACCAAAACGTGCTAGATCGGTGGTTTCACCAAATCTGAGCGCCCCCGCTCTGATACTAATTGTTGGATCGAGAAGCGTCGCTAGAGGGGGGGGGGTGAATAGCGATCGTAAATCTTTTCTTTTTCGTTCGTTCGATACGCAAAGTAAGCACAGCAGAAAATAAATGAACACGTTTATTTTACTTGGTTCACAACCCAGCGGTTGCTACTCCAAGGCCCTATCGGTCCTAAACCGCGTACGGAGGGCAAAGCACTATAACGTCTCCTCCTCGTTGGAGGTAGGAGACAACGATCACAAAACTGAATATATGAGGATGAGGCAACAACCCTACCTCACCTCGTTATGAAAAAAAACAAAGAATACAATATCAAAAATATTACTTGATTCTTCTGCCGACGAAGAAGATCGAAACTTGACGTCGCGTCGGCGTTATGACGATGTTGGAGCGTTGGCGTTGTAGGAGCACTTGATGAATAAACTTGATGTGATTTGGAGATGGAATCCTCCCCTCCTTTTATAGAGTTTGGCATCTGAATTTGTCTCCTCTTATTTCGGAACGGATCATGAAGTTGTCCAAATTTTATCGCGAAGTGGCCGCGTCAAACGTTATCCATTTTGACCTAGTGCAAAAGCTGAATCGTCGCCATCAGTCGACTGATGCCTCCCATCACCGGATCGATGGGCATCGACGATCGCTCCATTTTCCGGTGAATGCCGATCACCTTGGCCACTTCCCTGCAATAAGAGGTTAACTCGGAAAATGATAAATACGATGGTTTCTAACCGTCCGATCTCGACCTAGACCTTCCACAGGAAGTCTTAGTCGGATCGCCGCCTACGGTCATCCCCGTAAAGAGGACACGACCTTACAATCTCTCACTCACACGAGCTTACCTCGATAGTAGCTCTTGCTTCCGGCCTTCCACTCGATTCCTTCGGCTCCCTCCGAAGTCACTCGAGTGTCGCCCGACCACCACGGCTTCCTCCGGGTGTTGCTAGCCTTCAGCTCCAGCTTTAACACTTTTCTGCACACTTGATTTAGCTCGTGAGATAACAATGTAGACTTAACTTTGTGTCTTTGCCATAATCAAAACACAGGTTTGATTATCTAGTGCCCCTGCACCAACAAAAACTTCTTCTCCTATCTAGAACCGATCACCAAGCCACCTTGCTTGGTGGTTGCCGCCGGCCAAGGAGAGGAATAAGGAGCGCCAGCCAACCTTGAAGAAAGGTTTCCGCCGGCCAAAAGAGAGAGAGAGAGAGAGAGAGAGAGAGGGAGGAGTCGCCGGCTAATCTAGAGAGAGAGGGTGAGGCGCCGCCGGCCAAGGAGAGGAATAAGGAGCGCTAGCCAACCTTGAAGAAAGGTTTCCGCCGGCCAAAAGAGAGAGAGAGAGAGAGAGGGAGGAGTCGCCGGCCAATCTAGAGAGAGAGAGGGTGAGGCGCCGCCGGCCAAGAAGAGTCCAAACCTAATCTTGCCGCCACCCAATTGGAAGAAGACCAACCTTAGGTTGCCACCCACCTCTTCTCTCAAGCCAACTCCAAACCCTAGCCGACCAAAACCTTGGAAGCAAAACCCTAATCTCCTCAAGATTAGTTGCTGCCCATGCCTTGGACTCCTATTTATAGATTTAGTCTTAAGCCTCCTTTTAATCTCCACCGTTGGATCTAGGGATTCAATTCCCACCGTCGGATTTAGGGTTTTATTTTTTGCCGTCGGATCTAGGCTCCATGAGGGTTGTAATAGGCTACAATAGGGACCATGAGGAGGAGTTGGATCTTGGCCACCCAATGGATCTAGCCCACATAAAGTCCGATCCATTAATGATAATCCATTCAACTAGAGGATTATCATTGATCTACCTCACCAACCCCCATAAATAAATATAGGCTCCATATATTAATTGTACAAATATCTCCCCATGTTTAAGATCTCAAATGTCTATCAATTAATTAATTTACTGACAATTAATTAATCAACATCTAACTCCATGAGTAGTACCACTCAACCTTATCATCATGCTGGACCAAGTCGACCTGCAGGCTTTATATGATGATCCTTATGAGCTCCTCAAGGGGACATCATCATCCTAATATATAGGACACGGTTTCCTCCTATAATCAACGATACACCATGTAAATAATATCATTTCCCAACGTACCGAGCCTATCGATTTACTCTATAAATCTCTCCCATGTGTAAATCAAAGAAATAAATACTAAGTACATGTGCCTGTTATTATATCGGGATTAAGAGCATGTACACCATAATATCCGAGGTCCGATTCAATTATATAGTCAGCAATAAATTGAATCACTTCTAAGTCGGTCCTGCTCAATACACACAAAGTGTACTAGTGTAATTCTATGGTCAATACAAACCAATACCAAATTACACTACAACCATACCAATGGTTTGTCCAAAACCATCTCGGTTGTGAGCCTCTACTTATACTCTACAAGGAACTGATAACATAATCTCCTATGTGATACTACATACCATGTTATCTACAATGTAATGTATCAAACAAATATGCATAACCATAATTATGCAAACAATGATCATGTGATTCTTATTTCAAAAATAAAGATGTTCATACAAAAGATAGACTTTTCAGTATACATCCCAACAATAACCACTCTAGAGCAATTCTTTTGCACCATGGAGTTGCATGAGACAAGGCTTGAGAGAGTAATTGAAGAATCAAGCATCAAGCCATCAAGAGGAGTAGCAAACAAGGGGAAGAAGAAGAAGATAGAGACTCCCTCCTCCTCCGATGAAGCTTCCTCCTCATCCTCCATGAATAGCAATGAAGATGCTTATATGGTAAGGAAGGTAAGGCGTGCCTTAAGAAATTTAAAATTTAACAAATCTTATGATAGGCGAAGGCACAAGAGGAAGATCATATGCTAAAATTGCCAACAAGAGGGACATATAAGAGATGATTGTCCCCTCTTGAACAAGAGCAAAGAAGAAAGGAGGAGAAAAGTGGAAAAGAAGAAGGGGAGCAAGAAAAAGGAAGAAGAAAAGAAGGCCAAGTAAAAGGGGAAGGCCAAAGCACTCAAGGCAAGGACATGGGATGATCCTTCCTCATCATCATCATCGGAGGAAGAAAATGTGTTTGTCACAAACCTTGCCTTGATGGCATTTGATGATCTAGACTCCACCTCCTCCTCCGAGCAAGAAGAAAGAAGCACTAGTGAGGAGAGCTCTAGTGAAGGGGGAGCTTCATTCTCATCCTCATCGGAATTCGAGGAAGAATACATGGAAACTATGGTAATGAATCTTTCACCTAAGAAAATTGTTTCCATGATCTCTAGCTTGACTAAGGACTTGTTTAGGGATAAAAAAAAAATAAGAGCATGCTAGATCAAATTAAGGCCTTAGAAGAAAAATTAGAACAAGCATGCTTAAATATTAATGATAATATTTTTTCTAGTTTTGAAAATGCATGCTCACATGATAACTATATGCCTTTTGATGTTAATGATGCATGTATTGAAGAAAATAGGGCTTTAAGGGAAAGGGTAGACCATTTGACTAAAGCCCTAGAAAAATTCACAATTGGCTCCAACACCCTTAATATGATTATAGGGTGCAAAAGGGAAAGCTTCAATAGGAAAGGCCTAGGTTATAAGGGAAAGACATATGAAAAGGCCTATAAATGTTTGATTGCTATGAGTCAAGCCAAGAACAAGACAATAGCTAGAAAATGGATCCCTAAAGAATATTTAGTGAACCCCATAGGAAAGAACTTGTATTGGGTTCCTAAATCCATCCTTAAGGGTTAGGAAAACCCTATGTTAGTCAACCATAAGGATTTTACTTATATCATATGTTTTGGTTGACTTGGGATGGCGTGGACTTAATTTTTGAAATAGTGTTGGGTGATGATAATGCACCCATAAATAGTTTAAATCATGCTTTCGGTGATACTTGACTTGTTTTCATGATTTTATACCTAATGCATGATTACAATTTGATTGATACATTTGTTTCATGATCATAATGTGAAATCAATGCATATATGTCTTTATGATCATGTGGTATGTTAGTGTGATACTTAACCATGGGTAGAAATGCCTGAAATTTTGGTTAAGTACAAATACCTTTAGGAACATCTCACATCCCACTATAAGGCTAACTTTGATTGAAAACATAGCATGGGTGAGATGATAGGATGATACAAATGGTCCACTAATGCTTATGGCACTTAGATGAGTCATTATGTGTATCAATAGAGCAATAATAGACCAATCATGGGAAAAACATATGTTTAATTCACAGACATATTGCCCAAAGATCATGGTTGAATATTTTAAATGATTTTAAAACCACTTTATGCTTTTCAAACAGTGAGTTCATGTTTTTAAAAGTTACAAGGCAAAACTAGTTTTAAAAGTGGATACAAAGTTTAGATATTTTTGTAACTTTTGAGTTTTTGCCAAACTATCAAAAATAAAATAATTTTTCATGAAAAATAATTTTTCACTGATAAAGAAACTCACAAGAAATATGTATTTCAAATTTCATGATTTTTTGAATTTCTTAGAATTTTTAACGTATTTCTGAAATTGGATTTCGAAAATCAGAAAACCTGAAATTTGTGTGCCAGTCGACTGATGTATTGTTTATCAGGTTTTGTTTGGTTTTTGGATATTTTTCCTCCTTAGAGTTGATGTCATGTGTGTATAACATTTAGAAAATGTTTTTGATGGTGTCAATGGGGGAGAATTGATAGGTTTAAGTTAATCATGCGAAAAGGAAAAATTTAGCATGTCTTAAGGGGGAGTTGCATGTTTAAGGGGGAGTTTTGATGCTCATATTATTTACATGCTTTTCTTGCTTATGTTTATTGTTATTTGTTTTACCTAACTTAAACAGATTTCCACACATCAAAAAGGGGGAGATTGTTAGGGCAATCAACCCTGCGTTGGAGTCTTGCAGGACTTAGTAATTCGTACATGGAGCTTTGGCAAGTTTCACCAACTCACAACCTCGTGCTTGAGTCAGCGAAGGAGCGTTGCAAAGCCATGTGCTTGATGCATCCGAGAGACCACCAGACGAGATGACTTGAAGTGAAGCCAAGGAAGTAGACTTCGAGGGCAAGAGATGCGAAGGAGCATTGTGAAGCCGTGCGCTTGGTGGTGCTGAGGGACGTGGCCGCGAACGAAGAGAGCTTCGGCGAGGGACTTCAAGTGAGAAGAGAGAATGAGTGAAATATAAGTAGCTCATTAGGTGAACTTGGCCAAATGGCTAAGTATCGGAGGCTCGACCGCAAGGGTTGAGGTTTACCTGACCACCGGACGCTCAAACAGATGTTAAGTTTGAGGTTTAATCGCCGATCACATGTCATGCGCAAATCATCGTCAAGTCGCATGTGACTCAACCGGTATACGAAGTCCGGATTTTGTGTCATCGATCATCGCCATCGCTTTGATAATCGATCGTTGAGACCACATCACCGATGATGGCATCAGTCGACTGGTCATGAGAGTTTCGGGCATAGAATGGTGAGCAATTGAGTGCTCGCTTCCGACACTCGACTGATAGCTCCATCAGTTGACTGATGGGATGATCAGTCGACTGATGTGGGAGTCGTTGGATGAAATCCAATGTGGAAGAAGCCATTATTGGGCAACGACTACAGGAGCAGTCGACTGATCCGGGCATCAGTCGACTGCTAGTGCCTAACAGGAAGAAAACAACCTTCTCTATTTATTGAGAAGGTGTGGGCTTGTGGATGACTAATGCTTATGCTCTAAGTGATCATCCAAGTGCTCCACAAGCTTCCAACTCTTTCTCTTGTTCTTATTTCAAATCCATTGTAAGAAAGAGTGTTCTTGGGTTGTAAGAAGGTTTACCTCCACCTTGCTTTGGCTAAAGGGAGAGACCGATATTGGATTGGTTTCAGAGTGATTCACCGGAGATGAATCAGACCGTGGATTAGCGGCGAGGCCATGAACCACATTATATCTTTTGTTAGCATTGTTTATCTTTGTATTGTTCTTAATTGTCTTAGCTTTATATTTCCACTTGAGCTAACGATAATTATAGACGATTAAGAACGACTTCCACCATACGACGATTGAGGGCTATTCACCCTCTCTAGCCGGCCACCAACGTTCCAACATCTCCTCCCCTTCAATCCTTGAGGTAGAGACTTCCATGACCTCCTCAACCTCTTCAAATTTGGAAGTTGAACACCTATCAACTTCTGGATCTTCATGGGCTTGAGAAGATGAGCATGATTCTCTGGATTCCTCCTCTACTTGAGCCAGTGAGGATTCTTCATGGAGCTTGGCTAACTTACTCCATAGTTCCTTAGAGTCCCTAAACTAACATAATCTAGACAAGACATCATTAGGTAACAAATTTAATAGCATTTGCATTACCTTATCATTTCTTTTGAAATTTTCTAGTTGCTCCCCCGTCCATTTCTTCTTCTAAGTATTCTACCCTTCTTGTCCATAAGAACTTCAAATCCTTGTATTAAAACAAACCAATTTTCTATTTTCACACATAATAAAATGTTCCATCCTCACCTTCCAATATGCAAAGTCTTCGTGGTTGAAGGAAGGTGGAATGTTGATGTCATGACCTAGTCTGAGAATTGGCAACTCCATTCCTTCTAGCGCGTTGCTCTCTTGGTGGTTAGCCCTTTGAATAGCGTCCTCGCTCTGATACCAATTGAGGAGTATTAGAGCGATTTGTTTTTCTGAGAGCCTCGGGCTTTGATACCAATTGTAGGGACCGATGTGGTCACGCTAGAGGGGGGTGAATAGCATTTTGCTGATTTCGTTGGTTTCGATTGCATGCTTGTCTACAATTATTGTTAGTGAAATGGAATATAGAAATACAATATAGACAAGTATAAAAAGCACACAAATAATACACAAAGATTTAACATGGTTCGAAACTAGGGTTCCTACTCCATGGGGCGAGCTCAATAATGAGCTCTAGTGATGCACACCACCACTAATAAACTCCTTCACGGTGACACACCGGAGGTGGAGAAACCTCTTACAACAATAAGAATGAAGATACGAGCAAATAAAAAAATACAACAATAATGTAAAGAACACTTTACAAGAACTTGAATGCTTTGCTTGCTTAATGGTTGCTTTGAAAGACTCTTGAAGATCTAGAATGTAAAAACAATTCCTCCCCAAAATAGCCCCAAAAATCCATGCAAAACCTTCCATCTCGAGCTACTTTTATAACCTGCATCGGACTGATTTCGCACCTTGCAGTCGACTACAAAAAGGCACCACTCGATTGCTCTCCTATCCATTATCTCACAATGACTCCATCCACACTAGAACCTGCCCAATGGATACCTCAAAGAATTGACGAGCTTGACTTCCCGGTTGATTACGAGTTTCGTGTCCACTTAAACGATCGAATATCATCCATGGCGATCGCTAAAGGCTAGTCAATCGCCACAATGGCGATCATCGCTAGAGCTTCACTCGAGAAATCAAAGCTTAGTCAACTATCATACCAGTCAACTGGTCATAATCCTAGTCAACTGATTCAAGTTGATTGGCCTACCAAGTGTCAAACACTCAGTCAGTCGACTGGTCCATAACCCCAGTCGACTGATAAACCTCAAACATGAGGTTTAACTCAAGTATGATCCCCTCATACTTGATAGATCACCCTTAGCCTAGAACTAAGCCTTCTAGCCACCTCCATCAGCCTCACGCCTATCGGATCCCTCCAAGTCCTCCATGACTTGTTCATCCATATGCTAACCTTCAAGTGCTTCCATCGGCTATTGTCATGCTAACTAGGTCTACTTTGCCAAGGTACATTTGGACTTATGCCACCAAGACAAACGCTTAGACTTTACGTCGCCAAACATTGGACTTATGCATCCAAGACAACATGCTTGGACTTTACACTGCCAATATCACACCCTTGGAATTCCCAATTGCCAAGCATCCATACTTGGAATTTTCATCGCCAAAGTTCACTTGGACTTTATGCCGCCAAGACTACACACTTGGACTTATGTCTCCAAGACTATACCTTTGGAGTTTCTTTGTCAAGTACCCATGACTTGGACTTTCCATTGCCAAGACCATGCTTGAACTTTTCATTTGCTAAGACCCATGCTTGAACTTCTCAATTGCCAAGTACCCATGACTTGGACTTTCTATGACAATCACATTGTTAATCATTTTGTGAAACATAAAAATACTACTCAAGTCAAATTCGAGTCCGGTCAATTGCAACCTGGCCCAATTGCACCAACAAAAGTGGGTTCTCACAGTTGTAGCAATTTCTTGTCAAACGTAATATAAATAAGAAGGTCGCCGGTGCTCCGACTATGATCCTCTGATGCTTAAGTCAGACAGGAAGATGAAGATGAAACTAGAAAGTATTCAGTAGCAAAAAATTTTAAAGAGCTTTTCTTTACCTCAACCTACCTTTTTATGGCGTCTCTGAGGTTCTTTGTCCATCCAGATTATACATCGATAATGCCCTTTGTTAGGCTCTTAGGGAACAATCGCTGCAGAGAATCTCCACCTAACATATCGTGTATTAAGGAATGATTATTAGGTGAGGTTGTTAAAGGATAGGACATGACAACTGTCAAGAGGAATCTCCTCTGTGGTCTCGGGGCTTGCACCTCTTCCTGCTTTCAACTCCTGAGTTCCTTACTTTCCCACTTGCCTTGCTCCCGATTCACTTCACTTCTAACTCCTTCATTTCCTGACTTTCTGAGTCACTCCGTTCCCGACTCGTCCTGCTTCTGACTCCTTTTCCTCTTTAATTCTAGAGTCGCTGCGTTCTTGGCTCATTTTCCTTTTGACTCTTCCACCTTCTGACTTTCCGAGTCACTGTGCTCCCAATTTGTTTGGCTTATGACTCCTCCGCCTCCCGATTTCTTGAGTCACTATGCTCCTGACTTGTCCCACTTCTGACTCCTCTAGCTTCTGACTTCTCGAGTCCCTCCACTCCCAACTTGTCCCACTTCTAACTCCTCCACCTCTCGACTTCTCGTGGATCCCATAAGCTGAACTCTACCCATATAATATGACACCCCCTGAATAGTCAGACATGGAGACACAATTATGCCTGATGTCAATGGGTTTGTTCCCTTTACCATAATGCTACTCTCGCACTAGGGTTTAGGGTTCTTCTCCTTAGAATTTTATGCGATGCACACCCTTATCATCCTTGAATTGTAGGATCGCTACTACCGGGAGAGGGGGTGAATCTCTATGGTTTACAAAATGTTCTTTAACTTTTAAAACATTTTTCTTTTGCCTTTTTGAAATCTAGAGTTATTACAGTAGAAAATAAAAAAAAATTAAAAGAAATACACAAGTCCTTTTTTACTTGGTTCACAACCATAATCGGGTTGCTACTCCAAGGCTTGTGACTTGAGTCAAGCTTGTGAATTGAGTCACCTTGATAAGCAATTTACTAAAGTCCCTATGAATCAAGAACCTTTGATATCGGAGCATTTCACTTTTACAAAGATAAGAGGGTAAGGTAACAAGCTGCCTTTCCTCATAAATTAAGTATAATAGTGAAAATTAAAAGACCAAATTGTTGGGGATCCTTGGAAGGCTAGAGGGGGGTGAATAGCCTCTTTTTGTTTCTACAATTTGATTAGCGTAAGCAAAAGAACAATGTACAATGAAAATAAGAAACAAAAGGGTACAAACGCTAACACGAAAATTTAACGTGGTTTGGAGATTATGCTTCTACTCCACGGCGATCCTTAAGGTGGATCAATCCAAGCAAATCTTCCACTAATAAAGCTTCTTTTACAAGACACTCCTCTTTTTACAAATGATAGAGATGAAGATTAGAGAAGAGGAGGTTTAAGAGCACAAGAAAACTTAGAGAAGACTTGGGGAGCTTGAAGAAAAAATTTGGAATGTAAGCACTAGCCTCCTCGAGCAACCCAAGGTCCCTTTTTATAGAGAAAGGGCTAATTTTCTTATTGGGGATGAAGCAGTCGACTGATAGAGCCATTAGTCGACTACTGCTATAGCTGACCTCATCCAACAGCTTTTGACGAACTGGATCTGCGATCGTCATATCCTAACGACACTCCGATCAATAGACTGATCATACCATCAATCAACTGATTGAGCCATCAGTCGAGTGCTCTAAGCGATCACTCGACTGGAAAACATTCTGTACCGATGTCTACTATTAACAGTCAACTGCTAGGGTATAGCAGTCGACTGATGGTTGACCAGTCAACTGCAAAACCTTAGCAGTCGACTGATGGCCCCAGAATTCAGCCCTCATCAGTCGAGTGACTGATCAATTGACTGAGACAACACGACAGTCGATTGATATACTCTAAGTATGATTAAATCATACTTGAAACCAACTCCCTAGACCTAGACTTAACCTTCTAGCTTTTCCTTCAGTCTTGCGCCTCTAGGATCCCTCTGAGTCCGCGACTCCTTCATCCTTGCGCTTGCTTCCAAGAGCTTCCATCAGTTTTGTCATGTCTCGGGTTTCTCTTTTGCCAAAGGATCACTTGGACTTTACGTCACCAAGATTATATACTTGGACTTATGCTGCAAAGACCTTGCCTTTGGTCTTCCTTTGCCAAGGTCCTCTTGTACTTTACGCCACCAAGACTATATGCTTGGACTTACGCTGCCAAGACCTCGCCTTGGACTTTCATTGCCAATATCACACTTGGTCTTTCCTTTACCAATTCTTTACACTTGGACTTCCTGTCACTTAACACGTTCACGGTTAGATCATAAAATATTGCCTAACTATAAATTATTATCCAAACATCAAAACACATAAATACTTGGGTCATTGTTGCACCAACAATCTCCCAGTTTTTGATGTTTGACAATCATTTAAGTTAGGTCTTGAAATATGCTCAGAAATAAAACATCATATATCTGTTGGGTTTCCGGCACCGAGGCGTGTGTGTGTTCAATCACGTTTCGTAAACATGAACACAGCGGAAGCAATAAAAATAATAAATCTACATTTATTACAACACACACAATGCACGCATGCATATTACAACAAGTGTAGACATAATCGTAAATTTAAATTTGCAATAAAAGGAAATTTATCTACGTTATACCTTTCGTATGACGTGTAGCGGGAACGGCATCAACCGGAACGATCCTCGCTAGAATTGTCTCTATCTGTATCCACGCCGAGTTCCTCAGGATGACTTCGCTAAGCCACGAGCTTCGTCTTCGTACGGGTTACTAGCCTCGTGTTGAAGACGACGTGTTCGAGAGATGATCACGATCCGAATCCAAATTCGGATCCTAATACGAGTTCTCAAAACTCGCTTCTCCGGAGAGGTATTCGTCAACCAATTGACGAATCCTTCATCCTCCACCTCAGAGGATTACCGGAGATCGAATCCCTGGTAGTTTAGCCGCTGTTGGAGCTCAAACCGTCGTCCAAACGACGCTCCGACGAGAGGAGAAGAAGCTGTCCAGAAAACTGGACAGCTTGGTGGAGGAGTAGGCGCCGGCTAAAACAAGGAAGCCAAGTGCTCACCTTTTCACCGAGGCCTAGGAAGATCACCGGAGGGTCGCCGGAGGATCACCGGCTGAAGCTTGGACGCCGGCAAAAAGCTGGTCAGCGGCTCAAGGGTTGGGCGGCAATGGAGTTGACGCCAACAAGAGGAAGAGGGGTTGCAACTCCAAGCTTAGGTTTTGGATTAGGGCTTAATTATCCATTAAGCCCTTTTTATAGAGAACTAATTCTCTTAATGGTTATTGGATCATAACCATTAGGCCCGCTAACCCGCCTCCATTAAGATAAGTTAAAATAAACCAAACCATGATGGTTTATTTTAAGTTAAAACGAACCGAACCAACTTTTGGTTCATTCGTTTAAAATAACCAACACCCTTTGGTTTATTCTCCTCCAATTGATTAGAACCAAACCATTTTGGTTCATCCATTATGTCGTCATAAGACACGGCCCATCCACGCTTCCATTGCGACTGAAACGATTTCATGCTCGCTTTATGTTTGGTCCAACCAAACCTAGTTTCTCTCGGTCCGAGAATCCCATTCTCAAGCTCGTTTTAAATCCTTTGGATTACGCTCGTTGTGCGTGTGACCAAATAGGTTCTCGGTTTATGTTGGCCGTCTATAATTAACCATTAATTATAGAACGATCATGAGTGGCACCTAGTAGTACATCATGATCCCCAATTAACCAAAAGATCAACTGCTGATCCGTAACTATTTCAAAACCCTTCAAGAAATTCGAATGATTCGCGGCCCCATTCCCTTCACTCATCTTATACCCACTTGGTTCAGACATGGTCTATTGTGTCCCCTCACTAGGTCGACTCACGCCACACCTAGCCCAAGTATCATTTCCTCGCCCACGGATTCTAGTTACTCCACATGTATCAAGAGTACCTTACTCTAAACATGTAATGCTTTGCCAAAGACTTTAGTAAATAATCCGACGAGAGGCCATGGGTATACATCTCCTCGCAAGGAGTGGTGAATCTTTATAGGCTATTCAAACACCTTCGATCACTGACTTATACCCAATCATCCCGTCCACATCTCCTTAGAGATGTTTGCTTAAGATGTCAAAGCATAAGTCTCCATGATCAAGATGACTTGAATACCGCAAGTCAAAGGAACATCGTGACTTAAGCCACAAGAAGAACTTCATTGACATATCTATATATGCAGAGAACCATATGAAGTCTTACTACCGTCACTCCAATGAACTAGTTACCATAACTAGCATCCACGATTAACTCCGACATCACAATGTCTCCAAATGCTGAGAAATCACCGCTTGGATACACCAAGGAGTATACCTGTCTAGTCTCGATGTAACTGATGGTGTCCAAATCCATCAATTCATCGACTAGGATAATTCCGATACATCACAATTACACATGTAGAGATACTCACTAGTTGTGATCCAATCACAAATTCTCTCATGCTGTGAATCGTATCGTGGACATTCAGTAAATGAGTTTAAGATCCAATCAAATACATAAAACATGTATACTCAAATAGTGAATCTTCATTTATCATATAAATGGTTCATACATAAGGCGATTGCCTTAGGACATCTCTCATCTATTACTAACAGACTCCCACTTGGCTAATGCCAATCGCTCACGGTATCGATACCATAAGCTCGAACATGACCCTCAAACTTATTTTGAGGTAATGCCTTAGTCAAGGGATCCGCTAAGTTCCTTTCAGTGGGAATTTTCTCGATTTGTATTTCGTTCCTACTGATGATCTCTCTGATAAGATGATAGCGTAAAGCACGTATTTTGGATCATTGAAGACCTTGGCTCTTTCGCCTGTGCTATTGCTCCATTGTTGTCGCAGTAGACCGGTATTGCTTCAACAATGGCCGGAATCACACCAAGTTCATGAACGAACTTTTTGATCCAAACTGCTTCCTAGACCTGGCCAAGGTCCGGGTCAAACCCGGACCCGACCCGGAACCGGACCGTGGTCAACGGTCCGGTTAACCGCAATCAGCGGTTTGACCGGACCCGTGGCCGGACCGCTATTAGGCGGTCGGTCCCGCTTTTAAAAACCGAACCGGAAAACAGCGGCGACAGGCGTGTCGCCGCGTGCTACTGGCGTGTCGCTGTTTTCCGGTTACACGACACGCCCGCGCTGCGCGGGCGTGTTGCTCTCTGTCAGCGCGGGCGTGTTGCTCTCTGTCCATCACGACACGGGCGTGTCGTACAGCGCGTGCGTGTTGAGCACAGGCGTGTCGACCCGGCGGGTCGCTTTTTTTTTTTTTTTTTTTAAGAAAAAGAACCGACGGCCACGATTTCGTGGCCGTTGATGATCAACGGCCACGATTTCGTGGCCGTTGGAAATTTTTTTTTTTTTTAAGTTTTTTTTTTCCTATAAATACACCTCCATTCTCTTTCATTTTTTCACAAATCACAACTTCTCTTCTCTAATTCTCATTCCGCTTTCAAGTCTCAACTCTCAAGTCATATTTTTACAAATGTCTGGAGCCGGATCAAGTCGTAAGGGTGCGGCCGGTGCCAGAAAGGGAAAGAGCATAATGCTACCACCGCCCGAGTTCGAGTTCGAGCAAAGCGGCAATTCACCTCCATTCGATATCGGCGCCGACTACGATCTTGATATTTCCGATGATGAATTTCAAATACGTCATCATCATCAAAGTCAAGAAAGTAGGAGCAATACATCCAGTACGATGGTGGGTTCTACGGTTACAAGACCAACTCGAGTGCCTCGCCCCGCATCCGATATCTTCACCAAACATTTCGAAAAAGTAACGCTCCCTTCCGGTGATATGCAAGCAAAATGCAAATATTGTTCGAAATGTTACAAATTTCAACAAGGAGGAGGTTACGGAACCCTTACTCGACACGTGGAGAGAAATCATCCGGTGGAAATTGGTATTGATCGTTCTCAAACTCAAATTCCGACATTCTCTTCTCAATCGGGTTGGGGTAACGAATCTAAACTCTTTAAATTTGACGAAACTAAATTTAGAGAAGAAACTGCTAAATTTTGTGCAATTGAACAACTTTCTTTTAGTTTTAGTGATAAATTATCTTTTGAAAATTGGCTTTCTACAAGTGCAAATCCTTCTATTAAACGTATCCCAAGAAATACTCTAAAACGTACACTTTTAAAATTAGTCCTAGAACAAAAACAAGAATTGATTAAAGAATTTTCTAGTTTAAACAGTAAAGTTTCTTTGTGTTCCGATATTTGGAGTGATCATTGGCAAAGTTGTTCATATATGGGTATTACTTGTCATTGGATTGATAATAATTGGGACATTCAAAAAAGATTGCTAGCATATAGATGTTTTAACGAAACACACACGGCACAAAATATTTCACAACTTATTTTTATTATTTTAGAAGAATATGGTCTAACTTCTAAAGTTTTTTCAATTTCTTTTGATAATGCTAGTGCAAATACCTCTAGTATTAGTGAACTTATTGATATATGTAAACCATCAATAGGTGGAAGATTTTTTCATATTAGGTGTACATGTCACATTTTAAATTTGTGTGTTCAAGATGGACTTAAAAATTTAGGATCACATATTCAACCAATTAGGAGTGCAATTCATTATTTATGGACACATCCTCAAGTAATGAAAGAATGGAGAAAATTTTGTAAAATAAATGGCATGAAGCCTAAACGGTTTGCACGTGACGTTCCAACTCGTTGGAATTCTACTTATAAATTGTTGTTATCTACTTTTGAATATAAAGATTTATTATGTATGTTTTTCATCAACATGTTCAATCACGTGATATTTATTTGTTTTCAAATCAATGGAATATATGCACTAGTATTAGTGAAATTCTAAAAGTTTTTAGTGATGCTAGTGACCAAGTATCAGGTGTTTATTATCCAACTTCACATTTAGTTTTAACACATTGTTGTAATATTGCATGTATTTTTAATGAACATATTCAATCAAATGATACTTATTTATCTCAATGTATTTATGTAATAAAGAAAATGGGAAAAATATTTCTTAAACATTCCTGAAATATTTTTATGTGCTTTTGTTTTAGATCCTAGACTTAAATTAGATGGTTTGCAAGATATGTTAGCATTATATTATGAATCTTTAAGTCCTATTACCGAAACTGCTCCTAATATTCCTTTGATTTTGTTTAATATTAAAACACATTTACATGATATTTATAATGAATATAACATTAAATATGGTGAACAAATTATTGGACATGAAACACATCAATCCACTACAACTAGTATTATTACTTCTAAACTCACTAAAGAACAATTGTTATTAAGGCAAGCGGACTAAACGTCCACGAGGATCCTCAAGTTCCAGTCAGGAACTTGAGAATTATTTGACCACTTCTTTTGATTTTAGTGATGCAGATGAAGAAAGCTTCGACATTCTAAAATGGTGGTCGCAAAGAACTCAATTATTTCCAATCTTATCTATAATGGCAAAAGAAATTCTAGCTTGTCCAGTTTTAACGGTTGCAGTGGAACAAGCTTTTAGTATCGGAGGAAATACATTGGACGAGAGACGTTCTAGCTTAAGGCCGGAAAATTTGGAAGCGCAATGTTTACTCAATGATTGGTCAAAAGTTGCAAGTTGAACCCAACATATTAAAAGTGATAAGAAGATCAAGACGAAATGTATGAACATCCTAACTACGACGACGGGAGGAAATACCGAATACGACTGAAATGTATTTGATTTTTTTATTGTAATAGATTTTTTTATTTAAGTCTAAGATGTAATATATTTTGTATTGAGATAATGAAATATTTGATAGAGTTTTTATAAGTTTAATTGTGAATTTTTTTTTATTTTAATTATTTACATCATTTTTTATTTTTTTATTTATTTAACTAAGACGACGATTAACCGGATCGGACCCGGACCCGGACCCGACGGACTCAACCCGGACCCGGACCGGACCGGACCGAACCGCGGTTCCACGACCGATCAGAATCGCCACGAGCGGGCGTTAAGTCGATATTTTGTCAACGGACCCGGTTTCGGCGACCGGACACCGACGAAACCGACCGTGGCCGTCTACCGCTTCCTTCGCGCTCCGGCGCAATGTATTCTGCCTCAGTGGTAGAATCCGCTACGGTCTCTTGTTTGGAACTTTTCCAACTCACTGCGCCCCCATTCAAGGTGAACACGTATCCAGACTAAGACCTGGAATCATCCTTGTCTGTCTGGAAGCTAGCATCCGTAAACCCGCGTATCACCATGTCCCCTTCTCCATATATTAGGAACACATCCTTAGTTCTTCTCAAGTACTTAAGGATCGTCTTAACAGCCACCCAATGATCCATTCCTGGATCGGACTGGTATCTGCTCGTGACACTCAGAGCATACGATACATCGGGCCTCGTACATAACATAGCATACATGATAGATCCTATTGCGGATGCATAGGGAATCTTACTCATGCAAATCCTCTCGTCTTCTGTGCGCGGACACATAGACTTCGAAAGGTGTACCCCATGCCTGATGGGTAGGAAACCTTTCTTGGATTCCGATATGCTAAACCTCTTTAGCACTCGGTCTATGTATGTAGACTGCGAAAGACCAAGCAACCGTTTCGATCTATCTCTATAGATCTTAATCCCGAGGATGTAGGTTGCTTCTCCCAGGTCTTTAATAGAGAATGTCTTGGATAACCAAACCTTCACTGACTGTAAGATTGAAACATCGTTTCCTATAAGTAGTATGTTATCGACATACAATACTAGGAATACGACTGCACTCCCACTAACCTTCTTGTACACACAAGGTTCATTTGGATTTTGTGAGAAATCAAACTTTTTGATTGTCTCATCAAAACGGATATTCCAGCTCCTGGATGCTTGCTTCAATCCATAAATGGACCGTCGCAATTTGCATACCTTGGTTTTATCAACCGATGTGAAACCCTCAGGCTGTATCATATACACATCCTCGAGCAGGTTTCCATTAAGGAAAGTTATTTTCACATCCATCTGCCATATCTCATAATCATAATGAGCCGCTATGGCCAGGAGCATCCGAATGGATTTAAGCATAGCTATAGGCGAATAGGTTTCGTCATAATCAACACCTTGTTTTTGACGATATCCTTTCGCCACCAATCTAGCCTTATAGGTAATCACATTACCATCCATGTCGGTTTTCTTCTTGAAAACCCAC
The DNA here is from genome assembly GCA_025175895.1 of Wurfbainia villosa. NCBI lineage: Eukaryota > Viridiplantae > Streptophyta > Magnoliopsida > Zingiberales > Zingiberaceae > Wurfbainia > Wurfbainia villosa. Next base: position 39,365,578 of record CM046006.1, read on the forward strand.
TTGCACCCTATAGGCTTTATCCCTTCAGGTGGGTCAACCAAGTTCCAAACTTGGTTTTCATACATGGAATCCATTTTCGACTTCATGGCACCAAGCCACTTATCCCTTTCTGAACTTGTCAGCACTTCTTCATAACTGGTAGGCTCCTCATCATCAATGAGTAACACGTCGTTCGATTCGCTTACGAGAAATCCATATCTCTCAGGAATATTGCGTGTTCTACCAGATCTACGAAGATGTGGTGTTACAATAGGTCCAGCCGATTTCTCATCACTATGAGTTGTCGGCTGTTGTGCTTCACCAGGTATCTCATCAATGTCTATTTGAGTCTCTCGAGCCTCCTCAAGCTCGATGACACTCCCACTGTTTTCTTGCAAGAGAAACTGTTTCTCTAGAAACACAGCATGCCTTGAAACAAACACCTTTTGTTCCACAGGATGATAGAATTGGTAACCTCTTGTTTCCTTAGGGTATCCAATAAATAGACATTTATCAGACTTAGCATCCAATTTGTCTGATACAGTCCGCTTCACATAAGCAGGACAACCCCATATCTTCAAGTAAGATACATGAGGTTTCTTACTATTTCATATCTCATATGGAGTAGTTGAGACTACCTTGGTAGGCATTCTGTTTAACAAGTAAACAGCTGTCTAAAGTGCATAGCCCCAAAAGGACTTGGGAAGAGTTGCATGATTCATCATTGACCTGACCATGTCCAACAAGGTCCGGTTACGCCTCTCAGATACACCATTATGCTGTGGTGTATAGGGCGGAGTCTATTGAGACAATATACCATTGTCTCTTAGATAATCAAGAAACTCTTGACTTAAGTATTGACCACCTCGATCCGATCGAAGTATTTTAATACTCTTGTCATGTTGTTTCTCTACTTCATTTTTGAATTCTTTGAACCTTTCAAAGGCTTCAGACTTGTGTTTCATCAAGAACACATACCCAAACCATGAGTGATCATCGGTGAAGGTAATGAAGTAGCTATAGCCTCCTAATGCTTGAGTTGACATAGGTCCACATACATCAGTATGTATTAGACCTAGTAACTCTCCCACTCGTTCACCTTTTCCAGTAAAAGGTAACTTAGTCATTTTGCCTTTTAAGCATGATTCGCATGTATCGTATGAATCCAATTCAAATGATTCCAGAATTCCACATCGGTGTAATTCGAACATGCGTTTCTTGCTTATATGGCCAAGACGACAATGGCACATATAGGAGTCTATTTGATTATCCTTTCGAACACGCTTGTTGCTCACTTCGATATTGAAAACGTCACTGGATACGTCCAACGTATAAACACCATTGCTTAAAGTTCCAGTCCCATAAAGAACTCCATTCAAAGTTATGTAACAACAATTGTTACTAAATGTCAAATGGAACCCATTTCTATTTAGACAAGAAATAGAAATGATGTTCTTTATCAATGAAGGAACATAAAAGCAATTGTCCAGTTCTAAGACAAGTCCTGTAGGGAGTCTCAACAAATACGTTCTGATGGCCAGTGCATCAACCTTTGCTCCATTCCCATCACATAAATTTGACTCTCCCTTGACGAGTCTTCTTCTATTCCTTAGCACATGTATGTCATTACATATATGTGAGCCACTCCCAGTATCCAATACCCAAGTGTCTAAGAAAATAGAATAACAATCAATAACGAAGATACCTGAAGAAGATGAGGCATCCGATGCCTTATCCTTCTTCACGGACTCAAGATAAATTTTGTAATTTCTTCGCCAATGGCCCTCCTTTCCATGATGATGGCAAGTGCCCTTTTGAGTTGGTTCTGCCTTTTTAGCCCTTTTCTTCTTCCCCTTCTGTTGTTCCTTTGACTCCCTCTTAGAACCTTTCTTCGAGGAATCAACTAACAACACCGTCCCCTGCTCATGCTTCTCAGAAGGCTCCACAGTCTTCAGCATGTTGAGCAGTACCACAGATGAATCTTCTTACATCTCAGAGGTGAAGAGGAGCTTGAAGACTTCGAACCTTTCGAATCTCACTTGCTCATCAACCAACTCATAAAGATGAAAGACTACGATATGAGCATCCATATGCTCATGCTATTTTCGTAGCTTGGGTTCCATCATGGCTAGCATGATGCAACTCATTTGTTCAAAATCACTCACATGTTTCTGATAGGCCAACAATTGGTCCAGAGTTGCATTGTCACTAGGATGGGCGGGAAGAGGCGCTTCGAGGACATACGCAAGCTTTTCCACCTTGAGAACAATTCTCAAGTTTCTAAGCTAGTCCAAGAAGTTTGGCCCAGTCAATTTATTTGAATCCAAAATGGAATGCAAATTCAAACACATCATGATCAATATATTAACTTAGAAATACAAAACGAGCATATATGAGAAAATGATTTTAAAATGCATCAATATACATTTATAAATCTCATTCATTGTTCGAATTTCAAAAACCCCAAAATCACTTCGGGAGATCGTAGGTCCATCTCCGAATGGGCTGATATCCATCATAGATAAGAACAACCTTGGAGTGAGTCCAACAAGCCATTCTTAGCTATGATGGTGGGAATCAAGTATACCGATTACATATCATGTATATGTAACTATCACAATGTGCTATCAACTAATTGAATGTTTACACATATATTGGGTTGTTAACACATTAACAAGTATGCATCATATGCATAGCACCCAACTTCACCTCTCTTCACATCGACCTTGGAGTGAGTCCAACAAATCGATGCTCCAAGTTAGAGTCGACCCATTAATCGCGAAATAGTTTTAATATAGTTAGAGCGCATTCAACCAATTAGCCAGGCTTGGAGTGAGTCCAACAACCCAAACTAACGATTGACCTCTGACTCTTACCATATTAGAGTTAAACTATTCCAATGATTTGAACATGTTCAGGTTCGAGCCGGGCTTGGAGTGAGTCCAACAACCCAAACAAGAAACAGAACTCTGGTTCTAACCATATTAATGGAAGGTGTAGGCTTTAATATTGTTTAAGGGTTTTATGTCTCATCCTCTTTGCATGCAAATAACTATTATCTACATGACATGACATACATGACATACATCTACATGTCACGACACGCATGGCATAATGTTATGCATCTAATGAAATTACATGACATACAATTATGTCATGTATATAATTTCCTTATATGTCATAACTATTTATGGAAATAAAATATGTTTAAGATTTGATTCTCAAAATCAAATCATAATTAAATTAGGAAACAAATTTCCAAATCTAATCACATATTTTATTCATGGAATTATTTGATTAAGGAAAATCTATTTAGGAAACCAATTTCCTAAATCATTAAAACTACTTATGGAAATAAAATATTTTAAGATTTGATTTACCAAATCAAATCATGATTAAATTAGGAAACAAATTTCCAGAATCTAATCAAATATTTTATTTATGGAAAATATCAATTTCCATAAATACTTCCAACTTTCCAAAAGTGGAAGATTTCCATAAATACTTCTAGACTTTCCAAAATTGATAAATTTCCATAAATACTTCTAAATTTATAAAATTAGAAAATTTCCAGAAATACATTATGACTATCGCAAAACCATTTTTACGATTATGTCGAAACACAACCTGGGCTCTGATACCACTGTTGGGTTTCTGACACCGCGGCGTGTGTGTGTTCGATCACGTTTCGTAAACATGAACACAGCAGAAGCAATAAAAATAATAAATCTACATTTATTACAACACACACAACGCACGCATGCATATTACAACAAGTGTAGACATAACCGTAAATTTAAATTTGCAATAAAAGGAAATTTATCTACGTTATACCTTTCGTATGACGTGTAGCGGGAACGGCATCAACCGGAATGATCCTCGCTAGAATCGTCTCTATCCGTATCCACGCCGAGTTCCTCGGGATGACTTCGCTAAGCCATGAGCTTCATCTTCGTACGGGTTACTAGCCTCGTGTTGAAGACGACGTGATCGAGAGATGATCATGATCCGAATCCAAATTCGGATCATAATACGAGTTCTCAAAACTCGCTTCTCCGGAGAGGTATTCGTCAACCAATTGACGAATCCTTCGTCCTCCACCTCAGAGGATTACCGGAGATCGAATCCCCGGTAGTTTAGCCGCTGTCGGAGCTCAAACCGTCGTCCAAACGACACTCCGACGAGAGGATAAGAAGCTGTCCAGAAAACTGGACAGCTTGGTGGAGGAGTAGGCGCCGGCCAAAACAAGGAAGCCAAGTGCTCACCTTTTCACCGAGGCCTAGGAAGATCACCGGAGGGTCGCCGGAGGATCACCGGCTGAAGCTTGGACGCCGGCAAAAAGCTGGTCGGCGGCTCAAGGGTTGGGTAGCAATGGAGTTGACGCCAACAAGAGGAAGAGGGGTTGGGCGGCCAAGCTAGGGGTTTTTGGATTAGGGCTTAATTATCCATTAAACCCTCTTTTATAGAGAACTAATTCTCTTAATGGTTACTGGATCATAACCATTAGGCCCGTTAACCCGCTCCATTAAGATAAGTTAAAATAAACCAAACCATGATGGTTTATTTTAAGTTAAAACGAACCGAACCAACTTTTGGTTCATTCGTTTAAAATAAACCAAACCCTTTGGTTTATTCTCCTCGATTGGATTAGAACCAAACCATTTTGGATCATCCATTATGTCTTCATAAGACACGGCCCATCCACGCTTCCATTGCAACTGAAACGATTTCATGCTCTCTTTATGTTTGGTCCAACCAAACCTAGTTTCTCTCGGTCTGAGAATCCCATTCTCAAGCTCGTTTTAAATCCTTTGGATTATGCTCGTTGTGCGTGTGACCAAATAGGTTCTCGGTTTATGTTGGCCGTCTATAATTAACCATTAATTATAGAACGATCATGAGTGGCACCTAGTAGTACATCATGATCCCCAATTAACCGAAAAGATCAACGGTTGATCCAGAACTATTTCTGAAACCCTTCAGTAGCTCGAATGATTCGTGCCCCATTCCCTTCACTCATCTTATACCCACTTGGTTCAGGACATGGTCTATAGTGTCAGTCCCCACTAGGCTGACTACGTCACACTTAGCCCAAGTATCATTTCCTCGTCCTACAGATTCTAGTTACTCCACATGTATCGAAGAGTACCTTACTCTAAATATGTAATGCTTTGGCCAAAGACTTTAGTAACAATCCGACGAGAGGCCATGGGTATACATCTCCTCGCAAGGAGTGGTGAATCCTTTATAGGCTATTCAAACACCTTCGATCACTTCGACTTATACCCAATCATTCGGGTCCACATCTCCTTAGAGATGTTTGCTTAAGATGTCAAAGCATAAGTCTCCATGATCAAGATGACTTGAATACCGCAAGTCAAAGGAACATCGCACTTAAGCTACAGTAAGAACTTCATTGACATATCTATATATGCAGAGAACCATATGAAGTCTTACGACTGGTCACTCCAATGAACTAGTTACCATAACTAGCATCCACGATCAAATCCGGACATCACAATGTCTCCAGCCAGTGAGAATCAGCTGCTTGGATACACCAAGGAGTATACCTCGTGCTAGTCTCGACAGAATTGATGGTCTCCAAATCCATCAATTCATTGACTAGGGATAATTCCGATACATCACAATTACACATGTAGAGATACTCACTAGTTGTGATCCAATCACAAATTCTCTCATGCTGTGAATCGCATCGTGGACATTCAGTAAATGAGTTTAAGATCCAATCAAATACATGAAACATGTATACTCAAATAGTGAATCTTCATTTATCATATAAATGGTTCATACATAAGGCGATTGCCTTAGGACATCTCTCATATATTACTAACAATATCAATATGAATTCTAACTTAAATTCTCCTTCTCCCCCTTTGACACACATCAAAAAGAGAAGGACTAATAGAAATTAAGTTAATCATGAATGATGTTTGTCATGCCTTAAACCAAGGTATAAGATAGAAAATAGGGCTCCCCCTTAATCCAAGACATGGAACATGTTGAGCAAAGCATGAAACAATAGACAAGAAATATCTCTTATCTTTGCACCAACAATAGACATGATATATATTTAGGAAATAAAAAGATTGCATAATAATAGCTCCCCCTAAATCATTGCATCAATCAGTCCTATACCCTCTTTAATTACTTGGATTATCATACCATAGGGTTAGGACACTTAAGATTGCATTTAACACAAAGAAATAAGGTTGATTTTCAGAAATATCAGCGTGGCAGTCGACTGAATACTGAGGCAGTCGACTGACGAGCCTAAAATGCCAATTTCAGAATTTCAGTCAAACTTCAAAAATGTGCCAAAAATTCAAGAAACATCAAAAAATCATGAAATTTTGTGGACACATTTCTGAAATCATATTCTATCAAGGAAAAATAATTTTAAAAAAATATATCTTTCGCATATTTTGAAAATGATACAAATTTGAAAACTAGCAAAATCTTTAAGGTTTTTGCAAACTTTGTATCACTTTTGCTTATCAAGTGAAAACTATTTTTCAAAATATGATAAACATAGTTTAAAATATATTATATTTGACATTTCCAATCATATTCTTAGAGCTATATACACATTAATTGTACACAAGCCTTCCCAATGATTGGTCCAATTAAGGATCAATGTCTCTAGATGGCACCTTGGTTCATAGTAATGGATCATAACAAGCATGATGAACCATGTGCATCTTCCTAACATCTCACATGATGTCTAAGTGACTCAATACAAAAATCATGGTTTTTTAGGTATTTTGTGAAATGCTATAGAGGTATAATCCTAGGGTTTTTATAGGACCATGCAAAACTAAATCTCTATTCTACTAAGCACATTCCAAGTTCTCTCCTAAGTGATGAAAAATCTGCTTCGGGGAGAGCCTTGGTGAAAATGTCGGCTAGGTTGGACTTGGATTCTTGGATTCTATGTAGTTGAGTTCAATGCCCCCCTTTTTCATATGATCTCTAATGAAGTGATGCTTCACTTCAATGTGCTTTGTCCTAGAGTGATGTACTGAATTTTTGGTCAAATTTATGGTACTCACATTATCACAATAGAATTTGACATTGGAGTAGTATAGCTCATAGTCCTCTAGTGTGTGTCTCATCCAAAGCAATTGAGCTACACAACCACCCATAGTCACATACTCGGGCTCGGTGGTGGATAAAGTAACACAAGGTTTCTTTCTCCTACTCCAACTAACTAGGGAGGATCCAAGAAATTGTCATCCACCACTAGCACTCTTCCGATCCAAATTGCAACTCGCATAGTTGAAATTGGTGTACCCAACCAAATCAAAAGACTTAGTCCTAGGGTACCAAAGTCCTTCATTTAATGTGCCTTTGATATATCTTAAAATTCTCTTAACAACTACTAAATGGGACTCTTTGGAACAAGATTGGTATCTTGCACACATACCTATCGCAAATAAGATATCGGGTCTACAAGTGGTTTGGTATAATAGACTACCAATCATACTCCTATAACGTTTTAGGTCAATTGATTTACCTTCATGGTAATTGTCTATTTTAGTATTAGTTTCCATTGGGGTTGAAACTACCTTAGCATTTTCCAAACCAAATTTCTTGATCATTTCTTTGGCATATTTGGTTTGGTATATATCGATTCCTTCATTAGTTTGTTTGACTTGTAAACCTAAGAAAAAATTTAATTCTACAACTATACTCATTTCAAACTCATTCTCCAGATTTTTGATAAAGTCTTGAAGGAGCTCATCATTTGTTGACCCAAAAATGATGTCATCTACATATACTTGGGCCACAAAGATATCCTTTGACTTTGACTTAATGAAGAGAGTTTGATCTACTTGACCCCTTCTAAAATCCTTAGAAACTAAGAAAGATGTTAATCTTTCATACCAAGCCCGGGGAGCTTGTTTTAACCCGTATAAAGCTTTTATAAGCTTGTATACATGGTTTGCATAGTCTATATTCTCAAAACCGAGAGGTTGTTCTACATACACTTCTTCCTTAATGAACCCGTTTAGGAATGCCGATTTTACATCCATTTGATGGAGTTTAAAACCCATGTAAGATACATATCCTAATAGGATTCTAATTGATTCTAACCTAGAAACTAGGGCATAAGTTTCATCATAGTGAATTCCTTCAACTTGATTAAAGCCTCTTGCAACTAACCTAGCCTTATTTCTAGTTTTGTTACTTTGATCATTTAATTTATTCCTAAAGACCCATCTTGTAGTAATAATGGTGCTATCATTGGGTCTAGGGACTAGCTCTCATACTTGACTCCTCTCAAATTGAGCCAATTCTTCTTGCATTGCTAAGATCCAATCCAGATCAAGTAATGCATCATTGATAGATTTGGGCTCAAATTGTGAGATGAGAGCTATTTGACTAGAGGGAGCTCTAAGAAAAGACCTAGTTCTAATACCTTGAGATAATTCTCCTACAACTTGGTCTAGAGGATGATTTTAATGAATTCTTATTGTTCTAGGAGGTGTTTCAAGTTGATTTAGATCATTGTTATCCTCCTTTCTCCTCTCATCATTGGAATCTCCTCTTCCTCCCCCTTAATCATTGCCCCCTAAGGTCAAATTTTGATATTTTTGGGTAATATCTTGGTTTTTGTCATCGATATCAATATCAATGGAGGATTTCCTAGGGTAAGTGGTATAGGTTTCATCAAATTGAACATTTGAGGATTCCTCAACCTTTTGAGTTCTTTTGTTATAGACTCTATATCCTCTACTAGTGGATGAGTATCCAACTAGGATTCCCTCATCTGCTTTGGACTCAAATTTTCCTAAATTATCTTTGGTGTTTAAGATGTAAACTTTGCATCCAAAGAATTTGAAGTAATGAATTGTAGGAATTGTGCCATTCCATAATTCAAAGGGCATTTTTCCTAAAAACCTACGGATTAAGACCCTATTTTGGATATAGCAAGCAGTATTAACCGTTTCCGCCCACAAGTAGCTAGAAAGTGAATATGCATTAAGCATAGTCCTAGCCGCCTCTTGTTGGGCATGATTTCTCCTTTCCACCACCCTATTTTGTTGGGTTGTTCTAGGATAAGAGAATTCATGCTTGTACCCTTGTTCTAAGCAAAATTTTGAGAAATTAGAATTCTCAAATTCTCCACTATGATCACTACGGATCCGGTTGATTTTTAGATTTCTTTCATTCTCTACTCTTTTGATAAAACCTATGATTATACCTAAGGTTTCATCCTTATGTTTCATAAAATATACCCATGTGTATCTAGAAAAATCATCCACTATAACTAAGCAATATTTACTACCAATCAAAGAAAGAATGCTATGATAATCAAATAAATCTAAGTGTAAAAGTTCTAACGGTAAAGAAGTATTAATTAAAGTTTTACCCTTGTGTGATGACTTTGATTGTTTTCCTTCTTGGCATGCATCACACATCTTGTCCTTGAGGTACTTCACTTTTGGCAATCTTTTGACTAGATCCATCTTAGCTATCTTGGCAATATTCTTCATGTTGGTGTGCCCAAGCTGTAGGGGATCGGTGCGCCGGCTAGAGGGGGGTGAATAGCCCTTTTTGTTTGGATGCCGGTATTTGCTCGTCTACAAAACTAATTAGCGCAAGCGGAAGACTAATAAAGACAAGCAAATAGAAATATGAGAAAACAATCGCTAACAAAGAATGTAACATGGTTCACGGCTACGCCGCTAATCCACGATCCCGATTCGTCCGAGGTGAATCACTCCTCCAAAGCCAATCACTATTGGTCTCTCCTTTGCACCAAGCTAGGTGGAGGTAACCTTTACAATCAAGATCACTCTTCTTACAAATAGAATGGAGTAAAAACAAGTAAGAAGAGTTTAGAGCTTGTGGGGCACTAGGAAGATCACTTGGAGCATAAGCATTAGCCTCTCAAAGGCTTACACCCTCTCTTTTTATAGAGAGGGCTGATTTCTTCCGTTGGAGCCACGGTCATTGCCGTCACTACAGCGGCCTCGAACATTCGGATCGGCCGATTGTAGTCAGCGGAACTCTTGGCGATCGTGATGGACCTCATCGATCATTGCTGCCTCCATAGTCATTGCCCGATCGGCTTCTGAGCGGTTCGTGGCCAAAACCCTATTGACGGTCATTGCTGGCCTTGATCGGTGATGGTCTTAGCGATCGGCTGTATGGCGATCGCTGGCCAGCAATCGATCGATCGTATACCAGTCGAACTACACTCGACTCAGAGCAGTCGAATGCCATGACATGGCAGTCGACTGGTGTCGGGAAAACCCATCCGACACTTGGCCAAATGGCCAAGTTTCACCTAAGAGCTACCCTTCCCCGGGTTACAATCGCTCACTCTCATCTCTCGGAGTCCCTCGCCTTCGAAGTTCTCTTCGTTCTCGGCCACGTCCCTCGGCAGCATCAGGCGCACGGCTCTGCAATGCTCCTTCGCGTCTCTTGCCTCGAAGTCTACTTCCTCTGGCTTCACTCCAAGCTTCTCGTCCGGCGGTCCCTCGGATGCTCCAAGCGCACGACTTCCGCAAAGCTATCCTTCACCGACTCAAGGCACGAGTCATGAGATGTGAAACTCGCCACGGCTCCATGTGCGAATTACTAAGTCCTGCACGACTTCAACGCACATATCAAATCAACATATCAAACTAACTTAAACCTTTTGCCACACCATCAAAACCATATTACGGCAAGAGATTGCCCTAACAATCTCCCCCTTTTTGATGTGTGGCAATCCGTTTAAGTTAGGTAAAAGCATGTAAAGATAAACATGATATAGCAACATGCAACTCCCCCTTAATCCATGAAACTCTCTATGAAAATTTTCTCCCCCTATCATATATTTCTCCCCCAAAATAATTAACTTAAACATAATTATTTCTCCCCCTTTGACACCATCAAAAAGATTAACACTAAGTTATAAGCTTATGGCATCAAGTATAATGGAGGGAAAATACCAAAAACATGAATAAAATTGGAAATCAGAAAATTGCAGGCTGATTTTGGGTGAAGCGATCATTGCTATCGGGATGGCAATGATCGTGCACAATTGATTCCAAATTACGATTTTAGGTAATTTGAAATGCATTAAAAATTTCAGAAAATTCAAAAAATCATGAAATTTGAGGAGCATATTTCTATTAAGTATATATATCAAGGAAAAATAGTTTTTCATGAAAAATCATTATATTTTCCGAGATTTGCCAAAAATCCAAACACTTGAAAAACCACTAGTTTTTGAGCATGTTAGTACCCATTTTAACACCTAGTCTTGCATCCAATTGTTTCAAAACATGAATACATGTATTTTAAAGTAAGAAATTGTTTTGAAAACATATGAAATATCCAACCATGATCTTTGGGCAATATGTCTATGAATTAAACATAAGCCTTCCCCATGATTGGTCTGTTATTGCTATGTTGATACTTTAAATGACCATCTAAATGCCATAGGCATTAGTGGACATTTGTATCATCCTAATATCTCACCCATGCTAAGTTTGCAATCAAGTTAGCCTATAGTGAGTGTGAGATGCATCCTATGGGGTATATGTATATACTTAACCAATATATTCATGCAATTCTATCATGGTTAAGTATCAACCTAACAATTAACATGATCATAATGACATATATGAATGAATTTCACATTATGATCATGAAATACATGAATTTCATTAAATTATAATCATGTATTAGGTATTATATGATGATAATAAGCAAAGTATCACCTAAAGCATGATTCAACCCTATTTCCCATGATTATGTGCCAAATATCAAAATCATAAATCATGACTTCAAACATACATAGCAATTACATTAATCATCATGATTTAAGCAATATTATCTATTTATGGGCACGTTATCATCACCCAACACTATCTAAAAATTGTTGTCCCATCATCCTAAGTCAACCAAAATATGATATAGGTCAAGTTCATATGGTTGACTACCCTAGGGGTTTTCTAACCCTTAAGGATGGATTTTGGAACCCAAAATAAATTCTTTCCTATTGGGTTCACTAAATACTCCTTGGGGATCCATTTCCTAGCAATTACTTTCTTTTTATCTTGTCCCCTAGCTATTAGGCATTTATAGGCCTTTTCATTTTTCTTTTCTTTGTATCCTAGGCCTTTCTTGTTGAAACTAGCTCTTTGGCTCCCTAAGATCATATTTAAGGTGTTGGAGCCAATTGTGAATTTCTCTAGGGCTTTGGTTAAATAATCTACCTTTTCCCTTAATGTCCTATTTTCCTCTATGCATGAATCATTAACATCCAAAGGCATATAATCATGTGAGCATGCATCATCATGGCAAGAAGAGGTATCATTATTATTTAAACATGCATTTTCTAGCTTATATTCCAAAGCCTTAATTTGATTAAGCATGCTTTTATTTTTCTTTTTCATTCCAAATAAGTCCTTAGTTAAACTAGAAATTATGAAAACTATTTTCTTAGGAGAAGCTTTCATTACCATAGTTTCCATATCTTCTTCTTCTTCTTCGGATGAGGAGGATGTAGAAGCTCCCCCTTCACTTGAGCTCTCTCCTCTTGAGCTTGATCCTTCATTTTCGGAGGAAGAGCAATCCAAGTCATCAAAGGCCATCAAAGCCAAATTGGTGACAAAGGCATTCTCCTCATCCGATGATGATGAAGAGGATGAGGATGGGTCATCCCAAGTCCTTGCCTTTAGGGCTTTGACCTTTCCCTTTTCCTTTTTCTTCTTCTCCTCTTCCTTTTTCTTCTTGCTCCCCTTTTTCTTCTTCTTTTCTTCCTTCTTTTTCTTTTCTTCTTTGCTTTTGTTTAGGAGAGGACAATTATCCCTTATGTGCCCTTCTCCTTGGCAATTGTAGCATATGACCTTCCCCCTTGGTCTTCTATTCCTATCATTAGATTTATCAAATCTAAAATTATTAAATGCACGTCTTACCCTCCTTACCATATAGGCTTCTTCGGTGCTATCCATGGAGGAGGAGGAAGACGCTTCGTCATCAGAGGAGGAGGGGATTTCCATCTTCTTCTTCCCCTTATTTGCCAACAATGCTACTCCTCTTGAGGGTTGAATTCTAGGCTCCTCTTGTATTCCTTCAAGCCTAGTTTCGTGAAGCTCCATGGTTGAAAAGAATTCCTCCAAGGTGCTCACTTCTAAGTTCTTGGAGATATAAAATGAGTCCACCATGGAGCTCCATCTTGAGGACCGGGGAAAGGCATCTATAGCCTTCATGAGCATGTCCCGGTTTGATAGCTTCTCACCTACACTTGTTAGCCCATTTAAAATTTCTTTAAACCTAGAGTGTAGTGAGGTTACCTTTTCTCCCTTTTCTAGTTTTATATTGGATAGTTGGGAGCGGAGGAGGTCTCTCCTTGCTAGCTTGGCCTCGGATGTGCCTTCATGGAGTTCTATAAGCTTCTCCCACATCTCTTTGGCGCTAGCACATTCTCCGATCCGGTTGATCTCTTGTTGGGGGAGCACATTGAAAAGATGATGTTTTGCCTTTGAGTTCGCAAGGTGCTCCTCTCTTTGCTTCTTAGTCCATCGTGATTTTTCGATTGGTTCACTCTTTTCATCCCTAGGCAACTCGAACCCATTTTCCATTATTAGCATAATATCAAAATCGGTCTCGAAGAATACCTCCATTCTCTTTTTCCACCAAGAGAATTCACCGTCGAACTTCGGTGGGTGGATGTTTCAGCCGGCCATTTTGAATGTTGCTTGTTGTGGCGGTTAGTCCTCGACAAGCTTTCCTTGGCTCTGATACCACTTTGTAGGGGATCGGTGCGCCGACTAGAGGGGGGTGAATAGCCCTTTTCGTTTGGATGCCGGTATTTGCTCGTCTACAAAACTAATTAGCGCAAGCGGAAGACTAATAAAGACAAGCAAATAGAAATATGAGAAAACAATCACTAACAAAGAATGTAATGTGGTTCACGGCTACGCCGCTAATCCACGATCCCGATTCGTTCGAGGTGAATCACTCCTCCAAAGCCAATCACTATTGGTCTCTCCATTGCACCAAGCTAGGTGGAGCTAACCTTTACAATCAAGATCACTCTTCTTACAAATAGAATGGAGTAAAAACAAGTAAGAAGAGTTTAGAGCTTGTGGGGCACTAGGAAGATCACTTGGAGCATAAGCATTAGCCTCTCAAAGGCTTACACCCTCTCTTTTTATAGAGGGCTATGGATTTCTCATCGGGCCGATCAGCCTCCGTAGTCGATCGCCTGGGCCGGCTATGAACTGGAACTCTGCGGGCTAATGGACCCTATCGACTACCGACCATCGCCAAAGAATGCCGATCGATAGTCTGGCAATGATCGCCTCGTGATGGCATGATCACCGCCACAATCTAGTCAGTCGTATACCAGTCGAACTACACTCGACTCAGAGCAATCGACTGCCATGACATGGCAGTCGACTGGTGTCGGGAAAACCCATTCGACACTTGGCTGAATGGCCAAGTTTCACCTAAGAGCTACCCTTCCCCGGGTTACAATCGCTCACTCTCATCTCTCGGAGTCCCTCGCCTTCGAAGTTCTCTTCGTTCTCGGCCACGTCCCTCGGCAGCATCAGGCGCACGGCTCTGCAATGCTCCTTCGCGTCTCTTGCCTCGAAGTCTACTTCCTCCGGCTTCACTCCAAGCTTCTCGTCCGGCGGTCCCTCGGATGCTCCAAGCGCACGGCTTCCGCAAAGCTATCCTTCACCGACTCAAGGCACGAGTCATGAGATGTGAAACTCACCACGGCTCCATGTGCGAATTACTAAGTCCTGCACGACTTCAACGCACATATCAAATCAACATATCAAACTAACTTAAACCCTTTGCCACACCATCAAAACCATATTACAGCAAGAGATTGCCCTAACACAAGCCTCCTATGCCATAACCAACTTTCTTCTTCTTTTTCCATAAGACACTTAGGGGAAATGTTAGAAGCATAGGATAAATCAACATAGTAAATATTTGATTTCCTATATACTACTAACATGCAATCATTTAATTTTGTGTGTCTTATAAGGCATTTAGTTGAAGTAAATTCCACACTAAAGTTGGCATCACATAATTGGATAGCACTAAGCAAGTTGAATTTCATATTTTAACTAGAAAAACTTTATGAATAGCAAGTTTTGGGGATACCTCAATTGTGCCTTTTCCTAGAATTTTGAGTTTTTCACTATTACCAAATGACACGGTTCCCTTACTAATGTGGTTGATTGTGGAAAATTTGCTCACATCTCCGGTCATATGTCTTGAGCATCCACTATCAACAATTCACATGCTTGGTCCTTCTACCTAAACAACATGAAACACATGATGATCAAATTTCCGTAGTATCAACGACAAATAGCACATGTAACTGGACTCTTGGGAACCCACGCCTTTTTAACCTTGCTCCTATGTGTTGATTTTCTACTAATGAGGGAGGTAAAAGCTACTTCCTTCTCCTTAGGTTTATATCCTATTCCGGCCTTGTTGTAAATATCCCTTTGGTTTCTAAGTATCATGTCTAGGTATTTTGAGCAATTTGTGAATTTTTCTAAACATGCTCTTAATTCACCTATTTCCTTTTTAAGTTCATCATTTTCATCCTTAAGTGAGCATGCATCAATACAAGGAGGTTCTACATTCCTAATTGCCTTAATTTCTACTTTTAAATCCTTAATCCTAGATTTAGATTTATCTAAGGCATTCTTAAGATATGCAATAGTCTTGTAAAGTAATTCTACCCTAGGGGAGTCTCTTACCTCATTGTCACTAGAGGATGATTCGTCGCTTGATGATGATGATGACTCCTCACTTGAACTATCTTCCAAGGTCATGAGTTCCACGTGTCTTGTGATGTCGCAAAGCTCCTCGTCATCAGATGACTCTTCTAGGCTTTGTGTATCCTATGTTTGTGCTACCATGGCCTCCTTCTTCTTCTTTTCTTTCTTATCCTTCTTCTTCTTTTCCTTCTCCTCCTTCTTCTTTAGGTTCGGGCAATTCGGCTTGATGTGCCCTTTCTTATTACATCCATAATAAGTCACGTTAGTGTTAGAAATGAAACTATTAGAGGATTTACCTTTTGAGGATTGGAACATCCTCCTCACATCCTTCTTGGTGAGCTTCCTTGATCTCCCACCAAACTTCTTCACGTAATGAGCCACCTCCCTTGCCGACAATTCATCATCGCTACTAGATGATTCCTCCTTCGATTAAGATGATGAAGCAACCTCCTTCTTTTCTTTCTTCTTCTTCTCCTTTTTACCTACAAAAGGAGCTACACCTTTCTCCTTCGACGAAGTGTTAGCTTGCTCATGCAACTCAAATTCACAAAAATAGTTCATCTAACTTAACTAAGGAAAGGTCCCTAGAAACCTTATAAGCATCTACCATTGATGCCCATAAAGTTGTTCTAGGGAAGGCTTGAAGCACATACCTTACAAGGTCTCGGTTTTCAACCTTCTCACCTATTACATGTAGTCCGTTGACTACCTCCTTGAATCGACCATGCATTTGGCTCACGGTCTCGTTGGTCTTCATGTTGAATTTTTGGAGTTGACCTATCAATAGGTCCCTCTTGGCTCTTCTTGTCTCCTTTGACCCTTAATTTAGTTCGAAAAGCTTCTCCCAAAGCTATTTTTCAGAATTGAAGGGGCTGACCTTGGATAGTTGCTCCATGGATAGATCACATTGGAGTGTAGTCGTTGCTTTTGTGTTGGCTTGAGCCTTCTTTGCCATCTCCCTAGTCCAATCCTTCCTTGGTATTGGCGCTCCGAATTCGTCGACAGGTTTCTCGAACCCATCTACAATACTAAACCAATTATCAATATCATTCATAAGGTAATATTCCATCCTATATTTCCAATAGTTGAAGTCATTGCCGTCGAAGAAAGAAGGCCATGCCATGCTATATCCCTCTTGAAACGCCATTGTGCTCTGGTTGATGGTTAGATCTTCCGACGCGATCCGGGCTCCGATACCACTTGTTGGGGATCCTTGGAAGGCTAGAGGGGAGTGAATAGCCTCTTTTCGTTTCTACAATTTGATAAGAAAAAGCAAAAGAACAATGTACAATGAAAATAAGAAACAAAAGAGTACAAACGCTAACACGGAAATTTAACGTGCTTCGGAGATTATGCTCCTACTCCACAGAGATCCTTAAGGTGGATCAATCCAACCAAATCTTCCACTAATAAAGCTTCTTTTACAAAATACTCCTCTTCTTACAAATGATAGAGAAGAAGATTAGAGAAGAGGAGGTTTGAGGACAAGAAAACTTAGAGAAGACTTGGGAAGCTTGAAGATAGAATTTGGAATGTAAGTACTAGCCTCCTCAAGCACCCCAAGGTCCCTTTTTATAGAGCAAGGGTTGATTTTCTCGTTGGGGCTGAAGCAGTCGACTGATAGAGCCATCAGTCGACTACTGCTGTAGCTGACCTCATCCAACGACTTCTGACGAGCTGGATCTACGATTGTCATATCCCAACGACACTTCGATCAGTCGACTGATTGAGCCATCAGTTGAGTGCTCCAAGAAATCACTCACTGGAAAACATTCTTTACCGATGTCCACTATTAACAGTCGATTGCTAGGGTGTAACAGTCAACTTCCAAAACCTAGCAGTCGACTGATGGACTCAAAATTCAGCCCTCATCAGTCGAGTGACAGATCAGTCGACTGATATACTCGAAGTATGATTAAATCATACTTGAAACCAACTCACTTGACCTAGACTTAACCTTCTAGCTCTTCCTTCAGCCTTGTGCCTCTAGGATCTCTTTGAGTCCGCGACTCCTTCATCCTTGCACTTGCTTCCAAGAGCTTCCATCGATTTTATCATGTCTCGGGTTTCTCTTTTGCCAAAGGACCGCTTGGGCTTTATGCCGCCAAGACTACATGCTTGGACTTATGCTACCACGACCTTGCCTTTGGTCTTCCTTTGTCAAGTTCCGCTTGGACTTTACACTGCCAAGACTACATGCTTGGACTTATGCTGCCAAGACCTCACCTTGGACTTTCATTGCCAATATCACACTTGGTCTTTCCTTTACCAAGTCTTTACACATAGACTTCCTATCACTTAACACGTTCATAGTTAGATCACAAAACATTGCCTAACTATAAATGATTATCCAAACATCAAAACACATAAATGCTTGGGGTATTATTACACCAACAAAAATATTAATAAGTATACTGACACTTAGAAGATTGAAGTTGAGCTAGGAGTGTCAGACTTGTGGAAGGTCAACATGTCAGAGCATTTGTAGATGAGGAATAATGGTGACAATACTTCAGTGTGGTAATAGAGTTTTATTTGGGGCTGACCCTCCATTTCTTTTATAAGCCCTTTTCAGTCGATTGGAACACCCTTTAATTGACTCCAAATCATCCTATCGATTTGGTATTCTAGGCTTTTCAGTCGATTTGACCTAGTCCAATCGACTTCATGTCAGTTGGCACCGCTGCTTTGCAATTTTGATATTTTTATATCCCAATTGCCTAGACCCTGTCCAGTCAACTGGAAGACCTGCCATCTTGGTTCCATGATCTCTAGTCGAACGACAGCTCCTATAGCCAATTTGACATCCTAGTCGCTTAGACCCTGTCCAGTCGATTGGGTATGAGACGCCTGGACCCTATCTAATCACCTAAAGATATGCAAAACTAGATTAGCATAAAAAAATATAATATCAGTAGGTAGTAGTAATATTGTCTAATCTCAACTTCTGAGTCTAACATGGACCCTCCATTGAATCGACGCCTAGCTTTCTTCTCAACTGAGGACTCAACCTCACCTCTTCACTCGAGGCTTACCTGTCAGTTGTCCAGCCGAACTTACCTTGCTTGACATCTGATCTGACCTACCAGGTCTTCATGCTAGCTGTCTGGTCTCTTTGACCCAGTTGAGCTTCCTATTGGTTGTCCGGTCTCCCTGACCCTACCGGTCTTCTGCTAGATGTCTGATCCACTCAACCCATCTGAACTTCATGCCTGGTGCCCGATCCTCCTTATCTGTCAAAATTTTTGCCTAGTATTCGGTCCACACGACCTACTAAGACTTTCCTATTAAGCCTGCACACTTATCTTGCTCATTAGATCACAAGCTTATCCTAACTTTAACTATGATTCATACATCAAAACTAAGGAGTGGTGCTCTCTGCATCAACAATCTCTCCTTTTTGATGTATGACAACACATCGATTAAAGTTAGGAGAAATATTATCAAGTTCACATTTCATAAAATGAAATACATCAAGTTCAATGAAATTCATCAAGTTCACATTAATGAAATGCATTTTCTTATAACTTTAAACCTTACATTCTCTCCCCCTTTGGCATACATCAAAACAATATAAAATATATTTTATATGCCAAAATAACTTTTTCAAGTTTTGAAACTAAATTCTTAAAAACCTTATATCCAAGCTTTCATAATGAATTCATGTAAAATTACTCTTAAAATGAAGTATAGATCATCCAAGCAAACTTTTAAGGTTTTCAAGTGTTTGAATTCACAAATATTGAAATTTCTAAGGACTTTAAAAGTTTCTTAACAACTCATAAGTTCAAACTTAAACTTCAAAAGTAGAGTAAGATTTGTACTTGAAACAATTCATGTATTTTGAAGCTAGTCCAACCTCTCTCCCAAAGGATATTAAAATATATTCTTGAAAATATTTTTCTTCACAAAAAAAAATATGAATTGAAATTTTTTTGAAAATATTTCTTTCCCTTAATTAAATCTTAAAATGAATTTCAATACTTTTTTTGAAAATATTTATCCCCCTTAATTAAAGCTTAAAATGTTAGAGTTGCAAAGTAAATGTTTAAGAAATGATGCATGCATTAATCCAAGCATGTTATTTTAAAAATTCTCAAAATATCTTTCTTCCCCCTTTAAATCATACTTTTAAACTAATTTCAAAGCAATGATTCATGCAATTTATGACTTAAGAATATCGAAGCATGGGTCCAAACTTGAAAATAAAAGTTTTATATTGAAAATACACATCTAAATTTTGTCCTTAAAGCAAATGTCTAACTCTTGAAAAAACTCGAATGATATGAGATTATCATCAAGTTTAGGTAAGAGTTAGTCATCGAATTGATCCATTTGAATTAAAAACTCCTTTTCGGTTCATATCGATGCACTAAGTCTACATCTATAACTTGGGGTGCAGTCCTAACATCTCATGCTCATCTTCGTGGCTCAATACACAAATAGGTAACCCTAGGTGTTTGTGAGATGTGAAGACTTGCCTAGATCTACAGGTTCATGAATTCTAAATTCATTCAACCTAGGCTAGTTTAATTTTTAATTTTCTTAAGAAATAATACTTAAATATCAAAATAGATTTTGAATATGAAAGTAATAAAGAATCCTATTCTAGAATACATAACCCTAATTTTCTTCTAAGGGTACTAAATTTAGCTTCGGGAAGTGGTTTAGTAAAAATATCTGCCAAGTTAGACTTGGACTCAATATAGTTGAGTTCAATACTCCCTTTGGCAACATGTTCCCTTATGAAGTGAAGTGTAACATCAATGTGTTTAGTGTGTAAGTGATGATTTGGGTTTTTAGTTAAATTTGTTGAACTTATATTATCAACATGTGTTTTAACATTTTTGTAATCTAACTTAAAGTCTTTTAGTGTGTGCATCATCCATAGTAATTGTGAAATACACTCTCCTAATGCTATATATTCCGCCTCAGTTGCCGATAAGGCAACACAATATTATTTCCTACTAAACCAGCTGACTAGAAAATATCCTTGGAATTGACATCCTCCACTTGTACTTTTTCTATCTAGTTTACAACTATCATAGTCTGAGTCAGAATATCCTACTAATTTTAAATTACTGGACCTAGGATACCACATTCCTACATTTATTGTTCCTTTAATATATCTTAATATTCTTTTAACATGTGTTAGATGCGATTCTTTGACATAAGATTGGTATCTTGTGCACATACTTACTGCAAATAATATGTCAGGTCTACATGCAATTAAGTATAAGCGACTCTCTATGACACTTCTATAATGCTTTAAATCTACTGTCTTTCCTTCTGTCTCACTATCTAATATTATATTTGTTGCCATGGGTGTTTTTATTTCTTTTTCATTTTCCATTCCAAATTTTTTAATTAGCTCTTTAGCATATTTATATTGATATATATAATTACCATCTCTTATTTGTTTTATTTGTATGGCTAAAAAGAAATTTAATTCTCCAACTAAGCTCATTTCAAATTCTTGTTCCATTAGGGTTATGAATTCATTTAAAAAGTTAGAATTGGTTGAGCCAAATATTATGTCATCAACATACACTTGGGCAATAAAAATATCTAGATCCAAAGTTTTTACAAAAAGAGTCAAGTCAATTTGACCTTGTCTAAAACCTTTTGAAATTAAGTATGATGATAATCTTTCATACCATGCTCTAGGTGCTTGTTTTAGACCATACAAGGCCTTTTTCAATTTGTATACATGATTAGGATATTTTATATTTTCAAAACTAGGGAGTTGACTTACATATACCTTTTCTTTGATTACCCTATTTAAGAATGCAGACTTAACATCCATTTGATATAACTTGAATCCTTTGTGTGTCGCATAAGCTAACAACATCCTAATGGATTCAAGCCTAGCTACCGGGGTATAAGTCTCGTCATAATCTAGCCCTTCTACGTGACTAAACTCTTTCGCCACTAAACGAGGTTTATTCCTTATAATTTCTCCTTTTTCATCTAATTTATTTCTAAATACCCATTTAGTGTCTATTATTGATTTGTTTTTTGGTTTAGGTACTAAATCTCAAATGTCATTTATTTCGAATTGTGCTAGTTCTTCTTGCATTGCTATTACCCAGTCAGGATCCGGTAATGTCTCATCTATTGACTTAGGTTATATTTTCAAAATTAGTGTTTTTTGACTTGTTCTTCTAAAAGACGATCAGGATTGTACTCCTAAAGTAGGATCTTCTAACACTTTCTCAATTGGATGGTTTGGATTTGTTCTAAGTGTTCTGTTCTAAGTGTTCTTAAATTATCCTGACATTGATTTTGTTATTCTTCTTCTTCTTGTATAGTTTCGCTGACTCCCCCTTGACTATTACTTATTGTATTTTTGTCACTTTCTATTTGACTACTATCTTTGTCAAATATTACATTCGATGTTTCTTTAATTTTGTGTGTGTTCTTATTGTATACTCTATATGCCCTACTAGTTGTTGAATAATCTAAAAAGATCCCATTGTCCATTTTTGATGTAAATTTTCCTAAATGGTCTTTAATATTTAAAATATACACTTTACATCCAAATTCTCTTAGATATTTTATTATTGGAGTTTTATTATAAACAATTTCATATGAAGTTTTATTAATTATTGTTCTATTTTGTACGTAACATGTTGTATTGATTGCTTTGGCCCAAAAATAGCTAGGTAGGTTGTATTCATTAAGCATTGATCTAGCAGCTTCTTGTAGGGTTCGATTCTTTCTTTCTACTATGCCATTTTGTTAGGGTGTTCTAGGATATGAATATTCATGATGGTACCCATTTTCTAGACACATTGTTGTAAATTTTTTATTTTTAAATTTATGTCCATTTGCACTTCTTATCCTTTTTATCTTAAGGTCCTTTTCATTTTCTATTTGTTTACTAAAGTTATTAAATATTTCAAATATTTTATCTTTAAGTTTCAAGAATTTTACCCATGTGAACCTAGAGTAGTTATCTATTATTACTAAACAATACAAATTTCCATTTAATGATTTTACTCCATGTGAGTCAAAAAAGTCTAAGTGAAGTAGTTCAAGTATTGAGCTTGTTCAACTTTGATTAATTAGTTTATATTGGGACTTGGTTTGTTTTTTTTATTGGCAAGCATTACAAACTTTACTTTCTAAATTCTTTAGTTTAGGTAAGCCTCTAACTAAATTTGTTTCACTTAGTTTAGTTATATGCCTAAAGTGGATGTGAGCAAGTCTCCTATGCGACAACCAACTTTCCTCTTGTTGTGTCAAATGACACTTGAGTAAGGATCTTACTAAATTTATTGAATAAAATTTTTTATCCCTAACACCTATGAGTAATATATTCAAATTTTCAATATTATTAATTAAACATTCATTTGATAAGAATTTAACTTCATATCTAGCATCACATAATTGACTTATGGTAAGTAAATTAAATTTGAAACTTTCTACGAGCAAAACCTTTTGTATTACAAAATTTGATTATAATTCAATGTTACTTGTTTCGATTACCTTAAGTTTGCCATTGTTTCCAAAGGCGACCGAACCTAGGTTCTTGAGTTTTAATTTTGTGAATTTATGATGATCTCCAATCATGTGTCTGGAGCAACCATTATCCAGAATCTATTGATCTATTCTAGAGTCCTACATGAATTAAAAATTCTTAAGGTTCGATTTCAAATTATTTTCACCTAATTCATCTCACTAGATTTAAGTTTTCAATACACGTTAATCCTAAGGGTTTTGTGAGATGATTGTTCATTTTTACTTGATTAAAGTTAGTGAATATTAAAGTCTTTAAACTTGAGTTACATTCAAGTTTAACTTGGGATAATCAAGTATGTTTTTCCAAAATCGATTTCCAGGTAGTGGCGAGGCATATGACATTCTTGGATATTAGGTGGAACTTCCTAAGACAAAGTCGATCAAGGAATCAAGTACTTGACTCTCTTTGGACTATGCTTTGGTCTAACTAGTTCAGAACTTAGTGAGTTAGCTTCAGTTAGTTCTACTCAACTTAGTGCACCAGGTAGGGCATATCCAACCTAGACATGCACTTCGAAGAGCTTCCCTAATTTACTATTAGTTCACTTTATCCTAATACTATCTTTGTAAGTTTAACTACTTTCTTTCCTATCTAGTCCATTCTACATTAAGCAAGTAAAACTAAGCATGCAAGAGTTTAACTAATTTTAGAAACAAGTAAAGTGTTAGCTCTCCCTGAGTAATGGCTCAATTGGGTCTTATTCACAAAGTAAAATTGACTCTTAGGGATCCAAAATTGATTCCATCCAACTTGGTTGACTAAGCTAGTCTTAGGGACCCATGCTTGGACTCGACTCTTAGCGGTTAGGCTAAGTAAAGACATTTATGATTTGTATGATGACTTAACTTTGTATCTGAGTTTGGATTTGTTGTACATAGTTTGTTGAGACCTAAGCATCATGTTGATATACTTGGAGCCCGAAGTGATCCTTTCAAATGTTCCGGTGAGATCTTCTACTTGCCTTTTCAAGATGGAGTTTGTAGGATCTTCGGTGAGTGCTAGAGGAGGGGTGAATAACGTGTTTGTTCGACGACGGAATTCATTTGTGTTAATCTCTACACTTCGTTAGTATGCGTATCGTTTGAGCTCAATCCATGGAGTAGGAACCCTAAGGTTTCGAACCACATTATATTGTCGTGTTTGTGTGTTGTTGTGTCGTATATATATACGACACAACAACACACAAACACGACGATATAACATGGTTTGGAACCTTAGGGTTCCTACTCCATGGGTTGAGCTCAAACGAGCCCTAGCAATGCAAACACCACTAATAACTCCTTCTCGATAATAAGTTGGAGGCGGAGAAACCTCATACAATGATTGCACAAGAATACAAGCAAAAACAAGCAATTACAAATGAAATACACAAAAACACATAAAGAAAACTTTACAAATGCGCTTTTAGATGCTTGCTTGTTTGGTTGCTTGAGCTGCACTTGGAGACCCTGAATTGCACTAGCAAATCACCCCAAATCACCTTAATGAACCCTACCAAAAATCTCCTCCACGAGCTACTTTTATAACCTGATTCCGCACATAGCAGTCGATTGCCAACAGTGTCGTTGTCTCACAAGGGACTTAATCCACGTCGACATTCAAGCCAATGGATACACTACCAGTCAACTGACGTTAACCATCAGTTGACTGCCAACCTCGAAGCCTACTGATCAGTTGGCTACCGAGCATTCTAAGTACTAGCAGTCGATTTCCATCCATGGCAGTCGACTGCCCAAGCCATCAGTCGACTGCCCAATGCTAGCAGTCGACTGCCAAGGCTATTTGCCGCAATCAAACACCAGTCAACTCACAACATTTGACTGGTCATAATTCCAATCGACTGCCCAAAGTCAACTCAGCTGCCAAGTGTCAAAACACTTGACCAATCGACTAGTCCAAAGCCCTAATCGATTGATAACCTCAACCAAGAGGTTTAACCCCAAGTATGATACCCTTATACTTGCTAGACCACCCTTAGCATAGACCTAAGCCTTCTAGCCATGTCCGTTAGCTTCACTTCTATCAGATCCCTCTAAGTCATCCATGACTTGTTAATCCATACACTAGCCTTCAGGTGCTTCCATCGGCTATTGCCATGCTAAGCTGGTCTACATTGCCAAGGCACATTTGGACTTACGCTACCAAGACTACCTCTTGGAATTTACGCCGTCAAACCATTGAACTTATGCTGCCAAGACTCCCGGTTGGACTTTTTGTCGCTAATATCAACCCTTGGACTCTCCTTCCCAACCCATGTTGGACTTTCCATTTGCTAAGACTCAAGCTTGGACTTTACTTTGCCAAGACCCATGCTTGGACTTTCCAATTTTCGAGACTCAAGCTTGGACTTTCCCTTGCCAAGACCCATGCTTAGACTTTCCATGCCAAGTACCCAAGACTCAGACTTTCCATTGCCAAGTGTCTCACTTGGACTTCTCCATCATATAGTCAACCCCATGTCAACCATATAGTCAACCCATTATCAAACAATGGTCAACTCATTGTCAAACATCAATGTCAAACGTCAAAACACTAACACCAGACCACTACGCTAGTCAAACTCGAGTCTGGTCAATTGTGACCTGGGCCGATTGCACCAATAATTTCCCCCTTTTTGATGTTTGACAAAAACCAACATCCTTGAGTTATAACACTAACTCAATTCAATCCTCCAAATTGTCCAAATTGGAAATCCCAACTTCTCCCCCTTTTTGACATACATCAAAAAGGCTCTCCCCAAGGGTGTCAATGCCTCATATCCCAATGAGATTTTACAATCTCCCCCTTGATCGAAAAACATCTAGGATGCCTTCACTCTTCCTAGTGATAAGTCCCATATCACTAAAGAGAGGCAATCCTTTAATTTCTCCCATTCTCTAAATTTTCCCCCTTATGAGGAAGAACACATCCATCTTTCCATGATGGATAACCTCCCCCTAAAGGCTTGCTCCCCCTTTACCATTGCACCAACAATGTCTTTGAAGAGCCCCTAAGCCAATAGGAACACTAAACCATCAAAATTAAGCTTGAAACTTCAAACTTGAATTTTCACACACCTTAAAATTGATACACACCCTAAACAACTCTCATAGTCCATATACAATGGATTTTAACCCTTTCCAATGCTTTCAAAAGCATAACCTAGGGTTAGGAGCAGTTAGGGTAGCCTAACATAGCTGAAAAAGGGCTAAACATCCTTGTTTACTTGAAATCAATGTTGGTAGTCGACTCTGTCAGTTAGCAGTTGACTGACCTTGACGCCAGTCGACTTCCATAAGCGTCAGTCGACTAATTTATACAAATACAGAATTCAAAAATCAGAAAATGAAATTATAAAAATCATAAGTAATTATACATAAATAAAAAAATCATGAAATTTCATATGTATAATACTCATGTCAATGATTATGGGTGAAAAATATTTGGAAAATAAAATACTCATAAAATAATTAGATTGATAAAAAATTCAAAACCATTGACAATTTCAATGTTTTTTAGCCTTTTAATATCAACTTCTGTTAGTGCAATCAACCCAAGTATCACTAAAGAGAGGCAATCCTTTAATTTCTCCCATTCTCTAAATTCTCCCCCTCATGAGGAAGAACACATCCATCATCCCATGATGGATAACCTCCCCCTAAAGGCTTGCTCCCCCTTGACCATTGCACCAACAATGTCCTTGAAGAGTCCCTAAGCCAATAGGAACACTAAACTATCAAAATTAAGATTGAAACTTCAAGCTTAAATTTTCACACTCCTTAAAATTGATACACACCCTAAACAACTCTCTTAATCCATATACAATGGATTTTCACCCTTTCCAATGCTTTCCAAAGCATATCCTAGGGTTAGGAGTAGTTAGGGTAGCTTAACATAGCAGAAACAAGGGTTAAACATCATTGTTTACCCAAAATCAGTGCTGGCAGTCGACTCTATCAGTTAGCAATCGACTGCCATAAGTGTTAGTCAACTAATTTCTACAAATGTAGAATTCAAAAATCAAAAAATGAAATTACAAAAATCATAAGTAATTATACATAAATTGAAAAATCATGATATTTCATATGTATAATACTCATGTCAATCATTATAGGTGAAAATATTTAGATAATAAAATACTCATAAAATAATGAGATTGATAAAAAATTCAAAACCATTGATAACTTCAATGTTTTTTAGCCATTTTGTATCAACTTCTGTTAGAGCAATCAACCAAAGTATGGTTTGGTTTTGATGTGTGTGGCAAAGGGTTTAAGTTAGGTTGATTATGTAATTTGATGTGTGTGTTTAAGTTATGCAGGACTTAAGTGAATCACACATGGTTGACTTGATGAAATCATTGGTGAGTTCACCATCTCATGGCTCGGGTCCTTGAGTCGGTGAAGGATGGCATTGTGAAAGTCGTGCGCTTGGTGCATCTGAGGGACCACCGGACGAGGAGCATTGGAGTGAAGCCAAAGGAAGCAGACTTCAGGGCGAGATGCGAAGGATGACATTGGAGGAGTCGTGAGCTTAGTGCATCCGAGGGACGTGGCCGGAGGAAGAGAGCTTCGGTGAGGGATTCCATGGGAAGATGAGAGATTGAGCGATTGTAACTCGGGATGGGGTAGCTCATAGGTGAACTTGACCGAATGGCTAAGTCAAGTGTCGGATGCTCAAACTTTGGTTTGCAGTTTTACCCAATAAGTCGGATGCTCAAACTTGTGTTTGAGGTTTTACCCGACAATTGGATAAGTCGGATGCTCAAACATGTGTTTGAGGTTTCTGCCCGACTAATGGAAGTGTCGGATGCTCAAATAGGTTGTTTGTGATTTACCCGATAGTCGGATGCTCAAATAAGTGCTTGTTTGAGGTTTTACCCGACACCAGTTGATTGCTATAGATAGCAGTCGATTGATTCAAGTCGAGAGCAATCAACTGATGTTCGATTGATGGGTTTGGCAGTCGACTGCTGCACCATTAGTCGACTGCCAAGGGACGACAGTCGACAGTCCAAGGGTGTCGCGGGCATAGAATATTTTTGAGTCGATTGATTGCTTGGAGCAATCGACTGATGGTTCAATCAGTCAATTGCTAGGGTCTAAAAGTCGACTGATGGGCTATCTGTTGGCTGGATGCCAACGTGGATGAAGCCGTTGTGAGACAACGGCTACAACAGCAGTCGACTACTGGCATGCATCAGTCGACTCCTGCATGCCCAACGGGAAGAATGACCTCTTCTCTATAAAAAAAAAAGCCTTGGTTGCCTTGGGGAGGTTAATGCTTCATTCCTATTCATACTCCCAAGTTCCCTAAACGTGTTTACTCTTCTCTTACTTGTTTCTAACTCAATCTTATTGTAAGAGGGAGAGTTTGTGTAAAGAGGTTACCTCCACCTTGTTGAGCTAAAGGAGAGATTAGTGGATTTGGTTAAGGGAGTGATTTGTCTTACCAATCATCTGTGGACTAGCAGCAAGGGTCGTGAACCATATTACATAATTGTGTTAGCATTTGTCTCTTTACTTCTTGTATTTGCTTAATTGTTTGTATCTTTAGCATTATTTCTGCTGCGCTAATCATTCTCATAGACAATTAAAATGACCGATTTCCATCAACGCACACGGGCTATTCAACCCCCTTCTAGCTGGGCCACGATCCTCCAACAATTGGTATCAGAGCGAGGAGCTTGTCGACGGACTCATCGCCAAAACAAGCACGACAATGAAATGGCCAGCTCAAACATTCATCCGCTAAAATTCGAAGGCGACTTCTCTTAGTGGAACAAGAGAATGGAGGTATTCTTCGAAATGGATTTTGATATAATGATTATTATGGAAAATGGTTTCGAAGTTCCTAGGGATGAAGAAGGGAGACTACTGTTGGGTTTCCGGCACCGCGGTGAGTGTGTATTCGAATATGTTTCGTAAACATGTGCACAGCGGAAGAAAAAAATAATAAATCTAATTTATTACAACACACACACCACATGCATGCATAGTACAACATGTGTAGACATAACCGTAAATTCAAATTTTGCAATAAAAGGAAATTTATACTACGTATACCTGACATATCACGTGTAGCGGGAAAGACATCAACCGGAACGATCCTCACTAGAATCATCTCTATCCGTATCCATGCCGAGTATCTTTAGGATGACTTCACAAAGTCACGAGCCTCATCTTCGTACGGGTTACTAGCCTCGTGTTGAAGACGATGTGATCGAGAGAAGATCACGATCCGAATCAAAATTCGGATCCAAAACGAGTCCTCAAAAACTCGTTTCTCCAGAGAGGTATTCGTCAACCGTTTGACGAATCCTTCGTCCTCCACCTATGAGGATTACCGGAGATCGAATCCCCGGAAAGGCTACCACTGTCGGAGCTCCAAACGTTGTCCAGATGACACTCCGACAAGAAGGAAACAAGCTGTCCAGAAAACTGGACAGCTGTGGTGGAGGAATAGGGGCCGGCCAAATAAGGAAAGGTTGAAGCTCACCTTGTCGCCGGACCCAAAGGAGATCACCGGAGCTCCTCCGGCAGCAGCTCGACGCCGGCAAGGGGAGAGGACGACAGCTACTGGATGCCGGCAAGGGAGCTTTGGGAGATGGTGGGTGGCGGCAAGGAGTTGGCGCCGACCACTTGGAGAAGAGGGAGAGGGTGGGCGGCAACAACTAGGGCCCAAGGATTAGGCTTAACAAAAACCCTTAAGCCCTATTTAATGCCAAAAGCCCGTTTGGTCCAATCAAACCTATTTTCCCTCGGTCTGAGAATCTCATCCATTAATAGGCTGAAACGACTAGGGTTGCAAGGATTAGGCTTAACAAAAAGCTGTCATCCATTAATAGGCTGAAACGATTTCATGCTCACTCCATGTTTGGTCCAACCAAACCTAGTTTCTCTCGGTCTGAGAATCTCATTCTCAAGCTCGTTTTAAATCCTTCGGATTACGCTCGTTGTGCGTATGACCAAATAGGTTCTCAGTTTATGTTGGCCGTCTATAATTAACCATTAATTATAGAACGATCATGAGTGGCACCTAGTAGTACATCATGATCCCCAATTAATCGAAAAGATCAACGGTTGATCCAGAACTATTTCTGAAACCCTTCAGCAGCTCGAATGAATCATGCCCCAATCCCTTCACTCATCTTATACCCACTTGGTTCAGGACATGGTCTATAGTGTCAGTCCCCACTAGGCTGACTACGTCACACCTAGCCCAAGTATCATTTCCTCGTCCTACGGATTCTAGTTACTGCACATGTATCAAAGAGTACCTTACTCTAAACATGTAATGCTTTGTCCAAAGACTCTAGTAACAATCCGACGAGAGGCCATGGGTATACATCTTCTCGCAAGGAGTGGTGAATTATTTATAGGCTATTCAAACACCTTCGATCACTTTGACTTATACCCAATCATCTCGGGTCCACATCTCCTCAGAGATGCTTGCTTAAGATGTCAAAGCATAAGTCTTTATGATCAAGATGACTTGAATACCGCAAGCCAAAGAAATATCGCACTTAAGCTGCAGTAAGAACTTCATTAACATATCTATATATGCAGAGAACCATATGAAGTCTTACGGCTGGTCACTCCAATGAACTAGTTACCATAACTAGCATCCACGATTAACTTCGGACATCACAATGTCTTCAGCCAGTGAGAATCAGCTTCTTGGATACACCAAGGAGTATACCTCGTGCTAGTCTCGACAGAATCAATGGTGTCCAAATCCATCAATTCATCGACTAGGGATAATTCCGATACATCACAATTACACATGTAGAGATACTCACTAGTTGTGTTCCAATCACAAATTCTCTCATGCTGTGAATCGTATCGTGGACATTCAGTAAATGAGTTTAAGATCTAATCAAATACATGAAAACATGTATACTCAAATAGTGAATCTTCATTTATCATATAAATGGTTCAAACATAAGGCGATTACTTTAGGACATCTCTCATATATCACTAACAACTACTAGAGAAATCAAAATGGACAAAGAAGTAAAGAGAAGAACACTTGCAAATTCAAAAGCAAAACACCATCTCTATAATGTGCTACCTCAACAAGAAATCAACCGGATTGGCGAGTGCTCAAGCACCAAATAAATGCAGGAGAAGCTAGTGGAGCTTCATGAAGGCACCTCCGAAGCAAAACTTGCAAGAAGGGACCTCCTCCGTGTAAGGACTGTTGGTGACCGCTAGAGGGGGGGGGGGGTTTGAATAGCGCATTTTCGTCGCTTTATAAAATTCGTTCATTCATCTCTACAATAGTTGTTAGCACAACGGAATATAGAAATACAAATGTAGAAACAAACACAAACACAAATACACACGATATATGTGGTTCGAAACCTTAGGATTTCTACTCCACAGGGCGATCTCAATAAGTTCTAGTGATGCACTCACCATTAATAAAACTCCTTCTCGACAACATGTCGAAGGCGGAGAAATCTCGTACAAGTGATTACAAAAGTAATACAAGTAAATACAAGCAATTAAAAATAAAATACACAAAAATACGTAAAGAAAACTTTACAAATGTGCTTTTGGATGCTTTCTTGTTGATTGCTTGAACCATACTTGAAGACCCTGATTTGCACCAGCAAATCACCTCAAAAATGCCCAAGAAATAGCTGTTGAAATCTCTCCTGTCGAACTCCTTTTAAACCTCCTCACGACCTAGATTTTTACCTGGAAGTTGATTGCCAACAGTACCATTGTCTCACAACAGACTTTATCCACGTCGGCATTCAAGCCAACAGTTACACTAGCAGTCGACTACCATTACCCAAAAGTCGACTGCCAGGGCTGTAACCGACTGACCAGTCGATGTTGGAGATTCCGGGATCATGCACAGTGGAATAAAGCAAATAAAAACAATTTTTATTACATCCCAGACATCCCCTAAGGGTCAGGAAAACTTGCTTTGACATAATCGCATGAAAAACACATAAGGAGAAGGAGAAGTTATACCTTCGAGATTCTTTTGAATCCGTTGGCCTTGCCTCTGTCAATATCCATGCCGGGATCACCTGAGACAACTCTTAGAGTAGCAAGTCTTTGTCTTTGCTTATTGCTAGTCAACCGGCGGAGACAATAGAAGAGGAGAGTGGAAGGAGTAAAAGCGGATACCAAGGGAGAAACCTAAAATCAAAACCTTAGTCAAAGATTATCAAGGGATCCTTTTATAGATCTCTTGATTAGGTCATCTTATGAGGCTTAAATGGAACATATATTACCATAATTATCCCATAATTAAGGTAAGAACAACCCAGGAAATTTCCATAAGAGAAAATCTCCAAAATCATCGAGACGCGACACGACCGTGTGGATTCACATGGCCTGGCCGTGTGGATTCACATGGTCGTGTGGATTCACATGGCCTGGCCGTGTGGATTCACATGGCCTTGTCATGTGTCTCTCTGGGCACAGGCCAAACTTTGCCAATTTGTGGCCAGAGCCAGGCACGACCCGTGCCAAGTTAGGCACGACCGTGTGAGGCTTTGTATGGTCCATTTGACTTTGTTTAAGTGCGATATAGCCATGCTAAGTCTGACAAGACCATAGGAGGTTTCATAGCCTCTGTTTCGCACCCCCTTGGTCTAGTCCAACCAGACATATCATCTCTCAATGAGAATCTCATTCTCAGACTTGTTTTACATCTCGAGATCACCCGTAGTGCGTGTAACCCGATAGGTTCCCGATTATGTTGGCCATTCATAATTAACGCCTTAATTATGAATAGATAATGAGTGGCACCTAGCAGTACATCATGATCCCCAATTGACTGGAAAGTCTAAATTGACTTCAGAACATTTTTTGAACCCTTCAGCAGCTTTAGTTGTTCGTGCCTTGTTCCTTTCACTCATCCTATACCCACTTGGTTCAGAACATGGTCTCTATGTTCGTCCCCACTAGGCTGACTACGTTACACCTATCCCAAGTTAATTTCCTTGTCCTATGGATTCAAGTTACTCCTACATGTTCCCAAGAAGACAATCTTCTTAACATGCTTACTCTGGCCAGAGACTTCTGAGTAATAATCCTGACAAGAGGCCTAGGGTATACATCTCCTTTATTAGGAGTGGTGAATCCTCTATGGGCTATTCAAACACCTTTGATCACTTTGGCTTATATCCAATCATCCTGGAGTTACACCTACTATATAGATGGCTGCGAAGAAGTCAAAGAATAAGGCACCATGATCAAGGTGACTTGAATACCTCAAGTCTATGGAAGCTTGCACTCAAGCTACAATGAGATCTTCAACAACATATAGAATCATATGAAGTCTCATAGCAGGTCACTCCAATGAACTAGTTACCATAACTAGCATCCACATGTTCACTCTTAGCATCCCTATGCTTCCATTCATTGAGTACCGAATGCTTGTATAAACCAAGGAGCATAACATGTGCTAGTCTCACAGAATTGATGATGTTCAATCTCATCAATTCATCGACTAGGGATAGTTTCAATACTTGCATATTTACACATGATTAAATACCCACTAATTGTGATCCAATCACAATTTATCTTATGTTATGCATCGTATTGTGGACTTTAGTATATGAGTTTAAGATCCAATCAAATACATAGATAATATATACTCAAATAGTGAATTTTATTAATAACTTCTAAGGTGATTGCCTTAGGACACCTCTCAATTACATCAAACTCCCACTTGGCCTACAACAAATCGCCTTGGTATCTAATACCATAGGCTTCTATATGCCTCTTGAACTTTTCTTGGGGAAGAGGCTTTGTCAAGGGATCTGCTAGATTCCTATCAGTGGGAACTTTCTCTATTTGTATGTCTCTTCTACCTATGATCTCTCTGATCATATGGTAACGGCATAGTACGTGTTTGGATCGTTGATGAGACCGTGGTTCCTTCGCCTATGCAATGGCGCCATTGTTGTCTCAATAAACTGGTAATGCTTCAACAATTCTCAGAACTACTCCAAGTTCAGCAATGAACTTCTTGATCCAAACCACCTCCTTTGTTTCTTTAGAAGCTACAATGTACTCGGCCTTCGTAGTAGAATCAACAACGGTATCTTGTTTGAAACTTTTCTAACTCACCGCACCTCCATTCAAGATGAATATGTATCCAGACTAAGATTTGAAATCATCCTTATCTGTCTGGAAGATGGCATCAGTATACCCTCTTACTACCGTATCACCTCCTCCATATACCAAGAATAAATCCTTAGTCCTTCTCAAGTACTTAAGGATTTTCTTGACAGCCACCCAATGGTCCATACTATGATCCGACTGGTATCTACTCATAACGGTCAAAGCGTACGATACATCGAGCCTCATACATAACATAGCATACATGATCGATCCTATAGTTGATGCATATGGGATCTGACTCATGTGAATCCTCTCGTCTTCAGTGCGCAGACACAGACTTCGAAAGGTGAATCCCATGCCTCATGGGAATAAAACCTTTCTTGGATTCTTCAATGCTTAACTGTTTTAGCACTTTGTCTATGTATGTAGACTGTGAAAGACCAAGCAACCGATTCGATCTATCTCTATAAATCTTAATCCCTAAAATATAGGTTGCTTCTCTCCTATCTTTCATAGAGAATATTTTGGACAACCAGACCTTGACTGTTTGCAAAACAAGAATATCATTTCCTATAATTAATATGTCATCGACATAAAATACTAGGAACACAACCGCACTTCCACTAACCTTCTTATACACACAGGGCTCCTCAGGATTTTATGAGAAATCAAACTGTTTGATTGCCTCATCAAAATGGATATTCCAACTCCTGGATGCTCGCTTCAATCCATAAATGGAATGTTGAAGCTTGCATACTTTGTTCTTGTCAATGGATGTGAAACCCTCAGGTTGTATTATATATACATCCTCAGTCAGGTTTCCATTAAGGAAAGCTATTTTCACATTCATCTATCATATCTCATAATCAAAATGAGCCGCCATGGATAGGAGTATCCGAATGAATTTAAGCATAGCTACTGGTGAAAAGGTTTCGTCATAGTCAACACCTTGCCTTTGACGATAGCCTT
Organism: Wurfbainia villosa; assembly: GCA_025175895.1. Taxonomy (NCBI): domain Eukaryota; kingdom Viridiplantae; phylum Streptophyta; class Magnoliopsida; order Zingiberales; family Zingiberaceae; genus Wurfbainia; species Wurfbainia villosa. Next base: position 39,400,896 of record CM046006.1, read on the forward strand.
TTGCCATTAATCTAGTGCATTTCTTTGGCCCATCGTCCTTCGAATATGATACCCTGTGTCTCCTTTAAGGCTTTACAGCTCACTAGACTCACTTATTTGACAAGACTAAACTTACTTTAAGGACTCTTTACAGCTCACAAGACTCACTTATTTGAAAAGACTAGACTTACTTTAAGGACTCTTTATAGCTCATAAGATGCTTTATAGGTAATAATATTACCATCAATGTCGGTTTTCTTCTTGAAAATCCACTTGCACCCTATAGGCATTATGCCTTCGGGTGGGTCTACCAAGTTCCAAATATGGTTTTCATACATTGAATCCATTTCCGATTTCATGGCTATTAGCCATCTATCCTTGTATGAACTATTCAGTGCCTCTTCGTAACTAGTAGGTTCCTCATCATCTATGAGCAATACGTCATTAGATTCACTTATGAGAAATCCATATCTCTCAGGAATCCTACGTGTCCTACTAGATCTACGAGGAGGTGGTGTATTATTAGGTTTAGCTATTACCTCATTCAAATGAGTAATCAGCTGTGGTTCTTGACTAGGTATCTCTTCTATGTCTATCGGAGCCTCTTGAACTATACTTAGTTCAACCTCACTTCCACTGTTTTCTTGTATGAGAAACTCCTTCTCTAGGAATACAGCATGCCTTGAAACAAACACCTTTTGTTCCAAGGGATGATAGAATTGGTAACCCCTCGTTTCCTTAGGGTAACTAATAAATAGACACTTATCAGACTTAGCCTCTAGCTTATCTGATATTGTCCTCTTCACATAAGCAAGACAACCACATATCTTTAAATAAGATAAATGAGATTTTCTACTTTTTCATATCTCATATGGATTAGTAGAGATTGCCTTAGTCGGGACTCTATTTAACAAGTAAACAGCGGTCTCGAGTGCGTAACTCCAAAAGGATTTTGGATGACTTGCATGCTGCATCATTGACCTAACCATGTCCAACAAGGTTCGATTTTGCCTTTCAGCCACACCATTATGTTGTGGCATATAAGGTGGAGTCCTTTGAGACAAGATGTAATTGTCCCTTAGATAACCTTGAAACTCTTGGCTTAAGTATTCACCACATCGATCCGATCGAAGTACTTTAATATTTTTCCCAAGTTGTTTCTCTACTCCCTTTCTAAAATCTTTAAACCTTTCAAAGACTTCAGACTTGTATCTTCACAAATATAAATACCCATATCGTGAATTATCATCGATAAAGGTAACGAAGTAGTTATAACCTCCTATGGCATGAGTTGACATTGGTCCGCATACATCGGTATGTATAAGGCTCAATACCTCAATTGCTCGTTCACCCTTTCCTCTAAAAGGAATTTTAGTCATCTTTCCTTTTAAGCATGAAACACATGTGTCTAATGAATCTGATTCATAAGACTCCGAAATTCCAAGCCTTTGTAGTTTGAACATGCGTTCATTGCTTATGTGGCCAAGACGATAATGTCATAGTTGCAAGGTTAATTGATTATCTAATTTAGCACATTTTCTATTTGATTCAATATTGAATATCTCGTTGGATTTATCTAATGTGTAGATTCCATTATTTAATATCCCAATAGCATAAAGAATGTAGGGGATCTCGTGACCACTAGAGGGGGGGGGTGAATAGCTCGTATTTGTCATTTGATAGATTACGATCGTGTTCGTCTCTACAAGTCATGTTAGCGTAGTGGAATATATATAACAGCAATAACAAAAGATGACAAACACAATCCACAACACAAAATATAACGTGGTTCGGAACCGAATGGTTCATACTGTTGGGATGTATATCGAAAGCCTAGCCTTTATATGAATATCTTTATTTTTCAAATAAGAATCACATGATCATTGTTTACATATTCATAGTTATGCATATTATCTAATACTTTACATTGTAGATAACATGGTGTGTGTGTCACACAGAAGATCATGTTATCAGTTCCTTGAAGAGTATAAGTAGAGGCTCACAACCAAGATAGTTTTGGACAAACCATTAGCATAGTTGTAGTGTAATTTGGTATTGATTTATCTTGACCATAGAATTATACTAGTACACTTTGTGTGTATTGAGCAGGACCGACTTAGAGGTGATTCAATTTATTGCTGACTCCATAATTGAATTGGACCTCGGATATTATGGTGTACATGCTTTTAATCCCGATATAATAACGAGCACATGTACTTAATATTTATTTCTTTGATTTATCAATGGGCGAGATTTATGGGTTAAATCAATAGCCTCGGTAAGTTGGGAAATGATATTATTTATATGGTGTGCCATTAATTATAGGAGAAAACCATGTCTTATGTATTAGGATGATGATGTCCCCTTAAGGAGCTCATAAGGATCATCATGTAAATCCTGTAGGTGGACTTGGTCCAGCATGATGATAAGGTTGAGTGGTACTACTCATGGAGTTAGATGTTGATTAATTAATTGTTAGTAAATTAATTAATTAACGGATATTCGATATGTTAAACATGGGGAGACATTTGTACAATTAATATATGGAGCCCATATTTAATTATGGGGGTTGGTGAGGTAGATCAATGATAATCCTTTAGTGGAATGGATTATCATTAATGGATCGGATTTTATGTGGGTCAGATCCATTGGGTGGCCAATATCCAACTTCTCCTCATGATCCCTATTGTAGCCTATTAAAACCCTCAAGAAGCCTAGATCCAATGGACATGATTAAAAGGAGGCTTGGATGAAATCTATATATTAGTTTCCAAGGCTTGGGCAAAAATAACTTTTAGAGAGTTTTTTTTCAAGGCTTGGGTGGCAAGAGTTATTTTGAGAGCTAGGGTTTGGAGTTTCAAGGGCAGGGCAGCAACTTGGTTTGGCTTCTCCCTTAGGGTCGGCGGAAACACAAGAAAATGATAAGGGTTTCCTCTTCTCCTTTGATCTTGGTCGGCTTCTCCTTCTCCTCTCCTAGGGCGGCTCCTTCTTCCCTCAAGTCTTGGCCGGCGGCAACAAGAGTTTCTCTCTTGGCCAGCGCCCATCTTCCTTTCTTCCTCTCCTTGGCCAACGACAACATCCAAGCTAGGTTGCTTGGTGGTTGGCTCTAGATAGGAGAAGAAGTGTTTGGTATTCTTCCCTTTGTTGGGAGCGAGCAAGGAAGGGAAGAACGTGATCTAGGAGGCTTCAACTCTTGGAGGATCGTTGCCCACACAACGTCCAAGAGGAGGATATATAGGACATACAATAGAAGATCAAGAGGTAAACAAGAGATATAATTCTTGTTTAAGTTTCTTTCTTGTTCTATACAATTTGTATGTAATTGTATGTGGTTAATTTACTTGGACCCCGAAGATAAACACAAAAATCGGCGATTTGTACATCATCTATTCCATGGCTAATTGAGGAAAAGAGTTAGGTTGCTTGAACAATAAGTTTGTTCAAGCAACCACTCTAATTGAATAGCACGATGTTGGATAGGTGCTTGGATAATCCATCTTCGTCAAGGATTAATTTTTTAATCCGGGGACGTAGATAGGATCGCCATGCACAAGCGACCAAGTTGAAGTAGAAAGTGAAGCTTCGACCTTCAAGTGGTATCAGAGCCACGATTTCCAATTTTGTGTGTTTAGGATTCGGTTACTTTTATGCACTTATCATATATTATGTGTGTTAGATAATAGTAGGATGTGAGTAGGCTAACTTTCTAGTTGCATGCATAAGATCCAACTATTATGGCCATATGTGTGTGTATGTGATTGGATGTGTGTAATTGAAATATTATTTGAATCCTCGGGGTTGACGAGGCTAGTATTTAATTTTTGTAATTAAGTATGGTATTGTTTAGCCACAGTTTTATTTTAGTTTACTTTCGATCTAGATTTCATGTACACTCATTTGTGGAGTATAGGATCGATAGATGTAAATTAAAATAATTATTCTCATCTCGGATCTCCGGATGGCTTGTACATGGTGTATGGAGGAGCGGACGAGAAGGCGACACGATGGGAGGCATATTGGAAAACAAAAGCCATAATAGTTGGAAAATATTTTTCATATTTATTGCTTCTTGTTTGATATGCATTTTGTGTTCTTGGAAAATTCCTCATTTTAAATTACTAAGTGGGAGAGGGATATTTTTTTAAAATTCCCATGTCCTCCATTACAATTTGACATGTAATGCAAACAAACTTGCGCGTCGGCTCTGAGTGCCTTCCTCCCCATCAGATGAGTTTGTTTTGTGGATCACAAGGTCAAATATGGTTATAGGAAATTATTTAGGAGCATGTGTATTTTCTCATCGGAAGGCACATAATCCGAGATAATTGCCTTGATATCAAGTAATGGTGAACACTTATATGCAAATAAAAGTATCCTCCCCATCGGAGTCACTGCTTGTATTTGTAGGGTCGAAGAGGAACCAACTATTAATTTTATTTGTCAAAAAGTAAGGTTGACAGGATAATAAAATTAATGGGTAAAACCTCCTCTTACAAATGTAGAATTCGTATACGTCCACAATATCGTGGCATACGATATTCTCGGTGTTTTGAGGCGTTGGTTGATTTTAAAATTTTATTGTTTGAGGAATCAATAAATTTTTGAAATCTAATGTTTTGATTGAAGGGAGGAAACTTCTCTTCCCACTTCAACTCGGTCGCTTGTTCATGGCAATCCCGTCTACGTCCCCGGATAAAAAAATTTATCCTTGACAAAGATGGATTACCCAAGCAACCGTTCCATCATCGTGCTATTCGATTAGAGTGGTCACTTGAACAAACTTGTTGTTCAAGTGACCTACCTCTATTCTTCGAATATCCACGGAATAGACGATGTACGGATCGTCGGTTTTTGTGTTTGTATTTGGGGTCCAAGTAAATTAGCCACATACAAAATATACAACATGCATAGAATAAGAAAAGATTCATAAACAAGCATTTTACCTCTTGTTATACATCTTGATCTTCTATTGTATGTCCTTCCTCCTTTTAGACGTCGTGTGGGAGTTGATCTTCCAAAAGTCGAAGCCTCCTAGATCACATTCTTCCCTTTCTTGCTCGCTCTGAACAAAGGGAAGAATGAAATGAAACTCTTCCCTATCTAAGACCGGCTACCAAGTCAAGAGACTTGATGTTGCCGCCGGCCAAGGAGGGGATGTAGGGCGCCAACCAACCTTGAAGAAAGGTTGCCGTCGACCAACCTAGAGAGAGAGAATGGGAGGAGCTGCCGCTGATCTAGAGAGAGAGAGGGCGGTGATGATGCCACCGGCCAAGGAGAACACCAAACCCTAGTCTTGTTTGCCATCGCCCAAAAAGGAAGAACAAACCCTAGGGTTGCCACCGCCCGCCTCTCCTCTCAAGCCAAGCTCCCAAACCCTAATCTCCCTTCTTATGTTCACGCCTAAGCCCTTAGCCCTCCTTTTATAGAGCTAGGAATAAGCCTCCTTTTAATCTCCACCGTCGGATCTAGGGATTTAATCTCAACCATCAGATCTAGAGATTTAATCTCTACTATTGGATCTAGAGATTTAATCTCCACCGTCGGATCTAGAGTTTCATTTTCCATTATCGGATCTAGGCTCCATGAGGGTTTTAATAGGATACAATAGGGACCATGAAGAGGAGTTGGATCTTGGCCACCCAATGGATCAAGCCCACATAAAGTCCGATCCATTAATGATAATCCATTCCACTAGAGGATTATCATTGATCTACCTCACCAACCCCCATAATTAAATATGGGCTCCATATATTAATTGTACAAATATCTCCCTGTGTTTAAGATCTCGAATGTCCGTCAATTAATTAATTTACTGATAATTAATTAATCAACATCTAACTCTATGAGTAGTACCACTCAACCTTATCATCATGCCGGACCAAGTCCACCTGCAGGGTTTACATGATGAACCTTATGAGCTCCTCAAGGGGACATCATCATCCTAATATAAAGGACATGGTTTCCTCCTATAATCAACGACACACAATATAAATAATATCATTTCCCAACTTACCGAGCCTATCGATTTACTCTATAAATCTCGCCCATTGGTAAATCAAAGAAATAAATACTAAGTATATGTGCTCATTATTATATCGGGATTAAGAGCATGTACACCATAATATTCGAGGTTCGATTCAATTATGTAGTCAGCAATAAATTGAATCACCTCTAAGTTAATCCTGCTCAATACACACAAAGTGCACTAGTGTAATTCTATGGTCAAGACAAACTAATACCAAATCACACTACAACCATACCAATGGTTTGTCCAAAACTATCTCGGTTGTGAGCCTTTGCTTATACACTACAAGGAACTGATAACATGATCTCCCATGTGACACTACACACCATGTTATCTACAATGTAATGTATTAGACAATATGCATAATCATAAATATGCAAACAATGATCATGTGATTCTTATTTTAAAATTAAAAATGTTCATACAAAAGATAGACTTTTCAGTATACATCCCAACAATCTCCAACTTATACTAAAAGACTATGCTATCCTCATTATGCCATACATCTGATTCCCATTCCCTCCACATGTCTATCAAAAGCTCTCGCTGGAAGGGCCTTAGTGAAAGGATCTGCCAGGTTATCCTCTGATTCAATCTTGGCCACAACAACTTCTCCTTGCTTTACGATTTCTTGTATCAGGTGGTACTTGCACTCTATGTTTTTACTTGCCTTATGGGCTCGTGATTCCTTCGAGTTTGCAACTGCACCACTGTTATCACAATAAATTGTGATAGTTCTGGGCAAACTAGGAATCACATCCAAGTCCATGAAGAAGTTCCTGAGCCATACAGTTTCTTTGGCCACCTTAGAGGCTGCCACATACTCAGCTTCCATGGTAGAGTCCGCCATGCATTTCTTCTTGACACTCCTCTATACAATGACTCCACCTCCCAAAGTAAACACAAAACCTGAGGTAGACTTACTGTTATCCCTATCTGATTGGAAGTCGGAATCTGTGTAACCCACAGGGAGTAATTAATCTTCCTGGTACACCAGCATATAATCCCTAGTCCTTCTCAGGTACTTTAATATATGCTTTACCACAGTCCAATGTCCCTGTCCTAGATTACTCTGATATCTGCTAACCATGCCCATGACAAAATAGATATCCGGTCTCGTACATAGCATAGCATACATGAGGCTTCCTACTGCCGAAGCATAAGGAACCACCTTCATCTCCTCTATCTCCTTTGATGTTCTAGGACACATATCTTTAGATATAGGGACCCCATGCTTAAAAGGTAGAAAACCTTTCTTGGAGTTCTCCATGCTAAAATGAGCCAAAATGGTGTCTATGTATGAAGCTTGAGACAAGAACAACATCCTTTTCCAGCGATCCCTTATAACCTTGATCCCAAGGATGTGTCCCACTTCTCCCAAGTCCTTCATATCAAACTGTTTAGACAACCATACCCTTACGTCCAATAACACCTTGATATTGTTGCCAATTAACAAAATGTCATCTACATATAGTACAAGAAATACCACTATGTTTCTGTCATATCTCTTGTATACACAAGACTCATCCAGACTTTGAATAAATCCATAAGACTGGATTACCTCATCAAAGTGGATGTTCCAAGATCTCGAAGCTTGCTTCAATCCATAAATGGACCGATTAAGCTTGCACACAATATGCTCTTTGCCCTTTGCAATGAATCTTTCTGGTTGCTTCATATATGTGTTTTCCTCAAGACTTCCATTAAGGAAAGCTGTCTTGACATCCATCTGCCATACCTCATAATCCATATGAGCAGCAATACATAAGAGAATCCGGATAGACTTAAGCATGGCTACTGGCGAAAAGGTCTTCTCATAATCGATGTCCACTTTCTGAGTATACCCTTTCACAACAAGCCTTTCTTTGAAGGTCTCAACCTTCCCGTCTATTCCTCTCTTTCTTTTGTAGATCCACTTGCATCCAATGGTTTTTAAACCATTGGGTAGTTCTACTAGCTCCCAGACCTGATTTGAATCCATAGATTCTATCTCAGAATTCATTGTACTTTGCCAAGATACCGCATCTTTATCTTGGATTGCCTCGTCATATGTCCAGGGATCAGGCTCATGTTCGTCGGGGACCAAATCAGAAGATTCTCCCAAGAACATAAATCTATTAGGCTGTCTAACAACCCTCCTACTACGATGAGGTATCACCTGTGTATCCTCTGTGACACGCGGTGCAGTCACTTGTGGTATATCCTCTTGTACCAGTGGTACTGAAGTAGTGACTTCCCCTCTTAATTCCTCCATAGTAATCTTACTCATGGGCTTATAGTTCATCACATAGTCTTCCTCTAGAAATCTGGCTTTCGTGCTAACGATCACCCTCTGATCTCTAGGACTATAAAACAAACCACCTTTCATTCCTCTAGGATAGCCAACAAACATGCACACTTCTGTACGAGGTTCCAACTTACCACCATCTACCTTCAGCACCTGTGTTGGACTCCCCCAAATCTGAATATGTCTCAGACTAGGCTTTCGCCCAGTCCATAATTTTATGGGAGTAGAAGACACTGATTTAGATGGTACCAAGTTCAGAATATACACTGTCGTATCTAGAGCATACCCCCAGAAAGAATCTGGAAACTCATAATAACTCATCATCGATCTAACCATCTCCATAAGAGTCCTATTCCTTCGCTCTGCTACACCATTCTGCTGGGGCGTGCCAGGTGCAAACAATTGGGATTGAATCCCAACCTCTGATAAGTAATTCCTAAACTCTCCCAAGAGGTACTTACTACCACGATCAAATCATAGTGTCTTGATACTTTTACCCTTCCACATCAGCCTTGAATTCTTTGAACTTGTCAAAGCATTCAGACTTGCGGCGCATCAAGTAAATGTATCCATATCTTGAATAATCGTCTATAAAAGAGATGAAATATTCAAAACCACCTCTTGCCTGGATAGACATTTGGACCACACAAATCAGAAAGAACCAATTCCAACACATCTTTGGCTCTATACACCTTGGCCTTAAAAGGCCTCTTGGTCATTTTACCTTCCAAGCAAGATTCGCAGGTTGGGAAATCTTCCACCACTAATGAACCCAGAGGTCTATCAGCTATCAACATTTAAATTCTACTTAGGTTAATATGACCTAGCCTTAGATGCCAAAGATATGTTTGGTTCATCTTCGAAGGTTCTTTTCTCTTATTGGAATTAGAAGATGAGTTATTTACTTCTATTTGCATCGTGGGATCTTTTGGTTCAAGTGTATATAAATTTCCTATCAATGCACCATAACAGATAATCTCCCTATTCCTTTTTATAACAACTCTGTCATTAAAAGAAATAGAATATCTATCCATAAACAATTTAGAAACCGAAATCAAATTCATTCTAAATAAAGGTACATAAAGGCAATTTTTCAGAACCAAAACTTTATTCCTCTCAAAAGACAAATAAACATCTCCCATTGCAACATCCGCTATCTTTGTAGCATCACCTAAGTAGATGGTAATCTCCCCTTCATCCAGTCATCTGGTTTCCTGGAACCCCTGCAAAGTATTGCAGACATGATCAGTGGCTCCCGTATCTACACACCAGGTGCCGATAGATAACACCGCTAAACATGTTTCAACGACTAGACCAAAAGATATAACTTTGTTCTGCTTTCAGTTGGGGCAGTCCTTCTTCCAGTGTCCAGTTTGCTTGCAAGTGAAGCACTTGCCTTTCGGCTTCTTCACTCCTCCCTGAGATCCGCCCTCTACCTTTGCCCCACCTTGTTTCTTCTTCTTCTTGCCTTTCAGATTAGAAGTAGAAACCTTTTGGGAAACCATGGCCTGAGCCTGAGCACTCTGACGAAAAAGTCCCTCTACAGCCTGGAGTTCTGTCAGAAGCTCCGCCAACGAATACAACCTCTTGTTCATGTTGTAATTCAGGCAAAACTGCTCAAAACTCCTAGGTAGAGACTGGAGAATGATATCGACCTGGGTTTCCCCATCGATCTCAGCTCAAAGGACTTCCAGCTCATTCAAATGAGCCATCATCTTGAGAACATGATCCCTCACGGGTGTTCCCTCGATCGTGGTGGTCGTCATCAAGTTCCTGTTGGTGCAACAATGCCCCAAGCATTTATATATTTTGATGTTTGGATAATCATCTAAGTTAGGCAATATTTTATGATCTAATTGTAAACATGTTTAAGTGACAGGAAAATCCAAGTATGAAGACTTGGTAAAAGAAAAGTCCATGTGTGATCTTGGCAAAGAGAAGTCAAAGGAAAGGTCTTGGCAGCGTAAGTCCAAGCATGTAGTCTTGGCGGCGTAAAGTTCAAGCAGTCCTTGGAAAAGAAAGACCAAAGGAAAGTCTTGGCGGCATAAGTCCAAGCATGTAGTCTTGGCGGCGTAAAGTTCAAGCGTACTTTGGCAAAGAAGAAACCCAAAGCATGACGAAACCGAAGGAAGCTTTTGAAGGAAAGCGCATGGATGGAGTCGTGGACTCAGAGAAATCCTAGAGGTGCAAGGCTGATGGAGAAGCTAGAAGGTTAAGTCTAGGCTTAGGTTATGTTTTCAAGTATGAATTAGAGTGTGCCGATCAACATGGTGTCGGTCAAACTGGCCCTTAAAATATAGCATTAGAGGTTGGAAGGCTGTTAGCGATCGTGAGAGTTATCGATCAGGCTGGTGATCGACTTCGAACCGACGCGCCTGGTCGTGACGATCAGCGCCATTATTAAAGTCGCCGCCACAAGCAGAATGGCCCGTGGCCGGTGGCGATCGGCTCTGGCGATATCGATCGAGCGCCCTTTGTTGGCAGTCAATTGATAGTCTTCCCGTTGGCGATGACGACAACAAATCCCGTGAATCCGACTGTTCAGAAGCCGTTAGAATCGGCGGTAGTTGACTAATGTAAGTCATCAGTCGACTGATAGACCTCCAACGGGAAAAAGAGGCTCTTTCCTATAAAAAGAGCCCAAGGGGAGCAAGAAGGGGCTAATGCATATATTCTGATCATTCTTCTAAGCTTCCACAAGTTTTCCAAGCTTTCTAAGTGTATTAATCTCCCTCCTCCTCTCAAATCTTCATTATCATCTTTTGTAAGAAGAGGAGGTCTTTGTAAAGAGAAAGCTTCTTAGTGGAATTGCTTGGGTTGATCCACCTTAAGGATCGCCGTGGAGTAGGAGCGTTATCTCCGAACCACGTAAAGGCTTTGTTAGCATTGCTTTTTGTTTTTACATATATTATTTGTGTTTGCTTCCGCTAATTACTCTTGTAGAAACGAAAAGTGCTATTCACCCCCCCTCTAGCTTCCAAACGATCACCAACAAGTGGTATCAGAGCCCGGATCGCATCGAAAGATCTAACCATCAACCGAAGCATGGCATTTCAAGAGGGATATAGCACGGTGAGGCCTCCGTTCTTCGATGACAACGACTTTGGCTATTGGAAAGGTAGGATGGAATACTATCTCATGAATGACATAGAAAATTGGTTTAGTATTGTAGATGGATTCGAAAAGCCGGTCGACGAATTCGGAGCACCACTACCGACAAAAGATTGGACAAGAGAGATGGCCAAGAAAGCACAAGAAAATGCAAAAGCAATGACCACACTTCAATGTGGTCTATCCAAGGAGCAACTCTCTAAGGTCAGGCCCTTCAACTCCGCAAAAGAGCTTTGGGAGATGCTCATCGAACTCAACGAAGGATCCAAAGAGACAAGAAGGGCCAAGAGGGATCTTTTGATTAGCCAACTCCAAAGCTTCACTATGAAGACAAATGAGACCGTGAGCCAAATGCACGGGTCTTTCAAGGAAGTAGTCAACGGACTACATGTTATAGGTGAAAAGGTCGACAACCGAGACCTTGTAAGGTATGTATTACAAGCTTTCCCTAGGACCACCTTATGGGCCTCAATGGTAGATGCCTATAAGGTCTCTAGGGATCTTTCATTAGTTAAGTTAGATGAACTTTTTTGTGAATTTCAATTACATGAACAAGCTAACACTTCATCCAAAGAGAAGGGTATAGCTCTTTTTGTAGGAAAGAAGGAGAAGAAGAAGAAGGAGAAGAAGGAAGTGTCCTCCTCATCCGAGGAAGACTCATCAAGTAGTGAAGATGAGTTATCGGCAAGTGAGGTGGCACATTACGTCAAGAAGTTTGGTGGGAAGTCAAGGAGACTCACCAAGAAAGACGTGAAGAGGATGTTCCAATCCTCAAGAGGTAAATCTTCAAGTAATTCAAATTCTATCTCTAACGTGACTTGTTTTGGTTGCAACAAGAAAGGGCATATAAAGACAAATTTCCCAGAACTAAAGAAGAAGGAGGAGAAGGAAAAGAAGGAGAAGAAGAAGAAGAAGAAGAAGGAGGAGGCAATGGTGGCACAAACATGGGACACTCTAAGTATGGAGGAGTCTTCCGACGATGAGGAAGTATGCCATGCCACCCGGAACCTAGCCCTTATGGCATTAGAGGAAGAAGCCGGGAGCTCAAGCGAGGAGTCCTCTTCCTCTTCTAGTGATGAATCATCATCAAGTGATGATGATGAGGTAAACAACTCACCTAAAATAGATTTACTTTACAAGACTATTGCATGTTTACAAAATGCTTTAAATAGATCAAAAATTAGGATTAAGGATCTAAAATTAGAAATCAAATCACTTAAAAGTGTAGATTCATCATGTTGCAAACAATCTAGTGATATCGATGAATGTACTCTTAGGGATGAAAATGATGAGTTAAGAAAAGAAATAGGTAAATTAAGAGCATGCCTAGAAAAATTCACTAATGGTTCTAAATATCTAGATATGATTATTAAGGATCAAAGGGCAATTTACAATAAGGCCGGATTAGGATATAGACCTAAGGAGAAAGAGGTAGCATTTGCATCCCTTGTTAGTAGAAAATCAATGATTAAAAGCAAGGGGAGAAAGGCATAGGTACCAAAGAAATTTATAATTGATGCTAGTGGTCCTAAGATTTGGGTACCTAAGGATTGTGTTTTTCATGTGATATAGGTAGAAGAACCAAGCTTGTGGATAGTTGATAGTAGGTGCTCAAAGCATATGATCGGGGATGAGAGAAAATTCTCCACTATCAACCACACTAGCAAAGGAAAAGTGTCATTTGGTAATAGCGGCAAACTTAAAATTCTAGGAAAGGGCACCATTAAGGTATCTCCCAATCTTGCCATTCATAAAATTCTATTAGTTAAAAATATGAAATTTAATTTACTTAGTGTAAGTCAATTATGTGATGCAAACTTTGATGTTAAATTTGATTCCTCAAAATGTTTTATAAGACACAAAATTATAAATGATTGCATGTTAGTAGGCTTTAGGAAATCAAATATATATTATGTTGATTTATCCTATGCTACTAATCCTTCCACTAAGTGTCTTATTGCAAAAGAGGAAGAAAGTTGGCTTTGGCATAGGAGGATAGGACACATAAACATGAAGAATATAGCCAAAATAGCAAAATTGAAGCTAGTCAAAGGATTGCCTAGAGTCAAATTTCTCAAGGACAAGATGTGTGATGCTTGCCATGAAGGGAAACAATCAAAAACATCACACAAAGGTAAAAATTTACTTAGTACCGCTTTACCGTTAGAATTACTACATATGGATTTATTTGATTGCCATAGTACCCCATCTATAATTGGTAGTAAATATTGCTTGGTAATAGTAGATGATTTTTCTAGGTTTACTTGGGTGTTTTTCTTGAAAAATAAAGATGAAACCTTAGGAATAATCATAGGATTTAGCAAAAGAGTAGAAAATGAAAGAAAACTTAAAATCAACCGGATCCGTAGTGATCATGGTGGAGAATTTGAGAATTCTAATTTTTCAAATTTTTGCTTAGAACAAGAGTACAAGCATGAATTTTCTTGTCCTAGAACACCCCAACAAAATCGGGTTGTGGAAAGGAAAAATTGTGCCCTACAAGAAGTGGCTAGGACAATGCTTAATGCATATTCCTTACCTAGCTACTTGTGGGCGGAAGCGATTAATACCGCTTGCTATATCCAAAATAGGGTATTGATTCATAGGTTTTTGGGAAAAACTCCATTTGAATTGTGGAATGGTACAATTCGAACAATTCATTATTTTAAGGTCTTTGGATGCAAAGTTTATATCTTAAATACCAAAGACAACCTAAGTAAGTTTGAGTCCAAAGCGGATGAAGGAATCCTAGTTGGATACTCATCCACTAGTGTAGGATATAGAGTTTACAATAAAAGGACTCAAAAGATTGAAGAATCTTCAAATGTTCAATTTGATGAAACTTCCAATACATACCCTAGGAAATCCCCTATTGATGATGATATAAATATTGAAAATCAAGAAATTACCAAACAATTTCAAGACTTAAACTTAGGGGGTAATGATCAAGGGGGAGGATTGAATCAAGGGGAAGTAAGGGATGATTCCGATGATGAGCATAGGATTGAGGTTGATCATGATCAAACTCCATCTAATACACCTCCTAGAACCATATGAGTTCATCAAAGTCACCCCTTAGATCAAATTGTGGGTGAATTATCTCAAGGAGTTAGGACTAGGTCATTCCATAGGGATCCTACTAGTCATATTGCTCTAATCTCTCAAATTGAGCCCAAAACAATTAAAGATGCATTACTTGATCCGGATTGGATCTTAGCATTGCAAGATGAATTGGCTCAATTTGAAAGGAGTCAAGTATGGGAGTTAGTTCCTAGACCAAGTGAAAATACTATTATTACTACAAGATGGGTCTTTAGGAACAAACTAGATGACCAAGAGAATATCACTAGAAATAAAGCACGGTTAGTTGCAAGGGGTTTTAATCAAGTTGAAGGACTTGATTATGATGAAACATATGCCCCGGTTGCTAGGTTAGAGTCCATTAGAATACTTTTAGCGTATGCCTCCTATATGGGTTTCAAACTCCATCAAATGGATGTCAAATCGGCATTCCTAAATGGGTTTATTAAGGAAGAGGTGTATGTAGAACAACCTCCCGGGTTTTGAAAATACGGACTACCCAAACCATGTATACAAGCTTAGGAAAGCCTTATATGGTTTGAAACAAGCTCCCCGGGCTTGGTATGAAAGATTGTCATCTTTCCTAACCTCTAAGGATTTCAAAAGGGGTAGTATAGATCAAACTCTCTTTATAAAGTCAACATCTAAGGACATCTTTGTAGCCCAAGTATATGTTGATGACATTATCTTTGGGTCAACAAATGATGAACTTCTTCAAGACTTTATTCAAAATATGGAAAAAGAGTTTGAGATGAGTCTAGTTGGAGAATTAAATTTCTTCCTAGGATTGCAAGTTAAACAAACAAGTGAAGGAATTTACATTTATCAAACCAAATATGCTAAGGAAATGATTAAAAAATTTGGCTTGGAAAATGCTAAGGTAGTGTCAACTCCAATGGCAACCAATACTAAAATAGATAGTGATAGTGAAGGAAAACAAATAGATCTTACCCTTTATAGGAGCATGATTGGTAGCCTCTTGTATTTAACCGCTAGTAGACCCGACATATTATTTGCGGTTGGTATGTGTGCTAGGTATCGATCATGTGCTAAGGAATCTCATTTAGTTGCCGTTAAGAGAATTTTAAGATATGTCAAAGGCACACTAAATGTAGGTCTATGGTACCCTAGGACTAGGTCCTTTGATTTGATTGGGTACACCGATTCCAATTATGCCGATTGAAAATTGGATCGGAAGAGTACTAGTGGTGGATGCCAATTCCTTGAGTCCTCCCTAGTGAGTTGGAGTAGTAGGAAGCAACCTTGTGTTGTTTTATCCACCACCGAGGCCGAATATGTGGCTATGGGTGGTTGTGTAGCTCAACTATTATGGATGAAACATACCTTAGAAGATTATGAGCTATCTTACTCCAACATGAAAGTATTTTGTGATAATGTGAGCACCATTAACTTGACCAAAAATCTGGTGCATCACTCTAGGACCAAGCACATTGAAGTGAAACATCATTTCATTAGAGACCATGTGGCTAAGGGGGACATTGAGCTTAATTACATTGAATCTAAGTCCAACCTAGCCGACATCTTTACCAAGCCTCTCTGCAAAATAGAATTTTCATCACTTAGGAGAGAACTTGGAATGTGCTTTGTAGAATAGAAGTGTAGGTTTGCATGATCCCATAAAAAATCTAGGTTTTATACCTCTAACCATCTCACAATAGACCTAAGAAACCATGATTTGTGTATTTAGCCACCTAGAAATCATGTGAGATGTTAGGAAGATGCACTTAGTTCATCATGCTTGTTATGATGCATTATCATGAGCCAAAGTGTCATCTAGAGACATTAATCCTTCATTGGACCAATCATTGGGAAGGCCTATGTACAATTAATGTGCATATAGCTCCAAGAATATGATTGGAAATGTCAAATAAAATAAAATTTAAACTATGTCTATCAAACTTTGAGAAACAATTTCCTATTGATAAGCCAAAGTGATACAAAGTTTTGCAAAGATATCATAACTTTTGCAAAATCTCAAGATTGTGTCAATATCAAAATCTAGAGGTGATATAATTTTAAAGTAATTTTTCCTTGATAGGAAATGATCTAACAATATTACCCACAAAATTTCGTGATTTTTTGATCCTTATTTAATTATTTATGAATTTTTTAATCTAGCCAAAAAGGCTATCGGTATCGATCATTGGTGCCTATCGCCAGTTCCACGTCTGACGATATTGGAATCGGGCTTACCCATTCGTTATCGAGTTCAACTTCCATTTATGGCGATCAACCGCCGTGCGAAGCCTCGTATCATTGGCCAGGTTCAATCGATTTCTATCGATTCTGCCATTTATGGCGATCGGCTGCCGCATCTGAAATCGTTTGTATGTATTTGCCCGGTTCAACCGATCCCCATCAGTTCGGTGCGACTAAATAATGACTGATGTCGTAGTTTTTAGGGTTTTCCACCGGTTCGACTCGCCAAAACTTCCCGATTTTCTCTCCTCTTCCTCTTCCGACGAACTTCCACCGCACCTCTTAGCCATTCTCCCTCATTTATTCGGCGACTTCACCGACTAGTGCTCCCATTTGGGGTGCTCTCCGACTCGAGGACCTCCCCTTGTCACCCCGTTCATGCCCTAGTTTCCACTGAAGATCGCTCACTCAGCTAGGATTCCGTGGACACTCGCGTTCGGCACTGTTCTTTGATTTTTCACCATGCCGCCTAGGTAAATTCTCATCCCTGATCACGGTTTGTTTGTTCCTATAATTTGTTTCACTAACCGGTGCTTGTTTTGTTGTCTTTGTCCATGCATCATCCTTAACCAACATTGTGCATACTTATTTTGTTTTCGCCCATTTAGACTTAAGCATTTTGCTACTAAGCGTGCCCGGGCACCTCCGACCAACGAGGGCTCGTCAAACCCTCGACCCTCTATCGATCCTCGATTTCCAAACTCCGCACTTGAAAGTGCTTTCAATAAAAATAAATTCCAACTTATTCCACCTCTATCGATGGATCCCAAATTTCTTAAAGACTACTGTTTTGATATTGTTCAAATCATCCAACACTACAAACTTGAATCATTAGTGTTTTGTGAACATCATGTAAATATCACTCTTCTTTCTGAATTTTTTAACAACTTGCGACCAGTTGGAGATGGGCTGAGATACCGGACTCGCGTTGCTCAGTGCGATCTGGATTTCAACCCCCAGATCTAGACCAATTTTCTCGGATGTCTCTCTTCCGAGAATGATTTCATTTTGTATCCATCTTGGAGTGAACCTCTTCCACCTCCCTTTGAGGAGATTTCTTTAGATTCCCTTCATACTACTTTCTATCACTCTCCTCGACCATTGAACACCAATCTATTTCAGTCACAAGAACTTTCTGCCTCTGACAATGTCCTTTATAAGGTCATTGCTCATTGTATTCTCCCTATAGTTACCCGTGGTTTGGCCTCGGTTCGACCTACACACTTCCTTCTCATGCATATCTTTCGTCAATACTTAGACATTAATATTAGTCTCAATACCTTCCACTGCATCACTCATTTCATAAGGCCAAACAATGGGAAGGTTCATATACCTTTTGGAAATGTCCTTACTCAGTGGCTCGGCTCCATAGGCATTGATGTCAACATAGGATTCATTAAAATCATGAATAGAAAATATGACCAGATGACTCGTCGAAGCTTCTCCTTAGCGGGCTTGAAGGCCGACAGAGGGTCCGTTTTCTGGGACCTGACGGCGGCCAGGTGGCGCTCGGCACTGAAGGATGCCACCTGCAGGAGGAGATCTTTGAGGGTATTCTTGAGGGTGTTCTTGAGGAGCCAATGCGAGAGAGGCTAGCTGCGAGCGATCTTGTTCTTCCAAACACATCCTTCATTACCCGCTTCGATGCTTTTGTAGAGCGGGTAGACACACATTTTGAGGAGCTGTGCTTGGGCCAACAGGAGCTTCACCGGGAGCATCTGGAGCTCCTCTCCCTTGTGAGAGGGATGCATCGGCAGCAACAGGACATTTTGGCGATTCTCCGCCCTACTGCACCTGGACACCCACCTTCTCACGATGGTTCGTCATCTGCACCGATGGATGTTGAGGACGACGATCGTTAGCTAGCATGTTTTTGTTATTTTTTTTTGGCCGTATGAACGACATAAACTCCTACTTGTGTAATGACTTTTTGATTAATGAAATGAAATTGTGTTTTTGTTTAGTTCACTTCTATCAGTGCCTACAACTTGTTATTTGTCAAGTTTAGAAGTTGAGCATATAGTACGAAGTTATGAATATTGATACGATACAATTACTTTTTTTTTGCGTCATAATTTTATTATTTTGAATATCGTATCAATCCATTAATCTGATGAGCATGTTTTTCGTCTAATATTTTTCATATGTTATATTAGTCGAATAAAATGTGTATGCCGAGTTTCGTGATTTTTTGACATCCACGAAATTTTCTATGCATTTTCAAACCTTGACTGAAAAATTCAAATTTCAGATTTGTCTAATATCAGTCGACTGCCATTATTGGCAGTCGACTGCCAAGGCCGACAGTTGACTGATGCCTATTCTAGTCGAACCGGTGACACTATTTTGGAATAGAAAATAGTTTTTCATCGGTTAAAAAGTTCAATTTTGGATATTATATGATTTCCATAGTATATACATGATAACTTGTATGGAAAGACGGATTTTCTTGGTGCATTGGTTTAGAGGGAGCTACATCCCTTATTTCTATAATTGTTGGTGCAAGGCTAGGACATATTTGCCTATTCTATTGCTTATGCTTTGCTTCACATGTTATTACCACATCATGAAACATGTCTTGGATTTAGGGGGAGCTTCATATCAGTTTTATACCTTTGTTCAAGATGTGTCAATTATAATTCTTTCCTGCACTTATTGGATAAACTCTTTTCTTTTTGTTGTATGTCAAAGGGGGAGAAGGGATATTTAAGTTAGAATTCATATTGAAATATGTTTATATGTATGTGTTAAAGACCTAACTTAAGTGATTGCCAAACATCAAAAAGGGGGAGATTGTTGGTGCAACAATGCCCCAAGCATTTATATATTTTGATGTTTGGATAATCATCTAAGTTAGGCAATGTTTTGTGATCTAATTGTAAACATGTTTAAGTGACAGGAAAATCCAAGTATGAAGACTTGGTAAAAGACAAGTCCAAGTGTGATCTTGGCAAAGAGAAGTCAAAGGAAAGGTCTTGGCAACGCAAGTCCAAGCATATAGTCTTGGCGGCGTAAAGTCCAAGCAGTCCTTGGAAAAGAAAGACCAAAGGAAAGTCTTGGAGGCATAAGTCCAAGCATGTAGTCTTGGCGACGTAAAGTCCAAGCGTACTTTGGCAAAGAAGAAACCCAAAGCATGACGAAACCGAAGGAATCTTTTGAAGGCAAGTGCATGGATGGAGTCGTGGACTCAGAGAAATCCTAGAGGCGCAAGGCTGATGGAGAAGCTAGAAGGTTAAGTCTAGCCTTAGGTTATGTTTTCAAGTATGAATTAGTCATACTTGGAGTGTGCCAGTCGATTGGAACATGGTGTCGGTCAGGCCCGAACCCTTAAAATGCAGACATTAGAGGTTGGAAGGTCATAGCGATGGTGGGAGTTATCGGTCAGGTGAGAGTCGACTTCGAGACCGGCTACGCGCCTGGTAGTGATCGCCATATTAGCGGATCGAAGCCCGCGACAACCGTGGCCGGGCGATCGGCTATGCGATATCGGTCAGCTGCCACTATTGGCGGTCGGTGATAGTCTTCCGTTAGCGATAGCGACAACAAATCTGTTAGAATCATAAGTCATCGGTCGGGAAAAGAGGCTCTTTCCTATAAAAAGAGCCCAAGGGGAGCAAGAAGGGGCTAATGCATATATTCTGATCATTCTTCTAAGTTCCCGCAAGTTTTACAAGCTTTCTAAGTGTATTAATCTCCCTCCTGTCAAATCTTCATTATCATCTTTAGTAAGAAGAGGAGGTCTTTGTAAAGTGAAAGCTTCTTAGTGGAATTGCTTGGGTTGATCCACCTTAAGGATCGCCGTGGAGTAGGAGCGTTATCTCCGAACCACGTAAAGGCTTTGTTAGCATTGCTTTTTGTTTTTACATATATTATTTGTGTTTGCTTCCGCTAATTACTCTTGTAGAAACGAAAAGCGCTATTCACCCCCCTTCTAGCTTCTAAACGATCACCAACAGTTCCTCATGGCTTCCTGCCTAGCATTCCGATTCTGGTGTCCGAAAAGTTCTTTAAGATTGAGCATCATGTCATAAGAAGTGGGCATGACTTGATACTGATGTTGCAATACATTTGACATAGAAGCCAAAATGTAATACAGCGTCATCTCATCAGTCTTTATCCACTTCATATAACTCTCCTTCTTCTTTTCCCCAGAATCATCCGAAGGCTTAGGAGGACACTCTTCGAAGAGTACATATTTGTACTCCTCAGCAATCAAGACAATATCAAGATTCCTCTTCCAATCAACATAATTGGGTCCAGTAAGTTTATTTTCTTTCAGTATCACAACAAGTGGGTTGAAAGTCATTTTTGAAAAACCTAATAATCACATAGATCAAAACATTAGATTTCAAAAAATTATTGATTCCTCAAACAATAAAATTTTAAAATTAACCAACACCTCAAAATACCGAGAATATTGTATGTCACGATCGTGTGGACGTATACGAATTCTACATTTGTAAGAGGAGGTTTTACCCATTAATTTTACTATCTTGTCAACCTAACTTTTTCAAAAATAAAATTAATAGTTGGTTCCTCTTCGGTCCTATAAATAAAAGCAGTGACTGCGATGGGGAGGATACTCCTATTTGCATCTAAGTGTTCACCATTACTTGGTACCAATGCAATTATCTCGGGTTATGTGCCTTTCGATGGGAAAGTACACACACTCCTTAATAATTTCCTATAACCATATTCGACCCTGTGATCCGCAAACAAACTCATCCGATGGGGAGGAAGGCACTTAGAGCCAACGCACAAGTTTGTTTGCATCACATGTCAAATCGTAATGGAGGTCATGAGAATTTAAAAAAATATCCCTCTCTCACTTAGTAATTTAAAATTGAGGATTTTTCCTAGCACACAACATGCATATCAAACGAAAAGCAATAAATATGAAAAAGACATTTTCCAACTATTATGGCTTTTGTTCTCTAATATGCCTCCCGTCGTGTCGCCATCTCGTCCGCTCCTCCATACGCCATATACAAACCATCCGGATATCCGAGCCGACAATAACTATTTTAATTTACATCCATCGATCCTATACTCCATGAAGGAGTGTACATGCAATCTTGATCAAAAGTAAACTAAAATAAAAGGAGTGGCTAAACAATGTCATACTTAATTACAAAAATTAAATACTAGCATCGTCAACCCTGAGGATTCAAATAATATTACACACATGCAATCACATACACACATATGACCCTAATAGTTGGATCTTATGCCTGCAACCAAAAAGTTATCCTACGCACATCCTACTATTATCCGGCACATACAATATATGAAAAGTGCATAAAATTAATCGAATCCAAAACACAAAACCGAAAACCGTGGCTCTGATACCACTTGAAGGGAGGAAACTTCACTTCCCACTTCAACTCGGTCGCTTGTTCATGGCAATCCCGTCTACGTCCTCGGATAAAAAAATTTATCCTTGACAAAGATGGATTACCCAAGCAACCGTTCCATCGTCGTGCTATTCGATTAGAGTGATCACTTGAACAAACTTGTTGTTCAAGCAACCTACCACTATTCTTTGAATAGTTGCGTAATAGACGATGTATGGATCGCCAGTTTTTGTGTTTGTATTCGGGGTCCAAGTAAATTAGCCACATACAAAATATACAACATGCATAGAATAAGAAAAGATTCATAAACAAGCATTATACCTCTTGTTATACGTCTTGATCTTCTATTGTATGTCCTTCCTTCTTTTGGATGTCGTGTGGGCGACGATCTTCCAAAAGTAGAAGCCTCCTAGATCACGTTCTTCCCTTCCTTGCTCGCTCTGAACAAAGGGAAGAATGAAACGAAACTCTTCCCTATCTAGGCCCGACCACCAAGTCAAGAGACTTGATGTTGCCGCTGGCCAAGGAGGGGATGTAGGGCGCTGGCCAACCTTGAAGAAAGGTTACCACCGGCCAACCTAGAGAGAGAGAGAGAATGGGAGGAGCTACCGCTGATCTAGAGAGAGAGAGGGTAGTGATGATGCCACCGGCCAAGGAGAACACTAAACCCTAGTCTTGTTTGCCGCCACCCAAAAAGGAAGAACAAACCCTAGGGTTGCCGCCGCCCACCTCTCCTCTCATGCCAAGGTCCAAAACCCTAATCTCCCTTCTTATGTTCATGCCTAAGCCCTTAGCTCTCCTTTTATAGAGCTAGGCTTAAGCCTCCTTTTAATCTCCACCGTCGGATCTAGTGATTTAATCTCAACCATCGAATCTAGATATTTAATCTCTACCGTTGGATCTAGAGATTTAATCTCTACCATCGGATCTAGAGTTTCATTTTCCATTATCGGATCTAGGCTCCATGAGGGTTTTAATAGGCTACAATAGGGACCATGAGGAGGAGTTGGATCTTGGCCACTCAATGGATCAAGCCCACATAAAGTCCGATCCATTAACGATAATCCATTCCACTAAAAGATTATCATTGATCTACCTCACCAAACCCCATAATTAAATATGGGCTTTATATATTATTTGTATAAATATCTCCCCGTGTTTAAGATCTCGAATGTCCGTCAATTAATTAATTTACTGACAATTAATTAATCAACATCTAAATCCATGAGTAGTACCACTCAACCTTATCATCATGCCAGACCAAGTCCACCTGCAGGGTTTACATGATGAACCTTATGAGCTCCTCAAGGAGATATCATCATCCTAACATATAGGACATGGTTTCCTCCAATAATCAACGACACACCATATAAATAATATCATTTCCCAACTTACTGAGCCTATCAATTTACCCTATAAATTTTGTCCATTGGTAAATCAAAGAAATAAATACTAAGTATACATGCCCGTTATTATATCGAGATTAAGATCATGTACACCATAATATCCGAGGTCCGATTCAATTATGTATTCAACAATAAATTGAATCACCTCTAAGTCAGTCCTGCTCAATACACACAAAGTACACTAGTGTAATTTTATAGTCAAGATAAACCAATACCAAATCACACTACAAGCATACCAATGGTTTGTCCAAAACCATATCGGTTGTGAGCCTTTTCTTATACTCTACAAGGAACTGATAACATGATCTCCCATGTGACACTACACACCATGTCATCTACAATGTAATGTATTAGACAATATGCATAACCATAAATATGCAAACAATGATCATGTGATTCTTATTTCAAAAATAAAGATGTTCATACAAAAGATAGACTTTTCAGTATACATCCCAACAATGATCTATGTGATTCTTACGTTTTTCAAAAATGACTTTCAACCCACTTGTTGTGATACTAAAGGAAAATAAACTTACTGGACCTAACTATGTGGATTGGAAAAGGAATCTGGATATAGTCTTGACTGTTGAGGAGTACAAATATGTACTTCTCGTGGAGTGTCCTTTTAAGCCTACAGATGATTTGATGCGAGCAAAACATATAGGGTTTTAGGCATAGTTTTCGCTCTCATCTTATTACATGTTGTGATAGTTTCATTAATATGTTACTCTATTTTTACACACATATCCTATTTTCTGGTTCGGAGGTCTGCTCTTTGTACTTTTGTGTGCAGGTTGGCTTTTCAGGAGGAAAAGATGCTTTTTCGGAGCGAAAGAAGGACATTTGACTCTAGACGCAGAGTGGGACACAACCAGGGTGTGTGGATTCACACAGTCATGTTTGATGGGCAAAGAACATCATACTAGGGCCACACATGGCCTGGCTGTGTGGAAACACACGACCGTGTGGCAGCTCGATGGTTTTGCACGACTAGGGTTTTTTTCGGATTTTGCAGCGGTCCGAGGCGATATCTATATAAGGATGGCTCCACCCAAAACCTAGGAGGATGCCTAGGATGACACGCCGAAGCCCTAAAAAGCTTTGATAATTCACAGCGGAGAGGAGGAATGTCGTCGGAGGTCCACAACTTGCAATACAACGCCGGAGAGAAGACCACGAAGCATTGTATATCTTTATTTCTGCGCTTTATCTCTATTGTATTCGAACTTAAACATGTTTTATGATTCTTCCTTCATATTTATGGAGTAGCACTTTTGATTCTACGATTAGGGAGTAGCTTGTGTACATAGACAATGTTGGTTCATATTAAATTCTAGCCAAAAGTTTGATTTGACAATTGGTAGTTGCTCTTTATTATATCTTCGTGAGTTTGGCTTTTTTTCCGCTGTGCTTAGGCAATACGAGGTGGTGACAACCCTCGTAAATCTAGATTTAGGAGGTTTGATCAAGGAACATAGGGGTAAACCTGACCTCCCGTAACTGCGGGGAGAAGGGAGCAGTGGAATCGAAAACAATCCACCCAAGGATTGATTTGGCATCCTTGTACCATCTATCTCGTCCTTTTGGGCAAGGATAGCTCCCGGTGAATGCAGCGGCTCTGCGGGAGAGTGTATGATGTCTGTTCCCCAAAACCGTAGGTAGACATTTAGACGACGCCAATTGACAACATTATTCTGTGGTACACAAGCGAAACTGAAGTCCTAGAATCGCCTTTTAAGGCCCCGGCACACTCTTTTCCTCCTCCGTGTGACACCGCAAAGTAGGGTCCACCGATAGTCCTCACCAACCGACTCTCTTAGAGATTTCGTCCGAACAATCACAACCACTTAGTCTATTGGTATTCGAATCCCAGTCCCTGTGGGATCGATAAATCTTTATTACTTGATGACATCTGTGCACTTGCGGGCGTTGAGCGCGAGCACACACTTTGATTCCACGATGATAGCCGTCACGAGATTTGAGGTCACGCCCATGCACATCAAATTTTTGGCGCCGTTGCTGGGGACTGTCGATTCGATATCAAATCGAACGGTGGTAGATTGGATAGGACTTAGGATTAGATTAATTTCCTGCTTTATTTTTCTTTTTAGTTTATCTTATATGCTTAGTTAAATTTTCCATATTTAGATTTAGTTTTTATTCTCAGTAGTAGTTTCATGTTTACTTATTGCATCTTAGGTTTTTATTTGCTAGATTTATTTATTTTCTACTTTTAGCATTAGGTTAGCACTCATACTTTTGTGGTTTGGTTCGTCGTATGCTTAGAAGACCAGGATCGGAAGGTCTAATTCCGATCGATTTAGAGATTGAGTGAACCTTTCACCGTCGGAGAGAAGTACAGTGAAAGATGGAAGATCAAGCTGCATCTGAGGTCAACATAGGAAGCCGACCTCTGCGGGACTACACAGCTCCTAGCGCTAGAGGATTCAGGCCAAGCATAGCTGTGTAGGGTCGATGGTGGCCGGCTAGAGGGGGGTGAATAGCCTTTGTCGTAGACGGTGGAAGTCGTTCGTTCATTGCTCGTATACAAGTAACGTTAGAGCAAACGGAATATACTAATAAAGACAATTAAGAAACAAGCAAAAGATAAACAATGCTAACAAGAGAATATAACGTGGTTCACGGCTTCGCCGCTAATCCACGATCTGATTCGTCCAAGGTGAATCACTCCTCAATCTATCCACTAGATCTCTCCTTTGCACCAAGTTAGGTGGAGGTAACCTATCTTACAAGAATTCACTCTTCTTATAATGGAATGAGAATTAGCACAAGTAGAAGAGTGGAAGATCTTTAGAGCACTTTGGGAGATGTTATGAGTTGAAGCATTAGCCCCCCAAAGCTCCTCACCTCTTCTTTTTATAGAAGAAGAGGGTTTCTTCCCGTTGACACAGGATCAGTCGAATGATGCCCTGATCAGTCGATTGGTCCTGTAGCCGTTGCCCACTAATGGCTTCTTCCACATTGGATTTCACCCAATGGCTGCTACATCAGTCGACTGATCTTACCATCGATCGGTGATGGAGCTATCGATCGGTGCGAGCACTCCATTCTCGTGCGCCGAAACCCTTGCGACCGGTCGGTGATGCCTTCATGGTCGATTGCACATGAATCGGACTCGAACACTAGTTGAGTCACAATCAACTCAGAGTAGTCGATTGCCATGACATGGCAGTCGACTAATGTCGGGAAATCCCATTTGACACTTAGCCAATTGGCCAAGTTTCTCCTAAGCACACTACCCCTTCCTGGGTTACATTCGCTCACTCTCATCCCTTTGAGTCCCTCGCCTTTGAAGTTGTCTTCGTCCGACCACGTCCCTCGGATGTGCCAAGCGCATGGCTCTGCAGCGCCATCCTTCGCGTCTCGCCCTAAAGTCTACTTCCTCCGGCTTCACTCCAATCTCCTCGTCCGACGGTCCCTCGGATGCTCCAAGCGCACGACTTCCACAAAGCTATCCTTCACCGACTCAAGGACCGAGTCATGAGAGGTGAAAACTCGCCAATGCACCATGTGCGAATTACTAAGTCCTGCAAGACTCCAACTCACATATCAAATCCAAACATCCTAACTTAAACCCTTTGCCACACACATCAAAACCATATCACGGGTTGATTGCACTAACAATCTCCCCCTTTTTGATGTGTGGCAATCCGTTTAAGTTAGGTAAACATTTGATAAAAATATTAAGGTAAGAAAGCATGTAAATAACATGATTAGAAACTCTCCCCCTTAATACATGAAACTCCCCCTAAATACAATTCCCCCTTACTTAAACATATATATTTCTCCCCCTTTGACACCATTAAAAATATTAAACAAAGTTTATATAAGCATAACATTAAGTTTAGAGGGAAACAAAAGCCAAAACATGCCTTAAAATCGGATAAAAGAGGTTACTGGGCATGTTATCAGTCGATCAGTCGACTGGTTCAGACTACCAGTCGGCTGACACTCTGATTTCGGATTTTTCTGATTTTCAGGGTGAATTTCAGAAATGCATAAATTTTTTTATAAAATTAGAAAAATCATGAAATTTGGGGAACACATTTCTTTTAAGGTACTTTATCAATGAAAAATAGTTTTCCATGAAAAATCATTATATTTTCAAGTATTTGCCAAAAATTCAAAAGTTTCAATATCAACTAGGTTTTTGATCAAGTTTGTATCACTTTTAACACCTAGTTTTTCTTTAAATTGTTTCAAAACATGAACACACAGATTTTAAAGTAAGAAAATGTTTTGAAAATATGTGAAATATCCAACCATGATCTTTGGATAATATGTCTATAAATTAAACATAAGTCTTTCCCATGATTGTCTATTATTATTATTTTGATACTTTAAATGACCATCTAAATGCCATAGGCATCAGTGGGCCATTAGTATCATCCTATCATCTCACTCATGCTAAGTTTTCAATCAAAGTAGCCTATGGTGAGTGTCAGATGTATCCTAAAGGTATTTATATATACTTAACCATTAATTTCATGCAATTCTATGCAAAGTTAAGTATCATCCTAACATCCCACATGATCATAAAGACATATATGTATTGATTCCACACTATTATCATGAAACAAATGTATTCATCAATTTATAATCATGCATTAGGTATGAATTATGATAGTAAGTAAAGTATCACCTAAAGCATGATCTAAACCTTATTGCCCATGATTATCTATCAAATATCAAGATCATAAATCATGATTGCAAACATATATAGCAATTATATTAACTATCATGATTTAAGCATTATTATCAATTTATGGGCACACTATCATCACCCAACACTATTTCAAAAACTTAGTCCCACCATCCTAAGTCAACCAAAAATATGATATAGGTAAATTCCATATGGTTGACTATCCTAGGGTTTTCCTAACCCTTAAGGATGGATTTAGGAACCCAAAACAAGTTCTTTCCTATGGGGTTCACTAAAAATTCATTAGGGATCCATTTTCTAGCTATTGTTTTTTTTTATCTTGACCCCTAGCAATCAAACATTTATAGGCCTTTTCATTTCTATTTTCCTTATATCCTAGGCCTTTCTTGTTGAAGCTTGCTCTTTGGCTCCCTATGATCATGTTAAGGGTGTTGGAGCCTATGGTGAATTTTTCTAGGGCCTTGGTCAAATGATCTACTTTCTCCCTTAAAGCCCTATTTTCCTCAATGCATGCATCATTAACATCAAAAGGCATATAGTCATGTGAGCATGCATCATCATCATTAACATGTAAACAAGCTTGTTCTAATTTATTTTCTAGATCCTTAATTTGATCAAGCATGCTTTTGTTCTTTTTCTTAGCCCTAAATAAATCCTTAGTAAGGCTAGAAATCATGGAAACTATTTTATTTGGTGAGAGATTCGTTACCATAGTCTCCATGTCTTCTTCTTCGGATGAGGAGGATGAGCCTCCCCCTTCACTAGAGCTCTCCTCACTTGTGCTTGATCTTTCTTGTTTGGAGGAGGAGGTGTCTAGATCATCTAACGCCATTAGGGCATGATTTGAGTAGACATGTTCTTCTTCTTCGGATGAGGATGAGGAGGAAGAAGGATCATCCCATGTCCTTGCCTTGAGTGCTTTGGCCTTCCCCTTTTCTTTGGCCTTCTTCTCTTCTTCCTTCTTCTTGCTCCCCTTCTTCTTCTTCTTTTCTTCTTTCTTTCTCTTCTCCTCTTTTCTCTTGTTCAAGAGGGGACAATTAGCCCTTATATGTCCCTCTCCTTGGCAATTGTAGCAAATAACCTTCCCCCTTGGTATTCTCCTCCTATCATTAGATTTATTAAATTTAAAAATTTTCAAAGCACGTCTTACCTTCCTTACCATGTAAGTTTCTTCCGTGCTATCCATGGAGGAGGAGGAGGATGCTTCATTGAAGGAGGAAGGAGTCTCCATCTTCTTTTTCCCTTTGTTGGCTAATAATGCCACTCCTCTTGATGGTTGAATTTTTGGCTCTTCTACTACTCCTTCGATCCTTGTTTTGTGGAGCTCCATGGTTGAGAAGAATTCCTCCAAAGTGTTAACTTCTAGGTTCTTGGAGATGTAAAAGGAGTCCACCATTGAGCTCCATCTTGAGGACCGAGGGAAGGCATCTATTGCCTTCATGAGCATGTCCCTATTTGAAAGCTTCTCTCCTACACTAGATAAACCGGTTATTATTTCTTTAAATCTAGCATGTAGAGATGTTACCTTCTCCCTTTTATCGAGTTTGATGTTGTTGAGTTGGGAGCATAGGACATCTCTCCTTGCTAGCTTGGCCTCGGATGTGCCTTCATGAAGTTCCACTAGCTTCTCCCACATCTCTTTGGCACTAGAGCATTCCCCAATCTGGTTTACTTCTTGTTGGGGGAGTACGTTGAGGAGATGGTGCTTAGCCTTTGAATTTGCAAGGTGCTCCTCTCTTTGCTTTTTAGTCCACCTTGATTTGTCTAATATTCTCCCCTCTTCATCCCTAGGCATCTCAAAACCATTTTCCATTATAAGCATAATATCGAAATCGGTTTCAAAGAATACCTCCAATCACTTCTTCCACCAAGCGAATTTCCCCTCGAACTTCGATGGATGAATATTGGAGTCGACCATCTCGTGATGTAGTGCTTGTGTCGGCGGTTAGTCCTTGACAAGCTCCTTGGCTCTGATACTACTTGTAGGGTCGATGGTGGCCGGCTAGAGGGGGGTGAATAGCCTTTGTCGTAGACGGTGGAAGTCGTTCGTTCGTTGCTCATCTACAAGTAATGTTAGCGCAAACGGAATATACTAATAAAGACAATTAAGAAACAAGCAAAAGATAAACAATGCTAACAAGAGAATATAACATGGTTCACGGCTTCGCCGCTAATCCACGGTCCGATTCGTCCAAGGTGAATCACTCCTCAATCTATCCACTAGATCTCTCCTTTGCACCAAGCTAGGTGGAGGTAACCTATCTTACAAGAATTCACTCTTCTTAGAATGGAATGAGAATTAGCACAAGTAGAAGAGTGGAAGATCTTTAGAGCACTTTGGGAGATGTTATGAGTTGAAGCATTAGCCCCCGAAAGCCCCTCACCTCTTCTTTTTATAGAAGAAGAGGGTTTCTTCCTGTTGACATAGGATCAGTCGACTGATGCCTCGATCAGTCGACTGGTCCTATAGCCGTTTCCCACTAACGACTTCTTCCACGTTGGATTTCACCCAACGGCTCCTACATCAGTCGACTAATCTTACCATCAGTCGACTGATGGAGCTATCAGTCGAGTGTCGGAAGAAGACACTCCATTTTGTGCCCGAAACCCTTGCGACCAGTCGATTGATGCCTTCATGAGTCAATTGGTGGTCTCACAGTCGACTGTCTATCCATGATAGTTGATTGTTGGCACATGAACCGGACTCGAACACTAGTCAAGTCACAGTCGACTTAGAGTAGTGGACTGCCATGACATGGAAGTCGACTGATGTCGGGAAATCCCATCTGACACATAGCCAATTGGCCAAGTTTCACCTAAGCGCACTACCCCTTCCCGAGTTACATTCACTCACTCTCATTCCTTGGAGTCCCTCGCCTTTGATGTTATCTTCGTCCGACCACGTCCCTCCGATGCGCCAAGTGCATGGCTCTGCAGTGTCATCCTTCGCATCTCTCCCTAAAGTCTACTTCCTCCGGCTTCACTCCAATCTCCTTGTCCGGCGGTCCCTCGGATGCTCCAAGCGCACGACTTCCGCAAAGCTATCCTTCACCGACTCAAGGACCGAGTCATGAGAGGTGAATACTCGCCAATGCTCCATGTGTGAATAACTAAGTCCTGCAAGACTCCAACGCACATATCAAATCCAAACATCCTAACTTAAACCCTTTGCCACACACATCAAAACCATATCACGGGTTGATTCCGTTAACAAGCTAGACCATCGATTTCGGCAAATAACTTTGACCTGAAGCTGACACTTATACATATGGTCCAGCAGAGCCAATTTGGGGGAGTTGCGATTGAAGACCCGAACCAGTACCTTGAGGCTTTTCTTGAAATCTGCTCAACCATGAAACTGAATGGAGCCCCTTCTGACATGATCCCCCTGAGCCTGTTCCTATTTTCACTACGGGATAAGGCTAAGGCATGACTTCACTCCTTACCCTCTGGCAGCATCACCACATGGGAGCAGTGTGAGCAGCAATTTCTGAATAAATACTTGCCACCAGGTAAGATTGCTCACATGCGTCACCTTATCACTAGCTTTCGCCAGAAGGAGGGGGAGTCCTTGTTCGAAGCATGGGATCGCTACAAGGGGCTACTTTATCAATGACCACACCATGGACTGGAGAGGTGGTTGGTGATCCACATTTTCTATAATGGGATCGCTTACGCCATAAAGATGTCCCTAGATTCTGCCGCAGGAGGAGCTCTAATGAACAAGACCATAGAGGAGGTAGAGGAGCTTATCGAAGAGGTGGCACAAAATCACCATCGATGGGCCTCGGAACCTGGTCAACCCACGCCTGCGGCAGGACGAAACACTATAAACTCCATGGACCACCTTTCAGCGAGGATGGATGCGCTCAGCAGACGATTTGAATCTTTGAATCCTTCATATCGTGAGGACCACTATATAGGGCAGGGGCCCGTAGACGAGCAGATTGAGCATTGTGACGCGATTGGGGACTATGATCAAAGGCCCTACAACCCGTACTCTAATACCTACAATCCCGGATGGAGGAGTCACCCGAATTTCTCCTAAAAAAATAACTCGGGAAACCCCCAACCATCCGGAGGGTATGGGCAACAACAATGGGCAGCGACCATAGAAGTCCAGACTAGAACAGATGATGGAGGACTTCATCGCTACCCAAACTAAGGCCAATGAGGAATTTCGTCGCTAGCTTCAAAAGTCTGAAGAAGCACTGAGAGACTTGAAGGCCACCGTTGACAGCCTTGCAAGTCATACCCAGATGTTGAAGACGCAAGTGGCCCAAATAGCCCAATCCGTGTCACAACCTGTGAAGAGCTCTCCGACGAGCCAAGGAAAAGAGGAAGGAGTGGGGCCAAGTAGCCAATTTGCTAAGGGGTGTGCAACCATGATTACCACCCTACCTGACCAAGCTGAGATCGAAGAGAAGATTCCAGTACAACTTGACGACCGTGATGAATTCGTTATTCCCTGCTCGATTTATGGGGAGAGCTTCGACGAAGCACTATGAGACTTAGGGTCATCGGTCAGTGTGATGCCCTACGCATATTTTCTGAAGATGGGACTAAGGGGGCTCCAACCAGCGAATCTTGGTATTCGTATGGGGGATGATTCAGTGAAGGATCCCATTGGCCTGCTACCACATGTTCCTGTGATGATTGAGGATTTCGTGATACCCATGGACTTCATCATCTTGGACACAGGACTGAATCCCCAGAATCCCATCATTCTGGGAAGGCCTTTTCTAACAACCACAAGGGCATGCATATATGTGAAGGCACACCAGATCTCCCTGGAGGTAGATGGGGAGATCATCCTTTTCAGTCTTTTAGAGCACAGAGCTCCCTACTTTTACGGCTTCACAATTAGTAGATTGAAGTCGGAACCTCCAGACGCAGATCCCGAGACAGATGAATGGAGGTTCACTGAACCACCAGAGCCGAGTTGATAGAAGAGTGTGGTCGAGCTAAAAGACCTTAAACAAAGCGCTTGTTGGGACGCAATCCAAGTTTAGTTGTAGATTTCCCTTTTCTATTGCATTGCATACATGTGTTTGATTTTAGTTTTGATTTCCATCACATTTAGAGTTAGGAGTAGAAAAGAACTTTGCTAGGCAAAAATGAAACCCATATTAGTCTACACGGCGAAGTGTATGAACAAATTCGGGCCATGGTGCATAAATGGGCGAAAAAAGGGGACACACGGCCTGGCCGTGTGTTTACACACGACCATGGTGCACGAGGTTAAAAGGGGCGAGCCGTGTGTTTTCACCTCATTTGCACTGTGTGCTTCAAAAGTTCTTGCCCTAGTCGTGTGATTTCGTCTTCCCCTTCCTCTAGAAGCATTTTCAACCTCTTAAGAAGCCAAAAAGAGAAAGGATGAGGAGGACCAAGACCGTAGCATCCTGATCCGGCGCCTCGGAGTGACGAACAAAAAGAGCCGACGTTCCTCAAGCTCTGGAAGAGGGTAACACCCTACCCCCTCTACTTTTTCGCAATAATGAACATAGAGATAGGTACAATATGCTCTCTATTCTTAAACTTATTGCTACTAGGTACATAGATGAGGATTTGCTAGCATCCTTAGGGTTGTTAGGTGATATGCAAACCCTATTTGCAAAAATGCGGTGGGATGAGATTATGGGAATAAGGCACCTAACCTACCCTAGGATAGTTTTGGAATTTTTGAGTTCTTTAGAGGCAGAAGTTTTAACGGGTAGAGAGAGCGAGGAGGGTAGGATAACTTTTAGGCTTTTTAATATTGAGCATGAGTAGACCCTTCACCAATGGAACACATGCTTTGGCTTGCCCAGTGGAGGAGAGAGAAGAACCCCAAATGGGTACAACTCTCGTATGATTTGGACTGAGTTGACAGGGGAGCACGCTTATGACCCATCTAGGGCCAAAGAGTCTCGCCTCCAAAACCCCGTCTTTCGATACCTACACCGCATCATGGCCAGTACTATATTTGGTCATGGGGAGAGTGACGGTGTAGTTAGAGCCAGCGAGCTGCTTTGCCTATGGGATATGCTACAAGAAAGGAGTAGCATCGATATAGGGTCCCACTTCATCAGACACTTAGTGAAGATGGGCAAAGTAGCACACGGAGAGATCAATGTGGGAGGCCTACTTACCCACATTTTCTATAGGATGGGGTACGATTACACAGCATTGGAGAGTATAGAGGGGAGCCCTAAGATCGACCTAGGAGTATGCATGGCCATGAAGATGATTTTAAGAGAAGGAGACTCCTTTTGCTTTGTAAGGAAAAATCTTACGACCCTTAGGCTCCCTGACCCAGATCGTACCACCATCACCATATGTGCCAACTGGCGCTTGGACCTGATAGTGGAATCCCCTCCACATGAGGGACCATCCACATCAGCGCCTATCTCTCCACCCTTGTATCACTCTCCCTCCAGTCCACACATGAATAGGAGCCCACCTAGTCCACGCCGACATGAGCCTACACCTGCACCACCATCTTTTTCTACTTTTGAGCAGGATCCAGGTATGTCAGCATATGATTTCTCAGAGTTCTGATCGTGCCTCGATGACATTTACACGTAGCAGCAGATGCAGGGGCAGCGATGGGAGGAGCAGAGCGCCTACCAGCAGGCAGAGTTCCAGGGATTCAGGGAGCATTTCCAGCGGGGAGAGGAGTTCTATGACGAGGCCCGCATATACTTCCAAGAGGAGGCTGCTCATCGCCAGGATGAGGTCGCCTACTGCAGGGAGATGTGGCAACATATGCATGCCAACATGCACAGTGGGCTAGGGAGGAGGAGCACCAAGCAGCCGCTACATCCACCAATTCTCAGATTGACCACATGTATATGTGGCATCAGCGACTCAGTAGCAGGTTCTCCTAGGATCCAGAGATGCCGAGGTTCCCAAACTTTCCACCTTGTCCACCATATTAGAGGTATATTTTTGTTTAAGTCTGGGGGGGGGGGGGCGAGACCCCAAAATATATTTTGTTTTGTTTTCCTAGTAGTAGTTTCTTTTCTGGTATTTCCATTTGTTCATAAATGCATGAGTTGTTTAGTTCCTTTCAGTACTTAATTTTTGTTATGTTTAAGTCTACCTCAGTAGTATTTTTAAAAAAAAGTTGCTTGCATGAGTTGTTCCCATAGGTAGCTTAACTTCATTTATCTTGTGGTATTTTATTTTATTCGCTTTAAAGAATGTTCAAGACTTACACTCATTAGCTTTAGATTTGCACTTACACATATCGAACATTCTTAAAGGGAGAATCTAGTAAATACCTAGTTATAATTCACCTCAATAGTCTAGTACATTGGAATCCATAAGTGACTCTAGGTTTAGCATTTTAGTTACTGGAGATGCTCAGATTATGTAAGGCCATTTGGAAAAATCAAAATCCCAGCGAGCTAAAAAAAAGAGAAAAAAAAAAGAGATTAAGAGGGATAAAAAATAGTTGTCGTGGGTGGAAATGGGTAGGTGCCCCTTTGAGACCAAGTTAGGTTACTGGGGAAACACCTCCCAATTTCTCTCAATACCGAGCACGCCTTTGAGACTTTATGCTAGATCAAGGAAACGCCCCTGGCTTTGGGTAGGTAAGTGCCTAAGAGCCGAAAACCTTAGGAAAGCTATGGGGTGACGACTTAACTCACCATGGAACGGGCATCCCCTAAGAATGATTCGCCTAGCATGAGCACATGGAGCTAACTTAGTGAACTTTTAGAACATATTTGTTTTGCTTTGACTGCAAATACCACTTGATAAATTTAGTTAACATGCTAATTATGGAACAATATTTTAAAATTTTATGGCACTGAGGTTTGCTTGAGGACAAGCAAAGATTTAAGTCTGGGGGAAGTGATGTGAGCAAAACATATAGGGTTTTAGGCATAGTTTTTGCTCACATCTTATTATATTTTGTGATAGTTTCATGCATATGTTACTCTGTTTTTACACGCATTTCCTATTTTCTAGTTCGGAGGTATGTTCATTGTACTTTTGTGTGCAAGTTGTCTTTTCGGGGGGAAAAGACGCATTTTCGAAGAGAAAGAAGGACATTTGATGCTAGACACAGAGTGGGACACGGCCAGGGCATGTGGATTCACACGGTCGTGTCCGATGGGCGAAGAACAACACACCAGGGCCGCACACGGCCTGATCGTGAGGAAACACACAACCGTGTGGTGGCCAGATGGATTTGCGCAACTAGGGTTTTTTCTGAATTTTGCAGCGGTCCGAGGCAATATCTATATAAAAATGGCTCCACCCAAACCCTTAGAGAACGGCTAGGATGGCACACCAAAGCCCTAAAAAGCTTTGATAACTCGTGACGGGGAGGAGTAACGCCGCCGGAGGTCCACAACTTGCAATGCAACGTTGGAGAGAAGACCACGAAGCATTGTATATCTCTATTTCTGCACTTTATCTCTATTGTATTCGAACATAAACATGTTTTGTGATTCTTCCTTCGTATTTATGGAGTAGCACTTTTGATTCTAGGATTAGGGAGTAGCTTGTGTACATTGACAATGTTGGTTCATATTAAATTCTGGCCAAAAGTTTGATTTGACATTTGGTAGTTGCTCTTTATTATATCTTCGTGAGTTTGGCTTTCTTTCCGTTGTGCTTAGGTGATACGAGGAGGTGACAACCCTCGCAAATCTATATTTAAGAGGTTTGATCAAGGAACCTAGGGGTAAACCTGACCTCCCGTAACTGCAGGGAGAAGGGAGCGGTGGAATCAGAAACGGTCAACCGCAAGGATTGATTTGGCATCCTCGTACCCTCTATCTCATCCTTTTGGGCGAGGATATCTCCCGGTGAATGCGGTGGCTCTGTGGGCGAGTGTATGATGTCCCTTCCCTAAAACCGTAGGTAGACGTTTAGACGATGCCAATTGACAACATTGTTCTATGGTACACAAGAGAAACCGAAGTCCTAGAATCACCTTTTAAGACCCCGACACACTCTTTTCCTCCTCCGTGTGACACCGCACAGAGTAGGGTCCACCGATAGTCCTCACCAACCGACTCTCTCAGAGATTTCGTCTAAACAATCACAACCACTTAGTGTATTGGTATTCGAATCCCAATCTCTGTGGGATCGATAAATCTTTATTACTTGACGACATCTATGCACTTGCGGGTGTTCAGCGCGAGAGCGCACTTTGAGTCCACGACAATAGCCATCACGAGATTTGAGGTCGCGCCCGTGTACATCATGATTCTGGGGAAAAGGAGAAAGAGAGTTATAAGAAGTGGATAAAGGCTGATGAGATGGCGCGGTGTTACATTTTGGCTTCTATGTCAAATGTATTGCAACATCAACATCAAGCCATGCCAACTGCTTATGACATGATGCTCAATCTCAAAGAACTTTTCGAACACCAGAATCAGGCTGCTAGGCAGGAAGCCATGAGGAACTTGATGACGACCACCATGGTAAAGGGAACACCCGTGAGGGATCATGTTCTCAAGATGATGGCTCATTTGAATGAGCTAGAAGTCCTTGGAGCTGAGATCGATGGGGAAACCCAAGTCGATATCATTCTCCAATTTCTAACTAGAAGTTTTGAGCAGTTTCTCCTGAACTACAACATGAATAAGAAGTTGTATTCATTGACAGAGCTTCTAAAAGAACTCCAGGTGGCAGAGGGGTTTTTTCATCAGAGTGCTCAGGCTCAGGCCATGGTTACTCAGAAGGTTTCTACTTCTAAGCCGAAAGGCAAGAAGAAGAAGAAACAAGGTGTAGCAAAGGTGGCGGGACGATCTTAGGGAGAAGTAAAGAAGCCGAAAGGCAAGTGCTTCACTTGCAAGTAGACTGGACATTAGAAGGCTGACTGCCCTAATCGGAAGTAGAACAAAGATATATCTTTTGGTCTTGTCATTGAAACATGTTTAGCGGTGTTATCTACCTGCACTTGGTGTGTAGATACAAGAGCCACTGATCATGTCTACAATACTTTGCAAGATTTCCAGGAAACCAGACAACTAGCTGAGGGGAGATTATCGTCTACATGGGCAATGCTACAAGGTGACGACTATTGCAGTGGGAGATGTTTATTTATTTTTTGATAGGAATAAAACTTTGGTTCTGAGAAATTGCCTTCTGAGAATTTGATTTCAGTTTCTAAATTGTTTTTAGATGGATATTCTATTTTTTTTAATGACAGAGTTGTTATAAAAAGGAATAGGGAGATTATCTGTTCTGGTATGTTGGTAGGAAATTTGTACACTCTTGAACCAAAAGCTCCCACGATGCAAATAAAAGTAAATAACTCATCTTCTAAATCTAATAAGAGAAAAGAACCTTCAAAAATGAACCAAACATATCTTTGGCATCTAAGGTTAGGTCATATTAACCTGAGTAGAATTCAAAGGTTGATAGCTGATGGACCTTTGGGTTCATTAGTGGTGGAAGATTTCCCAACCTGCGAATCTTGCTTGGAAGGTAAAATGACCAAGAGGCCCTTTAAGGCCAAGGGGTATAGAGCTAAAGATGTGTTGGAATTGGTTCATTTTGATTTGTGTGGTCCTATGTCTATCTAGGCTAGAGGTGGTTTTGAATATTTCGTCTCTTTTATAGATGATTATTCAAGATATGGATACATTTACTTGATGCGCCGCAAGTCTGAATGCTTTGACAGGTTCAAAGAATTCAAGGCTGATGTGGAGAAATGTTAAGGTAAAAGTATCAAGTTACTACGATCTGATCATGATGGCAAGTACCTCTTGGGAGAGTTTAGGAATTACTTATCAGAGGCTGGGATTCAATCCCAATTGTCTGCACCTGGAACACCCCAGCAGAATGGTGTAGCAGAGCAAAGGAATAGGACTCTTATGGAGATGGTTAGATCGATGATGAGTTATTTTTAGTTACCAGATTCGTTCTGGGGGTATGCTCTGGATACGATAGTGTATATTCTGAACTTGGTACCATCTAAATCAGTGCCTTCTACTCCCACAGAATTATGGACTAGGCAAAAGTCTAGTCTAAGACATATTCGGATTTGGGGGAGTCAAGCACATGTGCTGAAGGCAGATGCTGGTAAATTGGAACCTCGTACAGAAGTGCACTTGTTTGTAGGCTATCCTAGAGGAACGAAAGATAGTTTTTTCTATAGTCCTAGAGATTAGAGGGTGATCGTTAGCACGAACGCCATATGTTTAGAGGAAGACTATGTGATGAACCATAAGCCCATGAGCAAGATTGTTCTAGTGGAATTGAGAGGGGAAGTCACTACTTCAGTACCATCGGTACAAGAGGATATACCACAAGTGACTGTACCGCGTGTCACAGAGGATACACAAGTGATACCTCATCGTAGTGGGAGGGTTGTTAGACAATCTGATAGATTTATGTTCTTGGGAGAATCTTCTGATTTGGTCCTTGGCGAACATGAACCTAATCCCTAGACATATGACGAGGCAATCCAAGTAAAGATGTGGTATCTTGGCAAAGTGCAATGAATTCTGAGATAGACTCTATGGATTCAAATTAGGTCTGGGAGCTAGTAGAACCACCCAATGGTGTAAAAACCATTGGATGCAAGTGGATCTGCAAAAGAAAGAGAGGAATAGACTGGAAGGTTGAGACCTTCAAAGCAAGGCTTGTAAACCCTGTAGGTGGACTTGGTCCGACATGATGATAAGGTTGAGTGGTACTACTCATGGAGTTAGATGTTGATTAATTAATTATCAGTAAATTAATTAATTAATGGACATTCGATATCTTAAACACGGGGAGATATTTGTACAATTAATATAAGGATCCCATATTTAATTATGGGGGTTGGTGAGGTAGATCAATGATAATCCTCTAGTGGAATGGATTTGGATCAGATTTTATGTCGACCGGATCCATTGGGTGGCCAAGATCCAACTCCTTCTCATGATCCCTATTGTAGCCTATTAAAACCCTCAAGAAGCCTAGATCCAACGGACATTATTAAAAGGAGGCTTGGTTGAAATCTACATATTAGTTTCCAAGGCTTGGGTGAAAATAACTTTTGGAGATTTTTTTTTCAAGGTTTGGGCGACAAGAGTTATTTGGAGAGCTAGGGTTTGGAGTTTCAAGGGTGGGGCGGCAACTTGGTTTGGCTTCTCCCTTAGGGTCGGTGGCAACGCAAGAAAAGGATAAGGGTTTCCTCTTCTCCTTTGATCTTGGCCAGCTTCTCCTTCTCCTCTCCTAGGGCGGCTCCTTCTTCCCTCAAGTCTTGGCCGGCAGCAACAAGAGTTTCTCTCTTGGCCGGCGCCCATCTCCCTTTCTTCCTCTCCTTCGCCGACAGCAACATCCAAGCTAGGTTGCTTGGTGGTCGACTCTAGATAGGAGAAGAAGTGTTTGGTATTCTTCCCTTTGTTCGGAGCGAGCAAGGAAGGGAAGAACGTGATCTAGGAGGCTTCAACTCTTGGAAGATTGTTGCCCACACAATGTCCAAGAGGAGGATAGGACATACGATAGAAGATCAAGAGATAAACAAGAGGTATAATTCTTGTTTAAGTTTCTTTCTTGTTCTATACAATTTGTATGTAATTGTATGTGGTTAATTTACTTGGACCCCGAAGATAAACACAAAAATCGGTGATCCGTACATCATCTATTCCGCGGCTAATCGAGGAAAAGAGTTAGGTTGCTTGAACAACAAGTTTGTTCAAGCGACCACTCTAATCGAATAGAACAATGATGGATCGATTGCTTGGGTAATCCATCTTTGTCAAGGATTAATTTTTTAATCCGGGGACATAGATAAGATCGCCATGCACAAGCGACTAAGTTGAAGCGGGAAGCGATGCTTCGACCTTCACCTACTCCACGGATCGAGCTCAAACGAGCTTTAGCGATTCGATCACACACCACTAATCCAATAAACTCCTTCCCGAAACAATCCAGTGGTGGAAAAACCTCATACAAATGATCTTACAATAGTAAGAAACAAATACAAGCAATTACAATAATGAAATACACAACAAGAAAAGGAAAAATACTTTACAATTGCTCTTTTGATTGCTTGTTCTTTAGTTGCTTGAAATACACTTGGAGACCTTGATTTGTAGCAACAAATCGCCCCAAAGACGTCCTAGAACCAGTGCAAAATCCCTCCTCCACAAGCTCCCTTTAAAGCTGCTCCTTGGGCTTGATTTCGCCTTACAGTCGACTAATCGAGACCATCAGTCGACTGCCCCTATAGCCACTGTCTCACAATGGCATGATCAATGTTGGATAAGTCCAACGAATACACCATCAGTCGACTGATGGCTCAATCAGTCGAGTGTTCGGGCCGATTACTCGACTAGAGAACTTTCTATGCACGAGATCCCAAGCATCGGTCGACTGATTACCAGATCAATCGATTGCTCAGGCAAATAGTCGACTGCCTATCTCTGTCAGTCAACTGTCAGGGCACTTCCTGCAGTCAAACCCTAGTTGACTCACACCAGTCGACTGACCCATGGTCCAAGTCGACTTATACACCTCAAACAAGAGGTTTTAACCCAACTATGGTGCTCCCATACTTGCTAGACCACCCGTAGTCTAGACCTAAGCCTTCTACCCACCTCTATCAGCCTCACGCCTATCGGATCCCTCCAAGTCATCCATGACTTGTTCATCCATATGCTAGCCTTCAGGTGCTTCCATCGGCTATTGTCATGCTAACGGTGTATACACTGCCAAGGCACATTGGACTTATGCTGCCAAGACTCCGCTTGGACTTTATGCCGCCAACCATTGGACTTATGCTGCCAAGACTCCACCATTGGACTTTACGCCACCAATATTCCCCTTGGACATTCCCTTGCCAACCCATGTTGGACTTTTCATGCCAAGACCCATACTTGGACTTTCCTTTGCCAACCCATGTTGGACTTTCAATGCCAAGACCCATGCTTGGACTTTTCTTTGCCAACCCAAGTTGGACTTTCTCTTGCCAAGACCCATGCTTGGACTTTACATGCCAAGTACTCAAGACTTGGACTTTCCCAATGCCAAGTGTCCCACTTGGACATTCCATGACAATGGTCAAACCATCGTTAAACATTAAATACTAAACTGGGTTGATTGCACCAATCTCCCCAACACATGTTAGACAACAATATCAGACATCAATGTCAAACATCAAAATACTACTCGAGTCTGGTCAATCGTGACATGGGCCGATTGCACCAACAATCTCACCTTTTTTTATGTTTGACAAA
The DNA here is from genome assembly GCA_025175895.1 of Wurfbainia villosa. Classification (NCBI taxonomy): domain Eukaryota; kingdom Viridiplantae; phylum Streptophyta; class Magnoliopsida; order Zingiberales; family Zingiberaceae; genus Wurfbainia; species Wurfbainia villosa. The sequence goes on from CM046006.1 coordinate 39,443,217, forward strand.
AACAACCTTGAGTTAGGCCCCTAACTCAAATTCCCTTACCAATTATCCCAAATTGATAATTCCATACATTCTCTCCCTTTTTGACATACATCAAAAAGGTTCACCCAAGGAGGTCAATGTCTCATATCCCAATGAGATCTTACAATCTTTCCCTTGGTCCAAAAACACCTTGGATGCCTACAATCTTCCTAGTGATAAGTCCCATATCACTTAAGAGAGGCACTCCTATAAACTCTCCCAATTTCCAAATTGGGTATTTGAGATGCCCATTTCTCCCCCTCATTAGGAAAAATAACATTCATCCTGCCATGATGGATACCTCCCCCTAAAGGTTTGCTCCCCCTTGACCATTGCACCAACAATGTCCTTGGGAAGTCCCTAAGCCAATAGGAACTCTAAACCATCAAAAATATGGTTAAGAATTCAACATTGAACTTTCCCACACCTTAAATTTGATACATCACCCTAACAACTCTCCTAATCCATATCCAATGGATTTTCAACCTTTCTAATGCTTCCCAAAGCATATCCTAGGGTTAAGAGTGGTTAGGGAACCTTACCATAGCTAAAAATTGGCTAAACATAAAATCACGACAATTGACTTTATTAGGTAACAATGATCATTATCGTTATATCGATCGCCAACAAGGGCAATCGACTGATAACTGAAATTTTCAAATTTCAGTTATAAGAATCGAATTTTAGAAATTCATAAATAATTTTATGTAATTTGAAAAATCATGAAACTTCATACGTATAATATTTATATGACCAATACAATGGGTGAAACATGTTACAAAAATATTTTACCCATAAAATAGCGAAATTGACACAAAGTTCAAAAGTGAAGAAAATCTTCAATATTTGAGCCCACTTTGTATCAACTTTATCAATGGTGATTGCTATCAAAAGATAGACTTGACCAAGGTTTTCTAAAATGATTTTAAAATGTTTTTGAAAACCTATATTAGATCATGTTCTTTGGGTTTAGTGTACATAGCTTGAACATAAGCTTTCCCAATGATCCATATTTATGATTGAAATAAGTTTAAGTTCATCTAGATGCAACATCTATGCACCTTGAGCTTAACTTATTTTCTTAACATCTCTCATGTATCTAGGGTGTATAAAACACACACAAGTCAATGTGATTGTGAGATGTGGAATTAGGGTTGTTATGGCTTCATGCATTTTCTAGGCACTCTATTTGACTCCCTTATACATGGGATTTCAAATTATGCCATAGTCCTTATCTCAATTTTAATTAATGCATGAATGATCATGGAATAAGTGATAATCATAAATAAACATGACCAATGATCATGATGTCATGACATAAAATATAACTGAAGCATACATGACATTAAAAGTAACCCTAAGCAATATCATGATATTTTATATGATAAAAGAAAACATGATGCCATGACATAGCAAAATAGAATATATAAACACGTTAACACCCACACAATCAAACAAAGACACATGATTTTTCATAAACAAAGGATTTCATTCAACAAGAAAATTTGGTTTACAATCAAAATATATGTTCAAGAACAACTCTCGACATCACTATGAAACAAGATCCTTAATCCTCGCCTAGCTATCATCTCCCGCAGATGGTGGAGGCGGTGGAGGCTACTGGCTCAATGTCCAGGTCCGCATCATCTCAATCTGGCGTTTCACCATCGGCTGAGCTGCTGACCCAAGGAGGACTGCTCCAATATGATCTCTGCCAATCGTGACTCAACAGTTTGCTGGTAGTCCTCAAATCTGACCTCCATATGTGCAACACGCTCTGAGAGACCTGCTGCTAATTCATCTGCTATCACAGGGTCATCCTCCTCAACAGCGGACCCCTCATGCTGTGCTACAGGCTCTCTAGGCTCTATGGGCAGCTCCTCTTGCCCCATGGGTTGAGGTCGAGGCACCAACTCTATCTGTCCAGTGCAAGTCCGCATCCCAGCCAGTGTGAAGTTCTGCGCTGTGATGCAGTCATATACTTCTAATAGCACCCTCAATGATCCCCTGGATATGTTAATGCCAATGGACTCTAACCATGCAGTGATAATGTGTCCAAAGTGTTAGTAATATATGAGAGATGTCCTAAGGCAATCGCCTTATGTATGAACCATTTATATGATAAATGAAGATTCACTATTTGAGTATACATGTTTTATGTATTTGATTGGATCTTAAACTCATTTACTGAATGTCCATGATACGATTCACAGCATGAGAGAATTTGTGATTGGATCACAACTAGTGAGTATCTCTACATGTGTAATTGTGATGTATCGGAATTATCCCTAGTCGATGAATTGATGGATTTGGACACCATCAATTCTGTCGAGACTAGCATGAGGTATACGCCTTGGTGCATCCAAGCAGCTGATTCTCACTGGCTGGAGACATAGTGATGTCCGGAGTTAATCGTGGATGCTAGTTATGGTAACTAGTTCATTGGAGTGACCAGCCGTAAGACTTCATATGGTTCTCTGCATATATAGATATGTCAATGAAGTTCTTACTGTGGCTTAAGTGCGATGTTCCTTTGACTTGCGGTATTCAAGTCATCTTGATCATGGAGACTTATGCTTTGACATCTTAAGCAAGCATTTCTAAGGAGATGTGGACCCGGGATGATTGGGTATAAGTCGAAGTGATCGAAGGTGTTTGAATAGCCTATAAAGGATTCACCACTCCTTGCGAAGAGATGTATACCCATGGCCTCTCGTCGGATTGTTACTAAAGTTTTTGGCCAAAGCATTACATGTTTAGAGTAAGGTACTCTTCGATACATGTGAAGTAACTAGAATCCATAGGACGAGGAAATGATACTTGGGCTAGGTGTGACGTAGTCAGCCTAGTGGGGACTGACACAATAGACCATGTCCTGAACCAAGTGGGTAAAAGATGAGTGAAGGGAATGGGGCACGAATCATTCGAGCTGCTGAAGGGTTTCAGAAATAGTTCTGGATCAACCGTTGATCTTTTCGGTTAATTGGGGATCATGATGTACTACTAGGTGCCACTCATGATCGTTCTATAATTAATGGTTAATTATAGACAGCCAACATAAACCGAGAACCTATTTGGTCACACGCACAACGAGCGTAATCCAAAGGATTTAAAACGAGCTTGAGAATGGGATTCTCAGATCGAGAGAAACTAGGTTTGGTTGGACCAAACATAAAGCGAGCATGAAATCGTTTCAGTCGCAATGGAAGCATGGATGGGCCGAGTCTTATGAAGACGTAATGGATGAATCAAAAATGGTTTGGTTCTAATCCAATGGATGACAATAAACCAAAGGGTTTGGTTTATTTTAAACGAATGAACCAAAAGTTGGTTCGGTTCATTTTAACATAAAATAAACCATCATGGTTTGGTTTATTTTAACTTATCTTAATGGAGCGGGTTAACGGGCCTAATGGTTATGATCCAATAACCATTAAGAGAATTAGTTCTCTATAAAAGAGGGCTTAAGGGATAATTAAGCCCTAATCCAAAACCCTTGCCCTAAGGTTGCCGCCCACCTCATCCTTGGAGATTTCGGCGCCAACCCTAGGTGTGTCGCCCAGCTTGTTGTGCCGCCGTCCATCTCCTTGCCGGCATCCAAGCTTCAGATGGTGAACCCTCCGGCGACCCTCCGGTGATCTTCCTAGGCCTCGGTGAAAAGGTGAGCACTTGGCTTCCTTGTTTTGGCCGGCGCCTACTCCTCCTCCAAGCTGTCCAGTTTTCTGGACAGCTTCTTCTCCTCTCGTCGGAGCGTCGTTTGGACGACGGTTAGAGCTCCGACAGTGGATAACTTACCGGGGATTCGATCTCCGGTAATCCTCTGAGGTGGAGGATGAAGGATTCGTCAATTGGTTGACGAATACCTCTCCGGAGAAGCGAGTTTTGAGAACTAGTATTAGGATCCGAATTTGGATTCGGATCGTGATCATCTCTCGATCACGTCGTCTTCAACACGAGGCTAGTAACCCGTACGAAGACGAAGCTCGTAGCTTAGCGAAGTCATCCCGAGGAACTCGGCGTGGATATGGATAGAGACGATTCTAGCGAGGATCGTTCCGGTTGATGCCGTTCCCGCTACACGTCATACGAAAGGTATAACGTAGATAAATTTCCTTTTATTGCAAATTTAAATTTACGGTTATGTCTACACTTGTTATAATATGCATGCGTGTGTTGTGTGTGTCGTAATAAATGTAGATTTATTATTTTTATTACTTCCGCTGTGTTCATGTTTACGAAACATGATCGAACACACACACGCCGCGGTGCCGGAAACCCAACAGTGGTATCAGTGCCCAGGTTGTGTTTCGACATAATCGTAAAAATGGTTTTGCGATAGTCATAATGTATTTCTGGAAATTTTCTAATTTTGGAAATTTAGAAGTATTTATGGAAATTTTTCAATTTTGGAAAGTCTAGAAGTATTTATGGAAATCTTCCACTTTTGGAAAGTTGGAAGTATTTATGGAAATTGATATTTTTCATAAATAAAATATTTGATTAGATTCTGGAAATTTGTTTCCTAAATTAATCATGATTTGATTTGGGAAATCAAATCTTAAAATATTTTATTTCCATAAGTAGTTTTAATGATTTAGGAAATTGGTTTCCTAAATAGATTTTCCTTAATCAAATAATTCCATGAATAAAATATGTGATTAGATTTGGAAATTTGTTTCCTAATTTAATTATGATTTGATTTGGAGAATCAAATCTTAAACATATTTTATTTCCATAAATAGTTATGACATATAAGGAAATTATATACATGACATAATTGTATGCCATGTAATTGCATTAGATGCATAACATTATGCCATGCGTGTCGTGACATGTAGATGTATGTCATGCCATATAGATAATAGTTATTTGCATGCAAAGAGGACGAGACATAAAACCCTTAAACAATATTAAAGCCTACACCTTCCATTAATATGGTTAGAACCAGAGTTCCGTTTCTTGTTTGGGTTGTTGGACTCTCTCCAAGCCCGGCTCGAACCCGAACATGTTCAAACCATGGAATAGTTTAATACTAATATGGTAAGAGTCAGAGGTCAATCGTTAGCTTTGGTTGTTGGACTCTCTCTAAGCTGGGCTAATTGGTTGAATGCGCTCTAACCATATTAAAACTATTTCCCGATTAATGGGTTGGCTTTAACTTGGAGCATCGGCTTGTTGGACTCTCTCCAAGGTCGATGTAAAGGGAGGTGAAGTTGGGTGCTATGCATATGATGCATACTTGTTAATGTGTTAACAACCCGATGTATGTGTGAACATTCAATTAGTTGATAGCACATTGTGATAGTTGCATATACGTGATATGCAATCGGTATAGTTGATACCTACCGTTGTAGTTATGAATGGCTTGTTGGACTCTCTACAAGGTTGTTCATAACTATGATGGATATCAGCCCATTCGGAGATGGACCTACGATCTCCCGAAGTGATTTTGGGGTTTTTGAAATTTGAAAAATGAATGGGATTTATAAATGTATATTGATGCATTTTAAAAATCATCTTTATAATATATGCTCGTTTTGTATTTCTAAGATTGATCATGATGTGTTTAAATTTGCGTTCCATTTTGGATTCAAATAAATTGACTGGGCCGAACTTCTTGGACTAGCTTAGAAACTTGAGAATTGTTCTCAAGGTGGAAAAGCTTGCATATGTCCTCGAAGCGCCTCTTCCCGCCCATCCTAGTGACAATGCAACCAATTGTTGGCCTATCAGAAACATGTGAGTGATTCTGAACAAATGAGTTGCATCATGCTAGCCGCGATGGAACCCAAGCTACGAAAGCAGCATGAGCATATGGATGCTCATATCGTAGTCCTTCATCTTTATGAGTTGTTTGATAAGCAAGTGAGATTTGAAAGGTTCGAAGTCTCCAAGCTCCTCTTCACCTCTAAGATACAAGAAGGTTCATCTGTGGTACTGCTCAACATGCTGAAGACTGTGGAGCCTTCTGAGAAGCATGAGCAGGGGACGATGTTGTTAGTTGATTCCTCGAAGAAAGGTTCTAAGAGGGAGTCAAAGGAACAACAGAAGGGGAAGAAGAAAAAGGCTAAAAAGGAAGAACCAGCTCAAAAGGGCACTTGCCATCATTATGGCAAGGAGGGCCATTGGCGAAGAAATTGCAAGATTTATCTTGAGTCCGTGAAGAAGGATAAGGCATCGGATGCCCCATCTTCTTCAGGTATCTTCGTTATTGATTGTCATTCTATATCCTTAGACACTTAGGTATTGGATACTGGGTGTGGCTCACATATATGTAATGACATACATGGGCTAAGGAATAGAAGAAGACTCGTCAAGGGAGAGTCAAATTTACGTGATGGGAATGGAGCAAAGGTTGCTGCACTCGCCATCGGAAAGTATTTGTTGAAACTCCCTGCAGGACTTGTCTTAGAACTGGACAATTGCTTTTGTGTTTCTTCGTTGATAAAGAACATCATTTCTATTTCTTGTTTAAATAGAAATGGGTACCATTTGACTTTTAGTAACAATTGTTATTAAATAAATTTGAATGGAGTTCTTTATGGGACTGGAACTTTAAGCAATGGTGTTTATACGTTGGACGTATCCAGTGACATCTTCAATATCGAAGCGAGCAACACGCATGCTCAAAAGGATAATCAAATAGACTCCTATATGTGGCATTGTCGTCTTGGCCATGTAAGCAAGAAACGCATGTCCGAATTACACCGATGTGGAATTCTGGAATCATTTGAATTGGATTTATACGATACATGCGAATCATGCTTAAAAGGCAAGATGACTAAGTTACCTTTTACTGGAAAAGGTGAATGAGTGGGAGAGTTATTAGGTCTAATACATACTGATGTATGTGTACCTATGTCAACTCAAGCTTTAGGAGGCTATAGCTACTTCATTACCTTCACCGATGATCACTCACGGTTTGGGTATGTGTTCTTGATGAAACACAAGTCTGAAGCCTTTGAAAGGTTCAACGAATTCAGAAATGAAGTAGAGAAACAACATGACAAGAGTATTAAAATACTTCGATCGGATCGAGGTAGTGAATACTTAAGTCAAGAGTTTCTTGATTATCTAAGAGACAATGACATATTGTCTCAATGGACTCCGCCATATACACCACAACATAATGGTGTATCTGAGAGGCGTAACCGGACCTTGTTGGACATGGTCAGGTCAATGATGAATCATGCGAATCTTCCCAAGTCCTTTTAGGGCTATGCACTTCAGACAACTGTTTACTTGTTAAACAGAATGCCTACCAAGGTAGTCTCAACTACTCCATATGAGATATGGAATAGTAAGAAACCTCATGTATCTTACTTGAAGATATGGGGTTGTCCTGCTTATGTGAAGCGAGATGATGCTAAGTCTGATAAATGTCTATTTATTGGATACCCTAAGGAAACAAGGGGTTACCAATTCTATCATCCTGTGGAACAAAAGGTGTTTGTTTCAAGGCATGTTGTGTTTCTAGAGAAAGAGTTTCTCTTGCAAGAAAACAGTGGGAGTGTCATCGAGCTTGAGGAGGCTCGAGAGACTCAAATAGACATTGATGAGATACCTGGTGAAGCACAACAGCCGACAACTCATAGTGATGAGCAATCAGCTGGACCTATTGTAACACCACATCTTCATAGATTTGGTAGAACACGCAATATTCCTGAGAGATATGGATTTCTCGTAAGTGAATCGAACGACGTGTTACTCATTGATGATGAGGAGCTTACCAGTTATGAAGAAGTGCTGACAAGTTCAGAAAGGGATAAGTGGCTTGGTGCCATGAAGTCGGAAATGGATTCCATGTATGAAAACCAAGTTTGGAACTTGGTTGACCCACCTGAAGGGATAAAGCTTATAGGGTGCAAGTGGGTTTTCAAGAAGAAAACCGACATGGATGGTAATGTGATTACCTATAAGGCTAGATTGGTGGCGAAAGGATATCATCAAAAACAAGGTGTTGATTATGACGAAACCTATTCGCCTGTAGCTATGCTTAAATCCATTCGGATGCTCCTGGCCATAGCGGCTCATTATGATTATGAGATATGGCAGATGGATGTGAAAACAGCTTTCCTTAATGGAAACCTGCTCGAGGACGTGTATATGATACAGCCTGAGGGTTTCACATCGGTTGATAAAACCAAGGTATACAAATTGCGACGGTCCATTTATGGATTGAAGCAAGCATCCAGGAGCTGGAATATCCGTTTTGATGAGACAATCAAAAAGTTTGATTTCTCACAAAATCCAGACGAACCTTGTGTGTACAAGAAGGTTAGTGGGAGTGCAGTCATGTTCCTAGTGTTATATGTTGATGACATATTACTTATGGGAAACGATGTCTCAATCTTACAGTCAGTGAAGGTTTTGTTATCCAAGACATTCTCCATGAAAGACCTGGGAGAAGCAACCTACATCCTCGGGATTAAGATCTATAGAGATAGATCGAAACGGTTGCTTGGTCTTTCGCAGTCTACATATATAGACCGAGTGCTAAGGAGGTTTAGCATGTCGGAATCCAAGAAAGGTTTCTTACCCATCAGGCATGGGGTACGCCTTTCGAAGTCTATGTGTCCGCGCACAGAAGACGAGAGGATTTGCATGAGTAAGATTCCCTATGCATCCGCAATAGGATCTATCATGTATGCTATGTTATGTACGAGGCCCAATGTATCGTATGCTCTGAGTGTCACGAGCAGATACCAGTCCGATCCAGGAATGGATCATTGGGTGACTGTTAAGACAATCCTTAAGTACTTAAGAAGAACTAAGAATGTGTTCCTAATGTATGGAGAAGGGGACATGGTGATACGCGGGTATACGGATGCCAGCTTCCAGACAGACAAGGATGATTCAAGGTCTCAGTCTGGATATGTATTCACCTAGAATGGAGGCACAATAAGTTGGAAAGGTTCCAAGCTTTACGCTATAGCAGATTCTGCCACTAAGGCAGAATACATTGCAGCTTTGGAAGCAGCAAAGGAAGCGGTTTGGATCAAGAAGTTCATCTCTGAACTTGATGTGGTCTCATCAATGATCCAAACATGTGCTTCGCCGCTATCATCTTATCAGAGAGATCATCAGTAGGAATGAAATACAAATTGAGAAAATTCCCACTGAAAGGAACTTAGCGGATCCCTTGACTAAGGCATTACCTCAAAATAAGTTTGAGGGTCATGTTCGAGCTTATGGTATTGGATACCGTAGCGATTGGCATTAGGCCAAGTGAGAGTCTGTTAGTAATATATGAGAGATGTCCTAAGGCAATCGCCTTATGTATGAATCATTTATATGATAAATGAAGATTCACTATTTGAGTATACATGTTTTATGTATTTGATTGGATCTTAAACTCATTTACTGAATGTCCATGATACGATTCACAGCATGAGAGAATTTGTGATTGGATCACAACTAGTGAGTATCTCTACATGTGTAATTGTGATGTATCGGAATTATCCCTAGTCGATGAATTGATGGATTTGGACACCATCAATTCTGTCGAGACTAGCACGAGGTATACTCCTTGGTGTATCCAAGCAGCTGATTATCACTGGCTGGAGACATAGTGATGTCCGGAGTTAATCGTGGATGCTAGTTATGGTAACTAGTTCATTGGAGTGACCAGCCGTAAGACTTCATATGGTTCTCTGCTTATATAGATATGTCAATGAAGTTCTTACTGTGGCTTAAGTGCGATGTTCCTTTGACTTGCGGTATTCAAGTCATCTTGATCATGGAGACTTATGCTTTGACATCTTAAGAAAGCATTTCTAAGGAGATGTGGACCCGGGATGATTGGGTATAAGTCGAAGTGATCGAAGGTGTTTGAATAGCCTATAAAGGATTCACCACTCCTTGCGAGGAGATGTATACCCATGGCCTCTCGTCGGATTGTTACTAAAGTCTTTGGCCAAAGCATTACATGTTTAGAGTAAGGTACTCTTCGATACATGTGAAGTAACTAGAATCTGTAGGACGAGGAAATGATACTTGGGCTAGGTGTGACGTAGTCAGCCTAGTGGGGATTGACACAATAGACCATGTCCTGAACCAAGTGGGTGTAAGATGAGTGAAGGGAATGGGGCACGAATCATTCGAGCTGCTGAAGGGTTTCAGAAATAGTTCTGGATCAACCGTTGATCTTTTCGGTTAATTGGGGATCATGATGTACTACTAGGTGCCACTCATGATCATTCTATAATTAATGGTTAATTATAGACGACCAACATAAACCGAGAACCTATTTGGTCACATGCACAATGAGCGTAATCCAAAGGATTTAAAACGAGCTTGAGAATGGGATTCTCAGATCGAGAGAAACTAGGTTTGGTTGGACCAAACATAAAGCGAGCATTAAATCGTTTCAGTTGCAATGGAAGAGTGGATAGGTCGAGTCTTATGAAGACGTAATGGATGAATCAAAAATGGTTTTGTTCTAATCTAATGGATCACAATAAACCAAAGGGTTTGGTTTATTTTAAACGAATGAACCAAAAGTTGGTTCGGTTCGTTTTAACTTAAAATAAACCATCATGGTTTGGTTTATTTTAACTTATCTTAATGGAGCGGGTTAACGGGCCTAATGGTTATGGTCCAATAACCATTAAGAGAATTAGTTCTCTATAAAAGAGGGCTTAAGGGATAATTAAGCCCTAATCCAAAACCCTTGCCCTAAGGTTGCCGCCCACCTCATCCTTGGAGATTTCGGCGCCAACCCTAGGTGTGCCGCCCAGCTTGTTGTGCCGCCGTCCATCTCCTTGCCGGCGTCCAAGCTTCAGCCGGTGAACCCTCCGGCGACCCTCCGGTGATCTTCCTAGGCCTCGGTGAAAAGGTGAGCACTTGGCTTCCTTGTTTTGGCCGGCGCCTACTCCTCCTCCAAGCTGTCCAGTTTTCTGGACAGCTTCTTCTCCTCTCGTCGGAGCGTCGTTTGGACGACGGTTAGAGCTACGACAGCGGATAACTTACCGGGGATTCGATCTCCGGTAATCCTCTGAGGTGGAGGACGAAGGATTCGTCAATTGGTTGATGAATACCTCTCCGGAGAACCGAGTTTTTAGAACTCGTATTAGGATCCGAATTTGGATTCGGATCGTGATCATCTCTCGATCACGTCATCTTCAACACGAGGCTACGAAGACGAAGCTCATGGCTTAGCGAAGTCATCCCGAGGAACTCAGCGTGGATACGGATAGAGACGATTCTAGCGAGGATCGTTCCGGTTGATGCCGTTCCCGCTAAACGTCATACGAAAGGTATAACGTAAATAAATTTCCTTTTATTGCAAATTTAAATTTACGGTTATGTCTACACTTGTTGTAATATGCATGCGTGTGTTGTGTGTGTTGTAATAAATGTAGATTTATTATTTTTATTGCTTCCGCTGTGTTCATGTTTACGAAACATGATCGAACACACACACGCCGCGGTGCCGGAAACCCAACACAAAGGGCATATGAACTTTCCCTTGTACAAGGGATATGAAATGGACAATGCAATGAAAAATATTCAATGCAATGTTCACGTCCAACCGATGACGCATGGCATATATAAGAAAGAGATGGGGAGGCCGGATCTTAGTTAGACCCCGAGTCACGATCGGAAGGAAGCACCCAACATTGACTTTGTAAAGAACATTGTCAAGTGCAGATAATTCATTGATAGGAAATAAGTTTTGAGCTGGTGGACGAGGATGATGGATGAAATGCTCATGCATGGTGTCTAATGAGATATGGTCAAATGGAGCCGGAAAAGGTGCATCAAGAGTAGGATAAAAGATGAAAGTGTCATCCGATGCCCTACACTCCAGGAACTCCTGCAATATCGTAGGAATGAACTCCAGGTTGTGTTTTGTAATGTGAGTGGTGTAGGTAGGGCTATCGTCGACTTTCCTCAAATTTTGGTAAAATTCTTTGAGTAGGTCATCGTTAATGGCATGGTTGCAAAGAGTGATCTTCATTAACTGGTAATGCAATAAGATCTGTATGACGTCTTTGCAGTAGAATTCGCTCATCTATGTACCTAACCGACATCGATTGGTATGAATGCGATATACCCTCATTTGGCTCATTCCTACGTTGTCTTCTACATGATTATGATGAATGCAATGCAATGCAATGTGATGACACAAATAACACGATTAGATCAAAATGTGGTAAATGTAAAAGGATGGATTTTAGGGTTTAGAGGTATACTTTGGCGCCATTGTTGAGTTGAGGGTTGTGAGGGACGACTGAGCAATCTACTTGCTAGAGAGGATGCCGGAAAGAAATTCTCGTCAGAACCCTAATGTCGGAGGAGGAAATGAAGGTTGTGAGATGTTATTTTCCTGATAAAAAGACCAAAAACACGAAAGACAGGGATGGGTTCCAAACCTAAAGTCTTTTGGTCGGTGGCGTGGATGCGAGAAGGTTGGTCGGAGAGTTTTAGGAGTGATCGGAGAAGAAATCGCACGAGAGGTGAGCATGAAGAAACTGAACCCTAGCGGTTCAGCGTTATAAAATCACGAAAACAGTCATCTGATGTGACACATCAGTCGACTGATAACGTTCGATGGCAGTTCACGCAGAACTGGTTGATCGCTTCCTCCGGCACTCGGCATCGAGCGTTACGTGTTGAGCTACAGTTTTATCAGTCAACAGATATTGGTCATCAGTCGATTGATGTGGTCAACACTTGACTGCTGAACAACTACTCTACTGTTGGCTCTTCTGCCCTGATGAACAGTAATAACAGTCGACTGATGTTGATATCCAGTTGATTGATGGACAATCTGTCGAGTCCTAGAAGTAGCACTCGATTGCTGGGCTCGCACTATCGTGCTACAGTGTTATCAGTCGACTGATATACTGTATCAGTCTACTGATATCTGAATTTCAATTCTGAAATTAAATGAATTTCTATTTCTTCACTCAATTTGTTTCATTTTAACATGTTTATTCATGTATATCGAATATATTAGTGTTATGCCTATGTTCATGTATTTGTTAATGTATTTTGGTATTTTATTTCATTTTCACAAGCATTAACATCCAAGAGTTTCAAATTCTAGCATCTCACCCTTTCTAAGTGTTGAAATATACAATCAAGGTGAATGATATATTTTGTGAGATGCAATACATCATAAGCATTGCCTTTATGCAAACATATGGTAAAACACATGAAGTATGGTAAGTATGTGACATTAAGATATATAGTACTTGAGTATTAATTTTAAATGTAATTTCTAAGCCTTAAGACATTTTTCTTGATACTCTAATTCCCAAAGTGTGCCAAAACCCCAAATTGCACACCAATACCTCTAAGTTTAAATGTGCCAAGTTGAATCAATTTTTCACACTTCTCAAGGTTTATTGGCACATCCTAAAATCTTTTAGGATTAACATTCAATCTTATTTCCAAGGAATCACATAACCTTGAAAATGCTATAAAGTGTTAACTTTTCTATGGTTAGGTTAACTACCCACCAATTCAAGTTAACACCCCCAACCCACTTAGCGTGATGAAACCACGCTCTTAGGAACCCAATACTTGTTTGAGCTCCTTGGGTTAACTAGGTATTCCATAGGGATAACCTCCCTAGATACCTTCCTAATGACCCTTCTAGGCTTGGTAGCCTTGGTCATTGTGGTCATGCCTAGGTTAACTCTAGGGGTGACTCCCCTTGTAACCTTCTTAGTGGCTTCCCTAGGTTTCTTCGAAACCCTAGCTACTAGGCACACACCTTGGTTACCCTTAGGGATGACTTCCCTAGTATCCTTGTTCTTCCTAGACCTAGTTTGAGTTCCATAATCAAATGGAACATTGTGATAGGTCTCCTTGGGCTTAGGTTTGTGACTCAAACCTTTCTTGCCTTTGGATGAACCTTGTATCCTAAAACCTAGGGTTTGACCATTTGACCTAGATTTTTGATCATTTGACCCTTTAAATTGATTTTGTATATCCCTAAGGGTCTTTTCTAAATTCTCAAGTCTTGACCTCAGGGCTTGACTTTCCTTTTCTAATTGCTCAATTTTTGATTTTGCATCTATTCTTTGGACATTGTTTTTCTTAGGCATATGCCTAGTTCATTTGGGGTTAAAACCTAGGTGGTCTTCTATTTTTTTGATAGATTCCCTAGGTAAGGTTTTTCTAGGGACATTAGTCCCAAATTTTTCCTTATTTGAAATGTTTACACTCTTAGCACCTAGACAAAAATATTTGTTATTCCTAGCATGCTTTTCATGAGTAATAGCAACATTATTAACATAACTCCTAGCATGCTTTTGCCTATAAATTAAAGTAGAAGCATTATTGAATTTTACCTTAGGGTTTACCTTAGAGGCTCCCCCTACATGTGTAGCCCCCTTTTGAGTCTTTTTCTCCCCTTTTGGGCATTGATTCCGGTAATGACCCAGTTGTCGGCATTTTAAGCAAATCACTTAATCCTTGCTTTTGATTGTTGGGGGACCGACATCCTTGACCTTTGGTACCGGTTGAGGCTTCTTAACCTTCTTTAGGCACTTACTCTTGTAATGCCTATATTTCCTACACTCAAAACACATAATATGATTTTTATTTTGAATTAATGTGCTTGAGTTACCTAGAGTGGTGGTAGGGGCCGGAGTTTGAGCTTCTTCATCTTGATCGGATGTTGAAGGCTCTTCTTCTTCCTCCTCCCCCTCAATCCTAGAGGTGGAGGCTTCTCCTACTTCTTCCTCTTCTTCCACCGATCCCGATCCGAATGTTGATTCTCTATCAACTTCCAAATCTTCACTTGCTTGTGAGGATGATGTGCTTGCTTCCTCGGTCTCCTTCGATTGAGCCGATGAGCACTCTTCTTTTTCCTCTTCTTCTTGGACCGGTGATGGGTTTTCATAATGTTTCGCCAATTTGCTCCATAGCTCCTTGGCGTCTTTAAAATCCCCTATCTTGATCAAAATATCATTAGAGATTACATTAAGCAAAATACCCATTACCATATTATTGATGTTGTAATATCGGAGTTGATCTTGACTTCAATCCTTCTTCTTGACTTTTCTTTCTTCTTCATCTTTTCGAGTGTCGAAACCTACTAAGACACAAATCCAATTGTCAAAATCACACATTAGAAAATACATCATTCTACCTTTCCAATATGCGAAATCTTCACGGTTGAAGAAAGGTGGAATGTTGATGTCGTCACCCAATCTCTCTTGAAGATCCTAATGGCATGGTGCTCGGAGGCTCGTTGGCTCCCATGTCCCCGGATTAAAATTTTCACTAATGAAAACTAATCTGGATGGGATGAGTTTCCTAAGCTCAACCATTTCGTCATCGTGCTAACGACTTGAGCGATCGCTTGAACAAACTAGTTGTTCAAGCAACCAAGCTCTTCTAGTCGGTTAGCCGCGGAAGAGACGACGGACGGATCGTCGGTTTTTGTGTTTATCTTCGGGGTCCATGATTATACAAATACATATGGATGTAGACATGTATAATAAACACATATAAACATATTAATAAGAACATGTAAAGATCAATAATAAAACTTGTAAAACTTTTATACCTCTCGATATTCTATCGTATGTCCTAACCTCCTTGTAGACTTTGTGTGGGCGAAGATCCTCCACAAGTTGAAGCTTCCTAGATCTTCTTCAATAAAAAGAAAGAAGAACTCTCCTTCCCTTCTTGCTTGAGCCAACCACCAATCCACAAAGGATTGATGCCGCCGGCCCCAAGAATAGAGAGAACAAGATGGCCAACCAAGGAACTGAACAAGGGAACAATCCCTAGCTCCTTTGTGCCGCCGGCCAAGAGGAAAAGAAGAGGAGAAGAGGAATAGGTTGAGCGCCGACCAAGGTAGAGGGAAGAAGAGGAAGGAGCCGGCCACACCCTAGGAAGAAGAAGAGCTCCTCTCCTATAGTTGCCGCCCACTTTCTTGCAAACCCTAGCCGCCCAACAAAGAGCCAAACCCTAATCTAATTAGGGTTTCCTCCTTAGGGTTTCTTGCCGCCCAAGCTATTGATAGGCAAAACCCTAATTTCCAAAACCAACCAAATTCAACCACTTCCTTGCCGCCCAACCTTAAGCCCCCTTTTATAGAGTTGGGCTTAAGCCTTGTTTTAATCTCCACCGTCGGTTCTAGGGTTTTAATCTCAACCGTCGGATCTAGAGATTTGATCACAATCGTCGGATCTAGAGATTTAATCTCCACCATCGGATCTAGGGATTTAATCTCAACCGTCGGATCTAGAGATTTAATCTCAACGGTCGGATCTAGAGATTTAATCTCCACCTTTGGATCTAGGGATTTAATCTCAACCGTCGGATCTAGAGATTTAATCTCAACCGTCGGATCTAGAGATTTAATCTCCACCATCGGATCTAGGGATTTAATCTCAACCGTCGGATCTAGAGATTTAATCTCAACCGTCGGATCTAGAGATTTAATCTCCACCGTCGGATCTAGGGATTTAATCTCAACCGTCGAATCTAGAGATTTAATCTCAACCGTCGAATCTAGGGATTTGTTTTCCATCATTGGATCTAGACTTCATGAGGTTTATATTAGGCTACGATAGGGACCATGAGGAGGAGTTGGATCTTGGCCACCCGATGGATCGGAACCATACAAACTTGATCCATCAATGATGTTCCATTCCACTAGAGGATCATCATTGAATTACCTCACCAACCCCCATAAATTAATATGGGCTCCATACATTATTTGTACATCCATCTCCCCGTGTTTAAGATATCGAATGTCCGTCAATTAATTGATTTACTGACCATCAATCAATTAACATCTAACTCCTCGAGTAGTACCACTCAACCTTATCATCATGTTGACTAAGTCAACTTGCAGGGTTTACATGATGAACCATATGAGCTCCTCAAGGGGACATCATCAACCTAATATATAGGACACGGTTTTCTCCTATAATCAACGGCACACCATGTAAATAATATCATTTCCCAACTTACCGGGCATAATGATTTAATCCATATAAATCTCACCCTTTGGTAAATCAAAGAAATAAATACTAAGTACATGTGCCCGTTATTATATCGGGATTAAGAGCATGTACAACATAATATCCGAGGTCCGATTCAATTATGTAGTCAGCAATAAATTGAATCACCTCTATGTCGGTCCTGCTCAATACACCTAAGTGTACTAGTGTACTAGTGTAACTCTATGTTCAAGACAAAACAATACCAAGCTACACTACAACCATGCCAATAGTTTGTCCAAAACCATCTTGGTTGTGAGCCTCTACTTATATTATACAAGGGACTGATAACATGATCTTCTGTGCCACACCAAGCACCATGTTATCTACAATGTAAAGTATTAGACAATATGCACACATATAATAAATATAAAGTGCAAACAATGATCATGTGATTCTGATTTCAAAATAAAAATGTTCATATAAAAGAGATAGGCTTTCAGTATACATCCCAACAGATCCATCTTCTTCCCTCTAGCATGCTCCCTCGGATGTGAAGCTGGTGAAGAATGACCCGCTCTGATACCAATTGTAGGGGATCTCATGACCGCTAGAGGGGGCGAATAGCTCGTATTCATCATTTTATGGATTACGATCGTGTTCGTCTCTACAAGTCTTGTTAGTGCAGTAGAATATATATAATAGCAATAACAAAAGATGACAAATACAATACACAATACAAAATATAACGTGGTTCGGAACCGAATGGTTCCTACTCTATGGATCGAGCTCAAACGAGCTCTAGCGATGCGATCACACACCACTAATCCAATAACTCCTTGGAACAATCCAGAGGTGGAGAAACCTCGTACAAATGATCATACAATAGTAAGGAACAAATACAAGCAAGTACAATAATGAAATGCATAACAAGTAAAGGAAAAACACTTTACAATTGCTCTTTTGATTGCTTGATCTTTGGTTGCTTGAAATGCACTTGGAGACGCTAATTTGCAGCAGCAAATCGCCCCAAATGCGTCCAAGAAATGGTGCCAAATCCCTCCTCCACCAACTCCCTTTAAAGTTGCTCCTTGGGCTGGATTTCACATGGCAGTCGACTGATTGAGACCATCAGTCGACTGCCCCTATAGCTGCTATCTCACAATGACATGATCCACGTCAGATAAGTCCAACGGATATACCATCAGTCAACTGATCATATCCATTAGTTGACTGATGGCTCAATCAGTCAAGTGTTCGGGTCGATCACTCGACTAGAGAACCTTCTGTGCCCGAGATCCCGAGCATCAGTCGATTGATCACCATATTAGTCGACTGCTCAAGCCAGCAGTCGACTGCCTATCTCTGTCAGTCGACTGCCAGGGCACTTCTCGAAGTCAAACCCTAGTTGAATCATACCAGTCGACTGACCCATGGTCTTAGTTGACTGATACACCTCAAACATGAGGTTTTAATCCAAGTTTGGTGCCCCCATACTTGCTAGACCACTCGTAGCCTAGACCTAAGCCTTCTAGTCACCTCTGTCAGCCTCGCGCCTATCGGATCCCTCCAAGTCATCCATGACTTGTTCATCCATATGCTAGCCTTCAGGTGTTTCCATCGACTATTGTCATGCTAACGGTGTCTACACCGCCAAGGTACATTGGACATACGCTACCAAGACTCCGCTTGGACTTTACGCCGCCAACCATTGGACTTATGCTGCCAAGACTCCACCCTTGGACTTTACGCCACCAATATTCCCCTTGGACTTTCCAAATGCCAAGACTCAAGCTTGGACTTTCCCTTGCCAACCCATGTTGGACTTTCCATGCCAAGACCCATGCTTGGACTTTCCTTTGCCAACCCATGTTGGACTTTCCATGCCAAGACCCATGCTTGGACTTTCCTTTGCCAACCCATGTTAGACTTTCCCTTACCAAGACCCATGCTTGGTCTTTACATGCCAAGTACTCAAGACTTGGACTTTCTCAATGGCAAGTGTCCCACTTGGACTTTCCATGACAATGGTTAAACCATTGTCAAACATCAAATACTAACCTGGGTTGATTGCACCAATCTCCCCAACACATGTCAGACAACAATGTCAGACATCAATGTCAAACATCAAAACACTACTCGAGTCAAACTCGAGTCTGGTCAATCGTGACCTAGGCCGATTGCACCAACAAAGAACACCATTTAACGTAATGTAATAACAATTATTACTAAACGTCCAATGATAACCTTTCTTATTCAAACATGAAATAGAAACAATGTTCTTTATTAATGTAGGAATAT
This sequence comes from Wurfbainia villosa, assembly GCA_025175895.1. Classification (NCBI taxonomy): domain Eukaryota; kingdom Viridiplantae; phylum Streptophyta; class Magnoliopsida; order Zingiberales; family Zingiberaceae; genus Wurfbainia; species Wurfbainia villosa. Next base: position 39,462,452 of record CM046006.1, read on the forward strand.
AAAAACAATCATCCAACTCTAAAACTAGTCTCATAGGAAGTCGCAACATATAAGTATCCTTGGCTACTGCAACAACTTTTCCTCCATTGCCAACCCTTAGATCTGCTTCTCCCTTAACTAGTTTTCTCCTGTTCCTAAGCCCATGTATGTCATTATATATATGTGAGCCACACCTGGTATCTAATACCCAAGTGCTAGAAGAAACATTATGACATTCAATAACAAATATACCTGAAGTAGTTTAGGCATCAGATGCCTTTTTCTACTTTAGTGACTCCAAATATTGCTTGCAGTTTCTCTTCCAATGCCCATCCATATGCTCATGTTGCTTCTGTAACTCAGGAGACATCGACTCTAGCATAATGCAACCCACCATCTCAGAGTCAGCAACATGTTTCTAGTAAGCCAACTTTTGGTTACCAGATGCATTGTCTGCAGAAGGTTTGGGAAGAACCTCTTCAAGGACATAAGCTAGCTTTTCAGCCTTGAGAACAATTCTCAGGTTGCGAAGCCAATCCAAGAAGTTTGGCCCAGTCAATTTGTTGCTGTCCAAAATTGAACGTAAATTAATGGAGGTTGACATGCTATTCTAATTAGTACCTAGACATACAAATAGATTTGTATAAGAGAGATGAAGTTATAGTAATGTAAACAATTTACATTAACAAAAACTCCCACTATTTTATCAAATTCATTAGCCCTCACTTTGAATTCAAGAGATGGTAGGTGATCTCCTAGTGGGTTGATATCCATTATGACTAAGAACAACCTAGGAGAGAGTCCAATAAGTCATTCATAGTCATAATGTTAGGTATCAACAGTACCCATTATATATCAAATATATAACTATCACTTTATGCTATCAACTAATTGAATGTTCACATATACATTAGGTTGTTAAGTCATTAGCATATATACATCCAATGCATATCACCTAATTTCACCTCTGTCCACATTTACCTTGGAGAAAGTCCAACATATCAATGCTTTCAGTTAGAGCCGACCCATTAATCGTGAGATCGAATTTAAATAATTTGAACCCATCCAATTTATAAGCCAGGCTTGGAGAGAGTCCAACAACCCAAACTTGAAATTGACCTCTGGTCCTTACCATTTAAAATAAACATCAAATCTCATATGAATTAAACAAGCTCGATGTAATGTTAGGCTTGGAGAGAGTCCAACAACCCAAACAAGAAAAAAACTCTAGTTCAACCATATTAATTGAAGGTGTTAGCCCTAATATTTGCACGAGGGATTTCAGACTATTATGGGTCTCATCTAAAAGGGAAATAAACCTAAATATGGAAAAACCAAGGTCACATTAGGAAATAAATTTCCCAATGTGAACGTGAGTCTATGCTTAGGCTCTAACGATGCGCCTTTAGTGTTTCCAGGCACATCCTCGGTATTTTCTTTTTAGGTTACAAACATATCCTATATGAAAAACAAGCATACTCTAATCTATCATATAGATAAACATGGAACAGGAATATTAAAACATCAAATATGCTTTAAATATTATCCTACAACATGCAATCTTTACCAAATGAACAAGGTGGCTCTGATACCACTTGTTGGAGATTTCGGGATCATGTGCAATGGAATAATAAAGTGAATAAAAATAATTTTTATTACATCGCAGACATCCCTTGGGGCCAAAAAAATTTGCTTTGGCATAATCACATGAAAAACACATAAGGAGAAGGAGAAGTTATACCTTCAGGATTCTTTTGAATCCGTCGAAACCACAAGCAAGACAAACGGGCCTTGCCTCTATCAGTATCCACACCGAAATCACCTGAGACAATTCCTAGAGTAGCAAGTCTTTATCTCTGATTGATGCTAGCCAACCGGTGGAGACAATAGAAGAGGAGAGAGGAAAGAGCAAAAGCGGCTACCAAGGGAGAAACCTAAAACCAAAACCTTAGCCAAAGATTATCAAGGGATAATTTTATAGATCTCTTGATTAGGTCATCTTATGAGGCTTAAATGGAACATATCTTACTATAATTATCCCATAATTAAGGTAAGAACAACCCAAAAAATTTTCATAAGAGAAAATCTCCAAAATTGGCGAAGACATGACACGACTATGTGGATTCACATGGCCTAGCCATGTTGATTCACATGGCTTGGCCGTGTGTCTCTTTGGGCACATCCCAGACTTTGCCAGTTTGTGGCCAGAGTCAGGCACGACTGTGTGAGGCTCTGTATGATCCATTTGACTTCGTTTAAGTGCGATATAGTCGTGCTAAGTCCGACAAGGCCATAGGAGGTTCCATAGCCTCCGTTTGCACCCCCATAGTCTAGTCCAACCAGATATATCCTCTCTCAACGAGCATCTCATTTTCAAATTTGTTTTACATCTCGAGATCACCCATAGTGTGTGTGACCCGATAGGTTCCCGGTTATGTTGGTCATTCATAATTAACGCCTTAATTATGAATAGATCATGAGTGGCACCTAGCAGTACTTCATGACCTCCAATTGATCGGAAAGTCTAAATTGGCTTTATAATATTTTTTGAACCCTTCAACAGCTTCAGTTGTTCGTGCCTTGTTCCTTTCACTCATCCTATACCCATTGGTTCAAGACATGGTCTCTATTTTCGTTCCCACTAGGCTGACTATGTCACACCTAGGCCAAGTTAATTTCCTTGTCCTGTGGATTCAAGTTACTCCTACATGTTCTCGAGAAGACCATTTTCTTAACATGCTTGCTCTAGCCAAAGACTTCTGGGTAACAATTCTAACAAAAGGCCTAGGTTATACATCTCCTTTATCAGGAGTGATGAATCCTCTGTGGGCTATTCAAATACCTTCGATCACTTTGGCTTATACCCAATCATCCCGGAGTTACACCTACTATGTAGATGGCTGCAAAGAAGTCAAAGTACAAGGCGCCATGATCAAGGTGACTTGAATACCTCAAGTCTAAGGAAGCTCGCACTCAAGCTGTAATGAGATCTTCAACGATATATAGAACCATATGAAGTCTCATAGCAAGTCACTTCAATGAACTAGTTACCATAACTAGCATCCACATGTTCACTCTTAGCATCCCTATGCTTCCATTCAGTGAGTACCAAATGCTTGAAACAATCAAGGAGCATAACATGTGCTAGTCTCACAGAATTGATGATGTCCAATCTCATCAATTCATCGATTAGGGATAGTTTCAATACTTGCATATTTACACATGATGAGATACCCACTAATTGTGATCCAATCACAATTTCTATCATGCTATGCATCGTATTGTGGACTTCAGTATATGAGTTTAAGATTCAATCAAATACATAGATAATGAATACTCAAATAGTGAATTTTATTAATAACTTATAAGGCGATTGTCTTAGAACACCTCTCGAGCATTACGCTCCGCACTCGGCCGATCGTCATTGCTAATAACGATCGATTGCCAAGAGACAACTTGACTGCCAAGTGTCAAAACACTTGACAAATCGACTGGTCCAAAGCCCCAATCGACTGATAACCTCAACCATGAGGTTTGACCCCAAGTATGATGCCCTCATACTTGTTAGACCACCCTTATCCTAGACCTAAGCCTTCTATCCACCTCCGTCAGCCTCACGCCTATCGGATCCCTCCAAGTCATCCATGACTTGTTCATCCATACGCTAGCCTTCAGGTGCTTCCATCGGCTATTGTCATGCTAAGTTGTTCTACACTGCCAAGGCATATTGGGCTTACGTTGGCAAGACTACCACTTGGACTTTACGCTACCAACCATTCGACTCATACTACCAAGACTCCACCCTTGGACTTTACGCCGCCAATATCAACCCTTGGACTTCCCTTGCTAACCCATGTTGGACTTTTCATTTGCCAAGACTCAAGCTTGGACTTTCCCTTGCTTGGACTTTCCATGCCAACCCATGTTGGACTTTCTAATTGCCAAGACTCAATCTTGGACTTTCCCTTGCCAAGACCCATGCTTGGACTTTCCATGCCAAGTACCCATGACTTGGACTTTCCCATTGCCAAGTGTCCCACTTGGACTTTCCATGCCATGTACCCATGACTTGGACTTTCCCATGTCAATCACATTGTCATATATTTTGTCGAACATCAAAATACCGCTCGAGTCAAACTCGTGTCTGGTCAATTGTGACCTAGACCGATTGCACCAACAATGACCACAATGACCAAGGCTACCAAGCCTAGGAGGGTATCTAGGGAGGTCATCCCTAAGGAATACCTAGTTAACCCAATGAGCTCAAATAGGTTTTGGGTTCCTAGGAGCGTGATCGACTCACGCTAGATGGGTTAGGGTGTGCAAACTTTGAATGGATAGGGTGTTAACCTAACCATGGTAAAGGTGTCATTTTTAAGGCTTTGGGTACCTTGGAAATAAGTTTTAATTTTTTAATCCTAAAGGATTTTAGGATGTGCCAATATTTTGAGTAGTTTGATAAATTAATCAAATTGGCACAAATTAGGTCTAGAGGTCATAGTGTGCCATTTTGGATTTTTGGCACACTTGGGAGATGGTTGATAATATGGCAAAATGAATTTAATTTTAACAAATGGCAACAAATATTAAAATGTAGCCATTCTTATGCCTTATATTTTATTTGCCATTCCTTCATTGCCATATACCATGTCATGACATCATATTTCCTTTTAATCATATAAAATGTCATGATTATGTTTAGGTTTAAGTTTTTATATCATGAGTTCTTAGGTTCATTTTTATGCCATGACATCATGATTTTGGCACATGCTTATTTATGTTATCATTTATGCCATGATCATTCCATGCATTAATTAAAGTTGATTTAAGGACTATGGCATGACTTGAAGTCCCATGTATAAGGGAATCAAGTAGTGTTGCCTTAGAGAATGCATGAGACCTTAGATTAGGATGAAAAAAACTCACATCTCACATCAAATTTACTTGTATGTGTTTTCATACACCTTAGACACATGTGAGATGCTAGAAAATGAGTTAAGTTCAAGGTGCATAGTTCTTGCATCTAAATTAACTCAAACTCATCAATACCGTGGTGGATCATAGAAAAGCTAAAATGTAAGTCATGTCCATTGAGCCCATTGATCATGATCCAATATAGGTTTTCAAAAATATTTTAAAATTATTTTATAAAACCTCGGTGTAGTCTATCTTTTGATAGGAATCACCATTGAAAGAGTTGATACAAAGTCGGGCCAAAACATTGAATTTTTCAATGGTTTAAAACTTTGTGTCAATCTCATTATTTTATTGGTATTTTATTTTTCAAATATTTTTCACCCATAATGATTGACATAAGTATTATACGTATGAAGTTTAAAGATTTTTCAAATTACGTATAATTACTTATGATTTTTGAAAATTCAATTTTTGAAAATTGAATTTTTGTATTTGCATAAATCAGTTGACTTTCGCTTATGACAGTTGATTGGCATCAAGGGCAGTCGACTGGTGACTGTAAGAGTCGACTGCCAGACCTGATTTTGGGTAAACAAGGCTTGTTTAGCCTGATTTCAGCTATGTTAGGCTACCCTAACTGCTCCTAACCCTAGGATATGCTTTGGAAAACATTGGAAAGGGTTAAAATCCATTGAATATGGATTAGGAGAATTGTTTGGGTGTGTATCAAATTTTAGGGTGTGTGAAAGTTTAAGGTTGAACTTTTAACCTTAATTTTTATGGTTTAGTGCTCCTATAGGCTTAGGGACTCTCCAAAGTCACTGTTGGTGCAATGGTTAAGGGGGAACAAGCCTTTAGGGGGAGGTATCCATCACGGGATGATGGATGTGTTCTTCCTCATGAGGGGAAGAATTAGAAAATGGGAGAATGTGAGATGCCCAATTTGGAAATTGGGAGAGTTTGTAGGATTGCCTCTCTTGAGTGATATAAAACTTATTACTAGGAAGAGTGAAAGCATCCTAGGTGTTTTTGGACTAAGGGGGAGATTGTAATATATCATTGGGATATGAGACATTGACCTCCTTGGGGAGAACCTTTTTGATGTATGTCAAAAGGGGGAGAATTAATGGGAGAAGTTATTGAAGAATTTGAGATTACCAATTTGGGAGAATTGGTAAGGAGATTTGACTTAGGTGGCCTAACTCAAAGGTGTTTATGGTTTTTGTCAAACATCAAAAAGGGGGAGATTGTTGGTGCAATCGACCCAAGTCACGATTGGCCAGACTCGAGTTTGACTCGAGCGGTATTTTGATGTTCGACAAAATGTATGACAATATGATTGTTATGGAAATGTCCAAGTCATGAGTACTTGACATGGAAAGTCCGAGTGGGATAGTTGGCAATGGGAAAGTCCAAGTCATGGGTACTTGCCATGGAAAGTCCAAGCATGGGTCTTGGCAAGGAAAAGTCCAAGCTTTAGTATTAGCAATTGGAAAGTCCAACATGGTTCGCATGGAAAGTCCAAGCATGGGTCTTGGCAAAGGAAAGTCCAAGTTTGAGTCTTGACAAATTGAAAGTCCAACATGGGTTGGCAAGGGAAGTCCAAGGGTTGATATTGACGGCGTAAAGTTCAAGGGTGGAGTTTTGGCAGCATGAGTCCAATGGTTAGTGGCGTAAAGTCCAAGCGGTAGTCTTGGAAGTGTAAGCCCAATGTGCCTTGGCACTGTAGACCAATTTAGCATGACAATAGCCGATGGAAGCATCTGAAGACTAGCATATGGATGAACAAGTCATGGATGACTTAGAGGGATTTGATAGGCGTGAGGCTGACGGAGGTGGCTAGAAGACTTAGGTCTAGGCTAAGGGTGGTCTAGCAAGTATGAGGGCATCATACTTGAGGTTAAACCTTATGGTTGAGGTTATCAGTCGACTGGGGCTTTGGACTAGTCAATTTGTCAAGTGTTTTGACACTTGGCAATCGAGTTGATTCTTGGCAGTCGATTGGAGTTATGAGCAGTCGACAGTTGTGAGTCGACTAGGGTTCAACTGCGGCAAAATGCCTTGATAGTTGACTGCTGGTCGGGGTTACAGGAGAAGAATGCTCGGTAGACGACTGGTCAGTAGGCTACGACCCTGGCAGTCGACTGCTAGGTAATGACAGTCGACTGTCAGCGTAACCATTGGTATGAATGTCGACGTGGATTAAATCCGTTGTCAGACAACGGTATTATTGGCAGTCGACTGGGGCATTATGTCAGTCAACTTTAAGGTAGAAATCCAAGTCGCGAGGAGGCTTAAAAGGAGCTTGACGGGGGGGGGGATTTCCACAACGATTTCTTGGGCATTTTTGAGGCGATTTGCTAGTGTAGATCAGGGTCTTCAAGCACGGTTCAAGAAATCAACAAGCAAGCATCCAAAAGCGCATTTGGAAAGTTTTCTTTACATATTTTTGTGTATTTCATTTGTAATCTCTTGTATTACTTTGGTAATCACTTATACGAGGTTTCTCCGCCTCCGACGTGTTGTCTAGAAGGAGTTTTATTAGTGGCGAATACATCACTAGAGCTCACTGATGCGCACGGGCGCGACCTCAAATCTTGCGATGACTATTGTCGTGGACTCAAAGTGCACGCTCACGCTCAACGCCCGCAAGTGCACGGATGTCGTCAAGTAATAAAGATTTATCGATCCCACAGGGACTGGGATTCCAATACTAATACACTAAGTGGTTGTGATTGTTCGGACGAAATCTCTAAGAGAGTCGGTTGGTGAGGACTATCGGTGGACCCTACTCTATGCGGTGTCACACGGAGAAGGAAAAGAGTATGCCGGGGTCTTAAAAGGCGATTCTAGGACTTCGATTTCGCTTGTGTACCACAGAACAATGTTGTCAATTGGTGTCGTCTAAATGTCTACCTACGGTTTTGGGGAAGAGACATCATACACTCTCCCGCAGAGCCGCCGCATTCACCGGGAGCTATACTCGCCCAAAAGTACGGGATAGAGGGTAGGAGGATGCCAAATCAATCCTTGCGGTGGACCATTTTCGATTCCAGCGCTCCCTTCTCCCTGCAGTTACGGGAGGTCAGGTTTACCCCTAGGTTCCTTAATCAAACCTCCTAAATAAAGATTGCGAGGGTTGTCACCACCTCGTATCGCCTAAGCACAATGGAAAGAAAACCAAACTCACGAAGATATAATAGAGAGCAACTACCAATTGTCAAATCAAACTTTTGGCTAGAATTTAATATAAACCAACATTGTCTATGTACACAAGCTACTCCCTAATCCTAGAATCAAAAGTATTACTCCATAAATATGAAGGAAGAATCACAAAACATGTTTAAGTTCTAATACAATAGAGATAAAGCGCAGAAATAGAGATATACAATGCTTTGTGATCTTCTCTACGGCATTGTATTGCAAGTTGTGGAACTCCGACGACGTTCCTCCTCCCCGCTGTGAGTTACCAAAACTTTTTAGGGCTTCGGCGTTCCGTCCTAGCCGTCGTACCTCCCCCCTAGGGTTTGGGCGGATCCATCCTTATATAGATATCGCCTTGGACCATTGTAAAATCCAGAAAAAACCCTAGTCACGCAAATCCATTGGGCCACCTCACGACCGTGTGCAGCCCTGGTGTGCTATTCTTCACCCATTAGACATGGTCGTGTGAATTCACACGTCCTGGCCATGTCCCACTCTGCGTCTAGCATCAAATTGTTGGTGCAATCGGCTCAGGTCATGATTGACCAGGACTTGAGTTTGACTCGAGTGATTTTTTGATGTTCGACAAAAACATATGACAATGTAATTGTCATAGGGAAGTCCAAGTCTTGAGTACTTGGCATGGGAAGTCCAAGTTGAACACTTGGCATTTGCTTGAGAAGTCCAAGGGGTTTGATATTGGTGGCGAAAAGTCCAAGCGGGAGTCATGGCAGCATAAGTCCAATGGTTGGCGGCGTAAAGTCCAAGCGGAGTCTTGGCGGCGTAAGTCCAATGTGCCTTGACGGTGTAGACACCGTTAGCATGACATAGCCGATGGAAGCACCTGAAGGCTAGCGCGATGGATGAACAAGTCATGGATGACTTGGAGGGATCCGAGAGGCGTGAGGCTGATGGAGGTGGCTAGAAGGCTTAGGTCTAGGCTAAAGGTGGTCTAGCAAGTATGGGGGAACCATACTTGGGTTAAAACCTCATGTTTGAGGTGTGCCAGTCGACTGGTGCCATGTGGCAGTTGACTGGACCGAGTCAACTAGGGTTTGACTGCGGGTTATGGCCTAGCAGTCGACTGCCAGAGGTGGGCAGTCGACTGATGGCTCGAGCAGTCGACTGATCGTGTGATCAGTCGACTGGTGCTCGAGAAATCGGCCACAGAATGGAGTCGAGACTCGACTGGTCGAGTGAGGACTCCATCAGTCGATTGATGGGTATGATCAGTCGACTGATGGTAGATCCGTTGGACTTATCTAATGTGGATCTAGCCGTTGTCTCACGAAAATAGTGGCATCAGTCGACTGATGGTCCCGATCAGTCGACTGATCAACTTTTTCCAGCACAGGTTGAAGCTTTATAAGGAGCTTGTGATGGAGATTTTTGGCATCGATTTCTTGGACGTCTTGAGGCGATTTGCTGTTGCAAATCAGGGTCTTCAACCACGATTCAAGCGATCAACAAGCAAGCAATCCAAAGGCATTTGTAAAGTTGTTTTCTTTACTAGTTTTGCATTGTATTATTGTATTTGCTTGTATTCCTTTCGTTTATTGTTGTAAACGTTTGTACGAGGTTTCTCCACCTCCAGATTGTTCCGAGAAGAAGTGTTTTATAGTGGTGTGTGATTGACATCGCTAGGGTTCGTACGAACCCGATCTGTGGAGTAGGAACCGTGCGGTTCCGAACTACGTTAAACAATTGTGTTCGTGTGTGATCGTTTCATTTTGTTATTACTATTATTATTACTATTCCGCTGCGTACTAACGAAATTGTATAGACGTTCACGCGAATGATTTCCATCTACGAACGGTCACCCGCTATTCAACCCCCTCTAGCAGCGTCAAATTTCCTACATTTGGTATCAGAGCAAGGTTGCTCTTCAATGGATTAACAACCGGGAGCAAGACGCTAGAGGGTAAAAGATGGAAGTCCAAGATCAATTAGGTTGGGACATCAACACACCGGTACCCTACACCCTATACTGACGAGAAGGATTCAATTCTTGGAAGGGAAGAATTGAGGATTTTATTATGATGAGAGACTTTGAGGAATGGTCCATTTTGATGGATGGATTTGAATATCCAAGAGGACCAAGAGGTGGATTCCTCAAAAAGAAGAGATGGACCGAAGAACAAGTTCAAGTATCCGAGAAAAATGATAAGGTGATAAAATTTTTAATTGATTTAATGCCTAACAATATCTTGTGTATGTTAGGTAATTATGTAGATGCTAAAGAATTATGGAGCCAAGTGGCAAAGCTCCATGAAAACTCATCATCGGTCCAAGAAGAAGAAGAAGAAGAGGAGTGCTCACCCTCTCAAGCTCAAGAAAGTTCACCATCAATTCGAGAAGATAAGGAGGGTGAAGAAGAGAGATCACCCTCACAAGGAAGTGAGGATTCGGAGGTTGATAGGGAATCAACATTCGGATCGGAAGAGGTGGAGGAAGTGGAAGAAGCATCCACCTCAAGGATTGAGGGGGAGGAGAGAACCTCCACACCGAAATATCAAAAAGAAGCTTCGACATCCGGTCAAGATGAAGAAGCCCAAAGTCCAATTCCGGTCCTCATTAACCTAGGTAACTCAAGTAATTTAAGTTTAAATAAAAATCATATAATTTGCTTTGAGTGTAGGGAAACCGGGCACTATAAGAGCAAGTGCCCAAAGAAGAATAGGAAAGCTCCACCGGCTCCAAAGGTCAAGGATGCCGGTCCCTCAATGCAAAAGAGCAAAGAACAAGTAATTTGCTTCAAGTGCCGACAACCGGGACATTTCCGAAGTCAATGCAAGAAGGGGGACAAGAAGACTCAAAATGGAGCATCATATGTTGGGGGAGCTAAGGCAAACCCTAGGGTAACTTCTAATTTTGCTCCTTCTTCAATTTACAAGCAAAAGCATGCTAGGGATTTCAATTCACTTGCAATTTATGAAAAGCATGCTAATAGGAACAAGTATTTTTTCTTAGGAGCTAAGAATGTCTACTTAGATAATAGGGAGAAATTTGGGACTAATGTCCCTAAAAATAATTTACCTAAGGACAAACCTAAGTCAAATAACTCAAGACCAATCCTACCTAGGGAGACAATTAGGAAGGTACAAGAACATCTAGGTCTAAACCCTAAATGGACTAGGCATATGCCTAGAAAGTCCCATGCCCAAGAATTTAATCAAAAATCAATTGGGCAATTGGAATTAGAAAACCAAGCCTTGAGGTCAAGGCTTGAGAAACTAGAAAAGACCCTTAGGAATATACAAAACCAATTTAAAGGGTCTAATGGTCAAAGTCAAAGGTCCAAAAGTCAAAGTCAACACCAAGGACCTAAGAGTCAAAAGTCAACCAAGGGCAAGCAAGGTTTGGGTCACAAACCTAAGCCTAAGGTAGCTTACCATAGTGTTCCATTTGATTAAGGGACACAAACTAGGTCTAGGAAGACCAAGGTCAATAGAGAAGTCATCCCTAAGGTTGACCAAAGGTTGTGCCTAGTGGCTAGGGTTTCTAGGAAACCTAGGGTGGCCACTAAGAAGGTTGCAAGGGGAGTTACCCCTAGAGTCAACCTAGGTAAGACCCAAATGACAAAGGCTAACAAGCCTAGGAGGGTCATTAGGAAGGTATCTAGGGAGGCTATCCCTAAGGAATACCTAATTAACCCTAGGAGCTCAAATCGGTTTTGGGTTCCTAAGAGCGTGATTGATTCACGCTAAATGGGTTTAGGGTGTGCCAACCTTGATTGGATGGGTAGTTAACTCAACCATGATAAAGGTGGCATTTTAGGTCATTTTCAAGGTTCTGGTTACCTTGGGAATGTGGTTTGATTTGAATCCTAAAGGATTTTAGGATGTGCCAATGCACTTTTGAAATTAAGAAAAATCATTAAATTGGCACAATTTAGGTTTAGAGGTTAGTGTGCCATTTTGGGTTTTTGGCACACTAGGGAGATTAATGATAATATGGCAAAATATATCTAATTATATCAAATGGCAATTAATATTAAAATTTAGGTATTACTATACCTATATATTTTATATGCCATGCTTTGTTTGCCATATAACATGCCATGACATCATGTTTATTTCAATCATTTTATATGTCATGTTCATGTTTAGGATTAAGGTTTCAAATGTCATGTGTCTTTAGATTTCATCTTATGCCATGACATCATGATTATGAGCATATGCTTATTTATAACATTTCTAATGCCATAATCATTCATGCATTTAAGACAATTTGGTTGAAATTGAATTAAGGACTATGGCATGACTTGAAGTCCCATTTTTAAGGGAATCAAGTAGGGTTGCTTTAGAGAATGCATGAAACCCTAGATTAGGATGAACAAAACCCACATCTCACATTTAATTGACATGTATGTGTATTTTATACACCTTAGATACATGTGAGATGCTAGGATATGAGTTGAGTTCAAGGTGCATAGTTTTTGCATCTAGATGAACTAAAACTCATCTTGTTTCATTTGTGGATCATTGGGAGAGCATGTGTACAAGTCATGTACATAGAGCCCAAGGAATATGATCCAAGACATGGTTTTGAAGTCATTTTAAACTCAATTTAGAAAACCTTGGTGAAGTCTATCTTTTGATAGCAATCACCATTGATGAAGTTGATACAAAATAGGGCCAAAACATTGAAAATTTCAATGGTTTTGAGTTTTGTATCAAACACACTATTTTATGGGTAAAATAATTTTCAAATATTTTTCAGGCATTGTAATGACTATAAGTATTATACGTACCAAATTTCATGATTTTTCGATATACGTATAATTATTTATGATTTTCTGAAATTCAACTCTGATAATTGAAATTCGGAAATTTCAGTTATCAGTCGACTGCCATTGGTGGCAATGATCGATGGAGGTGCCAATGATCGATTTAATTATTTCAATCGTTCGATTTCGGGGTAAACAAGGTTGTTTAACCCGACTTCAGCTACGGTTATGGTCCCTAATCACTCCTAACCCTAGGATATGCTTTGGGTAGCATTATAAAGGGTGAAAATCCATTGGATATGGATTAGGAGAAGTGTTTAGGGTTTGTATCAATTTTAAGGTGTTGGAAAGTTCAATATTGAATTTCTAACCTTAATTTTGATGGTTTAGAGTTCCTATTGGCTTAGGGACTTCCCAAGGACATTGTTGGTGCAATGGTCAAGGGGGAGCAAGCCTTTAGGGGGAGGTATCCATCTTGGGATGATGGATATGTTTTTCGCCTTGAAGAGGAGAAGTTATTGGGAGAATATGACATCAATTGGAAAATTGATGGGACTTTTGAGAGACCCAATTTGGAAATTGGGGGAGTAAATGGGATTGCCTCTCTTGAGTGATATTGGACTTATCACTAGGAAGATGGTAGGCATCCTAAGTATTTTTGGACAAGGGGGGAGATTGTAAGATCTCATTGGGACATGAGACATTGACCTCCTTGGAGAGGAAACCTTTTTGATGTTAGTCAAAAAGGGGGAGAATGTTTGGGGGAGAACATTTGGAGAGTATTTACCAATTTGGGATAATTGGTAAGGGATTTGAGTTAGTGTTCTAACTCAATAATTTGTTTAGTTTTTGTCAAACATCAAAAATGTTAGTAATATATGAGAGATGTCCTAAGGCAATCGCCTTATGTATGAACCATTTATATGATAAATGAAGATTCACTATTTGAGTATACATGTTTTACGTATTTGATTGGATCTTAAACTCATTTACTGAATGTCCACGATGCGATTCACAGCATGAGAGAATTTGTGATTGGATCACAACTAGTGAGTATCTCTACATGTGTAATTGTGATGTATCGGAATTATCCCTAGTCGATGAATTGATGGATTTGGACACCATCAATTCTGTCGAGACTAGCACGAGGTATACTCCTTGGTGTATCCAAGCAGCTGATTCTCACTGGGCCGGAGACATAGTGATGTCCGAGTTAATCGTGGATGCTAGTTATGGTAACTAGTTCATTGGAGTGACCAGCCGTAAGACTTCATATGGTTCTCTGCATATATAGATATGTCAATGAAGTTCTTACTGTAGCTTAAGTGCGATGTTCCTTTGACTTGCGGTATTCAAGTCATCTTGATCATAGAGACTTATGCTTTGACATCTTAAACAAGCATCTCTAAGGAGATGTGGACCCGGGATGATTGGGTATAAGTCGAAGTGATCGAAGGTGTTTGAATAGCCTATAAAGGATTCACCACTCCTTGCGAGGAGATGTATACCCATGACCTCTCGTCGGATTGTTACTAAAGTCTTTGGCCAAAGCATTACATGTTTAGAGTAAGGTACTCTTCGATACATGTGCAGTAACTAGAATCCGTAGGACGAGGAAATGATACTTGGGCTAGGTGTGACGTAGTCAGCCTAGTGGGGACTGACACTATAGACCATGTTCTGAACCAAGTGGGTATAAGATGAGTGAAGGGAATGGGGCACGAATCATTCGAGCTGCTGAAAGGTTTCAGAAATAGTTCTGGATCAACGGTTGATCTTTTCGGTTAATTGGGGATCATGATGTACTACTAGGTGCCACTCATGATCGTTCTATAATTAATGGTTAATTATAGACGGCCAACAAAAACCGAGAACCTATTTGGTCACACGCACAACGAGCGTAATCCGAAGGATTTAAAACGAGCTTGAGAATGGGATTCTCAGACCGAGAGAAACTAGGTTTGGTTGGACCAAACATAAAGCGAACATGAAATCGTTTCAGTCGCAATGGAAGCGTGGATGGGCCGAGTCTTATGAAGACGTAATGGATGAACCAAAATGGTTTGGTTCTAATCCAATGGAGGAGAATAAACCAAAGGGTTTGATTTATTTTAAATGAATGAACCAAAAGTTGGTTCGGTTCATTTTAACTTAAAATAAACCATCATGATTTGGTTTATTTTAACTTATCTTAATGGAGCGGGTTAACGGGCCTAATGGTTATGATCCAATAACCATTAAGAGAATAAGTTCTCTATAAAAGAGGGCTTAAGGGATGGTTTAAGCCCTAATCCACAACCCTAAGTTGCCGCCCACCTCTCCTTGGAGAAATTCGGAGCTAACTCTCCTCCTCCTTGCCGCCGCCCACCTTGAGGCTCCAACCGCCCGAAGGCTGCTTCCTTCCTCGCTGCATCGAGCATCGAGCTGCCGGTTAGTGCTTCGGTGATCTCCTTCAAGTTTGGCATCAAGGTGAGCTCTATCTCCCTTGGTTGGCAGGCGCCTATCTCCTCCACCAAAGCTGTCCAGTTTTCTGGACAGCTTGTTCTTCTCTCGTCGGAGCGTCGTTTGGACGACGGTTAGAGCTCCGACAGTGGCTAACTTACCGGGGATTCGATCTCCGGTAATCCTCTGAGGTGGAGGACGAAGGATTCGTCAATTGGTTGACGAATACCTCTCCGGAGAAGCGAGTTTTGAGAAATCGTATTAGGATCCGAATTTGGATTCGGATCGTGATCATCTCTCGATCACGTCGTCTTCAACACGAGGCTAGTAACCCGTACGAAGACGAAGCTCGTGGCTTAGCGAAGTCATCCCGAGGAACTCGGCATGGATATGGATAGAGATGATTCTAGCGAGGATCGTTCCGGTTGATGCTGTTCTCGCTACACGTCATACGAAAGGTATAATGTAGATAAATTTCCTTTTATTGCAAATTTAAATTTACAGTTATGTCTACACTTGTTGTAATATGCATGCGTGTGTTGTGTGTGTTGTAATAAATGTAGATTTATTATTTTTATTGCTTCAGCTGTGTTCATGTTTACGAAACGTGATCGAACACACACACGCCGCGGTGCCGGAAACCCAACAGTGGTATCAGAGCCCAGGTTGTGTTTCGACATAATCGTAAAATGGTTTTGCGATAGTCATAATGTTATTTCTGGAAATTTTCTAATTTTGGAAATTTAGAAGTATTTATGGAAATTTTTCAATTTTGGAAAGTCTAGAAGTATTTATGGAAATCTTCCACTTTTGGAAAGTTGGAAGTATTTTATGGAAATTGATATTTTCCATAAATAAAATATTTGATTAGATTCTGGAAATTTGTTTCCTAATTTAATCATGATTTGATTTGGAGAATCAAATCTTAAAATATTTTATTTCCATAAGTGGTTTTGATGATTTAGGAAATTGGTTTCCTAAATTGATTTTCCTTAATCAATTATTTTCATAAATAAAATATGTGATTAGATTTGGAAATTTGTTTCCTAATTCAATCATGATTTAATTTGGAGAATCAAATCTTAAACATATTTTATTTCCATAAATAGTTATGACAAATAAGGAAATTATGTACATGACATAATTGTATGCCATGTAATTGCATTAGATGCATAACATTATGCCATGCGTGTCGTGACATGTAGATGTATGCCATGTATGTCATGCCATGTAGATAATAGTTATTTGCATGCAAAGAGGATGAGACATAAAACCCTAACTCAATATTAAAGCCTACACCTTCCATTAATATGGTTAGAACCAGAGTTCCTTTCTTGTTTGGGTTGTTGGACTCACTCCAAGCCCGGCCAACCTCAACATGTTCAAATCATTGGAATAGTTTAACTCTAATATGGTAAGAGTCAGAGGTCAATCGTTAGTTGTTGGACTTACTCCAAGCCTGACTAATTGGTTGAATGCGCTCTAACCATATTAAAACTATTTCGTGATTAATGGGTCGGCTCTAACTTGGAGAATCGATTTGTTGGACTCACTCCAAGGTCGATGTGAAGAGAGGTGAAGTTGGGTGCTATGCATATGATGCATACTTGTTAATGTGTTAACAACCCAATGTATGTGTAAACATTCAATTAGTTGATAGCACATTGTGATAGTTACATATACATGATATGTAATCGGTATATTGATACCCACCATCATAGCTAAGAATGGCTTGTTGGACTCTCTCCAAGGTTGTTCTTATCTATGATGGATATCAGCCCATTCGAGATGGACCTACGATCTCCCGAAGTGATTTTGGGGTTTTTTGAAATTCGAAAAATGAATGGGATTTATAAATGTATATTGATGCATTTTAAAATCATCTTTCTCATATATGCTCGTTTTGTATTTCTAAAATTGATCATGTTGTCTTTTAATTTGCGTTCCATTTTGGATTCGAATAAATTGACTAGGGCCGAACTTCTTGGATCGGCTTAGAAACTTGAGAATTGTTCTCAAGGTGAAAAGCTTGCGTATGTCCTCAAGCGCTCTTCCCGCCATCCTAGTGACGATGCAACTCCGACCAATTGTTGGTCTATCGTAAACATGTGAATGATTCTCGAATCAAATAAGTTGCATCATGCTAGCCGCGATGGAACCCAAGCTACGAAAGCAGCATGAGCATATGGATGCTCATATCGTAGTCCTTCATCTTTATGAGTTGTTTGATAAGCAAGTGAGATTCGAAAGGTTCGAAGTCTCCAAGCTCCTCTTCACCTCTGAGATGCAAGAAGGTTCATCTGTGGTACTGCTCAACATGCTGAAGACTGTGGAGCCTTCTGAGAAGCATGAGCAGGGGACGGTGTTGTTAGTTGATTCCTCGAAGAAAGGTTCTAAGAGGGAGTCAAAGGAACAACAGAAGGGGAAGAAGAAAAAGGCTAAAAAGGCAGAACCATCTCAAAAGGGCACTTGCCATCATTATGGCAAGTAGGGCCATTTGCGAAGAAAGTGCAAGATTTATCTTGAGTCCGTGAAGAAGGATAAGGCATCGGATGCCCCATCTGCTTCATAAATCTTCGTTATTGATTGTCATTCTATTTCCTTAGACACTTGGGTATTGGATACTGGGTATGGCTCACATATATGTAATGACATACATGGGCTAAGGAATAGAAGAAGACTCGTCAAGGGAGAGTCAAATTTATGTGTTGGGAATGGAGCAAAGGTTGCTGCACTCGCCATCGGAACGTATTTGTTGAAACTCCCAGCAGGATTTGTCTTAGAACTGGACAATTGCTTTTATATTCCTTCGTTGATAAAGAACATCATTTCTATTTCTTGTTTAATTAGAAATGGGTACTATTTGACTTTTAGTAACAATTGTTGTTACATAACTTTAAATGGAGTTCTTTATGGGACTAGAACTTTAAGCAATGGTGTTTATACGTTGGACGTATCCAGTGACATTTGCAATATCGAAGCGAGCAACAAGTGTGCTCGAAAGGATAATCAAATAGACTCCTATATGTGGCATTGTCGTCTTGGCCATGTAAGCAAGAAACACATGTCCGAATTACACCGATGTGGAATTCTGGAATCGTTTGAATTGGATTCATACGATACATGCTAATCATGCTTAAAAGGCAAGATGACTAAGTTACCTTTTACTGGAAAAGGTGAACGAGTGGGAGAGTTATTAGGTCTAATACATACTGATGTATGTGGACCTATGTCAACTCAAGCTTTAGGAGGCTATAGCTACTTCATTACCTTCACCGATGATCACTCACGGTTTGGGTATGTGTTCTTGATGAAACACAAGTCTGAAGCCTTTGAAAGGTTCAAAGAGTTCAGAAATGAAGTAGAGAAACAACATGACAAGTGTATTAAAATACTTCGATCGGATCGAGGTGGTGAATACTTGAGTCAGGAGTTTCTTGATTACCTAAGAGACAATGGTATATTGTCTCAATGGACTCCGCCCTATACACCACAGCATAATGGTGTATCTGAGAGGCGTAACCGGACCTTGTTGGACATGGTCAGGTCAATGATGAATCATGCGACTCTTCCCAAGTCCTTTTGGTGTTATGCACTTCAGACAGCTTTTTACTTGTTAAACAGAATGCCTACCAAGGTAGTCTCAACTACTCCATATGAGATATGGAATAGTAAGAAACCTCATGTATCTTACTTGAAGATATGGGGTTGTCCTGCTTATGTGAAGCGGACTGTATCAGACAAACTGGATGCTAAGTCTGATAAATGTCTATTTATTGGATACCCTAAGGAAACAAGGGGTTACCAATTCTATCATCCTGTGGAACAAAAGGTGTTTGTTTCAAGGCATGCTGTGTTTCTAGAGAAAGAGTTTCTCTTGCAAGAAAACAGTGGGAGTGTCGTCGAGCTTGAGGAGGCTCGAGAGACTCAAATAGACATTGATGAGATACCTGGTGAAGCACAACAGCCGACAACTCATAGTGATGAGCAATCGGCTGGACCTATTGTAACACCACATCTTCGTAGATATGGTAGAACACGCAATATTCCTGAGAGATATGGATTTCTCGTAAGTGAATCAAACGACATGTTACTCATTGATGATGAGGAGCCTACCAATTATGAAGAAGTACTGACAAGTTTAGAAAGGGATAAGTGGCTTGGTGCCATGAAGTCGGAAATGGATTCCATGTATGAAAACCAAGTTTGGAACTTGGTTGACCCACCTGAAGGGATAAAGCCTATAGGGTGCAAGTGGGTTTTCAAGAAGAAAACCGACATGGATGGTAATGTGATTACCTATAAGGCTAGATTGGTGGCGAAAGGATATCGTCGAAAGCAAGGTGTTGATTATGACGAAACCTATTCGCCTGTAGCTATGCTTAAATCCATTCGGATGCTCCTGGCCATAGCGACTCATTATGATTATGAGATATGGCAGATGGATGTGAAAACAGCTTTCCTTAATGGAAACCTGCTCGAGGACGTGTATATGATACAGCCTGAGGGTTTCACATCGGTTGATAAAACCAAGGTATGCAAATTGCGACGATCCATATATGGATTGAAGCAAGCATCCAGGAGCTGGAATATCCGTTTTGATGAGACCATCAAAAAGTTTGATTTCTCACAAAATCCAGACGAACCTTGTGTGTACAAGAAGGTTAGTGGGAGTGCAGTCGTATTCCTAGTATTGTATGTCGATGACATACTACTTATAGGAAATGATGTTTCAATCTTACAGTCAGTGAAGGTTTGGTTATCCAAGACATTCTCCATGAAAGACCTGGGAGAAGCAACCTACATCCTCGGGATTAAGATCTATAGAGATAGATCGAAACAGTTGCTTGGTCTTTCGCAGTCTACATATATAGACCGAGTGCTAAAGAGGTTTAGCATGTCGGAATTCAAGAAAGGTTTCTTACCCATCAGGCATGGGGTACACCTTTCGAAGTCTATGTGTCTGCGTACAGAAGACGAGAGGATTTGCATTAGTAAGATTCCCTATGCATCCGCAATAGGATCTATCATGTATGCTATGTTATGTACAAGGCCCGACGTATCGTACGCTCTGAGTGTCATGAGCAGATACTCACCGATCCAGTGAATGGATCATGGTCATAAGACGATCCTTAAGTACTTGAGAAGAACTAAGGATGTGTTCCTAATATATGGAGAAGGGTACATGGTGATACGTGGGTATATGGATGCCAACTCCAGATAGACAAGGATGATTCCATGTCTAAGTCTGGGTATGTATTCACCTGGAATGGAGGCGCAATAAGTTGGAAAGGTTCCAAGCTTGACACTATAGCGGATTCTGCCACTAAGGCGTACGCACATTGCCTTGGGAAGCAAAGAAAGGAAGCGGTTTGGATCAAGAAGTTCATCTCTGAACTTGATGTGGTCTCATCAATGATCCAAACATGTGCTTCGCCGCTATCATCTTATCAGAGAGATCATCAGTAGGAACGAAATACAAATCGAGAAAATTCCCACTAAAAGGAACTTAGCGGATCCCTTGACTAAGGCATTACCTCAAAATAAGTTTGAGGATCATGTTCGAGCTTATGGTATTGGATACCGTAGCGATTGGCAATAGGCCAAGTGGGAGTCTGTTAGTAATATATGAGAGATGTCCTAAGGCAATCGCCTTATGTATGAACCATTTATATGATAAATGAAGATTCACTATTTGAGTATACATGTTTTATGTATTTGATTGGATCTTAAACTCATTTATCAATGTCCACGATACGATTCTACAAAGATGAGAGAATTTGTGATTGGATCACAACTAGTGAGTATCTCTACATGTGTAATTGTGATGTATCGGAATTATCCCTAGTCGATGAATTGATGGATTTGGACACCATCAATTCTGTCGAGACTAGCACGAGGTATACTCCTTGGTGTATCCAAGCAGCTGATTCTCACTGGCTGGAGACATAGTGATGTCCGGAGTTAATCGTGGATGCTAGTTATGGTAACTAGTTCATTGGAGTGACTATCCGTAAGACTTCATATGGTTCTCTGCATATATAGATATGTCAATGAAGTTCTTACTGTAGCTTAAGTGCGATGTTCCTTTGACTTGCGGTATTCAAGTCATCTTGATCTTAGAGACTTATGCTTTGACATCTTAAGCAAGCATCTCTAAGGAGATGTGGACCCGGGATGATTGGGTATAAGTCGAAGTGATCGAAGGTGTTTGAATAGCCTATAAAGGATTCACCACTCCTTGCGAGGAGATGTATACCCATGGCCTCTCGTCGGATTGTTACTAAAGTCTTTAGCCAAAGCATTACATGTTTAGAGTAAGGTACTCTTCGATACATGTGCAGTAACTAGAATCTGTAGGACGAGGAAATGATACTTGGGCTAGGTATGACGTAGTCAGCCTAGTGGGGACTGACACTATAGACCATGTCCTGAACCAAGTGGGTATAAAATGAGTGAAGGGAATGGGGCATGAATCATTCGAGCTGCTGAAAGGTTTCAGAAATAGTTCTGGATCAACCGTTGATCTTTTCGGTTAATTGGGGATCATGATGTACTACTAGGTGCCACTTATGATCGTTCTATAATTAATGATTAATTATAGACGGCCAACATAAACCGAGAACTTATTTGGTCACACGCACAACGAGCGTAATCCGAAGGATTTAAAACGAGCTTGAGAATGGGATTCTCAGACCGAGAGAAACTAGGTTTGGTTGGACCAAACATAAAGCGAGCATGAAATCGTTTCAGTCGCAATGGAAGCGTGGATGGGCCGAGTCTTATGAAGACGTAATGGATGAACCAAAATGGTTTGGTTCTAATCCAATGGAGGAGAATAAACCAAAGGGTTTGGTTTATTTTAAACGAATGAACCAAAAGTTGGTTCGGTTCGTTTTAACTTAAAATAAACCATCATGGTTTGTTTATTTTAACTTATCTTAATGGAGCGGGTTAACGGACCTAATGGTTATGATCCAATAACCATTAAGAGAATTAGTTCTCTATAAAAGAGGGCTTAAGGGATTGTTTAAGCCCTAATCCACAACCCTAAGTTGCCGCCCACCTCTCCTTGGAGAAATTCGGAGCTAACTCTCCTCCTCCTTGCCGCCGCCCACCTTGAAGCTCCAACCGGCGTCCAGAAGGCTGCTTCCTTCCCCCTCGCCGGCGTCGAGCTGCTGCCGGTTAGTGCTCCGGTGATCTCCTTCAAGTTTGGCATCAAGGTGAGCTCTATCTCCCTTGGTTGGCCGGCGCCTATCTCCTCCACCAAAGCTGTCCAGTTTTCTGGACAGCTTGTTCTCCTCTTGTCGGATCGTCGTTTGGACGACGGTTAGAGCTCCGACAGCGGCTAACTTACCGGGGATTCGATCTCCGGTAATCCTCTGAGGTGGAGGACGAAGGATTCATCAATTGGTTGACGAATACCTCTCCGGAGAAGCGAGTTTTGAGAACTCGTATTAGGATCCGAATTTGGATTCGGATCGTGATCATCTCTCGATCACGTCGTCTTCAACACGAGGCTAGTAACCCGTATGAAGACGAAGCTCGTGGCTTAGCGAAGTCATCCCGAGGAACTCGGCGTGGATACGGATAGAGACGATTCTAGCGAGGATCGTTCCGGTTGATGTCGTTCCCGCTACACGTCATACGAAAGTTATAACGTAGATAAATTTCCTTTTATTGCAAATTTAAATTTACGGTTATGTCTACACTTTTTGTAATATGCATGCGTGTGTTGTGTGTGTTGTAATAAATGTAGATTTATTATTTTTATTGCTTCTGCTGTGTTCATGTTTACGAAACGTGATCGAACACACACACGCCGAGGTGCCAGAAACCCAACAAAAAAGGGGGAGATTGTTGGTGCAATCGGCCCAGGTCACGATTGACCAGGACTCGAGTTTGACTCGAGTGATGTTTTGTTGTTCGAAAAAAACATATGACAATGTAATTGTCATAGGGAAGTCCAAGTCTTGAGTACTTGGCATGGGAAGTCCAAGTTGAACACTTGGCATTTGCATGAGAAGTCCAAGGGGTTTGATATTGGCGGCGTAAAGTCCAAGCGAAGTCTTGGCGGCGTAAGTCCAATGTGCCTTGGCGGTGTAGACACCGTTAGCATGACATAGCTGATGGAAGCACCTGAAGGCTAGCACGATGGATGAACAAGTCATGGATGACTTGGAGGGATCAAAGAGGCGTGAGGCTGATGGAGGTGGCTAGAAGGCTTATGTCTAGGCTAAGGGTGGTCTAGCAAGTATGGGGGAACCATACTTGGGTTAAAACCTCATGTTTGAGGTGTGCCAGTCATCTGGTGCCATGTGGCAGTCGACTGGACCGTGTCAACTAGGGTTTGACTGCGGGTTATGTCCTAGCAGTCGACTGCCAGAGGTGGGTAGTCGACTGATGGCTCGAGCAGTCGACTGATCGTGTGATCAGTCGACTGGTGCTCAAGAAATCGGCCACAAAATGGAGTCGAGACTCGACTGGTCGAGTGAGGACTCCATCAGTCGACTGATGAATATGATCAGTCGACTGATGGTAGATCTGTTGGACTTATCCAACGTGGATCTAGCCATTGTCTCACGACAACAGTGGCATCAGTCGACTGATGGTCCCGATCAGTCGACTGATCGACTTTTTCCAGCACAGGTTGAAGCTTTATAAGGAGCTCGTGATAGAGATTTTTGGCATCGATTTCTTGGACGTCGTGAGGCGATTTGCTGTTGCAAATCAGGGTCTTCAACCACGATTCAAGCGATCAACAAGCAAGCAATCCAAAGGCATTTGTAAAGTTGTTTTCTTTACTAGTTTTGCATTGTATTATTGTATTTTCTTGTATTCCTTTCGTTTATTGTTGTAAACGTTTGTACGAGGTTTCTCCACCTCCGGATTGTTCCGAGAAGGAGTGTTTTATAGTGGTGTGTGATTGACATCGCTAGGGTTCGTACGAACCCGATCCATGGAGTAGGAACCGTGCGGTTCCAAACCACGTTAAACAATTATGTTTGTGTGTGATTGTTTCATTTTGTTATTACTATTATTATTACTATTCCGCTACGTACTAACGAAATTGTAGAGACGATCACGCGAACGATTTCCATCTACGAACGGTCACCCGCTATTCACCCCTCTCTAGCGGCGTCAAATTTCCTACACAAATGTCCTTTCGCTCCGAAAATGTGTCTTTTCCCCCCGAAAAGCCAACCTGCACACAAAAGTACAACGACCACACCTCTGAATAAGAAAATAGGAAATGCGTGTAAAAATAGAGTAACATATGCATGAAACTATCACAAAATGTAATAAGATGTGAGCGAAAACTACGCCTAAAACCCTATATTTTTTGCTCACATCACTTCCCCCAGACTTAAATCTTTATTTGTCCTCAAGCAAATCTCAGTGCCATGAAATTTTAAAATATTGTTCCATAATTAGCATGTTAACTAAATTTATCAAGTGGTATTTGCAATCAAAGCAAAACAAATATGTTCTAAAAGTTCACTAAGTTAGCTCCTTGTGCTCGTGCTAGGCGAATCATTCTTAGGGGATGCCCATTCCATGGTGAGTTAAGTCGTCACCCCATAGCTTTCCTAAGGTTTCTGGCTCTTAGGCACTTACTTGCCCTAAGCGAGGGTCATTCCCTTGATCTAGCATAAAGTCTCAAAGGCGTGCTTGGTATTGAGAGAAATTGGGAGGTGTTTCCCCAGTAACCTAACTTGGTCTCAAAGGGGCACCTAGCTGTTTCCACCCACGACAACTCTTTTTTATCCCTCTCAATCTCTTTTTTTTCTTTTTTTTTTCTTTTTTTTCTTTTTATTTTTCATCTTGTTGGGATTTTGATTTTTCTAAATGGGCTTACACAATTCGAGCATCTCCAGTAACTAAAATGCTAAACCTAGAGTCACCTATGGATTCTAATGTACTAGATTATTTAGGTGAATCATAACTAGGTATGTACTAGATTCTCTCTTTCAGAATGTTCGATATGTGTAAGTGCAAATCCAAAGCTAACCAGAAGTCTAGAACATTCTTTAAAATGAATAAAATAAAATACCACAGGATAAATGAAGTTAAGCTACCTATGGGAACAACTCATGCAAGCAACTTTTTTTAAAATACTACTGAGGTAGCCTTAAACATAACAAAAATTAAGTACTGAAAGGAACTAAATAACTCATGTATGCATGCACAAATAAAAATACCAGAAAAGAAACTACTACTAGGAAAACAAAACAAAATTTATTTTGGGGTCTCCCCCCAGACTTAAACAAAAATATACCTCTAATATGGTGGACGAGATGGAAAGTCCGGGAGCCTCGACATCTCTGGATCCTAGGAGAACTTGCTGCTGAGCCGCTGATGCCACATATACATGTGGTTGATCTGAGAACTGGTGGATGCAGCGGCTGCTCGGTGCTCCTCCTCCCTAGCCCACTGTGCCTGCTGGGCATGCATATGCTACCGCATCTCCCTGCAGTAGGTGGCCTCATCCTGGCGATGAGCAGCCTCCTCCTGGAAGTATATGCGGGTCTCGTTGTAGAACTCCTCTGCCCACTGGAAATGCTCCCAGAATCCCTGGAACTCCGCCTGCTGGTAGGCACTCTACTCCTCCCATCGCTGCCTCTACGTCTGCTGCTCAATGTAAATTTCATGGAGGTGCGATCGTAACTCCGAGAAATCATATGCCGACGTACCTGCATCCTGCTCAAAAGTAGAAAAAGATGGCGGTGTAGGTGTAGGCTCATGTCGGCATGGACTAGGTGGGCTCCTATGCATGTGTGGACTGGAGGGAGAGTGATACAAGGGTGGAGAGATGGACGCTGATGTGGATGGTCCCTCAGGTGGAGGGGATTCCACTATCAGGTTCAAGCGCCAGTTGGTGCGTATGATGATGGTGGTACGATCCGGGTCGGGGAGCCTAAGGGCCGTAAGATTTTTCCTTACAAAGCATAAGGAGTCTCCTTCTCTTACAATCATCTTCATGGCCATGCATACTCCTAGGTCGATCCTAGGGCTCGCCTCTATACTTTCCAATGTTGTGTAATCATACCCTATCCTATAGCAAATGTAGATAAGTAGGCCTCCCACATTGATCTCTCTGTGTGCTACTTTGCCCATCTTCACTAAGTGTTTAATGAAGTGGGACCCTACATCGATGCTACTCCTTTATTGTAGCATATCCCATAGGCAAAGCAGCTCACTGGTTCTAACTACACCATCACTCTCCCCATGACCAAATATAGTACTGGCCATGATGCGGTGTAGGTATTGAAAGATGGAGTTTTGGAGGCGCGACGCTTTGGCCCTAGATGGGTCATAAGCGTGCTCCCCTGTCAACTCATTCCAAATTATACGAGAGTTGTACCCATTAGGGGTTCTTCTCTCTCCTCCATTGGGCAAGCCAAAGCATGTGTTCCATTGGTGAAGGGTCCACTCATGCTCAATATTTAAAAGCCTAAAAGTTATCCTACTCTCATTGCTTTCTCTACCCGTTAAAACTTCCGCCTCTAAAGAACTCAAAAATTCCAAAACTATCCTAGGGCAGGTTAGGTGCCTTATTCCCATAATATCATCCCACCCCATTTTTTCAAATAGGGTTTGCATATCACCTAACAACCCTAAGGTTGCTAGGAAATCCTCATCTAAGTACCTAGTAGCTGTAAGTTTACAAGTAGAGAGCATATTGTACCTATCTCTATGTTCATTATTGCGAAAAAATAGAGGGGGTAGGGCGTTACCCTCTTCCGGAGCTTGAGGAGCGTCGGCTCTTCTTGTTCGTCGCTCCAAGGTGTCGTATCGGGATGCTATGGTCTTGGTCCTCCTCATCCTTGCTCCTTTTGGCTTCTTAAGAGGTTGAAAATGCTTCTAGAGGAAGGGGAAGAAACATCCCCTAAGAATAATCTTAAATACGACTTACTAACCTCTCAGAGAGGGATATTAAAAAAATATTCAATTTACGACTTCCATTCAGACTGATTTCCAAGATGAATCAAAAGTGCATCGACATGAGGACCTTCTCCCCAGAGATCTCATGATTAATCGGGACGGTGTAGTACTAGACATAACCCGAGATAGCAATACGTAACCGAACGAATTCATACACTTCGCCGTGTAGACTAATATGGGTTTCATTTTTGCCTAGCAAAGTTCTTTTCTACTACTAACTCTAAATGTGATGGAAATCAAAACTAAAATCAAACACATGTATGCAATGCAATAGAAAAGGGAAATCTATAACTAAACCAGGGTTGCCTCCTAAGAAGCGCTTTGTTTAAGGTCTTTTAGCTCGACCTTATTCCTATGTTTCATTCGATGTGTTTGAATCTTGCTCATGGGGGAGCAAGATATTTTCTCACCTTATGCCTCTTACCTTGTTATCCCCCATCGCTATATCCCTTAAATCTTGCTCGTGGAGGGGCTAGATACTTTCTCACCTTTCGCTTCCTGCCTTTTGGTCCTCCATCACTATATCTTTTAAATCTTGCTCAGGGGCAAGATGCTTGGGCTCTACTTTCCTTAGCTCGAGGTTGAACAAGCTTAGCCTCAACAAATCATTAAGAGTTTGATCATAATATTTTGTTTCATCCATATGCTGTGAATAATGTAACTCACCACAAATATCCTCGCCAAAAGATTTATCAGCCAATTCTATTATGTCAAATGAAATTTTATCATTACAAATCACTAAATGGGCTTCGTTATTGGTAGCTAAAGTTTCGATGAGGGTTAAGGTAGGCTCTTCTAGACCCTTGAGGTTTGGAGGTATTTTGATTGAAGCAATGCACTCCTCGATTAAAGTATCAATTATATAATCCCGAAGTTCTTCTTCCAATGGTGATTGAATGGATTGTCCTTCTTCACTTCCTATGTCATCTACGCCCTCCTCATCCATTGGCTCAAAGTGAGTCTCTGTCATATTTAGGGTAATCCAGTCATCAAAGCCACCTTCTAGTCATTTGGTTTCTTCTCTTGCTAGATATCGTTGCATACTCTCCGTAAATTGTCGGCTATGCTCCTCGCATTCCCTAATACATTTATCTAGTGGGTCTTCTAAGTGGGTACTTGGTTCTGGATAAAATTCACATGGCGATTCATAGCACTCATTCTCACTTGGGAAGCAATATTGAGTCTTTGTGTGCGAATGCCGCCGTCGGAATTCATCGTTCACCGCTTGTTGTGTTTGAATGAAATCTTTCATCATCTGCTCAAGTCGGGATTTAGGATGATAGTATTGAGGGTTTAAGTAGCTAGGGTCATAACTATATAAATAGGAATCATCTTGTGGCCACTAGTTGTAATTGTAGCTGACATCTTCTCGTTCAAATTGTGAAGCTTCAAATATATCAGGACAATCGTTTATGGTATGCCATGTTTCACCACAATGCTCACAATAAATGTTACCAAAACTCACAACACTAACTTGATCATAATCATGAGTAAAAGCATGCATCGTTATACACAGGAAATTATAGGTAAGGAATAGTAGTAGCTTGGCAAGAGTCTACTTTTTTTTTAAATATTAAACTGAAGCACTAAAAAAAACTAAAAATTGAAAGAAAGATAGATGTAATTAATCAAAACTGAAAATTGAATAGAAAATAACTAAAATAAATTAAGAAAATAAATCTAGCCTAAGTCTGATCCAACTGTCCATTGTTGGGTTCGATATCGAATCGACAGTCCCCAGCAACGGTGCCAAAAACTTGATGCGCAAGGGCGCGACCTCAAATCTCGCGATAGCTATCGTCGTGGACTCAAAGTGCGCGCTCGCGCTCAACGCCCGCAAGTACACGAATGTTGTCAAGTAATAAAGATTTATCGATCCCATAGGGACTAGGATTTGAATACCAATACACTAAGTTGTTGTGATTGTTTGGACAAAATCTCTCAGAGAGTCGGTTGGTGAGGACTATCGATGGACCCTACTCTGTGCGGTGTCACACGGAGGAGGAAAAGAGTGTGTCGAGGTCTTAAAAGGTGATTTTAGGACTTTGGTTTCTCTTGTGTACCATAGAACAATGTTGTCAATTGACGTCGTCTAAACGTCTATCTACGGTTTTGGGGAAGGGACATTATACACTCTCCCGCAGAGCCGACGCATTCACCGGGAGCTATCCTCTCCCAAAAGGACGGGATAAAGGGTACGAGGATGTCAAATCAATCCTTGCGGTGGACCATTTCTGATTCCACCGCTCCCAAATCAAAAGTACTACTCCATAAATATGAAGGAAGAATCACAAAACATGTTTAAGTTTGAATACAATAGAGATAAAGCACAGAAATAGAGATATACAATACTTCGTGATCTTCTCTCTAGTGTTGTATTGCAAGTTGTGGATCTCCGGCGGTGTTCCTCCTCCCCACCGTGAGTTACCGAAGCTTTTTAGGGCTTTGGCATGCCGTCCTAGCCGTCGTGCCTCCCCCTAGGGTTTGGGCGGAGCAATCCTTATATAGATATCACCTCGAACCACTGCAAAATATGGAAAAAACCCTAGTCACGCAAATCCATCGGGCCACCACACGACCGTGTGTTTCCACCCGGCCAGACCGTGTACAACCCTGGTGTGCTATTCTTCGCCCATCGGACACGGCCGTGTGAATCCACATTCTCTGGCCGTGTCCCACTCTGCATCTAGCATCAAATGTTCTTCTTTCGCTCCGAAAACCTGTCTTTTCCCCCCGAAAAGCTAACCTACACACAAAAGTACAACGAGCAGACCTCCGAACCAGAAAATAGGAAATGCATGTAAAAATAGAGTAACATATGCATGAAACTATCACAAAATGTAATAAGATGTGAGCAAAAATTATGCCTAAAACCCTATATATTTTGCTCACATCACTCACAACTTTATTGTTTTATTTTGGTCCTTAATATGAATATTTTTATCCTCTCAAGTTATTTATTGTCGATTATTTGCATGTTTATGAGTTGGATTAATTTTGGACCTTATTGTAAATTCTCTTAAATTTTGGACATATTTGCAAATTTTATCTTTGTTTGTAGGAGATTGAGAAGAGCTAATGTACTAGACTTAAGTTGGATCAAATATAGCTTCATCTAGGGTCATAATGGGCATTTCAAACTGATTTAATCTTAGCCCTTCATCGAGATTGAAGGCAATTCAATCAAGAGATCAGATATGAGCAATATGGACCGTCTGATGAAAGTGGATTGATTCTGAGTCGTCTATACAGATTTGGAGAGATCCGGTCCATACATTTAGATCTGGACATCTTAGCCTTCATCCAGATTAGACCGATCATGATCATCCAAGCAAATTGATCAGATCCCTTCATTCCCAATCGGGGAAATCTTAACCGTTGGATGCATAACCTATTTAATTGATTAATTAAGTCATTTAACCCTAGATTTAATGGACGACTGGGATTTGATGGGCAATGGATCGGATGGTCACAGAAATTTGCCTTAAAATTGCAACATTTCCTCACTGAACAGATCGTGCGACACACAGAACCATGGCGACCTCCTCATCGCGTGAGCGGCGATCTTCCTCCACAACGGCATAGACAGCTCTGACATCCCATCTCCGGCGGCACTTCCCTCCATCTCTAACGTTGATCCCTTCCCATCCCGCTGGCCGATTGAGATGCGGGGATTTTGACAGCTCGGTCGGCAGTGAGCGGAGGTAGTGATTTCGGTCCACCCTCTTCACCGGTGAACTTTCTAGCGCCTGCAACCGAAGCTGAGATGCCTCGGCTGAATGTGATTCAGAAGGCTGAGGTCAACTCCTACTATCGGGATTCAGCA
The DNA here is from genome assembly GCA_025175895.1 of Wurfbainia villosa. Lineage (NCBI taxonomy): Eukaryota > Viridiplantae > Streptophyta > Magnoliopsida > Zingiberales > Zingiberaceae > Wurfbainia > Wurfbainia villosa. Next base: position 39,493,495 of record CM046006.1, read on the forward strand.
ACACCCTTTTCCATATCTGACAGCTTCTTTAACAAAGCAATTTCAATGGCAGAGCAACTTTCAAGTGTTGATGAAGAGCTTACAGTCCACTATTCTGATTCCCCTCCTTCCCACAATTGGGATTCGGCTGCTCCACCTTCGAGACCCATCCCTTGGTTCCCAAGATTTGACAGCCGCACAATCCACCACCGGAGAAGAAGGCCAGCTTCCAGTTTCAGTTCATCACTTGTCGGAGGATCCTCTGATAAGGAATCCATCCATTCCATCTTTGGAGGGGGTTGTCAGGTCGTCGTCGTCGTCACCGGAGAGGGAGGTCCCTTCTCCGAGTGTTGTGGATCGTCGATTTACTTATCTTTTGAATTTATTGTCATCATGATGAATTGAAATTGTTATCAACCCCTAATTGTTATTATTGTAATTTCATTTGCATCTTAAGTTGTAGTTTGACTTGTAGTTTAATTTGTAGTTGGTTTGTAGTTTGATTCATAATAATTCGTAGTTTACCTTAGATTTTAATTAGTAGATTTATTTGGTAGTTTAGTTGTAGTTTAATTAGGTGTTTAGTTTAGAGTTTAATTTGTAGTTAATGAGTTTGACTGGTTAATTGCAAAGCTTAGCTTAATTGTTTGTTAGTTTGATTACTTGCATGCTTAAGTGTTATTTCCATTAGTTAGGAGTGTTTAACAATAGGTTAGATTTATTTCATATTTTTCTTTACACTCATGTTATTTTATGATGCATGCAAACGCGACCTCAAATCTCGCGATGGAGACCATCGAGGACTCGAAGCGCGCGCTCACGCTGAACACCCACAAGTGCACAGATGTCATCAAGTAATAAAAGAATATCGATCCCACAGGGACTGAGATTCGAGTACCAATTTGTTCAGTGGGTGAAATTGTTTGGAAGTAAAATATAAAGGTTTCAATTGTGAGGGTTGTCAGTGGACTAAACTCTAGTACAGTATCACACGGAGGAAGAATGGAGTGTGCCGAGATCTTTAAAAGGGATTCTAGGACTTCGATTTCACTTGTGTGTCGCAAAACATGCTATAAACTAGCATTGTCTAAACATCTAGCTATGGTTTTGTGGAAGGGACATCATACACTCTCCCGATGAGCCACCACATCTATCGGGAGCCATCTCTACCTTACAAGGACGGGATAGGCGGTACGAGGATGGCAAATCAATCCCTACGACGAACAGTTTTCAGTTCCATCGCATCCTTCTATCCACGGTTACCGGAGATCAGGTTTACCCCTAGGTTCCTTATATAAATCTCCTAAATTTTAGATACGAGGGCTGTCACCCCTAGTATATGTTGGATTGTTTAGAGTCGCTAGAGGGGGGGGGGTGAATAGCGAAAGACAAAATTTCTCATTCGTTCGATTAGAAATGAGTACGCAACGGATAAAGAAAAGGAAACAAGATATTTTACTTGGTTCACAGTCTTTTGACTGCTAGTCCAAGGCCCTAGTGATACGAGACCACATACGGAGGGCAAAACACTAACGTACTCCTCCTCGTTGGAGGTAGGAGTGAAACGATTACAAGAAAACTCGGGGTAGAGGGACACTCCCCCTCTCCTCATTATGATTAAACTCCTAAAAATAAACTTAACAATATATGAGATGAACTTTAAAATAGAGCTTTTACCCTAATGGAATTTGAAAGAAGATCTCGGGTCGTCGTCTCGGTAGCACTTCGCCGTAGGCTTGTCGGAGAGTCGAGGCATTGCGATAGCACTTGGAAGCTTTTAGAATCACTTAAAATTTATGGAAGAAGGGTTAGAGAACCCCTACTTTTATAGCCTTGGAAACCCTAGACGTTCAGTTCTTCAACCAATGAGAACAAGCCTCCTATCCCTTCAAAAATGGATATAAGCTTTGACTCCCCTCGAAGCTAATCCTTGACCATCGTGCTACCATTACACATTCTTTGAAGGCATCGATCGTGATGCAAGCGCGATCAATTGATGGCAGGGTTTCCAGCTACAATGAAGAGTTAGCTCAAAAATACAGCTAATATAAGTAAATTAAATGGTCATTTACCATCCGATCTCGACTTAGACCTTCCATGGGAGGTCATGGTCGAATCATCGCCTAAGAACGTCCCCGTACAGAGGACATGACCTTACTTGCGCTCACTCACATGAGCTTACCTCAACATTTACATTGTTGCTTCTACTTATGGTCTTCCACCTGATTCTTTCGGCTCCCTCCGAAGTCATCCCGGTGTCGCCCGACCACCACGACTCCCTCTGGGTGTTGCTGACCTTCAACTCTAGCTTTAGCACTTTCTGCACGCTTGATTTAGCTCGTGAGATAACAAAATGAGCTTAACTTTGTATCATTTGCTATAATCAAAACTCATGTTTGACTTAGGTGCCTACTACACCAACAATCTCTTCCTTTTTGATCTATGGCAAACCCATACAAAGTTAAGGAAATAATATGCATGAAGAATTAAAAATTAAGTAGGAGTAATAGAGACTTTCTTTCAAGTACTCCCTCTTGAGGAAACCTCCCCCTTGACTGAGGGTGAATCTTCGAAAGAAGGTCTTAATCCTCCCCCTTGACGTTTGCTACTTAGGAAGAGTTTAAGTAATTAACAATTACTTAATATTGGCCTTAGTATTAAAAATAAGTTTAAGTTAAGAAGATTTATTAACTTGGCCTTTCTCCCCCTTTTTCAACTAATAGAAATAAATTTCAAAACATTACGTTAAGTAAAACATTAACTTTTGGCCATAAGAATATAGAATTAAGTTACTGAGTTAAGTTATCAAAAAGTGATCCCTTAACTTTGGCCTTTTCTCCCCCTTTTGCCATAAATCAGAAAGAGCGAGGGGGGGGGGGGGTTTAAAAACATGGTTTTGAATTTAATTTTAAGTCCAAGCATGTTCCAAATAAATTTTAAAAATAGTAATTTAAACATAAGCTCATCTATTTAAATGTTCAACTCTATTTGACTTGATTGATATGAAAGTTCAACAAGTCTTGGTCAGAGTCGATTAATATATATATGATTATACTTCGTGGTTCATGGCGATGCACTAGCTCTACATCTGGAACTAGGAGTAAGGTCCTAACATCTCACGCCCATCTACGTGGCTAAGTACACAAACACATTAGTCCTATGTATTGTGAGATGTATTGGCTCCTTAAATCTATAGGTACATGATATCTAGGGTATGCCCTAAGCTAGTTCCATTAACATGGAAAGAAAAGTAAATACTAGAGTATATAAAAAGAATGTAGGTCCTACTCTATTACGCACATGCCTAATTTTCATCTTAGTAGACTAAATTCAGCTTCGGGTAGCGGGTTGGTAAAGAGATCGGCTAGGTTTGACTTGGATTCCACATATTCGAGTTGAATAGTCCCGTTAGCTACATGTTCTCGAATGAAGTGGTGTATAACTTCTATATGTTTGGTCCTAGAGTGGCATATGGGATTCTTGGTTATGTTAATTGAGCTAATATTATCTATATGAGTTTTAATATTGTTGAAGTTTAGGTTAAAGTCTTGGAGAGTGTGCTTCATCCAAAGAAGCTGAGCTACACACTCACTCATTGCGACGTATTCGGCTTCGGTGGTAGACAAGGCAACGCAGTATTGCATCCTACTGCACCAACTCACTAGACTTGAGCCGAGAAGTTGACAATAACCACTCGTGCTCTTTCTATCGAGTTTACTATCGACATAGTCCGAGTCAGAGTAGCCGATTAGTTCGAACTCGGTAGATCTAGGGTACAAAATACCTACACTTAGTGTGCCCTTTAGATATCTAAGAATACACTTGACTAGGGTTAGGTGAGAATCCTTGGCACAGGTTTGAAACCTGGCGCACATACTTACTACAAATAAAATGTCGGGTCGACTCGCAGTTAAGTATAGAAGACTCCCTATCGCACTTCTATAGTATTTTAGGTCGATGGGCTTTCCTTCTAAGTCCTCTTCTATGTTGACATTAGTTGCCATGGGTGTATTGATGGTTTTAGCATCTTGCATTCCAAAACGTTTAATTAATTCCCTATTATATTTTTGTTGATGTAAATATTTTCCATCCTTAGTTTGTTTAATTTGTAGTCCTAGAAAGAAACTCAATTCACCTACTAAATTCATTTCAAATTCACTTTCCATAAGTGAAATGAATTCGTTTAGTAGGATCGAATTGGTTGTTCCGAAAATGATATTGTCTGCATAGATTTGGGCTATAAAGATTTCCTTACCTACGATTTTTACGAAAAGAGTCGGATCAACTAGGCCTTGGTTAAACCCTTTCGACTTAAGATATATTGAGAGACTCTCGTACCAAGCTCGAGGAACTTGTTTGAGTCCATAAAGAGCTCTCTTTAGTTTAAGGACATGGTCGGGTTTATCTAGGCTTTCGAATCCTGGGAGTTGACTAACGTACACCTCTTCCTTAATAAGTCCATTCAAAAATGCTGACTTGACATCCATTTGAAATAATTTAAAAACTCGATGTGCAGCGTATGCTAACAACATTCATATGGATTCTAGTCTAGCTATGGGGGCATAGGTTTCATCGTAATCTAATCCATCGACTTGACTAAAACCTTTGGTGACTAACCTTGCTTTATTTCTAACTACTTCACCTTTGTCATCAAGTTTGTTTCGGAAGACCCACCTAGTTCCAATAACTGATTTATCTTTTGGTTGTGGTACTAATCCCAAACCTCGTTCCTAGTGAATTGAGCTAGCTCTTCTTGCATTGCAATAATCCAATCGGGATCAAGAAGAGCTTGTTCAATGGTTTTGGGTTCGATTTTCGAAATCAAGGAGATTTGACTAAGGTTTCTATAAGATGATCTAGTTCGAACCCCTAAGATAGGATCACCTATCACTTGGTCGATAGGATGATTCATTTGAATCCTAATTTGACTTGGGTTAGGGTCACCTATCACTTGGTCGACAGGATGACTTGTTGGAATTGGGTTAGGATTAATACTAGACTCGATCTTAGGGTCGGAGTCGAGTCTAGTATGAGTCAGTTCGCTAGTTGGTGTTGCTACAGGTTTTGAAGGTTATGTCCTTCATCGAATATTACATTAATGGTCTCTTCAACTGTAAGGGTGTCATGGTTGTATACCCTATAGGCTCTACTTGTAGTCGAGTATCCTAAGAAGATTCCGGTAGAGGTTTTGGAGATGAACTTTCCTAGGTAATCCTTAGTGTTCAGGATATGTACCTTACATTCAAATACCCTAAAGTACTTGATGTTAGGTACTTTGTCGTGATAAATTTCATACGAGGTCTTAAGGTGCCTCTTTACCAAAAGGATCTTATTTTGGACATAGCAAGCCGTACTAATGGCTTCTACCCAAAACCTATCAGGGAGGTTATATTCGTTTAGCATTGTCCTAGTGGCTTCTTGTAGGGTTCTATTTTTACGTTCAACTAGGCCATTTTGTTATTGGGTTCTAGGACATGAGAATTCATGGTGATATCCATTTAGGTTACAGAAATCTATAAACCTGTGGTTTTCGAATTCACCACCATGATCGCTCCTAAGTCTTTTAATTTTAAGGTTCTTTTAATTTTCGATTAGTTTAAACAAGTTGATGAGTTGATCTAGGGTATCACTTTTATATTTGATGAATCTAACCCAGGTAAACGTAGAATAGTCGTCAATTATGACTAAGCATAATTCACTACCATTAAGTGACTTAGCTCCATGTTAATCGAATAGATCCATATGTAGGAGCTCAAGAACACTTTTGGTTCGTTCTTGATTAGTTAGTTGATGTTGTGTCCTAGATTGTTTACCTTGCTGACAAGCATTACAAATTTTATTGTATACGTTGTTAAGGTTGGGAAAACCTATGACTAAGCCACTCTGACTCATCTTGTGGACGAGTCTTGGGTGCGAGTGACCGAGTTCTCGGTGCCACAACCAAGATTCCTCTTGCTGTGTCATAAGACACTTGGTTGAGGAGTTAGGTAGATTAATAGTATAGATTTTGCTATTCCTAGTTCCTTTAAGGAATGTTTTAGAGGTTTCATGTGTTTTTAATTACGCATTCATTTTTTAGAAATATGACCTTATAGTTATTATCACACAACTGACTTACGCTAAGTAAATTATATTCAAAATTTTCAACTAGTAAAACATTTTGAATGATAAAGTTTGAGTTGAGCTCAATATCACCTAATTCGATGATTTTGAGCTTGCCGTTGTTTCCAAAGGCTACCGATCCTTGTCATTTGAATCGAAGCTTTGAAAACTTAAGTTGATCCCCGGTCATATGTCGGGAGCAACCACTATCCAACATCCATTAATCCAACACACAAGGTAGTTGGATCGGATATTGGAATTTAAGGGTTAGTTGAAGATTATTAGTCCTAGGTCATCTCACCCATTTTTACATGATCAAACATGTTATCCTTATGTGTTCTTGTGAGATGAATTCAATTTTACTTGATTAATTTTAATGAATCGAAACTAGTCAACCTTGCATTAGATTCGGATTTGACCAAAAGCTCATCAAGTCACCTTTTTAAGATCTTGGCTTCTAGGTCGTGGCGAGACACAGAGGCCAACATTGATCGGAAAAATGACCACTTCCTTAGACAAAGCCAATTTCGAGAAAATAGTAACTTGACTCACTTAAGACCACTTCCTGGTCTAACTAGTCTAGGATACGACGAGGTAGCTTCAGCTAGTTCCACTCAGTCAAGTGAACCAAACTAGATACGCCTTATCTAGCTCGAGTACCCAAGACTTCGCTTTCCTAGCGTACTATCATCTCGCTGTGTCCTGGTACTATGTTATCAAGTATTGATGAGTTATAATCCCTATCTAACCATTCTAAAAGGAAAAGGAAAAAAAGGCATGCAATTTCTAAGTAATAGCACAAACAAGTTTTGTACTAGTTCCCCCGGCACCATTGAATCGGTTCAGTCTTTTCACATAGTGGATTTGGTCTTTGGGAACCCAGTACTGGTTAGATCCTAATTGAGAAATCAGAGTGGTCTTAGGAACCCATGCTTGGACATGTATTCTATTTCGACTTACGATTGACATATATGACTTTTTAGTCGTATTTGAGCTAAACCCAAGCCTGACCTTGTTGTACACGGCCCTTTGTGATCCAAGTAAGAGGTCAAGTCCCTTGGATCCCAAAGTGAACCTTTCCAATGTGTTTCTAAGATCTTCGACTTGACTTTTCAAATGTGAGTTCTCAACTTCGAGCTTTTCAACTCGAGTTGAGTCCTCCTCTTGAACTTGACTAGTTGAAGAGGTTAGGGAGACCTTGTGTTTAAGGAGTTTAACCTCCTCGGATAGGGTCTCGACCTTAGACTCAGACTTAGCTAACTTTCTAGTTAGAAACTTAATTGCATTGTATAAAGTACTAATTAGGGACCGACTTACCTTGAGAGTATCTCTTGAACCGGATGTGTATCCGTGGCTTGTCTTGAATAGAGATTCATAGTCCGACTCATCCTCGGGTTCAGATTCTTGCTCAGATTCGGACTCCGACTCCGATTCGGTTGGTTTAGCCATGAAGATGAGGTCATCGTATTCTTCCTCCGATGCCTCTTCCCACATAGCATTGAGCACCTTCTTGAACTTCAGTGCTTTATTTTTGAGCTTCGGACATTCCAACTTGACATGTCCGAACTTGTTGCATTCATAACACCTAATGTTAGAACTAGCTTTAGATTTACCTTCCTTGGGTTGAGTGATGGGTCATTTTCGGCTCTTAATCATCCTCCGAACTAGGTTGACTATTTCGGTCTCCATCTCCAGATCGACCTCCGACTGGTACTCATCTTCTTCTTCCTTCGGGGGTGGCTTACTTGCGGGTTTCTTCTTTTGACCTGCAATAAAAGCTATACCTTTCTCGGGTACCGAATTAGACTGTTTGTGAAGTTTGAATTCTGAAAATGATTCATCTAACCTAATTTTTTATAAGTTCTTAGAGACCTTGTAGGCATCGACCATGGATGCCCACAAGGTAGTCCTAGGAAATGAATTCAAAACATATCTTATTAGGTCTCGGTTTTCGACCTTTTGTCCGATGGCATGCAAATTGTTGATGATGTCTTGTACACGGGCATATAATTGAGTCACCGTCTCATGTTCCTGCATTTTTAAATTATATAATTTATTAAAAAGAAGGTCCCGTTTGCATACCTTTGCTTCGTCGGTTCCTTCGTGTAGTTTCACTAATTTGGTCCATAAGTCCTTTGCATTGATGAAGCAGCTGACGCGAATGAGCTCCTCCTTTGACAAACCGCATTGAAGGATTTGAGTCACCTTGGTGTTGACTTCAACTTGTCTTTTTGTAGCATTGGTCCATTGGTCATAATCCAAGGATTCACCCACTTCGTTAGTCGGAAGTATGAATCCTGTTTGGATGATGATCAACATCTCGATTTGGGTCTTAAGGAAGCACTCCATCCGACCCTTCCAATAATGGAAGTCATCTTCATTGTAAAATAGTGGTCGGACGGTGCTAAAACCCTCGAGATGGGCCATTAACACAAAAAGAACAAGTAAAACGAAGAAATCTAGCAACGACAAAAACAAACGAAATGTACCAAGACTTGCGTCTTGGATTAGTAGTGTGGGAGAGAATTTAAATGAACGAAAAAGACTCAAAAAAAAAAAATAAATCTGTAAAAAAAAAACTAGATTGGTGGTTTCACCAAATCTTAGCACCCCCCGCTCTGATACTAATTGTTGGATCATTTAGAGTCGCTAGAGGGGGGGGGTGAATAGCGAAAGACAAAATTTCTCGTTCGTTCAATTAGAAATGAGTACGCAACAGATAAAGAAAAGGAAACAAGATATTTTACTTGGTTCACAGTCTTTCGACTGCTAGTCCAAGGCCCTAGTGGTCCGAGACCATGTACGGAGGGCAAAACACTAAAGTACTCCTCCTCGTTGGAGGTAGGAGTGAAACAATTACAAGAAAACTCAGGGTAGAGGGACACTCCCCCTCTCCTCGTTACGATTAAAACTCCAAAAAATAAACTTAACAATATATGACATGAAATTTAAAATAAAGCTTTTACCAACGACCTAATGGAATTTGAAAGAAGATCTCGGGTCGTCGTCTCGATAGCACTTCGTCGTAGGCTTATCAGAGAGTCAAGGAGTTGTGATAGTGCTTGGAGGCTTTTGGAATCACTTAGAATTTATGGAAGAAGGGTTAGAGAACCCCTACTTTTATAGCCTTGGAAACCCTAGACGTTCATTTCTTCAACCAATGAGAACAAGCCTTTTATCCCTTCAAAAATGGAGATAAGCTTTGACTCCCCTCGAAGCTGATCCTTGACCATCAGTCGACTGCTACCATTACTAGTCGACTGATGCAAGCCACCAGTCGATTGATGGCAGGGTTTCCAACTACAATGAAGAGTTAGCTCAAAAATAAAGTTAATATAAGTAAATTAAATGGCCATTTACCATCCGATCTCGACTTAGACCTTCAATGGGAGGTCTTGGTCGAATCGTCACCTAAGAACGTCCCTGTACAGAGGACAGACCTTACTTGCGCTCATTCACATGAGCTTACCTCAACATTTACCTTGTAGCTTCTGCTTTCGGTCTTCCACCTGATTCCTTCGGCTCCTCTGAAGTCATCCTGGTGTCGCCCAACCACCACGGCTCCCTCCGGGTATCGCTGACCTTCAGCTCTAGCTTTAGCACTTTCTGCACACTTGATTTAGCTCGTGAGATAACAAAATAAGCTTAACTTTGTATCGTTTGCTATAATCAAAACTCAGGTTCGACTTAGGTGCCTACTACACCAATAGTATTGCCTAAGCACAGCAAGTAGAAAACCAAATACACATATATATTGATATAAACAATTTCCAATTGCAAATTCAAACTCAAAAACAGAATTCAATTTGAAGCAACATGTCATTCGTACACAAGCTACTCCCTAATCCTAGAATCGAAGGAACTACTCCATATATAGAAGAGGAGAATAACAAGGCATGTTCATGTTCAAATATATTAGAAATAAATTGCAAGAACAAGAGGTTACAATGCCGATGTACCCTTCTCTTCGACATTGAATTGCAGAACTTGGATCTCTGGCGGCGTTCTTCCTCCCCGTTGCGAGTTCCCAAAGCTTTTTAGGGCTTCGGTGTGTCATCCCAGTCGTCGTGCCTCCCCCCAAGGGTTTGGCCGGAGCTCTCCTTATATAGACATCACATCGGATCGATGCAAAATCTGAGAAAACCCTAATTGCGTCAATCTGCTGGGCTGCCACACGACCATGTGTTTCCACACGGCCAGGCCGTGTGCAACCCTAGGGTGGCTGATCTCGCTCATTGGACATGATCGTGTGTAGCCCCACACCCTAGTCGTGTCTCATTCTGCTTCTAGCTGCAAAATGCCCTTCTTTTGCTCTGAAAGTGTGCCTTTTCCCCCCAGAATGCCATCCTGCATGCAAAAGTGCAAAGAGCAGATCTCCGAACCAGAAAATAGGAAATGCATGCAAAACAAAGTAACATACGCATGAAACTAACATGAAATGTAATGAGATGTGAGCGAAACCTACTCCTAAAACCCTATATGTTTTGCTCATATCACTTCCCCCAGACTTAAATCTTTGCTTGTTTTCAAGAAAACCTCAGTGCCATGAAATTTTAAAAGGATATTGTTCCATACTAGCATGTTAACTAAATTTATCAAGTGGTATTTGCAATCAAAGCAAAATAAATATATGTTGGTGCAATAATGCCCCAAGCATTTATATGTTTTGATGTTTGGATAATCATCTAAGTTAGGCAACAATTTGTGATCTAATTGTGAACGTGTTCAAGTGACAGGGAAATCCAAGTATGAAGACTTGGTAAAGGCAAAGTCCAAGTATGATCTTGGCAAGAGAAGTCCAAGGAAAAGGTTTGGCGGCATAAGACCAAGCATGTTGTCTTGGCGGCATTAAGTCCAAACGGACCTTGGCAAAGGAAGTCCAAAGGCAAGTCTTGGCAGCGTAAGCCCAAGCATGTAGTCTTGGCGGCGTAAAGTCTAAGCACGCTTTGGCAAAGGGAAACCCAAGACATGACAAAACTGAAGGAAGCCCTTGGAAGCAAAGCGCAAAGGATGAACAAGTTACGGACTCGGAGGGATCCTGGAGGCACAAGGCTTAAGGAAGAGCTAGAAGGTTAAGTCTAGGTCTAGGGGGTAAAATCAAGTATGAATTATTCATACTTGATGAGTATCAGTTGACTGATACATCATATCAGTCGACTAATCAGGTGCTCGATTGAGTCAGGATGAAACCCTGACGATCAGTCGACTGCTTAGTCATGGCAGTCGACTGCCAAACAGTGGCAATCGACTGATCAAGTTAAACACGGGAACAAAATGGAGTCTCGCTCGACTGCGGCCTGTGATCACTCGACTGATCACTCCATCAGTCGACTGATGGATGGATCAGTCGACTGATGAAAGTACCATTGGAGGTAATGACTCTGAATCCCGTGAATATGGATATTCAGAAGCCGTTAACCGCGCCAGCAGTTGACTGATGATGTACATCAGTCGACTGATCGTGCTCCAATGGGAAAATCAGCCCTCTCTCTATAAAAAGAGGGCTTCTGGTGGTTTTGAGTGCTAATGTTTATTCTCTGATCATACTCTCAAGCCTCCACGATTTTTCCAAGCTTTCTAGTGCTTTTAAATCCCCTCCTCCTCTCTAAGCTCCATCTTTATTCTTTGTAAGAAGAGGAGGGTTGTTGTAAAAGAAAGCTTCATAGTGATATTGATTAGGGTTGATCCACCTCAAGGATCACCGTGGAGTAGGAGTGCTATCTCCGAACCACGTAAAAGAATTGTGTTAGCATTGTTTTCATTTGTGTTATCATTATTTTTTTTGTTCTTCCGCTAATCATCTTTGTAGAAACGAAAACAAGCTATTCACCCCCCCACTAGCTTTCAAACGATCACCTACAAGTGGTGTCAGAGCCCGGATCACATCGGAAGATCTAACAATCAACCGGAGCAAGATGACTTTCCAAGAGGGGTATAGCACGGCAAGGCCTCCGTTCTTCGACGGCAACGACTTCGGCTATTGGAAAGGTAGGATGGAGTATTATCTTATGAATGATATTGAAAATTGGTTTAGCGTTGTAGATGGTTTTGAGAAGCCGATCAATGAACACAGAGCACCCATACCGACCAAGGATTGGACGAGAGACATGACCAAGAAGGCTCAAGCCAACGCCAAGGCAACAACCACACTTCAATGTGGGTTGTCAAAAGAGCAACTAAGCAAGGTGGGGCGATTTGAATCGACGAAGGAGCTTTGGGAGAAGTTGATAGAGCTCAACGAGGGATCCAAGGAAACAAGAAGAGCCAAGAGAGATCTCCTAATTGGCCAACTTCAAAGTTTCTCCATGAAGACCAATGAGACCGTGAGCCAAATGCACGATCACTTCAAAGAAGTAGTCAACGGACTACATGTAATAGGTGAGAAGGTCGACAACCGAGACCTTGTAAGGTATGTGCTCCAAGCTTTCCCTAGAACAACCTTATGGGCTTCAATGGTAGATGCCTATAAGGTCTCTAGGGATCTCTCTTTGGTTAAGTTAGATGAGTTATTTTGTGAATTTGAATTGCATGAACAAGCTAACACTTCATCCAAAGAGAAGGGTATAGCTCTTTTTGTAGGAAAGAAGGACAAAAAGAAGAAGAAGAAGAAAGAAGTATCCTCCTCATCTGAATCTGAGGAAGACTCATCTAGTAGTGAAGATGAGCTATCGGCAAGCGAGGTGGCTCATTATGTCAAGAAGTTTGGTGGGAAGTCAAGGAAACTCACCAAGAAAGATGTGAGGAGGATGTTCCAATCCTCAAGAGGTAAGTCTTCAAATAGTTCAAATTCTACACCATACGTAACTTGCTATGGTTGCAACAAGAAAGGGCATATCAAGCCAAGTTGCCCAGAACTAAAGAAGAAGGAGGAGAAGGAAAAGAAAAAGAAGGAAAAGAAGGAGAAGAAGAAGAAGGAGGCAATGGTGGCACAAACATGGGACACCCTAAACATGGAAGACTCTTCCGATGATGAAGAAGTGTGTCATGCCACCTGGAATCTAGCCCTCATGGCCTTGGAGGAAGAAGTCGGGAGCTCAAGAGAGGAGTCTTCATCCTCTTCCTCAAGCGACGAATCATCATCAAGTGATGATGATGAGGTAAACAACTCCCCTAGGGTAGATTTACTTTACAAGACAATTGCATGCCTTCAAAATGCATTGAATAGATCAAAAACTAGGATTAAGAACTTAAAAGTGGAAATTAAATCACTTAAGAATGTAGAACCATCTTGTGATAAATTATCTTGTAATGATTCATGTACCCTTAGAGATGAAAATGATGAATTGAGAAAAGAAATAGGTAATCTAAGAGCATGTTTAGAAAAATTTACTAATGGCTCTAAATACCTAGACATGATAATTAAGGATCAAATGGCTATTTACAATAAGGCCAGACTAGGATATAGGCCTAAGGAAAAGGAGGTAGCATTTACATCTCTTGTTAGTAGAAGATCCATAATTAGAAGCAAGGTTAGAAAGGCTTGGGTCCCTAAGAAATTTCTAATTGATGCTAGTGGTCCTAAAATTTGGGTGTCTAAGGCTTGTATTTTTCATGTGATATAGGTAGAAGAACCAAGCTTGTGGATTGTTGATAGTGGGTGTTCAAAACACATGACCGGTGACGAGAGAAAATTCTCCACTATCAACCACACTAGCAAGGGAAAGGTATCATTTGGTAATAGTGACAAACTTAAGATTCTTGGAAATGGCACAATTGAGGTATCCCCCAACTTTGTCATTCATAAAGTGTTATTAGTTAAAAATATGAAATTTAATTTACTTAGTGTAAGCCAACTATGTGATGCAAATTTTGATGTTAAATTTGACTCTTCAAAATGTTTTATAAAACACAAAACTTTAAATGATTGCATGCTAGTAGGTTTTAGGAAATCAAACATATACTATGTTGATCTATCCTATGCTACTAATGCCTCTACTAAGTGTATTATTGCAAAAGAAGAGGAGAGTTGGCTTTGGCATAGGAGGCTAGGACACATAAACATGAAGAACATAGCCAAAATAGCAAAAATGAAGTTAGTTAAAGGGTTGCTTAAAGTCAAATTTCTCAAGGACAAAATGTGTGATGTATGCCAAGAAGGGAAATAATCAAAAACATCACACAAAGGTAAAACTTTACTTAGTACCGCTTTACCTTTAGAACTTCTACATATGGACTTATTTGATTGTCATAGTACCCCTTCTATGATTGGTAGTAGATATTGCTTAGTGATAGTAGATGATTTCTCTAGGTTTACTTGTGTATTTTTCATGAAAAATAAAGATGAAACCCTAGGAATAATCATAGGATTTAGCAAGAGAGTAGAGAATGAAAGAAAACTCAAAATCAATCGGATCCGTAGTGATCATGGTGGTGAATTTGAGAATTCTAATTTCTCAACCTTTTGCTTAGAACAATGGTACAAGCACGAATTTTCTTGTCCTAGAACACCCCAACAAAATGGAGTTGTGGAAAGGAAGAATCGTGCCCTACAAGAAGCGGCTAGGACTATGCTAAATGCATATTCTTTACCTAGCTACTTGTGGGCGGAAGCAGTTAACACCGCTTGCTATATCTAAAATAGGATTTTAATTCATAGGTTTTTGGGAAAACCCCATTTGAATTATGGAATGGTACAATTCCAACAATTCACTATTTTAAGGTCTTTGGATGCAAAGTTTATATTTTAAACACCAAAGATAACCTAGGCAAATTTGAGTCCAAAGCGGATGAGGGAATCATAGTTGGATACTCATCCACTAGTGTAGGATATAGAGTTTATAATAAAAGGACTCAAAAAATTGAGGAATGTTCAAATGTTCAATTTGATGAAACTTCCAATACATACCCTAAGAAATCCCCTATTGATGATGATATTAATAATGAAAATCAAGAAATTACCCAACAATTTCAAGATTTAACTTTAGGGGGTAATGATCAAGGGGGAGGTTTGAATCAAGGGCGAGTAAGAGGTGATTCCGATGATGAGCAAAGGATTGAGATTAATTATGATCAAACTCAAATTAATACACCTCATAGAACCATAAGAGTTAATCAAAATCACCCCTTAAATCAAATTGTGGGTGAATTATCTCAAGGTGTTAGGACTAGATCATTTCATAGAGATCCCACTAGTCATATAGCTCTAATTTCTCAAATTGAGCCCAAAACAATCAAAGATGCATTACTTGATCCGGATTGGATCTTAGCAATGCAAGATGAATTGACTCAATTTGAAAGGAGTCAAGTATGGGAGTTAGTTCCTAGACCAAATGAAAACACTATTATTACTACAAGATGGGTCTTTAGGAACAAACTAGATGACCAAGGGAATATTACTAGGAATAAAGCAAGATTAGTTACAAGGGGCTTTAGTCAAGTTGAAGGACTTGACTATGATGAAACATATGCCCCGGTTGCTAGATTAGAGTCTATTAGGATACTATTAGGGTATGCCTCCTATATGGGTTTCAAACTCCATCAAATGGATGTTAAATCGACATTCCTAAATGGGTTTATTAAAGAAGAGGTATATGTAGAACAACCTCTCGGGTTTAAGAATATGGACTATCCAAACCATGTATACAAGCTTAGGAAAGCTTTGTATGGTTTGAAATAAGCTCCCCGGGCTTGGTATGACAGATTATCATAAGGACTTTAAAAGGGGTAGTGTAAATCAAACTCTATTTATAATGTCAACATCAAAGGACATCTTTGTAGCCCAAGTATATGTTGATGACAATATCTTTGGGTCAACAAATGATGAACTTCTTCAAGACTTTATTAAGAATATGAAAAAAGAGTTTGAAATGAGTCTAGTAGGGGAATTAAATTTCTTCCTAGGATTACAAGTCAAACAAACAAGTGAAGGAATTTATATTTACCAAACCAAATATGCTATGGAAATGATTAAGAAATTTGGTTTGGAAAATGCTAAGGTAGTTTCAACTCCAATGGCAACCAATACAAAAATAGATAGTGATAATGAAGGAAAACAAATTGATCTTACACTCTATAAGAGCATGATTGGCAGCCTTTTGTACCTAACCGCTAGTAGACCCGACATATTATTCATGGTTGGTATGTGTGCTAGGTACCAATCATGTGCAAAACAATCTCATTTAGTTGTTGTTAAGAGAATCTTAAGATATATTAAAGGCATGCTAAATGTAGGATTATGGTACCCTAGGACTAGGTCTTTTGATTTAGTTGGGTACACCGATTCCGATTATGCCGGTTGCAAATTGGATCGGAAGAGTACTAGTGGTGGATGCCAATTCCTTAGGTCCTCCCTAGTTAGTTGGAGTAGTAGGAAACAACCTTATGTTGCCCTATCCACCACTGAGGCTGAGTATGTGGCTATGGGTGGTTGTGTAGCTCAACTACTATGGCTGAAACATACCTTAGAGGATTATGAGCTATCTTACTCCAACATGAAAGTATTTTGTGATAATATGAGCACCATAAATTTGATCAAAAATCTGGTGCATCACTCTAGGACCAAGCACATTGAAGTGAAACATCACTTCATTAGAGATCATGTGGCTAAGGGGGACATTGAGCTTAATTACATTGAATCTATGTCCAACCTAGCCGACATATTTACCAAGGCTCTCCCCGAGGTAGAATTTTTATCACTTAGGAGAGAACTTGGGATGTGCTTGGTTGAATGAAGGAGTAGGTTTGCATGATCCTATAGAAATCCTAGGATTTATACCTTTAAGCATCTCATAAAATACCTAAGAAATCATGAATTTTGTATTTAGCCACTTAGACAACATGTGAGATGTTAGGAAGATGCACTTGGCTCATCATGCTTGTTATGATGCATTACTATGGACCAAAGTGTCATCTAGAGACATTAATCCTTCATTGGACCAATCATTGGGAAGGCTTATACACAATTAATGTGTATATAGCTCCAAGAATATGATTGGAAATGTTAAATAAAACATAATTTAAACTATGTTTATCATATTTTGAAAAATAGTTTTCAAGTGGAAGACAAAAGTGATACAAAGTTTGCAAAATTATTAGAACTTTTGTTAGTTTCCAAGTTTATATCAATCTTGAAATCTGGAAAACATATATTTTTTAAATTATTTTTCCTTGAAAGATAATGATCTCAGAAATGTGTACACCAAATTTCGTGATTTTTCAAGCTTTCTAGATTTTCTAATGCATTTATGAAATTGGGCTGAAAATTCTGAAATTCCGATTTCAGGTTTATCAGTCGACTGCGTCAGAAACCAGTAGACTAATACACTGTGGTTTCTGAAAACAAGCTCCATTTTCTAATATTTAGTGTATCTTTGATGTCCTAAAACTATGGCATGATAATATTGAGTATAAACAAATTTTTATGACTGTTTAATGCAATATTTTAGGGGGAGTTTCATAAAATATATCTTTTCATCCCCAAAATTTACATTGTTGGTCCAAAATTAGGATTTAACCTTCAATTGTTTGTTAGGTTTTTGCTTCACATGTCTTTTACTCATCATGAACCATATCATGGATTAAGGGGGAGCTAAATTTCAATTCTATACCTTAGTTCAAGATTACAACACATTCAATTCTTTTATGAAATATGACTTCTTCTCTTTTTGATGTATGTCAAAGGGAGAGAAGAAATGTTTAAGTTAGAATTGAAAATATGATTTGGAAATATGATTATGTGCGTATTTTAAAAGACCTAACTTAAATGA
Source organism: Wurfbainia villosa (assembly GCA_025175895.1). NCBI lineage: Eukaryota > Viridiplantae > Streptophyta > Magnoliopsida > Zingiberales > Zingiberaceae > Wurfbainia > Wurfbainia villosa. Next base: position 39,511,281 of record CM046006.1, read on the forward strand.
TTGTCAAACATCAAAAAGGGGGAGATTGTTGGTGCAATAATGCCCCAAGCATTTATATGTTTTGATGTTTGGATAATCATCTAAGTTAGGCAACAATTTTGATCTAATTATGAACGTGTTCAAGTGACAGGGAAATCCAAGTATGAAGACTTGGTAAAGGCAAAGTTCAAGTATGATCTTGGCAAGAGAAGTCCAAGGAAATGTTTTGGCGGCATAAGACCAAGCATGTTGTCTTGGCGGCATTGAGTCCAAACGGACCTTGGCAAAGGAAGTCCAAAGGCAAGTCTTGGCAGCATAAGCCCAAGCATGTAGTCTTGGCGGCGTAAAGTCCAAGCATGCTTTGGCAAAGGGAAACCCAAGACATGACAAAACCAAAGGAAGCTCTTGGAAGCAAAGCGCAAAGGATGAACAAGTCGCGGACTCAGAGGGATCCTAGAGGCGCAAGGCTTAAGGAAGAGCTAGAAGGTTGAGTCTAGGTCTAGGGGGTAAAATCAAGTATGAATTATTTATATACGATGTATCGATCGGCCCGATCGGTGCTTGGCGAGTCGGATGAAACCCTAACGATCGATCATTTGTAGGCGTGGCGGTCGGTGATGTTGCGATCGATCATTGCCAGACGATGCGATCGGCGCTCAAGTTAAACACGGGCACAGAATGGAGTCTTGCTTGACTGTGGCCCATGATCACTCGACTGATGGATGGATCAATAGACTGATGAAAGTACCGTTGGAGGTAACGACTAGGAATCGGAAGCCATTAGCACACGTGATGATCGTGATGTTGTACATCAGTCGACTGATGGTGCTCCAACGGGAAAATCAGCCATCTCTCTATAAAAAGAGTTCTTGTGGTGGTTTTGAGGGCTAATGCTTATTCTCTAATCATACTTTCAAGCCTCCACGATTTTTCCAAGCTTTCTAGTGCTTTTAAATCCCCTCCTCTCTAAGCTCCATCTTCATCCTTTGTAAGAAGAGGAGGGTTGTTGTAAAGGAAAGCTTCATAGTGATATTGATTAGGGTTGATCCACCTCAAGGATCACCGTGGAGTAGGAGCGCTATCTCCGAACCACGTAAAGGAATTGTGTTAGCATTGTTTTCATTTGTGTTATCATTATTTTTGTTCTTCTTCCGCTAATCATCTTTGTAGAAATGAAAACAAGCTATTCACCCCCCCCCTCTAGCTTCCAAACGATCACCTACAATATATTCTAGAAATTCACTAAATTAGCTCCTCTTGCTCATGCCAAGCGAATCATTCTTAGGGGATACTCGTTCCATGGTGAGTTAAGTCGTCATCCTATAGCTTTCCTAAGGTCTCTGGCTCTTAGGCACTTATCTGCCCAAAGCGAGGGTCGTTCCCTAGATCTAGCACAAAGTCTCAAAGGCATGCTCGGTATTGAGAGAAATTGGTAGGTGTTTCCCCAGTAACCTAACTCGGTCTCAAAGGGGCACCTAGTCATTTCCACCCATGACAACTATTTTTTTTATCCCTCATAATCTCTCTCTCTCTTTTTTTTTTTCTTTTTTTTCTTTTTTCTCATTTTTTTTCATCTCACTGGGATTTTAATTTTTCCAAATGGGCTTACACAATCTGAGCATCTCCAGTAACTAAAATGCTAGTCTTAAGGTCACCTGTGGATTCCAAAGTACTAGACTACTGAGATGAATCATAACTAGGTATGTACTAAACTCTCCCTTTCAGAATGTTCGACATGTGTAGGTGTAAAAATAGAAGCTAACCAGTGTAAGTCTAGAATATTCATTCAAAGAAAAAACTAAGTAGGTGTGTTCTACTCATGGAAACAACTCATGAAGAAAACTCTAAAAAATACTACTGAGACAACTTTACAGATAGCAAAAACTAAGTGCTGAAAGAAACTCAACCACCTATGCACAACAAATGAATGCCAACAATGATGCAAATATCAGGAAAGAAACAACTTCTAGAAAAAAAAATAAAATTTGGGGTACCCCCAGACTTAAATGAAAGTATACCTCTAGTATGGTGGACGTGGTGAAAAGTCTGGAAGCCTCAGCATCTCGAGATTCTAGGAGCACCTGCTGTTGAGCCGCTGATGCCACATGTACATGTGGTCAATCTGAGAGCTGGTGGATGCAACGCCTGCTCGGTGCTCCTCCTCCCTAGCCCACTATGCCTGCTGGGCATGCATGTGTTGCCGCATCTCTTGGCGGTAGGCGGCCTCATCCTGGCGACGGGCAGCCTACTCCTGGAAGTAGATGCGGGCCTCGTCGTAGAACTCCTCAGCCCGCTGGAAGTGCACCCGGAAGCCATGGAACTCTGCCTGCGTGTAGGCGCTCTGCTCCTCCCATTGTTACCTATGTGTCTACTGCTCGACATATATATCGTCGAGGCGTGATCGGAACTTTGAGAAATCATAGACCAATGTACCTGCTGTAGGAACGTCGGTGGCCAGCTAGAGGGGGGGTGAATATCCCTCTTTCATCATATGAACGGAATTGCTTGTCTACAAAGATAATTAGCACAACGAAAACAAAACTAAACAAGAAATAACAATAAGCAAATACAAAATCAATGCTAACACACTATATAACATGGTTCACGGCCTCGCCGCTAATCCACGGTCCGATTCTTCTCCGGTGAATCACTCCGAAACCAATCCACTATTGGTCTCTCCCTTTAGCCCAAGCAAGGTGGAGGTAAACCTTTACAACAATGAGAACACTCCTTTTACAATAGATGTGAAAGAAAACTAGAAGATAGAGTTTGAGCTTTGTGGGGCACTTAGATGATCACTTAGAGCATAAGCATTAACCATCTAAAAGCCCCCACCCTCTCTTTTTATAAAGAGGAAGCAATTCTTCCCATTAGATACTATCAGTCGACTGATGCCTTCATTAGTAGACTGATGTCGATTGTAACGGCTTCTGACCAGGCTGGATTCACGGGATCCACGACCGCCTTCTTCAACAGTTGAATGAATAGTCGACTGATGATATCATCAGTCGACTGATGTTGACTTCCAGTCGAGTGACGACTCACTTTTGTGCCCGTGCACAGTGCGATTAGTCGACTGCATCCCTTAAGCAGTCGACTGATGTTGACTTGATTCAGCAGCCAACACCAGTCGATTGATGATCGACTTGAAGCAGCCGACTACCATGACATGGCAGTCGACTGGTGCTGGGTAAACCTCAAAATTAACATCTGTTTGAGCGTCCGGCGGTCGGGTAAACCTCAACCTTTGCGATCGAGTCTCCGACACTCAGTCATTCAGCCAAGTTCACCTAATGAGCTACATACATTTCACTCATTCTCTCATCTCACTTGAAGTCCCTCGCTGAAGCTCTCTTCGTTCCCGGCCACGTCCCTCGGCAGCATCAAGCGCATGGCTCTACAATGCTTCTTCGTGTCTCTTGCCCTCGAAGTCTACTTCCTTAGCTTCGCTTCAAGTCATCTCGTCCGGCGGTCCCTCAAATGCATCAAGCGCACGACTCTGCAATGCTCCTTCGCCGACTCAAGCACGAGGTTGTGAGTTGGTGACACTTGCCAAAGATCCATGTGCGAATTACTAAGTCCTGCAAGACTCCAACACACATACAAATCCAATCATCCTAACTTAAACCCTTTGTCACACACATGAAAACCATATCACATGGATTGATTGCCCTAACAATCTCTCCCTTTTTGATGTGTGGCAATCCGTTTAAGTTTGGTAAACAAATAACAATAACCATAAGCAAGGAAAGCATGTAAGTAAAAATATGAGTATAACAACTCCCCCTTAAACATTCAACTCCCCCTTAAGACATGCTAAATTTTCCCTCTTAGCATGATTAACTTAAACCTATCAATTCTCCCCCTTTGACACCATCAAAAACATTATCCAAATGTTATAATCCAAGGTATCAACTCTAAGGACAAAAAAATACCAAAAACCAAATAAAACCTGATAAAATCAGGTTAATGTGCTTTAATATATCATTGGTCGTTCGACTACTCAATGATCGCTTTGGCACAAAGATCAGAATTTCTGATATTTCGAACCAATTTTAAAAATGTACCAAAAAATACAAAAAATTCGAAAAATCGTGAAATTTTGAAAACACATTTCTTTTAAAGTCCTTTATCAGTGAAAAATGAGTTTTCATGAAAAATACTTATATTTTCAATGATTTGCAAAAAATCTAAAAGTTTCAAAAACAACTAGTGTTTTGATCAAGTTTGTATCAATTTTAGCACCTAGTTTTGCTTTAGATTGTTTCAAAACATGAAAGCACAAATTTTAAAGTAAGGAATGGTTTTGAAAACATATGAAATATCCAACCATGATCTTTGGGTAATATGTCTATGAATTAAACATAAGTCTTCCCCATGATTGGTCTATTATTGCTATTTTGATACTTAAAATGACCATCTAAATGTTATAGGCATTAGTGGACCATTTGTATCATCCTATCATCTCACCCATACTATGTTTTCAATCAAAGTTATCCTTATGGTGAATGTTAGATGTTCCTAAAGGTAATTATATACTTAACCTTCAAATTCATGCATTTCTACCCATTGTTAAGTATCATCCTAACATACCACATGATCATAAAGACATATGTGCATTGATTTCATATTATGATCATGAAACAAATGTATCAATCAATTTGTAATCATGCATTGGTATAAAATCATGATGAAAAGTCAAATATCACCTAAAGCATGATTTAAACCCATTATGGTTGCATTATCATCACCCAACACTATTTCAAAAATTTTGTCCCGCCATCCTAAGTCAACCAAAACATATGATATAAGTAAAATCCTTATGGTTGACTAACCTAGGGTTTTCCTAACCCTTAAGGATGGATTTAGGAACCCAATATAGGTTCTTTCCTATGGGGTTTACTAAATATTCCTTAGGGATCCATTTTCTAGCAATTATCTTATTTTTGCTTTGACCCCTAGCAATTAAACATTTATAGGCCTTTTCATTTGTCTTTCCCTTATATCCTAGGCCTTTCCTATTGAAGCTTGCCATTTGGCTCCCTATAATCATATTAAGGGTGTTGGAGCCAATGGTGAATTTTTCTAGAGCCTTGGTTAAATGATCTACCTTTTCCCTTAAAATCATATTTTCTTCAATGCATGCATCATTAACATCAAAAGGCATATAGTTGTCATGTGAGCATGCATCATCATCATTAACATTTAAACATGCTTGTTCTAATTTTTCTTCTAAATCCTTAATTTGATCAAGCATGCATTTGTTCTTTTTCTTATCCCTAAATAAGTCCCTAGTTAAGCTATAAATCATGGAAACTATTTTCTTGGGAGTTAGATTCGATACCATAGTTCCATGTCTTCTTCTTCGGATTCGGATGAGGATGATAATAAGCTTCGCCCTTCACTAGAGCTCTCCTCACTTGTGCTTGATCTTTCTTGCTCGGAGGAGGAAGTGTCTAGATCATCAAACGCCATTAGAGTCAAGTTTGTGAAAAAGACATTTTCTTCCTCCGATGATGATGATGAGGAAGGATCATCCCATGTCCTTGCCTTGAGTGCCTTGACCTTCCCCTTTTCTTTGGCCTTCTTCTCCTCTTCCTTCTTCTTGCTCCCCTTCTTCTTTTCTTCTTTTCTCCTCCTTTCTTCTTTGCTCTTGTTCAAGAGGGGACAATCATCTCTTATATGTCCCTCTTGTTGGTAATTATAGCAAATGATTTTCCTCTTGTGCCTTCTCCTATCATAAGATTTGTTAAATTTTAAATTTCTTAAAGCATGCCTTACCTTCCTTACCATTAAGCATCTTCATTGCTATTCATGGATGATGAGGAGGATGCTTCATCGGAGGAGGAGGGAGTCTCTATCTTCTTCTTCTTCCCCTTGTTGGCTACTAAGGCCACTCCTCTTGATGACTTGATGTTTGGTTCTTCACTTATCCCTTCAAGCCTTGTCTCATGTAGCTCCATGGTTGAGAAGAACTCCTCCAAGGTACTCACTTCTAGGTTCTTCGACATGTAGAAGGAGTCCACCATTGAGCTCCATTTCGATGACCGAGGAAAAGCGTCGATTGTTTTCATAAGCATATCCCGGTTCAAAAGTTTTTCTCCTATACTTGTTAGCCCAATTAAAATTTCTTTAAACCTAGAGTGTAAAGAGGTTACCTTTTCTCCCTTTTCAAGTTTAATATTTGTTAGTTGGGAGCGAAGAAGGTCTCTCCTTGCAAACTTAGCCTCGGAAGTGTCTTCATGGAGTTCTATGAGTTTCTCCCATATTTCCTTGGTGTTTTCACATTCCCCTATCCAATTCACTTCTTGTTGGAGGAGTACAATGTCGAGGTGGTGCTTTGCCTTTGAGTTCGCCAAGTAGTCCTCCCTTTTCCTTTTAGTCCATCTAGCCTTCTCGATTAACTTCCCTTCTTCATCCCTAGGTATCTCAAAACCATTTTTCATTATTAATAAAATTTCAAAATCGGTTTCAAAGAATACCTCCATGCATTTCTTCCACCATGAAAATTCTCCCTCGAACTTCGGTGGGTGAATGTTAGAGCCGGTCATCTTTTATTGTGCTTGTTGCGGCGGTTAGTCCTCGACAAGCTTCCTTGGCTCTGATACCACTTGTAGGAACGTCGATGGCCGGCTAGAGGGAGTGAATAGCCCTCTTTCATCGTATGAACAAAATTGCTTATCTACAAAGATAATTAGTGCAATGGAAACAAAACTAAACAAGAAATAACAATAAGCAAATACAAAATCAATGCTAACACACTATATAACATGGTTCATGGCCTCGCCACTAATCCACGGTCCGATTCATCTCCGGTGAATTACTCTGAAATCAATCCACTATTGGTCTCTCCCTTTAGCCCAAGCAAGGTGGAGGTAAACCTTTACAACAATGAGAACACTCCTTTTACAATATATGTGAAAGAAAACTAGAAGAAGGAGTTTGAGCTTTATGGGGCACTTAGATGATCACTTAGAGCATAAACATTAACCATCTAAAATCCCCCACCCTCTCTTTTTATAGAAAGGAAGCAATTCTTCCCATTGGACACTATCAGTCGACTGATGCCTTCATCGATCGATGTCGATTCGATAACCCGACGAGAGCCAAATTCATGGGATCCATGTGCCTTCTCCAACGATCGGATGATCGATCGTGATGTCGACTTCGATCAAGTGACGACTCACTGCGTCGCGTCATGCGATCGATCGACTACTTCCCTTAGCGATCGATGTCGACTTGATTCAGCAGCCAACGCCAGTCGATTAACTATCGACTTGGAGCAGTCGACTGCCATGACATGGTAGTCGACTGGTACTGGGTAAACCTCAAACTTAACATCTGTTTGAGCATCCGATGGTCGGGTAAACCTCAACCTTTGTGGTCGAGCTTCTGACACTCAGCCATTCGGCCAAGTTCACCTAATGAGCTACTTACATTTCACTCATTCTCTCATCTCACTTGAAGTCCCTCGTCGAAGCTCTCTTCATTCTCAGCCTCGTCCCTCGGCAGCATCAAGCGCATGACTTTGTAATGCTCCTTCGCGTCTCTTGCCCTCGAAGTCTGCTTCCTTGGCTTCGCTTCAAGTCATCTCATCTAGTGGTCCCTCAAATCATAGACCAACGTACCTGCATCCTGCTCAAAAGTAGAAAAAGGTGGTGGTGCAGGTGCAGGCTCATGTCGACGTGGACTAGGTGGGCTCCTGTACATGTGTGGACTGGAGGGAGAGTGATGTAAAGGGGGAGAGATGGGCGCTGATGTTGATGGTCCCTCGTGTGGCGGGGACTCCACTGTCAGGTCTAAGCGCCAGTTGACGCGTGTGGTGTTAGTGGTACGATCAGGGTCGGGGAGCCTATGGGTCGTCAGGTTTTTCCTTACAAAGCATAAAGAGTGTCCCTCTCTTACAATCATTTTCATCGCCATGCACACTCCTAGGTCGATCCTAGGGTTCCCCTCTATACTCTCTAATGCAGTGTAATCGTACCCCATCCTATGGCAAATGTGCTTAAGTAGGCCTCCCGCATTAATCTCTCCTCTTGCTGCTTTTCCCATCTTCACTAAGTGTTTGATGAAGTGGGACCCTACATCGATGCTACTCCTTTCTTGTAGCATGTCCTAGAGGCAAAGTAGCTCGCTAGCTCTTACTACACTGTCAATCTCCCCATGACCAAATATAGTACTGGCCATGATTTGGTGGAGGTATCAAAAAATGGGGTTTTGGAGACGCGATGCTTTGGCCCTAGAAGGGTCATAAGCATGCTCCCCCGTCAACTCGGTCCAAAATATCTGAGAGTTAAACCCAATAGTGATTCTTCTCTCTCCCCCACTCAGCAAGCCGAAGCATGAATTCCATTGGTGGAGGGTCCATTCATGCTCAATGTTAAATATCCTAAAAGTTATCCTACCCTCTTCGCTCTCTCTACACGTTAAAATTTCCACCTCTAAGGAACTAAAAAATTCTAGAACTATCCTAGGGTAGGTTGGGTGTCCTATTCCCATTATCTCTTCCCACCCCATTTTTGCAAATAGGGCTTGAATGTCTCCCAACAACCCTAAGGACTCTAGAAAATCTTCATCAAGGTACCTAGTAGCAGTGAATTTATGAGTATAAAGCATATTATATCTATCTATATGTTCATTATTGCGAAAAAGGAGGGTTGGTAGAGCGTTACCCTCTTCCGGAGCTTGAGGGGTGTTAGTTCTCCTTGCTCGTCACTCCGAATCACCGGATCGAGACACCACTTGCTTGGTCCTCCTCATCCTTGCTTCTTTTGGCTTCCTTGAAGGTTAGAAAAGCTTCTAGGTGGTAGGGAAGAAGAATCCACACGGCTTGGGAAAAAAAAAATCGAAGCACACGGCGCAAATGGGGCAAAAACACACGGCTCACCCTACTTAGCCTGGCCCGACATGGCTGTGTGAAAACACACGGCCAGGCCATGTGCGCCTCGGGTTGATGGGGCACGACCGTGGGAAAATACACGGCTAGGCCGTGTGTCCCTTTTCTTCTCCCCTTTTTGCACCACGGTCCAAATTTCCTCATACACCTCGTCGTGTAAGCTAATATTGATTTTATTTTTACCTAGCAAAGTTCTCTTCTGATCCTAATGCTAAATGAAATGGAAATCAAAGTTCAAATTAACAAAATGCATTCAATATAATTAAAGGGAAACCTAAAAGCTAAACTTGGGTTGCCTCCCAATAAGCGTTTTGTTTAAGGTCGTTTAGCTTGACCTTATTCCTACGTTTCATTTGAGGCATTTGAATCTTGCTCGTGGGGGACCAAGATATTTGCTCACCTAATGCCTCCTCCCTTGTGGTCTCTTATCACTATATCTCTTAAATCTTGCTCGTGGAGGGGCAAGATATTTATTAGTTGCCTTCCTTGGTTGACGATTGAACATGCTTAGCCTTAAGTAATCATTAGGAGTTTGATCATAATATTTAATTTTGTCCAAATGTTGTAAATAACATAACTCACCATGGACATCCTCAACAAAAGATTGATTAGCAGATTCTATCATGTCGAATGAAATTTTATCATTACAAGTCACTAAATGGGCTTCGTTATTGGTAGCTAAAGTTTCGGTGAGAGTTAAGGTAGGTTGTTCTAGATTCTTGAGGTTAGTAGGTGTTTTGATTGAAGCAATACACTCCTCGATTAAAGTATCAATTAAATAATCCTCAAGTTCTTCTTCAAGTGGTGATTGAATGGATTGCCCTTCTTTACTTCCTATGTCATCTACGTCTTCCTCATCCATTCGCTCAAAGTGAGTCTCCGCCATATTAGGTGTAATCCAGTCATCAAAGGCACCTTCTAGTCGTTTGGTTTCTTCTTTTCGTTGCATAATCTCTGTGAATTGTAGACTATATCCTTGCATTCCCTAGTTGAATTGTCTAGCAAGACTTCTAAGTGGGGACTTGATTCTGGATAAAATTCACGTGGTGATTCATAGCTCTCGTTCTCACTTGGAAAACAATATTGAGTCTTTGTCTACGAATGCCGCCGTTGGATTTCAGTGTTCGCTGCTTGTTCTGTTTGAATGAAATCTTCCATCATCTACTCAAGTCTAGATTTAGGCAGATAATATTGAGGGTTTAAGTACCCAAGGTCATAACTATATGAATAAGAATCATCTTGTGGCCACTGGTTGTAATTGTAAGTGACATCTTCTTGTTCAAATTGTGAAGGTTTGAATATATTCGTATAATCGTTAATGGTGTGTCATGTTTCACCACAATATTCACAATAAATATTACCAAAATTTACAGCATTCAATTGACCATAATCATGAGTAAAAGCATACATCGTAATGCACAAGAAATTATAGATAAGGAAAGAGCAACTGAATAAACAAAACTGAAATAAAATAAAATAAAATAAAACAAAAAAAGTAAATCTATCCTATGTCTGATCCAATTATTCACTTCTCGATTTGATATCGAATCGATCAGTCCCCGGCAACGGGACCAAAAACTTGATGCACGCGAATGCGACCTCAAATCTAGCGACGGAGATCGTCGAGGACTCAAAGCGCATGCTCGCGCTCAATGCCTGCAAGTGCACGGATATCGTCAAGTAATAAAAGATTATCGATCCCATAGGGACTGAGATTCGAGTACCGATTTGTTTAGTCAGTGAAATCATTCGGAAGTAAAATCTAAAGGTTTCAATTGCGAGGGTTGTCGGTGGACTAAACTCTAGTACAGTATCACACGGAGGAAGAAAGGAGCATGCTGAGATCTTTAAAAGGGATTCTAGACATCAGTTTCGCTTGTGTGTCGCAAAACATACTAACAACTGGGCGTTGTCTAAACGTCTAGCTATGGTTTTATGGAAGGGACAACATACACTCTCCTGATGAGCCACCGCATCTATCGAGAGCCATCTCTGCCTTACAAGGACGGGATATGCGGTACGAGGATGCCAAATCAATCCCTGCAATGAACCATTTCTAGTTCCATCACATCCTTCTAACCACGGTTACAGGAGATCAGGTTTACCCCTAGGTTCCTTGTATAAATCCCCTAAATCTTAGATACGAGGCCTATCACCCCTCGTATCGCCTAAGTACAGCAGGTAGAAAATCAAATACGCATAGATATTGGTATAAACAATTTCCAATTGCAAATTCAAACTCAAAAATAGAATTCAATTTGAAGCAACATGTCATGCGAACACAAGCTACTCCCTAATCCTAGAATCGAAGAAACTACTCCATATATAGAAGAGGAGAATCACAAGGCATGTTCATGTTCGAATATATCAGAAATAAAATGCAAGAACAAGAGGTTTTAATGCTGATGTGGCCTTCTCTCCAGCGTTGAAGTGTAGAACTTGGATCTCCGGCGGCATTCTTTTTCCCCGTTGTGAGTTCCCGAAGTTTTTTAGGGCTTCGGTGTGTCGTCCCTGCCATCGTGCCTCCCCCCTAAGGTTTGGGCGGAGCTCTCCTTATATAGACATCACATCGAATCGATGCAAAATCTGAAAAAAAAACCCTAATCGCATCAATCTATTGGGCCACCACACGACCGTGTGTTTCCACATGGCTAGGCTATGTGCGGCCCTGGGGTGGCTGATCTTGTCCATTGGACACGACCGTGTGAAGCAACACGCCCTGGTCGTGTCCCATTCTGCGTCTAGCTGCAAAATACCCTTCTTTTGCTCCGAAAGTGCACCTTTTCCCTCCAGAATGCTATCCTGCATGCAAAAGTACAAAGAGCAGATCTCCAAAGCAAAAAATAGGAAATGCATGCAAAACAAAGTAACATATGCATGAAACTAACATGAAATGTAATGAGATGTGAGCGAAAACTACTCCTAAAACCCTATATGTTTTGCTCACATCATTTTACATCTGAATTGTTGTTTAAATTTCTGCACTGTCTTTATGTTTTTTAATGCTCTTCTTTGAATGCTTAGTTTATATCTTCTTTAATTTCATTATCATCATAGTTTAGTTAGATTAAGGCTTTAATTACTTGCATTGTCTTTCATTCAGTAGAATTAGTCTTTTAATTCCAAACCCACATTTGAAATTGAAAATCCAAAGCAATAATTAGCAATCCTAAGGTTACTATTCTATCGATTACACGTGTTGGGAAACGATCCGGGTCGTTCGCTATGCTACATTAGTGTAGATGGGGTTTGGTAAATAATTTAGAATAGTACCACGAAAATGTTGGTGTAATCGACCCAGGTCACGATTGACTAGACTCGAGTTTGACTCGAGCAGTATTTTGATGTTAGACAAAACATAAGACATGTGATTGTCAAGGGAAGTCCAAGTGTGTAGCCTTGGTCACGTAAGTCCAAGTGTGCAACCTTGGCGGTGAAAGTCCAACATGGGTTGGCATTGGCAATGGGAAGTCCAAGTGTGTAGCCTTGGCCACGTAAGTCCAAGTTTGTAGCCTTGGTGATGAAAGTCCAAAATGGGTTGGCAAAGGAAAGTCCAACATGGAGTTTGCATGGAAGTCCAAGTGTGTAGCCTTGGCAATGGAAAAGTCTTGAGTACTTGGCAAGGTCACTTATCTCATGGCTCGGGTCCTTGAGTTAGTTAAAGATGGCACAGGGAGAAGTCATGAGCTTAGTACATCCGAGGGACCGCCATACAAAGAGCAATGGAGTTAAGCCAAAGGAAGCAGACTTTAGGGCAAGACACGAAGGATGGCACGGGGAGAAGCCATGAGCTTAATGCATCTGAGGGACGTAGGTCAGAGGAAGAGAGATTCGATGGGGAACTCCATGGGAGGATGAGGTGAACTTGGCCAAGTGGCTAAGATCAGTGTCGGATGCTCAAATATTGGTGTTTGAGGTTTCCCCGACGGTCGGATGCTCAAACAACTTGTGTTTGAGGTTTTACCCGACAACAGTCGACTGGTGGTATATACCAATCGACTAGTGAGAGTCGACTATTGTTCGACTGCGTCGTATGCCATGGCAGTTGACTGATAGTATTGGACAGTCAATTGATAGCTTGAGCAATCGCCTATCATGGAGGGAAGTCGACTGATGGTTGAGGAAGCGGGCATAAAATGTTTCAGTTGTCTAGTGGTATGTACCAGTCGACTGGTGAGAGTCGACTATTGTTCGACTGTGTCGTATGTCATGTGATCGAGTGATTGGACAATCGATGGGCGATCACGCCATGGAGGCGATCGTGATGGTCGAGGAAGCGGGCACAAAATATTTCCGAGTCGACTACTAGGGTTTGATAGTCGACTTGAGGCTATGAGTAGTCGACTGATGGGTCTGATCAATCGACTGCTAGGTATCCATTAGAACTTTTTCAGTGTTGATTAAGTCGTTGTCTCACAACAACTACAGGAGCAGTCGACTGATGATCACGAGCAGTCGACTACTAGGCACTGAATCTGCTCGAGACAAGCATAAAAGGAGGAGCTTGGGGAGGATTTCCACAGTGATTTTTGGTGAGATTTTGGAGGGGAATTTCTTCTGCATTCCAGACCTTCATGACCAAACCAAAGAAAGAAACAAACAAGTGATCAAAGCAAAGTGTTGTAAAGTTTTCCTTTACTTGTATTTCATTTTGTCTTTACATTTGTCTTGTACTTTTGTATTACGTTTTGTAATTTCTTGTACGAGGTTTCTCCACCTCCGACTTGTTGTTGAGAAGGAGTTTGAGTAGTGGTGTGAGCATTACTCGCGCTCGTTGAGCTCACCCCGTGGAGTAGGAACCCTAAGGTTCCGAACCACGTATATCGCGTATTGTGATTGTGCTTGTGTATTCATTTTTCATTACTATTATTTTCGCTGCATATTAACGAGTATTGTAGACAAGCACATGATGAACGAACGATTTCCATCAAGCACAAGAAAAGGCTATTCAACCCCCCTTCTAGACAAGCCACGATCCTCAAACAGACAAGACAATCGTTATCAAATTTTGGCATCGTTGCCAGGGAGTGTAATGGTGCTTAGTAGACTTAGGATTGTTTATTCATTTTTCTAAAAAAAAATCAAAAATCAAAATTTTTGTTTAGGGATGCATTCTTTTATTTCTTGTATATCCATGTACTTGGTCATGTTTATTTCCTGTGTCTTTTGATTGTGTTTGTTAGTGTTTTAGGAAAGACCAGAAATCTCTTGCAACATGGATTCATATTATCAGTCATTTGGAGATCTTAGTGATACTTACTATTCAAGCACTGGGTAATATGAGTATTATCATCCTGAACATTAGCAGTGTTAGTACCAGCCTCAATATCATCAACCTGATCCTCAGTATTCTCAGTATCATCAGCCATATCAGCAGGACAGTTGGGGAGATCAATCACGTTACACATATGGGATATCACAACATTTAGATGCACATAACTCTTCTACATATCAGAGTCCATTGAAATTTCAGAACTACAATGAACAAGCTTCTAACCCTAGCCAACAAGAAAATTCAATACAAGATTTGAGGAAGTTTATCTAACAGCTAGCTATAAAGCGAATGGAAATGACCTGTGGTCTCTATTCCCAATAAGAAATTGAAGCATCAGAGCATGAAATGGAAAGTCAGTTAGATCAACTTAGATTATCCATCCAGCAGATGCAGGCACAAGAAGTCATTTAACCTTCATTAGAGGGTATTCCTCATTGCTTTATGTCGAGCCAGACTAATGTGCTTGAAAAGATGGCTTACAGGGTTGGGGATATGCTTGGTTCTACTTCTACAACTCTATAAGACCCGTCTTCTGCTTTACATGGTGATGATGTAATTTCTGATGCTCCAGATATTGATGTGAATGCTAATGTTGGGAACTTTGAAGATAATGTTGATGCATGCAGAACACTAGATGAGAGTATTATTATTGTAGATCTTCTTGTTGATGATGTTGCATGCGTAATTATGGATGAAGTTGCTGTTGTGTCAGAGGTTGAGAATGATGATATGGGTGTGTTGCTAGTTCCTCCTGTTGGTATTATAGTTTTAGAGGAGACAATGCCTATAGAATTATCATATTTAGCTATGCAACAACCTGTCAGGCATGATCAGAAGTCAATTCTCACAGGAGTGGTGGATAGTTGGACACCCCCAAACTGGACACTCCCACCTGAGATCGAGTCTCCAAAAATTTTACTAATGAAGGCCCTGACATATCATGCAATTGTCCAACCTCCGGGCTGGAAACTCTAATGAATTGCCTCCGACCACTAGAGATTACATGTGATGAGGCGATCATTTCGGAGGGAGCAGCATGAAACTACCCTGATCACATCAAGAAAGCACTCACCTCCATTCAGTCCAACCCACTCCCAACATGGATGTTAAAGTTGAATCTTCTTCAACCACCGGGAAGGGATTTTCTTTCGGAGCACTCCACACCTTGCGTGGATTCTTCTACTGAATCTTCTTCAACCGCCAAGACCTCAGGGGAGTTTGCTCCATCTCTCTTCTTTTCTTTTCATTCTATATACATTTCTTCTACTTTATTTGTTTTTGTTTTACTTGTTATGTTTCGTTTGTTGAGTTTTTGTTTTGTCGGGATTTTGAAATAAATTTCCTTTGCATTCTTTTATATCATCTTAGAAGTTGTGAAAGCTAGTTAAATTTGATTGTCGAGTTTAAGGGATTTATTGTCATGAATGGATTATCTGATTACATATGCTTACTACTTGGTGATGGATTCTATGTTAATAGATTGAGATGATTTTTTTTCATTCCTAGTGAGGATTGTGCCTGTTTTTATTGCTTGTGTGTGGTGCACTTGTGGTTATTGTAACTCTTGAACTTGCTTTGATTATTTTGAGACCACAATAGGTTTGCATGATTACTAGGAAGGCAATCTCACTGGTTTCCCTTTACTACTTTTGTTGCCACATGTTACTCAAATAATTTCCTTATCATACGCCATGCCATTTTCATTATTCATTCTATTATCTTTCTATTCCTACATCATGTCATTTCTTTTCCATTTCTATTTTGTGATGTGGAATATTGGATGTTCCATGACGAGTTTTTGCCTGGGATGGACAAAAGTTTAAGTGTGGGGAAGAGAGTAGCTCAGGAGAATTCAATGTAAGCATAGGCATGTCGTGCTTGATCACCATGGACAAGCCGTGTTTTTATTTTTATAGCTAAGCTTGATGCATTTTTTAGAACATAGGGAAGAGCACAGCATGTCAAGGAAAAACATTGGAAAAAAATGAAAAAAAATGGAAAAAAAGTTGAAAAAAAGCATTTGGCCAAAACAATAAAGGCAATTAAAAAAAATCTTTGGCATGTTGTGCCGTTTTTTATGTGTGTGATAGTATTTTTGTGATAGACATCCCTTATTGCAACTATTGAGAGATTTATTGTATATCATCTATGGATTTGTATTGTGAAAGTGATAGGGGTTATTTACATGTTTAGTGAATTATAAAAATCTATCTTGGATGAAAACTTTTGGGGCATTACTTTCTTGTACTCATCTATGTAGCATTTCAGTATTACCATATCTTCTTGCATTTCTATAGCTATTTCATTTCTTACCTTTCTTTCCTTTCACACATATTATCATTTTTCTTGTATTCATGATTCCCTTACATTCCTAATAAGCCTTCAATAATTGTGCATTCTTATGTGTATATAGTGGTGAAGGTAGAAGAAAAGTAAACATATGGTAGTGCATAAACCATGAGTAGCTTGAGTGAACTCTACTATTATATGCTTATGAGAGCGAGAGAAACAACCACTTATCTTGTGAGGCTTAATCATTCATAGTTTATTCAGGATGGATTAAAGTCACCATGTTTGTTAACCTGTGTAAGATTTAAGTCCATGATTCCTTGAGTCTTTGAGATTTGACAATCCTAGGTAACTTTCTTTCACGATTTTCTATGTATGCTTGGGAATTGCTAGGGAAATATACCTTCAGTTTACTTTTAGTTTTCTTTGCTTGATCGGGACGTGCAAGAATAAGTGTGAGGGAATTATAACTACCATTTTATCATATTATTTTGGTAATTAATATTAATGTTTTTATACTCTTGAGTTATTTATTGTCGATTATTTGCATATTTTATGAGTTGGATTCATTTTGGACCTTATTGTAAATTCTCTTAAGTTTTGAACTTATATGCAAATTTTATCTTTATTTGTAAGAGATCGAGATAAGCCAATGGACTAGACTTAAGTTGGATCAAATATAGCTTTATCTAGGGTCATAATGGGCATTTCAAACTGATTTAATTTGAGCCCTTAATCAAGATCGAAGGTAATTCAATCAAGATATCAGATCTGAGCAATATGGACCGTCCGATGAAAGCAGCTTGATTCGGAGCTATCTATATAGATCTGGAGAGATCCGGTCCGTACATTTAGATTTGGACATCTTAGCCTTCATCTAGATTAACCGATCATGAACGTCCAAGCAGATTGATCAGATCCCTTCATTCACAATCGGGGAAATCTTAAGAATTGGATGCATAGCCTCCTTAATTGATTAATCAAGGCATTTAACCCTATCTTTAATTGACGGTTGGGATTTGATGGGGAATGGATCGGACGGTCATGGAAATTGGCCTTAAAATTGCAACATTTCCTCACCGAGTAGATCACGCGACATACAGAACCGCAGCGACCTTCTCCTCATCGTGCGAGCGACGATCTTCCTCCACAGCAATAGCAAAAGCTCCGACATCCCATCTCTGGTGGCACTTCCCTCCATCTCCGGAGTTGATCCCTTCCCATCCCGTCGGCCGATCGAGATGCGGGGTTTTTAACAGCTCAGTCGGTAGTGAGCGGAGGTAGGGATTCTGGTCCACACTCTTCACCGGCGAACTTTCCAGTGCCTGCGACCGGAGATGAGATGCCTCGGTTGGACATGATTTAGAAAGCCGAGGTCAACTCCTATTGCTGGGATTTGGCAACATCCTTTTCCATCTTCGGCAGCTTCTTTGACAATGCAATTCTGACGACAGAGCAACTTTCCAGCGTCGGTGAAGAGCTTATAACCCACTGTTTCTGTTCCCCTCCTTCCCATGGCCAGGATTTGGCTGCTCCACCTTCGAGACCCATCCCTTAGCTGACGAGATTCAACAGCTGTGCAATCCATGATCGGAGCAGAAGGTTAGCTTCTAGTTTCAGTTCAGCTCTTGCCGGAGGATCCTCCGGCAAGGAATCCATCCATTCCAACGTTGGAGGGGGATGTCGGGTCGTCGTCATCATTGGAGAGGGAAGTCCCTTCTCTGGGTGTTGTGGATATTGATTTACTTATCTTTGGAATTTATTATCATCATGATGAATTGAATTTTGTTATCAACCCCTAATTGTTATTGTTGAAGTTTCATTTGTAGCTTATGTTGTAGTTTGACTTGTAGTTTAATGTATAATTTAATTTGTAGTTAGTTTGTAGTTTGATTCATAGTTAATTCATAGTTTACCTTATATTTTAATCAGTAGATTCATTTGGTTGTTTAGTTGTAGTTTAATTAGGATGTTTAGTTTAGAGTTTAATTTGTAGTTAATGAGTTTGACTGGTTAATTGCAAAGCTTAGCTTAATTGTTTGTTAGTTTGATTACTTGCATGTTTAAGTGTTATTTTCATTAGTTTGGAGTGTTTAACAATATGTTAGATTTATTTCATATTTTTCTTTACACTCATGTTATTTTACATCTGAATTGTTGTTTAAATTCCTACATTGTCTTTATGTTTTTGAATGCTCTTCTTTGAATGCTTAGTTTACATCTTCTTTAATTTCATTACCATCATAGTTTAGTAAGATTAAGGCTTTAATTACTTGCATTGTCTTCCATTCAGTAGAATTAGTCTTTTAAATTCCAAACCCACATTTGAAATTGAAAATCCAAAGAAATAATTAGCAATCCCAAGGTTACTATTCTATCGATTACACTCATTGGGAAACGATCCGGGCCATTCACTATGCTACATTAGTGTAGAGGGGTTCGGTAAATAATTTAGAATGGTACCATGACAAGAGAATTGTTATCATTTGGTCATGCATATAGTGTTTTGGTTCCTTCCAGCACTTAGTTGTTAGTCACTTTAAGCTGTCTCAGTAATATTTTCAAAAATTACTCCTTAGGGCAGGTAAGTGCCTAAAAGCTGGAGGCCTTAGGAAAGTTATAGCATGACGACTTAACTCATTGTAGAACGAGTATCCCTTAAGAAAATTCTCTCAGCACATGCTCGAAAAGCTAACTTAGTGAACTTTTAGAACATATCTATTTGCTTTGATTGAAAATACCACTTGATAACTTTAGTTAGCATGCTAAATATGGAACAATACTTTTAAAATTTCATGGCACTGAGGTTTGCTTGAGGACAAGCAAAGATCTAAGTCTGGGGGAATTGATGTGAGCAAATTATATAGGGTTTTAGGAGTAGTTTTAGTACACATGTCATTGCATTTTATACATATTTCATGCATATTCTTCCTTGTTTTGCATTCATTTCCTATTTTCTAGTTCGGAGATATAGTTTTGTTAATTATGTGTAGGATGACATTTTTTGAGCAAAAATGGAGCAATTTGTGGAGCACGGACCTTAGGGAACATGCACTAGCCATGTCCCAAGACATGGACATGTTTTCAAAAATAAATGGATCAAAACGGAGGCTCCAGAAATCCACATGGCCGGCTATGTGAAATCTACATGGCCGATCGTGTGAAATCCACACGGCTGTGTTAAAATTCTAGCCCAATTTTCAGCCTAGATTTCAGTCGTTTCTAGCCTTGCACATGACCCGACCATGTGAAATTCACATGGCAATGTGGCGGCGCCACAAATTTGATGAAATAGGGTTTTTTTAAGCATTTATGCAAAGCCGGAGCTGCCTATATATATAGGAAACTTGTCTAAGAAGCTAGAGGAGGAGGAGAGAAGCCCTAGGGCTCCCAGACCCTAGAGGAGGCCCCAACGGCTAGAACGACAAATGGTGCCCTAAAAAGCACCAAAGACTCGCAACGAGGATGAAGAAAGTGGCTAGGAGATTCATCCTGACGCTCCGACATTATGGAGAACAACTAACACATGCATATTGGTTAGGATAAAGAGTATCTTCTTTATCCTCTTATTCTATTTTCAATGTAATGATGTTTTCTAAGTTGTCTTGTGTTTATTCTTCCTTGTTTGTGGAGTAGATACTTTGATTCTAGGATTAGGGAGTAACTTGTGTTTGTGGACATGTTAGTGTAAATAGTCATTTATCTCCTTTGATTCTATTTGTAGTTTTGTGTGTTGAGATTTATGAAGATTGTGTTTTGATTCTAATTCTGTTGTGCATAGTTGATACAACGGGTGATAGCCTTCATATCAAAAACTTAGGAGAATCAAGGATGAGCCTTGCGGTCATCCTACCTCTCGTAATCTTAGAAGATACAATATGATAGGATAGGATATGAAATAAGATCCACCTCTACGTAGGGATTGTTAGGACGTCATGGTACCCAATTACCTATCCTAGCAGAAGGGCCAAAGTAGGAGAAATTAACTCTAGAAGGGTTGAGGGACCTTAGTGACAGAGGGCTCCCAATGGTATCAACCCTTTGAGCTCTGATGATCCAAAAGGTAAACTTGGTTAGGAATAGGTAGCTCCCAGTAGAAGCAAAAGTTCATCGGGCAATTACATATTGATCCACCCTCAAGATCATAATTAGAGATCTTAACGCACCTAATGGATAAAATGTTCAATGACGCACAAATGAAATCGAAGTCCTAGAATCTTTTTTGAGATCTTCGAACCAACCTTCACTTCCTCCGAGTGACACCGTACTAGAGTTAAGACTACCGTCAACCTCTCAACCTATACTCTTAGGAGATTTATTACGAACAACAACATCCACTGGACAGACAATATTCGAATCTCAGTCCCTGTGGAATCGATAATCTTTTATTACTTGATGACACCCATGCACTTGCGGGCATTGAGCACGAGCGCGCGGTACGAGTCCCTGATGAATCCCGTCGGAGATTTGAGAGCCGTGCTTGCGTGAATCATAAATCGACTCGATTCTAGGAATTAGCTAATTTCCTACTTAAGCATGCTATGATATTGTACAACTTATCTTCTAAGGGAGAGTTTACCTTGTCTAGTCCTTCGAAAATGGATGTTGATCCGTGGCTTGTCTCAGACTTAGAGTCAGACTCAGAGTCTGACTTGAAGCTTGACTCAGCTTCGTTAGTTGCCATGAATGCGATGAAGCCATTCTTTAGTTTTTTCGCATCCAATTCCTCTGGTTGTTGGGATGTATACTGAAAAGTCTATCTTTTGTATGAACATCTTTATTTTGAAATAAGAATTACATGATCATTGTTTGCATATTTATGGTTATGCATATTGTCTAATACATTACATTATAGATAACATGGTGTGTAGTGTCACACGGGGGATCATGTTATCAGTTCCTTGTAAAGTATAAGTAAAGGCTCACAACCTAGATGGTTATGGACAAACCATTGGAATGGTTGTAGTGTGATTTGGTATTGGTTTGTCTTGGCCATTGAATTACACTAGTACACTTTGTGTGTATTGAGCAGGACCGACTTAGAGGTGATTCGATTTATTGTTAACTACATAATCGAATCGGACCTCACATATTATGTTGTACATGCTCTTAATCCCAATATAATAAAGGGCACATATACTTAGTATTCATTTCTTTGATTTACCAATGGGCGAGATTTATAGAGTAATCGATAGGCTCGGTAAGTTGGGAAATGATATTATTTATATGGTGTGCCGTTGATTATAGGAGGAAACCGTGTCCTATATATAAGGATAATGATGTCCCCTTGAGGAGCTCATAAGGTTCATCATGTAAACCCTGTAGGTGGACTTGGTCCGGCATGATAATAAGGTTGAGTGGTACTACTCATGGAGTTAGATGTTGATTAATTAATTGTCAGTAAATTAATTAATCGACGGACATTCGAGATCTTAAACACGGGGAGATATATATACAAACAATATATGGAGCCCATATTAACTTATGGAGGTTGGTGAGGTAGATCAATGATAATCCTCTAGTGGAATGGATTATCATTAATGGATCAGACTGTTGGAATGTATACTGAAAGCCTAGCTCTTTTATATGAACATTTTTATTTTTAAATAAGAATCACATGATCATTGTTTGCACTTTATATTTATTATATGTGTGCATATTGTCTAATACTTTACATTGTAGATAACATGGTGCTTGGTGTGGCACAGAAGATCATGTTATCAGTCCCTTGTAGAATATAAGTATAGGCTCACAACCAAGATGGTTTTAGACAAACCATTGGCATGGTTGTAGTGTAGCTTGGTATTGTTTTGTCTTGAACATAGAGTTACACTAGTACACTTAGGTGTATTGAGCATGACCGACATAGAGGTGATTCAATTTATTGTTGACTACATAATTGAATCGGACGTCGGATATTATGTTGTACATGCTCTTAATACCGATATAATATCGGGCACATGTACTTAGTATTTATTTCTTTGATTTACCAAAGGGTGAGATTTAAATGGATTAAATCAATATGCCCGGTAAGTTGGGAAATGATATTATTTACATGGTGTGCCGTTAATTATAGGAGGGAACCATGTCCTACATATTAGGTTGATGATGTCCCCTTGAGGAGCTCATAAGGTTCATCATGTAAACCCTACAGGTTGACTTAGTCAACATGATGATAAGGTTGAGTGGTATTACTCGAGGAGTTAGATGTTAATTGATTGATGGTCAGTAAATCAATTAATTGACGGACATTCGATATCTTAAACACGGGGAGATGGATGTACAAATAATGTATGGAGCCCATATTAATTTATGGTGGTTGGTGAGGTAATTCAATGATGATCCTCTAGTGGAATGGAACATCATTGATGGATCAAGTTTTTGTAGTTCCGATCTATCGGGTGGCCAAGATCCAACTCCTCCTCATGGTCCCAATCGTAGCCTAATATAAACCTCATGGAGCCTAGATCCAATGATGGAAAACAAAACTCTAGATCCGACGGTGGAGATTAACTCTCTAGAATCGATAGTTGAGATTAAATCTCTAGATTTGACGGTTGAGATTAAATCCCTAGATCTGATGGTGGAGATTAAATCTCTAGATCCGACGGTTGAGATTAAATCTCTAGATCCGACGATTGAGATTAAATCCCTAGATCCGACGGTGGAGATTAAATCTCTAGATCCGATGGTTGAGATTAAATCTCTAGATCCGACGGTTGAGATTAAATCCCTAGAACCAACGGTGGAGATTAAAACAAGGCTTAAGCCCAACTCTATAAAAGGGGGCTTAAGGTGGGTGGCAAGATTGGTTGTTGTTAGTGGTTTTTGGAGATTAGGGTTTGGCTATCATTAGCTTGGCCGGCAAGAAACCCTAGGGAGGTTAGGGTTTGGTTGGGCAGCTAGGGTTTGGAAGGTGGAGTGGGCGGCAACAATAGGAGAGGTTCTCTTCTTCTTCCTAAGGGGTTTCCGGCACCTATCTCTTTTCCCTCTACCTTGGTCGGCGCTCAACCTATTCCTCTTCTCCTCTTCACTCCCTCTTGGCCGGCGACACTAGGATCTAGGGATTGTTCCGTTGTTCGGTTCCTTGGTTGACCATCTTGTTCTCTCTTTTTTTGGGGTTGGCGGCATCAAGTCTTTGTGGCTTGGTGGTTGGATCAAGCAAGAAGGGAAGGAGAGTTCTTCTTTCTTTTGATTGAAGAAGATCTAGGAAGCTTCAACTTGTGGAGGATCTTCGCCCACACGAAGTCTACAAGGAGGTTAGGACATATGATAGAAGATCGAGAGGTATAAAAGTTTTACAAGTTTTATTATTTATCTTTGTATGTTCTTATTAATATGTTTGTATGTGTTGATTATACATGTCTACATCCATATGTATTTGTATAATCATGGACCCCGAAGATAAACACAAAAACCGGTGATCCATCCGTCGTCTATTCCGCGGCTAACCGACTAGAAGAGTTTTGTTGCTTGGACAACTAGTTTGTTCAAGCGATCGCTCGAGTCATTAGCACGACGACGAATTGGTTGAGCTTAGGAAACTCATCCCATCCGGATTAGTTTTCATTAGTGAAAATTTTAATCCGGGGACATGGGAGCCAACGAGCCTCCGAGCATGCCATCAAAGACTTTATATTAGCTTGATCCATTGGGTGACCAAGATCCAACTCCTCCTCATGGTCCCTATCGTAGCCTATTAAAACCCTCATGGAGCCTAGATCCGATGATGGAAAATGAAACTCTAGATCCAACAATGGAGATTAAATCTCTAGATCCGACAGTGGAGATTAAATCTATAGATCCGACGGTGGAGATTAAAACTCTAGATCCGACAGTGGAGATTAAATCTCTAGGTCCGACGGTTGAGATTAAATCTCTAGATCCGATGATTGAGATTAAATCCCTAGAACCGATGGTGGAGATTAAAAGGAGGCTTAAGCCTAGCTCTATAAAAGGAGGCTTAAGGGGTGGGCAGCAAGAACATGGAAGAGAGATTAGGGTTGGGGCGGCAAGCTTTGGGCGGCTAGGGTTAGGGTTTTGGCTTGGGCGGCAATAAGGTGGAAGGTTGAGGTTTGTTTCCTTTCTCTTCTTCAAGAGTTGGCCGCCGCCCATCATCACCCTCTCATCCTTGGCCGGCGCCCATCCCCTCCCTTTATTCTTCCTTGGCCGGTGTCCTCTCCACTCCTTGAGGCCGGCGACAACCCTTCTTCAAGGTTGGCCGACGCTCCATCACCCATTCCTTGGCCGGCGGCAACATCAAGTCCTTTGACTTGGTGGCCAGTTTTAGAAAGGAAGAGGAGTTTCATTTCATTCTTCCCTTTGTTCGGAGCGAGCAAGGAAGGGAAGAACGTGTTCTAGGAGGCTTTGACTTTTGGAAGATCGTCGCCCACACGACGTCCAAAAGGAGGAAGGACATATGATAGAAGACCTTGAGGGAAACAAGAGATATAAATCTTGTTTTGCTTTCCTTTTGTTTCTTTGTATATTGTATGTATGGTATGTGGCTAAATTTAATTGGACCCTGAATACGAACACAAAAACAGACGATCCATACATCGTTTATTCCGCGACTATTCGAAGAATAGAGGTTGGTTGCTTGAACAACAAGTTTGTTCAAGTGGCCACTCTAATGGAATGACACGATGATGGAATGGTAGCTTGGGTAATCCCTAATTGTCATGGATTATTTTATTTTAATCCGGGGATGAAGACAGGATCGCCATGAACAAGCAACCGAGTTGAAGCGGGAAGCGAAGTTTCCTACCTTCAAGTGGTATCAGAGCCACGGTTTCCAGTTTTGTGTTTAGGATTCGGTTACTTTTATGCACTTTTCATATATTATATGTGTCGGATAATAGTAGGATGTACGTAGGTTAACTTTTTGGTTGCAGGCATAGGATCCAACTATTATGACCATATGTGTGTTTGTGATTGTATGTGTGTAATTGTATATTATTTGAATCCTCGGGGTTGACGAGCCTAGTATTTAATTTTTATAATTAAGTACGACATTATTTAGCCACTCTTTTATTTTAGTTTACTTTCAATATAGATTACATGTACACTCCTTCGTGGAGTATAGGATTGATGCATGTAAATTTAAAAATAATTTTTCTCGGCTCAGATCTCCAGATGGCTTGTACATGGCCTAGGGAGAAGCAGACGAGATGGCGATATGACGGGAGGCATATTGGAGACAAAATTCATTATAGTTAGAAAATATTTTTTTTTCATATTTATTGCTTTTTGTTTGATATGCATGTCGTAGGCTAGGAAAATTTCTCAATTCTAAATTACTAAGTGAGACGGGGATATATTTATAAATTCCCACGACCTCCATTACAATTTGACATGTGATGCATACAAACTTGCGCGTCGGCTCTGAGTGCCTTCCTCCCCATCGGATGAGTTTGTTTGCAGATCACAAGGTCGAATATGGTTATAAAAAATTATTAAGGAGCGTGTGTACTTCCCCATCGGAAGGCACATAACCCGAGATAATTACCTTGGTACCAAGTAATGGTGAGCACTTAGATACAAATATAAGTATCCTCCCCATCGAAGTCACTGCTTTTATTTGTAGGGCCAAAGAGGAACCAACTATTAATTTTATTTGTCAAAAAGTTAGGTTGACAAGATAGTGAAATTAATGGGTAAAACCTCCTCTTACAAATGTAGAATTCGTATACGTCCACACTATCGTGGCATACGATATTCTCGGTGTTTTGAGGTGTTGGTTGATTTTAAAAATTTTATTGTTTGAGGAATCAATAATTTTTTTTGAAATCTAATGTTTTGATCTATGTGATTCTTAGGTTTTTCAAAATGTCTTTCAACCCACTTGTTGTGATTCTGAAAGAAAATAAACTTACTGGACCCAATTATGTTGATTGGAAGAGGAATCTTGACATTGTCTTGACTGCTGAGGAGTACAAATATGTACTCTTCAAAGAGTGTCCTCTTAAGCCTGCGGATGATTTTGGGGAAAAGGAGAAGGAGAGTTATAAGAAGTGGATTGAGGCTGATGAGATGGTGCGATGTTACATTTTGGCATCTATGTCAAATGTACTACAACATCAGCATCAAGCCATGCCCACTGTTTATGACATGATGCTCAATCTCAAAGAGCTTTTCGGACACCAGAATCAGGCTACAAGGCAGGAAGCAATGAGGAACTTGATGACAACCACCATGATCGAGGGAACACCCATGAGGGATTATGTTCTCAAGATGATGGCTCATTTGAATGAGCTGGAAGTCCTCGGAGCTAAGATCGATGGGAAAACCCAGGTCGATATCAATCTCCAGTCTCTACCTAGGAGTTTTGAGCAGTTTCGCCTGAACTACAACATGAACAAGAGGTTGTATTCGTTGGCGGAGCTTCTGACAGAACTCCAGGCGGCAGAGGGGCTTTTTCGTTAGAGTGCTCAGGCATAGGCCATGGTTGCCCAAAAGGTTTCTACTTCTAAGCCAAAAGGCAAGAAGAAGAAGAAACAAGCTGGGGAAAAGGTGACAGAAGGAACTCAAGGAGGAGTGAAGAAGTCGAAAGGCAAGTGCTTCACATGCAAGCAGACTGGACACTGGAAGAAAGACTTCCCCAACCGGAAGCAGAACAAAGGTATATCTTTTGGTCTAGTCGTTGAAACATGTTTAGTGGTGTTATCTACCGGCACTTGGTGTGTAGATACGGCAACCACTGATCATGTCTATAATACTTTGCAGAGGTTCCAAGAAACCAGACGACTGGCTGAGGGGGAGATTACCGTATACTTGGCCGATGCCACGAAGGTGGCGGCTGTTGCAGTGGGAGATGTTTATTTGTCTTTTGAGAGGAATAAAGTTTTTGTTCTTAAAAATTGCCTTTATGTATTTTTATTTAGAAAGAATTTGATTTCGATTTCTAAATTATTTATGGATGGATATTCTATTTCTTTTAATGACAGAGTTGTTATAAAAAGGAATAGGAAGATTATCTGTTCTGGTGCATTGATAGAAAATTTATATACACTTGAACCAAAAGCTCCCACGATGCAAATAGAAGTTAATAACTCATCTTCTAATTCCAATAAGAGAAAAGAACCTTCGAAGATGAACCAAACATATCTTTGGCATCTAAGGCTTGGTCATATTAACCTAAGCAAATTTCAAAGGTTGATAGCTGATGGACCTCTGAGTTCATTAGTGGTGGAAGACTTCCCACCCTGTGAGTCTTGCTTGGAAGGTAAAATTACCTAGAGGCCTTTCAAGGACAAGGGGTATAGAGCCAAAGATGTGTTGGAATTGGTTCATTCTGATTTTTGTGGTCCTATGTCTATCCAGGCAAGAGGTGCTTTTGAGTATTTCATCTCTTTCATAGATGATTATTGAAGATATGGATACATTTACTTGATGCGCCGCAAGTCTAAATGCTTTGACAAGTTCAAAGAATTCAAGGCTGATGTGGAGAAACATCAAGGTAAAAGTATCAAGACACTATGATCTACTCGTGGTGGTGAGTACCTCTTTTGAGAGTTTAGGAATTACTTATCAGAGGCTGGGATTCAATCCCAATTGTCTGCACCTGGCACATCCCAGCAAAATGGTGTAGCAGAGCGAAGGAATAGGACTCTTATGGAGATGGTTAGATCAATGATGAGTTATTTTGAGTTGCCAGATTCGTTCTGGGGATATGCTCTAGATATGACAGTGTATATTCTGAACTTGGTACCATCTAAATCAGTGCCTTCTACTCTCACAGAATTGTGGACTGGGAGAAAGCCTAGTCTGAGACATATTCGGATATGGGGGAGTCCAGCACATGCGCTGAAGGCAGATGCTGGTAAGTTGGAACCTCATACAGAAGTGTGCATGTTCGTTGGCTATCCTAGAGGAATGAAAGGTGGTTTGTTTTATATTCCTAGAGATCAAAGGGTGATCGTTAGCACGAACGCTAGATTTCTAGAGGAAGACTATGTGATGAACCACAAGCCCATAAGTAAGATTGTTCTGGAGGAATTGAGAGGGGAAATCACTACTTCAGTACCACCAGCACAAGAGGATATACCATAAGTCACTACACCGCGTGTCACAGAGGATACACAGGTGATACCTCTTCGTAGTGGGAGGGTTGTTAGACAGCCTGATAAATTCATGTTCTTGGGAGAATCTTTTGATTTGGTCCCTGGGAAACATGAACCTAATCCCTGGACATATGACGAGGCAATCCAAGATAAAGATGTGGTATCTTGGCAAAGTGCAATGAATACTGAGATTGAATCTATGGATTCAAATCAGGTTTGGGAGCTAGTAGATCAACCCAATGGTGTAAAAACCATTGGATGCAAGTAGATCTACAAAAGAAAGAGAGGAATAGACGGGAAGGTTGAGACCTTCAAAGCAAGGCTTGTTGCAAAGGGGTATACTCAGAAAGAGGGAATCGATTATGAGGAGACATTTTCGTCAGTAGCCATGCTTAAGTCTATCCTAATTCTCTTATGTATTGCTGCTCATATGGATTATGAGGTATGTCAGATGGATGTCAAGACAGCTTTCCTTAATGAAAGTCTTGAGGAAAACATCTATATGAAGCAACCAGAATGATTCATTACAAAGGAAAAAGAGAATCTTGTGTGTAAGCTTAATCGGTCCATTTATGGATTAAAGCAAGCTTCGAGGTCTTGGAACATCCGCTTTGATGAGGTAATCCAGTCTTATGGATTTATTCAAAGTCCGGATGAGTCTTGCGTATACAAGAGATGTGACGGAAACATAGTGGTATTTCTTGTACTATACGTAGATGACATTTTGTTAATTGGCAACAATGTCAAAGTGTTATCGGACGTAAGTGAATGGTTGTCCAAACAGTTTGATATGAAGGACTTGGGAGAAGTGGGACACATCCTTGGGATAAAGGTTATAAGGGATCGCAGGAAAAGGATGTTGTGCTTATCTCAAGCTTCATACATAGACACCATTTTGGCTCGCTTTAGCATGCAGAACTCCAAGAAAGGTTTTCTACCTTTCAGGCATGGAGTTCCTTTATCTAAGGAGATGTGTTCTAGAACATCTGAGGAGATAGAGGAGATGAAGGCGGTTCGTTATGCTTCGGCAGTAGGAAGCCTCATGTATGTTATGCTGTGTACGAGACCGGATATCTGCTTTGTCGTTGGCATGGTTAGCAGATATCAGAGTAATCCAGGATAGGGATATTAGACTACGGTAAAGCATATATTGAAGTACCTGAGAAGGACTAGGGATTATATGTTAGTTTACCAGGCATATCAATTACTCCCTGTGGGTTACACAGATTCTGTCTTCCAATCTGATAGGGATAACAGTAAATCTACCTCTGGTTTTGTGTTTACTTTGGGAGGTGGAGCCATTGTATGGAGGAGTGACAAGCAGAAATGCATGGCATACTCCACCATGGAAGCTGAGTATGTGGCAGCCTCTGAGGTAGCCAAAGAAGCTGTATGGCTTAGAAACTTCTTGATGGACTTGGATGTGATTCTTAGTTTGCCCAGAACTATCACAATTTATTGTTATAACAGTGGTGTAGTTGCAAACTCGAAGGAACCACGAGCCCATAAGGCAAGTAAACACATAGAGCGCAAGTACCACCTGATATGAGAAATCGTAAAGAGAGGAGAAGTTGCTGTAGCCATGATTGCATCGGAGGATAACTTGGCAGATCCTTTCACTAAGGCCCTTCCAACGAGAGATTTTGATAGGCATGTGGAGGGAATGAGAATCAGATGTATGACAGTTTGAGGACAACATAGTCTTTTAGTATAAGTGGGAGATTATTAGGATGTATACTGAAAAGTTTATCTTTTGTATAAACATCTTTATTTTGAAATAAGAATCACATGATCATTGTTTGCATATTTATGGTTATGCATATTGTCTAATACATTACATTATAGAAAACATGGTGTGTAGTGTCACACGGGGGATCACATTATCAGTTCCTTGTAAAGTATAAGTAAAGGCTCACAACCTAGATGGTTATGGACAAACCATTGGAATGGTTGTAGTGTGATTTGGTATTGGTTTGTCTTGGCCATTGAATTACACTAGTACACTATGTATGTATTGAGCAGGACCGACTTAGAGTTGATTCGATTTATTGCTGACTACATAATCGAATCGGACCTCAGATATTATGTTGTACATGTTCTTAATCCCGATATAATAATGTGCATATATACTTAGTATTCATTTCTTTGATTTACCAATGAGCGAGATTTATAGAGTAAATCAATAGGCTCGGTAAGTTGGGAAATGATATTATTTATATGGTGTGTTGTTGATTATAGGAGGAAACCGTGTCCTATATATTGGGATGATGATGTCCCCTTGAGGAGCTCATAAGATTCATCATGTAAACCCTGTAAGTGGACTTGGTCCGGCATGATGATAAGGTTGAGTGGTACTACTCATGGAGTTAGATGTTAATTAATTAATTGTCAGTAAATTAATTAATCGACGGACATTCGAGATCTTAAACACGGGGAGATATATGTACAAATAATATATGGAGCCCATATTAACTTATGAGGTTTGGTGAGGTAGATCAATGATAATCCTCTAGTGGAATGAATTATCATTAATGGATCGGACTTTATGTGGGCTTGATCCATTGGGTGGGTAAGATCCAACTCCTCCTCATGGTCCCTATCGTAGCCTATTAAAACCCTCATGGAGCCTAGATCCGATGGTGGAAAATGAAACTCAAGATACAATGATGGAGATTAAATCTCTAGATCTGACGGTGGAGATTATATCTCTAGATCCGACGATGGAGATTAAAACTTTAGATCCGACGGTGGAGATTAAATCTCTAGGTCCGACGGTTGAGATTAAATCTCTAGATCTGACGGTTGAGTTTAAATCCCTAGAACTGATGGTGGCGATTAAAAGGAGGCTTAAGCCTAGCTCTATAAAAGGAGGCTTAAGGGGTGAGCGGCAAGAACATGGAAGAGAGATTAGGGTTGGGGCGGAAAGCTTTGGGTGGTTAGGGTTAGGGTTTTGGCTTGGGCGGCAACAAGGTAGAAGGTTGAGGTTTGTTTCCTTTCTCTTCTTCAAGAGTTGGCCGGCGCCCATCATCACCCGCTCATCCTTGGCCGGCACCCATCCCCTCCCTTTATTCTTCCTTGGCCGGTGTCCTCTCCACTCCTTGAGGTCGGCGACAACCCTTCTTCAAGGATAGTCGGCGCTCCATCACCCATTCCATGGCCGGCGGCAACATCAAGTCCTTTGACTTGGTGGCCGGTTTTAGAAAGGAAGAGGAGTTTCATTTGATTCTTCCCTTTCTTCGGAGCAAGCAAGGAAGGGAAGAACGTGTTCTAGGTGGCTTCGACTTTTGGAAGATCATCGCCCACACGACGTCCAAAAGGAGGAAGGACATACGATAGAAGACCTTGAGGTAAACAAGAGGTATAAATCTTGTTTTGCTTTCATTTTGTTTCTTTGTATATTGTATGTATGGTATGTGGCTAAATTTGCTTGGACCCCGAATATGAACACAAAAATCGATGATCCGTACATCATCTATTCCGCGGCTATTCAAAGAATAGAGGTTGGTTGCTTGAACAACAAGTTTGTTCAAGTGACCACTCTAATCGAATAACACGATGATGGAACGGTAGCTTGGGTAATCTCTAATTGTCATGGATTAATTTATTTTAATCCGGGGATGAAGACGGGATCGCCATGAACAAGCAAGCGAGTTGAAGCAGGAAGCGAAGTTTCCTACTTTCACTAGTGATGACTCGTCCCAAGTCGCTTTGAGTGATTTCTTCTTCTTTTTTTTTTCATTTTTTGGATTTTCTTCCTTCTTTAGATTCATGCACTCGGACTTGTAATGTCCCTTTCTATTGCACTTGTAGCATGTTACCTCCGATTTTGGTCTACTTGGCTTATTGTCGACCACCTTCTTCGCATCCTTTTTCATAAATTTCTTCCTTTGGTTGAATATTTTCTGGACCATGTTCATGTTAGTGAAAGCCCTAGAGCCAATCATATGATGAATTTTGTATGGAATTTATTGTATCATATTCCTATTTATAAAGCCATGGTTATTATATTTACTTGTATTGGTGCCAAATAACTAAGTATATTAACGTTCTTGAGTAGTATGTTCTTATCTATATCAATCGATTGGTTGAATCTATAATGAGATGATATAGAGAACACTACTCTTAATTATTCCTAGTAAAGTATTAACATTCAAGGACAATGTTAATGCGTAGAGACTAGCATGTAGGTCAACACGATGACTTGATCTCACAAGTCATGGATATGAGATATCAAGTTGACACATGGATATGCATTGGAGAATGTATACTGAATGACCCGCCATGAGAAAGTATAATGGATCGATATATGAGTGTCATATACTTTCTCATGTGGCTATTAGTATGACTATTAGTCCTTAGACCTGAAGTCACCATGGTTCCCTACATAAGGAGTTGCATACTTTGTCTTCGTCAAATGTCACCCGTAAATGGGTGGACTATAAAGGCGATTACTGGGTATGTAACAAATTATACGGAAGGATGTGAGTAATGTAGATTGGATCTATCCCTCCTATATGACAGGAGTGACATCGTTATTCTTGATAGAGTGAGACCGCGAAGTGCATGACCATGCCCAAATTAGTCAATATGAGATATTGAGCTCATTTGATTAGAGTGGGTCTACTTTGAGTTCAAGATATAGATTGTACCGAGGATGACACGGTCTATGCCTCAATTGGTCAATCTAGATGTCAAGGATAGAGGGACATTGTCACATATTGTGAGAGTCACAATTAGTAGTCACAAAGGTGATGTTGGATCTCAACATTCTTGTAACTTTGGTAGCAATGATGTGTTGCTAGATACCGCTCATTGCTTATGTTCCTAAATTGGTTTAGGAGCATTGCCAACGTTACAAGAACCTATATGGTCACACACAAAGGGAAATTAGATGGAGATTAGGTTCATATGATGAACCATGAGGATTAGGTTCATGAGATGAACCAAATTGGATTAAGAGTAATCCAAATTAGACTAATTTAGTTAGACTCAATTTGATTCAAGTGTTGAATGAGTCTAATTTAGATTTGATTCATTGAGTCATATTAAATTAATGAATAGAGATTCATTAAATCAAATTGACTTGAATCAATTGGTTAGATTTGATCAACCATGGGAGATAATAGGTCAAGTTTGACTTGACTTGAGAGGGAAGATGAATGGTCAATTTTGACTAGACCAATTGTTATGTCATGGTGACATGGCATGGGGGCTAGCCAATGATGATGTTCCACATCATCATGGAATTATCATTTGGTGACACCTCATGAGGAGACCAAGAGCCATTGGCTCTTGGAGTTAAATGCATGCATGTAATCCCCCAACTTGAAGTGGCCGACCACTTTATTCCATAAGGTGAAGTTATTTGGTGTGTAACTCCATCTTCTTCTTCCTTGGATCTTCTTCCTCTCAAGCTCTCTCCCAATCTTCTTCCTTGGCTGAAACTTCAAGGAGTGCTAGCATACTCTAGGTTGATTTTCTCCACTATTTGTCTGTGTAGATACCAATAGAGGAGTGTACACTTGACACTCTTGAGTTCCGGCAAGTCATTTGGACGAGTGGGATAAGCGAAGGGCGTCGCATCGAGGGTAACACTCTCATCATGTATATCTAAGGTAGATCTAGGTTTCCTTAAACACATACATGAATTTATTTTGTTATACTTTGCACGGATCCGTGGCCGGGCTTCCAAGGTTTCCGCAATGCAAAAAGCGGTTTTTGCAGCTTAGAAAGTCCAACAGTGGTATCAGAGTCACGTGCGAAGCATGTATGTATTTTAAATTTGTAGTTTTTATAGATATAAAAATTACAGATTTTTAAGTTTCTGTAAATTTCCTATTTTTATAGATTTTTGGGTATTTTTCTCGAAGAGTCGAAGCAACAAGTGTTGGGACACTTGTAGGCTTCAACCACCGAGAAAAACTCTCCGAAACGGTGAGTTCTCACTTTAGATTTTTGGGACAGTGACTTAAGTTGTTGTAAGATCAAGATGAGACACTCGCAAAGTTTATTTTGTGAGTAGGGGTGCTGCCCCTAACCCTGAAAGAGGCATTGTCCCGAGATCGCACCCGGAATCCGCTTAGTGGGACCGTTACGGAGATGTTACTCATAAAATTGAAAAAAAATAGGAAAATTATAGAAATTTTCTGTAAAATACATAATTTAGAATTATTCTGTGATAGTCATGACCCAAGAACCCCAATATGATTGGATAATAAATGTGTAGCAATTCATAATACGGCCTGCGTGTCATTTTTGTAGTTGTGCATGTTGTATAGGACATGCGACCTGCGCATTGTGCCTCTTCTTTTAAAATTCTAGTTGTAAATAGTTTTAGACTCGAATGTAACTCGAGTTTCATGTTTGTAATGTACAAAATAGAGCGGTGGAAGGTCCACTAGTAGACGGAGTTACGAGAAGGGTGCCGACGACACATGGCGGTCAAAGGACACGCTTGGAGAAGCCGCTAACCCTAGGTTAACCGTCTGATCTTCTCATTGGCTTGAGAAGATCGTAGTAGAGCCATGACCTAATCACACACACACACACACACACACACACACACACACACACACACACACACACACATATATATATATATATATATATATATATATATATATATATATATATATATATATTTGTTATGCTTGTATGCATGTGATGCATGCTAGTAGAATAATGCTTGTATGTATATGATGCATGCTAGAATAATGCTTGTATGTATGTGATACATGCTAGTGTAGGATAATAAAGGCCTTGATGCATATATGATACACATTCACGATTAGAATAGATCATAATCGAATCAACTCGAAAATGTCTACCAAGTCTTGATACCCATCACTACCTCGATCATTTGTTGTTGTTGAATCTGCCAAAGCAAAGCAACGCATATTATCTTGGTAGGATGCGGAGGGACAATCTTGGTCTCACCTATCACGGCTTGGGTTAGAGTAAGCTCAATTAGATTGAGTAAAAACTAGTTAACTCAATTGGATCGAGAAGAACTATAGGCATATTCTAACCGTTGGAAAGATAGGATAAGATCGCATTTACACTAAATCTTGGGCGATTTAGCCAAAGCTAACTCAAGGTCTTTTGTAAATGTGGGTCTTGATCCTATAAACAAGAGTTGCATAGAGATGTAATCAGTAATGTGTTACCTACCGATCATACTAAGTCTTGGGCGATTTAGCCAAAGCTAACTCAAGGCGTAGTATGATGTAGATCTTGTCCCGCAAGAATTATAGCTAGTTTGTATGAATCTAGTAATGTGGTTTGACCACATCCATAACTTGATTCTACAAAATTCCTATAATTCAGTGGGAGCATCATTTGATTAAAGGCATAATTAAATGATAAAAGGAATATGATATTAATTTTCTGCATTGTGTATGTTGTAGATTACTATGTCGACAAACACGAACACTCTCTCCCTGCGTTCTATCCATGAGAAGGACAAGCTCAATGGAGAAAATTTCCTGGACTGGTACAGGAACCTGAGAATTGTTCTCACCCAAGAAAGAAAACTGTACGTCCTGGAGCATCCCATTCCGAAGGTACCTCCTACCACTGCCTCGCGAACTGACAAAGATGCTTACAAGAAGCATCAAGATGATGCATTAGATGTATCATGCCTCATGATCGCGACCATGAACTCTGAGCTTCAGAAGCAACACGAGTTCATGAATGCTCATGATATGGTTGAACATCTTCGTCAACTATATCAAGGACAAGCAAGGCACGAGAGATATGAGATCTCTAAGGCACTATTTCAGTCCAAGATGCAAGATGGGACTCTCGTAGGTCCATATGTACTCAAGATGATTGGGTACATCGAGAACCTACAGAGGCTTGGATTCCCACTTGGCCAAGAGCTGGCCACTGACTTAATCTTGCAATATTTGCCACAAACCTACAATCAATTTGTCATGAATTACAATATGAATGAAATTGATAAGTCACTGCCTGAGATGCTCAGCATGTTGAGAACTGCTGAGCTCAACCTTAAGAAGGGAAAATCTGACTCCATTTTGATGGTGCAAAAGAAGAAAGGCAAGGGCAAGCCTAAAGGTAAGGGAAAGTCCTAAGCCAAGGGAAAAGGCAAAGAACTGAAACCTAAAGGAGGGGTGGCCAAAGAAGGGACTTGCTTCCACTGCAAGGAAGCTGGACACTGAAAGCGTAACTGCAAAGCATACCTGGAAGATCTTAAGAAGAAGAGAAGTGAGACTTCTACTTCAGGTATAAATGTTATAGAAGTCAATCTATCTATTTCTTCATCATGGATATTAGATATCGGATGTGCATCTCACATTTGTACTAATGTGCAGGCGCTTAGAAATGGCAGGGCATTGATAAAGGGCGAGGTGGACCTACGAGTAGGCAATGGAGCAAGGGTTGCTGCTATTGCTGTAGGAACTTATGATCTATCTCTTCCCACTGGGCTTGTACTAGAACTAGATGAATGTTGTTATGTTCCTGCTTTAACTAAGAACATAATTTTGATTTCTTGTTTGGATAGGAAAGGATTTACATTTATAATAAAGGACAAATGTTGTTCAGTTTATTTAAATGATATGTTCTATTGTAGTGCACCTCTAATGAACGGACTATACTTTCTAGACTTAGAGAGCCCCCTCTATAACATAAGTACCAAGAGGTTCAAGTCAAATGAGTTGAACCAAACATATCTCTGGCATTGTCGCTTAGGTCACATAAATGAGAGTCACATATCCCAGTTCCATAAGGATGAGTTGCTGGACTCATTTGATTTTGAATCATATGAGACATGCGAGTCTTGCCTTCTAGGAAAGATGACCAAGACTCCCTTTAGTGGACACAGCGAAAGAGCAACAGACTTATTAGGACTTATACATAGTGATGCATGTGGCCCTTTCAATGTTGCTTCTAAAGGTGGTTACAGGTACTTCATTACATTTACTGATGACTTCAGTAGATATGGTTATGTGTATCTGATGACACATAAATCAGAATCCTTTGAAAAGTTCAAATAATTCAAGAATGAAGTACAAAACCAGCTTGGCAAGAGTATTAAAATACTTCGATCAGATTGAGGTGGTGAATACCTTAGCCATGAGTTTCGTGACTATCTAGCTGAGTATGGGATTCTATCCCAACTCACTCCTCCTGGAACACCACAGTGGAATGGTGTATTCGAAAGAAGGAATCATACCTTATTAGATATGGTACGATCTATGATGAGTCACACAAATCTTTCTATATCCTTTTGAGGATATGCTCTAGACACAACAACCTTCACCCTTAACCGTGTACCATCCAAGGTTGTGATAAAGACACCATATACGATATGGACAGGGAGAAATCCCAAGTTGTCTTTAATGAGGATTTGGGGTTATGAGGCTTACGTTGGACGTCAAGTCTCAGACAAACTGGGACTCAAATCCAATAAGTGCTATTTTGTTGGATATCCCAAGGAGACTAAGGGATATTACTTCTACATTCCCAGTCAACACAAAGTGTTTGTGGCAAAGACTGGGGTTTTTCTAGAAAGGGATTTTGTTTCTAGAAAAACTAGTGGGAGTATGTTCAATCTTGAAGAAATTCAAGATGAGGACCATAGCACTGAGGCCTTGATGGAGGTTGAACAGGAACCACAAAGTGTTGTGGGTGATAAGGTTGTTGCACAAAGAGTTGTGGAACAACCACCTGTTCAGGTAGACCTACCTCTTTGCAGGTCTGATAGGGTACGTTGTCAGCCTGAGAGATACTCATTTCTCTTATCTGACCCTGATGATGTTATGCTTATTGAGAATGAGTCTACCTCCTATCAGGAAGCTATGATGAGCCCAGATTCTAAGAAATGGATAGATGCCATGAGATCCGAGATGGAATCCATGTACACCAACCAAGTATGGACTTTGGTTGATCCACCTGAGGGCGTCAAACCCATTGAGTGTAAGTGGGTCTTTAAAAGAAAGACTCACATGGATGGACTTACACATACTTATAAGGGTCGATTGGTGGCTAAAGGTTTCAAGAAAATTTATGGTATTGACTATGATGAAACCTTTTCTCCAGTGGCGATGTTTAAGTCCATTCAGATCATGCTTGCTATTGCATCATACCACGATTATGAGATCTGGCAGATGGATGTCAAAACCATGTTTCTGAATGGAAACTTGCTCGAGGATGTGTACATGACACAACCTGAGGGTTTTGTAGATCCATAGCATACTGGGAAAGAATGCAAGCTGCAAAGGTCCATTTATGGGCTAAAGTAAGCTTCTCAGAGCTGGAATCTTTGATTTGATGATGCAATAAAACAGTTTGATTTCATCAAAAATGAAGATGAACCTTGTGTCTACAAGAGGGTAAATGGGAACACAGTTGTCTTCCTTGTATTGTATGTGGATGACATACTACTCATTGGGAATGACATCCCTTCGCTACAGTCTGTGAAGACTTGGCTGGGGACGTGTTTCTCAATGAAGGACTAAGGTGAAGCAGCATGTATTATAGGCATCAAGATCTATAGAGATATATCTAAGAGATTGTTTGGCCTAAGTCAGAGTACATATATTGACACGGTATTACTACGGTTTGCCATGCAGAATTCCAAGAAGGGACTTCTGCCAATGTCATATGGTGTGAGTCTTTCGAAGACTCAAAGTCCCTCTTCTAGAGAGGAGAGAGACCACATGGATAAGATCCCTTATATATCTACTATAGGATCTATCATGTACGCCATGTTATGTACTTGTCCTGATGTCTCGTATGCTTTGAGCATGACGAGTAGATACCAGTCAGATCCAGGTGAGTGTCACTGGATAGCGGTCAAGAATATTCTTAAGTACTTGAGAAGGACTAAAGAATATTTCTTGATATTTGGAGGCGATGAGGAGCTAGCTGTAAAGGGTTACAGCGATGCCAGCTTCCAAACTGACCAGGATGATTATATATCACAGTCAGGGTTCATGTTTTGCTTGAATGATGGCGCTATGAGCTGGAAGAGTTTGAAGCAGGACACAGTTGTTGATTCTACAGCAGAGGCCGAGTATATTGCTGCATTAGAGGCAGCAAAGGAGGCTGTTTGGATCCGCAAGTTCATTACTGAGCTTGGGGTGGTTCCTAGCATGGCAGATCCTATAGAGCTCTATTGTGACAACAATGGAGTGATTGTGCAGGCTAAGGAATCTCGCTCATACAAGCGGACCAAACACATACTACGGCGCTTCCATCTCATTCGAGAGATTATCGATAGAGGAGATGTGAAGATTTGCAGAGTACCCACAGAGGCTAACATCGCAGATCCCTTGACAAAGGTTTTGGCACAGAAAAAGCATGATGGTCACACTAGGTCATTGGGTATTAGATACTATGGTGATTGACACTAGTGCTAGGGGGAGATTGTTAGTGAATGCCCTAGAGCCAATCATGTGATGATTGTTGTATGGACTTTATTGTATCATATTCCTATTTATAAAGACATGGTTATTATATTTACTTGTATTGGTGCCAAATAACTAAGTATAATAACGTCTTTGAGTAGTAAGTACTTATCTATATCAATCGATTAGTTGAATCGATAATGAGATGATATAGAGAACACTACTCTTAATTATTCCTAGTCAAGTATTAACATTCAGGGACAATGTTAATGCGTAGAGACTAGCGTGTAGGTCAACACGATGACTTGATCTCACAAGTCATGGATATGAGATATCAAGTTGACATATGGGTATGCATTGGAGAATGTATACTGAATGACCCACCATGAGAAAGTATCATGGATCGTTATATGAGTGTCATATACTTTCTCATGTGGCTATTAGTATGACTATTAGTCCTTAGACCTGAAGTCACCATGGTTCCCTACATAAGGTGTTGCATACTTTGTCTTCGTCAAACGTCACCCGTAAATGGGTGGACTATAAAGGCGATTACTGGGTATGTAACAAATTATGCGGAGGGATGTGAGTGATGTAGATGGGATCTATCCCTCCTATATGACGGGAGTGACATTGTTATTCTTGATAGAGTGAGACTGCGAAGTGCATGGCATGCCCAAATGAGTCAATATGAGATATTGAGCTCATTTGATTAGAGTGGGTCTACTTGGAGTTCAAGATATAGATTGTACCGAGGATGACACGGTCTATGCCTCAATTGGTCAATCTAGATGTAAAGGATAGAGGGACATTGTCACATATTTTGAGAGTCACAATTAGTAGTCACAAAGGTGATGTTGGATCTCAACATTCTTGTAACTTGGGTAGCAATGATGTGTTGCTAGATACCGCTCATTGCTTATGTTCCTAAATCAGTTTAGGAGCATTGCCAACATTACAAGAACCTATAGGGTCACACACAAAGGTCAATTATATGGATATTAGGTTCATATGATGAACCATGAGGATTAGGTTTATGGGATGAACCAAATTGGATTAAGAGTAATCCAAATTAGACTAATTGAGTTAGACTCAATTTGATTCAAGTGTTGAATGAGTCTAATTTAGATTTGATTCATTGAGTCAATTTAAATTAATGAATAGAGATTCATTAAATCAAATTGACTTGAATCAAGTGGTTAGATTTAATCAACCATGGGAGATAATAGGTCAAGTTTGACTTGACTTGAGAGGGAAGATGAATGATCAATTTTGACTTGACCAATTGCTATGTCATGGTGACTTGGCATGGGGGCCGGCCAATGATGATGTTCCACATCATCATGGACTTATCATGTGGTGCCACCTCATGAGGGAGACCAAGAGCCATTGTCTCTTGGAGTTACATGCATGCATGTAATCCCCCAACTTGAAGTGGTCGGCCACTTTATTCCATATGGTGAAGTTATTTGGTGTGTAACTCCATCTTCTTCTTTCTTGGATCTTCTTCCTCTCAAGCTCTCTCCCAATCTTCTTCCTTGGCCGAAACTTCATGGAGTGCTAGTACACTCTAAGTTGTTTTTCTCCACCATTTGTCCGTGTGGATACCAATAGAGGAGTGTACACTTGACACTCTTGAGTTCCGGTAAGCCATTTGGATGAGCGGGATAAGCGAAGGGCGTCGCATCGAGGGTAACACTCTTATCATGTAGATATAAGGTAGATCTAGGTTTCCTTAAACACATACATGAATTTATTTTGTTATACTTAGCATGGATCTGTGGCCAGGCTTCCATGGTTTCTGCAATGCAAAAAGCGGTTTTTGCGGCTCAGAAAGTCTAAAAGTTCACTATCTCTTCCGATTGAACGTTCTATCCTTCTTTGTTCCTAGTCGAACCTGGTATCAAAGATTCACCATTTTCACCTTGACTCGAGTTAGCTTGTTCATGCAATTCTAGTTCACAAAATAACTCGTCTAACCTAATTAAAGAAAGATCCTAGAAACTTTATAGGCATCGACTATGGATGACCACAAATTGTTTTGAGGAAACACCTTTCGTGTAAATCGAATCAAATCGTGATTTTGTAATTGATGTCCTATTAAGTGAAGTCCCTTAAGAATATATTTGATCCTAGTGTGCAATTGAGTCGAACTTTCACCATCTAACATTTTACAATTAAAAGTTTGTTTTACAACATGTATCATTTGGCTATACTAGTGTCATTTGTTCCTTCATGCAAATCTATCAATTTATCCCAAATTTCTTTAGAGTTTTCGAATGGTCTATCTCTATTGAGCTCTTCTTTCGCAAGCCTGCATTGCAAGGTGTTACGGGCCTTATAATTGAGTAGATCTCTGTTCCTAATGTCTACAGTCCATTTCTCTGGATCTAACAACTCTCTAGAGTTGTCTACCAGAGAAATGAAACCTTTTTTTAATAGAAAACCAAACCTTGAGGTCGGTTTTCAAATAGCACTCCATTTGCCTCTTCCAATAGCTAAAATCCTCTTCGTTAAAGAGAGGAGGATGAACGGTGTTATATCCCTCTAAATGTGACATTTTCTAATTTTCAAACTAATTTGTAGAAAATTTATCTAATGCAAAAATTTACTAGAGTAACAAATGTAGAGAAAATTTATATTTGAGCAAAATTTAAACTAAGCACACTAGGGCAAGATTGACAAATCTAAGAAAACTTAATCTAGTTCAAAAATTAAAACTAGAGCAAGAAAGACAAATATTAAGAAAACTTCATATGCTCACTTTGGTGGTTGCACAAAAATCGGAGCCCCCCATGCTCTGATACTAATTGTAGGATCGTTGCTACCGAGGGGGGGGGTTGAATCTTGGTGGTTTATAAAATTTTCTTTAAGATTTAAAACAAAATTCTTGTGTCTTTTTGAAATCTAGAGTTATTGCAATGAAAAATAAAAACAATTAAACATGTCCTTTTTTACTTTGTTCACAACCCTAACCGGGTTGCTACTATAAGGTTCATGAATTCCAAGAGTCACATCGATGGGGAATTCACTAAAGCCCCTCCGAATCGAGAACCTTCAATATCGAAGGGTTTCGCTTTTACAATGATTTACCGTAAATTAAGTACAATAGCAAAATTTAAAAGACCAAATATTAACAAGTATACTGACACTTAGAAGATTGAAGTTGAGCTAGGAATGTCGGACTTGCGGAAGGTCATTGTGTCGGAGCTTTTGCAGACGAGGAATGATGGAGACAATACTTCAGTGTAGTAAGAGTGTTTTATTTAGAGCTGACCCTCCATTTCTTTTATAAACCCTTTCTAGTCCACTGGAACACTCTCCAGTTGACTCCAAATCAGCTCGTCAATTTGGAATTCTAGTCTTTCTAGTCTATTGGACCTAGTCTAGTTGACTCGATGTCAATTTCTTCTGCTACTCTGTAGTTCTGGTATTTTCCTATCCTAGTCACCTGAACCCTATCTAGTTGACTGAAATATCTGTCATCTCGATTGCACGATCTCCAGTCGATCGACAGCTCCTCTTGCCAACTCAGCATCCCAGTTGCCTAGAGACTTGCAAAATCAGATTAGCACAAAATAAAATATAATATCAATTGACAATAGTAATACTGCTTGATCTCGACTTTCGAGTCCAACATGGACCCTCCGTCGAATCGACACCTAACTTTTTTCCCAATTGAGGACTCGATCTCACTTCTTCACTCGAGGCTTACCTATCGACTGTCCAGTCAGACTTACCTTGCTTGACTTCTGATCTGACCCATCAGGTCTTCATGCCAGCTATCTGGTCTCCCTGATCCAACTAGGTTTCCTATCGTTTTCTGATCTTCCTAATCCAACCACTCTTCTTCTAGATGTTCATTCCACTCTACCTATCTGGACTTCATGCCTGGTGTCTGGTCCTCCTGATCTATCAAGACTTTTGCCTGGTATCCGATCCACACGACCTACTAGCACTTTCCTATTAAGCCTGCACACTTAACATGCACATTAGATCACAATCTTATCATAGCTTTAACTATGATTTATACATCAAAACTAAGGAGTGGTACTCTCTGCACCAATGTGAATCTATATTTACATGTCTTTATTATTTCGCCTTCCCCCCTTTTTAATAGTTGTTACCTCAAGCTTTTCGACCATCCTTTTTTGAGATCTTGGCCCCTTTAAGATGATTTTTCTTCCGTCGCATCATTTGCTTCATGCTTCATCTTCCTCATTGTCTTACTCTCGAGTAAGTAACCCTCTCTTCTTTCATGGATTTTTCTCAGGCACCCTTCTCACCTTACTTCGCTTCGTCCCTCTCAACGACATCTCCATATGGCTAACAGAGATTCTCGAGCTCCCAAGTTTCAAAGCATGTCGAGCCAACTGCCCCCTTTCTTTCTATTGTGCTTAATATCCAAAAGCATAACTATGACCATCACCTATTACTAAGCGAACACCTTCCCTCTCATTTACAATCTGTTGGTGCAATCGGCCCAGGTCACGATTGACC
The DNA here is from genome assembly GCA_025175895.1 of Wurfbainia villosa. NCBI lineage: Eukaryota > Viridiplantae > Streptophyta > Magnoliopsida > Zingiberales > Zingiberaceae > Wurfbainia > Wurfbainia villosa. The sequence continues at coordinate 39,555,654 of CM046006.1, forward strand.
TAGACATGTAGGGGGAGCCAACCAAGGTAGAGGGAATAGAGATAGGTGCTGGCAACCCCTTAGGAAGAAGAAGAGAACCTCTCCTATTGATGTCGCCCACTCCACCTTCCAAACCCTAGCCGCACAACCAAACCCTAACCTCCCTAGGATTTCTTGCCGCCCAAGCTAATGATAGGCAAAACCCTAATCTCCAAAAACAACCAACCTCCTTTTCCGCCCACCTTAAGCCCCTTTTTATAGAGTTAGGCTTAAGCCTTGTTTTAATCTCCACCGTTGGTTCTAGGGATTTAATCTCAATCGACGGATCTAGAGATTTAATCTCAACCGTCGAATCTAGAGATTTAATCTCAACTGTCGAATCTAGGGATTTAATCTCAACTATCGGATCTAGAGATTTAATCTCAATCGTCAGATCTAGAGATTTAATCTCCACCGTCGGATCTAGGGATTTAATCTCAACCGTCGGATCTAGAGATTTAATCTCAACCGTCAGATCTAGGGATTTAATCTCAACCGTCGGATCTAGAGATTTAATCTCAATCGTCGGATCTAGAGATTTAATCTCCACCGTCGGATCTAGGGATTTAATCTCAACTGTCGGATCTAGAGATTTAATCTCAACCGTTGGATCTAGAGATTTATTTTCCATCATTGGATCTAGGCTCCATGAGGTTTATATTAGGCTACGATAGGGACCATGAGGAGGAGTTGGATCTTGGCCACCCGATTGATCGGAACCACACAAACTTGATCCATCAATGATGTTCCATTTCCACTAGAGGATCATCATTGAATTACCTCACCAACCCCCATAAATTAATATGGGCTCCATACATTATTTGTATATCCATCTCCCCGTATTTAAGATATCGAATGTACGTCAATTAATTGATTTACTGACCATCAATCAATTAACATCTAATTCCTCGAGTAGTACCACTCAACCTTATCATCATGTTGACTAAGTCAACCTGTAGGGTTTACATGATGAACCTTATGAGCTCCTCAAGGGGACATCATCAACCTAATATATAGGACACTGTTTCCTCCTATAATTAATGACACACCATGTAAATAATATCATTTCCCAATTTACCGGGCATATTGATTTAATCCATTTAAATCTCACCCTTTGGTAAATCAAAGAAATAAATACTAAGTACATGTGCCAGTTATTATATCGAGATTAAGAGCATGTACAACATAATATCCGAGGTTCGATTCAATTATGTAGTAAGCAATAAATTGAATCACCTCTATGTCGGTCCTGCTCAATACACCTAAGTGTACTAGTGTAACTCTATGTTCAAGACAAATCAATACCAAGCTACACTACAACCATGCCAATGGTTTGTCCAAAACCATCTTGGTTGTGAGCCTCTACTTATATTCTACAATGGACTGATAACATGATCTTCTGTGCCACACCAAGCACCACGTTATCTACAATGTAAAGTATTAGACAATATGCACACATATAATAAATATAAAGTGCAAACAATGATCATGTGATTCTTATTTCAAAATAAAAATGTTCATACAAAAGAGCTAGGCTTTCAGTATACATTCCAACAATCTCCCACTTATACTAAAAGACTATGCTGTCATCACACTGCCATACATCTGATCCCCATGTCCTCCACATGCCTATCAAACGATTTCACTGGAAGGGCCTTAGTGAATGGATCCGCCAGGTTATCCTCTGATGCAATCTTGGCGACAGCTACTTCTCCTCGCTTTACGATTTCTCGTATCAGGTGGTACTTGCGCTCTATGTGTTTACTCGCCTTATGGGCTCGTGGTTCCTTCGAGTTTGCAACTGCACCACTGTTATCACAATAAATTGTGATAGTTCTGGGCAAACCAGGAACCACATCCAAGTCCATCAAGAAGTTCCTGAGCCATACAACTTCCTTGGCTGCCTCAGAGGCTGCCACATACTTAGCTTCCATGGTAGAGTCCGCCACACATTTTTGCTTGACACTCCTCCATATTATGGCTCCACCTCCAAAAGTAAACACAAACCCCGAGGTAGACTTACTGTTGTCCCTATCTGATTGGAAATCAGAATCCGTGTAACCCACAGGGACTAATTGATCTGCCCGGTAAACTAGCATATAATCCCTAGTCCTTCTCAGATACTTCAATATATGCTTTACCGCAGTCCAATGTCACTGTCCAGGATTACTCTGATATCTTCTAACCATGCCCATGGCAAAGAAGATATCTAGTCTCGTACATAGCATAGCATACATGAGGCTTCCTACTGTCGAAGCATAAGGAACCGCCTTCATCTCCTCTATCTTCTTTGATGTTTTGGGACACATCTCTTTAGATAAAGGTACTCCATGCCTAAAAGGTAGAAAACCTTTCTTGGAGTTCTGCATGCTAAAACGAGCAAGGATAGTGTCAATGTATGAAGCTTGAGATAAGCACAACATCCTTTTCTTGCGATCCCTTATCACCTTGATCCCATGGATGTGTCCCACTTCTCCCAAGTCCTTTGTATCAAACTGTTTAGACAACCATACCCTTACGTCCGATAACACTCTGATATTGTTGCCAACTAACAAAATGTCATCTACGTATAGTACAAGAAATACCACTATGTTTCTATCACATCTCTTGTATACAGAAGGCTCATCCAGACTTTGAATAAATCCATATGACTGGATTACCTCATCAAAGCAGATGTTCCAAGATCTAGAAGCTTGCTTCAATCCATAAATGGACCGATTAAGCCTACACACAAGATGCTCTTTGCCCTTTGCAATGAATCCCTCTGGTTGCTTCATATTGATGTTTTCCTCAAGACTTCCGTTAAGGAAAGCTGTCTTGACATCCATCTACCAAATCTCATAATCCTCATGAGCAACAATAGATAAGAGAATCCGGATAGACTTAAGCATAGCTACCGGTGAAAAGGTCTCCTCATAATCGATACCCTCTTTCTGAGTATACCCTTTCGCAACAAGCCTAGCTTTGAAGATCTCAACCTTCCCGTCTACTCCTCTCTTTCTCTTGTAGATCCACTTGCATCCAATGGCTTTCACACCATTGGGTGGTTCTACTAGCTCCCAGAAATGATTAGAATCCATAGATTCTATCTCTGAATTCATCGCTCTTTGCCAAGATACCGCATCTCTATCTTGGAGTGCCTCGTCATATGTCCAGGGATCAGGTTCATGTTTACTAGGGACTAAGTCCGAAGACTCTCCCAAGAACATGAATCTCACGGGTTGTCTAACAACCCTCCCACTACGACGAGGTACCTCCTGTGTATGCTCTGTGACACGCGGTGTAGTGACTTGTGGTATTTCCTCTTGTACCGGTGGTACTGAAGTCGGGACTTCCCCTGTCAACTCCTCAAGAACAATCCTACTCGTGGGCTTGTGGTTCATCACATAGTCCTCCTCTAGAAATCTGGCATTCGTACTCACGATCACCTTCTGATCTCTAGGATTATAGAACAAACCACCCTTCGTTCCCTTAGGGTAGCCAACAAACAAGCGTACTTCTGTACGAGATTCCAACTTACCAGCATCTCCCTTCAGCACATGTGCTGGACTACCCCAAATCCGAATATGTCTTAGACTAGGCTTTCGCCCAATCCACAATTCTATGGGAGTAGAGGGTACTGACTTAGATGGAACCAAGTTCAGAATGTTTGTTGTCATTTCCAAAGCAAACCCCCAGAACGAATCAGGTAACTCAGAATAACTCATCATCGATCTGACCATCTCCATAAGAGTCCTATTTCTTCGCTTCGCCACACCATTCTGCTGGGGTGTGCCAGGTGCGGACAATTGGGATTGAATCCCAGCCTCTGATAAGTAACTCCTAAACTCTCACAAGAGGTACTCGCCACTACGATCAGATCGTAGTGTCTTGATACTTTTACCTTGACGGTTCTCCACATCAGCCTTGAATTCTTTGAACCTGTCAAAGCATTCAGACTTGTGGCACATCAAGTAAATGTATTCATACCTTGAATAATCGTCTATAAAAGAGACAAAGTATTCAAAGCCACCTCTAGCCTGGATAGACATAGGACCGCACAAATCAGAATGAACCAATTCCAATACATCTTTGGCTCTATACCCCTTAGCCTTAAAAGGCCTCTTGCTCATCTTACCTTCCAAGCAAGACTCGCAGGTTGGGAGATCTTCCACCACTAATAAACCCAAGGGTCCATCAGCTATCAACCTTTGAATTCTACTCAGGTTAATATGACCAAGTCTTAGGTGCCAAAGATATGTCTGGTTCATTTTCGAAGGTTCTTTTCTCTTATTAGACTTAGAAGATGAGTTATTCACTTCTATATGCATCGTGGGAGTTTTCGGTTCAAGAGTATACAAATTGCCAACCAATGTACCAGAACAGATAATCTCCCTATTCCTTTTTATAACAACTTTGTCATTAAAAGAAATAGAATATCCATCCAGAAACAATTTAGAAACTAAAATTAGATTCTTTCTAAAAGTAGGTACATAAAGACAATTTCTCAAAACCAAAACTTTATTCCTATCAAAAGATAAATAAACGTCTCCCACTGCAATAGCCGCCACCTTTGAAGCATTGCCCATGAAGACGGTAATCTCTCCCTCAGCTAGTCGTCGGGTTTCCTGGAACCCCTACAAAGTATTGCAGACATGATCAGTGGCTCCTCTATCTACACACCAGGTACTGGTAGATAACATCGCTAAACATGTTTCAAGAACTAAACAAGAAGATATACCTTTGTTCTTTCGGCGAGGACAGTCCGCCTTTCAATGTCCAGTCTGCTTGCAAGTGAAGCACTTGTCTTTTGGCTTCTTCACTCCTGCCTGAGGTCCTACTGCCACTTTCTTTGCTCCACCTTGCTTCTTCTTCTTCATCCCTTTTGGTTTAGAATTAGAAACCTTCTGAGCAACCATGGCTTGAGCGCTTTGACGTAAAAGCTCCTCTGCTGCCTGGAGTTCTGTCAGAAGCTCCGCCAATGAATACACCTCTTGTTCATGTTGTAGTTAAGGCAGAACTGCTCAAAACTCCTAGGCATAGACTGGAGAATGATATCGACCTGGGTTTCCCCATCGATCTCAGCTCCGAGGACTTCCATCTCATTCAGATGAGCCATCATCTTGAGAACATGGTCCCTGACGAGTGTTCCCTCGATCATGGTGGTCGTCATCAAGTTCCTCATAGCTTCCTGTCTGGCCGCCCTACTCTGATGTCCGAAAAGTTCCTTGAGATTGAACATCATGTCATAAGTCGTGGCCATGGCCTTATGCTGATGTTGCAGCATATTTGACACAGATGCCAAAATGTAACACCGCGTCATCTCATCTGCCTTGATCCATTTCTTATAACTTTCTTTCTCCTTTTCATCAGAGTCATCGGTGGGCTTAGGAGGACAGACCTCGAAGAGTACAAATTTGTACTCCTCTGCAGTTAAGACAATATCCAAATTTCTTTTCCAATCAATATAATTTGTTCCAGTAAGTTTATTTTCTTTTAATATCACAGCAAGTGGGTTGAAAGCCATTTGAAAAAACCTAAGAATCACAATGATCAAAATATTAGATTTAAAATATCATTGATTCCTCAAACAATAAAATTTCGAAATCAACCAACACCTCAAAACACCGAGAATATCGCATGCCACGATAGTGTGGATGTATACGAATTCTACATTTGTAAGAGGAGGTTTAACCCATTAATTTTATTATCTTGTCAACCTTACTTTTTGACAAATAAAATTAATAGTTGGTTCCTCTTTGGCCCTACAAATAAAAGCAGTGACTCCGATGGAGAGGATACTTTTTATTTGCATCTAAGTGTGCACCATTACACGATACTAAGGGAATTATCTCGGATTATGTGCCTTACCGATGGAGAAGTACACACGCTCCTAAATAATTTCCTATAACCATTATTTAACCTAGTGATCTGCAAACAAACTCATCCGATGGGGAGGAAGGCACTCAGAGCCGACGCGCAAGTTTGTTGCATCACACGTCAAATTGTAATGGAGGCCACGAGAATTAATTAAAATGTCCCTCTCCCACTTAGTAAATTGACAGTGAGGAATTTTCAAGCACACACAACATGCATATAAAACAAATCAGCAATAAATATGGAAAAAAATCAGAATTTTCCCAACTATTATGGCATTGTTCTCCAATATGCGTCCCGTCGTGTCGCCACTTCGTCCGCTCCACCTTTTCCCGTACGCAAGTCACCAAAGAGATCCGAGCCAAGACAAACTATTTTAATTTACATCCATCGATCCTATACTCCACGAAGGAGTGTACAAATAATCTAGATCGAAAGTAAACTAAAATGAGTGGCTAAACAATATCGTATTTAATTACAAAAATTAAATACTAATTTAGCCTCGTCAACCCCGAGGATTCAAATAATATACAATCACACACACATGCAATCACATACACACATATATAGCCATAATAGTTGGAACTTATGCCTGCAACCAAAAAGTTATCCTACGCACATCCTACTATCATCCGGCATATACAATATATGATAAGTGCGTGAAAGTAACCGAATCCAAAACACACAAAACCGAAAATCGTGGCTCTGATACCATTTTGATGGCATGCTAGGAGGCTCGTTGGCTCCCATGTCCCCGGATTAAAATTTTCACTAATGAAGACTAATCCGGATGGGATGAGTTTCCTAAGCTCCACTAATTCATCGTCGTGCTAACGACTCGAGCGATCGCTTGAACAAACTAGTTGTTCAATCAACAAAACTCTTCTAGTCGGTTAGCCGCGGAATAGACGACGGACGGATCACCGGTTTTTGTGTTTACCTTCGGGGTCCATGATTATACAAATACATATGGATGTAGACATGTATAATCAACACATACAAACATATTAATAAGAACAAGCAAAGATCAATAATAAAACTTGTAAAACTTTTATACCTCTCGATCTTCTATCGTATGTCCTAACCACCTTGTAGACTTCGTGTGGGCGAAGATCCTCCACAAGTTGAAGCTTCCTAGATCTTCTTCAATCAAAAGAAAGAAGAAATCTCCTTCCCTTCTTGCTTGAGCCAACCACCAAGCCACAAAGACTTGATGTCGCCGGCCCCAAGAAAAGAGAGAACAAGATGGCCAACCAAGGAACCAAACAAGGGAACAATTCCTAGCTCCTAGTTCTGCCGGCCAAGAGGGAGTGAAGAGGAGAAGAGGAATAGGTTGAGTGCTGACCAAGGTAGAGGGAATAGAGATAGGTGCCGACAACCCCTTAGGAAGAAGAAGAGAACCTCTCCTATTGTTGCCGCCCACTCCACCTTCCAAACCCTAGCCGCCCAACCAAACCCTAACCTCCCTAGGATTTCTTGCCGCCCAAGCGAATGATAGGCAAAACCCTAATCTCCAAAAACAACGAACCTCCTTTGCCGTCCACCTTAAGCCCCTTTTTATAGAGTTAGGCTTAAGCCTTGTTTTAATCTCCACCGTTGGTCTAGGGATTTAATCTCAACCGTCGGATCTAGAGATTTAATCTCAACCGTCGGATCTAGGGATTTAATCTCAATCGTCGGATCTAGAGATTTAATCTCAACCGTCGGATCTAGAGATTTAATCTCCACCGTCGGATCTAGGGATTTAATCTCAACCGTCAGATCTAGTGATTTAATCTCAACCGTCGGATCTAGAGATTTATTTTCCATCATTGGATCTAGGCTCCATGAGGTTTATATTAGGCTACGATAGGGACCATGAGGAGGAGTTGGATCTTTGCCACCCGATGGATCGGAACCACACAAACTTGATCCATCAATGATGTTCCATTCCACTAGAGGATCATCATTGAATTACCTCACCAACCCCCATAAATTAATATAGGCTCCATACATTATTTGTACATCCATCTCCCCGTGTTTAAGATATCAAATGTCCGTCAATTAATTGATTTACTGATCATCAATCAATTAACATCTAACTCCTCGAGTAGTACCACTCAACCTTATCATCATGCTGACTAAGTCAACCTGCAGGGTTTACATGATGAACCTTATGAGCTCCTCAAGGGGACATCATCAACCTAATATATAGGACACGGTTTCCTCCTATAATTAACGGCACACCATGTAAATAATATCATTTCCTAACTTACCGGGCATATTGATTTAATCCATTTAAATCTCACCCTTTGGTAAATTAAAAAAATAAATACTAAGTATATGTGCCCGTTATTATATCGGGATTAAGAGCATGTACAACATAATATCCGAGGTCCGATTCAATTATGTAGTCAGCAAAAAATTGAATCACCTCTATGTCGGTCCTGCTCAATACACCTAAGTGTACTAGTGTAACTCTATGTTCAAGACAAACCAATACCAAACTACACTACAACCATGCCAATGGTTTGTCCAAAACCATCTTGGTTGTGAGCCTCTACTTATATTCTACAAGGGACTGATAACATGATCTTCTGTGTCACACCAAGCACCATGTTATCTACAATGTAAAGTATTAGACAATATGCACACATATAATAAATATAAAGTGCAAACAATGATCATGTGATTCTTATTTCAAAATAAAAATATTCATACAAAAGAGCTAGGCTTTCAGTATACATTCCAACAGGAAGAACAATTCTCAAAGGACATATGAAAAATCTAAATTGGGAAGATTAGAGCTAGAAAACTAAGCCTTGTGGTCAAGGCTTGAGAAACTAGAAAATACCCTTGCAAAAATGCAAAATCAAATTCAAGGGTCAAAGGATAAAAAAATCTAGGTCTAAGAGTCAAAGTCAAAGGCCTAGGAAATAAGAACCATCAAAGGGCAAGCCTAAGCCTAAAAAGACCTACCATAGTATTCCATTCGATTATGGAACACAACCTAGGTCTAGGAAAACCATGGTTACTAGGGAAGTCATCCCTAAGGGTAACCAAGGTGTATGTCTAGTTGTTAGGGTTTCAAGGAAACCTAGGGAAGCTACTAAGAAAGTTACAAGGGGAGTTACCCTAGAGTAAACCTAGTTAAGACCACAATGACCAAGGCTTCTATGCCTAGGAGGGTCATTAGGTGGGTATCTAGGGAAGTTATCCCTAAGGAATACCTAGCCAACCCAAGGAGCTCCAATAGGTATTGGGTTCCTAGAAGCGTGATCGATTCACGCTAAATGGGTTTAGGTGTGCCAACTTTAAATGGATGGGTAGTTAACCTAACCATGGTAAAGGTTGCACCTTAGGTCATTTTAAAGGTCATGGGTACCTTTGAAATGTGTTTTTATTATAATCCTAGAAGATTTTAGGATGTGCCAATATAATTTATGGAACTATGAAAAATTGATCAAATTGGCACAACTTAGGTTTAGAGGTCTTAGTGTGTCATTTTGGGTTTTTGGCACACTTGGGAGATAAACTAATTATTTGGAAAAATGGGTTTAATAATGACAAATGACAACTAATATCAAAATTTAGGTATTATATACTTTTTACATTTTATTTTCCATGCTTGATTTGCCATATGACATATCATGACATTATATTCATTTAAATCATATAAATGTCATGATTATGTTTAGGGTTTGTCTTTTAATGTTAAGTCTGCTTAGATTCCATTATATGCCATGACATCATGATCATTGGTCATGCTTATTTATGATTATCATTTATGCCATGATCATTCATGCATTAATTAAAATTGAGTTAAGGACTATGACATGATTTGAAGTCTCATGTATAAGGGAATCAAGTAGTGTTTCCTTAGGAAAATACATGAAACCCTAGATTAGGATGAACAAAACCCACATCTCACATTACATTGACATGTATGTGTATTAATACACCCTAGATACATGTGAGATGTTAGAAAATGAGTTAAGTTCAAAGTACATAGTTTTTGCATCTAGATGAACTCAAACTCATCTAAAATCAAGTTATGGATCATTGGGAAAGCATATGGTCAAGCCATGTACATTAAGCCCAAAGAATACGATCCAATATAAGGTTTTAAAAACATTATAAAATCATTGTGAAAAATCTTGGTGAAGTCTATCTTTTGATAGCAATCACCATTTATGAAGTTGATACAAAGTCAGCTAAAACATTGAAGTTTTTCTTCACTTTTGAACTTTGTGTCAATTTGATAATTTTATGGGTAAATTATATTTCAAATATTTTTCACCCATTGTATTGATGATAAGTATTATACGTATGAAGTTTCATGATTTTTCGAGTTACGTATAATTACTTATGCATTTCTAAAATTCGATTCTAATAAGTGAAAATCAGAATTTTCAGTTATCAGTCGACTGCCATGGATGACAGTCGACTAATGATCAGGGGAAGTTGACTGTTGACTGATAAAGTTGACTGCCAGGCTGATTTTGGGTAAACAAGGCATGTTTAGCCCAATTTCAGCTAGGTTAGGGTTCCTTAACTGCTCCTAACCCTAGGATATGCTTTGGAAAACATTAAAAAGGGTGAAAATCCATTGGATATGGATTAGGAGAGTTGTTAGGGTGATGTATCAATTTTTAAGGCATATGAAAGTTCAATGTTGAACTTTGGACCTTAATTTTTGATGGTTTAGAGTTCTTATAGGCTTAGGGACTTCCCAAGGACATTGTTGGTGCAATGGTCAAGGGGGAGCAAGCCTTTAGGAGGAGGTATCCACTAAGGGATGATGGATGTTATTTTTTCTCATGAGGAGGGATCCACTATGGGATGATGGATCGGAACCACACAAACTTGATCCATACACTAGGAAGATTGTAGGCATCCTAGATATTTTTGGACCAAAGGGAAGATTGTAAGATCTCATTGGATATGAGATATTGACCGCCTTGGGGTGAACCTTTTTAATGTATGCCAAAAAGGGGAAGAATGTAAAATTACCAATTTAGGAAAATTGGTAAGAGAATTTGAGTTAGGGGCCTAACTCAAGGGTGTTTTTGTCAAACATCAAAAAGGTGGAGATTGTTAGTGCAATCGGCCCAGGTCACAATTGACCAGACTCGAGTTTGACTTGAGTAGTATTTTTATGTTTGACATTGATGTCTGACATGTGTTGGGGAGATTGCTGATGCAATCGACCCAGGTTAGTATTTGATGTTTGGCGATGGTTTGACCATTGTCATGCGAAAAGGTCCAAGTCTTGTGTACTTGGCATGGGAAAGTTCAAGCTTGAGTCTTGGCATGGAAAGTCCAACATGAGTTGGCAAGGAAAGTCCAAGCATGGGTCTTAGCAAGGAAAGTCCAAGCATGGGTCTTGGCATGGATAGTCTAATATGGGTTGGCAAGGGAAAGTCCAAGCTTGAGTCTTGGTAATCGAAAAGTCCAAGGGGAATATTGGCGGCGTAAATTCCAAGGATTGAGTCTTTGTAGCATAAGTCCAATGGTTGGCAGCGTAAAGTCTAAGCGTGGTCTTGGCAGCGTAAGTCCAATGTGCCTTGGCGGTGCAGACACCGTTAGCATGACAATAGCCGATGGAAGCACCTGAAGGCTAGCGTATGGATGAACAAGTCATGGATGACTTGGAGGGATCCAATAGGTGTGAGGATGATGGAGGTGGCTAGAAGGCTTAGGTCTAGGCTAAGGGTGGTCTAGCAAGTATGGGGGCCCCATACTTAGGTTAAAACCTCATGTTTGAGGTGTATCAGTCGACTAATGGGAGTCAACTAGGGTTACTGCGGGAAGATGGCCTAGAAGTCGACTGCCAGCATTGGGCAGTCGACTGATTGTGTCATCAGTCGGCTGCTAGGGTATTGCAATCGACTGATGCTTCGGCCACGAGCATAGTAAGCTCTCCAGTCGAGTGATCAGCCCGAACACTCAACTGATTAAGCCATCAATCGACTAATGGGCATGATCAGTCGACTGATGGTCTATCCGTTGGACTTATCCGACATGGCTCATGCCGTTGTGAGACAACGGCTATAGGGGCAATCGACTGATGTTTCCAATTAGTCGACTGCTAGGCAAAAATTTAGCCCGAATGCAGGTTATAAAAACTTGTTCGTGGGGAGGATTTTTGGCATGGTTCTTGAGGCGATTTGGAGGGGATTTGCTACTGCAATTCAGACCATCAAGGCTACTCTTGAAGCAACCAAAAACAAGCAATCAAAAGCTCTTGTAAAGTTGTTTTCTTTACTTGTATTATATTTCATATTTGTATTTGATTATATTTGATTAGTATTACTATTGTAATCACTTGTACGAGGTTTATCCACCTCCGGATTGTTCCGAGAAGGAGTTATTTATTGTAGTAGTGTGTGTTGGCATCGCTAGGGCTTTTAGAGCCCAATCCATGGAGTAGGAACCATTCGGTTCCGAACCATGTTATATCGCCTTGTGTTATTGTGCTTGTGTGTATTTGTATTGTATTATTTCTATTTCCACTGCGTATAACACATTTTTTAACAAGCACGAGATCGCAAGCGAAATCCATCAATAAATGATGAAAACACGCTATTCACCCCCCTCTAGCAGTCATGAACATTCCTACACAGTCATCACCTTTTTCGATCGAGGGATCGACTCCCATAGGCAATCCTTATTTTTCCTTAACCGAATTACTTAGGAAGATATTAGCTTATAGATTTTGTTTTTCTATACATACAACATCATGCAGGAGGCCATGCACATTCTTCTTTTAAAGTCTAAGGAGAAAAACTTAGGTGGGGTAGGGTCTTCCACTACTCTTCCTGGCCATCTCGGCTCTCCTCCATTACACAGTCATTATTCGAGGTAGAATCACCTATCCTAATCGCCACTCAAGTGCATACCCCTATTCAACCTCCTAGTTGAGTAGTTACAAAATGACAAAGGGACCCTCATGTGTCCTCTGTTCAGTTCGAGGGTTCTGCCTCCTATTTGTCCTCTCTTGAACACTCTCGACCCTCACGTAAACCTTGTCTTACCTGTTATTTGCCTGAGTCTTTGAGGGTCAAACCCCCTTCTTTAGTGATCCTTGAGATCCCCAATGTTCCTTCACCTCACTCCTCACTTCTACTTTCACCCCTCGCCCAGCTTCAATCCTCCTCTATTTTATCAAAACACCCACCTACTTTCCCTGAGAGCACACTCCAATGGTCCTTTTTGCCCATTACTACTATAATTCCCTATGTACTTCCCCTTTATTGCCAACACTTCTCCCCCTAAAGCTTTTTCTCTGAAAGGATCTCTCTCTCTTTTGCATGAGATCCCCATCTCACATATGATGACCTCTTTTCTTTCCCACTCGCCCTCTTCATTTGTTTCGACACCTATTCTAGCTAGTTCCCTTCAACCTACTACTGAGTTCTTTGCCCCCTTGTCAACCATTACACCTCCTACCTTACCTCCCAACATAAATACTTTGAGCACTGCTCCTCTTCCCTCCAAATTTCCTTGACCCCATGAACCGAAAGGAGTCTCCTCCCAAAGAGTTTTTCGACTCTTTTCATCGACTCATAGTGCGGGTACCGAAAGGAGCATCGACTCATGGGGCACCAAGGAATCCATGCAATTCTAGAGCGGGTACACTATGGCTTGTCTTTTGTGAATCTGCTCACCTGGTGTATTGCTTTCTTTTTTTTATTCCATACTCTTATTTCCCATGTTTATACAGACTTAGGATAACTATGGAGAGTTGGTTCACCATTTGGAGGACTATTTGGATCAAGCAGTTGCTTATCATGGCAACCCCCACAGGCTCAAGTGAACCCACTAGCATCACACATGGCTCATTCCTCTGAGCATGAGGTTAAACAAATTATATCCTCCTTTATATAAACATCAGCCTGGATCTCCCCGAAACCTAGAAAATAACCAACTTGCGTCGGAATTACACAGCACCACATGGCCATGTGGATCCACACACAAAAGTGCGCCAATTTCCCTATATAATGTTGTCCTGCACACAAAAGTACAACGAGCAGATCTCTGAACCAGAAAATAAGAAATGCATGAAAAATAAAGTAAAATATATATGAAACAAACATAAAATATAATGAGATGTGAGCGAAAACTACTCCTAAAACCCTATATGTTTTGTTCACATCAATTCCCTCAGACATAGATCTTTGCTTGTCCTCAAGCAAACCTCAGTGCCATGAAAATTTAAAAAGGTAGTGTTCCATACTTAGCATGTCAACTAGATTTATCAAGTGGTATTTGAAATCAAAGAAAAATAGATATGTTCTAGAAATTCACTAAGTTATCTCCTCGTGCTCGTGCTAAGCGAATCTTCTTAGGGGATACTCGTTTCATGGTAAGTTAAGTCGTCATCCTATAGCTTTCCTAAGGTCTCTGGCTCTTAGCCACTTTCCTTCCCAAAGCGAGGAGCATTCCCTAGATCTAGCACAAAGTCTTACAGGCGTGGTCGATATTGAGAGAAATTAGTAGGTGTTTCCCCAGTAACCTAACTCTGTCTCAAAGGGGCACCTATCCATTTCCACCCACGACAACTATTTTTTTTATCCCTCATAATAATTTTTTTTTCTCTATTATTTTTCTACTCACTGGGATTTTTATTTTTCCGAATGGGCTTACACAATCTGAGCATCTCCAGTAAACTAAATGTTAAACTTAGGGTCACCTATGGATTCCAAAGTACTAGATTACTGAGATGAATCATAACTAGGTACGTACTAGATTTTCCCTTTCAGAATATTCGTCATGTGTAGGTGTAAAAATAAAAGCTAACTAGTGTAAGTCTAGAACATTCATTAGAGCAAATAAAATAAAATACCACGAGGTAAATGAAGTTAAGCTACCCATGGAAACAACTCATGAAGAAAACTTTAGCAATACTACTGAGGTAGCTTAAAGATAGCAAAAATTAAGTACTGAAGAAACTAAAAACTCTATGTATGAACAAATGAATGCTAACAAAAAATGCAAATGACAGGAAAGAAACTACTGTTATAAACAAAATAAATCAAGACTCAGGCCCCCCCAGACTTAAGTGAAGCATACCTCTAATATGGTGGACGAGGTGGAGAGTCTGGTAGCCTCGGCATCTTGGGGTCTTGGGAGAATCTGGTGTTGAGCCGCTGATGCCACATGTACATGTGGTCGATCTAAGAACTGGTGGATACAGTGGTTGTTCAGTGTTCCTCCTCCCTAGCCCACTGTGCTTGCTAGGCATGCATGTGTTGCCGCATCTCCTGGTGATAGGTGGCCTCCTCCTAGCAACGGGAAGCCTCCTCTTGGAAGTAAATGCGGGCCTCGTTGTAAAACTCCTCAACCCATTTGAAGTGCTCCCGAAAGCCCTGAAACTCTACCTGTGTGTAGGCACTTTGCTCCTCCCATCACTGCTTCTGCGTCTGTTACTTGGTACATATGTCATCAAGGCGCGATCTCTTCATCTTGATCAAAAGTAGAAAAAGGTGGTGGTGTAGGTGCAAGCTCATGTCGACGTGGACTAGGTGGGCTCCTATGCATGTGTGGACTGGAGGGAGAGTGATGTAAAGGTGGAGAAACGCACAGTGTAGCGCCCCTTTATCCCTTGCACAACACGACTGTGTGAAAACACATGGCCAGACCATGTGAAAACACATGGCCAGACCATGTGCACTGCTGGAATGTGGGGCACGACCGTATGCCCTCCGTTTCTCTCATGGTGCACAACGGTTAACTTCTCCTTACTCGCTCAGTCGTGTAGGTTCAAAGTGATTTTTATTTTTACCTAACAAGTCCTTTCTAGTCCTAATTCAAATACAACACATTAAATGAATATAAATCAAAGTTCAAAACAAACGAATGCAACAAATTAATAAGAAATAAACACAATATCTAAACTTGGGTTGCCTCCCAAGAAGCGCTTTGTTTAAGGTCTTTTAGCTCGACCTTTCTCCCTTGTCTTAAGTTGGCTCCGGAGGTTCTGTGAACCTCTATTCATCCGTCTCGGAGTTGACATCCGCTGGGTTCAGCTCTACCCTACTGAAAGTGTAGACGTCTAGGAAGGGCATTCTACATTCTGACAGATTGAAGATGATGATATCCCCATCTACCTCCAAGGAGATCTTGTGCACCTTTACGTCTATAAATGCTCCCACAGTCGCCAAAAAGGGTCTTCCCAAAATGATGGGATTCTAGGGATTTGGTCCTGTGTCGAGTATAACAAAATTTGTGTGTATCATGAAATTATCAATGACCACAGGCACAAGTGCTAGCATGCCGACGAGTTCCTTGACTGAGTCGTTCCCCATACGAATTCCATGGTTCGCTGGTTGGATCCCATTCAGTCCCATCTTCAAATAGTATGTGTAGGGCATCACACTTACTGATGACCCTAAGTCGCACAGTGCTTCATCGAAGCTTTCCCCATAAATCGAGTAGGGGCACTACAAGAATAATAGTCTTTAAGAACATTCATAAATGTCCTTATAGTATATTTTTAGTGACACTAACATTTTAGTGACATCACTGAAAAACACCCTATAAAGCGATGTCGTCTTAGATCTGACTCACTTTTCTGACATTTTATAATGTCATTATACAATATAAATATTAACATCAAAAGTGTCTTAATATAGATATATAATGACACGCTAAAATATCAGGAAAATTGTATTTTAAGGACATTTATATATGCCTTTTTATCATCTTAATCAGGACAAAACTAAATGTCATCTAAACTTAATTATTTTGACATTTACAAATGCTTTATATTTTTTATAAGGACAATAAAAAATGTCAGTAATGATAATTTATAAAAAAAAATAAATGTCTCCTCAATTAATCTATAATGACATTTAATAATTTATAAATACATTGAAATGATCACTAATATAAATATGAATTTAATATTTATACATTATCACAATTCATCCCCTATTCAAAATATAAAAAAATTATAAAATACAATTTAAAGTACTAATAGAAAATAGAAATTCATTCCATAATCATTGAGTAAAGTTACAAATGTCTTGATGAGTATTTTACATCCAAAGCTAACTACACAACATACTCAAAATATTAAACTGTAGAGCTAAGTCTTGTAAAAAAAACTCAACTAGGCAGACTATCTTCAACCATAATATTGATTCATAAAAATTCCAGTACCTGTCACCAACAAATACAATGGATATATTTATGTTAGTAATGAAATAAAATAATAAACAACCAAAGTTAATAGAAATAATGATAAAAATGGAATATCATACCATACAAGAAAATGTAAAGTATCATTCCATATGCACATAATAGTGATCTTTTAATACTCAAGATGAATTAAAAGTTTACTTTTCTTTCCAACAAATAATAAATTTAAGATGCATAAAATTAGATAATACCTTGTTCAGTTGAATATCGATCTGTGTGATTTGTACTCATACCTAACGGCTGCATATCTCTCTTAGATTGTAATTTAAAATGAGATTTTCTATTAGTTCGATGCTTATGAGCCATATCTATTACAAACAATAGTTAGTTACAAATTATAGATAATACAAAGTTAGCTAAACAATCTGATTAATGCACATATAAGTGAACAATAAGCAACTTCCCTCACTAAACAAATTGCAAAAAAAAAAAAATGAAGTGATCAAATGAGGTATTTGTCATACTGAATTCACAAGCAATCAGTTTTGCTCAAGCAAATTTCTACAAGAAGCCAACCTGAAGCAAAGCCCCTAGGCTCCCTACAAATTGGCATGTCAAATATGGATAGAACTTTTGTGAAGATCCATTTCAAACATAAAGCATGCAGCAAACCAGTTGAATTTTAGGTAAAAAAACAATTTTAAGAAATATGACTGCTAATCAATAGACTAACATGGATGTAGATATTGTTCTGCAAAACAGTACATATTGATTACTATATATATATATAAAGCTTTGTATTACCACAGTTGGTACAAATTCAATCCCAATCTAACTACTAACCAAAAGTTTAAAACAGAAACACAGTTGCTCAAAATTTTAGCACCAAAGTTAGATTAGATGGTATATGCCAGCAACTCTTTTCTTGAGCATATGCATTATCAATCCATATTACAACGGTATAAATTGAAGTTGCTTTCTTAGAGAAAAAGCAGGATAATACTTCAAAAATAACTAGTCATGCCACCATCAGATTTTGGAGGAATGCAATCAATCAAACCAATTTCAGAAAAAAAAAATGTGTTCCCTCTTCAAGTTGAAGAAATGAACCCAATGCTGGAACTTGGAAAATAAAAATACCCATATCCATCTTTCTTTTTTCCTCTAATGATCATTAGCCATTGAATGATTAGTGGTAAATAAAGAGTTTGGAAAATCAAGACCCACTATCCTAAACTTAAGAACCATTTTAATTAAGCCATTTATTTCTTTTAAATGTTTCTATGCAGACAACAAACACTTAGATCATTGCACAATGAATATGGATAAAGGAGATGAATGCTTTGTCATTATTGAGAAATTAGTTCATATTAATTGTATTGGCATAAATATAGCATCGTAATTTGTTTCACTAGGACAAAATAATTTGCATCTACATATGATGGATGACAAAATAAAAGCAAGACCAAAATATTTTGTCACATATCAACAAGAAATATAGTTATTATGCAAAAACTTCAATAACTAAAGTGAAATATTAGTAATCTACAGTGGGAAGCAAAATGTTCACTGAGTTTCATGGCATTTCCCTGCCTTCTATCTGCACACCATATTCTCCACCTCTTATCCACATCTCATACTAATAGAACTTTTGTAAAGATCCATTTCAAACAAGATCAGGTTTGAGGGGTCTTCTTCACCTAACACAAGTTGTATTCAAATCTCAAAGCACTGAAGGGGAGACCCTACTACAATTAAAGGATAGTATCTATCCGTCGGAATAAAAAATCATACCACCATAACTAAATGGTAGCATCTAATATAACTAAAGGCACGTAGTATAATTCAAAGGTAGCACCTATGAGCTGGGAACAAAAATGATAGCACCTATCACAACAGAATGGGAGCATCTATAATAACCAATTCACATAGAATCACTGCAATATCTCTCTTCAAATGAACCAAATCCATAGGGGAAATTACTTTACAACATAACTCTCAAAAATATCCACTTAATCTATTCAAAGGAATCCGAACGGATTTAGATAAAGTTCTTCATAGTGATACTAGTAACAATTGGTACATCAAAATGTAATTGTCATGACTTTTTAGACCGCTTAATTTAGTCGGCTTCATTTGAACACATCGTGATATGTTGGATGCATAGCCATCT
Source organism: Wurfbainia villosa (assembly GCA_025175895.1). NCBI lineage: Eukaryota > Viridiplantae > Streptophyta > Magnoliopsida > Zingiberales > Zingiberaceae > Wurfbainia > Wurfbainia villosa. The sequence continues at coordinate 39,574,825 of CM046006.1, forward strand.
AGAACTTTAATTTTTTTTTTAAAACCTTGCAAAAAATACCCTTATCTTTTTTCCCAATTGAAAAAGATGTTGGAGGTAAATAAACTTTATTTGGTCGTTTCTCAATAGGATGCAATGATGATCTTATTCCCATTTCTTGCAAATCAAGTCGTGATTTGAGATTATCTTTCGATTTTCTTTCCATGTTCATCAATGTCCCACAAATAGATTCACAAACATTCTTTTCAATATGCATACGATCAAGATTATGACGTATCACATTATCTTTCCAATATGGTAAATTAAAGAAAATACTAAATTTTTTCCGATTAAATGACAGGACTAAATTGTCATTACTCATTTTCCCAAATGTAATTTAAAAATTTTTCAACTCATCTATCACCTTGTCTTCTGATAATATAGGTGGTGGTCTTCCATACTCTTCTGTGCCATCAAAAAATTGAGCATTTTTTTGAAATGCATGATCACTATTTAAAAATTTTCGATGACCCATATAGCAATATTTTCCACCATGTTTTAAACATTGCAATCTAGGGTTTATTGGAAAATACCATAAACTCTTACGTGTGGTTTTTCTCTTCTCACCAGTAGGATCATTTTCATATGTTTCCCATCGAAGCTCATTACATGTTTTGCATTGAATTATATCTTTATCCAACCTCCAAAATAAAGTGCAATCATTAGGGCAAGCATCAATCTTTTTGTAACCAAGTCCTAATTGCTTCATCAATTTTTCTGCTTCAGAGTATGACTTAGGTAAATCATCCATTGCATTTGGGAATGCTTCTCTCAACAAATCTAAAAGCATATCAAAAATCTTATTTGTCATTTTGCCTAGACACTTGAGTGAAGCAAACGAATAATAAATGCAAGTTTTGAGAATTTCTTGCAACATGGGTATAATTCTTTTTGTGAATCATCAATTAATTTATAGAATTTCTCAGCCTCTTCAGTTGGAATCTCCTTATCATTTTCAAATTCTGATATTCTAATTATGCTATCATTATGCTCTGGGATCCCAAATGACACATAAACTAAACCTTGCATATCATTTACATCCTTTTGCGATGTAACAAAAGCAGAGTTTGTTGATGCACTATATGTTATCTCTCCATGAGCTACCCAATGAGTATAGCCTTTAATAAATCCATCAACAGTCAAATGATCATAAGCAACCTCTCTTGAAATAAATATAACAATCTTACACCATACACAAGGGCATAAAATCATTCCATTTATGTTTGAATTAGAAAATGCAAATTGTAAGAAACTCTCAACTCCATTTTGATACTCCTCAAATTGTCTCAGTAAAAACATCCAACTCTTATCCATAATGATTCTACAAAAAAGAAGTATTAAATTAAGATTCATAGAGTTAATTAGTCTATATTATCAGATAGGCTAATGCATAGAGCATGCCATGTAAGATTCTATTCATAGAAAGACAAACAAATAAAGTTAGCTAAAGCAAGTCCTTCTTGGATGTAGACAAACAAATAAATGTCTGATAAACCTTTTATAGCTACACTATATATTAAGTGTAATTAAGAAAGTGCCTTAATATATTAAGTGTCTTATTTCACTGCATTGAAGACTAGAAGCATAAATCATAGAAATGAGGTAGGTTCATATCACAGTTTACGTACTAAACATTTACATTATATGTTATGCATATTCAATGTTTTCAAACATTTAGAATCATAGTTTAGAATAACCCATGTCCTTTTATTTGACAAACACAAAAGATTATGAGTCCTTAGAGAAGAATATCATCATAGATCCTTTATTTGTGCAACCATATAGACAAAACAAAGTGATTCAATACATCTCAAGGAAGTTGAAGTTTATATTTCATGATTAAGTTTAGAAATTATTAATAAACATCTACAATCAAAGATGATATACTTCTTGTTTCATATGTTATATAAAGCATGGATCTCTACTTCTTCCATTTGCATGTGTTTGCAATTCTAGGTGCCATTTTTGTAGTACGTTCCAGTCATTTGTTCACACTTTCCAAAAACTTAAAAATCAAATAGAGGTGTATTAATTTGTTTAACGGAAATTCAAGTGTATTAAAAGGGAAGATAATCAAAACAAACCTACCAATGATTTGAAACCACGCATTGTGATCGTCGTTGGACGTTGCTTGTCGAGCGTGCGGACACCAGTGGTGGCGATCACGATCGTTGAGACGCTGCAATAAAGCAACGGTGCACGCTCGAAATGGAGAGGAGGTGTAGACAGGGCACCGATGTTGAGGACACATCGACGACGTGCATGAGATGGCTACAGAAGAAGTGGAAGGCGACGGAAAGCTAAAGAAGTTGACGTCGGAAAGCTAAAGAAGTGGAAGGGGGCGGCGTGCGTGAGACGTAGCGAGACGACTGCGGAAGAAATAATAAACCTAATCATTAGTAAATGTAAATTAATAGGTTTATTAAATATGATGACATTAATTAAATATGTCATTATAAGCTATCTAATTTGGTATTGTTTTTAAATTAATAATCATTTTTAATAAATGTCATGGTAAAATGCTTATAACTACACTATAAAATAAGTGTCATTAAGAAAATGTCATAATAGATATATATTCTTGTAGTGGGGATAACAAATTCTCTAGGGTCCTCAAGCTGGGGTGGAATTTTATCTTCAATCTCAGCTTGGTCGGGTAGGGTGGAAATCATGGCGGCACACCCCTTGGTGGATCTGTTCTTCTGATCTACTCTTTTGTCGTATAGTCCCTCCTCCTTGACTTGACTCAGCTTAAGTAATGATGGTGAACTATCTATAGGTTGCGACACGGTTTGGGCTATCTGGGCCACTTGTGTTTCCAACATATGCATGTGACTTGCAAGACCATCAATAGTAGCCTTCAAATCCCTAAGTGACTCTTCTGTTTTCTGATGTTGGCATCGAAACTCTTCATTGGCCTTTTTTTGGGTAGCAATGAAGTCTTCCATCATCAATTCTAGCCTAGACTTCTGTGGTTTCTACTACCCATTTCCCTATTGCTGCCCATATCCTCCTGATGGTTGGAAATTCCCCGAGTTATTCCGATAGGAAAAGTTCGAGTGGTTCTTCCATCCGGGATTGTAAGTACTGGAGTATGGGTTATTGGGACTTTGATTATAGTCCCTAACTGCATCGACATGCTCAATCTGCTCTTCTGAGCCACTTGACCCTCCATAGTGGTCCTCCCAATATGCTGCTGCTCCTTCTCCAAAGTCATTGGCCGCACATGTAGAAATAGAATTGAAAGAGTCGAACCATCTGCTAAGCGCGTCCAACCTCGCTGCATGTGGTCCATGGAGTTGACAACATATTGTCCCGTGGCAGGAGCTGGGTGACTACGTTCGGAAGCCCATTGATGGTGCTTCTGGGCCACCTCTTCTCTTAGCTTCTCCGCTTCCTTGATAGTCTTGTTCATAAGTGCTCCTCCTATGGCAGAATCGAGGGACATCATTATGGCATACGTGATCCTATTATAGAAGATGTGGATCACTAGCCACCTTTCCAGTCCATGATGGGGGCATTGGTAGAGTAGCCACTTGTAGCGATCCCAGGCTTCAAATAAGGACTCCCCTTTCTTCTGAGGGAAGCTCGTTATTAGATGGCGCATGTGAGCAGTCTTTCTTGGTGGGAAGTATTTATTCAGGAACTACTGCTCACATTGCTCCCATGTAGTAATGCTTCTCGAAGGCAGGGAGTGAAGCCATGCCTTAGCCTTATCACATAATGAGAACAGGAATAGGCTCAGGCGGATCACGTCTGCAGGGACTCCATTGATCTTCATTGTCGAGCAGATTTCCAAAAATGTCTCCAAGTGTCAGTTTGGGTCTTCAGTTGTAGTTCCCCCGAATTGACTCTGTTGGACCATATGTATGAGTGTCGGTTTCAGCTCAAAGTTATTTGCCAAAATGGACGGTCCATCTATACTCAGCCTAAATCCTCTAACACTAGGGGTTGCATAATCCCACAAAGGTCGGCTACCTATATTCACCTCAGATGCATCTTGATCCTCCATCCTCTTCTATTCAGCTCTTCGGTGATGATAGGTTCGTTCAATTTCTAGATCGATCGGAATCAAGTCTCCCGATCTTAGGCGTCTAAACATACGAAGAACCGAGCCACAAAATTAGGAGTATTACCTAATACTAAATTAAAATAGAAAATAAACTGAACAAAATACTGAATCAAATTATGAAAAACTAATTATAAAATAAAATGTAAAAATGCTGCTAAAATAAAAATAAAAATAAAAAACTAAATATATATATGGAAAATCTAGAACTGAAGTAAATAAAAAAATAAAATGAAAATAAAAGAAAGTAATAAAAGTAAAGCAAGCAAATAAATCTAATCTTAAGTCTGATCCAATTATCCACTTCTTGATTCGATATCGAATAAATCAGTCCCCGACAACGACGCCAAAAACTTGATGCACGTGAATGCGACCTCAATTCTCGTGACAGAGACCATCGAGGACTCGAAGTGCACGCTCGCGCTCCACGCCTGTAAGTACACAGATATCGTCAAGTAATAAAAAGATTATCGATCCCACAGGGATTGAGATTCAAGTACCGATTTGTTAAGTGGACATTATTGTTTGGAATTCAGTTCTAAGGGTTGTGATTGCAAGGGTTGACGATAGTCCTAACTCAATACGATGTCACACAGAAGAAAAAAAATCTAGTTGCGAGTCTTTGGAAGGAATTCTAGGATTTCGATTTCGTTTGTGTGACACAGAACATGTTATCAATTGGGTTTTTGTCTAGGTTTCTAGCTACGGTTTTTTGGAAAGGACATCATACACTCCCCCGATGAGCCTTCGCATCTATCAGAAGCTACCTCTGTCATACCAGGTCGACTCCTAGCCTTAGTATGGGATAGTCGGTATGAGGATGCCGAATCGATCCCTGCGACGAGTTGAAAATGGGGCATGTTTCCTACTCTATCGCATCCTTCTACCCACGGTTATGAGAGATGAGGCCAACCCCTAGGTTCCTCCTTAATTCTCCTAAATCTTATATACCAGGGTTGTTACCCCTCGTATTGGCTAGCACAGTAGATAGAAAACCAAAACACGTAGATATAGGTCTAAACTAATACCAATTGCAAATACACATTCAAGAACATAATTTAATTTGAACTAACATGATTTATGCACACAAACTACTCCCTAAACCTAGAATAGAAGAGTCTACTCCATAAATAAGAGAGGAGAAACACAAAGCATGATCATGTTCGTATAAACAATGGAAATTATGCAAAGAACAAAAATTACAATGCAATGTGGCTCTTCTCTCCGACGTTGAAGTGCCGAACTTGGATCTCCGATGGCTTTCTTCCTCCCCGTTGTGAGTTCCCAAAGTTTTTTAGGGCCTCAGAGTGCCGACCCAATCGTCGTGCCTCCTCCTAGGGTTTGGGCGTAGCCTCCTTTATATAGACATCAGCCTAGATCTCCCTGAAACCTAGAAAATAATTGACTCGTGTCAGAATCATGCAGCGCCACACGGCCATGTCAAAAGCCATTTTTAATTGCTTTTGCTATGCATATTTACGAAACATGTTCGAACACAGGCCCACGTCTGTGCCCTAGAAACCCAACACTGGTATCAGAGCCCGACTGTGTTCCGACATAATCGTAAAATTGTTTTGCGAAGAATGTTTGTCATAATTATATTTTTGGAAATTTTCTATTTTTGGAAAGTTTAGAAAAATTATAAAAATTTAAATTAGTTAAGAAATTCAAATAAGGAATTTCCTACTGTGATTACGTAATTAGATTTAGGAAATTTATTTCTAAATTAAATTTGAATTTCTTTAATTAATATTTTCTATAAATAAAATATGTGATTAGATTTGGAAATTTATTTCCTAATTTAATTGATGAGATTTGATTTGAGAAATCAAATCAAAAACATATTTTATTTCCAAAATTAATTATGACAATTTGGAAATTACTTGAACATGTCATAATTGTATGTAATGTAATTGCATTAAATGCATATCATTATGTCATGTGTGTCGTGACATGTAGATACATTAGTTACACATATGTATGTCTTGCGTGTCATGCCAAGTAGATAATAGGTATTTCCATGGAAAGGAGGATGAGACCACAAAACTCTTACACAATATTAAAGTCTACTGATGTGAGCAAAACATATAGGATTTTATGAGTAGTTTTCACTCACATCTCATTACATTTTATGTTTGTTTCATGCATATTTCACTTTGTTTTGCATGCATTTCATATTTTCTAGTGCGGAGATCTACTTTTTATACTTTTGTGTGTAGGATAGTATTTCATGGGAAAACGGCGCATTTTTGGAGCAAAAATGGAGCAATTTGTGGAGCATGAATCTTAGGGAACACACACTGACCATGTCCCAAGATTTGGGCATGTTTTCGAAGCGAAACGGATCAAAATGGAGGCTTCAGGAAAAGACATGGCCAGTCCGTGTGAAAACATGCCTTTTTTCTAGCTTAATTTCCAGCCGAGATTTCATCTATTTTCCAGCCTTGCATACGGTCGTGTGGCAGCGCCGTAAATTCGACGAAATAGGGTTTTCAAGCATTTATGGAAAGCCAGAACCACCTCTCTATATAGGAAACTTGTCTAAGAAGTTGGGGATCATGAGGGAGCCACCCTAGGGCTCCCAAACCCTAGGGGGGAGGCACGACGGCTAGGACAGCACATCGAAGCCCTAAAGAGATTCGGGGACTCGCAATGGGGAGGAGGAACGCCGCCGGAGGTCCTCACCTTGCACTTCAACGCTGGAGAGAAGACCACGAAAGCATTGTAATCTTTTGTGCCTACGTTTTATTCCCTATGTATTCGAACATAAACATGCTTTGTGATTCTTCCTTCATATACATGGAGTAGTTCTTTCGATTCAAGGATTAGGGAGTAGCTTGTGTGCACATACAATGTTGGTTCATGTTAAATTCTGCCTTTGAGTTTAATTTGGCAATTGGTAGTTGTTTTTACTTTTTCTATGCTTATTTGGTTTTGTACCTGCTGTGCTTAGGCGATACGAGGGGTGACAACTCTCATATCTAAGATTTAGGGGATTTTATACAAGGAACCTAGGGGTAAACCTGATCTCCTGTAACCGTGGGTAGAAGGATGCGATGGAACCGGACACAGTTCATCGTAGGGATTGATTCGGCATCCTCGTACCGTCTATCCCATCATTCTAGGCGGAGATAGCTCCTTGTAGATGCGGTGGCTCTGCGGGAGAGTGTATGATGTCCCTTCCACAAAACCATAGCTAAACGTTTAGACAACGCCAATTGACAGCATTGTTTTGTGACACACAAGCGAAACCGAAATCCTAGAATCACCTTTGAAGACCTCGGCACACTCTCCTCCTCCTTCGTGTGACACCGTATAGAGTATCGTCCACCGATAGCCCTCACCAGTCAAAACCTCTTAGACTATACGTCCGAACAATTACAACCACTGAATGTACTGATATTCGAATCTCAGTCCCTGTGGGATCGATAATCTTTTATTACTTGACGACATCCATGCACTTGCGGGCGTTGAGCACGAGCATGCACTTTGAGTCCTCGACAGCCTTTGTCATGAGATTTGAGATCGCGATCGCGTGCATCAGGTTTTTGGCACCGTTGCTGGGGACTGATCGATTCGATATCGAATCGAGAAGTGGAAAATTGGATCGGACTTAGGATAGATTTACTTTTCTTGTTTTGTTTTGTTTTGTTTTGTTTTATTTTATTTTAGTCTTGTTTATTCAGTTTCTCTTTCCTTATTTATAATTTCATGCATATAACGATGCATGCTTTTACTCATAATTATGGTCAATTTAATGCTATAAGTTTTGGTAATATTTATTGTGAACAATGTGGTGAAACATGCCATACCATAAACGATTGTCCTGATATATTTGAACCTTCACAATTTGAACGAGAAGATGTCAGCTACAATTACAACAAGTGGCCACAAGATGATTCCTATTTATATAGTTATGACCCTGACTACTTAAACCCTCAATATTGTCCGCCTAAATCTCGACTTGAGAAAATGATGGAAGATTTCATTCAAATGCAACAAGCAACGAACGCTGAATTCTGATGGCGGCATTCGCAGACAGAGACTCAATATTGTTTCCAAAATGAGAACAAGAGCTATGAGTCACCATGCAAATTTTATCCAGAACCAAGTCCCCACTTAGATTGTTGGACTATCCGAGCCGTAAAAACCACTTTTTGCGTTGCGGAAACCTCGGAAGTCAACCACGGATCTGTGCGAAGGTAAATAAAAATACATGTACGAGTTAAAAACCTTTAGATTTACTCTAGATCTACATGTTAAGAGTTTACCCTTGAAGCGACACCCTTCGATTATCCCGCTCATCCAAACGGATTGTTGGAACTCGAGAGGGTCAAGTGTACACTCTTCTATTGGTATCCACACGAACAATAGGTGGAGAAAAGACAACTAAGAGTGTGCTAGGACTTCTTGAAGTCCACGGCAAGATGAGGAAGAGAGCTTGAGAAGAGAGAAGATCCAAGGAAGAAGATGATGAAGTTACTACCAAATAACTTCACACACTAAATCATACTAAAGTGGCCGGCCACCATGGAGGGGGGTTACATGCATGCATGTAATTCCAAGAGTCAATGGCTCTTGGTCTCCCTCATGAGGTGGCACCCCATGATGTGTCCATGATGATATAGAACATCATCATTGGCCGACCCCCATGCCAAGTCGCCATGACATGGCAATTGGTCAAGTCAAAATTGACCATTCATCTTCCCTCTCAAGTCAAGTCAAACTTGACCTATTATCTCCCATGGTTGATCAAATCTAACCACTTGATTCAAGTCAATTTGATTTAATGAATCTCTATTCATTATTTTAAACTGACTCAATGAATCAAATTTAAATTAGACTCATTCAACACTTGAATCAAATTGAGTCTAACTCAATTAGTCTAATTTGGATTACTCTTAATCCAATTTGGTTCATCCCATGAACCTAATCCTCATGGTTCATCATATGAACTTAATCTCCATCTAATTGACCTTTGTGTGTGACCCTATAGGTTCTTGTAAGGTTGGCAATGCTCCTAAACCGATTTAGGAACATAAGCAATGAGCAGTATCTAGCAACACATAATTGTTACCCAAGTTACAAGAATGTTGAGATCCAACATCACCTTTGTGACTACTAATTGTGACTCTCACAATATGTGACAATGTCCCTCTATCCTTGACATCTAGATTGACCAATTGAGGCATAGACCGTGTCATCCTCGGTACAATCTATATCTTGAACTCTAAGTAGACTCACTCTAATCAAATGAGCTCAATATCTCATATTGACTCATTTGGACATGGCAATGCACTTTGTGGTCTCACTCTATCAAGAATAACGATGTCACTCCCATCACATAGGAGGGATAGATCCCATCTACATCACTCACATCCCTCCGCATAATTTGTTACTTACCTAGTAATTGCCTTTATAGTCCACCCATTTACGGGTGATGTTTGACGAAGCCAAAGTATGCAACTCCTTATGTAGAGAACCAAGGTGACTTCAGGTTCAAGGACTAATAGTCATACTAATAGTCACATGAGAAAGTATATGACACTCATATAACGATCCATGATACTTTCTCATGGCGGGTCATTAAGTATACATTCTCCAATGAATACCCATGTGTCAACTTGATATCTCATATCCATGACTTGTGAGATCAAGTCATCGAGTTGACCTCCATGCTAGTCGCTACGCATTAACATTGTCCCTAAATATTAATGCTTGACTAGGAATGATTAAGAGTAGTGTTCTCTATATCATCTCATTATCGATTCAACCAATCAATTGATATAGATAAGAACCTTCTACTTAAGGACGTTATTATACTTAGTTATTTGGCACCAATACAAGTAAATATAATAACCATGCCTTTATAAATAGGAATATGATACAATAAAGTCCATACAACAATCATCAAATGATTGCCTCTAGAGCTTTCACTAACAATCTCCCACTAGCACTAGTGTCAATCACCGTAGTATCTAATACCCAATGATCTAGTGTGACCATCATGCTTTTTCTGTGCCAAAGCCTTGGTCAAAGGATCTGCGATGTTAGCCTCTGTGGGTACTCTACAAATCTTCACATCTCCTCTATCGATAATCTCTCGAATGAGATGGAAGCGTCGTAGTATGTGTTTGGTCCGCTTGTGCGAGCGAGTTTCCTTAGCCTGCGCAATCGCTCCATTGTTGTCACAATAGAGCTCTATAGGATATGCTATGCTAGGAACCACCTCAAGCTCAGTAATGAACTTGCGGATCCAAACTGCCTCCTTTGTTGCCTTTGATGCAGCGATATACTCGGCTTCTGTTGTATAATCAGCAACTGTGTCCTGCTTCGAACTCTTCCAGCTCACAGCGCCACCATTCAAGAAAAACACGAACCCTAACTGTGATCTATAATCATCCTGGTCAGTTTGGAATCTTGCATCGTTGTAACCCTTTACAGCTAGCTCCTCATCGCCTCCAAATATCAAGAAATATTCTTTGGTCCTTCTCAAGTACTTAAGAATATTCTTGACTACTATCCAGTGACGCTCACCTGGATCTGACTGGTATCTACTCGTCATGCTCAAAGCATACGAGACATCAGGATGAGTACACAACATGACGTACATGATAGATCCTATAGCAAATTCATAAGGGATCTTATCCATGCGATCTCTCTCCTCTCTAGAAGAGGGACTTTGAGTCTTCAAAAGACTCACACCATGTGACATCGGCAGAAGTCCATTCTAGGAATTCTGCATGGCAAATGGTAGTAATACTGTGTCAATATATGTACTCTGACTTAGGCCAAGCAATCTCTTAGATCTATCTCTATAGATCTTGATGCCTAGAATACAGGATGCTTCACCTAAGTCCTTCATTGAGAAGCAAGTCCCCAGCCAAGTCTTCACAGACTGTTGCGAAGGGATGTCATTCCCAATGAGTAGTATGTTATCCATATACAATATAAGGAAGACAACTGTGTTCCCATTAACCCTCTTGTAGACACAGGGTTCATCTTCATTCTTGATGAAACCAAACTATTTAATTGCATCATCAAATCGAAGATTCCAGCTCCGAGAAGCTTGCTTCACCCCATAAATGGACCTTTGCAGCTTGCATACTTTCCCAGTATGCTGTGGATCCACAAAACCCTTAGGCTATGTCATGTACACATCCTCAAGCAAGTTTCCATTCAAAAATGCAATTTTGACATCCACCTGCCAGATCTCATAATCGTGGTATGCTACAATAGCAAGCATGATCCGAATGGACTTAAACATCGCCAATGGAGAAAAGGTTTCATCATAGTCAATACCATGAATTTGCTTGAAACTGTTGGTGCAAGGGCACCAGATGATTGAACCTGTGTTTTGATTATGGCAAAGACGCAAAGTTAAGATTACATCGTTATCTCATGAGCTGAATCGAGTGTGCAGAAAAGTGCTAAAGCTGGAGCTGAAGGCTAGTGACACTCGAAGGAAGCTGCGGTGGTCGAGCAACACTCGAGTGACTTCGGAGGGAGCCGAAGGAATCGAGTGGAAGACCGGAAGCGAGAGCTATAAAAAAGTATCGAGGTAGGCGCGCGTGTGTGAGCGTAAGTGAGGTCGTATCCTCCTTACGGGGATGGTCTTAAGCGTAGATCCGACCAAAGATATCCCATGGATGTATAGGAGATTTGAGACCGCTAGAGGGGGGTGAAAAGCGTTGCGCGATGGTACGATGATGGAATTCTTTCGCGTTTGATTGTCTACAATCTTGTTAGCACAGCGGAATAGTAATAACAAATAAATATAACAAGATACACAATCACAACATGGTCATATAACGTGGTTCAGAACCGAATGGTTCCTACTCCACAGATCGAGCTCTAAAGAGCTCTAGTGATGCACACGCACTCACTAATCACAAATAACTCATTCTCGACACAAGTCAGAGGTGGAGAAACCTCGTACAAGGATTACACTAAGTAATACAAAAGATACAAGCTAATACAAGTAAGAAATACAATGCAAGTAAAGGAAAACACTTTACAAGAGCACTTTGGTTGCTTGATCTTTGGTTGCCTTGGACTAGCCTTGAAGGACTAGAAGAGCACCAACAATTCCCCTTCAAATCGCCGAAGAAAACCACTGCTTGAGCCTTCCACGAATAGCTGCTTTTATCCTCCATCGGGCTAGATTTTCGCCTAGCAGTCGACTACCATAAGTCACCAGTCGACTGCCAACACTGTGCTGTGAGACAACGACTCAATCCACGTTGGACAAGTTCCAACGGTACTCACACCAATCGACTGTCAACATTGGCAATCGACTACCAACGCCTGTAGCCGACTGCCAAGTCGGCTACGGAGCATTCTGTGCTCGCAACTCAACCGGCAGTTGACTGTCATCCCTTGGCAGTCGTCTGCCATCGACATCAGTCGACTGCTCCAATGAGCAGTCGACTGCCAGAGCAATTTCAGCTCTTAAATGGCAGTCGAACTCAAGTCGACTCACGACAGTTGAACCGACCATAATTCCAGTCGACTGCCAATCTCAAAAATGAGGTTCTAACCCAAGTATGGTTCCCCCATACTTGCTAGACCACCCTTAGCCTAGACCTAAGCCTTCTAGCCACCTCCATCAGCCTCACGCCTCTCGGATCCCTCCAAGTCGTCCATGACTTGTTCATCCATCGCGCTAGCCTTCAAGTGCTTCCATCGGCTATGTCATGCTAACGGTGTCTACACCGCCAAGGCACATTGGACTTACACCGTCAAGACTCCGGTTGGACTTTACGCCGCCAATATCAAACCCCTTGGACTTCTCAAATGCCAAGACTCAAGCTTGGACTTTCCCTTGCCAACTCATGTTGAACTTTCCATGCCAAGACCCATGCTTGGACATTCCCTTGCCAACCCATGTTGGACTTTCCATGCCAAGACCCATGCTTGGACTTCCCTTGCCAACTCATGAACACATGATCAACCGTAGTCAACCATCAAAGTCTCCCTCGAGTCAAACTTGAGTCTGGTTAATTATAACCTGGGTTGATTGTATAAACAGTCTCCCCAAAAACATTAACCGCCATCAATGTCACACATCAATGTCAAACATTCTATGTCAAACATCAAAACATCACTCGAGTCAAACTCGAGTCAGGTCAATCGTGACCTGGGCCGATTGCACCAACAATCTCCCCCTTTTTGATGTTTGACAAAACAAACCTTGAGTTAGGCCCCTAACTCAAATTCCCTTACCAATTTTCCAAATTGGTAATTTAACCTTCTTCCCCTTTTTGACATACATCAAAAAGGTTATCTCTCTAAGGAGGTCAATGTCTCATGTCTCAATGAGATCTTACAATCTCCCCCTTGATCCAAAAAAAAAATACCTAGGATGCCTACCATCTTCCTAGTGATAAGTCCCATATCACTCAAGAGAGGCAATCCTATACACTCTCCCAATTTCCAAATTGGGTTTTTCAAAATCCCATCAATTATCCCAATTGATGATACTCTCCCAATAACTTCTCCCTTTTAAGAAGAGAAAAAAAACAAAACACATCCATCATTCCATGATGGATAACTCCCCTTAAAGGCTTGCCCCCCCCCCCCCCCTTGACCATTGCACCAACAATGTCCTTGGGAAGTCCCTAAGCCAATAGGAACTCTAAACCATCAAAATTAAGGTTCTAAGTTCAAACATGAACTCTTCCACCCTTAAATTTGATACTTTGACCCAACACCTCTCCAAATCCATATCCAATGGATTTTCACTTTTTCTAATGCTTCTCGAAGCATATCCTAGGGTTAGGAGTGATTAGGAACCTTTACCATAGCCAAACACGGGCTAAACAACCTTGTTTTTCTGCCACTCACATAAGTCATATCGCCATCGGTGAGTAGCTGATCGATAATCAAATTCTCGAATTTCAGCTATCAGAATCGAATTTTAAAAAAGCATAAGTAATTCTACATATATCAAAAAATCATGAAATTTGATACGTATATTACTTATAGTCAATACAATGGGTGAAAAATATTTAAAAATTATTTTACCCATAAAATAGTGAAATTGGCACAAAGTTCAAAACCATTGAAATTTTCAATGTTTTGGCTCTACTTTGTATCAACTTCATCTATGGTTTTTGCTATCAAAAGATAGACTTCACCAAGGTTTTTCAAAAAGATTTTAAAATATTTTCAAAACCTTATTTTGGATCATATTCCTTGGGCTCAATGTACATGACTTGTACACAAGCTTTCCTAATGATTCACAATTAAAATTAGATGAGTTTTAGTTCATTTAGATGCAAAAACTATGCACCTTGAACTCAACTCATATCCTAGCATCTCACATGTATCTAGAGTCTATAAATACACATACACGTCAATTGGATGTGAGATGTGGGTTTTGGTTCATTTAATCTAGGGTTTCATGCATTTTCTAAGGCAACCCTACTTGATTCCCTTATGAATGAGACTCCAAGTCATGTCATAGTCCTTAAATCAATTTTCAATCAAGTTAATGCATGAAATGATCATGGCATAATAATAGCAAAAATAAAGCATGGCCAATGATCATGATGTCATAGCATATGATATAAAAACTAAAGCACATGACATTCAATCCTAATTCCTAAACATAATCATGACATATAAATGATAAAAATAGGCATGATGTCATGGCATGTTATATGACAAATCAAAGCATGGCATATAAAATATATAGGTATAATAATACCTAAGATTTAATATTAGTTGCCATTTGAGATAATTAAGCATATTTTTGCCATAGTACTACTAATCTCCCTAGTGTGCCAAAAACCCAAAATGGCACACTAACCTCTAAACCTAAATTGTGCCAATTTGATCAATTTATCAAACTTCTCAAATAATATTGGCACATCCTAAAATCTTTTAGGATTAAAGCTCAAATGTATTTCCAAGGTAACCATAACCTTGAAAATGACCTAAAATGCCACATTTATTATGGTTGAGTTAACTACCCATCCAATCAAGGTTGGCACACCCTAAACCCTTCTAGCGTGAATCTGTCACACTCCTAGGAACCCAAAATCTATTTGAGCTCATTGGGTTAATTAGGTATTCCTTAGGGATAACCTCCCTATATACCCTCCTAATGACTCTTCTAGGCTTGTTAGCCTTGGTCATTTGGGTCTTACCTAGGTTGACTCTAGGGGTAACTTCCCTTGCAACCTTCTTAGTGGCCACCCTAGGTTTCCTAGAAACCCTAGCCACTAGGCACACCCTTTGGTCAACCTTAGGGATGACTTTCCTATTAACCTTGGTCTTCCTAGACCTTGTTTGTGTTCCATAATCAAATGGAACACTATGGTAAGCCATCTTAGTCTTAGGTTTTTGACCCAAACCCCTCTTGCCCTTTGATGACTTTTGCTTCTTGGGTCCTAAGTGTTGACTTTGAGATTTTGACCTAGAAGTTTGACTAATTGACCCTTACATTTGATTTTGCATAGCCTTAAGGGTCTTTTCAAGTTTTTCAAGCCTTGAACTCAAGACTTGATTTTCAACCTCTAATTGCCCAATTGTTTTTTGATTAAATTCTTGGGCATGGGACTTTCTAGGCATATGCCTAGTCTATTTAGGGTTAAAACCTAGGTGCTCTCCTATTTTCCTAATTGATTCCCTAGGTAGAATATTTTTAGGGACATTAGTCCTAAATTTCTCCTTATTTCCTAAGTGGACATTCTTATCTCCTAAACAAAAATATTTGTTTTTATTAACATGCTTTTCATAAATTGCAAGAGAGTTAAAATTCCTAGCATGCTTTTTAACATTTAAATTCAAAGATGCATTACTAAAATGTACCTTAGGGTTAGCTTTAGCTCCCCCTACTTGTGATGCTTCTTCTTGGGTCTTTTTGCTCCCCCTAGGGCATTGGATTCTATAGTGCCCCTTTTGATGGCACTTGAAGCATACTACGTGTTCCTTGTTCTTTTGACTTTGGGGACTGACATCCTTGACTTTTGGTGCCGGAGGAGACTTCTTGATCCTTTTAGGACACTTACTCTTGTAGTGTCCTTGCTCCCTACACTCAAAATATATTATATGTATTTTATTATTAATTTATATGTTTGAGTTACCTAGGGTGGTGGTGGAAGGTGCCGGAATTGGAGCTTCTTCATCTTGACCGAATGTGGAAGGCTCTTCTTGGGGTTGCTCCGGTGTAGATGTTCTAATCCCCTCCCCCTCAATCCTAGAGGTTGAAGTTTCTTCTAATTCTAGCTCTTCCATCACTTCTTCCTCCTCAGATGTCGAACACTCCTCAACCTCCGAATCCTCACTTTCTTGTGAGGATGAGCTCTCTTCCTCATCCTCCTCATCTTCTTGGATTGAGTGAGGCTCTTCATGGAATTTTTCCAATTTGTTTTATACCTCCTTGGCATCTTTACAATCCCCTATCTTGATCAAAATATCATTAGGGATTATATTAAGCAAAATACCCATTACCTTATTGTTGATGTTATAGTATCGGAGTTGTTCTTGACTCCAATTCTTCTTCTTGATTTTTCTTCCTTCTTCGTCTTTTGGAGTGTCAAAACCTACTAAGACACTAATCCAATTATCAAAGTCACACATTAGAAAATGCATCATTCTACCTTTCCAATATGCGAAATCTTCGTGGCCGAAGGAAGGAAGAACATTGATGTCGTCACCCAATCTTTCCTTGAATTCCATCTTGTTCCTCTAGCGTCTTGACTCAAGGTTGTTAATCTGTATAAGAGCCCCAGGCTCTGATACCAATTGTAGGAGATTTGAGGCCGCTAGAGGGGAGTGAATAGCATCGCGTGATGATACGATGATGGAATTCTTTCGCGTTTAATCATCTACAATCTTGTTAGCACAGTGGAATAGTAATAACAAATAAATATAACAAGATACACAATCACAACACGGTCATATAACGTGGTTCGGAATCGAATGGTTCCTACTCCACGGATCGAGCTCTAAAGAGCTCTAGTGATGCACACGCACTCACTAATCACAAATAACTCCTTCTCGACACAAGTCAGAGGTGGAGAAACCTCGTAGAAGGATTACACTAAGTAATACAAAAGATACAAGATAATACAAGTAAGAAATACAATGCAAGTAAAGAAAAAAACTTTACAAGAGCACTTTGGTTGCTTGATCTTTGGTTGCCATGGACTAGCCTTGAAGGACTGGAAGAGCACCAACAATTCCCCTTCAAATCGCCCAAGAAAACCGCTGCTTGAGCCTTCCATGAACAACTGCTTTTATCCTCTATCGGGCTGGATTTCCGCCTAGCAGTCGACTGCCATAAGTCTCCAGTCGACTGCCAACACTGTAGTTGTGAGACAACGGCTCAATCTACGTTGGACAAGTTCCACCCAGATTTCACTCACCGATCGCCAACATTGGCGGCCGATCGCTAATGCCTATAGTCGATCGCCAGGCTACGGAGCATTCTCAGGTTCGTGACTCAACCGGCAGCTGATGTCATCCTCGGCGCTGCCCGCCGACATCACCGATCGCTCCAATGAGAAGTCGACTGCCAGAGCAATTTCAGCTCTTAAATGGCAGTCAAACTCAAGTCAACTCATGGCAGTCGAACCAACCATAATGTCAGTCGACTGCCAACCTCAAAAATGAGGTTCTAACCCAAGTATGATTCCCCCATACTTGCTAGACTACCCTTAGCATAGACCTAAGCTTTCTAGCCTCCTCCATCAGCCTCACGCCTCTCGGATCCCTCCAAGTCGTCCATGACTTGTTCATCCATCGCACAAGCCTTCAGGTGCTTCTATCGACTATGTCATGCTAACGGTGTCTACATCGTCAAGGCACATTGGACTTACGCCGCCAAGACTCCGCTTGGACTTTACGCTGCCAATATCAAACCCCTTGGACTTCTCAAATGCCAAGACTCAAGCTTGGACTTTCCCTTGCCAACTCATGTTGGACTTTCCATGCCAAGACCTATGCTTGGACTTTCCCTTGCCAACCCGTGTTGGACTTTCCATGCCAAGACCCATGCTTGGACTTCCCTTGCCAACTCATGATCACATGGTCAATCGTAGTCAACCATCAAAGTCTCCCTCGAGTCAAACTCGAGTCTGGTTAATTATAACCTGGGTTGATTGTATAAACAGTCTCCCCAAAAACATTAACCACCATCAATGTCACACATCAATGTCAAACATTCTATGTCAAACATCAAAACATCACTCGAGTCAAACTCGAGTCTGGTCAATCATGATCTGGGTCGATTGCACCAACAGGATGGTCTAGGTCGAGATCGGACGATCGGCCACCGTCGAAATTATATTTTTGTTGAGCTAACTTTGACTTGCAGCAAGCATCAGTCGACTGCTAGCTTGGAGCACTCGACTGTCATCCATCAGTCGACTGCCCACGATCAGCACTCGACTGATGCTGCCATCAGTCGACTGATGATTGTCATCAGTCGACTGATGGTCAAGGATCAGCTTCGAGGAGTCAAGCCTTATCACCTCATTCCAAGGAGCTTTGTGCCCATTTGTGATTGGTTGAATACCCATTCAATGAGGGGCTCAAAGGCTATAAAAGGAGGGCTTGTCCTAGGGTTTTTCATCAATTCAAAAGAATCCAAGTGCTTCTGATACGCTATGAGTCTCCGATATCCCTACGACGAAGCACTACCGAGACGACGACTCAAGCTCCAAGATTCAAGTCTTCAAAAGTCATCGGTATAAACTTTAATTTGTATAAGTTATTCTTTTTATTTCGAGCTTTAAATCATATCAAGGAGAGGGGGAGTATCCCTCTACCTTGAGTCCTTCTTGAGTTTTGTATTCGTTTAACTCCTACCTCTAATGAGGAGGAGTTCGTTTAGTGTTTTGCCCTCCATGCATGGTCAAGGACCACTAGGGCCTTGGAGTAGTAGTCGTAGGCTACGAACCAAGTAAAAAACTCATTGTCTCTTCTATTTTAGATTTAGTTTCCGCTGTGTTTACTCATGTCTCAATGAACGATTTCGAAAAAGGGTTTTATCGGTATTCACCCCCCCTCTAGCGATCCGCTCGATCCAACAGAAACCTTTAGCCACCAATTGACCCTTATAGGTATGCTTAAGTCCATCCATGTCAGTCTTTCTCTTAAAGACCCACTTACACCCAATGAGTTTGACGCCTTCAAGTGGATCAACCAAAGTCCATACTTGGTTGGTGTACATGGATTCCATCTCGGATCTCATGGCCTCTAGCCATTTCTCAGAATCTGGGCTCATCACAACTTCCTGATAGGAGGTAGGCTCATTCTCATTGAGCATAATGTCATCATGGTCAGACAAGAGAAATGAGTATCTCTCAGGCTGATGACTACCCTATCAGACCTGCGAAGTGGTAGGTCTACCTGAATAGGTGATTGTTCCATAACTCTTTGTGCAACAATCTCATCACCCACAATACTTTGTGGTTCCTGTTCAAACTCTATCAAGGCCTCAGTGCTATGGTCCTTATCTTGAATTTCTTCAAGATCGAACGTACTCTCACTAATTTTTCTAGAAATGAAATTCCTTTCTAGAAATACTCCAGTCTTTGCCACAAACACTTTGTGCTGACTAGGAATGTAGAAGTAATATCCCTTCGTTTCCTTAGAATATCCAACAAAATAGCACTTATCGGATTTGGGTCCTAGTTTGTCTAAGACTTGACGTCGAACTTAAGCCTTACAACCCCAAATCCTCATGAAAGACATCTTGGGATCTCTCCCTATCCATATCGTATATGGTGTCTTTATCATAGCCTTGGATGGTACACGGTTAAGTGTGAAGGCTGCTGTGTCTAGAGCATATCCCCAAAAGGATATAGGAAGATCTGTGTAACTCATCATAGATCGTACCATATCTAATAGGGTATGATTCCCCCTTTCGGATACACCATTCCACTGTGGTGTTCTAGGAGGAGTGAGTTGAGATAGAATCCCACATTCAGCTAGATAGTCACGAAACTCATGGCTAAGGTATTCACCACCTCGATCTGATCGAAGTATCTTAATACTCTTTCCAAGTTGGTTTTGTACTTCATTCTTGAATTCTTTGAACCTTTCAAAGGATACTAATTTATGTGTCATCAGATACACTTAACCATATCTACTGAAGCCATCAGTAAATGTAATGAAGTACCTGTAACCAGCTCTAGCAGCAACATTGAAAGGGCTGCATACATCACTATGTATAAGTCCTGACAAATCTGTAGCTCTCTCGTTGTGCCCACTAAAGGGAGTCTTGGTCATCTTTCCTAGAAGGCAAGACTCACATGTCTCATATGATTCAAAATCAAATGAGTCCAGCAGCCCATCCTTATGGAGTTGGGATAAGCGACTCTCATTTATGTGACCTAAGCGACAATACCAGAGATAGGTTTGGTTCAACTCATTTGACTTGAACCTTTTGGTACTTGTGTTATAGATGGGGCTCTCTAAGTCTAGAATGTAGAGTCCATTCATTAGAGGTGCACTACAATAGAACATATCATTTAAATAAACTGAACAATATTTGTTCTTTATTATAAATGAAAATCCTTTCTTGTTGAAACAAGAAACCAAAATTATGTTCTTAGTCAAAGCAGACACATAACAACATTCATCTAGTTCTAGTACAAGCCCAAAGGGCAGAGATAGATCATAAGTTCCTACAGCAACAGAAACAACTCTTGCTCCATTGCCTACTCGTAGGTCCACCTCGCCCTTTGTCAATGCCTTGCTATTTCTCAGCGCTTGCACTTTGGTACAAATGTGAGATGCACATTCGGTATCTAATACCCATGATGAAGAAATAGATAGATTGACTTCTATAACATTTATACCTGAAGTAGAAGTCTCACTTATCTTCTTCTTAAGATCTTCCAGGTATTCTTTGCAGTTACGCTTCCAGTGTCCAGCTTCCTTGCAGTGGAAGCAAGTCCCTTCTTTGGCCACCCCTCCTTTCGGTTTGAGTTCCTTGCCTTTGTCCTTGGCTTGGGACTTTCCCTTACCTTTAGGCTTGCCCTTTCCTTTCTTCTTTTGCACCATCAAAATGGAGTCAGATTTTCCCTTCTTAAGGTTGAGCTCAGCAGTTCTCAACATGCTGAGCATATCAGGAAGTGGCTTATCAATTTCATTCATGTTATAATTCATGACAAATTGATTGTAGCTTTGTGGCAAAGATTGCAAGATCAAGTCAGTGGCCAGCTCTTGGCCAAGTGGGAATCCCAACCTCTATAGGTTTTCTATGTACCTAATCATCTTGAGTACATATGGACCTACGGGAGTCCCATCTTGCATCTTGGACTGAAACAATACCTTAGAGATCTCATATCTCTCGTGCCTTGCTTGTCCTTGATATAGTTGACGAAGATGTTCAACCATATCATAAGCATTCATGAACTCGTGTTGCTTCTGAAGCTCAGAGTTCATGGTCGCGAGCATGAGACATGACACATCTAATGCATCATCTTGATGCTTCTTGTATGCATCACGGTCAGTTCACGAAGCAGTGGTAGGAGGTGCCTCCGAAATGGGCTGCTCCAGGACGTACAATTTTCTTTCTTGAGTGAGAACAATTCTCAGGTTCCTGTACCAGTCTAGGAAATTAGCTCCATTGAGCTTGTCCTTCTCAAGGACAGAACGCAGGGAGAGAGTGTTCGTGTTTGTCGACATGGTAATCTACAACATACACAATGTAGAAAATTAATATCATATTCCATTTATCATTTAATTAGGCCTTTAATCAAATGATGCTCCCACTGAATTATAGGAATTTTGTAGAATCGAGTTATGGATGTGGTCAAACCACATTACTAGATTCATATAAACTAGCTATAATTCTTGCGGGATAAGATCCACATCATACTACGCCTTGAGTTAGCTTTGGCTAAATCGCCCAAGACTTAGTATGATTGGTAGGTAACACATTACCGATTACATCTCTATGCAACTCTTGTTTATAGGATCAAGATCCACATTTACAAAAGACCTTGACTTAGCTTTGGCTAAATCGCCCATGATTTAGTGTAAATGCGATCTTATCCTATCTTTCCCACGGTTGGAATATGCCTATAGTTTTACACGATCCAATTGAGTTAACTAGTTTTACTCAATCTAATTGAGCTTATTTCTCACCTAAGTTGTGATAGGCGGGACCAAGATTGTCCCTCCGCACCCTACCAAGATAATATGTGTTGCTCTGCTTTGGCAGATTCAACAACAATAAATGATCGAGGTAGTGATGGGTATCAAAACTTGGTAGACATTTTTGAGTTGATTCGATTAAGATCTAATCTAATCGTGAATGTATATCATATACGCATCAAGGCCTTTATTACCCTAAACTAGCTGCATCACATACATACAAGCAATATACTAGCATGCATCATATGCATACAAGAAAAATATCCTAGCATGCATCATATATATATATATATATATATTTATTTATTTATTTATTTATTTTGCTTATATGTATGTGATGGCCCTACTACGATCTTCTCAAGCCAATGAGAAGATTGGACGGTCAACCTAGGGTTAGCGGCTTCTCTAAGCACCTCCTTTGGCTGTCATGTGTCGTCGGCACCCTCCTCGTAACTCCATCTACTAGTGGACCTTCCACCGCTCCATTTTGTACATTACAAATATGAAACTCGAGTTACATTAGAGTCTAAAACTATTTACAACTGGAATTTTAAAAGAAGAGGCATGACGCGCAGGTCACATACCCTATACAACATGCACAACCACAAAAATGGTGCGCATGTCGTATTATGAATTACAATACATTTATCCAATCATATTGGGCTTTTTCGGCCATGACCATCACAGAATTATACATAATTCTAAATTATGTATTTTACAGAAAATTTCTATAATTTTTCCTTTTTTATTTTCAATTTTATGAGTCACCTCTCCGTAATGGTCCCGCTAAGCGGTTTCCGGGTGCGATCGCGGGACAATGCCCCTTTCGGGGTTAGGGGAAGCGCCCCTACTCACAAAATGAACTTTGAGATTATCCCATCTTGATCTTACAGCAACTTAAGTCGCTGTCCCAAAAACCTAAATCGAGAATTCGCCGTTCCGGAGGGTTTTTCTCGGTGGTTGAAGCCTACAAGTGTCCCAACACTTGTTGCTTCTACTCTTCGAGAAAAATATCTAAAAAATCTATAAAAATAGGAAATTTACATAAACTTACAGATCTGTAATTTTTATATCTAATACAAAAACTATAAAAATTAAACACATACATGCTTCGCACGTGGCTCTGATACAACTGTTGGACTATCCGAGCCGCAAAAACCGCTTTTTGCATTGCGGAAACCCGGAAGTCGGCCACGGATCCATGTGAAGGTAAATAAAAATACATGTACGTGTTAAAAACTTTTAGATCTACTCTAGATCTACATGTTAAGAGTTTACCCTTGAAGCGACACCCTTCGCTTATCCCGCTCATCCAAACGGATTGTTGGAACTCGAGAGTGTCAAGTGTACACTTTTCTATTTGTAGGAGATTTGAGGCCGCTAGAGGGGGGGTGAATAGCGTCGCGTGATCGTACGATGATGGAATTCTTTCGCGTTCATCTTTACAAAGTTCGTTATGCACACCAGAATGATAATAATAAAAGAAATAATGAAGTAAGACAAACACGAACACACCAATACATAAATATTTAACGTGGTTCGGAACCGCACGGTTCCTACTCCACGGATCGAGCTCTAAAGAGCTCTAGTGATGCACACGCACTCACTAATCACAAATAACTCCTTCTCGACACAAGTCAAAGGTGGAGAAACCTCTTACAATTGTTTACAACAATAAACAAATAGATATAAGCAAATACGATAATGAAATACAAGTTCAAGTAAAGGAAAAATACTTTACAAGAGATTTTGATTGCTTGATCTTTGATTGCCTTAAACTAGCTTTGAAGGATTGGAAAGCACCAACTTTCCCCTTCAATTTCGCCCAAGAAAATCGCTACAAAAACCCTCCATCCGAGCTGCCTTTATATCCTGCATCGGGCTGGATTTCCGCCTGGCAGTCGACTGCCAACACTGTAGTTGTGAGACAACGGGTCGATCCATGTTGGACAAGTTCCAACTGATCTCTTGGCAGTCGACTGCCAACATTGGGGCCGATCGCCGCCAATAGCCGACGCCTAATCGGCTACGGAGCATTTCGCTCGTGGTCGAACCATCGTGATCGTTGCCGTCCATGGCGATCGATCACCACCGCCGATCGCTACTAATAAGAAATCGACCGCCAAGACACTTTCAAATTTCTGCCGGGCGTTAAACTCAAGTCGACTCACGACAGTCAAACCGACCATAATGTCAGTCGACTGCCAATCTCAAAGATGAGATTTTAACCCAAGTATGGTGTCCCTATACTTGCTAGACCACCCTTAGCCTAGACCTAAGCCTTCTAGCCACCTCCATCAGCCTTACGCCTCTCGGATCCCTCCAAGTCATCCATGACTTGTTCATCCATCGCGCTAGCCTTCAGATGCTTCCATCGGCTATGTCATGCTAATGATGTCTACACCGCCTAGGCACATTGGACTTACGCCGCCAAGACTCCGCTTGGACTTTACGCCATCAACCATGGGACTTATTCTGCCAAGACTCCACCCTTGGACTTTACGCTGCCAAAATCAAACCCCTTGAACTTCTCAAATGCCAAGACTTAAGCTTGGACTTTCCCTTGCCAACCCATGTTGGACTTTCCATGCCAAGACCCATGCTTGGACTTCCCTTATGCCAAGTACTCAAGACTTGGACTTTCCCAAATGCCAAGTGTCCCACTTGGACTTTTCATGCCAAGTACCCATGACTTGGACTTTACCTTGCCAAGACCCATGCTTGGACTTTCCCATAATCACATGGTCAACCCTAGTCAACCATCAAAGTCTCCCTCGAGTCAAACTCGAGTCTGGTCAATTATAACCTGGGTCAATTGTATAAATAATCTCCCCAAAATATTAATCGACATCAATGTCAAACATCAAAACATCACTCGAGTCAAACTCGAGTCTGGTCAATCATGACCTGGGCCGATTGTACTAACAATCTCCCCCTTTTTGATGTTTGACAAAACAAACCTTGAGTTTGGCCCCTAACTCAAATTTCCTTACCAATTATCCCAAATTTGTAATCCCAGACACTCTTCTAAAACTTCTCCCTCTTTTTGACTAACATCAAAAAGGTTATCTCTCCAAGGATGTCAATGTCTCATGTCCCAATGAGATCTTACAATCTCCCCCTTTTTGATCCAAAAATACCTAGGATGCCTACCATCTTCCTAGTGATAAGTCCCATATCACTCAAGAGAGGCAATCCTATACTTTCTCCCAATTTCCAAATTGGGTTTCTCAAAATCCCATCAATTTTCCCAATTGATGATACTCTCCCAATAACTTCTCCCCCTTCAAGAAGAGAAACACATCCATCATCCCAAGATGGATAACTCCCCCTAAAGTCTTGCTCTCCCTTGACCATTGCACCAACAATGTCCTTGGGAAGTCCCTAAGCCAATAGGAACTCTAAACCATCAAAATTAAGGTTCTAAGTTCAAACATGAACTCTTCCACCCTTAAATTTGATTCTTTGACCCAACACCTCTCCAAATCCATATCCAATGGATTTTCACCCTTTCTAATGTTTCCCAAAGCATATCCTAGGGTTAGGAGTGATTAGGAACCTTTACCATAGCTGAACACGGGCTAAACAACCTTATTTTTCTCGAAATCAGCTTGACAATCGACTACTTACAGTAATCAGTCGACTACCACTCACATCAGTCGACTGCCATCAGACAGCAATCGACTGATAACTGAAATTCTCGAATTTCAGCTATCAAAATCGAATTTTGAAAAGTTATAAGTATATCGAAAAAACATGAAATTTGATACGTATATTATTTATAGTCAATACAATGGGTGAAAAATATTTGAAAATTATTTTACCCATAAAATATCGAAATTGATACAAAATCCAAAAGTGAAGAAAAACTTCAATATTTTAGCTCACTTTGTATCAATCTCATCAATGGTGATTGCTATCAAAAGATAGGCTTCACCAAGGTTTTCTAAAATGATTTTAAAATGTTTTCAAAATCTTATTTTGGATCATATTCCTTGGGATCTATGTACATGACTTGCACACAAGCTTTCCCAATGATCCACCATTGAAATTAAATGAGTTTTTAGTTCATCTAGATGCAAAAACTATGCACCTTGAACTTAACTCATATCCTAACATCTCACATGTATCTAGGGTGTATAAATACACATACATGTCAATGTAATGTGAGATGTGGGGTTTGTTCTCCCTAATCTAGGGTTTCATACATTTTCTAAGGAAACTCTACTTGATTCCCTTATAAATGGGACTCCAAGTCATGCCAAAGTCCTTAACTCAATTTTAATCAATTTAGATGCATGAATGATTATGGCATTAAAGATGGTATAAATAAACAAATGCTCATAATCATGATGTCATGACATAAGATATAAATCTAAGCTTACATGACATTAACCTTAAACCTAAGCATAATCATGACACATAAATGATGCAAATAAACATGATGTCATGTCATGACATATGGCAATCAAGGTATGGCAATTAAAAAGTATAGGTATAATAATACCTAGATTTTAATATTAGTTGTCATTTGATATAATTAAGTATATTTTGCCATATTATTACTTTTCTCCCTAATGTGCCAAAAACCCAAAATGACACACTATAACCTCTAATCCTAAATTGTGTCAATTTGATCAATTTATCAAAATTCATAATTAATATTGGCACATCCTAAAATCTTTTAGGATTAAAGCTCAAATGTATTTCCAAGGTAACCATAACCTTGAAAATGACCTAAAATGCCACCTTTATCATGGTTGAGTTAATTACCCATCCAATCAAGGTTGGCACACCCTAACCAATTTAGCGTGAATCTATCACGCTCTTAGGAACCCAAAATCTATTTGAGCTCCTAGGGTTAATTAGGTATTCCTTAGGGATAACTTCCCTAGATACCTTCCTAATGACCCTCCTAGGCTTGTTAGCCTTGGTCATTGTGGTCTTACCTAGGTTGACTCTAGAGGTAACTCCCCTTGCAACCTTCTTAGTGGCCACCCTAGGTTTCCTAGAAACCCTACCCACTAGGCACAAACCTTGGTTACTCTTAGGGATAACTTCCCTAGTAACCTTGGTCTTTTTAGATCTAGTTAGTGTTCCATAATCTAATGGAACACTATGATAAGCCACCTTAGGCTTAGGTTTGTGACCCAAACCTTTCTTGCCCTTGGTTGACTTTTGAGATTTGGACCCTTGACTTTGACCATTAGACCCTTGCATTTGATTTTGTATAATTTTGAGGTTCTTTTCTAATTTCTCAAGCCTTGATCTCAAGGCTTGGTTCTCTAATTACAATTGCCCAATTTTAGAATTTTGATTTGGTCTTTGGGCATGGGACTTCCTAGGCATGTGTCTAGTCCATTTAGGATTATGGTCCAAGTGTTATTCTATTTTCCTAATGGATTATCTAGGAAGGACTTTTCTAGGATTGTTTAACCTAGGGTTGTCCTTAGGTAAAATATTTCTATGGACATTAGTCCCAAATTTCTTCTTCTTCCTAAGGTTGACTTTCTTGGCTCCTAAATAATATTCATTGTTTCTAGCATGCTTTTCATGATAGATAGCAAGTGAATTGAAATTCCTAGCATGCTTTTTAACATTTAAATTAGAAGAAGCATTATTTAGATATACCTTAGGGTTTGCCTTAGAGGCTCCCCCTACTTGTGATTCTCCCCTTTGCCCCTTCTTTCCCCCCTTTGGGCATTTACTCCGGTAATGTCCTGGTAGTCGACACTTGAAGCAAGTGATTTGTTCCTTGCTTTTCTTGCTGGGAACACCGGTTTCATTGACTTTTGTCACCGGTGGACTCTTCTTGATTCTTTTAGGATATTTACTCTTGTAATGTCCTACCTCCCTACACTCAAAACAAATTATGTGATTTTTATTTGAACCTACATTTCTTGAGTTACCTAGGGTATTTGTGGTGGTAGGTGCCGGAGTTGGAGCTTCTTCATCTTGACCGGATGTGGAAGGCTCTTCTTGGGGTTGCTCCGGTGTAGATGTTCTAATCCCCTCCCCCTCAATCCTAGAGGTTGAGGTTTCTTCTAATTCTACCTCTTCCACCATTTCTTCCTCCTCAGATGTCGAACACTCCTCGACCTCTGAATCCTCACTTTCTTGTGAGGATGTGCTCTCTTCCTCATCCTCCTCATCTTCTTGGATTGAGTGAGACTCTTCATGGAATTTTTCCAATTTGTTCCATACCACCTTGGGGTCTTTACAATTCCCTATCTTGATCAAAATATCATTAGGGATTATATTAAGCAAAATACCCATTACCTTATTGTTGATGTTATAGTATCGGAGTTGTTCTTGACTCTAATTCTTCTTCTTGATTTTTCTTCCTTCTTCATCTTTTAGAGTGTCAAAACCTACTAAGACACTAATCCAATTATCAAAGTCACACATTAGAAAATGCATCATTCTACCTTTCCAATACGCGAAATCATCGCGGTCGAAGGAAGGCGGAATGTTGATGTCGTCACCCAATCTCTCCTTGAATTCCATCTTGTTCCTCTAGCATCTTGACTCCGGATTGTTAATCCGTAGAAGAGCCCCGGGCTCTGATACCAATTGTAGGAGATTTGAGGCTGCTAGAGGGGGGGAAAATAGTGTCGCGTGATCATACGATGATGGAATTCTTTCGCGTTCGTCTCTACAAAGTTCGTTATGCACAACGGAATGATAATAATAAAAACAATAATGAAGTAAGACAAACACGAACACACCAATACACAAATATTTAACGTGGTTCGGAACTGCACGGTTCCTACTCCACGGATCGAGCTCTAAAAAGCTCTAGTGATGCACACACACTCACTAATCACAAATAACTCCTTCTCGACACAAGTCGGAGGTGGAGAAACCTCTTACAATTGTTTACAACAATAAAAAAATAAATACAAGCAAATACGATAATGAAATACAAGTGAAAGTAAAGGAAAAAACACTATACAAGATCTTTTGATTGCTTGATCTTTGATTGGCTTGAACT
Organism: Wurfbainia villosa; assembly: GCA_025175895.1. Classification (NCBI taxonomy): domain Eukaryota; kingdom Viridiplantae; phylum Streptophyta; class Magnoliopsida; order Zingiberales; family Zingiberaceae; genus Wurfbainia; species Wurfbainia villosa. Next base: position 39,604,026 of record CM046006.1, read on the forward strand.
ACCTTTAGAGGACTGGAAAGTAACAACTTTCCCCTTCAATTTTGCCCAAGAAAATCACTGCAAAAATCCTCTATCTGAGCTGCCTTTATATCCTGCGTTGGGTTGGATTTTCGCCTGACAATCGACGGCCATAAGTCACCAGTCGACTGCCAACACTGTAGCTGTGAGACAACGGGTCGATCCATATTGGACTAGTTCCAACGGATCTCTTGGCGATCGGCGCCAACATTGGCGCTGATTGCGATCGTAGTCGTAGTCGATCGCCTACGGCCACGCGAGCGTCGCTCGTGGCGAACCATCACGATCACATCCATGGCATGGCGGTCGATTGCCAAGCAGATCGCTACCAATGAGCAGTCGACTGCCATCACACTTTTAGCCCCAAGTCGGGAGTCGACTCATGACAGTCGAACCGGCCATAATGTCAGTCGACTGCCAACCTCAAAGATGAGGTTTTAACCCAAGTATGGTGTCCCCATACTTGCTAGATCACCCTTAGCCTAGACCTAAGCCTTCTAGCCACCTCCATCAGCCTTACGCCTCTCGGATCCCTCCAAGTCATCCATGACTTGTTCATCCATCGCGCTAGCCTTCAGGTGCTTCCATCGGCTATGTCATGCTAACATTGTCTACACCACCAAGGCACATTGGACTTACGCCGCCAAGACTCCGCTTGGACTTTACGCCGTCAACCATTGGACTTATGCTGCCAAGACTCCACCCTTGGACTTTACGCTGCCAATATCAAACCCCTTGGACTTCTCAAATGCCAAGACTTAAGCTTGGACTTTCCCTTGCCAACCCATGTTGGACTTTCCATGCCAAGACCCATGCTTGAACTTTCCTTGTGCCAAGTACTCAAGACTTGGACTTTCCCAAATGCCAAGTGTCCCACTTGGACTTTCCATGCCAAGTACCCATTACTTGACCTTTACCTTGCCAAGACCCAATCTTGGACTTTCTCATAATCACATGGTCAACCCTAGTCAACCATCAAAGTCTCCCTCGAGTCAAACTTGAGTCTGGTCAATTATAACCTGGGTCGATTGTATAAACAATCTCCCCAAAATATTAATCGACGTCAATGTCAAACATACTATGTCAAACATCAAAACATCACTCGAGTCTAACTCGAGTATGGTCAATCGTGACCTAGGCCGATTGCACCAACACTATTGGTATCCACACGAACAATAGGTGGAGAAAAGACAACTAAGAGTGTGCTAGCACTCCTTGAAGTCCACGGAAAGATGAGGAAGAGAGCTTGAGAAGAGAGAAGATCCAAGGAAGAAGATGATGAAGTTACTACCAAATAACTTCACACACTAAATCATACTAAAGTGGTCGGCCACATTGGAGGGGGGTTACATGCATGCATGTAATTCCAAGAGTCAATGGCTCTTGGTCTCCCTCATGAGCATGATGTGTCCATGATGATGTGGAACATCATCATTAGCCGACCCCCATGCCAAGTCACCATGACATAGCAATTGGTCAAGTCAAAATTGACCATTCATCTTCCCTCTCAAGTCAAGTCAAACTTAACCTATTATCTCCCATGGTTGATCAAATCTAACCACTTGATTCAAGTCAATTTGATTTAATGAATCTCTATTCATTATTTTAAATTGACTCAATGAATCAAATTTAAAATAGACTCATTCAACACTTGAATCAAATTGAGTCTAACTCAATTAGTCTAATTTGGATTACTCTTAATCCAATTTGGTTCATCCCATGAACCTAATCCTCATGGTTCATCATATGAAACTAATCTCCATCTAATTGCCCTTTGTGTGTGACCCTATAGGTTCTTGTAATGTTGGCAATGCTCCTAAACCGATTTAGGAACATAAGCAATGAGCGGTATCTAGCAACACATCATTGCTACCCAAGTTACAAGAATGTTGAGATCCAACATCACCTTTGTGACTACTAATTGTGACTCTCACAATATGTGACAATGTCCCTCTATCCTTGACATCTAGATTGACCAATTGAGGTATAGACCGTGTCATCCTCGGTACAATCTATATATTGAACTCCAAGTAGACTCACTCTAATCAAATGAGCTCAATATCTCATATTGACTCATTTGGGCATCGTCATGCACTTTGTGGTCTCGCTCTATCAAGAATAACGATGTCACTCCCGTCATATAGGAGGGATAGATCTCATCTACATCACTCACATCCCTCCGCATAATTGGTTACATACCCAGTAATCGCCTTTATAGTCCACCCATTTACGAGTGACGTTTGACGAAGCCAAAGTATGCAACTCCTTATGTAGGGAACCATGGTGACTTTAGGTTCAAGGACTAATAGTCATACTAATAGTCACATGAGAAAGTATATGACACTCATATAACGATCCATGATATTTTCTCATGGCGGGTCATTCAGTATACATTCTCCAATGCATACCCATGTGTCAACTTGGCATCTCATTTCCATGACTTTTGAGATCAAGTCATCAAGTTGACCTCCATGCTAGTCTCTACGCATTAACATTATCCCTGAATGTTAATGCTTGACTAGGAATAATTAAGAGTAGTGTTCTCTATATCATCTCATTATCGATTCAACCAATCGATTGATATAGATAAGAACCTTCTACTCAAGGATGTTATTATACTTAGTTATTTGGCACCAATACAAGTAAATATAATAACCATGCCTTTATAAATAGGAATATGATACAATAAAGTCCATACAATAATCATCACATGATTGTCTCTAGGGCTTTCACTAACATAGAAGCCCCACTAGATAATTTTACTTGGGAATGCGTGGAGCATAGTCAACAATTTACGGAGATTATGGAACAAGATCTAGTAAGAAAAGAAACCAAATGACTAGAAGGTGGCTTTGATGACTGGATTACACTTAATATGGCAGAGACTCACTTTAAGAGAATGAATGAGGGAGACGTAGATGACATAGGAAGTAAATTATGACAATCCATTCAATCACCACTAGAAGGAGAACTTGATGATTATATAATTGATACTTTAATCTAGGAGTGCATTGCTTCAATCAAAACACCTCCTAACCTCAAGGGCCAAGAAGAGCCTGCCTTAACCCTCACCCAAACTTTAGTTACCAATAACGAAGCCCATCTAGTGATTTGTGATTATAAAATTTCATTCGACCTAATAGCATCTACTAATCAATCTTTTGGTGAGAATATTTGTGGTGAGTTACATTATTTACAGCATATGGATGATACAGAATATCATGATCAAACTCTTGATGATTCTTTAAAGATAAACATGTTCACTCTCGAACCAAGGAAGGCAGCCAATAAATATCTTGCCCCTCCACGAGCAAGATTTATGAGATATGGTGATAAGGGACCACAAGGGAGGAGGCATAAGGTGAGCAAATATCTTGCTCCCCCATGAGGAAGATTCAAATGCCTCAAATGAAACGTAGGAATAAGGTCGAGCTAAAAGACCTTAAACAAAGCACTTCTTGGGAGGCAACCCAAGTTTAGTTTTTAGGATTTCTTTTTATTGCATTCAATTTTTTTTGTAATTCGTACTTTGATTTATGGTATTTAGCATTTGTAGGTAAGGAAAGAACTTGCTAGGAAAAATCAAAAGTCATTTTAAGTTCATGCGGTGAAGTGAGTGAGAGAAATCAGACCATTGTCCACCACGAGGAAAGAAACAAGGGTGCACGGCCAGGTTGTGTGTTTTCACACGGCCGTGCCCTGACTTCCAGATTTGCACATGGTTAGGCAGTGTATTTTCACACGGTCGTGCCCTGGCTTCTAGAGGTGCACACGGTCAGGTCGTGTGATTTCACACAGCCGTGTCACGCCCCGTAGTATACATGAAATGTCTGCACCTGCACCACCATATTTTTCCACCTTTGAGCAGGATGTAGGTACATCGGCCTATGATTTCTCGAAGTTCCGATCATGCCTCGACGACATATATACCAAGCAGCAGACGTAGGGGCAGCGATGGGATGATCATAGCTCATATATATAGGTGGAGTTAACAAGCTTACGGGAGCACTTCCAGTGGGCCAAGGACTTCTACGACGAGGCACGTATTTACTTTCAAGAGGAGGAGCATAGAGAAGTCGCTACATCCACTAGCTATCAGATCGACCACATGCACATGTGGCATCAGCGGCTTAACACCAGGTTTTCCCAGGAGCCTGACATGCCGAGACTACCAGACTTCCCGCCTCGACCATAATATTAGAGGTATTGTTTCATATAAGTCTGGGCGAGGGACCCAAAGTTCTGATTTATTTTGTTTCTAGCAGTAGTTTCTTTCATGATATTTGCATTTTAGTTAGCATTCATTTGTTCATGCATAGGTTGTTCAATTTCTTTCAGTACTTAGTTTTTGCTATCTATAAGCTGCCTCAGTAGTATTTTTAAAGTTACTTACATGAGTTGTTCCCATAGGCAGCTTAACTTCATTTTTCTTGTGGTATTTTATTTTATTTGCTCTAATGAATGTCCTAGACTTATACTGGTTAGCTTTTATTTTTGCACCTACACATGTTGAACATTCTAAAAGGGAGAACCTAGTATGTACCTAGTTATGATTTATCTTAGTAGTCTAGTACTTTGGAATACATAAGTGACTCTAGGTTTAGCATTTTAATTACTGGAGATGCTCGGATTGTGTAAGCCCATTCGAAAAAATCAAAATCCCAGTGAGCAGAAAAATAAAAGAAAAAAAAAAGAGAGAAAAAGAGAGAAAGAGAAATGAAAGAAAAGAAAAAAAAATATAAATATTATGAGGGATAAAAAAATAGTTGTCGTGGGTGGAAATGGTGAGGTGCCGCTTTGAGACCGAGTTAGGTTACTGGGGAAACACCTACTAATTTCTCTCAATACTGAGCATGCCTTTAAGACTTTGTGCTAGATCTAGGGAACGACCCTCGCTTTGGGCAGGTAAGTGCCTAAGAGATGGAGTCCTTAGGAAAGCTATAGGATGACGACTTAACTCACCATGGAACGAGTATCCCCTAAAAATGATTCACTTAGCACGAGCACGAGGAGCTAACTTAGTGAATTTCTAAAATATATTTATTTTGCTTTGATTGCAAATACCACTTGATAAATTTAGTTAACATGCTAATTATGGAACAATATCTTTTTAAAACTTCATGGCACTGAGGTTTGCTTGAGGACAAGCAAAGATTTAAGTCTGGGGGAAGTGATGTGAGCAAAACATATAGGGTTTTAGGAATAGTTTTTGCTCACATCTCCTTACATTTTATGTTTGTTTCATGCATATTTCACTTTGTTTTGCATGCATTTCATATTTTTTAGTGCAGAGATCTACTTTTTATACTTTTGTGTGTAGGATAGCATTTCATGGGAAAATGGCGCATTTTTGGAGACAAATGGAGCAATTTGTGGAGCACGAACCTTAGGGAACACGCACTGGCCATGTCCCAAGACTTGGGCATGTTTCTGAAGTGAAACGGATCAAAACAGAGGCTCCAGGAAAAGACACGGCTAGGCCGTGTGAAAACACACGGTCATGCCTTTTTTCTAGCTTAATTTCCAACCGAGATTTCATCTATTTTCCAGACTTGCCCACGGCCGTGTGGCGGTGCCATAAATTCAACGAAATAGGATTTTTCAAGCATTTATGGAAAGTCAGAACCACCTCTATATATAGGAAACATGTCTAAGAGGTTGGGGATCACGAGGGAATCGCCCTAGGCCTTCTAAACCCTAGGGGGGAGGCACGATGACTAGGACGACACACCGAAGCCCTAAAAAGCTTCAGGGACTCGCAACGGGGAGGAGGAACGCCACTGGAGGTCCACACCTTGCACTTCAATGCCAGAGAGAAGACCACGAAAGCATTGTAATCTTTTGTTCCTACATTTTATTCCCTATGTATTCGAACATAAATATGCTTTGTGATTCTTCCTTCATATACATGGAGTAGTTCTTTCGATTCTAGGATTAGGGAGTAGCTTGTGTCCACATACAATGTTGGTTCATTTTAAATTCTACCTTTGAGTTTAATTTGGTAATTGGTAGTTGTTTTTACTTTTTCTATGCGTGTTTGGTTTTCTACCTGTTGTGCTTAGGCGATATGAGGGGTGATAGCCCTCGTATCTAAGATTTAGGAGATTTTATATAAGGAACCTAGGGGTAAACCTGATCTCCTATAATCGTGGGTAGAAGGATGCGATGAAACCAGACACGGTTCATCATAGGGATTGATTCGACATCCTCGTATCGTCTATCCCGTCCTTCTAGGCGGAGATAGCTCCCGGTAGATGCGGTGGCTCTGCGGAAGAGTGTATGATGTCCCTTCAACAAAACCATAGCTAAACATCTAGACAATGCCAATTGACAACATTGTTTTGTGACACACAAGAAAAACTGAAGTCATAGAATCACCTTTGAAGACCTCGGCACACTCCCTTCCTCCTCCATGTGACACCATATAGAGTATAGTCCACCGATAGCCCTCACCACTCAAAACCTCTTAGAGTTTACGTCCGAACAATTACAACCACTGAATGTACCGATATTCAAATCCCAATCCCTGTGGGATCGATAATCTTTTATTACTTGATGACATCCGTGCACTTGCGGGCGTTGAGCACGAACGTGCACTTTGAGTCCTCGATGGCCTTTGTCATGAGATTTGAGGTCGCGATCGCGTGCATCACCTACACCTTCCATTAATATGGTTAGAATTGGAGTTCCATTTCTTGTTTGGGTTGTTGGACTCTCTCCAAGCCCGGCTCGAACCTAAACATGTTCAAACCATTGAAATAGTTTAATACTAATATGGTAAGAGTCAGAGGTCAATTTTTAGTTTGGGTTGTTGGACTCTCTCCAAGCCTGACTAAATGATTGAATACGCTCTAACCATATTAAAACTATTTCTTGATTATTGGGTCAGCTTTAACTTGGAGCATCGACTTGTTAGACTCTCTCCAAGGTCGATGTAAAGAGAGGTGAAGTTGGGTGCTATGTATATGATGCATACTTGTTAATGTTAACAACCCAATGTTTGTGAGAACATTCAATTAGTTGATAGCATAATGTGATAGTTACATATACGTGATATGTAATTGGTATATTTGATACCTACCATCGTAGCTATGAATGACTTGTTGGACTCTCTCCAAGGTTGTTCTTATCTATGTTGGATATCAACCCATTCGGAGATGACCCTACGATCTTCGGAATTGATTTTGAGGGTTTTTAAATTCAAAAAAATAATGGGACTTATAAATGTATGTTGATGCATTTTAAATCATCTTTCTCATATATGCTCAATTTGTATATCTAGGTTAATCGCTTGATCATGGCATCTATAAACTTGCGCTCTATTTTGGATTCAAATAAGTTGAATGGGCCAAACTTTTTGGACTGGCTTAGAAACTTGAGAATTATTCTTAATGTGGAAAAGCTTGTGTATGTCCTCGAAGAACCTCTTCCCAACCGTCCTAAGGATGATGCAACTCCGGACTAATTGTTGGCCTATCAGAAACATGTGACTGATTCTGAACTGGTGAGTTGCATCATGCTAGCCGCGATGGTACCCGAGCTTCAGAAGTAGCATGAGCATATGGATGCTAATAACATAGTCTTTCATCTTCATAAGTTGTTTGATGAGCAAGTGAGATCCGAAAGGTTCGAAGTCTCCAAGCTCCTCTTCACCTCTAAGATGCAAGAAAGTTCATCTATGGTGCAATTTGTGCTAAAGATGAATGGGTACATCGAGCGATTAGCTACACTCAGGTTTATAATGGATCATGAATTAAGTAATACTTAATTCTACATTGTTTTCCCAAGAGTTACTCACAGTTTATGATGAACTACCGGATGAACAAACTTGAATCCACCATTCCTGAACTCCTCAACATGTTAAAGACTATGGAACCTTCTGTGAAGCATGAGGATAAGATGGTGTTGTTAGTTGATTCCTTAAAGAAAGGTTCTAAGAGAAAATCAAAAGAACAACATAAGGGGAAGAAGAAGGCTAAGAAGGCAGAACTAGCTCAAAAGGGCACTTGCCATCATTGTGGCAAAGTGGGCCATTGGCGAAGAAATTGAAAGATTTATCTTGAGTCCGTGAAGAAGAAGAAGGCATCTGATGCCCCGCCCTCTTCAGGTATCTTTATTATTGATTGTCATTCTATTTCCTTAGGCACTTGGGTATTGGATACTGGGTGTGGCTCACATATATGTAATGATATACAGGAGCTAAGGAATAGAAGAAGACTCTTCAAGGGAGAATCAAATTTGTGAGTTGGCAATGGACCAAAGGTTGCTACAGTCACCATCGGAACATATTTGTTGAAGCTCCCTATAGGACTTGTCTTAGAACTGGACAATTGCTATTATGTTCCTTCATTAATAAAGAACATTGTTTTTATTTCCTTCTTAAATAGAAATGGTTACCATTTGACTTTTAGTAACAATTGTTGTTACATAACTTTGAATGGTGTGTTTTATGGGACTGAAACTTTATGCAATGGTATATATACGTTAGACGTATCCAGTGACATTTTCAATATTGAAGCGAGCAACAAGCGTGCTCGAAAAGATAATCAATTAGCCCCCTATATGTGGTATTGTTGTCTTGGCCATGTAAGCAAGAAATGCATGTCCGAATTACACTATGTGGAATTCTGGAATCGTTTGAATTTGATTCATTCGATACATGTGAATCATGCTTAAAAGGCAAGATGACTAAGTTACCTTTTACTGAAAAAGGTGAATCGGTGGGAGAGTTGCTTGGTCTAATACATACTAATGTATGTAGACCTATGTCAACTCATGCTCTAGGAGGCTATAGCTACTTCATTACCTTTATCGATGATCACTCACGATTTGGGCATGTGTTCTTGATGAAACACAAGTCTGAAGCCTTTGAAAAGTTCAAAGAATTCAAAAATGAAGTAGAGAAACAACTTGGCAAAAGTATTAAAATACTACGATCAGATCGAGATAGTGAATACTTGAGTCAAGAGTTTCTGGATTATCTAAGGGATGATGGTATATTGTCTCAATGGACTCCGCTGTATACACCACAGTTTAATAGTGTATCTGAGAGGCAAAACCGAACCTTGTTGGACATGGTTAGGTCGATGATGAATCATGCGAATCTTCCCAAGTCCTTTTGGGGCTATGTACTTCATACAACTGTTTACTTACTAAATAGAGTCCCGACCAAGGTATTCTCTACTACTCCATATGAGATATGGAATAGTAAGAATCCTCATTTGTCTTACTTGAAGATATGGGGTTGTCCTGCTTATGTGAAGCAGACTGTATCAGATAAATTGGATGCTAAGTCTGATAAATGTCTATTTATTGGATACCCTAAGGAAACGAGGGGTTACCAATTCTATCAACCTGTGGAACAAAAGGTGTTTGTTTCAAGGCATATTGTATTTCTAGAGAAAGAGTTTCTCTTGCAAGAAAATAATGGGAGTGGCGTTGAACTTGTGGAGGTTCAAGAGACTCCAATAGACATTGATGAGATACCTTGTCAAGCACCACAACCGATAACTCATAGTGATGAGCCATCGACTGAACCTATTGTAACACCACATCTTCATAGATCTGGTAGAACACGCAACATTCCTGAGAGATATGGATTTCTCGTAAGTGAATCGAACGATGTGTTACTCATTGATGATGAGGAGCCTACCAGTTATGAAGAAGTTCTGAAAAGTTCAGAAAGGGACAAATGGCTTGAAGCCATGAAGTTGGAAATGGATTCCATGTATGAAAATCAAGTTTGGAACTTAGTGGACCCACCTAAAAGCATTAAGCCTATAGGGTGCAAGTGGGTTTTCAAGAAAAAGACCAACATGGATGGTAATGTAATTACCTATAAGACTAGATTAGTGGTGAAAGGCTATCGTCAAAAGCAAGGTGTTGATTATGATGAGACCTATTCATCAGTGGCTATGCTTAAATTCATTCGGATGCTCATGGCCATAGTGGCTCATTATGACTATAAGATATGGTAGATGGATGTGAAAATGGCTTTCCTTAATGGAAAACTACTTGAGGATGTGTATATAATACATCCCGAGGGTTTCACATCGGTTGATAAAACTAAGGTATGCAAACTTCGACGGTCCATATATGGACTGAAGCAAGCATCCAGGAGCTAAAATATCAGTTTTGATGAGATAATCAAAAGGTTTGATTTCTCACAAAATCCAGACGAACCCTGTGTGTATGATGTTGGTGCAATCAGCCCAGGTGACGATTGACCAGGACTCGAGTTTGGCTCGAGTGGTGTTTTGATGTGTTTTGATGTTTCGACAAAAACATATGACAATATAATTGTCATGGAAAGTCCAAGTTGGACACTTGGCAGTTGGGAAAGTCCAAGTCCTGAGTACTTGGCAAATGGAAAGTCCAACATGTGTTGGCAAGGAAAGTCCAAGCATGGGTCTTGGCAAATGGAAAGTCCAACATGAGTTGGCAAGGAAAGTCCAAGCATGGTCTTGGCATGGAAAGTCTAACATGGGTTAGCATTTGAAGTCCAAGGGGTTTAATATTGGCAGCGTAAAGTCCAAGTGGTAGTTTTGGCAGCACAAGTCCAATGGTTGGCAGCGTAAAGTCCAAGCGGAGTCTTGGCGGCATAAGTCCAATGTGCCTTGGCGGTGTAGACACCGTTAGCATGACATAGCCGACGGAAGCACCTGAAGGCTAGCGCGATGGATGAATAAGTCATGGATGACTTGGAGGGATCCGAGAGGCGTGAGGCTGATGGAGGTGACTAGAAGGCTTAGGTCTAGGCTAAGGGTGGTCTACCAAGTATGGGGAAACCATACTTGGGTTAAAACCTCATGGTTTTTAGGATGGCGGGCCTGATCGATGGAGCCGAGCAAATGATCGATCGCGATCATCGATCGTTTCGAGAATCGCCACGATCGGAGTCGAGACTCGACTGGTCGAGTGAAGACTCCATCAGTCGACTGATGGTCACAATCAGTCGACTGATGGTAGTTCCGTTTGACTTATCCAACGTGGAACTAGCCGTTGTCTCACGACAACAGTGGCATCAGTCGACTGATGGTCCCGATCAGTCGACTGATAGACTTTTTCCAGCACAGGTTGAAGCTATATATGGAGCTCGTGATGGAGGAAAAAGCAACCGATTCTTGAGGGCTATTGGGGCGATTTGTTGGTGCAAATCAGGTCTCCAAGTGCAAGCAAGCAACCAAGCATTCAAGCAATCAAAACAAGTGTTGTAAAGTCTTTTCTTTACTTGTATTTCATATTTACATTGTATATTGCTTGTATTTCGTTCTTACTGTTGTAAGATCTATTGTAAGGGGTTTCTCCGCCTCCGACTTGTGTCGAGAAGGAGTGTTTATCATTAGTGAGTGCGTGTGCATCACTAGGGCTCTTTAGAGCTCGATCTGTGGAGTAGGAACCATGCGGTTCCGAACCACGTTATATCATTGTGTTAGCTTGTTGTCTATTTCATTATCGCTTTTATTATTTCTATTTCCGCTGCGCACTAACAAAATTGTAGACACAAACGCGAGCGAATTTCCCCCCTCTAGCCGTTCCAACGATTCCTAACAAGTGGTATCAGAGCCCGGGGCTCTTCTACGGATTAACAACTGGGAGCTAAGGCAAAAGGCTAGAGGGTGAAGATGGAATTCCAAGACAAGCTTGGATGGGAAATCAACACTCCACCTCCATATGATCCAGAAGATTTTCCGGCATGGAGAGCAAGAATGGAAACATTCTTGATGATGAACATAGAGGATTGGTTCATCCTCATTGAAGGTCTTGAACCCCCTAGGGATAAGAAGGGGAATGTCCTAAAATTGAAAAAGTGGACCCAAGAGCAACGCCAAAAGCTCAAGACCGAAGTTAAGGTAACGAAACTTTTGGAAGATTTAATCCCTAATGATGTTTTGTGTAAGTTAGGGGATTACATGTATGCCAAAGAGCTATGGAGAAAATTGGCAAGATACCATGAGGAGAGTTCATCCTCAAGTGAAAGTGAGGAATCGGAAGTTGAGATGGAGTCAACTTCCAAATCGGAGAAAGAAGAAGTAGAAGAGGTGGAAGAAGCATCTACTTCTAGGATTGAGGAGGAGAGACCATCCTCTACACCGGAGCAACCTCAAGAAGAGCTCTCAACATCCGATCAAGATGAGGAAGCTCAAAATTTAACTCCGGCACCTACCACCACCCTAGGTAACTCAAACACTTTATTTTCAAACAAAAATCATATTATGTGCTTTGAGTGTAGGGAGTATGGGCATTACAAGAGCAAATGTCCAAAGAGGATCAAGAAAGCTCCTCCGGCGCCTAAAAGTCAACAAAAGTCAACGGATGCCGGTTCTCCAAGACAAAAGAGCAAGGAGCATGTCATTTGCTTCAAATGTCGACTACCGGGTCATTACCGGAGTCAATGCCCAAAGAAGGAAAAGAAGGGGCAAAGGGGAGCATCACAAGTAGGGGGAGCCACTAAGGCAAACCCTAAGGTATATTTAAATAATGCTCCGTCTAATTTAAAGCATGCTAGAACTAATTTTAGCAATTGTGGTATGTATCATAAAGAGCATGCTAGAAATAACAAACATATGTGTTTAGGAGCTAAGAATGTTCACCTTAAGAAAAAGGAGAAATTTGGGACTAATGTCCCTAGAAAAACAATACCTAAGAAATCTATTAAGAAAATCCAAGAACATCTAGGTTTTAATCCAAAATGGACTAGACACTCGCCAAGAAAGTCCAATGCCCAAGAGTTAAATAAAAATTCTAAAATTGGGCAATTAGAATTAGAAAACCAAGCCTTGAGGTCAAGGCTTGAGAAATTGGAAAAGACCCTAAACAAAATACAAAATCAATCTCAAGGGTCAAATTGTCAAACTCTTAGGTCAAGAAGTCAAAATCAACTTCTAGGACCTAAGAGTCAAAAGTCAACCAAGGGCAAGAATGGTTTAGGTCACAAACCTAAGTCCAAGGTGACTTACCATAGTGTTCCATTTGACTATGGGACACTAACTAGGTCTAGGAAGACCAAGGTCAATGGGGAAGTCATTCCTAGAGTTGACCAAGGTTTGTGCCTATTGGCCAAGGTTTCGAAGAAACCTAGGATGGCCACTAAGAAGGTTGTTAGGGAGACAATCCCTAAGGTTAACCTAGGCAAGACCAAAATGACCAAGGCTAATAAGCCTAGGAGGGTCATTAGGAAGGTATCTAGGGAGGTTATCCCTAAGGAATATCTAATTAACCCTAGGAGCTCAAATCGATTTTGGGTTCCTAAGAGCGTGATTGATTCACGCTAAGATGGGTTTAGGGTGTGCCAACCTTGATTGAATGGGTAGTTAACTCAACCACAATAAAGGTGGCACTTTAAGGTTACTTTCAAGGTTATGGTTACTTTGGAAATATCCTTGAGTCTTAATCTCAAAGAATTTTAGGTTGTGTCAATATATATCTTGAAAACATGAAAATCAATAAAATTGACACGATCTAGATTTAGAGGTCATAGTGTGTACCTTTGATTATTGGCACACTTGGGAAGGTCATGTATCAAGAAATGTGTGGTTAAGATGTAAAGGTAATATCTAGAGTGATACTCAAGTGCCACACAACTTGATGACTTGTATTCACCATGCTTCATATGTTTTACCATATGTTTGCATGGAAGGAATGTCTAGGATAGATTACATCTCACAAAACAAGTCTTTTACCTTGATTGTGTATTTTAACACTTAGAAAGGGTGAGATGTTAGGTTTTGGAAATCATTGAATGTTAATGTTTGCAAAAATGAGATAAAACATTAAAATACATTAACAAATACATAAATAAAAGTATAACATCAATACATTCGAAATACAAGATCTAACGTGATAAAATGGAATAATTAAGATGATAAAATCGAGATTTTGAATTGAAATCAGACATCACGATCGACATGCTTATCATCGATCGATAACTATCGGAGCGATACGATACGGCCATCAGTCGAGTGCTAGCTCCATGACTCGACTGATCGAACATCAGTCGACTGATGAGGTCCATCAGTCGACTGATGGTACTGTTCACCGAGGCCGAAGGCCATCAGTCGAGTGCTCGACGAGCAGTCGAGTGATGTGCACATCAGTCGACTGATTAGCAACATCAGTCGACTGATGCTACTGTAGCACGTTACAGAAGGTTCAGCAGTCGACTGCCGAGCCGGATCAGTCGACTGCCGGCTCGGTAAACCCAGTAATAAACCGCTATCAGTCGACTGATGCTCCACATCAGTCGACTGAATCGTGTTTTTAAAACGCGAACCGCTAGGGTTCGGCGTTTCACGCGACGAACGCTTTCTTCCTCCTTCGGTCTCCGATCGCCGTCTCCCTCTCCGACCAGCTCTTCCGGCGTGCCAACCTTCCAAAGTCCTAGGTTTGATAAGCATGTCTCTCCTCTTCCATTTTCTACCTATTTGGAGCCCTAGTTCGCGTGATTTAGGCTTTATTTCTCCTATTCCGATTAGGGTTCCAGCGTCTGACGCTCTCCGGCGACTTTTCCGGCGATCCTCAGCAACTTTTGAGTCTTCCCTCCGGCACACACATGGCGCCTAAGTAACGATTTTTCTTTCCGAGCCCTAATTTTCATTTCCATTACAATGTAGGTTTATCTAATCGCGTATTGTTGCCATTGCATTGCATATCATCACATTACATTCATAATAGGAGAGCCCGTAGGAATGATCCATCCGAGAGTGAATCTCGGTTGTACCAACCTATGTTGGTTAGGTACATCGATAGGAATTTTTTCAATAGGCATTGTAGTGACGTCATGGAACTAATTGCATACTACAATTTGATGAAAATCGTCTTGTGCACGCATCCAATCAATGATGACCTTATTAAGGAATTCTATCAAAACCTTAAAAAGGTGGATGACGGCCCTACATACACTACTCGCATTGCAAAACGCGAGTTAGAGTTCACTCCTGCGATACTGCAGGAGTTTCTCGAGTGTAGGCCTTCAGACGACACCTTTATCTTTTACCCTACCATGGACTTTCCTCTACCTGAGCCTTTTGCCCACATCTCTATGGAGTCCATGCATGAGCATATTTTTGGTTATCCTCGTCCACTGGCCCAGAATCTATTTCCTATCACTGAGTTGTCTGCACCTGATAATGTCCTTTACAAGGTCATTGTTGGGTGTTTTCTGCCCATTGTCACTCGGGGTCTGGCCAAGATTCGGCCTCCCCATCTCTTTCTTCTATATGCCATGCGTCATCAGTTAGACATAAACTTTGCATTGAACATTTTCCATTGCATCACTTACTTCATAAGGGAAAGTGCATATGCCATTTGGACATATCATCACAAAGATGGCTCGACTCGTAGGCATCAACATCCATAGGGGCTCTGCTATCTAAGTGTACGATCAGATATCATTCAGAATTCTCCTTAGCGAAGCTACGGATGGGCGCTGGACAGATGGAGTTGGCGCCTCGACCACCCAGGGCACACAGACAGCCTCCTCCGCCACCCAGAGAGGCGATAGAGGACCACGAGGATGCAGAGACCACTGATGAGGATGACCAGATGCCAGCAGACACATGGGCCGGTCCGCGGATCGTCGTGGCAGGAGTCCAGACGAAGTATCGCGATCGGTTGACGCTAGGTCGCCGTGAGCCATCGACAGGCTAGGCATCCTTCGCTCACGACTGATAGGATGGAGGAGTCCTGGGTCGCATAGAGCAAAGATCAGCTCGATATGCTAGAGATGATGCGGGCCTGGACTCTGAGTCAGCCTCCTCCGCCGCCACCTCCTGCGGACGATTAGAGGATATTAGATTTTTTTGTGGTTGTCATTTTTGTAGTGAGATTGAGCATAGCCAATCTCCATTTTGAATGTAAAAGACAAATTTTAAGTTAAATGAAATCTTTGCTTCTGGAAAAATCTTGTGTGTATGAATGAATATTTATATAATCAGTATATCATATACCATGTCATGACATTGTTTAGGATTAATGTAAATGTCATGTGTTCTTAGATTTCATATTATGCCATGACATCATGATTATGAGCATGTGTTTATCTATATCATCTCTAATGCCATAATCACTCATGCATTTAAGATATTTTGATTAAAATTGATTTAAGGACTATGGCATGACTTGGAGTCCCATTTATAAGGGAATCAAGTAGAGTTGCCTTAGGAAAATGCATGAAACCCTAGATTAGGGAGAACAAAACCCACATCTCACATCTAATTGACATGTATGTGTATGTATACACCCTAAATACATGTGAGATGCTAGGATAATAGGTTAGGTTCAAGGTGCATCGGTAGTGCATCTAGATGAACTTAAACTTATTTTAATTATCACCAAGAATCATAAGGAAAGCTAATATACAAGCTATGTATATTTAGCCAATAAATTATGGTCCAAGATAAGGTTTTGAAAACATTTTAAAATCATTTTGAAAAACCTTGGTGAAGTCTATCTTTTGATAGCAATCACCATTGATGAAGTTGATACAAAGTAGGGCCAAAACATTGAAAATTTCAATGTTTTTGAACTTTGTACCAATGTCACTATTTAATGGGTAAAATAATTTTCAAACATTTTTCATCCATTGTATTAGTCATAAGTATTATACGTATCTAAATTCATGATTTTTCATTATACGTATAATTAGTTATGATTTTTCAAAACTCATTTCTGATTTCTGAAAATCAGGTTTTTATCACCGATCGCTTCTAAAGTGCCGATCGATTTGACTCGATCACTCTTTATCACTCGATCGCGTTTCGTACCGATCGATGGATACATCACCGATCGGTAGCCGATGCAGTCGACTGATAGCTTGATTTCGGGGTAACCAAAAGTTGTTTAACCCGATTTTAGCTACGGTTATGATCCCTAACCACTCCTAACCCTAGGATATGCTTTGGGAAGCATTATAAAGGGTGAAAATCTATTGGATATGGATTAGGAGAGTTGTTTAGGGATTGTATCAATTTTAAGGTGTGGAAAGTTCAATGTTGAATTTCTAACCTTAGTTTTGACGGTTTAAAGTTCCTATTGGCTTAGGGACTTCCCAAGGACATTGTTGGTGCAATGGTCAAGGGGGAGCAAGCCTTTAGGGGGAGATATCCATCTTGGGATGATGGATGTGTTTTTCTCCTTGAAGGGGAGAATGTTATCAATTTGGGAAATTGATGGATTTTTAGAAACCCAATTTGGAAATTGGGAGAGTGAATAGGATTGCCTTTCTTGAGTGATATGGGACTTATCACTAGGAAGATGGTAGGCATCCTAGGTATTTTTTAACCAAGGGGGAGATTGTAAGATCTCATTGGGACATGAGACATTGACCTCCTTGGAGAGAAAACCTTTTTGATGTTAGTCAAAAAGGGGGAGAATGTTTGGGGGAGAACATTTGGGATAATTGGTAAAGGATTTGAGTTAGTATTCTAACTCAATTATTTGTTTGGTTTTTGTCAAACATCAAAAAGGGGGAGATTGTTGGTGCAATCGGCCCAGGTCACGATTGACCAGGACTCGAGTTTGGCTCGAGTGATGTTTTGATGTTTCGACAAAAACATATGACAATATAATTGTCATGGAAAGTCCAAGTTGGACACTTGGCAGTTGAGAAAGTCCAAGTCCTGAGTACTTGGCAAATGGAAAGTCCAACATGTGTTGGCAAGGAAAGTCCAAGCATGGGTCTTGGCAAATGGAAAGTCCAACATGAGTTGGCAAGGAAAGTCCAAGCATGGTCTTGGCATGGAAAGTCTAACATGGGTTAGCATTTGAAGTCCAAGGGGTTTAATATTGGCAGCGTAAAGTCCAAGCGGTAGTCTTGGCAGCACAAGTCCAATGGTTGGCAGCGTAAAGTCCAAGCGGAGTCTTGGCGGCGTAAGTCCAATGTGCCTTGGCGGTGTAGACACCGTTAGCATGACATAGCCGACGGAAGCACCTGAAGGCTAGCGCGATGGATGAACAAGTCATGGATGACTTGGAGGGATCTGAGAGGCGTGAGGCTGATGGAGGTGACTAGAAGGCTTAGGTCTAGGCTAAGGGTGGTCTACCAAGTATGGGGGAACCATACTTGGGTTAAAACCTCATGTTTGAGGTGTGCCAGTCGACTGGTGCCATGTGGCAGTCGACTGGACCGAGTCAACTAGGGTTTGACTGCGGGTTATGGCCTAGTAGTCGACTGTCGTAGGAAGGCGCCGATCGATGAGCTCGAGCGATCGACCGATCGTGTGATCACCGATCGCTTGCTCGAGAATCTCGACGTATCGGAGTCGAGACTCGACTGGTCGAGTGAGGACTCCATCAGTCGACTGATGGTCACAATCAGTCGACTGATGGTAGTTCCGTTGGACTTATCCAACGTGGAACTAGCTGTTGTCTCACGACAACAGTGGCATCAGTCGACTGATGGTCCCGATCAGTCGACTGATAGACTTTTTCCAGCACAGGTTGAAGCTATATATGGAGCTCGTGATGGAGGAAAAAGCAACCGGTTCTTGAGGGCTATTGGGGCGATTTGTTGGTGCAAATCAGGTCTCCAAGTGCAAGCAAGAAACCAAGCATTCAAGCAATCAAAACAAGTGTTGTAAAGTCTTTTCTTTACTTGTATTTTATATTTACATTGTATATTGCTTGTATTTCGTTCTTACTATTGTAAGATCTATTGTAAGGGGTTTCTCCGCCTCCGACTTGTGTCGAGAAGGAGTGTTTATCATTAGTGAGTGCGTGTGCATCACTAGGGCTCTTTAGAGCTCGATCCGTGGAGTAGGAACCGTGCGGTTCCGAACCACGTTATATCATTGTGTTAGCTTGTTGTCTATTTCGTTATCGCTTTTATTATTTCTATTTCCGCTCCGCACTAACGAAATTGTAGACACAAACGCGAGCGAATTTCATCTACGCTATTCACCCCCCCCTCTAGCCATTCCAACGATTCCTAACATATGAGAAGGTTAGTGGTAGTCTAGTCGTGTTCCTAGTGTTGTATGTCGATGACATATTACTTATAGGAAATGATATATCTGTCTTACAGTCGGTCAAAATTTGGTTATCCAAAATATTCTCCATGAAAGACCTGGGAGAAGTGACCTACATCCTTGGGATTAAGATCTATAGAAATAGATCGAAACGGTTGCTTGGTCTTTCATAGTCTACATATATAGACTGAGTGCTAAAGAGGTTTACCATGTTGGAATCCAAGAAAGGTTTCCTTCCCATCAGGCATGAGACACACCTTTCAAAGTCTATGTGTCCGCGCACTGAAGACGAGAGGATTTGCATGAGTAAGATCCCCTATGCATCCGTAATAGGTTCTATCATTTACGCTATGTTATGTACGAGGCCCGATGTATCGTATGCTCTGAGTGTCACGAGTAGATACCAATCTGATCTAGGAATGGATCATTGGGCGACTATTAAGACAATCCTTAAGTACTTGAGAATAACTAAGGATGTATTTCTAATATATGGAGAAGGTGATATGGTAATACGCGGGTATACGGATGTCATCATCCAGACAGATAAGGATGATTCCAGGTCTCAATCTGGGTACATATTCATCTTAAATAGAGGTGCAATAGGTTGGAAAGATTCAAAGAAAGACACTATAGCAGATTCTACTACTGAGGTAAAATACATTGTAGCTTCAGAAGCAGCAAAAGAAGCGGTTTGGATCAAGAAGTTAATCTCTGAACTTGGTGTGGTCTCATCAACAATCCAAACATGTGCTTCGCCGCTATTATCTGATCAGAAAGATCAGCAGTAGGAAGGAAATACAAATCGAGAAGATTCCCACTGAAAGGAAATTAGCGGACCCTTTAACTATGGCCTTACCTCAAAGTAAGTTTAAAGGCTATGTTAGAGCTTGTGGTATTAGATACCGTGGCGATTGGCATTAGGCCAAGTGGGAGTTTGTTAGTTATATATGAGAGGTGTCCTAAGGTAATCGCCTTATAGTTGTATCATTTATTTGATAAATGAAGATTCACTATTTGAGTGTACATGTTTTCATGTATATTCATAGTATGAGAGAATTTATGATTGGATCACAACTAGTGAGTATCTCTATATGTATAATTGTGATGTATTGGAATTATTCCTAGTCGATGAATTGATGCATTCAGACGCCATCAATTCTATTGAGACTAGCATGAGTTATACTCTTTGGCTTATCCAAACAGCTGTTTCTCACTGGCTAGAGACATTGGGATGTCCGGAGTTAACTGTGGATGCTAGTTATAGTAACTAATTCATTGGAGTTATCAGCTATAAGATTTCATATGGTTCTCTGCATATACAGATATGTCAATGAAGTTCTTACTGTAGATTAAGTGAGATGTTCCTTCGACTTAAGGTGCTCAAGTCATATTGGTCATAAAGACTTATGCTTTGACATCTTGAGCAAGCATTTTCGAGGAGATGTGGACCCAGGATGATTGGGTATAAGTCGAAGTGCCCGAAGGTGTTTGAATAGCCTACAAAGGATTCACCACTCCTTGTGAGGAGATGTATACCCTGTGGGCACTCGTCGGATTGTTACTAAAGTCTTTGGCCAAAGCATTATATGTTTAGAGTATAGTACTCTGGGATACATGTACAGTAACTAGAATCCACAGGATGAGAAAATGATACTTGGGCTAGGTGTGACGTAATCAGCCTAGTGAGGACTGACACAATAGCCCATGTCCTGAACCAAGTGGGTATAAGATGAGTGAAGGGAATGGGGCACGACTCACTATAGCTACTGAAAAGGTTTTAGAAGTTGTTTTGGGGTCAACTGTTGATTTGCTTGTTAATTGGGGATCATGATGTACTACTAGGTGTCACTCATAATCATTCTATAATTAATGGTTAATTATAGACGACCAACATAAACCGAGAATCTATTTGGTCACACGCACTGCGAGTGTTATCCGAAGGATTTAAAACGAGCTTGAGAATGGGATTCTCAGATCATGAGAGACTTGGTTTGGTTGGACCAAACAAGAAGCGAGCATGAAATTATTTCAGTCGCATCGGAAGCATGGATGGGCCGAGTCTTTTGAAGACATGATGGATAAACCAAATTGGTTTGGTTCTAATCCAATGGTGGAAAATAAACCAAAGGGGTTTGGTTTGTTTTAAACGAATGAACCAAAATTTGTTTGGTTTATTTTAACTTAAAATAGACCAATGCGGTTTGGTTTATTTTAACTTAAATTAATTGAGCGAGTTAACGGGTTTTGGTTGTGAACCGATAACCGTTGAGAGAGGGTTTCTTGATGGTCAAGAAACACATTCATTATAAATAAGAGGAGTTAAGGTTTCAAAAACCCTAGCTGTTTTCTCTTCTCTTCTTCATGCTTGTGCGCTGCCCACCCTTGGTGTTGTAGCCACCCAAGCTTGGTCACCCTGCCTACTCCAGCCACCAGTCGTCGCCTATCCTCCGACCAACAGCCCAGCCGCCAATCCTTGCAGCCGCTGGCCTCCTTGTTGCAGTCGACCAATTTGATTGGTCCGCACTTCCAAGGAAACAAGTTCATGGAACTTGTTTTGTGATCGTCTCTCGAATCACAATGCCTTCGACGCGAGACTAGTATCTCTCGTCAAGACGCGGCTCATAGCTTGTGAAGCTATCCAGATGATACTCGGCGTGGACTTGGATAGAGGTGAAACTTGTGAGGGCCGCTAAGGTTGATGCCCTTCCTGCTACGTGTTATTCGTCAGGTATACCTAGTTTAAATTTCCTTTATTGCAAAATTTAAATGTACGATTATGTCTACACTCTTGTATCCTTCATGCGTGTGGTGTGTGTAATGTAATAAAATAGTTTATTACCATTTTTATTTGCTTCTGCTGTGCATGTTTATGAAACATGTTCGAACACACGCCCACGTCAGTCCCCCGGAAACCCAACATGGACCAGGGAGGAAGAGCACAGAGCAGCCACTGCGTCCACTTGTTCCCACTTTGACCATATGTACATGTGGCACCAGCGGCTGAACACACGGTTCTCCCATAAGCCCGACATGCCGAGACTGCCAGACTTCTTGCCTAGGCCGCCATGCTAAAGGTACAGTTACTATTTCAGTATGGGGGAGACCTACATTCTGCTTTAATCTTCTGCTTGTTTTAGTTTTATGTCATCTAATTTTAGTTTTCATTTTCTTTTCTAGGTTATTTGCATTTATTTGCTCATGCATATAGTATTTAGGTTTTTTTTCAGCAATTAGTTGTTTGTTCTTCTAAGTTGGCTCAGTGATATTTTTGAAGACCTTGACATTATATTCCCATGCTATAGGTAATTTACCTTCTTTTATCTCTTGGTAGTTTATTTTGAGATGCTTTATTGGATGTCCTAAATTGTCACTTGTTAGCTTTTATTCTCACTTACACTCATCGAATATTTTGAAAGGGAGAATCTAGTACCTAGTTATGATTCATCTCAAAAGTTTAGTACTTTGGAATCCATAGGTGACTCTAGATTAGCATTTTAGTTACTAGATATGCTCAGATTGTGTAAGCCCATTCGAAAAAATCAAAATATTTGTGAGGATAATAAAAAAATATATAAAAATAAAAAAAATGAATGAATGAAAAAAAAAAGTGAGAAAAAATGAGAGTGCAAAAAAATAGTTGTTGTGGGTGGAAATAGTTAGGTGCCTCTTTGAGACCGAGTTAGGTTACTGGAAAAGCACCTACTAATTTCTCTCAATACCAAACACGCCTTTGAGACTTTATTCTAATCCAAAAAAATGACCCTCGCTTAGGGCAGGTAAGTGCCTAAAAGCTAGAAACCTTAGGAAAGCTATAGGATGATGACTTAACTCAACATGGAATGTGTATCCCTTAGGAAATTCTCTCAGCACATGCATGAAAAGCTAACCTTGTGAACTTTTAGAACATATCTATTTGCTTTGATTGAAAGTACCAATTGATAATTTTGGTCGACATACTAAGTATGGGAACAATGTTTTTAAAATTCATTGCACTGAGGTTTTCTTGAGGACAAGCAAAGATCCAAGTCTGGGGGATATTAATGTATGCAAATCATATAGGATTTTAGGAGTAGTTTTAGTACATTTCTCATTGTATTCCATACTTGTTTCATGAATATTCTCCCTAGTTTTGCATTTTGTTTTGCATTCATTTATTATTTTCTAGTTCGGATATCTGCTTTTGTTATTTTTATGTGTAATACAACATTTTTGGAGCAAAAGTGGAGGCATTTTATGGAGCACAAGATTTAGGGAACACGCTCTGGACGTGTCCCAAGGCACTGGCATGTTCCCGACCGAAACAGATCAAAACGGAGGCTCCAGAGTAACACACGGTCGGTCGTGTGAAATTAGCACGACCGTGTGTTTTTTCCAACTAAATTTTCAACCTAGATTTCAGCTGTTTCTAGCCTTGAACATGACCTGACTATGTGAATTTCACACCGCCGTGTGGAGACACCACAAATTCAAGGAAATAGGATTTTTTTTCAAGCATTTATGGAAAGTTTGAGCCACCTTTTTATATAGAAAACTCATATAAGAGGTTGAGGATCACTAAGGGAGCCACCCTAGGGTTCCCAAACCTCGAGGGGGGAGGCCCGACGGTTGGGATGGCAAGAAGGTGCCCTAAGAAGCACTGGAGGCTCATAACCGGGAGGGAGGAAGTGACTCGAAGACCCGAATCAATGCTCCAACACCCTGGAGAATGACCAAGACACAACATCGGGTTGAAGAGAGAGAGTGTTGCCTTTATTCTCAACTCTATTTGCATTGTAATGATTTACATTAAGATGTCTTATATTTATTCTCCTTCATTCATGGAGTAGATACTTCGTTTCTAGGATTAGGGAGTAGGTTTTGTATGTTGGACGTTGTTAGGGCAATCAACCCATGTGATATGGTTTTGATGTGTGTGGCAAAGGATTTAAGTAAGGATGATTGGATTTGATATGTGCGTTGGAGTCTTGCAGGACTTAGTAATTCGCACATGGAGTTTGGCAAGTGTCACCACTCACAACCTCGTGCTTGAGTCAGCGAAGGAGCATTGCAGAGTCGTGTGCTTGATGCAACCGAGGGACCACCGGACGAGATGACTTAAAGCGAAGCCAAGGGAGTAGACTTCGAGGGCAAGAGACGCGAAGGATCATTGCAGAGTCGTGCGCTTGATGCTGTCGAGGGACATGGCTGTGAACGAAGAGAGCTTCAGCGAGGGACTTCAAGTGAGATGAGAGAATGAGTGAATTGTAAGTAGCTCATTAGGTGAACTTAGTGTCGGAGGCTCGACCTCAAGGATTGAGGTTTACCCGATCGTCGGACGCTCAAACGGAGGTAAAGTTTGAGGTTTACCCGGCACCAGTCGACTGCCATGTCATGGTAGTCGACTGCTCCAAGTCGATCGTTAATCGACTGGTGTTGGCTGCTGACCGTCGACATCACCGACTACTTAAGGAAGCGGCTGATTTGATCGATCGTGACGAGCATAGAAGCAAGTCGCCACTGATCGGAAGTCAACATCGCTGATCGATGATACATCGATTGATGATCATCCGATCGATGGAGAAAGTGGTCGCGTATCCTCGCGCGAATTCGGTCGTCGGCTGAGTCAACGGAAAGAATTGCTTCCTCTCTATAAAAAGAGAGGGTGGGGCTTGTAGATGGTGAATGTTTATGCTCCAAACATCCTACTAAGTGCCCCACAAAGCTGAAACTCCTTCTAGTTTTCTTTCATATCTATTGTAAAAGGAGTGCTCTCATTGTTGTAAAGGTTTACCTCCACCTTGCTTGGGCTAAAGGGAGAGACAAATAGTGGATTGGTCTCGGAGTGATTCACCAGAGACGAATCAGACTGTGGATTAGCAGTGAGGTCGTGAACCATGTTATATCATGTGTTAGCATTGATTTTGTTTTTGCTTATCTTAATTTCTTGTTTAGTTTTGTTTTCGTTGCGCTAATTATATTTTTATGCAAGCAATTTCATTCATACGACGAAAGAGGGCTATTCACTCCCCCTAGTCGGCCACTAACCTTCCCACAAGTGGTATCAGAGCCAAGGAAACTTGTCGAGGACTAACCGCTGCAACAAGCACAATCAAGGATGGTCGGCTCTAACATTCACCCACCGAAGTTCGAGGGAGAATTTGCGTGGTGGAAGAAACACATGGAGGTATTCTTTGAAACCGATTTTGAAATTTTATTAATAATGGAAAATGATTTCGAGGTACCTAGAGATGAAGAGGGGAAGTCAATCGAGAAGTCTAGATGGACTAAAAAGCAAAGGGAAGAGTACTTGGCAAACTCAAAGGCAAAGCACCATCTCTACAACGTACTCCCCCAACAAGAAGTGAACCGGATTGGAGAATGTGCAAGTGCCAAGGAAATGTGGGAGAAACTCATAGAACTCCATGAAGGCACTTTCGAGGCCAAGCTTGCGAGAAGAGATCTCCTTCGCTCCCAATTAAGCAACATCAAACTCAAAAAGGGAGAGAAGGTAAATTCTTTACATTCTAGGTTTAAAGAGATTTTAATTGGGCTAACAAGTGTAGGAGAAAAACTTTCTAACCGGGATATGCTTATGAAAGCAATCGACGCTTTTCCCCGGTCTTCGAAATGGAGCTCAATGGTGGACTCCTTCTACATGTCGAAGAACCTAGAAGTGAGTACCTTGGAGGAGTTCTTCTCAACCATAGAGCTCCATGAAACAAGGCTTGAAGGGATGAGTGAAGAACCAAGCATCATGCCATCAAGAGGAGTGGCCTTAGTAGCCAACAAGGGGAAGAAGAAGAAGATAGAGACTCCCTCCTCCTCCGATGAAGCATCCTCATCATCCTCCATGAATAGCAATGAAGATGCTTATATGGTAAGGAAGGTAAGGCGTGCTTTAAGGAATTTAAAATTTAACAAATCTTATGATAGGAGAAGGCACAAGAGGAAAATCATTTGCTATAATTGGTAATAAGAGGGACATATAAGAGATGATTGTCCCCTCTTGAACAAGAGTAAATAAGAAAGGAGGAGAAAAGAAGAAAAGAAAAAGGGGAGCAAGAAGAAGGAAGAAGAGAAGAAGGTCAAAGAAAAAGGGAAGGTCAAGGCACTCAAAGCAAGGACATGGGATGATCCTTCCTTATTATCATCATCGGACGAAGAAAATGCCTTTGTCACAAACTTGGCTCTAATGACGTTTGATGATCTAGACACCTTCTCCTCCGAAAAAGAAAGATCAAGCACAAGTGAGGAGAGCTCTAGTGAAGGGGGAGGCTCATCATCATCCTCATCCGAATCCGAAGAAGAAGATATGGAAACTATGGTAACGAATCTAACTCCCAAGAAAATAGTTTCCATGATTTCTAGCTTAACTAGGGATTTGTTTAGGTCCAAAAAGAAAAACAAGAGCATGCTAGATCAAATTAAGACCCTAGAAGGAAAATTAGAACAAGCATGCTTAAATAGTAATGATAATATTTCTTCTAGTGATGTTGATGCATGCTCACATGACTATATGCCTTTTGATGTAAATGATGCATGTATTGAGGAAAATAGGATGTTAAGGGAAAAAGTAGATCATTTGACTAAAGCCCTAGAAAAATTCACAATTGGCTCCAACACCCTTAATATGATTATAGGGAGCCAAAGGGAAAGCTTCAATAGGAAAGGCCTAGATATAAGGGAAATAAAAATGAAAAGGCCTACAAATGTTTGATTGCTAGGGGTCAAAGCAAAAATAAGACAATTGCTAGAAAATGGATCCCTAAGGAATATTTAGTGAACCCTATAGGAAAGAACTTGTATTGGGTTCCTAAATCCATTCTTAAGGGTTAGGAAAACCCTAGGTTAGTCAACCATAAGGATTTTACTTATATCATATGTTTTGGTTGACTTAGGATGGTGGGACTAAATTTTTGAAATAGTGTTGGGTGATGATAATGCACCCATAAATAGATAAAATCATGCTTTGGGTGATACTTGACTTATCATCATGATTTTATACCTAATGCATGATTACAAATTGATAGATATATTTGTTTCATGATCATAATGTGAAATCAATGCATACATATTTTTATGATCATGTGGTATGTTAGAGTGATACTTAACCATGGGTAGAAATGCATGAATTTGAAGGTTAAGTACATAAATACCTTTAGGAACATCTCACATTCACCATAAGGATAACTTTGATTGAAAACATAGTATGGGTGAGATAATAGGATGATACAAATTGTCCACTAATGCCTATGACATTTAGATGGTCATTTTAAGTATCAAAATAGCAATAATAGACCAATCATGGGGAAGACTTATGTTTAATTCATAGACATATTGCCCAAAGATCATGGTTGGATATTTCTAATATTTTTAAAACCATTTTTTACTTTAAAATCTGTGCTTTCATGTTTTAAAACAATCTAAAGAAAAATTAGGTGTTAAAATTGATACAAACTTGATCAAAACACTAGTTGTTTTTGAAGCTTTTGGATTTTTGGCAAATCATTGAAAATATAAGTATTTTTCATAAAAACTCATTTTTCACTAATAATGGACTTTAAAAGAAATGTGTTTTCAAAATTTCATGATTTTTCGAATTTTCTGGAATTTCTAGTGCATTTCTGAATTTCGTCCAGAAAATCTAAAAATCTGAAATGTTTGTGCGATTAATGAGTAGTCTGAACGATCGATTGATGTATGTCCAGGTTTTTTTTTTATTTTGGTATTTTTTTTTTCCTCCTTAGAGTTGATACCTTGGATTATTCCATTTGGATAATATTTTTGATGGTGTCAAAGGGGGAGAATTAATAAGGTTTAAGTTAATCATGCTAAGAGGAAAATTTTAGCATGTATTAAGGGGGAGTTGCATGTTTAAGGGGGAGTTGTTATACTCATGTTTTTACTTACATGCTTTTCCTTGCTTATGTTTATTATTATTTGTTTACCTAACTTAAACGGATTCCCACACATCAAAAAGGGGGAGATTGTTAGGGCAATCAACCCATGTGATATGGTTTTGATGTGTGTGACAAAGGGTTTAAGTTAGGATGATTGGATTTGATATGTGCATTGGAGTCTTGCAGGACTTAGTAATTCACACATGGAGCTTAGGCTAGTGTCACCACTCACAACCTCGTGTTTGAGTCGGCGAAGGAGCATTGCAGAGCCGTGCACTTGATGCATCCGAGGGACCGCCGGACGAGATGACTTGAAGCGAAGCCAAGGGAGCATACTTCAAGAGCAAGAGACGTGAAGGAGCATTGCAGAGTCATGCGCTTGATGCTGCCAAGGGACGTGGTCGCGAATGAAGAGAGCTTCGGCGAGAGACTTCAAGTGAGATGAGAGAATGAGTGAATTGTAAGTAGCTCATTAGGTGAACTTAGTGTCAGAGGCTCGACCGCAAGGGTTGAGGTTTACTCGATCGTCGGATGCTCAAACGGAGGTAAAGTTTGAGGTTTACCCGGCACCAGTGGACTGCCATGTCATGGTAGTCGACTCCTCCAAGTTGATCGTCAATCAACTGGTGTTGGCTGCTGAATCAAGTCGACATCAGTCGACTGCTTAAGGGAAGCAGTCGACAGATCGCACTGTGCATGGGCACATAAGTGAGTCGTCACTCGACTGGAAGTCGACATCAGTCGACTGATGATATCATCAGTTGATTGATCATCCGACTGTTGGAGAAATCGACCGTGGATCCCGCGAATCCGGCCTGGTCAGAATCCATTGGAGTCGACATCAGTCGACTGATAGTGTCCAACGGGAAGAATTGCTTCCTCTCTATAAAAAGAGAGGGTGGGGGCTTGTAGATAGTGAATGATCATGCTCCAAACATCCTACTAAGTGCCCCACAAAGCTGAAACTCCTTCTTCTAGTTTTTTTTCATATCTATTGTAAAAGAAGGAGTGATCTCATTGTTGTAAAGGTTTACCTTCACCTTGCTTGGGCTAAAGGGAGAGACCAATAGTGGATTGGTTGCAGAGTGATTCACCGGAGACGAATCAGACCGTGGATTAGCGTCGAGGCTGTGAACCACGTTATATCATATATTAGCATTGATTTTGTTTTTTCTTATCTTAATTGCTTGTTTAGTTTTGTTTCCGTTGCGCTAATTATATTTGTAGACAAGAAATTCTGTTCATACAACAAAAGAGGGCTATTCACCCCCCCTCCCCTAGCCGGCCACCAACGTTCCCACAAGTGATAGTTCAAATATTTATTCATTTCTTTTGAATATATTTGTAATTTGTGTTATTGAGATCCATGGAAGTTGTGTTTTGCTTCTATTTCGACTACACATAGTCGATACAAGGGTGGAAAGCCTTTGTATTGAAATCTAGGAGAACCAAGGAGGAAATCTTGCGGTCAATCCTCCCTCCCATAACTATGAAAGAGTAGGATGTGAAATATGATCAACCTCTTCATAGGGATTAATAGGAAATCCTAGAACCCCAAGATCCTATTCTAGCAGAAGGCCCAAAGTAGGAGACATCAACTCTAGAAGGGTTGAGGGACCCCAGTGACAGGGGGCTCCCAAAGGTATCAATCCCCTGAGCTCTGACAATTCGAATGGGAAACTTGGTTAGTAATAGGTAGATCCCGGTAGAAGAAAAAGTTCATTGGGATAACACACGATGATCCTCCCACAAGATCAGAGCTAGAGATCCTAGGAGAATTAAATTGATAGCATATCCAACAATGCACAAGTGAAACCAAAATCCTAGAATCCTTTAAGGAACTTTGAGCCCACCTTAGCTTTCTCTAAGTGACACCATGTTTGAGCAAGGAGCATCGTCGACCTCACACTTGACTCGCCAAAGATTTACTCCGAACAAATAGAATTCACTGGATAAATAGTACTCAAATCACAGTCTCTATGGGATCGATCCTTAAATTATTACTTGACGACAACCATGCACTTTCGGGTGTTGAGCACGAGCGCGCGCTTCAAGTCCTTGGCAATTCTCATCGAAGATTTAGGGTCATGCTCACGTGCATCAATACGAACCCTAGTTTCGAACCACGCAAATACTCTTGTCTTGTGGTGTGTTCTTGTATTTGTTATTTTACTTTATTATTCCACTTTGTATTACTAATAAATTGTATATGATCACACAATCCATCAAAGCGAGATCGAAACCACAATTCACCCCCTCTAGTGCGACGTCATCAACCCTACAATTGGTATCAAAGCCTGGTATGCTTAGAATAACAAGTCACCCTGATTACCAATTCTACAATTGGTATCAAAGAAAGGATGCTCTTCAAGGATTAACAACTGAGGGAGCAATGCACTAGAAGAAATGAAGTTTCAAGATAGATTGGGGGATGACCTCACAGTTCCACCTTTCTTCAATGACCAAGACTTTGCGTATTGGAAAGGTAGAATGAAAAATTTTCTTATGTGTGATATTGAAAATAGATTGTTGTGATGGAAGGATTTAACCCCCCCCCTGTAGGACCGATGGTGACGCGCTAGAGGGGGGTGAATGACACTTTCGTTCGTTCGATGGAATTCGTTCGCGTTTGTCTATAATATGTTAGTGTCCACACTGGAATACAAATAGAAATAAACACAACATGGGACAAACACTCATAAGAGACAAAGCGATATAACGTGGTTCGGATCCTTAGGGTTCCTACTCTATGGGGTGAGCTCAAATGAGCTCTAGTGATGCAAACCACCACTAATAAACTCCTTCTTGAAACAATCCAGAGGTGGAGAAACCTCGTACAATATTTACAACAATAAACAAGAAATACAAGTAAATACAATAAAATATAAGTAAAGAAAACTTTACAATGAAGAACGCTTTTGCTTGCTTGTTTGGTTGCTTGGATTGCTCTTGAAGACCCTGAAATGCACCAGTACTTCGCCTTAAATCATCCAAGGAACCACTAAAGAAACCATGGCCAAAATCCTTTACAAACTACTCCTTTTATAACCTGAATCAGGCTGATTTCATACCTTACAGTCGACTGCCAAAAGGTCCCAGTCAGACTTGATCCACGTTAGCATTCCAGCCAACAGATACACTAGTAGTCAATTGCCATTACCATCAATCGACTGCCAAGCTCGTAGTCGACTGCTCAGTCATCTACCAAGCTTTCTGTTCTCGTATCCGTAAGCAGCAGTCAATTTCCCTCCATGGTAGTCGACTGCCACATGGCAAGTCGACTAGAAATCCCTCCAATCGACTACCAGAGCACATTCGGTAGTCTAGCCTATAGTCGACTACGAGCAGTCGACTGGTTATAATCCCCGTCGACTGCTCTTGAGTTAACTCGACTTTTGAGTATTAACCACTGACCAGTCAACTGTCTAATATCCCATTCGATTGATAAACCTTAACAATGAGGCTTAACCCCAAGTATGATGCCCACATACTTGATAGACCACCCTTAGCCTAGACCTAAGCTTTCTAGCCACCTCCATCAGCCTCACATCTATTGAATCCCTCCAAGTCATCCATGACTTGTTCATCCATACGCTAGCCTTCAAGTGCTTTAATCAGCTATTGTCATGCTAACCGGGTCTACACTGCCAAGGTACATTTGAGTTTATGCTGCCAAGACACACACTTGGACTTTATGCCACCAAACATTGGACTTATGCAGCCAAGACATACGCTTGGACTTTACGCTGTCATATCACACCCTTGGACTTCCCTTGCCAACTCCATGTTGGACTTTCCAAATGCCAAGACCCATGCTTGGACTTGCCAATTGCCAAGACCCATGCTTAGACTTTTCAATTGCCAAGTACCCATCACTGGGACTTTATCATTTCCAAGACTCATGCTTAGACTTTCCATACCAAGTACTCAATGTTAGAGTTAATGCTCTAAACTATGTTTTAGTGTTTCACAAGCGTTTAAGTAAACAAAGGTTTAAGTGTCTAGGCAAGTGAGAAATCCAAGGGTGGACCTTGGTGAAAAGTCCAAGATGGTTAATTCCTTGGCGATTGGAAAAATCCAAGGGTGGACCTTGGTGAAAATTTCAAGATGGGTAATTCCTTGGTAGATGAGAAATCCAAGGGTGTACCTTGGTGAAAAGTCCAAGATGTGTAATTCCTTGGCAGATGAGAAATCCAAGGGTGGACCTTGGTGAAAAGTCCAAGATGGTTAATTCCTTGGCGATTGGAAAAATCCAAGGGTGGACCTTGGTGAAAATTTCAAGATGGGTAATTCCTTGGTAGATGAGAAATCCAAGGGTGTACCTTGGTGAAAAGTCCAAGATGTGTAATTCCTTGGCAGATGAGAAATCCAAGGGTGTACCTTGGTGAAAAGTCTAAGAAGGGCAATTCCTTGGCAAACAGAAATTCCTTGCGGAAGTGGCAAGGTGAAAAGTCCAAGAATGGCAAGAGGATGGAGTGTTTGCAAGTAAAGGGTCTCTGGGTAGAGTCTTTACTAGGCGTATTTCAGTCTTAGAGTTGACTAAAATAATGGGTCATAAGGACAACAATGAGTTAACACCTCAACTATTTCCCTTACTGCATTAATCAGTCAAAGAATTTGCCGATAGTCAGGAGCAGTCGAGGTTGTG
The DNA here is from genome assembly GCA_025175895.1 of Wurfbainia villosa. Taxonomy (NCBI): domain Eukaryota; kingdom Viridiplantae; phylum Streptophyta; class Magnoliopsida; order Zingiberales; family Zingiberaceae; genus Wurfbainia; species Wurfbainia villosa. The sequence continues at coordinate 39,636,536 of CM046006.1, forward strand.
CCTCGACTGAACGCATGTAGCATCTAATGGGGTTGCTAAGGACGAGTGGCAGTCGAGCTGACACCTCGACTAGCTCTTCGACTGAGGAAGTCGATGTAGCACCTCGACTGATCCTGAGCTGAAGAAGATAGAAGCAAGTCACACTCGATCCGCCGATTCTGGGCGGTCAGGTGGCACCTCGATTAGCCTCTCGAAGAAGGTGGCGATCTGGGGGACTCGATCGGCGCTTCACCGGTGCGATCAGGTGGCGCTCGGGTCATCATCGGCACGCGAACAAAAGCGAGTGAGTTTCGACTAGCGCCTCGACTGGTCGTCGGCAACTGTGGACAGAAGCGAGTGAGCTTCGACTAGCACCTCGACTGGTCATCGGCAGTTGTGGATAGAAGCGAGTGAGCTTCGACTGGCGCCTTGACTACAGCCAAAGAAACCTCAACATTTAACATGATCAGTTGAGCCAGCACCTCAACTGGCCTTCAGAAAAACTGCACAAATGCAAGGCGAGCTCGACTGCCACCTCGATTGTTGGGAAGAGGCCTCGCAATTCCTGCGAGAAAACCTCTCCGTTTCGACGCGTGGATGATTTCTACTCGCAGGATTCAAACCGTGATCACAATCCTATGAACGAGAATGCTTCTCGCAGTGGATCCGAGCTTCTAGGCTTAGGTGGTCATTCGAAAAGAGAGCTCGGATGAACGATCGCTAACTTATTTGGTTTCGCACAGAAAAAATAGGATTGCTTCTTCTTCGTTTGTTCGATTTCTATAGTGAAAAGAATCGGAGATTGTGCTTCCGCCTTGCAAAATACTGATACTACTGCTACTGATCTACTCTTGTGGTGCTTCTACGAATCTGATATCCCTACGATGCGAGCCTTTCTCCTGTGACTGCGCTGCGTGCATCTTCTTCCTCTGTTCTGGGTAGATTTGGCTTGGCTCTTGTAAGTTTTTCACTGATTCCTCTGCTTGCATCCTACATCTGAAAAGTTGCACCACCTTTTTCCTGAACACTGATTTGTGTGATCATGACGAGAACGAAGGCTAGTATCATTTTAAACTGTCAAACTCTATTTCTTACTATCTATTTGATTGCATGAAATTCAGAGACCTGTGCTTATTTCCAATAACTAAGATCTGTAATCTGTAAAGTTTTTTAAGAGGTTTCTCCACCCTCGAAGCTTGGCTTCAAAAAGGGGGGAAAATAGTGGTAGGCCTTGGACTAGCAACTCTAGGAGAGAGTTGTGAACCAAGTACAAAAATCGACTGTGTCTATGTTGTTTTCTTTATTTGTCTTATGCTGCATTTTTCGTGATTTTTGTGGTTGTGCTCAAACTTAGGTTGCGTTCATTTACTAGTGATTTCTTTGTTTTACATAAAACTGCGATCTTAAACTATATTTCCACTACATCGTATCTACTTGGTTTTAAAAAGTAATCTCTCCCTACCCCCCCCCCCCTCTTGTGTACTACTGGTCCTTTCAAGTGGTACCAGAGCTAGGGCTCTAATTACCCAGTTTAAGCACCCTAGAGTCGTTACCATGAAAGAGGGTTACAGTACAAACTGACCTCCATTTTTCGATGGAGCAAATTTCCAATATTGGAAAAGTTAGATGGAGTATTATCTCATGACTGAGATAGAAATGTGGTTCTCTGTCACGTAGGGCTTCACTACTCCTGTAGATGATGATGGTAAAGTCTTAGGGTCTTCTCTTTGGACAATTGAGCAAAAGCACAAGGCACAGGCTAATGCTAAAGCTACTGTAACATTACAGTGTGGCCTGGCAAAGGAACAACTTAATAAAGTTGTTCCTTTCAATAGTGCACAAGACCTATGGAATAAGCTGCTTGAGCTGCACGAGGGTACCAGAGACTCTCGTATAGCCAAGAGAGACTTGTTCCTAAGCCAACTCCAAAATTTCACTATGAAGGACACTGAGATTGTCAGTGATCTACATGGGAGATTCAAGGAGTTGCTGAACAGTCTCCACTCTATTGGAGAGAGTGTTGAGAACCGAGATTTAATCAGGTATGTACTCAAATCATTTCCTAGAAATGTCTTATGGTCATCCATGGTGGATGCCTATAAGGTATCAAGGGACTTATCAACTCTTAAAATAGATGAATTGTTTTGTGAAATGGAATTGCATGAATAGACTAATAAAGGTCAAAAAGGGAAGGGTATGGCTTTGCTTGCAGGTGATCAAAGCAAGGAGGGAAAGAAAAATAAGGAGAAGAAGAAGGAGTTGTCTTCATCCTCAGGCATGGAATCAGATAGAGATGATGAGTCCTCCTCCAGCGAGATGGCCAACTTTGTGAGGAAGATGATGAGGAGAAGCAGGATATTTAGCAAAAAGAAGCGTAATCAAGTTGATAATGGAATTGATAAATCTAATGTAGTGTGTTATAAATGCAGCGAGAAAGCACACTTCAGAAATGAATGTCCTCGTCTCAAGAAGAAGGAAGAAAAGAGGAGGAGATGAAAGGCATTGAGAGCCACATGGGATGAGTCTTCATCCGGATTGTCGGAAGAGGACAAAGAAGACAAGGCTGGACGACACACTGCTTTGATGGCGTTGGAGGACTCTGGAATAGATTCAAACTCGGAGGCAGAATCATCATCGACGGATGATGATCAGGTAAATTTAGAACTTAGAGATTGTTATAAAACCATTGCATATTTAACTGACATGCTAGATAAATCTAAATGTAGAATCAAAACCTTAAAATCTGAATTAGAACATCTTAAAAATCTTAAGGAGCATGTGGTAGAATCTAGTGTTGATACCTCCAAATTTGATAAAATTAAGGATGAAAATAGAATTTTGAAAGCACAGGTGAATGATCTCAAGTGCACTCTTGAGAAGTACAACTCTAGCTCTCGAACACTGAATATGATTCTAGAATCTCAACGAGCTATTTACAACAAAGATGGAATAGGTTATAGACCTAAGTAGTAAGAACATAGCTTTATTTCTTTAGTTTCTAGAATTCCTGGTAGGAAGAAAACAACTAAGGCATGGATTCCTAGGAAATATATTTTGGAAGCTAATGGACCCAATATATGGGTTCCAAAATCTTTTATCTTTCGTGTCTAGTAGGCATCATTTAAGGGGGAGTGTCCATAAATCTGATTTGTAGACAGTGGATGCTCCAAACACATGACCGGCGACATATCACTATTCTCCACGCTGGAAAACAAAAGTAGAGGTACCATTTCATTTGGCAATAGAGGCAAATTAAAAGTTGTAGGAATAGGAGATATTTATGTTTCAGAATTTTTTATGATTAGGAATGTTTTGTTAGTCAAGAATATGTCATTTAACTTGTTAAGTGTGAGTCAGTTGTGTGATGCTGGATATAGGGTTGAGTTTAATTCAACTCAATGTCTAGTAAAGCACAACAGCTCAGATATTACCATGTTAGTAGGAATTTGAAAGGAAAACATATATCAAGTGTATTTTGAAAATACTACTCATTTGTCTGCCAAGTGTCTTGTATCTAGAATAGATGAATCCTAGCTATGACACAAAAGGCTCGCGCACATCAATTTGAAGAACTTAAGAAGACTAGCTGGAAAAGAGTTGGTCAGGGGGCTGCCAATGCTAAAATTTCAAAAAGATTGGTTATGTGATGCCTGTCAAAAAGGTAAGCAAAAGAGGGCATCACACAAGCCCAAAAATGTTGTAAGTACTACTACAGCTTTAGACTTATTACATTTAGACCTATTTGACTGTAGTACTATTAAATCTTTTAATGGTAGCAGATACTGCTTAGTAGTTATTGATGATTACACTAGATGCACTTGGACTTTTTTCTTGAAACATAAAGATGAAACTCTTGATATTTTTATTTCTTTTAGTAAAAGAATTGAAAATGAGAAAAACACAACCATTCAAACCCTGAGGAGTGATCATGAAGGGGAATTTGAAAACACCCGGTTTAAGGACTATTGTTTAGAAAAGGGGTATAGCTACAAATTTTATGTTCCAAGAACACCCCAATAAAATGGTGTTGTGGAAAGGAAAAATCGAGCCTTACAAGAAGCTACTAGAAGAATGCTCAATGAGTATGCTCTTCCAAGCTACTTGTGGGCCGAAGCTATTAGAACAGCCTGTTATATTTAGAATAGTGTGCTAATATATAGGTTTCTAGGAAAAACTTCACATAAACTCTGGTTTGGAAAACCACCTATAGTTAAGCATCTTAGGGTGTTTGGCTGCAAGGTGTTTATTCTAAATACCAGAGATCATCTAGAAAAATTCACGACTAAAGTCGATGAAGGTATTCTTGTTGGATACTCTTCTATTAGCAAAGCATATAGAGTCTACAATAAAAAATCAAAATTAATTGAAGAGTCGTTAGATGTCGTTTTTGAAGAGGGTGAAAAATCTGATGATACCCAAAGAATTAATGAAGAAATTAAATTTGGAATGGAGAAGATCAAATTACGAGAGAACACCAAAGTAGGGGGAGTTAAAATTGAATCTGATGAAAAGTCTAAGTCACAATGGTCATTACTTGAAGATGTATCAAACGACCAAATACTTGAAACATCTCAAGCACCAAGATCCAATAGGACAAGCGTCAGTCATCCCCATGATCAGATTATTGGGGAACTTCAACAAGGGGTGAGGACCGGATCATCCTTTAGGAATGAAGGAGTTGAAGTTGCACTCATCTCAGAAATTGAACCCAAAGCAGTAGAAGAAGCTTTACTTGATCCTGATTGGATCTTAGCAATGCAAGATGAGTTAGGACAATTCGAAAGAAAACAAGTATGGGATTTAGTTCCGAGACCGAAAGAAGTCTCCATAATTGGTACAAAATGGGTGTTTAGAAACAAAATGAATCATAAGGGAGAAATCAAAAGAAACAAAGCAAGGTTAGTTGCCAAAGGCTATAACCAAATTGAAGGATTAGATTATCAAGAGACGTACACCCCAGTAGCACGTCTAGAGTCCATAAGGCTTATGCTAGCATTTGTTGCATATAAAGGCTTCAAATTATACCAAATGGATGTGAAGTCTGCCTTCTTAAATGGGATAATTAAGGAAGAAGTGTACGTTGAATAGCCACCGGGGTTTGAAAGTATAGACTTTCCAGACCACGTGTTTAAATTTAAAAAACCCCTTTATAGGCTAAAGCAAGCACCTCGTGCTTGGTACGAAAGGTTGTCCACATTTCTAGTAGAGAAAGGGTTGAAGAGAGGTGTGATAGATCCTACACTATTTCTGAAAAGAGATGGTTAAAATATTTTTGTAGCCTAGGTCTATGTTGATGACATAATCTGTGGCTCAAATAATAGGGACTATCTGAACTGTTGGATCGATTTGAGCGCTAGAGGGGGGTGAATAGCGCAAGGAAAACTTTTCTTATTCTTAAAGATAAAACACGAGTGCACAACGGAAAGTAAGTAAAGACAATTTGTTTTTACTTGGTTCATAGCCTTCGGCTACTAATCCAAGGCCCTAACAGTCCTAGACCACGTGAGGAGGACAAAGCACTAAAAACACTCCTCCTCGTTAGAGGTAGGAGTAAGCGAGTACAATCAATAAAAAACTCAAGGTAGAGGGACACTCGCCCTCTCCTTGTTACGATTAAAGCTCGATAAGATTTAAAGACGACAAAATAAAATATACCAATGACTATTGAAAAAAATAGAACTTGAGCTCTTGCCATCAGAGATGCGGTAGCACTTCATCATCGTAAGAATGTCAGAGAGTCACAGCGTATTGGAAGCACTTGGAGGCTCTTGGAATGATGGAAAAGGGGTGGAGAACCCCTACTTTTATAGCCTTGTGAAACCCTAATCGTTGAGATGAGGTTTCATGAGGTGATGCTACCTAGCCCTTGAGAAATGGTGATAAGCTTTGACTCTCCTCGAGGCTGATCCTTGACCAGTAGTCGACTGATCAACCCTATCAGTCGACTGCTGGAGGCATCAATCGACTGATACAAGCCATCAGTCGACTGATGGCAGAGTTTCCAGCTGCAATGAAGAGTTAGCTCGAAAATGCAGTTAATATAAGTAAGTTCTATGGTCGTTTACCATCCGATCTCGACTTAGACCTTCCATGGGAAGTCTTGGTTAGATAGATGCCTAAGGACGTCCCCGTACGGAGGAAACGACCTTACTTACACTCACTCACACGAGATTATCTCAGCCTTTACCTTTGAAGCTTCGCTTCCGGTCTTCACCTGAGTTCTTTGGCTCCTTCCGAAGTCCTCCCGGTGTCACCCGACCACCACGGTTCCCTCCGAGTGTCGCTAACCTTCGGCTTAGCTTAGCAATTCTGCACACTTGTTTTAGCTCGTGAGATAACAAAATAACCTTGACTTTGTGTTTTTGCCATAATCAAAATATAGGTTTGATTATCTGGTGCCCCTGCTCCAACATGAATGAGTTTATAGGGCACATGGAGAGCGAGTTTGAGATGAGTCTTGTGGGAGAACTCATATTCTTCCTTGGACTTGACATCAAACAAACAAAGGAAAGTATATATGTTCATCAGTCTAGGTATGCCATGAATATGCTAAAGAAATTCAATATGCATAATTCAAAGGAGATATCTACTCCTATGGCACAAAGCACAAATCTAGGAAATGATGATGGAGGAAAATTGGTGGATCTAAAATATTATAGGAGCATGATTGGTAGTTTACTGTATCTCACAGCTAGTCGACATGATATTTTATATGCTGTGGGGGTATGTGCTAGATATAAGTCATGTGCCAAAGAGTCTCACCTAAGTGCTGTGAATCATTTGATTTAGTTGGCTATACTAACTCTGACTATGCTGGGTGCAAGTTAGATAGAAAAAGCACAAGTGGATGATGCCAGTTCTTAGTTTCTTCGCTAGTGAGTTGGTCGAGTCGAAAGTAACATTGTGTTGCTCTCTCCACCACTGAGGTTGAGTATATCGCCATGGGGGAGAGTGTATCATAATTGTTGTGGATGACTCACACGCTGGAGGACTATGATTTATCATACAAAAATGTACAAGTGCTATGTGATAACATGAGCACTATCAATTTGACAAAGAATCTTGTCCACCACTCTAGGACAAAGCACATTAAAGTGAGACATCACTTCATTAGAGATCATGTAGCTAGGGGGAGATGTTGTACTCAATTATGTTGAGTCAAAGTCAAATCTAGCAGATATCTTCACTAAACCCCTTTTGGAAAAAGAATTTAGTCATCTAAGAAGGGAATTAGGCATGTGTGTCACTGGATAAAGAATTAGAATCTCTCCATGATCATAAGGACTAACTCACCGTAACAAGAACAAATTATGGAAATCAAGGGAACCTTGGGAAGCAACTCACACAAACTATAAGGTGAACAAAACTATTTTTGTATTTTTAGTTGGTGGGGGTGAGATGTTTAGGCATAACCAACTTACCCAAAATGTTCATTGCATCCCTTGGGTAAGATGGTTATCGAGACAATGATCATTAATTTGACCAATTATGGGGAAGACCTTTGCATAATTCATGTGCATTTGGTCCGAAGATCATAGTTGGACATTCCAACCAAGTAAAATTGGTTGGATCACTTAAGACAAATGCAAATCTAAAATAAGTGTCTTAAATCATTTTAAAAGCATACTATCTTCACTGTGGTCAATCACGTATTGGTGTATGGATCATCTTTTGAGCTAGTGATACAACTGGAATGGGGCTCAAGAAAGGCTCAATTTTCAGATTTTCGGAAACAGTATCAATCCATGGAAATATTAGGTCGTGTATTTTTTATAGATTTTTCTGTGAAGAACATGATGTTCGAAGTTTGTACACAAAATTTCAAGATTTTTTGAAATCTCTAGAATTAGATATGAATTTTTGAAGTTCGTCTAAAAAATTGAGCAAATCAATTATCATGAACCAGTCAAGGCAGCGCCTCGACTACTTATAGCTTAAAACACGAGTTTGCTCTCGACCAGGAGTTCGACCACACTTCCAGTCGAGCCACTAACTCGACTGGCACCCTCTGTTGCAGCCACCAACGAATAGAATCGAGGCACGCTCGACCAGCGCCTCGACTGGACATTTTGACAAAGGCATAGAATCGAGGCGCGCTCATCCAGCGCCTCGACTAGACAAATTAACAAAGACTCAGAATTGAGGCAACCTCTACTCGCGCCCTCGACTGATTTATCAGTCGAGGCATTTAACTTATCGCCTTGACTGGTGAACGTGGATTTATATAAGGAAATCCTTTCTCTGCGTTCGACTCGCTCACGAACTCTTCCTCAGCTTCTATCGCTTTCGCCGTCGCCGCTCGAACTCCGTCCAACCTTCAATGACTACCACACCTACACTACCTCTCTAGGACCCAAGCCAAGATAGGGTAAGTCCTTATGCATTTATCTCCATCTCTAGGTTAGCATCCTAACCCTATCTCCACCGGCATTGATAGCTAGGGTTCCCCAAACCCTTTCTCCTCACTAGAAAAGTCCATTTTTGACAGAAGGGGCTCCATTCTAAGGTCTCATCAGCTCGAAATTACTTGGATAAGAATCAATGGCGCCCAAGTATAACTCTTCTTCTTCCTTCACATTACATTCATGATTATTAGTCAATGATTGATTACTAATCAGTATTTATCCATATCATTCATCATACCATATCATACCACATTCATTCTATAATTCTTGCACATAATTGTTGCATCTTTAGACAAAAACGAAAACAATCCGACATTAGTAAGAGGGAAACATCGAGGGAAACCCCCTCTACTGATCCCCGATTCCCCTCTGAATTACATCAGCATACATACAGGACCTATAAATTCCAAAAGATGCCTACAAGCTCTTTAGATAAAGATTTTTTCAAAGAGTTTGCTCCAGAAGTAATGGGTGTAATTGATTATTATCAAGTTAGTAAGCTAGTCTAATGCGATCACAATATTAATGTAGACTTAGTTTCTGAGTTTTACAATAATCTACAACCTACTAGAGATCGACTCATCTATAGGAGTAGAGTAGCAAGGATAGACATATCCTTCACTCTTGATATCCTTAGAGCATTTTTAGGTTGTAGAGAGTCAACATCAATCTTAAAATTCTATCCAAGCATCCAAGAACCTATTGATGTTTTCTCTCTCAATGACATTCATGAAAAATTCTTTAGGAGACCAAGACAACCTGGTTTTAACCTAGCTCCAGCCATGACATTAGCTGCCCCTGACAATGTCCTATATAAGGTCATTGTAGGTGGCATTCTTCCGATAGTCACAAGGGGGCAAGCTAAGGTGTGACCGCATCATTTACTAGCCCTCCATTTCCTCAAGAATCATCTAGATGTCAATATTGCATTAAATATGTTTCTCTGTATCATCCATTTCATGGTCCCAGTCCAAAAAAAATTTACATGCCTTTCGGACATATCATCACATCTTGGTTAGAGGCCATAGGCATAAACACTAGTAGGGGCAAGATCGTGCAGATGACAGATTTTGATTTCATCAAATGGAGAAACTTTGCCTTGGTTAGCATGGTTCAAGGCAAAAAGACTGTGATGTGGGTTGATGGGCACCAGCCTAGTGAGAGATGGGATATGGGGACACAAGACGAAGAAGAAAAAGAAGAAAATCTGGCTCTAGCTGACGAGCCCTATGAGTCCATATCCGAGCAGCTTGACAACCTACGTCGTGATTATGCTGAGTTCACAGAGACCATGGACACATGGCTCTTGGATCCAGAAATGTCTATAGATACGCATTTCTCAAAAGTCACAACCTGACAAATGCAAATTCTGGATCAGCAGGCTGAAATTCTTAGACTCCTACGCTCCTTGACAACTGACTCGTCGGGCCCCTCATTACCGACTTTTTAGTTTTGATAGTGAATTGTAGTAAAACTAAATTTGAAATATTCTGGAAGGATTCAGATACTTAGAGACTTGGTTGTAAAAATACACTTGTTTGTGTTCATGATGGGTAGTTGTTTTTTGTAAAAATGCATATGACTGTAGTTTCATTTTTTTTTATTGATTAATGTGATTGTGATATAAGGTTTCTTGTTTACATGTATTGTAACAGGTTTCACACACCCATGTTTAGGGAAAACTCTGCCAAAATTTTCTCTAAAAGTCATTACATATTGCTTTCATTATGTGTTACTGATATGCATTGTTGGTATGGATAACTGAGAGTAAGGATTCAGGGGGAGGATACTTTAATCCTTGCTGGGTTATTGTATTCCTCATACTCTCAGTACCCCTATGATCCCTTTTAGGTGTTTGCCAAAGGGGGAGGAGAATATGTTTATAGTTTAGGTTTTTCATTCCCTGTTTTTCATTCCCTGTTTTATCAATTTCTTTATCAATTTCCTATTTTATTCCATCAATTTCCTGTTTTATTCCCTGTGATTAGTCACGTGCTTAAGTCACATGCTTAATGCCCATTCATTCCGTTACTACTACTTGATTCACATGCTTAATGCTCATTCATACTGTTACTGCTACTTGATTTGGTCTAATTGTAACTTAAACCAAAAAAGGGTAACCTAAACTTAAACACGTTGTCAAACATCGAAAAGGAGGAGACTGTTGGAGCTGATGCTCTAAACTATGTTTTGGTGTTTGACAAGAGTTTAAGTAAACAGAGATTTAAGTGTCTAGGCAAGTGAGAAATCCAAGGGTGGACCTTGGTGAAGAGTCCAAGATGGTTAATTCCTTGGCGATTCGAAAAATCCAAGGGTGGACCTTGGTTAAAAGTCCAAGATAGGTAATTCCTTGGAAGATGAGAAATCCAAGGGTGTACCTTGGTGAAAAGTCCAAGATGGATAATTCCTTGGCAGATGAGAAATCCAAGAGTGTACCTTGGTGAAAAGTCCAAGAAAGGCAATTCCTTGCCAGGCAGAAATTCTTTGTGGAAGCGGCAAGGTGAAAAGTCCAAGAATGGACGAAGGCTGGAGTCTTGGCAATTAAAGGGTCTCTGGGTAGAGTCTTTACTAGGCGTGTTTCAGTCTTAGAGTTGACTAAAACAATGGGTCATAAGGACAACAATGAGTTGACACTTCAACTATTGCCCTTATTGCATTCATCAGTCGAAGAATTTTCCAACAAGCATGAGTAGTCGAGGCTGTGCCATGACTGAACGCATGTAGCAGCTAATGGGGTTGCTACAGGACGAGTGGTTGTCGAGCCAGCACCTCGACCGACTCTTCTACTGAGGCAGTCGAGGCAGCGCCTTGACTGATCCTGAGTTGAAGGAGACAAAAGCAAGTCACACTTGATCGGCAGCTGATTCGAGCGCGAGGTGACGGTGACCGCCTCGGTAACCTCTGGCGGTTGGCGATGCGTGGTTGACTCAACCGCGCCGATTGTGCGGTAGGTGGCGCCTCGACTGGTCGTCGGTAGCTACGAACAGAACCGAGTGAGCTTCGACTAGCACCTCAACTGGTCGTTGGCAACTGTGGAAAGAAGTGAGTGAGCTTCGACTAGCGCCTTGACTGGTCGTCAGCAGTTGCAGACAGAAGCGAGTGAGCTTCGATTGGCTTCTTGACTACAGCCGAAGAAACCTTGGCATTTAACATTATTAGTCGAGCCAGCGCCTCGACTGGCCTTCAGAAAAACTGCATAGATGCAATGCGAGCTCGACTGCCGCCTCAACTACTGGGAAGCGGAGTCACGATTCCGACGAGAAAACCTCTCCGTTTCGACGCGTAGACGGTTTCTACTCGCATGTTTCAGACGGCGATCACAATCCTACAAATGAGAATGCTTCTCATAGTGGATTCGAGCTTCCAGGCTTAGGTGGTCGTTCGAGAAGAGAGCTCGGACGAACGATCGCTAACTTATTTGGTTTCGCGCAAAAAAAATAGGATTGTTTCTTCTTCATTTTTTCGGTTTCTATAGTGACAGGATTCGGAGATCGTGCTTTCGCCTTGCAAATGCGATACCGCTGTTACCGACCGCTTCTTGTGGTGCTTCGCGAACCGAGATCCTCAAGGCGTGCGAGCCTTTCTCCCGTGGATCGTCGCTGCGGCATCTTCTTCCTCTATTCTGGGCAGATTTGGCATGACTCTTATAAGTTTTTCACACGATCAAAGTTACTGCATCCTCTGCTTGCATCCTATATCTGAAAAGTTGCACCACTTTCTTCTTGAACACTGATTAGTGTGATCACAATGAGAACGAAGGCTGGTATCATTTTAAACTGTCAAACTCTATTTCTTGCTTGTAATACAAAGCCCTGTGCTTATTTCCAATAACTAAGATCTGTAATCTATAAAGTTTTTTAAGAGGTTTCTCCACCCTCGAAGCTTGCCTTCGAAAAGGGGAAAAAATAGTGGTAGGCCTTGGACTAGCAGTTCTAGAAGAGAGCTGTGAACCAAGTAAAAAAATTGACTGTGTCTACATTGTTTTCTTTATTTGTCTTGTGCTGCATTCTTCGTGATTTTCGTGGTTGTGCTTAAACTTAGGTTGTGTTGATTTACTAGTGATTTCCGTGTTTTACATATAACTGCGATCTTAAACTGTATTTCTGTTGCGTCGTATGTACTCGATTTTAAAAAGTAATTCCCCCCCCCCCCCCTCTTGTGTACTACCGGTCCTTTCACTCAAGACTTGGACTTTACCATTACCAAGACTCATACTTGGACTTTCCATGCCAAGTACTCAAGACTTGGACTTTACCATTGTCAAAACCCATGCTTGGGCTTTCCATGCCAAGTACTCAAGACTTGAACTTTCCATGCCAAGTACCCAAGACTTGGACTTTCCACGCCAAGTACACAAGACTTGGACTTTACATGCCAAGTACACAAGACTTGGACATTTTAGTGCCAAGTGTCCCACTTGGACTTCTCCATCATATGGTCAACCCTATGTCAACCATATAGTCAACCCATTGTCAAACAATCATCAATCCATTGTCAAACATCAAAATACTACTCGAGTCTAACTCTAATCTGGTCAATCATGACCTAGGTCGATTGCACCAATAGCCCCCCCCCTCCCCCAAGGAAAAGAAGGGAAGAGTCCTCAAGAAGAAGAAGATGTGGACCGAGGAGCAAAACCAAAGGTACAAGGTAAATAAAAAGATAATGTTAATTTTAGCTAACTTAATTCCTAGTGACATCTTGTGTAAGCTAGGAGATTATAAGGATGCTAAGGAGTTGTGGAGTAAATAAATTAGTCAAGCTCCATGAAGAGCCCTCACCGACACAAGTAGTAGAGGAATCCAAGGAGAAGTGTTCATCCTCTCAAGCTCAAGAAGAAAGCACATCATCATCTCAATAGCTTGAGGAATTGGAAGTTGAGAGATGCTCAACATCCGAGGAAAAATAGGTTGAAGAATCGTCCACTTCTAGGATTGAGAGGGAGGAGAGACCATCCTCGATGTCGAAGCTAGAGCAAGAAGAAGAAACATCTACCTCCGGACAAAATAAAGAATAAATTCAAGACTCTTCTCTAGCTAACTCAAATGCAATTTCTAAAAATAAAAATCTTATATCTTGCTTTGAGTTTAGGGAACATGGGCATTGTAAGAGCAAATGTCCTAAAAGAATCAAGAAAGTTCAACAAGCACCAAAGGCGAAGGAGAAGGCGAAGGAGAAGGCCAAGGATGCTAGAGCCCCAACACGCAAAGGCAAGGAGCACATTGTGTGCTTCAAGTGCCAACAATGAGGGCACTACCGGAGTCAATGTCCTAGGTGTTGGTGCAGCAGGCACCTAAGTCGAACCTGAGTTTTGATTATAGCAAACGATACAAAGTTAAGCTCATGTCATTATCTCACGAGCTGAATCAAGTGTGCAGAAGATTGCTATAGCTGGAGCTGAAGGCTAGCGACACCCGGAGGAAGCCGCGGTGGTCGGGCGACACTCGAGTGATTTCGGAGGGAGCCGATGGAATCGAGTGGAAGGCCGGAAGCAAAAGCAACACGTAAGTATCGAGGTAAGCTCGTGTGTGTGAGCGTAAGTGAGGTCGTATCCTCTTTACGGGGATGATCTTAAGCGTAGATCCGACCCAAGACATCTCATAGGTGGTCTAGGTCGAGATCGGACGGTCGAAGACCGTCGGAAGTATGTTTTTGTTGAGCTAACTTTGACTTGCAGCAAGCATCAGTCGACTGCCAGCTTGGAGGACTCGACTGCCGTGTATCAATCGAAGGTCATCAATCGATCGATCGCCATCACCGATCGATGATGGCCATCAGTCGACTGATGGTCAATGATCAGATTCGAGGAGTCAAGGCTTATCACTCCACCTCAAAGCGGTTTGGTGTCCATTTGTGATTGGTTGAAGACCCACTCGAAATGGGGCTCAAAGGCTATAAAAGGAGGGCCAAACCTAGGGTTTTATCAACTATTCTAAGCCTCCAAAAAGTCTCCGTTACGCTGCAACTCTCCGACAACGAAGTCCTTCCATTCCGACGTCTAGGTTTAACTCTTATTATTCTTGTACGTCGGTATTAGTTTTTCTTGTCATTTACATTTCCGGAGCTTTTATCGTATACGAGGAGAGGGGGAGTGTCCCTCTACCTCAAGTTTTTGTGGTTCCTTCTTGTATCGATTAACTCCTACCTCTAACGAGGAGGAGTTCCTTTAGTGCTTTTGCCCTCCGTACGTGGTCAAGGACCACTAGGGCCTTGGAGTAGTAGCCTTCGGCTACGAACCAAGTAAAACCCTTGTGTCGATTGTCTCTTTTATTTTATATTTACATTTCCGCTGCAATTAATTTATTATCTCTCGAGTTTTAACGAACGAAAGAAAAAAAGAAAAGGTTTTTCGCTATTCACCCCCCCCTCTAGCGAACCGCATCGATCCAACAATTGGTATCAGAGCCGGGGGCGCTTAGATTTGGTGAAACCACCAATCTAATATTTTTTTTACAGATTTGTTTTTCGTTCGTTTAAATTTTTCTCCCGCACTACTAATCCAAGACGAAGTCTTGGTACTCTTCGTTTGATTTTGTTTTGCAAGCATTTGCTTTTGGAGTAGCCGACGGTCAAACGGGCATAACTTTTTGTACAAGTTGACCCACGACACCGTCTACCTACCAAATCGAAGCCCTCACAGAGATCTACACTTCTTACCGGGGTTTACCCCCGTAACAAGTTGTTTTCGTCCTCAAAAATCGACGTTTAGTAGCCTTTCAGGGATATCGAAGGTTGTGAGTACTTACTTTTTATTTAGTTTCTTATTTCGTTGCTTAACTTTCTATTTTTCGTTTGTTTCTTTTTATTTCCCACACTACTAATCCAAGACACAAGTCTTGGTACTTTCGTGTGTTTTTTTTTTCGTTGCTAGGTCGTCTTTTTAGTCTCCTTGTTTTTTGTTCTAATGGCCCATCTCGAGGGTTTTAGCACCGTCCGACCTTCGTTTTACAATGGAGATGATTTCCGTTACTGGAAAGGTCGGATGGAATGCTTTCTCAAAACCCAAATCGAGATGTGGATCATAATCCAAACGGGTTTCACACTTCCGACTAATGAAGTGGGTGACTCCTTGGATTATGATCAATGAACCGTTGCAACAAAACGACAAGTCGAAGCCGATGCCAAGGCAACACAAATCCTCTAATGCGGCTTGTCCAAGGAGGAGCTAAATCGCGTCGGCCCCTTCATAAGCGCAAAGGATCTTTGGACAAAACTAATCGAGTTACACGAAGGATCGGATCAAGCTAAGGTTTGCAAACGTGATTTGTTATTCAATAAATTGTACACACTAAAAATGCAGGAACACAAGTCCGCGACGCAACTCCACGCCCGTGTCCAAGACATAGTCAACAACCTACACACAATCGGGCAAAAGGTCGAAAACCGTGACCTTATTAGGTATGTCCTAAACTCTTTTCCGAGGACTACCTTATGGGCATCCATGGTTGATGCCTATAAGGTCTCCAAGGACCTTTCTAAAATTAGGTTAGACGAACTCTTTTCGGATTTCGAATTACATGAACAATCCAACTCGGAACCCGAGAGGGGTATAGCCTTGTTTGCAGGTTCAAAGAAGAAGAAAATCGCAAGCAAGCCACCACCACCCGAGGAGGAAGATGAGTCCGAAGAAGAAGTTGACCCGGAGTTGACTGCCGAACTAATGAACCTAGCTCGAAGGATAGCCAAGGGACGAAAGTGAACTACGACTCGACCCAACCAAGGTAAGCCTAAAAGTTCTAACATTAGGTGTTATGAGTGCAACAGGTTTGGACATATCAAGTCCGAGTGCCCCAAGCTCAACCACCAAGCACCTAAGCATAAGAAGGCCCTCAACGCGACATGGGAAGAAGCGTCATCCGAAGAAGACGAAGATCACGTCTTCATGGCGAAATCAATTGAGTCAGACACGGAGACCAAACTTGAGTCAGAACCTGAGGATGACTCGGACTACGAAGCTACCTTCAAGTCAAGCCACGGATACGCATCCGGTTCAAAAGATACCCTTAAGGTGAGTCGAACCTTATTTAATACTTTACATAATACGGTTAGGTTTTTGTCTAGGAAGTTAGCTAAGTCCGAGTCCAAGGTCGAGACCCTGGTTGAGGAAGTTAAACTCCTCAAACACAAGGTCTCCCTAACCTCTTCGACTAGTCGAGTTCAAGAGAAGGACTCAACTCGGGTTGAAAAACTCGAAGTTGAGAACTCACTCTTGAAAAGTCAAGTCGAAGATCTTAGGAATATGTTGGAAAGGTTTACTTTGGGATCCAAAGGACTTGACCTCCTACTTGGATCGCAAAGGGCCGTGTACAACAAGGCCGGACTAGGGTTTAGCTCAAACATGACCAATAAGTCGTATATGTCAATCGTAAGTAGACATAAAAAATGTGTCCAAGCATGGGTCCCTAAGACCACTTTGATTTCAACTCTAGGATCCAACTCGTACTGGGTTCCCAAGGACCAAATCCACTATGTGGATAGACCGAACCGATTCAACGGTCTAGGGGGAGCCAGTACAAAACATGTTTGTGTTTTAACTTAGAAATTGCATGCTTATATTTTTTTGTTTTTTTTTCGTGAACTCACTTAGAACACGTAAATAACCAACTAAAAGCCTTCGAAAAGATTGAGCCTCGGGGAGCCTCTTTTCAAAAACATAACCAACTAAAATTCTTCGAAAAGATTGAGCCTCGGGGAGCCTCTTTTCAAAAATAACTAGTTAGATGAGGAAATAATTTTAGGTGAGTCAAGTCATCATTTTCTTGAAAATGGCTTTGTCTAAGGAAGAGGTCGATGATCCGATAAAAGAAGGCCCCTGTGCCTCGCCACGACCTGGAAGCCATGATCTTGAAAAGGTAAACTTGACAAGCCTAGGGTTAAATCCAAATCTAACATAAAATTACTTGAACCTAAATCCACTTAATCAACTTAATTGGAAGTCATCTAAAAAAAAACACATAAGTATAACATGCTTGATCATATAGACTTCGGTGAGATGACCTAGGGTTAACAACTTACAACCAATTTTCTTAACAAAAATCTAACATCCAATCCAACCACCTTGTGTGTAGGATCAATGGATGTTGGATGATGGTTGCTCGACACATGACCGGGATCAACTCAAATGCAAAGCTCGATTCAAGCGACAAGGATCGGTAGCCTTTGGGAATAACGACAAGCTCAAAATCATCGGATCGGTGATATCGAGCTTAACACAATTCGTTATTAAAAATGTATTACTTGTAGAGAATTTTGAATATAACTTACTTAGTGTAAGCCAATTGTGTGATAATAACTATAAGGTTATATTTCTAGAAAATGAATGCATAATTAATACCAACGAAACCTCTAAAACAATTCTTAAAGGAACTAGAAATAACAACATTTATACGATCAACTTAACCAACTCCTCAACTAAGTGTCTTATGACACGGCAAGAGGAATCATGGTTGTGGCACCGATGACTTGGTCACTCGCACCCAAGACTCGTCCACAAGATGAGTCAGAGTGGCTTAGTCAGAGGCTTACCCAACCTCAACAATTTGGTTAATAAAATCTGTAATGCTTGTCAACAAGGAAAACAACCTAGGACACAAAACAAGTTAACTAACCAAGAACGAACCTCAAGTGTACTTGAGCTCCTGCATATGGATCTATTCGATTCACATGGAGCCAAGTCTCTCAATAGAAGTCAATATTGCTTAGTCATAATTGATTTACTACCTGTGTTTACTCGGTTAGGTTCATCAAACATAAAAATGATACCCTAGATCAATTAATTAATCTATTCAAATTAATTGAGAATCAAAAAGACCTTAAGGTTAAAAGACTTAGAAGCGATCATGGTGGTGAATTCGAAAATCAAGGGTTCACCGACTTCTGTAACCTAAACGGATACCACCATGAATTCTCTTGCCCTAGGACCCCTCAACAAAATGGCCTAGTGGAATGGAAAAACTGAACTCTACAAGAAGCCGCTAGGACCATGTTGAATGAATACGACCTACCCGATAGATTTTGGGCAGAAGCCGTTAGCACGGCTTGCTATGTCCAAAATAGGATCCTTATGGTAAAGAGGCACCTTAAGACCTCGTACGAGATTTATCACGATAAAATACCTAACATCAAGTACTTTAGGGTATTTGGGTGTAAGGTACATATCCTAAATACTAAGGATTACCTAGGGAAATTTACATCCAAAACCATGACCGGAATCTTTCTAGGATACTCAACTACAAGTAGAGCTTATAGAGTATATAACCACGACACCCTTAGAGTCGAGGAGACTATCAATGTAGTATTTGATGAAGGACATGAACCTACAAAATCCCCAGCAACCCCAATTAGCGAGCCGATTCATACTAGACCTAACTCTGATCCGGAGATCAGGTCTAGTGTTAATCCTAACCTAGGTCAACCTAGTCACTCTATTGATCAAGTGATAGATGACTCCAACCAAACTAGTGTTCTACCAAGTCACCCCATTGATCAAGCATTAGGTGATACAAACCCAACCCAATCTAGGATTCATACTAACCACCCTATCGATCAAGTAATAGGAGATCCTAATCTAGGAGTTCGAACTAGAGCATCCTATAGGAACCTTAGTCAAATTTCCTTAATTTCAAAGATAGAACCCAAATCAATTGAACAAGCTCTTCTTGATCCCGATTGGATTATTGCAATGCAAGAAGAGCTAGCTCAATTTACTAGGAACGAGGTGTGGGAATTAGTACTACCACCTAAAGACAAAACGATAATTGGAACAAGGTGGGTGTTTCGAAATAAGCTTGATGATAAAGGTGAAGTAGTTAGAAACAAGGCTAGGTTAGTCGCCAAAGGTTTTAGCCAAGTCGAAGGCTTAGATTACGACGAACCCTATGCCCCAGTAGCTAGACTCGAATCCATTCGAATGTTGCTAACTTATGCCGCACATCGAGGATTTAAGCTGTTTCAAATGGATGTTAAGTCGGCATTCCTAAATGGATACATTAAAGAAGAAGTTTATGTTAGCCAACCCCCCGGATTCGAAAATCTAGATAAACCCGACCATGTTCTAAAACTTAAGAAAGCTCTCTATGGACTTAAACAAGCTCCTCGAGCTTGGTACGAGACACTTTCAATCCATCTTAAGTCAAAAGGGTTTAACCAAGGCTTAGTTGACCCAACTCTCTTTGTAAAAACCTTAGGTAAAGAAATATTCATAGCTCAAATTTACGTAGACGATATAATTTTTGGAACCTCTAACTCAGCCTTACTAAACGAGTTCGTTTCGCTCATGGAAAGTGAGTTCGAAATGAACTTGGTAAAGTAGTTAAGTTTCTTTTTAGGTCTACAAATTAAACAAACTAAGGATGGTATATACCTATATCAACAAAAATACACTAAGGAGTTAATTAAAAGATTTGGAATGCAAGACGCTAAGATAATAAACACCCCAATGGCGATTAATGTTAACATAGGAGAAGACCTAGAAAGTAAGTCCATTGACTTAAAATACTATAGGAGTGTAATAGCAAGCCGACTGATATCTTATTTGCATAGTAAGTATGTGCTTGATTTCAAACCTGTGCCAAGGAGTCTCACCTAACCCTAGTTAAGCGTATCCTTAGATATCTAAAGGGTACACTTAATGTCGATATTTGGTATCCTAGATCTACCGAGTTCAAACTAATCGGCTACTCCGATTTGGATTATGCCGGTAGTAAACTCGACAGAAAGAGCATGAGTGGTTGTTGTCAACTACTCGGCTCGAGTCTAGTGAGTTGGTGCAGTAGGAAGCAACATTGTGTTGTCTTGTCTACCACCGAAGCCGAATACATCGCGATGGGTGAGTGTGTCACTCAGCTTCTTTGGATGAAGCACACCCTCCGCGACTTTAAGTTAGACTTTACGAATACTAAACTTCATGTAGATAACATTAGTTCAATTAATCTTACCAAGAATCCAATATGTCACTCTAGGACCAAACATATAGAAGTCAAACACCATTTCATTCGAGAACATGTGGCCAACGAAGCCATACAACTCGAGTACGTCGAATCAAAATCTAACCTAGCAGACCTATTTATTAAACCCCTACCCGAAGCCGAATTTAGTCTATTAAGACGAAAATTGGGCATGTGCGTAATAGAATAAGAACTTGCAAACTATATTTTCTTACTACTATTTCTTATTTTTCATTTTGATGGAACTAGCATAGGACATACCTTAGATATCATGCACCTATAGATTTAAGGAGCCAGTACATCTCACAATACATAGGACTAATGTGTTTGTGTACTTAGCCACGTAGATGGGCGTGAGATGTTAGGACCCTACTCCAGGTTCCAAGATGTAGATCAAGTGCGTCAATATGAACCTCGGAGTATAAATATGCAACTAATATTAACCAACTCTAATCAGGACTTGTTGATAATATCATTTCAATCAAGTCAAACTAGAGTTGAACATTTAGATGAATTATTTTCACATACTATTTTCAAAATCATCATGCTTGGACTTAAGGTTTTCTTAAAACCCCACCCCCCACTTTTTCCTGATTTATGTCAAAAGGGGGAGAAATTAAGGGCCAAAGTTAGGGTTCAATTTCAAATTTTAACTTTGATTCTGGCCTAAGTTAAGGGGGAGTAAGGTTTAGGTTTCAACTCTTCGGAATTGAAAACTTTAAAGGCCTAAGTTAAGTAATGCCATTTACTTAACTCGTTATCTTTTGTGTTTGGAGTTAAGTAATGCCATTTACTTAACTCATTACCTTTTGTGTTTGGAGAACTAAAAGTCTTTTTCAAGTACTCACCCTCGGTCAAGGGGGAGGTTTCCTCAAGGGGGAGTACTTGAAGAAAATCTTTACTACTCCAACTTAATCTTCGTTTGTTTCTAATGCACATTATTATTTATGCTTGCTATTTACTTAACTTTGTATGTGGGTTTGCCATAAATCAAAAAGGGGAAGATTGTTGGTGCAGCAGACACCTAAGTCGAACCTGAGTTTTGATTATAGCAAACGATACAAAGTTAAGCTCATGTCATTATCTCACGAGCTGAATCAAGTGTGCAGAAGATTGCTATAGCTGGAGCTGAAGGCTAGCGACACCCGGAGGAAGCCGCGGTGGTCGGGCGACCCTCGAGTGATTTCGGAGGGAGCCGATGGAATCGAGTGGAAGGCCGGAAGCAAAAGCAACACGTAAGTATCGAGGTAAGCTCGTGTGTGTGAGCGTAAGTGAGGTCGTATCCTCTTTACGGGGATGATCTTAAGCATAGATCCGACCCAAGACATCTCATAGGTGGTCTAGGTCGAGATCGGACGGTCGAAGACCGTCGGAAGTATGTTTTTGTTGAGCTAACTTTGACTTGCAGCATCAACTGAGGACTCGATCCGTATCGCCGATCGCCGAAGGTCATCAATCGACTGATGCTGCCATCAGTCGACTGATGATGGCCATCAGTCGACTGATGGTCATTGATCAGATTCGAGGAGTCAAGGCTTATCACTCCACCTCAAAGCGGTTTGGTGTCCATTTGTGATTGGTTGAAGACCCACTCGAAAAGGGGCTCAAAGGCTATAAAAGGAGGGCCAAACCTAGGGTTTTATCAACTATTCTAAGCCTCCAAAAAGTCTCCGTTACGCTGCAACTCTCCAACAACGAAGTCCTTCCATTCCGACGTCTAGGTTTAACTCTTATTATTCTTGTACGTTGTTATTAGTTTTTCTTGTCATTTACATTTCCGGAGCTTTTATCGTATACGAGGAGAGGGGGAGTGTCCCTCTACCTCAAGTTTTTGTGGTTCCTTCTTGTATCGATTAACTCCTACCTCTAACGAGGAGGAGTTCCTTTAGTGCTTTTGCCCTCCGTACGTGGTCAAGGACAACTAGGGCCTTGGAGTAGTAGCCTTCGGCTACGAACCAAGTAAAACCCTTGTGTCGATTATCTCTTTTATTTTATATTTACATTTCCGCTATAATTAATTTATTATCTCTCGAGTTTTAACGAACGAAAGAAAAAAAGAAAAGGTTTTTCGCTATTCACCCCCCCCCCTCTAGCGAACCGCATCGATCCAACACTAGGGTGAGTCATTCAACCAAGGGAAAAGGAGGAGCTTCACATGTAGGGAGAGAGCTAAGGCAAACCCTAAGGTAACATTTAATAATGCTCCTACTTTATGTAAGGCCAAAAAGCATGCTAAGAGTTTTTTTGCTATTGTTCATCATGATAGAAAGCATGTCAATAATAAATATTATTGGTTAGGTGTTAAACATGTTAGTTTGCCTAAGAATAATTCTAGGTCAATCCCACCTAAGGATAACAAAAACTTTGGCATTAACCCTAAATGGACTAGACATATATCTAAGAAGAAAAATTTTAAAAAGGTCAATGAAAAATCAAAAATTGAGAAATTGGAAATGAAAAATAAAGCTTTGAGGTCAAATCTTGAGAAAATGGAAAAGACCCTTAGGAAGATGGAAAATATGATTTTAGGGTCTAATGGGTAAACCTTAGGAGTTAGGAAGCAAGAACCAACAAAAGGCAAGAAAGTCTTGGGTCACAAGCCAAAGTCCAAGAAGGTAATGCCTACCTACTACAATTTTCCATTTGACTATGGAACTAAGTCTAGTTCTAAGAAGGTCAAGGTCACAAGGGAGGCAATCCCTAGAGTTAATCTTATGAAGACCGAAGTGACTAAGGCTTCGAAGAAGTCTAGGAAAGTCACTAGCAAGGTTACAAGGGGAGTTACCCCTAGAGTTAACCTTGAGAAGACTCAAATGACCAAGGTTTCAATGGGTCATTAAGAGAGTAGCTAGGGAAGTTATCCCTAGTTAACCCAAAGAGCTCAAATAGATTTTTGGTTCCTAGGAGCATGATTCCATCACCCTAGATGGGTTTAGGGTGTTCCGACCTTGAATGAATAGGTAGCTAACCTAACCATGCTAAAGGTGGAACTTTAGGGCATTTTCGAAGTTATGTGATACCTTGAAAATGAATTTAGATTTTATCCCAAAAGAATTTAGGATGTGCCAATAGAATTTAAGAAGTTTGAAAAATCAATCATAATTGACACAAAATAGGTTAGAGTTAATGGTGTGTCATTTTGGGGTTTAGAAACACTTGATGGAAATTGGACTTTATTGCAAATTGGTAAAAATTTTAAAAAATTACAATTAAGCTTGAAATCTAGGTATTCATATACCTTTATATCTTATTTTTCATGCTTTGTTTGTCATATGTCATATCATGAAAACATGTTTCATATTAATCATTTACAATGTCATGATAATTTTTAGGTTAATATGTCATATTTGTATTTAGGTCTATCTTTATATCATGACATCATGATTATTGGCAAATGTTTTAAATTATTCAATCATTATATATCATGATCATAGTTTATGCATTAAGGTTAATAAAATTGAATTAAGGACAATCGCATGATTTGAAGTCTCATCATAAGGGAATCAAATAGAGTTGCCTAGATAAAATGCATGCACCCTTAGATTAGGGAAAAACAAAACCCACATCTCACAAAAATATTAAATTAACATGTGTGTATTGATACACCCTAGACACATGAGAGATATTAAGAAAATAAGTTATGTTCAAGGTGTATAGATGTTGTATCTGTTGGGTTACGGCCGATGCGCACCTCTCAAACATAACAGTATATAGATGAAATCAAACTCATAATATAACATTAGAAATCATGAGGAAAGCTAATGTACAAGTCATGTACATCTAGCCCATAAATCATGGATCAATATAAGGTTTTAAAAACACTTTAAAATCATTTTAGAAAAATTTTGTGAAATCTATCTTTTGATAGCAATCACCATTGAACAAGTTGGCACAAAGTTAGGCAAAAACATTAAAGTTTTCAATGGTTTTGAACTTTGTATCAATTTTATAATTTAATGGATATTTTAATTTAAAATTATTTTTTACCCATTGTATTTCATGTGAGTAATGTATGTAGGAGTTTCAAGAATTTTCAAAATATGTATAATTACTTATGCTTTTCGAAAATTTGATTTCAAAAATTGATTTCTATATTTTGCAGAAACCAATCGACTTCTGCTTGGAGCAGTCGGCTGGTGGTAAGGCAGTAGACTGATTTTTTATTTTAGTTGACTGATAGTACTTATTTCGACTGAACAAGGTTTGTTTAGCCATGTATCAGCTACCCTAGGTTACCCTAACGTCTCCAAATCTTATGATATGCTTTGGAAAACATTAGAAAGGTAAAATAATTATTGAAAATGATTAGGAAAGTTATTTAGGATGGAATATCAAATTTTAAGGGAGGTTAAAGTTCAAGTTTGAACTTTTACCCTTATTTTCGATGGTTTAAGTTTTTTATAGGCTTAGGAACTCTCCAAGGACATTGTTGGTACAATGGTTAAGGCAGAGCAAGCTTTTAGGGGGAGTGTGTCCATCAAGGGATGATGGATGCAATTTTGAACAAAGAGGGGGGCGGGGTATGAGGGTTTAGGTACCTTCATTGTTGATTGTCTTTCATTTAGTGATATGAGACTTATCACTAGGAAGAGTGAAGGTATCCAAGATATTTTTAGACAAAGGGGGAGAATGTAGAATCTCTTTGAAAGATGAGGCATTGAAAACCTTGGTAGTCTTTTTGATGTATGCCAAAGGGAGAGATGTGAGATTTAAGTTAGATAAACCTTCACCATGATTTGGCATTGGAAGAGTTAAGTTTGGGTTATTATTAGCCTAATTTAAAGGTATTGTCAAACATCAAAAAGGGGGAGATTGTTAGCGCAATATTAGGAAGAGTGAAGGCATCCAAGATATTTTTGGACAAAGGGGGAGAATGTAGAATCTCTTTGAAAGATGAGGCATTGAAAACTTTGGTAGTCTTTTTGATGTATGCCAAAGGGGGAGATGTGAGATTTAAGTTAGATAAACCTTCACTATGCTTTGGCATTGTAAGAGTTAAGTTTGGGTTATTATTAGCCTAATTTAAAGGTATTTTCAAACATCAAAAAGGGGGAGATTCTTAGCGCAATATGACCCAGGTCAATGTTGACCAACCTCAAACGGGACTCGAGTAGTATTTTGATGTTTGACAATGGGTTGACAATGGATTTCACCATTGTTTAACTATATGGTTTGACCATATGACTAGTGGATGATTGGAATATCAAAAGTCTTATGGGGAAGATTTATTTGAGGGAGATTGTTAGAGCAATCAACCTCGGAAGTCCAAGTTTGGATACTTGACAAGGAAAGTCCAAATATGGATATTTGGCAAGGGAAGTCCAAAGATAAAGTTTTGGCAGTATAAGTCCAAGTGTGTAGTCTTAGCGGCGTAAAGTCTAACTTTGTAGGTTTGGTCGTGTAAAATCCAAGCATGTAGTCTTGGTGTCGTAAGTTCAAATGGATCTTGGCAAGGACGTCCAAGGGTGAGCTTTTGCCAACATAAAGTTTAAGCATGTGGTCTTGGCAGCATAAGTCTAAATGAACCTTGGCAAAGGATCCGGTTAGCATGACATAGTCGACGAAAGCACCTGAAAACTAATGCGAAGGATGAAGAGTCGAGGACTCAAGGGATCTGAGAGGCATGAGTCTGATGGAGGTGGCTAGAAGGCTTAGATCTAGGCTATGGGTAAGTATCAAGTATGAGGGGATCATCTTGGGTCAAACCTCATGTTTGAGGTTTACCAGTCAACTGGGGTTATGGATCAGTCGACTGGTCGAGTGTTCAACACTCGGGAGCTTAGTTGAGTTGTAGCAGTCAACTAGGATTATGACCAGTCGACTGGTAAGTAGTCGACTATAGGTCGACTGACTGTTGTGTTTCACTAGCAATCAACTATCATATATGGGCAGTCAACTAGCCTTGAGCAATCGACTGCCATGGATGGGTAGTCGACTGATGGCACTATAGCAATGCATAGATTGTTGCATAGTCGACTGGCTAGTTGACTGCTGGTAATGATAGTCGACTGCTGATGTATCCATTGGGCAGATTTCAACGTGGATGAAGTTGTTGTGAGACAACGGATAGGCTAGAAGTCGACTAGTGTCTTTTGGCTGTCGACTGCTTGGCACGAAATCAACACGAGCTCAGCTTTATAAGGAGGCTTCGTGGAGGATTTAGAGCTCCCAGTTTTTGATGATCTTGAAGAGGAATTGCTGCTACATTCTAGACCTTCCAAGCTCATCCAAAACAACTAAAGTGCAAGCAATCAAAAGCTCTCTTAGTAAAGTGTTCTTTACTTGTAATTATTTGTATTTACTTTGTATTTCATTTTGGTTGTTTTCTTATTGTCATAAGATTTTGTAAGAGGTTTCTCCACCTTTGATATCATACCGAGAAGGAGAAGTTTGATAGTGGTGGTATGCATCACTAGAGCTCGCCCGTGGAGTAGGAACCCTAGTTACGATCAACGTAAATACTCTTATGGTGTGTGGTTGTATTTGTTATTTTACTTTATTATTCTGCAGCGTATTACTAACAAATTGTAGACGAGAACACAATCATCAAAGCGAAGTAAAAATCAATATTCCCCCCCCCCCCCCTCTCTAGCGCGATGTCATCGACCCTAAATGACACTTAGTAGTACATCATGATCCCTAATTAATCAAAAAATCAATAGTTGATCTCAGAACTTCTTCTGAACCTTTCGACAACTACAATGAATAATGTCTCTTTTCTTTCACTCATCATATACCCACTTGGTTCAGGACATGGTCTATGTGTCTATCCCCACTAGGTTGACTACGTCACACCTAACTCAAGTTATACTTCATCATCTTGCGGATTCAAATTACTCTCACATGTGTCCAAGAGTATCATACTCTTAATATGTAAATGTTTTGGTCAAAGACTTTTGAGTAACAATCTTGACGATTGGTCATAGAGTATATATCTCCGTTACAAGGAGCGGTGAATTCTCTGTTGGATATTCAAACTCCTTCAGACACTTAAACTTATACCCAATCATCCCGGGTCCACATCTCAAAGAGATGCTTATTTAAGATGTCAAAGTATAAATCTCCATGATCAAGATGACTTGATACATCAAGTCGAATGAAACTCGCACTTAATCTACAGTAATACTTTCATAGACATATCCATATATATAACGAACTACATGAAATTTTATAGTAGGTCATTTCAATGAACTAATACAATAACTAGCATCCACATTTAACTCTCGACATCCCAAAATCTCCAGTCAATAAGGAACAACTGTTTAGATAAATCAATGAGTATAACACATGCTAGTCTCACAAAATCAATGATGTCTGAGCTTATCGATTCATCGACTAGGAAATATTTTGATACATTCATAATTACACATGTAGAGATACTCACTAGTTGTGATTCCATCACAAGTTCTCTCATACTATGAATCGTATTACGGGCATTCAGTAAATGAGTTTAAGATCCAATCAAATATATATATGAATGTACACTCAAATAGTGAATCTACTATTTATCAAATAAATAGTACAAATCATAAGACAATTACCTTAGAACACCTCTCAAATATAACACTACTAAATCGAGTGAACCATTTGGCTCATTTAGACAGATTAATCTGTCAATCCTAACTCTACCTTTTGAATTAAACCATGCTCTCAATTTGCATTAACTGATCAATTCACACACCCCAACTTGTCTAACCAAATAAATTGTTCTGACATATCTATCCAACTTGGATTGATCAATCCTTCTTGGTTGTTTGGACTCACCAATGAGACTACTTTTACCGAACTAATTTGCACATTTAGTCATTCGGCTTGATGATCGAATCTGACCCCAATTAGCCAGTTGGACTTGATTAGCACAACCAACCCATTCAACTGATGTAAACTTGTTTAGTTTGATCCAATCGTTCAACTTGATAGGATCAATCAGTCCATTGGGCTAATTGGTCCATTCAAAGTTTGACCCTCTTAGATTGAACATTTTACTTAGCTAACCAAAGGAATCAATCAATCACTGGCTCACCTAATTGGATCGACAAAACAATTGATTCGTTCAATTTATTCATCTCCTAACTTATTCAGGTTGACAAAATTATTCACCTCATCCAACCCACCTAATCAGACTAACCCATCTGAACTGACTAACCCAACACAAGTAAATTGCTTGATCCACCCACCTAATCAGACTAACCGACCCACTTAAATCAATTAATCTACCAAATTCAAGAAAGTCCATCGATCCACCTAATTCAACTGGCTTGCATTACACTATCGACTTATTTGAATTATAGTAATTCAATTGCTTGATCAACTCACTGAATTTTTTTCCATTGACAATTTTTTTATTGATTATAGTTCTCTAGTTCATTAAACACCAAAAATTTTAAAAGTATTTTCTAAAAAAAATATAATGTGAAATAAAAGAATCGTAAGAGCAGACTATGCTTGACAATATGGCTTTCTTTGAATTTATACAGTATTGCTCTTAAGTTGGTGAATTCCATGTATCAATAACCATGCCCCCATCTAATTAAACACTCGGTTAAGGCATTTGATGCATTTTCTTTCGGAGAGAAAATATTAAATAAGAATTCCTTTACTAATGCAGATGTTAGAAAAATAGTATGCACAACTTTAAGGTTAAATGGGTTCGTTTACTCAGTGATGCGGCTTAGATTTTTCTCCCCGAGATTAGGCTGTCGAGGAAAGGTTCTCTTCGACTACAACAGTAAAGATCTTCTTGCTCCATTCCTGTGAAAGTTAACACGTTAAACCACCGTCGGCCTACCCGACGGAAGTCCTTCGATGCTTAAGTTAGGCTTGTATGAGGAAGAGAAACAAATAGTCGCAGTAAGAAAGAAGAACACAATAAAGAAAATAGCAAGTGTAAGAAAAATGAGATCAGATCCCCGTCTCCTCTTCCCACTTCTCCTTTTATATCTCCTCAAGCATTAGGGCAAGATGTAGTGTGACAAACTACGAGAATCACCGTCCATGTGAAAAACCATTAAGATCAAGATGATGGTGTTGTTAGGTTGTTAGAGAATTGTTATATAAGAAATCTTTCATGGGATCTACTAGGCGTCTTCAATCTGTTACTAAGGATGGTGACACGTATGAACTCTAACAAGTTGTTAAAGTAATATTTCATGAGGTCCCACCTATCACCTTCCCGAACTACTCCTTCTCGACTTGATTCCTTGCCTACTTGAGTCGCTCCTTCCCGACTCGACACTCTACTTTCTCCCCGAGTTGTTCTTTTCCAACTTGGCACTCCACTTTCTGCCCGAGTTGTTCCTTCCTGACTCGGCACTCTTCTTTCTCCCCATGTTGTTCCTTCCTAACTTAGCATTCCACCTTCTTCCCGAGTTATTCATTCCCGACTCGACACTCCACCCTCTTCCAGAACTGTTCCTTCCTAACTCGGCATTCCACCTTCTTCCCAAACTATTCCTTCTCGACTCGGTACTCCACCTTCTTCTCGAGCTGTTCCTTTCCGGTTCGGCACTTGGTCCTCTCTTCGAGTTACTTCCTTCTACTTAAGAATATTATTGCAGTATCATTAAGCATCCCCTAAAAATAGTCAAACTAATTATTTTGTCTAACGTTAGTAATGTGGAGACCTTCCTGCGATGCTTTCCTTCTATCTCGATGATGACTTGAACGATTTAACACCCCTTCCTGGGCTTCCTTTATTCTTGGGTCGAGATACTACCTTTTTCATTTATTTAAATGGAATGGCATGTCCAAATATCTTACTAATGGGCTTCGCCCCTTTATGTTCTTAGAGAGTATCTTAACAGCTAAATTCCCGATGCTTCATACCTTTGTTGTAGCTTCCATCGTCCTCCCCACTTTTAAATTCCTCACCCTACTCGTTAACATCTGCTAGCTGATGCTTTGCTCCCAAGTCATTTCTTCAGAATCAAGAAGTTCCTTCCTCTCTTTTAGTCGTCACTCCCTAGTCCTAAGTAAGTGGTATCTCCATTTCCTTATTATCCTCTACATATGACTCCTCCTTTTCAAAACCCTTGCAAGGTTCCCTGGTTTGAAACCACCATCACCCAGATAGATGCTCGCCATTACTTTCGTGATGTTAGGAAGATGTATATGGATAACAATGCCAAATGCTTCTTCGCCTTATCTAACCATTTACCTCATCGTCCTCCCCCTCAACACCACTTCCTTTTCCTAGGTGAACTGGAAAGTGACCTCCGCCTTCCGATACCACCTATTTATTTTGAACTCTTAGACTTTTATAAAATAGCTATAAACCAGTTAGCCCCCAATGCCTTCTGAAATATGGTTGGGACAACCATCGTTTTCAAGCATCTAGGGCTTCCCTTATCCCCCCTATTATTCTATAGTTTATTTCAATTAAATTCCTCTGATATTGGTGTATTTTACTTCGCTAGTTGTCCCAACTACCAATTTCTCACAGATAAACCCTCATCGCATAAGGGCTGGAAAGAACTATACTTCCTTGTCTGACTTCCTACCCTTCTACCTCACTCAGAAACTTGGAGAACATACCTCCCTAACCTACCCCTTTTCTGTGAATGCCGATTGAAATGCCCTTTTGCTGAGGTCCATAGATTTCTTCGAGATCATCAATATAACTCTGACCTCCATTTTGATGCTCATCTTCTAAGTCATTATGGATTATCCCCTTTCATTCAAGATGAACCCATCGTAATAGGTGGTGTATCAACCTAAGTACTTTTGTGACATAAGGTTCTATTTGTTGGATCGAAAGCGTCGCTAGAGGGGGGGGGTGAATAGTGAGCGTGAAACTTTCTTCTCAATGTTAAAATAAGAGCAAGCACAGCGGAAATAAAGACAATAAAATAACTAGATAATTTATTTTTACTTGGTTCACAACCCAATGGTTGCTACTCCAAGGCCCAGCAATCCTTGACCACGTACAAAGGGGCAATCTACTATAAAGTCTCCTCCTCGTTGAAGGTAGGAGACAACGATCACAAAAATCGAAAGCTTGAGAATGAGGCAACAAACCTACATTACCTCGTTACAATTAAAAACATGATTACAATAAATAAAAACAATACTTGCTGCCGATGAAGAGATTCTGAACTTGGCATTGCGTTAGTGTTATGACGGCATTACGGAGTTAGAGCTTTGACGTTGTGGGAGAACTTTGAGAGCAAGACGGATGATCTTTGGGTTGGAGTCCTCCCCTCCTTTTATAGATTTGTGCCTTGGAATAAGTCTAGATGCAGATCCTCAACTTTTAGAACTTATCACGATGTGGAACCTTATCTTATCGTGAAGTGGCCGCGTCAAGCATTATCTTGTTTAACCTAGCGCAAAAGGCTGATTCATCGCCATCTGATGATGTGCGAATCAACCGCCAATAGCCGTGATAATCGTCAATAGCGGCTAGCTTATCTTGCCCGACCACTTCCTTCGAAGAGGTTAGCACAGAAAATAGTAAATGCGATGGTTTCTTACTGTCCGATCTCGACCTATACCTTCCACTGGAAGTCTTAGTCGGATCGTCGTCTACGATCGTCCCTGTACAGAGGACACAACCTTACCATCTCCCTTCGCACTCGTGCTTACCTCTGGTCCTTTATGACCTGTCTCTTTGTTTTCGGTCTTCACCTGGGTTCTTCGACTCCCACAAAGTTCTTCCGGTATCGCCCGACCACCACAGTTTCCCGACTCGGGATTCTCCGGGTGTCGCTAACCTTCGGCTTAGCTTAACTATTTCCTGCACACTTAATTTAGCTCATGAGATAATAATATGATCTTAATTTTGGATCTTTATCATAATCAAAACCTATGTTCGATTATCTGGTGGCCCTGCACCAAAAATCTCCCTATTTTTGATCTATGGCAAACCGATACAAAGTTAAGGGAAAAATTAAAGCATAAAACAAGTACAGTAAATGATAAATATCCTTTCAAAAACTTCCCCTTAACCCTAGGTGAGTTTTAAAAGAGATACTTTGAATTTTTTAAAAATTAAATTTTTATTACTCCCCCTTAACTTTCACTCTTCTTCCCCTTTTGTCATAAATCAAAAAAAGTGTCAGAGTTTTTATATAAAATAGGGGTTTAAAAACAACATGTGTCTAGAATTATTAAAGATAAATCAACTATGAGCCCAAGCATACATCTAACAGTAGTTAGATAGATTGGTTCGAGGTGTGTCCCTCTGTACCAATAATTTAAAAGGTTTGTAATATAACACTTAGTGTTAGTTTACTCTCCCCCTTAGTCAAATATATGAAGTATAAGAGATGTAAGGGGCAGTAAACTTTGGCCTAGAGAGTTGTAAATATTCATTAAGTACAATAGTTGAGAAAATAGGTAGCATTTTGAAATGGTTATGTTATGTGTATTTCAATTATCCTTAACATCTCACTCATTCTATGTGTCTCAGAATGTGTTCATTTTATATGTATTGTTAGATAATTTAAACTTGATTAAAGATAGTCAACTGATGCACACGAACGTGACCTCAAATCTCACGACAAAGGCCGTCGAGGACTCGAAGCGCGCGCTCATGCTTAACGGTCGCAAGTGCACGAATGTCATCAAGTAATAAAAGATTATCAATCCCATAGGGACTAGGATTCGAATATCGATATGTTCAGTGGTTGAAATTGTTCGGAAGTAAACTCTAAGAGGTTTCAATTTGTGAGGGTTGTCGATGGACTATACTCTATACGGTGTCACACGGAGGAAGAAGGGAGCATGCCGGGGTCTTCAAAAGTGATTCTTGGACTTCAATTTCGCTTCTGTGTCACAAAACAATGCTATCAACTAGTGTTGTCTAGATGTTTAGCTATGGTTTTCTAGAAGGGACATCATACACTCTCTCGATGAGCCACCGCATTTACCGGGAGCTATCTCCGCCTTAAAAGGACGGGATAGACGGTACGAGGATGTCGAATCAATCCCTACGATGAACCATTTCCGGTTCCATCGCATCTTTCTACCCACGGTTATAGGAGATCAGGTTTACCCCTAGGTTCCTTGTATAAAATCCCCTAAATCTTAGATACGAGGGTTGTCACCCCTCGTATCGCCTAAGCACAGTAGGTAGAAAGCCAAACAAGCATAGATATAGTTTAAACAACTTTCAATTGCCAAATTAAACTCAAAGACAGAATTTAACATGAACCAACATGTAATGTACACACAAGCTACTCCCTAATCCTAGAATCGAAGGAACTACTCCATGTATGTAAAGGAGGAATCACAAAGCATGTACATGTTTGGAAACATCAGAAATAAAACGCAGGAAAAGGGGATTACAATGCTTTCGTGGTCTTCTCTTCGGCATTTAAGTGCAAAGCGTGGACCTCCAGCGGCGTTCCTCCTTCCCGTTGCGAGTTCCCAAAGCTTTTTAGGGCTTCGGTGTGCCGTCCTAACCATCGTGCCTCCCCCCTAGGATTTGGGCGGAGACATCCTTATATAGACATCACCACGGAGCGCTGTAAAATCCGGAAAAAGGCCTAGTCATGCAAATCTGGCGGGTCACCACACGGCCGTGTGTTTCCACACGGTCAGGTCGTGTGCAGCCCTGGGGTGGCTGATCTCGCCCATTGGACACGGTCATGTGTAGCCACACGCCCTGGCCATGTACCACTCTGTGTCTAGCTACAAAATGTCCTTCTTTTGGTCCGAAAGTGCGCCTTTTTCACCCGAAATGCTAACCTGCACACAAAAGTTCAAAGAGCATACCTCCAAACCAGAAAATAGGAAATGCGTGCAAAATAGAGTGACATATACATGAAAACTAATATAAAACATAATGAGATGTGAGCGAAAACTACTCCTAAAACCCTATATGTTTTGCTCACATCACTTCCCCCAGACTTAAATCTTTGCTTTGCCTTAAGCAAACCTCAGTGCCATAAAATTTAAAAAGACATTGCTACATACTTAGCATGTTAACTAAATTTATCAAGTGGTATTTACAATCAAAGTAAAATAAATATGTTCTAGAAATTCACTAAGTTAGCTCCTCGTGCTCGTGCTAAGCGAATCATTCTTAGGGGATGCTCATTCCATGGTGAGTTAAGTCGTCATCTCATAGATTTCCTAAGGTTTTCGACTCTTAGGCACATACCTACCCAAAGTGATGGTCGTTCCCTAGATCTAGCATAAAGTCTCGAAGGCGTGCTCGGTATTGAGAGAAATTGGTAGGTGTTTCCCCAGTAACCTAACTCGGCCTCAAAGGGGCAACTAGCCATTTCCACCCATGACAACTATTTTTTTATCCCTCATAATCTTCTCTCTCTCTCTCCCTTTTTTTTCTTTTCTTTTTCTTTGCTTCCTTTTTTATCTTTTTCGCTTTCTCTCTCTTTTTTTTTCTCACTGGGATTTTGATTTTTCCAAATGGGCTTACACAATCCGAGTATCTCCAGTAACTAAAATGCTAAACCTAGAGTCACCTATGGATTCCAAAGTACTAGACTACTGAGATGAATCATAACTAGGTATTTACTAAATTCTCCCTTTCAGAATGTTCGACATGTGTAGGTGTAAAAATAAAAGCTAACCAGTGTAAGTCTAGAACATTCATTAGAGCGAATAAAATAAAATACCACGAGATAAATGAAGTTAAGCTACCTATGGGAACAACACATGTAAGCAACTTTTAAAAATACTACTGAGGCAGCTTTATAGATAACAAAAACTAAGTACTGAAAGACACTCAACAACCCATGCATGAATAAATGAATGAAAATACCGGAAAAGAAACTACTGCTAGAAAACAAACAAAATAAACTTTGGGGTTCCCCCCAGACTTAAACGAAAATATACCTCTAGTATGGTGGATGAGGTGGAAAGTCTGGGAGAC
This sequence comes from Wurfbainia villosa, assembly GCA_025175895.1. NCBI lineage: Eukaryota > Viridiplantae > Streptophyta > Magnoliopsida > Zingiberales > Zingiberaceae > Wurfbainia > Wurfbainia villosa. The sequence goes on from CM046006.1 coordinate 39,671,704, forward strand.
TTGGCATCTCGGGATCCTGGGAGAATCTTCTACTGATCCGCTGATGCCACATGTACATGTGGTCGATCTGGGAGATGGTGGATGCAGCGGCTGCTTGGTGCTCCTCCTCCCTGGCCCACTGTGCATGCTGGGTATGCATGTGCTGCCGCATCTCCTGGCGGTAGGTGGCCTCATCCTGGCGACGAGCAGCCTTCTCCTGGAAGTATATGCAGGCCTTGTCATAGAACTCCTCAGCCCGCTAGAAGTGCTCCCGGAAGCCCTGGAACTCCGCCTGTGTGTAGGCGCTCTGGTCCTCCCATTGCTATCTCTGCGTGTACTGCTTGGTGTATATGTCGTCGAGGCACGATCGGAACTCTGAGAAATCATAGGCCGACGTACCTGCATCCTGCTCAAAGGTGGAAAAATATGGTGGTGCAGGTGCAGACTCATGTCGGTGTGGACTAGGGGGGCTCCTATACATGTGTGGACTGGAGGGAGAGTGATGTAAAGGGGGAGAGATGGGCGCCAATGTAGGTGGTCCCTCATGTGGAGGGGACTCCACTATCAGGTCCAAGCGCCAGTTGGCGCGTGTAGTGATGGTGGTACGATCAGGGTCAGGGAGCCTAAGGGTCGTCAGATTTTTCCTTACAAAGCATAAGGAGTGTCCTTCTCTAACAATCATCTTCATGGCCATGCACACTCCTAGGTCGATCCTAGGGCTCCTCTCTATACGCTCTAATGCAGTGTAATCGTACCTCATCCTATGGCAAATGTGGGTAAGTAGGCCCCCCACATTAATCTCTCCTCGTGCTGCTTTGCCTATCTTCACTAAGTGTCTGATGAAGTGGGGCCCTACATCGATGCTACTCCTTTCTTGTAGCATGTCCCAGAGGCAAAGAAGCTCGCTAGCTCTAACTACACCGTCACTCTCCCCACGACCAAATATAGTATTGGCCATGATGCGGTGGAGGTATTGGAACACGGGGTTTTGGAGACGTGACGCTTTGGCCCTAGAAGGGTCATAAGCGTGCTCCCCCGTCAACTCGGTCCAAAATGCCCGAGCGTTAAACCCAATAGGGATTCTTCTCTCTCCCCCACTCGTCAAGCCAAAGCATGAATTCCATTGGTGAAGGGTTCATTCATGCTCAATGTTAAAAATCCTAAAAGTTATCCTACCCTCTTCGCTCTATCTACATGTTAAAATTTCTTCCTCTATGGAACTCAAAAATTCTAGAACTATCCTAGGGTAGATTGGGTGCCTTATTCTCATCATCTCTTCCCACCCAATTTTTGCAAATAGGGCTTGAATATCACCCAACAACCCTAAAGACTCTAGAAAATCTTCATCTAAGTACCTAGTAGCAGTGAGTTTACGAGTATAAAGTATATTATATCTATCTCTATGTTTATTATTGCGAAAAAGAATAGTGGGTAGGGTGTTTCCCTCCTCCAGAGCTTGAGGGGCATCGGCTCTCCTTGTTCGTCGCTCCGAAGCACCGGATCGAGGTGTTACATGCTTGGTCCTCCTCATCCTTGCTTCTTTTGGCTTCCTTTGAGATTAGAAGTGCTTCTAGATGGTGGGGAAGACGAAACCACATGGCTAGGGCAAGAGCACTCGAAGCACACTGCACAAATGGGGTGAAAACACACGGCTCACCCTTTTAACCTTGTGCGACACAGCCGTGTGAAAACAAATGGCCAGGTCGTGTGCGCCTCGAGTTAGTTAGGCATGGCTGTGGGAAAACACACGACCAGGCTGTGTGTCCCCACTTTTCTCCCCATTTTGCGTTATGGTCCGAATTTTCTCATACACTTCACCGTGTAGGCTAATATGGATTTTATGTTTGCCTAGCAAAGTTCTTTTCTAGTCCTTACTCTAAATGCGATGGAAATCAAAACTAAAATTAAATAAATACATGCAATACAATCAAAGGGAAATCTAAAACTAAACTTGGGTTGCCTCCCAAGAAGCGCTTTGTTTAAGGTCATTTAGCTCGACCGCACTCCACTATCAACTTGGCTCTGGAGGTTCAGTGAACCTCCATTCATCTATCTTGGAAGCTTCATCTAGTGGTTCCGGCTTCATTTTGCTAAACTTGAAGTCGTCGAGGTAGGGGGCTTTGTGCTCTGAAAGGCTGAAGAGGATGATCTCCCCATCTACCTCTAGGGAGATCTGGTGTGCCTTCACATCTATACACGCCCCTGCAGTCGCTAGAAAAGGCCTTCCCAGAATGATGGAATTCTAGGGATCTGGTCCTGTGTCCAGTATGATGAAGTCTGTGGGTATCACAAAATCCTCAATCACCACAGCCACGTGTGCCAACAAGCTGACGGGTTCCTTGACTGAGTCATCCCCCATACGAATACCAAGATTCGTTGGTTGGAGCCCATTCAGTCTCATCTTTAGATAGTATGCATAGGGCATCACACTGATTGATGATCCCAAGTCACATAGAGCTTCATCGAAGCTCTCCCCATAAATTGATCAGGGGATAACAAATTCACCGGGGTCCTCAAGCTGTAGTGGAGTCTTATCTTCAATTTTAGCTTGGTCAGGTAGGGTGGTAATCATGGTTGCACACCCCTTGTAGAATTTGCTACTCTGCCCCACTCCTTCCTCTTTAGCTTGACTCATCGGAGAGCTCTTCACATATTGCAACACGGTTTGGGCTATCTGGGCCACTTGCGTCACCAACATCTTGGTGTGACTTGCAAGGCCATCAATGGTGGCCTTCAAGTCTCTGAGTGATTCTTCAGACTTCTGATGTTGGTGACGAAATTCCTCATTGGCCTTAGTTTGGGTAGAAATGAAGTCCTCCATCATCAGTTCCAGTCTGGACTTCTGTGGTCGTTGCCCATTGCCCTGCTGCTGCCCATACCCCCCTGATTGTTGTGAGTTTCCCGAGTTATTCTTGTAGGAGAAATTTGGGTGATTCCTCCATCCGGGATTGTAGGTGTTGGAGTATGGGTTGTTGGGCCTTTGGTCGTAGTCCCCAACCACGTCAATATGCTCAATCTGCTCCTCTGAGGTTCCCTGCCCTCTATAGTGGTCCTCTCAAGACGATGTCGCTCCCTCTCCAAAGTCAATGGCCGCACATGCAGATAAAGGATTCAAAGATTCGAACCGTCTACTGAGTGCGTCCATCCTTGCTGCCAAGTGGTCCATAGAGTTGACAGTGTATTATCCCGCTGCAAGCGTAGGTTGACCACGTTTGGAAGCCCATTGATGGTGGTTTTGGGCCACCTCTTCTATCAGATCCTCTGCTTCCTCTATGGTCTTGTTCATCAGTGCTTGATAGAGCGGTGAATTAGTGTCGCAATACCGTTCCCAAATTATTTACCGAACCCCCTAACTACACTAATGCAGTATAGGACTGACTCGGGTCATCTCCCAACGAACCTAATGGTTGAACGTTTGTTTTTAAACAGAAGTAAACACTGGGGGTTTTCACAATTTATCAAAACAATTAAAATGCAAAATCAAAAGCAACCATGAGAATTAAACATGCAAGAAGTAAATCTAATTACCAAATAACTATTAACAAACAACTATCCTAATGCACAAAAGTAAGTAATCACGCACTGCACTGTCACTATACGGTACAATGATCATGAAACAAAAGTGAACAACTTAACCATGTACCGCACTGTCACTATACGACACAGTAGTCAAACAGTCACTAAAAATTGCAATAAACGAAATACAATAAATGAAAGCAATTCGACCAGGCATCGCACTGTCACTATACGACAACTGGACGAATGTAAATGAAATCTAAGCTAATGATGAAAGCACTCCAACCAAACACTGCACTGTCACTATACGATGCCTGGATTGGACAATTTTAATTGATGGGGTTAGTACATCAGCAACAAGAAATTAAACTAACCTACAAATGCACGACGAACGAAATTAAACAACTAAGCAACAATCAAACCTATAAAAATAACATTGCAAGTAAACAAACAAACAAAGCAAAACAAACCTAATCAGCTACTACCAAATGCATAATCTAATAGGAATAATTAACAGAATGTAACTAACACAAAATCTCAACTAATTAGGTGTTCAACACACAAACAAACATGCGTAGACACCCATATTAATCCAAATAAACAACGACCGGTAACCACACGGCGGTCGCAACAAACCGAACAGCCCTCTCCGGCGTGAATGCGAAGCTGCCCAACCAGCGCAGCAGGGAGGACGGACAGACGGAGGAACGCGATCACCGCTCCGGCAGCTGTGGAGTCACCGGACAGTGAGGTGGAACTTCACCGGTGGAGATGGTTCTGTCCTAACTGGTGCAGCGTGTGGGTGGCTCCGGTGAGGAAGGGAAGGCCTATCCCAGCCACCGGAATGGAGTGAACGCCGGTGAAGGTTGTTCTCGCCGGAATCCCACGCTCACCCCTCTTCCGATATGCTGTCCGAACCACGGCATCTAATTGTCCACCAAGGCTCGCCTAGGATCATCGCCGGCTGTCGGAGGGAAGGTCGCCGGAGTGGAGTACCGGACTATCGCCGCCGTGCGTGTAGTCGCGATGGCCGCTCAAGGCCAGAGGAAGAAGACTACGCCGCCGAAAAGGGATTAGGTAAGTTATTAACTGAAAAACACCAGCCGTCCGATCTGAGCTTCATCTAATCCTAGCCGTCCAAACAAGCTAGGGTTTAATGGATATATCAATTGCTTAATTAGGCTGCTCCATCCAACGGCTGAAATCAGTCTGATTTGAAATGGGCGGATCTAATCCGTCTAAAGGTATAATCACGATCCAACGGTCCGGATGAATGGCCAAGACGTGTAGATCTTAATGTACGGCCCGGATCGCTCCAGATCCAGATGGATGGATCAGAATCAATTACTTTCTTCGGACGGTCCATAATGCTCAGATCTGAACCCTTGATTTAATTTGCCTTCTGATCTGAATGAAGGGGTCAGATTAAATCCTTTTGAAATGTCCATTATGACCCCAGATGAAGCCATACTTGATCCACTTTGAGTCTAGTCCAGTGGCTCATCTCGATCTCCTACAAACAAAGATAAAGTTTGCATATAAGTCCAAAAATTAGGAGAATTTACAATAAGGTCCAAAAATATATCCAACTCATAAAACATGTAAATAACCAATAATAAATCACTCGAGAGGATAAAAACAGTGATGTTAAGGACCAAAATAATACAACAAAATGACAGTTATCACTTCCCCCACACTTATTTTTGCGCGTCCCGAGCAATAATGAAAATAAAGAAACACTAACACCCTAACTCATTCCCCTAGCAATACCTAGATCAATAATTCAGAGACAGAAAAAATAAGTTACTTAGGATCACCAAATTCATCAGGATCTAGGGTATTCAAAAGATCCGACTCCTACAACAATCAACATGTATGATGATTTACAGTCAAATCAAATAGACTAAGCCTGATACAAAACCTCCCAAAATGGATATATGCACTGATGCTCACATAATAACGTAGGAGTGGGGCGCCCTCAAAACAACATGCAATTTTGTACTACCATATGCTTGCTTATCATCTACTTCTCTACTTCTATCAATACATCTCATACATGAATCAAAAGGATTTAACATAAATCAGAATAAGATCAAAAGTAGAGTGCAGATAAAGTATGCAAAGAGAAGTACAAGACAAAGGTACAAATGAATAGGGAACAAGAGAAGAATTGGAGAAATAAACCTGATGAGTTGCTCTGTGAAATACTCAGTAACCAGCAATATGGGAAGAGGCTAGGATAATTGGAAACTTTAGAATTAGATTCAGGATCAAATGACTCTATCCAACACATTACAATCTCATTTGCCTGCATTACAATTGCACAATTTTTTTATTTTTTTTACAAAAGAAACATCAATGGCACCATTTTTTTTTTCCTTTTTTTTTTTTTTTTTTTGCAGAAACTCAAGTACTAATCACAGACAAATATATCTCAGAACCAATGACCTCTGAAAACTATATCTTCCATATCATATTTCCAACAAAAATAATATAACTCCTCCCCCACACTTAAAATTTTGTCCGTCTCGGACAATACAACCCATTAAACTATTCCTCCAACATGGAAAGCAATAGATATGAAAAAGATAATCCACAAAGATACAAAGACAATGAATAGCAAATGAAGAGATATGACAAGACATGGAATAAATAAGTATCACGTGGATTAGACAAGCAAACCAAGTCAGAAAAAGAGTCAAGAATGAAATCCTTCATCATATTCTTGCAAGTAAATGTTACTGCAGTTTTGAAAAGACTCAAAGCAAGTTCTAGAGTAACAAGAATCACATGTGTTATCACACAAAAGTGGGTAGATGATAACAATGGCTTGCAACCTCACTAGGTGAATAAACATCAAGCTTAGACTATCAATAAAAAGTTCACCATCATAACAAGTGACTGCATGCAAGTGAAGTCTCCTATCATACACAAAAATCCATAATTTGATGATCAAACTTAACTAATTTTTTACCACCTCTGAAATGATACTAAGGCATGCATAGAGAATATTATTTGACTAAACGAAAACAACTAAACAACCGAGGCAAACAGGAAGATAAACAAACAACTAACACAGATTATTCCGAACATGAAAGGAAGGAAACAAACGCAGTAAATAAAAGAACACACTCCCCTTTCATGCTCAAGGTCCACTTCCTCTACTATAGTTTCTCTCGCCCCTTCGTGAAATATCTTGAGACGGTGTCCATTCACTCTGTAAATGTTCCCTGAAGAAGGTTCCTGCACCTCTACAACACCATAGGGAAACACATTAGTCACACAAAAAGGACCGCCCCACCTGGATCTCAACTTACCTCCGATTAACCTGAGACGAGACTGGTACAATAAAACTTTTTCGCCAATATGGAACTCCTTCCTCACAAGCCTCTTGTCATGAAAATTTTTGGTCTTCTCTTTGTAAATGCGGGAGTTCTCATATGCTTCTAACCGTATCTCTTCAAGTTCCTGAAGTTGGAGTTTCCTCTCTCTCCCATCTCTGTAAGCCTCCATGTTGCAAGCTTTCACTGCCCAATAAGCCCTGTGCTCAATCTCCACTGGCAAGTGACATGCTTTGCCATAAACCAATCTGTAAGGGGACATGCCTATGGGAGTCTTATAGGTAGTCCTGTAGGCCCACAAAGCGTCCTCCAACCTTTTGCTCCAATCTTTCCTGTCCGGCCCCACTGTCTTCTCCAGTATAGATTTGATCTCTCTGTTTGACACTTCGTCCTGCCCATTCGTCTGAGGGTGATAAGGAGTAGAAATCTTATGAAACACCCCATACCTGCTCAGCATGGCTTTCATGTGTCTGTTGCAAAAGTGAGACCCTTGATCGCTGATGATCGCCCTGGGTACCCCAAATCTGCAAAATATGTGAGACCTGACAAAATTCACAACAACTGGAGAATCATCAGTCCTGGTGGGGATGGTCTCCACCCATTTGGAAACATAATCACAGAATATAAGAAAATCCAAAAGATACAGGAAAAGGACCCATAAAATTGATACCCCAAACGTCAAAAATCTCACAGAATAACAAAGATTGTTGAGGCATTTCATTTCTATGTCCTATGTTCCCTGTTCGTTGACATCTCTCACAGGTTTTATAGAATTCATAGGCATCATGAAATAAGGTGGGCCAATACAAACTAGACTCTAAAACTTTTCTAGTAGTCCTTTGGGGTCCAAAATGCCCCCCACAAGCCAGAGAATGACAAAAAGTAAGTACAGAATGAAACTCATAGTCAGGGACACATCTCCTAATAATCTGATCACTACAAAACTTCCAAAGGTAAGGATCATCCCATACATAATACTCAGCATCACTTTTCAATTTCTGGACTTGTGCATGAGAAAAAAATGAAGGTACAACACGGGCAACTAAATAGTTAGCAATATCTGCATACCATGGTGTCTTACCCTGCAAGTGAAAAAGCTGCTCATCTGGGAAAGAATCTGCTATGGGGGTGGAATCTATCTCCGTCACTATCCTGCTCAGATGGTCTGCTACCAGGTTCTCCCTCCCGCTCCTATCGCGTATCTCTACGTCGAATGCTTGAAGCAGAAGCATCCATCTAATCAGTCTCGGTTTTGCATCAGGCTTCTTCAGGAGGAATTTCAAAGCTGCATGATCAGAAAAAATAACCACATGAGAACATAGCAAATAAGATCTGAATTTATCCAAAGCAAAAACAATAGCTAAAAGCTCTTTTTCTGTGGTGGTGTAGTTGGATTGTGCAGCATCCAATGTCCTCGAGGCGTAACAGATCACATGAGACGCTCTGTCTACTCTCTATGCCAAGACTGCTCCCACCGCGTAGTTCGAGGCATCACACATCAACTCGAACGGAAGAGTCCAATCCGGTGGTCTAAAGATCGGTGCTGATGTCAAAGCCTGCCTAAGCTGGTCAAAAGAGTCCTTGCACCTCTGATCAAACTGAAATACCACCTCCTTCTGAAGCAAGTTGGTCAGGGGTAGGGAAATCTTGCTGAAATCTCTGATGAAACGTCTGTAGAAACCTGCATGTCCAAGAAAAGCATGAACTTCCCGCACAGAAGCGGGGTAAGATAGGGAAGAAATAACATGAATTTTAGCAGGATCTACTTCTATACCATGCACAGAGATAATATGACCTAGGACTATCCCATGCCCTACCATGAAATGACATTTCTCGAAATTCAAAACCAAATCCGTATCAATGCATCTCTGTAAAACTCTCGACAAACTATCCGCATGGAATCAAAAGAAGAACCATACACAGAAAAATCGTCCATAAAAGCCTCCATGCAATGCTCTAATAAATCACCAAAAATACTAACCATACATCGCTGGAATGTCCCGGGAGCGTTGCAAAGTCCAAAAGGCATACGCCGATATGCATACGTCCCGAAAGGGCAAGTAAAAGTGGTCTTCTCCTGATCCTCTGGAGCAATACAGATCTGGAAATACCCAGTGTAACCATCTAGGAAGCAATAGTGTGACTTGCCTGCCAACCTCTCTAGCATCTGATCAATAAAAGGTAGGGGGTAGTGGTCTTTCCTACTGGCCTGATTAAGCTTCCTGTAGTCTACACAAACTCTCCAAGAGTTCTGAACTCTGGTGGGAATCAACTCATTATCTGCATTGGCAACCACTGTAATACCAGACTTCTTCGGAACCACCTGAACAGGACTTACCCAATTGCTATCTGAAATAGGATAGATAATGCCAGCCTGTAGAAGCCTCGTCACCTCTTTCTTTACTACCTCAAGAATCAGTGGGTTAAGCCGTCGCTGTGGTTGTCTAACTGGTTTTACATCCTCTTCCAAGTGAATCCTGTGCATACAGATCGAAGGACTGATACCAGGGATATCTGCCAGCGTCCACCCAATCGCTTTCCTATGCCGCCTCAAAAGATCTACTAATCTGTACTCCTGATCTGACTCTAGATCTCGGGCAATAATAACGGGTCGCCGCTCGTCCTTATCCAAATACACATACTTCAAATGCTCGGGAAGAGGTTTCAATTCAAGCTGCTGTGGTTGCATATCTGATGGAAGTGATTCCTGGGGCGTTGCCTGAAGGTCGCAAGTCCCTACACATTCCATGTCCCTGTCAAAATCAAAGGGCCCACAAATAGGTCCTAACAAAACATTATCTACACCAGAATCATCAGGATCACTGAAATCACTACAAAGAACAGAAGGTATAGAGATATCCAACTGAAAAACAGACTCAGAAATGAAATCTATGCAATCCAGCTCATCCTCTAAGTCCATGCTGAGTATAGAATGATCTTCCGTCGGGTGCTTCATCGCGTCTAAAATCCTGAACTGAACTACAGTATCTCCTACCTCCATGGAAAGTGTACCTGCATGAACATCAATCTTGGTCTTGGCCGTCTTGAGGAAAGGTCTGCCCAGAATAAGCGGAGCTCTGCTGCTCTGTGAATCACCCTCCATGTCAAGAATGTAGAAATCTGCGGGAAATATCAGCTCTTTCACCTTAACCAACACATCCTCGATCACCCCAGCTGGGTGTGTCTGACTGCGGTTGGCTAACTGAATCACTACACCTGTCGGCTGTAAGGGTCCAATACCTAATGAACGGAAAACAGACCTTGGCATCACATTAATGGAAGCTCCTAGATCTAGCATAGCATCCTCGAACACATAGCTCCCAATCACGCAAGGTACAGTGAAAACTCCTGGATCCTCGCACTTCTGGGGCAAAGGCTGAATAAGTGCTGAAACATTCTTTCCAACTCTGATTAACTCATTTCCTTTCAGCTTCTTCTTATGCACACACAATTCTTTCAGAAACTTGGCATACTTGGGAATCTGCTCGATCATTGTCAATAAAGGGACATTAACTTCCACCTTACTGAACAAATCCACAAGCTCCTGAAATTCCCTAGCCTTTTCTTCACTAACCCCCTTCCTAGGCTGTACTGGCCTCTGAGGGAAAGGTAATGGAACTGGCGACTCAGATCGTCGCGGCTGTGGATCCTGCTCTGCTCTGCACTGCTCTGAGCTACCCGAATTAGCAACTGGATCTGGTACAGGGTCTGAAGCCTGGGGGTCTGAAGTAACTCTACCACTCCGCAGTGTAATCGAACTGATGTTTCCTTTAGGATTCGGGATGGTCTGAGATGGTAGCTGACTAGATCCCTGTGACTGCAGCTGGTTAATGTTGGATGCAAGCTGGCTAAGTTGTCTCTCTATGTTCTGAATAGATGCATCCGTCTTCTGCTGAAACTGCTGCTGCTGTACCAAAAACTGCTGCACAAGATCCTCCATCTTTGGATTTGAACTTGAACTGGAAGACTCAGCTCTAACTGGCTGAACGAAAGGTCTAACCTGTACTGGGTTACTCTGGATAGCTAGGGGTCTCTGAAATGTTGGTCCTGGCTGAAACGGCTGCTGATAAAATGAATTCCCATACCTCAGATTTGGATGATCTCTCCATCCTGGATTATAAGTGGCAGACATCGGATCATATCTGGAATGTTGTTGCTGATACTTAGCCGAGCATCGATCTTTGCGTCGATATGGAGGATGATATCGAGGCCGTCGAGGTCCGAAGGAAACTGATTTGCTGCCGCTACTATTTCATCTTGCTGGAGTGAAGGACATGAATCAGAAGGATGCTCTGGACTCGAACAAATACCACAAACTCTCATAGGTTGCATAGGCACTATAAAAGATTGGCTTGCCTGATTCAGAGCCAACTGCCTAACTAATGATGTGAGCTCCTGTATAGAATTCTTCATCTCCGCCTGATCAGTAATAGCCAGGTGAGCCTCACTCACCCCTCTAGTCACTATAGCTCTGCTCCCAAACTACTGTGAGTTCTCTGCCATGTTTGTAATAAGCTCTCAGGCCTCACTGGGAGTCTTGTTAACTAATTCCCCTCCACTAGCTGCATCTATCATACTCCTGTCCATGGGAAGCAGTCCCTCATAGAAATCTTGAGCAACAACGAGCAATCGATCACCGATCGATGTCAGCAATCGAACATAGTTTCTTGAATCTCTCCCAGTACTCATACAATGTCTCTCCAGTAGACTGCTGGATACTGCAGATGCTTTTCCTGATGGTAGCAGTTCGGGATGCTGGGAAGAACTTTTCCAAGAATGATTTCTTCAATTCAAGCCAACTGTTAATACATACAGGTGGAAGATAGTATAACCAATCCTTAGTCGCTTCCAAAGTGAAAATGGAAAAGCTCTCAATTTTATATCTTCCTCTGAAATGCCCTGTGGCTTCATAGTAGAGCACACCACATGGAACTCGTGCAAGTGCCTGTTGGGATCTTCACCAGAAAATCCATGAAACTTAGGAAGCAAATGAACTGTACCTGATCTGAGCTCAAAATCCTCCTCTAAAGCTGGGTAGCTAATGCAAGAATACTGGTATGTCGCATCAGGGGCTGCAAGCTCCTTCAGAGTCCTATTGTTATCTGCCATGACTATCTGCAACTCCGATGGACTGTAATCAGAAGTATCAGCTGACCTGCCCTGTGCTCTCCGCAGTGCGTGAAAAGTCCTATCAATCTCAGGATCCAGCTCAAAGAGTTTATCGCCTGAAGACCTGGTCATTTTCAAAACAAACAACACAATGAGTACAGATAGAAAAGATAAGAAAGACAATAATAACAAAAGAAAAAGAAAACAAACTACAAACTACAGTTTAAAGACAAACGAACCCATTAAAGGTCCCCAGCAACGGCGCCAAAATTTGATAGAGCGGTGAATTAGTGTCGCAATACCATTCCCAAATTATTTACCGAACCCCCAAACTACACTAATGCAGTATAGGACTGACTCGGGTCATCTCCCAACGAACCTAATGGTTGAACGTTTGTTTTTAAACAGAAGTAAACACTGGGGGTTTTCACAATTTATCAAAACAATTAAAATGCAAAATCAAAAGCAACCATGAGAATTAAACATGCAAGAAGTAAATCTAATTACCAAATAACTATTAACAAGCAACTATCCTAATGCGCAAAAGTAAGTAATCACGCACCACACTGTCACTATACGGTACAATGATCACGAAACAAAAGTGAACAACTTAACCATGTACCGCACTGTCACTATACGACACAGTAGTCAAACAGTCACTAAAAATTGCAATAAACGAAATACAATAAATGAAAGCAATTCGACCAGGCATCACACTGTCACTATACGACAACTGGACGAATGTAAATGAAATCTAAGCTAATGATGAAAGCACTCCAACCAAACACTGCACTGTCACTATACGATGCCTGGATTGGACAATTTTAATTGATGGGGTTAGTACATCAGCAACAAGAAATTAAACTAACCTACAAATGCACGACGAATGAAATTAAACAACTAAGCAACAATCAAACCTATAAAAATAACATTGCAAGTAAACAAACAAACAAAGCAAAACAAACCTAATCAGCTACTACCAAATGCATAATCTAACAGGAATAATTAACAGAATGTAACTAACACAAAATCTCAACTAATTAGGTGTTCAACACACAAACAAACATGCGTAGACACCCATATTAATCCAAATAAACAACGACCGGTAACCACACGGCAATCGCAACAAACCGAACAGCCCTCTCCGCCGTGAATGCAAAGCTGCCCAACCAGCACAGCAGGGAGGACAGACAGACGGAGGAACACGATCACCGCTCCGACAGCTGTGGAGTCACCGGACAGTGAGGTGGAACTTCACCGGTGGAGATGGCTCTGTCCTAACTGGTGCAGCATGTGGGTGGCTCCGGCGAGGAAGGGAAGGCCTATCCCAGCCGCCGGAATGGAGTGAACGCCGATGAAGGTTGTACTCGCCGGAATCCCGCGCTCGCCCCTCTTCCGATTAGCTGTCCGAACCACGACATCTAATCGTCTGCCGAGGCTCGCCTGGGATCATCGTCGGCTGTCGGAGGGAAGGTCGCCGGAGTGGAGTGCCGGACTGTCACCGTCACGCGTGTAGTCGTCGGTCGCCCGCGCTCGCGAGGGGAAGAAGACGGTCACTCGCTCGTAAAGGGATTGCGCGATTCTACTCTGCCGATTTGGGAAGGGAAGTTATTAACTGAAAAACACCAGCCGTCCGATCTGAGCTTCATCTAATCCCAGCCGTCCAAACAAGCTAGGGTTTAATGGATATATCAATTGCTTAATTAGGCTGCTCCATCCAACGGCTGAAATCAGTCTAATTTGAAATGGGCGGATCTAATCCGTCTGAAGGTATAATCACGATCCAACGGTCCGGATGAACGGCCAAGACGTGTAGATCTTAATGTACAGCCCGGATCGCTCCAGATCCAGATGGATGGCTCAGAATCAATTACTTTCCTTGGACGGTCCATAATGCTCAGATCTGAACCCTTGATTTAATTTGCCTTCTGATCTGGATGAAGGGCTCAGATTAAATCCTTTTGAAATGTCCATTATGACCCCAGATGAAGCCATACTTGATTCACTTTGAGTCTAGTCCAGTGGCTCATCTCGATCTCCTACAAACAAAGATAAAGTTTGCATATAAGTCCAAAAATTAGGAGAATTTACAATAAGGTACAAAAATATATCCAACTCATAAAACATGTAAATAACCAATAATAAATCACTCGAGAGGATAAAACAGTGATGTTAAGGACCAAAATAATACAACAAAATAACAGTTATCAGTGCTCCTCCTACAGTAGAATCCAGGGACATCTTCATGGCATACGCGATCCCATTGTAGAAGATGTTGATCACCAGCCACCTCTCCAGTCCGTGGTGGGGGCATTGGTAGAGTAGCCCCTTGTAGTGATCTAAGGCTTCGAATAAGGACTCCCCCTCCTTCTGGCGGAAGCTCGTGATGAGATGGCGCATGTGAGCAGTCTTGCTTGGTGGGAAGTATTTGTTCAGAAACTACTGCTCGCATTGTTCCCATGTAGTGATGCTCCCTGAAGGTAGGGAGTGAAGCCATGCCTTAGCCTTATCCCGCAATGAGAACGGGAATAGGCTCAGGCGGATCGCATCAGTAGGGACTCCGTTCATTTTCATTATCGTGCAGATTTCTAGAAATGCCTCAAGGTGCCGGTTCGGGTGTTCAATCACAGCTCCCTCGAATTGACTCTGCTGGACCATATGTATAAGTGTCGGTTTCAGCTCAAAGTTATTTTCTGAAATAGATGGTTCAACTATACTCGGCCTAAATCCTCTAACGCTAGGAGCTACGTAGTCCCACAGAGGTTGGCTACCTATGTTCACTTCGGATGCTGCTTGATCCTCCATCCTTCGCTGCTCTACTTTCCGGCGAAGAAAGGTTCACTCAATTTCTAAGTTGATCGGAATCAGGCCTTCCGATCCTAAGCGTCTAAGCATACGACGAACCAAGCCACAAAAATTTGGAGTGATACCTAATCCTAAGAGGAAGAAAATAAAACAATCTAGCTAATAAAACCTAAGATGCAATAAGGAAATGGAAAACTACTGCTAAAAATATAAAAAATAAATCTAAATATGGAAAATATAAAACTAAAGTAAATAAAGCAAACTAGAAAGAAAATAAAGCAAGTAAATAAATCTAATCCTAAGTCCGATCCAATTTTCCACTGTTCGGTTCGATATCGAATCGATCAGTCCCGTACAACAGTGCCAAAAAAACTTGATGCACGCTCAACGCCCGCAAGTGCACGGATGTCGTTAAGTAATAAAAGATTATCGATCCCATAGGGACTAGGATTTGAATATCGATATGTTCAGTGGTTGAAATTTTTCAGAAGTAAACTCTAAGAGGTTTCGATTTGTGAGGGCTGCCAGTGGACTATACTCTATACGGTGTCACGCGGAGAAAGAAGGGAGCGTGCCAAGGTCTTCAAAGGTGATTCTAGGACTTCGATTTTGCTTGTGTGTCACAGAACAATGCTGTCAACTGGCATTATCTAGATGTTTAGCTATGGTTTTGTGGAAGGGACATTATACACTCTCCCGATGAGCCACCGCATCTACCGGGAGCTATCTCCGCCTTAAAAGGATGGGATAGACAGTACAAGGATGCCAAATCAATCCCTACGATGAACCATTTCCAGTTCCATCACATCCTTTTACCCACGGTTACAGAAGATCAAGTTTACCCCTAGGTTCCTTATATAAAATACCCTAAATCTTAGATACGAGGGCTATCACCCCTCGTATCGCCTAAGCACAGAAGGTAGAAAACCAAACACGCATAGATATAGTTTAAACAACTTCTAATTGCCAAATTAAACTCAAAGACAAAATTTAACATGAACCAACATGTAATGTGCACACAAGCTACTCCCTAATCCTAGAATTGAAGGAACTACTCCATGTATGTAAAGGAGGAATCACAAAGCATGTACATGTTCGAATACATCAGAAATAAAATGCAGGAACAAGGGATTACAATTCTTTCGTGGTCTTCTCTCCGGCGTTGAAGTGCAAAGTGTGGACCTCCGGTGGCGTTCCTCCTCCTCGTTGCGAGTTCCCGAAGCTTTTTAAAGCTTCGGTGTGTCGTCCTAGTCGTCGTGCCTCCCCCCTAGGGTTTGGGCGGAGCCATCCTTATATAGACATCACCTCGGACCACTACAAAATTCGAAAAAAGCCCTAGTCACGCAAATCTGGCAGGCCGCCACACGGTCGTGTGTTTCCATACGCTAGGTCGTGTGCGGCCCCGGGGTGGCTGATCTTGCCCATTGGACATGGTCGTGTGTAGTCACATGCCCTGGTCGTGTCCCACTCTCTGTCTAGCTGCAAAATATCCTTCTTTTGCTCTGAAAGTGCGTCTTTTTCACCCGAAATACTAACCTGCACACAAAAGTACAAAGAGCAGACCTCTGAACCAGAAAATAGGAAATGTGTGCAAAATAGAGTGACATATGCATGAAAACTAACATGAAACGTAATGAGATGTGAGTGAAGACTACTCCTAAAACCCTATATGTTTTGCTCACATCATCAACCTTGGGTTAGATTCGGATTTAACCTTTAGATCATTAAGTAACTTTTCGAGAAATTGGCTTCCAGGTAGTGGCGAAAAATAGGGGCCTTCTTTGATCAGAATAACGACCACTTCCTTAGACAAATGCAAATTTAAGAAAATATCACTTAAGTCACTTAGGGTTACTTCTTGGTCTAACTAGTTTAGAATACAGCGAGGTAGCTTTAGCTATTTCAACTCATCCAAGTGCACCAAGCTAGATACGTCTTATCTAGCTCGAATAAACGAGACGTTGTTTTCCTAACGTACTATCATCTTGCCGTGTCCTGATACTATGTTGTCAAAGTTGACTAACTATTTGTCCTATCTAGCCATTCTAATAGCTAATTATGCAATCATTCTGCTAAGAAAGTGGGTATATTATTTTAGTGTTAGCTCCCCCTAGACCATTGAACCAATATGGTCTATCCACAAAGTGGACTTGTTCTTGGGGAATCCAAAACTTATTGATCCTTATATGTGAGTTCAATAAAACTTTTTGGGACTCATGCTTGGACTCGTTGATGACTACGATTTATGATAGACATATAAGATCTATTCGTAGTCCTTGACCTAAATCCGAGTCTGGCTTTGTTGTACACGGATCTTTGAGTTCCAAGTAGTCGGTTAAGATTCTTGGATCCCAACATGAACCTTTCCAACCTAGCCTCGACCTCTTGAACTCGTCATTTCAAGAGAGAATTCTCCTCAAGTTTTTCAACTTGAGTTGAGTTTCCCTCTTGAACTTGACTAGTTGAAGAGGTTAGAGTAGCCTCTTGCTTGAGGGTTTCAACCTCCTCAAGTAACGACTCAAATCTAGACTCAGACTTAGTCAATTTCCTATTTAGCAACTTAATTGCATGATATAAGTTTACAATTAATGAATGACTTACCTTAATCTCTTCTTTTGATCCGGCTTTGAGTCTTGACTCGAATTCATCCTCGGAGTTGGAGTTGGATTAATAGTCGGCTTCGAACTAGGACTCGGACTCGGACTCTACCAGTTTCACCATGAACGCCAAGTCATTATTTTGATCTTCTCCCTTTTCCCACGTTACATGAAAAGCTTGCTTGAGTTGCTTGTGTTTTGGCTTCATTTTTGGGCAGTCTGACTTGTAATGCCCCTTCTCGTTGCACCCATAGCATGTGTATGTTTGTGGGGGTTTCTTGCTCTTCAATTGCTCCCTTTTCTTTTTGATGATTCTTCAAAATAGATTGACTAGTTCGGCCTCCTCTGTATGGTCATCCCCGTATAGATGACACAACCTTACCATCTCTCTTCACACTCATGCTTACCTCTGGTCCTTTATGACCTGTCGCTTTGCTTCCGGTCTTCACCTAGATTCTTCGACTCCCACGAAGTTCTCTCGGTGCCGCCCGACCACCACAGTTTCCCGACTTGGGATTCTCCAGGTGTCACTGACCTTCAGCTTAGCTTAACCGTTTCCTGCAAACTTAATTCATCTCATGAGATAACAATATGACCTTAACTTTGGATCTTTGCCATAATCAAAGCCAAAGTTCGATTATCTAGTTTGCAATTCAGCTCATGAGATAACAATATGACCTTAACTTTGGAATTTTGCCATAATCCTATTTTGCAACTTAATTGCATGATATAAGTTTGCAATTAATGAATGACTTACCTTAATCTTTTCTTTTGATCTGGCTTTGAGTCTTGACTCGAATTCATCCTCGGAGTTGGAGTTGGATTCGTAGTCGGCTTCGGACTCGGACTCTATCGGTTTCGCCATGAACGCCAAGTCGTTATTTTGATCTTCCCCCTTTTCCCACATTGCATGAAAAGCTTGCTTTATTTGCTTGTGTTTTGGCTTCATTTTTGGGCAGTCTAACTTGTAATGCCCCTTCTTGTTGCACCCATAGCATGTGTATGTTTGTGGGGGTTTCTTGTTCTTCAATTGCTACCTTTTCTTTTTGATGATTCTCTGAACTAGATTGACTAGTTCGACCTCCTCTGTACGATCATTCCCGTAAAGAGGACACGACCTTACCATCTCTCTTCGCGCTCGTGCTTACCTCTAGTCCTTTATGACCTGTCGCTTTGCTTCCGGTCTTCACCTGGGTTCTTCGACTCCCACGAAATTCTCCCAGTGTCGCTCGACCACCACAGTTTCCCAACTTGGGATTCTCCGGGTGTCGCTGACCTTCAGCTTAGCTTAACCATTTCCTGAACACTTAATTCAGCTCATGAGATAACAATATGACCTTAACTTTGGATCTTTGTCATAATCAAAATCTAGGTTCGATTATCTGATGCCCCAGGACCAACACTATTGATGCTTAATAGCTAATGATCCCTTTTTCTTTTGTTTACTGTGTTTGTTTTGTTTTGTTTTTATTTTATTCTACAAACGACCTCTTGCAGAAAGAAATGATAAGCTCCTTGAAGGCTAGAGTAGAAAAAGAAAAGGGAAAATGAAAACGAGGGAAGTCTCCCTTAATCCCGTCTTCTCCTCCTCTTAACTTAGCAACTGAAGCAGCCTCCCTTCCTTTCGAAGAGCATCCCACTTCGTTGCCACCTCCACAGAACCTTCCTTCTCTTCGCCCGATAAAACTCCTTCAACTAAGGGGAGGCCCTTCCACACCTACTACTCCTCTCACTATCTCCCATTTTCAATCCCCTAGCCCCGCTCCTACACGTCGCCGCCTGTGCCAATACAATCCTATCCCTTCCCTCTCAGAAGAACATTTCACTGCCTCCGGAATCTCTTCTCCCAGGCATGAAGGAAACTCTCATGTTTTATCTTCCTCTCCCATTCCCTTATCTTCGAGTTTAGAGATAGAACCTCCTTCATCTTCCCTACCTCCATCCCTGAGCCTGGAAGAACCTCTCACTACTTCCCCTCAACATGACTCCCCCCTTCCTGAACCCTCCTTCTATCTAATCGAACCCAGTCCCCTAGTAGGGGATGTTCCTCCTTCTATAACCCCCCCCCTACTATCACCTTCCATTCATTCCTTAGTCTCCGCACTCCTCAAGAACTGAAACTATTTAATCAATCCGAAGTGTAGGGTCCCTTTGAATGTCTACAGACAAACAAACCTCGCAAAGGTATTCCTTTTAACAATACTCTCCTTAGGCTACTTTTGCTTCTACCATTGGAATTTTTCTCACTTGTCTCTCATCTTTTCCCTGTACAGGCAGCTACCAACTATAATGATGCCGCTCACCACCTGGTCGAGTATCAGTCTACCATGGAAGCCCGACATACAACTTCAGAGACTTAGCTAAAGCAAATGGCTCACCACATAATAGAAGCCAAACAACGGGAGGCTGTTTTAGCCATCTCAAAAGAAATTTTGAGAAAAACATGTGCAAATCTTAAGGTTGAACTAGTAGAATCAGGGTGCACCCAAGAAGAGGCTCTCCGTGAAGTCGACCTATTACGTGCCAAACTATTGTGCTAAAGTGAAAGGATCCAACAAATGGATACCCTGGCTTGGGAATTAGCAGAATGCCAGATTTAACTTAAAGAAACTCAAGCTAGATGAACCGAGTCCCTTACTGAGCTACTGCAAGCTCAATCTTCCATCAAAACTCTTGAAGCAACTCGTGATTTTGCTCAGACTCAATTAAATCACTTTTCTTCTGTAATTTCTGTAGTTCCTGGAGACCTTTTAGAAATAACAAATCAGTTACAATCACTACAACTAGAACACTCCCAAGTTATAGATTCTCTGAGTTAGTAAACATTAGCCATCGCCAAGGAAAGGGATGAGCTTAAAGAAACACTTGATATCCAAATGTCTACTGAAGAAACTCGCTGGAAGGTGTGGGAGCAAGAGATGATAACAAAATTTGGTAAAAAAGTTGTTGACATATTCATAATGGGTTTTGAATCATCCAACAAACAATTTGAGGATCGAGGGAATCCTCATCCAAGAGAAGATACTAGCTTCCTAAGTGTTTAGGATGTTATTGCCAGATACCCAGCAATAGCCTTTGACTTGCAACAATTCGGTCCCCTGTAATGCAAATTGTTTATCTATTGAGACAACATAACCATAGTCTACTCCTATATCAAATGTGTTCTTCTTCTACTTTTACTAGGCTATATAATTGATGTTATCTTAATAATCAGAACCATGCTTGTGAATCGATTGAGCCCTCTTCTGCGGACCATGCCCAGCTAGCCACTCCCCCATGCCTGTCGACTGGCACTATGCTGTTAAGAAGAACAGTAACATAAAACTTTTTTCCAAATTTATCACCTCACGTATTTATCTTTATACTCCCCCCCCCCCCCCTAAAGACATATGGCATTCCCCCCTATACATATTAATTGTGCCATAATATAACTCTTGGCCTTCCCTCTTTAATATGTGAGGCTCTTCAACTTCGACCCCGTCTCTTTCTCACATATAATTACAACCTCTCCTCCCCCATTATAAACGTATTTTCCCCTTGGCCATCTGTTCTCATATTTCTTATCTTCCCCACATCCTAAGCTCTTCGCTTTACATGGTTGACAACCTACCCCCTGAAGCTGAACTTCTTTCTACAGACCCCCCAATTCCCACTCAGCAACAGATAACATAATTGGAAATCTTAGTGGAAAGCCTAGGTTCTCACTTGTGTTCTGCTTCTACTCCCACCTATTCTTTGCATCAAGAATTGGCGATTTCTCAATGCAACCTAACAAGGACTCGAGAAGCATATAGGACTCTACTGAGGCGTCATCTCTCCTAAATGCCTCCACTAGTCCCTTCATCCCCAGACATTGCAACAGAAGAGAGGATCATCCGAGAGGCACCTTAACTTTCTTTTTATTAGGATGTACCTCTTTCTTTCTTTCATGGAGTAACTATGTTGGTTCTTATAATTTCAAATAAATATATTATGCAACTACTTATATCATTTCATAATTTGTAGTATACTTTATAAAGAAATTCACAACTACATAATTGACACCGCATAACTCCTTTTGGAGATTGTACCTTTAGAGTTATTTCTTTTACCCCCATATACACCATGCACAATGACATAATTCATTCGCCAATGAGCTATGGAAATCTAGCAGATATAATATAGACTACCGAATTGCATAATAATAAAAACCACCTTGAAAGCTTATGAACAACTTCAGCAAGTTGAGGTATATGGTCATCATCATCCTCCTATAATTTTTAACTTTACCCCACTACCTCCAAGACACCACCCCATAGGGACAATTGAGGTACTAGCAATTCCAAATTGAATGAGAATGAAGAACAACTCAAAGACTTACAAATTTCCCCCAATCAGCTGTAGCAATATACGTCGCCGCTCTTTCAGAGTGAATCCTACCTTAAACTCGACTCCTCCATCCACCACCACACGGAGATAGTAGCTTCAGGAGATGCCGAGGTGTTATAAGAGTGAAGAAATATTTTACTCCGTTGCTCTTCCAGAGTGAATCCTACTTTAAATCCGACTCATCCATTCCACCACCACATGGGGACAGTAGCATCGGGCAATGCCAAGATGTAATAAGAGTGAAGACATGACCTAAGGGAAAGCTTTGGCAGGTCGCAATAATATTTTCCTCCGCCGTTCTACTAGAGTGAATTCAACCTTAAACCCAACTCCTTCATTCCACCACCACACGAGGACAATAGCTTTGGCCCATGCCAAGCTATAATAATAGTGAAGAAATATTTTACTCCGCCACCCTTCCAAAATGAATTCTACCTTAAATCTGATTCCTCCATTCCACCACCACATGAGGACAATAGCTTCTGCCAATGTCGAGCTCTAATAAGAGTGAAGAAATATTTTACTTCGTAGCTCTTACAAAGTGAATCCTACCTTAAATCGGACTCCTCCGTTCCACCACCACATGGGGATAGTAGCTTCGGCCAATGTTGAGTTGTAATAAGAGTGAAGACCTGACCTAAGGGCTTGCCTCAAAAGGTCACAATAATATTTTACTCCGTAGTTCTTTCATAGAGAATACTACTTTAAACCCAACTCCTCCGTTCCATCACCACACAAGGATAGTAGCTTCATCCCATGCCAAATTATAATGATAGTGAAAACCTGACCTAAGGGTTTGCCTTGGCAAGTCGCAATAATATTTTACTCGGTCGCTATTCCAGAGTAAATTCTACTTTAAACCCAACTCCTTCGTTTCACCACCGTACGAGGATAGTAGCTTCGGTCAATGCCGAGTTGTAATAAGAGCGTGAATATTTTACTCCACCATTCTTCCAAAGTGAATTTTATCTTAAATTCGACTCCTCCGTTCCACCACTATATGGGGACAGTAGCTTCGGCCAATGTCGAGTTGTAATAAGTGTGAAGACCTAACCTAAGGGTTTGCCTTGGCAGATCGCAATAATATTTTACTCTATCGTTCTTCCAGAGTGAATTCTACCATAAACCTGAGTCCTCCCTTCTACCACCACATGGGGACAGTAGCTTCAGTCAATGTTGAGCTACAATAAGAGTGAAGACCTGATCTAAGGGCTTGCCTTGGTGGGTCGCAATAGTATTTTACTCCATCGTTCTTCCAGAGTGAATTCTACCTTAAACCCGACTCCTCCACCCACCACCACACGGGGACAATAGCTTCGGCCTATGCCGAGTTGTAATAAGAGTGAAGACCTAACCCAAGGGCTTGCCTTGGCAGGTCGCAATAATATTTTGCTCCGCCGCTCTTCAGAGTGAATTTTACTTTAAACTTGACTCCTCCATTCCACTACCACAATGGGATAGTAGCTTCTGCCAATGTCGAGTTGTAATAAGAGGGAAGGAATATTTTACTCTGCCATTCTTCTAGAGTGAATTCCCCCTTAAACTTGACTCCTTCGTTCCACCACTACACGGGGACAGTAGCTTCGCCCAATGTTGAGCTGTAATAAGAGTGAAGACCTAACCTAAAGGCTTGCCTTGGCAGGTCGCGATAATATTTTACTCTGTCATTCTTTCAGAGTGAATTATACCTTAAACCCTACTCCGTTCCACTACCATATGGGGATAGTAACTTCAGTCCATACCGAGCTGTAATAAGAGTGAAGACCTGACCTAAGGGCTTGCCTTGGTAGGTCGCAATAATATTTTACTCCACCGCTCTTCCAGAGTTAATTCTACAATAAACTCGAATTCTCCGTTCCACCATCGCACAGGGATAGTAGCTTTGGCCAATGTCGCGCTATAATAAGAGTGAAGGAATATTTTACTCCGATGTTCTTCTAGAGTGAATTCTACCTTAAACCCGACTCATCCATTCCACCACCACACGAGGACAGCAACTTCAGCTAATGTCGAGTTGTAATAAGAATGATGACTAGACCTGAGGGTTTGCCTTGACAAGTCACAATAATATTTTACTCCGTCGTCCTTTCAGAGTGAATTCTACATTAAACCTGACTCCTCCATTCTGCCACTACACGGGGACAGTAACTTCGACCCATGTCGAGCTATAATAAGAGTCAAGACTTAACCTAAGGGCTTGACTTGGCAAGTCGTAATAATATTTTGCTCCATCATTCTTCTAGAGTGAATTCTTCCATAAACCCGACTCCTCCGTTCCACCACCGCAAAGAAATAGTAGCTTCAACCAATGCTGAACTATAATAAGAGTGAAGACCTGACCTAAGGGCTTGCCTTGCCAAGCAAGTCAGAATAAAATTTTACTTCACCTTTCTTCCAGAGTGAATTCTTCCTCAAATCAGACTCCTCCGTTCCACCACCACACAAGGACAGTAGCTTCGGCCCATACTGAGCTCTAATAAGAGTGAAGATATGAACTAAGGGCTTGCCTTGGTAGGTCGCAATAATATTTTACTCCACCGCTCTTTCAAAGTGAATTCTACCTTAAACCCGACTCTTCAGTTCCACCACCACACGAGAACTATAGCTTCGAACAATGGCAAGTTGTAATAAGAGTGAAGGAATATTTTATTCCCACGTTCTTCCAGAGTGAATTCTTCTTTAAACTCAACTCCTTCATTCCACCACCACACGGGGATAGTAGCTTCGGCCAATTCTGAGCTATAATAAGAGTGAAGACCTGACCTAAGGGCCTGCCTTGGTAGGTCGCAATAATATTTTACTCCACCATTCTTCCAGAGTGAATTCTACCTTAAACCTGACTCCTTCGTTCCACCACCACACGGGGAAAGTAGCTTCGGACCATACCAAGTTGTTATAAGAGTGAAGACCTGACGTAAGGCCTTGCCTTGGAAGGTCGCAATAATATTTTTCTCCACCGTTCTTCTATAGTGAATTCTATCTTAAACCTGACTCCTCCATTCC
This sequence comes from Wurfbainia villosa, assembly GCA_025175895.1. Classification (NCBI taxonomy): domain Eukaryota; kingdom Viridiplantae; phylum Streptophyta; class Magnoliopsida; order Zingiberales; family Zingiberaceae; genus Wurfbainia; species Wurfbainia villosa. The sequence continues at coordinate 39,696,422 of CM046006.1, forward strand.
ACCAACACACGGGGACAATAGTATCGGTCAATGTCGAGTTGTAATAAGAGTAAAGAATTAACCTAAGGTCTTGCCTTGGCAGGTTGCAATAATATTTTACTCTATCATCCTTCCAGAGTGAATTCTATCTTAAACCCGACTCCTCCGTTCCACAACCGCATGGGAACAGTAGGTTCGGGCCATGCTAAGCTGTAATAAGAATGAAGACCTGACCTAAGTGCTTGCTTTGGTAGGTCGGAATAATATTTTACTCCGCCATTCTTCCAGAGTGAATTCTATCTTAAACCTGACTCCTCCATTCCACCACCGCACGGCGATAGTAGCTTTGGTCGAAGTCAATCTGTAATAAAAGTGAAGAAATATTTTACTTCGTCGCTCTTCCAGAGTGAATCCTACCTTAAATCCGACCCCTCCGATCCACCACCATACGGGGACAGTAACTTCGGCCAATGTCGAGCTGTAATAAGAGTGAAGACCTGACCTAAGGGCTTGCCTTGATAGGTAATAATAATATTTTACTCTGTCATTCTTCTAGAGTGAATTTTACCTTAAACTCAACTCCTCCGTTCCACCACCACATGGGGATAGTAGCTTCACCCAATGTCGAGCTGTAATAAGAGGAAGACCGAATCAAGGGCTTACGAACTGCCTCTGTCGATCGTGATGATAAACTTTTATAAAAATCTTCTTCTGCTGAACTTCATAATCAAACTTCTTATGTTATGAATGAATAACCTGACCCATTAACCGACTGTCACTTGGGTTTTGCCTATCGCTTGTAACCCTAATCGAGGTTTCTTTTACTTTCTTTTATAAAGAATTCATCGTCGCTTTTTCAAGAGAGTCTCCTGTGTTAGTGCAATAAGATTCATATATCTCCACAATGGTATGATATTGTCCACTTTGGGCCTAAGCCCTCATAATTTTATTTTTGGGCTCTGCCCAAAAGGCCTCATACCAATGGAGATATCTTTTCATCTTATAAGTACATGATCTTTTCCATGTCTTACCAATGTGGGACTTTGATTGTATTCCCAATACTCCAACAATCCCCCCTAAAATGAAGGACCACATTAGCCCCCCTCAAGCCTATCCATCCTCGAAGGACATCCTCTGCTTGATGTCCGATCCTCAACCCACCAGGACTTCCTGCCAACTGTCTGGTCCTCCTGACCCAGCTAGACTTCTTGCCAGTTGTCCAGCCCCTCTGGCCCAACTGGACTTCTTGCTAGTTGTTCGGTCCTCCCGACCCAACTGGACTTCCTTCCGGGTGTCTGGTTCTCTTGATCCGGACATGGGAGCTCAACTTTCTGTTGGGGATCGAACGGCCCACTAGAGGGGGGTGAATAGCCCTCGAACGTTGGATGTCGGTATTTGCTCGTCTACAAAGAGATTAGCACAACGGAAACAATAAAGCAAGACAAGCAAATAGAAATATAAGAAAACAAAGGCTAATAAGATGGTATAACGTGGTTCACGACTACTTCGCTAATCCACGGTCCCCGATTCGTCCTCGGTGAATCACTCCGCCAAAACCAATCCACTAATGGTCTCTCCTTTGCACCAAGCAAGGTGGAGGTAATATTTACAACCAAGATCACTCTTCCTACAATAAGATTGAAGTAGAGACAAGTAAGAAGAATTTAAAACTTGTGGGGCACTAGGAAGATCACTTAGAGCATAAGCATTAGCCTCTCAAAGGCTCACACCCTCTCTTTTTATAAAGAGGGCTGATTTCTTCCCGTTGGCCGCCACCAGTCGACTGCTGCCCTTGGCAGTCGACTGCCGTCACTACAACGACCTCCAAACACATTGGATCCCGACCGTTGTAGTTCAACGGAACACTTGGCAGTCGACTGATGGACCTCACCAGTCAACTGCTTCCTTCGTAGTCGACTGCCCAGTCGGCTACGAGCAGTTCTGTGCCCGCGACATCCTCTGGCAGTTGACTGCCATTCCATGGTAGTCGACTGCTGGGCATAAACCCATCAGTCGAATACCATTCGAACACACTCGACTCAGAGCAGTCGACTGCCATTACATGGCAGTCGACTGGTGCCGTGTGAAACTCAAACTTAACATAAGTTTGAGCTTCCGGCGGTCGGGTAAACCTTAACCCTTGCGGTCAAGTCTCCGACACTCATCCATTCGGCCAAGTTCACCTAATGAGCTACTTACATTTCACTCATTCTCTCATCTCACTCAAAGTCCCTCGCCGAAGCTCTCTTCGTTCGCGGCCACGTCCCTCGGCAGCATCAGGCGCACGGCTCTGCAATGCTCCTTCGCGTCTCTTGCCTCCGAAGTCTACTTCCTTGGCTTCACTTTAAGTCATCTCGTCCGGCGGTCCCTCGGATGCTCCAAGCGCACGACTTTCGCAAAGTCATCCTTCACCGACTCAAGGACCGAGGTTGTGAGGGTGAACCCGCCAAGGCTCCATGTGCGAATTACTATGTCCTGCAAGACTCCAACGCACATATCAAATAACAATACCAACCTAACTTAAACCCTTTGCCACACACATCAAAACCTTATCATGGCAAGAGATTGCCCTAACAATCTCCCCCTTTTTAATGTGTGGCAATCCATTTAAGTTAGGTAAAAACATTTGATGAAAATTCTAAGGTAAGAAGGCATGTATACATAAACATGATATAGCAACATGCAACTCCCCCTTAATCCATGAAACTCCCCATAAAAATTTTCTCCCCCTATCATAAGCATAATCATTTCTCCCCCAAAATATATTCCCCATTACTTAAACATACATTTCTCCCCCTTTGACACCATCAAAAAAATTAATCTTAATTTATAAACTCATGACATCAGGTCTAATAGAAAGAGAACAACAAAAACATGATTAAAATCTGAAATCAAAAAATATTGGGCTGTTTTGGTGGAGCAATGCTATCGATGGCAAGTGATCGCACAATGGATTCAAATTTGATTTCTAGCGAATTTCGAATGCATTAAAAATTTCAAAAAATTCAAAAAATCATGAAATTTGAGGAACATATTTCTTTTAAGTATATCTATTAATAAAAAATAGGTTTTCATGAAAATTCATTAGATTTTCTTGTTTTTTCCAAAAATCCAAAAGCTTTAAAAACCACTAGGTTTTTGATCATTATAGTATCAAGTTAACTACCTAGTTTCGAATTCAATTGTTTCAAAACATGAATACATAGATTTTAGGGTAAAAAATTGTTTTGAAAACATATGAAATATCCAACCATGATTTTTGGGCAATATGTCTATGAATTAAACATAAGTCTTCCCCATGATTGGTCTATTATTGCTATTTTGATACCTTAAATGACCATCTAAATGCCATAGGCATTAGTGGACATTTGTATCATCCTAACATCTTACTCATGCTAAGTTTTCAATCAAAGCAGCCTATGGTGAGTGTGAGATGCATCCTAGGGGGTATTTGTATATACTTAACCATTATATTCATACAATTCTATCAAGGTTAAGTATCAACCTAACAATCCTCATGATCATAAAGGCATATATCAATTAATTCTACATTATGATCATGAAACACATGTATTCATTGAATTGTTATCATGCATTAGGTATTATGTCATGATAATAAACAAATTATCACCTAAAGCATGATTTAACCCTATTTCTCATGATGACGTGCCAAATTTCAAAATCATAAATCATGATTGCAAACATACATAGCAATTACATTAATTATCATGATTTAAGCATTATTAACTATTTATAGGCACGTTATCATCACCTAACACTATTTAAAAATGTTGTCCCGCCATCCTAAGTCAACGAAAATATGATATAGGTCAATTGCATATGGTTGACTACCCTAGGGTTTTTCTAACCCTTAAGGATGGATTTTGGAACCCAATACAAATTCTTGCCTATGGGGTTCACTAGAAATTCCTTAGGAATCCATTTCCTAGCAATTACTTTCTTCTTATCTTGTCCCCTAGCAATTAGGCATTTATAGGCCTTTTCATTTTTCTTTTCTTTGTATCCTAGGCCTTTCTTATTGAAGCTAGCTCTTTAGCTCCCTATAATCATGTTCAAGGTGTTTGAGCCAATTGTAAACTTTTCTAGGGATTTGGTTAAATAATCTACTTTCTCTCTTAAAACCCTATTTTCATCCATGCATGCATCACTAACATTAAATGGCATATATTCATGTGAGCATGCATCATTATCATGGCAAGAAGAAATATTTTCATTTTCATTTTCATTTAAGCATGCTTTTTCTAACTTATTTTCTAAGTCCTTAATTTGATCTAACATGCTCTTATTTTTCTTCTTTGCTCTAAATAAATCCTTAGTTAAGCTAAAAATCATAGAAACTATTTTACTAGGTGAAAGATTGGTTACCATAGTTTCCATGTCCTCTTCTTCTTCGGATGAGGAGGATGAGGAGGCTCCCCCTTCACTTGAGCTCTCTCCACTTGTGCTTGATTCTTCATTTTCGGTGGAGGAGCAATCCAAGTCATCGAATGCCATTAATGCTAGGTTGGTGACAAATGCATTTTCTTCCTCGGATGATGATGAAGATGAAGAGGAAGGGTCATCCCAAGTCTTTGCTTTTAATGCCTTGGCCTTCCCCTTTTCCTTTGCCTTCTTCTCCTCTTCCTTTTTCTTCTTGCTCCCCTTCTTCTTCCTCTTTTCTTCTTTCTTTTTCTTCTCTTCCTTGCTCTTGTTTAGGAGGGGACAATTATCCCTTATATGTCCCTCTCCTTGGCAATTGTAGCATATGACTTTCCCCCTTGGTCTTCTACTACTATCATTGAATTTATTAAATCGAAAACCTTTTAAAGCACGCCTTACCCTCCTTACCATATATGCTTCTTCTGTGCTATCCATGGAGGAGGAGGAAGAGGCTTCATCATCGGAAGAGGAGGGGATCTCTATCTTCTTCTTCCCCTTATTTGCCATCAATGCTAATCCCCTTGAAGGTTGGATTCTAGGCTCTTCTTGTATACCTTCAAGCCTCGTTTCGTGGAGTTCCATTGTTGAGAAGAACTCCTCCAAGGTGCTCACTTCTAAATTCTTCGAGATATAGAAGGAGTCCACCATGGAGCTCCACTTTGAGGACTGGGGAAAGGCATCTATGGCCTTCATTACCATATCCCGGTTGGATAGCTTCTCACCTACACTTGACAAACCGGTTATAATTTCCTTGAAACGAGAATGTAAGGAAATTACCTTTTCTCCCTTTTCTAGTTTAATGTTGTTGAGTTGGGAGCGGAGGAGGTCTCTCCTTGCTAGCTTTGCCTCGGATCTGCCTTCATGAAGCTCAATTAGCTTCTCCCACATCTCCTTGGCACTTAGGCATTCTCCAATTCAGTTGATCTCTTGTTGGGGGAGCACATTGAAAAGATGATGCTTGGCTTTTGAGTTTGCAAGGTGCTCTTCCCTTTGCTTTTTGGTCCACCTAGATTTCTCTATTGGCTTTCCTTCTTCATCCCTAGGCAAAACGAAACCGGATTCCATTGTAATCATAATATCAAAATCCGTTTCGAAAAATACCTCCATTCTCTTTTTCCACCAAGAGAATTCGCCGTCAAACTTTGGTGGGTGGATGTTGGAGCCGGCCATTTTGAATGTTGCTTGTTGTGGTGGTTAGTCCTCGACAAGCTTTCCTTGGCTCTGATACCACTTGTTGGGGATCGAACGGCCGGCTAGAGGGGGGTGAATAGCCCTCGAGCGTTGGATGTCGGTATTTGCTCGTCTACAAAGAGACTAGCGCAACGGAAACAATAAAGCAAGACAAGCAAATAGAAATACAAGAAAACAAACGCTAACAAGATGGTATAACGTGGTTCACGTCTACGCCGCTAATCCACGGTCCCCGATTCATCCTCGGTGAATCACTCCGCCAAAACCAATCCACTAATGGTCTCTCCTTTGCACCAAGCTAGGTGGAGGTAACCTTTACAACCAAGATCACTCTTCTTACAATAAGATTGAAGTAGAGACAAGTAAGAAGAGTTTAAAACTTGTGGGGCACTAGGAAGATCACTTAGAGCATAAGCATTAGCCTCTCAAAGGCTCACACCCTCTCTTTTTATAGAGAGGGCTGATTTCTTCCCGTTGGCCGCCACCAGTCGACTGCTGCCCTTGGCAGTCGACTGTCTTCACTACAATGACCTCCGAACACATCGGATCCCGACCGTTGTAGTCCAACGGAACACTTGGCGATCGCGATGGACCTCACCGATCGCTCGCTTCTCGATCGGCCGATCGGCTCGATGCCCGCGACATCCTCGATGATCGCTTGCCATTCCATAGCGATCGGCTGGCATAAACCTATCGATCGGATACGAACACACTCGACTCGAAGCGATCATTGCCATTACATGGCGATCGGCGGTCGAAACTCAAACTTAACATAAGTTTGAGCTTACGTGATCGGGTAAACCTTAACCCTTGCGGTCAAGTCTCCGACACTCAGCCATTCGGCCAAGTTCACCTAATGAGCTACTTACATTTCACTCATTCTCTCATCTCACTCGAAGTCCCTCGCCAAAGCTCTCTTCGTTCGCGGCCACGTCCCTCGGCAGCATCAGGCGCACGGCTCTGCAATGCTCCTTCGCGTCTCTTGCCTCCGAAGTCTGCTTCCTTGGCTTCACTTCAAGTCATCTCGTCCGGTGGTCCCTCGGATGCTCTAAGCGCACGGCTTCCGCAAAGTCATCCTTCACCGACTCAAGGACCGAGGTTGTGAGGGTGAACCCGCCAAGGCTCCATGTGCGAATTACTAAGTCCTGCAAGACTCCAACGCATATATCAAATAACAATACCAACCTAACTTAAACCCTTTGCCACACACATCAAAACCTTATCATGGCAAGAGATTGCCCTAACACTTTCTTCATTTGAGGTTCATGGTATGACATGGACCATGGCTCTGATACCAATTGTTAGTGCCTATAAGATTCACATATCTCTACAATGGCATGATATTGTCCACTTTGGGCCTAAGCCCTCATGATTTTATTTTTGGGCTCTACCCAAAAGGCATCATACCAATGGAGATATCTTTTCATCTTATAAGCACATGATCTTTTCCATGTCTTACCAATGTGGGACTTTGATTATATTCCCAACACTCCAACATCCTGGCTTTTCTTCTTCATCCCTTCAAATTCTCAGGCTCCATAGTGTTTTCTACCATCACTGTCTAGTTCAAGAATTCCCCCTTTCATCTGTGTATAGCAACTGCACTTCCCTTTTTTTCAAAGATGAAAGCGACAATGATTAGTTCTACTCGTCGAAAGATTCAAAAGAAGCATGCTGAAGCCACAACACTATCCGCCAACACCTCCCCATTACTTGCCACACTGATGGTCAATGAACCTTCTTCTACCACTCCTTCCCCTAGTTGTTCAGAAACAATTTTAAAAGCACTAAGCAGCGAAAAATAGGATCCCTCCAGAGATCCATGCGAAAACCATACTCGTTGTTATTGATTCTACCCTATGAGAATCGTGATTACCTTCGCTGCATGCCCTTTGCAATCCCGTCAGTAACACTTGTGTATGGATCTCAGCACGGTCAGTACGTCCGCACCTCCATGGTATCCACACGAACTGTAAAGTGGAGAAGAACCACACTGTGGTGCTAGCCACAAGATTGGTTCGGCCAAGAAGGTAGAAGATCAAGAAGAAGATGATCACTCAAGCAAAATCAATACCCACGAAAACCAAAAACTCATCAAATCCTCTTTTATATTCAACCATTGAATATCAAAGGTTTTTGACTCTTGGTTTGCTTGGAATAAATAATCCATTAATTCCTGTAGGAGATTTGAGGCCGCTAGAGGGGAGGTGAATAGCGTCGTGTACATTCTATAATGGAATTCGTTGCGTTTGTCTCTACAATTTCGTTAGCACAGTGGAAATAGAAATAATACAATAAAAAAACAAAACAAACATAACTCACAACACGAGATATAACGTGGTTCGGAACCGAATGGTTCCTACTCCACGGATCGAGCTCTAAAGAGCTCTAGTGATGCACACGCACTCACTAATTACAAATACTCCTTCTCGACACAAGTCGGAGGTGGAGAAACCTCGTACAACAGTTTACAATAAAAAACTAAGTACAGCAAGCAATTACAATGAAATACAATGCAATACAATTAAAGAGATCACTTTACAAATGTCTTTAGATCGCTTGCTTTTGGTTGCCTTAGATTAGCCTTGAAGGACTGGAAGAGCACCAATTATTCCCCTTCAAATCACCCAAGAAAACACATACCTAGAGCCTTCCACGAACAACTTCTTTTATCCACCATCGGGCTGGATTTTTGCCTGGCAGTCGACTACCATAAGGCCCCAGTCGACTGCCAACACTGTAGCTATGAGACAGCGGCTCAATCCACGTTGGACAAGTTCCAACGGATCTCTTGGCAGTCAACTACCAACATTGGCAGTCGACTGCCAGCGCCCGTAGCTGACTGCTCAGTCGGCTACGGAGCATTCTGTGCTCGCAACTCAACTGGCAATCGACTGCCATCCATGGCAGTCGACTGACATCAATCAACTGCTTCAATGAGCAGTCGACTGCCAAGGCAATTTCAGCCCTAAGTGGCAGTCGAGCTCTGGTCGACTCTCGACAGTCGAACCGGCCATAATGTCAGTCGACTGTCAACCTCAAACATGAGGTTTTAACCCAAGTATGGTGCCCCCATACTTGCTAGACCACCCTTAGCCTAGACCTAAGCCTTCTAGCCACCTCCATCAGCCTCACGCCTCTCGGATCCCTCCAAGTCATCCATGACTTATTCATCCATCGCACTAGCCTTCAGGTGCTTCCATCGACTATGTCATGCTAACGGTGTCTACACCGCCAAGGCACATTGGACTTACACCGCCAAGACTCCGCTTGGACTTTACGCCGCCAAACATTGGACTTATGCTGCCAAGACTCCACCCTTGGACTTTACGCCGCCAATATCAAATCCCTTGGACTTCTCAAATGCCAAGACTCAAGCTTGGACTTTCCCTTGCCAACCCATGTTGGACTTTCCATGCCAAGACCCATGCTTGGACTTTTCCTTGCCAACCCATGTTGGACTTTCCATTTGCCAAGACCCATGCTTGGACTTCCCATGCCAAGTACTCAAGACTTGGACTTTCCCAAATGCCAAGTGTCCCACTTGGACTTTCCATGCCAAGTACCCATGACTTGGACTTTACCTTGCCAAGACCCATTCTTGGACTTTCCCATAATCACATGGTCAACCCTAGTCAACCATCAAAGTCTCCCTCGAGTCAAACTCGAGTATGGTCAATTATAACCTGGGTCGATTGTATAAACAATCTCCCCAAAACATTAACCGACATCAATGTCAAACATACTATGTCAAACCACTTTGTCAAACATCAAAACGTCACTCAAGTCAAACTCGAGTCTGGTCAATCGTGACCTGGGCCAATTGCACCAACAATTCCATCTTAATGATCATGCAACCCCTCTCAATTGTGAGTCTCACTCAATCCGAACTAGACTTGAGTCTAACTCGAGTCAAGTTCATTAGGTATACTTTGAGTCCTACTCTATCCGAATTTGACTTGAGTCTAACTCGAGTCAGATTCATTGGTTATACCTTGAGTCCTACTCAATCATCCCATGATTGGCACTAAGGGCTAACACTAACAATCTTCCACTAGCACTAGTGCCAATCACTATAATCTCTAAGACCCAGTGATCGAATTTGACTTGAGTCTAACTCAAGTCAAATTCATTAGGTATACCTTGAGTCTCACTCATTGAGTCTAATCTACATTAGACTCAACCCGATGGCCCAATGGCTCATCACATGAGCCATCTCCAACTCACATGTCCTAAGTTTGTGAGCCAATAGGTTCTCGTAACGTTGGCAATGATTCTAAAATCCTTTTAGATACATAAGCAATGAGCGGCATCTAGCAATACATCATTGCTACCCAAGTGACGAGAATGTCGAGATCCGACATAACCTTTTCATGACTACTATCGTGTATGACTTAGTCCTTCTATCCTTGATATCTAGATTGATCAATGAGGCATAGACTGTGTCATCCTCTTATCAATCATGAGTTTCTTGATCTCTAAGTAGACTACTCAACCAAATAAGCTCAATATCTCATATTGACTTATTCGAGCATGACAATGCATTTTTAGTAGTCCTACTCTATCAAGGGGCCCATAGATATCACTTCTGATATATGGAAGGGATAGATCACATCTACATCACTCACATCCCTCTGTATAACTTATTGCATACCCAGTGATCGCCTTTATAGTCACCCTGTTACAGGTGACGTTTGACAAAGCTAAAGTATACAACTCATTATATAGGGAACCATAGTGACTTCAGGTCTAAGGATTATTCATATCGATAGTCACATTAGAATGTTTATGACATTCATATAACGGTCCATGAAACATTCTCATGGCGGGTCAATTCAGTACATAGTCTCTAATATGTACTCATGTGTCAACTTGATATCACATGTTCATGACTTGTAAGATTAAGTCATCAATTGACCTACATGCTCTCTACAGATTAATATTGTTCTTGCATATTAATACTCGACTAGGAATACTTAATATATATATATATATATATATATATATATATATATATATATATATAAAGACTATCACTATCAATTCAACCAATTAATATGCTGTAAACCTGAACCTACAATTCAAGGAAACTATCATATTATTCATATAGCACATATAAGAAATAATATAATAAGAAAACCTTGCCTGTTATTAATGAAATAAGATACATATGATCCCTAATCAATCATCTCATGATTGACACTAAGGGCTGACACTAACAATCTTCCACTAGCACTAGTGTCAATCACTATAATCTGTAAGACCCAATGACCTAGTATAACCATCATGCTTCCTCTGTACTAAAGCCTTGGTCAAGGGATCCGCAATGTTAGCATCAGTATTCACTCTGCATATCCGCACATCTCCTCTATCGATGATCTCTCGAATGAGGTGATATCATTGTAGTATATGTTTGGAACGTTGGGGAGAACGAGGTTCCTTAGCCTGTGCTATAGCCCCGTTGTTGTCACAATAAGCTCTATAGGGCTCACGATGCTAGGAACTACACCAAGCTTAGAAGCAAACTACCTGATCCAAACAACCTCCTTTGTCACATCTGAAGTAGCAATATACTCGACCTCTGTAGTAGAATCCGCGACTGTGTCTTGCTTTGAACTATTCCAGTTCACAGCACCACCATTTAAACAAAAGACATACCCTGACTGCAATCTATAATCATCCTTGTTCATTTGGAAGCTATCATCGATGTAACCCTTTACAGCGAGCTCCTCATTGCCTCCAAATATCAAGAAATATTCTTTAGTTCTTCTCAAGTACTTAAGAATATTCGTGATGGTTGTCCAGTGACTGTCACCTGGATCCGACTAGTGTCTTCTCGTCATGTGTAAAGCATATGAGACATCCGGACGAGTACATAGCATGGCGTACATAACAGACCCTATAGCAGATGCATAAGGGCTCTGATCCATATGTTCCCTTTCTTCCTTAGAAGAAGGGCATTGAGCCTTCGCAAGGTTCACACCATGTGACATTGGCAAAAATCCCTTCTTGGAATTCTGCATGGAAAAATGTTTAAGCACTTTGTAAATATATGCACTCTGACTTAAGCCAAACAATCTCTTAGATCTATCTCTATAGATCTTAATGCCTAAAATGTAGGCTGCTTCACCTAAGTCCTTCATTGAGAAACAATTCCCAAGCCAAGTCTTCACATACTGCAACGTAGGGATGCCATTTCCAATGAGAAGTATGTCATCAACATAAAAGATAAGAAAGATAACTATGATCCCACTAACCCTCTTGTAGACACAGGGTTCATCTTCATTCTTGATGAAACCAAACTGTTTGATCGCATCATCGAATCGAAGATTCCAGCTTCTATATGCTTGCTTTAAACCATAAATGGACCTTTGCAGCTTGCATACCTTGCCAGCCTGATTTGGATCTACAAAACCCTTAGGTTGTGTCATGTACACATCCTTGAGGAGGTTTCCATTCAGAAACGTAGTTTTAACATCCATTTTCCAAATCTCATAATCATGGTAAGCTATATTAGCAAGCATGATCCGAATAGACTTAAGCATCGCAACTAGTGAAAAAGTTTCATCATAGTCAATACTATGAATCTTCTTGAAACCTTTAGCTACCAATCGCCCTTTATAGGTATGCATAAGACCATCCACGTCAGTCTTTCTCTTAAAGACTCACTTACACCCAATGGGTTTGACCCCTTCAAGTGGATCAACCAAAGTCCATACTTGGTTAGTGTACATGGATTCCATTTCGGATCTCATGGCCTCTAGCCATTTCTCAGAATCTGGGTTCATCACAGCTTCTTGATAGGATGTAGGCTCATTTAACTCAACAAGCATAATGTCATCATTGTTAGACAAGAGAAATGAATATCTCTCAGGCTGACGACGTATCCTATCAAACCTACGAAGAGGTTGGTCTACTTGAACAGGTTGTTGCTCCACAACTTCTTGTGCAACAATCTCATCATCCACAACACTTTGTGGTTTTCCTGTTTAACTTCCATCTCAGTGCTATCTTTATCTTGAATTTCTTCAAAATGTATTTTACTCCCACTAGTTCTTCTAGAAATGAACTCTCTTTCTAGAAATACTCTATTTCTAGTGACAACCACTTTTCCTTGTGTGAGATTATAGATGTAATATCCTTTCGTTTCCTTAGGATATCCTACAGAGTAGCACTTGTCTGATTTGGGGCCCAGTTTGTCAGAGACTTGAGGTCGAACATAAGCCTCACAACCCCAAATCTTTATAAAAGACATCTTGGGACTCTTCCCAGTCTATATCATATATGGTGTCTTTATGACTGCCTTAGATGGGACGTGATTAAGTGTGAAAGCAGTCATCTTTAAAACATATCCCCAGAAGAAAGAAGGAAGATTTGTGTGACTCATCATGAATCATACCATATCTAATAATGTAAGATTTCTCCTTTCTGATACACCATTCCACTGTGGTGTTCTAGGTGGAGTGAGTTGAGATATAATCCCAAACATTAAAAGTAATGAAGTACTGATAGCCTCCTCTATCTGCTACATTAAAAGGCCCACATACATCAGTATGTATGAATTCTAACAAATCAGTAGCTCATTCTCCATGTACATTAAATGGAGTCTTGGTCATCTTGCCTAGAAGACAGGTTTCGCATGTCTCATATGATTCAAAATCAAATGAGTCCAGTAATCCATCCTTATGGAGTTGGGATATGCGACTCTCATTTACGTGACCCAGGCGACAATGTCAGAGATATGTTTGGTTCAGATCATTAGATTTGAACCATTTGGTATTTATGTTATAAACTGGGGTTTCAAGATCTAGAAGAGAGATCATTCACAAGGTGTGCACTTCAAAAAAAAACATATCATTTAAATAAAAGGAACAACACTTGTCCTTTATTACAAATGAAAAACCTTTCTTGTCTAAACAAGAAACAGAGATAATATTTTTAGTCAAGGCAGGCACATAACAATAGTCTTCTAGTTCAAATATAAGCCCGGTGGGCAAAGATAATAAGGAATATGTCCCTACAGCGATGGCGACAACTTTTGCTCCATTGCCTACCCATAGGTCCACTTTGCCCTTCATCAATGATCTAGTCTTTCGAAGGCCCTGCACATTGGTACAAATGTGAGAAGCACAGTCAGTATCTAATACCCAAGAAGACGAAATAGATAAATAGACTTTGATAACATATATACCTGAGCCAGAAGTCTCACTTCTCTTCCTTTTCACTTCTTCCAGGTATAGCTTGCAGTTCCTCTTCCAATGCCCGGTCTCACCGCAGTGGAAGCATTCCCCTTCCTTAGACACCCATCCTTTAGGTTTCAATGCATTTGCCTTGCCTTTGACTTTGCCTTGGGTCTTACCCTTACCTTTAGCCTTCTGCTTGCCTTTGCCTTTGCCTTTGTTCACCATTAATACGGTGCTAGGCTTTGCCTTCCTAAGGTTGAGTTCAGTAGTTCGCAACATGCTCAATATCTCAGGTAAAGGCTTGTCAATTTCATTCATGTTGTAGTTCATGACAAATTGACTGTAGCCTTCTGGCAGTGACTGCAAAACAAGGTCAGTGGCCAACTCTTGGCCTAATGGAAATCCCAATATCACTAGGTTCTCAACATACCCAATCATCTTGAGTACATGAGTGCCTATGGGAGTTCCTTCTTGCATCTTGCATTGAAACAAGGCCTTTCACACTTTGTATCTCTCATGCCTTGCTTGTCCCTAGTATAGTTGTTTCATATGCTCAACCATTTCATAGGCATCCATATTCTCATGTTGCTTCTGAAGCTCAGAGTTCATGGTGGCAAGCATAAGGCATGACACATCCAGTGCGTCATCTTGATGCTTCTTATAAGCATCCTTGTCAGCACGAGTGGTCGTAGGGGTGGGTGGTTCAGGAATGGAATGCTCTAGGACATACAATTTACATTCTTGATTGAGAACTATCCTCAAGTTCCTATACCAGTCCAGAAAATTAGCTCCAGTGAGCTTGTCCTTATCGAGGACAGATCGCAGAGAGAGTGTGTTCGACGTATTTGATGACAGGGTGATCTACAATACAGAAATGTATCATATTTCAATCATTTAATTAGGCCTTTTAACTAAATGATTCTCCCACTATTCACAAAGTGGGACAAGATCCATATTATATCGCATCTTGAGTTAGGTTTGGCTAATCGCCCAAGACTCTATAAGTAGGTAGGTAACTTTTACCAATTACATCTAATGTAACTCTTGTATATCTATATGAACATTGTTATTTGTTCATTGTGCCCATCGCATGAGATATCTTTCTAAATTACCACTCATCTTGAGTTAGCTTTAGCTAATCGCCTAAGACTTGTATAATGTAGATAGATGTCCCGTATGAACTGTTGGGTTTTCGGCACTACGGCGAGTGTGTGTTCGAATATGTTTCGCAAATATGTGCACAGTGAAAGAAATAAAAAGCAATAAATTTAATTTATTATAACACACACACCACACGCATGCATAATACAACATGTGTAGACATAATCGTAAATTCAAATTTTGTAATAAAAGAAATTACTCTACGTATACCTCACGTATCACGTGTAGCGGAAAAGGCATCAATCGGAGCGACTCTCGCTAGAATTGCCTCTATCCGTATCCACGCCGAGTATCATCGGGATGACTTCACAAAGCCACGAGCCTCGTCTTCATATGAGTCACTAGCCACATGTCGAAGACGATGTGATCGAGAGAAGATCACAATCCGAATCAAAATTCAGATTCAAAAATGAGTCCCCAAAACTCGCTTCACCGGAGAGGTATTCGTCAACCGTTTGATGAATCCTTCATCCTCCACCTATGAGGATTACCGCAGATCGAATCCCCGACAAGGTATCCACTGTCGGAGCTCCAATCGTCGTCCAAACGATGCTCCAACACGAAGGAAACAAGCTGTCCAGAAAACTGGACAGCTTGGTGGAGGATGTTGCACCGGCCAAAGAGGATGGCCGGCCAACCCTTGGTCGTTGGAACCAAGGTGAGTCGTCGGAGGGTCGCTGGAGGAGTGGCCGGTAGAAACTGGACACCGGCAACAAGGGTGGATGGCGGCAAAAAACTGGGCGGCGTGGAACCCTTGGGTGACGGCAAGGAGAAGAGAGGGAGAGGGTGGCTAGGTTTTCCAACACCAAAAGTTATCCACGAAAAACCCTTAAGTCATGTTTTTATAGAGAACACATTCTCCTAACGGTTATTGGTTCATAATCAAAATCCATTAACCCGCTCCAATAACTTAAGTTAAAATAAACCAAACCGCGTTGGTCTATTTTAAGTTAAAACAAACCGAACCAACTTTGGTTCATTCGTTTAAAACAAACCAAACCCCTTTGGTTTATTCTTCACCATTGGATTAGAACCAAACCAATTTGGTTCATCCATCATGTCTTCATAAGACACGACCCATCCATGCTTCCATTGCGACTGAAACAATTTCATACTCGCTCCTTGTTTGGTCCAACCAAATCTAGTTTCTCTCGGTCTGAGAATCTCATTCTCAAGCTCGTTTTAAATCCTTCGGATTATGCTCATTGTGCATGTGACCAAATAGGTTCTCGGTTTATGTTGACCGTCTATAATTAACCATTAATTATAGAATGATCATGAGTGGCACCTAGTAGTAAATCATGATCCCCAATTAACCAAAAGATCAACGGTTGATCCAGAACTATTTCTGAAACCCTTCAACAGCTACAATGAATCGTACCTTGTTCCCTTCACGCATCTCACTTGGTTCAGGACATGGTCTATAGTGTCAGTCCCCACTAGGCTGACTACGTCATACCTAGCCCAAGTATCATTTCCTCATCCTACGGATTCTAGTTACTTCACATGCTCTCAGTTGAGCGGCGATCCTGGTTCTAGAGAGCGGCGCTCTCCCTTCTCTCTAGAGAAGGCGTCAAGGAAGGTTGCTGCAATTGGAGGAGGGAAGCGACCGATGATTGAGATCCTCTAATGGAGGGGATCCTACAGTGAGAACGGATTTTGTGAAGCTACAGTAGTGTGTCTCCTCCGCCGGTGAAACCAGCACGATTTCTCAGCAGCGGAGAGTGGAACTGGTAGTACACGCTGGGCGCGGAACTCAGTGGTTAGCTCAAAGTGATTACTGGCCAGCGACAGCTGTGAGGGGGTCCTGAGATGAAAGAGGTGGGCAGTTTTACTGTGGGGAAATCTAGAAATTTCTGTCTCAGGGAGACATGGTAAAGGGTCAGGTGTGGATCGAAGGAAGCTACTAGGACATTGATGCAATTGGCAAAGTTGGAAGACAGGAAGCGCAACAAGGGGATAATGGTTGAGGTTTATGCAGATGCTCTGACTGACTCAGAGGATTTGGACAGGACTAAGGGGAGGCATTCAACAATGGAGTATGCGGTTCCAAGGATAACTGGTAGTGAAGGTAACCTAAACAAGCAATCATCTGGCAAAAAAGCAGAGAGGCACACACACAAGATTCATAGTCAACCTCTTCATCGCCGGTAGGCCAATGTACAAGCAGTGAAGCTAGTCCTATAATTCTCATACCCTGAGAAAAAGGAATGAACTAGTCATGTCGCTAGTGTAATAGGGGATTCCCTGCAGCAGCTATCTTGGCAGAAAGGGCTGGCAAAGTCTAGCGGTCATGCGGAAGCTTCCCCTTCGCCGGGGAAGAAGGAGACTGATCTGGCAATTCTGTCTGAGATGGAGGCACTTATCTGAGCTGGACCAATAATAGGAGGAGCAGATTTCATCTCAGTTCCAACGGCTGTGAATTGTAAGATTTGAATTAAAATGTAGCGGGTTAACGGCGAACCCTGGCAAATAAATCAGTAATTTCGGCCCGAATCGCATGGCTGGCCGTGAGAAGGGGATGGAAGCGGATGGACATTTAAGGCAAAGCAAGCAGGATCATCAGAGAGCACGCTCTAAAGGAGAACCTTGCCAATCCATCTTTGCAGCAGGGGCAATCAGCGCCAGCACAGCAGAAACTCTCAGAGACATAATGTCATAGGGCGGATCAGCAACCGGAACACCCACAAGGAGCAAGAAGATGGGTGGACCTCTTTAAAACGAACAGGCTATGCTCAGAGGACACAACTCTTCAATTGGTAGGCAAATAGGCTAATAAAATCAGATTTGCAGCAGAGGACCAAGAGTCTATCGAGACAAAAATTGGTTTCTGCTTAATTGGGAGGTTTTTGGGGCATTTTCCTGGTTGGAAAGTGGTTAAGGAACTTACTGTGAGATGGAAAACTCCACACAAGCTGCTCACTCATAATTCTCTTTGGTTAGTCTTTAAATTTGCATCTCAGGAACTCTGTGATGGCGTGCTCAAGGGTGGACCGTATATTGCGTATGGTTGTCTCCTATACCTAAAAATCATGCCTCAGTGCTTTACATTTCAAGCGGACATCCAGAATCATCTCCCTATATGGACGCAGATACATGGATTACCAATTGATTGTTGGTCAATTTCAGCTCTTAGCAAAATTGCCTCTCAAATTGGAATGCCACTGTTCACTGATAAGTTCACCAAGAATCAGGAGAGGGTAAATTATGCGCGAGTCTTGGTGGAGGTGGACATAACAAAACCATCCCAAACAGGCCTGGAAATTGTGCTGCTAGATGGCCAAGAAGTGAAATTAGAGCTGAAATATGAAGCAAAACTAAAATTATGCATTCACTGCAGACAAACCGGGCATTATCAGAATAACTGCACTGTAGCTGGTCGACCAATGGCCGGAGATCCACCGGGGAAGTCAGTGATCAGTTCTGTACACCACCAAGAAGAGTCGAGTCCTGCTGAAGTGGCTGACATCTGCGACGACACAAGGGTTTTGTACGCTATAGTACCGATTTGATGTCGGTGATAAGCAACACAAAGGGAAAAAGCATAAAACCCTAGGCTAGATGGGAAACCCTAGCTCTCCGGGGTCAAGCCAGAAAACAAAAGAATATAGAGCTAAAAGAGCAACACAGGGTGGTCAACAGATTTGCATGGTATCAAAATTGGCAGTTATTGCGGTAGGCCAGCCGAACATTACTGCGATGCTCGATGTCAAATCCCGCCGACACGACCACTAGCAGTGAGGCTGGCGAGTCATCGAAGCAAATGGCCAATCTTAAGGAAGTACTAGACATTCAAGTCAAGGGACAGCGTGAGAAATCTGAATTCACACGGGAGAAGGAATCTGATGAAAGTGGAATATTCGATTCTGAGACACATTTGATTATTCTCGATGTCGAGCAAATCAAAGTAGTCCACATGTCAATCCTCAGGCTATCACTATGAGAAGTAAGGAACAATGTGGGAAGAACAAAAACACCAATCAACAGGAAGAAATCGATTGCAGGCAAAGTAAAGGGAAGGAGCCTTTAATACCTGAACATGTGGCAGCAAATGCAAATACATCTGTTCAAATCAAAAGCCCTAGATATCAGAAGTTATAGCAGGCTACTATAGATCATAGAGTAAGCATTGCATCCGGAAAGAAGAAGCAAGTCATGTGGTATAAAGGCATTGGCAAAACTGCAATAAATAGCATTGAAGACCATGTTGAATCCGGGCAGGTGGCACAGTCCCATTTCAGAGCATATACAGAACAAGGTCTCAAGGAGCTAGCAACAATTGCAGGTGTATCAGAAGTTGTGACAGGAATTGACATGAATTTAGGCATGGATGGAGGACAAATATCAGTGGTATCAGAAACGACAACAAGAGGGGAAATAGTGGTATCAAAATCAGTAGAAATTGGGCAGATATCAAACCCTGTACAACAACAGGAACAACAATTGGTACATGGGATGCTAGGTGCAAATCTAGGAAATAAAGGAAGAAAGGGTCAATTCACGGCAACTACATTGCAAGGAGAAGGAAGGAACCACAAGAGCACAGACCATAATGAGACTGCAACTGAAATTCAGACTGATATTGGGATGCTGTGCAGAAATAATGAGGCAAATGACCCTAATAATCAAGGCCAAGAGTGTAGAGATAATGAAGGGAGTCCTTAGAAAATTCAAACTCGATCTAGAACACACAAAAAGAAAGCAAGATTGGAAATGGAAATGAAAGGAAATGACATGAAAGGAAATGACCTTCATCAGTAGCAAACCCAGAAGAGAACCAAGCAAAGGCAGACTACACCTACACTGCAAGAAGAACCTGCAACACACAAAGACCCACAGCAAGTGACTACATCAAAGATGAAATGGGTTGATCTCATTGAACAAGAGGAGGGGGAAATCCTTCCAGATATTACTGTAGATAGGCCAGGACTTTTGAATATAGTTTTGGACTGCCCAGATTCAAGCAGTGTGGAAATACAGGAGGAAGATAAGGAAAAAAGGGTACTATCCTCAACGAACCCATAATCATACTAGGCCTTCCAATTTTAGATTGGTTAAGGGATAAACACAAAGGGGAAGATCCTTTGATGGGCGTCTGACATGGAAGCCCATCGAGAATCAAATCGACGTCGAATTATCACAGAAATGCAATTAGAACTACAAAAGGAGAGCATCAAGAGGGAATCACGAAGTAGGAAAGAAATGGAAAACATGGTTGCCGACAGACGTCGGCAAGGATATTATGAAGATAGGAGCATGGAATATTAGAGGCCTCAACACAGGCCTCAAGCAGAGGGAGGTCATGAGACTCCTCAAACTGCAGAAATTAAGTGTCATGTGTTTGTTGGAAACAAAACTAACCAACCAAGCTTACCAACACTTCAAAACTAACAGCCTACAACAATGGGAAACTTGTCATCAGATTGGAGATTCGGGAAGGAGTAGGATGCTACTCATATGGGATGCAAGCCGCATTGACCTCACAATACAATGTTGTGAAGAACAATTCATTCACACAATAATTATGGACAAGGGCAGCAGGAAAACATATGCTCTCACTTTTGTCTATGGGCAACTCTCCATTACCTCCCGAAGAGATATGTGGTCAGGGCTACAACAATTGGCAGAGGGGATGGCTCTACCGTGGCTTATATTGGGGGACTTTAACTCACTTCTGACACCATCAGACAAGAAAGGGGGTATTGATGTCACAGCTTATGCAACTGCAGACTTCCAAGAATTTGCAATGTTAGCGGGGATGGAGGACCTACATTCCCTAGGATGACAATACACTTGGACTAATGTACGAGTTGTGAGCAAACTTGATAGGGCTATGGTCAACCGATTATGGCTAGAGATGGACCAGAGTAGTTTTGCAGAATTTAGAGCCCCTGGAGTATACTCAGATCATGCCTCATGTATGGTTTCAGTTTTTGAAAGCCAAATGCATAGGGGCAAGCCCTTCAAGTTCTTTAATATGTGGACACAACACCCTCAATTCCGGCAGCTAGTGCAAGATGAATGGAATCAAGCTACAACATGGTGCACACAAGGGACGACCCAATACACTTTTAAAAGGAAACTCACCATAATTAAAAGGGAATTAAAGATCTTGAATCAACAACATTTCCAACACATTCAAAGTCGGTTCAAAAGAGCTCAAGAACACCTTGAATTTCTGCAAAGTAGTGGTCTAGGTCAAGGGATCATGGATGATCACTACAAGGAGGCTAAACAACAAGCAAACAAACTTGCCAAAGCAGAATATCTCTTCTACCTTCAAAAGGCCAAGCATAAATATTTCAAGGAAGTGGACCGTAACACACCTTTCTTTCATTCTTTGGTCAAAAGGAACAACAAACGAAGGGAAATAGTGGCGGTGGAAAAAATGAATGTGGAGATCACCATGGACACTGGGGAAGTAGCACAAGTGTTTGTTAATTATTTCCAAGAGCATTTGGGAGTTATGAGGGATCGGGCCACATTCCGGGATGATTGTATGCAATATGGGAAAGTGCTTACGGCAGACTAAAAACTTCAACTCATCCAGATGTCGTCCCCTTAGGAGATCAAAAAGGCACTTTTTGACATAGGGGATCTCAAAGCACCAGGGCCGGATGGTTATAGCTCGAAATTCTATAAAGAGGCATGGATAACAATTGGAGAGGACTTCACTGAAGCTATTATGGAATTCTTTCAAAATGGGAAGCTCCTCAAATCATGGAATCACACGCTCATCAGCCTAGTCCCAAAGGGAGAACATGCAAGCAAGGTGCAAGATTATAGGCCCATATCCTGTTGCACAGTATTTTATAAAGTTATCTCAAAGCTCCTTGCTAGCCGATTGTCAGGAGTCACAGACTACCTATTAAACCTAGCGCAGACAGCTTTTGTTAAGGGACGGACTATTGCATATAGCATCTAGTTAGCACAGGAACTACTAAGACACTATACCAGGAAGAGGATCTCCCCTAGATGTACCTTGAAAGTGGACTTGTAGAAAGCTTTTGACTCTGTACATTGGGATTTCTTGTTGGATGTCCTCAGCTCCTTATAGTTCCCACCCATCTACATTGCATGGATCAGAGAATGTATCACCACCACGTCATTCTCTGTAGTGATCAATGGGTACATGCATGGATACTTCCGGGGGGCAGAGGGCTTAGACAGGAGGACCCACTATCACCTTATCTGTTTGGCATTTGTATGGAGTACCTTTCCAGATCCTTGGCAAGCGCCACGACCAGATCAGATTTCAGATTTCATCCCACATGTAAGCACTTAGGGATATCCCACCTGATATATGCAAATGACCTATTGCTCCTATCCCGCGGAGATGTACCTTCGGTTAGACGACTGGTTGATTGTTTGGCATAGTTTTCACAGATGGTAGGACTCTCAGCCAATGCAACCAAGTCTAGCTGTTATATGGCGGGTATGATTGATCAGACCAGAGGCCAGATATGCACCATCACTGGCTTTCAGGAGGGAGAGATGTCGTTTAGATAGTTAGGAATTCCCTTAGCCTCAAAAAAGATGAAAATTTCAGATTATGGGATGCTTCTAGATGGTCTCTCCAAGAGGATCAATGCATGGCCGAAACATAGCCTCTCCTATGCAGGGAAAGGTCAGCTCATCGCATCGGTCTTGCAAGGGGTTGAGTGCTATTGGATGTCTATACTACCCTTACCGATCGGAGTTATTGAGCGCATTCAAAGCATGTGCAGGGCCTTCATGTGGACGAGCAAGCACCCCCCTATAGCATGATCAGTTCTATGTAGGCCGAAGGAGGAAGGCGGTCTAGGCTTGAGGGATTTGAAGTCTTGGAACCTTGCACTGCTAGCAAAGGTCCTATGGCATTTACAGGACAAGCCAGACTCACTATGGATACGATGGGTACATCATCACTACCTCCGCCAGTCCAGTATTTGGGGATAGACATTGAGGCACATAGACTCACCACTCATGAAAAAGATCCTGTACATCAGAGATAGTATCATGGCTACTCCATGGCGCCCCACTGTAGCGTTACACACTTTGGCTACATGGTTCACCAGAGGGACAGGAGGAGTGGGACGAGCATATAATCATTTCAGAGAGCACCGACCGAAGAAAGCATGGATCAGGACTGTATGGCAGAAGGACATTCAGCCAAGCCACCAGTTCACACTGTGGCTATTGGCTAATGGGAGGTTACCCACTAGAGATCGACAGAGCTACATAGATGACAGGAGATGTGCCTTTTGCAGGTTGGAGGTGGAGACCCAGACTCACGTATTTTTTAGATGCCAGGTCATCAGGCAGTTGTGGGGACGGGTGAGGAGTTGGCTGCAGATGAGATCTGAGATGAGCATGTATAGATGAGATCTACGTATCTTCAGGCTTCAGTATCGGAGGGGACTCAGTCTGGATGAGAACACGACATCTGGCCCTAGGAGCGACAGTACACTATGTTTGGAGGGCTAGGAATGAGATCAGATTTGAGGATTCCCGGTTTGATGAGGAGAGGATATTTAGGAGGATACAGATACATGTATATAGAGCTCTGGATGTATCCCATGTAGTGTAAAAAAAAACTTGATAGATTTTGGGATATGGCTGAAACAGTGCCCTGGGAATTTCACCCAGGGCACTATTCAATTCAGTAAAAAAAAAGTGCGTAGATTAGGGGAGCGGAGAGGAATTAGTGCCCTGGGAATTTCACCCAGGGCACTATTCAATTCAAAAAAAAACTTGATAGATTTTGGGATACGGCTAAAATAGTGCCTTGGGAATTTCACCCAGGGCACTAATCAATTCAGTTTTGAAAAAAAAAACTTGACAGATTTTGGGATTTTGGGATACGGGTGGAACAGTGCCCTGGGAATTCACCCAGTGCATGATCAGTTCTATGTAGGCCGAGGGAAGAGAACTTCGGTGGGGAACTCCATGAGGGATGATGTGGACTTAGCCAAGTGGCTAAGACTGAGTGTCGGAGGCTCAAACTTGATGTTTGAGGGTTTACCCGATGGTCGGATGCTCGAACAACTTGGTGTTTGAGGTTTTGCCCGACGATGGTCGGTAGCATAGGTGTCGATCGGTAGTCCAGTCAACTTAGGTTCGGGTATTAGACTTCAAGTTTATGCTTGGCGGCATTGCCATGCTGTGATCGGTGATGTCGGCAATGATCGCCGAGGGATGGTAGTCAATCGATGGGAATATCGTGAGCCTGAGCGCTCGTAGCCATTGGGTAGTCGGCTACTAGGTCACCACGATCATTGCCGGTGTAGTCGATCGTAGGAGATCCGTTGGAACTTGTCCAATGTAGATCTGGCCATTGTGAGACAACGGTTACAGGGGCAGTCGACTGGGGCCTTTTGGCAGTCGACTACTAGACACAAAAACATCTTGATGCAGGTTATAAATGGAGCTCAAGTGGGAGGATTTCACCAAGACTTTTGTGAAGCTATTGGAGGGGAATTGCTGCTACATTCCAGACCTTCAAAAGCCATCTAAAGCAAGCTACAAGCAAAGGGTTCAAAGCAAGCGTTGTAAAGTGTTCTTTACGTGTATTTCGTATTTGTCTTTGTATTGCTTGTATTTCATATATTACTTGTTGTAATATCTTGTGAGAGGTTTCTCCACCTCTGACGTGTAGTCGAGAAGGAGTTTAGTTAGTGTCATGCGCATAACTAGAGCTCGGTGAGCTCGCCCGTGGAGTAGGAACCATTCGGTTCCGAACCACATATATGCTTGTGTATTGCTTGTGATTGTTATGTGTTGTTAGTATTGTTATTATCATTGTTGTTCCATTGCGCTAACAATAATCATAGACAAGCAACGCAACGAGAATGAACGAATTCCATCATCGAACGATTGAGGGCTATTCAGCCCCCTCTAGTCAGCCAATACACACCGATCGATCCCCTACAAGTGGTATCAGAGCACTTTGACTTGTACCCAATCATCCCGGGTTCACATCTCCTCAGAGATGCTTGCTTAAGATGTCAAAGCATAAGTCTTCATGACCAAGATGACTTGAATACCGCAAGTCAAAGGAACATCGCACTTAAGCTGCATAAGAACTTCATTGACATATCTATATATGCAGAGAACCATATGAAGTCTTACAGCTGGTCACTCCAATGAACTAGTTACCATAACTATCATCCACGATTAACTCCGGACATCACAATGTCTCCAGCCAGTGAGAATCAGCTGCTTGGATACACCAAGGAGTATATCTCGTGCTAGTCTCAACAGAATTGATGGTGTCCAAATCCATCAATTCATCGACTAGGGATAATTCCAATACATCACAATTACACATGTAGAGATACTCACTAGTTGTGATTCAATCACAAATTCTCTCATGCTATGAATCGTACTGTGGAAATTCAATAAATGAGTTTAATATCTAATCAAATACATGAAAACATTTATACTCAAATAGTGAATCTTCATTTATCATATAAATGGTTTAAACATAAGGTGATTGCCTTAGAACACTTCTCATATATTACTAACATGAGCTATGCCTCTAAGTTCATCAATCTAATAGAGAGAGCTTAGTTAAGTCGAACCCAAGGTTTAATAGGTGGACATCACAATTGTCCTATAGTACTTTACCGAGGTAAATCGAGTCACTTTTCTTTGGCAAATGCACTACGATTGAACAAGGTAATAGTAAGTGTTAAACTTTGGTAGGCATATAATAAGTGACCTAATTTTGTGACAACTAACTACGCATGCATCAAATATACAAGCATCACATGCATCACATATACAAACATCACATGCAGCACATATAAGCATAAAGAAATGTGACATGGTTATGACCCTTTTCTACGATCTTCTCAAGCCAATGAGAAGAGCGAATGGTCAACTTGGGGAATAGCATCTTCTCCAAGTCTTCCATAGTCATCATGTGTTGTAGGCTTCCTTCCTTTGCACCATCCTCCAGCAGTCTAGAACTATTCTACATTGTACATTACAATTAAAAGAAACCTCGAGTTACATTCGAGGGTAATCTAATTTTAAAACCGGAATAATGAAGGTGAAAGGCACAACACACAGGTCGTATTATGAATTACAACAAACACACATGTCCAATCACATTAGGTTAGGGTCCATAACCATGCACCATGTCATATAACGTTTAAAACAGTAATGACAAAAATTTATTATGATCCTAAGCACGAAATATCGACCGCAACGCCACGACGGTCCCGCTCTGTTAATCACTATGAACCCGAGATCATCCGTTCATCACTATGAACCTGAGACCATTTTATTATAAAAATTATTTTATAGACTCATTGAATGAGTCGCTTCCCATTCAGTTCATCACTATGAACCCGAGACCATTTGGTCGATCAGGTCCACTTGGCACTTTCCAACCAGCACAGTGCAATCAGCTCAACTCACTCCACAGTCTGCTTCGAGAAAAGTCGCTCGGCAGACTATCAGAGTGGCATAGTGTAAGCCCATATATAACAACATGCAGATCATAATAAAACATGTTCTACCTTATATCACATATAACAACATGCAAGTCATAATAAAACATGTTCTAACTTATATCACATATAACAACATGTAGATCATAATGAAACACTTTCTAACTTATATCATATATAATAACAAAAAAAATGAGTATTGCACAAGTGGCTCTAATACCACTGTAGGGATCTGAGCGCGCTTGGAAACAATTTTACAAGCATTACGCAGAAGAAAATAGGATCCCTCCAGAGATCCATGTGAAAACCATACTCATTATTATCGATTCTACCCTATGAGAATCGTGATTACCTTCGCTGCGTGTCCTTCGCAATTCCGTCAACAACACTTGTGTATGGATCTCAGCGCGGTCAGTACGTCCGCACCTCCATGGTATCCACATGAACCGTGAAGTGGAGAAGAACCACACTGTGGTGCTAGCCACAAGATAGGTTCGGCCAAGAAGGTAGAAGAGCAAGAAGAAGATGATCACTTAAGCAAAATCTATACCCACGAAAGCCAAAAACTCATCAAATCCTCTTTTATATTCAACCATTGAATATCAAAGGTTTTTGACTCTTGGTTTGCTTGGAATTAATAATCCATTAATTTCATCTTAATGATCATGCAACCCCTCTTAATGGTGAGTCTCACTCAATCCGAACTGGACTTGAGTCTAACTCGAGGCATCCCATGATTGGCACTAAGGGCTAACATTTACACTTCTGACATTGTCCCATTCGATGTTTTGTAAGAAACACCCATGCTAATTCCAACATCACAAAACCCTAACTCCCCCTCTCCTTCCTCTTCCTTCTCTGAAGAAACTACTTCTTCCAATATGCTCCTTCCTATTCCTTCCTCGTTTTCCCCTAGGGTATCCCTTTCTATTTCCTCACCACCTTAACCCCTAGTTTTTCCTACCCTTCCTCTTCATTACCCTCAGATGGATTGGGGTTCTCCTTTCTCCTCAGCTCTTCCTTTTTTCCTTTGAAACAGAAATTGCTCCAAATAGTTGTAAAATGTCTCTTATCACTCTCGGGATACCTCCGCCATCACTCCGCCTTTCTTTACCAAATATTTCTCAAGATTCTACCTCAAGTTTGCCTCCTATTAACATACCCTATTCTCCTCCGAGACTCCCTTTCCTCTCCCCATCGAGGCAATTAGATGTTCTTTTACAGTAGTCTCATCTTCCACTATAATATGTGAACCGATGTCACTCCTCTCGTCTTCTCCCCCTACACTATCTTCGAGAGATTTGCACATCCTTCATCAAGAGGAACTGAAACTTCGAATGGAAAGTATGCAACATGCCCTCGAATTAGTAAGCCATTCTAAACTTTTCTTTCATTTAATTCTAGATATTCCCTTTTCCCTGACCCCTAGTGTACAGGCTATGATAAATTATCAGGAGTTAGGGTGTTCCTTACTCCAGTATCAAACTCAAGTCAATCAGCAAGCCTTCTTATATGCTCAAGCTAGTATGGCAGTTCAAGAGACAACCCAACAAAGAGAGAACTCCCTCCTTCAAGAATTATCTTTATGTCGTGCTCAACTCACAAAGTCCAATTGCAATAGAAGAAGAGTGAAGAGATACTATCAGGCTTAAGGAACCAACTAGCCAAGGAAATCTGTGAAAATTCAAATTTGTGTGCAGAAAGAGATAGGGCCTACTCTCAAATGCATATACATGAAATTTCCTTGCAACAGGTAAAGCATGAAGTTGCTCACTCCATGACCCATTCAACAGCCGTCAGAGATGTTTTGGCTTCTATCCGCCAGGATTTAGTGGATGTGTCCAAGATTATTCAGTAGGATTATACTTCTCATGCCCATGACATGCAGAGCCTTACCGAAATCCTCAGTCAAATACCATGACAATATCATCGTATCCGTCGAGACTTTGTGGGACATAGAGAGTATTGTATTAAATTTCGTCAAGAGGTAGAGACTTCTGAGAGACAAAGAGAAGAATGCCTAGTGCCCCTTGTACAAACTACTTTTCAAGATGATTTTAATGAAACAGTTCGACGATAATTAGAACAAGGATTTCACCTCGCTAAGCAGCCAACCCCCTTTATGAATTGGGAAGTTGGTTTCAATCGTTATCCTCCTGAGGATTTTAAATTGTAACCTCATTTTTACCTCTTCATATAATTGCAAACATTGGAAGTCACTATAGTATTAAGGTTGACGCTATATTGCAACCTTATTATTTATTGGCAATATACGTATACAAATATAAGATCTAGGGTACTTTTTTTTCATGTCTTTTGCTTACATTTTCTTATCTTCAATAATAAATATGCTTCAAGTGTTCTGCATTCCAAGGTCTAAGTAACTCTTTACCTTCAGCGTCTTGAAGGTAGTAGGCAGCTCCAACAACCCACCGAGTAATCTTATATGATCCTTCCCAATTAGGAGATAATTTCTCAAGGTCCCCAGTGGGGTTAACTATTAGGGCAATCAACCCTTGGATGATGTGTTTTGATGTGTGTGGAAAAGGTTTAAGTTAGATTGTTTGTGAATTTGATATGTGCGTTGAAGTTGTGCAGGACTTAGTAATTCACACATGGTTAGCTTGACAAAGCATTGGCAAGATTACCATCTCATGACTCGGTCCTTGAGTTGGTGAAGGACGACATTGTGAAGCCATGCACTTGGTGCATCCAAGGGACCACCGGACGAGGAGCATTGGAGTGAAGTCAAAGGAAGTAGACTTCAGGGCGAGACGCGAAGGGTGGCATTGCGAAGCCGTTGCTTGGTGCATCCGAGGGACGTGGCCGGACGAAGAGAACTTCAAGGCAAGGGACTCCAAGGGAGATGAGAGTGAGCGATTGTAACCTAGTATGGGGTAGCTCATAGGTGAACTTGGCCGAATGGCTAAGTCAAGTGTCGAAGGTTCAACCGAAGGTTAATTTGAGGTTTTACCCGACACAAGTTGACTGCTCCAAGTCGACTGAAGACTCGACTGGTATTTGAGTCTAGTTTTTGGCCGAATAGTCGACTGCCAAGGGTTGGCAGTCGACTGATCTCGCCACCAGTCGACTGCTAAGGGTTGGCAGTCGACTGATGGGCAGGGTTTTAGGCACATAAGCTTTGGTAGTTGTGTGATCTTGTCGACCACTCGACTATTGGCTATTGGTGCAATCGACCCAGGTTGACTCGAGTTTAACTTGAGCAGTACCTTGATAGTATTTTGATGATAGACAAAACTCATGACATGGGATTGTCATGGGAAAGTCCAACATGGGGTTGGCATGGAAAATCCAAGCATGGAGCTTGGTGTGGAAGTCCAAGGGGGAAGCCTTGGCATGGGAAAGTCCAAAGCATTGTGAAGTCGTGCGCTTGGTGCTTGGCATGTGAAAGTTCAAAGCATTGTGAAGTCGTGCACTTGGTGCTTGGTGAGAAATGCATTGCGAAGCCGTGCTCTTGGTGCATTTGGGAAGTCTTGAGATCTTGGCAAGTTCACTAGGCTTGGGTCCTTGAGTCGGTGAAGGATGGCATTGCGAAGTCGTGCGCTTGGTGCATCCGAGGGACCACCAGACGGGGAGCGAATGGAGTGAGCCCAAAGGGAAGCATACTTCTAGGGCATGAGACGCGAAGGATGGCGTTGCAAAGCTGTGCGCTTGGCGCATCCGAGGGACGTAGGCCGAGGGAAGAAAGCTTCGGTGGGGAACTCCATGAGGGATAAGGTGGACTTGGCCAAGTGGCTAAGACTGAGTGTCGAAGGCTCAAATATCGTTATGTTTGAGGTTTTAGTCGACATCAGTCGATTAGCATAGCTGCCAGTCGACTGCTCTAGGTCGTATGGGTTCGACCAGTGTTCGACTGAACCAAGTCTGGCTGATCGATCATTCTTGAGGAGAGCGATCATTGTTGGGAGGATCGGATCATTCTTGAGGATGGCGGATCGATTGATGACACCTGCGCGAACGCAGAATGGAGTCGAACTTCGCCAAAGACTTGGTGATGGATGATCGATCGGTGATGGGTGCCATCAGTCGACTTATGTGTGATCTGTTGGAACTTAACCAACGTGGATCGAGCGTTGTGAGACAACGGCTATGGGACCAGTCGACTGATGGTCACGATCAGTCGACTGATGGGCGCGAAAATAGCTTGATGCAGGTTATAAAAGGAGCACGAGTTGGAGGATTTCGCCATGGTTTTTGTGGAGCTATTGGAGGGGAATTGCTGCTGCATTCCAGTCCTTCAAGAGCCAATCAAAGCAAGCAACAAACAAGTGATCAAAAGCAATCGGTGAAAAGTGTTTCTTTTGTATTGTATTTGTATTCTTGTTTATATTTGTATATTACTATTGTAATTGCTTGTGAGAGGTTTCTCCACCTCCGACGTGTAGTCGAGAAGGAGTTTGAGTATTGCCGTGTGCATCTCTAGAGCTCGAGGAGCTCGCCCGTGGAGTAGGAACCATTCGGTTCCGAACCACGTATATGCTTGCGTATTTGGTGTGCTTGTATCGTTGTTAGTATTATTGTTATTTCTATTGTTTCTGCTGCGCTAACAACAATCGTAGACAAGCAACGCAACGAGAACGAGCGAATTACGACATCAAATGAACGAGGGCTATTCACCCCCCTCTAGCCGGCCAACTGATCCCCCAACAAGTGGTATCAGAGCCGAGGTTGCTCTTCGAGGACTAACCGTCGCGAGAGCACTACAAATGGCCGGCTTCATCCATCCACCGAAATACAATGGAGATTTTGCTTGGTGGAGGAAACGGATGGAGGTATACCTAGAAACCAATTTTGATTTTATGATTATTATAGAAAACGGTTTTGAAATGCCTAGGGATAAAAACAACAAGCAAATTGAGAAGTCAAGGTGGACCCAAGACCAAATTAAGGACTTCAAGACAAATCTTGAGGTAATAAAATTACTTAGTGATTTATTACCTAACACTATTTGGTCTAGTTTGGGTGACTATAGGGATGCAAAGGAATTATGGGAGAAGATAATGAAATTTCAAGAAAACTCCCAACCGACACATGTAGAGGATAATGCCGAAGAAGAAACACCATCTACTTTTGATGATGTTGATGATTTGGAGGAGACCTCCACCTCTAGCGTTGAGGGGGAGGAAAGGATTTCAATTTCGGAGCAAGATCAAAATGAAGCTTCTACCTCCGGAAGAAGTGAAGAGGCCTCCACCACCTCCCTAGGTAACTCAAGTGTTATTATTTTAAATAAAAATCACATAATATGCTTTGAGTGTAGGGAGAAAGGGCATTACAAGAGCAAATGCCCTAAATTGGCTAAGAAGAAGGCATCGACACCAAAAGTCAACCCAAAGTCAAACGATGCCGGTGTTCTCAAAATCAAGAGCAAAGAGCACATTGTGTGCTTCAAATGCAATCAAAAGGGACACTACCGAAGCCAATGCCCTAGGGGGAGGAAGAAAGGGCAAGAAGGTGCAATTCATGTAGGGGGAGCTCCTAAAGCTAACCCTAAGGTACAATTAGTTAATGCACCTTTAATTCCTAAAGTCAAAAAGCATGCTAAAAATTATTTTAGTTCTCTTGCTATTATCAATGAAAAGCATGCTAAGAGAAATAATAAGGTGTATTGTCTAGGTGCCAAGCATGTTCATATAACTAAGGACAAACCTAGGACTCAAAACACTAGATTTATTTTACCTAGGAAGTCAATTAGGAGAATTGAAGAAAACTTGGGTGTTAATCCCAAGAAATCTAGGCATATGCCTAAAAAGAAAAACATTTCGCAAAAGATAAATGAAAATTCAAAATTGGGAAAATTAGAGTTAGAAAACCAAGCCTTGAGGTCAAGGCTAGAAAAATTGGAGAAGACCCTAGCAATAATATCAAATTCGGTTAAGGGGTCTAATGTACAAAAGTCAAGACCTAGGAAACAAGAAACATCTAAGGGCAAGAAGGGTTTGGGTCACAAACCTATGTCCTACCATAATGTTACATTTAATTATGGAACATCATCTAGGTCTAAACAAACCAAGGCTAATAGGGAAGTCATCCCTAAGTCTAGCCATGGTATGTGTTTAGTGGCTAACACCTCAACGAAAACAAATGTTGCCACTAAGAAGGTCAATGGAGGAGTCACCTCTAGAGTTGACCTAGGAAAGACCCAAAAGACTATGGCTTCAAAGCCTAAAAGGGTCATTAGGAAGGTATCTAGGGAAGTTATCCCTAGGGAATACCTTGTTAACCCAAGGAGCTCCAATAGATATTGGGTTCCTAAAAGCGTGATTGATTCACGCTAAATGGGTTAGGGTGTGTCAACCCTAAGTGGATGGGTGGTTAATCTAGCCATTGTGAGTTGACACATTAGGGTGTGCCAATATGGTTTGAGAAGTTAAAAATGATTAAATTGGCACAATTAGGTCTTAGAGGTATTGGTGTGCCATTTTGGGTTTTTGGCGCACTAGGGAAATGAATGGTTTAAGGCAAAGTGAATTTAATCCCTAAAAATGGTAAATTGATTTTCACACTTAGGTATTCTATACCTTAGTATATTTTACTTGCCATGATTTGTTTGCCTTACCATGTCATGACATCATTTTCATTTTTATCTATAAAATGTCATGATCATGTTTAGAATTATGTTTAGATGTCATGAATGCCTAGATCTCATTTACATGCCATGACATCATGATATTGGCATATGCTTTTACTTATATCATATCTATGCCATAATCATATCATGCATATAAATAAAATGAAATTATGGACTATGGCATGATTTGATGGGAATCAAAGAATATTGCCTTAGAAATATGCATGAGAATATAAACAAAACAAAACCCACATCTCACAAAAATTTGACTTGTATGTGTTTTACACATCTAGATATTGGTGATATGTTTAGGAAAAAGAAAATAAAGGTTTGAAAAACATTTTGAAAACATTTTGAAAAACCTTGGTGAAGCCTATCTTTTGATAGCTATCACCATTGAATGGGATGATACAAAGATGGCTCTTTATTGAAGCTTTTCTTAAATTTTGAACTTTGTATCAATCTCCTAATTTAATGGGTAAAATAAATTTTCAATATTTTTCACCCATAGTGTTTAGGATAAGTATTATACGTATGCATTTTCAAGATTTTTAAAATTACGTATGTTTACTTATGGATTTCGAAAATCCAATTTTCTGAAATTGAAAAGCTATGAATCGATTATCGATCAGTACTGTAATGGCGGTGATCGATATAAAATCGATCGGAGTATCGTATAGTTAGGCCCATGTTTAGTCATGTTTTGGTCCCTAACCACTCCTAACCTAGGATATGCTTGGGAGAGCATTAGAGAGGTGGAAATCCATTGGACATGGATTAGAAGTTGGGTTGAGAGTGAGTATCAATTTTAAGGTGGAAGAGAGTTCATTGTTGAACTTTGCCTTAATTTGGGTTAGGTTAATGTTCCTAGTGGCTTATGGACTCTCCAAGGACATTGTTGGTGCGATGGTCGAGGAGCAAGCCTCTAGGGGAGAGTATCCATCATGGGAAGATGGATGTGTATTTCCTCATGGGAGGAAAATTGGGTTGCCTCTCTTTAAGTGATATGGGATCACTAGAAAGATTGTAGGCATGTGTTCCTCCAAGGGAGAGATTGTAAGATCTCATTGGGATATGAGACATTCATACCCTTGGGAGGACCTTTTTGATGTAATGTCAGGGAGAAGTTACCAAGTTACCAATTAGGGTTCGTTGGAATTCTCATTGGGATATGAGAATTGCCAATATGGGAGAATTGGTAGACTTGAGATGGTAGTTTTGTCAATCATCAAAAAGGGGGAGATTGTTGGTGCAATCGGCCCAGGTTGACTCCAGTTTGACTCGAGCAGTACCTTGATAGTATTTTGATGATAGACAAAACTCATGACATGGGATTGTCATGGGAAAGTCCAACATGGGGTTGGAATGGAAAATCCAAGCATGGAGCTTGGTGTGGAAGTCCAAGGGGGAAGCCTTGGCATGGGAAAGTCCAAAGCATTGCGAAGCTGTGCGCTTGGTGCTTGGCATGTGAAAGTTCAAAGCATTGCAAAGCTGTGCGCTTTGGTGCTTGGTGAGAAATGCATTGCGAAGCCGTGCGCTTGGTGCATTTGGGAAGTCTTGAGATCTTGGCAAGTTCACTAGGCTCGGGTCCTTGAGTCGGTGAAGGATGACATTGCGAAGTCGTGCGCTTGGTGCATCCCAGGGACCACCGGACGGGGAGCGAATGGAGTGAGCCCAAAGGGAAGCATACTTCTAGGGCATGAGACGCGAAGGATGGCGTTGCGAAGCCGTGCGCTTGGCGCATCCGAGGGACGTAGGCCGAGGGAAGAAAGCTTCGGTGGGGAACTCCATGAGGGATAATGTGGACTTGGCCAAGTGGCTAAGACTGAGTGTCGGAGGCTCAAACATCATTATGTTTGAGGTTTTAGCCGACATCGGATCGGTAGCATAGGTGTCGATCATTGCTCTAGGTCGTATGGGTTCGACCAGTGTTCGACTGAACCAAGTCTGGTGATCGATCGCGAGGAGGCGATCGACTATTGGGAGGATCGGTCGTCGAGGATGGCGGTCGGTGATGACCTGCAGCACGAGAATGGAGTCGAGCTTCGGACTCGGTGATGGATGATCGATCGTGATGGGTGCCATCGATCGGCCCGATGTGTGATCCGTTGGAACTTAACCAATGTGGATCGGGCCGTTGTGAGACAAAGCTCTGGGACCGATGATCGATGGTCACGATCGATCGGTGATGATGGGTGCGAAAACAGCTTGATGCAGGTTATAAAAGGAGCACGAGTTGGAGGATTTCGCCATGGTTTTTTTGGAGCTATTGGAGGGGAATTGCTGCTGCATTCCAGTCCTTCAAGAGCCAATCAAAGCAAGCAACAAACAAGCGATCAAAAGCAATCGGTGAAAAGTGTTTCTTTTGTATTGTATTTGTATTCTTGTTTGTATTTGTATATTACTGTTGTAATTGCTTGTGAGAGGTTTCTCCACCTTCGACGTGTAGTCGAGAAGGAGTTTGAGCATTGCCATGTGCATCTCTAGAGCTCGAGGAGCTCGCCCGTGGAGTAGGAACCATTCGGTTCTGAACCACGTATATGCTTGCGTATTTAGTGTGCTTGTATTGTTGTTAGTATTATTGTTATTTCTATTGTTTCCGCTGCGCTAACGACAATCGTAGACAAGCAACGCAACGAGAACGAGCGAATTATGACATCAAATGAACGAGGGCTATTCACCCCCTCTAGCCGGCCAACCGATCCCCCAACATTGGCTCCATCAGTCGATTGATGGGAAGATCAGTCGACTTATGTGAGAGCCATTGGTTGGAATCCAATGTGGATGAAGCCGTTGCGAGGCAACGACTCGACGATTGACCGTGCATCGATCGTCGAAGAATGGCTTCTTCCCTATAAGAAGGGGACTTGGGTGGCTTGGGATAGTTAATGCTTCATCTTTAAACATACTCCCAAGTGCCTAAACATTTTCTTCCCTCTTTCTTGATTTTATTTCAATCATATTGTAAAGAGGGAGATTCTTGTAATAAAGATTACCTCCACCTAGCTTTGTGCAATGGAGAGACTAGTGGAATTGTTGTAGGCATGATTCACCTGGGATGAATCGGTCGTGGATTAGCGGCAAGGGTCGTGAACCACGTTACATCACCTTGTTAGCATTTGTGCTTTCATTTCTCTTTGCATTGTCTTAATTGTTTTAATTTAGCATTATATTTTCATTGCGGTAACCGTTGATTGTAGACGATTAAGCAAACGATTACCATCGACGAACATCTAGGCTATTCACCCCCATCTAGCCGGCCACCGATCCTCCAACAAGTCATATAAGAGCCAAGGTTGCTTGTCACCGAACTCACCGCTGCAACAAGCACGACAACAAAGATTGTCGGCTCAAACATCCATCCGCCTAAGTTTGAGGGTGAATTCGCTTGGTGGAAAAAGAAAATGGAGGTATTTTTCGAAACCGACTTCGATATTATGTTAATAATGGAAAACGGTTTCGAGATGCCTAGGGAAGAAAAAGGGGAACCAATTAAAAAGTCAAGGTGGACCAAGAAGCAAAGGGAGGAGCACCTTGCAAATTCAAAGGCTAAGTATCACCTTTTCAACGTGCTCCCGCAGCAAGAGATAAACCAAATTGGAGAATGCGCAAGCGCGAAGGAGATGTGGGAAAAGCTTGTAGAACTTCATGAGGGCACCTCAAAGGCAAAGCTTACAAGAAGGGATCTCCTCCGCTCCCAACTCAACAACATCAAACTCGATAAAGGGGAGAAGGTATTATCTTTACATTCACGTTTTAAGGAAATAATAATCGGTTTGTCAAGTGTAGGAGAAAAACTTTCAAACCGGGATATGATCATGAAGGCTATAGATGTATTTCCCCGATCATCAAAGTGGAGGTCCATGGTGGACTCCTTTTACATTTCAAAGAATCTAGAGGTAAGCACTCTAGAAGAGTTTTTCTCCACCATGGAATTGCATGAGACTAGGCTTGAAGGCATAGTTGAAGAATCAATCAAGCCATCAAGGGGAGTAGCACTCATAGCCAAGAAGGGAAAGAAGAAGAAGGTGACGCCACCCTCCTCATCCAATGAAGATTCATCTTCCTCATCAATGGATGGAAGCATATATTGTAAGGGAAATCAACCCATGTGATGTGGTTTTGATGTGTATGTGAAAAAGGGTTTAAGTTAGGTTGTTATGGATTTGATATGTTCATTGGAGTCATACAAGACTTAGTAATTCGCACATGGATGGCTTGACGATAGAATTGGCAAGATTCACCATCTCATGACTCGGTCCTTGAGTCAGTGAAAGATGCAGTGCGGAAGCCCTGCGCTTGGTGCATCCGAGGGACCGTCAGACGAGGAGCATTGGAGTGAAGCCGAAGGAAGTAGACTTCAGGGCGAGACACGAAGGATGGCGCTACAAAGTCGTGCACTTGGCACATCCGAGGGATGTGGTCGGACGAAGAGAACTTCAAGGCAAGGGACTCCAAGGGAAGATGAGAGTGAGCAATTGTTACCCGGGATGGGGTAGCTCATAGGTGAACTTAGCCAAATAGCTAAGTGTCAGATGGGTTTTTTCGACATTAGTCGACTGCCATGAAGTGGCAGTCGACTGCTCCAAGTCGACTTGAGACTCGACTGGTGTTCGAGTCCAAGTTCTAGCCGAACAGTCGACTGCCAGCTCTTAGCAATCGATTGATAGCTCCATCAGTCGACTTCCAAGGGGAACAGTCGACTGATGTCGAGAGTTTTAGGCACAGAAACATCTCCAGTCGAGTGATCACTTCGGTCACTCGACTGATGGCTCCATCAGTCGACTGATGGGCACGATCAATCGACTAATGTGGGAGTCGTTGGTTAAAATCCAACATGGAAGAAGTCGTTGCGAGGAAACGGCTACAGCAGCAGTCGACTGATCGAGGCATGAGTCGACTAGTAGCTGCCCAATGGGAAGAATGGCCTCTTCCCTATAAGAAGAGGCCTTGGGTCATCTTGGGGGGTTAATGTTTCATCTCCAAACATACTCCCAAGTGCCCAAACAAATTCTACTCCTCTTACTTGCTTTTATTTCAATTATATTGTAAGAGGGAGTGTTCTTGTAAGAAAGGTTACCTCCACCTAGCTTTGTGCAAAGGAGAGATTAGTGAATTGGTTAAGGCGTGATTCACCTGGAACGAATTGGGTCGTGGACTAGCGGCAAGGGTCGTGAACCACGTTACATCGGTTTGATAGCATTGTCTTCTTAATTGTCTTTATTATTTATATTTCTGTTGCGCTAACCATTGATTGTAGACAATTAATCAAGCAATTACCATCTACAATAAAGAGGGCTATTCACCCCCTCTAGCCGGCCACCGATCCTCCAACAAGTGGTATCAGAGCGAGGAGCTTGTCGAGGACTAACCACCAACACAAGCATGTCAAGATGGTCGGCTCCACCATCCATCCACCAAAGTTCAAGAGGGAATTCACTTGGTGGAAAAAGCAAATGGAGGTATTTTTCGAAACCGACTTTGAAATTATGTTAATTATGGAAAACGGTTTCGAGTTGCCTAGGGATGAGGAAGGGGAGCCACTAGAGAAATCGAGATGGACAAAGAAGCAAAGAGATGAGTACTTGGCAAATTCAAAGGTCAAGCACCATTTGTACAATGTACTCCCCCAACAAGAAGTAAATCGAATAGGAGAATGTGCTAGCACCAAAGAGATGTGGGAGAAGCTTGTAGAACTTCATGAAAGCACGTCCGAGGGCAAGCTAGCAAGAAGAGATGTCCTCCGCTCCCAACTCAATAATATCAAACTCAATAAATGGGAGAAGGTAACATCTTTACATTCTCATTTTAAAGAAATTCTTAACGGTTTATCTAGTGTAGGGGAGAAGCTCTCCAATAGGGACATGATCATGAAGGCAATTGATGCATTCCCTCGATCATCAAGGTGGAGTTCCATGGTGGACTCATTTTATATCTCAAAGAATCTAGAGGTAAGTACTCTAGATGAATTTTTCTCCACTATGAAATTACATGAGTCTAGGCTTGAAGGAATAGTAGAAGATCAAATCAAGCCGTCAAGGGGAGTTGCATTAATGGCCGACAAGGGAAAGAAGAAGAAGAAGGAGATTGCACCGTCTTCATCCGATGAATCATCTTCCTCCTCCATGGATAGCAATGAAGAATCCTACATGGTAAGGAAGGTAAGATGTGCATTGAAAAACTTTAAATTTAACAAATCTAATGATAGGAGAAGAAGGCCAAGAAGAAAGATAATATGCTATAATTGCCACGGAGAGGGACATATAAGAGATGATTGTCCCCTCTTGAACAAAAGCAAGGAGGAAAAGAGAAAGAAAGAAGAGAAGAAGAAGGGGAGCAAGAAAAAGGAAGAAGAAAAGAAAACTAAAGAAAAAGGAAAGGCCAAGGCACACAAGGCAACATGGGATGATCCATCTTCCTCATCGGAGGAAGATCAAGCTTTCACAAGTCTTGCCTTAATGGCAATAGAAGATCTAGACTCCACCTCCTCAGAGGAAGAAGAAAGAAGTTCAAGTGAAGAGGAGAGCTCAAGTGAAGGGGGAGTGTCTACATCATCGGAATCCGAAAAGGAAGATTGGGTAAGTGAGGTAACGAATCTTCTTCCCAAGAAAGTTATTTCCATGATTACTAGTTTAACTACGAACTTATTTAGGGCTAAAAAGAAAAACAAAAACATGAAAAATGAAATTAAGGCCCTAGAATAAAAGCTAGAAAAAGCATGTTTAAATGTTAATGATAATGCTTCTTCTTCTAGTTTTGATAATGAATGCTCACATGATGATTATATTCCTTTTAATGTTAATGATGCATGTATTGAAGAAAACAATGCCTTAAGGGAAAAGGTAGATCATTTAACTAAGGCCTTAGAAAAATTTACCATTGGCTCCAACACTTTGAACATGATAATTGAGAGCCAAAGGGCTAGCTTTAACAAGAAGGGCCTAGGATATAAGGGGACCAAGAATGAAAAGGCCTACCATTGCCTAATTGCTAGGGGTCAAGCTAAAAATACAATGACAGCTAGGAAATGGATCCCTAAAGAATACTTGGTGAACCCTATTGGAAAGAATCTATTTTGGGTTCCTAAGTCCATCCTTAAGGGTTAGGAAAACCCTAGGTTAGTCAACCATAAGTGAACTTAACTTATATCATGATAAAATGGTTGGCTTATAAGGATGTGGGTAATAGTTTTTGATTTAAGTGTTGGGTGATGATAATGTGATCATAATATAAAATCATGAATATTGTTTGTTTTATGATCATGATGTGTAATAAATTGAAAATATATGATCATGATTGATAATGCATGTGTTTATGATCATATTGAGTGTTTTTTGGATGATAGATACTTAACCTTGGTAGAATTGCATGAAAATTGATGGTTAAGTATAAATACCTTAGTTACATCTTACACTCACTATAGGCTAACTTGATTGAAAACATAGCATTAGTGAGATGTTAGGTTGATACAAACGTCCACTAATGCTTATGGTATTTAGATGGGTCATTAAGTGTATCAATAGAGCAATTATAGACCAACTATGGGGAAAGTAAATATTTAATCAATGGACATATTGCCCATAGATCATAATTGGATATTTTAATTGATTTAAAACCATTTTATACTTTGCAAACAGTGAATTGATGTTTTGAAAAATGTCTAAGGCAAAACTAACTTTCAAATTGATACAAAATTTAGTGATTTTCAACATCTTTGAGTTTTTGCCAAATGTTTGGAAATTAAATGAATTTTCATAAAAAAAACTATTTTTCTCTGTTAAAGGGACTTATAAGAAATGTGTTCCTCAATTTTTATGATTTTTCGAATTTTCTATAATTTCTGGTGCATTTCTGAATTTCGTTCAAAAAATCAGAATTTTTGAAAACTTGGTGTCAGTCGATTGATGCTCTGATTCAGTCGACTGATGTACTGTGCATGAACACAATAACCTATTTTATTAGGTTTTAAAGTTGGTCTTGGGTTATTTTCTTCCTTAGACTTGATGTCATGTTTGTATAATATTTTTGATGGTGTCAAAGAGGGAGAAATG
The DNA here is from genome assembly GCA_025175895.1 of Wurfbainia villosa. Taxonomy (NCBI): domain Eukaryota; kingdom Viridiplantae; phylum Streptophyta; class Magnoliopsida; order Zingiberales; family Zingiberaceae; genus Wurfbainia; species Wurfbainia villosa. Next base: position 39,737,457 of record CM046006.1, read on the forward strand.
ATGAGTTTAAGTTAATCATGCTAGGGGGAGAAGTAGCATGTCTTAAGGGGGAATTGCATGTTTAAGGGGGAGTTGTGATACTCATGTTTACTTAGATGCTTTTTTGCCTTATGTTTTTATGTTATTGTTTTACCTAATTTAAACGGATTGCCACACATCAAAAAGGGAGAGATTGTAAGGGCAATCAACCCATGTGATGTGGTTTTGATGTGTGTGTGGCAAAGGGTTTAAGTTAGGTTGTTATGGATTTAAAATGTGCGTTGAAGTCATGTAAAACTTAGTAATTCGCACATGGATGGCTTGACGATAGCATTGGAAAGATTCACCATCTCATGACTCGGTCCTTGAGTCGGTGAAAGATGCATTGTGGAAGTTGTGCGCTTGGTGCATCCGAGGGACCGCCGGATGAGAAGCATTGGAGTGAAGCCAAAGGAAGTAGACTTCAGGGCGAGACACGAAGGATGGAACTGCGAAGCCATGCGCTTGGCGCATCCGAGGGACGTGGTCGGACGAAGAGAACTTCAAGACGAGGGACTCCAAGGGAAGATAAGAGTGAGCGATTGTAACCCGGGATGGGGTAGTTCGTAGGTGAACTTGGCCAAATGGCTAAGTGTCGGATGGGTTTTCCCGACATCAGTCGACTACCATGAAGTGGCAATCGACTTCTCCAAGTCGACTAGAGACTCGACTGGTGTTCGAGTCCATGTTCTGGCCGAACAATCGACTGCCAGCTCTTAGCAGTCAACTGATAGCTCCATCAGTCGACTTCCAAGGGGAGCAGTCGACTGATGTCGAGGGTTTCGGGCATAGAAACATCTCCAGTCGAGTGATTGCTTCAGTCACTCGACTGATAGCTCCATCAGTTGACTGATGGGCATGATCAATCGACTGATGTGGGAGCCGTTGGTTAAAATCCAACGTGGAAGAAGCCATTGCGAGGCAACGGCTACAATAGTAGTCGATTGATCGAGGCATCAATCGACTGTTAGCTGTCCAACGGGAAGAATGCCCTCTTCCCTATAAGAAGAGGCCTTGGGTCATCTTGGGGGGTTAATGCTTCATCTCCAAACGTACTCCCAAGTGCCCAAACAAATTATACTCCTCTTCCTTGCTTTTATTTCAATTATATTGTAAGAGGGAGTGTTCTTGTAAGAAAGGTTACCTCCACCTAGCTTTGTGCAAAGGAGAGATTAGTGAATTGTTTAAGGCGTGATTCACCTGGAACGAATCGGGTCATGGACTAGCGGCAAGGGTCATGAACCATGTTACATCAGTTTGATAGTATTGTCTTCTTAATTGTCTTTATTATTTATATTTCCATTGTGCTAACTGTTGATTGTAAACTATTAAGCAAGCGATTACCATCTACGATAAAGAGGGTTATTCACCCCCCTCTAGCTAGCCACCGATCCTCCAACATATATGGTAAGGAAGGTAAGGCATGCAATTAAAAGTTTTAGATTTAATAAATCTCATGATAGGGGAAGAAGGCCAAGGAGGAAGATTATTTGCTAAAAATGCCAAGGAGAGGGGCACATAAGGGATAATTGTACCCTCTTGAACAAAAGCAAGGAAGAAAGGAGGAAGAAAGAAGACAAGAAGAAGGGGAGCAAGAAGAAGGAAGAAGAAAGAAAAACAAAAGAAAAAGGGAAAGCCAAGGCACACAAAGCAACATGGGACAATCCATCCTCATCGAAGGAAGATCAAGCCTTCACAAGCCTTGCACTCATGGCAATAGAAGACTTGGACTCCCCCTCCTCGGGAAAAGAAGAAACAAGTTCAAGTGAGGAGAGCTCAAGTGAAGGGGGAGCTTCAGCTTCATCCTCATCGGAATCGGAGGAAGAAGATATGGAGAGTATGGTAACAAATCTTTCTCCTAAAAAGATTGTCTCTATGATTTCTAGCCTAACTAAGGATTTGTTTAAGGCTAAGAAAAAGAACAAATGCATGTTTGATCAAATTAAGGCCCTAGAAGAAAAGCTATAAAAAGCATGTTTAGATGTTAATAATAATGCTTCTTCTTCTAGTATTATTAATGCATGTTCACATGATGATTATATGCCTTTTAATGTTAATGATGCATGTATTGAAGAAAACAAGGCTCTAAGGGAAAAGGTAGATTTCCTAACTAAAGCCTTAGAAAAGTTCACAATTGGCTCCAACACCCTAAACATGATTATTGGGAGCCAAAGGGCTAGTTTTAATAAGAAAGGCCTAGGTTATAAGGGAACCAAGAATGAAAAGGCCTACCATTGCCTAATTGCTAGGGGTCAAGCAAAATTACAATGGTATCTAGAAAATGGATCCCTAAGGAGTACTTAGTGAACCCTATTGGAAAGAATCTATATTGGGTTCCTAAATCCATCCTTAAGGGTTAGAGAGACCTAGGATAGTCAACCATAATTAAACTTTATTTATATCATATTATATGGTTGACTTGGGATGATGTGGATCATGATTTTTTATTTTAGTGTTGGGTGATGATAATGTGATCATAATATGGAATCATGAATATTGTTTGATTTATGATCATGATATGCAATAATTGAAAATATTTGATCATAATTGTTAATATGTGATTTTATGATCATATTGGGTGTTTTAGGATATAGATACTTAACCTTGGTAGAATTGCATGAAAATTGATGGTTAAGTATAAATACCTTTAGGTTCATCTCACACTCACTATAGGCTAACTTGAATGAAAACATAGCATGGGTGAGATGTTAGGATGATACAAATGACTCACTTATGATTATAACATTTTGATGAGTCATTATAGGTATCATGATAGCAATAATAGACCAATCATGGGGAGAGCATATATTTAATTCATAGACATATTGCCCAAAGATCATGGTTGGATATTTCAAATGTTTTAAAACCATTTTATATTTGATAATCTGTATGTTCATGTTTTAAAACAATTCAAGGCAAAACTAAGCTTTCAAAATGATACAAAGTTTAGTGTTTTTCAACTTTTTTAAGTTTTTGCCAAATTTTTGAAAATAGGATGAATTTTCATGAAAAATCATTTTTCACTGATAAAGGGACTTATGAGAAATATGTTCCCCAAATTTCATGATTTTTCAAATTTCCTATAATTTTTAATGCATTTCTGAAATCGAGTTCCGAAATCAGAAAATTTTGAAATATGGGTGCCAGATGTTTTTGATGGTGTCAAAGGGGGAGAAATGGTTAAGTTTAAGTTAATCATGCTAGGGAGAGATTAGCATGTGTTAAGGGGGAGTTGCATGTATTAAGGGGGAGTTGATATTCATGTTTGATATCCATGTTTTACATGCTTTCCTTCCTTATGTATTTTGATTAATGTTTCATCTAACTTAAACATGGTTGCCACACATCAAAAAGGGGGAGATTGTTAAGGCAATCAACCCATGGATGATGTGTTTTGATGTGTGTGGCAAAGGTTTAAGTTAGATTGTTTGTGAATTTGATATGTGTGTTGAAGTCGTGCAGGACTTAGTAATTCACACATGGTTAGGTTTGACAAAGCATTGGCAAGATCACCATCTCATGACTCGGTCCTTGAGTCGGTGAAGGATGACATTGCGAAGTCATGTGCTTGGTGCATCTGAGGGACCACCGGACGAGGAGCATTAGAGTGAAGCCAAAGGAAGTAGACTTCAGGGCGAGACACGAAGGGTGGCATTGCGAAGTCGTGCGCTTGGTGCATCCGAGGGATGTGGTCGGATGAAGAGAACTTCAAGACGATGGACTCCAAGGGAGATGAAAGTGAGCGATTGTAACTCGAGACCGAGTATCTTATAGGTGAACTTGGCTGAATGACTAAGTCAAGTGTCAGAGCCTCAACCAATGGTTTGTTTAAGGTTTTACCCGACACCAGTCGACTGCCATAGATGGCAGTCGACTGCTCCTAGTCGACTAAAGACTCGATTGGTGTTCGAGTCTAGTTTCTGGCCGAACAGTCGACTGATCTCGCCACTAGTCGACTGCCAAGGGTTAGGAGTCGACTGATGGGCAGGGTTTCGAGCACAAAAGCTTTGACAGTCGAGTGATCTTGTCGACCACTCGACTGTTGGCTCCATCAGTCGACTGATGGCTGCATCAGTCGACTGCTAGGTGCTCAACAGGAAGAATGACTTCTTCTCTATAAGAAGGGTCCTTAGGTGACTTGGGATGGTTAATGCTTCATCTCTAAACATACTTCCAAGTGCCTAAACCTTTTCTTCCCTCTTTCTTGAGTTTATTTCAATCATATTGTAAAGAGGGAGATTCTTGTAAGAAAAGTTACCTCAACCTAGCTTTGTGCAAAGGAGAGACTAGTGGAACTATTGTAGGCATGATTCACCAAGGACGAATCGATCGTGGATTAGCGGCAAGGGTTGTGAACCATGTTACATAACCTTGTTAGCGTTTGTTCTTTCATTTCTCTTTGCATTGTCTTAATTGTTCTACTTTAGCATTATATTTCCATTGCGCTAACCGTTGATTGTAGACGATTAAGCAAACAATTACCATCAACAAACATCTAGGCTATTCACCCCCCTCTAGCCGGCCACCAATCCTCCAACATTAACTTTATGTAAAACTAGGTCTCCCACTTGAAACATCCAGGGTATCACCTTTTTTTTGAAGTGTTGAATCCTTTGCTTGTATGCTTTAGCTCGGATTCAAGCCTGCTATCGTCTTTCTTCTAATAAGTCTAACTCGGTATTTCTCAATATTTGATTTTGCTCCGATTCATAAGCTTGTATTTGAGCACTGTTCACAATAGCCTCTACAAGGATAACTACCTCAATTCCATATATTAAAGTGAAAGGTGTTTATCCTTTTGCCTTCTTGGGTGTAGTTCGGTAAGCCCACAATATCCCTAAAAACTCGTCCACCTATTTCCCCCATTTAGCTCTCACCTTAGCCTTCAGTCCTTGTATAATAATCCTATTAACTACTTCTACTTGTCCATTAGCTTGAGAATGAGCCACTGAAGTAAAAGCCTATTGAATATTGAGACGTTGACACCATTCTCAAATTTTCTGCCCCTGGAATTGGCGTCCATTATCACTAATCATCTTCCTTGGATCCCCATATCGACAAACAATATTCTTCTATAAGAACTATATAACCGCACCTTCTGTGATCTTAGCCAGAGGTTCAACTTCCACCCATTTGGAAAAATATTCCATAGCTACCAATAGAAACTTCTTTTGTAAAGGAGTTTTAGGCATCAGACCGACTATGTTCATTCCCCGCTGATCAAAAGGACAAGAAGCGACCACAACCTTCATCAGCTCGATTGGCCTATCCGACCTATTGCCATCCGTTTGGTAGGCCTGACAAGTCTTGACCAAATGTACTATATCTTCATGGATGTTTGGCCAAAAGTACCTAGCCAATAACACCTTCTGAGTCAGAGCTCGACCTCCTAAATGACTACTATAACACCCCTCATGTATCTCTCTGAGTATTCAATCAACATCTTCCTTCCCTAGACATTTCAATAAAGGCCTGCCGAATGATGTCTTATATAAAATTTCATCAATAAGCACAAAGCGCTTCACTCTTCTCATTAAGGATGATGCTTCCCTAGGAACTAATAGAATATTTCCCTGTTACAGATAAGCCATTATATTTATCCTCCAATCGAGTGTATAAATTCAACGGTCACCTCTGTTAGTGCATATAAGCTCCACATATCTCCACAATGGCATGATATTGTCCACTTTGGGTCTAAGCCCTCATGGTTTTATTTTTGGGCTTTACCCAAAAGGCCTCATACCAATGGAGATATCTTTTTTCTTATAAGCACATGATCTTTTCCATGTCTTACCAATGTGGGACTTTGATTGTATTCCTCATACTCCCAACAATCCCCCCCTCAAACGAAGGACCACATTGGGCCCCCCCTCAAGCCTATCCCTCCTCGAAGGATTTTCTCTGCTTGATGTCCGATCTTCAACCCACCAGGACGTCCTGCCAGTTGTTCGGTCCCCCCGACCCAACTAGACTTCCTTCCTGATGTCTGGTTCTCTTGATCCGGACGTGGGAGCTCAACTTCCTTCGTTCGAGGTTCATGGCTTGACATGGACCATGGCTCTGATACCAATTGTTAGTGCATATAAGCTCCACATATCTCCACAATGGCATGATATTGTCCACTTTGGGTCTAAGCCCTCATGGTTTTATTTTTGGGCTTTACCCAAAAGGCCTCATACCAATGGAGATATCTTTTTTCTTATAAGCACATGATCTTTTCCATGTCTTACCAATGTGGGACTTTGATTGTATTCCTCATACTCCCAACAACCTCTTCTACATTGCACTCTACTAAGGAACAAGGAACTTCTATACAAAAAGGATCCTGAGATTTTAAATAAGTTAATGCACTAGCTAGATGAGCCAATTCATCTTCTTTCACATTCTCCTCCCTTAGGATTTGTCATAAACGTACCTCCTGAAAATGAGCCTTCAACTTCTCAAAAGCTTTAAAATACTTCTGTAGTCTTTCTTCATGGATAGTGAAAGTGCTCTGCATTTGGGAAACAACTAATTGAGAGTCGGAGTGTATCAGAACTAGGTCGGCTCCTACTGCCCGAGCCACTTGTAAGCCAGATAAGATAGTTTCATATTCATCCTCAATATTAGATGTCTTATACCCCAATCGTATGACTATATGGGTTTCCTTCTCTGAGGGAGACACTAGCAATATCCCTACTCCACTTCCTCCAACCCCCAAAGACCCATCTACAAAAACTCTCCATACAACCACTTCACCGAGCTTTCTTCAAGGTCCACTAGCACCTCAATCAGAAAATCAGCCAGAGACTGAGCCTTGATAGAAATTCAGGGATGATAGTGAATATCATATTCACTCAGCTCCACATCACATTTAGCCAATCTTCTAGAAAAATTTGGTTTAGTGACCACCCGACGTAACTCACTACTTGTCAACACATTCACTTGATGAGCTAGGAAATAAGGTCTCAGCTTGTGGGTAGTCGACACCAAAATATATGTCAATTTTTCTAACTCAGTATATCTCAACTCGACTCCCTTTAATATATGACTTGTATAATAGATAGGCTATTGCTGAGAACCTTCTTGTCTCAATAAAGCTGAACTGATTGCCCTTTTAGAAACGACTAGATATACCCATAGAGGTTCCACTGAAATAGGTTTAGCTAACAAAGAAAGCTCAGCCAAATACTTCTTCAACTCTTTGAAAGCCTGTTCAGACTGTTCAACCCATTGAAACCGAGTAGCCTTTATAAGGATCCGAAAGAAGGGTAGCTCCCGATCCACTGATCTGGCAATGAACTAAAATATTGAGACAATCCTTCCCACAAGCTTCTGCATCTCTTGTCGATGGGTGGTAGATTTCATATAGCACAACGTCTGCACCTTCTCTGGATTAGCTTGCAACCCTTTCTCTGTGACAATATACCCTAGAAACTTTCCATTCTTCGCTCCAAATAGACACTTCTTTGGATTCATCTTCATATTATAACACCTAAGTGTGGAAAATGCCTCCTCCAGGTCTGGTATTAAATTTTGACTAAGTCGAGATTTTACTAGGATATCGTCCACATATACTTTCACATTTCTGACTTTCTATTCAGCAAATATCTTATCCATAAGTCTTTGATATGTGACCCCAGCATTGTTAAGTCCAAAAGGCATCACTATATAGGAATATAGCACACCTGCTATCACAAAACTAACTTTTCTTTGATCCTTGCGAGCCCATGGAATTTGATGATACCCCTAATAAGCATCCATGAGTGAGACAACCTCATAATCTGTAGTAGAATCAACCAACTAAACAATACGAGACAAGAGGTAGTAATCTTTAGGGCAGACTTTATTCAAATCACGAAAATTAATACACATCCTCTGTTTCCTAGAGGGCTTGGGGACCAGGACTACATTTGATACCCATTCAGGAAATTGAATTTCTTTTACATGACCTGCTTATAGCAACTTCTTCACTTCTTCAACAATGACCTTGTTCTTTTTTGGCCCAAAGTGTCACCTTATCTGCTAGACCAGTCGAGCTCCTCGAATGATGTTCAAATGATGCTCCGCAACTCGAGGATCAATTCTAGTCAAGTCATGTAAATCTTTGGCAAAGATATCTTCATTTCTTCGCAAGAAGGCGATGAGCTCTTCTTCACCTCCAATTGCTTTGCCACCCGAGTGAGTTTTCCTGGGGTTATTTCCATAAACTCTTCTTCCTCCACTATCTCTTTCTTAGGTATGGCCTCCTCCAACACATATACTTCAGAAATGATAGGCGTCTTTCCTTTGGCATCATCCACCCGTGCTCTCTTTCTATCATCCTGAAGCATCTGCACATAACAACTCTGAGCGGCCTTTTGCTCTCCCCTGACCTCTCTAACTAGCTGGCCCATTGGAATTTTACTTTCTGATGATAAGGGGAAGCCACCACCTTCAAAGCTGATAAGAATGAATGACCAAGAATGGCATTGTATGCTAAAGGGGCATCCACCACCAGGAAAGGTGGCATGTTGGTCCTCTGATTCGGCTTCGTCCCTAGGGTGAGGGGCAGGGATATTTGACCTAAAGGTTGCACCATGTGCCCTGCAAACTCAAATAGAGGGGTCAAAACCTCTCCAGTTGTGCATTCTCTATCTGCATCTAGTTAAAAGCTTCCTAGAAGAGAATATTAATGAACTTCCTGAGTCCACAAGAACTCGAGCAACTTCATAGTTTGCAAGAGAAATTCTAACTATCAGTGCATCAGTATAAGCTAGAAGAATACCTTGTAGATCCTTGGGCCGAAAACTTATCTGAGGTGTACTCTGGGGTGCTCAGTCCTCCTCGATGGCTAGACTCTCCATCATGAAGGGCATAGGACTTTCAAGCTCGGTTGGAGTCTCCATCAGTGGATCCTCCATCAATTATATTGATAACCCCCATGTGATACTGATAGAAGAATAGAGTTGGGGGATTGTGGGGAATCCCTCTACATCCAACGGGGCATTAAAGGATACCCTGCTTATCATAAGCTTCGATTTCTCACCCCTTCTAGGTCTGGAGTAGGGGTAAGGCCTCAGTGGCCATGATGTAGAGGGGGAGATTATGGGGAGCTTCTAACATGAGGGGTGATGAGTGTGAATCACATGTATATTTTAGGGTTTATTTAGCATTTCATTCGCATAGAATGCATAAAACATAGCATGTTATTGCACTTTTAGTTCGAATAACTACGGTTTCTATGTTTTTTACTCTCAAGAGAAACAAAAACAACGGTTTCTATGTTTTTTACTCTCAAGAGGAACAAAATAAGGCATAATAGAGCCTTGGAGGAAAACCACGACGAAACGGGGAGCGAACGGAGCCACAATGCCATTGGAATTCCTAGTTTGCAACACACCCAGGGCTTGCCAAGTGGCATGTGTTAGGGCAATCTCTTGCCATGATTAGATTTTGATGTGTGTGGCAAAGGGTTTAAGTTAGTTTGTTATGTTGATTTGATATGTACGTTGAAGTCGTGCAGGACTTAGTAATTCGCACATGGAGCCGTGGCGAGTTTCACATCTCATGACTCGGTCCTTGAGTCGGTGAAGGATTGCTTTGCGGAAGCTGTGCACTTGGAGCATTCGAGGGACCGCCGGACGAGAAGCTTGGAGTGAAGCCGGAGGAAGTAGACTTCGAGGCAAGAGACGCGAAGGAGCATTGCAGAGCCGTGCGCCTGATGCTGCCGAGGGACGTGGCCGAGAACGAAGAGAACTTCGAAGGCGAGGGACTCCGAGGGATGAGAGTGAGCGAATGTAACCCGGGAAGGGGTAGTAGCTCATAGGTGAAACTTAGCCATTTGGCTAAGTTACAGATGGAATTTCCCGACACCAGTCGACTGCCATGGAATGGCAGTCGACTGCTCTGAGTCGATTGGGTTCGACTGGTGTCTGACTCATGGGCATTTGGGGCCCAAGCAGTCGACTGCTATCGACATCAGTCGACTACCAAGGGACGGCAGTCGACTGATAACACTGTGCACGGGCACAGAATGGAGTCGATCTCGCGGAGCACTCGACTGATTGACATCAGTCGACTGATGGGCGCCATCAGTCGACTGATGCCAATACCGTTGGATGGAATCCAACGTGGAAAGCGGCCGTTATTGGGCAACGGCTACGGGACCAGTCGACTGATCAAGGGCATCAGTCGACTGATCCTGTGTCAATGGGAAGAAACCCTCTTCCTCTATAAAAATAAAGGGGATGGGGCCTTGGGAGGCTAATGCTTATGCTCTAACAGTCTCCCAAAGTTCCCTAAAGTTTTCCATCCTCTTACTTGAGCTTATTTCCATTATATTTGTAAGAGGAGTGTTTTTGTGTAAAGAGGTTACCTCCACCTAGCTTTGTGCAAAGGAGAGATCTAGTGGATAGATTGCGGAGTGATTCACCATGGATGAATCGGACCGTGGATTAGCGGCGTAGCCGTGAACCACGTTATACCATCGTGTTAGCACTTGTTTTCTCATATTTCTATTTGCTTGTCTTTATTAGTCTTCCGCTTGCGCTAATTAGTTTTGTAGACAAGCAAATACCGGCATCCATCGGAAAAGGGCTATTCACCCCCCTCTAGTCGGCCGTACCGATCCCCCAACAAGTGGTATCAGAGACAGGTTGCTTGTCACCGGACTAACCGCCGCAACAAGCTCTACATCAAAAATGGCTGGCTCAAACATTCATCTGCCAAAGTTCAAAGGGGAATTCGCTTGGTGGAAGAAGCGAATGGAGGTATTTTTCGAGACCGATTTTGAAATTCTTTTAATCATGGAAAATGGTTTCGAATTGCCTAGGAACGATGATGGGGAGCCTTTGGAAAAATCGAAATGGAGCAAAAGACAAAGAGAGGAGTATTTGGCAAATTCAAAGGCCAAGCACCACCTCTACAATGTGCTCCCTCAACAAGAAGTAAATAGGATAGGGGAGTGTTCTAGTGCGAAGGTGATGTGGGAGAAGCTAGTGGAGCTTCATGAAGGCACCTCGGAAGCCAAACTTGCAAGGAGAGACCTCCTCCGCTCCCAACTATCCAACATAAAATTAGAAAAGGGAGAAAAGGTAACTTCATTGCATTCTAGATTTAAAGAAATTTTAATTGGGCTAACGAGTGTAGGAGAAAAGCTCTCCAACCGAGATATGGTAATGAAGGCCATAGATGCCTTTCCCCGGTCCTCAAGATGGAGCTCCATGGTGGATTCGTTTTACATCTCCAAGAACTTAGAAGTAAGCACCTTGGAGGAATTCTTCTCAACAATGGAGCTCCACGAGACAAGGCTTGAAGGAATACAAGAAGAGCCTAGAATCCAATCTTCAAGGGGAGTAGAATTGATGGAAAATAAGGGGAAGAAGAAGGTGGAGATCCCCTCCTCCTCCGATGATGAAGCATCCTCCTCCTCTTCCATGGATAGCACGGAAGAAGCATATATGGTAAGGAGGGTAAGGCGTGCTTTAAAAGGTTTTCATTTTAATAAATCTAATGATAGGAGGAAAAGACCAAGAGGAAAGGTGATTTGTTACAATTGCCAAGGAGAGGGACATATAAGGGATAATTGTCCCCTCCTAAACAAGAGCAAGGAAGAAAGGAAGAAGAAAGAAGAAAAGAAGAAGAAAAAGGGGAGTAGAAAGAAGGAAGAGGAGAAGAAGGCAAAGGAAAAGGGAAAGGCCATGGCATTCAAAGCAAAGACATGGGATGACCTTGCTTCCTCTTCCTCATCCGATGAAGAAGAGCATGTCTACTCCAACCTTGCATTGATGGCTTTCGATGACTTGGATTGCTCCTCCACCGAAAATGAAGAATCAAGCTCAAGTGGAGAGAGCTCAAGTGAAGGGGGAGCCTCCTCATCCTCTTCATCCGAAGAAGAAGAGGACATGGAAACTATGGTAACCAATCTTTCACCTAGTAAAATAGTTTCTATGATTTCTAGCTTAACTAAGGATTTATTTAGAGCTAAGAAGAAGAACAAAAACATGCTAGATCAAATTAAGGACTTAGAAAGTAAGTTAGAAAAAGCATGCTTAAATGATGATAATATTTCTTCTAGCTTAAATGATGCATGCTCACATGAATATATGTCATTTAATGTTAGTGATGCATGCATGGATGAAAATAGGGCTTTAAGAGAGAAAGTAGATTATTTAACCAAAGCCCTAGAAAAGTTTACAATTGGCTCAAATACATTGAACATGATTATAGGGAGCCAAAGAGCTAGCTTCAATAAGAAAGGCCTAGGATACAAAGAAAAGAAAAATGAAAAGGCCTATAAATGCCTAATTGCTAGGGGACAAGATAAAAAGAAGGTAATAGCTAGGAAATGGATCCCCAAGGAGTATCTTGTGAACCCCATAGGAAAGAATTTGTTTTGGGTTCCAAAATCCACCTTAAGGGTTAGAAAACCCCTAGGGTAGTCAACCATATGCAATTGACCTATATCATATTTTTGTTGACTTAGGATGGCGGGACAACATTTTTAAATAGTGTTAGGTGATGATAACGTGCCTATAAATAGTTAATAATGCTTAAATCATGATGATTAATGTAATTGCTATGTATGTTTGCAATCATGATTTATGATTTTGAGATTTGGCACGTCATCATGAGAAATAGGGTTAAATCATGTTTTAGGTGATAATTTGTTTATTATCATGACATAATACCTAATGCATGATAACAATTCAATGAATTCATGTATTTCATGATCATAATATAGAATTAATTGATATATGCCTTTATGATCATGAGGATTGTTAGGTTGATACTTAACCTTGATAGAATTGTATGAATATAATGGTTAAGTATATACAAATACCCCCTAGGATGCATCTCACACTCACCATAGGCTACTTTGATTGAAAACTTAGCATGGGTGAGATGTTAGGATGATACAAATGTCCACTAATGCCTATGGCATTTAGATGGTCATTTAAAGTATCAAAATAGCAATAATAGACCAATCATGGGGAAGGCTTATGTTTAATTCATAGACATATTGCCCAAAGATCATGGTTGGATATTTCATATGTTTTCAAAACAATTTCTTACCTTAAAATACATGTATTCATGTTTTGAAACAATTGGATGCAAAACTAGGTGTTAAACTTGATACTATCATGATAAAAAACCTAGTAGTTTTTAAACCTTTTTGATTTTTGGCAAATACGTGAAAATATAATGATTTTTCATAAAGACCTATTTTTCATTGATAAAGAATCTTACAAGAAATATGTTCCCCAAATTTCATAATTTTTCAAATTTTTTGGAATTTTTAATACATTTCTGAAATTCGGTCTGAAAATCAGAAAGTTACGAATTAGCGTGCGGTCATTGGTTATGCAGAACGGTCGATGGCCTGAAAATCAGAACGGTAAAGGCCAAATTTAGGTTTTGGACTAATGTTTGGTATTTTCCTTCTATTAGACTTGATGCCATAACTTAGTGTTAATCTTTTTGATGGTGTCAAAGGGGGAGAAAATATTATGTTTAAGTTAATTATGATAGGGGGAGAATGTGTAGAGAGATTTTCATGGATTAAGGGGGAGTTGCATGTTGCTATATCATGTTTATGTTTACATGCTTTCTTACCTTAGAAATTTTTATCAAATGTTTTTACCTAACTTAAACGGATTGCCACACATCAAAAAGGGGGAGATTGTTAGTGCATTCTCTTGCCATGATTAGGTTTTGATGTGTGTGGCAAAGAGTTTAAGTTAGTTTGTTATGTTTATTTGATATGTGCATTTAAGTCGTGCAGGACTTAGTAATTCGCACATGGAGCCGTAGCGAGTTTCACATCTCATGACTCGGTCCTTGAGTCGGTGAAGGATTGCTTTGCGGAAGCCGTGCGCTTGGAGCATCCGAGGGACCGCCGGACGAGAAGCTTGGAGTGAAGCCGGAGGAAGTAGACTTCGAGGCAAGAGACGCGAAGGAGCATTGCAGAGTCGTACGCCTGATGTTGCTGAGGGACATGGCCAAGAACGAAGAGAACTTCGAAGGCGAGGGACTCCGAGGGATGAGAGTGAGCGAATGTAACCCGGGAAGGGGTAGTAGCTCGTAGGTGAAACTTGGCCATTTGGCTAAGTGTCGGATGGGATTTCCCGACACCAGTCGACTGCCATGGAATGGCAATGATCGCCCGAGTCGATTGGGTTCAATCGGTGTCCGACTCATGGGCATTTGTTTAGCCGATCGCTATGGATCGGCAGATCATCTTGCCGACATCGGCCGATCGCTAAGGGAAGGCGTCCGATCGATAACACCGTCGCACGCACGTAATGGAGTCGATCTCGTGGAGCACTCGACTGATTGACATCAGTCGATTGATGGGCGCCATCAGTCGACTGATGCCAATACCGTTGGATGGAATCCAACGTGGAAAGCGGCCGTTATTGGGCAATGGCTACGGGATCAGTCGACTGATCAAGGGCATCAGTTGACTGATCCTGTGTCAACGGGAAGAAACCCTCTTCCTCTATAAAAAGGAAGGGGATGGGGTCTTGGGAGGCTAATGCTTATGCTCTAACACTCTCCCAAAGTTCCCTAAAGCTTTCCATCCTCTTACTTGAGCTTATTTCCATTATATTTGTAAGAGGAGTGTTTTTGTGTAAAGAGGTTACCTCCACCTAGCTTTGTGCAAAGGAGAGATCTAGTGGATAGATTGCGGAGTGATTCACCGTGGACGAATCGGACCGTAGATTAGCGGCGTAGCCGTGAACAATGTTATACCATCGTGTTAGCGCTTGTTTTCTCGTATTTCTATTTGATTGTCTTTATTAGTCTTCCGCTTGCGCTAATTAGTTTTGTAGACAAGCAAATACCAGCATCCATCGGAAAAGGGCTATTCACCCCCCTCTAGCCGGCCGTACCGATCCCCCAACAGCATGCCCATGCCTAACCTCGTCGACATGCCTAATTTCAGGTCGTGTCAAGTCTCCACAACACCTGACATGCCCAGGTTGTGCCAAATGGTATGGTCGTGCTGCGAGATAACCAGATCCCGATTTTTCTCAAGTCTGTTATGAATTTCTTGCAACGGATTTCCTAATTTTCTCTCCAAAAAATCTATAAAATGCCTCAGAGTTAAGGAGGAAGGCATTCAGAGAGGGAAAGGGGATTTAGAGAAAGGGATTCAAAGAAATCGAGGAGGAGTAACTCCGAGATAGGAAGAAGCCCATATGATGCTGACTAGTCTAAGTTTTATTCTTATTATATTCTAGTATCGGATGTCTTTTTATATTTCAATATCTTCTTATTTTCCAACTATGGAGTAATTCTCCTTGGTTATTGGATTAGGGAGTAGCTCTATGTCGTGTTTTCTTGGATGATTCTATTTATTTATTGATATGTATTTCGTGATTTGGTTCTATCGTATATTTTTTGGATTAACATTACGTAATTGCTATCCACTCTTCCGTGTGTCTTAGGGGTTAAGGGACGTACTTATCCATGAACCGAGACCCTGGATCCATAGAATCGAACGTGATGAATTAATTACAAGTAATGATTAAAGTCTAGATAACTTCATAGGGTTCTAGTGACAAGTTCCTACAGTGGCAAAGGTTATCTACGAACAGACATCATGTAAGTAATTTAATGTGAGAAAAATATATAGGATTTTATGAGTAGTTTTCTCATACATCTCATTACATTTTATACTTGTTTCATGCATATTCTACTCAACTGCTCCACTTGGCAGTCAACTGATAGAGCTAGCAGTCGACTGCCAAGAGCTGGCAGTCAACTGTTCGGCCAGAACTTAGACTCGAATACCAGTCAAGTCTCCAGTCGACTTGGAGCAGTCGACTGTCATATCATGTCCGTCAATTGATGTCAGGAAAACTCATCCGACACTTAGCCAATTGGCCAAGATCACCTAAGAGCTACCCCGACCCGAGTTACAATCGTTCACTCTCATCTCCCTTGGAGTCCCTCGCCTTTGAAGTTCTCTTCGTCCGACCACGTCCCTCGGATGCGCCAAGCGCACGGCTTTGCAACGTCATCCTTCGCGTCTCGCCCTGAAGTCTACTTCCTTCGGCTTCACTCCAATACTCCTCATCCGGCGATCCCTCGAATGCACCAAGCACACGGCTTCCGCAATGCATATTTCACCGACTCAAGGACCGAGTCATGAGATGGTGAATCTTGTCAATGCTATCATCATCCATGTGCGAATTACTAAGTTCTGCATTACTTCAACGCACATATCAAATCTATAACAACCTAACTTAAACTCATTTCCACACACATCAAAACCACATCACATGGGTTGCTTGCCTTAACAATCTCCCCCTTTTTGATGTGTGGCAATCCGTTTAAGTTAGGTAAAACAATTAACACAAAACAAAAGGCAAGAAAGCATGTAAGTAAACATGAGTATCAAACTCCTCGTTAAACATGCAACTCCCCCTTAAGACATGCTAATTCTCCCCTTAGCATGATTAACTTAAACCCTCATAATTCTCCCCCTTTGACACCATCAAAAACATTATACAAATATTATACACACATGTTATCAAGTCAAATGGAAGAAAATACCAAAACCAAACTCAAAACCTGATAAAATAGGTTACTGTACTCATGCACAGTACATCAGTCGACTGCATCAGAGCATCAGTCGACTGGCACCCAATTTTCAAGATTTTCTGATTTTTCGAATGAACTTCGGAAATGCACCAAAAATTATAAAAAATTCAAAAAATCATGAAATTTGGAGTACATATTTATAATGAGTTCCTTTATCAATGAAAAATAGTTTTTCATGAAAATTCATTCTATTTTCGAAAATTAGGCAAAAACTCAAAAGTTGTAAAATGTCTAAAGTTTGTATCATCTTTAAAGCCTAGTTTTGCCTTGAAACTTTTTAAAACATAAACTCACTGTTTATGAAACATGAGATGTTTTTAAATCATTTAAAATATCCAACTATAATCTACGGGTAATATGTCCATTGATTAAACATTTTTCTTTCCCCATAGTTGGTCTATGATTGCTCTATTGATACACTTAATGACCCATCTAAATGTCATAAGCATTAGTGGACCATTTGTGTCATCCTATCATCTCACTCATGTTATGTTTTCAATCAAAGTAGCCTATAGTGAGTGTGAGATGTACCTAAAGGTATTTATACTTAACCAAAATTTACCTAACCAAAATTTCATGTAATTCTACCCATGGTTAAGTGTCATGCATCCTAAAGCCACCCAACATGATCATAAAAACATGTATTATCAATCATGATCAAATGTTATCAATAATTGCATATCATGATCAAAAATCAAATATTATTATAATTCCATATTATGATCACATTATCATCACCCAACACTTAATTCAAAAACTACCACTCTCATTATCCTAAGTCAACCAATTAACATGATATAAGTTAAGTTCACTATGGATGACTATCCTAGGGTTTTTCTAACCCTTGAGGATGGATTTGAGAACCCAATATAAGTTCTTTCCTATAGGGTTCACCAAAAACTCCTTAGGGATCCATTTTCTAGCTACCATTTTATTTTTAGCTTGACCCCTAGCAATCAAACAATAATAGGCCTTTTCATTCTTGGTCCCCTTATATCCTAGGCCTTTCTTATTAAAAACTTACCCTTTGGCTCCCAATTATCATATTTAAGGTGTTGGAGCCTATAGTGAATTTTTCTAAGGCTTTAGTTAGGTGATCTACCTTTTCCCTTAAAGTCTTATTTTCATCAATACATGCATCACTAACATTAAAAGGAATATAATCATTATGTGAGCATGCATTTTCTAGTTTTTCTTCTAAGGCCTTAATTTGATCAAGCATGCATTTATTATTTTTTTTAGCCCTAAATAGTTCCTTAGTTAAATTCGAAATCATAGACATAATTTTCTTGAGAGGGAGATTCGTTACCTCACTTACCAAATCCTCTTCCGATGATGAGGATGAAGATGAAGCTCCTCCTACACTTGAGCTCTCCTCCTCACTTGTGCTTGCTTCTTGTTCGGAGGATGAGTGGGAGTCCAAGTCTTCTATTGCCATTAGGGCAAGGCTTGTGAAAGCTTCTTCTTCGAATGATGATGATGATGGATCATCCCACGTCACCGCTTTAAGGTTGTGGGGCTTTGACTTCTTCTCCTTCTTTTCTTCTTTCTTCTTCCCTTCTTTCTTCTTGTCATGCTTCTTCCTTTCTTCTTTTCTCTTGTTCAAGAGGGGACAATCATCCCTTATGTGCCCCTCTCCTTGACAATTGTAGCAAATAATCTTCCTCCTTGGCCTTCTTCCCCTATCATGAGATTTGTTAAATTTAAAACTTTTTAATGCATGCCTTACCTTCCTTACCATATATGCTTCCTCATTGCTATCCATTGATGAGGAAGATGAATCTTCATCAGATGAGGAGGGTGGCATCATCTTCTTCTTCTTTCCCTTGTCGGCCATTAGTGCTATTCCCTTTGGCTTTAAACTTGGTTCTTCAATTATCCCTTCAAGCCTTGTCTCATGAAGCTCCATGGTGGAGAAAAACTCTTCTAGAGTGCTTACCTCTAGATTTTTCGAAATATAAAAGGAGTCCACCATAGAGCTCCACTTTGAAGACCGGGGGAATGCATCAATAGCCTTCATGATCATGTCCCGGTTCGATAGTTTTTCACCTATGCTTGATAAACTGGTTATTATTTCTTTAAATTGAGAATGCAACAATAATACCTTCTCTCCCTTTTCTAACTTGATGTTATTCAATTAGGAGCGAAGGAGGTCTCTTCTTGCTAGCTTGGCCTCAAATGTGCCTTCATGAAGCTCCACTAGCTTCTCCCACATCTCTTTGGTGCTAAAACATTGTCCTATCCGATTTATCTCTTGTTTGGGGAGCACATTGAAGAGGTGGTATTTCTCTTTTGAGTTTGCAAGGTGCTCCTCCCTTTTCTTCTTGGTCCATCGTGATTTCTCAATTGGTTCACCCTCTTTATCCCTAGGTATATCGAAACCGGATTCCATGATTAACATAATATCAAAATCCGTTTCGAAAAATACCTCCATACGCTTCTTCCACCATGCGAATTCGCCCTCAAACTTAGGTGGATGGATGTTGGAGCCGGCCATCTTTGTTGTCGTGCTTGTTGCGGCGGTGAGTCCAGTGATAAGCAACCTTTGCTCTAATACCATTTGTTGGAATGTCGGTGGCCGGCTAGAGGGAGGTGAATAGCCCTCTTTCATTGATGGTGGAATTTCGATTGCTTCTTGATCGTCTACACTTAAGATTAGCGCAACAGAAATATAAACAATAAAAACAATTAAGAAGACAAGCGCTAACAAACCAATGTAACGTGGTTCATGGCCCTTTCCGCTAATCCATGACCGATTCGTCCAAGGTGAATCACGCCTACACAAATCCACTAATCTCTCCTTTGCACAAAGCTAGGTAGAAGTAACCTTTCTTACAAGAATCTCTCCTCTTACAATAAGATGAAATTAATCACAAGGAAGAGGAGGAAAATCTTGTTGGGCACTTGGGAGATGTTTAGAGGTTAAGCATTAACCCCCCAAGATGACCCAAGGCCTCTTCTTATAGGGAAGAGGTCATTCTTCCCGTTGGGCAGCTAGCAGTCGACTGATGCCTCGATCAGTCGACTGTTGTTTTAGTCGTTGCCTCGCAACAACTTCTTCCACGTTGGATTCCAACCAATGGCTCCCATCGGATCGTGATCGTGCCCATCGGATCGGGATGGAGCCATGATCGAGTGCTCAGCAGCGGTCGACTCTCCAACAACATTTGTACTGAACCCTCGACATCAATCGATTGCTCCACTTGGCGGATCGATGGAGAAAAGCGATCGAGAACCAAGAGTCGGCAATGATGCTCACGAACTTGGACTCGAACACCAGTCGAGTCTCCAATCGACTTGGAGCAGTCGACTGTCATATCTGTAGGTGATCGATAGGCCGGCTAGAGGAGGGTGAATAGCCCTCTTTCATTGGATAATGTTATTTGCTCATCTACGAACAAGATTAGCACAAGCGGAATATGAAAATACAAATAGATAAAAACAAAGCAAAAGATAAGCAAGAATACACACAATGCAAACACCGAGATGTAACGTGGTTCACGGCTACGCCGCTAATCCACGATCCGATTCGTCCAAGGTGAATCACTCCTTAATCTTTCACTAGATCTCTCCTTTGCACAAAGCTAGGTGGAGGTAACCTCTTTTACACAAAAACACTCCTCTTACAAATATAATGGAAATAAGCTCAAGTAAGAGGATGGAAAGCTTTAGGGCACTTTGGGAGAAGATTAGAGCATAAGCATTAGCCACCAAAAAGCCCACACCCTCTCTTTTTATAGAGAGGGTTGATTTTTTCCCGTTGGCTGCCACCCGATCAGCCTTGCCTCGGCGATCACGCCTTGGCGCCAATCGCCGCCACTTCAACGACCTCCGAACACGTCGAATCCCGACCGTTGTAGTCCAACGGAATACTTGGCAGTCGACTGATGGTCCCATCATTCGACTGCTACCTCCGTAGTCGACTGCCCAGTCGACTACGAGCGGTTCTGTGGCCCAAACCTTCTTAATCAGTCGACTGCTGCCTTCAGCAGTCGACTGCCTCCATATGATAGTCGACTGCTGGGCCAAAATCCACTCTTGACTCAGTCGGATACCAGTCGAACCCATTCGACTCAGAGCAGTCGACTGATGTCGGGAAAACTCATCCGACACTTAGCCATTCGGCAAAGTTCACCTAATGAGCTACTTACAATTCACTCATTCTCTCATCTCACTCGAAGTCCCTCGCTGAAGCTCTCTTCGTTCGCGGCCACGTCCCTCGGCAGCATCAGGCGCACGGCTCTGCAATGCTCCTTCGCGTCTCTTGCCTCCGAAGTCTGCTTCCTTGGCCTCGCTTCAAGTCATCTCGTCCGGCGGTCCCTCGGCAGCATCAAGCGCATAGCTCTGCAATGCTCCTTCTCTGACTCAAGCACGAGGTTCTGAGTGGTGAACCCGCCAAGGCTTCATGTGTGAATTACTAAGTCCTGCAAGACTCCAACGCACATATCAAACCATAATAACACCCTAACTTAAACCCTTTGCCACACACATCAAAACCATATCACGGCAAGAGATTACCCTAACAATCTCCCCCTTTTTGATGTGTGGCAATCCGTTTAAGTTAGGTAAAAACATTTGATAAACTATTAAGAAAGGAAAGCATGTAAATAAACATGATTAGTAACTCTCCCCCTTAATACATGAAACTCCCCCTAAATATGTTCACCCATACTTAAACATATAGTTTTCTCCCCCTTTGACACCATCAAAAAGATTAAAACAAGTTTATATATCATGGCATCAAGTCTAGAGAGTAACATAACCAAAAACATGCCTTAAAACTATGTATCAAAAATTGTTGGGCTGTTTTTCAGGTGAGCAGTCGACTGCTATCAGTATGGCAGTCGACTGGCACAATGAATTCCGAAATTTTGATTTTCTGGACGAATTTCTGAAATGCATTATAAATTCCGAAAAATTCAAAAAATAGTGAAATTTGGGGAACACATTTCTTGTAAGTATATCTATCAATGAAAAATAGTTTTCCATGAAAAATCATTATATTTTCCGAGATTTGCTAAAAATCAAAAAGCTTTAAAAACCACTAGTTTTTGAGCATGTTAGTATTCATTTTAACACCTAGTCTTGCTTTGGATTGTTTCAAAACATGAACATATAGATTTTAAAGTAAGAAATTGTTTTGAAAACATGTGAAATATCCAACCATGATATTTGGGCAATATGTCTATGAATTAAACATAAGCCTTCCCCATGATTGGTCTATTATTGCTATTTTGATACCTTAAATGACCATCTAAATACCATAGGTATTAGTGGACATTTGTATCATCCTAACATCTCACTCATGCTAAGTTTTCAATCAAGGTAGCCTATGGTGAGTGTGAGATGCATCCTAAAGATATTTGTATGTACTTAACCATTAATTTCATTCATTTCTACCCATGGTTAAGTATCAACCTACTATCCCAAATAATCATAAAGACATGTATGAATTAATTTCACATTATGATCATGAAACAAATATATTCATCAAATTGTTATCATGCATTAGGTATTACATGATGATAATAAATCAAATATCACCTAAAGCATGATTTATCTATTTATAGGTGAATTATCATCACCTAACACTATTTCAAAAATGTTGTACCGCCATCCTAAGTCAACCAACATATGATATAGGTAAATTGCATATGGTTGACTACCCTAGGGTTTTCCTAACCCTTTAAGATGGATTTTGGAACCCAAAATAAGTTCTTTCCTATTGGGTTCACTAAATATTCCTTAGGGATCCATTTTCTAGCAATTACCTTCTTCTTGTCTTGACCTCTAGCTATTAGGCATTTATAGGCCTTTTCATTTTTCTTTTCCTTATATCCTAGGCCTTTCTTGTTGAAGCTTGTCCTTTGGCTCCCTATGATCATGTTCAAGGTGTTGGAGCCTATAGCAAACTTTTCTAGGGCCTTGGTCAAATAGTCTACCTTTTCCCTTAAAGCCCTATTTTCTTCTATGGATGCATCATTAACATCCAAAGGCATATAATTATCATGTAAGCATGCATCATCATCATTATCATTCAAACATGTTTTTTCTAATTTTTGCTCTAAATCTTTAATTTGATCAAGCATGGTTTTATTTTTCTTCTTTGCTCTAAATAAATCCTTAGTGAGACTAGAAATCATAGAAACTATTTTACTAGGTGAAAGATTAGTTACCTAAGTTTCCATGTCTTCTTCTTCGGATGAGGAGGTAGAGGAGGTTCCCCCTTCACTTGAGCTCTCTCCACTTGAACTTGATCCTTCATTTTCGGAGGAGGAGCAATCCAAGTCGTCAAAGGCCATTAGGGCTAAGTTGGTTACAAAAGCATTCTCCTCTTCCGATGATGATGAAGATGATGAGGAGGGGTCATCCCAAGTCCTTGCCTTTAAAGCTTTGGTCTTCCCCTTTTCTTTGGCCTTCTTCTCTTCTTCCTTCTTTTTGCTCCCCTTCTTCTTCTTCTTTTCTTCTTTCTTCTTCCTCTCTTCTTTGCTCTTGTTTAGGAGAGGACAATTGTCCCTTATGTGTCCCTCTCCTTGGAAATTGTAAAAAATTACCTTTCCCCTTGGTCTTCTTCTCCTATCATTAGATTTATTAAAATGAAAACCTTTTAATGCACGCCTTACCCTCCTTACCATATAGGCTTCTTCCGTGCTATCCATGGAGGAGAAGGAAGATGATTCATCGGAAGAGGAAGGGATCTCTATCTTCTTCTTCCCCTTATGTGTCATCAAGGCTACTCCTCTTAAAGGTTGAAACTTTGGCTCTTCTTGTATTCCTTCAAGCCTCGTTTCGTGGAGCTCCATTGTTGAGAAGAACTCCTCCAAGGCGCTCACTTCTAGATTCTTGGACATGTAGAAGGAGTCCACCATTGAGCTCCATTTTGATGACCGGGGAAAAGCATCAATTGCTTTCATGAGCATGTCCCGGTTGGAGAGCCTTTCTCCTACACTTGTTAGTCCAATCAAAATTTCTTTAAACCTAGAATGCAATGAGGTTACCTTTTCTCCCTTTTCTAATTTTATGTTGGATAGTTGGGAGCAGAGGAGGTCTCTCCTTGCAAGTTTTGCCTCCGAGGTGCCTTCATGAAGCTCTACTAGCTTCTCTCACATCTCCTTCGCACTAGAGCATTCCCCTATTCTATTCGCCTCTTGTTGGGGGAGTACATTGTAGAGGTGGTGCTTGGCCTTTGAATTTGCCAAGTATTCTTCCCTTTGCCTCTTGCTCCACCTTTCTTTCTCCAATGGCTCCCCATCTTCATTCATAGGCAATTAGAAACCGTTTTCCATAATCAAAAGAATTTCAAAATTGGTCTCGAAAAATACCTCCATTCTCTTTTTCCACCAAGAGAATTCCCCTTCGAACTTCGGTGGGTGAATGTTTGAGCCGGTCATTCTTGAATGTGCTTGTTGTGGCGGTTAGTCCTCAACAAGCTGTCCTTAGCTCTGATACCACTTGTAGGTGATCAATCGGCCGGATAGAGGGGGGTGATTAGCCCTCTTTCATTGGATAATGGTATTTGCTCGTCTACAAACAAGATTAGCGCAAGCGGAATATGCAAATACAAATAGATAAAAACAAAGCAAAAGATAAGCAAGAATACAAACAATGCAAACACCGAGATGTAACATGGTTCACGGCTACGCCGCTAATCCACGGTCCGATTCGTCCAAGGTGAAACACTCCTTAATCTTTCACTAGATCTCTCCTTTGCACAAAGCTAGGTGGAGGTAACCTCTTTTACACAAAAACACTCCTCTTACAAATATAATGGAAATAAGCTCAAGTAAGAGGATGGAAAGCTTTAGGGCACATTGGGAGAAGATTAGAGCATAATCATTAGCCACCCAAAAGCCCACACCCTCTCTTTTTATAGAGAGAAATGATTTCTTCCCGTTGGCCGCCACCAGTCGACTGCTGCCCTTGGCAGTCGACTGCCGCCACTTCAACGGCCTCCGAACACGTCGAATCCCGACCGTTGTAGTCCAACGAAACACTTTGGCAGTCGACTGATGGATCCCATCAGTCGACTGCTGCCTCCGTAGGTGACTACTCAGTCGGCTACGAGCGGTTCTGTGGCCCAAACCTTCTTGATCAGTCAACTGCTTCCTTCAGCAGTCGACTGATGGTCTCGGCAATCGACTGCCTCTGTATGGCAGTCAACTGCTAGGACAAAATCCACTCTTGACTCAGTCAGATACCAGTCGAACCCATTCGACTCAGAGCAGTCGACTGTCATTCCATGGCAGTCGACTGATGTCGGAAAAACTCATCCGACACTTAGCCATTCGGCCAAGTTCACCTAATGAGCTACTTACAATTCACTCATTCTCTCATCTCACTCGAAGTCCCTTGCCGAAGCTCTCTTCGTTCGTGGCCACGTCCCTCGGCAGCATCAGGCGCACGGCTCTATAATGCTCCTTCGCGTCTCTTGCCTTCGAAGTCTGCTTCCTTGGCTTCGCTTCAAGTCATCTCGTCCGGCGGTCCCTCGGCAGCATCAAGCACACGGCTCTGCAATGCTCCTTCTCCGACTCAAGCACGAGGTTTTAAGTGGTGAACCCGCCAAGGCTTCATGTGCGAACTACTAAGTCCTGCAAGACTCCAACGCACATATCAAACCATAATAACACCCTAACTTAAACCCTTTTCCACACACATCAAAACCATATCACAGCAAGAGATTGCCCTAACAATATCATTGTAGTCGACTAATGTCGGAAAAACTCATCCGACACTTAGCCAATTGGCCAAGATCACCTAAGAGCTACCCCGACCCAGGTTACAATCGCTCACTCTCATCTCCCTTGGAGTCCCTCGCCTTTGAAGTTCTCTTCATCCGACCACGTCCCTCGGATGCGCCAAGCGCACAGCTTCACAACGCCATCCTTCGGGTCTCGCCCTGAAGTCTACTTCCTTCGGCTTCACTCCAATGCTCCTCATCCGGTGGTCCCTCTGATGCACCAAGCGCACAGCTTCCGCAATGCATCTTTCACCGACTCAAGGACCAAGTCATGAGATGGTGAATCTTGCCAATGCTATCGTCATCCATGTGCGAATTACTAAGTCCTACATGACTTCAACGCACATATCAAATCCATAATAACCTAACTTAAACCCTTTGCCACACACATCAAAACCACATCACATGGGTTGCTTGCCCTAACAATGCCTTCTAGCTGCCTCCATCAGCCTCACGCTTATCGGATCCCTCTGAGTCCTCCACAACTCATTCACCCAGTACGCTAGCCTTCAAGTGTTTCCTTTGGCTATATCATGCTAATCGAGTACCTTAGCCTAGATCTCAGCCTTCTAGCCACTTCCATCAGCCTCACGCCTCTTGGATCCCTCGAGTCCATGACTCTTCATCCTCGTGCTAGCCTTCAAGTGTTTCCATCAGCCTAGTCATGCTAGCTGGTCTACCTTTGCCAAAGTTCACTTGGACTTTATGCCGCCAAGACAATACACTTGGACTTAAGCTGCCAAGACTTCACCTTTGGACTTTTCCCTTGCCAAGTATCCATACTTTTTTGCCAAGACCCATGCTTGGACTTTTCATGCCAAGACCATTCTTGGACTCTCCATGTCAAGTACCCATGACTTAGGCTTTCCAATTGCCAAGACCCATTCTTGGACTTTCATTAGAAACTACCCATGACTTGGACTTTCCCATGACAATCACATTGTCAATCCATTTGTCAAACATCAAAACACTACTCGAGCTCAACTCGAGTCTGGTCAATAGTGACCCGGGTCGATTGCACCAACATACCCCACCCTTTAGTCCTCCTGCATCCAGGCATCGACCATAACTTTATTTATCATCACGTCTAATTGAGAAGGCAATATGGAGATAGGAGTTTCTTTAGGAGTAGAAACCGCAAGAGGAGGAATCTCTTGAAGCTACATCTCTACGTCTTACTCAGAATGTTCCCGCAGATGGCACCAACTGATGCAGCTTAGATTTTTCTCCCTTAGATTAGATTGTCGAGGATAGGTTCTCTCCAACTGCGGAAGTAAAGATCTCCTTGCTCCCTTCCTGTGAAAGTTAACAAACGTTAAACCACCACCAGCCTACCTGGTGGAGGTCCTCCGATACTTAAGTTAGAGCTTGTATGTGGAGGAGAAGCAAGTAGTCGCAGTAAGAAAGAAGAATACAATAACGAAAATAGCAAGTGTAAGAATAATGAGATCAGATCCCCGTCTCATCTTCCCTCTTCTCCTTTTATATTTGCTCAAGCATTAGGGCAACATGTAGTGTAACAAACTACGAGAATCACCGTCCACGTGGAAAGCCACACATATCAAGATGATGGTGTTGTTAGGATGTTAGAGAATTGTTATATAAGGAATCTTCCATGGGATCTACGAGGTGTCTTCAATCTGTTACTAAAGATGGTGACATGTATGAATGAACTCTAACAAGCCATTAAAGGAATATTGCATGAGGTTCCACCCTAACTAAAAAATAACTCTCTATCACCTTCCTAAATTGCTCCTTCTCGACTCGATGTCTTGCCTACCTCATGAGTCACCCCTTCCTGACTCATCACTTCACTTTCTCCCCAAGTTGGTCCTTCCCGACATGACACTCCACTTTCTCCCCGAGCTGTTCCTTCCCAACTCAGCACTCCACTTTCTCCCCGACTTGTTCCTTCCTAACTTAGCACTCCACCTTCTTCCCGAGTTGTTCCTTCCTAGCTCAACATTCTGCCCTATTCCAAAACTATTCCTTCCAAACTCGGCATTCCACCTTCTTCCCAAACTATTCCTTCTCAACTCGGCACTCCGCCTTCTTCTCGATCTGCTCCTTGCCGGTTCAGCACCCGGTCCACTCTTTGAGTTATTTCCTTCTACTTAAGCAAATTATTGCAATATCACTCAGAGAAAAGACTAAGTGGATGTACATTAAAGAGGATTAATTTTTGTATAAATTGATCGAGCTAAACTAGTCGATTGGATAAATCAATCTGGATGAGCTGATTCGACTGGACTAGTTGGACAAATCTAGTTGCCCAATTGGTCAGCCTGCTTGGATGAGTTATGTTAGAATTTTGACATCGCTAGAGAGGGGTGGAGGAAGTGAATAGCAATTTTGTACTTGATCTTTATCTTCGTACTCGTACTTGTCTATAAAATATTAATATAGTGAAAACAAAATAAAAATAAAAATAAAATACAACAAGCACACAATGTCGAAATTTTATGTTGTTTAGAATCTCCAATTTCTACTCTACGACCTTGCTTCTAACGATAGATCACCACTATCCTTTCTCCTTCTCAAAAACCTCTCGGAGGTAGAGAAACCTCTTACACCTGTTCTTGTACAACAAATACAATCAAACACAAATATACAATGGAAATGAGAGAATAAGAATAAAAAACACTTTAAACAATACATTCTTGCTCGTTTGTAGTTTGATTGCATTGGAAAGCCTTTGAAAGGTCTAGAATGCAGCAACAACTTCCCTTCAAAGTCTCCAAGAACAATATCTTCAAATCACCACGTAACTCTCTTTTATAGGGTCACAATCGAGCTGATTTTTACCTACCAATTGACTAGCTTTACTCCCAGTTAATTGATTTTCAACCATAACTCAACCTGACACTCAAATGGCTCAATCTATATCAGATTATGGTCTATTAGTTGATTGGCCTTGACCATTAGTCAATTGTCAACTCTTCTATGCCTTGCTACAGTATCACTAGTCGACTGATCAACCTTATTAGTCGGTTGGCCAACGTTCTGTGCTTGGATACAGTGTCGCCAATCGACTGATCAACCCCATCAGTCGACTGGTAGCTTTTAGTCGAGTTGGGAGTTGAGTTTTCAACTCAAAGAAGCTCGAACAGTGTCACCAGTCGACTGGTATACCTTAACAATCGACTAGAAAATATTTTATCTTGCTATAGTGTCACCAATTATTCTGTACCATAACAATTGACAATAAAATATTTTGTGCCTTAATACAGTGTCACCAGTCGACATGTAAATATTCTATGTACTAAATTTGTCATTTCCGACCTCATCAGTTGACTGCAACCAGTTAAGTGCCCAATATTTTATTTAGTGTTGGGGTTGAAAATACTATTCATAGGCTGAAGACACTATAGCAGTCGACTGCACTATAGAAATCAACTGTTACTATAGTAGTCGACTGATTTTCATGATTGAGTTCAACAATTGCTCGAACAGAAATACCAGTCGACTGGTAACAATTAAAATTCCCCTAGACCTCTGATTTTAGAGTTTGGAATGCACCAATCAACTAAAACCTAAGTTTCATCCTTAACATTAAGCTAACTCTCGTTTCACCTAGTATCCGATTGAGCTAAACCTATCAAGATTTTTCTTATCCATCATTCGACCACCCTTGACCTGTCGAGATCTCACTTACTTAGCAACTCGCTTACTTACATCAGATTACCTTGACCTATTGAGACTTTGCTTGCCTAGCATCTGATCACCTTGATCTATCGGGACTTCACTTGCCTAGCATCCAGTTACCTTAATCTGCTGAGACTTCACTTGCCTAACATCTAATCACCTTGACGTGTTGGGACTTCACCGACACTAAACATCTAGTCCTCCTTAACTTGTTTGAACTTTTCCTCTCGTATCTAGCATCCAATCAATCTCAATCTGCCAGAACTTTCCATCACCAAACATCTGGTTCTCCTTGTTGGAGATTCCGGGATCATGCGCAACAGAATAATTGAATAAAATATTTTTTATTACATCTCATACATCCCCTGGGGGCCAGGAAAACTTTCTTTGGCATAACCACATGTAAACACACAAAAGGAGAAGGAGAAGTTATACCTTCAAGATTCTTTCGAATCCGTCAAAACAACAAGCTTGCCTCTATCAGTATCCACGCTGAGATCACCTGAGATAACTCCTAGGGCAGCAAGCCTTTGTCTTCGATTGGTGCTAGCTAACCGGCGGAGACAAGAGAAGAAGAGAGAGAAAGATTGCTACCAAGGAAGAAAACCTAAGAAAAACTCTCTCTCCAAAGATTATCAAGGGATCTATTTATAGTTCTCTTGATTAGGTCATCTTAGAAGGCTTAAACTGAACCTATCTTACCATAATTATCCCATAATTAAGGTAAGAACAACCCAAAAAATTTCCATAAGAGAAATCTCCAAAAATGATGGAACTGCGACATGGCCATGTGTCTTACCCATGGTCGGTCATGCCAAAAGGCATGGTCGTGTTAGGACACACGGCCAGTCGTGTGTCCTTCTGGGCACAACTCAGCTTTTGTTCATTTTTGGTCAGAGCTAGGCACGGCCCGTGCTAGGTTAGGCACGACGGTGTGAGGCTATGTATGGTTTGTTTGAGTTCATTTAGGTGTGATATGTCTATGATAAGTCTAACAAGGCCATAGGAGGTTTTATAGCCTCCGTTTTGCACCCCCTTGGTCTAGGCCAACCAGATATATCCTCTCTCATCGAGAATCTCATTCTCAGAATTGTTTTACATCTCGAGATCACCCGTAGTGCATGTGACCCAATAGGTTCCCAATTATGTTGGTCATTCATAATTAATCCCTTAATTATGAATAGATAATGAGTGGTACCTAGTAGTACATCATGACCCTCAATTGACCGAAAAGTCTAAATCGACTCCAGAACATTTCTGAACCCCTTAACAACTACAGTTGTTTGTGTCTTATTCCTTTCACTCATCCTATACCCACTTGGTTGAGGACATAATCTATGTGTTCATCCTCACTAGGCTGACTACGTCACACCTATCCCAAGATAGTTTCCTTGTCCTGTGGATTCAAGTTACTCCTTTATGTTCCTAAGAAGATCATCTTCTTAACATGTTTTCTCTAGCCAAAGACTTATGAGTAACAATCCTGACAAGAGACCTAGGGTATACATCTCCTTTATCAGGATTAGTGAATCCTCTGTGGACTATTCAAACACTTTCGATCACTTTGGCTCATACCCAATCATCCCGGAGTTACACCTCCTGTGGAGATGGTACGAAGAATTCAAAGTATAAGTTGTCATGATCAAGGTGACTTGAATACCTCAAGTCTAAGGAAGCTCGCACTCGAGCTGCAATGAGATATTCAACGACATATAGAACCATATGAAGTCTCATAGCAAGTCACTCCAATGAACTAGTTACCATAACTAGCATCCACATGTTCACTCTCAGCATCCCTATGCTTCCATTCAATGAGTACCAAATGCTTGGATAAACTAAGGAGTATAACATGTGCTAGTCTCACAGAATTGATGATGTTCAATCTCATCAATTAATCAACTAGGGATAGTTTCAATATTTAGATGATTACAAATGATAAGATAACCACTAATTGTGATCCAATCATAATTTCTTTCATGTCATGCATCGTATTGTGGAATTCAGTATATGAGTTTAAGATCCAATCAAATACATAAATAATGTATACTCAAATAGTGAATTTTATTAATAACGTCTAAGGCGATTGCCTTAGGACACCTCTCGATTACATCACTCCTTGACCTGTTTAGACTTTCCATCTCATGCCAATTGTCCGATCAACCTTGACCCATTTAGTCTTCACACTAGCCAACTCCCTATTAGATTTTCGACCACCAAATGTTCAATACTCCATGAACAACTTAGATTTCTCACATACCAACTACCTATTGGACTTCCAACCACCAAATATCCGATCCTTCCTGATCCACTTGGATTTCTCACTTGCCAATTCTCCATTGGATTTCCGACAATCAAGTGTTCGGGCTTCACTGATCTACTTGGATTTCTAACTTGTCAACTCTCTGTTGAACTTCCAACAATATGTCAAGTGGCTAGTCCTCCCTGACCCACGACTTTCACAACTTGTCAAGTATTAGTTCAATCTTGACCTACTTAACTTCACGCTCAACTTTGACACTACATGCATCATCGATCGATCTGATCCAATGATGACTACACCAATAATCTTCTTCTTCATCACACAACTTCGAATATCCCATACCATCCTATTGGAGAGCATTTGATGCACTAAGGGGTGAATAGAATCTTTGCAATTTCTTCGTTCGATCGCATTCGTGCTCATCTACAACTTGTTAGTATGCAACGGAATACAAAATGCAAATACAAACAAATATGAAACATGAAAACACATGCACAAGACAACAATTTTTACATGGTTCAGAACATACAATTCCTACTCCACGGTCGGGCTTTAGTGTCTACTCCACTTAACCTTGTCTCCTTCTCGGCAACCGCTGGAGGGGGAGAAAACCTCTTACAATGAGATTACAACAACCAAGTGTAGGATCAAGAAACACTAGAGGGGTGGTGAATAGAGTTCGGAAAACTTTCTTTTCTTCAATTAAAAACAAAGTATGCAGCGGAATAATTAAGAACAAAGACACACTTTATTTTTACTTGGTTCACAACCAATCGATTACTAGTCCAAGGCCCCGTGATCCTTGATTGCTTCTGTTGGCTAATTCACTAAAAGTTCTCTTCCTTGTTAGAGGTAAGAGACAAATGAAAGGTACAAAGAATGTAGAGGACAAGGTAACACTCCTACCCCTCCTCTTAGCAATGAAAAACCCCAAAGAATAAGAATAATATTAACTAAATAAACACTACCGACTTAAGTGAATGAGTTGTTGAAGCACGGTCAGCATAACAATGTCGTTGCATGATGAAGAGCACTTGGATCGATGGAGCACTTTTGGAAGCCTTTCAAGTTGATAAAAAATGAGTGATTTGCCTCTCCTTTTATAGCATTTTGAACCCCATCTTGTTGAGATCTAGATTTGGGTCAAACATCAGCATCACACCTCCTTTAGTGGATCTTATCTTGACTCTCCTCGAAGTGATCAGCTTGACTAGCAGTCGACTGATGGTAGTCTAGTTGACTGTCATTTTCCTCCAGCCGACTGATAGCTTGATAACTCACCTGCAACACATGGTTAGCACAAGAATCTTTATCGATAGCAAATTCAATGGTCCTATACCGTCTGACCTTAACTTAGACCTTCCTCCAAAAGTCTTATTCGGATCGTCTCCTACGGTTGTCCCTATATGGAGGACACATCCTTACCATCACTCCACACCCAGAGCTTATCTTTGATCCTTTTAACTTGTCGATTAGCTTCCGATCACTTGACCAAAGAGGTTCCTCGTTTCCCAAGGTTCTTCTGGTGTCACTTGACTACCAAGGTTTCTCGTCTCGAGATTCTCCTAGCATCGTCGTGTCGGGTTTCCGGCACCGCGGCGTGTGTGTGTTCGATCATGTTTCGTAAACATGTGCACAGCGGAAGCAACAAAAATAATAAATACTCCTATTTATTACAACACACACAACACACGCATGCTATTACAACAAGTGTAGACATAACCGTAAATTAAAATTGCAATAAAAGGAAATTAAACTACGTTATACCTTTCGTATGACGTGTAGCGGGAACGGCATCAACCGGAGCGATTCTCGTAAGAATCGTCTCTATCCGTATCCACGCCGAGCTCCTCGGGATGACTTCGCCAAGCCACGAACTTCGTCTTCGTACGGGTTACTAGCCTCGTGTTGAAGACGATGTGATCGAGAGATGATCACGGTCCAAATCCAAATTCGGACCTAAAGACAAGTCCTCAAGACTTGCTTCTCCGGAGAGGTATTCGTCAACCGATTGACGAATCCTTCGTCCTCCACCTCAGAGGATTACCGGAGATCAAATCCCCGGTATGTTAGCCGCTGTCGGAGCCCTAACCGTCGTCTAAACGACGCTCCGACGTGAGGAGAAGAAGCTGTCCAGAAAACTGGACAGCTTGGTGGAGGAGATAGGCGCCGGCCAACAAAGGAAGCCAAGTGCTTACCTTGATGCCAAACCTAAGGAGGATCGCCGGAACTCTTCCGGCAGCAGCTGAGCTTGGCGCGAGGAGGAAGAAGCCATACGGGCGCGGTTGGAGGAGGTGGTGGGCGGCAAAGGTGGTGGCAACTTCACGAGGAGGTTGGCGGCAACTCTTGATGTTGGGATTAGGTTAGGGTTAACTAATTCTCTTAATGGTTAATGGATCATATCCATAAAGCCCGTTAACCCGCTCCATTAAGATAAGTTAACATAAACCAAACCATGATGGTTTATTTTAAGTTAAAACGAACCGAACCAACCTTTGGTTCATTCGTTTAATATAAACCAAACCCTTTGGTTTATTCTCATCCATTGGATTAGAACCAAACCATTTTGGTCCATCCATTATGTCTTCATAAGACCGGCCCATCCACGCTTCCATTGCGGTGAAACAATTTCATGCTCGCTTTATGTTTGGTCCAACCAAACATAGTTTCTCTCGGTCTGAGAATCCCATTCTCAAGCTCGTTTTAAATCCTTTGGATTACACTCGTTGTGCGTGTGACCAAATAGGTTCTCGGTTTATGTTGGCCGTCTATAATTAACCATTAAGTATAGAACGATCATGAGTGGCACCTAGTAGTACATCATGATCCCCAATTAACCGAAAAGATCAACGGTTGATCCAGAACTATTTCTGAAACCCTTCAGAAGATCGAATGAATAGTGCCCCATTCCCTTCACTCATCTTATACCCACTTGGTTGAGGACATGGTCTATTGTGCCGGTCCCCACTAAGTGACTCGTCACACCTAGCCCAAGTATCATTTCCTCGTCCTACGGATTCTAGTTACTCCACATGTATCGAAGAGTACCTTACTCTAAACATGTAATGCTTTGGCCACAGACTTTAGTAACAATCCGACGAGAGGCCATGGGTATACATCTCCTCGCAAGGAGTGGTGAATCCTTTATAGGCTATTCAAACACCTTCGATCACTTCGACTTATACCCAATCATCCTGGGTCCACATCTCCTTAGAGATGTTTGCTTAAGATGTCAAAGCATAAGTCTCCATGATCAAGATGACTTGAATACCGCAAGTCAAGAACATCGCACTTAAGCCCGAGTAAGAACTTCATTGACATATCTATATATCACGAGAGAACCATATGAAGTCTTACGGTGGTCACTCCTAATGAACTAGTTACCATAACTAGCATCCACGATTAACTCGGACATCACTATGTCTCGGCCCGGTGAGAATCGGTGCTTGGATACACCGAGTATACCTCGTGCTAGTCTCGGAATTGATGGTGTCGATCCATCAATTCATCGACTAGGGATAATTATACATCACAATTACACATGTAGAGATACTCACTAGTTGTGATCCAATCACAAATTCTCTCATCTTTGTGAATCGTATCGTGGATATTCGATAAATGAGTTTAAGATCAATCAAATACATTAAACATGTATACTCGAATAGTGAATCTTCATTTATCATATAAATGGTTCATACATAAAGCGATTGCCTTAGGACATCTCTCATATATTACTAACGGACTCCACTTGGCCTAATGCCAATCGCTCACGGTATCAATACCATAAGCACCAACATGACCCTCAAACTTACTTTGAGGTAATGCTTTAGTCAAAGGATCCGCTAAGTTCCTTTCGGTGGAATTTTCTCGATTTGTATTTCATTCCTCGATGATCTCTACGATAAGATGATAGCGGCGAAGCACATGTTTGGATCATTGATGAGACCACATCAAGTTCATAGATGAACTACTTGATCCAAACCGCTTCCTTTCTTTGCTTCCAAAGGCTGCAGCGTATTACGCCTTAGTGGCGAATCCGCTATAGTGTCAAGCTTGGAACCTTTCCAACTTATTGCGCCTCCATTCTAGGTGAATACATACCAGGACTAAGACATGGAATCATCCTTATGCATGCGGATTTAACATCCGTATCCCACGTATCACCATGTACCCTTCTCCATATATTAGGAACACATCCTTAGTTCTTCTCAAGTACTTAAGGATCGTCTTATGACAGCCCAATGATCCATTCTGGATCGGTGAGTATCTGCTCGTGACACTCGGGCATACGATACATCGGGCCTCGTACATAACATAGCATACATGATAGATCCTATTGCGGATGCATAGGGAATCTTACTCATGCAAATCCTCTCGTCTTACGTGCGCGGACACATAGACTTGAAAGGTGTACCCCATGCACGATGGGTAGATAACCTTTCTTGGATTCCGACATGCTAAACCTCTTTGCTTTTCGGTCTATATATGTAGCTGCGAAAGACCAAGCAATTTGATCTATCTCTATAGATCTTAATCCCAGGATGTAGGTTGCTTCTCCCAGTCTTTCATGGAGAATGTCTTGGATAACCAAACCTTAGCTAAGATTGACACATCGTTTCCTATAAGTAATATGTCATCGACATACAATACTAGGAACACATTGCCTCCCACTAACCTTCTTGTACACACAAGGTTAAATGCGGATTTTGTGAAATCAAACTTTTTGATCGTCTCATCAAAGCGGATATTCCGACTCTGGATGCTTGCTTATCCATAAATGGATCGTGCAATTTGCATACCTTGGTTTTATCAGGATGTGAAACCCTCGGGTGTATCATATACCGTCCTCGGCGGAGTTTCCATTAAGGAAAGATTTTCACATCCATCGCCATATCTCATAATCATAATGAGCCCGTATGGCGGGAGCATCGAATGGATTTAAGCATAGCTCTGACGAATAGGTTTTCGTCATAATCAACACCTTGCTTTTTGGCGATATCCTTTTGCCACCAATCTAACCTTATAGGTAATCACATTACCATCCATGTCAGTTTTCTTCTTGAAAACCCACTTGCACCCTATAGGCTTTATGCCTTGGTGGTCAACCAAGTTCAAACTTGGTTTCGTACATGGAATCCATTTCGACTTCATGGCACCAAGCCACTTATCCCTTTCTGAACTTGTCAGCACTTCTTCATAACTGGTAGGCTCCTCATCATCAATGAGTAACACGTCGTTCGATTCACTTACGAGAAATCCATATCTCTCGGGAATATTGCGTGTTCTACGGATCTACGAAGATGTGGTGTTACAATGGAATCAGTAGATTGCCCATCACTATGAGTTGTCGGCTGTTGTGCTCACCAGGTATCTCATCAATGTCTATTTGAGTCTCTCGAGCCTCCTCAAGCTCGACGACACTCCCCTTTGTTTTCTTACGAGAAACTCTTTCTCTAGAAACACGGCATACCTTGAAACAAACATTTGTTCCACAGGATGATAGAATTGGTAACCCCTTGTTTCCTTAGGGTATCCAATAAATAGACATTTATCAGACTTAGCATCCAGTTTGTCTGATACAGTCCGCTTCACATAAGCAGGACAGCCCCATATCTTCAAGTAAGATACATGAGGTTTCTTACCATTCCATATCTCATATGGAGTAGTTGAGACTACCTTGGTAGGCATTCTGTTTAACAAGTAAACAGCTGTCTGAAGTGCATAACCCCAAAAGGACTTGGGAAGAGTCGCATGATTCATCATTGACCTGACCATGTCCAACAAGGTCCGATTCGCCTTTCGGATACACCATTATCTTTGTGGTGTATAGGGCGGAGTCCATTGAGACAATATGCCATTGTCTCTTAGATAATCAAGAAACTCTTGACTTAAGTATTCACCACCTCGATCCGATCGAAGTATTTTAATACTTTTGTCATGTTATTTCTCTACTTCATTTCTGAATTCTTTGAACCTTTCAAAGGCTTCAGACTTGTGTTTCATCAAGAACACATACCCAAACCGTGAGTGATCATCGGTGAAGGTAATGAAGTAGCTATAGCCTCCTAATGCTTGAGTTGACATAGGTCCACATACATCAGTATGTACTAAACCTAGTAACTCTCCCACTCGTTCACCTTTTCCAGTAAAAGGTAACTTAGTCATCTTGCCTTTTAAGCATGATTCGCATGTATCGTATGAATCCAATTCAAACGATTCCAGAATTCCACATCGGTGTAATTCGAACATGCGTTTCTTGCTTATATGGCCAAGACGACAATGCCACATAGAGGAGTCTATGTGATTATCCTTTCGAGCACGCGCGTGTTGCTCGCTTCGATATTGAAGATGTCCTTTGAATCGTCCAACGTATAAATGTCATTACTCAAAGTTCGATTCCATAAAGTACGCCATTCAAAGTTATATAACAACAATTGTTACTAAGCGTTAAATGGAAACCATTTCTATTTAAGCAGAAATAGAAACAATGTTCTTTATTAGAGAAGGAACATAATAGCAATTGTCGATTCAAGACTAGTCCACTAGGGAGCTTGACAAATAAGTTCGATGGCGGCGCGACCTTTGCTCCATTGCCAACTCGCAAATTTGACTCCCCTCTGACAAGTCTTCTTCTATTCCTTAGCCCTGTATGTCATTACATATATGTGAGCCACACCCAGTATCCAATACCCAAGTGTCTAAGGAAATAGAATGACAATCAATAACGAAGATACCTGAAGAGGATGGGGCATCGGATGCCTTCTTCTTCTTCATGGACTCAAGATAAATCTTGCAGTTTCTTCGCCAGTAGCCTTCCTTGCCACAGTGATGGCAAGTGCCCTTTTGCGCTGGTTCCGCCTTCTTTGCCTTTTTCTTTCCTTTCTTCTATTCTTTTGCCTTCCTCTTAGAACCTTTCTTTGAGGAATCAACTAACAGAACCGCCTTCTCCTCATGCTTCACGAAGGCTCCACGATCTTGACATATTGAGGAGCTCGGGAATGGTGGATTCAATTTGTTCATCCGATAGTTCATCACAAATTGCGAGAAACTCTTGGGCAAACAATGCAGAATTAAGTCAATACTTAACTCATGATCCATCACAAAACCGAGGGTAGCTAGCCGCTCGATGTACCGTTCATCTTTAGCACAAAGCGTACTCTGAGAACCTTCTTGCATCTTCGTGGTGAAGAGGAGCCTAGAGACCTCGAACCTTTTGGATCTCGCTTGCTCATCGAACAACTCATGAAGATGGAAGACCATAGTATTAGCATCCATATGCTCATGCTGCTTTTGCAGCTCAGGTACCATCGCCGCTAGCATGATGCAACTCGCCCGGCCGAGAATCTACGATAGACCAACATTTGATGCAGGTTGCATTGTCCTTAGGGCCAGTCGGGAAGAGGCTCTTCAAGGACATATGCAAGCTTTTCGCCTTGAGAACAATTCTCGAGTTTCTAAGCGATCCGAGAAGTTAGGCCCGGTCGGTTTGTTCGAATCCAAAATAGTGCGCAAATTCAAAGACGTCATGATCAATTTATTGACCTAGAAATACAAAACGAGCATATATGAGAAAATGATTTTAAAATGCATCAATATACATTTATAAATCCCATTCATTTTTCGAATTTCAAAAACCTCAAAATCACTTCGGGAGATTGTAGGTTCATCTCCGAATGGGTTGATATCCATCATAGTTATGAATAACCTTGGAGAGAGTCCAACAAGCCATTCATAGCTACGACGGTAGGTATCATCTATACCGATTGCATATCACGTATATGCAACTATCACAATGTGCTATCAACTAATTGAATGTTCACACATACATTGGGTTGTTAACACATTAACAAGTATGCATCTTATGCATAGCACCCAACTTCACCTCCCTTAACATCGACCTTGGAGAGAGTCCAACAAGCCGATGCTCCAGGTTAAAGCCAACCCATTAATCTGGACATAGTTTTAATATGGTTAGAGCGCATTCAACCAATTAGCCCAGCTTGGAGAGAGTCCAACAACCAAAGCTAACGATTGACCTCTGACTCTTACCATATTAGTATTAAACTATTCCATGGTTTGAACATGTTAGGGTTCGAGCCGGGCTTGGAGAGAGTCCAACAACCCAAACAAGAAACGGAACTCTGGTTCAAACCATATTAATGGAAGGTGTAGGCTTTAATATTGTTTAAAGGTTTTTATGTCTCATCCTCTTTGCATGCAAATAACTATTATCTACATGGCATGGCATACATGGCATACATCTACATGTCACGACACGCATGGCATTATGTTATGCATCTAATGCAACTACATGTCATACAATTATGTCATGTACAATATTTCCTTATATGTCATAACTATTTATGGAAATAAAATATGTTTAAGATTTGATTCTCCAAATCAAATCATAATTAAATTAGGAAACAAATTTCCAAATCTAATCACATATTTTATTCATGGAATTATTTGATTAAGGAAAATCTATTTAGGAAACCAATTTCCTAAATCTTCAAAACTACTTATGGAAATAAAATATTTTAAAGATTTGATTTCCCAAATCAAATCAAGATTAAATTAGGAAACAAATTTCCAGAATCTAATCAAATATTTTATTTATGGAAAATATCAATTTCCATAAATACTTCCAACTTTCCAAAAGTGGAAGATTTCCATAAATACTTCTAGACTTTCCAAAATTAAAAATTTCCATAAATACTTCTAAATTTCCAAAATTTAGAAAATTTCCAGAAATACATTATGACTATCGCAAAACCAATTTTACGATTATGTCGAAACACAACACCTGGCTCGATACCATCGGGTTTTAAACTGCATGGCGTGTGTGTGTTCGATCATGTTTCGTAAACATGAGCACAGCGGAAGCAATAAAAATAATAAATACTCCTATTTATTACAACACACACAACACACGCATGCTATTACAACAAGTGTAGACATAACCGTACATTAAAATTGCAATAAAAGGAAATTAAACTACGTTATACCTTTCGTATGACGTGTAGCGGGAACGGCATCAACCGGAACGATTCTCGTAAGAATCGTCTCTATCCGTATCCACGCCGAGCTCCTCGGGATGACTTCGCCAAGCCACGAGCTTCGTCTTCGTATGGGTTACTAGCCTCGTGTTGAAGACGATGTGATCGAGAGATGATCACGGTCCAAATCCAAATTTGGACCTAAAGACAAGTCCTCAAGACTTGCTTCTCCGGAGAGGTATTCGTCAACCGATTGACGAATCCTTCGTCCTCCACCTCAGAGGATTACCGGAGATCAAATCCCCGGTATGTTAGCCGCTGTCAGAGCCCTAACCGTCGTCTAAACGACGCTCCGACGTGAGGAGAAGAAGCTGTCCAGAAAACTGGACAGCTTGGTGGAGGAGATAGGCGCCGGCCAACAAAGGAAGCCAAGTGCTTACCTTGATGCCAAACCTAAGGAGGATCGCCGGAACTCTTCCGGCAGCAGCTCGACGCCGGCGAGGAGGAAGGAAGCCGCCTTCTGGACGCCGGTTGGAGGAGTGTGGCGGCAACACAATGGTGCAACTTCACCAAGGAGGTTGGCGGCAACTCTTGATGTTGGGCGGCCAAAAATAGATTAGGTTTAGGGTTAGGGTTTAATCCCTATTTTATAGAGAACTAATTCTCTTAATGGTTAATGGATCATATCCATAAAGCCCGTTAACCCGCTCCATTAAGATAAGCTAAAATAAACCAAACCATGATGGTTTATTTTAAGTTAAAACGAACCGAACCAACCTTTGGTTCATTCGTTTAATATAAACCAAACCCTTTGGTTTATTCTCATCCATTGGATTAGGACCAAACCATTTTGGTCCATCCATTATGTCTTCATAAGACACTGCCCATCCACGCTTCCATTGCGACTGAAACAATTTCATGCTCGCTTTATGTTTGGTCCAACCAAACATAGTTTCTCTCGGTCTGAGAATCCCATTCTCAAGCTCGTTTTAAATCCTTTGGATTACGCTCGTTGTGCGTGTGACCAAATAGGTTCTCGGTTTATGTTGGCCGTCTATAATTAACCATTAATTATAGAACGATCATGAGTGGCACCTAGTAGTACATCATGATCCCCAATTAGCCGAAAAGATCAACGGTTGATCCAGAACTATTTCTGAAACCCTTCAGTAGCTCGAATGAATCGTGCCCCATTCCCTTCACTCATCTTATACCCACTTGGTTCAGGACATGGTCTATTGTGTCAGTCCCCACTAGGCTGACTACGTCACACCTAGCCCAAGTATCATTTCCTCGTCCTACGGATTCTAGTTACTCCACATGTATCGAAGAGTACCTTACTCTAAACATGTAATGCTTTGGCCAAAGACTTTAGTAACAATCCGAGAGGCCATGGGTATACATCTCCTAAGGAGTGGTGAATCCTTTATAGGCTATTCAAACACCTTCGATCACTTCGACTTATACCCAATCATCCCGGGTCCACATCTCCTTAGAGATGTTTGCTTAAGATGTCAAAGCATAAGTCTCCATGATCAAGATGACTTGAATACCGCAAGTCAAAGGAACATCGCACTTAAGCCACAGTAAGAACTTCATTGACATATCTATATATGCAGAGAACCATATGAAGTCTTACGACTGGTCACTCCAATGAACTAGTTACCATAACTAGCATCCACGATCAACTCCAGACATCACTATGTCTCCAGCCAGTGAGAATCAGCTGCTTGGATACACCAAGGAGTATACCTCGTGCTAGTCTCGACAGAATTGATGGTGTCCAAATCCATCAATTCATCGACTAGGGATAATTCCGATACATCACAATTACACATGTAGAGATACTCACTAGTTGTGATCCAATCACAAATTCTCTCATGCTGTGAATCGTATCGTGGACATTCAGTAAATGTGTTTAAGATCCAATCAAATACATTAAACATGTATACTCAAATAGTGAATCTTCATTTATCATATAAATGGTTCATACATAAGGCGATTGCCTTAGGACATCTCTCATATATTACTAACACGTCGACCTTAGCAAAGCGTAGTACATTGCCTGCACACTCAACATAATATATGAGAAAACAAAATGGCTTAACTTTGAATCTTTACCATCATCAAAATCTAAGTTCGATTATCTAGTTCCCCTGTACCAACAATCTTTCCCTTTTTGATCTATGGCAAACCAATTCAAAGTTAAGGAATGGGGTAAGCATTAAACAACTTTACAACTTATTTTTTCAAAACCTCCCCCTCAAGTTTACCTCCCCCTTAACCCTAGGTAAGTTTTGAAAAAACTAAGTTCGGTGAGTTTCTTAAAAAAACTTAACTTTTTGTGAAAAATTTAACCTTTATCCTCCTTAACTTTAACCTTTTCTCCCCCTTTTCCATATATCAAAAATAGTTTTATAAGGGGTGAATTCTTAAAGTGAATGTTTTAAACATATATGTAAAGGAAAAGAAACTCTAATAACCTTTTCGAAAGAGAATTATAAATTCAAAAGATAGAAGAAATGTCTCTATGAATCCAAGCATGTCCCCTTTTTATAAAATAATAGTTTTCAACATAACTCATCTAATAAGAATGTTCAACTCTGTTTGACTCAATTGATATAAGATAATCAATAAGTCTTGATTAGATTTTCTTATTTTGAAAAATTATACTCCATGATTCATATTGATGCACTTGTTCTACATCTAGAATCAGGAGTAAGGTCCTAACATCTCACGCCCATCTACGTGGCTCAGTACACAATCACATTTAACCTATGTATTGTGAAATGTATTGGCTCCTTAAAACTATAGGTGCATGCTTTCTAAGGTAAGTCCTAATCTAGTTCCATGTAGCACAAAAAAGAAATAAGTAAAAATAGGTCCTACTCTACTACGCACATTCCTAATCTTCGTCTAAGCAAACTGAATTCTGCTTCAGGTCATGGTTTGGTAAAAATGTCTATTAGGTTCGATTTCAATTCTACGTATTCAAGTTTTACATTCCCATTAGCTATATGTTATCTTATAAAATGGTGCTTTACTTCTATG
Organism: Wurfbainia villosa; assembly: GCA_025175895.1. NCBI lineage: Eukaryota > Viridiplantae > Streptophyta > Magnoliopsida > Zingiberales > Zingiberaceae > Wurfbainia > Wurfbainia villosa. The sequence goes on from CM046006.1 coordinate 39,780,736, forward strand.
TGTTTAGTTCTAGAATGATATATAGGATTTTTAGTTAAGTTAATTGAGCTAATGTTATCAATCATGATTTTAGTATTACTAAAGTTTAGTTGGAAGTCTTTTAGAGTGTGCTTCATCCAAAGAAGTTGAGCTACACACTCACCCATGGCTATGTATTCGGCTTCGGTAGTAGACAAAGCAACACAATATTATTTTCTACTACACCAGCTGACTAGACTTGATCCTAGGAGTTGGCAGCAACCACTTATACTCTTCCTATCGAGTTTACTACTGGCATAATCTAAGTTAGAGTAGTCGATTAGTTCAAATTCACTTGACCTAGGGTACTAGATTCCTACATTTTGTGTTCCTTTTATGAATCTAAAGATTCTTTTGTTGGTGCAGGGGTACTAGATAATCGAACCTAGGTTTTAATTATGGCAAAGGTTCAAAGATAAAGTGTTATTGTTATCTCATGAGTTGTGTTAAGTGTGCAGGAAGTGTTTAAGCTAAGCCTAAGGTCAAGCGACACCCAGAGAATCTCAAGTCGAGAAACCGTGGTGGTCGGATGATGCCAGGAGAACCTCATGGAGTCGAGGAACTTAGGCGGAGACTGAAAGCTAAGCGATAGGTCAAAAAGGACCAGAGGTAAGCATGAGTGCAGAGTAATGGTAAGGTCGGGTGCTCTGTACAATGACGAATTTAGGCGGCGATCCGACTAAGACTTCCAGTGGAAGGTCTAGGTCAAGATTGGACAATTAGTAGCTGTCGAATTTATCATTACTTTTGTTTACTATGCTAACTTTTTATTGCAGTTGAATAACCTAGTTGGCAGTCAACTGCTGACTTTTGGCAATCGATTGCTGCAAGCATCAGTCGACTACTATTCAAATTGTCAAGCTCGATGAAGGTCAAAATAAGATCCCCTTATCTTTGGGTGATGTGTCCCTTTGACCGAAATCTGGATCTCAACGAACTAGGGTGTGGAGGGATATAAAAGAAGGGGGGGTTCACCCCTTTGGATCATCTCAATTGCTCTCAAAGTGCTCCCACAATGACGAAGGTCTATGACAATGCTACACCGTCACTACACCGACTTCACGCCGAGCTTCAACCTTTTAAGTCAGTAGTCTTTTCTTTTAGTTGTCTTACCTTTGTATTCAAGATTCTTTTTATCGAGCTTTTCATTATAAAGAGGAGAGGTGGGCTTGTGCCTCTTCCTCAATCTTTTGTTTTTTGCAATCGTCGTCTCCTACCTCCAATGAGGGAGAGACTTTGTTAGTGGATTGGCCCATCGTACGCTACCTAGGATTGCGGCGCCTTAGAGTAGTGATAACTATCATTTTGTTGTATTATTTTGGTCCTTAATATTACTATTTTTATCCTCTTGAGTGATTTTTTATTGATTATTATCATGTTTTATGAGTTGGATATATTTTTGAACCTTATTGTAAATTCTCCTAATTTTTGGACTTATATGCAAATTTTATCTTTGTTTGTAGGAGATCAAGATGAGCCACTGGACTAGACTCAAGTTGGATCAAATATGGCTTCATCTGGGGTCATAATGGACATTTCAAGATGATTTAATCTGAGCCTTTCATCCAGATCAGAAGGCAAATGAAATCAAGGGTTCAGATTTGAGCATTATGGACCGTCCGAGAAAAGTGATTGATTCTGAGCCATCCATCTGGATCTGGAGCGATCCGACCCATACATTAAGATCTACACGTCTTGACCATTCATCTGGACCGTTGGATCGTGATTATACCTTCAGACAGATCAGATCCGTCCATTTCAAATCAGACTGATTTCAGCCGTTGGATGGAGCAGCTTAATTAAGCAATTAATATATCCATCAAACCCTAGTTTGTTTGGACGGCTGGGATCAGATGAGGCTCAAATCGGACGGCTGGGAGAAAATCATTAAAACCTTACCAATCTTCCCAAAATCGAAAGAATCGGCAGAAGAGAGATCAGCAAAAACTTCATGAGCATCGGGTCTTCTTCCTCGCGAGTGACGCGACAACTTCTTCTGTTTCCGAGCGCGGAAGTGGGATCGCACAGGCAACCGACGGCGACGCGCAGAAGAAGATCCTCAAAACAGGCAGCCGGATCTCGAGCCGTAGCATTTTTTCCCCCTTTTCACGCGCGACAGAGTCTTCTTCCCCATGAGCGGCGGCGACAGTCTGGCAGCTTCTTCCGGCGACCTTCCACTGCTTCGATTGCTCCAATTAGACCCTCATTATATGTTTCCTACAAAATCACATGAAATTTGTGAAAAATACTGAAATTATAGGAATTAAGGCAATTAATCGCAAATAGGCTCAATATGTAAAAACATCCCGAATAACAATAATTATCCCATTAAAGAGGCTAAAATATATAATCCACAAGTCAAAATAGCGCAATAAAAAATACAGCTATCAAATTTTGGCGCCGTTGTCGGGGAACTTTAATGGGTTCGTTTGTCTTTAAATTGTAGTTAGTCAGTTTGTTTTCTTTTCTTTTATTATTATTGTCTTTCTTATCATTTATATTTGTTTCTCATTGTATTTGTTTGTGTGGATGACTAGGTCTTCAGGCGATAATCTACTTGAGTTTTATGCAGCAGTTTTTCTCTTCCCTCAGAGACCCAGCCTAGGAAGGGGGTTGTTGAAGAAAAGGCTAGGGAATTCCAAGAACTAATAGATTCCCAAGTATGGCAAGTTTTTTTTTTAAGATCTGTGTGTTCACAAGAAGTTGTACTCTTGATATGAAGGTAGGAGATACTGTAGTTCGGTTAAGTATTTTGGACGCTATGAGGTACTCAATGGAGAATCATTCTATTCTTAGCGTGGTTATAGCTGATGAGTTGGACTGCATGAACTTTATTTCTTAGTCTATTTTTCATTTGGATATCTCTGCACCTTTTATATTTTGTTTGATTTTATTGATTCTGATGTTGATAATAATTTGTCATTAGGACCTATATGTGGGCCCTTTTATGTAGACAGAGATATGGATTGTGTAGGGACTAGCGCTCTTCAGGCGACGCCCCAAGGATCACTTCCATTAGATGTTTGTAAGAAATGTCATTTCATGATTGAGCATGGGATAGCCTTAGGTTGTATCATCTCTGTGTATGGTATTGAAGTAGATCCTGCTAAACTTCATGTTATATCTTCTTTATCTTACCCCGCTTATGTGCGGGAAGTTCATGATTTTCTGGGTTATGCAGGTTTCTACAGACATTTTATCAGAGACTTTAGTTTGCCCTACCCTTGACCAACTTGTTGCAGAAGGAGGGGGTATTTCAGTTTGACCAGGATTGTGATGGAGATCGAGCCCACCCCCATAGCAAATTCTTTTCCAGATGAGCAGTTTTTCACCTGTAGGGGAAGACACCATGGTATGCAGATCTTGCTATTTATTTAGTTGTCGTGTTGTACCTTCATATTTTACTCATGCACAAGTCCAGAAATTGAAAAGTGATGCTAAGTATTATGTATGGGATGATCTTTATCATTGAAAATTTTGTAGTGATCAGATTATTAGATGATGTGCACTTGATTATGAGTTTCATTCCATATGTACTTACTTTTTGTTATTCTCTGGCTTGTGGGGGGTATTTTGGACCCCAAAGAACTGCTAGAAAAGTTTTAGAGTCAGATTTGTATTGGCCCACCTTATTTCATGATGCCTCTGAATTCTACAAGTCTTGTGAGCGATGTCAATGAACAGGGAATATAGGACGTAGAAATGAAATGCCTCAACAATCCTTGTTATTCTATGAGATTTTAGATGTTTGGGATATTGATTTTATGGGTCCATTTCCTGTATCTTTTGTATTTTTCATATATTCTTTTGGCATATGATTATGTTTCTAAATGGGTGGAGGCCATCCCCACCAGGACTGATGATTCTCTAGTTGTTGTGGATTTTGTTAGGTCTCACATATTTTACAGATTTGGAGTACCCAGAGCGATCATTAGTGATCAAGGGTCTCACTTTCATAATAGATGTAGGTCATTTTAAGCAAAGAGATCAAGTCTATTTTGGAGAATATAGTGGGTCCAGAAATGATAATGCTTCTTCTCCGACTTGAAAGGGGAGTGTGTTCTTTTATTTACTGCATTTGTTTCCTTCCTTTCATGTTCGGAATAATCTGTGTTAGTTGTTTGTTTATCTGCCTGTTTGCCTCGGTTGTTTAGTTGTTTTCGTTGAGTCAAATAATATTCTCTATGCATGCCTTAGTATCATTTCAGAGGTGGCAAAAATTAGTTAAGTTTGATCATCAGATTGTGAATTTTTGTGTATGATAGGAGACTTCACTTGTATGCAGTCACTTGTTATGATGGTGAACTTTTTATTGATATTCTAAGCTTGATGTTTATTCACCTAGTGAGGTTACAAGCCATTCTTATCATCTACCCACTTTTGTGTGATAACACATGTGATTCTTGTTACTCTAGAACTTGCTTTAAGTCTTTTCAAAACTGCAGTAACATTTACTTGCATGAATATGATGAAGGATTTCATTCTTGACTCTTTTTTGACTTGGTTTGCTTGTCTAATCCACTTGATACTTTCATCCTCCATGTCTTACTTGTCATATCTTTTCAATTGCTATCCATTGTCTTTGTATCTTTGTGGATTATCTTTTTCATATATATTGTTTTCCATGTTGGAGGAATAGTTTGATGGGTTGTATTGTCCGAGATGGACAAAATTTTTAAGTGTGGGGGAGGAGCTATATTATTTTTTGTTGGAAACATGATATGGAAGGAATAGTTTTCAGAGGTCATTGGTCCTAAGATATATTTGTCTGTGATTAGTACTTGATTTTCAAAAAAAAAAATGGCGCCATTGATGTTTCTTTTGTTAAAAAAAAAGTGCAATGGTAATGCAGGCAAATGGAATTGCAATGTGTTGGATAGAGACATTTGATCCTGAATCCAATTCTAAAGTTTCCAATTGTCCTAGCCTCTTCCCATATTGATGGTTACTGAGCATTTCACAGAGCAACTCATCAGGTTTATTTCTCCAATTCTTCTATTGTTCCCTATTCATTGTACCTTTGTCTTGTACTTCTCTTTGCATACTTTATCTGCAATCTACTTTTGATCTTATTCTAATTCATGATAAATCCTTTTGATTCATGTATGAGATGTATTGATAGCAGTAGAGAAGTAGATGATAAGAATCATATGGTAGTACAAAATTGCATGTTGTTTTGAGGACGCCCCACCCCTACGTTTATTATGTGAGCATCAGTGCATGTATCCATTTTGGGAGGTTTTGTATCAGGCTTAGTCTATTTGATTTGACTGTAAATCATCATACATGTTGACTGTTGTAGGAGTCGGATCTTTTGACTACCTAGGATCCGGACCGATTTGGTGATCCTAAGTAACTTATTTTTCCTATCTCTGAATTATTGATCTAGGTATTGTTTGGGGAATGAGTGATGGAGTTAGTGTGTCTTTGTTTTTGTTATTGCACGGGACGTGCAAAAATAAGTGTGGAGAAATTTGATAGCTGCATTTTTTATTGCGCTCTTTTGACTTGTGGATTACATATTTTAGGCTCTTTGATGGGATAATTATTGTTATTCGGGATGTTTTAAAATATTGAGCCTATTTGTGATTAATTGCGTTAATTCCTATAATTTCAGTATTTTTCACAAATTTCATGTTATTTTGTAGAAACATATAATGAGGGTCTAATTGGAGTAATCGCAGCCGTCGATCCGGATCAGATCTGAGCATTACAGACCATCCGATGAATGTAGTTGATTCTGAGTCATCTATTCAAATCTGGAGAGATCTAATCCGTACATTTTGATTTGAACATCTGATCCCTTCCTCCAGATTCGACTGATCATAATTATCCCTTCAGATGGATCATATCCATCCATTCAAAATCGAAGGAATCATAGTCGTTGGATCACAACCCTCTTAATGGATTAATTGCTTAATCAAGACCTAGTTTCAAATTGATGGCTGAGATCGTGGGCGAAATGATCGGATGGCTCAAAGAATTCATTTAATAACCTACCTTTCCTAAACTCCATAGAATCGGCAGAAGGCAGAAACTTCACAGTCTTCTTCGCGGCGATGGCGTCTTCTTCGCTTCCCGCAGCGCGGCGGGATTACGGCGGCGAGTGCAAGCGGAAGATCCTTCAATTCCGTGCGGCAACTCGGCGAGGCATTTTTCCCCTGTTCATGCGCGCGAGTGATCTTCTTCCCCACGGCGTGGCGGCGGCGGTCGACTTCTTCCGGCGACCTCCCTTAGAGATCCGGCGATAATCAGCCGATCCTCGACGGCAGATCCGGATCGATTGCGATTGCGGTGCGTGATCCAGTGGCGGTGGCGATTCTGGTGATTCACCTTCATCGGCGTTCCACTCCATTCCGGCGACTGGGATAGGCCTTTCCACATCGCCGGAGTCACCCACCAACTGTGTCGGATTAGGGCAGTTCCATCTCCAACCGGTGAAGATTCCATTCACTGTCCGGTGAATTCAGATCGCTGGAACAGTGTTCGCGTTCCTCCGTATGTCCGTCCTCCCTGCTGCACCGATCAGGGCAGCTTCACATTCACCGTCGGAATGGTTGTTCGGGTTATTGTGGCCATCGTGGGGTTACCGATTACTTATATTTGAATTCAGTCCATTTAATTGGATATTTTACTTTATCATGTTTGTTTTGTTACAAAAAAAAAAAAAAAAAAAAAAAGAGAAGTAGGAATAAAAATTATAAATAGTAAAAAAAAATTAAAAAAAATGAACAATGGAAAAATAAAAAAGATGAGAAAAATAAAATAAAATAAAATAATAAAATAAAATAAAAAGAAACAAAAAAGAAAAAGAATATAAAAAAAAAGAAACAAAGAAAGAATAATAAAGAAAATAAAATGAAAATAGATAAAATAAAATAAAATAAGAAAAATAAAAGAAAATAAAAAAGAAAAGAGTAAAATATTAAAAAAATAAAAATAAAAAAAAAATGAGAAGAAAAAAAGATTAAAAATAAAAGAATAAGAAAAAAGAAAAAAAAAAGGAGGAATTAACGCAACTCATCAAGTTTATTTCTTCAATTCTTCTCTTGTTCCCTATTCATTTGTACCTTTGTCTTGTACTTCTCTTTGCATACTTTATCTGCAATCTACTTTTGATCTTATTCTGATTCATGATAAATCCTTTTGATTCATGTATGAGATGTATTGATAGCAGTAGAGAAGTAGATGATAAGCAAGCATATGGTAGTACAAAATTGCATGTTGTTTTGAGGGCGCCCCACTCCTATGTTATTATGTGAGCATAAGTGCATTTATCCATTTTGGGAGATTTTGTATCAGGCTTAGTCTATTTGATTTGACTGTAAATCATCATACATGTTGACTGTTGTAGGAGTCGGATCTTTTGACTACCTAGGATCCGGATCGATTTGGTGATCCTAAGTAACTTATTTTTTGTCTCTGAATTATTGATCTAGGTATTGTTTGGGGAATGAGTGATGGAGTTAGTGTGTCTTTGTTTTTGTTATTGCACGGGACGTGCAAAAATAAGTGTGGGGGAATCTCTGCACCTTCTATATTTTGTTGTGATTTTATTGATTCTGATAATTCTGATGTTGATAATAATTTGTCATTAGGACCTTTCTGTGGGCCCTTTTATGTAGATAGAGATATGGATTGTGTAGGGACTAGCCCTCTTCAGGTGACGCCCCAAGGATCACTTCCATCAGATGTTTGTAAGAAATGTCATTTCATGATTGAGCATGGGATAGTCTTAGGTTGTATTATCTCTGTGTATGGTATTGAAGTAGATCCTGTTAAAATTCATGTTACATCTTCTTTATCTTACCCCGCTTATGTGCGGGAAGTTCGTGCTTTTCTGAGTTATGCAGGTTTCTACAGACATTTTATCAGAGACTTTAGTTTGCCCTACCCTTGACCAACTTGTTGCAGAAGGAGGGGGTATTTTAGTTTGACCAGGATTGTGATGGAGATCGAGCCCACCCCCATAGCAGATTCTTTTCCAGATGAGCAGTTTTTCACCTGTAAAGGAAGACACCATGGTATGCAGATCTTGTTATTTATTTAGTTGTCGTGTTGTACCTTCACATTTTACTCATGCACAAGTCCAAAAATTGAAAAGTGATGCTAAGTATTATGTATGGGATGATATTTATCATTGAAAATTTTGTAGTGATCAGATTATTAGATGATGTGCACTTGATTATGAGTTTCATTCCATATGTACTTACTTTTTGTTATTCTCTGGCTTGTGTGGGGTATTTTGGACCCCAAAGAACTGCTAGGAAAGTTTTAGAGTCTGATTTGTATTGGCCCACCTTATTTCATGATGCCTCTGAATTCTACAAGTCTTGTGAGCGATGTCAACGAACAGGGAATATAGGACATAGAAATGAAATGCCTCACCAATCCTTGTTATTCTATGAGATTTTCGATGTTTGGGGTATTGATTTTATGGGTCCATTTCCTGTATCTTTTGTATTTTTATATATTCTTTTGGCATATGATTATGTTTCCAAATGGGTGGAGGCAACCCCCACCAGGACTGATAATTCTCTAGTCGTTGTGAATTTTGTTAGGTCTCACATATTTTGCAGATTTGGAGTACCCAGGGCGATCATTAGTGATCAAGGGACTCACTTTCGTAATAGACACAGGCCATTTTAAGCAAAGAGATCAAGTCTATTCTGGAGAATACGGTGGGGCCAGACATGATGATGCTTCTTCTCCGACTTGAAAGGGGAGTGTGTTCTTTTATTTATTGCATTTATTTTCGTCCTTTCATGTTCGGAATAATTTGTATGGGTTGATTGCTTATTTGTCTGTTTACCTAGGTTTGTTTGTCTGTCGTTGAGTCAAATAATATTCTCTATGCATGCCTTAGTATCATTTCAGAGGTGGTAAAAATTAGTTAAGTTTGATCATCAGATTGTGGATTTTAGTGTATGATAGGAGACTTCACTTGCATGCAGTCACTTGTTATGATGGTGAACTTTTTATTGATAGTCTAAGCTTGATGTTTATTCACCTAGTGAGGTTACAAGCCATTCTTATCATCTACCCACTTTTGTGTGATAACACATGTGATCCTTGTTACTCTAGAACTTTCTTTGAGTCTTTTCAAAACTGCAGTAACATTTACTTGCATGAATATGATGAAGGATTTCATTCTTGACTCTTTTTCTGACTTGGTTCGCTTGTTTAATCCACGTGATACTTACTTATTCCATGTCTTACTTGTCATATCTCTTCATTTTCTATCCACTGTCTTTGTATCTTTGTGGATTATCTTTTTCATATCTATTGTTTTCCATGTTGGAGAAATAGTTTGATGGGTTGTATTGTCCGAGACGGATAAAATTTTTAAGTGTGGGGGAGAAGCTATATTATTTTTGTTGGAAACATGATATGAAAGGCATAATTTTCAGAGGTCATTGGTCCTGAGATGTATTTGTCTGTGATTAGTACTTGAGTTTCTGCACGCACAAAAAAAAAGGAAAAAAAATGGCGCCATTGATGTTTCTTTTGTAAAAAAAAAAAATGTCTATCCGTCCTCCCTGCTGCGCCGATCGGGGCAGCTTCGCATTCACCGCCGGAATGGTTGTTCGTGTTATTGTGTCCATCGTGGGGTTACCGATTACTTATATTTGAATTTAGTCCATTTAATTGGATATTTTAGTTTATCATGTTTGTTTTGTTACGATTAACTTGTTTGGTTATGTTTATCATGTTTATTATGTTTGATCATGTTTAATTTAGTTTTCATTTACATTCGACCAACGTGCCGTATAGTGACAGTGCGGTGCCTGATTGAATTGCTTTCGTTATTAGTTTAGATTTCATTTACATTTGGCCAGTGTACCGTATAGTGACAGTGCGGTGCTTGGTTGAATTGCTTTCCTTTATTGCAGTTTTCAGTGACTGTTTGATCACTGTATCGTATAGTGACAGGGCGGTTCTTGGTTGAATTGTTCACCTTTATTTCATGATCATTGTATCGTATAGTGACAGTGTGGTGCGTGATTACTTACTTTTGCGTATTATGATAGTTACTTGTTAATTGTTATTTGGTAGTTAGATTTACTTCCTGCAGATTTAATTTCCATGTCTGTTTACCAGAATTGTTTGACCATTGCATCGTATAGTGATAGTGCGGTGCAAGGTTGAATCATTCTTGCATTAGATTAGCTTTGAATAATTGTTTTGATAATTGTAAAAACCCCCAATGTTTACTTCTGTTTAAAAACAAACGTCCCGCCATTAGGTTCATTGGGAGACGATCCGAGTCAGTCCTATACTGCATTAGTGTAGTTAGGGGGTTCGGTAAATAATTTGGGAATGGTATTGCGACAATTAAAAATCGTTCGATTAAGTAGCAACCATTAGGTTGTGAACCAAGTAAAAACAAAAGTGTTTCTTTACTCTTATTGTTTACATTCTGCTGTAATACTTTGGTTTTATCGAAAATGAAAAGAAAGACTTCCGATCGCTATTCACCCCCCCCCTCTCTAGCGAGTCACACGATCCAACATCTTTTTACTAAGGTTAGGTGTGATTCTTTGGCATAAGATTGAAATATTGCACACATGCTTACTGCAAAGAGTATATCAGGTCGACTTGTAGTTAAGTACAGAAGGCTACCTATTGCACTCCTATAGTTTTTTAAGTCTATAATTTTTCCTTCTATGTATTTTCCAGTGTTTACATTGGTTGCCATAGGTGTACTAATTTCTTTATCATTTTGCATACCAAATTTACTAATTAACTCCTTAGCGTATTTATGTTGATGCATGTAAATTCCTTCTCTTGTTTTTTTTATTTGTAAGCCTAAAAAAAAGTAAATTCACCTACTAAACTCATCTCAAACTCACTTTCCATTAGAGAAATGAACTCGTTTAGAAAATATTGTGTTTGTTGTCCCAAATATTATATCATCTACATAGATTCACGCTATAAAAATTTCTTTTCCTATGGTTTTTACAAATAAAGTTGGGTCAATTAATCCTTTTAGACTTAATATAAATAGATAGCCTTTCATACCAAGCTCTAGGTGCTTGTTTTAATCCATATAAGATTTTTCTAAGTTTAAGTACATGGTTAGGTTGGTCTAAGCTTTCAAATCCTGGTGGTTGGCTAACATAGACTTCTTCTTTGATAAATCCATTTAGAAATGCTAACTTTACATCCATTTGAAATAATTTAAATCCTCGATGTGCAACGTAGGATATTAGCATTCTAATTGATTCCAGTCTAGCTACGGGTGCATATGTTTCATCATAATCTAATCCACCTACTTGTCTAAACCCTTTAGCTACTAACCTAGCTTCATTCCTTATAACTTCACATTTTTCATCAAGTTTATTCTGAAATACTTATTGGTGCAGTAGGCACCTGAATCGAACATGAGTTTTGATTATAGCAAATACACAAAGTTAAGTTCACATTGTTATCTCACGAGCTGAATCAAGTGTACAGAATTGCTAAGCTAAAGGTCAACGACACCCGGAGGAAACTGTGGTGGTCAGGTGACACCGAGAGGACTTCGGAGGGAGTCGAAGAACTCAGGTGAAGATCATAAGCGAAGCTTCAAAGGTAAAGGTTGAGGTAAGCTCATGTGAGTGAGTGTAAGTAAGGTCGTGTCCTACGTACGGGGACGTCCTTAGGCGTTGATCCGACCAAGACTTCCCATGGAAGGTCTAAGTCGAGATCGGATGGTAAATGGCCATCGAGCTTACTTATATTAACTGCAATTTCGAGCTAACTCTTCATTGCAATTGTAAACCCTACCATCAGTCGACTGATGGCTTGTATCAGTCGATTGATGCCTCCAGTAGTCGACTAATAGGGTTGATCAGTCGACTGCTGGTCAAGGATCAACCTCCAGGAGAGTCAAACCTTATCACTATTTCTCAAGGGCTAGGTGGCATCACCTCATGAAACCTCATCCCAACAATTAGGGTTTTACAAGGCTATAAAAGTAGGGGTTCTCCACCCCTTTTCCATCATTCCAAGAGCCTCCAAGTGCTTCTAATATGCTGTGACTCTCCGACATTCTTACAACGATGAAGCACTGCCGAAATGATGACTAGAGCTCAACCTTCTCATCTACAAGTCATCGGTAAAAGTTCTTTTAAAGTTCAATCAGTACTTGTAATTCTTGTTTTATTATCGTGCTTCCATCGTAACGAGGAGAGGGGGAGTGTCTCTCTACCTCAATCCTTTTCATGATTTTGTAATCGCTTACTCCTACCCCTAACGAGGGGGTGTATTTTTAGTGGTTTGCCCTCCGTACACGGTCTAGGACCGTTAGGGCCTTGGATTAGCAGCCGAAGGCTGTGAACCAAGTAAAAACAAAGAGTATCTTATTTATTTTATGCTGTGTACTTTTTCATTAAACGAATTCTCTCGAAAAGTTTTCTCATGCGCTATTCACCTCTAGCGCTCAAATCGATCCAACAATTGGTATCAGAGCCGAGGCGCTACGATTTGGTGAAAGCACCAATCTATCAATTTCTTACAATTTTTTTTATTATTTTTTGTCTTTTCGAGATTTTCATTTAACTTAAATCCGCTCTTCTGCACTACTAATCCAAGATGAAAGTCTTGGTAGATTTTGGTTGTTTTCTTTTGTAAGGTACACATTTTCTTTTCTTTTGTCTAAATGGCCCATCTCGAAGGGTTTAGCACCGTCCGACCTCCGTTTTACAACGGAGATGACTTCCGTTATTGAAAGGGTCGGATGGAGTGCTTCCTAAAGACCCACATCGAGATATGGATCATAATCTAAACCGGATTCACGCTTCCTACTAATGAAGTGGGTGATTCGTTGGATTTTGATCAATGGACTAATGCCATGAAAAGACAAGTGGAAGCTGACGTGAAGGTGACCCAAATCCTTTAATGTGGCTTGTCTAAAGAGGAGTTAAACTGCGTTGACCCCTTCATTAGCGCGAAAGATCTATGGACTAAACTCATAGATCTACACGAAGAAACCGACGATGCGAAGGTATGTAAACGTGACTTTCTTTTCAATAAATTATATAACCTTAAGATGCAGGAACACGAGACAGCGACATAACTACATGCCCGTATTCAAGACATCGTCAATAGCTTGCATGCCATCAGACAAAAGGTAAAAAACCGAGAGCTTATAAGGTATGCTTTAAATGCTTTCACTAGGACTACCTTGTGGGCATCCATGGTCGATGCCTACAAGGTCTCTAAGGATCTTTCAAAAATTAGATTAGATGAGTTATTTTCTGAATTTGAACTCCATGAACAGTCTAATTCGGTTCCCGAGAAAGGTATTGCCCTACTTGCAGGTTCGAAGAAGAAGGGCGCAAACAAACCACCCCCCCCCCAAGGAAGAGGACGAGTACAAGTACGAGTCGGAGGTAGACCCCGAGATGGGAACTGAACTAGTGAATCTAGTTCGAAAGATAATCAAGAGCCGAAGATGACCCGTCAATCAAGGAAAACCTAAGTCTAATTTGAATTTGAGATGTTTTAAAGGTAATAGGTTCGGACACATCAAGTCGAAGTGTTCGAAACTAAAGAACAAAGCACCCAAGACCAAGAAAGTGCTTAACGCTACTTGGAAAGAATCATCGGAGGAGGAAGACAAAGATCTCATCCTTATGGCCAAACCGACCGAGCCCAATCAAGAGTCCGAACCTGAGGATGAGTCTGAGTTCGGATCCGATGACGAGTCGCTTCAAGACAAGCCACAGATACGCATCCGGTTCAAAAGAGTCACTTAAGGTAAGTCGATATTTGCTTAGCATTTTATACAATGCAATTAAATTCTTAACTAGAAAGTTAGCTAAGTCCGAGTCCAAGGTCGAGACCTTAGTTGAGGAGGTTAAACTCCTTAAACAAAAGGTCTCCCTAACCTCTTCGACTAGTCAAGTTCAAGAGGAGGACTCAAGTTGAGTTGAAAAACTTAAAGTTGAGAACTCACTTTTGAAAAGTCAAGTCGAAGACCTTTGGCATACGTTGGAAAGGTTCACCTTGGGATCCAAGGGACTTGATCTTTTACTTGGATCGTAAAGGGTCGTGTACAATTAGGTCGGGCTTGGGTTTAGCTCAAATACGACTAACAAATCGTATATGTAAATTGTAAGTTGAAATAGAAAACATGTCCAAGCATGGGTCCCTAAGACCACTTTGATTTCTCAATTAGGATCTAACCCGTACTGGGTTCCCAAGGACCAAATCCACTACGTGGAAAGATCGAACTAATTCAATGGTCCAGGGAGAGCTAGTACAAAATTTGTTTGTGCTATTACTTAAAATTTGCATGCTTAGGTCTTTTACTTTTTGTTTTTAGAATGGTTAGATAGGAACTATAACTTGTCAACACTTGACAACGTAGTACTAGGATGCGACGAGATGATAGTACGCTAAGAAAGCGAAGTCTTATGTGTCCCAATTAGATAAGGCGTATCTAGCTCGGTGCACTCGACTATGTGGAACTAGCTGAAGCTACCTCGTCGTATCCTTAACTAGTTAGACCAGGAAGTGATCTTAGGTGAATCAAGTTATTATTTTCTCGAACTTGCCTTTGTCTAAGGAAGTGGTCGTTGTTCCGATCAAAGAAGGCCTCTGTGCCTCGCCACGACCTGGAAGCCAATTTCTTGAAAAGGTGACTTGGTGAGCTTAGGGTTAAATCCGAATCTAACCCAAGGTTGACTAGTTTCGATTCATTAAAATTAATCAAATAAAATTGAAGTAATCTCACAAGAACACATAAGGATAACGTGTTTGATAATGTAGAAATGGGTGAGATGATCTAGGACTAATAATCTTCAACCAGCCCTTAAAATTCCAAAATCCAATCCAACTGCCTTCTCTGAAGGATCAATGGATGTTGGACAGTGGGTGCTCCCGACATATGATCGGAGACCAACTTAAATTTTTGAAGCTTTGATTCAAACGACAAGGATCGGTAGCTTTCGGAAATAACGACAAGCTCTAAATCATTGGTTCATGTGATATTGAGCTAAATTCTAATTTCACAATTCACAATGTTTTATTAGTCGAAGATTTTCAATATAATTTACTTAGTGTAAGTCAATTGTGTGATAACAACTATAAGGTTATATTCTTAGAAAATGAATGCTTAATTAAAACAAATGAAACCTCTAAAACAATACTTAAAGGAACTAGGAATAGCAACATCTACACAATTAACTTACCCAACTCCTCAACCAAGTGTCTTATGACACAGCAAGAGGAATCTTGGTTGTGGCACCGATGACTTGGTCACTCGCACCCAAGACTCGTTTACAATATGAGTCAGAGTGGCTTAGTCAGAGGTTTGTCTAACCTTAACAACTTAGACAATAAAATTTGTAATGCTTGTCAACAAGATAAACAACCTAGGACACAACATCAACTAACTAACCAAGAACGAACCAAAAGTGTGCTTGAGCTCATTCATTTGGATCTATTCGATTCACATGGAGCCAAGTCACTTAATGGAAGTCAATTTTGCTTAGTCATAATTGACAACTATTCTAGGTTTACCTGGGTTAGGTTCCTTAAACACAAAAGTGATACCTTAGACCAACTCATCAACTTGTTTAAATTAATCGAAAACCAAAAGAACCTTAAAATTAAAAGACTTAGAAGTGATCATGGTGGTGAATTTGAAAACCACAAGTTCATAGATTTCTGTAGCCTAAACGGATACCACCATGAATTCTTGTGTCCTAGAACCCCACAACAAAATGGCCTAGTCGAGCAAAAAAATAGAACCCTACAAGAAGATGCTAGGACCATGTTGAACGAATACAACCTACCTGATAGGTTTTGGGCAGAAGCCGTTAGTACAGCTTGTTATGTCCAAAATCGAATTCTTATGGTAAAGAGGCACCTTAAGACCTCATACGAAATCTACCATGACAAAGTACCTAACATTAAATACTTTAGAGTATTTGGATGTAAGGTACATATCCTAAACACTAAGGACTACCTAGGAAAGTGATGCACGCGATCGTGACCTCAAATCTCGTGATGAAGGCCGTCGAGGACTCAAAGCGCACTCGCGCTCAATGCCCGCAAGGGCATGGATGTCGTCAAGTAATAAAAGATTATCGATCCCACAGGGACTAGGATTCGAATATCGATATTTTCAGTGGTTGAAATTGTTTGAAAGCAAAACTCTAGAGGTTTCGACTTGTGAGGGTTGTCGGTGGACTGTACTCTATACGGTGTCACACGGAGGAAGAAGGGAGCGTGCTGAGGTCTTCAAAGGTGATTCTGGGACTTCGATTTCGCTTGTGTCACAAAACAATGTTGTCAATTAGCGTTGTCTAGACATTTAGCTATGGTTTTGTGGAAGAGACATCATACACTCTCCTGATGAGCCACCGCATCTACCGGGAGCTATCTCTGCCTGAAAAGACAGGATAGACGGTACGAGGATGCCGAATCAATCCCTACGATGAATCGTTTCCGGTTCAATCGCATCCTTCTACCCACAGTTACAGGAGATCAGGTTTACACCTAGGTTCCTTATATAAAATCCCCAAAATCTTAGATATGAGGGTTGTCACCCCTCGTATCGCCTAAGCGCAGCAGGTAGAAAATCAAACACGCATAGATATAGTATAAACAACTTCCAATCTCCAAATTAAATTCAAAGACAAAATCTAACATGAACCAACATGTAATGTGCACACAAGCTACTCCCTAATCCTAGAATCAAAAGAACTACTCCATGTATATAAAGTAGGAATCACAAAGCATGTACATGTTTGAATATATCAGAGATAAAATGCAGGAACAAAGGATTACAATGCTTTCGTGGTCTTCTCTCCGGCGTTGAAGTGCAAAGCATGGACCTCCGACGGCGTTTGTCCTCCCTATTGTGAGTTCCCGAAGCTTTTTAGGGCTTCGATGTGCCGTCCTAGCCGTGGTGCCTCCCCCCCTAGGGTTTGGGCGAAGCCATCCTTATATAGACACCACCTCAGACCGTTGCAAAATCCAAAAAAAGCCCTAGTCGTGCAAATCTAGCAGCCACCACACGGTCGTGTGTTTCCACACGGCCAGGCCGTGTGCAGCCTTAGGGTGGCTGATCTCGCTCATTGGACATGGTCGTGTGTAGCCACACGCCCTGGCCATGTCCCACTCTGCGTCTAGCTGCAAAATGTCCTTCTTTTACTCTGAAAGTGTGCCTTTTCACCCGAAATGCTAACCTGCACACAAAAATACAAAGAGCAGACCTCCGAACCAGAAAATAGGAAATGTGTGCAAAATAGAGTAACATATGCATGAAACTAACATAAGATGTAGTGAGATGTGAGCGAAAACTACTCCTTAAACCTTATATGTTTCGCTCACATCACTTCTCCTAGACTTAAATCTTTGTTTGTCCTCAAGAAAACCTCAGTGCCATGAAATTTAAAAAGACATTGTTCCATACATAGCATGTTAACTAAATTTATCAAGTGGTATTTACAATCAAAGCAAAATATATATGTTCTAGAAATTCACTCAGTTGGCTCCTCGTGCTCGTGCTAAGCGAATCATTATTAGGGGATGCCCATTCCATGGTGAGTTAAGTCATCACCCCATAGCTTTCTTAAGGTTTCCGGATCTTAGGCACTTACCTGCCCAAAGCGAGGGTCGTTCCCTATATCTAGCATAAAGTCTCAAAGGCGTGCTCGGTATTGAGAGAAATTGGTAGGTGTTTCCCCAGTAACCTAACTCGGTCTCAAAGGGGCACCTAGTCATTTCCACCCACGACAACTATTTTTTTATCCCTCATAATCTTCTCTCTCTCGCTCCTCCTTTTTTTTTCTTTTTCATCTTTTTCTCTTTCTCTCCCTTTTTTTCTTCTTCTCACTAGGATTTTGATTTTTCCAAATGGGCTTACACAATCCGAGCAGATCCATTAACTAAAATGCTAAACCTAGAGTCACCTATGGATTCTAAAGTACTAGACTACTGAGATGAATCATAACTAGGTATGTATTAGATTATCCCTTTTAGAATGTTCGACATGTGTAAGTGTAAAAAATAAAGCTAACCAGTGTAAGTCTAGAACATTCATTAGAGTGAATAAAATAAAATGCCATGAGATAAATGAAGTTAAGCTACCTATGGGAACAACTCATGTAAGCAACTTTTTATAAATACTACTGAGGCAACTTTACAGATAACAAAAACTAAGTACCGAAAGAAACTCAACAACCCATGCATGAATAAATGAATAAAAATACCAGAAAAGAAATTACTACTAGGAAACAAAACAAAATAAACTTTAGGGGTCCTCCCCCCCAGACTTAAACGAAAATATACCTCTAGTATGGTGGACGAGGTAGAAAATCTGGGAGCCTCGGCATCTCGGAATCCTTGGAGAACTTGCTGTTGAGCTACTGATGCCACATGTACATGTGGTCGATTTGGGAGCTGGTGGATGCAGCGGCTGCTCGGTGCTCCTCCTGCCTGGCCCAATGTGCCTGCTGGGCATTCATGTGCTATCGCATCTCCAGGCGATAGACGACCTCATCCTGGCGACAAGCAGCCTCCTCCTAGAAGTATATGCGAGCCTCGTCATAAAACTCCTCAGCCCACTGGAAGTGCTCCCGGAAGCCCTGGAACTCCGTCTGCATGTAGGCGCTCTACTCCTTCCATCGTTGTCTCTGCGTCTGCTGCTCAGTGTATATGTTGTTGAAGCACGATCGAAACTCCGAGAAATCATAGGCCGACGTACCTGCATCCTGCTCAAAGGTGGAAAAATGTGGTGTTGCAGGTGCAGACTCATGTCAGTGTGGACTAGGTGGGCTCCTATGCATATGTGGACTTGGGGAGAGTGATGTAAAGGAGGAGAGATGGGCGCCGATGTGGGTGGTCCCTCATGTGGAGGGGACTCCACTATCAGATCCAAACGTCAGTTGGTGCGTGTAGTGATGGTGGTACGATCAGGGTCGGGGAGCCTAAGGGTCGTCAGATTTTTCCTTACAAAGCATAAGGAGTGTCCTTCTCTCATAATCATCTTCATGGCCATGCACACTCTGAGGTCAATCCTAGGGCTCCCCTCTATACTCTCTAATGCAGTGTACTTGTACCCCATCCTATGGCAAATGTGGGTAAGTAGGCCCCCCACATTAATCTCTCCTCGTGCTACTTTGCCCATCTTCACTAAGTGTCTGATGAAGTGGGACCCTACATCGATGCTACTCCTTTCTTGTAGCATACCCCAGAGGCAAAGCAGCTCGCTAGCTCTAACTACACTGTCACTCTCCCCACGACCAAATATAGTATTGGCCATGATGCGGTGGAGGTATCGGAAGATGGGGTTTTGGAGGCGCGACGCTTTGGCACTAGAAGGGTCATAAGTGTGCTCTCCCATCAACTCGGTCCAAAATACCCGAGAGTTGAAAAAAAAAATCAATCAGGGCAGTTTTTCCTCAAGTTGGTTTTCCTCAAGCTGGTTTTCCACACCAAGGCAGGGCTAGCTTCCTCAAGCCAGAGCGGTTTGTCTGGCCAGAACGGTTTCCTACTTCCAGGGCAGTTTTTCCAGACTACAAGGCAGAGCTTGGGGCCCAAGGTGCTCCCCCAGCTAGGGTACTTAGGCGAACATCATTAGCGTTGGCAGGAGGGCCCACCAAATTCAGGGCAGTCTAGTAACAGGGCGGTCCGGCAACAGAAGGGCAAATACTAGGTCCAGCATGGTTCAAGAGGGGGACCAATGGCTATAGGGAGGTCCCAGGGCACTGTCGCGACCCAATTCCCTGGCCAATGCCTTCAAGGCGGACCGATGGCTCCAGGCCCTCAACATTTTCTTGGGAAAAAAATTGACCAGGTTCTTACAAAGGATGGATTGATGAGAAAGGGTGAATAGGACCACCCACAATGGCCTATCTAGTCCGTAGCAAACGGCTACGGTAAATACGCTGCA
Organism: Wurfbainia villosa; assembly: GCA_025175895.1. Taxonomy (NCBI): domain Eukaryota; kingdom Viridiplantae; phylum Streptophyta; class Magnoliopsida; order Zingiberales; family Zingiberaceae; genus Wurfbainia; species Wurfbainia villosa. Next base: position 39,800,645 of record CM046006.1, read on the forward strand.
AATCCGTTTATGGCTGAGGCTTGGCCAATAAACCTAGTAGAGGTGAATAGGCCCACCTGAATGACCTATCTAGTCCATAGCAAACTACTACGGTAAAGATAAGGCAAATCCATTGTTGGCTGGTCACTTGCCAAAAGCGATAGATGTTCGAGGATTATCATACTAGGTGGATGAAAGAGACAGGATGGCGCAAGGAGGTACATCTGGAGAGACAGATGTGGATGGACAGCATGGACAGTATGCATGGGTAAAGAACACATGATAGATGTTGGCCACATGTGTAGGGCATGTCGGACATGTATGAGTTGGGTATCAAGTGAGAGGGTTAGTACACATGAGAGAGGAGTACCCATGAGAGCACATGTACGCTGCACCTAGGACACATCTCAGATCTGACACTTCGTCAGACATGACATGAGCATGACTCCTAGGCTTTTGTATGACTGTCCCTTTTCTTTGATGATATATATTTACCTTTCATCAAAAAAAAACATGAGTTCCATTGGTGAAGGGTCCACCATGCTCAATGTTAAAAAGCCTAAAAGTTATCCTACCCTCGTCGCTCTCTCTACCCGTTAAAATTTCCGCCTCTAAGAAACTCAAAAATTCTAGAACTATCCTAGGGTAGGTTGGGTGCCTTATTCCCATCATCTCTTTCCACCCCATTTTTTCAAATAGGGCTTGAATATCACCCAACAACCCCAAAGACTCTAGCAAATCTTCATCTAAGTACCTAGTAGCAGTGAGTTTACAAGTAGAAAGCATATTATAACTATCTCTATGTTCATTATTGCGAAAAAGAAGAGTGGGTAGGGTGTTACCCTCCTCCGGAGCTTGAGGGGCGTCGGCTCTCCTTGTTCGTCGCTCTGAAGCACCGATCGAGGTGCTACAAGCTTGGTCCTCCTCATCCTTGCTTCTTTTGTCTTCCTTTGAGGTTAAAAGTGCTTCTAGATGGCGAGGAAGACGAAACCACATGACTAGGGTAAGAGCACTCGAAGCACACAGTGCAAATGGGGTGAAAATACACGGCTCGCCCCTTTTAACCTTGTGCGACATGGCCGTGTGAAAACACACGGCCATGCCATGTGCACCTCGGATCGGTCGGGCACAGCCGTGGGAAAACACATGGCCAGGCCGTGTGTTCCAATTTTTCTCCCCGTTTTGTATTAGGGTTTGAATTTTCTCATACATTTCGCCGTGTAGGTTAATATGGATTTTATTTTTGCCTAGCAAGGTTCTTTTCTAGTCCTAACTCTAAATGAGATGGAAATCAAAACTAAAATTAAATAAATGCATGCAATACAATCAAAGGGAAATCTAAAACTAAACTTGGGTTGCCTCCCAAGAAGCGCTTTGTTTAAGGTCGTTTAGCTCGACCTCACTCCACTATCAACTCGGCTCTGGAGGTTCAGTGAACCTCCATTCATCCGTCTCGGAAGCTTCATCTGGCGGTTCCGGCTTCATTTTGCTAAACGTGAAGTCGTCGAGGTAGGGGGCTCTGTTCTCCAAAAGGATGAAGAGGATGATCTCCCCATCTACCTCCAGGGAGATCTGGTGTGCCTTTACGTCTATGCACGCTCCCGCAGTTGCCAGAAAAGGCCTTCCTAAATGATGGGATTCTGGGGATTAGGTCCTGTGTCCAGTATGATGAAGTTCGTGGGTATCACGAAATCCTCAATCATCACAGGCACGTGTGATAGCATGCCAACGGGCTCCTTGACTGAGTCGTCCCCCATATGAATACTAAGATTCGCTAGTTGGAGCCCGCTTAGTCCCATCTTCAGATAGTATGCATAGGGCATCACACTGACTGATGACCCCAAGTCGCATAGAGCTTCATCGAAGCTCTCCCCATAAATTGAGCAGGGAATAACAAATTCACCGGGGTCCTCAAGCTATAGTGGAATCATCTCTTCAACTTCAGCTTGGTCAGGTAGGGTGGTAATCATGGCTGCACATCCCTTGGAGAATTTGCTACTTTGCCCCACTCCTTCCTCTTTAGCTTGACTCACCGAAGAGCTCTTCACAGGTTGCGACACGGTTTGGGCTATCTGGGCCATTTGTGTCTCCAACATCCTGGTGTGACTTGCAAGGCCGTCAATGGTGGCCTTCAAGTCCCTGAGTGATTCTTCAGACTTCTGATGTTCGCGACGAAATTCCTCATTGGCCTTAGTTTGGGTAGCAATGAAGTCCTCCATCATCAGTTCCAGTCTGGACTTCTGTGGTCGCTGCCCATTGCCTTGCTACTGCCCATACCCCCCTGATGGTTGTGAATTTATTGAGTTATTCTTATAGGAGAAATTCGGGTGATTCCTCCATCCGGGATTGTAGATGTTGGAGTATGGGTTGTTGGGCCTTTGGTCGTACTCCCCAACCGTGTCACAGTGCTCAATCTGCTCCTCTAAGGTTCCCTGCCCTCCATAGTGGTCCTCTCGATACACTTCCGCTCCCTCTCCAAAGTCAATGGTCACGCATGCAGATGAAGGATTCAAAGATTCAAATCGTCTGTTGAGCACGTCCTGTAGGATATTGAAGCTGCTAGAGGGGGGTGAATAGCGTATTGTTTGTTCATAGATGGAATTCGATCGTGGTTGTCTCTATAATTTCATTAGCGCGCAGCGGAATAGTAATGAAAGCAATAACGAAATAAACAACAATGCAAACACAAATATTTAACTTGGTTCGGAACCGAATGGTTCCTACTCCACGGATTGGGTTCGTACGAACCCTAGCGATGCCAATCACACACCACTATGATAAACACTCCTTCTCGACACAAGTCGGAGGCAGAGAAACCTCTTACAAGTAATCTTACAACAGTAAGAAACTAAAACAAGCAATTACAATAATTTATATGAAAGACAAGTAAAGAAAAACTTTACAACTCTTGCTTTTGATTGCTTGAATGCTTGGTTATTTGATTAGCACTTGGAGACCTAATTTGCAGCAACAATTCGCCCCTAAAGCTCTCAAAAACTAGATCATTTTTCTCCATCACGAGCTCCTTTTATAGCTTCAACCTGTGCTGAAAAAAGTCGATCAGTCGACTAATCACACTGTTGCTGTGAGACAACGGTGTAATCCACGCTGGAAAAATCCAACAGCTAGAAGATCAGTCGACTGATCATGAGCATCAGTCGACTGATGAGCCATCACTCAACTGCTCATCCCAGCGGTCAAGTGAGACTCCATTCTGTGCCCTAAAATCCAAGCATCAGTCGACTGATCATACGATCGATCGATCGCTGTTAATCACCGATCGCCCACCTATGGCGAATGATCGCTAGGGCAAATCCCATAGTCAAACCCTAGTTGACTACGCCAGTCGACTGCCACATGGCATCAGTCGACTGGCACACCTCAAACATGAGGTTTTAACCCAAGTATGGTGTCCCCATACTTGCTAGACCACCCTTAGCCTAGACCTAAGCCTTCTAGTCACCTCCATCAGCCTCACGCCTCTTGGATCCCTCCAAGTCATCCATGACTTGTTCATCCATCGCGCTAGCCTTCAGGTGCTTCCATCGGCTATGTCATGCTAACGGTGTCTACACCGCCAAGGCACATTGGACTTACGCCACCAAGACTCCACTTGGACTTTACGCTGCCAATCATTGGACTTATGCTGCCAAGACTACCGCTTGGACTTTACGCTGCCAATATCAAACCCCTTGGACTTCTCATGCCAAGACCCATGCTTGGACTTTCCCAAATGCCAAGTGTCCCACTTGGACTTTCCATGCCAAGTACCCATGACTTGAACTTTACCTTGCCAAGACCCATGCTTGGACTTCCCAAAATGCCAAGTGTCCCACTTGGACTTTCCATGCCAAGTACCCATGACTTGGACTTTACCATGACAATTACATTGTCATATGTTTTTGTTTAACATTAAAACATCTCTCGAGCCAAGCTCGAGTCCTGGTCAATTGTGACCTGGGCCGATTGCACCAACAATCTCCCCCTTTTTGATGTTTGACAAAAACCAAACAAAACAAACCATTTGAGTTAGACCATCTAACTCAAAGACTCCTTACCAATTATTCCAAATTGGTGATTTAATGTTCTCCCCTTTTTTGACATACAACAAAAAGGTTATCCCCCCAAGGAGGTCAATGTCTCATGTCCCAATGAGATCTTATAATCTCCCCCTTGGTCCAAAAATACCTAGGATGCCTACCATCTTCCTGGTAATAAGTCCCATATCACTCAAGAGAGGCAATCCTATACTTTCCCAATTTCCAAATTGGGTATGGGAAAATCTCATTTTTCCTTCCCATGAACCACCATCCATCATACCATGATGGATACCTCCCCCTAAAGGCTTGCTCCTCCTTAACCATTGCACCAACAATGTCTTTGGGAAGTCCCTAAGCCAATAGGAACTCTGAACCATCAAGATAAGGTTAGAAATTCAACATTGAACTTTCCAACACCTTAAATTTGATACAAACCCTAAACACCTCTCCAAATCCATATCCAATGGATTTTCACCCTTTATAATGCTTCTCAAAGCATATCCTAGTGTTAGGAGTGATTAGGGACCTTAACCGTAGCTGAAATCAAGCTAAACAAACCTAGTTTTCTCCAATCGAGCACGCGAGTAATAGTCGAGTGATCTTGTGCTATCGAGTCAGCGCTGCCCCATCGCCGCCTGTAGAAGCGATCGGATCGATAATCAAAACCTGATTTTCAGATATCAGACTCGACTTTTAGAAATTCATAAGTAATTCTACGTAAATCAAAAAATCACAAAATTTGATACGTATATTACTTATCACACATACAATCGGTGAAAAATTTTGGAAAAATATTTTTACCATTGAAATAGGAGATTGGTACAAAGTTCAAAAACTATTAAAACTTTAAAGTTTTTTATCTACTTTGTATCAACTTCTACAATGATGATGACTATCAAAAGATAGACTTCACCAAGGTTTTCTAAATTGATTTTAAAATTTTTTTGAAAACCTATTTTGAACCATGGTTTATTGGCTAAATATACATAACTTGTATATTAGCTTTCCTCATGATTCTTGGTGATGATTAAAATAAGTTTGAGTTCATCTAGATGCACTACCTATGCACCTTGAACCTAACTTATTATCCTAGCATCTCACATGTATCTAGGGTGTATAAATACACATACATGTCAATGTGATGTGAGATGTGGAGTTAGGATTATTATGGCCTCATGCATTTTCTAGGCAACCCTACTTGATTCCCTTATATATGGGACTCCAAGTCATGCCATTCTTCCTTAAATCAATTTTAATCACAATAAATGCATGAATGATCATGGAATAATGATAGCAAAATAATAACACATGGCCAATGATCATGATGTCATGGCATATGATATAATCTAAAAACAAACATGACATCTAAAATAATCCTAAACAATGGCATGACATGTTATATGATAAGATGAAATTTCATGTCATGATATGGCAATTTTCCATAACCCAATACATTAACACAAGCACACAATCAGACACAAGTGATTTTCATAAATAGAATATTTCATTCAATAAAAAAAACTTCAATTTTTTTACACCCAAAATGGAGATTTGAGACGCTCAATCTCACTACAAAAACTGAAAACAAAAATCCTAACATCCTCTAGCTCTAATCGTCTGCAGAAGGTGAAGGTGGAGGAGGTTGCTGGCTCAAGGTTCAGGCTCGCATCATCTCATATATATCGAGCTAGCACTGCTCAATGCAGCCCTGCCCTGCCAGAATCTCATCCAGTCTGGAGTCCACTGTCTGCTGGTACTCCTGAAATCTAGCCTCCAGCTGTCCAAGCCTATCTGATGGACCTGCTGCTGATGCATCTACAGGTATCTGATCGTCCTCATCAGCAGCATCAGGATCCTCATAGTCCTCTGCAGCAGGTGGCTCCCCACGTGCCCTGGGCGGAGGTCGAGGTGCCAGCTCCATCTGCCCCTGTCCCATCCGCAGCTTCGCCAACGAGAAGTTACGAACTGATATGCAGTCGTACACCTCAGATAGCGCCCTCAGCGATCCCCTGTGAATGTTGATGCCTACTGACTCTAACCATGCAGTGATGATGTGGCCATAAGGCATATGCACTTTCCCTTGTACAGGGGATATGAAATGTACAATGCAATGAAACATGTTCAATGCAATGTTTATGTCTAGTCTATGACGCATGGCGTACAGGAGAAAGAGATGGGGAGGCCGAATCTTGGCCAGACCCCGAGTCACAATCGGAAGAAAACACCCAACAATGACCTTGTAGAGTACATTGTCAGGTGCAGATAGCTCAGTAATAGGAAATAAGTTCTGAGCTGGTGGACGAGGATGGCCAAAAACATGCTCATGCATGGAATCCTAAGAGATATGGTCAAAGGGCTCGGGTAAAGGGGCATCGAAGGTAGGGTAGAAAATGAAGGTGTCATCTGATGGCTTACACTCAAGAAACTCCTGCAATATTGCAGGAGTGAACTCTAAATCGTGTTTTGCAACGCGAGTAGTGTAGGTAGGGCCATCGTCTACCTTCTTTAAGTTCTGATAGAACTCCTTAAGGAGATCATCATTGATGGCATGTGTGCATAATACTATTTTCATAAGATGATAATATGCAAATATGTCCATGACATCACTACAGTAACATGTAAAGAAGTCCCTATCGATGTACCTAACCGGCATGGTTTGGTACAATCGTGATTCAACCTCGGGTGGATCATTTCTACGAGATCGCCTATATGAATGTAATGCAACGACATGAAATGCAAGGGCACCAATGCACGATTAGATTATAATAGATTATAATGGAAAGAAAAATTAGGGTTTTAGAGTAAGAAAATTTTACTTTGGCGCCATTTAGAGGGGTGATGAGAGAATACTCGAATATCGCTGAAAAGGCCGCCGGAGAGTTCGCCGGAGCACTGGATCGCCGGAACCCTAATCAAAAAGGGAAAAATCACTGGAAATTAGTGGATTAGGGTTGTGAGATGAGTGAAAATGCGAGTGGAAGAGCTTAGCTACCAAACCTAAGGCTTGGGTGACCGGCGCGGTCGGAAACATTGGTCGGAGAAGGTAGCAACGACCGGAGAGGAGGAAGAAGCGAAGGATCGACGCGTGAAGACGCTGAACCCTAGCAGTTCGGTGTTATAAAATCGCGACGCCTTGATCGTGATGTGCGGCATCGATCGGTGATCCGCGGCTTATGAGCGATTTTATCGTAGCGACATTGCTCGGCTCGGCCAATCTGCCGAGTCTTACGTGTCATGCTACGGTAACATCGATCGACTCTTGCTCATCGATCGTGATCGATCACTACTCATTTGCTCGAGCACTCGGTGATGATCCTCGCCTCAATAAATAGTACCATCGATCGATCGATGTATCCCATCGATCGTGATGTGCAAATAGTCGAGTCTCGAAACAACACTCATTGTTGACGATCGTATTAGCTCTGATATGATCGATCGGTGATCTCGATTTCGATTCAAATTCAAAAAATCTCGATTTCTTTATCCAACTTATTTCATTTTCTCATGTTTAATCTTGTATATCGAATATATTGATGTTATGCTTATGTTCATGTATTCGTTAATGTATTTTGATATTTTATTTCATTTTAGCAAACATTAACATCCAATGGTTTCAAAATCCTAACATCTCACCCTTTCTAAGTGTTGAAATACACAATCAAGGTAAAAGACTTGTTTTGTGAGATGCAATCCACCCTAGACATTCCTTCCATGCAAACACATGGTGAAACACATGAAGCATGGTAAGTGCAAGACATCAAGGTGTGTAGCACTTGAGTATCACTCTTGATGTAACTTCTACACCTTAAACACACTTCTCTTGATACATTAATTTCTAAAGTGTGCCAAAGATCAAAGTGACACACTATGACCTCTAAATCTAGATTGTGCCAATTTTATTGATTTTCATGATTTCAAAAATATATTGGCACATCCTAAAATCTTTTAGGATTAAAGCTCAAATGTATTTCCAAGGTAACCATAACCTTGAAAATAACCTAAAGTGCCACCTTTACCATGGTTGAGTTAACTACCCATCCAATCAAGGTTGGCACATCCTAACCCATTTAACGTGAATCAATCACGCTCTTTGGAACCCAAAATCTATTTGAGCTCCTAGGGTTAATTAGGTATTCCTTAGGGATAACCTCCCTAGATACCTTCCTAATGACCCTTCTAGGCTTATTAGCCTTGGTCATTTGGGTCTTGCTATGGTTAACTCTAGGTGTAACTCCCCTTGCAACCTTCTTAGTGGCTTCCCTAGGTTTCCTTGAAACCCTAGCCACTAGGCAGAACCTTTGGTCAACCTTAGGGATGACTTCCCTATTGACCTTGGTCTTCCTAGACTTAGGATTAGTTCCATAATCAAATGTAACATTGTAATAAGTAGGCATTACTTTCTTAGACATAGGTTTGTGACTCAAACCTTGTCTCTTAGATGATTCTTGCCTCTTATACCCTTTTTGTTGACTTTTAGATCCTAGAGTTTGACACTTTGACCCTTTAAATTGATTTTGCATATTTGCAAGGGTCTTTTCCAATTTCTCAAGCCTTGACCTCAAGGCTTAATTTTCTAACTCTAATTGCCCAAATAATTTTTGATTAGGTTTTTGGGCATTACCATTCACTTTAGACATATGTCTACCCTTATTGGGATTGATACCTAAATGGTTTTCGATTTTCTTAATTGTTTTCTTAGAAATGACATTTCTAGGGACATTAGTCCCAAATTTCTCCTTCTTTAAAATAGACCTAGAGTTATCATTCCTAGCATGCTTTGATTCATGAGTAATAGCAAAGTTATTTGAATTAATTCTAGCATGCTTTTTCTTAGAATTTAAAGAATGAGCATTATGAAAATATACCTTAGGGTTAGTCTTAGAGACTCCCCCTACTTGTGAAGCTCCCTCCTTTCTTCTAGGACATTGGCTCCTTTAGTGTCCCGGTTGTCGGCATTTGAAGCACACCACGTGCTCCTTGCTCTTCTTGGTGGGGACACCGGCATCCTTGACTTTTGGTGCCGGAGGAGACTTATTAACTCTTTTCGGACACTTACTTTTGTAGTGTCCGGATTCCCTACACTCAAAGCATATTATATGATTTTTATTTACAATTGACATGCTTGAGTTACCTATGGTGGTGGTAGGTGCCGGAATTGGAGCTTCTTCATCTTGACTAGATGTCGAAGCTTCCTCTTGTTGCTCCGGAGTAGAAATTCTTTCCTCCCCCTCAATCCTAGAGGTGGAGGTGTCTTCTACTTCTTCTTCCACCGATCCGGAAGTTGACTCCTCTTCAACTTTCGATTCCTCACTTGCTTTTGAGGATGATGAACTCTCTTCATCTTCTTCCTTATCTTCTTCTACTTGTGCCAAGTGGGGCTTCTCATTGAACTTGGCTAATTTGTCCCATAGCTCCTTGGCATCAAAATATTCACCTAGTCTAGACAAAACATCATTAGGTATCAAATCTTCTAAAAGTTTTGTTACCTTGGCTTCGGTTTTGAATTTTTGCCGTTGCTCTTGAGTCCATTTCTTCAACTTGAGGACTTGTCCATTCCTATCCCGAGGAGGTTCAAAACCTTCTACGAGGATGAACCAATCCTCTATATCCATCATCAAGAATGTCTCCATTCTTGTTCTCCACGCGGCGGTGGAGTGTTGATGTCTCATCCAAGCTTATCTTGGGATTCCATCTTGTTCCTCTAGCATCTTGACTCCGGGTTGTTAATCCGTAGAAGAGCCCCGGGCTCTGATACCAATTGTAGGATATTTGAAGCCGCTAGAGGGGGGTGAATAGCGTAGTGTTCGTTCATAGATGGAATTCGATCGTGGTTGTCTCTACAATTTCGTTAGCGTGCAGCGGAATAGTAATGAAAGCAATAACGAAATAAACAACAATGCAAACACAAATATTTAACGTGGTTCAGAACCGAATGGTTCCTACTCCACAGATTGGGTTCGTACGAACCCTAGCGATGTCAATCACACACCACTATGATAAACACTCCTTCTCGACACAAGTCGGAGGCGGAGAAATCCCTTACAAGTAATCTTACAACAGTAAGAAACTAAAACAAGCAATTACAACAATTTATATGAAAGACAAGTAAAGAAAAACTTTACAACTCTTGCTTTTGATTGCTTGAATGCTTGGTTATTTGATTAACACTTGGAGACCTGATTTGCAAAGAACAAATCGCCTAAAGCTCTCAAAACCGGATCATTTTTCTCACCGATCGCTGTGAGACAACGGTGTAATCCACGCCGAAAAATCCAATGGCTAGACATCACCGACCGATCATGAGCATCACGACCGATGAGCATCATCACTCGACCGTCCCAATCGGAGTGAGTGAGACTCATTCTCGTGCCCAAAATCCAGCATCACGATCGATCACAAGATCGGGCCGATCGCTGAATCACGATCGCCCATCATGGCGCAATGATCGCTAGGGCAATTCGTAGCCAAACCCTAGTTGACTACGCCACGACCGCCACATGGCATCCCGACCGCACACCTCAAACATGAGGTTTTAACCCAAGTATGGTGTCCCATACTTGTTAGACCACCCTTAGCCTAGACCTAAGCCTTCTAGCCACCTCCATCACCTCACGCCTCGATCCCTCCAAGTCATCCATGACTTGTTCATCCATCGTAGCCTTCAGTGCTTCCATCGCTATGTCATGCTAACGATGTCTACACCGCCAAGGCACATTGACTTACGCCGCCAAGACTCCGCTTGACTTTACGCCGCCAACCATTGACTTATGTCGCCAAGACTCCCGCTTGACTTTACGCGCCAATATCAAACCCCTTGACTTCTCATGCCAAGACTGCTTGACTTTCGATGTTGACTTTCCATGCCAAGTACCCATGACTTGGACTTTACCTTGCCAAGACCCATGCTTGGACTTCCCAAAATGCCAAGTGTCCCACTTGGACTTTCCATGCCAAGTACCCATGACTTGGACTTTACCATGATAATTACATTGTCATATGTTTTTGTCTAACATCAAAACATCTCTCGAGCCAAGTTCGAGTCCTGGTCAATCGTGACCTGGGCCGATTGCACCAACACGTCCATCCTTGCTACCAAATGGTCTATGGAGTTGACAGTGTATTGTCCCGCTGTTGGCATAGGTTGACCACGTTCGGAAGCCCATTGATGGTGGTTCTGGTCCACCCTTCTATTAGCTCCTCTGCTTCCTCTATGGTCTTATTCATCAGTGCTCCTTCTGTAGTAGAATCCAGGGACATCTTCGTGGCATTCGCGATCCCATTGCAGAAGATGTGGATCACTAGCCACCTCTCCAGTCCGTGGTGGGGGCATTGGTAGAGTAGCCCCTTGTAGTGATCCCAAGCTTTGCATAAGGACTCCCCCTCCTTCTGGCGGAAGCTCATGATAAGATGGCACATGTGAGCAGTCTTGCTTGGTGGGAAGTATTTGTTCAGAAACAGCTGCTCACATTGCTCCCATGTAGTGATGCTCCCCGAAGGTAAGGAGTGAAGTCATGCCTTAGCCTTATCCCGCAGTGAGAACGGGAATAGGCTCAGGCGGATCACGTCAGTAGGGACTCTGTTTATTTTCATTGTCGAGCATATTTCTAAAAATGCCTCAAGGTGCCGGTTCGGGTCTTCAGTCGTAGCTCCCCCAAATTGACTCTACTTGACCATATGTATAAGTGTCGGTTTCAGCTCAAAGTTATTTGCCAAAATAGATGGTCCAGCTATACTCGGCCTAAATCCTCTAACACTAGGAGCTGCGTAGTCCCGCAGAGGTCAGCTACCTATGTTCACTTCGGATGCGGCTTGATCCTCCATTCTTCGCTACTTTGCTCTCCGGCGATGAAGGGTTCATTCAATCTCTAAGTCGATCAGAATCAAGCCTTCCGATCCTAAGCATCTAAGCAAACGACGAACTGAGCCACAAAAATTAGTAGTGCTACTAATCCTAAGAGGCAGAAAATAAAACAATCTAGCTAATAAAATCTAAGATGCAAAAAGGAAATGAAAACAACTACTCCTAGAATAAAATTAAAAAATAAATCTAAATATGGAAAGTTTAGAACTAAAGTAAATAAGGCAAACTAAAAAAAATAAAAATAAAGAAAGTAAATAAATCTAATCGTAAGTCCGATCCAATTCTCCACTGTTCGGTTTGATATCGAATCGATCAATCTCCGGCAACGATCGCGACCTCAAATCTTGCAACGGAGGTCGTCGAGGACTCGAAGTACGCACTCGCGCTCAAGGCCCGCAAGTGCACGGATGTCGTCAAGTAATAAAACATTATCGATCCCACAGGGACTGGGATTCGAATATCGATATGTTCAGTGGTTGAAATTGTTAGGAAGTAAAACTCTAGAGGTTTCGACTTGTGAGGGCTATCAATGGACTATACTCTATACGGTGTCAAACGGAGGAAGAAGGGAGTGTGCCAAGGTCTTCAAAGGTGATTCTAGGACTTCGGTTTCGCTTGTGTGTCACAAAACAATGCTATCAATTGGCATTGTCTAGATGTTTAGCTATGGTTTTGTGAAAGGAACATCATACACTCTCCCGATGAGCCGCCGCATCTACCGGGAGCAATCTCTGCCTGAAAGGATAGGATAGACGGTACAAGGATGCTGAATCAATCCCTACAATGAACCATTTCTGATTCAATCACATCCTTCTACCCACAGTTAAAGGAGATCAAGTTTACCCCTAGGTTCCTTATATAAAATCCCATAAATCTTAGATACGAGGGCTATCACCCCTCGTATCGCCTAAGCGCAGCAGGTAGAAAACCAAACACACATAGATATAGTATAAACAACTTCCAATTGCCAAATTAAATTCAAAGACAAAATCTAACATGAACCAACATGTAATGTGCACATAATCTACTCCCTAATGTTGGATCGAGTGGATCACTAGAGGGGGGGTGAATAGCGATAAAACCTTTCATTCGTTTCATTCGTTAAAACACGAGTAGACACAACCAAAGATAGAATTAAACAAAAGAGACAATAGTATTTTTTTACTTGGTTCATAGCCTTCGGCTACTACTCCAAGGCCCTAGTGGTCCTCTTCCATAGCACTAATGAACTCCACCTCGTTAAAGGTAGGAGTTAATCGGATACAAAAACCATGAAAAAGTCTCGAGATAGAGGGACACTCCCCCTCTTCTCGTTACGATAAAACCACAATAAAAAAACTCAAAGTATAGAATGGAATTAAACTAAACTTATACCGACGACTCGTAGATGAAAAGATGGAGCCCTAGTCATCGTGTCTGCAGTGCTTCATCGTAGGAATGTCGGAGACTCGTAGCATACCGGAAGCACTTGGAAGCTTTTTAATTGATGAAAACCCCTAGGAGAGGCCCTCCTTTTATAGCCTTTGAGCCCCTTCTCGAGAGGATCTTCAACCAATCAGATTTGAGCACCAATCCCCTTGAAATGAGGTGATAAGGCTTGACTCCTCGAAGCTGATCCTTGACCATCACGATCGGTATGGCCATCATCGATCGATCATGGCGACATCGATCGAGGGTTGATCACGGCGATCGATGGACGGCGATGAGTGCTCCAAGTGATCGATGTTAGCTGAAATCAAAAGTTAGCTTAACAAAAACATTATTTCGATGGTCGTCGATCGTCTGATCTCGACCTAAACCATCCATGGAATGTCTTTGGTCAGATCTATGCTTAAGACCATCCCCATAAAAAGGATGCGACCTCACTTACGCTCACACACACGAGCTTACCTCGATACTTACTTTGAAGCTCTTGCTTCCGGCCTTTCACTCGATTCCTTCGGCTCCCTCCTAAGTCACTCGAGTGTCGCCCGACCACTGCGGCTTCCTCCGGGTGTCGCTAGCCTTCAGCTCCATCTTTAACAATTTTTTTCACACTCGATTTAGCTCGTGAGATAATAATATGAGCTTAACTTTGTATCCTTTGCTATAATCAAAACTTAGGTTTGACTTAGGTGCCTACTGCACCAACAATCTGATGGATTGATGCGGTTCGCTATAGGGGGGTTGAATAGCGAAAAGCCTTTTTCTTTCGAATTCGTTTCAAGACAAATATACGCAGCGGAAATGTAAATGAAACAAAAAGAGACAAGTTTATTTTTTTACTTGGTTCATAGCCTTCGGCTACTACTCCAAGGCCCTAATGGTCCTAGACCGTGTACGGAGGGCAATTCACTAAAACACTCCTCCTCGTTGGAGGTAGGAGTTTGACGATTACAAAAAAACTTTCGAAGCAAAATGATAGAGAGACAAACCCTCTCTTCTATTAAAGTAAAATGCAACAATAGAAAAACCTCGAGTAAAAGAGTTGCAATATTGAAAACAATAACAAGGATTATACCAACAACTAAAAAGAAAGACCTTAAGCTAGGGTTGTTGGCAGCACTTCGTTGTCGTAGAGTCATCGGAGAGTCGCAGCATTGCGGAAGCTTTTGAGCACTTAGAATTATATGAAAACCCTAGGTTAGGACCTCCTTTTATAGCCTTTGAGCCCCTTTTCGAGAGGAACCCTAGACAATCATATTTGAGCACCACTCCCCTTGAAATTTGGTGATAAACCTTGACGAATCGATGGCCATCACGATCATTCTTTGGCGCATCGATCGAGTGCTAGCCGTAGTCACCCGTGATGGGCCGGCGATCGAGTCCTTGAGTTAGCTGCTTAAAGAAAACATTATTTCGACGGTCGTCGACCATCCGATCTCGACCTAGACCACCTATGAGATGTCTTGGGTCAGATCTACGCTTAAGTCTTTCCCCGTAACAAGGATACGACCTTACTTACACTCGCACACACGAGCTTACCTCGATACTTATGTGTTGCTTTTGCTTCTGGCCTTCCACTCAATTCCTTCGGCTCCCTCCGAAGTCACTTGAGTGTCGCCCGACCACCGCGGCTTCCTCCGGGTGTCGCTAGCCTTCAGCTCTAGCTATAGCAATTTTCTGCACACTCGATTCAGCTCGTGAGATAACAACATGAGCTTAACTTTGTATCGTTTGCTATAATCAAAACTCAGGTTCGACTTAGGTGCCTACTGCACCAACAATCTCCCCCTTTTTGATTTATGGCAAACCCACATACAAAGTTAAGTGCATTAAGAAAAGATATGCATGAATGAGCAGGAGTGTTAAGAGCATGAATGAACAGGAGTATAAAAACTCTTTTTCAAGTGCTCCCCCTTGAGGAATCCTCCCCCTTGACCGAGGGTGAGTACTTGAGAAAGAGTTTTAACTCTCCCCCTTGACGTTTGCTACTAAAAAAGAATTAAGTAACCGAAATAACTTAATATTGGCCATAGTATTTAAAATAAATAAGTTTAAGTTAAGAATTCTTTGGCCTTTGAATATGTTTTAACTTTTGGTTTAAATATAAAGTAAGAGTTTAAGTTGTCAAAAATTTGACCCCTTAACTTTGACCTTTTAACTTTGACCTTTTTCTCCCCCTTTTGTCGTATATCAAAAAGAGTAAGGGGTGTGTGGAAAACAAAATAAGTGTTAAATTTAAAGTCCAAGCATGTTCCCCATTTTTTATTTTTAAAAAAAATATACTGAAAATAAGCTCATCTATAAAATGTTCGACTCATATTTGGCTTGATTGATATGAAAGAACAATCAGTCCTGGTCAGAGTCGGTTAGTGTGTATGATTATACTCCATGGTTCATGGCGATGCACTAGATCTACATCTGGAACCAGGAGTAAGGTCCTAACATCTCATGCCCATCTACGTGGCTAAGTACACAAACACATTAGTCCTATGTGTTGTGAGATGTATTGGCTCCTTAAATCTATAGGTGCATGATATCTAAGGTATGTCCTATGCTAGTTCCATAAAAATGAAAATTTAAGAAATAGTAGTAAGAAAATATAATTTGCAAGTTCCTATTCTATTACGCACATGCCCAATTTTCGTCTTAATAGACTAAATTCGGCTTCGGGTAGGGGTTTAGTAAATAGGTCTGCTAAGTTAGACTTCGATTCGACATATTCGAGTTGTATTGCTCCGTTGGCCACATGTTCTCGAATGAAATGGTGTTTGACCTCTATATGTTTGGTCCTAGAGTGACATATCAGATTCTTAGTAAGATTAATTGAACTAATGTTGTCTACGTGAAGTTTAGTATTCGTAAAGTCTAACTTAAAGTCACGGAGAGTGTGCTTCATCCAAAGAAGTTGAGTGACACACTCACCCATCGCGATGTATTCAGCTTCGGTGGTAGATAAAGCGTCTGATGTTGCTTCCTCGCACCAACTTACTAGACTCGAGCCGAGAAGTTGACAACAACCACTCGTGCTCTTTCTATCGAGCTTACTACCGGCATAGTCCGAATCGGAGTAGCCGATTAGTTCGAACTCCGCAGATCTAGGGTACCAAATACCAACGTTAAGTGTACCCTTAAGATATCTAAGGATACGCTTAACTAGGGTTAGGTGAGACTCCTTAGCACAGGTTTGAAACCTGGCGCACATACTTACTGCGAATAGGATGTCGGGTCGGCTCACAGTTAAGTATAGGAGACTTCCTATCGCGCTCCTATAGTACTTTAAGTCAATGGACTTACTTTCTAGGTCTTCTCCTATGTTAACATTAATCGCCATTGGGGTGGGTGTTTATTATCTTAGCGTCTTGCATTCCAAATCTTTTAATTAACTCCTTAGTGTATTTTTGTTGATATAGGTATATACCATCCTTAGTTTGTTTAATTTGTAGACCTAAAAAGAAACTTAACTCGCCTACCAAGTTCATTTCGAACTCACTTTCCATGAGTGAAACGAACTCGTTTAGTAAGGCTGAGTTAGAGGTTCCAAAAATTATATCGTCTACGTAAATTTGAGCTATGAATATTTCTTTACCTAAGGTTTTTACGAAGAGAGTTGGGTCAACTAAGCCTTGGTTAAACTCTTTTGACTTAAGATGGATTGAAAGTCTCTTGTACCAAGCTCGAGGAGCTTTTTTAAGTCCATAGAGAGCTTTCTTAAGTTTTAGAACATGGTCGGGTTTATCTAGATTTTCGAATCCGGGGGGTTGGCTAACATAAACTTCTTCTTTAATGTATCCATTTAGGAATGCCGACTTAACATCTATTTGAAACATCTTAAATCCTCGATGTGCGGCATAAGCTAGCAACATTCGAATGGATTCGAGTCTAGCTACTAGGACATAGGTTTCGTCGTAATCTAAGCCTTCGACTTTACTAAACCCTTTGGCGACCAACCTAGCCTTGTTTCTAACTACTTCACCTTTATCATCAAGCTTATTTCGAAACACCCACTTTGTTCCAATTATCGTTTTGTCTTTAGGTGGTGGTACTAATTCCCACACTTCATTCCTAGTAAATTGAGCTACCTCTTCTTGCATTGCAATAATCCAATCGGGATCAAGAAGAGCTTGTTCAATTGATTTGGGTTCTAGCTTTGAAATTAAGGAAATTTGACTAAGGTTCCTATAGGATGCTCTAGTTCGAACTCCTAGATTAGGATCTCCTATCACTTGATCGATAGGGTTGTTAGTTTGAATCCTAGATTGGGTTGGGTTTGTGTCACCTAATGCTTGATCAATGGGGTGACTCGGTTTTTCCGCTCCACTAGGCCATTTTGTTGAGGGGTCCTAGGGCAAGAGAATTCATGGTGGTATCCGTTTAGGTTACAGAAGTCGGTGAACCTTTGATTTTTAAATTCACCACCATGATCGCTTCTAAGTCTTTGAACCTTAAGGTTTTTTTGATTCTCGATTAATTTAAATAGATTGATTAATTGATCTAGGGTATCATTTTTATGTTTGATGAACCTAACCTAGGTGGTTCTTAGTGTTTCAATTATGTACTTTACATCCAAATACCAATATTGACTTGATGTTGGGTACTTTATGTGAATCGAATAGATCCATATGTCTTAAGGTGCTCTTTACCATAAGGATCTTCTCTGGTTAGTTAACTTGTGTTGTGTCCTAGGTTGTTTTCCTTGTTGACAAGCATTACAGATTTTATTAACCAAGTTGTTGAGGTTGGGTAAGCCTCTGACTAAGCCACTCTGACTCATCTTGTGGATGAGTCTTGGGTGCGAGTGACCGAGTCGTCGGTGCCACAACCATGATTCCTCTTCCTGTGTCAAAAGACATTTGGCTGAGGATTTGATTAAGTTAATTGTATAAATGTTATTTGTCCTAGTTCCTTTGAGTATTGTTTTAGTTGTTTTATTTGTTTTAATTACACATTCATTTTCTAAAAATATGACCTTATAGTTATTGTCCATAATTGAACTTACGCTAAGTAGGTTATATTCAAAATTCTCTACAAGTAATACATTTTTAATGACAATTGTGGTTAGGTTGTTTTCCTTGATCCGATGATTTTGAGCTTAACCAAGTTGTTATTCCCAAAGGTACCGATCCTTATCGCTTGAATCGACTCATCTTGTGGAATTTGAGTTGATCCAGTCGTGTGCCAGCAACCATGATTCCTCTTCCATTGATCCTACACACAAGGTGGTTGGATTGGATGTTAGATTTTTAAAAAAAAATTGGTTGTGAGTTGTTAAACCTAGGTCATCTCACCTGTGTCTATATGATCAAGCATGTTATACTTATGTGTTTTTTGTGAGATGACTTCCAATTAAGTTGATTAAGTGCATTTAGGTTCAAGTAATTTTATGTTAGATTTGGATTTGACCCTAGGCTTGTCAAGTTTACCTTTTCAGGATCATGGCTTCCAGGTCGTGGCGAGGCACAAGGGCCTTCTTTTATCGGATCATCGACCACTTCCTTAGACAAAGTCATTTTCAAGAAAATGATGACTTGACTCACCTAAGATTATTTCCTAGTCTAACTGGTTATTTTTGAAAAGAGGCTCCCCGAGGCTCAATCTTTTCGAATAATTTTAGTTGGTTATGTTTTTGAAAAGAGGCTCCCCGAGGCTCAATCTTTTCGAAGAATTTTAGTTGGTTATGTTCATGTTCTAAGTGAGTTCACAAGTTTTAAAGCACAAACTTTCTAAGTTAAAGCATGCAATTTCTAAGTTAAAGCACAAACTTTCTAAGTTAAAACATGCAATTTCTAAGTTAAAGCACAAACTTTCTAAGTTAAAGCATGCAATTTCTAAGTTAAAGCACAAACTTTCTAAGTTAAAATATGCAATTTCTAAGTTAAAGCACAAACATGTTTTGTACTGGCTCCCCCTAGACCGTTGAATCGGTTCGGTCTATCCACATAGTGGATTTGGTCCTTGGGAATCCAGTACAGGTTGGATCCTAGAGTTGAAATCAAAAGGTTCTTAGGGACCCATGCTTGGACATGTTTCCTATGTCGACTTACAATCGACATATACGACCTATTAGTCGTGTTTGAGTTAAACCCTAGTCCAGCCTTGTTGTACACGGCCCTTTGAGATCCAAGTAGGAGGTTAAGTCCTTTGGATCCTGAAGTGAACCTTTCCAACGTGTTCCTAAGATCTTCGACTTGACTTTTCAAGAGTGAGTTCTCAACTTCGAGTTTTTCAACCCGAGTTGAGTCCTTCTCTTGAACTCGACTAGTCGAAGAGGTTAGGGAGACCTTGTGTTTGAGGAGTTTGACCTCCTCAACCAGGGTCTCGACCTTGGACTCGGATTTAACTAATTTCCTAGACAAAAACCTAACCGTATTTTGTAAAGTATTAAATAAAGTTCGACTTACTTTAAGGGTATCTTTTGAACCGGATGCGTATCCGTGGCTTGACTTGAAGGTAGCTTCATAGTCTGAGTCATCCTCAGGTTCTAACTCAAGTTCAGGTTCGGTCTCCGTGTCTGACTCAATTGATTTCGCCATGAAGACGTGGTCTTCGTCTTCTTCGGATGACGCTTCTTCCCATGTCGCGTTGAGGGCCTTCTTGTGCTTAGGTGCTTTGTGGTTGAGCTTGGGGCACTCGGACTTGATATGTCCAAACCTGTTACACTCATAACACCTAATATTAGAACTTTTAGGCTTACCTTGGTTGGGTCGAGTTGTGGTTCGCTTTCGTCCCTTGGCTATCCTTCGAGCTAGGTTCATTAGCTCGTGATCAGTCTGGGTCAACTTCTTCTTGGACTCGTCTTCCTCCTCGGTTGGTGGTGGCTTGCTTGCGATTTTCTTCTTCTTTGAACCTGCAAACAAGGCTATACCCTCTCGACTTCGAGTTGAATTTGCTCATGTAATTCAAAATCAGAAAAGAGTTCATCTAATCTAAGTTTAGAGAGGTCCTTGGAGACCTTGTAAGCATCGACCATGGATACCCACAAGGTAGTCCTCGGAAAAGAGTTTAGAACATACCTTATAAGGTCACGGTTTTCGACCTTTTGCCCGATTGCGTGTAGGTTGTTGACTATGTCTTGGATACGGGCGTGGAGTTGCGTCGCGGACTCGTGTTCCTGCATTTTTAGATTATATAATTTATTGAACAAGAGGTCGTGCTTACATACCTTGGCTTCATCGGTCCCTTCGTGTAGCTCCACTAGTTTTGTCCAAAGATCTTTTGCGCTTATGAAGGGGCCGACGCGATTTAGCTCCTCTTTGGATAGGCCGCATTGGAGGATTTGTGTTGCCTTGGCGTCGGCTTCGACTTGTCATTTTGTTGCAATGGTCCATTGATTGTAATCCAAGGATTCACCTTCTTCATTAGTAGGAAGGGTGAACCCGGTTTGGATCACAATCCACATCTCTATTTGGGTTTTTAGGAAGCATTCCATCCGACCCTTCCAATAACGGAAGTCATCTCCATTGTAAAACGGAGGTCGGACGGTGCTAAAACCCTCGAGAGGGCCATTAGAACAAAAGACACAAGGAGACGACGACGAAGAAACTAACAACGACAAAAACACAAAAACAAGTGCCAAGACTCGCGTCTTGGATTAGTAGTGCGGGAGAATACTTAACAAAGCGAAATAAATCCAAAAAATAAGAAAAAAAATAGAATTAAAAGAAAAAAAAATAAATCTGTAAAAATGGCTAGATTGGTGGTTTCACCAAATCTTAGCAACCCCCGGCTCTGATACCAATTGATGGATCGATGCGGTTCGCTAGAGGGGGGGGTGAATAGCGAAAAGCCTTTTTCTTTCGAATTCGTTTCAAGACAAATATACGCAGCGGAAATGTAAATGAAACAAAAAGAGACAAGTTTATTTTTTTACTTGGTTCGTAGCCTTCGGCTACTACTCCAAGGCCCTAACGGTCCTAGACCGTGTACGGAGGGCAATTCACTAAAACACTCCTCCTCGTTGGAGGTAGGAGTTTGACGATTACAAAAAAACTTTCGAAGCAAAATGATAGAGAGACAAACCCTCTCTTCTATTAAAGTAAAATGCAACGATAGAAAAACCTCGAGTAAAAGAGTTGCAATATTGAAAACAATAACAAGGATTATACCAACAACTAAAAAGAAAGACCTTAAGCTAGGGTTGTTGGCAGCACTTCATTGTCGTAGAGTCGTCGGAGAGTCGCATGTTGGTGCAACAATGCTCCAAGCATTTATATGTTTTGATGTTTGGATAATCATTTAAGTTAGGCAATGTGTTGTGATCTAATTGCGAATGTGTTTAAGTGATAGGTAAAAGAGAAGTCCAAGTATGATCTTGGCAAAGGAAGTCCAAGGGATGGACTTGGCAGCATAAGACCAAGCTTGTAGTCTTGGCAGCGTAAAGTCCAAGTGA
This sequence comes from Wurfbainia villosa, assembly GCA_025175895.1. Taxonomy (NCBI): domain Eukaryota; kingdom Viridiplantae; phylum Streptophyta; class Magnoliopsida; order Zingiberales; family Zingiberaceae; genus Wurfbainia; species Wurfbainia villosa. The sequence goes on from CM046006.1 coordinate 39,822,336, forward strand.
ACCTTGGCAAAGGAAGTCCAAAGTAAGGTCTTGGCAGCATAAGTCCAAGCTTGTAGTCTTGGCGGCGTAAAGTCCAAGCATTTGGCAACCCAAGACATGACGAAACCGAAGGAAGCTCTTGGAAGCAAAGCGCAAAGGATGAACAAGTCGCGGACTCGGAGGGATCCTGAAGGTGCAAGGCTTAATACGGAGCTAGAAGGTTGAGTCTAGGTCTAGGGTATAAAGACAAGTATGAATTATTCATACTTAATGAGTATCGATCGATCGATCGATGTATCGATCGGTCAGTCGTTACCGAGTCGTGGTGAAACCACGACCATCACCGATCGGCTTTGGGCATGTCACGATCGATGCTCGATCGATCGCATGGGCAACGATCGATCATCGAGGAAAGAAATGCCACGAATCGCCTCACTCGACTGCCGCGTGATCACTGATCGATCACTCCATCACCGATCGATGGAGAGATCGATCGACCGATCACCGCCGTTGGAGATTGCGGCTACGAATCTCGCGAGATCGCGCGTTCGAAGTCGTTGGCCGCGGCGATCGATGGCATGCATCAGTCGACGGATCGAGGCCCCACGGGAAAAACACCCCCTCGTCTATAAAAAGGGGTCATGGGGAGCATGGTGAGGCGAGTGCTCTAACTCCTAACTCATCCTCGTGCTCACCAAGTTTTCTAAGTGTTTTTAGCAATCCAAAACCTCCTCTTCTCTTGTTCTTCATCATCCATCATTGTAAAGAAGAGGAGTGTATTGTAAGAAAGGTTTCTCCACCTTGGTTCATCCAAAGGAGAAGATAGTGAAGCTTGGCTAGGGCTAATCCACCTTACGGATTGCCGTGGAGTAGGAGCGTCATCTCCGAACCACGTAAAATTGGGTGGTAGCGTTTGGTTTCTTATTTCGTATTTGTATTCATTTTGTATTTGTATTGCTTCCGCTAACTTGATTGTAGACACGAAGAAACGCTAATCACCCCCCCTCGAGCGTTACCACGGTCCTAACAAGTGGTATCAGAGCCGGATCGCTGGAAGATCTCACCATCAACCAAGGCATCAATGGCTCTTCAAGAGGTATATAGATTCGCCAAGACAACACTCTTCTTTGTGAGTCACTTTTCATATTGGAAAGGTAGGATGAAGTACTCTTTAATGATTAATATTTAAATTTGGCATAGTTTTTTAGATTGCTTCGAGGAACCGTTGGATGAACATGGAAACAATATTCCAAGCAAGTATTGGACAAGTGAGATGAACCGCACTTGAAGTCAAATGCAAAAGCCGTCCTCACCATCCAATGCGGCGTCACAATGGAGCAACTCAACAAGGTGGGGCCTTTTGAATCCGCCAAGGAGCTATGGGAAAAGCTCATTGAGCTAAATGAAGGTTCCAAGGAGTCAAAGAGGGCAAAGAAGGACCTTCTAATTGGACAACTTCAAGCCTTCCAAATGAAGATGCATGAAACCATAAGCCAAATGCATGGAAGGTTCAAGGAAATTGTGAACGGACTCCATATCATAGGTGAGCGAGTTGACAACCGGGATTTAGTAAGGTATATTTTACAAGCTTTTCCTAGAAATTCTTTATGGACCTCTATAGTTGATGCCATTAAGGTAACTAGGATCTCTCACAAATTAAAATTGATGAACTATTTTGTGAGTTTGAATTGCATGAACAAACTAACATGTCTTCTAAGGAAAAGGGTTTGGCCCTATTTGTTGAAAAGAAAGAAAAGAAGAAGAAAGAAAGGAAAGAGGTGTCATCTTCATCCGAGTCGGAGCAAGAGTCAAGTAGTGATGGAGACTCGGCTAGTGAGGTGGCCCATTTTGTCAAGAAGTTCCTTAGAAAATCAAAGGAATTCAAGAATAGAGAAGCAAGGAAAGGGTTCCACTCATCAAGAGGTAAAAGTAGTGGTAATTCAAATTTTAACAATAATGTGATTTGTCATGCTTGCAATAAGAAGGGGCACATAAAGCCAAATTGCCCGGAGCTAAAGAAGAAGGAGGAAAAAGAAAAGAAGAAGAAGGATAAGAAGGAGAAGAAGAAGAAGGAGGCTATGGTGGCTCAAACCACATGGGACACACCAAGCGTTGAAGACTCATCTTCCGATGATGAGCTTTGCCACATCACTCGCCATGTGGCACTCATGGCACTAGGAGATGATTCCGGAACATCAAGCCAAGAAGAAAGCTCCTCAAGTGATGAATCGTCATCTAGTGACGATGAGGTAATGAATTCTCCTAAAGTAGAACTTCTTTATAAATCAATTGCATATCTTCAAGAAGCTCTAGATAAATCTAAATCTAAGGTTAAGAGCATGAAGATAGAATTAAAAGCCATTAGGGATGAAAAACTTTTACATGTTGACTCTTGCATGCTTAGGGAAGAAAATGAAAAACTTAAGGATGAGGTTAGTAAATTGAAAACATGTTTAGAAAAATTTTCAAATGGCTCAAAAGGTCTTGACATGATCCTTAGTAGGCAAAGAGCGGTTTATAACAAGGCCGGTTTAGGATATAAGCCAAAAGAGAAAGAGGTTGCTTATATTTCATTAATTAATAGGAAAGGAACCATTAAGGGTAAGGTTAAGAAAGCTTGGGTACCTAAGAAGTTTTTAATTAATGTTACCGGTCCAAGTGTTTGGGTACCAAAAGCTTTTGTTTTTCATGTGATTTAGGTAGGAGAGCGAGGTATGTGGATTGTGGATAGCGGTTGCTCAACACATATGACCGGGGATGTGAGCAAGTTCTCCACAATTAAATATGTGAAGAAGGGAGCGGTATCTTTTGGGAATAGTGGAAAACTCAAGATACTAGGTAGAGGTACAATTGAGGTATCCCCTAAAATTGTTATTCACAAAGTCTTGCTAGTTGAAAATATGAAGTTTAATTTATTAAGTGTTAGTCAACTTTGTGATGCAAACTATCATGTCTCGTTTGAATCCTCTAAATGCATGATTAAACACAAGGAATTAAATGATTGCATGTTAGTTGGATATAGGAAATCAAACATCTATTATGTTGATCTTTCATATGCTTCTAACATTTCTACTAAGTGTCTTGTGGCAAAAGAAGAAGAATGTTGGCTATGGCATAGAAGATTGGGGCACGTCAACATGAAAAACATAGCCAAGGTAGCCAAGATGGAGTTGGTCAAAGGGTTACCAAAGATCAAGTATGTCAAGAACAAAATGTGTGATGCATGCCAAGAAGGAAAACAAACAAAGCATCACACAAAGGTAAAACCTTAACTAATTCTTTACCATTAGAATTATTGCATCTTGATTTATTTGATTGCCATAGCACTCCATCTTTAAATGGTAACAAATATTGTTTAGTCATTGTGGATGATTTTTCTAGGTATACTTGGGTTTACTTTATGAAACATAAGGATGATACCTTAGAAATAATCATAGGATTTAGTAAAAGGGTTGAAAATGAAAAGAAACTCAAAATCAACCGGATCCATAGTGATCATGGTGGTGAATTTGAAAACTTTAAATTTTCACAATTTTGTTTAGAGCAAGGGTACAAGCATGAGTTCTCTTGTCCTAGAACACCCCAACAAAATGGGGTGGTGGAAAGGAGAAATCGTGCCCTACAAGAAGCGGCTAGGACTATGCTAAATGCATATTCTCTACCTAGCTACTTGTGGGCGGAAGCGGTTAATACCGCTTGCTATATTCAAAATAGGGTTCAAATCCATAGGTTTTTAGGAAAGACACCTTTTGAACTATGGAATGGAACTATTCCCACAATTCACTATTTCAAAGTCTTTGGATGTAAAGTTTATATCTTAAATACCAAAGACAACTTAGGAAAATTTGAATCTAAAGCGGATGAGGGAATTCTAGTTGGATACTCATCCACAAGTAAAGGGTATAGAGTCTACAATAAGAGAACCCAAGGGATTGAGGAGTCCTCAAATGTTAAATTTGATGAAACTACGAGTACCTACCCTAGAAAGTCCTCCATTGATAAGGATATTAATGACAATAATCAAGACATTACCCAAAAACTTCAAAATTTGACTATTAGGGGCAATGATCAAGGGGGAGGAAAAGAAGATTCCGATGATGAAAGAAGGGTGGAGGATAACAATAATCAATTTGAAACCCCTTCTAGAAACCTAAGAATTCATCAAGATCATCCACTTGACCAAGTAGTAGGAGATCTATCTCAAGGAGTAAGAACTAGGTCATTTCATAGGGCTCCTACTAGTCAAGTTGCTCTCATCTCACAAATTGAGCCTAAATCGATCAATGATGCACTCCATGATCCGGATTGGATTTTGGCAATGCAAGATGAATTGGCTCAATTTGAGAGGAGTCAAGTTTGGGAGTTAGTACCTAGACCCAATGATAGCACCATAATTACTACAAGATGGGTCTTTAGGAATAAGTTAGATGACCAAGGGAATATCACTAGAAATAAGGCTAGGTTGGTTGCTAGGATTTAATCAAGTTGAGGGCTTGACTATGATGAGACTTATGCCCGGTTGCTAGATTAGAATCTATTAGAATTCTCTTAGGGTATGCTTCCTACATGGGATTTAAACTTTACCAAATGGATGTTAAATCGGCATTTTTAAATGGTTTTATTAAGGAGGAAGTGTATGTAGAGCAACCACCCGGGTTTGAGAACATAGATTATCCAAATCATGTATATAAGCTTAGGAAAGCATTATATGGGTTAAAACAAGCTCCTAGGGCATGGTATGAAAGATTGTCATCCTTCTTAATTTCTAAGGATTTTAGAAGAGGACAAGTAGTTCAAACCTTATTTATAAAGTCAACATTGAAAGATATATTCATAGCCCAAGTATATGTTGATGATATCATCTTTGGGTCTACAAATGATGATCTACTTCAAGACTTTATAAAAAATATGGAAAATGAATTTGAAATGAGTTTAGTTGGAGAACTCAATTTTTTCCTAGGATTACAAGTAAAACAAACCAATGAAGGTATCCATATTTATCAAACCAAATATGCAAATGAAATGATCAAGAAATTTGGTTTGGAAAATGCCAAAGTTGTAAGCACTCCTATGGCCACTAGCACTAGAATAGATAGTGATCATGATGGTAAATCAATCGATCTTAAACTTTATAGGAGTATGATAGGTAGCCTACTATACCTAACCGCTAGTAGACCCGATATTTTATTTGCGGTAGGTATGTGTGCAAGATACCAATCTTGTGCCAAAGAATCACATTTAGTAGCCGTCAAAAGAATTTTAAGATATATTAAAGGTACTCTAAATGTAGGACTTTGGTATCCTAGGACTAGGTCATTTGAATTGCTTGGTTATACCGATTCCGATTATGCCGGGTGCAAATTGGATAGGAAAAGTACTAGTGGTGGATGCCAATTTCTTGGGTCCTCCCTAGTTAGTTGGAGTAGTAGGAAGCAACATTGTGTTGCTTTATCAACCACCGAAGCCGAATATGTGGCTATGGGTGGTTGTGTAGCTCAATTGCTTTGGATGAGACATACTCTTGTGGACTATGAGCTACACTACTCTAACATTAAGGTTTATTGTGACAATGTAGTACCATCAACTTGACCAAAAATCCTACATCACTCTAGGACTAAGCACATCAGTGAAACATCACTTCATAAGAGATCATGTGGCAAGAGGACATTGAACTTAATTATGTAGAATCTAAGTCCAACCTTGCCGATATCTTCACCAAAGCTCTTCCCGAAAATGAATTTTCATCTTTAAGGAGAGAGCTTGGTATGTGCTTTGTGGAGTAAAATTCTAGGCTTGCATAATCCCATGTTTATATGTTATCTTTATACCTTGTTACATCTCACAAAAGCCTTAAGAACCTTGATTTTTGTATTGAGACACCTAGAACCATGTGAGATAATAGGGAAGGTGTATTTGGCTCATCATGCTTGTTATGATGCATTACTATGAGCCAATAACACACCTAGAGACATAAACACCTTATGGACCAATCATTGGGAAGGCTTGTATTCAAGTAATGGATACATAGCTCAAAGAACATGGTTGGAAATTCCAAATAATATATATTTTAAACTATGTTCATCATATTTTGAAAAACAATTTCCAAATGAACCACAAAAGTGATACAAAGGTTGCAAACTCTTTAGAACTTTTGTTAGATTCCAAGGTTGTATCAATCTTGAAATCTGAAAAACATATATTTTTCAAATTATTTTTCCTTCATCAAGTATGATTTCAGAAATGTGTACGCGAAATTTCGTGATTTTTCAAGATTTCTGGAATTTCTACCGCATTTCTAAAGTTGAAATAAAAGGTGAAATTTGATTTAGTCTAGCGATCGTTCAAACCACTGATCGTGATACACTGCGTTTTCTGATATTAAGCTCCATTTTCTGATATTTAGTGTATCCTTGATGTCCTAAAACTATGGTATGATAATGTTGCAGTAAACAAAGTTTTAGGACAGATTAATGCAGTGTTTTAGGGGGAGTTTCATATATAATATCGTTTTCTTTCCTTAAATCCATTGTTGGTGCAAAGTTAGAACTTCATGTTTAATTCATTGATATGCTTTGCTTCAAATATGGTTTACACATCATATCTTGGATTAAGGGGGAGCTTAATTTCAATCTTATACCTTAGTCCAAGATCCAATACCCTTAACTCTTTCATTTATGAATCCTTCTCTTTTTGATGTCTGTCAAAGGGGGAGAAGGAATGTTTAAGTTAGAATCTATATTGGAAATATGATTATATTTTTAAAGACCTAACTTAAATGATTGTCAAACATCAAAAAGGGGGAGATTGTTGGTGCAACAATGCTCCAAGCATTTATATGTTTTGATGTTTGGATAATCATTTAAGTTAGGCAATGTGTTGTGATCTAATTGCGAATGTGTTTAAGTGACAGGTAAAAGAGAAGTCCAAGTATGATCTTGGCAAAGGAAGTCCAAGGGATGGACTTGGCAGCATAAGACCAAGCTTGTAGTCTTGGCAGTGTAAAGTCCAAGTGAACCTTGGCAAAGGAAGTCCAAAGTAAGGTCTTGGCAGCATAAGTCCAAGCTTGTAGTCTTGGCAGCGTAAAGTCCAAGCATTTGGCAACCCAAGACATGACGAAACCGAAGGAAGCTCTTGGAAGCAAAGCGCAAAGGATGAACAAGTCGCGGACTCGGAGGGATCCTGAAGGCGCAAGGCTTAATACGGAGCTAGAAGGTTGAGTCTAGGTCTAGGGTATAAAGACAAGTATGAATTATTCATACTTAATGAGTATCAGTCGACTGATACGATGTATTAGTCGATCGTCGGACCGAGTCGTGGTGAAACTGACCATCACCGATCGTGCATTGGGCATGTCACGATCGATAAGCGATCGATCACCGATCGCTATGGGCAACATGATCGATCAAGGAAAGAAATGCCACACGCGCCTCACTGATCGCTGTGATCACTGATCGATCACTCCATCACCGATCGATGGAGAGATCACCGACCGATCACCGCCGCTGAGATTGCACGAATCTCCGCGAGATCGCGCCGTGGCTGGCGCGGCGATCGATGGCATGCATCACCGACTGATCGAGGCCCAACGGGAAAAACAGCCCCTCTTCTATAAAAAGGGGTCATGGGGAGCATGGTGAGGCTAGTGCTCTAACTCCTAACTTCATCCTCGTGCTCACCAAGTTTTCTAAGTGTTTTTTAGCAATCCAAAACCTCCTCTTCTCTTGTTCTTCATCATCCATCATTGTAAAGAAGAGGAGTGTATTGTAAGAAAGGTTTCTCCACCTTGGTTCATCCAAAGGAGAAGATAGTGAAGCTTGGCTAGGGCTAATCCACCTTACGGATTGCCGTGGAGTAGGAGCGTCATCTCCGAACCACGTAAAATTGGGTGTTAGCGTTTGGTTTCTTATTTCGTATTTGTATTCGTTTTGTATTTGTATTGCTTCCGCTAACTTGATTGTAGAAACGAAGAAACGCTAATCACCCCCCCCCTCTAGCGTTACAAAGGTCCTAACATCGCAGTGTTGCGGAAGCTTTTGAGCACTTAGAATTATATGAAAACCCTAGGTTAGGACCTCCTTTTATAGCCTTTGAGCCCCTTTTCGAGAGGAACCCTAGCCAATCATATTTGAGCACCACTCCCCTTGAAATTTGGTGATAAACCTTGACTCCTCGAGGCTGATCTTTTAACTAGCAGTCGACTGATGGCCATCACCAGTCGACTGCTGGCAGCATCAGTCGAGTGCTAGCGGTAGTCACCCGACTGATGGACGGCAGTCGAGTCCTTCAGGTTGGCAGTCAACTGATGCTGGCTGCAAGGCAATGTTAGCTTAAAGAAAACATTATTTCGACGGTCGTCGACCATCCGATCTCGACCTAGACCACCTATGAGATGTCTTGGGTCGGATCTACGCTTAAGTCTTTCCCAGTAACGAGGATACGACCTTACTTACACTCGCACACACAAGCTTACCTCGATACTTACGTGTTGCTTTTGCTTCCGGCCTTCCACTCAATTCCTTCGGCTCCCTCCGAAGTCACTTGAGTGTCGCTCGACCACCGCGGCTTCCTCCGGGTGTCGCTAGCCTTCAGCTCCAGCTATAGCAATTTTCTGCACACTCGATTCAGCTCGTGAGATAACAACATGAGCTTAACTTTGTATCGTTTGCTATAATCAAAACTCAGGTTCGACTTAGGTGCCTACTGCACCAACAGAATCTCCCCCTTTTTGATCTATGGCAAACCCACATACAAAGTTAAGGAAATAATATGCATGAAGAATAATGATAAGCATGAGAATAAAAAATAATAAAGATTAAGTAGGAGTAGTAGAGATTTTCTTCCAAGTCTCCCCCTTGAGGAAACCTTCCCTTTGACCGAGGGTGAGTCTTGAAAGAAGATCTCAATCCTCCCCCTTGATGTTTGCTATTTTAGGAAGACTTTAAGTAATAATCAATTACTTAAAGTTGGCCTTAGTAAAAAAACTTAAGTTAAGAATACTTCTTAACTTGGCCCTTTCTCCCTTTAAAACAATTAAGTTTAAATAAATTTGCAAAAATTAAAGTTAAGTTAAAGAAAACATTTACTTAACTTTTGCCCATGAAGTTAAGTTATCAAAAAAAATGATCCCTTCTTAACTTAGGCATTTTTCTCCCCCTTTTGCCATATATCGAAATGAGTGTGGGGGGTTTTGAAAACGAAAGTATAGGTATTAAGTTTAAGTTTCAAGTCCAAGCATGTTCTATATTATTTTGAAAATAAAATACTGAAAATAAGCTCATCTATATAATGTTCAACTCTTATTTGACTTGATTGATATAAAGGATCAACAAGTCTTGGTCAGAGTCGGTTAATATATATGATTATACTCCGTGGTTCATGGCAATGCACTAGCTCTACATCTGGAACCATGAGTAAGGTCCTAACATCTCACACCCATCTACGTGGCTAAGTACACAAACACATTAGTCCTATGTGTTGTGAGATGTATTGGCTCCTTAAATCTATAGGTGCATGGTATCTAAGGTATGTCCTAAGCTAGTTCCATGAGCATGTAAAGTAAAAAAAAAGTAATAAGAAAATATAATTTGTAAACTCTTATTCTACTACGCACATGCCCAATTTTCATCTTAGTAGACTGAATTCGGCTTCGGGTAGGGGTTTAGTAAATAGGTATGCCAAGTTGGACTTCGATTCGACGTATTCGAGTTGTATGGCTCCGTTGGCCACATGTTCTCGAATGAAATGGTGTTTGACTTCTATATGTTTGGTCCTAGAGTGACATATTAGATTTTTAGTTAGGTTAATTGAGCTAATGTTATCTACGTGAATTTTAGTGTTCGTCAAGTCTAACTTAAAATATCAGAGAGTGTTCTTCATCGAAAGAAGCTGAGAGACACACTCACCCATCGCGATGTATTCGGCTTCGGTGGTAGATAAGGCAATACAGTGTTGCTTCCTACTGCACCAACTCACTCGAGCCGAGAAGTTGACAATAACCACTCATACTCTTTCTATCGAGCTTACTACCGGCATAGTCCGAGTCAGAGTAGCCGGTTAGTTCGAACTCGGTAGATCTAGGGTACCAAATTCCGACATTAAGTGTACCCATTAGATATCTAAGGATACGCTTGACGAGAGTTAGGTGAGACTCCTTGGCACAGGTTTAGAACCTTGCGCACATACTTACTACAAATAAGATCTCAGGTCGGCTTACAGTTATGTAAAGGAGACTCCCTATCATGCTCCTATAGTATTTTAAGCCAATTGAAGTTCCGGTTACATCTTCTTCTATATTTACATTCATTGCCATTGGAGTATTAATAATTTTAGCATCTTGCATTCCAAAGCATTTAATTAATTCCCTAGTATATTTGCGTTGGTGTAGGTATATTCCATCTTTAGTTTGTTTAATTTGTAGACCTAAGAAGAAACTCAACTCACCTACTAAATTCATTTCAAATTCACTTTCCACAAGTGAAATAAATTCATTTAGTAGAATCGAGTTGGTGGTTCCGAAGATGATATCATCTATGTAAATTTGGGCTATGAATATGTATTTACCTATGGTTTTTATGAAAAGGGTTGGGTCAACTAAACCTTGGTTAAATCCTTTGGACTTAAGATAAACCGAAAGCCTCTCGTACCAAGCTTGAGGAGCTTGTTTGAGTCCATAGAGAGCTTTCTTTAATCTAAGGACATTGTCAGGTTTATTTAGACTTGCGAAACCGGGGGGTTGGATGACATAAACCTCTTCCTTAATATATCCATTTAAGAATGCTGACTTTACGTCCATTTGAAACAACATAGATTCTCGATGTGCAGCATATGCTAATAACATTCGAATGAACTCTAATCTAGCTACTGGGGCATAAGTCTCATCGTAATCTAAACCTTCAACTTGACTAAACCCTTTAGTGACTAATCTACCTTTATTTCTAACTACTTCACCTTTATCATCAAGTTTATTTCTAAACACCCACCTGGTTCCAACGATTGTTTTATCTTTAGGTGGTGGTACTAATTCTCATACTTCGTTCCTAGTGAACTGAGCTAGCTCTTCTTGCATTGCAATAATCCAATCGGGATCAAGAAGAGCTTGGTCAATAGTTTTGGGTTCAATTTTGGAGATCAAGGAGATTTGACTAAGGTTTCGGTATGAGGCTCTAGTTCGAACTCCTAGGCTTGGATCACCTATCACTTGGTCAATAGGATGATTCGTTTGAGTCCTAGTTGGATTTGGGTTAGAGTCATCTATCACTGTGTCGATAGGGTGACTAGTTTGAGTCCTAGTTTGATTTGGGTTAGAGTCACCTATCACTTGGTCGATAGGGTGACTAGTTTGAGTCCTAGTTTGATTTGGGTTAGAGTCATCTACCACTTGGTCGATAGAATGACTTGGTTGACTTAGGTTAGGATTAATACTAGACTTGATCTCCAGATCGGAGTTAAGTCTGGTATGAATCGGCTCGCTAATTGGGGTTGTTAGGGGTTTTGTAGGTTCGTGTCCTTCATCAAACAGTCTTATGGATTTATTCAAAGTCCGGATGAGTCTTGTGTATACAAGAGATGTGATGGAAATATAGTGGTATTTCTTGTACTATATGTAGATGATATTTTGTTGATTGGCAACAATATCAAGGTGTTATCGAACGTAAGGGTATGGTTGTCCAAATAGTTTGATATGAAGGACTTGGGAGAAGTGGGACACATCCTTGGAATCAAGGTTATAAGGGATCACAGGAAAAGGATGTTGTGCTTGTCCCAAGCTTCATACATAGACACGATTATGGATGGTTTTAGCATGCAGAACTCCAAGAAGGGTTTTCTACCTTTCAGGCATGGGGTTTCTTTATCTAAGGAGATGTGTCCTAGAACATCTGAGGAGATAGAGAAGATGAAGGCGGTTCCTTATGCTTTGGCAGTAGGAAGCCTCATGTATGCGATGCTATGTACGAGACCAGATATCTGCATTATCATGGGCATGGTTAGCAGATATCAGAGTAATCCAGGATAGGAATATTGGACTGCGGTAAAGCATATATTGAAGTACCTGAGAAAGACTAGGGATTATATGCTGGTTTACCAGGCAGACCAATTAGTCCCTGTGGGTTACACGGATTCTGACTTCCAATCTGATAGGGATAATAGTAAGTCTACCTTAGGTTTTGTGTTTACTTTGGGAGGTGGAGCCATTGTATGGAGGAGTGTCAAGCAGAAATGCGTGGCAGACTCCACCATGGAAGCTGAGTATGTGGCAGCCTTTGAGGCCGCCAAAGAAGCTGTGTGGCTCAGGAACTTCGTGATTGACTTGGATGTGATTCCTGGTTTGCCCAGAACTATCACAATTTATTGTGATAATAGTGGTGCAGTTGCAAACTCGAAGGAACCACGAGCCCATAAGACTAGTAAACACATAGAGCGCAAGTACCACCTGATATGAGAAATCGTAAAGAGAGAAGTTGTTGTGGCCAAGATTGCATCGGAGGATAACCTGGCAGATCCTTTCACTAAGGCCCTTCCGGCGAGAGCTTTTGATAGGCATGTGGAGGGAATGGGGATCAGATGTATGGCAGTTTGAGGACAACATAGTCTTTAAATATAAGTGGGAGATTGTTGGGATGTATACTGAAAAGTCTATCTTTTGTATGAACATCTTTATTTTTGGAATAAGAATCACATGATCATTGTTTGCATATTTTTATGGTTATACATATTGTCTAATACATTACATTGTAGATAACATGGTGTGTGGTGTCACACGGGAGATCATGTTATCGTCTCCTTGTAAAGTATAAGTAAAGGCTCACAACCGTGATGGCTTTGGACAAACCATTGGAATGGTTGTAGTGTGATTTAGTATTTATTTGTCTTAACCATAAAATCACACTAGTGCACTTTGTGTGTATTGAGCAGGACCGACTTAGAGGTGATTCGATTTATTGCTGACTACATAATCAAATCGGACCTCAGATATTATATTGTACATACTCTTAATCCCGATATAATAATGGGCATGTATACTTAGTATTCATCTCTTTGATTTACCAATGGGCGAGATTTATAGATTAAATCGATAGGTTCGGTAAGTTGAGAAATGATATTATTTATATGGTGTGTCGTTGATTATAGGAGGAAACCGTGTCCTATATATTAGGATGATGATGTCCCCTTGAGGAGCTCATAAGGTTCATCATGTAAACCCTGCAGGTGGACTTGATCCGGCATGATGAAAAGGTTGAGTGGTACTACTCATGGAGTTAGATGTTGATTAATTAATCGACGAACATTTGAGATCTTAAACACGGGAAGAAAATGTACATATAATATATGGAGCCCATATTAACTTATGGGGGTTGGTGAGGTAGATCAATGATAATCCTTTAGTTGATTGGATTATCATTAATGGATCGGACTTTATTTGGGCTTGATCCATTGGGTGGCCAAGATCCAACTCCTCCTCATGGTCCCTATTGTAGCCTATTAATACCTCATGAAGCTTAGATCCAATGGATAGAAACAAAACTCTAGATCCAAAGGTAGAGATTAAATCTCTAGATCCGACGGTTGAGATCAAATCTCTAGATCCGACGGTTGAGATTAAATCCCTAGAACCAATGGTGGAGATTAAAACAAGGCTTATCCCTAACTCTATAAAAGGAGGGCAAGGGGTGGGCGGCAACTTGAATCCAACAAGAGATAGGATTAGGGTTTTTGGGCGGCAAGAAGCTAGGCTTAGGGTTTGGGCTTGGCGGCACCAAATAAGGAAGGTCTTTCCTTTCTTCTTCTTCTCTAAAGGTGGCCAGCGACCAAGTATCCCTTTCCAACCCTTGGCCGGCATCCAAAGCAGCCCCTCTCCCTCTCTTTGGCCGATAAAACCTAGGCTTAGGGTTCTCGTTTGGAGCTTTGGTCGGCATTCACCTTTTCTCCCTTCTCCTTGTTGCCCGGCGGCAAGCAAATTGCTTGTTGCTTGTTGGTTGGCTAAAGGAAGGAGAAAAGTCTTGTTTCTATTCTTCCTCTTGCTCGGAACAAGCAAGGAAGGAAGTTTGGTGATCTAGGAGCTTCAACTTTTGGTAGATCGTCGCCCACATGATGTTCAAAAAGAGGAAGGTCATACAATAGAAGATCGAGAGGTATATCGATTCTCTATTCTCTTTTGTAACATGTTTATATTTATTTTTCAATTATGTGCATGATATATTTTGTTTTGTGGCAAAATATACTTGGACCCCGAACATAAACACAAAAGTCGGCGATCCATACATCGTCTATTCCATGGCTATTCGTGGAATAGAGGTTGGTCGCTTGAACAACAAGTTTGTTCAAGTGACTACTCTAAACGAATAGCACGATGATGACAAGGTTGCTTGGGCAATCCCTCTTGTCAAGGATATTTTTTTTTTATCCTGGGACGTAGAAGGGATCACCGTGAACAAGCGACTAAGTTGAAAGGGGAAGCGAAGTTTACCCTCAGCCAACAATTGGTATCAGAGCTACGGTTTCTGATTTTGTGTGTTTAAGATTCGGTTACCCTTATGCATTTTTCATATATTATATGTGTCGGATAATAGTAGGATATGCGTAGGTTAACTCTTTGGTTGCAGGCATAAGATCCGACTATTATGGCCATATGTGTGTATGTGATTGTATGTGTGTAATAGTATATTTTGTTGAATCCTCGGGATTGACGAGGCTAGTATTTAATTTTTTGTAAATTAGATACGGCATTGTTTAGCCACTCTTTCTATTTTAGTTTACTTTCGATCTAGATTTCATGTACACTCCCTCGTGGAGTATAGGATCGATGGATGTAAATTAAAATAGTTTTTAGTCTCGGCTCGGATCTCCAGATGGCTCGTACATGGCGTAGGAGGAGCGGACAAGATGGCGATGCGACAGGAGACATATTGAAGACAAAAGTCATAATAGTTGGAAAATAATTTATTTTTCATATTTATTGCTTATTGTTTGATATGCATGTCGTAGGCTAGAAAATTCCTCAATTTCAAATTACTAAGTGGGAGAGGGAAATTTTTATAAATTTCCACGGCCTCCATTACGATTTGACAAGTGATGCAAACAAACTTGCGCGTCGGCTCTGAGTGCCTTCCTCCCCATCGGATGAGTTTGTTTGCGGATCACAAGGTCGAATATGGTTATAGGAAATTATTAAGGAGCGTGTGTACTTCCCCATCGGAAGGTACATAACCCGAGATAATTACCTTGGTACCGAGTAATGGTGAATACTTAGATACAAATATAAGTATCCTCCCCATCGGAGTCACTGCTTTTATTTGTAGGGCCAAAGAGGAACCAACTATTAATTTTACTTGTCAAAAATTTATGTTGACAAGATAGTAAAATTAATGGGTAAAACCTCCTCTTATAAATGTAGAATTTATATACGTCCACACTATCGTGGCATACGATATTCTCGGTGTTTTGAGGTGTTGGTTGATTTTAAAATTTTATTGTTTGAGGAATCAATAATTTTTTGAAATCTAATGTTTTGATCTATGTGATTCTTAGGTTTTCTTTCAAAATGACTTTCAACCCGCTTGTTGTGATACTGAAAGAGAATAAACTTACTGGACCCAACTATGTTGATTGGAAGAGGAATCTTGACATTGTCTTGACTGCTGAGGAATACAAATATGTACTTCTCGAAGAGTGCCCTCCTAAGCCTGCAGATGATTCTAGGGAAAAGGAGAGAGAGAGTTATAAGAAGTGGATCAAGGCCGATGAGATGGCGCGGTGTTACATTTTGGCATCTATGTCAAATGTACTGCAACATCAGCATCAAGCCATGCCCACTGCTTATGACATGATGCTCAATCTCAAAGAGCTTTTCGGACACCAAAATCGGGCTGCAAGGCAGGAAGCCATGAGGAACTTGATGACGACCACCATGATCGAGGGAACACCCGTGAGGGATCATGTTCTCAAGATGATGGCTCATTTGAATGAGTTGGAAGTCCTCGGAGCTGAGATCGATGGGGAAACCCAGGTCGATATCATTCTCTAGTCTCTATCCAGAAGTTTTGAGCAATTTCGTCTGAACTACAACATGAACAAGAGGTTGTATTCGTTAGCGGAGCTTCTGACAGAACTCCAGGCGGCAGAGGGGCTATTTTGTCAGAATGCTAAGGCGTATGCCATGGTGACCCAAAAGGTTTCTACTTCTAAGCCGAAAGGCAAGAAGAAGAAGAAACAAACTGGGGCGAAGGCGGTAGGAGGAACTCAGGGAGGAGTGAAGAAACCGAAAGACAAGTGCTTCACTTGTAAGCAGACTGGACACTGGAAGAAGGACTGCCCCAACCGCAAGCAGAACAAAGGTATATCTTTTTCTCTAGTCGTTGAAACATATTTAGCGGTGTTATTTATCGGCACCAGGTGTGTAGATACGGGAGCCACTGATCATGTCTACAATACTTTGCAGGGGTTCCAGGAAACCAGACGACTAGTTGAGGGGGAGATTACTGTGTACTTAGGCGATGCCATGAAGGTAGCGACTATTACAGTGGGAGACGTTCATTTATCTTTTGAGAAAAATAAAGTTTTGGTTCTTAAGAATTGCCTTTATGTACCTTTGTTTAAAAAGAATTTAATTTCGGTTTCTAAATTGTTTATGGATGGATATTCTATTTCTTTTAATGACAGAGTTGTTATAAAAAGGAATAGGGACATTATCTGTTCGGGTGCATTGATAGGAAATTTATACACACTTGAACCAAAAGCTCCTACGATGAAAATTGAAGTTAATAACTCATCTTCTAATTCCAATAAGAGAAAAGAACCTTCGAAGATGAACCAAACATATCTTTGGCATCTAAGGCTTGGTCATATTAACCTAAGCAGAATTCAAAGGTTGATAGCTGATGGACCTCTGGGTTCATTAGTGGTGGAGGATTTCCCAACCTGTGAATCTTGCTTGGAGGGTAAAATGACCAAGAGACCTTTTAACGCCAAGGGGTATAGAGCAAAAGATGTGTTGGAGTTGGTTCATTCTTATTTGTGTGGTCCTATGTCTATCTAGGCTAGAGGTGGTTTTGAGTATTTCGTCTCTTTTATAGATGATTATTCGAGATATGGATACATTTACTTGATGCGTCGCAAGTCTGAATGCTTTGACAAGTTCAAAGAATTCAAGGCTGATGTGGAGAAACGTCAAGGTAAAAGTATCAAGGCACTATGATCTGATCGTGGTGGCGAGTACCTCTTGTGAGAGTTTAGGAATTACTTATCAGAGGCTGGGATTCAATCCCAATTGTCTGCACTTGGCACACCCCAGCAGAACGGTGTAGCAGAGCAAAGGAATAGGACTCTTATGAAGATGGTTAGATCGATGATGAGTTATTCTGAGTTGCCAGATTCGTTCTGAGGATATTCTCTAGATACGGCAGTGTACATTCTGAACTTGGTTCCATCTAAATCAGTACCTTTTACTCCCACAGAATTGTGGACTGGGCGAAAACCTAGTCTAAGACATTTGGATTTGGGGGAGTCCAGCACATGTGCTGAAGGCAGATGCTGGTAAGTTGGAACCTCGTACATAAGTATGCATGTTCATTGGCTATCCTAGAGGAACGAAGGGTGGTTTGTTTTATAGTCCTAGAGATCAGAGGGTGATCGTTAGAATGAACGTCAGATTTCTAGAGAAAGACTATGTGATGAGCCACAAGCCCAAGAGTAAAATTGTTCTGGAGGATTTAAAAGGGGAAGTCACTTCTTCAGTACCACCGGTACAAGAGGATATACCACAAGTCACAGCACCGCGTGTCACAAAGGATACATAGGTGATACCTCGTCGTAGTGGGAGGGTTATTAGACAACCTGATAGATTCATGTTCTTGGGAGAATCTTCTGATTTGGTCCCTGGCAAACATGAACCTGATCCCTGGACATATGACGAGGCAATCCAAGATAAAGATGCAGTATCTTGGCAAAGTGCAATGAATGGTGAGATTGAATTTATGGATTCAAATCAGGTATGGGAGCTAGTAGAACCACCCGATGGTGTAAAAACCATTGGATGCAAGTGGATCTACAAAAGAAAGAGAGGAATAGACGAGAAGGTTGAGACCTTCAAAGCGAGGCTTGTTGCGAAGGGATATACTCAGAAAGAGGGTATCGATTATGAGGAGACCTTTTCACCGGTGACCATGCTTAAGTCTATCCGAATTCTCTTATGCATTGCAGCTCATATGGATTATGAGGTGTGGCAGATGGATGTCAAGACAGCTTTCCTTAATAGAAGTCTTGAGGAAAACATCTATATGAAGCAACAAGAGGGATTCATTGCGAAGGGCAAAGAGCATCTTGTATGTAAGCTTAATCGGTCCATTTATGGATTGAAGCAAGTTTCGAGGTCTTGGAACATCTGATTTGATGAAGTAATCCAGTCTTATGGATTTATTCAAAGTCTGGATGAGTCTTGTGTATACAAGAGATGTGACGAAAATGTAGTGGTATTTCTACTACTATACGTAGATGACATTTTGTTGATTGACAACAATATCAAGGTGTTATCAGACGTAAGGGTATGGTTGTCCAAACAATTTGATATGAATGACTTGGGAGAAGTGGGACACATCCTTAGGATCAAGGTTATAAGGGATCGCAGGAAAAGGATGTTGTGCTTGTCCCAAGCTTCATACATAGACACGATTATAGATCGTTATAGCATGCAAAACTCCAAGAAGGGTTTTTTACCTTTCAGGCATGGGGTTTCTTTATCTAAGGAGATGTGTCCTAGAACATCTGAGGAGATAGAGAAAATGAAGGTGGTTCCTTATGCTTCGGCAATAGGAAGCCTCATGTATGCGATGCTATGTACAAGACCAGATATCTACTTTGTCGTGGGCATGGTCAGCAGATATCAGAGTAATCCAGGACAGGGGCATTGGACTGCGGTAAAGTATATATTGAAGTACCTGAGAAGGACTAGGGATTATATGCTGGTTTACCAGGCAGACCAATTACTCCCTGTGGTTACACGGATTTCAACTTCCAATATGATAGGGATAACAGTAAGTCTGCCTCAGGTTTTGTGTTTACTTTGGGAGGTGGAGCCATTGTATGGAGGAGTGTCAATCAGAAATGCGTGGCGGACTCCACCATGGAAGCTGAGTATGTGGCAGCCTTTGAGGCGGCCAAAGAAGTTGTGTGGCTCAGGAACTTCCTGATGGACTTGGATGTGATTCCTGGTTTGCCCAGAACTATCACAATTTATTATGATAATAGTGGTGCAGTTGCAAACTCGAAGGAACCACGAGCCCATAAGGCTAGTAAACACATAGAGCGCAAGTACCACCTGATACGAGAAATCGTAAAGAGAGGAGAAGTTGTTGTGGCCAAGATTGCATCGGAGGATAACCTGGTAGATCCTTTCACTAAGGCCCTTTCGGCGAGAGCTTTTGATAGTCATGTGGAGGGAATGGGGATCAGATGTATGGCAGTTTGAGGACAGCATAGTCTTTTAGTATAAGTGGGAGATTGTTGGGATGTATACTGAAAAGTCTATCTTTTGTATGAATATCTTTATTTTTGAAATAAGAATCACATGATCATTGTTTGCATATTTTTATGGTTATGTATATTTTCTAAATCATTACATTGTAGATAATATGGTGTGTGGTGTCACACGGGAGATCATGTTATCGGCTCCTTGTAAAGTATAAGTAAAGGCTCACAACCGAGATGACTTTGGACAAACCATTGGAATGGTTGTAGTGTGATTTGGTATTGGTTTATCTTGACCATAGAATCACACTAGTGCACTTTGTGTGTATTGAGCAGAACCGACTTAGAGGTGATTCGATTTATTGCTGACTACATAATCGAATCAAACCTCAGATATTATATTGTACATACTCTTAATCCCAATATAATAACGGGCACATATACTTAGTATTCATCTCTTTGATTTACCAATGGGCGAGATTTATAGATTAAATCGATGGGCTCGGTAAGTTGGGAAATGATATTATTTATATGGTGTATCGTTGATTATAGGAGGAAACCGTGTCCTATATATTAGGATGATGATGTCCCCTTGAGGACCTCATAAGGTTCATCATGTAAACCCTCCAGGTGGACTTGGTCCGGTATGATGAAAAGGTTGAGTGGTACTACTCATAGAGTTAGATGTTGATTAATTAATGGTCAGTAAATTAATTAATCGACGGATATTCGAGATCTTAAACACGGGGAGAAAATGTACATATAATATATGGAGCCCATATTAACTTATGGGGGTTGGTGAGGTAGATCAATGATAATCCTTTAGTGGATTGAATTATCATTAATGGATCGGACTTTATGTGGGCTTGATCCATTGGGTGGCCAAGATCCAACTCCTCCTCATGGTCCCTATTGTAGCCTATTAATACCTCATGAAGCTTAGATCCAATGGATAGAAACAAAACTCTAGATCCAAAGGTAGAGATTAAATCTCTAGATCCGACGGTTGAGATCAAATCTCTAGATCTGACGGTTGAGATTAAATCCCTAGAACCAATGGTGGAGATTAAAACAAGGCTTATCCCTAACTCTATAAAAGGAGGGCAAGGGGTGGGTGGCAACTTGAATCCAACAAGAGATAGGATTAGGGTTTTTTGGCGGCAAGAAGCTAGGCTTAGGGTTTGGGCTTGGCGGCACCAAATAAGGAAGGTCTTTCCTTTCTTCTTCTTCTCTAAAGGTGGTCGGCGACCAAGTATCCCTTTCCAGCCCTTGGCCGGCATCCAAAGAAGCCCCTCTCCCTCTCTTTGGCCGGTAAAACCTAGGCTTAGGGTTCTCTCTTGGAGCTTTGGTCGGCATTCACCTTTTCTCCCTTCTCCTTGTTGGCCGGCGGCAAGCAAATTGCTTGTTGCTTGTTGGTTGGCTAAAGGAAGGAGAAGAGTCTTGTTTCTATTCTTTCTCTTGCTTGGAACGAGCAAGGAAGGAAGTTTGGTGATCTAGGAGCTTCAACTTTTGGTAGATCATCGCCCACACGATGTCCTAAAGTAGGAAGGTCATACAATAGAAGATCGAGAGGTATATCGATTCTCTATTCTCTTTTGTAACATGTTTATATTTGTTTTTCAATTATGTGCATGATATATTCTGTTTTGTGGCTAAATAATACTTGGATCCCGAACATAAACACAAAAGTCGGCGATTCATACATCGTCTATTCCGCGGCTATTCGTGGAATAGAGGTTGGTCGCTTGAACAACAAGTTTGTTCAAGTGACTACTCTAAACGAATAGCACGACGATGACAAGGTTGCTTGGGCAATCCCTCTTGTCAAGGATAAATTTTTTTTATCCGGGGACGTAGAAGGGATCGCCGTGAACAAGCGACTAAGTTGAAAGGGGAAGCGAAGTTTCCCCTCAACCAACAAGATTCGGATTTGATCTTAGGCTCCTCAAGTCACCTTTTCAAGATCATGGCTTCCAGGTCATGGCGAGGCACAGATGCCTTTGATCAGAAAAATGACCACTTCCATAGACAAAGCTATTTTCAAGAAAATAGAGACTTGACTCACGTAAGACCACTTCCTAGTCTAACTAGTCTAGGATACGGCGAGGTAGCTTCAGCTAGTTCCACTCGGTCAAGTGCACCGAACTAGATACGCCTTTTCTAGCCCGAATAAACAAGTCTCTGCTTTCCTAGCATACTATCATCTCACCGCATCCTGGTACTATGTTATCAAGTATTGACGTGTTATAGTCCTATCTAACCATTATAAAAAAAAATCAAAATAAATAAAGAACCTAAGCATGCAATTTCTAAGTTAAAGCACAAACAAGTTTTGTACTGCCTCCCCCTGGACCGTTGAATCAGTTCGGTCTCTCCACTTAGTGGATTTGGTCCTTGGGAACCCAATACTGGTTTGATCCTAAGTTTGAAATTAAAGCGGTCTTAGGGGCCCATGCTTGGACACATTTTTTATGTCAACTTACAATCGACATATACGACTTGTTGGTCGTATTTAAGCTAAACCCTAGTCCGGCCTTGTTGTACACGGCCCTTTGCGATCCAAATAGGAGGTCAAGTCCTTTGGATCCCAAAGAAAACCTTTCCAACGTGTTCCTAAGATATTTGACTTGACTCTTCAAGAGTGAGTTCTCAACTTCGAGCTTTCCAACCCGAGTTGAGTCATCCTCTCGAACTCGACTAGTTGAAGAAGTTAGGGAGACCTCATGTTTGAGGAGTTTATCCTCCTCAACCAGGGTCTTGACCTTGGACTTGGACTTAGCTAATTTTCTAGTTAAGAATTTAATTGCACTGTAAAGCGTACTAATAAGAGATCGACTTACCTTGAGTGTATCTTTTGAACCGGGTGCAGATCCGTGGCTTGTCTTGAATAGAGCTTCGCAGTCGGATTCATCTTCGATTTTAGATTTGTGCTCCGGTTCCGACTCCGTCTCTGATTCAATCGGTTTAGCCATGAAGATGTGATCATCATCTTCTTCCTCGGATGCTTCTTCCCACGTAGCGTTGAGTGCCTTCTTGTGTTTCGGTGCTTTGCTCTTGAGCTTTGGACATTTGGACTTGTTATGTCCAAACCTGTTGCATTCGTAACACCTAACATTAGAACTTTTAGGCTTACCTTCGTTGGGTCGAGTGACGGTTCACTTTTGGCCCTTGACCATCCTCCGAACTAGGTTGACTAATTCGGCCTCCATTTCTGGGTCGACCTTCGAATCGGACTCATCTTCTTCCTCCTTCGGGGGTGGCTTGCTCACAGTTTTCTTCTTCGAACCTGCAAAAAGTGTTATACCCTTCTCGAGTTCCGAGTTAGACTATTCATGGAGTTCAAAATCGGAAAACAACTCATCTAATCTAAATTTTGAAAGATCCTTGGAGACCTTGTAGGTATCGACCATGGATGCCCAGAAGGTAGTCCTAGAAAATGAGTTTAGTACATACCTAATAAGGTCGCAGTTTTCGACCCTTTGTCCGATTGTGTGTAGGTTGTTGATGATATCTTGAACGCGAGCGTGAAGTTGCATCTCCGTCTCGTGTTCCTGCATTTTTAGATTATATAACTTATTGAACAAGAGATCGCACTTACATACCTTTGCTTCATCGGTCCCTTCGTGTAGCTCCACTAGTTTTGTCCAAAGATCCTTTGCGCTGATGAAGGGGCCGACGCGATTAAGCTCCTTCTTGGATAAGCCGCATTGGAGGATTTGAGTCGCCTTGGCGTCATCTTCGACTTATCTTTTTGTAGTATTGGTCCATTGGTCATAATCCAAAGATTCACCCACTTCGTTAGTCAGAAGTGTGAATCTCATTTGGATTATGATCCACATCTCGATTTGGGTCTTAAGAAAGTACTCCATCTAACCCTTCCAATAACGGAAGTCATCTCCGTTATAAAATGGAGATCGGACGATGCTAAAACCCTCAAGATGGGCCATTGATATAAAAAAACAAGAGAATGAAGCAAAAAAACCTAGCAACAACACAAACGATCGAAATGTCCCAAGACTCGCATCTTGGATTAGTAGTGCGGGAGAAAAAAAAACTAAACGAATGAAAGAGAGAAAAAATTTGAAATAAACAGAAAAAAAAAAGAAAAAGAATTTGTAAAAAGCTAGATTGGTGGTTTTACCAAATCTTAGCACCCTCGGCTCTGATACCAATTGTTAGTGTCTATAAGATTCATATATCTCCACAATGGCATGATATTGTCCACTTTGGGCCTAAGCCCTCATGGTTTTATTTTGGGACTTTATCCAAAAGGCCTCACACCAATGGAGATATCTTTTCATCTTATAAGCACATGATCTTTTTCATGTCTTACCAATGTGGGACTTTGATTGTATTCCCAATACTCCAACAATCCCCCCCTCAAAAGATGGACCACATTGACCCCCCCCCCCCTCAAGCCTATCCATCCTCGAAGGACATCCTTCGCTTGGTGTCCGATCCTCAACCCACCAGGACATCCTGCCAACTATCTGGTCCTCCTGACCAAGCTGGACTTCTTGTTAGTTCTCCTGACCTTCTGGCCCAACTGGACTTTCTGCCAGTTGTTCGGTCCTCCCGACCCAACTAGACTTCCTGCCTAATGTCTGGTTCTCTTGATCCGGACATGGGAGCTCAACTTCCTTCATTCGAGGTTCATTGCTTGACATGAACCATGGCTCTGATACCAATTGTTGGATCGAGTGGATCGCTAGAGGGGGGTGAATAGCGATAAAACCTTTCGTTCATTTCGTTCGTTAAAACACGAGTAGACACAGCGGAAGATAAAATTAAACAAAAGAGACAATAGTATTTTTTTTTACTTAGTTCGTAGCCTTTGGCTACTACTCCAAGGCCCTAGTGGTCCTTGACCATGCATGGAGGGCAAAGAACTAATGAACTCCTCCTCGTTGGAGGTAGGAGTTAATCGGATACAAAAACCACGAAAAAGGCTCGAGATAGAAAGACAATCCCCCTCTTCTCGTTACAATAAAACCACAATAAAAGAACTTAAAGTACAAAATGGAATTAAACTAAACTTATACCGAGGACTCGTAGATGAAAAGATGGAGCCCTAGTTGTCGTGTCTGCAGCGCTTCGTCATAGGAATGTAGGAGACTCATAGCGTACCGGAAGCACTTGGAAGCTTTTTAATTGATGAAAAACCCTAGGAGAGGCCCTCCTTTTATAGCCTTTGAGCCCCTTCTCGAGAGGATTTTCAACCAATCAGATTTGAGCACCAATCCCCTTGAAATGAGGTGATAAGGCTTGACTCCTCGAAGTTGATCCTTGACCATCAGTCAACTGATGGCCATCATCAGTCAATTGATGGCAGCATCAGTCGAGTGCTGATCGCGGGCAGTCGACTGATGGACAGCAGTCGAGTGCTCCAAGATGGCAGTCGTTTGATGCTAGCTGAAATCAAAAATTAGCTTAACAAAAACATTATTTCGATGGCCGCCAGCCGTCCGATCTCGACCTAAACCATCCATGGGATGTCTTTGGTCGAATCTAGCCTTAAGACCATCCCCGTAAGGAGGATACGACCTCACTTACGCTCACACACACACGAGCTTACCTCGATACTTACTTTGTAGCTCTTGCTTCTGGCCTTCCACTCGATTCCTTCGGCTCCCTCCGAAGTCACTCGAGTATCGCCCAACCACCGCGGCTTCCTCCGGGTGTCGCTAACCTTCAGCTCCATCTTTAACAATTTTCTGCACACTCGATATAGCTCGTGAGATAACAATATGAGCTTAACTTTGTATCGTTTGCTATAATCAAAACTTAGGTTCAACTTAGGTGCCTACTGCACCAACACCTAATCCTAGAATCAAAATAACTACTCCATGTATATAAAGGAGGAATCACAAAGCATGTACATGTTCGAATATATCAAAGATAAAATGCAGGAATAAAGGATTACGATGATTTCGTGGTCTTCTCTCCAGCGTTGAAGTGCAAACCGTGGACCTCCGACGGTGTTTCTCCTCCCCGTTGCAAGTTCCCGAAGCTTTTTAGAGCTTCGGTGTGTCATCCTAGCCGTCGTGCCTCCCCCCTAGGGTTTGGGCAGAGCCATCCTTATATAGACACCACCTCGGACCGCTGTAAAATCCAGAAAAAACCCTAGTCATGCAAATCTGGCGGGCGCCACATGGTCGTGTGTTTCCACATGGCCAGGCTGTATGCGGCCTTGGGGTGGCTGATCTCGCCCATTGGACACAGCCGTGTGTAGCCACACGCCCTGGCCGTGTCCCACTCTGTGTCTAGCTGCAAAATATCCTTCTTTTGCTCCGAAAGTGCACCTTTTTCACCCGAAATGCTAACATGCACAAAAAAGTACAAAAAGCAGACATCCGAACCAGAAAATAGGAAATGCGTTCAAAATAGAGTAACATATGCATGAAACTAACATAAGATGTAGTGAGATGTGAGCGAAAACTACTCCTAAAACCCTATATGTTTCGCTCACATCAAAAATTTCACATCCAAAACCTCCACCAGTATCTTCCTATGAAACTCAACTACAAGTAGAGCCTATAGGGTATATAATAATGACACCCTTAAAATTGAGGAAACAATTAATGTAGTATTTGACGATGGACATGAACCCACAAAACTCGTAGTAAAACCAACTAGCGAACCGATTCGTACCAGACTCGACTCTGACCTTGAAATCGAATCTACTATTAATCCTAATCCAAACCAGTCTAGGATTCAATCGAGTCATCCTATCGATCAAGTGATAGGTGACCCTAACCCAAGTCATTCTAGGATTCAATCGAATCATCCTATCGACCAAGTGATAGGTGATCCTAGCCTAGGGGTTTGAACCCAAGACCATTGAACAAGCTCTTCTTGATCCCGATTGGATTATTGCAATGCAAGAAGAGTTAGCTCAATTTACTAGGAACGATGTTTGGGAATTAGTACCACCACCGAAAGATAAATCAATTATTGGAACAAGGTGGGTCTTCCGAAACAAACTTGATGACAAAGGTGAAGTAGTTAGAAACAAAGCGAGATTGGTCGCGAAAGGATTTAGTCAAGTAGAAGGGATAGATTACGACGAAACCTATGCCCCCCGTAGCTAGATTAGAATCCATTCGAATTTTGTTGGCATACGTTTCACATCGAAGATTTAAATTGTTTCAAATGGATGTCAAGTCATTGTTTTTGAATGGACTTATTAAGGAAGAAATGTATGTTAGTCAACCCCCAAGATTCGAAAGCTTAGATAAACCCGACCATGTGTTTAAACTCAAGAAAGCTTTATATGGACTAAAGCAAGCTCCTAGAGCTTGGTATGAGAGGCTTTCAGTATACCTTAACTCCAAAGGGTTTAGCCAAGGCTTAGTCGACCCAACCCTTTTCGTAAAATCCATAGGCAAAGAAATTTTTATAGCTCAAGTCTATGTAGATGACATAATCTTTAGAACAACTAATTCAATCCTACTAAACAAGTTCATTTCACTCATGAAGAGTGAATTTGAAATGAACTTAGTAGGATAATTAAATTTCTTTCTAGGATTACAAGTTAAACAAACTAAGGAAAGAATTTATTTACATCAACAAAAATATGCTAAGGAATTAATTAACCAATTCGGAATGCAAAATGCTAAAATCTTTAATACACCTATGGCTACAAATGTTAATATAGGAGAAGATGTAGATGGAAAACCTATTGACCTAAAGTACTATAGGAGCGCAATAGAGAGTCTCCTTTACTTAATTGCAAGTTGATCCGATATATTATTCACAGTAAGTATGTGCACAAGGTTTCAAACTTGTGCTAAGGAGTCTCACTTAACATTAGTTAAGTGTATCCTTAGATATCTAAAGGGCACGCTAAGCGTAGGTATTTGGTACCCTAGATCTGCCGAGTTCAAACTAATCGACTACTCCGACTCGGATTATGCCGGTAGTAAACTCGATAGAAAGAGCATGAGTGGTTGTTGTCAATTTCTCAGCTCAAGTCTAGTGAGTTGGTGCAGTAGGAAGCAACATTGTGTTGCCTTATCTACCACCGAAGCCGAATACGTCGCGATGGGTGAGTGTGTGGCTCAGCTTCTTTGGATGAAGCACACTCTCCAAGACTTTAACTTAAACTTCAGCAATATTAAAACTCATATAGATTATATTAGCTCAATCAACTTAACCAAAAATCTCATATGGCACTCTAGGACCAAACATATAGAGGTCAAACACCACTTTATTCGAGAACATATAGCTAACGGAACCATACAACTCGAATACGTGGAATCAAAGTCGAATCTAGCAGACCTATTTACCAAACTTTACCCGAAGCCAAATTTAGTCTACTAAGATGAAAATTGGGCATGTGCGTAATAGAGTAGGATTGACAACTTATATTTTTATATACTCTATTATTCACTTTTCTTTTAATGTTGATGGAACTAGCTTAGGGCTTACCCTAGATATCATGTACCTATAGATTTAAAGAGCCAATGCATCTCACAACACATAGGACTAATGTGTTTGTGTACTTAGCCACGTAGATGGGTGTGAGATGTTAGGACCTTACTCCTGGTTCCAGATGTAGACTTAGTGCATCGACATGAACCACGGAGTATAATTACATAAATTAACCAACTCTAATCAAGGCTTGTTGATCATTTCATATCAACCAAGTCAAATAGAGTTGAACATTCAAATAGATG
The DNA here is from genome assembly GCA_025175895.1 of Wurfbainia villosa. NCBI lineage: Eukaryota > Viridiplantae > Streptophyta > Magnoliopsida > Zingiberales > Zingiberaceae > Wurfbainia > Wurfbainia villosa. Next base: position 39,850,451 of record CM046006.1, read on the forward strand.
AGCTTATGTTTAACCTACTATTTTTAAAATTTATTTGGAACATGCTTGGATTTAATACTTATTTTCCAACTTATGTTTTTCCAAAACCCCCCGTTCTTTTTCGATTTATGGCAAAAGGGGGAGAAAAGCCAAAGTTAAGGGATCAATTTTTCATAAATATTTACTTTACTTAACTTTTAGAAACTTAACTTTGAGAAGGGGGAGAAAAGGCCAAGGTTAAGAAATCAAGTTTTGATCTCTTAACTTAAACTTATTTTAAACACTAAGGCTAATATTAGTAGCACACGTCAAGGGGGAGCACTTGAGAAAGGTTTTTCATACTCCTACTTAACTTACTAATCTAAGTCTACTAATTCCTTAATATTCATGTTTTATGTTATTCATTTTTAAAGCACTTAACTTATTTACTTAACTTTGTGTTGGTTTGCCATAGATCAAAAAGGAGGAGATTGTTGGTGCAGTAGGCACCTGAATCGAACCTGAGTTTTGATTATAGCAAATACACAAAGTTAAGTTCACTTTGTTATCTCACAAGCTAAATCAAGTGTGCAGAATTGCTAAACTAAAGGTCAGCGATACTCGGAGAGAATCGTCGTGGTCGGGTGACACCGGGAGGACTTTGGAGGGAGTCAAAGAACTTAGGTGAAGACCGGAAGCAAAGCTTCAAAGGTAAAGGTTGAGGTAAGCTTGTGTGAGTGAGTATAAGTAAGGTCATATCCTCCGTACGAGGACATCCTTAGGCATCGATCCGACCAAGACTTCCCATGGAAGGTCTAAGTCGAGATCGGATGGTAAATGGCCATCGAGCTTACTTATATTAACTGCATTTTCGAGCTAACTCTTCATTGCAATCGCCATCGATCGTCGATGGCTTGTATCAGCCGATCGATGCCTCCAGAGCTTGGTGATAGGGTTGATCGATCACCGGGTCAAGGATCAGCCTCAAGGAGAGTCAAAGATTACCACTATTTCTCAAGGGTTATGTGGCATCACCTCATGAAACCTCATCTCAACGATTAAGGTTTCACAAGGCTATAAAAGTAGGGGTTCTCCACCCCTTTTCCATCATTCTAATAGCCTCCAAGTGCTTCCAATACACTGCGACTCTCCGACATTCTTACAATGATGAAGCATTGTCGAAATGACGACTAGAGCTCAACCTTCTCATCTACAAGTCGTCGGTAAAAGTTCTTTTAAAGTTCAATCAGTACTTGCAATTCTTGTTTTATTATTGTGCTTTTATTGTAACAAGGAGAGGGGGAGTGTCCCTCTATCTCAATCCTTTTCGTGATTTTTTAATCGCTTACTCCTACCTCTAATGAGGAGGAGTGTTTTTAGTGGTTTGCCCTCCGTACATGGTCTAGGATCGTTAGGGCCTTGGATTAGTAGTCGAAGGCTATGAACCAAGTAAAAACAAAGAGTATCTTATTTATTTTTCGCTGTGTACTTTTTCATTAAACGAATTCTCTCGAAAAGTTTTCTCGTGAGCTATTCACCCCCCCCCCCCTCTAGTGCTCAAATTGATCCAACAATACCCACTTTTTCATATGATCATTTTCTCTTTAGGTGGGGGAACTACTTCCTAAACTTGACTCCTAGTAAATTGAGCTAACTCTTCTTGCATAGCAATGATCCAATCTGGGTCAAGAAGAGATTGTTCTATGGTTTTGGATTCGATTTTAGATATAAGTGATATTTGACTTAGATTTCTATAGGATGCTCTAGTTCGAACTCCTAAATTTGGATCACCTATCACTTGGTCAATTGGATGATTAACTTTTAGTCTAGATTGATTTGGATTAGGGTTTATACTAGATTCGGTTTGTGGGTTAGGTTCAAGTCTAACTTCATTTTCTAATTCTTCATTGTTCAACTCAATGTTTACTTCAGGTTCCGTAGACTTTGTTTTCTCCATCAAATACTATATTAATTATTTCTTCAATTTTTTAGGTTTCATTGTTATATACCCTATAGGCTTTACTAGTAGTTGAATATCTTAGAAATGTGTACTTAATGTTGGGTAGCTTTTCGTAGTATATTTCATAAGAGATTTTTTGGTGTCGTTTAATTATCAGAGTTCTATTTTGGACATAGCAAGCAGTATTGACTGCTTCTGCCCAAAACCTATTATGTAGATTATATTCATTTAGCATGGTCCTAGCAAATTCTTGTAGGGTTCTATTTTTCCGTTCAACTAACCCGTTTTGTTGAGGGGTCCTAGGGCAAGAGAATTCATGGTGGTATCCATTCTGATTAGAAAATTTGATAAACTTATGACTTTAGAATTCTCCACCATGATCACTTCTAATTCTTTTAATCCTTAGGTTCTTTTCATTCTCTATTAGTTTACATAAATTAGCAAGTTGATCCAAGGTTTCATTTTTATGTTTTAAGAATTTTACCCAAGTGAACCTAAAGTAGTCATCTACTATTACTAAGCAGTATTGACTCCCATTTAGTAATTTGGCTCCATGTGAGTCAAATAGGTTCAAGTGTAGGAGCTCAAGCACATTTTTAGTTCTTTCTTGATTAGTAAATTTATGTGAAACCCTAATTTGTTTTCCTTGTTGACAAACATTACATATTTTATTTTCTAGGTTACCTTGTTTGGGTAGACCTCTAACTAGACCATTACGACTTATTTCATGTATAAGTCTTGGATGGAAGTGGCCGAGTCGTCAGTGTCACAACCATGATTCCTCTTACTGTGTCATTAAACACATGGTTGAGGAGTTAGGTAGATCTATTGTGTAAATATTGTTATTCCTAATTCCCTTGAGTATAGTTTTGAGCAATCATTATTTTTAATTAAACATTCATTTGGCAAAAATATAAGTTTATAACTATTATCATATAATTGACTAACACTTAAAAGATTGAACTCGAAATTTTCAACTAATAATACTTGGTGTATTATAAAGTTATAGTTTAGCTCAATATCACTTGATCTGATGATTTTGAGCTTGTCGTTGTTTCCAAAGGCTACCGATACTTGGTTTTTGAATCTGAGCTTCGTAAACTTCAGTCGGCCTCTGGTCATATGTCAGGAGCACCCACTGTCCAACATCCATTGATCTTACACATATAGTAGTTGTTGGGTTTCCGGCACCGCCGCGTGTGTGTGTTTGATCATGTTTCGTAAACATGAGCACAGCGGAAGCAATTAAAATAATAAATCTATATTTATTACAACACACACAACACACGCATGCATATTACAACAAGTGTAGACATAACCGTAAATTAAAATTTGCAATAAAAGAAAATTATCTACGTTATACCTTCCGTATGACGTGTAGCGGGAACGGCATCAATCGGAACGATCCTCGTAAGAATCGTCTCTATCCGTACCCACGCCGAGCTCCTCGGGATGACTTCGCTAAGCCACGAGCTTCGTCTTCGTACGGGTTACTAGCCTCGTGTTGAAGACGACGTGATCGAGAGATGATCACAATCCGAATCCAAATTCGGATCCTAAAACGAGTTCTCAAAACTCGCTTCTCCGGAGAGGTATTCGTCAACCAATTGACGAATCCTTCGCCCTCCACCTCAGAGGATTACCGGAGATCAAATCCCCGGTAAGTTAGCCGCTGTCGGAGCACTAACCGTCGTCCAAACGACGCTCCGACAACAAAGAAACAAGCTGTCCAGAAAAACTGGACAGCTGGTGAGGAATAGAGGCGCCAAGGAGAGGAGCTCACCTTATCACCGAACCCACAAGAGATCACCGGAGGGTCGCCGGAGCATCGCCGGCTGAAGCTTGGATGCCGGCGGCAAGGAGGTGGCAGCAGCTCCATGAAGTTGGCGCCAACACCATGTTGGGCGGCAACAACATGTTGGGCGCTACAACTTGTTGTTTAGGGTTAGGGTTTAAGCCCTATTTTATAGAGAACTAATTCTCTTAATGGTTAATGGATCATATCCATAAAGCCCGTTAACCCGCTCCATTAAGATAAGTTAAAATAAACCAAACCATGATGGTTTATTTTAAGTTAAACGAACGAACCAACTTTTGGTTCATTCGTTTAAAATAAACCAAACCCTTTGGTTTATTCTCATCCATTGGATTAGAACCAAACCATTTTGGTCCATCCATTATGTCTTCATAAGACCACGGCCCATCCACGCTTCCATTGCGGTGAAACAATTTCATGCTCGCTTTATGTTTGGTCCAACCAAACCTAGTTTCTCTCGATGCGAGAATCCCATTCTCAAGCTCGTTTTAAATCCTTTGGATTACACTCGTTGTCGTGTGACCAAATAGGTTCTCGGTTTATGTTGGCTCTATAATTAACCATTAATTATAGAGCGATCATGGTACATCATGATCCCCAATTAAGAAAGATCAGCGGTTGATCGAACTATTTACGAAACCCTTGATGGCTCGAATGAATCGTGCCCCATTCCCTTCACTCATCTTATACCCACTTGGTTCAGGACATGGTCTATTGTGTCAGTCCCCACTAGGCTGACTACGTCACACCTAGCCCAAGTATCATTTCCTCGTCCTACGGATTCTAGTTACTCCACATGTATCGAAGAGTACCTTACTATAAACATGTAATGCTTTGGCCAAAGACTTTAGTAACAATCCGACGAGAGGCCATGGGTATACATCTCCTCGCAAGGAGTGGTGAATCCTTTATAGGCTATTCAAACACCTTCGATCACTTCGACTTATACCCAATCATCCGGGTCCACATCTCCTTAGAGATGTTTGCTTAAGATGTCAAAGCATAAGTCTCCATGATCAAGATGACTTGAATCATGAAGTCGAAGAACATCGCACTTAAGCCCGCATAAGAACTTCATTGACATATCTATATATCACGAGAACCATATGAAGTCTTACGGGGTCACTCCAATGAACTAGTTACCATAACTAGCATCCACGATTAACTCGGACATCACTATGTCTCGGCCCGGTGAGAATCGGTGCTTGGATACACCAAGGAGTATACCTCGTGCTAGTCTCGGAATTGATGGTGTCCAAATCCATCAATTCATCGACTAGGATAATTAGATACATCACAATTACACATGTAGAGATACTCACTAGTTGTGATCCAATCACAAATTCTCTCATCTTTGTGAATCGTATCGTGGACATTGATAAATGAGTTTAAGATCAATCAAATACATTAAACATGTATACTCAAATAGTGAATCTTCATTTATCATATAAATGGTTCATACATAAGCGATTGCCTTAGGACATCTCTCATATATTACTAACAGACTCCCACTTGGCCTAATGTCAATCGCTATGGTATACAATACCATAAGCTCTAACATGACCCTCAAACTTACTTTGAGGTAATGCCTTAGTCAAAGGATCCGCTAAGTTCCTTTCAGTGGGAATTTTCTCGATTTGTATTTCGTTCCTACTGATGATCTCTCTGATAAGATGATAGCGGCGAAGCACATGTTTGGATCATTGATAAGACCACATCAAGTTCATAGATGAACTACTTGATCCAAACCGCTTCCTTTGCTGCTTCCAAAGCTGCAACGTATTCTGCCTTAGTGGCAGAATCCGCTATAGTGTCAAGCTTGGAACCTTTCCAACTTATTGCGCCTCCATTCGGTGAATACATACTCGGTGAGACATGGAATCATCCTTATGCATGCGGCTGCATCCGTATACCCCTATCACCATGTACCCTTCTCCATATATTAGGAACACATCCTTAGTTCTTCTTAAGTACTTAGGATCGTCTTATAACTCAATGATCCATTCTGGATCGGTGATGTATCTGCTCGTGACACTCGAGCGTATGATACATCGGGCCTTGTACATAACATAGCATACATGATAGATCCTATGTGCGGATGCATAGGGAATCTTACTCATGCAAATCCTCTCGTCTTACGTGCGCGGACACATAGACTTGAAGGTGTACCCCATGCACGATGGGTAGATAACCTTTCTTGGATTCCGACATGCTAAACCTCTTTGCTTTTCGGTCTATATATGTAGGCGAAAGACCAAGCAACCGTTTCGATGTATCTGTATAGATCTTAATCCCAGGATGTAGGTTGCTTCTCCCAGTCTTTCATGGAGAATGTCTTGGATAACCAAACCTTAAGCGTTGTAAGATTGACACATCGTTTCCTATAAGTAATATGTCATCGACATACAATACTAGGAACATTGCCTCCCACTAACCTTCTTGTACACACAAGGTTCGTCTGGATTTTGTGAGAAATCAAACTTTTTGATTGTCTCATCAAAACGGATATTCCAGCTCCTGGATGCTTGCTTCAATCCATAAATGGATCGTCGCAATTTGCATACCTTGGTTTTATCAGCGATGTGAAACCCTCGAGGTTGTATCATATACACGTCCTCGGCGGAGTTTCCATTAAGGAAAGATGTTTTCACATCCATCGCCATATCTCATAATCATAATGAGCCGCTATGGCGGGAGCATCCGAATGGATTTAAGCATAGCTACGAGGAATAGGTTTCGTCATAATCAACACCTTGTTTTTGGCGATATCCTTTCGCCACCAATCTAGCCTTATAGGTAATCACATTACCATCCATGTCGGTTTTCTTCTTGAAAACCCACTTGCACCTATAGGCTTTATGCCTTGGTGGGTCAACCAAGTTCCAAACTTGGTTTTTCGTACATGGAATCCATTTAGACTTCATGGCACCAAGCCACTTATCCCTTCTGAACTTGTCAACACTTCTTCATAAGCTGGTAGGCTCCTCATCATCAATGAGTAACACGTCGTTCGATTCACTTACGAGAAATCCATATCTCTCGGGAATATTGCGTGTTCTACCAGATCTACGAAGATGTGGTGTTACAATAGGTCCAGCCGATTGCTCATCACTATGAGTTGTCGGCTGTTGTGCTTCACCAGGTATCTCATTTATGTCTATTTGAGTCTCTCGAGCCTCCTCAAGCTCGACGACACTCCCACTGTTTTCTTGCAAGAGAAACTCTTTCTCTAGAAACACAGCATGCCTTGAAACAAACACCTTTTGTTCCATAGGATGATAGAATTGGTAACCCCTTGTTTCCTTAGGGTATCCAATAAATAGACATTTATCAGACTTAGCATCCAATTTGTCTGATCGCTTCACATAAGCAGGACAACCTCATATCTTCAAGTAAGATACATGAGGTTTCTTACCATTCCATATCTCATATGGAGTAGTTGAGACTACCTTGGTAGGCATTCTGTTTAACAAGTAAACAGCTGTCTGAAGTGCATAACCCCAAAAGGACTTGGGAAGAGTCGCATGATTCATCATTGACCTGACCATGTCCAACAAGGTCGATTCGCCTCTCGGATACACCATTATCTTTGTGGTGTATAGGCGGAGTCCATTGAGACAATATGCCATTGTCTCTTAGATAATCAAGAAACTCTTGACTTAAGTATTCACCACCTCGATCCGATCGAAGTATTTTAATACTTTTGTCATGTTGTTTCTCTACTTCATTTCTGAATTCTTTGAACCTTTCAAAGGCTTCAGACTTGTGTTTCATCAAGAACACATACCCAAACCATGAGTGATCATCGGTGAAGGTAATGAAGTAGCTATAGCCTCCTAAAGCTTGAGTTGACATAGGTCCACATAGATCAGTATGTACTAGACCTAGTAACTCTCCCACTCGTTCACCTTTTCCAGTAAAAGGTAACTTAGTCATCTTGCCTTTTAAGCATGATTCGCATGTATCGTATGAATCCAATTCAAACGATTCCGAATTCCACATCGGTGTAATTCGGACATGCATTTCTTGCTTATATGGCCAAGACGACAATGCCACATATAGAGTCTATTTGATTATCCTTTGAGCACGTGTTGCTCGCCGATATTGAAAATGTCCTTTGGATCGTCCAACGTATAAACACCATTGCTTAAAGTTCCAGTCCCATAAAGAACTCCATTCAAAGTTATGTAACAACAATTGTTACTAAAAGTCAAATGGTACCCATTTCTATTTAAACATGAAATAGAAATGATGTTCTTTATCAACGAAGGAACATAAAAGCAATTGTCCAGTTCTAAGACAAGTCCTACAGGGAGTTCCAACAAATACGTTCCGATGGCGAGTGCAGCAACCGTTGCTCCATTCCCAACACATAAATTTGACTCTCCCTTGACGAGTCTTCTTCTATTCCTTAGCCCATGTGTGTCATTACATATATGTGAGCCACACCCAGTATCAAATACCCAAGTGTCTGAGGAAATAGAATGACAATCAATAAAGAAGATTTCTGAAGAAGATGGGGCATCCGATGCCTTATCCTTCTTCACGGACTCAAGATAAATCTTGCACTTTCTTCATAAATGGCTCTCCTTGCCATAATGATGGCAAGTTTCCTTTTGTGCTAGTTCTACCTTCTTAGCCCTTCTCTTCTTTCCCTTCTTCTGTTCCTTTGACTTCCTCTTAGAACCTTTCTTCGAGGAATCAACTAACAGCACCGTCCCCTGCTCATGCTTCTCAGAAGACTCCACAGTCTTCAGCATATTGAGCAGTACCACAGATGAACCTCCTAGCATCTCAGAGGTGAAGAGGAGCTTTGAGACTTGAACCTTTGAATCTCACTTGCTCATCACCAACTCACAAAGATGAAGGACTACGATATGAGCATCCATATGCTCATGCTTTGCTTTTAGCTTGGGTTCCATCGTGGCTAGCATGATACAACTCATTTGTTGAGAATCACTCACATGTTTACGATAGGCCAACAATTGGTCGAGTTGCATATCGTCACTAGGAACAGGCGGGAAGAGGCGCTTGAGGACATTACAAGCTTTTCACCTTGAGAACAATTCTCAAGTTTCTAAGCGATCCAAGTTGGCCCGATCAATTTATTTGAATCAAAATGGAGCATAAATTCAAACACATCATGATCAATATATTAACTTAGAAATACAAAGCGAGCATATATAGAAAGATGATTTTAAAATGCATCAATATACATTTATAAATCCCATTCATTTTTGAATTTCAAAAACCCCAAAATCACTTGGAGATTGTAGGTCCATCTCGAATGGGTGATATCCATCATAGTTATGAACAACCTTGGAGAGAGTCAACAAGCCATTCATAACTTCGGCGGTAGGTCATCTATCGATTGCATATCCGTATATGCAACTATCACAATGTGCTATCAACTAATTGAATGTTCACACATACATCGGGTTGTTAACACATTAACAAGTATGCATCATATGCATAGCACCCCTTCACCTCCTTTACATCGACCTTGGAGAGAGTCAACAAAGCCGATGCTCGGTTAAAGCCAACCCATTAATCGGGACATAGTTTTAATATGGTTGGCGCATTCAACCAATTAGCCCAGCTTGGAAGTCAACAACCAAGCTAACGATTGACCTCGACTCTTACCATATTAGTATTAAACTATTCCATGGTTTGAACATATTCGAGTTAGTAGGGCTTGGAGAGAGTCCAACAACCCAAACAAGAAAGCAGAACTCTGGTTCTAACCATATTAATGGAAGGTGTAGGCTTTAATATTGATTAAGGGTTTTTATGTCTCATCCTCTTTGCATGCAAATAACTATTATCTACATGGCATGGCATACATGGCATACATCTACATGTCACGACACATGGCATAATGTTATGCATCTAATGCAATTACATGGCATACAATTATGTCATGTATATAATTTCCTTATATGTCATAACTATTTATGGAAATAAAATATGTTTAAGATTTGATTCTCCAAATCAAATCATAATTAAATTGAAACAAATTTCCAAATCTAATCACATATTTTATTCATGGAATTATTTGATTAAGGAAAATCTATTTAGAAACCAATTTCCTAAATCATTAAAACTACTTATGGAAATAAAATATTTTAGATTTGATTTCCCACAAATCATGATTAAATTAGGAAACAAATTTCCAGAATCTAATCAAATATTTTATTTATGGAAAATATCAATTTCCATAAATACTTCCAACTTTCCAAAAGTGGAAGATTTCCATAAATACTTCTAGACTTTCCAAAATTGAAAAATTTCAATAAATACTTCTAAATTTCCAAAATTTAGAAAATTTCCAGAAATACATTATGACTATCGCAAAACCATTTTTACGATTATGTCGAAACACAACCTGGGCTCTGATACCACTGTTGGGTTTCCGGCACCGCGGCGTGTGTGTGTTCGATCATGTTTCGTAAACATGAGCACAGCGGAAGCAATTAAAATAATAAATCTATATTTATTACAACACACACAACACACGCATGCATATTACAACAAGTGTAGACATAACCGTAAATTAAAATTTGCAATAAAAGAAAATTATCTACGTTATACCTTCCGTATGACGTGTAGCGGGAACGGCATCAACCGGAACGATCCTCGTAAGAATCGTCTCTATCTGTATCCACGCCGAGCTCCTCGGGATGACTTCGCTAAGCCACGAGCTTCGTCTTCGTACGGGTTACTAGCCTCGTGTTGAAGACGACGTGATCGAGAGATGATCACAATCCGAATCCAAATTCGGATCCTAAAACGAGTTCTCAAAACTCGCTTCTCCGGAGAGGTATTCGTCAACCAATTGACGAATCCTTCGTCCTCCACCTCAGAGGATTACCGGAGATCAAATCCCCGGTAAGTTAGCCGCTGTCGGAGCACTAACCGTCGTCCAAACGACGCTCCGACAACAAAGAAACAAGCTGTCCAGAAAAACTGGACAGCTTTTGGTGGAGGAATAGAGGCCGGCCAAAGGAGATGTGGAGCTCACCTTATCACCGAACCCACAAGAGATCACCGGAGGGTCGCCGGAGCATCGCCGGCTGAAGCTTGGATGCCGGCGGCAAGGAGGTGGCAGCAGCTCCATGAAGTTGGCGGCAACACCATGTTAGGCGGCAACAACATGTTGGGCGGCTACAACTTGTTGGGCGGCAACCACTTCATTAGGGTTTAGGGTTAGGGTTTAAGCCCTATTTTATAGAGAACTAATTCTCTTAATGGTTAATGGATCATATCCATAAAGCCCGTTAACCCGCTCCATTAAGATAAGTTAAAATAAACCAAACCATGATGGTTTATTTTAAGTTAAAACGAACCGAACCAACTTTTGGTTCATTCGTTTAAAATAAACCAAACCCTTTGGTTTATTCTCATCCATTGGATTAGAACCAAACCATTTTGGTCCATCCATTACGTCTTCATAAGACGCGGCCCATCCACGCTTCCATTGTGACTAAAATGATTTCATGCTCGCTTTATGTTTGGTCCAACCAAACCTAGTTTCTCTCGGTCTGAGAATCCCATTCTCAAGCTCGTTTTAAATCCTTTGGATTACACTCGTTGTGCGTGTGATCAAATAGGTTCTCGGTTTATGTTGGCCGTCTATAATTAACCATTAATTATAGAACGATCATGAGTGGCACCTAGTAGTACATCATGATCCCCAATTAATCGAAAAGATCAACGGTTGATCCAGAACTATTTCTGAAACCCTTCAGTAGCTCGAATGAATCGTGCCCCATTCCCTTCACTCATCTTATACCCACTTGGTTCAGGACATGGTCTATTGTGTCAGTCCCCACTAGGCTAACTACGTCACACCTAGCCCAAGTATTATTTCCTCGTCCTACGGATTCTAGTTACTCCACATGTATCGAAGAGTACCTTACTCTAAACATGTAATGCTTTGGCCAAAGACTTTAGTAACAATCCGACGAGAGGCCATGGGTATACATCTCCTCGAAAGGAGTGGTGAATCGTTTATAGGCTATTCAAACACCTTCGATCACTTCGACTTATACCCAATCATCCCGGGTCCACATCTCCTTAGAGATGTTTGCTTAAGATGTCAAAGCATAAGTCTCCATGATCAAGATGACTTGAATACCGCAAGTCAAAGGAATATCGCACTTAAGCCACAGTAAGAACTTCATTGACATATCTATATATGCAGAGAACCATATGAAGTCTTACGGCTGGTCACTCCAATGAACTAATTACCATAACTAGCATCCACGATTAACTCCGGACATCACAATGTCTCCAGCCAGTGAGAATCAGCTGCTTGGATACACCAAGGAGTATACCTCGTGCTAGTCTCGACAGAATTGATGGTGTCCAAATCCATCAATTCATCGACTAGGATAATTCGATACATCACAATTACACATGTAGAGATACTCACTAGTTGTGATCCAATCACAAATTCTCTCATCTTGTGAATCGATCGTGGACATTCAGTAAATGAGTTTAAGATCCAATCAAATACATTAAACATGTATACTCAAATAGTGAATCTTCATTTATCATATAAATGGTTCATACATAAGGCGATTGCCTTAGGACATCTCTCATATATTACTAACAGTAGTTGGATCGAATATTGGGATTTTAAATTAAGTTGATTTTTTTAAACTAATACTCATCTCACCCTTTCTACATGATCTACCATGTTATCCTTATATGTCTTTGTGAGATGACTTCAATTTTACTTTATTAAATTTAATTATTTCAAGACTAATTAACTTTAGGTTAGATTTGGATTTAGGTTAGTTAAGTGAACCTTTCAAAAGATGGCTTCCAGGTCATGGCGAGGCACAGAGGCCTTCTTTGATCGGAACAACGACCGCTTCCTTAGACAAAGACAACTTAAGAAATTGTACAATTAATTCACTTTAGGGTTACCTCCTGGTCTAACTAGTTTAGGATGTGGTGAGATAGGTTCAGCTAGTTTCACTTAGCCAAGTGCACCAAGCTAGATATTCCTTATCTAACCTGGATACACGAGGCTTCATTTCCCTAACGTACTATCATCTCACCACGTCCTGATACTATGTTATCAAGGTTAATTAATCATTAGTCCTATCTAACCATTCTAAATTAAAAAACTAAGCATGCAAATCTATATTAATCAAGAAATTGACCACACAATTTTAGTATTGGCTCCTCCTAGATCATTGAAACGATATGGTCTATCGACATAATGGATTTGATCCTTAGGGACCCAATACTTAGTTGAACTTAGTTGTGATTTTAAAATGGTCTTAGGGACTCATGCTTGGACTCTTCTATTATTACGATTTACAATTGACATGTAAGATATATTCGTTGTTCTAATCTCGAGTCCGACCTTGTTGTACACGACTCTTTGCAATCCAAGAAGTAGATCAAGAACCTTGGATCCCAATTTGAACCTTTCCAACGACTTCCTAAGCTCTTGAACTTGTCCTTTCAAGAAAGAATTCTCTTCCTCAATTTTTTCGACTTGAGTTGAGTTTCCCTCTCGAACTTAACTAGTTAAAGAGGTTAGAGTAGCCTCATGCTTGAAGAAGTTTAACCTCCTTAAGCAATGACTCGACTTTAGACTCGGACTTAGCTAATTTCTTATCTAAAAACTTAATGGCATTATATAAGGTATTAATTAAAGACCGACATACCTTGATCGACTCTTTTGAACCAGATACAGATCTGTGGCTTGTCTTGAATTGAAGCTCGGTGTCGGATCCAGAATCCGACTCGGACTCGGACTCGGACTCGTTGTCAGGTGCGGGTTCGAACTCAGACTCGAACTCTGTTGGTCTCGCCATGAATGCCATGTTGTTGAGTTGATCTTCTTCTTCTTCCGAGGATTCCTCCCAAGTCGCGTTGAGTGCCTTCTTGGTTTGCAGTTGCTTATTCTTTAGCCTCGAACACTCGGATTTGAAGTGACCTCTCTTATTGCATTCGTAGCATTTGTAGTTTTGATTTTGATCGGGTCTCTTCTCCTTTTTTTGCCTTGATGGGTCACCTTCTATTCTTGATCATCTTTTGAACTAGATTGACTAGTTCAGTCTCCATTTCTTCATCTACTTCTGATTCGAACTCATCTTCTTCGGGAGGAGACTTGCTTTTTACCTTTCTTCTACCTGCATACAAAGCAATACCCTTCTCATCCAGGGCCGAGTTAGATTTCTCATGTAGTTCGAATTCGAAAAACAACTCATCTAATCTAATTTTAGACAAGTCCCTAGAAACTTTGTAAGCATCAACCATGGATGCCCACAAAGTCATCCTAGGAGAAGCTCTTAGAGCGTACCTTATCACGTCGCGGTTCTCCACCTTTTGGCCGATGGCATGAAGCCCGTTTAATATATCTTGAATGTGTGCATGCAACTGGCTAGCGGTCTCATTTTCCTGCATCTTTAGATTGTATAATTTATTGACTAACAAATCTCTTTTACATACCTTTGCATCGGACATCCCTTCATGAAGTTCGATTAGCTTGTTCCAGAGGTCCTTGGCACTGATACAAGGTCCAATTCAGTTGAGCTCCTCCTTGCACAAGCCACATTATAAGATTTGGGTCACCTTTGCATCATCTTCGATTTGCCTCTTCGTGGCATTGGTCCATTTGTCGAAGTCCAAAGGTTCCCCTTTATCATTGGTGGGTACAGCAAAGTTGGTTTGGATTATGATCCACATCTCGACTTGTGTTTTCAAGAAACACTCCATCCGACCCTTCCAATAATAGAAGTCATCTCTGTTAAAGAACGGAGGTCGGGTGGTGTTATACCCCTCAAGATGGGTCATTTTAATTCCTTTCAAAAACACAAAAAAACAAAGAAAAAATCCAAGACTTTGTCTTGGATTAGTAGTGCAGGAAGAAAAATTAATTTAAATGAAAAAACATGAAAAGAAAGTGCTCGACCGGTGGTTGCACCAAATCTGAGTGCGCCCGCTCTGATACCAAATATAGGATTGAGAAACGCTAGAGCGGGTGAATTGTTGGGTTTCCGGCACCGCGGCGTGTGTGTGTTCGATCATGTTTCGTAAACATGAACACAGCGGAAGCAATAAAAAATAATAAATACTCCTATTTATTACAACACACACAACACACGCATGCTTATTACAACAAGTGTAGACATAATCGTAAATTAAAATTTGCAATAAAAGAAAATTATCTACGTTATACCTTTCGTATGACGTATAGCGGGAACGGCATCAACCGGAACGATCCTCGTAAGAATCGTCTCTATCCGTATCCACGCCGAGCTCCTCGGGATGACTTCGCTAAGCCACGAGCTTCGTCTTCATACGGGTTACTAGCCTCGTGTTGAAGACAACGTGATCGAGAGATGATCACGATCCGAATCCAAATTCGGATCCAAAACCGAGTCCTCAAAACTCGATTCTCCGGAGAGGTATTCGTCAACCGTTTGACGAATCCTTCGTCCCCCACCTCAGAGGATTACCGGAGATCAAATCCCCGGTAAGTTAGCCACTGTCGGAGCACTAACCGTCGTCCAAACGACGCTCCGACGAGAGGAGGAGAAGCTGTCCAGAAAACTGGACAGCTTGGTGGAGGATATAGGCGCCGGCCAACCAAGGAAAGAAAAGGCTCACCTTGATGCAAAACCTATAGGGGATCACCGGAGGATCGCCGGAGGGTTCACCGGCTGTAGCTTGGTCGCCGGCAAGGACTTGGACGGCGGCACAAAAGCTGGGCGGCGGCAATGAAGGTGTTGGCGCCGAATACTCCTTCAAGGGGTGGGCAGCAACTCCAAGGGCTAGGGTTTTGGATTAGGGCTTAATTATCCCTTAAGCCCTCTTTTATAGAGAACTACTTCTCTTAATGGTTATTGGATCATAACCATTAGGCCCGTTAACCCGCTCCATTAGGATAAGTTAAAATAAACCAAACCATGATGGTTTATTTTAAGTTAAAACGAACCGAACCAACTTTTGGTTCATTCGTTTAAAATAAATCAAACCCTTTGGTTTATTCTCATCCATTGGATTAGAACCAAACCATTTTGGTCCATCCATTATGTCTTCATAAGACACGGCCCATCCACGCTTCCATTGCGACTGAAACAATTTCATGCTTGCTTTATGTTTGGTCCAACCAAACATAGTTTCTCTCGGTCTGAGAATCCCATTCTCAAGCTCGTTTTAAATCCTTTGGATTACACTCGTTGTGCGTGTGACCAAATAGGTTCTCGGTTTATGTTGGCCGTCTATAATTAACCATTAATTATAGAACGATCATGAGTGGCACCTAGTAGTACATCATGATCCCCAATTAACCGAAAAGATCAACGGTTGATCCGAACTATTTTCAAACCCTTTCAAGAGCTCGAATGAATCGTGCCCCATTCCCTTCACTCATCTTATACCCACTTGGTTCAGGACATGGTCTATTGTGTCATCCCCACTAGGTGACTCGTCACACCTAGCCCAAGTATCATTTCCTCGTCCTCACAGTTCTAGTTACTCCACATGTATCGAAGAGTACCTTACTCTAAACATGTAATGCTTTGGCCAAAGACTTTAGTAACAATCCGACGAGAGGTCATGGGTATACATCTCCTCGCAAGGAGTGGTGAATCCTTTATAAGCTATTCAAACACCTTCGATCATTTTGACTTATACCCAATCATCCCGGGTCGACATCTCCTCGGAGATGTTTGCTTAAGATGTCAAAGCATAAGTCTCCATGATCAAGATGACTTGAATACCGCAAGTCAAAGGAACATCGCACTTAAGCCACGGTAAGAACTTCATTGACATATCTATATATGCAGAGAACCATATGAAGTCTTACGGCTGGTCACTCCAATGAACTAGTTACCATAACTAGCATCCACGATCAACTCCGGACATCACTATGTCTCCAGCCAGTGAGAATCAGCTGCTTGGATACACCAAGGAGTATACCTCGTGCTAGTCTCGACAGAATTGATGGTGTCCAAATCCATCAATTCATCGACTAGGGATAATTCCGATACATCACAATTACACATGTAGAGATACTCACTAGTTGTGATCCAATCACAAATTCTCTCATGCTGTGAATCGTATCGTGGACATTCAGTAAATGAGTTTAAGATCCAATCAAATACATTAAACATGTATACTCAAATAGTGAATCTTCATTTATCATATAAATGGTTCATACATAAGGCGATTGCCTTAGGACATCTCTCATATATTACTAACAGACTCCCACTTGGCCTAATGCCAATCGCTACGGTATCCTATACCATAAGCACTAACATGACCCTCAAACTTACTTTGAGGTAATGCTTTAGTCAAAGGATCCGCTAAGTTCCTTTCAGTGGGAATTTTCTCGATTTGTATTTCGTTCCTACTGATGATCTCTCTGATAAGATGATAGCGACGAAGCACATGTTTGGATCGTTGATGAGACCTTGGCTCTTTCGCCTGTGCAATTGCTCCATTGTTGTCGCAGTAGACCGGTATTGCTTCAACAATGGCCGGAATCACACCAAGTTCATGAACGAACTTCTTGATCCAAACCGCTTCCTTTCTTTGCTTCGCCGCAATATATTATGCCTCGATGGTAGAATCCGCTCTGATCTCTTGTTTGGATCTTTTCCAACTCACGCGCCCCATTCAAGGTGAACACGTATCGGTGAGACACAGAATCATCCTTGTCTATCTGGAAGCTGGCATCCGTATACCCGCGTATCACCATGTCCCCTTCTCCATATATTAGGAACACATCCTTAGTTCTTCTCAAGTACTTAAGGATCGTCTTAACAGCCGCCCAATGATCCATTCCTGGATCGGATTGGTATCTGCTCGTGACACTCAGAGCGTACGATACATCGGGCCTCGTACATAACATAGCATACATGATAGATCCTATTGCGGATGCATAGGGAATCTTACTCATGCAAATCCTCTCGTCTTCTGTGCGCGGACACATAGACTTCGAAAGGTGTACCCCATGCCTGATGGGTAGATAACCTTTCTTGGATTCCGACATGCTAAACCTCTTTAGCACTCGGTCTATATATGTAGACTGCGAAAGACCAAGCAACCATTTCGATCTATCTCTATAGATCTTAATCCCAAGGATGTAGGTTGCTTCTCCCAGGTCTTTCATGGAGAATGTCTTGGATAACCAAACCTTAACTGATTGTAAGATTGACACATCGTTTCCTATAAGTAATATGTCATCGACATACAATACTAGGAACACGACTGCACTCCCACTAACCTTCTTGTACACACAAGGTTCATCTGGATTTTGTGAGAAATCAAACTTTTTGATTGTCTCATCAAAATGGATATTCCAGCTCCTGGATGCTTGCTTCAATCCATAAATGGACCGTCGCAATTTGCATACCTTGGTTTTATCAACCAATGTGAAACCCTCAGGCTATATCATATACACGTCCTCGAGCAGGTTTCCATTAAGGAAAGTTGTTTTCACATCCATCTGTCATATCTCATAATCATAATGAGCCGCTATGGCCAGGAGCATCCGAATGGATTTAAGCATAGCTACAGGCGAATAGGTTTCGTCATAATCAACACCTTGTTTTTGACGATATCCTTTCGCCACCAATCTAGCCTTATAGGTAATCACATTACCATCCATGTCGGTTTTCTTCTTGAAAACCCACTTGCACCCTATAGGCTTTATGCCTTCAGGTGGGTCAACCAAGTTCCAAACTTGGTTTTCGTACATGGAATCCATTTCCGACTTCATGGCACCAAGCCACTTATCCCTTTCTGAACTTGTCAGCACTTCTTCATAACTGGTAGGCTCCTCATCATCAATGAGTAACACATCGTTCGATTCACTTACGAGAAATCCATATCTCCCAGGAATATTGCGTGTTCTACCAGATCTACGAAGATGTGGTGTTACAATAGGTCCAGCCGATTGCTCATCACTATGAGTTGTCGGCTGTTGTGCTTCATCAGGTATCTCATCAATGTCTATTTGAGTCTCTCGAGCCTCCTCAAGCTCGACGATACTCCCACTGTTTTCTTGCAAGAGAAACTCTTTCTCTAGAAACACAGCATGCCTTGAAACAAACACCTTTTGTTCCACAGGATGATAGAATTGGTAACCCCTTGTTTTCTTAGGGTATCCAATAAATAGACATTTATCAGACTTAGCATCCAATTTGTCTGATACAGTCCGCTTCACATAAGCAGGACAACCCCATATCTTCAAGTAAGATACATGAGGTTTCTTACCATTCCATATCTTATATGGAGTAGTTGAGACTACCTTGGTAGGCATTCTGTTTAACAAGTAAACAGCTGTCTGAAGTGCAAAACCCCAAAAGGACTTGGGAAGAGTCGCATGATTCATCATTGACCTGACCATGTCCAACAAGGTCCGGTTACGCCTCTCAGATACACCATTATGCTGTGGTGTATAGGGCGGAGTCCATTGAGACAATATGCCATTGTCTCTCAGATAATCAAGAAACTCTTGACTTAAGTATTCACCACCTCGATCCGATCGAAGTATTTTAATACTTTTGTCATGTTGTTTCTCTACTTCATTTCTGAATTCTTTGAACCTTTCAAAGGCTTCAGACTTGTGTTTCATCAAGAACACATACCCAAACCGTGAGTGATCATCGGTGAAGGTAATGAAGTAGCTATAGACTCCTAAAGCTTGAGTTGACATAGGTCCACATACATCAGTATGTACTAGACCTAGTAACTCTCCCACTCGTTCACCTTTTCCCGTAAAAGGTAACTTAGTCATCTTGCCTTTTAAGCATGATTCGCATGTATCGTATGAATCCAATTCAAACGATTCCAGAATTCCACATCGGTGTAATTCGGACATGCATTTCTTGCTTATATGGCCAAGACGACAATGCCACATATAGGAGTCTATGTGATTATCCTTTCGAGCACGCGTGTTGCTCGCTTCGATATTGAAAATGTCACTGGATACGTCCAACGTATAAATGCCATTACTCAAAGTTCCAGTTCCATAAAGTACGCCATTCAAAGTTATATAACAACAATTGTTACTAAACGTCAAATGGAAACCAATTTTATTTAAGCAGAAAATAGAAACAATGTTCTTTATTAGAGAAGGAACATAATAGCAATTGTCCAGTTCCAAGACTAGTCCACTAGGGAGCTTCAGCAAATAAGTTCCGATGGCGACCGCAGCAACCTTTGCTCCATTGCCAACTCGCAAATTTGACTCCCCTCTGACAAGTCTTCTTCTATTCCTTAGCCCTTGTATGTCATTACATATATGTGAGTTACACCCAGTATCCAATACCCAAGTGTCTAAGGAAATAAAATGACAATCAATAACGAAGATACCTGAAGAGGATGGGGCATCGGATGCCTTCTTCTTCTTCATGGACTCAAGATAAATCTTGCAGTTTCTTCGCCAGTGGCCTTCCTTGCCACAGTGATGGCATGTGCCCTTTTGCGCTGGTTCCACCTTCTTTGCCTTTTTGTTCTTTCCTTTCTTCTGTTCTTTTGCCTTCCTCTTATAACCTTTCTTTGAGGAATCAACTAACAGAACCGCCTTCTCCTCATGCTTCACAGAAGGCTCCACAGTCTTCAACATATTAAGGAGCTCGGGAATGGTGGATTCCAATTTGTTCATCCGATATTTCATCACAAATTGCGAGAAACTCTTGGACAAACAATGCAGAATTAAGTCAATACTTAACTCATGATCCATCACAAAATCGAGGGTAGCTAGCCGCTCGATGTACCCATTCATCTTTAGCACAAAGCGCACTCTGAGATGAACCTTCTTGCATCTTCGTGGTGAAGAGGAGCCTAGAGACCTCGAACCTTTCGGATCTCGCTTGCTCATCGAACAACTCATGAAGATGGAAGACCATAGTGTTAGCATCCATATGCTCATGCTGCTTCTGCAGCTCAGGTACCATCGCCGCTAGCATGATGCAACTCGCCAGCTCAGAATCTGCCAAATGTTTCTGATAGACCAACATTTGGTCTGGAGTTGCATCGTCCTTAGGATGGTCAGGAAGAGGCTCTTCAAGGACATATGCAAGCTTTTCCGCCTTGAGAACAATTCTCAGGTTTCTAAGCCAGTCCAGGAAGTTAGGCCCAGTCAGTTTGTTCGAATCCAAAATAGTGTGCAAATTCAAAGACGTCATGATCAATTTATTGACCTAGAAATACAAAACGAGCATATATGAGAAAATGATTTTAAAATGCATCAATATACATTTATAAATCCCATTCATTTTTCGAATTTCAAAAACCCCAAAATCACTTCGGGAGATTGTAGGTTCATCTCCGAATGGGCTGATATCCATCATAGTTATGAACAACCTTGGAGAGAGTCCAACAAGCCATTCATAACTACGACGGTAGGTATCATCTATACCGATTGCATATCATGTATATGCAACTATCACAATGTGCTATCAACTAATTGAATGTTCACACATACATCGGGTTGTTAACACATTAACAAGTATGCATCATATGCATAGCACCCAACTTCACCTCCCTTTACATCGACCTTGGAGAGAGTCCAACAAGCCGATGCTCCAGGTTAAAGCCAACCCATTAATCAGGACATAGTTTTAATATGGTTAGAGCGCATTCAACCAATTAGCCCAGCTTGGAGAGAGTCCAACAACCAAAGCTAACGATTGACCTCTGACTCATACCATATTAGTATTAAACTATTCCATGGTTTGAACATATTCAGGTTCGAGCCGGGCTTAGAGAGAGTCCAACAACCCAAACAAGAAACAGAACTCTGGTTCTAACCATATTAATGAAAGGTGTAGGCTTTAATATTAATTAAGGGTTTTTATGTCTCATCCTCTTTGCATGCAAATAACTATTATCTACATGGCATGGCATACATGGCATACATCTACATGTCAAGACACGCATGGCATAATGTTATGCATCTAATGCAATTACATGGCATACAATTATGTCATGTATATATTTCCTTATATGTCATAACTATTTTTGGAAATAAAATATGTTTAAGATTTGATTCTCCAAATCAAATCATAATTAAATTAGGAAACAAATTTCCAAATCTAATCACATATTTTATTCATGGAATTATTTGATTAAGGAAAATCTATTTAGGAAACCAATTTCCTAAATCATTAAAACTACTTATGGAAATAAAATATTTTAAGATTTGATTTCCCAAATCAAATCATGATTAAATTAGAAAACAAATTTCCAGAATCTAATCAAATATTTTATTTATGGAAAATATCAATTTCCATAAATACTTCCAACTTTCCAAAAGTGGAAGATTTCCATAAATACTTCTAGACTTTCCAAAATTAAAAAATTTCCATAAATACTTCTAAATTTCCAAAATTTAGAAAATTTCCAGAAATACATTATGACTATCGCAAAACCATTTTTACGATTATGAAACACAACTGGGCTCGATACCATTTGTTGGGTTTGCATCTGGGCGTGTGTGTGTTCGATCATGTTTCGTAAACATGAACACAGCGGAAGCAATAAAAAATAATAAATACTCCTATTTATTACAACACACACAACACACGCATGCTTATTACAACAAGTGTAGACATAATCGTAAATTAAAATTTGCAATAAAAGAAAATTATCTACGTTATACCTTTCGTATGACGTATAGCGGGAACGGCATCAACCGGAACGATCCTCGTAAGAATCGTCTCTATCCGTATCCATGCCGAGCTCCTCGGGATGACTTCGCTAAGCCACGAGCTTCGTCTTCGTACGGGTTACTAGCCTCGTGTTGAAGACAACGTGATCAAGAGATGATCACGATCCGAATCCAAATTCGGATCCAAAACCGAGTCCTCAAAACTCGATTCTCCGGAGAGGTATTCGTCAACCGTTTGACGAATCCTTCGTCCCCCACCTCAGAGGATTACCGGAGATCAAATCCCCGGTAAGTTAGCCGCTGTCGGAGCACTAACCGTCGTCCAAACGACGCTCCGACGAGAGGAGGAGAAGCTGTCCAGAAAACTGGACAGCTTGGTGGAGGATATAGGCGCCGGCCAACCAAGGAAAGAAAAGGCTCACCTTGATGCCAAACCTATAGGGGATTACGAGGAGGATCGAGGAGGGTTCACCGGCTGTAGCAGTGGCGCAAGGACTTGGACGGCGGCACAAAAGCTGGGCGGCGGCAATGAAGGTGTTGGCGCCGAATACTCCATCAAGGGGTGGGCGGCAACTCCAAGGGCTAGGGTTTTGGATTAGGGCTTAATTATCCCTTAAGCCCTCTTTTATAGAGAACTACTTCTCTTAATGGTTATTGGATCATAACCATTAGGCCCGTTAACCCGCTCCATTAGGATAAGTTAAAATAAACCAAACCATGATGGTTTATTTTAAGTTAAAACGAACCGAACCAACTTTTGGTTCATTCGTTTAAAATAAACCAAACCCTTGGTTTATTCTCATCCATTGGATTAGAACCAAACCATTTTGGTCCATCCATTATGTCTTCATAAGACACGGCCCATCCACGCTTCCATTGCGACTGAAACAATTTCATGCTCGCTTTATGTTTGGTCCAACCAAACATAGTTTCTCTCGGTCTGAGAATCCCATTCTCAAGCTCGTTTTAAATCCTTTAGATTACACTCGTTGTGCGTGTGACCAAATAGGTTCTCGGTTTATGTTGGCCGTCTATAATTAACCATTAATTATAGAACGATCATGAGTGGCACCTAGTAGTACATCATGATCCCCAATTAACAGAAAAGATCAACGGTTGATCCAGAACTATTTCTGAAACCCTTCAGTAGCTCGAATGAATCGTGCCCCATTCCCTTCACTCATCTTATACCCACTTGGTTCAGGACATGGTGTATTGTGTCAGTCCCCACTAGGCTGACTACGTCACACCTAGCCCAAGTATCATTTCCTCGTCATATGGATTCTAGTTACTCCACATGTATCGAAGAGTACCTTACTCTAAACATGTAATGCTTTGGCCAAAGACTTTAGTAACAATCCGACGAGAGGCCATGGGTATACATCTCCTCGCAAGGAGTGGTGAATCCTTTATAGGCTATTCAAACACCTTCGATCATTTCGACTTATACCCAATCATCCCGGGTCCACATCTCCTCGGAGATGTTTGCTTAAGATGTCAAAGCATAAGTCTCCATGATCAAGATGACTTGAATACCACAAGTCAAAGGAACATCGCACTTAAGCCACGGTAAGAACTTCATTGACATATCTATATATGCAGAGAACCATATGAAGTCTTACGGCTGGTCACTCCAATGAACTAGTTACCATAACTAGCATCCACGATCAACTCCGGACATCACTATGTCTCCAGCCAGTGAGAATCAGCTGCTTGGATACACCAAGGAGTATACCTCGTGCTAGTCTCGACAGAATTGATGGTGTCCAAATCCATCAATTCATCGACTAGGGATAATTCCGATACATCACAATTACACATGTAGAGATACTCACTAGTTATGATCCAAACACAAATTCTCTCATGCTGTGAATCGTATCGTGGACATTCAGTAAATGAGTTTAAGATCCAATCAAATACATTAAACATGTATACTCAAATAGTGAATCTTCATTTATCATTTAAATGGTTCATACATAAGGCGATTGCCTTAGGACATCTCTCATATATTACTAACATGAATAGCGTTCGAAAAACTTTCTTTTCTTCAATTAAAAACCCCCTATAGCGATCGTAAATTAGTGAGGGGATTCAGCACATTGTATAGTTCCCGGAGCAATACGTGTAAGGTTGCAAGTCCAAGGCCTCGCGATCCTTGATCGCTTCCAATGGGCAATTCACTAAAAAGTCTCTTCCTCGTTGGAGGTAAGAGACAAACGAAAGGTACAAAGAATGTAAAGGACGAGGTAACAATCCTACCCCTCCTCTTAATAATGAAAAAGAACAAATAATAAGAACAATATTAACTAAATAAACACTACCAACTTAGGTGAATGAGTTGTTGAAGCATGGTCGGAGTAACATCGTCGTTGCGTGATGTGTTAGTAATATATGAGAGATGTCCTAAGGCAATCGCCTTATGTATGAACCATTTATATGATAAATGAAGATTCACTATTTGAGTATACATGTTTTATGTATTTGATTGGATCTTAAACTCATTTACTGAATGTCCACGATATGATTCACAGCATGAGAGAATTTGTGATTGGATCACAACTAGTGAGTATCTCTACATGTGTAATTGTGATGTATCAGAATTATCCCTAGTCGATGAATTGATGGATTTGGACACCATCAATTCTGTCGAGGCTAGCAGTATACTCTGGTGTATCCAAGCAGCTGATTCTCACTGGCTGGAGACATAGTGATGTCCGGAGTTAATCGTGGATGCTAGTTATGGTAACTAGTTCATTGGAGTGACCAGCCGTAAGACTTCATATGGTTCTCTGCATATATAGATATGTCAATGAGGTTCTTACTGTGGCTTAAGTGCGATATTCCTTTGACTTGCGGTATTCAAGTCATCTTGATCATGGAGACTTATGCTTTGACATCTTAAGCAAACATCTCTGAGGAGATGTGGACCCGGGATGATTGGGTATAAGTCGAAGTGATCGAAGGTGTTTGAATAGCCTATAAAGGATTCACCACTCCTTGCGAGGAGATGTATACCCATGGCCTCTCGTCGGATTGTTACTAAAGTCTTTGAGCATTACATGTTTAGAGTAAGGTACTCTTCGATACATGTGAGTAACTAGAATCCGTGAGACGAAAAATGATACTTGAGCTAGGTGTGACGTAGTCAAACTAGTGGGCGACACAATAGACCATGTCCCGAACCAAGTGGGTATAAGATGAGTGAAGGAATGGGGCACGATTCATTCGAGCTCTGAGGGTTTCGAAAATAGTTCGATCAACCGTTGATCTTTTGATGGTGAGGATCATGATGTACTACTAGGTGCCACTCATGATCGTTCTATAATTAATGGTTAATTATAGGCGCCAACATAAACCGAGAACCTATTTGGTCACACGCGCAGTGTAATCCAAAGGATTTAAAGCGAGCTTTGAGAATGGGATTCTCAGACCGAGAGAAACTATGTTTGGTTGGACCAAACATAAAGCGAGCATGAAATTGTTTCAGTCGCAATGGAAGCGTGGATGGGCCGTGTCTTATGAAGACATAATGATGGACCAAAATGGTTTGGTTCTAATCCAATGGATGAGAATAAACCAAAGGGTTTGGTTTATATTAAACGAATGAACCAAAGGTTGGTTCGGTTCGTTTTAACTTAAAATAAACCATCATGGTTTGGTTTATTTTAACTTATCTTAATGGAGCGGGTTAACGGGCTTTATGGATATGATCCATTAACCATTAAGAGAATTAGTTCTCTATAAAATAGGGCTTAAACCCTAATCCAAAAACCTTGGAGTTGCCCAACCTTGTTGTGCCGCCCCCTCCATCATCTCATCTATTCGGCGCCCAACCCTAAAGTGCCACCATCCAGCTTTTGTGCAGCCGTCCAAGTCGTTGCCGGTGACCAAGCTACAGCCGGTGAACCCTCCGGCGATCCTCCGGTGATCCCCTATAGGTTTGGCATCAAGGTGAGCCTTTTCTTTCCTTGGTTGGCCAGCGCCTCCACCAAGCTGTCCAGTTTTCTGGACAGCTTCTCCTCCTCGTCGGGCGTCATTTGGGCGGACGGTTAGTGCTCCGACAGCGGCTAACTTACCGGGGATTTGATCTCCGGTAATCCTCTGAGGTGGAGGACGAAGGATTCGTCAAACGGTTGACGAATACCTTTCCGGAGAAGCGAGTTTTGAGAACTCGTTTTAGGATCCGAATTTGGATTCGGATCGTGATCATCTCTCGATCACGTCGTCTTCAACACGAGGCTAGTAACCCGTACGAAGACGAAGCTCGTGACTTAGCGAAGTCATCCCGAGAGCTCGGCGTGGATACGGATAGAGACGATTCTTACGAGGATCGTTCCGGTTGATGTCGTTCCCGCTACACGTCATACGAAAGGTATAACGTAGATAATTTCTTTTATTGCAAATTTTAATTTACGGTTATGTCTACACTTGTTGTAATAGCATGCGTGTGTTGTGTGTGTTGTAATAAATATAGATTTATTATTTTTAATTGCTTCCATTTGTGCTCATGTTTACGAAACATGATCGAACACACACTGCCTTGTGATGCGAAACCTTGATGGTATCAGAGCCCAGGTTGTGTTTCGACATAATCGTAAAATGGTTTTGCGATAGTCATAATGTATTTCTAGAAATTTTCTAAATTTTGGAAATTTAGAAGTATTTATGGAAATTTTTCAATTTTGGAAAGTCTAGAAGTATTTATGGAAATCTTCCACTTTTGGAAAGTTGGAAGTATTTATGAAATTTATATTTTACATAAATAAAATATTTGATTAGATTCTGGAAATTTGTTTCCTAATTTAATCATGATTTGATTTGGGAAATCAAATCTTAAAATATTTTATTTCCATAAGTAGTTTTAAAGATTTAGGAAATTGGTTTCCTAAATAGATTTTCCTTAATCAAATAATTCCATGAATAAAATATGTGATTAGATTTGGAAATTTGTTTCCTAATTTAATTATGATTTGATTTGGAGAATCAAATCTTAAACATATTTTATTTCCATAAATAGTTATGACATATAAGGAAATTATATACATGACATAATTGTATGCCATGTAATTGCATTAGATGCATAACATTATGCCATGCGTGTCGTGACATGTAGATGTATGCCATGTATGCCATGCCATGTAGATAATAGTTATTTGCATGCAAAGAGGATGAGACATAAAAACCCTTAATCAATATTAAAGCCTACACCTTCCATTAATATGGTTAGAACCGAGTTGTTTCTTGTTTGGGTTGTTGGACTCTCTCTAAGCCCGGCTCGAACTGAATATGTTCAAACCATGGAATAGTTTAATACTAATATGGTAAGAGTCGAGGTCAATCGTTAGCTTTGGTTGTTGGACTCTCTCCAAGCTGGGCTAATTGGTTGAATGCGCTCTAACCATATTAAAACAATGTCTTGATTAATGGGTTTGCTTTAACCTGGAGCATCGGCTTGTTGGACTCTCTCCAAGGTCGATGTAAAGGGAGGTGAAGTTGGGTGCTATGCATATGATGCATACTTGTTAATGTGTTAACAACCCGATGTATGTGTGAACATTCAATTAGTTGATAGCACATTGTGATAGGTGCATATACGTGATATGCAATCGGTATAGATGATACCTACCGTCGTAGTTATGAATGGCTTGTTGGACTCTCTCCAAGGTTGTTCATAACTATGATGGATATCAGCCCATTCGGAGATGGACCTACGATCTCCCGAAGTGATTTTGGGGTTTTTGAAATTCGAAAAATGTATGGGATTTATAAATGTATATTGATGCATTTTAAAATCATCTTTCTCATATATGCTCGTTTTATATTTCTATGTTAATATATTGATCATGATGTGTTTGAATTTGCGTTCCATTTTGGATTCAAATTAATTGGTAGTAGGCGAACTTCTTGGGTAGCTTAGAAACTTGAGAATTGTTCTCAAGGTGGAAAAGCTTGCATATGTCCTCGAAGCGCCTCTTCACATCCTAGTGACAATGCAACTCTGGACCAATTGTTGGCCTATCGAAACATGTAAGTGATTACGAACAAATGAGTTGCATCATGCTAGCCACGATGGAACCCAAGCTCTGGCGACATGAGCATATGGATGCTCATATCGTGATCCTTCATCTTTGTGAGTTGGTTGATGAGCAAGTGAGATTGAAAGGTTGAAGTCTCAGCTCCTCTTCACCTCTGAGATGCTAGGAGGTTCATCGTAGTCTTGCTCGATATCTTTGAAGGCTGTAGTCTTACAGAAGCATGGGCGAGGGGCGGTGCTTGTTAGTTGATTCCTCGAAGAAAGGTTCTAGAGAGAAGTCAAAGAGCAGAAGGGAAAGAAGAAAAGGCTAAAGAAGGTAGAACTAGCACAAAGGACTTGCCATCATTATGGCAAGGAGAGCCATTCTTGAAGAAAGTGCAAGATTTATCTTGAGTCAGTGAAGAAGGATAAGGCATCGGATGCCCCATCTTCTTGAAATCTTCTTTATTGATTGTCATTCTATTTCCTCAGACACTTGGGTATTGGATCTTTGGGTGTGGCTCACATATATGTAATGACATACATGGGCTAAGGAATAGAAGAAGACTCGTCGAGGAGAGTCAAATTTACGTGTTGGGAATGAGCAGGTTCTTTGCACTCGCCATCGGGCGTATTTGTTGAAACTCCTGTAGGACTTGTCTTAGAAGCTGGACAATTGCTTTTATGTTCCTTGTTGATAAAGAACATCATTTCTATTTCTTGTTTAAATAGAAATGGTACCATTTGACTTTTAGTAACAATTGTTGTTATAACTTTGAATGGGGTTCTTTATGGGGGGTAGGAACTTTAGCAATGGTGTTTATCGTTGGGCGTATCGATGACATTTTCAATATCGACGAAGCGAGCAACAGTGCATGAAGGATAATCAAATAGACTCCTATATGTGGCATTGTCGTCTTGGCCGTATAAGCGAAATGCATGTAGAATTAGCGATGTAGGTGCAGGAATCGTTGAATTGGATTCATCGATACATGTGAATCATGCTTAAAACAAGATGACTAAGTTACCTTTACGGGAAAGGTGAGCGAAGTGGGAGAGTTACTGGAGTCTGTACATAGCTTGATGTATGTGGACCTATGTCAACTCAGCATTAGGAGGCTATAGCTACTTCATTACCTTCATGATGATCACTCACGGTTTGGGTATGTGTTCTTGATGAAACACAAGTACGAAAACCTTTGAAAAATTCAAAGTCGAAATGAAAATGAAACAACATGACAAAAATAAATTAAAATCTTCGATTGGATCGAGGTGGTAGATACTTAAGTCGAGTTTCTTGATTATCTAAGAGACAGATGACATGTTGTCTCGATGAACTCCGCGTATACACCTGCGACGCCATGTGTGTCACGAAGCGTCTTGACCTTGTTGGAACATGGTCGGTCGATGATGAATCATGCGACTCTTCCCAGTCCTTTTGGGTATGCACTTCGAGACGGTGTTTACTTGTTAAGCAGAATGCCTACGAAGTAGTCTCGACTACTCCGTATGAGATATGGAATGAAGAAACCTCATGTATCTTACTTGAAGATATGAGGTATCTGCTTATGTAATGGCGGGCGTATGTCGATAAATGGATGCTTGAAATGCGATAAATGTCTATTTGTTGGATGCCTAAGGAAAGCTGAGGTTACAATTCTATCATCTTGTGGACAAAAGGTGTTTGTTCAAGGCATCTTTGTGTTTCTAGAAAGGAGTTTCTCTTGCAAGAAAGCGATGGATGAGTCGGGGAGGCCGAGAAGACTCAAATAGACATTGATGAGATACAGTGAGCACAGCGATGAAGGCGACTCATAGTGATAGGCAATGCGGCTGAAACTGTTCACACCGTCTTCGTGGTCTGGTAGAGCATGCTGATATTCACGAGAGATATGGATTTCTGTAAGTGAGCTCGATGACGTGTTACTCATTGATGATGAAACCTACGGTTATGAAGAAATGGCGGACTAAGTTGAAAAGATAAATGACTTGATGCCCATGAAAATCGAGTGAATGGATTCCATGTATGAAAACCAAGTTTGGAACATTGACCCACTGAAAGGCATAAAAGCCTATAGAGCAATTGCAAGTGGGTTTTCAGAAGAAAACGACATGGATGATATTAATGTGTGATTACCTATAAGGCTAGATTGGTGGCGAAAGGATATCGTCAAAAACAAGGTATTATGTAATGAAACCTATGCAGCTAATATGCTTAAATCCATTCGGATGCTCCTGACTTATGCTTGGCTCATTATGATTATGAGATATGGCGGATGGATGTGAAAATGACTTTCCTTAATGGAAAACTTTGCTGGGGCGTGTATATAACTGGCTGAGGGTTTCACATCGGTTGATAAAACAGGTATGCAAGTGCGACGATCTATTTATGGATTGAAGCGAAGCATCGAGAAAGGCTGGAATATCGTTTTGATGAGACAATCAAAAGTTTGATTTCTCGAAATCGAACACCTTGTGTACAGAAGGTTGAGTGAGAGTGCGATTCGTATTCCTAGTATTGTATGTCGATGACATGCTATAGAAGCGATATTTCAATGCAGTCGATGATTAAGGTTTGGTTATCAAGACATTCTCCATGAAAGACACGGGAGAAGCAACCTACATCCTTGGGATTAAGATCTATAGAGATAGATCGAAGCGGTTGCTTGGTCTTTCGCGATCTACATATATAGACCGAGTGCTAAAGAGGTTTAGCATGTCGGAATCCAAGAAGGTTATCGCCCATCGGGCATAGGGTACACCTTTGAAGTCTATGTGTCGCGCCTGAGAAGGCGAGAGGATTTGCATGAGTAAGATTCCCTATGCATCCATAATAGGATCTATCATGTATGCTATGTTATGTCACGAGGCCCGATGTATTATGCTCACGAGTGTCACGGCGGATGCAATCCGATCGAGGAATGGATCATTGGGTGGTATTAGTTAAGGCGATCCTTAAGTACTTGAGAAGAACTGAGATGTGGTTCCTAATATATGGAGAAGGGTACATGGTGATACGCGGTATACGGATGTTACCCGCATGCATAAGGATGATTCCATGTCTTTGTCCGGGTATGTATTCACCGAATGGAGACGCAATAAGTTGGAAAGGTTCCAAGCTTGACACTATAAGCGTAATACGCTGCGCCTTTGGAAGCAAAGAAAGGAAGCGGTTTGGATCAAGTAGTTCATCTATGAACTTGATGTGGTCTCATCAATGATCCAAACATGTGCTTCACCGCTATCATCTTATCGTAGAGATCATCGAGGGAACGAAATACAAATCGAGAAAATTCCCACCGAAAGGAACTTAGCGGATCCTTGACTAAGGCATTACCTCAAAATAAGTTTGAGGGTCATGTTAGAGCTTATGGTATTGGATACCGTAGCGATTGGCATTAGGCCAAGTGGGAGTCTGTTAGTAATATATGAGAGATGTCCTAAGGCAATCGCCTTATGTATGAACCATTTATATGATAAATGAAGATTCACTATTTGAGTATACATGTTTTATGTATTTGATTGATCTTAAACTCATTTATCGAATGTCCAGATACGATTCACAAAGATGAGAGAATTTGTGATTGGATCACAACTAGTGAGTATCTCTACATGTGTAATTGTGATGTATCTGAATTATCCCTAGTCGATGAATTGATGGATTTGGACACCATCAATTCTGTCGAGACTAGCACGAGGTATACTCCTTGGTGTATCCAAGCAGCTGATTCTCACTGGCTGGAGACATTGTGATGTCCGGAGTTAATCGTGGATGCTAGTTATGGTAACTAGTTCATTGGAGTGACCAGCCGTAAGACTTCATATGGTTCTCTGCATATATAGATATGTCAATGAGGTTTTTACTGTGGCTTAAGTGCGATGTTCCTTTGACTTGCGGTATTCAAGTCATCTTGATAATGGAGACTTATGCTTTGACATCTTAAGCAAACATCTCTGAGGAGATGTGGACCCGGGATGATTGGGTATAAGTCGAAGTGATCGAAGGTGTTTGAATAGCCTATAAAGGATTCACCACTCCTTGCGAGGAGATGTATACCCATGGCCTCTCGTCGGATTGTTACTAAAGTCTTTGGCCAAAGCATTACATGTTTAGAGTAAGGTACTCTTCGATACATGTGGAGTAACTAGAACCGTGAGGACGAGGAAATGA
Source organism: Wurfbainia villosa (assembly GCA_025175895.1). Classification (NCBI taxonomy): domain Eukaryota; kingdom Viridiplantae; phylum Streptophyta; class Magnoliopsida; order Zingiberales; family Zingiberaceae; genus Wurfbainia; species Wurfbainia villosa. Next base: position 39,883,018 of record CM046006.1, read on the forward strand.
TACTTGGGCTAGGTGTGACGAGTCACTTAGTGGGGACCGGCACAATAGACCATGTCCCAACCAAGTGGGTATAAGATGAGTGAAGGGAATGGGGCACGATTCATTCGAGCATCAAGGGTTTCGTAAATAGTTCGATCAACCGCTGATCTTTTCGGTTAATTGGGGATCATGATGTACTACTAGGTGCCACTCATGATCGCTCTATAATTAATGGTTAATTATAGACGGCCAACATAAACCGAGAACCTATTTGGTCACACGACAACGAGTGTAATCCAAAGGATTTAAAACGAGCTTGAGAATGGGATTCTCGCATCGAGAGAAACTATGTTTGGTTGGACTAAACATAAAGCGAGCATGAAATTGTTTCAATGCAATGGAAGCGTGGATGGGCCGTGGTCTTATGAAGACATAATGGATGGACCAAAATGGTTTGGTTCTAATCCAATGGATGAGAATAAACCAAAGGGTTTGGTTTATATTAAACGAATGAACCAAAGGTTGGTTCGGTTCGTTTTAACTTAAAATAAACCATCATGGTTTGGTTTATTTTAACTTATCTTAATGGAGCGGGTTAACGGGCTTTATGGATATGATCCATTAACCATTAAGAGAATTAGTTCTCTATAAAATAGGGCTTAAACCCGAATTGGAGTTGCCGCCCAACCTTGTTGTGCCGCCCCCTCCATCATCTCATCTATTCGACGCCCAACCCTAAAGTGCCACCATCCAGCTTTTGTGCAGCCGTCCAAGTCGTTGCCGACGACCAAACTACAGCCGGTGAACCCTCCGGCGATCCTCCGGTGATCCCCTATAGGTTTGGCATCAAGGTGAGCCTTTTCTTTCCTTGGTTGGCCGGCGCCTATATCCTCCACCAAGCTGTCCAGTTTTCTGGACAGCTTCTCCTCCTCTCGTCGGAGCGTCGTTTGGACGACGGTTAGTGCTCCGACAGCGGCTAACTTACCGGGGATTTGATCTCCGGTAATTCTCTGAGGTGGGGGACAAAGGATTCGTCAAACGGTTGACGAATACCTCTCCGGAGAATCGAGTTTTGAGGACTCGGTTTTGGATCCGAATTTGGATTCGGATCGTGATCATCTCTCGATCACGTTGTCTTCAACACGAGGCTAGTAACCCATACGAAGACAAAGCTCGTGGCTTAGCGAAGTCATCCCGAGGAGCTCGGCGTGGATACGGATAGAGACGATTCTTACGAGGATCGTTCCGGTTGATGTCGTTCCCGCTACACGTCATACGAAAGGTATAACGTAGATAATTTCTTTTATTGCAAATTTTAATTTACGGTTATGTCTACACTTGTTGTAATAGCATGCGTGTATTGTGTGTGTTGTAATAAATATAGATTTATTATTTTTAATTGCTTCCGCTGTGCTCATGTTTACGAAACATGATCGAACACACACACGCCGCGGTGCCCGAAACCAAACATGATGAAGAGCACTTGGATCGATGGAGCACTTTTGGAAGCCTTTCAAGTTGATAAAAAATGAGTGATTTGTCTCTCCTTTTATAGCCTTTAGAACCCCATCTCATTGAGATTCATATCTGGGTCAAACATCCACATCACTCCTTTAGTGGATCTTATCCTGACTCTCCTCGAAGTGATCAACTTGATTAGCAGTCGACTGATCTCAAGTAGCAATCGACTGATGGTAGTCTAGTCGACTGTCATTTTCCCCCAGTCGAATGAGAGCTTGATAACTCACCTGCAACACATGGTTAGCACAATAATCTTTATCGATAGCAAATCCGACGGTTCTTTACCATCTGACCTCGACTTAGACCTTCCTCCGGATGTCTTAGATAGATCGTCGCCTACGATTGTCCCCATACAGAGGATACATCCTTACTATCACTCCACACCCAGAGCTTACCTTTGATCCTTCTGACATGTCGCTTAACTTCGGATCACTTGATCACCGAGGTTACTCAACTCCCGAGGTTCTCCTGGTGTCACCCGACCACCGAAGTTTCTCGTTCTGAGATTCTCCTAGCATCGTCGACCTTAGAAAAGCGCAGTACATTGCCTGCACACTCAACATAACATATGAGATAACAAAATGGCTTAACTTTGAATATTCGTCATCATCAAAACCTAGGGTCAATTATCTGGTGCTCCTGCACCAACACCAAATACAAGAAATACAAAAGTAAATACAAGAACAAGTGAAAAACACTTTACAACAATGATCCCTTGCTTGCTTACTTGTTTGGTAGTTTTAAATGCATTGAAAGGTCTGGAATGCAATAGCAAAACCCCTCCCAAATGTTCAAGAATCGGCTACTTCTTTCTCCTTCCCGAGCTCCTTATAACATCTCCGCTCGGGCTGGATTTTTGCCTGGCAGTCGACTGCTAAAAGACCCTAATCAACTTCCCCCTTATCCGTCGTCTCACAACGGACTAATCCACGTTTGATTCTACCCATGGATACCTTAGCAGTCAACTTCCATTACCATCAATCAATCACCAAGCCTTCAGTTGACTACGAGACCTTCTATGATCATGTCTATCAGTGATCAGTCGACTAGTCTAACCCACCAGTCGACTACCAAAACCACAGTCAGCAGTCGACCCTCAATCGACTACTTGACCAGTCAACTAGGTCATAACCTCAGTCGATTGCTCAAGTCAACTAGGTCTCTGAGTGCTGAATACTCGACCAATCGACTAGCCAAAGCCATCAGTAGACTGGTAAATCTCAAAACTGAGGTTTAACTTAAGTATGATCTTCTCATACTTGACACTCACCCATAGGCTAGACCTAAGCCTTCTAGCCACCTCCATCAGCCTCACGCCCTCATAGACCATCTGAGTCCTCCACGACTCATTCACCCTTCGCGCTAGCCTTCAAGTGCTTCCATCAGCTATGTCATGCTAACGGGTCTGCTTTGTCAAGCCTCTAAACTTGGACTTCCACCGCCAAGATTACACACTTGGACTTACATAATCAAGACTACACCTTGGGTTTTTCCTTTATCAAATATCCATATTTGAACTTTCACTGCCAAGACTACACCCTTGGACTTATGTGGTCAAGACTACAACTTTGAACTTTTCTTTTTCAAGTATCCATACTTGGATTTCTCCATTGGTAAGTATCAATACTTGAACTTTTCCATTGCCAAGTATCCATACTTGAATTTTCCTTGCCGAGTCTCCAAATTTGGACTTCCACTCGAGTCTCACTCGAGCTAGGTCAACCTTGACCTAAGACTGATTGCTCCAATAATCTCCTCGTAACAATCTCCCCTATATGACCTGTTGGGGAATTGATCATCGCTAGAGGGGGTGAATAGCGTTTTCAACGTTGATGAATATCGTTCGCGTGCTTACTACAATTTGATTAGTATGCAATGGAAATAATAGAAAAACATAAACAAAGACACAAACACACAATTACACAAGGATATAACGTGGTTCGGAACCTCAAGATTCCTACTCCACGGGTTGGGCTCAAACGAGCCTTAGCGATGCAAATGACACCACTAAACAATAACGCTCCTTCTCGACAACACGTCGAAAGTAGAGAAACCTCGTATAAGAGATTACACTAAATAATACAATGAATACAAGAAAATATAAATATGAAATACACTACAAGTAAAGAAAAACATTTTACAAGAGATCTTTGAATGCTTGCTTGTTGATCACCTTAGACTAGCCTTGAAGGACTGGAAAGCACCAACTATTCTCCTTCAAATGGCTTAAGAAAATCCTATAAAAATCCCTTATCCATGAGCTATTTTTATAACCTGTATTCGGACTAGATTCTGCCTAATAGTCGATTGATCGCGACCATCAGTCGACTGATCCTGTAGTCATTGTCTCACAACAACTCGATCCACGCTGGACAAGTTCCAACGAATAGACCATAAGTTGACTGATCCACCCATCAGTCGACTGATGAACAGGCAGTCGAGTCGCTGGTCAAGCTTGCCTCACGTCTGTTGGGCATTTCCTCAACATTAGTCGACTACACATAATTGGCATTCGACTGTTGGGCCAGTCGAGGCACCGATCGAGGCACCTTTCCTCTGTGGTTGTCACAGTCTCGTCCAATCGAGGCGTCGCCCCAATTGAGACTCCAGTCGAGGCGTCAGTCGAGGTGCCTTGTGTCTGTGGCCACAGCTCGACCACAGTCGATCGTCAGTCGACTGATCATAATCCTAGTCGACTGATACAAGTCGACTCAACTGCCAAGTGTCAAAACACTTGACCAGTCGACTGGTCCAAAGCCCCAGTCGACTGATAACCTCAACCATGAGGTTTGACACCAAGTATGATGCCCTCATACTTGCTAGACCACCCTTAGCCTAGACCTAAACCTTCTAGCCACCTCCGTCAGTCTCACGCCTATCGGATCCCTCCAAGTCATTCATGACTTGTTCATCCATATGCTAGCCTTCAGGTGCTTCCATCAGCTATTGTCATACTAAGTTGGTCTATCCGCCAAGGCACATTGGTCTTACGCTGCCAAGACTCCACCCTTAGACTTTACGCCGCCAATATCAACCCTTGGACTTCCCTTGCTAACCTATGTTGGACTTTCCATTTGCCAAGACTCAAGCTTGGACTTTCCCTTGCCAAGACCCATGCTTGGACTCTCCATGCCAAGTGTCCCACTTGGACTTCTCCATTATGGTCAACCCCAAGTCAACCATATAGTCAACCCATTGTCAAATAATGGTCAACTCCTTTGTCAAACATCAATGTACCCCTCGAGTCAAACTTGAGTCCGGTCAATCATGACTCGAGTCAATTGTACCAACAATCTCCCCAAAACATTGTCAAACATCAAAACACTACTTGAGTCCAACTCGAATCTGGTCAATCATGATTTGGGCCGATTGCACCAACAATCTCCCCTTTTTTGATGTTTGACAAAAACCATAAAGCCATTGAGTTAGGATACCTAACTCAAATCTCCTTACCAATTGTCCCAAATTGATAATCCCATAAATTCTTCCCCTTTTTGACATACATTAAAAAGGTTATCCTCAAGGAGGTCAATGTCTCATATCCCAATGAGATCTTACAATCTCCCCCTTGGTCTAAAATATCTAGGATGCCTTCACTCTTTCTAGTGATAAATTCCATATCACTTAAGAGAGGCTTCCTATAAACTCTCCCAATTTCTAAATTGGGTATCTCACATTCCCATTTCTCCCCCTCATGAGGAAGAACACATCCATCATCCCATGATGGATATCTCCCCCTAAAGGCTTGCTCCCCCTTGACCATTGCACCAACAATGTCCTTGGAGAGTCTCTAAGCCTATAGAAACACTAAACCATCAAGATTAAGGGTAAAAGTTCAATCTTGAACTTTCACACAACTTAAAATTGATATACACCCTAAACAACTCTCCTAATCAATATCTAATGGATTTTCACCCTTTCAAATACTTTCCAAAGCATATCCTAGGGTTAGGAGCAGTTAGGGTAGCCTAACATAGCTGAAACATGGGTTTAATATTCTTGTTTATGTTAGTGCCTATAAGATTTATACATCTCCACAATGACATGATATTGTCCACTTTGGGCTTAATTCCTCATGATTTTATTTTTGGGCTTTACCCAAAAGGTCTCATGCTAATGGAGATATCCTTTCATCTTATAAGCACATGATCTTTTCCATGTCTTACCAATGTGGGACTTTGATTGTATTCCCAATACTCTCAACAATCCCCCCTCCCTCAAATGAAGGACCACATTGACCCCCCTTAAGTCTATCCATCCTCGAAGGACATCCTCTGCTTGATGTCCGATCCTCAACCCACTAGGACTTCCTGCCAACTGTTTGGTCCTCCTAACCCAATTGGACTTCTTGCCAATTGTCTAACCCTTCTGGCCCAACTGGACTTCCTGCCAGTTGTTCAGTCTTCCCAACCCAACTGGACTTCCTGCCTGGTGTTTGGTTCTCTTGATCCAGACATGGGAGCTCAACTTCCTTCATTCGAGGTTCATGACTTGACATGGATCATGACTCTGATACCAATTATTAGTGCCTATAAGATTCATACGTCTCCATAATGACATGATATTGTCCACTTTGGGCCTAATCCCTCGTGTTTTTGTTTTTGGGCTTTACCCAAAAGGTCTCATGCCAATGGAGATATCCTTTCATTTTATAAGCACATAATTTTTTCCATGTCTTACCAATGTGGGACTTTGATTGTATTCCCAACACTCTCAACAATCCCCCCCCCCCTCAAACGAATGACCACATTGACACCCCTCAAGCCTATCCATCCTCGAAGGACATCTTCTGCTTGATGTCCGATCCTCAACCCACTAGGACATCCTGCTAACTATCTGGTCCTCCTGACCCAACTGGATTTCCTACCAATTGTCCAGCCCTTCTGGCCCAACTAGACTTCATGCCAGTTGTTCGATCCTCCCGACCCAACTGGACTTCCTGCCTGATACCAATTGTTAGTGCCTATAAGATTCATACATCTCCACAATGACATAATATTGTCCACTTTGGGCCTAATCCCTCATGGTTTTGTTTTTTGGGCTTTGCCCAAAAGGCCTCATACCAATAAAGATATCCTTTCATCTTATAAGCACATGATCTTTTCCATGTCTTAACAATGTAGGACTTTGATTGTATTCCCAATACTCTCAACAGTTTACCCGAAATCAGTGTTGATAGACGACTCTGACAGTAATCAGTCGACTGCCATCAAGCATTAGTCTACTGTCATTAAGCATCAATCGACTGATATCTACAAAATGCAGAAATCAGAAACAGAAAACAAATTTCAAAAATTCATAAGTAAATATACATATTTTGAAAAATCTTGAAACTTCATACATATAATACTTATGTCAAATACAATGGGTGAAAAATATTTTAAAAATAATTTACACACAAAATAGTGAAATTGATACAAAGTTCAAAAATGAGAAAAACTTCATTGTTTTGAGCTCACTTTTTATCAACATCATCAATGGTGACTTCTATCAAAAGATAGACTACACCAAAGTTTTTCAAAATGATTTTAAAATAGTTTTAAAATATTATATTGAACCATGGTCTATGGGCTTAATGCACATGACTTGTACACAAGCTTTCCTCATGATTCATCCATGGTATGAGATGAGTTTGAGTTCATCTAGATGCAAAAACTATGCACCTTGAACTTAACTCATTTCCTAGCATCTCACATGTGTCTAGGGTGTTTGAAAACACACACATGTCAATTTGATGTGAGATGTGGGTTTTGTTCATCCTAAACTAGGGTTTCATGTATTTTTTAAGACAACACTACTTGATTCTCTTATACATGGGACTTCAAGTCATACCAATTATCTTTAAATCAATTTTAATTAATGCATGAATGATCATGGCATAAATGATAATATAAATAAGCATGACTAATGATCATGATGTCATGACATATGATTAAATCTAAATACACATGACATAAACCTAAGCATGATCATGACATATAAATGATAAAAGTAAATATGATGTCATAACATATTATATGGCAAATCAAGCATGACAAATAAAATGTAAAGGTATATAATACCTAAATTTTAGTGTTAATTACCATTTGTTAGAATTAAATCCATTTTTCCATATTATCACTAATCCTCCAATTGTGCCAAAAACCCAAAATGACACACTATGACTTCTAAACCTAGTTTGTGCCAATTTGATTGATTTTTCATAATTCTTAAAATATATTGGCACATCCTAAAGACCTTTAGGATTATGATCAAAACTTATTTCCAAGGTACCCATGACCTTGAAAATGACCTAAAGTGTCACCTTTACCATGGTTAAGTTAACTACCTATCCATTTAAAGTTGACACAACCTAACCCATCTAGCATGAGTCGATCACGCTCCTAGGAATCCAAAACCTATTTAAGCTCCTTGGGTTAACTAGGTATTCCTTAGGGATAACCTCCCTAGATACTCTCCTAATGACCCTTCTAGGCTTGGTAGCCTTGGTCAGTTGGGTCTTGTCTAGGTTAACTCTAGGGGTGACTCCCCTTGTAACCTTCTTAGTGGCTTCCCTAGGTTTCTTCGAAACCCTAGTCACTAGGCATCTACCATGGTCAACTCTAGGGATAACTTCCCTTGTGACCTTGGTTTTCTTAGACCTAGGTTGAGTTCCATAATCAAATGGAACATTATGATAAGTCTCCTTGGGCTTAGGTTTGTGACCCAAACCTTTCTTGCCCTTGGATGATTCTTGTTTCCTAGGTCTTTGACTTTGACTCCTAGACCCTAGATTTTGGCAATTTGCCCCTTGCATTTGATTTTGCATCTTTCTAAGGGTCTTCTCCATTTTGTCAAGTTTTGACCTCAAAACTTGATTTTCTAACTCTAATTGCCCAATTTTTTAATTTTGATCTAATTTTTTGGCATTGTTCCATTTCCTAGACATAGGCCTACCCTTCTTAGGGTTAATGCCTAAATGGTCTTTTATTTTTCTAATACTTTCCTTAGGTAGAGTTTTTCTAGGGGCATTAGTCCCAAATTTCTCCTTATTTTTAAAGTTATATGATTTAACTCCTAAGCAATAAAGTTTATTTTTACTAGCATGCTTTTCATGAGTAATAGCAATAAAATTCCTAGAATGTTTTTGCCTATTAATTAAGCAGGGAACATAATTAGAGGTTACCTTAGGGTTTGCCTTAGCTCCCTCTACATGTGTAGCTCCTCCTTGCCCTTTCTTCCTCCCCCTAGGACATTGACTCCTATAATGCCCTCTTTGGTAGCACTTAAAGCACACCACGTGCTCCTTGCTCTTGATGGTTGGGGCTCTGGCATTCTTTGAGATTTCTTGAGGTTTTGGTGCCGACAAAGCCTTCTTAACCTTCTTAGGGCACTTACTCTTATAATGCCCGGGTTCCCTACACTCAAAGCAAATTATGTGATTTTTATTTTTAACTAAAATGCTTGAGTTACCTAGGTCAATGGTGGAAGTTTGGGCTTGCTCTTCTACTTGACCAAAAGTAGAAGCTTCTTCTTGATGCTCCGGAGTGGATGGTCTCTCCTCCCCCTCAATCCTAGAGGTGGAGACTTCTTCTACTTCTATCTCTTCGTCCATCGATCCCTATCCCGATCCTGATCCGGATGTTGATTCTCTATCAACTTCCAAATCCTCACTTTCTTGTGAGGAAGATCTTGTTTCTTCGGTCTCCTCCTCTTCTTGAGCCGATGAACATTCTGTTGGTGCAATCGGCCCAGGTCACGATTGACCAGGACTCGAGTTTGACTCGAGTGATGTTTTGATGTTTGACAAAGTATGTTTGACAAAGTATGTTTGACAAAGTATGTTAGACATAGGTTTGACATTGATGTTTGACATTAATGTCGGTTAATATGTTGGGGAGATTGTTTATACAATCGACCCAGGTTATAATTGACTTGATGGTTGACCAGGGTTGACCATGTGATTATGGGAAAGTCCAAGCATGGGTCTTGGCAAGGTAAAGTCCAAGTCATGGGTACTTGGCAATGGAAAGTCCAAGTCATGGGTACTTGGCAATGGAAAGTCCAAGTCATGGGTACTTGGCATTGAAAGTCCAAGTGGGACACTTGGCATTTGGAAAAGTCCAACATGAGTTGGCAAGGGAAAGTCCAAGCATGGGTCTTGGCATGAGAAGTCCAACATGTGTTGGCAAGGAAAGTCCAAGCTTGAGTCTTGGCACTGAAGTCCAAGGGATTGATGGCGTAAAGTCCAAGCGGAGTCTTGGCGGCGTAAGTCCAATGTGCCTTGGCGGTGTAGACACCGTTAGCATGACAGAGCCGATGGAAGCACCTGAAGGCTAGCGCGATGGATGAACAAGTCATGGATGACTTGGAGGGATCCGAGAGGCGTGAGGCTGATGGAGGTGGCTAGAAGGCTTAGGTCTAGGCTAAGGGTGGTCTAGCAAGTATGGGACACCATATTTGGGTTAAAACCTCATTCTTGAGGTTGGTGAGTCGACTTGAGTTCGACCGCCTTAGAGCCGGGATGCTCTAATGATCGCTCATCGGATTGGTGATAATGGCATCTGCCATGGATGCGAGTGGTCGCTAGCCGCGAGTACAACGCCCGTAGCCGATCGGCTGAGCCGACGGCGGGGCCGATCGCTACAATGTTGGCGCGATCGCCAAGAGATCCGTTGGAGTTTTTCCAACGTAAATCGACCCGTTGTCTCATGACAACAGTGGCATCACCGAATCGGACTTATGGCGGTGATCGATGGGCGAAAATCCAGCCCGACGCAGGTTATAAAAGCAGCTCGGAAGGAGGGATTTAGCAGCGATTTTTCTTGGGCGAAATTGAAGGGGGAAGTTGGTGCTTTCCAGTCCTTCAAAGCTAGTTCAAGGCAATCAAAGATCAAGCAATCCAAAGTTCTTGTAAAGTTGTTTTTCCTTTACTTGCATTGTATTTCTTACTTGTATTTGCTTGCATCTTGTAGATTATTGTTGTAATCTTTTGTACGAGGTTTCTCCACCTCCGACTTGTGTGGAGAAGGAGTATTTGTGATTAGTGAGTGCGCAGCATCACTAGGGCTCTTTAGAGCTCGACTGTGGAGTAGGAACCATTCGGTTCCAACCACGCTATATGTTTGTGTTCGTGTGATTGCTTTTCGCTATTGCTTTTATATATATTCCGCTGCGCACTAACGTAATTGTAGACACGAACGCGATCGATTTCCATCTTCGCACGATCTACGCTTATTCACCTCTAGCGGCATTCAATTCCCAACAAGTGGTATCAGAGCCCTGGCTCTTCTACTAATAATCACGGAGCTAAGGAAAGAGGCTAGAGGGTAAAAGATGGAAGTCCAAGATCAATTAGGTTGGGACATCAACACACCGGTGCCCTACACCCTATACGGAAGAAGGATTCAATTCTTGGAAGGGAAGAATTGAGGATTTTATTATGATGAGAGACTTTGAGGAATGGTCTATTTTGATGGATGGATTTGAATATCCAAGAGGACCAAGAGGTGGATTTCTCAAAAAGAAGAGGTGGACCGAAGAGCAAGTTCAAGCATCCGAGAAAAATGATAAGGTGATAAAATTTTTAATTGATTTAATACCTAACAACATCTTGTGTATGTTAGGTAATTATGTAGATGCTAAAGAGCTATGGAGCCAAGTGGCAAAGCTCCATGAAAACTCATCATCGGTCCAAGAAGAAGAAGAAGATGTAGAATGCTCATCGGTCCAATCGAAGAGGCCAAGAAGCAAGCTCCTCCTCACAAGCAGTGAGGATTCGGAAGTTGAAGAAGAGTCAACATCCGGGTCAAGAGGAGAGTGTAAAGAATTGGAGGTTGATAGGGAATCAACTCCCGGATCGGTAGAAGAGGTGGAAGAAGTGGAAGAAGTATCCACTTCTAGAATTGAGGAGGAGAGACCATCCTCAACACCGAGCAATACCAAGAAGCTTCACATCCTGGCCAAGATGAAGAAGCCCAAAAGTCCAATTCTCCTCCACCACAACTAGGTAACTCAAGCAATTTGGTTTTAAATAAAAATCATATTATATGCTTTGAGTGTAGGAGCAAGGACACTACAAGAGTAAGTGTCCTAAAAGGATTAAGAAAGCTCCACCGCACCAAAGATCAAGGATGCCAGTTCCCAAGTCAAAGAGCAAGGAGCACGAGTGTGCTTCATGTCACAACCGACATTACTGAGTCAATGCCCAAAGGGGAAAAGAAGGGGGACAAGAAGACTCAAATGGAGCATCATATGTAGGGGGAGCTAAGGCAAACCCTAGGTAACTTCTAATTTTGCTCCTTCTTCAATTTATAAGCAAAAGCATGCTAGGATTTCAATTCACTTGCAATTTATGAAAAGCATGCTAATAGGAACAAGTATTTTTGCTTAGGAGCTAAGAGTGTCCAATTAGAAATGGGGAGAAATTTGGAACTTATGTCCCTAAATATCATTTACAGATGAACACCTCTAGGTCATATATCCCTAAACATATTCTACCTAGGGAATCAATTAAGAATATAGGGGTACATCTAGGTTTTAAGCCAAAATGGACTAGGCATATGCGAGAAAGTCAAATGCCCATGATTTAAATCAAAACTCTAAAATTGGGCAATTAGAAAAGGAAAATCAAGTCTTGAGGTCAAGGCTTGAAAACTTGAGAAGACCCTTAAAATTATACAAAATCAATTTAAAGGGTCAAATGATCTAAAGTCAAGGTCCAAAAGTCAAAGTCAACACCAAGGACCTAAGAGTCAAAAGTCAACCAAGGGCAAACAAGGTTTGGGTCACAAACCTAAGCCTAAGGTGGCTTACCATAGTGTTCCATTAGATTATGGAACACCAACTAGGTCTAGGAAGACCAAGGTTACAATAGGAAGTCATCCCTAGAGTTGACCAAAGGGTATGCCTAGTGGCTAGGTTTCTAGGAAACCTAAGGTGGCTACTAAGAAGGTTGTTAGGAGGCAATCCCTAAGAGTTAACCTAGGCAAGACCCAAATGACCAAGGCTAATAAGCCTAGGAAGGTCATTAGGAAGGTATCTAGGGAGGTTATCCCTAAGGAACACCTAGTTAACCCTAGGAGCTCAAATCGGCTTTGGGTTCCTAAGAGCGTGTTTGATTCACGCTAAATGGGTTTAGGGTGTGCCAACTTTAAATGGAAGGGTAGTTAACTCAACCATGGTAAAGGTGGCATTTTAGGTCATTTTCAAGGTTATGGTTACCTTGAAAATACATTTGAGTCTTTAATCCTAAAAGATTTTAGGATGTGCCAATATTAATTATGAAGTTTGATAAAATGATCATTTTGGCACAATTTAGGTTTAGAGGTTTGTGTGCCATTTTGGATTTTTGGCACACTAGGAGATTAGGTTAATATGGCAAAATATGTTTAATCCCAACAAATGGCAATTAATATTAAAATTTAGGTGTTATTATACCTATATATTTTATATGCCATGATTTGTTTGCCATATGCCATGACATGACATCATGTTTACTTTTATCATCTAAATGTCATGATCATGCTTAGGATTAAGTTTTAAAATGTCATGTGTTTTTAAATTTTATCATATGCCATGACATCATGATCATTGGCCATGATTTACTTTGCTATCATTATGCCATGATCATCTTCATGCATCTAAATTGATTAAAATTGATTTAAGGACTATGGCATGACTTGGAGTCCCATTTATAAGGGAATCAAGTAAAGTTGCCTTAGAAAATGCATGAAACCCTAGTTTAGGGAGAACAAAACCCACATCTCACATCCAATTGACATGTATGTGTATTTATACACCCTAGATACATGTGAGATGCTAGGATATGAGTTGAGTTCAAGGTGCATAGTTTTGCATCTAGATGAACTAAAACTCATCTAATTTTATTGGTGGATCATTGGGAAAGCTTGTGTACAAGTCATGAACATAGAGCCCAAGGAATGTGATCCAAGATAGGTTTTCAAAACATTTTAAATTCATTTTGAAAAACCTTGGTGAAGTCTATCTTTGATAGCAATCACTATTGATGAAGTTGATACAAAATAGGGCCAAAACATTGAAAATTTCAATGGTTTTGAGTTTTGTATCAAACTCACTATTTTATGGGTAAAATAATTTTAAAATATTTTTCACCTATTGTATTTATTATAAGTAATGTAATGATATTTTCATGAATTTTCAAAATACGAGAATTACTTATGCATTTTCAAAATTGATCCGATAGTTGAAATTGAATTTCAGATACCGATCGCCACTTGGTGGCAATGATCGATGAGAGTGGCAATCGATCGACATCGTCAGAGTCGATCGCCATGTCCGATTTCGGGTTAACAAGGGTTGTTTAGCCCGTGTTCATATATAAAGGTTCCTAACCACTCCTAACCCTAGGATATGCTTTGGGAAGCATTATGAAGGGTGAAAATCCATTGGATATGGATTAGAGTGTTAGGTCAAAGTATCAAATTTAGGGTGAGTAAAAGTTCTATGTTGAACTTAGAACCTTAATTTTGATGGTTTAGAGTTCCTATTGGCTTAGGGGCTTTCCAAGGACATTGTTGGTGCAATGGTCAAGGGGGAGCAAGCCCTTAGGGGGAGGTATCCATCGTGGGATGATGGATGTTTTTTTTTATGGGGAGAATCTTATCAATTGAAAATTGATGGGTGTTTGATACCCAATTTGGAAATTGGGAGAGTGAGATAGGAGTGCCTCTCTTGAGTGATATGGGACTTATCACTAGGAAGATGGTAGGCATCCTAGGTATTTTTGATCAAGGGGGAGATTGTAAGATCTCATTGGGACATGAGACATTGACCTCCTTGGAGAGAAAACCTTTTTGATGTTAGTCAAAAGGGGGAGAATGTCTGGGGAGAACATTTGATTTACTTTTTCACTTAAATGTTTGGGGGAGAACATTTGGTGAGTGTTTACCAATTTGGGATAATTGGTAAGGGATTTGAGTTAGTGTTCTAACTCATGGTTTTATTTAGTTTTTGTCAAACATCAAAAAGGGGGAGATTGTTGGTGCAATCGGCCCAGGTCACGATTGACCAGGACTCGAGTTTGACTCGAGTGATGTTTTGATGTTTGACAAAGTATGTTTGACAAAGTATGTTTGACAAAGTATGTTAGACATAGGTTTGACATTGATGTTTGACATTAATGTCGGTTAATATGTTGGGGAGATTGTTTATACAATCGACCCAGGTTATAATTGACTTGATGGTTGACCAGGGTTGACCATGTGATTATGGGAAAGTCCAAGCATGGGTCTTGGCAAGGTAAAGTCCAAGTCATGGGTACTTGGCAATGGAAAGTCCAAGTCATGGGTACGTGGCATTGAAAGTCCAAGTGGGACACTTGGCATTTGGAAAAGTCCAACATGAGGTGGCACGGGAAAGTCCAAGCAGGGGTCTTGGCAATGGAGAAGTCCAACATGTGCTGGCAAGGGAAAGTCCAAGCGAGTCTTGCACTAAGTCCAAGGATCGAGATATTGGCGTAAAGTCCAAGCGGAGTCTTGGCGGCGTACGTCCAATGTGCCTTGGCGGTGTAGCCACCGTTAGCATGACAGAGCCGATGGAAGCACCTGAAGGCTAGCGCGATGGATGAACAAGTCATGGATGACTTGGAGGGATCCGAGAGGCGTGAGGCTGATGGAGGTTGCTAGAAGGCTTAGGTCTAGGCTAAGGGTGGTCTAGCAAGTATGGGGACACCATATTTGGGTTAAAACCTCATTCTTGAGGTTGGCAGTCGACTGGCATTATGGCCGGTTCGACTGCCGTGAGTCGACTTGAGTTCGACTGCCAGGTTAGAGCTGGGATGCTTCGCGATCGACGCTCACCGAGAGATTGATGATGGCGGGCCGATCGCCATGGATGGCAATGATCGCAGCCGCGAGCACGTAACGCCCGTAGCCGGGCGGGCCGATTACGCGCGATCGATCGCCAATGTTGGCGCCGATCGCCAAGAGATCCGCTGGAGTTTTTCCAGTGGATCGACCGTTGTCTCATGACAGCGGCATCACGAATCGACTTATGGCAATGATCGATGGGGCGAAAATCCAGCCGACGCAGTTATAAAAGCAAATGAAGGAGGGATTTAGCAAATGATTTTTCTTGGGCGAAATCAAGGGGAAGTTGGTGCTTCAAATTCTTCAAAGTTAGTTCAAGGCAATCAAAGATCAAGCAATCCAAAGTTCTTGTAAAGTTGTTTTTCCTTTACTTGCATTGTATTTCTTACTTGTATTTGCTTGCATCTTGTAGATTATTGTTGTAATCTTTTGTACGAGGTTTCTCCACCTCCGACTTGTGTCGAGAAGGAGTATTTGTGATTAGTGAGTGCGTGTGCATCACTAGGGCTCTTTAGAGCTCGACCCGTGGAGTAGGAACCATTCGGTTCCGAACCACGTTATATGTTTGTGTTCGTGTGATTGCTTTTCGTTATTGCTTTTATTATATATATTCCGCTGCGCACTAACGTAATTGTAGACACGAACGCGATCGATTTCCATCTTCGTACGATCTACGCTATTCACCCCCCCTCTAGCGGGCATTCAATTCCCAACACATTCTTTAGCTTCTTGTGATCGATCTTCACTTGAAGCCGGTGATGGTCCTTCATGGAACTTTGTCAATTTGCTCTAAAGCTCCTTGGCATCTTGATATTCACCTAGTCAAGAAAAAATATTATTAGGTATCAAATCTTCTAAAAGTTTTGTTACCTTAACTTCAGTCTTGAACTTTAGGCATTGCTCTTGGGTCCACTTCTTCGATTTTAGGACATCTCCCTTCTTATCCCTAGGGGGTTCAAAACCTTCCATAATGATGAACCAATCTTCTATGTCCATCATCAAGAATGTCTCCATTCTCACCCTCCATGTCGGAAAATCTTCTTGGTCGTATAGTGGAGGTGTGTTGATGTCCCATCCTAATTTCTCTTGATGATCCATCTTCTTCTTCACCTTCTAGCATGCTCCCTTAGTTGTTAAACCTTGAAGAGCGGTCTCGCTCTGATACCACTTGTTGGGGAATTGATCGTCACTAGAGGGGGGGTGAATAGCATTTTCGATGTTGATGGATATTGTTCGAGTGCTTGCTATAATTTGATTAGTATGCAGCTGAAATAATAGAAAAACATAAACAAAGACACAAGCACACAATTACACAAGAATATAACGTGGTTCGAAACCTCAAGGTTCCTACTCCACAGGTTGGGCTCGAACGAGCCCTAGCGATGCAAACGACACCACTAAACAATAACGCTCCTTCTCGACAACACGTCGGAAGTGGAGAAATCTCGTACAAGAGATTACACTTAGTAATACAATGAATACAAGCAAATACAAATATGAAATACACTATAAGTAAAGAAAAACACTTTTACAAGAGATCTTTGAATGCTTGCTTGTTGATCGCCTTGGACTAGCCTTGAAGGATTGGAAAGCACCAACTATTCCCCTTCAAATCGCTCAAGAAAATCCTTTAGAAATTTTTCTCCACGAGCTGCTTTTATAACCTGCATTCGGGCTGGATTCCGCCTAGCAATCGACTGATCGCGACCATCAGTCAACTGATCCTGTAGTCGTTGTCTCACAATGACTCGATCCATGTTGGATAAGTTCCAATGGATAGACTATCAGTCGATTGATGAATAGACAGTCGAGTCACTAGTCGAGCCTACCTCACATCTGTGGCGTTTCCTCAACAACAATTGACTGCCCATAATTGGCAGTCAACTGCTGGGCCAGTCGAGGCGTCGGTCAAGGTGCCTTGCCTCTGTGGTCGTCGCAGTCTCGTCCAGTCAAGGTGCCTTGTGTCTGTGGCCACATCTCGAACGTAGTCGATTGTCAGTCGACTCCATCAGTCGATTGATCATAATCTCAGTCGACTGATACAAGTCGACTCAGCTACCAAGTATCAAAACACTTGACCAGTCGACTGGTCCAAAGCCCCAGTCGACTGATAACTTCAACCATGAGGTTTAATACCAAGTATGATGCTCTCATACTTGCTAGACCACCCTTAGCCTAGACCTAAACCTTCTAGCCATCTCCATCAGCCTCACGACTATCAAATCCCTCCAAGTCATCCATGATTTGTTCATCCATACGCTAGCCTTCAAGTGCTTCCATCGGCTATTATCATGCTAAGTTGGTCTATACCGCTAAGGCACATTGGTCTTACACTGCCAAGACTACCGCTTAGAATTTACGCTATCAACCATTGGACTTATGCTGTTAAAACTCCACTCTTGGACTTTACGCCGCTAATATCAACCCTTGGACTTCCCTTGCCAACCTATGTTGGACTTTCCATTTGCCAAGACTCAAGCTTGGACTTTCCCTTGCCAAGATTCATGCTTGTACTCTTCATGCCAAGTGTCCCACTTGGACTTCTCCATTATGGTCAACCCCAAGTCAACTATCTAGTCAACCCATTGTCAAACAATGGTCAATTTCTTTGTCAAACATCAATGTACCCCTCGAGTCAAACTCAAGTCCTATCAATCATGACCCGGGTCGATTGCACCAACAATCTCCCCAAAATATTATCAAACATCAAAACACTCACTACAACAAAAAATGCAATACACAACACTTAAAAGACATCGCTTTTTATAAAAAACGTTGTTTGTAGTTTAACAACGCTTTTAGTGTAAAGCGTTGTCTTTTTTTTTTTAAATTAGCATAGACAACAGTTTTTACAAAATCATTGTGCATTAGTGTTTTTTATTTGGGTCAAAGACAACTGTTTTTAAAAGGCGTTATCTTTGATCTGCTTTTATTAGTAAAAGACAATACTTTATAAGAAGCATTGTCTATGCGGATTTTTTTAGTTTCCGCCATTTAGAAATTTTAAGGTATGATTTAGTTTTTTAATGGGTCATTTTTTTTTAAATATGAAAAAATAATTTTTAAATAAATTATGAAAATATAATTTTATTTCATTAAAAAAATGAATGACATAAAAAATTAATTTTATTTTATTAATATTATTTTTTTCCATTTTTACCTATCGTTGATTTTTTCCCATGGTTTTTCATTTAAAAATTATCTTTATTTTCTTTTTTTTTTTCCCTAAAATCTCTCCTAATTAAACCCGCGATCGTTCAACTTCTCTTCTTCGTATCCCGCGATCTGCTTCGTTAGGGTTTCGTTCCGGCCAGCCGTCGCCGCTCTGACATTCAAGCATCCGTCGGCACCGTTGTCCAAGCTTTTGTCACCGCTCAAGTAAAGGCTGATAGCGGGCGAAGGCACAGCGAGCAGCAAGCGAAGTCAGGTTTGCAACTCTTACTTGACACTTTTGCTACATTCATCTCCCAAATTAAGATGGAGCTAAGGTCGCCATCACTGAATACTTGGATTCAAATTGTACCTTGATCTTCTAAACGTTTCTTTTTTGGACTATTCTCATACTTTTTTTTTGTGCAATGTGTATTCTCTGACAAGCTTTATTGAGAGCACTTGTGAGTGACAAAACAACCTTTTGACTGTTTAATATGCTTTGACAGCACTATATTGATAGAGATATTGCTTAAAACCCCATCTGTGTTACAATAACATTCTTAGCTAGCAATCATTCTCTAAGTATTTCTTTCTCTTGCTTATTTTGATGAATTGAATGGTCTTGTTTGGTAACGTTTCTTATGCAACTTCATCTGTGCCAAACAAAAAGCATGCTGGAATTGAGATATCAATAACTTGGCAAGTTTAAGGATAAAGTGAAAAAAAAACTGCGATGGTCAAAGGAAAACTTAGTTGGTTTTATCAAATTTCAATTTTTATCTCATAACAAGTTGTAGATTTGATTAAGGAAAATTATTATTGCATTGTCATGGCAGATATGTGACGACATTCCTGAAGAGCTTGATCTAGATATTCTTGGATTATCTGAGCGTCCAATTAATATTTTTATGCCCAGATTGCTTTTGGTAATTTTAGCTGCTCTCTTGAAGTGGTTTGTAGGTGTCTTCGAGTAATAATAACTAGGACAGCAATTGAAAATTTGTTCATTTCTTGTCTCTGGCACAATTTTTTCAGTCTCCACATGCTATATTGAGGAAGCTATCATTGGGTTCTATTGATCAGTTTATCGTAGCAATGCCTGCAGTAAATGAAATACAATATCATACTTGTTCTGCAATGCTGGATGTAGTTGAAGTCTCCCTAACCTAATTTGAATAATTTTTTCAGGCTTTGTTTATGTCCATGGATCAGTACCTTCAAGGCCTATTTCACCTTGCTTGAGATCCTTCTGCAGATGTCCGAAAATTGGTGTGTCATCTATTAACTTTTACAATTCTTTAGCTTATTTCTCATTAAGATTTATGAAACTCAGTTGTATGTGATAAGTTGTTAGAACAGTGCATAACTATTAGGCTTAAGATGCATCACATTGATAACATTCTTGCAGCAATATCTTACTTGCTCACCAGTGCATGCTTCTACAAATTAAATTCCGACCCATATTTGTTTAGATCAGATTATGCAGTCATCACTTGGAAATGTTGAAAATAAAAGCACTTGTTTGGTTAACTTGAGCATCATGATCTTTCACCACTCTCTGCTTGTTTTTTTACCTTGAGCATTATGATCTTTCACCAATCTGGGTTTGTTTTCTCTAATACACAGGTTTGTTTTGCTTTTGTGCAACTTATAGAAGTTCGGCCATCCTTCCTAGAGGTATGTAAAAAAAAATTATTTGGTCTTCAGGTGGGTTTGTTCATATTTCTATCGATTGTCCATATTGGTTGTGTGCTTTTGCCATTCTATCTTGGACGAACATCACAAGGGGGATATGTTTGTAATCCCATATTTAGATTATTGAGAGAGAAAAAATTATTAAAATATGATATTAATTGATAGACTGATTAACTGACTTGATATATCATCAAATGATATGATTTAACTAGATTTCTTCCATTTTTTTACTGATTCTTTTGACCAGAAGTTTTGAGATTAAATTGTAGAGGTATTTCTATTTTATTTTCTAATAATCCACTTTGTTTGATTTTATTCTTGCTTGAGGCTTCACTCAACATGATCATGTCAATCCTAAACATTCTTCTTGGTTAATCAAGAGCAGCCAACACGAGCCATTAGAGAACACAAAGAGAAAGAAGACAAAGTGGATCACCTAGAAGTAGGGGAGTGAAAATCACTCAGTTTATCCTTACAATTTGTAGCAAAGATCACTTAGTTCATCCTTAGATATCACAATCTCATAAGTTATTTTTATTATTAGATTTATCCAACAAACTCGAAGAGTTGACTAAGCCACCTACTGGCTATGGTATTTCAAGAAATGATTGGAGTTTGTTTGTCATTAGTCGCATGTCGAAAGATTTCATTGTAAGTTTCTTAATTTCTTATTTTAAAACTAGTCGACCATAAGTTATATTTTATATATAAATTTGATATGTTTTTGTTTGAAATAAATAGAAACTAAGTGATCAACAAAAAGAGAGAAGAAAACAACACATATACTCTCATCATCTTGCACGTAAAGGATATACACGCTTTGCTGAAGAAATAGTAAGAATATTTTTAGCATATTTTTATATGAACCCTCTAATTTATTCATATAAAATTATTTCACATATATTGCTGGATTTTTCTTATTGTAGGCGACTGAATTATGTGATGATGATGACATTAATAGAGCTATTATGTGGAAGAAAGGACGAGTCAACAAAGAAGGGAACTTTGAAGGCGAGGATTTGACGAAAAGAGTACAAAAGATTATAAGCAAATAAACAATACATAAAATCAAACAATTTTATTGAAATTCAAACTTTTTTAGTACTATTTCTTTTTAATGTATATGATAGGATGATTACATACAACAAAAGCTAGGTGCGATCCGAATTGGCAAAATGTATACAAGATCATATTTATGAGTAGGTATGCGCATTGTTAAATGACATAGTTTCGTAGCTATCTTTTTCCATTTTGTTAAAATTATCTACATAAATTGCATTTTCTTCTATTTTTCATTGTTCATAATTACATTTTTTTTTACATAAACATGATGTATTAATTCAAAAACTATATTTACATCCAGTTTCAATAACTAATCAGGACACTTTTGCACTTTGAGTTTTGAGATGCACAACCTCAAAAATGGTACTGATATTTTAGACGGTTCGATGTAGGTAACAGGATCCATTCTATCAAATAGTCAACAAAGTTTGTAAAACTAATTTTAGCAAAAATGGATTCATTCCAATGAAAATCTATGACAGTAGAACAGATAACTATTCGTGCAACAGAAACATATAATATTTGTGCTATTATGGGAATCTATTCCTTGTCATGTTATCATTAACAAGATGCACAACCCCTGTTTCTAATCATTCATAACTAGCAGAGTGAATCTTTCCTATTCCATCCATTTGATTTTTTCCCAGTCAACCTAGGACCTAAATTTTGTTTCATACACCAAATGTTTTCGTTGATGTTTTTCCTACTCAAACAAGAATGGTTCCACTTGCCTATTCTTGCATTCCCACTTCCATATATTGTTTGTTTCCTTGAAATTCCCCTTACTGTCACCGTCTCTAGTTTTCCTTCTACCATGGTTTTGACAACTATGCTCTAGTGCTACTTGGGTGTTGATCTATCTTTTCTTGTATTAGGAGAGATAAAATGATATTTAAATTATGGGATGCAACAACACAGAATCAATGTTTAGACATTGCCCAATTTGCAGTTTCAATCCCTAGATTTTTGCCTTTAGAATGTTTTTCTGATTGTTATGCCGTGTATTAATTTCTATAGATCTTCTTTGCATATGCTTTTCAAGGTTAAATTTTTTGATATACTCTCAAGGCTATGATCCTGAATATGATCTAAATCACATTTGACTGGATCTACTTACTAGTTGTGGCCATCACTACAGGTACTGAAACATATTATTCTCCACTCAATCTATCCTTTTTTAATCTTCTGTTACTTTTAGGGAGACGATATGAGGTTTTTGATGATTCTCGATTGGAGAATATGGCAACAACTTCCTCTATGGTAACATCAATTAATTTATAAACTTGCAGCCATGTACTGAACATATTATTATCATTTCTATTATGTAATATTATCAAAAATATAGTTGGCTTATTCTTAAGTTACCAGAATATACCTGTTTCTCATTTTAATTAGTTCAATTTCTAATTCCTTCCTTGTTTTTTGTTTATGATATTACCCGTGATCAATCTCATTTCTATTGGCAGATACATGATCTCCTCAAACATGGGCGAAGGTGCTTCCATCTTTCTGACGGCAGTTTTAGGCATTCCCGAGGGTTTGATACCAGTTCAACTTAAATTGGAGATTGATTTTGTTTAATTTTGTAACAAACTTGGAGTATGTAGGTTTTTTGTTTAATTTTATAAACTTGGATCCCAAGTTTGTGGATTATGACTTCATACTTTCCTTTTTCATTATTTGTTGATTATGCAATATTCATATTTCAATTGTAAGGAGATTGATTAGTTGTTAATGATATTTTAATTGGTGTTATTATAAGTGTTTAATTAAATAGATTATTAATGTAATATAATATACAACGTTTCTGTAAATATAAAAGATAACGATTTTTATTTGTGTTAAAATGACAATGCTTTAAATTTGTTGTAAAAGCATTGTCATTTCTAACAACGACAACACTTTTTATCCGTTGTAAAAGCATTGTCTTTGTTACAAAGACAATGCTTTTGATTTGTTGCAAAAGCGTTGTCCCTGAAAAAAATGACAATACTTTTTCTCCGTTGCAAAAGCAGTCATTGCAAAAAATGACAATGTTTTTTCTTCATTGCAAAAGCGTTGTCCTTGCAAAAAACGACAATGTTTTTTCTCCGTTGCAAAAGCGTTGTCATTGTAAAAAACGATAACACTTTTTTCTCGTTGCAAAAGCGTTGTCTTTGCTAGAAACGACAACGCTTTTTCTTCGTTGCAAAAGTATTGTCATTATAAAAAACGACAACACTTTTTCTCCGTTGCAGAAGCGTTGTCTTTGCTAGAAAAGACAACACTTTTTTATCCATTGTTATTAGTCGAACTTTTAACAACATTGCCTTTAACAACGCTTTTGTAGCCACATAGACAATGGATAAAAAACGTTGTCTATTAGCTTTTTTCTTGTAGTGACTATTCGAGTCTAGTCAATCATGATCTGGACGGATTGCACCAACATGACCTTAGATATTTCAATCATTCACTAGTCATATGATTAATATATGGTCAAACTATATTGATAAACACATTGACAATTTCATTGTCAAATATCAAAATCATATTCGAGTTCCACTCGAGTATGGTGACCTAGTCGAAATAGATGACCTAGATAAGTTGCATAGTATAAATAATTAAGTGATATAGTTGGACTAAGTTAAGTTAAAAGGGTTGGTAACTGATTGTACATGCCAATCAAATTAGTTTAGTAGATTGAATAGGTCAATTAGGCATTCAGTTACAGCAGAGAAAAAAATGATGACGCTCACTTGAGCATCCTTTCATATTGATCTATAGTATAATTAATCATGACCAAACAATCTTTTAAATAAAAAAATAGTTATCAAAAATCAATTTGTATCTATTACAATAAATCTATCATCTAAGTACTAATTCAATTAGGTCAGTGACAGAGGGTCAATAACATGATTAAATCACATGTGTTGAATAAGAGGAAACGATACATTAAAAAAACAAATGAACAAGTCATTCATCCCTCCATTTATTTTTTCATTCATTCGAATAAACAAGCAATGTGATAAATCAACGGTAAATTAGACTAAAATCCCTCTGCTCATGTTTATATTTGGATTCAGTCTCTATATTTTTTTTTTTAGGATTTGGTATCTGACAACCACCCAAATCTTAGTTTTAACTCCCTATAAAGTTGAAATTCCATTTTTACTCTTATTATTTACATTGTTTTGATTAATTTTTTTTTACCCATCTTCTCCCACCGATTCAATTTCTTCCAACAATCCATCTTCTTCTCTCCCCTAACGGAAACTCTCGGTTGATCCTAACACTCTCCTACCTTGACCATTAGTGATCTACAACAGCAAATGTGATAACATCGATTTTCTTCCCAACAAGTCATCGTCTTCCCTCTCCCAACAGTAACCCTAAACCCTCGATTCATCCCCCACTTGACCAAACCATTTGCTCACTCCCTTGAAAATCATTGTCTCCCTTATTTCAACCACTAGCGACCCACTGCAATAAGCAAATACAATAAGAGCGAGCAAGGAGAGCAATGAGCAGGTGCACAAAAAAGATTAAACAAGGTAAATATACTTGATTACATACAATTTTTGGTAAATTTTTTATGATAATTACATAATTTTTTTATTGATACAAAGAGTATCTAATTTGAGTTAATATGTATTTGATTTTGTGCCTAAAATATTCTAATTTGATTTTTGAGGATGTAAAGAAATTATACCTTAAAGTTAATAATAGTGACTTTTGTTTGACATTCATGAAATAAAAATATGATACCTAATATGAGTTAATAAGTACTTGTTTTGGCTCCAAATTATTTTACTTAAATTTCAGCCCCTATGTAATATATTTTGTGAATTGGTATATATACCTAAATTTTACCAATAGTAACTTCATTGAATATGTCATTAAAAATTTCATTAATTTTCATAGTCTTTCTTAACTTTCCCTTTCAAATTCTAATGTTTTGAATTTTAATGGCAACCTATTCCATTTAAATTGGTTAGATTAGCATATAAAAAATTTGATTATGATGTTTTTAAGTTCAATGTTTGTTTGTTGAAGATGATGTTGTAGAAAGCATGATAAAATTTTAATTTTTCAGATATTCCATGGTCATTGTATTGATGGAAGTCAGATATGGGGGCGCTAATTTTTCATTTATTGGAAGTTGTCGTTATGTCAGTGATCTTTATTTGATTTCAATTCCTAATGGTGCAACTCTAATAAAGATATTCTAGAGTCTAAAGCAAAATGTGATGCTATTAATCCCGAATTAACGATATTGCAATACATAGCACCATATGAGAAGATTGCAGTAACATTGAACAAAGATAATGACGTCCGAAATATGATAAATCTTCATAGTTGTCTAAAATTGAATATAATCAAATTGAGAGCAACTCCAAAAGATGATCAAAATCAGGTTAACATAAATATTGAAAGGTAATTTTTATTTGTAATGTGTTTTGGTTTGAGTGCAAGATTCAGAATTTGCAATGTTCATATATTTTTTTGTACTAGTTATTTTTTTTTTTTGCAGCACATGACTATTATTTTTCATTATTGATTGTGTATATTAGTTAGTTAATAATTTTAAAATATCTATTATAATTTATATTGCAAGTTCAATTTTCATTAATTGAAAATTGAGTTGGTTGCTAATGTATTGTTTTGATTTGTATTAAAATGGTAAGGTTTGATTTTGATGATGAAGTTTGTTCAAACGGAGACAATGAGCTTGAAGTTTGCACTATAAGTAATTCTATTGATTCTTGGATGCATTGCATATCCTATGAAGGCCAAACATTTAAAGATGCCACAGAGTTCAAGATTTGTCTTAAAAACTATGCTATTGCTACTAGACGATCATTTTCTTACAAGAAAAATGATAGTGATAAGATCATAGTTGTTTGCAACAAAAAAAATTGTGAGTGGAGAATTTATGCCTTCAAATATAAATCAGATAATTTATTTGGCATAAGAAAATGCAACTTAATCCATAGTTGTGGGGATGATAATTTGAGGACTAGAGGTCACCCTAAAGTTGATTCAACTTGGGTAGCTAATGTGGTGAAGGAGAAGTTAAGGGGAGAGCCATCATATTGTCCATGTATAATGATGAAGGACATTCAACGAGATTATGGAGTAGAACTTGAGTATCATAAAGTTTGGGCGGGCAAAGAAATGGCAATGCATGATATTCATGGGACTGATAAGGGGTCATATGATAAGTTGCGATGGTATTGTCATGCTGTCAAAGAAACAAATCCGGGGAGTTATGTTGAATGTGAAATTGATCCGATGACAAATAAATTTAGACGATTGTTCATATGTTTTCATGCATGTCTTATTGGTTTTATTAGTGGTTGTCGTCCATTAATTTTTTTGGATGCAACTCACATTAAGAATAAGTACAAAGGATGTCTATTAGTCGCTGGGGATAAGGATGCGAATGATGATATTTTTACATTGGCATATGCAGTTGTGGATGCAAAAAATGATTCTAATTGGGAATGATTTTGCTACCAGTTAAAACATGTCTTGGCTTCCCAATACATCATGGTATTCCGTAACTATACTTTTTTCTCTAACCGACATCCTGGATTGATCAAGGCTATTAAATTTGTGTTCCTTGGTAGTCACCATGCTTATTGTCTGAGACATCTGGTCGATAACTTTGTCAAGCAGGTGCGTCGTATGTTGCTTTACCAATATGTTAGCCATTTATTTTTGTTTATTTTCTATCAACTGGTTATTATATATATATATAAATTTTATTCTTGTAGGTATTGCGTAAATACCCTCTCCATAACAAAAAATATTGGTCTTCTGTTTTGAAGAAAGTTGTATACGCCCCATCAAGATATGAGTTTACTCAACATATGTTAAGTATAACTAATTCGATGTCACTTGCCCAGGAGTTTCTTGTGAACTCGTCCCCTGAAAATTGGGCCAATGCTCTATTTATGGGTGATCGATGGGGTGTCATTAATAATAATATTCTTTGAAAGTCGAACAATTGGATAAAACCTGCTCGCTATCTACCTATTGTGGCTATGGTAGATAATACACG
The DNA here is from genome assembly GCA_025175895.1 of Wurfbainia villosa. Classification (NCBI taxonomy): domain Eukaryota; kingdom Viridiplantae; phylum Streptophyta; class Magnoliopsida; order Zingiberales; family Zingiberaceae; genus Wurfbainia; species Wurfbainia villosa. The sequence continues at coordinate 39,910,300 of CM046006.1, forward strand.
CATTCAAATTATGACCATGATGCACCAAAGGCGAGAAAAAATATTGGAGATGACACAAGAACTAAGTCCAAAAAAGGAGAAGGAAATGTCAGTTGCATATAGTAAATCTCGAACCTTAAAGGTGCACAAGTCTTGTGGAGTTCGGTTTGAAGTCATAGATGGGGACAAAAGTTTTGCAGTGGATTTGAATTCATGGCATTGTTCTTGTCGAGTTTGGCAAATCTATAGACTACCATGCAAGCATGCTTGCTCTTGCATAGAATCAAAACCATGTCGGTTTATCAATTTTGTGATGGATATTTTAAGATAGACATGTACCGCCAAGCTTACAAAGGAATTATTAATCTCATTCCAACATTTGACATGTACGAGGGCTATCTCGATGATGGAGATACCATTTACGCTCCTACAACTCGTAGCCAACCAGGACGTAGAAGGACTAAGCGGATACCTTCTCAAGTTGAACAATGTGTGACAACGTGTGGGAGATGTCATTGGCGAGGGCATAATAGATGAACATGCAAAGAACCAGTGCCATAATTGGTATGAGTCACATTGACATTAATACTATATCGTTTCATATAATTAAACTAATTATGTCGTGTTGTTTGTTATTTATTTTCAAAATGTCAAACTAACATCTTATTTTTTTTGTTTTAATTTCTTGCAGGCATAAGCAATTGCTAAACCAAGGAAACAGTTCTGAAGGTTGTTAAAAAATATCTACAAGATCTAGTGACATTTTGTGATTTGTATTAAACAAAACTAGTGTTGGTATAAAACTTTGTTACTTGTATATAAGACTTTAATGATCCATTTATGTGGTTAAAAGTGGTTAAAAGTTAGATGTTGGTTATGTAATTGCAACTGAGAGATGTTTTATGAAGTGATTTATACATTAATCATTAAACTGTTATGTTTAATGATAGTTTCATATATGTTATTATATGTTGTGGTTTCATACAACTACAAATGCACCTTGACAAATTTTTCCTAGAAATGTTTGAAAAAGTACTCAATTTTAGGCTCTTGGAACTTAATTTACCTCAAATGATACCCAATTTTATGATTATTTGAAAAAGGACTCAATTATTTAATTTTAAAAAAAAACATGTTCTCCACTCATCATAGAATATAAGTACTTATTTGGCATTCATAAAATAAACAATAGAATACCTAAAGTGATATAACAAATACCTAATTTTTATCGAGTGATGTTTATTATGGCCCTTTAACTACTTGAATTCAGTTAAAAAACTACACTTGAAATAAGTCATTCATCAAATAAACCATAGGATATCTAAAGTGATACAACGAGTATGTAATTTTTATCAAGTGTTACTTGACGTGACCCCTTATGTAAGATACGGCGAAAAAAAAAATAATTATGGTTAGGAGGTAATTACATCTAACCTAGCTTAAGAAATTTTAATAGTTCAATTAACCTAGGGTTAATTGAATTTTTGGGTTAATGGATTATAGGGTAAGAACCCAAAAAGGGATTTTTGGGTAAGCCAACCCGTTAAACGAAAAGCTATCCGACCCGTTAATCGCTTAATGCCGCCATTCTCCTCTTCCGTTCCTCGCTGCTGAAACATCTACTTCCGTTTCTTTATCTTCTCCACGCTCGAGCTTGCCCTAGCGCTGCCGCTTCGCCTGATCTCCGCCCGATCCTATTCTCCGCGATCTTCTCCTTCCCCTACTTCGTTCTTTCGCCGTCGGCTCTTCTTCGTTCCTCCTCTTCCGATCCAACAGCAGCGAGCACCGCGCCTCTTCTGATCCAACAACAGCGAGCGCCGCGGCTCTTCTAATCCCATCGTCGTCGCTCCTTTGCCTCCGCATTGAGCCGCCGGAGCGATTTGTTGCCGCCGCCACCTGAGCTCGCTGCACAGTCGCCGGAGCAAGGTTAGGGCACAATCCTTTACTGGATTTCAGTCGGTTTCTGCCATTACTAGACTCGCCACCTCTTCCCTATTTTTTTCTGATCTTCACTTGCGCGCTAGTGGCCAGACTTCGTTGCGAGCAGCAGCGCCGCCAGGAGCGACAGTTCTGTCCTGATCTTCTTCTTCCTCGTGTTCTCATCCATGGATGTCGCCCCATAGCCGGAGGCTAAGCCAGCCACAACGCGAGGTGAACTCTTCAACGAGCATCGAAGAAGCAGTGTTCTGCTCAGCGAGTTCTACACAGTCTCATAAACCAACAACAACAAGTTTCCGATGAACGGAGCAAATTGGGAGGAGCACCGTCGGTGTAGCTTCAAGCGTAGGTATATCTTGAGCTTTCATTTCTCTGCTGTGCAGTGTGTTATTGGTGTGATTTCGTGAGTTCAATGAGGGGTTGTATAGTGGGGTGTACCGAATAGTATATTAGACTGGGGGGAGTGAGCTGTGAGAGTGGTTGTGTGGTTGTGCTGCTCTTTTAGGGACGTTGGCTGTTTCTGTGAGTGAGATGTAGATCGAAGTTTGGGTTAGTTCTGTTCACTTCGAGTTTCTGGTAAGGTTTGAATTAACCTATAGGTTCTTTCTAATTTATATTCTGCATCCTGGATTATTCTGCTGTGGTGCTGAATTTAGATTACAATCACTTCTCAAGCTAGTGATCTTTCGTTGTTGTGTTGTTACGATGTCTGTGATTGGTAGAATCGCAGGTTCCTTCAGGTGAACAAGCTGGGTGGTGGTCGGTAGTAATTTTCGGCTATAGATCTATTGTGAGTGTGGATTGAGGAAATGGTGGTATGAGATTTGCTTATGTAGCTAATCTGATATGGGGTCGGTTTCCTTGATTTTTGGTACATGTATATGTGGGTAATTTCCTACCTGGTCTAGGTAGATGTATTGCATTCAGATTTAGTTATTGATATGAGCATGTTAGGTGTTCATATTACCTTGACCCTGTTCTTTTTATCGTATGCTTGATCCTTTACCGTTGGCTATTAACTCCATTTGTTGATATCATGTTTATTTTATCATGATTAGGAGTTATACATATAGGTGATGCAAGTAACTTTGAATTGGTTTAAGTTAAGTGCAATTAGTAAAGTTCGGATAACAACCTGATTGTACATTGGGCAAAAAGGTCATCCGTAGGTAGATAATGTCTTTAACCTAGGGTTAGTTCTAGTACCCTTAGATTGTATGTTACCATCGAACATGTATTGTATAAATGGTCAGAGGAATGATACTTAGGGTATCGCTACGGCCCGGTGGTCCTAGCTTGTTATAATTAGATTGGTATGACTCTCTACAGGATAGAGAGTATTATGATCAGTTGAGTACGACTCTCTGCAGAATAGAGAGTGCGTTGATTTGGTTAGTATGATTCTCTGTAGAATAGAGAATCTATCGTGGATGTCTGTATGTGAAACATTGCATTCATGTCATTTGCATGCACGCTGGCGATGAGGTCTCCCTTGTGGTTGAGAGTGTCGCCAGTTATCCTGCCTCCACGGTTACTCATAGGAGGAGTCACCCGTGTGAGGGCAGAGCATTGTGGTGCCGCACTCTACCACTATAGACGGTGGTAGTTGGATTTGCGTGTCGTAGTCCTGCGTGTGTGGCACTCGACCACTCATGGGTAGTGACTGTCGGAGTGGCCAACAACAGGGACCCCCATCGTGTAGCTTGCTCTTTACGCTTATATGCTACTCGATAATACTGTCCACTCGGCCACTCGAGAGTAGTGGTTGGTGTTGAGTTGGGACGGTTGTCATGCTCGAGCCACCGAGGCCACACTGGGGTCGTGGTAGCTTTAGGGTGAGCCGACATGACCATGCATGTTGCATTGCCGTATCTTATGGCGCTTTGCATATTACCATATATATATACATATATGCATGTATGTATATATATGGATGGTTGAGATTAATATATATATGGATATAGTCTATATATATATGCTTATTGTGATGATGCATTTGATTGTATTATGCTTGCTGCATTTGATTGTACATCATATTCATGCATGTTTCTTGCATATGTTATACAGTTGTGTCGGATATTGGTATGTGTTAGATAGACCATAGATACCTTGGCCTGGAGCATGAGTAGATTATGTGTTGGTATTACTCTTCCTGTTATATATATGTTGGATATATATTCAGGTTGGATCAGAGTAGCGTAGTAGACTTCAGGTATGTCTGCATTTTATGTTATTCATTTTAGTTAGACGGTATATGCTTGTATTTATATACTATGCTGATATACCTGTTGTACATCTAGATTATGTTGTCAAAATACATGTGATATTATATATATACATGTTTTCTATTACCTGCTGAGTTTTACTCACCACCCCATGGACCACGGTTTTCGTCGCAGTAACAGTGTAGAGCCGTGATGGACTTGGAGCACCGCTGGCTGGCATCATCTCATCTCAACTCCGAGAGTCCGGATTTTTGGTGTTCTCATTTGTATTTCGTTATGGATTTGTTTTATGTGATGATTATAGTGGTGACTATTGATGTTGTACCCCTTTTCTTCCTTTCTGGTTTTATTATGGTGTCCTGAGTCGGTGTTAGTCATACCGGTATGCACGTGTGTTGTCGTTTGTGAGATTGTAGTATGTTTCTGCTGTGTCTTGTGTAGTTTTTGATTTCATATATATATATTGTTGTTATTGTGGGCCTACGGGCCTTGTATTAACCCGAAATATTGTCACGTACAGGGGAGATGTCGTCCGTTTGATTTTTGGTTCGGCATGCTCTTGGGGCGTGATAACTTTAGTGGTATCAGAGCCAAAGGTTCTGCGATGCCATACAATTTGTTTTTGTGTCGAGTCTTGGATTCTCGGGAGTCAATTTATTCGGTTTTGGTTTTTTGAGATGAGATGGACAGCGGCCTGAGCTCCAAGCAGCACGAGGTAAGAATTCCTGATAACTTATGGTTTAGTAGGTATTTATCTAAACTGGATCAGTAGGTGTATACAGTATAGTTATGACACCAGTGCAGACTTGTAGTAGGGGTCGTCCGCCGAGGCAATCGACCGGAGTGACCATTAGGGTTTATACTCCCGGTTATGTTGGCTATGCATTTAGATGCTTATACTAGAGAATAACCTATAGTGTGTTGGTTATTATTCGTAACCGTGGTGTGAGTTGACCACGGGAATGACCTGTTGAGTTTGTGAGTCTTGAACCTGTGTCGAGGAGGTGATTTACCTCTGAGAGCCGACTGATACCGAGTCGGAAAACAGGGACCAAGTCATCACATTTATTATGGAAATCACAGACTACAGTCTTAGAGATTTCCACTAACTGTACTAGTCAGATCATTACCTGTTGGGTAATGGACAGGACAAATTGTCTACTGTTGATGCAGATAGCGGAAGACTAGGTTAGGGTGTTCATAGGGATTTTATCCCTGAGTTGTTCGTACTGAGTAGTATAACTTTGAGAGTACTTTTAAGTACTTAACTCATGTTATACCGAGAAAGTAGAGTTATTTGCATACCATTATCGAGGTCAAGCCGGTATTTGGTGATAAATGCAGAAAACAATCTTCGGGAAATAATATATCACTTGATCATGGTTTAGTGATATTGAAAGAGAATATTTCCCCGTGTCACTTTTAGTGACGCATTGTAAGGAATTCTTGAGCTTCAAGAAAGGGTGATCGGTCAGTAATAGTGTACTGTGCAGAGTCATGAGACTTGCAGAGGTTACGACTACCTAATAGCTCAAGGAGATGAATGGATGATTTAAGCCCCCAGAGTTATTGGCTTATAGTTGGATGAGGATGCTGGGATCGTCTACCCCATCCTGCCGGAAGACGTTGGATTGAGACAGGACTTTAAAAATGACTCCGTACAAGAGTTTAAGAGTTGGAGACCGATAAGCAAATATTGCAGGTCAACTTATTAGAGTCAGAAGTCTCTGACTATTGGATAAAAGGAGTAAGATCAGGGTCACAGGCCTTGAGCTACTTTCCGATTATAGAAGACCAATCGCAGATCATCAGAATGTTCTTGTGGACATCAGCAAAAATCAGAACAAAGACTCCGAAGGGATTGTGTGCATGCAGTGTGGATGTGAAGTCAAATTATCTGTTGGATCAGTTCAGCTGTTGCTATTGTGAGCAACCAGTACAGTGGAGGAAGTATACTTTGAAGACATAGTTGAAGACTATCGATGGTGTTCCGGGAGGATGATGCACCGTCTCGACAGCAGAGATTAGCACAGAAGATGTGGGTTACCTTATCAACAACAATCTACTACCTCAGGCGTGGTTGGAGTTCCGTGATACTCCCCCTTCAGCAGAGATCAACACAGAAGGAGCATCAATAGAAGACATCTTAGAAGATTCAGCAGTTACCCTCAGATGAGGTTTGCTTAGTACAGAGGAGAGAGTATACGACGATGATTGTATCTATTTGGTATTCTACAGTTGCAGCTCATAGGATTAAGTGATGAGATCAGACGATCCGAGAAAAATCCCCGAGGCATTCGTCGCAGAAATGCGACCACTTTGTCGCGAACGGTTGGATTTGAACTGGTTCTCTTCGGAGAAAGGCCGAGACCTGCGAGGAGCCTTTGGATCGGATCGATAGATAATTGATGATTCAGGGTATTACTTTAGTTTACCCTCAATGTTAATATATTGAGAGATACTTGTAGTTTACAGGTATCTGTATCTAGAACATTCTTAGTTGGATTAGAAGGGTCCTTGTAACACCCCCCCTAGTCTTTCCACTCTTTAGCAGGGAAGATGTCACTACTTTACTGTCTATCATCTTTAATTCATGCAATATACTAATGTAATATGCTAACAACTAAAATAATCATAAGGACCTTTACATCACTTAAACAATATCAAACATGACATAAGAAACTAAAAATCTGATTTAGACATCTGCACTTAGGATCTTTTACTTCCACTGTTCCATCGCCACACACACCCAGCACTTCATCCGCCATGCCACCTTACTGAAGCTTTTCTTTACCTTTATCTGCAGTATAAGGAAATGCAAACTATAAGCAATAATGCTTAGTAAGTACTTTCTATGCTCACAAAAACATGCACTGTATGAAATCATGCAACTAGTTCTCTTGCCCTGGATACATTGATACACATGCAAACATAACTGGAAATCATAACTCTGATTACTTGTCTCTTGTATAAATCATGCTCTTAAGTATTTTAAAACTAAACAAGCAGTATCCGAATCGAATGATTAACTTTAAAAATTTTTACTTATACTTATACGATACTTCAAAATAATAATCATCTGGATATGGGCCCGGCATAGTACCAATGCGCACACATTCCTAATAGTAGGGTGGCCAACCACCGAACCTACTAGTAATCAAATCGAGGGCCTCGGCGTATAAACTGATGCGGTACATGCCTGTCAAAAGTAAAATACTTCCTTTATACTTATATTTTTATACATACTGAAGGAAATGCTCTTAATCCCCTAAATCACAAATGGGGAGCACCATAAAGATCATTATGCTCTTGACCCCCAAAACTGAAATGGGGAGCATACTGAAGATCATTGTGCTCTTAATCCCCAATTCGAACGGGGAGCATCTTTAAATTTTCTTTATAAAGGAAATATTTTTACATCTTACTCTACATCATGCATATAATTGTAAGCTACAACTCATCTACAACATGCATGATCATAAATCGCATTCTTATCTTGGATCTCAACATGATGCTGAATTACCCATAATATAACGGTAAAATCGCATAACTGAAAACAACATGCATAACTGGAAATAATATGCATATAAACTGCTCAACCATATAACTGGAAATAACAAGCACAGAAAAAATATATCAATGACATACGATAACTACTTATACTGCAGGTGAGCAATACTTACCTTCGATTGCTTTAACTTATATTTGTAAAACCTAATGAGATGCAACCTTCTATCCCGCCCTAGCAGCTGCCCTCTAAGGTCTCTTGAATCCCACCTTTCCTTGGATTCGGCGGAGAAGACAACCCTAGGAGAAAATTCTCCTTGATGTGTGGTTCGGCGATGGAGGGACCAAGAGAGAGTAGAGAGGTGTCCTCTAGAGTATTAGGGAGGTTAAATTTATAACCGTCAAGGCTTAACCTATTCCCTTATAAATTTCCTTAAATCTCTCTCTTAATGTAATTAATTCCTTCTTCAATTAAATTCGTGACTTCTCCCTAATCATATAAAATTTTTATTGGATTTTTGATGACTCACCCCTTTTTGAAAATTTCCTATTGAATTAATCCACGAGGAAGAAATTATGGAGGCTCTTTCTTTCTTTTTTATTTTTTTTATTTTTCTTTGATTCGGCGGCGGTGGAGCAAAACGAGGGTTAGATTAGGGTGGCGTCGGCGTGAGGTTTAAAGGAGAGGAGAGAGAGATTCTATAATAAAATAATCTATATATATATATATATATATATATATATATATATATATATATATATATATATATATATATATATATATATATATTAGAGTTTTCTTCATTTAATTACCCCTTTAAATAATTAGTCAAATTAACTAATTTCTCTTTTTTTTCTACCAATAGATATATTCTGTTATATCCTACTCATTGATAATCTTATGACTTAGTGGTGGGAAGCCTATTCTCCCAAACTAACGGTTCATGCTTCAAACCTCGACTAACGAACCAATTATTTATATTCTTTTATTATTATTATTATTATTATTATTATTATTATATTCCTATTCTTATTATTTCTATTCTTATTCTTATTTCTATTTTTTCTCTGATAAAAATAGGAATTAAAATTTGGGATGTTACAATCCCTTATACCTTATAAAAGTTTCGTCCTCGAAACTTAGAACATCTCGGGATACTTTTGCTTCATGTCATCCTCACGTTCCCAGGTTGCTTCTTCAACCCTTTGACTTTCCCTTAAGACTTTTACTAACGGTATTTCTTTATTTCTTAATTTTCTGATTGCTTGATCTATTATCTGAATAGGTCGACTTTCATAACTTAGATCTGTCTAAATCTGTACTGTCTGTGGCTCAATCACTTGGTTGGTGTCTGGGACGTGCTTCTTAAGCATTGAAACATGAAATACATTGTGGATAGCTGACATTTCCTGTGGTAACTCTAGCTCATAAGCTACCTTACCAACTCTCTTGGTGATCAGGTAGGGGCCTACATATCTGGGACTTAACTTGGCTTTCTTCCCAAATCTCATTACCCCTTTCATAGGAGCTACCTTAATGAACACTGAATCTTCGACTTGGAACTCTAGGGGTCTGCGTTGGACATCGGCATAACTCTTCTGCCAACTTTAGGCAGTCTCTATCCTTTGACGTATGTTCTTTATAGCTTTGGTGGTGTCATCTATAAAATCAGTCTTGAGTCTCATTTCCTTCTTCTCGCCACCCTCATACCAACAGATAGGCGATCTACATCTCCTTCCATACAAGGCTTCATAAGGTGTCATTCCAATTGTGGTTTGATAACTATTATTATAGGCAAACTCTGCCAAACACAAATATTTGCACCAGCTTCCTTTAAAATCTAAGGCACAAGCTCTGAGCATGTCCTCCAAAATCTGATTCACTCTTTCTGTTTGCCCATCTGTCTGAGGATGAAATACAGTGTTGAATCATAGCTTAGTGCCGAGGGCTATCTGAACACACTCCCAGAAGTGTGAAGTGAAGCGACTGTCTCTATCAGAGATAATGGTCTTAGGTACTCCATGCAGTCTAATCACTTCCTTGACGTATAACTGGGCTAACTGCTCCATGGAGTATGATATTCTGATAGGCATGAAGTGAGCAAACTTTATCAATCTATCGACAACTACCCAAATAGAATCGTAGTCATTGGTTGTTTTGGGCAGTCATACTATGAAATCCATGGATAGTTTCTCCCACTTCCATTCTGGAATCTGGATAGGCTGTAGAAATCCTCCTGGTCTCTGGTGTTCGGCTTTCATTCTCTGACATGTCAAACAAGTGCTAACATACTTAGCCACGTGTCTCTTCATACCAGCCACCAAAATTTCCCTTTCATATCTTGATACATCTTGGTGGATCCAGGATGCATCGAATATGGGGTCCCATGAGCTTCTTCTAGGATCTTCTTTCTTAAGTCTGGGTCGTTGGGGATACATAGGCGTTCACCCAAATATAATACCCCACTATCAGAGACACGAAATCCTTCATCCTTCCCTTCTTGGATCTCTTGCTTGATCCTTTGGATGCTAGGATCTTTGTCCTGTCTCGCTAATATATCCCCGAACAATATAGGTACTATGGTCAAGGCAGAGAGCTATCCAGAAATGATTTCAACCCCAAAATTCATTATCTCTTTCTCCAGTGGTTGGGATAGTGTTGCTAGGGACATCAAAGTGACACATGATTTTCTACTCAGTGCGTCTGCTACTTTGTTTGCCTTTCCAGGATGGTAGTGAATTTCACAGTCATAGTCCTTTACTAGCTCAAGTCATCTGTGTTGTCGTATATTCAGATCCTTCTGAGTGAAGAAATACTTCAGACTCTGGTGATCTATGTAAATCTTGCATTGAACTCCATATAAGTAATGTCTCCAAACTTTCAGAGCAAAGACCACTGCTGCCAACTCAAGGTTATGGGTGGGGTAATTCTTTTCGTAATCCTTGAGTTGTCTAGATGCATAAACAATGACTTTACCCTTCTGCATAAGTACTGCTCCGAGTCCCATCTTAGATGCATCACTATACAAGTCAAATCCCTCATTACTTTCTGGAAGGGTAAGCACTGGAGCACTTGTGAGTCTCCTCTTTAATTCAAGGAAGCTCTTTTCACAATCTTTGGTCCATTCGAACTTCTTATTCTTTCTGGTAAGAACCATCAACGGTGAAGCTATCCTTGAGAAGTTTTCCACAAACTTTCGATAGTACCCTGCTAATCCGAGGAAACTTCTGACTTCACTGGCATTCTTTGGTTGACCCCAATTACTGACTGCTTCTATCTTTGTCGGGTCTACCATAACTCTATCTTTTGAAATAACATGACCCAGAAACGATATTCGATCAAGCCAAAACTCACACTTGGAGAACTTTGCATATAACTGTCTTTGCTGAAGGGTCTGCAAGACTGTCTTCAAGTGTTCGACATGTTCTTCCTGGGTTCTCGGGTAGATAAGGATGTCGTCAATGAAAACGACCATAAAATTGTCAAGGTACTCCTTAAATATCCGATTCATCAAGTCTATAAACATAGCGGGTGCATTTGTCACTCCGAAGGGCATGACCACGAACTCATAGTGTCCATACCTCGTTCGGAAGGCTGTTTTCGGTATATCATCCTCTTTAACTCTTACTTGATGATAACCTGACCGCAAGTCAATCTTGGAGAAAACTGTGGCTCCCCTCAATTGATCAAATAAATCCTCTATCCTTGGCAGAGGATATCTGTTCTTGATCGTCACTTGATTTAAGGCTCGGTAGTCTATGCACATCCTCATAGATCCATCTTTCTTTTTCATGAACAACACTGGAGCTCCCCATGGGGAATGACTAGGGCGGATGAATCCCTTGTCTAATAACTCCCGTAATTGTTCCTGAAGCTCTTTCAATTCAGCTGGAGCCATACGATAGGGTGCTTTTGAGATTGGGTTTGTACCAGGAATAAGTTAAATCTCAAACTCAACTTCCCTTCTAGGTGCTAATCCTGGTAGCTCTTCAGGAAATACTCCCGGGTAGTCACATACAATTGGGACATCTTCCAACTTTTGACTTATTTCTTGCTTAGTATCAACCATATATGCTAAATACCTAGTGCATCCACCAGCTAACATCTTCTGAGCTTCCTTGGCAGACAAGAACTTCTTAGTCTTCTTCCTTGGTTCTCCAATAAACTCAAAGTTAGCCTCGGTCTCGAGTTGGAATACTACCCTTCACTTACGACACTCAATGGAAGCACCGTACTTGCTAAGAAAGTCCATTCCAAAGATGACATCATAGTCATGCATGTCTAACAAGATCAAATCATTACAAGACGGCACGAACCAAAGGTGTAGATGTCATTGTTTCACCCGAAGGTAGGGTCGTTAAAAACTGAATATCTAAGATATCCGGAGTTATATCTATCTTCTTAGCAAATGTCATAGACATGAAAGAATGGGTTGCTCCAGTATCAAACAGTACGGTAGCATGATGACTAAGGATAGGTATCTGACCTGTGACTACCGTAGAAACATTTGCTACCTCTTTCTTGGTGAGGGAGAAGATTCGGGCATTAGGTGTAACTGATGGGGCCTCCAATCTTCCTTGGCTGATGTAAGGACCCTCCAGTGCTCTTTGCATCTGATGTAGCTAAGCTGGTCTACCTCCATACTGAGTAGACTATGGCGGAGGTAGATTGGTCTTGGTGGGGCACTGTTTGGTGAAGTGTCCTTTGACACCACATATATAACACCCGCTCATGCCCTGGCGGCAAACTCCTGGATGCTTCCTCCTACACTTAGAACATGTTGGATACGTAGGCTGCTTACTGGCTAAACCTCCCTTTGCATTATTCCATTGTTTCCTCTTACCATTGTTGTTTCGCTTCCAGTTCGAATTACCGCTCTGAGGTTTCTGACCCTCTGAACTTCCTTGGCTTTTGTTTTCTATTGAGGCTAACTTCTGGTGCTTGATACTATTCATGTAATGTTCCGTGATTAGCGCACTACTGACTAGCTCTTCAGTGGTATGTGGTCTATTAATTCTACAAGCTACATTCAGAGCTATCTCCGGTCTCAACATCTTTAGCATCAACCTAACTCTTTCCTTCTCAGTACTGACCAGTTCCGGACATAGGCGAGTCAACCTATTGAATATCTTTACCGCTTTGTCTACTGATAAATTCTCTTGTCGGAACTCCGTGAACTCATCATAAGATGATCAAGTGAAACCACTATAAGGCTATTATCACTACTTTTTATCATCTTCACATACATATCTAGATATGCTCTATTACTTACTGTCTATTATCTTCATATATATATATATATATATATATATGCAAACATGTTTAACTCAAAGAGAACATTCTAAGTGAGCATGTTTAACTTAAAAGAAGCATTCCTTACTACTCATAAAGTAAATAAAACAGATAAATACTTGCTTACTTGGAGGCGGCAGGACTGATGCTCGATGTGTGTGTGACGGAAGGGCGGAACCCGCTCTGATACCATCTTGTAACACCCCCCTAGTCTTTCCACTCTTTAGCAGGGAAGATGTCACTACTTTACTGTCTATCATCTTTAATTCATACAATATACTAATGTAATATGCTAACAACTAAAATAATCATAAGGACCTTTACATCACTTAAACAATATCAAACATGACATAAGAAACTAAAAATCTGATTTAGACATCTGCACTTAGGATCTTTTACTTCCACTGTTCCGTCGCCACACACACCCAAAGACTTATCCGCGCCATGCCACCTTACTGAAGCTTTTCTTTACCTTTATCTGCAGTATAAGGAAATGCAAACTATAAGCAATAATGCTTAGTAAGTACTTTCTATGCTCACAAAAACATGCACTGTATGAAATCATGCAACTAGTTCTCTTGCCCTGGATACATTGATACACATGCAAACATAACTGGAAATCATAACTCTGATTACTTGTCTCTTGTATAAATCATGCTCTTAAGTATTTTAAAACTTGTAAACAAGTATCCGAATCGAATGATTAACTTTGAAAATTTTTACTTATACTTATACGATACTTCAAAATAATAATCATCTCGATATGGGCCCTAAGATAGTACCAATGCGCATTCCTAATAGGCCGTGGCCAACCACCGAACCTACTAGGTAATCAAATCGAGGGCCTCAATTGGTAAATCGATGCCCGTACATGCCCTCACAAAAAGTAAAATACTTCCTTTATACTTATATTTTTATACATCAAGGAAATGATCTTAATCCCTAAATCACAAATGGGAGCACCATAAAGATCATTATGCTCTTGACCCCAAAGCGAAATGGGAGCATATCAAGATCGTTGTGCTCTTAATCCCTAATTCGAATGGGGAGCATCTTTAAATTTTCTTTATAAAGGAAATATTTTTACATCTTACTCTACATCATGCATATAATTGTAAGCTACAACTCATCTACAACATGCATGATCATAAATCGCATTCTTATCTTGGATCTCAACATGATGCTGAATTACCCATAATATAACGGTAAAATCGCGTAACTGAAAACAACATGCATAACTAGAAATAATATGCATATAAACTGCTCAACCATATAACTGGAAATAACAAGCACAGAAAAAATATATCAATGACATACGATAACTACTTATACTGCAGGTGAGCAATACTTACCTTCGATTGCTTTAACTTATATTTGTAAAACCTAATGAGATGCAACCTTCTATCCCGCCCTAGCAGCTGCCCTCTAAGGTCTCTTGAATCCCACCTTTCCTTGGATTCGGCGGAGAAGACAACCCTAGGAGAAAATTCTCCTTGATGTGTGGTTCGGCGGTGGAGGGACCAAGAGAGAGTAGAGAGGTGTCCTCTAGGGTATTAGGGAGGTTAAATTTATAACCGTCAAGGCTTAACCTATTCCCTTATAAATTTCCTTAAATCTCTCTCTTTAACAGAATTAATTCCTTCTTCAATTAAATTCGTGACTTCTCCCTAATCATATAAAATTTTTATTGGATTTTTGATGACTCACCCCTTTTTGAAAATTTCCTATTGAATTAATCCACGAGGAAGAAATTATGGAGGCTCTTTCTTTCTTTTTTTTATTTTTTTTTATTTTTCTTTGATTCGGCGGCGGTGGAGCAAAACGAGGGTTAGATTAGGGTGGCGTCGGCGTGAGGTTTAAAGGAGAGGAGAGAGAGATTCTATAATAAAATAATCTATATATATATATATATAAATTAGAGTTTTCTTCATTTAATTACCCCTTTAAATAATTAGTCAAATTAACTAATTTCTCTTTTTTTTCTACCAATAGATATATTCTATTATATCCTACTCATTGATAATCTTATGACTTAGTGGTGGGAAGCCTATTCTCCCAAACTAACGGTTCATGCTTCAAACCTCGACTAACGAACCAATTATTTATATTCTTTTATTATTATTATTATTATTATATTCCTATTTTTATTATTTCTATTCTTATTCTTATTTCTATTTTTTCTCTGATAAAAATAGGATTAAAATTTGGGATGTTACAGTCCTTTACATCGACTTGTGGGTCGATGGTATCTCTACCGTCAGGTGAGATGAGGATCAATAATTAAGAAGTCAAGGGATGCCCTTAGACTTTGATAGACATACTTTTACTATAGACATATACTTACGGATGGTCAAATTGTTGGAAGTATGGTATGATATGTTTCTCGGATGTGCGTATAATCTAAGAGCATTCGGATGTAATTTTGGATGAACTCCTAGGCTTGTCGTTGAATAGACAAGTGGAGTAGATGATCGAAATGATTGCAAAAATAGATCTGATATCGAAGATCACAGATCAGGTGATAGTTTTGTTGGTATCAGTATTGTTAAACACTATAGAAACTAGAAGAACGTAAGTTGTGATTATAGGAGATGTTGGAGGGGATATTTATCTATCCCTGTATTCCTCCTTGAGAAGATCTGAAACTCTTTATTGAAAGAGAGATGAACCTTTGAAATTATGCATCGATTATCGATGGTGGAATACGATAGTTGTTGAAAGTGAATATCCTCCGTTGGGGATAAATGATCTGTTAGATCAGAAAAGACACCTGTGTATACTCTAAGGTTGGTTTACGACTGGAGTACTGATATTGTAGTGACATGATGTCATATGATTATCATTGTCGTTGTGATGATTAATATATATCATCAACTTAGAGTAAAGGGGATGCAGGTGTGTGGAGACGATAATTTCATACTTAGTATGAATTCTATGAGTTGTGATTAAGTTGTTAGACTAATTAACGATTTAATAGCTACTGGATTTGAGAATCGTGTATCCTGGGCACGATTGGATCAGTTTATGGTTGTTGGAGTTGCATAATATGGCCACTGTTGATTGTGGTAGATGGAGTTGCGCACTCGACCACCGTAGATGGTGGTTTACCTTGTATGTTTTGGTTAGTACGGTAGATGTGGATAGAATGTCTTAGCATTACTATACCACAGACTTGTTTGACAAAGGCGATGTTGGAAATCATTTAGTCGAAAGCTGGTGAAACCAGTTTACAAGACCTAGATGGTGATTAACTTTTACATGAGTATTAGTTAATCATTCCGGAGTGGATAAAAGGATGTTGTACGCAGATGCATCGTTTTAGGGATCGGAACGATTCCGATGCAGTTGAATGAGGCATATCTTATGCCTACGTCAGTTAGGAAACTACGAGATAGTCTGTCATATACATGACATGACTTTAGTATTAATTGTCTGGATTTATGGATATATGGAGCAGGAATGCTCATGAGATTTTAACTAACTACTGGGTAGCTAGTATAAAGTTGCAACTTGAGAGATTGGTCGCTATAGTCTTCCATGCACTTACAGTGTGTGTGGAGTGTATCTTGGAAGGTTGATGGACTTCTCTTTTGAGAAGATAATTCTCCTTCTCTGATAAGGATAGTGTGTTCCGGACACGCGACCAATCATGGAAGAGTCGTTATAGATAGCACATCATTCGAGATGGGCTATGTACCTTGGTGGTACTTGGAGGTATTGAGAGTTGAAACGTTTATACTGGTGAAATGGTATAAAGAGAGTTATAGCAGATTTTGCTGCTCGATGTTAGTATGCTAGTAAGTGAAGGCTGAACATCAGAAACTCGCTGGATTGCTCTATAAAATTCCGATTCCAGAATGGAAGTGGGAGCATATCACGATTGATTGCGTTACGGGATTGCCTAGAACCCGTAAAGGACGTGATGCGATTTGGGTGATTGTGGATCGACTAACCAAATCAGCTCACTCTCTGCCTATGCGTGGAACGGACTTGTTGGATCGTCCGACAGAGTTGTATTGCGAAAAGATTATCAGATGACGTGGGGTACTTTTAAGTACCATATCGAATAGAGATTCGCGATTTACCTCGCGATTTTGGCAGAGTCTGCACCAGACTATGGGTACAGAGCTTCGGCTTAGTGCAACGTTTCATCCGCAAATAGATGAACAGTCTGAGTGTATCATTTAGATGTTGGAGGATCTATTCAGATCTTGTGTCGTGGATTATGGAGGTGCAGCTTATCGGTTGACTTTACCTCCGACACTTGCGGGTGTTCATAACGTATTTCATGTTGTTATATTGAGGAAATACGTGTCGCATGTTGATTATGTTCTGAAAGAGGTTTCGATGCTACCTCTGTATAATGCGACTTACGAGGAGATTTTAGTGCGTATTTCTGGTCGCAATGAGCGTCAATTGTAGAACACAACCATCCGACTCATAAAGGTTGGATGGCAGCGTCATATTGATGAGGAGGCTACTTAGGAGCTGGAAGACACTATCCGAGCTCGATAGTCTCATCTGTTCACTTAAGGAAGGTATGTGGTCCTTTCGGAAACTTGCTTGAAATAATTTTGCATGTTAGTACGAAATTTGGGGACCAAATTTTAATAAGTGGGGGAGAATGTAAGATACGGCAAAAAAAAAAATTAATTATGGTTAGGAGGTAATTACATCTAACCTAGCTTAAGAAATTTTAATAGTTCAATTAACCTAGGGTTAATTGAATTTTTGGGTTAATGGATTATAGGGTAAGAACCCAAAAAGGGATTTTTGGGTAAGCCAACCCGTTAAACGAAAAGCTATCCGACCCGTTAATCGCTTAATGCCGCCGTTCTCCTCTTCTGTTCCTCGCCGCCGAAACAGCTACTTCCGTTTCTTTCTCTTCTCCACGCTCGAGCTTGCCCTAGCGCTGCCGCTTCGCCTGATCTCCGCCCGATCCTATTCTCCGCGATCTTCTCCTTCCCCTACTTCATTCTTTCGCCGTCGGCTCTTCTTCGTTCCTCCTCTTCCGATCCAACAGTAGCGAGCGCCACGCCTCTTCTGATCCAACAGCAGGGAGCGCCGCGCCTATTCTAATCCCATCGTCGTCGCTCCTTTGCCTCCGTATCGAGCCGTGATAACTGTCATTTTGTTGTATTATTTTGGTACTTAATATCACTGTTTTTATCCTCTCGAGTGATTTATTATTGATTATTTGTATGTTTTATGAGTTTGGATTCATTTTGGACCTTTTTGTAAATTCTCCTATATTTTGGACTTATTTGCGAATGTTATCTTTATTTGTAGGAGATCGAGATGAGCCACTGGACTAGACTCAAGTTAGATCAAATATGGCTTCATCTGGGGTCGTAATGGACATTTCAAAATGATTTAATCTGAGCCCTTCATCCAGATTAGAAGGCAAATCAAATCAAGGGTTCATATCTGAGCATTATAGACCGTCCGAAGAAAGTGATTGATTCTGAGCCATCCATCTGGATCTGGAGCGATCCGGCCCGTACATTAAGATCTACACGTCTTGGCCGTTCATCCGGACCGTTGGATCGTGATTATACCTTCAGACGGATCAGATCCGTCCATTGCAAATCAGACTGATTTCAGCCGTTGGATGGAGCACCTAATTAAGCGATTAATATATCATCAAGCCCTAGCTTCAAATGGACGGCTGGGATCGATGAAGCTCAGATCGGACGGCTCAAAGAATTCATTTAATAAAACCTAACTTTAACAAATAAGTAAGCAGGCGTTTCTGAGCGGACACCCACATAGCACTCCGGCGATAATTCCAAAGAATCCTGTGGTCTTCCCACCATTCCATCCGCGAACTTTTCCCTCTTGGTCAAAGTGAGCTCGCAGCAAAGATTGGCGGCGGCGGCCATCGACCGAGCAGGGGAGTGCGTGCGTCTTCACCGGCGATCTTCCGATCCATTACCACCGGAGCTGAGCATTCCAGCTGGACGTGGTCGCAGAAGGCTGGAGGTGATTTGCTACCGCTGGTAGCGCGAATATATTCGGCCCGATCCCATCCACAATAGCGCCGTGATTCGGCCGTGCCATCTCCGCATGAGCCATTCAACCCGGCCGCTGTGGTAGCGGTAGCATCGCATCCATCATCGAAGCCGTGGATTACCGAATCGATTCACCTCTCATCGGAATGACGAGAGATCCGCATCCCGAGACCCTTTCGAGCCGCTCTGACGTCAGAGGTCACCGGAGAGGGTGGTACCTCTCCTGTTTGTGGTTGATCGCTGATTTATTTTATTGTGATTCTGTTGATTGATTGTGTTTTCATTTGCATTTGCACGTGTGTTTTCCTTCGTATTTGCACTTGTGTTTTCATTTGTGTTGTCACTGGTGTTATTACATTGTGTTTGCATTAGTGTTTTCAATTGTGTTTTCGCTAGTGTTTTTAATATGTGCTTTCACCAGTGGCCTTGAATTGTGTTTTTACTAGTGTTCGTAACTTGTGTTTTCACTAGTATCTTACTTTGTATTTTAATCTGCGGTTTAACTTGTATTTTATTCTGTATTCTAACTTGTGTTTTAACTCGGGTCGTAGTTAGAGTTTGATTTGTGTTATGCTTTAGTTGTTAGGTTAGTTTCATTTACATTTATAGTGACAAAGTAAGGTGCCTGGTTGAATTGCATTTCGTTTCTTGCATTTCGTTTACTGCATTTTTAGTGAATGTTTAGCTACTGTGTCGTATAGTGACAGTGCGGTGCATGGTTGAATTGTTCACATTTATTTGATCACTGTGCCGTATAGTGACAGTGCGGTGCTTGGTCGCTTTCTTTTCTGCCTGTTAGTTTAGTTTTTCAGTGACTGTTTGACTACTGTGTCGTATAGTGACAGTGCAATGCATGGTTGAATTGTTCACATTTGTTCGATCATTGTACCGTATAGTGACTATGTGCGTGATCACTTACTTTGCGCATTAGGATAGTTGTTTGTTACTTGTTATTTGGTAGTTAGATTTACTTGCATGCTTAATTCCCATGTTTGCTTTTGATTTTGCATTTTGATTGTTTTGATAAATTATGAAAACCCGTGTTTACTTCGCTTAAAAACAAACGCCCAACCATTAGGTTCAAGTTGGGAGATGACCCAGTCACCCTATACTGCATTAGTGTAGTTAGGGGTTCGTAAAAATAATTTGGGAACAGTATTGCGACACTAATTCACCGCTCTATCAAATTTTGTACTGAGGGGGACTCTAATGGGTTCGCTTTGTCTTTAAACCGTAGTAGTTTGTTTGTTTGTTTTCTTTTTATTATTGTCTTTCTTATCATTTATATTTGTTTCTCATTATATTTGTTTGTGTGGATGACTAGGTCTTGTGATCATCTATTTGAATTTTGCGTGATTTTTCTCTTCCCTCGGAGGCCCACCTAGGAAGGGTGTTGTTGAAGAAAAGGCTAGGGAAGCGATTCCCAAGTATGCTGAGGTTTTGTTTCACGAGAAGTTGTACTCTTTCTATGGAGGACCTATCAGGCCCTCTTTTTATGTAGACCAGGATATGGATTTGTGTAGGGACTAGCGCTTGCGATGCCCCAAGGATCACTTCCATCGATGTTTGTGAGAAATGTTATTTCATGGTCGAGTATGGGATATCTTGGATTATATTATCTCTGTGTATGATATTGAAGTAGATCCTGTTAAAATTCATGCTATATATTCTTTATCTTACCCCGCTTCTGTGCGGGAAGTTGTGCTTTTCTAGGTCATGCAGGTTTCTACAGACATTTTATCAGAGACTTCAGTCAGATTGCCCTACCCTTGACCAAATTGTTGCAGAAGGAGGTGGTATTTGGTTTGTGACAGATTGCGATAGAGATCGAGCCCACCCCCATAGCAGATTCTTTTCCAGATGAGCAACTTTTTCACCTGTAGGGTAAGACACCATGGTATGCAGATCTTGCTATTTATTTAATTGCCGTGTTGTACCTTCACATTTTACTCATGCACAAGTCCAGAAATTGAAAAGTGATGTCAAGTATTATGTATGGGATGATCTTTATCATTGAAAATTTTGTAATGATCAGATTATTAGATGATGTGCACTTGATTATGAGTTTCATTCCATATGTATTTACTTTTTGTTATTCTCTGGCTTGTGGGGGGTATTTTGGACCCCAAAGAACTGCTAGGAAAGTTTTATAGTTTGATTTGTATTGGCCCACCTTATTTCATGATGTCTCTGAATTCTACAAGTCTTGTGAGCGATGTCAACGAACAGGGAACATAGGACGTAGAAATGAAATGCCTCAAAAACTTTTGTTATTTTGTGAGATTTTCGATATTTGAGGTATTGATTTTATGGGTCCTTTTCCTGTATCTTTTGGATTTCCATATATTCTTTTGGCATATGATTATATTTCTAAATGGGTGGAGGTCATCCCCACCAGGACTGATGATTCTCTAGTTGTTGTGGATTTTGTTAGGTCTCACATATTTTGCAGATTTGGAGTTCCCAGGGCGATCATTAGCGATCAAGGGTCTCACTTTTGCAATGAGACTCATGAAGTGTCGAGCAAAGAGATCAAGTATATACTTTGGAGAATACGGTGGGGCGCATACATGATGATGCTTCTTCTCGACATGAAAGGAGTGTGTTCTTTATTTATCTGCATTTATTTTCTTCCTTTCATTCGGAATAAATTGTATGGGTTGTGTGTTTGTTTGCCTTTTTACCTAGGTTTGTTTGTCTGTTGTTGAGTCAAATAATATTCTCTATGCATGCCTTAGTATCATTTCAGAGGTGGTAAAAATTAGTTAAGTTTGATCATCAAATTGTGGATTTTCGTGTATGATAGGAGACTTCACCTGCATGCAGTCACTTGTTATGATGGTGAACTTTTTATTGATAGTCTAAGCTTGATGTTTATTCACCTAGTGAGGTTGCAAGCCATTTTTATCATCTACCCACTTTTGTGTGATAACACATGTGATTCTTGTTACTCTAGAACTTGCTTTGAGTCTTTTCAAAACCGCAAAGAACATTTACTTGCATGAATATGATGAAGGATTTCATTCTTGACTCTTTTCTTGACTTGGTTTGATTGTCTAATCCACTTGATACTTCCATCTTCCATGTCTTACTTGTCATACCTCTTCATTTGCTATCCATTGTCTTTGTATCTTTGTGGATTATCTTTTTCATATCTATTGCTTTCCATGTTGGAGGAATAGTTTGATGGATTGTATTGTCCGAGACGACAAAATTTTATGTGTGGGGGAGGAGTTATATTATTTTTGTTGGAAATATGATATGGAAGATATAGTTTTCAGAGGTCATTGGTTCTGAGATATATTTGTCTGTGATTAGTACTTGAGTTTCTGCACACAAAAAAAAAAAAAAAAAAAGGAAAAAAAAAATGGCGCCATTGATGTTTCTTTTGTAAAAAAAAAAAATGTGCAATTGTAATGCAGGCAAATTGAATTGCAATGTGTTGGATAGAGCCATTTGAGCCTGAATCAATTCTAAAGTTTCCAATTATCCTAGCCTCTTCATATCTTGAGTATTTCATGAGCAACTCATCAGATTTATTTCTCCAATTCTTCTCTTGTTTCCTATTCATTTGTACCTTTGTCTTGTACTACTCTTTGCATACTTTATCTGTTGTCTACTTTTGATCTCATTCTGATTCCTGATAAATCCTTTTGATTCATGTATGAGATGTATTGATAGCAGTAGAGAAGTAGATGATAAGCAAGCATATGGTAGTACAAAATTGCATGTTGTTTTGAGGGCGCCCCACTCCTAAGTTATTATGTGAGCATCAGTGCATATATCCATTTTGGGAGGTTTTGTATCAGGCTTAGTCTATTTGATTGATCGTAAATCATCATACATGTTGATTGTTGTAGGAGTTGGATCTTTTGAATACCCTAGATCCTGATGAATTTGGTGATCCTAAGTAACTTATTTTTTCTGTCTCTGAATTATTGATCTAGGTATTGTTAGGGGAATGAGTTAGGGTGTTAGTGTTTCTTTATTTTCATTATTGCTCGGGACGCGTAAAAATAAGTGTGGGGGAATTGATAACTGCCATTTTGTTGTATTATTTTGGTCCTTAATATCACTGTTTTTATCCTCTCGAGTGATTTATTATTGATTATTTGTATGTTTTATGAGTTTGGATTCATTTTGGACCTTTTTGTAAATTCTCCTATATTTTGGACTTATTTGCGAATGTTATCTTTATTTGTAGGAGATCGAGATGAGCCACTGGGCTAGACTCAAGTTAGATCAAATATGGCTTCATCTGGGGTCGTAATGGACATTTCAAAATGATTTAATCTGAGCCCTTCATCCAGATTAGAAGGCAAATCAAATCAAGGGTTCATATCTGAGCATTATAGACCGTCCGAAGAAAGTGATTGATTCTGAGCCATCCATCTGGATCCGAGCGATCCGCCCGCATTAAGATCTACACGCCTTGGCCGCTCATCCGACCGCTTGATCGTGATTATACCTTGACGGATCGATCCGTCCATCGCAAATCGACCGATTTCAAATTAGCTTGGATGGAGCCTAATTAAGCTTAATATATCATCAAGCCCTAGCTTCAAATGGACGGCTGGGATCAGATGAAGCTCAGATCGGACGACTCAAAGAATTCATTTAATAAAACCTAACTTTGCGGCGACGCTCCACACATAGCACTCCGGCGATAATTCCAAAGAATCGTGGTCTTCCTCCATTCCATCCGCGTACTTTTCCCTCTTCTGGTCAAAGTGAGCTCGCAGCAAAGATTGGCGGCGCTCATCGACCGAGCAGGGGAGTGCGTGCGTCTTCACCGGCGATCTTCCGATCCATTACCACCGGAGCTGAGCATTCCAGCTGGACGTGGTCGCAGAAGGCTGGAGGTGATTTGCTACTGCCGTGGTAGCGGCAGAATATATTCCCAGTTCCGATCCCATCCACAATAGCGGCCGTGATTCGCGCTGTGCCATCTCCGCAGAGCCATTCAACCTGCTGCCGTGGTAGCGGTAGCATCGCATCCATCATCGAAGCTGTGGATTACCGAATCGATTCACCTCTCATCGGAATCCGACGAGAGATCCGCATCCTGAGACCCTTTGAGCTGTTCGGTATTGTCGTAGGTCACCGGAGAGGGTGGTACCTCTCCGGTGTTTGTGGTTGACTGTTGATTTATTTTATTGTGATTACTGTTGATTCAGTATTGTGTTTTCATTTGCATTTGCACTTGTGTTTTCCTTCGTATTTGCACTTGTGTTTTCATTTGTGTTGTCACTGGTGTTATTACATTGTGTTTGCATTAGTGTTTTCAATTGTGTTTTCGCTAGTGTTTTTAATATGTGCTTTCACCAGTGGCCTTGAATTGTGTTTTTACTAGTGTTCGTAACTTGTGTTTTCACTAGTATCTTACTTTGTATTTTAATCTGCGGTTTAACTTGTATTTTATTCTGTATTCTAACTTGTGTTTTAACTCGGGTCGTAGTTAGAGTTTGATTTGTGTTATGCTTTAGTTGTTAGGTTAGTTTCATTTGACCAGTGTACCGTATAGTGACAGTGCGGTGCCTGGTTGAATTGCATTTCGTTTCTTGCATTTCGTTTACTGCATTTTTAGTGAATGTTTAGCTACTGTGTCGTATAGTGACAGTGCGGTGCATGGTTGAATTGTTCACATTTATTTGATCACTGTGCCGTATAGTGACAGTGCGGTGCTTGGTCGCTTTCTTTTCTGTCTGTTAGTTTAGTTTTTCAGTGACTGTTTGACTACTGTGTCGTATAGTGACAGTGCGGTGCATGGTTGAATTGTTCACATTTGTTCGATCATTGTACCGTATAGTGACAGTGCGGTGCGTGATCACTTACTTTTGCGCATTAGGATAGTTGTTTGTTACTTGTTATTTGGTAGTTAGATTTACTTCTTGCATGCTTAATTCCCATGTTTGCTTTTGATTTTGCATTTTGATTGTTTTGATAAATTGTGAAAACCCCCAGTGTTTACTTCTGTTTAAAAACAAACGTCCAGCCATTAGGTTCGTTGGGAGATGACCCGAGTCAGTCCTATACTGCATTAGTGTAGTTAGGGGGTTCGGTAAATAATTTGGGAACGGTATTGCGACACTAATTCACCGCTCTATCAAGCCGCCGGAGCGATTTGTTGCCGCCGCCACCTGAGCTCGCTGCACAGTCGTCGGAGCAAGGTTAGGGCGCGATCCTTTACTGGATTTCAGTCGGTTTCTGCCATTACTGGACTCGCCACCTCTTCCCTATTTTTTTTCTGATCTTCACTTGCGCGCCAGTGGCCAAACTTCGTTGCGAGCAGCAACGCCGCCAGGAGCGATAGTTCCGTCCTGATCTTCTTCTTCCTCGTGTTCTCATCCATGGATGTCGCCCCATAGCCGGAGGCTAAGCCAGCCACAACGCGAGGTGAACTCTTCAATGAGCATCGAAGAAGCAGTGTTCTGCTCAGCGAGTTCTACACAGTCTCATAAACCGACAGCAACAAGTTTCCGACGAACGGAGCAAATTGGGAGGAGCACCGTCGGTGTAGCTTCAAGCGCAGGTATATCTTGAGCTTTCATTTCTCTGCTGTGCAGTGTGTTATTGGTGTGATTTCGTGAGTTCAATGAGGGGTTGTACAGTGGGGTGAACCGAATAGTATATTAGACTGGGGGGAGTGAGCTGTGAGAGTGGTTGTGTGGTTGTGCTGCTCTTTTAGGGACATTGGCTGTTTCTGTGAGTGAGATGTAGATCGAAGTTTGGGTTAGTTCTGTTCACTTCGAGTTTCTGGTAAGGTTTGAATTAACCTATAGGTTCTTTCCGATTTATATTCTGCATCCTGGATTATTCTGCTGTGGTGTTGAATTTAGATTACAATCACTTCTCAAGCTAGTGATCTTTCGTTGTTGTGTTGTTACGATGTCTGTGATTGGTTGAATCGCAGGTTCCTTCAGGTGAACAAGCTGGGTGGTGGTCGGTAGTAAGTTTCGGCTATAGATCTATTGTGAGTGTGGATTGAGGAAATGGTGGTATGAGATTTGCTTATGTAGCTAATCTGATATGGGGTCGGTTTCCTTGATTTTTGGTACATGTATATGTGGGTAATTTCCTACCTGGTCCAAGTAGATGTATTGCATTCAGATTTAGTTATTGATATGATCATGTTAGGTGTTCATATTACCTTGACTCTGTTCTTTTTATCGTATGCTTGATCCTTTACCGTTGGCTATTAACTCCATTGTTGATATCATGTTTATTTTATCATGATTAGGAGTTATACATATAGGTGATGCAAGTAACTTAGAATTGGTTTATGTTAAGTGCAATTAGTAAAGTTCGGATGACAACCTGATTGTACATTGGGCAAAAAGGTCATCCGTAGGTAGATAATGTCTTTAACCTAGGGTTAGTTCTAGTACCCTTAGGTTGTATGTTACCATCGAACATGTATTGTGTAAATGGTCAGAGGAATGATACTTAGGGTATCGCTACGGATCGGTGGTCCTAGCTTGTTATAATTAGATTGGTATGACTCTCTACAGGATAGAGAGTATTATGATCAGTTGAGTACGACTCTCTGCAGAATAGAGAGTGCGTTGATTTGGTTAGTATGATTCTCTGTAGAATAGAGAATCTATGGTGGATGTCTGTATGTGAGACATTGCATTCATGTCATTTGCATGCACGCTGACGATGAGGTCTCCCTTGTGGTTGAGAGTGTCGCTAGTCATCTTGCCTCCACGGTTACTCATAGGAGGAGTAACCGGTGTGAGGGCAGAGCATTGTGGTGCCGCACTCTACCACTATAGACGGTGGTAGTTGGATTTACGTGTCGTAGTCCTGCGTGTGTGGCACTCAACCACTCATGGGTAGTGACTGTCGGAGTGGCCAACAGCAGGGACCCCCATCGTGTAGCTTGCTCTTTACGCTTATATGCTACTCGATCATACTGCCCACTCGACCACTCGAGAGTAGTGGTTGGTGTTGAGTTGGGACAGTTGTCATGCTCGAGACACCGAGGCCACACTGGGGTCGTGGTAGCTTTAGGGTGAGCCGACATGACCATGCATGTTGCATTGCCGTATCTTATGGCGCTTTGCATATTACCATATATATATACATATATGCATGTATGTATATATATGGATGGTTGAGATTAATATATATATGGATACAGTCTATATATATATGCTTATTGTGATGATGCATTTGATTGTATTATGCTTGCTGCATTTGATTGTACATCATATTCATGCATGTTTCTTGCATATGTTATACAGTTGTGTTGGATATTGGTATGTGTTGGATAGACCATAGATACCTTGGCCTAGAGCATGAGTAGATTATGTGTTGGTATTACTCTTCCTGTTATATATATGTTGGATATATGTTCATGTTGGATCAAAGTAGCGTAGCAGACTTCAAGTATGTCTGCATTTTATGTTATTCATTTCAGTTAGACGGTATATGCTTGTATTTATATACTATGCTAATATACCTGTTGTACATCTAGATTATGTTGTCAAAATACATGTGATATTACATATATACATGTTTTCTATTACCTGTTGAGTTTTACTCACCACCCCCGCGGACCCTGGGTTTTCTGTCGCCCAGGTAACAGGTAGCCGACTTCGTGATGGACTTGGAGCACCGCTGGCTGGCATCATCTCATCTCAACTTCGAGAGTTCGGATTTTTGGTGTTCTCATTTGTATTCCGTTATGGATTTGTTTTATGTGATGATTGTAGTGGTGACTATTGATGTTGTACCCCTTTTCTTCCTTTCTGATTTTATTATGGTGTCCTGAGTCGGTGTTAGTCATACCGGTATGCATGTGTGTTGTCGTTTGTGAGATTGTAGTATGTTTCCGCTGTGTCTTGTGTAGTTTTTGATTTCATATATATATATATTGTTGTTATTGTGGGCCTACGGGCCTTGTATTAACCCGAAATGTTGCCACGTACAGGGGAGATGTCGTCCGTTTGATTTTCGGTTCGGCATGCTCTCGGGGCGTGACACCTTAAACACTTAAATAACAATACCATACCTAAAGTGATATAATAAATACCTAATTTTCATCAAATAATACTCCTTATGGCCCTTTAACTACTCGAATTCAGTTAAAAAACTACACTTGAAATTTAATTTTGAATGACTTATTTGACATTTATCAAATAAATTATAAGATATCTAAAGTGATACAACGAGTATCTAATTTTTATTAAGTGTTACTTGACGTGACCCCTTAAACACTAAATAATAATAGAATACCTAAAGTGATACAACGAATACCTAATTTTTATCAAGTGATACTTGTTATGGCCTTTTAACTACTTGATTCGGTTAAAAAACTATACTTAGAATTTAATCTTGAATGACTATTTGGCATTCATCAAATAAACTATAGGATATCTAAAGTGATACAACGAATATCTAATTTTATCAAATGGTACTTGATTTGACCCCTTAATCAATTAAATAACAATAGAATACTTAAAGTGATATAAAAAATGTCTAATTTTTATCAAGTGATACTTGTTATATCTCTTTAACTACTCGAATTCGGTTAAAAAAATTACGCTTAGAATTTAATCTTGAATGACTTATTTGGCATTCATCAAATAAATCATAGAATATCTAAAGTGATACAACGAGTATCTAATTTTTATCAAGTGCTACTTGATGTGACCCCTTAAATACTTAAATAATAATAGAATACCTAAGGTGATACAATAAGTACCTAATTTTTATCAAGTGATACTTGTTATGGCCCTTTAGCTACTCGATTCGGTTAAAAAACTACTCTTAGAATTTAATTTTGAATGACTTATTTGACATTCATCAAATAAACTATAGGATATCTGAAGTGATACAACGAATATGTAATTTTTATCAAGTGCTACTTGGCGTGACCCCTTAAACACTTAAATAACAATAGCATACCTAAAGTGATACAACAAATACCTAATTTTCATCAAGTAATACTTGTTATGGCCCTTTAACTACTCGAATTCGGTTAAAAAACTACACTTGAAATTTAATCTTGAATGACTTATTTGACATTCATCAAATAAATTATAGGATATCTAAAGTGATATAATGAGTATCTAATTTTTATCAAGTGCTACTTGAAGTGACCCCTTAAACACTAAATAATAATAGAATACCTAAAGTGATACAACGAGTACCTAATTTTAATCAAGTGATACATGTTATGACCCTTTAACTACTTGATTCGGTTAAAAAACTACACTTAGAATTTAATCTTGAATAACTATTTGGTATTCATCAAATAAACTATAGGATATCTAAAGTGATACAACGTATTGGAGTATTGGGAATACAATCAAAGTCCCACATTGGTAAGACATGGAAAAAATCATGTACTTCTAAGATGAAAAGATATCTCCATTGGTATGAGGTCTTTTGGGTAAAGCCCAAAAACAAAATCATAAGGGCTTAGGCCCAAAGTGTACAATATCATGCCATTGTGGAGATATGTGAATCTTATAGGCACTAACAATTGGTATCAGAGTCATGGTTCATGTCAAGTCATGAACCTCAAACGAAGGAAATTGAGCTCCCATGTCCGAATCAAGAGAACCAGACACCAGGCAGGAAGTCCAGTTGGGTCGGGAGGATCGAACAACTGGCAGGAAGTCCAGTTGGGTCAGAAGGGCTGGACAACTAGCAGAAAGTCCAGCTGGGTCAGGATAACCAGGCAGTTGGCAGGAAGTCCTGATGGGTTGAGGATCGAACATCAAACAGAGGATGTCCTTCGAGGATAGATAGGCTTGAAGGAGAGGGGGGTCAATGTGGTCCTTCGTTTCAGGGGGGGATTGTTGTAGTATTGGGAATACAATCAAAGTCCCACATTGGTAAGACATGGAAACAATCATGTGCTTATAAAATGAAAAGATATCTCCATTGGTATAAGGTCTTTTGGGTAAAGCTCAAAAACAAAACCATGAGGGCTTAGGCCCAAAGTGGACAATATCATGTCATTATGGAGATATGTGAATCTTATAGGTACTAACACAACGAATATCTAATTTTATCAAGTGGTACTTGATGTGACCCCTTAAACAATTAAATAACAATAGAATACTTAAAGTGATACAAAAATACCTAATTTTTGTCAAGTGATACTTGTTATATCTCTTTAACTACTCGAATTCAGTTAAAAAACTACACTTAGAATTTAATCTTGAATGACTTATTTGGCATTCATCAAATAAACCATAGGATATCTAATGTGATACAATGAGTATGTAATTTTTATCAAATGTTACTTGGCGTGACCCTTTAAACACTTAAATAACAATAGTATATCTAAAGTGATACAACAAATACCTAATTTTCATCAAGTGATACTTGTTATGACCCTTTAACTACTAGAATTCGATTAAAAACTACACTTAGAATTTAATCTTGAATTTGATATGTAATTCAATATCGTACTTATTTGTATTCATCTATAATATTTATTGGTAATCATCCACAATACGTAATTTGATATCATACTTATGAATATTCATTTATAATACTCGTTAGTATTCATTCATAATACTTATTAGAAAAGCTCAAGTATTCCACCCTTCACAATAAATGCTATTCTGGATACATGCGCCACCACATGCTGTATTAATCAAGACTCAGTACCAAAGGCAGCCTTGGAGGAAAATCCTTTTGTGGTTCACTTCAGTAGCATTACATCTAAAGCAACAGCAAACATGAAGCTCAAAGGAGGAAAGATGATCATTGGGGGAAATAGTTTTAGAATTCCTTATACCTATGTGTTTCCTATGAGGCTCGGAGGAAATATCTAGATGATACTGGGTTGTAATTCTATACGAGCAATGCAAGGAGGAGTCAGGATTGAAGGTAACTCAATAACCTTTTATAAAAATTTGACAACCTTAGATACTCTGTTGTTTGCCCCTACTACAGCTGCAATTGAAGAATTAGAGCTTGAAGAAAATGATTATATTCATATTCAGGAGATGGTGCATTATTCGGCATGAATCACACAACAAAAATTCCGAGATAAATTCCAAGGGGTGTTAGCATAGTTAAAAGGTCAAGGGTTCATCGGAGAAGATCCCCTAAAACACTGGACCAAAAATCAGGTACTCTGCAAACTAGATAGAGAAGGCTCAAGTATTCATTCTCGGGAAAGAGTATGAGAAGGCTCATACTCAAGTATGGAGTCTTGTACTTGGAAGAACCGAGTACAAGAGACTCGAAATTAGGAGTGTCGAGTACAAAAACACAAGTAATGTTGGGTACTCAATTAGTCGGAGAAAGCAATATGTTTGCTGGACAATGGTACTCGACCAAGGTTCCTCGTACTCGGGAAATTGGTGGGATGCCTATAGAAGCATCTGGCCGAGTACGGAAACCCAAGGTTTGAGTACGAGAGAATCAAATTTGGGAGTGCTAAGTACAAATGTTCCAGACAATGAAATAAACAAAATATAATACCTAAATTATTTTTAAAAATACCAAAATTTAGTCAATGGATACTTATTTTGGCACATTAAATACTCTGATTCAATTATTGAATGACTTTAATTTGTTTGTGGGATTCATGAAATAAACCTAAATATTAGTCAACTAATACTTGTTTTAACCCCTTAAATATACATTGAAGTTAATATTAGTGACTTTTGTTTGACATTCATGAAGTAAAAATATGATATATAAATTGTTAAAAATGATACCTAATTTTAGTTAATGGATACTTATTTTATCTCATTAAATACCCTGATTCGATTATTGTGTGTGTGATTCGTGAAATAAAAATATAATACATAAATAGGTATAAGAAGTACTTAATATTAATCAATTCGTACTTATTTTGACCCCTTAAATATTAAAAAATTCGGCATGATCTTAACGCACGAATAACATACCATCACTACAAAAGTAGAAGAAGAAAAGGGCAAGACTAATACCATAAATCCAACACTCAAAGATCAATTCATATATCAAACATGAAATTATCATCCCACCAAAATACTGTTCTACAAATTCAAAATATCAGGACACCAATTTAAAACATAATTATATCTCCATCATCACCAATACATAACAACTATCAGAAAAGATCGTCGAAGCACTGACAACGTACTGATAAGTCATTTCAATCCTTTGAACAAGCCTCGTTTATCAGACAAAATGGCCAAAGCAATCCGAGCTCTATACTCTTCGATTGATGTGTCCCATTCTTCTTTCTAAAATGTTGGATTATCTCGGGAAAAGCATTCCCCCCATAGACAAATATAAACACCACAATTCAAATCATTTCCTTGTTGTCGACTCTTTATAGCAATTACTTCACCTATGCCAATATCACATTGTTCCACATTCCAAAGATATCTCAACAAAAATTTTGCCTACACAACCAATTCAAACAAACATATTTATCAAATCAATCATAAAAGATGTGTACAAATTTTTAAAATATAAAAGTAACTTATTTTTTTATCCAACTTACAAATTTCTTCGCTGCACATTTGTAAATAGGGCTACTAATAGAATTTTTCAGCGTGAAAGATTTTTCGCTTGGAGTATACACGAGCAAGAACCAATGTGCTTTATAATGCATAGGGAAAAGTATATGTTTACAACGTTCTAGGAGCTCTTTCTGTAGCTCTGACAGCTTGACCAATGAACTCTTAGTCAACTTTGATAAAAATACTGAAAAATTATTATCTATAATCCTCTTTTTCTTGGTATTTTCGAGCATAGTAATCACATCATTCTATAAAAAATTAAAAAATAATCATTAACTATCACTATGATGATAATATAAATCAAATACTATTAAGAGTATGTACCGAGACATTGGGAGACATGCAATATATTTCATGCCCATAGTTATTTTCTTTGTTGCTCAAAAAATTAAAATAGACATGAATGATGTCAGATCGTAGTTCGGTGTCAAACAAACACTGCAATAACTCATACCCATACAATAATACATCATCATCTTGCCAGACTACACCACTATAAAGCATAATACCAAACTTAGCAACTCAAAAAATAAAATAGCAAAATAAGATTTCAGAAATATTAAAGTAATATAAGATATTTTTACCCCAAAATATCCCCGCAGATGTTCTTCTCAATAATATTTTTTTCTTCCATTGATATTTTATCATGCCCATGAAAGTCTAATCTTCCTCGGAACTCCTATAGAGATTCCTCTACAGCACTATCAGCAATATCTTGAATATATATACTCATATCATCCTATATAGAAACAACAGAATATAGAAATACAAAATTCAATCAAAAAATTAAACACTACAATACTCGTCAAATATATAAAATATATGCAGGCATTGTAAAAAATATTTACTAAAACTACCTCATCCACAACTTGGGTCAAATATCGTTTACTCTTTCGCTTTGGGACAATACTAGGGGGTGTCATGTAGTCCGGATGTTTCTTTTTTTCAATCTATCTGTTCTTCTCTGAACAGTCTTCATAATAGATGATTTTGGATTATAAACAACCATCTCTTTCCCTTTTTCGGTGTTGCTACCTACATTATCATTATCTCTAGCATTTGTGTTCATTTGCACTTCATCTATAACCACTTTGAAAAAACTCTCCGACTTAACTTTGTTGTCTATGTTCATTGGTACTTTGTCGTCAACAATTTTGTTCAAACTTTCAACACTAGGATCAACATCTACAACTACATCTTTCTCGGTATGACCTTCATCATGCATATGTGGGGCATCCTTAAAGTCATATTGGGTTGTATCCTCTTCAACCACTAAATTTTTTTCCTTCAATACTTTAATCTCATTCTCAAGCCTTTTTATGTGATCCAACAATTCTGAATCACCGAGTCGAGAATCAACCTGGAAATAGAAATGTTAATTAAGCATGCTAATTGGTTGAATAATAGACTCTTAATAAATTTATTATCTTGGATTAAAAATTTTTACCTCACCAAACCTCTCTATATCATCAAGTACTTTTTCCTCTTGGAATGGCTTGATTGACACAATCTAAAAGTAAAAAAGATAAATTTTTAGTTCAATAACACATTTAAACCAAATTATACAATGATAAAGAATAAATTGCGCCAACTTTATTTGACCTCACCGCCATTAATGCAACCTCTGCACCTTTAGAATTAATAGGAATTTTGCTCTCTCCCCACTTGAATAATCGAGGAAAGCAATGTAAAACAAGAGGTTGACTAAGCATAGGAACTCTTTCATAAAACCAACCCTATACAAATACAATGATTAGCATTTACTCACTCAACAAATAACACATATATGCTAAAAATAATACCATCAGTCCAACTATGCAACCTCCCATATATGTTTTCTCTTTTTTGTCCACTTTGGAGTATCCAAGATGGTCTTCAATTTCAGCACGCAAAAATCTAAAAGTTGCATCTCCCCAATCATACTCAAAAAATGTTTCTAAATTGTCTAAGTATGGGAAAATAAAACTAGGTGTACCAAAATTGCTAATAGAAAATATAACACAATTAAAATGTAGCAAAATAAAAAACCTAAAAAAATCATCATTTTCTAATTCTTTATCCGCCAACACAAACAACTTCTCTATGATGATATTTCTCTTAACACATTTCATCCCCTTGAAATGTCGCTCAAGGAAGTTAGAACCCAATTTCAAATCGACGTTAACCAGTTGACCACGCTAGGTAAACCTATAACGATTGAGAACTCCCTAGAAGTGAATGACACCATGATGTTGTTTCCAAAACAAAAGCTGCATGTCTCTACTTCAAAGCATTTAAGCATTGCATAAACTCTTGAGGTGCTTATAGAAAGCTTTTGAATCTTCAACCAAGGTGCAAGAGATGAAGCCATGATCTTCTTTAATTATAGTTCACTTAGTTTGGGAACCAATTGTTC
Organism: Wurfbainia villosa; assembly: GCA_025175895.1. NCBI lineage: Eukaryota > Viridiplantae > Streptophyta > Magnoliopsida > Zingiberales > Zingiberaceae > Wurfbainia > Wurfbainia villosa. The sequence goes on from CM046006.1 coordinate 39,945,138, forward strand.
CATGACTGACATAAATTTTGTTGGGGAACACCTTGAGTAACCTTCTTTTCCACTTGGTCCAACATCTCCATCATTATCATCCGTGTGTTTTTTAGTCCTTGTCATTTCTAATTCACAAAAAACTTAATTAGCAATAATTTCAACAAAAATTTCAATAAAATAAGTTAATAAGAAACACAACATGACATATTAATTTAGGTAATACATTAAGCAATATAGGGCAAAATCAGTATCACAATAACTATCGATTGACGAAAGCTATAAACATATGCCACTAATATTAACTTTTAAATAATTTTTTTGACATCCTCAAATAATCGAATTTTGGTATTTAAATGACCAAAACAAGTATCGATTGACTAATACTAAGTACTTTTTCTACCAATTTAGGTATCATTGTTTTATTTCATGAATAACGCAAATAATAATCGAATCAGGGTATTTAATGAGCCAAAATAAGTACCTATTGACTCACATTAGATATAAAATCTTTTGTAGCAATTTAGGTATCATATTTTTACGTCATGAACATCAAACAAAATCCAATATTATTAACTTCAAAGTATAATTTATTTAAAACACCAAAATTCGATTCAGAATATTTCAGGCACAAAATCAAATATTTGTTGACTTAAATTAGATGCTCTTTATACCAATAAAAAAAATTATGTAATTATCACAAAAAATTTACCCAAAATTGTATGTAAAATCAGTACCACAATAAGAACCGATTGACGAAGGCTACAAACATAAGTCACTTAATATTAACTTTTAAATAATTTTTTTGACATTCTCAAATAATCAAATTTTGGTATTTAAATAGCCAAAACAAGTATCGATTGACTAACGTTAAGTACTTTTTCTACAAATTTCAGTATCATTATTTTATTTCATGAATAACACAACTAATAATCGAATTAGGGTATTTAATGAGCTAAAATAAGTATCTATTTACTCACATTAGGTATATAATCTTTTATAACAATTTAGGTATCATATTTTTACTTCATGAACATCAAACAAAAACTATTATTATTAACTTCGAAGTATAATTTTTTTACATCCCCAAAAATCAAATCAGAAAATTTTTTAAGCACAAAATCAAATACCTATTGACTCAAATTAGATACTCTTTGTATCAATAAAAAAATTTATGTAATTATCATAAAAAAATCATCTAAAATTGTATGTAATCAAGCATATTTACCTTGTTTAATTTTTTTTTACGCATTTGCTCGTTCCTCTCCTTGCTCACTCCTATGGCATTTGCTTGATGTTGTGGGTCGCTAGTGGTTGAAATAAGGGAGACAAAATGATTTTCAAGGGGGCAAGCAAACGGTTTGGTCAAGTGAGGGATGAATCAAGTGTTTAGGGTTATCGTTGGGGGGAGGGAAGACGATGACTTTTTGGGAAGAAATTTGCTGCTATCACATTTGCTGCCTCAAGTTGCTAGTGGTAAAGGTAGGAGAGTCGATGATTTTCAAGGGCGCAAGCAAATGGTTTGGTTGGGATCAACCGAGAATTTCTGTTAGAGGGAAGGGAAGAAGATGGGTTGTTGCAAGATGAATCGGTGGAAGAAGATGAATGAAAAAATTAATCAAATCTATGTAAATAATAAGGGTAAAAATGGAAATTCAGCGAGTTAAATTTAAGATTGGATGGTTGTCAGGTATCAAATCCTAAAAAAAATTATATAGGGACTAAATCCAAATATAAACAAGAGCAGAAAAATTTTACTCTAACTTGCCTATAAATCAAATCAACATTCATTCACCTATTTATCCGTCCGTCAAACTGATTTATCTTTCTATTTTTTTTTTTCCATTGTGAACTAAAGACATTTGAAAGAGGTCCTTTACTTCAACAGTTATATTGTTTATTTTTTAAAAAAAGTACATTTAAAATTAGCAATGTCACGCCCCGAGGGAGTCTCCGCCAGACGAAAATCCGGCAGCATCTCCCCTATACGGGTGACAACACCAATTTTAATACAAGGCCTACACGACCACTATACATCGGTCAACACGACCGGAACATACCACAACACAATATACATAATATGAGGCCTCAAGCCATCAACCAAAATAAGTAAAAGATCTAAAACATCAAGACCTACCCCTTCTGCCATCTGAGCAGGAACATACAACCAAAACGAACCGAATATAAGTCCACAAGGACATAACAAATATAACCAAAACATCCACCGGTATACAATCCAAACATAAATCCTAAACATATCCTCTAATAAAATCCCAATCCATACATAGTAGGGGAGTTAAGCTCTCATCTCCCGGTGTCATAGACCAGAGGAGGGATCCCTACCCGCTACCACGCTGCCTCATCGCTACCCATGAGCGGACCAGCGGAGCCTGACAGAGCAACAAGACACACCCTCCTGATGTACCACTAACCCATGAGTGACAGTGTGTGCATGTCATGTAACTGGTTGCGGGCTCAACAATAATGAAACCTCATCCAGCCAGCATGCAATCATGCAAAAATGGTGCATGATACTAAAGCATGTAAATCCTACTCAAAATACCTATCCGAATAATATGTACAATCAGTATGTACATATCCCTAATCCAAGTACTATGATCCAAATCAAACAGGGAGATATAATCAAATCCTATCACATGCATGTATCAAGTAGGCACCAAAAGCATACTAGGCATATAAACATGAAAAATTATTGTAAGCTATCCTAACTAGCATATCAACAATGACTATATCTAAAAGATAAGTCAAAATACCCGCCTGCTATAATGATCGAAATCATGAACTCTTCACGCCCGTAGACCGGTCTCGTGACCGAAACCTGCATAAAACATAATTACCATTAAGTCCAATCACACTACATCGATTAGATAAATTCTACATCGAACCTGTATTCACTTAATCTACCGAATACGAGTACAACACTCGATACACCCAATTCACCATCCACAGGATGAAACCAAAACCCGAATAGCTATCTCACAGATCAATACACATTCTGAACCATTCATAGCTCACTTAACATACCAATTACGGTCGTACAACCGACATCAACCCAATCAAAACCTCACAACCATTTCAAATAGAACATCTCAGCCCTCACAACCCCTTAGACCCATTCACTGCGATCACAGCCCTCACAACTATTTACAACCATTAATTCTCCCGCCCACAATCGTACGGTCGTTCACAGCTCAACTACAATAAACTCACAGCCACACATCTCTTCACACAACTGTACCATCAACGATTCCTAAATAGAACCCTCCATTCACACACCATACATTAATGCCTAGTAAAATCTAACAATTAATAAATGAAAGGAGGGTAAATCAAACTTACCAGCCCTAGGAATTCCCACAAAAGAAATTTCCCCCAAATCTCCTGTTCGTCGGAAAGCTAGAACTCTGCTGCCTCCTCCAACCTAGCAAGATTTGTGGCAGCGGCGGCGGCGCAGAGCTAATGCAGAGGTGCCGACGTCGCTTGAGGGTTGGCGACGCGAGCAAGAGAGGAGCGGCAACGGCGACGCCCGGTTCGGGCGAGGCGACGCGAGGAGGAAACAACGGAGCCGAGGCAACTCGACGCGCCCACCGAGACGGTAGGGGTCGCAACATCGCTACCAAGTAGCAAAGAATCAACTCGCGGCTGTCGTGACCTGGGCACAGGGAATGACGGCGAAGTGGTGGAAGCCCACGACGGCGATACAGAAGCAGCGGCGGCTCCATCGATCGAGGCGATGCCGACAAACAAGTCGACGCTGCAGGACGGGGCACACGACGGTGTGCGCGCGGCGACAAGGCTTGCGGAATAAGGTGGCGCGAAGAAGAAGAAAAGGTCGAGCCGGAAGAGAAACTGATCGCATGAGAAAGAAGAAATCGGGAACGACAAAGGGAAAGAATCGGGATGAGAGAAACCGCTCGCGCAGATGAGGAAGTCAACTCGCAGAAGGACCCGCTCGGGAATAAAAACGACGGCGAGAAACGACTCGTACGTTAACCCTAGGTTTTTAGTTAACACATTAACCCCTCAAAATCGATATTTCAAATAAGCCCTCCAAAAACTTATTTATTTTATCCTCGTAAATATCTCGTACAAACCCCATTTAATTCCTGAAAAAATTTCGGAAAAATTTATAAAATTCTCCAAAAATTCCGAAAATAATTTCTAAGATTATTTTCCTAATTTTAGCCATTTAATTTAGTATTTTAAATTTCAGTATTTAACAAGTAAAAAATTCAAAGACCGTCTGTAATCATCTATACATCTTGTGATTGGATATTCAAAATATCTCTTTATACTCCATTTTTTTTAAATATCATATTACTTTGGAGCAATTTTAAATAAAATTATTTTTATACACAGTAGCTTTGATCTATTCTAAGCTATTTTAAGAAAGAGCACGGACATATATTTTAAATATTAAATTATGAATAAGATATTATTTTGATAATATATATATATATATATATATATATATATATATATATATATATATATATATATATATATATATATATATATATATATATATATATATATATATATATATATATATATATATATATATATATACACACTACGGCGATTTATCAAAATATATATATATATATTATGAATAAGATATTGTCCACCATCCAATATGATACACACTACGGCGATTTATTAAAAAATGCGTCAAACAGCACTCCATACTTTCATATTTACCAAATAGCGTACTTAATTTCTTTTTTACCCCTCCCGTCAAACAGACCTGCACCACAGTCGTTGTGTTGGGATTGCAACGCCACTGTGGGGATGAAATTTGAATTCTCAACACCACGTTCGAAATTTTCACTGTGGTGCAGGTCTGTTTGGCGGGAGGAGTAAAAAGGGAATTAAGTACGTTATTTGGTAAATATGAAAGTATGGAGCGTTGTTTGGGCAATTCTAAACTTCACATGCGCTGTTTGATAAATTGTCGTATGCACTATAACTCAATCCTTGAATTCTAAGAAATTAGTCGATAAATAATAGAGGTGCTCACGGATGAATTGTGTAGGATAATATTTATATATATAGAGAAATAATCTCTTATACAACTCATCCGTGAGCATCCATAAATACTCTATTATCTACCGTCTGATTGGGTGTACATATACTATGACTTAATCCTTGAATCTTAGGGGATCAAATGGTAGAGAATGAAGGTACTCATGTATGATATATATATATACCATTTAGTGCGCTAGAGTGGGTGAATAGTATTTCGTCGATTTCTTCGTTTGATTGCGTTTGTACTCGTCTATAATTTATTAATACACAGCGGAATACAAAATACAAATACAAATAAATACAAAACACACAAACACAAGCACTATACAATATTTTTATATGGTTCGGAACCCTAGTTCCTACTCTACGACGACGCTCTAGCGATATGTTCTCACTATGAACTTCTCCTTCTTGGTATCACACCGAAGGTGGAGAAACCTCTTATAACAAGATTACACAAAGAGAATACAACCGAAAATGAAATACAAAAGCATGATATATATATCAATAATTCTCTACACAACTCATCCGTGAGCATCCGTGAGTATCTCTATTATCCACCTTCCTATCGGATGAGCACTATAACCCAACCATTGAACTTTAAGGGGTCGGACGATAGATAATGAAGTCATATATTAATTGTGTAGGATAACATTCTTGTATGTACGCGTGTGTATGTATATATATATATATATATATATCCAACACAACTCATCCATGAGCTCACGTGAGCACCTTCATTATTCATCGTCAGATCCTCTAAAGTTCAAGCTATTGAGCTATAGTGCTCATCCGATCGGACGATAATATAGGTGTAGGAGATCATTACTCTCTCTATATATATAACAATGGTCCTCTACACAGCTCATTCGTGAGCATCCATAAGAACCTCTATTATCCACCATTCGATCAGATGAACACTATAGTTCAATTCTTGAATCCTAGACGATTGGATGATGGATAATAGAAGTGTTACGCATGAATTTTATATATATATATAATTTAGATGTTTAAATTTCACCCAATTAAATTTTTGAGATAATTCATTGGGGAAAAAATATACGTATAATTAGAAACTCTTTTGATTTTATTTTATTTTCTGAAATTTGTACGAACAATAGTTCTCTCTCTTTCTTCCAAATCAACTTAAATAAGAGAGGAATTACATAGACATGACCTACAACCCCTCGAGTCAAAGGGCTACTCCTGAGAGTTGGAGGCTAGGGAAGGTCCACAGGCCAATGAACAAAAAGATCATAAATAAAGGCTACTATAATGCACACTGTGTCTTCCCCTAGCCACTACGCTGCCATCGCCATCAAACAGCAAAGTACAAAACAAGAGGATCATCACACATTTTGAGGGAGCTATGATGATGACGGCACCAATTACAAAGTAAGCAAATTTGTCCATTGTGTCTCACGCTGCCTTCAAGTCTATTTATAGTAAAGCAAAGCATGTCACCAACCATCCATTGCATGAGATTTCTTGCCCAAAAAAAAAAAAAACAGCCTTTCTGCCCCCCCCCCAATTCTTTCATGGTCTCGCATTGCGATGTCAGCCTTTCCATATCAACATCAGCAAGCTCCACTTCCAAAGAGCTCAAGAGACAATAAGACTACGAACACAGTTGGCCCTGCCATGGCCTCTCAGAAAAAGAAGAGAAAGAGCAGATATACCACCTGCTCGAGCTTTGAACAAGACAATGAAACCCAGGTAAGCCGCTGAAAAACACTTTATTGCCGAGCCATTATCGATTCATAGTTCTTTCTACGATTAGGGCCCAAAGAAAGACAGGGTTGGAAAAGCTGATCAGAAGAAGAGTGAGGCATCGAGTGGGTACATCCATGTGAGAGCCAGGAGAGGCGAGGCAACTGATAGCCACAGCCTTGCAGAAAGGGTAGTCTTCGAAACCTGCATGGTGTTGAATTTGTTTCAGCAATTCGCAGATTCTCGTGATTTGTTCTTGAATGATTATGATCAGGTCAGAAGGGAGAAAATTAGTCAGAGGATGAAGCTTCTGCAAGGCCTTGTACCAGGTTGTGACAAGGTAATTTGTTTCCCTGTCATTTCTTTTTTTTTTCCTCCCCTTTTTAGGGATTATAAGACATTTATTGCTTCGTTTCTTTTCATATATCACAAGGTTACTGGAAAGGCTCTGATGCTGGATGAGATAATAAATTATGTGCAGACCATGCAACACCAAGTTGAGGTGATCAACTTTCCTGCATGCATGCAGTTTGATGATATGCTCTAACTAGAATTTAACATTAATCTGCTTTCGTTTGCACAGTTTCTCACCATGAAGCTTGCATTGGCGAGCCCCAGATTCCATCACTTGGGAGAGGAGCTCACTGGCAGTGTGGATGAGCACCAGGTTCTGAAACAGAACTATTTAGCAATAGTATTATGGATTTCCTTGAGGTGATTTTGATGGATGCGGAACCTTTGATGTCAGAGAACTTGGAGCGTGCCGCAAACCTCAAGGCCAGACAGATCTGTGCCTCAAGCCAGTCCCATTCACCTAGCAGCTCCCGATGAAGTCCCTGAGCCGGACAACTCCGCGCAGCTTTTGCTGATGCAAGGCCAAGGGCCCATGCCCCCTTTTCTTCAGGTTCTTTTACTTCTTCCTCAATCACTCACACAAAAGACTTCTCAGGACAATTCCAAATTACATGGCCACACATAAACTGACGTTGTTGTTTTCCACACTGTACCATCAGGACAATGGCACTGATCTCCTCTTGCAAGTGGCTGAACAAGGACAAGAGCTCTTGAGTCAAGTAGTTCTCGATACCTTATATTTTCAGTCAATAAAATTAGCAGACAATTGAAAGGCATCATGATCAAGAGCCAGCAAATTTTTTTTTTTTTTTGGCTTGTTGTGAATGTTCCTACAGCATGTCAGACAAATCTTTGACTAGCAATAGAGCAACTTCTTGTGTACCAATCAGTTTGTGGCTCTGAGAAAGTCTCCAAAATAAAACTATTATGAGAAACCTGGATGAACATTGGGGATGAGAAGTCATGATGTCGAATGCACAGATCCCTAAAGATTTGCTCGTCGTCATTCATGATGTGCATGTATAAGAGAAGTAAACTATTTAATGACATCGAGGTCAGTGAGGGAGGGAGGGTTCTTGGTGAGGAACAGTGAGAGGGGTACTGCAGGGAGTTCTCTGTTCGAAGCAAAGGCAACAGCTCTTGGTGAACAGGCATATCTCGATTCCCTCGGTGACCATTGTTTTGGTTTGGGACAAGTGAGGCAGCTGCAGTTACAAGAGAGAGGCCGTTGATGGCTCAACAACATTGAGAAAGCGAGGTGACAGTAGAGGATTCAATGGTTTTGCTGTGTCAATGTGGCTTTTGTGTGCAATGCTGTGCTCGGAGCACATGAGCTCCGAAAGTTATTGATGCGTTTGGTTTACTAACTAAAATTGACAGAAACACAAAACAAAAACAGAAATTTTTTATTTTTCTTTTTCATAAAACAGAAAATAATTTTTTAACATTTTCTAATTTTTTAAAAAATATTTTTTTATTTTTTAAAAAATAAAAATGGAAACAGAAAATGATTTTCTGGAGTTTTTCAAAAAATACTTCTTTATTTTCTAGAAAACGGAGATAGAAAATATTAATCAAAATATTTTTTTATTTTTTCAGAAAATAAAAATAGAAAATAAATTTTTTTCTCTTTACCACATACCCTCTTAATTTCTTTGGAATTAAAATGGCTAAAAAGAAAAATATAATAGCCATAAAAACATTCTTCAAGTTATTGACCAAACATTCTTCAAGAGTGCTACCAGAAATAAATAAAAAATATATATAATATTAGTTTTTGCCTATATTTAGGGCGTGGAAGTTTTACTCACGTGCGGCATGGGATATTCCACCATCTTTACTGTTGAGGGCTGCTTGTGTTGGATAGAAAGGAAGGATTCTTACTTTGTGAGTTGCGCGCGAGTGAATCGAAAAACAGTTAAGTTTTTTATGCGAGTGCTACAAGGAGATAGTCGAAAGTTCTCCTGTGAAGCGCTTTGTGTGAAGACAAGCATTGTAGAGTTATGAGAATTCTTCTCTTGTTAAATAGAACAAGAGATCGCCATTGTTATCGGACTTAAGATTGTGGTGTTGTGGTAATATGGTGGAAGTTCGAGTTAGTCCTCGTGATTTCTATCCCGATTGTGAGCGTTTTGCGAGGAAAGTCTTGTTAGGGCAATCTCTTGCCGTGATATGGTTTTGATGGTGTGGCAAAGGGTTTAAGTTAGTTTGATATGTTGATGTGATATGTGCGTTGAAGTCGTGCAGGACTTAGTAATTCGCACATGGAGCCGTGGCGAGTTTCACATCTCATGACTCGTGCCTTGAGTCGGTGAAGGATAGCTTTGCGGAAGCCGTGCGCTTGGAGCATCCAAGGGACCGCCGGACGAGAAGCTTGGAGTGAAGTCGGAGGAAGTAGACTTCGGGGCAAGAGACGCGAAGGAGCATTGCAGAGCCGTGCGCCTGATGCTGCCGAGGGACGTGGCCGAGAACGAAGAGAACTTCGAAGGCGAGGGACTCCGAGAAATGAGAGTGAGCGATTGTAACCCGGGGAAGGGTAGCTCTTAGGTGAAACTTGGCCATTTGGCCAAGTGTATGGGTTGGCGATCGCTCGAAGTCGAGTGAGTTCGACCGTATACGATCGATCCGGATTGAGGCGCAATCGATCACATACGCGATCGGCCGGGATTATCAAGATCACCGAGCGGGCGCAGCGATCGGGTAGATAAGGGTTCGCCATTAACCGTTCGAGCCGATCGGGCGCCGACGGACGAGGTGATGCCGATGAGGTCCATCAGTCGACTGCCAAGAGTTCCGTTGGACTACAACGGTCGGGATCTGACGTGTTCGGAGGCCGTTGTAGTGACGGCAGTCGACTGCCAAGGGCGGCAGTCGACTGATGGCGGCAAACGGGAAGAAGTTAGCCCTCTCTATAAAAAGAGAGGGTGTAAGCCTTTGAGAGGCTAATGCTCTTACTCCAAACGATCTTCCTAGTGCCCCACAAGCTCTAAACTCTTCTTACTTGTCTTTACTTCAATCCTATTGTAAGAAGAGTGATCTTGGTTGTAAAGGTTACCTCCACCTAGATTTGTGCAAAGGAGAGACCGATAGTGATTGGTTTTGGCGGAGTGATTCACCGTGGACGAATCGGACCGTGGATTAGCGGCGTAGCCGTGAACCACGTTATACCATCGTGTTAGCGTTTCTTTTATTGTTTGTCTTTTGCTTTGTATTTGTATATTCCGCTTGCGCTAATCTTTTGTAGACGAACAAATTACGACGTCCAACGTACGAGGGCTATTCACCCCCCTCTAGCCGGCCATATCGATCCCCTACAAGTGGTATCAGAGCCGAGGTTGCTTGTCACCGGACTAACCGCCGCAACAAGCCCTACATCAAAAATGGCCGGCTCCAACATCCATCCTCCGAAGTTTGAAGGAGAATTCGCTTGGTGGAAGAAGCGAATGGAGGTATTTTTCGAAACGGATTTTGATATAATGATTACAATGGAATCCGGTTTCGTTTTGCCTAGGGATGAAGAGGGGAAGCCAATAGAGAAGTCTAGGTGGACCAAGAGGCAAAGAGAAGAGCACCTTGCAAACTCCAAAGCCAAGCACCATCTCTTCAATGTGCTCCCCCAACAAGAAATCAACCGAATAGGAGAATGCCTAAGCGCCAAGGAGATGTGGGAGAAGCTAATTGAGCTTCATGAAGGCACATCCGAGGCAAAGCTAGCAAGGAGAGATCTCCTCCGCTCCCAACTATCCAACATCAAATTAGAAAAGGGAGAAAAGGTAATTTCTTTGCATTCTAGATTCAAAGAAATTTTAAATGGACTAACAAGTGTAGGTGAGAAGCTATCAAACCGGGACATGCTCATGAAGGCTATAGATGCCTTTCCCCGGTCCTCAAAGTGGAGCTCCATGGTGGACTCATTCTATATCTCAAAGAATTTAGAAGTGAGCACCTTGGAGGAATTTTTCTCAACAATGGAACTCCACGAAACGAGGCTTGAAGGAATACTAGAGGAGCCTAGAATTCAACCTTCAAGGGGAGTAGCCTTGTTGGCAAACAAGGGAAAGAAGAAGATGGAAATCCCTTCCTCCTCCGATGATGAAGCATCTTCCTCCTCCTCCATGGATAGCACCAAAGAAGCCTATATGGTAAGGAGGGTAAGACGTGCATTTAAGAATTTTAGATTTGATAAATCTAATGATAGGAATAGAAGACCAAGGGGGAAGGTCATATGCTATAATTGCCAAGGAGAAGGGCACATAAGGGACAATTGTCCCCTCCTAAACAAGAGCAAGGAAGAGAGGAAGAAGAAAGAAGAAAAGAAGAAGAAGAAGGGGAGCAAGAGAAAGGAAGAAGAAAAGAAGGCAAAAGAAAAGGGGAAGGCCAAAGCTCTCAAGGCAAGGACTTGGGATGATCCATCCTCATCCTCCTCCTCATCATCGGATGAGGAGAATGCCTTTGTCACCAATTTGGCCTTGATGGCTTTTGATGACTTGGATTGCTCTTCATCCGAAAATGAAGGATCAAGCTCAAATGGGGAGAGCTCAAATGAAGGGGGAGCTTCCACATCCTCATCATCCGAAGAAGAAGAGGACATGGAAACTATGGTAACCAACCTCTCACCTAATAAAATAGTTTCTATGATTTCTAGTTTAACTAAGGATTTATTTAGGGCAAAGAAGAAAAATAAATGCATGCTTGAACAAATTAAGGAATTAGAACAAAAATTAGAAAAGACATGCTTAAATGATAATATTTCTTCTAGCTTAGATGATGCATGCTCACATGATTATATGCCTTTGGATGTTAATGATGCATGCATAGAGGAAAATAGGGCATTAAGGGAAAAGGTAGATTATTTAACCAAAGCCCTAGAGAAATTCACTATAGGCTCCAACACTTTAAATATGATCTTAGGGAGCCAAAGAGCTAGTTTCAAAAAGAAAGGCCTAGGATACAAAGAAAAGAAAAATGAAAAGGCCTATAAATGCCTAATAGCTACGGGACAAGATAAAAAGAAGGTAATTGCTAGGAAATGGATCCCCAAGGAATATTTAGTGAACCCAATAGGAAAGAATCTATTTTGGGTTCCAAAATCCATTCTTAAGGGTTAGAAAACCCCTAGGGTAGTCAACCATATGAACTTGACCTATATCATATTTTGGTTGACTTAGGATGACGGGACAACATTTTTTAGATAGTGTTGGGTGATGATAACGTGCCCATAAATAGGTAATAATGCTTAAATCATGATGATTGATGTAATTCCTATGTATGTTTTAAATCATGATTTATGATTTTGATATTTGGCATGTTATCATGAGAAATAGGGTTAAATCATGCTTTAGGTGATAATTTGTTTATTATCATCGTATAATACCTAATGCATGACTATTATTTGATGGATACATGAGTTTCATGATCATAATGTAGAATTGATTGGTATATGTCATTATGATCATGTAGAATGTTAGGTTGATACTTAACCATGATAGAATTGCATGAATATATGGGTTAAGTATATACAAATCCCCCCTAGGATACATCTCACACTCACTATAGGCTAACTTGATTGCAAACTTAGCATGGGTGAGATGTTAGGATGATACAAATGTCCACTAATGCCTATGGCATTTAGATGGTCATTTAAAGTATCAACATAGCAATAATAGACCAATCATGGGGAAGGCTTATGTTTAATTCATAGACATATTGCCCAAAGATCATGATTGGATATTTCATATGTTTTCAAAACAATTTCTTACCTTAAAATACATGTATTTATGTTTTGAAACAATTGGATGCAAAACTAGGTAGCTAACTTGATACTAGAATAATCAAAAACTAGTGGTTTTTCAAGTGTTTGGATTTTTGGCAAAAACAAGAAAATATAATGAGTTTTCATGAAAAACTATTTTTCCTTGATAGATATACTTAATAGAAATATGTTCCCCAAATTTCATGTTTTTTAGAATTTTCTGAAATTTATAATGCATTTCTGAAATTGGCCCGTAAAATCGTTTGGATTCCTTTTGCTATGCGATCATTGCCATGCGATGCTTGATCATTGGTAGATCAGAACATTGAAGGCCGAATTCAGTTTGTAAACCTACAACAAGTTGTAGAAATATACTTGATGCCATCAACAAGTGGTACCCAATTTTAAATCAACTTGTCATATTTTTCCCTCCATTATACTTGATGCCATGAGCTTATAACTTAGTGTTAATCTTTTTGATGGTGTCAAAGGGGGAGAAATAAGGATGTTTAAGTTAATCACTTTAGGGGGAGAAATATATTGTAGGGGGAGAAATATATGATAGGGGGAGAAAATTTGCATGGAGAGTTTCATGGATTAAGGGGGAGTTGCATGTTGCTATATCATGTTTATCTTTACATGCTTTCTTACCTTAGAATTTATATCAAATGTTTTTACCTAACTTAAACGGATTGCCACACATCAAAAAGGGGGAGATTGTTAGGGCAATCTCTTGCCGTGATATGGTTTTGATGGTGTGGCAAAGGGTTTAAGTTAGTTTGATATGTTGATGTGATATGTGCGTTGAAGTCGTGCAGGACTTAGTAATTCGCACATGGAGCCGTGGCGAGTTTCACATCTCATGACTCGTGCCTTGAGTCGGTGAAGGATAGCTTTGCGGAAGCCGTGCGCTTGGAGCATCCGAGGGACCGCCGGACGAGAAGCTTGGAGTGAAGCCGGAGGAAGTGTAACGCCCGTAAAATTCCTAGCAATTTTACAGAAATTTTTGGCTTGATGATCATGGGCTTTATGTGGGCCTTTTCAAAAATAAAAGAAAATAAGCCAAAAAGGGGTGCAAGGCCTAGGAATTGAACCCCAAACCTCTAGAGATAGCCAAGCCTAATAGATGCACCCACTAACCAGAAGCCCAATAGGATTATATGATTAAGGAAGAGGGGGAAACTATAGATAAGTGGGACTAAGAGTAAATGAAGAGGCATGGAAAAGAAAAGAGGAACTTCTCTTCCTCCCCTCCCCTTTATAAAGAAGAGGGAAGGTTGGATTTGGTCACTTCCACTCTTTTTCTTCTTCTCCTCACCAAAATTCTAGCCCTTCTCCACCTTTGGCCGAAACTCCTCCAAGCAAGAAGCAAGGGCTAGGGTTTGTGTTAGGTCATCTTCTTCACACTACAAGCAAAGCGAAGGATGTAAGTATCCCTCACCTGCATACGAGTAGTTCCGATTTCTATTTTTGAAAAACAAAAAAAAAGGAGAAACTTATATTGTTATATTCGGCCAATATGGATTTTGGTGTTTTAGTGAAGTTTTATAGCTTGTTTTACTTGTAAATAATGATGTAAACATGTTAGGGGGTTTAGGACAAAGATCTAACCCTAAAAGTCTACATAGGCCATTCGGCCACCCCCCCCCCTTATATTAATGTCCTAATGAAGTTTAATCCATGTTGGTATACATATGATGTTATAAGCATGTTAAAAGGGGATTAGGACAAAAGCTAACCCTAATACCCACTAAAGCCCATTCGGCCAAGCCATGATTTAGGGTTCAATGAAGCTCTATGCTATGTTGTTTATAACTAGATGATGATGTTAGGGGTTAAAGTGGATTAGGACAAAAGCTAACCCTAATGAACCCTAAAGACCTATTCGGCCAAACCCTACTTTTAGGGTTTCAATGAAGTTCCATGCCATGTTTTTGTAACTAGATGATGATGTTAGGGGTTAAAGTGGATTAGGACAAAAGCTAACCCTAATGAACCCTAAGAACCATTCGGCCAATATGGATCTTGGTGTTTTATTGGAGTTTTATAGCTTGTTTTACTTGTAAATAATGATGTTAACATGATAGGGGGTTGAGGATAAAGATCTAAACCCTAAAAAGCCTATAAGGGCCATTCGGCCACCTTTGGTCTTTTAGGTTACAATGAAGTTCATACCATGAATTTTATGGAATTTGTATGCATATGTATGTTACTTGAATTAGGTTAAAAGTCTAAACCCTAAAAAGCCTTTAAGGGCCATTCGGCCACCTTTGGTCCTTTAAGTCACAATGAAGTTCATACCATAAAATTTATGGAATTTGTATGCCTATGTATGTTACTTGAATTAGGTTAAAGGTCTAAACCCTAAAAAGCCTATAAGGGCCATTCGGCCACCTTTGGTCTTTTAGGTTACAATGAAGTTCATACCATGAATTTTATGGAATTTGTATGCTACGCTATGCTAATGAAATGAAGCATGAGGTGTATGAAATGAAGTATGCTATGCTATGTTAATGAAATAAGCTATGTTGTTATGAAATGAAGTATGCTATGCTATGTGAGTGAAATGAAGCATGATGTGTTATGAAATGAAGTATGCTATGCTATGTTAAAGAAATAAGCTATGTTGTAAAATAAGCATATAAGTATTTTACTTTCTGCATGGCTTGTACCAAGACCTTAACAAGGTCCAAAGAAGGGATGGGCTCCTAAGATGCCCTAGGTCGATGGAATAAGACTCGGGCCTAGGATGGGCTTCTATGTATGATTGCCCCTAGGTCGATGGAATAAGATTCGGGCCTAGTACGGGATGGGCTCCAAGATGCCTTAGGTCGATGGAGTAAGACTCGGGCCTAGGATGGGCTTCTACGCTATGACGATTGCCCCTAGGTCGATGGAATAAGACTCGGGCCTAGGAACCTATTAGGTTCGAGACTTGCTACCTCGGGCCTATTTAGGGATGCGCGCTATGATAATGAAGAAGTGGTACAATGCTGGGCCCAAATATGTTGAGATCTATATTTACGTACCTAACATATATGTTTTCAAAAGCATCTTGCATATGTATGCCATAATGTTTAAGTTACCTGTTATGTTAGATGATATGCCATGATTGTTTACGTTACATGTTATGTTAGATGATATGCCATGATTGTTTACGTTACATGTTATGTTAGATGATATGCCATGATTGTTAAGTTACATGTTATGTTAGATGATATGCCATGATTGTTAAGTTACATGTTATGTTAGATGATATGCCATAATGTTTACGATACATGTTATGTTAGATGATATGCTATGATTGTTTACGTTACATGTTATGTTAGATGATATGCCATGATTGTTTACGTTACATGTTATGTTAGATGATATGCCATGATTGTTTACGTTACATGTTATGTTAGATGATATGCCATAATGTTTAAGTTACATGTTATGTTAGATGATATGTCATGATGTATACGTTACATGTTATGTTCGATAGTACGCTATGATGTTATGTTACTAGGTTACATATGATGCATATTATGCTGATTAAGTATATATTTCATGTTATGCTGCTAAGTTAGGGATGATCCATGCTATATTATCTCATGTTACTTAAGCTACAAGTTAAGTTGATGATGCCATGTATGTTACATGATATATTGATTATATGTTATAAATGCTACAAGTCATGATTAATGATGATGTATGGTTTTTTGTGAGTAGGACAGGATCTTACTAAGCCTATGTGCTTATAGTTTATTTTCCCTCGTACTGCAGATAAGGGTAAGGGATGGATAAACTAAAGGGAGCAGCAGGAGGGGTCAATGTGTGTGGTAGTGGCATGGTGGAGAAGATTCGTTAAGTCTACTTATACATGTATTGTCTATAATGATGATGTCTATGGATGTCTTTACTTATGTCTCCCTATGACGATGATGTTATGAACCTACTAAGCCTTAAGTATCTATATATATATATGATGCATACTTTATGTTGATAAGAAGAAGTAAAGAAGAAGTAAGAAGAAGTATCTATGCATGCTATGCTATGAAACATACTCTATGTTAAGAAGAAGTGTTAATGCATATTTATGTTTAAAAGAAAAAAAAAACAAAAAAAGTATTTAGTTCTTAAGTCTTCCGCTGTAAGAAATAAGAAGTATATATATAAAGTCTTCCGCTGTATGAAATGTATGTACGGTCGCGTCACGCGCCGCCTCTCCGGACATTGAGGGTCCCGGAAGGGCGGGCGTGACAGGAAGTAGACTTCGGGGCAAGAGACGCGAAGGAGCATTGCAGAGCCGTGCGCCTGATGCTGCCGAGGGACGTGGCCGAGAACGAAGAGAACTTCGAAGGCGAGGGACTCCGAGAAATGAGAGTGAGCGATTGTAACCCGGGGAAGGGTAGCTCTTAGGTGAAACTTGGCCATTTGGCCAAGTGTCGGATGGGTTTTCCCGACACCAGTCGACTGCCATGTCATGGCGATCGCCCCGAGTCGAGTGAGTTCGATCGGTATACGACCGAATGTGGCCGCGAATCGATCGCCATACGTGGGCGGATCGCTACACTCATCGATCGACTCAAGGCGCGAATCGGTAGATAAGGGTTCGCCACAGAACCGTTCGTAGCCGAGGCGCGATCGACTATGAGGCAGAGCCGATGATGAGGTCCATCACGATCGCCAAGAGTTCCGCTGGACTACGGCCGGGATCCGACGTGTTCGGAGGCCGTTGTAGTAATGATCGCCAAGGGCGGCGGTCGTGATGGCGGCAAACGGAAGAAGTTAGCCCTCTATAAAAAGAGAGGGTGTAAGCCTTTGAGAGGCTAATGCTCTTACTCCAAACGATCTTCCTAGTGCCCCACAAGCTCTAAACTCTTCTTACTTGTCTTTACTTCAATCCTATTGTAAGAAGAGTGATCTTGGTTGTAAAGGTTACCTCCACCTAGCTTTGTGCAAAGGAGAGACCGATAGTGATTGGTTTTGGCGGAGTGATTCACCGTGGACGAATCGGACCGTGGATTAGCGGCGTAGCCGTGAACCACGTTATACCATCGTGTTAGCGTTTCTTTTATTGTTTGTCTTTTGCTTTGTATTTGTATATTCCGCTTGCGCTAATCTTTTGTAGACGAACAAATTACGACGTCCAACGTACGAGGGCTATTCACCCCCTCTAGTCGGCCATATCGATCCCCTACAAGTCTGCAGCAAAGTTCCTGTGCAGAACATTTCCAAATTGTGCAGTATCTACATATCTGAGGTACATTTATGTTTTCGCAATTTATTTCATAAGTATGTTTCTTACATTGGTATCAGATCTAGATTGAACGATGAAATCGTTCAATAAATTCTTGAGTTAAAACTCAAGATGTCATGCCCCGAGGGAGACCCCGCCAGAAAAAAATCCGGCAGCATCTCCCCTGTACGGGTGACAATACCAATTTTCATACAAGGCCTACACGGCCACTATACATTGGTCAACACGATCGGAATCCAAACATCACACGCAGGTAATAAAATAGGCCTCAGGCCAACAAATCAAGGTAAACAAAAGTCTACACTAACTAGACTTACCCCTTCTGCCATCTGGGCAGGAATAACCCAACCAAAACCAATCGAAACAAAACCGAATAAAGGTCCATAAGGACACCAAAAATACACGAATACAAATATCCAACTCCAGTCCTAAACATATATTCTAATCAAAATATCCAAAACCGTAAACACAACATATAGAACTTTCCCGACGAGTGAGGTTTGACAGTTGGACTCTCCTGACAGCTTCATCCTGAAATAGATATAAATCAACGGGGTAAGTTCAAAGAACTCAGCGGGTATAGTTGATATGCAAAGTAAGATATAACTAACAATAAAAATCATGTCAGTACAGTCTCACATATCGGGTAAGCAAGAAATAAATATAAAAAGATTGTACTCACCTGAATCTCCTACTTTGATATAGGAACATGTGCCCTACTATAAGAGATAAAGTCATCACCATATACGAATATGAATCCTGTATGCATGACAATCATATGCAACATCCAAGGCATCAATAAAATAATGCAGCAAACACAATACAAATGCGATCCGTGCAAAATGCATGCCGTGCAAATGACATGGTCATCCCTGACGCCAGTCAACCGCCTCACACGCGATGGTGAAGCCGAGTGGGTAGGGCTATGACAACTGTGCACTTTGCCATCACTGCTCCTGAGTGACCGAGTGGACATGATGCTGTCGGAGTACACCTATCCTCCTGCCCCAAACAGAGTGGGGGAGCTAAGCTCTCATCTCCCGGTGTCATAGACCAGAGGAGGGATCCCTGCCCGCTACCACGCTGCCTCATCGCTACCCATGAGCGGACCAGCGGAGCCTGACAGAGTAACTGCACACACCCTTCTGATGTACCATTAACCCATGAGTGGCAGTGTGTGCAGGCCATGTAACTGGCCGCGGGCTCAACTATAAAGGAACCCCATCCAGCTAGCATGCAATCATGCAAGATGATGCATGATACTAAATCATGTAAATCCAACTAAAAATACCTATCTGAATAATATGCACAATCAATAAGTGCATATCCATAATCCAAGTAACTATGATCCAAATAAAATAGGGAAGGTATAATCATAACCTATCACATGCATGTATCAAGTAGGCACCAAAAACATACTAGACATATAAACATGAAAATTATTGCAAGCTATCTTAACTAGCATATCAACTTGACTATATCTAAAAGATAAGTCAAAATACCCGCCTGAATAAAAATATCTGCAAGAATGAAATCGTCACGACCGGGGACCTGCCTCGTGACCGAAACCTGCATAATACATAACTATTGTTAAGCACAAAAATACCATTCACCGACAAATCGAATACTTAATTGATTTCTTACATAAACCAATTAACCCAAATAAATTTCCAATTCCACTAATTTATCTAACCCTTTCACCCAATAACGGTCTTTTCGTCCAATCACACTTGTACAACACCCAAAGTAAATTCATCCCCAAATCGAGCCTAAAGCTTGATTAGCTTTAGATCTAACATCATAATCATAACAAACACTAGACCAACTATATAATAGTGTACATCCAACCATCCGACCATTCACAGTAGTCACACCGTTCATAGCCCCTTCGCAACTTCTAGTTACACCCGAATTAGGGATCTAACTCCCTAATTGACATCCCCATCGCAAATCCATTTTTATCCACTTCATCAAAGCCCATTAACAACCCTTCACGGTCGGCAAAACCTCACAGCCGTCTCAAATGACCAACCCTCCAATCAACACAGCCGACAATTCCTAAACAGGAACCCTCAAATCACACTACCTTGACACACATCCATAATCTAACAATTATAGATAAAGAGAACAGTAAATCCAGCTTACCAATCCTAGAAAACTCCACCGGCAGCCTCCTTCCCAATTCCACAGTATGCCGGAACAGACCCCTGTCCAATGCCAAGACGTCACTGTCCTATCACCACAGAATTAGGGCTACATAGAAAAATGCAAATCGGAGAGGAATAACCGCATCAACTCACCTAGCTCGATGACCACCGGTAGCGATTCCCTATCCCCTGTTCCTTGGAGAAAAACCCGCACTTGATCCGGCGATAATCGAGAAGGACAGCTTCCGACCAATTTGTCGTCGACCCAAAAATCTCGGCCACTCGTGATCTCTGGCTGCTTTGGCTCATCCGTCAGCATCGGCGAGGAGAATCGCTCGTCGCCGCTTGCCACGAGGAGGAAACGGGCTGTGGTCGGCAGTCTCTTACAAAGAAGGGGGCGGTTGGGGTCGGTTGTCTCTTGCAGAGAATGGGGAAGGGCCGACGTTGGAGAGAACGCGAGAGGAATGGGTAGGTCGCGATGGCGAGGCTGTAGCCCGTGGCGACGGCGACGGGGCGATCTCGAGCAGCAATGTCGATGTGGTTGTGGACTGTGTCGACGCAAGGAAGAAGGCGGCGGAATAGAGGAACGGCGGCGCGTGGATGGCATCGCGAGAAGAGAAGGTGCGGCGGCGGCGGATTGAGCTCGCGTGCAGGGAGAAGGGCTGTGCGTTGAGGATTTTGCGACGGAAGAGATCGGGCGGAAAATAGGAAAATATAAACCTAAGGTTTAATATCTAATTAACCCTAGGTAAATTAAACATATTACCCCTTAAAATATCATAAAACATCCCATTTAATTTTATTTTAAATATCTGAAAAATTCCAATGGGTATTTTCCAACTTAACCAGCAATATATATATATATATATATATATATATATATATATATATATATATATATATATATATATATATATATATATATATATATATATATATATATATATATATATATATATATATATATATATATATATATATATATATATATATATATATATATATATATATATATATATATATTTCGGTATCTTACACAAGAAATGGGTGTTCATCGCGAAAAATAGTTCTCGTCGAAGAAAATCAACACTACTAAAATCACGCCCGAGCATAGTTGGAAAAATAGTGGTGGAGCACTATTGGTGCTCGGGCGCAGTAGCAACTGCGTGAGACAACCAGACACCCGTGTGGAGGAACAGTGAGTGCACTATTATTGCTCGATTATGCGTGTGGCGATCGTGATCATACTGTCACGCCTCGAGGGAGCCCCCACCAGATAAAAATCCGACAACATCTCCCCTGTACGGGTGACAATACGAAATTTGCATACAAGACCCACACGACCTACTATACATCGGTCAACACGACCGGAACAAAGACCACACATACATATTATAAATGGCCTCAGGCCAACAATAAATAAAAGATCTACAACATCTAGACCAACCCCTTATGCCATCTGAGCAGGAACGCACAACCAAAATATATCGAATACAAGTCCGAATAAAAGACCAAAACACCAGTCTTACACATGTCCTCTAATCAATGTCAATATAATCGAAAACATAAAACCAAATAAAAACGAAGCCATTATGACGAGGGGGATTGACAGCTAGACTCTCCTAGCAGTTTCATCCTTAAAAAGATAATAAGCAATGGGGTAAGTTCAATGAACTCAGCGGATAATAGTCGATATGCATAGTAAGATATATCTAACAATAATAATCATGCCAGTACTGTCTCCTAATCAATAATAGGAAATGCAAGAAAGAAATACGAAAAGACTGTACTTACCTGAATCTCCTATCCTGACATAGGAGTATGAGCCATACCAGCATAAATAAGGTCGTCAGACCAAATACAAAATGTATCCTGTATGCATGTCAATCATATGCAACATCCAAGGAAGCAACCAAAATGCAGCAAACACAATACAAATGTCATCCATGCAATATGCATGCGATGCAAATGACATGGGCACCCATGACGCCAGTCAACCGCCTCACACGCGATGGTGAAGCCGAGTGGGTAGGGCTATGACAACTGTGCACTCTGCCATCACTGCTCCTGAGTGACCGAGTGGACAGGATGCTGTCGGAGTACACCTATCCTCCTGCCCCAAACAGAGTGGAGGAGCAAAGCTCTCATATCCCGGTGTCGTAGACCAAAGGAGGGATCCCTGTCCGCTACCATGCTGCCTCATCGCTACCCATGAGCGGACTAGCGGAGCCTGACAGAGCAACTGCACACACCCTCCTGATGTACCACTAATCCATGAGTGGCAGCGTGTGCAAATCATGTAACTGGCTGCGGGCTCAACTACAAAGGAACCCCATCTAGCCAGCATGCAATCATGCAAAATGGTGCATGACACTAAAGCATGTAACACCAACCAAAATACGTATCCGAATAATATGCACAAACAAATGGTTACATATCAATGACCTAAGTAAAACAGGGAAGGTATAACTAAAGCTGATCAGGTGCATGTATCAAGATAGTATCAACTAAAATAGCAATGCATGTATCGTGTATGATACAGTAACATACAAGGTAGATAAAATATAAAAATTATTGCAAGCTATAACCAACTAAGCATATCAATATGACTATATCTAAAAGATAAGTCAAAATACCCGCCTGCTATGTAGACTGTGCTGATTGTTTTCGCGTCTGCGAACCTGCCTTATATCAAAGTCCTGTACTCAACACGCAAACATTGACAAAGTCTTTCATAAGTCCAATGATGGTATCACATCCCCAAATCGAGCCTAAATCTTGATTATCTTTAGATCTAACATTATAATCATAACAAACATTAGATCAACTATATAATAGTGTACATCCATAACGTATCCATATCTAAGCTTACTTAACAATTGCTTCAATCACATGACTCCTTCATCCAAGTTTTAGGGTATCAAATCTATATCAATCGAACTGCAACACCTCGTACTCAGATTTCCTTCAACACCTGACCATTTCCAAGTTATCACCATCCATAACCTATTAAAGAGATATATAAACTAAAGTCCATCCCAACGAATACTATCAATGAGGAGATTGCACTGGACTGTTGATCGGACCTCTAACCACTCTAAGAAGCAAAAGAACTGAGCTTTTCTAGTGCAACAACAGGTCATCCGATTAGAACTCACAGATCACCCAAACATTATAGTCCTCTTCACCCTCCATTTCTGATTTGATAGTGAGGAATAGTGTTGAAGCTTTAGGATCTCGGAACTCCAGAATCGAGCTGCCATGAAGGTGTGGTAGAAAACAACGGCGAGCTAACTAGATTCGCGTGAAGAGATCCAGCAGCGATGGTGTCGCCATGCTTGCATAATACGACAGCAAGTCCCCTTGGCAGAGATGGCGCAGATTGTCCTCAACGATAACTGTTCCTCTCGACAAAGGAAAATCGACAACGATCGCTGGGATATCGATGTCGACCGAGATGGGGAAGTCGACGGTTGAAGGCAAGCCGAGCTCTCGATGGCGATGACAGAAGGAAACTGTGGCGATGAAACAAGGCAGAAGAAACCATAATTGGGCGGAAGAGGAAGGCTGTGGCGGCTTGTTGCGACGATCAGAGGGTGGTTGCAAAGGGTGGAGCGAAGGAAAACCGACCAGTGCGGTGAGCTGGCTTGGGGAGCCGATGATTGAAGAGAAGGGAGAAGGTTTGGCGATGGAAAATCGCTGTCGAGAGGTGGATCGAGAGAGAAAGAACGGGGAGATCGCGATGAAGATCCGAATCGGGGAAACCGGAGGGGAGAAAGTCGTGGCTACGGTTGGGAGGAGAAAGGTAGGGAAAATAACTAAACCTAGGTTTTAATAGTTATATACCTTAGGTTACTTAATCTAATTAACTCTTTAATAATAACAACCTATTAAATTATCTCTCCCATAAAATATCATAAGAACTTCATTTAAATCCAAAAATTTCTAAAATTTTCTGAAAAATTCGGATGGGTACTTTCCCAATTAATCAGTATTATTTTATTTTCCGGTATTTTACATTCTCCCCTACTAATAAAAATTTGGTCCCCAAATTTCTTATTCAAGTACTAACAAGCAATGTCACACTGCTCAACTCAAGTACTTGGGGAAAACCACACATCAAGTAACTATGTGGGGTACTGAGCTCGAATATTATATTCCAGCTCTCACATAGTTTCCAAAAAATCTATCGCTCATACTTGTTGGTGCAATCGGCCCAGGTCACGATTGACCAGGACTCGAGTTTGGCTCGAGTGATGTCTTGATGTGTTTTGATGTTTTGACAAAAATATATGACAATGTAATTGTCATGGTAAGTTCAAGTCTTGAGTTCTTGGACTGGAAAGTCCAAGCATGGTCTTGGCATTTGAGAAGTCCAACATGGGTTGGCAAGGAAAGTCCAAGTATGGTCTTGGCATTTGAGAAGTCCAACATGGGTTGACATTTGAAGTCCAAGGGGATTGATATTGGCGGCGTAAAGTCCAAGCGGTAGTATTGGCAGCATAAGTCCAATAGTTGGCGGCGTAAAGTCCAAGCGGTAGTCTTGGCAGCATAAGTCCAATAGTTGGCGGCGTAAAGTCCAAGCGGAGTCTTGGCGGCGTAAGTCCAATGTGCCTTGGCGGTGTAGACACCGTTAGCATGACATAGCCGATGGAAGCACCTGAAGGCTAGCGCAATGGATGAACAAGTCATGGATGACTTGGAGGGATCCGAGAGGCATAAGGCTGATGGAGGTGGCTAGAAGGCTTAGGTCTAGGCTAAGGGTAGTCTAGCAAGTATGGGGGAACCATACTTGGGCTAAAACCTCATATTTGAGGTGTGTCGAGTGCCATGTGGCGGTCGGACCGGGAGATAACTAGGGTTTATTGCGGGTTATGGCCTAGCGATCATTGCGAGGTGGCGATCGTGATGGCTCGGCGATCGTGATCGTGTGATCAGTCGACTGGTGCTCGATATTTCGTGCACAGAATGGAGTCGAGACTCGACTGGTCGAGTGAAGGCTCCATCAGTCGACTGATGGTCATGATCAGTCGACTGATGAAGGTTCCATTGGACTTATCCAGCGTGGATCTAGCCATTGTCTCATGACAACAGTGGCATCAGTCGACTGATGGTCCCGATCAGTCGACTGATAGACCTTTTCCAGCACAGGTTGAAGCTTTATAAGGAGCTTGTGATGGAGGATTTTTGGATCGGTTCTTGAGGGCTATTGGGGCGATTTGTTGGTGCAAATCAGGTCTCCAAGTGTAAGCAAGCAATCAAGCATTCAAGCAATCAAAATAAGTGTTGTAAAGTGTCTTCTTTACTTGCATTTCGTATTCATTATTGTAATTGCTTGTATTTGTATCTTATTGGTGTAAGATTACTTGTAAGGGGTTTCTCCACCCTTGACTTGTGTCAAGAAGGAGTTTTATTGGTTAGTGGTGTTTGTGGCATCGCTAGGGTTCGTACGAACCCAATCCGTGGAGTAGGAACCGGTTCGGTTTCGAACCACGTTATATGCTCTTGTTGTGATTTGTGTTGTGTCCATTTCGTTATTGCTTTTATTATTTCTATTTCCGCTGCGCACTAACGAAATTGCGCATAAGGATCGAATTTCATCTACGCTATTCACCCCCCCCTCTAGCTTCCAAACGATCTCTAACAAGTGGTATCAGAGCCCGGGGCTCTTCTACGGATTAACAACCGGGAGCTAAGGCAAAAGGCTAGAGGGTGAAGATGGAATTCCAAGACAAGCTTGGATGGGAAATCAACACTCCACCTACATATGATCCAGAAGATTTTCCGGCATGGAGAGCAAGAATGGAAACATTCTTGATGATGAACATAGAGGATTGGTTCATCCTCGTTGAAGGCTTTGAACCCCTAGGGATAAGAAGGGAATGTCCTAAAATTGAAAAGTGGACCCAAGAGCAACGCCAAAAGCTCAAGACCGGGTTAAGGTAACGAAACTTTTGGAAGATTTAATCCTAATGATGTTTTGTGCAAGCTAGGATTACATGTATGCCAAGGAGCTATGGAGAAAATTGGCAAGATTCCATGAGGAGAGTTCATCCTCAAGTGACAGTGAGGAATCGGAAGTTGAGATGGAGTCAACTTCCGAATCGGAGAAAGAAGAAGTAGAAGAGGTGGAAGAAGCATCTACTTCTAGGATTGAGGAGGAGAGACCATCCTCTACACCGGAGCAACCTCAAGAAGAGCTTTCAACATCCGATCAAGATGAGGAAGCTCAAAATTCAACTCCGGCACCTACCACCACCCTAGGTAACTCAAACACTTTATTTTCAAATAAAAATCATATTATGTGCTTTGAGTGTAGGGAGTATGGGCATTACAAGAGCAAATGCCCAAAGAGGATCAAGAAAGCTCCTCCGGCGCCTAAAAGTCAACAAAAGTCAACAGACGCCGGTTCTCCAAGTCAAAAGAGCAAGGAGCATGTCATTTGCTTCAAATGCCGACTACCGGGTCATTACCGGAGTCAATGCCCAAAGAAGAAGAAGAAGGGGCAAAGGGGAGCATCACAAGTAGGGGGAGCCACTAAGGCAAACTCTAAGGTATATTTAAGTAATGCTCCGTCTAATTTAAATATTAAAAACCATGCTAGCACTAATTTTAGCAATTTTGTTATGTATCATAAAGAGCATGCTAGAAATAACAAACATATTTGTTTAGGAGCTAAGAATGTTCACCTTAAGAATAAGGAGAAATTTGGGACTAATGTCCCTAGAAAAACAATACCTAGAGAATCTATTAAGAAAATACAAGAACATCTAGGTTTTAATCCAAAATAGACTAGGCATATGCCAAGAAAGTCCAATGCCCAAGATTTAAATAAAAATTCTAAAATTGGGCAATTAGAATTAAAGAACCAAGCCTTGAGGTCAAGGCTTGAGACATTGGAAAAGACCCTAAACAAGATACAAACTCATTTTCAAGGGTCAAATTGTCAAACTCTTAGGTCAAGAAGTCAAAGTAAACATCTAGGACCTAAGAGTCAAAAGTCAACCAAGGGCAAGAATGGTTTGGGTCACAAACCTAAGTCCAAGGTGACTTACCATAGTGTTCCATTTGACTATGGGACACTAACTAGGTCTAGGAAGACCAAGGTCAATGGGGGAGTCATTCCTAGAGTTGACCAAGGTCTGTGCCTAATGGTCAAGATTTCGAAGAAACCTAGGATGGCCACTAAGAAGGTTGTTAGGGAGGCAATCCCTAAGGTTAACCTAGGCAAGACCAAAATGACCAAGGCTAATAAGCCTAGGAGGGTCATTAGGAAGGTATCTAGGGAGGTTATCCCTAAGGAATACCTAATTAACCCTAGGATCTCAAATCGGTTTTGGGTTCCTAAGAGCGTGATTGATTCACGCTAAATGGGTTTAGGGTGTGCCAACCTTGATTGGATGGGTAGTTAACTCAACCATGATAAAGGTGGCACCTTAGGTTACTTTCAAGGTTATGGTTACCTTGGAAATATCTTTGAGCCTTAACTTCAAAGAATTTTAGGATGTGTCAATATATATCTTGAAAACATGAAAATCAATAAAATTGACACGATCTAGATTTAGATGTCATAGTGTGTAACTTTGATTGTTGGCACATTTCAGAAGTTCATGTATCAAGAGATGTGTGTTTAAGATGTTAAAAGTAACATCTAGAGTGATACTCAAGTGCCACACAACTTGATGTCTTGTACTCACCATGCTTCATATGTTTTACCATATGTTTGCATGGAAGGAATGTCTAGGATAGATTGCATCTCACAAAACAAGTCTTTCACCTTGATTGTGTATTTTAACACTTAGAAAGGGTGAGATGTTAGGTTTTAGAAATCATTGAATGTTAATGTTTGCAAAAATGAAATAAAACATTAAAATACATTAACAAATACATGAATAAAAGTATAACTTCAATACATTTGATATACAAGATCTAACGTGACAAAATTGAATAATTAAGATGATGAAATCGAGATCCTCTCGATTTTGATCGAAATCGAGACATCGATCGGATCGATTATCGATCGACCGATAACATAACACATGATGATAATCGGCCATCGATCGATGATATGCTCATTCCCCGAGGCCATCGTGAGTGCTCGGCGAGCAATCGAGTGATGTGATCATCGATCGGATGAGCAACATCGATCGGCCCGATATCTTGTAACGTTCAGAAGGTTCATCGATCGATTGAGGATCGATCGCTTGCCACAGTAAACCCGGTAATCGCTATCGATCGTGATGCTCTCCATCAATCGATCAATCGCATTTATAACGCCGAACCACTAGGGTTGGCGTCTTCACGCCGACGAGCCTCTCTTCTCCTTTCCTTCTCCGATCGCCGTCTCCTCTCCGACCAACTCTTCCGTGCCAACCTCCCAAGTGTTAGGTTTGATAGATAAGCCTCTCCCTTCCGCTTTTCACCTATTTGAGCCCTAGTTCACGCGATTTAGGGCTTATTTTTCCTTTTCGATTAGGGTTCGTCAAGTTCTCCACGACTTTTGGCGACCCCAAACATTTGAGTCTTCCCTCCGGCCACATCTTCAAATGGCGCCTAAGTAACGATTTTTTTCCCGAGCCCTAAATTTCATTTCCATTACAATTTAGGTTTATCTAATCATGTATTATTGCCATTGCATGTCATATCATTACATTGCATTCATAATAGGAGAGGTAGGAATGATCCACGAGGGTGAATCTTGATGTACCAACCTATGTTGGTTAGGTACATCGATAGAGATTTTTTCAATCGACATTGTAGTGATGTCATGGAATTAATTGCATACTACAATCTAATGAAAATCTTATGCATCAATTAATGATGACCTTGTTAAGGAATTCTATCAAAACCTTAAAAAGGTGGATGACGACCCTACTTACACTACTCGCGTTGTAAAACGCGAGTTAGAGTTCACTCCTGCGATACTGCAGGAGTTTCTCAAGTGTAGGCCTTCAGATGACACCTTTATCTTTTACCCTACCATGGATTTTCCTTTACCTGACCCTTTTGACCATATCTCTATGGAGTCCATGCATGAGCATATCTTTGGTTATCCTCGTCCACCGGCCCAGAATCTATTTCCTATCAGAGTTATGCACCTGACAATGTCCTTTACAAGGTCATTGTTGGGTGTTTTCTTCCCATTGTCACTCGGGGTCTGGCCAAGATTCGGCCTCCCCATCTTTTTCTTCTATATGCCATGCGTCATCAGTTAGATATAAACTTTGCATTAAACATTTTCCACTGCATTGTGCACTTCACTTCCCCTGTACAAGGGAAAGTGCATATGCCATTTGGTCATATCATCACAGCATGGCTAAACTCTGTAGGCGTCAACATCCACAGGGGCTCTCTGAGAGCGCTATCGGAGGTGTATGACTGTATATCAGTTCGTAACTTCTCGTTAGCAAAGCTACGGATGGGCGCTGGAGAGATGGAGTTGGCACCTCGACCACCCCCCAAGGCACGCAGAGAGCCTCCTCCGGTACCTAGAGAGGCGACAGAAGACCACGAGGATGCAGATTCCACTGATGAGGATGATCGGATCGCGTGACACATCGGTGGTCCATCGGATCGCGTGGCGGGAGTCAGATTGGGACTATCGTGATCGGTGGACTCTAGGTATCGAGAGATATTGGCGAGCCGAGGCATCCTTGGCGCCGTCTCGATAGGATAGAGGAGTCCCAGAGCCACATAGAGCAGCATCAGCTCGATATGCTAGAGATGATGCGGGCTGGACCTCTACAGTCGGACCTCCACCGCCACCTCCTGCGGACGATTAGAGGATATTAGATGTTCTGTGGTTGTCAATTTTTGTAGTGAGATTGAGCATAGCCAATCTCCATTTTTGAATGTAAAAGACAAGTTTTATGTTAAATGAAATCTTTGTTTCTGAAAAATCTTGTGTGTATGGATGAATATTTGTATAATTGTATTGCTTATGAAAGTTGATATATTATGACATGAAATTGCATCCTATCATATACCATGTCATGACATTATTTAGGGTTATTTTAGATGCCATGTATTCTTAAATTTCATCATATGTCATGGCATCATGATCATTGGTCATGTTTTAATAATGCTATTATTTATGCCATGATCATACATTCATGCATTAACTTGATTGAAATTGATTTAAGGACTATAGCGTGACTTGAAGTCCCATTTATAAGGGAATCAAGTAGGGTTGCCTAGGAAATGCATGAAACCATAGATAAAGTGAACTCAAACCCACATCTCACATCATATTGACATGTATGTGTATTTATACATCCTAGATACATGTGAGATGCTAGGATAATAAGTTAGGTTCAAGGTGCATAGGTAGTGCATCTAGATGAACTTAAACTTATTTTAATTATCACCAAGAATCATAAGGAAAGCTAATATACAAGCTATGTATATTTAGACAATAAATTATGGTTCAAAATAGGGTTTCAAAAACATCTTAAAATCAATTTAGAAAACCTTAGTGAAATCTATCTTTTGATAGTCATCATCATTGTTGAAGTTGGTACAAAGTAGATTAAAAACTTTAAAGTTTTTAATAGTTTTGAACTTTGTACCAATCTCCTATTTCAATGGTAAAAATATTTTTCCAAAATTTTTCACTGATTGTATGTGTGTTAAGTAATATATGTATCAAGTTTCGTGATTTTTTGATTTACGTAGAATTACTTATGCATTTCCAGAAGTCGAGTCTGATTTAAAAATCGAGTTTTCGATCATCGATCGGCTTCTCTGATCTGATCGTGATGGCAGCGTTTGGACTCGACTGCAACGCTGTATCACTCGACTTTTGCTTCGTGCCAGTCGACTGATGGACACATCAGTCGACTGGTAGCTGACAGAGTCGACTGATAGCCTGATTTCGGGGTAACCAAAGTTGTTTCATCCGATTTCAGCTGCGGTTAAGGTCCCTAACCACTCTTAACCCTATGATATACTTTGGGAAGCATGATAAAGGGTGAAAATCCATTGGATATGGATTAGGAGAGGTGTTTAGGATTTGTATCAATTTTAAGGTGCTGGAAAGTTCAATATTGAATTTCTAACCTTAATTTTGATGGCTTAGAATTCCTATTGGCTTAGGGAATTCCCAAGGACATTGTTGGTGCAATGGTCAAGGGGGAGCAAGCTTTTAGGGGGAAGTATCCATCATGGGATAATGGATGGTATTTTTTTTTCTCATGAGGAGGAAAATGGGATTCTTGATACCCAATTTGGAAATTTGGAGAGTGAATAGGATTGCCTCTCTTGAGTGATATGAGACTTATCACTAGGAAGATGGTAGGCATCCTAAGTATTTTTGGACCAAGGGGGAGATTGTAAGATCTCATTGGGACATGAGACATTGACCCTTTTGGGGAGACAACCTTTTTGCTGTTAGTCAAAAAGGGGGAGAATGTTTGGGGGAGAACATTTTGAGAGTATTTACCAATTTGGGAAAATTGGTAAGGGATTTGAGTTAGTGTTCTAACTCAATAGTTTGTTTGGTTTTTGTCAAACATCAAAAAGAGGGAGATTGTTGGTGCAATCGGCCAGTCCGATTGACGGGACTCGAGTTTGGCTCAGTGATGTCTTGATGTGTTTTGATGTTTTGACAAAAATATATGACAATGTAATTGTCATGGTAAGTCAAGTCTTGAGTTCTTGACGGAAAGTCAAGCATGGTCTTGGCAATGTAAAAGTCAACATGAGTTCAAGGAAAGTCCAAGCATGGTCTTGGCATTTGAGAAGTCCAACATGGGTTGGCAAGGAAAGTCCAAGTATGGTCTTGGCATTTGAGAAGTCCAACATGGGTTGACATTTGAAGTCCAAGGGGATTGATATTGGCGGCGTAAAGTCCAAGCGGTAGTCTTGGCAGCATAAGTCCAATAGTTGGCGGCGTAAAGTCCAAGCGGAGTCTTGGCGGCGTAAGTCCAATGTGCCTTGGCGGTGTAGACACCGTTAGCATGACATAGCCGATGGAAGCACCTGAAGGCTAGCGCAATGGATGAACAAGTCATGGATGACTTGGAGGGATCCGAGAGGCGTGAGGCTGATGGAGGTGGCTAGAAGGCTTAGGTCTAGGCTAAGGGTAGTCTAGTAAGTATGGGGGAACCATACTTGGGCTAAAACCTCATATTTGAGGTGTGCCAGTCGACTGGTGCCATGTGGCAGTCGACTGGACCGAGTCAACTAGGGTTTGACTGCGGGTTATGGCCTAGCAATCGACTGCCAGAGGTGGCGATCGGTGATGGCTCGGCGATCGGGATCGTGTGATCGGTCGGCCCGGTGCTCGATATTCGACCGCAGAATGGAGTCGAGACTCGACTGGTCGAGTGAAGGCTCCATCAGTCGACTGATGGTCATGATCAGTCGACTGATGAAGGTTCCGTTGGACTTATCCAGCGTGGATCTAGCCGTTGTCTCACGACAACAGTGGCATCAGTCGACTGATGGTCCCGATCAGTCGACTGATAGACCTTTTCCAGCACAGGTTGAAGCTTTATAAGGAGCTCGTGATGGAGGATTTTTGGATTGGTTCTTGAGGGCTATTGGGGCGATTTGTTGGTGCAAATCTGGTCTCCAAGTGCAAGCAAGCAACCAAGCATTCAAGCAATCAAAACAAGTGTTGTAAAGTGTCTTCTTTACTTGCATTTCGTATTCATTATTGTAATTTCTTGTATTTGTATCTTATTGGTGTAAGATTACTTGTAAGGGGTTTCTCCACCCTTGACTTGTGTCAAGAAGGAGTTTTATTGGTTAGTGGTGTTTGTGGCATCGCTAGGGTTCGTACGAACCCAATCCGTGGAGTAGGAACCGGTTCGGTTCCGAACCACGTTATATGCTCTTGTTGTGATTTGTGTTGTGTCCATTTCGTTATTGCTTTTATTATTTCTATATCCGCTGCGCACTAACGAAATTGTAGACACGAACGGGATCGAATTTCATCTACGCTATTCACCCCCCCTCTAGCTTCCAAACGATCTCTAACAATACTTTCAACATTCCTTCTAAAATATGAATCATACCTTCTGTCTAACCAACTACTTGAGGATGAACAACTGCACCAAAGTGGAGCTCTATACCTATGACTCATTGGAAACTTGCCAGAATTGTAAGGTAAATCCTGAATCGCTATCACATACGATACTCAAAGATACTCCATGAACTGAAAATCTCTACAATATAAACCTATCCAGCAATCCAACAAACTCATCTTATGGATTAGAAGAAAATGAGCAGATCTTGGTTAATCGACCACTAATTACCCGAAATCGCATCAAGTCCTTTCCGAATTCTAGAGAATCTCCCAATATAGTCCATCGTACTTGGCTACCACTTCATCTTGGTACGTAACCCTACTGGCCACTAATATTCCACCATTACTTGTTGGCACACCCAACATCATACTACGAAATCAACAATGTCCTGCATGTCGTTCTACCACGAACAACGTTTCAACACTCACTATTTTTGGATTCACTCCGAATAAACCACCAATCTCGAATGAGAAGTCTCCTGAAACATCTCTTCCTATTTCAGATGCAACTACGAAACCTCTATTCTTCTCAGAGACGAGGAATTATCTTCTCACAAGAGAAATCTACCGTTCAAAATCCACTCCACCACACACTCTGTAAGTGCATGGGAGGCTATAGCGACCAAACTCCCTTGTTACAACCGTTCGTGTTCCAGCTACTCTATAGTAGCTATTCTGTAGCTAGCTAAAATCCCATGAGCATTCCTGCTCCTCACCTCTACAAAGCAACATAATCACTGCTAAGTCCACGTCATATAAATGACTTATCTCGTAGTTCTTTAACTGTCATAAGGTTAGGATACGTCTTATTCAATAGCATCAGAATCACTCCGATCTCCGAAATGATGCATCCATGTACACTACCCTTCCATCCACACCAGAATGATTAATCAACACTGACGTAAAAGTCAACCATCGTCTGAGCCCTGAAACTAGTTTCACAAGCTTCAGACCAAGTAAATTCCATCACCTTCCTGGTCCAACCAGTCAGCGATGTAGTACCGCTAGAGCATCCTATCCATATCTATGTAATAATCAAATCAATACCAGGAAACCACCATCTACGGTGGTCGAGTGCACAACTCCAACTACCACCATCAATAGTGGCCAAGTTACGCAACTCCAACGACCACAACTGATCCAATCGTGTCCAGAATACACGACTTCCCAAATCCCTGAATGACTAAGTTGTCAATAAGTCTAATAAGATAATCAAAAGCTCATACAATTCATACTACGTATGAAATTGTCGTCGCTACACACCTGCATTCTCTTTACTCTAGGCTGATGATATAACAATCATCACAACGACAATGATAATTGTATGACACCATGTCACTACAATATCAACCCACCAGTCATAAATCAATCCTAGAGTATACACAGGTGTCCTATAGCTGATCTAAATAGATCCTCTATCCACAATGAAGGAATTCATTTCCTTCCACAACTACCGCATTCTATCATCGATAATCGATGCATAATCTCAAAGATCTATCTCTCTTTTAACAAAGAGTTTAGGATCTTCTCTAGAAGAAATACTGGGACAGATAAATATCCTATCCAACACCTCCTATAATAAGGTAAAATGATCTTTCATCGTCTTGACCAGTGTAGGTATACACGCCTTCTCCATAACCAAATCACTAATAGTAGGGACTGATATTTTCTGAGGGGTTACTCCTTGACCTCCCAATGGGTGACTAGCGGGCCTAACCCTAGCTTTTTAATTCAATATCAGTTGACATCTCTAAAGAGTCTACCTTTTCAAGCTCAAGGGTAGGTCTCACAGCATCAATAGGTCACTTTCGAGGTCGACCTCGTCCACGACCATGAGTAAGGACAATTTCCCTAGGTGACTTTTCCTACCGTGAGCAAAT
The DNA here is from genome assembly GCA_025175895.1 of Wurfbainia villosa. Classification (NCBI taxonomy): domain Eukaryota; kingdom Viridiplantae; phylum Streptophyta; class Magnoliopsida; order Zingiberales; family Zingiberaceae; genus Wurfbainia; species Wurfbainia villosa. The sequence continues at coordinate 39,980,284 of CM046006.1, forward strand.
ATGTAAGTATCTAACAGAACCATAATGATAACTTCCTATTACGTAAGGAAATTAAAGTGACCACTAAAGGCAACTACTTTTCCTATAGCTCAGAGATATCCTTCAGCTTGCTTGGTCCCAAAACACGAGAACACCCAAAAATCCAAGGAAAAGAAAATCCTCGAAACACAAAACCAACAAACCAAAACCGCAAACCAATAAAATTGTCACGTCCTGGGGGCATATCCGTCATCCAAATGACGGAGGAGCCCCTTAGTGACAATATTCTGAAATACATGGACCAGATCTGGTAAAAACCTCAAAATAATCATAGAATTACAAGTATTTTATTAACTGAATGCATGCACGACTAAACATATATCAATTAAAGTAAAATAGTTTTATGACACCAAATCAAATTGCGACAAAATTCAAAGTGCATAAATAAAATGCAATGCTGATAAAGTAAATAAAGCGGCATCCCGACGATGCAGGGAGACAAACACGGCAAGGAAATCTCTAAGCGACACAAAGGTAGGTCAACAGGACACGACCTCCATCAGTTAACCTAGAGGATAAGTGAGGAGGGGATAAGTACAACCACTCAGGATGGATAGACAATAGTGCATAATCATAATGTGTTGGTGCAGTAGGCACCTAAGTCGAACATGAGTTTTGATTATAGCAAACGATACAAAGTTAAGCTCATGTCATTATCTCACGAGTTGAATCGAGTGTGCAGAAGATTGCTATAGCTGGAGCTAAAGGCTAGCAACACCCGGAGGAAGCCGTGGGGGTCGGGCGACACCGGGAGGACTTCGGAGGGAGCCGAAGGAATCAGGTGGAGATTGAAAGCAAGGCTTCAAAGGTAAATGTTGAGGTAAGCTCATGTGAGTGAGCGTAAGTAAGGTCGAGTCCTCCATACGGGGACATCCTTAGGCGACGATCCGACCAAGACTTTCCATGGAAGGTCTATGTTGAGATCGGATGGCAAGTGGCCGTTGAATTCACTTATATTTCGAGCTAACTGCCAAAAATTAGTTCAACTGCTAAGCCATCAGTTCAACCGGCCAAGGATCAGTTCAACTGTTGAGCCATCAGTTCAACCGATGGTCAAAAATCAGCCTCGAGGAGTCAAGCTTTATCACCATTTTTCAAGAAGTTTTGTGCCCAATTCCTATTGGTTGAAGACCCATTCGATGAGGGGCTTAAAGGCTATAAAAGGAGGTCCTAACCTAGGGTTTCATCATCAATTCTAAGCCTCCAAAAGCCTCCGCAAAGCTACAACTTCTCCGACAACGAAGTGCTTCTTCTCCGACGTCTAGGTTTATTTGTTTTCATTTTATTACATCGGTTAGAGTTTTATTTCAGTTTAGTACTTTCATTTTTGGAGCTTTTATCATAACGAGGAGAGGGGGAGTGTCCCTCTACCTCAAGCTTTGTGCTTTACTTGTATCGATTAAACTCCTACCTCTAAAGGGGAGGAGTTCTTTAGTGTTTTTGCCCTCCGTACGTGGTCGAGGACCGCTAGGGCCTTGGAGTAGTAGCCGAAGGCTACGAACCAAGTAAAACTTTTTTGTCTCTTTTTACTTTACATTTACATTTTCGCTGCAATTAATTATCTCTCGAGTTTTAACGAACGAAAAGAAAAGAAAAAGGTTTTATCGCTATTCACCCCCCCTCTAGCGATCCACTTCGATCCAACAATTGATATCAGAGCCGGGGGTTGCTAAGATTTGGTGAAACTACCAATCTAGCCATTTTACAGATTTTTTTTAATTCTGTTTATTTCAGATTTATTTCGCTTTGTTATTTTTTCTCCTGCACTACTAATCCAAGACGCGAGTCTTGGTACTTTTTTTTTGTGTTTTTGTCGTTGCTAGTTTCTTCGTCTTCGTCTCCTTGTGTCTTTTGTTCTAATGACCCATCTCGAGGGTTTTAGCACCGTCCGACCTCCGTTTTACAACGGAGATGACTTCCGTTATTGGAAGGGTTGGATGGAATGCTTTCTCAAAACCCAAATCGAGATGTGGATCATAATCCAAACGGGTTTCACACTTCCGACTAATGAAGTGGGTGACTCCTTGGATTATGATCAATGGACCATTGCGACAAAACGACAAGTCGAAGCCGACGCCAAGGCAACACAAATCCTCCAATGCGGCTTATCCAAGGAAGAGCTAAATCGCATCGGCCCCTTCATAAGCGCAAAGGACCTTTGGACAAAACTAGTGGAGCTACACGAAGGGACCGATGAAGCCAAGGTATGTAAGCGTGATCTTCTATTCAATAAACTATATAACCTAAAAATACAGGAACATGAGTCCGTGATACAACTTCACGCCCGAGTCCAGAACATAGTCAACAACCTACACGCAATCGGGCAAAAGGTCGAAAACCGCGATCTTATAAGGTATGTCCTAAACTCCTTTCCAAGGACTACCTTGTGGGCATCCATGGTCGATGCCTACAAGGTCTCCAAGGATCTTTCTAAACTTAGATTAGACGAACTTTTTTCTGATTTTGAACTTCATGAGCATTCTAATTCAGAACCCGAGAAAGGTATAGCTTTATTTGCAGGTTCAAAGAAGAAAACCGCTGGCAAGCCACCTCCGAAGGAAGAAGAGGATGAGTTGGATTTGGAGGTCGACTCGGAAATGGAAGCCGAACTAGTCAACCTAGTTCGGAGGATAGTCAAGGGCCAAAAATGAGCCGTCACTCGACCCAACGAAGGTAAGCCTAAAAGTTCAAACATAAGATGTTATGAATGCAACAGGTTTGGACACATTAAGTCCGAATGCCCAAAACTCAAGAGCAAGGCACCAAAATACAAAAAGGCACTCAACGCTACTCGGGAAGAAGCTTCCGAGGAAGAAGACAACGATCGAGTCCTTATGGCTAAATTGGTGGAATCGGAGACGGAGTCGGAACCGGAACTTGAATCGGAAACCGAAAATGAGTCGGACTGCGAAGCACTATTCAAGACAAGCCACGGATACGCATCCGGTTCAAAAGATAAACTCAAGGTAAGTCGCTCTCTTATTACCACACTTTATAGTGCAATTAAGTTTTTAAATAGAAAGTTAGCTAAGTCCGAGTCCAAGGTCGAGACCCTGGTTGAGGAAGTTAAACTCCTCAAACACGAGGTCTCCCTAACCTCTTCGACTAGTCGAGTTCAAGAGAAGGACTCAACTCGGGTTGAAAAACTCGAAGTTGAGAACTCACTCTTGAAAAGTCAAGTCGAAGATCTTAGGAATACGTTGGAAAGGTTTACTTTGGGATCCAAAGGACTTGACCTCCTACTTGGATCGCAAAGGGCCGTGTACAACAAAGCCGGGCTAGGGTTTAGCTCAAACACGACCAATAAGTCGTATATGTCAATCGTAAGTAGACATAAAAAACGTGTCCAAGCATGGGTCCCTAAGACCACCTTAATTTCAAACTTAGGATCAAACCAGTACTGGGTTCCCAAGGACCAAATCCACTATATGGAGAGACCGAATCGATTCAACGGTCCAGGGGGAGCTAGTACGAAATTTGTTTGTGTTTTAACTTAGAAATTGCATGCTTAGGTTTTTATTTTTCTTTTTAGAATGGTTAGATAGGACTATAACTCGTCAATACTTGATAACATAGTACCAGGATGCGGCGAGATGATAGTATGCTAGGAAAGCGGAGTCTTGTGTATTCGGGCTAGATAAGGCGTATCTAGTTCAATGCACTTGACCGAGCGGAACTAGCTGAAGCTACCTCGCCGTATCCTAGACTAGTTAGACCAAGAAGTGGTCTTAGGTGAGTCAAGTCTCTATTTTCTTGAAAATGGCTTTGTCTAAGGAAGTGGTCGTTGTTCCGATTAAAGAAGTCCTCTGTGCCTCGCCACAACCTGGAAGCCATGATCTTAAAAAGGTGACTTGATGAGCCTAAGGTCAAATCCGAATCTAACGCAAGGTTGACAAGTGTTTAAGTCATTAAATTTAATTCAACTAAAATTGGAAGTCATATTACAAGAACATATAGGATTAACATGTTTGATCATGTAGACATGGGTGAGATGATTTAGGTTAATAATTTTCAACCAATTTTTAATAAATCCAATATCCAATCCAACTACCTTGCGTGTAGGATCAATGGATGTTGGACAGTGGTTGCTCCCGACACATGACCGGGGATCAACTCAAGTTTTCGAAGCTTCGATTCAAACGACAAGGATCGGTAGCCTTCGGAAATATCGGCAAGCTCAAAATCATCGGATCAGGTGATATTGAGCTTAACTCAAATTTTGTCATTCAAAACGTTTTATTAGTAGAAAATTTTCAATATAATCTTCTCAGTGTAAGCCAATTGTGTGATAATAACTATAAGGTCATATTTCTAGAAAACGAATGCGTAATTAATACAAACGAAACCTCTAAAACAATTCTTAAGGGAACTAGAAATAACAACATTTACACTATTAACTTAACTAACTCCTCAACTAAGTGTCTTATGATACGGCAAGAGGAATCATGGTTGTGGCACCGACGACTCGGTCACTCACACCCAAGACTCATCCACAAGATGAGTCAGAGTGACTTAGTTAGAGGTTTGCCTAACCTCAATAACTTGGATAATAAAATATGTAATGCTTGTCAACAAGGTAAACAATCTAGGACACAACATCAACTAACTAGTCAAGAATGAACCAAAAGTGTGCTTGAGCTCCTACACATGGATCTATTTGATTCACACGGAACTAAGTCACTTAACGGAAGTAAATTTTGCTTAGTCATAATTGATGACTATTCTAGATTTACTTGGGTTAGGTTCATCAAACACAAAAGTGATACCTAGATCAATTAATCAATCTATTTAAATTAATAGAAAATCAACAAAGCATTAAAATCAAAAGACTTAGGACTGATCATGGTGGTGAATTCGAAAACCATAGGTTTATAGAATTTTGTAACCTAAATGGATACCACCATGAGTTCTCTTGCCCTAGAACTCCACAACAAAATGGCCTAGTAGAACGCAAAAATAGAACCCTACAAGAAGCCGCTAGGACAATGCTTAATGAGTATAACCTACTCGATAGGTTTTGGGCCGAAGCCGTGAATACGACATGCTATGTCCAAAATAGAATCCTTATGGTAAAGAGGCACCTTAAGACCTCATACGAGATTTATCATGATAAAATACCTAACATCAAGTACTTTAGGGTATTTGGGTGTAAGGTACATATCCTAAACACTAAGGATTACCTAGGGAAATTTACATCCAAAACCACGACCAGAATCTTTCTAGGATACTCGACTACAAGCAGAGCTTATAGAGTATATAACCACGACACCCTTAGAGTCGAGGAGACTATCAATGTAGTATTTGATGAAGGACACGAACCTACAAAACCCCCAGCAACCCCAATTAGCGAACCGACTCATACTAGACCTAACTCTGATCCGGAGATCAGGTCTAGTGTTAATCCTAACCTAAGTCAACCAAGTCACTCTATCGACCAAGTGATAGATGACTCCAACCAAACTAGAACTCAAACGAGTCATCCTATGGATCAAGTTGTAGACTCAAACCCAAATCCAACTAGGACTCAAACGAATCATCCTATCGACCAAGTGATAGGTGATCCAAGTCTAGGAGTTCGAACTAGAGCCTCATACAGAAACCTTAGTCAAATATCCTTGATTTCTAAAATTGAACTCAAAACTATTGACCAAGCTCTTCTTGATCCCTATTGGATTATTGCAATGCAAGAAGAGTTGACTCAATTCACTAGGAACGAAGTATGGGAATTAGTACCACCACCTAAAGATAAAACAATCATTGGAACAAGGTGGGTGTTTAGAAATAAAATTGATGATAGAGGTGAAGTAGTTAGAAATAAAGCTAGACTAGTTGCTAAAGGGTTTAGTCAAGTCGAAGGTTTAGATTACGACGAGACCTATGCCCCAGTAGCTAGATTAGAGTCCATTCGAATGCTATTAGCATATGCAGCACATCGAGGATTTAAGTTGTTTCAAATGGATGTGAAATCTGCATTCTTAAATGGATACATTAAAGAAGAAGTTTATGTTAGTCAACCCCCCGGTTTCGAAAGTTTAGACAAACCCGATCATGTCCTTAGGTTAAAGAAAGCTCTTTATGGACTTAAACAAGCTCCTCGAGCTTGGTACGAGAGACTTTCGATTTATCTTAAGTCCAAAGGCTTTAACCAAGGTGTAGTTGACCCAACCCTTTTTGTAAAAACCTTAGGTAAAGACATATTCATAGCCCAAATCTACGTAGATGATATTATTTTCGGAACCACCAACTCAATCCTACTAAATGAGTTCATTTCACTTATGGAAAGTGAATTTGAAATGAATTTAGTAGGTGAGTTAAGTTTCTTTTTAGGTCTACAAATTAAACAAACTAAAGATGGAATATACCTACATCAACGCAAATATACTAGGGAATTAATTAAACGCTTTGGAATGCAAGACGCTAAAATTATTAATACCCCAATGACAACTAATGTGAATATAGAAGAAGATGTAATCGGAAATTCAATTGATTTAAAATACTATAGGAGCATAATAGGGAGTCTCCTTTACCTAACTGCAAGCCGACCTGATATCTTATTTGCAGTAAGTATGTGCGCAAGGTTTCAAACCTGTGCCAAGGAGTCTCACCTAACTCTAGTCAAGCGTATCCTTAGATATCTAAAGGGTACACTTAATGTCGGTATTTGGTATCCTAGATCTACTGAGTTCGAACTAACCGACTACTCCGATTCGAACTATGCCGGTAGTAAGCTCGATAGAAAGAGTACGAGTGGTTGTTGTCAACTTCTCGGCTCGAGTCTAGTGAGTTGGTGCAGTAGGAAGCAACACTGTGTTGCTTTATCTACCACCGAAGCTGAATACATCGCGATGGGTGAGTGTGTCACGCAGCTTCTTTGGATGAAGCACACTCTCCGCGACTTTAAGTTAGACTTTACGAATACTAAACTTCACATAGATAACATTAGTTCAATTAATCTTACAAAGAATCCGATATGTCACTCTAGGACCAAACATATAGAGGTCAAACACCATTTCATTCGAGAACATGTGGCCAACGGAGCCATACAACTCGAATACGTCGAATCAAAGTCTAACTTAGCAGACCTATTTACTAAACCCCTACCCGAAGCCAAATTTAGTCTATTAAGACGAAAATTGGGCATGTGTGTAGTAAAATAGGAACTTGAAAATTATATTTTCTTACTACTATTTCTTAACTTTCATTTTTTATGGAACTAGTATAGGACATACCTTAGATATCATGCACCTATAGATTTAAGGAGCCAATACATCTCACAACACATAGGACTAATGTGTTTGTGTACTTAGCCACGTAGTTGGGGGTGATTTTTTTGTACCTTACTCCTGGTTCCATTTTTAGAGCTTGTGCATCGCTATTAACCACGTTTTATAATCATACATACTAACCGACTCTGACCAGGACTGGTTGATCTTTCATATCAATCAAGCCAAATATGAGTCGAACATCTTATAGATGAACTTATTTTCAGTAAACTATTTTCAAAATAATGTGGAACATGCTTGGACTTTAAATTTAACACTTATTTTTGTTTTCCACACACACACTCTTTTCGATATATGGCAAAAGGGGAGAAAAGGCCAAAGTTAAGGGTCAAATTTTTTTGATAACTTAACTCTTACTTTATATTTAAACCAAAAGTTAACTTTAAGTTTTGAAAACTTATTAAAGGCCAAGTTAAGAGAATTCTTAACTTAAACTTATTTGTAGGCCAACGTTTTACTTATTTTTTATTATGCCCTTAATGTTTTACTTAAGGGGGAGAAAGGGCCAAGTTAAGAAGAACTCTTAACTTAAACGTTTTACTAAGGCCAATTTTAAGTAATGTTAATTACTTAAAGAAACCCTCAAAGGGGAGGATTAAGGTCTTTCTTCAAGACTCACCCTCGGTCAAGGGGGAGGTTTCCTCAAGGGGGAGTACTTGAAGAAAATCCTTACTACTCCAACTTAATCTTCTTTATTTCTTGTTTCTAATGCACATTATTCTTCATGCTTGCTATTTACTTAACTTTGTATGTGGGTTTGCCATAAATCAAAAAGAAGGAGATTGTTGGTGCAGTAGGCACCTAAGTCGAACCTGAGTTTTGATTATAGCAAACGATACAAAGTTAAGCTCACATCGTTATCTCACGAGTTGAATCGAGTGTCAGAAGATTACTATAGCTGGAGCTAAAGGCTAGCGACACCCGGAGGAAGCCGCGGTGGTCGGGCGACACTGGGAGGACTTCGGAGGGAGCCGAAGGAATCAGGTGGAGACCGAAAGTAAGGCTTCAAAGGTAAATGTTGAGGTAAGCTCATGTGAGTGAGCGTAAGTAAGGTCGAGTCCTCCATACGGGGACATCCTTAGGCGACGATCCGACCAAGACTTCCCATGGATGGTCTATGTTGAGATCGGATGGCAAGTGGTCAATTCACTTATATTTCGAGCTAACTCTTTATTACAAAAGTCTAAAAATCAGTTCAACTGCCAAAAATCGGTTCAAGCTGCTAAGCCATCAGTTCAACTGCCAAGGATCGTTCAAGCGCTGAGCCATCGCTCAACCAAAGGATCGCTCAATCAGCTGAGCCATCAGTTCAACCGACGAAGAAATCAGTTCAACCGATGGTCAAAAATCAACCTCGAGGAGTCAAGCTTTATCACCATTTTTCAAGGAGTTTTGTGCCCAATTCCTATTGGTTGAAGACTCATTCGATGAGGGGCTTAAAGGCTATAAAAGGAGGTCCTAACCTAGGGTTTCATCATCAATTCTAAGCCTCCAAAAGCCTCCGCAAAGCTACAACTTCTCCGACAACGAAGTGCTTTTTCTCCGACGTCTAGGTTTATTTGTTTTCATTTTATTACATCGGTTAGAGTTTTATTTCAGTTTAGTACTTTCATTTTCGGAGCTTTTATCGTAACGAGGAGAGGGGGAGTGTCCCTCTACCTCAAGCTTTGTGCTTTACTTGTATCGATTAAACTCCTACCTCTAAAGGGGAGGAGTTCTTTAGTGTTTTTGCCCTCCGTACGTGGTTGAGCACCGCTAGGGCCTTGGAGTAGTAGCCAAAGGCTATGAACCAAGTAAAACTCCTTTGTCTCTTTTTACTTTACATTTACATTTCCGCTGCAATTAATTATCTCTCGAGTTTTAATGAACGAAAAGAAAAGAAAAAGGTTTTATCGCTATTCACCCCCCCTCTAGCGATCCGCTTCGATCCAACATAATGCACATAATGGAAGTCAAAGGAAACAAACTAGAGTAACCCAACCCTCAGAGTACCAATATCAGTTTGCAACTAACCTGGTCAGTAATATAACGAATATACATGTAACATACACAATCACTGCAATCTACAAACAATGCACATCCAGATACCACGACAAAGCCTCGTAGCTCTCGAGGTAATACAAAGGGAACTATCTATGAGCTACCGCGAATGATACTCATTGGTTGATAATCAATACGCTAAGCACTATCTATGCACAACTACATGCTACCACGAATGAGACTCGTGGTTAGACAGGCAGTAGAAAGACTCAGTGTCTGCGGGCAACGATATGCTACCACGAATGGGTCTCATGGGCAGACAACGTATATAGATATCTAATTATTGATTGTAGGCAACAACATACTACCACTAATGGGTCAATGATTATCATAGGTTGTTAAGCCTAGGGTTATCCAATACATCCAGCATATAATGACTATCAACGTCGACAAAGATCATCGATCTACAATTAAACCCATTGAGGCGGTCAAGCAAGGGTTTCAACACCTCTAATATGAAATGTTTACCAAAGTCGGTAAAGATCATCGACTTATAAATAAATACATCGAGATGGTTAAGCCTAGAGTTCCAACCCTTCTAACATGAACGGTTATCCAGGTCGATAAAAAAAAATCATAAGTCCACTAATAAACATGTCGAAATGATTAATCATAGGGTTTTATCCCAGCTAACAGGAAACACCTATCAAGGCCAATCAAAACAACCCCTCTACTAACAAGCACGACAAGAGGGTTAAGCCTAAATTATACCATTTCTACCAGTTTAACCATATATGTTACAACATGCTACCACGAATAGATCTCATGGGCACTTAAGATGTAAAGTAGCTATCTAGCTATAGACATCATATGAATCCGATTTTCACCAACTCCGAGCAGATAATGCAAGAATATAACCTTACAGCAGATTATCTCAGCCATGCATGGGAGACATATTCGACCATAGATATACAAAGCAACCCTAGGGAGACTCTACTGCAGACTCTCTCTCAGCCACGAATGGGTGATAGAGTTGGCAGCCAATATATATGAACAACGTTATATACCCTCTAAGGATTAATCACATCCTAATCATACGACCATTACTAGTCCGATCACCATATCAACGGAAATAGTAAATGGATAATCATATATCAATAAGCACATCCGGATTATTACGCCTAGGGTTTTACTAATGTTTCATTCCTGAGATCCGCTCCTACGGAATAACCTCATCTAAGTTATTCTATCCCTACTAGTCTCAATCATGGTATCCACCGCAATAACACATACAATTGCCATCCATGCAATATGCATGCAATGCAAATGACATGGTCACCCCTAACGCCAGTCAACCGCCTCACACGCGATGGTGAAGCCAAGTGGGTAGGGCTATGACAACTGTGCACTCTGCCATCACTGCTCTTGAGTGACCAAGTGGACAGGATGCTGTCGGAGTACACCTATCCTCCTGCCCCAAACAGAGTGGGGGAGCAAAGCTCTCATCTCCCGGTGTCGTAGACCAGAGGAGGGATCCCTGCCCGCTACCACGGTGCCTCATCGCTACACATGAGCGGACTAGTGAAGCCTGACAGAGCAACTGCATACACCCTCCTGATGTACCACTAACCCATGAGTGGCAGCGTGTGCAGATCATGTAATTGGCTACGGGCTCAACTATAAAGGAACCCCGTCAAGCCAGCATGCAATCATGCAAGATGGTGCATGACACTAAAGCATGTAATACCAACCAAAATACGTATCCGAATAATATGCACAAACCAATGGTTACATATCAATGACCTAAGTAAAACAGAAAAAGTATAACTAAAGCTGATCAGGTGCATGTATCAAGATAGTATCAACTAAAATAGCAATGCATGTATCGTGTATGATACAATAACATACAAGGTAGATAAAACATAAAAATTATTGCAAGCTATAACCAACTAAGCATATCAATATGACTATATCTAAAAGATAAGTCAAAATACCCGCCTGCTATGTAGACTGTGCTGATTGTATTCGCGTCTGTGAACCTGCCTCATATCAAAGTCTTGTACTCAACAGTCAAACATTGACAAAGTCTATCATAAGTCCAATGATGGTATCACATCCCCAAATTGAGCCTAAATATTGATTAGCTTTAGATCTAACATCATAATCATAACAAACATTAGACCAACTATATAATAGTGTACATCCATAATGTATCCATATCTAAGATTACCTAACAATTGCTTCAATCACACGACTCCTTGATCCAAGTTTTAGGGTATCAAATCTGTATCAATCGAATTGCAACACCTCGTACTCAGATTTCCTTCAACACCTGACCATTTGCAAGTTATCACCATCCATAACCTATTAAAGAGATATATAAACTAAAGTCCATCCCAACGAATACCGTTAATGAGGAGATTGCACTGGACCGTCGATCGGACCTCCAACCAAAAGAACTGAGCTTTTCTGGTGCAGCAATAGGTCAGCCGATTAGAACTCACAGATCACCCAAACATCACAGTCCTCTTCACCCTCCATTTCTGATTTGATAGTGATGAATAGTGTGGAAGCTTTAGGATCTCGGAACTCCAGAATCGAGCTTCCGTGAAGGTGTGGGAGAAAGTGACGACGAGCTAACTAGATTCGCGTGAAGAGATCCAGCAGCGATGGTGTCGCCGTGCTTGCACAATCCGACAGCAAGTCCCCTCGGCAGAGATGGCACAGATTGTCCTCAATGACAACTGTTCCTCTCGACAAAAGAAAACCGACAACTATCGCTGGGATATCGATGTCGGCCGAGATGGGGAAGTCGACGGTCGAAGGCAAGCCGAGCTCTCGATGGCGACGACAGAAGGAAACTGTTGCGATGAAACAAGGCAGAAGAAACCATAATTGGGCGGAAGAGGAAGGTTGTGGCGGCTTGTTGCGACGATCAGAGGGTGGTTGCGAAGGGAGGAGCGAAGGCAAACCGACCGGTGCGGCGAGCTGGCATGGGGCGCCGGCGATCGAAGAGCAGGGAGAAGGTTCGACGATGGAAAATCGCTGCCGATAGGTGGATCGAGAGAGAAAGAACGGGGAGATCACGATGAAGATCCGAATCGGGGAAACCGGAGGGGAGAAAGTCGCGGCTACGGTTGGGAGAAGAAAGGTAGGGAAAATAACTAAACGTAGGTTTTAATAGTTATATACCTTAGGTTACTTAATCTAATTAACTCTTTAATAATAACAACCTATTAAATTATTTCTCCCATAAAATATCATAAGAACTTCATTTAAATCCAATTTTTTTTTAAAATTTCCTGAAAAATTCCAATGGGTACTTTCCTAATTAATCAGTATTTGTTTGCTGCATTTTGGTTGCTGCCTTGGATGTTGCATATGATTGACATGCATACATGATACATTTTGTATTTGGTCTGACGACCTTATTTCTGCTGGTATGGCTCATACTCCTATGTTAGGTAGGATAGAGATCTGTAAGTACAGTCTTTTCGTATTTCTTTCTTGCATTTCCTATTATTGATTAGGAGACTGTACTGGCATGATTATTATTATTAGATATATCTTACTATGCATATAGACTATTATCCACTGAGTTCATTGAACTTACCCCGTTGCTTATTATCTTTTTCAGGATGAAACTGCCAGGAGAGTCCAGTTGTCAATCCCCCTCATCGTAATGGCTTCGCTTTCATTTGGTTTTATGTTTTCGGTTATATTGACATTGATTAGAGGACATGTGTAAGACGTGTTTTGGACTTTTTCGGACTTGTATTCGATATGTTTTGGTTGTGCGTTCCTACTCAGATGGCAGAAGGGGTAGGTCTAGATGTTGTAGATCTTTTATTTATGTTGGTTGTTATCCTGAGGCCATTTATAATATGTATGTGTGGTCTTTGTTCCGGTCGTGTTTACCGATGTATAGTAGGCCGTGTGGGCCTTGTATGCAAATTTCGTATTGTCACCCGTACAGGGGAGATGTTGTCGATTTTGTCCCGGAGACTCCTCGTGGCGTGACAATTTATTTGATCCTAGTACTTCTCCAAGCACGCTTAACTTGAGTTTTGATGGGATCCGCATTAGTGCCGTATGATCGCCCTTACTTTGATGAAGATCGAGCTCCTAGCCGTAGGTTCTCTCATTTAACTTGATCCGCTGAATCGACAAGACGGTGGAAAAGAGCAGCATGGAAGGGAGATGTTTTCTCCGATTTGTCCGGAGGTTGGTGAGGGTTGTGCCATGGGGTAAGCCTTGGTGTATCATCGTTCACAGCAGTTGGTAAGGATGGTTTACTGTGGTTCACAACAACATTGAGCATGGATAACTCTATTTTGCAACAGGCCTTAGGCACACAACTCCGTTTTAGTACAACATTCCATCCTCAGACCGATGGAAAGTCTGAGCGGACCATTCAGACACTAAAGGACTTGCTGAGGTCCTGTGTTATGGATTTCGGGAACAACTGGGAGGACCACTTGCCATTAGTGGAATTTGCCTACAACAACAGCTATCATTCGGCTATCCAAATGGCCCAGTTTGAAGCATTGTATGGTAGACAGTGTCGTACACCCACCCTCTGGGAGGAGGTTGGGGAGGCCCAGTTTCTAGGACCCCAGAGAGCTCAGTATGAGGCAGAGTTGGTCCGTACTATCAGACGTAGGATGACAGAGGCGCAGGATCGTCAGAAGAGTTATGCCGATCGGAGACAGAGACCTTTGAAGTTCTCTATTGGTGATCATGTATTCCTACGAGTCTCACCCACGAAAGGGGGTGAAGAGTTTTGGCCTCCGTGGTAAGCTAGCTCCAAGGTACATAGGGTCTTTCGAGATTTTGGAGAGGATCAGAGCAGTCGCTTACCGCCTAGCGCTACCACCGCCCTTGGCTGGTATCCATGATGTGTTTCATGTGTCTATGTTGAGGAAGTATGTGCCAGACTCTACACATATTTTGTCAGATGTGTCAGCTTCCATTCAACCTGATGCTACTTACGAAGATGTTTCAGTATGAATTCTGGATCACAAAGGACGACAGTTGCGGAACAAGATTGTGCAATTTGTTAAAGTTGGGTGGAGTCATCACACTGATGAAGAGGCTACTTGGGAAATTGAGGAAAAGATCAGAGCTCAATATCCCCACCTATTTACTTAAGGTATGTGAAATATACTTTCAGTACTTGTGATATTTGAGTGTGGTATTTCATACTCAGATGCATAATGAGTTGATATGGTGATCGGACTCGGAGAGGTCGAATGATTAGGATGCGATTAATCCTAAGAGGGTATATAACGTTGTTCATATCTATTTGCTGCCAACTATATCACCCATTCATGGTTGAGAAAAGTTTACAGTAGAGTTTCCCTATAGGTGCTTTGTATATTTGTGGTTTATCATGCCTCCCATGCATGGTTGAGATAATCTACTGTAAGGTTATACTCTTGCATTATCCGTTTGGGGTTGGTGATAATCGGATTCGTATGACCTCTGTAGCTAGATAGCTACTTTACATCTTAAGTACCCACGAGATTTGTTCTTGGTAGCATGTTGTAACATGCATGATTAAACTGGTAGAAATGATATAATTTAGGCTTAACCCTCTTTCCGTGCTTGTTAGTAGAGGGGTTGTTCTGATTGGCCTTGATATGCATTTCCTGTTAGCTGGGACGAAACCCTATGATTAATCGTTTCGACGTGTTTATTAGTGGACTTATGATTTTTTTTATCGACCTGGACAACCGTTCATGTTAGAAGGTTTGGAACTCTAGACTTAACTATCTCGATGTATTTATTTATAAGTCGATAATCTTTACCGACTTTGGTAAACATTTCGTATTAGAAGTGTTGAAACCCTCGCTTGACCGCCTTAATGGGTTTAATTGTAGATCGATGATCTTTGTCGACATTGATAGTCATTATATGCTGGATGTATTGGATAACCCTAGGCTTAACAACCTAGGATAATCGACTGCCCACGTGACCCATTAGTGGTAGTATGCTGTTGCATGCAGTCAATAATTAGATATCTATATACGTTGTCTGCCCATGAGATCCGTTCGTGGTAGCATGTCATTGCCCGCAGACACTGAGTCTTTCTACTGCCTATCTACCCATGAGTCTCATTCGTGGTACCATGTAGTTGCGCGTAGACAGTGCTTAGCGTATTGATGAGCCTAAGGTCAAATCCGAATCTAACGCAAGGTTGACAAGTGTTTAAGTCATTAAATTTAATTCAACTAAAATTGGAAGTCATATTACAAGAACATATAGGATTAACATGTTTGATCATGTAGACATGGGTGAGATGATTTAGGTTAATAATTTTCAACCAATTTTTAATAAATCCAATATCCAATCCAACTACCTTGCGTGTAGGATCAATGGATGTTGGACAGTGGTTGCTCCCGACACATGACCGGGGATCAACTCAAGTTTTCGAAGCTTCGATTCAAACGACAAGGATCGGTAGCCTTCGGAAATATCGGCAAGCTCAAAATCATCGGATCAGGTGATATTGAGCTTAACTCAAATTTTGTCATTCAAAACGTTTTATTAGTAGAAAATTTTCAATATAATCTTCTCAGTGTAAGCCAATTGTGTGATAATAACTATAAGGTCATATTTCTAGAAAACGAATGCGTAATTAATACAAACGAAACCTCTAAAACAATTCTTAAGGGAACTAGAAATAACAACATTTACACTATTAACTTAACTAACTCCTCAACTAAGTGTCTTATGATACGGCAAGAGGAATCATGGTTGTGGCACCGACGACTCGGTCACTCACACCCAAGACTCATCCACAAGATGAGTCAGAGTGACTTAGTTAGAGGTTTGCCTAACCTCAATAACTTGGATAATAAAATATGTAATGCTTGTCAACAAGGTAAACAATCTAGGACACAACATCAACTAACTAGTCAAGAATGAACCAAAAGTGTGCTTGAGCTCCTACACATGGATCTATTTGATTCACACGGAACTAAGTCACTTAACGGAAGTAAATTTTGCTTAGTCATAATTGATGACTATTCTAGATTTACTTGGGTTAGGTTCATCAAACACAAAAGTGATACCCTAGATCAATTAATCAATCTATTTAAATTAATAGAAAATCAACAAAGCATTAAAATCAAAAGACTTAGGACTGATCATGGTGGTGAATTCGAAAACCATAGGTTTATAGAATTTTGTAACCTAAATGGATACCACCATGAGTTCTCTTGCCCTAGAACTCCACAACAAAATGGCCTAGTAGAACGCAAAAATAGAACCCTACAAGAAGCCGCTAGGACAATGCTTAATGAGTATAACCTACTCGATAGGTTTTGGGCCGAAGCCGTGAATACGACATGCTATGTCCAAAATAGAATCCTTATGGTAAAGAGGCACCTTAAGACCTCATACGAGATTTATCATGATAAAATACCTAACATCAAGTACTTTAGGGTATTTGGGTGTAAGGTACATATCCTAAACACTAAGGATTACCTAGGGAAATTTACATCCAAAACCACGACCAGAATCTTTCTAGGATACTCGACTACAAGCAGAGCTTATAGAGTATATAACCACGACACCCTTAGAGTCGAGGAGACTATCAATGTAGTATTTGATGAAGGACACGAACCTACAAAACCCCCGGCAACCCCAATTAGCGAACCGACTCATACTAGACCTAACTCTGATCCGGAGATCAGGTCTAGTGTTAATCCTAACCTAAGTCAACCAAGTCACTCTATCGACCAAGTGATAGATGACTCCAACCAAACTAGAACTCAAACGAGTCATCCTATGGATCAAGTTGTAGACTCAAACCCAAATACAACTAGGACTCAAGCGAATCATCCTATCGACCAAGTGATAGGTGATCCAAGTCTAGGAGTTGAACTAGAGCCTCATCTGAAACCTTAGTCAAATATCCTTGATTTCTAAAATTGAACTCAAAACTATTGACCAAGCTCTTCTTGATCCCTATTGGATTATTGCAATGCAAGAAGAGTTGACTCAATTCACTAGGAGAACAAGTATGGGAATTAGTACCACCACCTAAAGATAAAACAATCATTGGAACAAGGTGGGTGTTTAGAAATAAAATTGATGATAGAGGTGAAGTAGTTAGAAATAAAGCTAGACTAGTTGCTAAAGGGTTTAGTCAAGTCGAAGGTTTAGATTACGACGAGACCTATGCCCCAGTAGCTAGATTAGAGTCCATTCGAATGCTATTAGCATATGCAGCACATCGAGGATTTAAGTTGTTTCAAATGGATGTGAAATCTGCATTCTTAAATGGATACATTAAAGAAGAAGTTTATGTTAGTCAACCCCCCGGTTTCGAAAGTTTAGACAAACCCGATCATGTCCTTAGGTTAAAGAAAGCTCTTTATGGACTTAAACAAGCTCCTCGAGCTTGGTACGAGAGACTTTCGATTTATCTTAAGTCCAAAGGCTTTAACCAAGGTGTAGTTGACCCAACCCTTTTTGTAAAAACCTTAGGTAAAGACATATTCATAGCCCAAATCTACGTAGATGATATTATTTTCGGAACCACCAACTCGATCCTACTAAATGAGTTCATTTCACTTATGGAAAGTGAATTTGAAATGAATTTAGTAGGTGAGTTAAGTTTCTTTTTAGGTGTACAAATTAAACAAACTAAAAATGGAATATACCTACATCAACGCAAATATACTAGGGAATTAATTAAACGCTTTGGAATGCAAGACGCTAAAATTATTAATACCCCAATGACAACTAATGTGAATATAGAAGAAGATGTAATCGGAAATTCAATTGATTTAAAATACTATAGGAGCATAATAGGGAGTCTCCTTTACCTAACTGCAAGCCGACCTGATATCTTATTTGCAGTAAGTATGTGCGCAAGGTTTCAAACCTGTGCCAAGGAGTCTCACCTAACTCTAGTCAAGCGTATCCTTAGATATCTAAAGGGTACACTTAATGTCGGTATTTGGTATCCTAGATCTCACGAGTTGAACTAACCGACTACTCCGATTGAACTATCGGTAGTAAGCTCGATAGAAAGAGTACGCAGTGGTTGTTGTCAACTTCTACGAGTCTAGTGAGTTAGTGCGATGGAAGCAACACCGTGTTGCTTTATCTACCACCAAATTTGAATACATCGCGATGGGTGAGTGTGTCACGCAGCTTCTTTGGATGAAGCACACTCTCCGCGACTTTAAGTTAGACTTTACGAATACTAAACTTCACATAGATAACATTAGTTCAATTAATCTTACAAAGAATCCGATATGTCACTCTAGGACCAAACATATAGAGGTCAAACACCATTTCATTCGAGAACATGTGGCCAACGGAGCCATACAACTCGAATACGTCGAATCAAAGTCTAACTTAGCAGACCTATTTACTAAACCCCTACCCGAAGCCAAATTTAGTCTATTAAGACGAAAATTGGGCATGTGTGTAGTAAAATAGGAACTTGAAAATTATATTTTCTTACTACTATTTCTTAACTTTCATTTTTTATGGAACTAGTATAGGACATACCTTAGATATCATGCACCTATAGATTTAAGGAGCCAATACATCTCACAACACATAGGACTAATGTGTTTGTGTACTTAGCCACGTAGATGGGCGTGAGATGTTAGGACCTTACTCCTGGTTCCAGATGTAGAGCTAGTGCATCGCTATGAACCACGGAGTATAATCATACATACTAACCGACTCTGACCAGGACTGGTTGATCTTTCATATCAATCAAGCCAAATATGAGTCGAACATCTTATAGATGAACTTATTTTCAGTAAACTATTTTCAAAATAATGTGGAACATGCTTGGACTTTAAATTTAACACTTATTTTTGTTTTCCACACACACACTCACTCTTTTCGATATATGGCAAAAGGGGGAGAAAAAGGCCAAAGTTAAGGGGTCAAATTTTTTTTTGATAACTTAACTCTTACTTTATATTTAAACCAAAAGTTAACTTTAAGTTTTGAAAACTTATTAAAGGCCAAGTTAAGAGAATTCTTAACTTAAACTTATTTGTGGCGTCAACGTTTTACTTATTTTTTATTATGCCCTTAATGTTTTACTTAAGGGGGAGAAAGGGCCAAGTTAAGAAGAACTCTTAACTTAAACGTTTTACTAAGGCCAATTTTAAGTAATGTTAATTACTTAAAGAAACCCTCAAAGGGGAGGATTAAGGTCTTTCTTCAAGACTCACCCTCGGTCAAGGGGGAGGTTTCCTCAAGGGGGAGTACTTGAAGAAAATCCTTACTACTCCAACTTAATCTTCTTTATTTCTTGTTTCTAATGCACATTATTCTTCATGCTTGCTATTTACTTAACTTTGTATGTGGGTTTGCCATAAATCAAAAAGAAGGAGATTGTTGGTGCAGTAGGCACCTAAGTCGAACCTGAGTTTTGATTATAGCAAACGATAAAAAGTTAAGCTCACGTCGTTATCTCACGAGTTGAATCGAGTGTCAGAAGATTACTATAGCTGGAGCTAAAGGCTAGCGACACCCGGAGGAAGCCGCGGTGGTCGGGCGACACTGGGAGGACTTCGGAGGGAGCCGAAGGAATCAGGTGGAGACCGAAAGTAAGGCTTCAAAGGTAAATGTTGAGGTAAGCTCATGTGAGTGAGCGTAAGTAAGGTCGAGTCCTCCATACGGGGACATCCTTAGGCGACGATCCGACCAAGACTTCCCATGGATGGTCTATGTTGAGATCGGATGGCAAGTGGCCGTCGAATTCACTTATATTTCGAGCTAACTCTTTATTACAGTCGAAAAGTCTAAAAATCAGTTCAACCGGCCAAAATCGCTTCAATCTGCTAAGCCATCGCCTCAACCGCCAAGGATCAGTTCAATCACGAGCCATCGCTCAACCGCCAAGGATCAGTTCAATCACTGAGCCATCGATTCAACCAAGCGAAGAAATCGGGCTCAACCGATGGTCAAAAATCAACCTCGAGGAGTCAAGCTTTATCACCATTTTTCAAGGAGTTTTGTGCCCAATTCCTATTGGTTGAAGACTCATTCGATGAGGGGCTTAAAGGCTATAAAAGGAGGTCCTAACCTAGGGTTTCATCATCAATTCTAAGCCTCCAAAAGCCTCATGAAGCTACAACTTCTCCGACAACGGTGCTTTTTCTCCGACGTCTAGGTTTATTTGTTTTCATTTTATTACATCGGTTAGAGTTTTATTTCAGTTTAGTACTTTCATTTTCGGAGCTTTTATCGTAACGAGGAGAGGGGGAGTGTCCCTCTACCTCAAGCTTTGTGCTTTACTTGTATCGATTAAACTCCTACCTCTAAAGGGGAGGAGTTCTTTAGTGTTTTTGCCCTCCGTACGTGGTTGAGCACCGCTAGGGCCTTGGAGTAGTAGCCAAAGGCTATGAACCAAGTAAAACTCCTTTGTCTCTTTTTACTTTACATTTACATTTCCGCTGCAATTAATTATCTCTCGAGTTTTAATGAACGAAAAGAAAAGAAAAAGGTTTTATCGCTATTCACCCCCCCTCTAGCGATCCGCTTCGATCCAACATAATGCACATAATGGAAGTCAAAGGAAACAAACTAGAGTAACCCAACCCTCAGAGTACCAATATCAGTTTGCAACTAACCTGGTCAGTAATATAACGAATATACATGTAACATACACAATCACTGCAATCTACAAACAATGCACATCCAGATACCACGACAAAGCCTCGTAGCTCTCGAGGTAATACAAAGGGAACTATCTATGAGCTACCGCGAATGATACTCATTGGTTGATAATCAATACGCTAAGCACTATCTATGCACAACTACATGCTACCACGAATGAGACTCGTGGTTAGACAGGCAGTAGAAAGACTCAGTGTCTGCGGGCAACGATATGCTACCACGAATGGGTCTCATGGGCAGACAACGTATATAGATATCTAATTATTGATTGTAGGCAACAACATACTACCACTAATGGGTCACGTGGGCAGTCGATTATCCTAGGTTGTTAAGCCTAGGGTTATCCAATACATCCAGCATATAATGACTATCAACGTCGACAAAGATCATCGATCTACAATTAAACCCATTGAGGCGGTCAAGCAAGGGTTTCAACACCTCTAATATGAAATGTTTACCAAAGTCGGTAAAGATCATCGACTTATAAATAAATACATCGAGATGGTTAAGCCTAGAGTTCCAACCCTTCTAACATGAACGGTTATCCAGGTCGATAAAAAAAAATCATAAGTCCACTAATAAACATGTCGAAATGATTAATCATAGGGTTTTATCCCAGCTAACAGGAAACACCTATCAAGGCCAATCAAAACAACCCCTCTACTAACAAGCACGACAAGAGGGTTAAGCCTAAATTATACCATTTCTACCAGTTTAACCATATATGTTACAACATGCTACCACGAATAGATCTCATGGGCACTTAAGATGTAAAGTAGCTATCTAGCTATAGACATCATATGAATCCGATTTTCACCAACTCCGAGCAGATAATGCAAGAATATAACCTTACAGCAGATTATCTCAGCCATGCATGGGAGACATATTCGACCATAGATATACAAAGCAACCCTAGGGAGACTCTACTGCAGACTCTCTCTCAGCCACGAATGGGTGATAGAGTTGGCAGCCAATATATATGAACAACGTTATATACCCTCTAAGGATTAATCACATCCTAATCATACGACCATTACTAGTCCGATCACCATATCAACGGAAATAGTAAATGGATAATCATATATCAATAAGCACATCCGGATTATTACGCCTAGGGTTTTACTAATGTTTCATTCCTGAGATCCGCTCCTACGGAATAACCTCATCTAAGTTATTCTATCCCTACTAGTCTCAATCATGGTATCCACCGCAATAACACATACAATTGCCATCCATGCAATATGCATGCAATGCAAATGACATGGTCACCCCTAACGCCAGTCAACCGCCTCACACGCGATGGTGAAGCCAAGTGGGTAGGGCTATGACAACTGTGCACTCTGTCATCACTGCTCCTGAGTGACCGAGTGGACAGGATGCTGTCGGAGTACACCTATCCTCCTGCCCCAAACAGAGTGGGGGAGCAAAGCTCTCATCTCCCGGTGTCGTAGACCAGAGGAGGGATCCCTGCCCGCTACCACGGTGCCTCATCGCTACACATGAGCGGACTAGTGAAGCCTGACAGAGCAACTGCATACACCCTCCTGATGTACCACTAACCCATGAGTGGCAGCGTGTGCAGACCATGTAACTGGCTGCGGGCTCAACTATAAAGGAACCCCGTCCAGCCAGCATGCAATCATGCAAGATGGTGCATGACACTAAAGCATGTAACACCAACCAAAATACGTATCCGAATAATATGCACAAACCAATGGTTACATATCAATGACCTAAGTAAAACAGAAAAAGTATAACTAAAGCTGATCAGGTGCATGTATCAAGATAGTATCAACTAAAATAGCAATGCATGTATCGTGTATGATACAATAACATACAAGGTAGATAAAACATAAAAATTATTGCAAGCTATAACCAACTAAGCATATCAATATGACTATATCTAAAAGATAAGTCAAAATACCCGCCTGCTATGTAGACTGTGCTGATTGTATTCGCGTCTGTGAACCTGTCTCATATCAAAGTCTTGTACTCAACAGTCAAACATTGACAAAGTCTATCATAAGTCCAATGATGGTATCACATCCCCAAATTGAGCCTAAATATTGATTAGCTTTAGATCTAACATCATAATCATAACAAACATTAGACCAACTATATAATAGTGTACATCCATAATGTATCCATATCTAAGATTACCTAACAATTGCTTCAATCACACGACTCCTTGATCCAAGTTTTAGGGTATCAAATCTGTATCAATCGAATTGCAACACCTCGTACTCAGATTTCCTTCAACACCTGACCATTTGCAAGTTATCACCATCCATAACCTATTAAAGAGATATATAAACTAAAGTCCATCCCAACGAATACCGTTAATGAGGAGATTGCACTGGACCGTCGATCGGACCTCCAACCAAAAGAACTGAGCTTTTCTGGTGCAGCAATAGGTCAGCCGATTAGAACTCACAGATCACCCAAACATCACAGTCCTCTTCACCCTCCATTTCTGATTTGATAGTGATGAATAGTGTGGAAGCTTTAGGATCTCGGAACTCCAGAATCGAGCTTCCGTGAAGGTGTGGGAGAAAGTGACGACGAGCTAACTAGATTCGCGTGAAGAGATCCAGCAGCGATGGTGTCGCCGTGCTTGCACAATCCGACAGCAAGTCCCCTCGGCAGAGATGGCACAGATTGTCCTCAATGACAACTGTTCCTCTCGACAAAAGAAAACCGACAACTATCGCTGGGATATCGATGTCGGCCGAGATGGGGAAGTCGACGGTCGAAGGCAAGCCGAGCTCTCGATGGCGACGACAGAAGGAAACTGTTGCGATGAAACAAGGCAGAAGAAACCATAATTGGGCGGAAGAGGAAGGTTGTGGCGGCTTGTTGCGACGATCAGAGGGTGGTTGCGAAGGGAGGAGCGAAGGCAAACCGACCGGTGCGGCGAGCTGGCATGGGGCGCCGGCGATCGAAGAGCAGGGAGAAGGTTCGACGATGGAAAATCGCTGCCGATAGGTGGATCGAGAGAGAAAGAACGGGGAGATCACGATGAAGATCCGAATCGGGGAAACCGGAGGGGAGAAAGTCGCGGCTACGGTTGGGAGAAGAAAGGTAGGGAAAATAACTAAACGTAGGTTTTAATAGTTATATACCTTAGGTTACTTAATCTAATTAACTCTTTAATAATAACAACCTATTAAATTATTTCTCCCATAAAATATCATAAGAACTTCATTTAAATCCAATTTTTTTTTAAAATTTCCTGAAAAATTCCAATGGGTACTTTCCTAATTAATCAGTATTTGTTTGCTGCATTTTGGTTGCTGCCTTGGATGTTGCATATGATTGACATGCATACATGATACATTTTGTATTTGGTCTGACGACCTTATTTCTGCTGGTATGGCTCATACTCCTATGTTAGGTAGGATAGGAGATTCAGGTAAGTACAGTCTTTTCGTATTTCTTTCTTGCATTTCCTATTATTGATTAGGAGACTGTACTGGCATGATTATTATTATTAGATATATCTTACTATGCATATAGACTATTATCCACTGAGTTCATTGAACTTACCCCGTTGCTTATTATCTTTTTCAGGATGAAACTGCCAGGAGAGTCCAGTTGTCAATCCCCCTCATCGTAATGGCTTCGTTTTCATTTGGTTTTATGTTTTCGGTTATATTGACATTGATTAGAGGACATGTGTAAGACTGGTGTTTTGGACTTTTTTTCGGACTTGTATTCGATATGTTTTGGTTGTGCGTTCCTACTCAGATGGCAGAAGGGGTAGGTCTAGATGTTGTAGATCTTTTATTTATGTTGGTTGTTATCCTGAGGCCATTTATAATATGTATGTGTGGTCTTTGTTCCGGTCGTGTTTACCGATGTATAGTAGGCCGTGTGGGCCTTGTATGCAAATTTCGTATTGTCACCCGTACAGGGGAGATGTTGTCAGATTTTTGTCTGGCGGAGACTCCCTCAGGGCGTGACAATTTATTTGATCCTAGTACTTCTCTCGCCCAAGCACGCTTAACTTCAGAGTTTTGATGGGATCCGGTGCATTAGTGCTGGTATGATCGCACCCTTACTTTGGATGAAGATCGAGCTCCTAGCCGTAGGTTCTCTCATTTAACTTGATCTGTTGAATTGGACAGTACCGGTGGAAAAGAGCAGCTCATGGAAGGGAGATGTTTTCTCCGATTTGTGCCGGAGGTTGGTGAGGGTTGTGCCATGGGGTAAGCCTTGGTGTATCATCGTTCACAGCAGTTGGTAAGGATGGTTTACTGTGGTTCACAACAACATTGAGCATGGATAACTCTATTTTGCAACAGGCCTTAGGCACACAACTCCGTTTTAGTACAACATTCCATCCTCAGACCGATGGAAAGTCTGAGTGGACCATTCAGACACTCGAGGACTTGCTGAGGTCCTATGTTATGGATTTCAGGGACAATTGGGAGGACCACTTGCCATTAGTGGAATTTGCCTACAATAACAGCTATCATTCGGCTATCTAAATGGCCCCGTTTGAAGCATTGTATGGTAGACAGTGTCGTACACCCACCCTCTGGGAGGAGGTTGGGGAGGCCCAGTTTCTAGGACCCCAGAGAGCTCAGTATGAGGCAGAGTTGGTCCGTACTATCAGACGTAGGATGACAGAGGCGCAGGATCGTCAGAAGAGTTATGCCGATCGGAGACAGAGACCTTTGAAGTTCTCTATTGGTGATCATGTATTCCTACGAGTCTCACCCACGAAAGGGGGTGAAGAGTTTTGGCCTCCGTGGTAAGCTAGCTCCAAGGTACATAGGGTCTTTCGAGATTTTGGAGAGGATCAGAGCAGTCGCTTACCGCCTAGCGCTACCACCGTCCTTGGCTGGTATCCATGATGTGTTTCATGTGTCTATGTTGAGGAAGTATGTGCCAGACTCTACACATATTTTGTCAGATGTGTCAGCTTCCATTCAACCTGATGCTACTTACGAAGATGTTTCAGTATGAATTCTGGATCACAAAGGGATCGATTCTATGAACAAGATTGTGCAATTTGTTAAAGTTGGGTGGAGTCATCACACTGATGAAGAGGCTACTTGGGAAATTGAGGAAAAGATCAGAGCTCAATATCCCCACCTATTTACTTAAGGTATGTGAAATATACTTTCAGTACTTGTGATATTTGAGTGTGGTATTTCATACTCAGATGCATAATGAGTTGATATGGTGATCGGACTCGGAGAGGTCGAATGATTAGGATGCGATTAATCCTAAGAGGGTATATAACGTTGTTCATATCTATTTGCTGCCAACTATATCACCCATTCATGGTTGAGAAAAGTTTACAGTAGAGTTTCCCTATAGGTGCTTTGTATATTTGTGGTTTATCATGCCTCCCATGCATGGTTGAGATAATCTACTGTAAGGTTATACTCTTGCATTATCCGTTTGGGGTTGGTGATAATCGGATTCGTATGACCTCTGTAGCTAGATAGCTACTTTACATCTTAAGTACCCACGAGATTTGTTCTTGGTAGCATGTTGTAACATGCATGATTAAACTGGTAGAAATGATATAATTTAGGCTTAACCCTCTTTCCGTGCTTGTTAGTAGAGGGGTTGTTCTGATTGGCCTTGATATGCATTTCCTGTTAGCTGGGACGAAACCCTATGATTAATCGTTTCGACGTGTTTATTAGTGGACTTATGATTTTTTTTATCGACCTGGACAACCGTTCATGTTAGAAGGTTTGGAACTCTAGACTTAACTATCTCGATGTATTTATTTATAAGTCGATAATCTTTACCGACTTTGGTAAACATTTCGTATTAGAAGTGTTGAAACCCTCGCTTGACCGCCTTAATGGGTTTAATTGTAGATCGATGATCTTTGTCGACATTGATAGTCATTATATGCTGGATGTATTGGATAACCCTAGGCTTAACAACCTAGGATAATCGACTGCCCACGTGACCCATTAGTGGTAGTATGCTGTTGCATGCAGTCAATAATTAGATATCTATATACGTTGTCTGCCCATGAGATCCGTTCGTGGTAGCATGTCATTGCCCGCAGACACTGAGTCTTTCTACTGCCTATCTACCCATGAGTCTCATTCGTGGTACCATGTAGTTGCGCGTAGACAGTGCTTAGCGTATTGATTGTCGACCCATGAGTACCGTTCGTGGTAGCTCATAGATAGTTCCCTTTGTATTACCTCGAGAACTACGTGGCTTTGTCGTGGTATCTGGATTTGTAGTTGTATGGAGCAGAAGTGCTCATTGAATTTAACTAGCTACTCGGTAGCTACTATAGAGTTGTTGGAACACGAACAGTTGCAACTTGAGAGATTGATCGCTATAGTCTTCCATGCACTTACATAGTGTGTGGTAGAGTGGATTTTGAATGGTTGATGGACTTCTCTTTTGAGAAGATAATTCCCCGTCTCTGATAAGAATAGTGTGTTTCGGACATGCGTCCCCAAATAAATTGTCACGCCTTGAGGGAGTCCCCGCCAGATGAAAATCCGGCAGTATTTTCCCTGTACGGGTGACAATACAAATCTTGAATACAAGACCCACACGACCTACTATACATTGGTTAACATGTCCGGAACTAAAATCACACATACATATCATAAATGGGCCTCAGGCCAACAACCAACATAAATACATAACAACGAATAAACGACAGCATAATCATACTAATGGAAATCAATGGCTGAAATTTTATTTAGGGTATATCTAACGGGGTCATGCCAGTACAAAGTCAAAGAAATATGCTATAGAGCATCAAGTGCAAATATACCCTAAACCATGTAAGAAACGTAATCATATCATCATGCACTAAATCTAGAAAATGTATCTCTAGAATTTATTCACCTGTTAGCCATCTGGAGATGTCATGTCGCCGCCAAATCCCCCAATTGACCTCGTCAATAATACCTCGAATTTCCGAAACATAAAAATCATTGAAAATCTGTACAAATCCGAAATTACTCAAGTTAACCTACCAAACGTGGCGAACTCTGAAAACCCAAAGACCCTAAGAAACTCGGAACCTGGCTCTGATACAAAATAAATTGTCATGACTCGAGGGAGCCCCCACCAGACAAAAATTCGGCAGCATCTCCCCTGTACGGGTGACAATTCGAAATTTGCATACAAGGCCCACACGACCTACTATATATCGGTCAACACGAATGGAACAAAGACCACACATACATATAATAAATGGCCTCAGGCCAACAACCAACATAAATAAAAGATCTACAACATCTAGACCTACCCCTTTTGCCATCTGAGAAGGAACGCACAACCAAAACATATCGAATACAAGTCCGAATAAAAGTCCAAAACACCAGTCTTACACATGTCCTCTAATCAATGTCAATATAACCGAAAACATAAAACCAAATAAAAACAAAGCCATTACGATGAGGGGGATTGGCAGCTGGACTCTCCTGGCAGTTTCATCCTGAAAAAGATAATAAGCAATAAGGTAAGTTCAATAAACTCAGCGGATAATAGTCGATATGCATAGTAAGATATATCTAACAATAATAATCATGCCAGTACAGTCTCCTAATCAATAATAGGAAATGCAAGAAAGAAATGCAAAAAGACTGTACTTACCTGAATCTCCTATCCTGATATAGGAGTATGAGCCATAGCAGTAGAAATAAGGTCGTCAGACCAAATATAAAATGTATCCTGTATGCATGTCAATCATATGCAACATCCAAGGCAACAACCAAAATGTAGCAAACACAATACAAATGCCATCCATTCAATATGCATGCGATGCAAATGACATGGTCACCCCTGACGCCAGTCAGCCGCCTCACACACGATGGTGAAGCCGAGTGTGTAGGGCTATGACAACTGTGCACTCTGCCATCATTGCTCCTGAGTGACCGAGTGGACAGGATGCTATTGGAGTACACCTATCCTCCTGCCCCAAACAGAGTGGGGGAGCAAAACTCTCATCTCCCGGTGTCATAGACCAGAGGAGGGATCCCTGCCCGCTACCACGCTGCCTCATCGCTACCCATGAGCAGACCAGCGGAGCCTGACAGAGCAACTGTACACACCCTTCTGATGTACCACTAACCCATGAGTGGCAGCGTGTGCAGATCATGTAACTGGTTGCGGACTCAACTACAAAGGAACCCCGTCCAGCCAGCATACAATCATGCAAGATGGTGCATGACACTAAATCATGTAACACCAACCAAAATGTTGGTGCAATCGGCCCAGGTCACGATTGACCAGACTCGAGTTTGACTCGAGTGATCTTTTGATGTTTGACAAAAGTGGTTTGACAAAGTGAGTTGACATTGATGTTTGACATTAATGTCGGTTAATGTTTTGGGGAGATTGTTTATACAATCGACTCCGATTATAATTGACCAGACTCGAGTTTGACTCAAGGGAGACTTTGATGGTTGACTAGGGTTTACTATGTGATTATGGGAAAGTCCAAGCATGGGTCTTGGCAAGGTAAAGTCCAAGTCATGGGTACTTGGCATGGAAAGTCCAAGTGGGACACTTGGCATTTAGGAAAGTCCAAGTCTTGAGTACTTGACACAAGGGATGTCCAAGCATGAGTCTTGGCATGGAAAGTCCAACATGGGTTGGCAAGGGAAAGTCCAAGCTTGAGTCTTGGCATTTGAGAAGTCCAAGGGGTTTGATATTGGCGGCGTAAAGTCTAAGGGTAGAGTCTTGGCAGCATAAGTCCAATGGTTGGCGGCGTAAAGTCCAAGCAAAGTCTTGGCGGCATAAGTCCAATGTACCTTGGTGGTGTAGACACCGTTAGCATGACATAGCCGATAGAAGCACCTGAAGGCTAGCACGATGGATGAACAAGTCATGGATGACTTGGAGGGATCCGAGAGGCGTGAGGATGATGGAGGTGGCTAGAAGGCTTAGGTCTAGGCTAAGGGTGGTCTAGCAAGTATGGGGGCACCATACTTGGGTTAAAACCTCATCTTGGTTCATTAGTGAGTTGACTAAACTCATTGCCATTTAGGGCGAAATTGCCTTGGCGATCAATCGCTCATTGGAAGCGATGGGCTCGTGGTCGATCGCTAATTGGAAGCGATTGACTATCGGCGATCGATTGCCATGGATGGCAGTCGAATGCCAGTTGAGTTGCGAGCACAGAATGCTCCGTAGATGACTTAGCGATCGACATGGAGTGGCGGCATCCGCCAATGTTAGCGATCGGTGAGTTCCGTTGGAACTTTTTCAGCGTGGATTGAGCCATTGTCTCACAGCAACAGTGGCATCAGTCGACTGGTGACTTATGACAGCCGATTGATCAGCGGAAGTCCAGCCCGATGTAGGTTAAAAAGAGGAGCTCGTGGAGGATTTCGGCATTGGTTCTTTGGGAGCTTTCTTGGGGCGATTTGAAGGCGATTTGCAGGTGCATTTCAGGACCCTTCAACCTCATCCAAGAAACCAACAAGCAAAGCGCTCAAACTCTAGTTTTGTAAAGTGTTCTTTACATTTCTTTGTATTTTGCTTGTATTTTTGTGTATTGCTTTTGTAATCATTGTACGAGGTTTCTCCACCTCCGGATTGTTCCGAGAAGGAGTTATTTTTGATTAGTGAGTGCGTGTGCATCACTAGAGCTCTTTAGAGCTCGATCCGTGGAGTAGGAACCATTCGGTTCCGAACCACGTTATATCCTTGCGTTATATGATTGTGTAGTGCTTGTGTTCTTGTTGTATTTTCATTATTGTTTATTCCGCTGCGTACTAACAAGAATTGTAGCAAGCAAACACGAACGATTTCCATCGACATACGAGCACATCGCTATTCACCCCCCTCTAGCATCCAATCGATCTCCTACAAGTGGTATCAGAGCGAGGCCTCTCTTCAAAGTTTAACAACTAAGGGAGCACTCTAGAGGGTGAAGATGGAGTTGAAAGAACGACTAGGTTGGGACATCAACACACCGATCCCGTACTCATTATATGGACAAGAAGGCTTCGATTCTTGGAAGAGAAGAATTGAAGATTTTTTGATGATGAGAGACCTTGAGGAATGGGCCATTTTAATGGAAGGCTTTGAATTGCCAAGAGGGCCGAAAGGAGGATATCTCAAGAAGAAAAGATGGACTCAAGACCAACTTTAAAAATCCGAAATCAATGACAAGGTAATCAATATGATAGTTAATTTAATACCTAACGAGTTATTGTCCAAGATAGGTGAAGTTCTAGATGCCAAGGAGCTATGGGAAAAATTAGCCAAGCTCCATGAAGAACCATCCATGGCCCAAGAAGGAGAAAGCTCATCCTCACAAGAAAGTGAGGATTCGGAGGTTGATAGGGAATCAACTTCCGGATCGGTGGAAGAGGAGGTGGAAGAATTGGAGGAGACATCCACCTCTAGGATTGAGGGGGAGGAAGTTAGACCATCCACTTCGGACCAAGAGCCAAGTCAAGAAGAAGCTTCTACTTCCGGTCAAGAAGAAGAGCAAGCTCAAGCTTCCACCACGGCCCTAGGTAACTCAAACATATCAATTTGTAATAAAAATCATATCATATGTTTTGAGTGTAGGGAAGTCGGGCACTACAAGAGCAAGTGCCCAAAGAGAGTAAAGAAAGCTCCTCCGACACCTAAAAGTCAACAAAAGTCAAAGGATGCCGGTCCCCCAATAACTAAAAGCAAGGAGAAAGTCATTTGCTTCAAATGCCGACAACCGGGACATTACCGGAATCAATGCCCGAAGGGGGAAAAGAAGAGGCAAAATGGAGCATCACAAGTAGGGGGAGCCACCAAGGCAAACCCTAAGGTAAAATTTATTAATGCACTTTCAATTTCTAGGGATAAGAAGCATGCTAGGAATTATTTTAATAGTCTTGCTATTTATCAAAAAGAGCATGCTAGAAATAGAGAATTTTGTTTAGGAGCCAAAAATGTCTACCTTTCAAAGAAGGAGAAATTTGAGACTAATGTCCCTAGAAACGTCCTTCCTAGGGAGTCTATTAGGAAAATAGAAGAACACTTAGACCTTAATCCGAAATGGACTAGACACATGCCTAGGAAGTCCCATGCCCAAAGACCAAATCAAAATTTTAAAATTGGGCAATTAGAATTAGAGAACCAAGACTTGAGATCAAGGCTTGAGAAATTAGAAAAGACCCTCAAGATTATGCAAAATCAAATGCAAGGGTCTAATGGTCAAAGTCAAGGGTCAATATCTCAAAGTCAACATCTAGGACCCAAGAAACAAAAGTCAACCAAGAGAAAGAATGGTTTGGGTCACAAACCTAAGCCTAAGATGACTTATCATAATGTTCCATTAGATTATGGAACACAATCTAGGTCTAGGAAGACCAAGGTTACTAGGGAAGTTATCCCTAAGAGTAACTAAGGTTTGTGCCTAGTGTCTAGGGTTTCTAGGAAACCTAGGGTGACCACTAAGAAGGTTGCAAGGGGAGTTACCCCTAGAGTCAACCTAGGTAAGACCCAAATGACCAAGGCTAACAAGCCTAGGAGGGTCATTAGGAGGGTATCTAGGGAGGTTATCCCTAAGGAATACCTAATTAACCCTAGGAGCTCAAATATGTTTTGGGTTCCTAAGAGCGTGATTGATTCACGCTAGATGGGTTTAGGGTGTGCCAACCTTGATTGGATGGGTAGTTAACTCAACCATGGCAAAGGTGACACTTTAGGATTATTTTCAAGGTTATGGATACCTTGGAAATAGATTTGATTTTTGATCCTAAAAGATTTTAGGATGTGCCAATATCATTTAAGAAGATTGAAAAATCAATTAAATTGACACAATTTAAGTTTAGAGGTTTGTGTGCCATTTTAGGTTTTTGGCACACATGGGAGATTAATAGTAATATGGAAAAATAAACCTAATTATATCAAATGACAACTAATATTGAAATTTAGGTATTATATACCTTTATATCTTATTTGCTATGCTTTGACTTGCCATATGCCATGTCATGACATCATGCTTACTTCTATCATTTATATGTCATGATTATGCTTAGGTTTAAGGTTAATGTCATGTATGCTTAGATTTATATCTTATGCCATGACATCATGATTATGAGCATGTGTTTATTTATACCATCTTTAATGTCATAATCATTCATGCATCTAAATTGATTAAAATTGAGTTAAGGACTTTGGCATGACTTGGAGTCCTGTTTATAAGGGAATCAAGTAGAGTTGCCTTAGAAAATGCATGAAACCCTAGATTAGGAGAACAAAACCCACATCTCACATTACATTGACATGTATGTGTATTTATACACCCTAGATACATGTGAGATGCTAGGATATGAGTTGAGTTCAAGGTGTATAGTTTTTGCATCTAGATGGACTATAACTCATCTAATTTCATTTGTGGATCATTGGGAAAGCATGTGTACAAGTCATGTACATTGAGCCCAAGGAATATGATCCAAAATAAAGTTTTGAAAACATTTTAAAATCATTTTAAAAAACCTTGGTGAAGTCTATCTTTTGATAGCAATCACCATTGATGAGATTGATACAAAGTGACCTAAAACTTTGAAGTTTTTATTCACTTTTGGATTTTGTATCAATTT
This sequence comes from Wurfbainia villosa, assembly GCA_025175895.1. Taxonomy (NCBI): domain Eukaryota; kingdom Viridiplantae; phylum Streptophyta; class Magnoliopsida; order Zingiberales; family Zingiberaceae; genus Wurfbainia; species Wurfbainia villosa. The sequence continues at coordinate 40,013,795 of CM046006.1, forward strand.
TGATATTTTATGGGTAAAATAATTTTCTAACATTTTTCACCAATTGTATTACCTATAAGTAATATATGTATGAAGTTTCACAATTTTTCAAAATACGTAGAATTACTTATGTTTTTTCAAAATTCGATTCTAATAATCAAATTCGAATTTGATTATCGATCATCAACTTATGACAATGATCGATGTAGGCGGTGATCGACATTAAGAGTCGACTGCTAGGTCTGATTTCGGGTTAACAAGGTTTGTTTAGCCTGATTTCAACTATGGTAAGGTTTCCTAACCACTCATAACCCTAGGATATGCTTTGGGAAGCATTATAAAGGGTGAAAATCCATTGGATATGGATTAGAAAAGGTGTTAGGATAATGTATCAAATTTAAGGTGGGGAGAGTTCTTGTTTGAACTTTTAACCTTATTTTTGATGGTTTAGAGTTCCTATTAGCTTAGGGACTTCCCAAGGACATTGTTGGTGCAATGGTCAAGGGGGAGTAAGCCTTTAGGGGGAGGTATCCATCTTGGGATGATGGATGTATTTTTCTTCTTGAAGGGGAGAAGTTATGGGGAGAATGTCATCAATTGGGAAAATTGATGGGATTTTGAGAGACCCAATTTGGAAATTGAGCGTGTATAGGATTGCCTTTCTTGAGTGATATGGGACTTATCACTAGGAAGATGGTAGGCATCCTAGGTATTTTTGGACCAAGGGAGAGATTGTAAGATCTCATTGGATATGAGACATTGACCTCCTGGGAGAGAACCTTTTTGATGTATGTCAAAAAGGGGGAGAGTAAAATTACCAATTTGGGAAATTGGTAAGGAAGTTTGAGTTAGGGGCCTAACTCAAGGTTTGTTTTGTCAAACATCAAAAAGGGAGAGATTGTTGGTGCAATCGGCCCAGGTCACAATTGACCAGACTCGAGTTTGACTCGAGTGATATTTTGATGTTTGACAAAGTGGTTTGACAAAGTGAGTTGACATTGATGTTTGACATTGATGTCGGTTAATATTTTGGGGAGATTGTTTATACAATCGACTCAGGTTATAATTGACCAGACTCGAGTTTGACTCGAGGGAGACTTTGATGGTTGACTAGGGTTAACCATGTGATTATGGGAAAGTCCAAGCATGGGTCTTGGCAAGGTAAAGTCCAAGTCATGGGTACTTGGCATGGAAAGTCCAAGTGGGACACTTGACATTTGGGAAAGTCTAAGTCTTAAGTATTTGGCATAAGGGAAGTCCAAGCATGGGTCTTGGCATGGAAAGTCCAACATGGGTTGGCAAGGGAAAGTCCAAGCTTGAGTCTTGGCATTTGAGAAGTCCAAGTGGTTTGATATTGGCGGCGTAAAGACCAAGGGTGGAGTCTTGGCAGCATAAGTCCAATGGTTGGCAGCGTAAAGTCCAAGCGGAGTCTTGGCGGTGCAAGTCCAATGTACCTTGGTGGTGAAGACACCGTTAGCATGACATAGCCGATGGAAGCACCTGAAGGCTAGCGTGATGGATGAACAAGTCATGGATGACTTGGACGGATCCGAGAGGCGTGAGGCTGATGGAGGTGGCTAGAAGGCTTAGGTCTAGGCTAAGGGTGGTCTAGCAAGTATGGGGGCACCATACTTGGGTTAAAACCTCATTTTTGAGGTTGGCAGTCGATTGACATTATGGCCGGTTCGACTGCCGTGAGTTGACTAGAGCTCGACTGCCATTTAGGGCTGAAATTGCCTTGGCAGTCAACTGCTCATTGGAGCAGTTTGAAGGGTTTTGCTTATCGAGTCCGTGAGGGGAAACTTCGCTTCCCACTTCACCTCGGTAGCTTCCTTCATGGTGATCCCATCTATGTCCCCGGATTAAAAAAAAATTTAATCCTAGACAAAAGGGATTGCCCAAACCACCAAGCCATCGTCGTGCTATTCGTTTAGAGAGGTCACTTGAACAAACTAGTTGTTCAAGCGACCATCCTCTATTCTACGAGTAGCCGCGGAATAGACGATGTCCAGATCGCCGATTTTTGTGTTTATGCTCGGGATCCAAGTATTATTTAGCCATTTACAGATTTATAACATGCTTATAATTGAAAAACAAAAACAAGCAACAAACAAAAGAAGAAAGTAGAATAGGTATACCTCTCGACCTTCTAATGTATGACCTTCCTCCTTTTGGACGTCGTGTGGGCGACGATCCACCAAAAGTCGAAGCTCCTAGATTGCAAATCTTCCTTCCTTGCTCTTCCAAAGCAAGAGGAAGAATAGAAACAAGGTTTTTCTCCACACTAGAAACAACCAACAAGGAACTAAAACTATCCTTGCCGCCGGCCAACTAGGTGAAGGAGAAGATGGTGGAAAACAACCAAGACACCAAGGGAAACCCTATATCTTGTTTCCACCACCTAAGGAGAAGGAGAAGGGGGATTTTGGGCATCGGCCAAGGCTGGAGAGGTGCCGAACGTTGGCCAAAAGAGGAAGAAGAAGAGAAGAATACCTTTCTTATTTGGTGCCACCCTTGCCTCTAAACCCTAATCCTAATCCTATCTCAACTAGGATTCCTTCTTGCTGCCCAAACCCTAGCTCTCCTTCAATTTCATTCACGCCAACTCCCATGCCATCCTTTTATAGAGTTAGGGATAAGTCATGAATTAATCTCATCCATTGGATCTAGGGATTTAATCTCAACCGTCGGATCTAGAGATTTAATCTCAACCGTCGAATCTTAGAGATTTAATCTCTACCAATGGATCTTAAAGTTTTGTTTCTATCCATTGGATCTAAGCATCATGAGGTGTTAATAGGCTACATTAGGGACCATGAGGAGGAGTTGAGTCTTGGCCACCCATGGATCAAGCCCACATAAAGTCCGATCCACTAATGATGATCCAATCCACTAAAGGTTCATCATTGATCTACCTCACCAACCCCCATATGATAATATGGGCTCCATATATTATTTGTACATTTTCTCCCCGTGTTTAAGATCTCGAATGTCCGTCGATTAATTAATTTACTGACCATTAATTAATCAACATCTAACTCCTTGAGTAGTACCACTCAACCTTTTCATAATGCCGGACCAAGTCCACCTGCAGGGTTTACATGATGAACCTTATGAGCTCCTCAAGGGGACATCATTATCCTAATATATAGGACACGGTTTCCTCCTATAATCAACGACACACCATATAAATAATATCATCTCCCAACTTACCGAGCATATCGATTTAATCTATAAATCTCGCCCATTGGTAAATCAAAGAGATGAGTACTAAGTATATGTGCCCGTTATTATATCGGGATTAAGAGCATGTACTAAATAATATTTGAGGTCCGATTTGATTATGTAGTCAGCAATAAATCGAATCACCTCTAAGTCGGTCCTGCTCAATACACACAAAGTGCACTAGTGTGATTCTATGGTCAAGACAAACCAATACCAAATCACACTACAACCATTCCGATGGTTTGTCCATAGCCATCTCAGTTGTGAGCCTTTACTTATACTTTTCAAGGGGCCGATAACATGATCTCCCGTGTGACACCACACACCATGTTATCTACAATGTAAAGTATTAGACAATATTGCATAACCATAAAAATATGCAAACAATGATCATGTGATTCTTATTCCAAAATAAAGATGTTCATACAAAAGATAGACTTTTCAGTATACATCCTTACAATCTCCCACTTATACTAAAAAACTATGCTGTCCTCAAAGTGCCATACATCTAATCCCCATTCCCTCCACATGCATATCAAAAGCTCTTGCCGGAAGGGCCTTAGTGAAAGGATCTTCCAGGTTATCCTCCGATGCAATCTTGGCCATAGCAACTTCTCCTCTCTATACGATTTCTCGTATCAGGTGGTACTTGCGCTCTATGTGTTTACTAGCCTTATGGGCTCGTGGTTCCTTCAAGTTTGCAACTGCACCACTATTATCACAATAAATTGTGATAGTTTTGGGCAAACCAGGAATCACATCCAAGTCCATCAGGAAGTTCCGGATCCATACAACTTCTTTGGCCACCTCAGAGGCCGCCACATACTCAGCTTCCATGGTGGAGTCCGCCACGCACTTCTGCTTGACACTCCTCCATACAATGGCTCCACCCCCCAAAGTAAACACAAAACCTGAGGTAGACTTACTGTTATCCCTATCAGATTGGAAGTCGGAATCCGTGTAACCCACATGGAGTAATTGGTCTGCCCGGTAAACCAGCATATAATCCCTAGTCCTTCTCAGGTACTTCAATATATGCTTTACCGCAGTCCAATGTCCCTGTCCTGGATTACTCTGATATTTGCTGACCATGCCCACGACAAAGCAGATATCTGGTCTCCTACAGAGCATCGCATACATGAGGCTTCTTACTGCCAAAGCATAAGGAACCACCTTCATCTCCTCTATCTCCTCAGATGATCTAGGACACATCTCCTTAGATAAAGGAACACCATACATGAAAGGTAGAAAACCCTTCTTGGAGTTTTGCATGCTAAAATGCTCCATAATCGTGTCTATGTATGAAGCTTGGGATAAGCATAACATCCTTTTCTTACGATCCCTTATAACCTTGATCCCAAGGATGTGTCCCACCTCTCCCAAGTCCTTCATATCAAACTGTTTGGACAACCATACCCTTATGTCCGATAACACCTTGATATTGTTGCCAATCAACAAAATGTCATCTACGTATAGTACAAGAAATACCACTACATTTTTGTCACATCTCTTGTATACACAAGACTCATCCGGACTTTGAATAAATCCATAAGACTGGATCACCTCGTCAAAGCGGATGTTCCAAGACCTCGAAGCTTGTTTCAATCCATAAATGGACCGATTAAGCTTACATACAAGATGCTCTTTGCCCTTAGCAATGAATCCCTATGGTTGCTTCATGTAGATGTTTTCCTCAAGACTTCCATTAAGGAAAGTTGTCTTGACATCCATCTGTCACACCTCATAATCCATATGAGCTGCTATGCATAAGAGAATTCGGATAGACTTAAGCATGACTACCGGCGAAAAGGTCTCCTCATAATCGATACCCTCTTTCTGAGTATACCCCTTCGCAATAAGCCTCGCTTTAAAGGTCTCAACCTTCCCATCTATTCCTCTCTTTCTCTTGTAGATCCACTTGCATCCAATGGTTTTTACACCATCGGGTGGTTCTACTAGCTCCCAGACCTGATTTGAATCCATAGATTCAATCTCATCATTCATTGCACTTTGCCAAGATACTACATCTTTATCTTGGATTGCCTCGTCATATGTCCAGGGATCAGGTTCATGTTCGCCAGGGACCAAATCAGAAGATTCTCCCAAGAACATGAATCTATCAGGTTGTCTCACAACCCTCCCACTACGACGAGGTATCACCTGTGTATCCTTTGTGACACGCGGTGCAGTGACATGTGGTATATCCTCTTGTACCGGTGGTACTAAAGAAGTGACTTCCCCTTTTAACTCCTCCAGAATAATTTTACTCTTGGGCTTGTGGCTCATCACATAGTCTTCCTCTAGAAATCTGACGTTCGTGCTAACGATCACCCTCTGATCTCTAGGACTATAAAATAATCCACCCTTCGTTCCCCTGGGATAGCCAACGAACATGCGTACTTCTGTATGAGGTTCCAACTTACCAGCATCTGCCTTCAGCACATGTGCTGGACTCCCCCATATTCGAATATGTCTCAGACTAGGCTTTCTCCCTGTCCACAACTCTGTGGGAGTAGAAGGCACTGATTTAGATGGTACCAAGTTCAGAATGTACACTGTCGTATCTAGAGCATATCCCCAGAACGAATCTAGCAAGTCAGAATAACTCATCATCGATCTAACCATCTCAATAAGAGTCCTATTCCTTCGCTCTGCTACACCGTTCTGCTGGGGTGTGCCAGGTGCAGTCAATTGGGATTAAATCCCAACCTCTGATAAGTAGTTCCTAAACTCTCCTAAGAGGTACTCACCACCACGATCAGATCGTAGTGTCTTGATACTTTTACCTTGACATTTCTCCACATCAGCCTTGAATTCTTTGAACTTGTCAAAGCATTCAAACTTACGGTGCATCAGGTAAAAGTATCCATATCTTGAGTAATCGTCTATAAAAGAGACGAAATACTCAAAACCACCTCTAGCCTGGATAGACATAGGACCACACAAATTAGAATGAACCAATTCTAACACATCTTTGGCTCTATACCCCTTGGCCTTAAAAGGCCTCTTGGTCATCTTACCCTCCAAGCAAGATTCACAGGTTGGGAGATCCTCCACCACTAATGAACCCAAAGGTCCATCAGCTATCAACCTTTGAATTCTTCTTAGGTTAATGTGACCAAGCCTAAGATGCCAAAGATATGTTTGGTTCATCTTCGAAGGTTCTTTTCTCTTATTGGAATTAGAAGATGAGTTATTAACTTAAATTTGCATCGTGGGAGGTTTTGGTTCAAGTGTGTACAAATTTCCTATCAATGCACCCGAACAGATAATGTCCCTATTCCTTCTTATAACAACTCTATCATTAAAAGAAATAGAATATCCATCCATAAACAATTTAGAAACCGAAATAAAATTCTTTCTAAATAAGGGTACATAAAGGCAATTCTTAAGAACCAAAAGTTTATTTTTCTCAAAAGATAAATGAACATCTCCCACTGCAACAGCCGCCACCTTCGTGGCATCGCCCAAGTACACGGTAATCTCTCCTCACCTCGCTTGGTTTCCTGGAACCCCTGCAAAGTATTGCAGACATGATCAGTGGCTCCCGTATCTACACACCAGGTGCCGGTAGATAACACCGCTAAACATGTTTCAATGACTAGACCAAAAGATATACCTTTGTTCTTGCGGTTGGGGCAGTCCTTCTTCCAATGTCCAGTCTGCTTACAAGTGAAGCACTTGCCTTTCGGCTTCTTCACTCCTCCCTGAGTACCTCCCACCGCCTTCGCCTCGGTTTGTTTCTTCTTCTTCTTGCCTTTCGTCTTAGAAGTAGAAACCTTTTGGGTCACCACGACATGTGCCTGAGCACTCTGACGAAATAGTCCCTCTGCTGCCTGGAGTTCTGTCAGAAGTTCCACCAACGAATACAACCTCTTGTTCATATTGTAGTTGAGGCAAAACTGCTCAAAACTCCTAGGTAGATATTGGAGTATGATATCGACCTGGGTTTCCCCATCGATCTCAGCTCCTAGGACCTCCAGCTCATTCAAATGAGCCATCATCTTGAGAACATGATGCCTCACGGGTGTTCCCTCGACCATGGTGGTCGTCATCAAGTTTCTCATGGCCTCTTGCCTCGCAGCCCGATTCTGGTGTCCGTAAAGCTCCTTGAGATTGAGCATCATATCATAAGGAGTGGACATGACTTGATGCTGATGTTGTAGTACATTTGACATAGATGCCAAAATGTAACACCGCGCCATCTCATCGGCCTTGATCCACTTCTTATAGCTCTCTCTCTCCTTTTCCCCAGAATTATCTGTAGGCTTGGGAGGGCACTCTTCGAGGAGTACATATTTGTATTCCTCAGCAATCAAGACAATGTCTAGATTCCTCTTCCAATCTACATAGTTGGGTCCAGTAAGTTTGTTCTCTTTCAGTATCACAGCAAGTGGGTTGAAAGTCATTTTGAAAGAAAACCTAAGAATCACATAAATCAAAACATTAGATTTCAAAAAAATTATTGATTCCTCAAACAATAAAATTTTAAAATCAACCAACACCTCAAAACACCGAGAATATCGTATGCCACGATAGTGTGGACGTATACGAATTCTATATTTGTAAGAGGAGGTTTTACCCATTAATTTTACTATCTTGTCAACCTAACTTTTTGACAAGTAAAATTAATAGTTGGTTCCTCTTTGGCCCTACAAATAAAAGTAGTGACTTCGATGGGGAGGATACTTATATTTGTATCTAAGTGTTCACCATTACTTGGTACTAAGGTAATTATCTCGAGTTATGTGTCTTACGATGGGCAAGTACACATGCTCCTTAATAATTTCCTATAACCATATTCGACCTTGTGATCCGCAAACAAACCCATCCGATGGGGAGGAAGGCACTCAGAGCCGATGCGCAAGTTTGTTTGCATCACTTGTCAAATTGTAATGGAGGCCGCGGGAATTTATAAAAATATCCCTCTTCCACTTAGTAATTTGAAATTGAGGAATTTTCCTAGCCTACGACATGCATATCAAACAAAAAGAAATAAATATGAAAAATAAATTATTTTCCAACTATTATGGCTTTTGTCTTCAATATGACTCCCGTCGCATCGCCATCTCGTCCGCTCCTCCTACGCCATGTACGAGCCATCCGAAGATCCGAGCCGAGAATAAAACCTATTTTATTTTACATCCATCGATCCTATACTCCACGAGGGAGTGTACATGAAATCTAGATCGAAAGTAAAATAAAATAAAGAGCGGCTAAACAATGCCGTATTTAATTTACAAAAACTAAATACTAGCCTCGTCAACGCTGAGGATTCAACAAAATAAATATTTACACACATACAATCACATACACACATATGACCATAATAGTCGGATCTTATGCCTGCAACCAAAGAGTTAAACTACGCATATCCTACTATTATCCGACACATATAATATATGAAAAAGTGCATAAAAATTAACCGAATCCTAAACAAACAAAACCAGAAACCTTGGTTCTGATACCAATTGAAGGATTTTTCTTATCGAGTCCGTGAGGGGAAACTTCGCTTCCCACTTCACCTCGGTAGCTTCCTTCATGGCGATCCCTTCTATGTCCCCGGATTTAAAAAAAAATTTAATCCTAGATAAAAGGGATTGCCCAAACCACCAAGCCATGATCGTGCTATTCGTTTAGATAGGTCACTTGAACAAACTAGTTGTTCAAGCGACCATCCTCTATTCTACGAGTAGTCGCGGAATAGACGATGTCCAGATCGCCGGTTTTTGTTTTTATGCTCGGGATCCAAGTATTATTTAGCCATTTACAGATTTATAACATGCTTATAATTGAAAAACAAAAACAAGCAACAAACAAAAGAAGAAAGTAGAATAGGTATACCTCTCGATCTTCTAATGTATGACCTTCCTCCTTTTGGACGTCGTGTGGGCGATGATCCACCAAAAGTCGAAGCTCCTAGATCGCAAATCTTCCTTCCTTGCTCTTCCAAAGCAAGAGGAAGAATAGAAACAAGGTTTTTCTCCACACTAGAAACAACCAACAAGGAACTAAAACTATCCTTGCCGCCGGCCAACTAGGTGAAGGAGAAGATGGTGGAAAACAACCAAGACACCAAGGGAAGCCCTATATCTTGTTTCCACCACCTAAGGAGAAGGAGAAGGGGGCTTTTGGGCACCGTCCAAGGCAGGAAAAGAGGCTGGAGAGGTGCTGGACGTTGGCCAAAAGAGGATGAAGAAGAGAAGAATACCTTCCTTATTTGGTGCCACCCTTGCCTCCAAACCCTAATCCTAATCCTATCTCAACTAGGATTCCTTCTTGCCGCCCAAACCCTAGCTCTCCTTCAATTTCATTCACGCCAACTCCCATGCCATCCTTTTATAGAGTTAGGGATAAGTCATGAATTAATCTCATCCATTGGTTCTAGAGATTTAATCTCAACCGTCGGATCTAGAGATTTAATCTCAACCGTCGGATCTTATAGATTTAATCTCTACCAATGGATCTTAGAGTTTTGTTTCTATCCATTGGATCTAAGCATCATGAGGTGTTAATAGGCTACATTAGAGACCATGAGGAGGAGTTGGGTCTTGGCCACCCATGGATCAAGCCCACATAAAGACCGATCCACTAATGATGATCCAATCCACTAAAGGTTAATCATTGATCTACCTCACCAACCCCCATATGATAATATGGGATCCATATATTATTTGTACATTTTCTCCCCGTGTTTAAGATCTCGAATGTCCGTCGATTAATTAATTTACTGACCATTAATTAATCAACATCTAACTCCTTGAGTAGTACCACTCAACCTTTTCATCATGCCGGACCAAGTCCACCTGTAGGGTTTACATGATGAACCTTATGAGCTCCTCAAGGGGACATCATCATCCTAATATATAGGACACGGTTTCTTCCTATAATCAACGATACACCATATAAATAATATCATCTCCCAACTTACCGAGCCTATCGATTTAATCTATAAATCTCGCCCATTGGTAAATCAAAGAGATGAGTACTAAGTATATGTGCCCGTTATTATATCGGGATTAAGAGCATGTACTAAATAATATCTGAGGTCTGATTTGATTATGTAGTCAGCAATAAATCAAATCACCTCTAAGTCGGTCCTGCTCAATACACACAAAGTGCACTAGTGTGATTCTATGGTCAAGACAAACCAATACCAAATCACACTACAACCATTCCGATGGTTTGTCCATAGCCATCTCGGTTGTGAGCCTTTACTTATACTTTTCAAGGGGCCGATAACATGATCTCCCGTGTGACACCACACACCATGTTATCTACAATGTAAAGTATTAGACAATATTGCATAACCATAAAAATATGCAAACAATGATCATGTGATTCTTATTCCAAAATAAAGATGTTCATACAAAAGATAGACTTTTTAGCGCCATGGATGGATGGCAATGATCGCCCGGTTGAGTCGTGAGCACAGAATACACCAGAGCCGACTAGGCGATCGATTACGGAGCCGATAAATGATCGCCAATGTTGGCAGTCAACTGGTGAGAGTCCCGTTAAAACTTTTTCAGCGTGGATTGAGCCGTTATCTCACAGCAACAGTGGCATCAGTCGACTGGTGACTTATGGCAGTTGACTGATCGGCGAAAATCTAGTCCGATGCAGGTTAAAAAGAGGAGCTCGTGGAGGATTTCAGTATTGGTTCTTTGGGAGCTTTCTTGGGGCAATTTGAAGGCGATTTGCAGGTGCATTTCAGGGCCCTTCAACCTCATCCAAGCAACCAACAAGCAAAGCACTCAAACCCTAGTTTTGTAAAGTGTTCTTTACATTTCTTTGTATTTTTCTTGTATTTTTGTGTATTTCTTTTGTAATCATTGTACGAGATTTCTCCACCTCCGGATTGTTTCGAGAAGGAGTTATTTTTGATTAGTGAGTGCATGTGCATCACTAGAGCTCTTTAGAGCTCGATCCGTGGAGTAGGAATCGTTCGGTTCCGAACCACGTTATATCCTTGCGTTATATGATTGTGTAGTGCTTGTGTTCTTGTTGTATTTTCATTATTGTTTATTCCTCTATGTACTAACAAGAATTGTAGCAAGCAAACACGAACGATTTCCATCGACATACGAGCACATCGCTATTCACCCCCCTCTAGCGTCCAATCGATCCCCTACACAAAATACATATCCGAATAATATGCACAAACCAATGGTTACATATCAATGACCTAAGTAAAACAGGGAAGGTATAACTAAAGATGATCAGGTGCATGTATCAAGATAGTATCAACCAAAATAGCAATGCATGTATCGTGTATGACACAGTAACATACAAGGCAGATAAAACATAAAAATTATTGTAAGCTATAACCAACTAAGCATATCAATATGACTATATCTAAAAGATAAGTCAAAATACCTGCCTGCTATGTAGACTGTGCTGATTGTATTCGCATCTGCGAACCTGCCTCATATCAAAGTCCTGTATTAAACACGCAAACATTGACAAAGTCTATCATAAGTCCAATGATGGTATCACATCCCCAAATCGAGCCTAAATCTTGATTAACTTTAGATCTAACATCATAATCATAACAAACATTAGACCAACTATATAATAGTGTACATCCATAACGTATCCATATCTAAGCTTACCTAACAATTGCTTCAATCACACGACTCCTTGATCTAAGTTTTAGGGTATCAAATCTGTATCAATCGAACTGCAACACCTCGTACTCAGATTTCCTTCAACACCTGACCATTTGCATGTTATCACAATCCATAACCTATTAAAGATATATATAAACTAAAGTCCAACCCAATGAATACCGTCAATGAGGAGATTGCACTGGATCATCAATCGGACCTCCAACCACTCTAAGAAGCAAAAGAACTGAGCTTTTCTGGTGCAGCAATAGGTCAACCGATTAGAACTCATAGATCACCCAAACATCACAGTCCTCTTCACCCTCTATTTCTGATTTGATAGTGAGGAATAGTGTGGAAGCTTTAGGATCTCGGAACTCCAGAATCGAGTTGCCGTGAACGTGTGGGAGAAAGTGACGGCGAGCTAACTAGATTCGCGTGAAGAGATCCAGCAGCGATGGTGTCGCCGTGCTTGCACAATCTGACAGCAAGTCCCCTCGATAGAGATGGCACAGATCATCCTCGACGACAACAGTTCCTCTCGACAAAGGAAAACCGACAATGATCACTGGGATATCAATGTCGGCCGAGATGGGGAAGTCGACGGTCGAAGGCAAGCCGAGCTCTCGATGGTGACGAAAGAAGGAAACTGTGGCGATGAAACAAGGCAGAAGAAACCATAATCGGGCCGAAGAGGAAGGCTGTGGCAGCTTGTTGTGACGATCAGAGGGTGGTTGCGAAGGGCGGAGCGAAGGCAAACTGACCGGTGCGGCGAGCTGGCTTGGGGCGCCGGCGATCGAAGAGCAGGGAGAAGGTTCGGCGATGGAAAATCGCTGCCGATAGGTGGATTGAGAGAGAAAGAACGGGGAGATCGCGATGAAGATCCGAATCGGGGAAACCGGAGGGGAGAAAGTCGCGACTACGGTTGGGAGGATAAAGGTAGGGAAAATAACTAAACCTAGGTTTTAATAGTTATATACCTTAAGTTACTTAATCTAATTAACTCTTTAATAATAACAACCTATTAAATTATTTCTCCTATAAAATATCATAAGAACTTCATTTGAATCCAAAATTTTATAAAATTTCCTGAAAAATTCTGATGGGTAATTTCCTAATTAATCAGTATTATTTTATTTTTCGATATTTTACACATACAATGCTAGGCAGTCGACTGCTAGAAAGAAGTAGTTGACTGGCCGCTAGTCCACGGTCGCACGGAGAGGTGCTCGACTGCGAGCATGGTGCTTGGGATTACGTTCGATGCTTGGGAATATGCATGGTGATTGGTTGTCCATGCAATGCTCGAGAATATACATGGTGTTCGATTGCACCTGCAGTGCTTGGAATTATGCATGGTGCTTGGTAGCACGTGAGGTGCTCGGAACCACGTGTGGTGCTCGAGAATACGCATGGTGCTTGGTTATGCTAGCGGTGCTCAGGATTACGCATGGTGCTCGACAAACATAAGTAGTGTTCGACTAGCACTATTGTTGCTCGACTAGCACAAGTGGTGCTCGGCTAGTACTGTAGCTTCTTGACAAACATAAGTAGTACTCGCCCAGAGCCTGTGGGGTTAGGGACTTGGCTTATGGTGCTCGAAAGTGCTTGTAGTAGTCGGTAAAGTGGTCGACACCACTCATGAGAGCTTGGCACGAGCAAGGTCCTAGGTTCTCGAGGTCGCTGAGGATCTCGAGAGCTTGACACGAGTAGAGATACTCAAGTTGCACTTAGTTGCTCAGCATACAGAGGTGCTCTATCGAGTGTATTAAACTGATTTAGATTTTAAGATTATTCAAAATCTGATCTGAAAGTCGAGAAGGATTTTTAGAAGTGACTCGACCTAATTTGAGTTTCTTGAGGAAGATGGAGAGGTTTGACTTCGAAATGTGTGGACCATTTCAGTAGCGTATAGGCTTACCGAAAGCATTGCCAATGTATGACGGTGCATAGACTCTCACGGCGACGTATAGGTTAGCATTGAGAGTTTATTGTGACTATTTATGTACCATATCTTAATTTGAATGGTGAGATGAAATTCTAGGTTATGATGTATGATGTCTGTTGATTCATACGCTCGTCTTGGAATTTATATTCAAGTCATTTTGAGTTTTGATGATTAGTAGGGTACACAAATGTTAAGACATTAAGCGTTAATAGTCACTTACGTCTCTTTATTTGTGTGATAGATGTATGGCTGTGACAAAGAGTGTCATACTGGATCTCGTGAAGGGAGACAAACTGAATGGTGAAAATTATGAGATTTGGCACCAGAAGTTTCAGTTCATCTTCGAGGAACAATAACTCATGGAGATTTTTAAGCACGAGATGGTGGACCTTGGGAGGATACCACAACACCAACGAGGCAGGATCAAGAGGTGTATCATGCATGGAAGAAGAAGGATTGTCAAACTAGGGTAATTCTCCTTCGTAGCATGCATAATGAGCTAATCCCGATTTATGTGTTGAAGAATCGTTGATCGCTAGAGGGGAGGGGGGGGGGGTGAATAGCATTTAAGCGTCGCTTAATGGAATTCGATCGCGTGCTTGCTTGTCTACAATACTTGTTAACGCAGTGGAATATAGAAATACAATATGAAGATAAACACAAACACACAAGCATAATCAAAACACAAGATATAACGTGGTTCAGAACCTTAGGGTTTCTACTCCACGTGGCAAGCTAAAATGAGCTCTAGTGATGCACACCACCAGTAATACACTCCTTGGTGACACACCGAAGGTGGAGAAACCTCGTACAAATGATTACAAAAGTAATACAAGAGATACAAACAAATACAATGAAATACAAGTAAAGAAAACTTTACAAAAGGTCGCTTTGAATGCTTTGCTTATTGGTTGCTTGGATGAGTTTGAAGGATCCTAAACTACACCGGCACTTCGCCTCAAATCGCCCAAGCTACTACTACCGAAAACCTCCCCTTTGCGCTCCTTATAAAGCTGCAACTTGGGCTAATTTTTGCCTCACAGTCGACTGCCCATACTCAGCAGTCGACTACTCCTGTAGTCATCATCTTACAACAACTCAATCCATGCTGGAAAAATTCCAACGGATAGCTAATCAATCGATTGATCAAGCCATCAGTTGAGGCATTGGTCGAGCTTGCCTCACTTCTGACCTACTGCTGTCAAGTCTTCAGTCGACTAATCTACCACATCAGTCAATTGCTCGTCGGGGCAACTATTTCTCAAATCGCCCGACCTTCCTTCAGACTTCCTGAGCACCAATCAACTTTTCCAAGCTTACATTGGCCAGTAGACTGCTCTTCCCGAGCTGTACAGTGTCGAGCAATCACTCTGAATGCCGAGCCACACAGTGTCGAGCAATCAGTCTGAATGTCGAGCCACACATTGCAAACACTGAGTCTGAATACCGAGCCACAAAATGTCGAGAAATCAGTCTGAATGCCGAGCCACATAGTGTCGAGCACTCAGTCAGAATTTTGAGCCACACTGTGACCAATCGATTTGGGAAAACCTCTAGTCGACTGTTGAACCTCAACATGAGGTTTACCCTAAGTATAATCCCCTCATACTTGCTAGACCACCCTTATCTTAGACCTAAGCCTTCTAGCCACCTCCATAAGGCTCACGCCTATCAGGTCCCTCCAAGTCATCCATGACTTGTTCATCTATACGCTAGCCTTCAGGTGCTTCCATCGACTATTGTCACGCTAACCTGGTCTATACCGCCAAGGTACATTTGAGCTTAGTTGCCAAGACATACGCTTAGATTTTACGCTGCCAAACATTGAACTTATGCTGTCAAGACACCAGATTGGACTTTACGTCGCCAATATCACACCTTTGGAATTCCTAAATGCTATGATCCATTTGGACTTATGCTGCAAAGACTCTACGCTTGGACTTTATGTTGTCAAACATTGGACTTATGTTGCCAAGACCCATGCTTGAACTTTACGCCGCCAATATCACACTCTTGGACTTTCCTTGCCAACTCCATGTTGGACTTTCCAAATGTCAAATCCCATGCTTGGACTTTACCATTGCCAAGTACCCAAGACTTGGACTTTACCATTTCCAAGTACTAGTTGGGGATCATATGACCGCTAGAGGGGGGGGGTGAATAGCATCTTGTTGACATAGATGGAATTCGATTGTGTACTTGCTACAATTGTTAGTGTACGCTACGGAATATATAATAGTAGAAACGAAAACACACTACAAGCACACAATACACAAGATATACATAGTTCGGAACCTTAGGATTCCTACTCTATGGGGCAAGCTCAACGAACTCTAGTGATGCACACACCACTAATAAATCTCCTTATCGGTGACACATCGGAGATGGAGAAACCTCGTAAAAGTGATTACAAAAGTAATATAATGAAATACAAGCAAATACAAAGACAATAATGAAATACATGTAAATAAAACTTTACAATAATTGCTTTGAATATTTTCTTGTTTGATTGCTTGAGCTGCACTTGAAGAGCTTGACTTGCACTAGCAAATTGCCTAAGAAATCGTTGTAAAAATTCTCCCCTTCGTGCTCCTTTTAAAGCTGCAACTCGGGCCGATTTTTGTATAGCAGTCAACTGCCCATACCTAGCAGTCGACTGCTCTTGTAGCCGTTGTCTCACAACGACTCGATCCACGTTGAAAAAACTCCAACGGATACCTCAGCAGTCGACTGCCCTTACCATCAATCGACTACTGCTTTGGTAGCCGATTGACCAATCATCTACCGAAGGTTTTGAACTCATGACCATAACCATAAATCGACTACCCTCTATGACAGTCGACTGCTCAAGGCTCATCGACTGCCAAGGCCACTCGGCCGCAATCGATCGCCAGTCGACTGGTCATAATCCCAGTCGACTGCTCTATGTCAACTCAGCTGCCAAGTGTCAAAATACTTGACCAATCAACTGATAGCCTTAAACATGAGGTTTAACCCTAAGTATGATGCCCTCATACTTGCTAGATCACTCTTAGCCTAGACCTAAGCCTTCTAGCCACCTCCATCAACCTCACGCCTATCAGATCCCTCCAAGTCATCCATGATGATACCACTATGACCTAATTTAGGGATTGAGATGAAGAAGTCATGTGTGAAACATTGACTGAACCGGTGGGACTCGACCCAAGGGGGTCGACCGAGCTGACAGGGTGAAGGTGTAGGACAGGAAAGATAAGCTATAGAACTAAAAGGAGACCAGATGAGCGACCCGGGGGACAAGTCTGGGAGCTGACTCGGGAAGTGAGTCGGGGAGTTACGGAAGGCATGAGGTACTGGGTCTTATATCCAGAGTGGGTTTAAGTATTAGCCTGACAAAGTAAAATAAGTAGTGTACACCTTGGTCTGAATGAGTGAGGAGGATTTAGTTGAGATGAGAACAGAGTCAATATCAGATTCAGTGAAGGAAGAGAGGGTGAAAAGTGGGGGCAGAATATTTTCCGAGGTAGCAATTTACGAGAGTTTTTTATATGATATAACAAATTAGGACCCCACACAATATTCGCATGAGTTTCCATTCCTTATCCTTCTAACAGAATTATTCTCCAAGGAAGAGGAGCCCTCCACGTGGACGATGATCAAGGTAATTCGTTACATCACAAGGAGCAAGGAAAGATGAGGAGGATAAAGGCCAAGGAGGAAGGAGAGAGAAGGGGACTTTTTTTCGGAGCTAGATGGAGATTGCCCTCACTTCTAGCTCCACGACAAGAGAAGGGAGACATTGCACCGGAGAAGGAGGAGATTAAGGGAAGAAGAAGAAGATAGCAGGGAAATTGGGACAGTTCAGGCTATCTCTCTATACTGTACACAGAAAAAGTTGTAAGGGGTTTCCTCCACCTCTGGAAATATTTTCAAGAAGGATAAGTTTCATAGTGAAAGTGCTTTGGCACCGCAGCTTACTATAGAGCTCACCCCATGGAGTATGAATTGAAATTCTGAATCACGTTAAACCTTGTGTCTCTGTTCTTTGTGTTGGGTTACCCATCGTCTATTCATTTTCTATTATTGTTGCGGTCGGAGAGAACCCTAAGTCTCCTTGACATTGTTCTGCGCTGAGAGGAGGTGAAAAAAACCACATACATCCGCATCAGTTGGCGCTGTCTGTGGGAACTTTGTTGAGCAAGACGTCGAGATGTCATTAGAGGAAATACAACATCCAACAGCCTCTTATGCGGAAGAGAGCCCCATCACACTTTTACCAGCGCAGTTACAGGCCATGGTCGATGCCGCCATGGCTGATGCTCTGGCTAAGGAGAGGAGAAGGACGGGGTATCTTCTTCCCCATTCTGGTGAGCCCTCTCCATGAGAACCGGTACTTGAAGTACCTCCCCAGGCCCATCCAGTTACTCTACAACATACTGAAGTCTTTCCAGGTGAAGTACCTATGGGGAAGGTGTATCAGCCTACTATTCCTGTGACACAAACAAGGCAAGATGATTAGGGAGAAAGTCAGTCCACTAGGGCTCCAGAATTTTATGAGCCTAGTCCATTCATCGTCGACATTCTTTCTGAGTTGCCACCTCCATATTTCAAAAACTCACAAGTGGAGAAGTATGATGGCACGACTGATCCAGAGGAACATCTGTCACAATTTGTAGGAGCTGCCTCACTTCATTGCTATACAGATGCCCTTAAGTGTCGAGCTTTTCGCACCACATTAATAGGCTCTGCACAGAAATGGTTTGGTGCTCTACTTCCCAGATCTATCACTTGCTTTGCATATCATAAGGGAGTTTTCTGCCAAGAATTTGCCAGATGCAAGACTTATAAACATGATGCTTCAATTTTACTGCATATCAAGAAAGAACCCTCAGAATCTCTCTGAGGTTATCTTAATCGTTTTACTGCCACGACTAGGGACATTCTTTTGGCAGGGTCAGAAATCCTTAGGGTAGCTATCCCTCATGGATTGCGGGAAGGACCCTTTCTCAGCTCTTTATTAAGGAAACCAACTGCCAGTTATGAGGAATTGCTAAGTCACACCGAGGAATACATAAATAAAGAAGAAGAGATGAAAGTTAGGTGAGCTGAACAGATGTTTACAGCAACCCCAGCTGAAAGAAGTCATCCCACAACCCCTCGAGCACCTCCCCGAAGGGAATATGTTAGTCTTTTCATACCAGAAGCACCTAGGCCTAGATTATTGCTGCCAGGAACTCGTCCGACCCCCTCCCTTATAGATCATGGCTACCGACGCCATACCTCCCCCGCGGACATGGAAAGAGTGGGAAATGGAGGTATATGATCAACAGGGCATTCTTTAGCACCCAACTGGATACCGAGGAGTTCCCCGGAATCCCCCTACCCCTTTTTTCTGCTAGTGCCATATGGAGTATGTCCATACCAGTGGTTGTTATTTTAAGTTGCAAGAGGAGTTAGAGCGTATCCGAGCCACTTATCCACAGCTGTAGCCTCAGATGGAGGACAAGCAAGAAGGGGTCGTCGACCCAATATGGCTCGCCCGAGACCCTATAATGGAAGGCCTCAAGCTCCTCTCCTGTTGGGCCAACAAATACCTGCTCAGGAGGGTACTTCGCAAGGAGGGTCAGCAAGCAAAGACCCTTCAGCTTCCCCAAATGACATCCCCACTCGGGGAGTTATTCATGTTATTGCAGGAGGACTTACTGATGGGGATTCTAATAGAGCCAGAAAATTCTATGCCCACCTAATGGAAAGCTTGTCCATTGAAATAGAGCAAGCAATCCAGAGTGCGCCACAAATATCTTTTGGACCTGAAGATCTGCGGGGCATCCTGCTATCTCATACTGATGCTCTAGTAATCCGAATTTCTCTATCCAACTATGAGGTAACCCGAGTCCTAGTTGACTCAGGAAGTCCAGTCAATATACTTTTCTAGGAAGCATTCGGGTAGATGCAGTTGGGGAATGTACAACTGGAGGATGTGGCTACTCCTCTATTTGGATTCTTGGAACACATGATGCATCCCATTGGGAAAATCTCCTTGCCTCTCACTCTGGGTGCAAAACCTAGCCAGAAGACTAATATTATTCCTTTTCTAATAGTGGATGCTCCATCCCCTTACAATGCTATTCTGGGTCATCCTTTTTTAGGTGGTGGCCTCTCCCTACCATCAGAAGGTGAAATTCTTCATCGGGCAACTGATCGGGGAAGCACGGGGGGAGCAGAAAGTGGCTCGGAGTTGTTATGTGCAAATGGTAAGGGATGATCATAAGAAGGCAAGGGTGGACGACCCCAAGGGGAAAACTGTTATCACCTCTGATGTGTATGTGTTGGAAGAGTCCCCACCCAGAGTTGAAAAAAAATAAGAAGGTGAGTCTTTGGAGATAGCTCTTGAAAAGGTATCTTGGGTGCCCCATCAATTGGAGACGAAGGAAGAACTTGTGAACTGCCTATATAGGAATGAAGATATCTTCACCAAGGATGTGCATGACCTCACGGGGATAGATCCTAAAGTAGTTGAGCACCATCTTAACATCACTCGGGGAGTCCGACCCATCCAACAGAAAATGTGACACTTCGGGCCTAAGAAGGATAAAGTCATTACTGAAGAAGTAAATATTACTATAGGCTGATCATCTTAGAGAAATTCAATTCCCCGAGTGGGTGTCTAATGTAGTTATGGTCCCCAAGCCCTCTGGGCAGTGGAGGATGTATATTGACTTTCATGATTTGAATAAAACATGCCCTAAAGATTGCTATCCCTTGCCTCGTATTGATCAGTTGGTTGATTCTATCGTGGGATATGAGGTGGTATCACTCATGGATGCTTTATCCAGGATATCACCAAATTCCCTTGGCGAAGGAAGATCAGAAGCGGGTTAGTTTTGTGACAGCTGGAGGATTGTATGCTTACGTAGTGATGTCTTTTGGACTAAAGAACACGGGGGCTACTTATCAATGACTCATGGACAAAATTTTTGTAGAACAAAAAGGTAAGAATGTGGTGGTGTATGTTGACGATATTCTGGTCAAGTCCAAAATGACTCGGGACTTAGTGGTAGACTTGGAAGAGACCTTTGCCACTCTGAGAAGGTATAATATGAAGCTAAATCCCAAGAAGTGTCTATTCGGAGTAAAAAGTGGAAATATTCTGGGATATATTATTACAGAGAAGGGGTTATTGTTAGTAATATATGAGAGATGTCCTAAGGCAATCGCCTTATGTATGAACCATTTATATGATAAATGAAGATTCACTATTTGAGTATACATGTTTTATGTATTTGATTGGATCTTAAACTCATTTACTGAATGTCCACGATACGATTCATAAGATGAGAGAATTTGTGATTGGATCACAACTAGTGAGTATCTCTACATGTGTAATTGTGATGTAGAATTATCCTAGTCGATGAATTGATGGATTTGGACACCATCAATTCGCCGAGACTAGCACGAGGTATACTCCTTGGTGTATCCAAGCAAATCGATTCTCACCGGGCCGAGACATAGTGACGTCCGAGTTAATCGTGGATGCTAGTTATGGTAACTAGTTCATTGGAGTGACCAGTAGTAAGACTTCATATGGTTCTCTGCATATATAGATATGTCAATGAAGTTCTTACTGTGGCTTAAGTGCGATGTTCCTTTGACTTGCGGTATTCAAGTCATCTTGATCATGGAGACTTATGCTTTGACATCTTAAGCAAACATCTCCGAGGAGATGTGGACCCGAGATGATTGGGTATAAGTCGAAGTGATCGAAGGTGTTTGAATAGCCTATAAAGGATTCACCACTCCTTGCGAGGAGATGTATACCCATGGCCTCTCGTCGGATTGTTACTATAGTCTTTGGTCAAAGCATTACATGTTTAGAGTAAGGTACTCTTCGATACATGTGGAGTAACTAGAATCTGTAGGACGAGGAAATAATACTTGGGCTAGGTGTGACGTAGTCAGCCTAGTGGGGACTGACACAATAGACCATGTCCTGAACCAAGTGGGTATAAGATGAGTGAAGGGAATGAGGCACGATTCATTCGAGCTACTGAAGGGTTTCAGAAATAGTTCTGGATCAACCGTTGATCTTTTCGATTAATTGGGGATCATGATGTACTACTAGGTGCCACTCATGATCGTTCTATAATTAATGGTTAATTATAGGCGGCCAACATAAACCGAGATCCTATTTGGTCACACGCACAACGAGCGTAATCCAAAGGATTTAAAACGAGCTTGAGAATGGGATTCTCAGACCGAGAGAAACAAGGTTTGGTTGGACCAAACATAAAGCGAGCATGAAATTGTTTCAGTCGCAATGGAAGCGTGGATGGGCCGTGTCTTATGAAGACATAATGGATGGACCAAAATGGTTTGGTTCTAAAGCCAATGGATGAGAATAAACCAAAGGGTTTGGTTTATTTTAAACGAATGAACCAAAAGTTGGTTCGGTTCGTTTTAACTTAAAATAAACCATCATGGTTTGGTTTATTTTAACTTATCCTAATGGAGAGGGTTAACGGGCCTAATGGTTATGATCCAATAACCATTAAGAGAAGTAGTTCTCTATAAAAGAGGGCTTAAGGGATAATTAAGCCCTAATCCAAAACCCTAGCCCTTGGAGTTGCCGCCCACCCCTTGAAGGAGTTTTCGGCGCCAACCCTAGTGTGCTGCCGCCCAACCCCTTGTGCCACCGTCCAACTTGTTGCCGGCGTCCAAGCTTCAGCTGGCTATCCTCCGGCGACCCTCCGGTGATCTCCTATAGGTTTGGCATCAAGGTGAGCTTTTTCTTTCCTTGGTTGGCCGGCGCCTATATCCTCCACCAAACTGTCCAGTTTTCTGGACAGCTTCTCCTCCTCT
This sequence comes from Wurfbainia villosa, assembly GCA_025175895.1. NCBI lineage: Eukaryota > Viridiplantae > Streptophyta > Magnoliopsida > Zingiberales > Zingiberaceae > Wurfbainia > Wurfbainia villosa. Next base: position 40,036,394 of record CM046006.1, read on the forward strand.
CGTTGGAGCGTCGTTTGGATGACGGTTAGTGCTCCGACAGCGGCTAACTTACCGGGGATTTGATCTCCGGTAGTCCTCTGAGGTGGGGGACGAAGGATTCGTCAAACGGTTGACGAATACCTCTCCGGAGAAGCGAGTTTTGAGAACTTGTTTTAGGATCCGAATTTGGATTCGGATCGTGATCATCTCTCGATCACGTCGTCTTCAACACGAGGCTAGTAACCCGTACGAAGACGAAGCTCGTGACTTAGCGAAGTCATCCCGAGGAGCTCGGCGTGGATACGGATAGAGACGATTCTTACGAGGATCGTTCCGGTTGATGCCGTTCCCGCTACACGTCATACGAAAGGTATAACGTAGATAAATTTCTTTTATTGCAAATTTTAATTTACGGTTATGTCTACACTTGTTGTAATATGCATGCGTGTGTTGTAATAAATATAGATTTATTATTTTTAATTGCTTCCGCTGTGCTCATGTTTACGAAACATGATCGAACACACACACGCCGCGGTGCCGGAAACCCAACAGTGGTATCAGAGCCCAGGTTGTGTTTCGACATAATCGTAAAAATGGTTTTGCGATAGTCATAATGTATTTCTGGAAATTTTCTAAATTTTGGAAATTTAAAAGTATTTATGGAAATTTTTCAATTTTGGAAAGTCTAGAAGTATTTATGGAAATCTTCCACTTTTGGAAAGTTGGAAGTATTTATGGAAATTGATATTTTCCATAAATAAAATATTTGATTAGATTCTGGAAATTTGTTTCCTAATTTAATCATGATTTGATTTGGGAAATCAAATCTTAAAATATTTTTATTTCCATAAGTAGTTTTAATGATTTAGGAAATTGGTTTCCTAAATAGATTTTCCTTAATCAAATAATTCCATGAATAAAATATGTGATTAGATTTGGAAATTTGTTTCCTAATTTAATTATGATTTGATTTGGAGAATCAAATCTTAAACATATTTTAATTTCCATAAATAGTTATGACATATAAGGAAATTATATACATGACATAATTGTATGCCATGTAATTGCATTAGATGCATAACATTATGCCATGCGTGTCGTGACATGTAGATGTATGCCATGTATGCCATGCCATGTAGATAATAGTTATTTGCATGCAAAGAGGATGAGACATAAAAAACCCTTAATCAATATTAAAGCCTACACCTTCCATTAATATGGTTAGAACCAGAGTTCTGTTTCTTGTTTGGGTTGTTGGACTCTCTCCAAGCCCGGCTCGAACCTGAATATGTTCAAACCATGGAATAGTTTAATACTAATATGGTAAGAGTCAGAGGTCAATCGTTAGCTTTGGTTGTTGGACTCTCTCCAAGCTGGGCTAATTGGTTGAATGCGCTCTAACCATATTAAAACTATGTCCCGATTAATGGGTTGGCTTTAACCTGGAGCATCGGCTTGTTGGACTCTCTCCAAGGTCGATGTAAAGGGAGGTGAAGTTGGGTGCTATGCATATGATGCATACTTGTTAATGTGTTAACAACCCGATGTATGTGTGAACATTCAATTAGTTGATAGCACATTGTGATAGTTGCATATACGGGATATGCAATCGGTATAGATGATACCTACCGTCGTAGTTATGAATGGCTTGTTGGAATCTCTCCAAGGTTGTTCATAACTATGATGGATATCAGCCCATTCGGAGATGGACCTACAATCTCCCGAAGTGATTTTGGGGTTTTTGAAATTCAAAAAATGAATGGGATTTATAAATGTATATTGATGCATTTTAAAATCATTTTCTCATATATGCTCGTTTTGTATTTCTAGGTCAATAAATTGATCATGACGTCTTTGAATTTGCGCACTATTTTGGATTCGAACAAACTGACTGGGCCTAACTTCCTGGACTGGCTTAGAAACCTGAGAATTGTTCTCAAGGCGGAAAAGCTTGCATATATCCTTGAAGAGCCTCTTCCTGACCGTCCTAAGGACGATGCAACTCCAGACCAAATGTTGGTCTATCAGAAGCATGTGGCAGATTCTGAGCTGGCGAGTTGCATCATGCTAGCGGCGATGGTACCTGAGCTGCAAAAGCAGCATGAGCATATGGATGCTAATACTATGGTCTTCCATCTTCATGAGTTGTTCGATGAGCAAGCGAGATCCGAAAGGTTCGAGGTCTCTAGGCTCCACTTCACCACGAAGATGCAAGAAGGTTCATCTGTAGTGCAGTTTGTGCTAAAGATGAACGGGTACATCGAGCGGCTAGCTACCCTCAGTTTTGTGATGGATCATGAGTTAAGTATTGACTTAATTCTGCATTGTTTTCCCAAGAGTTTCTCGCAATTTGTGATGAACTATCGGATGAACAAATTGGAATCCACCATTCCCGAGCTCCTCAATATGCTGAAGACTGTGGAGCCTTCTGTGAAGCATGAGAAGAAGGCGGTTCTGTTAGTTGATTCCTCAAAGAAAGGTTCTAAGAGGAAGGCAAAAGAACAGAAGAAAGGAAAGAAAAAGGCAAAGAAGGCGGAACCAGCGAAAAAGGGCACTTGCCATCACTGTGGCAAGGAAGGCCACTGGCGAAGAAACTGCAAGATTTATCTTGAGTCCATGAAGAAGAAGAAGGCATCCGATGCCCCATCCTCTTCAGGTATCTTCGTTATTGATTGTCATTCTATTTCCTTAGACACTTGGGTATTGGATACTGGGTGTAGCTCACATATATGTAATGACATACAGGGGCTAAGGAATAGAAGAAGACTTGTCGAGGGGAGTCAAATTTATGAGTTGCAATAATGGAGCAAAGGTTGCCGCGGCGCCATCGGAACTTATTTGGTCAAGCTCCTAGTGGACTAGTCTTAGAACTGGACAATTGCTATTATGTTCCTTCTCTAATAAAGAACATTGTTTCTATTTCCTGCTTAAATAGAAATGGTTTCCATTTGACGTTTAGTAACAATTGTTGTTATATAACTTTGAATGGCGTACTTTATGGAACTGGAACTTTGAGTAATGGCATTTATACGTTGGACGTATCCAGTGACATTTTCAATATCAAAGCGAGCAACACGCGTGCTCGAAAGGATAATCACATAGACTCCTATATGTGGCATTGTCGTCTTGGCCATATAAGCAAGAAACGCATGTCCGAATTACACCGATGTGGAATTCTGGAATCGTTTGAATTGGATTCATACGATACATGCGAATCATGCTTAAAAGGCAAGATGACTAAGTTACCTTTTACTGGAAAAGGTGAACGAGTGGGAGAGTTACTAGGTCTAGTACATACTGATGTATGTGGACCTATGTCAACTCAAGCTTTAGGAGGCTATAGCTACTTCATTACCTTCACCGATGATCACTCACGGTTTAGGTATGTGTTCCTGATGAAACACAAATCTGAAGCCTTTGAAAGGTTCAAAGAATTCAGAAATGAAGTAGAGAAACAACATGACAAAAGTATTAAAATACTTCGATCGGATCGAGGTGGTGAATACTTAAGTCAAGAGTTTCTTGATTATCTAAGAGACAATGGCATATTGTCTCAATGGACTCCGCCCTATACACCACAGCATAATGGTGTATCTGAGAGGCGTAACCGGACCTTGTTGGACATGGTCAGGTCAATGATGAATCATGCGACTCTTTCCAAGTCCTTTTGGGGTTATGCACTTCAGACAGCTGTTTACTTGTTAAACAGAATGCCTACCAAGGTAGTCTCAACTACTCCATATGAGATATGGAATGGTAAGAAACCTCATGTATCTTACTTGAAGATATGGGGTTGTCCTGCTTATGTGAAGCGGACTGTATCAGACAAACTGGATGCTAAGTCTGATAAATGTCTATTTATTGGATACCCTAAGGAAACAAGGGGTTACCAATTCTATCATCCTGTGGAACAAAAGGTGTTTGTTTCAAGGCATGCTGTGTTTCTAGAGAAAGAGTTTCTCTTGGAAGAAAACAGTGGGAGTGTCGTCGAGCTTGAGGAGGCTCGAGAGACTCAAATAGACATTGATGAGATACCTGGTGAAGCACAACAGCCGACAACTCATAGTGATGAGCAATCGGCTGGACCTATTGTAACACCACATCTTCGTAGATCTGGTAGAACACGCAATATTCCTGAGAGATATGGATTTCTCGTAAGTGAATCGAACGACGTGTTACTCATTGATGATGAGGAGCCTACCAGTTATGAAGAAGTGCTGACAAGTTCAGAAAGGGATAAGTGGCTTGGTGCCATGAAGTCGGAAATGGATTCCATGTACGAAAACCAAGTTTGGAACTTGGTTGACCCACCTGAAGGCATAAAGCCTATAGGGTGCAAGTGGGTTTTCAAGAAGAAAACCGACATGGATGGTAATGTGATTACCTATAAGGCTAGATTGGTGGCGAAAGGATATCGTCAAAAATAAGGTGTTGATTATGACGAAACCTATTCGCATGTAGCTATGCTTAAATCCATTCGGATGCTCCTGGCCATAGCGGCTCATTATGATTATGAGATATGGCAGATGGATGTGAAAACAGCTTTCCTTAATGGAAACCTGCTCGAGGACGTGTATATGATACAGCCTTAGGGTTTCACATCGGTTGATAAAACCAAGGTATGCAAATTGCGACGATCCATTTATGGATTGAAGCAAGCATCCAGGAGCTGGAATATCCGTTTTGATGAGACGATCAAAAAGTTTGATTTCTCACAAAATCCAGACGAACCTTGTGTGTACAAGAAGGTTAGTGGGAGTGCAGTCATGTTCCTAGTATTGTATGTCGATGACATATTACTTATAGAAAACGATGTGTCAATCTTACAGTCAGTTAAGGTTTGGTTATCCAAGACATTCTCCATGAAAGACCTGGGAGAAGCAACCTACATCCTCGGGATTAAGATCTATAGAGATAGATCGAAACGGTTGCTTGGTCTTTCGCAGTCTACATATATAGACCGAAAAGCAAAGAGGTTTAGCATGTCGGAATCCAAGAAAGGTTTCCTACCCATCAGGCATGGGGTACACCTTTCGAAGTCTATGTGTCCGCGCACAGAAGACGAGAGGATTTGCATGAGTAAGATTCCCTATGCATCCGCAATAGGATCTATCATGTATGTTATGTTATGTACGAGGCCCGATGTATCGTATGCTCTGAGTGTCACGAGCAGATACCAGTCCGATCCAGGAATGGATCATTGGGCGGCTGTTAAGACGATCCTCAAGTACTTGAGAAGAACTAAGGATGTGTTCCTAATATATGGAGAAGGGGACATGGTGATACGCGGGTATATGGATGCCAGCTTCCAGACAGACAAGGATGATTCCAGGTCTCAGTTTAGATACGTGTTCACCTTGAATGGGGGCGCAGTGAGTTGGAAAAGTTCCAAACAAGAGACTGTAGCAGATTCTACCACTAAGGCAGAATACATTGCAGCTTCGGAAGCAGCAAAGGAAGCGGTTTGGATCAAGAAGTTCGTTCATGAACTTGGTGTGATTTCGGCCATTGTTGAAGCAATACCGGTCTACTGCGACAACAATGGAGCAATTGCACAGGAGAAAGAGCCAAGGTCTCATCAATGATCCAAACATGTGCTTCGCCGCTATCATCTTATCAGAGAGATCATCAGTAGGAACGAAAGACAAATCGAGAAAATTCCCACTGAAAGGAACTTAGCGGATTCCTTGACTAAGGCATTACCTCAAAATAAGTTTGAGGGTCATGTACGAGCTTATGGTATTGGATACCGTAGCGATTGGCATTAGGCCAAGTGGGAGTCTGTTAGTAATATATGAGAGATGTCCTAAGGCAATTGCCTTATGTATGAACCATTTATATGATAAATGAAGATTCACTATTTGAGTATACATGTTTTATGTATTTGATTGGATCTTAAACTCATTTACTGAATGTCCACGATACGATTCACAGCATGAGAGAATTTGTGATTGGATCACAACTAGTGAGTATCTCTACATGTGTAATTGTGATGTATCGGAATTATCCCTAGTCGATGAATTGATGGATTTGGACACCATCAATTCTGTCGAGACTAGCACGAGGTATACTCCTTGGTGTATCCAAGCAGCTGATTCTCACTGGCTGGAGACATAGTGATGTTCGGAGTTAATCGTGGATGCTAGTTATGGTAACTAGTTCATTGGAGTGACCAGCCGTAAGACTTCATATGGTTCTCTGCATATATAGATATGTCAATGAAGTTCTTACTGTGGCTTAAGTGCGATGTTCCTTTGACTTGCGGTATTCAAGTCATCTTGATCATGGAGACTTATGCTTTGACATCTTAAGCAAACATCTCCGAGGAGATGTGGACCCGGGATGATTGGGTATAAGTCGAAGTGATCGAAGGTGTTTGAATAGCCTATAAAGGATTCACCACTCCTTGCGAGGAGATGTATACCCATGGCCTCTCGTCGGATTGTTACTATAGTCTTTGGCCAAAGCATTACATGTTTAGAGTAAGGTACTCTTCGATACATGTGGAGTAACTAGAATCCGTAGGACGAGAAAATAATACTTGGGCTAGGTGTGACGTAGTCAGCCTAGTGGGGACTGACACAATAGACCATGTCCTGAACCAAGTGGGTATAAGATGAGTGAAGGGAATGGGGCATGATTCATTCGAGCTACTGAAGGGTTTCAGAAATAGTTCTGGATCAACCGTTGATCTTTTCGGTTAATTGGGGATCATGATGTACTACTAGGTGCCACTCATGATCGTTCTATAATTAATGGTTAATTATAGACGGCCAACATAAACCGAGAACCTATTTGGTCACACGCACAACGAGCGTAATCCAAAGGATTTAAAACGAGCTTGAGAATGAGATTCTCAGACCGAGAGAAACAAGGTTTGGTTGGACCAAACATAAAGCGAGCATGAAATTGTTTCAGTCGCAATGGAAGCGTGGATGGGCCGTGTCTTATGAAGACATAATGGATGAACCAAAATGGTTTGGTTCTAATCCAATGGATGAGAATAAACCAAAGGGTTTGGTTTATTTTAAACGAATGAACCAAAAGTTGGTTCGGTTCGTTTTAACTTAAAATAAACCATCATGGTTTGGTTTATTTTAACTTATCCTAATGGAGCGGGTTAACGGGCCTAATGGTTATGATCCAATAACCATTAAGAGAAGTAGTTCTCTATAAAAGAGGGCTTAAGGGATAATTAAGCCCTAATCCAAAACCCTAGCCCTTGGAGTTGCCGCCCACCCCTTGAAGGAGTTTTCGGCGCCAACTCTAGTGTGCTGCCGCCCAACCCCTTGTGCCGCCGTCCAACTTGTTTCCGGCGTCCAAGCTTCAGCCGGCTATCCTCCGGCGACCCTCCGGTGATCTCCTATAGGTTTGGCATCAAGGTGAGCTTTTTCTTTCCTTAGTTGGCCGGCGCCTATATCCTCCACCAAGCTGTCCAGTTTTCTGGACAGCTTCTCCTCCTCTCGTCGGAGCGTCGTTTGGATGACGGTTAGTGCTCCGACAGCGGCTAACTTACCGGGGATTTGATCTCCGGTAATCCTCTGAGGTGGGGGACGAAGGATTCGTCAAACGGTTGACGAATACCTCTCCGGAGAAGCGAGTTTTGAGAACTCGTTTTAGGATCCGAATTTGGATTCGGATCGTGATCATCTCTCGATCACGTCGTCTTCAACACGAGGTTAGTAACCCGTACGAAGATGAAGCTCGTGACTTAGCGAAGTCATCCCGAGGAGCTCGGCGTGGATACGGATAGAGACGATTCTTACGAGGATCGTTCCGGTTGATGCCGTTCCCGCTACACGTCATACGAAAGGTATAACGTAGATAAATTTCTTTTATTGCAAATTTTAATTTACGGTTATGTCTACACTTGTTGTAATATGCATGCGTGTGTTGTGTGTGTTGTAATAAATATAGATTTATTATTTTAATTGCTTCCGCTGTGCTCATGTTTACGAAACATGATCGAACACACACACGCCGCGGTGCCGGAAACCCAACAGTTATAGGCTAATCTAGAGAAGGTGCAGGCACTCTGCAATATGAAGTCTCTTACTAATCTATAGGAGACTCAAAAGTTAGTGGGAAGAATAATTTCCTTGTCTCGTTTTATAGCTAGATTGTCAGACAAGGGGCTACCATTCTTTCGGATTCTGCGCAAGGCGATTCGGTTCCAGTGGTATGATCAGTGTGAGCAAGCTTTCCAAGAACTAAAAAAGTATTTAGCTGAACTACCCCTACTAGCCAAACCAGTATCGAGAGAACCATTGTGGATGTATTTAGCTATTTCAGAAGGAGCTATCAGTTACGTGTTGTTGAAGTAGGAAGGTTCTCAACAGTAGCCCATTTATTATACTAGTCATATCTTGAAGGGAGCAGAGTTATGATATATTGAGTTGGAGAAATTGGCATACATCCTAGTTTTGACGGCTCGTAAGCTGAGGCCGTATTTCCTAGCCCATCCGGTCAATGTCTTGACTTATAGCAAATTAGGTAGAGTGGTTACTAAACCTAATTCTTTAGGGAGATTAGCCAAGTGGGTTGTGGAGCTAAGTGAATATGACATTCACTATCATCCTCGAACTGCTGTCAAGGCTCAGTCGTTAGTTGCTTTCTTAGCAGAGGTACCCATAGGGTCGGAGAACAGCTCGGTCGAAAAAGAAAAAGGGAAGAAGGTATGAAATGTTTTTGTGGATGGGTCTTCTGGATCTATAGGCAGTGGAGTAGGGGTGTTGTTGATATCTCCAGAAGAGGAAGAAACCTGCATAGCCATTCGTCTTGAATACTGGGCGTCCAACAATGAGGCAGAGTATGAGGCCATGCTAGCCAGATTACAGGAAGCCAAAGTTGTTGGGACAACTTCAATTATCATGCATTTAGATTCCCAGTTAGTCATGTCGCAACTCCAGGGTGCTTTTACTGTTCGGGAAGAGAGATTGCAAAAATATCTGATAGCTTTTGAAAAAGAAAAAGTTCATTTCCAGGAGGTCATCCTGCAACAGATTCCATGAGAAAACAGCCGAAAGGCGGATGAATTGGCTCGGCTAGATAGTGCCCTAGAAGGGGTGAGACAATCAGGCTCTATTTGCATGGAAGTTCCCAACTCCTTGGCAATATGCAGTGTGGAAGAGTTGGCACCAGAAAATGATCAGGTCCCTGATTGGATAACTGATATTATGGCATATTTATAGCAAGGGAAGGTTCCTGATGAAGGAGGAGCGACATCTACCTTGGTGACCAGAGCGAAGCAATTTACAATTGTTGATGGGACTCTGTATAAGATGTCTTTTGGGTACCCCCTATTAAAATTCTTGGGGATGGAAGACGCTGAGTGGGTGCTCCAAGAAGTACACGAGGGATGTGTTAGTAATATATGAGAGATGTCCTAAGGCAATCGCCTTATGTATGAACCATTTATATGATAAATGAAGATTCACTATTTGAGTATACATGTTTTATGTATTTGATTGGATCTTAAACTCATTTACTGAATGTCCACGATACGATTCACAGCATGAGAGAATTTGTGATTGGATCACAACTAGTGAGTATCTCTACATGTGTAATTGTGATGTATCGGAATTATCCCTAGTCGATGAATTGATGGATCTGGACACCATCAATTCTGTTGAGACTAGCACGAGGTATACTCCTTGGTGTATCCAAGCAGCTGATTCTCACTGGCTGGAGACATAGTGATGTCCGGAGTTAATCGTGGATGCTAGTTATGGTAACTAGTTCATTTGAGTGACCAGCCGTAAGACTTCATATGGTTCTCTGCATATATAGATATGTCAATGAAGTTCTTACTGTGGCTTAAGTGCGATGTTCCTTTGACTTGCGGTATTCAAGTCATCTTGATCATGGAGACTTATGCTTTGACATCTTAAGCAAACATCTCTAAGGAGATGTGGACCCGGGATGATTGGGTATAAGTCGAAGTGATCGAAGGTGTTTGAATAGCCTATAAAGGATTCACCGCTCCTTGCGAGGAGATGTATACCCATGGCCTCTCGTCGGATTGTACTAAAGTCTTTGGCCAAAGCATTACATGTTTAGAGTAAAGTACTCTTCGATACATGTGGAGTAACTAGAATCCGTAGGACGAGGAAATGATAGCGTGAGTCCCTAGTGAGGTGACACAATAGACCATGTCTGAACCAAGTGGGTATAAGATGAGTGAAGGGAATGGGGCACGATTCATTCGAGCCATCAAGGGTTTGAAAATAGTTCGGATCAAGTTGATCTTTTCGGTTAATTGGGGATCATGATGTACTACTAGGTGCCACTCATGATCGTTCTATAATTAATGGTTAATTATAGACGGCCAACATAAACCGAGAACCTATTTGGTCACACGACAACGAGTGTAATCCAAAGGATTTAAAAGCGAGCTTGAGAATGGGATTCTCGCATCGAGAGAAACTATGTTTGGTTGGACCAAACATAAAGCGAGCATGAAATTGTTTCACGCAATGGAAGCGTGGATGGGCGTGTCTTATGAAGGCGTAATGGATGGACCAAAATGGTTTGGTTCTAATCCAATGGATAAGAATAAACCAAAGGGTTTGGTTTATTTTAAACGAATGAACCAAAAGTTGGTTCGTTCGTTTTAACTTAAAATAAACCATCATGGTTTGGTTTATTTTAACTTATCTTAATGGAGCGGGTTAACGGGCTTTATGGATATGATCCATTAACCATTAAGAGAATTAGTTCTCTATAAAAGTGGGCTTAAGGGATTGTTAAACCCTAATCAAAAATCAAAACCCTAGCCTCCAACCTGGTTGTGCGCCCAACCTCCTTGCCCCAGCTTGATTGTGCTGCCGTCAAGACCCTTGCCGCGTCAAGCTCCAGCAGTGAACCTCGGCGACCCTCCGGTGATCCCCTAAAAGGTTCGGCATCAAGGTGAGCTTTTGTCTCCTTGTTTTGGCGGCGCCTATCTCTCCACCAAGCTATCCAGTTTTCTGACAGCTTCTTCTCCTCGTCGGAGCGTCGTTTGGACGACGGTTAGTGCTCCGACAGCGGCTAACTTACCGGGGATTTGATCTCCGGTAATCCTCTGAGGTGGAGGACGAAGGATTCGTCAAACGGTTGACGAATACCTCTCCGGAGAAGCGAGTTTTGAGAACTCGTTTTGGATCCGAATTTGGATTCGGATCGTGATCATCTCTCGATCACGTCATCTTCAACACGAGGCTAGTAATCCGTACAAAGACGAAGCTCGTGACTTAGCGAAGTCATCCCGAGGAGCTCGGCGTGGATACGGATAGAGACGATTCTTACGAGGATCGTTCCGGTTGATGCCGTTCCCGCTACACGTCATACGGAAGGTATAACGTAGTTTAATTTCCTTTTATTGCAATTTTAATTTATGGTTATGTCTACACTTGTTGTAATAGCATGCGTGTGTTGTGTGTGTTGTAATAAATAGGAGTATTTATTATTTTATTGCTTCCGCTGTGCTCATGTTTACGAAACATGATCGAACACACACACGCCGCGGTGCCGGAAACCCAACAGGATGTTGTAGCAATCATCTGGGAGGAAGAGCCTTAGCAAGGAAGGTACTATGGGCTGAATATTTTTGGCCAACTCTGCATCAAGACATGACCCGCCTGCTGCAGACTTGTTCAGCCTGTCAAAAACATAATAATAGATCCGAGCGACCAGCCAAGTTGATGAGGGATTTAGTCGCTTCCTGTCCCTTTGATATGGGGAATGGACATCGTGGGTCCCATGCCCACTTCACCTTTGCAGAAGAAGTTTTTATTAGTAGCGATGGATTATTTTTCTAAATGGGTGGAATCAGAACTTTTAGCAAAAAATACAGAAGAAGAAGTCATCTAGTTCCTCTGGAAGAATATTATATGCCGATATGGAGTTCCTCGAAAATTAATAAGCGATAATGGATGACAATTCCAGGGTAAGAAGATTAGAGGATGGTGTCAAAGTCTCAACATCCAACAAACTTTCACTTCGGTAGCTCATCCTCAGGCTAATGGTTAGGTTGAGGTGACAAACATAATTCCCATCCAAGGATTGAAGACTAAGTTGGGCACTAAGAGAGGAAATTAGGTGGATGAATTGTCTGGGATTTTGTGGGCTTATCGAACTACTCTCAAAACAACCACTGGAGAGACCCTGTTCAGCTTGGTGTATGAAACTGAGGCAGTTATCCCAGTGGAAGCCATTTTGAGTAGCGCCCGAGTCAAAGCGTACGAGCCAGAACAGAATCAAGTCATAAGAGGCATTGAGTTAGACTTGCTAGAAGAAAAAAGGGAGCAAACCTGAATGCAACCTGAAGCTTACAAGCAAAGGATTCAGTGAGCCTTTAATAAAAGGGTAGTATCCAAAAGGTTCCAAGAGGGTGACCTGGTGCTACGAAAAGTCAACCCTGCGGGAGACCCAAAAAAATTAGCCCCTAATTGGGAAGGGCCTTACATTGTTGCTCGCTGAGTGGCTGGGTCAGCCTATTACCTGAAAAATGATAAGGGTAAAGAGCTGCCTCGACCCTAGAATGTTGTACATCTAAAATACTTCCATACTATGTAAAAGAAGGATGCTAAAAGGAGAAGTTTTACATATTTACCATGAAGTTTGGAAGAGAAGAATATAATGTGACAATCAGTTTATAACGTTACAATTCATAATTGGGAGCAAGTATGAAAAATAATTATCATGGTAAATCAGTTTCTCATTCACAGAGTAAAGGAAGCAAGAAACCATATCAAGTACAAGTAATCTATGATCGAGTTCATGCATAAGTACTAGTGAGTTTAAGGTGACAAATGTATAACATTATCCAAAAAGCCAATAGGAAGATTATAATCTATAATGATCTGGGGGATAACGCCTAAAGCTAATTTCCCAATGTAGAAAAAGGGCAGGTTGATCGACCGAAGGGAACCCCTGATCAGTATACTGCTGAACCGCTTCATTAAATCCGTCATGATATGTAGCTCACATTAAAGATAGCAGACGCTCTTGTTGATTCGGGTCATTTGTGCGCATATCTTGATGGAACCTGGCACAATACTCCCGATGCTCTCGAAGAGCTTGACAAATTTGACAATATCGCTGGGATACCTGAATGATAGCATCGGCCACAGTGGATATATCATCGGATCGGGAAGTCTGACCTTGCTGCACGACCCTCGACATACACATCATATCTTGGCCCATGGAAGCCGAAATCCCTTCCACGTCCTCAGTACAAGTCCCAGTCTGAACAATTTTTCTCCTCAACTGCTATAAGGAAGTTTCCTATTGGCGGATTTGGGAACAAGCATGAGCCCTAGAGGTTACTAAAGTTGAATTTTCGTGTACCTCCTTACTTAATCGGGTATGGAGGTTGGATATGGTATTTTCATCTTTTTGTTTCTCGCACCGGAGGATGGATATAGTCTCTGTATCCTTCTCTTGTTGGCAATGAAGTGTTGTTATTGTTTTTGCATCTTCCCGACTCTGCCGCTGAGTTCAGTTATTTGGTTATGGTAGCCGATCACTTCTTGTAATAAGGAATTCTCTATGTCAATGGAGGTAGGGGCATTTTTGTCCTATTGTTGGGCGCCCTGAAGAGCGGATATGATTTTGGCATCCCTCTATTGCTGGTCTTGGAGGGTGGTAATAGTCTCAGCATCCTTCTGCTTTTGAGGACGGGCTTCGACCAGTTGATCCTGGCAGCGAGCCAATTCTTGCAACAAAAAGCTCTCTCTTTCCCTGTAAGCAATATGGTCCTCCATCTGTTGTTGAGTCTGTTGCTGCAATTGAGTCTGATAATGGGAGAAGGAGCGGTCCAGCTTGATAATTTACAGCGCCTACAGGCAACAAATGGAGAAAAAAGTTATTATTGAGAAAAGATAGGCAGAATTAACTAAAGAATTTTACCAGCTCCAAAACATTGCGTAGGCTTTCCATCCTCGGAATAAACTCTTCTAAGATGAGGATCCAAGCATTCCTGTCGGAGGAAGGAGAAGGGATAGAGGTCACTAAAGGAGTGGATTCACTCATAATGGGTAAGAAGGGGGGCAGTACAGAAGGCTACACCGTTGGCCCTAGAAGAGGAGGAATAACCCCCTGAGCAGGAGAAGGGATTTCTAAAGAGGAGGATGTAGAAGTTGAAGGGAAGAGAGCCATGGACAAAGGGCTCATTGAAGCACGAGAGGTCAAAGGGAAGCTCTATGGTGGTTGAAGAATCCATTCCCATCAAAACCCGCTTTAAAAGACTCTTGAGCAATACGTAACCGGAAGGAAGAAAGAGTAATGGGATTGAGTGGCTCTGACGATGTGGATAGAAGAATAGGAGAAGAAATTGAAAGAATATCGGTGGTTGAAGAAGGTATAATTGTTCTTGCTTCTTTGCTGGCGGAAGGAGGATTACCAGAATCGCATTCTAAATTCGGCTGGGGCGAAAGGCCTTCCAAATTGGGGGTCTGTGGAGAAGATGACGAGGATATTGTTAGAATGGGTAACGACGAAGACGGAGGAAGTTTAGCCAAAATTGATTCTAATTCTGGGGGGAGCTCAGAAGAAGAAGGAGAATCATGAGGAGTTGTCTCTTCTTCTTGAAGTCGTCGGCGGGCAGCCCAAGGAGGAGGTGGCCTGTGGCCACCCAAAATTGAAGGTGGAGAAGCGGATAGGCTAGGGTTTGGTGATGATGGTGAAGAAGGAAGTGGAGAGGATTGTAACGATTGGGAGTTTACATTGGGTGAAGGTGAAACAACGGGGGATGAAGGTGCGGAGGAACGAGGAGAAGAGGTGGATGTTGGAGCAAGGGCGGGGGGGGGGGGGGGGTACAGAAGAAGTTGAAACAAGGGGCGGAAATGTTGTGGTAGCAGATGATTGATTTCTGCTTTGTTCAAGCTCCTGATAGTACTCTGCCATCATTCATTGAAGAAGAGATTGCATCTTGGCTTTCAAGAAGCAAGGAAAACAAGGAAGTCATCTGAAGGAAGCAAGAAAGTTTCTGGCAGGTGGAGAAAGGAGGAGAAGGGATGGAAACTAAAGGGGGGTGAAGATGAAGAAGGGGGATGATGAAGAATCTTATATAATGGGTAAGGGAATGCTTACGATACGAATTAGGCTTCGGATCAGAGATGTGGGCCCCAAGGAGATTCAGAATCATGATGTGTCTTCTTTACGACCCGGTATCAACTGGAGCCATCATCCCCATGCGGTGGTAGAACGGAGGAGTAGGATTTAAGGTATAAACACCTGTGAAGAATAGCGGAGTAAAACATTCATTCCGACCTGATTAGGCAAAGCCCTAGATCGGGTCATCACATTTTTATGGCATGGTATTAGCCATATTGGGATCGAGGCTCGCTAGAGGGGGGAAGGGTGAATAGCGAGTTAAAAAATTCTAACTCACTTTTGACTACAAAATAGAGGATTACGCAGCGGAAATAGAAAAACAAGAACATAAAGTACAAACACAACCAAATGCAGGTATTTACTTGGTTCGGAACTCAACAGTTCCTACTCCACGGGCAACTCAAAAGGAAAGTCTACTATGTATGATCGGAATGGTTCTGAAGGTAAAAACTTCACCTCTTACAAGCTTACAATGCAATGAATATACTTTAAGAATAGTAAGCTAAGTATTAAAAACCAGTTACAGATTGCTGTTCGGCTTCTTGCTTTGAAGATGAAGTTGTAGCACTTGCAAGAAGATTATCGACAACGCACTTGTTGGAGAGAAGGCCAGATGAGAGCGTCGTTTCTTCTTCTTCTCCTTCAGTATGAATCACAGAGAGCTTGTTTTTCTCTAGATGAAAACTGGAGCTTTTGCTATATTTAACAAGTCAAGAACCTCTATTTTTTTTCTTCTTCTTATAGCCGTTTCTTCCAGCTAGCCTTTTATCTTCCACCGTTGGAGCCCTAGAGACCATGCCCGACCAAACTCTGGTCACCTGAGCTTGTCCCCGTAACTGCCTCCAACTTCTGATGGTTTGCCAAGAACGGAGCCTGCTCCTCCAATCGAAAATTGGTGCATTTGAATCTTTACTCGAAATGGAAGCATCTCGTTGCCGCCTCCATCAGTCGAGCCCGCAGTCGAGTCTGACTCACGTCTGTACTAAACAAACACCTGTCAGTCAAGCCCGCAACCAAGCCGGGCTCGGTTCTGTGACTGAATCCATAGCTACCAGTCGAGCAGCTACCAAAGCGACTCAACTTCTATAGGGTTTATGTGAAAACTGCTCTGGTGGAAGTGCTCTGGTGGAAGTGCTCTAGTGGAAGTGCCCTGCCGACAATCTGCCCTGGCGACAAAGTGCCCTGAAGTAGTCGAGCCCGCAGTTGAGCTGGGCTTGGTTCTGTGCTATTCCACGTAGTGAGCAGTCAAGCTGGTAGTCGAGCCAACTCGATTCTGTGCCTTTGTGCAAGAGTGCCAGTCGAGCTGACCCCATGGTGGCTCGACTGACACTGGAAATATTTGAAGCACATGAGTATCTTTCCTAGTAAGCTGCCATTTCAAGCACCCTAGTAAGAGACCAAGCACGTTATGATGCCCTCCTTGCCTAACGAGTACTCCATGTACCCTAGACAAAGAACGAGTGTGTTACTATACCCTCCTTGCCTAACGAGTACACCATGTACCCTAGACAAAGAACGAGCGCGTTACTACGCCCTCCTTGCCTAATGAGTACTCCATGTACCCTAGACAAAGAACGAGCGCGTTACTATGCCTTCCTTGCCTAACGAGTACTCCCAGTACCCTAGACAAAGAACGAGTGCATTACTACACCCTCCTTGCCTAACGAGTATTAGGCCCATGTACCCTAGTAAGAGACCGAGCATGTTACTGTGCCCTCTCTTACTAACGAGTACACTAGCTAGAGACCGAGCACTCCCTTGTGCCCTCTCTAACTCCAATGGAGAACGAGCACGTTACTATGCCCTTTCCATCACCAAGCTTCCGGGCCTCTGGGCAGCTCGTACTCTTCCTTTACCAAGGTTCCCCCTTGGATTTCTCAATTGCCATGACTTAAGCTTGGACTTTCCCTTGCCAACCCATGTTGGACTTCTCATGCCAAGACCCATGCTTGGACTTCCCATGCCAAGATCTAAGCTTGGACTTCCCATGCCAACTCTAGGTTGGACTTCCCATGCCAAGACCTACCCTTAGATTTCTCATCCATGGGTCTAATATCACTCTAAACATATAACTTAGTGACCTTAGGTTTGAATCAGTTGAGGTAATGTCTTGACTACACTCTAGCTCAAACTAGATTTCAATTTCCTTCACTTAATTTAGCATGAGGTGCAGAAATATTTCATATCAGAAATTTAGCATGAGGTGTAGAAATATTTCATATTATAAATTTAGCATGAGATGAAGAAATATTTCATATCAGTAATTTAGCATGAGGTGCAGAAATATTTCATATCAGAAATTTATCATGAGGTGAAGAAATATTTCATATAAGTAATTTAGCATGAGGTGCAGAAATATTTCATATTAGTAATTTATCATGAGGTGCAGAAATATTTCATATCAGAAATTTATCATTCATGTAATAGGGATGATATAACTTGGAGTGCAGAAATTTAACATGTAATGGGTAGAAATTTTCCCCTTTGTTACACATAAAAAAAAACAAAGGCAACGTCTATTTGAATAATATCACAAATATCACTAATAACTTGAAACCCATACTCTCCCCCTTTGTCATACATAAGAAAAATCTCCCTAAGGAGGTCAACGTCTCATATCCAATGAGATCTTACAAATCTCTCTTTTTGATGCAAAACATCTAGAATGCCTTCACTCTTTCTAGTGATAAGTCCCATATCACTCAAGAGAAGTACTTCTAGAAACTTTCCCAATTTCCAAATTGAGCATTCCTAGTTTTTCAATTTCTCTCCCTCATGATGAAGAAACACTTCCATCATCCTATGATGGATAGTTCCTCCTAAAGGCTTGCTCCCCCTTGATCATTGCACCAACAATGTCCGTGGGAAGTCCCTAAGCCTATAGGAACTTTAAACCATCAAGGTTAAGGTTAAAGGTTCAACATTGAATTTTCCCTCACCTTGAGTTTGATACATCATTCTGACAACCCTCCTAATCTATAACCAATGAATTTTCACCCTTTCTAATGTTTCCCAAAGCATATCTTAGGGTTATGAGTGGTTAGGGAACTCAAACATAGGCAGTTGATTAAAGCGGTAATCATTCGCCACACACACATCGATCGTGATACCTAGCATCGATTGGATCAAACTCCAGTTTCAAGCGCTTTTGCGAGGTAGTTCTTCGCCGTAGTAGTTCTCGGTGCGATTTGCGGCGATTTTGTGCTAAGGCAGTTTACCGCTAGGGCGGTTTTGCCATTCCAGGGCGGTTCTGCCGCCAAGATAGTTTTGCTAGGGCAGTTTTGCCACTGCCAGGGCAATTTTGCCTCTACAAGGGCAATTTTGCATGCCGCCAGGGCAGTCTGTCGCCCAGGGCAGTCTGTCACCAGGGCACTCTGCCGCCAGGGCAGTTTGCCGCTAGGGTAGTTTACCGCCCATCAGTCGAGTGCCATCCATGGCAGTCGACTAATAACTGAAATTTCTAAATTTTAATTTTCAGAAATCGAACTTCGAAAAAGCATAAGTAAATGTACTTAAAGTTGAAAAATCATGAAATTTTATACGTACATTACTTATCACAAATACAATGGGTGAAAAATATTTGAAAATTAATTTACCCATAAAATAGTGAGTTTGATACAAAACTCAAAACCATTAAAAATTTCAATGTTTTGGTCCTATTTTGTATCAACTCTCTCAATGGTGATTTCTATCAAAAGATAGACTTCACCAAGGTTTTCTAAAATGGTTTTGAAATGTTTTTCTAACATGGTGACACTCAGATCTAATAATCAAGCATCTTAGGGTATTGTTAGGCTTGGGGTATAAAATATATGGAAAGCTCCCACTAATACTGTGGATTTCCCAAACCGTAGGTCCCCCTCAATCAAACATTCTTTTAGGGTTGATTAGGTGCACACATAATGATTTCACTAACAATGGTGGGATGGAGTCAAGGTTTGAGTTGTTCAGGTGGCGCTAACAAGAATTGCACATACAACAAGAAGTTTGATAGACACTAACCGACTCAACCACACATAATCAATAATAGATCATATAATAAAAAACAGAATGAACAAAAAGTTGACGTTCCAAAAAACTGTTTCACAAAAACTATTTCACAGGAACAATCATAGTTAGAAGTTTAAACACACAATCAAATATCCATAGTACAACCATCCTAGGTGAATTGACACAATTTGAGATCATTAACGTGATTCTATTTGTCGAGGGCTGATGCAGAAGGTTCCTCCGAGCTACTTCCCCAACTGATCATGATCTCTTTGATTTCCTTCTGCTCTTGAAGGACTTTATCTTGGGTGTCTTGGATTTGAGTCAATCTTAGGTTGGTTTGTAAATGGAAATCTGATATCGTCATTGTGATTGTGTCCACAAACATCTCATATGCTTCACGGAGTTGTGATAACTGCTCTGTGATAGTGGTCAATTGTTCAGCTTGGTTAGGAGCCGGATTGTGTGGTTCTTCAGCAGGAAGAGCAGGTTCTTCCTCAAGATCCCTATGCTCCTCACCTTGATGACCATCCTTCCATTGAATTTCTCCTGTACACGTGCGAATCATGCCAGCTAGAGATAAATTCCTCCAATGGATATAGTCCAACCTTTTCACCTGCCTTACTTTTCCCCTGGATGTGTTTATGCCAAGGGACTCTAACCAAAATGTGAGGATGTGACCAAAAGGCATATAAACCTTTTTCTTGACTGGAATGGAGAAATGGATAATACACAAAAACATGTTCAAAGCTATGTTAAAATCAAGGTGATTTTTGAGAAGGTGGAGAGCCAATAAATGATGTGGCCTAACTTTGGCTTGCCCTTTGGTGACTATGGGTAAAATGCATCCGACAATGACTTTATATATGATGTTGTTAGGAGCCGTTAGTGCCAGGGCTAACACCAAATTTACTCCTTCATCTCTAGGACGTCTAAATAAGGATTCGTGGATGGAATTGAGGTCAAAGCCTTCCAAATTTTCAAGAAGAGTTAGATAGCATTCTAGGTTAGAGGAGGACTCTCTACATCCTAGAAATGATCTCCAGATGGCTGGAGTAAGAGTGACATCAGTTTTGGATACCCTAGACTTATAGATAAGCCTATCTTCAGTGGGTTATAGGTTGTTATAGAATTCGATAAGTAAGTCTTCATTGATATCGTGATCGTAGTAGACTAACTTACCGAGTCTATAGTGCTCAACCATCTCGCTAACATATGGTGCATTATTGGAGAAGAAATGACCATCTATGGACCGGATGCTTAGGAGTTCAAACTCGTGGGTCCTAAAGCTGTGCAAATGATATTCCGAGGGGAAACGATGGTCCGAGCAAGGCCTCTCTCGTGAGGACCTAGAGGTGGAGGACTCAGGTTCCTTTCTTTTTAGTCTAGAATGACATGTGTCAAATATGTCATGCGCACAAGATTGACCCATGAATGAATGCAAGGAATGAAATGATGCATGTCAAGTGGGGAAAGTGATTAGTTGCTTAGAAATCCTCTAAAATCATGAGGAGAGTAAGGAAGAAGTCTTACTTGGGTGCCATAGAACCAAGAACAAGTGCTTGCTGCAGCAGATGAATTTTTCTTGCTAGAACCCTAGTTGTGGTCGAGTGGTCAGAGATTAGGGTTAGGGTTAAGAGAAAATGGAAAGGAGAAGGAAAAAGATTCTTACCCTAGTCTAGAGAAGGCTTATCTTGAGGTTGTAAAGCTTAGATGGAGATGAAGAGCTCAATTGGTGCTTGTCGCAGTCGGGAGAGCACAAATGTTGGGAAGAAAAATCGTGGAATGAAAGGGTTTAGGGTTTTAATCCACGAGACATCAGTCGAGGCGATGAGTGGGTTGGCTCGACTGGTAACATCAGTCGTGGCGATGATTGAGGTGCACTTGGTTCTGTGTGTGATTTGAATCGGTCAGTCGAGGCGCCAGTCGAAGCGCACTCGATTCTGAGTGTGATTGGATTTGGCCAGTCGAGGCACCAGTCAAAGCACACACGATTTTGAGTGTTAAAAACTCATGCCAGTCGGGGCGCTGGTCGAGTCTGTCTCGATTGATAGGCTTAAATAATTGAGTTTCAATATCTGAATATTCCAACTGAGTTTTGTGTAATTTCTAAGACTTAGGTAAGTGTTAAAAACACTTGATATGATAACCTAAACACTCTTTTGATTGTTTTAAATAGTTGGTATCTATGTTCTTGGTTTCAAAGAGGATCCAACCAATTTTACTTGGTTGGAATGTCTAGTTATGATCTTGGAAACACAAACATAAGAATGTGTAATGGTCTTCCCCATAACTAGTCACGTTAGTGATTTTTGTCTCGTCAACCTCTCTATCTCAGGGATGCAATGAGCATTTGAAATAGAGTGGTTGATTCTATCATCTCACCCCATTTCTAGCAATACAAAAATAGTTTTGTGATCCTTATCGTTTTTGTGAGATGATCCTAGGTCTTCCCATTTTAAATTACCATTTCTCTTATTAAATGGATTTTTTTATTAACCTAAGATCATGGAGGGATCCTCCTTCATTGAGCAGCACACATGCCCAACTCTCTTCTCAAATGGCTAAACTCATTTTCGGGAAGAGGTTTTGTGAATAAGTCGGCTAGGTTAGACTTGGATTCAACATGGTTGAGTTCAATGTCTCCCCTAACTACATGATCTCTAATGAAGTGATGCCTCACTTCAACGTGCTTGGTCCTTGAGTGATGAACCGGATTTTTGGTGAGATGTATAGTGCTAATGTTATCACATAGCACTTGTACATTCCTATAGGTCAGTCCATAATCTTCTAAGGTGTGTGTTAGCCATAGCAATTGTGATACACATTCTTTCATAGCTACATATTCACCTTCGATTGTGGAAAGTGGTACACAATGTTGTTTACGGCTTGACCAACTAACCAAGACCGAACCTAAGAAATGACAACCCCCACTAGTGCTTTTCCTATCCAACTTGCATCTGGCATAGTCGAAATCGATATAGCCAACTAAATCAAAAGATTCAGTCCGGAGGTACCACAATCCGACATTGATAGTGCCTTTTAAGTATCTCATGATTCTTTTTACAGCAATCATGTGAGACTCCTTAGCATAAGCTTGAAATCTAGCACACATACCAACAGTGAATAAAATATCAGGTCGACTCACTGTTAAGTACAATAAACTACCTATTATACTCCTATAATTTTTCAAATCCACTGCCTTCCCTTTCTCATCACTATCTAGACCAGTATTGACAACAATAGGTGTGCTTATTTCCTTAGCTTCCTCCATATGAAACCTTTTCAGTAACTCCAATGCGTACTTAGATTGATGTATAAAAATTCCTTACTTGGGTTGCTTTATCTCGAGTCCTAGAAAGAAGGTCAATTCTCCTACTAGACTCATCTCAAATTCACTTTCCATGTGACCAATAAACTCATTGAGATAATCCCTATTGTTTGAGCCACAGATAATGTCATCTACATAAACCTGGGCTACAAATATGTATTCACCATCCCTTTTTAAGAATAGTGTGGGATCTATCTATTGGTGTTGTGCTCGGAGGCTCATTGGCTCCCATGTCCCCGAATTAAAATTTTCACTAATAAACTGATATGGATGGTGTTAGTAATATATGAGAGATGTCCTAAGGCAATCACCTTATGTATGAACCATTTATATGATAAATGAAGATTCACTATTTGAGTATACATGTTTTCATGTATTTAATTGGATCTTAAACTCATTTACTGAATGCCCACGATACGATTCACAGCATGAGAGAATTTGTGATTGGATCACAACTAGTGAGTATCTCTACATGTGTAATTGTGATGTATCAGAATTATCCCTAGTCGATGAATTGATGGATTTGGACACCATCAATTCTTTCGAGACTAGCACGAGGTATACTCCTTGGTGTATCCAAGCAGTTGATTCTCACTGGATGGAGACATTGTGATGTCCGGAGTTGATCGTGGATGCTAGTTATGGTAACTAGTTCATTGGAGTGACCAGCCATAAGACTTCATATGGTTCTCTGCATATATAGATATGTCAATGAAGTTCTTACTGTAGCTTAAGTGCGATGTTCCTTTGACTTGCGGTATTCAAGTCATCTTGATCATGGAGACTTATGCTTTGACATCTTAAGTAAGCATCTCTAAGGAGATGTGGACCCGGGATGATTGGGTATATGTCGAAGTGATCGAAGGTGTTTGAATAGCCTATAAAGGATTCACCACTCCTTGCGAGGAGATGTATACCCATGGCCACTCGTCGGATTGTTACTAAAGTCTTTGGCCAAAGCATTACATGTTTAGAGTAAGGTACTCTTCGATACATGTGCAGTAACTAGAATCCGTAGGACGAGAAAATGATACTTGGGCTAGGTGTGACATAGTCAGCCTAGTGGGGACTGACACTATAGACCATGTCCTGAACCAAGTGGGTATAAGATGAGTGAAGGGAATGGGGCACGATTCATTCGAGTTGCTGAAGGGTTTCAGAAATAGTTCTGAATCAACGGTTGATCTTTTCGGTTAATTAGGGATCATGATGTACTACTAGGTGCCACTCATGATTGTTCTATAATTAATGGTTAATTATAGACGACCAACATAAACCGAGAACCTATTTGGTCACACACACAACAAGCGTAATCCGAAGGATTTAAAACGAGCTTGAGAATAGGATTCTCAGACCGAGAGAAACTAGGTTTGGTTGGACCAAACAAGAAGCGAGCATGAAATCGTTTCAGTCGCAATGGAAGCGTGGATGGGCCGTGTCTTATGAAGACATGATGGACGAACCAAAATGGTTTGGTTCTAATCCAATGGAGGAGAATAAACCAAAGGGTTTGGTTTATTTTAAACGAATGGACCAAAAGTTGGTTCGGTTCGTTTTAACTTAAAATAAACCATCATGGTTTGGTTTATTTTAACTTATATTAATGGAGCGGGTTAACGGGCCTTATGGTTATGATCCAATAACCATTAAGAGAATTAGTTCTCTATAAAAGAGGGCTTAAGGGTTTGTTAAGCCCTAATCCAAAACCCCTAACCTAAGTTGCCGCCCACCTCATCTCATTGGAGATTTTCGGCGCCAACACCTCCATTGCTGCCGCCCAGCCCCTTGTGGCGCCGTCCAAATTGTTGTCGGCGTCCAAGCTTCGGCCGGTGATCCTCCGGCAACTCTCCGGTGATATCCTTTGGGTTTGGCATCAAGGTGAGCTTCATCCTACCTTTTTTGGCCGGCCCTAATTCCTCCACCAAAGCTGTCCAGTTTTCTGGACAGCTTGTTTCCCTCTCGTCGGAGCATCGTTTGGATGACGGTTAGAGCTCCGACAGCGCATAACTTACCGGGGATTTTATCTCCGGTAATCCTCATAGGTGGAGGATGAAGGATTCGTCAAATGGTTGACGAATACCTCTTCGGAGAAGCGAGTTTTGAGGACTCGTCTTTGGATCCGAATTTGGATTCGGATCGTGATCCTCTCTCGATCACGTCTTCTTCAATACGGGCCTAGTAACCCGTATGAAGATGAAGCTCATGACTTTGTGAAGTCATCCCGAAGATACTCGGCGTGGATACGGATAGAGACGATTCTAGCGAGGATCGTTCCGATTGATGCCGTTCCCGCTACACGTGATACGAAAGGTATACGTAGTTAAATTTCCTTTTATTGCAAATTTAAATTTACGGTTATGTCTACACATGTTGTACTATGCATGCGTATGATGTGTGTGTTGTAATAAATATAGATTTATTATTTTTATTTCTTCCACTGTGCACATGTTTGCTAAACATGTTCGAACACACACTCGCTGCGGTGCCGGAAACCCAACAGTGGTATCAGAGCCCAGGTTGTGGTTCGAAGTCTCCAAGCTCCTCTTCACCTCTGAGATGTAAGAAGGTTCATCTGTGGTACTGCTCAACATGCTGAAGACTGTGGAGCCTTCTGAGAAGCATGAGCAGGGGACGGTGTTGTTAGTTGATTCCTCGAAGAAAGGTTCTAAGAGGAAGTCAAAGGAATAGCAGAAGGGGAAGAAAAAGGCTAAAAAGGCAGAACTAGCTCAAAAGGGCACTTGCCATCATTATGGCAAAGAGAGCTATTGGCGAAGAAATTGCAAGATCTATCTTGAGTCTGTGAAGAAGAATAAGACATTGGATGCCCCATCTTCTTTAGATATCTTCATTATTGATTGTCATTCTATTTTCTTAAACACTTGGGTATTGGATACTGGGTGTGGCTCACATATATGTAATGACATACATGGGCTAAGGAATAGAAGAAGACTCGTCAAGGGAGAGTCAAATTTACGTGTTGGGAATGGAGCAAAGGTTGCTGCACTCGCCATCGGAACGTATTTGTTGAAACTCCCTACAGAACTTGTCTTAGAACTGGACAATTGCCTTTATGTTCCTTCGTTGATAAAGAACATCATTTCTATTTCTTGTTTAAATAGAAATGGTTACCATTTGACTTTTAGTAACAATTGTTGTTACATAACTTTGAATGGAGCTCTTTATGGGACTGGAACTTTAAGGAATGGTATTTATACGTTGGACGTATCCAGTGACATTTTCAATATCAAAGCGAGCAACAAGCATGCTCGAAAGGATAATCAATTAGACTCCTATATGTGGCATTGTCGTCTTGGCCATGTAAGCAAGAAACGCATGTCCGAATTACACCGATGTGGAATTCTGGAATTGTTTGAATTGGATTCATACGATACATGTGAATCATGCTTAAAAGGATAGATGACTAAGTTACCTTTTACAGGAAAAGGTGAACGAGTGGGAGAGTTACTAGGTCTAATACATACTGATATATGTGGACCTATGTCAACTCAAGCTTTAGGAGGCTATAGCTACTTCATTACCTTCACCGATGATCACTCACGGTTTGGGTATGTGTTCTTGATGAAACACAAGTCTGAAGCCTTTGAAAGGTTTAAAGAATTCAGAAATGAAGTAGAGAAACAACATGACAAGAGTATTAAAATACTTCGATCGGATCGAGGTGGTGAATACTTAAGTCAAGAGTTTCTTAATTATCTAAGAGACAATGACATATTATCTTAATGGACTCCGCCATATACACCACAATATAATGGTGTATCTGAGAGGCGTAACCGGACCTTGTTGGACATGGTCAGGTCAATGATGAATCATGCGAATCTTCCCAAGTCCTTTTGGGGCTATGCACTTCAGACAGCTGTTTACTTGTTATACAGAATGCCAACCAAGGTAGTCTCTACTACTCCATATGAGATATGGAATGGTAAGAAACCTCATGTATCTTACTTGAAGATATGGGGTTGTCCTGCTTATGTGAAGCGGAGTGTATCAGACAAATTGGATGCTAAGTCTGATAAATGTCTATTTATTGGATACCCTAAGAAAACAAGGGGTTACCAATTCTATCATCCTGTGGAACAAAAGGTGTTTGTTTCAAGGTATGCTGTGTTTCTAGAGAAAGAGTTTCTCTTGCAAGAAAATAGTGGGAGTGTCGTCGAGCTTGAGGAGGCTCGAGAGACTCAAATAGACATTGATGAGATACCTGGTGAAGCACAACAGCCGACAACTCATAGTGATGAGCAATCGGCTGGACCTATTGTAACACCACATCTTCGTAGATTTGGTAGAACATGCAACATTCCTGAGAGATATGGATTTCTCATAAGTGAATCGAACGACGTGTTACTCATTGATGATGAGGAGCCTAACAGTTATGAAGAAGTGTTGACAAGTTCAGAAAGGGATAAGTGGGTTGATGCCATGAAGTCGGAAATGGATTCCATGTATGAAAACCAAGTTTGGAACTTGGTTGACCCACCTGAAGGCATCAAGCCTATAGGGTGCAAGTGGGTTTTCAAGAATAAAACCGACATGGATGGTAATGTGATTACCTATAAGGCTAGATTGGTGGCGAAAGGATATCGTCAAAAACAATGTGTTGATTATGACGAAACCTATTCGCCTGTAGCTATGCTTAAATCCATTCGGATGCTCCTGGCCATAGCGGCTCATTATGATTATGAGATATGACAGATGGATGTGAAAACAGCTTTCATTAATGGAAACCTGCTCGAGGACGTGTATATGATACAACCTGAGGGTTTCACATCGGTTGATAAAACCAAGGTATGCAAATTGTGACGGTCCATATATGGATTGAAGCAAGCATCTAGGAGCTGGAATATCCGTTTTGATGAGACAATCAAAAAGTTTGATTTCTCACAAAATCCAGACGAACCTTGTGTGTACAAGAAGGTTAGTGGGAGTGCAGTCGTGTTCCTAGTATTGTATGTCGATGACATATTACTTATGGGAAACGATGTTTCAATCTTATAGTCAGTTAAGGTTTGGTTATCCAAGACATTCTCCATGAAAGACCTGGGAGAAGCAACCTACATCCTCGGGATTAAGATCTATAGAGATAGATCGAAACGGTTGCTTGGTCTTTCGCAGTCTACATATATAGACCAAGTACTAAAGAGGTTTAGCATGTCTGAATCCAAGAAAGGTTTCCTACCCATCAGGCATGGGGTACACCTTTCGAAGTCTATGTGTCCGCGCACAGAAGACGAGAGGATTTGCATGAGTAAGATTCCCTATGCATCCGCAATAGGATCTATCATGTATGCTATGTTATGTACGAGGCCCGATGTATCATATGCTCTGAGTGTCACGAGCAGATACCAGTCTGATCCAGGAATGGATCATTGGGTGACTGTTAAGATGATCCTTAAGTACTTAAGAAGAACTAAGGATACGTTCCTAATATATGGAGAAGGGTACATGGTGATACGTGGGTATATGAATGCCAGCTCCAGACAGACAAGGATGATTCCATGTCTCAGTCTGGGTATGTATTCACCTGGAATGGAGGCGTAATAAGTTGGAAAGGTTCCAAGCATGACACTATAGCGGATTCTGCCACTAAGGCAGAATACATTGCAGCTTTGGAAGCAGCAAAGGAAGTGGTTTGGATCAAGAAGTTCATCTTTGAACTTGATGTGGTCTCATCAATGATCCAAACATGTTCTTTGCCGCTATCATCTTATCAGAGAGATCATCAGTAGGAACGAAATGCAAATCGAGAAAATTCCCACTGAAAGGAACTTAGCGGATCCTTTGACTAAAGCATTACCTCAAAGTAAGTTTGAGGGTCATGTTAGAGATTATGGTATTGGATACCGTAGCGATTGGCATTAGGCCAAGTGGGAGTCTGTTAGTAATATATGAGAGATGTCCTAAGGCAATCGCCTTATGTATGAACCATTTATATGATAAATGAAGATTCACTATTTGAGTATACATGTTTTCATTAATTTGATTGGATCTTAAACTCATTTACTGAATGTCCACGATACGATTCACAGCATGAGAGAATTTGTGATTGGATCACAACTAGTGAGTATCTCTACATATGTAATTGTGATGTATCGGAATTATCCCTAGTCGATGAATTGATGGATTTGGACACCATCAATTCTGTCGAGACTAGCACGAGGTATACTCCTTGGTGTATCCAAGCAGCTGATTCTCACTGGCTGGAGACATTGTGATGTCCGGAGTTGATCGTGGATGCTAGTTATGGTAACTAGTTCATTGGAGTGACCAACCCTAAGACTTCATATGGTTCTCTGCATATATAGATATGTCAATGAAGTTCTTACTGTAGCTTAAGTGTGATGTTCCTTTGACTTGTGGTATTCAAGTCATCTTGATCATGGAGACTTATGCTTTGACATCTTAAGCAAGCATCTCTAAGGAGATGTGGACCCGAGATGATTGGGTATATGTCGAAGTGATCGAAGGTGTTTGAATAGCCTATAAAAGATTCACCACTCCTTGCGAGGAGATGTATACCCATGGCCTCTCGTCGGATTGTTACTAAAGTCTTTGGCCAAAGCATTACATGTTTAGAGTAAGGTACTCTTCGATACATGTGCAAGAATTCTAGAATCTGTAGGGACGAGGAAATGATACTGGGCTAGGTGTGACGAGTTAGCCTAGTGGGGACTGACACTATAGACCATGTCCTGAACCAAGTGGGTATAAGATGAGTGAAGGGAATGGGGCACCATTCATTCGAGCTGCTGAAGGGTTTCAGAAATAGTTCTGGATCAACCGTTGATCTTTTCGGTTAATTGGGGATCATGATGTACTACTAGGTTCCACTCATGATCGTTCTATAATTAATGGTTAATTATAGACGGCCAACATAAACCGAGAACCTATTTGGTCACACGCACAACGAGCATAATCCGAAGGATTTAAAACGAGCTTGAGAATGGGATTCTCAGACCGAGAGAAACTAGGTTTGGTTGGACCAAACAAGAAGCGAGCATGAAATCGTTTTAGTCGCAATGGAAGCGTGGATGGGCCGTGTCTTATGAAGACATGATGGATGAACCAAAATGGTTTGGTTCTAATCCAATGGAGGAGAATAAACCAAAGAGTTTGGTTTATTTTAAACGAATGGACCAAAAGTTGGTTCGGTTCATTTTAACTTAAAATAAACCATCATGGTTTGGTTTATTTTAACTTATATTAATGGAGCAGGTTAACGGGCCTTATGGTTTTGATCCAATAACCATTAAGAGAATTAGTTCTCTATAAAAGAGGGCTTAAGGGTTTGTTAAGCCCTAATCCAAAACCCCTAACCTAAGTTGCCGCCCACCTCATCTCATTGGAGATTTTCGGCGCCAACACCTCCATTGCCGCCGCCCAACCCCTTGTGATGCCGTCCAAATTGTTGCCGGCGTCCAAGCTTCGGCCGGTGATCCTCCGACAACTCTCCGGTGATCTCCTTTGGGTTTGGCATCAAGGTGAGCTTCATCCTACCTTTTTTGGCCGGCTCTAATTCCTCCACCAAAGCCGTCCAATTTTCTGGACAGCTTGTTTCCCTCTCGTCGGAGCGTCGTTTGGACAACAGTTAGAGCTCCGACAACACATAACTTATCGGGAATTCAATCTCCGGTAATCCTCATAGGTGGAGGACGAAGGATTCGTCAAACGGTCGACGAATACCTCTCCGGAGAAGCGAGTTTTGAGGACTCATCTGTGGATCCGAATTTGGATTCGGATCGTGATCCTCTCTCGATCACGTCGTCTTCAACACGAGGCTAGTAACCCGTACGAAGACGAAGCTCGTGACTTTGTGAAGTCATCCCGAAGATACTCGGCGTGGATACGGATAGAGACGATTCTAGTGAGGATCGTTCCGGTTGATGCCGTTCCCGCTACACTTAATACGAAAGGTATACGTAGTTAAATTTCCTTTTATTGCAAATTTAAATTTACGGTTATGTCTACACATGTTGTACTATGCATGTGTGTGATGTGTGTGTTGTAATAAATGTAGATTTATTATTTTTATTTCTTCCGCTGTGCATATTTTTGCGAAACATGTTCGAACACACACTCGCCGCAGTGCCGGAAACTCAACAGATGGGATGAGTTTCCTAAGCTCAACCAATTTGTCGTCGTGCTAACGACTTGAGCGATTGCTTGAACAAACTAGTTGTTCAAGCAACCAAGCTCTTCTAGTCGGTTAGCCGCGGAATAGACGACGGATGGATTGCCGGTTTTTGTGTTTATCTTCGGGGTCCATGATTATACAAATAGATATGGATGTAGACATGTATAATCAACACATACAATCATATTAATAAGAACATGCAAAGATCAATAATAAAACTTGTAAACTTTTATACCTCTTGATCTTCTATCGTATGTCCTAAACTCCTTGTAGACTTCGTGTGGGCGAAGATCCTCCACAAGTTGAAGCTCCTAGATCGCACATCTTCCTTCCTTGCTCATCCAAAGCAAGAGGAAGAATAGAAACAAGGCTCATCTCCTTCCTATGGCCAACCAACAAGCAACAAAAGAAATGCTTGCCGCCGGCCAACAAGGAGAAGGAGATAATGGTGGAAACCGACCAAGACATCAAGGGAAACCCCTAAGTCTTGTTTCCACCACCCAAGGAGAAGGAGAAGGAGTCTTTAGATGCTGCCCAAGGGCTAGAAAGAGTGATATGGGCGCCGGCCACCAAAGCATGAAGAAGAAAGGAAGAAGCCTTCCTTATTTGGTGCCACCCAAACCTCCTAAACCCTAAGCTTCCAAACCCTAATCCAAGCTCTCCTTATGGCCGACCATGGAAGTGAGGAAGAAGATTAGGATGAGCTCAAGCCAAGGTAGAGGGAAGATGGAGGAACCGACCACACCTTAGGAAGAAGAAGAAAATCTCCTCCCAATGTTGCTGCCCACCCCTAGCTCCCAAAAACCTAGCCACCCAACCAAACCCTAATCTCCCTAGGGTTTCTTGCTGCCCAAGCCAATGAAAGGTAAAACCCTAATCTCCAAAAACATCCAACTTCCTCCCTAGCCGCCCAACCATAAGCCCCCCTTTTATAGTGTCGGGCTTAAGCCTTGTTTTAATCTCCACCGTCGGTTCTAGGGTTTTAATCTCAACCGTTGGATCTAGAGATTTAATCTCAACCGTCGAAACTAGAGATTTAATCTCCACCATCGGATCTAGGGATTTAATCTCCACCATCGGATCTAGGGATTTAATCTCAACCGTCGGATCTAGAGATTTAATCTCAACCGTCGGATCTAGAGATTTAATCTCCACCGTCGGATCTAGGGATTTGTTTTCCATCATTGGATCTAGACTTCATGAGGTTTATATTAGGCTACGATAGGGACCATGAGGAGGAGTTGGATCTTGGCCACCCGATGTATCGGAACCACACAAACTTGATCCATCAATGATGTTCCATTCCACTAGAGGATCATCATTGAATTACCTCACCAACCCCCATAAATTAATATGAGCTCCATACATTATTTGTACATCCATCTCCCTGTGTTTAAGATATCAAATGTCCGTCAATTAATTGATTTACTGACCATTAATCAATTAACATCTAACTCCTCGAGTAGTACCACTCAACCTTATCATCATGTTGACTAAGTCAACCTGCAGGGTTTACATGATGAACCTTATGAGCTCCTCAAGGGGACATCATCAACCTAATATATAGGACACGGTTTCCTCCTATAATTAACGACACACCATATAAATAATATCATTTCCCAACTTATCGGGCATATTGATTTAATCCATATAAATCTCACCCTTTGGTAAATCAAAGAAATAAATACTAAGTACATGTGCCCGTTATTATATTAGGATTAAGAGCATGTACAACATAATATCCGAGGTCCGATTCAATTATGTAGTCAGCAATAAATTGAATCACCTCTATGTCGGTCCTGCTCAATACACCTAAGTGTACTAGTGTAACTCTATGTTCAAGACAAAACAATACTAAGCTACACTACAACCATGCCAATGGTTTGTCCAAAACCATCTTGGTTGTGAGCCTCTACTTATATTCTACAAGGGACTGATAACATGATCTTCTGTGCCACACCAAGCACCATGTTATCTACAATGTAAAGTATTAGACAATATGCACACATATAATAAATATAAAGTGCAAACAATGATCATGTGATTCTTATTTCAAAATAAAAATGTTCATACAAAAAGAGCTAGGCTTTCAGTATACATTCCAACAATCTCCCACTTATACTAAAAGACTATGCTGTCATCACACTGCCATACATCTGATCCCCTTCCCTCCACATGCCTATCAAAGCTCTCGCTAGAAGGACCTTAGTGAAAGGGTCTACCAGGTCATCCTCTAAAGCAATCTAGGCGACAACAACTTCTACCTCCTTTACGATTTCTCGTATCAGGTGGTACTTACGCTCTATGTGTTTACTCGCCTTATGGGCTCGTGGTTCCTTCGAGTTTGCAACTGCACCATTATTATCACAATAAATAGTGATAGTTCTGGGCAAACCAGGAATCACATCCAAGTCCATCAATAAGTTCCTGAGCCATACAGCTTCCTTGGCTGCCTTAGAGGCTGCCACATACTCAGCTTCCATGGTAGAGTCCGCCACGCATTTCTGCTTGACACTCCTCCATACTATCGCTCCACCTCTAAAAGTAAACACAAACCCCGAGGTAGACTTACTGTTGTCCCTATCTGATTGGAAATCAGAATCTGTGTAACCCACAGGGACTAATTGATCTGCCCGGTAAACCAGCATATAATCCCTAGTCCTTCTCAGGTACTTCAATATATGCTTTACCGCAGTCCAATGTCCCTGTCCAGGATTACTCTGATATCTACTAACCATGCCCATGACAAAGTAGATATCTGGTCTCGTACATAGCATAACATACATGAGGCTTCCTACTGCCGAAGCATAAGGAACCGCCTTCATCTCCTTTATCTCCTTTGATGTTTTGGGACACATCTCTTTAGATAAAGGTACTCTATGCCTAAAAGGTAGAAAACCTTTCTTGGAGTTCTGCATGCTAAAACGATCAAGGATAGTGTCAATGTATGAAGCTTGAGATAAGCACAACATCCTTTTCTTGCGATCCCTTATTACCTTGATCCCAAGGATGTGTCCCACTTCTCCCAAGTCCTTCATATCAAACTGTTTGGACAACCATACCCTTACGTATGATAACACTCTGATATTGTTGCCAACTAACAAAATGTCATCTACGTATAGTACAAGAAATACCACTACGTTTCCATCACATCTCTTGTATACACAAGGCTCATCTGGACTTTAAATAAATCTATATGACTGGATTACCTCATCAAAGCGGATGTTCCAAGATCTAGAAGCTTGTTTCAATCCATAAATGGACCGATTAAGCTTACACACACGATGCTCTTTGCCCTTTTCAATGAATCCCTCTGGTTGCTTCATATAGATATTTTCCTCAAGACTTCCGTTAAGGAAAGCTGTCTTGACATCCATCTGCCAAATCTCATAATCCTCATGAGCAGCAATAGATAAAAGAATCCGGATAGACTTAAGCATAGCTATCAGTGAAAATGTCTCCTCATAATCGATACCCTCTTTCTGAGTATACCCTTTCGCAACAAGCCTAGCTTTGAAGGTCTCAACCTTCCCGTCTACTCCTCTCTTTCTCTTGTAGATCCACTTGTATCCAATGGCTTTCACACCATCGGGTGGTTCTACTAGCTCCCAGACATGATTAGAATCCATAGATTCTATCTCTAAATTCATCGCTCTTTGCCAAGATACCGCATCTCTATCTTGGAGTGCCTCGTCATATGTCCAGGGATCAGGTTCATGTTTACCAGGGACTAAGTCCGAAGACTCTCCCAAGAACATGAATCTCACGGGTTGTCTAACAACCCTCCCACTACGACGAGGAGCCTTCTGTGTATGCTCTGTGACACGCGGTGCAGTGACTTGTGGTATTTCCTCTTGTACCGGTGGTACTGAAGTTGGGACTTCCCCTATCAACTCCTCAAGAACAATTCTACTCGTGGGCTTGTGGTTCATCACATAATCCTCCTCTAGAAATCTGGCATTCGTACTCACGATCACCTTCTGATCTCTAGGACTATAGAACAAACCACCCTTCGTTCCCTTAGGATAGCCAACAAACAAGCGTACTTCTGTACGAGATTCCAACTTACCAGCATCTCCCTTCAGCACATGTGCTGGACTACCCCAAATCCGAATATGTCTTAGACTAGGCTTTCGCCCAGTCCACAATTCTATGGGAGTAGAGGGTACTGACTTAGATGGAACCAAGTTCAGAATGTGTGCTGCCATTTCCAGAGAAAACCCCCAGAACGAATCAGGTAACTCAGAATAACTCATCATCGATCTGACCATCTCCATACGAGTCCTATTCCTTCGCTCCGCCACACCATTCTACTGGGGTGTGCCAGGTGCGGACAATCGGGATTGAATCCCAGCCTCTGATAAGTAACTCCTAAACTTTCCCAAGAGGTACTCGCCACCACGATCAGATCGTAGTGTCTTGATACTTTTACCTTGACGGTTCTCCACATCAGCCTTGAATTCTTTGAACCTGTCAAAGCATTCAGACTTGCAGCACATCAAGTAAATATATCCATACCTTGAATAATCATCTATAAAAGAGACGAAATATTCGAGACTACCCCTTGCCTAGATAGTCATAGGACCACACAAATCAGAATGAACCATTCCTAACACATCTTTGGCTCTATACCCCTTGGCCTAAAAAGGCCTCTCAGTCATTTTACCTTCCAAGCAAGATTCTCAGGTTGGGAGATCCTCCACCACTAATGAACCCAAAGGTCCATCAACTATCAACCATTGAATTCTACTCAGGTTAATATGACCAAGCCTTAGATGCCAAAGATATGTCTGGTTCATTTTCGAAGGTTCTTTTCTCTTATTAGACTTAGAAGATGAGTTATTCACTTCTATATGCATCGTGGGAGTTTTCGGTTCAAGAGTGTACAAATTGCCAACCAATGTACCAGAACAGATAATCTCCCTATTCTTTTTTATAACAACTTTGTCATTAAAAGAAACAGAATATCTATCCAGAAACAATTTAGAAACTGAAATTAGATTCTTTCTAAAAGTAGGTACATAAAGACAATTTCTCAAAACCAAAACTTTATTCCTATCAAAAGATAAATAAATGTCTCCCACTGCAATAGATGCCACCTTTGAAGCATTGCCCATGATGACGGTAATCTCTCCCTCAGCTAGTCGTCGGGTTTCTTGGAACCCCTGCAAAGTATTGCAGACATGATTAGTGGCTTCCGTATCTACACACCAGGTGCCGGTAGATAACACCACTAATCATGTTTCAACGACTAGTCCAAAGGATATATCTTTGTTCTTCTCTGGATTGGGACAGTCCTTCTTCCAATGTCCATCCTGCTTGTAAGTGAAGTACTTGCCTTTCGGCTTCTTCACTCCTCCCTGAGATCCTCCCACCACCTTTGCTCCACCTTGTTTCTCCTTCTTCTTGCCTTTCGGCTTAGAAGTAGAAATCTTTTTGAGCAACCATGGCTTGAGGACACTCTTCAAAGAGTGCATACTTGTACTCCTCAGCAGTTAAGACAATATCTAGATTCTTTTGCAATCAACATAGTTTGGGTATAGTAAACTTATTTTCCTTTAGTATTACAGTAAGTGGACTGAAAGTCATTTTGAAAATCCTAAGAATCACATATATCATTACTTTAGATTTCAAAAAATTATTGATTCCTCAAAAAATAAAATTTTGAAATCAACCAACACCTCAAAACACCGAGAATATCGCATGCCACGATAGTGTGAACGTATACGAATTCTACATTTGTAAGAGGAGGTTTAACCCTTTAATTTTATTATCTTTTCAACCTTACTTTTTGACAAATAAAATTAATAGTTGGTTCCTCTTTGGCCCTACAAATAAAAGCAGTGACTCCGATGGGGAGGATACTTTTTATTTGCATCTAAGTGTGCACCATTACACGATACTAAGGGAATTATCTCGGATTATGTGCCTTACCGATGGGGAAGTACACACGCTCCTAAATAATTTCCTATAACCATTATTTGACCTAGTGATCCGCAAACAAACTCATCTGATGGGGAGGAAGGCACTCAGAGCCGACGCGCAAGTTTGTTGCATCACACGTCAAATTGTAATGGAGGCCGCGGGAATTAATTAAAATGTCCCTCTCCCACTTAGTAAATTGACAGTGAGGAATTTTCAAGCACACACAACATGCATATAAAATAAATCAGCAATAAATATGGAAAAAATCAGAATTTTCCCAACTATTATGACATTGTTCTCCAATATGCATCCCGTCGTGTCGCCACCTTGTCCGCTCCACCTTTTCCCGTGCGCAAGTCACCAAAGAGATCCGAGCCAAGGTAAACTATTTTAATTTACATCCATCGATCCTATACTCCACGAAGGAGTGTACAAATAATCTAGATCGAAAGTAAACTAAAATGAGTGGCTAAACAATGCCATATTTAATTACAAAAATTAAATACTAATTTAGCCTCGTCAACCCCGAGGATTCAAATAATATACAATCACACACACATGCAATCACATACACACATATATAGCCATAATAGTTGGATCTTATGCCTGCAACCAAAAAGTTATCCTACGCACATCCTACTATCATTTGGCATATACAATATATGATAAGTACATGAAAGTAACCAAATCCAAAACACACAAAACTGGAAACCGTGGCTCTGATACCAATTTGTTGGCATTGTGCTCGGAGGCTCATTGGCTCCCATGTCCCCGAATTAAAATTTTCACTAATGAAAACTAATCCGGATGGGATGAGTTTCCTAAGCTCAACCAATTCGTCGTCATGCTAACGACTTGAGCGATCGCTTGAACAAACTAGTTGTTCAAGCAACCAAGCTCTTCTAGTCGGTTAGTTGCGGAATAGACGACGGATGGATCGCCGGTTTTTGTGTTTATCTTCGGGGTCCATGATTATACAAATACATATGGATGTAGACATGTATAATCAACACATACAATCATATTAATAAGAACATGCAAAGATCAATAATAAAACTTGTAAAACTTTTATACCTCTTGATCTTCTATCGTATGTCCTAACCTCCTTGTAGACTTCGTGTGGGCAAAGATCCTCCACAAGTTGAAGCTCCTAGATCGCACATCTTCCTTCCTTGCTCATCCAAAGCAAGAGGAAGAATAGAAACAAGGCTCATCTCCTTCCTATGGCCAACCAACAAGCAACAAAAGAAATGCTTGCCGCCGGCCAACAAGGAGAAGGAGATAATGGTGGAAACCGACCAAGACATCAAGGGAAACCCCTAAGTCTTGTTTCCACCACCCAAGGAGAAGGAGAAGGAGTCTTTGGATGCTTCCCAAGGGCTAGAAAGAGTGATATGGGCGCCAACCACCAAAGCATGAAGAAGAAAGAAAGAAGCCTTCCTTATTTGGTGCCACCCAAATCTCCTAAACCCTAAGCTTCCAAACCCTAATCCAAGCTCTCCTTATGGCCGGCCATGGAAATGAGGAAGAAGATTAGGATGAACTCAAGCCAAGGTAGAGGGAAGATGGAGGAACTGGCCACACCTTAGGAAGAAGAAGAAAATCTCCTCCCAATGTTCCCGCCCACCCCTAGCTCCCAAAACCCTAGCCACCCAACCAAACCCTAATCTCCCTAGGGTTTCTTGCCGCCCAAGCCAATGAAAGGCAAAACCCTAATCTCCAAAAACATCCAACTTCCTCCCTAGCCGCCCAACCATAAGCCCCCCTTTTATAGAGTTGGGCTTAAGCCTTGTTTTAATCTCCACCGTCGGTTCTAGGGTTTTAATCTCAACCGTCAGATCTAGAGATTTAATCTCAACCGTCAGAACTAGAGATTTAATCTCCATCGTCGGATCTAGGGATTTAATCTCAACCGTCGGATCTAGAGATTTAATCTCAACCGTCGGATCTAGAGATTTAATCTCCACCGTCGGATCTAGGGATTTAATCTCAACCGTCGGATCTAGAGATTTAATCTCAACCGTCGGATCTAGAGATTTAATCTCCACCGTCGGATCTAGGGATTTGTTTTCCATCATTGGATCTAGACTTCATGAGGTTTATATTAGGCTACGATAGGGACCATGAGGAGGAGTTGGATTTTGGCCACCCGATGGATCGGAACCACACAAACTTGATCCATCAATGATGTTCCATTCCACTAGAGGATCATCATTGAATTACCTCACCAACCCCCATAAATTAATATGGGCTCCATACATTATTTGTACATCCATCTTCCCGTGTTTAAGATATCGAATGTCCGTCAATTAATTGATTTACTGACCATCAATCAATTAACATCTAACTCCTCGAGTAGTACCACTCAACCTTATCATCATGTTGACTAAGTCAACCTGTAGGGTTTACATGATGAACCTTATGAGCTCCTCAAGGGGACATCATCAACCTTTCCTCCTATAATCAACGACACACCATGTAAATAATATCATTTCCCAACTTACCGGGCATATTGATTTAATCCATATAAATCTCACCCTTTGGTAAATCAAAGAAATAAATACTAAGTACATGTGCCCGTTATTATATTAGGATTAAGAGCATGTATAACATAATATCCGAGGTCCGATTCAATTATGTAGTCAGCAATAAATTGAATCACCTCTATGTCGGTCCTGCTCAATACACCTAAGTGTACTAGTGTAACTCTATGTTCAAGACAAAACAATACTAAGCTACACTACAACCATGCCAATGGTTTGTCCAAAATCATCTTGGTTGTGAGCCTCTACTTATATTCTACAAGGGACTGATAACATGATCTTTTGTGCCACACCAAGCACCATGTTATCTACAATGTAAAGTATTAGACAATATGCACACATATAATAAATATAAAGTGCAAACAATGATCATGTGATTCTTATTTCAAAATAAAAATATTCATACAAAAAGAGCTAGGCTTTCAGTATACATTCCAACACTATCTGTCCTCTCCTAAAACCTTTCTCAATTAGGAAGGTTGATAACCGCTCATACCAAGCACGAGGTGCTTGTTTAAGCCCATAAAGTCACTTTTTTTAGTTTGTACACGTGGTCCTAGAATTGTGCATTCTCAAACCCCGGGGGTTGTTCAACATAGACTTCCTCCTTGATGACTCCATTCAAGAAGGCTGACTTCACATCCATTTGATATAGTTTGAAGCCTTTGTATGATGCATAAGCAACCATTAGTCTTATGGATTATAACCTTGCTACAGGGGCATAAGTCTCATCATAGTCTAACCCCTCAATTTGGTTGTAGCGTTTGGCTACTAACCTTGCCTTATTTTTAACTATTTCTCCTCTATGATTTCACTTATTCTTAAACACCCATTTAGTCCCAATAATAGAGGTTTGACCAGGTCTAGGGATTGAATCCCAAACTTGATTTCTCTCAAACTGGCCTAACTCATCTTGCATTGCAATGATCCATTCTGGATCAAGCAGAGCTTCATCCACTAACTTGGGCTCAATCTCAGAAATCAAGGCAACTTCATTTCCTTCATTTTTTAAAAATGATCTAGTCCTAACCCCATGTTGGATGTCTCTAATAATCTGGTTTTGGGGATGGCTAGAATCATTCCTAGTGGATCTTGTTACTTGAGATGGTTCGGGTACTACTGAAATTTGTTCAAGTTCTCCAACCTCAAGTGATGACCCTTGAGCTCTCACTCTCTCTTCATTAGAATCCACTCTTGCTTCCCTTATAGGGTTGCTATCTCCAAATTCCATCTTCCTCAATTCCAGCTCAAACTCAATCGATTTTCTGTCTGAATCAATATTCATTCCTTTTTCTTCAAACACAACATTAGTTGACTCTTCTATGAGCTTAGTCCTATGGTTGTATACTCTATATGCTTTGCTAGTGAGGGAATAACCAACAAGGATACCCTTATCAGCTTTTGCAGAAAATTTTCCTAAATGATCCTTGGTATTTAGGATATACACCGTACAACCAAATATCCTAAGGTGCTTGATTGTTGGTGGATTTCCAAACCAAAGTTCATGTGGTGTTTTTCTTAAGAATCTATGTATCAAAACTCGGTTTTGAACATAGCACGCAGTGCTAACTGCTTCAGCCCATAGGTAGTTTGGTAATTAGTATTCATTTAGCATACTCCTAGCTGCCTCTTGCAAGGCTCTATTTCTCCTTTCTACAACACCATTTTGCTATGGTGTTCTAGGTGTGGAGAATTCATGTTTGTATCCTTTCTCTAAACAAAAGTCCTTAAGTTTAGCATTTTCAAACTCTCCTCCATGATCACTTCTAATGATTTTAATTGTTGAGTTTTTCTCATTCTCAACTCTTCTACAAAAGAAAATGAAGGTTTCTACTGTTTGGTCCTTATGTTTAAGAAAATAAGTCCAAGTATATCTAATGTAATCATCCACAATAACCAAACAATATCTACTACCATTGGTAGATCTAATAGTGCTAGTATCAAACAAATCCATGTGTAGTAAATCTAATGCTTGTAAAGAACTTATAGAATTCTTCCCTTTGTGGGAAACTTACTTGCTTTCCTTTTTGGCACGCCCCACAAACCCTATCCTTCTCGTAGGTGATTGAGGGCAGTCCTCTAACAAGTTCCTTCTTGGCCAAATTCTTGATGTTCTTCATGTTGGCATGGGCCAATCTCCTGTGCCATAACCAAGACTCTTCTTCCTTGGATATGAAACACTTAAAAGACATGTTAGTAGCACTACTAAATCTAACTTGATAAATGTTTTCCTTCCTAGATCCTATTAGCATGGTTTCATTGGTGTCACTGTGGATCACAAGGCATTGAGTTGAGTGAAACTCAACCCTATACTCTACATCACACAATTGACTTACACTTAACAAGTTAAATGTCATTCCTTTAACTAACAATACATTTCTAATTACAAATTTTTCAGAAATGCTAATGTTACCTACTCCTACAACCTTCAATTTACCACTATTATCGAAGGAAACTGTACCTCGGTCTTTGGCATGAATTGAGGAAAACAAAGAGGAGTTCCTTGTCTTATGTTTGGAGCACTCACTGTCCACAAACCATGTAGTTGGATGCTCCCCCTTGACGGGTCCCTGCTAAACATGGAAAATTTGGTCTTTTGGAACCCACAAGTTGGGTCCCTCAACATCTACTACAAATTTCCTAGGAATCCAAGCCTTAGATGTTCTAATAAAAGGTAGAAACAAAACCAGCAGTGATAGTTCTACCATTATCAAATTTAGACCTAGCAGTTCTTGCATTAACATATTTTCCTTTAGCAGTTTTAGATCCATCAATTCCACCAAAAGAAACTTTGGATTTAGATGTAGGTTTCCTAGACACTAAGGACATATAACTAAGTTCCTTTTGTTGTGTATTGAACCCTAGTCCAGCCTTGTTATAGACTGCACGTTGGGGGTCCTAGAATCATGTTTAATGTCTTTGATCCATTGGTGAATTTCTCAAGTGTGCACTTGAGATCTTCCACCCG
This sequence comes from Wurfbainia villosa, assembly GCA_025175895.1. Taxonomy (NCBI): domain Eukaryota; kingdom Viridiplantae; phylum Streptophyta; class Magnoliopsida; order Zingiberales; family Zingiberaceae; genus Wurfbainia; species Wurfbainia villosa. Next base: position 40,078,375 of record CM046006.1, read on the forward strand.
AACCTTCAAGGATGTATTCTCATCCTTGATCTCCTCCAAATGAGGATTTCCTGCACCACTGTCATCAGACAATGTATTAGAATTCTTAACTAATTCTAATTCAGTTTTCAGTAACTTAACCTTAGTTTTGGATTTTTTCAGAGCATTTGTCAAACAAGCAATAGTTTCATATAATTTATCTAGATGGGGAGAGTTTACTTGATCATCATCAGAAGATGATGATGAAGAGTCCGAATTTGGTTGCTCCCCATCAGAATACTTCAGCTCTCCATCCAATTCAGAATTTTCAAAATTCTCCAATGCCATGAGAGCCTTTTACTTTGCTCTCTTCTCCTCACTTTCTTCTTCCGATGAGGAGGATGAGGATAAAGTATCATCCCAAGTAGACTTCAATGCTTTCTTCCTCTTGGCCTTTTCTTCCTTCTTTTTGTACTTAGGGCATTCACTTTTGAAGTGACCTTTCCTATGACAATGAAAGCACTCTACATTAGATTTATCCTGATTAATTTTTGAACTTTTACCTTTCTTGGTGAAGTATTTCTTCACATACTTCTTGTTGTATTTTTGGCTTCTTCTCATCAATCTCCTCACAAAGTTAGCCATCTCGCTAGAGGATGACTCATCATCTCCATCCGAATCTGATGATGAAGAGGAGGAAGAAGCTTCCTTCTTCTCCTTCTTCTTCTTGCTCTCCTTGCTGCGATCTCCTGCAATAAAAGCTAGACCCTTCTCCTTTGGGCTTCGATTAGCTTGTTCATACAATTCCAATTCACAAAGCAATTCATCAATCTTAATTGTTGAAAGATCCCTTGATACTTTGTAGGCATCCACCATAGATGACCACAAAGTATTCCTAGGGAAAGATTTGAGTACATACCTGGCTAAATCCCTATTCTCAATAGCCTCTCCAACAGAATGGAGGCCATTGAGTATTTCTTTAAACCTACTTTGCAGTTCACTTATAGTTTCAGTCTCCTTCATGCTGAAATTCTGAAGTTGGTTCACGTAGAGATCCCTCTTCACTGTCCTTGAATCTCTGGTTCCTTCATGTAGCTCCATCAACTTCCTCCAAAGTTCTTGAGCACTACTGAAGGGGCCAACTTTGTTGAGTTGGTCCTTGGCTACACCGTACTGCAGAGTTACGGTTGCTTTGGCATTGGCCTGGGCTCTTCTCCTCTATTCTGGCAACCACAGAGAAGACACCAAAACCCTTCCTTCGTCATCGGTTGGTGGTGTGAATCCCTCTGAGACTGAGAACAACATATCCATGTCCATCATCAAATAGTATTCCATTCGGCTCTTCCAATACTGGAAGTTTTGGCCGTCGAAATACGGGGGTCGAGTTGTGCTAAATCCCTCTTGTGCTGCCATTCCTTGATGCTCTGGTGGAGGTGAATCCGATGCAGAGCCCTTGCTCTGATACCACTTGTTGGGACCGAGGCTTGCTAGAGGGGGCGGGGTGATTAGCGAGTTAAAAAATTCTAACTCACTTTTGACTACAAAACAGAGGATTATGTAGCGGAAATAGAAAAACAAGAACACAAAGCACAAACACAACCAAACACAGGTATTTATGTGGTTCGGAACTCAGCAGTACCTACTCCATGGGCAGCTCAAAAGGAAAGTCTACTATGTATAATCAGAATAGTTTCGGAGGTGAAAACTTCAGCTCTTACAAGCTTACAATGCAATGAATATACTTTAAGAATAGTAAGATAAGTATTAAAAACCAGTTACAGATTGCTGTTCGGCTTCTTGCTTTGAAGATGAAGTTGTAGCACTTGCAAGAAGATGATCGACAACGCACTTGTTGGAGAGAAGGCAAGATGAGAGCATGGTTTCTTCTTCTTCTCCTTCAGTATGAATCATAGAGAGCTTGTTTTTCTCTAGATGAAAACTGGAGCTTTTGCGATTTTTAACAAGTCAAGAACCTCTATTTTTTTTCTTCTTCTTATAGTCATTTCTTCCAGCAAGCCTTTTATTTTCCACCGTTGGAGCCCTAGAGACCATGCCCGACCAAACTCTGGTCACTTGAGCTTGTCCCCGTAACTGCCTCCAACTTCTGGTGGTTTGCCAAGAATGGAGCCTGCTCCTCCAATCGAAAATCGGTGTATTTGAATCTTTACTCAAAACGGAAGCATCCTGTTGCTGCCTCCATCAGTCGAGCCCGCAGTCGAGTCTGACTCATGTCTGTGCTTGAAAAACACTTGTCAATCAAGCCTGCAACCAAGCCGGGCTCGATTCTATGATTGAATCCATAGCTACCAGTCGAGCCGCTACCAAATCAACTCGACTGCTATAGGGTTTATGCGAAAACTGCTATGGTGGAAGTGCTCTGGCGGAAGTTCCCTAGCGACAATCTGCCCTGGCCACAAAGTGCCCTGGAGCAGTCGAGCCCGCAGTTGAGTTGGGCTTAGTTCTGTGCTATTCCACGTAATGAGCAGTCGAGCTGGTAGTCGAGCCAGCTCGATTCTCTGCCTTTGTGCAAGAGTGCCAGTCAAGTTGACCCCATGGTGGCTCGACTGACACTGGAAATATTTGAAGCACATGAGTATCTTTCCTAGTAAGCTGCCATTTCAAGCACCCTAATAAGAGACCAAGCACGTTACGGTGCCTTCTCCAACTAACGAATGCTCTAAGTACCCTAGGCAAAGAACGAGCGCATTACTATGCCCTCCTTGCCTAATGAGTACTCCATGTATCCTTGACAAAGAACGAGCACGTTACTACGCCCTCCTTGCCTAACGAGTACTCTATGTACCCTAGACAAAGAATGAGCGCGTTACTACATCTTCCTTGCCTAACGAGTACTCCCAGTACCCTAGACAAAGAAAGAGTGCGTTACTACGCCCTCCTTGCCTAACGAGTATTGGGCCCATATACCCTAGTAAGAGACCGAGCACGTTACTGTGCCCTCTCTTACTAATGAGCACATTAGCTAGAGACCGATCACTCCCTTTTGCCCTCTCTAACTCCAATGGAGAACGAGCACGTTACTATGCCCTCTCCATCACCAAGCTTCTGGGCCTCCGGCCAACTTGTACTCTTCCTTTACCAAGGTTCCCCCTTGGATTTCTCAATTGTCAAGACTCAATCTTGGACTTTCCCTTGCCAACCCATGTTGGACTTCTCATTCCAAGACCCATGCTTGGACTTCCCATGCCAAGATCTAATCTTGGACTTCCCATGCCAACTCCAGGTTGGACTTCCCATGCCAAGACCTACCCTTGGATTTCTCATCCATGGGTCTAATGTCACTCTAAACATCTAACTTAGTGACCTTAGGTTTGAATCAGTTGAGGTAATGTCTTGACTACACTCTAGCTCAAACTAGATTTCAATTTCCTTGACTTAAACCTTGTTGTTAAACATTGAAACATTCGATGGACTTGATTGCTCTAACAAGCCAGAGCTATCATCCCCGTGTGGTTGTGGAATGGAGGAGTAGGGTTTAAGGTAAATACACCTGTGAAGAATGACATAGTAAAACATTCATTCCGATCCGATGGGGCAAAGCCCTAGATCGGGTCGTCACATTTTTATGGCCTAGTATTAGCCAGAGCTATCATCCTCATGTGGTTGCGGAATGAAGGAATAGGATTTAAGGTAAATACACCTGTGAAGAACGACGGAGTAAAACATTCATTCCGACCTGATGGGGCAAAGCCTTGGGTCAGAACGAAGGAGTAAGGTTTAAAGTAAATACACCTATGAACGGAGGAGTAAAACAATTTTTATGGCATGGTATTATCCAGAGCCATCATTCCCATGTGGTGGTAGAACGGAGGAGTAAGGTTTAAAGTAAATACACCTATGAAGAGAGGCGGAGTAAAATATATTCCGACCCGATTGGGCAATGTCCTAGATCGGGTTGTCAAATTTTTATGGCATGGTATTACCCAGAGCCATTATCCCCGTGCGATGGCGGAACGGAAGAGTAGGGTTTAAGGTAGAAACACCTGTGAAGAGCGGTGGAGTAAAATATTTATTCTGACCCGATTGAGAAATGTCTTAGATCGGGTCGTCACATTTTTAGGGCATGCTATTACCCAGAGGCATCATCCCAGTGCGATGACGGAATGGAGGAGTAGAGTTTAAGGTAAATACACCTGCGAAGAACGGCGGAGTAAAACATTCATTCCGACCTGATGGGGCAAAGCCCTGGGTCAGGTTGTCACATTTTTTATGGCATGGTATTATCCAGAGCCATCATCTCTGTGTGGTGGTGGAACAGAGGAGTAGGTTTTAAGGTAAATGCACTCTTTGAGAATGGTGGAGTAAAAAATGTATTCCGATTTGATGGGGTAAAACCCTAGATCAGATCGCCACACTTGTTATGACTCAGTGTTGACCGAAGCCATTATCCCCGTGTGGTGGCAGAACGGAGGAGTTGGAGGTTGAAAGCTAGTGCACTAATGATAAATGGTGGAGTAAAAAATAATTCTGATTTGATCAGGCAAAGCCCTGAAAGAAGTCACCACTATTCTTTCTACTTGTTTTCAAGTCAAGCAATTATCCCTGTGTGGGGTGGTGGAACAGAGGAGTTGGGTTTAAGGTAGATGCACTATTGAAGAACAAACGACAGAGTAAAAAAAATTATTCTGACTTGATTAGGCAAAACCATGAATCAAGTCATCACTATTTTTTCTTCTTGTCTCCAAGGCAAGCAACTATCCCCGTATAGTGGCGGAATGGAGGAGTTGGGTTCAAGGTAGATGCACTGGAGAAATTCAACGACAGAATAAAAAATTCCGACTTGATCAAGCAAAGCCATGAATAAAGTTGTCACTATTCTTTCTGCTTGTCTCCAAGGCAAGCAACTATTCCCGTATGGTGGTAGAATGGAGGAGTAGGGTTCAAGGTAGATGCACTGGAGAAATACAACGGTGGAGTAAAAAATTCTGACTTGATCAGGCGAAGCCCTAGATCAAGTCGTCACTATTCTTTCTGCTTGCCTTCAAGGCAAGAAACTATCCCCATTTGGTGGTGGAACAGAAGAGTTGGGTTCAAGGTAGATGCACTGGAGAAATACAATTGAGGAGTAAAAAATTCCGACTTGATCAGGCGAAGCCCTGAATCAAGTCGTCACTATTCTTTTTGTTTGTCTCCAAGGCAAGCAACTATCCCCGTATGGTGGCGGAACGGAGGAGTCGGGTTCAAGGTAGATGCACTAGAGAAATACAACGACAGAGTAAAAAATTATGACTTGATCAGGCAAAGCCCTGAATCAAGTGGTCACTATTCTTCCTGCTTGTCTCTAAGGCAAGAAAATATCCCCGTATGGTGGTGGAACGGAGGAGTTAGGTTTAAGGTAGATGCATTGGAGAAATACAACGGTGGAGTAAAAAATTCTGACTTGATCAGGTGAAGCCCTGAATCAAGTCATCACTATTCTTTTTGATTGTCTTTAAGGCAAGCAACTATCCTCGTATGGTGGCGGAACGGAGGAGTTCGGTTCAAGGTAGATGCATTGGAGAAATACAACGGTGGAGTAAAAAATTATTCCGACTGAATCATGCAAAGCCCTGAATCAAGTCGTCACTATTCCTTTGGCTTGTCTTTCAGTCAAGCCACTATCCCCGTGTGGTGGTGGAACGGAGGAGCTGGATTTAAGGTAGATGCTTTGACGAAGAGTTGTTATCTTTTCTCAAATGGCCCTCGAGCCAATTTATTATTCCCATGTGGAGACAGAAGGGAGAAATCAAGCTCATAAGCCAAAATATTTACGAAGAAGTGTGATATGTTTTGATGAAGTGTTTTAATCATTTCTATTTTTACAGCTTATCTCTGAGGCAGGCCATGATTATTATGAAGTGAATGACAGGGAAGTGCTGGTAGAAGATGATAATGGTAACCAACCTCATTCTGACTTACCTGGAAAAGTAAGAATATTGCTCTTTCTCTCCTTTTCTTTGCTGTAAGAGGAATTTATCCTTGGCCGGGATTCTATCTAAAATAAAAGGAAGTTGGTTGGATGAACTGTCACTGCCATATTGAAGAGGGTGTTGGCATGAAAATAGCAGACATCAGACTAGCCGTTGGTGCTAGAGTATCTTGTTCATTTTAGGAGAATACACATTACAGAAGAATGAGGAGGAGAATACACAGTACAGAGTATCTCGTTAACAAGAAGAGACATGCACAGTGTTTAGAAGAAAAATTTTATTGATAAACTGAAAGAGTACATAGTACAACTCTTTAAAAGAAAATAATAAAAAGTTCACACTAAGGGGGTGGGCGGGTTATTTTCTCTGGAGGTATTGCGGGGCTTGTTTCCTCATGATTGGAGCGCTAAGAAGCTACCTGAGATAGGAATGCTATATAAATATGCGCATGGACAAGTTCTTCTAGGCCACCGCCAACTCTTGGCACAGAGTGTAGTTGCGAGTGGAGGCTACCTGCAGACGCCTCCTCAGGTCCTGGACCTTCTCTTCTAGTTCTTCTATACGTTGTTGCTCTTCAGTTGGCCTATCAGGAGAGGGAGTGTTGTTGCCCTATTCTGACATGCATTCTATGGTGGAGGTAAAAGAAGAGAGAAGTGCACCGGCAAAAGCAGAAGAATGAATAAGTGTGTTGGTTGAAGGTAGTATCGGGGGTTTTTTATAGAAAAGAAGGGGGGGGGTATTATTTAACCCTCTTAGGAAAAGGAGATAGTAAAGGCAGATAAGATGGGAAGATGTGGGGACGGTAGTGGGGGCAGTTGGATACATTAATTCGGAAGAGACCAGTCGTATTTCGTAGAAAAAAGGGATATGGAGTGGATTTCGTTTGATTCAGAGCTAATTATTCTCTGACGACATTCATTAATGTTGCTATGCGGGGTCAACCTATGGAACGGGTCAAGTATTATCCAAGGTGTTCTGATAAGAATATCTGAAGCAAGCAAAAGGAAAATAAACAGGACAAGTTCAAATATTTTGTTCTTCTTAATATGAGAAATAATAGTTATATTACTTAAAATTTTATTTTTACAGGTTTAGCGCTGCTGGAAGAGTCAGCATCAGACTCCATCTCCGAGTCAGAGTGGAGAATCACCATAAAACAAGGTCGCGAGGAGGGAGGAACTGCATGTTGGAGGGAAGGGGAAATTTCATCCGAAGGAATGGGAAGGAGAGTCGCCATGGATGGAGAAAAGCGGGGTAGGGTCGAAGGCTGAGGATCCTTTGCAACCCACCCTCCGACCAGAAGAGGGTTCCACACCCGGTTGTCGAAGGAGGGGAAGGGAGGTCGGAAGGGCCTCCTTGCACCGGGAGCTATGGTATCAGCCAGAGTCAGAGGGAAAGGGAACTGGTAGGCTGAGATAGTTGTAGAATGTACGGTTGAGTCTCCCCAGGAATCTGTGCTGAAGGTATGCAAGTCGGAGGAGTTGGGACCAGAACTTATGTCAATGGGATGCCCTATAGACACCGTGGATATGGGATAGTAGTAACAAACCCTATAGTGGTAATTTATAGAAGGGGAGGGTGTCCATATCCCTCCTCGAAAAAGGAAGAAGAAGGTGAAAGGTTGAGGGGAGTAATGGCGAGGTTAGTGTGGGAAATAGAAACTGTATTACTCCCAAGACGAGGGATTACATCTTTATTCAAGTAAGAAGGGGTGATTTGACTCAAGAAAGTGCAGCATGTCTCTATTATATGGGAAATGGCTCTGAATTATGGAGAATAGTGGCTATTATGGCCCGAGTGAATCCCCAAGTGGGAGAAAATGGCAGTCAACTGGCACCATAGAGAATAAGTGATCTTGGGTGATAGAAGAGATAAGTTTAATTCATTGTAAGGAAAAGGGAAGAACACAAGATTGACCCTCGAATATTTCTCGTTGATAATAATTGTTCGTACATTACAGGGAGTGCTAAACATTACAACTCGAAGATGTCTGGGGGTAGTTAGCCAGAGCAACCTGATGCATGCGAACGTGACCTCAAATCTCGTGACGGGAACCGTTGAGAATTCGAAGCACGCGCCAACACCCGCAAGTGCACGGATGTCGTCAAGTAATAAAAAGATTATCGATCTCAAAGGAACTGAGATTCGAGTACTGATTATTCAGTGGACGTGTTGTTGTTTGGATTGGAAATCCTAGGTTTCACGAATGAGAGGTTGACGGTGGACTTAACTCAAGTACGGTGTCACACGGAGGAAGAGAAGGTTTGCTACGAGTCTTTGAATAGGATTTTAGGACTTCAGTTTCACCTGTGTGTCGTAGAACACGCTATCAATTGAATGCCGTCAAGATTTCTAACTACGGTTTTGTGGAAGGGACATCATACACTTTCCCGATGAGCTTTCGTATCTATCGGGAACTACCTCTTTCATACAAGGTCGACTCCTAGCTTTAGGATGGGGTAGGCAGTACGAGGATGCCGAATCAATCCCTATGACGAATCGGAACGTGTCTCGTTTCCGACTCTATCACACCCTTCTATCCGTTGTTACCTGAGAGAGGTCAACCCCTAGGCTCCTCCTTAGTTCTCCTAAATCTTTGATACGAGGGATGCCACCCCTCGTATCGGCTACGCACAGTAGATAGAAAGCCAAAAAAAATAACTATCGATCTAAACAAACATCAATTGCAAATATGAATTCAAGAAAAGAAATATATTTGAAATAACAAGTTCTACGCACATAAACTACTCCCTAATCCCAGAATCAGAAAATCTACTCCATGGATACGAGAAGAGAAACACAAAGCATAATTGAATTCATAGAGACAATGTAAATTGCGCAAGGAACATAAATTACAATGCACTGTGGCTCTTCTCTCAGACATTGAAATGCAGAACTTGATCCTCAAGCAACTTCCTTCCTCTCTGTTGTGAGTTTCTGATGCATTTTAGGGCACCGGTGTGCCATCCTGGCCATCGGGCCTCCCCCTAGGGTTTGGCCGTAGCTTCCTTTATATAGACATCAGGTCGGATCTCCCTGAAAACTAGAAAATAACTGAATCGCTTTAAAATTGCCCAGCACCACACGACCGTGTGGATTCACACGACCGTGTGGATTCACATGACCAGGCCGTGTGTGGCACTAGGGCGTGAGCTGTGTGGATTCATAGGGCCAGGGTGTATGTCCTTCTATTCTAGTTGCTAAATGCCTTCTTTTTGCTCCAAAGTGCCCCATTTTCCCTGCAGAATGCTATCTTGCACACAAGAGTATAAAGAGTAGATCTCCGAACCAGAAAATAGGAAATGCACGCAAAATAAAATGAAATATACAAGAATCAAATATAAAATGCAATGAGATGTGAGCGAAAACTACTCCTAAAATCTTATATATTTTGCTCACATCAATTCCCCGAGACTTAAGACTTTGCTTGTCCTCAAACAAACCTTAGTGCCATAAAATTTTTAAAAAGACATTGTCCCATACTTAGCATGTTAACTAGATTTATCAAGTGGTATTTTCAATCAAAGCAAAATAGATATGTTTTAAAAAATTCACTAAGTTAGCTTCTCGTTCACGTGCTAAGCGAATCTTCTTAGGGGATACTCGTTCCATGGTAAGTTAAGTCGTCATCCTATAGCTTTCCCAAGGTCTCCGGCTCTTAGGCACTTACCTGCCCAAAGCGAGGGTCGTTCTCTAGATCTAGCACAAGGTCTCAAAGGCGTGCTCGGTATTGAGAGAAATTGATAGGTGTTTCCCTAGTAACCTAACTCGGTCTCAAAGGGGCACTCAACCATTTCCACCCACGACAACTATTTTTTTATCCCTCATAATCTTTTTCAATTTTTCTTACTCTTTTTTTTCAATTTTTTTCTTTTCTTATTCCATTATTTTCTTTTATTTTCTCTCTCTCTCTTTGAATTTTGATTTTTCCAAAAGGCTTCCACAATCCGAGCATCTCCAGTAACTAAAATATTAAATCTATAGTCACCTATGGATTCCAAAGTACTAAACTACTGAGATGAATCATAACTAGGTACGTACTAGATTTTCCCTTTCAGAATGTTCATCATGTGTAGGTGTAAAAATAAAAGCTAACCAGTGTAAGTCTAGAACATTCATTAGAGAAAATAAAATAAAATAAAATACCACAAGGTAAATGAAGTTAAGCTACCCATGGAAACAACTCATGGAGAAAACTTTAAAAATACTACTGAGACAGCTTATAGATAGCAAAAACTAAGTGCTGAAAGAAACTAAACAACCTATGCATGAACAAATGAATGCTAACTAAAATACAAATATTTGGAAAGAAACTACTGCTAGAAACAAAATAAATCAAAACTTGGGGTCCCCCCCTCGACTTGTATGAAGCTATACCTCTAATATGATGGCTGAGGTGGAAAGTCCGGTAGCCTCGGCATCTCAGGATCCTGGGAGAATCTGGTGGTGAGCAGTTGATGTAACATGTCACATGTACATGTGGTCGATCTGAGAACTAGCAGATGCAACGGCTGCTCTGTGCTCCTCCTCTCGGGCCCACTGCACCTGCTGGGCATGCATGTGCTTTCTGACCTCCCAATGGTAGGCATCCTCATCATGGCTATGGGCAGCCTCCTCCTGGAAGTATATACGGGCCTCATCGTAGAACTCCTCAGCCCGCTTGAAGTGCTCCCATAAGCCATGAAACTCTGTTTACGTGTAAGCGCTCTGCTCCTCTCATTGCTACCTCTGCATCTACTGCTCAACGTATATGTCCTCGAGGTGCAATCGGAACTCAGAGAAGTCGTAGGCGACTGTACCTGCATCCTGCTCAAGAACAGAAGAAAAATGGTGGTGCGGGTGCAGGCTCTCATCGTGGACTAGGTGGGCTCAAAACGATTTTTGCTTCTTCATAGCAAGTACTTTCTAATCCAAAATTATTTACAAAAACATAAGTGACCATAAATCAAAGTATAAGGTGACGTTTGGTTGGAAGGTGGGAATAGAAATGGGAATGAGTTTGATAGTAGACTCGAATGGGAATGAGTTTTGTAATTCCAATAACGTTATTTGGTTTATAAGTTGGGAATGGGAGCAATCGATGGTGGTCGACGGTCGACGACCGGCGATCGACGACCGGCGATCGACGACCGGCAGCTAGTGATCGACGACCGACGGTCGACAACCGGCGGTCGACGACCGACGACCGGTGGTGGCGACTGGAGGCGATGGTCGACGATCGGCGAACGACGGCAAAAACCAACGATCGGTGACCGATGGAGGCCGACCATCGGCGATCGGCAGCGACAATCGACGATCGGCGGCGGCGGCGACCGACAATTGGCGGCGGCGACCGATGGCGACCGACGATCGACAGCGACCAGTGACGATCGACGATCGGCGACTGACGGCGACCGACGACCGACGGCGACCGGTGACGATTGACAACCGATGGCGACCGACGACCGACGGCGAACGACGACCGGCGGCCCGGCGACCGGCGGCCGGCCGTGATCGGTGGCAAACCCACCATGTGAGATAGGTTTTGTTGATTCCAAATTATTTAGAATTGATTCCCAAACCCTCCTTCCTAAAACCATTAACCAAACACTCTATATCATTCCCATTCCCATTCCCTCATTCCAAACCCACCAACCAAACGCCTCCTAAATTATACACATGAATGTAGAAAGATTAAAAACAAGTAAAATTAAACTTGGGTTGCCTCCCAAGAAGCACTTGTTTAAGGTATTTAGCTTGATCGTACTCCTGCATCTCTGATGCACACAAACGCGACCTCAAATCTCACGATGGAGATCGTCGAGGACTCGAAGTGCGCACTCGTGTTCAACGCCCGCAAGTGCACGGATGTCGTCAAGTAATAAAAATATCGATCCATAGGGACTGAGATTTCGAGTATCGATTTGTCCAGTGGATGTGTTGTTGTTCGGATTGGTAATCTGAGGGTTCACGAATGAGAGGTCGTCGGTGGTTCGAACTCAGTACGGTGTCACATGAAAGAAGAGAGAAGGTTGCTACAAGGATTTGAATGGGATTCTAGGACTTCGATTTCGTTTGTGTGTCGCAGAACATGCTATCAATCGAATGTATTCAGATTTTCTAGCTAGGTTTTTGTGGAAAGAACATCATACACTATAGTACGAGAATGCCGAATCGATCCTTGCAATGAGCCAGAAATGAGACACGTTACCAACTCTATCACATCCTTCTATCCACATTTGCAGGCGATGAGGCCAACCTATAGGTTCCTCCTAATATCCCCTAAATCTTAGATACGAGGATTGTCACTCCTCGTATCGTCTACGCATAGAAGATTGAAAACCAAAACACAAAGCTATAGATCTAAACAAGCATTCAACTACAAATAGATTTCAAGAACGGAAACATATTTGAAATAGAAATGTTCTACTTAACACAAACTACTCCCTAATCCTATAATCGGAGAATCTACTCCATGGATACGAGAAGAGAGTCACAATACATTCTAGAATTCATGAGTAAAATGATAAACGTGCAAGAAATAGGAATTACAATGTAATTGCAACTCTTCCCTCTGGCGTTGTGGTGCTGATCTTGATCCTCGAGCGGCTCTCTCCTTCCTCGATGCAAGTTTCCGAAGCTTGTTAGGGCTTTGGAGTGTCGTCCCGACCGACGTGCCTCCCCCCAGGGTTTGGGCGAAGCCTTCCTTATATAGACATCACGCCGGATCGCTGCGAAATCTAGAAAAAACCCTAGTTGCATCAAATCATTTGGCCGCCACATGGCCGTGTGAAAACACACGGCCTAGCTGTGTTTCAGCCTATGGCGGCCATTTTCGCCTTCTGAACATGACCGTTTATAAACACACGACCTGGCCGTGTTCCCTTCTATGTCTAGCTGCCAAATGTCTTCTTTTTGCTTCGAAAGTGCACCGTTATCCCTGTTGGGATGTATACTGAAAAGTCTATCTTTTGTATGAACATCTTTATTTTGAAATAAGAATCACATGATCATTATTTGCATATTTGTGATTATGCATATTGTCTAATACATTACATTGTAGATAACATGGTGTGTAGTGTCACACAGTAGATCATGTTATCAACTCCTTGTAGAGTATAAGTAAAGGCTCACAACCTAGATGACTTTGGACAAACCATTGGTATGGTTGTAGTGTGATTTGGTATAGGTTTGTCTTGACCATAGAATCACATTAGTACACTTTGTGTGTATTGAGCAGGACTGACTTAGAGGTGATTCGATTTATTGCTGACTACATAATCGAATCGGACCTCAGATATTATATTGTACATGCTCTTAATCCCGATATAATAACGGGCACATATACTTAGTATTCATTTCTTTGATTTACCAATGGGCGAGATTTATAGATTAAATCGATAGGCTCGGTAAGTTGGGAAATGATATTATTTATATGGCGTGTCGTTGATTATAGGAGGAAACCGTGTCCTATATATTAGGATGATGATGTCCCCTTGAGGAGCTCATAAGGTTCATCATGTAAACCTTGCAGGTGGACTTGGTCCGGTATGATGATAAGGTTGAGTGGTACTACTCATGGAGTTAGATGCTGATTAATTAATTGATGGACATTCGAGATCTTAAACACAGGGAAAAAATGTACAAATAATATATGAATCCCATATTAACTTATGGGGGTTGGTGAGGTAGATCAATGATAATCCTCTAGTGGATTGGATTATCATTAATGGATCGGACATTATGTGGGCTTGATCCATTGGGTGGCCAAGATCCAACTCCTCCTCATGGTTCCTATTGTAGCCTATTAAAACCTCATGAAGTCAAGATCCAATGTTGGAAAACAAAACTCTAGATTCAACGGTGGAGATTAAATCTCTAGATCCGACGGTTGAGATTAAATCTCTAGATCCGATGGTTGAGATTAAATCCCTAGAACCGACGTTGGAGATTAAAAGGAGGCTTAAGCCTAACTCTATAAATATAGGCTTAAGGCTTGGCGTGGAGATTAATTGGAGAAGTTAGGGTTTTGTTTCTTTAGGTTTGGGCGGCAAGAAACAAAAGGAGGCTAGGGTTTTTTGGAGTTTAGTTTGGGCGGCCACAATTAAGGAAATATTTTCCTTTCTTCTCGTCTTCCTTAGGTGGCTGGCGCCCATCATCTTCTCCTCTCCCTTTGCCGGCGTCCAAAGCTCCTCCTTCTCTTCTCCTTGGTCGGAGTGAAACAAAGCTTAGGGTCTTCCCTTGAAGCTCTTGGCCGACGCCCACCTCCATATCTCTTCTTCTTTTTGGCCGGCGGCAAGAATCAAGGTTGGTGCTTGGTGGTTGGATAAAGGAAGGAGAAGAGTTTTGTTTCTATACTTCCTCTTGTTCGGAGCGAGCAAGGAAGGAAGATTAGTGATCTAGGAGGCTTCGACTTTTGGAAGACCGTCGCCCACACGACGTCCAAAAGGAGAAAAAACATACAATAGAAGATTGAGAGGTATAAACGTTGTTTTATATTCCTTTGTGTTATGTCTATGATTGTTTTTCAATTATATGCATGTTGTATGCTTTGTTTAATGGCTAGATTAACTTGGACCCCGAATACAAACACAAAAGTCGGCGATCCATACATCATCTATTCCGTGGCTATTAGTAGAATAGAGGTTGATGGCTTGAACAACAAGTTTGTTCAAGTGACTACTCTAATCGAATAGCACGACGATGAAACGGTAGCTTGGGTAATCCCTCTTGTCAAGGATAATTTTTTTTTATCCAGGGACATAGAAGGGATCGCCATGAACAAGCGATCGAGTTGAAGTGGGAAGCGAAGTTTCCTACCTTCAAGTGGTATCAGAGCCACGGTTTCAAGTTTTGTGTATTTAGGATTCGGTTACTTTTATGCACTTTTCATATATTATATGTGTCGGATAATAGTAGAATGTGCGTAGGTTAACTTTTTGGTTGCAGACATATGATCCAACTATTATGACCATATGTGTGTATGTGATTGTATGTGTGTAATTGTATATTTTGTTGAATCCTCAGGGTTGACGAGGCTAGTATTTAATTTTTGTTATTAGATACGACATTGTTTAGCCACTCCTTTTATTTTAGTTTACTTTCGATCTAGATTTCATGTACACTCCCTCATGGAGTATAGGATCGATGGATGTAAATTAAAATAGTTTTTCTCAGCTCGGATCTCCGGATGGCTTATACATGGCGTAGGGAGGAGCGGACGAGATGACGATACGACGATACGACGAGAGACATATTGAAGACAAAAGCAATAATAGTTGGAAAATATTTATTTTTCATATTTATTGCTTATTGTTTGATATGCATGTCGTAGGCTAGAAAATTCCTCAATTTTAAATTACTAAGTGGGAGAGGGATATTTTTATAAATTCCCACGACCTCCATTACGATTTGACATGTGATGCAAACAAACTTACACGTCGGCTCTGAGTGCCTCCCTCCCCATCAGATGAGTTTGTTTGCGGATCACAAGGTCGAATATGGTTATAGGAAATTATTAAGGATCGTGTGTACTTCCCCATCGAAAGGCACATAACCCGAGATAATTACCTTGGTACCGAGTAATGGTGAACACTTAGATACAAATATAAGTATCCTCCCCATCGGAGTCACTGCTTTTATTTGTAGGGCCGAAGAGGAACCAACTATTAATTTTACTTGTCAAAAAGTTAGGTTGACAAGATAGTAAAATTAATGGGTAAAATCTCCTCTTACAAATGTAGAATTTGTATACATCCACACTATCGTGGCATACGACATTCTCGGTGTTTTGAGGTGTTGGTTGATTTTAAAATTTTATTATTTGAGGAATCAATAATTTTTGAAATCTAATGTTTTTGATCTATGTGATTCTTAGGTTTTCTTTCAAAATGACTTTCAACCCGCTTGCTGTGATACTGAAAGAAAATAAACTTACTAGACCCAACTATGTTGATTGGAAGAGGAATCTTGACATTGTCTTGACTGCTGAGGAATACAAATATGTACTCCTCGAAGAGTGCCCTCCTAAGCCTGCGGATGATTTTGGGGAAAAGGAGAAGGATAGTTATAAGAAGTGGATTAAGGACGATGAGATGGCGCAGTATTATATTTTGGCATCTATGTCAAATGTACTGCAACATAAGCATCAAGCCATGCCCACTGCTTATGACATGATGCTCAATCTCAAAGAGCTTTTCAGACACCAGAATCGGGCTGCTAGGTAAGAAGCCATGAGGAACTTGATGACGACCACCATGATCGAGGGAACACCCGTGAGGGATCATGTTCTCAAGATGATGACTCATTTGAATGAGCTCGAAGTCCTTGAAGCTGAGATCGGTGGGGAAACCCAGGTCGATATTATTCTCCAGACTCTACCTAGGAGTTTTGAGCAGTTTCGCCTGAACTACAACATGAACAAGAGGTTGTATTCGTTGGCAGAGCTTCTGACAGAACTCCAGGTGCAGAGGGGCTTTTTTGTCAGAGTGCTCAGGCGCAAGCCATGGTTACCCAAAAGGTTTCTACTTCTAAGCCGAAAGGCAAGAAGAAGAAGAAACAAGCTGGGGCAAAGGCGGTGGGAGGAACTCAGGGAGGAGTGAAGAAGCCGAAAGGCAAGTGTTTCACTTGTAAGCAGACTGGACACTGGAAGAAGGACTGCCCCAACCAGAAGCAGAACAAAGGTATATCTTTTGGTCTAGTCGTTGAAACATATTTATCGGTGTTATCTACCGGCACCAGGTGTGTAGATACGAGAGCAACTAATCATGTCTGCAATACTTTACAGGGGTTCCAGGAAACCAGATGACTAGCTGAGGGGGAGATTACCGTATACTTGGGCGATGTCACGAAGGTGGCAGTTGTTGCAGTGAGAGATGTTTATTTATCTTTTGAAAAAAATAAAGTTTTGGTTCTTAAGAATTGCCTTTATGTACCTTTATTTAGAAAGAATTTAATTTCAGTTTCAAAATTATTTATCGATGGATATTCTATTTCTTTTAATGACAGAGTTGTTATAAAAAGGAATAGGGAGACTATCTGTTCGGGTGCATTGATAGAAAATTTATATACACTTGAACTAAAAGCTCCCACAATGCAAAAAGAAGTTAATAACTCATCTTCTAATTTTAATAATATAAAAGAACCTTCGAAGATGAACCAAACATATCTTTGGCATCTTAGACTTGGTCATAATAACCTAAGAAAAATTCAAAGGCTGATAGATGATGGACCTCTGGGTTCATTAGTGGTGGAAGATTTCCCAACCTGTGAATCTTGCTTGGAGGGAAAAATGACCAAGAGGCCTTTTAAGGACAAGGGGTATAGAGCCAAAGATGTGTTGGAATTGGTTTATTCTGATTTGTGTGGTCCTATGTCTATCCAGGCTAGAGGTGGTTTTGATTATTTTGTCTCCTTCATAGACGATTATTCAAGATATGGATACATTTACTTGATGTGCCACAAGTTTGAATGCTTTGACAAGTTCAAAGAATTCAAGGCTGATGTGGAGAAACGTCAAGATAAAAGTATCAAGACACTACAATCTGATCGTGGTGGTGAGTACCTCTTGGGAGAGTTTAGGAATTACTTATCAGAGGCTGGGATTCAATCCCAATTGTCTGCACCTAGCACACCCCAGCAAAATGGTGTAGCAGAGCGAAGGAATAGGACTCTTATGGAGATGGTTAGATTGATGATGAGTTATTCTGAGTTTCCAGACTCGTTCTGGGGATATGCTCTAGATATGACAGTGTATATTCTGAACTTGGTACCATCTAAATCAGTGCCTTCTACTCCCACAGAATTGTGGACTGGGCGAAAGCCTAATCTAAGACATATTCGGATTTTGGGGAGTCCAGCACATGTGCTGCAGGCAGATGCTGGTAAGTTGGAACCTCGTACAGAAGTACACATGTTCATTGGCTATCCTAGAGGAACGAAAGGAAGTTTGTTTTATAGTCCTAGAGATCATAGGGTGATCATTAGCACGAATGCCAAATTTCTAGAGGAAGACTATGTGATGAACCACAAGCCCATGAGTAAGATTGTTATGGAGGAATTAAAAGGGGAAGTCACTTCTTCAGTACCATCGGTACAAGAGGATATACCACAAGTCACTGCACCGCGTGTCACAGAGGATACACAGGTGATACCTCATCATAGTGGGAGGGTTGTGAGACAACCTGATAGATTCATGTTCTTGGGAGAATCTTTTGATTTGGTCCCTGGCGAACATGAACCTGATCCCTGGACATATGACGAGGCAATCCAAGATAAAGATGCAGTATCTTGGCAAAGTGCAATGAATATTGAGATTAAATCTATGGATTCAAATCAAGTCTGGGAGCTAGTAGAACCACCCAATGGTGTAATAGCCATTGGACGCAAGTGGATCTACAAAAGAAAGAGAGGAATAGACAGGAAGGTTGAGACATTCAAAGCGAGACTTGTTGCGAAGGGGTATACTCAGAAAGAGGGTATCGATTATGAGGAGACCTTTTCGTCGGTAGCCATGCTTAAGTCTATCCAGATTTTCTTGTGCATTGCTGCTCATATGGATTATGAGGTATGACAGATGGATGTCAAGACAGCTTTCCTTAATGGAAGTCTTGAGGAAAACATCTATATGAAGCAACCAGAGGGATTCATTGCAAAGGGCAAAGAGCATCTTGTGTGCAAGCTTAATCGGTCTATTTATGGATTGAAGTAAGCTTCGAGGTCTTGGAACATCCGTTTTGATGAGGTAATCCAGTCTTATGGATTTATTCAAAGTCCGGATGAGTCTTGTGTATACAAGAGATGTGACGGAAATGTAGTGATATTTCTTGTACTATACGTAGATGACATTTTGTTAATTGATAGCAATGTCAAGGTGTTATCGAACGTAAGGGTATGGTTGTCCAAACAATTTGATATGAAGGACTTAGGAGAAGTGGGACACATCCTTGGGATCAAGGTTATAAGGGATCGCAGGAAAAAGATGTTGTGCTTATCTCAAGCTTCATACATAGATACCATTATGGATCGTTTTACATGTAGAACTCCAAGAAGGGTTTTCTACCTTTCAGGCATGGAGTTCCTTTATCTAAGGAGATGTGTCCTAGAACATCTGAGGAGATAGAGGAGATGAAGGCGGTTCCTTATGCTTCGGCAGTAGGAAGCCTCATGTATGCTATGCTGTGTACGAGATCGGATATCTACTTTGCCGTCGGCATGGTTAGCAAATATCAGAGTAATCTAGGACAGGGACATTGGACTGTAGTAAAGCATATATTGAAGTACCTGAGAAGGACTAGAGATTATATGCTAGTTTACTAGGCAGACCAATTACTCTCTGTGGGTTATACAGATTCCGACTTCTAATCAGATAGGGATAACAATAAGTCTACCTCAGGTTTTGTGTTTACTTTGGGAGGTGGAGCCATTGTGTTGGTGCAGGGGCACCAGATGATCGAACATATATTTTGATTATGGAAAAAATGCAAAGTTAAGGTTACATCATTGTCTCACGAGCTGAATCGAGTGTTCAGAAAAGTGTCAACGTTGGACCTGAAGGCTAGCGACACCCGAAAGAAGCCGCGGTGGTCAGGCGACACTCGAGTGACTTCGGAGGGAGCCGAAGGAATCGAGTGGAAGGCCGGAAGCGAAAGTGACACAGTAAGTATCGAGGTAAAGCTCGTGTGTGTGAGAGTAAGAGAGGTTGTATCCTCCTTACAGGGATGATCTTAAGGGTAGATCCGACCAAAGATATCCTATAGATGATCTAGGTCGAGATCGGACGGTCGGTGGTCGTCTAAATAATGTTTTTGTTAAGCTAACTTTGCCTTGCAGCTAGCATCAGTCGACTGCCAGCTTAGAGGACTCGACTGTCGTCTATCGATCGGTCATGCAAGATTCGGCCGATGTGCCATCGATCGACTAATGATGGCCATCAGTCGACTGATGGTCAAGGATCAGCCTCGAGGAGTCAAGATTTATCACCATTTTTCAAGGAGTCTTGTGCCCAATTCCTATTGGTTGAAGACCCATTCGATGAGGGGCTCAAAGGCTATAAAAGGAGGGCTTGTCCTAGGGTTTTTCATCAATTCAAAAGCTTCCAAGTGCTTCCGGTACGCTATGAGTCTCCGACATTCCTATGACGAAGCGCTGCAGACACGACGACTAGGCTTTCATCTTTCCATCTACGAGTCGTCGGTATAAGCTTAGTCTAATTCCATTCTTACATTGAGTTTTTCTTTATTGTGGTTTTATCGTACCGAGAAGAGGGGGAGTGTCCCTCTACCTCGAATCTCTTTCGTGGTTTTTGTATCCGATTTACTCCTACCTCCAACGAGGAGGAGCTCTTTAGTGTTTTGCCCTCTGTGCATGGTCAAGGACCACTAGGGCCTTGGAGTAGTAGTCGAAGGCTACAAACCAAGTAAAAAATATTATTGTGTCTTTATTTTTATTGTGTTTTTCTGCTGCGTTTACTCGTGCCTCAATGAACGATTTCGAATGAAAAGTTTCTATCACTATTCACCCCCCTCTAGCGATCCGCTCGATCCAACACATTGTATAGAGGAGTGTCAAGCAGAAATGCGTGGCAGACTCCACCATGGAAGCTGAGTATGTGGCAGCCTCTGAGGCGACCAAAGAAGCTGTATGGCTCAGGAACTTCTTGATGGACTTGGATGTGATTCCTGGTTTGCCTAGAACTATCACAATTTATTGTGATAATAGTTGTGCAGTTGCAAACTCGAAGGAACCATGAGCCCATAAGGCAAGTAAACACATAGAGCGCAAGTACCACCTGATACGAGAAATCATAAAGCGAGGAGAAGTTGCTATGGCCAAGATTGCATTAGAGAATAACCTGACAGACCCTTTCACTAAGGCCCTTCCAACTAGTGCTTTTGATAGGCATGTGGAGGGAATGAGAATCAGATGTATGGCAGTTTAAGGACAACATAGTCTTTTAGTATAAGTGGGAGATTGTTGTGATGTATACTGAAAAGTCTATCTTTTGTATGAACATCTTTATTTTGAAATAAGAATCACATGATCATTGTTTGCATATTTGTGATTATGCATATTGTCTAATACATTACATTGTAGATAACATGGTGTGTAGTGTCACACAGTAGATCATGTTATCAACTCCTTGTAGAGTAAAAGTAAAGGCTCACAACCTAGATGACTTTGGACAAACCATTGGTAAGGTTGTAGTGTGTTTTGGTATAGGTTTGTCTTGACCATAGAATCACATTAGTACACTTTGTGTGTATTGAGCAGGACCGACTTAGAGGTGATTCGATTTATTGCTGACTATATAATCGAATCGGACCTCAGATATTATATTGTACATGCTCTTAATCCTGATATAATAACAGACACATATACTTAGTATTCATTTCTTTGATTTACCAATGGCGAGATTTATTGATTAAATCGATAGGCTCGGTAAGTTGAGAAATGATATTATTTATATGGTGTGCCATTGATTATAGGAGGAAACCGTGTCCTATATATTAGGATGATGATGTCCCCTTGAAGAGCTCATAAGGTTCATCATGTAAACCCTGTAGGTGGACTTGGTCCGACATGATGATAAGGTTGAGTGGTACTACTCATGAAGTTAGATGTTGATTAATTAATTATCAGTAAATTAATTAATTGATGGACATTCGAGATCTTAAACAGGGGGAAAAATGTACAAATAATATATGGAGCCCATATTAACTTATGGGGGTTGGTGAGGTAGATCAATGATAATCCTCTAGTGGATTGGATTATCATTAATGGATCGGACTTTATGTGGGCTTGATCCATTGGGTGGCCAAGATCCAACTCCTCCTCATGGTCCCTATTGTAGCCTATTAAAACCTCATGAAGTCTAGATCCAATGATGGAAAACAAAACTCTAGATTCAACGGTGGAGATTAAATCTCTAGATCCGACGGTTGAGATTAAATCCCTAGAACCAATGGTGGAGATTAAAAGGAGGCTTAAGCCTAACTCTATAAATATAGGCTTAAGCCTAACTCTATAAATATAGGATTAAGGCTTGGCGTGGAGATTAATTGGAGAAGTTAGGGTTTTGTTTCTTTAGGCTTGGGCGGCAAGAAACAAAAGGAGGCTAGGGTTTTTTGGAGTTTGGTTTGGGCGGCCACAATTAAGGAAACTTTTTCCTTTCTTCTCTTCTTCCTTAGGTGGCCGGCGCCCATCATCTTCTCCTCTCCCTTTGCCAGCGTCCAAAGCTCCTCCTTCTCTTCTCCTTGGCCGGTGGAAACAAAGCTTAGGGTCTTCCCTTGAAGATTTTGGCCGGCGCCCACCTCCCTATCTCTTCTTCTTGTTGGCCGGCGGTAAGCATCAAGGTTGGTGCTTGGTGGTTGGCTAAAGGAAGGAGAAGAGTTTTGTTTCTATACTTCCTCTTGTTCGGAGCGAGCAAGGAAGGAAGATTAGTGATCTAGGAGGCTTCAACTTTTGGAAGACCGTCGCCCACATGACGTCCAAAAGGAGGAAGGATATACAATAGAAGATCGAGAGGTATAAACGTTGTTTTATATTCCTTTGTGTTATGTCTATGATTGTTTTTCAATTATATGCATATTGTATGCTTTGTTTAATGGCTAAATTAACTTGGACCCCGAATACAAACACAAAAGCCGGTGATCCATACATCGTCTATTCCGTGGCTATTCGTAGAATAGAGGTTGGTGGCTTGAACAACAAGTTTGTTCAAGTGACTACTCTAATCGAATAGCATGACGATGAAATGGTAGCTTGAGTAATCCCTCTTGTCAAGGATAAATTTTTTTTATCTGGGGACGTAGAAGGGATCGCCATGAACAAGCGACCGAGTTGAAGTAGGAAGCGAAGTTTCCTAGCTTCAATCCCCACAAAACACTAACCTACACACAAAAGTATACAGAGCAGATCTCCAAACCAGAAAATAGGAAATGCATGGACAACAAAGTAAAATATGTATAAAACCAACATAAAATGAGATGAGATGTAAGCGAAAACTACTCCTAAAACCCTATATGTTTTGCTCACATCAATTCCCCCAGACTTATGTCTTTGCTTGTCCTCAAGCAAACCTCAGTGCCATGAAATTTTAAAAGGTGTTGTTCCATACTTAGCATGTTAACTAGATTTATCAAGTGGTATTTGCAATCAAAGAAAAATAGATATGTTCTAGAAATTCATTAAGTTAGCTCCTTGTGCTCGTGCTAATCGAATCTTCTTAGGGGATACTCTTTCCATGATGAGTTAAGTCATCATCCTATAGCTTTCCTAAGGTCTTCGACTCTTAGGCACTTACCTGCCCAAAGCGAGGGTCGTTCCCTAAATCTAGCACAAAGTCTTAAAGGCGTGCTCGGTATTGAGAGAAATTGGTGGGTGTTTCTCCAGTAACCTAACTCGGTCTCAAAGGGGCACCCAACCATTTCCACCCACGACAACTATTTTTTTATCCCTCATAATCTCTTTTTCTTATTTCTTTTCTTTTTCATTTCTTTTTCTCTCTCTTTTTTTTTTCTTTTTCTTTTCTCTCTTTTATTTCTTGGCTCACTGGGATTTTGATTTTTCCGAATGGGCCTACACAATCCAAGCATCTCCAGTAACTAAAATGCTAAACTTAGCGTCACCTGTGGATTCTAAAGTACTAGACTACTGAGATGAATCATAACTAGGTATGTACTAGATTCTCTCTTTTAGAATGTTCGACATGTGTAGGTGTAAAAATAAAAGCTAACCAGTGTAAGTATAGAACATTCATTAAAACAAATAAAATAAAATACCATGAGACAAATAAAGTTAAGCTAACTATGGGAACAACTCATGAAAGTAACTTTAAAAATACTACTGAGGTAGCTTATAGGTAGCAAACACTAAGTGCTGAAAGAAACTAAACAACTAATGCATGAATAAATGAATGCTAACTAAAATGCAAACATTAGGAAAGAAATCACTGCTAGAAACAAAACAAAACTTGGGGTCCCCCCAGACTTAAGTGAAGCATACCTCTAGTATGGTGGACGAGGTGGAAAGTCTGGTAACCTCGGCATCTCGGGATCCTGGGAGAATCTGCTGCTGAGCCGCTGATGCCACATATACTTGTGGTCGATCTGAGAGTTGGTGGATGCAGCGGCTGCTTGGTGCTCATCCTCTCTAGCACACTGTGCCTACTGGGCTCGCATATGCTACCGCATCTCCTGGTGGTAGGCGGCCTCCGCCTGACGACGGGTAGCCTCCTCCTGGAAGTAGATGCGGGCCTCGTCGTAGAACTCCTCAATGCACTGGAAGTGCTCCCGGAACCCTTGAAACTCTACCTGTGTATAGGTGCTTTGCTCCTCCCATCGCTGCCTCTATGTCTACTGCTTGGCATATATGTCGTCGAGGCGTGATCGGAACTCCGAAAAATCATAGGCAGATGTACCTGCATCAGGTACATGCCATGCACACTCCCAGGTCGATCTTAGGGTCGGGGAGCCTAAGGGCTGTCAGGTTTTTCCTTACAAAGCATAAGGAGTGTCCCTCTCTTACAATCATCTTCATTGCCATGCACACTCCCAGGTCGATCTTAGGGCTCCCCTCTATGCTATCTAGTGCAGTGTATTTGTACCCCATCCTATGACAAATGTGGGTAAGTATGCCCCCCACATTAATCTCTCCTCTCGCTGCTTTGCCCATTTTCACTAAGTGTCTAATGAAATGAGACCCTACATAGATGCTACTCCTTTCTTGTAGCATGTCCCATAGGCAAAGTAGCTCTCTAGCTCTCACTACACCGTCACTCTCCCCACGACCAAAAATAGTGCTTGCTATGATTCGGTGGAGGTATCGAAAAATGGGGTTTTGTAGGCATGATGCTTTGGCCCTAGAAGGGTCGTAAGCATGCTCTCCTATAAATTCAGAGAGTTGAACCCTAAACTATTTTTCGATAGTTCAAATTAACCAAATGAATGCAATACAATCAAAAGAAAATCTAAAAACTAAACTTGGTTTGCCTCCTAAGAAGCGCTTTGTTTAAGGGCGTTTAGCTCGACCACACTCCATTATCAACTTGGCTCTGGAGGTTCTGTGAACCTCCATTCATCTGTCTTGGGAACTTTATATATGGTTTCCTCCTTATCTCTAACTGGAATCACATACTTCCCTAACGCGGGTCCGTGACTTCCCGTACCGGCATGCTCAAATTCCATCTCATCCTCTCCCACTTTTAAGGTCAGCTTGTGATTCCTTACATCAATGACCATTATGTCAGTTGCTAAAAATGGTTGTCCAAGGATGATAGGTATAAAGTTCACCATCTTTACAGGCACATCTTCTAGAATCCCCAGGGGGTATCAGTATGTGTGGTCAGCCAGTTGCAATGTCATAGTAGTGAATTTTAAATTTCCTAACCCTAGATTTTTGCATAAGGTATAGGGCATCAGACTTACACTCGCGCCCAAGTCATAGAAGGCTTTGTTAATCAGGGTCGTCCCTATATAACATGGAATATAGAAGCTCCCTAGATCTTTTAGTTTTTGAGTGGTCTCCTTCCGGAGATAAGTGCTCGATTCCTCCGCGAGGGCCACTGTTTTAGCCTTTTCAACCTTCCTACGATGCGCCAGAATATCTTTCATGAATCCTGCGAACTGGGGCATTTGGTGCAACGCTTCGAGTATCGGTATCTCTACTGAGATCGACTTCAGCATGTCCAAAAATTTACCAAACTCAGTGTCCTTCGCATTAGTCAACCACTGTGGGAATGGTACAGTAAAGGGTGGTTGAGTTTTTGCGGCAGGTTCCCGATTTATTTCTTTGGCTTCTTCCTTCTCGGTCTCCCTCAAAGTTTCTCGCATTTCGGGTCTTAGCCCTTCTTCAACAACCGACCGGCTTGACATCTCTTTCAGAACCCTCCCACTTCACAGCATCACTTCCTTGCACTGCTCTACCGGATTAACCTCTGCCTTTCCTGGCAGCTTCTCTGGTACCCTGGAGATATGGTTTGCAATCTGAGCTACTTGAATCTCTAGCGACTTTTGCCTGTTTACAAGATCCCTTACAGACGACCCTAACTCTTCGATCATCGTATTTGTCTGAGAATGTTGCCGCTGAAATTCAATATTCGCCTCCTGTTGCGTTCGAATAAAGCTCAAGCATATTCTCCAGACAGGTGTCAGGCGGCCTTGGCTGCCCATTTCCTCCTGATTGTTGGAAACTTCCCATAGGAATAATTTGGGCGGTTCCTCCATCCGGGATTGAAAGTGTTGGAGTATGGGTTATTGGCCTTTCGATTTAGGTCGCCAACCACATCACAATGCTCAATCTGCTTTTTTGAGCTACCCTGCCCTCCACAGTAGTCCTCTCGATACACTGCTAGGTGGTCCATGAAGTTGATAGCATATCGTCCCATTGCAAGAGCTGGGTGACTACGTTCGGAAACCTATTGATGGTGGTTCTGGGCCACCTCTTATATTAACTCCTCTACTTCCTCGATAGTCTTGTTCATAAGTGCTCCTCCTGCGGCAGAATCGAGAGACATCTTTGTGGCGTACATGATCCCATTGTAGAAGATGTGGATCACCAACCACCTTTCCAGTCCATGGTGGAGGCATTGGTAAAGTAGCCCCTTGTAGCGATCCCTAGCTTCAAATAGGGACTCCCCCTCCTTCTGACGGAAGCTTGTGATCAGATGGTGCATGTGACAATTTTGCTTGGTTGGAAGTATTTGTTCAAGAACTTCTGCTCACATTGCTCCCATGTAGTAATACTTCTCGAAGGTAGGGAGTGAAGCCATGCCTTATCCTTATCCCGCAATGAGAATGGGAATAGGCTCAGGTAGATTTTGTCTGTAGGGCCGTCGAGCAGATCTCCAAGAATGACTCTAGGTGCCGGTTCGGGTCTTCAGTCACAACTCCCCTGAATTGACTCTGCTAGACCATATGTATGAGTGCTGGCTTCAGTTCAAAGTTGTTTGCCAAAATGGATGGTCTAGCTATACTCGGCCTAAATCCTCTAGTGCTAGGGGCTGCGTAATCCCGCAAGGGTCGGCTACCTATATTCACTTCGGATCTAGCTTGGTCCTCCATCTTCTTCTGTTCGGCTTTCCGACGATGATAGGTTTGTTCAATTTCTAAATCGATCGAAACCAGGTCTTCCAATCCTAAGCGTCTAAGCATACGAAGAACCGAGCCACAAAATTAGGAGTATTTACCTAAGATTTAGAAACAGAAAATAAACTAATCCAGCTAACTAATCAAAGAGCGAATAAGAAATAAAGAATCACTGCTAAAATAAAATAAAAACTAAATCTAGATATGAAAAATCTAAAAATTCAGATAAAAAAAAAAAATAAGCAAGTAAATAAATCTAACCTAAGTCCGATCCAACTATGCACTTTCTTGATTCGATATCGAATCAATTAATCCCTGGCAACGGCGCCAAAAACTTGATACACACAAACACGACCTCAAATCTCGCGATGGAGACCATTGAGGACTCGAAGTGCGCGCTCGCGCTCAACGCCTGCAAGTGCACGGATGTTGTCAAGTAATAAAAATATCTGTTGGTGCAGTGAGGCACCGAAATCGAACCTGTGTTTTGATTATAACAAAGACACAAAAGTTAAGTCTATTTTGTTTTCTCACGAGTTGAATCGAGTGTGCAGAAGATTGATATAGCTGGAGCTG
The DNA here is from genome assembly GCA_025175895.1 of Wurfbainia villosa. Lineage (NCBI taxonomy): Eukaryota > Viridiplantae > Streptophyta > Magnoliopsida > Zingiberales > Zingiberaceae > Wurfbainia > Wurfbainia villosa. The sequence goes on from CM046006.1 coordinate 40,105,898, forward strand.
AAGGCTAGCGACACCCGGAGGAAGCCGCGGTGGTCGGGCGATACTCGAGTTACTTCGAAGGGAGCCGAAGGAATCGAGTGGAAGGCCGAAAGCAAAAGCGACACGTAAGTATCGAGGTAAGCTCGTGTGTGCGAGAGTAAGTAAGGTCGTATCCTCTTTACGGGGATGATCTTAAGCGTAGATCTGACCAAAGACATCTTATAGATGGTCTAGGTCGAGATAGGATGGTCGACGACCATCGAAATTATGTTTTTATTGAGCTAACTTTGACTTGCAGCAAGCATCGATCATTGCCCGACTTGGAGGACTCATTGCGTGTATCGATCGATCGAAGGTCATCAATCGATCGATCTTTGCCATCGATCGTGATGATGGCTATCGATCGGTGATGGTCAATGATCAGATTCGAGGAGTCAAGGCTTATCACTCCACCTCAAAGCGGTTTGGTGTCCATTTGTGATTGGTTGAAGACCCACTCGAAAAGGGGCTCAAAGGCTATAAAAGGAGGGCCAAACCTAGGGTTTTAACAACAATTCTAAGCCTCCAAAAAGTCTCCGTTACGCTGCAACTCTCCGACAACGAAGTCCTTCCATTCCGACGTCTAGGTTTAACTCTTATTATTCTTGTACGTCGGTATTAGTTTTTCTTGTCATTTACATATCCGGAGCTTTTATCGTATACGAGGAGAGGGGGAGTGTCCCTCTACCTCAAGTTTTTGTGGTTCCTTCTTGTATCGATTAACTCCTACCTCTAACGAGGAGGAGTTCCTTTAGTGCTTTTGCCCTCCATACGTAGTCAAGGACCACTTGGGCCTTGGAGTAGTAGCCTTCGGCTACGAACCAAGTAAAACCCTTGTGTCGATTGTTTTTTTTTATTTTTACATTTCCACTGCAATTAACTAATTATCTCTCGAGTTTTAACGAAAGAAAAAGAAAAGGTTTTTCGCTATTCACCCCCCCTCTAGAGAACCGCATCGATCCAACAATTGGTATCAGAGCCGGGGGCGCTTAGATTTGGTGAAACCACCAATCTAACATTTTTTTTTACAGATTTGTTTTTCGTTCGTTTAAATTTTTCTCCCTTTTACTAATCCAAGGCGAAGTCTTGGTACTCTTCGTTGATTTTGTTTTGCAAGTATTCGCTTTTGAGTAGCCGGCGGTCAAAGCGGGCATAACTTTTTGTACAAGTTGACCCGACACGGTCTACCTACCGTCGAAGCCCTCGCGAATCTACACTTCTTATAGAGTTTACCCCGTAACAATTGTTTCGTTCGTCCTCAAAAATCGACGTTTAGTAGCCTTTCGGGGACATCGAAGGTTGTGAGTACTTACTTTTTATTTAGTTTCTCATTTCTTTGCTTAACTTTCTATTTTTCGTTTGTTTCTTTTTATTTCCCGCACTACTAATCCAAGACGCAAGTCTTGGTACTTTCGTGTGTTTTTTTTCGTTGCTAGGTCTTCTTTTTAGTCTCCTTGTTTTTTGTTCTAATGGCCCATCTCGAGGGTTTTAGCACCGTCCGACCTCCATTTTACAACGGAGATGATTTCCTTTATTGGAAAGGTCGGATGGAATGCTTTCTCAAAACCCAAATCGAGATGTGGATCATAATCCAAACGGGTTTCACACTTCCGACTAATGAAGTGGGTGACTCCTTGGATTATGATCAATGGACCGTTGCAACAAAACGACAAGTCGAAGCCGACGCCAAGGCAACACAAATCCTTCAATGCGGCCTATCCAAGGAAGAGCTAAATCGCGTCGGACCCTTCATAAGCGCAAAGGATCTTTGGACAAAGCTAATCGAGTTACACGAAGGATCGAATCAAGCTAAGGTTTGCAAACGTGATTTGTTATTCAATAAATTGTACACACTAAAAATACAGGAACACGAGTCCGTGACGCAACTCCACGCCCGTGTCCAAGACATAGTCAACAACCTACACGCAATCGGGCAAAAGGTCGAAAACCGCGACCTTATAAGGTATGTCCTAAACTCTTTTCCGAGGACTACCTTATGGGCATCCATGGTTGATGCCTATAAGGTCTCCAAGGATCTTTCTAAAATTAGGTTAGATGAACTCTTTTCCGATTTCGAATTACATGAACAATCCAACTCGGAACCCGAGAGGGGTATAGCCTTGTTTGCAGGTTCAAAGAAGAAGAAAATCGCAAGCAAGCCACCACCAACCGAGGAGGAAGACGAGTCCGAAGAAGTTGACCCGGAGTTGACTGCCGAACTAATGAACCTAGCTCGAAGGATAGCCAAGGGATGAAAGCGAACCACGACTCAACCCAACCAAGGTAAGCCTAAAAGTTCTAACATTAGGTGTTATGAGTGCAACAGGTTTGGACATATCAAGTCCGAGTGCCCCAAGCTCAACCACCAAGCACCTAAGCATAAGAAGGCCCTCAACGCGACATGGGAAGAAGCGTCATCCGAAGAAGACGAAGACCACGTCTTCATGGCGAAATCAATTGAGTCAGACACGGAGACCGAACTTGAGTCAGAACCTGAGGATGACTCGGACTACGAAGCTACCTTCAAGTCAAGCCACGGATACGCATCCGGTTCAAAAGATACCCTTAAGATGAGTCGAGCTTTATTTAATACTTTACATAATACGGTTAGGTTTTTGTCTAGGAAGTTAGCTAAGTCCGAGTCGAAGGTCGAGACCCTTGTTGAGGAGGTTAAACTCCTCAAACAAGAGGTCTCCCTAACCTCTTCGACTAGTCGAGTTCAAGAGAAGGACTCAACTCGAGTTGAAAAGCTCGAAGTTGAGAACTCTCTCTTGAAAAGTCAAGTCGAAGATCTTAGGAACACGTTGGAAAGGTTCACATCGGGATCGAAAGGACTTGACCTCCTACTTGGATCTCAAAGGGCCGTGTACAACAAGGCTGGACTCGGGTTTAACTCAAACACGACTAATAGGTCGTATATGTCGATTGTAAGTCGACATAAGAAACATGTCCAAGCATGGGTCCCTAAGAACTTTTTGATTTCAACTCTAGGATCCAACCCGTACTGGGTTCCCAAGGACCAAATCCACTATGTGGATAGACCGAACCGATTCAACGGTCTAGGGGGAGCCAGTACAAAACATGTTTGTGCTTTAACTTAGAAATTGCATGTTTTAACTTAGAATGTTTATGCTTTAACTTAGAAATTGCATGCTTTAACTTAGAAAGTTTGTACTTTAAAACTTGTGAACTCACTTAGAACAAAAACATAACCAACTAAAATTTTTCGAAAAGATTGAGCCTCGGGGAGCCTCTTTTCAAAAAACATAACCAACTAAAATTCTTGAAAAGATTGAGCCTCAGGAGCCTCTTTTCAAAAATAACTAGTTAGGACGAGGAAATAATTTTAGGTGAGTCAAGTCATCATTTTCTTGAAAATGGCTTTGTCTAAGGAAGTGGTCGATGATCCGATAAAGAAGGCCCTCGTGCCTCGCCACGACTGAAGCCATGATCTTGAAAAGGTAAACTTGACAAGCCTAGGGTTAAATCCAAATCTAACATAAAATTACTTGAACCTAAATCCACTCAATCAACTTAATTGAAAGTCATCTCAAAAAACACATAAGTATAACATGCTTGATCATATAGACTCCGGTGAGATGACCTAGGGTTAACAACTTACAACCAATTTTCTTAACAAAAATCTAACATCCAATCCAACCACCTTGTGTGTAGGATCAATGGATGTTGGACAGCGGTTGCTCCCGACACATGACCGGGGATCAACTCAAATTTGCAAAGCTTCGATTCAAACGACAAGGATCGGTAGCCTTTGGGAATAACGGCAAGCTCAAAATCATCGGATCAGGTGATATCGAGCTTAACACGAATTTTGTTATTAAAAATGTATTACTTGTAGAGAATTTTGAATATAACTTACTTAGTGTAAGCCAATTGTGTGATAATAACTATAAGGTTATATTTCTAGAAAATGAATGCGTAATTAATACCAACGAAACCTCTAAAACAATTCTTAAAGGAACTAGAAATAACAACATTTATACGATCAACTTAACCAACTCCTCAACTAAGTGTCTTATGACACGGCAAGAGGAATCATGGTTGTGGCACCGACGACTCGGTCACTCGCACCCAAGACTCGTCCACAAGATGAGTCAGAGTGGCTTAGTCAGAGGCTTACCCAATCTCAACAATTTGGTTAATAAAATCTGTAATGCTTGTCAACAAGGAAAACAACCTAGGACACAAAACAAGTTAACTAACCAAGAACGAACCTCAAGTGTACTTGAGCTCCTGCATATGGATCTATTCGATTCACATGGAGCCAAGTCTCTCAATAGAAGTCAATATTGCTTAGTCATAATTGACGACTACTCCAGGTTTACCTGGGTTAGGTTCATCAAACATAAAAATGATACCCTAGATCAATTAATCAATCTATTCAAATTAATCGAGAATCAAAAAGACCTTAAGGTTAAAAGACTTAGAAGCGATCATGGTGGTGAATTCGAAAATCAAAGGTTCACCGACTTCTATAACCTAAACGGATACCACCATGAATTCTCTTGCCCTAGGACCCCTCAACAAAATGGCCTAGTGGAGCGGAAAAACCGAACTCTACAAGAAGCCACTAGGACCATGTTGAATGAATACGACCTACCCGATAGATTTTGGGCAGAAGCCGTTAGCACGGCTTGCTATGTCCAAAATAGGATCCTTATGGTAAAGAGGCACCTTAAGACCTCGTACGAGATTTATCATGATAAAATACCTAACATCAAGTACTTTAGGGTATTTGGGTGTAAGGTACATATCCTAAACACTAAGGATTACCTAGGGAAATTTACATCCAAAACCATGACCGGAATCTTTCTAGGATACTCGACTACAAGTAGAGCTTATAGAGTATATAACCACGACACCCTTAGAGTCGAGGAGACTATCAATGTAGTATTCGATGAGGGACATGAACCTACAAAACCCCCGGCAACCCCAATTAGCGAGCCGATTCATACTAGACCTAACTCTGATCCGGAGATCAGGTCTAGTGTTAATCCTAACCTAGGTCAACCTAGTCACTCTATTGATCAAGTGATAGATGACTCCAACCAAACTAGTGTTCAACCAAGTCACCCCATTGATCAAGCATTAGGTGACACAAACCCAACCCAATCTAGGATTCAGACTAACCACCCTATCGATCAAGTAATAGGAGATCCTAATCTAGGAGTTCGAACTAGAGCATCCTATAGGAACCTTAGTCAAATTTCCTTAATTTCAAAGATAGAACCCAAATCAATTGAACAAGCTCTTCTTGATCCCGATTGGATTATTGCAATGCAAGAAGAGCTAGCTCAATTTACTAGGAATGAAGTGTGGGAATTAGTACCACCACCTAAAGACAAAACGATAATTGGAACAAGGTGGGTGTTTCGAAATAAGCTTGATGATAAAGGTGAAGTAGTTAGAAACAAGGCTCGGTTAGTCGCCAAAGGATTTAGCCAAGTCGAAGGCTTAGATTACGACGAAACCTATGCCCTAGTAGCTAGACTCGAATCCATTCGAATGTTGCTAGCTTATGCCGCACATCGAGGATTTAAGCTGTTTCAAATGGATGTTAAGTCGGCATTCCTAAATGGATACATTAAAGAAGAAGTTTATGTTAGCCAACCCCCTGGATTCGAAAATCTAGATAAACCCGACCATGTTCTAAAACTTAAGAAAGCTCTCTATGGACTTAAACAAGCTCCTCGAGCTTGGTACGAGAGACTTTCAATCCATCTTAAGTCAAAAGGGTTTAACCAAGGCTTAGTTGACCCAACTCTCTTTGTAAAAACCTTAGGTAAAGAAATATTCATAGCTCAAATTTACGTAAACGATATAATTTTTGGAACCTCTAACTCAGCCTTACTAAACGAGTTCATTTCTCTCATGGAAAGTGAGTTCGAAATGAACTTGGTAGGCGAGTTAAGTTTCTTTTTAGGTCTACAAATTAAACAAACTAAGGATGGTATATACCTATATCAACAAAAATACACTAAGGAGTTAATTAAAAGATTTGGAATGCAAGACGCTAAGATAATAAACACCCCAATGGCGATTAATGTTAACATAGGAGAAGACCTAGAAAGTAAGTCCATTGACTTAAAATACTATAGGAGTGTAATAGGGAGTCTCCTGTACTTAACTGCAAGCCGACCTGATATCTTATTTGCAGTAAGTATGTGCGCCAGATTTCAAACTGTGCCAAGGAGTCTCACCTAACCCTAGTTAAGCGTATCCTTAGATATCTAAAGGGTACACTTAATGTCGGTATTTGGTATCCTAGATCTACCGAGTTCGAACTAATCGGCTACTCCGATTCGGATTATGCCAGTAGTAAACTCGACAGAAAGAGCACGAGTGGTTGTTGTCAACTACTCGGCTCGAGTCTAGTGAGTTGGTGCAGTAGGAAGCAACATTGTGTTGCCTTGTCTACCACCGAAGCTGAATACATCGCGATGGGTGAGTGTGTCACTCAGCTTCTTTGGATGAAGCACACCCTCTGCGACTTTAAGTTAGACTTTACGAATACTAAACTTCACGTAGATAACATTAGTTCAATTAATCTTACAAAGAATCCAATATGTCACTCTAGGACCAAACATATAGAAGTCAAACACCATTTCATTCGAGAACATGTGGCCAACGGAGCCATACAACTCGAGTACGTCGAATCGAAATCTAACCTAGCAGACCTATTTACTAAACCCCTACCCGAAGCCGAATTTAGTCTATTAAGACGAAAATTGGGCATGTGCGTAATAGAATAAGAACTTGCAAACTATATTTTCTTACTACTATTTCTTATTTTTCATTTTGATGGAACTAGCATAGGACATACCTTAGATAACATGCACCTATAGATTTAAGGAGCCACTCACAACACATAGGACTAATGTGTTTGTGTACTTACCCACGTAGATGGGCATGAAATGTTAGGACCCTACTCCAGGTTCCAAGATGTAGATCAAGTGCGTCAATATGAACCTCGGAGTATAAATATGCAACTAATATTAACCAACTCTAATCAGGACTTGTTGATAATATCATTTCAATCAAGTCAAACTAGAGTTGAACATTTAGATGAATTATTTTCACATACTATTTTTAAAATCATCATGCTTGGACTTAGGGTTTTCTTAAAACCCCCCCACTTTTTCCTTGATTTATGTCAAAAGGGGGAGAAAAGGCCAAAGTTAAGGTTCAAGAAAAGGCCAAAGTTCAATTTCAAATTTTTGAAATTGATAACTTAACTTAAAACTTTGATTCTGGCCTAAGTTAACGGGGAGTAAGGTTTAGGTTTCAACTCTTCGGAATTGAAAACTTTAAAGGCCCAAGTTAAGAAATCAAAAGTTAAACCTTTTGAATAATAAACCTTTTGACTTAACTTTTGATTACTTAACTTCCACTTATTTTTGACTCTAAGAAGCCTAACTTAACTTTTGTGTTTGGAGAACTAAAAGTTTTTTTCAAGTACTCACCCTCGGTCAAGGAGGAGGGTTCCTCTAAGGGAAGAACTTGAGAAATATTTTTACTACTCCTACTTTTGCTTCTTGTCTTTACTATTTCATGCACTTAATTTCCTTAACTTTGTGTGTTTTTGCCATATATCAAAAAGGGGGAGATTGTTGGTGCAGTGATGCACCGAAATCGAACCTGTGTTTTGATTATAGCAAAGACACAAAAGTTAAGTCTATTTTGTTTTCTCACGAGCTGAATCGAGTGTGCAGAAGATTGATATAGCTGGAGCTGAAGGCTAGCGACACCCGGAGGAAGCCGCGGTGGTCGGGCGATAGTCGAGTTACTTCGAAGGGAGCCGAAGGAATCGAGTGGAAGGCCGAAAGCAAAAGCGACACGTAAGTATCGAGGTAAGCTCGTGTGTGCGAATGTAAGTAAGGTCGTATCCTCTTTACGGAGATGATCTTAAGCGTAGATCCGACCAAAGACATCTTATAGATGGTCTAGGTCGAGATCGGATGGTCGACGACCATCGAAATTATGTTTTTATTGAGCTAACTTTGACTTGCAGCAAGCAAGCATCGATGCCGGCTTGGAGGACTCGATCGGCATCGATCATTGCCGAAGGTCATCAATCGATCGGATCGCCATCGATCGGTGATGATGGCTATCAGTCGACTGATGGTCAATGATCAGATTCGAGGAGTCAAGGCTTATCACTCCACCTCAAAGCGGTTTGGTGTCCATTTGTGATTGGTTGAAGACCCACTCGAAAAGGGGCTCAAAGGCTATAAAAGGAGGGCCAAACCTAGGGTTTTAACAACAATTCTAAGCCTCCAAAAAGTCTCGTTCTGTAACTGACTCTCCCATTCCGATGTCTAGGTTTAACTCTTATTATTCTTGTACATCGGTATTAGTTTTTCTTGTCATTTACATTTTCGGAGCTTTTATTGTATACGAGGAGAGGGGGAGTGTCCCTCTACCTCAAGTTTTTGTGGTTCCTTCTTGTATCGATTAACTCCTACCTCTAACGAGGAGGAGTTCCTTTAGTGCTTTTGCCCTCCGTACGTGGTCAAGGACCACTTGGGCCTTGGAGTAGTAGCCTTCGGCTACGAACCAAGTAAAACCCTTGTGTCGATTATTTTTTTTATTTTTACATTTCCGCTGCAATTAACTAATTATCTCTCGAGTTTTAACGAAAGAAAAAGAAAAGGTTTTTCGCTATTCACCCCCCTCTAGCGAACCGCATCGATCCAACAATATCAATCCCACAGGGACTAAGATTTCAAGTATCGATTTGTCCAGTGGATGTGTTGTTGTTCGGATTGGTAATCTGAGGGTTCACGAATGAGAGGTTGTTGGTCGTTCGAACAAAGTACGGTGTCACACGGAAGAAGAGAGAAGGTTGCTACAAGTATTTGAATGGGATTCTAGGACTTCAGTTTCATTTGTGTGTTGTAGAACATGCTATCAATCGAATGTATCTAGATTTTCTAGCTAGGGTTTTGTGGAAAGGACATTATATACTATGGTACGAGGATGCCGAATCGATCCCTGCGATGAGCCTGAAACGAGACACATTACTGACTCTATAACATCCTTCTATCCACAGTTGCAGGCGATGAGGCCAACCTTTAGGTTTCTCTTAATATCCCCTAAATATTAGATATGAGGATTGTCACTCCTCATATCGTCTACGCACAAAAGATAGAAAACCAAAACACAAAGCTATAGATCTAATTAAACAAGCATTCAACTGCAAATAGATTTCAAGAACGGAAACATATTTGAAATAGCAATGTTCTACTCAACACAAACTACTCCCTAATCCTAGAATCGAAGAATATACTCCATGGATACAAGAAGAGAGTCACAATACATTCTAGAATTCATGAGTAAAACGATAAACGTGCAAGAAATAGGAATTACAATGTAATTGTAGTTCTTCCCTCTGGCATTGTGGTGCTGATCTTGATCCTCGAGCGGCTCTCTCCTTCCCCGATGCGAGTTTCCAAAGCTTGTTAGGGCTCCGGAGTGTCATCCCGATCAACGTGCCCACTAGGGTTTGGGCGGAGCTTTCCTTATATTGACATCACACCGGATCACTGTGAAATCTGGAAAAATCCCTAATCGCATCAAATCATTTGGCCGCCACATGGCTGTGTGAAAACACATGGCTTGGTCGTGTGTCGGGTTGTGGCGGCCGTTTTCGCCTTCTGAACATGGCCGTGTGTAACCACATGGTCTGGTCGTATTCCCTTCTGCGTCTAGCTGCCAAATGTCTTCTTTTTTCTCTGTAAGTGTGCCATTAGCCCCACGAAATGCTAACCTGTACACAAAAGTATACAGAGCAGATCTCTGAACCAGAAAATAGGAAATGCATGGACAACGAAGTAAAATATGCATGAAACCAACATAAAATGTGATGAGATGTGAGCGAAAACTACTCCTAAAACCCTATATATTTTGCTCACATCAGTCTCATTTTGGCTCTAGTGGCCCAAGGAGATTTTTCTTCTTCCCCTTCTTGATGTGTTTGAATCTTTCTCGTGGGGGAGCAAGATATTTGCTCACTTTATGCCTCCTCCCTTGTGTTCCATCATCACCACATCTCTTAAATCTCGCTCGTGGAGGGGTAAGATATTTACTAGCTTCCTTCCTTGGTTCAAGATTGAACATGCTTATCTTCACAGAATTATCAGGAGTTTGATCATAGTATTCCATTTTGTCCAAATGCTGTAAATAACGTAACTCACCATGGGCATTCTCACCAAAAGATTGATTAGTAGATTCTATTATGTCGAATGAAATTTTATCATTACAAATCACTAAAAGAGCTTCGCTATTGGTAATTGAAGTTTTGGTGAGGGTTAAGGTAGGATCTTCTAGATTCTTGAGGTTAGGAGGTGTTTTGATTGAAGCAATGCACTCCTTGATTAAAATATCAATTATATAATCCTCAAGTTCTTCTTCAAGTGGTGATTGCATGGATTGCCCTTCTTTACTTCCTATGTCATCTACGTCTTCCTCATCCATTCGCTCACAGTGAGTCTCCGCCATATTAGGTGTAATCCAGTCATCAAAGCCACCTTCTTGTCGTTTGGTTTCTTCTCTTGCTAGATCTCATTGCATAATCTCCGCAAATTGTCGACTATGCTCCTCGCATTCCCTAATAAAATTGGCTAGCAAGGCTTCTAAGCGAGGACTTAGTTCTGGATAAAATTCACATGGTGATTCATAGCTCTCGTACTCACTTGGGAAATAATATTGAGGGTTCAAGTAGCCAGAGTCATAACTATATAAATAGGCCTCATCTCGTGGCCACTGGTTGTAATCATAAGTGACATCTTCTTGTTCAAATTTCGAAGGTTCAAATATATCCGGACAATCGTTAATGGTATACCACATTTCACAATAATGCTCACAATAAATGTTATCGAAACATACAACATTAAATTGACCATAATCATGAGTAAAAGCATGCATTTTTATAATCAGGAAAATATAGAAAAGGAAAGGAACAACAGTGCCTTGGCAAGAGTCTTAAAAAAAATGCTAAGAAAATAACTAAAAGAAAAACTTTTACAAAATAACTAAAGCTAGAAGAAAACTAAGATCTAAATTAGTACTAAATTAAACTGGAGCACTAAACCAGATGAAGAAAAACTAAAAAAACTGAAATAAAGCAAGATGTCTACTAAAATTAATCTAAACTAAATTTAAATAATTAAAAGTCTAAAACTAAAATAATTAAAATAAGAAAAAAAATAAGAAAACAAATCTACCCTAAGTCCGATCCAATTGTCCACTATCAATTCGATATCGAATCAACAGTCCCCAATAATGACGCCAAAAATTTGATGCACACGAATGCGACCTTAAATCTCATGATTGGAACCGTCGAGGACTCGAAGTGCGTACTCGCGCTCAACATCCGTAACTGCACAGATGTCGTCAAGTAATAAAATGATTATCGATCCCATAGGAACTGAGATTCGAGTACTGATTGTTCAGTGGACGTGTTGTTGTTCGGATTGGGAATCCTAGGGTTCACGAATGAGAGGTTGATGGTGGAATTAACTCAAGTACGGTGTCACATAAAGGAAGAGAAGTTTTGCTACGAGTCTTTGAATGGAATTCTAGGACTTTGGTTTCTCCTATGTATCGCAGAACACACTAACAATTGAATGTCGTCTAGATTTCTAACTACGATTTTGTGGAAGGGACATTATACACTTCCCCGATGAGCTTTCGCATATATCGAGAACTACCTCTGCCATACCAGGTCGACCCTGGCTTTAGGAAAGGGTAGGCAGTACGAGGATGCCAAATCAATCCCTGTGACGAATCGAAACGTGTCTCGTTTCTGACTCTATCACACCCTTCTATCCGCGGTTATCGGAGAGAGGTCAACCCCTAGGCCCTTCTTTAGTTCTCCTAAATCTTTGATACGAGGGCTTTCACCCCTCGTATCGGCTATGCACAATAGATAGAAAGCTAAAATGAAAAACTATCAATCTAAACAAACATCAATTGCAAATATGAATTCAAGAATAGAAATATATTTGAAATAACAAATTCTACACACACAAACTACTCCCTAATCCTAGAATTGGAGAATCTACTCCATGAATACGAGAAGAGAAACACAAAGCATAATCGAATTCATAGAGACAATGTAAATTGCACAGGGAACGTGAATTATAATGCACTGTGGCTCTTCTCTCTGGCATTGAAATACAGAACTTGATCCTCGCACTTTCTTCCTCCCAGTTGTGAGTTTTCGGTGCTCTTTAGGGCACCGGTGTGCTGTCTTGGCCGTCGGGCCTCCCCCTAGGGTTTGGGCGTAGCTTCCACTACAAAAAAAATCCTTTTTTGGCGACGAATTTTGCAACGAAATTTGTAAAAAAATTCGTTGTAAAATTTTTTGCAACGAAAAAATTTTCGTTGCAAACAATTCGCCGCAAAATTCTACAACGAAAAAATAAATTTCGTCGCCAAATTGCAACGAATAATTATTTTGTTACAAAATTCGTCGCCAAATTTGGCAACGAATAAATGTTTTCGTCGCCAATTTGGCGATGAAAAAGACAATTCGTCGCAAATTTTTACGACGAATAACACTTTTCGTCGCCGAATTCGGCGACGAATAATTATTTTCGTCGCCGAATTTGGCGACGAATTACACATTCGACGCTAAATTAGCGAAGAATAAAATTTTTCGTCGCCAAATATGCGACGAAAATTTTATTTGTCGCAAAAATCTCCCATCCACTGCCGGGCATTATAATGAAATTTGGCGACGAAATATTATTTTCGTCGCCAAATTGGAGACGAAAAATATATTCGTCGCCAAATTCTGATGAACGGAATTAACAAATAAAATTAAATTTGGCGACGAAAAAAAAAATTTGTTGCCAAATTCTGATGAACGAAATTAACAAATAAAATTAAATTTGGCGACGAATTTATTTTCGTCGCCAAATTTGCGACGAAAATAATAATTCGTCGCCAAAAATTTCACTAGCAATGATCGATTAATACTTGATCAGCTAATGCTACTCGGCTACGGGCGTTACGTGAGTTGTTGAGATGGCAATGAGATCATATCCATTAGTCTATCACATCAAGAGTCGATCGTCATCACGGCACGAAGGGTTCTCAGAATCACATAAGATATCAATGATCGCCATTATCTACCAGTCGACTGATGGCCAAACAATTTTGGGCAGTCGAGTGAATGTCTACATCAGTCGACTGATATATATAAATTTGCAACGAAAATTGTATTTTCGTTGCAAATCTGGAGGAAAACAAATTTACAAATTAATATTTTTTCAACCATTTCAACAAACACACAACAATATAAACACAATTATACAACAAACAATAATATGGAAATCAAACCAATTTATACAGATAACAAACATCTAAATTAAAGGTCTATCGTATGTATCATTATCATCCGGCAACAGTTAAATACAACAAACTTATAAAAACATAAATATGGCATATGTCATAAGTCAAGAAGCTAACAAATAAACTTTCACAAATATAGTCAAAGATAATCAACATCATCACCATCGTCATCAAAAAAAACATCATCATTTTCTCCATTACAGGGATCAGGCGGAGGAGGAGTAGAGCAAGAAGGAGGAACTTGATTTGAGCTAGAGCAGAATCAAGATGTTGCATAATAAACATTTGTTGCCTTTGAACTTCTCATCTTTTCATTTAAGTCTTGAACTTTACAGCGTTACATCTCGATTCAGTTTCCTTCTGCGCTAGTAAATCTCTCAAATGATTAACCTCTTCGATTAATTGGATAACTTGGGCCTTTGATGCTGGAGAGGATGAAGAAGAAGCACCAGGGACTTATAGGATCGACTCAAAGAGCCGAGTCCAAGTATTCTTCCACTTTTTGGTCCTCCAGATGCTTCGAGCCATAAATTTATATTGCTAACAGATGGCTCCGATTCGACTCCATCCTCACTTGCTCCCAAATTTCTTTGTGAAAGTTCGTCATATTTCTCCTATTGTGAAAGAAAAAAGAATTAAATATTAACATAAGAAAATTAAATTTTTACAATCACACACCTTTATTGTTCTAGCTTTTTCACCACTCCATGTTTTATCCTTTTTTTGAAATGTATGGGTGAAAGTGTCAATAAATAATGGCTCTGTTCCCGTCTCCTTGGCCTAAACAAAATAAACAGTTAATATGTATAAATTAGTGAGTATTAGATTATAAAATCATAAATTGAAAGTACTCACCAATCGATGTCTATGCTCATCGACATTTATGGATCCTCCCGCATACGTGGCAGACATAATGTCGGAGTTAAAATTCTGATTTTGCTTATTTTGTTCACTCCTCCGCTTACTTTCATCAGATCCCCAATGTGCAACAATTTTATTCCAATTATCCTCAGTTATACAGTGGGGTTTCTTATTTCTAGTTTTTGCATGATTTAGTATGTTTCGAATATGATCACCATATTTTTTCTTAAAAATCCTCCTAATCTCTAGTGTTTCAGTCTCCTTCCAAATAAATACCCGCTGCATTGATCCAAAATAAAAATTTATTATATTAATTGCAATTTCATATACTAAATATTGAAATAAATTACCTTGAACTCATTCCACCACAAAACTTTAATATCTTCCGGTGTGCTTGTATAAGTCATAGAAGCGCCGCCCCAATGATTATTCACTATTTTATTCATCTCGTGAATAACACGTACATAATTTGTAAATCTAACAAAAACCAAAAACAAACTCCGTTATATACTTTTTAAAAAAAAATTATTGTATTAAAATTTTAATATAGATATTATAAAACTTGAATACTTACGAGTCTCCACGCGGAGATATAAACTCTCTTGTATCTTCCCTCTCCACGAGTGTTTGTTGTACCGGGGAAGAAACATTAGCAGGTATATGTTGCGAATCAGAGGATCCTGCAACTGGGGAAGAGGTGGAGGGCACATTTCCTGCAAGAGCATCAGAATGTGCGGGTGCTGAAGCAGAGGAAGACTGTGATCTTCCATCACTAGTATGTCTATGACTGCCACGTCGAAACTAACAATTATTATTATTAGAAGAATATTACAGGGAAAACAAATGTAGTTGCATATTGAATTATTAATAAGAAGAATATGAAAATATTACCATATTCACAACAACTGGATGACCCTCAATAAAAAAAAGTTCATTAGCATATCAAATATATAGATTTTCAAATAACATAGTAAAATAAAACACAAATGGTATTCAATAAATTAAAAGGTAAATTACCAATAATTAGAAATCGAAGTCTGCAATAAAATTTTTGGCCTGATAATCCGTCTAATCTTTATCGTCATCATCATCGTCATCGTCATCGTTATCGTCATCGTCATCGTCATCGTCATTGTCATTGTCAGCGTCATCGTCATCGTCATCCTCATCCTCATCATTGAAATCTTCATCTTCATACTCATTCAGTTCACTTGCATCAACGTCTATTACAATCCCACTGGGATCTCGTAACGTTGAAATATTATACTCTTCGATATGAAATATATTGACAACTTCATCTTGTTGATAGGCTATGCCCTCCCAATGTTCCTCAATTTTATTACGTGCTTTGGTTTTACAAACTGCCCACCAATCACTTTTGTCTCGTCTCATACTAGGATATGAAGCATAAAATACTTGAATCGCTTGCTGTGCTAATACAAATGGTTCGTACCTCTTGTATATTTTTTTGTAGTTAATTTCAACCAAATTAAACTGTGGATGCACCCTTATGCCTTTGATAGGGTCAAACCAACGACACATAAATAAAATAACTCGCAAATCTGAGCCTGGATACGCTACCTCTAAAATTTCATCCAGCAAACCGTAAAATTCATTTCTTGCACCTCCATCAATAGATTACTGAACACAAACTCCGCTATTCATTATGGTGAATGTGAGATGTAACTAAGGTATTTATACTTTACCACAAATATTTCATGCAATTTCTACCCAAGGTTAAGTATTATCAAAAACACCCATCATGATCATAAAACAAATATCATCCATAGTTGAACATCATGATCATAAATCAAATATTATCCCAACATTATCATAAAGATCATAAGTCAACCATTTATCATGATATGAAATAAGTCCACTTATGGTTAACTATCCTAGGTTTCTCTAACCCTTAAGGATTGACTTGGAAACCCAATATAGATTCATTCTAATAGGGTTCACCAAGTACTCCTTTGGGATCCATTTCCTAGCTACCATTGTTGATTTAGATTGTCCTCTAGCAATTAAACAATGGTAAGCTTTTTCATTCTTATTTCCCATATAACCTACGCCCTTCTTGTTGAAACTAGCTCTTTGGCTCCCAATGACCATATTTAGAGTATTTGAGCCAATTGTAAATTTTTCAAGGGCTTTAGTAAGAAAATCTACCTTTTCCCTTCGAATCATATTCTCTTCTAAGCATGCATCATTAACACTAGAAGAAGAAATATTTTCATGTGAGCATGCATTTTTAAGTTTTTCTTTTAGGGACTTGATTTCATTTAGCATGCATTTGTTTTTCTTCTTAGCACTAAATAAATCCCTAGTTAAACTAGAAATCATGGAAATAACCTTTTTAGGAGGGAGATTTGTTACCTTACTTACCCAATCCTCTTGTTCTGAATCCGAGGTAGATGATCCCCCTTCACTTGAGCTCTCCTCCTCACTTGTACTTCCTTCTTGTTCGGATGAGGTGGAGGCTATGTCATCCATTCCCATGAGTGCGAAGTGGGAGACTATTTCTTCTTCCTCCGATGAAGATGGATCATCCCACGTAGCCTTTAAATTATGCATTTTTGCCTTCCCCTTTTCTTTTGATTTCTTTTTTTTTCTTTCTTCTTCCCTTCTCTCTTCTTGTCTTTCTTCTTGTCTTCCTTTGCTTTATTCAAAAGAGCACATTCATCTCTCATGTGCCCCTCTCTTTGGCAATTATAGCAAATGATTTTCCTTTGCCTTCTTCCCCTATCATGAGATTTCTTAAATTTAAAATTTTTCAATGAATGTCTCACCTTCCTTACCATATATGCTCTTCATTGCTATTCATTGATGAGGAAGATTCGTCATTGGATGAGGAGGGTGGAGTCTCCTTCTTCTTCTTTCCTTTGTCGGCTACTAGCGCCACTCTCCTTGATTGAATTATGGGCTCTTCTACTATACCTTCAAGTCTAGTTTCGTGAAGCTCCATAGTAGAGAAAAATTCTTCTAGAGTACTTACCTCTAGATTTCTTAAGATGTAAAATGAATCCACCATAGAGCTCCATTTCGATGATCGGGGGGAAGGCATCAATTGCTTTCATTATCATGTCTCTATTTGAAAGCTTCTCCCTTACACTAGATAAATCAGTGATTATTTCATTAAACCTGGAATTGCAAAGATAGTACCTTTTCTCCTTTGTCTAGTTTGATATTATTGAGTTGAGAGTGGAGAAGGTCCCTTCTAGCTAGCTTGGCTTCGAATGTGCCTTCATGAAGCTCCACTAGCTTTTCCCACATTTATTTGGTTCTAGAGCACTCGCCAATCCTATTAATCTCTTGTTGAGGTAGCACATTGTAGAGATGGTGTTTTGCTTTTGAATTCGCAAGGTGCTCCTCTCTTTGCTTCTTTGTCCATCTTGATTTCTCTAGTAGTCTCCCTTCTTCATCCCCATGAACTTCGAAATCGTTTTCCATAATAATCATTATTTCAAAATCCATTTCGAAGAATACCTGCATATGCTTTTTCCACCAAGCAAAGTCCCCTTTGAATTTTGGCGGGTGGATGTTGGAGCCGACCATTTCATTGATTGTTGCAGCGGTGAGTCCAGTGATAATCTCCTCGCTCTGCTACCACTTGTTGAAGGATCGAGGCCCGGCTAGAAGGGGGGTTGAATAGCCCTCATTGTCGTAGATGGAATTTGGTCATTCTTAATCATCTACAAACAATTAGTGTAGTGGAATATATGCTAAACAAAAAATAATTAAAACAAATACAAGAAGTAAAGAGGGCAAACTCAAAGTAAAAGGTGTAACGTGGTTGACGACCCTTGCCACTAATTACTCCCCAACTAAATCACTAATCTCTCCTTTAGCCCAAGACAGGGTGGAGGTAAACCTTCTTACACAATCTCTCTCTCTTACAATATAATTGAGATAAAAACAAGGAAGAGGAGAGTAAAATGTTTAAGACACTTGGGAGTATGAATATTAGTGAAGCACTAACCTCCCAAAGGCACCCAAGCCCTCTTTTTATAGAGAAGAGGGCTTTCTTTCCGTTAGGCATGCAACAGTCGACTACTGCATGCATCAGTCAACTGTCGTCGTTCCAACGGCTTCTGACCATGCCAGTTCGCAGTCGTCACAACCAACGACACTCTGATCAGTCAATTGATCATGGCCATCAGTCAACTGATTAATCCATAAGTTGAGTGATCCAGGCAATCAGTCGACTCAAAAACCTTCAGTGCCCACGACCACCTTCAGCAGTCGATTGTCATCCCTTGGCAGTAGACTGATTGTGCAGCAGTTGACTACCAAACCCTAGCAGTCGACTCCTGGGCCAGAAGTCCATCAGTCGAACATCAGTTGATCTTCAGTCGACTGTGTTAGGACCTGTGTGCCCGCTAGAGGGGGGGGTGAATAGCGTCGTGCTATACGTTGATGAAATTTGTTCGCGTTCGCTTTCCTATGATTGTTAGTACACAGCGGAATATAGAAATGACACAACAATCACAATAACAAGCATACAAACACAAGGATATAACGTGGTTCGGAACCGAATGGTTCCTACTCCACGGATCGAGCTATAAAGAGCTCTAGTGATGCACACGCAATCACTAATCACAAATAACTCCTTCTCGACACAAGTCGGAGGTGGAGAAACCTCGTACAAGGATTACACTAAGTAATACAAAAGATACAAGCTAATACAAGTAAGAAATATAATGCAAGTAAAGAAAAACACTTTATAAGAGCACTTTGGTTGCTTATCTTTTATTGCCTTGGACTAGCCTTGAAGGACTGGAAAAGCACCAACTCTTCCCCTTCAAATTTCCCAAGAACACCTTGCTTGAAACCCTCCACGAACAACTGCTTTTAACCTACATCGGGCAGGATTTCCACCGATCAGTCGACTGCCATAAGTCACCAGTCGACTGATGCCACTGTTGTCGTGAGACAATAGGTCGATCCACGATGGAAAAACTCCAACGGATCTCTTGGCAGTCGACTGCCAACATTGGTAGTTGACTGCCAGCCACGTAGTCGAATGCCCAGTCGGCTACGGAGCATTCTGTATGGTGAACTAGCAATGATCGCGCCTCGCGCGATCATTGTCGACATCGATCACGCTCTAATGAGCAGTCGACTGCTAGAGCAATTTCAGCTCTAAACTGACAGTCGAACTCAAGTCGACTCACGAGAGTCGAACCAGCCATAATGCCAGTCGATTGCCAACCTCAAACATGAGGTTTTAGCCCAAGTATGGTGCCCCCATACTTGCTATACCACCCTTAGCCTAGACCTAAGCCTTCTAGCCACCTCCATCAGCCTCACGCCTCTCGGATCCCTCCAAGTCATCCATGACTTGTTCATCCATCGCGCTAGCCTTCAGGTGCTTCCATCGGCTATGTTATGCTAAAGGTGTCTACACTGCCAAGGCACATTGGACTTACGCCGCCAAGACTCCGCTTGGACTTTACGCCGTCAACCATTGGACTTATGTTGGCAAGACTCTACCCTTGGACTTTACGCCGCCAATATCAAACCCCTTGGACTTCTCAAATGCCAAGACTCAAGCATGGACTTTCCCTTGCCAACCCATGTTGGACTTTCCATGCCAAGACCCATGCTTGGACTTCCCTTGTGCCAAGTACTCAAGACTTGGACTTTCCCAAATGCCAAGTGTCCCACTTGGACTTTCCATGCCAAGTACCCATGACTTAGACTTTACCTTGCCAAGACCCATGCTTGGACTTTCCCATAATCACATGGTCAACCCTAGTCAACCATTAAAGTCTCCCTCGAGTCAAACTCGAGTTTGGTCAATTATAACCTGGGTCGATTGTATAAACAATCTCCCCAAAACATTAACCGACATCAATGTCAAACATACTATGTCAAACCACTTTGTCAAACATCAAAACATCACTCGAGTCAAACTCGAGTCTGGTCAATCGTGACCTGGGTCGATTGCATCAACAATCTCCCCCTTTTTGATGTTTGACAAAACAAACCTTGAGTTAGGCCTCTAACTCAAATTTCCTTACCAATTATCCCAAATTTGTAATTTAACCTTCTCCCCCTTTTTGACATACATCAAAAAGGTTATCTCTCGAAGGAGCTCAATGTCTCATGTCCAAATGAGATCTTACAATCTCCCCCTTGATCCAAAAATACCTAGGATGCCTACCATCTTCCTAGTGATAAGTCCCATATCACTCAAGAGAGGCAATCCTATACTCTCTCTCCCAATTTCCAAATTGGGTTTCTCAAAATCCCATTAATTTTCTCAATTGATAACATTCTCCCCTTCAAGAAGAAAAACACATCCATCATCCCATGATGGATACCTCCCCCTAAAGGCTTGCTCCCCCTTGACCATTGCACCAACAATGTCCTTGGGAAGTCCCTAAGCCAATAGGAACTCTAAACCATCAAAATTAAGGTTCTAAGTTAAAACATGAACTCTTCAACCCTTAAATTTGATACATTGACCTAACACCTCTCCAAATCCATATCCAATGGATTTTTACCCTTTATAATACTTTCCAAAGCATATCCTAGGGTTAGAAGTAGTTAGGAACCTTTACCATGGCTGAAAATGGGCTGAACAATCTTGTTTTTCTCGAAATTAGCCTGGCAGTCGACTACTTACAGTAATCAGTCGATTGCCACCAAGGGCAGTCGACTGATAACTGAAATTTCCAAATTTCAGTTATTAGAGTTGAATTTCAGAAAATCATAAGTATATCGAAAAATCACGAAATTTGATACGTATATTACTTATAGTCAATACAATGGGTGAAAAATAATAGAAAAATATTTTACCTATAAAATACTGAAATTGATATAAAATTCAAAAGTGAATAAAACTTCTAAGTTTTGGCTCACTTTGTATCAATCTCATCAATGGTGATTACTATCAAAAGATATACTTCACTAAGGTTTTTTAAATGTATTTTAAAATTATTTTGAAAACCTATATTGGATCATGTTCCTTGGGCTTAATGTACATTACTTGTACACAAGCTTTCCCAATGATCCACCACTCATATAAGAGAGTTTGAGTTCATCTAGATGCAAAAACTATGCACCTTGAACTTAATTCATATCCTAGCATCTCACATATATCTAGGGTGTATAAATACACATACATGTCAATGTGATGTGAGATGTGAGTTTTGTTCTCCCTAATCTAGGGTTTCATGCATTTTCTAAGGCAACTCTACTTAATTCCCTTACATGGGACTTCAAGTCATGCCAATTGTCCTTAACTCAATTTTAATCAAATGCATGAATGATTATGACATTAATGATGATATAAATAAGCATATGCTCATAATCATGATGTCATGGCATAATGTGAAATCTAAAAACACATGACATTAATCCTTAATCCTAAAACCATGATCATGACATATAAATGTTAGAAATAAATATGATGTAATGACATGTTATATGGCAAATCAAGGCATGACAAATAAAAAGTATAGGTATAATAATACCTAAATTTTAATATTAGTTGCCTTTTGATATAATTAAGTTTATTTTGCCATAATATTACTTTTCTCCCTAATGTGCCAAAAACCCAAAATGACACACTATAACCTCTAATCCTAAATTGTGCCAATTTGATCAATTTATCAAACTTCTCAATTAATATTGGCACATCCTAAAATCTTTTTAGGATTAACAATCAAATGTATTTCCAAGGTAACCATAACCTTGAAAATAATCTAAAGTGCCATATTTATCATGGTTGAGTTAACTACCCACCCAATCAAGGTTGACACACCCTAAACTCATCTAGCATGAATCAATCACGCTCTTAGGAACCCAAAACCTATTTGAGATCCTAGGGTTTACTAGGTATTCCTTAGGGATGACCTCCCTAGATACCCTTCTAATGACCCTTCTAGGCTTAGAAGCCTTGGTCATTGTGGTCTTGTCATGGTTAACCTTAGGGATTGCCTCCCTAATAACCTTCTTAGTGGCCACCCTAGGTTTCCTAGAAACCCTAGCCACTAGGCACTTACCATGGTTACTCTTAGGGATAACTTCCCTAGTAACCTTGGTCTTCCTAGACCTAGTTAGTGTTCCATAATCTAATGGAACACTATGATAAGTCACCTTAGGCTTAGGTTTGTGACCCAAACCTTTCTTGCCCTTGGTTGACTTTTGTTTCTTGGGTCCTAGATGTTGACTTTGAGGTTTTGACTCTTGACTTTGACCATTAGACCCTTGAAATTGATTTTGTATTCTATTTAGGGTATTTTCAAGTTTCTCAAGCCTTGATCTCAAGGCTTGGTTTTCTAATTCTAATTGCCCAATTTTCGATTTTTGATTAAGTCTTTGGGCATTGTTTTTCCTAGGCATGTGTCTAGTCCATTTAGGATTAAGGTCTAAGTGTTCTTCTATTTTCCTAATAGACTCCCTAGGAAGGACGTTTCTAGGGACATTAGTCCCAAATTTCTCCTTCTTTGAAAGGTAGACATTTTTGGCTCCTAAACAAAATTCTCTATTTCTAGCATGCTCTTTATGATAAATAGCAAGACTATTAAAATTATTCCTAGCATGCTTTTGAATAGAATTTAAAGAACAAGCATTGTTTAAATATACCTTAGGGTTTGCCCTAGAGGCTCCCCCTACTTGTGATGCTCCATCTTATCCCTTCTTCTTCCCCCTTGGGCATTGACTCCGGTAATGCCCTTTTGAATTGCACTTGAAGCATATGACATGCTCCTTGCTCTTTTGACTTTGGGCACCGACATCTTTGACCTTTGTGTTGACTTTTGGTGCCGGAGGAATTTTCCTAATCCGTTTTGGACACTTGCTTTTGTAGTGCCCGGTTTCCCTACACTCAAAACATATTATATGCATTTTATTATTAACACATATGTTTGAGTTACCTAGGGTGGTTGTGGTGGTTGTGGTGGTCGGAGTGGATTCTTGACCTTGCTCTTCCTCTCTACCGGATGTAGATGATTCTTCTTGTTGCTCCGGTATTGAGGATGCCCTAATCTCCTCCCCCTCAATCCTAGAGGTGGAGGTCTCCTCTTCTTCCACCGATTCAGAGGCTGATTCCCTATCAACTTCCGAATCCTCAAGCTCTTTTGAGCTCCATAGCTCCTTGGCATCCATGCACTCACCTAGGCTACACAAGAAGTCATTAGGAATTAAATCAAAAATGAAATTGATTACCTTCTTGTTTTTCTCAAATCTTTGGAGTTGATCTTCACTCCATTTCATCTTCTTGAGGAAGCCACCTTTTGGTCCTTTTGGATATTCGAATCCTTCCATTAATATGAACCATTCCTCAAAATCCTTCATCATCAAAAAATCTTCAATTCTTCTCTTCCAAGAATTGAAGTCTTCTCGTCCATAGAAAGCATATGGGCCCGGCGTGTTGATATCCCATCCTAGTTGTTCTTGGACTTCCATCTTCATCCTCTAGCGTGCTCCCTTAGTTGTTAAACTTCAAGAGCGGCCTCGCTCTGATACCACTTGTTAGGACCTGTACGCCCGCTAGAGGGGGGGGTGAATAGCATCGTGCTATACGTCGATGAAATTTGATTGCGTTCTCTTGCCTATGATTGTTAGTACGCATTGGAATATAGAAATGACACAACGATCACAATAACAAGCATACAAACACAAGAATATAATGTGGTTCAGAACCGAACGGTTCCTACTCCACGGATCGAGCTCTAGTGATGCACACACAATCACTAATCACAAATAACTCCTTCACGACACAAGTCGGAGGTGGAGAAACCTTGTACAAGGATTACACTAAGTAATACAAAAGATTCAAGTTAATACAAGTAAGAAATACAATGCAAGTAAAGAAAAACACTTTACAAGAGCACTTTGGTTGCTTGATCTTTGATTGCCTTGGACTAGCCTTGAAGGACTGGAAAAGCACCAACTCTTCCCCTTCAAATCGCCTAAGAAAAACCTTGCTTGAAACCCTCCACGAATAGCTACTTTTAACCTGCATCGGGATGGATTTCCACCGATCAGTCGACTGATGCCACTGTTATCGTGAGACAACGGGTCGATCCACACTAGAAAAACTCCAATGGATCTCTTCTTGGCGATCATTGCTGGAAGTGTAAACGATCGCCATCAACTACGGAGCATTCGTGCTCGTGGTGAACTAGGATCAGCTGCCGACATCGATTGACTACTCCAATGAGCGATGCTAGAGCAATTTCAGCTCTAAAGCTCGAACTCAAGTCGACACACGGAAGCCATAATGCTATGAGGTTTTAACCCAAGTATGGTGCCCCCATAATAGCTAGACCACCCTTAGCCTATATCTAAGCCTTCTAGCCACCTCCATCAGCCTCACGCCTCTCGGATCCCTCCAAGTCATCCATGACTTGTTCATCCATCGCGCTAGCCTTCAGGTGCTTCCATCGGCTATGTCATGTTAACGGTGTCTACACCGCCAAGGCACATTGGACTTACGCCGCCAAGACTCCACTTGGACTTTACGCCACCAACCATTGGACTTATGCTGCCAAGACTCCACCCTTGGACTTTACGCTGCCAATATCAAACCCCTTGGACTTCTCAAATGCCAAGACTCAAGCTTGGACTTTCCCTTGCCAACCCATATTGGACTTTCCATGCCAAGACCCATGCTTGGACTTTCCTTGTGCCAAGTACTCAATACTTGGACTTTCCCAAATGCCAAGTGTCCCACTTGGACTTTCCATGCCAAGTACCCATGACTTGGACTTTACCTTGCCAAGACCCATGCTTGGACTTTCCCATAATCACATGGTCAACCCTAGTCAACCATCAAAGTCTCCCTCGAGTCAAACTCGTGTCTGGTCAATTATAACCTGGGTCAATTGTATAAACAATCTCCCCAAAACATTAATTTACATCAATGTCAAACATACTATGTCAAACCACTTTGTCAAACATCAAAACATCACTCGAGTCAAACTCGAGTCTGGTCAATCGTGACCTGGGTCGATTGCACCAACAGACTAGGGTCGGATAAAACATCAAACAAATACTTGTTTGAGCATTCGACGGTCGGGTAAACCTCAAACCACCAGTTTGAGTATCCGACACTTCCATTCATCGGGTAAAACCTCAAACTCATGTTTGAGCATCCGACTTAACCAATTGTCGGGTAAAACCTCAAACACAAGTTTGATCATCTGACTTGTCAGGTAAAATCTCAAACTTAAGTTTAAGCATCCGACACTTGACTTAGCCATTCAGCCAAGTTCACCTAGCTGAGCTACCCCATTCCGGGTTACAATCGCTCACTCTCATCTCCCAAGAAGTCGCTCGCCTCGAAGCTCTCTTCGACCTGCATCCCTCGGATGCACTAAGCCCTTGGCTCCTCTAGTGTCATCCTTCGCATCTCACCACGAAGTCTTCTTCCTCTGACTTAACTTTATTTTCTCCTTGTCTGGTTTTCCCTCAGATGCACCAAGCGCACAACTTCCGCAATGTCATCCTTCACTGACTCAAGAACCCGAGCCATGAGATGGTGAACTCGGTAATGCTTCATCAAGTTAACACATGTGTGATTCACTTAAGTCCTGCACAACTTAAACACACACATCAAATCACATAAACAATCTAACTTAAACCCTTTGCCACACACATCAAAACCAAATCATACTTGGGTTGATTGCTCTAACAGTATCTTCATATCTTCCTCCCGTTCTTTCCATTAGGCCTAGTGTTCAGATAATTGAGCAGCTACAGTGTCTCTGTCCTTAGCAGCAGCTATAGCTTGCTGGCCTAAGGAAGCCATGGCCTCATATCGCTTCTTTTAAAATTTCTGCTCTTGTTCTGCAATCATGGCCAACATCCCAGGGAAAGTGGATATAGTTGAAGAGAAGTTCTCCAGTTGCTTTCGGTAGGACATCAAAGTGGCCTCCAATGCTTGAGTCCTAGTTTGCATTTGTAGGAGGGTCGCTGAAGATTGTGAAGCTCTACCTTCTGCTTCTTTAAGTTGAACTTGGCGCTCTGCTAATCCCTGGGTAAGGAGGTCGACTTACTAAAGCTGGCTAGACTACAAAAATAGCTTCTGATTGAGGTTAGCATTCTTCTTCAGGAGTTCTTCTTTTTCACTCCGGGCCATCGCTTATTGCATCATTAAATCCTCGCATTGCGTGGTCAGAGTGTCCTCCTTTTGTTTACTCTCAACCAGTTGTTGAGTCAGTCTTTTCTGCTGAGAGAGGGAGGCAATGTGGCATGCGGCCATGGTAGACTAGTAGTTTACTATATTTGGAGTAGTCTCATTACAAGTAGTAACTACCTGAGGAAGAAGGAAGGGTGTTGCGGGAATAAGTACTAATATATATTAAATATGAAGAGAAGAAGAACATACCTCTGGCAAGTGTTTGCACAAACACTCATAGGGGCCTTGCATGTGGGACTGGTTGAAGAGTCTTCTTCTGTACTGTGGTTCCTAAGAGAGGATCCTAAAGAAGTATATGTGGGTGTGCCACAATAAAAAGGCTCTTTTGTAGATATATGGGGAGTAGAAGAGTCCACGTTAAGAGTAGGTTGTTGGATCGAGAAGCGTCGCTAGAGGGGGGGGGTGAATACCGAGCATAAATCTTTTCATTCGTTCGTTTGATACACAAGTAAGAGCAGCGAAAAAATAAAAGGACACATTTATTTTTACTTGGTTCACAAACCAGTAGTTGCTACTCCAAGGCCCTAACGGTTCTAGACCACGTACGGATGGCAAAGAACTATAACGTCTCCTCCTCATTGGAGGTAGGAGACAACGATCACAAAACTGAAAGTACGAGGATGAGGCAACAAGCCTACCTCACCTCATTATGAATAAAGAAAAGAATACAATAACAAAATATGTTACTTGCTGCTGCTGCCGACGAAGAACGTCATAACTTGTCATCGCGTCGACATTATGACGGTGTTGGAGCTTTGGCGTTGTAGGAGAACTTGAGAATAAACATGATGATGCTTTGGGTTGGAATCCTCCCCTCCTTTTATAGAGTTTAGCCTTTGAATATGTCTCCTCATCTTTCGGAATAGATCACGAAGTTGTACCAAATTTTATCGCATCAAATCTTATCCGTTTTGACCTAGCGCAAAGGCTAATTCATCGCCATCAGTCGACTGATGCCTCCCATCAGTTGATTGATGAGTATCAGTCGACTGCCCAATGTCCAGCAGTCGACTGCCAGCCTGGCCACTTCCGTGTAGTAAGAGGTTAGTACGGAAAATGGTAAATGCGACGGTTTCTAACTGTCCGATCTCGACCTAGACCTTCCACAGGAAGTATTAGTCGGATCGCTGCCTACGATCATCCCCGTACAGAGGACACGACCTTACCATCTCTCACTCACACGATCTTACCTCGATACTTCCTTTGTAGCTCTCGCTTCCGGCCTTCCACTCGATTCCTTCGGCTCCCTCCGAAGTCACTCGAGTGTCGCCCGACCACCGCTACTTCCTCCGGGTGTCGCTAGCCTTCAACTCTAGCTTAAGCACTTTTCTGCACACTCAATTTAGCTCGTGAGATAACGATGTAAACTTAACTTTATGTCTTTGCCATAATCAAAACACAGGTTCGATTATCTGGTGCCCCTACACCAATAATCTCTTCCTTTTTGATCTATGACAAACCAACACAAAATTAAGGAAAATTAAAGCATAATACAAGTATAGTAGATGATGAATGCCATTTCCAAAAACTCCCCCTTAACCAAAACTCCCCCTTAACCCTAAGTGAGTTTTGAAAGAGATACTTTATTTTTCAAAATTATATAAATTTTGTGTTACTTGTAGGGGATCGGTACGGCCGGCTAGAGGGGGGTAAATAGCCCTCTTCTAATGGATGTTGGAATTTTCTCATTCGTTTGCTCGTCTACACAATCGTTAGCGCAAGCGGAAGCATAAACAATAAAGACAAAGCAATAAATGAAAATACAAATGCTAACAAAGAATGTAACGTGGTTCACGGCTACGCCGCTAATCCATGATCCTGATTCGTCCGAGGTGAATCACTCCTCCAAAGCCAATCACTATTGGTCTCTCCTTTGCACTAAGCTAGGTGGAGGTAACCTTTACAATCAAGATCACTCTTCTTACAATAAGAATGGAGTAAAAACAAGTAAGAAGAGTTTAGAGCTTGTGGGGCACTAGGAAGATCACTTAGAGCATAAGCATTAGCCTCCCAAAGGCTCACACCCTCTCTTTTTATAGAGAGGGCTGATTTCTTCCCGTTGGCCGCCACCAGTCGACTGCTGCCCTTGGCAGTCGACTGTCGTCACTACAATGGCCTCCGAACACATCGGATCCCGACCATTGTAGTCCAATGGAACTCTTGGTAGTCGACTGATGGACCTCATCACGATCGCCTCCGGTAGTCGATCGCCTTGCGGGCCTACGGCGATTCTGTGCCGCGATATCCTCTGGCGGCATTCGCATTCCATAGCGATCGATCACGCATAAACCCATCAGTCGGATACCAGTCGAACCCACTCGACTCAGAGCAGTCAACTGCCATGACATGGCAGTCGACTGGTGTCGGGAAAACCCATCCGACACTTGGCCAAATGGCCAAGTTTCACCTAAGAGATACCCCTCCCCGGGTTACAATCGCTCACTCTCATCTCTCGGAGTCCCTCGCCTTCGAAGTTCTCTTCGTTCTCGGCCATGTCCCTCGGCAGCATCAGGCGCACGGCTCTGTAATGCTCCTTCGCGTCTCTTGCCTCGAAGTCTACTTCCTCCGGCTTCACTCCAAGCTTCTCGTCCGGCGGTCCCTCGGATGCTCCAAGCGCACGGCTTCCGCAAAGCTATCCTTCACCGACTCAAGGCACGAGTCATGAAATGTGAAACTCGCCACGGCTCCATGTGCGAATTACTAAGTCCTGCACGACTTCAACGCACATATCAAATCAACATAACACACTAACTTAAACCCTTTGCCACACCATCAAAACCATATTACGACAAGAGATTGCCCTAACAATCTCCCCCTTTTTGATGTGTGGCAATCCGTTTAAGTTAGGTAAAAACATTTGATATAAATTTTAAAGGAAAGAAAGCATGTAAACATAAACATGATATAGCAACATGCAACTCCCCCTTAATCCATGAAACTCCCCCTTAATTTCTGCCCCTATCATAAGCATAATCATTTCTCCCCCTAAATATGTTCCCCTTTACTTAAACATACATTTCTCCCCCTTTGACACCATCAAAAAGATTAATCCTAATTTATAAACTCATGACATCAAGTATAGTAGAAAGAGAAACCCAAAAACTTGATTAAAATCTGAAATCAGAAAATATTGGGCTGTTTTATCACATCGCGATCATGGCATCGATATGCGATCTGGCACAAAGGATTCAATTGATTTTCAATGCATTAAAAATTCCAGAAAATTTGAAAAATCATGAAATTTTGGGAACACATTTCTTTTAAGTATATCTATCAATGAAAAATATGTTTTCATGAAAAATCATTATAATTCCACATATTTGCCAAAAATCCAAAAGCTTAAAAACTACTAGGTTTTTGATCATAAGAGTATCCATTTTAACACCTAGTCTTGCATCCAATTGTTTCAAAACATGAATACATGTATTTTATAGTAAGAATTTGTTTTGAAAAACATATGAAATATCCAACCATGATCTTTGGGCAATATGTCTATGAATTAAACATAAGTCTTCCCCATGATTGGTCTATTATTGCTATTTTGATACTTTGAATGACCATCTAAATGCCATAGGCATTAGTGGACACTTGTATCATCCTAACATCTCACTCATGCTAAGTTTTCAATCAAGGTAGCCTATGATGAGTGTGAGATGCATCCTAGGGGGTATTTGTGTATACTTAACCAATATATTAATGCAATTCTATCAAGGTTAAGTATCAACCTAATAATCTTCATGATCATAAAGGCATATATGAATGAATTCTACATTATGATCATGAAACTCATGTATTCATCAAATGATAGTCATGCATTAGGTATTATATGATGATAATAAACAAAGTATCACCTAAAGCATGATTCAACCCTATTTCCCATGATTATGTGCCAAATGTCAATAGCATAAATCATGATTGCTAACATACATAGCAATTACATTAATCATCATGATTTAAGCATTATTATCTATTTATGGGAACGTTATCATCACCCAACACTATTCTAAAAATGTTGTCCCGCCATCCTAAGTCAACCAAAATATGATATAGGTCAATTGCATATGGTTGACTACCCTAGGGGTTTTCCTAACCCTTAAGGATGGATTTTGGAACCCAAAATAAGTTCTTGCCTATTGAGTTCACTAGATACTCCTTGGGGATCCATTTCCTAGCTATTACCTTCTTTTTATCTTGTCCCCTAGCAATTAGGCATTTGTAGGCCTTTTCATTTTTCTTTTCCTTGTAGCCTAGGCCCTTTTTGTTGAAGCTAGCTCTTTGGCTCCCTAAGATCATGTTCAATGTGTTGGAGCCAATTGTGAATTTTTCTAGAGCTTTTGTTAAATAATCTACCTTTTCCCTTAAGACCCTATTTTCATTTATACATGCATCACTAACATCTAATGGCACATAAAGGTCATGTGAGCATGCATCATTTAAGCTAGAAGAAATATCATCATTTAAGCATGCATTTTCTAGCTTATTTTCCAATGTCTTAATTTGATTAAGCATGCTTTTATTTTTCTTTTTCATTCCAAATAAGTCCTTAGTTAAACTAGAAATTATGGAAACTATTTTCTTAGGAGAAGCTTTCGTTACCATAGTTTCCATGTCCTCTTCTTCTTCGGATGATGAGGATGTAGAAGCTCCCCCTTCATTTGAGCTCTCCCCACTTGAGCTTAATCCTTCATTTTCGGATGAAGAGCAATCCAAGTCATCAAAGGCCATCAAGGCCAAATTGGTGACAAAGGCATTCTCCTCATCCGATGATGATGAGGAGGATGAGGATGGATCATCCCAAGTCCTTGCCTTGAGAGCTTTAGCCTTTCCCTTTTCCTTTGTCTTCTTCTCCTCTTCCTTCTTTTTCTTGCTCCCCTTTTTCTTCTTCTTTTCTTCTTTCTTTTTCCTCTCTTCCTTGCTCTTGTTTAAGAGAGGACAATTGTCCCTTATGTGCCCTTCTCCTTGGCAATTGTAGCATATGACCTTCCCCCTTGGTCTTCTATTCCTATCATGAGATTTATCAAATCTAAAATTCTTAAATGCACGTCTTACCTTCCTTACCATATAGGCTTCTTCGGTGCTATCCAAGGAGGAGGAGGAAGACGCTTCATCATCGGAGGAGGAGGGAATTTCCATCTTCTTCTTCCCCTTGTTCGCTATCAAAGCTACTCCTCTTGAGGGTTGAATTCTAGGCTCTTCTTGTATTCCTTCAAGCCTAGTTTCGTGGAGCTCCATTGTTGAGAAAAATTCCTCCAAGGTACTTACTTCCAAGTTCTTGGAGATGTAAAATGAATCCACCATGGAGCTCCATCTTGAGGACCGGGGAAAGGCATCTATGGCCTTCATTACCATATCGGTTGGAGAGCTTTCTCCTACACTTGTTAGCCCAATTAATATTTCTTTAAATCTAGAATGTAGGGAAGTTACCTTTTCTCCCTTTTCTAATTTGATGTTTGAGAGTTGGGAGCGGAGGAGGTCTCTCCTAGCTAGCTTGGCCTCGGATGTGCCTTCATGGAGTTCTACAAGCTTTTCCCACATCTCTTTGGCGCTAGCACATTCTCTGATCCGGTTAATCTCTTGTTGAGGGAGCACATTGAGAAGATGATGTTTTGCCTTTGAGTTTGCAAGGTGCTCCTCTCTTTGCTTCTTAGTCTAACGTGATTTTTCAATTGGTTCACCCCTTTCATCCCTAGGCAACTCGAAACCATTTTCCATTATAAGCATAATATCAAAATCGGTCTCAAGAATACCTCCATTCTCTTTTCCACCAAGAGAATTCTCCTCGAACCGGAGGATGGATGTTGAGCGACCATTTTGAAAGTTGCTTGTTGTGGTGGTTAGTCCTCGACAAGCTTTCCTGCTCGATACCACTTGTAGGGGATCGATCTGGTAGGCTAGAGGGGTGAATAGCCCTCTTCCAATGGATGTTGGAATTCTCTCGTTCGTTTGCTCATCTACACAATCGTTAAGCATAGCGAAGCATAAACAATAAAGACAAAGCAATAAATGAAAATACAAGCTAACAAAGAATGTAGCGTGGTTCACGGCTCGCGCTAATCCACGATCCCGATTCTTCAGGTGAATCACTCCTCCAAAGCCAATCACTATTGGTCTCTCCTTTGCACCAAGCTAGGTGGATGTAAACTTTACAACCAAGATCACTCTTCTTACAATAGAATGGAGTAAAAACGGGTAAGAATATTTTAGAGCTTGTTGGGCAATAGGAAGATCACTTAGAGCATAAGCATTAGCCTCTCAAGGCTCACACCCTCTCTTTTTATAGAGAGGCTGATTTCTTCCGTTGGCGCCACGATCATTTGCCGCCCTTGGCGATCATTGCCTCCTCGCGGCCTCCGAACACGTCGGATCCGGCCGTTGTAGTCAGCGGAACTCTTAGCGATCGGTGATGGACCTCACGATCGGCTGCGCCTCGTAATCGCTGCCCGATCATTCTGGCTACAGCGATTACAACCCTATTGATCGATCATTCTCGGTCGATCGTGCCATTCCATTGATCATTGCTGGGCTACAATCCATCGATCGGATACGGTCGAACTACTCGACTCGAGCGATCGGCGCCATGACATGCGATCGGTGGTGTCGAGCCCATCCGACACTTGGCCAAATAGCCCAGTTTCACCTAAGAGCTACCCCTCCCTGGGTTACAATCGCTCACTCTCATCTCTCGGAGTCCCTCGCCTTCGAAGTTCTCTTCGTTCTCGGCCACGTCCCTCGGCAACATCAGGCGCACGACTCTGCAATGCTCCTTCGCATCTCTTGCCTCGAAGTCTACTTCCTCCGGCTTCACTCTAAGCTTCTCGTCCGGCGGTCCCTCGGATGCTCCAAGCGCACGGCTTCCGCAAAGCTATCCTTCACCGACTCAAGGCACGAGTCATGAGATGTGAAACTCGCCACGGCTCCATGTGCGAATTACTAAGTCCTGCACGACTTCAACGCACATATCAAATCAACATAACACACTAACTTAAACCCTTTGCCACACCATCAAAACCATATTACGGCAAGAGATTGCCCTAACATTACTCCCCCTTAACTTTCTCTCTTCTCCCCCTTTTGCCATAAATCAAAACAAATGTTGGGGTTTTTGTATAAAATAGGGGTTTAAAAACAACATCGTATATGCATGCATCTAGATAAATCAAATATGAGTCCAAGCATGCATCTAGCAGTAGTTAGATAGATTGGTTCGAGGTGTGTCCCTCTGCACCAATAATCTAAAGATTTATAATATAACCCTCAGGATTAGTTTGCTCTCCCCCTTAGTCAAAAATATGAAGTATAAGAGATGTAGGGGGCGCTAAACTTTGGCCTAAAGGATTGTAAATAGTCGTTAAGTACAATAGTTAAGAAAATAAGTAGTATTTTGAAAAGGTTATTTTAAGTATATTTTAATTATCCTTAACATCTCACCCATTCTATGTGTCTCAGAATTTGTTGACCTTATATGTTTTGTGAGATGATTTTAAATTTATTAAAGATAGTCAACCTTGGGTTAGATTCGGATTTAACCTTTAGATCGTTAAGTAACTTTTCAAGAAACTAGCTTCCAGGTCGTGGCGAGGCACAGGGGCCTTCTTTGATCGGAACAACGACCACTTCCTTAGACAAAGCTAAATTCAAGAAAATATCACTTAAGTCACTTAGGGTTACTTCCTGGTGTAACTAGTTTAGGATACGGTGAGGTAGCTTCAGCTAGTTCCACTCGGTCAAGTGCACCAAGCTAGATACGCCTTATCTAGATCGAATACACAAGACTTTATTTCCATAACGTACTATCATCTCGCCGCGTCCTGATACTATGTTGTCAAGAGTTGACTAACTATTTTTCCTATCTAGCCATTCTAAAAATTAAAATGTAATGGTTTTGCTAAGTAAGTGGGTATACTATTTTAGTGTTAGCTCCCCTTGGACCATTGAACCAATATGGTCTATTCAAATAATGAACTTGATCTTGGGGAATCCAAAACTTATTAGTCCTTATGTGTGAGTTCAAAAAACCTTTGGGACCCATGCTTGGACTCTTTGATGACTACAATTTACGATAGACATAAAAGACCTATTCGTAGTCGTTGACCTAAATCCAAGTCCAGCTTTGTTGTACACGACTCTTTGGGTTTCAAGTAGTCGGTTAAGGTTCTTAGATCCCAACGTGAACCTTTCCAACCTAGCCTCAACCTCTTGAACTCGGTCTTTCAAGAGAGAATTCTCCTCCTTAAGTTTTTCAATTTGGGTTGAGTTTCCCTCTTGAACTTGACTAGTTGAAGAGGTTAGAGTAGCCTCTTGCTTGAGGGTTTCAACCTTCTCAAGTAACGACTCAACCCTAGACTCGGACTTAGTTAATTTCCTAATAAGCATTTTAATTGTATTGTAAAAAATTTGAAATAGTAAGCGGCTAACCTTAATTTTCTCTTTTGATCCGGCTTTGAGTTGCTTCTCGAAGTAGTCCTCGAGTTCGGAGTCGGTGTTGTAATTGGATTCAGATTCAGACTCTGATTCGAACTCTTCGGGTCTTGCCATGCACGCTATGCCGACGCCTTCTTCATTGTCCCATGTTGCATGAAACGCCTTCTTTTGATTTGATTTGAATTGTGCCCTCTTTTGGTTCTTTAGTATCCTCCTTTCCCTCCGAACGATCTTTCGCACTACGTTCACTATTGCTTCCACCTCTTCGGATTCGGACTCTGATTCGTCTTCGGGTTCGAGTCCATCTTCTTTTCTGGTGGGTGTCTTGCTTCTTTGTTCTGCAAGTAGAGCAATACCTCTCTCTGCCCGGACCATGTTAGTTTGCTCGTGAAGTTCAAATTCGGAAAATAGTTCGTCTAACCTAAGCTTCGAAAGGTCCTTAGAGACCTTTTAGGCATCGACCATGGATGCCCACAAGGTAGTCCTAGGGAAAGCATTTAAAGTGTACCTTATAAGGTCCCAGTTCTCTACAGCTTGCCCGATCGAGTGGAGACCATTGACGTTGTCTTGGATATGCACATGTAGTTGGGTGGCGGTCTAGCGATCATGCATCTTTAGATTATACAGTTTATTTAAAAGTAAATCTCTTTTACATACCTTAGCATCGGACGCCCCTTCGTGTAGATCAATCAATTTTTTCCAGAGGTATTTAGCGCTAATGAATGGTCCAAGTCGGTTGAGCTCCTCCTTAGACAAGCCGCATTGTAATATTTGGGTTGCACTTGCATCGGCTTCAATTTGCCTCTTGGTCGCATTGTTCCACTTGTTGAAATCCAAGGGCTCTCCTTGATCATTGGTGGGTAGAGCAAAGCCGGTTTGGATTATTATCCAAGTATCGACTTGTGTTATCAAGAAACACTCCATCCGACCTTTCCAATAATGGAAATTATTTCCGTTAAAGAACGGAGGTCGGGTGGTGCTATACCCCTCAATGTGAGCCATTAAATGTCTTACAAAACACGAATAAAAACATAAAGGAATTCCAAGACTTGGTCTTGGATTAGTAATGCGGGAAATACTAAGAAATAAACAGAAATAAATAAGAAGAATAAGAAATTAACAAAAACTAGAAACTTACGACCTTCGATGCCCCCGAAAGGGTACTAAATGTCAGTTTTTGGGGCTGGAAACAGCTTGTTACGAGGGTAAACCCTCATAAGAAATGTAGATCTCTCAGAGAGCTTCGATTTGGTAGGTAGATCATTTGTGAGTCCACTTGTGTGAAAAGTTATGCACGTTTTATCGTCGACTACTCCAAAAGAGGATACTTGCAAACACACAACCAAAAGAAGAGTACCAAGACTTCGTCTTGGATTAGTAGTGTGGGAGGAAAAAAACCTAAAAAAATGTGACTCAAAAAATATGAAAAGAAAACCAAAAAGTGCTAGATTAGTGGTTTCACCAAATCTTAGCGCCCCCGCTCTGATACCAATTGTTGGATCGAGAAGCGTCGCTAGAGGGGGGTGTGAATAGCGAGCGTAAATCTTTTCATTCGTTCATTCGATACACGAGTAAGTGCAGCAGAAAAATAAAAAAACACATTTATTTTTACTTGGTTCACAACTCAGCGGTTGCTACTCCAAGGCCCTAACGGTCCTAGACTACGTACGAAGGGCAAAGCACTATAACGTCTCCTCATCGTTGGAGGTAGGAGACAACGATCACAAAACCGAAAGTATGAGGATGAGACAACAAGCCTACCTCACCTCGTTATGAATAAAAACAAAGAATACAATAACAAAATATGTTACTTGTTGCTGCTGTCGACGAAGAAGATCAGAACTTATCGTCGCGTCAGCATTATGACGGTGTTGGAGCTTTAGCATTGTAGGAGCACTTGAGAATAAACTTGATGATGCTTTGGGTTGGAATCCTCCCCTCCTTTTATAGAGTTTAGCCTTTGAATATGTCTCCTCATCTTTCGGAATAGATCACGAAGTTGTACCAAATTTTATCGCATCAAATCTTATCCGTTTTGACCTAGCGCAAAGGCTGATTCGTCGCCATCAGTCGACTGATACCTCCGATCAGTCGACTGATGAGTATCAGTCGACTGCCCAATGTCTAGTAGTCGACTGTCAGCCTGGCCACTTCCCTGCAGTAAGAGGTCAGTACGGAAAATGGTAAATGCGACGGTTTCTAATCGTTCGATCTCGACCTAGACCTTCCACAGGAAGTCTTAGTCGGATCGCCGCCTACGGTCGTCCCCGTACAGAGGACACAACCTTACCATCTCTCACTCACATGAGCTTACCTCGATACTTCATTTGTAGCTCTCACTTTCGGCCTTCCACTCGATTCCTTCGGCTCCCTCCGAAGTCACTCGAGTGTCGCCCGGCCACCGCGGCTTCCTTCGGGTGTCGCTAGCCTTCAGTTCCAGCTTTAGCACTTTTCTGCATACTCGATTTAGCTCGTGAGATAACGATGTAAAATTAACTTTGTGTCTTTGCCATAATCAAAACACAGATTCAATTATCTGGTGCCCCTACACCAACGTAGGAGGAGGTGAAGGAGGTAATTCTATACAGGCAAGCAGAGGAGGAGAATAGGTGGGGAAGTCAATTCTCCTACTAGGTTGAGGTGGGGATGAAGGAAGAGAGGAGGAAGGAGAAAGTTCTTCTGGAGAGGAGGGGGGGGGGGGAAGGATTTGAGGAGTATTCTTCTCCCCTAAGGGATCATAAATAGTAAGGTTTCGGTGTCTATTTAACTTTAGAGGGAAAGGAGGAGGAGAAGAGTGAGAGGAAGAAGAGGTTGGAAGGGTAGATGAACTAGGAGCATCCTCCCCCAAAGGACGATGTTTTTTATGGGGGGAAGAGGAAAGAATAAGTGATTTACCTCTAGCCCGCTTCTTCAAAGTCTTCTTCTTAACAGCAGCAATTTTTTCTCGGCTAATCCTAGCATCCTGCATTAGGTTGTCTGCAATGGGAATTATTGAGAATAGCGAGCAATGATAGTAAAAATATTATGTTAAATATAGGAGTAGAATCCTACCTATAATGCCTGGGTCATCCAAGGGGAATGTGGATAGCCCATAGCGACTCAGGAGAGGGGGTTTTAGCGAATCATCAGAATCGTAATGGCACTCCCTCACCACTTGGTAGACCTCCTGGAAAGAGCCTTGAGCCCTACTCTCTTGAAAGGGGGGGGGGGTAGATAAAGGAGAGTGGTTTTCCTGGTTTCCGAGTGGGGTATCCGAGTGGGAAGTTGGGAAAAAAAGTATAAATCCTCTCAACCCTTATGAGAGGATGGCATATTCACAAGAAA
This sequence comes from Wurfbainia villosa, assembly GCA_025175895.1. Classification (NCBI taxonomy): domain Eukaryota; kingdom Viridiplantae; phylum Streptophyta; class Magnoliopsida; order Zingiberales; family Zingiberaceae; genus Wurfbainia; species Wurfbainia villosa. Next base: position 40,144,056 of record CM046006.1, read on the forward strand.
CTAGCAATCTTGCAGACTAGAAAAATAGAAAATGCCTTCTTTAGAAGACTTTAGTTGAAAAAGACAATGGATTAGTAGCGGGGACAGAGTAAGGTTTAGATGTCGGAAAGCTATTACTGCCCCTGTTAATATATAGAAGGCATTAGGGGTCAATTGGTTAATAGGTTGTTGGTAAAAATCTAATATGTCAACATAGACAGAAGGTATTGGCAAGCGTAGACCATTCAGTAATTGGTCAGAGAAAAAGAAATAAAGACTAGGAGAAGGACAATGGGGTCTGAAAGAAGTTGCGTCAAAATGACACGGTATGGAAGGATCTATATATTGGTCTTTAGTGGCAAAGAAGGAACTTTGGGCATTGAGACGAGTGACAGTCCTTTCGTACCAAGGGACAGGTGTAGGGTTTTTCGAAGCCATCACTACTAATGAAGAAAAGCACTTACTTGGGGTTAAAGGAATGACACTTGCGGAAAGAAGATGATGCCTAGGTGCTGAGACTTAGGGAGGTCGAATGGTCACCGATGGGTGTCGCCGAGAGGGAAGGATGAGCGTCAAGGCTAGGAGGGTGAAGACGTCATATAAAGAATAACTTAGGCAGAGTTTCAATTTTTAAACTTTACTTCGAAAGAAAGGAGGCAGAGCCCATGAGCTCAATAAGCTGCTTTATGCGGATATGGTAAAGTGAAGGAGGAGGGCAACTTAGATTTAATGGGATTGATAGGGGGGAGATAGAGCAAAGTGTTTCACTTGGAAAGTCAAACTCAATGCTCCGTTTGACTATTTTTAGGGGGTGGCTAATGATACCACTATGACCTAATTTAGGGATTGAGATGAAAAAGGTCATATGTGAAACACTGATTGAACCGGTGAGACCCGACCTGAGGGGTGTTAGTAATATATGAGAGATGTCCTAAGGCAATCGCCTTATGTTTGAACCATTTATATGATAAATGAAGATTCACTATTTGAGTATACATGTTTTCATGTATTTGATTAGATCTTAAACTCATTTACTAAATGTCCACGATACGATTCACAACATGAGAGAATTTGTGATTGGATCACAACTAGTGAGTATCTCTACATGTGTAATTGTGATTTATCGGAATTATCCCTAGTCGATGAATTGATGGATTTGGATGTTGGAATGTATACTGAAAGCCTAGCTCTTTTGTATGAACATTTTAATTTTAAAATAAGAATCATATGATCATTGTTTGCACTTTATATTTATTATATGTGTGCATATTATCTAATACTTTACATTATAGATAACATGGTGCTTGGTGTGACACAGAAGATCATGTTATCAGTCCCTTGTAGAATATAAGTAGAGGCTCACAACCAAGATGGTTTTGGAAAAACCATTGGCATGGTTGTAGTGTAGCTTGGTATTGTTTTGTCTTGAACATAGAGTTACACTAGTACACTTAGGTGTATTGATCAGGACCGACATAGAGGTGATTCAATTTATTGCTGACTACATAATTGAATCGGACCTCGGATATTATGTTGTACATGCTCTTAATCCCGATATAATAACGGGCACATGTACTTAGTATTTATTTCTTTGATTTACCAAAGGGTGAGATTTATATGGATTAAATCAATATGCCCGATAAGTTGGGAAATGATATTATTTACATGGTGTGCCGTTGATTATAGGAGGAAACCGTGTCCTATATAATAGGTTGATGATGTTCCCTTGAGGAGCTCATAAGGTTCATCATGTAAACCCTGCAGGTTGACTTAGTCAACATGATGATAAGGTTGAGTGGTACTACTCGAGGAGTTAGATGTTAATTGATTGATGGTCAGTAAATCAATTAATTGGCGGACATTTGATATCTTAAACACGGGGAGATGAATGTACAAATAATGTATGGAGCCCATATTAATTTATGGGGGTTGGTGAGGTAATTCAATGATGATCCTCTAGTGGAATGGAACATCATTGATGAATCAAGTTTGTGTGGTTCCGATCCATCGGGTGACCAAGATCCAACTCCTCCTCATGGTCCCTATCGTAGCCTAATATAAACCTCATGAAGCCTAGATCCAAGGATGGAAAACAAATCCCTAGATCCGACGGTGGAGATTAAATCTCTAGATCTGACGGTTGAGATTAAATCTCTAGATCCGACGGTTGAGATTAAATCCCTAGATCCGACGGTAGAGATTAAATCTCTTGATCCGACGGTTGAGATTAAATCCCTAGATCCGATGGTGGAGATTAAATCTCTAGTTCCGACGGTTGAGATTAAATCTCTAGATCCGACGGTTGAGATTAAAACCCTAGAACCGACGGTGGAGATTAAAACAAGGTTTAAGCCCAACTCTATAAAAAGGGGCTTAAGGTGGGCGGCAAAAGGTTGTTGGTTCATGGTTTTTGGAGATTAGGGTTTTGCCTTTCATTGGCTTGGGCGGCAAGAAACCCTAGGGAGATTAGGGTTTGGTTGGGTGGCTAGGGTTTTGGGAGCTAGGGGTGGGCGGCAACATTGGGAGGAGATTTTCTTCTTCTTCTTAAGGTGTGGCCGGTTCCTCCATCTTCCCTCTACCTTGGCTTGAGCTCGTCCTAATCTTCTTCCTCACTTCCGTGGCCGACCATAAGGAGAGCTTGGATTAGGGTTTGGAAGCTTAGGGTTTAGGAGGTTTGGGTGGCACCAAATAAGGAAGGTTTCTTCCTTTCTTCTTCATGCTTTGGTGGCCGGGGCCCATATCACTCTTTCCATCCCTTGGGCAGCATCCAAAGACTCCTTCTCCTTCTCCTTGGGTGGTGGAAACAAGACTTAGGGGTTTCCCTTGATGTCTTAGTCGGTTTCCACCATTATCTCCTTCTCCTTGTTGGCCGGCGGCAAGCATTTCTTTTGTTGCTTGTTGGTTGGCCATAGAAAGGAGATGAGCCTTGTTTCTATTATTCCTCTTGCTTTGGATGAGCAATGAAGGAAGATGTGTGATCTAGGAGCTTCAACTTGTGGAGGATCTTCGCCCACACGAAGTCTACAAGGAGGTTAGGACATACAATAGAAGATCAAGAGGTATAAAAGTTTTACAAGTTTTATTATTGATCTTTGCATGTTCTTATTAATATGATTGTATGTGTTGATTATACATGTCTACATCCATATGTATTTGTATAATCATGGACCCCGAAGAAAAACACAAAAATCGGCGATCCATCCGTCGTCTATTCCGTGGCTAACGGACTAGAAGAGCTTGGTTGCTTGAACAACTAGTTTGTTCAAGCGATCGCTCAAGTCGTTAGCACGACGACGAATTGGTTGAGCTTAGGAAACTCATCCCATCCGGATTAGTTTTCATTAGTGAAAATTTTAATCCGGGGACATGGGAGCCAATGAGCCTCCGAGCACAATGCCTTCAAAATGGTATCAGAGCCACAGTTTCCGATTTTGTGTGTTTTGGATTTGGTTACTTTCATGCACTTATCATATATTGTATATGCCGGATGATAGTAGGATGTGCGTAGGATAACTTTTTGGTTGCAGGCATAAGATCCAACTATTATGGCTATATATGTGTGTATGTGATTGCATGTGTGTGTGATTGTATATTATTTGAATCCTCGGGGTTGACGAGGCTAAATTAGTATTTAATTTTTGTAATTAAATATGGCATTGTTTAGCCACTCATTTTAGTTTACTTTCGATCTAGATTATTTGTACACTCCTTCGTGGAGTATAGGATCGATGGATGTAAATTAAAATAGTTTGTCTTGGCTCGGATCTCTTTGGTGACTTGCGCACGGGAAAAGGTGGAGCGGACAAGGTGGCGACACGACGGGACGCATATTGGAGAACAATGCCATAATAGTTGGGAAAATTCTATTTTTTCCATATTTATTGCTGATTTGTTTTATATGCATATTGTGTGTGCTTGAAAATTCCTCACTGTCAATTTACTAAGTGGGAGAGGGACATTTTAATTAATTCTCGCGGCATCCATTACAATTTGACGTGTGATGCAACAAACTTGCGCGTCGGCTCTGAGTGCCTTCCTCCCCATCGGATGAGTTTGTTTGCGGATCACTAGGTCAAATAATGGTTATAGGAAATTATTTAGGAGCGTGTGTACTTCCCCATCGGTAAGGCACATAATCCGAGATAATTCCCTTAGTATCGTGTAATGGTGCACACTTAGATGCAAATAAAAATTATCCTCCCCATCGGAGTCACTACTTTTATTTGTAGGGCCAAAGAGGAACCAACTATTAATTTTATTTGTCAAAAAGTAAGGTTGACAAGATAATAAAATTAAAGTGTTAAACCTCCTCTTACAAATGTAGAATTCGTATACATCCACACTATCGTGGCATGCGATATTATCGGTGTTTTGAGGTGTTGGTTGATTTCAAAATTTATTGTTTGAGAAATCAATAATTTTTTGAAATCTAAAGTAATGATCTATGTGATTCTTAGGATTTTCAAAATGAATTTCAGTCCACTTACTGTAATACTAAAGGAAAATAAGTTTACTGTACCCAAATTATGTTGATTGGAAAAGAATCTAGATATTGTCTTAACTGCTGAGGAGTACAAATATGCACTCTTCGAAGAGTGTCCTCAAGCCATGGTTGCTCCAAAAGGTTTCTACTTCTAAGCCGAAAGGCAAGAAGAAGGAGAAACAAGGTGGAGCAAAGGTGGTGGGAGGATCTCAGGGAGGAGTGAAGAAGCCGAAAGGCAAGTACTTCACTTACAAGCAGGATGGACATTGGAAGAAGGATTGTCCCAATCCAGAGCAGAACAAAGGTATATCTTTTGGACTAGTCATTGAAACATGATAGCGGTGATATCTACCGGCACCTGGTGAGTAGATAAGGGAGCCACTAATCATGTCTGTAACACTTTGCAGGGGTTCCAGGAAACCCGATGACTAGCTAAAGGGGAGATTACCATTTACTTGGGTAATGCCATGAAGGTGGCGGCTGTTGCAGTGGGAGAAGTTTTATTTATCTCTTAAGAAAAATAAAACTTAGGTTCTGGAAAATTCCCTTTATGTACCTTTATTTAGAAAGAATTTAGTTTCGGTTTCTAAATTATTATGGATGGATATTCTATTTCTTTTAATGATAGAGTTGTTATAAAAAGGAATAGGGAGAATATCTGTTCAGGTACATTGATAGGAAATTTGTATACACTTGATACAAAGCCTCCCACGATGCAAATTGAAGTTAATAACTCATCTTCTAATTCCAATAAGAGAAAAGAACCTTCGAAGGTAAACCAAACATATCTTTGGCTTCTTAGGCTTGGTCACATTAACCTAAGCAGAATTCAAAGGATGATAGCTGATGGACCTTTGGGTTCATTAGTGGTGGAGGATCTCCCAACCTACGAATCTTGCTTGGAGGGTAAGATGACCAAGAGGCCTTTTTTAAGGCCAAGGGGTATAGAGCCAAAGATGTGTTAGGAATGACTCATTCTGATTTGTGTGGTCCTATGATTATCCAGGCAAGAGGTGGTCTTGAATATTTCGTCTCTTTCATTGACGATTATTCAAGATATGGATGAAACTATGATCTGATCGTAGTGGTGAGAACCTCTTGGGAGAGTTTAGGAACTACTTATCAGAGGTTGGGATTCAATCCCAATTGACTAGACCTGGCACACCCCAGCAGAACGATGTAGCAGAGCGAAGGAATATGACTCTTATGGAGATGGTTAGATCGATGATGAGTTATTCTAACTTGCCAGATTCATTCTGGGGATATGCTCTAGATACGACAGTGTACATTCTGAACTTGGTTCCATATAAATCAGTGTCTTTTACTCCCACAGAGTTGTGGACTGGACGAAACCCTAGTCTAAGACATATTCGGATATGGGGGAGTCCAGCACATATGCTGAAGGCAGATGCTGGTAAGTTAGAACCTCGTACGGAAGTGCGCTTGTTCGTTGGCTATCCTAGAGGAATGAAAGGTGGATTGTTTTATAGTCCTAGAGATCAGAGGGTGATTGTTAGCACGAACGCCAGATTTCTAGAGGAAGACTATGTGATAAGCCACAAGCCCAAGAGTGAAATTGTTCTGGAGGAGTTAAAAGGGGAAGTCACTTCTTTAGTACCACCGGTATAAGAGGATATACCACGTGTCACTGCACCATGTGTCATAGAAGGATACACAGGTGATACCTCATCGTAGTGGGAGGGTTGTGAGACAGCCTGATAGATTCATGTTCTTGGGAGAATCTTCTGATTTGGTCCCTGGCGAACATGAACCTAATCCCTGGACATATGACGAGACAATCCAAGATAAAGATGCAGTATCTTGGCAAAGTACAATGAATACTGAGATTGAATCTATGGATTCAAGTCAGGTCTGGGAGCTCTTATGCATAGCAGCTCATATGGATTATGAGGTGTGGCAGATGGATGTCAAGACAGCTTTCCTTAATGGAAGTCTTGAGGAAAACATCTACATGAAGCAACCAGAGGGATTCATTGCTAAGGGCAAAGAGCATTTTGTATGTAAGCTTAATCGGTCCATTTATGGATTGAAGCAAGCTTCGAGGTCTTGGAACATCCGATTTGATGAGGTGATCCAGTCTTATGGATTTATTCAAAGTCCGGATGAGTCTTGTGTATACAAGAGATGTGACAGAAATGTAGTGGTATTTCTTGTACTATACGTAGATGATATTTTGGTGATTGGCAATAATATCAAGGTGTTATCGGGCGTAAGGGTATGGTTGTCCAAACAGTTTGATATGAAGGACTTGGGAGAGGTAGGACACATCCTTGGGATCAAGGTTATAAGGGATCGCAGGAAAAGGATGTTGTGCTTATCCCAAGCTTCATACATAGACACGATTATGGAGCATTTTAGCATGCAGAACTCCAAGAAGGGTTTTCTACCCTTCAGGCATGGAGTTCCTTTATCTAAGGAGATGTGTCCTAGATCATCTGAGGAGATAGAGGAGATGTAGGCGGTTCCTTATGCTTCGGCAGTAGGAAGCCTCATGTATGCAATGCTATGTACGAGACTAGATATCTGCTTTGCAGTGGGCATGGTCAGCAGATATCAGAGTAATCCAGGACAGGAACATTGGACTGCGGTAAAGTATATATTGTAGTGCCTGAAAAGGACTAGGGAATATATGCTAGTTTATCGGGGAGACCAATTACTCCCTGTGGGTTGCATGGATTGCCATTTCAAACCAGATAGGGATAACAGTAAGTCTACCTCAGGTTTTGTGTTTACTTTGGGAGGTGGAACCATTGTATGGAGGAGTGCCCAACAGGAATGCGTGGCGGACTCCACCATGGAAGCTGAGTATGTGGCAGCCTCTGAGGCAGCCAAGGAAGCTGTATGGCTCAGGAACTTCTTGATGGACTTGGATGTGATTCCTGGTTTGCCCAGAACTATCACTATTTATTGTGATAATAATGGTGCAGTTGCAAACTCGAAGGAACCACGAGCCCATAAGGCGAGTAAACACATAGAGCGCAAGTACCACCTAATACGAGATATCGTAAAGGAGGTAGAAGTTGCTGTCGCCTAGATTGCATCAGAGGATGACCTGGTAGACCCTTTCACTAAGGCCCTTCTAGCGAGAGCTTTGATAGGCATGTGGAGGGAAGGGGATAAGATGTATGGCAGTGTGATGACAACATAGTCTTTTAGTATAAGTGGGAGATTATTGGAATGTATACTGAAAGCCTAGCTCTTTTGTATGAACATTTTTATTTTGAAATAAGAATCACATGATCATTGTTTGCACTTTATATTTAGTATATGTGTGCATATTGTCTAATACTTTACATTGTAGATAATATGGTGCTTGGTGTGGCACATAAGATCATGTTATCAGTCCCTTGTAGAATATAAGTAGAGGCTCACAACCAAGATGGTTTTGGACAAACCATTGGCATGGTTGTAGTGTAGCTTGGTATTGTTTTGTCTTGAACATAGAGTTACACTAGTACACTTAGGTGTATTGTTATTGACTACATAATTGAATCGGACCTCGGATATTATGTTGTACATGCTCTTAATCCCAATATAATAACGGGCACATGTACTTAGTATTTATTTCTTTGATTTACCAAAGGGTGAGATTTATATGGATTAAATCAATATGCCCGGTATGTTGGGAAATGATATTATTTAAATGGTGTGCCGTTGATTATAGAAGGAAACCGTGTCCTATATATTAGGTTGATGATGTCCCCTTGAGGAGCTCATAAGGTTCATCATGTAAACCCTGCAGGTTGACTTAGTCAACATGATGATAAGGTTGAGTGGTACTACTCAAGGAGTTAGATGTTAATTGATTGATGGTCAGTAAATCAATTAATTGGCGGACATTCGATATCTTAAACACGGGGAGATGGATGTACAAATAATGTATGGAGCCCATATTAATTTATGGGGTTGGTGAGGTAATTCAATGATGATCCTCTAGTGGAATGGAACATCATTGATGGATCAAGTTTGTGTGGTTCCGATCCATCGGGTGGCCAAGATCCAACTCCTCCTCATGGTCCCTATCGTAGCCTAATATAAACCTCATGAAGCCTAGATCCAAGGATGGAAAACAAATCCATAGATCCGACGGTGGAGATTAAATCTCTAGATCCGACGGTTGAGATTAAATCTCTAAATCTAACGGTTGAGATTAAATCCCTAGATCCGACGGTGGAGATTAAATCTCTAGATTCGACGGTTGAGATTAAATCTCTCGATCTGACTGTTGAGATTAAATCCCTAGATTCAACGGTGGAGATTAAATCTCTAGTTCCGACGGTTTAGATTAAATCTCTTGATCCGACGGTTGAGATTAAAACCCTAGAACCGACGGTGGAGATTAAAACAAGGCTTAAGCCCAACTCTATAAAAAGGGGCTTAAGGTGGGCGGCAAAAGGTTGTTGGTTCATGGTTTTTGGAGATTAGGGTTTTGCCTTTCATTGGCATGGGCGGCAAGAAACCCTAGGGAGATTAGGGTTTGGTTGGGTGGCTAGGGTTTTGGGAGCTAGGGGTGGGCGGCAACATTGGGAGGAGATTTTCTTCTTCTTCCTAAGGTGTGGCCAGTTCCTCCATCTTCCCTCTACCTTGGCTTGAGCTCATCCTAATCTTCTTCCTCACTTCCATGGCCGACCATAAGGAGAGCTTGGATTAGGGTTTGGAAGCTTAGGGTTTAGGAGGTTTGGGTGGCACCAAATAAGGAAGGTTTCTTCCTTTCTTCTTCATGCTTTTGTGGCTAGCGCCCATATCACTCTTTCCAGCCCTTGGGCAGCATCCAAAGACTCCTTCTCCTTCTCCTTCTCCTTGGGTGGTGGAAACAAGACTTAGGGGTTTCCCTTGATGTCTTGGTCGGTTTCCACCATTATCTCCTTCTCCTTGTTGGCCGGCGGCAAGCATTTCTTTTGTTGCTTGTTGGTTGGCCATAGGAAGGAGATGAGACTTGTTTCTATTCTTCCTCTTGCTTTGGATGAGCAAGGAAGGAAGATGTGCGATCTAGGAGCTTCAACTTGTGGAGGATCTTCGCCCACACGAAGTCTACAAGGAGGTTAGGACATACGATAGAAGATCAAGAGGTATAAAAGTTTTACAAGTTTTATTATTGATCTTTGCAAGTTCTTATTAATATGATTGTATGTGTTGATTATACATGTCTACATCCATATGTATTTGTATACTCATGGACCCCGAAGATAAATACAAAAACCGGTGATCCGTCCGTCGTCTATTCCGCGACTAACCGACTAGAAGAGCTTGGTTGCTTGAACAACTAGTCTATCCAAGCGATCACTCAAGTCGTTAGCACGATGACGAATTGGTTGAGCTTAGGAAACTCATCCCATCCGGATTAGTTTTCATTAGTGAAAATTTTAATCCGGGGACATGGGAGCCAACGAGCCTCCGAGCACAATGCCTTCATTGGACACTATCAATTCTGTCGAGACTAGCACAAGGTATACTCCTTGGTGTATCCAAGCAGCTGATTCTCACTAGCTCGAGACATTGTGATGTCCGAAGTTAATCGTGGATGCTAGTTATGTTAACTAGTTCATTGGTGTGACCAGCCGTAAGACTTCATATGGTTCTCTGCATATATAGATATGTCAATGAAGTTCTTACTGTAGCTTAAGTGCGATGTTCCTTTGACTTGCGGTATTCAAGTCATCTTGATCATGAAGACTTATGCTTTGACATCTTAAGCAAGCATCTCTGAGGAGATGTGGACCCGGGATGATTGGGTATAAGTCGAAGTGATCGAAGGTGTTTGAATAGCCTATAAAGGATTCACCACTCCTTGTGAGGAGATGTATACCCATAGCCTCTCATCGGATTGTTACTAAAGTCTTTGGCCAAAGCATTACATGTTTAGAGTAAGGTACTCTTCGATACATGTGCAGTAACTAGAATCCGTAGGTCGAGGAAATGATACTTGGGCTAGGTGTGACGTAGTCAGCCTAGTGGGGACTGACACTATAGACCATGTCCTGAACCAAGTGGGTATAAGATGAGTGAAGGGAATGGGGAACGATTCATTCGAGCTGCTGAAGGGTTTCAGAAATAGTTCTGGATCAACAGTTGAACTTTTCGGTTAATTGGGGATCATGATGTACTACTAGGTGCCACTCATGATCGTTCTATAATTAATGGTTAATTATAGATGACCAACATAAACCGAGAACCTATTTGGTCACACGCACAACGAGCGTAATCCAAAGGATTTAAAACGAGCTTGAGAATGAGATTCTCAGACCGAGAGAAACTAGGTTTGGTTGGACCAAACAAGAATCGAGCATGAAATTGTTTCAGTCGCAATGGAAGCGTGGATGGGCCGTGTCTTATGAAGACATGATGGACGAACCAAAATGGTTTGGTTCTAATCCAACGAAGGAGAATAAACCAAAGGGGTTTGTTTTGTTTTAAACGAATGAACCAAAGTTGGTTCGATTCATTTTAACTTAAAATAAACCATCATGGTTTGGTTTATTTTAACTTAAATTAATGGAGCGGGTTAACGGGCCTTTGGTTATGATCCAATAACCATTAAGAGAATTTGTTCTCTATAAAATAGGGCTTAAGGGTTTTTTGTTAAACCCTAATCAAATTCCCTTAACCTAATTGTTGCCGCCCCCCTCCTCTCCTTGGAGAAGTCATCGCCAACAACCCATTGCCGCCGCCCATCCCTTGTGCCGCTGTCCAAATTGTTGCCGGCGTCCAAGCTTCGGCCGGGATCCTTCGACGACCCTCCGGTGATCTCCTTTGGGTTCGGTAATAAGGTGAGCTTCCACCTTTCTTTTGGCCGACCCCTATTTCTCCACCAAAGCTGTCCAGATTTCTGGACAGCTTGTTTCCCTCTTGTCAGAGCATCGTTTGGACGACGTTTGGAGCTCCGACAGCGCCTTCCTTACCGGGGATTCGATCTCCGGTAATCCTCATAGGTGGAGGACGAAGGATTCGTCAAACGGTTGACGAATACCTCTCCGGAGAAGCGAGTTTTTGAGGACTCATTTTGGATCCGAATTTTGATTCGGATCGTGATCTTCTCTCGACCACGTCGTCTTCAACACGAGGCTAGTAACCCGTACGAAGACGAGGCTCATGACTTAGTGAAGTCATCCCGAAGATACTCGGCGTGGATACGGATAGAGACGATTCTAGCGAGAATCGTTCCGGTTGATGCCTTTTCCGCTACACGTGATACGTCAGGTATACGTAGTTTAAGTTTCCTTTTATTGCAAAATTTAAATTTACGGTTATGTCTACACATGTTGTACTATGCATGCGTGTGATGTGTGTGTTGTAATAAATTAGATTTATTATTTTATTCCTTCCCTGTGCATATGTTTACGAAACATGTTCGAACACACACTCGCCGCAGTGCCGGAAACCCAGGTTGTGTTTCGACATAATCGTAAAAATTGTTTTGCGATAGTCATAATGATATTTCTGGAAATTTTCTACTTTTGGAAAGTTAGAAGTATTTATGGAAATTTTTCAATTTTGGAAAGTCTAGAAGTATTTATGGAAATCTTTCACTTTTGGAAAGTTGGAAGTATTTATAGAAATTGATATTTTCCATAAATAAAATATTTGATTAGATTTTGGAAATTTGTTTCCTAATTTAATCATGATTTGATTTGGGAAATCAAATCTTAAAAATATTTTATTTCCATAAGTAGTTTTGATGATTTAGGAAATTGGTTTCCTAAATTGACTTTCCTTAATCAACTATTTCCACAAATAAAATATGTGATTAGATTTGGAAATTCATTTCCTAATTTAATCATGATTTGATTTGGAGAATCAAATCTTAAATATATTTTATTTCCATAAATAGTTATGACATATAAGGAAATATTGTACATGACATAATTGTATGTCATGTAATTGCATTAGATGCATATCATTATTCCATGCATGTCATGACATGTAGATGTATGCCATGTATACCATGCCATGTAGATAATAGTTATTTGCATACAAAGAGGATGAGACATAAAAACCCTAACTCAATATTAAAGCCTACACCTTCCATTAATATGGTTAGAAACAGAGTTCCGTTTCTTGTTCGGGTTGTTGAACTCTCTCCAAGCCCGGCTCGAACCCGAACATGTTCAAACCATGGAATAGTTTAATACTAATATGGTAAGAGTTAGAGGTCAATCGTTAGCTTTGGTTGTTGGACTCTCTCCAAGCCGGGCTAATTGGTTGAATGTGCTCTAACCATATTAAAACTATTTCTCGATTAATGGGTTGGCTTTAACTTGAAGCATCGGCTTGTTGGACTCTCTCCAAGGTCGATGTGAAGGGAGGTGAAGTTGGGTGCTATGCATATGATGCATACTTGTTAATGTGTTAACAACCCGATGTATGTGTGAACATTCAATTAGTTGATAGCACATTGTGATAGTTGCATATATGCGATATGCAATCGGTATAGTTGATACCTACCATCGTAGTTATGAATGGCTTGTTGGATTCTATCCAAGGTTGTTCATATCTATGATGGATATCAGCCCATTCGGAGATGGACCTACGATCTCCCGAAGTGATTTTTGGGTTTTTGAAATTCGAAAAATGAATGGGATTTATAAATGTATATTGATGCATTTTAAAATCATTTTCTCATATATGCTCGTTTTGTATTTCTAGGTTAATCGATTGATCATGATGTCTTTGAATTTGCGCACTATTTTGGATTCAAACAAATTGACTGGGCCTAACTTCTTGGACTGGCTTAGAAACCTGAGAATTGTTCTCAAGGCAGAAAAGCTAGCATATGCCCTTGAAGAGCCTCTTCCCAACCGTCCTAAGGACGATGCAACTCCAGACTAAATGTTGGTCTATCAGAAGCATGTGACAGATTCTGAGCTGGCGAGTTGCATCATGCTAGCTGCGATGGTACCTGAGATGCAAAAGAAACATGAGCATATGGATGCTAATACTATGGTCTTCCATCTTCATGAGTTGTTTGATGAGCAAGCGAGATCCGAAAGGTTCGAAGTCTCCAGGCTCCTCTTCACCACGAAGATGCAAGAAGGTTCGTCTATAGTGTAGTTTGTGCTAAAGATGAACGGGTACATCGAGCGGCTAGCCACCCTCGGGTTTGTGATGGATCATGAATTAAGTATTGACTTAATTCTGCATTGTTTGCCCAAGAGTTTCTCACAATTTGTGATGAACTATCGGATGAACAAATTAGAATCCACTATTCCTGAGCTCCTCAATATGCTGAAGACTGAGGAGCCTTCTGTGAAGCATGAGGAGAAGGCGGTTCTGTTAGTTGATTCCTCAAAGAAAGGTTCTAAGAGGAAGGAAAAAGAACAGAAGAAAGGGAAGAACAAGAAGGCAGAACCAGCACAAAAGAGCACTTGCCATCATTGTGGCAAGGAAGGCCACTGGCGAAGAAACTGCAAGATTTATCTTGAGTCCATGAAGAAGAAGAAGACATCTGATGCCCTATCCTCTTCAGGTATCTTCGTTATTGATTGTCATTCTATTTCCTTAGACACTTGGGTATTGGATACTGGGTGTGGCTCACATATATGAAATGACATACAGGGGCTAAGGAATAGAAGAAGACTCGTCAAAGGGGAGTCAAATTTATGAGTTGGCAATGGAGCAAAGGTTGTTGTGGTCGCCATCAGAACTTATTTGCTGAAGCTCCCTAGTGGACTAGTCTTGGAACTGGACAATTGCTATTGTGTTCCTTCTCTAATAAAGAACATTGTTTCTATTTCCTGCTTAAATAGAAATGGTTTCCATTTGACGTTTAGTAACAATTGTTGTTATATAACTTTGAATGGCGTACTTTATGGAACTGGAACATTGAGCAATGACATTTATACGTTGGACGTATCCAGTGACATTTTCAATATCGAATCGAGCAACAAGCGTGCTCGAAAGGATAATCACTTAGACTCCTACATGTGGCATTGTCGTCTTGGCCATGTAAGCAAGAAACGCATGTACGAATTACACCGATGTGGAATTCTGGAATCGTTTGAATTGGATTCATATGATACATGCGAATCATGCTTAAAAGGAAAGATGACTAAGTTACCTTTTACAGGAAAAGGTGAACGAGTGGGAGAGTTACTAGGTCTAATACATACTGATGTATGTGGACCTATGTCAACTCAAGCTTTAGGAGGCTATAACTACTTCATTACCTTCACCGATGATCACTCACGGTTTGGGTATGTGTTCTTGATGGAACACAAGTCTGAAGCCTTTAAAAGGTTCAAAGAATTCAGAAATGAAGTAGAGAAACAACATGACAAGAGTATTAAAATACTTCGATCGGATCGAGGTGGTGAATGCTTAAGTCAAGAGTTTCTTGATTATCTAAGAGACAATGGTATATTGTCTCAATGGACTCCGCCATATACACCACAACATAATGGTGTATCTGAGAGGCGTAACCGGACCTTGTTGGACATGTTCAGGTCAATGATGAATCATGTGAATCTTCCCAAGTCCTTTTGGGGCTATGCACTTCAAACAGCTGTTTACTATGGAATAGTAAGAAACCTCATGTATCTTACTTGAAGATATGGGGTTGTCCTGCTTATGTGAAGCGGACTGTATCAGACAAATTGGATGCTAAGTCTGATAAATGTCTATTTATTGGATACCCTAAGGAAACAAGGGGTTACCAATTCTATCATCTTGTGGAACAAAAGGTGTTTGTTTCAAGGCATGCTGTGTTTCTAAAGAAAGAGTTTCTCTTGCAAGAAAATAGTGGGAGTGTCGTCGAGCTTGAGGAGGCTCGAGAAACTCAAATAGACATTGATGAGATACCTGGTGGAGCACAATAGCCGATAACTCATAGTGATGAGCAATCGGCTGGACCTATTGTAACACTACATCTTCGTAGATCTGGTAGAACACACAACATCTGAGAGATATGGATTTCTCGTAAGTGAATCGAACGACGTGTTGCTCATTGATGATGAGGAGCCTACCAGTTATGAAGAAGTGATGACAAGTTCAGAAAGGGATAAGTGGCTTGATGCCATGAAGTCGGAAATGGATTCCATGTATGAAAACCAAGTTTGGAACTTGGTTGACCCACCTAAAGGCATCAAGCCTATAGGGTGCAAGTGGGTTTTCAAGAAGAAAACTGACATGGATGGTAATGTGATTACCTATAAAGCTAGATTAGTGGCGAAAGAATATCATCAAAAACAAGGTGTTGATTATGACGAAACCTATTTGCCTGTAGCTATTCTTAAATCCATTCGGATGCTCCTTGCCATAGCGGCTCATTATGATTATGAGATATGGCAGATGGATGTGAAAACAACTTTCCTTAATGGAAACCTGCTCGAGGACGTGTATATGATACAGCCTGAGGGTTTCACATCGGTTGATAAAACCAAGGTATGCAAATTGCAACGGTCCATATATGGATTGAAGCAAGCATCCAGGAGCTGGAATATCTGTTTTGTTGAGACAATCAAAAAGTTTGATTTCTCACAAAATCCAGACGAACCTTGTGTGTATAAGAAGGTTAGTGGGAGTGCAGTTGTGTTTCTAGTATTGTATGTCGATGACATATTACTTATAGGAGACGATGTTTCAATCTTACAGTCAGTTAAGATTTGGTTATCCAAGACATTCTCCATGAAAGACCTGGGAGAAGCAACCTACATCATCGGGATTAAGATCTATAGAGATAGATTGAAACTGTTGCTTGGTCTTTCGCAGTCTACATATATAGACCGAGTGCTAAAGAGGTTTAGCATGTCATAATCCAAGAAAGGTTTCATACCCATCAGGCATGGGATACACCTTTCGAAGTCTATGTGTCCGCGCACAGAAGACGAGAGGATTTGAATGAGTAAGATTCCCTATGCATCCGCAATAGGATCTAACGAGTATGCTATGTTATGTATGAGGCTCGATGTATTGTATGCTCTGAGCGTCACGAGTAGATACCAGTCTGATCCAGGAATGGATCATTGGGTGGCTGTTAAGACGATCCTTAAGTACTGAAGAAGAACTAAGGATGTGTTCCTAATATATGGAGAAGGGGACATAGTGATACGCGGGTATACGGATGCCAGCTTCTAGACAGACAAGGATGATTCCAGGTCTCAGTCTGGATACGTGTTCACCTTGAATGGGGGTGCAATGAGTTGGAAAAATTCCAAACAAGATATTGTAGCGGATTCTACCACTGAGGCAGAATACATTGCAGCTTCAGAAGTAGCAAAGGAAGCGGTTTGGATCAAGAAGTTCATTTATGAACTTGGTGTGATTCCAGCCATTGTTAAAGCAATACCGGTCTACTGCGACAACAATGGAGCAATTGTACAGGCGAAAGAGCCAAGTTCTCATCAATGATCCAAACATGTGTTTCGCCGTTATCATCTTATCAGAGAGATCATCAGTAGGAAGGAAATACAAATTGAGAAAATCCCTAGTCGATAAATTGATGGATTTGGACACCATCAATTCTGTCGAGACTAGCATGAGGTATACTCCTTGGTGTATCCAAGCAGCTGATTCTCACTAGCTGGAGACATTGTGATGTCCGGAGTTAATCGTGGATGCTAGTTATGGTAACTAGTTCATTGGAGTGACCAGCCATAAGACTTCATATGGTTCTCTGCATATATAGATATGTCAATGAAGTTCTTACAGTAGATTAAGTGTGATGTTCCTTTGACTTGCGGTATTCAAGTCATCTTGATCATGAAGACTTATGCTTTGACATCTTAAGCAAGCATCTCTGAGGAGATGTGGACCCGGGATTATTGGGTATAAGTCGAAGTGATCGAAGGTGTTTGAATAGCCTATAAAGGATTCACCACTCCTTGCGAGGAGATGTATACCCATGGCCTCTCGTCAGATTGTTACTAAAGTCTTTGGCCAAAGCATTACATGTTTAGAGTAAGGTACTCTTCGATACATGTGCAGTAACTAGAATCCGTAATACGAGGAAATGATACTTGGGCTAGGTGTGACGTAGTCAGTCTAGTTGGGACTGACACTATAGACCATGTCTTGAACCAAGTGGGTATAAGATGAGTGAAGGGAATGAGGCACGATTCATTCGAGCTGCCGAAGGGTTTCAGAAATAGTTCTGGATCAACCGTTGATCTTTTCGGTTAATTGGGGATCATGATGTACTACTAGGTGCCACTCATGATCGTTCTATTATTAATGGTTAATTATAGACGGCCAACATAAACCGAGAACCTATTTGGTCACACGCACAACGAGCGTAATCCAAAGGATTTATCGTGAGCTTGAGAATGAGATTCTCAGACCGAGAGAAACTAGATTTGGTTGGACCAAACAAGAAGCGAGCATGAAATCATTTCAGTTTCAATGGAAGCGTGGATGGGTCGTGTCTTATGAAGACATGATGGACGAACCAAAATGGTTTGGTTCTAATCCAACGGAGGAGAATAAACCAAAGGGGTTTGGTTTGTTTTAAATGAATGAACCAAAGTTGGTTTGGTTCGTTTTAACTTAAAATAAACCATCATGGTTTGGTTTATTTTAACTTAAATTAATGGAGCGGGTTAACGGACCTTTGGTTATGATCCAATAACCATTAAGAGAATTTGTTCTCTATAAAATAGGGCTTAAGGTTTTTTTGTTAAACCCTAATCAAATTCCCTTAACCTAATTGTTGCCGCCCCCCTCCTCTACTTGGAGAAGTCGGCGCTAACAGCCCATTGCCGCCACCCATCCCTTGTGCCCATCCCTTGTGCCGGCGTCCAAGCTTCGGCCGGGGATCCTCCGGCGACCCTCCGGTGATCTCCTTTGGGTTCGGTAATAAGGTGAGCTTCCACCTTTCTTTTGGTTGGCCCCTATTCCTCCACCGAAGCTGTCCAGATTTCTGGACAACTTGTTTCCCTCTTGTCGGAGCATCGTTTGGACGATGTTTGGAGCTCCGACAGCACCTTCCTTACTAGGGATTCGATCTCTGGTAATACTCATAGGTGGAGGACGAAGGATTCGTTAAACGGTTGACGAATACCTCTCCGGAGAAGTGAGTTTTTGAGGACTCATTTTGGATCCGAATTTTGATTGGGATCGTGATCTTCTCTTGACCACGTCATCTTCAACACGAGGCTAGTAACCCGTACGAAGATGAGGCTCGTGACTTAGTGAAGTCATCCCGAAGATACTCGGCGTGGATACGGATAGAGATGATTCTAGCGAGAATCATTCCGGTTGATGCCTTTCCCGCTACACGTGATACGTCAGGTATACGTAGTTTAAGTTTCCTTTTATTACAAAATTTAAATTTACGGTTATGTCTACACATGTTGTACTATGCATGCGTGTGATGTGTGTGTTGTAATAAATTAGATATATTATTTTATTCCTTCCGCTGTGCACATGTTTACGAAACATGTTCGAACACACACTCGCCGCGGTGCCGGAAACCCAACAAGGGGATCGACTGGTTTGACAAGGTGAAGGTGTAGGACATGAAAGATAAGCTCTAGGACTAAAAGGAGATCAGATGAGCGACCCGGGGGACAAGTCTGGGAGTTGACTTGGGAAGTGAGTCGGGGATTGACTCAGAGAGTTACAGAAGGCAAGAGGTACTGGGTCTTATAGCCAGAGTGGGTTTAAGTATTATCCTGGCAAAGTAAAATAAGTAGTGTACACCTTGGTCTAAATGAGCGAGGAGGATCTAGTTGAGACGGGAACAGAGTCAATATTAGATTCAGTGAAGGAAGAGAGGGTGAAAAGTGGGGACAAAATATTTTCTGAGGCAGCAGTTTACGAGAGTTTATTATATGATGTAACAAACTAGGACCCCACACAATATTCACAGGAGTTTCCATTCCTTATCCTCCTAACAGAATTATTCTCCAGGGAAGAGGAGCCCTCCACGTGGATGGTGATTAGGGCAGTTCATTACATCACAAGGAGCAAGGGAAGACGAGGAGGATAAAAGCCAAGAAGGAAGGAGAGAGAAGGGGACTTTTTTTCCAGTGCTAGGGAGAGATCACCCTCACTTCTAGCTCCATGGCAAGAGAAGGGAGACATTTCACCGGAGAAGGAGGAGATTAAGAGAAGAAGAAGAAGATAGCAGGGAAACTGAGGCAGTTCAGGCTATCTCTCTATATTGTACACAACTGAAGTTGTAAGAGATTTCCTCCACCTCTGGAAATATTTCCAAGAAGGATAAGTTTCATAGTGAAAGTGCTTCGACACCACAACTCATTATAGAGCTCACCCCGTGGAGTAGCAATTGGAATTCCGAACCACGTTAAACCTTGTGCCTCTGTTCTTTGTGTTGGGTTACCCATCTTCTATTAATTTTCTATTACTGTTGCGGCCGGAGAGAACCCTAAGCCTCCTTGATGTTCTTCTACACTGAGAGGAGGTGAAAAAATCCACGTACATCGCGTGAACTAGGGCTCGAAATAAGTGAAAAACGTCGGAAAAGTCACCGGAGAATTTTAGACGCCGGAACCCTAATCAGAACAAGGAAAAATAAGCTATAAATCGCGTGAACTAGGGCTCGAAATAAGTGAAAAACGGAAGAGGAGAGGCTTGTCTATCAAACCTAACACTTGGGAGGTTGGCACGGCCGGAAGAGTTGGTCGGAGAGGGAGACGGCGATCGGAGAAGGAAAGGAGAAGAAAGGCTCATCGCGTGAAGACGGCGAACCCTAGCGGTTCGACGTTATAAAAATGCAATTTAGTCGACTGATGTGGAGCATCAGTCGACTGATAGCGGTTTATTACCGGGTTGAGCCGCGTGATCGATCCGGCTGCAATCGATCGCTGAACCTTCTGTAACGTGCTATAGTAGCATCAGTCGACTGATGTTGCTCATCAGTCGACTGATGAGCACATCACTCGACTGCTTGTCGAGCACTCGACTGATGGCCCTCGGCCTCGATGAACAGTACCATCAGTCGATTGATGGACCTCATCAGTCGACTGATGTTCAATTAGTCGAGTCATGAAGCTAGCACTCGACTGATGGCCATATCGTCGATCGCTACGATGTTATCGATCACCGATAATCGTATCGGGCCGATCGTGATATCGATTTCCGGCTCAAAATCAAGATCTCGATTTCATCATCTTAATTATTCCATTTTATCACGTTAGATCTTGTATATCGAATGTATTGATGTTATACTTTTATTCATGTATTCGTTAATGTATTTTAATGTTTTATTTCATTTTTGCAAACATTAACATTCAATGATTTCTAAAACCTAACATCTCACCCTTTCTAAGTGTTAAAATACACAATCAAGGTGAAAGACTTGTTTTGTGAGATGCAATCTATCCTAGACATTCCTTCCATGCAAACATATGGTAAAACATATGAAGCATGGTGAGTACAAGACATCAAGTTGTGTGGCACTTGAGTATCACTCTAGATGTTACTTTTAACATCTTAAACACACATCTCTTGATACATGAACTTCTAAAGTGTGCCAACAATCAAAGTTACACACTATGACATCTAAATCTAGATCGTGTCAATTTTATTGATTTTCATGTTTTTCAAGATATATATTGACACATCCTAAAATTCTTTGAAGTTAAGGATCAAAGATATTTCCAAGGTAACCATAACCTTGAAAGTAACCTAAGGTGCCACCTTTATCATGGTTGAGTTAACTACCCATCGAATCAAGGTTGGCACACCCTAAACCCATTTAGCGTGAATCAATCACGCTCTTAGGAACCCAAAACCGATTTGAGCTCCTAGGGTTAATTAAGTATTCCTTAGGGATAACCTCCCTAGATACCTTCCTAATGACCCTCCTAGGCTTATTAGCCTTGGTCATTTTGGTCTTGCCTAGGTTAACCTTAGGGATTTCCTCCCTAACAACATTCTTAGTGGCCATCCTAGGTTTCTTCGAAACCTTGACCATTAGACACAGACCTTGGTCAACTCTAGGAATGACTCCCCCATTGACCTTGGTCTTCCTAGACCTAGTTAGTGTTAGTAATATATGAGAGATGTCCTAAGGCAATCACCTTATGTATGAACCATTTATATGATAAATAAAGATTCACTATTTGAGTATACATGTTTTATGTATTTGATTGGATCTTAAACTCATTTACTGAATGTCCACGATACGATTCATAGCATGAGAGAATTTGTGATTGGATCACAACTAGTGAGTATCTCTACATGTGTAATTGTGATGTATCAGAATTATCCCTAGTCGATGAATTGATGGATTTGGACACCATCAATTCTGTCGAGACTAGCATGAGGTATACTCCTTGGTGTATCCAAGCAGCTGATTCTCACTAGCTGGAGACATAGTGATGTCCGGAGTTAATCGTGGATGCTAGTTATGGTAACTAGTTCATTGGAGTGACCAGCCGTAAGACTTCATATGGTTCTCTGCATATATAGATATGTCAATGAAGTTCTTACTGTGGCTTAAGTGCGATGTTCCTTTGACTTGCGGTATTCAAGTCATCTTGATCATGGAGACTTATGCTTTGACATCTTAAGCAAACATCTCCGAGGAGATGTGGACCCGGGATGATTGGGTATAAGTCGAAGTGATCGAAGGTGTTTGAATAGCCTATAAAGGATTCACCACTCCTTGCGAGGAGATGTATACCCATGGCCTCTCGTCGGATTGTTACTAAAGTCTTTGGCCAAAGCATTACATGTCTAGAGTAAAGTACTCTTCGATACATGTGGAGTAACTAGAATCCGTAGGACGAGGAAATGATACTTGGGCTAGGTGTGACGTAGTCAGCCTAGTGGGGACTGACACAATAGACCATGTCCTAAACCAAGTGGGTATAAGATGAGTGAAGGGAATGGGGCACGATTCATTCGAGCTACTGAAGGGTTTCAGAAATAGTTCTGGATCAACCGTTGATCTTTTCGGTTAATTGGGGATCATAATGTACTACTAGGTGACACTCATGATCGTTCTATAATTAATGGTTAATTATAGATGGCCAACATAAATCGAGAACCTATTTGGTCACACGCACAACGAGTGTAATCCAAAGGATTTAAAACGAGCTTGAGAATGGGATTCTCAGACCGAGAGAAACTATGTTTGGTTGGACCAAACATAAAGCGAGCATGAAATTGTTTCAATGCAATGGAAGCGTGGATGGGCCGTGTCTTATGAAGACATAATGGATGGACCAAAATGGTTTGGTTCTAATCCAATGGATGAGAATAAACCAAAGGGTTTGGTTTATTTTAAACGAATGAACCAAAAGTTGGTTCGGTTCGTTTTAACTTAAAATAAACCATCATGGTTTGGTTTATTTTAACTTATCTTAATGGAGCGGGTTAACGGACTTTATGGATATGATCCATTAACCATTAAGAGAATTAGTTCTCTATAAAATAGGGCTTAAACCTAGTTGCCGCCCACCTCCTTGTTTTCGCCTAACCCTAAGTGTGCCGCCTACCTCTTTTGTGCCGCCCAAGTTGCCGGCGACCAAGCTTCAGCCGGTGAACACTCCGCGACCCTCCGTGATCTCCTATAGGTTTGGCATCAAGGTGAGCCTTTTCTCTCCTTGGTTTTGGCCGGGCGCCTATATCTCTTCCACCAAGCTGTCCAGTTTTCTGACAGCTTCTCCTTGCCGGAGCGCCGCTTGGACGACGGTTAGTGCCCGACAGCGGCTAACTTACCGGGGATTCGATCTCCGGTAATCCTCTGAGGTGGAGGACGAAGGATTCGTCAATTGGTTGACGAATACCTCTCCGGAGAAGCGAGTTTTGAGAACTCGTTTTAGGATCCGAATTTGGATTCGGATTGTGATCATCTCTCGATCACGTCGTCTTCAACACGAGGCTAGTAACCCGTACGAAGACGAAGCTCGTGGCTTAGCGAAGTCATCCCGAGGAGCTCGGCGTGGATACGGATAGAGACGATTCTTACGAGGATCGTTCCGGTTGATGCCGTTCCCGCTACACGTCATACGGAAGGTATAACGTAGATAATTTTCTTTTATTGCAAATTTTAATTTACGGTTATGTCTACACTTATTGTAAAATGCATGCGTGTGTTGTGTGTTGTAATAAATAGGAGTATTTATTATTTTTAATTGCTTCCGCTGTGTTCATGTTTACGAAACATGATCGAACACACACACGCCGCGGTGCCGGAAACCCAACAGTGGTATCAGAGCCCAGGTTGTGTTTCAACATAATCGTAAAAATGGTTTTGCGATAGTCATAATGTATTTCTGGAAATTTTCTAATTTTGGAAATTTAGAAGTATTTATGAAAATTTTTCAATTTTGGAAAGTCTAGAAGTATTTATGGAAATATTCCACTTTTGGAAAGTTGGAAGTATTTATGGAAATTGATACTTTCCATAAATAAAATATTTGATTAGATTCTAGAAATTTATTTCCTAATTTAATCATGATTTGATTTGGGAAATCAAATCTTAAAATATTTTATTTCCATAAGTATTTTTAATGATTTAGGAAATTGGTTTCCTAAATAGATTTTCCTTAATCAAATAATTCCATGAATAAAATATGTGATTAGATTTAGAAATTTGTTTCCTAATTTAATTATGATTTGATTTGGAGAATCAAATCTTAAACATATTTTATTTCCATAAATAGTTATGACATATAAGGAAATTATATACATGACATAATTGTATGCCATGTAATTGCATTAGATGCATAACATTATGCCATGCGTGTCGTGACATGTAGATGTATGTCATGTATGCCATGCCATGTAGATAATAGTTATTTGCATGCAAAGAGGATGAGACATAAAAACCCTTAATCAATATTAAAGCCTACACCTTCCATTAATATGGTTAGAACCAGAGTTCTGTTTCTTGTTTGGGTTGTTGGACTCTCTCCAAGCCCGGCTCGAACCTGAATATGTTCAAACCATGGAATAGTTTAATACTAATATGGTAAGAGTCAGAGGTCAATCGTTAGCTTTGGTTGTTGGACTCTCTCCAAGTTGGGCTAATTGGTTGAATGCGCTCTAATCATATTAAAACTATGTCCCGATTAATGGGTTGGCTTTAACCTGGAGCATCGGCTTGTTGGACTCTCTCCAAGGTCGATGTAAAGGGAGGTGAAGTTGGGTGCTATGCATATGATGCATACTTGTTAATGTGTTAACAACCCGATGTATGTGTGAACATTCAATTAGTTGATAGCACATTGTGATAGTTGCATATACGTGATATGCAATCGGTATAGTTGATACCTACCGTCGTAGTTATGAATGGCTTGTTGGACTCTCTCCAAGGTTGTTCATAACTATGATGGATATCAGCCCATTCGGAGATGGACCTACGATCTCTCGAAGTGATTTTGGGGTTTTTGAAATTCGAAAAATGAATGGGATTTATAAATATATATTGATGCATTTTTAAAATCATCTTTCTCATATATGCTCGTTTTGTATTTCTAAGTTAATATATTGATCATGATGTGTTTGAATTTGCGTTCCATTTTGGATTTGAATAAATTGGTAGGCGAACTTCTTGGGTGGCTTAGAAACTTGAGAATTGTTCTCAAGGTGAAAAGCTTGTGTATGTCCTCGAGCGCCTCTTCACTTGTCCTAGTGACGATGCAACTTTGGACCAATTGTTGGCCTATCAGAAACATGTGAGTGATTCTGAACAAATGAGTTGCATCATGCTAGCCACGATGGAACCCAAGCTACGAAAGCAGCATGAGCATATGGATGCTCATATCGTAGTCCTTCATCTTAATGAGTTGGTTGATGAGCAAGTGAGATTCGAAAGGTTCGAAGTCTCAAAGCTCCTCTTCACCTCTGAGATGCTAGGAGGTTCATACGTGTAGTCTTGCTCGATATCTTTGAAAGCTGTGAGTCTTAAGAAGCATGGCGAGGGGCAGTCTTTGTTAGTTGATTCCTCGAAGAAAGGTTCTAAGAGGAAGTCAAAGGAACAGAAGGGAAAGAAGAGAAGGGCTAAGAAGGTAGAACTAGCACAAAGGAAACTTGCCATCATTATGGCAAGGAGAGCCATTCTTGAAGAAAGTGCAAGATTTATCTTGAGTCAGTGAAGAAGGATAAGGCATCGGATGCCCCATCTTCTTGAAATCTTCTTTATTGATTGTCATTCTATTTCCTCGGACACTTGGGTATTTGATCTTTGGGTGTGGCTCACATATATGTAATGATATACATGGGCTAAGGAATAGAAGAAGACTAAATGAGGGAGAGTCAATTCGTGTTGGGAATGGAGCAAAGGTTGCCGTGACTCGCCATCTGAACGTATTTGTTGAACTCCTGTAGGACTTGTCTTAGAACCGACAATTGCTTTTATGTTCCTTCGCTGATAAAGAACATCATTTCTATTTCTTTCTAAATAGAAATGGGTTCCATTTTTTTAGTAACAATTGTTGTTACATAACTTTGAATGGAGTTCTTTATGGATCGGAACTTTAAGCAATGGTGTTTATACGCTGGACGATCCAAAGGACATTTTCAATATCGGCGAGCAACAAGAGTGCTCGAAAGGATAATCAAATAGACTTCTATATGTGGCATTGTCGTCTTGGCCATATAAGCAAGAAACGCATGTCCGAATTACACCGATGTGGAATTCTGGAATCGTTTGAATTGGATTCATACGATACATGCGAATCATGCTTAAAAGGCAAGATGACTAAGTTACCTTTACCGAAAAGGTGAACGAGGGGAGAGTTACTAGGTCTAATACATACCGATGTATGTGGACCTATGTCAACTCAAGCTTTAGGAGGCTATAGCTACTTCATTACCTTCACCGATGATCACTCACGGTTTGGGTATGTGTTCTGATGAAACACAAGTCCAAGCCTTGAAAGGTTCAAAGAATTCAGAAATGAAGTAGAGAAACAACATGACAAGAGTATTAAAATACTTCGATCGGATCGAGGTGGTGAATACTTAAGTCAAGAGTTTCTGATTATCTAAGAGACAATGGCATATTGTCTCAATGGATTCCACCTATACACCACAAAGATAATGGTGTATCCGAGAGGCGAATCGACTTTGTTGGACATGGTCGTCAATGATGAATCATGCAACTCTTCCCAAGTCCTTTGGGGTTATGACTTCGCATAAATTGCTTACTTGTTAAATGTAATGCCTACCAAGGTAGTCTCAACTACTCCATATGAGATATGGAATAGTAAGAAACCTCATGTATCTTACTTGAAGATATGGGGTTGTCTCGCTTATGTGAAGCTGATCAGACGCATAAATTGGATGCTAAGTCCGATAAATGTCTATTTATTGGATACCCTAAGGAAACAAGGGGTTACTAATTCTATCATCCCGTGGAACAAAAGGTGTTTGTTTCAAGGCATGCCGTTTTCTAGAGAAAGAGTTTCTCGCAAGAAAAGGGAGTGTCGCCGAGCTTGAGGAGGCTCGAGAGACTCAAATAGACATGATGAGATACAACACCGACAACTCATAGTGATGAGCAACGGCCGACTTATTGTAACACCACATCTTCAGAGATCCGTAGAACACGCAATATTCCCGAGAGATATGGATTTCGTATGAATCGAACGACGTGTTACTCATTGATGATGAGGAGCCTACCGCATGAAGAAGTGCCGACAAGTTCGTAAAGGGATAAGTGGCTTGGTGCCATGAAGTAAATGGATTCCATGTATGAAAACCAAGTTTGGAACTCGTCGACCCACCAAGGCATAAAGCCTATAGGGTGCAAGTGGGTTTTCAAGAAGAAAACCGACATGGATGGTAATGTGATTACCTATAAGGTTAGATTGGTGGCAAAGGATATCGCCAAAAACAAGGTGTTGATTATGACGAAACCTATTCGCTCAGAGCTATGCTTAAATCCATTCGATGCTCCCGCCATAGCTCATTATGATTATGATATATGGCAGTTGTATTTGAAAACAGCTTTACTTATTGGAAACCTGCTCGAGGACGTTTATATGATACAAACTGAGGGTTTCACATATGTTGATAAAACCAAGGTATGCAAATTGCGACGGTCCATTTATTGATTGAAGCAAGCATCCAGGAGCTGGAATATCCGTTTTGATGAGACGATCAAAAAGTTTGATTTCTCACAAAATCCAGACGAACCTTGTGTGTACAAGAAGGTTAGTGGAGTGCAAATGCATTCCTAGTATTGTATGCATGACATATTACTTATAGAAACGATGTTGTCAATCTTACAATGCTGAAGGTTTGGTTATTTCAAGACATTCTCCATGAAAGACCTGGGAAAAGTAACCTACATCCTTGGGATTAAGATCTATAGAGATAGATCGAAACGGTTGCTTGGTCTTTCGCAGTCTACATATATAGACCGAGTGCTAAAGAGGTTTAGCATGTCGGAATCCAAGAAAGGTTATCTACCCATCAGGCATGGGGTACACCTTTCGAAGTCTATGTGTCCGCGCACAGAAGACGAGAGGATTTGCATGAGTAAGATTCCTTATGCATCCGCAATAGGATCTATCATGTATGCTATGTTATGTACGAGGCCCGATGTATCGAATGCTCTGAGTGTCACGAGTAGATACCAGTCCGATCCAGGAATGGATCATTGGGCGGCTATTAAGATGATCCTTAAGTACTTGAGAAGAACTAAGGATGTGTTCCTAATATATGGAGAAGGGGACATGGTGATACGCGGGTATACGGATGCCAGCTTCCAGACAGACAAGGATGATTCCAGGTCTCAGTCTGGATACGTGTTCACCTTGAATGGGGGCGCAGTGAGTTAGAAAAGTTCCAAACAAGAGACTGTAGCGGATTCTACCACTGAGGCAGAATACATTGCAGCTTCGGAAGCAGCAAAGGAAGCGGTTTGGATCAAGAAGTTCGTTCATGAACTTGGTGTGATTCCGGCCATTGTCGAAGCAATACCGGTCTACTGTGACAATAATGGAGCAATTGCACAGGCGAAAGAGGCAAGGTCTCATCAACGATCCAAACATGTGCTTCGCCGCTATCATCTTATCAGAGAGATCATCAGTAGGAACGAAATACAAATCGAGAAAATTCCTACTGAAAGGAACTTAGCGGATCCCTTGACTAAGGCATTACCTCAAAATAAGTTTGAGGGTCATGTTCGAGCTTATGGTATTGGATACCGTAGCAATTGGCATTAGGCCAAGTGGGAGTCTGTTAGTAATATATGAGAGATGTCCTAAGGCAATCGCCTTATGTATGAACCATTTATATGATAAATGAAGATTCACTATTTGAGTATACATGTTTTATGTATTTGATTGGATCTTAAACTCATTTATTGAATGTCCACGATACGATTCACAGCATGAGAGAATTTGTGATTGGATCACAACTAGTGAGTATCTCTACATGTGTAATTGTGATGTATTGAAATTATCCTAGTCGATGAATTGATGGATTTGGACACCATCAATTCACGAGACTAGCACGAGGTATACTCCTTGGTGTATCCAAGCTGATTCTCACCGGGCCGAGACATAGTGATATCCGGAGTTAATCGTGGATGCTAGTTATGGTAACTAGTTCATTGGAGTGACCAAATTGTAAGACTTCATATGGTTCTCTGCATATATAGATATGTCAATGAAGTTCTTACTTGTGGCTTAAGTGCGATGTTCCTTTGACTTGCGGTATTCAAGTCATCTTGATCATGGAGACTTATGCTTTGACATCTTAAGCAAACATCTCCGAGGAGATGTGGACCCGGGATGATTGGGTATAAGTCGAAGTGATCGACAGTGTTTGAATAGCCTATAAAGGATTCACCACTCCTTGCGAGGAGATGTATACCCATGGCCTCTCGTCGGATTGTTACTAAAGTCTTTGGCCAAAGCATTACATGTCTAGAGTAAAGTACTCTTCGATACATGTGGAGTAACTAGAATCCGTAGGACGAGGAAATGATACTTGGGCTAGGTGTGACGTAGTCAGCCTAGTGGGGACCGACACAATAGACCATGTCCTGAACCAAGTGGGTATAAGATGAGTGAAGGGAATGGGGCACGATTCATTCGAGCTACTGAAGGGTTTCATAAATAGTTCTGGATCAACCGTTGATCTTTTCGGTTAATTGGGGATCATGATGTACTACTAGGTGCCACTCATGATCGTTCTATAATTAATGGTTAATTATAGACGGCCAACATAAACCGAGAACCTATTTGGTCACATGCACAACGAGTGTAATCCAAAGGATTTAAAACGAGCTTGAGAATGGGATTCTCAGACCGAGAGAAACTATGTTTGGTTGGACCAAACATAAAGCGAGCATGAAATTGTTTCAGTCGCAATGGAAGCGTGGATGGGCCGTGTCTTATGAAGACATAATGGATGGACCAAAAATGGTTTGGTTCTAATCCAATGGAGGAGAATAAACCAAAGGGTTTGATTTATTTTAAACGAATGAACCAAAAGTTGGTTCGGTTCGTTTTAACTTAAAATAAACCATCATGGTTTGGTTTATTTTAACTTATCTTAATGGAGCGGGTTAACGGGCTTTATGGATATGATCCATTAACCATTAAGAGAATTAGTTCTCTATAAAATAGGGCTTAAACCCTAATCCAAAGCTCTAATCAAGTTTTGGCCGCCCAACATAGTTGCCGCCCACCTCCTTGGAGTTTTCGGCGCCCAACCCTAAAGTACCGCCGCCCAGCTTTTGTGCCGCCGTCCAAGTCATTGCCGGCGACCAAGCTTCAGCCAGTGAACACTCCGGTGACCCTCCGGTGATCTCCTATAGGTTTGGCATTAAGGTGAGCCTTTTCTTTCCTTGGTTGGCCGGCGCCTATATCCTCCACCAAGCTGTCCAGTTTTCTGGACAGCTTCTTCTCCTCTCGTCGGAGCGTCGTTTGGACGACGGTTAGAGCTCCGACAGCGGCTAACTTACCGGGGATTCGATCTCCGGTAATCCTCTGAGGTGGAGGACGAAGGATTCGTCAATTGGTTGACGAATACCTCTCCGGAGAAGCGAGTTTTGAGAACTCGTTTTAGGATCCGAATTTGGAATCGGATTGTGATCATCTCTCGATCACGTCGTCTTCAACACGAGGCTAGTAACCCGTACGAAGACGAAGCTCATGGCTTAGCGAAGTCATCCCGAGGAGCTCGGCGTGGATACGGATAGAGACGATTCTTACGAGGATCGTTCCGGTTGATGCCGTTCCCGCTACACGTCATACGGAAGGTATAACGTAGATAATTTTCTTTTATTGCAAATTTTAATTTACGGTTATGTCTACACTTGTTGTAAAATGCATGCGTGTGTTGTGTGTGTTGTAATAAATAGGAGTATTTATTATTTTTTAATTGCTTCCGCTGTGTTCATGTTTACGAAACATGATCGAACACACACACGCCGCGGTGCCGGAAACCCAACAGTTAGTGTCCCATAGTCAAATGGAACACTATGGTAAGTCACCTTGGACTTAGGTTTGTGACCCAAACCATTCTTGCCCTTGGTTGACTTTTGACTCTTAGGTCCTAGATGTTGACTTTGACTTCTTGACCTAAGAGTTTGACAATTTGACCCTTGAAATTGATTTTGTATCTTGTTTAGGGTCTTTTCCAATGTCTCAAGCCTTGACCTCAAGGCTTGGTTCTCTAATTCTAATTGCCCAATTTTAAAATTTTTATTTAAATCTTGGGCATTGTACTTTCTTGGCATATGCCTAGTCCATTTTGGATTAAAACCTAGATGTTCTTGTATTTTCTTAATAGATTCCCTAGGTATTGTTTTTCTAGGGACATTAGTCCCAAATTTCTCCTTATTCTTAAGGTGAACATTCTTAGCTCCTAAACAAATATGTTTGTTATTTCTAGCATGCTCTTTATGATACATAACAAAATTGCTAAAATTAGTTCTAGCATGCTTTTTAATATTTAAATTAGACGGAGCATTATTTAAATATACCTTAGGGTTTGCCTTAGTGGCTCCCCCTACTTATGATGCTCCCCTTTGCCCCTTCTTCTTCTTCTTTGGGCATTGATTCCGGTAATGACCCGGTAGTCGACATTTGCAGCAAATGACATGCTCCTTGCTCTTTTGACTTGGAGAACCGGCGTCCATTGACTTTTGTTGACTTTTAGGCGCCGGAGGAGCTTTCTTGATCCTCTTTGGGCATTTGCTCTTGTAATGCCCATACTCCCTACACTCAAAGCACATAATATGATTTTTATTTGAAAATAAAGTGTTTGAGTTACCTAGGGTGGTGGTAGGTGCCGGAGTTGAATTTTGAGCTTCCTCATCGTGATCAGATGTTGAAAGCTCTTCTTGAGGTTGCTCCGGTGTAGAGGATGGTCTCTCCTCCTCAATCCTAGAAGTAGATGCTTCTTCCACCTTTTCTACTTCTTCTTTCTCCGATTCGGAAGTTGACTCCATCTCAACTTCCAATTCCTCAATTTCACTTGAGGATGAACTCTCCTCATGGAATCTTGCCAATTTTTTCCATAGCTCCTAGGCATACATGTAATCCCCTAGCTTGCACAAAACATCATTAGGGATTAAATCTTCCAAAAGTTTTGTTACCTTAACTTCGGTCTTGAGCTTTTGGCGTTGCTCTTGGGTCCACTTTTT
This sequence comes from Wurfbainia villosa, assembly GCA_025175895.1. Classification (NCBI taxonomy): domain Eukaryota; kingdom Viridiplantae; phylum Streptophyta; class Magnoliopsida; order Zingiberales; family Zingiberaceae; genus Wurfbainia; species Wurfbainia villosa. The sequence goes on from CM046006.1 coordinate 40,176,053, forward strand.
CAATTTTAGGACATTCCCCTTCTTATCCCTAGGGGGTTCAAGGCCTTCAATGAGGATGAACCAATCCTCTATGTTCATCATCAAGAATGTTTCCATTCTTGCTCTCCATGTCGGAAAATCTTCTGGATCATATGGAGGTGGAGTGTTGATTTCCCATCCAAGCTTGTCTTGGAATTCCATCTTCACCCTCTAGCCTTTTGCCTTAGCTCCCGGTTGTTAATCCGTAGAAGAGCCCCGGACTTTGATACCACTTGTTAGGAATATTGGAACGGCTAGAGGGGGGGGTGAATAGCGTTTCGCCCGATCGTGGATAGAATTCAATCTCGTTCTTGTCTACAATTTCGTTAGCGCAGCGGAATATATATAATAATAAAAGCAATAACGAAATGGACACAACACAAATCACAACAAGAGCATATAACGTGGTTCGGAACCGAACCGGTTCCTACTCCACGGATTGGGTTCGTACGAACCCTAGCGATGCCACAAACACCACTAACCAATAAAACTCCTTGACACAAGTCAAGGGTGGAGAAACCCCTTACAAGTAATCTTACAACAATAAGATACAAATACAAGCAATTACAATAATGAATACGAAATACAAGTAAAGAAAAGACTTTACAACACTTGTTTTGATTGCTTGAATGCTTGGTTGCTTGCTTGCACTTGGAGACCTGATTTGCACCAACAAATCGCCCCAAAAGCCCTCAAGAACCGATTTCAAAATCCTCCATCACGAGCTCCTTATAAAGCTTCAACCTGTGCTGGAAAAAGTCGATCAGTCGACTGATAGGGACCATCAGTCGACTGATGCCACTGTTGTCGTGAGACAACGGCTAGATCCACGCTGGATAAGTCCAACGGAACCTTCATCAGTCGACTGATTGTGACCATCAGTCGACTGATGGAGTCCTCACTCGACCAGTCGAGTCTCGACTCCGTGTGCCTATTTCGAGCACCACCGATCCGATCACACGATCGATCGCCGAGCCATCATCGATCGATTGCCCACCTCGGCACTCGATCGCTAGGGCCATAACCCGCAGTCAAACCCTAGTTGACTCGGTCCAGTCGACTGCCACATGGCACCAGTCGATTGGCACACCTCAAACATGAGGTTTTAACCCAAGTATGGTTCCCCCATACTTGCTAGACCACCCTTAGCCTAGACCTAAGCCTTCTAGCCACCTCCATCAGCCTCACGCCTCTCCGATCCCTCCAAGTCATCCATGACTTGTTCATCCATCGCGCTAGCCTTCAGGTGCTTCCGTCGGCTATGTTATGCTAACGGTGTCTACACCGCCAAGGCACATTGGACTTACGCCGCCAAGACTCCGCTTGGACTTTACGCCGCCAACCATTGGACTTATGCTGCCAAGACTACCGCTTGGACTTTACGCCGCCAATATCAAACCCCTTGGACTTCTAATGCCAACCCATGTTGGACTTTCCATGCCAAGACCATGCTTGAACTTTCTATGCCAAGACCCTGCTTGGACTTTCCCAAATACCAAGACCATGCTTGGACTTTCCTTGACAATTACATTGTCATATGTTTTTGTCGAAACATCAAAACACATCAAAACATCACTTGAGCCAAATTCGAGTCCTGGTCAATAGTGACCTGGGCCGATTGCACCAACAATCTCCCCCTTTATGATGTTTGACAAAAGCCAAACAAATTATTGAGTTAGAACACTAACTCAAATCTCTTACCAATTATCCCAAATTGGTAAATACTCTCCAAATATTCTCCCCCAAACATTCTCCCCCTTTTTGACTAACATCAAAAGGGTCTTCTCTCCAAGGAGGTCAATGTCTCATGTCCCAATGAGATCTTACAATCTCCCCCTTGGTCCAAAAATATCTAGGATGCCTAGCATCTTCCCAATGATAAGTCCCATATCACTCAAGAGAGGCAATCCTATTCACTCTCCCAATTTCCAAATTGGGTATCAAAAACCCATCAATTTTCCCAAATTGATGATACTCTTCCAATAACTTCTCCTCTTCAAGGAGAAAAATACATCCATCATCCCAAGATGGATACCTCCCCCTAAAGGCTTGCTCCCCCTTGACCATTGCACCAACAATGTCCTTGGGAAGTCCCTAAGCCAATAGGAACTCTAAGCCATTAAAAGTAAGGTTAGAAATTCAACATTGAACTTTCCAACACCTTGAAATTGATACAAACCCTAAACACCTCTCCTAATCCATATCCAATGGATTTTCACCCTTTATAATGCTTCCCAAAGCATATCCTAGGGTTAGGAGTGGTTAGGGACCTTAACCGCAGCTGAAATCGGGTTAAACAACTTTGGTTTTCCCGAAATCAAATATCGATCGACTCTACGATCGGTGATGTATCCATCGATCGATTAGCGCACGAAGCAACAATGAGTGATACATATGATCGAGTCAAGCGATGCCATCGATCATGTATCGATCAGAGAAGCCGATCGATAATAAAACTGATTTTCAAAAATCAGACTCAACTTTTGGAAATGCATAAGTAATTCTACGTAAATCAAAAAATCACGAAACTTGATACGTATATTACTTAACACACATATAATCAGTGAAAATTTTTTGAAAAATATTTTTACCATTGAATTAGGAGATTGATACAAAATCCAAAAGTGACTAAAAACTTTAAGGTTGAAGCTCACTTTGTATCAATCTTATCAATGGTGATTGCTATCAAAAGATAGACTTCACCAAGGTTTTTCAAAATGATTTTAAAATGTTTTTAAAACCCTAATTTGGATCATTTTCCTTGGGCTCTATGTACATGGCTTGTACCCAAGCTTTCCTAATGATCCAAATGGAATTGGATGAGTTTTAGTTCATCTAGATGCAAAAACTATGCACCTTGAACTTAACTCATATCCTAGCATCTCACATGTATCTATGGTGTATAAATACACATACATGTCAATTAGATGTGAGATGTGGGTTTTGTTCTCCCTAAACTAGGGTTTCATGCATTTTCTAAAGCAACTCTACTTGATTCCCTTATAACTGGGACTCCAAGTCATGCCATAGTCCTTAAATCAATTTTAATCAAGTTAATGCATGAATGTATGATCATGGCATAAATAATAGCATTATTAAAACATGGCCAATGATCATGATGTCATGACATATGATGAAATTTAAGAACACATGACATCTAAAATAACCCTAAAAAAAAATGTCATGACATGGTATATGATAGGATGCAATTTCATGTCATAATATATCAACTTTCATAAGCAATACAATTATACAAATATTCATCCATACACACAAGATTTTCAGAAACAAAGATTTCATTTAACTTAAAACTTGTCTTTTACATTCAAAATGGAGATTGGCTATGCTCAATCTCACTACAAAAACTGACGACCACAGAACATCTAATATCCTCTAATCGTCCGCAGGAGGTGGCGGTGGAGGAGGCTGCTGACTCAGGGTCCAGGCCCGCATCATCTCTAGCATATCGAGCTGATGCTGCTCTATGCGGGCCTGGGACTCCTCCATCCTATCGAGACGTGCGCCGAAGGATGCCTGGCCTGCCAATATCTCTGACAGCCTAGAGTCCACCGACTGCTGATAGTCCTGAAATCTGGACTCCATCCGGCCACGACGATCTGATGGACCCGCCGCTGATATGTCTGCCGACATCCGGTCATCCTCATCAGTGGTATCCGCATCCTCGTAGTCCTCTGTCGCCTCTCTGGGTGCTGGAGGATGCTGTCTGCGTGCCCTGGGTGGTGGTCGTGGCGCCAACTCCATCTGTCCAACGCCCATCCGTAGCTTTGCTAACGAGAAGTTATGAACTGATATACAGTCGTACACCTCCGATAGCGCTCGCAGAGAACCCCTGTGGATGTTGACGCCTACGGAGTCTAGCCATGCTGTGATGATATGACCAAATGGCATATGCACTTTCCCTTGGACAGGGGAAGTGAAATGCATAATGCAATGAAACATGTTTAGTGCAAAGTTAATGTCTAACCTATGACGCATGGCGTATAAAAGAAAAAGATGGGGAGGCCGAATCTTGGCGGACAGAGTGATGGAAGAAAACACCCAACAATGACCTTGTAAAGGACATTGTCAGGTGCAGACAACTCAGTGATAGGAAATAAGTTTTGGGTCAGTGGATGTGGATAACCAAAAATATGCTCATGCATGGACTCCATAGAGATATGGGCAAAGGGCTCTGGTAAAGGGAAGTCCATGGTAGGGTAACAGATAAAGGTGTCATCTGAGGGCCTACACTCGAGAAACTCCTGCAGTATCGCAGGAGTGAACTCTAACTCGCGTTTTGCAATACGAGTAGTGTAAGTAGGGCCGTCATCCACCTTTTTTTTTAGGTTTTGATAGAATTCCTTAACAAGGTCATCATTAATTGGATGCGTGCATAAGACGATTTTCATTAGATTGTAGTATACAATTAATTCCATGACATCACTATAATGTCGATTGAAAAAATCCCTATCGATGTACCTAACCAACATAGGTTGGTACAATCGAGATTCACCCTCGGGTGGATCATTCCTACGGGCTCTCCTATTATGAATGCAATGTAATGATATGACATGCAATGGCAATAATACACGATTAGATAAACCTAAATTGTAATGGAAATGAAAATTAGGGCTCGGAAAAAAAAATCGTTACTTAGGCGCCATTTGAAGGTGTGGCCGGAGGGAAGACTCAAATGTTGCTGGGGGTCGCCGGAAAAGTCGTCGGAGAATTTCAGACATCGGAACCCTAATCGGAACAAGGAAAAATAAGCCCTAAATCGCGTGAACTAGGGCTCGAAATAAGTGAAAAACGGAAGAGGAGAGGCTTGTCTATCAAACCTAACACTTGGGAGGTTGGCACTAGAAGAGTTGGTCGGAGAGGAGAGCGGTCGGAGAAGGAAAGGAGAAGAAAGGCTCGTCGCGTGAAGATGCGAACCCTAAGCGGTTGGCGTTATAAATGCGATTGATCGGTGATGTGGAGCATCGATCGTGATATGATTTATTCTGAGGTTTATCGGTGGCGGATCGACTCGACCGATCAATCCTTCGAACCTACATGCGTGCATCACGATCGATCTTGATGTTGCTCATCAGTCGACTGATGTGCACATCACTCGACTGCTCGTCGAGCACTCGACTGATGGCCCTCGGCCTCGGTGAACAGTACCATCAGTCGACTGATGGACCTCATCAGTCGACTGATGTTCAATCAGTCGAGTCATGAAGCTAGCACTCGACTGATGGCCATATCGTATCGCGCTACAGTATTATCGGATCGATAATCGTATCGATCGATCGATATCGATTTCGATTCAAAATCAGAAGATCTCGATTTCATCATCTTAATTATTCCATTTTATCACGTTAGATCTTGTATATCGAATGTATTGATGTTATACTTTTATTCATGTATTCGTTAATGTATTTTAATGTTTTATTTCATTTTTGCAAACATTAACATTCAATGATTTCTAAAACCTAACATCTCACCCTTTCTAAGTGTTAAAATACACAATCAAGGTGAAAGACTTGTTTTGTGAGATGCAATCTATCCTAGACATTCCTTCCATGCAAACATATGGTAAAACATATGAAGCATGGTGAGTACAAGACATCAAGTTGTGTGGCACTTGAGTATCACTCTAGATGTTACTTTTAACATCTTAAACACACATCTCTTGATACATGAACTTCTAAAGTGTGCCAACAATCAAAGTTACACACTATGACATCTAAATCTAGATCGTGTCAATTTTATTGATTTTCATTTTTTTCAAGATATATATTGACACATCCTAAAATTCTTTGAAGTTAAGGCTCAAAGATATTTCCAAGGTAACCATAACCTTGAAAGTAACCTAAGGTGCCACCTTTATCATGGTTGAGTTAACTACCCATCGAATCAAGGTTGGCACACCCTAAACCCATTTAGCGTGAATCAATCACGCTCTTAGGAACCCAAAACCGATTTGAGCTCCTAGGGTTAATTAGGTATTCCTTAGGGATAACCTCCCTAGATACCTTCCTAATGACCCTCCTAGGCTTATTAGCCTTGGTCATTTTGGTCTTGCCTAGGTTAACCTTAGGGATTGCCTCCCTAACAACCTTCTTAGTGGCCATCCTAGGTTTCTTCGAAACCTTGACCATTAGACACAGACCTTGGTCAACTCTAGGAATGACTCCCCCATTGACCTTGGTCTTCCTAGACCTAGTTCAATGTAATGCATTAGAAAATATGCATAATCATAAATATGCAAACAATGATCATGTGATTCTTATTTCAAAAATAAAGATGTTCATATAAAAGATAGACTTTTCAGTATACATCTCAACACTTAAGGTCCATTATTTTAGTCAAACTAGAATAAGCTTTATCTCCAAACCAACATGTTCTTTGTGTGTGAGCCTATAGGTTCTCATAATGTTGACAATGTATCTAAAACTATTTTTGATACATAAGCAATGAGGGACATCTAGCAATACATCATTGCTACCCAAGTGATTAGAATGTCGAGACCCGACTTAACCTTTTGTGACTACTATAATGTATGACCTTGTCCTTTTATCCTTGATATCTAGATTGATCAATGAGCCATAGACCGTGTCATACTCTTATCAATCTTTGTGTTTCTTGATCCCCAAGTAAACTCACTCAAATAAATGAGCTCAATATCTCATATTGACTCATTTGAGCATGACCATGCATTTCGTGGTCCTACTCTATCAAGAGACCTAAAGATATCACTCCCATTATATGGGAGGGATAGATCCCATCTACATCACTCACATCCCTTCGCATAATTTGTTACATACCCAGTGATCACCTTTATAGTCCACCCTATTATGGGTGACGTTTGACAATACCAAAGTACGTAACTCCTTATGTAGGGAATTGTAGTGACTTCAGGTCTAAGGACTATTCATACTAATAGTCACATGAGAAAGTATATGAAACTCATATGACGATCCTTGAAACTTTCTCATGGCGGGTCAATTCAGTATATATTCTCTAATATATACCCATGTGTCAACGTGATATCACATATCCATGACTTGTGAGATCAAGTCATCAATTGACCTACATTCTAGTCTCAACGCATTAATATTACTCTTGTATATTAATGCTTAACTAGGAATATTTAAGAATAGTGTTCTCTACAACCTCTCACAATCAATTTTGCCAATTGATGTGTTGTAGATAAGAACCTACTTTCTAGGACATTATTATATCTATTCGGCTAGCATAAGCATGAAGGAAATATAATAACCAAACTTTGCCTTTATTATTAATAGAATATGATACATAAGTCCCTAGTCAATCATCACATAATTGGCTCTATGGCTTACTACTAACAATCTCCCTCTAGCACTAGTGTCAATCATTGTAATATCTAATACCCAATGACCTAGTACAACCATAATGCTTTGTCTGTGCCAAAGCCTCGGTCAAAGGATCTGCGATGTTAGCATCCGTCGGTACTCTGCATATCCTCACATCTCCTCTATCAATGTTCTCTCGAATGAGATGGAAGCGTCGTAGTATGTGTTTGGTCCGCTAATGAGAGTGAGGTTCCTTAGCCTGTGCAATAGCCCCATTGTTGTCACAAAAGAGATCTATATGGTCTACTATGCTAGGAACCACCCCAAGTTCAGTGATGAACTTTCGGATCCAAACAACCTCCTTTGCCGCATCAGACGCAATAATATACTCGGCTTCTGTCGTAGAATCTGCGACTGTGTCTTACTTTGAACTCTTCCAACTCATAGCACCACCATTTAGGCAAAATGCATACCCTGGTTGTGATATGAAATCATCCCTGTCGGTTCGGAAGCTTGTAACCCTTTACAGCTAGCTCCTCATCGCCTCCAAATATCAAGAAATATTCTTTCATCCTTCGTAAGTACTTAAGAATGTTCTTGGCAGCTATCCAGTGATTTTCACCTAGATCTGACTGGTATCTGCTCATTATGCTCAAAGCATACAAGACATCGCGGCGAGTACAAAGCATGGTGTACATGATAGACCCTATAGCAGATGCATAAGGGATCTGACCCATCTTGTCTCTCTCCTCCTTAGAAGAGGGACATTGAGTCTTCGAAAGACTCACACCATATGACATTGACAGAAATCCCTTCTTGGAATTCATCATGGAAAAAAGATTTAGCACCTTGTCAATGTATGTACTCTTACTTAGATCAAGAAGTCTCTTAGATCTATCTCTATAGATCTTGATGCCCAAGTTATAGGCTGCTTCTCTGAAGTCTTTCATTGAGAAACAATTCCCAAGCCAAGTCTTCACAGACTGTAGCATGGGGATATCGTTTCCAATGAGAAGTATGTCATCAACATACAAGATAAGAAAGATAACTATTCTCCCACTAACCCTCTTGTAGACACTGGGTTCATCTTCATTCTCGATGAAATCAAACTCTTTGATCGCATCATCGAATTCAAGATTCCAGCTTCTAGATGCTTGCTTTAAACCATAAATGGTCCTTTGCAACTTGCATAACTTTCCAACATGCTTTGGATCTACAAAACCCTCGAGTTGTGTCATATACACATCCTCGGGTAGGTTTCCATTAAGAAACACAGTTTTGACATCCATTTGTCAGATCCCATAATGATGGTAAGCTACAATAGCAAACATGATCTGAATAGACTTAAGTATCGCAACTAGTGAAAAAGTTTTATCATAGTCAATACCATGAATCTGCTTGAAACCTTTAGCTACCAATCACCCTTTATAAGTATGCATAAGACCGTCCATGTCAGTCTTTCTCTTAAAGACCCACTTTTACCCAATGGGTTTGACTCCTTCAGGTAGATCAACCAAAGTCCATACTTGGTCAGTGTACATGGATTTCATTTCGGACCTCATGGCCTCTAGCCATTTCTCAAAATCTGGGATCATCACAGTTTCCTGATAGGATGTAGGCTCGTTCAACTCAACAAGTATAATGTCATCATGGTCAGACAAGAGAAATGAATATCTCTCAAGCTGACAACATATCCTATTAGACCTACGAAGAGGTTGGTCTACTTGAATAGGTTGTTTCTTCACAACTTCTTGTGCAACAATCTCATCATCCACAACCCTTTGTGGTGCCTGTTCAATTTCCATCAAGGCCTCAGTGCTATCTATATGTTGAACTTCTTCAAGATGGATTATACTCCCACTAGTTCTTCTAGGAATGAACTCTCTTTCTAGAAATACGCCATTTCTAGCGACAAACACTTTGCCTTGTGTGAGATTGTAAAAGTAATATCCCTTTGTTTTCTTGGGATATCCTACAAAGTAGCACTTGTCTGATTTAGGGCTTAGCTTGTCGGAGACTTGACGTCGAACATAAACCTCACAACCCCAAATCTTCATAAAAGATATTTTGGGACTCTTTCTAGTCCATATCATATATGATGTCTTTATGACAATTTTAGATGGAACACGGTTAAGTGTAAAGACATCCGTCTCTAGAGAGAATCTCCAGAAGGAAGTAGGTAGATTAGTCTGGCTCATCATCGATCGTATCATATCTAATAAAGTATGATTTCTCTGTTCGGATACATCATTCTACTATGGTGTTCCAGGTGGAGTGAGTTGAGATATGATCCCACACTCAGCAAGATGATCACGAAACTGTTGACTAAGGTATTCACCACTTCGATCTGATCAAAGCATCTTAATACTTTTGCCAAGTTGGTTTTGTACTTCACTCTTGAATTCTTTGAATTTTTTAAAGGATTCTGACTTGTGTTTCATGAGTACACATAGTCGTATCTACTGACATCATCAATAAAAGCGATGAAGTACTGATAGCCTCCTCTAGCAACGATATTGAAAGGGCCACATGCATTAGTATGTATGAGTCCTAACAAGTCTATCGCTCTTTTGCCATGTCTACTAAATAGAGTCTTGGTCATCTTGCCTAGAAGATAGGATTCACATGCCTCATATGATTCAAAATCAAATGAGTCTAAAAGTCCATCCTTATGGAGTTGTAATATGTGATTCTCATTTATATGCCCCAAGCGACAGTGCCAGAGATATGTTTGGTTTAAGTCATTCGATTTGAACCGTTTGATATTTACGTTATAGATTGGGCTTTCCAAGTCTAGAACATAGAGTCCATTCATAAGAAGTTCACTACAATAGAACATATCATTTAAATGAATAGAACAACATTTGTCCTTTATCATAAATGCGAAACCTTTCTTGTCCAAACAAGAAACAGAGATAATGTTCTTAGTTAAAGAAGACACATAATAGCACTCTTCTAGTTCCAGAATAAGCCTAGAGGGCAAAGATAAAGAGTATGTTCTTACAATAATAGCAGCAACTCTTGCGTCATTTCCTACTCGTAGGTCCACTTCGCCCTTTGTCAACTCTCTAGTTCTTCTTAGGCCTTGCACATTGGTACAAATGTAAGAGGCACAATTGGTATCTAATACACATGAAGAAGAAATAGATAGATTGACTTCTATAACATATATACCTGAAGCAGAAGTCTCACTTCTTTTGGTCTTTAACTTCCTTCAGGTAAATATTACAATTTCTCTTCCAATGTCTGGTCTCACCACAATGGAAGCAAGTTTCTTCCTTAGGCACCCTAAAATGCTCATGCCTTGCTTGGCCTTGATACAAGCGCTTAAGGTGATCAACTATATTGTGAGCATCCATGTTCCCATGTTGCTTCTGAAGGTCAGAGTTCATGGTAGCAAGCATTAGGCATGATACATCCAATGCATCATCTTGATACTTCTGGTAAGCATCCTTTTCCGCATGAGTAGCGGTAGTAATAGGTGCTTCAGGAAGAGGTTTCTCTAGAACATAGAGTTTTCGTTCTTGCTTGAGGACGATCCTCAAGTTTCTATACCAGTCCAGAAAATTAGCTCCATTGAGCTTATCCTTCTCAAGGATAGATCGCAGAGAGAGAGTATTTAACATATTTGATGACATGGTGATCTACAACAAGAAATGCAGAAATAAGTATCATATTCTAAATCATTTAATTAGGATCTTAATTAAATGATACTCCCACTGAATCATAGAGCTTTGGTAGAGACTAGTCATGGATGTAGGCAAACATACTTTGCCCATACTACTAGATCCAAACAAAATATCATTCATGTGGGCTGAGATCCATATTATATTTAGTCTTGAGTTAGCTTTGGCTAATTGCCCAAGACTAGTATAATTTAGGTAGGCAACTCTTTACCAATTGCATCATATTCAACTCTTGGAGATTTTGGTGAACAAGACTATTTGTTCGTTTACCCAACCATATGGGAGATGCCTCTAAGTCCTCAATCCAATTGAGATAACTTAGTTAAGTCACACCCAAAATTCAATAGCGGGACATCACAATTGTCCACTCGCACTCTACCAAGATAAAATGTGTCACTTTTCTTTGGCAAACCCAACAACAAATGATCGAGGTAGTTTATGAGTATCAAACTTTGGTAGGCATATCGAGTTGACTTAATTATGTGTCTTTACGTTCTCAAACCAATTGAGATAACATAGTTGATAAAGTCGAATCCAAAGTTTAATAATCAGACATCACCATTGTCTAATCACACTCTACCAAGATAAATTGAGTTACTTTGTTTTGGCAAATCCAACTACAATTGATCGAGGTAGTAGTGAGTATGAAACTTTGGTGAGCATACTGCATCGACTTATTTATGATAATCTTATCATCTAAGCATGCATCACATACACACATGACATATATCAACATATAAGCAAAAAAAAAATTGTGACATGGTTATGACCCATATTTTACGATCCTCTCAAGCCAATGAGAAGATCGAATGATCGACCTAGGGATATAACATCTTCTCCAAGTGCTTCCCTTGGTCATCATGTGTCGTCGGCATCCTTCTTGTAACTTCATCCTCCAATGGACTTTCCACTCCTCATTTGTACATTACAAAATAACAATACTCGAGTTTAAATCTATTTTACAACTAGAAAAATAGAGAGGGACGCACGACACATAGATCGTATTATGATTTACAGCATGATCCAATCTCATTAGGGTAAAGGGTCATAACCATGCACCATGGCAATCCACACACAACAAATAAATCTAGGACATCAATATTATTTTATTTGCAAAATTTTCTCATGAGCCGAAACCTCACGGCGGTCCCATTAGCCGGTTAGCGGGCGTGGCCAAGGGGCAGTGCCCTTTGCAGGGGGAGGGGCAGCGCCCCTGAAATAAAATTTATTTTATTGACTCTTTGAATGAGTCGCTGTCTTAAATCCATCAAAATGAATTCGAGACCCTCTTGTTCCGTTGATGCATCATTGCGACAAATCTATTCTCAACAGAGTGACGTAACCACATCAACTAGTATGAACACCTTAGGTTATGATATTTTGTCAAGAGCAATCTTTTAGTTTGATCAACACAAACTTATGCATACCGAAAAAATATGCTCATACAATTATGCAACCCATAACAAAATATATCCTACTTCTATATCACATATAAAAGTGCATAAAACATTGTATGCTCTTTCGCAAGTGACTCTAATACCACTGTAGGAAATCCTATGTGATAAACAATAAAATCGTAGTGGAAAAAGGATCCCTTGAGCGATTCATGCGAAAGAAAACTCATACAAGTTTAGATCTATAAAGCCCTATCTAATAGGGTATATCTTTGGATTGTACCCTTCACTTATCCCGCTAGTCCAAAGTTTGCGGGATCTCTTGCACGTTCAAGTGTCCTTGTCTCTATGCGTATCCACATGAACACTATCTTGGAGAAGGAGACAAAACCTTTGGTTGTGCTAGCAACCACACAAAGACTCTCCACCAAAGACAAGTTTCGGCCAAGAAGAAAGGAGAGGGGAAAAAGGGATGCAAGGCCAAGAGGAGATCACACAACTCCACTCATCGTTGAGGAGTTTTTAAATTCCAATTGCATGCATGATTAATCATCATTAATCAAGCTAACCTTTGTTGCTCCCTTTCATTAATGCATGATTAATCTTCATTCATCATGCATGAATGTTCAACCCCTTCTTATTCCCATTAGCATGCTTGATTAATCATCATTAATCATGAGCATTTAATGCTCTACTAATATTCATGCATCTCCATGCATGAGCATTTAATGCTCCACAAATCTCCATGCATGAGGTCTTAAGTAGTTGAATCAAATCCAAATGAGTCTAATCCGGATTAGAGTCAATCCTTGGATTCACTTGAGTCTAACTCAATTAATAGATTCAATCCTTGGATTCATTTAAGTCTAACTCAATTAATTCAACTTAACCCACATAATCTTAAGGTCCATTATTTTAGTCAAACTAGAATAAGCTTATCTCCAAACTAACATGTTCTTTATATGTGACCCTATAGGTTCTCATAACGTTGGCAATGTATCTAAAACCATTTTAGATACATAAGCAATGAGCGACATCTAGCAATACATCATTGCTACCCAAGTGATGAGAATGTCGAGATCCGACTTAACCTTTCATGACTATTATAATGTATGACATTGTCCTTCTATTATCGATATCTAGATTGATCAATGAGGCATAGACCGTATCATCCTCTTATCAATCTTTGTATTTCTTGATCCCCAAGTAGTCTCACTCAAACAAATGAGCTCAAGATCTCATATTGATTCATTTGAACATGGTCATTCATTTCGTGGTCCTACTCTATCAAGAGGCCTAAAGATCACTCCCGTCATATGGGAGGGATAGATCCCATCTACATCACTCACATCTCTCACATTCCTCCGCATAATTTGTTACATACCCAGTGATCACCTTTATAGTCCACCTTGTTACCGGTGACGTTTGACAATACCAAAGTACGTAACTCCTTATGTAGGGAACTGTAATGACTTAAGTGTTGGGATGTATACTGAAAGCCTAGTCTTTGTATAAACATCTTTATTTTTGAAATAAGAATCACATGATCATTGTTTGCATATTTATAGTTATGCATATTGTCTAATACTTTACATTGTAGATAACATGGTGTATGGTGTCACACAGAAGATCATGTTATCATTTCCTTATAGAGCATAAGTAGAGGCTCACAACCAAGATGGTTTTGGACAAACCATTGACATGGTTGTAGTGTAATTTGGTATTGGTTTATCTTGACCATAGAGTTATACTAGTACACTTTGTGTGTATTGAGCAGGACCGACTTAGAAGTGATTCAATTTATTGCTGACTGTTAGTGTCAGCCCTTAGTGTCAATCATGAGATGTAGTGTTAATCATGAGATGATTGATTAGGGATCATGTGTATCATATTTCATTAATAAAAAGGAAAGGATTGTTTATTATATTTACTTTATTCATGTGCCAGCTAAAATAAATATAATAATTCCCTTGAATAGTAGGTTCTAATCTACAGTTTATCAATTGGTATAATTGATTATGAGAAGATGTAGAGAACACTATTCTTAATATTCCTAGTCAAGTATTAATATATAAGGGCGATATTAATATATTGTGACTAGCATGTAGGTCAATGGATGACTTGATCTCACAAGTCATGGATATGTGATATCATATTGACACATGGATATATATATTGGAGAATATATATACTGAATTGACCCGCTATGAGAAAGTATCATGGATCATTATATGAGTGTCATATACTTTCTCATGTGACTATTAGTATGAATAGTCCTTAGACCTAAAGTCACTACGGTTCCCTACATAAGGAGTTATGTACTTTGATATCGTCTAATGTCACATCGTAACTAGGTGCACTATAACGGCGATCACTGGGTATGTAATGAATTATGCAGAGGGATGTGAGTGATGTAGATGGGATCTATCCCTCCTATATGACAGGAGTGATATCTTTGGCCTCTTGATAGAGTAGGACTATGAAATGTATGGTCATGCTCAAATGAGTCAATATGAGATATTGAGCTCATTTGTTTGAGTGTGTCTACTTAGGGATCAAGAAACATAAAGATCGATAAGGGGATGACACGGTCTATGTCTCATTGATCGATCTAAGATATCAGAGATAAAAGGACATCGTCATACATGATAATAGTCACGAAAAGGTTGTCGGATCTCGACGATCTTGTAACTTGGGTAGCAATGATGTATTGCTAGATGCCACTCATTGCTTATGTATCTAAAAGGGGTTTTAGATACATTGCCAATGTTACAAGAGCCTATAGGGTCACACACAAATGACATTCTATTTTGAAGATAGTTTCTTTTAGTTGGACTAAAAGGACAATTGAGCATATGGCCAAGATTTGAGTTAGACTCAAACTGGTTAAACTTGAGTTAGACTCAAGTTGAACCATGGAAGATGATTCATCATCATGCATGATTAATTTGATTAATCATGCATGGGAATACCAAGAGCCTTGGTATTCATGATGAGAATTCATGAAGGAGAATACCAAGGGTCTTGGTATTAAGAGATGCCTTAATGAGAAGATAATGGCATTGATGGCTTGAGCATATAATGGGTTTTGTGCTCAACGTGGATCAGAATTTTTTTGTGGCTTTTTGTGTTTGGGCATGCAAGCCAAAAGGGCCAAGAGAGAAAGTGTTCTCTCATCTCCTCCTTCCTTTCGTTCTTCTTCCAAAGGAGTTCTTGGCACTTTGCTAGGGGTTACTAGCACAATGTGACTCCAAAGCTAGTGTGGGTGTCAGTGTGGATACCATAGATATACGGTTACCCTTACCGTATTGAGATCCGACAGCATTTGGAAAAGCGGGATTGCGAAGGACACGCACCGAAGGTATATTCCTCCTCTAGATAAGATCTAGACTAGATTAAAGAAAATGATTTATATAGTTTTGCATGGATCTCTGGTGGGATCCAGTATAATTATTGTTTCCGCTGCGGTTGTGCGAAGTATTCGCCCGTGATGTTGTGAACATCATATCCGGAGTTTTCCCAACACTAACTACATAATTGAATCATACCTCGGATATTATGGTGTACATGCTCTTAATCCCGATATAATAACGGACACATTACTTAATATTTATTACTTTGATTTACCAATGGGCGAGATTTATGGATTAAATCGATAGGCTCGGTAAGTTGGGAAATAATATTATTTACATGGTGTGTCGTTGATTATAGGAGGAAACCATGTCCTATATATTAGGATGATGATGTCCCCTTGAGGAGCTCATAAGGATCATCATGTAAATCCTGCAGGTGGACTTGGTCCTGCATGATGATAAGGTTGAGTGGTACTACTCATAGAGTTAGATGTTGATTAATTAATTGTCAATAAATTAATTAATTAATGGATATTCGATATCTTAAACACGGGGAGACATTTGTACAATTAATATATGGAGCCCATATTTAATTATGAGGGTTGATGAGGTAGATCAATGATAATCCTCTAGTGGAATGGATTATCATTAATGGATTAGATTTTATATGGGCCAGATCCATTGAGTGGCCAAGATCTAACTCCTCCTCATGGACCCTATTGTAGCCTATTAAAACCCTCATGAAGCCTAGATCCAACGGACATGATTAAAAGGAGGCTTGGGCGAAATATATAAATATAGGAGGCTTGGCTTGGGCGGCAACTAGAAGAATTGGAATTCTAGGGTTTGCTTCTAAGGCTTGGGCGGCAAGCAAAAGGTTGGGCGGCTAGGGTTTGGAGAAGCTTTGGGCGGCAACAAGTGGAAGAGTTAAGGTTTTGTTTTTCCTCTCTTTATAAGGTCTAGTCGGCGCCCCTCTTCTTCTTCCTCACTTGGCCGGAGCCCTTCACCCTCCTCCTTTGGCCGGCGGTTCCTTCTCCATTGGAAAGGGTCGACACAACTCTTCCTTCTTCCTCTCCTTGGCCGGCGGCAACAACCTAGCTAAGAGCTTGGGGGTCAGCTCTAGATAGGAGAAGAAGTGTTTGGTATTCTTCCCTTTGTTCAGAGCGAGCAAGGAAGGGAAGAATGTGATCTAGGAGGCTTCAACTCTTGGAGGATCGTTGCCCATACAACGTCCAAGAGGAGGATAGGACATACGATATAAGATCAAGAGGTAAACAAGAGGTATATTTCTTGTTTAAGTTTCTTTCTTGTTCTATGCAATTTGTATGTAATTGTATGTGGTTAATTTACTTGGACCCCGAAGATAAACACAAAAATCAGTGATCCGTACATCATCTATTCTATGGCTAATCGAGGAAAAGAGTTAGGTTGCTTGAACGATAAGTTTGTTCAAGCGACCACTCTAATCGAATAGCACGATGATGGATCTATTACTTGGGTAATCCATTTTCGTCAAGGATTAATTTTTAATTCGGGGACGTAGATAGGATCGCCATGCACAAGCGACCAAGTTGAAGTGGGAAGCGAAGCTTCGGCTTTCAAGTGGTATCAGAGCCACGGTTTCCGATTTTGTGTGTTTAGGATTCGGTTACTTTTATGCACTTATCATATATTATGTGTGCCGGATAATAGTAGGATGTGCATAGACTAACTTTTTGGTTGCAGACATAAGATCCAACTATTATGGTCATATGTGTGTGTATGTGATTGGATGTGTGTAATTGTAATATTATTTGAATCCTCGAAGTTGACGAGGCTAGTATTTAATTTTTGTAATTAAGTACGATATTGTTTAGCCACACTTTTATTTTAGTTTACTTTCGATCTAAATTTCATGTACACTCCTTTGTGGAGTATAGGATCGATGGATGTAAATTAAAATAATTGTTCTCGGCTCGGATCTCCGCATGGCTTGTACATGGTGTATGGAGGAGCGGACGAGATGATGACATGATGGGAGGCATATTGGAAAACAAAAGAGATAATAGTTGGAAAATATTTTTCATATTTATTGCTTCTTATTTGATATGCATGTTGTGTGCTTGAAAAATTCCTCATTTTAAATTACTAAGTGGGAGAGGGATATTTTTTTTAAAAATTCCCATGTTCTCCATTATAATTTGACATGTGATGCAAACAAACTTGCGCGTCGGCTCTGAGTGCCTTCCTCCCCATCGAATGAGTTTGTTTTGTGGATCACTAGGTCAAATATGGTTATAGGAAATTATTTAGGGGCGTGTGTACTTTCCCATCGGAAGGCACATAATCCAAGATAATTGCCTTGGTACCAAGTAATGGTGAACACTTAGATGCAAATAAAAGTATCCTTCCCATTGGAGTAACTGCTCTTATTTGTAGGGCCGAAGAGGAACCAACTATTAATTTTATTTGTCAAAAAGTAAGGTTGACAGGATAATAAAATTAATGGGTAAAATCTCCTCTTACAAATGTAGAATTCGTATAGGTCCACACTATCGTGGCATACGATATTCTCGATGTTTTGAGGTGTTGGTTGATTTTAAAATTTTATTGTTTGAGGAATCAATAAATTTTTGAAATCTAATGTTTTGATCTATGTGATTCTTAGGTTTTTCAAAAATGACTTTCAACCCACTTGCTGTAATACTAAAGGAAAATAAACTTACTGCACCTAACTATGTGGATTGGAAAAGGAATCTAGATATAGTCTTGACTGTTGAGGAGTACAAGTATGTACTTCTCGAAGAGTGTCCTCCTAAGCCTGCGGATGATTCTGGGGAAAAGGAGAAAGAGAGTTATAAGAAGTGGATCAAGGATGATGAGATGGTGCGCTGTTACATTTTGGCTTTTATGTCAAATGTATTGCAACATCAGCATCAGGCCATGTCTACTGCTTATGACATGATGCTCAATCTCAAGGAACTTTTCGGACACCAAAATCGGGCTGCTAGGCAGGAAGCCATGAGGAACTTGATGATGACCATCATGGTTGAGGGAACACCCGTGAGGGATCATGTTCTCAAGATGATGGCTCATTTGAATGAGCTGGAAGTCCTTGGAGTTGAGATCGATGGGGAAACCCAGGTCGATATCATTCTCCAATCTCTACCTAGGAGTTTTGAGCAATTTCGCTTGAACTACAACATGAATAAGAGGTTGTATTCGTTGGTGGAGCTTCTGACAGAACTCCATGCGGCAGAGGGGCTTTTTTGTTAGAGTGCTCAGGCTCAAGCCATGGTTGCTCAGGCTTAGGCCATGGTTGCTCAGAAGGTTTCTACTTCTAAGCTGAAAGGCAAGAAGAAGAAGAAACAAGGTGGAGAAAAAGTGGTGGGAGGATCTCAGGGAGGAGTGAAGAAGCTGAAAGGCAAGTGCTTCACTTGCAAGCAGATTGGACATTGGAAGGTTGACTGCCCCAACCGGAAGCAGAACAAAGGTATATCTTTTGGTCTAGTTGTTGAAACATGTTTAGCGGTGTTATCTACCGACACCTGGTGTGTAGATACGGGAGCCACTTATCATGTCTGCAATACTTTGCAGGGGTTCTAAGAAACCAGACGACTAGTTGAGGGGGAGATTACCGTCTACATGGGCAATGCTATGAAGGTGCCGGCTATTGCAGTGGGAGATGTTTATTTATCTTTTGATAGGAATAAAACTTTGGTTATGAGAAATTGCCTTTATGTACCTTCATTTAGAAAGAATTTGATTTCAGTTTCTAAATTGTTTTTGGATGGATATTCTATTTTTTTTAATGATAGAGTTGTTATAAAAAGGAATAGGGAGATTATCTGTTCTGGTACATTGGTAGGTAATTTGTACACTCTTGAACAAAAAGCTCCTACGATGCAAATAGAAGTAAATAACTCATCTTCTAAATCTAATAAGAGAAAAGAACCTTCAAAAATGAACCAAACGTATCTCTGACATCTAAGGTTAGGTTATATTAACTTGAGTAGAATTCAAAGGTTGATAGCTGATGGACCTTTGGGTTCATTAGTGGTGGAAGATTTCTCAACCTACGAATCTTGCTTAGAAGGTAAAATGACCAAGAGGCCTTTTAAGGCCAAGGGGTATAGAGCCAAAGATGTGTTGGAATTTATTCATTCTGATTTGTGTGGTCCTATGTCTATCCAGGCTAGAGGTGGTTTTGAATATTTCATTTCTTTTATAGACGATTATTCAAGATATAGATACATTTACTTGATGCGCCGCAAGTCCGAATGCTTTGACAGGTTCAAAGAATTCAAGGCTGATGTGGAGAAACATCAAGGTAAAAGTATCAAGACACTACGATCTGATCGTGGTGGTGAATATCTCTTGGGAGAGTTTAGGAATTACTTATCAGAGGCTGGGATTCAATCCCAATTGTCTGCACCTGGCACACTCCAGCAGAATGGTGTAGCGGAGCGAAGGAATATGACTCTTATGGAGATAGATCGATGATGAGTTATTCTGAGTTACCAGATTCATTCTGGGGGTATGCTCTGGATATGACAGTGTATATTCTAAACTTGGTACCATCTAAATCAGTGCCTTCTACTCCCACAGAATTGTGGACTGAGCGAAAGCCTAGTCTGAGACATATTTGGATTTGGGAGAGTCCAGCACATATGTTGAAGGCAGATGCTGATAAGTTGGAACCTCGTACAGAAGTGTGCCTGTTCATAGGCTATCCTTGAGGAACGAAAGGTGGTTTGTTCTATAGTCCTAGAGATCAGAGGGTGATCATTAGCACGAATGCCAGATTTTTAGAGGAAGACTATGTGATGAAGCACAAGCCCATGAGCAAGATTGTTCTGGAGGAATTGAGAGGGGAAGTCACTACTTCAGTACCACCGGTACAAGAGGATATACCACAAGTGATTGCACCGCGTGTCACAGAGGATACACAGGTGATACCTCATCGTAGTGGGAGGGTTGTTAGACAACCTGATAGATTTATGTTCTTGGGAAAATCTTCTTATTTGGTCCCTGGCGAACATGAACCTGATCCCTGGACATATGACGAGGCAATCCAAGATAAAGATGCGGTATCTTGGCAAAGTGCAATGAATTCTAAGATAAAATCTATGGATTCAAATCAGGTCTGGGAGCTAGTAGAACCACCCAATGGTGTAAAAACCATTGGATGCAAGTGGATCTATAAAAAAAAGAGAGGAATAGACTGGAAGGTTGAGACTTTCAAAGCAAGGCTTGTTGCGAAAGGGTATACTCAGAAAGAGAGTATCGATTATGAGGAGACATTTTCGCCGGTAGCCATGCTTAAGTCTATCCGGATTCTCTTATCTATTGCTACTCATATGGATTATGAGGTGTGGTAGATGGATGTCAAGATAGCTTTCCTTAATGGAAGACTTGAGGAAAACATCTATATGGAGCAACCAGAGGGATTCATTGCAAAGGGCAAAGAGAATCTTGTGTGCAAGCTTAATCGGTCCATTTATGAATTGAAGCAAACTTCGTGATCTTGGAACATCCGCTTTAATGAGGTAATCCAGTCTTATGGATTTATTCAAAGTCCGGATGAGTCTTGTGTATACAAGAGATGTGATGGAAACATAGTTGTTTTTCTTATACTATACGTAGATGACATTTTGTTAATTGGCAACAATGTCAAAGTGTTATCAGACGTAAGAGTATGGTTGTCCAAAACATTTTGATATGAAGGACTTGGGAGAAGTCGGACACATCCTTTGGATCAAGGTTATAAGGGATCGCAGGAAAAGGATGTTGTGCTTATCTCAAGCTTCATACATAGACACTATTTTGGCTCATTTTAGCATGCAGAACTCCAAGAATGGTTTTCTACCTTTTAGGCATGGAGTACCTTTATCTAAAGAGATGTGTCCTAGAACATCAAAGGAGATAGAGGAGATGAAGGTGGTTCCTTATGCTTCGGCAGTAGGAAGCCTCATGTATGCTATGTTATGTACAAGGCTGGATATCTGCTTTGTTGTGGGCATGGTTAGCAGATATCAGAGTAATCTAGGACAAGGACATTGGACTATGGTAAAGCATATATTGAAGTACCTGAGAAGGACTAGGGATTACTCCTTATGAGTTACACAGATTCTGACTTCAAATTAGATAGGGATAACAGTAAGTCTACCTTGGGTTTTGTCTTTACTTTGGGAGGTGGAGCCATTATATGGAGGAGTGTGTCAAGCAGAAATGTGTGGCGGACTCTACCATGGAAGCTGAGTATATGAAAGCCTTTGAGGCAGCCAAAGAAGCTGTATGGCTCAGGAACTTCATGATGGACTTGGATGTGATTCCTGGTTTGCCTAGAACTATCACAATTTATTGTGATAACAGTGGTGCAGTTGCAAACTCGAAGGAACCATGAGTCCATAAGGCAAGTAAACACATAGAGCGCAAGTACCACCTGATACGATAGATCGCAAAGCGGGTAGAAGTTGCTATCGCCAAGATTGTATTAGAGAATAACCTGGTAGATCCTTTCACTAAGGCCCTTCCAACGAGAGATTTTGATAGGCATGTGGAGAGAATGAGAATCAGATGTATGGTAGTTTGATGGCAGCATAGTCTTTTAGTATAAGTGGAAGATTATTGGGATGTATACTGAAAGCCTAGTCTTTGTATGAACATTTTTATTTTTGAAATAAGAATCACATGATCATTGTTTGCATATTTATAATTATGCATATTGTCTAATACTTTACATTGTAGATAACATGGTGTGTGGTGTCACATAGAAGATTATGTTATTAGTTCCTTTTAGAGTATAAGTAGAGACTCACAACCAAGATGGTTTTGGACAAACCATTGGCATGGTTGTAGTATAATTTGGTATTGGTTTATCTTGACCATAGAGTTACACTAATACACTTTGTGTGTATTGAGCAGGACTAACTTAGAGGTGATTCAATTTATTGTTGACTACATAATTGAATCAGACCTCGGATATTATGGTGTACATGCTCTTAATCCCGATATAATAATGGGCACATGTACTTAATATTTATTTCTTTGATTTACCAATGGGCGAGATTTATGGATTAAATCGATAGGCTCGTTAAGTTGGTAAATAATATTATTTACATGGTGTGTCGTTGATTATAGGAGGAAATCGTGTTTTATATATTAGGATGATGATGTCCCCTTGAGGAGCTCATAAGGATCATCATGTAAATCCTGCAGGTGGACTTGGTCCTGCATGATGATAAGGTTGAGTGATACTACTCATGGAGTTAGATGTTGATTAATTAATTGTCAGTAAATTAATTAATTAATGGACATTCGATATCTTAAACACGGGGAGATATTTGTACAATTAATATATGGAACCCATATTTAATTATGGGGGTTGGTGAGGTAGATCAATGATAATCCTCTAGTGGAATGAATTATCATTAATGGATCGGATTTTATGTGGGCCGAATCCATTGGGTGGCCAAGATCCAACTCCTTCTCATGGTCCCTATTGTAGTATATTAAAATCCTCATGAAGCCTAGATTCAACGGACACGATTAAAAGGAGGCTTGGGCAAAATCTATAAATATTGGGGGCTAGCTTAGGCGGAAACTAGAAGAATTGGAATTCTAGGGTTTGCTTCTAAGGCTTGGGCGGCAAGCAAAAGGTTGGGAGGCTAGGGTTTGGAGAAGCTTTGGGCGGCAACAAGTGGAAAAGTTAAGTTTTTGTTTTTCCTCTCTTCCTAAGGTCTAGCCGGCGCCCCTCTTCTTCTTCCTCACTTGGCCGGAGCCCTTCACCCTCCTCCTTTTGCTGACGGTTCCTTCTCCATTGGAAAGGGCCGACGCCACTCTTCCTTCTTCCTCTCCTTGGCTGGCGGCAACAACCTAGCTAGGAGTTTGGGGGTCGGCTCTAGATAGAAGAAGAAGTGTTTGGTATTCTTCCCTTTGTTCAGAGCGAGCAAGGAAGGGAAGAATGTTATCTAGGAGGCTTCAACTCTTGGAGGATCATTGCCCACACAACGTCCAAGAGGAGGATAGGACATACGATAGAAGATCAAGAGGTAAACAAGAGGTATAATTCTTGTTTAAGTTTCTTTCTTGTTCTATGCAATTTGTATGTAATTGTATGTGGTTAATTTACTTGGACCCCGAAGATAAATACAAAAATTGGCGATCTGTACATTATCTAATCCTTGGCTAATCGAGGAAAGGAGTTAGGTTATATGAACAACAAGTTTGTTCAAGCGACCACTCTAATCGAATAGCATGATGATGGATCGGTTGCTTGGGTAATCTGTCTTCGTCAAGGATTAATTTTTAATCCGGGGACATAGATAGGATCACCATGCACAAGCGACCAAGTTGAAGTGGGAAGCGAAGCTTCGACCTTCATTTAGGTCTAAGTACTATTCATACCAATAGTCATATGAGACAGTTTATGATACTCATATGACGATCCCTGAAACTTTCTCATGGCGGATCAATTCAGTATATATTCTCTAATATATACCCATGTGTCAACGTTATATCGCATATCCATGACTTGTGAGAGCAAGTCATCAATTGACCTACATGCTAGTCTCAATGCATTAATATTGCCCTTGTATATTAATGTTTGACTAGGAATATTTAAGAATAGTATTCTCTACAACCTCTTACAATCAATTTTGACAATTGATGTGCTGTAGATAAGAACCTACTTTCTAGGACATTATTATATTTATTCGGCTGACACAAGCATTAAGTAAATATAATAACCAAACTTTGCCTTTATTATTAATAGATTATGATACATAAGTCCTTAGTCATTCATCACATATTTGGCTCTAGGGATTACTACTAACATTAAGTTCATTTTTCCATATTACTACTTATCTCCCAAGTGTGTCAAAAATCCAAAATGACACACTATGACCTCTTGATCTAATTGTGTCAGTTTGATTTGTCTTTCCAAACTTCTTAAATTTTATTGGCACATCCTAAAATTCTTTAGGATTAAATTCAACCTTATTTCCAAAGTATCCAATTACCTTAGAAGTGACCTAAAGTGTCAACACTACTATGGTTAGGTTAACTACCTATCCACTTAAGGTTGATACACCCTAACCCATTTAGCGTGAGGGAATCACGCTCCTAGGAATCCAATACCTATTGGAGGTCATTGGGATAACTAGGTATTCCCTAGGTTTTCTTAAAACCTTAGCTACTAGGCACACACCATGGTTAGCCTTAGAGATAGCTTCCCTAGTAACCTTGGTTTTCCTAGACCTAGATTGAGTTCCATAATCAAATGGAACTTTATGATAGGTCTCCTTGGGCTTAGGTTTGTGACCTAAACCTTTCTTGCCCTTTGATGGACCTTGCTTCCTAGACCCTAGGCTTTGATCATTAGACCCCTTAATTTCATTTTGCATCTTCCTAAGGGTCTTCTCCAATTTTTCAATCCTTGACCTCAAGGCTTGGTTCTCTATCTCTAATTTTTCCAATTTTGATTTTTCATCAATCTTTTGAGAATGACACTTCCTAGGCATATACCTACTCTTCTTAGGGCTAATGCCTAGGTGATTTTCTACCTTTCTAATGGACTCCCTAGGTAGAATAGTTTTAGGGTTATTGTTTCTAGATTTGTCTTTATCCCTAAAATTATAATATTTAGCACCTAGGCAAAAATATTTATTCTTACTTCTAGCATGCTTTTCATGAGCAATAGAAAGTGAATTAAAGACATGCTTTTTAATATTAAAGTTCGAAGGTGCATTATTAAAATATACCTTAGGGTTTACTTTTAAAGCTCCCCTATATGTGATGGTCCTTCTTGGACCTTATTCCTTCACTTAGGGCATTGACTCCTATAATGCCCTCTTTGATTGCACTTGAAGAAAATTACATGCTCCTTGTTTTTCTTAGTGGGGACACCGACATCCTTGACCTTTGACGTCGGTTGAGTCTTCTTGACCTTCTTAGGGCACTTGCTCTTATAGTGCCCATATTCCTTACACTCAAAATACATAATATGATTTTTTATTATTAATTAAAGTGCTTGAGTTACCTTCCATGATAGGGAAATCTCGAACTTCCTCTTCTTCTCGACCGGAGGTAGATAGTTCCTCTTGAATTTGATCCTGTGTGCAAATTCTCTCCTCCCCCTCAATCCTAGAGGTGGAGGCTTTTTCAATTTTTTCCACTACTTTCTCAGATGTTGATTCCTTCTCAACTTTCGAATCCTTACTTTCTTGTGAGGATAAACTTTCCTCCACGGTCTCCTTCTCAAATTGAGCCGATGATGGTTATTCATGGAGCTTTGCCAATTTGCTCCATAGCTCCTTGACCTTTTTAAATTCACCTATCTTGGACAATAAATCATTAGGTATTAAATCAACTAACATATCGATTACCTTGTCATTTATTTTGGATTTTCAGAGTTGGCCTTGGGTCCATCTCTTCTTCTTGAAATATCCTCCATTTGGACTCCTTGGAATTTCAAATCCATCCATCAAGATGGCCCAATCTTCGAAGTTCCTCATCATAATGAATTCTTCAATCCTTGTCTTCCATTGATTGAAGCCTTCTCATCCATGGAATGCGTATGGAACCAGAGTGTTGATATCCCATCCCAAGCTGTCGTTGGGCAATTTCATCTTCCTTCTTCCCTCTAGCGTGCTCCCTTAGCTATTAAACCTTGAAGAGCGACGTCGCTCTAATACCACTCGTTGGTATCGGAGCGTCTCCTTCTTCTAAGAGCCATCGGGCTCTGATACCACTTGTTGGGGATCGTATGACCGCTAGAGGGGTGGTGAATAGCGTCTCGTTGACGTAGATGAAATTCGATCGCGTGCTTGCTACAATTGTTAGTGTACATAACGGAATATATAATAGTGGAAATGAAAACACACTACAAGTCCACAGGGCGAGCTCAACGAGATCTAGTGATGCACACACCACTAATAAATCTCCTTCTCGATGAAACACCGGAGGTGGAGAAACCACGTACAAGTGATTACAAAAGTAATACAATGAAATACAAGCAAATACAAAGACAATAATGAAATACAAGTAAAGAAAACTTTACAACAATTGCTTTGAATGCTTGCTTGTTTGATTGCTTGAGTTGCACTTGAAGACCCTAACTTGCACTAGTAAATCGCCTCAAATCACCCAAGAAATTACTATAAAAATCCTCCCCTTTGTGCTCCTTTGAAAGCTCCAACTCAGGCTAATTTTCACTTAGCAGTCAACTGCTCCTGTAACCATTGTCTCACAATGACTCGATCCACGCTGGAAAAACTCCAACGGATACCTTAGTAGTCGACTGCCCTTACCATCAGTCGACTGACCAATCATCTACCGAAGGTTCTGAGCTCGTGACCACAATCAACAGTCGACTATCCTCTGTTAGGCTAATCAACCCATGTGATATGGTTTTGATGTGTGTGGCAAAGGGTTTAAGTTAGGATGATTGGATTTCATATGTGTGTTGGAGTCTTGTAGGACTTAATAATTCGCACATGGAGCTTTGGCAAGTGTCACCAACTCACAACCTCGTGCTTGAGTCGGCGAAGGAGCATTGCAGAGCCGTGCACTTGATACATCCGAGGGATCGCCGAACGAGATGATTTGAAGCGAAGCCAAGGAAGCAGACTTCGAGGGCAAGAGATGCGAAGGAGCATTGCAGAGTCGTGTGCTTGATGCTGTCAAGGGACGTGGCCGCAAACAAAGAGAGCTTCGGCGAGGGACTTCGAGTGAGATGAGAGAATGAGTGAAATGTAAGTAGCTCATTAGGTGAACTTGGCCGAATGGCTAAGTGTCAGAGGTTTGACCGTAAGATTTGAGGTTTACCCGACTACCGGATGCTCAAACGGATGTTAAATTTGAGGTTTACCCAGCATCAGTCGACTGCCATGTCATGGCAGTCGACTACTCCAAGTTGATCATCAATCGACTGGTGTGTGGCTGATGAATCAAGTCGACATCAGTCGACTGATCGCACTGTGCACGGGCACAGAAGCAATTCGTCACTCGACTGAAGTCGACATCAGTCGACTGATGATACCATCAGTCGACTGATGATACCATCAGTCGACTGATGATCTGACTGTTGGAGAAAGCAACTGTGGATCCCGCGAATCCGACCTGGTCAGAAGCCGTTGGAGTCGACATCAGTTGACTGATGAAAGCATCAGTTGACTGATAGTGTCCAACGGAAAGATTTTCTTCCTCTCTATAAAAAGAGAGGGTGGGGGCTTTTAGATGGTTAATGCTTATGCTCTAAGTGATCATCCAAGTGCCCCACAAAGCTTAAAGTCCTCCTAGTTTTCTTTCATATCTATTGTAAAAGAAGGAGTGTTCTCATTGGTGTAAAGGTTTACCTCCACCTTGCTTTGGCTAAAGGGAGATACCAATAGTAGATTGGTTTCGGAGTGATTCACCGGAGACGAATCGGACCGTGGATTAGCAGCGAGGTCGTGAACCACGTTATATCATTTGTTAGCATTGATTTTGTTTGTGCTTATCGTTATTGTTGTTTAGCTTTTATATTTCTACTTGCGCTAATAGAATTTGTAGACAATAAATGAAGCAATTCCATCATACGACGAAGAGGGCTATTCACCCCCCTCTAGCCGGCCACCAACGTTCCAACTGAAGGGTTTTGCCCGGAAGCTCTGATACCAATTTAAGGGATTTCCCTTGTCGAGTCCGTGAGGGGAAACTTCGCTTCCCCTTCGCCTCGGTTGCTTGACCATGGTGATCCCTTCAATGTCCCCGGATTAAAAATTTAATCCTAGACAAAAGGGATTCCCAAAGCAACCAAGTCATCGTCGTGCTATTCGTTTAGAGAGGTCACTTGAACAAACTAGTTGTTCAAGCGACCATTCTCTATTCTACGAGTAGCCGCGGAATAGACGATGTCCGGATTGCCGGTTTTTGTGTTTATACTCGGGATCCAAGTATTATTTAGCCATTTACAGAAATATAACATGCTCATAAATCAAAAAATAAATACAAGCAATGAATAAATGAGAAAGAAGAATAGGTATACCTCCTAGTCTTCTAATGTATGACCTTCCTCCTTTTGGACGTCGTGTGGGCGACGATCCACCAAAAGTTGAAGCTCCTAGATCGCAACACTTCCTTCCTTGCTCTTCCAAAGCAAGAGAAAGAATAGAAACAAGGATATTTACCTCCCTAAAACTAGCCAACAAGAAGCAAGGAGTATCCTTGCCGCCGGCCAACAAAAGAAGGAAAGAGAAGGAGTTTTGGGTGTGGCCGGCCAAAAGCTCCAAGGGAAGACCCTAAACCTTTGTTCCACCAGCCAAGGAGAAGGAGAAGGCTTGTTTTGGATGCTGGCCAAGGTCTGGAAGGAAGAAGATGGGCGCGACTTGGGGAAGAAGAACAACTAAGGAAAGACTTTCCTTAATAGGTGCCACCCAAGCTCCAAACCCTAATTCCTAACCTTGCCGCCAACTCCAAAAACCCTAGCTCTCTTCAATTCTTTTCCACGCCAACTCCATGCCATCCTTTTATAGAGTTAGGGATAAGCCATGAATTAATCTCATCCATTGGTTCTAGGGATTTAATCTCAACCGTCGGATCTAGAGTTTTAATCTCAACCGTCGGATCTAGAGATTTAATCTCTACCTTTGGATCTCGAGATTTGTTTCTATCCTTTGGATCTAAGCATCATGAGATGTTAATAGGCTACATTAGGGACCATGAGGAGGAGTTGGGTCTTGGCCACCCATGGATCAAGCCCACATAAAGTTCGATCCACTAATGATGATCCAATCCACTAAAGGTCCATCATTGATCTACCTCACCAACCCCCATATGATAATATGGGCTCCATATATTATTTGTACATTTTCTCCCCGTGTTTAAGATCTCGAATGTCCGTCGATTAATTAATTTACTAACCATTAATTAATCAACATCTAACTCCTTGAGTAGTACCACTCAACCTTTTCATCATGCCGGACCAAGTCCACCTGCAGGGTTTACATGATGAACCTTATGAGCTCCTCAAGGGGACATCATCATCCTAATATATAGGACACGGTTTCCTCCTATAATCAACGGCACACCATATAAATAATATTATCTCCCAACTTACCGAGTCTATCGATTTAATCTATAAATCTCGCCCATTGGTAAATCAAAGAGATGAGTACCAAGTATATGTGCCCGTTATTATATCGGGATTAAGAGCATGTACTAAATAATATCTGAGGTCCGATTCGATTATGTAGTCGAATAAATCGAATCACCTGCGTCGTCCCGCTCAATACACACAAAGTGCACTAGTGTGATTCTATGGTCAAGACAAACCAATACCAAATCACACTACAACCATTCCGATGGTTTGTCCAAAGCCATCTCGGTTGTGAGCCTTTACTTATACTTTACAAGGAGCCGATAACATGATCTCTCGTGTGACACCACACACCATGTTATCTACAATGTAACGTATTAGACAATATTGCATAACAATAAAAATATGCAAACAATGATCATGTGATTCTTATTTCAAAATAAAGATGTTCATACAAAAAAATAGACTTTTAAGTATACATCCCTACAATCTCCCACTTATACTAAAAGACTATGTTGTCCTCAAAGTGTCATACATCTGATCCCCATTCCCTCCACATGCCTATCAAAAGCTCTCGCCGGAAGGCCCTTAGTGAAAGGATCTGCCAGGTTATCCTCCGATGCAATCTTGGCCACAGCAACTTCTCCTCTCTTTACGATTTCTCGTATCAGGTGGTACTTGCGCTCTATGTGTTTACTAGCCTTATTGGCTCGTGGTTCCTTCGAGTTTGCAACTGCACCACTATTATCACAATAAATTGTGATAGTTCTGGGCAAACCAGGAATCACATCCAAGTCCATCAGGAAGTTCCTGAGCCACACAGCTACTTTGGCCGCCTCAGAGGCCGCCATATACTCAGCTTCCATGGTGGAGTCCGCCACACACTTCTGCTTGACACTCCTCCATACAATGGCTCCACCTTCCAAAGTAAACATAAAACCTGAGGTAGACTTACTGTTATCCCTATCAGATTAGAAGTCGGAATCCGTGTAACCCACAGGGAGTAATTCGTCTGCCAAACCAAAGATATAATCCCTAGTCCTTCTCGTACTTCAATATATGCTTTACCGCAGTCCCAATGTCCTGTCCCGATTACTCGATATCTCACGACCATGCCACTGCAAAGCAGTATATCCGTCTCGCATGAGCATCGCATACATGAGGCTTCCTATCGCCAAGCATAAGGAACTGCTTTCATCTCCTCTATCTCCTCGTATGATCTAGGACACATCTCCTAGATAAAGGAACTCCATGCCCAAAGGTAGAAAACCCTTCTTGGAGTTCTGCATGCTAAAACGCTCCATAATCGTGTCTATGTATGAAGCTTGGGATAAGCACAACATCCTTTTCTTGCGATCCCTTATAACCTTGATCCCAAGGATGTGTCCCACCTCTCCTAAGTCCTTCATATCAAACTGTTTGGACAACCATACCCTTACGTCTGATAACACCTTGATATTATTGCCAATCAACAAAATGTCATCTACGTATAGTACAAGAAATACCACTACGTTTCCGTCACATCTCTTGTATACACAAGACTCATCTGGACTTTGAATAAATCCATAAGACTGGATCACTTCATCAAACCGGATGTTCCAAGATCTCGAAGCTTGCTTCAATCCATAAATGGACCGATTAAGCTTACATACAAGATGCTCTTTGCCCTTAGCAATGAATCCCTCTGGTTGCTTCATGTAGATATTTTCCTCAAGACTTCCATTAAGGAAAGTTGTCTTGACATCCATCTGCCACACCTCATAATCCATATGAGCTGCTATGCATAAGAGAATCCGGATAGATTTAAGCATGGCTACCGGCGAAAAGGTCTCCTCATAATCGATACCCTCTTTCTGAGTATACCCCTTCGCAACAAGCCTCGCTTTGAAGGTCTCAACCTTCCCATCTATTCCTCTCTTTCTCTTGTAGATCCATTTGCATCCAATGGTTTTTACACCATCGGGTGGTTCTACTAGCTCCTGACTGATTTGAATCCATAGATTCAATCTCAAAGATTCATTGCACTGCCAAGATATCGATCTTTATCTTGGATTGCCTCATTATATGTCCAGGATCAGTTCATGTTCGCCAGTGACCAAATCGTAAGATTCTCCCAAGAACATGAATCTATCAGTCGCCTCACAACCCTCCCACTACGACGAGGTATCACCTGTGGTATCCTCCGTGACACGCGGCTGACATGTGGTATATCCTCTTGTAAGTGGTACTAAAGAAGTGACTTCCCTTTAACTCCTCCGTAACAATTTTACTCTGGGCTTGTGGCTCATCACATAGTCTTCCTCTAGAAATCGCTCGGCTAACGATCACCCTCCGATCTCTAGGACTATAAAAACAATCCACCTCTTTCCTCTGGGATAGCCAATGAACAATCGTACTTCTGTACGAGGTTCCAACTTACCAGCATCTGCCTTCAGCACATGTGCTGGACTCCCCCATATCCGAATATGTCTTAGACTAGGCTTTCGCCGAGTCCACAACTCTGCGGGAGTAAAAGGCACTGATTTAGATGGAACCAAGTTCAGAATGTATACTGCCGTATCTAGAGCATATCCCCAGAACGAATCTGATAAGTCAGAATAACTCATCATCGATCTAACCATCTCCATAAGAGTCCTATTCCTTCGCTCTGCTACACCATTCTGCTGGGGTGTGCCAGGTGCAGTCAATTGGGATTGAATCCCAGCCTCTGATAAGTAGTTCCTAAACTCTCCCAAGAGGTACTCACCACCACGATCAGATCGTAGTGTTTTGATACTTTTACCTTGACGTTTCTCCACATCAGCCTTGAATTCTTTGAACTTGTCAAAGCATTGGACTTATGGCTCGTAAATGTATCCATATCTTGAGTAATCGTCTATAAAAGAGACGAAATACTCAAAACCACCTCTAGCCTGGATAGACATAGGACCACACAAATCAGAATGAACCAATTCTAACACATCTTTGGCTCTATACCCCTTGGCCTTAAAAGGCTTCTTGGTCATCTTACCCTCCAAGCAAGAT
This sequence comes from Wurfbainia villosa, assembly GCA_025175895.1. NCBI lineage: Eukaryota > Viridiplantae > Streptophyta > Magnoliopsida > Zingiberales > Zingiberaceae > Wurfbainia > Wurfbainia villosa. The sequence goes on from CM046006.1 coordinate 40,208,906, forward strand.
TCACAAGTTGGGAGATCCTCCACCACTAATGAACCCAAAGGTCCATCAGCTATCAACCTTTGAATTCTGCTTAGGTTAATGTGACCAAGCCTAAGATGCCAAAGATATGTTTGGTTCATCTTCGAAGGTTCTTTTCTCTTATTAGAATTAGAAGATGAGTTATTAACTTCAATTTGCATCGTGGGAGGTTTTGGTTCCAGTGTGTACAAATTTCCTATCAATGTACCCGAACAGATAATGTCCCTATCTCTTTTTATAACAACTCTGTCATTGAAAGAAATAGAATATCCATCCATAAATAATTTAGAAACTGAAATTAAATTCTTTCTAAATAAGGGTACATAAAGGCAATTCTTAAGAACCAAAAGTTTATTTTTCTCAAAAGATAAATGAACATCTCCCACTGCAACAGCCGCCACCTTCGTGGCATCGCCCAAGTACACGGTAATCTCCCCTTGACCCGATCGTGCGGTTTCTGGAACCCCGCAGTATTGCAGACATGATCGATGGCTCGTATCTACACACCAGGTGCCGGTAGATAATACCGCTAAACATGTTTCAACGACTAGACCAAAAGATATACCTTTGTTCTTACGGTTGGGGCAGTCCTTCTTCCAGTGTCCAGTTTGCTTACAAGTGAAGCACTTGCCTTTCGGCTTCTTCACTCCTACCTGAGTACCTCCCATCGCCTTTGCCCCAGTTTTTTTCTTCTTCTTCTTGCCTTTCAGCTTAGAAGCAGAAACCTTCTGGGTCATCACAGCATGCGCCTGAGCACTCTGACGAAATAGTCCCTCTGTGCTTTGGAGTTACTCAACCTCTTGTTCATGTTGTAGTTGAGGCGAAACTGCTCAAAACTCCTAGGTAGAGACTGGAGTATGATATCGACTTGGGTTTCCCCATCGATCTCAGCTCCTGGCACCTCCAGCTCATTCAAATGAGCCATCATCTTGAGAACATGATCCCTTACGGGTGTTCCCTCGATCATGGTGGTCGTCATCAAGTTTCTCATGGCCTCTTGCCTCACAGCCCGATTCTGGTGTCCGAAAAGCTCCTTGAGATTGAGCATCATATCATAGGCAGTGGGCATGGCTTGATGCTGATGTTGGAGTACATTTGACATAGATGCCAAAATGTAACACCATGCCATCTCATCGGCCTTGTTCCACTTCATATAGCTCTCTCTCTCCTTTTCCCCAGAATTATCTGTAGGCTTGGGAGGGCACTCTTCGAGGAGTACATATTTGTATTCCTCAGCAGTCAAGACAATATCTAGATTCCTCTTCCAATCTACATAGTTGGGTCCAGTAAGTTTGTTTTCTTTCAGTATCACAGCAAGTGGGTTGAAAGTCATTTTGAAAGAAAACCTAAGAATCACATAAATCAAAACATTAGATTTCAAAAAAATTATTGATTCCTCAAACAATAAAATTTTTAAAATCAACCAACACCTCAAAACACCGAGAATATCGTATGCCACGATAGTGTGGACGTATACGAATTCTACATTTGTAAGAGGAGGTATTAGCCATTAATTTTACTTTCTTGTCAACCTAACTTTTTGACAAGTAAAATTAATAGTTGGTTCCTCTTTGGCCCTACAAATAAAAGCAGTGACTCCGATGGGGAGGATACTTATATTTGTATCTAAGTGTTCACCATTACTCGGTACCAAGGTAATTATCTTGGGTTATGTGCCTTACGATGGGCAAGTACACACGCTCCTTGATAATTTCCTATAACCATATTCGACCTTGTGATCCGCAAACAAACCCATCCGATGGGGAGGAAGGCACTCAGAGCCGACGCGCAAGTTTGTTTGCATCACTTGTCAAATTGTAATAGAGGCCGTGGGAATTTTTAAAATTATCCCTCTCCCACTTAGTAATTTAAAATTGAGGAATTTTCCTAGCCTACGACATGCATATTAAACAAAAAGCAATAAATATGAAAAATAAATTATTTTCCAACTATTATGGCTTTTGTCTTCAATATGACTCCCGTCGCATCGCCATCTCGTCCGCTCCTCCTACGCCATGTACGAGCCATCCGGAGATCCGAGCCGAGACTAAATCCTATTTTAATTTACATCCATCGATCCTATACTCCACGAGGGAGTGTACATGAATTCTAGATCGAAAGTAAAATAAAATAAAGGGCGGCTAAACAATGTCGTATTTAATTTACAAAAAAAAACTAAATACTAGCCTCGTCAACCCCGAGGATTCAACAAAATAAACATTTACACACATACAATCACATACACACACATGCCATAATAGTCGGATCTTATGCCTGCAACCAAAGAGTTAAACTACGCATATCCTACTATTATCTGACACATTTAATATATGAAAAAGTGCATAAAATTAAGAATCCTAAACACACAAAAACCGGAAACCTTGGCTCGATGCAATTGAAGGGTTTTGCGGAAGCTCGATACCAATTTAAAGGGATTTCCCTTGTCGAGTCAGTGAGGAAACCGCTTCCCTTCACCTCGGTTGCTTGACCATGGTGATCCTTCAATGTCCCGGATTAAAAATTTAATCCTAGACAAAAGGATTCCCAAAGCAACCAAGTCATCGTCGTGCTATTCGTTTAGAGAGGTCACTTGAACAAACTAGTTGTTCAGCGACCATTCTCTATTCTACGAGTAGCGGGAATAAACGATGTCCGGATCGCGGTTTTGTGTTTATACTCGGGATCCAAGTATTATTTAGCCATTTACAGAAATATAACATGATCATAAATCAAAAATAAATACAAGCAATGAATAAATGAGAAAGAAGAATAGGTATACCTCCTAGTCTTCTAATGTATGACCTTCCTCCTTTTGGACGTCGTGTGGGCGATGATCCACCAAAAGTTGAAGCTCCTAGATCGCAACACTTCCTTCCTTGCTCTTCCAAAGCAAGAGAAAGAATAGAAACAAGGATATTTACCTCCCTAAAACCAGCCAACAAGAAGCAAGGAGTATCCTTGCCGCCGGCCAACAAAAGAAGGAAAGAGAAGGAGTTTTGGGTGTGGTCGGCCAAAAGCTCCAAGGGAAGACCCTAAACCTTTGTTCCACCAGCCAAGGAGAAGGAGAAGGCTTGTTTTGGATGCTGGCCAAGGTCTGGAAGGAAGAAGATGGGCTGGCAGGAAGAAGAACAACTAAAGAAAGACTTTCCTTAATAGGTGTCGCCCAAGCTCCAAACCCTAATTCCTAACCTTGCCGCCAACTCCAAAAACCCTAGCTCTCTTCAATTCTTTTCCATGCCAACTCCATGTCATCCTTTTATAGAGTTAGGGATAAGCCATGAATTAATCTCATCCATTGGTTCTAGGGATTTAATCTCAACCGTCGGATCTAGAGTTTTAATCTCAACCGTCGGATCTAGAGATTTAATCTCTACCTTTGGATCTCGAGATTTGTTTCTATCCTTTGGATCTAAGAATCATGAGATGTTAATAGGCTACATTAGGGACCATGAGGAGGAGTTGGGTCTTGGCCACCCATGGATCAAGCCCACATAAAGTCCGATCCACTAATGATGATCCAATCCACTAAAGGTCCATCATTGATCTACCTCACCAACCCCCATATGATAATATGGGCTCCATATATTATTTGTACATTTTCTCCCCGTGTTTAAGATCTCGAATATCCGTCGATTAATTAATTTACTAACCATTAATTAATCAACATCTAACTCCTTGAGTAGTACCACTCAACCTTTTCATCATGCCGGACCAAGTCCACCTGCAGGGTTTACATGATGAACCTTATGAGCTCCTCAAGGGGACATCATCCTAATATATAGGACACGGTTTCCTCCTATAATCAACGGCACACCATATAAATAATATCATCTCCCAACTTACCGAGTCTATCGATTTAATCTATAAATCTCGTCCATTGGTAAATCAAAGAGATGAGTACTAAGTATATGTGCCCGTTATTATATCGGGATTAAGAGCATGTACTAAATAATATCGAGTCGATTCGATTATGTAGTCGACAATAAATCGAATCACCTCTAAGTCAGTCCTGCTCAATACACACAAAGTGCACTAGTGTGATTCTATGGTCAAGACAAACCAATACCAAATCACACTACAACCATTCCGATGGTTTGTCCAAAGCCATCTCGGTTGTGAGCCTTTACTTATACTTTACAAGGAGCCGATAACATGATCTCCCGTGTGACACCACACACCATGTTATCTACAATGTAACGTATTAGACAATATTGCATAACCATAAAAATATGCAAACAATGATCATGTGATTCTTATTTCAAAATAAAGATGTTCATACAAAAAAATAGACTTTTAAGTATACATCCCTACACCAACATCCTCCATGGCAGTCGACTGCTCAAGGCCAGTCGACTACCATAACATGTTAATCGACTGCAAAGGCCACTTGGCCATAGTCAATCGTCAGTCGACTCATGGTAATCGACTGGTTATAATCCCAGTCGACTGCTCTATGTCGACTCGGCTGTCAAGTGTCAAAACACTTGACCAGTCGACTGGTAACCTCAAACATGAGGTTTAACCCCAAGTATGATGCTCTCATACTTACTAGACCACTCTTACCCTAGACCTAAGCCTTCTAGCCACCTCCATCAGCCTCACGCCTATCGGATCCCTCCAAGTCATCCATGACTTGTTCATCCATATGTTAGCCTTCAGGTGCTTTCATCGGCTATTGTCATGCTAAGCTGATTTACAATGCCAAGGCATATTTAGGCTTACACTGGCAAGACATATGCTTGGACGTTACGCCGCCAACCATTGGACTTATGTTGCTAAGACTACCGCTTGGACTTTACGCCACCAATATCATACCCTTGGACTTCCTAATTGTCAAGTACCCATGACTTAGACTTTCACTGCCAAGACTATACACTTGGACTTATGTGGCCAAGACCACTCCTTTAGACTTTCCTTGTCAACTGCATGTTAGACTTTCCAAATGCCAAGACTCAAGCTTGGAATTTCCCATTGCCAAGTACCCATGACTTGGACTTTCCATGTCAAGTGCCCCACTTTGACTTCTCCATCATATGGTCAACCCCATGTCAATCATATAGTCAACCCATTGTCAAACAATGGTTAATTCATCGTCAAACATCAAAACACTACTCGAGTCAAACTCGAGTTTGGTCAATTGTGACCCGGGTCGATTGCAACAACAGTACCCATGACTTGGACTTTTCATGGCAAGTACACAAGACTTAGACTTTTCATGCCAAGTGTCCCACTTAGACTTCTCCATCATATGGTCAATCCCATGTTAACCATATAGTCAACTCATTATCAAACAATGGTCAACCCATTATCAAACATCAAAATACTACTCGAGTCAAACTAGAGTCTGGTCAATCGTGACCTAGGCTGATTGCACTAATATTATGAACATTATCCTTATGATTTATTGGTCTGGCATGCTTTGAGAGAGAAATATGACACCCTTTTAGCTCCTAAGTTGAGGATGCTAACATATAAGTTTATTACTTATAAGAAGAGGCTCAATTATACTATGAAGCAACATTTAATGCATATGTCGAGTATGATTGCCACTTTGAATATTATGGGGGAGTCAATGTTGAATGAGCTTTAGGTATTGGGTGTGATCCAGTCATTTCATGACTCCTAAGAGGTAGGTAAGACATATCTCATGCACATAAAAAGTATTCATACTTTCATGGATGTGAGTAGGCACTACAAGCTCAAGAAGGAGCGACAGGAGGTGAACAAGTCTGCTTCAGGTCATGCTAACATTGCGGATGAGTAAGGGCTCCCAGGGAACCAAGGACAAGTGGCACAATTATGAGAAGAAGACTAAGGGTCCTAGCAAGAAGAAGCCAAAGACAATTGAGAAGAGATAGAAAAGCAAGAAGAAGGAGCTCATAAAGAGCAAAGTCCGATTTTATGTATGTGGTAAGCTTAGATATTTCGCATGCCAGTGTAGCGAGCAAAAGGTAAATCCTTCTTCTTTATAAGGTTCGAGTTATGTGTCATCTAGTGTGATGTTCACTAACTCATCTCCTTTGTGAATTGTAGACTCAAGAGTAACAAAACCATGTAGTTCGAGATAGGAGTGCTTATGTAGATTTTTGTTATATTAGTCCACATGCGAGAATGCTTTATGTAGGGAATGGAGTATATGTTGATGTGAGAGGGATTGGAACTTGCAAGATGACGTTGCACAGTAATCAAGTCCTATATCTCCATGATGTGTTGTATGATCTAGAGATAAGGCAAAATCTAGTTTCTATCTATATCTAGACCAGTTAGGATATAATGTTTGTATAGGAATCTCTAAAGTTTCTATCTCGTATGACAATTCTTTAATATGTTCCTGTATAGTCCATGAGGGACTTTATGCACTAGATTTGATTTCATTTAATGACTCTTATCCCACGTCTTCTATTGCTTCTGCATCTGATAGTGTAGTGGATGATATGAGTATATGACATAGTAGACTTGGCCACATAGGGCAAGAGAGGATAGCCAGTTAGCAGCATGTGACGCGTTAGGCCAGCTAACTAAGGTCAAGTTGCCCTTGTGTGAGTTTTGCCTAGCAGACAAATCTAAGAGAAAACCATTTGGGAAATAAGTGAGAGCTGAGACTCCATTATAGTTGGTTTATTCTGATATTTGTGGACCCATGAATGTGAGAGCATGAAACATAACCACGTATTTTATTACGTTTATAGATGATTACATGCGTTTCGATTATGTATATCTGATCTCACACAAGTTTGAGGTACTAAAGTGCTTTAGGAGGTTTATAAGTGAGGATGAAAATCAGCTAGACTTGAGAGTGAAAACTCTCAGAATCGATCGTGGGTGTGAGTATTTGTCTGAGCAGTTTAAAGAGCTCTGTTTCGAGAAAGGCATTACATGACAGCTGACTATTTTTGCTACTCTTCAGTAGAATGGAGTTACTGAGAGAAGGAATAAGACTCTACTGGAAATGGTAAGGTCTATGATGGTACAGGCCAATTTACCTATCTCCCATTGGGGGGATGTGTTATTGACTGCTTCCTATGTCCTTAATCGCATTCTAACAAAGTCTGTAGTCAGTACCCCATATGAGATTTGAATACGGAGTCAGCCTGTCCTTAGTCATTTGAGGTCATAGAGTTGAGTTGCATATTTTAATGATTCTTCACACTGATACGACAAGTTAGGTCCGCGAGGAAAAAAGTGTATCTTTATCAGATACTCTGAACACTCCAAAGGATATGTGTTCCTAGGAGAACATATAGACAAGACTATCACTGAGATTAAGTCTTGTGATGCCATATTTCTCGAGAATGATTTTTCTAAGAGAGGAGAAATTGATCGAGACTTCACCTTTTATGAGATGGATGAGCCTAGGAACTCAGTTGATACCAGTGGTGGGATTCAAGACCCTGAAATGAATCTTGGTCCTAGTGAGAGTGGTCCATCCCAAGGTGAGGATGCTCTCTCTCCTCATCAGAGTGGTCAGAGAAATGTACCTCGTGGCTATTTCCCGATTGAGAATGAGATACTCATTGTGACTCCAGAGGATGAGGAAGATCTGAGGTGTCTGAGAGAGGTCCTCGAGGGTTCTGTAAAAGACCAATGGTTTAAGGCCCTACAGGATGAAATGGAATCGATGAAAGTCAACGAAGTCTAGGAGCTAGTTGATTTACCTGAGAATACAAAGACTATTGGGAACAAGTGGATTCTCAAAATCAAGAGAAAGGTTGACGAATCGATCAAGAGGTATAAAGCTCGTGTGGTAGCCTAGGGTTACACTCAGACAAAGGGAATTGACTGCAAGGAGACCTTCTCTCCAGTAGTCAAATTTATTTCAATCCGTTTACTTTTACCGATTGTCGTGAGTTTAGATATAGAGTTACATCAGATAGATGTTAAGATCACCTTCCTTAATGGAAGTTTGGATGAAGAGATCTATATGGAACAACCTGAAGGATTTGTTCAAGTAGGCCAAGAGGATAAGGTCTATCGCCATCCGAAGTCGATATATGACCTTAAACAATCATCCAGGTAGTGGTATCTAAGATTTCACGAGGAGGTGATATCTTAAGGTTTTACAATGGTCGAGGAGGATCATTGTGTCTATCTGATCTAATCAAATAACTCATTTGTGATTCTGTCATTATATGTAAATGACATAATGTTAGTTGGGAACAATATTGAGTATTTGATAACCATTAAAACATTGTTATCATCCACTTTTGACATGAAAGACATGGGTGAAGTTGAGTTCATCCTTGGAGTACATATCCAGAGAGATCGCTCGAGAAGATTTCTAGCTCATTCACAAGAGACTTATATTAAGAAAATTCTCGAGTGCTTTGGGATGAGTAATTGTAATCCTATAAATACTCCAATCGTAAAAGGTGAGAGCCTGAGCTTGATAATGTGTCCTAAGACTTAATAAGAAATAAGGGAAATGAGTAAAGTACCTTATTCTAGTGCAGTTAGAAGCTTGATGTACATAATGTTGAGTACACGACCTGACATATGTTATGCAGTCGATCTGGTATGTAGATATCAAGCAAATACTAGAAGGGGCACTGGAGAGCAATGAAAAGGATTTTTGATATCTTAAAGGAACTACAAACTTCTCTTTGTGTTATGGGGGAGGTGATTTTCTTCTCGTGGGATATTCAGATGCCGACTAGGGAGGCGATCTAGATAAGTGCAAATCAACGTCAGGTTTTGCTTTCTTACTCAATGGCGGGGTCATCTTTTAGAGCAATAAGAAGCAATCCTGTGTTATTCTATCTACAATGGAGCCTGGGTTAATGGCATGATCTATAGCAGTTCAGGAGAGTGTCTGACTCAAAAGACTATTGCATGACTTAGGGGTTGTAGCGGATAGTGGGAGACCAATGATGATTTATTGTGATAATCAGGTTGTCATTGCTTACATTCGAGATCCTAAGTTTCATAGTATGACCAAATACATAGATATCATATACCATTATGTGAGAAATATCATTAAGAAGAATGAAGTGACTGTCAAGTACATTTCAATACACAGCATGGTGGTTGATCCCTTTACCAAACCTATCCCTAGAGACTCCTTTGTGGGACATAGAAAGTCATTAAGTTTGAGTGCTTTATGAAAATTTTCAACTTGTACTGTAGTGACAATAGTGATGCTTAATGAAATACATAACTCTATATGCATTGATGGCCCAATTATATATATATATATATATATATATATATATATATATATATATATATATATATATATGATATAGTAGGTATGTTTGGTAGGTATACGCTCTCTCACACGAGTGACCACCTCCAAGAGTTGAGATAAGATGATTTTTAGTTGTAAGAGGTTTTGAGAGTAACCCTGCTAGAACTTAAGTAGCCTTGATATGTGTTTAGGATAAGATCATGTGTGACATGATCGACATAGACGTAGTCACATCCATGTTGTCTGTAAACAGTCAGGTTTGAGATCTCAAATATCACCTGCGATTTGTGATACTGTCTTTAAGAGACTCTCTCTGAGATTTTTGTGTAGAGTTTTATGTGTAGACTGAGTCTTATACCTGTACAGTGTTAGAGAAATCTGACATATTCCCTTATGAGAAATGTGGAACAATACTGTGGCACGTGTTTCATACTACATGTGATAAATCGACTAGAGAGAGTTGGAGCTAGATTACTTGAGACAGTAAATATATCCCCGATCCCCACTGTGTGAGATCCGAGATCCACTGGGAGGGATCTCTTGTACCCTTATTACTTTTGGCTGTTTCTTGAGATCCAGATTTCAGTATTTGCTACTTTAGTCTGTTTATTGATGGCCTAGAAGATAAATTGAAGTCTAAGGGATAGGTTTAGGAAAGCAATTAAGTTGTGGCTGATAGATTCCAGTTTGGAAAAGGAAGACCAATTGATGTTACATCAAAATTTAATATTCACTGCTAGTCTTTTATGTTTATCCATGGAAGGATTAAATAAATTAGTGAATATAATAATGAACAATATTTGGGGATATTTTCGATGAGGAAAGCAGTTTGATTGGATGTAATATCTTGGATCTGGAGTGCAGTGAAATTGTATCTTATGATACAAAGATGATTACTCAATCATCTTAACAGGTGCATTGAGCAGTTTTTTATATGCGAGTATACTCGCAAGTCGCATGATGTCCAACTCCATGTGAAAGCCCAGTAGGATGATATGTGATGGATCGCATGAGATGTGATCTAGTGACGATTGAAGATATATGCTCTCGTGTGCAAGTGGAAGATGTTAGTTCCCGTCCATATTTAGTGCGTGGAAGTTATGCCCACATGGGGCATGAACCATCTTCTTCTCTTTTCCTTCTTTAAATACATCTTGTGAAGAAGTATCGTTGCTGCTGAGGGTTGCTTGTGTTGGATAAAAGGAAGGATTCTTGTTTTGTGAGTTGTGCATCAGGGAAACAAGAAATGGTGAGGTTTCTTGTGTGAGTGCTGCGAGGAGGCATCCGAAAGTTCTCGTGTGAAGTGCTTTATGTGAAGGGCAAGCGCTATAGAGTTACCAGAATCCTTCTCTTGTAAAGTAGAATAAGAGATCGTTGTCGTTATCGGATTTAAGATTGCGGCATTGTGGTACTGTGATGGAAGTTCGAGTTAATTCTCGTGATTTTCATCTCGATTATGAGCATTTTGTGAGGATCCAAGTCTGCAACAAAATTTCTATTCAGAGCAGTTCCAGATCATACAGTGTCAACATATTTAAGGTATATTTATGCTTCCATAATTGATTTTATAAGTATATTTCTTTTCATGTAAGTTTTGTAATGAATAAATTAATGTTTATATACGCCTCGTCTAGTGCGATCAATTTACGGTGTAGTGACCAATCAACCTATTTTCTTCACCCTTCGTCAACCTATTTCTTCACCTTTAGTTCTGTAGGATCCCATAGACTCCTGGGCTATAAAATGTGAATACCAACGTGATTATAAATAAAATAGAAAACAAAAAAAAAGACACTCTTAATTATTTATATCATCAGAGGCGTGTTCTTTTTCTTTAAATTATTAAAAATAATATTTCATTCATAATTTAATATCTAAATTTTTTTTTTACTCCATCTTAAGACAACTTTGATTAAAATTATAAGTTTTGACTAATATTTTACCACTACCAAATAATATCTCCATTTTATAATATCTTTACTCGAAGCTACTCTAAAAATAATATAATTTTAGTTAAAGCTGTTTTAAAGTGCATCCTTAATTATTCATATCATCAGAAAGTCAAAAAGATGCTTCTAATTATTGTGTTTATTTAAAAAAAATATCAATGTAATATGCCACCTATAATTTGACACCTAAAATTTCTCTTTATGTTCCTTTTTAGAGCAGGTTTAACTAAAATTACAAGTGTTGATCAAAGATATTTCACCTTGAAGTAATCTCTCAATAATGTATCTTCATCTTATAGTACTTTGGTCAAAGCTATTATGCTTTTATGGGTTGACACAGTTGGTCATGGGTGTTTGTCATGAGAAATTTTTAAGTTAATTTTCAAAGGGTGTGAAATGTCTCGTTAAGTTCCTGATTATCCCTATGCAAAGCGACTAATGTATTAGGATGCACAAAACTTCCATGATTTATTACTCTTCATTAAATCGGAGGGTCACCATAAAAAGCACATGATGTGAATGTTATCACATTTTATCATATTTGGTCAAAGCTATTCTAAAGTGGTATAACTTTGATCAAAGCTATTCCAAAATAGTATAACTTTGATCAAAGATTTTTTAAGATGAAACCTAAAAGAGTATTTCAGGTATCAAATTATGAATAAGACATTCTTTTAATATTTTTTTTGAAAAAGATGTTTTTTTAATAATGCTAATTTTTGGGATCGATGATGCTATTAGAGGGGATGGATATCAATTTAAAATTCTTCATTCGATTATGTGTGCTCGTCTATAGGAGTTAGAAATACAACAGAAATAAAAATATAAAATAAAATAGATGCATTCAATAAATCGAGATTTTATAGTTTGGAATCTTCAATTCCTACTCTACTTCGTAGTCCAAATAATAATCCACTATCTTTTCTCTTTACCTTCAGGAGGTAAAGAAATCTCTTATAATACTTGGTCATTTACAAGCTACACAAATAAGAAAATAAAAATACAAATGCAAATGAAAATAACTTTATAAGTGAATCTCACTTTTGTTTGTTTTCTTATTGCTTTAGTTGCTTTGGAATACTTTTTGAAGGTATAAAATGCAACAATACTTTCTCTTCAAACTCTTTAATAACTGATTGCAAACTCTTCTACGTATCCCTCTTTTATAGGCTTTAAATCGTGAATAATTTTTGCTTAACAATTTACTCCTTATTACTATTAGTCAATTGTTTAACTATAGATTCGACCCTTTACCATACAGAATGATTCTTTCCAGCTTGGATTTAACCATAATAGGCGACTGTGTTGGTGCAATCGGCCCAGGTCACGATTGACCGAACTCGAGTTTGACTCGAGCAGTATTTTGATGTTAGACAAAACATATGACATTTGATTATCATGGGAAGTCCAAGTGTGTAGCCTTGGTCACATAAATCTAAGTGTGTAGCCTTGACGGTGAAAGTCCAAGCATGGGGCTTGACATTGGGAAGTCCAACATGGAGTTGGCAAGGGAAGTCCAAGTGAGTAGCCTTGGCCATGTAAGTCCAAATGTGTAGCCTTGGCGGTGAAAGTCCAAGCATGGGGATTAACATTGGAAGTCCAACATAGAGTTGACAAGGGAAGACCAAGTGTGTAGCCTTAGCCATGTAAGTTCAAGTGTGTAGCCTTGAAAGTGAAAGTCCAAGTTATGGGTACTTGGAATTTGAGAATTCCAAGGGGTGGTTTGGCAGCGTAAGGCCAAGCGGTAGTCTTGGGAGCGTAAGTCGACTGCCAACGGATAAACTGCAGTCAACTGCCCATTACCATTAGTCGACTGCCAACTCCGTAGCCGACTGATCAGTCGGCTATCGAGCGTTCTGTTCTTGTGACCAACACTAGCAGTTGACTGCCCCTCCACGATAGTCGACAGCCCAAGGCCAGTCGACTTCCCAAGGCTGGCAGTCAACTGCCAAGCATCGCAACACAGTCGAACGCCATGTAGGGGATCGGTATGGCAGGCTAGAGGGGGGTGAATAGCCCTCGTACGTTGGACGTCGTAAATTGCTCGTCTACAAAGGATTAGCGCAAGCGGAATATATGAATACAAAGCAAAAGACAAACAATAAAACAAACGCTAACACGATGGTATAACGTGGTTCACGGCTACGCCGCTAATCCACGGTCCCTGATTCGTCCTCGGTGAATCACTCCGTTAAACCAATCCACTAAATGGTCTCTCCTTTGCACCAAGCTAGGTGGAGGTAACCTTTACAACCAAGATCACTCTTCTTACAATAGGATTGAAGTAAAGACAAGTAAGAAGAGTTTAGAGCTTGTGGGGCACTAGGAAGATCGTTTGGAGTAAGAGCATTAGCCTCTCAAAGGCTCACACCCTCTCTTTTTATAGAGAGGGGCCCTTGGCGAACACGCGGATCTTGTAGTCAACGGAACTCTTGGCAATCGGTGATGGACCTCGATCGGCTGCTCCCGTAGTCGTAATCGCCTTGCGATCGGCTACAGCGGTTCCGCGCGAAACCCCATTGACGATCGGCCGTCATTCAGCCCGATCGATGGGTCGGCTGTGATCGCGCCCATCGATGGCGATCATTGCGGCAAGATCCAAATGATCGTATACGGTCGAACTCACTCGATTGAGAAGCGGCGCCATGACATGGCAATGACCGGTGTCGAAAACCCATTAGACACTTGGCCAAATGACCAAGTTTCACCTAAGAGCTACCCTTCCCGGGTTACAATCGCTCACTCTCATTTCTGGAGTCCTCGAAGTTCTCTTCGTTCGCCACGCCCTCGGCAAAGATCAGCGACGGCTCTGCAATGCACCTTCGCGTCTCTTGCCTCGAAGTCTACTTCCTCCGGCTTCACTCTAAGCTTCTCGTCCGGCGGTCCCTCGGATGCTCCAAGCGCACGGCTTCCGTAAAGCTATCCTTCACCGACTCAAGGCACGAGTCATGAGATGTGAAACTCGCCACGGCTCCATGTGCGAATTACTAAGTCCTGCACGACTTCAACGCACATATCACATCAACATATCAAACTAACTTAAACCCTTTGCCACACCATCAAAACCATATTACGGCAAGAGATTGCCCTAACAATCTCCCCCTTTTTGATGTGTGGCAATCCGTTTAAGTTAGGTAAAAACATTTGATATAAATTCTAAGGTAAGAAAGCATGTAAAGATAAACATGATATAGCAACATGCAACTCCCCCTTAATCCATGAAACTCTCTATGCAAATTTTCTCCCCCTATCATATATTTCTCTCCCTAAAATATATTTCTCCCCCTAAAGTAATTAACTTAAACATACTTATTTCTCCTCCTTTGACACTATCAAAAAGATTAACACTAAGTTATAAGCTCATGACATCAAGTATAATGGAGGAAAATATGACAAGTTGATTTAAAATTGGGTACCACTTGTTGATGGCATTAAGTATATTTCTACCACTTGTTGTAGGTTTACAAACTGAATTCGGCCTTCAATGTTCTGATACCAATCGATCGCTATCGATGGCAATGATCGCACAAAGGAATCCGAATTTTTGATTTTCTAGACGAAATTCAGAAATGCATTATAAATTCCAGAAAATTCGAAAAATCATGAAATTTGGGGAACATATTTCTATTAAGTATATCTATCAAGGAAAAATAGTTTTTCATGAAAACTCATTATATTTTCTTGTTTTTGCCAAAAATCCAAAAGCTCTAAAAACCACTAGGTTTTTGATCATTCTAGTATCAAGTTAGCTACCTAGTTTTGCATCCAATTGTTTCAAAACATGAATACATGTATTTTAAGGTAAGAAATTATTTTGAAAACATATGAAATATCCAACCATGATCCTTGGGCAATATGTCTATGAATTAAACATAAGCCTTCCCCATGATTGGTCTATTATTGCTATTTTGATACTTTAAATGACCATCTAAATGCCATAGGCATTAGTGGACATTTGTATCATCCTAATATCTCACCCATGCTAAGTTTGCAATCAAGTTAGCCTATAGTGAGTGTGAGATGTATCCTAGGGGGTATTTATATATACTTAACCAATATATTCATGCAATTCTATCATGGTTAAGTATCATCCTAACAACCTACATGATCATAATGACATATGTGAATGAATTCTACATTATGATCATGAAATGCATGTTTTCATCAAATTATAATCATGCATTAGGTATTATGTGGTGATACTAAATAAAGAATTACCTAAAGCATGATTCAAACCTATTTCTCATGATAACGTGCCAAATTTTAAAAACATAAATCATGATTGCAAACATACATAGGGATTACATTAATCATCATGATTTAAGCATTATTACCTATTTATGGGTACGTTATCATCACCCAACACTAAAAAATGTTGTCCCGTCATCCTAAGTCAACCAAAATATGATATAGGTCAATTCCATATGGTTGACTACCCTAGGGTTATTCTAACCCTTAAGGATGGATTTTGGAACCCAAAATAAATTCTTTCCTATTGGGTTCACTAAATACTCCTTGGGGATCCATTTCCTAGCAATTACTTTCTTTTTATCTTGTCCCCTAGCTATTAGGCATTTGTAGGCCTTTTCATTTTTCTTTTCCTTGTATCCTAGGCCTTTTTTGTTGAAACTAGCTCTTTGGCTCCCTAAGATCATGTTCAATGTGTTGGAGCCAATTGTGAATTTCTCTAGGGCTTTGGTTAAATAATCTACCTTTTCCCTTAAGGCCCTATTTTCATTTATACATGCATCACTAACATCTAATGGCACATAAAGGTCATGTGAGCATGCATCATCTAAGCTAGAAGAAGTATTATCATTTAAGCATGCATTTTCTAGCTTATTTTCTAAATCCTTAATTTTATCTAGCATGCTCTTATTTTTCTTTTTCATGCCAAATAAGTCCTTAGTTAAACTAGAAATTATGGAAACTATTTTCTTAGGAGAGGCCTTCGTTACCATAGTTTCCATGTCTTCTTCTTCTTCTTCGGATGATGAGGATGTGGAAGCTCCCCCTTCATTTGAGCTCTCCCCATTTGAGCTTGATTCTTCATTTTCGGATGAAGAGCAATCCAAGTCATCAAAGGCCATCAAGGCCAAATTGGTGACAAAGGCATTCTCCTCATCCGATGATGATGAGGAGGATGAGGATGGGTCATCCCAAGTCCTTGCCTTTAGAGCTTTGGTCTCCCCCTTTTCTTTTGCCTTCTCTTCTTCTTCCTTTCTCTTGCTCCCCTTCTTCTTCTTCCTTTCTTCTTTCTTTTTCCTTTCTTCCTTGCTCTTGTTTAGGAGAGGACAATTATCCCTTATGTGCCCTTCTCCTTGGCAATTGTAGCATATGACCTTCCCCCTTGGTCTTCTCATCCTATCATTAGATTTATCAAATCTAAAATTCTTAAATACACGCCTCACCTTCCTTACCATGTAGGCTTCTTCGGTGCTATCCATGGAGGAGGAGGAAGACGCTTCGTCATCGGAGGAGGAGGGGATTTCCATCTTCTTCTTCCCCTTATTTGCCAACAATGCTACTCCTCTTGAGGGTTGAATTTTAGGCTCCTCTTGTATTCCCTCAAGCCTAGTTTCGTGGAGTTCCATTGTTGAGAAGAACTCCTCCAAGGTGCTCACTTCTAAATTCTTTGAGATATAGAATGAGTCCACCATGGAGCTCCACTTTGAGGACCGGGGAAAGGCATCTATAGCCTTCATGAGCATGTCCCGGTTTGATAGCTTCTCACCTACACTTGTTAGCCCAATTAAAATTTCTTTAAACCTAGAGTGTAGTGAGGTTACCTTTTCTCCCTTTTCTAGTTTTATATTGGATAGTTGGGAGCGGAGGAGGTCTCTCCTTGCTAGCTTGGCCTCGGATGTGCCTTCATGAAGCTCAATTAGCTTCTCCCACATCTCCTTGGCGCTTAGGCATTCTCCTATTCGGTTGATTTCTTGTTGGGGGAGCACATTGAAAAGATGATGTTTTGCCTTTGAGTTCGCAAGGTGCTCCTCTCTTTGCTTCTTAGTCCATCGTGATTTTTCGATTGGTTTCCCTTCTTCATCCCTAGGCAAAACGAAACCAGATTCCATTGTAATCATTATATAAAAATCCGTTTCGAAAAATACCTCCATTCGCTTCTTCCACCAAGCGAATTCTCCTTCAAACTTCGGAGGATGGATGTTGGAGCCGGCCATTTTAAAAGTTGCTTGTTGTGGCGGTTAGTCCTGGACAAGCTTTCCTCGGCTCTGATACCACTTGTAGGGGATCGGTATGGCCGGCTAAAGGGGGGTGAATAGCCCTCGTACGTTGGACGTCGTAAATTGCTCGTCTACAAAGGATTAGCACAAGCGGAATATATGAATACAAAGCAAAAGACAAACAATAAAACAAACGCTAACACGATGGTATAACGTGGTTCACGGCTACGCCGCTAATCCACGGTCCCTGATTCGTCCTCGGTGAATCACTCCGTTAAACCAATCCACTAAATGGTCTCTCCTTTGCACCAAGCTAGGTGGAGGTAACCTTTACAACCAAGATCACTCTTCTTACAATAGGATTGAAGTAAAGACAAGTAAGAAGAGTTTAGAGCTTGTGGGGCACTAGGAAGATCGTTTGGAGTAAGAGCATTAGCCTCTCAAAGGCTCACACCCTCTCTTTTTATAGAGAGGGCTAACTTCTTCCCGGAACTCTTGCGATCGACCGATGGACCTCATCATCACGCCTCGTAATCGATCGCCTCGGCTACGAGCCGCGATTGGCCGAAAACCCATTGACGACCGGCCGCCGCCGCATCGATCGATTCTTGATCGCAAATGCCGCACGATGATCGGCGCCGATCGCCACAATCCGGCCAATCGTATACGCAATGAACTCACTGATCGAGGCGATCGCCATCGCCATGACATGGCAATGATCGTGTCGGGAAAACCCATCCGACACTTGGCCAAATGACCAAGTTTCACCTAAGAGCTACCCTTCCCTGGGTTACAATCGCTCACTCTCATTTCTCGGAGTCCCTCGCCTTCGAAGTTCTCTTCGTTCTCGGCCACGTCCCTCGGCAGCATCAGGCGCACGGCTCTGCAATGCTCCTTCGCGTCTCTTGCCTCAAAGTCTACTTCCTCCGGCTTCACTCCAAGCTTCTCGTCCGGCGGTCCCTCGGATGCTCCAAGCGCACGGCTTCCGCAAATCTATCCTTCACCGACTCAAGGCACGAGTCATGAGATGTGAAACTCGCCACGGCTCCATGTGCGAATTACTAAGTCCTGCACGACTTCAACGCACATATCACATCAACATATCAAACTAACTTAAACCCTTTGCCACACCATCAAAACCATATTACGGCAAGAGATTGCCCTAACACGCCAGTCGGCTGCCACCAGTCAACTGGTAAACTTCAAACATGAGGTTTAACCCAAGTATGATGCCCTCATACTTGCTTGACACCCTTATCCTAGACCTAAATCTTTTTGCCACCTCTGCTAGGCTCGCACCTACTGTATCCCTCCAAGTCATCCATGACTTATTCATCCTTGCACATATCCCTCTAAGTCATCCATGACTTGTTCATCCATATGCTAGCCTCCAGGTGCTTCCTTCGGCTTTTGTCTTGCTCTCGGTCTACCAAGGTACATATAGACTTACGCTTCCAAGACTACCGCTTGGCCTTACGCAGCCAGACCACCCCTTCGACTTTCCAAATGCCAAGTCCCCATAACTTGGACTTTCACCGCCAAGGCTACACACTTGGACTTTCCATTGCCAATGCCAACCCATGTTGGACTTTCACTGCTAAGGCTACACACATGGGAAGACCAAGTGTGTAGCCTTTGTCACGTAAGTCTATGACAATCACATGTCATATATTTTGTCTAACATCAAAATACTGCTCGAGTCAAACTCGAGTCCGGTCAATCGTGACCTGGGCCGATTTCACCAACAATCTCCCTCTTTTGATGTTTGACAAAACCATAAATACCTTAGAGTTAGGTGACCTAACTCAAGTCTACCAAATATCCCCAATTGGCAATTCTCACATATTGTGAGAATTCCAACTAACCCAAATTGGTACCTTCTCCCCATTTTTAACATACATCAAAAAGGTCCTCCTCAAGGGTGTCAATGTGTTATATCCCAATGAGATCTTACAATCTCCCCATTGGTCCAAAAACATATCTAGGATGCCTTCACTCTTCCTAGTGATAAGTCTCATATCACTTAAGAGAGGCAATCCCCTAATTCTCCTCCCATGAGGAGAAATACATTCATCAATCCTAATATGGATAACCTCCCCCTAAAGGCTTGCTCCCCCTTAACCATTGCACCAATAATGACCTTGGAGAGACCCTAAGTCAATAGGAACACAAAACAATCGAAATTAAAGGCAAAGATTCAACATTGAACTTTCACCTCCCTTAAAATTCAATACACACCCTAAACAATTCTCCTATTCTATTTTCAATGAATTTCCACCATTCTAATGCTCTCCAAAGCATATCTTAGGGTTAGGAGCAGTTAAGGAACCAAGAAATAGTTGAACATGGGCCTAACAAATCTTGTTTACCCGAAATCAGCTCTGGTAGTCGACTCTTACAGTCACCAGTCGACTTCCCTTGACGCCAGTCGACTTCCATCCAAGACAGTCGACTGATTTCTACATTGTGCAGAAATCAGACTTCAGAACCAAAATTATGAAATTCATAAGTAAAAATATATATTTTTAAAAATCTTGAAGATTCATACGTACATTACTTATAACAAACATTATGGATGAAAAATATTTGAAAAATAAAATACCCATAAAATAGTGATATTGAAACAAAGTTCAAACCATTGAAATTTTCAATGTTTAACCCTACTTTGTATCACCTTATTCAATGGTTATTGCTATCAAAAGATAGACTTCACCAAGATTTTTCAAAATGATTTTGTCACACCCCGAGGGAGTCTCCGCCAGACAAAAATCCGGCAGCACCTCCCCTGTAAGGGTGACAATACCAATTTTCATACAAGGCCTACACGGTCACTATACATCGGTCAACACGACCGAAATCCAAACATCACACGCCGATAATAAAATAGACCTCAGGCCAATAAATCAAGGTAAAAAAAAGTCTACACTAACTAAACTTAATCCTTCTGCAATCTGGGAAGGAATATCTAACCAAAACCAATCAAGATAAAATCTGAATAAAGGTCCATAAGGACACCAAATACCCACAAGTACATAAATCCAACTCCAATCCTAAACATATCTTCTAATCCAAATATCGAAAACCATAAAACAAATAAATATTAAACTTTCGCGACGAGGGGGATTGGCAGCTGGACTCTCCTGACAGCTTCATCCTGAAATAGATAAAAAATCAACGGGGTAAGTTCAAAGAACTTAGCGGATATGGTCGATATGCAAAGTAAGATATAGCTAACAATAAAAATCATGCCAGTACAGTCTCACATAAATAGGGTATGCAAGCAAGAAATACAAAAGAACTGTACTTACCTGAATCTCCTACCCTGATAAAGGAGCATGTGCCTGACTAGAAGTAATAAAGTCATCACCATATATAAATATGAATCCTGTATGCATGACAATCATATGCAACATCCAAGGCATCAATAAAAATGCAACAAACACAATACAAATGCTATCCATGCAAAATGCATGCCGTGCAAATGACATGGTCACCCCTGACGGCAGTCAGCCGCCTCACACGCGATGGGGAAGCCGAGTGGGTAAGGCTATGACAACTGTGCACTCTACCATCACTGCTCCTGAGTGATCGAGTGGACAGGATGCTGTCGGAGTACACTTATCCTCCTGCCCCAAACAGAGTGGGGGAGCTAAGCTCTCATCTCCCGGTGTCATAGACCAGAGGAGGGATCCCTGCCCGCTACCACGCTGCCTCATCGCTACCCATGAGCGGACCAGCGGAGCCTGACAGAGCAACTGCACACACTCTCCTGATGTACCACTAACCCATGAGTGGCAGTGTGTGCAGGCCATGTAATTGGCTGTGGGCTCAACAATAATGAAACCCCGTCCAGCCAGCATGCAATCATGCAAGATGATGCATGATACTAAAGCATGTAAATCCAACTAAATACACCTATCCGAATAATATGCACAATCAATAAGTACATATCCATAATCCAAGTAACTATGATCCAAATAAAACAGGGAAGGTATAATCATAATCTATCACATGCATGTATCAAGTAGGCACCAAAAACATACTAGGCATATAAACATGAAAATTATTGCAAGCTATCCTAACTAGCATATCAACTTGACTATATCTAAAAGATAAGTCAAAATACCACTATCAATAAAAATATCCAAGAAGAATGAAATCACGACCTGTGGACTCGCCTCTGACCGAAACCTGCATACAACATAACTATTGTTAAGCACTAAAATACGATCCACTGTCAAATCGAATCCTAAGATGATTTCGGACTTAAATCAATTAACCCAAATGCTTAATAAAATCTCGGTCAACTAGATTGATCTAGTTATCCCATTTAACTTAATCAATCCTCCATAAATAATTACAGAACCGATCAACCTCACACCGAAATCAACTACCCATCATACACACATCCGTGCATAGTCGTTCAACACTCCAATCAAAACCACACAGCCAACATCCCATAATCTATCAATTTACAGTTAATAAAAAGAGAAGATAGATCAAGCTTACCAAGCTCGGCCAATACCAATCCATCAGCAACCCTTTCACAGCCAACCCACACTCCACTTCACAGCCGGCTCAATCGTCCAACCTAAATTCACAAAAATCCCAATTCGTAGCCCACTCCACAGATCAAACATCCAACCCCAGATAACAAAAATTAACCACAGCATGGAAAAAGAAGCAGATCGAGCTTACCAGTGCTTAGAACCTCCCCGGTATCAACCTTCCTTGTAACCGTTGTTCACCAAAGCAATCGACGCTCACGATCACTGTCCCAAAACCACCGATCAAGCTCAAAACAAGAAATCCACAGCTAGGTTTAGAACTCATCCAAAAATCAAGGAGAAGGTCGGCCCCTTACCTTGCTACCGGTAGAATCTCGCCGGTGACACTCCTCCCAACTCTGCCCTATTCGGCGCAAGACCCACTGCAACGCCGCTGCCCTTTCTTGGTAGACATGGAGCAACTCATAGTCGGATCCAATGCTCCCAGCCAATCGCCCACTCGTTGCTCTGGCCTATCCGCGGAGATCAACAAGGCTGATCCGAGCGCCATCGTTCGCAGCGAGGAAGAACACTCGAGGAGGAAGGAGAGGTCAACGACGCTTGGGGGTTGGCGACGCGAGCGACAGAGAGGAGGCGACAAGGAAAAGAGTCGGCCAAAACCTGTAGCAGCTCGTGTAACAGCTGCGTCGGCCGAACTCGGCTGCAGAAAGAAGGGGCGCCGGATTTGGGTGAGGGTTGGTCGCGGATGGGCGACGAGCGCGCTTAGGGCGTCGGCGATCGGAGAGCAGGGAAAAGGTTCGGCGATGGAAAAAATCACTGTCGAGAAGTGGATCGAGAGAGAAAGAACGGGGAGATCGCGATGAAGATCCCAATCGGGGAAACCGGAGGGGAGAAAGTCGCGGCTACGGTTGGGAGGAGAAAGGTAAGGAAAATAACTAAACCTAGGTTTAGTTATTTAAACCTAGGCTTATTAAACCCATTAATCCTTCAACATTGATATTTCAAATAGGCCCTCCAAAAGCCTATTTATTTTATCCCTGTAAAAATCTCTTACAAGCTCCGTTTAAATTCAAAAAAATTCTGAAAAAATTTCTAAAATTCTCCAAAAATTCCGAAAATAATTTCTAAAATTATTTTCCTAATTTTGGCCATTTAATTTAGTATTTTAAATTTCAGTATTTAATATTCTCCCCCTCTAATAAAAATTTGGTCCCCAAATTTCCTCCTCATGTACGAGTATGAGATGTCACAACAACCATCTTAGATATCTGGAGACAAGTCACACACCTCAAGTGATTAAGTGGGGTATTGAGTTCTGATCTTTTCCTCAAGCTCCCAAGTAACCTCCTCATCGGTGTGGTGACTCCACCCGACCTTGACAAGTTGCAAAATCTTATTTCGCAACTGTCGTTCCTTGTGATCCAAAATCCGTACCGGAACCTCTGCGTAAGTAGCATCAGGTTGAATGGAACCTGACACATCTGACAGAATATGCGTAAAGTCTGGCACATACTTTCTCAGCATGGACACATGAAACACATCATAAATACCAGCCAAAGACGGTGGTAGCGCTAGTCGATAAACGACTGCTCCGATCCTCTCAAAAATCTCGAAAGGCCAATGTACCTTGGAGCTAACTTACCACAGAGGTCAAATCTCTTCACCCCTTTCGTGGGTGAGACTCGCAGGAATATCTGGTCACCAATAGAGAACTCTCGAGGTCGCCGTCTCCGATCTACATAACTCTTCTGACGATCCTGCGTCTCGGCCATCCTTTGTCTAATAGTACGGACCAACCCTGCCTTATACTGAGCTTTATGTGTCCTAGCAACTGGTCCTCCCAGTTGCCCCCGAAATCCATAACACAGGACCTCAGCAAGTCCTCTAGTGTCTAAATGTCCTGCTCAGACTGTCCATCTATCTACGGATGGAATGCAGTACTAAAACGAAGCTGCATGCCTAAGGCCTGCTGCAGACTCTGCCAGAACCGAGACGCGAATCGGGGATCTCTATCTGATATAATGCTCAAAGGAACACCATGCAATCTGATGATATCCCGACAATATATAACTCTATCAAATGATCCAAAGAGTCGGTCTTCCAAATCGCTAAGAAGTGCACAGATTTGATTAGTCGGTCCATGACTACCCAAATCGCGTCATGGCCTTGATGTGTCCTAGGCAAACCCACCACCAAAATCCATAACAATACGCTTCCACTTCCATTCCGAAATCGGAATTTCCTGAAGCATCTATTCCTTAAACTAATGCAACTCCGGAAACCATTATCCTCCTCGAAGTCAAAGACGGTAGTACACCTACCGTCCAAAATCCACTCCACCACACACTCTGTAAGGGCATGGGAGGCTATCACGACCAAACTCCCTTGTTACAACCATTCGCGTTCCAGCTACTCTATAGTAGCTATCTAGTAGCTAGCCCAAAACTCCATGAGCATTCTGCTCCTCACCTATTCAAAATAACATAATAACTGCGAAGTCCACGCCATATATATGACGGCTTATCTCGCAGTCCTTTATCTGCCGTATGCTTAGGATACGTCTTATTCAATAGCATCGGAATCGCTCCGATCTCCGAAATGATGCATCCATGTACACCACCCTTCCATCCATACCAGAATGATTAATCAACACTGGCGTAAAAGTCAACCATTGTCTGAGCCCCGAAACTAGTTTCACAAGCTTCAGACCAAATAAATTCCATCACCTTCCTAGTTCAACCAGTCAGCGATTGTAGTATCGCTAGAGCATCCTATCCATATCTATGATAATAATCAAATCAATACCAAGAAAACTACCATCAACAGTGACCGAGTGCGCAACTCCAACTACCACCCTTAACAGTGGCCAAGTTACTCAATCCAACAACCACAACTGAGCCAATCATGTCCAGAATACACGACTTCCCAAATCCCTGGATGACTAAGTTGTCAATAAGTATAATAAGATAATCACAAGCTCATACAATTCATACCGAGTATGAAATTGTCGTCGCTATACAACTGCATTCTCTTTACTCTAGGCTGATGATATAACAATCATCCCAATGACAATGATAATTGTATGACACCGTGTCACTACAATATCAACAAGTCAGTCATAAATCAATCCTAAAGTACATACAGGTGTCCTAAGCTGATCTAAACAGATCCTCTATCCACAATGAAGGATATTCATTTCCTTCCGCAACTACCGCATTCTATCATCGATAATCGATGCATAGTCTAAAAAGTTCATCTCTCTTTTAACAAAGAGTTCCGGATCTTCTCTAGAAAAATACTGGGACAGATAAATATCCCATCCAACACCTCCTATAATAGGGTAAAACGATCTTTCATCGTCTTGACCAGTGTAGGCATACACACCTTATCCATAACCAATTCACTAATAGTAGGGACTGATATTCTCTGAGAGTTTACTCCTTGTCCTTCAAATTGGTGGCTAGCAGGCCAAATCTCTATCTTCCTAATTCGACATCAGTCGACACCTCTAAAGAGTCCATACTTTCGAAATCA
Organism: Wurfbainia villosa; assembly: GCA_025175895.1. Taxonomy (NCBI): domain Eukaryota; kingdom Viridiplantae; phylum Streptophyta; class Magnoliopsida; order Zingiberales; family Zingiberaceae; genus Wurfbainia; species Wurfbainia villosa. The sequence goes on from CM046006.1 coordinate 40,234,284, forward strand.
TCGTTAGGTTCCGCAAGGTCAATACGTCATCGACCTCATCCCCGACCATGAGTAGGGGCAATTTCACTAAGTCAATACTTTTCCTAACCACTAAAGTACAGTAACCACTAAAGACAATACTTTTCCTATAGCTCAGAGATATCTTTCAGCTCGCCTGGTCCCAAAACCCGAGAACTCCCAAAAATCCAAGGAAAAGAAAATCCTCAAAACACAAAACCCACAAACCAAAACCGCAAACCAATAAAATTGTCACGTCCTGGGGGCATATCCGTCATCCAAATGACAGAGGAGCCCCTTAGTGACAATATTCAGAAATATTCAGACCAGATCTGTTAAAAACCTCGAAATAATAATAGAAATATAAGTATTTTATTAACTGCATGCATGCACGACTAAACATATATCCATTAAAGTAAAATAGTTTTCTGACACCAAATCAAATTGCGTCAAAATCCAAAGTGCATAACAAAATGTAACACCGATAAAGTAAATAAAGCGGCATCCCGACGATGCAGGGAGATAAGCATGGCAAGGAACTCTCTGAGCAACACAAAGGTATGTCAACAGGTCACATCCTCCATCAGTTAACCTAGAGGATAAGTGAGGAGGGGGTAAGTACAACCACTCAGTGGATGGATAGACAATAGTGCATACTCATAATGCACATAATGGAAGTCAAAGGAAACAACTAGAGTAACCCAACCCTCAGAGTATCAATATCAGTCTGCAACTAACCTGATCATTAGTATAATAAATATACCTACAACATACACAACCACTGCAACAAGCAGTGCACATCCAGATACCATGACAAAGCCTCGTGGCTCTCGAGGTAATACAAAGGAAACTATCGATCAATAGCACTCTCACGCAAGAACTATATATGCTACCACGAATGGGACTCGTGGATAGACAGGCAGTATATAGATATCTAGTTATCGACTACACACATTAGCATACTACCACTAATAGGTCGTGTGGGCAGTCGATTATCCTAGGTTGTTAAGCCTAGGGTTATCCAATACATCTAGCATAGAACATCTATCAAAATCGATAAGGATTATCGATCTACAATTAAGCCCATTGAGGCGATCAAACAAGGGTTTCATCACCTCTAATATGAAATATTTACCAAAGTCGGTAAAGATCATCGACTTATAAATAAATACCTCGAGATGGTTAAGTCTAGGGATCCAACCCTTCTAACATGAACGATTATCAAGGTCGATAAAAATCATAAGACCCCTAATAATCACGTCGAGACGATTTATCATAGTGTTTCGTCCCAACTAACAGGAAACGCCTATCAAGGCCAATAAAGACAACCCCTCTACTAACAAGCACGACAAGAGAGTTAAGTCTAAATTATACCATTCTACCAGTTCAATCATGCATGCTACTACATGCTTCCACGAACAGATCTCGTGGGTACTTAACCTGTAAAGTAGCTATCTAGCTACAGGCGTCATACGAATCCAATTATCACCAACTTCGAATGAATAATGCAAGAATATAACCTTACAGTAGGTCATCTCAACCATGATTGGGAAGCATGATTGACCACAATATACAAAACACCTATAGGGAAACACTACTGCAAACTTTTTCTCAACCACGAATGGGTGATATAGTTGGCAGCCGATAGATATGCACAACGTTATATACCCTTGAAGGATTAATCGCATCCTAATCATACAAACTCTACTGGTCCGATCACCATATCACTGAAATAGTAAATGGATAAACATATACCAATATGCACATCCGGGTCATTACGCCTAGGGTTCTAACACTTAGGGTTCCACTAATGTTTTATTCCTGAGATCCGCTCCTACAGAATAACCTCATCTAAGTTATTCTACCTCTACTAGTCTTAATCATGGTATCCACCGCAAAAACACATAACCATATAAACATATGACACACTGTCTAATAAATGATAGCATAGTCATACTAATGGCAATCAATGGCTGAAATTAATTAGGGTATAACTAAAGAAGTCATGCCAGATCAAAGTCAAGGCAATACTAAATAAAGCATCAGATGTCTATATATACCCTAAACTACGTAAGCAATATAATCATGTCATCATGCACTAGGATCCAAAGAGTCAAAGAACCTATATGTATACCTTCTACGAATTTATCCATCTTATTCATATTATTCAACTAGTCCAATCCTAATACTAGTCCAAATAGTAATTGGTAAACATCTACCAATAATATCTAATCATTTATATCACAATGATATATAGCTACGTATAGCAATAATAGCAATTAATAACCATATGCTAATGATAAACTAGCAACCTAAAAATCTAACAGTCTAACAGATATATGGTTAAAACAATACTAGACAAAACATGATACCACCTAAGTAAACCGCATAACCAATATAATCAATACAAATATGTAATAAATCTAGAAAATTTTCTAGAATTTATTTACCTATTAGCCGTCTGGAGATGTCCTGTCGCGGCCAAATCCCCCATATTGACCTCGTCAATAATACCTCGAATTTCCGAAACATAAAAATCATCGGAAATCCGTACAACTACGAAAATACCCCAGTTAACTTGCCAAACGTGGCAAACTCCAAAAACCAAAAGACCCTAAGGAACTCGGAAACCTATGCTCTGATACCAATAAATTGTCACGCCCCGAGGGAGTCCCCGCCAGACAAAAATTCGGCAGCACCTCCCCTGTACGGGTGACAATACCAATTTTCATACAAGGTCTACACGGCCACTATACATCGGTCAACACGACCGGAATCCAAACATCACACGCAGGTAATAAAATAGACCTCAGGCCAACAAATCAAGGTAAACAAAAGTCTACACTAACTAGACTTACCCCTTCTGCCATCTGGGCAGGAATACCCAACCAAAACAAATCGAGATAAAATCTGAATAAAGGTCCATAAGGACACAAAATACCCACGAGTACATAAATCCAACTCCAATCCTAAACATATCTTCTAATCCAAATATCCAAAACCATAAAACAAATAAATATTAAATATTCGCGACAAGGGGGTTTGGCAGCAGGACTCTCCTGACAGCTTCATCCTAAAATAGATAAAAAATCAACGGGGTAAGTTCAAAGAACTTAGAGGATATGGTCGATATGCAAAGTAAGATATAACTAACAATAAGAATCATGCCAGTACAGTCTCACATAAATAGGGTATGCAAGAAAGAAATACAAATGGATTGTACTTACCTGAATCTCCTACCCTGATATAGGAGCATGTGCCTGACTAGAAGTAATAAAGTCATCACCATATATAAATATGAATCATGTATGCATGGCAATCATATGCAACATTCAAGGCATCAATAAAAATGCAACAAACATAATACAAATGCTATCCATGCAAAATGCATGCCGTGCAAATGACATGGTCACCTCTGACGCCAGTCAGCCGCCTCACATGCGATGGTGAAGCCGAATGGGTAGGACTATGACAACTGTGCACTCTGCCATCACTGCTCCTGAGTGACCGAGTGGACAGGATGCTGTCAGAGTACATCTATCCTCCTACCCCAAATAGAGTGGGGGAGCTAAGCTCTCATCTCCCGGTGTCATAGACCAGAGGAGGGATCCCTGCCCGCTACCACGCTGCCTCATCGATACCCATGAGCGGACCAGCGGAGCCTGACAGAGCAACTGCACACACCCTCCTGATGTACCACTAACCCATGAGTGGCAGTGTGTGCAAGCCATGTAACTGGTTGCGGGCTCAACAATAATGGAACCCCGTCCAGCCAGCATGCAATCATGCAAGATTGTGCATGATACTAAAGCATGTAAATCCAACTAAATACACCTATCCGAATAATATGCACAATCAATATGTACATATCCATAATCCAAGTAACTATGATCTAAATAAAACAGGGAAGGTATAATCATAATCTATCACATGCATGTATCAAGTAGGCACCAAAAACATACTAGGCATATAAACATGAAAATTATTGCAAGCTATCCTAACTAGCATATCAACTTGACTATATCTAAAAGATAAGTCAAAATACCCGCCTGAATAAAAATATCCGCAAGAATGAAATCGTCACGACCAGGGACCTGCCTCGTGACCGAAACCTGCATATAACATAATTATTGTTAAGCACTAAAATACGATCCACTATCAAATTGAATCCTAAACTGATTTCGGACTTAAATCAATTAACCCAAATGCTTAATAAAATCCCGGTCAACTAGATTGATCTAGTTATCCCATTTAACTTAATAAATCCTCCATAAATAATTACAGAACTGATCAACCTCACACCTAAATCAACAACCCATCATACACACATCCGTGTATAGTCGTTCAACACTCCAATCAAAACCACACAGCCAACATCCCATAATCTATCAATTTACAGCTAATAAAAAGAGAAGATAGATCAAGCTTACCAAGCTCCGGCCAATACCAATCCATCAGCAACCCTTTCACAGCCAACCCACACTCCACTTCACAGCCGGCTCAATCGGCCAACCTAAATTCACAAAAATCCCAATTTGCAGCCCACTCCACAGATCAAACATCCAACCCCAGATAATAAAAATTAACCACATCATGGAAAAAGAAGCAGATCGAGCTTACCAGTGGTTGGAACCTCCCCGGTATCAACCTTCCTTGTAACCGCTGTTCACCAGAGCAACCGACGCTCATGATCACTGTCCCAAAAACATCGATCAAGCTCAAAACAAGAAATCCACAGCTAGGTTTAGAACTCATCCAAAAATCAAGGAGAAGGTCGGCACCTTACCTTGCTACCGGTAGAATCTCACCGGCGACACTCCTCCCAACTCTGCCCTATTTGCCGGAAGACCCACTGCAATGCCGCTGCCCTTTCTTGGAAGACATGGAGCAACTCATAGTCGAATCCAATGCTCCCAGCCAATCGCCCACTCGTCGCTCTAGCCTGTCCGCGGAGATCATCAAGGCTGGTCCGAGCGCCATCGTTCGCAGCGAGGAAGAACACTCGAGGAGGAAGGAGAGGTCGACGGTGCTTGGGGGTTGGCGACACGAGCGACGGTGAGGAGGCGAGAAGGAAAAGAGTCAGCCAAAACCTGCGGTGGCTCGTGTAACAGCTACGTCGGCCGAACTCGGCCGCGGAAAGAAGGGGCGCCGGATTCGGGTGAGGGTTGGTCGCGGATGGGCGGCGAGCGCACTTAGGGCGCCGGCGATCGAAGAGCAGGGAAAAGGTTCGGCGATGGAAAAAATCACTAACGAGAAGTGGATCGAGAGAGAAAGAACGGGGAGATCGCAATGAAGATCCCAATCGGGAAAACCGGAGGGGAGAAAGTCGCGGCTACGGTTGGGAGGAGAAAGGTAAGGAAAATAACTAAAACTAGGTTTAGTTATTTAAACCTAGGCTTATTAAACCCATTAATCCCTCAACATTGATATTTCAAATAGGCCCTGCAAAATCCAATTTATTTTATCCCCATAAAAATCTCTTACAAGCTCCGTTTAAATTCAGAAAAATTTCAAAAAAATTTCTAAAATTCTCCAAAAATTCCGAAAATAATTTCTAAAATTATTTTCCTAATTTTGGCCATTTAATTTATTGTTTTAAATTTCAGTATTTAACAGGTTTTGAAATGATTTTAAAACCTTAAATTCATTCTCCTAACATCTTACTTGTATCAAAGTGTATGAAACACATACAAGTCAAGTGTTCTTGTGAGATGTGAGTTTTGTTCATTTAGGGTTTCTTGTATTTTTCTAGACAACACTATTTGATTCCCTTATGTATGGGACTTTAAATCATGCCATTGTCCTTAACTCAATTTTATTGAATGCATGAATAATGATTATGGCAAAATTGATACATAAATAAGCATGTGATTCTAACTTAAGCATGGCATGACATTCCTAAGCATAAATCATGATATTTTATATGATAAAAATAAATATGATGTCATGACATGGTAAATGGAAATCAAAGCATGGCAATTTAAAAGGTAAAGGTATAGGAATACCTAGATTTTAATATTAGTTATCATTTGATAGAATTAAGTTTATTTTGCCATATTTACCAACTCTACCAAGTGTGCCAAAACCCAAAAAGGTACACCAAGACCTCTAACCCAAATGTGACAATTTGATTAATTTTCAAACTTCTCAAAACACATTGGCACATCCTAAATATCAACTCTACCATGGTTAGGTTAACTACCTATCAACTTAGGGTTGACACATCCTAACCCATCTAGTGTGAATCGATCATACTCCTAGGAACCCAATACCTATTAAAGCTCCTTGGGTTAACAAGGTATTCACTAGGGATAACTTCCCTAGATACCTTACTAATGACCCTTTTTGGCTTTGAAGCCTTAGTCATTTGGGTCTTTCCTAGGTTAACCTTAGGGATTGCCTCCCTAGTAACCTTCTTAGTAGTCTTCCAAGGTTTTATAGAACCCTTGGCCACTAGACACACACCATGGTTAATCTTAGGGATGACTTCCCTATTAACCTTGGCTTTCCTAGACCTAGATATTATTCCATAATCGAATGAAACATCGTGGTAGGTCTTCTTGGGATTAAGTTTGTGACACAATCCTTTCTTCCCCCTTTTTGGTTCTTGTCCCATAGAACCTAGATTTTGGCCATTAGACCCTTGAATTTGATTTTGCATCTTCCTAATGGTCTTTTTCAATTTTTCAAGCCTTGATCTCAAGGCTTAGTTTTCCAATTCTAATTTTTTTCAATTATAATAGTTCATTAATCTTTTGGGAAAGCCTCTTCTTCTTAGGCATGTGCCTACCCTTATTAGCGTTAATGCCTAAATTTTCTTATATCCTCCTAATGTTAGTGTCAGCCCTTAGTGTCAATCATGAGATAATTGATTAGGGAGCATATGTATCATATTTCATTAATAAAAGGCAAAGATTGATTATTATATTTACTCTATGCATGTGCCAGCTAAATAAATATAATAATACTCTTGAATATTAGGTTCTAATCTACAGTATATCAATTGGTAGAATTGATTATGAGAAGCTGTAGAGAACACTATTCTTAAATATTCCTAGTCGAGTATTGTATTAATATAATAAGGGCAATATTAGTGCATTGAGACTAGTATGTAGGTCAATGGATGACTTGATCTCACAAGTCATGAATATGTGATATCACATTGACACATGGGTATATATATTAGAGAATATATATACTGAATTGAGCCACCATGAGAAAATGTCATGGATCATTATATGAGTGTCATATACTTTCTCATGTGATTATTGGTATGAATTGTCCTCAGACCTGAAGTCACTATGATTCCCTACACAAGGAGTTACGTACTTTGGTATCATCTAACGTCATCCGTAACAGGGTGCACTATAAGGGTGATTATTGGGTATGTAACGAATTATGCGGAGGGATGTGAGTGATGTAGATGAGATCTTTCCCTCCCATATGACGGGAGTGATATCTTTGGCCTCTTAATAGAGTATGACCACAGAATGCATGGTCATTCTCAAATGAGTCAATATGAGATATTGAGCTCATTTGTTTTAGTGAGTCTACTTGGGGATCAAGATGTTGGTGCAATCGGCCCAGGTCACGATTGACTAGACTCGAGTTTGACTCGAGTGATATTTTGATATTTGACATAGTATGTTTGACATTGATGTTTGACATTGATGTCGGTTAATATGTTGGGGAGATTGTTAGAACAATCGACCCAGGTTATAATTGACCATACTCAAGTTTGACTCGAGGGAGTCTTTGATGGTTGACTAGGGATTGACCATGTGATTATGGGAAAGTCCAAGCATGGGTCTTGGCAAGGTAAAGTCCAAGTCATGGGTACTTGGCATGGAAAGTCCAAGTAGGACACTTGGCATTTGGTAAAGTCCAAATCTTGAGTACTTGGCACAAGGAAAGTCCAAGCATGGGTCTTGGCATGGAAAGTCCAACATGGGTTGGCAAGGGAAAGTCCAAGCATGGGTCTTGGCATGGAAAGTCCAACATGGGTTGGCAAGGGAAAGTCCAAGCAGGGGTCTTGACATGGAAAGTCCAACATGGGTTGGCAAGGGAAAGTCCAAGCATGGGTCTTGGCATGGAAAGTCCAACATGGGTTGGCAAGGGAAAGTCCAAGCTTGAGTCTTGGCATTTGAGAAGTCCAAGGGGCTTGATATTGGCGGCGTAAAGTTCAAGCGGAGTCTTGGCGGCGTAAGTCCAATGTGCCTTGGCGGTGTAGACACCGTTAGCATGACATAGTCGATGGAAGCACCTGAAGGCTAGCGCGATGGATGAACAAGTCATGGATGACTTGGAGGGATCCGAGAGGCGTAAGGCTGATGGAGGTGGCTAGAAGGCTTAGGTCTAGGCTAAGGGTGGTCTAGCGAGTATGGGGACACCATACTTGGGTTAAAACCTCATTTTTGAGGTTGTCAGTCGACTGGCATTATGGCCGGTTCGACTGCCATGAGTCGACTTGAGTTCATTCGACCGCTTTAAGAGCCGAATTAGCTGCAGCGATTGCTCATTGGAAGCGATCGTGATGTCAACTGCAATGATCGCCAAGGATGGTAGTCGATCGCCATTGAGTTGAAAGCACAAAATGCTCCGCGGGCGCTCGATTACTGGTGTTGGCGATCATCGCCAATGTTTGGCGATCGCGCTAAGAGTCCCATTGGAACTTGTCCAACGTGGATTGAGTCGTTGTCTCACAACTACATTATTGGCAGTCGACTGAGGACTTATGGCAGTCGACTGCCAGGCGAAAATCTAGCCCGACGCAAGATAAAAAGGGAAGCTCGTGGAGGATTTCATCATCAGTTCTTTGGGAGCTTTGGTGAGGCAATTTGAAGGTGATTTGCAGGTGCATTTTAGGGCCCTTCAAGCTCATCCAAGCAACCAACAAGCAAGCGCTCAAAACCCTAGTTTGTAAAGTGTTCTTTACATTTTCACTTGTATTTGCTTGTTTACTTTGTATTACTTGTTGTAATTCATTGTACGAGGTTTCTCCACCTCCGACTTGTTGTCGAGAAGGAGTTTTTTTATTGCTTAGTGGTGTTTGTGGCATCGCTAGGGTTCGTACGAACCCAATCCATGGAGTAGGAACCGTTTTGGTTCCGAACCATGTTATATCATGCGTGTTGTGATTGTGTCTTGTGTTTGTATTTGTTAGTCTATTCCGCTACGTACTAAAAAGAGTGTAGACAAGCAACGCGAACGAATTCCATCATCATACGGGCAAAACGCTATTCACCCCCCCCTCTAGCGGCCTCAAATCTCCAACACAAGAAACATAAAGATCGATAAGGGGATGACACGGTCTATGCCTCATTGATCGATCTAAGATATCAGAGATAGAAGGACACCGTCATACATGATAATGGTCACGAAAAGGTTGTTGGATCTCGACTATCATGTAGCATGGGTAACAATGATGTATTACTAGATGCCGCTCATTGCTAATATATCTAAAATGGTTTTAGATATATTGCCAATGTTACGAGAGCCTATTGGGTCACACACAAATGATATTCTATTTTGGAGATGGTTTCTTTTAGTTGGACTAAAAAGAACAATTGAGCATATGGCCAAGACTTGAGTTTGACTCAAACTGGTTAAACTTGAGTTAGACTCAAGTTGAACCATGAAAAATGATTCATCATCAACATGCATGATTAATGTGATTAATCATGCATGGGATCAACATGCATGATTAATATGAATAATCATGCATGGAAATATTCTTGATGAGGAGAAGGCTTCATGCATTTAAAAGGAGAGGCTAAATAGGATTTGGCTTGATGTAAGAAAGCTAAATAGGATTTGTCACGTGAAAGGCTAAATTGGATTTTGCTTGATGTGAAAAAGCAAATTGGGATTTGGCTTGAGAAGGCTAAATAGGATTTGGCTTAATGTAAAAAAAAAAAGCAAAATGGGATTTGGCTTGAATGGCTTCAACGTGAAAGGATAAATAGGGGTGGGGGGTTTTGGTTTGGAGTGGTTAGAGTGCAAAATTTTTCCCTTAGAAGCTCCAACATGCAAGCCAAGGAAAAGCCAAGAGAAAGAGTTCTCTTCTTTCCTTCCCTTCTCTCATTCTCTCCTCTAAGTAGCCTTGATGTTTTGCTAGGGTTGCTAGCACAACGTGACTCCAAACTGCTGAGTGTCAGTGTGGATACCTTAGAGATACAGTTATCCTTATCGTATTGAGATCTGATAGCTTTTGGAAAAGCGGGATTGCGAAGGGCGCGGATCAAAGGTATAACTATTCTTCTAGATAAGATCTAGATAAGATTAAGAAAAAAAAATGACTTGTATGTTTTTGCATGGATCTCTGGAGGGATCCGGGTTTTATTATTGTTTTCGCTGCGGTTGTGCGAAGTATTCGCCCGCGATGTTTACGTCAAATCCCGGATTCCCCTACAGTGGTATCAGAGCCACTTGCAAAATATATATTTCGTTATCATAATTTATAGTAATATAAATTTACATTTTCATGTTTTCTATGAGATATAAAACATGTAGATTATGGGTACATGATTTTTAGGCTTGAAATGTTGATAAGGAGGCACGAACAGTGGCGAACACGGCCTTGTCGTGGATGCCACTGATCACCACATAATGGTTGTGCCAATTGGCACGGTCCAACAGTATTAGACACGGGACACTTCGAAAGCGAGGGTCTTGGGTTCATAGTGATGGACCAAGGGCTGCAACTCATTCAAGGAGTTGAGACGAAAAGCGGGACCGCCGTGGCGTTGCAGCTTATCGGCGTAGCAGCTTAAAATTGGTGCATGTATTTATAATAATTTTATGAAATTATATCATTATGAATGATTTGATGCATGGTGCATGGTTATGGCCTAGGACCCAATGTGATTGTGTTTGTGTGTTGTTGGTGCATGTTGTAATTCATAATATGACTTGCGTGTCGTGTCTTCATCTCTATTTTTGTGGTTGTAAAATAGACTTAGACTCGAATGGAACTCGAGTATTCTTATTTTGTAATGTACAAAATGATGAGTGGAAAGTCCATTGAAGGATGAAGTTAAAAGGAGGATGCCGACAACATAGGATGACCGAAGAAAGCACTTGGAGGAGATGCAATCCCTAGGTTGACCCATCACTCTTCTCATTGGCTTGAGAAGATCGTAGATTCGGGCCATAACCATATCACATTTAAAGTTATATGTTGATATATATTATGCTTGCATGTGATGCTTGTGTACATGATACTTGTATGTGATGCATGCGTAGTTAGTTGTCACAAAATTAGGTCAATTATCATATGCCTACCAAAGTTTAATACTTACTATTACCTTGTTCAATCGTAGCGCATTTGCCAAAGCAAAGTGACTCGATTTACCTCGATAAAGTACGATAGGACAATCGTGATGTCCGCCTATTAAACTTTGGGTTTGACTTAACTAAGCTCTCTCAATTAGATTGATGAACTTAGAGGCATAGCTCATATGAGACATCTACCTACATTATACAAATCTTGGGCGATTAGCCAAAGCTAACTCAAGAAGAGTAGTAATTTAGAAGGATATCTCATTCGATGGGCACTATGAACAAATAATGTTGTTCATATAGATATACAAGAGTTACATTAGATGTAATTGGTACGAGTTACCCACCTAACTTATACACGTCTTGGGAGATTAGCCAAAGCTAACTCAAGATGCGGTATAATATGGATTTTGTCCCATTTTGTGACTAGTGGGAGAATCATTTAGTTAAAGGCCTAATTGAATGATAGAAATATGATACATGTCTGTATTTATGTATTGTAGATCACCATGTCGTCAAATACGTCAAACACACTCTCTCTGCGATCTGTCCTTGATAAGGACAAACTCACTGGAGCTAACTTCTTGGACTAGTACAGGAACTTGAGGATAGTCCTCAAGCAAGAACGTAAACTATACGTCCTAGAGCAGTCCATTCCTGAATCATCCACACCTACGGGCACTCGTGCTGACAAGGATGCTTATAAGAAGCATCAAGATAACGCAATGGATGTGTCATGCCTTATGCTTGCCACTATGAACTCTGAGCTTCAGAAGCTACATGAGAACATTGATGCCTATGATATGGTTGAACATTTGAAACAACTATATCATGGACAAGCAAGGCACGAGAGATACGAGGTGTCAAAGGCCTTGTTTCAATGCAAGATGCAAGAGGGAACTCCCGTAGGTACTCATGTACTCAAGATAATTGGGTACGTTGAGAACCTAGTGAGATTGGGATTTCCATTAAGCCAAGAGTTGGCCACTAACCTTGTTTTACAGTCATTGCCAGAAATCTACAGTCAATTTGTCATAAACTACAACATGAATGAAAATGACAAGACTTTACCTGAGTTGTTGAGCATGTTACGAACTGTCGAACTCAACCTTAAGAAGGCAAATCCTGGCACCATTTTTATGGTGAACAAGAAAAAAGGCAAAGGCAACCATAAGCCAAAAGGTAAGGGTAAGACCCAAGCCAAAGGCAAAGGCAAGGCAAAGGCATTGAAACCCAAAGGAGGGGTGTCAAAGGAAGGGGAATGCTTCCACTGCGGTGAGACTGCGCATTGGAAGAGAAACTGCAAGCTATACCTGGAAGAGGTAAAAAAGAAGAGAAGTGAGACTTCTGCCTCAGGTATATATGTTATAGAAGTCAATTTATCTATCTCTTCTTCAAAGAAGAATTCAAAGGTTGATAGCTGATGGACCTCTGGGTTCATTAGTGGTGGAAGATTTCCCAACCTGCGAATCTTGCTTAGAGGGTAAAATGACCAAGAGGCCTTTTAAGGCCAAGGGGTATAGAGCCAAAGATGTGTTGGAATTGGTTCATTCTGATTTGTGTAGTCCTATGTCTATCCAGGCTAGAGGTGGTTTTTAGTATTTCATCTCTTTCATAGACGATTTTTCAAGATATGGATACATTTACTTGATGCATCGCAAGTCTGAATGCTTTGACAAGATCAAAGAATTCAAGGCTGATGTGGAGAAATGCCAAGGTAAAAGTATCAAGACACTACGATCTGATCGTGGTGGTGAGTACCTCTTGGGATAGTTTAAGAATTACTTATCAAAGGCTGGGATTCAATCCCAATTGTTTACACCTGACACACCCCAGCAGAATGGTGTAGCAGAGTGAAGGAATAGGACTCTTATGGAGATGGTTAGTTGATGATGAGTTATTCTGAGTTGCCAGATTCGTTCTGGGGATATGCTCTAGATAGGGCAGTGTATATTCTAATCCTTGTACCATCTACATCAGTGCCTTCTACTCCCACAGAATTGTGGAGTAGGCGAAAGCCTAGTCTAAGACATATTCGGATTTGGGAGAGTCCAGCACATGTGCTAAAGGCAGATGCTGGTAAGTTGGAACCTCGTACAAAAGTACGCATGTTCGTTGGCTATCCTAGAGGAACGAAAGGAGGTTTGTTTTATAGTCCTAGAGATCATAGGGTGATCGTTAGCACGAACGCCAGATTTCTAGAGGAAGACTATGTGATGAACCACAAGTCCATGAGTAAGATTGTTTTGGAGGAAATGAAAGGGGAAGTCACTACTTTAGTATCACCGATACAAGAGGATATACCACAAGTCACTGCACCGCGTGTCAAAGAGGATACACAGGTGATACCTCATCGTAGTGGGAGGGTTGTGAGACAGCCTGATAGATTCATGTTCTTGGGAGAATATTTTGATTTAATCCTTGGCGAACATGAACCTGATCCCTGGACATATGATGAGGAAATCCAAGATAAAGATGCGGTATCTTAGCAAAGTGCAATGAATGCTGAGATTGAATCTATGGATTCAAATCAGGTCTAGGAGCTAGTAGAACCACCCAATGGTGTAAAAACCATTGGATGCAAGTGGATCTACAAAATAAAGAGAGGAATAGATGGAAAGGTTGAGACCTTCAAAGCAAGACTTATTGCGAAGGGGTATACTCAGAAAGAGGGTATCGATTATGAGGAGACCTTTTCATCGATAGCCATGCTTAAATCTATCCGGATTCTCTTATGTATTGCTGCTCATATGGATTATGAGGTATGACAGATGGATGTCAAGATAGCTTTCCTTATGATTATAGTGGTGCAGTTGCAAACTCGAAGGAACCACGAGCTCATAAGGCGAGTAAACACATAGAGCGCAAGTACCACCTGATACGAGAAATCATAAAGCGAGGAGAAGTTGTTGTGGCCAAGATTGCATCGGAGGATAACCTGGTAGATCCTTTCACTAAGGCCCTTCCGGCGAGAGTTTTTGATAGGCATGTGGAGGGAATGGGAATCAGATATATGACAGTTTCAGGACAGCATAGTCTTTTAATATAAGTGGGAGATTTTTGGGATGTATACTGAAAAGTCTATCTTTTTATGAACATCTTTATTTTGAAATAAGAATCACATGATCATTGTTTGCATATTTATGGTTATGCATATTGTCTCATACATTACATTGTAGATAACATGGTGTGTAGTGTCACACGGTAGATCATGTTATCAGCTCCTTGTAGAGTATAAGTAAATGTTCACAATCGAGATGACTTTGGACAAACCATTGGTATGGTTGTAGTGTGATTTGGTATTGGTTTGTCTTGACCATAGAATCACACTAGTACACTATATGTGTATTGAGTAGGACCGACTTAGAGGTGATTCGATTCATTGCTGACTATATAATCGAATCGGACCTCAGATATTATGTTGTACATGCTCTTAATCCCGATATAATAATGGACACATATACTTAGTATTCATTTCTTTGATTTACCAATGGGCGAGATTTATAGAGTAAATCGATAGGCTCGGTAAGTTGGGAAATGATATTACTTATATGGTGTGTCGTTGATTATAGGAGGAAACCATGTCCTATATATTAGGATGATGATATCCCCTTGAGGAGCTCATAAGGTTCATCATGTAAACCCTGCAGGTGGACTTGGTCCGGCATGATGAAAAGGTTGAGTGGTACTACTCATGGAGTTAGATGTTGATTAATTAATTGTCAGTAAATTAATTAATCGACGAACATTCGAGATCTTAAACACGGAGAGATATATGTACAAATAATATATGAAGCCCATATTAATTTATGGGGGTTGGTGAGGTAGATAAATGATAATCCTCTAGTGGAATGAATTATCATTAATGGATCAGACTTTATGTGGGCTTGATCCATTGGATGGCCAAGATCCAACTCCTCTTCATGGTCCCTATTGTAGTCTATTAAAACTTCATGGAGCTTAGATCCAATGATGGAAAATAGAACTCTAGATCCGACGGTGGAGATTAAATCTCTAGATCCGACGGTTGAGATTAAATCTCTAGATTCGACGGTTGAGATTAAATCCCTAGAACCGACTGTGGAGATTAAAAGGAGGCTTAAGCCTAACTCTATAAATAAGGGCTTAAGGTGGGCGGCAAGAAGAGAGCTTAAGGATTAGGGTTTGGGCGGCAAGGGGCTTGGAGGCTTGGGCGGCCACAATTTTGGAAGTTTTTTTCCTTCTTCTTCCTTAGGTGGCCGGCGCCCATCCTCTCTTCTTCTCTCCTTGTCCAGCATCCAATCTCTTTAATCTCTTCCTTGGCTGGCGGCAAAGACTAAGGTCTCTTCCTTTGGAGCTCTTGGCCGGCATCCATAACCTTGATCTCCTTTCCTTGGCCGGTGGCTACAACTAGGTCTCTTGACTTGGTGGCTGGTCCTAGATAGGAAAGAGTTTTTTTTTATTCTTTCTTTTGTTCGGAGAGAGCAAAGAAAGGAAGATTGGTGATCTAGGAGGCTTCGACTTTTGGAAGATCATCGCCCACACGATGTCCAAAAGGAGGAAGGACATACAATAGAAGATCGAGAGGTATAATGTTTGTTTATATTCTTTTGTATTATGTCTATAATTGTTTTTCAATTATATGCATGTTGTATGTTTTTATATGTGGCTAAATTTACTTGGACCCCGAATACAAATACAAAAATCGGAGATCCGTACATCGTCTATTCCGTGGCTAATCGTAGAATAGAGGTTGGTTGCTTGAACAATAGGTTTGTTTAAGTGACCACTCTAATCGAATAGCACGACGATGAAACGATAGCTTGGGTAATCCCTAAGTGTCCTGGATTAAATTTTTAATCCGAGGACGATGACGGGATCACCATGAACAGGCAACCGAGTTGAAGTGGGAAGCGAAGTTTTCGACCTTCACAAAGAAGGTCAAGAAGCCTCCACCAGCACCAAAGATCAAAGATGTCAGTCCCCCAATAA
Organism: Wurfbainia villosa; assembly: GCA_025175895.1. Lineage (NCBI taxonomy): Eukaryota > Viridiplantae > Streptophyta > Magnoliopsida > Zingiberales > Zingiberaceae > Wurfbainia > Wurfbainia villosa. The sequence continues at coordinate 40,250,532 of CM046006.1, forward strand.
TCAAAAGCAAGGAGCAAGTGATTTGCTTCAGATGCCGACTACTGAGTCATTATCGGAGTCAATGCCCAAAGGAGAGGAAAAGGCTAAAAAGGGAGCATCACATGTAGGGGGAGCTAAGGCTAACCCTAAGGTGCATTTTAGTAATGCTCCTTCTAATTTAAATGTCAAAAAGCATGATAGGAATTTTAATTCTCTTGCAATTTATCATGACAAGCATGCCAGGAATAACAAATACTTTTGTTTAGGAGCTAAGAATGTCCACATTTCAAATAAGGAGAAATTTGGGACAAATGCCCCTAGAAAGACCTTACCTAGGGAATCTATCAAGAAAATAGAAGACCACCTAGCTTTTAACCCCAAATGGACTAGGCATATGCCTAGGAAGAACAATGCCCAAAGTTTAAATCAAAATTCAAAAATTGGGCAATTAGAGTTGGAAAACCAAGCCTTGAGGTCAAGGCTTGAAAAATTAGAGAAGACCCTTAAGATTATGCAAAATCAAATAAAAGGGTCAAATAGTCAAAGTCAAGGGTCTAGATCTAAAAGTCAATACCTAGGGCCTAAGAGACAAGAGTCAACCAAGGGCAAGAAAGGTTTGGGTCACAAACCTAAGCCTAAGGTGACTTATCATAGTGTTTCATTTGATTATGGAACACAAACTAGGTCTAGGAAGACCAAGGTTACTAGGGAAGTCATCCTTAAGGGTAACCAAGGAATGTGTCTAGTGGCTAGGGTTTCAAAGAAACCTAGGGAAGTCACTAAGAAGGTTGCAAGGGGAGTTACCCCTAGAGTCAACCTAGATAAGACCCAAATGACCAAGGCTAACAAGCCTATTAGGAAGATATCTAGGGAGGTCATCCCTAAGGAATACCTATTTAACCCAAGGAGATCAAATAGGTTTTGGGTTCCTAGGAGCATGATCGATTCACGCTAGATGGGTTTAGGGTGTGCCAACTTTAAATGGAAGGGTAGTTAATCTAACCATGGTAAAGGTGGCACTTTAGGTAATTTTCAAGGTTATGGATACCTTGGAAATAGATTTGATATTATGATCCTAAAAGATTTTAGGATGTGCCAATACATTTTTGGAATTATGAAAAATCAATTAAATTGACACAATTTAGGATTAGAGGTCATAGTGTGTCATTTTGGGTTTTTGACACACTTGGGAGATTAGTAGCAATATGGCAAAATGAGATTAATAATAACAAATGACAATTAATGCTAAAATTTAGGTATTATTATACCTATGTCTTTTATTTGCCATGCCTTGCTTGCCATATAACATGCCATGACATCATATTTATTTTTAATCATTTAATATGTCATGATTATGTTTAGGATTAGGGATTAATGTCATATATTCTTAAATTCCATCTTATGCCATGACATCATGATTATGAGCATGTGTTTATTTATATCATCATTAATGGCATAATCATTCATGCATTTAATTTGATTAAAATTGAGTTAAGGACAATGACATGACTTGAAGTCCCATGTATAAGGGAATCAAGTAGGGTTGCCTTAGAAAAATGCATGAAACCCTAGACTAGGAGAACAAAACTCACATCTCACATCACATTGACATGTATGTGTATTGATACACCCTAGATACATGTGAGATGCTAGGATATGAGTTAAGTTCAAGGTGCATAGTTTTTGCATCTAGATGGACTATAACTCATCTTAACTTATTAGTGGATCATTGGGAAAGCTTATGTTCAAGCCATGTACATTAAGCCCAAGGAATATGATCCAATATAGGTTTTCAAAAACATTTTAAAATCAATTTAGAAAACCTTGGTGAAGTCTATCTTTTGATAGCAATCGCCATTGATGAAGTTGATACAAAGTGAGCTAAAACATTGAAGTTTTTCTTTACTTTTGAACTTTGTATCAATTTCGATATTTTATGGGTAAAATATTTTTCTATTATTTTTCACCCATTGTATTGGTCATAAGTATTATGCGTATGAAGTTTCATGATTTTTTGAATTAAGTATAATTATTTATGCTTTTCTGAATTTTATTTCTGATAACTAAAATTCTAATATTTCAGTTATTAGTCGACTGCCCTTGGTGGCAGTCAACTGATCTCTGATAGAGTCAACTGTCAGGCTGATTTCAGGAAAAACAAGGTTGTTTAGCCCATTTTCAACTACAGTAAAGTTCTCTAACCACTCATAACCCTAGGATATGCTTTAGGAAGCATTATAAAGGGTAAAAATCCATTGGATATGAATTAGGAGAGGTGTTAGGGTGATGTATCAAATTTAAGGTATGGGAAAGCTCAATGTTGAACTTTAGACCTTATTTTTGATGGTTTTAGAGTTTCTATTGCTTAGAGACTTCCCAAGGACATTGTTGGTGCAATGGTCAAGGGGGAGCAAGCCTTTAGGGGGAGGTATCCATCATGGGATGATGGATGGTATTTTTTCCTCTCGAAGGAAAAAATGGGGCTTTGAGATACCCAATTTGGAAATTGGGAGAGTGAGTAGGATTACCTCTCTTGAGTGATATGAGACTTATCACTAGGAAGATTGTAGGCATCCTAGATATTGTTGGACCAAGGGAGAGATTGTAAGATCTCATTGGGACATGAGACATTGACCGCATTGAAGAGAGAACCTTTTTGATGTTAGTCAAAAAGGGAGAGAATGTTTGGGAGAGAATATTTACAATGTTTGGGGGAGAAAGTGAAATTACCAATTTGGGATAATTGGTAAGCGAATTTGAGTTAGTGTTCTAACTCAAAGGTATGTGTTTTTGTTAAACATCAAAAAGGGGGAGATTGTTGGTGCAATCGGCCCAGGTCACGATTGACCAAACTCGAGTTTAACTCGAGCGATGTTTTGATATTTCACATGGAGATTTGACATTGATGTTTGATAATGTTTTGAGGAGATTTTTAGTGCAATCGACCCAGGTCATGATTGATCGGACTCGAATTTGACTCGAGGGGGATTTTGATGGTTGACTGGAGTTGACCATGTCATGGAAAGTCCAAGTCTTGAGTACTTGGCATGTAAAGTCCAAGCATGGGTCTTGGCATGGAAAGTCCAACATGGGTTGGCAAGGGAAAGTCCAAGCTTGAGTCTTGGAATTTTAAAAGTCCAAGGGGTTTGATAATGGCGGCGTAAAGTCCAAGCGGGAGTCTTGGCAGCATAAGTCCGATGGTTGACGGCGTAAAGTCCAAGCAGAGTCTTGGCAGCATAAGTCCAATGTGCCTTAGCGGTGTAGACACCGTTAGCATGACATAGCCGATGGAAGCATCTGAAGGCTAGCATATGGATGAACAAGTCATGGATGACTTGGAGGGATCCGATAGGCGCGAGGCTAACAGAGGTGGCTAGAAGGCTTAGGTCTAGGCTACGGGTGGTCTAGCAAATATGGGGGCACCATACTTAGGTTAAACCTCATGTTTGAGGTTAAAACCTCATGTTTGATGTTAAAACCTCATGTTTGAGGTGTATCAGTTGACTGGGACCATGTAGCAATCAACTGGTGTGAGTCAACTAGGGTTTGACTGCGGGGAGTGCCCTAGCAGTCAACTGCTAGAGGTGAGCAGTCGACTGTTGGACCAATCAGTCGACTGATCTTGTGATCAGTCAACTAATGCTCGGTATTTCAGGCACAGAATGCAGTCGAACTCGACTGCTAGTGTTAGCAGTCGAGTGAAGTCTCAATCAGTTGACTGATGGACATGATCAGTCGACTGATGTCCTATCCGTTGGATTTTTCCAGCGTAGATTGCACCGTTGTCTCACAGCAACAGTGTCATCAGTTGACTGATGGTCCCGACCAGTCGATTGATAGGCGATTTCTAGTCCAAGCAGCAGCTTTAAATGGAGCTCGTGGAGGAGGTTTGGAGTATCGATTCTTGAGCTACTTTGGGGCAATTTATTGCCGCAAATCAGGGTCTCCAAGGTTATTCTTCAAGAAACCAAAAGCAAGCAATCCAAAGGCAATTATAAAGTGTTTTTCCATTACTTGTAGTGTATTTCCTTTTTGTAATTACTTGTATTTATTTCTTACTATTGTAAGATCACTTGTACGAGGTTTCTTCACCTCCGACTTGTGTCGAGAAGAAGTTATTGTGATTGGTAGTGTGTGTTTGCATTGCTAGGGCTTTTAGAGCCCGATCCGTGGAGTAGGAATCATTCGGTTCCGAACCACGTTATATTTCATGTTATGAATTGTGTTTGTCTTATTTTGTTATTGCTATATATTCCGCTGCGCTAACACGACTTGTAGATGTTGGTGCAATCGGCCCAGGTCACGATTAATCGGACTCGAGTTTGACTCGAGTGATGTTTTGATGTTTGACATGGAAGTTTGACATTGATGTTTGACAATGATGTCTGATAATGTTTTAGGGAAATTGTTGATACAATCAACCCGGGTTATGATTAACCGAAGTCGAGTTTGACTCGAGAGGATTTTAATGGTTGAATAGGGTTGACCATGTGATGGTAAAGTCCAAGTCATGGGTACTTGGCATGGAAAGTTCAAGTGGGACACTTGGCATTTGGAAAGTCCAAGTCTTGAGTACATGACATGTAAAGTCCAAGCATGGGTCTTGGCAAGGAAAAGTCCAAGCATGGGTCTTGGCATGGAAAGTCCAACATGGGTTGGCAAGGGAAAGTCTAAGCTTGAGTCTTGGTATTTGAGAAGTCCAATGGGTTTGATATTGGTGGCATAAAGTCCAAGCGGAAGTCTTGGCAGCATAAGTCCAATGGTTGGCGGCATAAATTCCAAGCGGAGTCTTGGCAGCGTTAGTCCAATGTTCCTTGGCGATGTAGACACTGTTAGCATGACATAGCCGATGGAAGCACCTGAAGACTAGCGTATGGATGAACAAGTCATGGATGACTTGGAGGGATCTGATAGGTGCGAGGCTAACGGAGGTGGCCAGAAGGCTTAGGTCTAGGCTACGGGTGGTCTACCAAGTATGAGGGCACCATACTTGGGTTAAACCTCATGTTCGAGGTTAAAACCTCATGTTTGAGGTGTGCCAGTCGACTGGTGCCATATGGCAATCGACTGGTGTGAGTCAACTAGGGTTTGATTACGAAGTGTCGGTGATCCATTGCCGGTGGGCGATCGGCCTTACTCGAAAAGTCGGTGATCACATGATCGGTCGGTAGGTGCTCAAATTTACGCATAGAATGGGTCGAGCCTCGTGTGGGGTGGCGATCGAGTCAAGGCTCTATCGATCGGCCCGATGGATATGATCGGTCGATTGATGTCCCTATCAGTTAATTTTCAGCGTGGATTACAGATTGTCTCACAACCAGCGGTGTTATCGATCATTGATAGTCCCAGTAGTCGGTGATCGGCAATTTCCAGCCTAGGCAGAAGCTTTAAATGGAGTTCGTGGAGGAGGAAATCAACAAGGTTCTTTGAGGTGTTTTGGGGCGAGTTGCTGCTGCAATTCAGGGTCTCCAAGTGCTACTCGATCAACCTAGCAAGCAAGCATTCAAAAGAGTTTTGTGTAAAGTTTTCTTTGCATCTCTTGTTGTATTTCATATTGTATTTGCTTGTTGTATTTAGTTTATTGTTGTAAACAATTGTACGATGTTTCTCTGCCTCCGACTTGTGTCAAGGAGTGTTTATTAGTGGTGTGTGATTGGCATCGCTAGGGATCGTTTGAGCCCGATCCGTGGAGTAGGAACCTTGAGGTTCCGAACCACGTTACATAGTTGTGTTTGTGTGTTTGTCTATTTTGTTATTGCTTTATTATTATTCCGCTACGCACTAACGATTGTGTAGAGACAAACGTGAATGATTTCCATCAACGTACTAGCACGATGCTATTCACCCCCCCCCCTCTAGCGGTCAATATTTCCTCTACAATTGGTATTAGAGCCCGGGGCTCTTTTACGGACTAATCGCCGGGAGCAAAGACAAAGACGCTAGAGGGTGAAGATGGAGTTGAAAAAATAACTAGGTTGGGACATCAACACACTGGTGCCCTATACCCTATATGGACGAGAAGGCTTCAATTCTTGGAAGAGAAGAATTGAAGATTTCATTATGATGAGAGACTTTGAGGAATGATCTATTTTGATGGAAGGATTTGAATATCCAAAAGGACCAAAGGAAGGATTCCTCAAGAAAAATAGATGGAGTGAGGAACAACCCGAAAGATTCGAGAAAAACACCAAGGTAATAAAGTTCTTGATTGATTTAATACCTAACAATATCTTGTGTATGTTAGGTAATTATATAAATGCCAAGGAGATATGGAGCCAAGTGGCTAAGCTCCATGAAGACCCATCACCGGTTCAAGAAGAGGAGGCCAAAGATGAATCCTCATCCTCACAAGCAAGTGAGGATTTGGAAGTTGATAGGGAGTCAACCTCCAAATCGGTGGAAGAAGAGGAAGAATTGGAGGAGACCTCCACCTCTAGGATTAAGGGGGAGGAGATTAGGGCATCCTCAACACCGGAACAACAAGAAGAAGCATCTACATTCAGTCGAGAGGAAGAGCAAGCTCAAGAGATCCTCACCACCACCCTAGGTAACTCAAGCAATTTAGGTTTAAACAAAAATCATATAATTTGCTTTAAGTGTAGGGAAGTCGGGCACTATAAAAGCAAGTGCCAAAAGATAGTAAGAAAAGCTCCACCGACACCCAAAAGTCAAGAAAATTCAAAGGAAGCTGGTTCCCCAACCATCAAAAGCAAGGAGCACATTATATGCTTCAAATGTAGTCAAAGAGAGCACTATAGGAGTCAATGCTCTAAGGGGAGCAAAAAGACCCAAAATGAAGCATCACATGTAGGGGGAGCTTAGGCTAACCCTAAGGTATATTTTAGTAATGCTCCTTCTAATTTAAATGTTAAAAAACATGCTAGGAATTTCAATTCTCTTGCAATTTATCATGACAAGCATTCTAGGAACAATGAATATTGTTTAGGAGCTAAGAAGGTCAACCTTAGGAATAAGGAGAAATTTGGAACTAATGTCCCTAAAAATAAATCTAGGTCAAATAATTCTAGACCAATTCTACCTAGGAAGACAATTAGAAAGGTACAAGAGCACCTAGGTTTTAATCCCAAATGGATTAGGCATATGCCTAGGAAGAACCATGCCCAGGGATTAAATCAAAATTCAAAAATTGGGCAATTAAAGGTTGAAAATCAAGCCTTGAGGTCAAGGCTTGAGAAACATGAAAAGACCCTTAAGATTATGTAAAACCAAATAAAAGAGTCAAATGGTCAAAGTCAAGAGTCTAGGACCAAGAGTCAACACCTAGGACTTAAGAGACAAAAGTCAACCAAGGAAAAGAATGGTTTGGGTCACAAACCTAAGCCTAAGGTGGCTTATCATAGTGTTCCATTTGATTATGGAACACAAGCTAGGTCTAGGAAGACCAAGGTTACTAGGGAAGTCATCCCTAAGGGTAACCAAGTAATGTGCCTAGTGGCTAGGGTTTCAAGGAAACCTAGGGAAGCCACTAAGAAGGTTGCAAGGGGAGTTACCCCTAGAGTCAACCTAGGTAAGACCCAAATGACTAAGGCTTCTAAGCCTAGGAGGGTCATTAGGAAGGTATCTAGGGAGGTCATCCCTAAGGAATACCTAGTAAACCCTAAGAGCTCAAATAGGTTTTGGGTTCCTAAGAGCATGATCGATTCAGGTTAGATGGGTTTAGGGTGTGCCAATTTTAAATGGAAGGGTAGTTAACCTAACCATAGTAAAGGTGACACTTTAGGTAATTTTCAAGGTTATGGATACCTTGGAAATAGATTTGATATTATGATCCTAAAAGATTTTGTTGGATCGATGCGGTTCGCTAGAGGGGGGGGTGAATAGAGAAAAACCTTTTCTTTAACTTTCGTTCGTTAAAACTCTAGAGAAAATAAATTAATTGCAGAGGAAATGTAAATATAAAATAAAAGAGACAATCGACACAAGGGTTTTACTTGGTTCGTAGCCGAAGGATACTACTCCAAGGCCCTAGTGGTCCTTGACCACGTACGGAGGGCAGAAGCACTAAAGGAACTCCTCCTCGTTGGAGGTAGGAGTTAATCGATACAAAAAAAACTTTAAGGTAGAGGGACAATCCCCCTCTCCTCGTATACGATAAAAGCTCCGAAAAGTAGATGAACAACTGATAACAAAATAATACCGACGTACAAAGACAAATAAGAAAAATTAAACCTAGACGTCGGAAGGAAGGACTTCGTTGTCGGAGAATTGTAGCTTTGCGGAGACTTTTTGGAGGCTTAGAATTGTTGATGAAACCCTAGGTTTGGCCCTCCTTTTATAGCCTTTGAGCCCCTTTTCGAGAGGAACCCTAGCCAATCAAATTTGAGCACATCTTCCCTTGAAATTTGGTGATAATCCTTGACTCCTCGAATCTGATCATTCACCATCGATCGGTGATGGCCATCATCGATCGATCGATGGCGATCGATCGATTCTTGACCTCAGCGATCATTGTTTGGCAATGATCGAGTCCTCCAAGCTGGCAGTCGACTGATGCTTGCTACAAGTCAAAGTTAGCACAACAAAAACATAATTTCGATGGTCGTCGACCATCCGATCTCGACCTAGACCATCTATAAGAAGTCTTTGGTCGGATCTACGCTTAAGATCATCCCCGTAAAGAGGATACGACCTTACTTACTCTCGCACACTCGAGCTTACCTCGATGCTTACGTGTTGCTTTTGCTTCCGGCCTTCCACTCGATTCCTTCGGCTCCCTCCGAAATCACTCGAGTGTCGCTCGACCACCGCGGCTTTCTCCGGGTGTCGCTAGCCTTCAGCTCCAGCTATATCAATCTTCTGCACACTCGATTCAGCTCGTGAGAAAACAAAATAGACTTAACTTTGTGTCTTTGCTATAATCAAAACACAGGTTCGATTTCGGTGCCTCACTGCACCAACAATCTCCCCCTTTTTGATATATGGCAAAAACACACAAAGTTAAGGAAATTAAGTGCATGAAACAGTAAAGACAAGAAGCAAAAGTAGGAGTAGTAAAAATATTTCTCAAGTTCTCCCCTTAGAGGAACCCTCCCCCTTGACCGAGGGTGAGTACTTGAAAAAGACTTTTAGTTCTCCAAACACAAAAGATAATGAGTTAAGTAAATGGAATTACTTAACTTAGGCTTCTTAGAGTCAAAAATAAGTGCAAGTTAAGTAATCAAAAGTTAAGTCAAAAGGTTAATTATTCAAAAGGTTTAACTTTTGATTTCTTAACTTGGGCCTTTAAAGTTTTCAATTCCGAAGAGTTGAAACCTAAACCTTACTCCCCCTTAACTTAGGCTAGAATCAAAGTTTTAAGTTAAGTTATCAATTTCAAAAATTTGAAATTGAACTTTGGCCTTTTCTTGAACCTTAACTTTGGCCTTTTCTCCCCCTTTTGACATAAATCAAGAAAACCCTAAGTCCAAGCATGATGATTTTAAAAATAGTATGTGAAAATAATTCATCTAAATGTTCAACTCTAGTTTGACTTGATTGAAATGATATTATCAACAAGTCCTGATTAGAGTTGGTTAATATTAGTTGCATATTTATACTCCGAGGTTCATATTGACGCACTTGATCTACATCTTGGAACCTGGAGTAGGGTCCTAACATCTCACGCCCATCTACGTGGCTAAGTACACAAACACATTAGTCCTATGTGTTGTGAGATGTACTGGCTCCTTAAATCTATAGGTGCATGTTATCTAAGGTATGTCCTATGCTAGTTCCATCAAAATGAAAAATAAGAAATAGTAGTAAGAAAATATAGTTTGCAAGTTCTTATTCTATTACGCACATGCCCAATTTTCGTCTTAATAGACTAAATTCGGCTTCGGGTAGGGGTTTAGTAAATAGGTCTTCTAGGTTAGATTTCGATTCGACGTACTCGAGTTGTATGGCTCCGTTGGCCACATACTTGTTCTCGAATGAAATGGTGTTTGACTTCTATATGTTTGGTCCTAGAGTGACATATTGGATTCTTTGTAAGATTAATTGAACTAATGTTATCTACGTGAAGTTTAGTATTCGTAAAGTCTAACTTAAAGTCGCGGAGGGTGTGCTTCATCCAAAGAAGCTGAGTGACACACTCACCCATCGTGATGTATTAAACCGGTGGTAGACAAGGCAACACAATGTTGCTTCCTACTGCACCAACTCACTAGACTCGAGCCGAGTAGTTGACAACAACCACTCGTGCTCTTTCTGTCGAGTTTACTACCGGCATAATCCGAATCGGAGTAGCCGATTAGTTCGAACTTGATAGATCTAGGATACCAAATACCGACATTAAGTGTACCCTTTAGATATCTAAGGATACGCTTAACTAGGGTTAGGTGAGACTCCTTGGCACAGGTTTGAAATATGGCGCACATACTTACTGCAAATAAGATATCAGGTCGGCTTGCAGTTAAGTACAGGAGACTCCCTATTACACTCCTATAGTATTTTAAGTCAATGGACTTACTTTCTAGGTCTTCTCCTATGTTAACATTAATCGCCATTGGGGTGTTCATTATCTTAGCGTCTTGCATTCCAAATCTTTTAATTAACTCCTTAGTGTATTTTTGTTGATATAGGTATATACCATCCTTAGTTTGTTTAATTTGTAGACCTAAAAAGAAACTTAACTCGCCTACCAAGTTCATTTCGAACTCACTTTCCATGAGTGAAACGAACTCGTTTAGTAAGGCTGAGTTAGAGGTTCCAAAAACTATATCGTCTACGTAAATTTGAGCTATGAATATTTCTTTACCTAAGGTTTTTACGAAGAGAGTTGGGTCAACTAAGCCTTGGTTAAACCCTTTTGACTTAAGATGGATTGAAAGTCTCTCGTACCAAGCTCGAGGAGCTTGTTTAAGTCCATAGAGAGCTTTCTTAAGTTTTAGAACATGGTCGGGTTTATCTAGATTTTCGAATCCGGGGGGTTGGCTAACATAAACTTCTTCTTTAATGTATCCATTTAGGAATGCCGACTTAACATCCATTTGAAACAGCTTAAATCCTCGATGTGCGGCATAAGCTAGTAACATTCGAATGGATTCGAGTCTAGCTACTGGGGCATAGGTTTCGTCGTAATCTAAGCCTTCGACTTGGCTAAATTTTTTGGCGACTAACTTAGCCTTGTTTCTAACTACTTCACCTTTATCATCAAGCTTGTTTCGAAACACCCACCTTGTTCCAATTATCGTTTTGTCTTTAGGTGGTGGTACTAATTCCCACACTTCATTCCTAGTAAATTGAGCTAGCTCTTCTTGCATTGCAATAATCCAATCGGGATCAAGAAGAGCTTGTTCAATTGATTTGGGTTCTATCTTTGAAATTAAGGAAATTTGACTAAGGTTCCTATAGGATGCTCTAGTTCGAACTCCTAGATTAGGATCTCCTATTACTTGATCGATAGGGTGGTTAGTCTGAATCCTAGATTGGGTTGGGTTTGTGTCACCTAATGCTTGATCAATGGGGTGACTTGGTTGAACACTAGTTTGGTTGGAGTCATCTATCACTTGATCAATAGAGCGACTAGGTTGACCTAGGTTAGGATTAACACTAGACCTGATCTCCGGATCAGAGTTAGGTCTAGTATGAATCGGCTCGCTAATTGGGGTTGCCGGGGGTTTTGTAGGTTCATGTCCTTCATCAAATACTACATTCATAGTCTCCTCGACTCTGAGGGTGTCGTGGTTATATACTCTATAAGCTTTACTTGTAGTCGAGTATCCTAGAAAGATTCCGGTGGTGGTTTTGGATGTAAATTTCCCTAGGTAATCCTTAGTGTTTAGGATATGTACCTTACACCCAAATACCCTAAAGTACTTGATGTTAGGTATTTTATCATGATAAATCTCGTACGAGGTCTTAAGGTGCCTCTTTACCATAAGGATCCTATTTTGGACATAGCAAGCCGTGTTAACTTACGCTCAAAATCTATCAGTAGGTCGTATTCATTCAACATGGTCCTAGCGGCTTCTTGTAGAGTTCGGTTTTTCCGCTCCACTAGGCCATTTTGTTGAGGGGTCCTAGGGCAAGAGAATTCATGGTGGTATCCGTTTAGGTTACAGAAGTCGGTGAACCTTTGATTTTCGAATTCACCACCATGATCGCTTCTAAGTCTTTTAACCTTAAGGTCTTTTTGATTCTCGATTAATTTGAATAGATTGATTAATTGATCTAGGGTATCATTTTTATGTTTGATGAACCTAAACCAGTGTAAACTCGGAGTAGTCACAATTATGACTAAGCAATATTGACTTCTATTGAGTGACTTGGCTCCATGTGAATCGAATAGATCCATATGCAGGAGCTCAAGTACACTTGAGGTTCGTTCTTGGTTAGTTAACTTGTTTTGTGTCCTAGGTTGTTTTCCTTGTTGACAAGCATTACAGATTTTATTAACCAAATTGTTGAGGTTGGGTAAGCCTCTGACTAAGCCACTCTGACTCATCTTGTGGACGAGTCTTGGGTGCGAGTGACCGAGTCGTCGGTGCCACAACCATGATTCCTCTTGCCGTGTCATAAGACACTTAGTTGAGGAGTTGGTTAAGTTGATCGTATAAATGTTGTTATTTCTAGTTCCTTTAAGAATTGTTTTAGAGGTTTCGTTGGTATTAATTACGCATTCATTTTCTAGAAATATAACCTTATAGTTATTATCACACAATTGGCTTACACTAAGTAAGTTATATTCAAAATTCTCTACAAGTAATACATTTTTAATAACAAAATTCGTGTTAAGCTCGATATCACCTGATCCGATGATTTTGAGCTTGCCGTTATTCTCAAAGGCTACGGATCCTTGTCGTTTGAATCGAAGCTTTGCGAATTTGAGTTGATCCCCGGTCATGTGTCGGGAGCAACCGCTGTCCAACATCCATTGATCCTACACACAAGGTGGTTGGATTGGATGTTAGATTTTTGTTAAGAAAATTGGTTGTAAGTTGTTAACCCTAGGTCATCTCACCGGAGTCTATATGATCAAGCATGTTATACTTATGTGTTTATTTTGAGATGACTTCTAATTAAGTTGATTAAGTGGATTTAGGTTCAAGTAATTTTATGTTAGATTTGGATTTAACCCTAGGCTGTTCAAGTTTACCTTTTCAAGATCATGGCTTCCAGGTCGTGGCGAGGCACAGGGGCCTTCTTTTATCGGATCATCGACCACTTCCTTAGACAAAGCCATTTTCAAGAAAATGATGACTTGACTTACCTAAAATTATTTCCTCGTCTAACTAGTTATTTTTGAAAAGAGGCTCCCCGAGGCTCAATCTTTTCGAAGAATTTTAGTTGGTTATGTTTTTGAAAAGAGGCTCCCCGAGGCTCAATCTTTTCAAAAAATTTTAGTTGGTTATGTTTTTGTTCTAAGTGAGTTCACAAGTTTTAAAGTACAAACTTTCTAAGTTAAAGCATGCAATTTCTAAGTTAAAGCATAAACATTCTAAGTTAAAACATGCAATTTCTAAGTTAAAGCACAAACATATTTTGTACTAGCTCCCCCTAGACCATTGAATCGGTTCGGTCTATCCACATAGTGGATTTGGTCCTTGGGAACCCAGTACGGGTTGGATCCTAGAGTTGAAATCAAAAAGTTCTTAGGGACCCATGCTTGGACATGTTTCTTATGTCGACTTACAATCGACATATACGACCTATTAGTCGTGTTTGAGTTAAACCCGAGTCCAGCCTTGTTGTACACGGCCCTTTGAGATCCAAGTAGGAGGTCAAGTCCTTTGGATCCCGAAGTGAACCTTTCCAACGTTTTCCTAAGATCTTCGACTTGACTTTTCAAGAGAGAGTTCTCAACTTCGAGCTTTTCAACTCGAGTTGATTCCTTCTCTTGAACTCGACTAGTCGAAGAGGTTAGGGAGACCTCGTGTTTGAGGAGTTTAACCTCCTCAACAAGGGTCTCGACCTTGGACTCGGACTTAGCTAACTTCCTAGACAAAAACCTAACCGTATTATGTAAAGTATTAAATAAAGTTCGACTCACCTTAAGGGTATCTTTTGAACCGGATGCGTATCCGTGGCTTGACTTGAAGGTAGCTTCGTAGTCCGAGTCATCCTCAGGTTCTGACTCAAGTTCGGTCTCCGTGTCTGACTCAATTGATTTCACCATGAAGACGTGGTCTTCGTCTTCTTCGGATGACGCTTCTTCCCATGTCGCGTTGAGGGCCTTCTTGTGCTTAGGTGCTTGGTGGTTGAGCTTGGGGCACTCGGACTTTATATGTCCAAACCTGTTACACTCATAACACCTAATATTAGAACTTTTAGGCTTACCTTGGTTGGGTCGAGTTGTGGTTCACTTTCGTCCCTTGGCTATCCTTTGAGCTAGGTTCATTAGTTCGACAGTCAATTCCGGGTCAACTTCTTCTTCGGACTCATCTTCCTCCTCGGGTGGTGGTGGCTTGCTTGCGATTTTCTTCTTCTTTGAACCTGCAAACAAGGCTATACCCCTCTCGGGTTCCGAGTTGGACTGCTCATGTAATTCAAAATCCGAAAAGAGTTCATCTAATCTAAGTTTAGAAAGGTCCTTAGAGACCTTATAGGCATCAACCATGGATGCCCATAAGGTAGTCCTCGGAAAAGAGTTTAGGACATACCTAATAAGGTCGCGGTTTTCGACCTTTTGCCCGATTGCGTGTAGGTTGTTGACTATGTCTTGGACACGGGTGTGGAGTTGCGTCGTGGACTCGTGTTCCTGCATTTTTAGTGTGTACAATTTATTGAATAACAAATCACGTTTGCAAACCTTAGCTTGATCCGATCCTTCGTGTAACTCGATTAGCTTTGTCCAAAGATCCTTTGCGCTTATGAAGGGGCCGACGCGATTTAGCTCCTCCTTGGACAAGCCGCATTGGAGTATTTGTGTTGCCTTGGCATCGGCTTCGACTTGTCTTTTTGTTGCAACGGTCCATTGATCATAATCCAAGGAGTCACCCACTTCATTAGTCGGAAGTGTGAAACCCGTTTGGATTATGATCCACATCTCAATTTGGGTTTTGAGAAAGCATTCCATCCGACCTTTCCAATAACGGAAATCATCTCCGTTGTAAAATGGAGGTCGGACGGTGCTAAAACCCTCGAGATGGGCCATTAGAACAAAAAACAAGGAGACTAAAAAGAAGACCTAGCAATGGAAAAAAACACACGAAAGTACCAAGACTTGCGTCTTGGATTAGTAGTGTGGGAAATAAAAAGAAACAAACGAAAAATAGAAAGTTAAGCAAAGAAATGAGAAACTAAATAAAAAGTAAGTACTCACAACCTTCGATGTCCCCGAAAGGCTACTAAATGTCGATTTTTGAGGATGAAAACAACTTGTTATGGGAGTAAACCCTGGTAAGAAGTGTAGATCTCTGCGAGGGCTTCGATTTGGTAGGTAGACGGTGTCGTGGGTCAACTTGTACAAAAAGTTATGCCCGTTTGACCGCCGGCTACTCCAAAAGCGAATACTTGCAAAACAAAATCAAACGAAGAGTACCAAGACTTCGTCTTGGATTAGTAGTGCGGGAGAAAAATTTAAACGAACGAAAAATAAATCTGTAAAAAAAAATGTTAGATTGGTGGTTTCACCAAATCTAAGCGCCCCCGGCTCTGATACCAATTGTTGGATCGATGCGGTTCGCTAGAGGGGGGTGAATAGCGAAAAACCTTTTCTTTAACTTTCGTTCGTTAAAACTCTAGAGAAAATAAATTAATTGCAGCGGAAATGTAAATATAAAATAAAAGAGACAATCGACACAAGGGTTTTACTTGGTTCGTAGCCGAAGGCTACTACTCCAAGGCCCTAGTGGTCCTTGACCACGTACGGAGGGCAGAAGCACTAAAGGAACTCCTCCTCGTTGGAGGTAGGAGTTAATCGATACAAAAAAAACTTTAAGGTAGAGGGACAATCCCCCTCTCCTCGTATACGATAAAAGCTCCGAAAAGTAGATGAACAACTGATAACAAAATAATACCGACGTACAAAGACAAATAAGAAAAATTAAACCTAGACGCTTAAGGAAGGACTTCGTTGTCGGAGAATGGTAGCTTTGCGGAGACTTGTTGGAGGCTTAGAATTGTTGATGAAACCCTAGGTTTGGCCATCCTTTTATAGCCTTTGAGCCCCTTTCGAGAGGAACCCTAGCCAATCAAATTTGAGCACATCTTCCTTGAAATTTGGTGATAATCCTTGACTCCTCGAATCGATCATTCACCATCCGACCGATGGCCATCATCACGATCGATGATGGCGATCATCAATTGTCGACCTTCTAGCCGATTTGGCAATGAGTCGAGTCCTCCAAGCCGGGCGATCGTGATGCTTGCTGCAAGTCAAAGTTAGCACAACAAAAACATAATTTCGATGGTCGTCGACCATCCGATCTCGACCTAGACCATCTATAAGAAGTCTTTGGTCGGATCTACGCTTAAGATCATCCCCGTAAAGAGGATACGACCTTACTTACTCTCGCACACTCGAGCTTACCTCGATGCTTACATGTTGCTTTTGCTTCCGGCCTTCCACTCGATTCCTTCGGCTCCCTCCGAAATCACTCGAGTGTCGCTCGACCACCATGGCTTTCTCCGGGTGTCGCTAGCCTTCAGCTCCAGCTATATCAATCTTCTGCACACTCGATTCAGCTCGTGAGAAAACAAAATAGACTTAACTTTGTGTCTTTGCTATAATCAAAACACAGGTTCGATTTCGGTGCCTCACTGCACCAACAGATTTTTGGATGTGCCAATACATTTTTGGAATTATGAAAAATCAATTAAATTGGCACAATTTAGGTTTAGAGGTTATAGTGTGTCATTTTGGATTTTTGGCACACTTGGGAGAAAAGTAGCAATATGGAAAAATACAATTAATAATATCAAATGGCAACAAATATTAAAATTTAGGTATTATTATACCTATACATTTTATGTGTCATGCTTGATTTGCCATATAACATGTCATGACATCATATTTATTTTTATCAATTAATATGTCATGATTATGTGTAGGATTAAGGTTTAATGTCATGTGTTTTAGATTATATCATATGTCATGACATCATGATCATTGGTCATGCTTTACTTATGCTATCATTTATGCCATGATCATTCATGCATATAAGTTAATGAAAATTGGTTTAAGGATAATGGCATGACTTGAAGTCCCATGTATAAGGGAATCAAGTAGTGTTGCTTTAGAAAATGCATGAGGCTTTAGTTTAAGATGAACCAAAATCCACATCTCACATTAAATTGACATGTATGTGTATTTATACACCTTAGATACAAGTGAGATACTAGGATATGAGTTAAGTTCAAGGTGCATAGTTTTTGCATCTAGATGAACTAAAACTCATCTTTAACTAAATGTGGATCATTGGGAAAGCTTATGTACAAGTCATGTACATTAAGCCCAAGGAATATGATCCAATATAGGTTTTCAAAATCATTTTAAAATCAATTTAGAAAACCTTGGTGAAGTCTATCTTTTGATAGCAATCATCATTGATGAAGTTGATACAAAGTATGGCCAAAACATTGAAAATTTCAATGGTTTTAAACTTTGTGTGAATTTCGATATTTTATAGGTAAAATATTTTTCTATCATTTTTCACCCATTGTATTGGTCATAAGTACTATATGTATGAATTTTTGTAATTTTTCGATATACGTATAATTATTTATGAATTTTCAAATCTCATTTCTGATAATTGAAAATCGAGATCTTCAGTTATCAGTCGACTGCCCTTGGTGGCAGTCGATTGATGTGCCAGGTAGTCGACTGATTTCTAAAGGACTCGACTGCCAAGGCTGATTTCAGGAAAACAAGGTATGTTTAGCCCGTGTTCAGCTACGGTAAAGTACTCTAACCAATCCTAACCCTAGGATATGCTTTGGGAAACATTATAAAGGGTGAAAATCCATTGAATATGGATTAAGAGAGTTGTTAGGGTGATGTATCAAATTTAAGGTATAGAAAAGTTCTATGTTGAACTTTGAACCTTATTTTTGATGGTTTAGAGTTCCTATTGGCTTAAGGACTTCCCAAGGACATTGTTAGTGCAATGGTCAAGGGGGAGCAAGCCTTTAGAGGGAGGTATCCATCATCTCGACGAATTTCTTCTGAATAAATTAAGAAATTATATGCAAGAACCATAGCATTTCATGATTTATTGGTAAATCCACTTTGATTCTCTATCAACCGATAATGCGAGACCTTTAACATGGTTAAAGCTAAATTGTTTAAAGTCCGAACAAAACATGGTATTCTTTCTACCACTACATTAGTAACCAAATAGTTCAAATAAATTGGTAATTTATTTGATATATAACACTCATATCAATAAATGAATTTAAACTATTTACAAGATAAAAAAACAAAGTTCCTTTGTTTTTTTATCTAATGCCGAATCGACGACCTATGTATAAAAAAGAGGAATTTTGGAACTTGAAGAAACAAAAATATAATATAATTTTTTTTTTCATTTTTATAATTATATTTCCTTTTTTTCATTAAAAAAAATGAAAAAAAAAGTACAAATAAAAAAACAACTTTGCTGACTATTTTAGATTTTGATAGAGCGATGAATTAGTGTCGTAATACCGTTCCCAAATTATTTACCGAACCCCCTAACTACACTAATGCAGTATAGGACTGACTCGGGTCATCTCCCAACGAACCTAATGGCTGGACGTTTGTTTTTAAACAGAAGTAAACACTGGGGGTTTTCACAATTTATCAAAACAATCAAAATGCAAAATCAAAAGCAAACATGGGAATTAAGCATGCAAGAAGTAAATCTAACTACCAAATAACAAGTAACAAACAACTATCCTAATGCGCAAAAGTAAGTGATCACGCACCGCACTGTCACTATACGGTACAATGATCGAACAAATGTGAACAATTCAACCAAGCACCGCACTGTCACTATACGGTGCAGTAGTCAAACAGTCACTGAAAAACTAAACTAACAGACAGAAAAGAAAGCGACCAAGCACCGCACTGTCACTATACGGCACAGTGATCAAATAAATGTGAATAATTCAACCATGCACCCGTCACTATCGACACGGTAGCTAAACATTCACTAAAAATGCAAGAAAGCGAAATGCAAGAAGCGAATGCAATTCAACCAGCAATCGTGACCGTCACTATACTATTAATCGGTCAAATGTAAATGAAACTAACCTAACAACTAAAGCATAACACAAATCAAACTCTAACTACGACCCGAGTTAAAACACAAGTTAGAATACAGAATAAAATACAAGTTAAACCGCAGATTAAAATACAAAGTAAGATACTAGTGAAAACACAAGTTACGAACACTAGTAAAAACACAATTCAAAGCCACTGGTGAAAGCACATATTAATAACACTAGCGAAAACACAATTGAAAACACTAATGCAAACACAATGTAATAACACCAGTGACAACACAAATGAAAACACAAGTGCAAATACGAAGAAAAACACAAGTGCAAATACAAATGAAAACATAATGAACCAACAGAATAAAAATTAATCAACTCGTTTACAACTCCGGAAAGGAACCACCCTCCGCTACTAACGACAACTGGGCAGCTCCTACGGCTTCAATGGCATGGATCTTTCGTCAGAATAATCCTCCGACGAAAGTTGGAATGGTGGAACGGATCACTGCTCCGGTGATGGACTTCGGGACTGCCGCTACCACGGCAGTAGAAGGTACCGAATCTGTGATCGTCTACAAGTCTTCACCGATGTTGGAAATAGGGTTCTGACGCCGGAATTTAGAATTGAAGCGCTGTCGGAATCTGGAAATACATGCTGCCGCTACCACGGCGAGAAAGGTCACACCACCTATGCGACCACGCCCAACCGGTGTGGCTCCGCTGTGCGCCAAGAGAACGCGGTGAAGATGGATGAAAACCCCTCTGCTCGGCAAAGCCACCGTCCGCCTAACTGAACTTGACTCACGACCAAGGGAAGGATCTTGGATGGAGATGAAGGGGACGCTACCGAGTTACCGGAAATCGCCACGGAAACGCCGTGGACGAAAGTCGCGCCGCGTGAAAAGGAGAAAAACTATCGGAGAAGATGAGGAATAGGAAATAGCACCGCCAGGGAAGGGACCGGCCGGGCGGTGCGCGGTGGCGTGGAGAAGAAGCCGCGGCGCGGCGATTAGGGAGGTGCGCGATTTTGGGAAGAAGAAGAAATCAGCTGGTCTCTCTCCGCGCGTGAAGCTAGATTGATTAAAGGGATTTTGTGAGCCGTCCGATCATTTCGCCCACAATCTCAGCCGTCCAAATAGAGCTAGGTTAAATGAGTCCAATTAATCTCCTAAGAAGGTTGTGATCCAACGGTTGTGATCAATCTGATTTCAAAAGGATGGATCTGATCCGTCTGAAGGTATAATCACAATCCAACGGTCCGGATGAACGACCAAGACGTGTAGATCTTAATGTACGGGCAGGATCGCTCCAGATCCAGATGGATGGATCAGAATCAATCACTTTCTTCGGACGGTCTATAATGCTCAGATATGAACCCTTTATTTTATTTGCTTTCTATTATGTATGATGGGATCTTATTAAATCTTTTTGAAATTTCAATTACTACCCCAGATGAAGCCTTATTTGATCTAACTTGAGTCTTGTCCTGTGGCTAATATCGATCTCCTACAAATAAAGATAACATTCAAATAAGTCCAAAATATAGGAGAATTTACAAAAGGTCCAAAATGAATCCAAACTCATAAAACATACAAATAATCAATAATAAATCACTCGAGAGGATAAAAAGATATTAAGGACCAAAATAATACAACAAAATCGAAGTTATCAATTCCCCCACACTTATTTTTGCTCGTCCCGAGCAATAATGATAATAAAGAAACACTAACACCCTAACTCATTCCCCTAACAATACCTAGATCAATAATTCAGAGACAGAAAAAATAAGTTACTTAGGATCACCAAATTCATGGGATCTAGGGTATTCAAAAGATCCAACTCCTACAACAATCAACATGTATGATGATTTACAACAAATCAAATAGACTAAGCCCGATACAAAACCTCCCAAAATGGATATATGCAATCGATGCTCACATAATAACATAGGAGTGGGGCGCCTCAAAACAACATGCAATTTTGTACTAACATATGCTAGCTTATCATCTAATTCTCTACAGATATCAATACATCTCATAAATGAATCAAAAGGATTTATCAGGAATAAGAATGAGATCAAAAGTAGCAGATAAAGTATGCAAAGAGTAGTACAAGACAAAGGTACAAATGAATAGGAAACAAGAGAAGAATTGGAGAAATAAATCGATGAGTTGCTCTGTGAAATACTCGAAAAAGACAATATGGGAAGAGGCTAGGATAATTGGAAACTTTAGAATTGATTCAGCTCAAACGGCTCTATCCAACACATTGCAATTAAATTTGCCTGCATTAAAATTTCACAATTTTTTTTTTTTTTTTACAAAAGAAACATCAATGGCGCCATTTTTTTTCCTTTTTTTTTTTTTTGTGTGCAGAAACTCAAGTACTAATCACAGACAAATATATCTCAGAACCAATGACCTCTGAAAACTATATCTTCCATATCATATTTCCAACAAAAATAATATAACTCCTCCCCCACACTTAAAATTTTGTCCGTCTCGGACAATACAACCCATCAAACTATTCCTCCAACATGGAAAGCAATAGATATGAAAAAGATAATCCACAAAGATACAAAGACAATGGATAGCAAATGAAGAGGTATGACAAGTAAGACATGGAAGATGGAAGTATCAAGTGGATTAGACAATCAAACCAAGTCAAGAAAAGAGTCAAGAATGAAATCCTTCATCATATTCATGCAAGTAAATGTTACTGCAGTTTTGAACAGACTCAAAGCAAGTTCTAGAGTAACAAGAATCACATGTGTTATCACACAAAAGTGGGTAGATGATAAAAATGGCTTGCAACCTCACTAGGTGAATAAACATCAAGCTTAGACTATCAATAAAAAGTTCACCATCATAACAAGTGACTGCATGCAAGTGAAGTCTCCTATCACACACAAAAATCCATAATTTGATGATCAAACTTAACTAATTTTTACCACCTCTGAAATGATACTAAGGCATGCATAGAGAATATTATTTGACTCAACAACAGACAAACAGACCTAGGTAAACAGGCAAACAAACACACAACCCATACAATTTATTCCGAACATGAAAGGAAGAAAATAAATGCAGTAAATAAAAGAACACACTCCCCTTTCATGTCGGAGAAGAAGCATCATCATGTCTGGCCCCACCGTATTCTCCAGTATATACTTGATCTCTTTGCTCGACACTTCATGAGTCTGTTGCAAAAGTGAGACCCTTGATCGCTAATGATCGCCCTGGGAACTCCAAATCTGCAAAATATGTGAGACCTAACAAAATCCACAACAACTAGAGAATCATCAGTCCTGGTGGGGATGACCTCCACCCATTTAGAAATATAATCATATGCCAAAAGAATATATGGAAATCCAAAAGATACAGGAAAAGGACCCATAAAATCAATACCTCAAATATCGAAAATCTCACAAAATAACAAAAGTTTTTGAGGCATTTCATTTCTACGTCCTATGTTCCCTGTTCGTTGACATCGCTCACAAGACTTGTAGAATTCAGAGACATCATGAAATAAGGTGGGCCAATACAAATCAAACTCTAAAACTTTCCTAGCAGTTCTTTGGGGTCCAAAATACCCCCCACAAGCCAGAGAATAACAAAAAGTAAATACATATGGAATGAAACTCATAATCAAGTGCACATCATCTAATAATCTGATCATTACAAAATTTTCAATGATAAAGATCATCCCATACATAATACTTGACATCACTTTTCAATTTCTGGACTTGTGCATGAGTAAAATGTGAAGGTACAATACGACAATTAAATAAATAGCAAGATCTGCATACCATGGTGTCTTACCCTACAGGTGAAAAAGTTGCTCATCCGGAAAGAATGCGCTATGGGGTGGGCTCGATCTCTATCGCAATCTGTCAAACCGAAATACCACCTCCTTCGCAACAATTTGGTCAAGGGTAGGGCAACTGATCAAGTCTCGATAAAATGTCTCAGAAAACTGCATGACCTAGAAAAGCACAACTTCCCGCAGGCGGGGTAAGATAAAGAATATATAGCATGAATTTTAACAGGATCTACTTCAATATCATACAGAGATAATATAATCCAAGATATCCCATACTGACCATGAAATAACATTTCTCACAAACATCGATGGAAGTGATCCTTGGGGCACGCGTCAAGCGCTAGTCCCTACACAAATCCATATCGGTCTACATAAAAGAGGGCCTGAGATAGGTCCTCCATAGAAAGAGTACAACTTCGTGAAACAAAACCTCGGCATACTTGGGAATCTGCTTCCCTAGCCTTTTTCTTCAACAACCCCCTTCCTAGGCTGGGCCTCTAAGGGAAGAGAAAAACTGCTGCAAAATTCAAATAGATGATCACCTGAAGACCTAGTCATCCACACAAACAAATATAATGAGAAACAAATATAAATGATAAGAAAGACAATAATAACAAAAGAAAAAGAAAACAAACAAACAAACTACAGTTTAAAGACAAACGAACCCATTAGAGTCCCCGGCAACGACGCCAAAATTTGATAGAGCGATGAATTAGTGTCGCAATACCGTTCCCAAATTATTTACCGAACCCCCTAACTACACTAATGCAGTATAGGACTGACTCGGGTCATCTCCCAACTAACCTAATGGTGGGACGTTTGTTTTAAATGTATAACAACAGGGGGTTTTCACAATTTATCAAAACAATCAAAATGCAAAATCAAAAGCAAACATGGGAATTAAGCATGCAAGAAGTAAATCTAACTACCAAATAACAAGTAACAAACAACTATCCTAATGCGCAAAAGTAAGTGATCACGCACCGCACTGTCACTATACGGTACAATGATCGAACAAATGTGAACAATTCAACCAAGCACCGCACTGTCACTATACGGTAGAGGTCAAACTACACTAAAAAACTAAACTGTATGAAAAGAAAGCGACCAAGCACCGCACTGTCACTATACGCATGATGATCAAATAAATGTGAACAATTCAACCATGCACCACTCACTATAATCGACACGAGCTAAACATTCACTAAAAATGCAGTAAACGAAATGCAAGAAACGAAATGCAATTCAACCAGGCACCGCACTGTCACTATACGGTACACTGGTCAAATGTAAATGAAACTAACCTAACAACTAAAGCATAACACAAATCAAACTCTAACTACGACCCGAGTTAAAACACAAGTTAGAATACAGAATAAAATACAAGTTAAATCGCAGATTAAAATACAAAGTAAGATACTAGTGAAAACACAAGTTACGAACACTAGTAAAAACACAATTCAAAGCCACTGGTGAAAGCACATATTAATAACACTAGCGAAAACACAATTGAAAACACTAATGCAAACACAATGTAATAACACCAGTGACAACACAAATGAAAACACAAGTGCAAATACGAAGAAAAACACAAGTGCAAATACAAATGAAAACATAATGAACCAACAGAATAAAAATTAATCAACTCTCGTCTACAACTCCTTAAAGGAACCACCCTCTCCTGCTACTAACGCATAAACTGACATCCTACGGCTTCAATGGCACGGATCTTCGTCGTAATAATCCTCCGACGAAAGTTGGAATGGTGGAACGGATCATCGATCCGGTGATGGACTCGGATCGTGCTACCACTACAGCAGAGAAGGTACCGAACTGTGATCGCCTACAAGTCTTCACCGATGTTGGAAATAGGGTTCACGCGAATTTAGAATTGAAGGGCTGCCGGAATCCGAAATACATGCCGCTTACCACGGCTAGAAGGTCACACCACTTCTCGCGACCACGCCCATCGGGTGGCTCGGCTCGGTGCGCGCCAAGAGAACGCCGGTGAAGATGGATGAAAACCCTCTGCTGGCAAAGCCACCGTCGCCCAACTCGAACTTGACTCCCGACCAAGGGAAGGATCTTGGATGGAGATGAAGGGGACGCTACCGAGTTACGGAAATCGCCACGGAACGCAGGGACGAAAGCCGCCGCCGACGTGAAAAGGAGAAAAACTATTGGAGAAGATGAGGGAATAGGAAATAGCACCGCCGGCCAAGGGAAGGGACCGGCCGGCGGTGCTTCGGGCGGTGGCGTGGAGAAGAAACGCCGGCGGCGTGCGATTGGGGAGGCTGCGCGATTTTGGGAAGAAGAAGAAACTGCGGTCTCTGTCTCTCCGCGTGAAGCTAGATTGATTAAAGGGATTTTGTGAGCCGTCCGATCATTTCGCCCACGATCTCAGCCGTCCAAATAGAGCTAGGTTATTTGAGTCCAATTAATCTCCTAAGAAGTGATCAGCGGTTGTGATCTATCCGATTTCAAAAGGATGGATCCGATCCGTCAAGGTATAATCACAATCCAGCGGTCGGATGAGCGACCAAGGCGTGTAGATCTTAATGTATGGGCGGATCGGATCCAGATGGATGGCTCAGAATCAATCACTTTCTTTGGACGGTCTATAATGCTCAGATATGAACCCTTGATTTGATTTGCCTTCTAATCTGGATGAAGGGCTCAGATTAAATCATTTTGAAATGTCCATTACGACCCCAGATGAAGCCATATTTGATCTAACTTGAGTCTAGTCCAGTGGCTCATCTCGATCTCCTACAAATAAAGATAACATTCGCAAATAAGTCCAAAATATAGGAGAATTTACAAAAGGTCCAAAATGAATCCAAACTCATAAAACATACAAATAATCAATAATAAATCACTCGAGAGGATAAAAACAGTGATATTAAGGACCAAAATAATACAACAAAATGGCAGTTATCACTTCCCCACACTTATTTTTGCGCGTCGAGCAATAATGAAAATAAAGAAACACTAACACCCTAACTCATTCCCTAACAATACCTAGATCAATAATTGTAGAGAGAAAAATAAGTTACTTAGGATCACCAAATTCATCGATCTAGGGTATTCAAAAGATCCAACTCCTACAACAATCAACATGTATGATGATTTCTGATCCAAATCAAATAGACTAAGCCTGATACAAAACCTCCCAAAATGGATATATGCACTGATGCTCACATAATAACATAGGAGTGGGGCGCCCTCAAAACAACATGCAATTTTGTACTACCATATGCTTGCTTATCATCTACTTCTCTACTGCTATCAATACATCTCATACATGAATCAAAAGGATTTATCAGGAATCAGAATGAGATCAAAAGTAGACAGATAAAGTATGCAAAGAGTAGTACAAGACAAAGGTACAAATGAATAGGAAACAAGAGAAGAATTGAGAAATAAATCGATGAGTTGCTCTGAAATACTCAAGAATCAAAGAATATGGGAAGAGGCTAGGATAATTGGAAACTTTAGAATTGATTCAGGCTCAAATGGCTCTATCCAACACATTGCAATTCAATTTGCCTGCATTACAATTGCACATTTTTTTTTTTTACAAAAGAAACATCAATGGCGCCATTTTTTTTTTCCTTTTTTTTTTTTTTTTGTGTGCAGAAACTCAAGTACTAATCACAGACAAATATATCTCAGAACCAATGACCTCTGAAAACTATATCTTCCATATCATATTTCCAACAAAAATAATATAACTCCTCCCCCACACTTAAAATTTTGTCCGTCTCGGACAATACAACCCATCAAACTATTCCTCCAACATGGAAAGCAATAGATATGAAAAAGATAATCCACAAAGATACAAAGACAATGGATAGCAAATGAAGAGGTATGACAAGTAAGACATGGAAGATGGAAGTATCAAGTGGATTAGACAATCAAACCAAGTCAAGAAAAGAGTCAAGAATGAAATCCTTCATCATATTCATGCAAGTAAATGTTACTGCAGTTTTGAAAAGACTCAAAGCAAGTTCTAGAGTAACAAGAATCACATGTGTTATCACACAAAAGTGGGTAGATGATAAAAATGGCTTGCAACCTCACTAGGTGAATAAACACTGCTTAGACTATATCAATAAAAAGTTCACCATCATAACAAGTGACTGCATGCAAGTGAAGTCTCCTATCACAGACAAAAATCCATAATTTGATGATCAAACTTAACTAATTTTTACCACCTCTGAAATGATACTAAGGCATGCATAGAGAATATTATTTGACTCAACAACAGACAAACAGACCTAGGTAAACAGGCAAACAAACACACAACCCATACAATTTATTAGAACATGAAAGGAAGAAAATAAATGCAAAATAAAAGAACACACTCCTTTCAAGTCGGAGAAAAAGCATCATCATGTCTGGCCCCACCGTATTCTCCAGTATATACTTGATCTCTTTGCTCGACACTTCATGAGTCTGTTGCAAAAGTGAGACACTTGATCGCTAATGATAGACCTGGGAACTCCAAATCTGCAAAATATGTGAGACCTAACAAAATCCACAACAACTAGAGAATCATCAGTCCTGGTGGGGATGACCTCCACCCATTTAGAAATATAATCATATGCCAAAAGAATATATGGAAATCCAAAAGATACAGGAAAAGGACCCATAAAATCAATACCTCAAATATCGAAAATCTCACAAAATAACAAAAGTTTTTGAGGCATTTCATTTCTACGTCCTATGTTCCCTGTTCGTTGACATCGCTCACAAGACTTGTAGAATTCAGAGACATCATGAAATAAGGTGGGCCAATACAAATCAAACTATAAAACTTTCCTAGCAGTTCTTTGGGGTCCAAAATACCCCCCACAAGCCAGAGAATAACAAAAAGTAAATACATATGGAATGAAACTCATAATCAAGTGCACATCATCTAATAATCTGATCATTACAAAATTTTCAATGATAAAGATCATCCCATACATAATACTTGGCATCACTTTTCAATTTATGGACTTGTGCATGAGTAAAATGTGAAGGTAAAACACCTCCTTCGCAACAATTGGGTCAAGGGTAGGGCAATCTGACTGAAGTCTCTGATAAAATGTCTGTAGAAACCTGCATGACCTAGAAAAGCACAACTTCCCGCACAGAAGCGGGGTAAGATAAAGAATATATAGCATGAATTTTAACAGGATCTACTTCAATATCATACACAGAGATAATATAATCCAAGATATCCCATACTCGACCATGAAATAACATTTCTCACAAACATCTGATGGAAGTGATCCTTGGGGCATCGCCTGAAGAGCGCTAGTCCCTACACAAATCCATATCCCGGTCTACATAAAAAGAGGGCCTGAGATAGGTCCTCCATAGAAAGAGTACAACTTCTCGTGAAACAAAACCTCGGCATACTTGGGAATCTGCTTCCCTAGCCTTTTTCTTCAACAACCCCCTTCCTAGGCTGGGCCTCTAAGGGAAGAGAAAAACTGCTGCAAAATTCAAATAGATGATCACCTGAAGACCTAGTCATCCACACAAACAAATATAATGAGAAACAAATATAAATGATAAGAAAGACAATAATAACAAAAGAAAAAGAAAACAAACAAACAAACTACAGTTTAAAGACAAACGAACCCATTAGAGTCCCCGGCAACGACGCCAAAATTTGATAGAGCGATGAATTAGTGTCGCAATACCGTTCCCAAATTATTTACCGAACCCCCTAACTACACTAATGCAGTATAGGACTGACTCGGGTCATCTCCCAACGAACCTAATGGCTGGACGTTTGTTTTTAAATGTATAAACATCGGGTTTTCACAATTTATCAAAACAATCAAAATGCAAAATCAAAAGCAAACATGGGAATTAAGCATGCAAGAAGTAAATCTAACTACCAAATAACAAGTAACAAACAACTATCCTAATGCGCAAAAGTAAGTGATCACGCACCGCACTGTCACTATACGGTACAATGATCGAACAAATGTGAACAATTCAACCAAGCACCGCACTGTCACTATACGGTGCAGTAGTCAAACAGTCACTGAAAAACTAAACTAACAGACAGAAAAGAAAGCGACCAAGCACCGCACTGTCACTATACGGCACAGTGATCAAATAAATGTGAACAATTCAACCATGCACCGCACTGTCACTATACGACACAGTAGCTAAACATTCACTAAAAATGCAGTAAACGAAATGCAAGAAACGAAATGCAATTCAACCAGGCACCGCACTGTCACTATACGGTACACTGGTCAAATGTAAATGAAACTAACCTAACAACTAAAGCATAACACAAATCAAACTCTAACTACGACCCGAGTTAAAACACAAGTTAGAATACAGAATAAAATACAAGTTAAACCGCAGATTAAAATACAAAGTAAGATACTAGTGAAAACACAAGTTACGAACACTAGTAAAAACACAATTCAAAGCCACTGGTGAAAGCACATATTAATAACACTAGCGAAAACACAATTGAAAACACTAATGCAAACACAATGTAATAACACCAGTGACAACACAAATGAAAACACAAGTGCAAATACGAAGAAAAACACAAGTGCAAATACAAATGAAAACATAATGAACCAACAGAATAAAAATTAATCAACTCTCGTCTACAACTCCCGGAAAGGAACCACCCTCTCCGGTTACCAACGCATAACTGACAGCTCCTACGGCTACAATGGCACGTATCTTCAGAATAATCCTCCGACGAAAGTTGGAATGGTGGAACGGATCACTGATCCGGTGATGGACTTCGGGACTGGTGCTACCACGGCAGTAGAAGGTACCGAATCTGTGATCGTCTACAAGTCTTCACCGATGTTGGAAATAGGGTTCTGACGCCGGAATTTAGAATTGAAGGGCTGCCGGAATCTGGAAATACATGCTGCCGCTACCACGGCAGTAGAAGGTCACACCCAGCCTTCTGCGACCACGTCCAACTGGGTGGCTCAGCTCCGGTTGCAGCGCCAAGAGAACGCCGGTGAAGATGGATGAAAACCCTCGCGGCAAAAGCCACCGTCTCGCCCAACTTCAGAACTTGACTCGCCGACCAAGGGAAGGATCTTGGATGGAGATGAAGGGACGCCCGAGTTAGGAAATCGCCGCCGGAAACGCTGTGGACGAAAGCCGCCGCCGCACGTGAAAAAGGAGAAAAACTATCGGAGAAGATGAGGGAATAGGAAATAGCACCGCCGGCCAAGGGAAGGGACCGGCCGGCGGTGCTTCGGGCGGTGGCGTGGAGAAGAAACGCCGGCGGCGTGCGATTGGGGAGGCTGCGCGATTTTGGGAAGAAGAAGAAACTGCGGTCTCTGTCTCTCCGCGTGAAGCTAGATTGATTAAAGGGATTTTGTGAGCCGTCCGATCATTTCGCCCACGATCTCAGCCGTCCAAATAGAGCTAGGTTAAATGAGTCCAATTAATCTCCTAAGAAGGCTGTGATCCAACGGTTGTGATCAATCTGATTTCAAAAGGATGGATCTGATCCGTCTGAAGGTATAATCACAATCCAACGGTCCGGATGAACGACCAAGACGTGTAGATCTTAATGTATGGGCCGGATCGCTCCAGATCCAGATGGATGGCTCAGAATCAATCACTTTCTTCGGACGGTCTATAATGCTCAGATATGAACCCTTGATTTGATTTGCCTTCTAATCTGGATGAAGGGCTCAGATTAAATCATTTTGAAATGTCCATTACGACCCCAGATGAAGCCATATTTGATCTAACTTGAGTCTAGTCCAGTGGCTCATCTCGATCTCCTACAAATAAAGATAACATTCGCAAATAAGTCCAAAATATAGGAGAATTTACAAAAAGGTCCAAAATGAATCCAAACTCATAAAACATACAAATAATCAATAATAAATCACTCGAGAGGATAAAAACAGTGATATTAAGGACCAAAATAATACAACAAAATGGCAGTTATCAATTCCCCCACACTTATTTTTGCGCGTCCCGAGCAATAATGAAAATAAAGAAACACTAACACCCTAACTCATTCCCCTAACAATACCTAGATCAATAATTCAGAGACATAAAAAATAAGTTACTTAGGATCACCAAATTCATCAGGATCTAGGGTATTCAAAAGATCCAACTCCTACAACAATCAACATGTATGATGATTTACAGTCAAATCAAATAGACTAAGCCTGATACAAAACCTCCCAAAATGGATATATGCACTGATGCTCACATAATAACATAGGAGTGGAGCGCCTCAAAAACAACATGCAATTTTGTACTACCATATGCTTGCTTATCATCTACTTCTCTACTGCTATCAATACATCTCATACATGAATCAAAAGGATTTATCAGGAATCAGAATGAGATCAAAAGTAGACAACAGATAAAGTATGCAAAGAGTAGTACAAGACAAAGGTACAAATGAATAGGAAACAAGAGAAGAATTGGAGAAATAAATCTGATGAGTTGCTCGTGAAATACTCAAGAACCAAAGAATATGGGAAGAGGCTAGGATAATTGGAAACTTTAGAATTGATTCAGCTCAAATGGCTCTATCCAACACATTGCAATTCAATTTGCACATTACAATTGACATTTTTTTTTTTACAAAAGAAAATTTTTTTTTTTCCTTTTTTTTTTTTTGTGTGCGTAAACTCAAGTACTAATCACGACAAATATATCTCGAACCAATGACCTCAAAACTATATCTTCCATATCATATTTCCAACAAAATAATATAACTCCTCCCCACACTTAAAATTTTGTCCGTCTCTGACAATACAACCCATCAAACTATTCCTCCAACATGGAAAGCAATAGATATGAAAAGATAATCCACAAAGATACAAAGACAATGGATAGCAAATGAAGAGATATGACAAGTAAGACATGGAAGATGGAAGTATCAAGTGGATTAGACAATCAAACCAAGTCAAGAAAAGAGTCAAGAATGAAATCCTTCATCATATTCATGCAAGTAAATGTTCTAGCTTTTGAAAAGACTCAAAGCAAGTTCTAGAGTAACAAGAATCACATGTGTTATCACACAAAAGTGGGTAGATGATAAAATGGCTTGCAACCTCACTAGGTGAATAAACATCAAGCTTAGACTATCAATAAAAAGTTCACCATCATAACAAGTGATGCATGCAAGTGAAGTCTCCTATCACACAAAAAATCCATAATTTGATGATCAAACTTAACTAATTTTTACCACCTCTGAAATGATACTAAGGCATGCATAGAGAATATTATTTGACTCAACAATGCAAACAGAACCTAGGTAAATGTGCAAACAAACACACAACCCATACAATTTATTCAACATGAAAGGAAGAAAATAAATGCAGAAATAAAAGAACACACTCTTTCATGTCGGAGAAGAAGCATCATCATGTCCGCCCCACCGTATTCTCCAAGATATACTTGATCTCTTTGCTCGACACTTCATGAGTCATTGCAAAAGTGAGACCCTTGATCGCTAATGATCGCATACAGGAACTCCAAATCTGCAAAATATGTGAGACCTAACAAAATCCACAACAACTAGAGAATCATCACCCGTGGGATGACCTCCACCCATTTAGAAATATAATCATATGCCAAAAGAATATATGGAAATCCAAAAGATACAGTGAAAAGGACCCATAAAATCAATACCTCAAATATCGAAAATCTCACAAAATAACAAAAGTTTTTGAGGCATTTCATTTCTACGCCCTATGTTCCTGTTCGTGACATCGCCACAAGACTTGTAGAATTCAGAGACATCATGAAATAAGGTGGGCAAATAAAAACCAAACTATAAAACTTTCCTAGCTTCTTTGGGGTCCAAAATACCCCCACAAGCCGTAGAATAACAAAAGTAAATACATATGGAATGAAACTCATAATCAAGTGCACATCATCTAATAATCTGATCATTACAAAATTTTCAATGATAAAGATCATCCCATACACAATACTTGGCATCACTTTTCAATTTCTGGACTTGTGAATGAGTAAAATGTGAAGGTACAACACGGCAATTAAATATATATAAAGATCTGCATACCATGGTGTATTACACTACATGTGAAAAATTTGCTCATCTTGAAAAGAATCGCTATGGGGTGGGCTCGATCTCTATCGCAACTGTCAAACCAAATACCACCTCCTTCGCAACAATTTGGTCAAGGGTAGGGCAATCGATCAAGTCTCGATAAAATGCAGAGAAACCTCGCATGACCTAGAAAAGCACAACTTCCGCATGGGGTAAGATAAAGAATATATAGCATGAATTTTAACAGGATCTACTTCAATATCATACAGAGATAATATAATCCAAGATATCCCATACTCGACCATGAAATAACATTTCTCACAAACATCTGATGGAAGTGATCCTTGGGGCATCGCCTGAAGAGCGCTAGTCCCTACACAAATCCATATCCCGGTCTACATAAAAAGAGGGCCCACAGATAGGTCCTCCATAGAAAGAGTACAACTTCTCGTGAAACAAAACCTCGGCATACTTGGGAATCTGCTTCCCTAGCCTTTTTCTTCAACAACCCCCTTCCTAGGCTGGGCCTCTGAGGGAAGAGAAAAACTGCTGCAAAATTCAAATAGATGATCACCTGAAGACCTAGTCATCCACACAAACAAATATAATGAGAAACAAATATAAATGATAAGAAAGACAATAATAACAAAAGAAAAAGAAAACAAACAAACAAACTACAGTTTAAAGACAAACGAACCCATTAGAGTCCCCGGCAACGACGCCAAAATTTGATAGAGCGATGAATTAGTGTCGCAATACCGTTCCCAAATTATTTACCGAACCCCCTAACTACACTAATGCAGTATAGGACTGACTCGGGTCATCTCCCAACGAACCTAATGGCTGGACGTTTGTTTTTAAACAGAAGTAAACACTGGGGGTTTTCACAATTTATCAAAACAATCAAAATGCAAAATCAAAAGCAAACATGGGAATTAAGCATGCAAGAAGTAAATCTAACTACCAAATAACAAGTAACAAACAACTATCCTAATGCGCAAAAGTAAGTGATCACGCACCGCATCACTACTATACGCATAATGATCGAACAAATGTGAACAATTCAACCAAGCACCGTGATCATTACTATACGGTGCGAGTCAAACGATACTAAAAACTAAACTAACAGTATGTAAAAGAAAGTTACCAAGCACCGCAGACCGTCACTATACGGCGATGCTGATCAAAGAAATGTGAACAATTCAACCATGCACCGTGATCATTACTATACGACAGAGCTAAACATTCACTAAAAATGCAGTAAAACGAAATGCAAGAACGAATGCAATTCAACTGTGCAGATCACTACTATACGCATAATCGGGTCAAATGTAAATGAAACTAACCTAACAACTAAAGCATAACACAAATCAAACTCTAACTACGAATCGAGTTAAAAACACAAGTTAGAATACGTAATAAAATACAAGTTAAACCGCAGATTAAAATACAAAGTAAGATACTAGTGAAAACACAAGTTACTTAACACTAGTAAAAACACAATTCAAAGCCACTGTGAAAGCACATATTAATAACACTAGCGAAACACAATTGAAAACACTAATGCAAACACAATGTAATAACACCAAAGGACAACACAAATGAAAACACAAGTGCAAATACGAAGAAAAACACAAGTGCAAATACAAATGAAAACATAATGAACCAATAGAATAAAAATTAATCAACTCTCGTCTACAACTCCCGGAAAGGAACCACCCTCTCCGGTTACCAACGACAAATCTGGACAGCTCCTACGGCTTCAATGGCACGGATCTTTCGTCAGAATAATCCTCCGACGAAAGTTGGAATGGTGGAACGGATCACTGATCCGGTGATGGACTTCGGGACTGGTGCTACCACAGGAGAAGGTACCGAATCGTGATCGCCTACAAGTCTTCACCGATGTTGGAAATAGGGTTACGCCGAATTTAGAATTGAAGGGCTGCAACTGAAATACATGCCGCCGCTACCACGGCGAGAGAAGGTCACACTACCTTCGCGACCACGCCCAAGGGTGGCTCAGCTCCGGTTGCCAGGCGTCAAGAGAACGCCGGTGAAGATGGATGAAAACCCCTCTGCTCGGCAAAGCCACCGTCGCCTAACCAACTTGACTCACGACCAAGGGAAGGATCTTTGGATGGAGATGAAGGGGACGCCGCTGGAGTTACCGGAAAACTGCCGCCGGAAACGCTGTGGACGAAAGCCGCCGCCGCACGTGAAAAAGGAGAAAAACTATCGGAGAAGATGAGGGAATAGGAAATAGCACCGCCGGCCAAGGGAAGGGACCGGCCGGCGGTGCTTCGGGCGGTGGCGTGGAGAAGAAACGCCGGCGGCGTGCGATTGGGGAGGCTGCGCGATTTTGGGAAGAAGAAGAAATGGTCTCTGTCTCCGCGTGAAGCTAGATTGATTAAAGGGATTTTGTGAGCCGTCCGATCATTTCGCCCACGATCTCAGCCGTCCAAATAGAGCTAGGTTAAATGAGTCCAATTAATCTCCTAAGAAGGCTGTGATCCAACGGTTGTGATCAATCTGATTTCAAAAGGATGGATCTGATCCGTCTGAAGGTATAATCACAATCCAACGGTCCGGATGAACGGCCAAGACGTGTAGATCTTAATGTACGGGCCGGATCGCTCCAGATCCAGATGGATGGCTCAGAATCAATCACTTTCTTCGGACGGTCTATAATGCTCAGATATGAACCCTTGATTTGATTTGCCTTCTAATCTGGATGAAGGGCTCAGATTAAATCATTTTGAAATGTCCATTACGACCCCAGATGAAGCCATATTTGATCTAACTTGAGTCTAGTCCAGTGGCTCATCTCGATCTCCTACAAATAAAGATAACATTCGCAAATAAGTCCAAAATATAGGAGAATTTACAAAAAGGTCCAAAATGAATCCAAACTCATAAAACATACAAATAATCAATAATAAATCACTCGAGAGGATAAAAACAGTGATATTAAGGACCAAAATAATACAATAAAATGGCAGTTATCAGGATGATAGATGGTATTTTTCCTCATGAGGAGGAAAATGGAATTTTGAGATACCCAATTTGGAAATTGGGAGAGTGTATAGGATTGTCTCTCTTAAGTGATATGGGACTTATCACTAGGAAGATGGTAGGCATCCTAGGTATTTTTGGACCAAGGGAGAGATTGTAAGATCTCATTGGGACATGAGACATTGACCTCCTTAGAGAGAAAACCTTTTTGATGTTAGTCAAAAAGGGGGAGAATGTTTTGGGGGAGAATGGTATGGAGAGTGTTATCAATTGTCAATTCGGAGAATTGGGGAGAATATTTGGGATTACCAATTTAGGATAATTGGTAAGAAGAATTGAGTTAGTGTTCTAACTCAGAGATATGTGTTTTTGTCAAACATTAAAAAGGGGGAGATTGTTGGTGCAATCGACCCAGGTCACGATTGACCGAACTCAAGTTTGACTCGAGTGATGTTTTGATGTTTGACATGGAAGTTTGACATTGATGTCTGATAATGTTTTGAGGAGATTGTTGATACAATCGACCCGGGTTATGATTAACTGGACTCGAGTTTGACTCGAGGGGATTTTAATGGTTGACTAGGGTTGACCATGTGATGGTAAAGTACAGGTCATGGGTACTTGGCATGGAAAGTCCAAGTGGGACACTTGGCATTTGGAAAGTCCAAGTTTTGAGTACTTGGCATGTAAAGTCCAAGCATGAGCCTTGGCAAGGAAAAGTCCAAGCATAGGTCTTGGCATGGAATGTCCAACATGGGTTGGCAAGAGAAAGTCCAAGCTTGAGTCTTGGCATTTGAGAAGTCCAAGGGGTTTGATATTGACGGCGTAAAATCCAAGCGGAAGTCTTGGCAGCATAAGTCCAATAGTTGGCGACGTAAAGTCCAAGCGGAGTCTTGGCAGCGTAAGTCCAATGTGCCTTGGCGGTGTAGACACCGTTAGCATGACATAGCCGATGGAAGCACCTGAAGGCTAGCATATGGATGAACAAGTCATGGATGACTTGGAGGGATTCGATAAGCGCGAGGATGACGGAGGTGGCTAGAAAGCTTAGGTCTAGGCTACGGGTGGTCTAGCAAGTATGGGGGCACCATACTTGGGTTAAACCTCATGTTTGAGGTTAAAACTTCATGTTTGAGGTGTGCCAGTCGACTGGTGCCATATGGAAGTCTACTGGTGTGAGTCAACTAGGGTTTGACTGCGAGAAGTGTCCTAGCAGTCGACTGTCAGAGGTGGGCAATTGATTGCTAGCTCGAGCAGTCGACTGATCATGTGATCAGTCGACTGGTGCTCGAGAATCTAGGCACAGAATAGAGTCGAGACTCGACTACGGGGAGAGAAATCGAGTGAAGGCTCTATCAGTCAACTGATGGACATGATCAATCGACTGGTGTCCTATCCGTTGGATTTTTCCAGCATGGATTACACCATTATCTCACAGCAACAGTGTCATCAGTTGACTGATGGTCGCGAGCAGTCGACTGATCGGCTATTTCCACCCCAGGCAGAAGCTTTAAATGGAGTTCGTGGAGGAGGAAATCAACAAGGTTCTTTGAGGTGTTTTGGGGCGAGTTGCTGCTGCAATTCAGGGTCTCCAAGTGCTACTTGATCAACCTAGCAAACAAGCATTCAAAAGAGTTTTGTGTAAAGTATTTTTTGCATCTCTTGTTGTATTTCATATTGTATTTGCTTGTTGTATTTAGTTTATTGTTATAAACTATTGTACGAGGTTTCTCCACCTCCAACTTGTGTCGAGAAGGAGTGTTTATTAGTGGTGTGTGATTGGCATCGCTAGGGCTCGTTTGAGCCGGATCTGTAGAGTAGGAACCTTGAGGTTCCAAACCACGTTACATAGTTGTGTTTGTGTGTTTGTCTATTTCGTTATTGCTTTATTACTATTCCGCTGCGCGTTAATGATTGTGTAGAGACAAACGCGAACGATTTCCATCAATGTACTAGCACGACGCTATTCACCCCCCCTCTAGCGGTCAACATTTCCTCTACAATAGAGACGAACACGATCGTAATCCATAAAGCAACGAAATGCGCTATTCACCCCCCCCTCTAGCGATCACCGAATCCTCTACACCTTGCTCGCTCCGAACAAGGGAAGAACAAACTCCCTTCTTCTCCTTGCTTGTGCTGACCACCAAACACCAAGATTGGTGACTGCCAACCCTAAGGGGAGGAAAGGAGGCGCCGGCCAAGAGAGCCCTCTTGTTGCCGCCGGCCCTAAGAGAGGAGGAGAAGAGGCACCGGCCAAATGATTGGAAGAGGGTGGCGCCGACCAAATCTCCAAGAGAAGAAGCCAAACCCTAGGATGCCTCCCAAGCCTCCAACGCCAACCAACAAACCCTAGCCAAACTTTTTTGCCACCGGCCTCAAGGAGCAAACCCTAAAACTCTCCATCTCGCCCAAGCCTCTCCACCTCCATTTATAGATCTAGGCTTCATGAAGTATTTATAATAGGCTACAATAGGGACCATGAGGAGGAGTTGGATCTTAGCCACCCAATGGATCCGAACCACATAAAATTCGATCCATTAATCATGATCCATTCCACTAGAGGATCATCATTGATCTACCTCACCAACCCCCATAATTAAATATGGGCTTCACATATTATTTGTACAAAAATATCTCCCCGTGTTTAAGATATTGAATGTCCATTAATTAATTAAATTACTGATAATTTAATTAATTAATATCTAACTCCATGAGTAGTACCACTCATCCTTATCATCATGTTGGACCAAGTCCACCTGCAGGATTTACATGATGAACTTTATGAGCTCTTCAAGGGGACATCATCATCCTAGTATATAGGACACGGTTTCCTCCTATAATCAACGGCACACCATGTAAATAATATTATTTCCCAACTTACTAGGCCTATCGATTTAATACATAAATCTCGCCCATTGGTAAATCAAAGAAATAAATACTAAGTACATGTGTCCATTATTATATCGGGATTAAGAGTATGTACACCATAATATCTGAGGTTTGATTTAATTATATAGTCAGTATAAATTGGATCACCTCTAAATCGGTCCTGCTCAATACACACAAAGTGTACTAGTGTAATTCTATGGTCAAGATAAACAAATACCAAATTACACTACAACCATACCAATGGTTTGTCCAAAACCATCTTGGTTGTGAGCCTCTACTTATACTCTACAAGGAACTGATAACATGATCTTCTGTGCGACACCACACACCATGTTATCTACAATGTAAAGGATTAGACAATATGCATAAATATAAAATGCAAACAATGATCATGTGATTCTCCTTCACCTCGTAGAATAAACTCGGAGTTAAATCTACCTAACTCAAAGGTGATGTCAGGGATTATTGTATGCATTCACGCATTGTCTAAATTCGCACATACTTCACAGATTGGCTGTCGCTCATCAATTTTGCGAACCCAATAAATGAATGAAAATGCATAAACGAGTCACTATGGTAACCCAGCAATACGTAACCGAACGAATTGGCGGTCGATCGTTGTTTCATCGATCGATGTAGGGCATCGATCGTGAATCAGCCTTTTGTGCTAGGTCAAATAGGATAATGTTTAATGTGTCCACTTCGCGATAAGATAAGGTGCCACCTCGTGATAAGTTCGAAAAGTTAAGGATCATCATCTAGACTTATTCCAAGGCACAAATCTATAAAAAGAGGGGAGGACTCCAACCCAAAGATCATCCATCTTGCTCTCAAAAGTGCTCCCACAATGCCAAAGCTCTAATGTCGTATGCCATCATAACGCCAACGCAACGGCAAGTTCAGAATCTCTTCATCAGCAGCAAGTATTGTTTTTATTTATTATATTCATGGTTTTAATCGTAACGAGGTGAGGTAGGTTTATTGCCTCATCCTCGAGCTTTCGATTTTTGTGATCGTTGTCTCCTACCTCTAACGAGGAGGAGACTCTATAGTGGATTGCCCCTTCGTATGCGGTCAAGGATCATGGGGCCTTGGAGTAGCAACCATTGGATTGTGAACCAAGTAAAAACAATTTGTCTACTTATTTTATTGTCTTTATTTCCACTTTGCTTGCTCTTATTTTAATGTCGAGAAGAAAGTTTCACGTTCGCTATTCACCCCCCCCCCTCCTCTAGCGTGCTTTCGATCCAATAATTGGTATCAGAGTGGGGGCGCTAAGATTTGGTGAAACCACCAATCTAGCACTTTTTTGGCTTTATTTTCGTATTTTTCGATTCGTGAATTCCTCCTATTATTTCTCCCACACTACTAATCTAAGACGAAGTCTTGGTACCCTTTTTTGGTTGTGTATTTGCAAGTATCGATCGAACTATTCGCTTTTGGAGTAGCCTGTGGTAAAACGGGCATAACTTTTATACAAGTTGACCCACAAAACATGCTACCTACCAAATTGAAGCTCTCTCAGAGATCTACACTTCTTACGAGGGGTTACCCTCATAACAAGCTGTCTTCGTCTTCAAAAACCAACGTTTAGTACCCTTTCGGGGACATCGAAGGTCGTAAGTTTCTAGTTTTTGTTTAGGTTCTTATTTTTTTCATTTTTTTCTGTTTATTTCTTATTATTTCCTGCATTACTAATCCAAGACTGAGTCTTGGAATTCCTTTTGGTTTTATTCGTGTTTTGCAAGATAATTAATGGCTCACATTGAGGGGTATAGCACCACCCGACCTCCATTCTTTGACGGAAATGATTTCTGTTATTGGAAAGGTCGGATGAAGTGTTTCTTGAAAACACAAGTCAAGACTTGGATAATAATCCAAACCGACTTTGCTCTACCCACCAATAATCAAGGGGAGCCTTTGGATTTCGACAAATGGACCAACTCAACCAAGAGGCAAATCGAAGTCGATGCAAAAGCAACCCAAATGTTGCAATGCGGCTTGTCCAAGGAGGAGCTCAACCAAATTGGACCGTTCATTAGCGCTAAAGACCTTTGGACCAAGTTAATCAAGCTACAAGAAGGGACATCCGATGCTAAGGTATGCAAAAGAGATTTACTGTTCAATAAATTGTATAATCTAAAGATACAGGATCATGAGACCGCTTCGCAACTCCATAGGTGGATCCAAGACATCTTGAATGATCTACATGCCATCGGACAAAAGGTAGACAATCAGGATATAATAAGGTATACTCTTAATGTTTTTCCTAGGACCACCTTGTGGGCATCCATGGTTGATGCCTACAAGGTTTCTAAGGAACTTTCTAAGATTAGATTAGATGAGCTCTTTTCCGAATTCGAACTTCATGAACAAACTAATGCGATTTGGGCCGAGAGAGGTATTGCATTGCTTGTAGGTCAAAGAAGAAAGGAGAAGGGCAAGCCATCTCCCAAGCAAGAAGAAGGATCCGAACCCGAGGATGAACCCGAGTCCAAATCCAAAGAGGAGGTCGCGATAGTGAACATGGTGCGGAGAATAATTCGAAAAGAAAGGGGACAATCAAAGAACAAAAAGAAGGGGCAATTCAAACCAAAGAAAAAGGGAGCAAAGA
This sequence comes from Wurfbainia villosa, assembly GCA_025175895.1. Lineage (NCBI taxonomy): Eukaryota > Viridiplantae > Streptophyta > Magnoliopsida > Zingiberales > Zingiberaceae > Wurfbainia > Wurfbainia villosa. The sequence goes on from CM046006.1 coordinate 40,292,036, forward strand.
AGGCTTTTCATGCAACTTGGAACAATAAAGATCAAGACAATGACTTAGCATTCATGGCAAAGCCGGTAGAGTCCGAGTCCGAGTCCGAAGCCAAATATGAATCCAACTCCGACTCTGACTCCGAGGATGAATTCGAGTCAAGACTTAAAGTCGGATCAAAAGAAAAGATTAAGGTAAGTCATTCATTAATTGCAAACTTATATCATGCAATTAAGTTGCTAAATAGGAAATTGACTAAGTCCGAGTCTAGGGTTGAGTTGTTACTTGAGGAGGATGAAACCCTCAAGCAAGAGGCTACTCTAACCTCTTCAACTAGTCAAGTTCAAGAGGGAAACTCAACTCAAGTTGAAAAACTTGAGGAGGTGAATTCTCTCTTGAAAGGACGAGTTCAAGAGGTCGAGGCAAGTTTGGAAAGGTTCACGTTGGGATCCAAGAATCTTAACCGACTACTTGGAACTCAAAGAGCCATGTACAACAAAGTCGGACTCAGATTTAGGTCAAGGACTACGAATAGATCTTATATGTCTATCGTAAATCATAGTCATCAATGAGTCTAAGAATGGGACCCAAAAATTTTATTGAACTCACATATAAGGACCAATAAGTTTTGGATTCCCCAGGATCAAGTTCACTTTGTGGATAGACCATATTGGTTCAATGGTCTAGGGGGAGCTAACACTAAAATAGTGTACCCACTCTCTTAAAGTCTTTGCATGTTTAAATTCTTCTTTTAAATTTTAGAATGGTTAGATAGGACCAATAGTTAGTCAACCTTGATAACATAGTATCAGGACGCGGCGAGATGATAGTATGTTAGGAAAACAACGTCTCATGTATTCGAGCTAGATAAGGCGTATCTAGCTTGGTGCACTTGGTTGAGTTGAACTAGCTGAAGCTACCTCACCGTATCCTAAACTAGTTAGACCAAGAAGTAACCCTAAGTGACTTAAGTGATATTTTCTTGAATTTGTCTTTTTCTAAGGAAGTGGTCGTTGTTCTGATCAAAGAAGGCCCCTGTGCCTCGCCACGACCTAGAAGCCAGTTTCTCGAAAAGTTATTTAATGATATAAAGGTTAAATCCGAATCTAACCCAAGGTTGACTATATTTAATCAAGTTCAAATCATCTCACAAAACATATAATGTGAACAAATTCTGAGACACATAGAATAGGTGAGATGTTAAGGATAATTGAAATACACTTAACATAACCTTTTCAAAATGCTACCTATTTTCTCAACTATTGTACTTAACGAATATTGACAACTCTCTAGGCCAAAGTTAGCGCCCCCTACATCTCTTATACTTCATATATTTGACTAAGGGGGAGAGCAAATTAAGCCTAAGGGTTATATTATAAACCTTTAAATTATTGGTACAGAGGGACACACCTCGAACCAATCTATCTAACTACTACTAGATGCATGTTTGGGCTCATAGTTAATTTTTCTTTAATAATTCTGGACATATGTTATTTTTAAACCTCTATTTTATATAAAAACCCCGATACCTTTTTTGATTTATGATAAAAGGGGGAGAAAAGCGAAAGTTAAGGGGGAGTAATAAAAATTTTATTTTATTTTTAAAAAATCAAGGTATCTCTTTCAAAACTCACATAAAGTTAAGGGGGAGGAGTTTTTGAAAGGACGTTTATCATTTACTCTACTTGTTTTATGCTTTAATTTTTCCCTTAACTCTGTATTGGTTTGCCATAGATCAAAAGGGGGAGATTGTTGGTGCAAGAGAACTAGATAATCGAACCTAGTTTTCGATTATGGCAAAGATCCAAAGTTAAGGTCATATTGTTATCTCATGAGCTGAATTAAGTGTGAAGGAAATGGTTAAGCTAAGCCGAAGGTCAGTGACACCTGGAGAATACCGAGTTGGGAAACCGTGGTGGTCGGGCGACACTGGGAGAACTTCATGGGAGTCGAAGAACCCAGGTGAAAACCAGAAGCAAAGCAACAGGTCATAAAGGACCAGAGGTAAGCACGAGTGTGAAGAGAGATGGTAAGGTCATGTCCTCTGTACGGGGACGACCGTAGGCGACGATCCGACTAAGACTTCCAGTGGAAGGTCTAGGTCGAGATCGAATGGTAAGGAACAATCATATTTACCATTTTCCATGCTAACCTCTTACTGCAGGGAAGTGGCCAAGATGAGAGTCGACTGTTAGCTATTTGGCAGTCAACTGTTGCACATCAGTTGATTGATGAAGGGCATCAGTCAACTGATGCCGATGAATTAGCCTTTTGCGCTAGGTCAAATAGGATAATGTTTAATGCGGCCACTTCGCGATAAGATAAGGTGTCACCTCATGATAAGTTCCAAAAGTTGAGGATCTTTATCTAGACTTATTCCAAGACACAAATCTATAAAAGGAGGGGAGGACTCCAACCCAAAGATCATCCGTCTTGCTCTCAAAAGTTCTCCCACAACGCCAAAGCTCTAATGTCGTAATGCCGTCATAACGCCGACGCAACGCCAAGTTCAGAATCTCTTCGTCGGCAGTAAGTATTGTTTTTATTTATTGTATTCATGGTTTTAATCATAACGAGGTGAAGTAGGTTTATTGCCTCATCCTCGAGCTTTCGATTTTTGTGATCGTTGTCTCCTACCTCCAACGAGGAGGAAACTTTATAGTGGATTGCCACTTCGTATGCGGTCAAGGATCGCGGGGCCTTGGAGTAGCAACCATTGGATTGTGAACCAAGTAAAAACAAATTGTCTACTTATTTTATTGTCTTTATTTCCGCTGTGCTTGCTCTTATTTTAACGTCAAGAAGAAAGTTTCACGCTCGCTATTCACCCCCCCCCTCTCTCTAGCGTGCTTTCGATCCAACAACTTCTTTTAGATTCTCACCATTCACTACAAAAATACATCAAAATAGCGACGAAATTTAGCAAAGAAAATAATTGGTCGAAAATTTGCAACAAAATTTGTGACGAATTGAATTTTCGTCGCAAATTAGTAATGAAATTTCTAACAAAATTTTTTTTGTTGCAAACATTAAAACATTTGTAACAAATTAAATTTCGTCGCAAATTTCATTGCAATTTTGCAACGAAATTGATTTTTCGTCACAAATTTGCGATAAAAAATCATATTCATTGCAAAATTTAGCAACAAAATATAAATTCGTCGCAAAATTTGTAATGAAATTGGGATTCGATGCAAAATTTCGGACGAACGAATTATATCGTCGTCGATTTCCCCTAATTACCCCCTTTCCCCTTCCCTCTTCTCACATGCTCACTCTCCTACTTGGCTTGACCTCCGGTATGCATTTTCCATCTCTCCTCTTCCACTATCGCCATCGCTGGAGCACCGACCGACATTCTGCCGTACCTAGTGCCGCTCATTCTGCTTGGCCAGCGACCAATGACTAGTCGTCTCATGAAAGTTCGAGTTCATGACCACAACTCATTGCCCTCCATGGCGATTATCGCTCAGGGAATCGAGGCACCACCTCGACTGGGACTCAAGTCGAGATGCCAGTCGAGGCACCTTGTGTCTACTCAGCCATAGTCAAGGCCAGTCGAGGTGCCGGCTCGACTGGGACTCCAGTCGAGGTGCCAGTCGAGTCGCCTTGCATCTGTGGCCACAACTCGACCACAGTCGATCGCCAGTCGACTCCCATCAGTCGACTGGTCAAAATCCCAGTCGACTGCTCAGTCTCGACTAACTTGCCAAGTGTCAAAATACTTGACCAGTCGACTGGTCCATGACCCCAGTCGACTGATACACCTCAACCATGAGGTTTAACCCAAGTATGATGCCCTCATACTTGCTAGACCACTCTTAGCCTAGACCTAGCCTTGTAGCCACCTCCATCAGCCTCACGCCTATTGGATCCCTCCAAGTCATCCATGACTTGTTCATCCATACGCAAGCCTTCAGGTACTTACATCGGCTATTGTCATGCTGACCGGGTCTACACCGCCAAGGAACATTGGGCTTACGCTGCCAAGACCCACCCTTGGACTTTACGCCGCCAACCATTGGACTTATGCTGCAAAGATTCCACCCTTGGACTTTACAGTGCCAATATCAATACTTGGACTTCCCAATTGCCAAGTACCGATGACTTGGACTTTCACCACCAAGACTACACACTTGGACTTACGTGGCCAAGACTACATCCTTGGACTTTCCATGCCAACTCCATGTTAGACTTTCCAAATGCCAAGCCCCATGCTTGGACATTCCATTGCCAAGTACCCAAGACTTGGACTTTACCATTGCCAAGACCCATGCTTGGACTTTCCATGTCAAGTGTCCCACTTGGATTTCTCCATCATATGGTCAAACCCATATCAATCATATAGCCAACCTATTGTCAAACAATGGTCAACTCATCGTCAAACATCGAAAAACTACTCGAGCCAAACTCGAGTCTGTTGGTGCAGTAGGCACCTAGGTCGAACCTGAGTTTTGATTATAGCAAACGATACAAAGTTAAGCTGATGTCATTATCAAACGAGCTGAATCGAGTGTGCAGAAGATTGCTAAAGCTGGAGCTGAAGGCTAGCGACACCCGGAAGAAGCCGGGTGGTCGGGCGACACTCGAGTGACTTCTGAGGGAGCCGAAGGAATCGAGTGGAAGGCTGGAAGCAAAAGCGACATGGTAAGTATCGAGGTAAGCTCATGTGTGCGAGCGTAAGTGAGGTCGTATCCTCCTTACGGGGATGGTCTTAAGTGTAGATCCGACCAAAGACATCCCATCAATGGTCTAGGTCGAGATCGGACGGTCGAAGTCCGTCGAAATAATGTTTTCTTTGAGCTAACTTTGCCTTGCAGCTAGTATCAGTCAACTGCTAGCTTGGAGGACTCGACTGCCGTCAAACAGTCGACTGCCTGAGGTCAACATTCGACTGATGCTGCCATCAGTCGACTGATGATGGCCATCAGTCGACTGATGATGGCCATCAGTCGACTGATGGTCAATGATCAGCTTCGAGGAGTCAAGGCTTATCACCCCATTTCAAGGAGATTGGTGCTCAATTCTGATTGGCTAGGGTTCCTCTCGAAAAGGGGCTCAAAGGCTATAAAAGGAGGGCCAATCCTAGGGTTTATTAATCAATTCTAAAGCTTACAAAAGCCTCTGCCAAGCTACAACATTTCCGACAACGAAGTGCTTTCTATTCGACATCTAGGTCTTAATTTCTTTCTTATTGTAACGTCGGCTTTAGCTTTTATTTTAAGTTCATTTCTTTAAATCTTTCAGAGCTTTTATCGTATACGAGGAGAGGGGGAGTGTCCCTCTACCTCAAGTTCTTTCCTTCTTGTATCGATTAACTCCTACCTCCAACGAGGAGTTCCTTTAGTGCTTTTGCCCTCCGTACGTGGTCAAGGACCACTAGGGCCTTGGAGTAGTAGCCGAAGGCTACGAACCAAGTAAAAAGAATTGTCTCTTTTACTTATTGCTTATCTTTTCCGCTGCAAATTAATTATCTACTCGGATTTTAAACGAACGAACGAAAAAAAAGTTTTAACGCTATTCACCCCCCCCTCTAGCGTTTCAAATCGATCCAACAATTGGTATCAGAGCCGGGGGTTGCTAAGATTTGGTGAAACCACCAATCTAGCCATTTTACAGATTTTTTTCTTTTTAATTCTGTTTATTTCAGATTTATTTCTCTTTGTTACTTTTACTCCCACACTACTAATCCAAGACGCGAGTCTTGGTACTTTTTTGTGTGTTTTTGTCGTTGCTAGTTTCTTCGTCTTCGTCTCCTTGTGTCTTTTGTTCTAATGGCTCATCTCGAGGGTTTTAGCACCGTCCGACCTCCGTTTTACAATGGAGATGACTTCCGTTATTGGAAGGGTCGGATGGAATTCTTTCTCAAAACCCAAATCGAGATGTGGATCATAATCCAAACGGGATTTACACTTTCGACTAACGAAGTTGGTGAATCCTTGGATTATGACCAATGGACCATTGCGACAAAAAGACTGTTGGGGATCGAACAGCCGGCTAGAGGGGGGTGAATAGCCCTCTTACGATGGATGTCGGAATTCTCTCGTTCATTTTCTCGTCTACACAATCGTTAGCGCAAGCGGAAGCATAAACAATAAAGACAAAGCAATAAACGAAAATACAAACGCTAACAAAGAAGATGTAACGTGGTTCACGGCTACACCGCTAATCCACGATCCCGATTCGTCCGAGGTGAATCACTCCTTCAAAGCCAATCACTATTGGTCTCTCCTTTGCACCAAGCTAGGTGGAGGTAACCTTTACAAATCAAGCACACTCCTTCTTTTACAATAGATGTGAAAGAAAGCTAAGAGAAGGAGTTTGAATCTTGTGGAGCACTTGGATGGTCGTTTAGAACTTGAGCATTAACTTTCCAAAGCTCCACACCCTCTCTTTTTATAGAGAGGGCTGATTTCTTCCCGTTGGCCGCCACCAGTCGACTGCTGCCCTTGGCAGTCAACTGCCGCCACTCCAACGGCCTCCGAACACGTCGGATCCCGACCGTTGTAGTCCAACGGAACACTTGGCAGTCGACTGATGGACCTCACCAGTCGACTGCTGCCTCCGTAGTCGACTGCCCAGTCGGCTTCTGGCGGTTACTGCGCGCGACATCCTCGATGATCAGGGCATAAACCCATCACGGATACGGTCATGAACACACTCGACTCGGAAGCGATGATGCCATTACATGGCAGTCGAGTGGTGCCGTGTGAAACTCAAACTTAACATAAGTTTGAGCTTCCGGTAGTCGGGTAAACCTTAACCCTTGCGGTCAAGTCTCCGACACTCAGCCATTCGGCCAAGTTCACCTAATGAGCTACTTACATTTCACTCATTCTCTCATCTCACTAGAAGTCCCTCGTCGAAGCTCTCTTCGTTCGCGGCCACGTCCCTCGGTAGCATCAGGCGCACTGCTCTGCAATGCTCCTTCGCGTCTCTTGCCTCCGAAGTCTGCTTCCTTGGCTTCACTTCAAGTCATCTCGTCCGGCAGTCCCTCGGCAGCATCAAGCGTACGGATCTGCAATGCTCCTTCTCCGACTCAGGCACAAGGTTGTGAGGGTGAACCCGCCAAGGCTCCATGTACGAATTACTAAGTCCTGCTAGACTCCAATGCACATTTCAAATAACAATATCATCCTAACTTAAACCCTTTGCCACACACATCAAAACCTTATCATGACAAGAGATTGCCCTAACAATCTTCCCCTTTTTGATGTGTGACAATCCGTTTAAGTTAGGTAAAAACATTTGATGAAAATTCTAAGGTAAGAAGGCATGTAAACATAAACATGATATAACAACATGCAACTCCCCCTTAATCCATGAAACTCCCCATAAAAATTTTCTCCCCCTATCATAAGCATAATCATTTCTCCCCCAAAATATATTCCCCGTTACTTAAACATACATTTCTCCCCCTTTGACACCATCAAAAAGATTAAACCTAATTTATAAACTCATGGCATCAGGTCTAATAGAAAGAGAACACCAAAAACATGATTAAAATCTGAAATCAGAAAATATTGGGCTATTTTTCAGGTGAGCGATCGCTATCGATGTAATCGATGGCACAATGGATTACGAAATTACGATTTTAAGTAATTTCAGAAATGTATTAAAAATTCCAGAAAATTCGAAAAATCATGAAATTTGAGGAACATATTTCTTTTAAGTATATCTATTAATGAAAAATAGGTTTTCATGAAAATTCATTAGATTTTCTTGTTTTTTCCAAAAATCCAAAAGCTTTAAAAACCACTAGGTTTTTGATCATTCTAGTATCAAGTTAACTACCTAGTTTTGCATCAAATTGTTTCAAAACATGAATACATAGATTTTAGGGTAAGAAATTGTTTTGAAAACATATGAAATATCCAACCATGATTTTTGGGCAATATGTCTATGAATTAAACATAAGTCTTCCCCATGATTGGTCTATTATTGCTATTTTGATACTTTAAATGACCATCTAAATGCCATAGGCATTAGTGGACATTTGTATCATCCTAACATCTCACCCATGCTAAGTTTCCAATCAAAGTAGCCTATGGTGAGTGTGAGATGCATCCTAGGGGGTATTTGTATATACTTAACCATTATATTCATACAATTCTATCAAGGTTAAGTATCAACCTAACAATCCTCATGATCATAAAGGCATATATCAATTAATTCTACATTATGATCATGAAACACATGTATTCATTGAATTGTTATCATGCATTAGGTATTATGTCATGATAATAAACAACTTATCACCTAAAGCATGATTTAACCCTATTTCTCATGATGACGTGCCAAATCATAAATCATGATTGCACATATACATAGCAATTACATTGATTATCATGATTTAAGCATTATTAACTATTTATAGGCACGTTATCATCACCTAACAATATTTAAAAATGTTGTCCCGCCATCCTAAGTCAACCAAAGATATGATATAGGTCAAGTCCATATGGTTGACTACCCTAGAGTTTTTCTAACCCTTAAGGATGGATTTTGGAATCCAATACAAATTCTTGCCTATGGGGTTCACTAGAAATTCCTTAGGAATCCATTTCCTAGCAATTACTTTCTTCTTATCTTGTCCCCTAGCAATTTGGCATTTATAGGCCTTTTCATTTTTCTTTTCTTTGTATCCTAGGCCTTTCTTATTGAAGCTAGCTCTTTGGCTCCCTATAATCATGTTCAAGGTGTTTGAGCCAATTGTAAACTTTTCTAGGGCTTTGGTTAAATAATCTACTTTCTCTCTTAAAGCCCTATTTTCATCCATACATGCATCATTAACATTAAATGGCATATATTCATGTGAGCATGCATCATTTAAGCTAGAAGAAATATTTTCATTTTCATTTAAGCATGTTTTTTCTAGTTTATTTTCTAGATCCTTAATTTGATCTAGCATGCTCTTATTCTTCTTCTTAGCTCTAAATAAATCCTTAGTTAAGCTAGAGACCATGGAAACTATTTTCTTATGAGTTAGATTCGTTACCATAGTTTCCATGTCCTCTTCTTCTTCTTCGGATGAGGATGATGTAGAGGCTCCCCCTTCAATTGAGCTCTCTCCACTTGAGCTTGATTCTTTATTTTCGGTGGAGGAGCAATCCAAGTCGTCAAATGCCATCAATGCTAGGTTGGTGACAAATGCATTTTCTTCCTCGGATGATGATGAAGATGAGGAGGAAGGGCCATCCCAAGTCTTTGCTTTGAATGCCTTGGCCTTCCCCTTTTCCTTTGTCTTCTTCTCCTCTTTCTTCTTGCTCCCCTTCTTCTTCTTCTTTTCTTCCTTCTTTTTCTTCTCTTCCTTGCTCTTGTTTAGGAGGGGACAATTATCCCTTATGTGTCCCTCTCCTTGGCAATTGTAGCAAATGATTTTCCCCCTTGGTCTTCTATTCCTATCATTTGATTTGTTAAAATGAAAACCTTTTAAAGCACGTCTTACCCTCCTTACCATATATGCTTCTTCGGTGCTATCCATGGAGGAGGATGAGGATGCTTCATCATCGGAGGAAGAGGGGATCTCCATCTTCTTCTTCCCCTTGTTTGCCAACAATGCTACTCCTCTTGAGGGTTGTATTTTTGGCTCTTCTTGTATTCCTTCAAGCCTAGATTCATGTAATTCCATAGTGGAGAAAAATTCATCTAGAGTACTTACCTCTAGATTCTTTGAAATGTAAAATGAGTCCACCATTGAACTCCACTTGGATGATCGGGGGAAAGCATCTATGGCCTTCATTATCATATCGCGATTGGAGAGCCTTTCTCCTACACTTGTTAGTCCAATTAAAATTTCTTTGAATCTAGAATGCAAAGAAGTTACCTTTTCTCCCTTTTCTAATTTAATGTTGGATAGTTGGGAGCGGAGGAGATCTCTCCTTGCTAGCTTCGCCTCGGATGTGCCTTCATGAAGCTCAATTAGCTTCTCCCACATCTCCTTGGCACTTAGGCATTCTCCTATTTGGTTGATTTCTTGTTGGGGGAGCACATTGAAGAGATGATGCTTGGCTTTTGAATTTACAAGGTGCTCTTCCCTTTGCCTTTTGGTCCACCTAGATTTCTCTATTGGCTTCCCCTCTTCATCCCTAGGTAAAACGAAACCGGATTCCATTGTAATCATAATATCAAAATCCGTTTCGAAAAATACCTCCATTCGCTTCTTCCACCAAGCGAATTCTCCTTCAAACTTTGGTGGATGGATGTTTGAGCCGGCCATTTTGATGTAGAGCTTGTTGCGGCGATTAGTCCTCGACAAGCGACTTGGCTCTGATACCACTTGTTGGGGATCGAACGACCGGCTAGAGGGGGGTGAATAGCCCTCTTACGATGGATGTCGGAATTCTCTCGTTCGTTTGCTCGTCTACACAATCGTTAGCGCAAGCGGAAGCATAAACAATAAAGACAAAGCAATAAATGAAAATACAAACGCTAACAAAGAAGATGTAACGTGGTTCATGGCTACACCGCTAATCCACGATTCTGATTCGTCCGAGGTGAATCACTCCTTCAAAGCCAATCACTATTGGTCTCTCCTTTGCACCAAGCTAGGTGGAGGTAACCTTTAAAAATCAAGCACACTCCTTCTTTTACAATAGATGTGAAAGAAAGCTAAGAGAAGGAGTTTGAATCTTGTGGAGCACTTGGATGGTCGTTTAGAACTTGAGCATTAACCTCCCAAAGCTCCACACCCTCTCTTTTTATAGAGAGGGTTGATTTCTTCCGTTAGCGCCACCCGGTCATTGCGCCCTTAGCGATCGGTATCGCCCTCAATGACCTCGAACACGTCGATCGCATGGCCGTTGTAGTCAGCGGAACACTTGACGGTCGGTGATGGACCTCACCCGGTCATTTGTTGCCATATCCGTCGGCGCCCGATCGGCTACAGCGATTTGTGCGCGACATCCTTTGGCGATCATTGCCATTCCATAGCGATCTCTGCGCATAAACCCATCGATCGAATACCGGTCGAACACACTCGACTCGGAAGCGATCATTGCCATTACATACCCTTGCGGTCAAGTCTCCGACACTCAGCTATTCGACCAAGTTCACCTAATGAGCTACTTACATTTCACTCATTCTCTCATCTCACTCGAAGTCCCTCGCCGAAGCTCTCTTCGTTCGCGGCCACGTCCCTTGGCAGCATCAGGCGCACGGTTCTGCAATGCTCCTTCGCGTCTCTTGCCTCCGAAGTCTGCTTCCTTGGCTTCACTTCAAGTCATCTCGTCCGGCGGTCCCTCGGATGCTCTAAGCGCCGCGGCTCTGCCAAGTCATCCTTCTCCGACTCAGGCACAAGGTTGTGAGGGTGAACCTGCCAAGGCTCCATGTGCGAATTACTAAGTCCTTCTAGACTCCAATGCACATATCAAGTAACAATATCATCCTAACTTAAACCCTTTTCCACACACATCAAAACCTTATCATGACAAGAGATTGCCCTAACAAAGACAAGTCGAAGCCGACGCTAAGGCAACTCAAATCCTTTAATGCGGCTTATCCAAGGAAGAGCTAAATCGCGTCGGCCCCTTCATAAGCGCAAAGGACCTTTGGACAAATCTAGTGGAGCTACACGAAGGGACCGATGAAGCCAAGGTATGTAAGTGTGATCTTCTATTCAATGAAATATATAACCTAAAAATGTAGGAACATGAGTCGGTGACGCAACTCCACGCCCGTGTCCAAGACATAGTCAACAACCTACACGCAATCGGGCAAAAGGTCAAAAACCGCGACCTTATATGGTATGTTCTAAACTCTTTTCCGAGGACTACCTTGTGGGCATCCATGGTCGATGCCTACAAAGTCTCCAAGGATCTTTATAAACTTAGGTTAGATGAACTCTTTTCTGATTTCGAACTTCATGAGCAGTCTAACTCGGAACCCGAGAAGGGTATAGCACTTTTTGCAGGTTCGAGGAAGAAAACCGCAAGAAAGTCACCCCCGAAGGAAGAAGAGGATGAGTCGGATTCGGAGGTCGACTCGGAAATGGAAGCTGAACTAGTCAACCTAGTTCGGAGGATAGTCAAGGGCTGAAAATGAGCCGTCACTCGACCCAACGAAGGTAAGCCTAAAAGTTCAAACATAAGATGTTATGAATGCAACAGGTTTGGACACATTAAGTTCGAATGCCCAGAACTCAAGAGCACGACACCAAAACATAAAAAGGCACTCAACGCTACTTGGGAAGAAGCTTCTGAGGAAGAAGACAATGATCGAGTCCTTATGGCTAAACTGGTGGAATCGGAGATGGAGTCGGAACCGGAACCTGAATCGAAAACCGAAGACGAGTCGGACTGTGAAACACTATTCAAGACAAGCCACGGATACGCATCCGGTTCAAAAGATACACTCAAGGTGAGTCAGTCTCTTATTACTACTCTTTATAATGCAATTAAGTTTTTAAATAAAAAGTTAGCTAAGTCCAAGTCCAAGGTCGAGACCCTGGTTGAGGAAGTTAAACTCCTCAAACACGAGGTCTCCCTAACCTCTTCGACTAGTCGAGTTCAAGAGAAGGACTCAACTCGGGTTGAAAAACTCGAAGTTGAGAACTCACTCTTGAAAAGTCAAGTCGAAGATCTTAGGAATACATTGGAAAGGTTTACTTTGGGATCCAAAGGACTTGACCTCCTACTTGGATCGCAAAGAGCCGTGTACAACAAGGCCGGACTAGGTTTTAGCTTAAACACGACCAATAAGTCGTATATGTCGATTGTAAGTCGACATAAAAAACGTGTCCAAGCATGGGTCCCTAAGACCACCTTGATTTCAAACTTAGGATCAAACCAGTACTGGGTTCCCAAGGACCAAATCCACTATGTGGAGAGACCAAATCGATTCAACGGTCCAGGGGGAGCTAGTACGAAATTTGTTTGCGTTTTAACTTAGAAATTGCATGCTTTGGTTTTTATTTAGTTTGATTTTTCTTTTTAGAATGGTTAGATAGGACTATAACTCGTCAATACTTGATAACATAGTACCAGGACGCGGCGAGATGATAGTACGCTAGGAAAGCGGAGTCTTGTGTATTCAGGCTAGATAAGGCATATCTAGTTCGGTGCACTTGACTGAGCGGAACTAGCTGAAGCTACCTCGCCGTATCCTAGACTAGTTAGACCATGAAGTGGTCTTAGGTGAGTCAAGTCTCTATTTTCTTGAAAATGGCTTTGTCTAAGGAAGTGGTCATTTTTCCGATCAAAGAAGGCCTCTGTCCCTCGCCACGACCTGGAAGCCATGATCTTGAAAAGGTGACTTGATGAGCCTAAGGTCAAATCCGAATCTAACGCAAGGTTGACAAGTGTTTAAGTCATTAAATTTAATTCAACTAAAATTGGAAGTCATCTCACAAGAACATATAGGATTAACATGTTTGATCATGTAGACATGGGTGAGATGATTTAGGTTAATAATTTTCAACCAATTTTTTAAATCCAATATCCGATCCAACTACCTTGCGTGTAGGATCATTGGATGTTGGACAGTGGTTGCTCCCGACACATGATCGGGGATCAACTCAAGTTTTCGAAGCTTCGATTCAAACGACAAGGATCGGTAGCCTTCGGAAATAACGGCAAGCTCAAAATCATCGGATCAGGTGATATTGAGCTTAACTCAAATTTTGTCATTCAAAACGTTTTATTAGTAGAAAATTTTCAATATAATCTTCTCAGTGTAAGCCAATTGTGTGATAATAACTATAAGGTCATATTTCTAGAAAATGAATGTGTAATTAATACAAACGAAACCTCTAAAACAATTCTTAAAGGGACTAGAAATAACAACATTTACACTATCAACTTAATTAACTCCTCAACTAAGTGTCTTATGACACGGCAAGAGGAATCATGGTTGTGGCACCGACGACTCGGTCACTCCAAGACTCATCCACAAGATGAGTCGAGTGATTTAGTCAGAGGTTTGCCTAACCTCAACAACTTGGATAATAAAATATGTAATGCTTGTCAACAAGGTAAACAATCTAGGACACAACATCAACTAACTAGTCAAGAACGAACCAAAAGTGTGCTTGAGCTCCTACACATGGATCTATTTGATTCACACAGAGCTAAGTCACTTAACGGAAGTCATTATTGATGACTACTCTAGATTTACTTGGGTTAGGTTCATCAAACACAAAAGTGATACCCTAGGTCAATTAATCAACCTATTTAAGTTAATAGAAAATCAACAAAGCATTAAAATCAAAAGACTTAGGACTGATCATGGTGGTGAATTCGAAAACCATAGGTTTACAGAGTGCAGAACCTAAATGGATACCACCATGAGTTCTCTTGCCCTAGAACTCCACAACAAAATGGCCTAGTAGAACGCAAAAATAGAACCCTACAAGAAGCCGCTAGGACAATGCTTAATGAGTATAACCTACCCGATAGGTTTTGGGCCGAAGCCGTGAGTACGGCATGCTATGTCCAAAATAGGATCCTTATGGTAAAGAGGCACCTTAAGACCTCATACGAGATTTATCACGATAAAATACCTAACATCAAGTATTTTAGGGTATTTGGGTGTAAGGTACATATCCTAAACACTAAAGATTACCTAGGGAAATTTACATCCAAAACTACGACCGGAATCTTTCTAGGATACTCGACTACAAGTAGAGCTTATAGAGTATATAACCATGACACCCTTAGAGTCGAGGAAACTATCAATGTAGTATTCAATGAAGGACACGAACCTACAAAACCCCCGGCAACCCCAATTAGCGAGCCGATTCATATTAGACCTAACTCTGATCCGGAGGTCAGGTCTAGTGACCTAAGTCAACCAAGTCACTCTATTGATCAAGTGATAGATGACTCCAACCAAACTAGAACTCAAACAAGCCATCCTATGGATCAAGTTATAGACTCAAACCCAAATCCAACTAGGACTCAAACGAATCATCCTATTCACCAAGTGATAGGTGATCCAAGTCTAGGAGTTCGAACTAGAACCTCATACAGAAACCTTAGTCAAATATCTTTGATTTCTAAAATTGAACCCAAAACTATTGACCAAGCTCTTCTTGATCCCGATTGGATTATTACAATGCAAGAAGAGTTGGCTCAATTCACTAGGAACGAAGTATGGGAATTAGTACCACCACCTAAAGATAAAACAATCATTGGAACAAGGTGGGTGTTTAGATATAAAATTGATGATAAAGGTGAAGTAGTTAGAAATAAAGCTAGACTAGTTGCTAAAGGGTTTAGTCAAGTCGAAGGTTTAGATTACGACGAGACCTATGCCCCAGTAGCTAGATTAGAGTCCATTCGAATGCTATTAGCATATGCAGCACATTGAGGATTTAAATTGTTTCAAATGGATGTGAAATCTGCATTCTTAAATGGATACATTAAAGAAGAAGTTTACGTTAGTCAACCCCCCGGTTTCGAAAGTTTAGACAAACCCGATCATGTCCTTAGATTAAAGAAAGTGCTATATGGACTTAAACAAGCTCCACGAGCTTGGTACGAGAGACTTTCGATTTATCTTAAGTCCAAAGGCTTTAACCAAGGTGTAGTTGACCCAACCCTTTTCGTAAAAACCTTAGGTAAAGACATATTCATAGCCCAAATCTACGTAGATGATATTATTTTCGGAACCACCAACTCAATCCTACTAAATGAGTTTATTTCACTTATGGAAAGTGAATTTGAAATGAATCTAGTAGGCGAATTAAGTTTCTTCTTAGGATTACAAATTAAACAAACTAAAGATGGAATATACCTACATCAACGCAAATATACTAGGGAATTAATTAAATGCTTTAGAATGCAAGACGCTAAAATTATTAATACCCCAATGGCAACTAATGTTAATATAGAAGAAGTAATTGGAAACCAAATTGATTTAAAATACTATAGGAGCATAATAGGGAGTCTCCTTTACTTAACTGCAGACTGATATCTTATTTGCGGTAAAGTGAGTATGCATGAGGTTTCAAACTTGTGCCAAGGAGTCTCACCTAATTCTAGTCAAGTGTATCCTTAGATATCTAAAGGGTACACTTAATGTCGGTATTTGGTATCCTAGATCTACCGAGTTCGAACTAACCAGCTACTCCGATTCGGACTATGCCGGTAGTAAGCTCGATAGAAAGAGCACGAGTGGTTGTTGTCAACTTCTCGGCTCGAGTCTAGTGAGTTGGTGCAGTAGGAAGCAACACTGTGTTGCCTTATCTACCACTGAAGCCGAATACATCGCGATGGGTGAGTGTGTCACTCAACTTCTTTGGATGAAACACACTCTCCGCCACTTTAAGTTAGACTTTACGAATACTAAACTTCACGTAGATAACATTAGTTCAATTAATCTTACTAAGAATCCGATATGTCACTCTAGGACCAAACATATAGAAGTCAAACACCATTTCATTCGAGAACATGTGGCCAACGGAGCCATACAACTCGAATATGTCGAATCGAAGTCTAACTTAGCAGACCTATTTACTAAACCCCTACCCGAAGCCGAATTTAGTCTATTAAGATGAAAATTGGGCATGTGCGTAATAGAATAGGAACTTGCAGATTATATTTTCTTACTACTATTTCTTAAATTTCATTTTCATGGAACTAGCATAGGACATACCTTAGATATCATGCACCTAAAGATTTAAGGAGCCAATACATCTCACAACACATAGGACTAATGTGTTTGTGTACTTAGCCACGTAGATGGGCGTGAGATGTTAGGACCTTACTCCTGGTTCCAGATGTAGAGCTAGTGCATCGCCATGAACCACGGAGTATAATCATACATACTAACCGACTCTGACCAGGACTGGTTGATCTTTTATATCAATCAAGCCAGATATGAGTCAAAAATTTTATAGATGAACTTATTTTCAATATATTATTTTCAAAATAATTTGGAACATGTTTGGACTTTAAATTTAACACTTATTTTTGTTTTCCACATACACCCTCACTTTTTTCGATATATGGCAAAAGGGGGAGAAAAAGGCCAAAGTTAAGGGGTCAAATTTTTAAATTTTTTGGTTTAACTCTTACTTTATATTTAAACCAAAAGTTAACTTTAAGTTTTGAAAAATTATTAAAGGGCCAAGTTAAGAAGAACTCTTAACTTAAACGTTTTACTAAGGCCAACTTTAAGTAATTACTTAAAGCAACCCTCAAGGGGAGGATTAAGGTCTTTCTTCAAGACTCACCCTCGGTCAAGGGGGAGGTTTCCTCAAGGGAGAGTACTTGAAGAAAATCCTTACTACTCCAACTTAATCTTCTTTATTTTTTGTTTGTTTCTAATGCACATTATTCTTCATGCTTGCTATTTACTTAACTTTGTATGTGGGTTTGCCATAAATCAAAAAGGGGGAGATTGTTGGTGCAGTAGGCACCTAGGTCGAACCTGAGTTTTGATTATAGCAAACGATACAAAGTTAAGCTCATGTCGTTATCTCACAAGCTGAATCGAGTGTGCAGAAGATTGCTAAAGCTGGAGCTGAAGGCTAGCGATACCCGGAAGAAGCCGGGTGGTCGGGGGACACTCGAGTGACTTCGGAGGGAGCCGAAGGAATCGAGTGGAAGGCCGGAAGCAAAAGCGACATGGTAAGTATCGAGGTAAGCTCGTGTGTGCGAGCGTAAGTGAGGTCGTATCCTCCTTACGGGGATGGTCTTAAGCGTAGATCCGACCAAAGACATCCCATCGATGGTCTAGGTCGAGATCGGACGGTCGAAGGTCGTCGAAATAATGTTTTCTTTGAGCTAACTTTGCCTTGCAGCTAGTATCGATGCCGCTACTTGGAGGACTCATCATCAAACGGCTGATCGCTCGAGGTCGATTCGATTCGATCGATGTCGCATCGGTCGATCGATGATGGCCATCACCGATCGATGGTCAATGATCAGCTTCGAGGAGTCAAGGCTTATCACCCCATTTCAAGGAGATTGGTGCTCAATTCTGATTGGCTAGGGTTCCTCTCGAAAAGGGGCTCAAAGGCTATAAAAGGAGGGACAATCCTAGGGTTTATTCATCAATTATAAAGCTTCCAAAAGCCTCCGCTAAGCTACAACCTTTCCGACAACGAAGTGCTTTCTCTCCGACATCTAGGTCTTAATTTCTTTCTTATTGTAACGTCGGCTTTAGCTTTTATTTTAAGTTCATTTCTTTAAATCTTTCGGAGCTTTTATCGTATACGAGGAGAGGGGGAGTGTCCCTCTACCTCAAGTTCTTTCCTTCTTGTATCGATTAACTCCTACCTCCAACGAGGAGGAGTTCCTTTAGTGCTTTTGCCCTCCGTACGTGGTAAAGGACCACTAGGGCCTTGGAGTAGTAGCCGAAGGCTACGAACCAAGTAAAAAGAATTGTCTCATTTACTTATTGCTTATCTTTTCCGCTGCAAATTAATTATCTACTCAGATTTTAAACGAACGAATGAAAAAAAAGTTTTAACGCTATTCACCCCCCCCTCTAGCATTTCAAATCGATCCAACAGAGTCTGGTCAATCGTGACATGGGTTGATTGCACCAACAATCTCCCCTTTTTTGATGTTTGACAAAAACCAAACACCTTTGAGTTAGAACACTAACTCAATCCAATCCTCCCAATTGTCCAAATTGGGAATTCCAAATTCTCACTCAAATTCTCTCCCTTTTTGACATACATCAAAAAGGCTCTCCCCAAGGGTATCAATGTCTCATATCCCAATGAGATCTTACAATCTCCCTCTTGGTCCAAAAATATCTAGGACGCCTTCACTCTTCCTAGTGATAAGTCTCATATCACTAAATGAGAGGCCATCCTCATTCTCCAATCTTCTCCCATTCTCTAAATTCTCCCCCTTATGAGGAAGAATACATCCATCATCCCATGATGGATAACCTCCCCCTAAAGGGTTGCTCCCTCTTAACCATTGCACCAACAATGTCCTTGAAGAGTTTCTAAGCCAATAGAAACCTTAAACCATCAAAATTAAGGTCGAAAGTTCAAACTTGATCTTTCGCACACCTTAAAATTGATATACTCCCTAAACAATTCTCCTAATCCATATCCAATGGATTTTCACCCTTTATAATGCTTTCCAAAGCATATCCTATGGTTATGAGCAATAAGGGTAGCCTAACATAGCTGAAACATGGGCTAAACAATCTTGTTTATCCGAAATTAGCATTGGCAGTCGACTTTGTCGGTCAACAGTCGACTGCCCTTGACGCCAGCCGATTGTCATCCATGGCAGTCGATTGATTTCTGCAAGTGCAGAAATCAAGTTCAAAAATTGAAATTCAAAAATACATAGGTAATTATATGTAATTTGAAAAATAGTGAAACTTCATATGTATAATACTTATAACAATCATAATGGGTGAAAAATATTTTAAAAATAAAATACCCATTAAATAGTGAGATTGATACAAAATTCAAAACCATTGATAACTTCAATGTT
Source organism: Wurfbainia villosa (assembly GCA_025175895.1). NCBI lineage: Eukaryota > Viridiplantae > Streptophyta > Magnoliopsida > Zingiberales > Zingiberaceae > Wurfbainia > Wurfbainia villosa. The sequence continues at coordinate 40,311,421 of CM046006.1, forward strand.
TTTGACCTATTTTGTGTCAACTTCTTCAATGGTGACTTCTATCAAAAGATATACTATACCAAGATTTTTCAAAATAATTTTAAAATCTTTTATTGAACCATGGTCTATGGTCTTAATGCACATGACTTGTACATAAGCTTTCCTCTTGATTCATCCATGGTATAAGATGAGTTTGAGTTCATATAAATGCAAGAACTATGCATCTTGAACTTAACTCATTTCCTAGCATCTCACATGTGTCTAGGGTGTATCAAAACACACACAAGTCAAATGTTCTTATGAGATGTGGGTTTTGTTCATCCTAAACTAAGGTTTCATGCATTTTTCTAAGGCAACACTATTTGATTCCCTTATACATGAGACTTCAAATCATGTCATAGTCCTTAAATCAATTTTCATTAATCCTAAATGCATGAATGATGATTATGACATAAATGATAACATAAATAAGACATGTGCCAATAATCATAATGTCATGGCATAAGTTGAAATCTAAAAACTAACATTACATAAAAACTTAGACCTAAACATTATCATGACATTTAATGATAAAAATAAGAATGATGTCATGCAATGGCATAAGGTAAACAAATCATGGCAAATAAAATATAAAGGTATAAGAATACCTAAGTTTTAGTATTAGTTGTCATTTGTTGGGATTAACTTCATTTTGTCATAATACTACTCATCTCCCAAGTGTGCCAAAATCAAAAAATGGCACACCAAGATATCTAAACCTAATTGTGTCAATTTAATTGATTTTTCAACTTCCATGAATTATATTGGCACATCCTAAAATCCTTTAGGATTAAATTCAACCTTATTTCCAAAGTATCCCATTACCTTAGAAATGTCCTAAAGTGCCAACATTGCTATGAGTTGGTTAACTACCCATCCATCCAAGGTTGACACAACCTAACCCATTTAGCGTGAGGGAATCATGCTGCTAGGAGCCCAATACCTATTGGAGCTCCTTGGGTTTACAAGGTATTCACTAAGGATGACCTCTCTTGATACCTTCCTAATGACCCTCCTAGGCTTAGAAGCTTTGGTCATTGTGGTCTTACCTAGGTTAACTCTAGGGGTAACTCCCCTTGTAACCTACTTTGTGGCTTCCCTAGGTTTCCTTGAAATCTTAGCCACTAGGCACACACCATGGTTAGCCTTAGGGATAACTTCCCTAGTAACTTTGGTTTTCCTAGACCTAGATTTAGTTCCATAATCAAATGGAACATTGTGGTAGGTCTCCTTGGGCTTAGGTTTGTGACCCAATCCTTTCTTGCCCTTAGGTGGACCTTGATTCCTAGACCCTAGGCTTTGATCATTAGACCCCTTAATTTGATTTTTCATCTTTCTAAGGGTCTTTTCTAATTTCTCAAGCCTTGACCTCAAGGCTTAGTTTTATAACTCTAATCTTCCCAATTTTGATTGTTCATTGATCTTTTGGGAATGGTTCTTCTTCTTAGGCTTATGTCTATGGTTCTTAGGATTAATGACTAAATGATCTTCTACCTTTCTAATTGCTTCCTTAGGTAGAATTGTTTTTGAGATATTAGTTCCAAATTTCTCCTTAGTTCTAAAATTATCACTCTTAGCACCTAGGCAATAAAATTTATTTCTACTAGCATGCTTTTTGATATTAAAACTTGAAGGTGCGTTAATAAAAGATACCTTAGGGTTTGCTTTAGAAGCTCCCCCTACATGTGATGCTCCTTCTTTGTTTTTCTTCCTCCCCTTAGGGCATTGACTTCTATAATGCCCCTTTTGTTGGCATTTGAAGCAAATGATGTGCTCCTTGATCTTAATGGTTGGGGCTCCAGCATTCTTTGACTTTTGATTGACTTTTGGTGTCAGCACTTTCTCCTTGGCTAATTTTGGGCATTTATTCTTGTAATTCCCTTTCTCTCTGTTGGTGCAATCGACCCAGGTCACGATTGACCAAATTCAAGTAGGACTCGAGTAGGGTTTTGATGTTCCATAATGGTTTACAATGTGGTTTAACCACATGACTAGTGGATGGTATGCGACATCCAAGGTCATATAAGAGAGATTTTTGAATAAATCCAAGTCGGTCAAGGTTGACCGGACACTTGGTGTGGAGAAGTCCAAGTATAGAGACTTGGTAAAGAAAAGTCCGAGTATGGTGACTTGGCAAGGAAAAGTCCAGGTATGGATATTTTGCAAGAGAAAATCCAAGTCGGTCAAGGGAGGCCAGATACTTGGTGTTGGAAAGACCAACGGGGAGTTGGCGAGGGAAGTCTCAACAGGTCTGGGAGACCATGTCTAGCACTGAAGTCCCAGATGAGGAGTCTTGGCAATGAAGTCCCGGAGGCATGGCTTCTTAGCAGTGAAGTCCCGGACGAGGAGTCTTGGCAAGGGAAGACTCGGCTGATTAGGGAGATCGAGCTTGCCAAAAGGTGAAGTCCCGTAGGCGAGGCCTCTTGGAAAAGGTAGATCCGAGAGCATGACGATAGCCGATGGAACACTACACAAATAAGCAAATTTGGCGACGAATTTTGCAATGAATTTTGAAAAAAAAAAATCTTTGCAAAAATTTTTTGCAACAAAAAAAATTTCGATGCAAATAATTTGCCGCCAAATTCTGCAACGAAAAATAAAAATTTGTCACTAAATTACAACGAATAAGATTTTTGTTGCAAAATTCGTCGCCAAATTTGCGATGAAAAAAAAATTCGTCGCCAAAGTATAATAAACATATTTCCATGAATAAAATTAAATTTGGCGACGAATATTTTTTCGTCGCCAAATCTGCTACGAAAAAAAAATTCGTTGCAAAATTTTCAAGATCAGTCGACTAACAAATACAATCAATCGACTAAATATATGACCAGTTCGACTGATCGGTCGGCTATCAAAGGTTCTGTAATGTGCTACAGTAATGGTAGTCGACTGCCAAGTGAGGAGTCGACTACTCAGTCGACTACGAAATGCTCTGTAAGGTGCTACAGTACCATCAGTCGACTGATGTTGAAAATCTATTTTGTCGACGCATTTTTTCATGCATCAGTCAATTGATACATAAATTTTTACAGCGAAAATAGTTTTTTCGTTGCAAATCTGGAAAAATAAAAAAAATTATAAATTATACTTTTTTCCCTGTTTTACAATAAACACACAACAATATAAACAAATTTAGACATCAAACTTTAATACGGAATTAATATATATATAACAAACCTAAACGAACTTACAAATACATAGATATCGTATGTGATAAGTCAAGTAACATTTAAATACAATAAATAAATTCAAAGGTAACCACCATCATCACAATCATCATCAAAAAATATATCATCATTGTCATTATTACAGAGATCAGGAGGAGGAGCAGATCCAGAAGGAGGAAGTTGACTTGAACTAGACGTTAATTGAAGATGTTGCATAATGAACATTTGTTGCCTTTGAAATTCATTCATCTTTTCATTTAAGTCTTTTACTTACTGAGCGTTTTCTCTCGATTTAGTTTCCTTCTACGCTAGTAACTCCCTCAAATGATTAACCTCTTCGGTTAATTGAATTACTTGTGCTTTTGATGTCGGGGAGGATGAAGAAAAAGCACCAGGGACTCTATAGGATCGGCTCAAAGAACTGAGTCCAATTATTCTTTAACTTTTCGGCCCTCTAGTTGCTTCAAGCCATAAATTTATATTGCGAACAGAAGGCTCAGATTCAACTGCATCATCACTTGCACTCAAATTTCTCTGTGAAAGTTCATTGTATTTCTCCTGTTGTGAAAGAAAAAAAATAAATACTAACATAAGATTTAAATTTTTAAAATTACAAACCTTCATTGTTCTAGCTCTTTCCCCACTCCACATCTTATCTTTCTTTTGGAATGTACAGGTGAAAGTGTCTATAAATAATGGCTCAGTCTCCGTCTCCTGGGCCTAAACAAATAGTTGAAAGATCGCACTTGAAGGCTAGCGCAAGGATGAAGAGTCATGGACTCGAGGGATCTGGGAGGCGTGAGGCTGATGGAAGTGAGTTGAAGGCTTAGGTCTAGGCTTAGGGTGAGTATTAAGTATGAAGGGATCATACTTGAGGTGTTAAACATCAGTGTAGAGGTATAACAGCCAACTACCAGCTCGGTTCAATCGACTAGGCTTCGTTTGTAGGCAAAAAAAGCAAGGTGACCTCGACCAGCACCTCGACTGTGGTATCAGTCGAGGCAGTGCCTCGACTGGTGATTCTTTCACTCGAACAGAAGCAAGGCATAGTTGAGAGCCACCTCGACTAGGGTAGCATGCCTTGAGTAGAGATCCATAGCAGTCGAGGCGACGCCTCGATTGGACCATCACCTCGACTGGTTAGGGGACTATGCATGAGAGGATTCACTTAGAAGCGAGGCAGGCTCGACCAGTGCCTCGACTAGAGGCTAGTCGAGATGGCACCTCAACTGGACATCTCGACTGGCACCTCGACTGGGTTTAGAACGGATGTGGAAACAGCTGCTCAGACGCAAGGAGGACTCGACTGACACCTCGATTGGGGTATTAGTCAGGGGCGGCGCCTCGATTGGCGAAGCGATAGTTGCATATCAGAACGCTTCGACGGGGCTCTATAAGAAAAAGCTTGAGGAGGTCTTCGAGCTAGGTTTTGGAGGGGCGATTTAAGACGAGGTGTTGCTGCATTTTAGGGCCTTCAAAATCATCCCAAAGAAACCAACAAGTAAGGATTCAAAATCCCTAATTTGCAAAGTGTGTTCACTTGTTCTTCCATTTGCTTTTGTTATTGTTCTAGTTGCTTTTTGTATCTTGTTCTTATTATTGTAAGAGACTAGTAAGAGGTTTCTCCACCTCCGGTGTGTCACTGAGAATGAGAAGTTTGATAGTAGTGGTTTGCATCACTAAAGCTCGCTAGGGCTCGACCGTGGAGTAGGAACTAGGGTTCCGAACCACGTTAAATCCGTGTGTTATTGTGTGTATTCATATTTGTATTCGTATTTTTGCTACGTACTAATGATTGTAGACAAGCACATTGAATTCCATCATCGATTAACATGAATTTTTATTCACCCCCCCCCTCTAGTGATACCAACGGTCATTCAAGTGGTATCAGAGCCCGGTTGTCTCTAAGAAGAAGAAGATGCTTCGATATCTACAAGTTGCTCTTCAATCGGACTAACCGTTGAGGGAGCTAAAGCTAGAGGCAATGGAATTTGAAGATGAATTTGGGCGTGATGTTCGATTTCCACCACCCTATGGATTTTGAGGTTTTTCTCAATGGAGGATGATGACTGAATTCTTCTTCCAAATGAACATAGAGGAGTGGTTCGCACTAACAGAAGGGGAGAACTCTAGACCGGAGTAAATGGACTGAGGGGGAAGTCCAAATATTTGAAGCTAATGAAAAGGTAATGAACATTTTAGTTAATTTAATACCTAACAACATTTTTTGCAAATTAAGGAAGTTCGTGGATGCCAAAGAATTATGGAACAAATGTGCTAAGCTCAATGGTGAAACCTCCATGATTCAAGAAGATGAGGATAAACCCAAAGAATTGGAATGCTCATCTTCTCAAGAAGGTGATGATTCGGAAGATGACAGGTGTTCAACTTCCGAGATTGAAAGAATTATGGAAGTCTCCACTTCATGAATTGAGGGGGAGATTAGATGTTCAACCCCGGAACAAGAGCAAGAGGAGGAGCCTTTTACCTCCGGGAGAAATGAAGAAGAAGTCCAAAATTCACCTACCATTCAAGAAGGTAACTCAAATACAATTCATAAAGATAAAAGTCATATAACATGCTTTGAGTGTAGGGAAGTAGGGCACTATATAAGTAAATGTCCAAAAAGGGTAAAAAAGGCTCAACCGACACCAAGGGTCAAAGAAAAGTCAACATAAGCCAGAGTTCAAATTCGTAAGAGCAAGGAGCATATAATATACTTCAAGTGCAACAAACGGGGACACTACCGGAGCCATTGTCCTAGGGGGATGCACCCTCAGAAGGGCAAAGGAGAGAGTTCAAATGTAGGGGGAGCTAAGGCAAACCCTAAGGTAAATTTAAATAATGCTCTTTCTTTACGTAATGTTAGAAAGCATGATGATAATTTTAATGCACTTGCTATTTTTCATGAAAAGCATGCTAAAAATAGATTTTATTGTTTAGGTACTAAGCATGTCAATTTACCTAAGGGCAATGCTAGATCAACCTTACCTAAGGATAGGAAGGTAGAAAACAACAAGTTAGACATTAACCCTAAATGGACTAGACATATGCCTAGGAAGAAGAATATCTCAAGAAACAATGGAAATTCAAAAATTGAGGTATTAGAAAAGGAAAATCAAGCTTTGAGGTCAAAGCTTGAAAAAATGGAGATGACCCAAAGGAAGATGGAAAACATGATTATAGGGTCAAATGGACAAAACTTAGGTGTTTGTAGGAAAGATTTAGTTAAGGGCAAGGAAGGTTTGGGTCACAAGCCTAAGCCCAAGAAAACCATACAAACCTACCACAATGTTCCATTTAATTATGGAACTAGTACTAGGTCTAGGAAAACCAAGGTCACAAGGGAAGTCATTCCTAGAGTTGACCATGGTAAGTGTCTAGTGGCTAAGGTTTCAATGAAACCTAGGAAAGCCACTAACAAGGTTACAAGGGAAGCAATCCCTAGGGTTAACCTTGACAAGACCAAAATGACCAAGGCTTCCAAGCCTAGGAGGGTCATTAGAAAGGTACTAAGGAAAGTTATCCCTAGTGAGTACCTAGTAAACCCAAGGAGCTCCAATAGGTATTGGGTTCCTAGGAGCGTGATACCCTCACGCTAGATGAGTTAAGTTCTTGTAGAACGTTACCACATTGCCTTCTATTCGAACACCTCCATGCATAGCACGGATAAAGTTGCAGTCGATTATCATATGAATATTTTCCCCTAGAACCATGGGGAAACTGTAGGTATAGGGAATTCGGAACCAACCTTGAATGGATAGGTAGTTAATCTAACGATGGTAAAGGTGGAACTTTAAGACATTTTCAAGGTTTTGGGATTCCTTGAAAATGAGGTTTAATTATGTCCTAAAAGATTTTAGGATGTGCCAATGAATTGTGTGGAAGTTGAAAAATTGATCAAAATTAGCACAATTTGGTTTAGAGGTCATGGTGTGCTATTTTGGATTTTTGACACACTTGGGAGAATGATCTATTATGGCAAATGTAGTCTTAATCCTAGAAATGGTAATTTGAGCTTAACACTTAGGTATTATATACCCTTATATTTTATACTTGTCATGCCTTGGTTGCATTGTCATGTCATGATAATGTTTAGGTTTAATTTTTATGTCATGCTAGTGTTTAGATTTTATTTATATGTCATGACATCATGATTATTGGCTATGTGTTAATTCATGCTATCTATAATGTCATAATCATCATTCATGCATTTAGGATTAATTAAAATTGATTTATGGACTATGGCATGATTTGAAGTCCCATGTATAAGGGAATCAAATAGAGTTGCCTAGGAAAATGCATGAGACCGTAGATTAAGAAAATGAAAACACACATCTCACAAGAACACTTGACTTGGATGTGTATTGATACACCTAGATACATGTGAGATGTTAGGAAGTGAGTCGAGTTCAAGGTGCATAGATGTTGCATCTAGATGAACTCAAACTCATCTCAATCATAAGTATAAATCATGATGAAAACTAGTATACAAGTCATGTATACTTAGCCCATAGACCATGATTGAAATTAAGGTTTTGAAAACATTTTAAAATCATTTTGAAAAACCTTGGTGAAACCTATTTTTTATGGAAATCACCATTGAGAAGATCGGAACAAAGTTGGATTAAAACATTGAAAGTTTCAATGCTTTTGAACTTTGTATCATTCTTTGAATTTAAAAGTTATCTTCATAGTAAACTATTTTTACCTGATAGTGTTTGGAATAAGTAATGTGTGGTTGAAATTTCAAGATTTTTTAAATTTTCTAGAATTATTTATGCATTTCTAAAGTTGGTCTGAAAATTTGGTTTCAGAAATTTCAGAAACCTGTCAAGGCTACCGCTGTCGGAGCTCCAAACGTCGTCCAAATGATGCTCCGACAAGAAGGAAACAAGCTGTCCAGAAAACTGGACAGCTTTGGTGGAGACCTTGCGCCGACCAAATAAGGAAAGCTATATGCTCACCTTGTCGCCAGAGCCAAGGAAGATCACCGGAGCTCCTCCGGAAATAGCTAGATGCCGACAAGTGGGGAGCACGGCAGCTGCTGGACGTCGGTTGGAGAAGCTTGGGCGGCGACAAGGAGTTGGGCGCCGGCAAGACTAGGAGAAGAGAGGGAGGTGGGCGGCAATATTAGGGTTGCTTGGATTAAGATTTCACAAAACCCTTAAGCCCTATTTTATAGAGAACAAATTCTCCTAATGGTTATCTGATCATAACCAAAAGCCCGTTAACCCGCTCCATTAATTTAAGTTAAAATAAACCAAACCATGTTGGTCTATTTTAAGTTAAAATGAACCGAACCAATTTTGGTTCATTCGTTTAAAACAAACCAAACCCCTTTGGTTTATTCTCCACCATTGGATTAGAACCAAACCAATTTGGTTCATCCATCATGTCTTCATAAGACAAGGCCCATTCATGCTTCCATTGCGACTAAAACGATTTCATGCTCACTCCTTGTTTGGTCCAACCAAACCTAGTTTCTCTCGGTCTGAGAATCTCATTCTCAAGCTTGTTTTAAATCTTTTGGATTACCCTCGTTGTGTGTGTGACCAAATAGATTCTCGGTTTATGTTGGTCGTCTATAATTACCCATTAATTTTAGAGTGATCATGAGTGGCACCTAGTAGTACATCATGATCCCCAATTAACCGAAAAGATCAACGGTTGATCTAGAATTATTTCTGAAACCCTTCAGCAGCTACAATGAATCGTGCCCCATTCCCTTCACTCATCTTATACCCACTTGATTCAGGACATGGTCTATAGTGTCAGTCCCCACTAGGTTGACTATGTCACACCTAGCCCAAATATCATTTCCTCGTCCTACGAATTCTAGTTACTGCACATGTATCGAAGAATACCTTACTCTAAACATGTAATGCTTTGGCCAAAGACTTTAGTAATAATCCGACGAGAGGGCATGGGTATACATCTCCTCGCAAGGAGTGATGAATCCTTTATAGGTTATTCAAACACCTTCGATCACTTCGACTTATACCCAATCATAACGGATCCACATCTCCTCAGAGATGCTTGCTTAAGATGTCAAAGCATAAGTCTTTATGATCAAGATGACTTGAATACCACAAGTCAAAGGAACATCGCACTTAATCTGTAGTAAGAACTTCATTGACATATCTATATATGCAGAGAACCATATGAAGTCTTACGGTTGTCACTCCAATGAACTAGTTACCATAACTAGCATCCACGATTAACTTCGGACATCACAATGTTTCCAGCCAGTGAGAATCGGCTACTTGGATACACCAAGGAGTATACCTCGTGCTAGTCTCGACAGAATCGATGGTGTCCTAATCCATCAATTCATCGACTAGGGATAATTCTGATACATCACAATTACACATGTAGAGATACTCACTAGTTGTGATCCAATCACAAATTCTCTCATGCTATGAATCGTATCATGGACATTTAGTAAATGAGTTTAAGATCTAATCAAATACATGAAAACATGTATACTCAAATAGTGAATCTTCATTTATCATATAAATGGTTCAAACATTAGGCGATTGCCTTAAGACATCTCTCATATATTACTAATATGGTCAAGGGGGAGTAAGCCTTTAGTGGGAGATTATCCATCTAGGTATGATGGATGATGACTTATGAAAAAGGGGGAAAATGGAAGATTATTTTTCATTTAGTGATAGATCACTAAGGAGAATAAAAATATTCAAGATGATTTTTGACCAAGGGGGGAAGGAAGAATCTTATTGAAAATGAGACATGGTAAACCTTGGTAGAATTTTTTATGTGTGTCAAGAAGGGGGAGAAAAGGAAGGGGTTAAGTTAGGATCTTAAGTAAGGGTCAACCCTAATATACACTAAACCCCAAAAATTTCAAAAACTTGAAATTCTGATTTGGGAACACTTCGTTATGCTTTGGCATAAGAAGAGTCAAGTTGGGTTATGAGATAACCTAACTTAACGGTATTGTCAAACATAAAAAGGGCGAGATTATTGGTGCAATCGACCTAGGTCACAATTGACCAGACTCGAGTAGGACTCGAGTAGGGTTTTGATGTTCGATAATGGTTTACAATATGGTTTGACCACATGACTAGTGGATGGTATGAGACATCCAAGGTCATATGAGAGAGATTTTTGAATAAATCCAAGTCGGCCAAGGTTAACCAGACACTTGGTGTGGAGAAGTCCAAGTATGGAGACTTGGCAAATAAAAGTCCGAGTATGGTGACTTGGCAAGGAAAAGTCTAGGTATGGTTACTTGGTAAGAGAAAATCCAAGTCGGTCAAGGGAGATCGGACACTTGGTGTTGGAAAGACCAACGGGGAGTTGGCGAGGGAAGTCCCGGTAGATCTGGGAGACCGTGCTTAACAGTGAAGTCCCGGACGAGGAGTCTTGACAGTGAAGTCCCAGAGGCATGGCCTCTTGGTAGTGAAGTCCTGGACGAGGAGTCTTGGCAAGGGAAGACCAATCTGATCAAGGAGATCGAGCTTGGCAAAAGGGGAAGTCCCAGAGGCAAGGCCTCTTGGCAAAGGTAGACTCGAGAGCATGACGATAGTCGATGGAAGCACTTTAAGGCTAGCACAAGGATGAAGAGTCATGGACTCGAGGGATATGGGAGGCATGAGGCTGATGTAAGTGGGTTGAAGGCTTTGGTCTAGGCTTAGAGTGAGTATCAAGTATGAAGGGATCATACTTGAGATGTTAAACCACAGTGTAGAGGTATAACAGTCGACTGCCGGCTCGGTTTAGTTGACTGGGCTCATTTATAGGCAAACAAAAGCAAGGTGACCTCGACCAGTGCCTCGACTGAGTTGTAGTCGAGGCGGCACCTCGACTGGTAAGGGGTGTACTTAAAGGTGGGACTTAGAGAGTCGAGTGAGTGCTATGGAAGCACTCTACTATGGTATCAATCGAGGCGGTGCCTCGATTGGTGCTTCTTTCACTCGAACAAAAGCAAGGTGTAGTCGACGACCACCTCGACTAGGGTAGCATGCCTTGAGTAGAGATGCATAGTAGTCGAGGTGGTACCTCGACTAGACCAACACCTCGACTTGTTAGGGTCTATTCATGAGAGGATTCACTTAGAAGCGAAGCAGACTCGACCAGCGCCTCGACTGTACATCTCGACTGGCACCTCGACTAGGTTCAGAACAGGTGTGAAAATAGCTACTCAGATGCAAGGAGAACTCAACTGGCACCTCGACTGGGGTATCAGTCGAGGCAGCACCTCGATTGGCTAAGTGACCATTGCAGATCGGGAAGCTTCGATAGAGCTTTATATGTCACGCTCCGAGGGAGTCCCCGCCAGATGAAAATCCGGCAACATCTCCCCTGTACGGGTCAATCTTGCATACAAGGCCTACACAACCACTATACATCGGTCAACACGACCGAAACATACCACAAGACAATATGCGGCCTCAGTCCATCAACCAAAATAAATAAAAGATCTAAAACATTGAGACCTACCCCTTCTGCCATCTGATCAGGAACATACAACCAAACGAATCGAATAGTCCATAAGGATACAACAAATATCTCCAAACTTCCACAAGTACATAATCAAAATATTAGGACCTAATCATATCTTCTATATAAAATCCAAAACCATAACTCAAATAACTAATAAACTATCACGATGAGGGGGGGGGGGGGTATGGCAACTGGACTCTCCTGACAGCTTCATCCTGAAATAAATATAAAACAACGGGGTAAGTTCAAAGAACTCAGCGAATATAGTCGATATGCAAAGTAAGATATAGCTAACTATAACAATCATGTTAGTACAGTCTCATATATTGGGTATGCAAGAAAGAAATGCAAAAGGGCTATACTTACCTGAATCTCTTATCCTGATATAGGAGCATGTGCCATACTAGATGAAATAAAGTCGCTGAACCATATACAAATATGTATCCTGTATGCATGACAATCATATGCAACATCCAAGGCAGCAATAAAAATGTAGAAAACACAATACAAATGCTATCCATGCAAAATGCATGTCGTGCAAATGACATGGTCACCCCTGATGCCAGTCAGCTGCCTCACACGCGATGGTGAAGCCGAGTGGGTAGGGCTATGACAACTGTGCACTCTGCCATCACTGCTTCTGAGTGACCGAGTGGACAGGATGCTGTCAGAGTACACCTATCCTCTTGCCCCAAACAGAGTGGGGGAGCTAAGCTCTCATCTCCTCGTGTCATAGACCAAAGGAGGGATCCCTTTCCGCTACCACGCTACCTCATCGCTACCCATGAGCGGACTAGCGGAGCCTGACAGAGCAACTGCACACACTCTCCTGATGTACCACTAACTCATGAGTGGCAGCGTGTGCAGGCCATGTAATTGGCTGCGGGCTCAACTATAAAGGAACCCCGTCCAGGCAGCATGCAATCATGCAAAATGGTGCATGTAAATCCAACTAAAATGCATAACCAAATAATATGCACAACCAATAAGTACATATCCATGCTCCGAGTAAAACAGGGAAAGTATAACCATAACCGATCAAATGCATGTATCAAGTAGGCACAAAAACATACTAGGCATATAAACATGAAAATTATTACAAGCTATCCTAACTAGCATATCAACATGACTATATCTAGGAGATAAGTCAAAATACCCGCCTGCTATAATGATCAAAATCATGAACTCTTCACCCCCGTAGACCGGTCTCATGACCGAAACCTGCATAAAACATAATTACCATTAAGTCCAATCACACGACATCGATTAGATAAATCCTACATCGAACCTATATTCACTTAATCTACCGAATACGAATATAACACTCGATACACCTAATTGGCTAATTCACCATCCACAGGATGGAACCAAAACCTAAATAGCTATCTCACAGATCAATACACATTCTGAACCATTCATAGCTCACTTAACATACCAATTATGGTTGTACAACCAACATCAACCCAATCAGAACCTCACAACCATTTCAAATAGAACATCTCAGCCCTCACAGCCCCTTAGACCCATTCACCACGATCACATCCCTCACAGCTATTTACAACCATTAATTCTCCTGCCCACAGTCGTACGACCGTTCACAGCTCAACTACAATAGACTCATAGCCACACATCTCTTCACACAAACGTACAATCAACGATTCCTAAATAAAACCCTCCATTCATGCACCATACATTAATACCTAGCAAAATCCAACAATTAACAGATGAAAGAAGGGCAAATCAAGCTTACCAGCCCTAGGAACCTCCACCGGCAGTCCTTTCCCTAAAGTTGCCCTATTCGCCGGTGGCACTCCTATTCAATTCGTTCAGTCCACCGGAAACCACTGCCCAAAATCACAGACTCAAATTAACTGAGGAAAAGCTCCACTAGGACTCGAATCCCGTCCGAATCAAAGAAAACTATGCCTCACCTTGCTTCGACAAAAATCAAGTTATGGGGTGCCGAAATTGGAATTAGGACACAGTGGTGTTCAGCGAGTTGCTCTGCCGGCAATACGGCGATGGTGGCAACCAGAGTCGACGCGGTTGGGCGGGGCACACAGCGATGTGCGCGCGGCTGCGATGTAAGGCAGAGTAGAAGTAGAGGTGTCGACAGTGCTTGTGGTTGGCGACACGAGTGACGGAGAGGAAATGGGCGGCACTGTGTGGCTGGCAATCGCAGATCAACTACAGCGGCAAAGCTGAGGCAACCCGATGTGGCCAAGTCGTGACGGTAGGGGGTCGGCAACACTGCGCATGAGTGTCGGAGTAGCAGTAGCTCGCGGCAGCCGTGACCTGGGCACAGGGAATGGCGGCGAAGTGGTGGCATCCCACGGCGACGGTGTTGGCTACTTGGCGACGCCATCACAAGTAGGAGCAGCCGACGCACGATGCGGCGCGCGATCGAGAGCGAGAGGAGACGAGCGGCGACAGAAATGAGGTGAGGAGAAGGGTGCCTTGGCGTTGTGGCTGCCGCATGAAAGAAATGATGAAAGGGATGTGCGGCGGAAGAGAATCGTGAGAGAAGGGCTTGCGAGTGGAAAAGAAACGGCCATGTCGTGCGAAGCAGTGCCAGAGAAATCGGGAAAAGAGGAAACGGGATCGGGAAAAAAATAACCAGGTTAACCTATAACCTAGGTTTATAATTTAAGTTAATTATCCCTATCAAATAGTTAAAACAGGCTCTTTAAAAGCCTATTTTTCTTATCCCTGTAAATATCTCATACAAGCCCCGTTTAATTCCAGAAAAATTCTGAAAAATTTCTAAAAATTCTCCAAAAAATCATGAAATAATTCCCAAGATTACCTTTCATAAATTTTGGCCATTAAATTTATATTTTAAATTTTTTTTTCTGTATTTAACATTCTCGCCCACTAATAAAAATTTGGTCCCCAAATTTCCTACTCAAATACATAATGAGTAAGAGATACCACAAGTACTGAAAATACATCTCACGTACCTTAAGTAAACAGGCGGGGGTATTGAGCTTGAATCTTTTCCTCAAGCTCCCAAGTAGCCTCCTCATCAGTGTGGTGACTCCACCCGATCTTGACAAGTCGCACAATCTTGTTTCGCAACTGTCGTTCCTTGCGATCCAAAATCCGTACCGGAACCTCTGCATAAGAATAATCAGGTTGAATGGAACCTGACACATCTGATAGAATATGTGTAGAGTCTGACACATACTTCCTCAGCATGGACGCATGAAACGCATCATGGATACCAGCCAAAGACGGTGGTAGCGCTAGTCGGTATGTAGCGCCCGCCCTTATCTGCTCTCAGGGCGGCGCTACTTTAGTCTATATATTTTTTTTTTATTAGCATACTACATATGGATTCGTTCAAAGTCTACATGCTTAAACAGGTTATCATGACTGAAACCTTCTTTGGCACATGCATCACCTATCTTATTCATCATTAGCATGACCACATATCTTATCTCATTTCATAACATGCATAACGAAAGGATTCGTTCATGAGTTCTAACATATCGAACCTCTTAAATAAAGGGATACTCATTAAACCCAAGTCTTATAAGCGAAAGCAATGTCTTAAATTGTTCTTAGAGCATATAAATATAAGCAGATAGTGAAGGGTCTTCTTCCACCATGCCACTATCACACACGCACATGGCCCCTCCTGCCACTTCCTCTAGTGCAGACTTCCTTTATCTGCAGTATATGGACAACATAAACTATAAGCATATAGCTTAGTAAGATCCTTGCCTACTCACAAAAGCCACGATTTCATCAAACTATTAGAACATGAGCATGCTGGCATAGAAAATGACCTAAGCATTTCATAGCAACACTAATCAACAACATATCCAGGTAATAGTACAAAAAGAACTAAGCATGGCATAGAATTGTTCATAAGCAAGATAAGCATAATTAATCTAAGCAGGGCATACTTTGAACATGAGCGTTATAACTGCATAAACTAAGCATGCATGAAAGAACGTAATCATAAGCATTTGGTTAACTTGAACATAAACATTTGTAATAACATAAACCCTAATCATGCAGAAGGAACATAGTCGCAAGTATTCTTAACCTTACCCTTAACCTTCACCACATCATAAATTCTAAACTAGCATAAAGTACATAGTCACCACATACTTAGACTTAACTCTAAACATCATAACTTCATAACATCTAGCATGCATAAAGAACCTAGTTCGTAATCATTCAGAGCATTTAACATAAGCATACACAATATCATAAAAGTCTTTTCTTTTCAAAACATATACTTATAAATACTTCAATATCATCATAACTTCATAACATCTAGCATGCATAAAGAACCTAGTTCGTAAGCATTCAGAGCATTTAACATAAGCATACACAATATCATAAAAGTCTTGTCTTTTCAAAACATATACTTATAAATACTTCAATATCATCATAACTTCATAACATCTAGCATGCATAAAGAACCTAGTTCGTAAGCATTCAGAGCATTTAACATAAGCATACACAATATAATAAAAGTCTTGTCTTTTCAAAAAATATAATTATAAATACTTAAATATAATCATAACTTGTTTGGGGGCCCTGTGTTAAGTACCACATAATGCGCGCGTTCCCTAATAGGTCAGTAGCGAGCCACGATCCTACTAGAGCAAGACCTCTTACGTCTTACAGGCAAGACCTCTTACGCCTTCTTGTGTCCCTATGGATTTGATTAACGACCACGGCCGGTCGGGTACTTAACCTCTTGCAAAGTAAAATACTTAATTCTTTCCTTTTTTATTGTCATAATATAAAGAATGCTCTTGATCCCCAACACAAAAAGGGAAGCATCTTGATTTTATCTTGTCATAAAGAGAGCTCTTGATCCCTACTTGAAAGGGAAGCATCTCCATCTTATCATAACATAAGGAGAGCTCTTGATCCCTACTTGAAAGGGAAGCATCTCCATCTTATCTTGTCATAAGGAGAGCTCTTGATCCCTACTTGAAAGGGAAGCATCTCCATCTTATCTTATCATAAGGACACATGCATTCATAACATAAGAGTACCCTAAAGGGGTCCTAAAGCATAAACGTGTTCATCACATAAGCATGTTTCATTGCATCGTAAACATGAAGCATATTTCCTAAGCATATTCATGACATATTAAATCACAAAACATGTTCTTCACCTAGGCAAATCACAATATTCATGGTACATTATATCATAAACATGTAGCACATTTCCTAGGCATATTCATGGCATATTGAATCATAAAACATGTTCATCACATGGCCTAATTTCATGGCATACTAATTCATAAACTTGAAGCATATTCCCTAAACATATACATGGCATATTAATTCACACAACATGTTCATCACCTAAGCATATTTCATGGCACATTATATCATAACATGAAGCTTATTTCCTAGGCCTATTCAAGGCATATTAAATCATCAAACATGTTCATCACATAGCCTAATTTCATGTTGCATTGAATCATAACATATTCATCACACAAGCATAGTTCATGTCATATTAAAAAAACATACCCATAGCACAACTACATATAGTGGTGTTTTCATGAAACCCTAACCCTAAAATCATTGGTTGGCCGAATCTTGTAAGGGGCTCAAACTTAGGTTTTGTCCCCTAAAATTCATTCATAAAGCATTATAACCTAGCATAGCCTCATTAGGGATATTTTCATGCAACCCTAACCCTAGTTACCTAGGGTGGCCGAAACCTATAAGGGCTCAACTAGGGTTCTTGTCACCTAACATTCATTCATGAGTACTACACCCTAGCATAGCATCTTTAGGGATATTTTCATGCAACCCTAACCCTAGTTACCTAGGGTGGCCGAAACCTATAAGGGCTCAACTAGGGTTCTTGTCACCTAACCTTCATTCATGAGCATTATAACCTAGCATAGCACCATTAGGGATATTTTCATGCAACCCTAACCCTAGTTACCTAGGGTGGCCGAAACCTATAAGGGCTCAACTAGGGTTCTTGTCACCTAACCTTCATTCATGAGCATTATAACCTAGCATAGCATCATTAGGATATTTTCATGCAACCCTAACCCTAGTTACCTAGGGTGGCGAAACCTAATAGGGCATCATCTTGGATGGTGGTTACTTAAAGGTCTTACTTGAAACATACCATCTAAGAACATAACTTTAGAATCAAGTTCATGCAACCCTAACCCTAAAATCTTGGGGTTGGCAACCATATAGGGTCATCCCCTTTGGACTTTGGACTCCTAAAGGTATCTACTTGAAACATACCACCCATACAAACCTCCCTTAGTAGCATTTTCATGAATCCTAGCCCACCAACTTAGTTGGTCAAACTTATAAGGCTACAATTTCATATTTCTTTCAAGCAACCTAACCTATCAAACTAATACACTGCAGGTGAGGGGAAAACTTACTTCCTTCGCTTTGCTTGAGGAGATGACCTAATGGAGGTCACCTAGCTCTCTCCTAGCTTGCAAGGGGCTCTCGGCCAAAGGAAGAAGAAGAAGGGCTTAGGTTTCGGTGAGAATGAAGAGAAGAGGAAGAAGGAAAGAAGAAGTGGCCAAGTGGAACTTCTCTCTTCTTTATAAAGGGGAGGAAGAGAAGTTTCTCTTCTCTTTGTCAAGCCTCTTCATTTACCCTCCTCCCATTTATCTATAGGTTCCCCTTTTCCTCTAATGATATGATTCTATTGGGCTCATGGTTAGTGGGTGCATCTATAAGGCTTGGCTATCTCTAGAGGTGGGGGGTTCAATTCCTAGGCTTTGCATCTCTTTTTGGCTTATTTTCTTTTATTTCTCCAAAAAGGCCTACATAAAGCCTATCATCATAAAGCCAAAAATTCTCGTAAAATTGCTAGAATTTCACGGGCGTTACACGGTAAGCGACTGCTCCGATCCTCTCAAAAATCTCAAAAGGCCCAATGTACCTTGGAGCTAACTTAACACGGAGGTCAAATCTCTTCACCTCACTCGTGGGTGAGACTCGCAGGAGTACTTGGTCACCAATAGAGAACTCCCGATGTTAAATACGGAAAATCTAAAATACTAAATTAAATGGCCAAAATTTAGGAAAAATAATCCTGGGAAATTACTTCGGGATTTTTGGAGAATTTTAGGAGTTTTTCCAGAATTTTTCTGGATTTAAACGAAGCCTGTAAGAGATTTTCTTTTACGGGGATAAGAAAAATAGGCTTTTAAAGGGCTTGTTTAGATTAGTTAATAGGAACCTAGGTTTTAACTTCCTAATTTCCCAATTTTTCTTCTCCGCGCGCCGCAGATAGTTCTTTTCTCTATGCCCATCTCTGCACGGCGCACCGGCCGCCTCTCCTTCCCCGCCGCACCTCCTCTTCTCGCGAAGCCATTCACGCGCCACCGTTCCTCAACTCCGCCGCCTTCTTCCCTGCGTCGGCGCAGTCCACAGCCACACCGACGCAGCTGCTCGAGATCGCCCCGGCCGTCGTCGCTATGTCGGTTGCTACCCCCCCCCCCTGTCGTCGTTGCTATGGGCTATAGCTTCACCGTCGCGACCTACCCTTTCCTCTCACGATCTCTCCTCACGCAAACTGTCGCCCACTCCTCCGCAAGCGATGCCGACCACAGTGCCTTTCTCCGATGCATTGTCGATTTCCCTGATCTCTTCCCCCATTCTAGTTTGTCATAGCCCATGGACGCGCCGACGGTGAGTGTGCGCATGGCTGGGAGTCTGCATCGGCGGCAACTTCACCTTGATCTGTTCGGGAGCCTCAAGTTCTGTCGGAGAAAGGGTTTTGACCGGCGAACAGAGAGAATTTGGGTAGTGAGCAGGGCTGCCGATGTTAGGGATTGCTATGTCGATGGTCGTTGGGAATAGGTAAGCATCGATTTTCCTTTTGTTACCTTGGATA
Source organism: Wurfbainia villosa (assembly GCA_025175895.1). Lineage (NCBI taxonomy): Eukaryota > Viridiplantae > Streptophyta > Magnoliopsida > Zingiberales > Zingiberaceae > Wurfbainia > Wurfbainia villosa. The sequence continues at coordinate 40,330,944 of CM046006.1, forward strand.
AGAACTGTACCAAGCTGTGGGTTTCCTTTGGTTGAACAGGGATTGCGTTTGGACAGTGGGTCTTCCGGCGAATAGGGCAGAGTTGGGAGGAGTGTCGTCGGCGAGATTCTACCAGTAGCAAGGTAAGGGGCCGACCTTCTCCTTGAATTTTGGATGAGTTCTAAACCAAGGTGTGGATTTCTTGTTTTGAGCTTGATCGGTGGTTTTGGGACAATGATTGTGAGCGTCAGTTGCTCCGGTGAACAACGGTTACAAGGAAGGTTGATACCAGGGAGGTTCCAACCACTGGTAAGCTTGATCTGCTTCTTTTTCCATGATGGGGTTAATTTTTGTTATCTGGGGTTGGAGGTTTGATCTGTGGAGTGGGCTGCGAATTGGGATTCTGTGAATTTAGGTTGGCCGATTGAGCCGGCTGTGAAGTGGAGTGTGGGTTGGCTGTGAAAGGGTTGCTGATGGTTTGGTATTGGCCAAAGCTTGGTAAGCTTGATCTATCTTCTCTTTTTATTAGCTGTAAATTGATAGATTATGGGAGGTTGGATATGTGGTTTTGATTGGAGTGTTGAACGACTATGCACGGATGTGTGTATGATGGGTTGTTGATTTCGGTGTGAGGTTGATCGGTTCTATAATTATTTATGGAGGATTGATTAAGTTAAATGGGATAACTAGATCAATCTAGTTGACCGAGATTTTATTAAGCATTTGGGTTAATTGGTTTAAGTCCGAAATCGGTTTAGGATTCGATTTGATAGTGGATCGTATTTTAGTGCTTAACAATAGTTATGTTGTATGCAGGTTTCGGTCACGAGGCAGGTCCCCGGTCGTGACGATTTCATTCTTGCGGACATTTTTATCCAGGCGGGTATTTTGACTTATCTTTTAGATATAGTCAAGTTGATATGCTAGTTAGGATAGCTTGCAATAATTTTCATGTTTATATACCTTGTATGTTTTCTGTGCCTACTAGATACATGCATGTGATAGGTTATGATTATACCTTCCCTGTTTTATTTGGATCATAGTTACTTGATTATGGATATGTACATATTTATTGTGCATATTATTCGGATAGGTGTATTTAGTTGGATTTACATGGTTTAGTATCATGCACCATCTTGCATGATTGCATGCTGGCTGGACGGGGTTCCTTTATTGTTGAGCCCGCAGATAGTTACATGGCCTGCACACACTGCCACTCATGGGTTAGTGGTACATCAGGAGGGTGTGTGCAATTGCTCTGTCAGGCTCCGCTGGTCCGCTCATGGGTAGCGATGAGGCAGTGTGGTAGCGGGCAGGGATCCCTCCTCTGGTCTATGACACCGGGAGATGAGAGCTTAGCTCCCCCACTCTGTTTGGGGCAGGAGGATAGGTGTACTTCGACAGTATTCTATCCACTCGGTCACTCAAGAGCAGTGATGGCAGAGTGCACAATTGTCATAACCCTACGCACTCGGCTTCACCATCGCGTGTGAGGCGGTTGACTGGCATCAGGGGTGACCATGTCATTTGCACGGCATGCACTTTGCACGGATCGCATTTGTATTGTGTTTGCTGCATTATTGTATTGATGCCTTGGATGTTGCATATGATTGTCATGCATACAGGATTCATATTCGTATATGGTGATGACTTTATCTCTTATAGTAGGGCACATTCTTCTATATCAGGGTAGGAGATTCAGGTGAGTACAGTCCTTTTGCATTTATTTCTTGCTTACCCTATATGTGTGACTGTACTGGAATGATTTTTATTGTTAGCTATATCTTACTTTGCATATCGACTATACCCGCTGAGTTCTTTGAGCTTACCCGTTGATTTATATCTATTTCAGAATGAAGCTGTCAGGAGAGTCCAGCTGCCAAACCCCACTCATCGTGAAAGTTTTTATTTGTTATTTGTTTCTATGGTTTGGATATTTTGATTAGAAGGCATGTTTAGAATTGGAGTTGGATATTTGTATTCGTGGATTTTTGATGTCCTTATGGACCTTTATTCAGTTTTGTTTCGATTTGATTTGGTTCGGTATTCCTGCCCATATGGCAGAAGGGGTAAGTCTAGTTTTTGTGGACTGGTTACCATTTACTATGATAGTTGGCCAGAGGCCTATTTTATTACCTGCGTGTGTGTTTGGATTTCGATCGTGTTGACCGATGTATAGTGGTTGTGTAGGCCTTGTATGAAAATTGGTATTGTCACCCGTACAGGGGAGATGCTGCCGGATTTTTTTCTGACGGGGACTCCCTCGGGGCATGACAATTTATTTGGTATCAGAGCGTAGGTTTCGAGTTCCTTAGGGTATTTGTGTTTTTGGAGTTCGCCATGTTTGGTAGGTTAATTGGGATATTTTCGAAGTTGTACGGATTTTCGACGATTTTTATATTTCAGAAATTCAAGGTATTATTGACGAAGTCAATTTAGGGATTTGGCGGCGACAGGACATCTCCAGACGGCTAACAGGTAAATAAATTCTAGAAAATTTTCTAGATTTAGTGCATATTTATATTGGTTATATTTGTTGGATCGGTCGGTTGATCTATTGGCCGGCTAGAGGGGGGTGAATAGCCCTCGTTCGTTGGATGTCGGACTTTGCTCGTTTTCGTTGCGTTGCTTGTCTACGATTGTTGTTAGCGCAGCGGAAATAATAGAAACAATAATAATACTAACAACAACACAAGCACATGCAATACACACGATATACGTGGTTCGGAACCGAATGGTTCCTACTCCACGGGCGAGCTCCTCGAGCTCTAGTTATGCTCACGGCACTAACTCAAACTCCTTCTCGACAACACGTCGGAGGTGGAGAAACCTCTCACAAGCAATTACAAAGTAATATAGAAATACAAACAAGAATACAAATACAATACAAAAGAAACTCTTTTCACCGATTGCTTTTGATCACTTGTTTGTTGCTTGCTTTAGTTGGCTCTTGAAGGACTGGAATGCAGCAGCAATTCCCCTCCAATAGCTCCCTTAAAGTCTTGGCGAAATCCTCCAACTCGAGCTCCATTTATAACCTGCATCAAGCTGTTTTCGCGCCCATCAGTCGACTGATCGTGACCATCAGTCGACTGGTATCGTAGCCGTTGTCTCACAATGGCCGGATCCACGTTGGTTAAGTTCCAACGGATCACACATCAGTCGACTGATGGCACCCATCAGTCGACTGATCTTCCATCAGTCGAGTGCCCAGTCGAGTCGACTCCATTCTGCGTGCGGCACAGAGTCATCACCGATCGCCATCCCTGAGATCGCTATCGACATCACCGATCGCTGCCGATCCATGGCGATCGATCCAACTAATCTTGGTTCAATCGAACACCGTCAAAACTAACGACCTAGAGCAATGATCGACACCTATGCTACCGATCGATGTCGCTAAAACCTCAAACATAACGATGTTTGAGCCTCCGACACTCAGTCTTAGCTACTTGACCAAGTCCACCTTATCCCTCATGGAGTTCCCCACCGAAGCTCTCTTCCCTCGGCCTACGTTCCTCGGATGCGCCAAGCGCACGGCTTCGCAACGCCATCCTTCGCGTCTCATGCCCTAGAAGTATGCTTCCCTTTGGGCTCACTCCATTCGCTCCCCGTCCGGCGGTCCCTCGGATGCACCAAGCGCACGGCTTCGTAATGCCATCCTTCACCGACTCAAGGACCCCGAGCCTAGTGAACTTACCAAGTCCTCAAGACTTTCCATATGCACCAAGCGCACGGCTTTGCAATGCATCTCTCACCAAGCACCAAGCGCACGGCTTCGCAATGCTTTGTACTTTCCATGCCAACCCCATGTTGGACTTTCCCACACCAAGCTCCATGCTTGGATTTTTCATGCCAACTCCATGTTGGTCTTTCCCATGACAATCCCATGTCATGAGTTTTGTCTATCATCAAAATATCATCAGGGTACTGCTCGAGTCAAACTCGAGTCAACCTGGGACGATTGCACCAACAATCTCCCCCTTTTTGATGATTGACAAAACTACCATCTCAAGTCTACCAATTCTCCCATATTGGCAATTCTCATATCCCAATGAGAATTTCAAACCTAATTGGTAACTTGGTAATATCTCCCCCTTTTTGACATAACATCAAAAAGGTCCTCCCCAAGGGTATGAATGTCTCATATCCCAATGAGATCTTATATCTCTCCCTTGGAGGAACACATGCCTACCATCTTTCTAGTGATCCCATATCACTTAAAGAGAGGCAACCCAATTTCCTCCCATGAGGAAATACACATCCATCTTCCCATGATGGATATCTCCCCCTAGAGGCTTGCTCCCCCTTGACCATTGCACCAACAATGTCCTTGGAGAGTCCCTAAGCCAATAGGAACATTAAACCAATCAAAATTAAGGTAAAGTTCAATAATGAACTTTATTCCACCTCAAAATTGATACTCTCCCTAAACTCTTCTCCTAATCCATATCCAATGGATTTCCACCCTCTCTAATGCTCTCCCAAGCATATCCTAGGGTTAGGAGTGGTTAGGGGACCCAAAACATGGCTAAACATGGGCCTAACTATCAAGTTTACTCGAAATCAGCTGTGCGGTCGACTCTGTCGACTACGATCATTGGACCTCCCATCGATCGTGATGATCGATGTTGATCGATCGATAATCGATTCTGTAGTTTTTCAGTTTCAGACATTGGATTTTCGAAATCCATAAGTAAATATACATAAGTTTAAAAATCGTGAAATTTCATATGCATATTACTTATCCTAAACACTATGGGTGAAAAATATTGGAAAATTATTTTACCCATTAAATTAGGAGATTGATACAAAGTTCAAAACTTTAGAAAAGCTTCAATAATAAGCCTTCTTTGTATCATCCCATTCAATGGTGATAGCTATCAAAAGATAGGTTTCACCAAGGTTTTTCAAAATGTTTTCAAAATGTTTTCAAAACCTTTATTTTCATTTTCCTAAACATCTCACCAATATCTAGATGTGTAAAACACATTCAAGGCAAATTTCTAGTGAGATGTGGGTTTTTTGTTCTTTAAATGGTCTCATGCATATTTCTAGGCAATATTATTTGATTCCCATTAAATCATGCCATAGTCCTTAATTTCATTTTAATTTATGCATAATGATGATTATGGCATAATTATGATATAGATAAAGACATATGCCAAAATCATGATGTCATGGCATGTAAATGAAAATTAAGCATACATGACATACAAATATAAATCTAAACATTATCATGACATTTTTATAAATAAAAAAAATGAGAATGATGTCATGACATGGCAAGGCAAACAAATCATGGCAAGTAAAATATACTAAGGTATAGAATACCTATGTGTTAAAATCCATTTGCCATTTCTAGGAATTAAATTCATTTTGCCTTAATGCCATTCATTTTCCTAGTGTGCCAAAAACCCAAAATGGCACACCAATACCTCTAAGACCTAATTGTGCCAATTTAAATCATTTTAAACTTCTCAAGCATATTGGCACATCCTAATGTGTCAACTCTTCTATGGTTAGGTTAACTACCCATCCATTTAGGGTTGACACACCCTAACCCATTTAGCGTGAATCGATCACGCTTTTAGGAACCCAATACCTATTGGAGCTCCTTGGGTTAACAAGGTATTCCCTAGGGATAACTTCGCTAGATACCTTCCTAATGGCCCTTTTAGGCTTTGAAGCCATAGTCTTTTGGGTCTTTCCTAGGTCAACTCTAGAGGTGACTCCTCCATTGACCTTCTTAGTGGCTACATTTGATTTCTTTGAGGTGTTAGCCACTAAACACATACCATGGCTAGACTTAGGGATGACTTCCCTATTAGCCTTGGTTTTACTAGACCTAGATGTGGTTCCATAATTAAATGGAACATTATGGTAGGACATAGGTTTGTGACCCAAACCCTTCTTGCCCTTAGATACTTCTTGTCTTCTAGGTCTTGACTTTTGAGAATTTGACCCCTTAACCGAATTTGATATTATTGCTAGGGTCTTCTCCAATTTTTCTAGCCTTGACCTCAAGGCTTGGTTCTCCACCTCTAATTTCCTCAATTTTGAATTTTCATTTGGTTTAGGGGAAATGTTCTTCTTCTTAGGCATATGCCTAGATTTCTTGGAATTAACACCCAAGTTTTCTTCAATTTTCCTAATTGACTCCCTAGGTAAAATAGATCTAGTGTTTTGAGTCCTAGGTTTGTCCTTAGTTATATGAACATGCTCGGCACCTAGACAATACACCTTATTATTTCTCTTAGCATGCTTTTCATTTATAATAGCAAGTGAACTAAAATAGTTTTTAGCATGCTTTTTAACTTTAGGAATTAAAGGTGCATTAAGTAAATTTACCTTAGAGTTAGCTTTAGGAGCTCCCCCTACATGAATTTCACCTTCTTGCCCTTTCTTCCTTCCCCTAGGGCATTGGCTTCGGTAGTGTCCCTTTTGATTGCATTTGAAGCACACAATGTGCTCTTTGCTCTTGATTTTGGAAACACCGGCATCGTTTGACTTTGGGTTGACTTTTGGTCTTGATGCCTTTTCCTTAGCCAATTTAAGGCATTTGCTCTTATAATGCCCTTTCTCCCTACACTCAAAGCATATTATATGATTTTTATTTAAAATAATAACACTTGAGTTACCTAGGGAGGTGGTGGAGGCCTCTTCACTTCTTCCGGAGGTAGAAGCTTCATCTTGATCTTTCTCCAGAGTAGAAGCTCTTTCCTCCCCCTCAATGCTAGAGGTGGAAGTCTCCACCAAATCATCCACATTTTCAAAAATGGATGATGATTCTTCTTCGGCATTCTCCTCTACTTGTGCCGATTGGGAATTTTCTTGGAATTTCATTATTTTCTTCCATAATTCCTTCGCATCCCTATAGTCACCCAATCTAGACCAAATAGTGTTAGGTAATAAATCACTAAGCAATTTTATTACCTCAAGATTTGTCTTGAAGTTCTTAATTTGGTCTTGGGTCCACCTTGACTTCTCAATTTGCTTGTTGTTTTTATCCCTAGGCATCTCAAAACCATTTTCTACAATAATCATATAATCAAAATTGGTTTCGAGATATACCTCCATCCGTTTCCTCCACCAAGAAAAATCTCCATCGAATTTCGGTGGATGGATGAAGCCGGCCATCTTGTAGTGCTTTCGCGGTGGTTAGTCCTTGAAGAGCAACCTGGCTCTGATACCACTTGTTGGGTCGGTCGGTTGATCTATTGGCCGGCTAGAGGGGGGTGAATAGCCCTCGTTCGTTGGATGTCGGACTTTGCTCATTTTCGTTGCGTTGCTTGTCTACGATTGTTGTTAGCGCAGCGGAAATAATAGAAACAATAATAATACTAACAACAACACAAGCACATGCAATACACACGATATACGTGGTTCGGAACCGAATGGTTCCTACTCCACGGGCGAGCTCCTCGAGCTCTAGTTATGCTCACGACACTAACTCAAACTCCTTCTCGACAACACGTCGGAGGTGGAGAAACCTCTCATAAGCAATTACAAAGTAATATAGAAATACAAACAAGAATACAAATACAATACAAAAGAAACTCTTTTCACCGATTGCTTTTGATCACTTGTTTGTTGCTTGCTTTAGTTGGCTCTTGAAGGACTGGAATGCAGCAGTAATTCCCCTCCAATAGCTCCCTTAAAGTCTTGGCGAAATCCTCCAACTCGTGCTCCTTTTATAACCTGCATCAAGCTGTTTTCGTGCCCATCAGTCGACTGATCGTGACAATTAGTCGACTGGTATCGTAGTCGTTGTCTCACAAAAGCCGGATCCACGTTGGTTAAGTTCCAACGGATCACACATCACCGATCGATGGCACCCATCACCGATCGATCTTCCATCACCGAGTGCCCAATGAAGTCGACTCCATTCTGCGCAGACAGTGTCATCGATCGCCATCCCTAGCCGATCGTTGCCGACATCGATCGACCGATCCATGGCAATGATCGATCTAACCAATCTTGGTTCACCGAACACCGGTCGAAACTAACGACCAGAGCAGATCGACACCTATCGATGGCTAAAACCTCAAACATAACGATGTTTGAGCCTCCGACACTCAGTCTTAGCCACTTGACCAAGTCCACCTTATCCCTCATGGAGTTCCCCACCGAAGCTCTCTTCCCTTGGCTTACGTCTCTCGGATGCGCCAAGCGCATGGCTTCGCAACGCCATCCTTCGCGTCTCATGCCCTAGAAGTATGCTTCCCTTTGGGCTCACTCCATTCGCTCCCCGTCCGGCGGTCCCTCGGATGCACCAAGCGCACGGCTTCGTAATGCCATCCTTCACCGACTCAAGGACCCCGAGCCTAGTGAACTTACCAAGTCCTCAAGACTTCCCATATGCACCAAGCGCACGGCTTCGCAATGCATCTCTCACCAAGCACCAAGCGCACGGCTTCGCAATGCTTTGGACTTTCCATGCCAACCCCATGTTGGACTTTCCCACACCAAGCTCCATGCTTGGATTTTTCATGCCAACTCCATGTTGGTCTTTCCCATGACAATCCCATGTCATGAGTTTTGTCTATCATCAAAATATCATCAGGGTACTGCTCGAGTCAAACTCGAGTCAACCTGGGACGATTGCACCAACAATCTCCCAACAATATTGGTTATGCAGTGATATCATGTTTTATCTAGTATTGTTTTAACTCTATATCTGTTAGACTGTTAGATTTTTAGGTTGCTGGTTTATCGTTAGCATATGGTTATTAATTGCTATTATTCCTATACGTAGCTAGTTATCATTGTGATATAAATGATTAGATATTATTGGTAGATGTTTATCTATTACTATTTGGACTAGTATTAGGATTGGACTAGTATTGGGATTAGACTAGTTGAATGATATGACTAAGATGGATAAATTCGTAGAAGGTATATATAGAGGTTCTTTGACTCTCATATCCTAGTGCATGATGACATGATTACATTGCTTATGTAGGTTAGGGTATATATGGGCATCTGATGCTTTATTTAGTATTGCCTTGACTTTGTTCTTGCATGACTCTTTAGTTATACCCTAATTAATTTCAACCATTGATTGCCATTAGTATGTCTATGCTATCGTTTATGAGACAACGTGTTATATGTTTATATGGTTATGTGTTATTGAGGTGGATACCATGACGGAGATTAGTAGAGATAGCATAACTTAGATGAGGTTATTCTGTAGGAGCGGATCTCAGGAATGAAACAACATTAGTAGAACCCTAGGTGTTAGAACCCTAGGCGTAATGACCCGGATGTGCATATTGGTATATGTTTATCCATTTACTATTTCAGTGATATGGTGATCAGACTAGTAGAGTTCGTATGGTTAGGATGCGATTAATCTTTACTATATCTCCCATTCTTGGTTGAGAGAGAGAGTCTACAGTAGAGTCTCTCTATAGGTAGGTGCTTTATATACATGTGGTCAATCATGCCTCCAAATCATGGTTGAGATGACCTACTGTAAGGTTATATTCTTGCGTTATTCGTTTGGAGTTGGTAATAATCGGATTCAGACGATAGCTACTTTACGTCTTAAGTACCCATGAGATATGTTCGTGGTAGCAGGTTGGGGCATGCATGATTGAACTGGTAGGATGGTATAATTTAGGCTTAACTCTCTTGCCGGGCTTGATAGTAGATTTGTGGTCTTTATTGGCCTTGATAGGCACTTCCTGTTAGTTGGGACGAAACCCTATGATTAATCGTCTCGACAGGATTATTAGTGGACTTATGATTTTGATCAACCTTGATAACCGATCATATTAGAAGGGTTGGAACGCTAGACTTAACCATCTCGACTTATTTATTTATAAGTTGATGATCTTTACCGACTTTGGTAAACATTTCGTATTAGAGGTGTTGAAACCCTCGCTTGACCGCCTCAATGGGTTTAATTGTAGATCGATGATCTTTATAGACTTTGATAGTCGTTCTATGCTGGATGTATTGGATAACCCTAGGCTTAACAACCTAGGATAATCGACTGCTCACGCGACCTATTGGTGGTAGTATGCAAGTGCGTGCAGTCAATAATTAGATATTTATATACTACCTGTCTATCCACGAGTCTCATTCGTGGTAGCATATAGTTGCGCGTAGACCGTTCTATTGATTGTCGGCCCATGGGTTACATTCGCGGTAGCTCATAGATAGTTCCCTTTTTGTGTGAGAACCATGAGACTTTGTCGTGGTATCCAGATGTGCACTGCTTGTTGCAGTGGTTGTGTATGTTACAGGTATATTTATTATACTGCTGATTAGGTTAATTGCAGACTGATATTGGTACTTTGAGGGTTGGGTTACTCTAGCTTGTTCCCTGTGAATTCCATTATGTGCATTATGATTATGCACTATTGTCTATCCATCCACTGAGTGGTTGTACTTATCCCCTCCTCACTTATCCTCTAGGTTAACTGATGGAGGACGTGTCCTATTGACCTATATTTGTGTCGCTCAGAGAGTTCCTTGTCGTGCTTATCTCCCTGCATCGTCGGGATGCCGCTTTATTTACTTTATCGGTATTGCATTTTGTTTATGCACTTTGGATTTTGACGCAATTTGATTTGGTGTCATAAAACTATTTTACTTTAATTGATATATGTTTAGTCGTGCATGCATGCAGTTATTAAAATACTAGTATTTCTATAATTATTTCGAGGTTTTTACCAGATCTGGTCCATGGATTTCGGAATATTGTCACTTAGGGGCTCCTCTGTCATTTGGATGACGGATATGCCCCCAGGACGTGACAATTTTATTGGTTTGCAATTTTTGTTTGTGGGTTTTGTGTTTCGAGGATTATCTTTTCCTTGGATTTTTGGGAATTCTTGTGTTTTGGGACCAAGCAAGCTGAAAGATATCTCTGAGCTATAGGAAAAGTGTTGTCTTTAGTGGTTACAGTACTTTAGTGGTTAGGAAAAGTATTGACCTAGTGAATTGCCCCTACTCATGGTCGGGGACGAGATCAATGACGTATTGACCTTGCGGAACCTAACGATGATTTTAGAAGTACGGACTCTTTAGAGGTGATGACTGATGTCGAATTAAGAAGCTAGGGATTTGGCCTGCTAGCCACCAATTTGAAGGACAAGGAGTAAACCCTCAGAAAATATCAGTCCCTACTAAAGTGATTTGGTTATGGATAAGGCGTGTATGTCTACACTGGTTAAGACGATGAAAGATCATTTTATCTTATTATAGGAGGTATTGGATGGGATATTTATCTGTCCCAGAATTTTTTTTTTTAGAAAAGATCCGAAACTCTTTGTTAAAGGAGAGATGGACCTTTGAGGTTATGCATCGATTATCGATGATAGAATGCGGTAGTTGTGGAAGGAAATGAATATCCTTCATTGTGGATAGAGGATCTATTTAGATCAGCTATAGGACACTGGTGTATACTCTATGATTGATCTATGACTGGTGTGATGATATTGTAGTGACATGGTGTCATACAATTATCATTGTCGTTGTGATGATTGTTATATCATCAGCCTAGAGTAAAGAGAATGCAATTGTATAGCGACGACAATTTCATACTTGGTATGAATTGTATGAGCTTGTGATTATCTTATTAGACTTATTGACGACTTAGTCGTCCAGGGATTTGGGAAGTCGTGTATTCTGGACACGATTGGTTTAGTTGTGGTCGTTAGATTACATAACTTGGCCACTATTGAGGGTGGTAGTTGGAGTTGCACACTCGGTCACCGTTAATGGTAGTTTTCTTGGTATTGATTTGATTATTACTATAGATATGGATAGGATGCTCAAGCGGTACTACATCGCTGACCGGATGGATCAGGAAGGTGATGGAATTTACTTAGTATGAAGCTTGCGAAACTAGTTTAAGGGTTCAGACGATGGTTGACCTTTACGTCAGTGTTGATTAATCATTCTGGTTTGGATGGAAGGGTAGTGTACATGGATGTATCGTTTCGGGGATCGTAGCAGTTCCGATGCTATTGAATAGACGTATCCAAACCTTACGACAGTTAAAGGACTGCAAGATAAGCCGTCATATATATGACGTGGACTTCGCAGTTATTATGTTGTTTTGTAGAGGCAAGGAGCAGGAATGCTCATGGGGTTTTAGCTAGCTACTGGATAGCTACTATAGAGTAGTTGGAACACAAACAGTTGTAACAAGGAAGTTTGGTCGCGATAGTCTCCTATGCACTTACAAAGTGTATGGTGGAGTGGATTTTGGATGGTAGATGGACTACCATCTCTGACTCCGAGGAGGATAATGGTTTTCGGAGTTGCATTAGTTTAAGGAACAGATGTTTCAGGAAATTCCAATTCTGGAATGGAAGTAGAAGCGTATTATTATAGATGTTGTGGTATGTTTGCCTAGGACACGTCAAAGCCATGATGCGATTTGGGTAGTCGTAGACCGACTAACCAAATCCGCGCACTTAGCGAGTCAGAAGACCGACTCTCTGGATCGTTTGGCAGAGTTATATTGTCGGGAGATCATCAGATTTCATGGTGTTCCTTTGAGCATTATATCAGATAGAGATCCCCAGTTCACGTCTCGGTTTTGGCAGAGTTTGCAGCAGGACTTAGGCACACAACTCCGTTTTGGTACTGCATTCCATCCGCAGACTGGTGGACAGTCTGAGCGGATCATTCAGACTCTAGAGGATCTGCTGAGGTTTTGTGTTATGGTTTTTAGGGGCAATTGGGAGGACCACTTACCAATAGTGGAATTCACCTACAACAACAACTATCGTTCAACTATCCAAATGGCACCGTTTGGAGCATAGTATAGTAGACAATGTCTGATACCCACCCTCTGGGAGGAGGTTGGGGAGGCCCAGTTGCTAGGACCCCAGAGAGCTCAGCATGAGGCAGAGTTGGTCCGTACTATTAGACGTAGGATGACAGAGGCACAGGATCGCCAGAAGAGTTATGCAGATAGGAGACGGAGACCTTTGGAGTTCTTGATTGGTGATCATGTATTCCTGCGAGTATCACCCACGAAAGGGGTGAAGAGATTTGGCCTCCGAGGTAAGCTAGCTCCTAGATACATTGGTTTGTGGAGATTTTGGAGAGGATCGGAGCAGTCGCTTACCACCTAGCGCTACCACTGTCCTTGATGGGTATTTATGATGTGTTCCATGTCTTTATGTTGAGGAAGTATGTGCTAGACTCTATGCATATTCTATCAGATGTGTCAGGTTCCATTCAACCTGATGCTACTTATGCAGAGGTTCCGGTATGGATTTTGGATCACAAGGAACGACAGTTGCGAAATAAAATTATGCGACTTGTCAAGATCGGGTGGAGTCACCACACTGATGAGGAGACTACTTGAGAGCTTGAGGAAAAGATTCAAGCTCAATACCCCCACCAGTTTACTTAAGGTACTTGAGATATATTTTCAGTACTTGTGGTATCTCTTACTCATTATGCATTTGAGTAGGAAATTTGGAGACCAAATTTTTATTAGTGGGGGAGAATGTTAAATACGGAAAATCTAAAATACTAAATTAAATGGCCAAAATTTAGGAAAAATAATCCTGGGAAATTACTTCGGGATTTTTGGAGAATTTTAGGAGTTTTTCCAGAATTTTTCTGGATTTAAACGGAGCCTATAAGAGATTTTTTTTACGGGGATAAGAAAAACAGGCTTTTAAAGGGTCTGTTTAGATTAGTTAATAGGAACCTAGGTTTTAACTTCCTAATTTCTCAATTTTTCTTCTCCGTGCGCCGCAGACAGTTCTTTTCTCTACGCCCATCTCTGCACGCCGCACCGGCCGCCTCTCCTTCCCCGCCGCACCTCCTCTTCTCGCGACGCCATTCACGCGCCGCCGTTCCTCAACTCCGCCGCCTTCTTCCCTGCGTCGGCGCAATCCACAGCCACACCGATGCAGCTGCTCGAGATCACCCCCGCCGTCATCGCTATACCGGTCGCTACCCCCCCCCCTGTTATCGTCGCTACGGGCTATAGCTTCGCCGTCACGACCTACCTTTTCCTCTCGCGATCTCTCCTCACGCGAACTGTCGCGCACTCCTCCGCAAGCGACGCCGACCACAGTGCCTTTCTCCGATGCGTCAATTTTCCTTTTGTTACCTTGGATAAGAACTGTACCAAGCTGTGGGTTTCCTTTGGTTGAACAGGGATTGCGTTTGGACAAAGGGGTCTTCCAATAATAGGGCGTAGTTTGGAGGAGGAGTGTCGTCACAGATTCTACCGAGCAAGGTAAGGGGCTTGAATTTTGGATGAGTTCTAAACCTAGTTGTGGATTTCTTGTTTTGAGCTTGATCGGTGGTTTTGGGACAGTTATTGTGAGCGTCGGTTGCTCCGGTGAATAGCGGTTATAAGGAAGGTTGATACCGAGGAGGTTCCAACCACTGGTAAGCTCGATCTGCTTCTTTTTCCATGCTGTGGTTAATTTTTGTTATCTGGGGTTGGAGGTTTGATCTGTGGAGTGGGCTGCGAATTGGGATTCTGTGAATTTAGGTTGGTCGATTGAGTCAGCTGTGAAGTGGAGTGTGGGTTGGCTGTGAAAGGGTTGCCGATGGTTTGGTATTGGCCGGAGCTTGGTAAGCTTGATCTATCTTCTCTTTTTATTAGCTGTAAATTGATAGATTATGTGATGTTGGATGTGTGGTTTTGATTGGAGTGTTGAACGACTATGCACGGATGTGTGTATGATGAGTTGTTGATTTCGGTGTGAGGTTGATCGGTTATGTAATTATTTATGGAGGATTGATTAAGTTAAATGGGATAACTAGATCAATCTAGTTGATCGAGATTTTATTAAGCATTTGGGTTAATTGGTTTAAGTCCGAAACCGTCTTAGGATTCAATTTGATAGTGGATCGTATTTTAGTGCTTAACAATAGTTATGATGTATGCAGGTTTCGGTCACGAGGCAGGTCCCCGGTCGTGACGATTTCATTCTTGCGGACATTTTTATCCAGGCGGGTATTTTGACTTATCTTTTAGATATAGTCAAGTTGATATGCTAGTTAGGATAGCTTGCAATAATTTTCATGTTTATATACCTTGTATGTTTTCTGTGCCTACTAGATACATGCATGTGATAGGTTATGATTATACCTTCCCTGTTTTATTTGGATCATAGTTACTTGATTATGGATATGTACATATTTATTGTGCATATTATTCGGATAGGTGTATTTAGTTGGATTTACATGGTTTAGTATCATGCACCATCTTACATGATTGCATGCTGGCTGGACGGGGTTCCTTTATTGTTGAGCCCGCAGATAGTTACATGGCCTGCACACACTGCCACTCATGGGTTAGTGGTACATCAGGAGGGTGTGTGCAATTGCTCTGTCAGGCTCCGCTGGTCCGCTCATGGGTAGCGATGAGGCAGTGTGGTAGCAGGCAGGGATCCCTCCTCTGGTCTATGACACCGGGAGATGAGAGCTTAGCTCCCCCACTCTGTTTGGGGCAGGAGGATAGGTGTACTCCGACAGTATTCTGTCCACTCGGTCACTCAGGAGCAGTGATGGCAGAGTGCACAGTTGTCTTAGCCCTACCCACTCGGCTTCACCATCGCGTGTGAGGTGGCTGACTGGCGTCAAGGGTGACCATGTCATTTGCACGACATGCACTTTGCACGGATCGCATTTGTATTGTGTTTGCTGCATTATTGTATTAATGCCTTGGATGTTGCATATGATTGCCATGCATACAGGATTCATATTCGTATATGGTGATGACTTTATCTCTTATAGTAGGGCACATTCTTCTATATCAGGGTAGGAGATTCAGGTGAGTACAGTCCTTTTGCATTTATTTCTTACTTACCCTATATGTGAGACTGTACTGACATGATTTTTATTGTTAGCTATATCTTACTTTGCATATCGGTTATACCCGCTGAGTTCTTTGAACTTACCCCGTTGATTTATATCTATTTCAGGATGAAGCTGTCAGGAGAGTCCAGCTGTCAAACCCCACTCATCGTGAAAGTTTTTATTTGTTATTTGTTTCTATGGTTTGGATATTTTGATTAGAAGGCATGTTTAGAATTGGAGTTGGATATTTGTATTCATGAATTTTTGGTGTCCTTATGGACCTTTATTCAGTTTTGTTTCGATTTGATTTGGTTCGGTATTCCTGCCCATATGGCAGAAGGGGTAAGTCTAGTTATTGTGGACTGGTTACCATTTACTGTGATAGTTGGCCAGAGGCCTATTTTATTACCTGCGTGTTTGTTTGGATTCCGATCGTGTTGACCGATGTATAGTGGTTGTGTAGGCCTTGTATGAAAATTGGTATTGTCACCCGTACAGGGGAGATGCTGCCGGATTTTTTTCTGACGGGGACTCCCTCGGGGCATGACACCCGAGGTCTCCATCTCCAATCTGCATAACTCTTCTGACGATCCTGCATCTCGTCCATCCTTTGTCTGATAGTACGGACCAAGCCTGCCTCATACTGAGCTCTATGGGTCCTAGCAACTGGTCCTTTCAGTTGCCCCCGAAATCCATAACACAGGATCTCAGCAAGTCCTCTAGTGTCTAAATGGCCCGCTCAGACTGTCCATCTATCTGCGGATGGAATGCAGTACTAAAATGAAGCTGTGTGCCTAAGGCCTGCTGCAGACTCTGCCAGAACCGAGACGTGAATCGGGGATCTCTATCTGATATAATGCTCAAAGGAACACCATGCAATCAGATGATATCCCGACAATATAACTCTATCAAATGATCCAAAGAGTCGGTCTTCCAAATCGCTAAGAAGTGCGCGGATTTGATTAGTCGGTCAACAACTACCCAAATCGCGTCATGGCCTTGACGTGTCCTAGGCAAACCCACCACAACATCTATAATAATACGCTTCCACTTCCATTCCGAAATCAGAATTTCCTGAAGCATCTGTTCCTTAAACTAATGCAACTCCAGAAACCATTATCCTCCTCGGAGTCAGAGACGGTAGTCCACCTACCATCCAAAATCCACTCCACCACACACTCTGTAAGTGCATGAGAGGCTATCGCGACCAAACTTCCTTGTTACAACCGTTCGTGTTCCAGCTACTTTATAGTAGCTATCCAATAACTAGCCAAAACTCCATGAGCATTCCTGTTCCTCACCTCTACAAAACAACATAATCACTGCTAAGTTCATGTCATATATATGATGGCTTATCTCGCAGTTCTTTAACTGCCATAAGCTTAGGATACGCCTTATTCAATAGCATCGGAATCGCTCCAATCCTTGAAATGATGCATCCGTGTACACTGTTAGGGCAATCTCTTGCCATGATAAGGTTTTGATGTGTGTGGCAAAGGGTTTAAGTTAGGTTGTTATTATGATTTGATATGTGCATTGGAGTCTTGCAGGGCTTAGTAATTTGCACATGGAGCCTAGGCGGGTTCACCACTCACTACCTCGTGCTTGAGACGGAGAAGAAGCATTGCAGAGTCGTGCGCTTGATGCTGCCGAGGGACCGCCGGACGAGATAACTTGAAGCGAAGCCAAGGGAGCAGACTTCGGAGGCAAGAGACGCGAAGGAGCATTGCAAAGTCGTGCGCCTGATGCTGCCGAGGGATGTGGCCGCGAACGAAGAGAGCTTCGGCAAGGGACTTCGAGTGAGATGAGAGAATGAGTGAAATGTAAGTAGCTCATTAGGTGAACATGGTCATTTGGCTAAGTGTCGGATGGGATTTCCCGACATCAAGTTGACTACCATGTTATGGTAGTCAACTACTCTAAGTCGATGGTGACTCGACTAGTGTTCGAGTTCGGTTCAGTGTTACAATGACCGCCATGGAATGACAATGATCAGAGATTACCAATGACCGATGAAGGCATCACCGATCGTCGCAAGAGTTTTGGTCACAGAATGGAGTCGAGCTCGTGGAGCACTCGACTGATCGAGCATCAGTCGACTGATGGCAATATCAGTCGACTGATGCAAGTACCGTTGGATGAGATCCAAAGTGGAAAGCAGCCGTTATTGGGCAACGGCTACAGGACCAGTCGACTGATAGGGACATCAGTCGACTACTCCTGTGTCAACGGGAAGAAACCCTCTTCCTCTATAAAGAGGAAGGGTGTGGAGCTTTAGGGGGCTAATGCTTGAATTCCTAACAGCTCCCAAAGTGCCATAAACGATTTCCCACTCTTCTACTTTCTTTAATCTTCATTCTATTGTAGAAGAGTGATCCTTGTGTAAAAGTGGTTACCTCCACCTAGCTTTGTGTAAAGGAGAGATCTAGTGGAAGCTTGCGGAGTGATTCACCGTGGACGAATCGGACCGTGGATTAGCGACATAGCCGTGAACCACGTTACATATTGTGTTAGCGTTTGTATTCTTGTCATTTCTATTTGCTTGTCTTGTTTTGTCTTTCCGCTTGCGCTAATCTTTTTGTAGACGAGCAAATTCCGTTAATCCAATGAAAGAGGGCTATTCACCCCCCTCTAGCCGGCCGATCGATCCCCTACAAGTGGTATCAGAGTCAGGTTAAGCTTGTCGAGGACTAACCGCCCCAACAAGCACATTCAAGAATGGTCGGCTCAAACATTTGTTGGTGCAGTAGGCACCTAAGTTTTGATTATAGCAAACGATACAAAGTTAAGAATATATTGTTATCTCATGAGCTAAATCAAGTGTGCAGAAAAGTCTCAACGCTGGAGCTGAAGGCTAGCGAGACCCGGAGGAAGCCGCGGTGGTCGGGCGACACTCAAGAGACTTCGGAGGGAGCCGAAGGAATTGAGTGGAAAGCCGGAAGCAAAAGCAACACGTAAGTACTGAGGTAAGCTCGTGTGTGCGAGCGTAAGTAAGGTCGTATCCTCTTTACGGGGATGATCTTAAGTGTAGATCCGACCAAAGACTTCTTATAGATGGTCTAGGTCGAGATCGGATGGTCGACGACCATCGAAATTATGTTTTTGTTGAGCTAACCTTGCCTTGCAGCTAGCATCAGTCGACTGCCAGCTTGGAGGACTCGACTGCCGAAGGTCAGCAATCGACTGATGCTGCCATCAGTCGACTGATGATGGCCATCAGTCGACTGTTGGTCAAAGGATCAGCCTCGAGTAGTCAAGAGTTATCACCATTTTTCAAGGGGTTTTGTGCCCATTTGTGATTGGCTAAAGACCCATTCGATGAGGGGCTCAAAGGCTATAAAAGGAGGGCCAAACCTAGGGTTTTTCATCAATTCAAAAGCTTCCAAGTGCTTCTGATACGCTCCGACTCTCCGACATCCCTACGACGACTAGAGCTTCAACCTCCAACCTTTAAAGTCGTCGGTAATGAAAGTTCTAAATTGTATTTCAGTTTATTCCTTTTAGAAAAGCTTTCATTATAACGAGGAGAGGGGGAGTGTCCTTCTACCTCGAGCTTTTTGTATCCGTCTAACTCCTACCTCCAACGAGGAGGAGTTATTTAGTAGTTTGCCCTCCGTACATGGTCAAGGACCACTAGGGCCTTGGAGTAGTAGCCTTCGGCTACGAACCAAGTAAATCTCTTGTGTCTATTGTCTCCTTTACTTTTTGTTTTGTTTATCTTTCCGCTGCATATAAGTTTTTTTTTTAAAAACGAATTCGTACTAAAAAGTTTTTATCGCTATTCACCCCCCCCCTCTAGCGATCCGATCGATCCAACAATTGGTATCAGAGCCGGGGGTTGCTAAGATTTAGTGAAACCACCAATCTAGCCTTTTTACAGATTTAGTTTTCTTTTAATTCTGTTTTTTTATTTATTTCGCTTTGTTAAGTTTTTCTCGCGCACTACTAATCCAAGACGCGAGTCTTGGTACTTGTTTTCGTGTTTTTGTCGTTGTTAGTTTCTTCGTCTCCGTCTATTTGTGTCTTTTGTTCTAATGGCCCATCTCGAGGGTTTTAGCACCGTCCAACCTCCATTTTACAACGGAGATGACTTCCGTTATTGGAAGGGTCGGATGGAATGCTTTCTCAAAACCCAAATCGATATGTGGATCATAATCCAAACGGGTTTCACACTTCCGACTAATGAAGTGGGTGACTCCTTGGATTATGATCAATGAACCATTGCGACAAAACGACAAGTCGAAGCCGACGCCAAGGCAACACAAATCCTCAAATGCGGCCTATCCAAGGAGGAGCTAAATCGCGTCGGCCCCTTCATAAGCGCAAAAGATCTTTGGACGAAACTAGTGGAGCTACACGAAGGGACCGATGAAGCCAAGGTATGTAAGCGTGATCTTCTTTTCAATAAACTATATAACCTAAAAATGCAGGAACACGAGTCCGCGACCCAACTTCATGCCCGAGTCCAGGACATAGTCAACAACCTACACGCAATCGGGCAAAAGGTCGAAAACCGCGACCTTATAATGTATGTTCTAAACTCTTTTCCGAGGAATACCTTGTGGGCATCCATGGTCGATGCCTACAAGGTCTCCAAGGATCTTTCTAAAATTAGGTTAGATGAACTCTTTTCCGATTTTGAATTACATGAGCAGTCCAACTCGGAACCCGAGAGGGGTATAGCCTTGTTTGCAGGATCAAAAAAGAAGAAAATCGCAAGCAAGCCACCACCAACCGAGGAGGAAGACGAGTCCGAAGAAGAAGTTGACCCGGAGTTGACTGTCGAACTAATGAACCCAGCTCGAAGGATAGCCAAGGGACAAAAGCAAACCATAACTCGACCCAACCAAGGTAAGCCTAAAAGTTCTAATATTAGGTGTTATGAGTGTAACAGGTTTGGACATATCAAGTCCGAGTGCCCCAAGCTCAACCACCGAGCACCTAAGCACAAGAAGGCCCTCAACGCGACATGGGAAGAAGCGTCATCCGAAGAAGACGAAGACCACGTCTTCATGGCGAAATCGATTGAGTCAGACACGGAGACCGAACCTGAACTTGAGTCGGAACCTGAGGATGACTCGGACTACGCAGCTACCTTCAAGTCAAGCCACGGATACGCATCCGGTTCAAAAGATACCCTTAAATTAAGTCGAACTTTATTTAATACTTTACATAATACGGTTAGGTTTTTGTCTAGGAAGTTAGCTAAGTCTGAGTCCAAGGTCGAGACTCTTGTTGAGGAGGTTAAACTCCTCAAACACGAGGTCTCCCTAACCTCTTCGACTAGTCGAGTTCAAGAGAAGGACTCAACTCGAGTTGAAAAGCTCGAAGTTGAGAACTCTCTCTTGAAAAGTCAAGTCGAAGATCTTAGGAACACGTTGGAAAGGTTCACTTCGGGATCCAAAGGACTTGACCTCCTACTTGGATCTCAAAGGGCCGTGTACAACAAGGCTGGACTAGGGTTTAACTCAAACACGACTAATAGGTCGTATATGTCGATTGTAAGTCGACATAGGAAACATGTCCAAGCATGGGTCCCTAAGAACCTTTTGATTTCAACTCTAGGATCCAACCTGTCTTTGGATTCCCAAGGACCAAATCCACTATGTGGATAGACCGAACCGATTCAATGGTCTAGGGGGAGCCAGTACAAAACATGTTTGTGCTTTAACTTAGAAATTGCATGCTTTAACTTAGAAAGTTTGTGCTTTAACTTAGAAATTGCATGTTTTAACTTATAAAGTGTGTGCTTTAACTTAGAAATTGCATGCTTTAACTTAGAAAATTTGTGCTATAAAACTTGTGAACTCACTTAGAACACGAACATAACCAACTAAAATTCTTCGAAAAGATTGAGCCTCGGGGAGCCTCTTTTCAAAAACATAACCAACTAAAATTCTTCGAAAAGATTGAGCCTCAGGGACCTCTTTTCAAAAACATAACCAACTAAAATTCTTCGAAAAGATTGAGCCTCGGGGAGCCTCTTTTCAAAAATAACCAGTTAGACTAGGAGATAGTCTTAGGTGAGTCAAGTCATCATTTTCTTGAAAATGGCTTTGTCTAAGGAAGTGGTCGATGATCCGATAAAAGAAGGCCCTGCACTCGCCACGACACAGAAGCCATGATCTTGAAAAGGTAAACTTGACAAGCCTAGGTTTAAATCCAAATCTAACATAAAATTACTTGAACCTAAATGCACTTAATTAACTTAATTGGAAGTCATCTCACAAAAAACACATAAGTATAACATGATTGATCGTATAGACACAGGTGAGATGACCTAGGTTTAACAACTTACAACCAATTTTTTTTAAAAAAAAAAATCTAACATCCAATCCAACCACCTTGTGTGTAGGATCAATGGATGTTGGACAGCGGTTGCTCCCGACACATGAACAGGGATCAACTCAAATTCACAAAGCTTCGATTCAAACGACAATGATCGGTAGCCTTTGGGAATAACGGCAAGCTCAAAATCATCGGATCAGGTGATATCGAGCTTAACTCGAATTTTGTTATTAAAAATGTATTACTTATAGAGAATTTTGAATATAACCTGCTTAGCGTAAGCCAATTATGTGACAATAACTATAAGGTCGTATTTTTAGAAAATGAATGTGTAATTAAAACAAATAAAACAGCTAAAACAATACTCAAAGGAACTAGGACAAATAACATTTACACAATTAACTTAATCAAATCCTCAGCCAAATGTCTTATGACACAGGAAGAGGAATCATGGTTGTAATCGACGACTACCACTCGCACCCAAGACTCGTCCACAAGATGAGTCAGAGTGGCTTAGTCAGAGGCTTACCCAACCTCAACAACTTGGTTAATAAAATCTGTAATTCTTGTCAACAAGGAAAACAACCTAGGACACAACACAAGTTAACTAACCAAGAACGAACCTCAAGTGTACTTGAGCTCCTGCATATGGATCTATTCGATTCACATGGAGCCAAGTCACTCAATAGAAGTCAATATTGCTTAGTCATAATTGACGACTACTCCAGGTTTACCTGGGTTAGGTTCATCAAACATAAAAATGATACCCTAGATCAATTAATCAATCTATTCAAATTAATCGAGAATCAAAAAGACCTTAAGGTTAAAAGACTTAGAAGCGATCATGGTGGTGAATTCGAAAATCAAAGGTTCACCGACTTCTGTAAACCTAAACGGATACCACCATGAATTCTCTTGCCCGAGGACCCCTCAGCAAAATGGCCTAGTGGAATGGAAAAACCGAACTCTACAAGAAGCCGCTAGGACCATGTTGAACGAATACGACCTACCCGATAGGTTTTGGGCAGAAGCCGTGAGTACGGCATGCTATGTCCAAAATAGGATCCTTATGGTAAAAAGGCACCTTAAGACCTCGTACGAGATTTATCATGATAAAATACCTAACATCAAGTACTTTAGGGTATTTGGGTGTAAGGTACATATCCTAAACACTAAGGATTACCTAGGGAAATTTACATCCAAAACCACGACCGGAATCTTTCTAGGATACTCGACTACAAGTCGAGCTTATAGAGTATATAACCACGACACCCTTAGAATCGAGGAGACTATCAACGTAGTATTTGATGAAGTACCCGAACCTACAAAACCCTTAATGACCCCAAGTGTTGAGCCCACTGATACCAAACTCGTCTCCGACCTTGAGATCGAGTCTAATCCACATCAACCAACTTCTCTTGTCGACCAAGTGACAAGTGATCCGAGTCAAACTAGTGTTCAACCAAGTCACCCCATTGATCAAGCATTAGGTGATACAAACCCAACCCAATCTAGGATTCAGACTAACCACCCTATCGATCAAGTGATAGGAGATCCTAATCTAGGAGTTCGAACTAGAGCATCCTATAGGAACCTTAGTCAAATTTCCTTAATTTCAAAGATAGAACCCAAATCAATTGAACAAGCTCTTCTTGATCCCGATTGGATTATTGCAATGCAAGAAGAGCTAGCTCAATTTACTAGGAATGAAGTGTGGGAATTAGTACCACCACCTAAAGACAAAACGATAATTGGAACAAGGTGGGTGTTTCGAAATAAGCTTGATGATAAAGGTGAAGTAGTTAGAAACAAGGCTAGGTTAGTCGCCAAAGGGTTTAGCCAAGTCGAAGGCTTAGATTACGACGAAACCTATGCCCCAGTAGCTAGACTCGAATCCATTCGAATGTTGCTAGCTTATGCCGCACATCGAGGATTTAAACTGTTTCAAATGGATGTTAAGTCGGCATTCCTAAATGGATACATTAAAGAAGAAGTTTATGTTAGCCAACCCCCCGGATTCGAAAATCTAGATAAACCCGACCATGTTCTAAAACTTAAGAAAGCTCTCTATGGACTTAAACAAGCTCCTCGAGCTTGGTACGAGAGACTTTCAATCCATCTTAAGTCAAAAGGGTTTAACCAAGGCTTAGTTGACCCAACTCTCTTCGTAAAAACCTTAGGTAAAGAAATATTCATAGCTCAAATTTACGTAGACGATATAATTTTTGGAACCTCTAACTCAGCCTTACTAAACGAGTTCGTTTCACTCATGGAAAGTGAGTTCGAAATGAACTTGGTTGGCGAGTTGAGTTTCTTTTTAGGTCTACAAATTAAACAAACTAAGGATAGTATATACCTATATCAACAAAAATACACTAAGGAGTTAATTAAAAGATTTGGAATGCAAGACGCTAAGGTAATAAACACCCCAATGGCGATAAATGTTAACATAGGAGAAGACCTAGAAAGTAAGTCCATTGACTTAAAATACTATAGGAGCGTAATAGGAAGTCTCCTATACTTAACTGCGAGTCGACCCGACATCCTATTCGCAGTAAGTATGTGCGCCAGGTTTCAAACCTGTGCTAAGGAGTCTCACCTAACCCTGGTTAAGCGTATCCTTAGATATCTTAAGGGTACACTTAACGTTGGTATTTGGTACCCTAGATCTACGGAGTTCGAACTAATCGGCTACTCCGATTCGGATTATGCCGGTAGTAAGCTCGATAGAAAGAGCACGAGTGATTGTTGTCAACTTCTCGGCTCGAGTCTAGTGAGTTGGTGCAGTAGGAAACAACACTGTGTTGCTTTATCTACCACCGAAGCCGAATACATCGCGATGAGTGAGTGTGTCACGCAGCTTCTTTGGATGAAGCACACTCTCCGCGACTTTAAGTTAGACTTTACGAATACTAAACTTCACGTAGATAACATTAGTTCAATTAATCTTACAAAGAATCCGATATGTCCCTCTAGGACCAAACATATAGAGGTCAAACACCATTTCATTCGAGAACATGTGGCCAACGGAGCCATACACCTCGAATACGTCGAATCGAAGTCTAACTTGGCAGATCTATTTACTAAACCCCTACCCGAAGCCGAATTTAGTCTATTAAGATGAAAATTGGGCATGTGCGGAATAGAATAGGTACATGCAAATTATATGTTCTTACTACTATTTCTTTAATTTCATTTTTATGGAACTAGCATAGGACATACCTTAGATATCATGCACCTATAGATTTAAGGAGCCAGTACATCTCACAACACATAGGACTAATGTGTTTGTGTACTTAGCCACGTAGATGGGCGTGAGATGTTAGGACCTTACTCCTGGTTCCAGATGTAGAGCTAGTGCATCGCTATGAACCACGGAGTATAATCATACATACTAACCGACTCTGACCAGGACTGGTTGATCTTACATATCAATCAAGCCAAATATGAGTCGAATATTTTATAGATGAGCTTATTTTCAGTATATTTTTTTATAAAAAATGGGGAACATGCTTGGACCTTAAATTTAACTCTTATTTTGTTTTCCACACACCCCTTACTCTTTTCGATATACGACAAAAGGGGGAGAAAAAGGCCAAAGTTAAGGGGTCAAAATTTTTTTTTGATAACTTAACTCTTACTTCATATTTAAACCAAAAGTTAAAACTTAGTTAACTTTTACCAAAAGGCCAAAGAATTCTTAACTTAAACTTATTTGTGCCGTCTACGTTTTACTTAAATTTATTTTTTAAACTTTATGTCGTTAATGTTTTACTTAAGGGGGAGAAAGGGCTTAACTAAAATGTTTTACTAAGGCCAACTTTAAGTAATGTTAATTACTTAAAGCAACCCTCAAGGGGGAGGATTAAGGTCTTTCTTCAAGACTCACCCTCGGTCAAGGGGGAGGTTTCCTCAAGGGGGAGTACTTGAAGAAAATCCTTACTACTCCAACTTAATCTTCATATTTTTTGTTTCTCATGCACATTATTACTCTTCATGCTTGCTATTTACTTAACTTTGTATGTGGGTTTGCCATAAATCAAAAAGGGGGAGATTGTTGGTGCAGTAGGCACCTAAGTCGAACCTAAGTTTTGATTATAGAAAATGATACAAAGTTAAGAATATATTGTTATCTCATGAGCTAAATCAAGTGTGCAGAAAAGTCTCAATGCTGGAGCTGAAGGCTAGCGACACCCGGAGGAAGCTGCGGTGGTCGGGCGACACTCAAGAGACTTCGGAGGGAGCCGAAGGAATTGAGTGGAAGGCCGGAAGCAAAAGCAACACGTAAGTACTGAGGTAAGCTCGTGTGTGTGATCGTAAGTAAGGTCGTATCCTCTTTACGGGGATGATCTTAAGCGTAGATCCGACCAAAGACTTCTTATAGATGGTCTAGGTCGAGATCGGATGGTCGACGACCATCGAAATTATATTTTTGTTGAGCTAACCTTGCCTTGCATGCGGCTAGCATCGATCATTGCCCGGCTTGGAGGACTCATTTGCCGTCAAAACGATCGACTCAAGGTCAACAATTGATTGATCTGCCATTAGTCGTGATGATGGCCATCGGTCATTGAGTTATCACCATTTTTCAAGGGGTTTTGTGCCCATTTGTGATTGGATAAAGACCCATTCGATGAGGGGCTCAAAGGCTATAAAAGGAGGGCCAAACCTAGGGTTTTTCATCAATTCAAAAGCTTCCAAGTGCTTCCGATACGCTCCGACTCTCCGACATCCCTACGACGAAGCGCTGCCGAGACGACGACTAGAGCTTCAACCTCCAACCTTTAAAGTCGTCGGTAATGAAAGTTCTAAATTGTATTTCAGTTTATTCCTTTTAGTAAAGCTTTCATTATAACGAGGAGAGGGGGAGTGTCCTTCTACCTCGAGCTTTTTGTATCCGTCTAACTCCTACCTCCAACGAGGAGGAGTTATTTAGTAGTTTGCCCTCCGTACGTGGTCAAGGACCACTAGGGCCTTGGAGTAGTAGCCTTCGGCTATGAACCAAGTAAATCTCTTGTGTCTATTGTCTCCTTTACTTTTTGTTTTGTTAATCTTTCCGCTGCATATAAGTTTTATTTTAAAAAACGAATTCGTACTAAAAATTTTCTATCGCTATTCACCCCCCCCCCTCTAGCGATCCGATCGATCCAACAACATTCACCCACCAAAATTTGAAGGCGAATTCTCTTGGTGGAAAAAGAGAATGGAGGTATTCTTTGAAATCGACTTTGAAATTTTATTAATAATGGAAAACGGTTTCGAGATGCCTAGGAATGAAGAAGGGGAGCCATTGGAAAAATCAAGATGGAGCAAGAGGCAAAGGGAAGAGAACTTGGCAAATTCAAAGGCCAAACACCACCTCTACAATGTACTCCCCCAACAAGAAGTTAACCAGATTGGGGAATGCTCTAGTGCCAAGGAGATGTGGGAGAAGCTAGTAGAGCTTCATGAAGGCACTTCGGAGGCCAAACTTGCAAGAAGAGACCTCCTCCGCTCCCAACTATCAAACATCAAATTAGAAAAGGGAGAAAAGGTAACCTCATTGCATTCTAGGTTTAAAGAAATTTTGATTGGACTAACAAGTGTAGGAGAAAGACTTTCGAACTGGGACATGCTCATGAAAGCAATTGATGTTTTTCCCTGGTCGTCAAAATGGAGCTCAATGGTGGACTCCTTCTACATGTCCAAGAATCTAGAAGTGAGAACCTTGGAGGAGTTCTTCTCAACAATGGAGCTCCACGAAACGAGGCTTGAAGGAATACAAGAAGAGCCAAAGTTTCAACCTTCAAGAGGAGTAGCCTTGATGGCACACAAGGGGAAGAAGAAGATAGAGATCCCCTCCTCCTCCGATGAAGCATCTTCCTCCTCCTCCATGGATAGCACGGAAGAAGCCTATATGGTAAGGAGGGTAAGGCATGCATTAAAAGGTTTTAGATTTAATAAATCTAATGATAGAAGTAGAAGACCAAGGGGGAAAATTATTTGCTACAATTGCCAAGGAGAGGGACACATAAGGGACAATTGTCCTCTCCTAAACAAGAGCAAAGAAGAGAGGAAGAAGAAAGAAGAAAAGAAGAAGAAAAAGGGGAGCAAAAAGAAGGAAGAAGAGAAGAAGGCCAAAGAAAAGGGGAAGACCAAGGCTCTAAAGGCAAGGACTTGGGATGACCCCTCCTCATCATCTTCATCATCATCGGAAGAGGAGAATGCCTTTGTCACCAACTTAGCATTGATGGCCTTTGACGACTTGGATTCTCTTCCTCCGAAAATGAAGGATCAAGCTCAAGTGGAGAGAGCTCAAGTGAAGGGGGAGCCTCCTCTACATCCTCATCATCGGAAGAGGATTTGGTAAGTGAGGTAATGAATCTACCCCCTAAGCAAATAATGTCTATGATTTCTAGCCTCACTAGGGATTTATTTAGAGCAAAGAAAAGGAATAAATGCATGCTTGAGCAAATTAAACATTTAGAGCAAAAATTAGAAAAAGCATGTTTTAATGAGAATGATGATAACGCATGCTCACATGATAACTATATGCCTTTGGATGTTAATGATGCATGCATAGAAGAAAATAGAGCTTTAAGGGAAAAGGTAGACTATTTGACCAAAGCCCTAGAAAAGTTTACAATAGGCTCCAACACCTTTAACATGATAATTGGGAGCCAAAGGGCAAGTTTTAACAAGAAAGGCCTAGGTTATAAAGAAAAGAAAAATGAAAAGGCCTATAAATGCTTAATTGCTAGGGGATAAGATAAAAAGAAGGTAATAGCTAGAAAATGGATCCCCAAGGAGTTTTTAGTGAACCCCTTAGGCAAGAATTTATATTGGGTTCCAAAATCCATCCTAAAGGGTTAGGAAAACCCTAGGATAGTCAACCATAAGGACTTTACCTATATCATATTTTTGGTTGACTTAGGATGGCGGGACAACATTTTGAAATAGTGTTAGGTGATGATAATGCACCTATAAATAGATAAATCATGCTTTAGGTGATGTTTATCTTATTATCATGATATAACACCTAATGCATGATCACAATTTGATGAATTCATTTGTTTCATGATCATAATGTGAAATTAATTTATATACATCTTTATGATCATGTGGAATGATAGGATGATACTTAACCTTGATAGAATTGCATGAAAATAATGGTTAAGTATATACAAATACCTTTAGGATACATCTCACACTCACCATAGGCTACTTTGATTGAAAACTTAGCATGAGTGAGATGTTAGGGTGATACAAATGTCCACTAATGCCTATGGCATTTAGATGGTCATTTAAAGTATCAAAATAGCAATAATAGACCAATCATGGGGAAGGCTTATGTTTAATTCATAGACATATTGCCCAAAGATCATGGTTGGATATTTCATATGTTTTCAAAACAATTTCTTACTTTAAAATCTATGTATTCATGTTTTGAAACAATCCAAAGCAAGACTAGGTGTTAAAATGGATACTAACATGATCAAAAATCTAGTGGTTTTTAAAGCTTTTGGATTTTTGGCAAATACTTAAAAATAAAATGATTTTTCATGGAAAAATATTTTTCACTGATAAATATACTTACAAGAAATATGTTCCCCAAAATTTCATGATTTTTTGAATTTTATATATTTTCTAGTGCATATCTGAAATCCACTCTGAAAACCTGAAAAACCCGAAATGCACGTGCCAGTCCACTGGTAGCCTGATAATATGCCCAATAACCTTTTGTATCAAATTTTAAGGCATGTTTTGGCTTTTGTTTACCTCTAGACTTGATGTCATGCTTGTATAAACATTGTTTATTATTTTTGATGGTGTCAAAGGGGGAGAAATGTTATGTTTAAGTAAGGGAGAATAGTTTAAGGGGGAATATATTTAGGGGGAGTTTCATGTATTAAGGGGGAGAGTTGCTAATCATGTTATCACATGCTTTCCTTTCTTAATATTTTATCAAATATTTTACCTAACTTAAACGGATTGCCACACATCAAAAAGGGGGAGATTGTTAGGGCAATCTCTTGCCATGATAAGGTTTTGATGTGTGTGGCAAAGGGTTTAAGTTAGGTTGTTATTATGATTTGATATGTGAGTTGGAGTCTTGCAAGACTTAGTAATTCGCACATGGAGCCTAGGCGGGTTCACCACTCACTACCTCGTGCCTGAGACGGAGAAGGAGCATTGCAGAGTCGTGCGCTTGATGCTGCCGAGGGACCGTCGGACGAGATGACTTGAAGCGAAGCCAAGGGAGCAGACTTCGGAGGCAAGAGACGTGAAGGAGCATTGCAGAGTCATGCGCCTGATGCTGCCGAGGGACGTGGCCGCGAACGAAGAGAGCTTCGGCGAGGGACTTCGAGTGAGATGAGAGAATGAGTTAAATGTAAGTAGTTCATTAGGTGAACTTGGCCATTTGGCTAAGTGCCTGATGGGATTTCCCGACATCAAGTTGACTACCATGTTATGGTTGCCATGGAATATCCCTGATCGTGATGAAGGCATCACCGAGTCGCAAGAGTTTCGGGCGAGAATAGAGTCGAGCTCGCGAGCACTCGATCGATCGAGCATCGCGGTGATGACAATATCGATCGATGCGGTACCTTTGGATGAGATCCAACGCGTGGAAAGCGGCCGTTATTGGGCACGCCACAGGACCCGATCGATAGGGACATCAGATCGCCTGTGGTCAACGGAAGAAACCCTCTTCCTCTATAAAGAGGAAGGGTGTGGAGATTTGGGGGGCTAATGCTTAAATTCCTAACAGCTCCCAAAGTGCCATAAATGATTTCCCACTCTTCTACTTGCTTTAATCTTCATTCTATTGTAGAAGAGTGATCCTTGTGTAAAAGAGGTTACCTCCACCTAGCTTTGTGTAAAGGAGAGACTAATAGTGGATTGGTTTCATGGAGTGATTCACCGAGTATGAATCTGTGACTTGTAATAGCAAGGAGCTGGAACCAATGCTATACTATCTTGTTAGCATTGTTTGTATTATTCTTTGCTCTATTTGCTTGTCTTTATTAGTATTCAATAGCAACATGTAACTGAAACGAAGCAGTTAATCCAACGAAAGAGGGCTATTAACCCCCCTCTAGCCAGACGATCGATCCCCTACATACACTACCCTTCCATCCACACCAGAATGATTAATCAACACTGGCGTAAAAGTCAACCATCGTCTGAGCCCTGAAACTAGTTTCACAAGCTTCAGACCACGTAAATTCCATCACCTTCCTGGTCCAACCAGTCAGTGATTGTAGTACCGCTAGAGCATCCTATCCATATCTATGGTAATAACCAAATCATTACCAAAAAACCACCCTCTACGGTGGCCGAGTGCGCAACTCCAACTACCACCATCAACAGTGGCCAATTTACGCAACTCCAACGACCACAACTGATCTAATCGTGTCCAGAATACATGACTTCCCAAATCCCTGGACGACTAAGTCGTCAATAAGTCTAATAAGATAATCATAATCTCATACAATTCATACCAAGTATGAAATTATCGTCGCTATATAACTGCATTCTCCTTACTCTAGGCTGATGATATAACAATCATCACAACGACAATGATAATTGTATGACACCATGTCACCACAATATCTACACACCAGTCATAAACCAATCCTAAAGTATACACAGGTGTCCTATAGCTGATCTAAATAGATCCTCTATCAACGATGAAGGATATTCATTTCCTTCCACAACTACCGCATTCTATCATCGATAATTGATGAATAACCTCAAAGGTCCATCTCTCTTTTAACAAAGAGTTCTGAATCTTCTCTGGAAGAAATATTGGGACAGATAAATATCCCATCCAACACCTCCTATAATAAGGTAAAATGATCTTTTATCGTCTTGACCCGTGTAGGTATACTCGCCTTATCCATAACCAAATCACTAATAGTATGGACTGATATTTTCTGAGGGGTTTACTCCTTGTCCTTCAAATTGGTGGCTAGCAGGCCAAATACCTAGTTTCCTAATTCGTCATCAGTCGGCACCTCTAAAGAGTCCATACTTTCAAAACCATGAGTAAGGGCAATTTCACTAAGTCAATTCTTTTCCTAACCACTAAAGTATAGTACTTTTCCTATAGCTCAGAGATATCCTTCAGCTCGCCTGCTCCCAAAACCCGAGAACTCCCAAAAATCCAAGGAAAAGAAAATCCTCGAAACACAAAACCCACAAACCAAAATCGCAAACCAATAAAATTGTCACATCCTGGGGGCATATCCGTCATCCAAATGACGGAGGAGCCCCTTAGTGATAATATTCCAAAATACATGAACCAGATCTGATAAAAACCTCAAAATAATAATAGAAATACAAGTATTTTATTAATTGCATGCATGCATGACTAAACATATATCAATTAAAGTAAAATAGTTTTCTGACACCAAATCAAATTGCGTCAAAATCCAAAGTGCATAAACAAAATGCAATATTGATAAAGTAAACAAAGCGGCATCTCGACGATGTAGTAGAATAAGCACGGCAAGGAACTCTCTGAGCGACTCGAAGGTAGGTCAACAAGACACGTCCTCCATCAGTTAACCTAAAGGATAAGTGAGGAGGGGTGAAAGAGCTCTCAGTCAAGTCGGAAGTCTTCCGCATGCTAGAGAGAGAAGCTCTGGCTTCTCTCTAGTTTTCTCCAAGGATCGAAGGTAGATAGCTTGAAAGACTGGTGGAGGAGAACGCATCAGAGGATCTGGGAAACACTCCCAGAGCTTGGAAGGTCAACACAACTGCTAGGATTAGAAAGGAAATCTGGAAGTCATGGGAGCTCTTTATTTAGCAAGGCGGGAGGTGGAAATTTGGATCAGCAGGAGTGAACATCGCGGAGTTCAAACATTAAGACAAATGGAAGGTACGCGCACCTAACAAACGGTATCTTTTGCAGGGGAACAGGCAATACAGTTAAGAAGTTGTGAGAACAAGCATCAGGTGAGCTAGAAAGAAAGAAGGATAGAGGCTAAACGCTGCTGCAGAGGGAAGGGAGAAATAGAGCTAATCGCGATAAAGAAGAAACAGGGGAGGAGATCAGCATGAGACACGTCTGCAATCAGAAAACAAGCTAGGGTTCCTTCTCCGGCAGCAAAAGGAAGAAGAAAGAAAGGACAGGTGGTAGGTGAGGAGCAGGTGTTCGTACTGTACGGGCTGGCCCAGCGAACGAGGAGACAAAAAGAACGTTGGATTTCAAATGCTGAAGTCAAACTTAACAGAAGCTTCGGTGGGGACCCCACAATCTCAAAATCTCCGAAACCAATAACCCGTTAAACTTATGCCAAATATCCAAACCTGTTTAACTTACACCAAGCCAACCCAATAGCCCGATAGCCTGTATAACTTAGGGCACTGGATATGCGAGGAGGGGGGAAAATACCTCGACGAGGATGGAAGATCCTACACTTGGACACTGCTAGAAGCTCAATAGAGAAACTGCAGAAGCCGGATAATCAAACACTGGAAGGAAATGGGCCTGGAAAGGAAACTGAGAACGCTCAACAAGGAGAGACAACAAATAGAGACACGACTGAGGGGAAAGAAGAAGGACATCACGCATCACCACCGCCGGCGCAGATGGAATTACCACAAAAACAAATACATAAGAAAAACAAATGGGCTGATCTTTTCAGAGAGAATAGAGTGTATACATCAGACACTGCCCTGAAACAATTCCAGAAACAAGAAGGGCAAGCAAAATTAGGTGCTGAGCACTTAGAAGCAATAGAAGAATCAATTGGATTTTGTCTGATTGGCAGGTTCTTAGAGAAATTTCTGGGATGGAGGGCACTGAAAGGGATCACAGCAAGATGGTGGGCACCCCATAAGCTCCTTACGCATAACTCTCTATGGATGGTGTTTAAATTTACAAGCAAGGAGTCACGGGATGCAGTACTAGAAGGAGGACCATACATTGCATATGGAAGTCCCCTGTACCTCAAAACATTACCGATGTGCTTCTCTTTCGGGGTGGAAGCTCAAGCTCAAATCCCAGTGTGGATGCAAATTCACAGATTGCCTTTGGATTGCTGGTCCACCTCAGGGCTAAGCAAAGTTGCGTCGCAAGTTGGCACACCGCTATACACAGATAGGTACACCAAGGTAAGGGAGCAGGTTAATTATGTCAGAGTCTTGGTAGAAGTGGATATCTCAAAGGAATTACCCACAGTAATAGGTGTGATAACTGCCATTTTATTGTATTATTTTGGTCCTTAATATCACTGTTTTTATCCTCTCGAGTGATTTATTATTGATTATTTGTATGTTTTATGAGTTTGGATTCATTTTGGACCTTTTTGTAAATTCTCCTATATTTTGGACTTATTTGCGAATGTTATCTTTATTTGTAGGAGATCGAGATGAGCCACTGGACTAGACTCAAGTTAGATCAAATATGGCTTCATCTGGGGTCGTAATGGACATTTCAAAATGATTTAATCTGAGCCCTTCATCCAGATTAGAAGGCAAATCAAATCAAGGGTTCATATCTGAGCATTATAGACCGTCCGAAGAAAGTGATTGATTCTGAGCCATCCATCTGGATCTGGAGCGATCCGGCCCGTACATTAAGATCTACACGTCTTGGTCGTTCATCCGGACCGTTGGATCGTGATTATACCTTCGCACGGATCGGATCCGCCCATCGCAAATCGATGATTTCAGGTTGGATGGAGCGACCTAATTAAGCGATTAATATATCATCAAGCCCTAGCTTCAAATGGACGGGGATCGGATGAAGCTCAGATCGGACGGCTCAAAGAATTCATTTAATAAAACCTAACTTTGGTCTTCATCCTCGGCCGCACTGCGGCGACGGGCGGCGGGATTACAGCCCGGCGACGTCGCGTAGAAGGCAGATCGCAGCAGAACTTCACCAGCGCAGGCGTCTTCTTCCTCGTGGGCAGCAGGCGGCTTCTTCCGCAGCCGTGCGACGAGCGGCGGCGGGACTGCACAGGGCTCGCCGGCGACGCGCAGAAGGAGGTCCTTCCATTTCGCGACGAGCAGCAGCAACTCGAGCCGAGGCGTTTTTTTCCCCATTTCCACGCGCGGCAGTCTTCTTCCCCACGTCCGGCGGCGACAATCCGGCAGCTTCTTCCGGCGACCTTTCCTCCGACAGCCGGCGATGATCCCAGGCGAGCCTCGGCGGACGATTAGATGCCGTGATTCGGACAGCTAGTTGGAAGAGGGGCAAGCGTGGGATTCCGGCGAGTACACCCTTCACCGGCGTTCACTCCATTCCGGCGGCTGGGAAAGGCCTTTCCATCTCGCCGGAGCCACCCACACAGCTGCGCCGGTTTAGGACAGCTCCATCTCCACCGGTGAAGGTCCCTTTCACTGTTCCGGCGATTCCATTCCTTCCGGCGACCGGGATTAGGCCGCACCGCTTCGACATTCCATCCACTAGCTACCGGGACTAGGAGCTCCGCCATCCACAGCCGCCGGAGCAGTGTTCACATTCCTCCGCATTCAGCTCTTTGCCGCGGTGCCGGGATTAGGACCGCATCCGTAATCCATCGACGGAGGGGTTGTTCGGTTTATTGTCGCCATCGTGGGGTTACCGATTACTTATATTTGATTCAGTCCATTTAATTGGATATTTACTTTATCATGTTTGTTTTGTTACGGTTAATTTGTTATGTTATGTTGATCATGTTTAGGTTAGTTATCAATTAAAATTGTCCAATCCATGCATCGTATAGTGACAGTGCGGTGTCTGGTTGGAGTGCTTTCATTATTAGATTAGATTTCATTTACATTCGACCAGTTGCCGTATAGTGACAGTGCGGTGTCTGGGCGAATTGCTTTCATTTATTGCATTTCGTTTATTGCAATTTTTAGTGACTGTTTGACTACTGTGTCGTATAGTGACAGTGCGGTACATAGTTGAATTGTTCACCTTTATTTCGTGATCATTGTACCGTATAGTGACAGTGCGGTGCGTGATTACTTACTTTTGCGCATTAGTTAGATTTACTTCCTGCAGATTTAATTTCTCTGTCTGTTTATCAAAATTGATTCAACATTGCATCGTATAGTGACAGTGCGGTGCAAGGTTGAATCTTTCTTATCATTTATATTTGTTTCTCATTATATTTGTTTGTGTGGATGACTAGGTCTTCAGGTGATCATCTACTTGAATTTTGCAGCAGTTTTTCTCTTCCCTCAGAGGCCCAGCCTAGGAAGGGGGTTGTTGAAGAAAAGGCTAGGGAAGCAGATTCCCAAGTATGCCGAGGTTTTGTTTCACGAGAAGTTATACTCTTTCTATGGAGGTAGGAGATACTGTGGTTTGGTTCAGTATTTTGGACGCTATGAAGTACCCGATGGAGGATCATTCTATTCTTAGTGTGGTTATAGCTGATGAGTTGGACTGCATGAACTTTATTTTTTAGTCTGTTTTTCATTTGGATATCTCTGCACCTTCTATATTTTGTTGTGATTTTATTGATTCTGTTGATTCTGATGTTGATAATGATTTGTTGTTATGACCTATCTGTGGGCCCTCTTTTTATGTAGACAGGGATATGGATTGTGTAGGGACTAGCGCTCTTCAGGCGATGCCCCAAGGATCACTTCCATCAGATGTTTGTAAGAAATGTCATTTCATGGTCGAGTATGGGATATCTTTGATTATATTATCTCTGTGTATGATATTGAAGTAGATCCTGCTAAAATTCATGCTATATATTCTTTATCTTACCCCGCTTCTGTGCGGGAAGTTGTGCTTTTCTAGGTCATGCAGGTTTCTACAGACATTTTATCAGAGACTTCAGTCAAATTGCCCTACCCTTGACCAAATTGTTGCAGAAGGAGGTGGTATTTCAGTTTGACAGGATTGCGATAGAGATCGAGCCCACCCCCATAGCAGATTCTTTTCCAGATGAGCAACTTTTTCACCTGTAGGGTAAGACACCATGGTATGCAGATCTTGCTATTTATTTAGTTGCCGTGTTGTACCTTCACATTTTACTCATGCACAAGTCCAGAAATTGAAAAGTGATGCCAAGTATTATGTATGGGATGATCTTTATCATTGAAAATTTTGTAATGATCAGATTATTAGATGATGTGCACTTGATTATGAGTTTCATTCCATATGTATTTACTTTTTGTTATTCTCTGGCTTGTGGGGGGTATTTTGGACCCCAAAGAACTGCTAGGAAAGTTTTAGAGTTTGATTTGTATTGGCCCACCTTATTTCATGATGTCTCTGAATTCTACAAGTCTTGTGAGCGATGTCAATGAACAGGGAACATAGGACGTAGAAATGAAATGCCTCAAAAACTTTTGTTATTTTGTGAGATTTTCGATATTTGAGGTATTGATTTTATGGGTCCTTTTCCTATATCTTTGGATTTCCATATATTCTTTTGGCATATGATTATATTTCTAAATGGGTGGAGGTCATCCCCACGGGTGATAATTCTCTAGTTGTTGTGGATTTTGTTAGGTCTCACATATTTTGCATTTGGAGTTCCTGTGGCATCATTAGCGATCAAGGGTCTCACTTTTGCAACAGACTCATGAAGTGTCGAGCAAAGAGATCAAGTATATCTTGGAGAATACGGTGGGGCGCATGATGATGATGCTTCTTCTCGACATGAAAGGGGAGTGTGTTCTTTTATTTATCAGATTTATTTTCTTCCTTTCATGTTCGGAATAAATTGTATGGGTTGTGTGTTTGTTTGCTGCTTACCTAGGTCTGCTTGTCATTGTTGAGTCAAATAATATTCTCTATGCATGCCTTAGTATCATTTGAGGTGGTAAAAATTAGTTAAGTTTGATCATCAAATTATGGATTTTTGTGTGTGATAGGAGACTTCACTTGCATGCATACTTGTTATGATGGTGAACTTTTTATTGATAGTCTAAGCTTGATGTTTATTCACCTAGTGAGGTTGCAAGCCATTTTTATCATCTACCCACTTTTGTGTGATAACACATGTGATTCTTGTTACTCTAGAACTTGCTTTGAGTCTTTTCAAAACTGCAGTAACATTTACTTGCATGAATATGATGAAGGATTTCATTCTTGACTCTTTTCTTGACTTGGTTTGATTGTCTAATCCACTTGATACTTCCATCTTCCATGTCTTACTTGTCATATCTCTTCATTTGCTATCCATTGTCTTTGTATCTTTGTGGATTATCTTTTTCATATCTATTGCTTTCCATGTTGGAGGAATAGTTTGATGGGTTGTATTGTCCGAGACGGACAAAATTTTAAGTGTGGGGGAGGAGTTATATTATTTTTGTTGGAAATATGATATGGAAGATATAGTTTTCAGAGGTCATTGGTTCTGAGATATATTTGTCTGTGATTAGTACTTGAGTTTCTGCACAAAAAAAAAAATGTGCAATTGTAATGCAGGCAAATTGAATTGCAATGTGTTGGATAGAGCCATTTGAACCTGAATCAATTTTAAAGTTTCCAATTATCCTAGCCTCTTCCCATATTCTTTGATTCTGAGTATTTCATGAGCAACTCATGATTTATTTCTCCAATTCTTCTCTTGTTTCCTATTCATTTGTACCTTTGTCTTGTACTACTCTTTGCATACTTTATCTGTTGTCTACTTTTGATCTCATTCTGATTCCTGATAAATCCTTTTGATTCATGTATGAGATGTATTGATAGCAGTAGAGAAGTAGATGATAAGCAAGCATATGGTAGTACAAAATTGCATGTTGTTTTGAGGGCGCCCCACTCCAATGTTATTATGTGAGCATCAGTGCATATATCCATTTTGGGAGGTTTTGTATCAGGCTTAGTCTATTTGATTTGACTGTAAATCATCATACATGTTGATTGTTGTAGGAGTTGGATCTTTTGAATACCTAGATCTGATGAATTTGGTGATCCTAAGTAACTTATTTTTCTGTCAATTATTGATCTAGGTATTGTTAGGGAATGAGTTAGTGTTTCTTGATTTTCATTATTGCTCGGGACGCGCAAAAATAAGTGTGGGGGAATTGATAACTGCCATTTTGTTGTATTATTTTGGTCCTTAATATCACTGTTTTTATCCTCTCGAGTGATTTATTATTGATTATTTGTATGTTTTATGAGTTTGGATTCATTTTGGACCTTTTTGTAAATTCTCCTATATTTTGGACTTATTTGCGAATGTTATCTTTATTTGTAGGAGATCGAGATGAGCCACTGGACTAGACTCAAGTTAGATCAAATATGGCTTCATCTGGGGTCGTAATGGACATTTCAAAATGATTTAATCTGAGCCCTTCATCCAGATTAGAAGGCAAATCAAATCAAGGGTTCATATCTGAGCATTATAGACCGTCCAAAGAAAGTGATTGATTCTCGAGCCATCCATCTCGGATCCGGAGCGATCCGCCCGTACATTAAGATCTACACGTCTTGGCGCCGCTCATCCGGACCGTTGGATCGTGATTATACCTTGACGGATCGATCCGGCCCATCGCAAATCGATCGATTTCAGGTTGGATGGAGCCCTAATTAAGCGATTAATATATCATCAAGCCCTAGCTTCAAATGACTGGGATCGGATGAAGCTCGATCGGACGACTCAAAGAATTCATTTAATAAAACCTAACTTTCTCTTCATCCTCGCGGCCGGCGGCCGGCGGCTTCTTCCGCCGGCGGCCGTGGCCGGGATTACCTGGCGGCCGGCGGCGTCGAGAAGGCGATCGCGCGAGAACTTCACCCGGCGCAGCGTCTTCTTCCTCGTGAAGCGCGGCAGCGGCTTCTTCGCAGCCGTCGCCAGCGGCGGCGATCCGCAGGCTCGCCGGCGACGCGCGAAGGAGGTCCTTCCATTTCGCGGCGGCGGCAACTCGAGCCGGCGTTTTTCCCCATTTCCACGCGCGGCAGAGTCTTCTTCCCCACGTCCGGCGGCGACAGTCCGACAGCTCCTTCCGGCGACCTTTCCTCCGACAGCCGGCGATGATCCCAGGTGAGCCTCGGCGGACGATTAGATGCCGTGATTCGGACAGCTAGTTGGAAGAGGGGCAAGCGTGGGATTCGTAGTACACCCTTCACCGGCGTTCACTCCATTCGGCGGGAAAGGCCTTTCCATCTCGCCGAGCCACCTGGCTGCCGGTTTAGGGCGACTCCATCTCCACCGGTGAAGGTCCTTTCAACATTCGGCGATTCCATTCCTTGGCGGCTCGGGATTAGGCCGCACCGCCCGACATTCCATCCACTAGCTACAGGGACTAGAAGCTCGCCATCCACCGCCGGGAGCGATGTTCACATTCCTCCGCATTGACTCTTTGCGCGCGGGATTAGGACCGCATCCGTAATCCATCGACGGAGGGGTTGTTCGGTTTATTGTCGCCATCGTGGGTTACCGATTACTTATATTTGATTCATTTAATTGGATATTTACTTTATCATGTTTGTTTTGTTACTGCTAATTTGTTATATTATATTGATCATGTTTAGGTTAGTTATCAATTAAAATTGTCCAATCCATGCATCGTATAGTGATGATGCGGTGTCCGGTTGGAGTGCTTTCATTATTAGATTAGATTTCATTTACT
This sequence comes from Wurfbainia villosa, assembly GCA_025175895.1. Lineage (NCBI taxonomy): Eukaryota > Viridiplantae > Streptophyta > Magnoliopsida > Zingiberales > Zingiberaceae > Wurfbainia > Wurfbainia villosa. Next base: position 40,371,531 of record CM046006.1, read on the forward strand.
CGATAGTGACGGTCGATGTGCGGGTAATTGCTTTCATTTATTGCATTTCATTTATTGCAATTTTAGTATTTGTTTGACTACTGTGTCGTATAGTGACAGTGCGGTACATAGTTGAATTGTTCACCTTTATTTCGTGATCATTGTACCGTATAGTGACAGTGCGGTGCGTGATTACTTACTTTTGCGCATTAGTTAGATTTACTTCCTGCAGATTTAATTTCTCTGTCTGTTTATCAGAATTGATTCAACATTGCATCGTATAGTGACAGTGCGGTGCAAGGTTGAATCGTTCTTGCATTAGGTTAGCTTTGAATAATTGTTTTGATAACTGTAAAAACCCCCAGTGTTTACTTCTGTTTAAAAACAAACGTCCAGCCATTAGGTTCGTTGGGAGATGACCCGAGTCAGTCCTATACTGCATTAGTGTAGTTAGGGGGTTCGGTAAATAATTTGGGAACGGTATTGCGACACTAAAACTCGTTCGATCAAGGTGTCACCCTACCGGATGGCACAGACACTGATCTAGAGGTCAAGTTTGAATCTAGCTTGAAAATCTGTAACTTTTGCAAACAAATGGGCCACTACCAAAGAAACTGTCCAATGATTGTGAGGGAGCAACAATCAACAGCGCCTATGGAGGCAATGGAGGCAATGGACCATCAAATAATAGTATACATGGATGCTGCAGCAAAGGGAATGACGATAGGGGGGGAAGCTGAAGCAGGGGAAAATACAAAAACAAGTACACCAGAAGAGGGGCAGGCACCGGAACACAGCAGTACCAATAAAGGAGAGTGGCAATATAATAGAAAGAGGAAGAAACAACATCATGAAGGAATGCAACTAAGACGGGCAAGAATAGACATAACAGGGAGTTCATGCAGCCAAGGAGGCCAAGGGAAACAAAAACAAGGGCAACAAAGAAATAAGGGGAAGGAGCAAAGCCAGCAAGAGTAGAATGAGCAGAATGGGCACGCATCAGTACATGTACCAGTCAACCCATTATCAGTGAAACAATTGATCCAGGACCAGGATAAATATCAGACAAGAGCCAAGGGTGATGCAAACAACATGGTGGAGATTGGTACGGGATTTGGCACACACGAATACCATCCGGAGGATAGAACACAAGATGGGGAAAGAAATACAGGAAATCAGGGGAGAAGGCAGATAATAATTGCCAAGGAAAAATCAGATCGAGAAGTAGGTTTGGAAGCAATAGCATCAGATAAAGGGAAATTTGATATAGTAATAGATGAGCAAATAGGGCAAAAGAAAGAAGGCAACCAAATTGACGTAGTATGCAAACTACAAAATGTCGTTCAGGCTGGCACAAAAACAGACATGCATGACAGTAGCAAACCACAAGCGAAAGAGAGGACCCCCAGGCAGCAAAAATCAAACATTGATTGGGAAACCATGCAGGAACCCATGCAAGAACCCATAGCATCGGCTAGGGCTAACACAGGAAATATAAGGAATATCAGAATGGAACTTGAAGTACATGATCAGGCAGGTCATATAATAGGAGATGGGGACAACATAATAAGGGACCAGCAAGCAACAAATACAGGGAAACTGGGTCAACAAGTGATATACAACAGGACCAATGCAAGAATTATGGCAGACGGAACAATGAAGAGTGGCACACAAACTGGCACGCTAAACGACAACAACAGGGATACTCAAATAACAGGTTTGGGAGAGGTGAACAATAAACAGGTCAGTCTCAGATGGAGTACCAGAAAGCAAGGGGGAAATAATGAGGAACAGAATGACGAACAGAAAGAAATGGACAATAGCAGCAGACACCTGCACAATGTAAGAACACAACAGCTGCCTACACAGCATAAGAACAGAGCACTAAAGATATCGTCAGTAACACCACAAAGGATGAGATCAAGAGTAGGGGATATAGATAATGAGGAAAAAGAGATTTCAGAGACCAATGGTACAGACATAAAAGCAAAAGCATCGAGAGGAAACAACACGAGAACTTCAGACAGTCCAAGTGAAGAAGCGGGAGGACATGAGACAACACCCAACAGCAAATTACATGAGCAGTATGACGGTGGAAAGATGAATAGTGGGCAAGAAGAATTGCAAGACAGGCCAGTAAGTAACCTCCCGATGATCATTCTAGGGTTACCAGCTGCTCAATGGGGCAAGAAATAGACATCAATAAAAACAGTTGGAGATAAAGAAATACAGAAGGAATATCTTGAGGATACCCAAGAAGAACCAGAGAAAAGGAAAGCAGAGAAAGGAAAAGGATCGAACGTGGAGCAGAAACATGAAAATCAAGGGAAGACCATCAATGCTAGACGGCGGAAGCCGGCTACAAAACCATGAAGATTGGATCATGGAATATAAGAGGCCTCAATAAAGGCCTCAAACAGAAGGCGGTGGCAGACCTCCTTCTGCAACAAAAGATGGGTATTCTATGTGTGCTGGAGACAAAGCTAACACATCAATATTATCTGAAGTTGAAGAATGGAAGGTTTCAGAAATGGGAGATTGAGCAGAGACTAGGTAACTCTCTAAGGAGCAGAATGCTACTCATATGGGAACCACAGCTTATTGAACTTACTGTTGAGAGGTGGGAAGAGCAATTGATACACACCGGGATAAAATGCAAAACCACAGGGTGCATTTATGCAGTCACATTCATATAAGGTCAACTCTCAATCACAAGTAGGAAAGCCATGTGGGTAGCACTCTCACAGATTGTCGATGCAACACAGATACCATGGCTAATATTAGGAGATTTCAACTCACTTCTTTCCCCGGCAGACAAGCAAGGAGGCATGCCCGTCACATCCTACGCCACAGCTGATTTCCAGGATTTTATAATGGAGGTCGGTATTGAAGATTTACACTCCATAGGGTGTCAATTTACATGGACAAACGGGCATATAGTGAGCAAATTAGACCGTGCAATGGGTAATAGAATATGGATGGAACAGAATCAGAGCAGTTATGCCGATTTTCGAACACCAGGAACAATCTCAGATCATGCAGCATGTGTTGTTTCTGTCCTTGGAAGCCCAAAGCAAAAAGCCAAACCATTCAGATTTTATAATATGTGGACGACTCATCCTGACTATGGGCAAATACTGCAAGAAAAGTGGCAAACAATTATCCCCAACACTATGAATGGCACAATGCAGTATAAGCTAAGACAGAAACTCACGCTCCTCAAACCACATTTTAGACAGTTCAACCGTCTCCATTACCAACACATTCAAGAGAGGGTCAAGCTGGCACGACAACAATTGGAGACAGTGCAACAGCAAGGACTCACACGAGGACATATGGATGAGAATTATAATGCCATAAGGAGGAAAGTGGAACTACTTGAGAGAGCAGAATACCTATTCTACCTACAGAGAGCAAAACATGAATATTTTTGGGGAACAGACAGGAACACATCTTTCTTTCATGCACTGGTAAAGAGAAATAACAAGAAAAGAGAAATAGTAGCCATAGAGAAGACTAATGGGGAACATACAAGCTCATCAGAGGAAGTAATAAAGGAATTCCTAACATACTTCCAGAATCAACTAGGAGTAGAAGAGACAAGAACTGTTTTCAAAGAAGAATGCATGCAGTTTGGAACGAAACTCACCGAAATGCAGCAGAGTCAAATAACCAGATTACCAACCGAAGAAGAAATTCGGACAGCCTTATTTGACATTGGAGACCTCAAAGCCCCAGGACCAGATGGATACAACTCAAAATTTTTCAAACACTCATGGGATCTAGTCAAGCAAGATGTTGTAGCAGCAATCCTGGAATTCTTTATCAATGGCAAACTCTTGAAGTCTTGGAACCATACAGTCATCGCCTTGATCCCGAAATCTCCGCATGCACACAAAGTCCATGAGTATAGACCGATATCCTGCTGCACAGTGGTGTAAAAGATATTGCTAAGCTCCTCGCAGGCAGGCTATCAGAAGTTATGGATCATTTGCTACATAAAGAACAAATTGCATTTGTGCAGGGTCGAGGCATTGCAGATAACATACATCTAGCCCAAGCGATTATGCGTAATTACACCAGGAAAGAAATTTCTCCACGGTGTTTACTTAAAGTTGATCTACAAAGAGCTTTTGACTCAGTACACTGGGGTTTCCTTCAAGATATCCTCTCATCGTTGCAGTTTCCAGACAAATTCACAGCATGGATTAGAGAAAGCATCACCAGTCTGACATTTTCGGTCGCAATTAATGGCCACATGCATGGTTTCTTCAAAGGACGCAGGGGACTTAGACAGGGGGACCCCCTCTCCCCATATTTGTTTGGATTATACATGGAATACTTTTCACGAATGCTAGCCAAGTACACCAGTAGATCGGATTTTCAGTTTCACCCCAAGTGTAAGGAACTCAGAATATCTCATCTAATGTATGCTGATGATCTCCTGCTCCTTAGCCATGGGGATATATCATGGTCGTTGAAAGACTGTTTAACACAATTTGCCAAAGATGGCGCCCGAAAAGTGCTAATATGGCTAAATCAAGCATCTATATGGCAGGAGTGGATTTAAGCATCCGCGAAAGTTTGATTCATATCACTGGGTTCAAAGTAGGGGAGATGCCATTTAGATACTTAGGGATACCAATTGCTTCCCAGAAACTGAAAGTCACTGATTATTGCACACTACTGGACAGCCTCATGAAGAAAGTCAACTCATGGCCAAAAGCCACATTGTCATATGCAAGGAAAAGCCAGCTAATAGCCTCAGTTTTACAAGGAATAGAATGCTATTGGATGTCAATCCTGCCAATCCCGATAGGAGTAATAGAAAGGATATATGGTATCTGCCGATCACTTATGTGGAATACGAAGAATCCTCTGGTAGCTTGGAAGACAATGTGCAAACCCAAGGATGAAGGAGGATTAGGACTAAGAAACCTGAAGGCATGGAATATGGCATTATTAGCCAAGGTCCTATGGCGGATACAAGAGAAGCAAGACACGCTGTGGATACGGTGGGTCCATCATGCGTACATACAGGAAGGAGACATCTGGGGATGGCAAAGCAAACATACATACTCACCGCTCATGAAGAAATTAATATGGATCAAAAACACCATCCTAGGCACCACAAATTCTGCAGTGGCAGCAAGCCAGTGTCTGACAACATGGTTTGGGCAGGGCAAAGGCGGAGTTAAGAAGGCATATGACTACTTCAGGCAAAGTGGAGACAAAAAGTCTTGGACAATAACAGTTTGGCAGAAGGATATACAACCTAGTCACAGATTCACACTGTGGATGTTGGGCAATGGCAAATTACCGGTCAGAGCAGGGAAAGAATATATGGAGGACAAATAATGCATTTTCTGTAAACAGGAGGAGGAAACCATGGAACACATTTTCTTCAAATGTGAACAAATACGGCTACTATGGAGCAGGATTAGAGGATGGCTAAGGATGACAGAAGCGATGGTAACTTACCGATGTATGTTCAGAATTTTCAGATCGCGGTACAAGAAAGATACATCTATGAATCGAGCCCAACACCTAGCAATGTCAGCACTAATCCACATAGTCTGGAGGCAGAGAAATTTAATCAGATTTGAAGATATGAAGTTTGATGGAGACCTAATCTTTCGCAAGGTGCAGATCCACGAGTATAGAACGATGGAGGACAATAACATATCACTGCCAGTAGAGATCACGTGAAACCAAGGTAATAACTCACCTACCTCCACCCCCCCCCCAGCTCACTTGGCCTCATAATCTCTCACCTCTGCTCAAGAAATCTTCAAGTTCCTGTCCAGGGCACATCAGCCACATTGCCTCTCCTTACATCTGGGTTACTTCCTAACTCCAAAACACCCCACTCCACAAAGCTTCTACTTAATCCCAGGGCAGTTCCTCTATTCTATTCCAATCCCACGACAATTCCTCTCCTTACTCAATCCCAGGACAATTCCTATTCTCTACTCCAGTCCCAGGGCAATCCCTCTCCTTTACTCCAATCCCAGGGCAATTCTTATATTAACACCAAGCCCAAGCCCAGGGCGATTCCTCTTCTTTCTCTCCTATCTCAATTCCAGGACTGTTTGCTCAACTTCAGGGTGGATAAAAAAAAAAATCCAGGGCGGTTTTCGAATGGCCCTCAGGGAGGTTTTCTCAAATCCAGGGCGGTTTGCCCAACCCCAGAGCAATTAGAGCGGTATTGACAGAGCGGTATTTCCCCAAGGTGGTTTTGCGCAAAGAAGTACCTCCCAGGGCGGTATTGCCCCAGGGCAGTTTTGCGCAAAGAGTAATCTCCCAGGGTAGTTTTGAGCGGCCACCAAGGGGGTTTTTTCTCAACTCTAGGGCGGTTTGCCCAACTCCAGAGCAATCAGAGCGGTATTGCCCCAGGGCGGTATTGCCTCAGGGTGGTTTTGCGCAAAGAGTAATCTCCCAGGGCAGTTTTGAGCGGGCGCTAGGGCGGTTTTGAGCGGGCGCCAGGGCGGTTATTCTCAACTCCAGGGCAATTTGTCCAACTCCAGAGCAATCAGGACGGTATTGCCCCAGGGCGGTTTTGCGCCCAGGGCAGTTTTCAAAGGTGGTGTCATGGCGGTTTGCCCCCATATCCAGGGCAAATTTCGAGTGTGCTTTTCCCAAATCCAGAGCAATCAGAGCGGTATGGCGCCAGAGCGGTTTGTTCAACTCCAGGGCGGTTTACTCAACTCCAGGGCAGTTTTCGAGGGGGTTGCCAGGGCGGTTTTGCACAAAGAGTAACCTCCCAGGGCGATTTTGGAACGCAACTACCCCATTCCAGGGCGATCAGGGAGATCTAATCCCCTAGAGCGGTTTTGCGCAAGGAGCAGAAAGACAAAGCAGATTGTTTCTTAATCCAGGGCAATTTTGGCCAGGACAGTTTTGAACGGCCCTTTCTCTCAAATCCAGGGCCATCAGGCCCGACTCGCACAAAGGCCAGGGCACTCTCAGCTTCACGGTGCTTGGACCAGACCAATCTTCCCAAATGCGGACCAGACCAGTCCCAGCTCCAGAGATGCCTCTCATCTCCAAGGATCCAAGACGCCAGGGCAATTTTATCAAGACAAAGCGGGTTTAACTTCATGGCAGATTTGATCAAAAAAAAAAAAAGGTGAATAGGCCAGCCTATAATAGCTTATCTAGTCCGTAGCAAACAGCTACGGTAAAGACACTCTAAATCCGTTTATGGATGAGGCTTGGCCAATAAGCCTAGTAGAGGTGAATAGGCCCACCTGAATGGCCTATCTAGTCCATAGCAAACGGCTACGGTAAAGACGAGGCAAATCCGTTGATGGTTGGTCACTTACCAAAAGTGGAAAATATTCGATGATCGTTGCATAAACTCCACGGCGAAGATGAACATGGATAGACAAAGCGGGGAGGAACACATGAAGTGGCGAACGCAAAGAGATAGTATGGAGGAGAGAAGGAGACACGGGAGATACACTCGCACTGTGCAAGTGAAAGGGCGGAATATGGACGCATGTATGAGCCTATGTAACCATGAGAGATGTAGTATACATGAGAGTTGAGATACCCATGAGAGCACATGTACACCCCCTGCATGCATCTCAAATCTGACACATCGTCAGACATGACATTAGAATGCATCCCAGGATTTTGTATGATCGTGCTATCTTTGATGATATATATTTACCTTTCATAAAAAAAAAAGGATAAGTGAGGAGGAGGTAAGTACAACCACTCAGTGGATGGATAGACAATAGTGCATACTCATAATGCACATAATGGAAGCCAAAGGAAACAACTAGAGTAACCCAACCCTCAGAGTACCAATATCAGTCTGCTACTAACTTGGTCGGCGGTATAACAAATATACCCGTAACATACACAACCACTGCAATCTACAAGCAATGCACATCCAGATACCACGACAAAGCCTCGTGGCTCTCGAGGTAATACAAAGGGAACTGTCTATGATCTACCACGAACATAACTCGTGGGCCGACAATCAATAGCACTGTCTACGTGCAACTACATGCTACCACGAATAGAACTCGTGGATAGACAGGCAGTATATACATATCTAGTTATTGACTTTCACGCACTAGCATACTACCACTAATAGGTCGTGTGGGAGGTCGATTATCCTAGGTTGTTAAACCTAGGGTTATCCAATACATCCAGCATAAAACGACCATCGACGTCGACAAAGATCATCGATCTACCATTAACCCATTGAGGCGGTCAAGCGAGGGTTTCAACACCTCTAAAATGAAATATTTACCAAAGTCGGTAAAGATCATCAACTTATAAATAAATAAGTCGAGATGGTTAAGTCTAGCGTTCCAACCCTTCTAACATGATCGGTTATCAATGTCGATAAAATCATAAATCCACTAATAAACACGTCGAGACGATTGCTCATAAGGTTTCATCCCAGCTAACAGGAAATGCCTATCAAGGCCAATAAGGATAATAAACCTACAAACAAGCCCGACAAGAGGGTTAAGCCTAAATTATACCATTTCTACCAGTTAAATCTTGCATGCTCCAACATGCTACCACGATCAGATCTCGTGGGTACTTAAAATGTAATGTAGCTATCTAACTACAGACATCATACGAATCCGATTTTCACCAACTCTGAATGAATAACGTAAGAGTATAACCTTACAGTAGATTATCTCAATCATGTATGGGGGACATGATTGACCACAAATATACAAAAGCAACCATAGAGAGACTCTACTGCAGACTCTCTCTCAACCAAGAATGGGAGATATAGTAAGGATTAATAGCATCCTAACCATACGAACTCTACTAGTCCGATCACCATATCACTGAAATAGTAAATGGATAAACATATACCAATATTATCTAATCATTTATATCACAATGATAACTAGCTAACTATAGCAGTAATAGCAATTTATAACCATATGCTAACGATAAATCAGCAACCTAAAAATCCAACAGTCTAACAGATATAAGGTTAAAACAATACTAGACAAAATATGATACCACAGCATAACTAATATAACCAATACAAATATGCACTAAATCTAGAAAATTTTCTAGAATTTATTTACCTATTATTCGTCTGAAGATGTCCTGTCGCCGTCAAATCCCCAAATTGACCTCGTCAATAATACCTCGAATTTTCGAAACATAAAAATCGTCGGAAATCCATACAACTCCGAAAATACCCCAGTTAACCTACCAAACGAGGCAAACTCTCCGAAAACCCAAAGACCCTAAGGAACTCGGAACCTACGCTCTGATACCAATAAATTGTCATGCTCCGGGGGAGTCCCCGCCAGACAAAAATTCGGCAGCATCTCCCCTGTACGGGTGACAATACCAATCTTGCATACAAGGCCTACACGACCACTATACATCGGTCAACACGATCGGAACATACCACAACACAATATGCGGCCTTAGGCCATCAACCAAAATAAATAAAAGATCCAAAACATCGAGACCTACCCCTTCTGCCATCTGAGTAGGAACATACAACCAAACCAATCGAATAGTCCATAAGGATACAACAAATATCTCCAAACTTCCACAAGTACATAACCAAAATATTAGGACCTAATCATATCTTCTATATAAAATCCAAAACCATAACTCAAATAACTAATAAACTATCACGACGAGGGGGGGTATGGCAACTGGACTCTCCTGACAGCTTCATCCTGAAATAAATATAAAACAACGGGATAAGTTCAAAGAACTCAGCGGATATAGTCGATATGCAAAGTAAGATATAGCTAACTATAACAATCATGTCAATACAGTCTCATATATAGGGTATGCAAGAAAGAAATGCAAAAGGACTGTACTTACCTGAATCTCTTATCCTGATATAGGAGCATGTGTCATACTAGATGAAATAAAGTCGCTGAACCATATACAAATATGTATTCTATATGCATGACAATCATATGCAACATCCAAGGCAGCAATAAAAATGCAGCAAACACAATACAAATATTATCCATGCAAAATGCATGTCGTGCAAATGACATGGTCACCCCTGACGCTAGTCAGCCGCCTCACACGCGATGGTGAAGCCGAGTGATAGGACTATGACAACTGTGCACTCTGCCATCACTGCTCCTGAGTGACCGAGTGGACAGGATACTATCGGAGTACACCTATCCTCCTACCCCAAACAGAGTGGGGGAGCTAAGCTCTCATCTCCCGGTGTCATAGACCAGAGGAGGGATCCCTGCCCGCTACCACGCTACCTCATCGCTACCCATGAGAGGACCAGTGGAGCCTAACAGAGCAACTGCACACACTCTCCTGATGTACCACTAACCCATGAGTGGCAGCATGTGCAGGCCATGTAACTGGCTGCGGGCTCAACTATAAAGGAACCCCGTCCAGCCAGCATGCAATCATGCAAAATGGTGCATGATACTAAAGCATGTAAATCCAACTAAAATGCATAACCGAATAATATGCACAACCAATAAGTATATATCCCTGCTCCGATTAAAACAAGGAAAGTATAACCATAACCGATCAAATGCATGTATCAAGTAGGCACAAAAATATACTAGGCATATAAACATGAAAACTATTGCAAGCTATCCTAACTAGCATATCAACATAACTATATCTAGGAGATAAGTCAAAATACCCGCCTGCTATAATGATCAAAATCATGAACTCTTCACCCCCGTAGACCGGTCTCGTGACCGAAACCTGCATAAAACATAATTACCATTAAGTCCAATCACACGACATCGATTAGATAAATCCTACATCGAACCTGTATTCACTTAATCTACTGAATACGAGTACAACACTCGATACACCTAATTCACCATCCACAGGATAGAACCAAAACCCAAATAGCTATCTCACAGATCAATACACATTCTGAACCATTCATAGCTCACTTAACATACCAATTATGGTCGTACAACCGACATCAACCCAATCAGAACCTCACAACCATTTCAAATAGAACATCTCAGCCCTCACAGCCCCTTAGACCCATTCACCGTGATCACAGCCCTCATAGCTATTTACAACCATTAATTCTCCTGCCCACAGTCATACGACCGTTCACAGCTCAACTACAATAGACTCACAGCCACACATCTCTTCACACAAACATACAATCGACGATTCTTAAACAGAACCCTCCATTCACGCACCATACATTAATACCTAGCAAAATCCAACAATTAACAGATGAAAGGAGGGTAAATCAAGCTTACTAGCCCTAGGAACCTCCACCGGCAGCCCTTTCCCTAAAGCTTCCCTATTCGCCGATGGCACTCCTTCCTAATTCGTTCAGTCCATCGAAAACCACTGCCCAAAATCACAGACTCAAATTAACTGAGGAAAAGCTCTGCTAGGACTCGAATCCCATCCGAATCAAAGAAAACTATGCCTCACCTTGCTTTGACAAAAATCAAGTTGTGGGACGCCGGAATTGGAATTAGGCACGCGGGTGTTCAATGTGCTGCTGGCACGACAGGATTGGCAGTGGCAACCAGTCGACGCAGTAGGTGGGGCACATACGTGTGTCTTGCTAGCGATGTAAGGCAGAGTCAAAGAAAAGGTGTCGACGGTGCTTGTGGTTGGCGACACAAGCGATGGAGAGGAAATGGGCGGCACTGTGTGGTTAGCGATCGCAGATCAACCGCAGCGGCGAAGCTGAGGCAACTCGATGCGGCCAAGTCGTGACGGTAGGGGGTCGGCAACACTGCACATGAGCATCGGAGTAGCAGCAACTCACAGCAGCTGTGACCTGGGCACAGGGAATGGTGGCGAAGTGGTGGGAGCTCACGGCGGCGGTGTTGGCTGCTTGGCAACGCCGTCGTAAGCAGGAGTAGCCGACGCACGATGCGGCGCACGATCGAGAGCAGGAGGAGACGAGCGGCGATGGAGATGAGGCGAGGAGAAGGGCGCCTCGGCGTTGTGGCTGGCGCGTGAAAGAAACAAGGAAAGGGATGTGCGGCAGAAGAGAATCGTGAGAGAAGGGCTCATGAGTGGAAAATAAATGGCCATGTCGTGCGGAGCGGCACCGGAGAAATCGGGAAAAGAGGAAACGGGATCGGGAAAAAAATAACCGGGTTAATCTATAACCTAGGTTTATAATTTAAGTTAATTATCCCTATCAAATAGTTAAAATAGGCTCTTTAAAAATCTATTTTTCTTATCCCTGTAAATATCGCATACAAGCCCCGTTTAATTCCAGAAAAAATTCTGAAAAATTTCTAAAATTCTCAAAAAAAAAATCCCGAAATAATTCCCAGGATTACCTTTCCTAAATTTTGGCCATTAAATTTATATTTTAAATTTTTTTTCTGTATTTAACACTATAAGAGGAATCTTGAAGAGGTCTTAATAGGTTTTGGAGGAGTGATTTAAGGTGAGGTGTTGCTGCATTTTAGGGCCTTCAAAGTCATCCCAAAGCAACCAACAAGCAAGGATTCAAAAGCCCTAATTTGTAAAGTGTGTTCACTTGTTCTTCCATTTTCTTTTGTTATTATTGTAGTTGCTTTTTGTATCTTGTTCTTATTATTGTAATAGACTAGTAAGAGGTTTCTCCACCTCCGGTGTGTCACCGAGAAGGAGAAGTTTGATAGTGGTGGTTTGCATCACTATAGCTTGCTAGGGCTTGGTCGTGGAGTAGGAACTATAGTTCCGAACCACATTAAATCCATGTGTTGTTGTGTGTATTGTGTTTCGTATTTATATTTGTATTTCTGCTGCGTACTAATGATTGTAGACAAGCATGACGAATTCCATCATCGATCAACGTGAATTGCTATTTACCCCCTCCCCCCCCTCTAGCGACGCCAACGGTCTTATACTTCATACACTCAAAGCAAATTATATGATCTTTATTTTTAATTAAATTGCTTGAGTTACCTAGGTCGGAATGGTGGGCTTGTCCTTCACTTCTCCCAAATGCTGACGTTTCTTCTTGTTTTTGCTCCAGAATAGAAGGTCTCTCCTCCAATTCTTGTTTAGATGTTGAATCTCTATCCTCCCCTTCAATCCTTGAAGTGGAGGCTTCTTCAACTTCCTCTTCCGAGTCTTCTTAAGCTTGAGATAAGGAGCACTCCTCTTCTTCTTTTTCTTATACTGGTTCGGGATTCTCGTGGAACTTGACTAACTTGTTCCACAACTCCTTAGCATCCCTATAACTTCTTAATCTAGACAAAATATCATTAGGTATCAAATTTACTAACATTTTTGTTACCTTAATGGTTGTCTCGAATTTTTGCCATTGCTCCTCGGTCCACCTCTTTATCTTGAGGATTTCTCCGGTCTTCCCCCTTGGAGCATCAAATCCTATAATCATGGAAAACTAATTTTCTATATTGGACATTAGGAAATATTCCTTCGTACCTTTCCAATATGCAAAATCTTCGCGGTCGAAAGTGGATGGAATTGCTATGTCATCACCCAATCTCTCGTTGAGCTCCATCTTCTCCTCTAGCACTTTTGCTCCTTTGGTTGTAAAGCTGGTGAAGAGCGACCCGCTCTGATACTACTTGTTGGTATCGAAGCGTCTTCTTCTTCTGAGAGTCACCGAGCTCTGATACCACTTGTTGGGGATCATATGACTGCTAGAGGGGGTGAATAGCGTCGTTTTATGTCGATGGAATTCAATCACGTTGCTTGTCTACAATTGTCGTTAGTGTAGGGAATACAAATAACAAATAACACGATAACAATAATACAAGCACATAAACACAAACACCGCGATATAACGTGGTTCGAAACCTTAGGGTTCCTACTCCACAAGGTGAGCTCAAATGAGCTCTAGTGATGCAAACACTACCACTAATCAATACACTCCTTTTTGGAACAATCCGGAGGTGGAGAAATATTGTACAAATGATTACAAAGGTAATACAATGAAATACAACAAGTAAACTAAGCAATACACAAATACAAGTAAAGAAAACTTTATACTAAGAGATTTGGATTGCTTGCTTGTTGATTGCTTTGGTTTGCTCTTGAAGGAGTGGAATGAAGCAACAATTCCCCTTCAAATCGCCCCAAGAACCATGGCCAAAAACCTCCCCTTTGAGCTCCTTATAAAGCTGTAACTCGGGCTGATTTTTGCCTAGTAGTCGACTGATCATACCCATCAGTTGACTGCTTCTATAGTCATTGTCTCACAACAACTCAATCCACGCTAGAAAAACTCCAACGGATATCTTAATAGTCGATTGCCCTTACCAACAGTCGATTGCTGCTTTGGTAGCTGACTGACTAGTCGTCTACTGAAGGTTCTGAGCTCATGACCACAATCATCAGTCGACTACCCTCCGTGGCAGTTGATTTTTCAAGGGCAGTCGAAGTGCCGGCTTGACTAGGAATCCAATCGAGATGCCAGTCGAGGCACCTTGCGTCTGCTCGGCCGCAATCAAGGCCAGTCGAGGTGCCGCCTCAACTAGAACTCCAGTCAAGGTGCTAATCGAGTCGCCTTTCATCTGTGGCTGCAACTCAACCACAGTCGATCGCCAGTCGACTCCCATCAATTGACTGGTCATGATCCCAATCGACTACTGAGTATTGACTCAGCTGCCAAGTATCAAAATACTTGACCAGTTGATTGGTACATGCCCCCAGTCGACTGATACACCTCAACCATGAGGTTTAACCCAAGTATAATACCCTCATACTTGCTAGACCACCCTTATTCTAGACCTAAGCCTTCTAGCCACCTCTATCAGCCTCACAACTATTAGATCACTCCAAGTCATCCATGACTTGTTCATCCATATGCTAACCTCCAGGTGCTTCCATCGGCTATTGTCAAGCTAACCGAGTCTACACCGCCAAAGCACATTAGGCTTACACTGCCAAGACCCACGCTTGGACTTTACACTGCCAACCATTGGACTTATGCTGCCAAGATTACACCCTTGGACTTTACGCCGCCAATATCAATCCTTGGAATTCCCAATTGCCAAGTACCCATGACTTGGACTTTCACCGCCAAGACTACACACTTGGACTTATGTGGCCAAGACTACACCCTTGGACTGTCCATGCCAACTCTATGTTAGACTTTCCAAATGCCAAGACCAATGCTTGGACTTTCCATTGCCAAGTATCCAAGAATTGGACTTTGCCATTGCCAAGACCCATGCTTGGACTTTCCATGCCAAGTGCCCCACTTGGACTTCTCCATTATATGGTCAACTCCATGTCAACCATATAGTCAACCCATTATCAAACAATGGTCAACTCATTCTCAAACATCGAAATACTACTCGAGTCTTGTCAATCGTGACCTGGGTCGATTACACCAATATTTCCTGCTTATGGTATGTTATCGGGATGGAGTACTACTGAGATTTTAGGATGTCCAATGCATTTGGAGAGATCAAAGTCATTCAGATTAAAACATGAAAATAAACCAAGTTATTTTGATTGTCATAGACAAATTTTACTGCCAAATCATAAATATAGAAGAAATAAAGAAGAATTCACTAACAATAGAATTGAAAGAACACCTCAACCATTGAGATTAATTGGTCATTTCTTATGGCATAGAGTGCTTAACTTTCCATCTGTAATTGAAGAACCTAATGTTATAACATATGACTATAGAGGTACGCATAAATGGACTAAACGGAGTATATTTTGGGATTTGCCGTATTGGCAGAGTAATTTGATTCATCACAATCTTGATGTAATGCATTTTGAGAAGAATGTTTTTGATAATCTAATAAATACGGTGATGGATATTACTGTAAAAACAAAAGACAATATGAATACAAGAAACGATATGTGTCTCATCTGTAAATGATCCACCTTTGATGTTGATGAAAATAGTAGGGGACTGATAAAGTGCGGTGAATTGTCGTGATACCATTCCCAAATTATTTATCGAACCCCCTAACTACACTAATGCAGTATAGGACTGACTCGGGTCATCTCCCAACGAACCTAATGGTTGGACGTTTGTTTTTAAATAGAAGTAAACATTGGGGGTTTTCTGAATTTATTAAAATGCAAAATCAAAAGCAAACATGAGAATTAAACATGCAAAAAGTAAACCTAACTACCAATTATTAATTCCCGGGAAGCTAACCTAATGCAAGAACAAATGCAAAAAGTAACAAGCAACTATCCTAATGCACAAAAGTAAGTGATCACGCACCGCACTGTCACTATACGGTACAATGATCAAATAAATGTGAACAATTCAACCATGCACCGCACTGTCACTATACGGCACAGTAGTCAAACAGTCACTAAAAACTAAACTAACAGACAGAAAAGAAAGCGACCAAGCACCGCACTGTCACTATACGGCACACTGATCAAACAAAGGTGAACAATCCAACCATGCACCGCGATCTACTATACGACACAAGAGTCAAACATACTAAAAATCGCAATAAACGAAGCGAAATCTAACCTAATAATGAAAGCACTCCAACCAAAACACCATACTGTCACTATACGATGCATTGATTGGACAATTTTAATTGATGGGGTTAGTACATCAGCAACAAGAAATTAAACTAACCTACAACTAAATAACAAACACCAATATTAACTCTAATAAAAATGCACAATGAACAGAATTAAACAACTAAGCATAACAAACCGATAGAAATAACATTGCATGTAAACAAATCAACAATTAACCGAAACAAACATAATCAACTACTAACAATTGCATAACTGACTGGAATAAAATGCAGAATGTAAATAACAAGAAATCCCGAGTGTTTAAGACAAACACACTCAGTACTAAATCCAAATAAACTACAACTGGTAACCACACGGCGGTCACAACAAACCGAACAACCACTCCGGCGGTGAATGCGAAGCTGTCCAATCGGCACAACAGGAAGGAAGGAAAGATGGATGACTGCGATCACTGCTCCGACAAATCTGGATTCACCGGACAGTGAAATGGAAATCTTCTCCGGCGGTGAAGATGGGATTGTCCAATCGGCACAACCTGTGGGTGACTCCGGCGAATCTGGAATGGCCTATCCCAGTCGCCGGAATGAAGGAGAATGCCAGTGAAGGATGAACTCGCCGGAATCCTGCCTCGCCTCGCTTTGGATCAGCTGCCCGAATCACGGCATCTGGATCTGCCACCAAGGATTGGATGGGATCGTCGCCAGCTGTCGGAGGGAACTCGCCGGAATACTGCCGGCCTGCCATCGATCGCTCGTGTAGTCGTCGATCGCCGTGCTCGCGAGAGGAAGAAGACATCGCTCGAAGTTTCTGTCGCGCGTTGTGGCGCAGCTGGGAAGAAGTTGGGTTTATTAAGTGATTTTTCTGAGCCGTTCGATTATGCCAAATATGATCTTAGCCGCCCAAATATATCTAGGTTAAATGAATCCAATTAATCTCCCAAGCATGCTGTGATCCAACGGCTGTGATTAGTCTAATTTCAAATGAACAGATCTGATCCATCTGAGATGATAATTCCGATCGGTCGAATCTGGAGGAAGGGCTCAAATGTTCAGATCAAAATGTATGGACGGGATCTCTCCAGATCTGAATAGATGGCTTCAAATCAGCTATATTCATTGGACGGTCCATAATGCTCAGATCTGATCCAGATCTACGGCTGCGATTGCTCCAATTAGATCCTCATTAAATGTTCCTACAAAATCACATGAAATTCATGAAAAATACTGAATTTATAGGAATTAATGTAATTAATCGCAAATAGGCTCAAAATGTAAAAACATCCCGAATAACAATAATTATCCCATCAAAGAGCCTAAAAGATCTAATCAACAAGTAAAAATAGCGCAATAAAAAATGTAGCTATCAGGGACTAAAATCAAAAGTAGTTTATACATTAAATAAGGATAAGAGACGGATTGTTTGTGAATGATTGAAATCATTGAGATTTCCTAATGGTTATGTCTCTAATCTTGGCAGATGCTGTTGGATCGAAGCGGCTCGCTAGAGGGGGGGGGTGAATAGCGAGAGAAACTTTTTCTTTTAAATCATTCAGTAGACAATTAAACGCAGCGAAAATGTAAATAAAAACTAAATGAGACAAATAGTTTTTTTTACTTGGTTCGTAGCCTTCAGCTACTACTCCAAGGCCCTAACGGTCCTAGACCGTGTACGGAGGGCAATTCACTAAAACACTCCTCCTCGTTAGAGGTAGGAGTTTTACGATTACAAAAACCTTCGAAGCACAAGATAGAGAGACAAACCCTCTCTTCTATTAAAATGAAATGCAACGGTAGAAAGCCTCGATTAACAAACGAATTGCAAGATTAAAAGAAATGACAAAACAAGATTATACCAACAACTCGAAGATAGGACTTAAACTAGGGTTGTTGGCAGCACTTCGTTGTTGTAGAGTCGTCGGAGAGTCGCAGCGTTGCGGAGGCTTTTGAGCACTTAGAATTGATGAGAAAACCCTAGGTTAGGAACTCCTTTTATAGCCTTTGAGCCCCTTTTCGAGAGGAACCCTAGCCAATCATATTTGAGCACCACTCCCCTTGAATTTTGGTGATAAACCTTGACTCCTCGAAGCTGATCCTTTGACCATCAATCGACTGATGGCCATCATCACCGATCGGTGATGGCGGATCGATCAGTCTTGACCTCTGGCGGTCGATCGATTGTGGCGGTCGAGTCCTCTAAGTTTGCAATGATCGATGCTAGCTGCAAGGCAAAGTTAGCTTAACAAAAAACATTATTTTGACGGCCTCTGACCATCCGATCTCGACCTAGACCATCTATAGGATGTCTTTGGTCGGATCTACGCTTAAGGTCATCCCCGTAAATAGGATACGACCTCACTTACGCTCGTACACACGAGCTTACCTCGATACTTACGTGTTGCTTTTGCTTTCGGCCTTCCACTCGATTCCTTCGGCTCCCTCCAAAGTCACTCGAGTGTCGCCCGACCACCGCGGCTTCCTCCGGGTGTCGCTAGCCTTCAGCTCCAACTATAGCAATCTTCTGCACACTCGATTCAGCTCGTGAGATAACGATATATCCTTGACTTTGCGTCTTTTGTCATAATCAAAATATAGGTTCGACTTAGGTGCCCCTGCACCAACAGATGCGTCGATTTGAAGGAATGCAAATTGATTGATTTGAAAAGGCATGACTGTCATATATTTATGGAAAGACTAATTCCTAAGCATTTTCCTTCATAATATTTGCTCGACAGTATTGAGTCATTCACACATGGAGACATTAGAGAGAGACATTCCAATCATTTTGTGTAGCTTAGAAAGAATATTTCCACCAGTATTTTTTGATTCCATGGAACATCTTTTGGTTCACTTTCCATATGAGGCCAAAGTTGGAGGTCCTGTTCAATTTCGATGGATGTATCTGTTTGAAAGCTGAATTTTTTCTTCTTTTTTTATATCATTGTTAATGCATTTGATTAATTTTAGTATAAGTTAGTTTCTAATACATTTTATTTTATTACTATTAGATTCCTCCACCACTTGAAAAAAAGGTGAAAAATAAAGCTCATGTTGAGGCTTCTATTTTTAATGCATATATTATGGAGGAAGTTACAACTTTTGCATCATATTATTTTGAACCTCACATTCAATGCAAAAGTCGGAGAGCAGGAAAAAAATGGTGAGGGTCCTATTGATCCCAATTTGAAGTCATTCTCAATTTTTAACTACCTTGGTCGACCGAGTGGATCTTGTACACGTAGATACTTAACTGGTTAAGAGTGGCGAGTAGCCCACACATATATTTTACTGAACTGTCCAGAAATAACACCATATTTCGAGTGAGTATATACATGTTATATTATATATTTCATATATCATAAATTATTGTTCGTGTTATATTAATTTTTATGGTAGAATTTTCCAATCCCTATATTCTAAGCTTTCGGAGCATGAGTTTGATCGTTTCTACAATGAATAATTTGCACCATGGTTCAAAAAATATATTAGTCTATGATAATAAATTGGTTAAATCTTGACTTTAACACAACTTTAGGTTCTTGATAATCACGCTCACATTGAGCAAGAATTAGTAAACCATCTGTCATAGGGTCTAAACTCAATGGTGAAAACTTGGCCGACATATTTCATAAACGGATATAATTTTCATACTCAAGAATATGGAATGGGTAAAGCTACAATGAATAGTGGAGTTTGTCTTCAGTCATCCAATGATGGAGGTGCAAGAAATGATTTTTATGGTTTGTTAGATGAAATTTTATAGGTAGAGTACTCATGCTCAGATTTGTGAGTTGTTTTATTTATGTGCCATTAGTTTGACCCTATTAAAGGTATGAGGGTGTATCCATAGTTTAATTTGATTGAAATAAATCACAAAAAATTATACAAGATGTATGAACCATTTGTGTTAGCACAACAAGCGATTCAAGTATTTTATACTTCATATCTTAGTCTGAGACGAGGCAAAAGTGATTGATCGGATGTTTGTAAAACAAAAGCACGTAAAAAAATTTGAGGAACATTGGAAAGACATAGCATATCAAAAAGATGAAGTTGTCATTACATTTCATGTCGAAGAATATAATATTTCAACGTTACGAGATCCCAGCGGCATAGTAATAGACATTGATGCAAGTGAAATGAATGAGGATAAAGATGAGGAATTTAATTTAGACTATGATGATGGCAATGACGACGACGATGACGATGATGAGATCGAACAGACATATGGCCAGGATGAAATTCACAATGAGGACTTCAATTTATAATTATGGGTAACTTTTATTCGGTATCAATTATGTTTCTATTTACTGTCTAATTCTAAATTTCATATATTTAATATATTAATGAACTGCCTTTTTTTATAGGTTATCCAGTTGCTTCAAATATGGTAATTTTTTGTATTGTTCATATTATAAATTTGATATGCAATTCTTTTTTTTTTTACTTTCATATTCTTCTAATAATTATGATTGTTAATTTCGACATGATGGTAATAGATGGAGTAGCGATGGAAGATCACAGTCTTCCTTTGATTCAGCCCCTGCACAGTCTGATGCTCTTGCAGAAAATGTGCCCTTGAGCTCTTCTCCAGTTGTAGGATCTTCTGATTCTCAACAGATTCCTACTAATGTATCTTACCCAGTAGAGAAATCACTAGTTGAAAGGGAAGATACACGAGAAGTGATATCTCCGCGCGAAGATTCGTAAGTATTCAAGTTTTAAATTATATATGTTTTTTTATTTTATGATATATTTACAAATTTTGTACATGTTATTCACGAGGTGAATAAAATAGTGAATAACCATTGGGGTGGAGCTTCTATTAATTATACGAGTACGCCGAAAGAAATAAAAAATTTATGGTGGAATGAGTTTAAGGTAAGTTATTCAAATCATTTTGTATATAAAATTGTAGTTAATATAATCATTTCAATTTTTTCTTTACTGCAGCAGGTATTTACTTGGGAGGAGAGTGAAACACTAAAGATAAGGAAGATTTTCAAGAAAAAGTATGGCGACCATATCAGAAACATACTCAATTTTGCAAAAACCAGAAGTAAAAAAGTCACACTGCATAATTGAGGAGAATTGGAATAAGATTGTTGCATATTGGGAATTTGAGGATAGCAAACGGAGTGAGCAAAATAAGAAAAATCAACATTGTAATGTCGGTGCTATGTCTGCCACATATGCGGGAGGCTCAATAAATATCGATGAACATAAACATCAATTGGTGAGTTTTTTCAAATCCTAATTTTGTAATTTAATACTCACTAATTTATAGATTATAACGATGTTTGTTTAGGCCCAAGAGACGGGGATTGAGCCATCATTTATAGACACTTTCACCCGTACATTCCAAAAGAAAGATAAGACGTTGAGTGGGGAGAGAGCTAGAACAATGAAGATTTATAATTTAAATATTTTAAATTCTTATGTTAGTATTTAACTTTTTTTCTTTTAAAACAGGAGAAATACGATGAACTTGCACTGAGAAATTAGAGTGCAAGTGATGATGCAGTTGAATCTGAGCCTTCTGTTAGCAATATCAATTTATGGCTCGAAGCAACTGGACGGGCGAAAAGTGAAAGAATAATTGGACTCGGTTCTTTGAGCTAAACCTATAAAGCTCCTGGTGCTTCTTCTTCATCCTCACCGGTAGTAAGAGCAGAAATAAATCAATTGACTGAAAAGGTTACTCATTTGAGGGAGTTACTAGCGCAAAAGTAAAATGAATCAAGACAAAGAGAGCAGGAAGTAAATGAACAGATGAACGAATTTCGGAGGCAATAGATGTTAATTATGGAGCATCTTCAATTAACATCTCATTCAAATTGACTTTCTCCTTCTCAATCTGGTCCTCCTCCTGATCCCTATAATAATGACAAGGATGATGTATTTTTTGATGATGATGGTGGTGACGATGGTGATTACGTTTGAATTTGTTGTATTTAAATGTTACTTGACTTATCATATTCGATATCTATGTATTGTAAGTTATGTTTATGTTTGTTATGTATATATTAATTTGGTATTAAAATTTGATATATGAATTAGTTTATATTGTTATATGTGTTTATTGTAAAACTGGAAAAATAGTAGAATGTATCATGATATTTTTTTTTATTTTCCCAGATTAGCAACGAAAATAAATTTCATTGCAGATTTATAACGAAAAATCATTTTTCAACGTAGAATTGACAACGAAAAAAAAAATTTGTTGCGAAAAAAGAAGCAACAGTCGACTGCCTCATGTGTCCAGTCAACTGGTATACTATCAGTCGAGTGGGTAGTCAGCTAAAAAAGATTCTGTGATCTGCTTCTCCACTACCAATCAACTGATGCCCACCATCAGTTGACTGATAAATGTGGGTTTGCGACGAAAAAAAATTTTCGTCGCAGAAATTGCATCGAAATTTTTTTTTGTCGCAGATTATCCATGATCAAACGACTGATTTACTGTATCACCTTATAGAACCTTATTTAGCTGACTGCCCAGTCGATTGTTCACTGGTTAATCGAATGATCAAAATGATCAGTCGAATGTTTTTACTGTAGTAACTTATAGAAACTTTGATAGTCGACTGAACAATCGAACTGGTCAGACGTCAACTGACTGATTGTATTCTTCAGTCGACTGACCTTGAATATTTTGCAATGAAATTTTTTTTCGTCATAGATTTGGCGACGAAAATAATTATTCGTTGTCAAATT
This sequence comes from Wurfbainia villosa, assembly GCA_025175895.1. Classification (NCBI taxonomy): domain Eukaryota; kingdom Viridiplantae; phylum Streptophyta; class Magnoliopsida; order Zingiberales; family Zingiberaceae; genus Wurfbainia; species Wurfbainia villosa. The sequence continues at coordinate 40,394,642 of CM046006.1, forward strand.
TATTTTCATTTATGAAAATATGTTTATTAGACTTTTGCAACGAACTGTGTTTTCTTCGTAGATTTGGCAATAAATATAACTATTTGTCGCTAAATTTGACGACGACATTTATTTTCGTCGCCAAATTTAGCGACGAATAGTTATTTTTATCGCCAAAATTGACGACGAATAGTTATTTTCATCTCCAATTTTATTTCCGATGTAGAGTAATATGTATTAATTTTTTGCGACGAACTATTTTTTCATCGTAGATTTGGCGATAAACTTGTTTTGTCATCAAATTTAGCGACGAATAATTATTTTTGTCGCCAAATTTAGCGACAAGATATTTTTGTTGCCATTTTTATCGCTAAGTAGCAATTAATTTTGCAACGAAAATTTAATTCTTTGCAATTTTTGTCATAAATTTTTTTTTCTTTGCAAAATTTAGCGGTGAATTATTTACAACGAAAAATATTTCATTGTAAAATTCGTCGCCAAATACTGTATTTTTTGTAGTGATTTATTTTTAGTTGATTGGAAATGATGAAAACTCTAAAAAATATATATAATTGGATATCTATTCATCTTCTTTCATACGAAGAGCATCAAATTATCTTTTTAATGATTGAAGATGTATCTTTCTCACCTTCTTTTCTCCTTGACAGGAGACTTGAAACTTTTTCCATGCTTGTTTGGTCAAAGTAGCACTTGATATTTTTTTTTTTCCAAATCATCATTATCTAAAGCTTGATAAATGAGGAAGAGAGTCTTCTTGTGTCTCTTTCTTGAATCTCTTAAGCTATTCTTTTGAACTTGAGATAGCATTGACTCATCACTAAGCTCATTATAGCCTTTCTTCACAACCTTTCAAACATCATCGGTTCCTAGGAATGCCTTCATCTTAATACTCCAATTATCATAGTTGTCTTGAGTGTTAGAACTTGAAAATAAATCATACCTTCATTCACCATTGTTCTTATGTAGAAATTAATCGATCGAGCTCTGATACCACTTTGTTAGAATGAAAAACTTATGGAAGAGAAATTGCTTTTATATGAAAGAGGAAATAAGAGAACTTAGCTTCCTTGAAATCCTTTAATCTTTTTACAATGTGAGACCTCATATCCAGGGGCGGATATAGGGGGATTTAGGGTTACTTGTCTTGAGTATTAGAACTTGAAAATAAATCATACCTTCATTCGCCATTGTTCTTATGTAGAAATTAATCAATCAAGCTCTGATACCACTTTGTTAGGAAAATTTTATGGAAGAGAAATTGCTTTTATATGAAAGAGGAAATAAGAGAACTTAGGGGGCGTTTGGTAGAGAGAAAATTTTCTGTTTTCTGTTTTCATTTTCAGAGAAAATGAGAAAACGCGTTTGATTGGCGTTTTCCATTTCCGTTTTCTGAGAGAGAATTTTTTGGAAAACTGGAAAACAAAAAAAAACTATTTTCTGTTTTTCAGAAAATAGAAAATGAAAAAGCTACCAAACAGCCCCTTCTTTGAAATTTTTTAATCTTTTTACAACGTGAGATCTCATATTCAAGGGCGGATTTATGAGGGGTCATGACCACCTAAAATTTTAAGTGATTATTATTTTTCACTATGATACTGATGTATTATGTTGTCAAAATTTTATTTATTTTCTTTTTTTTAATTAACGTTATTATATTTTAGTATGCGCCCCCCAATATAAAATCTTGTATTTGCCTACTAGTCATATCTTATTTATAAGAGTTTCTCCTCCTAATCAATGATTAGGATTATGCCAACACATTTAATTTTATGGTTATCAAAGTTTATTTAGAATTCTCTAAACTATTCTACTACAATCCACTAGGAGATACAATAATCTACAATATTCCACACTTATGAGTATTATAGATCATCGATTCACTTGTTTAATCCATTCCATTTTGGTCTTATTATGATAAGTCAAAATCAAGTTTAATTTTCAACAACTCGATCGATCAGTATTTCTTTTTCTTCCAACTCCTAGCTAAACTTTGGATCCTGGAGCTTTATACATTGTGAATATTCACATGTAGTTTCTTGTATCGCCATGCCGCCATGGTTATCATGTCACGCCCCGAAGGAGACCCCGCCAGACGAAAATCCGGCAGTATCGCCCCTGTACGGGTGACAATGTCAATTTACATACAAGACCTACACGACCACTATACATCGGTCAACACGATCGGAATCCAAACACACACGCAGGTAATAAAATAGGCCTCTAGCCATCAAACAAAATAAATGAGTAACATCTATCACAACTAGACTTACCCCTTCTGTCATCTGGGCAGGAATACTCAACCAAAACCAATCCAAACAAAACCGAATAAAGGTCCATAAGGACACCAAAAATCCACGAATACAAATATCAATCTCCAAACCTAAACATGTCCTCTAATCAAAATGTCCAAACCATAGAAACAAATAACAAATAAAAACTTTCACGAGTGGGGTTTGGCAGCTGCACTCTCCTGACAGCTTCATCCTAAAATAGATATAAATCAACGGGGTAAGTTCAAAGAACTCAGCGGGTATAGTAGATATGCAAAGTAAGGTATAGCTAACAATAAAAATCATGCCAGTACAGTCTCACATAAATAGGGTATGCAAGCAAGAAATACAAAAGGACTGTACTTACCTGAATCTCCTACCCTGATATAGGAGCATGTGCCTGACTAGAAGTAATAAAGTCCTTACCATATATATAAATATGTATCCTGTATGCATGACAATCATATGCACATCCAAGGCATTAATAAAAAAGCAGCAAACACAATACAAATGTGATCCGTGCAAAATGCATGTCGTGCCAATGACATGGTCACCCCTGACGCCAGTCAGCCGCCTCACACGCGATGGTGAAGCCGAGTGGGTAGGGCTATGACAACTGTGCACTCTGTCATCACTGCTCCTGAGTGACCGAGTGGACAGGATGTTGTCGGAGTACACCTATCCTCCTACCCTAAACAGAGTGGGGGAGCTAAGCTCTCATCTCCCGGTGTCATAGACCAGAGGAGGGATCCCTGCCCGCTACCAAGCTGCCTCATCGCTACCCATGAGCGGACCAGCGGAGCCTGACAGAGCAACTGCACACACCCTTCTGATGTACCACTAACCCATGAGTGGCAGTGTGTGCAGGCCATGTAACTGGCTGCGGACTCAACAATAATGGAACCCCGTCCACCCAGCATGCAATCATGCAAGATGGTGCATGATACTAAAGCATGTCAATCCTACTCAAAATACCTATCCGAATAATATGTACAATCAATATGTACATATCCATAATCCAAGTAACTATGATCCAAATAAAAACAGGGAAGATATAATCATAACCTATCACATGCATGTATCAAGTAGGCACCAACCATATACTAGGCATATAAACATGAAAATTATTGCATGCTATCCTAACTAGCATATCAACAATGACTATATCAGCAAGATAAGTCAAAATACCCGCCTGAATAAATATCCGCAAAAAGAACTAAATCATCACGACTGGGGACCTGCCTCGTGATCGAAACCTGCATATAGCATAACTATAGTTAAGCACAAAAATATAATTCACCGACAAATCGAATACTTAATCGATTTCCTTCATAACCCAATTAACCCAAATAAATTTCCAATTTTCACTAATTTTTCAACCATCTTATTAGTCTTTTCCTACCACAAATATTCATACAATCAATTTAGCCCACTAAATCAATTGATAAAAATTTTGATTAATTAATGATAAGCTAATTAATCAATTAAACCTAGATTAACCCGCATTTTAACAACCCAAGCCATATAAATAAAAATTCTATAGCTTTTAATTTATCAATTAATTGTACCAACCAATGTACCCAATTAATTCCTAATCACCTAACCTAATTCATCATCTACAACAATCCTCGAGATCAAACAATAGCAATTTAACAAAATCAACAACCGAGATATACCTGCGCTAGGAAAAACCTTCCCGACTGCTTACCACCCCTAATCCTCTATCGATCAACCCTAAATCACTTGCTCCAACGAAGGTTGTGACTCCCATTTAGCACAAGGTGCAAACACCGCCGCTCAAACTCCCAGCCCCCCCCCCACCCGCACACACTCGCCGCTCTAGCACATCTGTAGACACCGTAGATTCACCCACTAAAGGCTGCCAGCGAGGACTAAGAAGGAAGGAAATCCGAATGACCTTAGGGTCGAACGATTGGTTGTGGTGGCAGCGTCGGACGCTGATCGGAAGGCAACAAGCGGCGGTGAGAAGCGAGGAGGGTGGCACCGTCGTCTAGGGCAGAGGAGGTTGGCGCGAGGAAGAGTGAGGCTCGCGGTGACTCAGAGGTGAGGAGCCGGTAGCCTGGGCACCGAGAAGGTGGCGGTCAGAGGCGAGGAACCGGAGAGAACCGTCTGTCGACGCGATCCTGTCGTCGCGGCTGTGGTCGGCAAGCCCACAGAGGATCGACGGAGATGCAGCCATGGAGGGAGGTTGCGGAATCGAATGATGAAGGGGAGTACACGATGCGCTGGGGCGGCGGCAGCGATGGCGGTTGTCGAGAGAAGCGGTGGTCGCACGAGAGAAGAGAACGAGGAAGAAGGGATGGCTTCGGTGCGTGAAGGAACTGCCGAAGGAGGTCGGGGCGGAGAAAATAGAAAAAGAAAAGAAATTTTAGATTTAGGTTTTGGTTTAGGTTACCCTCTATTAACCCCTTAAATAGACTTCACAAAAGCCTATTTATTTTATCCCCGTAAAAATCTCGTACCGACTCCGTTTAAATCCAGAAAAAATTCAAAAAAATTCCTAAAATTCCCTAAAAATCCTGAAAAATTTCCAGGATTATTTTCTTAATTATTTGGCCATTTAATTTAATATTTTAAAATTTTTTCAGTATTTAACATTCTCTCCCACTAATAAAAATTTGGTCTCCAAATTTCCTACTCAGATGCATAACGAGTAAGAAATACCACAAGTACTGAAAAATATACTTCACGTACCTTAAGTAAACAAGTGGGGGTATTGAGCTCGGATCTTTTCCTCGAGCTCCCAAGTCACCTCCTCGTCGGTGTGGTGACTCCACCCGACCTTGACAAGTCGCACAACCTTGTTCCGTAACTGTCGTTCCTTGTAATCCAAAATCCACACCGGAACCTCTGCATAAGTAGCATCAGGTTGAATGGAACTTGACACATCTGACAGAATATGTGTAGAGTCTGGCACATACTTCCTCAGCATAGACACATGGAACACATCGTGTATACTCGTCAAAGATGGTGGTAGCGCTAGACGATAAGTCACTGCTCCGATCCTCTCCAAAATCTCAAACGAACCAATATATCTAGGAGCTAGCTTACCACGGAGGCCAAATCTCTTCACCCCTTTCGTGGGTGAAACTCGCAGGAATACATGATCACCAACAAAGAACTCCAAAGGTCTCCGTCTATGATCTGCATAACTCTTCTGGCGATCTTGCGCCTCTGCCATCCTACGTCTGATAGTACGGACCAACTCTGCCTCATGCTGAGCTCTCTGGGGTCCTAGCAACTGGGCCTCCCCAACCTCCTCCCAGAGGGTGGGTGTACGACACTGTCTACCATACAATGCCTCATACGGGACCATTTGGATAGCCGAATGATAACTGTTATTGTAGGCTAATTCCACTAACGATAAATGATCCTCCCAGTTGCCTCTGAAATCTATAATACAGGACCTCAGCAAATCCTTTAGTGTCTGAATGGTCCGCTCATCGGCCCATCCGCTCATGGATGGAAGGCAGTACTAAACCGAAGTTGTGTGCCTAAAGCCTACTACAGACTCTGCCAGAACCTAGATGTGAACCGGGGATCTCTATCTGATATAATGCTCAAAGGAACACCATGCAATCTGATGATCTCCCGACAATACAGCTCTGCCAACCGATCCAGAGAGTCGGTCTTCCGAATCGATAAGAAGTGCGTGGACTTGGTTAGTCGGTCTACGACTACCCAAATCGCGTCATGGCCCTGACGTGTCCTAGGCAAACCCATCACAAAATCCATAGTAATATGATCCCACTTCCACTCAGGAATAGGAATCCTCTGAAGTAATCTAGCTGGTCTCTGGTGCTCAGCCTTTACCTGCTGACAAATCAGACATCTAGCTACAAAATCCGCGATGTCTTTCTTCATACCGTTCCACCAATACAAACGCTTTAAATCTCGATATATGTGGGTTCCGCCTGGGTGGATCGCAAATCGAGAGCGATGAGCCTCCTGTAGTAACTCCTCCATAACCGGGTGAGGCTGAGGTATGCATAATCTGCCTCGAAAATAAATTATACCTTCATCATCGCAGGTGAACTCAGTCTGTTGTCCAGAAGTTATCTGACTACCAATGAACTGTAAATGCTGATCACTGGCCTGAGCCTCCCGGACTCTCGTCCGGATAGATGACTGAGCAACCATGGTAACCAGAATGCCCTACTCTGTCGGTCCCTACTCCTCAAGGCTCAACTAAGAGAAACCCCGAATCAAATCCGTGACCAAAACTCGGAAGGAAGCTAAAGTCCCTCGGGACTTCCGGCTAAGTGCATCGGCAACCACATTGACTTTCCCTGGGTGGTAGCTGATAGTACAGTCATAATCCTTTAGGAACTCCATCCATCTTCTCTGTCGGAGATTGAGTTCCTTCTGCGTAAATAGATACTTGAGACTCTTATGATCAGTAAGAATCTCAAACGTAATATCATATAAATGATGCCTCCAAATCTTCAAGGCGAAGATAATAGCGGCTAACTCTAAATCATGAACTGGGTAGTTTTTCTCATGATCCTTCAACTGGCGAGAAGCATAAGAGACTACCCTATCGTGCTGCATCAATACTGTGCCTAAACCCTGTAGAGACACATCTGTATAAAGAATGAAACCATCGTCCCCTGATGGTAATACCAGAATCGGTGCTGACACCAATCTCCTCTTCAACTCCTGAAAACTAGTCTCGCACGCCTCCGTCCACGTGAACTTCACGCCCTTCCTAGTAAGGCGTGTCAATGGCATAGCAATGCTCGAGAAACTCTCAACGAACCGTCTGTAATAATCGGCCAAGCCTAGGAAACTGCAAACCTCCTGAACGTATTTCGGCTGCTCCCAACTGGTGATAGCCTCGATCTTCTGGGGGTCAACTGAAATACCTCTACTCGAAACCACATGTCCCAGAAAATCGACTGAGTGTAACTAAAATGCGCATTTATTGAACTTTGCATATAGTCACTTCTGTCGGAGCTTATCGAGAACAAGACGAAGATGCTGCGTGTGTTCCTCCTTGGAACGAGAATAGACCAGAATGTCATCGATAAAAACAATGACGAACTGATCTAGGAAATCCATAAATTCACAGTTCATCAAATCCATAAATACTGTTGGAGCATTGGTAAGCTCAAATGGCATTACCAGAAACTCATAGTGTCCATATCTGGTACGGAACGTTGTCTTCTGAATGTTAGAATCTCTAACCCTTAATTGATGATATCCGGACCGCAGATCAATCTTAGAATAGACTGATGTACCTCTGAGCTGATCAAACAAGTTCTCAATACGTGGCAGGGGATATTTATTTTTGATAGTGACAGTGTTCAACTGCCTGTAGTCGATGAACAGTCTCATCGAACCATCTTTCTTCTTCACGAAGAGAATCGGAGAACCCTAGGGTGATACACTAGGGAGAATAAAACCTCTGTCCATAAGTTCCTGGAGCTGAACCTTTAAGTCGTCCAACTCTCTCGGGGCCATGCGATAAGGAGCTTTCGATGCCGGTGTCAGACCAGGTATTAACTCAATCATAAACTCCACTTGCCTTCTGGGAGGCAGGCCCGGTAACTCCTCTGGAAAGACATCTGAATACTCTCGGACAATAGGGATGTCCGCGATCTGAGAGTCACCACTGTCTTCTACATTAATCATAGATAATAGAAAACCCTGGCAACCGTGCAATAAAAGCTTCTGAGCCTGAATTGCAGAAATGGTCGCTATACCGTCATCCCGGATGCCAGTGAAATCCCACGAGGTTTGGTTCGGAGGTCGGAATGTGACAACCCTCGTCTGACAATCAACTGTTGCATGATATGCTGACAGCCAATCCATGCCAAGGATAATGTCGAACTCGACCATGTCCAATACCAATAAATCTACTGTAAGAATGATGTTACCGAAATCTAAAGGACAACCTCGGACCTCCTGGGTAACGTCCAATGTATCACCAGACGATAGGGAGACGACTAATCTCTGTGATCTACTAGTAGGTAATCTACCAATCTCTCTCATAAAAGTACGAGAAATAAACGAATGCGAACTACCAGTATCAACTAGCATAATAGCTGAAAATGCATAAAGTGAAACCGTACCGTGAAATACGGATTCGTTGGCTCTCTCCGCATCCTCTCTGGTAATCGCATGAATCCACCCAGTCTCCGGTGGAGGTGGAGGTGGAGGTGGTATCACTGCCAGAGGTGGCTGTCCGGACTCGCGATCGATATGAAGGCGAATCGTGGTGATATGAAGGTGGTATAACTGGCCGCGACCGTATTGTACCGGCTGCAGGTGATCTGAACTAGTGGCGAAGGTGCGGTCGCATCTTTGAGCATCAGACGCAGCTGCCGCGAATGGTACTTGCATCAGTGGCCGATCGCATTCGGCATCGCGGTCTCGAAATCGAACCTCGTGACATCGTCACGCACCGTGTACTCCCCCATGAATGTCATAGGTGACTCCGCAAGGGAGTTGTCCTCCGCGGCGCGAAATGTCCGTCATTCGCTCTCTCGAGTCCAGATTGACGCAACGGTCCTCCCTGGATAGAAACCCCGGAAGCCACATGCTAAACAAACACTCAACAATATGAGCTACATCCCCATATTGATCTCGTCAATATTACCTCGAATTTTCGAAACATAAAAATCGTCGGAAATCCATACCAATCCAAAATTTTCCAGATTACCTCGCAAAAACTTGCCAAATCATGGTGAACTCCGAAAAATCCAAAAAAACCCCTAGAAACTCAAAAACCTAGGCACTCTGATACCAAATAAATTGTCACACCCCGAAGAAGATCCCGCCAGATGAAAATTCAGCAACATCTCCCCTGTACGGGTGACAATGCCAATTTACATACAAGGCCTACACTGCCACTATACATCGGTCAACACGACCGGAATCCAAACACACACGCAGGTAATAAAATAGGCCTCTGGCCATCAACCAAAATAAATGAGTAACATCTATCACAACTAGACTTACCCCTTCTGTCATCTGGGCAGGAATACTCAACCAAAACCAATCCAAACAAAATCGAATAAAGGTCCATAAGGACACCAAAAATCCACGAATACAAATATCAATCTCCAAACCTAAACATGTCCTCTAATCAAAATTTCCAAACCATAGAAACAAATAACAAATAAAAACTTTCACGAGTGGGGTTTGGCAGCTGCACTCTCCTGACAGCTTCATCCTGAAATAGATATAAATCAACGGGGTAAGTTCAAAGAACTCAGCGGGTATAGTAGATATGCAAAGTAAGGTATAGCTAACAATAAAAATCATGCTAGTATAGTCTCACATAAATAGGGTATGCAAGCAAGAAATACAAAAGGACTGTACTTACCTGAATCTCCTACCCTGATATAGGAGCATGTGTCTGACTAGAAGTAATAAAGTCCTCACCATATATATAAATATGTATCATGTATGCATGACAATCATATGCACATCCAAGGCATCAATAAAAATGCAGCAAACACAATACAAATGTGATTCGTGCAAAGTGCATGTCGTGCCAATGACATGGTTACCCCTGACGCCGGTTAGCCGCCTCACACGCGATGGTGAAGCCGAGTGGGTAGGGCTATGACAACTGTGCACTCTGCCATCACTGCTCCTGAGTGACCGAGTGGACAAGATGTTGTCGGAGTACACCTATCCTCCTGCCCCAAACAGAGTGGGGGAGCTAAGCTCTCATCTCCCGGTGTCATAGACCAGAGGAGGGATCCCTGCCCGCTACCACGCTGCCTCATCGCTACCCATGAGCGGATCAGCGGAACCTGACAGAGCAACTGCACACACCCTCCTGATGTACCACTAACCCATGAGTGGCAGTGTGTACAGGCCATGTAACTGGCTGCGGGCTCAACAATAATGGAACCCCGTCCAGCCAACATGCAATCATGCAAGATGGTGCATGATACTAAAGCATGTCAATCCTACTCAAAATACTTATCCGAATAATATGTACAATCAATATGTACATATCCATAATCCAAGTAACTATGATCCAAATAAAAACAGGGAAGATATAATCATAACCTATCACATGCATGTATCAAGTAGGCACCAACCATATACTAGGCATATAAACATGAAAATTATTGCATGCTATCCTAACTAGCATATCAACAATAACTATATCTAAAAGATAAGTCAAAATACTCGCCAGAATAAATATCCGCAAAAAGAACCAAATCGTCACGACTGGGGACCTGCCTCGTGACCGAAACCTGCATATAACATAAATATAGTTAAGCACAAAAATGTAATTCACCGACAAATCGAATACTTAATCGATTTCCTTTATAACCCAATTAACCCAAATAAATTTCCAATTTTCACTAATTTTCCAACCATTTTATTAGTCTTTTCCTACCACAAATATCCATACAATTAATTTAGCCCACTAAATCAATTGATAAAAATTTTGATTAATTAATGATAAGCTAATTAATCAATTAAACCTGGATTAACCCGCATTTTAACAGCCCAAGCCATATAAATAAAAATTCTATAGCTTTTAATTTATCAATTAATTGTATCAACCAATGTACCCAATTAATTCCCAATCACCTAACCTAATTCATCATCTACAACAATCCTCGAGATCAAACAATAGCAATTTAACAAAATCAACAACCGAGATATACCTATGCTAGGAAAAACCTTCCCGACTGCTTACCACCCCTAATCCTCTATCGATCAACCCTAAATCACTTGCTCCGACGAAGGTTGTGACTCCCGTTTAGCACAAGGTGCAAACACCACCACTCAAACTCCCACCCGCACACACTACCGCCCGCCCACCAGAGACACCGTAGATTCACCCACTAAAGGCTGCCGGCGAGGGCTAAGGAGGAAGGAAATCCGACTGACCTTAGGGCCGAACGATTGGTTGCGGTGGCAGCGTCGGACGCTGATCGGAAGGCAACAAGCGGCGGTGAGAGGCGAGGAGGGTGGCACCGTCGTCTAGGGCAGAGGAGGCCGCCGTGAGGAAGAGCGAAGCTCGCGGCGACTCAGAGGTGAGGAGCCGGTGGCCTGGGAACCGGGAAGGCGGTGGTCAGAGGCGAGGAACCGGCGAGAACCGTCTGCCGGCGCGATCCTATCGCCGCGACTGTGGTCGGCGAGCCCGCAGAGGACCGACGGAGATGCGACCGCGGAGGGAGGTTGCGGCGTCGGACGACGAAGGGGAGTACACGACACGCCGGGGGCGGCGGCGGCGGTTGTCGGGAGAAGCGGTGGTCGCGCGAGAGAAGAGAACGAGGAAGAAGGGATGGCTTCGGCGCCTGAAGGAACTGCCGAAGGAGGTCGGGGCGGAGAAAATAGAAAAAGAAAAGAAATTTTAGATTTAGGTTTTCAATTTAGGTTACCCTCTATTAACCCTTTAAATAGACTTCATAAAAGTCTATTTATTTTATCCCCGTAAAAATCTCGTATGGACTCCGTTTAAATCCAGAAAAATTCCGGAAAAAATCCTAAAATTCCCTAAAAATCCCGAAAAAATTCCAGGATTATTTTATTAATTCTTTGGCCATTTAATTTAATATTTTAAAATTTTTTCAGTATTTAACATATCATATCATACGAGCTGGTGTTGGTTTTTTCTTTCCCAAGTGAGATTTCTTTATTGCCTACCATTTAAGTCAACAAAACATTCCATCTTGAACACGACGTCCCACGCTATATTAGATGTGAAATTATTCGATCTTCATTCAACATCGGAGCCATAAGGTTAAACATATATACCTGATTCCAATAGAGCATTGTTATATATAGCATTCAAGCCAATGTTCTTAGTATCTAACAGGCAACTATTAGTAAATTAAGAAAGTATTCGAATTAACCATAGTTCACCGTATTGATATCGAAACAAACCCTACTGATATAAGAAAAACGATTTGTTTGTTTTGAGAATGTGTAGTGTATGTAAAACAAATGATATACTTGTTTTGAGAATATATTCTAGCTTTGCATAGAGATTAATGAAGTAAAAAAGATTGTATAATTAAGATAAATATGGCTTAATGGTGATGAAGTTTTTTTTTTTTTTTGAAATATGATGTAATGTTCAGAACCATAGTTAAACAAAGGAAACATAATTATAAGAACTCTACAAACCCTGCTGATCATTTCTAGAATTCATTTAAAAACTTATCAATTATTAGTAAAGCATTTGAATATCGATATTTTAGGTTCGGAAATTTAGTAAAAAATGATGTATCACAGGAGCTGCAGCTGGAAAAGAAGATATGGTTTTACTATTTCTATATAGTAAACATAAACTGTGTTCAATGAAGAGTTGTTGGATCGTAGGGAGAGCAAATATGGAGCACTTTTCATTTGAATAAAAAAAACATTCAAGACTAGCTCATTTCTAGTAGAAGAAAGAAGAAATCAGAGGTTTTCTGAGCAGTTGCCATCCGATTTTTCACAAGATAACGAAAACCACAAAATAAAACAATTCAGAGAAAGCAAACTCAAACTCTGGTCCAAATTTGAGGACAAGAAGTAAAGATGAAGAGGTTAATTTGGTTCCTGTAAATCTCAAGAAGAGGAAGAAACGACGAAGAAGAAGAACACAAGGGAGTCGCTAACCTTACTGACGATTCATTCACGCATGCGCGCATGGCATCTAGTAATTAAGATTTTTCGGTATCTATCCGTATAAATATTAGTATGTATGTGTTAACGATGAGATTTGATTCAAAGGTGCAGCGAGAGGTCGAGGTCGGAAGCGGCGCCGGCTGTCGACGAGTGCGTAGCCTCCCCGCCGGCGGTTGCAACCGCTGGGACTGCCGGCGCGAGGGAAGCGCCGTAGAAGCAAGCGAATCCACCGCCGACGCTGTTAGAGAGCAACGGGTGGAGAAGCACGGCCGGAAGTGGAAGGTGGGGAGGAGGCGGCGGCGGCGTAGATATCCGGACGGGAGCGGCTGCGGCGGATGTGGGGGAGGGTGGTGGCGCTGGAGGCTTACGGGCGGCTGCTGCTGCTGCAGCAGCTGCAGCTCGTTCCTTCTTGTGGGCGTTCTGGTGGCCGCCGAGCGCCTGCGAGGTGGTGAAACGGCGGGGGCAGTAGGCGCAGGGGAAGGTCCGCTGGGTGCCTCGGACGGCCGGAGGCGGGACGTCGACGCTGGCGAGGAAGTTGTAGTAGCGTGCGCCGTTCGGCTCCGACATTTAATCAGTTTGATCCGCCTTGTAAAACGCAGCAGCAGGAGGAGGCAGGCAGGTTACTAATCACTTTACTTGTACCGGCCGAGGGGTGTGGGCTGGGTTTGTTTTACGTGGAGATAAGCGAGGCTTCGCTTGATTTGGAAGTACGGAAACGTCCCAAAGCAGCACCTGCTCCGCAACATCATGCATCGCATGCAGCAGAGCTGTTGGTGATTAAACTCGCTGCTGCTGCTGTCTAGGGGGAATTGCTAAAAGACAAAGTCGTACGGAGGGGGCGATAGCGACGGGAGCACACGAAGCAGTGTCGGCACGAGATGACGAGCGTGCCCTGGCTATTAAGAGGGCTGAGGGTGGTGGTGGACTGGTGGTGATGGCTTCAGGTGTGTTTTGCATCGATCAGATCTGATTGGGATGAGGGCGGTTGCGTGCATGGGCGTTCGGACCCGAGCCATGACGTACGCATGGGCGCTTTTGGCAGCCCGACGTCGCGTAGTGCGGTACGTGTTTAAAGCTGGACGACGAGACGGGAGTTGTCTGCATTGCCTTCGCCTCCTGCCTGCCTGCCTGCCTGCCTAACATGATTGCAATTTGCAATCGCTATGCTTCCCTTTCACTTTCTCTCTCTGTTGCAGCAACTCACTTGCAGTTCCTACTTTCTCTTTCTCTTTCTCTCTCTTGAAGCAATCTGCTGTAATGAATTGCTGCAGTTCGGACGGGGACGATGAGTGGATTAGTATGGTGTAATTTTATTTCCGATAAAGTATGAATTGATTTCTTTCGTAGTTGCGGGATGGAAAGGCTTGTCAAAGATTTTGTTCTCCGCTGTATTAATCAACGAATCAAAACTAAAGATTATCCATGATTTATCATTTTTTTTATCACCGTGGGGCATATGAGAGGACCCTGATTTCCCCTTGCTCTCATGTAATGTATTGCTGCAGTTCTGTAGGGACGACGCATTGGTTATTAGGATGTTATAATTTTATCATCGGTGAAGTATGAGTCGATTCTTGTATTTACAAAATGGAAATATCTACTAAGATTTGTCTTCCGCAGCACTAGTCAATACGTCAAAATAAAAAATTACCTATGATTTATCATCCTTTCATTAGTGTAAGACAGGCGAAAGGAGACCTTCGGCGAGGTTTCCTTTTTGCCACCGCTGCAATGAGTTGCTGCAATTGTGGGATGGATTTTGCCAATAAAATTTTTGTTCGGGCTTTGCTAGCTGAGTTGATATTTGAAAAAGAGAGTAAGAGTTAATTCTTTTCAAATACCGACATCAGATCTTTCCATTTAAAAGATCATTTGATTTATTTTTTTTATTGACACTGGAATATCTAAATTTTTGGTCCGACTAATTTTTGAAAGTGATCGATTCTGTCCTATAAATCTTTGAGATGTCTCGCCAACAACTGAGTCGGATAAGATCGGAGCTGATCAAGTGGTCTCCATCGATCATCAAGAGTAAATCAGGGAAGCACTCATAACTTTTTTAAGGTTCAGTCCGGAATCCACAGTTATGTCATTTCTAATCGATAATCCAATGTCCAAGTCGTACTCTGTCCACCGAGTAAACTCCTGGACTCTAAGGTCGCCCGATGATTTTTTTTCTAAATTTGTCGTCGAACGATGTCGTAGTATAAGATCGAACTACATTTTCATGTGAGATATCTCTCCATTTTTACCGCTGCATTGTGCCCATAGGGGCGATTTATCTTTTTTTATATGTCATGAGATCGATATGAAATGATATTCAGAGTGAATTTTATCATCTTTTACATAAGATAAAATAAATAAAAAATTATGGGTTGGAAGCTTCGACGATACGTGGCAGATTTGCAATATAAAATTACAAGATAGAAACTGTCAGTTGGTGCAAAAGATAATAACATAATACATACGTCTATTTCAAATATTTTTTAGGGTCGCATAATTAAATGAAGAGAGATAAATCAAGATCAATTTTTGATCGTATCGATATATGATACAATAAAAGATAGACATCTTCATAAACACATGAGATTAATCCTTATTCACTCTATAAAAAAATTTATACTGGTGTTAATTATTCGATTTTGTCCGTGAAAATAAGATAGAAACTCTCACAAATATAATTAAATTAATATTTGGATTATAAATTTATAAAAGAAAATAAACATCATTTTTTTTGGAATTTATGCTCCCAAGATAATAAATCCTCTCACATAAAAAGGTTATTTAGTATCATAATTTATCTTTTTTTTCATGTGGCGTGGAATCCATCTAGGGCTCTCAGTCTTGTGACGAGAAAGAAATCGTGGGATGGAACATAGAAAGCGCATGCAACTGCAAGAAATGAACTCTTGTGCCAGAATTAATTGGCAATGTTTTAGTACTTGGCACGGTTGAGGGGGAAGCTGGTGCACTCACTGAAAACTAAAGATCGAGAGAATGAAAGTGCTGGCGTTACTTCGGTTCTGGATTAAAAAACAACAAGGATTTGTATCGAGGACGAGTAGATATCGATGAGGCAACTTCTTGGGAACCAGAAAGCCATAATTCATTTTGGGGCATTACATGTTCGAAGTCATGCGGCGGCCATCGACTATGCTTCTAGTATATTCATGCTTCTAATAATAAGCCAATAATTACTCCTTATTAAATTTATATAATTTTGTGGCATTCGGTTAAAACATAGTTTTTTTTTTCCAAACCAAGAAAGCACCTAGTAGATCATCATGTTAATTTTATCTATACAGACATATTTATATTTTGTCCTCACAAATTTTATGATCAAAAATTAAATTCATCATAAAATTTACGATGATTTTTATCACAAAATTTTGATTTTTTGATGCTACAATAGTTGGCACTACAACCTGTCGTAGGGTCAACCACGACTGTAAAATTAAATTTGCCCTAAAATATATGACGAAAAATAATTTTCATCACAAAATCTTTATTTTTAGTGCCACAACAAATTTTGGTGCCATGACCTGACTATAGGGTCAACCACGACCATAGTGGACACTGTGGTGGCCATGAGAAATTTGAGTTTTGTGATGAAAATTTTTCTCATCGTAGATTTTACTACCCAAAATTAAATTTGTCACCAAACTTGAGATGAAAATAATTTTCATAGTAAAATCTTGATTTCTTGGTGCCACAACAGTTGGCACCAAGGCTTGACCATAGTGCCAACTATAGGCATGGTGGCTACTGTGGTGGCTACGAGAAATCTGAGTTTTGCAACGAAAATTTTTTCGTTGCTTTCGTCGCAAAATCTCGATTTCTTGGTGCCACGATAATTGGTACCATGATCTAGTCGTGGTGCCAATCACGACCGTGATGGGCACCATAGTGGCTGCGAGAAATTTGAGTTTTGTAACAAAATTGTTTTTTCATCTTAGATTTTTTGACCAAAAATCAAATCCATCACAAAATCTACGATGAAGATAATTTTTTCTGCAAAACTCAGATTTCTCACCTACAACGAAAATTTTTTTTTCATAGATTTTGTGATGAAAATAAATTTTCATTGTAAAAATCTACGACGAAATTATTTTCTGTGACTGATTTTGCGACCAAAATAATTTTCGTTGTTGATTTTGCCACAAAATTAAATTAAATCACAAAAATATGCGATAAAAATTAATTTTTATCGCAGATATTTGCGACGAATTTGATTTTCGTTAAAAAATTAGTCACTAATTGATAATGATTTTTGCGATAAAATATTTTTTTATAGCAAAATTTACAATGAATTTATATCTGTCATCTCAAAATTTTATGACGACTTATTTGCAACAAAAATATTTTTGTTGCAAATTTAGTCATAATTTTTTTTTCAACAAATTTATATTCAGAATTTATCGTAAAATGAATTATTTTTTATACTGCTTTGTTTTTGTATGTTTATCAAATAAAATGTATATGAATGATCGTTTCGAAGTGTTGTTTATATTATTTACATAAATTTTAAAATAACTCCATAAATTATTGATACTGCTATACCATGATTTAAGAGTTGGAGAAAGGAACTATAAGCGGTAAGGTAAAGTATGAAGGAAGGAATGTAGTATAGGATATATAATCTAGTCCGGATAGACCTGACTCAGGGAAATAGACTGAGTTGATGAGGTTGCAACCCAGGGTAGGATGGATAAGCCTAATGGGATGAAAGTAACTCGAGAAAATGAGTCAGGAACGACTCGGGAATTGACTCGGGAAATGACTCGGAAAATTAAGGAGGGTATAAGTGTGTGGGTCTGATGGCCGACATAGGGCCAAATGTCAACTCAGCGAGCCAAGTTGAGTCATGCATACCTCGATTTAAGTAAACCAGAAGGGTACAGGGGAATATGCTGGGAAAGTAAGCTAAGGGTCATCCGGGAAATAGGGTTGAGTTGATGGAGAAATCAAAAGAGGTGACTAAGGAAAATAAAGACTTTTAGGGGAGAAAGAGAGGATAAAGAAAAGGAGAGGACGCTCCTCGATACGCTTGCTCATAAGAGTTTGTTACGTGGTATAACAAACTAGGACCCCACATAAGATTCTCACGAGTCTCTATTTACTATCTTCCTAACAGAATTATTCCTCAGGCAAAGGAGGCCCTCAACGTGAACGGTGATCTCGGTGGTTTGTTACATCACAATTGGCTCCAAGAGAGCAGGTATAAAGGGAGGAGAGGGAGGGGGGGGGGGGGGGGAGAAGGAAGGAAAAGGGATTGATTCCATTCAAGGGACTTCTAAACACTCAAAGGGGGCGACATCGAGGGGAGAGGAGCTTTCACAAAGGGAAGGAGGACGACCAAAGGGGAAGGAGAGGGAGAAAATCAGAGAAGGGAGAAGAAGGCGGAGGGCTATTTTCAGTTTCATTCATCTCTTTACTTTGTGTATATTTGAACTTGTAAGAGGTTTTCTTCACCTTCGGAAGTACTTCTGAGAAGGAGGGATTTTATAGTTGAGGTGTTTAGTACCATAGCTCGCTCTAGTGCTCATCCCATGGAGTAGGAATTGGAATTCCGAACCACGTTAAATCTTGAGTCATCATTCTCTATTGCTTTCTTCACCATTATTAACCTTTACTGTTGCGGCCAGAGAGGACCCTAAGCCTCCTTGACATCATCGTCTCCCTAAGAGGAGGTAAAAAATCCGTGTTGCATCAGTTGACATTGTCTGTGAGAAACATTTCTATTGAGCAAGACGTTGAGATGCCTTTACAAGAGATCCCTCTTCCAACAGCCTCTTCCGCAGAGGAGAGCCCTATCACTTTGCTACCATCCCAGCTGAAGGCCATGGTAGACACCGTTGTATCTGAAGCCTTGGTCAGAGAAAGGAAAAGGATAGGGTATCTTCATCCACATTCCAAGGAGCCTTCTCAAAGGGAGCCACCGTTGGAAGGACCTTCCCATGTCCTCCCACCTGACCCCCAAAAGACTGAAATATTACTAGGTAAAGTGTCGATGGGGAGGGCGTATCAGTATCCTATCCCGGCAGCACAGACGAAACATGAAGATCATGGGGAGAGTCATGTTGGTGCAACAATACCCCAAGCATTTATATGTTTTGATGTTTGGATAATCATCTAAGTTAGGCAACAATTTGTGATCTAATTGTTACAATGTTCAAGTGACAGGGAAATCCAAGTATAAAGACTTGGTAAAGGCAAAGTCCAAGTATGATCTTGGCAAGAGAAGTCCAAGGTAAAGGTTTAGCGGCATAAGACCAAGCATGTTGTCTTGGCAGCATTAAGTCCAAACGGACCTTGGCAAAGGAAGTCCAAAGGCAAGTCTTGGCAGCATAAGTCCAAGCATGTAGACTTAACGGCGTAAAGTCCAAGCAAGATTTGACAAAGGAAAACTCAAGACATGACAAGACCGAAGGAAGCTCTTGGAAGCAAAGCGCAAAGGATGAACAAGTCGCGGACTCGGAGGGATCCTAGAGGCGCAAGGCTTAAGGAAGAGCTAGAAGGTTGAGTCTAGGTCTAGGGGGTGAAATCAAGTATGAATTACTCATACTTGATGAGTATCAGTCAACTGATACGATGTATCAGTCGACTGGTCAGGTGCTCGACTGAGTCAGGATGAAACTCTGACCATCAGTCGACTGCTTTGGTCATGGTAGTCGACTGATGTTGCGATCAGTCGACTGCCAACAGTGGCAGTCGACTGATCAAGTTAAATACGGGCACAAAGTGGAGTCACACTCGACTAATCACTCGACTGATCACTCTATCAGTCGACTGATGGATGGATCAGTTGACTGATGAGAATGTCATTGGAGGAAATGAACTAATCCAAATATTCAAAGTCGTTAATCAAGACCCAAATGATCGATGTTGTGCATCAGTCGACTGATGGTGCTCCAATGGGAAAATCAGCCTTCTCTCTATAAAAAGAGGGATGGTGGAGGTTTTTGGGGTTAATGCTTATTCTTTGATAATACTCTCAAGCCTCCACGAGTTTTCAAGCTTTTCTAGTGATTTTGAATCCCCTCCTCCTCTCTCTATGCTTAAGTTTCATTCTTTGTAAGAAGAGGAGGATTGTTGTAAAGGAAAGCTTCATAGTGATTTGATTAGGGTTGATCCACCTCAAGGATCACCGTGGAGTAGGAGCGCTATCTCCGAACCACGTAAAAGAATCGTGTTAGCGTGTTTTTCATTTGTGTTATTATTGTTTTTGTTGTGCTTCTGCTAATATTTTTGTAGAGACGAAAAACAAGCTATTCACCCCCCCCTCTAGCTTCAAATCGATCACCAACAAGTGGTATCAGAGCCCGGATCACATCGGAAGATCTAACAATCAACCGGAGCAAAAATGGCTTTCCAAGAGGGGTATAGCACGGCGAGGCCTCCGTTCTTCGACGGCAATGACTTCGGCTATTGGAAAGGTAGGATGGAGTATTACTTAATGAATGATATTGAGAATTGGTTTAGTGTTGTAGATGGTTTCGAGAAGCCGGTGGATGAACACGGAGCACCCATACCGACGAAGGATTGGACGAGAGACATGGCCAAGAAGGCTCAAGCCAACGCCAAGGCAACAACCACACTTCAATGTGGTTTGTCAAAAGAGCAATTAAGCAAAGTGGGGCCATTTGAATCGGCGAAGGAGCTTTGGGAGAAGTTGATAGAGCTCAACGAAGGATCCAAGGAAACAAGAAGGGCCAAGAGAGATCTCCTAATTGGCCAACTTCAAAGCTTCTCCATGAAGACCAATGAGACCGTGAGCCAAATGCACGGTCGCTTCAAAGAGGTAGTCAACGGACTACATGTTATAGGTGAGAAGGTCGACAACCGAGACCTCGTAAGGTATGTGCTCTAAGCCTTCCCTAGAACAACCTTATGGGCTTCAATGGTAGATGCCTATAAGGTCTCTAGGGATCTCTCTTTGGTTAAGTTAGATGAGCTATTTTGTGAATTTCAATTACATGAACAAGCTAACACTTCATCCAAAGAGAAGGGTATAGCTCTTTTTGTAGGAAAGAAGGACAAGAAGAAGAAGGAGAATAAAGAAGTGTTCTCTGTTGGTGCAATCGGCCCAGGTCACGATTGACCAGACTCGAGTTTGACTCGAGTGATGTTTTGATGTTTGACAAAATTATTTGACAAAGTGGTTTGGCATTGATGTTTGACATTAATGTCGGTTAATATGTTGGGGAGATTGTTGGAGCAATCGACCCGGGTCATGTTTGACCGGACTCGAGTTTGACTCGAGGAAGACCTTAATGGTTGACTATGGTTGACCATGTGATTTTGGAAAGTCCAAGCATGGGTCTTGGCAAATGGAAAGTCCAACATGGGTTGGCAAGGAAAAGTCCAAGCATGGGGCTTGGCATGGAAAGTCCAACATGGGTTGGCAAGGGAAAGTCCAGGCTTGAGTCTTGGCATTTGGAAGTCCAAGGGGATTGATATTGGCAGCGTAAAGTCCAAGCGGAGTCTTGGCGGCGTAAGTCCAATGTGCCTTGGCGGTGTAGACACCGTTAGCATGACATAGCCGAGGGAAGCACCTGGAGGCTAGCGCGATGGATGAACAAGTCATGGATGACTTGGAGGGATCTGAGAGGCGTGAGGCTGATGGAGGTGGCTAGAAGGCTTAGGTCTAGGCTAAGGGTGGTCTAGCAAGTATGGGGGCACCATACTTGGGTTGGCGATCATTTGCTCATTGGAAGCGATCGAGCCGGTGTCGGCACGATCATTGCGAAGGGAGCAGCGATCGCTAGTTTAGCTGAGCACGAATGCTCGTGCCGATGGCCGATCGACTACGCGGGCAATGATCGCGCCAAGAGATCCGTTGGAGTTTTTTTCAGCGTGGATCGACCCGTTGTCTCACGACAACAGTGACATCAGTCGACTGGTGACTTATTGTAGTCGACTGATAGGTGGAAATCCAGGTCGCGCGGAAGGATAAAAGGAGCTCGACGGGAGGATTTTTGTATATGGTTTCTTGAGCATCTTTGGGGCGATTTGTTGCTGCAAATCAGAGTCTCCAAGGCCACTCTTCAAGTAACCAAAAGCAAGCAAACCAAAGCATTTGTAAAGTGTTTTCTTTACTTGTATTGCATTATTCTTCATTGTATTTGCTTGTTGCTTTTAGATTATTGTTGTAATCTATTGTAAGAGGTTTCTCCACCTCCGACTTGTGTCGAGAAGGAGTGTTTATCATAGTGGTGTGTGATTGGCATCGCTAGGGTTCGTACGAACCCAATCCGTGGAGTAGGAACCATTTTGGTTCCGAACCACGTTATATCTTTGTGTTGGCATGTTGTATCTTTTCGTTATTGCTTTTATTATTTCTATTCCGCTGCGCATAACGAGCTTTGTAGAGATGATCGCGAACGATTTCCATCTACGTACGGTCAAACGCTATTCACCCCCCCTCTAGCGGCCTCAAATCTCCAACAAGTGGTATCAGAGCCCGGAGCTCTTCTACGGACTAATCGCCGGGAGCTAGGACAAAGAAGCTAGAGGGTGAAGATGGAAGAACAATTGGGATGGAATATTAACACACCGATCCCTTACTCCTTCTATGGACAAGAAGCGTTTAAGCAATGGAAGTCAAGAATTGAAGACTTCCTAATGATGAGGGACTTCGAAGAATGGCCTATCTTAATGGAAGGATATAGCTATCCAAGAGGACCAAAAGGTGGATACCTCAAGAAAAAGAGATGGACCGAAGAGCAAGTCCAAGCCTTCGAAAAGAATGAGAAGGTAATGAAGTTGTTAATTGATTTAATACCTAACAATATCTTGTGTATGTTAGGTAATTATGTAGATGCAAACAAGCTATGAAGCCAAGTGGCCAAGCTCCATGAAAGCCCATCAATGGTCCAAGAGGAAGAGACCGAAGAGGCTAATGCATCACCCTCATAAGGAAGTGAGGACTTGGAGGTTGAGAGATCATCAACATCCAAAGAGGAAGAGGAAGTAGAATCGGAAGTTGATAGGGAGTCAATTTCCGGGTTGGTGGAGGAAGTGGAAGAAGCATCCACTTCTAGGATTGAGGAGGAGATTAGAGTTTCCTCAACACCGGAGCATCAAGAAGAAGCTTCTACATCCAGTCAAGATGAAGAAGTGTCAATTCCGAACTCCACCACTAACCTAGGTAACTCAAACATGTCAATTTGTAATAAAAATCATATCATATGTTTTGAGTGTAGGGAAGCTGGGCACTACAAGAGCAAGTGCCCAAAGAAGATTAGGGAAGCTCCACCGGCACCAAAAGTCAAGGATGCCGGTTCCCCAACACCTAAAGGCAAGGAGCACATCATATGCTTCAAGTGCAATTCAAAGGGGCATTATCGGAGTCAATGCCCTAGGGGGAAGAAGAAGGGGCAAGGAGGAGCATCACAAGTAGGGGGAGCTTCTATAGCTAACCCTAAGGTATATTTTAATAATGCACCTTCCAAATTTAAAAATCAAAAGCATGCTAGAAACTTTAATTCTCTTGCAATTCACCATGAAAAGCATGCTAGAGATAAATATATTTGTTTAGGAGCTAAAAGCGTTAACTTCAAAAGTAGGGAGAAATTTGGGACTAATGTCCCTAAAAACAACTTATTTAAGGATAAACCTAGGTCAAATAACTCAAGATCAATTTTAGCTAGGGAGACAATTAGAAAGGTGCAAGAGCACCTAGGTATAAACCCTAAATGAACTAGGCATATGGCTAGGAAGTCCAATGCCCAAGATTTAAATCAAAATTCTAAAATTGGGCAATTAGAAAAGGAAAATCAAGCCTTGAGGTCAAGGCTTAAAAAACTAGAAAAGACCCTTAGGAATATACAAAATCAATTTAAAGGGTTTAATGGTCAAAGTCAAAGGTCCAAAAGTCAAAGTCAACACCAAGGACCTAAGAGTCAAAAGTCAACCAAGGGCAAGCAAGGTTTGAGTCACAAACCTAAGCCTAAGGTAGCTTACCATAGTGTTCCATTAGATTATGGAACACTGACTAGGTCTAGGAAGACCAAGGTCAATAGGAAGGTTATCCCTAGAGTTGACCAAAGGGTATGCCTAGTGGCTAGGGTTTCTAGGAAACTAGGGTGGCCACTAAGAAGGTTGCAAGGAGAGTTACCCCTAGAGTCAACCTAGGTAAGACCCAAATGACCAAGGCTAACAAGCCTAGGAGGGTCATTAGGAAGGTATCTAGGGAGGTTATCCCTAAGGAATACCTAATTAACCCTAGGAGCTTAAATCGGTTTTGGGTTCCTAAGAGCGTGATTGATTCACGCTAAGATAGGTTTAGGGTGTGCCAACCTTGATTGGATGGGTAGTTAACTCAACCATGGCAAAGGTGGCATGTTAGGTCATTTTCAAGGTTTTGGTTACCTTGGGATGTGGTTAGATTTGAATTCTAAAGGATTTTAGGATGTGCCAATATTAATTGAGAAGTTTTGATAAAATGATCAAATTGGCACAATTAGGGTCTAGAGTGTTAGTGTGCCATTTTGGGTTTTTGGCACACTAAGGAGATTAATGACAATATGGCAAAATATATCTAACTATATCAAATGACAATTAATATTAAAATTTAGGTATTACTATACCTATATATTTTATATGCCATGCTTTGATTGCCATATGCCATGTCATGACATCATGCCTAGTTCTATGATTTTATATGTCATGATTCATGTTTAGGATTAAGGTTTCAAATGTCATGTGTTTTTAGATTTCATCTTATGCCATGACATCATGATTATGAGCATATGCTTATTTATAACATTTCTAATGCCATAATCATTCATGCATTTAAGACAATTTGGTTGAAATTGAATTAAGGACTATGGCATGACTTGAAGTCCCATTTATAAGGGAATCAAGTAGGGTTGTCTTAGAGAATGTATGAAACCCTAGATTAGGATGAACAAAACCCACATCTCACATCCAATTGACATGTATGTGTATTTATACACCTTAGATACATGTGAGATGCTAGGATATGAGCTGAGTTCAAGGTGCATAGTTTTTGCATCTAGATGAACTAAAACTCATCTTGTTTCAATTTGTGGATCATTGGGAGAGCATGTGTACAAGTCATGTACATAGAGCTCAAGAAATATGATCCAAAATAAGATTTTGAAAACATTTTAAAATCATTTTGAAAAACCTTGGTGAAGTCTATCTTTTGATAGCAATCACCATTGATAGAGTTGATACAAAATAGGGCCAAAATATTAAAAATTTCAATGGTTTTGAGTTTTGTATCAAACTCACTATTTTATGGGTAAAATAATTTTCAAATATTTTTTCACCCATTGTGTGTGTCATAAGTATTATACGTATGAATTTTCATGATTTTTCGAATTATGTATAATTATTTATGAATTTCCAAAATTCATTTCTGATAGCTAAAAATCGAGATTTATTATCGACCGCCTGTGTTCGATCGATGAGTGGCAATGATCGATTGATCGTCGAGTCGACTGCCAAGTCTGATTTCGGGTTAACAAGGTTTGTTTAGCCTGTGTTCAGCTATGGAAAAGGTTCCTAATCACTCCTAACCCTAAGATATGCTTTAGGAAGCATTATAAAGGGTGAAAATTCATTGGATATGGATTAGGAGCTGTGTTAGGTCAAAGTATCAAATTTAGGATGAGTGAAAGTTCTATTGAACTTAGAACCTTAATTTTGATGGTTTAGAGTTCCTATTGGCTTAGGGGTTTCCCATGGACATTGTTGGTGCAATGATCAAGGGGGAGCAAGCCTTTAGGGGGAGGTATTCATCTTGGGATGATAGATGTGTTTTTCTCCTTGAAGAGGAGAAGTTATTGGGAGAGTATCATCAATTGGGAAAATTGATGGTTTTTGATACCCAATTTGGAAATTGGGAGAGAGTATAGGATTGTCTCTCTTGAGTGATATGTGAATTATCACTAGGAAGATGGTAGGCATCCTAGGTATTTATTTTTGGATCAAGGGGGAGATTGTAAGATCTCATTGGGACATGAGACATTGACCTCCTTGGAGAGAAAACCTTTTTGATGTTAGTCAAAAAGGGGGAGAATGTTTGGGGGAGAACATTTGGAGAGTGTTTACCAATTTGGGATAATTGGTAAGGGATTTGAGTTAGTGGTCTAACTCAGATGATTTGTTTGGTTTTTGTCAAACATCAAAAAGGGGGAGATTGTTGGTGCAATCGGCCCAGGTCACGATTGACCAGACTCGAGTTTAACTCGAGTGATGTTTTGATGTTTGACAAAGGGATTTGACAAAGTAGTTTGGCATTGATGTTTGACATTAATGTCGGTTAATATATTGGGGAGATTGTTGGAGCAATCGACCCGGGTCATGTTTGACCGGACTCGAGTTTGACTCGAGGAAGACCTTAATGGTTGACTAGGGTTGATCATGTGATTTTGGAAAGTCCAAGCATGGGTCTTGGCAAATGGAAAGTCCAACATGGGTTGGCAAGGAAAAGTCCAAGCATGGGGCTTGGCATGGAAAGTCCAACATGGGTTGGCAAGGGAAAGTCCAAGCTTGAGTCTTGGCATTTGGAAGTCCAAGGGGATTGATATTGGCAGCGTAAAGTCCAAGCGAAGTCTTGGCGGCATAAGTCCAATGTGCCTTGGCGGTGTAGACACCGTTAGCATGACATAGCCGAGGGAAGCACCTGGAGGCTAGCGCGATGGATGAACAAGTCATGGATGACTTGGAGGGATCCGAGAGGCGTGAGGATGATGGAGGTGGCTAGAAGGCTTAGGTCTAGGCTAAGGGTGGTCTAGCAAGTACGGGCACCATATTTTGGGTTTAAACCTCATGTGTGAGTCGATTGAGTTCAATAGCGGTTTGGATCGCTCATTGGAAGCGATCGGGTGTTAACAATGATCGACCGCCAAGGGACGGCGATCATTGCTAGTTCACCATGCAGTCTGAGAATGCTCGTAGCCGTGGCGGCGATCGACTCTGCGGTAGTCGATTGCCAATGTTGGCGATCATCGCCAAGAGATCCGTTGGAGTTTTTTCCAGCGTGGATAGACCCGTTGTCTCACGACAACAGTGACATCAGTCGACTGGTGACTTATGGCAGTCGACTGATAGGCGGAAATCCAGGTCGCGCGGAAGGATAAAAGGAGCTCGATGGGAGGATTTTTGTATATGGTTTCTTGAGCATCTTTGGGGCGATTTGTTGCTGCAAATCAGAGTCTCCAAGGCCACTCTTCAAGCAACCAAAAGCAAGCAAACCAAAGCATTTGTAAAGTGTTTTCTTTACTTGTATTGCATTATTCTTCATTGTATTTGCTTGTTGCTTTTAGATTATTGTTGTAATCTATTGTAAGAGGTTTCTCCACCTCCGACTTGTGTCGAGAAGGAGTATTTATTATAGTGGTGTGTGATTGGCACCGCTAGGGTTCGTACGAACCCAATCCGTGGAGTAGGAACCGTTTCGGTTTCGAACCACGTTATATCTTTGTGTTGGCGTGTTGTATCTTTTCGTTATTGCTTTTATTATTTCTATTCCGCTGCACATAACGAGCTTTGTAGAGATGATCGCGAATGATTTCCATCTACGTACGGTCAAACGGTATTCACCCCCCTCTAGCGGCCTCAAATCTCCAACATCCTCCTCATCCGAATCCGAGGAAGACTCATCAAGTAGTGAAGATGAGCTATCGGCAAGCGAGGTGGCTCATTACGTCAAGAAATTTGGTGGGAAGTCAAGGAAACTCACCAAGAAAGATGTGAGGAGGATGTTCCAATCCTCAAGAGGTAAGTCTTCAAATAGTTCAAATTCTATACCTAACGTAACTTGCTTTGGTTGCAACAAGAAAGGGCATATAAAGCCAAATTGCCCAGAACTAAAGAAGAAGGAGGAGAAGGAAAAGAAAAAGAAGGAGAAGAAGAAGAAGGAGGCAATGGTGGCACAAACATGGGACACCCTAAGCATGGAGAATTCTTCCGACGATGAAGAAGTTTGTCACGCCACCCGGAATCTAGCCCTTATGGCATTGGAGGAAGAAGCCGGGAGATCAAGTGAAGAGTCCTCATCTTCCTCTTCAAGCGACGAATCATCATCAATTGATGATGATGAGGTAACCAACTCCCCTAGGGTAGATTTACTTTACAAGATAATTGCATGTCTTCAAAATGCTTTGATTAGATCGAAAACTAGGATTAAGGATTTAAAAGTAGAGATAAAATCACTTAAGAGTGTAGAACCTTCTTGTAGTAAATTATCTTGTGATGATGATGCATGTACCCTTAGGGATGAAAATGATGAATTAAGAAAAGAAATAGGTAACTTAAGAGCATGCTTAGAAAAATTTACTAATGGTTCTAAATACCTAGACATGATAATTAAGGATCAAAGGGCTATTTACAACAAGGCCGGACTAGGATATAGGCCTAAGGAAAAGGAGGTAGCATTTACATCCCTTGTTAGTAGAAAATCCATAATTAAAAGCAAGGGTAGAAAGGCTTGGGTCCCTAAGAAATTTCTAATTAATGCTAGTGGTCCTAAGATTTGGGTACCTAAGGATTGTATTTTTCATGTGATATAGGTAGAAGAACCAAGCTTGTGGATCGTTGATAGTGGGTGCTCAAAACACATGACCGATGATGAGAAAAAATTCTCCACTATCAACCACACTAGCAAGGGAAAGGTATCTTTTGGTAATAGCGGCAAACTTAAAATTCTAGGAAAGGGCACAATTGAGGTATCCCCCAATCTTGCCATTCATAAAGTATTATTGGTTAAAAATATGAAATTTAATTTACTTAGCGTAAGCCAACTATGTGATGCAAATTTTGATGTTAAATTTGATTCCTCAAAATGTTTTATAAGACACAAAACTCTAAATGATTGCATGTTAGTAGGCTTTAGGAAATCAAATATATATTATGTTGATTTATCCTATGCTACTAATGCTTCTACTAAGTGTCTTATTGCAAAAGAGGAAGAAAGTTGGCTTTGGCATAGGAGACTAGGACACATAAACATGAAGAACATAGCCAAAATAGCAAAAATGAAGTTAGTCAAAGGGTTGCCTAAAGTCAAATTTCTTAAGGACAAAATGTGTGATGCATGCCAAGAAGGGAAACAATCAAAAACATCACACAAAGGTAAAGATTTACTTAGTACCGCTTTACCTTTAGAACTTTTACATATGGACTTATTTGATTGTTATAGTACCCCCTCTATGATTGGTAGTAAATATTGCCTAGTAATAGTAGATGAGTTCTCTAGGTTTACTTGGGTATTTTTCTTGAAAAATAAAGATGAAACCCTAGGAATAATCATAGGATTTAGCAAAAGTGTAGAAAATGAAAGAAAACTCAAAATCAACCGGATCCGTAGTGATCATGGTGGAGAATTTGAGAATTCTAATTTCTTAACCTTTTGCTTAGAACAAGGGTACAAGAATGAGTTTTCTTGTCCTAGAACACTCCAACAAAATGGGGTTGTGGAAAGAAAAAATTGTGCCCTACAAGAAGCAGCTAGAACAATGCTTAATGCATACTCCTTACCTAGTTACTTGTGGACGGAAGCGGTTAACACCGCTTGCTATATCCAAAATAGGGTATTAATTCATAGGTTTTTTAGGAAAAACTCTATTTGAATTGTGGAATGGTACAATTCCAACAATTCATTATTTTAAGGTCTTTGGATGTAAAGTCTATATTTTAAATATCAAACACAACCTAGGTAAGTTTGAGTCCAAAGCGGATGAGGGAATCCTAGTTGGATACTCATCCACTAGTGTAGGGTATAGAGTTTAAAATAAAAGGACTCAAAAGATTGAAGAATCTTCAAATGTCCAATTTGATGAAACTTCCAATACATACCCTAGAAAATCCCCT
The DNA here is from genome assembly GCA_025175895.1 of Wurfbainia villosa. Taxonomy (NCBI): domain Eukaryota; kingdom Viridiplantae; phylum Streptophyta; class Magnoliopsida; order Zingiberales; family Zingiberaceae; genus Wurfbainia; species Wurfbainia villosa. The sequence goes on from CM046006.1 coordinate 40,424,371, forward strand.
ATTGATGATGATATTAATAATGAAAATCAAGAAATTACCCAACAATTTCAAGATTTAACCTTAGGGGGTAATGATCAAGAGGGAGGATTAAATCAAGGGAGAGTAAGAGGTGATTCCGATGATGAGCAAAGAATTGAGATTAATTATGATCAACCTCAAATTAATACACCTCCTAGAACCATAAGAGTTTATCAAAATCACCCCTTAGATCAAATTGTGGGTGAATTATCTCAAGGTGTTAGGACTAGGTCATTTCATAGGGATCCCACTAGTCATATAGCTCTAATTTCTTAAATTGATCCCAAAACAATCAAAGATGCATTATTTGATCCGGATTGGATCTTAGCAATGCAAGATGAATTGGCTCAATTTGAAAGGAGTCAAGTATGGGAGTTAGTTCCTAGACCTAATGAAAACACCATCATTACTACAAGATGGGTCTTTAGGAGCAAACTAGATGACCAAGGGAATATTACTAGGAATAAGGCAAGATTAGTTGCAAGGGGTTTTAATCAAGTTGAAGGACTTGACTATGATGAAACATATGCCCCGGTTGCTAGATTAGAGTCTATTAGGATACTATTAGGGTATGCCTCCTATATGGGTTTCAAACTCCATCAAATGGATGTTAAATTGGCATTCCTAAATGGGTTTATTAAGGAAGAAGTATATGTAGAACAACCTCCCGGGTTTGAGAATATGGACTATCCAAACCATGTATACAAGCTTAGAAAAGCTTTGTATGGTTTGAAACAAGCTCCCCGGGCTTGGTATGAAAGATTATCATCTTTCTTAATCTCTAAGGACTTTAAAAGGGGTAGTGTAGATCAAACTCTATTTAGAAAGTCAACATCAACGGATATCTTTATGGCCCAAGTATATGTTGATGACATTATCTTTGGGTCAACAAATGATGAACTTCTCCAAGACTTTATTAAGAATATGAAAAAAGAGTTTGAAATGAGTCTAGTTGGGGAATTAAATTTCTTCCTAGGATTGCAAGTCAAACAAACAAGTGAAGGAATTTATATTTACCAAATCAAATATGCTAAGGAAATGATTAAGAAATTTGGTTTGGAAAATGCTAAAGTAGTTTCAACTCCTATGGCAACCAATACTAAAATAGATAGTGATAATAAAGGAAAACAAATTGATCTTACACTCTATAGGAGCATGATTAGTAGCCTTTTGTACTTAACCACTAGTAGACCCGACATATTATTTGCGGTTGGTATGTGTGCTAGGTATCAATCTTGTGCAAAAGAATCTCATTTAGTTGCCGTTAAGAGAATATTAAGATATATTAAAGGCACACTAAATGTAGGACTATGGTACCCTAGGACTAGGTCTTTTGATTTGGTTGGGTACACCGATTCCTATTATGCCGATTGCAAATTGGATCGGAAGAATACTAGTGGTGGATGGCAATTCCTTGGGTCCTCCCTAGTTAGTTGGAGTAGTAGGAAGCAACCTTGTGTTGCCCTATCCACCACCGAAGGCGAGTATGTGGCTATGAGTGGTTGTGTAGCTCAATTACTATAGATGAAACATGCCTTAGAAGACTATGAGCTATCTGTTGGATCGAAGCGAATCGCTAGAGGGGAGGGGCTGAATAGCGATAAAACTTTTTTTTGTTCGTTCGATAAAACCCGAGTAGATAATTAATTACAGCGGAAAGATAAGCAATAAATAAAGGAGACAAATATTTTTACTTGGTTCGTAGCCTTCGGTTACTACTCCAAGGCCCTAGTGGTCCTTGACCACACACGGAGGGAAAAACACTAAAGAACTCCTCCTCGTTAGAGGTAGGAGTTAATCGTTACAAATAAAAGCAAAAAGCTTGAGGTAGAGGGACACTCCCCTCTCTCCTCGTTACGATAAAAGCTCCGAGATTTGAAAGTAATGAACTGAAATGAACAACTTAAACCGATGTAATAAAAAGAAAACAATTAAACCTAGACATCGGAGAAGAAGCAATTCGTTGTCGGAAAGTTGTAGCTTGGTGGAGGCTTTTGGAAGCTTAGAATTGATGAAGAAACCCTAGGATTGGCTTTCCTTTTATAGCCTTTGAGCCCCTTTTCGAGAGGAACTTCACCAAATAGAGTTTTGGCACATGTGTTAAATACTGAAAAATTTAACAGGTAAATTTAATGGCCAAAGAATTAATGAAATAATCCTAGAAATTTTTCGAGATTTTTAGGGAATTTTAGGAATTTTTCTAGATTTGAACGGACTCCGTACGAGATTTTTACGGGGATAAAATAAATAGGCTTTAGCGGGGTCTATTTAAAGGGGTTAAATACACGATGAAAACCTAATTATCTATTTCCCTTTTCTTTCTTTTCCCCGCGCCGCGACCTCCTTCGGCAGTTTCTTTTCGCGAGCCTCCTTTGCTTCTCCGCCGACGATCTCTGCTTCGCCAACAACCGTCGCCGCCCCGACGCGTGCACCCATTCGTCGTTTGACGCCGCCCAAGCCGGAGTTTCCTTTGTCGTCCGACCTAGAGATTTCGCGCCGCAACCCTCACTCGGGCTCCCGTGAGCACCGCTGCTCGACGCCTCTTCTCCGCAAGCGCCGGCGAACGTTGCCGCCTTCCCGGTGCTCAGGCCGTCGACTTCTCTTTCTCGTGTCCGCAGCCACCCGAGTCCCTACGGTCGACTGTCCCTTCGTAAGCGCCGGCAACTGCTGTCCTTCCGCCGTCACGAGCTCCCTTAGTGTCGCCGGTGAGGGTGGAGCTTCAGGTAAATACCTAGATTTTCTCTTGTTTTCTTGCTGTTCAGGGATTCTATGGGTGTGGTGGGGGGCAGTGATTAAGGCAGCAAAGAAGTGTCGACTGTGAGAGGCTGTGAGGGTTTGATTTGGAGGGTGTCGTGTGGTTAGGGTTGGGAGGTGGTCATGCAAGGTCGGATGTTAGTGGGTTGTGGGTGGAGGTGTCGACTGTGAATTTAAGAAATTGAGTTGGGTTGGTATCGGCTGTCGGTGGAATTCCTAGGGCGGGTGAGCTTGATTGGTCGATTTGGGCTGATTTTGGTGTTATTCGGTTGATTGGTATGGTATTCGGAGGTGTTAGGACCCTTGGAATGGCTAGAGGGGGGGGGGTGATTAGCCTTTCTTGTTTCTACACAAAATGTTAGCGGAAGCAATACAAATATAAGCACAAACAAAAACAAGAAACAAAACTAACACCCGATGTAACGTGGTTCGGAGATGATGCTCCTACTCCACGGCAATCCGTAAAGTGGATTAGCCCTAATCAACCGTCACTAGAACCTCCTTTGGATGAACCAAGGTGGAGAAACCTTTCTTACAATTCTCTCCTCTTCTTTACAATGATGGATGATCAAGAACAAGAGAAGAGAAGGATTTAAATCACTAAAAACACTTGGAAGGCTTGGTGAGCACGAGAGAATAGTTAGGAGCAAGAGCACTAGCTTCACCAAGCTCCCCATGGCCCCTTTTTATAGAAGAGGGGATGTTTTCCGTTAGCGTCGATCGGTCGTGATGCATGCCATCGGTCATTGCCGCTAAACCAGCGGCCACACGATCTCGCGGAGATTCGTAGCCACAATTTCCAACGGCGGGTGATCGGTCGGATCCCTCCATCGATCGGTGATGGGGTGATCGATCAGTGATCAAGCGGCGATCGAGTGAGGCGCATTGCGTAGCGATATTTCTCTTGATCGATCGTGATGTCATTTTGATCGGTGATCGCGAAATCGATCATTGATCGATCGAGCGGTCGGTGATGGTCGAGTTTCATTACGACTCGGTTGAGCGCTGACCGGTCGGTGATACATCGTATCAGTCGACTGATACTCATCAAGTATGAGTAATTCATACTTGATTTTATACCCTAGACCTAGACTTAACCTTCTAGCTCCTCAATAAGACTTGCGCCTTCAGGATCCCTCCGAGTCCGCGACTTGTTCATCCTTTGCGCTTTGCTTCCAAGAGCTTCCTTCGGTTTCGTCATGTCTTGGGTTGCCAAATGCTTGGACTTTACGCCGCTAAGACTACAAGCTTGGACTTATGCTGCCAAGACTTTACTTTGGACTTCCTTTGCCAAGGTTCACTTTGGACTTTATGCTGCCAAGACTACAAGCTTGGTCTTATGCCGCCAAGTCCATCCCTTGGACTTCCTTTGCCAAGATCATACTTGGACTTCCTTTTACCAAGTACTTCATCCTTGGATTTCCCTGTCACTTAAACACATTCGTAATTAGATCACAAGATATTGCCTAACTTAGATGATTAGCCAAACATCAAAACATATAAATGCTTGGAGCATTGTTGCACCAACAATCTCCCCCTTTTTGATGTTTGACAATCATTTAAGTTAGGTCTTTAAAGATACACACATAATCATCTAACTTAAGCATTCCTTCTCCCCCTTTGACATACATCAAAAAGAGAAGGATGAAAGAATTAAGAATGTTGGATCTTTGGACTAAGGTATTAGATTGAAATTAAGCTCCCCCTTAATCCAAGATAGGATGTAAATTACATTTGAAGCAAAACATAATCTAAAATTCAAAAGTTAAATCCTAACTTTGCACCAACAATGGTTTTGGGGATAAAAGGATAGAATTTATTGAAACTCCCCCTAAACCACTGTATTAAGCAGTCCTAAAACTCGTTTATATGCAATATTATCATACTAGAGTGTTAGGACATAAAAAATACACCAAATATCAGAAAATGGAGCTTATTATCAGAAAACCCAGTGTATCGATCTGATATCGAACGATCGCTAATACTAAATCGAAATTTCAAACCTTTTTATTATTTTGAAATGCGGTAGAAATTCCAGAAATCTCGAAAAATCACGAAATTTTGCGTACACATTTCTGAAATCATACTTTATTAAGGAAAAATAATTTGAAAAATATATGTTTTCCAGATTCCAAGATTGATACAAATTTGGAAAATTACAAAAGTTCTAAAGAATTTTCAACCTTTGTATCACTTTTGTGATTCACTTGAAAACTGTTTTCCAAAATATAATGAACATAGTTTAAAATATATATGATTTGGAATTTCCAACCATATTCTTAGAGCTATGTACTCATTACTTGAATACAAGCCTTCCCAATGGTTGGTCCATAAGGTATTTATGTCTCTAGGTGTGTCATTGGCTCATAGTAATGCATCATAACAAGCATGATGAGCCAAGTACACCTTCCCTATCATCTCACATGGTTCTAAGTGTCTCAATATAAAAATCAAGGTTTCTTAAGGCTTTTTGTGAGATGTATCAAGGTATAAAGATAACATATAAACATGGGATCATGCAAACCTAGAATTTTACTCTCTGGCACATACCAAGCTCTCTCCTTAAGGATGAAAATTCATTTTCGGGAAGAGCTTTGGTGAAGATATCGGCAAGATTGGACTTAGATTCTACATAATTAAGTTCAATGTCCCCTCTTGCCACATGATCTCTTATGAAGTGATGTTTCACTTCAATGTGCTTGGTCCTAGAGTGATGAACAGTATTTTTGGTAAAGTTGATGGTACTCACATTATCACAATAAACTTTAATGTTAGAGTAGTGTAGCTCATAGTCCACAAGAGTATGCCTCATCCAAAGTAATTGAGCTACACAACCACCCATAGCCACATATTCCCGGTGGTTGATAAAGCAACACAATGTTGCTTCCTACTACTCCAACTAACTAGGGAGGACCCAAGAAATTGGCATCCACCACTAGTACTTTTCTTATCCAATTTGCACCCGGCATAATCGGAATCGGTATAACCAAGTAATTCAAATGACCTAGTCCTAGGATACCAAAGTCCTACATTTAGGGTGCCTTTAATATACCTTAATATTCTTTTGACGTCTACCAAATGTGATTCTTTGGCACAAGATTGGTATCTTGCACACATACCTACCGCAAATAAAATGTCGGGTCTACTAGCGGTTAGGTATAGTAAGCTACCAATCATACTCCTATAAAGTTTAAGATCAATTGATTTACCTTCATGATCACTATCTATCCTAGTGCTAGTGGCCATAGGAGTGGTTACAATTTTGACATTTTCCAAACCAAATTTCTTGATCATTTCATTTGCATATTTGGTTTGATAAATATGAATACCCTCATTGGTTTGTTTGACTTGTAAACCTAGGAAAAAGGTAAGCTCTCCAACCAAACTCATTTCAAATTCATTTTCCATATTTTTTATAAAGTCTTGAAGAAGATCATCATTTGTTGACCCAAAGATGATATCATCAACATATACTTGAGCTATGAATATATCTTTTAATGTTGACTTTATAAACAAAGTTTGATCTACTTGACCTCTTCTAAACTCCTTAGAAATTAAGAAGGATGACAATCTTTCATACCATGCCCGGGGAGCTTGTTTTAACCCATATAGTGCTTTCCTAAGCTTACATACATGATTTGGATAATCTATGTTCTCAAATCCGGGTGGTTGCTCTACATATACTTCCTCCTTAATAAAACCATTTAAGAATGCCGATTTAACATCCATTTGGTAAAGTTTAAATCCCATGAAGGAAGCATACCCTAAGAGAATCCTAATAGATTCTAACCTTGCCACCGGGGCATAAGTCTCATCATAGTCAAGCCCCTCAATTTGATTGAATCCCCTAGCAACCAACCTAGCCTTATTTCTAGTGATATTTCCTTGATCATCTAGCTTATTCCTAAAGACCCATCTTGTAGTAATTATGGTGCTATCATTGGGTCTAGGCACTAATTCCCACACTTGACTTCTCTCAAATTGAGCCAATTCATCTTGCATTGCCAAAATCCAATCCGGATCATGTAATGCATCATTGATCGACTTGGGCTCAATTTGTGAGATAAGAGCTACTTGACTAGTAGGAGGTCTATGAAATGACCTAGTTCTTACTCCTTGAGATAGATCTCCTACTACTTGGTCAAGTGGATGATCTTGATGAATTCTTAGGTTTCTAGAAGGGGTTTCAATTTGATTATCATTATCTTCCACCCTTCTTTCATCATCGGAGTCTCCTCTTCCTCCCCCTTGATCATTACCCCTAATGGTCAAATTTTGAAGTTTTTGGGTAATGTCTTGATTATTGTCATTAATATCCTTATCAATGGAGGACTTTCTAGGGTAGGTACTAGTAGTTTCATCAAATTGAACATTGGAAGACTCCTCAATCCCTTTGGTTCTCTTATTGTAGACTCTATACCCTCTACTTGTGGATGAGTATCCAACTAGGATTCCCTCATCCGCTTTTGATTCAAATTTTCCTAAGTTATCTTTGGTGTTTAGAATATAAACTTTACACCCAAAGACTTTGAAATAATGAATTGTGGGTATAGTCCCATTCCATAATTCAAATGGTGTTTTTCCCAAAAACCTATGGATTTGAACCCTATTTTGGATATAGCAAGCGGTATTAACCGCTTCCGCCCACAAGTAGCTAGGTAGAGAATATGCATTAAGCATAGTCCTAGCCGCCTCTTGTAGGGCACGATTTCTCCTTTCCACCACCCCATTTTGTTGGGGTGTTCTAGGACAAGAGAACTCATGCTTGTACCCTTGCTCTAAACAAAATTGTGAAAATTTTAGATTTTCAAATTCACCACCATGATCACTACGGATCCGGTTGATTTTGAGACTCTTTTCATTTTCAACCCTTTTACTAAATCCTATGATTATTTCTAAGGTATCATCCTTATGTTTCATAAAATAGACCCAAGTATACCTAGAAAAGTCATCTACTATAACCAAACAATATTTATTACCATTTAACGATGGAGTACTATGGCAATCAAATAAGTCAAGATGCAATAATTCTAATGGTAAAGAAGTATTGGTTAGGCTTTTACCTTTGTGTGATGCCTTTGTTTGTTTTCCTTCTTGGCATGCATCACACAATTTGTTCTTGACATACTTGATCTTTGGTAGCCCTTTGACCAACTCCATCTTGGCTACCTTGGCTATGTTTTTCATGTTGATATGCCCCAATCTTCTATGCCATAGCCAACTTTCCTCTTCTTTTGCAACAAAACACTTAGTAGAAATGTTAGAAGCATATGAAAGATCAACATAATAGATATTTGATTTCCTATATCCAACTAACATGCAATCATTTAATTCCTTGTGTCTAATCATGCATTTAGAGGATTCAAAAGAGACATGATAGTTTGCATCACAAAGTTGACTAACACTTAATAAATTAAATTTCATATCTTCAACTAGCAAGACTTTGTGAATAACAATTTTGGGGGATACCTCAATTGTTACTCTACCTAATATCTTGAGTTTTCCACTATTCCCAAAAGACACCGCTCCCTTCTTCACATATTTAATTGTGGAGAACTTGCTCACATCCCCGGTCATATGTGTTGAGCAACCGCTATCCACAATCCACATACCTCGCTCTCCTACCTAAATCACATGAAAAACACAAGCTTTTGGTACCCAAACATTTGGACCGGTAACATTAAGTAAAAACTTCTTAGGTACCCAAGCTTTCTTAACCTTACCCTTAATAGTTGCTTTCCTATTTATTAATGAAATGTAAGCAACTTCTTTTTCTTTTGGCTTATAACCTATACCGGCCTTGTTATAAACCGCTCTTTGTCTACTAAGAATCATATCAAGACACTTTGAGCCATATGAAAATTTTTCTAAACATACTTTTAATTCACTAACCTCATCCTTAAGTTTGTCATTTTCTTCCTTAAGCATGCAAGAATCAACATGTGAAGGTTTTTCATTTTTAATAGCCTTTAGTTCTACCTTCATGCTCTTAACCTTAGATTTTGACTTATTTAGAGCTTCTTTAAGATACGCAATTGATTTATAGAGAAGCATAACCTTGGGAGAATTCATTACCTCATCGTCACTAGATGACGATTCATCACTTGAAGAATCTTCTTGACTTGATGTGCCGGAATCATCTTCTAATGCCATGAGTGCCACATGGCGTGTGATATGGCAAAGCTCATCATCGGATGAAGAGTCTTCAACACTTGGTGTGTCCCATGTGGTTTGAGCCACCGTGGCCTCCTTCTTCTTCTTTTCCTTCTTGTCCTTCTTTTTCTTTTCCTTTTCTTCCTTCTTCTTTAGTTCCGGGCAATTATATGCCCCTTCTTGTTGCAAGCATGGCAAATCACATTATTGCTAAAACTTGAATTACCATTAAATTTACCTTTTGAGGAATGAGACCCCTTCCTTGCTTTTCTATTCTTGAACTCTCTTGACTTTCTATAAAGCTTCTTGACGAAATTTTCCATTTCACTAGATGAATCCCCATCGCTACTTGACTCATCCTCCGACTCGGATGATGATGAAGCTTCTTTTCTTTCCTTCTTCTTCTTTTCTTTCTTGTCCTTCTTTTCAACAAATAGAGCTAACCCCTTTTCCTTAGAGGACATGTTAGTTTGCTCATGTAATTCAAACTCACAAAATAATTCATCAATTTTAATTTGAGATAGATCCCTAGTTACCTTAATCGCATCAACTATAGAGGTCCATAAAGAATTTCTAGGAAATGCTTGTAAGATATACCTTACCAAATCCCGGTCGTCGACTCGCTCACCTATGATATGGAGTCCATTCACAATTTCCTTGAACCTTCCATGCATTTGACTTACGGTTTCATGCATCTTCATTTGGAAGGCTTGAAGTTGTCCAATTAATAGGTCCTTCTTGGCCCTCTTTGACTCCTTGGAACCTTCATTTAGCTCAATGAGCTTTTCCCATAGCTCCTTGGCGGATTCAAAAGGCCCCACCTTGTTGAGTTGCTCCATTGTGATGCCACATTGGATGGTGAGGACGGCCTTTGCATTTGATTCAAATTTCTTGTTTATTTCTCTTGTCCAATCCTTGCTTGGAATAGGGTGTCCATGTTCATCCACCGGTTACTCGAAGCCATCTACAACACTATGCCAAATTTCAATATTACTCATAAGATAGTACTTCATCCTACCTTTCCAATACGCAAAGTGACTCCCATCGAAGAGCGGTGGCTTGGCGATGCTATATCCCTCTTGAAGAGCCATTGATGTCTTGGTTGATGGTGAGATCTTCCAAGCTATCCGGGCTCTGATACCACTTGTTAGGACCCTTGGAATGGCTAGAGGGGGGGTGATTAGCCTTTCTTGTTTCTACACAAAATGTTAGCGGAAGCAATACAAATATAAGCACAAACAAAAACAAGAAACAAAACTAACACCCGATGTAACGTGGTTCGGAGATGATGCTCCTACTCCACGGCAATCCGTAAGGTGGATTAGCCCTAATCAACCGTCACTAGAACCTCCTTTGGATGAACCAAGGTGGAGAAACCTTTCTTACAATTCTCTCCTCTTCTTTACAATGATGGATGATCAAGAACAAGAGAAGAGGAGGATTTAAATCACTAAAAACACTTGGAAGGCTTGGTGAGCACGAGAGAATAGTTAGGAGCAAGAGCACTAGCTTCACCAAGCTCCCCATGGCCCCTTTTTATAGAAGAGGGGCTGTTTTTCCCGTTGGGCGTCGATCAGTCGACTGATGCATGCCATCAGTCGACTGCCGTCGAAGCCAACGGCTTCTGAAATGCGATCTCCGCAGAGATTCGTAGCCGCAATTTCCAACGGCCAGGTGATCGGATCGATCCCTCCATCGATCGGTGATGGGGTGATCGATCAGTGATCAAGGCGGATCAGTGAGACCGCATTCGTGGCGATATTTCTCTTGATCACCGATCGATGTCATTTTCAATCGATCGATCGAGAATCGATCGATCGATCCGATCAAGCCACCGATCGATGGTCGAGGGTTTCATTCTCGACTCGCGCCGACCCCGGTCGATACATCGTATCTCATCAAGTATGAGTAATTCATACTTGATTTTATACCCTAGACCTAGACTTAACCTTCTAGCTCCTCAATAAGACTTGCGCCTTCAGGATCCCTCCGAGTCCGCGACTTGTTCATCCTTTGCGCTTTGCTTCCAAGAGCTTCCTTCGGTTTCGTCATGTCTTGGGTTGCCAAATGCTTGGACTTTACGCCGCTAAGACTACAAGCTTGGACTTATGCTGCCAAGACTTTACTTTGTACTTCCTTTGCCAAGGTTCACTTTGGACTTTATGCTGCCAAGACTACAAGCTTGGTCTTATGCCACCAAGTCCATCCCTTGGACTTCCTTTGCCAAGATCATACTTGGACTTCCTTTTACCAAGTACTTCATCCTTGGATTTCCCTGTCACTTAAACACATTCGTAATTAGATCACAAGATATTGCCTAACTTAGATGATTAGCCAAACATCAAAACATATAAATGCTTGGAGCATTGTTGCACCAACATATGGGATGGTTGGGTGATATTGTTTGATTTTGAGGATTTTTGAAGGTGATGAATTAGGTTAGGTGATTAGAAATTTATTTGGGTTATGAAGGAAATCGATTAATTATTCGATTTGTCGTTGAATTGTATTTTGTTCTTAACTATAGTTATGCTATATGCAGGTTTCAGTCACGAGGCAGGTCCCCAGTCATGACGATTTGTTTTTTTTGCGGATATATATTCAGGCGGGTATTTTGACTTATCTTTTAGATAGTCATTGTTGATATGCTAGTTAGGATAGCTTACAATAATTTTTCATGTTTATATACCTAGTATGCTTTTGGTGCCTACTTGATACATGCATGTGATAGGATATGATTTTATCTTCCCTGTTTGATTTGGATCATAGTATTTGGATTAGGAATATGTACATACTGATTGTACATATTATTCGGATAGGTATTTTGAGTAGGATTTACATGCTTTAGTATCATGCACCATATTTGCATGATTGCATGCTGGCTGGATGGGGTTCCATTTTTGTTGAGCCCGCAGCTAGTTACATGGCCTGCACACATTGCCACTCATGGGTTAGTGGTACATTAGGAGGGTGTGTGCAGTTGCTATGTCAGGCTCCGCTGGTCCGCTCATGGGTAGCGATGAGGCAGCGTGGTAGCGGGCAGGGATCCCTCCTCTGGTCTATGACACCGGGAGATGAGAGCTTAGCTCCCCCACTCTGTTTGGGGCAGGAGGATAGGTGTACTTCGACAGCATCCTGTCCACTCGGTCACTTAGGAGCAGTGATGACAGAGTGCACAGTTGTCATAGCCCTACCCACTCGGCTTCACCATCGCGTGTGAGGCAGCTGACTGGCGTCAAGGGTGACCATGTCATTTGCATGACATGCACTTTGCACAGATTGCATTTGTATTGTGTTTGCTGCATTTTTATTGATGCCTTGGATGTGCATATGATTGCCATGCATACAGGATACATGTTTATATATGGTGATGACTTTATCTCTTAGTAGGGCACATGCTCCTATATCAGGGTAGGAGATTCAGGTGAGTACAGTCCTTTTGTATTTATTTCTTGCTTACCCTTTATGTGAGACTGTACTAGCATGATATTTATTGTTAGATATACCTTACTTGCATATTGACTATATCCGCTAAGTTCTTTGAACTTATCCTGTTGATTTATATCTATTTCAGGATGAAGCTGTCAGGAGAGTGCAACTGTCGGACCCCACTCGTCGTAAATGTCTGTTTTGGATTTTTGTTTTATGGTATCTGGATTTTGATTAGAGGACATGTTTAGGATTGGAGATTGATGGTTGTATTTGTGGATTTTTGGTGTTCTTATGGACTTCTATTTCGGTTTTGTTGGATTAGTTTTGGTGAGTATTCCTGCCCAGATGGCAGAAGGGGTAAGTATAGTTGTGATAGATATTTATCATTTATCTTGGTAGATGGCCTGAGGCCAAATTATATAACTGCATGTGTGTTTGGATTCCGATCGTGTTGACCGAAGTATTGTGGCCGTGTAGGCCTTGTATATAAGTTTGGTATTGTCACCCGTACAGGGGAGATGTTGCCGGATTTTCGTCTGGCGGGGTCTCCATCGGGGCATGATAATTTATTTGGTATCATAGCGCCTAGGTTTTCAAGTTCCTAGGGGTTTTTGGATTTTTCGGAGTTCGCCATGTTTTGGCAGGTTTTGTGAGGCAATTTGGAAATTTTGGATTTGGTATGGATTTTCGATGATTTTTATGTTTCGAAAATTCTAGGATTTTTGACGAGATCAATATGGGGTTTTGGCGGCTATGGGACCTCTCCTAACGGTGAAATAGGTATGATGATTAATTTGATATGTTTTTATTTGTGGTAATATTTGTATTCATTTAACAGATATGAGACAAGGTGGGCGTGCTTCTGCACTGAGACGCGGTGTGGGGCGGCCACGACAGAGGACATTGAGATCTTTGGCGACTGACTTGTCAGAGAGATCTACTGAGGGTGAGCATGTTGATCAGGGTCAGATTCCACAGGGTGCTGCGGGAGTTGTGGATCCTCAGTCCTCGGCGGATCCTCCTCCCGAGATACCCACTGCTGGGGTATCCGATGTACCAGCGGGAGACCCTGCTGCTACACATCAGACACCCCCGCCAGTAGGACCTGCTACTACAGACCCGACAGGCCCATTAGTGGAGCCGGTCGACCCTCACTCAGTATCGACCCCTACTTATCCTACTGATGTAGCTGCGGCATTAGCTCAGATTCTAGGATTAGCGAAGTCGATGAAAAGCCGATTCACTTTATTCAGCGGAGAGACTGATCCTAGTGTAGCTCAGTCTTGGATCGAGACGATGGAGCGTACCTTCTACTATATGGTCTGCTCCGAGTGGGAGAAGGCAGAGTTGGCGGCCTTCCATTTACGAGGCGAGGCCGAGATCTGGTGGGATATGCAGCGCTCGATTATCGGCGAGCAACAGGTTACCTGGGCGAGATTTAGAGAGGCTTTTGAGAGTCAGTATTTCCCACGGGCATATCAGACGATGTGACATCAGGATTTGCTGAGTCTACGACAGAATAATCACTCCGTGATGGAGTATAATATAGAATTTAATCGGTTAGCCAGGTTTTGTCCAGAATTAGTTGCTGAGGATAGGTCACGGATGATGCAGTTTGTTCAGGGACTAGATGGACATCTACATGTCAAGATTGCAGGATTTGGTAGTTCTTCCTACCGAGAGGCATTGGACAGAGCTTTGTTGATCGAGTCGGCTCAACAGAGGGTCAATCTTGGCGGGAAGAGAAGAGGAAACAGACCACGCGTCGGACCATGACCCACAGATCGGGCCCGGTAGCAAAGTGGCGCGATCGATCGGGTCAAAGTCATTCTGGGGCATCTAGTCGACCTCAAAAATCAGGACGATCTTCAGCTGGGCCCTCCCGGTCTTCTCAGCAGAGCTGGAGGCCGCCCACTAGTGATACCCACTGTACTCGTTGTGGAACGAGAGAGCATATTGTCTCAGCCTGCACCTTGGGACAGTTAGTTTGCTATTATTGCAAACTGCCTGGACATCTGAGCCGGGATTGTTCGTTGAAGGCTCAGCATGTGGCTTCCGGGGTTTCTATTCAGGGAGGACCATTGCGTCAGTTTGGGACTCAGAGAGGGGGCCAGACAGCCAGACCTTCGCAACGCCCGCAGAGGACAACTTCCCCTGCAGGAGTCGCCTATGGCATTCATGGACAAAAGTACACCGATGCGTGCGGTGTCACAGGTTGATTTCGAGGACGCAATACGGATCAGATCCGGCCCCCATACGATACCATGCGCACAACAACCAGCGATATAGTATCGATTGCGGCCTGCATCTCGATCTTACGTATCGGTGCGTACGGCCGCCGTTCAGTCTTAGGCTCAGGCACAACCACCTTTGGCAGTGATACCACCTCCACCGCCGTCGGAGACTGGGCGGATTCATGCGATTACTAGAGAGGATGCGCAGCGAGCCAACGAATCCGTATTTCGTGGTACGGTTTCACTTTATGCATTTTTAGCTATTATGCTAGTTGATACTGGTAGTTCGCATTCGTTTATTTCTCATACTTTTATGAGAGAGATTGATAAATTACCTACTAGTAGATCACAGAGATTAGTCGTCTCCCTACCATCTGGCGATACATTGGACATTACCTAGGAGGTCCGAGGTTGTCCCTTAGATTTCGGTAACAACATTCTTACTGTGGATTTATTGGTTCTGGACATAGTCGAGTTCGACATTATCCTTGGCATGGATTGGCTGTCAGCATATCATGCCACAGTTGATTGCCAGACGAGGGTGGTCACATTTCGACCTCTGAACCAACCCTCATGGGATTTCACTGGCATCCGGGATGACGGTATAGCGACCATTTCTGCGATTCAGGCTCAGAAGCTTTTATTGCACGGTTGCCAAGGTTTTCTATTATCTATGATCAATGTAGAAGACAGTGGTGACTCTCAGATCACGAACATTCCTATTATCCGAGAATATCCAGATGTCTTTCCAGAGGAGTTACCGGGTCTGCCTCCCAGAAGGCAAGTGGAGTTCATGATTGAGTTAATACTTGGGAAGGCGCCGGCATCGAAAGCTCCTTATCATATGGCCCTGAGAGAGTTGGACGAGTTAAAGGTTCAGCTCCAGGAACTTTTGGACAGAGGTTTTATTCGCCCTAGTGTATCACCCTGGGGTTCTCCGGTTCTCTTTGTGAAGAAGAAAGATGGTTCGATGAGACTGTGCATCGACCACAGGCAGTTGAACGCTGTCACTATCAAAAATAAATATCCCCTGCCATGTATTGAGGACTTGTTTGATAAACTCAGAGGTACATCAGTCTATTCTAAGATTGATCTGCAGTCCGGATATCACCAATTAAGGGTTAGAGATTCTAACATTCAGAAAACAACGTTCCGTACCATATATGGACATTATGAGTTTTTGGTAATGCCATTTGGGCTTACCAATGCTCCAGCGGTATTCATGGATTTGATGAACCGTGAATTTATGGATCTCCTAGATCGGTTCGTCATTGTTTTTATCGATGACATTCTGGTCTATTCTCGTTCCGAGGAGGAACACGCGCAGCATCTTCGTCTTGTTCTAGATAGGCTCCGACAGAAGCGGCTATATGAGAAGTTCAATAAATGCGCATTTTGGTTACACTCACGATTTTAGGACATGTGGTTTTGGTAGAGGTATTATTTGATTGACCCTCAGAAGATCGAGGCTATCACCAGTTGGGAGCAGCCGAAATCAGTTCAGAAGGTTTGTAGTTTCCTAGGCTTGGCCGATTATTACAGACGGTTCGTTGAGGGTTTCTCGAGCATTGCTATGCCATTGACACACCTTACCAGGAAGGGCGTGAAGTTCACGTGGACAGAGGCGTGCGAGACTAGTTTTCAGGAGTTGAAGAGGAGATTGGTGTCAGCACTGATTCTGGTATTACCATCAGGGGACGATGGTTTCGTTCTTTATACAGATGCGTCTCTACAGGGTTTAGGCGCAGTATTGATGCAACACGGCAGGGTAGTCTCTTATGCTTCTCGCCAGTTGAAGGATCATGAGAAAAACTACCCAGTTCATGATTTAGAGTTAGCCGCTATTATCTATGCCTTGAAGATTTGGAGGCATCATTTATATGGTATTACGTTTGAGATTCTCACTGATCATAAGAGTCTCAAATATCTGTTTACGCAGAAGGAACTCAATCTCTGACAGAGGAGATGGATGGAGTTTCTGAAGGATTATGACTGTACCATCAGCTACCACCCAGGGAAAGCCAATGTGGTTGCCGATGCACTTAGCCGTAAGTCCCGAGGGACTTTAGCTTCCTTCCGAGTTTTAGTCACGGATTTGATTCAGGGTTTTTTTGAGTTGAGCCTTGAGGAGCAGGGACCGACAGAGCAGGGCATTCTGGTTACCATGGTTGCTCAGTCGTCTATTCGGACGAGAGTCTGGGAGGCTCAGGCCAGTGATCAATATCTACAGTTCATTGGTAGTCAAAAAACTTCTGGACAGCAGACTGAGTTCACCCGCGATGATGAGGGTATTATATATTTCCGAGGTAGATTATGTGTACCTCAGCCTCACCCGGTCATGGAGGAGTTACTTCAGGAGGCTCATTGCTCTCGATTTGTGATCCACCCAGGCGGAACCCGCATGTATCGAGATTTAAAGCGTTTGTATTGGTGGAACGGTATGAAGAAAGACATAGCAGATTTTGTAGCTAGATGTCTGATTTGTCAGCAGGTTAAGGCTGAGAACCAGAGACCAGCTGGATTACTTCAGAGGATTCCTATTCCTGAGTGGAAGTGGGATCATATTACTATGGATTTTGTGATGGGTTTGCCTAGGACACGTCAAGGCCATGACGCGATTTGGGTAGTCATTGACCGACTAACCAAATCCACGCACTTCTTATCGATTCGGAAGACGGACTCTCTGGATCGTTTGGCAGAGCTATATTGTCGGAAGGTCATCAGATTGTTGGGTTTCCGGCACCGCGGCGTGTGTGTGTTCGATCACGTTTCGCAAACATGAACACAGCGGAAGCAATAAAATAATAAATCTACATTTATTACAACACACACAACAAAAGCATGCATATTACAACAAGTGTAGACATAACCGTAAATTTAAATTTGCAATAAAAGGAAATTTATCTACGTTATACCTTTCGTATGACGTGTAGCGGGAACGACATCAACCGGAACGATTCTCGCTAGAATCGTCTCTATCCGTATCCACGCCGAGTTCCTCGGGATGACTTCGCTAAGCCACGAGCTTCGTCTTCGTACGGGTTACTAGCCTCGTGTTGAAGACGACGTGATCGAGAGATGATCATGATCCGAATCAAAATTCGGATCCTAATACGAGTTCTCAAAACTTGCTTCTCCGGAGAGGTATTCGTCAACCAATTGACGAATCCTTCGTCCTCCACCTCAGAGGATTACCGGAGATCGAATCCCCGGTAAGTTAGCCGCTGTCAGAGCTCTAACCGTCGTCCAAACGACACTCCGACGAGAGGAGAAGAAGCTGTCCAGAAAACTGGACAGCTTGGTGGAGGAGTAGGCGCCGGCCAAAACAAGGAAGCCAAGTGCTCACCTTTTCACCGAGGCCTAGGAAGATCACCGGAGGGTCACCGGGGGGTTCACCGGCTGAAGCTTGGACGCCGGCAAGGACTTGGACGGCGGCACAAAAGCTGGGCGGCAATGGAGTTGGCGCCGAAAACTCCAAGGAGAGGAGGTGGGCGGCAACTAGGTTTAGGGCTCTTCAAGTTGGGGCTTAATTATCCATTAAGCCCTCTTTTATAGAGAACTAATTCTCTTAATGGTTATTGGATCATAACCATTAGGCCCGTTAACCCGCTCCATTAAGATAAGTTAAAATAAACCAAACCATGATGGTTTATTTTAAGTTAAAACGAACCGAACCAACTTTTGGTTGATTCGTTTAAAATAAACCAAACCCTTTGGTTTATTCTCATCCATTGGATTAGAACCAAACCATTTTGGTTCATCCATTACGTCTTCATAAGACTCGGCCCATCCACGCTTCCATTGCGACTGAAACGATTTCATGCTCGCTTTATGTTTGGTCCAACCAAACCTAGTTTCTCTCGGTCTGAGAATCTCATTCTCAAGCTCGTTTTAAATCCTTTGGATTACGCTCATTGTGCGTGTGACCAAATAGGTTCTCGGTTTATGTTGTCCATCTATAATTAACCATTAATTATAGAACGATCATGAGTGGCACCTAGTAGTACATCATGATCCCCAATTAACCGAAAAGATCAACGGTTGATCCAGAACTATTTACGAAACCCTTGATGGCTCGAATGAATCGTGCCCCATTCCCTTCACTCATCTTATACCCACTTGGTTGAGGACATGGTCTGTGTATGCCGTCCCCACTAGGATGACTCGTCACACCTAGCCCAAGTATCATTTCCTCGTCCTACAGTTCTAGTTACTCCACATGTATCGAAGAGTACCTTACTCTAAACATGTAATGCTTTGGAAGACTTTAGTAACAATCGGCGAGAGGCCATGGGTATACATCTCCTGCATGAGTGGTGAATCCTTTATAGGCTATTCAAACACCTTGATCACTTGACTTATACCCAATCATCCGGGTCCACATCTCCTTAGAGATGTTTGCTTAAGATGTCAAGCATAAGTCTCCATGATCAAGATGACTTGAATACCGCAAGTCAAAGGAACATCGCACTTAAGCCACAGTAAGAACTTCATTGACATATCTATATATGCAGAGAACCATATGAAGTCTTACGGCTGGTCACTCGATGAACTAGTTACCATAACTAGCATCCACGATTAACTCGGACATCACAATGTCTCGGCCCGGTGAGAATCGGTGCTTGGATACACCAAGGAGTATACCTCGTGCTAGTCTCGACAGAATTGATGGTGTCCAAATCCATCAATTCATCGACTAGGGATAATTCCGATACATCACAATTACACATGTAGAGATACTAACTAGTTGTGATCCAATCACAAATTCTCTCATGCTGTGAATCGTATCGTGGACATTCAGTAAATGAGTTTAAGATCCAATCAAATACATGAAACATGTATAGTCAAATAGTGAATCTTCATTTATCATATAAATGGTTCATACATAAGGCGATTGCCTTAGGACATCTCTCATATATTACTAACAGACTCCCACTTGGCCTAATGCCAATCGCTACGGTATCCAATACCATAAGCTCGAACATGACCCTCAAACTTATTTTGAGGTAATGCCTTAGTCAAGGGATCCGCTAAGTTCCTTTCAGTGGGAATCTTCTTGATTTGTATTTCGTTCCTACTGATGATCTCTCTGATAAGATGATAGAGGCGAAGCACATGTTTGGATCGCTGATGAGACCACATCAAGTTCAGAGATGAACTTCTTGATCCAAACCGCTTCCTTTGCTGCTTCCAAAGCTGCAATGTATTCTGCCTTAGTGGAAGAATCCGCTATAGTGTCAAGCTTGGAACCTTTCCAACTTATTGCACCTCCATTCCAGGTGAATACATACCCAGACAAAGACATGGAATCATCCTTGTCTGTCTGGAGCTGGCATCCGTATACCCACGTATCACCATGTACCCTTCTCCATATATTAGGAACGTATCCTTAGTTCTTCTTAAGTACTTAAGGATCGTCTTAACAGTCACCCAATGATCCATTCCTGGATCAGACTGGTATCTGCTCGTGACACTCAGAGCATACGATACATCGGGCCTCGTACATAACATAGCATACATGATAGATCCTATTGCGGATGCATAGGGAATCTTACTCATGCAAATCCTCTCGCCTTCTCGTAGGCGCGGACACATAGACTTCGAAAGGTGTACCCCATGCCTGATGGGTAAGAAACCTTTCTTGGATTCCGACATGCTAAACCTCTTTAGCACTCGGTCTATATATGTAGACTGCGAAAGACCAAGCAACCATTTCGATCTATCTCTATAGATCTTAATCCCGAGGATGTAGGTTGCTTCTCCCAGATCTTTCATGGAGACTGTCTTGGATAACCAAACCTTCACTGACTGTAAGATTGAAACATCGTTTCCTATAAGTAGTATGTCATCGACATACAATACTAGGAACACGACTGCACTCCCACTAACCTTCTTGTACACACAAGGTTCGTTTGGATTTTGTGAGAAATCAAACTTTTTGATTGTCTCATCAAAACGGATATTCCAGCTCTTGGATGCTTGCTTCAATCCATAAATGGACCGTCGCAATTTGCATACCTTGGTTTTATCAACCGATGTGAAACCCTCAGGCTATATCATATACACGTTCTCGAGCAGGTTTCCATTAAGGAAAGCTGTTTTCACATCCATCTGCCATATCTCATAATCATAATGAGCCGCTATGGCCAGGAGCATCCGAATGGATTTAAGCATAGCTACAGGCTAATAGGTTTCGTCATAATCAACACCTTGTTTTTGACGATATCCTTTCGCCACCAATCTAGCCTTATAGGTAATCACATTACCATCCATGTCGGTTTTCTTCTTGAAAACCCACTTGCACCCTATAGGCTTTATCCCTTCAGGTGGGTCAACCAAGTTCCAAACTTGGTTTTCATATATGGAATCCATTTCCGACTTCATGGCACCAAGCCACTTATCCCTTTCTGAACTTGTCAGCACTTCTTCATAACTGGTAGGCTCCTCATCATCAATGAGTAACACGTCGTTCGATTCACTTATGAGAAATCCATATCTCTCAGGAATATTGCGTGTTCTACCAGATCTACGAAGATGTGGTGTTACAATAGGTCCAGCCGATTGCTCATCACTATGAGTTGTCGGATGTTGTGCTTCACCAGGTATCTCATCAATGTCTATTTGAGTCTCTCGAGCCTCCTCAAGCTCGACGACACTCCCACTGTTTTCTTGCAAGAGAAACTCTTTCTCTAGAAACACAACATGTCTTGAAACAAACACCTTTTGTTCCACAGGATGATAGAATTGGTAACCCCTTGTTTCCTTAGGGTATCCAAAAAATAGACATTTATCAGACTTAGCATCCAATTTGTCTGATACAGTCCACTTCACATAAGCAGGACAACCCCATATCTTCAAGTAAGATACATGAGGTTTCTTACTATTCCATATCTCATATGGAGTAGTTGAGACTACCTTAGTAGGCATTCTGTTTAACAAGTAAACAGCTGTCTGAAGTGCATAGCCCCAAAAGGACTTGGGAAGAGTTGCATGATTCATCATTGACCTGACCATGTCCAACAAGGTCCGGTTACGCCTCTCAGATACACCATTATGTTGTGGTGTATATGGCGGAGTCCATTGTGACAATATACCATTGTCTCTTAGATAATCAAGAAACTCCTGACTCAAGTATTCACCACCTCGATCCGATCGAAGTATTTTAATACTTTTGTCATGTTGTTTCTCTACTTCATTTCTGAATTCTTTGAACCTTTCAAAGGCTTCAGACTTGTGTTTCATCAAGAACACATACCCAAACCGTGAGTGATCATCGGTGAAGGTAATGAAGTAGCTATAGCCTCCTAATGCTTGAGTTGACATAGGTCCACATACATCAGTATGTATTAGACCTAGTAACTCTCCCACTCGTTCACCTTTTCCAGTAAAAGGTAACTTAGTCATCTTGCCTTTTAAGCATGATTCACATGTATCGTATGAATCCAATTCAAACGATTCCAGAATTCCACATCGGTGTAATTCGGACATGCGTTTCTTGCTTATATGGCCAAGACGACAATGCCACATATGGGAGTCTAATTGATTATCCTTTCGAGCACGCTTGTTGCTCGCTTCGATATTGAAGATGTCACTGGATACGTCCAACGTATAAACATCATTGCTTAAAGTTCCAGTCCCATAAAGAACTCCATTCAAAGTTATGTAACAACAATTGTTACTAAAAGTCAAATGGTACCCATTTCTATTTAAACAAGAAATAGAAATGATGTTCTTTATCAACGAAGGAACATAAAAGCAATTGTCCAGTTCTAAGACAAGTCCTGTAGGGAGTTTCAACAAATGCGTTCCAATGGCGACTGCAGCAACCTTTGCTCCATTCCCAACACGCAAATTTGACTCTCCCTTGATGAGTCTTCTTCTATTCCTTAGCCCATGTATGTCATTACATATATGTGAGCCACACCCAATATCCAATACCCAAGTGTTTGAGGAAATAGAATGACAATCAATAACGAAGATATCTAAAGAAGATGGGGCATCCGATGCCTTATTCTTCTTCACGGACTCAAGATAAATCTTGCACTTTCTTCGCAAATGGCTCTCCTTGCCATAATGATGGCAAGTTTCCTTTTGTGCTAGTTCTACCTTCTTAGCCCTTCTCTTCTTTCCCTTCTGCTGTTCCTTTGACTTCCTCTTAGAACCTTTCTTCGAGGAATCAACTAACAACACCGTCCCTTGCTCATGCTTCTCAGAAGACTCCACAGTCTTCAGCATATTGAGCAGTACCACAGATGAACCTTCTAGCATCTCAAAGGTGAAGAGGAGCTTTGAGACTTCGAACCTTTCGAATCTCACTTGCTCATCAACCAACTTACAAAGATGAAGGACTACGATATGAGCATCCATATGCTCATGCTGCTTTTGTAGCTTGGGTTCCATCGCGGCTAGCATGATGCAACTCATTTGTTCAGAATCACTCACATGTTTCTGATAGGCCAACAATTGGTCCAAAGTTGCATTGTCACTAGGACGGGCGGGAAGAGGCGCTTCGAGGACATTTGCAAGCTTTTCAACCTTGAGAACAATTCTCAAGCTTCTAAGCCAGTCCAAGAAGCTCGGCCCAGTCAATTTATTCGAATCCAAAATGGAACGCAAATTCAAAGACATCATGATCAATTTTAGAAATACAATGCGAGCATATATGAGAAAGATGATTTTAAAATGCATCAATATACATTTATAAATCCCATTCATTTTTTGAATTTCAAAAACCCCAAAACCATTTCGGGAGATCGTAGGTCCATCTCCGAATGGGCTGATATCCATCATAGATATGAACAACCTTGGAGAGAGTCCAACAAGCCATTCATAACTACGATGGTAGGTATCAACTATACCGATTGCATATCACGTATATGCAACTATCACAATGTGCTATCAACTAATTAAATGTTCACACATACATCGGGTTGTTAACACATTAACAAGTATGCATCATATGCATAGCACCCAACTTCACCTCCCTTTACATCGACCTTGGAGAGAGTCCAACAAGCCGATGCTCCAGGTTAAAGCCAACCCATTAATCGGGAAATAGTTTTAATATGGTTAGAGCGCATTCAACCAATTAGCCCAGCTTGGAGAGAGTCCAACAACCAAAGCTAACGATTGACCTCTGACTTTTACCATATTAGTATTAAACTATTCCATGGTTTGAACATGTTCGGGTTCGAGCCGGGCTTGGAGAGAGTCCAACAACCCAAACAAGAAACGGAACTCTGGTTCTAACCATATTAATGGAAGGTGTAGGCTTTAATATTGTTTAAGGGTTTTTTATGTCTCATCCTCTTTGCATGCAAATAACTATTATCTACATTACATGACATACATGACATACATCTACATGTCACGACACGCATGACATAATGTTATGCATCTAATGCAATTACATGGCATACAATTATGTCATGTATATATTTCCTTATATGTCATAACTATTTATGGAAATAAAATATGTTTAAGATTTGATTCTCCAAATCAAATCATAATTAAATTAGGAAACAAATTTCCAAATCTAATCACATATTTTATTCATGGAATTATTTGATTAAGGAAAATCTATTTAGGAAACCAATTTCCTAAATCATTAAAACTACTTATGGAAATAAAATATTTTAAGATTTGATTTCCCAAATCAAATCATGATTAAGTTAGGAAACAAATTTCCAGAATCTAATCAAATATTTTATTTATGGAAAATATCAATTTCCATAAATACTTCCAACTTTCCAAAAGTGAAAGATTTCCATAAATACTTCTAGACTTTCCAAAATTGAAAAATTTCCATAAATACTTCTAAATTTCTAAAATTAGAAAATTTCCAGAAATACATTATGACTATCGCAAAACCATTTTACGATTATGTCGAAACACAACCTGGGCTCTGATACCATTGTTGGGTTTCCGGCACCGCGGCGTGTGTGTGTTCGATCACGTTTCGCAAACATGAACACAGCGGAAGCAATAAAATAATAAATCTACATTTATTACAACACACACAACACACGCATGCATATTACAACAAGTGTAGACATAACCGTAAATTTAAATTTTCAATAAAAGGAAATTTATTTACGTTATACCTTTCGTATGACGTGTAGCGGGAACGGCATCAACCGGAATGATCCTCGTAAGAATCGTCTCTATCCGTATCCACGCCGAGTTCCTCGGGATGACTTCGCTAAGACACAAGCTTCGTCTTCGTACGGGTTACTAGCCTCGTGTTGAAGACGACGTGATCGAGAGATGATCACGATCCGAATCCAAATTCGGATCATAATACGAGTTCTCAAAACTCGCTTCTCCGGAGAGGTATTCGTCAACCAATTGACGAATCCTTCGTCCTCCACCTCAGAGGATTACCGGAGATCGAATCCCCGGTAAGTTAGCCGCTGTCGGAGCTCTAACCGTCGTCCAAACGACGCTCCGACGAGAGGAGAAGAAGCTGTCCAGAAAACTGGACAGCTTGGTGGAGGAGTAGGCGCCGGCCAAAACAAGGAAGCCAAGTGCTCACCTTTTCACCGAGGCCTAGGAAGATCACCGGAGGGTCGCCGGAGGGTTCACCGGCTGAAGCTTGGACGCCGGCAAGGACTTGGACGGCGGCACAAAAGCTGGGCGGCAATGGAGTTGGCACCGAAAACTCCAAGGAGAGGAGGTGGGCGGCAACTAGGTTTAGGGCTCTTCAAATTGGGGCTTAATTATCCATTAAGCCCTCTTTTATAGAGAACTAATTCTCTTAATGGTTATTGGATCATAACCATTAGGCCCGTTAACCCGCTCCATTAAGATAAGTTAAAATAAACCAAACCATGATGGTTTATTTTAAGTTAAACCGAACCGAACCAACTTTTGGTTGATTCGTTTAAAATAAATCAAACCCATTGGTTTATTCTCATCCATTGGATTAGAACCAAACCATTTTGGTTCATCCATTACGTCTTCATAAGACTCGGCCCATCCACGCTTCCATTGCGACTGAAACGATTTCATGCTCGCTTTATGTTTGGTCCAACCAAACCTAGTTTCTCTCGGTCTGAGAATCTCATTCTCAAGCTCGTTTTAAATCCTTTAGATTACGCTCGTTGTGCGTGTGACCAAATAGGTTCTCGGTTTATGTTGGTCGTCTATAATTAACCATTAATTATAGAACGATCATGAGTGGCACCTAGTAGTACATCATGATCTCCAATTAACCGAAAAGATCAATGGTTGATCCAGAACTATTTCTGAAACCCTTCAGTAGCTCAAATGAATCGTGCCCCATTCCCTTCACTCATCTTATACCCACTTGGTTCAGGACATGGTCTATTGTGTCAGTCCCCACTAGGCTGACTACGTCACACCTAGCCCAAGTATCATTTCCTCGTCCTACAGATTCTAGTTACTCCACATGTATCGAAGAGTACCTTACTCTAAACAAGTAATGCTTTGGCCAAAGACTTTAGTAACAATCCGACGAGAGGCCATGGGTATACATCTCCTCGCAAGGAGTGGTGAATCCTTTATAGGCTATTCAAATACCTTCGATCACTTCGACTTATACCCAATAATCCCGGGTCCACATCTCCTCAGAAATGCTTGCTTAAGATGTCAAAGCATAAGTCTCCATGATCAAGATGACTTGAATACCGCAAGTCAAAGTAACATCGCACTTAAGCTACAGTAAGAACTTCATTGACATATCTATATATGCAGAGAACCATATGAAGTCTTACGGCTGGTCACTCCAATGAACTAGTTACCATAACTAGCATCCACGATCAACTCCGGACATCACAATGTCTCCAGCCAGTGAGAATCAGCTGCTTGGATACACCAAGGAGTATACCTCGTGCTAGTCTCGACAGAATTGATGGTGTCCAAATCCATCAATTCATCGACTAGGGATAATTCCGATACATCACAATTACACATGTAGAGATACTCACTAGTTGTGATCCAATCACAAATTCTCTCATGCTATGAATCGCATCGTGGACATTCAGTAAATGAGTTTAAGATCCAATCAAATACATGAAACATGTATACTCAAATAGTGAATCTTCATTTATCATATAAATGGTTCATACATAAGGCGATTGCCTTAGGACATCTCTCATATATTACTAACACAGATTGCATGGTGTTCCTTTTAGCATTATATCAGATAGAGATCCCCATTTCACGTCTAGGTTCTGGCAGAGTTTGCAGCAGGCTTTAGGCACACAGCTTCGGTTTAGTACTGCATTCCATCCGCAGACCGATGGATAGTCTGAGCGAACCATTCAGACACTAGAGGATTTGCTGAGGTCCTGTGTTATAGATTTCGGAGGCAACTGGGAGGATCATTTACCGTTAGTGGAATTCGCATACTATAACAGTTATCATTCGGCTATCCAAATGGCCCCATACGAGGCATTGTATGGTAGACCGCATCGTACACCCACCCTCTGGGAGGAGGTTGGGGAGGCCCAGTTGTTAGGACCCCAAAGAGCTCAGCATGAGGCAGAGTTGGTCCGTACCATCAGACGTAGGATGGCAGAGGCGCAGGATCGCCAGAAGAGTTATGTAGATCGTAGACGGAGACCTCTGGAGTTCTCTGTTGGTGATCATGTATTCTTGCGAGTTTCACTCACGAAAGGGGTGAAGAGATTTGGCCTCCGTGGTAAGCTAGCTCCTAGATATATTGGTCCGTTTGAGATTTTGGAGAGGATCGGGCGTTAAACTGCTACCGTCTAAGCGCTACCACGGCTTTGTGAGTATACATGATGTGTTCCAGGTGTCCATGGTGAGGAAGTATGTGCTAGACTCTACACATATTACATCGGATGTGTCGAGTTCCATTGACTGATGCTACTTATCACGAGAGGTTTGATGATGAATTTTGGATTTCAAGGCAGCAGGTTCTTGGAACAAGGTTGTGCGACTTGTCAAGGTTGGGTGGAGTCACCAGACCGATGAGGAGGCGACTTGGGAGCTCGAGAAAAAGATCAGAGCTTAATACCCCCACTTGTTAACTTAAGGTACGTGAGGTATATTTTAAGTACTTATGGTATTTCTTACTCGTTATGCATCTAAGTAGGAAATTTGGGGACCAAATTTTAATTAGTGGGGGAGAATGTTAAATACTAGAAAATTTAACAGGTAAATTTAATGGCCAAAGAATTAAGGAAATAATCCTAGAAATTTTTCATGATTTTTAGGGAATTTTAGGAATTTTTCCAAAATTTTTCTGGATTTAAACGGACTCCGTACGAGATTTTTACGAGGATAAAATAAATCGGCTTTAGCGGTGTCTATTTAAAGGGGTTAAATACACGATGAAAACCTAATTATCTATTTCCCTTTTCTTTCTTTTCCCCGCGCCGCGACCTCCTTCGGCAGTTTCTTTTCGCGAGCCTCCTTTGCTTCTCCGTCGACGATCTCTGCTTCGCCGACAACCATCGCCGCCCCGATGCGTGCACCCCTTCATCGTTCGACGCCACCCAAGCCGGAGTTTCCTTTGTCGTCCGACCTAGAGATTTTGCATCGCAACCCTCACTCGCGCTCTCGCGAGCACCGCTGCCCGACGCCTCTTCTCCGCAAGCGCCGGCGAACGTTGCCGCCTTCCCTGTGCTCAGGTCGTCGACTTCTCTTTCTCGTGTCTGCAGCCACCCGAGTCCTTGCGGCCGGTTGTCCCTCCGCAAGCGCCGGCAACTGCTGGCCTTCCGCCGCCACGAGCTCCCTTAGTGTCGCCAGTGAGGGTGGAGCTTCAGGTAAATACCTAGATTTTCTCTTGTTTTCTTACTGTTCAGGGATTCTATGGGTGTGGTGGGGGGGCAGTGATTAGGGCAGCAAGGAAGTGCTAGTTGTGAGAGGCTGTGAGGGTTTGATTTGGAGGGTGTCGTGTGGTTAGGGTTGGGAGGTGGTCGTGCAAGGTCGGATGTTAGTGGGTTGTGGGTGGAGGAGTCAACTGTGAATTTAAGAAATTGAGTTGGGTTGTTATCGGCTGTCGGTGGAATTCCTAGGGCGGGTGAGCTTGATTGGTCGATTTGGGCTGATTTTGGTGTTATTCGGTTGATTGGTATGGTATTCGGAGGATATGGGATGGTTGGGTGATATTGTTTGATTTTGAGGATTTTTGAAGGTGATGAATTAGGTTAGGTGATTAGGAATTTATTTGGGTTAATTGGGTTATGAAGGAAATCGATTAATTATTCGATTTGTCGTTGAATTGTATTTTGTGCTTAACTATAGTTATGCTATATGCAGGTTTCGGTCACGAGGCAGGTCCCCAGTCGTGACGATTTGGTTCTTTTTGCAGATATATATTCAGGCGGGTATTTTGACTTATCTTTTAGATAGTCATTGTTGATATGCTAGTTAGGATAGCTTACAATAATTTTTCATGTTTATATACCTAGTATGCTTTTGGTGCCTACTTGATACATGCATGTGATAGGATATGATTTTATCTTCCCTGTTTGATTTGGATCATAGTATTTGGATTAGGAATATGTGCATACTGATTGTACATATTATTCGAATAGGTATTTTGAGTAGGATTTACATGCTTTAGTATCATGCACCATATTTGTATGATTGCATGCTGGCTGGATGGGGTTCCATTATTGTTGAGCCTTGTAGTTACATAGCTGACACTTGCCACTCATGGGTTAGTGGTACATCGAGGGTGTGTCTGCGATTCTTTATGTCGAGCTCCATTGAGTCCGCTCATGGGTAGCGATGAGGCAGCGTGGTAGCGGGTAGGGATCCCTCCTCTGGTCTATGACACCAGGAGATGAGAGCTTAGCTCCCCCACTCTGTTTGGGGCAGGAGGATAGGTGTACTCCGACAACATCCTGTCCACTCGGTCACTCAGGAGCAGTGATGGCAGAGTGCACAGTTGTCATAGCCCTACCCACTCGGCTTCACCATCGCGTGTGAGGCGGCTGACTGGCGTCAGGGGTGACCATGTCATTTGCACGACATGCACTTTGCACAGATTGCATTTGTATTGTGTTTGCTGCATTTTTATTGATGCCTTGGATGTACATATGATTGTCATGCATACAGGATACATGTTTATATATGGTGATGACTTTATCTCTTAGTAGAGCACATGCTCCTATATCAGGGTAGGAGATTCAGGTGAGTACAGTCCTTTTGCATTTATTTCTTGCTTACCCTTTATGTGAGACTGTACTGGCATGATATTTATTGTTAGATATACCTTACTTGCATATCGACTATATCCGCTAAGTTCTTTGAACTTATCCCGTTGATTTATATCTATTTCAGGATGAAACTATTAGGAGAGTGCAGCTGTCGGACTCCACTCATCGTAAATGTCTGTTTTGGATTTTTGTTTTATGGTATCTGGATTTTGATTAGAGGACATGTTTAGGATTGGAGATTGATGGTTGTATTTGTGGATTTTTGGTTTTCTTATAGACTTCTATTTCGGTTTTGTTGGATTAGTTTCGGTGAGTATTCCTACCCAGATGGAAGAAGGGGTAAGTATAGTTGTGATAGATATTTATCATTTATCTTGGTAGATGGACTGAGGCCAAATTATATAACTGCGTGTGTGTTTGGATTCCGATCGTGTTGACCGAAGTATTGTGGCCGTGTAGGCCTTGTATATAAGTTTGGTATTGTCACCCGTACAGGGGAGATGCTGCCGGATTTTCGTCTGGCGGGGTCTCCATCGGGGCGTGACAACATGGCTCCTTGAAAAATGGTGATAAGGCTTGACTCCTCGAGGCGGATCCTTGACCATCAGTCGACTGATGGCCATCATCAGTCGACTGATGGTAGCATCTGTCGAATGCTAACCTCCGGCAGTCGACTGTTGGACGGCAGTCGAGTCCTCCAAGCTGACAGTCGATTGATGATAGCTGTAAGACAAAGTTAGCTTAACAAAAACATTATTTTGACGACCTCTGACCATCCGATCTCGACCTAGACCACCTATAGGATGTCTTTGGTCGGATCTACACTTAAGATCATCCCCGTAAAGAGGATACGACCTTACATACGCTCGCACACACGAGCTTACCTCGATACTTACTGTGTTGCTTTTGCTTCCGGCCTTCCACTCGATTCCTTCGGCTCCCTCCGAAGTTACTCGAGTGTCGCCCGACCATCGCGGCTTCCTCCGGGTGTCGCTAGCCTTCAGCTCCAGCTATAGCAATTTTCTGCACACTCGATTCAGCTCGTGAGATAACGACATGAGCTTAACTTTGTATCGTTTGCTATAATCAAAACTCAGGTTCGAATTAGGTGCCTACTGCACCAACACTATCTTACTCCAATATGAAAATATTTTGTGATAATGTGAGCACCATAAACTTGACCAAAAATCCGGTGCATCACTCTAGGACCAAGCACATTGAAGTGAAACATCACTTCATTAGAGATCATGTGACTAAGGGGGACATTGAGCTTAATTACATTGAATCCAAGTCCAACCTAGCCGACATATTTACCAAGGCTCTCCCCGAGGTAGAATTTTCATCACTTAGGAGAGAACTTGGAATGTGCTTGGTTGAGTAAAGGTGTAGGTTTGCATGATCCTATAGAAATACTAGGATTTATACCTTTAGGCATCTCACAAAATACCTAAGAAACCATGATTTTTGTATTGAGCCACTTAGACAACATGTGAGATGTTAGGAAGATGCACTTGGTTCATCATGCTTATTATGATGCATTACTATGGACCAAAGTGTCATCTAGAGACATTGATCCTTCATTGGACCAATCATTGGGAAGGCTTATACACAATTGATGTGCATATAGCTCCAAGAACATGATTGAAAATATCAAATAAAATATATTTTAAACTATGTTTATCATATTTTGAAAAATAGTTTTTAAGTGAAACACAAAAGTGATACAAAGTTTACAAAAACATTAGAACTTTTGTTGGTTTCCAAGTTTGTATCAATCTTAAAATCTGGAAAACATATATTTTTTAAAATATTTTTCCTTGATAAAGTATGATTTCAGAAATGTGTACACAAAATTTCGTGATTTTTCGAGGTTTTTGGAATTTCTAATGCATTTCTGAAGTTGGGCTGAAATTCGGATTTCAGGCGTAGCAGTCGACTGGTTTAGAAACCAGTCGACTGATACACTATGGTTTCTGATAAATAGCTCCATTTTCTGATATTTAGTGTATCTTTGATGTCCTAAAGCCATAGCATGATAATATCGAGTATAAATAAATTTTTAAGCCTGTTTAATGCGTACTTTAGGGGGAGTTTCATAAAATATATCTTTTTCATCCCAAGATTTACATTGTTGGTGCAAAGTTAGAATTTAATCTTCAAATTGTTTGATAGGCTTTTGCTCCACATGTCTTTCACTTATCATGAACTATATCTTGGATTAAGGGGGAGCTAAATGTCAATTCTATACCTTAGTTCAAGATTATAACACATTCGATTCTTTTATGAAATATATGATTTTTTCTTTCTTCTCTTTTTGATGTATGTCAAAGGGGGAGAAGAAATGTTTAAGTTAGAAATGGATGTATGATTTGGAAATATGATTATGTGTGTATCCTTGAAAGACCTAACTTAAATGATTGCCAAACATCAAAAAGGGGGAGTTTGTTGGTGCAACAATGCCCCAAGCATTTATATGTTTTGATGTTTGGATAATCATCTAAGTTAGGCAACAATTTGTGATTTAATTGTTACAATGTTCAAGTGACAGGGAAATCCAAGTATGAAGACTTGGTAAAGGCAAAGTCCAAGTATGATCTTGGCAAAAGAAGTCCAAGGTAAAGGTTTGGCGGCATAAGACCAAGCATGTTGTCTTGGCGGCATTAAGTCCAAATGGACCTTGGCAAAGGAAGTCCAAAGGCAAGTCTTGGCAGTGTAAGTCCAAGTATGTAGACTTGGCGGCGTAAAGTCCAAGCACGATTTGGCAAAGGAAAACCCAAGACATGACAAGACCGAAGGAAGCTCTTGGAAGCAAAGCGCAAAGGATGAACAAGTCGCGGACTCGGAGGGATCCTGGAGGCGCAAGGCTTAAGGAAGAGCTAGAAGGTTGAGTCTAGGTCTAGGGGGTGAAATCAAGTATGAATTACTCATACTTGATGAGTATCGATTAGTCGTCGATGTATCAATCGGCCAGTTAGGTGCTCGGCCGAGTCGGGGATGAAACCGACCATCGATCGATTGCTTTGGTCGTGAGGTCGGTGATCCAAGTTAAATCACGGGCGCAGTGGAGTCACACTCATTGCGCTGTGATCACTCGGCCGATCACTCCATCGATCGTGATGGATGGATCGATTGGTGATGAGAATGCCGCGTTGGAGAAGCGACTGCGAATCCGTGAATCCGGCTATTCGGAGCCGTTAATCACCGAAGTCGATTGATCTTTGTGCATCGATCGGTCGTGCTCAATGGGAAAATCAGCCTTCTCTCTATAAAAAGAGGGTTGGTGGAGGTTTTTGGGGTTAATGCTTATTCTCTGATAATACTCTCAGGCCTCCATGAGTTTTCAAGCTTTTCTAGTGATTTTGAATCCCCTCCTCCTCTCTCTAAGCTTAAGTTTCATTCTTTGTAAGAAGAGGAGGATTGTTGTAAAGGAAAGCTTCATAGTGATTTGATTAGGGTTGATCCACCTCAAGGATCACCGTGGAGTAGGAGAGCTATCTCCGAACCACGTAAAAGAATCGTGTTAGCGTGTTTTTCATTTGTGTTATTATTGTTTTTGTTGTGCTTCCGCTAATATTTTTGTAGAGACGAAAAACAAGCTATTCACCCCCTATAGCTTCAAATCGATCACCAACAAGTCAGTCCGCCAGGGCACCTGAACCTTATGAGTCGTGTCCCTTCACTGAATACATCATGGTAGAACAACCACCGCCACATTTTCAGGCCCCCAGGTGGGAATGTACAATGGCACTTTCGATCTAGAAGAGCACATGTCCCAGTTTAAGGGTGCAACCTCCCTCCATTGCTATTCTGATGTCCTTAAGTGAAGAGCTTTCCGCATCACGTTGGCTACTTCAGCTCAGAGATGGTTCAAGTCTTTACCTCCTGGTTATATTACATGTTTTGCTGATTTAAAACCATTTTTCTTCAAAAATTTGCTAGTCGTAAAATTTATAAAAATGATACTTCTATTTTGCTTCATTTAAAACAAGAGTCCTCAGAGTCTTTGAGGAGTTATATCTATCGCTTCACTGCCACCGCTAGGTAGATTCCCTCGGCAATACCTGATATCTTGAAGGTTGTCATCCCCCATGGGTTGAAGGAAGGACCCTTCCTCAGTTCCTTGTTAAGAAAGATAGCTACCAACTACGAAGAGCTACTAGGCCATGTTGAAGAATATATCAATGAAGAAGAGGGGTTGAGAGTGAGAAGAGCAGAGAAGAAGCTTGTATCTACCCTAGCAGAATGAAACCACCCTCCAATCCCTTGGGGATCTCTCAAGAGAGAATATGTTAGGCCTTTCTTGCTTGAAGCACCTCGGTCGTGACCACTGTGTTGGGATGTATACTGAAAAGTCTATCTTTTGTATGAACATCTTTATTTTGAAATAAGAATCACATGATCATTGTTTGCATATTTTTATGGTTATGCATATTGTCTAATACATTACATTGTAGATAACATGGTGTGTGTGTTAGAATGTATACTGAAAGCCTAGCACTTTTTGTATGAACATTTTATTTTGAAATAAGAATCACATGATCATTATTTGCATTTTATATATTCATTATATATGTGTGCATATTGTCTAATATTTTACATTGTAGATAACATGGTGCTTGGTGTGGCACAGAAGATCATGTTATCAGTACTTTGTAAAATATAAGTAGAGGCTCACAACCAAGATGGTTTTGGACAAACCATTGGCATGGTTGTAGTGTAGCTTGGTATTGTTTTATCTTGAACATAGAGTTACACTAGTACACTTAGGTGTATTGAGTATGACCGACATAGAGGTGATTCAATTTAGTACTGACTACATAATTGAATCGGACCTCGGATATTATGTTGTACATGCTCTTAATCCCGATATAATAACGGGCACATGTACTTAGTGTTTATTTCTTTGATTTACCAGTGGGTGAGATTTAGATGGATTAAATCAATATGCCCGGTAAGTTGGGAAATAATATTATTTACATGGTGTGCCATTGATTATAGGAGGAAATCGTGTCCTATATATTAGGTTGATGATGTCCCCTTGAGGAGCTCATAAGGTTCATCATGTAAACCCAGCTGGTTGACTTAGTCAACATGATGATAAGGTTGAGTGGTACTACTCGAGGAATTATATGTTAATTAATTGATGGTCAGTAAATCAATTAATTGACGAACATTCGATATCTTAAACACGGGGAGATTAATGTACAAATAATATATGGATCCCATATTGATTTATGGGGGTTGGTGAGGTAGTTCAATGATGATCCTCTAGTGGAATGGAACATCATTGATGGATCAAGTTTGTGTGGTTCCGATCCATCGGGTGGCCAAGACCCAACTCCTCCATATGGTCTCTATCGTAGCCTAATATAATCCTTATGAAGTCTAGATCCAAGAATGTAAAACAAAACCTAGAACCAACGGTTGAGATTAAATCCCTAGATCCGATGGTTGGATGAAACCCTAGAACCAACGGTTGGGATTAAATCCCTAGATCCGATGGTTAGGATGAAATCCTAGAATCGACGGTTGGGATTAAATCCCTAGATCCGACGGTTGAGATAAAACCCTAGATCCGACGGTTGGGATGAAACCTTAGATCCGAAGGTTGGGATGAAATCCTAGATCCGATGGTTGGGATTAAACCCTAGATCCGACGGTTGGGATAAAACCCTAGATCCGACGGTGGAGATTAAATCCCTAGATCCAACGGTGGAGATTAAAGGAGGCTTAAGCCCTATTCTATAAATAGATGCTTAGGGTTGGGCGGCAAAATTAATCAAGAAATTGGAGTTAGGGTTTGGCTCATCCTCAAGTGGGCGGCTAGGGTTCATTGGGCGGCTAGGGTTTTGGAGCAAAGAAGTGGGCGGCAACCTCCTTCCTTCAAGTTGATTGCCGGCGCCCATCCTCCTCCATCAACACTTGGCCGGCGCCCATCCTAGACGTCTTTCCCTTCTTCCTTGGCCGGCGATTCTCCTCCCATTGGTGGCCGTCTCTTCTCCTCCTCCCTATTCTCCAAAGTGGCCGGCGGCAACACCTCTTGAAGTTGGCCGGCGAATCATCCAATCGTTCCTTGACCGGCGGTTGCACCAAGTTCCATAATTTGGTGGCCGGTTCTAGATAGGAAGGTATTTGTTGTTTCTTCTCTTTGTTCGCAGCGGACAAGGTAGAGAAGAAAGCGATCTAGAAGGCTTCTACTCGTGGAGGATCTTCGTCCACACGTCGTCCACGAGAAGGATAGGACATACGGTAGAAGATCGTGAGGTATAAAGTTATTTTAACTTTATGTACAGATCTGAGCATGTTCTTATTTGTTTTGATTATGCATGTGTGTGTATGAATATATATTGTATAATCATGGACCCCGAAGACAAACACAAAAACCGGCGATCCATCCGTCGTCCCTTCCGCGGCTAACCAACTAGAAGAGTTGTGTTGCTTGAACAACTAGTTTGTTCAAGCGACCACTCAAGTTGTTAGCACGATGACGAATAGGTTGTGCTAAGGAAGCTCATCCCATCCGGATTAATTCTTTCATTAGTGAAAATTTTAATCCGGGGACATGGGAGCCAATGAGCCTCCGAATGCGACCACCCAACAGTGTGGTGTCACACGGGAGATCATGTTATCGGTTCCTTGTAAAGTATAAGTAAAGGCTCACAACCGAGATGGCTTTGGACAAACCATAGGAATGATTGTAGTGTGATTAGGTATTGGTTTGTCTTGACCATAGAATCACACTAGTGCACTTTGTGTGTATTGAGCAGGACCGACTTAGAGGTGATTCGATTTATTGTTGACCACATAATCGAATCAGACCTCAGATATTATATTGTACATAATCTTAATCCCGATATAATAACGGGCACATATACTTAGTAGTCATTTCTTTGATTTACCAATGTGCGAGATTTATAGATTAAATCGATATGCTCGATAAGTTGGGAAATGATATTATTTATATGGTGTGTCATTGATTATAGGAGGAAACCGTGTCCTATATATTAGGATGATGATGTCCCCTTGAGGAGCTCATAAGGTTCATCATATAAACCCTGCAGGTGGACTTGGTCTGGCATGATGAAAAGGTTGAGTGGTACTACTCATGGAGTTAGATGTTGATTAATTAATGGTCAGTAAATTAATTAATCGACGGATATTCGAGATCTTAAACACGAGGAGAAAATGTGCATATAATATATGGAGCCCATATTAACTTATGGGGGTTGGTGAGGTAGATCAATGATAATCCTTTAGTGGATTGGATTATCATTAATGGATCGGACTTTATGTGGGCTTGATCCATTGGGTGGCCAAGATCCAACTCCTCCTCATGGTCCCTATTGTAGCCTATTAACACCTCATGAAGCTTAGATCCAATGGATAGAAACAAAACTCTAGATCCAAAGATAGAGATTAAATCTCTAGATCTGACGGTTGAGATTAAATCTCTAAATCCAACGGTTTAGATTAAATCCCTAGAAACAATGGTGGAAATTAAAACAAGGCTTATCCCTAACTCTATAAAAGGAGGGCAAGTGGTGGGCGGTAACTTGAATCCAACAAGAG
Source organism: Wurfbainia villosa (assembly GCA_025175895.1). Taxonomy (NCBI): domain Eukaryota; kingdom Viridiplantae; phylum Streptophyta; class Magnoliopsida; order Zingiberales; family Zingiberaceae; genus Wurfbainia; species Wurfbainia villosa. The sequence continues at coordinate 40,461,686 of CM046006.1, forward strand.
ATAGGATTAGGGTTTTTGGGCGGCAAGAAGCTAGGCTTAGGGTTTGGGCTTGGCGGCACCAAATAAGGAAGGTCTTTCCTTTCTTCTTCTTCTCTAAAGGTGGCCGGTGACCTAGGATCCCTTTCTAGCCCTTGGCCGGTGTCCAAAGCAGCCCCTCTCCCTCTCTTTGGCTGGTAAAACCTAGGCTTAGGGTTCTCCCTTGGAGCTTTGGTCGGCATTCACCTTTTCTCCCTTCTCCTTGTTGGCCGGCGGCAAGCAAATTGCTTGTTGCTTGTTGGTTGGCTAAAGGAAGGAGAAGAGTCTTGTTTCTATTCTTCCTCTTGCTTGGAACGAGCAAGGAAGGAAGATTGGTGATCTAGGAGCTTCAACTTTTGGTAGATCGTCGCCCACACGACGTCCGAAAGGAGGAAGGTCATACAATAGAAGATCGAGAGGTATACTGATTCTCTATTCTCTTTTGTAACATGTTTATATTTGTTTTTCAATTATGTGCATGATATATTCTATTTTGTGGCTAAATATACTTGGACCCCGAACATAAACACAAAAGCCGGCGATCCGTACATCGTCTATTCCGCGGCTATTCGTGGAATAGAGGTTGGTTGTTTGAACAACAAGTTTGTTCAAGTGACTACTCTAAACGAATAGCACGACGATGATAAGGTTGCTTGGGCAATCCCTCTTGTCAAGGATAAATTTTTTTTATCCGAGGTCCTAGAAGGGATCGCCATGAACAAGCAACTAAGTCGATAGGGGAAGCAAAGTTTCCCCACCCATCAATTGGTATCAGAGCTACGATTTTTGATTTTGTGTGTTTAAGATTCGGTTACTCTTATGCATTTTTCATATATTATATGTGCCGGATAATAGTAGGATATGCGTAGGTTAACTTTTTGGTTGTAGGCATAAGATCCGACTATTATGGCCATATGTGTGTAATAGTATATTTTGTTGAATCCTCGGGGTTGACGAGGCTAGTATTTAATTTTTTATAAATTAGATACGAAATTATTTATTCACTCTTTCTATTTTAGTTTACTTTCGATCTAGATTTCATGTACACTCCCTCGTGGAGTATAGGATCGATGGATGTAAATTAAAATAGTTTTTAGTCTCGGCTCGGATCTCCGGATGGCTCGTACATGGCGTAGGAGGAGCGGACGAGATGACGATGCGACGGGAGACATATTGAAGACAAAATCCATAATAGTTGGAAAATAATTTATTTTTCATATTTATTGCTTATTGTTTGATATGCATGTCATAGGCTAGAAAATTCCTCAATTTCAAATTACTAAGTGGGAGAGGGAAATTTTTATAAATTCCCACGGCCTCCATTACGATTTAACAAGTGATGCAAACAAACTTGTGCGTCGGCTCTGAGTGCCTTCCTCCCCATCGGATGAGTTTGTTTGCGGATCACAAGGTTGAATATGGTTATAGGAAATTATTAAGGAGCGTGTGTACTTCCCCATCGAAAGGCACAAAACCCGAGATAATTACCTTGGTACCGAGTAACCCTAAACACTTAGATACAAATATAAGTATCCTCCCCTCGGAGTCACTGCTTTTATTTGTAGGGCCAAAGAGGAACCAACTATTAATTTTACTTGTCAAAAAGTTAGGTTGACAAGATAGTAAAATTAATGGGTAAAACCTCTTCTTACAAATGTAGAATTCGTATACGTCCACACTATCGTGGCATACGATATTCTCGGTGTTTTGAGGTGTTGGTTGATTTTAAAATTTTATTGTTTGAGGAATCAATAATTTTTTGAAATCTAATGTTTTGATCTATGTGATTCTTAGGTTTTCTTTCAAAATGACTTTCAACCCGCTTTCTGTGATACTAAAAGAGAATAAACTTACTAGACCCAACTATGTTGATTGGAAGAGGAATCTTGACATTGTCTTGACTGCTGAGGAATACAAATATGTACTCCTCGAAGAGTGCCCTCCTAAGCCTGCGGATGATTCTGGGGAAAAGGAGAGAGAGAGTTATAAGAAGTGGATCAAGGCCGATGAGATGGCGCGGTGTTACATTTTGGCATATATGTCAAATGTACTGCAACATCAACATTAAGTCATGCCCACTGCTTATGGCATGATGCTCAATCTCAAAGAGCTTTTTGGACACCAGAATCGGGCTGTAAGGCAGGAAGCCATGAGGAACTTGATGACGACCACCATGATCGAGGGAACACCCGTGAGGGATCATGTTCTCAAGATGATGGCTCATTTGAATGAGTTGGAAGTCCTCGGAGCTGAGATCAATGGGGAAACCCAGATCGATATCATTCTCCAGTATCTACCTAGGAGTTTTGAGCAGTTTCGCCTGAACTACAACATGAAAAGAGATGGTTGTATTCGTTGGCGGAGCTTCTGACAGAACTCCAGGTGACAGAGGGGCTATTTCGTCAGAGTGCTTAGGCGCATGCCATGGTGACCCAAAAGGTTTCTACTTCTAAGCCGAAAGGCAAGAAGAAGAAGAAACAAACTGGGGCGAAGGCGGTGGGAGGAACTCAGGGAGGAGTGAAGAAGACGAAAGGCAAGTTCTTCACTTGTAAGCAGACTGGACACTGGAAGAAGGACTGCCCCAACCGCAAGCAGAACAAAGGTATATCTTTTGGTCTAGTCGTTGAAACATGTTTAGCGTTGTTATCTATCGGCACTTGGTGTGTATGATGGTTTTGCCCGGAAGCTCTGATACCAATTGAAGGGATTTCCCTTGTCGAGTCCGTGAGGGGAAACTTCGCTTCCCCTTCGCCTCGGTTGCTTGACCATGGTGATCCCTTCGATGTCCCCGGATTAAAAATTTAATCCTAGACAAAAGGGATTCCCAAAGCAACCAAGTCATCGTCGTGCTATTCGTTTAGAGAGGTCACTTGAACAAACTAGTTGTTCAAGCGACCATTCTCTATTCTACGAGTAGCCGCGGAATAGACGATGTCCGGATCGCCGGTTTTTGTGTTTATACTCGGGATCCAAGTATTATTTAGCCTATTTACAGAAATATAACATTCTTATATTTTGAAAAACAAACACAAGCAATGAATAAAAGAGATAGAAGAATAGTTATACCTCTTGGTCTTCTAATGTATGACCTTCCTCCTTTTGGACGTCGTGTGGGCGACGATCCACCAAAAGTCGAAGCTCCTAGATCGCAAAACTTCCTTCCTTGCTTTTCCCAAGCAAGAGGAAGAAGAGAAACAATGTTTTTCTCCTTCCAAAACTCAACCAACAAGGAGCTATGAAAGTCCTTGCCGCCGGCCAACTAGAAGGAGAAGGAGATGGTGGAAAACTACCAAGACACCAAGGGAAACCCTATATCTTGTTTCCACCACCTAAGGAGAAGAAGAAGGGGACCTTGGGCGCCGGCCAAAGCTGGAAAAGAGATGGAAAAGGCTGCTGGACGTTGGCACAAAGAGGAAGAAGAAGAGGGAAAGAACCTTCCTTATTTGGTGCCACCCTAGCCTCAAAACCCTAATCCCAATCCTATCTCAAATAGGATTGCTCCTTGCCGCCCAAACCCTAGCTCTCCTCTTGTTCATCATGTCATCCACGACCACTCCCCATGCCCTCCTTTTATAGAGTTAGGGATAAGTCATGAATTAATCTCCTCCATTGGTTCTAGGGATTTAATCTCAACCGTCGGATCTAGAGATTTAATCTCAACCGTCGGATCTTAGAGATTTGATCTCTACCAATGGATCTTAGAGTTTTGTTTCTATCCATTGGATCTAAACTTCATGAGGTGTTAATAGGCTACATTAGGGACCATGAGAAGGAGTTGGGTCTTGGCCACCCATGGATCAATCCCACATAAAGTCCGATCCACTAATGATGGTCCAATCCACTAAAGGTCCATCATTGATCTACCTCACCAACCCCCATATGATAATATGGGCTCCATATATTATTTGTACATTTTCTCCCCGTGTTTAAGATCTCGAATGTCCATCGATTAATTAATTTACTGACCATTAATTAATCAACATCTAACTCCTTGAGTAGTACCACTCAACCTTTTCATCATGCCGGACCTAGTCCACCTGCAGGGTTTACATGATGAACCTTATGAGCTCCTCAAGGGGACATCATCATCCTAATATATAGGACACGGTTTCCTCCTATAATCAATGACACACCATATAAATAATATCATCTCCCAACTTACTGAGTCTATCGATTTAATCTATAAATCTCGCCCATTGGTAAATCAAAGAAATGAGTACCAAGTATATGTGCCCGTTATTATATCGGGATTAAGAGCATGTACTAAATAATATCTGAGGTCCGATTCGATTATGTAGTCAGCAATAAATCGAATCACCTCTGTGTCGGTCCTGCTCAATACACACAAAGTGCACTAGTGTGATTCTATGGTCAAGACAAACCAATACCAAATCACACTACAACCATTCCGATGGTTTGTCCAAAGCCATCTCGGTTGTGAGCCTTTACTTATACTTTACAAGGAGCCGATAACATGATCTCCCGTGTGACACCACACACCATGTTATCTACAATGTAACGTATTAGACAATATGCATAAATATATGCAAACAATGATCATGTGATTCTTATTTCAAAATAAAGATGTTCATACAAAAGATAGACTTTTCAGTATACATCCCTACAATCTCCCACTTATACTAAAAGACTATGCTGTGCTCTTACTGCCATACATCTGATTCCCCTTCGCTCCACATGCCTATCAAAGCTCTCGCTAGAAGGGCCTTAGTGAAAGGGTCTACCAGGTCATCCTCTGATGCAATCTAGGCGACAACAACTTCTACCTCCTTTACGATTTCTCGTATCAAGTGGTACTTGCACTTTATGTGTTTACTAGCCTTATGGGCTCATGGTTCCTTTGAGTTTGCAACTGCACCATTGTTATCACAATAAATTGTGATAGTTCTGGGCAAACCAGGAATCACATCTAAGTCCATCAAGAAGTTCCTGAGCCATACAGCTTCTTTGGGCGCCACAGGGGCTGCCAGATACTCAGCTTCCATGGTGGAGTCCACCACGCATTTCTGCTGGGCACTCCTCCATACAATGGCTCCACCTCCTAAAGTAAACACAAAACCTGAGGTAGACTTACTGTTATCCCTATCTGATTGGAAATCGCAATCCATGCAACCCACAGGGAGTAATTGGTATGCACGATAAACTAGTATATAATCCCTAGTCCTTCTCAGGCACTACAATATATGCTTTTACCGTAGTCCAATGTCCCTGTCCTGGATTACTCTAATATCTGCTAACCATGCCCACGGCAAAGCAGATATCTTGTCTCGTACATAGCATACATGAGGCTTCCTACTGCCGAAGCATAAGGAACCGCCTCCAGCTCCTTTATCACCTCAGATGATCTAGGACACATCTCCTTAGATAAAGTAACTCCATACCTGAAAAGTAGAAAACCCTTCTTGGAGTTCTGCATGCTAAAACGATCCAAAATCATGTCTATGTATGAAGCTTGGGATAAGCACAACAACCTTGATCCCAAGGTTGTGACCCACTTCTCTCAAGTCCTTCAAAACTATTTGGACAACCATACCCTTACGTCTGATAACACTCTGATATTGTTGCCAACTACCAAAATGTCATCTACGTATAGTACAAGAAATACCACTACGTTTCCGTCACATCTATTGTATACACAAGACTCATCCGGACTTTGAATAAATCCATATATGCGGATTTACCTCATCAGCGGATGTTCCAAGAACTCAAAGCTTGCTTTAGTCCATCAGCGGACCGATTAAGCTTACATACAATTCGCTCTTTGCCTTTAGCAATGAATCCCTCTTGTCGCTTCATGTAGATGGATTCCTCAAGACTTCCACTAAGGAATGCTGTCTTGATATCCATCTGTCACACCTCATAATCCATATGAGTTGCTATGCATAAGAGCTCCCTGTCTTGAATCCATAGATTCAATCTCGATTATTCATTGCACTTTGCAAAGATCTTTGTATTTATATCTTGGATTGCCTTGTCGTATGTCTAGGGATCTTCATGTTTGCTAGGGACCAAATCGGAAGATTTGTCCAAAAACATGAATCTAAGAGGTTGTCAACAACCCTTCCACTCTGACGAGGTATCTTACATGTATCCTGTGACCACGGTGTAGTGACATGTGGTATGTCCTCTTGTACCGGTGGTACTAAAGAAGTGACTTCCCTTTTTAACTCCTCCAGAACAATTTTACCTTTGGGCTTGTGGCTTATCACATAGTCTTCCTCTAGAAATCTGGCATTCGTGTTAACGATCACCCTCTGATCTCTAGGACTATAAAACAAGTCAGAATAACTCATCATCGATCTAACCATCTTCATAAGAGTCCTATTCCTTCGTACTGCTACACCATTCTGCTGGGGTGTGCCAGGTGCAGTCAATTGGGATTGAATCCCAACCTCTGATAAGTAGTTCCTAAACTCTCTCAAGAGGTTGTCACCACCACGATCAGATCGTAGTGTCATCCATATCTTGAATAATCGTCTATAAAAGAGACGAAATATTCAAGATTACCTCTTGCCTAGATAGTCATAGGACCTCACAAATCAGAATGAACCATTTCTAACACATCTTTGGCTCTATACCCCTTTGCCTTGAAAGGCCTCTTGGTCATCTTACCCTCCAAGCAAGATTCGTAGGTTGGGAGATCCTCCACCACTAATGAACCCAAAGGTCCATCAGCTATCAACCTTTGAATTCTGCTTAGGTTAATGTGACCAAGCCTAAGAAGCCAAAGATATGTTTGGTTCATCTTCGAAGGTTCTTTTCTCTTATTGGAATTAGAAGATGAGTTATTAACTTCTATTTGCATCGTGGGAGCTTGTGGTTCAAGTTATAAATTTCCTATCTATGTACCTGAATAGATAATGTCCCTATTCCTTTTATAACAAATCTGTCATGAAAAGAAATAGATTATCCATCCAAAAACTATTTAGAAACCGAAATCAATTCTTTCTAAATAAGGGTACATAAAGGAAATTCTTAAGAACCAAAAACCTTTATTTTTCTCAAAAGATAAATAAAACATCTCCCACTGCAATAGCCGCCATCTTCATGGCATTGCCCAAGTAAATAGTAATCTCCCTTCAACTAGTCATCGGGTTTCGAACCTGCGAATTATTGCAGACATGATTAGTGGCTCCGTATCTACTCACCAGCCGGTAGATATCACCGCTAATCATGTTTCAATGACTAGTCCAAAAGATATACCTATGTTCTATTTTGGATTGGGACGATCCTCCTTCCAATGTCCATCCTGCTTGTAAGTGAAGTACTTGCCTATCGGCTTCTTCACTCTTCCTTCAGATCCCCCCACCATCTGTACGTCACCTAGCTTCTACTTCTTCTTGCCTTTCGCCTTAGAAGTAGAAACCCTTGTGAGCAATGATGGCGTGAGGATACTCTTCGAAGAGTGCATACTAGCGTATAAGACAATATTTGGATTCATTTCCAATCAATATAATTTGGGTACAATAAGTTATTTCCTTTAGTATCAAAATAAGTGGACTGAAAGTCAATTTTGAAAATCCTAAGAATCACATAGATCATTACTTTAGATTTCAAAAAATTATTGATTCCTCAAACAATAAAATTTTGAAATCAACCAACACCTCAAATCACCGAGAATATCGCATGCCACGATAGTGTGGACATATACGAATTCTACATTTGTAAGAGGAGGTTTTACCCATTAATTTTATTATCTTGTCAACCTTACTTTTTGACAAATAAAACTAATAGTTGGTTCCTCTTTGACCCTACAAATAAAAGCAGTGACTCCGATGGGGAGGATACTTTTTATTTGCATCTAAGTGTGCACCATTACACGGTACTAAGGGAATTATTTCGGATTATGTGCCTTACCGATGGGGAAGTACACACGCTCCTAAATAATTTCCTATAACCATTATTTGACCTAGTGATCCACAAACAAACTCAACCGATGGGGAGGAAGGCACTCAGAGCCGACGCGCAAGTTTGTTGCATCACATGTCAAATTGTAATGGAGGCCGCGGGAATTAATTAAAATATCCCTCTCCCACTTAGTAAATTGAAAATGAGGAATTTTCAAGCACACACAACATGCTTATTATTACTGTAGATTTCAATAAAAATTATTGATTCCTCAAACAATAAAATTTTGAAATCAACCAACACCTCAAACACCGAGAATATCGCATGCCACGATAGTGTGGACATATACGAATACTACATTTGTAAGAGGAGGTTTAACCCATTAATTTTATTATCTTGTCAACCTAACTTTTGACAAGTAAAATTAATAGTTGGTTTCTCTGTTGGGCTTTTCCGGGCCGCAAAAACCGCTTTTTGCGTTGCGGAAACCCCGGAAGTCCCGGCCACGGATCCGTGCGAAGAAGTATTAAAACTAATTACATGTATGTGCTTACAAAATCCTCTAGATCTACCTTAGAACTAAGAGATAAGGATGTTACCCTTGATGCGATGCCCTTCGCAAATCCCGCTCGTCCAAAGTCCGCCGGAACTCGAGAGTGTCAAGTGCACACTCCTCTATGGTATCAACACAAGCAATAGGTGGAAGAAAACTCAACCTTGAGTGTGCTAGCACTCCTTGGTTGGTTCGGCCAAAGAGAGGAAGGAGAGGGAGAGCTTGAGAGGAAAATTCCCAAGGAAGAAGATGAAGTAATGAGTGATTACTCACAAAATGAATTTTCACTCACATAACCCCCAAATGGTGGCGGGCCTCTTAATGGAGGTGGAGTTACATGGTTGCATTTAACTCCCATGACCCTTGGTCTCCCTCATGATGTTTCAATAATTGAACAAGTCAATGATGATGTTGATCATCATCATTGGCAGGCCATGCCTAGTCATCATCATGACATGGCATTTGGTCAAGTCAAACTTGACCTTTCAACTTCCCTCTCAAGTCAAGTCAAACTTGACCTCTAATCTCCCATGGTTGATCAAATCTAACCACTTGACTCAAGACAATTTAATATAATGAATCTCTATTCATTAATTTAAATTGATTTGATGAATCAAATCTCAATTAGACTCATTCAACACTTGAATCAACTTGAGTCTAACTCAATTAGTCTAATTTGGATTACTCTTAATCCAATTTGGTTCATCCCATGAACCTAATCCTCATTGTTCATCATATGAACCTAATCTCCATCTAATTGCTCTCATGTGTGTGACCCTATAGGTTCTTGTAACGTTGGCAATGTCCCTAAACCGATTTAGGAACATAAGCAATGAGCGGTATCTAGCAACACATCATTGCTACCCAAGTTACAAGAATGTTGAGCTCCAACATCACCTTTGTGACTACTAATTGTGACTCTCACAATATGTGACAATGTCCCTCTATCCTTGACATCTAGATTGACCAATCGAGGCATAGACCGTGTCATCCTCGGTATCTAAATCTTGAACTCAAGTAGACTCACTCTAATCAAATGAGCTCAATATCTCATATTGACTCATTTGGGCATGGCCATGCACTTCGTGGTCTCACTCTATCAAGAATATCGATGTCACCCGTCATATAGGAGGGATAGATCCCATCTACATCACTCACATCCCTCACGCATAATTAGTTACATACCCGATGTCGCCTTTATAGTCCACCCATTTACGGGTGGCGTTGTGAAACCAAAGTATGCAACTCCTTATGTAGGGAACCATGGTGACTTGGTCTAAGGACTAATAGTCATACTAATAGCCACATGAGAAAGTATATGACACTCATATACGATCCATGATACTTTCTCATGGCGGGTCATTCAAGATACATTCTTGATACATACCCATGTGTCAACTTGATATCTCATATCCATGACTTGTGAGATCAAGTCATCTTGTTGACCTACATGCTAGTCTCTACGCATTAACATTGTCCCTGAATGTTAATACTCGACTAGGAATGATTAAGAGTAGTGTTCTCTATATCATCTCATTATCGATTCATCCAATCGATTGACATAGATAAGAACCTACTACTCAAGGACATTATTATATTTAGTTATTTGGCACCAATACAAGTAAATATAATAACCATGCCTTTATAAATAGGAATATGATACAATAAAGTCCATACAACAATCATCATATGATTGGCTCTAGGGCTTTCACTAACAATCTCCCACTAGCACTAGTGCCAATCAAGTAGTATCTAATACCCAATGACCTAGTGTGACCATCATGCTTTTACGTGCCAAAGCCTTGGTCAGGATCTGCGATGTTAGCCTCTGTGGGTACTCTGCAAATCTTCACATCTCCTCTATCGATGATCTCTCGAATGAGATGGGCGCCGTAGTATGTGTTTGGTCATTTGGTGTGGCGAGGTTCCTTAGCTGTCGCTCCATTGTTGTCACAATAGAGCTCTATAGGATCTGCAATGCTAGGAACCACCCCAAGCTCGATAATGAACTTGCGGATCAAAGCTCCTTTTCTTTGCCTCGGATGCAGGATATACTCGACCATTGTAGAATCAAGCGTGTCTGCTTGAACTCTTCCGACTCACGCCACCATTCAAGCAAAACACGAACCACATTGCGATCTATAATCATCACAGTCGGTTTGGAAGCGCATCATTGTAACCCTTCTACGCTAGCTCCTCATTGCCTCGAATATCAAGAAATATTCTTTAGTCCTTCTTAAGTACTTAAGAATATTCTTGGCTACTATCGATGGCGCTCACGGATCTGGTATCTACTCGTCATGCTCAAAGCATACGAGACATCGGAGACAGTACACGGCATGGCGTACATGATAGATCCTATAGCGGATCGTAAGGGATCTTATCCATGCGGTCTCTCTCCTCTCTAGAAGAGGACTTTGAGTCTTGAAAGACTCACACCATGTGACATCGGCGAAGTCCTTTCTTGGAATTGCATGGCAAGCAAGTATACGTGTCAATGTATGTACTCTGACTTAGGCCAAGCAATCTCTTAGATCTATCTCTATAGATCTTGATGCCTAGAATATAGGCTGCTTCACCTAAGTCCTTCATTGAGAAGCACGTCCCCAGCCAAGTCTTCACTTGGCGAAGGATGTCATTCCCAATGAGTAGTATGTCATCCACATACAATACAAGGAAGACAAGCTGTGTTCCCATTAACCCTCTTGTAGACCACGAGGTTCATCTTCATTCTTGATGAAACCAAAGCTGTTTGATCGCATCATCGAATCGAAGATTCCGGCTCAGAAGCTTGCTTTAGCCCATAAATGGACCTTTGCGGCTTGCGTACCTTCCCGGTATCTTTGTGGATCTTCAAAACCCTCAGGTTGTGTCATGTACACATCCTCGAGTAAGTTTCCATTCAAAAACGTGGTTTTGACATCCATCTGCCAGATCTCATAATCGTGGTATGCTGCAATAGCAAGCAAGATCCGAATGGACTTAAACATCGCCACTGGAGAAAAGGTTTCATCATAGTCAATACCATGAATTTGCTTGAAACCTTTAGCCACCAATCGGCCCTTATAGGTATGCGTAAGTCCATCCATGTCAGTCTTTCTCCTAAAGACCCACTTACACCCAATGGGTTTGACCCCTTCAGGTGGATCAACCAAAGTCCATACTTGGTTAGTGTACATGGATTCCATCTCGGATCTCATGGCGTCTAGCCATTTCTCGAGATCTGGGCTCATCACGGCTTCGATAGGAGGTAGGCTCATTCTCAATGAGCATAACGTCATCATGGTCGAGACAAGAGAAATGAGTATCTCTCGGTGACGTACCCTATCAGACCTGCGAAGAGGTAGGTCTACTTGAACAGGTGGTTGTTCCACAACTCTTTGTGCAACAACCTCTTCACCCACAACACTTTGTGGTTCCTGTTCAACCTCCATCAAGGCCTCAGTGCTATGGTCCTTATCTTGAATTTCTTCAAGATCGAAGGTACTCCCACTAGTTTTTCTAGAAACAAAATCCCTTTCTAGAAAAACCCCAGTCTTTGCCACAAACACTTTGTGCTGACTGGGAATGTAGAAGTAATATCCCTTTGTAGACTTGGGATATCCAACAAAATAGCACCTATCGGATTTGGGTCCCAGTTTGTCTGAGACTTGACGTCGAACGTAAGCCTCACAACCCCAAATCCTCATAAAAGACATCTTGGGATTTTTCCCTGTCCATATCGTATATGGTGTCTTTACCACAGCCTTGGATGGTACACGGTTAAGGGTAAAGGCTGCTGTGTCCAGAGCATATCCCCAAAAGGATATAGGAAGATCTGTGTGACTCATCATAGATCGTACCATATCCAATAGGGTACGATTCCTCCTTTCGGATACACCATTCCACTGTGGTGTTCCAGGAGGAGTGAGTTGGGATAGAATCCCACACTCAGCTAGATAGTCACGAAACTCATGGCTAAGGTATTCACCACCTCGATCTGATCGAAGTATCTTAATACTCTTGCCAAGATGGTTTTGTACTTCATTCTTGAATTCTTTGAACTTTTCAAAGGATTCAGATTTATGTGTCATAAGATACACATAACCATATCTACTGAAGTCATCAGTAAATGTAATGAAGTACCTGTAACCACCTCTAGCAGCAACATTGAAAGGACCACATACATCACTATGTATAAGTCCTAACAAATCTGTTGCTCTTTCGCTATGTCCACTAAAGGGAGTCTTGGTCATCTTGCCTAAAAGGCAAGACTCGCATGTCTCATATTATTCAAAATCAAATGAGTCTACCCGCCCATCCTTATGGAGCTGAGATAAGCGACTCTCATTTATATGACCTAAGCGACAATGCCAGAGATAGGTTTGGTTCAACTCATTTGACTTGAACCTCTTGGTACTTATGTTATAGATAGGGCTCTCTAAGTCTAGAAAGTAGAGTCCGTTCATTAGAGGTGCACTACAATAGAACATATAATTTAAATAAACTGAACAACATTTGTTCTTTATTATAAATGAAAACCCTTTCTTGTCCAAACAAGAAATAAATGATGTTCTTAGTTAAAGCGGTACATAACAACATTCATCTAATTCTAGTACAAGCCCGGAGGCGAGATAGATCATAAGTTCCTACGGCTGCAAGAACCCTTGCTCCATTGCCTACTCGTAGGTCCACCTCGCCCTTTATCAATGCCTGCTATTTCTCACAAATGTGAGATGCACATCCGTATCTAATACCCATGATGAAGAAATAGATAGATTGACTTCTATAACATTTATACCAAGTAGAAGTCTCACTTCTCTTCTTCTTAAGATCTTCCGGTATGCCTTGCGATTCGCTTCAATGTCCTGCTTCCTTGCAGAAGAAGCAAGCCCCTTCCTTGGCTACCCCTCCTTTGGGTTTAAGTTCTTTGCCTTTGCCCTTGGCTTGGGACTTTCCCTTACCTTTAGGCTTGCCCTTGCCTTTCTTCTTCTGCACCATCAAAATGGTGTCAGATTTACCTTCTTAAGGTTAAGCTCGTGATTCTCAACATGCCGAGCATTTCAGTAAGGCTTATCAATTTCATTCATGTTATAATTCATGACAAATTGATCGAAGGCTCTTGGCAAAGATTGCAAGATTAGGTCAGTGGCCAGCTCTTGGCCAAGTGGGAATCCCAGCCTTTGTAGGTTTTCTACGTACCCAATCATCTTGAGTACATATGAACCTACTGAGTCCTTCTTGCATTTTAGACCCAAATAGTGCTTTAGAGACTTCATATCTCTCATGCCTAGCTTGTCCTTGATATAGTTGACGAAGATGTCCAACCATATCATAAGCATTCATGAACTCATGTTGCTTCAGGCTCGAGTTCATGGTCATGCGAGCATTAGACATGACACATCTAATGCATCATCTTGATGCTTCTTGTAAGCATCTTTGTCACCGCGAGGCGGCGGGCGTGAGGTGCCTCGAATGGGCGACGCATGCCTTCCTTTCTTGGGTGAGAACAATTCTCAGGTTCCTGTACCAGTCCAGGAAATTTGCTCCATTGAGCTTGTCCTTCTCAAGGACAGATCGCAGAGAGAGAGTGTTCGTGTTGTTTGACATAGTAATCTACAACATACAATGCAGAGAATTAATATCATATTCCTTTTATCATTTAATTAGGCCTTTAATCAAATGATGCTCCCACTGAATTATAGGAATTTTATAGAATCGAGTTATGGATGTGGTCAAACCACATTTACTTGATTCATACAAACTAGCTATAATTCTTGTGGGACAAGATCCACATCATACTAAGCCTTGAGTTAGCTTTGGCTAAATCGCCCAAGACTTAGTACGATCGGTGGGTAACACATTACCGATTACATCTCTATGCAACTCTTGTTTATAGGATTAAGACCCACATTTACAAAAGACCTTGAGTTAGCTTTGGCTAAATCGCCCAAGATTTAGTGTAAATGCGATCTTAACCTATCTTTCCAACGATTGGAATATGCCTATAGTTCTACTCGATCCAATTGAGTTAACTAGTTTTGCTCAATCTAATTGAGCTTACTCTAACCCGAGTCGTGATAGGCGGGACCAAGATTGTCCCTCCGCACCCTACCAAGATAATATGCGTTGCTCTGCTTTGGCAGATTCAACAACAACAAATGATCGAGGTAGTGATGGGTATCAAGGCTCGGTAGGAATTTTTGAGTTGATTCGATTATGATCTAATCTAATCGTAATGTGTATCTTATACGCATTTAGGCCTTTATTATCCTATATTAGCATGCATCATATACATACATTCATTATTCTAGCATGCATCATATACATACAAGAAAATTAACCTAGCATGCCTCATATACATACAAGCATTTTTCCACTAGCATGCATCACATACATACAAGCATAAATCAATTAAATATATATATATCAACATATATATATATATAATTAAATGTGATATAGTCATGGCCCTACTACGATCTTCTCAAGCCAATGAGAAGATCGGACGGTCAACCTAAGGCTAGCGGCTTCTCCAAGCGCTTCCTTTGACCGCCATGTGTCGTCGTCACCCTTCTCGTAAGCTCGTCTTCAAGTGGACTTTCCACCGCTCCATTTTTGTACATTACAAATACGAAACTCGAGTTACATTCGAGTCTTAAACTATTTACAACTAGAATATTAAAAGAAGAGGTGCGACGCGCAGGTCGCAAACATTTTACAACACGCACAACTACAAAAAATACAACACACATAATCCAATCCTATTGGGTTATTGGGCCATGACAATCACAGAATCATACATAATTCAAAATTATGTATTTTTACAGAAAATTTCTATAATTTTTCCTAATTTATTTCGAATTTATGAGTCATCTCTCCGAAACGGTCCCGCTAAGCGGTTTCTGGGCGCGATCGCGGGACATGGCCCCTTTCGGGGATAGGGGCAGCGCCCCTACTCGCAAAAATAAACTTCGCGAGTGTCCCTACAACGATCCTACAGCGACTTAAGTCGCTGTCCCAAAAACCTAAAGCGAGAACTCGCCGATTCGGAGAGTTTTTCTCGACGGTTGAAGCCTACGAGTGTCCCAACACTCGTTGCTTCGACTCTACGAGAAAAATACCCAAAAATTCTATAAAATTAGGAAATTTACAGAAACATAAAAATCTGTAATTTTTATATCTAATATAAAAAATACAAAAACGAAACACATACATGCTTCGCACGTGGCTCGATACACCTTTGTTGGGCTTTTCCGCCGCAAACCGCTTTATATGAAACCCCCAAGTCCCGCCACGGATCCGCGAAGTATTAAAACTAATTACATGTATGTGCTTACAAAATCCTCTAGATCTACCTTAGAACTAAGAGATAAGGATGTTACCCTTGATGCGATGCCCTTCGCAAATCCCGCCGTCAAAGTCCGCTGAACTCGAGAGTGTCAAGTGCACACTCCTCTATGGTATCCACACAAGCAATAGGTGGAAGAAAACTCAACCTTGAGTGTGCTAGCACTCCTTGGTTGGTTCGGCCAAAGAGAGGAAGGAGAGGGAGAGCTTGAGAGGAAAATTCCCAAGGAAGAAGATGAAGTAATGAGTGATTACTCACAAAATGAATTTTCACTCACATAACCCCCAAATGGTGGCCGGCCACTTCAGGGTGGGGGAGTTACATGCATGCATTTAACTCCCATGACCCTTGGTCTCCCTCATGATGTGGCACTAATTGACCAAGTCAATGATGATGTGGAGCATCATCATTGGCCTGCCATGCCTAGTCATCATCATGACATGGCATTTGGTCAAGTCAAACTTGACCTTTCAACTTCCCTCTCAAGTCAAGTCAAACTTGACCTCTAATCTCCCATGGTTGATCAAATCTAACCACTTGACTCAAGTCAATTTAATTTAATGAATCTCTATTCATTAATTTAAATTGATTTGATGAATCAAATCTCAATTAGACTCATTCAACACTTGAATCAACTTGAGTCTAACTCAATTAGTCTAATTTGGATTACTCTTAATCCAATTTGGTTCATCCCATGAACCTAATCCTCATGGTTCATCATATGAACCTAATCTCCATCTAATTGCTCTCATGTGTGTGACCCTATAGGTTCTTGTAACGTTGGCAATGTCCCTAAACCGATTTAGGAACATAAGCAATGAGCGGTATCTAGCAACACATCATTGCTATCCAAGTTACAAGAATGTTGAGCTCCAACATCACCTTTGTGACTACTAATTGTGACTCTCACAATATGTGACAATGTCCCTCTATCCTTGACATCTAGATTGACCAATCGAGGCATAGACCGTGTCATCCTGTGTACAATCTAAATCTTGAACTCAAGTAGACTCACTCTAATCAAATGAGCTCAATATCTCATATTGACTCATTTGGGCATAACCATGCACATTGGTCTCACTCTATCAAGAATATCGATGTCACCCCGTCATATAGGAGGGATAGATCCCATCTACATCACTCACATCCCTCCGCATAATTCGTTACATACCCAGTAATCGCCTTTATAGTCCACCCATTTACGGGTGACATTTGACGAAGCCAAAGTATGCAACTCCTTATGTAGGGAACCATGGTGACTTCAGGTCTAAGGACTAATAGTCATACTAATAGCCACATGAGAAAGTATATGACACTCATATAACGATCCATGATACTTTCTCATGGCGGGTCATTCAGTATACATTCTTCAATGCATACCCATGTGTCAACTTGATATCTCATATCCATGACTTGTGAGATCAAGTCATCTTGTTGACCTACATGCTAGTCTCTACGCATTAACATTGTCCCTGAATGTTAATACTCGACTAGGAATGATTAAGAGTAGTGTTCTCTATATCATCTCATTATCGATTCATCCAATCGATTGACATAGATAAGAACCTACTACCCAAGGACATTATTATATTTAGTTATTTGGCACCAATACAAGTAAATATAATAACCATGCCTTTATAAATAGAAATATGATACAATAAAGTCCATACAACAATCATCATATGATTGGCTCTAGGGCTTTCACTAACATTCTCTTCGACCCTACAAATAAAAGCAGTGACTCCGATGGGGAGGATACTTATATTTGTATCTAAGTGTTCACCATTACTCGGTACCAAGGTAATTATCTCGGGTTATGTGCCTTGCGATGGGCAAGTACACATGCTCCTTGATAGTTTCCTATAACCATATTCGACCTTGTGATCCGCAAACAAACTCATCCGATGGGGAGGAAGGCACTCAGAGCCGACGCGCAAGTTTGTTTGCATCACTTGTCAAATCGTAATGGAGGCCGTGGGAATTTATAAAAATATCCCTCTCCCACTTAGTAATTTGAAATTGAGGAATTTTCCTAGCCTACGACATGCATATCAAACAAAAAGCAATAAATATGAAAAATAAATTATTTTCCAACTATTATGGCTTTTGTCTTCAATATGACTCCTGTCGCATCGCCATCTCGTCCGCTCCTCCTACGCCATGTACGAGCCATCCGGAGATCCGAGCCGTGACTAAATCCTATTTTAATTTACATCCATCGATCCTATACTCCACGAGGGAGTGTACATGAAATCTAGATCGAAAGTAAAATAAAATAAAGAGCGGCTAAACAATGCCGTATTTAATTTACAAAAACTAAATACTAGCCTCACAATCGACCCCGAGGATTCAACAAAATAAACATTTAAACACATACAATCACATACACACATGCCATAATAGTCGAATCTTATGCCTGCAACCAAAGAGTTAAACTACGCATATCCTACTATTATCCGGCACATATAATATATGAAAAAGTGCATAAAAATTAACCGAATCCTAAACACACAAAACCGGAAACCTTGGCTCTGATACTAATTGATGGTTTTGCCCGGAAGCTCTGATACCAATTGAATGGATTTCCCTTGTCGAGTCCGTGAGAAACCGCTTCCCTTAGCCTCGGTTGCTTGACCATGGTGATCCTTCGATGTCCCGGATTAAAAATTTAATCCTAGACAAAGGGATTCCCAAAGCAACCAAGTCATCGTCGTGCTATTAGTTTAGAGGTCACTTGAACAAACTAGTTGTTGGCGACCATTCTCTATTCTACGAGTAGCCGCGGAATAAACGATGTCCGGATCGCCGGTTTTTGTGTTTATACTCGGGATCCAAGTATTATTTAGCCTATTTACAGAAATATAACATGCTTATATTTTGAAAAACAAACACAAGCAATGAATAAAAGAGATAGAAGAATAGTTATACCTCTTGGTCTTCTAATGTATGACCTTCCTCCTTTTGGACGTCGTGTGGGCGACGATCCACCAAAAGTCGAAGCTCCTAGATCGCAAAACTTCCTTCCTTGCTTTTCCCAAGCAAGAGGAAGAAGAGAAACAATGTTTTTCTCCTTCCAAAACTCAACCAACAAGGAGCTATGAAAGTCCTTGCCGCCGGCCAACTAGAAGGAGAAGGAGATGGTGGAAAACTACCAAGACACCAAGGGAAATCCTATATCTTGTTTTCACCACCTAAGGAGAAGAAGAAGGGGACCTTGGGCCAAAGCTGGAAAAGAGATGGAAAAGGCTGCTGGACGTTGGCACAAAGAGGAAGAAGAAGAGAGAAAGAACCTTCCTTATTTGGTGCCACCCTAGCCTCAAAACCCTAATCCCAATCCTATCTCAAATAGGATTGCTCCTTGCCGCCCAAACCCTAGCTCTCCTCTTGTTCATCATGTCATCCACGACCACTCCCCATGCCCTCCTTTTATAGAGTTAGGGATAAGTCATGAATTAATCTCCTCCATTGGTTCTAGGGATTTAATCTCAACCGTCGGATCTAGAGATTTAATCTCAACCGTCGGATCTTAGAGATTTGATCTCTACCAATGGATCTTAGAGTTTTGTTTCTATCCATTGGATCTAAACTTCATGAGGTGTTAATAGGCTACATTAGGGACCATGAGGAGGAGTTGGGTCTTGGCCACCCATGGATCAAGCCCACATAAAGTCCGATCCACTAATGATGGTCCAATCCACTAAAGGTCCATCATTGATCTACCTCACCAACCCCCATATGATAATATGGGCTCCATATATTATTTGTACATTTTCTCCCCGTGTTTAAGATCTCGAATGTCCGTCGATTAATTAATTTACTGACCATTAATTAATCAACATCTAACTCCTTGAGTAGTACCACTCAACCTTTTCATCATGCCGGACCAAGTCCACCTGCAGGGTTTACATGATGAACCTTATGAGCTCCTCAAGGGGACATCATCATCCTAATATATAGGACACGGTTTCCTCCTATAATCAACGACACACCATATAAATAATATCATCTCCCAACTTACCGAGTCTATCGATTTAATCTATAAATCTCGCCCATTGGTAAATCAAAGAGATGAGTACCAAGTATATGTGCCCGTTATTATATCGGGATTAAGAGCATGTACTAAATAATATCTGAGGTCCGATTCGATTATGTAGTCAGCAATAAATCGAATCACCTCTGTGTCGGTCCTGCTCAATACACACAAAGTGCACTAGTGTGATTCTATGGTCAAGACAAACCAATACCAAATCACACTACAACCGTTCCGATGGTTTGTCCAAAGCCATCTCGATTGTGAGCCTTTACTTATACTTTACAAGGAGCCGATAACATGATCTCCCGTGTGACACCACACACCATGTTATCTACAATGTAACGTATTAGACAATATGCATAAATATATGCAAACAATGATCATGTGATTCTTATTTCAAAATAAAGATGTTCATACAAAAGATAGACTTTTCAGTATACATCCCTACAGTGTAGATACGGGAGCCACTGATCATGTCTGCAATACTTTGCAGGGGTTCCAGAAAACCAGATGATTGGTTGAGGGGGAGATTACCGTGTATTTGGGCGATGCCATGAAGGTGGCGGCTATTGCAGTGGGAGACGTTCATTTATCATTTGAGAAAAATAAAGTTTTGGTTCTTAAGAATTTCCTTTATGTACCTTTGTTTAGAAAGAATTTAATTTTGGTTTCTAAATTGTTTATGGATGGATATTCTATTTCTTTTAATGAAAGAGTTGTTATAAAAAGGAATAGGGACATTATCTGTTCGGGTGCATTGATAGGAAATTATATACACTTGAACCAAAAGCTCCCACGATGCAAATTGAAGTTAATAACTCATCTTCTAATTCCAATAAGAGAAAAGAACCTTCGAAGATGAACCAAACATATCTTTGGCATCTTAGGCTTGGTTATATTAACCTAAGTAGAATTTAAAGGTTGATAGCTGATGGACCTCTGGGATCATTAGTGGTGGAAGATTTCCCAACCTGCGAATTCTGCTTGGAGGGTAAAATGACCAAGAGGCCTTTTAAGGCCAAGGGGCATAGAGCCAAAGATGTGTTGGAGTTGGTTCATTTTGATTTGTGTGGTCCTATGTCTATTTAGGCTAGAGGTGGTTTTGAGAATTTTGTCTCTTTTATAGATGATTATTCGAGATATGAATACATTTACTTGATGCGCCACAAGTCTGAATGCTTTGACAAGTTCAAAGAATTCAAGGCTGATGTGGAGAAACGTCAAGGTAAAAGTATCAAGACACTACGATCTGATCGTGGTGGCGAGTACCTCTTGGGAGAGTTTAGGAATTACTTATCAGAGGCTGGGATTCAATCCCAATTGTCTACAGCTGGCACACCCCAGCATAACGATGTAGCAGAGCGAAGGAATAGGACTCTTATGGAGATGGTTAGATCGATGATGAGTTATTCTGAGTTGTCAGATTCGTTCTGGGGATATGCTCTAGATATGGCGGTGTACATACTGAACTTAGTTCCATCTAAATCAGTATCTTCTACTCCCACAGAATTGTGGAATGGGCGAAAGCCTAGTTTAAGACATATTCGGATATGGGGGAGTCCAGCACATGTGCTGAAGGCGGATGCTGGTAAGTTGGAACCTCGTACAGAAGTATACATGTTCGTTGGCTATCCTAGAGGAACAAAAGGTGGTTTGTTTTATAGTCCTAGATATCAGAGGGTGATCGTTAGCACGAACGTCAAATTTATAGAGGAAGACTATGTGATGAACTACAAGCCCATGAGTAAAATTATTCTGGAGGAATTAAAAGGGGAAGTCACTTCTTGAGTACCACCGGTACAAGAGGATATACCACAAGTCACTGCACCACGTGTCACAGATGATACAAAGATGATACCTCGTCGTAGTGGGAGGGTTGTTAGATAGCCTGATAGATTCATGTTCTTGGGAGAATCTTTTGATTTGGTCCCTGGCGAACATGAAACTGATGCCTGGACATAAGACGAGGCAATCCAAGATAAAGATGCAGTATCTTGGCAAAGTGCAAAGAATGCTGAGATTAAATCTATGGATTCAAATCATGTCTGGGAGCTAGTAGAACCACCCGATGGTGTAAAAACCATTGGATGCAAGTGGATCTACAAAAGAAAGAGAGGAATAGACGAGAAGGTTGAGACCTTCAAAGCGAGGCTTGTTGCGAAGGGGTATACTCAGAAAGAGGGTATCGATTATGAGGAGACCTTTTCGTCGGTGTCCATGCTTAAGTCTATCCAGATTCTCTTATGCATTGCAGCTCATATGGATTATGAGGTGTGGCAGATGGATGTCAAGACAGCTTTCCTTAATGGAAGTCTTGAGCAAAACATCTATATGAAGCAACCAGAGGGATTCATTGCGAAGGGCAAAGAGCATCTTGTATGTAAGCTTAATCGGTCCATTTATAGATTGAAGCAAGCTTCGAGGTCTTGGAACATCCGATTTGATGAAGTAATCCAGTCTTATGGATTCATTCAAAGTCCGAATGAGTCTTGTATATACAAGAGATGTGACAAAAATGTAGTGGTATTTCTTGTACTATACGTAGATGACATTTTGTTGATTGACAACAATATCAAGGTGTTATCGGACGTAAGGGTATGGTTATCCAAACAATTTGATATAAAGGACTTGGGAGAGGTGGGACACATCCTTGGCATCAAGGTTATAAGGGATCGCAGGAAAAGGATGTTGTGCTTATCCCAAGCTTCATACATAGACACGATTATGGATTGTTTTAGTATATAAAACTCCAAGAAGGATTTTCTACCTTTCAGGCATGGGGTTCCTTTTTCTAAGGAGATGTGTCCTAGAACATTTGAGGAGATAGAGGATATGAAGACGGTTCCTTATGCCTCGACAGTAGGAAGCCTCATGTATGTGATACTATGTACGAGACTAGATATCTGCTTTGCCGTGGGCATGGTCAGCAGATATCAGAGTAATCCAGGATAGGGATAATGGACTACGGTAAAACATATATTGAAGTACCTGAGAAAGACTAGGGATTATATGCTGGTTTACCAGACAGACCAATTACTCCCTATAGGTTACACGGATTCCGACTTCCAATCTGATAGGGATAACAGTAAGTCTACCTCAGGTTTTGTGTTTACTTTGGAAGGTGGAGCCATTGTATAGAGGAGTGTCAAGCAGAAATGCGTGGCGGACTCCACCATGGAAGCTGAGTATGTGGCAGCCTCTGAGGCGGCCAAAGAAGATGTGTGGCTCAGGAACTTCCTGATGGACTTGGATGTGATTCCTGGTTTGCCCAGAACCATCACAATTTATTGTGATAATAGTGGTGCAGTTGCAAACTCGAAGGAACCACGATCTCATAAGACTAGTAAACACATAAAGCATAAGTATCACATGATACGAGAAATCGTAAAGAAAGGAGAAGTTGTTATGGCCAAGATTACATCGGAGGATAACCTGGAAGATCCTTTCACTAAGGCCCTTCCGGCGAGAGCTTTTGATAGGCATGTAGAGGGAATGAGGATAAGATGTATGGCAGTTTGAGGACAACATAGTCTTTTAGTATAAGTGGGAGATTGTTGGGATGTATACTGAAAAGTCTATCTTTTGTATGAACATCTTTATTTTGAAATAAGAATCACATGATCATTGTTTCCATATTTTTATGGCTATGCATATTGTCTAATACATTAC
Organism: Wurfbainia villosa; assembly: GCA_025175895.1. Lineage (NCBI taxonomy): Eukaryota > Viridiplantae > Streptophyta > Magnoliopsida > Zingiberales > Zingiberaceae > Wurfbainia > Wurfbainia villosa. The sequence goes on from CM046006.1 coordinate 40,485,152, forward strand.
ATTGTAGATAACATGGTGTGTGGTGTCACACGGGAGATCATGTTATCGGTTCCTTGTAAAGTATAAGTAAAGGCTCACAACCGAGATGACTTTGGACAAACCATAGGAATGGTTGTAGTATGATTTGGTATTGGTTTGTCTTGACCATAGAATCACACTAGTGCACTTTGTGTGTATTGAGCAGGACCGACTTAGAGGTGATTCGATTTATTGTTGACTACATAATCGAATCAGACCTCAGATATTATATTGTACATACTCTTAATCCCGATATAATAATGGACACATATACTTAGTAGTCATTTCTTTGATTTACCAATGGGCGAGATTTATAGATTAAATCGATAGGCTCGGTAAAGTTGAGAAATGATATTATTTATATGGTGTGTCGTTGATTATAGGAGGAAACCGTGTCCTATATATTAGGATAATGATGTCCCCTTGAGGAGCTCATAAGGTTCATCATGTAAACCCTGCAGGTGGACTTGGTCCGACATGATGAAAAGGTTGAGTGGTACTACTCATGGAGTTAGATGTTGATTAATTAATGGTCAGTAAATTAATTAATCGACGAACATTCGAGATCTTAAACACGGGGAGAAAACGTACATATAATATATGGAGCCCATATTAACTTATGGGGGTTGGTGAGGTAGATCAATGATAATCCTTTAGTGGATTGGATTATCATTAATGGATCGGACTTTATGTAGGCTTGATCCATTGGGTGGCCAAGATCCAACTCCTCCTCATGGTCCCTATTGTAGCCTATTAACACCTCATGAAGCTTAGATCCAATGGATAGAAACAAAACTCTAGATCCAAAGGTAGAGATTAAATCTCTAGATCCGACGGTTGAGATTAAATCTCTAGATCCGACGATTGAGATTAAATCCCTAGAACCAATGGTGGAGATTAAAACAAGGCTTATCCTTAACTCTATAAAAGGTGGGAAAGGGGTGGGCGGCAACTTGAATCCAACAAGAGATAGGATTAGGGTTTTTGGGCGGCAAGAAGCTAGGCTTAGGGTTTGGGCTTGGCGGCACCAAATAAGGAAAGTCTTTCCTTTCTTCTTCTTCTCTAAAGGTGGCCGGCGACCTAGGATCCCTTTCCAGCCCTTGGCTGGCATCCAAAGCAGCCCCTCTCCCTCTCTTTGGCCGGTAAAATCTAGGCTTAGGGTTCTCCCTTGGAGCTTTGGTCGGCATTCACCTTTTCTCCCTTCTCCTTGTTGGTCGGCGGCAAGCAAATTGCTTGTTGCTTGTTGGTTGGCTAAAGAAAGGAGAAGAGTCTTGTTTCTATTCTTCCTCTTGCTCGGAATGAGCAAGGAAGGAATATTGGTGATCTAGGAGCTTCAACTTTTGGTAGATCGTCGCCTACACGACGTTCGAAAGGAGGAAGGTCATACAATAGAAGATCGAGATGTATACCGATTCTCTATTCTCTTTTGTAACATGTTTATATTTGTTTTTCAATTATGTGCATGATATATTCTATTTTGTGGCTAAATATACTTGGACCTCGAACATAAACACAAAATTCGACGATCCGTACATCGTCTATTCCGCGGTTATTCGTGGAATAGAGGTTGGTCGCTTGAACAACAAGTTTGTTCAAGTGACCACTCTAAACCAATAGCACGACGATGACAAGGTTGCTTGGGAAATCCCTCTTGTCATGGATAATTTTTTTTTATCCGGGGACCTAGAAGGGATCACCATGAACAAGCGACTAAGTCGATAGGGGAAGCGAAGTTTCCCCACCCATCACATTGTTGCCGAGAATTCATCCTACCCCTCCTTTACGAGTTATGGCTATAGAAGCTTTTCCCCCTCCGCGGACATGGAAAGAATGGGAAATGGAGACACACGACCAGTAGGGTATTCTTCAGTGCTCGATAGGATACAAAGGAATCCCCCGTAATCCCCCAACTCCATTCTTTTGTCAATGCCACACAGAGCATGGTCACGCTAGCGACCGATGTTTCAAGCTACAAAGTGAGTTGGAGTGCATTAGAGTAGAGTATCCCCACCTGCAGTCACAGATGGGAAATCAAGCGAGAAGAGGTTGTGGGTCAAGTATTGTTCGCTTGGGGCCCTACAACAAAAGGCCTTAGTCCCTCCTCCTACCTAGCCCGTGACCATCCAACCCTGAAGGTACTTCACAAGATGAGGATGATTTATGATGATGACGACATGATGGCAATAATCGAGATGACGGCGATGATGATTCAAGAGACATATGATTAGGATGGAAAATCAAGAACAGGAATTCAATTTATAAGCAATACGTGTAACTGAAAGAGTTTGGCTATTGGAGTAGACCGAACCATTCAAAGTACCCCACTGATATCTTTCGGACCTGAAGATCTACGGGGCATCCTGTTGCCTCTACACTAATGCTCTAGTAATTAGAGTCTCTTTGACAAACTATGAGGTAACCCGAGTCCTGTGGACTCAGAAAGTTTTGTTAATATCCTCTTTCAGGGAGGTTTGGGCAGATGCAGCTGGAAAATGCACAGTTAGAGAATGTGGTAACTCTCTTTGATTTTGTTGGGCACATGATGCATCCTATCGGGAAAATCTCTTTGCCTCTCACTTTGGGCACAAAGCCTAGTCAGAAAACTAATATGATTCCTTTCCTCGTGGTGGATGCTCCTTCCACCTATAATGCTATTTTGGTTCACTCATTTTTGTCAATTTTTTAGGCAGTGGCTTCTCCTTACCACCAGAAGGTCAAATTCCTAGTAGGAACGCTTATTGGAGAAGCACGAGGGGAGTAGAGGGCAGCCCAGAGCTGTTACATCCAGATGGTGAGGGATGACCAGAAGAAAGATAGGGTGGAGGACCCCAAAGGAAAGGCTATTATCACTTCAGGAGTATATGTGCTAGAAGAATCCCCTCCCAAGGTAGAGAAGATAGAGGAGGGTGAGTTTGTGGAAATAGCCCCGAAAAAGTCACTCGGGTGGCTCAGCAGGTGGATGCGAAGGAAGAGCTCGTTGTCTTCTTGCGAAGGAATGAAGATATATTTGCTAAGGGCGTGCATAACCTCACAGGGATTGATCCTTTGATTGATGAACACCATCTCAACATCATCTGGGGAGCACGACCTGTTCAACAGAAGAGGCAACACTTCGGACTGGAGAAGGACAAGGCAATCCCTAAAGAAGTGGACAAGATGTTGTAAGCTGGTCATATTCAAGAGATTCATTTTTTCAAGTGGGTTTCTAATGTAGTTTTTGTCTCCAAGCTTTCTAGGCAGTGGAAGATGTGTATCGATTTCCGTGATTTAAATAAAGTATGCCATAAAGATTCCTACCCCTTGTCTCGTATTTATCAGTTGGTAGATTCTATTGTGGGGTATGAAGTGATGTCACTTATGGATGCTTATCAAGGGTATCATCAAATTCCCTTGGCGAAGGATAATCAAAGCGGGTTAGTTTTATCACTGTAGAGGGGTTGTATGCCTATGTAGTAATGCCCTTTGGGTTAAAGAATGCTGGAGCTACCTATCAGAGGCTCATGAAAAAGATTTTTGCTAAGTAGAAAGACAAGAATGTAAAGGTATATGTTGATGATATTCTAGTCAAGTCAAACACCACTCGGGATTTAGTGCAAGACCTTGAAGAAAACTTTGCCACCCTTAGGCGATACAACATGAAGTTAACTCCAAAGAAGTGTTTGTTTGGAGTAAAGAGTGAAAAATTTCTGGGATATATTGTGACAGAGAAAGGATTGTAGGCTAATCCGGAGAAGGTGCAGGCATTATATAATATGAAGTCGCCATCTAATTTGTGGGAAACCCAAAAGTTGGTGGGAAGGATAGTCTCTTTGTCTCGATTTATAGCTAGATCAACAGACAAGGGGCTACCTTTCTTCCGAATTCTATGCAAGGCTACTAGGTTTTAGTGGAATGAACAGTGTGAGCAAGCTTTTTAGGAATTGAAGAAGTATTTAGATGAACTCCCTTTGTTATCCAAACCCATTTCTGGAGAACCATTGTGGATGTACTTAACTGTATCAGAAGGAGCAATCAGTTCAGTGTTATTGAAGTAGGAAGGTTCTCAATAGCAACCCATCTACTATACCAGTCATATATTGAAAGGAGAAGAGTTGTGATATACTGAATTAGAGAAGTTGGCATACATTTTAATCTTAACATCTCATAAATTGAGGTCATATTTCTTAGCTCATCTAGTGAATGTATTAACCCATAGTGAGTTAGGTTGGGTGGTCACTAAGCCTAACTTCTCAGGAAGGTTAGCAAAGTGGGTTGTAGAGCTAAGTGAATATGACATCCACTATCAAGGCTTAGTCGTTAGCCGACTTCCTAGCTAAGATTTCAGTAGGCTCGAAGGACAACTCGGTCAAAGAAGAAGAAGGAAAGAATGCATGGAGCATCTTTGTGGATGGATCTTTCGGAAATACAGGGAGCAAAGTCGGGGTGGTGCTCATTTCTCCATAAGGGTAGGAAACTCATATAGCCATTCACCTCGGATATAGAGCATCCAAATATGAGGCAGAATACGAAGCCATCTTGGCAGGGTTGCAAGCGGCTCAGGCAGTGGGAGCCACTTCGGTCGCCGTCCATTCAGATTCTCAGTTGGCAATGTCACAACTCAAAGGTACTTTCACCGTCCGGGAAGAAAGGTTGCAGAAATATTTAGTAGCCTTCGAAAAAGGAAAGGTTCATTTTCAGGAGGTAATTCTATAGCAGATCCCAAGAGAAGATAATCGAAAAGCGGATGAATTGGCCCGGTTGGCTAGTGCTTTAGAAGGAGGGAAGCTACAAGACTCTATTTGTGTAGAAGTTCCTAGTTCTTGGTGGTGTGTAATGTGGAAGACATGCTGCCAGGAAGAGATTGTGCACCCGACTGGAGAACTGATATCCTGGCATATTTGCAGCACGGGAATGTTCTAGCCGAAGGTGAGGCAGCGTCAGCTTTGGTAAAGAGGGTAAAGCAGTTCACAATTATTAATGGAACTCTATACAAAATGTCTTTTGGCCGACCTCTATTGAAGTGTCTGGGAAAAGAAGATGCCGAGTGGGTGCTCCGAGAAATACATGAAGGATGTTGCAACAATCACTTGGGAGGAAGGGCATTAACTAGTAAAGTACTATTAGTTGGATACTTTTGGCCAACTCTTCATCAAAATGCAACTCATCTGATGCAGACTTGCCCCGCTTGTCAAAAACATAGCAACAAATCAGAGCGAACTGCCAAGTTGATGAAAGTTGTGGTTGCTTCTTGACCCTTTGATCAATGGAGAATGGATATAGTTGGCCCGATGCCTACCGCCCCTTTACAAAAGAAATTCTTGTTAGTAGAAGTAGATTACTTTTCCAAATGGGTTGAAGTTGAACCTTTAGCCAAGATTATAGAAAATGAAATGATACAGTTCCTCTGGAAGAATATTATATGTCGGTATGGAGTTATCCGAAGGCTGGTTAGCAACAATGGACGTCAGTTCTAGGGACGAAAGATTAGAGAATGGTGTCAAAGTCTCAAGATTCAGCAGGCCTTCACCTTGGTGGCTTATCCTCAAGCCAATGGTCAAGTTGAGGTAATTAATAGAATTCTTATTCACAGGTTGAAGACTAAGTTGGGCGCTAAGCGAGGAAATTGGGTGGACGAGTTGCCCGGGATATTATGGGCTTACTAGACTACCCCCAAAATAGCCACAAGAGAAACCCATTTTAGCCTGGTGTATGGAACTTAGGCAGTCATCCAGGTGGAAGCTATTTTAAGCAGTGCCCAAGTCGATGCTTATGAGCTGGAACAAAACCAGGTGGTGAGAAGCACTGAATTAGATTTGCTGGAAGAAAAATGGGAGCAAGCTTGAATCCGGGCTGAAGCCTACAAGTGAAGAATACAACAAACTTTCAACAAAAGGGTAGTGCCCAAGAGGTTTCAAGAGGGTGACCAAGTTTTGCGCAAAGTTAACCTTACCGGAGAATGAAAAGTTAGCCCCTAATTGGGAAGGGCCTTTCATAGTTACTCGTCGAGTGACTGGATCAACATACTATTTAAAAGATGGTGAGGGCAAGGAGCTACCTAGACCCTGGAATGTTGTGCATTTAAAGTATTTTCATACCATGTAATCGAGAGACATCAAGGAGAGAAGTTATATGTTACATGTTTGCTATTAATCTAAAAAAAAAGGGTGAAAACTCAAGTGTAGTTTCATATTAGTGCAACTAGTAGTTGTTCATATTTATCAAGAGAGGGAAAGTTAGGAAACTGCAGTTTAAAATAGATAGGAAGGTTCTGGCTGAGACTAATTCCTCAATTTAGGAAAGGGAAAAGAAAAGAATATCATGAAGAAGTCACTAAGAGATCGTACAGTTCAAATATTGTCCTGTGTCCATTAAAATCAATAGTTGTTTACCATTACAAGAAAGGGAAGGAAAACAGACAAACTAAAGCTTAAAGTGGTCAGGGGGATATCACCTAAAGCCCATCTCCCAATTTAAAGAAGAAGCTGGTGGACAAGCCAGAAGGAACCCCTGATCGACGTATTGTCGGATTGCTTCATTGAAACCATCTCGATAAGTAGCTTGCATTAGAGGCTTTAAGCGTTCTTGACGATGCTGGTCAGCAGCCTGTACCTCTTGGTAGAACTTTACGTAGCATTTCCTGTGATACAGGAAGTCTTGGCGAACATGATAGTATTATTGTGATACTTTAGTTATAGTATCCATCAAGGTAGACATGCCTTGAGATTGGGAGGCTTGTCCCTGTTGCATGACTCTTGACATTTCCACTAGATCCTGACGCATCAAGGCTGAAATTTCTTCCACTACCTCGGTGTAGGTCTTGGTGTGAACAATTTCATTCCTCACCTGCTGCAAGGAAACTTCATGTCGTGTACTTGAGAGAGGGCATGATTTCTTTTTGATATGAAAGCTGAATTGTGGTTGATCTCTCTACTTTGGCTTGAAGGGCTACTATAGTTTTGGCATTCCTCTATTGTTGGCGTTGAAGGGTTGCTATGGTTTCTGCATCCCTTTGTTGTTGGCATTGAAGGGGTGCTATGGTTTCTGCATCCTCTTGCCTTTGACATTGAGCTTCTGATAGTTGGTCACGACATAGTGCTAATTTTTGAAGCAGTGAGTCTTCTCTTTCTTGGACGGCAATACTGGCCACAGATTGTTGTAAAGTCTATTGTTGAAGTTGTGTCCGGTAATGGGAGAAGGAGCGATCGAACTCTTGATAATTCACCATGACCTGAAGATAATAAATTAAGAAGAGAATTATCATTGAAGATATAAGCAGAAGTAACCAAGGAGGCTTACCAACTCCAAGACATGGCGCAAGATTTCCATCTGCGGTATGAGTTCCTCCAAATTGAGGATCCGCGAGTCCCTAGTAGAAGGGGGAGATGGAGTAGAGGCGGCATGGGGGTGACCTCACTCATAACGGGCAAAATAGGGAGTGGTGCAGAAGACTATTCCATCTGCCAAGAAGGAAAAAGGAAAGTGGATCCATAAGAAAAAGGATGAACGTCAGTGGCAAGAAGGGGTGTGGAAATAGTAGGGCAAGGAGCTATGACCAAAGAGCTTGTGGGGGGGGGGGAGACGAAGAGACGAAGCTACACGACGAAGGAAGGAGGTCCGAAATTACCTGTTGAATAACGAGAGAAGGGGAGCCTTCTGAAGATGGGAGGGAAAAAAGAATAGGGGGACTTGGTAATTTGGGTGATGTGGACATTGGAATGGAAGCTGTGGTGGAAGGCATGTGAGGGGCCGAGAGGGATGTAACCATCGACGACTCTTCATTGGCTGGAGAAAGGGTGCTGGGGTAAAACTTTGGATCAGGCCCTTGACGTAGGCCTTTAGATGCTGGAGTATTCGCAGGGGAAGATAGGAGTGTTGGTAGGGTTGGTGAAGCAGAAGGCGAAGAAAGCGGGATCGAGGCTAAATCAGTATCTGTGGGAAGAGACGATGAAGAAGAGGGGTTGAAGGTAGAAGTTTCTTCTTCTTGCATTCGTTAGCGTGCAACTCCTCGCAGTTTGGTTTGGGTATGCAGGAAAGGGGGAGGTGGCCTAGGGCTATGCAGAAGTGGAGGCGAAGAAGAACAAAAGCTAGGGTTTGACAATAATACGGAAGGGGAAGGAGAAGATGGTGATGCTGATCGGGGGCTCGTGATAGATGATGATGGGATAATGAGGAGCGAAGTTGTCAATAAAGAAGGAGGAGATGTAGTTGTGGAAGTGGCGAAGGAGGGTCCTGTAGGAGATGGAGCGGGGAGTGGCGACGTAAGGTTGGCAGGCAATGGACCCTGGCTCCTTGGGGCATTACATCGTTGCTAGAAAAGCGCTTTCTAAAATTGAGCCTTCATCTTGTTGCAAAGAAGGGAGAAAGGAGGAGAATGCAAGAAGAAGAAGGGAGAATTTTTGAGCTACGCAAAAGTGGGGAAAGGTTTCGAAGACAGGAGGAGCAGAGGATGAAGAAGGGGGGAGGCGAGGAGTCAGATTTAAAGGGAGGGAAGGTATTTGTGATAGAAGAAATAGTTGGGCCATGGGGCAAGGGTGTGGGCCTTAAAACAAGGATGAGGCATGATCCAGCGGAGGGTGGAACCTTTATCACACTTTTTACCGTTCAGTATTAGCTGAAGCCATTATTCCCGTGCAGTTGTAGAATAGAGGAATAGGATTTAAGGCAAATACATGTGTAAAGAATGGCGGAGTAAAAGATTCATTTCGATTTGATAGGGAAAAACCCTAGGTCAGTTCGTCACACTTTTTTACGGCTCAATATTAATCGAAGACATTATCCCCATACGGTTGCGGAACGGAGGAGTAGGGTTTAAGGTAAATACACCTGTGAAGAATGACAGAGTAAAAGATTCATTCTGGCCTGATAGGGCAAAGCCCTAGGTTAGGTCGTCACACTTTTTTATGACTCTGTATTAACCGAAGCCATTATCCTCGTGCGATTGCGAAATGAAAGAGTAGGGTTTAAGTAAATACACCTGTGAAGAACGACGGAGTAAAAGATCCATTCTGGCCAATAGGGCAAAGCTCTAGGTCAGGTCGTCACACTTTTTTATGGCTCGATATTAACCGAAGCCATTATCCTCGTATGGTTGCGGAACGGAGGAGTAGGGTTTAAGGTAAATACACATGTGAAGAATGGTGGAGTAAAAGATTCATTCTGGCCTGATAGAGCAAAGCCCTAGGTTAGATCGTCACACTTTTTTATAGCTCGGTATTAATCGAAGTCATTATCCCCGTATGGTTGCGGAACAGAGGAGTAGGGTTTAAAGTAAATACACCTGTGAAGAACGACGAAGTAAAAGATTCATTCCGACCTGATAGGGAAAAGCCCTAGGTTAGGTCGTCACACTTTTTTACGACTCGGTATCAACCGAAGCCATTATCCCCGTGCGATTGTGGAACAGAGGAGTAGGGTTTAAGGTAAATACACCTGTGAAAAATGGTAGAGTAAAAGATTCATTCCCGCCTGATAGGGCAAAGCCCTAGGTCAGGTCCTCACACTTTTTATGCCTTGGTATTAACCAAAGCCATTATCCCCATGCGATTGCATAACGGAGGAGTAGGGTTTAAGGTAAATACACCTGTGAAGAACGACGGAGCAAAAGATTCATTCTGGCCATATAGGGCAAATTCCTAGGTCTGGTCGTCACACTTTTTTATGGCTCAGTATTAACCGAAGTCATTATCCCCGCGCGGTTGCAGAACAGAGGAGTAGGATTTAAGGTAAATACACCTGTGAAGAATGATAGAGTAAAAGATTCATTCCGGCCTGATAGGGCAAAGCCCTAGGTCAGGTCATCACACTTTTTTATGGCTCGGTATTAACCGAAGCCATTATCCCCGTGCGATTACAGAATGGAGGAGTAGGGTTTAAGGTAAATTCACCTGTGAAGAATGGTGGAGTAAAAGATTCATTCCGGTATTATAGGGCAAAGCCCTAGGTCAGGTCATCACACTTTTTACGACTAGGTATTAACTGAAGTCATTATCCCTGTGCGGTTGCAGAACGGAGGAGTAGGGTTTAAGGTAGATGCACTAATGAAGATTAGTGGAGTAAAAATTATTCCGATATGATCAAACGAAGCCCTGGGTCTGGTCATCACTATTTTTCCATCTTGTCTCCAAGTCAAGCTATTGTCCCCGTGTGGTGGCGGAATGGAGGAGTTGGGTTCAAGATAGATGCACTGATGAAGATTGGCGTAGTAAAAAATTATTATTCCGATCTGACCAGGCGAAGCCCTAGGTCAGGTCGTTACTATTTTTCTAGCTTGTCTCCAAGTCAAGCTATTATCCCTGTGCGGTGGTGGAACAGAGGAGTTGGGTTCAAGGTAGATGCACTGATGAAGATTGGTGGTGTAAAAAATTATTCCGATCTGACCAGGCGAAGCCCTAGGTCGTCACTATTTTTCTAGCTTGTCTCCAAGTCAAGCTATTATCCCTGTGCGGTGGTGGAACAGAGGAGTTGGGTTCAAGGTAGATGCACTGATGAAGATTGGTGGTGTAAAAAATTATTCCGATCTGACCAGGCGAAGCCCTATGTCAGGTCGTCACTATTTTTCCAGCTTGTCTCCAAGTCAAGCTATTATCCCCATGTGGTGGCAGAATGGAGGATTTGTGTTCAAGGTAGATGTACTGATGAAGATTGGTGGAGTAAAAAATTATTATTCCGATCTGACTGTTGGGTTTCCAGCATCGTGGCGAGTATGTGTTCGAACATGTTTCGTAAACATGTGCACAGCGGAAGGAATAAAATAATAAATCTACTCTATTACAACACACACATCACACACATGCATAGTACAACATGTGTAGACATAACCGTAAATTCAAATTTTGCAATAAAAGGAAACTTAAACTACGATACTTATCACGTGTACGTGATCGAGAGAAGATCACGATCCGAATCAAAATTCGGATCCAAAACGAGTCCTCAAAAACTCGCTTCTCCGGAGAGGTATTCGTCAACCGTTTGATGAATCCTTCGTCCTCCACCTATGAGGATTACCGGAGATCGAATCCCCGGTAAGGAAGGCGCTTTCGGAGCTCCAAACGTCGTCCAAATGACGCTCCGACAAGAAGGAAACAAGCTGTCCAGAAATCTAGACAGCTTTGGTGGAGACCTTGCGCCGGCCAAATAAGGAAAGCAATGTGATCACCTTGTCACCGGAGCCAAGGATGATCACCGGAGCTCCTCCGGCAGCAGCTCGACGCCGGCAAGTGGAGAAGACGACAGTAGATGGTCGCCGGTTGGAGGAGGTGGGCAGCGGCAATAGGATTGGCGCCGACTAGATGGAGAGGAGGGAGAGGTTCGGCGTCCACAATTAGGTTAGGGCTTTTGATTAGGGTTTAACAAAAACCCTTAAGCCTTATTTTATAGAGAACAAATTCTCTTAATGGTTATTGGATCATAACCAAAGGCCCGTTAACCCGCTCCATTAATTTAAGTTAAAATAAACCAAACCATGATGGTTTATTTTAAGTTAAAATGAACCGAACCAACTTTGGTTCATTCGTTTAAAACAAAACAAACCCCTTTGGTTTATTCTCCTCCGTTGGATTAGAACCAAACCATTTTGGTTCATCCATCATGTCTTCATAAGACACGGCCCATCCATGCTTCCATTGCGACTGAAACGATTTCATGCTCGCTTTTTGTTTGGTCCAACCAAACCTAGTTTCTCTCGGTCTGAGAATCTCATTCTCAAGCTTGTTTTAAATCCTTCAGATTACGCTCGTTGTGCGTGTGACCAAATAGGTTCTCGGTTTATGTTGGTCATCTATAATTAACCATTAATTATAGAACGATCATGAGTGATACCTAGTAGTACATCATGATCCCCAATTAACCGAAAAGATCAACGGTAGATCCAGAACTATTTCTGAAACCCTTCAGCAGCTCGAATGAATCGTACCCCATTCCCTTCACTCATCTTATACCCACTTGGTTCAAGACATGGTCTATAGTGTCAGTCCCCACTAGGCTGACTACGTCACACCTAGCCCAAGTATCATTTCCTCGTCATACGGATTCTAGTTACTTCACATGTATCGAAGAGTACCTTACTCTAAACATGTAATGCTTTGGACAAAGACTTTAGTAACAATCCGACGAGAGGCCATGGGTATACATCTCCTCGCAAGGAGTGGTGAATCCTTTATAGGCTATTCAAACACCTTCGATCACTTCGACTTATACCCAATCATCCCGGGTCCATATCTCCTCAGAGATGCTTGCTTAAGATGTCAAAGTATAAGTCTTCATGATCAAGATGACTTGAATACCGCAAGTCAAAGGAACATCACACTTAAGTTGCAGTAAGAACTTCATTGACATATCTATATATGCAGAGAACCATATGAAGTCTTACGACTGGTCACTCCAATGAACTAGTTACCATAACTAGCATCCACGATTAACCCCGGACATCACAATGTCTCCAGCCAGTGAGAATCAGCTACTTGGATACACCAAGGAGTATACCTCATGCTAGTCTCGACAGAATCAATGGTGTCCAAATCCATCAATTCATCGACTAGGGATAATTCCGATACATCACAATTACACATATAGAGATACTCACTAGTTGTGATCCAATCACAAATTCTCTCATGCTGTGAATCGTATCATGGACTTTCAGTAAATGAGTTTAAGATCTAATCAAATACATGAAAACATGTATACTCAAATAGTGAATCTTCATTTATCATATAAATGGTTCAAACATAAGGCGATTGCCTTAGGACATCTCTCATATATTACTAACACTGACTAGGCAAAGCCCTGGGTCAGGTCGTCACTATTTTTCCAACTTGTCTTCGAGTCAAGCTATTATCCCCGTGTGGTGGCAGAACGGAGGAGTTAAGTTCAAGGTAGATATATTGATGAAGATTGTTGGAGTAAAAAATTATTATTCCGATATGACCAAGCGAAGCCCTGGGTCCGGTCGTCACTATTTTTTCCAGCTTGTCTCTGAGTCAAGCTGCTATCCTTGTGCAGTGATGGACTTGAAGAGTTGGGTGTTAGGGAGAAGCATTTCCAAAAGTTGATGGAAGTGACAAGTCTTATTCTAATTTGTTCGAAAGAAGCTCGAGGTAAGATTATCTAGTTGTTATAGTTGAATTTCATCCCTGCATAGGGCTATATCTGAGGCAAGAGAAGGTTGTTGTGATGGGATGGTGCTAAAAAATTGAAGAGGGCGTTGACATGAGATTGACAAGTTCCTGTGTTGAAAGATTATGCTAGGATTTTTCCTTTATCTTGGAAAATTAGTGTTTAACAAGAAGAGATACATGTATAATTTTCAGAACAAGGATTTTTATTACTGCAAGAAGGGATTACATGCATAATTTCTTAAGGAAAAGTAATGCAAATACATCCTAGTATAAGGAGAACTAAGGAGCTTCGGGGATGACTCTCTCTAGAGGTAACGCTGGAGCACTACGATGATTGGACCTAGAGAGAAGTTATTTGATGCGAGACTGGTACATGAACTGATATTTTGATTATGCCCACTGGGCCACAGTCAGTTCTTATCGGAGGGAGTAGTTGCGAGTGGAGGTTGACTGCAAGCACCTCCTCAGGTCCCTCACAAGCTCTTCTAGCTCCCGTATGCGTTGTTGACCCGCGGTACATGGATCAGCGAAAGGAGAGTTGTTGCCTTGCTCTGACGAGTTTTCCATTTAGAAGGTAGGAGAAGGAAGGAGTATGCGAGTAGAGGGTGGTGTCGAAAGTTTTTATAGAAGAGAGGGGGGATTGATTTTCCCTATTGGGAAACGGAGAAAAAGTTGATAGGATGGGAAGACGTGGGGCAGTATTGGGATACTTGGATGCGTTAATTGTGAAATGACTATTCGGATCCCACAACAAAAGTAAATATTTGGCTGGTGCAATCCGATCATAATGCAGCAATTTTCTTGTGATGCTTCCCAATTTAGTTGTACGTTGCTAGCCCTTTAGAAGGGGTCAAGTATTAAAATAGCTATTTTGCAGTAAGGGTTCGGATGATGGGGGTGGTTATGTTGGACTTAATATTCTTTTATTTTTCATATATATATATATAATAAATACTACAATCAACTAGGACTTTATTATTTACAAAGATCGGATTGTGCTGGAAGAGCCAGCAGAAGACTTCTCTCCCGAATGGGATGACCAGGAGGAATGTCAACTGGGGGAAGAGGAGGAAGCTCCGCTAGGGGAGGAATAACATTAGTCGCTGGAAGGGAAGGAAGGTCGATTGGTGGAGGAGGAAGACCCCTTGTAAGCTGTAGCAGGGTGGCAAGGGGGTTCCATACCCGATTGCCACAAGAAGGGAAAGGAGGTCGGAAGGACTTCCTGGCATCTGGAGCCACGATATTGATAGGAGTTTGAGTAGGTGGAGGCTAGTACGCTGAGGTCGCTGTAGAATGGGTATCTGAATCATCAAACGAGTCTGAGTCGGAACTTATGCTAATAGGGAGTGAAGAGGAAGCCATGGAAGTGGGATGAAAGCAAGAGGGCTTGTGGTAGATATTTATAGAAGGGAATGAACATCAATATCCCTCCTTGGAAAAAGGAGAAGAAGGCGAAAGGTTGAACGTAGTAATTGAAGGGTTAGTGTCGGGAATAGTATGAACATTAACCTTAATGTGGCTAGTCATATCCTCATTTAATTAAGGGGATAAGAGTTATCCGAACCGGCCCGAGTGACTCCTCGGGTGAAGTAAAGTAGTAGTTGACTGACACCAAGAGAGTTTCTGGTTAGGGGTAGTTAGGCATAGTAAAGGAGAAATATCCGTTTAACTCAGGAAAAAGAAAGAATTGCAAGCTATTTTATCAAATGTCAATATTTTATATTTATAAATCTTTCAGTACAATTCCTAGAGATTAAGAATTACAACTCGAAGACCTTGTCAGGATATTTTGCTATGGCGGCCTCCACATCTAAATAACTAATGTCTATCCCTAGAGGAGGATGGCCCTGGGCGGCGTGTTGTTCGTGGGCCCCTTCGAAGCCTAACATGAATAGTTCCGCCCCTTTGTCGGCTTACTTTGTCCTCAACTCTTCCTCCCGCTCTTTCCATTGAGTTTCGTTGTTGGCCACCTGATTAGCAAGAGCGTCTCTTTCTTTGGCAACCGCTATAGTGTGTTGGCCAAGGGAGGTTATGGCTTCAGAGTGTTCCTTTTGCAACGCCCATAGTTGTCCTGTAATGTCTATCAATGCCCTAGCAAAGCCAGATACTTTAGAGGAGAGGCTTTCCACTTGGGCTCGGCATGCTAATAAGGAAGCCTCCAAAGCTTCATTAGTCGATTGAGCTTGTAGGAGGGAAGCCGAGGATTAGGATGCTCTAGCCTCTGCCTTTTTGAGTTGAACTTTGTGCGCTAACAGTTCCTGGGCCAGGGCATTGACATGTTGAATCTTGTCAGTTTGCAGGAACAACTGGTGATGAAAGGCATTGTTCTTCTTCAGAATTTCTTCCCTTTCACGCCCAACTGTCGCTAATTGGGTCGTTAACTCTTCACAACCAGCAGCTAAAGTAGCCTCCCGCTGTTTACTTTCAGCTAACTGTTGGGCTAGCTTTTTCTGCTGAGCTTGGGAGGTGCTATGGCGAGTAGTCATCATAGACTAGTACTCGACCAAGTGTCGTGTTGTTTCATTATAATCAGTGACTATCTGGGGAAGAGGAAAATATGTTGTGAAGGTGAGTACCAGAGTATCTTAAGTACAAGGAGGGTAAGAGAGTATACCTCTGATATGTGTTTTCGCATGCGCTCGTAGGGGTCTTGCATGCCTGATTGGAGGAAAATTTTTACCTCCTCTGTACTATGGATCTTGAGCATATACCTTGAAGTAGTAGTAGGAGGTTTTAAAGGGAGAATATCTCCCATGGGAAGAGAAGGTTCTTCAGTAGGGATGGGGAGGTCAAAAGGAGCAAAATTAGAGGGGGGAGAAAGTGAAGGAGATAGCTCTATAGGGGATGGAAGAGGAGAAGAAGATGTAGGAGGGTCAATTCCTCTGCCTGGAAAAGAAGGAGAGGAAGAAGGGGGTAGCAAAGGAGAATGTTCTTCGCGGGTAAGTGAGGGGAGGACCGAAGACTATATGTCCTCCCCTGTAGGTTTAGAAATGACAAGGTGGCGGCGTCTATTAAGTTTTAAGGGAGGAGGAGTAGATGAATGAGAGGAGGAGAATGATGGAAGGGTGGAGGAGCTGGGAGCACTCCCCTTGCATGGGTGGAGCTTTTTTCGAGGAGAAAAGGAGAGAATAGGGGATTTTCCACTAGCCCGTTTCTTCAAAGGCTTCTTAGCAACAATAATTTTTCTCCGCTGACCAGGGCCTTCTGCATCAGGTCGTCTGCAATACAAGACATCTAGAACAATAGTTAGTAGCAGTAAAAGTTAGTAGGTGGTGTATACTAAGGGTATCCAGTGTCCTACCTATGACAACTGGATCATCTAGAGGAAAGGGGGACAACTCATAGTAGCTCAGGAGGTAAGTGTCCAGTAGGTGGTTCGAGTTGTAGTGGTGTTCCTTCAACAACTGGTAGACCTCCATAAAAGGGCATTGGAGTCTACAATCTTGGAAAGAGGGCAAGTTCAGAAGGGTCATCTTCCAAGTTTCAGAGTAAGGAAGGGGAGTAGAAAGTTGGGCGAAGAAGTATGAGTCCCTCTAACCTTTGTGGGAAGAGGGTACGTTGACAAGAAATTGACATTCAGAGCGGCTAGCAAAATAAAAGGTGCCCTCTTTGGAATATTTCAACTGGAAAAAGATAGTGAAATAGTAATAGGGACAAGGTGAGCCCTAAGTGTTTAAAAACTATTACAACACCTGTCAATATTCGGAAGACATTGGGGGCTAATTGGTTAACAGGTAATTGGTAGAAGCCTAATAGCTCAAAGTAGATAAGGGGCACAGGTAGTTGAAGGCCATTTGTTAACTGCTCGGAGAATAAGCAGTGATAGCCGGGGGGAGGACGATGTGGTTGGAAGGAGTTAGAAACAAAATGACAGTTTATAGTAGGAGATATAAACAAGTCTTTAGCATCGAAAAAGTAGTGGTGACTATGTATACGCATGATGGTATCTTCGTACCAAGGGATTGGTCTAGAGTTTTTCGAAGCCATAATCGAGAAGAAAAGAGAGAACTTACTTGTGGTTGAGGAGAGACGTTCGTTTGGAAGAAATAAAACTCCTAAGGGCTAGGAGTTTAAGCATAGGATAGTCACCGACAAAACCCGTCGAAGGAAGAAGAAGAGTTGAGGTTAGGGAAGAAGAAATTGTCACGTGAAGACTAACTTATTAAGGGTTTTGGCTTTTAAACTTCCCTCTAGAAATGGGGAAGAATGATCTATTAAAGAATGATCTACTAATATATCTAGTAGGCATGGGAGTATAAAGAGTGCTTTCAAACTTAATCCTATGTCTCTCAGTGGGGAACCTAATGTCCATACATAGAGTAGAAGATGACTCAGCCTCAATTGCTCTTCTTTTATCCCTAATTAAATTACAATAATTTAATATTTATGGAAAAATAATGGAAAACAGAGTTTAGAATTGTTACCTCGACATTATAGATGATATTCTAGAAGAGATTTGACGACCTAGATGCTTTGAAGAGTTGGAAAAGGGTGTTTGGCGGCTGTTTTAGGGTTGTTGTGAGTCGACATGGCCCTGCAGAGTCAAGTCGACTGGAAATATTTCAGTTGACTGAATTCAAGTCGACTAGACTTTTGCTAGTCGACTGTCATAAATTTACCATTTACTATGTCAGTTTCCCAATCAACTGTATTATCTTGAGTCGACTACAATAGACCTAACACTTATCTATCGTTGTATTCCAGTCGGCTGGATTAGTTTCAGTCAATTGGAGTCACATTTTTTTTACCTTTTCAAGGTTTGGAGGCAACTGAACTTGATTCAGTTGACTCTTTTTAAGTCGACTGGAAATATTCCAATTGACTGGAATCGATTAATTTTAATTTTGGTTAATTTTTATGGTTAATTAGGTTTAGTTAATTTGATTATGTTGATTACGTTGATTGATTGATTAAATTTGATTTAATTCATTAAGTTGAAATGGTTAAGTTGAATTGATTAAAGTGGTGGAGTTGAATTAATTAAGATGATTAATTTGAATTGAATAAGATGATTAAGTTGAATTTATAAGATGGTTAAGTTGAATTAATAAGATGTTTAAGTTGTATTGATTAACATGATTAAGTTGAATTGGTTACGATGATTAAGTTGAATTGATAAGATGGTTACGTTGAATTGCATTGAGTTGATTAAATTATTTAAGCTTGGTTAAGTTCTAAATCATCTCACCCGAGCTAAGTTTTCAATACACATTAATCCTATGAGTTTTGTGAGATGAGGATTTATTTTTATCTTAATTAATTTCAATGAACAATTTCAAAGTTTTTAAATTTGTGTTAGATTCATGCTTAGCTTGAGCTAATCAAGTAGGTTTTCCTAGCATTGACTTCCAAGTCGCGGCGAGGCATATGACCTTCTTGGATATCGAATGGACCACTTCCTAGACAAAGTCAATGAAGGAATCAAATACTTGACTCACTTTGGACTAAGCTTTGGTCTAACTAGTTAAAGACTTAGTGAGTTAGCTTCGATCAGTTCCACTCGACTTAGTGCACCATCGTGGCGAGAAATATGACCTTCTTGGATATCAGATGGACCACTTTCTAGACATGCACCTTGAAGAGTTTCCCTAACTTACTATCAGTTCACTTCATCTTAGTACTAGGTTGTTCAAGTTTAAACTACTTTATTTTCTATCTAGTCCATTCTAAATTAAGCAAGTAAAGTAAACTAAGACATGCAAGAGTTTAACTAAATAAATAAACAAGCAAAGTGTTTGTTCCCCCAAAGTGATAACTTGGTTGAGTTTTGTTCACTAAGTGAACTTGATGGTAGGACCTGTGCGCCCGCTAGAGGGGGGGGGGGGTGAATAGCGTCGTGCTCGTTCGATGATGGAATTCATTGCGTTTGTCTCTACAATTTCGTTAGCGCAGCGGAAATAGAAATAATACAATAACGAAACAAAACAAACACAATTCACAACACGAGATATAATGTGGTTCGGAACCGAATGGTTCCTACTCCACGGATCGAGCTCTAGTGATGCACACACACTCACTAATCACAAATACTCCTTCTCCACACAAGTCGGAGGTGGAGAAACCTCGTACAATAGTTTACAACAATAAACTAAGTACAATAAGAAATTACAATGAAATACAATGCAATACAAGCAAAGAAATCACTTTACAAATGCCTTTAGATTGCTTGAATGCTTGGTAGCTTGACTTGCACTTGGAGACCCTGATTTGCAGCAGCAAATCATCCCAAAAGCCCTCAAGAAACCATACCATTTTCCTCCATTACGAGCTCCTTATAAAGCTTCAATCTGTGCTGGAAAAAGTCGATCAGTCGACTGGTCGGTACCATCAGTCGACTGATGCTAATGTTGTCGTGAGACAACGACTAGATCCACGCTGGATAAGTCCAACGGATCTATCATCAGTCGACTGATGATACCCATCAGTCGACTAATGGAGCCTTCACTCGACCAGTCGAGTCTCGACTCCATTTGTACCCGATTTCATGAGCACCAGTCGACTGATCACAAGATCAGTCGACTGCTCAGCCCACCAATTGACTACCCACCTATGGAAGTCGACTACTAGAGCAATTCTCGTAGTCAAACCCTAGTTGACTCAGTTTAGTCGATTGGCACACCTCAAACATGAGGTTTTAGCCCAAGTATGGTTCCCCCATACTTGCTAGACCACCCTTAGCCTAGACCTAAGCCTTCTAGCCACCTCCATCAGCCTCATGCCTCTGGGATCGCTCCAAGTCATCCATGACTTGTTCATCCATCGTGCTAGCCTTCAGGTGCTTCCATCGGCTATGTCATGCTAACGGTGTCTACACCGCCAAGGCACATTGGACTTATGCTGCCAAGACTCCGCTTGGACTTTACGCCGCCAACCATTGGACTTAAGCTGCCAAGACTTTACCCTTGGACTTTACGCCGCCAATATCAAACCCCTTGGACTTCTCAAATGCTAAGACTCAAGCTTGGACTTTCCCTTGCCAACCCATGTTGGACTTTCCATGCCACGACCCATGCTTGGACTTTCCATGTCAAGTACCCATGACTTGGACTTTACTTTGCCAATACCCATGCTTGGACTTTCCCAAATGCCAAGTGTCCCACTTGGACTTTCCCATGACAATTATATTGTCATATGTTTTTGTCTAACATCAAAATATCTCTCGAGCCAATCTCGATTCCTGGTCAATCGTGACCTGAGCCGATTGCACAAAAAATCTCGCCCTTTTTGATGTTTGACAAAAACAAAACAACCATTTGAGTTAGACCATCTAACTCAAAAACTCCTTACCAATTATCCCAAATTGATAATTTAGCCTTCTCCAAAATATTCTCCCCCTTTTTGACTAACATCAAAAAGGTTATCTCTCCAAGGAGGTCAATGTCTAATGTCCCAATGAGATCTTACAATCTCCCCCTTGGTCCAAAAATACTTAGGATGCTTACCATCTTCTTAGTGATAAGTCTCATATCACTCAAGAGAGGCAATCCTATACTCTCTCCCAATTTCCAAATTGGATTTCTCAAAAACCCATCAATTTTTCCAATTGATGTCCTTCTTCCCTTCAAGAAGAAAAACACATTCATCATCCCAAGATGGATACCTCCCCCTAAAGGCTTGCTCCCCCTTGACCATTGCACTAACAATGTCCTTGGGAAGTCCCTAAGCCAATAGGAACTCTAAACTATCAAAATTAAGGCTCAAAGTTCATATCCAATGGACTCTTCCACCCTTAAATTTGATACTTTGACCTAACACCTCTCCAAATTCATATCCAATGGATTTTTACCCTTTATAATGCTTTCCAAAGCATATCCTAGGGTTAGAAGTAGTTAGGAACCTTTACCATGGCTGAAAATGGGCTAAACAACCTTGTTTTTCCAAAAATCAGCTTGGCAGTCGACTACTTACAGTAATCACGATCACACACTACATCACCAATCGCCACTTATAGGCTGATCGATAATAAATTTCAATTTCGATTATCGAGTTGAATTTCATAAAATCATAAGTAATTCTACGTATATCGAAAAATCACAAAATTTGATACGTATATTACTTATAGTCAATACAATGGGTGAAAAATATTTGAAAATTATTTTACCCATAAAATATCGAAATTGATACAAAATCCAAAAGTGAAGAAAAACTTCATTGTTTTAGCTCACTTTGTATCAATCTCATCAATGGTGATTACTATCAAAAGATAGGCTTCACTAAGGTTTTCTAAAATGATTTTAAAATGTTTTCAAAATCTTATTTTGGATCATATTCCTTGGGCTCAATGTACATGACTTGTACACAAGCTTTCCCAATGATCCACAACTCATATAAGATGAGTTTGAGTTCACCTAAATGCAAAAACTATGCACCTTGAACTTAACTCATATCCTAGCATCTCACATGTATCTAGGGTGTATAAATACACATACATGTCAATGTGATGTGAGATGTGAGTTTTGTTCTCCCTAATCTAGGGTTTCATGCATTTTCTAAGGCAACTCTACTTGATTCTCTTATAAATGGGACTTCAAGTCATGTCAATTGTCCTTAACTCAATTTTAATCAAATGCATGAATGATTATGGTATTAATGATGATATAAATAAGCATATGCTCATAATCATGATGTCATGGCATAATATGAAATCTAAAAACACATGACATTAATCCTTAATCCTAAAAACATGATCATGGCATATAAATGCTAGAAATAAATATGATGTCATGGCATGTTATATGGCAAATCAAGGCATGTCAAATAAAAAGTATAGGTATAATAATACCTAAATTTTAATATTAATTACCTTTTGAGATAATTAAGTATATTTTTTCCATATTCCTATTAATCTCCCTAGTGTGCCAAAAACCCAAAATGACACACTAAGACTCTAAACCCTAAGTTGTGCCAATTTGATTGATTTATCAAACATCATAATTAATATTGGCACATCCTAAAAACCTTTAGGATTCAAATCAAACCACATTCCCAAGGTAACCATAACCTTGAAAATGACCTAAAGTGTCACCTTTACCATGGTTAGGTTAACTATCCTTCCATTTAAAGTTGGCACACCCTAACCCATTTAGCATGAATCAATCACGCTCTTAGGAACCCAAAACCTATTTGAGCTCCTAGGGTTAATTAGGTATTCCTTAGGGATGACCTCCCTAGATACCCTCCTAATGACCCTCCTAGGCATAGAAGCCTTGGTCATTGTGGTCTTGCCATGGTTAACCTTAGGGATTGCCTCCCTAATAACCTTCTTAGTGGCCACCCTAGGTTTCCTAGAAACCCTAGCCACTAGGCACTTACCATGGTTACTCTTAGGGATAACTTCCCTAGTAACCTTGGTCTTCCTAGACCTAGTTAGTGTTCCATAATCTAATGGAACACTATGATAAGCCACCTTAGGCTTAGGTTTGTGACCCAAATCTTTCTTGCCCTTGGTTGACTTTTGTCTTTTAGGTCCTAGGTGTTGACTTTGAGATTTTGACCCTTGACTTTGACCTTGACCATTAGACCCTTGCATTTGATTTTGCATAGTCTTGAGGGTCTTTTCTAATTTCTCAAGCCTTGATCTCAAGGCTTGGTTCTCTAATTCTAATTGCCCAATTTTAGAATTTTGATTAGGTTCTTGGGCATGGGACTTCCTAGGCATATGCCTAGTCCATTTAGGGTTGAGACCTAGATGCTCTTGTATTTTCCTAATAGATTCCCTAGGTATGACATTTTTAGGGACATTAGTCCCAAATTTTTCCTTCTTTGAAAAGTAGGCATTCTTAGCCCCTAGACACAATTCCTTATTTCTAGCATGCTCTTTATGATAGATAGCAAGATTGCTAAAATTATTTCTAGCATGTTTTTTGACATTATTTGAATAAGGAGCTTTATTTAAAAATACCTTAGGGTTAGCTTTGGAAGCTCCCCCTACTTGTGTAGCTCCTTCTTGCCCCTTCTTCTTCCCTCTTGGGCATTGACTCCGGTAATGTCCCGGTACCCGGCATTTGAAGCAAATCACTTGCTCCTTGCTCTTTTGTGTTGAGGGACCGACATCTTTGACTTTTGGCGCCGGTGGAGCTTTTCTTATTCTCTTTGGGCACTTGCTCTTATATTGCCCAAATTTCCTACACTCAAAACACATAATGTTATTTTTATTTTGAATTACGGTGTTTGAGTTACCTATGGTGGTGGTAGGTGCTGGAATTGAAGCTTCTTCATCTTGACCGGATGTGGAAGCTTCTTCTTGTTGCTCCGGAGTAGAAATTCTTTCCTCCCCCTCAATCCTAGAGGTGGAGGTTTCCTCTACTTCTTCCACCTCCTCTTCCACCGATCCGGAAGTTGACTCCTCTTCAACTTTCGACTCCTCAAGTTCTTTAGATGATGATGTATTTGCTTGAGCTTGAGAGCGTGAGCACTCCTCCTCTTCTTCTTCTTCTTCTTGGATTGATGATGGATTTTCATGGAGCTTTGTCACTTGGCTCCACAACTCCTTAGCATCCATATAGTCCCCTACCATACACACAATATCATTAGGGACCAAATCAAAAATAAATTTTACTACCTTCATGTTTTTCTCGAAGGCTTGAATTTGATCTTCACTCCATCTCTTCTTTTTGAGGAATCCACCTTTTGGTCCTCTTGGATACTCAAATCCTTCCATTAATAGGGACCATTCCTCAAGGTCTCTCATCATCAAAAAAATCTTCAATTCTTTTCTTCCAAGAATTGAAGCCTTCTTGTCCGTATAGGGTGTAGGGCACCGGTGTGTTGATGTCCCGACCTAGTTGTTTTTGGACTTCCATCTTTACCCTCTAGCGTGCTCCTTTAGTTGTTAAAATTCAAGAGCGACCTCGCTCTGATACCACTTGTTAGGACCTATGCGCTCGCTAGAGGGGGGGGGTGAATAGCATCGTGCTTGTTCGATGATGGAATTCGTTGCGTTTGTCTCTACAATTTCGTTAGCACAGTGGAAATAGAAATAATACAATAACGAAACAAAACAAACACAATTCACAACACGAGATATAACGTGGTTTAGAACCGAATGGTTCCCACTCCATGAATCGAGCTCTAAAGAGCTCTAGTGATGCACACACACTCACTAATCACAAATACTCCTTCTCGACACAAGTCGAAGGTGGAGAAACCTCGTACAACAATTTACAACAATAAACTAAGTACAACAAGCAATTACAATGAAATACAATGCAATACAAGTAAATAAATCACTTTACAAATGCCTTTAGATTGCTTGAATGCTTGGTAGCTTGACTTGCACTTGGAGACCCTGATTTGCAGTAGCAAATCGCCCCAAAAGCCCTCAAGAAACCATACCATTTTCCTCCATCACGAGCTCCTTAAAAAGCTTCAATCTGTGCTAGAAAAAGTCGATCAGTCAACTGGTCGGGACCATCAGTCGACTGATGCCACTGTTGTCGTGAGACAACGGCTAGATCCACACTGGATAAGTCCAACAGATCTATCATCAGTAGACTGATGATATCCATCAGTCGACTGATGGAGCCTTCACTCGACCAGTCGAGTCTCGACTCCATTTGTGCCCAATTTCATGAGCACTAGTCGACTGATCACAAGATCAGTCGACTGCTCAGCCCATCAGTTGACTACCCACCTATGGCAGTCGACTACTAGAGCAATTCTCGTAGTCAAAACCTAGTTGACTCAGTCTAGTCGACTGCCACATGACACCAGTCGATTGACACACCTCAAACATGAGGTTTTAGCCCAAGTATGGTTCCCCCATACTTTCTAGACCACCCTTAGCCTAGACCTAAGCCTTCTAGCCACCTCCATCAGCCTCACACCTCTCGGATCCCTCCAAGTCATCCATGACTTGTTCATCCATCGCACTAGCCTTCAGGTACTTCTATCAGCTATGTCATGCTAACAGTGTCTACACCACCAAGGCACATTGGACTTATGCCGCCAAGACTCCGCTTGGACTTTATGCCGCCAACCATTGGACTTATGTTGTCAAGACTTCACCCTTGGACTTTACGCCGCTAATATCAAACCCCTTGGACTTCTCAAATGCCAAAACTCAAGCTTGGACTTTCCCTTGCCAACCCATGTTGGACTTTCCATGCCAAGACCCATGCTTGAACTTTCCATGCCAAGTACCCATGACTTGGACTTTACTTTGCCAAGACCCATGCTTGGACTTTCCCAAATGCCAAGTGTCCCACTTGGACTTTCCCATGATAATTATATTGTCATATGTTTTTGTCTAACATCAAAACATCTCTCGAGCCAAGCTCGAGTCCTGGTCAATCGTGACATGGGCCGATTGCACCAACACTTGACTCTTGGGAATCCAAAATTGCTTTGGTCCAACTTGGTTGACTAAGCTAGCCTTAGGAACCCATGCTTGGACTTGATGCTTAGCGTTTCGGCTAAGTAATGACATGTATGATTTATATGAGGATTTAGCTTTGTGTCCGAGTTCGACCTTATTGTACACGACTCGTTGGGATCCAAGCATCATGTTTAGATACTTGGAGCCCAAGGTGAACCTTTCCAACATTCTGATAAGATCTCCTACTTGCCTTTTTAGGACCGAGTTCTCTTCCTCAAGATTTGCAACTTGAGTTGAGTCTCTATCCTCAATTTGGCAAGTCGAAGTCTTCAAGTTTACTTGCACCTTAAGTACTTGAACTTCCTTAATGAGTGAGTCTACTCAGTTCTCGGACTTAGCTAATTTCCTACCTAGGCATGCAATTATGTTGTATAGTTTATCTTCTAAAGGAGAAGTTACCTCGTCTAGTCTTTCAAAAATAGATGCGGATCCGTGGCTTCTCTCGGACTCGAATTTGGACTCGGAGCTTGATTCGGCTTCGGAGCTTGATTCGGCCATGAATGCTATGAAGCTTCTCTTTGTCTCTTCTGCATCCGACTCTTCCGAAGATGATTCGTCCCAGGTTGCCTTAAGTGTTTTCTTCTTCTTTTCATTTTTAGGCTTTTCTTCCTTTTTTAGATTTGCGCACTTACTTGTAGTGACCTTTTCCGTTGCATTCGTAACGAGTTACTTCTGATCTAGGTCTTGGCTTGTTGTCGACAACCTTTTTGGCATCTTTCTTTGTAAATTTTTTTCTCCCGTTGAACATTTTCCAGACCATGTTTGCGATTTCTTCCTCTCCATTTAGGTCTGACTCTGACTCATTTTCGGACTCACTCTTTGTTTTTCTTTCCTTTTTAGTCAAACCTGCCACTAAAGCAATACCATTCTCGGTTTGACCCGAGTTAGCTTGTTCGTATAGTTTGAGTTTGCAAAATAGTTCATCTAATCTAACTAAGAAAAGGTACCTGGAGACCATATAGGCATCAACGATGGATGTCCATAAGGCGTTCCTCGGGAATGCCTTAAGTGTAAATCTAGTTACATCCTGATTTTTTATTTGATATCCTATTAGATGAAGTCCATTTAATATATCTTTTATTCTAGTGTAAAGTTGACTAGCACTTTCATTTTCATGCATTTTACAATTAAAGAGTTTATTGAGTAACATATCTTGTTTAGCTATTCTAGTATCATTAGTGTCTTTGTGTAATTCAATTAACTTATCCCAAAGTTCCTTATAATTTTCAAAGGGACCGACTCTATTGAGCTCTTCTTTGGTAAGTCCACATTGTAAGGTGTTAAGGGTCTTGTAATCGACTTAAGCTTGTTTCCTTACATCCGCGGTCCATTTCTCTGGTTCTAACAACTCTCCCGAGCCATCTACCAGAGAGATGAAACATTTCCTAATTGAAAACCATACCTCGAGGTCAGTTTTCAGGTAACACTCCATTCGCCTCTTCCAATAAGAAAAGTCCTCTCCGTTAAAGAGAGGAGGGTGAACGGTGTTGTACCCTTCTAGGTGTTAGTGAAAGCCCTAGAGCCAATCATGTGATGGTTATTGTATGGACTTTGTTGTATCATATTCCTATTTATAAAGGCATTTCTTCATGGTTATTATACTTACTTGTATTGGTGCCAAATAACTAAGTATAATAACATCCCTGAGTAGAAGTTTCTTATCTATATCAATCGATTGGTTGAATCGATAATGATATGATATAGAGAATACTACTCTTAATCATTCCTAGTCAAGTATTAACATTCAGGGACAATGTTAATGCATAGAGACTAGCATGTAGGTCAACTCGATGACTTGATCTCACAAGTCATGGATATGAGATATCAAGTTGACACATGGGTATACATTGGAGAATGTATACTGAGTGACCCGCCATGAGAAAGTATCATGGATCATTATATGAGTGTCATATACTTTCTCATGTGACTATTAGTATGACTATTAGTCCTTGGACCTGAAGTCACTATGGTTCCCTACATAAAGAGTTGCGTACTTTGGCTTGGTCAAACGTCACCCGTAAATGGGTGGACTATAAAGGCGATTACTGGGTATGTAATAAATTATGCGGAGGGATGTGAGTGATGTAGATGAGATCTATCCCTCCTATATGACGGGAGTGACATCATGATTCTTGATAGAGTGAGACCACTAAGTGCATGACCATGCCCAAATGAGTCAATTTGAGATATTGAGCTCATTTGATTAGAGTGAGTCTACTTGAAGTTCAAGATATAGATTGTACAGAGGATTGTTGGATCGAAGCGGATCGCTAGAGGGGGGGGGTGAATAGCGATAAAACTTTTTTTTCGAGTTCGTATCAAAAACCGAGTAGATAATTAATTGCAACAGAAATGTAAATGTAAAGTAAAAAGAGACAAAGGAGTTTTACTTGGTTCGTAGCCTTCGGCTACTACTCCAAGGCCCTAGCGGTCCTCGACCACGTACGGAGGGCAAAAACACTAAAGAACTCCTCCCCGTTAGAGGTAGGAGTTTAATCGATACAAGTAAAGCACAAAGCTTGAGGTAGAGGGACACTCCCCCTCTCCTCGTTACGATAAAAGCTCCGAAAATGAAAGTACTAAACTGAAATAAAACTCTAACTGACGTAATAAAATGAAAACAAATAAACCTAGACGTCGGAGAAGAAGCACTTCGTTGTCGGAGAAGTTGTAGCTATGCGGAGGCTTTTCGAAGCTTAGAATTGATGATGAAACCCTAGGTTTGGCCCTCCTTTTATAGCCTTTGAGCCCCTTTTCGAGAGGAACCCTAGCCAATCAAAATTGAGCACCAATCTCCTTGAAATGGGGTGATAAGCCTTGACTCCTCGAAGCTGATCATTGACCATCAGTCGACTGATGGCCATCATCAGTCGACTGATGGCAGCATCAGTCGAATGCTGACCTCAGGCAGTCGACTGTTTGATGGTAGTCGAGTCCTCCAAGCTGGCAGTCGACTGATGCTAGCTGCAAGGCAAAGTTAGCTCAAAGAAAACATTATTACGATGGCCTTCGACCGTCCGATCTCGACCTAGACCATCGATGAGATGTCATTGGTCGGATCTACGCTTAAGACCATCCCCGTAAGGAGGATACGACCTCACTTACGCTCGCACACACGAGCTTACCTCGATACTTACCATGTCGCTTTTGCTTTCGGCCTTCCACTCGATTCCTTCGGCTCCCTCCGAAGTCACTCGAGTGTCGCCCGACCACCCGGCTTCCTCCGGGTGTCGTTAGCCTTCAACTCCAGCTTTAGCAATCTTCTGCACACTCGATTCAGCTCGTGAGATAACGACATGAGCTTAACTTTGTATCGTTTGCTATAATCAAAACTCAGGTTCGACTTAGGTGTCTACTGCACCAACAATCTCCCCCTTTTTGATTTATGGCAAACCCACATACAAAGTTAAGTAAATATCAAGCATGAAGAATAATATGCATTAGAAACAAACAAAAGATTAAGTTGGAGTAGTAAGGATTTTCTTCAAGTACTCCCCCTTGAGGAAACCTCCCCCTTGACCGAGGGTGAGTCTTGAAGAAAGACCTTAATCCTCCCCTTGAGGGTTGCTTTAAGTAATTACTTAAAGTTGGCCTTAGTAAAACGTTAAGTTAAGAGTTCTTCTTAACTTGGCCCTTTCTCCCCCTTAAGTAAAACATTAAAAATAAGTAAAACGTTGATGGCACAAATAAGTTTAAGTTAAGAATTCTCTTAACTTGGCCTTTAATAAGTTTTCAAAACTTAAAGTTAACTTTTGGTTTAAATATAAAGTAAGAGTTAAACCAAAAAATTTAAAAATTTGACCCCTTAACTTTGGCCTTTTTCTCCCCCTTTTGCCAAATATCGAAAAGAGTGAGGGTGTATGTGGAAAACAAAAATAAGTGTTAAATTTAAAGTCCAAGCATGTTCCACATTATTTTGAAAATAATATATTGAAAATAAGTTCATCTATAAAATGTTCGACTCATATCTGGCTTGATTGATATAAAAGATCAACCAGTCCTTGTCAGAGTCGGTTAGTATGTATGATTATACTCCGTGGTTCATGGCGATGCACTAGCTCTACATCTGGAACCAGGAGTAAGGTCCTAACATCTCACGCCCATCTACGTGGCTAAGTACACAAACACATTAGTCCTATATGTTGTGAGATGTATTGTCTCCTTAAATCTATAGGTGCATGATATCTAAGGTATGTCCTATGCTAGTTCCATGAAAATGAAATTTAAGAAATAGTAGTAAGAAAATATAATCTACAAGTTCCTATTCTATTACACACATGCCCAATTTTCGTCTTAATAGACTAAATTCGGCTTCGGGTAGGGGTTTAGTAAATAGGTCTGCTAAGTTAGACTTCGATTCGACGTATTCGAGTTGTATGGCTCCGTTGGCCATATGTTCTCGAATGAAATGGTGTTTAACCTCTATATGTTTGGTCCTAGAGTGACATATAGGATTTTTAGTAAGGTTAATTGAACTAATGTTATCTACGTGGAGTTTTGTGTTCGTAAAGTCTAACTTAAAGTCGCGGAGAGTGTGCTTCATCCAAAGAAGCTGAGTGACACACTCACCCATCGTGATGTATTCGGCTTCGGTGGTAGATAAGGCAACACAGTGTTGCTTCCTACTGCACCAACTCACTAGACTCAAGCCGAGAAGTTGACAACAACCACTCGTGCTCTTTCTATCGAGCTTACTACCGACATAGTCCGAATCGGAGTATCCGGTTAGTTCGAACTCAGTAGATCTAGGATACCAAATACCGACATTAAGTGTACCCTTTAGATATCTAAGGATGCGCTTGACTAGAGTTAGGTGAGACTCCTTGGCACAGGTTTGAAACCTGGCGCACATACTTACTGCAAATAAGATATCAGGTCGGCTTGCAGTTAAGTAAAGGAGACTCCCTATTACGCTCCTATAGTATTTTAAATCAATTTGGTTTCCGATTATATCTTCTTCTATATTAACATTTGTTGCCATTGGGGTATTAATAATTTTAGCATCTTGCATTCCAAAGCGTTTAATTAATTCCCTAGTATATTTGCGTTGATGTAGGTATATTCCATCTTTAGTTTGTTTAATTTGTAATCCTAAGAAGAAACTTAATTTGCCTATTAAATTCATTTCAAATTCGCTTTCCATAAGTGAAATAAACTCATTTAGTAGGATTGAGTTGGCGGTTCCGAAAATAATATCATCTACGTAGATTTGGGCTATGAATATGTCTTTACCTAAGGTTTTTACGAAAAGGGTTGGGTCAACTACACCTTGGTTAAAATCTTTGGACTTAAGATAAATCGGAAGTCTCTCGTACCAAGCTCGAGGAGCTTGTTTAAGTCCATAGAGAGCTTTCTTTAACCTAAGGACATGGTCGGGTTTGTCTAAACTTTCGAAACCGGGGGGTTGACTAACATAAACTTCTTCTTTAATGTATCCATTTAAGAATGCAGATTTCACATTCATTTGAAACAACTTAAATCCTCGATGTGCTGCATATGCTAATAGCATT
Source organism: Wurfbainia villosa (assembly GCA_025175895.1). Taxonomy (NCBI): domain Eukaryota; kingdom Viridiplantae; phylum Streptophyta; class Magnoliopsida; order Zingiberales; family Zingiberaceae; genus Wurfbainia; species Wurfbainia villosa. Next base: position 40,516,147 of record CM046006.1, read on the forward strand.
CGAATGGACTCTAATCTAGCTACTGGGGCATAGGTCTCGTCGTAATCTAAACCTTCGACTTGACTAAACCCTTTAGCAACTAGTCTAACTCTATTTCTAACTACTTCATTTGTATCATCAATTTTATTTCTAAACACCCACCTTGTTCCAATGATTGTTTTATCTTTAGGTGGTGGTACTAATTCCCATACTTCGTTCCTAGTGAATTGAGCCAACTCTTCTTGCATTGCAATAATCCAATCGGGATCAAGAAGAGCTTGGTCAATAGTTTTGGGTTCAATTTTAGAAATCAAAGATATTTGACTAAGGTTTCTGTATGAGGCTCTAGTTCGAACTCCTAGACTTGGATCACCTATCACTTGGTCGATAGGATGATTCGTTTGAGTCCTAGTTGGATTTGGGTTTGAGTCTACAACTTGATCCATAGGATGGCTTGTTTGAGTTCTAGTGGTTGGAGTCATCTATCACTTGATCAATAGAATGACTTGGTTGACTTAGGTTAGGATTAACACTAGACCTGATCTCCGGATTAGAGTTAGGTCTAGTATGAATCGGCTCGCTAATTGGGGTTGCCGGGGGTTTTGTAGGTTCATGTCCTTCATCGAATACTACATTGATAGTTTCCTCGACTCTAAGGGTGTCATGGTTATATACTCTATAAGCTCTACTTGTAGTCGAGTATCCTAGAAAGATTCCGGTCGTGGTTTTGGATGTAAATTTCCCTAGGTAATCTTTAGTGTTTAGGATATGTACCTTACACCCAAATACCCTAAAGTACTTGATGTTAGGTAATTTATCGTGATAAATCTCGTATGAGGTCTTAAGGTGCCTTTTTACCATAAGGATCCTATTTTGGACATAGCATGCCGTACTCATGGCTTCCGCCCAAAACCTATCGGGTAGATTATACTCATTAAGCATTGTCCTAGCGACTTCTTGTAGGGTTCTATTTTTGCGTTCTACTAGGCCATTTTGTTGTGGAGTTCTAGGGTAAGAGAACTCATGGTGGTATCCATTTAGGTTACAGAATTCTGTAAACCTATGGTTTTCGAATTCACCACTATGATCAGTCCTAAGTCTTTTAATTTTAATGTTTTGTTGATTTTCTATTAACTTAAATAGGTTGATTAATTGATCTAGGGTATCACTTTTGTGTTTGATGAACCTAACCCAAGTAAATCTAGAGTAGTCATCAATAATGATTAAACAGAATTTACTTCCATTAAGTGACTTAGTTCCGTGTGAATCAAATAGATCCATGTGTAGGAGCTCAAGCACACTTTTTGTTCGTTCTTAATTAGTTAGTTGATGTTGTGTCCTAGATTGTTTACCTTGTTGACAAGCATTACATATTTTATTATCCAAGTTATTGAGGTTAGGCAGACCTCTGACTAAGTCACTCTGACTCATCTTGTGGATGAGTCTTGGGTGTGAGTGACCGAGTCATCGGTGCCACAACCATGATTCCTCTTGCCGTGTCATAAGACACTTAGTTGAGGAGTTAGTTAAGTTGATAGTGTAAATGTTGTTATTCCTAGTCCCTTTAAGAATTGTTTTAGAGGTTTCATTTGTATTAATTATGCATTCATTTTCTAGAAAGATGACCTTATAGTTATTATCACACAATTGGCTTACACTGAGAAGATTATATTAAAAATTTTCTACTAATAAAACGTTTTGAATGACAAAATTTGAGTTAAGCTCAATATCACCTGATCCGATGATTTTGAGCTTACCATTATTTCCGAAGGCTACCGATCCTTGTCGTTTGAATCGAAGCTTCGAAAACATGAGTTGATCCCCGGTCATGTGTCGGGAGCAACCACTGTCCAACATCCATTGATCCTACACGCAAGGTAGTTGGATCGGATATTGGATTTATTAAAAATTGGTTGAAAATTTATTAACCTAAATCATCTCACCCATGTCTACATGATCAAACATGTTAATCCTATATGTTCTTGTGAGATGACTTCCAATTTTAGTTGAATTAAATTTAATGACTTAAACACTTGTCAACCTTGCGTTAGATTCGGATTTGACCTTAGGTTCATCAAGTCACCTTTTCAAGATCATGGCTTCCAGGTCGTGGCGAGGCACAGAGGCCTTCTTTGATCGGAACAACGACTACTTCCTTAGACAAAGCCATTTTCAAGAAAATAGGGACTTGACTCACCTAAGACCACTTCCTGGTCTAACTAGTCTAGGATACGACGAGGTAGCTTCAGCTAGTTCCGCTCGGTCAAGTGCACCGAACTAGATACGCCTTATCTAGCCCGAATACACAAGACTCCGCTTTCCTAGCGTACTATCATCTCTCACAAGGCCCCGGTACTATGTTATCAAGTATTGACGAGTTATAGTCCTATCTAACCATTCTAAAAGAAAAATAAAACCTAAGCATGCAATTTCTAAGTTAAAACACAAACAAATTTCAGTACTAGCTCCTCGGACCGTTGAATCGATTCGGTCTCTCCACATAGTGGATTTGGTCCTTGGGAACCCAGTACTGGTTTGATCCTAAGTTTGAAATCAAGGTGGTCTTAGGGACCCATGCTTGGACACATTTTTTATGTCTACTTATGATTGACATATACGACTTATTGGTCGTGTTTGAGCTAAACCCTAGCCCGACCTTGTTGTACACGACCCTTTGCGATCCAAGTAGAAGGTCAAGTCCTTTGGATCCCAAAGTAAACCTTTCCAACGTATTCCTAAGATCTTCGACTTGACTCTCCAAGAGTGAGTTTTCAACTTCGAGTTTTTCAACCCGAGTTGAGTCCTTCTCTTGAACTCAACTAGTCGAAGAGGTTAGGGAGACCTCATGTTTGAGGAGTTTAACTTCTTCAACCAGGGTCTTGACCTTGGACTCGGACTTAGCTAACTTTCTATTTAAAAACTTAATTGCACAATAAAGTGTAGTAATAAGAGACCGACATACCTTGAGTGTATCTTTTGAACCGGATGTGTATCCGTGGCTCATCTTGAATAGTGCTTCGCAGTCCGACTCATCTTCGGTTTCTGATTCCGACTCCGTCTCTGATTCCACCGGTTTAGCCATGAGGACTCGATCATTATCTTCTTCCTCGGAAGCTTCTTCCCAAGTAGCGTTAAGTGCCTTTTTGTATTTTGGTGCCTTGCTCTTGAGTTTTGGGCATTCGGACTTAATGTGTCCAAACCTATTGCATTCATAACATCTTATGTTTGAACTTTTAGGCTTACCTTCGTTGGGTCGAGTGACGGCTCATTTTCGGCCCTTGACTATCCTCCAAACTAGGTTGACTAGTTCGGCCTCCATTTCCGAGTTGACCTCCGAATCGGACTCATCCTCTTCTTCCTTCGGAGGTGGCTTGCTAGCGGTTTTCTTCTTTGAACCTGCAAATAATGCTATACCTTTCTCGGGTTCCGAATTAGACTGCTCATGAAGTTCAAAATCAGAAAAAAGTTCATCTAATCTAAGTTTAGAAAGATCCTTGGAGACCTTGTAGGCATTGGCCATGGATGCCCACAAGGTAGTCTTTGGAAAGGAGTTTAGGACATACCTTATAAGATCGTGGTTTTCGACCTTTTGCCCGATTACGTGTAGATTGTTGACGATGTCCTGGACTCGGGCGTGAAGTTGCATCGCGGACTCGTGTTCCTGCATTTTTAGTTTATATAGTTTATTGAATAGAAGATCACGCTTACATACCTTGGCTTCATCGGTCCCTTCGTGTAGCTCCACTAGCTTTGTCCAAAGGTCCTTTGCGCTGATGAAGGGGCCAACGCGATTTAACTCCTCCTTGGACAAGCTGCATTGGAGGATTTGTGTTGCCTTGGCGTCGGCTTCAACTTGTCGTTTTGTCGCAATGGTCCAATGATCATAATCCAAGGAGTCACCCACTTCATTAGTCGGAAGTGTGAAACCCGTTTGGATTATGATCCACATCTCGATTTGGGTTTTGAGAAAGCATTCCATCCGACCCTTCCAATAACGGAAGTCATCTCCGTTGTAAAACGGAGGTCGGACGGTGCTAAAACCCTCGAGATGGGCCATTAGAACAAAAGAAACAAGTAGACAAAAAACTAGCAATGACAAAAACACACAAGAAAGTACCAAGACTCGCGTCTTGGATTAGTAGTGCGGTAGAAAAACTAAGCGAACAAATTAAATTCAAAATAAACAGAAAAAAAGAAAAAAAAATCTGTGAAAATGCTAGATTGGTGGTTTCACCAAATCTTAGCACCCCCGGCTCTGATACCAATTGTTGGATCGAAGCGGATCGCTAGAGGGGGGGGGGGTGAATAGCGATAAAACTTTTTTTTCGAGTTCGTATAAAAAACCGAGTAGATAATTAATTGTTAGTTATAGCCCTAGAACCAAACATGTGGTGGTTGAATAGGGAACATTTTGTATCATATTCTATAAAGGCAAAGGATTGGTTATTATATATTTACGTCTTGCTTGTGCCAGCTAAATTAAATATATAATAATGCCTTAGAAAAGTAGGTTCTTATCTGCAGCACATCAATTGGAAGAATTGATTATGAGAGGCTGTAGAGAACACTTTCCTAAATGTTCCTAGTCAAGTATTAATATGCAAGGGCAATATTAATACATAAAGGCTAGCATGTAGGTCAATTGATGACTTGATCTCACAAGTCATGGATATATGATATCAAGTTGACACATGGGTATATATTAGAGAATATATACTGAACTGACCCGCCATGAGAAAGTTTCATGGATCATCATATGAGTGTCATAAACTTTCTCATGTGACTATTGGTATGAATAGTCCTCAAACCTGAAGTCACTACGGTTCCCTACATAAGGAGTTATGTACTTTGGTATCGTCAAACGTCACCCGTAAAAGGGTGGACCATAAAGGCGATTACTGGGTATATAATAAATTATGCGGAGGGATGTGAGTGATGTAGATGGGATCTATCCCTCCCATATGACAGGAGTGATATCTGTGGGCCCCTTGATTGAGTAGAACTACTAAAACGCATGGCCATGCTCGAATGAGTCAATATGAGATATTGAGCTCATTTGTTTAAGTTAGTTTACTCAGGGATCAAGAAACATATAGATTGATCGAGGATGACACGGTCTATGCCTCATTGGTCAATCTGATATCAAGGATAGAAGGACATGGTCATACATTATAGTAGTCACGGAAAGGTTAGTCGGATCTTGACTTATCTCATAACTTGGGTAGCAATGATGTATTGCTAGATGCCGCTCATTGCTTGTGTATCTAAAAGAGTTTAGATCCACTGCCAACGTTATGAGAGCCTATAGGGTCACACACAAAGAGCATGATGATTAGAAGATTTAGTGCATTCTAGTTTGACTAGAATAATTTGGGAATAAGCTTAAGTACAAAATGGTTTTTGGACTTTAAGCTTAATGAGAATTTTAGCTTATTGATTTAATGAGATTAATTCAATATTCTAAGCTTAATTGATTTAATAAGATTAATTCAATATGTTACCTTATTGATTTAATGAGATTAATTCAATATGATAACATAAGCTTATTGAATTAATAAGATTAATTCAACATCCATGAATGCCACATAAGCATGCCACCTAAGCATGCCACATAAGCATGCCACCTAAGCTTGATGAGTTGGAAGGAGACAAAGGGTTTTGACCCTTGGATTTCCTCCACATGTGGCCGGCCAAAACAAGGAGGATAACTCCTTGTTTAATTATCTTTCAATTCCATTGATTGCATTGAATGTGATAGGAGATGAAAGGTTTTTCAAATCCTATAAAACACCCCATGGGGTGGCCGGCCAAAGGAGTTGAGTTGGAGCTTAAGGCTTGGTGAGAGCTTTGTGGGAGAGGCTTTTGTTGTGTGGTTTTGTGAGTGTAAGCTAGCAAGAAGAGTAGTCTTCTTCTTCCTTTCTCTTCTTCCCTACCTTCCTCTCCTTTAGGGACTTCTCTAGCAAGAAGTAAAGGAGAGATCTTCTAGTTGTCTTTTGTGAGACAAGAGCTTGCTCGTGTGGATACATATAGAGGCACGGACATTTGAACGTGCTAAAAGATCCAACACATCCAAGGAAAAGCAGGATTGCAAAGGGCATGCAACAAAGGTAGAACTCTCCTATAAGATAGGTTTTCTTTTGAGAAATTTATTTTTGTACGAGTTTTTCTTTCGCAAGGATCACTTGGAAGGGATCCTAATTTTTCCGTTGCGCATATGCTATTTTGCATAAAGAGATCCCAACAGTGGTATCAGAGCCACTTGCGAAAGATCGTATAAAAATAGTCTTTCTCTATTTTATATATGATATAGAAGTAGGATAAATTTTATTATGAGTTGATAATTGCATTAGCAATTTTTCAAACATAATAAAATATCCGATGTCTTTTAAAAGTTAAAAATGACATGGTGCATGGTTATGGCCTAGTCCCAAAAGTTTGTGAATGTGTGTTGTAATTCTTAATACGACTGCATGTAGTCGTGCCTTTCTCCTAAAAATCTTGTTGTAAAATTAGTTTTAGACTAATGTAACTCGAGTATTTCTCCTTTTGTAATATACAAAATAAAGATGGAGGGTCCATTGGAAGATGATGTTACAAGGAGGAAGTCAACAACACACGATAACCAAAAGGAAGCACTTGGGAGAAGATGCTATCCCTAGGTTGACCAATCAATCTTCTCATTGGCTTGAGAAGATTGTAGAATAAGGGTCATAACCATGACACGCTTAGTATGCTAATATGTATGTGATGCATGTTAATTTAGCTTATATGTGATGTATGCTAATATGTATGTGATGCATGTTTAAGTTTATTTCTTAATAAGTCTAAACGATATGCCTACCAAAGTTTGGTACTCACTACTTCCTCGATCATTTGTTATTGGGTTTGCCAAAGCAAAGCAATGCATTTTATCTTGGAAGAGTGCGAGTGGACAATCGTGATGTCCCGCTATCAAACTTGGTTAAGACTTAATTAAGAAAGTAGAGGCATATATTAGCTTTGAACATAAGTTTTAAAAATTAGTTTTGTGTGATTTCCGAACATCAGCTTTGTCTTAGAAGTGGTTGTTCGATATCAAAGAAGGCCTCTCAGGCTCGCCACACCGAAGCTGGTTTAGGAATAAGCACTAAACTAATCTAAACTTAACCAAAGTTATTAAAGAGTTACATCAGATGTAATTGGCAAAAGATTGCCTACCTAATCATACTATGTCTTGGGCGATTAGCCAAAGCTAACTCAAGACGAATTATGATGTGGATCTTTATCCCATATAAATTTATAGCTAAATAGAAGCTAATGATGTAAGCAAAATGTGTTTGCCTACATCAATAATTAGCTCATATCAAAGCTATGAGAATTTAGTGGGAGCCTCATTTAATTAAAGGCCTAATTAAATGACTTAGGTATGATACTTAATTTTGCATTTTAATGTTGTAGATCACCATGTCATCTAACACGACACACCCCCTCAACTTGCGATCTGTCCTTGAGAAAGACAAGCTCAATGGAGCTAACTTTCTAGACTGGTATAGGAACTTGAGGATTATCCTCAAGAAAGAACGTAAACTGTATGTCCTAGAGCAGTCTATCCCTGAAACACCCGCCCCTGCGGCCACTCGTGCTGAAAAGGATGCTTATAAGAAGCATCAAGATGACGCATTAGATGTGTCATGTCTTATACTTGCCACCATGAACTCTGAGCTTCAGAAGCAACATGAGAACACGGATGCCTATGATATGGTTGAGCATTTAAAACAACTATATCAAGGACAAGCTAGGCACGAGCGTTTTGAAGTGTCTAAGACTCTTTTTGCATGCAAGATGCAAGAAGGAACACCTGTAGGAACTCACGTACTTAAAATGATTGGGTACGTTGAGAACCTTGAAAGACTAGGTTTTCCATTGAGCCAAGAATTGGCAACCGATGTTATCCTGCAATCGCTTAGGAAGCATATAATCAATTGTCATGAATTATAACATGAATGAAATTGATAAACCTTTGCTCGAGATTCTCAAAGATGTTAAGAATCACGAACCAATCTCAAAAAGAAAGTTAGTAATGTACTAATGGTCAAGAAAGGCAAAGGTAAGCGCAAAGGCAAGGGTAAGACCCAAGCCAAAGGCAAGGCCAATTCATCCACTTCAAAGGATAAAGGTAAAGTACCTAAGGAAGGGGACTGTTTCCATTACGGTGAGACTGGACACTGGAAGCGGAACTGCAAAGTCTACCTTGAGGAAGTAAAGAATAAAAGAAGTGGGACTTCTGCCTCAGGTATACACATTATAGAAGTTAATCTATCTATTTCTTCTACATGGGTATTAGATACCGGATGTGCATCTCACATTTGTACTAATGTGCAGGGACTGAGAAATAGTAGACTAATGACAAAAGGCGAAGTGGACCTACGAGTAGGCAATGGCGCAAAAGTTGCTGTTGTAGCTGTAGGAACATATTCTTTGTCTTTGCCCACTGGGCTTATCTTAGAACTAGAGGAGTGCTTTTATGTACCTGCATTAACAAAGAACATAATCTCTGTATCTTGTTTAGACAAGAAAAACTTCTCTTTTATAATAAAGGACTTATGTTGTTCAATTTATTTGAATGAAATGTTCTATTGTAATGCACCACTTATGAATGGTCTCTATGTTCTAGATTTAGAAAACCCAATTTATAACGTAAATACCAAACGGTTCAAATCGAATAATTTGAACCAAACATATCTCTGGCACTGTCGCCTAGGTCACATAAATGAAAAACGCATATCCCAACTCTATAAAGATGGATTATTGGACTCATTTGATTTTGAATCATATGAGACATGCGAATCTTGTCTTTTAGGAAAGATGACTAAAACTCCATTTAGTGGACATGGCGAGAGAGCGACGGACTTGTTAGGACTCATACATACTGATGTATGTGGCCCTTTCAATGTCGAAGCCAGAGGAGGCTATAAGTACTTTATTACTTTCACTGATGATATGAGTAGATTTGGCTACTTATATTTGATGAGACATAAGTCAGAATCCTTTGAAAAGTTCAAAGAATTCAAGAATGAAGTACAAAACCAACTTGGTAAGCGTATTAAGCTACTTCGATCAGATCGAGGTGGTGAATACATTAGTCAAGAATTTCGTCATCACCTGGTTGAGTGTGGGATAATATCCCAACTCACTCCACCTGGAACACCACAATGGAATGGTGTATCTGAAAGGAGAAATCGTACTCTATTAGATATGGTACGATCAATGATGAGCCAGACTGATCTACCTACTTCCTTTTGGGGTTTAGCTCTAGAGACAGTCGCTTTCACACTTAATCGTGTCCCATCAAAAGCCGTAGAAAAGACACCATACACGTTATGGACTGGGAAGAGTCCCAAAATGTCTTTTATAAAGATTTGGGGTTGTGAAGCTTATGTTAGACGTCAAGTCTCAGATAAACTAGGACCCAAATCAGATAAGTGTTATTTTGTAGGATATCCCAAGGAAACTAAGGGATATTACTTTTACAATCCCACACATGGCAAGGTGTTTGTTGCCAGAAATGCTGTCTTTCTAGAAAGAGAATTTATTTCTAGAAAAACTAGTGGGAGTAAAATTCATCTTGAAGAAATTCAAGATGAAGATAACACTAAGGCTTCGATGGAAAATGAACAGGCACCACAAAGTGTTGTGGATGAGGAAATTGTTGCCCAAAGAGTTGTGGAGCAAACACCTGTTCAAGTAGACCAACCTCTTCGTAGATCTGATAGGATCCGTCGTCAACCTGAGAGATATTCTTTTCTCTTGACTGAAAATGGTGAAGTATTGCTTGTCGATCTTGACGAGCCTACATCCTATCAAGAAGCTATGATGAGCCCAGATTCTGAGAAATGGCTAGAGGCCATGAGATCCGAAATGGAATCCATGTACACTAACCAAGTATGGACTTTGGTTGATCCACCTGAAGGGGTAAAACCTATTGGGTGTAAGTGGGTCTTTAAAGTAAAGACTGACATGGATGGTAATAAGCATACCTATAAAGGTAGATTGGTGGCTAAAGGATTCAAACAAATTCATGGTATTGACTATGATGAAACCTTTTCACCAGTTGCGATGCTTAAATCCATTCGGATCATACTTGCTATTGCAGCCTACCACGATTATGAGATCTGGCAGATGGATGTCAAAACCGCTTTTCTGAATGGAAAGCTACTCGAAAGGTTTTGAAGATCCAAAGCATCCTAGAAAGGTATGCAAACTGCAAAGGTCCATTTATGGACTAAAGCAAGCCTCTCGAAGCTGGAATCTTCGATTCGATGATGCAATCAAGGAGTTTGGTTTCATCAAGAATGAAGATGAACCTTGTGTCTACAAGAGAAATAGTGGGAGCACAGTTGTATTTCTTGTCTTGTATGTAGATGACATACTTCTCATCGGAAATGATATTCCCTCACTCCAGTCTGTGAAGATGTGGTTAGGGAATTGTTTCTCGATGAAAGACTTAGGTGAAGCTGCCTATATTTTAGGCATCAAGATCTATAGAGATAGATCTAAAAGATTACTTGGCCTAAGTCAGAGTACATACATTGATAAAGTGCTAGATCGTTTTGCTATGCAAAACTCCAAGAAAGGATTTCTGCCTTTATCACATGGTGTGAGTCTTTCGAAGACTCAATGTCCCTCTTCTAAGGAGGAGAGAGATCGCATGGATAAGATCCCTTATGCATCTGCTATAGGGTCTATCATGTACGCCATGCTTTGTACTCGTCCTGACGTCTCGTATGCTTTGAGCATGACGAGCAGATACCAGTCGGATCCAGGTGAAAGTCACTGGATAGCAGTCAAAAATATTCTTAAATACTTACGAAGAATGAAAGAATATTTCCTGATATTTGGAGGCAATGAGGAGCTAACTGTAAAGGGTTACAGTGATGCAAGCTTCCAAACAGACAAGGATGACTATAGATCGCAATCGGGGTACGTGTTTTGCCTGAATGGTGGAGCTGTGAGCTGGAAAAGTTCGAAGCAGACACGCGATTCTTGATTCTACAATGAAGTATATTCTGCGTCACGATGCGGAGGCTATTTGGCTTCATGTAGTTCCTAGTATTGCAGATCCAATAGACCTCTATTGTGACAACAATGGGGCTATTGCACAAGCTAAGGAACCTCGATCACATCAGCGGACCAAACACATACTGCGGCGCTTCCATCTCATTCGAGAGATCATCGATAGAGGAGATGTGAGGATATGCAGAGTACCAACAGAAGCTAACATCGCAGATCCATTGACCAAGGCTTTGGCACAGAGGAAGCATCATGGTCACACTAGGTCACTAGGTATTAGATATCATAGTGATTGGTACTAGTGCTAGTGGGAGATTGTTAGTTATAGCCCTAGAACCAAACAGGTGGTGGTTGAATAGGGAACATTTTGTATCATATTCTATAAAGGCAAAGGATTGGTTATTATATATTTACGTCTTGCTTGTGCCAGCTAAATTAAATATATAATAATGCCTTAGAAAAGTAGGTTCTTATCTGCAGCACATCAATTGGAAGAATTGATTATGAGAGGCTGTAGAGAACACTTTCCTAAATGTTCCTAGTCAAGTATTAATATGCAAGGGCAATATTAATACATAAAGGCTAGCATGTAGGTCAATTGATGACTTGATCTCACAAGTCATGGATATATGATATCAAGTTGACACATGGGTATATATTAGAGAATATATACTGAACTGACCCGCCATGAGAAAGTTTCATGGATTGTCATATGAGTGTCATAAACTTTCTCATGTGACTATTGGTATGAATAGTCCTCAAACCTGAAGTCACTACGGTTCCCTACATAAGGAGTTATGTACTTTGGTATCGTCAAACGTCACCCGTAAAAGGGTGGACCATAAAGGCGATTACTGGGTATATAACAAATTATGCGGAGGGATGTGAGTGATGTAGATGAGATCTATCCCTCCCATATGACGGGAGTGATATCTGTGGGCCCCTTGATTGAGTAGAACTACTAAAACGCATGGCCATGCTCGAATGAGTCAATATGAGATATTGAGCTCATTTGTTTGAGTTAGTTTACTCAGGGATCAAGAAACACATAGATTGATCGAGGATGACACGGTCTATGCCTCATTGGTCAATCTGATATCAAGGATAGAAGGACACGGTCATACATTATAGTAGTCATGGAAAGGTTAGTCGGATCTTGACTTATCTCATAACTTGGGTAGCAATGATGTATTGCTAGATGCCGCTCATTGCTTGTGTATCTAAAAGATTTTAGATCTACTGCCAACGTTATGAGAGCCTATAGGGTCACACACAAAGAGCATGATGATTAGAAGATTTAGTGCATTCTAGTTTGACTAGAATAATTTGGGAATAAGCTTAAGTACAAAATGGTTTTTGGACTTTAAGCTTAATGAGAATTTTAGCTTATTGATTTAATGAGATTAATTCAATATGCTAAGCTTAATTGATTTAATAAGATTAATTCAATATGTTACCTTATTGATTTAATGAGATTAATTCAATATGATAACATAAGCTTATTGAATTAATAAGATTAATTCAACATCCATGAATGCCACATAAGCATGCCACCTAAGCATGCCACATAAGCATGCCACCTAAGCTTGATGAGTTGGAAGGAGACAAAGGGTTTTGACCCTTGGATTTCCTCCACATGTGGCCGGCCAAAACAAGGAGGATAACTCCTTGTTTAATTATCTTTCAATGCCATTGATTGCATTGAATGTGATAGGAGATGAAAGGTTTTTCAAATCCTATAAAACACCCCATGGGGTGGCCGGCCAAAGGAGTTGAGTTGGAGCTTAAGGCTTGGTAAGAGCTTGGTGGGAGAGGCTTTTGTTGTGTGGTTTTGTGAGTGTAAGCTAGCAAGAAGAGTAGTCTTCTTCTTCCTTTCTCTTCTTCCCTACCTTCCTCTCCTTTAGGGACTTCTCTAGCAAGAAGTAAAGGAGAGATCTTCTAGTTGTCTTTTGTGAGACAAGACCTTGCTCGTGTGGATACATATAGAGGCACGGACATTTGAACGTGCTAAAAGATCCAACACATCCAAGGAAAAGCGAGATTGCAAAGGGCACGCAACAAAGGTAGAACTCTCCTATAAGATAGGTTTTCTTTTGAGAAATTTATTTTTGTACGAGTTTTTCTTTCGCAAGGATCACTTGGAAGGGATCCTAATTTTTCCATTGCGCATATGCTATTTTGCATAAAGAGATCCCAACATTAATTACAGCGGAAATGTAAATGTAAAGTAAAAAGAGACAAAGGAGTTTTACTTGGTTCGTAGCCTTCAACTACTACTCCAAGGCCCTAGCGGTCCTCGACCACGTACGGAGGGCAAAAACACTAAAGAACTCCTCCCCGTTAGAGGTAGGAGTTTAATCGATACAAGTAAAGCACAAAGCTTGAGGTAGAGGGACACTCCCCCTCTCCTTGTTACGATAAAAGCTCCGAAAATGAAAGTACTAAACTGAAATAAAACTCTAACCGACGTAATAAAATGAAAACAAATAAACCTAGACGTCGGAGAAGAAGCACTTCGTTGTCGGAGAAGTTGTAGCTTTGCAGAGGCTTTTGGAAGCTTAGAATTGATGATGAAACCCTAGGTTTGGCCATCCTTTTATAGCCTTTGAGCCCCTTTTCGAGAGAAACCCTAGCCAATCAAAATTGAGCACCAATCTCCTTGAAATGGGGTGATAAGCCTTGACTCCTCGAAGCTGATCATTGACCATCAGTCGACTGATGGCCATCATCGATCTTGATGGCGACATCGATCAAATCTTCGACCTCGAGATCGGATTTGATGGCGGCGTCGAGTCCTCCAAGTTGGCAGTCGACTGATGCTAGCTGCAAGGCAAAGTTAGCTCAAAGAAAACATTATTACGACGGCCTTCGACCGTCCGATCTCGACCTAGACCATCGATGGGATGTCTTTGGTCGGATCTACGCTTAAGACCATCCCCGTAAGGAGGATACGACCTCACTTACGCTCGCACACACGAGCTTACCTCGATACTTACCATGTCGCTTTTGCTTTCGGCCTTCCACTCGATTCCTTCGGCTCCCTCCGAAGTCACTCGAGTGTCGCCCGACCACCCGGCTTCCTCCGGGTGTCGTTAGCCTTCAGCTCCAGCTTTAGCAATCTTCTGCACACTCGATTCAGCTCGTGAGATAACAACATGAGCTTAACTTTGTATCGTTTGCTATAATCAAAACTCAGGTTCGACTTAGGTGCCTACTGCACCAACAAGGATGACATGGTCTATGCCTCAATTGGTCAATCTAGATGTCAAGGATAGGGGGACATTGTCACATATTGTGAGATTCACAATTAGTAGTCACAAAGGTGATGTTGGATCTCAACATTCTTGTAACTTGGGTAGCAATGATATGTTTCTAGATACCACTCATTGCTTATGTTTTTAAATTAGTTTAGGAGCATTTCCAACGTTACAAGAACCTATAGGGTCACACACAAAGGGCAATTAGATGAAGATTAGGTTCATATGATGGACCATGAGGATTAGGTTCATATGATGAACCAAATTGGATTAAGAGTAATCCAAATTAGACTAATTGAGTTGGACTCAATTTGATTCAAGTGTTGAATGAGTCTAATTTAGATTTGATTCATCGAGTCAATTTAAACTAATGAATAGAGATTCATTAAATCAAATTGACTTGAATCAAATGGTTGGATTTGATCAACCATGGGAGACAAGAGGTCATGTTTGACTTGACTTGAGAGGGAAGATGAATGACCAAGTTTGACTTGACCAAATGTCATATCATGATGACGTGGCATGGGCCGGCCAATGATGATTTTCCACATCATCATGGACACATCATGGGGTGGCACCTCATGAGGGAGACCAAGAGCCATGGCTCTTGGTATTACATGCATGTAACTCCCATGAAGTGGCCGACCAATTTATGTTGGTGATTAGTGTGAAGTTAAGTGGATTAACTTCATCTTCTTCCTTTTCTCTTCTCAAGCTCTCTCCCCCTCATCCTTGTCATGAGCTTCTAAGGGTGATAACACACTCTAGGTTGTTTTTCTCCACCTATTGCTCATGTGGATACCGATAGAGGAGTGTACACTTGACACTCTTGAGTTCTGACAAGGTGTTTGGACGAGCGGGATAAGCAAAGGGTGTCGCATCAAGGGTAACGCTCCTTTCATGTAGATCTAGGTTTTCTAAAGAAGTACATATAATTTTTGTTTATCTTCACACGGATCCGTGACCGACTTCCGAGGTTTTCGTAACGCAAAAAGCAGTTTTTGCGGCTCGGATAGTCCAACAGTGGTATCAGAGCCACGCGCGAAGCATGTATGTATTTTTGTTTTGTAATTTTTGTATTAGATATAAAAATTACTGATCTGTAAGTTTCTGTAAATTTTTTATTTTATATATTTTTTGGGTATTTTTCTCGAAGAGTCAAAGCAACAAGTGTTGGGACACTTGTAGGCTTCAACCACTGAGAAAAACTCTCTGAAACGGCGAGTTCTCGCTTTAGGTTTTTAGGACAAAGACTTAAGTCAATGTAAGATCAAGATGGGACACTTGCAAAGTTCATTTTGTGAATAGGGGTGCTGCCCTTAACCCCGAAAGGGGCATTGTCTTGCAATCGCGCCCGAAAACCGCTTAGTGGGACCGTTACGGAGATGTGACTCATAAAATTGAAACAAAATAGAAAAAATTATAGAAATTTCTGTAAAATACATAATTTAGAATTATGTATAATTCTGTGATGGTCATGGCCCAAGAACCCCAATGTGATTGGATAAATGTGTTGTAATTCATAATATGGCTTGCGCACCATTTTTGTGATGTGCATGTTGTATAATGTATGCGAACTGCGTGTCGTGCCTCTCTTTTTAATATTATAGTTGTAAATAGTTTTAGACTCGAATGTAACTCGAGTTTTATATTTGTAATGTACAAAAATGGAGCGGTGGAAGGTCCACTAGTAGACGGAGTTACGAGGAGAGTGCCGACGACACATGGCGGTCAAAGGAGGCGCTTGGAGAAGTCGCTAACCCTAGGTTGACCGTCCGATCTTCTCATTGGCTTGAGAAGATCGTAGTAGGGCCATGACCTAATCACAATTTATATATATATATATATATATATATATATATTATTGGTGCAGTAGGCACCTAAGTCGAACCTAAGTTTTGATTATAGCAAACGATACAAAGTTAAGCATATATTGTTATCTCATGAGCTAAATCAAGTGTGCAGAAAAGTCTCAACGCTGGAGCTGAAGGCTAGCGACACCCGGAGGAAGCCGCGGTGGTCGAGCGACACTCAAGAGACTTCGGAGGGAGCCGAAGGAATTGAGTGGAAGGCTGGAAGCAAAAGCAACACGTAAGTACTGAGGTAAGCTCATGTGTGCGAGCGTAAGTAAGGTCGTATCCTCTTTACGGGGATGATCTTAAGCATAGATCCGACCAAAGACTTCTTATAGATGGTCTAGGTCGAGATCGGATGGTCGACGACCATCGAAATTATGTTTTTGTTGAGCTAACCTTGCCTTGCAGCTAGCATCAGTCGCCACTTGGAGGACTAGATCGCCACAAGCGACGCGGGTCAAGATCGATCGAATCGATCTTGCCATCGATCGTGATGATGGCCATCGATCGCGCTTGTCAAAGGATCAGCCTCGAGTAGTCAAGAGTTATCACCATTTTTCAAGGGGTTTTGTGCCCATTTGTGATTGGCTAAAGACCCATTCGATGAGGGGCTCAAAGGCTATAAAAGGAGGGCCAAACCTAGGGTTTTCAATTAATTCAAAAGCTTCCAAGTGCTTCCGATATGCTCCGACTCTCCGACATCCCTACGACGAAGCGCTGCCGAGACGACGACTAGAGCTTCAACCTCCAACCTTTAAAGTCGTCGGTAACGAAAGTTCTAAATTGTATTTCAGTTTATTCCTTTTAGTAAAGCTTTCATTATAATGAGGAGAGGGGGAGTGTCCTTCTACCTCGGGCTTTTTGTATCCGTCTAACTCCTACCTCCAATGAGGAGGAGTTCTTTAGTAGTTTGCCCTCTGTACGTGGTCAAGGACCACTAAGGCCTTGGAGTAGTAGCCTTCGGCTACGAACCAAGTAAATCTCTTGTGTCTATTGTCCCTTTACTTTTTGTTGTTTTTTATCTTTCCGCTGCATATAAGTTTTTTTTTAAAAAATGAATTCGTACTAAAAAGTTTCTATCGCTATTCACCCCCCCTCTAGCGATCCGATCGATCCAACAATTGGTATCAGAGCCGGGGGTTGCTAAGATTTGGTGAAACCACCAATCTAGCCTTTTTTACAGATTTATTTTTTCTTTTAATTCTGTTTTTTTATTTTATTTCGCTTTGTTAAGTTTCTCTCCCGCACTACTAATCCAAGACGCGAGTCTTGGTACTTGCTTTCGTGTTTTTGTCATTGCTAGTTTCTTCGTCTTCGTCTCCTTCGGTCTTTTGTTCTAATGGCCCATCTCGAGGGTTTTAGCACCGTCCGACCTCCGTTTTACAATGGAGATGACTTCCGTTATTGGAAGGGTCGGATGGAATGCTTTCTCAAAACCCAAATCGAGATGTGGATCATAATCCAAACGGGTTTCACACTTCCGACTAATGAAGTGGGTGACTCCTTGGATTATGATCAATGGACCATTGCAACAAAACGACAAGTCGAAGCCGACGCCAAGGCAACACAAATCCTCCAATGCGGCCTATCCAAGGAGGAGCTAAATCGCGTCGGCCCCTTCATAAGCGCAAAGGATCTTTGGACGAAACTAATCGAGTTACACGAAGGATCGGATCAAGCTAAGGTTTGCAAACGTGATTTGTTGTTCAATAAATTGTACACACTAAAAATGCAGGAACACGAGTCCGCGACGCAACTCCATGCCCGAGTCTAGGACATAGTCAACAACCTACACGCAATTGGGCAAAAAGTCGAAAACCGCGACCTTATAAGGTATGTTCTAAACTCGTTTCTGAGGACTACCTTGTGGACATCCATGGTAGATGCCTACAAGGTCTCCAAGGATCTTTCTAAAATTAGGTTAGATTAACTCTTTTCCGATTTCGAATTACATGAGCAGTCCAACTCGGAACCCGAGAGGGGTATAGCCTTGTTTGCAGGTTCAAAGAAGAAGAAAATCGCAAGCAAGCCACCACCAACCGAGGAGGAAGACGAGTCCGAAGAAGAAGTTGACCCAGAATTGACTGCCGAACTAATGAATCTAGCTCGAAGGATAGCCAAGGGACGAAAGCGAACCACGACTCGACCCAACCAAGGTAAGCCTAAAAGTTCTAATATTAGGTGTTATGAGTGTAACAGGTTTGGACATATCAAGTCCGAGTGCCCCAAGCTCAACCACCCAACACCTAAGCACAAGAAGGCCCTCAACGCGACATGGGAAGAAGCGTCATCCGAAGAAGATGAAGACCACGTCTTCATGGAAAGATCGATTGAGTCAGACACGGAGACCGAACCTGAACTTGAGTCGGAACCTGAGGATGACTCGGACTACGAAGCTACCTTCAAGTCAAGCCACGGATACGCATCCGGTTCAAAAGATACCCTTAAAGTAAGTCGGACTTTATTTAATACTTTACATAATACAGTTAGGTTTTTGTCTAGGAAGTTAGCTAAGTCCGAGTCCAAGGTCGAGACCCTGGTTGAGGAGGTCAAACTCCTCAAACACAAGGTCTCCCTAACCTCTTCGACTAGTCGAGTTCAAGAGAAGGACTCAACTCGGGTTGAAAAACTCGAAGTTGAGAACTCACTCTTGAAAAGTCAAGTCGAAGATCTTAGGAACACGTTGGAAAGGTTCACTTCGGGATCCAAAGGACTTGACCTCCTACTTGGATCTCAAAGGGCCGTGTACAACAAGGCTGGACTAGGGTTTAACTCAAACACGACTAATAGGTCGTATATGTCGATTGTAAGTCGACATAGGAAACATGTCCAAGCATGGGTCCTTAAGAACCTTTTGATTTTAACTCTAGGATCCAACCCGTACTGGATTCCCAAGGACCAAATCCACTATGTGGATAGACCGAACCGATTCAACGGTCTAGGGGGAGCTAGTACAAAATATGTTTGTGCTTTAACTTAGAAATTGCATGTTTTAACTTAGAAAGTTTGTGCTTTAAATTAGAAATTGCATGTTTTAACTTAGAAAGTTTGTTCTTTAACTTAGAAATTGCATGTTTTAACTTAGAAAGTTTGTTCTTTAACTTAGAAATTGCATGCTTTAACTTAGAAAGTTTGTGCTTTAAAACTTGTGAACTCACTTAGAACACGAACATAACCAACTAAAATTCTTCGAAAAGATTGAGCCTCGGGGAGCCTCTTTTCAAAAACATAACCAACTAAAATTCTTCGAAAAGATTGAGCCTCGGGGAGCCTCTTTTCAAAAACATAACCAACTTCGAAAAGATTGAGCCTCGGGGCCTCTTTTCAAAAATAACCAGTTAGACTAGGAATAGTCTTAGGTGAGTCAAGTCATCTTTTTCTTCAAAATGGCTTTGTCTAAGGAAGTGGTCGATGATCCGATAAAACAAGGCCCCTGTGCCTCGCCACGACCTGGAAGCCATGATCTTGAAAAGGTAAACTTGACAAGCCTAGGGTTAAATCCAAATCTAACATAAAATTACTTGAACCTAAATCCACTTAATCAACTTAATTGGAAGTCATCTCACAAAAACCACATAAGTATAACATGCTTGATCATATAGACACAGGTGTGATGACCTAGGTTTAAAAACTTACAACCTTTTTTTTAAAAAAAAAAATTATAAAAAATCTAACATCCAATCCAACCACCTTGTGTGTAGGATCAATGGATGTTGGACAGCGGTTGCTCCCGACACATGACCGGGGATCAACTCAAATTCACAAAGCTTCGATTCAAACGACAAGGATCGGTAGCCTTTGGGAATAACGGCAAGCTCAAAATCATCGGATCAGGTGATATCGAGCTTAACTCGAATTTTGTTATTAAAAATGTATTACTTGTAGAGAATTTTGAATATAACCTGCTTAGCGTAAGCCAATTATGTGACAATAACTATAAGGTCATATTTTTAGAAAATGAATGTGTAATTAAAACAAATAAAACAGCTAAAACAATACTCAAAGGAACTAGGACAAATAACATTTACACAATTAACTTAATCAAATCCTCAGCCAAATGTCTTATGACACAGGAAGAGGAATCATGGTTGTGGCACGACGACTCTACACTGCACCCAAGACTCGTCCACAAGATGAGTCAGAGTGGCTTAGTCAGAGGCTTACCCAACCTCAACAACTTGGTTAATAAAATCTGTAATGCTTTTCAACAAGGAAAACAACCTAGGACACAACACAAGTTAACTAACCAAGAACGAACCTCAAGTGTACTTGAGCTCCTGCATATGGATCTATTCGATTCACATGGAGCCAAGTCACTCAATAGAAGTCAATATTGCTTAGTCATAATTGACGACTACTCCAGGTTAACCTGGGTTAGGTTCATCAAACATAAAAATGATACCCTAGATCAATTAATCAATCTATTCAAATTAATTGAGAATCAAAAAGACCTTAAGGTTAAAAGACTTAGAAGCGATCATGGTGGTGAATTCGAAAATCAAAGGTTCACCGACTTCTGTAACCTAAATGGATACCACCATGAATTCTCTTGCCCTAGGACCCCTCAGCAAAATGGCCTAGTGGAACGGAAAAACCGAACTCTACAAGAAGCCGCTAGGACCATGTTGAACGAATACGACCTACCCGATAGGTTTTGGGCAGAACCCGTGAGTACGACATGCTATGTCCAAAATAGGATCCTTATGGTAAAAAGGCACCTTAAGACCTCGTACGAGATTTATCACGATAAAATACCTAACATCAAGTACTTTAGGGTATTTGGGTGTAAGATACATATCCTAAATACTAAGGATTACCTAGGGAAATTTACATCCAAAACCACAACCGGAATCTTTTTAGGATACTCGACTACAAGTCGAGCTTATAGAGTATATAACCACGACACCCTTAGAGTCGAGGAGACTATTAATGTAGTATTTGATGAAGTACCCGAACCTACAAAACCCTTAATGACCCCAAGTGTTGAGGCCACTGATACCAAACTTGTCTCCGACCCTGAGATCGAGTCTAATCCACATCAACCAACTTCTCTTGTCGACCAAGTGACAAGTGATCCGAGTCAAACTAGTGTTCAACCAAGTCACCCCATTGATCAAGCATTAGGTGATACAAACCCAACCCAATCTAGGATTCAGACTAACCACCCTATCGATCAAGTGATAGGAGATCCTAATCTAGGAGTTCGAACTAGAGCATCCTATAGGAACCTTAGTCAAATTTCCTTAATTTCAAAGATAGAACCCAAATCAATTGAACAAGCTCTTCTTGATCCCGATTGGATTATTGCAATGCAAGAAGAGCTAGCTCAATTTACTAGGAATGAAGTGTGGGAATTAGTACCACCACCTAAAGACAAAACGATAATTGGAACAAGGTGGGTGTTTCGAAATAAGCTTGATGATAAAGGTGAAGTAGTTAGAAACAAGGCTAGGTTAGTCGCCAAAGGGTTTAGCCAAGTCGAAGGCTTAGATTACGACGAAACCTATGCCCCAGTAGCTAGACTCGAATCCATTCGAATGTTGCTAGCTTATGCCGCACATCGAGGATTTAAGCTGTTTCAAATGGATGTTAAGTCGGTATTCCTAAATGGATACATTAAAGACGAAGTTTATGTTAGCCAACCCTCCGGATTTGAAAATCTAGATAAACCCGACCATGTTCTAAAACTTAAGAAAGCTCTTTATGGACTTAAACAAGCTCCTCGAGCTTGGTACGAGAGACTTTCAATCCATCTTAAGTCAAAAGGGTTTAACCAAGGCTTAGTTGACCCAACTCTCTTCGTAAAAACCTTAGGTAAAGAAATATTCATAGCTCAAATTTATGTAGACGATATAATTTTTGGAACCACTAACTCAGCCTTACTAAACGAGTTCATTTCACTCATGGAAAGTGAGTTCGAAATGAACTTGGTAGGCGAGTTAAGTTTCTTTTTAGGTCTACAAATTAAACAAACTAAGGATGGTATATACCTATATCAACAAAAATACACTAAGGAGTTAATTAAAAGATTTAAATAAACACCCCAATGGCGATTAATGTTAACATAGGAGAAGACCCTGAAAGTAAGTCCATTGACTTAAAGTACTATAGGAGCGCGATAGGAAGTCTCCTATACTTAACTGCGAGTCGACCTGACATCCTATTCGCAGTAAGTATGTGCGCCAGGTTTCAAACCTGTGCTAAGGAGTCTCACCTAACCCTAGTTAAGCGTATCCTTAGATATCTTAAGGGTACACTTAACGTTGGTATTTGGTACCCTAGATCTACGGAGTTCGAACTAATCGGCTACTCCGATTCGGATTATGCCGGTAGTAAGCTCGATAGAAAAAGTACGAGTGGTTGTTGTCAACTTCTCGGCTCGAGTCTAGTGAGTTGGTGCAGTAGGAAGCAACACTGTGTTGCTCTATCTACCACCGAAGCCGAATACATCGTGATGGGTGAGTGTGTCAGGCAGCTTCTTTGGATGAAGCACACCCTCCGCGACTTTAAGTTAGACTTTACGAATACTAAACTTCATGTAGATAACATTAGTTCAATTAATCTTACAAAGAATCCGATATGTCACTCTAGGACCAAACATATAGAGGTCAAACACCATTTCATTCGAGAACATGTGGCCAACGGAGCAATACAACTCGAATACGTCGAATCGAAGTCTAACTTAGCAGACCTATTTACTAAACCCCTACCCGAAGCCGAATTTAGTCTATTAAGACAAAAATTGGGCATGTGCGTAATAGAATAGGTACATGCAAATTATATGTTCTTACTACTATTTCTTTAATTTCATTTTTATGGAACTAGCATAGGACATACCTTAGATATCATGCACCTATAGATTTAAGAAGCCAGTACATCTCACAACACATAGGACTAATGTGTTTGTGTACTTAGCCACGTAGATGGGCGTGAGATGTTAGGACCTTACTCCTGGTTCCAGATGTAGAGCTAGTGCATCGCTATGAACCACGGAGTATAATCATACATACTAACCGACTCTGACCAGGACTGGTTGATCTTACATATCAATCAAGCCAAATATGAGTCGAACATTTTATAGATGAGCTTATTTTCAGTATATTATTTTTTTTTATAAAAAATGGGGAACATGCTTGGACTTTAAATTTAACACTTATTTTGTTTTCCACACACCCCTTACTCTTTTCGATATACGGCAAAAGGGGGAGAAAAAGGCCAAAGTTAAGGGGTCAAATTTTTTTTAACTTAACTCTTACTTCATATTTAAAGCAAAAGTTAAAACTTAGGCCAAAGAATTCTTAACTTAAACTTATTTGTGCCGTCTACGTTTTACTTAAACTTATTTTTTAAACTTTATGTCGTTAATGTTTTACTTAAGGGGGAGAAAGGGCTTAACTAAAACATTTTACTAAGGCCAACTTTAAGTAATGTTAATTACTTAAAGCAACCCTCAAGGGGGAGGATTAAGGTCTTTCTTCAAGACTCACCCTCGGTCAAGGGGGAGGTTTCCTCAAGGGGGAGTACTTGAAGAAAATCCTTACTACTCCAACTTAATCTTCATATTTTTGTTTCTCATGCACATTATTTATCTTCATGCTTGATGTTTACTTAAATTTGTATGTGGGTTTGCCATAAATCAAAAAGGGGGAGATTGTTGGTGCAGTAGGCACCTAATGTTGGTGCAATCGGCCCAGGTCATGATTGACCAAGACTCGAGTTTGACTCGAGTGATGTTTTGATGTTTCGACAAAAACATATGACAATGTAATTGTCATGGGAAAGTCCAAGTGGGACACTTGGCACAAGGAAAGTCCAAGCATGGTCTTGGCATGAAAAGTCCAACATGGGTTGGCAAGGAAAGTCCAAGCATGGGTCTTGGCAATGTGAGAAGTCCAAGCATGGGTCTTGGCAAATGGAAAGTCCAAGCATGGGTCTTGGCATGGAAAGTCCAAGCATGGGTCTTGGCATGGAAAGTCCAACATGGGTTGGCAAGGGAAAGTCCAAGCATGGGTCTTGGCAAATGAGAAGTCCAAGCATGGGTCTTGGCAAATGGAAAGTCCAAGCATGGGTCTTGACATGGAAAGTCCAAGCATGGGTCTTGGCATGGAAAGTCCAACATGGGTTGGCAAGGGAAAGTCCAAGCTTGAGTCTTGGCATTTGAGAAGTCCAAGGATTTGATATTGGCAGCGTAAAGTCCAAGCGGGAGTCTTGGCAGCATAAGACCAATGGTTGGCGGCGTAAAGTCCAAGCGGGAGTCTTGGCAGCATAAGACCAATGGTTGGAGGCGTAAAGTCCAAGCGGAGTCTTGGCGGCGTAAGTCCAATGTGTCTTGGCAGTGTAGACACCGTTAGCATGACATAGCCGAGGGAAGCACCTGGAGGCTAGCGCGATGGATGAACAAGTCATGGATGACTTGGAGGGATCCGAGAGGCGTGAGGCTGATGGAGGTGGCTAGAAGGCTTAGGTCTAGGCTAAGGGTGGTCTAGCAAGTATGGGGGCACCATACTTGGGTTAAAACCTCATCTTTGAGGTTGGCAGTCGACTGGCATTATGGTCGGTTCGACTGCCGTGAGTTGACTTGAGTTCGACTGCCATTTAATAATGAGCCCTCGCCGATCGCATCATTGGAGCGATCGAATCGATGTATCGGCGTGATCGCTAAGGGCTATCGACTGCTAGTTCATCCGCGAGCACAGAATGCTCCGTAGTCGACTGGGCAGTCGACTACGCGGCTGGCAGTCGACTGCCAAGATCCGTTGGAGTTTTTTCAGCGTGGATCGATCCGTTGTCTCACGACAACAGTGGCATCAGTCGATTGGTGACTTATGGCAGTCGACTGATAGGCAGAAATCCAGCCCGACGCAGGTTAAAAAGGCAGCTCGGAAGGAGGGTTTTTCCAACCTATTTTCTTGGACGTTTTGAAGCGATTTGCTGCTGCAAATCAGGGCTTTCAAGTGCTAGTCCAAGGCAATCAACAAGCAAGCTTCTAAAGAGTTTTTGTAAAGTGTTCTTTACTTCTCTTGTTGTATTTCTTCTTATATTTGCTTGTTGTATTTAGATTATTGTTGTAATCTTATTGTAAGAGGTTTCTTCACCTCCGACTTGTGTCGAGAAGGAGTATTTGTGATTAGTGATTGCATTGGCATCGCTAGAGCTCTTTAGAGCTCGATCCGTGGAGTAGGAACCGTGTGGTTCCGAACCACGTTATATCTTTGTGTTCGTGATTGTTGTATTTCGTTATTGCTTTCATTTCTATATTCCGCTGCGCTAACGAAATTGTAGACACGATCACGATCGAATTCCATCTTCGTACGGTCACAACGCTATTCACCCCCCCTCTAGCGGCGTCAAATCTCCAACAATTGGTATCAGAACAAGGTTGCTCTTCAACGGATTAACAACCGGGAGCAAGATGCTAGAGGGTAAAAGATGGAAGTCCAAGATCAATTAGGTTGGGACATCAACACACCAGTGCCCTACACTCTATACAGATGAGAAGGATTCAATTCTTGGAAGGAAAGAATTGAGGATTTTATTATGATGAGAGACTTTGAGGAATGGTCCATTTTGATGGATGGATTTGAATATCCAAGAGGACCAAGAGGTGGATTCCTCAAAAAGAAAAGATGGACCGAAGAGCAAGTTCAAGCATCCGAGAAAAATGATAAGGTGATAAAATTTTTAATTGATTTAATGCCTAACAATATCTTGTGTATGTTAGGTAATTATGTAGATGCTAAAGAGTTATGGAGCCAAGTGGCAAAACTCCATGAAAACTCATCATCGGTCCAAGAAGAAGAAGAAGAAGAAGAGGAGTGCTCACCCTCTCATGCTCAAGAAAGTTCACCATCAATTCAAGAAGATAAGGAGGGTGAAGATGAGAGATCATCCTCACAAGGAAGTGAGGATTCGGAGGTTGATAGGGAATCAACATCCGGATCGGAAGAGGTGGAGGAAGTGGAAGAAGCATCCACCTCAAGGATTGAGGGGGAGGAGAGAACCTCAACACCGGAGCAACAAGAAGAACCATCTACATCCGGTAGAGAGGAAGAGCAAGCTCAAGAATCCACTTCGACCACCACAACCACCCTAGGTAACTCAAGCATGTCAATTAATAATGAAATGAATATTATATGCTTTGAGTGTAGGGAGAAAGGACACTACAAGAGTAAGTGTCCTAAACGGGTTAAGAAGACTCCACCCGTGCCAAAAGTCAAGGAGACCGGTGCCTCAATGAAAAAGAGCAAGGAGCAAGTGATTTGCTTCAAATGCCGACTACCGGGTCATTACCGGAGTCAATGCCCGAAGGGGGAGAAGAAGGGGCAAAGGGGAGCATCACAAGTAGGGGGAGCTACTAAGGCTAACCCTAAGGTATATCAAGTTAATAATGCTCTTTCTTTAGTTAATAGACAAAAGCATGCTAGAAATTTCAATTCCCTAGCAATTTGCCATGAAAAGCATGCTAATAGAAATAAATACTTTTGTTTAGGAGCTAAAAATATTCACTTAGATAATAGGGAGAAATTTGGGACTAATGTCCCTAAAAACAACTTATCTAAGGACAAACCTAGGTCAAATAACTCTAGAAAATTTTTACCTAGGGAGACAATTAGAAAGGTGCAAGAGCACCTAGGTCTAAACCCTAAATGGACTAGGCATATGCCTAGGAAGTCCAATGCCCAAGATTTAAATCAAAATTCTAAAATCGGGCAATTAGAAAAGGAAAATCAAGTCTTGAGGTCAAGGCTTGAAAAACTTGAAAAGACCCTTAGGAATATACAAAACCAATTTAAAGGGTCAAATGGTCAAAGTCAAAGGTCCAAAAGTCAAAGTCAACACCAAGGACCTAAGAGTCAAAAGTCAACCAAGGGCAAGCAAGGTTTGGGTCACAAACCTAAGCCTAAGGTGGCTTACCATAGTGTTCCATTTGATTATGGAACACAAACTAGGTCTAGGAAGACCAAGGTCAATAGGGAAGTCATCCCTAGAATTGACCAAAGGGTGTGCCTAGTGGCTAGGGTTTCAAGGAAACCTAGGGTGGCCACAAAGAAGGTTGCAAGGGGAGTTACCCCTAGAGTCAACCTAGGTAAGACCCAAATGACCAAGGCTAATAAGCCTAGGAGGGTCATTAGGAAGGTATCTAGGGAGGTTATCCCTAAGGAATACCTAATTAACCCTAGGAGCTCAAATCGGTTTTGGGTTCCTAAG
Organism: Wurfbainia villosa; assembly: GCA_025175895.1. Taxonomy (NCBI): domain Eukaryota; kingdom Viridiplantae; phylum Streptophyta; class Magnoliopsida; order Zingiberales; family Zingiberaceae; genus Wurfbainia; species Wurfbainia villosa. The sequence goes on from CM046006.1 coordinate 40,543,496, forward strand.
AGCGTGATTGATTCACGCTAGATGGGTTAGGGTGTGTCAACCTTAAATGGATGGGTAGTTAACTCAACCATGGCAAAGGTGAAACTTTAGGTTATTTTCAAGGTTATGGATACCTTGGAAATAGATTTGAATTATCATCCTAAAAGATCTTAGGATGTGCCAATATTAGTTATGAAGTTTGATAAAATGATCAAATTGGCACAATTAGGATTTAGAGTGTTAGTGTGCCATTTTGGGTTTTTGGCACACTAAGGAGATTAATGATAATATGGCAAAATATATCTAACCATATCAAATGGCAATTAATATTAAAATTTGGGTATTACTATACCTATATATTTTATATGCCATGTTTTGATTGTCATATGTCATGTCATGACATCATGCCTATTTCTATGATTTTATATGTCATGTTCATGTTTAGGATTAAGGATTAAATGTCATGTGTTTTTAGATTTCATATTATGCCATGACATCATGATTATGAGCATGTGTTTATCTATATCATCTCTAATGCCATAATCATTCATGAATTTAAGATATTTTGATTGAAATTGATTTAAGGATAATGGCATGACTTGGAGTCCCATTTATAAGGGAATCAAGTAGGGTTGCCTTAGAAAAATGCATGAAACCTTAGATTAAATGAACCAAAACCCACATCTCACATCCAATTGACATGTATGTGTATTTATACACCCTAGATACATGTGAGATGCTAGGATATGAGTTAAGTTCAAGGTGCATAGATTTTGCATCTAGATGAACTAAAACTCATCCAATTTTATTTGTGGATCATTGGGAGAGCATGTGTACAAGTCATGTACATAGAGCCCAAGGAATATGATCCAAATTAAGGTTTTGAAAACATTTTAAAATCATTTTGAAAAACCTTGGTGAAGTCTATCTTTTGATAGCAATCACCATTGATAGAGTTGATACAAAATAGGGCCAAAATATTTAAAATTTCAATGGTTTTGAGTTTTGTATCAAACTCACTATTTTATGGGTAAATTAATTTTCAAATATTTTTCACCCATTGTGTGTGTCATAAGTATTATACGTATGAATTTTCATGATTTTTTGAATTACATATAATTATTTATGAATTTTCAAAATTCATTTCTGATAGTTGAAAATCGAGATTTTGATTATCGATCGGTCAATGTGTGATCGAGATTACTATTAGAGTCGATGCAGTCTGATTTCGGGTTAACAAGGTTTGTTTAGCCCGTGTTCAGCTATGGAAAAGGTTCCTAATCACTCCTAACCCTAGGATATGCTTTAGAAAGCATTATAAAGGGTGAAAATCCATTGGATATGGATTAGGAGATGTGTTAGGTCAAAGTATCAAATTTAGGGTGAGTGAAAGTTCTATGTTGAACTTAGAACCTTAATAATTTTGATGGTTTAGAGTTCCTATTGGCTTAGGGGCTTCCCAAGGACATTGTTGGTGCAATGGTCAAGGGGGAGCAAGCCTTTAGGGGGAGTTATCCATCTTGGGATGATGGATGTGTTTTTCTCCTTGGAGAGGAGAAGTTAGGGAGAGTATCATCAATTGGGAAAATTGATGGGTTTTTGATACCCAATTTGGAAATTGGGAGAGTGAATAGGATTGCCTCTCTTGAGTGATATGGGACTTATCACTAGGACGATGGTAGGCATCCTAGATATTTTTAGGTCAAAAAGGGGGAGATTGTAAGATCTCATTGGGACATGAGACATTGACCTCCTTGGAGAGATAACCTTTTTGATGTTAGTCAAAAAGGGGGAGAATGTTTGGGGGAGAATATTTGGAGAGTGTTTACCAATTTGGGATAATTGGTAAGGGATTTGAGTTAGTGGTCTAACTCAAATGATTTGTTTGGTTTTTGTCAAACATTAAAAAGGGGGAGATTGTTGGTGCAATCGGCCCAGGTCACGATTGACCAGGACTCGAGTTTGACTCGAGTGATGTTTTGATGTTTCGACAAAAACATATGACAATGTAATTGTCATGGGAAAGTCCAAGTGGGACACTTGGCACAAGGAAAGTCCAAGCATGGTCTTGGCATGAAAAGTCCAACAAGGGTTGGCAAGGAAAGTCCAAGCATGGGTCTTGGCAATGTGAGAAGTCCAAGCATGGGTCTTGGCAAATGGAAAGTCCAAGCATGGGTCTTGGCATGGAAAGTCCAAGCATGGGTCTTGGCATGGAAAGTCCAACATGGGTTGGCAAGGGAAAGTCCAAGCATGGGTCTTGGCAATTGAGAAGTCCAAGCATGGGTCTTGGCAAATGGAAAGTCCAAGCATGGGTCTTGACATGGAAAGTCCAAGCATGGGTCTTGGCATGGAAAGTCCAACATGGGTTGGCAAGGGAAAGTCCAAGCTTGAGTCTTGGCATTTGAGAAGTCCAAGGGTTTGATATTGGCAGCGTAAAGTCCAAGCGGGAGTCTTGGCAGCATAAGACCAATGGTTGGCGGCGTAAAGTCCAAGCGGGAGTCTTGGCAGCATAAGACCAATGGTTGGAGGCGTAAAGTCCAAGCGGAGTCTTGGTGGCGTAAGTCCAATGTGTCTTGGCAGTGTAGACACCGTTAGCATGACATAGCCGAGGGAAGCACCTGGAGGCTAGCGCGATGGATGAACAAGTCATGGATGACTTGGAGGGATCCGAGAGGCGTGAGGCTGATGGAGGTGGCTAGAAGGCTTAGGTCTAGGCTAAGGGTGGTCTAGCAAGTATGGGGGCACCATACTTGGGTTAAAACCTCATCTTTGAGGTTGGCAGTCGACTGACATTATGGTCGGTTCGACTGCCGTGAGTTGACTTGAGTTCGACTGCCGTTTAATAGCCGAATCGCCCGCAATGATCGCTCATCGAGAGCGAATCGATAGACGGCAATGATCGCCAAGGGCCTGGCCGGCTAGTTCATCCGCGAAAGCAGAATCTTGCGGGCCGACTACGCGGTACCGTAGTCGATCGCCAAGATCCGTTGGAGTTTTTCCAGCGTGGATCGATCCGTTGTCTCACGACAACAGTGGCATCAGTCGACTGGTGACTTATGGCAGTCGACTGATAGGCAGAAATCCAGCCCGACGCAGGTTAAAAAGGCATCTCGGAAGGAGGGTTTTTGCAACCGATTTTCTTGGACGTTTTGAAGCGATTTGCTGCTGCAAATCAGGGCTTTCAAGTGCTAGTCCAAGGCAATCAACAAGCAAGCTTCTAAAGAGTTTTTGTAAAGTGTTCTTTACTTCTCTTGTTGTATTTCTTCTTATATTTGCTTGTTGTATTTAGATTATTGTTGTAATCTTATTGTAAGAGGTTTCTTCACCTCCGACTTGTGTCGAGAAGGAGTATTTGTGATTAGTGATTGCATTGGCATCGCTAGAGCTCTTTAGAGCTCGATCCGTGGAGTAGGAACCGTGTGGTTCCGAACCACGTTATATCTTTGTGTTCGTGATTGTTGTATTTCGTTATTGCTTTCATTTCTATATTCCGCTGCGCTAACGAAATTGTAGACACGATCACGATCGAATTCCATCTTCGTACGGTCACAACGCTATTCACCCCCACTCTAGCGGCGTCAAATCTCCAACACCTAAGTCGAACCTAAGTTTTGATTATAGAAAACGATACAAAGTTAAGCATATATTGTTATCTCATGAGCTAAATCAAGTGTGCAGAAAAGTCTCAACGCTGGAGCTGAAGGCTAGCAACACCCGGAGGAAGCCGCGGTGGTCGAGCGACACTCAAGAGACTTCGGAGGGAGCCAAAGGAATGGAGTGGAAGGTCGGAAGCAAAAGCAACACGTAAGTACTGAGGTAAGCTCATGTGTGCGAGCGTAAGTAAGGTCGTATCCTCTTTACGGGGATGATCTTAAGCGTAGATCCGACCAAAGACTTTTTATAGATGGTCTAGGTCGAGATCGGATGGTCGACGACCATCGAAATTATGTTTTTGTTGAGCTAACCTTGCCTTGCAGCTAGCATCACGATCGCTGGCTTGGAGGACTCGATCGCATCAAATGTGATCGCCGAAGGTCGCAAGAATCGATCGATAGATCAGCCTCGAGTAGTCAAGAGTTATCACCATTTTTCAAGGGGTTTTGTGCCCATTTGTGATTGGCTAAAGACCCATTCAATGAGGGGCTCAAAGGCTATAAAAGGAGGGCCAAACCTAGGGTTTTCAATGAATTCAAAAGCTTCCAAGTGCTTCCGATACGCTCCGACTCTCCGACATCCCTACGACGAAGCCTTCAACCTCCAACCTTTAAAGTCGCTTCATTAAAGTTCTAAATTGTATTTCAGTTTATTCCTTTTAGTAAAGCTTTCATTATAACGAGGAGAGGGGAGTGTCCTTCTACCTCGGGCTTTTTGTATCCGTCTAACTCCTAACTCCAACGAGGAGGAGTTCTTTAGTAGTTTGCCCTCTGTAGGTGGTCAAGGACCACTAGGGCCTTGGAGTAGTAGCCTTCGGCTACGAACCAAGTAAATCTCTTGTGTGTATTGTCTCCTTTACTTTTTGTTTTGTTTATCTTTCCGTTGCATATAAGTTTTTTTTTAAAAAACGAATTCGTACTAAAAAGTTTCTATCGCTATTCACCTCCCCCTCTAGCGATCCGATCGATCCAACATATATATATATATATATATATATATATATATATTTGTTTTTGCTTGTATGTATGTGATGCATGCTAGTAAATTTTGCTTGTATGTATATGATGCATGCTAGGATATTGTGCTTGTATGTATGTGATGCATGCTAGTATATTTTGCTTGTATGTATGTGATGCATGCTAGTGTAGGGTAATAAAGGCCTTAATGCGTATATGATACTCATTCACGATTAGATTAGATCTTAATCGAATCAACTCGAAAATGTCTACCAAGTTTTGATACCCATCACTACCTCGATCATTTGTTGTTGTTGAATCTGCCAAAGCAGAGCAATGCATATTATCTTGGTAGGGTGCGGAGGGACAATCTTGGTCCTGCCTATCACAGCTTGGGTGAGAATAAGCTCAATTAGATTGAGTAAAACTAGTTAACTCAATTGGATCAAGTAAAACTATAGGCATATTCCAACCGTTGAAAAGGTAGGATAAGATTACATTTACACTAAATCTTGGGCGATTTAGCCAAAGCTAACTCAAGGTCTTTTGTAAATGTGGATCTTGATCCTATAAACAAGAGTTGCATAGAGATGTAATTGGTAATTTGTTACCTACTGATCATACTAAGTCTTGTGCGATTTAGCCAAAGCTAACTCAAGGCATAGTATGATGTGGATCTTGTCCCGCAAGAATTATAGCTAGTTTGTATGAATCTAGTAATGTGGTTTGACCACATCCATGACTCGATTCTACAAAAGTCCTATAATTCAGTGGGAGCATCATTTGATTAAAGGCCTAATTAAATGATAAATGGAATATGATATTAATTTTTTGCATTGTCTATGTTGTAGATTTTCATGTCGACAAACACAAACATTCTCTCCCTGCATTCTATCCTTGAGAAGGACAAGCTCAATGAAGCTAATTTCCTGGACTGGTACAGGAATCTGAGAATCGTTCTCACCCAAGAAAGAAAATTGTACATCCTGGAGCAGCCCATTCCGGAGGCACCTCTTTCCACTGCCTCGCGAACTGACCGAGATGCTTACAAGAAGCATCAAGATGATGCATTAGATGTGTCATGTCTCATGCTCGCGACCATGAACTTTGAGCCTCAGAAGCAACACGAGTTCATGAATGCTTTTGATATGGTTGAACATCTTCGTCAACTGTATCAAGGACAAGCAAGGCATGAGAGATATGAGATCTCTAAGGCACTGCTTCAGTCCAAGATGCAAGATGGGACTCCCATAGGTTCATATGTACTCAAGATGATTGGGTACATAGAGAATCTACATAGGTTGGGATTCCCACTTGTCCAAGAGCTGGCCACTGACTTGATCTTGCAATCTTTGCCACAAAACTACAATCAATTTGTCATGAATTACAACATGAATGAAATTGATAAGCCACTACCTGAGATGCTCAACATGTTGAGAACTGCTAAGCTCAACCTTAAGAAAGAAAAATATGATTCCATTTTGATGGTGCAAAAGAAGAAAGGCAAGGGCAAGCCTAAAGGTAAGGGAAAGTCCCAAGCCAAGGGCAAAGGCAAGGCACTGAAACCGAAAGGAGGGGTGGCCAAGGAAGGGACTTGCTTCCACTACAAGGAAGATGGACATTGGAAGCGTAACTGCAAAGCATACCTGGAAGATCTTAAGAAGAAAAGAAGTGAGACTTCTACTTCAGGTATAAATGTTATAGAAGTCAATCTATCTATTTCTTCATCATGGGTATTAGATACCGGATGTGCATCTCACATTTGTACCAATGTGCAAGCGCTGAGAAATAGCAGGGCATTGACGAAGGGCGAGGTGGACCTACGAGTAGGCAATGGAGCAAGGGTTGCTGCTGTTGCTTAGGAACTTATATTCTATCTCTGCCCTCTGGGCTTGTACTAGAACTAGATGAATGTTGTTATGTGTCTGCTTTGACTAAGAACATAATTTTAGTTTCTTGTTTGGATAAGAAAGACTTTTCATTTATAATAAATAACAAATGTTGTTCAGTTTATTTAAATAATATGTTCTATTGTAGTGCACCTCTAATGAACGAACTCTATATTCTAGACTTAGAGAGCCCCATCTATAACATAAGTACCAAAAGGTTCAAGTTAAATGAGTTGAACCAAACCTATCTCTGGCATTGTCGCTTAGGTCACATAAATGAGAGTCGCTTATGCCAGCTCCATAAGGATGGACTTCTGGACTCATTTGATTTTGAATCATATGAGACATGCGAGTCTTGCCTTCTAGGCAAGATGACCAAGACTCCCTTTAGTGGACACAGCGAGAGAGCAACAAACTTGTTAGGACTTATACATAGTGATGTATGTGACCTTTTCAATGTTGTTGCTAGAGGTGGTTATAGGTACTTCATTACATTTACTGATGACTTCATTAGATATGGTTATTGTCACGCCCGCCCTTTTCGGACCCAGAACCCGGAGGGGCGGCGCGTGACGCGACCGTACATACATACATTACATACAACGGAAGACTTTATACATACTTCTTAATTCTTACAGCGGAAGACTTTAGACCTATATTTTTTTTTCTTCTTTAAAACATAAACATGCATTGACATATATATATATATATATATGTCTATATATTTCTTCTTCTTAACATAGGGCATGCATCATAACATGTATAGATACTTCTTCTTCTTCTTTACTTCTTCTTATTGACATAGAGCATGCATCATAACGTATATAGATACCTAGTGCTTAGTTCAGGTTCATAACCATCGTCGTCATACGGAGACATAAGTAAGGACATCCATAAACATCGTCATCATAGGTAAACATATATATATAAACCTAACGGATCTTCTCCACCATGCCACTGCCACACACATTTGGCCCCTCCTGCTGCTCCCTTTAGTTTATCCATCCCTTACCCTTATCTCTGCTGATGCGAGGAAAGATAAACTATAAGCACATAGGCTTAGTAAGATCCAGTCCTACTCACAAAAACCATATATCGACATTAATCATGGCATGTAACATTCAAAACATATAAGCATGTAACATTCATAACATATAAGCCATATAACATGTAACATACATGGCGTAATCAACTTAACATGTAGCATAAGTAACGTGAGTAAACATAACATGTCTCATCCATAGCATGGCAGCATAACATGTATCATCTATAACATAGCATCATATCATGTACATTTAGGACTTAATTAAACATAACATATAACATACGTAACGTAGCAAATCAACATAACATACAACATATATGTATTACCTATCAAACATAACATACATCATGTGTAACATAGTGACATAACATGGCATATCAAACGTAACATACATCATAGGTAACATAGTGGCATAACATGGCATATCAAACATAACATACTTCATATGTAACATAGTGGCATAAACATGGCATATCAAACATAACATACATCATATGTAGCATAGTGACATAAACATGGCATATCAGACATAACATACTTCATATGTAACATATCAACATGGCATGTGAACATAACAATCTAACTATGTAACATATGCAAGATGCTTTTGAAAACATATATTATAGGTACGTAAATATAAATCTCAACATATTTGGGCCCGGCATTGTACCACTTCTTCATTATCATAGCGCGCATCCCTAAATAGGCCCGAGGTAGCAAGTCTCGAACCTAATAGGTTATTAGGCCCGATCTTAGTCCGTCGACCTAGGGCAATCGTCATAGCGTAGAAGCCCATCCTAGGCCCGAGTCTTACTCCATCGACCTAAGGCATCTTGGAGCCCATCCCGTACTAGGCCCGAGTCTTATTCCATCGACCTAGGGGCAATCATACATAGAAGCCCATCCTAGGCCCGAGTCTTATTCCATCGACCTAGGGCATCTTAGGAGCCCATCCCTTCTTGGATCTTGTTAGGGTCTTGGTACAAGCCATGCAGAAGGTAAAATACTTATATGCTTATTTTTATAACATAGCTTATTTCATTTTGCAAACATAGCATACTTCATTTCATAACACATCATGCTTCCCTTCATGAACATATCATCTTTCATTTCGTAAACATACCATTCTTCATTTCATAACATATCATTCTTCATTTCATCATCATGTCATATTCATGTCGTGAACATATCGTTTTGTTTCATTTCATAATCTTATCTTTTTCCATTTCATAACATATTTTAAACATCGCATACACATAGAGATGGCATAAGGCATGGCATGCATTTACCCAACATAAAACACATGTTAGCCTATTTATTTAACTTAACAACAACTTCATATGCACATAAGACTTGAATTAACCTAAGGCATGTTATCTTCATCTAGCATTAATTAATATCACAAGTCAACATGCATTCACCCAACATAAAACACATGTTAGCCTATTCATTTAACTTAACAACAACTTCATATGCACATAAGACTTGAATTAACCTAAGGCATGTTATCTTCATCTAGCATTAATTAATATCACAAGTCAACATGCATTCACCCAACATAAAACACATGTTAGCCTATTCATTTAACTTAACAACAACTTCATATGCACATAAGACTTGAATTAACCTAAGGCATGTTATCTTCATCTAGCATTAATTAATATCACAAGTCAACATGCATTCAATTTATGATAAGGTTGACTCAGTCAACATGATGATAAGGTTGAGTGGTACTACTCGAGGAGTTAGATGTTAATTAATTGATGGTCAGTAAATCAATTAATTGACGGACATTCGATATCTTAAACACGGGGAGATGGATGTACAAATAATATATGGAGCCCATATTAATTTATGGGGGTTGGTGAGGTAGTTCGATGATGATCCTCTAGTGGAATAGAACATCATTGATGGATCAAGTTTGTGTGGTTCCGATCCATCGGGTGGCCAAGACCCAACTCCTCCTCATGGTCCCTATCGTAGCCTTATATAAACCTCATGAAGTCTAGATCAAATGATGGAAAACAAATCTCTAGATCCGACGGTTAGGATTGAATCCCTAGAACCAACGGTGGAGATTAGATCTCTAGATCCGATGGTTGGGATTAAATTCCTAGAACCGACGGTTGAGATTAAATCTTTAGATCCGACGGTTGGGATTAAATTCCTAGAACCGACGGTTGAGATTAAATCTCTAGATCCGATGGTTGGGATTATTTCCTAGAACCGACGGTTGAGATTAAATCTCTAAATCCGACGGTTGAGATTAAAACCCTAGAACCGACGGTGGAGATTAAACCAAGGCCTAAACCTAACTCTATATAAAAGGGAGAGGAAAGGTTGGATAAGGTGGGCGGCAAGAAAATTGGGAATTAGTTCCTATATTTTTGGCTACCTCATCAATAACAAATTTTCTCCTAAGTTCTATATAAGGGAGCATGGGTTGGGCGGCAACTAAGGTTTTTTGGATGGTTCATGATGGATGCTAAGGAAATTAGGGTTTTGCCTAGCATTACTTGGGCGACAAGCAACCTCAAGGAGGAAACCCTAATTAGGGTTTTGGTTCCTTAGGTTGGGCGGCCAAGGTGGTGGAGCTAGAGGCGGCAACCTATGGATGAGCTTGTCTTCTTCCTTGGAGGTGGCTAGCTCCTAGATCTCTCCTCTCCACCATGCTTAGGCGGCAAGAAACCTATGGAGGAAACCCTAATTAGATTAGGGTTTGGCTCTTTGGATTAGGCGGCTAGGTTTGGAAGTTATGGTTGGGCGGCAACTATAGGGGAAGGGCTCATCTTCTTCCTTCTAAGGGTTGGCCGGCCACTACCTTCTCTTCCTCTACCTTGGGCGGCAAGAAATCCAAAGGAAGCTTGGTTGGGCGACTAGGGTTTGGAAGGTAAGGTAGGTGGCAACTATAGGGGAAGTGTTCTTCTTCTTCCTAGGGTGTTGGCCGGTTCCTATCCTTTTCCTATACCTTTGGTGGTGCCCAACCTATTCCTCTTTTCCCTTTGTTTTCCTCTTGGCGGCACTAGAATAGGGTTTGTCCCTAGTTGATTTGTAGTTGTTTCATTATGTTCTCTCTCTATTCTTGGGGCCGACGGCATCAATCCTTTGTGGATTGGTGGTTGGCTCAAGCAAGAAGGGAAAGAGAGTTCTTCATTCTTTGGATTGAAGAAGATCTAAGAAGCTTCAACTTGTGGAGGATCTTCGCCCACACGAAGTCTACAAGGAGGTTAGGACATACGATAGAAGATCAAGAGGTATAAAAGTTTTATAACTTTTATTTATGATCTTTGCATGTTTCTATTCTTAATTGATATGCTAGCTTAAGTTCTTTAGGTTAGTATATGTTGATTATACTAGTTTGCATTTGCATGTATTTGTATAATCATGGACCCCGAATAAGAAACACAAAAACCGGCGATCCGTCCGTCGTCTCTTCCGCGGCTAACCGACTAGAAGAGTTGTGTTGCTTGAACAACTAGTTTGTTCAAGCGATCGCTCGAGTCGTTAGCACGACGACGAATTGGTTGTGCTTAGGAAACTCATCCCATCCGGATTATTTTTCATTAGTGAAAATTTTAATCCGGGGACATGTTATCCTATGAGCATTCCGAGAAATATCACGGTTGCAAACAATTGGTATCGAGCCACGGTTTCGGTTTTGTGTGTTTTGGATTCGATTACTTTCATGCACTTATCATATATTGTGTATGCCGGATAATAGTAGGATGTGCGTAGGCTAACTTTTTGGTTGCAGGCATAAGATCCAACTATTATGGCTATATATGTGTGTATGTGATTGCATGTGTGTGTGATTGTATATTATTTGAGTCCTCGGGGTTGACGAGGCTAGATTAGTATTTAATTTTTGTAATTAAATACGGCATTGTTTAGCCGCTCATTTTAGTTTACTTTCGATCTAGATTATTTGTACACTCCTTCGTGGAGTATAGGATCGATGGATGTAAATTAAAATGTTTTATCTCGGCTCGGAACTCTTTGGTGACTTGCGCACGGGAAAAGATGGAGCGGACGAGGTGGCGACACGACGGAACGCATATTGGAGAACAATGCCATAATAGTTAGAAAAATTCTGTTTTTTCCATATTTATTGCTGATTTGTTTTATATGCATGTTGTGTGTGCTTGAAAATTCCTCATTTGCAATTTACTAAGTGGGAGAGTGACATTTTAATTAATTCCCGCGGCCTCCATTACAATTTGACGTGTGATGCAACAAACTTGTGTGTCGGCTCTGAGTGCCTTCCTCCCCGAGGAAGGGTTTGTTTGTGGATCACTAGGTCAAATAATGGTTATAGGAAATTATCTAGGAGCGTGTGTACTTCCACAGCGGTAAGGCACATAATCCGAAATAATTCGCTTAGTACCGTGTAATGGTGCACAATTAGATGCAAATAAAAAGTAGTTTTATTTGTATGGCCGAAGAGAAACCAACTATTAATTTTATTTGTCAAAAGTAAGGTTGACAAGATAATAAAATTAATGGGTTAAACCTCCTCTTACAAATGTAGAATTCGTATACGTCCACACAGCGTGGCATGCGATATTCTCGGTGTTTGAGGTGTTGGTGGATTTCAAAATTTTATTGTTTGAGGAATCAATAATTTTTATTGAAATCTACAGTAATAATAAGCATGTTGTGTGTGCTTGAAAATTCCTCATTTTCAATTTACTAAGTGGGAGAGGGATATTTTAATTAATTCCCGCGGCCTCCATTACAATTTGACGTGTGATGCAACAAACTTGCGTGTCGGCTCTGAGTGCCTTCCTCCCTGCGGATGAGTTTGTTTGCGGATCACTAGGTCAAATAATAGTTATAGGAAATTATCTAGGAGCGTGTGTACTTCCACAGCGGTAAGGCACATAATCCGAAATAATTCCCTTAGTACTGTGTAATGGTGCACAATTAGATGCAAATAAAAAGTAGTTTTATTTGTAGGGCCGAAGAGAAACCAACTATTAATTTTATTTGTCAAAAGTAAGGTTGACAAGATAATAAAATTAATGGGTTAAACCTCCTCTTACAAATGTAGAATTCGTATACGTCCACACAGCGTGGCATGCGATATTCTCGGTGTTTGAGGTGTTGGTGGATTTTAAAATTTTATTGTTTGAGGAATCAATAATTTTTATTGAAATCTACAGTAATAATAAGCATGTTGTGTGTGCTTGAAAATTCCTCATTTTCAATTTACTAAGTGGGAGAGGGATATTTTAATTAATTCCCGCGGCCTCCATTACAATTTGACGTGTGATGCAACAAACTTGCGTGTCGGCTCTGAGTGCCTTCCTCCCTGCGGATGAGTTTGTTTGCGGATCACTAGGTCAAATAATGGTTATAGGAAATTATCTAGGAGCGTGTGTACTTCCATAGCGGTAAGGCACATAATCCGAAATAATTCCCTTAGTATCGTGTAATGGTGCACACTTAGATGCAAATAAAAAGTATCCTCCCCATCGGAGTCACTGCTTTTATTTGTAGGGCCAAAGAGGAACCAACTATTAATTTTATTTGTCAAAAAGTAAGGTTGACAAGATAATAAAATTAATGGGTAAAACCTCCTCTTACAAATGTAGAATTTGTATACGTCCACACTGCGTGGCATGCGATATTCTCGGTGTTTTGAGGTGTTGGTTGATTTCGAAATTTTATTGTTTGAGGAATCAATAATTTTTTGAAATCTAAAGTAATGATCTATGTGATTCTTAGGATTTTCAAAATTGACTTTCAGTCCACTTATTTTGATACTAAAGGAAATAAACTTATTGTACCCAAATTATATTGATTGGAAATGAATCCAAATATTGTCTTATCTGCTAGTATGCAATCTTCAAAGAGTGTCCTCAAGCCATCATTGCTCAAAAGGGTTTCTACTTCTAAGCCGAAAGGCAAGAAGAAGGAGAAACAAGGTGGAGCAAATGTGGTGGGAGGATCTCAGGGAGGAGTGAAGAAGCCGAAAGGCAAGTACTTCACTTACAAGCAGGATGGACATTGGAAGGAGGATCCCCCTAATCCAAAATGAACAAAAGTATATCTTTTGGTCTAGTCGTTGTAACATGGTTAGCGGTGTTATCTACGCAACTGTGTAGATACGAGAGCCACTAATCATGTCTGCAATACTTTGCGGGTTCCGTGAAACCCGACAACTTGCTAAAGGATATTACCATTTACTTGGGCAATGCCATGAAGATGGCGGCTATTGCATGGGAGATGTTTTATTTATTTTTGAGAAAATAAAGTTTTGGTTCTTAAGAATTTCCTTTATGTACCCTTATTTAGAAAGAATTGATTTGGTTTCTAAATAGTTTTTGGATGGATAATCTATTTCTTTTCATGACAGATTTGTTATAAAAGGAATAGGGAAATTATCTATTCAGGTACATAGATAGGAAATTTATAACTTGAACCACAAGCTCCCACGATGCAAATAGAAGTTAATAACTCATCTTCTAATTCCAATAAGAGAAAAGAACCTTCGAAGATGAACCAAACATATCTTTGGCTTCTTAGGCTTGGTCACATTAACCTAAGGTAATTCAAAGGTTGATAGCTGATGGACCTTTGGGTTCATTAGTGGTGGAGGATCTCCCAACCTACGAATCTTGCTTGGAGGGTAAGATGACCAAGAGGCCTTTTTAAGGCCAAGGGGTATAGAGCCAATGATTTGTTAGAAATGGTTCATTCTGATTTGTGAGGTCCTATGACTATCTAGGCAAGAGGTAATCTTGAATATTTCGTCTCTTTCATAGACGATTATTCAAGATATGGATGACACTACGATCTGATCGTGGTGATGACAACCTCTTGGGAGAGTTTAGGAACTACTTATCAGAGGTTGGGATTCAATCCCAATTGACTGCACCTGGCACACCCCAGCAGAACGGTGTAGCAGAGCGAAGGAATATGACTCTTATGGAGATGGTTAGATCGAGGATGAGTTATTCTGACTTGTTTTATAGTCCTAGAGATCAGAGGGTGATCGTTAACACGAATGCCAGATTTCTAGAGGAAGACTATGTGATAAGCCACAAGCCCAAGGGTAAAATTGTTCTGGAGGAGTTAAAAAGAGAAGTCACTTCTTTAGTACCACCGGTACAAGAGGACATACCACATGTCACTACACCACGTGTCACAGAGGATACACAGAAGATACCTCGTCGTAGTGGGAGGGTTGTTAGACAACCTCTTAGATTCATGTTTTTGGACAAATCTTTTGATTTGGTCCCTAGCAAACATGAACCTGATCCCTAGACATACGACGAGGCAATCCAAGATATAAATACAAAGATCTTTGCAAAGTGCAATGAATACCGAGATTGAATCTATGGATTCAAGTCCGGGAGCTCTATGCATAGCAACTCATATGGATTATGAGGTGTGAGATGGATGTCAAGACAAAGATTCCTTAGTGGAAGTCTTGAGGAATCCATCTATATGAAGCGACCAGAGGGATTCATTGCTAAGGGCAAAGAGCGTATTGTATATAAGCTTAATCGGTCCGTTAATGGACTGAAGCAAGCTTTGAAGTCTTGGGACATCCGCTTTGAGGAGGTAAATCCAGTCTTATAGATTTATTCAAAGTTCGGATGAGTCTTGTGTATATCAGAGATGTGACGGAAACGTAGTGGTATTTTGTACTATACGATGACATTTTGGTGGTTGGCGACAACATCAAGTGTTATCGACGAAGGGTATGGTCGTCCAAACAAGATGATATGAAGGACTTGGGAGAAGTGGTCACAACCTTGGGATCAAGGTTGTTGTGCTTATCCCAAGCTTCATAGACATGGTTTTGGATCGCTTTAGCATGCAATACTCCAAGAAGGGTTTTCTACCTTCGTATGGAGTTCCTTTATCAAAGGAGATGTATCCTAGATCATCCGAGGAGATAGAGGAGATGAAGGCGGTCCCTTATGCTTGGCAGGAAGCCTCATGTATGCGATGCTCACATGCGAGACCGGATATCCGCTTGTGGGCATGGTCACAGATATCAAAGTAATCCAGACGAGGATATTGGATCGGTAAAGCATATATTGTAGTGCCCGAGAAGGACTAGGGATTATATGCTAGTTTAGGCGGACTAATTACTCCTGGGTTACATGATTCGATTTCAATCTGATATGGATAACGAAGTCTACCTCGGGGTTTGTGTTTACTTTGGGAGGTGGAGCCATAGTATGGAAGAGTGTCTAGCAGAAATGCGTGGTGGACTCTACCATGGAAGTTGACTGTATGGCAGCCTCTAAGGCGGCCAAAGAAGCTGGGTGGCTCAGGAATTTCCTAATGGACTTGGATGTGATTCCTGGTTTGCCGTAACTATCACAATTTATTGTGATAATAATGGTGCATAAACTCAAGGAACCACGAGCCCATAAGGTTAGTAAACACATAGAGTGCAAGTACCACGATACGAAATCGTTAAGGAGGTAGAAGTTCTTTGTCCGCCAAGATTGCATCAGAGGATGACTGGTAGACCCTTTCACTAAGGCCTCAAGCGAGAGCTTTGATAGGCATGTGGAGGGAAGGGAATCGGATGTATGGCGAAGAGGACAGATAGTCTTTTAGTATAAGTGGGAGATTGTTGGGATGTATACTGAAAGCCTAGCTCTTTTGTATGGACATCTTTATTTTGAAATAAGAATCACATGATCATTGTTTGCACATTATATTTATATGTGTGCATATTGTCTAATATTTTACATTGTAGATAACATGGTGCACAGTCGTAGAAGATCATGTTATCGATCCCTTGTAGAATATAAGTAGAGGCTCACAACCAAGATGGTTTTGGACAAACCATTGGCATGGTTGTAGTGTAGCTTGGTATTGTTTTATCTTGAACATAGAGTTACAGTGTATTGAGCAGACCATATAGAGGTGATTCAATTTATTTCGACTACATAATTGAATCGGACCTCGGATATTATGTTGTACATGCTCTTAATCTCGATATAATAACGCACATGTACTTAGTATTTATTTCTTTGATTTACAGGGTGAGATTTCTATGGATTAAATCAATATGCCCGGTAAGTTGGGAAATGATATTATTTACATGGTGTGCCGTTGATTATAGGAGGAAACCGTGTCCTATATATTAGGTTGATGATGTCCCCTTGAGGAGCTCATAAGGTTCATTATGTAAACCCTGCAGGTTGACTTAGTCAACATGATGATAAGGTTGAGTGGTACTACTCGAGGAGTTAGATGTTAATTAATTGATGGTCAGTAAATCAATTAATTGACGGACATTCGATATCTTAAACACGGGGAGATGGATGTACAAATAATATATGGAGCCCATATTAATTTATGGGGGTTGGTGAGGTAGTTCGATGATGATCCTCTAGTGGAATGGAACATCATTGATGGATCAAGTTTGTGTGGTTCCGATCCATCGGGTGGCCAAGACCCAACTCCTCCTCATGGTCCCTATCGTAGCCTAATATAAACCTCATGAAGTCTAGATCAAATGATGAAAAACAAATCTCTAGATCCGACGGTTAGGATTGAATCCCTAGAACCGACGGTGGAGATTAGATCTCTAGATCCGACGGTTGGGATTAAATTCCTAGAACCGACGGTTGAGATTAAATCTCTAGATCCGACGGTTGGGATTAAATTCCTAGAACCGACGGTTGAGATTAAATCTCTAGATCCGATGGTTGGGATTATTTCCTAGAACCGACGGTTGAGATTAAATCTCTAAATCCGACGGTTGAGATTAAAACCCTAGAACCGACGGTGGAGATTAAACCAAGGCCTAAACCTAACTCTATATAAAAGGGAGAGGAAAGGTTGGATAAGGTGGGCGGCAAGAAAATTGGGAATTAGTTCCTATATTTTTGGCTACCTCATCAATAACCAATTTTCTCCTAAGTTCTATATAAGGGAGCATGGGTTGGGCGGCAACTAAGGTTTTTGGATGGTTCATGATGGATGCTAAGGAAATTAGGGTTTTGCCTAGCATTACTTGGGCGGCAAGCAACCTCAAGGAGGAAACCATAATTAGGGTTTTGGTTCCTTAGGTTGGGCGGCCAAGGTGGTGGAGCTAGAGGGGGCGGCAACCTATGGATGAGCTTGTCTTCTTCCTTGGAGGTGGCTAGCTCCTAGATCTCTCCTCTCCACCATGCTTAGGCGGCAAGAAACCTATGGAGGAAACCCTAATTAGATTAGGGTTTGGCTCTTTGGATTAGGCGGCTAGGTTTGGAAGTTATGGTTGGGCGGCAACTATAGGGGAAGGGCTCATCTTCTTCCTTCTAAGGGTTGGCCGGCCACTACCTTCTCTTCCTCTACCTTGGGCGGCAAGAAATCCAAAGGAAGCTTGGTTGGGCGGCTAGGGTTTGGAAGGTAAGGTAGGTGGCAACTATAGGGGAAGTGTTTTTCTTCTTCCTAGGGTGTTGGCCGGTTCCTATCCTTTTTCCTATACCTTTGGTGGTGCCCAACCTATTCCTCTTTTCCCTTTGTTTTCCTCTTGGCCGGCGGCACTAGGAGCTAGGGTTTGTCCCTAGTTCAGTTGCTTGGTTGTTTCCATTATGTTCTCTCTATTCTTGGGGCCGGCGGCATCAATCCTTTGTGGATTGGTAGTTGGCTCAAGCAAGAAGGGAAAGAGAGTTCTTCATTCTTTGGATTGAAGAAGATCTAAGAAGCTTCAACTTGTGGAGGATCTTCGCCCACACGAAGTCTACAAGGAGGTTAGGACATACGATAGAAGATCAAGAGGTATAAAAGTTTTATAACTTTTATTTATGATCTTTGCATGTTTCTATTCTTAATTGATATGCTAGCTTAAGTTCTTTAGGTTAGTATATGTTGATTATACTAGTTTGCATTTGCATGTATTTGTATAATCATGGACCCCGAATAAGAAACACAAAAACCGGCGATCCGTCCGTCGTCTCTTCCGCGGCTAACCGACTAGAAGAGTTGTGTTGCTTGAACAACTAGTTTGTTCAAGCGATCGCTCGAGTCGTTAGCACGACGACGAATTGGTTGTGCTTAGGAAACTCATCCCATCCGGATTAGTTTTCATTAGTGAAAATTTTAATCCGGGGACATGGGAGCCTATGAGCATTCCGAGAAATAGCACGGTTGCCAACAGAATTAACCTAAGGCATGTTATCTTCATCTAGCATTAATTAATATCACAAGTCAACATGCATTCACCCAACATAAAACACATGTTAGCCTATTCATTTAACTTAACAACAACTTCATATGCACATAAGACTTGAATTAACCTAAGGCATGTTATCTTCATCTAGCATTAATTAATATCACAAGTCAACATGCATTCACCCAACATAAAACACATGTTAGCCTATTCATTTAACTTAACAACAACTTCATATGCACATAAGACTTGAATTAACCTAAGGCATGTTATCTTCATCTAGCATTAATTAATATCACAAGTCAACATGCATTCACCCAACATAAAACACATGTTAACCTAATTCATTTAACATAACAACAACTTCATATGCACATAAGACTTGAATTAAAACATCATCTAATCCCCAAAATGCATGATGGCCGAATGGTCCATAGGGGTGTCTAGGGCTATCCTTCATCCTAATTCATTTAACACAACCACAACTATTCATGGTGGCCGAATGATCCATAGGGTTTCCTAGGGTTATCTTTTAACCTAATTCATTTAACATAACACAACAACTTCATTTGCATATAAAACAAGAACTAGACTTCATTTAATCACCCAAAAGTCATGGTGGCCGAATGATCCATAGGGTTTTCTAGGGTTATCTTTTAACCTAATTCATTTAACATAGCAACAACTTCATTTGCATATAAAACAAGAATTAAAACTTCATTTAGTCACCCAAAACATAGGTTGGCCGAATGGTCCATGTAGGGTTTTTAGGGTTAACCTTTAACCTAATTCATTTAACATAATAACAACATCATAATCCTACAAAAACATGGATTAAACTTCATTGAATCATCAAGATCTAGGGGTGGCCGAATGGTCCATGTAGGTCTTTAGGGTTAACCTTTAACCTAATCCATTTTAAATCCTAGCATCATCATATAGTTACAAAAAAAACATAGCATGGAACTTCATTGAAACCTAAAATCATGGCTTGGCCAAATAGGCTTTAGTGGCTATTAGGGTTAGCTTTTAACCTAATCCCTTTTTCCATCTTAACATCATCATCTACTTCCTAAACATAGCATACAACTTCATTGATAAACCAAAACATAGCTTGGCCGGATATAACATATAGATTTCTTTTAAAAACATCAATCGAAGCTACTCGTATGCAGGTGAGGGATACTTACATCCTTCGCTTTGCTTGTAGTGTGAAGATAACCTAAGGAACACAAAACCTAGCCCTTGCTTCCCCTTGCTTCTTGCTTAGATGAGTTTCGGCCAAGAGTGGAAATGGAGAGGGAGAGTCTCTAGAATTCGGTGAGAAGAAGAAGAGAAGAGGAGAAAGTGAAGTTGCTAACTCATGCCTCCTCATCCCCCCCCTATTTATTCACCTAAAGAGTCCCTTAAGCTCCCTTACACTTAACTATAATTTCCCTTATTCCTCTAATGATATAATCCTATTGGGCTTCTGGTTAGTGGGTGCATCTATAGGGCTTGGCTATCTCGAGATTAGGGGTTCAATTCCTAGGCCTTGCACCCCTTTTTGGCTTATTTTCTTTTATTTTTGAAAAGGCCCACATAAAGCCCATTATCATCAAGCCAAAAATTCTTGTAAAATTGCTAGGAATTGGAGAGGGAGAGTCTCTAGAATTCGGTGAGAAGAAGAAGAGAAGAGGAGAAAGTGAAGTTGCTAACTCATGCCTCCTCATCCCCCCCCTATTTATTCACCTAAAGAGTCCCTTAAGCTCCCTTACACTTAACTATAATTTCCCTTATTCCTCTAATGATATAATCCTATTGGGCTTCTGGTTAGTGGGTGCATCTATAGGGCTTGGCTATCTCGAGATTAGGGGTTCAATTCCTAGGCCTTGCACCCCTTTTTGGCTTATTTTCTTTTATTTTTGAAAAGGCCCACATAAAGCCCATTATCATCAAGCCAAAAATTCTTGTAAAATTGCTAGGAATTTTACGGGCGTTACAGTTATGTGTATCTGATGACACAAATCAGAATCCTTTAAAAAGTTCAAAGAATTCAAGAATGAAGTACAAAACTAGCTCGGCAAGAGTATTAAGATACTTCGATCAGATCGAGGTGGTGAATACCTTAGCCATGAGTTTCGTGACTATCTAGCTGAGTGTGGGATTCTATCCCAACTCATTCCTCCTGGAACACCACAGTGGAATGAAGTATCCGAAAGGAGGAATTGTATCCTATTAGATATGGTACGATCTATAATAAGTCACACAGATCTTCCTATATCCTTTTGGGGATATGCTCTAGACACAGCAGCCTTCACACTTAACCATGTACCATCCAAGGTTGTGATAAAGACACCATATACGATATGGACATGGAGAAATCCCAAGATGTCTTTCATGAGGATTTGGAGTTGTGAGGCTTACGTTCGACGTCAAGTCTCAGACAAACTGGGACCCAAATCTGATAAGTGCTATTTTATTGGATATCCCAAGGAAACGAAGGGATATTACTTCTACATTCCCAGTCAGCACAAAATGTTTGTGGCAAAGACTGGGGTATTTCTAGAAAGGGATTTTGTTTCTAGAAAAACTAGTGGGAGTACGTTCGATCTTGAAGAAATTAAAGATAGGGACCATATCACTGAGGCCTTGATGGAGGTTGAACAGGAACCACAAAATGTTGTGGATGAGGAGATTGTTGCACAAAGAGTTGTGGAACAACAACCTATTCAGGTAGACCTACCTCTTCGCAGGTCTGATAGGGTACGTCGTCAGCCTAAGAGATACTCATTTCTCTTGTTTGACCATGATGACGTTATGCTCGTTGAGAATGAGCCTACCTCCTATCAGGAAGCTGTGATGAGCCCAGATTTTGAGAAATGGCTAGAGGCCATGAGATCCGAGATGGAATCCATATACACCAACCAAGTATGGACTTTGGTTGATCCACCTGAAGGCGTCAAACCCATTGGGTGTAAGTGGGTCTTTAAGAGAAAGACTGACATGGATGGACTTACGCATACCTATAAGGGTCGATTGGTGGCTAAAGGTTTCAAGCAAATTCATGGTATTGACTATGATGAAACCTTTTCTCTAGTGGCGATGTTTATGTCCATTCGGATCATGCTTGCTATTGTAGCATACCACGATTATGAGATCTGACAGATGGATGTCAAAACCGCATTTCTGAATGGAAACTTGCTTGAGGATGTGTACATAACACAGCCTGAGGGTTTTGTAGATCCATAGCATACTGGGAAAGTATGCAAGTTGCAAAGGTCCATTTATGGGCTGAAGCAAGCTTCTCGGAGCTGGAATCTTCGATTCGATGATGCGATCAAATAGTTTGGTTTCATCAAGAATGAAGATGAACCCTGTGTCTACAAGAGGGTTAATAGAAACACAGTTGTCTTTCTTGTATTGTATATGGATGACATACTACTCATTGGGAATGACATCCCTTCGCTATAGTCTATGAAGACTTGGCTAGGGACGTGCTTCTCAATGAAGGACTTAGGTGAAGCAGCCTGTATTCTAGGCATCAAGATCTATAGAGATAGATCTAAGAGATTGCTTGGCCTAAGTCAGAGTACATATATTGACACGGTATTACTACGGTTTGCCATACAGAATTCCAAGAAGGGACTTCTACCGATGTCACAATGTATGAGTCTTTCGAAGACTCAAAGTCCCTCTTCTAGAGAAGAGAGAGATCACATGGATAAGATCCCTTATGCATCGGCCATAGGATCTATCATGTATGTCATGTTATGTACTCATTTTGATGTCTCGTATACTTTGAGCATGACGAGTAGATACCAGTCAGATCTAGGTGAGCGTCACTGGATAACAGTCAAGAATATTCTTAAGTACTTGAGAAGAACTAAAGAATATTTCTTGATATTTGGAGGCGATGAGGAGCTAGTCAGAAGGGTTACAAAGGATGCCACCTTCCAAACCCACTCAGATGATTATAGATCACAATGTGGTTCGTGGTTTTGCTTGAATGGTGGCGCGTGAGTCGAAGAGTTCAAGGCACGCTTGTCGATTCTACAACAGAGGCCGAGTATATTACTGTATCAGAGGCAGCAAAAGAGGCAGTTTGGATCCGCTAGTTCATTACTGAGCTTGGGGTGGTTCCTAGCATAGCAGATCCTATAGAGCTCTATTGTGACAACAATGGAGCGATTGCGCAGGCTAAGGAACCTCGCTCACACCAGCCGACCAAACACATACTACGTCGCTTCCATCTCATTCGAGAGATTATCGATAGAGGAGATGTGATGATTTACAGAGTACCCATAGAGGCTAACGTCGCAGATCCCTTGACCAAGGCTTTGGCATAGAAAAAGCATGATGGTCACACTAGGTCATTGGGTATTAGATACTACAGTGATTGACACTAGTGCTAGTGAAAGATTGTTAGAGAAAGCCCTAGAGTCAATCATGTGATGGTTATTGTATGGACTTTGTTGTATCATATTCCTATTTATAAAGGCATTTCTTTATGGTTATTATACTTACTTGTATTAGTGTCAAATAACTAAGTATAATAACGCCCTTGAGTAGAAGTTTCTTATTTATATCAATCGATTGGTTGAATCGATAATGAGATGATATAGAGAACACTACTCTTAATCATTCCTAGTCAAGTATTAACATTCAGGGACAATGTTGATGCGTAGAGACTAGCATGTAGGTCAACTCGATGACTTGATCTCACAAGTCATGGATATGAGATATCAAGTTGACACATGGGTATGCATTGGAGAATGTATACTGAGTGACCCGCCATGAGAAAGTATCATGGATCGTTATATGAGTGTCATATACTTTCTCATGTGACTATTAGTTCTTGGACCTGAAGTCACCATGGTTCCCTACATAAAGAGTTGCGTACTTTGGCTTGGTCAAACGTCACCCGTAAATGGGTGGACTATAAAAGCGATTACTGGATATGTAACAAATTATGTGGAGGGATGTGAGTGATGTAGATGAGATCTATCCCTCCTATATAACGGGAGTGACATCATGATTCTTGATAGAGTGAGACCACTAAGTGCATGACCATGCCCAAATGAGTCAATATGAGATATTGAGCTCATTTGATTAGAGTGAGTCTACTTGGAGTTCAAGATATAGATTGTATAGAGGATGACACGTTCTATGCCTCAATTGGTCAATCTAGATGTCAAGGATAGAGGGACATTGTCACATATTGTAAGAGGCACAATTAGTAGTCACAAAGGTGATGTTGGATCTCAACATTCTTGTAACTTGGGTAGCAATGATGTGTTGCTAGATACCGCTCATTGCTTATGTTTCTAAATCGGTTTTGAAGCATTGCCAAAGTTACAAGAACCTATAGGGTCACACACAAAGGGCAATTAGATGGAGATTAGGTTCATATGATGTACCATGAGGATTAGGTTCATGTGATGAACCAAATTGGATTAAGAGTAATCCAAATTAGACTAATTGAGTTGGACTCAATTTGATTCAAGTGTTGAATGAGTCTAATTTAGATTTGATTCATCGAGTCAATTTAAACTAATGAATAGAGATTCATTAAATCAAATTGACTTGAATCAAATGGTTGGATTTGATCAACCATGGGAGATAAGAGGTCAAGTTTGACTTGACTTGAGAGGGAAGATGAATGGTCAAGTTTGACTTGACCAAATGTCATGTCATGATGACTTGGCATTGGCCGGCCAATGATGATGTTCCACATCATCATGGACACATCATGGGGTGCCACCTCATGAGGGAGACCAAGAGCCATGGCTCTTGGTATTACATGCATGTAACTCCCATGAAGTGGCCGACCACTTTATGTTGGTGATTAGTGTGAAGTTAAGTGGATTAACTTCATCTTCTTCCTCCTCTCTTCTCAAGCTCTATCCCCCTCATCCTTGCCGTGAGCTTCTAAGGGTGCTAGCACACTCTAGGTTGTTTTTCTCCACCTATTGCTCGTGCGGATACTGATAGAGGAGTGTACACTTGAGACTCTCGAGTTCCGACAAGCCGTTTGGATGAGCGGGATAAGCAAAGGGCGTCGCATCAAGGGTAACACTCCTTTCATGTAGATCTAGGTTTTCTAAACACGTACATGTAATTTTTGTTTATCTTCACACGGATCCGTGACCGACTTCCGAGGTTTCAACAATGCAAAAAGTGGTTTTTGCGGCTCGGATAGTCCAACACTAGGTGTGACATAACTAATTAAATTTTTTATTTAATTTATTTAATTAATATTCAAAAAAATTCCTAGAGTTACTCAAATTAAGTAATATTATATTTGTACAAAAAGAATGAATTTATATTAAGACAAGACAAATATTAAAATTAATGCAAAAATTATTCTAAGATAAAATATTAAAACTAAAGAAAAATTCAATTGCTCTCATTAGTGGTTGCACCAAAATTGGAGCGCCCCCACTCTGATACTAATTGTAGGATCGAAGTTATCCAAGAGAGGGGGGTGAATCTCTGAAAATGATTTTTTTTTAAACTTTATTTTATCTTTTAAGAATTTAAAGAGTAATTGCAGCGGAAATATAAAATAAATATAACAAGATTATTTTACTTGTTTTACAACCCTAGCAGGGTTGCTACTCTAAGGCTCATAGCTCTCTGAGAGCTACCTCTATGGGTAATCACTAAAAAGCCCTCCGATTCAAAACTCTCAAACTCGGAGGGTATTCACTTTTTACAAAGATGAGAGGGAAAGATAACATACTACCTTCTCTCTAGAAACTAAATACAAAAGAGAATAAGTAAATACAAATGTAAAGCTATACTGACACTTTTTTTGAATGTAGAAATATAGCTCGGAGTGCGAAGTGTTGGCGTGTAGATGCTTTTACGGATGAGGAATTTTTACAACAACACTTGGACGTAGTAGATTGATTGTTCTCGAAGTTGGTCATGCATTTCTTTTATAAGTCATTTCTAGTCGACTCCACATCAGTCCGTCGATATGGTACTTCGGCCTTCCTAGTCAACTGGACCTATTCCAGTCGACTCCAGGTCACCTGGCTCCGCATCAAAAAGTTTATCTTTCCAATCGATTGGACCTCCCCAGTCAACTAAAACTCTTTCCATCTTGGTTGCCAGATCTTCAATCGATCACCAGCTAATCTTACCAACTGGGTATCCAGTCGACTGTGTTGGGGGAATGTTGACCGCTAGAGGGGGGTGAATAGCGTCGTGCTAGTTGCGAGATGGAATTCGTTCGTGTTTGTCTACAAATTTCGTTAGCACAGCGGAAATAGAAATAATAGCAAGAATGAAACAATACAAATACAATTACACAAGTATTTAAGGTGGTTCGGAACCTCAAGGGTCCTACTACACGGATCGAGCTCTAAAGAGCTCTAGTGATGCACACGCAACCACTAACACAAATAACTCCTTCTCGACACAAGTCGGAGGTGGAGAAACCTCGTACAAGTTATCTTACAATAGTAAGGAATGACTACAAGCAATTACAATACAAATATGAAAGATAGGTAAAGAAAATTTTACAACACTTTTCTTTTGATTGCTTGAATATTTGGTTGCTATACTTGCACTTGGAGACCCTGATTTGCAGTAGAAAATCGCCCCCAAAAGCTCTCAAGAAATGCTTGTGAAATTCTCCTCCACGAGCTCCATTTAAAGCTTCACTGGCTGAAATTGTCGATCGATTATCGCTCGGGACCATCGATTGGTGATGAGGCTATTCTTGTATGAGACAACGGTGTAATCCATGCTAAAAAATCCAACGGATAGGACATCAGTCGACTGATCATGACCATCAGTCGACTGATCGAGACTCCACTCGACTACTAACCCCAGCAGTCGAGTTAGACTCCATTCTGTGCTCGAAAAACTGAGCACCAGTCGACTGATCACAAGATCAGTCGACTGCTCGACCAATCAGTCGACAGCCAAAGGCTGGTAGTCGACTGCTGGGCCAATTCCCATAGTCAAACCCTAGTTGACTTACACCAGTTGACTGCCATATGACACTAGTCAACTGGCACACCTCAAACATGAGGTTTAAACCAAGTATGGTGCCCCCATACTTGCTAGACCACCCGTAGCCTAGACCTAAGCCTTCTAGCCATCTATGTCAGCCTCACACCTCTCGGATCCCTCAAAGTCATCCATGACTTGCTCATCTATTGCACTGGCCTTCAGATGCTTTCATCGGCTATGTCATACTAACGGTGTCTACACCACCAAGGCACATTGGACTTACGCTGCCAAGACTCCGCTTGGACTTTACGCCACCAACTATTGGACTTATGCTGCCAAGACTCCCGCTTGGACTTTACACCACCAATATCAAACCCCTTGGACTTCTCAAATGCCAAGACTCAAGCTTGGACTTTCCCTTGCTAACCCATGTTGGACTTTCCATGCCAAGACCCATGCTTGTACTTTTCCTTGCCAGCCCATGTTGGACTTTCCATTGCCAAGACCCATGCTTGGACTTTCCAAAATGCCAAATGTCCCACTTGGACTTTCCATGCCAAGTACCCAAGACTTGGACTTTCCCATGACAATCACATTGTCATCTGTTTTTGTCGAACATCAAAATATCTCTCGAGTCAAGCTCGAGTCCTGGTCAATCGTGACTTGGGTTGATTGCACCAACAATCTCCCCCTTTTTGATGTTTGACAAAAACCAAACAAACCATTGAGTTAGACCATCTAACTCAAACCAATCATCCCCATCAATTTTCCCAATTGATGTCGTTCTCCCAATAAGTTCTCCCCCTTTTTGACTAACATTAAAAAGGTTCTCTCCAAGGAGGTCAATGTCTCATGTCCCAATGAGATCTTACAATCTCCCCCTTGGTCCAAAAATACCTAGGATGCCTACCATCTCCCTAGTGATAAGTCCCATATCACTCAAGAGAGGATATCCTATACACTCTCCCAATTTCCAAATTGGGTATCTCAAAATCCCATTTTCCCCCTCATGAGAAAAAAATACCATCCATCATCCCATGATGGATACCTCCCCCTAAAGGCTTCTCCCCCTTGACCATTGCACCAACAATATCCTTAGGAAGTTCCTAAGCCAATAGGAACTCTAAACCATCAAAATAAGGTTAGAAATTCAACATTGAACTTTCCAACACATTAAATTTGATACAAACCCTAAACAACTCTCCTGATTCATATCCAATGGATTTTCACCCTTTATAATACTTCCCAAAGTATATCCTTGGATTAGGAGTGGTTAGGAAACTTTATCGTAGCCGAAAATGGGCTAAACAACCTTGTTTTTCCCGAAATCAGCTTGGCAGTCGACTTTATCAGAGATCAGTCAACTGCCGTCTCCATCAGTCGACTGCCACCAAGGGCAGTTGACTGATAACTAAAATTTCTGAATTTCAGTTATCAAAAACGGATTTTTGAAATTCATAAATAATTATACATAATTCGAAAAATCATGAAAATTCATACGTATAATACTTATGACCAATAAAATGGATGAAAATTATTTGAAAATTATTTTACCCATAAAATAGTGAAATTGACATAAAGTTTAAAACCATTGAAAGTTTCAATGTTTTGGCCCTACTTTGTATCAACTTCATCAATGGTGATTGCTATCAAAAGATAGACTTCGCCAAGGTTTTCTAAAATGATTTTAAAATATTTTTGAAAACCTATATTGGATCATGTTCCTTTGGGCTCAATGTACATGACTTATACACAAGCTTTCCCAATGATCCACACATGATTTTTAGATGAGTTTGAGTTCATCTAGATGCAAAAACTATGCACCTTGAACTTAACTCATATCCTATCATCTCACATGTATCTAGGGTGTATAAATATACATACATGTCAATTTAGATGTGAGATGTGGGTTTTGTTTTCTTAATCTAAGGCCTCATGCATTTTCTAAGGCAATACTACTTGATTCCCTTATAAATGAGACTCCAAGTCATGCCATTATCTTTAAATCAATTTTAATCAAATTAAATGCATGAATGATCATGGCATAAATGATAACATAATTAAGCATGACCAATGATCATGATGTCATGACATATGATGTAATCTAAAAATACATGACATTTAACCTTAATTTTAAACATGATCATGATATTTTAAATGATTAAAAATAAGCATGATGTCATGACATGTTATATGGCAAATAAGCATGACATATAAAATGTATAGGTATACTAATACCTAAATTTTAATATTAATTTCCATTTGATATGATTAAGTATATTTTGCCATGATACCAATTTTCTCCCAAGTGTGCCAAAAACCCAAAATGGCTATGACCTCTAAACCTAAATTGTGCCAATTTAATTGATTTTTCATAATTCCAAGAATGTATTGGCACATCCTAAAATCTTTTAGGATCAAAGATCAAACATATTTCCAAGGTATCCATAACCTTGAAAATAACCTAAAGTGTCATCTTTACCATGGTTAGATTAACTACCCTTCCATTTAAAGTTGGCACACCCTAAACCCATCTAGCATGAATCGATCATGCTCTTAGGAACCCAAAACCTATTTGAGCTCCTAGGATTAATTAGGTATTCCTTAGAGATAACCTCCCTAGATACCTTCCTAATGACCCTTCTAGGCTTATTAGCCTTGGTCATTGTGGTCTTGTCATGGTTAACTCTAGGGGTAACTCCCCTTGTAACCTTCTTAGTGGCCACCCTAGGTTTCTTAGAAACCCTAGCCACTAGGCACACACCTTGGTCAACCTTAGGGATGACTTTCCTATTTACCTTGGTCTTCCTAGACCTAGTTTGTGTTTCATAATCAAATGGAACACTATGATAAGCCACCTTAGGCTTAGGTTTGTGACTCAAACCTTTCTTTCTCTTGGTTGACTTTTGTCTCTTAGGTCCTAGGTATTGACTTTGACTTCTAGACCCTATGGTTTGACCATTTGACCTTTGCATTTGATTTGTCATTTTTGCAAAGGTCTTTTCCAACTTCTCAAGCCTTGACCTCAAGGCTTGGTTCTCTAATTCTAATTTCTCTAATTTTGTGGGCCCATTGTTTCTATGATCATTTTTGCCCTTCCTAGGCATGTGTCTAGAATTCTTGAAGTTAAAACCTAGATGGTCCTCAATTTTCTTAATGCTTGTCCTAGGTAAAATACTTTTAGGGATATTAGTCCCAAATTTCTCCTTATTCCTAAGGTTTACACTCTTAGCACCTAGACAAAAATATTTGTTTTTTCTAATAGCATGCTCCTTATGAACAATAGCAAGATTGTTTAAATTACTTCTAGCATGCTTCTTACTTTAAGAACTAGAAGGTGCACTATTGAAATATACCTTAGGGTTAGCCTTAGCTCTCCCTACATGAGTTGCTCCTTCTTGCCCTTTCTTCTTCCCTATATTACATTGACTCCTATAATGTCCTTCTTGGTGACACTTGAAGCACACCATGTGCTTCTTGCTTTTAATTGTCGGGGCTCTGACTTTCTTTGACTTCTCTTGACTTTTAGGTGCCGGTGGAGTCTTTTTGACTTTCTTTGGGTACTTGCTCTTGTAGTGCCTGGATTCCCTACACTCAAAGCATATTATATGTTTTTTATTTAAAACCAAATTGCTTGAGTTACCTAGTTCAGTGGTGAGTGTCTCTTGAGCTTGCTCTTCCTCTCGACCGGATGTAGATAGTTCTTCTTGTTGCTTCGGTGTTGAAGATGCTCTAATCTCCTCCCCCTCAATCCTAGAGGTGGAGGTCTCTTCCACCTCTTCTACTTTTTCTTCCTCCGATCCAGAAGTTGACTCCTCACTTTCTTGTGAGGATGATGAAGCTTCTTCTTCGGTCTCCTCCTCTTCCAAGTTTTCTTGGACCGATTCGGGATTGTCGTAGAACTTGACCAACTTGTTCCACAACTCCTTGGCATCCCTATAGCTTCCTAATCTAGACAAAATATCATTAGGTATCAAATTAACTAACATTTTTGTTACCTTAACGGTTGTCTTAAATTTTTTCCATTGCTCCTCGGTCCACCTCTTCATCTTGAGGATTTCTCCAATCTCTCCTCTCAGAGCATCGAATCCTATAACCACGGCAAACCAATTTTCTATATTTGGCATTAGAAAATATTTCATACTACCTTTCTAATACGTGAAATCTTCGCGGTCGAAGGCGGGTGGAATCGCTATGTCATCGCCCCATCTTTCTTGAAGATCCATCTTCTTCCCTCTAGCGGGTTTAGCTCTCGGCGGTTAGTCCGTAGAAGAGCCCCGGGCACTGATACCAATTGTTGGGGAAATGTTGACCGCTAGAAGGGGGTGAATAGCATCGTGCTAGTTGCGAGATGGAATTAGTTCATGTTTGTCTTCAAATTTCGTTAGTGCAACGAAAATAGAAATAATAGCAATAACGAAATAATACAAACACAATTACACAAGTATTTAAGGTGGTTTGAAACCTCAAGGTTCCTACTCCACAGATCGAGCTCTAAAGAGCTCTAGTGATGCACACACAACCACTAATCACAAATAACTCCTTCTCGACACAAGTCGTGTTGGTGCAATCGGCCCAGGTCACGATTGACCAGACTCGAGTTTGACTCGAGTGATGTTTTGATGTTTGACAAAGTGGTTTGACGTTGATGTTTGACATTGATGTCGGTTAGTGTGCTGAGGAGATTGTTTATACAATCGATCCAGGTTATAATTGACTTTGATGGTTGACCAGGGTTAACCATGTGATTGTGGGAAAGTCCAAGCATGGGTCTTGGCAAGGTAAAGTCCAAGTCATGGGTACTTGGCATTTGGGAAAGTCCAAGTCTTGAGTACTTGGCATGAGAAGTCCAAGCATGGGTCTTGGCAAATGAGAAGTCCAAGCATGGGTCTTGGCAAATGGAAAGTCCAAGAATGGGTCTTGGTATGGAAAGTCCAACATGGGTTGGCAAGGGAAAGTCCAAGCTTGAGTCTTGGCATTTGGGAAGTCCAAGGGGATTGATTTTGGCAGCGTAAAGTCCAAGCGGAGTCTTGGCGGCGTAAGTCCAATGTGCCTTGGTAGTGTAGGCACCGTTAGCATGACATAGCCGAGGGAAGCACCTGGAGGCTAGCGCGATGGATGAACAAGTCATGGATGACTTGGAGGGATCCGAGAGGCGTGAGGCTGATGGAGGTGGCTAGAAGGTTTAGGTCTAGGCTAAGGGTGGTCTAGCAAGTATGGGGGCACCATACTTGGGTTAAAACCTCATGTTTGAGGTTGGCAGTCGACTGGCAATATGGTTGGTTCGACTGCCGTGAGTCGACTTGAGTTTGACTGCCAATTTAGAGCTGGAATTGCTCTGGCACGATGATTGCTCATTGGAGCAATGATCGTGATGTCTCTGACGATCGGCTAAGGGTCGATGCGATCGCTAGTTCTATGTCGAGCATAGAACGCCTCGACTACGGGCATTGGCGATCGCCATTGGAACTTGTGCAAAGTGGATTGAGCCGTTGTCTCACAGCTCTGATCTTTGGCAATGAGGACTTATGGCAATGATCGCTAGGTGGAAATCTAGCCCGATGGAGGATAAAAGCAGCTGTTCGTGGAAGGGTCAAGTATCAGTTCTTTTGGGGCTTTGGTGAGGCGATTTGAAGGCGATTTGTAGGTGCATTTCAGGGTCCTTCATGCTCATCCAAACAACCGACAAGCAAGCACTCAAAACCCTAGTTTGTAAAGTCTTCTTTACATTTTCACTTGTATTTGCTTGTTTACTTTGTATTACTTGTTGTAATTCATTGTACGAGGTTTCTCCACCTCCGAATTGTTGTCGAGAAGGAGCTTTATTGCTTAGTGGTGTTTGTGGCATCGCTAGGGTTCGTACGAACCCAATCCGTGGAGTAGGAACTGTTACGGTTCCGAACCACGTTATATCGTGCGTGTTGTGATTGTATCTTGTGTTTGTACTTGTTATTATTTATTCCTCTGCGTACTAACAAGATTGTAGACAAGCAACGCGAACGATTTACATCTACGAACAAATTCTATGCTATTCACCCCCCTCTAGCGGTGTCAAATATTCAACAAGTCGGAGGTGGAGAAACCTCGTACAAGTTATCTTACAACAGTAAGGAATGACTACAAGCAATTACAATACAAATACGAAAGACAAGTAAAGAAAACTTTACAACACTTTGCTTTTGATTACTTGAATGCTTGGTTGCTTGACTTGCACTTGGAGACCCTGATTTGCAGTAGCAAACCGCCCCAAAAGCTCTCAAGAAACACTTGTGAAATACTCCTCCATGAGCTCCATTTAAAGCTTCTGCCTGGACTAGAAATCGCCGATCAGTCGACTGCTCGGGACCATCAGTTGACTGATGACACTGTTGTTGTCAGTGTAATACACACTAGAAAAATCCAATGGATAGGATATCAGTCGACTGATTGTTGGGTTTCCGGCACCGCGGCGTGTGTGTGTTCGATCATGTTTCGTAAACATGAGCACAGCGGAAGCAATTAAAATTAATAAATCTATATTTATTACAACACACACAACACACGCATGCTATTACAACAAGTGTAGACATAACCGTAAATTAAAATTTGCAATAAAAGGAAATTAAACTACGTTATACCTTCCGTATGACGTGTAGCGGGAACGGCATCAACCGGAACGATCCTCGTAAGAATCGTCTCTATCCGTATCCACGCCGAGCTCCTCGGGATGACTTCGCTAAGTCACGAGCTTCGTCTTCGTACGGGTTACTAGCCTCGTGTTGAAGACGACGTGATCGAGAGATGATCACGATCCGAATCCAAATTCGGATCCAAAATGAGTTCTCAAAACTCGCTTCTCCGGAGAGGTATTCGTCAACCGTTTGACGAATCCTTCGTCCTCCACCTCAGAGGATTACCGGAGATCAAATCCCCGGTAAGTTAGCCGCTGTCGGAGCACTAACCGTCATCTAAACGACGCTCCGACGAGAGGAGGAGAAGCTGTCCAGAAAACTGGACAGCTTGGTGGAGGAGTAGGCGCCGGCCAAAACAAGGAGAGAAAAGGCTCACCTTGATGCCGAACCTATAGGAGATCACCGGAGGGTCGCCGGAGGTTCACCGGCTGGAGCTTGGACGCCGGCAAGGGTCTTGGACGGCGGCACAAAGCTGGGCGGCGGCAGCTTTAGGGTTGGCGCCGAAAACTCCAACAATTGGGGTGGGCGGCAACTCTAAGAGGCTAGGGTTGGGCGGCCAAAACTTCATTAGCTTTAGGGTTAGGGTTTAAGCCCTATTTTATAGAGAACTAATTCTCTTAATGGTTAATGGATCATATCCATAAAGCCCGTTAACCCGCTCCATTAAGATAAGTTAAAATAAATCAAACCATGATGATTTATATTAAGTTAAAACGAACCGAACCAACTTTTGGTTCATTCGTTTAAAATAAACCAAACCCTTTGGTTTATTCTCATCCATTGGATTAGAACCAAACCATTTTGGTCCATCCATTATGTCTTCATAAGACACGGCCCATCCACGCTTCCATTGCGGTGAAACAATTTCATGCTCGCTTTATGTTTGGTCCAACCAAACATAGTTTCTCTCGGTCTGAGAATCCCATTCTCAAGCTCGTTTTAAATCCTTTGGATTACACTCGTTGTGCGTGTGACCAAATAGGTTCTCGGTTTATGTTGGCCATCTATAATTAACCATTAATTATAGAACGATCATGAGTGGCACCTAGTAGTACATCATGATCCCCAATTAACCGAAAAGATCAACAGTTGATCCAGAACTATTTCTGAAACCCTTCAGTAGCTCGAATGAATCGTGCCCCATTCCCTTCACTCATCTTATACCCACTTGGTTCAGGACATGGTCTATTGTGTCAGTCCCCACTAGGCTGACTACGTCACACCTAGCCCAAGTATCATTTCCTCGTCCTCACAGTTCTAGTTACTCCACATGTATCGAAGAGTACCTTACTCTAAACATGTAATGCTTTGGCCAAAGACTTTAGTAACAATCCGGCGAGAGGCCATGGGTATACATCTCCTCGCAAGGAGTGGTGAATCCTTTATAGGTTATTCAAACACCTTCGATCACTTCGACTTATACCCAATCATCCCGGGTCCACATCTCCTCGGAGATGTTTGCTTAAGATGTCA
Organism: Wurfbainia villosa; assembly: GCA_025175895.1. Classification (NCBI taxonomy): domain Eukaryota; kingdom Viridiplantae; phylum Streptophyta; class Magnoliopsida; order Zingiberales; family Zingiberaceae; genus Wurfbainia; species Wurfbainia villosa. Next base: position 40,578,241 of record CM046006.1, read on the forward strand.
AAGCATAAGTCTCCATGATCAAGATGACTTGAATACCACAAGTCAAAGGAACATCGCACTTAAGCCACAGTAAGAACTTCATTGACATATCTATATATGCAGAGAACCATATGAAGTCTTACGGCTGGTCACTCCAATGAACTAGTTACCATAACTAGCATCCACGATTAACTCCGGACATCACTATGTCTCCAGCCAGTGAGAATCAGCTGCTTGGATACACCAAGGAGTATACCTCGTGCTAGTCTCGGCCAATTTATGGTGTCCAAATCCATCAATTCATCGACTAGGGATAATTCCGATACATCACAATTACACATGTAGAGATACTCACTAGTTGTGATCCAATCACAAATTCTCTCATGCTGTGAATCGTATCGTGGATATTCAGTAAATGAGTTTAAGATCCAATCAAATACATAAAACATGTATACTCAAATAGTGAATCTTCATTTATCATATAAATGGTTCATACATAAGGCGATTGCCTTAGGACATCTCTCATATATTACTAACAGACTCCCACTTGGCCTAATGCCAATCGCTACGGTATCCAATACCATAAGCTCGAACATGACCCTCAAACTTATTTTGAGGTAATGCCTTAGTCAAGGGATCCGCTAAGTTACTTTCAGTGGAAATTTTCTCGATTTGTATTTCGTTCCTACTGATGATCTCTCTGATAAGATGATAGCGGCGAAGCACATGTTTGGATCATTGATGAGACCACATCAAGTTCATAGATGAACTACTTGATCCAAACCGCTTCCTTTGCTGCTTCCAAAGCTGCAACGTATTCTGCCTTAGTGGCAGAATCCGCTATAGTGTCAAGCTTGGAACCTTTCCAACTTATTGCGCCTCCATTCTAGGTGAATACATATCCAGACTAAGACATGGAATCATCCTTATGCATGCGGATCCGCATCCGTATACCCACGTATCACCATGTACCCTTCTCCATATATTAGGAACACATCCTTAGTTCTTCTCAAGTACTTAAGGATCGTCTTAACAGCCGCCCAATGATCCATTCCTGGATCGGACTAGTATCTGCTCATGACACTCAGAGCATACGATACATCGGGCCTCGTACATAACATAGCATACATGATAGATCCTATTGCGGATGCATAGGGAATCTTACTCATGCAAATCCTCTCGTCTTACTGCGCGGACACATAGACTTCGAAAGGTGTACCCCATGCCTCATGGGTAGGAAACCTTTCTTGGATTCCGACATGCTAAACCTCTTTAGCACTCGGTCTATATATGTAGACTGCGAAAGACCAAGCAACCGTTTCGATCTATCTCTATAGATCTTAATCCCGAGGATGTAGGTTGCTTCTCCCAGGTCTTTCATGGAGAATTTCTTGGATAACCAAACCTTCACTGACTGTAAGATTGAAACATCGTTTCCTATAAGTAGTATGTCATCGACATACAATACTAGGAATACGACTGCACTCCCACTAACCTTCTTGTACACACAAGGTTCGTCTGGATTTTGTGAGAAATTAAACTTTTTGATTGTCTCATCAAAACGGATATTCCAGCTCCTGGATGCTTGCTTCAATCCATAAATGGATCGTCGCAATTTGCATACCTTGGTTTTATCAACCGATGTGAAACCCTCAAGCTATATCATATACACGTCCTCGAGCAGGTTTCCATTAAGGAAAGTTGTTTTCACATCCATCTGCCATATCTCATAATCATAATGAGCCGCTATGGCCAGGAGCATCCGAATGGATTTAAGCATAGCTACAGGCGAATAGGTTTCGTCATAATCAACACCTTGTTTTTGACGATATCCTTTCGCCACCAATCTAGCCTTATAGGTAATCACATTACCATCCATGTCGGTTTTCTTCTTGAAAACCCACTTGCACCCTATAGGCTTTATCCCTTCAGGTGGGTCAACCAAGTTCCAAACTTGGTTTTTCATACATGGAATCCATTTCCGACTTCATGGCACCAAGCCACTTATCCCTTTCTGAACTTGTCAGCACTTCTTCATAACTGGTAGGCTTCTCATCATCAATGAGTAACACGTCGTTCGATTCACTTATGAGAAATCCATATCTCTCAAGAATATTGCGTGTTCTACCAGATCTACGAAGATGTGGTGTTACAATAGGTCCAGCCGATTGCTCATCACTATGAGTTATCGGCTGTTGTGCTTCACCAGGTATCTCATCAATGTCTATTTGAGTCTCTCGAGCCTCCTCAAGCTCGACGACACTCCCACTGTTTTCTTGCAAGAGAAACTCTTTCTCTAAAAACACAACATGGCTTGAAACAAACACTTTTTGTTCCACAGGATGATAGAATTGGTAACCCCTTGTTTCCTTAGGGTATCCAATAAATAGACATTTATCAGAATTAGCATCCAATTTGTCTGATACAGTCCGCTTCACATAAGCAGGACAACCCCATATCTTCAAGTAAGATATGGGGTTTCTTACTATTCCATATCTCATATGGAGTAGTTGAGACTACCTTGGTAGGCATTCTGTTTAACAAGTAAACAGCTGTCTGAAGTGCATAGCTCCAAAAGGACTTGGGAAGAGTTGCATGATTCATCATTGACCTGACCATGTCCAACAAGGTCCGGTTACGCCTCTCAGATACACCATTATGCTGTGGTGTATAGGGTGGAGTCCATTGAGACAATATGCCATTGTCTCTTAGATAATCAAGAAACTCTTGACTTAAGTATTCACCACCTCGATCCGATCAAAGTATTTTAATACTCTTGTCATGTTGTTTCTCTACTTCATTTCTGAATTCTTTGAACCTTTCAAAGGCTTCAAACTTGTGTTTCATCAAGAACACATACCCAAACCGTGAGTGATCATCAGTGAAGGTAATGAAGTAGCTATAGCCTCCTAATGCTTGAGTTGACATAGGTCCACATACATCAGTATGTATTAGACTTAGTAACTCTCCCACTCGTTCACCTTTTCCAGTAAAAGGTAACTTAGTCATCTTGCCTTTTAAGCAAGATTCGCATGTATCGTATGAATCCAATTCAAACGATTCCAGAATTCCACATCGGTGTAATTCGGACATGCGTTTCTTGCTTATATGGCCAAGACGACAATGCCACATATAGGAGTCTATTTGATTATCCTTTCGAGCACGCGTGTTGCTCGCTTTGATATTGAAAATGTCACTGGATACGTCCAACGTATAAATGTCATTGCTTAAAGTTCCAGTCCCATAAAGAACTCCATTCAAAGTTATGTAACAACAATTGTTACTAAAAGTCAAATGGTACCCATTTCTATTTAAAATAGAAATGATGTTCTTTATCAACGAAGGAACATAAAAGCAATTGTCCAGTTCTAAGACAAGTCCTACAGGGAGTTCCAACAAATACGTTAGATGGCGAGTGTGCGGAACCTTTGCTCCATTCCCAACACGTAAATTTGACTCTCCCCTTGGGAGTCTTCTTCTATTCCTTAGCCCATGTATGTCATTACATATATGTGAGCCACACCGATTATCAAATACCCAAGTGTTTGAGGAAATAGAATGACAATCAATAAAGAAGATTTGAAGAAGATGGGGCATCAGATGCCTTATCCTTCTTCACGGACTCAAGATAAATCTTGCACTTTCTTATAAATGGCTCTCCTTGCCATAATGATGGCAAGTTTCCTTTGCTAGTTCTACCTTCTTAGCCCTTCTCTTCTTTCCCTTCTCTTTGTTCCTTTGACTTCCTCTTAGAACCTTTCTTGAGGAATCAACTAACCAAATCCCTGCTCATGCTTCTCGAGAAGACTCCACAGTCTTGACATATTGGCCGATACCACAGATGAACCTCCTAGCATCTCGAGGTGAAGAGCTTTGAGACTTGAACCTTTGAATCTCACTTGCTCATCAACCAACTCACAAAGATGAAGGACTACGATATGAGCATCCATATGCTCATCGCTTCGTAGCTTAGGTTCCATCGCGGCTAGCATGATGCAACTCATTTGTTGAGAATCACTCACATGTTTACGATAGGCCAACAATTGGTCGAGTTGCATCGTCACTAGGATGGCGGGAAGAGGCGCGAGGACATTTGCAAGCTTTTCACCTTGAGAACAATTCTCAAGTTTCTAAGCGATCCAAGTTCGGCCCGGTCAATTTATTTGAATCAAAATGGAGCATAAATTCAAACACATCATGATCAATATATTAACTTAGAAATACAAAGCGAGCATATATGAGAAAGATGATTTTAAAATGCATCAATATACATTTATAAATCCCATTCATTTTTAATTTCAAAAACCCCAAAATCACTTGGAGATGTAGGTCCATCTCAAGATGGTACGATATCCATCGGTTATGAACAACCTTGGAGAGAGTCAACAAGCCATTCATAACTTCGACGGTAGGTATCATCTATACCGATTGCATATCACGTATATGCAACTATCACAATGTGCTATCAACTAATTGAATGTTCACACATACATCGGGTTGTTAACACATTAACAAGTATGCATCATATGCATAGCACCCAACTTCACCTCCTTTACATCGACCTTGGAAGAGTCAACAATAGATGCTCGGGTTAAAGCCAACCCATTAATCGGGACATAGTTTTAATATGGTTAGGCGCATTCAACCAATTAGCCCGGCTTGGAGAGTCCAACAACCAAAGCTAACGATTGACCTCGGCTCTTACCATATTAGTATTAAACTATTCCATGGTTTGAACATATTGAGTTGAGGGCTTGGAAAGTCAACAACCCAAACAAGCGGAACTCTGGTTCTAACCATATTAATGGAAGGTGTAGGCTTTAATATTGATTAAGGGTTTTTATGTCTCATCCTCTTTGCATGCAAATAACTATTATCTACATGGCATGGCATACATGGCATACATCTACATGTCACGACACGCATGGCATAATGTTATGCGTCTAATGCAATTACATGGCATACAATTATGTCATGTATATATTTCCTTATATGTCATAACTATTTATGGAAATAAAATATGTTTAAGATTTGATTCTCCAAATCAAATCATAATTAAATTAGGAAACAAATTTCCAAATCTAATCACATATTTTATTCATGGAATTATTTCATTAAGGAAAATCTATTTAGGAAACCAATTTCCTAAATCATTAAAACTACTTATGGAAATAAAATATTTTAAGATTTGATTTCCCAAATCAAATCATGATTAAATTAGGAAACAAATTTCCAGAATCTAATCAAATATTTTATTTATGGAAAATATCAATTTCCATAAATACTTCCAACTTTCCAAAAGTGGAAGATTTCCATAAATACTTCTAGACTTTCCAAAATTGAAAATTTTCCATAAATACTTCTAAATTTCCAAAATTAGAAAATTTCCAGAAATACATTATGACTATCGCAAAATCATTTTTACGATTATGTCGAAACACAACCTGGGCTCTGATACCACTGTTGGGTTTCCGGCACCGCGGCGTGTGTGTGTTCGATCATGTTTCGTAAACATGAGCACAGCGGAAGCAATTAAAAATAATAAATCTATATTTATTACAACACACACAACACACGCATGCTATTACAACAAGTGTAGACATAACCGTAAATTAAAATTTGCAATAAGAGGAAATTAAACTACGTTATACCTTCCGTATGACGTGTAGCGGGAACGGCATCAACCGGAACGATCCTCGTAAGAATCGTCTCTATCCGTATCCACGCCGAGCTCCTCGGGATGACTTCGCTAAGTCACGAGCTTCGTCTTCGTACGGGTTACTAGCCTCGTGTTGAAGGCGGACATGATCGAGATGATCACGATCCGAATCCAAATTCGGATCCAAAACGAAGTTCTCAAAACTCGCTTCTCCGGAGAGGTATTCGTCAACCGCTTGTTTAATCGCTTCGTCCTCCACCTCAGAGGATTACCGGAGATCAAATCCCCGGTAAGTTAGCCGCTGTCGGAGCACTAACCGTCGTCCAAACGACGCTCCGACGAGAGGAGGAGAAGCTGTCCAGAAAACTGGACAGCTTGGTGGAGGAGTAGGCGCCGGCCAAAACAAGGAGAGAAAAGGCTCACCTTGATGCCGAACCTGTAGGAGATCACCGGAGGGTCGCCGGAGGTTCACCGGCTGGAGCTTGGACGCCGGCAAGGGTCTTGGACGGCGGCACAAAGCTGGGCGGCGGCAGCTTTAGGGTTGGCGCCGAAAACTCCAACAATTGGGGTGGGCGGCAACTCTAAGAGGCTAGGGTTGGGCGGCCAAAACTTCATTAGCTTTAGGGTTAGGGTTTAAGCCCTATTTTATAGAGAACTAATTCTCTTAATGGTTAATGGATCATATCCATAAAGCCCGTTAACCCGCTCCATTAAGATAAGTTAAAATAAACCAAACCATGATGGTTTATTTTAAGTTAAAACGAACAACCAACTTTTGGTTCATTCGTTTAAAATAAACCAAACCCTTTGGTTTATTCTCATCCATTGGATTAGAACCAAACCATTTTGGTCCATCCATTATGTCTTCATAAGACACGGCCCATCCACGCTTCCATTGCGTGAAACAATTTCATGCTCGCTTTATGTTTGGTCCAACCAAACATAGTTTCTCGATGCGAGAATCCCATTCTCAAGCTCGTTTTAAATCCTTTGGATTACACTCGTTGTCGTGTGACCAAATAGGTTCTCGGTTTATGTTGGCCGTCTATAATTAACCATTAATTATAGAGCGATCATGAGTGGCACCTAGTAGTACATCATGATCCCCAATTAACCGAAAAGATCAAGCGGTTGATCGAACTATTTCTGAAACCCTTCAGTAGCTCGAATGAATCGTGCCCCATTCCCTTCACTCATCTTATACCCACTTGGTTCAGGACATGGTCTATTGTGTCAGTCCCCACTAGGCTGACTACATCACACCTAGCCCAAGTATCATTTTCTCGTCCTACGGATTCTAGTTACTCCACATGTATCGAAGAGTACCTTACTCTAAACATGTAATGCTTTGGCCAAAGACTTTAGTAACAATCCGACGAGAGGCCATGGGTATACATCTCCTCGCGAGGAGTGGTGAATCCTTTATAGGCTATTCAAACACCTTCGATCACTTCGACTTATACCCAATCATCCCGGGTCCACATCTCCTCAGAGATGTTTGCTTAAGATGTCAAAGCATAAGTCTCCATGATCAAGATGACTTGAATACCACAAGTCAAAGGAACATCGCACTTAAGCTACAGTAAGAACTTCATTGACATATCTATATATGAAGAGAACCATATGAAGTCTTACGGCTGGTCACTCCAATGAACTAGTTACCATAACTAGCATCCACGATTAACTCCGGACATCACAATGTCTCCAGCCAGTGAGAATCAGCTGCTTGGATACACCAAGGAGTATACCTCGTGCTAGTCTCGACAGAATTTATGGTGTCCAAATCCATCAATTCATCGACTAGGGATAATTCCGATACATCACAATTACACATGTAGAGATACTCACTAGTTGTGATCCAATCACAAATTCTCTCATGCTGTGAATCGTATCGTGGACATTCAGTAAATGAGTTTAAGATCCAATCAAATACATAAAACATGTATACTCAAATAGTGAATCTTCATTTATCATATAAATGGTTCATACATAAGGCGATTGCCTTAGGACATCTCTCATATATTACTAACACTGATCATGACTATTAGTCGAATGATCAAGCCTCCACTCGATTGCTAACCCTAGCAGTCAAGTCAGACTCCATTCTATGCCCGAAAAATCGAGCACCAGTCGACTAATCACAAGATCAGTTGACTGCTCGACTAATCAGTCGACTGCCAAAGACTGGCAGTCGATTGCTGGGCCAATTTCTGTAGTCAAACTCTAGTTGACTTACACCAGTTGACTGTCATATGACACTAGTTGACTGACACACCTCAAACATGAGGTTTTATCCTCAAACATGAGGTTTAATTCAAGTATGGTGCCCCCATACTTGCTAGACCACCCGTAGCCTAGACCTAAGCCTTCTAGCTACCTCTGTCAGCCTCATGCCTCTTGGATCCCTCCAAGTCATCCATGACTTATTCATCCATTACGCTAGCCTTCAGGTGCTTCTATCTGCTATGTCATGCTAACAGTGTCTACACCGCCAAGGCACATTGGACTTACGCTGCCAAGACTCCGCTTGGATTTACGCCGCCAACCATTGGACTTATGCTTCCAAGACTCCCGCTTGGACTTTACACCGCCAATATCAAACCCCTTGGACTTCTTAAATACCAAGACTCAAGCTTGGACTTTCCCTTGCCAATCCATGTTGGACTTTCCATGCCAAGACCCATGCTTGGACTTTTCCTTGCCAACCCATATTGGACTTTCCATTGCCAAGACTCATGCTTGGACTTTCCCAAATGCCAAATGTCCCACTTGGACTTTCCATGCCAAGTAACCAAGACTTGGACTTTCCCATGACAATTACATTGTCATATGTTTTTGTCGAACATCAAAACATCTCTCGAGTCAAGCTCGAGTCCTGGTCAATCGTGACCTGGGCCGATTGCACCAACAGACTGGAAAATACTCAGTCGATTGGACTTCAGTCGACTGGAATCCTTTCAGTCAACTGGTTCCCTACAAAACGAGATCAGCAAAGACATACAATATAAAATACAATAGCAGTAGTAATACTGCTCAATCTCGACTTCTCAATCCCACGTGGACAATCTATCGGATCAATGCTTAGCTTTGTTCCCCTACAGAGGACTCGATCTCCCCTCTGTAGGATCGATGATGTGTGGATGTGGCCGGCTAGAGGGGGGGTGAATAGCCCTCAATTGTTCGATTACGTAATTTGCTCGTCTACAAAGAAATTAGCACAACGGAAAACAAAACTAAACAAGAAAATCAAATCTACAAGAATAAAACCAATACTAACACCAAGTCGTAACATGGTTCACGGCTATGCCGCTAATCCACGATCCCGATTCGTCCAAGGTGAATCACTCCTTTGCCAAATCCACTAGATCTCTCCTTTGCACCAAGCTAGGTGGAGGTAACCTCTTTACAATCCCTCTTCTTACAATAGAATGGAATAATAACAAGTAAGAAGAGTGGGAATACTTTAGAGCACTTTGGGAAAAGATTGGAGCATGAACATTAGGCCCCCAAAGCCCCACACCCTTCCTCTTTATAGAGGAAGAGTGTTTCTTCTCGTTGACATAGGAGCAGTCGACTGATGTCCCTATCAGTCGACTGATCCTGTAGCAGTTGCCCAATAACGGCTGCTTTCCACATTGGATTTCATCCAACGGTACCGACATCAGTCGACTGATATTGCCATCAGTCGATTGATGCTCGATCAGTCGACTGCTTCGTGAGCTCGACTCCATTCTGTGCTCGAAACACTTTCGACCAGTCAACTGATGCCTTCATCAGTCAACTGGTGGTCTCGCAGTCGACTGCCATTCCATGGCAGTCGACTGTTGGCACTTGAACCGGACTCGAACACTAGTCGAGTCACAGTCGACTTAGAGTAGTTGACTACCATAACATGGTAGTCAACTGATGTCAAGAAATCCCATTCAACACTTAGCCAAATGGCCAAGTTTCACCTAAGAGCGCTACCCCTCTCCCGGGTTACATTCGCTCACTCTCATCCCTCTGAGTCCCTCGCCTTTGAAGTTATCTTCGTCCGGCCACGTCCCTCGGATGTGCCAAGTGTACGACTCTGCAGTGCCATCCTTCGCGTCTCACCCTGAAGTCTGCTTCCTCCGGCTTCACTCCAAGCTCCTCATTTGGCGGTCCCTCGAATGCTCCAAGCGCACGGCTTCTGCAAAGCCATCCTTCACCGACTCAAGGACCGAGTCATGAGAAGTGAAACTCGCCAAGGCTCCATGTGCGAATTACTAAGCCCTGCAGGACTCCAACGCACATATCAAATCATAATAACAATCTAACTTAAACCCTTTGCCACACACATCAAAACCTTATCATGGCAAGAGATTGCCTTAACACCATCTTCACTTAAGGCTTACCTGTCAGTTGCCCTGCTAGACTTATCATACTTGACATCCGATCTGACCCACCAGGGCTTCTGCCAATTGTCCGGTGTAAAATATTATGAAAAAAAATGTTGGGTAATTAGGAGAATACCCTATGGAATTTTTCAGAAATTTTTATAAATATTTTTGGATTTAAACGGAAGTTTTATAAATATTTCATGGGGATAAAGCAAACAGGCTTTTGTAAAGCCAGTTTAGACTATCTACTAATGAGGTATTAAATTGCTCAAATAATCCGATTCCTTCGTTTCCCGTCGGTTCCTTATCGCGACTCCTATTTCTCCACCGTTGGCCATTTCTTCCAATCGCGCGCGACCCTCCTCTTCTTTCCCGATCCAACCGATTTCTCTTCCTCTTCCACCGTTCTTCATCGCCGTGCCACAACGCCGCCGCCGCTCCTTCCTCAATCGATTTGCCTCCATAAGCCACTCACTGCGTGGTCGTCGAACCACCCCGTCGCCGTCCCTTCTCTCCCGCTAGTAGTCGCTGCTCCATCGCCGTCGATCGAGCCTTCTGCCACCGGAGATCTTCACCGTAGGGAGCCATTGGTCGGGAACAGCAATGCCAGCCGATCTGCCTTTGACCACACTGGACATCCGGTGCCACCCTCCTCACCTCGCACCCATCCCCGATCGTTCGCGAACCCGGGCAGAGCAGTACGCATGCCAGCCGGCCCTGCGAATGCAGCTGATGACCACCAACCTTAGCTGTCGCCGTTGATCACCATCGCGAGCCCTCTGCCTCAGTCGCCGATCGCTTGCATCGTCGGAGCAACTAGCTGATCGGCGCTGGAAATTAGGTAAGCTATTGATTCTCTTCTGAGCTTAGACAAGATCTGAGTCTTAGCTGTGGTTGATCCCTCACTGAGCATGTTTCATTATTTTGGTAGCAGTTGGTGTCGGCGAACAGGGGATAGAAGAAGGGTTTGGCTGCCGGAGGAGAGCTGCCGAGGGGAGGTTCTATTGCTGGTATATATCTTGATTCCCTTTGTTTTCTTGCAGTTTATTTCGGTTATGTGTTGGTTGTGTGTTGGATGTGATTTGGAGGGTTGCTTGGCTGTAGTTTAGTGAGAAGGGATTGATATGGAGTGAGGTGTTCCAATTAGGGTGTTAGATCCCTAATTGGGTGTAACGGGAGTAGCTATGAACAAGCTTGTGTCTATGATGCTCTATTAAGCTTTGTGTATGGGTTGTGAAGGGTTGTGAATGAGGCTGAGATGCTTTGTTTGGGGATACTCGAGTGTGGAGCCAAGAACAGTGAGTTGAATGTGAGTTCGATTGAAATAGAATAGAGAACCTGTGGTAAGGCGACATATTTGAATGTTCTATTTATGTCCCATGGTGGGGTTGTGATTGACCTGGTGGTGCGCTGAAGCGAGAGGGATGAATGCTATTCATGTGAATAAGTTGGGAGTTCAATAGAAATAGCTAAATTGGTGTGAATTGGCCATGAGTGATTAGGGGGTTTCTAATTTATATTTAATAAAAGGATGCGAATATAGAAACAATATACTAGTAAATTAGTATGTTGTCGTGTGCTGGAAATTAATCGTAACAGATGATATTTACAGGACATGGATACAAGGCAGATATTCACGGACGTGAAGATGATTGGTGTCTACAAAGTAAGTGGGTAATTTCCTACCCTGGTCAGGTAGATGTAATTGCATTCAGATTTAGTCGTAGATATCAGCATGTTAGGTGTTCATATTATCTTGACCCTGCTCTTATTTATCTTATGCTTGATACTTGTCGTTGGCTATATTTACTCAAAGGTTGATATCACATTTCCTTTATTATGATTTAGGATTATAGATGTGATGTAAATTGGCCTAGATATTTAGTAGGGTGTAGATGTTAGAGTACGGGTGATGACCCAATTTATAAATTGGCAAAAAGGTCATCCGTGGGTAGGTAATGCCCTAAATGTAGGGTTTATTTCCAATACCCGTATATTGCATACTTATTACCAACCATGTGTTGTGTAATGGTTAAGTGAAGGGTGATTAGTGTGTCGCTACGGACCAGTGGTCCCAGCTTGATATGATTAGTCGAGTACGACTCTCTATAGGATAGAGAGTGCATCGATCAGTTGAGTACGCCTCTCTATTGGATAGAGAGTTATGATCAGTTGAGTACGACTCTCTATAGGATAGAGAGTCCGTCGATTAGTTGAGTACGACTCTCTATAGGATAGAGAGTGTATTGATCAGATGGGTACGACTCTTTGTTGAACAGAGAGTCTGTGGTAGATGGTTATATGTGTGATAGCATATTCATGTCATTTGCATGCATTCTGACGACATAGTCTCCCTTGGGGTTGAGAGAGTCGTCAGTCATCTTGCCTCGAGTTACTCCCAGGAGTAAGCGGTGTGTGAGAGCATCTGTTGTGCCGCACTCTACCACTATAGGCGGTGGTAGTTGGAGTTGCGTCTGCGATTGTCTGGAGTGCGTGGCACTCGACCACTCATTAGTAGTGTCACGGAGTGGCCAACTGTGAGACCCCCATATGCTACTTGATCATACTGCCCACTCGGCCACTCTAGAGCGGTGGTTGGTGTTGAGTTGGGACAGTTGTCATGTCGTGCCACCTAGGCCACATTGGGGTCGTGGTAGCGAGTAGGGGTGCGCAGGCATGACCATGCATGCGGCATTGTCGTATCTTATAGCGCTTTGTATATTACCATATATATATACATATATGCATGTATATATATATATGGATGGTTGTGATTAATATATATATAGATGAAGTCTATATATATATGATTATTGTGATGTTGTATTTGATTGTACTATGCTTGCTGCATTTGGTTGTACATCATATTCATGCATGCTTCTTGCATCTGTTATATGGTTGTGTCGGATACTTGTATATGTGTTGAACAGACCATTAGATATCATGACCTGTATCATGAGTATATTGTGAGTTGGTATTACTCTTCCTGTTATATATATGTTGGATATATGCTCAGGTTGGATCAGAATAGCGTAGCAAACTTTCAGGTATGTCTGCATTTTACGTTATTCATTTGGTTAGACGGTATATGCTTGTATTTATATACTATGCTGATATACCTATTGTACCTCTAGATTATGTTGTTGAATTAAATGTGATATTTGATATATATACATGTTTTTCCTATTACCTGCTGAGTTTTACTCACCACCACGAACCCTGGGTTTTTCTTTTGCCCAGGTAACAGGTAGCCGACTCCGTGATTGACTTGGAGCACCGCTGGCTGGCATCGTCTCATCTCAACTCCGAGAGTCCGGGTTTTTGGGTTTTCCGTATGTCTTGTTATGTATTTATGAGTTTTCATGGTGTTATGTGTTATGTGATGTATGCACATGTTGGTGCAGGTTTTGACGAGGTTTTCTTTATGTTCCGGTGTTAGTCATACCGGTATGCATGGTGTGTGGTTGTGTTGTATATGTGTGGTTATGGGTATGTCGTTGTATTAGTTTCCGCTGTGTTTCATTATGTTGTTATGTTTATATATATATATATATATATATATATATATATATATATATATATATATATATATATATATATATATATATATATATATATATATATATATATATATATATATATATATATATATATACATATATATATATATATATATATATATATATATATATATATATATATATGTTGTTGTTGTTGTTGTTGTTGTTGTTGTTGTGGCCTACGGGCCTTGTATTAACCCGAAATGTTGCCACGTACAGGGGAGATGCCATCCGTTTGTTTTTCGGCACGACATGCTCTTGAGGCGTGACAACTTTAGTGGTATCAGAGCCCTAGGTTCTGCGATGCCATATAGTGTTGTTTTTGTGTCGAGTCTTGGATTCTCAGGAGTCGATTTGTTTCGGTTTTGGTTTTTTAGATGAGACTGACAGTGGCCTGAGTTCCAAGCAGCACAAAGTAAGTATTCCTGATAACTTATTTTTTAGTTGGATACTTATCTAGACTTGATTAACAAGTGTATACAGTTAGGTATATTATACCTATGCAGACTTGTAGTAGAGGTCGTCCACTGAGGCGACCAACCGGAGTTGTCGATAGGGTTTATACTCCCGGTTTTGTTGGCTATGCTTTTAGTGTATATAATAGGGAATAACCTATATTTTGTTGGTTATTGTTCGTAACCATGGTATGAGTTGACCCCGAAAATGACCTGTTGAGTCTGTGAGTCTTGAACCTGTGTCAAAAAGGTGAATTACCTTTGAGAGCCGACTAATACCGAGTTGGAAAACAGGGGTCAAGTCATCACATTTCTTGTGAAAAATCAAAGACTATAGTCTTAGGGATTTTCACTAATGGTACTAGTCATATCATTACCTGATGGGTAGTGGATAAGACAAGTAGGCTATTGTTGATGCAGATAGCGGAAGGCTAGATTACGGTGTTTCATAGGAATTTTTATCCCTGAGTTATTCGCACTGGGTTGTATAACTTTGAAGGTACTTTTGAGTACTTGACTCATATTATACAGAGAAAGTAGAGTTGTTTGCATACCATTATCGGGATCAAGTTGGTATTTGGTGGTAAATGCAGAAAATAATCTTCGGGAAATAATATATCACTTGATCATGGTTTAGTGATGTTGAAAGAGAGTATTTCCTCGTGTAACTTTTAGTGACACATTGTAAGGAATTCTTGAGCTTCAAGTAGGGTGATCGTCGGTAACGAGATTACCATGCAGGGTTGTTAGACTTGCAGAGGTTACGACCACCTAATAGCTCCATAAGGTGAATGGATGTTTTAAGCCACCCGCGATTGTTGGCTTACTGTTGGATTAAGAAGGGATCTTTTATCAGATCCTACCGAAAGACATTGGATTGAGTCAGGAGTTTAGAAATGACTTCGTACAAGTGTTTAAGAGTTGGAGACCGATAAGCAGATATTGCAGGTCAACTTATTAAAGTCTGAAGTCTTCGACTGTTGGATAAAAGGAGCAACATCGGAATCATATGCCTTGAGCTATTTTTCGATTATAGAAGACCAACCGTAAATCATCAGGATGTTCTCGTGCACATCAGTGAAATTAGAACAAAGACTCCGAAGAGATTATGTGCGTGCAGTGCAGATCACGAAGACACGTGAAGTCAGATTATTGTTGGATCAGTTTGTCTGTTGCTATTGTAAGCAACTAGTACATTTGAGGAGGTATACTTTGAAGACTCAGTTGAAGACTACCAATGGTGTTCCAAGAGGATGATGCACCGTCTCAACAGCAGAGATTAGCACAGAAGATTGGGTTGTTTCATCAGCAGCAACCTACTACCTCAGGCGTGATTGGAATTTCTTGATACTTCCCTCCAGTAGAGATCAGCATAGAAGCATCATCAATATAAGACATCATAGAAGTCTCAGCAGACAACAACAATAGTTACCCCCAGATGTGATTTGCTTAGTACAGAGGAGAGAGTATACGACTATGGTCGTATCTATTCTGTATTCTACAGTTATAGCATGTAGGATTAAGTGATGAGATTAGACGATCCGAGAAAATCCTCGAGTCATTCGTCGTAGAAATGCGACCGCTTTATCATGGACTGTTGGATCTGATCTTCTTCTCTTAGGAGAAAGGCCGAGACTTGAGAGGAGCCTTTGGATTGGATCGATAGATAATTGATTGTTTAGGGTATTACTTTAGTTTACCCTCAAGGTGAATATATTGAGAGATGCTTGTAGTTACAAGTATATGTGTCTAGAACATTATTAGTTTGGATTAGAAGGATCATTTACATCGACTTGTGGGTCGGTGGTATCTCTACCGTCAGGTGAGATGGGGGATCAACAATTAAGAAGTCAAGAGATGCCCTTTGACTCTGATAGACATATCTTTACTGTAGACATATCCTTACGGATGGTCAAATTGTTGAGATTATGGTATGATATATCTCTCGGATGTACGTATAATCCGAGAGCCTTCGGATGTAGTTTCGGATGAACTCCTAGCCTTGTCGTTGCATAGGCAAGTAGAGTAGGCGATAAAAATGATTGTGGAAATAGTTTCGATATCAAAGATCCCATACTGGGTGATAATTTGGCTGGTATAAGTGTTACTAAACACTATGGGAATTGGAAGAATGTAAGTTATGATTATAGGAGATGTTGGAGGGGATATTTATCTATCCCAGTATTTCTCCTTAAGAAGATTCGGAACTCTTTGTTGAAAGAGAGATGGACCTTTGAGATTAGGCATCGATTATCGATGATGAAATACGGTAGTTGTTAAAAATTAATATCCTTCATTGAGGATAGATGATATATTTAGATATGCTAAGGATATCTGCGTATACTCTAGGGTTGATTTACGACTGGAGTGTTGATATTGTAGTGACATGGTGTCATATAATTATCATTGTCATTGTGATGTTTGTTGATATATCATCAGTCTAGAGTAGAAAGGATGCAGGTGTGTAGAGATGACAATTTCATACTTGGTATGAATTGTATGAGCTTATGGTTATGTTATTAGACTAATTAACGATTTAGTCGCCACTAGATTTGAGAACTGTGTATCCTAGACACAATTGGATCAATTTGTGATTGTTGGAGTTGCGTAACCTGGCCACTGTTGATTGTGGTAGTTGGAGTTGCACACTCGACCACCGTAGATGGTGGTTTGCCATATATGATTTGGTTACTACTGTAGATGTTGATAGAATGTTTTAACATTACTATACCACGAACTTGTTTGACAAAGGTGATGATGGAAATCATTTAGTCAGAATATGGTGAAACTAGTTTACAGGACCTAGACGACGGTTAACTTTTACACGAGTACTAGTTAATCCTTTCGGAGTGGATAAAAGGATGTTGTAGTCAAATGTATCGTTTCAGGGATCAGAGCGAATCTAATACAGTTGCATGAGACGTATCTTACGCCTACGTTAGTTAAGAAACTACGAGATAGACTGTCATATACATGACGTGGCTTTAGTAGTTATTATCTAGATTTATTGATGTATAGAGCAGGAATGTTCATGGGGTTTTAACTAGCTACTGTGAAGCTACTATAGAGTTGCTGGAATGCGAACAGTTGCAACTTGTGAGATTAGTCACTATAGTCTTCCACGCACTTACAGAGTATGTGGAGTGGATTTTAGACAGTAGATGGACTTCCCTTGTGAGAAGATAATTTCCCGTCTCTAATATGGATATGTGTTCTGGACACTCATCCACTTAAAGTTGCTATAGGAGGCACATCATTTGAGATTTTCTATACATCCTGGTGGTACTTGGATGTACCGAGATTTGAGATGTTTATACTGGTGGGAACAGTATGAAGAGAGATATCACAGATTTTGATGCTGGATATTTAGTATACCAGTAGGTGAAGGTTGAACATCAGAAACCCACTGGATTGCTCTAGGAAATTTTGATTTCTGGAATGGAATTGGGAGCATATCACTATTGATTTCGTTACGGGATTGCCTAGAACTCGTAAAAGACATGATGCGATTTGGGTGATCATGGATCGACTAACTAAATCAGTTCACTTTCTGCCTATGCATGGAATGGACTTGTTGGATCGTCTGGCAGAGTTGTACTGTCGAGAAATTATCAGATTGTATGGGGTACTTTTGAGTACCATATTTGATAGAGATCCGCGATTTATCTCGCGATTTTAGCAGAGTATGTAGCAAGCTATGAGCATAGAGCTTCGACTCAGTATAACATTTCATCCGCAGACAGATAGACAGTCTGAGCATAACATTCAGACTCTGGAGGATCTATTAAGATCTTGTGTCCTGGATTATGGAGGTAGTTGGGAGAATCACATTCCTTTAGTGGAATTTGACTATAAGAATAGTATCACTCCTCTATTCAGATGGCCCATTCTGAGGCCTTATACGGCAGACCCTGTAGATCTCCTGTGTTGTGGGAGGAGGTTGGGGAACGACAGTTATTTGGGCCACAGAGTTTCCAACATGATGGAGAGTTAGTGCATGTCATCGGATGATGGTTATTAGAGGTACAGGGTCGACAGAAGAGTTACGCAGACCGGAGGCGAAGACCTTTAGAGTTCTCAGTTGGGGAACAAGTATTTCTGCATGTTTCACCTACGAAAGAGATGAAACGATTTGGGCTAAAAGGAAAGTTATCTCCACACTACATTGGTCCATTTGAGATGTTGGAGAAGATTGGGGGTGCAGCTTACCGGTTGGCTTTACCTCCGACACTTGCGGGTGTTCATAACATATTTCATGTGTATATGCTAAGGAAATATGTTCCGCATTCAGATCATGTACTGAAAGAGGTTCCGATTCTACCTCAATTTAATGTGACTTACGAGGAGATTCCATGGTGGAGCCTGGGTCGCAAAGAGCGATAGTAGTGGGACGAAGACCATCCGACTCGTAAAGGTTGGATGACAGCATCATACCGATGAGGAGGCTATGTAGGAGCTACAAGATACTATCCGAGCTCGATAGTCTCATCTGTTCACTTGAGGAAGGTATGTGGTTCTTTCGGAAATTTGCTTGAAGTAATTTTGCATGTTAGTACGAAATTTGGGGACCAAATTTTTATTAGTGGGGGAAAATATAAAATACCACGAAAAAAAATGTTGGGTAAATAGGAGAATACCCTATGGAATTTTCCAAGAATTTTTAGAAATTTTTCTGGATTTAAACGGAAGTTTTATAAATATTTCAGGGGGATAAAGCAAACAGGCTTTTGTAAAGCCTGTTTAGACTATCTTCTAATGAGGTATTAAATTGCTCAATTAATTCGATTCCTTCATTTCACGTCGGTTCCTTATCGCGACTCCTATTTCTCCACCGTCGGTCGTTTCTCCCAATTGCGCGCGACCCTCCTCTTCTTTCTCGATCCAGCCGATTTCTCTTCCTCTTCCACCGTTCTTCGTCGCCGTGCCACAATGCTGCCGCCGCTCCTTCCTCGATCAATTTGCCTCCACAAGCCACTCACTACGTGGCCGTCGAACCATCCCGTCGCCGTCCCTTCTCTCCCGCTAGCAGTCGCTACTCCATCATCGTCGATCGAGCCTTCTGCCGTCGGAGATCTTCACCGTAGGGAGCCATTGGTCGGGAACAACAACACTAGCCAGTCTGCCTTCGACCACACCGGACATCCGGCGTCGCCCTCCTCACCTCACACCCATCCCCGATCGCTCGAGGCCCCAGGAAGAGCAATACGCGTGCCAGTTGGCCCTACACAAGCGGTCGACGACCACCAACCTTAGCTGTCACCGTTGATCACCACCGCGAGCCCTCTACCTCAGTCGTCGATCGCTTGCATCGTCGGAGCAACTGGCTGATCGCCACTGGAAATTAGGTAAGCTATTGATTCTCTTCTGAGCTTGGACAAGACCTGAATCTTAGCTGTGGTTGATCCCTCACTGAGCAAGATTCATTGTTTGGGCTGCACTTGGTGCGGACGAACAGGGGATAGGAGAAGGGTTGGGCTGCCGGAGGAGAGCTGCCGAGGGGAGGTTCTATTGCTGGTATATATCTTGATTCCCTTTGTTTTCTTGCAGTCCATTTCGGTTATGTGTTGGTTGTGTGTTGGTTGTGATTTGGAAGGTTGCTCGGCTGTGGTTTAGTGAGAAGGGATTGATATGGAGTGTGGTGTTCTAATTAGGGTGTTAGATCCCTAATTGGGTGTAACGGGAGTAGCTGTGAACAAGGTTGTGTCTATGATGCTCTGTTATGCTTTGTGTATGGGCTGTGAAGGGCTGTGATGCTCTATTTGGGGATACTCGAGTGTGGAGCCAAGAATGGTGAGTTGAATGTAAGTTCGGTTGAAATAGAATAGAGAGCTTGTGGTAAGATGGCAGATTTGAATGTTCTATTTATGTCCCATGGTGGGGCTGTGATCGACCTAGTGGTGCGCTGAAGTGAGTGGGATGAATGCTATTCATGTGAATAAGTTGGGAGTTCAATAGAAATAGCTAAATTGGTGTGAATTGGCCATGAGTGAATAGGGGGTTTCTAATTTGTATTTAATAAAAGGATGCGAATATAGAAACAATATACTAGTAAATTAGTATGTTGTCGTGTGCTGGAAATTAATCGTAACTGATGATATTTGCAGAACATGGATACAAGGCAGATATTCATGGATGTGAAGACGATTGGTGTCTACAAAGCAAGTGAGTAATTTCCTACCCTGGTCAGGTAGATGTAATTGCATTCAGATTTAGTCGTAGATATCAGCATGTTAGGTGTTCATATTATCTTGACCCTGCTCCTATTTATTTTATGCTTGATACTTGTCGTTGGCTATATTTACTCAAAGGTTGATATCACATTTCCTTTATTATGATTTAAGATTATAGATGTGATGTAAATTGGCCTAGATATTTAGTAGGGTGTAGATGTTAGAGTACGGGTGATGACCCAATTTATAAATTGGCAAAAAGGTCATCCGTGGATAGGTAATACCTTAAATGTAGGGTTTATTTACAATACCCGTATATTGCATACTTATTACCAACCATGTGTTGTGTAATTGTTAAGTGAAGGGTGATTAGTGTGTCACCACGGACCGGTGGTCCCAGCTTGATATGATTAATCGAGTATGACTCTCTATAGGATAGAGAGTGCGTCGATTAGTTGAGTACGACTCTCTATTGGATAGAGAGTTATGATCAGTTGAGTACAACTCTCTACAGGATAGAGAGTCTGTCGATCAGTTGAGTATGACTCTCTATAGAATAGAGAGTGCATTGATCATATGGGTATGACTCTGTTGAGCAGAATACATGGTGCGTGGTAGATGTGCATTGTATCGTGTGATGCGGTACATTGTATCATTTGCATGCGGCGACGACATAGTCTCCCTTGGGGTTGAGAGAGTTGTCAGTCATCTTGCCTCCAAGGTTACTCCTCGAGGAGTAACTGGTGTGAGGGTAGATCATCTGTTTTGCTGCACTCTACCACTATAGACAGTGGTGTTGGATCGAAGCGGATCGCTAGAAGGGTAGTGAATAGCGATAAACCTTTTCTTTCGTTCGAATTCGTTTTAAAACAATTAAATGCAGCGGAAAATAAAATTAAACACAAGAGAGACAAATGGATTTTTACTTGGTTCGTAGCCATCGGGTACTACTCCAAGGCCCTAGTAATCCTTGATCACGCACGGAGGGCAAATCACTAATGAACTCCTCCTCGTTGGAGGTAGGAGTTAATCGGATACATAAATCACGAAAGAGACTCGAGATAGAGGGACACTCCCCCTCTTCTCGTTACGATAAAACCACAATAAGAAAACTCAAAGTACAGAATGAAATAAACTAAGCTTATACCGATGACTTGTAGATGAAAAGATGAAACCCTAGTCGTCGTGTCTGCAGAGTTTCGTCGTAGGAATGTCGGAGACTCGTAGCTTACTGGAAGCACTTGGAAGCTTTTTTAATTGATGAAAAACCCTAGGACAAGCCCTCCTTTTATAGCCTTTGAGCCCCTCATCGAATGGGTCTTCAACCAATAGGAATTGGGCACAAGACTCCTTGAAAAATGGTGATAGAGCTCGACTCCTCGAGGCTGATCCTTTGTTGGTGCAATCGGCCCAGGTCACGATTGACCAGGGCTCGAGTTTGACTCGAGTGATGTTTTGATGTTTCGACAAAAACATATGACAATGTAATTGTCATGGGAAAGTCCAAGTCTTGGGTACTTGGCATGGGAAGTCCAAGTGGGACACTTGGCATTTGAGAAAAGTCCAAGCATGAGTCTTGGTAAATGGAAAGTCCAAGCATGGGTCTTGGCAAGGTAAAGTCCAAGTCTTGAGTACTTGGCATGGAAAGTCCAACATGGGTTGGCAAGGAAAGTCCAAGCATGGTCTTGGCATGAGAAGTCCAACATGGGTTGGCAAGGGTAAGTCCAAGGGGTTTGATATTGGCGGCGTAAAGTCCAAGCTGGTGTCTTGGCAGCATAAGTCCAATGGTTGGCGGCGTAAAGTCCAAGCAGAGTCTTGGCGGCGTAAGTCCAATGTGCCTTGGCGGTGTAGACACCGTTAGCATGACATAGCCGACGGAAGCACCTAAAGGCTAGCGCGATGGATGAACAAGTCATGGATGACTTGGAGAGATCCGAGAGGCGTGAGGCTGATGGAGGTGGCTAGAAGGCTTAGGTCTAGGCTAAGGGTGGTCTAGCAAGTATGGGGGAACCATACTTGGGTTAAAACCTCATGTTTGAGGTGTGCCAGTCGATTGGTCCCATGTCGCAGTCGACTGTGTTAGGGCAATCTCTTGCCGTAATATGGTTTTGATGGTGTGGCAAAGGGTTTAAGTTAGTGTTTTATGTTGATTTGATATGTGCGTTGAAGTCGTGCAGGACTTAGTAATTCGCACATGGAGCCGTGGCGAGTTTCACATCTCATGACTCGTGCCTTGAGTCGGTGAAGGATAGCTTTGCGGAAGCCGTGCGCTTGGAGCATCCGAGGGACCGCCGGACGAGAAGCTTGGAGTGAAGCCGGAGGAAGTAAACTTCGAGGCAAGAGACGCAAAGGAGCATTGCAGAGCCGTGCGCCTGATGCTGCCGAGGGACGTGGCCGAGAACGAAGAGAACTTCGAAGGCGAAGGACTCCGAGAGATGAGAGTGAGCGATTGTAACCCGGGGAGGGGTAGCTCTTAGGTGAAACTTGGCCATTTGGCCAAGTGTCGGATGAGTTTTCACGACACCAGTCGATTGCCATGTCATGTATCCGTGATGGGTTTATTGTTGCCATGGAATAGCGGTCAGCCGAGAAGGATATCAGCAGAACGCGAGCGCTTCGTGGAAAGCCCATGGCGATCGACCTACGGAGGCTGGCCGATCATCGAGGTCTAGCGATCGGCTGCCAAGAGTTACTTGGACTACACGGTCGAGGATCGGCGTGTTCGAGGCCGTTGTAGTAATGACGATCGCCAAAGCGCCGATCGTGAGTGGCGCAACGGGAAGAAATCAGCCCTCTCTATAAAAAGAGAGGGTGTAAGCCTTTGAGAGGCTAATGCTTATGCTCTAAGTGATCTTCCTAGTGCCCCACAAGCTCTAAACTCTTCTTACCTGTTTTTACTTCATTCTATTTGTAAGAAGAGTGATCTTGATTGTAAAGGTTACCTCCACCTAGCTTGGTGCAAAGGAGAGACCAATAGTGATTGGCTTTGGAGGAGTGATTCACCTCGGACGAATCGGGATCGTGGATTAGCGGCGTAGCCGTGAACCACGTTACATCTCCGTGTTTGTATTGTCTTTGTTTTATTTCTATTTGCTTGTCTTAGTTTATTGCTTCCGCTTGCGCTAACGTTTTCGTAGACGAGAAAAATATGACATCCAACGAACGAGGGCTATTCACCCCCCTCTAGCCGGCGTATCGATCCCCTACAAGTGGTATCAGAGCCGAGGAAAGCTTGTCGAGGACTAACCGCCACAACAAGCAACTTTCAAAATGGCCGGCTCCAACATCCATCCTCCGAAGTTTGAAGGAGAATTCGCTTGGTGGAAGAAGCGAATGGAGGTATTCTTCAAAACGGATTTTGATATTATGATTACAATGGAATCCGGTTTTGTTTTGCCTAGGGATGAAGAGGGGAAGCGAATAGAGAAATCTAGGTGGACCAAAAGGCAAAGGGAAGAGCACCTTGCAAATTCAAAAGCCAAGCATCATCTCTTCAATGTGCTCCCCCAACAAGAAATCAACCGAATAGGAGAATGCCTAAGCACCAAGGAGATGTGGGAGAAGCTAATTGAGCTTCATGAAGGCACATCCGAGGCAAAGCTAGCAAGGAGAGATCTTCTCCGCTCCCAACTATCCAACATTAAATTAGAAAAGGGAGAAAAGGTAACTTCTTTGCATTCTAGATTCAAAGAAATTTTAAATGGACTAACAAGTGTAGGAGAAAGGCTCTCCAATCGCGACATGATAATGAAGGCCATAGATGCTTTCCCCCGATCATCCAAGTGGAGTTCAATGGTGGACTCATTTTACATTTCAAAGAATCTAGAGGTAAGTACTCTAGATGAATTTTTCTCCACTATGGAATTACATGAATCTAGGCTTGAAGGAATACAAGAAGAGCCTAGAATACAACCTTCAAGGGGAGTAGCATTGTTGGCAAATAAGGGGAAGAAGAAGATAGAGATCTCCTCCTCCTCCGATGACGAAGCGTCTTCCTCCTCCTCCATGGATAGCACCGAAGAATCCTATATGGTAAGGAGGGTAAGACGTGTTTTAAAAGGTTTTCGTTTTCATAAATCAAATGATAGGAATAGGAGACCAAGGGGGAAGGTCATATGCTACAATTGCCAAGGAGAAGGGCACATAAGGGACAATTGTCCTCTCTTAAACAAAAGCAAGGAAGAGAGGAAAAAGAAAGAAGAAAAGAAGAAGAAAAAGGGGAGCAAGAAAAAGAAGGAAGAGGAGAAGAAGACAAAGGAAAAGGGAAAGGCTAAAGCTCTCAAGGCAAGGACTTGGGATGATCCATCCTCATCCTCCTCATCATCATCGGATGAGGAGAATGCCTTTGTCACCAATTTGGCCTTGATGGCCTTTGATGACTTGGATTGCTCTTCATCCAAAAATGAAGGATCAAGCTCAAGTGGGGAGAGCTCAAATGAAGGGGGAGCTTCTACATCCTCATCATCCGAAGAAGAAGAGGACATGGAAACTATGGTAACGAAGGCCTCTCCTAAGAAAATAGTTTCCATAATTTCTAGTTTAACTAAGGATTTATTTGGAATGAAAAAGAAAAATAAAAGCATGCTTAATCAAATTAAGGCATTAGAAAATAAGCTAGAAAATGCATGCTTAAATGATAATATTTCTTCTAGCTTAAATGATGCATGCTCACATGACCTTTATGTGTCATTAGATGTTAGTGATGCATGTATAAATGAAAATAGGGCCTTAAGGGAAAAGGTAGATTATTTAACAAAAGCCCTAGAAAAATTCACAATTGGCTCCAACACATTGAACATGATCTTAGGGAGCCAAAGAGCTAGCTTCAACAAAAAGGGCCTAGGCTACAAGGAAAAGAAAAATGAAAAGGCCTATAAATGCCTAATTGCTAGGGGACAAGATAGGAAGAAAGTAATAGCTAGGAAATGGATCCCCAAGGAATACTTAGTGAACCCAATAGGAAAGAACTTATTTTGGGTTCCAAAATCCATCCTTAAGGGTTAGGATAACCCCTAGGGTAGTCAACCATATGCAATTGACCTATATCATATTTTGGTTGACTTAGGATGGTGGGACAACATTTTTAGAATAGTGTTGGGTGATGATAACGTGCCCATAAATAGATAATAATGCTTAAATCATGATGATTAATGTAATTGCTATGTATGTTTGAAATCATGATTTATGATTTTAATATTTGGCACGTAATCATGAGAAATAGGGTTAAATAATGCTTTAGGTGATACTTTGCTTATTATCATCATATAATACCTAATGCATGAATGAATACATAAGTTTCATGATCATAATGTAGAATTCATTCATATATGCCTTTATGATCATGAGGATTATTAGGTTGATACTTAACCTTGATAGAATTGCATGAATATATTGGTTAAGTATACACAAATACCCCCCTAGGATGCATCTCACACTCACTATAGGCTAACTTGATTGCAAACTTAGCATGGGTGAGATGTTAGGATGATACAAATGTCCACTAATGCCTATGGCATTTAGATGGTCATTTAAAAGTAACAATATAGCAATAATAGACCAATCATGGGGAAGGCTTATGTTTAATTCATAGACATATTGCCCAAAGATCATGGTTGAATATTTCATATGTTTTCAAAACAATTTCTTAATCTAAAATCTAAGTATTCATGTTTTGAAACAATTGGATGCAAGACTAGGTGTTAAAATGGATACTCTTATGATCAAAAACCTAGTAGTTTTTAAAGCCTTTAGAATTTTGGCAAATCTCAGAAAATATAATGATTTTTCTTGAAAAACTATTTTTCATTGATAGATATACTTAAAAGAAATATGTTCCCCAAATTTCATGATTTTTCGAATTTTCTGGAATTAATAATGCATTTCTGAAATTCATCCAGAAAATCAAAAATTCGGATTCCTTTGTGCCGATCATTGCCATGCGATAGATCGGTGATGGATCGCTGAACAAGTACAGTAACCTAATTTTATCAGGTTTTGACTGATTTTAATATATGTTTCTCTTTATATATTTGATGCCATGAGTTTATAACTTAGGATTAATATTTTTGATGGTGTCAAAGGGGGAGAAATAATTATGTTTAAGTTAATTATGATAGGGGGAGAAATTAAGGGGGAGTTTCATGGATTAAGGGGGAGTTTCATGTTGCTATATCATGTTTATGTTTACATGCTTTCTTTCCTTTGAAATTTATATCAATTTTTTTTACCTAACTTAAACGGATTGCCACACATCAAAAAGGGGGAGATTGTTAGGGAAATCTCTTGCCGTAATATGGTTTTGATGGTGTGGCAAAGGGTTTAAGTTAGTGTGTTATGTTGATTTGATATGTGCGTTGAAGTCGTGCAGGACTTAGTAATTCGCACATGGAGCCGTGGCGAGTTTCACATCTTATGACTCGTGCCTTGAGTCGGTGAAGGATAGCTTTGCGGAAGCCGTGCGCTTGGAGCATCCGAGGGACCGCCGGACGAGAAGCTTGGAGTGAAGCCGGAGGAAGTAGACTTTGAGGCAAGAGATGCGAAGGAGCATTGCAGAGCCATGCGCGATCGCTTGAGGGGCGTGGCGAGAACGAAGAGAACCGGGCGAAGGACTCAGAGATGAGTGGCGATTGTAACCCGAGGAGGGTAGCTCTTAGGTGAAACTTAGCCATTTGGCCAAGTGTCGGATGAGTTTTCGACACATCGCCATGTCATGGCGATCGGCGCTGAGTCGAGTGAGTTCGGTATCCGTGATGGTTTATGCCGTCAGCCGATCATGGAATGGCGGTCATTGCCGAGAGGATATCGCGGCAGAACGCTCGTATCGGGCGATCGACTACGGAGGCGTGATCGGGCCTTGAGGTCCGTGATCGCCAAGAGTTCCGTTGGACTACAATGGTCGGGATCCGATGTGTTCGGAGGCCGTTGTAGTGACGGCAGTCGACTGCCAAGGGCGGCGGCCAACGGGAAGAAATCAGCCCTCTCTATAAAAAGAGAGGGTGTAAGCCTTTGAGAGGCTAATGCTTATGCTCTAAGTGATCTTCCTAGTGCCCCACAAGCTCTAAACTCTTCTTACCTGTTTTTACTTCATTCTATTTGTAAGAAGAGTGATCTTGATTGTAAAGGTTACCTCCACCTAGCTTGGTGCAAAGGAGAGACCAATAGTGATTGGCTTTGGAGGAGTGATTCACCTCGGACGAATCGGGATCGTGGATTAGCGGCGTAGCCGTGAACCACGTTACATCTCCGTGTTTGTATTGTCTTTGTTTTATTTCTATTTGCTTGTCTTAGTTTATTACTTCCGCTTACGCTAACATTTTCGTAGACGAGCAAAATACGACATCCAACGAACGAGGGCTATTCACCCCCCTCTAGCCGGTGTATCGATCCCCTACAGACTGGACCGAGTCAACTAGGGTTTGACTGCGGGTTATGGCCTAGCAGTCGACTACTAGAGGTGGGCCGTCGACTGATGTCTCGAGCAGTCGACTGATCGTGTAATCAGTCGACTGGTGCTCGAGAAATCGGCCACAGAATGGAGTCGAGACTCGACTGGTCGAGTGAGGACTCTATCAGTCGACTGATGGTCACAATCAATCGACTGATGAAGGTTCCGTTGGGCTTATCCAGTGTGGATCTAGCCGTTGTCTCACGACAATAGTGGCATCAGTCGACTGATGGTCCCGATCAGTCGACTGATCGACTTTTTCTAGCACAGGTTGAAGCTATATATGGAGCTCGTGATGGAGGAAAAACCAATCGATTTCTTGGACGTCTTGAGGCGATTTGCTGTTGCAAATCAGGGTCTTCAACCACGATTCAAGCGATCAACAAGCAAACAATCCAAAGGCATTTGTAAAGTTGTTTTCTTTACTAGTTTTGTATTGTATTATTGTATATTGCTTGTATTTATATCTTATTGTTGTAAGATTACTTGTAAGGGGTTTCTCCACCTCTGACTTGTTTCGAAAAGGAGTATTTGTCATTAGTGAGTGCGTGTGCATCACTAAAGCTCGTAGAGCTCGATCCGTGGAGTAGGAACCGTGCTGTTCCGAACCACGTTAAATCTTCGTGTCTTTGTGTGTGCTTGTCCATTTCGTTATTGTATTATATCTATATTCCGCTGGGCTAACGAAATTGTAGACACGAACGCGAAAGAATTCCATTGACGCTATTCACCCCCCCTCTAGCCGTTCCAATATTCCTAACAAGTGGTATCAGAGCCCGGGGCTCTTCTACGGACTAACCGCCGGGAGTTAAGACAAAAGGCTAGAGGGTGAAGATGGAATTCCAAGACAAGCTTGCATGGGATATCAATACTCCACCTCCATATGATCCAGAAGATTTTCCGGCGTGGAGAGCAAGAATGGAAACATTCTTGATGATGAACATAGAGGATTGGTTCATCCTCGTTGAAAGCCTTGAACCCCCTAGGGATAAGAAGGGAAATGTCCTAAAATTGAAAAAGTGGACCCAAGAGCAACGCCAAAAGCTCAAGACCGAAATTAAGGTAACGAAACTTTTGGAAGATTTAATCCCTAATGATGTTTTGTGCAAGCTAGGGGATTACATGTATGCCAAGGAGCTATGGAGAAAATTGGCAAGATTCCATGAGGAGAGTTCATCCTCAAGTGAAAGTGAGGAATCGGAAGTTGAGATGGAGTCAACTTCCGAATCGGAGAAAGAAGAAGTAGAAGAGACGGAAGAAGCATCTACTTCTAGGATTAAGGAGGAGAGACCATCCTCTACACCGGAGCAATCTCAAGAAGAGCCTTCAACATCCGATCAAGATGAGGAAGCTCAAAATTCAACTCCGGCACCTACCACCACCATCGGTAACTCAAACACCTCAATTCAAAATAAAAATAACATTATGTGTTTTGAGTGTAGGAAATTTGGGCATTATAAGAGTAAGTGCCCAAAGAAAGTTAAGAAAGCTCCTCCGGTGCCTAAAAGTCAACAAAAGTCAACGGACACCGGTTCCCCAAGTATCAAGAGCAAGGAGCACATCATATGCTTTAAATGCAATGCAAAATGACATTATAGGAATCAATGTCCTAGGGGGAAGAAGAAGACCCAAGAGGGAGCTACACATGTAGGGGGAGCTTCCAAAGCTAACCCTAAGGTACATTTTAATAATGCATCCTCTTTAGTTAATAGGCAAAAGCATGCTAAGGGTTTCAATTCTCTTGCTATTTATCATAAAGAGCATGCTAGAAATAACAAACATATTTGTTTAGGAGCTAAGAAGGTTCACCTTAGGAATAAGGAGAAATTTGGGACTAATGTCCCTAAAAATATCTTACCTAGGGAATCAATTAGGAAAATAGGAGAACATCTAGGCCTTAACCCTAAATGGACTAGGCATATGCCTAGGAAGAACCATGCCCATGGTCTAAATCAAAATTCTAAAATTGGGCAATTAGAATTAGAGAATCAAGCCTTGAGGTCAAGGCTTGAGAAACTTGAAAAGACCCTAAATAAGATACAAAATCAATCTAAAGGGTCTAATGGTCAAATTCCGTGGTCAAGAAGTCAAAGTCAGCATCTAAAATCTAAAAGTCAAAAGTCAACCAAGGGCAAGAAAGGTTTGGGTCACAAACCTAAGCCTAAGGTGGCTTATCATTGTGTTCCATTTGACTATGGAACACTAACTAGGTCTAGGAAGACCAAGGTCAATAGGGAAGTCATCCCTAGAGTTGACCATGGTGTGTGCCTAGTGGCTAGGGTTTCTAGGAAACCTAGGGTGGTCACTAAGAAGGTTGCAAGGGGAGTTACCCCTAGAGTCAACCTAGGTAAGACCCAAATGACCAAGGCTAACAAGCCTAGGAAGGTCATTAGGAAGGTATCTAGGGAGGTTATCCCTAAGGAATACCTAATTAACCCTAGGAGCTCAAATCGTTTTTGGGTTCCTAAGAGCGTGATTGATTCACGCTAGATGGGTTAGGGTGTGCCAACCTTGATTGGATGGGTAGTTAACTCAACCATTGTAAAGGTGGCACTTTAGAATATTTTTCAAGGTTATGGTTACCTTGGAAATACATTTGAGTCTTAATCCTAAAAGTTTTAGGATGTGCCAATATTACTTGAGAAGTTTGATAAAATGATCAAAATTGGCACAATTTAGGTTTAGAGGTTAGTGTGTCATTTTGGGTTTTTTGGCACACTTGGGAGAAAAATAGAAATATGGCAAAATATAATTAATTATATGAAATGGAAATTAATATTAAAATTTAGGTATTACTATACCTATATATTTTATATGTCATGCTTTGTTTGCCATATAACATGCCATGACATCATGCTTATTTTTAATCATTCTATATGTCATGTACATGTTTAGGATTAAGGCTTTAAATGTCATGTGTTTTTAGATTTCATCTTATGCCATGACATCATGATTATGAGCATGTGTTTATCTATATCATCTCTAATGCCATAATCACTCATGCATTTAAGATAATTTGATTGAAATTGATTTAAGGACAATGGCATGACTTGGAGTCCCATTTATAAGGGAATCAAGTAGGGTTGCCTTAGAAGATGCATGAAACCCTAGTGTAGGGAGAACAAAACCCACATCTCACATCTAATTGACATGTATGTGTATTTATACACCATAGATACATGTGAGATGCTAGGATATGAGTTAAGTTCAAGGTGCATAGTTTTTGCATCTAGATGAACTAAAACTCATCTAATTCTATTTGTGGATCATTGGGAAAGCTTGTGTACAAGTCATGTGCATAGAGCCCAAGGAATATGATCCAAAATAAGGTTTTGAAAATATTTTAAAATCACTTTGAAAAACCTTGGTGAAGTCTATCTTTTGATAGCAATCACTATTGATGAGATTGATACAAAGTGAGCTTAAACTTTAAAGTTTTTAGTCACTTTTGGATCTTGTATCAATTTCTCTATTTTATGGGTAAAATATTTTTCAAACATTTTTCACCCATTGTATTGGTCATAGGTATTATACGTATCAAATTTCATGATTTTTCGATATACGTATAATTATTTATGATTTTTTGAAATTCGATTCTGATAATTGGAATTCGAAATTAAGATCACCGCCATTGGTGGCATCGATGGAGGTGCCAATGATCGATTTAATCACTCGATCGTAGCTCGATTTTGGGGTAAACAAGGTTGTTTAACCCGATTTCACATGGTTAAGGTCCCTAACCACTCCTAACCCTAGGATATGCTTTGGGAAGCATTATAAAGGGTGAAAATCCATTGGATATGGATTAGGAGAGGTGTTTAGGGTTTTGTGTCAACTTTAAGGTGTTGGAAAGTTTTATGTTGAATTTCTAACCTTAATTTTGATGGTTTAGAGTTCCTATTGGCTTAGGGACTTGCCCAAGGACATTGTTGGTGCAATGGTCGAGGGAGCAAGCCTTTAGGGAGGTATCCATCTTGGGATGATGGATGTGTTTTCTCCTTGAAGAGGAGAAGTTATTGGGAGAATATGACATCAATTGGGAAATTGATGGGACTTTGAGAGACCCAATTTGGAAATTGGGAAAGTAAATGGGATTGTCTCTCTTGAGTGATATTGGACTTATCACTAGGAAGATGGTAGACATCCTAAGTATTTTTGGACCAAGGGGGAGATTGTAAGATCTCATTGGGACATGAGACATTGACCCTCTTGGAGAAAACCTTTTGATGTTAGTCAAAAGGGGAGAATGTTTGGGGAGAATATTTGGAGAGTATTTACCAATTTGGGATAATTGGTAAAGGATTTGAGTTAGTGTTCTAACTCAATCACTTGTTTAGTTTTTGTCAACATCAGGGGAGCTTGTTGGTGCAATCGGCCCAGGTCACGATTGACCAGGACTCGAGTTTGACTCGAGTGATGTTTTGATGTTTCGACAAAAACATATGACAATGTAATTGTCATGGGAAAGTCCAAGTCTTAGGTACTTGGCATGGGAAGTCCAAGTGGGACACTTGGCATTTGAAAAAGTCAAGCATGAGTCTTGGTAAATGGAAAGTCAAGCATGGGTCTTGGCAAGGTAAAGTCAAGTCTTGAGTACTTGGCATGGAAAGTCTAACATGGGTTGGCAAGGAAAGTCAAGCATGGTCTTGGCATGAGAAGTCAACATGGGTTGGCAAGGGAAAGTCAAGGGGTTTGATATTGGCGGCGTAAAGTCAAGCGAGTCTTGGCGGCATAAGTCAATGGTTGGCGGCGTAAAGTCAAGCGAGTCTTGGCGGCGTAAGTCAATGTGCCTTGGCGGTGTTGACACCGATTAGCATGACATAGCCGAGGAAGCACCTAAAGGCTAGCGCGATGGATGAACAAGTCATGGATGACTTGGAGAGATCCGAGGCGTGAGGTGATGGAGGTGGCTAGAAGGCTTAGGTCTAGGCTAAGGGTGGTCTAGCAAGTATGGGAACCATACTTGGGTTAAAACCTCATGTTTGAGGTGTGCGGTCGGCCCGGTGCCATGTGGCGATCGGTGGACCGAATCAACTAGGGTTTGGTGTGGGTTATGGCCTAGCGATCATTGCCGGAGGTGACCCGGTCGGTGATGTCTCAGCGATCGTGATCGTGTAATCGATCGGTGGTGCTCGAGAAATCGACCCGAGAATGGAGTCGAGACTCGGTGGTCAGTGAGGACTCCATCGAGTCGGTGATGGTCCTCGGTCGTGATGAATTCGTTGGACTTATCGGCGTGGATCTAGCCGTTGTCTCCGCGACAGCGGTGGCATCGATCGTGATGGTCGATCGGTCGTGATCGACTTTTTCGGCCGAGTTGAAGCTATATATGGAGCTCGTGATGGAGGAAAAACCAATCAATTTCTTGGACGTCTTGAGGCGATTTACTGTTGCAAATCAGGGTCTTCAACCACGATTCAAGCGATCAACAAGCAAGCAATCCAAAGGCATTTGTAAAGTTGTTTTCTTTACTAGTTTTGCATTGTATTATTGTATATTGCTTGTATTTATATCTTATTGTTGTAAGATTACTTGTAAGGGGTTTCTCCACCTCCGACTTGTGTCGAAAAGGAGTATTTGTCATTAGTGAGTGCGTGTGCATCACTAGAGCTCGTAGAGCTCGATCCGTGGAGTAGGAACCGTGCGTCTCCGAACCATGTTAAATCTTCGTGTCTTTATGTGTGCTTGTCCATTTCGTTATTGTATTATATCTATATTCCGCTGCGCTAACGAAATTGTAGACACGAACGCGAAAGAATTCCATTGACGCTATTCACCCCCCTTTAGCCGTTCCAATATTCCTAACATCCTTGACCATCAGTCAATTGATGGCCATCATCAATCGACTGATGGCAGCATCAGTCGAATGCTGACCACAGGCAGTCGACTGATGGACGACAGTCGAGTCCTCCAAGATGGCAGTCGACTGATGCTAGCTGAAATCAAAAGTTAGCTAAACAGAAATATTATTTCGACGATCGCCGACCGTTCGATCTCGACCTAGACCATCTATAGGATGTCTTTGGTCAGATCTACGCTTAAGATCATCCCCGTAAGGAGGATATGACCTCTCTTACTCTCACACACACACGAGCTTTACCTCGATACTTACTGTGTTGCTTTCGCTTCTGGCCTTCCACTCGATTCCTTCAGTTCCCTCCGAAGTCACTCGAGTGTTGCCCGACCACCGCGGCTTCCTCCGGGTGTCGCTAGCCTTCAGCTCCAGCATTGACACTTTTCTGCACACTCGATTTAGCTCGTGAGATAACAATATAATCTTAACTTTGTATCATTTGCTATAATCAAAAGCCAAGTTCGACTTAGGTGCCTACTGCACCAACAATCTCCCCCTTTTTGATCTATGGCAAACCCATATACAAAGTTAAGAAAATAGCATGCATGAAGAATAATAATGTGCATGAGAAACAATAATAAAAGGATTAAGTAGGAGTAGTAAGGATTTTCTTCAAGTACTCCCCCTTGGCGAAACCTCCCCCTTGACCAAGGGTGAGGGTGAGTCTTGAAAGAAGACCTTAATCCTCCCCCTTGATGGTTGCTATTTAGAAAGAGTTTAAGTAATTAACATTACTTAACTTGGCCCTTTCTCCCCCTTTCTTAAGTAAAACATTAAAAATAAGTTAAGAATTCTCTTAACTTGGCCATAGTATTAAAAATAAGTTTAAGTTAAAAATTCTCTTAACTTGGCCTTTACTTCCTTTTTGTTAACAAAAACAAGTTAAGTAAATTTTCAAAACTTAAAGTTAAGTAAACATTTACTTAACTTTTGGCATATATATTAAGTGAGAGTTCAAAAATTTTGATTCCTTAACTTTGTTACTTAACTTTTGGCATATATATTAAGTGAGAGTTAAAAAATTTTGATTCATTAACTTTGGCCTTTTCTCCCCCTTTTGCCATATATCGAAAGGAGTGGGGGTGTGTGAAAAACAAAAATAAGTATTATACTTAAGGTCCAAGCATGTTCCATATTATTTTGAAAATAATATACTGAATATAAGCTCATCTATAAAATGTTCGACTCATATTTGGCGTGATTGATATGAAAGATCAATCAGTCCTAGTCAGAGTCGGTTTAATATGTATGATTATACTCCGTGGTTCATGGTGATGCACTAGCTCTACATCTGGAACCAGGAGTAAGGTCCTAACATCTCACCCCCATCTACGTGGCTAAGTACACAAACACATTAGTCCAATGTGTTCTGAGATGTATTGACTCCTTAAATCTATAGGTGCATGATATCTATGGTATGTCCTATGCTAGTTCCATGAAAATGAAAAGTAAGAAATAGTAGTAAGAAAAATATAATTTGTAAGTTCCTATTCTACTATGCACATGCCCAATTTTCATCTTAATAGACTGAATTCGACTTCGGGTAGGGGTTTAGTAAATAGGACTGCCAAGTTAGACTTCGATTCGACGTATTCGAGTTGTATGACTCCGTTGGCCACATGTTCTCAAATGAAATGGTGTTTGACCTCTATATGTTTAGTCCTAGAGTGACATATCAGATTCTTAGTTAGGTTAATTGAGCTAATGTTATCTACGTGGAGTTTAATGTTTGTAAAGTCTAACTTAAAGTCGCGGAGAGTGTGCTTCATCCAAAGAAGCTGAGTGACACACTCACCCATTGCGATGTATTCGGCTTCGGTGGTAGATAAGGAAACACAGTATTTCTTCCTACTGCACCAACTTACTAGACTCGAGCCAAGAAGTTGACAACAACCACTCGTACTGTCACGCCCTGAGAGCATGCCGAGCCAAAAATCAAACGGACGACACCTCCCCTGTACGTGGAAACATTTCGGGTTAATACAAGGCCCATAGGCCCACAATAACAATAACATAACAAATAAAAACACAACAACATAACGAAACACAGCAGAAACTAATACAATGACATACTCATAACCCCACATATACAATACATCTACATCATGCATACCGGTATGAATAACACACCATAACCACATACAGTACATCGACAAAATCCGAATCTACAAGTCCACAACACAGCACACTACGAAAACTCCAAATACAATACACGGCGGACACAAAGCCCAAAACCAATACAGGAGCCTCGGAGGTGAGATGAGATGTCAGCCAGCTGTGCTCCAAGCTGTCACGAAGTCTTCTACCTGTTACTTGGGTGACAGAAAACCCAGGGTCCGTGGGGGGTGGTGAGTAAAACTCAGCAGGTAATAGAAAAACATGTATATATGTCATATCACATGTATTTTCAACAACATACTCTAGAGGTACAACAGGTATATCAGCATAGTATATAAATACAAGCATATACCGTCTAACCAAATAAATAACATAAAAATGCAGACATACCTGAAGTCTGCTACGCTACTCTGATCCAACCTGAACATATATCCAACATATATATATATATAACAGGAAGAGTAGATCAACTCACAATATACTCTAGCTACAGGTCAAGGTATCTAATGGTCTGTCCAACACATATACCAGTACCCGACACAACCGTATAACATATGCAGGAAGCATGCATGAATATGATGTACAATCAAATGCAGCAAGAATAATACAATCAAGTGCAACATCACAATAAGCATATATATATAAACTGTATCTATATATATATTAATCTCAACCATCCATATATATATATACATACATATATGTATCTATATATGGTAATATGCAAAGTGCCATCAGATACGGCAATGCAACATGCATGGTCATGCCTGCTCACCCCTACTCGCTACCACGACCCCAGTGTGGCCTAGGTGGCATGACATGACAACTGTCCCAACTCACACCAACCACTGCTATAGAGTGGCTGAGTGGGCAGTATGATCAAGTAGCATATGAGCATAAAGAGCTCGCTACACAACGGGGGTCCCTGCTGCTGGCCACTCCAACTAACACTACCAATGAGTGATCGAGTACCACACACCCAGGACAACTGCACACAACTCCAACTACCACCGTCTATAGTGGTAGAGTGCGACACAACAGATGCTCTGCCTTCACACCAGTTACTCCTCGGGGAGTGCTCTGGGAGGCAAGATGATTGACGACTCTCTCAACCCCAAGGGAGACTATGTCGTCAGAATGCATGCATATGACATGAGTATGTTGTCACTCGTACAGCCATATACCACAGACTCTCTATTCAACAAAGAGTCGTACCCATCTAATCAATACACTCTCTATCATGTAGAGAGTCATACTCAACTGATCGACAGACTCTCTATCCTGTAGAGAGTCGTACTCAACTGATCATAACTCTCTCTCCAATAGAGAGTCGTACTCAACTGATTGACGCACTCTCTATCCAATAGAGAGTCGTACTCGACTAATCATATCAAGCTGGGACCATCGGTCCGCAGTGACAAACTAATCACCCTTCACTTAACCATTACACAACTCATGGTTGGTAACAGTATACAACATACGAGTATTGGAAATAAATCCTATATTTAGGACATTACCTACCCATAGATGACCTTTTTCCCAATTTATAATTTGGGTCATCACCCGTACTGACATTTACACCCTACTAATCATCTAAGCCAATTTACATCACATTTATAACTCCTAAATCATGATAGGGTATATGTGATATCAACAATTGAGCATAAATAAATCCAACCATAAGTTCAAGCATACGATAATAAGAGCAGGGTCAAGGTAATATGAACACATAATATGCTCATATCAATGACTAAATCTGAATGCAATACATCTACCCGGACCAGGTAAGAAATTACCCACCTGATACGAAGCTCGTGACAATAGAATCTTCACGGCCGCGGTCCTGTCTCGTATCAACGTCCTACACATATCAAACATTATGATTAAGTTCAATGATACGATCTACCGTAAAATGGAATTCTAAGCTGATCCCTTACACAAATCAATTAATCAAATGCTCGATAAAATCTAGATTACATATCCTACATATGTATAGACTATCTTTTGATGTGCTTTATATACCTTGGTGGTACTCAGATGTACCGAGAGTTGAAACGTTTATACTGGTGGAATGGTATAAAGAGAGTTATAGCAGATTTTGCTGCTCGATGTTTAGTTTGCCAGTAGGTGAAGGCTGAACATCAAGAACTCGCTGGATTGCTCTAGACAATTCCGATTT
The DNA here is from genome assembly GCA_025175895.1 of Wurfbainia villosa. Classification (NCBI taxonomy): domain Eukaryota; kingdom Viridiplantae; phylum Streptophyta; class Magnoliopsida; order Zingiberales; family Zingiberaceae; genus Wurfbainia; species Wurfbainia villosa. The sequence continues at coordinate 40,616,020 of CM046006.1, forward strand.
TGGAATGGAAGTAGGAGCATATCATGATTGATTGCTTTACGCGATTGCCAAGGACCCATAAAGGACATGATGCGATTTGGGTGAGTGTGGATCAACTGACCAAATCAACTCAATTCCTTTTTATTCGTGGGTCGACTTGTTGGATCATTCGGTAGAGTTGTATTACCGAAAGATTATCAGATTGCGTGGGGTACTTTTAAGTACCATATCAGATAGAGATTCGCGATTTACCTAGCGATTTTGACAGAGTCTGCACCAGACTATGGGCACAGAGCTTCGACTTAGTGCAACATTTCATCCGCAGACTAATGGACTGTCTGAGCATGACATTCAAACGTTGGAGGATCTATTCAGATCTTGTGTCGTGGATTATGGAGGTGTAGCTTATCGGTTGGCTTTACCTCTTGCGGGTGCTCACAACATATTTCCTGTTGTTATACTGAGGAAATACGTGTCGCATGTTGATTATGTTCTGAAAGAGGTTCCGAATTCTACCTCAATCTAATGCGACTTACGAGGTGATTCCAGGGTGGAGCCTGGGTCGCAAGGAGCGACAGTAGTAGGATGGAGACCATCCGACTCGTAAAGGTTAGATGACAGCATCATACCGATGAGGAGGCTATGTGGGAGCTGGAAGATACTATCTGGGCTCGATAGTCTCATCTGTTAACTTGAGGAAGGAATGTGGTTCTTTCGGAAACTTTCTTGAAGTAATTTTTGCATGTTAGTATGAAATTTGGGGACCAAATTTTTATAAGTGGGGGAGAATGTAAAATACCAGGAAAAAAAACTTGTTAATTAATAAATTGTCTTATGGAATTTTTCAAAAATTTTCTAGAATTTAATTGAGTTCATATGATCAAATCGGAGGAAGATTGAGGCTTAAATAGGTGATTGGGTTAGACTTGGGCTAGCTAGACAAACTAAAGTAGCCTGATCGTTGCTTTTATTCACGGGCGTTTCTTCAATTTCTTTTCCCTTCGCCCAATCAGCTTCTCCCCATTTCTTCCCAAACGCTTCTTCCTCCTCTTCGAAGTGACCAGAGACGATCGCGTCTCCTTTCTTCTGCTCGTGCTCGCCGCCCAAGCTACACGTCGCCCTCCTCACCGTGCACACATCCCCGATCGTGGCTTTCCTCCTTCCAGCCGCAGCCGCGAACCCCTGTTCCCTCTCCCTTCTGATTTCTCGCGTGCGACCCCTCCACTTCACTGCCATCGTTCGAGCGGCCTCTTCGCTGCCGCCGGTGCTGCCTACTCGAGAAGAGCTGCACACACCACGAGTTGGTTTCTACCATCGGACCGGGAGAAGCAGAGAGAGAGAGAGGCCGCCGGTGAGATTGAGAGAGGGGAATCGCGAAGGTGGCTCGACCGCCCTGCGATCGACGCCGTGCTCCTGGGCCAGCACCAAGGATGGTCGGTGTTGGCTTTCGTGTGATGCCTCTTCCATCCATCACGAGTCGATTCTATCACTGCTTGCCCTTCTAGAACGCGTGTCGTGCCGTGCCGGTGGTCATCGGAGTAGGTAAGAGTTTGCCTGTGTCTCACCCTGGATGAAATGTTTGGATTTTCTGTGGATTTTCCTTGGTTGAACAATCTGTGAAATTGGGCAGGATCCTTGGCCGGTGAACTATGGATGGAAGGAAGGGGTGGCTGCCGATGGAGTCTAGGGCTGGTAAGTTGATCTATCCTCTTTCTTTTAGCTGTAATTGCTAGGTTTTGGGACTGTGAGTGTGTTGTTGGGTGGTGTTCCTTACAGTGAAGGGGATGTGAAGTTATGGGAGTTGCAGGCTGTGGGTTTGGCGGGAGCCGTGCAATCACGGTGAAGATCGGGCTGTTGTTGTGAATAAGGGTTGTTTAGGGTTGTTGGAGGGATGTGAAGTGATGTCGACGGTGTTGGAGTGGCTGTGAATCACTGTAAAAGGGTGTAAAGGGGTTGTGAGGGCTATGGGTGCGGCTGTGAAGTTGTAGAGAGCCATGTCAATGGCGATGGATAGGTTGTATGGTTGGATGATAAGCTTGAGAGATTAGACTCACTATTTTGGCAATTGGTAGTCGAAGCCGGGGTGACCTATGAAGTGGTTAGATAGCTGATTGGATTATGATCTATACGATTGGTGGAAAACTTAGTGGAATTTTCAAAAGACAGTCTATACATATGTAGGATATGTAATCTAGATTTTATCGAGCATTTGATTAATTGATTTGTGTAAGGGATCGGCTTAGAATTCCATTTTACGGTAGATCGTATCATTGAACTTAATCATAATGTTTGATATGTGCAGGACGTTGATACGAGACAGGACCACAGCCGTGAAGATTCTATTGTCACGAGCTTTGTATCAGGTGGGTAATTTCCTACCTGGTCCGGGTAGATGTATTGCGTTCAGATTTAGTCATTGATATGAGCATGTTAGGTGTTCATATTACCTTGACCCTACTCTTATTATCGTATGCTTGAACTTATGGTTGGATTTATTTATGCTCAATTGTTGATATCACATATACCCTATCATGATTTAGGAGTTATAGATGTGATGTAAATTGGCTTAGATGATTAGTAGGGTGTAAATGTCAGTACGGGTGATGACCCAAATTATAAATTGGGAAAAACGTCATCTATGGGTAGGTAATGTCCTAAATGTAGGATTTATTTCCAATGCCCGTATGTTGCATACTGTTACCAACCATGAGTTGTATAATGGTTAAGTGAAGGGTGATTAGTATGTCGCTGCGGACCGGTGGTCCCAGCTTGATATGATTAGTCGAGTACGACTCTCTATTGGATAGAGAGTGCGTCGATCAGTTGAGTACGACTCTCTATTAGAGAGAGAGTTATGATCAGTTGAGTACGACTCTCTACAGGATAGAGAGTCCGTCGATCAGTTGAGTACGACTCTCTACAGGATAGAGAGTGTATTGATTAGATGGGTACGACTCTTTGTTGAACAGAGAGTCTGTGTAAGATGGCTGTACGAGTGACAACATACTCAAGTCATTACACAACTCATGGTTGGTAATAGTATGCAACATACGGGTATTGGAAATAAATCCTACATTTAGGACATTACCTACCCATAGATGACCTTTTTCCCAATTTATAATTTGGGTCATCACCCGTACTGACATTTACACCCTACTAATCATCTAAGCCAATTTACATCACATCTATAACTCCTAAATCACGATAGGGTATATATGATATCAACAATTGAGCATAAATAAATCCAACCATAAGTTCAAGCATATGATAATAAGAGCAGGGTCAAGGTAATATGAACACCTAACATGCTCATATCAATGACTAAATCTGAATGCAATACATCTACCCGGATCAGGTAGGAAATTACCCACCTGATACGAAGCTCATGACAATAGAATCTTCACGGCCGCGGTCCTGTCTCGTATCAACATCCTGCACATATCAAACATTATGATTAAGTTCAATGATACGATCTACCGTAAAATGGAATTCTAAGCTGATCCCTTACACAAATCAATTAATCAAATGCTCGATAAAATCTAGATTACATATCCTACATATGTATAGACTGTATTTTGAAAATTCCACTAAGTTTTCCACCAATCGTATAGATCATAATCCAATCAGCTATCTAACCACTTCATAGGTCACCCCGGCTTTGACTACCGATTGCCAAAATAGTGAGTCTAATCTCTCAAGCTTATCGTCCAACCATACAACCTAACCATCCCCATTGACATGGCTCTCTACAACTTCACAGCCGCACCCATAGCCCTCACAACCCCTTTACACCCTTTTACAGTGATTCACAGCCACTCCAACACCGTCGGCACCACTTTACATCCCTCCAACAACCCTAAACAACCCTTATTCACAGCAACAACCCGATCTTCACCGTGATTGCACGACTCCCCCCAAACTCACAGCCTGCAACTCCCATAACTTCACATCCCCTTCACCAAAAGGAACACCACCCAACAACACACTCACAACCCCAAAACCTAGCAATTACAGCTAAAAGAAAGAGGATAGATCAACTTACCAGCCCTAGACTCCATCAGCAGCTACCCCTTCCTTCCATCCATAGTTCACCGGCCAAGGATCCTGCCCAATTTCACAGATCGTTCAACCAAGGAAAATCCACAAAAAATCTGAACATTTCATCCAGGGTGAGACACAGGAAAACTCTTACCTACTCCGATGACCACCGGCACGGCACGACACGTGTTCTGGAAGGGCAAGCAGCGATAGAATCGACTCGTGATGGATGGCAGAGGCATCACACGAAAGCCAACACCGACCATCCTTGGTGTTGGCCCAGGAGCATGGCGTCGATCGCAGGGCGGTTGAGCCACCGTCACGATTCCCCTCTCTCAATCTCACTGGCGGCCTCTCTCTCTCTCTGCTTCTCCCGGTCTGACGGCAGAAACTGACTCGTGGTGTGTGCAGCGAGCTTCTTGAGTAGGCGGCACCGACGGCAGTGAAGAGGCCGCTCGAACGACGACAGTGAAGGGGAGGGGTCGCATGCGAGAAATCAGAAGGGAGAGGGAATAGGGGTTCGCGGCTGTGGCTGGAAGGAGGAAAGCCACGATCGGGGATGTGTGCACGATGAGGAGGGCGACGCGCAGCTTGGGCGGCGAGCACGAGCAGAAGAAAGGAGACGCGATCGTCTCTGGTTGCTTTGGAGAGGAGGAAGAGGCATTTGGGAAGAAATGGGGAGATGCCAATCGGGCGAAGGGAAAAGAAACCGAAGAAACGCCCGTGAATAAAAGCAACGATCAGGCTACTTTAGTTGGTCTAGCTAGCCCAAGTCTAACCCAATCACCTATTTAAGCCTCAATCTTCCTCCGATTTGATCATATGAACTCAATTAAATTCTAGAAAATTTTTGAAAAATTCCATAAGACAATTTATTAATTAACAAGTTTTTTTTTCGATATTTTACACGTACTCTTTCTATCGAGCTTACTACCGGCATAGTCCGAATTGGAGTAGTCGGTTAGTTCGAACTTGGTAGATCTAGGGTACCAAATACCGACATTAAGTGTACCCTTTAGATATCTAAGGATACACTTGACTAGAGTTAAGTGAGACTCCTTGGCACAGGTTTGGAACCTTGCGCACATACTTACTGCAAATAGGATATCAGGTCAGCTCGCAGTTAAGTAAAGGAGACTCCCTATTATGCTCCTATAGTATTTTAAATCAATTTAATTTCCAATTACATCTTCTTCTATATTCACATTAGTTGCCATTGGGGTATTAATAATTTTAGCATCTTGCATTCCAAAGCGTTTAATTAATTCCCTAGTATATTTTGGTTGATGTAGATATATTCCATCTTTAGTTTGTTTAATTTGTAGACCTAAGAAGAAACTTAACTCACCTACTAAATTCATTTCAAATTCACTTTCCATAAGTGAAATGAATTCATTCAGTAGGATCGAGTTGGTGGTTCCGAAAATAATATCATCTATGTAGATTTGGGCTATGAATATGTCTTTACCTATGGTTTTTACGAAAAGGGTTGGATCAACTACACCTTGGTTAAATCCTTTGGACTTAAAATAAAATGAAAGTCTCTCGTACCAAGCTCGAGGGGCTTGTTTAAGTCCATAGAGAGATTTCTTTAACCTAAGGACATGATCGGGTTTATCTAGGCTTTCGAAACAGGGGGGTTGGCTAACATAAACTTCTTCCTTAATGTATCCATTTAAGAATGCTGACTTCACATCCATTTGAAATAACTTAAATCCTCGATGTGCAACATATGCTAATAACATTTGAATGGACTCTAATCTAGCTACTGGGGCATAGGTCTCGTCGTAATCTAAACCTTCGACTTGACTAAACCCTTTTGCGACTAGTCTAGCTTTATTTCTAACTACTTCACCTTTATCATCAAGTTTATTCCTAAACACCCACCTTGTTCCAATGATTGTTTTATCTTTAGATGGTGGTACTAATTCCCATACTTCGTTCCTAGTGAATTGAGTCAGCCCTTCTTACATTGCAATAATCCAATCTGGATCAAGAAGAGCTTGGTCAATAGTTTTGGGTTCAATTTTGGAAATCAAGGAGATTTGACTAAGGTTTCTGTATGAGGCTCTAGTTCGAACTCCTAGACTTGGATCACCTATCACTTGGTCGATAGGATGATTTGTTTGAGTCCTAGTTTGGTTTGGGTTTGGGTCATCTACCACTTGATCAATAGGATGACTCGTTTGAGTCCTAGTTTGGTTAGAGTCATCTACCACTTGGTCAATAGACTGACTTGGTTGACTTAGGTTAGGATTAATACTAGACTTGATCTCTGGATCGGAGTCAGGTCTGGTATGAATCGGCTCGATAATTGGGGTTGTCGGGGGTTTTATAGGTTCGTGTCCTTCATCAAATACTACATTGATAGTCTCCTCGACTCTAAGAGTGTCATGATTATATACCCTATAAGCTCTACTTGTAGCCGAGTATCCTAAAAAGATCCCGGTCGAGGTTTTGGATGTGAATTTCCCTAGGTAATCCTTAGTGTTTAGGATATGTACCTTACACCCAAATACCCAAAAGTACTTGATGTTAGGTATTTTATTGTGATAAATCTCGTATGAGGTCTTAAAGTGCCTCTTTACCATAAGGATCCTATTTTGAACATAGCATGTCGTACTCACGGCTTCTGCCCAAAACCTATCGAGTAGGTTATACTCATTTAAGATTGTCCTAGCGGCTTCTTGTAGGGTTCTATTTTTGCGTTCTACTAGGCCATTTTGTTGTGGGGTTCTAGGGCAAGAGAACTCATGGTGGTATCCATTTAGGTTATAGAATTCTATAAACCTATGGTTCTCAAATTCACCACCATGATCAGTCCTGAGTCTTTTGATTTTAATGTTTTTTTGATTTTCTATTAACTTAAATAGGTTGATTAATTGATCTAAAGTATCACTTTTGTGCTTGATGAACCTAACCCAAGTAAATCTAGAATAGTCATCAATTATGACCAAGAAGAATTTACTCCCATTAAGTGACTTAGCTCCGTGTGAATCAAATAGATCCATGTGCAGGAGCTCAAGAACACTTTTGGTTCATTCTTGATTAGTTAGTTGATGTTGTGTCCTAGATTGTTTACCTTGTTGACAAGCATTACATATTCTATTGTTCAAGTTATTGAGGTTAGGCAAACCTCTGACTAAGTCACTCTGACTCATCTTGTGGATGAGTCTTGGGTGTGAGTGACCGAGTCGTCGGTGCCACAATCATGATTCCTATTGTTGTGTCATAAGACACTTAGTTGAGGAGTTAGTTAAGTTAATAGTGTAAATATTGTTATTTCTGGTTCCCTTAAGGATTGTTTTAGAAGTTTCATTTGTATTAATTACGCATTCATTTTCTAGAAATATGACCTTATAGTTATTATCACACAATTGGCTTACACTAAGTAAATTATATTGAAAATTTTCTACCAATAAGACATTTTAAATAATAAAGTTAGAGTTGAGCTCAATATCACCTGACCCAATGATTTTGAGCTTGCCGTTGTTTCCGAAGGCTATCGATCCTTGTCGTTTGAATCAAAGCTTCGAAAACTTGAGTTGATCCCCGGTCATGTGTCGGGAGCAACCACTGTCCAACATCCATTGATCTTACACGCAAGGTAGTTGGATCGGATATTGGATTTGTTAAAGATTGGTTGAAAATTATTAACCTAAATCATCCCACCGATGTCTACATGATCAAACATGTTAACCCTATATGTTCTTGTGAGATGACTTCCAATTTTACTTGTTTTAAATTTAATGATTTGAACACTTGTCAACCTTGCGTTAGATTCAGATTTGACATTAAGCTCATCAAGTCACCTTTTCAAGATCATGGCTTCCAGGTCATGGCGAGGCACAGAGGCCTTCTTTGATCAGAACAACGACCACTTTCTTAGACAAATCCATTTTCAAGAAAATAGAGACTTGACTCACATAAGACCACTTCCTAGTCTAACTAGTCTAGGATACGGCAAGGTAGCTTCAGCTAGTTCCACTCGGTCAAGTGCACCGAACTAGATACGCCTTATCTTGCCCGAATACACAAGACTCTGCTTTCCTAGCGTACTATCATCTCGCCACGTCATGGTACTATGTTATCAAGTATTGATGAGTTATAGTCCTATCTAACCATTCTAAAAAGAAAAATCAAACTAAATAAAGAACCTAAGCATGCAATTTCTAAGTTAAAATACAAACAAGTTTTGTACTGGCTCCCCCTGGACCGTTGAATCGGTTCGGTCTCTCCACATAGTGGATTTGGTCCTCGGGAGCCCAGTACTAGTTCGATCCTAAGTTTGAAATCAAGGAGGTCTTAGGGACCCATGCTTGGACACATTTTTTATGTCGACTTACAATCGACATATATGACTTGTTGGTTGTATTTGAACTAAACCCTAGCCCGACCTTGTTGTACATAGTCCTTTGCGATCCAAGTAGGAGGTCAAGTCCTTTGGATCCCAAAGTGAACCTTTCCAACGTGTTCCTAAGATCTTCAACTTGACTCTTCAAGAGTGAGTTCTCAACTTCGAGCTTTCAACCCGAGTTGAGTCCTCCTCTCGAACTCGACTAGTCGAAGAGGTTAGGGAGACCTCGTGTTTGAAGAGTTTAACTTCCTCAACTAGGGTCTTGACCTTGGACTCGGACTTAGCTAATTTCCTAGTTAAGAACTTAATTGCACTATACAGCGTACTAATAAGGGATCGACTTATCTTGAGTGTATCTTTTGAACCAGATGTGTATCCGTGGCTTGTCTTGAATAGCGCTTCACCATCCAACTCATCTTTGGTTTTTGATTCGTGTTATGATTCTGACTCTGTCTCCGATTCCACCGATTTAGCCATGAGGACACGATCATCATCTTCTCCCTCGGACACTTCTTCCCATGTAGCGTTAAGTGCCTTTTTGTGTTTTGGTGCTTTGCTCTTGAGTTTTTGGCATTCGGACTTTATGTGTCCAAACCTGTTGCATTCGTAACATCTAATATTCGAACTTTTAGGCTTACCTTCATTGGGTCGAGTGACGGTTCACTTTCGGCCCTTGACTATCCTTCGAACTAGGTTGACTAGTTTGGCCTCCATTTCCGAGTCGACCTCTGAATCAGACTCATCTTCTTCTTCCTTCGGGGGTGGCTTGCTCGCGGTTTTCTTCCTCGAACCTGCAAAAAGTGCTATACCCTTCTTCTAGGGTTACGAAGTTCAAAATCGGAAAATAACTTATCTAACCTAAGTTTTGAAAGATCCTTGGAGACCTTGTAAGCATCAACCATGGATGCCCACAAAGTAGTCCAAGGAAATGAGTTAAGAACATACCTTATAATGTCGCGGTTTTCGACCTTTTGCCCGATCACGTGTAGGTTATTGACTATGTCTTGAACGTGAGCGTGAAGTTGCATCACCGTTTTGTGTTACTGCATTTTTAGATTATATAATTTATTAAACAAAAGATCGCGCTTACATACCTTGGCTTCATTGGTTCCTTCGTGTAGCTCTACTAGCTTTGTCCAAAGGTCCTTTGCGCTGATGAAGGGGCCGACGTGATTAAGCTCCTCCTTGGACAAGCCACATTGGAGGATTTGAGTTGCCTTGGCGTCAGCTTTGACTTGTCTTTTTGTCGCATTGGTCCATTGGTCATAATCCAAGGATTCACCCACTTCGTTAGTCGGAAGTGTGAATCTCGTTTGGATTATGATCCACATCTCGATTTGGGTTTTAAGAAAGCATTCCATTCGACCCTTCCAATAACGGAAGTCATCTTCGTTGTAAAACCGAGGTCGGACGGTGCTAAAACCTTCGAGATGGGCCATTGAAACAAAAAAGACAAAAGAATGAAGTGGAAGAAAAAAAAACCTAAAACCACAACCAATGAAAATGTTCCAAGACTCGCGTCTTGGATTAGTAGTGCGGGAGAAGAAAGACTACACGAATGAAAAAAAAAATCGAAATTAAATAGAAAATTAATAAAAAAAATCCGTAGAAAGCTAGATTAGTGGTTTCACCAAATCTTAGCACCCCCGGCTCTGATACCAAATGTTGGATCGAAGCGGATCGCTAGAGGGGAGTGAATAGCGATAAACCTTTTCTTTCGTTCGAATTCGTTTCAAAACAATTAAATGCAGCGGAAAATAAAATTAAACACAAGAGAGAAAAATGGATTTTTACTTGGTTCGTAGCCTTCGGCTACTACTCCAAGGCCCTAGTGATCCTTGATCATGCACGGAGGGCAAATCACTAATGAACTCCTTCACGTTGGAGGTAGGAGTTAATCGGATACAAAAATCACGAAAGAGACTCGAGATAGAGGGACACTCCCCATCTTCTCGTTACGATAAAACCACAATAAAAAAACTCAAAGTACAGAATGAAATAAACTAAGCTTATACCGATGACTTGTAGATGAAAAGATGAAACTCTAGTCGTCGTGTCTGCAGAGCTTCGTCGTAGGAATGTCGGAGACTCATAGCGTACTGGAAGCACATAGAAGTTTTTTTAATTGATGAAAAACCCTAGGACAAGCCCTCCTTTTATAGCCTTTGAGCCCCTCATCGAATGGGTCTTCAACCAATAGGAATTGGGCACAAGACTCCTTGAAAAATGGTGATAGAGCTTGACTCCTCGAGGTTGATCCTTGACCATCAGTCGACTGATGGCCATCATCAGTCGACTGATGGCCATCATCGATCGTGATCGGCATCGATCGATCGAATCGCCGCGGTTGGTGATGGATGATGATGAGTCCTCCAAGCTAGCAATCGACTAATGCTAGCTGAAATCAAAAGTTAGCTAAACAGAAATACTATTTCGACGACCACCGACCGTTCGATCTCGACCTAGACCATCTATAGGATGTCTTTGGTCGGATCTACGGTTAAGTTCATCCCCGTAAGGAGGATACGACGTCTCTTACTCTCACACACACACACGAGATTTACCTCGATACTTACTGTGTTGATTTTGCTTCTGGCTTTCCACTCGATTCCTTCGGCTCTCTCCCAAGTCACTCGAGTGTCGCCCGACCACCGCGGCTTCCTCCGGGTGTCGCTAGCCTTCAGCTCCAACGTTGACACTTTTCTGCACACTCGATTTAGCTCGTGAGATAACAATATAAGATTAACTTTGTATCATTTGATATAATCAAAACCCAGGTTCGACTTAGGTGCCTACTGCACCAACAAGTGGTAGTTAGAGTTGCGTGCAGTTGTCTTGGGTGCGTGGCACTGACCACTCATTGGTAGTGTCAGTCGGAGTGGCCAGCAGTAGGGACCCTCTTTGTGTAGCGAGCTCTTTATGCTCATATACTACTTGATCATACTGCCCACTCGACCACTCTAGAGCGGTAGTTGGTGTTGAGTTGGGACAGTTGTCATGTCGTGCCACCTAGGCTACACTGGAGTCGTGGTAGTGAGTAGGGGTGCATAGGCATGACCATGCATGCTGCATTGCCATATCTTATGGCGCTTTGTATATTACCATATATATATATACATATATGCTTGTATATATATATATGGATGGTTATGATTAATATATATATAGATGCAGTCTATATATATATATGCTTATTGTGATGTTGCATTTGATTGTACTATGCTTGCTGCATTTGGTTGTACATCATATTCATGCATGCTTCTTGCATCTGTTATACGGTTGTGTCAGATACTTGTATATGCGTTGGATAGACCATTAGATATCTTGACCTGTAGCATGAGTATATTTTGAGTTGGTATTACTCTTCCTATTATATATATGTTAGATATATACTCAGGTTGGATCAGAGTAGCGTAGCAAACTTTCAGGTATGTCTGCATTTTACGTTGTTCATTTGGTTAGACGGTATATGCTTGTATTTATATACTATGTTGATATACCTATTGTACCTCTAGATTATGTTGTTGAATTATATGTGATATTTGATATATATAAATGTTTTTCCTATTACCTGTTGAGTTTTACTCACCACCATGGACCCTGGGTTTTTCTGTCGCCCAGGTAATAGGTAGCCGACTCCGTGATGGACTTGGAGCACCGCTGGCTGGCATCGTCTCATCTCAACTCCGAGAGTCCGGGTTTTTGGGTTTTCCATATGTCTTGTTATGTATTTCTGAGTTTTCATGGTGTTATGTGTTATGTGATGTACGCACATGTTGGTGCGAGTTTTGATGTGGTTTTCTTTATGTTCTAGTGTTAGTCATACCGGTATGCATGGTGTGTGGATGTATTGTATATGTGTGGTTATGGGTATGTCGTTGTATTAGTTTCCACTGTGTTTCATTTTGTTGTTATGTTTTTATATATATATGTTGTTGTTGTTGTGGCCTACGGGCCTTGTATTAACCCAAAATGTTGCCACGTACAGGGGAGATGTCGTCCGTTTGCTTTTCGGCACGACATGCTCTCGGGGTGTGACATCCGGTCTCCTGACCCAACCGGTCTTCATGCAAGATGTTTGGTCTCCTGACTCATCGTGTCTTCCTGCCTGGTGTCCGATCTCCTAATCTGTCAAGTCCTCTGCCTAGTATCTGGTCAACACAACCTATTAGGACTTTTCATGCTTTGCCTAATATCCGGTCTGCCTAGCCTACTAGGACTTCCTGTTAAGCCTGCACACTTAACACATATATTAGATCACAAGTAATTCCTAACTTTAACTATGGTTCATACATCAAAACTAAGGAGTGATGCTCTCTGCACCAACACACACTCCCCCTAAAGGTTTGCTTTCCCTTGGCCATTGCACCAAGAATGTCCTTGGAGAGTTTCAATGCCTATGAGAAATTTAAACCATCAAAATAAGGGTAAAAGTTAAAACTTGAACTTTAACCAACTTTTAAATTCGATACTCCACCCTAAATAACTCTCCTAATCATTTTCAATGATAATTTCACCCTTTCAATACTTTCCAAAGCATATCCTAGGATTAGAAGATGCTAGGGTAGTTAGGGATGATGATAAATGGCTAAACAACTTTTATTCATCCAATATTAGATACATCAGTCATCTGGTTTCAACCACTAGTCGACTAAAAACAACATCAGTTGACTGCTCTCTAATAGCAGTCACTAGACTTTGATTTTTAAAAAATTAGAATTTTCAATCGAATTTTAGAAAATGATAAGTAATTATATGTATTTTGAAAAATCTTGAAAATTTATACGCACATTACTTACATGAAATATAATGGATGAAAAATAATTTTAAATTAAAATACTCATCAAATTATGAAATTGATACAAAGTTCAAAACAATTGAAAACTTCAATGTTTTTGCCTAACTTTGTGTCAACTTGTTCAATGGTGATTGCTATCAAAAGATAGACTTCACCAAAGGCTTTCAAGATGATTTTAAAATGTTTTCAAAATCTTATTTTGAATTATGGTCTATGGGCTAGATGACATGACTTGTACATTAGCTTTTCTCATGGTTCCTTAATGTTATATTATGATTTTGAGTTCATCTAGATGCAACATCTATGCACCTTGAACTCAACTCATTTTCCTAACATTTCACATGTGTCTAAGGTGTATCAATACACAGACATGTCTTCCTTATGGTCTTCTTGAGATGTGGGTTTTATTTTTCCCTAATCTAAAGGTTCATGCATTTGTATCTAGGCAACTCTATTTGATTTTCTTATCTTGGGACTTCAAATCATGTCATTGTCCTTTATTTCATTTCAATTATCCTAAATGCATAAGATATGATCATGACATAAATGATAGAGTAAATTAAAGCATAACCAATAATCATGATGTCATGACATAAAGATAAAACTAAACACAAACATGACATAATTAACCTAAAAATTATCTTGACATTGAAAATGATTAATGTGAAACATGATGTCATGACATGACATATGACAAACAAAACATGGAAAATAAGATATAACGATATTAGAATACCTAGATTTCAAGTCTAGTTGTCATTTTTACCAATTTGCCATAAAGCTCAATTTCCCTCAAGTGTGCCAAAAACCAAAATGGCACACTATGACTCTAAAACCTAATTGTCTCAATTATGATTGAATTTTCAAACTTATCAAACTAAGATATTTTAGAATTAAATTCTAATTTCATTTTCAAAGTATTACAATACCTTAAAAATTCCCTAAAGTGCCACATTTACCATGATTAGGTTAACTACCTATCCATTCAAGGTTAGCATATCCTAAACCCATCTAGCGTGAAGGGATCACACTCCTAGGAACCCAATACCTATTGGAGCTCCTTGGGTTAACTAGGTAATCACTAGGGATTACTTCCCTAAGTACCTTTCTATGACCCTTCTAGGCTTGGAAGCCTTGGTCATTTGAGACTTCTCAATGTTAACTCTAGGGGTAACTCCCCTTGTAATGTTGCTAGTGACTTTCCTAGACTTCTTCGAAGCCTTAGTCACTTGACACTTGTCAAGATTAGCCTTAGAGATGACTTCTCTAGTAACCTTGACTTCCCTAGATCTAGGAGTAGTTCCATAATTAAATGGAACATTATGGTAGGTTTGTATGGTCTTATTGGGCTTAGAATTGTGACCCAACCTTACTTTTCCTTAACTAAATCGTTCCTACCAACACTTAAGTTTTGTCCACTAGACCCACTAGTTGAATTTTCAATTTTCCTAAGGGTCTTCTCCAATTTCTCAAGCCTTGACCTCAAGGCTTGATTTTCTTTCTTCAATTCCCTAATTTTTGAATTTTCATTATATTTTTAGGAATTCTTCTTCCTAGGCATGTGCCTACTCTTATTAGAGTTAATGCCTAGTTTCTTATCATTCTTAGGTGGAATGGTTCTAGAATCATCCTTATACAAATTAACATGTTTACCACCTAAACAAAAATATTAATTGCTTGCATGCTTCTTATGATCATGAATAATTGCAAGTAAATTAAACTTATTCCTAGCATGCTTTCTATCATTACATGAATTATGATCATTATTAAAATACACCTTAGGGTTTGCCTTAGCTCCCTATACATGTGATTCTCCTCTCATGTTTTTGTAGGATCGTGTTTTTCTGAGAGAGGGGGGTGAATCTCGGAGATTAAAAAATTATTTAGAATATTTTAAAATATTTTGAGTATGCAGCGGAAATAAAAATAAAATAATTTATTTAACTTGGTTCACAAACCTAACTGGGTTGCTACTCCAAGGCCCGTAGCTCTTCCGAGAGCAACCTTGATGGGCAATCACTAAATGCCTTCCGACTTGAGAACTCTCGACTTCAGAGGGTTTCACTTTTTTACAAATGTAGAGCTAGGTAACACACTACCCACCCCTTGAAATTAAGTACAGAAGAGAAAAAGAAAGTAGCAATTACAAAAGCTTATACCGACACTAACTAGATGGTTGGAGTTTGCTCGGAGTGTCGGAAGATCGCCTTGTTATGGAAATTTAGCTTTGGTGGATGAGAGTAGATTTCGACAGCACTTTGACGTAGATTCGATGTTCTACTCGGATCTGGTCGAGGATATATTTTATAAGCCTTTTCCAGTCGACTGGAATGCCTTCCAGTCGACTCCACATCAGCCCGTCGATATGGAATTTGTGGACTTCCAGTCGACTAAAACCTCTCCAGTCGACTTCACGTCACCCGGCTCTACATCGGGAAATTTACCTCTTCAGTCGACTCAAACCCTTCAGTCGACTGAAATCCTTTTCTTCTGCATCGCACGTTCTCTGATCGATCACAACTGATCTTGCCAAATTGGTATCCAGTCGACTGAACTTCAGTCGACATGAATCCATCCAGTCGATGTAGGGGATCGATGTGTATGTGTTGGCCGGCTAGAGGGGGGTGAATAGCCCTCTTCGTACGATGATGGAATTTTCTCGTCTACAAAGATTATTAGCGCAACGGAAACAAAACAAGACAAGCAAATATAAATAAGAATACCAAACAATGCTAACACCGAAATATAATGTGGTTCACAGCCTCGCCGCTAATCCACGATCCGATTCGTCCACGGTGAATCACTCCGCAACCAATCCACTATTGGTCTCTCCCTTTAGCCCAAGCAAGGTGGAGGTAAACCTTCTTACAACCCAAACACTCCTTATAATAAATGTGAAAGAAAACTAGGAGAAGGAGTTGAAAGCTTGTGGGGCACTTGGATGATCGTTTAGAACTTTAGCATTAGCCATCCAAAAGCCCGCACCCTCTTTTTTTATAGAGAGGGCTGATTTCTTCTCGTTGGCCACCATCAGTCGACTGCTGCCCTTGGCAGTCGACTGCCGCCACTACAACGGCCTCCGAACACGTCAAATCCCGACCGTTGTAGCCCAATAGAACCCTTGGTAGTCGACTGATGTATCCATCAATCGACTGATGCCTTCGTAGTCGACTTCCCAGTCGGCTACGAGAGGTTATATGCCCAAAACCCTCTCAACCAGTCAACTGCTGCCATCAGCAGTCGACTGATGGTCTTGGCAGTCGACTGCCAATATATGGCAGTCGACTGTTGGGCCAAAAACCCATCAGTCGAATACCAGTCGAACCCTATTCGACTCAGAGCAGTTGACTGTCATTTCATGGCAGTCGACTAATGTCGGGAAATCTCATCCGACACTTAGCCAAATGGCCAAGTTTCACCTAAGAGCACTACCCCTTCTTGGGTTACATTCGCTCACTCTCATCCCTTGGAGTCCCTCACCTTTGAAGTTGTCTTTGTCCAGCCACGTCCCTCGGATGCGCCAAGCGCACGACTCTACAGCGCCATCCTTCGCGTCTTGCCCTGAAGTCTACTTCCTCCGGCTTCACTCCAAGCTCCTCGTCCGGCGGTCCCTCGGATGCTCCAAGCGCACGACTTTCGCAAAGCGATCCTTTACCGACTCTAAGATCGAGTCATGAGATGTGAAACTCGCCAAGGCTCCATGTGCGAATTACTAAGTCCTGCAAGACCTCAACTCACATATCAAATCCACACATCCTAACTTAAACCCTTTGCCACACACATCAAAACCATATCAAGGGTTGATTGCCCTAACAATCTCCCCCTTTTTGATGTGTGGCAATCCGTTTAAGTTAGGTAAAAACATTTGATAAAATATTAAGGAAAGAAAGCATGTAAATAACATGATTAGCAACTCTCCCCCTTAATACATGAAACTCCCCCTAAATACATTCCCCCTTACTTAAACATATATCTTTCTCCCCCTTTGACACCATCAAAAAGATTAAACAGGGTTTATATGGCATGGCATCAAGTCTAGACAGAAGCAAAAATCAAAAACACTTAAAATCTAGATAAAATCAAGACTTGTGCTTGATACATCACCAATCAAGCATCGATGGCAATGATCGCACAAGCAAATTAGGTTTTTTGATTTTTTGGACGAAATTCAGAAATGCACTATAAATTTCAAAAAATTAGAAAAATAGTGAAATTTGGGGAACACATTGTTTTTGGGGTCCTTTATCAATGAAAAATAGTTTTTCACGAAAAATCATTATATTTTTAATAATTTGCCAAAAATCCAAAAGCTTCAAAAACAACTAGTGTTTTGATCAAGTTTGTATCCAGTTTAACACCTAGTTTTGCTTTGGATTGTTTCAAAACATGAACACACAGATTTTAAAGTAAGAAATTGTTTTGAAAACATATGAAATATCCAACCATGATCTTTGGGCAATATGTCTATGAATTAAACATAAGTCTTCCCCATGATTGGTCTATTATTGCTATTTTGACACTTTACATGACCATCTAAATGTCATAGCCATTAGTGGACAATGAGTATCATCCTAACATCTCACTCATGCTATGTTTTCAATCAAGGTAGCCTATGGTGAGTGTGAGATGCATCCTAAAGGTATTTCTATACACTTAACCATTAATTTCATGCATTTCTACCCATGGTTAAGTATCATCCTAATATCCCACATGATCATAAAGACATAAATGTATGAATTTCATATTATGATCATGAGACAAATGTATTCATCAATTTGTAGTCATGCATTAGGTATTACATCATGATAAAAAGTAAAATATCACCTAGAGCATGATCTAAACCTTATTGCCCATGATTATGTGCCAAATATCAAGATCATAAATCATGATTGCAAACATACATAGCAATTTCATTAACTATCATGATTTAAGCATTACTATCTATTTATGGACACATTATCATCACCCAACACTATGCTAAAAGTGTATAGGTCATGAGTATCACATAATACTAAGTGTTGAACATGATTTAAACTATTTAAGGGTGCATTATCATCACCCAACACTATTTCAAAAATTTGTCCCGCCATCCTAAGTCAACCAAAAATATGATATAGGGAAATTCCATATGGTTGACTATCCTAGGATTTTCCTAGCCCTTAAGGATGGATTTAGGAACCCAAAATAAGTTCTTTCCTATAGGGTTCACTAAATACTCCTTAGGGATCCATTTCTTAGCAATTGTTTTCTTTTTATCTTGACCCCTAGCAATTAAGCATTTATAGGCCTTTTTATTTTTATTTTCTTTATATCCTAGGCCTTTCTTGTTGAAGCTTGCTCTTTGGCTCCCTATGATCATGTTAAGGGTGTTGGAGCCTATTGTGAATTTTTCTAGGGCTTTGGTCAAATGATCTACCTTTTCCCTTAAAGCCCTATTTTCATCCATACATGCATCACTAACATTGAAAGGCATATATTCATGTGAGCATGCATTATCATGACTAGAAGAAGTATCATCATTAATATTTAAGCATGCTTTTTCTAGCTTATTTTCTAAATCCTTAATTTGATCTAGCATGCTCTTATTTTTCTTTTTGGCCCTAAATAGATCCTTAGTAAGACTAGAAATCATGGAAACTATTTTACTAGGTGAGAGATTCGTTACCATAGTCTCAATGTCTTCTTCCTCGGATTCGGAGGATGGTGAAGAAGCTCCCCCTTCACTAGAGCTCTCTTCACTTGTTCTTGATTCTTCATTTTCGATGGAGGAGGAGTCTAGATCGTTAAAGGCCATCAAAGCTAGGTTGGTGACAAAAGAATTCTCCTCTTCCAATGATGATGAAGATGATGAAGAGGGGTCATCCCATGTCCTTGCCTTTAGTGCCTTGGCCTTCCCTTTTTCTTTGGCCTTCTTCTCCTCTTCCTTTTTCTTCTTGCTCCCTTTCTTCTTCTTTTCTTCTTTCTTTCTCCTCTCCTCTTTACTCTTGTTTAGGAGGGGACAATTATCCCTTATGTGTCCCTCTCCTTGGTAATTATAGCAAATCACCTTCCCCCTTGGTCTACTTCTCCTATCATTAGATTTATCAAATTTAGAACCTTTTAATGCATGACTTACCCTCCTTACCATATAAGCTTCTTCCGTGCTATCCATGGAGGAGGAGGAGGATGCTTCATCGGAGGAGGAGGGGGTCTCCATCTTCTTCTTCCCTTTGTTAGCCATCAAGGCTACTCTTCTTGAAGGTTGAAACCTTGGCTCTTCTACTATTCCTTCGAGCCTTGTTTCATGAAGCTCCATAGTTGAGAAGAACTCCTCCAAGGTGCTCACTTCTAAATTTTTGGACATGTAGAAGGAGTCCACCATTGAGCTCCATTTTGATGACCGGGGAAAGACATCAATTGCTTTCATGAGCATGTCCCGGTTTGAAAGTCTTTCTCCTACACTCGTTAGCCCAATTAAAATTTCTTTGAATCTAGAATGTAAGGAGGTTACATTTTCTCCCTTTTCAAGCTTGATATTTGTTAGTTGGGAGTGGAGGAGGTCTCTTCTTGCAAGCTTGACTTCCGAAGTGCCTTCATGAAGTTCTACTAGCTTCTCCCACATCTTCTTGGCACTTGCACACTCCCCTATCCTATTCACTTCTTGTTGGGGGAGTACATTGTAGAGGTGGTGCTTGGCCTTTGAATTCGCTAAGTACTACTCTCTTTGTCTTTTATTCCACCTTGATTTCTCCAATGACTCCCCTTCTTCATTCCTAGGCATCTTGAAACCGTTTTCCATAATTAATAAAATTTCGAAGTCGATTTCGAAGAAGACCTCCATTCTCTTTTTCCACCAAGAGAATTCTCCTTCAAACTTCGGTGGGTGAATGTTGGAGCCGGCCATTCTTGAATGTGCCTATTGTGGCGGTTAGTCCTCGACAAGCTTTCCTCGCTCTGATACCACTTGTAGGGGATCGATGTGTATGTGTTGGCCGGCTAGAGGGGGGTGAATAGCCCTCTTCGTACGATGATGGAATTTGCTCGTCTACAAAAAATATTAGCGCAACGGAAACAAAACAAGACAAGCAAATATAAATAAGAATACCAAACAATGCTAACACCGAAATATAACGTGGTTCACGGCCTCGTCGTTAATCCACGGTCCAATTTGTCCACGGTGAATCACTCCGCAACCAATCCACTATTGGTCTCTCCCTTTAGCCCAAGCAAGGTGGAGGTAAACCTTCTTACAACCCAAACACTCCTTCTTACAATAAATGTGAAAGAAAACTAGGAGAAGGAGTTGAAAGCTTGTGGGGCACTTGGATGATCATTTGGAACTTTAGCATTAGCCATCAAAAAGCCCACACCCTCTCTTTTTATAGAGATGGCTGATTTCTTCCCATTGGCCACCATCGATCATTCTGCCCTTGTCGGTCATTCGCTCTAGCGACCTCCGAACACGTCGGATCTCGATTGTTGTAGTCCAGCGGAACCCTTGATACGATCGTGATGCCTTCGTAGTGATCGTCGATCGGCTACGAGAGGTTACGCCTAAAACCCTCTCGACTACCGATCACGCCATCGGTCAACTAATGGTCTTGGCAGTCGACTACTGGGCCAAAAACCCATCAGTTAGATACCAGTCAAACACCGTTCGACTCAGAGCAGTCGACTGATGTCAAGAAATCTCATCCGACACTTAGCCAAATGGCCAAGTTTCACCTAAGAGCACTACCCCTTCCCGGGTTACATTCGCTCACTCTCATCCCTTGGAGTCCCTCGCCTTTGAAGTTGTCTTCGTCCGACCACGTCCCTCGGATGTGCCAAGCGCACGACTCTACAGCACCATCCTTCGTGTCTCGCCCTAAAGTCTACTTCTTCTGGCTTCACTCCAAGCTCCTCGTCCGGCGGTCCCTCAGATGCTCCAAGCGCACAACTTCCACAAACCCATCCTTCACCGACTCTAAGACCGAGTCATGAGATGTGAAACTCACCAAGGCTCAATGTTCGAATTACTAAGTACTGCAAGACTCCAATGCACATATCAAATCCACACATCCTAACTTAAACCCTTTGCCACACACATCAAAATCATATCAAGGGTTGATTGCCCTAACAGTCGACTGATCCCTGCAAAATAGGATTAGCACAAATAGATGATATGAAATGTGATAGCAGTAGTAATACTGCTCGATCTCAACTACTAAGTCCCACATGGACTTTTCGTCGAATCGACGCCTAGCTTTGTCCCCCTACAGAGGACTCGGCCTCACCTCTTCACTCGAGGCTTACCTGTTGGACTTACCACTCTTGACATCCAATCTGACCCACCAGGGCTTCTACCAGCTATCCAGTCTGTCTGACCCAGCTGGACTTTTTGTCGATTGTCCGATCTCTTGACCCAACCGGTCTTCATGCCAAATGTCCAGTCCACACGACCCATCTGGACTTCATGCCTGGTGTCTAGTCCTCCTGATCTGTCAAGATACTTACCTAGTATCTAGTCAACATGACCTACTAGGACTTCCTATTAAGCCTGCACACTTAACACTGATATTAGACCACAAGTGAATCCTAACATTTAACTTTGATTCATACATCAAAACTAAAGAGTTATTCTCACTGCATCAACAATCTCTCTTTTTTTGATGTATGACAACACACTAGTTAAAGTTAGGAGAATCAAATACCAATATCCAAATATTTAACATGTATAATAAATGCATAAAATAAACCATGTATGAGATGCATAAAGCTTTATCAAATTTTGCATATTTCTTTCAATAAATATTTTTTTTCTTTTATTTTTGCACCTTCCTTTCAATAAATCTTTTCTTTTAATAAATCTCTAACTTTATATCTCTTTCTCCCCCTTTGGCTTACATCAAAATAAAGATTAAAATTAAAATGCCAACAAGATATAGTGGATGTTGGATCGAGCAGATCGCTAGAGGGGGGTGAATAGCGATAAGGCCCTAGTGGTCCTTGACCACACACGGAGGGCAAAACACTAACGAACTCCTCCTCGTTGGAGGTAGGAGTTAATCGAATACAAGAAAACACAAAAGCTAGAGGTAGAGGGACACTCCCCCTCTCCTCGTTACGATAAAAAGAAAGCTCCGAGACAATAATATTAAAGAAACAATCTAAATTAAGCTTATACCGACAAATAAGAAAATGAGAACTCAAGAATAGATCGTCGGAGTAGTAGCACTTCGTCGTCAGAGAGTCATAGCATTGCGGAGGCTTTTTAGAACTTATAATTGATGAGAAAACCCAAGGAGAGGCCCTCCTTTTATAGCCTTTGAGTCCCTTCTCGAGAGGAACTTCAACCAATGAGATTTGAGCACCAATCCCCTTGAAATGAGGTGATAAGCCTTGACTCCTCAAAGCTGATCCTTGACCATCAGTCGACTGATGGCCATCATCACGATCGATGGCAAGATCGTCGAATGTCGACCGCAGTAGTCGATCGATGGACGATGCTTGAGTCCTCCATTATCTTAACAA
Organism: Wurfbainia villosa; assembly: GCA_025175895.1. NCBI lineage: Eukaryota > Viridiplantae > Streptophyta > Magnoliopsida > Zingiberales > Zingiberaceae > Wurfbainia > Wurfbainia villosa. The sequence goes on from CM046006.1 coordinate 40,638,684, forward strand.
AAACATTATTTCGACGGCCGCCGATCGTCCGATCTCGACCTAGACCATCCATGGGATGTCTTTGGTCAGATCTACGCTTAAGACCATCCCCGTAAGGAGGATACGACCTCACTTATGCTCACACACACGAGCTCACCTCGATACTTACTTTGTAGCTCTCGCTTTCGGCCTTCCACTCAATTCCTTTGGCTCCCTTCGAAGTCACTCGAGTGTCGCCCGACCACCACGGCTTCCTCCGGGTGTTGCCAGCCTTCAGCTCCAACTTTTGCACTTTTCTGCACACTCAATTAAGCTCGTGAGATAATGATGTAATCTTAACTTTGCGTCTTTTGCCATAATCAAAACACAGGTTCGATCATCTGGTGCCCCTGCACCAGTTTTAAAATATTTCACCTATGAATTTGATTTCAAAAACTTAATTTAAGCTATTTTAAAATTTTCAACCAATATTTCTAGCTCCCCCTTATTATTTAAGATTTTAACTTCAAAGTTTTTCAAAATTTTAATATTTCTAACTCCTCCTTAATTTCAAAATTTTAAAATGTTCAAACTTTTTTTTTAAAAAAAAAAATTCAAACTCCCCCTGAATAAAAACTTATTTTCAAAAATTTCAAAATTTAAAAAAATTTCAAACTTTTTCAAAAAAATTTAAAACTCCCCCTAAACAACAATTTATTTTCAAACTTTTTCAGTTGATGCAAAACTGATAGAGAATAAGTCCAAGCATGAATTCCTAAATATTATATTTATATTTTGAAAATACACATCTAAAATCATCCTTAAAGAAAATGTCTAACTCTTTACTAGCTCAAATGATATAGAATTAATTATCAAGCTTTGAATTAGAGTTAGTCACTAAAGTAATCGATTTGCTCTTGTAAACCCTGTGTTGGTTCATGTCAATGCACTAGATCTACATCTAGAACCAGGAGTGCACTCCTAACATCTCACGTCCATCTTCGTGGCTCAATACACAAACAGGTAATCCTAAGTGTTTGTGAGATGTGAAGGACAACTTAAATCAATAGGATCATGAAGTCTAGATTGACCTAATCTAATTAATTTTCATTTTCTTTTAAATTAATATAATATTACTTTTCAAAATAATTATGAATTATTAAGCATGAAAAATTTCCTAATCTACCAAGCAAAACACAATTCACACACAAGATTTAAAAATTATTAAATTTATTAAGTTCAAGTGACATAACAATCCTATTGGTGCAGTAGGCACCTAAGTCGAACCTGAGTTTTGATTATAGCAAACGATACAAAGTTAAGCTCATGTCGTTATCTCACGAGCTGAATCGAGTGTGCAAAAAATTGCTATAGCTGGAGCTGAAGGCTAGCGACACCCGGAGGAAGCCGCGGTGGTCGGGCGACACTCGAGTGACTTCGGAAGGAGCCGAAGGAATCAAGTGGAAGGCCGGAAGCAAAAGTGACATAGTAAGTATCGAGGTAAGCTCGAGTGAGTAAAGTGAAGTGAGGTTGTGTCCTTTGTACGGGGACGTCCTTAGGCGACGATCCGACCCAAGACTTCCCATGGAAGGTCTATGTTGAGATCGGATGGCAAGTGGTCGTCGAATTTACTTATATTTTGAGCTAACTCTTTATTGTAGTCAAAAATCCTGGCCATCAGTTCAACCGGCCAGTTCAACCGGTGGTCAAAAATTAGCCTCGAGGAGTCAAGCTTTATCGCCATTTTTCAAGGAGTTTTGTGCCCAATTCCTATTGGTTGAAGACCCATTCGATGAGGGGCTTAAAGGCTAGAAAAGGAGGGCTTCTCCTAGGGTTTTTCATCATCTCTAAGTGTTCACAAACCTCCACAACTCTGCGATTTTCTGACGACTCTACGACGAAGTGCTGTCAACAACCCTAGTTTACTTTCTACTCTTTTAGTTGTTGATATTCTTATTTTGTCGTCTCTTTAAATATTGAAATTCCTTTTATTAATTGAGGTTTTCTATCGTTGCACTTTACATTAATAGAAGAGAGGGTTTGTCTCTCTATCTTTTCTTTCGAAGTTTTTTTTTGTAATCGTCAAACTCCTACCTCCAACGAGGAGGAGTGTTTTTAGTGAATTGCCCTCCGTGCGTGATCAAGGATCACTAGGGTCTTGGAGTAGTAGCCGAAGGCTACGAACCAAGTAAAAAAACATTTGTCTCATTTATTTATAGTTTATCTTTCCGCTGCAATTAACTGTCTACTCGAGTTTTAACGAACGAATTAAAAAAAAAAGGTTTATCGCTATTCACCCCCCCTCTAGCGATCCGCTTCGATCCAACAATTGGTATCAGAGCCGGGGGTGCTTAGATTTGGTGAAACCACAAATCTAGCATTTTTTACAGATTTATTTTTCGTTCATTTAAATTTTTCTCCCGCACTACTAATCCAAGACGAAGTCTTGGTACTCTTCGTTTGGTTTTGTTTTGCAAGTATTCGATTTTGGAGTAGCCGACGGTAAAACGGGCATAACTTTTCGTACAAGTTGACCCACGAAACAGTCTACCTACCAAAACGAAGCTCTCGGAAAGATCTACACTTCTTAACAGGGTAAACTCTCGTAACAAGCTGTATTCATCTCGAAAAACCATCGTTTAGTACCATTTCTGGGACATCGAAGGTTGTAAGTGCTCATCTTTTATTTTAGTTGGTTATTTCTCATTTATTCCTTTTGTTTCTTTTCATTTCCTATATTACTAATCCAAGGCGAAGTCTTGGAACCTTTTTTTTGTGTTTTTTTTGGTATTTTTTTGTGCAAGGTTTCCCTTCCAAATGACCCATCTCGAGGGTTTTAGCACCGTCCGACCTCCGTTTTACAACGGAGATGATTTCCGTTACTGGAAAGATCTGATGGAATGCTTTCTCAAAACCCAAATCGAGATGTGGATCATAATCCAAACGGGTTTCACACTTCCGACTAACGAAGTGGGTGAATCCTTGGGTTATGACCAATGGACCATTGCGACAAAACGACAAGTCGAAGCCGACGCCAAGGCAACACAAATCCTCCAATGCGGCTTGTCCAAGGAGGAGTTAAATCGCGTCGGCCCCTTCATAAGCGCAAAGGACCTTTGGACAAAGCTAGTGGAGCTACACGAAGGGATCGATGAAGCCAAGGTATGTAAGCGTGACCTTTTATTTAATAAATTATATAATCTAAAAATGCAGGAACATGAAATGGCGACGCAACTCCACGCCCGCGTCCAGGACATAGTCAACAATCTACACGCAATCGGGCAAAAGGTCGAAAACCGCGACCTTATAAGGTATGTCCTAAACTCCTTTCCGAGGACTACCTTGTGGGCATCCATGGTCGATGCCTACAAGGTCTCCAAGGATCTTTCTAAACTTAGGTTAGATGAACTTTTTTCTGATTTCAAACTTCATGAGCAGTCTAACTCGGAACCCGAGAAAGGTATAGCACTATTTGCAGGTTCAAAGAAGAAAACCGCTAGCAAGGCACCCCCGAAGGAAGAAGAGGATGAGTCGGATTCGGAGGTCGACTCGAAAATGGAGGCCGAACTAGTCAACCTAGTTCGGAGGATAATCAAGGGCCAAAAATGAACCGTCACTCGACCCAACGAAGGTAAGCCTAAAAGTTCAAATATTAGATGTTATGAACGCAACAGGTTTGGACATATCAAGTCTGAATGCCCAAAACTCTAGAGCAAGGCACCAAAACACAAAAAGGCACTCAACGATACTTGGGAAGAAGCTTCCGAGGAAGAAGACGATGATCGAGTCCTCATGGCTAAACCGGTGGAATCGGAGATGGAGTCGGAACCAGAACTTGAATCGGAAACCGAAGACGAGTCAGACTGCGAAGCACTATTCAAGACAAGCCACGGATACGCATCCGGTTCAAAAGATACACTCAAGGTAAGTCGGTCTCTCATTACTACACTTTATAGTGCAATTAAGTTTTTAAATAGAAAGTTAGCTAAGTCTGAGTCCAAGGTCGAGACCCTGGTTGAGGAAGTTAAACTCCTCAAACACGAGGTCTCCCTAACCTCTTCGACTAGTCGAGTTCAAGAGAAGGACTCAACTCGGGTTGAAAAACTCGAAGTTAAGAACTCACTCTTGAAGAGTCAAGTCGAAGATCTTAGGAATACGTTGGAAAGGTTTACTTTGGGATCCAAAGGACTTGACCTCCTACTTGGATCGCAAAGGGCCGTGTACAACAAGGTCGTGCTAGGGTTTAGCTCAAACACGACCAATAAGTCGTATATGTCGATTGTAAGTCGACATAAAAAACATGTCCAAGCATGGGTCCCTAAGACCACCTTGATTTCAAACTTAGGATCAAACCAGTACTAGGTTCCCAAGGACCAAATCCACTATGTGGAGAGACCGAATCGATTCAATGGTCCAGGGGGAGCCAATACGAAATTTGTTTGTGTTTTAACTTAGAAATTGCATGCTTAGGTTTTTATTTAGTTTGATTTTTCTTTTTAGAATGGTTAGATAGGACTATAACTCGTCAACACTTGATAACATAGTACCAGGACGCGGCGAGATGATAGTACGCTAGGAAAACGGAGTCTTGTGTATTCGAGCTAGATAAGGCGTATCTAGTTCGGTTCATTTGACCGAGTGGAACTAGCTGAAGCTACCTCGCCGTATCCTAGACTAGTTAGACCAGGAAGTGGTCTTAGGTGAGTCAAGTTACTATTTTCTTGAAAATGACTTTGTCTAAGAAAGTGGTCGTTGTTCCGATCAAAGAAGGCCTCTGTGCCTCGCCACGACCTGGAAGCCATGATCTTGAAAAAGTGACTTGATAAGCCTAAGGTCAAATCCGAATCTAACGCAAGGTTGACAAGTGTTTAAGTCATTAAATTTAAATCAAGTAAAATTGGAAGTCATCTCACAAGAACATATAGGGTTAACGTGTTTTGATCATGTAGACATGGGTGAGATGATTTAGGTTAATAATTTTCAACCAATCTTTAATAAATCCAATATCCGATCCAACTACCCTGCGTGTAGGATCAATGGATGTTGGACAGTGGTTGCTCCCGACACATGAACGGGGATCAACTCAAGTTTTCGAAGCTTCGATTCAAACGACAAGGATCGGTAGCCTTTGGAAATAACGGGAAGCTCAAAATTATTGGATCAGGTGATATTGAGCTTAACTCAAATTTTGTTATTCAAAACGTTTTATTAGTAGAAAATTTTCAATATAATCTACTTAGTGTAAGCCAATTGTGTGATAATAACTATAAGGTCATATTTCTAGAAAATGAATACGTAATTAATACAAACGAAACCTCTAAAACAATTCTTAAGGGAACTAGAAATAACAACATTTACACTATTAACTTAACTAACTCCTCAACTAAGTGTCTTATGACATGGCAAGAGGAATCATGGTTGTGGCACCGACGACTCGGTCACTCACACCCAAGACTCATCCACAAGATGAGTCAGAGTGACTTAGTCAGAGGTTTGCCTAACCTCAATAACTTGGATAATAAAATATGTAATGCTTGTCAACAAGGTAAACAATCTAGGACACAACATCAACTAACTAATCAAGAACGAACCAAAAGTGTGCTTGAGCTCCTACACATGGATCTATTTGATTCACACGGAGCTAAGTCACTTAATGGAAGTAAATTCTGTTTAGTCATTATTGATGACTACTCTAGATTTACTTGGGTTAGGTTCATCAAACACAAAAGTGATACCCTAGATCAATTAATCAACCTATTTAAGTTAATAGAAAATCAACAAAACATTAAAATCAAAAGACTTAGGACTGATCATGGTGGTGAATTAGAAAATCATAGGTTTACAGAATTCTGTAACCTAAATGGATACCACCATGAGTTCTCTTGCCCTAGAACTCCACAACAAAATGGCCTAGTAGAACGCAAAAATAGAACCCTACATGAAGCTTCTAGGACAATGTTAAATGAGTATAACCTACCCGATAGGTTTTGGGCGGAAGCCGTGAGTACAACATGCTATGTCCAAAATAGGATCCTTATGGTAAAGAGGCACCTTAAGACCTCATACGAGATTTATCACGATAAAATACCTAACATCAAGTACTTTAGGGCATTTGGGTGTAAGGTACATATCCTAAACACTAAGGATTACCTAGGGAAATTTACATCCAAAACCACGACCGGAATCTTTCTAGGATACTCGACTACAAGCAGAGCTTATAGAGTATATAACCACGACACCCTTAGAGTCGAGGAGACTATCAATGTAGTATTTGATGAAGGACATGAACCTACAAAACCCCCGGCAACCCCAATTAGCGAGCCGACTCATACTAGACCTAACTCTGATCCGGAGATCAGGTCTAGTGTTAATCCTAACCTAAGTCAACCAAGTCACTCTATCGACCAAGTGATAGATGACTCCAACCAAACTAGAACTCAACGAGTCATCCTATGGATCAAGTTGTAGACTCAAACCCAAATCCAACTAGGACTCAAATGAATCATCCTATCGACCAAGTGATAGGTGATCCAAGTCTAGGAGTTTGAACTAGAGCCTCATACAGAAACCTTAGTCAAATATCTTTGATTTCTAAAATTAAACCCAAAACTATTGACCAAGCTCTTCTTGATCCTGATTGGATTATTGCAATGCAAGAAGAGTTGGCTCAATTCACTAGGAACGAAGTATGGGAATTAGTACCACCACCTAAAGATAAAACAATCATTGGAACAAGGTGGGTCTTTAGAAATAAAATTGATGATAAAGGTGAAGTAGTTAGAAATAAAGCTAGACTAGCTGCTAAAGGGTTTAGTCAAGTCGAAGGTTTAGATTACGACGAGACCTATGCCCCAGTAGCTAGATTAGAGTCCATTCGAATGCTATTAGCATATGCAGCACACCGAGGATTTAAGTTGTTTCAAATGGATGTGAAATCTGCATTATTAAATGGATACATTAAAGAAGAAGTTTATGTTAGTCAACCCCCCGATTTCGAAAGTTTAGACAAACCCGATCATGTCCTTAGGTTAAAGAAAGCTCTTTATGGACTTAAACAAGCTCCTCGAGCTTGGTACGAGAGACTTTCGATTTATCTTAAGTCCAAAGATTTTAACCAAGGTGTAGTTGACCCAACCTTTTTCGTAAAAACCTTAGGTAAAGACATATTCATAGCCCAAATCTACGTAGATGATATTATTTTCGGAACCACCAACTCAATCCTACTAAATGAGTTCATTTCACTTATGGAAAGTGAATTTGAAATGAATTTAGTAGGCGAGTTAAACTTCTTCTTAGGTCTACAAATTAAACAAACTAAGGATGGAATATACCTACATCAACGCAAATATACTAGGGAATTAATTAAACGCTTTGGAATGCAAGACGCTAAAATTATTAATACCCCAATGGCAACTAATGTTAATATAGAAGAAGATTTAATCGGAAACTCAATTGATTTAAAATACTATAGGAGCATAATAGGGAGTCTCCTTTACTTAACTGCAAGCCGACCTGATATCCTATTTGCAGTAAGTATGTGCGCAAGGTTCCAAACCTGTGCCAAGGAGTCTCCCCTAACTCTAGTCAAGCGTATCCTTAGATATCTAAAGGGTACACTTAATATCGGTATTTGGTACCCTAGATCTACCGAGTTCGAACTAACCGGCTACTCCGATTCGGACTATGCCGGTAGTAAGCTCGATAGAAAGAGTACGAGTGGTTGTTGTCAACTTCTCGGCTCGAGTCTAGTGAGTTGGTGCAGTAGGAAGCAACACTGTGTTGCCTTATCTACCACCGAAGCTGAATACATCGCGATGGGTGAGTGTGTCACTCAGCTTCTTTGGATGAAGCACACTCTTCGCGACTTTAAGTTAGACTTTACGAACACGAAACTCCACGTAGATAACATTAGTTCAATTAATCTTACTAAGAATCCGATATGTCACTCTAGGACAAAACATATAGAGGTCAAACACCATTTCATTCGAGAACATGTGGCCAACGGAGCCATACAACTCGAATACGTCGAATCGAAGTCTAACTTAGCAGACCTATTTACTAAACCCCTACCCGAAGCCGAATTTAGTCTATTAAGACAAAAATTGGGCATGTGCGTAGTAGAATAGGAACTTGCAAATTATATTTTCTTACTACTATTTCTTAATTTTCATTTTTATGGAACTAGCATAGGACATACCTTAGATATCATGCACCTATAGATTTAAGGAACCAGTACATCTCACAACACATAGGAATAATGTGTTTGTGTACTTAGCCACGTAGATAGGCATGAGATGTTAGGACCTTAGTCCTGGTTCTAGATGTAGAGCTAGTGCATCGCTATGAACCACGGAGTATAATCATACATACCAACTGACTCTGACCAGGACTGGTTGATCTTTCATATCAATCATGCCAAATATGAGTCGAACATTTTATAGATGAGCTTATTTTCAATATATTATTTTCAAAATAATGTGGAACATGCTTGGACTTTTAATTAATATCTATATTTGTTTTTCACACACCCCACTCTTTTCGATATATGGCAAAAGGGGGAGAAAAAGGCCAAAGAAAAAGGCCAAAGTTAAGGGATCAAAAACTTTCATGGCCAAAAGTTAAGTAAATGTTTACTTAACTAAGTTAAGTAAATGTTTACTTAACTTTAAGTTTTAAAAATTTACTTAAAAGGAAGTAAAGGCCAAGTTAAGAGAATTCTTAACTTATACTTATTATTTTTTTAAAAACACTATGCTAATACTTTACTTAAGAAAGAGGGAGAAAGGGCCAAGTTAAGAAATCTTTTTAACTTAAATGTTTTACTAAGGCCAACTTTAAGTAATGTTAATTACTTAAACTCTTCCTAAATAGAAATCCTCAAGGGGGAGGACTAAGGTCTTCTTTCAAGACTCACCCTCGGTCAAGGGGGAGGTTTCCTCAAGGGGGAGTACTTGAAGAAAATTCTTACTACTCCAACTTAATCTTTATTTTTGTTTTTCATGCACATTATTATCTTTCATGTATGATATTTTATGCGCATTATTATTCTTCATGCATCCTATTTTTATTCTTCATTCATGCTATTTTTATTCTTCATGCATGCTATGTTTTTAACTTTGTATGTGGGTTTGCCATAAATCAAAAAGGGGGAGATTGTTGGTGCAGTAGGCACCTAAGTCGAACCTGAGTTTTGATTATAGCAAACAATACAAAGTTAAGCTCATGTCGTTATCTCAAGAGCTGAATCGAGTGTGCAAAAAATTGCTATAACTGGAGCTGAAGGCTAGCGACACCCGGAGGAAGCCGTGGTGGTCGGGAGACACTCGAGTGACTTCGGAGGGAGCCGAAGGAATCAAGTGGAAGGCCGGAAGCAAAAGCGACATAGTAAGTATCGAGGTAAGCTCGAGTGAGTAAAGTGAAGTAAGGTCGTGTCCTTTGTACGGGGACGTCCTTAGGCGACGATCCGACCCAAGACTTCCCATGGAAGGTCTATGTTGAGATCGGACGGCAAGTGGTGGTCGAATTCACTTATATTTTGAGCTAACTCTTTATTGTAGTCAAAAATCCTAGCCATCAGTTCAACCGGGCCAGTTCAATCGGCCAGTTCAACCGGGCCAGTTCAACCGGCCAGTTCAACCGGTGGTCAAAAATCAGCCTCGAGGAGTCAAGTTTTATCACCATTTTTCAAGGAGTTTTGTGCCCAATTCCTATTGGTTGAAGACCCATTCGATGAAGGGCTTAAAGGCTATAAAAGGAGGGCTTCTCCTAGGGTTTTTCATCATCTCTAAGTGCTCACAAACCTCCACAACTCTGTGATTTTTCGACGACTCTACGATGAAGTGCTGTCAACAACCCTAGTTTACTTTCTACTCTTTTAGTTGTTGATATTCTTATTTTGTCGTCTCTTTAAATATTGCAATTCCTTTTATTAATCGAGGTTTTCTATCGTTGCACTTTACATTAATAGAAGAGAGGGTTTGTCTCTCTATCTTTTCTTTCGAAGTTTTTTTTTATAATCGTCAAACTCCTACCTCCAACGAGGAGGAGTGTTTTTAGTGAATTGCCCTCCGTGCGTGATCAAGGATCACTAGGGTCTTGGAGTAGTAGCCGAAGGCTACGAACCAAGTAAAAAAACATTTGTCTCATTTATTTATAGTTTATCTTTCCGCTACAATTAATTGTCTACTCGAGTTTTAACGAACGAATTAAAAAAAAAGATTTATCGCTATTCACCCCCTCCCCCCCTCTAGAGATCCGCTTCGATCCAACAAATCCTAGTCAGTAGATAGAGGATGAGAAGGACCCATGCCCCAAGACCTAAGAAGCTCCATCATATCTCGATGATCCTCTCTCTGCATCATCTCAAGATGCTGCTGCTCTTGGTGCTACATTGCATCGTCCAGCCTAGATAGTCTCTCTGCTATGGTAGAAGGCGCTAGAATCCGAAGAAATGGTGATAGACTATCGAATCCTGGGGCTTCCTGATGCTCAGTCTTGGAATGGTGGTCGGGGTCGATCTCTAGCTCATGCTCCTACTCCAGATCAGGCTGGGGATGGGGCTAAGGACCATCTCTCTTCCATGCAAGGATATTATTTTCATCTAAACCTATTTTTGCTAAACCAAACTACCTAGATCCTATCATGTCGTACTCAGTAAGTTGTTTGATGTTACCTATGGTAACATCAAACCCTAATGCAACTAAGAGAGATGTGATGACATGGAAGTAAGGCAAATGTGCCTTCCTACTGATAACTGACCTAGAATGGTAAATAATGGAATGAAACATCTGTAGGCTAATGTCTATATCTAACCTATGACTAAGTGCATAAAGTAAAAATGAGTGATAAGGGCACATCATAGCGATGTCCCTAGTGGTGAGTGGCAGAATATAGTTCACTATGACTCAGTACAGGGCATAGTCCTGTACTCTGAGTCTAGTAGAACTAAAGATACTCACAGACGGAGTTCTTTCCTCACCAAAAAGATGCATATGTATCCTATCTAATGTAATATGAGAGTAGGGGTCACTGTATGGTAACTCCATGGATGGAAAATATGCAACAGGACATGTCGAATGCATGAGTCCTAAATGTTCTCTCAAAATGGTGGGGGTAAAAACAAAGTCCTTACCCTGTACTCTAGTAGAATATGAGATATTATCAATTTTACTAATGTTATTGAAAAACTCTGCACATAAGTCTATGTTAATAGAGTTTTTGCAATAAACTAGTTTTTCTAATCCATAGTGTGCTATGACCTCCATACTAAGCATGCATGCATTACTAAAGTATGATCTACTAATGTACCTAATAGGCATAGGAATGTAAGTGGTGTTCTCAAACATAATCCTATGCCCCTCAGTGGGGAACCTAATATCCAAGCATGGAGTCGATGACTCAATCTCAACAACTCTCCTTTAACCCCTAATTGAATTACAAATATTTAATATTTATTGAAAATAATTGAAATTGAAGTTTTAGAGTTATAACCTCGGCATTTTGGATGATATTAAAGAAATATGACGACCTAAGTGCTTCGGAAGTCTGGAATTAGGGTTTTTGTGGTGGATTTGTGATGGTTGTGAATGATTTTGGCGTGTATCGGCATTGGTCTTATAGACAGGATTCAATCGACTAGAACTATTCCAGTCGTCTGAATTTGAGTCGACTGAATACATTTCAGTCGACTGTAATAAATTTTACCATTTACTTTGCCTCCTAAACTTTATCATTGGTTCATTTCAGTCGACTGAAACTACTTCAGTCGACTAAAGTCACGTTTTACCTTCCCGATAATCGGAGGCAACTGAAGCTGATTCAGTCAACTCTTGTTGAGTCAACTGAATTCGAGTATGTTTAATTTTGATTGATTTTTTATGTTTAATTGATTTTATTAGTTTAATTTTATTTATTTACTTAATTGTTTTAATTTTATTAAGTTAGTTGTATCTATTAGATGATTTTAATTTAGTAGGTTATTTACGTTTGATTTAGTGAGTCAACTAAGTTTGTTTTAATCTAGTTAAATTAGATTTAATTAAATTAAATTTAAGCCAAGTTATTAAGTAATTTGTGAATCTATTTATTTAGGTATGTTTGTTTAGTTTAAGTATAGTACATTAAGTTGAGTTGAATTAAGTTAAGTTTAATTAAGGTAAGTTGTTAAGATAAATTTATTAATCTTGATTTAAGTATATTAGGTTTAATTAAACTAATTAGTCTTAATTAAGTTCTAAATAATCTCACCCAAACTTGGTTTTCAATACACTTATTCCTATGGATTTTGTGAGATGAGGATTTCTTTTAATCTTAATTAAGTTTAATGAGTAATTTCAAAGTGTTTAAACTTGTGTTAGATTCAAGCTTGGTTTGAGCTAGTCAAGTAGGTTTTTTCAGTATTGACTTTCAGATCGTGGCGAGGCACATGACCTTCTTGGTTATCGGAGCAACGACTACTTCTTAGATAAAGTCAATGAAGGAATCAAGTACTTGATTCACTTTAGACTAAGCTTTGGTCTAACTAGTTAAAGACTTAGTGAGTTAGCTTCGGTCAGTTCCACTCCACTTAGTGCACCAGGTTGTGGCGAGGCACATGACCTTCTTGGTTATCGGAGCAACAACCACTTCCTAGACATGTACTTCGAAGAGCTTCCCTAACTTACTATCAGTTCACTTGTCTTAGTACTAGGTTGTTCAAGTTTAAACTTCTTTGTTTCCTATCTAGTCCGTTCTAAATTAAGCAAGTAAAGTAAACTAAAGCATGCAAGTATTTAACTAAACAAGGAAACAAGTAAAGTGTTAGCTCCCCCTAAATGGTAGCTAGATTGAATTTTATTCACTAAGTGAACTTGACTCTTGGGAACCCAAAATTGATTTGGTAAAACTTGGTTGACTAAGCTAGACTTAGGAACCCATGCTTGGACTCGATTCTTAGCGTTTCAGCTAAGTAATGGCATGTATGATTTATAGGTGGATTTAGCCTTGTATCCGAGTCCAGATCTATTGTACACGGCTCGCTGAGATTCAAGCATCATGTTGAGATACTTGGAACCCGATGCGAGCCTTTCTAAAAATCCGGTTAGATCTTCTACTTGCCTTTTTAGGACCGAGTTCTCTTCCTCAAGCTTTGCAACTTGAGTTGAGTCTATATCCTTAATTTGGCAAGTCGAAGTCTTCGAGTTGACTTGCTCCTTAAGTACTTAGACTTCCTTAAGTAGCGAGTCGACTCGATTCTCGGACTTGGCTAGTTTCCTACTTAAGCATGCAATAATATTATACAACTTATCTTCTAAGGGAGAAGTTACCTCATTTGAACCTTCAAAAACGGATACTAATCCGTGGCTTCTCTCGGACTCGGAATCGGACTCGGCTCCGGATCTCGATTAGGCCATAAATGCGATGAAACTTCTCTTCGTCTCTTCCAAGTCCGACTCTTCTGATGACGACTCATCCCATGTCGTCTTAAGCACTTTCTTCTTCTTTTCATTTTTTGGTTTTTCTTCCTTTTTTAGGTTTGCGCACTCCGACTTGTAGTGTCCCTTTCCGTTGCATTTGTAGCATATCACTTCCGATCGAGGTCTCGGCTTGTTGTCGATGACCTTTTTAGCATCTTTCTTCGTAAATCCCTTCCTCCGGTTGAACATCTTCCGAACCATATTTACGATCTCCTCTTCTCTGTTTGTTTCTGACTCTGACTCATCTTCAAACTCACTCTTCACTTTTCTTTCCTTTTTAGTCGAACCTGCCATCAAAGCTATACCATTCTCGGTTTGACCCGAGTTAACTTGTTCATGTAGTTCGAGTTCACAAAATAGTTCATCTAGTCTAATTGTGAAAAGATCCCTAAAAACCTTATAGGCATCGAAAATCGAAGTCCATAAGGTATTTCTCGGAAATGCCTTAAGCATATACCTAATTATGTCCCTATTTTCTATTTGGTGTCCTATTAAGTGTAATCCATTTAATATATCTTTAATTCTAGTATGTAGTTGACTAGCATTTTCATTTTTGTTCATTTTATAATTAAATAATTTATTTAATAACATGTCTCGTTTAGCTATCCTAGCGTCATTTGTACCCTCATGTAGTTCAATTAATTTTTTCCATAGTTCCTTAGAATTTTCAAATGGACCTACCCTATTGAGTTCTTCTTCGGTAAGTCCGCATTGCAAGGTGTTAAGTGTCTTGTAATCGACTTGAGCTCTTTTTCTAATATTCGCGATTCATTTCTCTGATTCTAACAACTCACCCGAGTCGTCTACCGGAGCCACGAACCCTTTCCAAATTGAGAATAAGACCTCTAGGTCGGTTTTCAAGTAGCACTTCATTCGCCTTTTCCAGTAGGAAAAGTCTTCTCCATTGAAGAGTGGAGGACGAACGGTATTGTATCCCTCTAAGTGTAATATTATTAACAAAGTATTTTTTAAGGCAAGAAAATTAAATTAAATATTTTCTAAGGTAAGAAAGTTAAATTAAATATTTTCTAAGGTAAAAAAATTAAATCAAATATTCTCTAAGATAAGAAAAATAAATTAAATATTTTCTAAGACAAGAAAATTAAATTAAATATTATCTAAGGTAAAAAAAATAAATTAAATATTTTCTAAGGTAAGAAAATTAAATTAAATATTCTCTAAGCCAAGAAAAATAAATTAAATATTCTCTAAAGTGGCAGCAAATGATTTTTAATTAAACTAAATTGCAGAAAATGATTTTTAATTAAACTAAATTATAGAAAATTATTTTTAATTAATATAAATTACAAAAAATTATTTTTACTTAAACTAAATTTTAGAAAATAATTTTTAATTAAACTAAATTACAAAAAATGATTTTTTTACTTAAACTAAATTGCAGAAAATAATTTTTAATTAAACTAATTTACAGAAAATGTTTTTTAATTAAACTAAATTTCAGAAAATGATTTTTAATTAATATAAATTGTAGAAAATGATTTTTACTTAAACTAAATTGAAGAAAATTATTTTAAATTAATATAAATTGCAAAAAATTATTTTAAAGCAATAAAAATTAATCTAAAGTAATAAAAATTAATCTAAAGCAATAAAAATGAATCTAAATTAATCTAAAGCTCACCATAGTGGTTTCATCAATTCGGAGCGCCCTCGCTCTGATACCAATTGTAGGATCGTATTTTTCCGAGAGAGGAGGGGAGTGAATCTCGAAGATTAAAAAATTATTTTAATCTTTAAAAATTATTTAGAATATTTTAAAAATTTTTGAGTATGCAACGGAAATGAAAATAAGATAATTTATTTTACTTGGTTTACAACCTTAACTAGGTTGCTACTCCAAGGCTCATAGCTCTTCCGAGAGCTACCTCGATGGGCAATCACTAAATGGCCTCCGACTCGAGAACTCTCGACTTTGAAGGGTTTCGCTTTTTTATAAATGTAGAGCTGGGTAACACACTACCCACTCCTTGAAATTAAGTATAGAAGCGAAAAAGAAAGTAACAATTACAAAAGCTTATACCGACACTAAGTAGATGGTTGAAGTTTCCTCGGAGTGTCGGAAGATCGCCTTGTTGTGGAAATTTAGCTTTGGTGGATGAGAGTAGATTTCGATAGCACTTCGACGTAGATTCGATATTCTACTCAGATCAGGTCGAGCATATATTTTATAAGCCTTTTCCAGTCGATTGAAATGCCTTCCAGTCGACTCCACATCAGCCCATCGATATGGAATTCGTGGTCTTCCAATCGATTGAAACCTCTCCAGTCGACTCCATGTCACCCGGCACCGCATCAAAAAATTTACCTCTTCAGTCGACTCAAACCCTTCAGTCGACTAAAATCCTTTCCTTCTGCATCGCACAATCTCCGATCGATCATAGTTGATCCTGCCAAATTGGTATACAGTTGACTAATCCATTTCTAGTCGACTGAACTTCAGTCGACTTGAATCCATCCAGTCGACTGATCCCTACAAAACAGGATTAGCACAAATAGATGATATGAAGTGTGATAGCAGTAGTAATACTGCTCGTTCTCGACTACTAAGTCTCACATGGACTTTTCGTTGGATCGACGCCTAGCTTTGTCCCCCCTACAAAGGACTCGACCTCACCTCTTCACTCGAGGCTTACCTGCTGGCTACCTGCCGGACTTACCACTCTTGACATCCGATCTGACCCACCACGGCTTCCACTAGCTATTCGGTCTGCCTGACCCAGCTGGACTTTTTGCCGATTGTCTGGTCTCCTGACCCAACCAGTCTTCATGCCAAATGTCCGATCCACGCGACCCATCTAGACTTCATGCCTGATGTCCGATCCTCCTGATCTATCAAGATACATGCCTAATATCCGGTCAACATGACCTACTAGGATTTCCTGTTAAGCATGCACACTTAACACTGATATTAAACCACGCATGAGGTGCAATAAAGGTATGGGATCTAACGAATCTACATGAAGGCAGGAAGAGTTTCAGCAAGTGCTTCACTTTCTTTAAGAAGACTGTCATATCGAAGGCTGGGATCGGTCCCAACCGTTTAAGATAGAACTCCAAAGGTAGCAATACGTAGTGTTGGGGCTATGGGCTCCTTGACCTTCTCCTTCCCCTTGGGCACTTGAGTCCTCTTCTTGACTCTTTTTGGGCATTTTCTCTTATAATTCCCTACTTCCCGTCACTCAAAGCGTGTTATATGATTTTTATTTTTAATACATGCACTTGAGTTACCTAGCTTGGTAGGAGAATTTTGGTCTAGTCCTTCATGGTTCTCGGAGGTAGATGGCTCCTCTTGCTTTTGCTCAGGAGTTGGTAGCCTCTCCTCCCCCTCAATCCTAGAGGTTGAGGCTTTCTCCAATTCTTCTACCTCTTCTGACTCGTATGTTGAGCACCTCTCAACTTTTGAATCTTCACATTCTTGAGCCGATGAGAAACTTGATTTTTCTTCGACTTTCTCCTCTACTTCTTGGGTCGGTAAGGGTTTTTCGTGGAACTTTGCCAATTCGCTCCAAAACTCCTTTGCATCCTTATAGTCACCTAATTTGGATAAGACATCATTAGGAATTAAATTACTTAACATTTTGATTACCTTAATATTTGTCTTGAATTATTTGAGTTGTTCCTTAGTCCATTTCTCAACCTTGAGGATTCCACCCTTCTTGCCTCTTGGATTTTCAAAGTTGTCCATCAAGGCACTCCAATTTTTAATATTCATCATGAGGAAGTTCTCTATCCTCACCTTCCATTGATCAAAACCTTCTTGTCCATAGAATTTGTAGGGAATGGGAGTGTTGATGTCGTACTTCAATCCATCATTTGGTAATTCCATCCTCTAGCGCTTGTGCTCTCTTAACGATGAGTCCGTAGAAGAGCAACCTTACTCTGATACCAATTGTAGGATCTATATGTTGGTGCAATCCGGCCGGACTCGAGTTTGACTCGAACTATATTTCGATGTTAGACAAAACGTATGACATGGGAAAATCCAAGCATAGGGCTTGGTGTTGGAAAGTCCAATATGGGTTGGCCACATAAATCCAAGTGTGTAGCCTTGGTGGTGAAAAGTCCAAGCATGGGGCTTGGTGTTGGGAAAATCCAAGCATAGGGCTTGGTGTTGGAAAGTCCAACATGGGTTGGCCACGTAAGTCCAAGTGTGTAGCCATAGCGGTGAAAGTCCAAGCATGGGGCTTGGCATGGAAACTCCAAGCATGAGGCTTGGTGTGAGAAGTCTTGAGGACTTGGCAAGTTCACTAGGCTCAGCGTCCTTGAATCGGTGAAGGATGGAATTGCGAAGCCTTGTGTTTGGTGCATCTGAGAGACCGTCGGACGGGGAGCGAATGGAGTGAGGTCAAAAGGAAGCATACTTCGAGGGCAAGAGACGCTAAGGATGACATTGTGAAGTCATGCGCTTGGTGCATCTGAGGGACGTAAATCGAGGGAAAAGAGCTTCGGTGGGGAACTCCATGAGAGGATGAGGTGGACTTGACCAAGTGGCTAAGACTAAGTGTCGAAGGCTCAAACGTGGTGTTTGAGGGTTTACTCGACGATCGGATGCTCAAATAACTTGGTGTTTGAGGTTTTACCCCACATCAATTGATTGGTATAGGTACCAGTCGACTGCTCTAGGTCGATTGGACTTGATGAGTGTTTGACTGACCAGGTTATGGCCGAGCAGTCGACTGTCAAGGGAGGGCAGTCGATTGTCGATGCCATCAATCGACTGATGATGGAGATCAATAGATTGATCGGGGCAAATTCGAGCACAAAACACTTTCCAATCGAGTGATCACGCTGAACACTCAACTGATGGGGTTACCAGTCGACTGATGAGTAGGATCAGTCGACTGATGGTTATTCGTTGGGGTTTTGCCAATGTGGATTCGGTCGTTGTGAGACAACGGCTATAGGAGCAGTCGACTGGAGGCCACGAGCAGTCGACTGATCGACGCAAAATCAACCCGAGACAAGCATAAAAGGAGGTGCTTGGGAAGGATTTCAACAAGACTTTTTGGGGAGATTTTGGAGGGGAATTGCTGCTGCATTTCAGACCTTCAAGAGCCAAACCAAAGCAAGAAACAAGCAAAAGTGATCAAAGCCATTTGTGTTCTTTGTATTTGCTTGTATTTTTATATTACTTGTCTAATTGCTTGTATGAGGTTTCTCCACCACTGACTTCTAGTCGAGAAGGAGTTTGGTTAGTGTCGTGCGCATAACACGAGCTCGTTGAGTTCACCCCATGGAGTAAGAACCCTAAGGTTCCGAACCACGTATATCGTGCGTATTTGTGTATTCTTGTCTTTTGTATTCGTATTACCATTATTTCTGTTGCGCATTAACGAGTATTGTAGACTAGCACGCGATGAACGGACGATTTCCACCGTACACGCAATTAGGGCTATTTACCTCATTCTAGCCGGCCACCGACGTTCCAACACTATGATGTCGTGCTAGAGAGGGGTGAATAGCGATTTCGATCTCGCTCGTTCATTGTCGTTCTTGTCTACAAATGATTAGCACAACGGAATACAAATACGAGTAGATACAAAGACAAGCAACACAATCACAATAAGGAGATTTAAAGTGGCTTGGAACCCTAGTTCCTACTCCATGGTTGAGCTCTAGAGTGAGCTCTAGTGATGCACACCGCCACTAACAAACTTATTCTTTTTGAAAAATACTCTGAAGGTGGATAAACCTCTTACAAGATGATTGCAACAGTAATACACAAAATACAACAAGTATACAAAGCAATAAACAAATACAAGTAAAAAAAAATTACAAAAAGAACTCTTGATTGCTTGTTTGTTGATTGCTATGGTTTTCTCTTGAAGGTGTCACTACAACAAATTTGACTTTCCGCAGCATGCTATCAACAGCGCACAATTTTAGCACGCTGTTAATAATAGTTTTTACAGCGCACCCAATTTTGTACGCTGCGGATAATATTATATTTTTACAAACAACAGCATGCAAAAATAATACGCTGTCAATACTCATTTTAACAGCATGCAGTGCACGCTATTAATATTAAATAATAACAGTGTGCATTCTGCGCGCTGTTAAAAATTTTATTATAAAAAATTAAACTTTTCGCAGCGCACCAATGATGTGCGCTGCGGATAATATTAGATTTATTAATATGAGACTTTTAACAGCGTGCAATTTGCACGTTGTTCAAAGTCTCACTATAAAAAACTAAATTTTTCGCAGCGTGCCAATTAAGTGCGCTGCGGATACAATGTTTGTTAATATGAAATAATAACGGCGTACAATTTACACGTCGTTAAAAATATCATTATAAAAACTTAAATTTTAATAATGAAGGTGGACAAAATCACTAATAAAGTTTTTATAATAAAGTATCATTATAAATAATAACAGCATGCATTTTACGTGATGTTAAAAATTTTATTATGAAAAATTAAATTTTTCACAGAGCGCCAATCATGTTTGTTGCAGATAATATTGACAGCGTACATTTTGCACGTTGTTAAAAGTCCCCCAATAGAAAATTAAATTTTTCACAATGCGCCAATCAAGTGCACTGTAAATCTAGGAATATTATCCACAACGTATATTTTGTATGCAGTTAAAAATATCATTATAAAATTAAATTATTTTTTAATCTGAAAATAATTTTTTAAAAAAAAGATTAACAACACATTTATATTATAACTAAAAAAAACGTGCAGAATAATTATTCACGAATAAACTTATCTATTCATTGCCATTTTTATTAAGTATATTATTAATTAATTATACTTTTGTTTTAGGTTAAAAGTTTCCCAAACCCGTCGCAGCTTTCTCACGCGCCAATTGCTCACGCTCACCGCCGTAGCCTTTTCACGCGGCGATTTCTCACGATCGTCGCCGTAGCTTTCTCCGGCGACTTTCTTCACCTTCGTCATCGCTTTCTGCACGCTCTCCTAACGCTCGGCGCCGTAGGTTTCTCACGTGACAATTTCTCACGCTTGCCGCCGTAGCTTTCTCCAGCGATTTTCTTCACCTTCCTCACTGCACGCTCTTCTCACGCTCGCCGCCTTCCGTCTCCATCCTTCAGGTTAGGCAATGTCTTTACAGTCTATTGGTTTTATTGTGTATGCTATGTCATTATCTATTGTCTTGGGGATTCCAACAACAGCAACTTTGAGATGTCATCTCTGAATTTCCTGCAAAATGTTACGTAAAATAGAAGTTTATTATCCCCTAGGATATGATTAAGAAGAAACCTAAAATTGGAAGCCTAATGTTGAATAAATTCTTCATAATAAGCTTCCACTAACACTGTCCATCATGGTAGATGCTTTTTCTTTCAATTTTATTTTGATAGTACAACATATCAATAAGTCACTTTGAATTACAGTAGAAGAGTCTAGGTATTCCAGTTTGTTTAATCGATTACCTCAAAAATAGCAGCTGCTCCCTTTTGGGTTCCATCTCCTCCTATGATATAAACCTTGATAATAATGTTTGTCAATAAATCAGTCTTAATATATGTCATTTCATAATCCTGCATAAAAAAAGGAAAAAAAAAACAAAAACAAATGTAAAGGTTAAATTTTACCTGATTTATACCACGATCCTGAATGTTATCAACTATCTTTGAGGTATCATGACCTCCTCGTGATGTACCTAGGACTGTGCCACCACGTTTATGGATATCATTCACACTCTTTGCAAGCATTTAATTCTGATTTGCTAGGATATAAATTTTGATTTACAATGTTCATTACATCTATATCGTTTAATTCTTGTAGCTTGTTGACCATGCCACCGCTGTTAATATTTTATTATTGAATTATATATATATATATATATATATATATATATATATATATATATATATATATATATATATATATATATATGCACAATGTGAAGGTATGTTCTCTTTAAAAAAATTGAGTCATCATTATTTTTTAGGGTTTTCCTCATTTACAAAATGGATAAGGAATGGATGCATTTGCCTTCAAGACTTGTACCGGAGTATGAGGAAGGGGTTCAAAAATTTCTTGCACAAGCTAGGAACTATGCTAAAACACGTGAAGTAATCTTATGTCCTTGCAAGCGTTGTAAAAATAAGAAGTATATGAAATTTGACCAAGTGTACGAGCATTTAATTATGAAGGGGATCGATCCTTCTTACACTATCTGGGTCTTCCATGGTGAAACTTATACATCACAATTTCAAAGTGAAAGTAGTTCAAGAGGAGTACAGAAAGAGGAGGATGAAAATAGAGAGGCATATCATTTATATAGAGATGTATTTGTGTCACGCCCCGAGGTAGACTCTGTCCGGCCAACGGACGACACCCCCTTATGACAATTCCAATACGGTACAAAGTCGCAGCCAGTATAACACCTATCGAAAATGTATAACAACACAGCAAAACGTATAACATCAATAGCGGAAGCCAAACATAATGGAAATACAACTCAATAACATCGGTACATCGGTATATCCGTCCATACCAAAAACAGAATCTCATATCAAATATCACAAGAGCAAAATACATCACGATCTCCAATAGCAATAAAAGTCCATATGTAGATACATGAGATGGGAAACAAAACCCTCGGAAAAACAGCGAGATGGGATCGAGTGGCAATGCTCCAAGTCTTTGCCAAAGTCTTCTATCTACTACCTGGGCGACAGAAAACCCAGGGTCCAGGGTGGTGAGTATAAAATTCAGGGGTAATATATAGAAGTGCATGAACAACATACAGGGTAAGAGATCTACAAGTATACATGTGAAGATCTATGTATGCAAAGATGAGTCCAACGTATATACAAGATTAAGCATAGTAATCAAGAATCACATATATGTCCTACTCATAGCATAAATCGAACGGATCGACTTACATAAAGTAATGTACATACCGACGGCTCATTCCTCCATATGATCTATAACATCCTAATGTATATATCATGACATAATACAAATAGTACACACTCATGCTAAACACATGCGCAACGGTATATAAAATATGCAAAAAACATGTAGCATGATGTACAATAATATGCAGCAATCAAATGCAGCATCTCACAGGCATATGTAAAACATATATCAAATACATGCATACATATATATATCAAGAATGCATATGCATAGTCACTATCTGCGGACGTCCAACCACGACCCAGTGGCGGGGTGGCATGACGAATGACAACTAGCCCGACTCTAGCTACCACTACTCTCGGTGGCGAGTTGGGTAGTATGAATGAGTAGTATATAAGCGTAAAAAGCTAACTACTCCTAGGGGTCCTGCTGCGAGCCACCATGTCCCTACCCGGTAGACAAGCGCGCTGCGGGACAAGCGCGTCGTAACAACCACCATCTATAGTGGCGAGTGCTAACACCACTGCCACGTGGCGGTGCGCATCTCGGCTACCACCATATATAGTGGTCGGTAGGCGGCACATCTAATGCTCTGCCCTCGACCCTGCTACCGCGGGATGTCCGATGACCCGCCTCTTCCACAAGGAAGACCTCCAAGATGCATGCAAATGTAATGATGCATAGCTCACACATACATCCCCACAACACTCCTAATCCACAAGGAGATCTAGTCAACAAAAGTCAACCATGCAAGGACGATTGATCCAGAATCCCAACTTACTTACCTATGTACAGTATAAATAGGTTCATCAAGTTAACTCACTAATATATGTACTGCATAACGATCGAGGACTCATCACCTAACCTAGTGATGGAACCCAGAATCCCATCTAAGTCCACACTAGTGACTACATGCATTTAATCAATACCTATTAACAAACAACCAGGTTATAATTTCTATCCGAGATAAAGGTATGATAGATTAACAAGAATATCTCAAAGATCGCAGTTAAGTACAAGCACAAGATACAATATGAGTGGATCTAAGGTAAACAAGAATAACCATATGTAAACTATCATGCACTAGAATTGATCAAACTACGGACTGTAGATATTACCCACCGACACGGCTCGATAATCCTCACCACTGGCCCGCTCAGATCCCAAACCTCGCACATAATAACAAATTAGAATTAAGCATAAAGCTCCAATAATAATACGAATAAAATACTAACTCATTTATATTCGTATTCTTTCCCCAAAGACATTATAACCACCTCCTAAGCTTATACATCATAACCCATACGATCCAAACACTAAAATCTCCAAATCCATTACCGAAATCACAGATTAATCCCAATCATTTCATACCTCAACAACCCTATAAACACACTGTGATCACAACACACCCGTATCAACAAATTCCCGGGATCACAACAGCACACAGATCATCATATACATACCGAAATCACCACAACTCATCCATCTCCGATTTCCTCTGATTCTAAGAAGACTCTCTGTTTCAATCTCGCTCACCGGAAACAATCCAGATCACGACATCGACAAATCAGAACCTCACGAGTTTTCCATAAACCGATCATATATAAAAGAAATCCCTAACAATCCAGACAAACCAAACATCAACAAGAATTCCCAAGCAACAATACTCGAATCAACAATCTCAAATACACATCGGCAAATCAAATTTCCAATACAACACAAATCCAACGACATAAAAGATACCAAAAACTCAATCAATGGATACCACAGCTTAGATAGTATTCGGTTAGATCCAACTTACCGAGATCAACTTCACCGGCGGCGTTATCTCCCCAAATCCCGACTGCTCGCCAAAACAACCCAACTCCCGATCACTGCGAAAAACCGATCTGAGCTAAAAACAACCCAAAAAAACCAAATCTCTACTCGAAAAGGAAACCGTCATTCGATCCTTACCTCCGATGGCACTGTCATTGCGACGATACAAGACTCGCCTCACCGAAGCGAAACGCCGCAAGACTTTAAGGTAGCCTGCTCCCAACCTCCGACCGGGATCTACTACTAAGGCGGCGCTGTTGCCGAGCGACAGACCGGATCGCCGACGAGATCGGGCGATCAAGTGGATTGCGCTGGAGCTAAGAGCGAGGCGGAGAAGAAGAAATGGAATCGATCGCTTCACGAAATCGCCTGCTCGACACTTATAAATGCCGCTCGACCGATTCGTTAACCTAACTCAACCTTAACCTAATCCGATTGGGTTCATGTGCCCAATCCATTACAACATTTCACCTAATTTCTACTAATCCATTACAAATTCCAAATTAATTTCGGCCCAATCCATTATAGCCCAATTCCAGCCCAATTTCGGCCCACTATTTAAGCCTAATTAATATCCTAATTAATCCTAATTAATTAACGAGTTAATTAATAAATTTTTTTTTTTTCGTATTCTATATTCTCCCCCACTTAATAAAATTTGGTCCCCAAATTTCCATACTTATATGCAGTAATTAACGTAAGAAATTTCTTAAATTACTACATACCTCACGGGAATGTGAGGTATCGAACTCGATGATATCCTCCACCTCCCATGTAGCCTCCTCATCACAGGATGATGTCGCCATCCAACCTTTACAAGGCGGATGGTTTTGTTCCAGAATCGACGCTCTTATACCAAGAATCCGCATAGGAACCTCCTCATATGTCGATTAGGTCGGAGGGAACCGCACTTCGCCGTAACATGATCCGATGCAGTGACGATTTCAGCATAGACACATGGAATACGCATGGACGCCGCAAGCGCCGAGGTAGAGCCACCAGATGCTACACCTCCAATCCGCCT
Organism: Wurfbainia villosa; assembly: GCA_025175895.1. NCBI lineage: Eukaryota > Viridiplantae > Streptophyta > Magnoliopsida > Zingiberales > Zingiberaceae > Wurfbainia > Wurfbainia villosa. Next base: position 40,663,796 of record CM046006.1, read on the forward strand.
CCAATATCTCGAATGGTCCAACGACGGGTGCTAATTTTCCTTAATTCCGAATCTCTTGACTTTTCGTAGGCGATACACGAGGAACACATGATCCCCTATAGAAAACTCCAGGGTCTTCGCCTCCGATCAACATAACTTTTCTGTCTCGTCCGCGCCTCGACAATCGCCGCTCGATAACACGAACTAACTCTCGTGATCGCGGCCGAATACTCTAAGGGCCCAACATAATCGCCGCTTCCCCAACATCCTCCCACACATCGAGATCTAGGTCGACTGCAAAAGCCTCAAAGGGAGCCATCCGAATGGAAGAGTGATAGCTATTATTATACGCGAACTCCACCAAGTGAACGTGATCCTCCCACCGCTCCAAATCCATGACGCAAGATCTCAATAAGTCCTCCAAAGTTCACAATAGTACGCCCCGATCGCCCATCCGTCTCATGTGAAATGCAGATCGAGACGGCTTGGCCCATAAGATGTCAAGACTTCGCCAGACCTGAAGTAAACGCGGATCTTCGCGATATGATACTCAAGGGTACTGCGCACCGACAATCTTCTACAAAGATAGCTCACTAATGATCCAATGTAGATGTGTCTCACGACCTGAAGGAAATGAGCGGATTTGGTTAACCTATCCACAATCACCCAAATCGCATCATGTCCTTTACGGATCCGGGCAACCCCGCAATAAAATCCATCGAATATGTTCCTACTTCCATTCCGGAATTGGGATTCTCTCAGAGTAATCCGGCGGTTTCGATGTTCACCTTTACTCGCCGCGTATCAAACATCGAGCGAAACCGCAATATCTCTCTTCATACCGCCCCACCAATAGAACGCCAACTCGATACATCCGGTACCGCCAGATGTATAGCAAATCTCGAGTGATGTGCCTCTCGTAATAACTCCTTAATCGGATGTGTGTCCGAACACATAATCTCCTCTCAATCGAGGACTCAGCCTCGCCACACGAGAAATCATGTCGCTGCCCCGAGTCCAGAGGCCGCATAAGAACCGCAGATGCCGATCACTAGCTTCAGGCCTCCTCGATCCTCCCACACACATCGGTAGGCAACCATAGATACTAATATCCCGGGATGTTTGACCACTGTTGACAACCCAACTCGGGCTGTCGAACAAGATCAGTCACGGTGGTCAAATGACTAGCCAGAATCCCACGGGACTTCCTGCTCAGTGCATCTGCTACAACGTTAGCTTTACCCGGATGATACTGAATGGTGCAATCATAATCCTTTAGGTATTCCATCCATCGTCTCTGTCTAAGATTCAATTCTTTCTGAGTGAAAAGATATTTCAAACTCTTATGGTCCATATAGATCTCAAAAGTAATCCCATACAGATAATGTCTCCATATCTTTAGCGCAAAGATAATGGCTGCTAACTCCAGATCGTGTACCGGATAATTCCTCTCATGATCCTTAAGCTGACGGGAGGCATAAGATACTACACGGTCGAACTGCATCAAAACTGCTCCCAATCCTTGGAAAGAAGCATCAGTATATAGGACCATCCCATCGCAAGAAGAAGGAATTACCAGTATCGGTGCAGAAACTAGACGCTGCTTAAGCTCCTGAAAACTGGACTCACACGCCTCTGACCAAGCAAACTTGACTCCTTTCCGGGTCAAGCGCGTAAGTGGTGTGGCTATACGGGAAAATCCCTCCACAAATCTACGGTAATACCCGGCCAATCCAAGAAAACTACGGACTTCCTGAACTGACTTTGGCTGCTCCCAACTGGTAATCGCTTCGATTTTCTGGGGATCAACTGAAATACCTCTGCTAGATACCACATGTCCAAGAAATCCCACAGAAGACAACCAGAAAGCGCACTTACTGAATTTGGCATATAAATGCTCTCGTCGCAACGTCTCTAATACAATCCGAAGATGGTGCTCATGCTCCTCCTCAGAACGAGAATATATCAAGATATCATCTATGAATACGATGACAAACTGATCCAAGTACCTCAAGAATACCCGGTTCATTAAATCCATAAATGCAGCTGGAGCATTAGTAAGGCCAAATGGCATCACTAGAAACTCATAATGTCCATAACGCGTGCGGAACGCTGTCTTCTGGACATCCTCGTCTCTTACCCTCAGCTGATGATAACCTGATCGCAGATCAATCTTGGAATACACGCAAGTATCCTTGAGTTGATCAAACAAATCCTCTATCCTCGGCAGTGGATATTTGTTCTTAACGGTCACTGCATTAAGTTGTCGGTAATCAATACATAACCGTAGAGATCCATCTTTCTTTTTAACGAACAGCACCGGAGCTCCCCAAGGTGAAACACTAGGACGCACAAAACCCCTATCAAATAACTCTTGCAGCTGTATCTTTAGCTCACTTAACTCTTTCGGTGCCATCCGGTATGGAGCTTTTGACAGTGCGGTTCCTGGAATCACCTCTATCGCGAATTCCACTTGCCTCGGAGGTGGCAAGCCCGGAAGTTCATCTGGAAATATATCCGGATACTCACGAACTACCCGTACGCTGGAAAGAGGTGGTATCTCCTCACTCTCCACTTTGACCAATGAGAATAAGTAACCCTGACAACCATGCGACAATAATCTCCGAGCCTGAAGTGCAGATATAACGGACACTCCATCATCACGGGTACCCACGAATTCCCATGCAGGCTGATCGGGTGGTCGGAAGGTCACTACTCTCGCTCTACAATCCACTGTAGCACAATATGTAGCCAACCAATCCATTCCGAGTATAATATCGAATTCCACCATCTCTAGTACTTGAAGGTCCACCGTAAGTATATGTCCCTCGAAATCCAACGGACAACCCTTGATTACTTGATGACTAGTCAAAACCTCGCCTGATGGTAATGATACCGCTAATCCACAAGAACGAATCATAGGGATTCTCCCAATTTTTCTCAGAAATATACTAGAAATAAAGGAATGCGAGCTACCAGTATCAATCAATGTATCAGCAGGTATAGAATAAACCAAAATCATACCCCGAATGACCGATCCCTCGGCCCGCTGAGCGTCCTCTCGGGTAATGGCATAAACTCGTCCAGTCTCCACATGCGACGGCTGCGCTCCAGATATAATAGTAGAATGCCTCCACTCCGGATGGATATGGAGTGCCGAGATGATCTTTCTTTGGAGGTGACTCTGCTTCTTGTGAGCATAATATATCCACGAGGCCGGTAGGTAGATATCATTTGAGTAGGTGGTCTAGAATAATAACTCTCTGGGTGGGTATAATGAATCATTGCTTGGCATCCGGAAGAATCACTCCCATGTATATGATATATACAGTTTGTAGGAGGTAGTGTCTGTCTCTGACCATGCATCTGCGTCCTAGGTGCTGACCTCTGCTGATGATGCTGATCAGATCTCTTTCCCTTGCTGGAATTGCCTGAACCCTCCAGCTGTGCCTTCAGAGTACACTCTTGACTAGTATGCCTGGATGCTTGCGGTAATAACAAACATCTCGATCCGAGGACACTCAGAACACTATGATTTCGGACCCACATCTCGACATCTAGTCATGTATCCACTCTTACGGTTCTTGAGAACCGCCAGTATCGGAGGTGGTCGCTTCCTTCATGCCTAGATGATCCCTCCAAGTACCACGAAGCCCCACTGATTCGCTTCTTACGAGTCTCAGTGGTCATATCCTGCCTCCGCTGCTTTCCCTGGGACATCTGCTTTTCTACTTCCTTCTCCTTTGCAATTTGCTGAGAAGTCATCTCAATAGACAGAGCCCTATCCAGTGCCTCACGGTACGAGTTAATGGAGGATCGGACATTCTTACTCGAATATAGGTGCCAAACCACTGTGTGAATTAGTAACATCCGGTCCTCGTCTGTCTTACGAGACGCGACGAAATTCCGCTAATCGAGTAAACTCTGCATTGTATTCCATAACTGATCGATCCCCCTGCTTAAGGCTTAAGAACTCGGGCGTGTAGAGAAACCTTGAAGAAAAATCGCCTCGAATATATCTCGGAAATCGCCTGTGATGTTCGCTCTCCCATCAAGGTCTTCGCATTTTCCACCACGTATCCGCTTTGCTCCCAAGATGATAAGTCGCTAGACCCACCTTCTCCTCATCGGTGCAACTCATGAACTCAAATGTATCCTCCAAATTGTCTAACCAAGTCCGCAATCCAGTGGATCGACTTCGCCTCGGAATAGCGTGAATCGGTCCGGTCGACACCGCTAACACGATATCGCTGCCTTGACTCACACAACCGAATCCGTAGCAGTCGGCGTAGTCAAGGGTACATCAGGCTCTTGAGGTTCTGAACCTCTGGTAGGAGACTGTCGTGGCTCCTCTTGATCAATCGGTCCTCCGGAGTTAGGCTGTTTAGATGGTCGACCTCTCTTACGAGTCTGAACAGGTGCCATAATATCGCTCTGCTCACACTGGAACGACTTACTTAAATATTTAATCCAAAATATTAAGTGTTAAGATTTCTTACTTTGACAACTCGAGCTCATGCCTCTCGCTAATCCCATCTTACCAAAAATCAAATCAAATCAAATCAAAACGACTTGAGGTCCCAAAATCCGATAAAACATTATTGCATGGCATCGCAACCTAGAGCTCGATAATAAAATTGTCACGCCGAGGTAGACTCATGTCGCCAATCTGACGCACCTTATGACAATTCCAATACGGTACAAAGTCGCAGCCAGTATAACACCTATCAAAAATGTATAACAACACAGCAAAACGTATAACATCAATAGCGGAAGCCAAACATAATGGAAATACAACTCAATAACATCGGTACATCGGTATATCCGTCCATACCAAAAACAGAATCTCATATCAAATATCACAAGAGCAAAATACATCACGATCTCCAATAGCAATAAAAGTCCATATGTAGATACATGAGATGGGAAACAAAACCCTCGGAAAAACAAATGAGATGGGATCGAGTGGCAATGCTCAAGTCTTTGCCAAAGTCTTCTATCTACTACAGGCGACATGAAAACCTGTGGTCCAGGTGGTGAGTATAAAACTGGGGTAATATATAGAAGTGCATGAACAACATACAGGTAAGAGATCTACAAGTATACAAGATGAGTCCAACAGACATAGAGTACTAAGCATAGTAATCAGTAATCACATATATGTCCTACTCAAAGCATAAACTGAACGGATCGACTTACATAAAGTAATGTATATACCTGACGGTCTGTCCTCCATATGATCTATAACATCCTAAACAGGTATATCATGACATAATACAAATAGTACACACTCATGCTCAACACATGCACTAACGGTATATAAAATATGCAAAAACATGTAGCATGATGTACAATCATATGCAAAGAATCAAATGCAAGATCTCACTGCATATGTAAAACATATATCAAATACATGCATACATATATATATCAACAATGCATATGCATGGTCATGTCATGGACCGGCCCAACCACGACCCAGAGTGGCGGTGGTGGCACGACAAATGACAACTAGCCCGACTCTAGCTACCACTACTCGAGTGGAGGTAGTATGAATGAGTAGTATATAAGTAGTAAAAGCTAACTACTCCTAGGGGTCCTCGCCGCAAGCCACGCCGTCCCTACCCATGAGTAGACAAGCGCGCACAGGATAAGCTGCACGTCGTAACAACCACCATCTATAGTGGCGAGTGCTAACACCACTGCATGGCGGTGGCGTGCATCTCCGGCTACCACCATATATAGTGGTCGGCGCCATCTAATGCTCGCCTCAACCTCAAGTACCACTACCCCGAGTGGTCGGGAGGCGGGATGTCCGATGACCCGTCTCTTCCACAAGGAAGACCCAGTCGTCAACATGCATGCAAATGTAATGATGCATAGCTCACACATACATCCCCACAACACTCCCTAATCCACAAGGAGATCTAGTCAACAAAAGTCAACCATGCAAGGACGATTGATCCGTAACCCCAACTTACTTACTCGTATGCGGATAAATAGGTTCATCAAGTTAACTCACTAATATATGCGGTACAGCGATCGAGGACTCATCACCTAACCTAGTGATGGAACCCGGTAACCCCATCTAAGTCCACACTAGTGACTACATGCATTTAACTGAATACCTATCAGCTAACAAAACAACCAGGGTTATAATTTCTATCCGAGATAAAGGTATGATAGATTAACAGCAATATCTCAAAGATCGCAGGTTAAGTACAAGCACAAGATACAATATGAGTGGATCTAAGGTAAACAAGAATAACCATATGTAAACTATCTTGCACTAGAATTGATCAAACTACCGGACCAGGTAGATATTACCCACCGATCTGAAGCTCAGATAATCCTCACACCTAGCGAGCACTTCGTATCCCAAACCTGCACATAATAACAAATTAGAATTAAGCATAAAGCTCCAATAATAATACGAATAAAATACTAACTCATTTATATTCGTATTCTTTTCCCAAAGACATTATAACCACCTCCTAAGCTTATACATCATAACCCATACGATCCAAACACTAAAATCTCCAAATCCATTACCGAAATCACAGATTAATCCCAATCATTTCATACCTCAACAACCCTATAAACACACTGTGATCACAACACACCCGTATCAACAAATTCCCGGGATCACAACAGCACACAGATCATCATATACATACCGAAATCACCACAACTCATCCATCTCCGATTTCCTCCGGCAGTTTACTCCGGCAGCACCTCTGTTCAATCTCTGCTCACCGGAAACAATCCAGATCACGCACATCGACAACCGTAACCTCACAGAGTTTTCCACAGCCGATCATATATAAAAGAAATCCCTAACAATCCGGAATAAACCAAACATCAACAAGAATTCCCAAGCAACAATACTCGAATCAACAATCTCAAATACCCATCGGCAAATCAAATTTCCAATACAACACAAATCCAACGATTACAGCATACCAAAAACTCAATCAATGGATACCACAGTTAGATAGTATTCGGTTAGATCCAACTTACCGAGATCAACTTCATCGGCGGCGTTATCTCCCAAATCCGTCAGAAACAACCCAACTCCCGATCACCGCCAAAACCGATCCGAGCTAAAAACAACCCAAAACCAAATCTCTACTCGAAGGAAACCGTCTATTCGATCCTTACCTCCCGATGGCGACTTGCTGCGCGACGACAAAGACTCCGTCTCACCGAAGCGGGAAACAGCCGACACTCCTTAAGGTAGCCTCTTCCCAACCTCCGACTAGGGATCTACTACCAAGGCGGCGCTGTCGAGCGACTTCGCACGGATCGCGGCGATCGAGATCAAGCGATGTGATTGCGCGGAGCGGAAGAGCGAGGCGGAGAAGAAGAAATGGAATCAGATCGCGTTTCTGTCGAAATCAGTTCGTTCGGCAGCTTATAAATGCCGTTCGACTGATTCGGTTAACCCAACTCAACCTTAACCCAATCCGATTGGGTTCAGCCCAGGCCCAATCCATTCTGACCCATTTCCAAATTTAATTTCTACCAATCCATTCCAAATTTCGCCCAATCCATTATAGCCCAATTCCTAATTAATATCCTAATTAATCCTAATTAATTAACGAGTTAATTAATAAATTTTTTTTTTTTCGTATTCTATATTCTCCCCCACTTAATAAAATTTGGTCCCCAAATTTCCATACTTATATGCAGTAATTAACGTAAGAAATTTCTTAAATTACTACATACCTCACGTGAACAGGTGAGGGTATCGAACTCGTATGATATCCTCCAGCTCCCATGTAGCCTCCTCATCAGTGTGATGCTGCCATCCAACCTTTACAAGGCGGATGGTTTTGTTCCGTAACTGACGCTCTTTGCGACCAAGAATCCGCATAGAACCTCCTCATATGTCGATTAGGGGAGTGGAACCGCACTGTGAACATGATCCGGATGCGGTACGTATTTCCTTAGCATAGACACATGGAATACGTTATGGACGCTCGCAAGCGTCGGAGGTAGAGCCAGCCGGTATGCTACACCTCCAATCCGCTCCAATATCTCGAATGGTCCAATGTATCGGGGTGCTAATTTTCCTTTAATTCCGAATCTCTTGACTCCTTTCGTAGGCGATACACGTAGGAACACATGATCCCCTATAGAAAACTCCAGAGGTCTTCGCCTCCGATCAGCATAACTTTTCTGTCTGTCCTGCGCCTCTGACAATCGTCGTCTGATAACACGAACTAACTCTGCATCGTCTTTGAATACTCGAGGGCCCAACAACCGCCGCTCCCAACATCCTCCCACAATCTGGAGATCTGTGGTCGACCGCATAAAGCCTCAAAGGAGCCATCCTGAATGGAAGAGTGATAGCTATTATTATACGCGAACTCCACCAAGTGAACGTGATCCTCCCAGCTGCCTCCGAAATCCATGACGCAAGATCTCAATAAGTCCTCCAAAGTCTGAATAGTACCCTCCGACTGTCCATCCGTCTGCGGGTGAAATGCAGTACTGAGACGAAGCTCGATGCCCATAGCATGCTGAAGACTCTGCCAGAATCGGGAAGTAAAACGCGGATCTCTGTCAGATATGATACTCAAGGGTACTCCGTGCAGTCTGACAATCTCTCTACAATGCATGTGTCTCACGAATCGGAAGGAAATGAGCGGATTTGGTTAACCTATCCACAATCACCCAAATCGCATCATGTCCTTTACGGGATCTGGGCAACCCCGTAACAAAATCCATCGTAATATGTTCCCACTTCCATTCCGGAATTGGGATTCTCTGTAGCAATCCGGCGGGTTTCTGATGTTCAGCCTTTACCTGCTGGCAGACCAAACATCGAGCGACGAAATCCGCAATATCTCTCTTCATACCGTCCCACCAGTATGAACGCTTCATATCCTGATACATCCGGGTACCGCCAGGATGTATAGCAAATCTCGAGTGATGTGCCTCTCGTAATAACTCCTCCTTAATCGGATGTGTGTCGGGAACACATAATCTCCCTCTGAATCGGAGGACTCCAGTCGCGTCACACGAGAAATATGCATCACTGAGTCGAGTCTTTGCATAGAATGCGAATCTTGATCACTAGCTTGTGCCTCCTTGATCCTCTCAATAATATCAGACTGGGCAACCATAGATACTAATATCCCCCGGGATGTTTGACCCTGTTCAGACAACCCCAACTCACGAAGCTGTCGAACAAGATCGATCCGCGGCGGAATGACTAGCGAATCCCACGGGACTTCTGCCGGTGCATACTGCTACAAGCGTTAGCTTTACCCGGATGATACTGAATGGTGCAATCATAATCCTTTAGGTATTCCATCCATCGTCTCTGTCTATGATTCAATTCTTTCTGAGTGAAAAGATATTTCAAACTCTTATGGTCCATATAGATCTCAAAAGTAATCCCATACAGATAATGTCTCCATATCTTTAGCGCAAAGATAATGGCTGCTAACTCCAGATCATGTACCGGATAATTCCTCTCATGATCCTTAAGTCGGCGGAGGCATAAGATACTACACTCATCGCATCAAAACTGCTCCCAATCCTTGGAAAGAAGCATCAGTATATAGGACCATCCCATCGCAAGAAGAAGGAATTACCAGTATCGGTGCAGAAACTAGACGCTGCTTAAGCTCCTGAAAACTGGACTCACACGCCTCTGACCAAGCAAACTTGACTCCTTTCCGGGTCAAGCACGTAAGTGGTGTGGCTATACGGGAAAATCCCTCCACAAATCTACAGTAATAAAAACTACGGACTTCTGAATCGACTTTGGTTTGCTCCCAACTGGTAATCGCTTCGATTTTCTGGGGATCAACTGAAATACCTCTGCTAGATACCACATGTCCAAGAAATCCCACAGAAGACACCCAGAAAGCGCACTTACTGAATTTGGAATATAAATGCTCTCGTGCGTCTCAATACAATCCAAGATGGTGCTCATGCTCCTCCTCGAGCGAGAATATATCAAGATATCATCTATGAATACGATGACAAAAATCCAAGTACCTCAAGAATACCCGGTTCATCAAATCCATAAATGCAGCTGGAGCATTAGTAAGGCCAAATGGCATCACTAGAAACTCATAATGTCCATAACGCGTGCGGAATGCTGTCTTCTGGACATCCTCGTCTCTTACCCTCAGCTGATGATAACCTGATCGCAGATCAATCTTGGAATACACGCAAGTATCCTTGAGTTGATCAAACAAATCCTCTATCCTCGGCAGTGGATATTTGTTCTTAACGGTCACTGCATTAAGTTGTCGGTAATCAATACATAACCGTAGAGATCCATCTTTCTTTTTAACGAACAGCACCGGAGCTCCCCAAGGTGAAACACTAGGACGCACAAAACCCCTATCCAATAACTCCTGCAGCTGTATCTTTAGCTCACTTAACTCTTTCGGTGCCATCCGGTATGGAGCTTTTGACACCGGTGCGGTTCCTGGAATCACCTCTATCGCGAATTCCACTTGCCTCGGAGGTGGCAAGCCCGGAAGTTCATCCGAAATATATCCAGGATACTCATGAACTACCCGTACACGGAAAGAGGTGGTATCTCCTCACTCTCCACTTTGACCAATGAGAATAAGTAACCACGACAACCATCGACAATAATCTCTCGAGCACGAGTGCAGATATAACGAACACTCCATCATCACGGGTACCCACGAATTCCCATGCAGGCTGATCGGGTGGTCGGAAGGTCACTACTCTCGCTCTACAATCCACTGTAGCACAATATGTAGCCAACCAATCCATTCCGAGTATAATATCGAATTCCACCATCTCTAGTACTTGAAGGTCCACCGTAAGTATATGTCCTTCGAAATCCAACGGACAACCCTTGATTACTTGATGACTAGTCAAAACCTCGCCTGATGGTAATGATACCGCTAATCCACAAGAACGAATCATAGGGATTCTCCCAATTTTTCTCAGAAATATACTAGAAATAAAGGAATGCGAGCTACCAGTATCAATCAATGTATCAGCAGGTATAGAATAAACCAAAATCATACCCCGAATGACCGATCCCTCGGCCCGCTGAGCGTCCTCTCGGGTAATGGCATAAACTCGTCCAGTCTCCACATGCGACGGCTGCGCTCCAGATATAATAGTAGAATGCCTCCACTCCGGATGGATCTGGGTCTGAGATGATGATCTTTGCCGAGGTGACTCTTCTTGTGAGCATAATATATCCCTGAGAGCCGGCCGGTAGATATCGCTGAGTAGGTGGTCTAGAATAATAACTCTCTGGAGCTGGGGTATAATGAATCGCTGCTGGCATCCCGGAAGAATCACTCCCATGTATATGATATATCTGAGCTGTAGGAGGTAGTGTCTGTCTCTGACCATGCATCTGCGTCCTAGGTGCTGACCTCTGCTGATGATGCTGATCAGATCTCTTTCCCTTCTTTGGAATTGCTGAACCCTCGGTGTGCCTTGAGTACACTTGACTAGTATGCCTGGATGCTTGCGGTAATAACAAACATCTCGATCCAGGACACTCGGGAACACTATGATTTCGGACCCACATCTACGACATCTAGTCATGTATCCACTCTTACGGTTCTTCTGAGAACCGCCAGACTATCCAGAAGCTGGTCGCTTCCCTTTCTGTGCCCTAGATGATCCCTCTGAAGTACCACGAGAAGCCCCACTCGATTTCGCTTCTTCGAGTCTCGTGGTCGATCTCCGCCTCAGCTTTCCTGGGACATCTGCTTTTCTACTTCCTTCTCCTTTGCAATTTGCTGAGAAGTCATCTCAATAGACAGAGCCCTATCCAGTGCCTCACGGTACGAGTTAATGGAGGATCCAGACATTCTTACTCGAATATAGGCTGCCAAACCCTGTGTGAATTGTAACATCCGGTCCTCATCTCTGCTACTGCAGCGCGACAGATTCGCTTAATCGAGTAAACTCGCATTGTATTCCATAACGATCGATCCCCCTGGCTTAAGGCTTAAGAACTCTGACGGCGTCGTAGTAGAAACGCTTGAAGGAAAATCGCCTCGAGAATATATCTCGGAAAGCTTGCCCGGTGATGTTACGCTCTCCCATCAAGGTCTTTGCATTTTCCACCACGTAGCCGCTCCCAAGATGATAAGGCTAGACCCACATTCTCCTCATCGTGCAACTCATGAACTCAAATGTATCCTCCAAATTGTCTAACCAAGTCCGTGCATCGAGGATCGGACTCGCCTCGGAATAAGCGTGAATCGGTCCTTGGTGGCCGTGCTAACACTGGTATCGTGCCTTGACGACAGCCAACTGGAATCAGTAGCGATCGGCGTAGTCAAGTACATCGAGCTCTTGAGGTTCGAACCTCTGGTAGGAGGCTGCGTGGCTCCTCTGATCAATCGGTCCTCCGGAGTTAGAAATTTGTTTAGATGGTCGACCTCTCTTCTGAGTCGAGCAGTGCCGTATAATATCGTCTGTTCACACCTGAGCGACTTACTTAAATATTTAATCCAGAAAATATTAAGTGTTAAGATTTCTTTTGGGATAACTCAGAGCTCATGCCTCGCTAATCCCATCTTACCAAAATCGAAATCAAATCAAATCAAAACGACTTCCGAGGTCCCAAAATCCGACAAAAACATTATTGCATGGCATCGCAACCTAGAGCTCTGATACCAATAAAATTGTCACGCCCCGAGGTAGACTCTGTCCGGCCAACGGACGGCACCCCCTTATGACAATTCCAATACGCAAAAGTCGCACAAGATAACACCTATCAAAAATGTATAACAACACAGCAAAACGTATAACATCAATAGCGGAAGCCAAACATAATGGAAATACAACTCAATAACATCGGTACATCGGTATATCCGTCCATACCAAAAACAGAATCTCATATCAAATATCACAAGAGCAAAATACATCACGATCTCCAATAGCAATAAAAGTCCATATGTAGATACATGAGATGGGAAACAAAACCCTCGGAAAAACAGCGAGATGGGATCGAGTGGCAATGCTCCAAGTCTTTGCCAAAGTCTTCTATCTACTACCTGGGCGACAGAAAACCCAGGGTCCAGGGTGGTGAGTATAAAACTCAGGGGTAATATATAGAAGTGCATGAACAACATACAGGGTAAGAGATCTACAAGTATACATGTGAAGATCTACAGGTATGCAGCATGAGTCCAACAGACATACAGTACTAAGCATAGTAATCAGTAATCACATATATGTCCTACTCATAGCATAAACTGAACGGATCGACTTACATAAAGTAATGTACATACCTGACGGTCTGTCCTCCATATGATCTATAACATCCTGAACAGGTATATCATGACATAATACAAATAGTACACACTCATGCTCAACACATGCGCAACGGTATATAAAATATGCAAAAAACATGTAGCATGATGTACAATCATATGCAGCAATCAAATGCAGCATCTCACAGGCATATGTAAAACATATATCAAATACATGCATACATATATATATCAACAATGCATATGCATGGTCACTGTCTGCGGACCCGTCCAACCACGACCCCAGAGTGGCCAGGGTGGCACGACAAATGACAACTAGCCCGACTCTAGCTACCACTACTCTCGAGTGGCCGAGTTGGGTAGTATGAATGAGTAGTATATAAGCGTAAAAAGCTAACTACTCCTAGGGGTCCCTGCTGCAAGCCACGCCGTCCCTACCCATGAGTAGACAAGCGCCGCACACAGGACAACTGCACGTCGTAACAACCACCATCTATAGTGGGCGAGTGCTAACACCACTGCGCGATGGCGGCATCTCCAGCCTACCACCATATATATAGTGGTCGAGCGCGCACATCTAATGCTCGCCTCAACCTCGCTACCACTACCCCGAGTGGCCGGGAGGCAGGGATGTCCGATGACCCGCCTCTTCCACAAGGAAGACCTGCCAAGATGCATGCAAATGTAATGATGCATAGCTCACACATACATCCCCACAACACTCCCTAATCCACAAGGAGATCTAGTCAACAAAAGTCAACCATGCAAGGACGATTGATCCGTAACCCCAACTTACTTACCTATGTACAGATAAATAGGTTCATCAAGTTAACTCACTAATATATGTACGGTACAACGACCGAGGACTCATCACCTAACCTAGTGATGGAACTCGGTAACCCCATCTAAGTCCACACTAGTGACTACATGCATTTAATCAATACCTATCAGCTAACAAACAACCAGGGTTATAATTTCTATCCGAGATAAAGGTATGATAGATTAACAGCAATATCTCAAAGATCGCAGGTTAAGTACAAGCACAAGATACAATATGAGTGGATCTAAGGTAAACAAGAATAACCATATGTAAACTATCATGCACTAGAATTGATCAAACTACCGGACCAGGTAGATATTACCCACGACGGCTCGTATAATCCTCACTTCATGAGCCCGTATCCCAAACCTGCACATAATAACAAATTAGAATTAAGCATAAAGCTCCAATAATAATACGAATAAAATACTAACTCATTTATATTCGTATTCTTTTCCCAAAGACATTATAACCACCTCCTAAGCTTATACATCATAACCCATACGATCCAAACACTAAAATCTCCAAATCCATTACCGTAATCACAGATTAATCCCAATCATTTCATACCTCAACAACCCTATAAACACACTGATCACAACACACCCGTATCAACCAATTCCCGGGATCACAACAGCACACAGATCATCATATACATACCGAAATCACCACAACTCATCCATCTCCGATTTCCTCGTGATTTACTCGGCAAAGACCTGCTCAATCTCGCTCACGGAAACAATCCAGATCACGCACATCGACAACCGTAACCTCACAGAGTTTTCCATAGCCGATCATATATAAAAGAAATCCCTAACAATCCAGACAAACCAAACATCAACAAGAATTCCCAAGCAACAATACTCGAATCAACAATCTCAAATACCCATCGCAAATCAAATTTCCAATACAACACAAATCCAACGACACAAGATACCAAAACTCAATCAAGGGATACCTCAGTTAGATAGTATTCGGTTAGATCCAACTTACCGAGATCAACTTCACCGGCGGCGTTATCTCCCCAAATCCCGACTGCTCGCCAAAACAACCCAACTCCCGATCACTGCGAAAAACCGATCTGAGCTAAAAACAACCCAAAAATCAAATCTCTACTCGAAAAGGAAACCGCTTATTCGATCCTTACCTCCGATGGCGTTATCAGCGACAAAGACTCTCCGTCTCACCGAGCTAAGGAAACGCCGGCACTCCTTAAGGTAGCCTCTTCCCAACCTCCGACTGGGGATCTACTACCAAGGCGGCGCGAAGCGACTGAGACCGGATCGCCGACGATCGGGCAATCGGATCGCGCGGAGCTAAGAGCGAGCGAGAAGAAGAAATGGAATCGATCGCGTTCGCCAAATCGCGTTTCGGCCTTTTATAAATGTCGCTCGACCGATTCGGTTAACCAACTCAACCTTAACCTAATCCGATTGGGTTCATGTGCCCAATCCATTACTACCCATTTCATTTAATTTCGGCCCAATCCATTACAGCTCAATTCCAGCCCAATTTCGGCCCAATCCATTATAGCCCAATTCCAGCCCAATTTCGGCCCACTATTTAAGCCTAATTAATCTCCTAATTAATCCTAATTAATTAACGAGTTAATTAATAATTTTTTTTTTTTTCGTATTCTACAATTTGTGTCTGGAAATGAGGATGAACACACTATGTCTGAGACAATAGACTATGAGTATATTGATTTATTAGAAGATGCAGAAACTCCTCTTTTCCCTGCTTGTCCAACTTACACAAAGTTGTCAGCAATCATCACATTATATAATTATAAGTCTACTAATGGTCACACTGATAATAGTTTCAATGAGCTTTTGAAGATCTTAGGTGCCATGCTTCCAGAAAAAAATACACTTCCAACAAATGTTTACTCAATGCGAAAACTATTGAAACCATTTGATTTAGGATATGAGAAGATTCATGCTTGCCCAAATGATTTTTGTCTATTTAGAAAGGAGCTTAAAGATTTGGATTCATGCACAAGGTGTGGTTTCTCAAGATGGAAGGTGGACAAAATCACTAATAAAGTTTGTAAAGGAGTTCCAGCAAAGGTGCTTCGGTATTTTCCCATGATACCTAGATTGAAAAGGATGTTTAAACTAAAAGAAAAGGTTGAAGACTTGATTTGGCACTCCAACTACAAAAGTCAAGATCATATGATGCGTCATCCAGTTGATTCAGTTGCTTGGGATACAATAAATAATAAGTGGCCAGCTTTTGCATCAGATCCTAGAAATCTGCGGCTTGGTCTGGCAACAGATGGATTCAATCCTTTTGGTGATCTTAGTTCTAGATATAGTTGTTGGCCAGTTATTTTGGTTAATTACAACCTTCCTCCATTGATGTGCATGGCGAAGGAAAATCTTATGCTGACATTATTGATTGCAGACCCAAAGCAACCAGGAAATGATATAGATGTATACTTGGAACCCCTTGTGGAGGAATTGATGGAGTTGTGGGACACAGGTGTGGAGGCGTATGATGCATTTAGTAAGTCAATGTTCAATCTGAAGGCTATTTTGATGTGGACAATCAATGATTTTCCAGCTTATGGAAACCTATCTGGGTGTACCACAAAAGGAAAATTTGGTTGTCTGATTTGTGGTGAAGACATATGTTCTATGTGGCTTAAATACAGTAGAAAGTTTGCATACATGGGCCATAGGAGATTCCTTGCTTATGATCATCCATTTCGTGAGAAAAAGAAGTGGTTTAATGGGAAAAAAGAGAGAAAAGGGAAACCCAGACCAAAGACTGGGTTAGAAATTCTCAATGCAGTGAAAGACATTGAAAATGTCTGGGGTAAAAAACAAAAGGGTGTGACTATCAATACTATAAAGAAAAAGAGGAAGAAACATGATAATTCAAAAAAAGTACGACAACCAGTTCAAATGTGGAAGAAAAAGTCAATTTTGTTCAATTTGCCATACTGGAGTGTAAGTTATTTGGCTCTCTAGTCATTATTTTTTAATTAATTTGTTATATTAATGAACTAATACTATGAAATATGTTGATGTTACTTGTAGGGGCTATTGTTACGTCATAACTTAGATGTGATGCATGTTGAAAAGAATATCTGCGAAAATGTCATAGGCACATTGTTAAATGTGAAGACAAAAACCAAAGATGGTGTTAATGCCCGCAAAGATTTGATGCACTTAAAAATTAGAGAAGAATTACATCCTAAAAAAAAAGGAGAAAACATGTATCACTTGCCTGCTGCACCTTACACATTGTCTAAAAAAGAAATGGATGTATTTTGCAGTAGGTTGAAGAAATTAAAGTTACCAGATGGATATAGCTCAAATATTGCTAATTGTGTTTCTTTAGAAGAGCGTAAGCTTATTGGGCTGAAATCTCATGATTGTCATATTCTAATGCAACAATTGCTATCAGTTGCATTAAGAAGTCTTTTACCAAAAGGTCCACGGAATGCTTTATTTCTACTGTGTGCATTTTACAATGAATTATGTCAAAGAGTGTTAGACAGGAACCACTTAGAACAACTCGAGGAGAATATTGCTGAAACGTTATGCATGTTAGAAAGGCATTTTCCACCATCTTTCTTTACCATTTCGGTTCATTTGACAATTCATTTAGCAAGGGAGGCTCGCTTGTGTGGGCCAGTCCATTTCCGCTGGATGTATCCAATGAATTGGTAGTGATGTCAATGGTGCAAAAAAGAATGACAATATTGGAACTCAGGTAATCATATTGACTGATTTTAAATAAGTAATTAGATTCTTCTTTACAAATATATACTGTGCTTGAATACTTTGAACTGAATAGATGAACCACTGCCATATGGATGAAATGCTTGAATACTTTTTGAATTTTGTCGGTTGACATGGTCTTACATGTTTGATACTGAATAGATGTATTTGTTGGTCTTTTCTTGAACAAACTCTCCATCTGAAAGTTAAACCCTTGCAACCATTGATTCCATACCAGTTATCAGAATTCACTCTCATCATTGAACCATTTCAATATGAACTAATTCTACCGAATCTGTAGGCTTCAATGATCAAATGAGAAGATAGTTCAAATGGGCAATCTGAATCTCTTGCCAAAAGGGCTAAGTCCAAGGGGCTGCAATCTAGATGAACCCTAATTTACAAAACCAATGTTAAGTGGTTACTCGATGAATGTATCTTGACATTCAAGTTGGTCTGAGTTGGCAACTGAAGCAGCTTATGCATAGGTTTCTGAGATATTACTTTCCTCTGGCAATTTATCAAACTATATATATACAGATTCAACCATATGATCTCGGAGCTCCCATTTCAGACAATTAGCATGGTTAGCTCATTCGTTCATGTATAAGAAAGGGTGTTCTTCCATCTTCATCCAGTGCAGTATTTAATGCGATGCAATATATCATGTTAAAAGCAAGGTGAGATGTCCCATGAAGGATTGCTGCTAATTATGGGTTCCAACAGCTATACAGATTTTACCGTTAAAATTTTTTTGTTCTTGTTAGTTAATGTGCAATCACCATCTAGCATTTTATTATGTCTCTATTTATCTTTTTTTGTTCTTGTTAGTGAATGTGCAATTATGATAATATTATTTGACAATATTTATTAAAAAAATTAGGTTGCTAGTGGTGACATTGATGACGATATTAGGAATTATGTTAGTGGCGATAGTGATGTCAATGGAGCAAAAAAGAATGACAATATTGCAACTCAGGTAACCATATTGATATGAGGAATATTTTTTTTTCTTTTACATGATAGAATCTCTCTCTTATTACTAATAACTTGTTTTGTTATAAAAATATATTTGGGAACATTAATAATTTTTTATTATTATACATGGAAAATTGAAGAATGTGAATTGTGGAGATGTCAGCGTTAATACTAAATGTAAGCTGCTTCATTGGTATGGTGATGGAGTTGTTGCAGAAGGTCGAATTGCATCCATAGATCCAAAAGCAAAAGTGCATCACGTTCCTCTTGGTGGATCTTGTTGGAAAGTTTGGATTGATAGAGTTTTGATGGAGAAGGTGGATCTAATTCGACCCAATGATGAAATGTATTTTCTTGAGGATGCAATAGGAAGCACAGTCGCTTGGTTCTCTAAGTATATAGTTTTGTGTGACTGATATAGATTGTGTTGTTGGTTGAATTGTTAATGCGACTAAGTGAGTATTTATTTTGTAGGAAAGAAATTATGTAAGTGAATTTATGTTATTAGTTTGAATTTTTTTTCTGTGACTAAGTGAATAATTAGTACACTAGCTATTTAAGTGTGGTGGTGATGATTATTTATGGTATCATAATTGTTTTAGTTTTGATTTTATAATCGTGTGTATGTGATGTTAAAAATGAGTGTAACATTTGTATGTGATATTATAATTGTGTGGTCTTTGTGGGTTGGATTATAATTATTTGAGTTTTTAATGCACTTAATGCGATTAATGCATCGCATCGCCGCGAATGCACTTAATGCGATAGCCGCATACTTGGCGCGTTACAATGCTGAATGCACTTAACTTAAGTAGCATTTACTTGCGCACGCTGAATGTATTTAATCGCATTGCATCATCGCTCGCGAATGCACTAAGCGCGGCGCAATCGCGCGAATGCGCTACTATGCGATGCACTTAATCGAATAAGACAATCGTGCGAATGTCTTATGACTTTCAACAGCTTAGCGTTGTGCAGCATGCGATGCGCGCTGCGGATAGAATATTTGCGCGCTGCGGAAAGTCAAATTTGTTGTAGTGTCTAGAATGCAATAGCACTTCCCCTTCAAAATCACCCCAAAAATCTCTTGCAAAATCATCCCTAAGCTACTCCTTTTATAACCTATATCAAGCTGATTTCGTGCCTAGCTGTGTTAGTGCAGGGGCACTAGATAATCGAATCTAGGTTTTGATGATGGAAAAAATTCAAAGTTAAGCCATTTTGTTATCTCATATGTTATGTTGAGTGTGTAGGAAATGTACTACGCTTTGCTAAGGTCAACGACACCAGGAGAACCTCGGGACAAAAAACCTCAGTGGTCAAGTGATCAGAAGCTAAAAGGCAAGTCAGAAGGACCAAAGGTAAGCTCCGGGTATGAAGTGATGGTAAGGACATGTCTTTCATATGGGGATGACCGTAGGCGGTGATCCGACTAGGACTTCCGGAGGAAGGTCTAAGTCGAGATCGGATAGTATAGGACCGTCGAATTTACTATCAATAAATATTCTTGTACTAACCATGTGTTGCAGGTGAGTTATCAAGCTATCAGTCGACTGGAGGAAAATGACAGTCGACTAGACTACCATCAGTCGACTATTTTATGGCATCAGTCGACTACTAGTTAAGTTGATCACTTCGAGGATAGTCAAGATAAGATCCACCAAAGGAGGGGTGATGTGGATGTTTGATCCAAATCTGGATCTCAACGAGATAGGGTTTAAAAGGCTATAAAAGGAGAGGCAAATCACTCATTTTAAGAAACTAGAAAGGCTTCCAAATTGCTCCATCGATCCAAGTGATCTCCATTACGGAACAACGCTGTTATGCTGACCATGCTTCAATAACTCATCCACTTAAGTCGGTAGTGCTTTGTTTAGTTAATATTTCTCTTGTTATTTGTGCTTTTAAATTGCTAAGAGGAGGGGTAGGAGTGTTACCTCGTCCTCTACTTTCTTTGTACCTTTCATTTGTCTCTTACCTCCAATGAAAAAGAGACCTTTTAGTGAATTGTCCATCGGAAGTGATCAAGGATCGCAGGGCCTTGGACTAACAACCGATTGGTTGTAAACCAAAAAAAATAAAATTGTCTCTTGTGTTTTGTGTTTTATCATTCCGCTGCATACTTTGATTTTAGCTCAAAGAAAAGAAAGTTTTTCGAATGCTATTCAGCCCCTCTCTAGCGTTACTCGATCCTACAATTGGTATCAGAGTGGAGGCGCTCAGACTCGGTGCAACCACCGGTTGAGCACTTTTCTTTTCATATTTATCATTTAAAATTTTTATTCTTGCACTACTAATCCAAGACCAAGTCTTGGTACATTGTTTTTTGTTTGTGTTTGCAAGTATCTACAGTTCTACAATCGAACCAATTGCTTCTGGAGTAGCTGATGGTAAAACGGGCGTAAATTTTGATACAAGTGGACCCACAAAAACATGCTACCCATCGAATCGAAGCTCTCTCAAAGATCTACACGCAGGGGTATACACTATAACAAGCTATTTTTTTAATCCCAAAAAGAGTCATTTAATATCTTTTCGAGGACATCGAAGGTTGTAAGTGTTTAGTTTTTTCTTAGCTTTGTATTTCTCTTTTTTTCTCTTATTGTTTATCATTATTTCCTGCATTACTAATCCAAGACCAAATCTTGGAACTTTTTTTTGTTTGTATTTTTGTTTTGCAAGACAATCAATGGCCCATCTTGAGGGGTACAACACCGTTCGACCTCCATTCTTTAATGGAGATGACTTCCATTATTGGAAGAGTCGATGGAGTGTTTCTTGAAAACACAAGTAAAGATGTGGATCATAATCCAAACCGGCTTTGCTCTACCCATCAATGATTAAGGGGAACCATTGGACTTCGACAAATGGACCAATGCAACCAAGAGGAAAATCAAAGCTGATACAAAGGCGACCCAAATCTTGCAATGTGGCTTGTTCAAAGAGGAGCTCAACTAAATTGGACCGTTTATTAGTGCCAAGGACCTCTGGAACAAGCTAACTGAGCTTCATGAAGGGACATCCGATGCAAAGGTATGTAAAAGAGACTTCCTAGTAAATAAATTGTACAATCTAAAGATCCAGGAAAATGAGACCACTAGCTAGCTGCATGCGTGCATTCAAGATATATTGAACGGGCTTCATGTCATTGGACAAAAGGTGGAGAACCGCGACGTGATAAGGTATGCTCTAAGAGCTTTTCCTAGGACAACTTTGTGGGCATCCATGGTTGATGCTTACAAAGATTCTAGGGACTTGTCTAAAATTTGATTAGATGAGTTGTTTTCTGAATTCAAACTTCATGAGCAATCTAATTCATCCCCGATCGAGAAAGGTATTGCTTTGTATGCAGAAAGAAGAAAGGCAAAAAGCAAGCCTCCTCCCGAAGAAGACGAGTCCGACTCAGAGTTAGATGCAGGAAGAGGAGACCGAACTAGTCAATCTAGTTCAGAAAATGATCAAGCATAGAAGGCAACCCGACCTAAGTCAAAACTACAAATGCTACGAGTGCAATAGGAAGGGTCACTTCAAGTCTGAGTGTCCAAGGCTAAAGAACAAGCAATGACAAATCAAGAAGGCACTCAACGCAACTTGGGAAGAAGAAGAAGACCAAGTTAACAAATTGGCATTCTTGGCAAGACCGACCGAGTCTGAGTTCAAGTTCGAGCCCGAAACCGACAACTAGTCCGAGTCCGAGTCCGATTTTGGATTTGCACCGAGCTACAATTCAAGACAAGCCATGGATCCATATCCGGTTCAAAAGGTTCAATCAAGGTGAGTCGGTCTTTAATTAATACCATATACAATGCCATTAAATTCTTAGATAAGAAATTAGCTAAGTCCATGTCTAAAGTCGAGTCATTGCTTAAGGAGGTTAAACTCCTCAAGTATGAGGCTACCCTAACCTCTTCAATTAGTCAAGTTTGAGAGGGAAACTCAACTCAAGTTAAAAAACTTGAAGAAGAGAATTTTCTCTTGAAAAGACAAGTTCAAGAGCTTAGGAAGTCATTGGAAAGGTTCACATTGGGATCCAAGGGTCTTGATCTACTTCTTGGATCGCAAAGAGTCATGTACAACAAGGCCGGACTCGGGTTTAGAATAACGAATAGATCTTACATGTCAATCGTAAATCATAATAATAGAAGAATCAAAGCATGGGTCCCTAAGACCATTTTAACATCACAACTAGGATCAACCAAGTATTGGGTCCCCAATGATCAAATCCACTATATGGATAGACCATATCGTTTCAATGATCTAGGGGGAGCTAATACTAAAATTGTGTGCTCACTTACATGATTAATTTAGCTTTGAATGCTTAGTTAATTTTTATTGGCATAATTTAGAACGGTTAGATAGAACTAATGGTTAATTAACCTTGACAATATAGTATCAGGACGTGGTGAGATGATAGTATGTTAGGGAAACAAAGTCTCATGTATCCATATTAGATAAGGAGTATCTAGCCTGGTGCATTTGGTTAAGTGGAACTAGCTGAAGCTACCTCACCACATCCTAAACTAGTTAGACCAGGGCATAACCCTAAAGTGAATTAAGTGCACAATTTCTTAAGTTGGCTTTGTTTAAGGAAGTGGTCGTTGTTCCGATCAAAGAAGGCCTCTATGCCTCGTCACGACCTGGAAGCCATCTTTTGAAAAGTTCACTTAACTAGCTTAAGGTTAAACCTGAATCTAACCCAAGGTTAATTAATTTTCAAATCATTAATATTAATTAAGTAACATTGAAAACCATCTCACAAAATACATAAGGTTAACATGCTTTGAGACATATAAAATGGGTAAGATGTTAAGGACAATTAAAATAAAAATAACATAATTTTCGAAATGTTTTCAAAATCTATAAAAATATTTATTTTCATAATTGTTGGATGTAGTTATAACTTTTATAAAATGAAATACTTGAGCTTGTAATATCTAGATTATGTTTATAATATTTTCAAAAGTTACTTTACCAAATTTATCATACACTCCTTCACAAAAGTAAAGCAAGTTTAACATTGTTGGTGCAGAGGGAAAAGAAAGACTTAAATTGATCCTACACCTCTAGTTATATCTAGGTTGGTATATGATCCTTAGGACTAAAATTAATAAGTCAAAATTAACTTCAAAGTACAATTTTTTTTGTAAAGGACACATGCTTGGATCCTCACTACTTCATGTTTTATCATGTGAACAAATGAACTTAAGAAAAATTCACAAAATTTTATGGTTGACATTCACCTTAAAAATGCACTCATCATTAAATTATTTTTTATATATGACAAAGGGGGAGAGAGAGATTAAAGTTAAGAGGTTAACTTTTTTTTTAACTCACCAAGTGTTAAGGGGGAGGTAACCTTAAGGGGGATTTTTTAAAAAATATATAGTTGTTTAATGCTTACTATTTACTTAACTTTGAATTGGTTTGCCATAGATCAAAAAGGGGAACATTATTGGTGCAGAGGCATCAGATAATCGAATCTAGATTTTGGTGATGACAAAAATTTAAAGTTAAGCCATTTTGTTATCTTATATGTTATGTTGAGTGTGCAGGCAATATACTACACTTTGCTAAGGTCGACGCCACCAAGAGAATCTCGGGATGAGAAACCTTGGTGGTCAGGTGACACCAGGAGAATCTCGGGATGAGAAATCTCGGTGGTCAAGTGATCGGAAGCTAAGCGGCAAGTCAGAAGGACCAAAGGTAACCTCCAGGTGTGGAGTGATGGTAAGGACGTGTCCTCCGTACGGGGATGACTGTAGGCGGCAATCTGACTAGGACTTCTGGAGGAAGGTCTAAGTCGAGATCGGATGATACAGGACCATCAAATTTACTATTAATAAAGATTCTTGTTCTAACCATGTGTTGTAGGTGAGTTATCAAGCTATCAGTCGACTGGACTACCATCAGTCGACTGTCGTATGGCATTAGGTGACTGCTAGTAAAGCTGATCACTTTGAGGATAGTCAAGATAAGATCCACCAAAGGAGGGGTGATGTGGATGTTTGACCCAGATCTGGATCTCAACAAGATAGGGTTCAAAAGGCTATAAAAGGAGAGGCAAATCACTCATTTTAAGAAACTAGAATGGCTTCCAAATTTCTCCATCGATCCAAGTGCTCTCCATTACACAACAATGTCGTTACGCCGACCGTGCTTGAACAACTCATCCACTTAAGTCGGTAGTGCTTTGTTTAGTTAATATTTCTCTTGTTCTTTGTGCTTTTAAATTTCTAAGAGGAGGGGTAGGAGTGTTACCTTGTCCTCTACTTTCTTTGTACCTTTCGTTTGTCTCTTACCTCCAATGAGGAAAAGACCTTTTAGTGAATTACCCATTGGAAGCAATCAAGGATTGCAGGGCCTTAGACTAGCAACCGGTTGGTTGTGAACCAAGTAAAAATAAACTTATCTCTTGTGTTTTGTGTTTTATCATTCCACTACATACTTTGATTTTAACTCGAAGAAAAGAAAGTTTTTCGAATGTTATTTGCCCCCCTCTAGCGTTACTCGATCCTACAAGTAGTCGACTGCCAAAAAGCATCAATCGATTGCCCACAGTGTCATTTTCTCACAAAGGACTTAATCCATGTTGGATTACTTCAATGGATACCTTAGCAGTCGGCAACTAAGCTAGTAGTCAATTGCCCAATCGACTACCCAACAATCTGTGCACTTCTACAATGCCATTAGTCGACTGCCCATACATGGCAGTCGACTGCCCAAGGCCAGTCGATTGGTCTAACCCCCAGTCGATTGTCAGAGCATAGTCAAATAGTTGAGCCTCTGTCAACTCCTCAACTAGTCGATTGGTCATAATTCCGGTCGACTATTCCGAGTTGACTAGGCTTTCGAGTGTTAAACAATCGACCAGTCGACTAACCCAAAGTCTCAGTCGATTGATAAACCTCAACCATGAGGTTTAACCCAAGTATGATCCCCTCATACTTGATTGATCACCCTTAGCCTAAACCTAAGCCTTTTAGCCACCTCCATTAGCCTCACGCCTCTCAAATCTCTCGAGTCTATGACTCTTCATCCTTTGCGTTAGCCTTCAGGTGCTTTCATCGGCTATGCCATGCTAACCGATCCCTTTACCAAGGTTCATTTGGACTTATGCTGCCAAGACTATGTGCTTGGACTTTAAACTGCCAAAACTACACCCTTGGACTTCCCATTGCCAAGACCATGCTTGGACTTTCCATGCCAAGACCATGCTTGGACTTTCCCTTGCCAAGACCATTCTTAGACTTTCTTTTCCAACTCCATGTTGGGCTTTCCAATTGTCAAAGTTCACTTGGACTTTACGTCGCCAAGACTACACACTTAGACTTATGCTGCCAAGACTTTACCTTTGGACTTCCCTTGTCAAATATCCATATTTAGACTTTCCTTGCCATGTATCCAAACTTGGACTTCCGAGGTTTATTGCTCCAATAATCTCTCCCAAATAATCTCCCCCATATGATTTTGGATATCTCAATCATCCACTAGTCATATTGTCAACATATGGTCAAACCATATTGTCAAATAATGGTCAAATCAATTGTCAAACATCAAAACCCTACTCGAGTCCCACTCGAGTTTGGTCAACATTGACTTGGGGCCTATTGCACCAACAGTTGGTGGATTAGATTTACTCTGTGAGGCTATTTTTTCTAAGGAAACAAAGATATCTACAGTGGGAGAAAAATTGCTTCCAACGACTATTCAGCCACCTAGAATGGAATTGAAGTTGTTGCTTGATCACCTAAAGTATGCATTCTTAGGTGAAGATGAGTATATACCTGCCATTATTGCCCGTGATCTTGAGCCGGAGCAGGAGAAGTGTTTGCTAGATCTTCTAAGGCAATATCAGAAGGCTATCGGGTGGACGATTGATGATACACCCGGTATTAGCCCTCCTTGTGCATGCACCGAATTTTCTTAGAGGACGACGTGAAGCCAATGAGGCAACCACAACATAGACTGAACCCACTTATAACAGAGGTTGTCAAGATGGAGATAACCAAGCTTCTTCAGAATGGTCATGTGGTGCCAAAGAAGTCCAGTATCACCATGGTAGTGAACCGACATGATGAGATGATCCCTACATGACCACACACTACAAAAAATATGGATTTTGTGATAAATTTTTCAAAATTCGTTGCAAAATTATTTTGCAATGAAATACGCAATGAAACTATTTTCGTGGCAAATAAGTCACCGCAAAAATTTGCAATGAAAATAAAAATTCGTTGCAAATATTTGCCATGAAAATCATATTTCATCACAAAATTTTGCAACTAATTTGATTTTCATCTTAAAATTTTGCAACAAATTTGATTTTCATTGCAAATATTTACGACAAAAATAAAAATTCATCATAAACTTCGATAAATAATCACGCCATTAATAGTCATCAACACTATTACCAGTCGACTGCCGTAATTCACTAGGCAACTGAAGATCTTGAATTTTGCGACGAAAAATTTTTCATCGTAGATTTGGTGATGAAAATATATTTTCATCACAAAATTCTAAACCATCAATCGACTGACGTTCAGCTAGTCGACTAAAAAATAATCTATGGCCTGCTATAGTATCACCAGTCGATTGGAGACACTGTAGCAGGCCATAAATTATTTTTTAGTCTACTGGCTAGTCAACTTACTCAATATCACCACCGATGGTCGAGGTGGCGATTGGTGATACTACGATATCTTGAGAGTGTAAGCCATCGTGATCTGATGATCCTGTGGCGATTGATGACCATAATTTTGTGACAAAAATATATTTTCGTCGCAGATTTGGCGACGAAATAGATTTTCTTCACAAATATGGAAAGAAAAAGAAAAAAACACTACAATATAACCAACTATTTCTACCAATTTTTATGAATTTTACAATCAAAATACATATAAAATGATTCAATAAAATTTAAACATCTAACATTATCAAATCACATATCAAACTTCATAAACATCTAACATACTAAATCAACAATATAGATAACAAATCATTCATCATTCAAATTAAACTTATGCATGCAGATCAAATGTAACAAGTCAAATAATATTTGGACATAACAAGTCAGACATAACCACCATCATCAAAAAATTCATCTTCATCGTCATTTGCATCAGTAGGAGGAGATCGAGGAGGAGGTACTTGATTTAAAGCAGAGGATAATTGAAGATGTTGCATGATTAGCATTTGCTGTTTGTGAAATTCATTCATCTGTTCATTTACTCCCTGATCCCTCTGTCTTTATAAATTGCGTACAACTTCAAGTTCGTTATCTTTTTGCACTAGTAACTCCTTCAAATGGCTAACCTCTTCGGTCAACTGATTTATTTATGCTCTTTCTACTGGTGAGGTTGAAGAAGATGTACAAGAAACTTTATAAGTTCGGCTCGAAGAACCAAGTCCAACTATTCTTCCACCTTTCGATCCGCCAGTCACTTCAAGCCATAAATTCATATTTCCAACTAATGGCTCAGATTCGGCAGGATTATCACTTGCATCCGAATTTCTCTATACAAGTTCATCATATTTCTCTTGTATTGAAATGAAAAAAGTTAAATCATATCAATTGAGTTTAAATTTTTGAAAATACAAATCTTCATTGTTTTAGCTCTCTCCCCACTCCACGTCTTGTCTTTTTTTTTAAAAAAAAATGTACGAGTGAAAGTGTCAATGAATAATGGCTCAGTTCTCATTTCGTTGGCTTAAACAAAATTCATTATAAATAATAAAATAGTGCATATTATATTAATAAATTAGGATTTGAAAAAACTCACCAATCGATGTCTATATTTATTAATATTGATTGAACCTCCCACATACGTCGCAGATGATGCGCCAGCATTATAAGTTTGATTTTCTTATTTTGTTCACTCCTCCATTTGCTATCCTCAGATCCCCAATATTGAACAATCTTATTCCAATTCTCCTCAATTATGCAGTGTGACTTTTTAGCTCTAATTTTCACATGATTTAGTATGTTTCTAATGTGATCCCCACACTTTTTATTAAAAATCCTCCTTATCTACAGTGTTTCAGTCTCCTCCCAAGTAAATGACTGCTATAATGGAGACAAAATTATTTGATTATATTAAATACAATTATATATATAAATTTATTGAATAAGTTACCTTGAATTCATTCCACCATAGATTTTTTATTTCTTCCAGAGTGCTCATATAAGTCATCGAAGCTCCCCCAAATGGTTATTCACTATTTTATTAATCTCATGAATGACATATACAGAATTTGTAAATCTATCATAAAATAAAAGACAAACCATGTTAAATATTTATGAAAAATAATCTTATTAAAAACATAGATAATTTAAAAATTGAATACTTACGAATCTCTGCGAGGGGATATGAACTCTCGCGTATCTATCCTTTTAGGAAATGGGGGAGATATATCAGCAGGCACATGCTAAGAACCGGAAGATCCTGCAACTAGAGAAGGAGATGAAGGTATATTGCCTGCAAGAGAATCAGACTGCATTGGTGCTAAAGCAGATGAAGAGTGTGATCTTCCAACAATACTCCGTCTATAACTGCCACGTCGAAACTATCAATCATAATTATTAGAATAAAAAAATAAAAAAATTACATATTCATTGGATGTATAATGAAGAATATGAAAAACTGACCATATTTAATTTGAAGTAATAAAACGCCAAAATAATCTATGAATATGTCAAAATATTTCTCAAATAATAACCTATAGAAAAAAAGACAGTTCATTAAAATATCAAATATATGAAAATGAGACAGGAAATAGAAAAATATTTGATACGGAATAAAAATTACCCATTATCGAAAATAGAAGTCCTCATTGTTAGTAATATATGAGAGATGTCCTAAGGCAATCGCCTTATGTATGAACCATTTATATGATAAATGAAGATTCACTATTTGAGTATACATGTTTTATGTATTTGATTGGATCTTAAACTCATTTACTGAATGTCCACGATACGATTCACAGCATGAGAGAATTTGTGATTGGATCACAACTAGTGAGTATCTCTACATGTGTAATTGTGATGTATCGGAATCATCCCTAGTCGATGAATTGATGGATTTGGACACCATCAATTCTATCGAGACTAGCACGAGGTATACTCCTTGGTGTATCCAAGCAGCTGATTCTCACTGGCTGGAGACATAGTGATGTCCGGAGTTAATCGTGGATGCTAGTTATGGTAACTAGTTCATTGGAGTGACCAGCTGTAAGACTTCATATGTTTCTCTGCATATATAGATATGTCAATGAAGTTCTTACTGTGGCTTAAGTGCGATATTCCTTTGACTTGCGGTATTCAAGTCATCTTGATCATGGAGACTTATGCTTTGACATCTTAAGCAAACATCTCTGAGGAGATGTGGACCCGGGATGATTGGGTATAAGTCGAAGTGATCGAAGGTGTTTGAATAGCCTATAAAGGATTCACCACTCCTTCGAGGAGATGTATACCCATGGCCTCTCGTCGGATTGTTACTAAAGTCTTTGGCCAAAGCATTACATGTTTAGAGTAAGGTACTCTTCGATACATGTGGAGTAACTAGAATCAGTGGGGCGAGAAAATGATACTTGGGCTAGGTGTGACGTGAGTCGACTAGTGGGGATGACACAATAGACCATGTCCTGAACCAAGTGGGTATAAGATGAGTGAAGGGAATGGGGCACGATTCATTCGAAGCATCAAGGGTTTGAAATAGTTCTGGATCAACTGCTGATCTTTTGGTTAATTGGGGATCATGATGTACTACTAGGTGCCACTCATGATCGTTCTATAATTAATGGTTAATTATAGGCGGCCAACATAAACCGAGAACCTATTTGGTCACACGCTGCAAGTGTAATCCAAAGGATTTAAAACAGGCTTGAGAATGGGATTCTCAGACCGAGAGAAACTATGTTTGGTTGGACCAAACATAAAGCGAGCATGAAATTGTTTCAGTCGCAATGGAAGCGTGGATGGGCAGTGTCTTATGAAGACATAATGGATGGACCAAAATGGTTTGGTTCTAATCCAATGGATAAGAATAAACCAAAGGGTTTGGTTTATTTTAAACGAATGAACCAAAAGTTGGTTCGGTTCGTTTTAACTTAAAATAAACCATCATGGTTTGGTTTATTTTAACTTATCTTAATGGAGCGGGTTAACGGGCTTTATGGATATGATCCATTAACCATTAAGAGAATTAGTTCTCTATAAAAGTGGGCTTAAGGGATTGTTAAACCCTAATCCAAAATCAAAACCCTAGCCTCCAAGGAGTTGCCGCCCAACCTGGTTGTGCCGCCCAACCTCCTTGCCGCCCCAGCTTGATTGCTGCCATCAAGACCCTTGCCGGCGTCAAGCTCCAGCCGTGAACCTCCGGCGACCCTCGGTGATCCCCTAAAAGGTTCGGCATCAAGGTGAGCTTTTGTCTCCTTGTTTTGGCCGGCGCCTATCTCCTCCACCAAGCTGTCCAGTTTTCTGGACAGCTTCTTCTCCTCTCGTCGGAGCGTCGTTTAGGCGACGGTTAGTGCTCCGACAGCGGCTAACTTACCGGGGATTTGATCTCCGGTAATCCTCTGAGGTGGAGGACGAAGGATTCGTCAAACGGTTGACGAATACCTCTCCGGAGAAGCGAGTTTTGAGAACTCGTTTTGGATCCGAATTTGGATTCGGATCGTGATCATCTCTCGATCACGTCGTCTTCAACACGAGGCTAGTAACCCGTACGAAGACGAAGCTCGTGACTTAGCGAAGTCATCCCGAGGAGCTCGGCGTGGATACGGATAGAGACGATTCTTACGAGGATCGTTCCGGTTGATGCCGTTCCCGCTACACGTCATACGGAAGGTATAACGTAGTTTAATTTCCTTTTTATTGCAATTTTAATTTACGGTTATGTCTACACTTGTTGTAAATGCATGCGTGTGTTGTAATAAATAGGAGTATTTATTATTTTTATTGCTTCCGCTGTGCTCATGTTTACGAAACATGATCGAACACACACACGCCGCGGTGCCGGAAACCCAACAGTGGTATCAGAGCCCAGGTTGTGTTTCGACATAATCGTAAAAATGGTTTTGCGATAGTCATAATGTATTTCTGGAAGTTTTCTAAATTTTGGAATTTTAGAAGTATTTATGGAAATTTTTCAATTTTGGAAAGTCTAGAAGTATTTATGGAAATCTTCCACTTTTGGAAAGTTGGAAGTATTTATGGAAATTGATATTTTCCATAAATAAAATATTTGATTAGATTCTGGAAATTTGTTTCCTAATTTAATTATGATTTGATTTGGGAAATCAAATCTTAAAATATTTTATTTCCATAAGTAGTTTTAAAGATTTAGGAAATTGGTTTCCTAAATAGATTTTCCTTAATCAAATAATTCCATGAATAAAATATGTGATTAGATTTGGAAATTTGTTTCCTAATTTAATTATGATTTGATTTGGAGAATCAAATCTTAAACATATTTTATTTCCATAAATAGTTATGACATATAAGGAAATATATACATGACATAATTGTATGTCATGTAATTGCATTCGATGCATAACATTATGCCATGCGTGTCGTGACATGTAGATGTATGCCATGTATGTCATGCCATGTAGATAATAGTTATTTGCATGCAAAGAGGATGAGACATAAAAACCCTAACTCAATATTAAAGCCTACACCTTCCATTAATATGGTTAGAACCAGAGTTCTGTTTCTTGTTTGGGTTGTTGGACTCACTCCAAGCCCGGCTCGAACTTGAACATGTTCAAATCATTGGAATAGTTTAACTCTAATATGGTAAGAGTCAGAGGTCAATCGTTAGTTTGGGTTGTTGGACTCACTCCAAGCCTGGCTAATTGGTTGAATGCGCTCTAACCATATTAAAACTATTTCGCGATTAATGGGTCGGCTTTAACTTGGAGCATCGATTTGTTGGACTCACTCCAAGGTCGATGTGAAGAGAGGTGAAGTTGGGTGCTATGCATATGATGCATACTTGTTAATGTGTTAACAACCCAATGTATGTGTAAACATTCAATTAGTTGATAGCACATTGTGATAGTTACATATACATGATATGTAATCGGTATACTTGATACCCACCATCATAGCTAAGAATGGCTTGTTGGACTCACTCCAAGGTTGTTCTTATCTATGATGGATATCAGCCCATTCGGAGATGGACCTACGATCTCCCGAAGTGATTTTAAGGGTTTTTGAAATTCGAAAAATGAATGGGATTTATAAATGTATATTGATGCATTTTAAAATCATCTTTCTCATATATGCTCGTTTTGTATTTCTAAGTTAATATATTGATCATGATGTGTTTGAATTTGCGTTCCATTTTGGATTCAAATAAATTGACTGGGCCGAACTTCTTGGACTAGCTTAGAAACTTGAGAATTGTTCTCAAGGTGGAAAAGCTTGCGTATGTCCTCGAAGCACCTCTTCCCGCCCATCCTAGTGACAATGCAACTATGGACCAATTGTTGGCCTATCAGAAACATGTGAGTGATTCTGAACAAATGAGTTGCATCATGCTAGCCACGATGGAACCCAAGCTACGAAAGCAACATGAGCATATGGATGCTCATATCGTAGTCCTTCATCTCTGTGAGTTGGTTGATGAGCAAGTGAGATTCGAAAGGTTCGAAGTCTCAAAGCTCCTCTTCACCTCTGAGATGCTAGGAGGTTCATCTGGTGGTCGCTCAATATCAAGACTGTGGAGTCTTAGAAGCATGAGCAGGAAGTCTTTGTTAGTTGATTCCTCGAAGAAAGGTTCTAAGAGGAAGTCAAAGGAACAGCAGAAGGGAAAGAAGAGAAGGGCTAAGAAGGTAGAACTAGCACAAAAGGAAACTTGCCATCATTATGGCAAGGAGAGCCATTTGCGAAGAAAGTTCAAGATTTATCTTGAGTCCATGAAGAAGGATAAGGCATCGGATGCCTCATCTTCTTCAGAAATCTTCTTTATTGATTGTCATTCTATTTCCTCAGACACTTGGGTATTTGATACTGGGTGTGGCTCACATATATGTAATGACATACATGGGCTAAGGAATAGAAGAAGACTCGTCAAGGGGGGAGTCAAATTTACGTGTTGGGAATGGAGCAACGGTTGCTGCACTCGCCATAGGAACGTATTTGTTGGAACTCCCTGTAGGACTTGTCTTAGAACTGGACAATTGCTTGTATGTTCCTTCGTTGATAAAGAACATCATTTCTATTTCTTGTCTAAATAGAAATGGGTTCCATTTGACTTTTAGTAACAATTGTTGTTACATAACTTTGAATGGGGTTCTTTATGGGACTGGAACTTTAAGCAATGGTGTTTATACGTTGGACGTATCCAGTGACATTTGCAATATCGAAGCGAGCAACAACAGTGCTCGAAAGGATAATCAAATAGACTCCTACATGTGGCATTGTCGTCTTGGCCATGTAAGCAAGAAACGCATGTCCGAATTACACCGATGTGGAATTCTAGAATCGTTTGAATTGGATTCATACGATACATGCGAATCATGCTTAAAAGGCAAGATGACTAAGTTACCTTTTACGGGAAAAGGTGAGCAGTGGGAGAGTTACTAGGTCTAGTACATGATGTATATGGACATATGTCAACTCAATCTTTAGAAGCCTATAGCTACTTCATTACCTTCACCGATGATCACTCACGGTTTGGTTATGTGTTCTTGATGAAACACAAGTCTGAAGCCTTTGAAAGGTTCAAAGAATTCAGAAATGAAGTAGAGAAACAACATGACAAGAGTATTAAAATACTTCGATCGGATCGAGGTGGTGAATACTTAAGTCAAGAGTTTCTTGATTATCTAAGAGACAATGGTATATTGTCTCAATGGACTCCGCCCTATACACCACAAAGATAATGGTGTATCCGAGAGGCGTAATCGACCTTGTTGGACATGGTCGTCAATGATGAATCATGCGACTCTTCCCAAGTCCTTTTGGGGCTATGCACTTGACGCTTGTTTACTTGTTAAAGCAGAATGCCTACCAAGGTAGTCTCAACTACTCCATATGAGATATGGAATGGTAAGAAACCTCATGTATCTTACTTGAAGATATGGGTTGTCACGCTTATGTGAAGCGGAGATCGTAAAGCTGGATGCTAAGTCGATAAATGTCTATTTATTGGATACCCTAAGGAAACAAGGGGTTACCAATTCTATCATCTGTGGAACAAAAGGTGTTTGTTTCAAGGCATCTGTGTTTCTAGAAAGAGTTTCTCTTGCAAGAAAATAGTGGGAGTGTCGCCGAGCTTGAGGAGGCTCGAGAGACTCAAATAGACATTGATGAGATACCTGGTGAAGCACAACAGCCGACAACTCATAGTGATGAGCAATCGGTTGGACCTATTGTAACACCACATCTTCGTAGATCTGGTAGAACACGCAATATTCACGAGAGATATGGATTCTTCGTAATCGAATCGACGTGGCGTGTTACTCATTGATGAGGAGCCTACAGTTATGAAGAAGAGCGACAAGTTCAGAAGGGATAAGTGGCTTGGTGCCATGAAGTCGAAATGGATTCCATGTATGAAAACCAAGTTTGGAACTTGGTTGACCCACCTGAAGGCATAAAGCCTATAGGGTGCAAGTGGGTTTTCAAGAAGAAAACCGACATGGATGGTAATGTGATTACCTATAAGGCTAGATTGGTGGCGAAAGGATATCGTCAAAAGCAAGGTGTTGATTATGACGAAACCTATTCGTAGCTATGCTTAAATCCATTCGGATGCTCCCGCCATAGCGGCTCATTATGATTATGAGATATGGCAGATGGATGTGAAAACAGCTTTCCTTAATGGAAACCTGCTCGAGGACGTGTATATGATACAGCCTGAGGGTTTCACATCGGTTGATAAAACCAAGGTATGCAAATTGCGACGATCCATTTATGGATTGAAGCAAGCATCCAGGAGCTGGAATATCCGTTTTGATGAGACAATCAAAAGGTTTGATTTCTCACAAAATCCAGACGAACCTTATGTGTACAAGAAGGTTAGTGGGAGTGCAGTTGTATTCCTAGTATTGTATGTCGATGACATACGACTTATAGGAAACGATGTTTCAATCTTACAGTCAGTGAAGGTTTGGTTATCCAAGACATTCTCCATGAAAGACCTGGGAGAAGCAACCTACATCCTCGGGATTAAGATCTATAGAGATAGATCGAAACGGTTGCTTGGTCTTTCGCAGTCTACATATATAGACCGAGTGCTAAAGAGGTTTAGCATGTCGAAATCCAAGAAAGGTTTCTTACCCATCAGGCATGGGGTACACCTTTCGAAGTCTATGTGTCCGCGCACAGAAGACGAGAGGATTTGCATGAGTAAGATTCCCTATGCATCCGCAATAGGATCTATCATGTATGCTATGTTATGTACAAGGCCCGATGTATCGTATGCTCTGAGTGTCACAAGCAGATACCAGTCTGATCCAGGAATGGATCATTGGGTGGCTGTTAAGACGATCCTTAAGTGCTTGAGAAGAACTAAGGATGCGTTCCTAATATATGGAGAAGGGTACATGGTGATACGTGGGTATACGGATGCCAGCTCCAGACAGACAAGGATGATTCCATGTCTCAGTCTGAGTATGTATTCACCGGGAATGGAGGCGCAATAAGTTGGAAAGGTTCCAAGCTTGACACTATAGCGGATTCTGCCACTAAGGCATAATACGTTGCAGCTTTGGAAGCAGCAAAGGAAGCGGTTTGGATCAATAAGTTCATCTATGAACTTGATGTGGTCTCATCAATGATCCAAACATGTACTTCGCCGCTATCATCTTATCAGAGAGATCATAAGAAGGAACGAAATACAAATCGAGAAAATTCCCACTGAAAGGAACTTAGCGGATCCTTTGACTAAAGCATTACCTCAAAATAAGTTTGAGGGTCATGTTAGAGCTTATGGTATTGGATACCGTAGCGATTGGCATTAGGCCAAGTGGGAGTCTGTTAGTAATATATGAGAGATGTCCTAAGGCAATCGCCTTATGTATGAACCATTTATATGATAAATGAAGATTCACTATTTGAGTATACATGTTTAATGTATTTGATTGGATCTTAAACTCATTTACTGAATGTCCACGATACGATTCACAGCATGAGAGAATTTGTGATTGGATCACAACTAGTGAGTATCTCTACATGTGTAATTGTGATGTATAGGAATTATCCCTAGTCGATGAATTGATGGATTTGGACACCATCAATTCTGTCGAGACTAGCACGAGGTATACTCCTTGGTGTATCCAAACAGCTGATTCTCACTGGCTGGAGACATAGTGATGTCCGGAGTTAATCGTGGATGCTAGTTATGGTAACTAGTTCATTGGAGTGACCAGCTGTAAGACTTCATATGGTTCTCTGCATATATAGATATGTCAATGAAGTTCTTACTGTGGCTTAAGTGCGATGTTCCTTTGACTTGCGGTATTCAAGTCATCTTGATCATGGAGACTTATGCTTTGACATCTTAAGCAAACATCTCCGAGGAGATGTGGACCCGGGATGATTGGGTATAAGTCGAAGTGATCGAAGGTGTTTGAATAGCCTATAAAGGATTCACCACTCCTTGCGAGGAGATGTATACCCATGGCCTCTCGTCGGATTGTTACTAAAGTCTTTGGCCAAAGCATTACATGTTTAGAGTAAAGTACTCTTCGATACATGTGGAGTAACTAGAATCCGTAGGACGAGGAAATGATACTTGGGCTAGGTGTGACGTAGTCAGCCTAGTGGGGACTGACACAATAGACCATGTCACAGACCAAGTGGGTATAAGATGAGTGAAGGGAATGGGGCACGATTCATTCGAGCTACTGAAGGGTTTCAGAAATAGTTCTGGATCAACCGTTGATCTTTTCGGTTAATTGGGGATCATGATGTACTACTAGGTGCCACTCATGATCGTTATATAATTAATGGTTAATTATAGACGGCCAACATAAACCGAGAACCTATTTGGTCACACGCACAATGAGTGTAATCCAAAGGATTTAAAACGAGCTTGAGAATGGGATTCTCAGACCGAGAGAAACTATGTTTGGTTGGACCAAACATAAAGCGAGCATGAAATTGTTTCAGTCGCAATGGAAGCGTGGATGGGCAGTGTCTTATGAAGACATAATGGATGGACCAAAATGGTTTGGTTCTAATCCAATGGATAAGAATAAACCAAAGGGTTTGGTTTATTTTAAACGAATGAACCAAAAGTTGGTTCGGTTCGTTTTAACTTAAAATAAACCATCATGGTTTGGTTTATTTTAACTTATCTTAATGGAGCGGGTTAACGGGCTTTATGGATATGATCCATTAACCATTAAGAGAATTAGTTCTCTATAAAAGTGGGCTTAAGGGATTGTTAAACCCTAATCCAAAATCAAAACCCTAGCCTCCAAGGAGTTGCCGCCCAACCTGGTTGTGCCGCCCAACCTCCTTGCCGCCCAGCTTGATTGTGCTGCCGTCAAGACCCTTGCCGGCGTCCAAGCTCCAGCCGGTGAACCTCCGGCGACCCTCCGGTGATCCCCTAAAAGGTTCGGCATCAAGGTGAGCTTTTGTCTCCTTGTTTTGGCCGGCGCCTATCTCCTCCACCAAGCTGTCCAGTTTTCTGGACAGCTTCTTCTCCTCTCGTCGGAGCGTCGTTTGGACGACGGTTAGTGCTCCGACAGCGGCTAACTTACCGGGGATTTGATCTCTGGTAATCCTCTGAGGTGGAGGACGAAGGATTCGTCAAACGGTTGACGAATACCTCTCCGGAGAAGCGAGTTTTGAGAACTCGTTTTGGATCCGAATTTGGATTCGGATCGTGATCATCTCTCGATCACGTCGTCTTCAACACGAGGCTAGTAACCCGTACGAAGACGAAGCTCGTGACTTAGTGAAGTCATCCCGAGGAGCTCGGCGTGGATACGGATAGAGACGATTCTTACGAGGATCATTCCGGTTGATGCCGTTCCCGCTACACGTCATACGGAAGGTATAACGTAGTTTAATTTCCTTTTTATTGCAATTTTAATTTACGGTTATGTCTACACTTGTTGTAAATGCATGCGTGTGTTGTGTGTGTTGTAATAAATAGGAGTATTTATTATTTTTATTGCTTCCGCTGTGCTCATGTTTACGAAACATGATCGAACACACACACGCCGCGGTGCCGGAAACCCAACACTCATTGTGATTTTCATCCTCATCTTCGATCTCTTCAATATCATTATCTTCCTCCTCCTCGTCTCCCTCCTCACCGTCATCCTCTTCCTCTATATTAAAATTAAATTCCTCATCTTCATCTTTATTAATTTCACTTGCATCAACGTCGATCACAATGTCGTTGGGATCTCATAACGTTGAAATATCATATTCTTCTTCATTCTGAAATGTATTCACAATTTCATCTTGCTTATATCCTATGTCTTCCCAATGTTCCTCAATTTTTTTCCCGTGCTTTTGTTTTACAAATAGCCAACCATTAAATTTTGTCATGTTTCAAACTAGGGTATGAAGTATAAAATACTTGAATCGATTGTTGTGCCAACACAAATGGGGCATACCTTTTATACAATTTTTTACAATTTATTTAAACCAAATTAAATTATGGATGCACCTTCATGCCTTTACAAGGTCAAACCAATGACACATAAATAAAACAACTCGCAAATATGAGCCAAGGTACCCTACCTCTATAATTTCATCTAGCAAAGCATAAAAATCATTCTTTGCACCTCTATCATTAGATGAGTGAACATAAACCTCACTATTCATTGGAGTTTTTCCTATTCCATATGCTTGAGTATGAAAATTATATCCGTTTATGAAATATATCGGCCAAGTTTTCACCATTGATTTTAGACCCCATGATAGATGGATATCAATTCTTGCTCAATGTGAGCTTGATTATCATGAACCTAAAGTAAAATAAATATGTGTTAAAGTCAAGATTTAACCAATTGATTATTATAACCTACTTATATATTTTTTGAACCAAGGTGCAAATTCTTCATCACAGAAACAATCAAACTCATGTGCCAGAAGCTCAGAATATAAGTTTTGTAAAATCCTTCCATAAAAATAATTATAACGCGAACAATAATTTAGGATATAAGAAATGTAGAGGAATCGTTGATGCACTAGAGGGAAGGTGAATAGCATTTCCACTTAGTTCGATGGATTGTGATCGCATACTCGTCTACAATTTGTTAGTGTCAAACGGAATATAGAAATAAACCATAAACGAAAACAAAAGACAAACACAAGACAAGGAGATTTAACATGCTTCTGAACTAGGGTTCCTACTCCACGGGTCGAGCTCTAGTTATGCACACCACCACTATCAAACTTCTCCTTCTCGGTATGACACTGGAGGTGGAGAAACATCTTACAAGATGATTAAAATAGTAAACAACAAGATACAAACAAATACAACAAGAAAATGAAAACTAGAAGTGAAAACACTTTGCAAATGTGAGCTTTTGAATGCTTGATCTTTGGTTGCTTTTGGAATGCCTTGAAGGTCTGGAATGCAGTAGGAATTCCCCTTTAACTTCCTCAAGAAACACTAGCTTCAACCCTCCTTCTTGAGCTTCTTATAAAACTACAACTCGGGTTGGTTTTCATCTTCTAGTCGACTGCTCTTACTCAGTAGTCGACTGGCCTCAATACCATTGTCTCACAACAACTCCATCCACGCTGGAATCTATTCAATGGATACCTTAGCAGTCGTGTAAAATACCACGAAAAAAAAATTCGAAAAGATTAATATTCCTATTATTCGTAGTTAGAGAACTTATTTTAGGAATTAATTTAAACCATGGTTAGGGATTTAATTTAATCAAACCTTGGCTTAATGGTCAAGGGGGTTAATTGGATCTAGGGTTGGCTTATTAGGTTTTAAAATCGGATCCGACCCAAGTTTTCAAACCCAACCCGGTTCTCATTAAGGCCAAACCGTCTCCTCATTAATTCTCGCCATTTTCTCGCCCGAGCATTACCTACGTTCTTATTTTTCTCCCATCGCGATCTATCCTCTCGCGACTTCTTCCCTTCTTCAGCAATTTCTTTTCCACCGGCCGGAGCACAATCTTCCTCCCCCGAAATGAAGACCTCGCTCGTCTGTTTTCTCCTCATCGTCGACGGTCCCTCTCTTCCTCCCCGAGCAACCACTCAGTCCACTGCCCTGATCTTGAGCCCTCAATCTAAAGAAAGCTCTCTATGGACTCAAACAAGCTCCTCGAGCTTGGTACGAGAGGCTTTCAATTTATCTTAAGTCAAAAGGGTTTAACCAAGGCCTAGTCGATCCAACCCTCTTTGTAAAAACCGTAGGTAAGGAAATATTTATAGCCCAAATTTACGTAGATGATATCATTTTCAGAACAACCAATTCGATCCTCCTAAATGAATTCATTTCACTTATGGCAAGTGAATTTGAAATGAATTTAGTAGGTGAGTTGAGTTTCTTCTTAGGTCTACAAATTAAACAAACTAAAGATGAAATATATTTACACCAACGCAAATATACTAGGGAATTAATTAAATGTTTTGGAATGCAAGACGCTAAAATTATTAATACTCCAATGGCAACAAATGTAAATATAGGAAAAGATGCAACCAGAAATTCAATTGACTTAAAATACTATAGGAGCATGATAGGGAGCCTCCTTTACTTAACTGCGAGCTGACCTGATATCTTATTTGCAGTAAGTATATGCACAAGGTTCCAAACCTGTGCCAAGAAATCTCATCTAACTCTAGTTAAGTGTATCCTTAGATATCTAAAGGGTACACTTAATGTCGGTATTTGGTACCCTAGATCTACCGAGTTTGAACTAATCGACTACTCCGACTCGGACTATGCCGATAGTAAGCTCGATAGAAAGAGTATGAGTGGTTGTTGTCAACTTCTCAACTAGAGTCTAGTGAGTTGGTGCAGTAGGAAGCAACACTGTGTTGCCTTATCTACCACCGAAGTCGAATACATCGCGATGGGTGAGTATGTCGCTCAGCTTCTTTGGATGAAGCACACTCTCCGAGATTTTAAGTTAGACTTTACAAAAACTAAAATTCATATAGATAACATTAGCTTAATTAATCTAACTAAAAATCCAATATATCACTCTAGGACCAAACATATAGAGGTCAAACGCCATTTCATTTGAGAACAGGTGGCCAACGGAGCCATACAACTCGAATACGTCGAATTGAAGTCCAACTTGGCAGATCTATTTACTAAACCCCTACCTGAAGCCGAATTCAGTCTATTAAGATGAAAATTGGGCATGTGCATAGTAGAGTAGGAATTTACAAATTATATTTTCTTATTACTACTTTTTACTGTTCATGTTCATGGAACTAGATTAGGACATACCTTAGATATCATGCACCTATAGATTTAAGGAGCCAATACATCTCACAACACATAGGACTAATGTGTTTGTGTACTTAGCCACGTAGATGGGCGTGAGATGTTAGGACCTTACTCCTGGTTCCAGATGTAGAGCTAGTACATCGCCATGAACTACAGAGTATAATCATATATATTAACCGACTCTGACCAGGACTTGTTGATCCTTCATATCAATCAAGTCAAATAAGAGTTGAACATTCAATAGATGATCTTATTTTTAGTATATTATTTTCAAAATAACATGGAACATGCTTGTACTTGGAACTTAAACTTAGTACTTATATTTTTCTTTCAAAACCCCTCTTTCCGATTTATGGCAAAAGGGGGAGAAAACGGCCAAAGTTAAGGGATCATTTTTTTTAAACTTAACTTAGAACTTCATACTTATTCTCATGGCCAAAAGTTAAGTAAATGTTTACTTAAGTTTAATTTTTGCAACTTAACTCTTTTCAGTTAACAAAAGGGAGAGAAAGGCCAAGTTAAGAAAATTCTTAACTTAAAATTATTTTTTAATACTATGGCCAAAAATTTAAGTAATTGTTAATTACTTAAAAAAATCTTCTAGAGAAGCAAGTGTCAAGGGGGAGATTAAGATCTTCTTTCAAGAACTCACCCTCGGTCAAGGGGGAGGTTTCCTCAAGGGGGAGTACCTGAGAGAAGAATTAATCTTACTCCTAAGTATACACTTTCACTTAATCTTGTATTATTCATGCATATTATTATTCTTCATGCATATTATTTCCTTAACTTTGTATGTGGGTTTGCCATAGATCAAAAGGGAGAGATTATTGGTGCAGTGGGCACCTAAGTCGAACTTGAGTTTTAATTATAGCAAACAATACAAAGTTAAGCTCATATCGTTATCTCATGAGTTGAATCGAGTGTATAGAAAAGTGTTAAAGCCAGAGCTGAAGGCTAGCGACACCCGGAGGAAGCCGCGGTGGTCGGATAACACTCGAGTGACTTCGGAGGGAGCCGAAGGAATCGAGTCGAAGACCGAAAGCGAGAGCTACAAAGTAAGTATCGAGGTAAGCTTGTGTGTGTGAGCGAAAGTGAGGTCATATCCTCTTTACGGGGATGGTCTTAAGCGTAGATCTAACCAAATACATTCCATGGCTGGTCTAGGTCGAGATCGGACGGTCGGCGGTCGTCGAAATTATGTTTTTATTAAGCTAACTTATGATTTCAGCAAGCATCAGTCGACTGCCCACAATAGCCACTTTCATTGCCTTCATCGATCGAGAGGGTTGTGACTCATCGCGCCATCGATCGATCGATGATGGCCATCAGTCGACTGATGGTCAAGGATCAACTTCGAGGAGTCAAGCCTTATCACCTCATTCCAAGGAGCTTTGTGCCTAGTTTTGATTGGTTGAAGATCCCCTCGATGAGGGGCTCAAAAACTATAAAAGGAGGGCTTCTCTAAGGGTTTTTCATCAATTCTAAAGTGCCCTAAAGCCTCCATAACGTGATGACACTCCAACGACTCCACGACGATGAAGTGCTACAGAAACGCCGACGACACAAGCCTAAGCCTCCATCCTTTTGGTCATCGGTAAAATTTTTTTTTAGTCATCTATTAATTCCTGTATTTTCTTTCTACTTTATGAGTTTTTATTGCAACGAGGAGAGGGGGAGTGTCCCTCTACCTCAAGCTTTGGCTTTTGTGTATTCGATTAACTCCTACCTCCAATGAGGAGGAGTTCGTTAATGATTTGCCCTCCGTATGTGGTCAAGGACCACTAGGGCCTTGGAGTAGTAGCCGTAGGCTATGAACCAAGTAAAACCCTATTGTGTTGATTTTATCTTTCTGTTGCATTTACTTATGTTTTTAAAACGAATTTGACGAAAAAGCTTTTATCGCTATTCACCCCCCCCCCTCTAGCAATCCGCTCGATCCAACAGAGTGTAGGGAGTTTGGCCACTATAAGAGCAAGTGTCCAAAGAAGGTCAAGAAGCCTCCATTGGCACCAAAGGTCAAGGATGTCGGTCCCCCAACAATCAAAAGCAAGGAGCAAGTGATTTGCTTCAAATGCCGACTACCGAGTCATTACCGGAGTCAATGCCCAAAAGGGGAGAAAAAGGCTAAAAAGGGAGCATCACAAGTAGGGAGAGCCTCTAAGGCAAATCCTAAGGTATATCTAAATAATGCTCTTTCTTTAAATTATGGGCAAAAGCA
The DNA here is from genome assembly GCA_025175895.1 of Wurfbainia villosa. Taxonomy (NCBI): domain Eukaryota; kingdom Viridiplantae; phylum Streptophyta; class Magnoliopsida; order Zingiberales; family Zingiberaceae; genus Wurfbainia; species Wurfbainia villosa. Next base: position 40,708,165 of record CM046006.1, read on the forward strand.
TGCTAGAAATAATTTTAACAATCTTGCTATTGTACATGAAAAGCATGCTAGGAACAATGAATATTGTTTAGGAGCTAAGAAGGTCAACCTTAGGAATAAGGAGAAATGTGGGACTAATGTCCCTAAAACAAATTTATCTAAAGACAAATCTAAGTCAAATAATTATAGACCAATTCTACCTAGGGAGACAATTAGAAAGGTACAAGAACACCTAGGTTTTAACCCCGAATGGACTAGGCATATGCCTAGGAAGAATCATGCCCAAGGATTAAATCAAAATTCAAAAATTGGGCAATTAGAGGTTGAAAATCAAGCCTTGAGGTCAAGGCTTGAGAAACTTGAAAAGACCCTTGCAAAAATGACATATCAAATGCAAAGGTCAAATGGTCAAACTCTAGGGTCTAGAAGTCAAAGTCAAAGATCTAGAAAACAAGAACCATCCAAGGACAAGCCTAAGCCCAAAAAGACCTACCACAATATTCCATTCGATTATGAAACACAATCTGTTGGCAACCGTGCTATTTCTCGGAATGCTCATAGGCTCCCATGTCCCCGGATTAAAATTTTCACTAATGAAAACTAATCCGGATGGGATGAGTTTCCTAAGCACAACCAATTCGTCGTCGTGCTAACGACTCGAGCGATCGCTTGAACAAACTAGTTGTTCAAGCAACACAACTCTTCTAGTCGGTTAGCCGCGGAAGAGACGACGGACGGATCGCCGGTTTTTGTGTTTCTTATTCGGGGTCCATGATTATACAAATACATGCAAATGCAAACTAGTATAATCAACATATACTAACCTAAAGAACTTAAGCTAGCATATCAATTAAGAATAGAAACATGCAAAGATCATAAATAAAAGTTATAAAACTTTTATACCTCTTGATCTTCTATCGTATGTCCTAACCTCCTTGTAGACTTCGTGTGGGCGAAGATCCTCCACAAGTTGAAGCTTCTTATATCTTCTTCAATCCAAAGAATGAAGAACTCTCTTTCCCTTCTTGCTTGAGCCAACCACCAATCCACAAAGGATTGATGCCGCCGGCCCCAAGAATAGAGAGAACATAATGGAAACAACCAAAACCAACTAGGGACAAACCCTAGCTTCTAGTGCCACGGCCAAGAGGAAAACAAAGGGAAAAGAGGAATAGGTTGGGCACCACCAAAGGTATAGGAAAAAGGATAGGAACCGGCCAACACCCTAGGAAGAAGAAGAACACTTCCCCTATAGTTGCCACCTACCTTACCTTCCAAACCCTAGCTGCCCAACCAAGCTTCCTTTGGATTTCTTGCCGCCCAAGGTAGAGGAAGAGAAGGTAGTGGCCGGCCAACCCTTAGAAGGAAGAAGATGAGCCCTTCCCCTATAGTTGCCGCCCAACCATAACTTCCAAACCTAGCCGCCTAATCCAAAGAGCCAAACCCTAATCTAATTAGGGTTTCCTCCATAGGTTTCTTGCCGCCTAAGCATGGTGGAGAGGAGAGATCTAGGAGCTAGCCACCTCCAAGGAAGAAGACAAGCTCATCCATAGGTTGCCGCCCCTCTAGCTCCACCACCTTGGCCGACCTAAGGAACCAAAACCCTAATTAGGGTTTTTTCCTTGAGGTTGCTTGCCAAGTAATGCTAGGCAAAACCCTAATTTCCTTAGCATCCATCATGAACCATCCAAAAACTTAGTTGCCGCCCAACCCATGCTCCCTTATATAGAACTTAGGAGAAAATTGGTTATTGATGAGGTAGCCAAAAATATAGGAACTAATTCCCAATTTTCTTGCCGCCCACCTTATCCAACCTTTCCTCTCCCTTTTATATAGAGTTAGGTTTAGGCCTTGGTTTAATCTCCACCGTCGGTTCTAGGGTTTTAATCTCAACCGGCGGATTTAGAGATTTAATCTCAACCGTCGGTTCTAGGAAATAATCCCAACCGTCGGATCTAGAGATTTAATCTCAACCGTTGATTCTAGGAATTTAATCCCAACCGTCGGATCTAGAGATTTAATCTCAACCGTCGGTTCTAGGAATTTAATCCCAACCGTCGGATCTAGAGATCTAATCTCCACCGTCGGTTCTAGGGATTCAATCCTAACCGTCGGATCTAGAGATTTGTTTTCCATCATTTGATCGAGACTTCATGAGGTTTATATAAGGCTACGATAGGGACCATGAGGAGGAGTTGGGTCTTGGCCACCCAATGGATCGGAACCACACAAACTTGATCCATCAATGATGTTCCATTCCACTAGAGGATCATCATCGAACTACCTCACCAACCCCCATAAATTAATATGGGCTCCATATATTATTTGTACATCCATCTCCCCGTGTTTAAGATATCGAATGTCCGTCAATTAATTGTTTCTTGACCATCAATTAATTAACATCTAACTCCTCGAGTAGTACCACTCAACCTTATCATCATGTTGACTAAGTCAACTGCGGGGTTTACATGATGAACCTTATGAGCTCCTCGAGGACATCATCAACCTAATATATAGGACACGGATTCCTCCTATAATCAACGGCACACCATGTAAATAATATCACTTCCCAACTTACCGGGCATATTGATTTAATCCATAGAAATCTCACCCTCTGGTAAATCAAAGAAATAAATACTAAGTACATGTGCCCGTTATTATATCGGGATTAAGAGCATGTACAACATAATATCCAAGGTCCGATTCAATTATGTAGTCGAATAAATTGAATCACCTCTATATGTCAGTCTGCTCAATACAGAGTGTACTAGTGTAACTCTATGTTCAAGATAAAACAATACCAAGCTACACTACAACCATGCCAATGGTTTGTCCAAAACCATCTTGGTTGTGAGCCTCTACTTATATTCTACAAGGGTCTGATAACATGATCTTCTGTGCCGCACCCAGGCACCATGTTATCTACAATGTAAAATATTAGACAATATGCACACATATAAATATAACGTGCAAACAATGATCATGTGATTCTTATTTCAAAATAAAGATGTCCATACAAAAGAGCTAGGCTTTCAGTATACATCCCAACAATCTCCCACTTATACTAAAAGACTATCTTTGTCCTCTCTTGCCATACATCGATTCCCCTTCCTCCACATGCCTATCAAAGCTCTCGCGGAAGGGCCTTAGTGAAAGGGTCTACCAGTCATCCTCTGATGCAATCTTTGGCAGAACTTCTACCTCCTTAACGAGTTCTCGTATCAGGTGGTACTTGCACTCTATGTGTTTACTAACCTTATGGGCTCGTGGTTCCTTCGAGTTTGCAACTGCACCATTATTATCACAATAAATTGTGATAGTTCTGGGCAAACCAGGAATCACATCCAAGTCCATTAGGAAATTCCTGAGCCACCCAGCTTCTTTGGCCGCCTTAGAGGCTGCCATACAGTCAGCTTCCATGGTAGAGTCCACCACGCATTTCTGCTAGACACTCTTCCATACTATGGCTCCACCTCCCAAAGTAAACACAAACCCTGAGGTAGACTTACTGTTATCCCTATCAGATTGGAAATCAGAATCTGTGTAACCCACAGGGAGTAATTGGTCTGCCCGGTAAACTAGCATATAATCCCTAGTCCTTCTCGGGCACTCTGATATATGCTTTACGCGTCCAATATCCACATCTGGATTACTGATATCTCGACCATGCCCAGCAGCGGATATCGGTCTCGTCTGAGCATCGCATACATGAGGCTTCCTCTGCGAAGCATAAGGGTCTCCTCTATCTCCTCAGATGATCTAGGATACATCTCCTTTGATAAAGGAACTCCATACCTGAAAGGTAGAAAACCCTTCTTGGAGTATTGCATGCTAAAATGATCCAAAACCATGTTTATGTATGAAGCTTGGGATAAGCACAACAACCTTGATCCCCAAGGTTGTGACCCACTTCTCCCAAGTCCTTCATATCATCTTATTTGACGACCATACCCTTACGTCGATAACACTTGATGTTGTCGCACCACCAAAATGTCATCTCGTATAGTACAAAAATACCACTACATTTCCGTCACATCTCGATATACACAAGACTCATCCGAAATTTGAATAAATCCATAAGTGGATTTACCTCCTCAGCGGATGTCCCAAGACTTCAAGCTTGCTTGATCCATTAACGGACCGATTAAACTTATATACAATCGCTCTTTGCCCTTAGCAATGAATCCCTCTGGTCGCTTCATGTAGATGGATTCCTCAAGACTTTCACTAAGGAATGCTGTCTTGACATCCATCTGTCACGTCTCATAATCCATATGAGTTGCTATGCATGAGAGCTCCCAGACCTGACTTGAATCCATAGATTCAATCTCAGTATTCATTGCACTTTGCAAAGATGCTGTATTTATATCTTGGATTGCCTCGTCGTATGTCTAGGGATCAGGTTCATGTTTGCTAGGGACCAAATCAGAAGATTTGTCCAAAAACATGAATCTAAGAGGTTGTCTAACAACCCTCCCACTACGACGAGGTATCTTCTGTGTATCCTCTGTGACACGCGGTGTAGTGACATGTGGTATGTCCTCTTGTACCGGTGGTACTAAAGAAGTGACTTCCCTTTTTAACTCCTCCAGAACAATTTTACCCTTGGGCTTGTGGCTTATCACATAGTCTTCCTCTAGAAATCTGGCATTCGTGTTAACGATCACCCTCTGATCTCTAGGACTATAAAACAAGTCAGAATAACTCATCATCGATCTAACCATCTCCATAAGAGTCATATTCCTTCGCTCTGCTACACCGTTCTGCTGGGGTGTGCCAGGTGCAGTCAATTGGGATTGAATCCCAACCTCTGATAAGTAGTTCTTAAACTCTCCCAAGAGGTTGTCACCACCACGATTAGATCGTAGTGTCATCCATATCTTGAATAATCGTCTATGAAAGAGACGAAATATTCAAGATTACCTCTTGCCTAGATAGTCATAGGACCTCACAAATCAGAATGAACCATTTCTAACAAATCATTGGCTCTATACCCCTTGGCCTTAAAAAGGCCTCTTGGTCATCTTACCCTCCAAGCAAGATTCGTAGGTTGGGAGATCCTCCACCACTAATGAACCCAAAGGTCCATCAGCTATCAACCTTTGAATTCTGCTTAGGTTAATGTGACCAAGCCTAAGAAGCCAAAGATATGTTTGGTTCATCTTCGAAGGTTCTTTTCTCTTATTGGAATTAGAAGATGAGTTATTAACTTCTATTTGCATCGTGGGAGCTTGTGGTTCAAGTTATAAATTTCCTATCTATGTACCTGAATAGATAATTTCCCTATTCCTTTTATAACAAATCTTGTTGGGAGTATGGGGAATACAATCAAAGTCCCACATTGGTAAGACATGGAAAAGATCATGTGCTTATAAGAAAAAAAGATATCTCCATTGGCATGAGGCCTTTTGGGTAAAGCCCAAAAATAAAACCATGAGGGCTTGGGCCCAAAGTGGACAATATCATACCATTGTGGAGATATGTGGATCTTATATGCACTAACAATTGGTATCAGAGCCATGGTCCATGTCAAACCATGAACCTCGAACGAAGGAAGTTGAGCTCCCACATCCGGATCAAGAGAACCAGACATCAGGACAACTGGCAGGAAGTCCTGGTGGGTTGAAGATCGGACATCAAGCAGAGAAAATCCTTCGAGGAGGGATAGGCTTGAGGGGGGGCCCAATGTGGTCCTTCGTTTGAGGGGGGGATTGTTGGGAGTATGGGGAATACAATCAAAGTCCCACATTGGTAAGACATGGAAAAGATCATGTGCTTATAAGAAAAAAAGATATCTCCATTGGCATAAGGCCTTTTGGGTAAAGCCCAAAAATAAAACCATGAGGGCTTAGACCCAAAGTGGACAATATCATGCCATTGTGGAGATATGTGGAGCTTATAAGCACTAACAAATCTGTCATGAAAAGAAATAGATTATCCATCCAAAAACTATTTAGAAACTGAAATCAATTCTTTCTAAATAAGGGTACATAAAGGAAATTCTTAAGAACCAGAAAACTTTATTTTTCTCAAAAAATAAATAAAATATCTCCCACTGCAATAGCTGCCATCTTCATGGCATTGCCCAAGTAAATGGTAATATCCCCTTTAGCTAGTTGTCGGGTTTCCTGGAACCCCTGCAAAGTATTGCAGACATGATTAGTGGCTCTCGTATCTACACACCAGTGCATAGATAACACCGCTAACCATGTTACAACGACTAGACCAAAAGATATACTTTTGTTCTGTTTTGGATTGGGACAGTCCTCCTTCCAATGTCCATCCTGCTTGTAAGTGAAGTACTTGCCTTTCGGCTTCTTCACTCCTCCCTGAGATCCTCCCACCACATTTGCTCCACCTTGTTTCTCCTTCTTCATGCCTTTCGGCTTAGAAGTAGAAACCCTTTTGAGCAATGATGGCTTGAGGACACTCTTTGAAGATTGCATACTAGCAGATAAGACAATATTTGGATTCATTTCCAATCAATATAATTTGGGTACAATAAGTTTATTTCCTTTAGTATCAAAATAAGTGGACTGAAAGTCAATTTTGAAAATCCTAAGAATCACATAGATCATTACTTTAGATTTCAAAAAATTATTGATTCCTCAAACAATAAAATTTCGAAATCAACCAACACCTCAAAACACCGAGAATATCGCATGCCACGCAGTGTGGACGTATACGAATTCTACATTTGTAAGAGGAGGTTTTACCCATTAATTTTATTATCTTGTCAACCTTACTTTTTGACAAATAAAATTAATAGTTGGTTCCTCTTTGGCCCTACAAATAAAAGCAGTGACTCCGATGGGGAGGATACTTTTATTTGCATCTAAGTGTGCACCATTACACGATACTAAGGGAATTATTTCGGATTATGTGCCTTACCGCTGTGGAAGTACACACGCTCCTAGATAATTTCCTATAACCATTATTTGACCTAGTGATCCACAAACAAACTCATCCGCAGGGAGGAAGGCACTCAGAGCCGACACGCAAGTTTGTTGCATCACACGTCAAATTGTAATGGAGGCCGCGGGAATTAATTAAAATATCCCTCTCCCACTTAGTAAATTGAAAATGAGGAATTTTCAAGCACACACAGCATGCTTATTATTACTGTAGATTTCAAAAAATTATTGATTCCTCAAACAATAAAATTTTGAAATCAACCAACACCTCAAACACCGAGAATATCGCATGCCACGCTGTGTGGACGTATACGAATTCTACATTTGTAAGAGGAGGTTTAACCCATTAATTTTATTATCTTGTCAACCTTACTTTTGACAAATAAAATTAATAGTTGGTTTCTCTTCGGCCCTACAAATAAAACTACTTTTTATTTGCATCTAATTGTGCACCATTACACGGTACTAAGGGAATTATTTCGGATTATGTGCCTTACCGCTGTGGAAGTACACACGCTCCTAGATAATTTCCTATAACCATTATTTGACCTAGTGATCTGCAAACAAACCCGTCCTCGGGGAGGAAGGCACTCAGAGCCGACACACAAGTTTGTTGCATCACACGTCAAATTGTAATGGAGGCCGCGGGAATTAATTAAAATGTCCCTCTCCCACTTAGTAAATTGCAAATGAGGAATTTTCAAGCACACACAACATGCATATAAAACAAATCAGCAATAAATATGGAAAAAACAGAATTTTTCCAACTATTATGGCATTGTTCTCCAATATGCATTCCGTCATGTCGCCACCTCGTCCGCTCCATCTTTTCCCGTGCGCAAGTCACCAAAGAGTTCCGAGCCGAGATAAAACATTTTAATTTACATCCATCGATCCTATACTCCACGAAGGAGTGTACAAATAATCTAGATCGAAAGTAAATTAAAATGAGCGGCTAAACAATGCCGTATTTAATTACAAAAATTAAATACTAATCTAGCCTCGTCAACCCCGAGGACTCAAATAATATACAATCACACACACATGCAATCACATACACACATATATAGCCATAATAGTTGGATCTTATGCCTGCAACCAAAAAGTTAGCCTACGCACATCCTACTATTATCCGGCATACACAATATATGATAAGTGCATGAAAGTAACCGAATCCAAAACACACAAAACCGGAAACCGTGGCTCTGATACCAATTGTTGGCAACCGTGCTATTTCTCGGAATGCTCATAGGCTCCCATGTCCCCGGATTAAAATTTTCACTAATGAAAACTAATCCGGATGGGATGAGTTTCCTAAGCACAACCAATTCGTCGTCGTGCTAACGACTCGAGCGATCGCTTGAACAAACTAGTTGTTCAAGCAACACAACTCTTCTAGTCGGTTAGCCGCGGAAGAGACGACGGACGGATCGTCGGTTTTTGTGTTTCTTATTCGGGGTCCATGATTATACAAATACATGCAAATGCAAACTAGTATAATCAACATATACTAACCTAAAGAACTTAAGCTAGCATATCAATTAAGAATAGAAACATGCAAAGATCATAAATAAAAGTTATAAAACTTTTATACCTCTTGATCTTCTATCGTATGTCCTAACCTCCTTGTAGACTTCGTGTGGGTGAAGATCCTCCACAAGTTGAAGCTTCTTAGATCTTCTTCAATCCAAAGAATGAAGAACTCTCTTTCCCTTCTTGCTTGAGCCAACCACCAATCCACAAAGGATTGATGCCGCCGGCCCCAAGAATAGAGAGAACATAATGGAAACAACCAAGGAACCGAACTAGGGACAAACCCTAGCTCCTAGTGCCGCCTGCCAAGAGGAAAACAAAGGGAAAGAGGAATAGGTTGGGCACCACCAAAGGTATAGGAAAAGGATAGGAACCGCCAACACCCTAGGAAGAAGAAGAACACTTCCCTATAGTTGCCACCTACCTTACCTTCCAAACCCTAGCCCAACCAAGCTTCCTTTGGATTTCTTGCCGCCAAGGTAGAGGAAGAGAAGGTAGTGGCTAACCCTTAGAAGGAAGAAGATGAGCTCTTCCCTATAGTTGCCGCCCAACCATAACTTCCAAACCTAGTGCCTAATCCAAAGAGCCAAACCCTAATCTAATTAGGGTTTCCTCCATAGGTTTCTTGCCTAAGCATGGTGGAGAGGAGAGATCTAGGAGCTAGCCACCTCCAAGGAAGAAGACAAGGTCATCCATAGGTTGCCGCCCCTCTAGCTCCACCACCTTGGCCGCCTAACCTAAGGAACCAAAACCCTAATTAGGGTTTTTCCTTGAGGTTGCTTGCCGCCCAAGTAATGCTAGGCAAAACCCTAATTTCCTTAGCATCCATCATGAACCATCCAAAAACTTGCCGCCAACCCATGCTCCCTTATATAGAACTTAGGAGAAAATTGGTTATTGATGAGTAGCCAAAATATAGGAACTAATTCCCAATTTTCTTGCCGCCCACCTTATCCAACCTTTCCTCTCCCTTTTATATAGAGTTAGGTTTAGGCCTTGGTTTAATCTCATTTATCGGTTCTAGGGTTTTAATCTCAACCGTCGGATTTAGAGATTTAATCTCAACCGTCGGTTCTAGGAAATAATCCCAACCGTCGGATCTAGAGATTTAATCTCAACCGTCGGTTCTAGGAATTTAATCCCAACCGTCGGATCTAGAGATTTAATCTCAACCGTCGGTTCTAGGAATTTAATCCCAACCGTCGGATCTAGAGATCTAATCTCCACCGTCGGTTCTAGGGATTCAATCCTAACCGTCGAATCTAGAGATTTGTTTTCCATCATTTGATCTAGACTTCATGAGGTTTATATAAGGCTACGATAGGGACCATGAGGAGGAGTTGGGTCTTGGCCACCCGATGGATCGGAACCACACAAACTTGATCCATCAATGATGTTCCATTCCACTAGAGGATCATCATCGAACTACCTCACCAACCCCCATAAATTAATATGGGCTCCATATATTATTTGTACATCCATCTCCCCGTGTTTAAGATATCGAATGTCCGTCAATTAATTGTTTTACTGACCATCAATTAATTAACATCTAACTCCTCGAGTAGTACCACTCAACCTTATCATCATGTTGACTAAGTCAACCTGCAGGGTTTACATGATGAACCTTATGAGCTCCTCAAGGGGACATCATCAACCTAATATATAGGACACGGATTCCTCCTATAATCAACGGCACACCATGCAAATAATATCACTTCCCAACTTACCGGGCATATTGATTTAATCCATAGAAATCTCACCCTCTGGTAAATCAAAGAAATAAATACTAAGTACATGTGCCCGTTATTATATCGGGATTAAGAGCATGTACAACATAATATCCGAGGTCCGATTCAATTATGTAGTCAACAATAAATTGAATCACCTCTATGTCGGTCCTGCTCAATACACCGAGGTGTACTAGTGTAACTCTATGTTCAAGATAAAACAATACCAAGCTACACTACAACCATGCCAATGGTTTGTCCAAAACCATCTTGGTTGTGAGCCTCTACTTATATTCTACAAGGGACTGATAACATGATCTTCGTACGCACCGGGCACCATGTTATCTACAATGTAAAATATTAGACAATATGCACACATATAAATATAACGTGCAAACAATGATCATGTGATTCTTATTTCAAAATAAAGATGTCCATACAAAAGAGCTAGACTTTCAGTATACATCCCAACACAATCTAGGTCTAGAAAAACCAAGGTTACTAGGGAAGTCATCCCTAAGGGTAACCAAGGTATGTGCCTAGTTGCTAGGGTTTCGAAGAAACCTAGGAAGACCACTAAGAAGGTTACTAGGGAGGCAATCCCTAAGGTTAAGCTTGGCAAGGCCCAAATGACCAAGGCTAACAAGCCTAGAAGGGTCATTAGGAAGGTATCTGGGGAGGTCATCCCTAAGGAATACCTAGTTAACCCAAGGAGCTCAAACAAGTATTAGGTTCCTAGAAGCATGATTCCATCACGCTAAATGGGTTGGGGGTGTTAACTTAAATTGGTGGATAGTTAACCTAACCATTGTAAAGTTAACACTTTATAGCTTTTTCAAGGTTATGTGATACCTTGGAAATAAGTTTGAATTTTAATCCTAAAGGATTTTAGAATGTGCCAATAAGCCTTGAGAATTGTGAAAAATTGATTAAACTTGGCACATGTAGACTTAGAAGTATTGGTGTGTCATTTTGGGTTTTTGGCACACTTGGGAAATTTGGGAAATATGACAAAATATACTTAATATATCAAATGGCAACAAATATTAAAATTTAGGTTTTATTATACCTATACATTTTATTTGTCATGCTTTGCTTGTCATATAACATGTCATTGTAGAGGATCCTTGGAAACAAAAATAGTTAGCGGAAGCACAACAAAAACAATAGTAATAGAAATGAAAATACAATGCTAACACAAAGCCTTTACGTGGTTCGGAGATAACGCTTCTACTCCACGGCGATCCTTAAGGTGGATCAACCCAAATCAATCTCACTAATAAGCTTTCTCTTTTTACAACAACCCTCCTCTTCTTGCAAAGGATGAAGATGAAGTTTAGAGAGGAGGAGGGGAATTAAAACACTAGGAAAGATTAGAAAATTTGTGGAGACTTGAGAGGATGATCACAATGTAAGCATTAACCCTCTTAACCACTACAAGCCCTCTTTTTATATAGAGAGGATTGTTTTTCCCGTTGGGCCACAATCAGTCGATTGATGTACAACATCAGTTGACTGTCGCTGTGGTTAACGGCTTCTGAACAGTCGAATTCATGGGATTCATAATCGTCATTATCCAACGGCATTCTCATCGATCCGATCCCTCCATCGATCGATGATGGAGTGATCGCTGAGTGATCACGATCAGAGTGAGACTCCATTCATGCCCCATGTTTAACTTGATCGATCATTGCTACCGTTTGCGATCGTGATGGCGACATCGGGCGTATTGCCATGACTAGAAAGTCATTGCGGCTTTTTAGCTCGACTCGATCGAGCACCTAACGATCGGTGATACATCATATCAGTCGACTGATACTCGTCAAGTATGAATAATTCATACTTGAATTGACTCCGTAGACCTAGACTCAACCTTCTAGCTCTTCCTTAAGCCTTGCGCCTCCAGGATCCCTCCGAGTCCGCGACTTGTTAATCCTTTGCGCTTGCTTCCAAGAGCTTCCTTCAGTTTTATCATGTCTTGGATTTTCCTTTGCCAAAGCGTGCTTGGACTTTACGCCGCCAAGACTACATGCTTGGACTTACACTGCCAAGACTTACTTTTGGACTTCCTTTGCCAATGTTACACTTGGACTTTGCCTTTACCAAGTGTTCATACTTGGATTTTTTTGGTCACTTAAACACGTTCAAAATTAGATCACAAAGTATTGTCTAACTTAGATGATTATCCAAACATCAAAACATATAAATGCTTGGGGCATTATTGCACTAACAATCTCCCCCTTTTTGATGTTTGGCAATCATTTAAGTTAGGTCTTTAACACATGCACATAATCATATTTCTAATATGAATTCTATCTTAAACATTTCTTCTCCCCCTTTGACATACATCAAAAAGAGAAGGATTCATAAATTTCATGAAAGAATTAAATTTGGTGTAATCTTGAACTAAGGTATAAGATTGAAATTAAGCTCCCCCTTAATCCAAGATATGGTTCATGATGAATGAATAATTTGTGGAGCAAAGCCTAACAAAAGATTGGAGGTTAAATCCTAACTTTTCACCAACAATATAAGTTAAGGGGATGAAAAGATTTATATGATGAAACTCCCCCTAAAACATTGCATCAAACATTCCTAAAAAATTCTTTATACTTAAGATTATCATGCCATAGTTTTATAACATCAAGGATACACTAAACACCAGGAAATAGAGCTATTTTTCAGAAAACACAGTGTATCAGTCGACTGATTTCTGATGCAGTCGATTGCTACGCCCGAATTCCATTTTTCTGATTTTTCAGCTCAACTTCAAAAATGCGCCAAAAATTTTAGAAACATCGAAAAATCATGAAATTTTATGTACACATTTCAAAAATCATTTTCTATCAAGGAAAAATAATTTAAAAAAATATATATTATATAGATTTCAAAAATGATACAATTTTGAAATTTAGCAAAAACTCTAAGTATTTTACAAACTTTGTATCACTTTTGTATTTCACTTGAAAACTATTTTTCAAAGTTTGATAAACATAGTTTAAAATATATTTTATTTGACATTTCCAATCATATTCTTGGAGCTATATGTACATTAATTGTGCATAAGCCTTCCCAATGATTGGTCCAATGAAGGATTAATGTGTCTAGATAGCACTTTGGTTCATAGTAATGCATCATAACAAGCATGATGAACCAAGTGTATCTTCCTAACATCTCACATGTTGTCTAAGTGGCTCAATACAAAAAGCATGGTTTCTTAGGTGTTTTGTGAGATGCTTAAAGGTATAACTCCTAGGATTTCTATAGGATCATGCAAACCTACACTTTTATTCAACTAAGCACATCCCAAGTTCTCTCCTAAGTGATGAAAATTCTACTTCGAGGAGAGGCTTGGTAAAGATGTCGGCTAGGCTGGACTTAGATTCAATGTAATTAAGCTCAATGTCCCCCTTAGCCACATGATCTCTAATGAAGTGATGTTTCACTTCAATGTGCTTGATCCTAGAGTGATGCACCGGATTTTTGGTCAAATTTATGGTACTCACATTATCACAAAATACTTTTATGTTGGAGTAAGATAGCTCATAGTCCTCTAAAGTATGTTTCATCCATAGTAGTTGAGCAACACAACCACCCATAGCCACATACTCGACCTCGGTGGTGGATAGGACAACACAAGGTTGCTTCCTATTACTCCAACTAACTAGGGAGAATCCAAGGAATTGGCATCCACCACTAGTACTCTTCCGATTCAATTTGTAACCGGCATAATCGGAATCGGTGTACCCAACCAAATCAAAAGACCTAGTCCTAGGGTACCATAGTCCTACATTTAGTGTGCCTTTAATATATCTTAAGATTCTCTTAACGTCAACTAAATAAGATTCTTTGGCACATGATTGGTACCTAGCACACATACCAACCACAAATAATATATCGGGTCTACTAGCGGTTAGGTACAAAAGGCTACCAATCATACTCCTATAGAGTGTAAGATCAATTTGTTTTCCTTCATGATCACTATCTATTTTTGTATTGGTTGCCATTGGAGTTAAAACTACCTTAGCATTTTCCAAACCAAATTTCTTAATCATTTCCTTAGCATATTTGGTTTGGTAAATATAAATTCCTTCACTTGTTTGTTTGACTTATAATCCTAGGAACAAATTTAGTTCCCCAACTAGATGTTGGGTTTCCGGCACCGCGGCGAGTGTGTGTTCGAATATGTTTCGTAAACATGTGCACAGCGGAAGAAATAAAAAAATAATAAATCTACATTTATTACAACACACACATCACATGCATGCATAGTATAATATGTGTAGACATAACCGTAAATTTAAATTTTGCAATAAAAGGAAATTTAACTACGTATACCTTACGTATCACGTGTAGCGGGAAAGGCATCAACCGGAACGATCCTCACTAGAATCGTCTCTATCCGTATCCACGCCGAGTATCTTCGGGATGACTTCACCAAGTCACGAGCCTCGTCTTCGTATGGGTTACTAGCCTCGTGTTGAAGATGATGTGATCGAGAGAAGATCACGATCCAAATCCAAATTCGAATCCAAAAATGAGTCCTCAAAACTCGCTTCTCCGGAGAGGTATTCGTCAACCGTTTGATGAATCCTTCGTCCTCCACCTATGAGGATTACCGGAGATCAAATCTCCAGCAAGGCTACCGCTGTCGGATCTCCAAACATCATCCAAACAAAGCTCCGATGAAAGGGAAACAAGCTGTCCAGAAAACTGGACATCTTTGGTGGAGGAGTAAGGGCCGGCCAAAAAGGGTAGGATGAAGCTCACCTTGATGCCGAATCCAAAGGAGATCACCGGAGAGTTGTCGGAGGATCACCGGCCGAAGCTTGGACGCCGGTAACAATTTGGACGACGGCACAAGGGGGTGGGCGGCGGCAATGGAGGTTGGCGCCGACTTCTCCAAGGAGAGGAGGGGGGGGGCGGCAACAATTAGGTCAAGGGATTTTGGATTAGGGCTTAACAAACCCTTAAGCCCTCTTTTATAGAGAACTAATTCTCTTAATGGTTATTGGATCATAACCATAAGGCCCGTTAACCCGCTCCATTAATATAAGTTAAAATAAACCAAACCATGATGGTTTATTTTAAGTTAAAACGAACCGAACCAACTTTGGTTCATTCGTTTAAAATAAACCAAACCCTTTGCTTTATTCTCCTCCATTGGATTAGAACCAAACCATTTTGGTTCATCCATTATGTCTTCATAAGACACGGCCCATCCACGCTTCCATTGCGACGTAAACGATTTCATGCTCGCTTCTTGTTTGGTCCAACCAAACTTAGTTTCTCTCGGTCTGAGAATCTCATTCTCAAGCTCGTTTTAAATCCTTCGGATTACGCTCATTGTGCGTGTGACCAAATAGGTTCTCAGTTTATGTTGGACGTCTATAATTAACCATTAATTATAGAACGATCATGAGTGGCACCTAGTAGTACATCATGATCCCCAATTAACCGAAAAGATCAACGGTTGATCCAGAACTATTTCTGAAACCCTTCAGCAGCTTGAATGAATCGTGCCCCATTCTCTTCACTCATCTTATACCCACTTGGTTCAGGACATGGTCTATAGTGTCAGTCCCCACTAGGCTGACTACGTCACACCTAGCCCAAGTATCATTTCCTCGTCCTATGGATTCTAGTTACTGCACATGTATCGAAGAGTACCTTACTCTAAACATGTAATGCTTTAGCCAAAGACTTTAGTAACAATCCGACGAGAGGCCATGGGTATACATCTCCTCGCAAGGAGTGGTGAATCCTTTATAGGCTATTCAAACACCTTCGATCACTTCGACTTATACCCAATCATCCCGGGTCCACATCTCCTCAGAGATGCTTGCTTAAGATGTCAAAGCATAAGTCTTTATGATCAAGATGACTTGAATACCGCAAGTCAAAGGAACATCGCACTTAAGCTGCAGTAAGAACTTCATTGACATATCTATATATGCAGAGAACCATATGAAGTCTTACGGTTGGTCACTCTAATGAACTAGTTACCATAACTAGCATCCACGATTAACTCCGGACATCACAATGTCTCCAGCCAGTGAGAATCAGCTGCTTGGATACACCAAGGAGTATACCTCGTGCTAGTCTCGACAGAATTGATGGTGTCCAAATCCATCAATTCATCGACCAGGGATAATTCTGATACATCACAATTACACATGTAGAGATACTCACTAGTTGTGATCCAATCACAAATTCTCTCATGCTGTGAGTCGTATCGCGGACATTCAGTAAATGAGTTTAAGATCCAATCAAATACATGAAACCATGTATACTCAAATAGTGAATCTTCATTTATCATATAAATGGTTCATACATAAGGCGATTGCCTTAGGACATCTCTCATATTTTACTAACAGACTCCCACTTGGCCTAATGCCAATCGCTACGGTATCCAATACCATAAGCTGTAACATGACCCTCAAACTTACTTTGAGGTAATGCCTTAGTCAAAGGATCCGCTAAGTTCATTTCAGTGGGAATTTTCTCGATTTGTATTTCTTTCCTACTGATGATCTCTCTGATAAGATGATAGCGGCGAAGCACATGTTTGGATCATTGATGAGACCTTGGCTCTTTGTTGTCACAGTAGATCGGTATTGATTAAACAATGGCTAGAATCACACCAAGTTCATAAATGAACTTCTTGATCCAAACCGCTTCCTTTGCTTCTTCCGAAGCTGCAATGTATTCTGCCTCAGTGGTAGAATCCGCTACAGTATCTTGTTTGGAACTTTTCCAACTCACTGCACCCCCATTCAAGGTGAACACGTATCCAAACTGAGACCTGGAATCATCCTTGTCTGTCTGGAAGCTGGCATCCGTATACCCACGTATCACCATGTCCCCTTCTCTATATATTAGAAACACATCCTTAGTTCTTCTTAAGTACTTAAGGATTGTCTTAACAGCCACCCAATGATCCATTCCTGGATAAGACTAGTATCTGCTCGTGACACTCAGAGCATATGATACATCGGGCCTCGTATATAACATAGCATACATGATAGATCCTATTGCGGATGCATAGGGAATCTTACTCATGCAAATCCTCTCGTCTTCTATGCACAGACACATATACTTCGAAAGGTGTAGCCCATGCCTGATGGGTAGGAAACCTTTCTTGAATTCTGACATGCTAAACCTCTTTAGCACTCGGTCTATATATGTAGACTGCGAAAGACCAAGCAACCATTTCGATCTATCTCTATAGATCTTAATCCCGAGGATGTAGGTTGCTTCTCCCAGGTCTTTCATGGAGAATGTCTTGGATAACCAAACCTTAACTGACTGTAAGATTGAAACATCGTTTCCTATAAGTAATATGTCATCGACATACAATACTAGGAACACGACTGCACTCCCACTAACCTTCTTGTACACACAAGGTTCGTCTGGATTTTGTGAGAAATCAAACTTTTTGATTGTCTCATCAAAATGGATATTCCAGCTCCTGGATGCTTGCTTCAATCCATATATGGACTGTCGCAATTTGCATACCTTGGTTTTATCAACCGATGTGAAACCCTCAGGCTGTATCATATACACGTCCTCAAGCAGGTTTCCGTTAAGGAAAGTTGTTTTCACATTCATCTGTCATATCTCATAATCATAATGAGCCGCTATGACCAGGAGCATCCGAATGGATTTAAGCATAGCTACAGGCGAATAGGTTTCGTCATAATCAACACCTTGTTTTTGACGATATCCTTTCGCCACTAATCTAGCTTTATAGGTAATCACATTACCATCCATGTCGGTTTTCTTCTTGAAAACCCACTTGCACCCTATAGGCTTGATGCCTTCAGGTGGGTCAACCAAGTTCCAAACTTGGTTTTCATACATGGAATCCATTTCCGACTTCATGGCTTCAAGCCACTTATCCCTTTCTGAACTTGTCATCACTTCTTCATAACTGGTAGGCTCCTCATCATCAATGAGTAACACGTCGTTCGATTCACTTACGAGAAATCCATATCTCTCAGGAATGTTGCGTGTTCTACTAGATCTATGAAGATGTGGTGTTACAGTAGGTCCAGCCGATTGCTCATCACTATGAGTTATCGACTGTTGTGCTTCACCAGGTATCTCATCAATGTCTATTTGAGTCTCTCGAGCCTCCTCAAGCTCGACGACACTCCCACTATTTTCTTGCAAGAGAAACTCTTTCTCTAGAAACACAGCATGCTTTAAAACAAACACCTTTTGTTCCACAGGATGATAGAATTGGTAACCCCTTGTTTCCTTAGTGTATCCAATAAATAGACATTTATCAGACTTAGCATCCAATTTGTCTGATACAGTCCGCTTCACATAAGCAGGACAACCCCATATCTTCAAGTAAGATACATGAGGTTTCTTACCATTCCATATTTCATATGGAGTAGTAGAGACTATCTTGGTTGGCATTCTGTTTAACAAGTAAACATCTGTCTGAAGTGCATAGCCCCAAAAGGACTTGGGAAGATTTGCATGATTCATCATTGACCTGACCATGTCCAACAAGGTCCGGTTACGCCTCTCAGATACACCATTATGTTGTGGTGTATATGGCGGAGTCCATTGAGACAATATACCATTGTCTCTTAGATAATCAAGAAACTCTTGACTTAAGTATTCACCACCTCGATCCGATCGAAGTATTTTAATACTCTTGTCATGTTGTTTCTCTACTTCATTTATGAATTCTTTGAACCTTTCAAAGGCTTCATACTTGTGTTTCATCAAGAACACATACCCAAACCGTGAGTGATCATCGGTGAAGGTAATGAAGTAGCTATAGCCTCCTAAAGCTTGAGTTGACATAGGTCCACATACATCAGTATGTATCAGACCTAGTAACTCTCCCACTCGTTCACCTTTTCCTGAAAAAGGTAACTTAGTCATCTTGCCTTTTAAGCATGATTTGCATGTATCGTATGAATCCAATTCAAACAATTCCAGAATTCCACATCGGTGTAATTCGGACATACGTTTCTTGCTTACATGGCCAAGACGGCAATGCCACATGTAGGAGTCTAATCGATTATCCTTTCGAGCACGCTTGTTGCTCGCTTCGATATTGAAAATGTCACTGGATACGTCCAACGTATAAATGTCATTTCTCAAAGTTCCAGTTCCATAAAGTACGCCATTCAAAGTTATATAACAACAATTGTTACTAAACGTCAAATGGAAACCATTTCTATTTAAGCAGGAAATAGGAACAATGTTCTTTATTAGAGAAGGAATACAATAGCAATTGTCCAGTTCCAAGACTAGTCCACTAGGGAGCTTCAACAAATAAGTTCCGATGGCGACCGCAGCAACCTTTGCTCCATTGCCAACTCGCAAATTTGACTCCCCTCTGACGAGTCTTCTTCTATTCCTTAGCCCCTGTATGTCATTACATATATGTGAGTCACACCCAGTATCCAATACCCAAGTGTCTAAGGAAATAGAATGACAATCAATAACGAAGATACCTGAAGAGGATGGGACATCGGATGCCTTCTTCTACTTCATGGACTCAAGATAAATCTTGCAGTTTCTTCGCCAGTGGCCTTCCTTGCCACAGTGATGGCAAGTGCCCTTTTGTGCTGGTTCTGCCTTCTTTTCCTTCTTGTTCTTCCCTTTCTTATGTTCTTTTGCCTTCCTCTTAGAACCTTTCTTTGAGGAATCAACTAATAGTACCGCCTTCTCCTCATACTTCACAGAAGGCTCCACAGTCTTCAGCATATTGAGGAGCTCAGGAATAGTGGATTCTAATTTGTTCATCTGATAGTTCATCATAAATTGTGAGAAACTCTTGGGAAAATAATGCAGAATTAAGTCAATACTTAATTCATGATCCATCACAAACCCGAGGGTGGCTAGCCGCTCGATGTACCCGTTCATCTTTAGCACAAACTGCACTACAGACGAACCTTCTTGCATCTTCGTGGTGAAGAGGAGCACGAGACTTGAACCTTCTGGATCTCGCTTGCTCATCAAACAACTCATGAAGATGGAAGACCATGGTATTAGCATCCATATGCTCATCTTTGGTTTTGGCTCGTACCATCGCAGCTAGCATGATGCAACTCGCCAGCTCAGAATCTGCCACATGCTTCTGATAGACCAACATTTGGTCTGGAGTTGCATCGTCCTTAGGACGGTTGGGAAGAGGCTCTTCAAGGACATATGCTAGCTTTTCCGTCTTGAGAATAATTCTCAGGTTTCTAAGCCAGTACAGGAAGTTAGGCCTAGTCAATTTGTTTGAATCCAAAATAGTGTGCAAATTCAAAGACGTCATGATCAATCGATTGACCTAGAAATACAAAACGAGCATATATGAGAAAATGATTTTAAAATGCATCAATATACATTTATAAATCCCATTCATTTTTCGAATTTCAAAAACCCCAAAATCACTTCGGGAGATCGTAGGTCCATCTCCGAATGGGCTGATATCCATCATAGATATGAACAACCTTGGAGAGAGTCCAACAAGTCATTCATAACTATGATGGTAGGTATCAACTATACCGATTGCATATCACGTATATGCAACTATCAATATGTGCTATCAACTAATTGAATGTTCACACATACATCGGGTTGTTAACACATTAACAAGTATGCATCATATGCATAGCACCCAACTTCACCTCCCTTTACATCGACCTTGGAGAGAGTCCAACAAGCCGATGCTCCAGGTTAAAGCCAACCCATTAATCAAGAAATAGTTTTAATATGGTTAGAGTGCATTCAACCAATTAGCCCGGCTTGGAGAGAGTCCAACAACCAAAGCTAACGATTGACCTCTGACTCTTACCATATTAGTATTAAACTATTCCATGGTTTGAACATATTCGGGTTCGAGCCGGGCTTGGAGAGAGTCCAACAACCCGAACAAGAAACGGAACTCTGGTTCTAACCATATTAATGGAAGGTGTAGGCTTTAATATTGAGTTAGGGTTTTTATGTCTCATCCTCTTTGCATGCAAATAACTATTATCTACATGGCATGGCATACATAACATACATCTACATGTCACGACACGCATGACATAATGATATGCATCTAATGCAATTACATGATATACAATTATGTCATGTACAATATTTCTTTATATGTCATAACTATTTATGGAAATAAAATATGTTTAAGATTTGATTCTCCAAATCAAATCATGATTAAATTAGGAAACAAATTTCCAAATCTAATCACATATTTTATTTGTGGAAATAGTTGATTAAGGAAAGTCAATTTAGGAAACCAATTTCCTAAATCATCAAAACTACTTATGAAAATAAAATATTTTAAGATTTGATTTCCCAAATCAAATCATGATTAAATTAGGAAACAAATTTCCAAAATCTAATTAAATATTTTATTTATGGAAAATATCAATTTCCATAAATACTTCCAACTTTCCAAAAGTGGAAGATTTCCATAAATACTTCTAGACTTTCCAAAATTGAAAAAATTCCATAAATACTTCTAACTTTCCAAAAGTAGAAAATTTCCAGAAATATCATTATGACTATCGCAAAACAATTTTACGATTATGTCGAAACACAACCTGGGCACTGATACCACTGTTGGGTTTCCGGCACCGCGGCGAGTGTGTGTTCGAACAAGTTTCGTAAATATGTGCACAGCGGAAGAAATAAAAAAATAATAAATCTACATTTATTACAACACACATCACACGCATGCATAGTACAACATGTGTAGACATGACCGTAAATTTAAATTTTGCAATAAAAAAAAATTTAACTACGTATGCCTTACGTATCACGTGTAGCGGGAAAGACATCAACCGGAACGATCCTCACTAGAATCGTCTCTATCTGTATCCATGACGAGTATCTTCGGGATGACTTCACCAAGTCACGAGCCTCGTCTTCATACGGGTTACTAGCCTCGTGTTGAAGACAATGTGATCGAGAGAAGATCACGATCCGAATCCAAATTCGGATCCAAAAACGGGTCCTCAAAACTCGCTTCTCCGGAGAGGTATTCGTCAACCGTTTGACGAATCCTTCGTCCTCCACCTATGAGGATTACCGGAGATCGAATCCCCGGCAAGGCTACCACTGTCGAAGCTCCAAACGTCGTCCAAATGATGCTCCGATGAAAGGGAAACAAGCTGTCCAGAAAACTGGACAGCTTTGGTGGAGGAGTAAGGGCCGGCCAAAAAGGGTAGGATGAAGCTCACCTTGATGCCGAACCCAAATGAGATCACCGGAGAGTTGCCCGAGGATCACCGACCGAAGCTTGGACGCTGACAACAATTTGGACGGCGGCACAAGGGGGTGGGCGGCGGCAATGGAGGTTGGCGCCGACTTCTCCAAGGAGAGGAGGGGGGGCGGCAAAAATTAGGTCAAGGGCTTTTGGATTAGGGCTTAACAGACCCTTAAGCCCTCTTTTATAGAGAACTAATTCTCTTAATGGTTATTGGATCATAGCCATAAGGCCCGTTAACCCGCTCCATTAATATAAGTTAAAATAAACCAAACCATGATGGTTTATTTTAAGTTAAAATGAACCGAACCAACTTTGGTTCAATCGTTTAAAATAAACCAAACCCTTTGGTTTATTCTCCTCCATTGGATTAGAACCAAACCATTTTTATTAATCCATTATGTCTTCATAAGACACGGCCCATCCACGCTTCCATTGCGACTGAAATGCTTTCATGCTTGCTTCTTGTTTGGTCCAACCAAACTTAGTTTCTCTCGGTCTGAGAATCTCATTCTCAAGCTCGTTTTAAATCCATCGGATTACGCTCGTTGTGCGTGCGACCAAATAGGTTCTTGGTTTATGTTGGCCATCTATAATTAACCATTAATTATAGAACGATCATGAGTGGCACCTAGTAGTACATCATGATCCCCAATTAATCGAAAAGATCAACGGTTGATCCAGAACTATTTCTGAAACCCTTCAACAACTTGAATGAATCGTGCCCCATTCTCTTCACTCATATTATACCCACATGGTTCAGGACATGGTCTATAGTGTCAGTCCCCACTAGGCTGACTACGTCACACCTAGCCCAAGTATCATTTCCTCGTCCTACGGATTCTAGTTACTGCACATGTATCGAAGAGTACCTTACTCTAAACATGTAATGCTTTGGCCAAACACTTTAGTAACAATCAGATGAGAGGCCATGGGTATACATCTCCTTGCAAGGAGTGGTGAATCCTTTATAGGCTATTCAAACACCTTCGATCACTTCGACTTATACCCAATCATCCTGGGTCCACATCTCCTCAGAGATGCTTGCTTAAGATGTCAAAGCATAAGTCTTTATGATCAAGATGACTTGAATACCGCAAGTCAAAGGAATATCGCACTTAAGCTGCAGTAAGAACTTCATTGACATATCTATATATGCAGAGAACCATATGAAGTCTTACGGTTGGTCACTCCAATGAACTAGTTACCATAACTAGCATCCACGATTAACTCCGGACATCACAATGTCTCCAGCCAGTGAGAATCAGCTGCTTGGATACACCAAGGAGTATACCTCGTGCTAGTCTCGACAGAATTGATGGTGTCCAAATCCATCAATTCATCGACCAGGGATAATTCCGATACATCACAATTACACATGTAGAGATACTCACTAGTTGTGATCCAATCACAAATTCTCTCATGTTGTGAGTCGTATCGCGGACATTCAGTAAATGAGTTTAAGATCCAATCAAATACATGAAACCATGTATACTCAAATAGTGAATCTTCATTT
Organism: Wurfbainia villosa; assembly: GCA_025175895.1. Classification (NCBI taxonomy): domain Eukaryota; kingdom Viridiplantae; phylum Streptophyta; class Magnoliopsida; order Zingiberales; family Zingiberaceae; genus Wurfbainia; species Wurfbainia villosa. Next base: position 40,732,063 of record CM046006.1, read on the forward strand.
ATCATATAAATGGTTCATACATAAGGCGATTGCCTTCGGACATCTCTCATATATTACTAACACTAGACTCATCTCAAACTCATTTTCCATAAAGTCTTGAAGGAATTTATCATTTGTTGACCCAAAGATAATGTCATCAACATATACTTGGGCTACAAAGATGTCCTTTGATGTTGACTTTATAAATAGAGTTTGATCTACATTACCCCTCCTAAAGTCCTTAGAGATTAAGAAAGATGATAATCTTTCATACCAAGCCCGGGGATCTTGTTTCAAATCATACAAAGCTTTCCTAAGCTTGTATACATGGTTTGGATAGTCCATATTCTCAAACCCGGGAGGTTATTCTATATATACCTCTTCCTTAATGAACCCATTTAGGAATGCTGATTTTACATCCATTTGATGAAGTTTGAAACCCATATAAGAGGCATACCCTAATAGGATCCTAATAGACTCTAACCTAGCAACCGGGGCATATGTTTCATCATAGTCAAGTCCTTCAACTTGATTAAAGCCCCTTGCAACTAATCTTGCCTTATTCCTAGTAATATTTCCTTGGTCATCTAGTTTGTTCCTAAAGACCCATCTTGAAGTAATGATGGTGTTGTCATTAGTTTTAGGAACTAACTCTCATACTTGACTCCTTTCAAATTTAGCCAATTCATCTTGCATTGCTAAGATCCAATCCGGATCAAGTAATGCATCATTGATTGTTTTGGGCTCAATTTGAGAGATTAGGGCTATATGACTAGAGGGATCCCTATGAAATGACCTAGTCCTAATACCTTGAGATAATTCACCTACAATTTGATCTAGAGGATGATTTTGATGAACTCTTATTGTTCTAGGAGGTGTATTAAATTGAGTTTGATCATGATTATCCTCAACCCTTCTTTCATCATTGGAATCACCTCTTACTCCCCCTTGATTCAATTCTCCCCCTTGATCATTACCCCCTAAATTTAAATCTTGAAATTTTTGGATAATTTCTTGATTTTTGTCATTGATATCATCATCAATGGGGGATTTCCTAGGGTATGTATTAGAGGTTTCATCAAATTGGACATTTAAAGATTCCTCAATCTTTTGAGTTCTTTTATTATAAACTCTATATCCTACACTAGTGGATGAGTATCCAACTAGGATTCCTTCATCCGCTTTGGACTCAAATTTACCTAGGTTGTCTTTGGTGTTTAAAATATAGACTTTGCATCCAAAGACCTTAAAATAGTGAATTGTTGGAATTGTACCATTCCATAATTCAAATGGGGTTTTTCCTAAAAACCTATGAATTAAAACCCTATTTTGGATATAGCAAGCGGTGTTGACCGCTTCCGCCCACTAGTAGCTAGGTAAAGAGTATGCATTAAGCATAGTCCTAGCGGCTTCTTGTAGGGCACGATTTTTCCTTTCCACACCCCCATTTTGTTGGGGTGTTCTAGGACAAGAAAATTCATGTTTGTACCCTTGTTCTAGGCAAAAGGTCGAGAAGTTAGATTTCTCAAATTCTCCACCATGATCACTACGGATCCGATTGATTTTAAGTTTTCTTTCATTCTCTACTCTCTTGCTAAATTCTATGATTATTCCTAGGGTTTCATCCTTATTTTTCATGAAAAATACCCAAGTAAATCTAGAAAAATCATCTACTATCACTAAGCAATATTTACTACCAATCATAGAAGGAGTACTATGACAATCAAATAAGTCAATATGCAATAGTTCTAAAGGTAAAGCGGTACTAAGTAAAGTTTTACCTTTGTGTGATGTTTTTGATTGCTTCCCCTCTTGGCATGCATCACACATTTTGTCCTTGAGATACTTGACTTTTGACAACCCCTTGACTAACTTCATTTTGGCTATTTTGGCAATGTTCTTCATATCGATGTGCCCTAGCCTCCTATGCCAAAGACAACTCTCTTCTTCTTTTGCAATAAGACACTTAGTAGAAGCATTAGTAGCATAGGATAAATCAACATAGTATATATTTGATTTCCTAAAGCCTACTAACATGCAATCATTTAAAGTTTTGTGTCTTATGAAACATTTTGAAGAATCAAATTGAACCTCAAAATTGGCATCACATAGTTGACTTACACTAAGCAAATTAAATTTCATATTTTTAACTAATAACACTTTATGAATGGAAAGGTTGGGGGATACCTCAATTGTGTCTTTTCCTAGAATCTTAAGTTTACCACTATTTCCAAAAGACACCTTCCCCTTGCTAGTGTGGTTGATGGTGGAAAATTTCCTCTCATCACCGGTCATGTGTTTTGAGCACCCACTATCAACAATCCATAAGCTTGGTTCTTCTACCTATACAACATGAACATGCCTTGTGTTTCTTCTTTCCCATCTATGGAGTAGTTTCTTCGATTCTAGGATTAGGGAGTAGCTTGTGTGCATATGACATGCTGCTTCAAATTGAATTCTATTATTGAGTTTGAATTTACAATTGGAATTTGTTTAGATCGATATCTATGTGTATTTGGTTTTCTATCTCCTGTGCTTAGCCTATACGAGGGGTGACAACCCTCGTATCTAAGATTTAAGGGATTTATACGAGGAACCTAGGGGTTAGCCTCATCTCTTGTAACCGTGGGTAAAAGGATACGATAAAACTGGAAATGGTTCGTCGCAGGGATTGATTCGGCATCCTCGTACCACCTATCCAGTCCTTGTAAGGCAGAGATAGCTCCCGATAGATGCGGTGGCTCATCGAGAGAGTGTATGATGTCCCTTCCACAAGACCATAGTTAAACGTTTAGACAATGCCCAGTTGATAGCATGTCTTGCGACACACAAGCGAAATAGAAGTCCTAGAATCCCTTTAAAAGATCTCACGGCAACCTCCTTTCTTCCTCTGTGTGACATCGTATTGAGTAGGACCACCGATAACCCTCACATTCACAACTCCTTAGAGTCTAGTCCCGAACAATTACACCCACTGAACAAATCGATACTCGAATCTCAGTCCCTATGGATCGATAATATTTTTATTACTTGACGACATCCGTGCACTTGCGGGCGTTGAGTGTGAGCGCGTGCTTCGAGTCCTCGACGGTCTCGTCGCGAGATTTGAAGTCGCATTCGTGTGCATCACCAAGTAGATGGGCGTGAGATGTTAGGACCTTACTCCTGGTTCTAGATGTAGACTTAGTGCATCACATGAATCACGGAGTATAATTACATAAATTAACCAACTTTAATCAGGGCTTGTTGATCATTGCATATCAACCGAGTCAAATAGAGTTGAACAGTCAAATAGATGAGCTTATGTTTAAACTACTATTTTCAAAATTTATTTTTAACATGCTTGGACTTAATACTTATTTTTCAACTTATGTTTTTCCAAAATCCCCCGTTCTTTTTCGATTTATGGCAAAAGGGGGAGAAAATCCAAAGTCAAGTGATCAATTTTTCGTAAATATTGACTTAACTTAACTTTTCGAAACTTAACTTTCTTAATTGAGAAAGGCCAGGGTTAAGGAATCAAGTTTTGATATCTTAACTTAAACTTATTTTAAACACTAAGGCCAATATTAGTAGTACGCATCAAGGGGGAGGATTAAAATTATTTCTCAAGTACTCACTCTCGGTCAAGGGGGAGCACTTGAAAAAGGTTTTTCATACTCCTACTTAACTTACTAAACTAAGTATACTCATTCCTTCATATTCATGTTTTATGTTATTCACTTTTTATGTACTTAATTTATTTACTTAACTTTGTGCTGGTTTGCCATAAATCAAAAAGGGGAAGATTACTGGTGCAGTAGGCACCTGAATTGAACATGAGTTTTGATTATAGCAAATACACAAAGTTAAGTTCACTTTGTTATCTCACGAGCTGAATCAAGTGTGCAAAATTGCTAAGCTAAGCCGAAGGTCAGTGACACTCAGAGGGAACTGTGGTGGTCGGGCAACACCGGGAGGACTTCGGAGAGAGCCGAGGAACTCGGGTGTAGACCAGAAGCGACTCAAAGGTAAAGGTTGAGGTAAGCTCATGTGAGTGAGTGTAAGCAAGGTCGTGTCCTCCGTACGGGGACATCCTTAGGTGTCGATCCAACCAAGACTTCCCATGGAAGGTCTAAGTCGAGATCGGATGGGAAATGACCATCAAGCTTACTTATACTAACTGCATTTTCGAGCTAACTCTTCATTGCAGTTAGAAACCCTACCATCAGTCGACTGATGGCTTGTATTAGTCGACTGATGGCTTGTATTAGTCGACTGATGCCTCCATCAGTCGACTAATAGGGTTGATCAGTCGACTACTGGTCAAGGATCAGCCTCGAGGAGAGTCAAATCTTATCACCATTTCTCAAGGGCTAGGTGGCATCACCTCATGAAACCTCATCTCAACGATTAGGGTTTCACAAGGCTATAAAAGTAGGGGTTCTCCACCCCTTTTCCATCATTCAAATTGCTCCAAAATGCTCTCGCAACGCCGCTCTCCTATGACGACTCTACTATGCCAAAGTGTCGCCGGAATGACGACGACTCAACCTTAGCTCAAGATCTTCTTCGTCGTCGGTATAAACATCTTTATTTAGAGTCTTAATTGCACATTCTTTTTATTTTCGGAGCTTTAATCGTAACAAGGAGAGGGAGAGTGTCCCTCTACCATGAGTTTTATTGTTTTCTTGTAATCGTTCACTCCTACCTCTAACGAGGAGGAGTATTTTAGTGGATTGCCTTTCGTACATGGTCTAGGACCATTAGGGCCTTGGATTAGCAGTCGAAGGCTATGAACCAAGTAAAAAGAAATAGTGTTTTTTAGTTTCCGCTGTGCATTTCTTTATTGCTCGTATTTTATATCGAACGAACGAAAAGTTTTCACATGCGCTATTCACCCCCCCCCCTCTAGTGCTCAAATCGATCCAACAGGTAGCTCGAAATAAAAACAATATAAGTGAATTCGATGGTCACTTATCGTCCGATCTCGACCTAGACCTTCCTTGAGAAGTCTTAGTCAGATCGCCGTCTAAGGATTTCCCCGTACGGATGACCCGGCCTTACATTCACTCACACACGAGATTACCTTAGGTCCTTTTGTGACTTGCAGCTTTGCTTTAGATCTCCACCTAGGTTCTTCGACTCCCTCTGAAGTTTTTCCGGTGTCACCCTACCACCACGGTTTCCCGACTCAGGATTCTCCGAGTGTCGCCGACCTTCAACTCAGCTTAACCATTCCTGCACACTTAGTTCAGCTCGTTAGACAACAATATGACCTTAGCTTTGGGTCTTTGCCATAATCAAAATATAGGTTCTATTATCTGGTGCTTATTGCACCAATAATCTCCCGTTTTTTTTATCTATGGCAAACTGACACAAAGTTAAGGAAAAAATTAACGCATAAGAGTGAAATGATTATTATGAATATGAAATAAGCATAAATTTTGGAAGAAGCATAAATTCATAACTTAGTAAGTTAGTGTGAGTAACTCAAGTAAGTTAGCATAAGTAGGAGTATGAGTAAAACTCTTTTTCAAGTCCTCCCCCTTGAGGTAACCTCCCCCTTGACCTTAGGTGAGTACTTGAAAAAGGATCTTAGCTCTCCCCCTTAACGGTTACAACTTAAAAAGTTAAGTAATCAAGATTACTTAACATTGGCCTAAATGTATAAGTTATGTTTAACTTAAGTTATCAAAAATTAATTTTTGATCTCTTAACTTTGGCCTTTTTCTCCCCTTGTTACCATAAAAGAAAGTTAAGTTAAGTGAGTGTCACTTACTTAACTTTGGCTCGATGGTTTTAAGTTTAGATTTAAGTTAAGTTATCAAAAGAAATTTTTGATCCCTTAACTTTGGCCTTTTTCTCCCCGTTTTGCCATAAATCCAAAGTGTGGGGGTTTATATAAAAATCTTTTTCGAAACATAGTGATAAGTTTTATAAGTCCAAGCATATACCTATTAGATTTTGAAAATAATACTTTAAACATAAACTTCACTAATAGAATGTTCAACTCTATTTGAATTAATTGATATAGAATGATCAATAAGTCCTGATTAGAGTTCGTTAATTTAGATAATTATACTCCATGGTTCATGTCGATGCACTAGATCTACATCTGGAACCAGGAGTAAGGTCCTAACATCTCACGCCCATCTAAGTGACTAAATATACAAACACATTAGTCCTATGTGTTGTAAGATGTATTGGCTCCTTAAATTTATAGGTGCATACTTTCTAGGGTAAGCCCTAGGCTAGTTCCATTTTGCATGAAAAGTAAAAATAGAATAGAGTATAATAAAAATATAAGTTTTAAGTCCTACTCTATTATGCACATACCTAATTTTCATCTAAGCAGACTAAACTCTACTTCAGGTAAGGGCTTAGTAAATAGGTCTGCTAGGTTCGATTTGGACTCCACATATTCGAGTTGTATGGTCCCACTTGCTACATGTTCTCGAATAAAGTAGTATTTGACCTCTATATGTTTGGTTGATTAAATTAATTGAACTAATGTTATCGATGTAAATTTTAGTGTTGTTAATGTTTAAGTTAGAGTCTTGGAGAGTGTGTTTCATCCAAAGAAGTTGAGCGACACACTCACCCATTACGACATATTCGACTTCGGTGGTAGATAAGGCAACACAGTGTTGCTTTCTACTACACCAACTAACTAGACTTGAACCAAGAAGTTGACAACAACCACTCGTGCTCTTTCTATCGAGTTTACTACCGCATAATCCAAGTCGGAGTAGCCAATTAGTTTGAACTCAGTAGATCTAGGGTACCAAATTTCTACGTTTAGTGTACCCTTTAGGTATCTAAGGATGAGTTTAACCGGCATTAGGTGTGACTCATTAGCACAAGTTTGAAATCTTGCGCACATACTCACTGCGAAGTGTATATCGGGTCGACTTGCAGTGAAGTACAGAAGACTACCTATCGCACTCCTATAGTATTTTAGGTCTATTGGTTTTCCATCTAAGTCTTCTCCTATATTGGCATTTGTAGCCATCGGTGTATTTATTACCTTAGCATTTTGCATTCCAAATTTATTAATTAATTCCTTAGTGTATTTATGTTGGTGTAGGTAAATTCTCTCCTTAGTTTATTTAATTTGTAAACCTAGGAAAAATATTAATTCTCCTACTAAGTTCATTTCAAATTCACTTTCCATTAGTGAAATGAACTCATTTAATAAGATTGAGTTGGTTGTTCCAAATATTATATCGTCTATATAAATTTGGGCAATAAATATTTCTTTGCCAACGGATTTTACGAAGAGAGTTGGGTCGACTAAGTCTTGGCTAAACCCTTTAGACTTGAGATAAATGGAAAGCCTTTCATACCAAGCTCTAGGAGCTTGTTTTAGTTCATATAAGGCTTTCTTAATTCTAAAAACATGGTCGGGTTTGTCTAAGTTTTTGAATCTTGGGGGTTGGCTAACGTAGACTTCTTCCTTAATGAGACCATTTAAAAACGGTGACTTCACATCCATTTGAAATAGTTTAAATCCTCGATGTGCGGCGTAGGCTAATAACATTCTGATTGATTCTAGTCTAGCTACGGGGGCATAGGTTTCGTCATAATCCAACCCCTCTACCTGACTAAAACCTTTTGCGACCAATCTCTCTTTATTTCTAACTACTTCACCTTTGTCATCAAGTTTGTTTCGGAATACCCACCTTGTTCCAATGATCATTTTATCTTTAGGCGGGGATACTAATTCCCAAAGTTCATTCCTAGTGAATTGAGCTAGCTCTTCTTGCATAGCAATAATCCAATCGGGATCAAGAAGAGCTTATTCAATTGATTTGGGTTCGATTTTCAAGATTAAAGAAATTTGACTAAGGTTTCTGTATGATGCTCTAGTTCGAACCCCTAGGTTGGGATCACCTATCACTTGATCGATAGGATGATTCGATTGTAACCTAGACTGACTCGGGTTAGGATTTATACTAGACTCATTTTCATGGTCAGATTCGGGTCTAGTATTAATCGGTTCATCGATTGGTTCTACTACGGGTTTTGTGGCTTTATCTCCTTTGTCGAATACAACATTAATGGTTTTTTCAATTTTAAGGGTTTCATTATTGTAGACTCTATAGGCTCTACTTATGGTTGAATATTCTAAGAATATTCTGGTATTTGTTTTAGAGGTGAATTTGCCTAGGTAGTGTTAGGACATGTGCGCCCGCTAGAGGGGGTGAATAGCGTTTCGTCGTCGGATGATGAAATTTGATCGTGTGCTTGTCTACAACACTTGTTATATGCAGCAGAATATACAATAATAAAATAAATACAACAATAGCACAAGCACAACATGACAATATAACGTGGTTCGGAACCGTATGGTTTATACTCCACAGATTGAGCTCAAATGAGCTCTAGTGATGCACACGCAACCACTAATCAATAACTCCTTCTCGGAACAATTCAGAGGTGGAGAAAACCTCTTACAATGGTTCTTACAACAATAAGAATGAAATATAAGCAATTACAAATGAAATACAATAAAAGAATGCAAAGAAAACTTTACAATCGATCTTTTGAAAGCTTGCTTGTTTGGCTGCTAGATGTAGGGTCACGGTTGGCCGGGTAGAGGGGGTGAATAGCCCTCAATCGTCGTACGATGGAATATGATCGTTCTTGTTGCATGCTCGTCTACAATTGTCGTTAGCGCAACGGAATAATAATAAGAATGAAACTAACAACAATACATAATCACACAACACAAGATATACGTGGTTCGGAACCGAATGGTTCCTACTCCACGGGAGAGCTCACCGAGCTCTAGTTATGCGCACGACAATAACTAAACTCCTTCTCGACAATACGTCGGAGGTGGAGAAACCTTGTACAAGCTATTACAACAGTAATACTACAAGAAATATAAAGACACTAAGAAATATAAGTAAAGAACGCTTTACAACTCTTTGCTTTGAATGCTTTCTTGTTGCTTGCTTTAGTTGGCTCTTGAAGGACTGGAATGCAGCAGCAATTCCCCTTCAAAGTCTCCCTTAAAGTCTTGGCGAAATCCTCCATCTTGTGCTACATTTATAACCTGTATCAAGCTGATTTCCCACCCAGCAGTCGATTACCAAAAGACCCCAGTCGATTGCCCCTGTAGTCGTTGTCTCACAACGGCCAGATCCACGTTGGACAAGTTCCAACGGATCACCTACTAGTCGACTGATCATGCTCATCAATCAACTGGTGACCTAGTAGTCGACTGCCCAGTTAGCTACGGAGCATTCTGTGCTCGCGACATTCCCATCGATCATTGCCATCCCTTAGCGATCATTGCTAGCATCACATCGATCATTGCCGACATCATCATTGCAGTCCATGGCGATCCGCCAAGCAAAAGCTGATCTAACACGGTCGAACCTAGTCGACTTGGATCACCGAAGCACTTGTGTCACCGATCGCTATCGGGAAAAATCTCAAACACCAAGTTGTTTAAGCATCCGACCGTCGGGTAAACCCTCAAACATCAAGTTTAAGCCTCCGACACTCAGTCTTAGCCACTTGGCCAAGTCCACCTTATCCCTCATGGAGTTCCCCACCGAAGCTCTCTTCCCTCGGCCTATGTCCCTCGAATGCGCCAAGTGCACGGCTTTGCAACGTCATCCTTCACGTCTCATGCCCTGGAAGTATACTTCCCTTTGGCCTCACTCCATTCGCTCCCCGTCCGGCGGTCCCTCAGATGCACCAAGCGCACGGCTTCGCAATGCCATCTTTCACCGACTCAAGGACTCCGAGCCTAGTGAACTTGCCAAGTTCTCAAGACTTCCCACATGCACCAAGCGTACGACTTCGCAATGCATTTCTCACCAAGCACCAAGCGCACGGCTTCGCAATGCTTTGGATTTTTCCACACCAAGCCCCATGCTTGGATTTTCCATGTCAACTCCATGTTGGACTTTCCCATGACAATCCCATGTCATAAGTTTTGTTTATCATTAAAATACTGCTCGAGTCAAACTCGAGTCAACCTGGGCCGATTGCACCAAAAATCTCCCCCTTTTTGATGATTGACAAAACTACCATCTCAAGTCTACCAATTCTCCCATATTGGCAATTCTCATATCCCAATGAGAATTCCAACGAACCCTAATTGGTAACTTGGTAACTTCTCCCCCTTTTTGACATTACATCAAAAAGGTCCTCACCAAGGGTATGAATGTCTCATATCCCAATGAGATTTTACAATCTCTCCCTTAGAGGAACACATGCCTACAATCTTTCTAGTGATCCCATATCACTTAAAGAGAGGCAACCCAATTTTCCTCCCATGAGGAAATACTCATCCATCTTCTCATGATGGATACCTCCCCCTAGAGGCTTGCTCCCCCTTGACCATTGCACCAACAATATCCTTGGAGAGTCCCTAAGCCAATAGGAACATTTAACCAATCAAAATTAAGGCAAAGTTCAACAATGAACTCTCATCCACCTTAAAATTGATACTCTCCCTAAACACTTCTCCTAATCCATATCCAATGGATTTCCACCATTTCAAATGCTCTCCCAAGCATGTCCTAGGGTTAAGAGTGGTTAGGGAACCAAAACATAGCTGAACATAGGCCTAACCATCAAGGTTTACCCAAAATCAGCATGGGCGAATTGAAACTAATTATTTGCCACCCCATCGATCATCGGCCACGAGGCGGTCGATAATCATTTGTAGTTTTTTGAATTTCAGAAATGAATTTCTAAAATTCATAAGTAAATATACATAAGTTGATAAATCTTGAAACTTGGTATGTATATTACTTATCACAATCATTATGGGTGAAAAATATTGGAAAATTATTTTATCCACAAAATAACGAGATTGATACAAAGTCCAAAAGTTAAGAAAAACTTCAATATTGAGCCCTCTTTGTATCATCCCATTCAATGGTGATAGCTATCAAAAGATAGACTTCACCAAGGTTTTTCAAAATGTTTTTGAAACCTTTAATTCATTTTTCCTAACATCTCACTTGTATCTAGATGTGTAAAACACATTCAAGGCAATTAATCTAGTGAGATGTGGGTTTTTGTTCTTTAATGGTCTCATGCATATTTCTAGGCAATATTATTTGATTCCCATCAAATCATGTCATAGTCCTTAATTTTATTTTAGTTTATGCATGATAATGATTATGGCATAGATATGATATAGATAAAAGCATATGCCAAAATCATGATGTCATGGCATATGAAAGAAATCTAAGCATACATGACATTTAAAAATAATTCTAAACATGATCATGACATTTTTATAGATAAAAATGAAAATGATATCATGACATGGCAAGGCAAATAAATCATGGCAAATAAAAATATACTAAGGTATGGAATACCTAAGTGTTAAATCCAAATTGTCATATCTAGGATTAATTCCATTTTGCCTTAAAGCCATTATCTCCCAAGTGAGCCATAAACCCAAAATGGCACACCAATACCTCTAAGACCTAATTGTGCCAATTTAATCATTTTTCAACTTCTTAAGGCATATTGGCACATCCTAATGTGTAAACTCACAATGGCTAGGTTAACTACCCATCCACTTAGGGTTGACACACCCTAACCCATCTAACGTGAATCGATCACGCTCTTAGGAACCCAATACCTATTGGAGCTCCTTGGGTTAACAAGGTATTCTCTAGGGATAACTTCCCTATATACCTTCCTAATGACCCTTTTAGGCTTTAAAGTCATAGTCTTTTGGGAGCAAGGATGGGCAGCAACAAGTGGAAGATGAGTTTATTCTTCTTCCTAAGGCATGGCCGGTCCCTTCCTTCTACCCTCTACCTTGGTCGGTCCACACTCTATCCTTCTTTCCCTCTTCCATGGCCGGCACATAGAAGATGGTTTTCAAAGAGATTAGGGTTTTGCCTTTCCTTTGGTTGGGCGGCAAGAAATCCTAGGTTAGGGTTTGGTTGGGCGGCTAGGGTTTGGAAGTTGGAGTGGGCAGCAACTATAGGAGAGGTTCTCTTCTTCTTCCTAAGGTGTTGCCGGGACCTATCTCTATTCCCTCTACCTTGGTCGGTGCTCAATTCATTCCTCTTCTCCTCTTTATTTCATCTTGGCCGGCGGCACTAGAAGCTAGGGTTTGTCCCTAGTTTGGTTCCTTGGTGGTTTCCATTATGTTCTCTCTATTCTTGGGGCCGGCGGCATCAATCCTTTGTGGATTGGTGGTTGGCTCAAGCAAGAAGGGAAAGAGAGTTCTTCTTTCTTTGGATTGAAGAAGATCTAGGAAGCTTCAACTTGTGGAGGATCTTCTCCCACACGAAGTCTACAAGGAGGTTAGGACATACGATAGAAGATCAAGAGGTATAAAAGTTTTACAACTTTTATTATTGTTCTTTACATGTTCTTATTGATATGCTAGCTTATGTTCTTTATGTTAGTATATGTTTATTATACTAGTTTACATTTGCATGTATTTGTATAATCATGGACCCCGAAGATAAACACAAAAACTAGCGATCCGTCCGTCGTCTCTTCCGCGGCTAACCGACTAGAAGAGCTTGGTTGCTTGAACAACTAGTTTGTTCAAGCGATCGCTCAAGTCGTTAGCACGATGACGAATTGGTTGTGCTTAGGAAACTCATCCCATCCGGATTAGTTTTCATTAGTAAAAATTTTAATCCGGGGATATGGGAGCCGATGAGCCTCCGAGGAATAGCACATTGCCAACAATTGGTATCAGAGCCACGGTTTCCGGTTTTGTGTGTTTTGGATTCGGTTACTTTCATGCACATATCATATATTGAGTATGCCGGATAATAGTAGGATGTGCGTAGGCTAACTTTTTGGTTGCAGGCATAAGATCCAACTATTATGGCTATATGTGTGTATGTGGTTGTTTGTGTGTGATTTTATGTATATTATTTGAATCCTCGGGGTTGACGAGGCTAAATTAGTATTTAATTTTTGTAATTGAATACGACATTGTTTAGCCACTCTTTATTTTATTTTACTTTCGATCTAGATTTCATGTACACTCCCTCGAGGAGTATAGGATCGATGGATGTAAAATAAAATAGGTTTTATTCTCGGCTCGGATCTCCGGATGGCTCGTACATGGCATAGGAGGAGCGGACGAGGTGGCGACACGACGGGACGCATATTGGAGAACAATGCCATAATAGTTGGAAAAATTATGTTTTTTTCCATATTTATTGCTGATTTGTTTTATATGCATGTTGTGTGTGCTTGAAAATTCCTCATTTTCAATTTACTAAGTGGGAGAGGGATATTTTAATTAATTCCCGCGGCCTCCATTACAATTTGACGTGTGATGCAACAAACTTGCGTGTCGGCTCTGAGTGCTTTCCTCCCTTCGGATGAGTTTGTTTGCAGATCACTGGGTCAAATAATGGTTATAGGAAATTATCTAAGAGCGTGTGTACTTCCACAGCGGTAAGGCACATAATCCAAAATAATTTCCTTAGTACAGTGTAATGGTGCACACTTAGATGCAAATAAAAAGTAGTTTTATTTGTAGGGCCGAAGAGAAACCAACTATTAATTTTATTTGTCAAAAAGTAAGGTTGACAAGATAATAAAATTAATGGGTTAAACCTCCTCTTACAAATGTAGAATTCGTATACGTCCACACAGCGTGGCATGCGATATTCTCGGTGTTTGAGGTGTTGGTTGATTTCGAAATTTTATTTTTTGAGGAATCAATAATTTTTATTGAAATCTACAGTAATAATAAGCATGTTATGTGTGCTTGAAAATTCCTCATTTTCAATTTACTAAGTGGGAGAGGGATATTTTAATTAATTCCCGCGGCTTCCATTACAATTTGACGTGTGATGCAACAAACTTGCGTGTCAACTCTGAGTGCCTTCCTCCCTGCGGATGGGTTTGTTTGCGGATCACTAGGTCAAATAATGGTTATAGGAAATTATCTAGGAGCGTGTGTACTTCCACAGCGGTAAGGCACATAATCCAAAATAATTCCCTTAGTACCGTGTAATGGTGCACACTTAGATGCAAATAAAAAGTATCCTCCCCATCGGAGTCACTGCTTTTATTTGGAGGGCCAAAGAGGAACCAACTATTAATTTTATTTGTCAAAAATTAAGGTTGACAAGATAATAAAATTAATGGGTAAAACCTCCTTTTACAAATGTAGAATTCGTATACGTCCACACAGCGTGGCATGCGATATTCTCGGTGTTTTGAGGTGTTGGATGATTTTGAAATTTTATTGTTTTGAGGAATCAATGAGATTTGAAATCTAATATTTTGATCATTGTGATTCTTAGGATTTTCAAAATTGACTTTCAGTCCACTTACTGTGATACTCAAGGAAATAAACTTACTGTACCCAATTAATTTTGATTGGAAAAGATTCTAGATATTGTCTTATCTGCTAAGGAGTACAAGTATGCACTCTTCAAAGAGTGTCCTCAAGCCATCATTGCTCAAAATGGTTTCTACTTCTAAGCCGAAAGGCAAGAAGAAGAAGAAACAAGGTGAGGCAAAGATGATGGGAAGATCTCAAGGAAGAGTGAAGAAGCCGAAAGGCAAGTACTTCACTTGCAAGCAGGATGGACATTGGAAGAAGAACTGTCCCAATCCAAAACAGAACATAGGTATATCTTTTGGACTAGTCATTGAAACATGATTAGCGGTGATATCTACCGGCACTTGGTGAGTAGATACGGGAGCCACTAATCATGTCTGCAACAATTTGCAGGGGTTCCAGGAAACCCGATGACTAGCTAAAGGGGAGATTACCATTTACTTGGGCAATGCCATGATGGTGGCGGCTAATGCAGTGGGAGAAGTTTTATTTATCTCTTGAAAATAATAAAACTTTGGTTCTGGAAAATTCCCTTTATGTACCTTTATTTAGAAAGAATTTAGTTTCAGTTTCTAAATTATTATGGATGGATATTCTATTTCTTTTAATGACAGAGTTGTTATAAAAAGGAATAGGGAGAATATCTATTCAGGTACATTGAAAGGAAATTTGAACCAAAACCTCCCACGATGCAAATTGAAATTAATAACTCATCTTCTAATTCCAATAAGAGAAAAGAACCTTAGAAGATGAACCAAACATATCTTTGGCTTCTTAGGCTTGGTCACATTAACCTAAGCAGAATTCAAAGGTTGATAGCTGATGGACCTTTGGGTTCATTAGTGGTGGAGGATCTCCCAACCTACGAATCTTGCTTGGAGGGTAAGATGACCAAGAGGCCTTTTTAAGGCCAAGGGGTATAGAGCCAAAGATGTGTTAGAAATGGTTTATTCTGATTTATGTGGTCCTATGACTATCTAGGCAAGAGGTGGTCTTGAATATTTCGTCTTTTTTATAGACAATTATTCAAGATATGGATGACACTACGATCTGATCGTGGTGGTGAGAACCTCTTGGGAGAGTTTAGGAACTACTTATCAAAGGTTGGGATTCAATCCCAATAGACTGCACCTGGCACACCCCAGCAGAACGGTGTAGCAGAGCGAAGGAATGGGACTCTTATGGAGATGATTAGATCGATGATGAGTTATTCTGACTTGTTTTATAGTCCTAGAGATCAGAGAGTGATCGTTGACACGAACGCCGGATTTCTAGAGGAAGACTATGTGATAAGCCACAAGCCCAAGAGTAAAATTGTTCTGGAGGAGTTAAAAGGGAAGTCACTTCTTTAGTACCACTGGTACAAGAGGATATACCACATGTCACTGCACCGCGTGTCACAAAGGATACACAGATGATACCTCGTCGTAGTGGGAGGGTTGTTAGACAGCCTCTTAGATTCATGTTTTTGGACAAATCTTCTGATTTGGTCCCTAGCAAACATGAACCTGATCCCTAGACATACGATGAGGCAATCCAAGATATAAATACAGCATCTTTGCAAAGTGCAATGAATACTGAGATTGAATCTATGGATTCAAGTCAGGTCTGGGAGCTCTTGTGCACTGCAGCTCATATGGATTATGAGTTGTGGCAGATGGATGTCAATACAGCTTTCCTTAATGGAAGTCTTGAGGAAAACATCTATATGAAGCAACCAGAGGGATTCATTGCTAAGGGCAAAGAGCATATTGTATGTAAGCTTAATCGGTCCGTTTATGGACTGAAGCAAGCTTTGAGGTCTTGGAACATCCGCTTTGATGAGGTAAATCCAGACTTATGGATTTATTCAAAGTACGGATGAGTCTTGTGTATATAAGAGATGTGACGGAAACGTAGTGGTATTTCTTGTACTATACGTAGATGACATTTTGGTAGTTGGCAACAATATCATAATGTTATCAGACATAAGGGTATGGTTGTCCAAACAGTTTTGATGGACTTGGGAGAAGTGGGACACATCCTTGGGATCAAGGTTAGTGTGCTAATCCCAAGCTTCATACATAGACACAATCTTGATCGTTTTAACATGCAAAACTCCAAGAAAGGTTTTCTACCTTTTTGGCATGGAGTACCTTTATCTAAAGAGATGTGTCCCAACATCAAAGGAGATAGAGGAAATGAAGGCGGTTCCTTATGCTTCGGCAGTAGGAAGCCTCATGTATGCGATGCTCTGTACGAGACTAGATATCTGCTTTGACGTGGGCATGGTCAGCAGATATCAGAGTAATTTAGGACAGGGACATTGGACTGCGGTAAAGCATATATTGTAGTGCCTGAGAAGGACTAGGGAGTATATGCTAGTTTACCGGGCAGACCAATTACTCCCTGTGGGTTGTGTGGATTGCGATTTCCAATCAGATAGGGATAACAGTAAGTCTACCTCAGGTTTTGTGTTTACTTTAGGAGGTGGAGCCATTGTATGGAGGAGTGCCCAGTAGAAATGCGTGGCGGACTCCACCATTGAAGCTGAATGGCTCAGGAACTTCCTGATGGACTTGGATGTGATTCCTGGTTTGCCCAGAACTATCACAATTTATTGTGATAATAATGGTGCAGTTGCAAACTCGAAGGAACCACGAGCCCATAAGGCAAGTAAACACATAGAGTGCAAGTACCACCTGATACGAGAAATCGTAAAGGAGGTAGAAGTTGCTGTCGCCTAGATTGCATCAGAGGATGACCTGGTAGACCCTTTCACTAAGGCCCTTCTAGCGAGAGCTTTGATAGGCATGTGGAGGGAAGGGGAATCAGATGTATGGCAGCATGAGGACAGCATAGTCTTTTAGTATAAGTGGGAGATTGTTGGGATGTATACTGAAAGTCTAGCTCTTTTGTATGAACATCTTTATTTTGAAATAAGAATCACATGATCATTGTTTGCATATTTTTATGGTTATGCAAAATTGTCTAATATTTTATATTGTAGATAACATGGTGCTTGGGTGTGGCACAGAAGATCATGTTATCAGTCCCTTGTAGAATATAAGTAGAGGCTCACAACCAAGATGGTTTTGGACAAACCATTGGCATGGTTATAGTGTAGCTTGGTATTGTTTTGTCTTGAACATAGAGTTACACTAGTACACTTAGGTGTATTGAGCAGGACCGACATAGAGGTGATTCAATTTATTGCTGACTACATAATTGAATCGGACCTCGGATATTATGTTGTACATGCTCTTAATCCCGATATAATAACGGGCACATGTACTTAATATTTATTTCTTTGATTTACTAGAGGGTGAGATTTCTATGGATTAAATCAATATGCCCGATAAGTTGGGAAATGATATTATTTACATGGTGTGTCATTGATTATAGGAGGAAACCGTGTCCTATATATTAGGTTGATGATGTCCCCTTGAGGAGCTCATAAGGTTCATCATGTAAACCCTGCAGGTTGACTTAGTCAACATAATGATAAGGTTGAGTGGTACTACTCGAGGAGTTAGATGTTAATTAATTGATGGTCAGTAAATCAATTAATTGACGGACATTCGATATCTTAAACACGAGGAGATGGATGTACAAATAATATATAGAGCCCATATTAATTTATGGGGGTTGGTAAGGTAGTTCGATGATGATCCTCTAGTGGAATGGAACATCATTGATGGATCAAGTTTGTGTGGTTCCGATGCATCGGGTGGCCAAGACCCAACTCCTCCTCATGGTCCCTATCGTAGCCTAATATAAACCTCATGAAGTCTAGATCAAATGATGGAAAACAAATCTCTAGATCCGACGGTTGAGATTAATTCTCTAGATCCGACGGTTGAGATTAATTCTCTAGAACCGACGGTTGAGATTAATTCTCTAGAACCGATGGTTGAGATTAATTCTCTAGATCCGACGGTTGGGATTAAATCTCTAGAACTGATGGTGGAGATTAAAATCTCTAGAACCAACGGTTGAGATTAAATCTCTAGATCCGACGGTTGAGATTAAATCTATAGAACCAATGGAGGAGATTAATCCAAGGCAAAAACCCAACTCTATATATAAGGCTTATTGGGTTGGGCGGCAAGAATGATGGATGGTTTAGGGGATTAGGGTTTGCTTCCTTTGGAGGCAAGAAACCCTAGTTAGGTTAGAATTTTTGGGTGACTAGGGTTTGGGAGCAAAGATGGGCGGCAACAAGTGGAAGATGAGTTTCTTCTTCTTCCTAAGGTATGGCCGGTCCCTTCCTTCTACCCTCTACCTTGGTCAGTCCACACTCTATCCTTCTTCCCCTCTTCCATGGTCGGCACATAGAAGATGGTTTTCAAAGAGATTAGGGTTTTGCCTTTCCTTTGGTTGGGCGGCAAGAAATCCTAGGTTAGGGTTTGGTTGGGAGGCTAGGGTTTGGAAGTTGGAGTGGGCGGCAACTATAGGAGAGGTTCCCTTCTTCTTCATAAGGTGTTGTTGGGACCTATCTCTATTCCCTCTACCTTGGTTGGTGCTCAATTCATTCCTCTTCTCCTCTTTATTTCATCTTGGCCGGCGGCACTAGAAGCTAGGGTTTGTCCCTAGTTTGGTTCCTTGGTGGTTTCCATTATGTTCTCTCTATTCTTTGGGCCGACGGCATCAATCCTTTGTGGATTGGTGGTTGGCTCAAGCAAGAAGGGAAAGAGAGTTCTTCTTTCTTTGGATTGAAGAAGATCTAGGAAGCTTCAACTTGTGGAGGATCTTCGCCCACACGAAGTCTACAAGGAGGTTAGGACATACGATAGAAGATCAAGAGGTATAAAAGTTTTACAACTTTTATTATTGTTCTTTACATGTTCTTATTGATATGCTAGCTTATGTCCTTTATGTTAGTATGTGTTGATTATACTAGTTTACATTTGTATGTATTTGTATAATCATGGACCCCGAAGATAAACACAAAAACCGGCAATCCGTCCGTCGTCTCTTCCGCGGCTAACCGACTAGAAGAGTTGATTGCTTGAACAACAAGTTTGTTCAAGCGATCGCTCGAGTCGTTGGCACGACGATGAATTGGTTGTGCTAAGGAAACTCATCCCATCCGGATTAGTTTTTATTAGTTAAAATTTTAATCCGGGGACATGGGAGCCGATGAGCCTCCGAGGAATAGCACATTGCCAACAGTCGACTCCACTCTGTGCCCGTGCACAGTGACATCAGTCGACTACCATCCCTTGGCGATCGATGTCGGCGCAATCGCTACCCGATCAAGGCGTCATTTGCCCAAATGCCCATGAGTCAGACACCAGTCGAACCCAATCGACTCAGAGCAGTCGACTGCCATTCCATGGCAGTCGACTGGTGTCGGGAAATCCCATCCGACACTTAGCCAAATGGCCAAGTTTCACTCATGAGCTACTACCCCTTCCCGGGTTACATTCGCTCACTCTCATCCCTCGGAGTCCCTCGCCTTCGAAGTTCTCTTCGTTCGTGGCCGCGTCCCTCGACAGCATCAGACGCACGGCTCTGCAATGCTCCTTCGTGTCTCTTGCCTCGAAGTCTACTTCCTCCGGGCTTCACTCCAAGCTCCTCGTCCGACGGTCCCTCAGATGCTCCAAGCGCACGGCTTCTGCAAAGCTATCCTTCACCGACTCAAGGACCGAGTCATGAGATGTGAAACTCGCCACGACTCCATGTGCGAATTACTAAGTCCTGCACGACTTCAACGCACATATCACATCATAACAAGCTAACTTAAATCCTTTGCCACACACATCAAAACCTAATCATGGCAAGAGATTGCCCTAACAATCTCCCCCTTTTTGATGTGTGGCAATCCGTTTAAGTTAGGTAAAAACATTTGATAAAAATTTCTAAGGTAAGAAAGCATGTAAACATAAACATGATATAGAAACATGAAACTCCCCCTTAATCCATGAAACTCTCTCTACAAATTCTCCCTCTATCATAATTAACTTAAACATAATATTTTCTCCCCCTTTGACACCATCAAAAAGATTAACACTAAGTTATAAACTCATGGCATCAAGTCTAATAGAAGGAAAATACCAAACATTAGTCTAAAACCTGAATTCGGCCTTTACTATTCTAATTTTCAGGCCATCAATGATCGTTACTAACTAGATCGGCACGCGAATTTCAGAACTTTCTGATTTTCAGACCGAATTTCAGAAATGCATTAAAAATTCCAAAAAATTTGAAAAATCATGAAATTTGGGGAACATATTTATTTTAACTATATCTATCAATGAAAAATAGTTTTTCATGAAAAATCATTATATTTTCACATATTTTCCAAAAATCCAAAAGATTTAAAAACCACTAGGTTTTTGATCATGTGAGTATCAAGTTTAACACCTAGTTTTGGTTCCAATTGTTTCAAAACATGAATACATAGATTTTAGATTAAGAAATTGTTTTGAAAACATATGAAATATTCAACCATAATCTTTGGGCAATATGTCTATGAATTAAAACATAAGCCTTCCCCATGATTGGTCTATTATTGCTATTTTGATACTTTAAATGACCATCTAAATGTCATAGGCATTAGTGGACATTTGTATCATCCTAACATCTCACCCATGCTAAGTTTTCAATCAAAGTAGCCTATGGTGAGTGTGAGATGCATCCTAGAGGGTACCATTATATTCATACAATTCTATCAAGGTTAAGTATTAACCTAATAATCCTCATGATCATAAAGGCATATATGAGTGAATTCTACATTATGATCATGAAATACATGTATTCATCAAATTATAATCATGCATATGATTATAAGCAAGATATCACCTAAGGCATGATTTAACCTATTTCTCATGATGATGTGCCAAATCATAAATCATGATTGCAAACATACATAGCAATTACATTAATCATCATGATTTAAGCATTATTAACTATTTATAGGCACGTTATCATCACCTAACACTATTTAAAAATGTTGTCCCGCCATCCTAAGTCAACCAAAATATGATATAGGTCAATTTCATATGGTTGAACACCCTAGGGTTATCCTAACCCTTAAGGACAGATTTTGGAACCCAAAATAAGTTCTTGCCTATTGGGTTCACTAGATACTCCTTGGGGATCCATTTCCTAGCAATTACCTTCTTCTTATCTTGTCCCCTAGCAATTAGGCATTTGTAGGCATTTTCATTTTTCTTTTCTTTATAACCTAGGCCCTTTTTGTTGAAGCTAGCTCTTTGGCTCCCTATGATCATGTTCAAGGTGTTGGAGCCTATAGTGAATTTTTCTAGGGCTTTTATCAAGTAATCTACCTTTTCCCTTAGAGCCCTATTTTCATCCATGCATGCATCACTAACATTAAATGGCATATAGTTATCATGTGAGCATGCATCATTTAAGCTAGAAGAAATATTATCATTTAAGCATGATTTTTCTAACTTCTCTTCTAAGTCCTTAATTTGATCTAGCATGCTTTTGTTCTTCTTCTTAGCTCTAAATAAATCCCTAGTTAAGCTTGAAACCATGGAAACTATTTTCTTAGGAGTTAGATTCGTTACCATAGCTTCCATGTCCTCTTCTTCTTCTTCGGATGAGGAGGATGTAGAGGAGGCTCCCCCTTCATTTGAGCTCTCCCCACTTGTGCTTGATTCTTCAATTGAGGAGGAGGAACAATCCAAATCATCAAAAGCCATTAGTGCTAAATTTGAGTGGACATGTTCTTCTTCTTCTGATGAGGATGAGGAAGCAAGGTCATCCCATGTCTTTGCTTTGAGAGCCATGGCCTTTCCTTTTTCCTTGGCCTTCTTTTCCTCTTCCTTCTTTTTACTCCCCTTTTTCTTCTTCTTTTCTTCTTTCTTCTTCCTTTCTTCCTTGCTTTTGTTTAGGAGAGGACAATTGTCCCTTATGTGCCCCTCTCCTTGGCAATTGTAGCATATGACCTTCCCCCTAGGTCTTCTTCTCCTATCATGAGATTTATTAAATTGAAAACCTTTTAACGCACATCTTACCCTCCTTACCATATAGGCTTCTTCGGTGCTATCCATGGAGGAGGAGGAAGACGCTTCGTCATTGGAGGAGGAGGGGATCTCTATCTTCTTCTTCCCCTTGTTTGCTATCAAAGCTACTCCTCTTGAAGTTGGAAACTTTGGCTCTTTTTGTATTCCTTCAAGCCATGTTTCGTGGAGCTCCATTGTTGAGAAAAACTCCTCCAAGGTACTTACTTCCAAGTGTTGGGTTTCCGGCACCGCGGCGTGTGTGTGTTCGATCATGTTTCGTAAACATGAGCACAGCGGAAGCAATTAAAAATAATAAATCTATATTTATTACAACACACACAACACACGCATGCATATTACAACAAGTGTAGACATAACCGTAAATTAAAATTTGCAATAAAAGAAATTTATCTACGTTATACCTTTCGGATGACGTGTAGCGGGAACGGCATCAACCGGAACGATCCTCGTAAGAATCGTCTCTATCCGTATCCACGCCGAGCTCCTCGGGATGACTTCGCTAAGTCACGAGCTTCGTCTTCGTACGGGTTACTAGCCTCGTGTTGAAGACGACGTGATCGAGAGATGATCACGATCCGAATCCAAATTCGGATCAAAAACCGAGTCCTCAAAACTCGATTCTCCGGAGAGGTATTCGTCAACCGTTTGACGAATCCTTCGTCCCCCACCTCAGAGGATTACCGGAGATCAAATCCCCGGTAAGTTAGCCGCTGTCGGAGCACTAACCGTCGTCCAAACGACGCTCCGACGAGAGGAGGAGAAGCTGTCCAGAAAACTGGACAGCTTGGTGGAGGATATAGGCGCCGGCCAACCAAGGAAAGAAAAGGCTCACCTTGATGCCAAACCTATAGGAGATCACCGGAGGGTTGCCGGAGGATAGCCGGCTGAAGTTTGGACGCCGGCAACAAGTTGGACGGCGGCACAAGGGGTTGGGCGGCGGCACACTAGGGTTGGCGCCGAAAACTCCTTCAAGGGGTGGGCGGCAACTCCAAGGGCTAGGGTTTTGGATTAGGGCTTAATTATCCCTTAAGCCCTCTTTTATAGAGAACTACTTCTCTTAATGGTTATTGGATCATATCCATAAAGCCCGTTAACCCGCTCCATTAAGATAAGTTAAAATAAACCAAACCATGATGGTTTATTTTAAGTTAAAATGAACCGAACCAACTTTTGGTTCATTCGTTTAAAATAAACCAAACCCTTTGGTTTATTCTCCTCCATTGGATTAGAAGCAAACCATTTTGGTCCATCCATTATGTCCTCATAAGACACGGCCCATCCACGCTTCCATTGTGACTGAAACAATTTCATGCTCGCTTTATGTTTGGTCCAACCAAACATAGTTTCTCTCGGTCTGAGAATCCCATTCTCAAGCTCATTTTAAATCCTTTGGATTACACTCGTTGTGTGTGTGACCAAATAGGTTCTCGGTTTATGTTGGCCGTCTATAATTAACCATTAATTATAGAACGATCATGAGTGGCACCTAGTAGTACATCATGATCCCCAATTAACCGAAAAGATCAACGGTTGATCCAGAACTATTTCGAAACCCTTCGATGGCTCGAATGAATCGTGCCCCATTCCCTTCACTCATCTTATACCCACTTGGTTCAGGACATGGTCTATTGTGTCATCCCACTAGGTGACTCGTCACACCTAGCCCAAGTATTATTTCCTCGTCCTCACAGTTCTAGTTACTCCACATGTATCGAAGAGTACCTTACTCTAAACATGTAATGCTTTGGCCAAAGACTTTAGTAACAATCCGACGAGAGGCCATGGGTATACATCTCCTCATAAGGAGTGGTGAATCCTTTATAGGCTATTCAAACACCTTCGATCACTTCGACTTATACCCAATCATCCCGGGTCCACATCTCCTCTGAGATGCTTGCTTAAGATGTCAAAGCATAAGTCTCCATGATCAAGATGACTTGAATACCGCAAGTCAAAGGAACATCGCACTTAAGCCACAGTAAGAACTTCATTGACATATCTATATATGCAGAGAACCATATGAAGTCTTACGGCTGGTCACTCCAATGAACTAGTTACCATAACTAGCATCCACGATTAACTCCGGACATCACTATGTCTCCAGCCAGTGAGAATCAGCTGCTTGGATACACCAAGGAGTATACCTCGTGCTAGTCTCGACAGAATTGATGGTGTCCAAATCCATCAATTCATCGACTAGGGATAATTCTGATACATCACAATTACACATGTAGAGATACTCACTAGTTGTGATCCAATCACGAATTCTCTCATGCTATGAATCGTATCGTGGACATTCAGTAAATGAGTTTAAGATCAAATCAAATACATAAAACATGTATACTCAAATAGTGAATCTTCATTTATCATATAAATGGTTCATACATAAGGCGATTGCCTTAGGACATCTCTCATATATTACTAACACCAAGTTCTTGGAGATGTAAAATGAGTCCACCATGGAGCTCCATCTTGAGGACCGGGGAAAGGCATCTATGACCTTCATTACCATATCCCGGTTTGATAACTTCTCACCTACACTTGACAAACCGGTTATAATTTCCTTGAAATGAGAATGTAAGGAAAGTACCTTTTCACCCTTTTCTAGTTTAATGTTGTTGAGTTGGGAGCGGAAGACATCTCTCCTTGCTAGCTTGGCCTCGGATGTGCCTTCATGGAGTTCTACAAGCTTCTCCCACATCTCTTTGGCACTAGCACATTCTTTGATCCGGTTGATCTCTTGTTGAGGGAGCACATTGAGAAGATGATGTTTTGCCTTTGAGTTTGCAAGGTGCTCCTCTCTTTGCTTCTTAGTCCAACGTGATTTTTCAATTGGTTCACCCCTTTCATCCCTAGGCAACTCGAAACCATTTTCCATTATAAGCATAATATCAAAATCGGTCTCGAAGAATACCTCCATTTGCTTCTTCCACCAAGCGAATTCCCCTTCGAACTTTGACGAATGAATGTTCGAGCCGGCCATCTTTTGATGAAGTGCTTGTTGTGGCGGTTAGTCCGATGACAAGCAACCTCGCTCTGATACCACTTGTAGGGGATCGATACGGCCAGCTAGAGGGGGTGAATAGCCCTCTTATGATGGATGTCGGTATTTGCTCATCTACAAAGAGATTAGTGCAACGGAAACAATAAAGCAAGACAAGCAAATAGAAATACAAACGCTAACAAAGAAGATGTAATGTGGTTCACAGCTACGCCGCTAATCCACGGTCCGATTCGTCCACGGTGAATCACTCCGCAATCTATCCACTAGATCTCTCCTTTGCACAAAGCTAGGTGGAGGTAACCTCTTTACAATCTCTCTTCTTACAATAGAATGGAATTAACACAAGTAAGAAGAGTAGGGAATCGTGTATGGCACTTTGGGAGAAGTTTAGAGCTCAAGCATTAGCCTCCCAAAGCCCCACCCCCTTCCTTTTTATAGAGGAAGAGGGTTTCTTCACGTTGACACAGGATTAGTCGATTGATGCCCTCGATCAGTCGACTGATCCTGTAGCCGTTGCCCAATAACGACCGCTTTCCATGTTGGATTCCATCCAACGGTATTGGCATCAGTCGATTGATGGTAGCATCAGTCGACTGGTGCTCGATCAGTCGAGTCCTCAACGAGGTCGACTCCACTCGTGCGTGCCGCAGTGACATCGATCATTCGTCCTTAGCGGTCGGTGATGTCGACAACGATCGCCGATCCAAGCGGTCAGGCTTGGGCCAAATGCCCATGAGTCAGACACCAGTCGAACCCAATCGACTCAGAGCAGTCGACTGCCATTCCATGGCAGTCGACTGGTGTCGAGAAATCCCATCCGACACTTAGCCAAATGGCCAAGTTTCACTCACGAGCTACTACCTTTTCCCGGGTTACATTCGCTCACTCTCATCCCTCGGAGTCCCTTGCCTTCGAAGTTCTCTTCGTTCGCGGCCACGTCCCTCGGCAGCATCAGGCGCACGACTCTACAATGCTCCTTCACGTCTCTTGCCTCGAAGTCTACTTCCTCCGGGCTTCACTCCAAGCTCCTCGTCCGGCGGTCCCTTGGATGCTCCAAGCGCACGGCTTCCGCAAAGCTATCTTTCACCGACTCAAGGATCGAGTCATGAGATGTGAAACTCGCCACAGCTCCATGTGTGAATTACTAAGTCCTGCACGACTTCAACGCACATATCACATCATAACAAGCTAACTTAAACCCTTTGTCACACACATCAAAACCTAATCATGGCAAGAGATTGCCCTAACAATATAGACCAAATAGTGTTAGGGATCAAATCACTAAGTAATTTTATTACCTTGAGATTTGTCTTGAAGTCCTTGATTTGGTCTTGGGTCCACCTTGACTTCTCAATTTTCCTATTTCTTTCATCCCTAGGAATTCGAAACTATTTTCTAAGATTAGCATGAAACTGAAATCGATTTCGAGATATACCTCTATTTTTCTTCTCCACCATAGAAAATCTCCTTCGAATTTTGGTAGTTGGAGGTTGTAGTCGGCCATCTTGTAGTGCTTGTGTTGGCGGTTAGTCATTGACAAGCTCCTTGGCTCTGATACCACTTGTAGGGTCGTGGTTGGCCGGTTAGAGGGGGTGAATAGCCCTCAATCGTCGTACGATGGAATACGATCGTTCTCGTTGCGTGCTCGTCTACAATTGTCATTAGCGCAGCGGAATAACAATAATAATGAAACTAACAACAATACACAATCACACAACACAAGATATACGTAGTTCGGAACTGAATGGTTCCTACTCCACGGGCGAGCTCACCAAGCTCTAGTTATGCGCACGACACTAACTAAACTCCTTCTCGACAATATGTCGGAGGTGGAGAAACCTCGTACAAGCTATTACAACAGTAATATTATAAGAAATACAAGTAAAGAACGCTTTACAACTCTTTACTTTGAATGCTTTCTTGTTGCTTGCTTTGGTTGGCTCTTGAAGGACTGAAATGCAGCAGCAATTCCCCTTCAAAGTCTCCCTTAAAGTCATGGTGAATTCCTCCATCTTGAGCTCCATTTATAACTTGCATCAAGCTGATTTCGTGCCCAGCAGTCGACTGCCAAAAGACCCCAGTCGACTGCCCCTGTAGTCGTTGTCTCACAACGGCCAGATCCACGTTGGACAAGTTCCAACGGATCACCTACTAGTCGACTGATCATGCCCATCAGTCGACTGGTGAGCTAGTAGTCGACTGCCCAGTCAGCTACAGAGCGTTCTATGCTCGTGACATTCCCATCAGTCGACTGCCATCCCTCGACAGTCGACTGCTGTCGACATCAGTCGACTGCCAGTCCATGGCAGTCGACTGCCAAGCACAAAATCACAGTCTAACACCAATCGAACCCTAGTCGACTTGGATTAGTCGAACCGGCACCTGTGCCAGTCGACTGTTATCGGGCAAAACCTCAAACACCAAGTTGTTTGAGCATCCGACCGTCGGGTAAACCCTCAAACATCAAGTTTGAGCCTCCGACACTCAGTCTTAGCCACTTGGCCAAGTCCACCTTATCCCTCATGGAGCTCCCCACCGAAGCTCTCTTCCCTCGGCCTACATCCCTCGGATGCGCCAAGCGCATAGCTTCGCAATGCCATCCTTCGCATCTCATGCCCTCGAAGTATGCTTCCCTTTGGCCTCACT
Organism: Wurfbainia villosa; assembly: GCA_025175895.1. Classification (NCBI taxonomy): domain Eukaryota; kingdom Viridiplantae; phylum Streptophyta; class Magnoliopsida; order Zingiberales; family Zingiberaceae; genus Wurfbainia; species Wurfbainia villosa. The sequence goes on from CM046006.1 coordinate 40,759,967, forward strand.
CCATTCGCTCCCCGTTCGGTGGTCCCTCGGATGCACCAAGCGCACAGCTTCGCAATGCCATCCTTCACCGACTCAAGGACCCGAGCCTAGTGAACTTGCCAAGTTCTCAAGACTTCTCACATGCACTAAGCGCACGGCTTTGCAATGCTTTAGATTTTTCCACACCAAGCCCCATGCTTGGATTTTCCATGCCAACTCCATGTTGGACTTTCCCATGACAATCCCATGTCATAAGTTTTATTTATCATCAAAATACTGCTCGAGTCAAACTCGAGTCAACCTGGGCCGATTGCACCAACACTTGAGTTGCACTTGGAGACCCCGAATTGCACCAGCAAATTGGCTCAAAACTCCTCAAAGAACCATAGCCAAATTCCTCTCCACGAGCTACTTTTATATCCTGCATTCGGGCTAGATTTTGCCTAGCAGTCGACTGATCGAGACCATCAGTCGACTGCTCCTGTAGTCATTGTCTCACAACGGCATGAGTCACGTTGGATAAGTTCCAACAGATAGACCATCAGTTGACTGATCATTGCCATCAGTCGACTGATCGAGCCATCGCTCGACTGCCAACCCCTAGCAGTCGACTCGGGAACCTTCTGTGCCCGGCTTCGATTAGCGATGATCGATCTTCGATCGGCCGATCGCTAACAAGTCGATCGCTAATCGCCGGCATCAAGCTAGGCCATTTTTTACAGTCGAACATCAGTCGACTCACATAATCGAGTGACCATAGTCCCAGTCGACTGATCCACCTCAAACATGAGGTTTTAACCCCAAGTATGGTGCCCCCATACTTGTTAGACCACCCTTAGCCTAGACCTAAGCCTTCTAGCCACCTCCATCAGCCTCACGCCTATCAGATCCCTCCAAGTCATCCATTACTTGTTCATCCATACGCTAGCCTTCAAATGATTCCATAAGCTATTGTCATGCTAATGTGGTCTACACCGCCAAAAGACATTGAACTTACGCTGCCAAGACTCCGCTTGGACTTTACGCCGCCAACCATTGGATTTATGCTGCCAAGACTCCACCCTTGGACTTCTCAATTGCCAAGTACCCATGACTTAGACTTTCACCACCAAGACTACACACTTGGACTTATGTGGCCAAGACTGCACCCTTGGTCTTTCCTTGCCAACCCATGTTGGACTTTCCATTTGCCAAGACTCAAGCTTGGACTTTCCCTTGCCAAGACCCATGCTTGGACTTTCCATGCCAAGTACCCATGACTTGGACTTTTCCCATGACAATGGTTAAACCATCGTCAAACATCAAAATACCACTCGAGTCAAACTCAAGTCCGATCAATCATGACCCGAGTTGATTGCACCAACAATCTCCCCAACATATTGTCAAATATCAATGTCAAACATCAAAACACTACTCGAGTCAAACTCGAGTCTGGTCAATCGTGACCTGGCCCGATTGCACCAACAGCTAGTCCTTAGTATTTAGGATATGTACCCTACATTTAAATACCCTAAAGTATTTAATGTTGGGTAATTTTTCATGATAGATTTCATATGAGGTCTTAAGGTGTCTCTTGACTAGTAGAATTTTATTTTGGACAAACAAGCCATACTAACGGCTTCTGTCCAAAACATATCGGGTAGGTTGTACTCATTTAACATGGTTCTAGAAGCTTCTTGTAGGGTTCTATTCTTTCGCTCGACTAGACCATTTTGTTATGGGGTTCTAGGACAGGAGAACTCACGGTGGAATCCGTTTAGGTTACAGAAGTTGGTGAACCTATGGTTTTCGAATTCACCACCATGATCACTTTTAAGTTTTTTAATATTAAGGTTCTTTTCATTTTCTATTATTTTAAATAAGTTGATAAGTGTAGGATCGTGTTTCTCTGAGAGAGGGGGTGAATCTCTAAGGTTTAAAAAATTTATTTTAATTTTAAAACAATTTAGAATATTTGAAAAATATTGTGAGTATGCAGCAAAAATGAAAATAAGACAATTTGTTTTACTTGGTTCACAACCCTAACTGGGTTGCTACTCCAAGGCTCGTAGCTCTTTTGAAAGCTACCTCAATGGCCAATCACTAACTACCCTCCCACTCGAGAACTCTCGACTTCGGAGGGTTTTTCTTTTTACAAATATTAGAGTTAGATAACAGACTACCCACTCTTAAAATTAAGTACACAAGCGAAATAATAAGTTAAATGGAATACAAGACTTTATACCGGCACTTAAGGATTGTCGAGATAGTCGTAGAGTGTCGGAAGGTCGCCTTGTTCTGGAATGAGAATTTTATGGACGAGGAAGTATTTCGGCAGCACTTCGACGAAGATTGGTTGTTCTCTTTGGATCCGGTCGAGCACATATTTTATAAACCTTTTCTAGTTGACTGGAATGCCTTCCAGTCAACTCCACATTAACCCATCGATATGGAATTCGTGATCTTTCAGTCAATTGAAACCTCTCTAGTCGACTCCACATCACTCGGCTCTGCATCGAGAAATTTGCCTCTTCAGTCAACTCAAACCCTTCAATCGACTGAAACCCTTTTCATCTGCGTCGCACGATCTCCGATTAATCACCAGCTGATCCTGCCAAATAGGTATCTAGTCGACTGATCCATTGTCAGTCGATTGAACTTCAGTCGACTGATCCCTGCAAAATAGGATTAGCAAAAATATAAAATGCGACAGCAATAGTAATACTGCTCGATCTCAACTACTAAGTCTCACACGCACTTTTCGTCAGATCGATGCCTAGCTTTGTCCCCCTACAGAGGACTCGGCCTCACCTCTTCACTTGAGGCTTACCTGTCGGCTACCTGCCGGACTTACCACTCTTGGCATCCGATCTGACCCACCAGGTTTTCCACCAGTTGTTCGGTCTACCTGACCCAACTGGACTTTTTGTCGATTGTTCGGTCTCCTGACCCAACCAGTCTTCATACCAAATATTCGGTCCACGCAACCCATTTGGACTTCATGTTTGGTGTCCGATCCTCTTGATCTGTCAAGATACGTGCCTAGTATCTGGTCAACATGACCTACTAGGACTTCCTGCTAAGCCTACACACTTAACACTGATATAAGAATACAAGTGAATCCTAACATTTAACTATGGTTCGTACATCAAAACTAAGGAGTGATGCTCACTGCATCAATAGTAAGTTGGTCTAAGGTATCACTTTTGTGTTTAAGGACCCTAACACAGGTGAACCTAGAGTAGTCGTCAACTATGATTAAGCAGAATTGACTTTCGTTTAGTGACTTGGCTCCATGAGAATCAAATAGGTCTGAGTGTAGGAGCTCAAGTACACTTTTAGTTTTTTCTTGGTTAGTTAGTTGATGTTGTGCCCTAGTTTGTTTACCTTGTTGACACGCATTACAGATTTTATTGTCTAAATTATTAAGGTTAGGTAAACCTCTGACTAGGCCATTCTGACTCATTTTGTATACGAGTCTTGGATGAGACTGTCCGAGTTGTCGGTGCCACAACCAAGATTCATCTTGCTATGTCATAAGATACTTGGTTGAGGAGTTGAGTAAATTAATTGTGTAGATATTACTATTCCTAGTTCCTTTAAGTATTGTTTTAAAGGTGTCATTAATTTTAATTGAGCATTCATTTTCTAAGAATATAACCTTATAGTTGTTATCACACAATTGGCTTACACTAAGTAGATTATACTCAAAATTTTCGACTAATAGAACATTTCGTATTGTAAAGTTAGAGTTTAGCTCAATATCACCTAATCCGATGATTTTGAGCTTCCTGTTGTTTCCAAAAGCTACCGATCCTTGACTTTTGAATCTGAGCTTCGAAAATTTTGTTAGTGACATATGAGAGATGTCCTAAGGCAATCGTCTTATGGTTGTACCATTTATTTGATAAATGAAGATTCACTATTTATCATACATAAAACATATCCCGGTTCATACATAAAACATGTATACTCAAATAGTGAATCTTCATTTATCATATAAATGGTTCATACATAAGGCGATTGCCTTAGGACATCTCTCATATATTACTAACACCAAGTTCTTGGAGATGTAAAATGAGTCCACCATGGAGCTCCATCTTGAGGACCGGGGAAAGGCATCTATGACCTTCATTACCATATCCCGGTTTGATAACTTCTCACCTACACTTGACAAACCGGTTATAATTTCTTTGAAACGAGAATGTAAGGAAAGTACCTTTTCACCCTTTTCTAGTTTAATGTTGTTGAGTTGGGAGCGGAAGACATCTCTCCTTGCTAGCTTGGCCTCGGATGTGCCTTCATGGAGTTCTACAAGCTTCTCCCACATCTCTTTGGCGCTAGCACATTCTCTGATCCGGTTGATCTCTTGTTGAGGGAGCACATTGAGAAGATGATGTTTTGCCTTTGAGTTTGCAAGGTGCTCCTCTCTTTGCTTCTTAGTCCAACGTGATTTTTCAATTGGTTCACCCCTTTCATCCCTAGGCAACTCGAAACCATTTTCCATTATAAGCATAATATCAAAATCGGTCTCGAAGAATACCTCCATTTGCTTCTTCCACCAAGCGAATTCCCCTTCGAACTTCGACGGATGAATGTTCGAGCCGGCCATCTTTTGATGAAGTGCTTGTTGTGGCGGTTAGTCCGATGACAAGCAACCTCGCTCTGATACCACTTGTAGGATCGTCACGCCAGCTAGAGGGGGTGAATAGCCCTCTTATGATGGATGTCGGTATTTGCTCATCTACAAAGAGATTAGTGCAACGGAAACAATAAAGCAAGACAAGCAAATAGAAATACAAACGCTAACAAAGAAGATGTAATGTGGTTCACAGCTACGCCGCTAATCCACGGTCCGATTCGTCCACGGTGAATCACTCCGCAATCTATCCACTAGATCTCTCCTTTGAACAAAGCTAGGTGGAGGTAACCTCTTTACAATCTCTCTTCTTACAATAGAATGGAATTAACACAAGTAAGAAGAGTAGGGAATCGTGTATGGCACTTTGGGAGAAGTTTAGAGCTCAAGCATTAGCCTCCCAAAGCCCCACCCCCTTCCTTTTTATAGAGGAAGAGGGTTTCTTCCCGTTGACACAGGATTAGTCGATTGATGCCCTCGATCAGTCGACTGATCCTGTAGCCGTTGCCCAATAACGACCGCTTTCCATGTTGGATTCCATCCAACGGTATTGGCATCAGTCGACTGATGGTACCATCAGTCGACTGGTGCTCGATCAGTCGAGTCCTCAACGAGGTCGACTCCACTCTGTGCCCGTGCACAGTGACATCGATCAGCGTCCTTGGCGGTCGATGATGTCGGCAACGATCGCCGATCAAGCGGTCGACTGCTTGGGCCAAATGCCCATGAGTCAGACACCAGTCGAACCCAATCGACTCAGAGCAGTCGACTGCCATTCCATGGCAGTCGACTGGTGTCGAGAAATCCCATCCGACACTTAGCCAAATGGCCAAGTTTCACTCACGAGCTACTACCTTTTCCCGGGTTACATTCGCTCACTCTCATCCCTCGGAGTCCCTTGCCTTCGAAGTTCTCTTCGTTCGCGGCCACGTCCCTCGGCAGCATCAGGCGCACGGCCCTACAATGCTCCTTCACGTCTCTTGCCTCGAAGTCTACTTCCTCCGGGCTTCACTCCAAGCTCCTCGTCCGGCGGTCCCTTGGATGCTCCAAGCGCACGGCTTCCGCAAAGCTATCTTTCACCGACTCAAGGATCGAGTCATAAGATGTGAAACTCGCCACAGCTCCATGTGTGAATCACTAAGTCCTGCACGACTTCAACGCACATATCACATCATAACAAGCTAACTTAAACCCTTTGCCACACACATCAAAACCTAATCATGGCAAGAGATTGCCCTAACAATATAGACCAAATAGTGTTAGGGATCAAATCACTAAGTAATTTTATTACCTTGAGATTTGTCTTGAAGTCCTTGATTTGGTCTTGGGTCCACCTTGACTTCTCAATTTTCCTATTTCTTTCATCCCTAGGAATTCGAAACTATTTTCTAAGATTAGCATGAAACCGAAATCGATTTCGAGATATACCTCTATTTTTCTTCTCCACCATAGAAAATCTCCTTCGAATTTTGGTAGTTGGAGGTTGTAGTCGGCCATCTTGTAGTGCTTGTGTTGGCGGTTAGTCATTGACAAGCTCCTTGGCTCTGATACCACTTGTAGGGTCATGGTTGGCCGGCTAGAGGGGGTGAATAGCCCTCAATCATCGTACGATGGAATACGATCGTTCTCGTTGCGTGCTCGTCTACAATTGTCATTAGCGCAGCGGAATAACAATAATAATGAAACTAACAACAATACACAATCACACAACACAAGATATACGTAGTTCGGAACTGAATGGTTCCTACTCCATGGGCGAGCTCACCAAGCTCTAGTTATGCGCACGACACTAACTAAACTCCTTCTCGACAATATGTCGGAGGTGGAGAAACCTCGTACAAACTATTACAACAGTAATATTATAAGAAATACAAAGACACTAAGAAATACAAGTAAAGAACGCTTTACAACTCTTTACTTTGAATGCTTTCTTGTTGCTTGCTTTGGTTGGCTCTTGAAGGACTGAAATGCAGCAGCAATTCCCCTTCAAAGTCTCCCTTAAAGTCATGGTGAATTCCTCCATCTTGAGCTCCATTTATAACTTGCATCAAGCTGATTTCGTGCCCAGCAGTCGACTGCCAAAAGACCCCAGTCGACTGCCCCTGTAGTCGTTGTCTCACAACGGCCAGATCCACGTTGGACAAGTTCCAACGGATCACCTACTAGTCAACTGATCATGCCCATCAGTCGACTGGTGAGCTAGTAGTCGACTGCCCAGTCAGCTACAGAGCGTTCTATGCTCGTGACATTCCCATCAGTCGACTGCCATCTCGATCATGATCGCTATCGATCATTGCCGATCCACCCATGGCGGATCGCAAGCATAAAATCACAGTCTAACACCAATCGAACCCTAGTCGACTTGGATTAGTCGAACCGGCACCTGTGCCAGTCGACTGTTATCGGGCAAAACCTCAAACACCAAGTTGTTTGAGCATCCGACCGTCGGGTAAACCCTCAAACATCAAGTTTGAGCCTCCGACACTCAGTCTTAGCCACTTGGCCAAGTCCACCTTATCCCTCATGGAGCTCCCCACCGAAGCTCTCTTCCCTCGGCCTACATCCCTCGGATGCGCCAAGCGCATAGCTTCGCAATGCCATCCTTCGCGTCTCATGCCCTCGAAGTATGCTTCCCTTTGGCCTCACTCCATTCGCTCCCCGTTCGGTGGTCCCTCGGATGCACCAAGCGCATGGCTTCGCAATGCCATCCTTCACCGACTCAAGGACCCGAGCCTAGTGAACTTGCCAAGTTCTCAAGACTTCTCACATGCACTAAGTGCACGGCTTTGCAATGCTTTAGATTTTTCCACACCAAGCCCCATGCTTGGATTTTCCATGCCAACTCCATGTTGGACTTTCCCATGACAATCCCATGTCATAAGTTTTGTTTATCATCAAAATACTGCTCGAGTCAAACTCGAGTCAACCTGGGCCGATTGCACCAACACTTGAGTTGCACTTGGAGACCCCGAATTGCACCAGCAAATTGGCTCAAAACTCCTCAAAGAACCATAGCCAAATTCCTCTCCACGAGCTACTTTTATATCCTGCATTCGGGCTGGATTTTGCCTAGCAGTCGACTGATCGAGACCATCAGTCGACTGCTCCTGTAGTCATTGTCTCACAACGGCATGAGTCACGTTGGATAAGTTCTAATAGATAGACCATCAGTTGACTGATCATTGCCATCAGTCGACTGATCGAGCCATCGCTCGACTGCCAACCCCTAGCAGTCGACTCGGGAACCTTCTGTGCCCGCTTCGACTAGCGATCGTGATCTTGAATCGATCGGCCAATCATCGGCGCCTAATCTTTGCGATCAACTGCTAGGCCATTTTTTACAGTCGAACATCAGTCGACTCACATAATCGAGTGACCATAGTCCCAGTCGACTGATACACCTCAAACATGAGGTTTTAACCCCAAGTATGGTGCCCCCATACTTGTTAGACCACCCTTAGCCTAGACCTAAGCCTTCTAGCCACCTCCATCAGCCTCACGCCTATCAGATCCCTCCAAGTCATCCATTACTTGTTCATCCATACGCTAGCCTTCAGATGATTCCATAAGCTATTGTCATGCTAATGTGGTCTACACCGCCAAAGGACATTGAACTTACGCTGCCAAGACTCCGCTTGGACTTTACGCCGCCAACCATTGGATTTATGCTGCCAAGACTCCACCCTTGGACTTCTCAATTGCCAAGTACCCATGACTTAGACTTTCACCACCAAGACTACACACTTGGACTTATGTGGCCAAGACTGCACCCTTGGTCTTTCCTTGCCAACCCATGTTGGACTTTCCATTTGCCAAGACTCAAGCTTGGACTTTCCCTTGCCAAGACCCATGCTTGGACTTTCCATGCCAAGTACCCATGACTTGGACTTTTCCCATGACAATGGTTAAACCATCGTCAAACATCAAAATACCACTCGAGTCAAACTCAAGTCCGATCAATCATGACCCGAGTTGATTGCACCAACAATCTCCCCAACATATTGTCAAATATCAATGTCAAACATCAAAACACTACTCGAGTCAAACTCGAGTATGGTCAATCGTGACCTGGCCCGATTGCACCAACAGCTAGTCCTTAGTATTTAGGATATGTACCCTACATTTAAATACCCTAAAGTATTTAATGTTGGGTAATTTTTCATGATAGATTTCATATGAGGTCTTAAGGTGTCTCTTGACTAGTAGAATTTTATTTTGGACAAACAAGCCATACTAACGGCTTCTGTCCAAAACATATCGGGTAGGTTGTACTCATTTAACATGGTTCTAGAAGCTTCTTGTAGGGTTCTATTCTTTCGCTCGACTAGACCATTTTGTTATGGGGTTCTAGGACAGGAGAACTCACGGTGGAATCCGTTTAGGTTACAGAAGTTGGTGAACCTATGGTTTTCGAATTCACCACCATGATCACTTTTAAGTTTTTTAATATTAAGGTTCTTTTCATTTTCTATTATTTTACATAAGTTGATAAGTGTAGGATCGTGTTTCTCTGAGAGAGGGGGTGAATCTCTAAGGTTTAAAAAATTTATTTTAATTTTAAAACAATTTAGAATATTTGAAAAATATTGTGAGTATGCAGCAAAAATGAAAATAAGACAATTTGTTTTACTTGGTTCACAACCCTAACTGGGTTGCTACTCCAAGGCTCGTAGCTCTTTTGAAAGCTACCTCAATGGCCAATCACTAACTACCCTCCCACTCGAGAACTCTCGACTTCGGAGGGTTTTGCTTTTTACAAATATTAGAGTTAGATAATAGACTACCCACTCTTAAAATTAAGTACACAAGCGAAATAATAAGTTAAATAGAATACAAGACTTTATACCGGCACTTAAGGATTGTCGAGATAGTCGTAGAGTGTCGGAAGGTCGCCTTGTTCTGGAATGAGAATTTTATGGACGAGGAAGTATTTCGGCAGCACTTCGACGAAGATTGGTTGTTCTCTTTGGATCCGGTCGAGCACATATTTTATAAACCTTTTCTAGTTGACTGGAATGCCTTCCAGTCAACTCCACATTAACCCATCGATATGGAATTCGTGATCTTTCAGTCAATTGAAACCTCTCTAGTCGACTCCACATCACTCGGCTCTGCATCGAGAAATTTGCCTCTTCAGTCAACTCAAACCCTTCAATCGACTGAAACCCTTTTCATCTGCGTCGCACGATCTCCGATTAATCACCAGCTGATCCTGCCAAATAGGTATCTAGTCGACTGATCCATTGTCAGTCGATTGAACTTCAGTCGACTGATCCCTACAAAATAGGATTAGCAAAAATATAAAATGCGACAGCAATAGTAATACTGCTCGATCTCAACTACTAAGTCTCACACGCACTTTTCGTCAGATCGATTCCTAGCTTTGTCCCCCTACAGAGGACTCGGCCTCACCTCTTCACTTGAGGCTTACCTGTCGGCTACCTGCCGGACTTACCACTCTTGGCATCCGATCTGACCCACGTGTTTTCCAGTTGTTCTACCTGACCCAACTGGACTTTTTGTCGATTGTTCGGTCTCCTGACCTAACCAGTCTTCATACCAAATATTCGGTCCACGCAACCCATTTGGACTTCATGTTTGGTGTCCGATCCTCTTGATCTGTCAAGATACGTGCCTAGTATCTGGTCAACATGACCTACTAGGACTTCCTGCTAAGCCTACACACTTAACACTGATATAAGAATACAAGTGAATCCTAACATTTAACTATGGTTTGTACATCAAAACTAAGGAGTGATGCTCACTGCATCAATAGTAAGTTGGTCTAAGGTATCACTTTTGTGTTTAAGGACCCTAACACAGGTGAACCTAGAGTAGTCGTCAACTATGATTAAGCAGAATTGACTTTCGTTTAGTGACTTGGCTCCATGAGAATCAAATAGGTCTAAGTGTAGGAGCTCAAGTACACTTTTAGTTTTTTCTTGGTTAGTTAGTTGATGTTGTGCCCTAGTTTGTTTACCTTGTTGACACGCATTACAGATTTTATTGTCTAAATTATTAAGGTTAGGTAAACCTCTGACTAGGCCATTCTGACTCATTTTATATACGAGTCTTGGATGAGACTGTCCGAGTTGTCGGTGCCACAACCAAGATTCATCTTGCTATGTCATAAGATACTTGGTTGAGGAGTTGAGTAAATTAATTGTGTAGATATTACTATTCCTAGTTCCTTTAAGTATTGTTTTAAAGGTGTCATTAATTTTAATTGGGCATTCATTTTCTAAGAATATAACCTTATAGTTGTTATCACACAATTGGCTTACACTAAGTAGATTATACTCAAAAATTTTGACTAATAGAACATTTCGTATTGTAAAGTTAGAGTTTAGCTCAATATCACCTGATCCGATGATTTTGAGCTTCCTGTTGTTTCCAAAAGCTACCGATCCTTGACTTTTGAATCTGAGCTTCGAAAATTTTGTTAGTGACATATGAGAGATGTCCTAAGGCAATCGCCTTATGGTTGTACCATTTATTTGATAAATGAAGATTCACTATTTGAGTATACATATTTTCATGTATCTGATTGCATCTTAAACTCATTTGTTGAATGTCCGCAATACGATTCATAGCATGAGAGAATTTGTGATTGGATCACAACTAGTAAGTATCTCTACATGTGTAATTGTGATATATTGAAATTATCCCTAGTCAATGAATTGATGTATTCAGGGACCATCAATTCTGTTGAGACTAGCATGAGTTATACTCTTTGGTTTATCCAAGCAGCTGTTCCTCACTAGCTGGAGGCATTGGGATGTTCGGAGTTAATCATGGATACTAGTTATGGTAACTAGTTCATTGGAGTGACTAGCTGTAAGACTTCACATGGTTCTCTGCATATATGGATATGTCAATGAAGTTCTTATTGTAGATTAAGTGCAATGTTCCTTCGACTTACGATATTCAAGTCATCTTGGTCATGAAGACCTATGCTTTGACATCTTAAGCATGCATCTCCGAGGAGATGTGGACCCGAGATGATTGGGTATAAGTCGAAGTGGCCGAAGGTGTTTGAATAGTCTACATAGGATTCACTACTCCTTGCGAGGAGATGTATACCCTATGGCCTCTCGTCGGATTGTTACTAAAGTCTTTGGCCAAAGCATTACATGTTTAAAGTATGGTACTCTTGGATACATATGTAGTAACTAGAATCCATAGGACGAGGAAAAATACTTGGGCTAGGTGTGACATAGTCAGCCTAGTGAGGACTGATACAATGGACCATGTCCCAAACCAAGTGGGTATAAGATGAGTGAAGGGAATGGGGCACGATTTACTGTAGCTGCTGAAAGGTTTCATAAGCATTCTTGGATCAACCATTGATTTTTTGATTAATTGGAGATCATGATATACTACTAGGTGCCACTCATGATTGTTCTATAATTAATGGTTAATTATAGACAACCAACATAAAATGGGAACCTATTTGGTCACACACACTACGAGTGTAATCTGAAGGATTTAAAACGAGCTTGAGAATAGGATTCTCAGATCAAGAGAGACATGGTTTGGTTGGACCAAACGAAGAGTGAGCATGAAATTGTTTCAGTCACATCTGAAGCATGGATGAGCCGAGTCTTATGAAGACATGATGGATGAACCAAATCTGTTTGGTTCTAATCCTATGGTGGAAAATAAACCAAAGGGGTTTGGTTTATTTTAAACGAATGAACTGAAATTGGTTCTGTTCGTTTTAACTTAAAATAGACCAACGCGGTTTGGTTTATTTTAACTTAAGTTATTGGAGCGGGTTAATTGATTTTGGTTATGAACCAATAACCGTTAGGAGAATATGTTCTCTATATAAACATGACTTAAGGATTTTTCTGATTTAATCGGTTCAAGGTTTTGGAAACCCTAGCCGTTTTTCTCTTCTCCTCACTTATTGTTGCCGCCCAACCCTAGGAGAGGTGTGGTTGCCGCCCAAGCTCCTTATGTCGCTGCCCATTGGAGTTGCTGCTCCTCTTCCTTGCCACCGACTATCCACCGGTCACCGGCAACTCCTCCAGCCATCCTCCCTTGGTTTTCGGCCAAGTCTTTGTCCGACCATCTCTTCCACCAAAACAAGTTATCCAGTTTTAGACAGCTTGTTATCCTCTTTGTGGAGAGGTTGTTTGATTGACGTTTTGCGCTCTGGAAGCGACCTACTTGCCGAGGATTGGATCTCTAGCAATCCCCTTTGGTGGAGGATCAAGTTTCGTCAATTGGTTGATGAAAACCACTTCCGAGAAGTGAGTTCGTGGAACTCATTTTTTGGATTCGAATTGTGATCGTCTCTCGGATCACAACGACTTCAATGTGAAGCTAGTACCTCTCATGAAGTCGGGGCTCGTGGCTTTGTGAAGCTATCCAGATGATACTCGGCGTGGATACGAATAGAGGCACAACTCGCGAGGGTCTCTTGGTTGATGTCATTTCCTCTTCACGTAATTCGTCAGGTATACCTAGATTAGTTTCTTTATTGCAAAATTTGAAATAGCGATTATGTCTACACTTGATGTATTCTTTTATGCTTGTGGTGTGTGTGTTGTAATAAATTAGTTTATTACTTGTTTTTGCTTCTGCTATGTGCATGTTTATGAAACATGTTCGAACGCACACCCACGTCGGTGCCGGAGAAACCCAACAAATTTTAGTCTGTCTTTGATCATGTGTCGAGAGCACCCACTGTCCAACATCCATTGATCTTACACATATAGTAGTTGGATCGGATATTGGGATTTTAAGAGTTGGTTGAAAGTTATTAGTCCTAGGAATCATCTCACCCTTTCTATATGATCAAGCATGTTATCCTTATGTGTTCTGTGAGATGACTTCAATTTTACTTGTTTAGATTTAGTGAATTGAAACTAATCAACCTTGGGTTAGATTCAGATTTAACCCTTAGTTCGTCAAGTAACTTTTTTGAGAAATTGGCTTCCAAGTCATGGCGAGGCACAGAGGCCTTCTTTGATCGGAACAACGACCACTTCCTTAGACAAAGCCAAATTCAAGAAATCGATTACTTGAGTCACTTAAGATTCCTTCCTGGTCTAACTAGTTAAGGATACGGCGAGGTAGCTTCAGCTAGTTCAACTTAGTCGAGTGCACCAAGCTAGATACGCCTTATCTAACTTGGACACACAAGACTTCGTTTCTCTAATGTACTATCATCTCGCCGCGTCCTAATACTATGTTGTCAAGATTGACGAGTTATTGACCCTATCTAGTCGTTCTAAAAATTAAAACAAAATAACTAAGTATGCAAAGACTAATTACATGTAATAGAACAAACAAATTTAGTACTAGCTACACCTATACCATTGAATCAATTCGGTCTATCCACGTAGTGGATTTGGTCTTTGGGAACCCAGTACTTATTAGATCCTAATTGTGAAATTAAAGCGGTCTTAGGGACCCATGCTTGGACTTATTTTCTATTACGGTTTACAATTGACATATACGACTTGTTAGTTGTGATTGATCTAAATCCTAGTCTGGCATTGTTGTTCACGACCCTTTGTGATCCAAGTAGTAGGTCAAGTCCTTTAGATCCCAAAGTGAACCTTTCCAACATTTGCCTAAGATCTTCGACTTGTCCTTTCAAGAGGGAGTTCTCAACTTCGAGTTTTTCAACTCGAGTTGAGTCCTCCTCTTGAACTTGACTAGTCGAAGAGGTTAGGGAGACCTCGTGTTTAAGGAGTTTAACCTCCTCAACTAAGGTCTCGACCTTGGACTCGGACTTAGCTAACTTTCTAGTTAAAAACTTAATTGCACATATAATGTATCGATTAGAGAGCGACTCACCTTGAGTGAACCTTTTGAACCGGATATGGATCCGTGGCTTGTCTTTAATAGAGACTCGTAGTCGGATCCGAAGTCAGACTCTTCCTCGAGTTTGGACTCTTCCTTGGGTTTGATCGGCTTGGCCATGAAGACGAGGTTGTTGAGCTCGTCTTCCTCCTCCGACGATTCCACCCACGTAGCGTTGAGTGCTTTCTTGAACTTGGGTGTCTTGTTCTTGAGCTTTGGACACTCTGACTTGATGTGGCCCAACCTGTTACACTCATAGCATCTATAGTTAGAATTTGATTTTGACTTACCTTCCTTGGATTGGTTGGCATGTCATCTTCTACTCTTGATCATTTTTTGAACTAGATTTACTAGTTCAATTTCCATCTCGTCATCTATCTCTGACTTGTACTCATCTTCTTCCTCCGGAGGTGATTTGCTTTTGGGCTTCTTCTTCGGACCTGCAAATAAGGCAATACTTTTCTCGGTGGGGGACGAATTAGACTGCTCATGTAATTTAAATTCAGAAAATATTTTGTCTAATCTAATTTTAGAAAGGTCTTTAGAAACCTTGTAGGCATCAACCATGGATGCCCACAAGGTAGTCATAGGGAATGCATTAAGCGCGTACCTGATCACGTCCCAGTTTTCTACCTTCTAACCGATCGAATGCAACCCGTTCATGATGTCTTGTATGCGAGCATGAAGTTGAGTGGCCGACTCATGTTCCTGCATCTTTAAGTTAAACAATTTATTTAATAACAAATCCCTCTTACATACCTTGGTGTCTGCGGTCCCTTCGTGAAGCTCGATGAGCTTATTCCGCAAGTCTTTTGCACTTATGAAGGGGCCGATGTGGTTGAGGTCCTCTTTGGACAAGCCACACTTTAGGATTTGGGTAGCCTTTGTTGGGTTTTCGGCACCGCGGCGAGTGTGTGTTCGAACATGTTTCGTAAATAAGTGCACAGCGAAAGAATTAAAAGGCAATAAATCTAATTTATTACAACACACACATCACATGCATGCATAGTAGAACATGTCTAGACATAATTGCAGTTTCAAATTTTGCAATAAAAGGAAATTATACTAGTTATACCTGACATATCACGTGCAGTGGGAATGACATCAACCGGAGTAACTCTCGCTAGAATTACCATCGGGATAGCTTCGCCAAGCTACAAGTTGTTGGTGCAATCGGCCCAGGTGGACTCAAGTTTAACTCGAGCAGTATTTTGATGATAGACAAAACTTATGACATGGGATTTTCATAGGAAAGTCCAACATGGAGTTGGCATGGAAAATCCAAGCTTGGGGCTTGGTGTGGGAAAGTCCAAAGCATTGCGAAGTCGTGCGCTTAGTGCTTGGTGAGAAATGCAATGCGAAGCCTTGCTCTTGGTGCAATTGGAAAGTCTTGAGGACTTGGCAAGTTCACTAGGCTCGGGGTCCTTGAGTTGGTGAAGGATGGCATTGCGAAGTCGTGCACTTGGTGCATCCGAGGGACCGCCGGACGGGGAGAGAATGGAGTGAGGCCCAAGGGAAGCATACTTCGAGGGCAAGAGACGCGAAGGATGGCATTGCGAAGCTGTGCACTTGGCACATCCGAGGGATGTAGGCTGAGGGAAGAGAGCATCAATAGGGAACTCCATGAGGGATGAGGTGGACTTGGCAAAGTGGCTAAGACTGAGTATCGGATTCTCAAACAACTTGGGTTTGAGGTTTTACCCGACATCAGTCGACTGGCATAGGTGCCAGTCGACTGCTCCAAGTCGACTAGGGCTTGACTGGTGTTCAACTGAACAGGGTATGGTTGATCAGTTGACTACTGAGGGATAGCAGTCAACTGATAACACCATCAGTCGACTGATTAGGAATATCAGTCGACTGATCGGGGTGTTTTCAGCCACATAATGGTTTCTAGTCGAGTGCTCGCGCCAACACTCGACTGATGGGATAATCAGTTGACTGATGGGTATCATCAGTCGACTGATGGGTGATCCGTTGGAACTTGACCGACGTGGATCTGGCCGTTGTAAGACAATGGCTACAGGACCAGTCGACTGATGGTCACGATCAGTCGACTGATGGGTGTGAAATCAGCTTGATACAGGTTATAAATGGAGCTCAAGATGGAGGATTTTGCCAAGAATTTTGTGAAGCTTTTGGAGGGGAATTGCTGCTGCATTCCAGACCTTCAAAAGCCATCTAAATCAAGCAATAAGCAAAGGTTTCAAAGCAAGTGTTGTAAAGTGTTCTTTACGTGTATTTCGTATTTGTCTTTGTATTACTTGTTTTTCATATTACTTAGTGTAATTGCTTGTGAGAGGTTTCTCCACCTCCTACGTGTTATCGAGAAGGAGTGTTGTTAGTGTTGTGCACATAACACGAGCTTGTTGAGCTCACCCCATGGAGTAGGAACCATTCGGTTCCGAACCACGTATATCTTGTGTATTGCATGTGATTGTATTGTTGTTATTATTTCTATTGTTTCCACTGCGTATATTAACGACAATTGTAGACAAGCACACAAGAACGATCGTATTCCATTGTACGATGATTGAGGGCTATTCACCCCCCTCTAGTCGGCCACCAATGTTCCAACAAGTGGTATCAGAGCCAAGGAGCTTGTCGAGGACTAACCGCCGACACAAGCATTACAAGATGGCCGGCTACAACCTCCAACCACCAAAATTCGAAGGAGATTTTCAATGGTGGAGAAGAAAAATGGAGGTATATCTAGAAATCGATTTTGACTTTATGCTAATCTTAGAAAATGGTTTCGAATTGCCTAGGGATGAAAGTAATAGGCAAATTGAGAAGTCAAGGTGGACCCAAGACCAAATCAAGGACTTCAAGACAAATCTCAAGGTAATTGAATTACTTAGTGATTTTTTAGCAAACAATATTTGGTCTAGATTAGGTAATTATAGGGATGCAAGGGAGTTATGGAATAAGGTAATCAAATTCCAAGAAATTCCCGAACCGGCACAAGTAGAGGAAGATGCCGTGGAAGAGAGCCCATCCACATTCAACGATGTAGATGATTTGGTGGAAATCTCCACCTCTAGTATTGAGGGGGAGGAGAGGCAATCTTCCATCCCGGAGCAAGGACAAGAAGCATCCACATCCGAGGGAAATGAAGACCAAGAAGAAAATTCCATAGGTAACTCAAGCATATTGATTTTAAATAAAGATCATATAATTTGCTTTGAGTGTAGGGAGAAAGGGCATTACAAAAGCAAATGCCCAAAATTGGCTAAGAAGAAAACACTGGCACCAAAAGTCAACCAAAAGTCTAAGGATGTCGGAGTCCCCACAATTAAGAGCAAAAAGCACATTGTGTGCTTCAAATGCAACCAACGGGGACACTACCGAAACCAATGCCCTAGAGAGAAGAAAATGCAAGAAGGGGCATCTCATGTAGGGGGAGCTTCTAAAGCTAACCCTAAGGTAAATTTAATCAATGCACCTTCAATTTCTAGGGTTAACAAGCATGCTAGGAATTATTTTAGTTCTCTTGCAATTATTAATGAAAAGCATGCTAGTAGAAATAATAAGGTTTATTGTTTAGGTGCTAAACATGTAAGTTTACATAAGGACAAACCTAGACATCATAACACTAGAACTATTTTACCTAGGGAATCAATTAGAAGAATAGAAGAAAATTTGGGTATTAATCCCAAAAAGTCTAGACACATGCCTAAGAAGAAGAGGCCTTCCCAAAAACCTAATGAACAATCAAAATTGGGAAAACTAGAATTAGAAAACCAAGACTTGAGAGAATGGAAAATACCCTTAAGATTATAGAAAATTCTATTCAAGGGTCAAATGCCCAAAAGTCAAGACCTAGGGTTCAAGAACAGTCTAAGGGCAAGAAAGGTTTGGGTCACAAACCTATGTCCTACCATAATATCCCATTTAATTATGGAACAATTTCTAGGTCTAGAAAAACCAAGGCTAATAGGGAAGTTATCCCTAAGACTAGCCATGGTGTTTGCTTAGTGGCTAAGGACTTAAGAAAACCCAAGAAAGCCACTAAGAAGGTCAAAGGGGGAGTCACCTCTAGAGTTGCATTAGGGAAGACTCATTTGACTAAGGCTTCAAAGCCAAAAAGGGTCATTAGAAAGGTATCTAGGGAAGTTATCCCTAGGGAATACCTTGTTAACCCAAGGAGCTCCAATAGGTATTGGGTTCCTAGGAGTGTGATCGATTCATGCTAGATGGGTTAGGGTGTGTCAACTTTAAGTGGATGGGTAGTTAACCTAGCCATGATGAGTTGACACATTAGGATGTGCCAATATGCTTTAAGAAGTTGAAAAATGATTAAATTGGCACAAATAGGTCTTAGAGGTATTGGTGTGTCATTTTTGGTTTATCGCACACTTGGGAGACAATGCTATTAAGGAAAAATAGAATTAATTCCGAGAAATGGCAATTTGGATTTAACACTTAGGTATTTTATACCTTAGTATATTTTACTTGTCATGATTTATTTGTCTTGCCATGACATGACATCATTTTCATGTTTATCTCTAAAAATGTCATGATCATGTTTTAGACTTAGTTTTATATGTCATTTATGCTAAAATCTCATTCACATGCCATGACATCATGATTTTGGCACATGCTTAGTTATATCATATATATGCCATAATCATATCATGCATAAACTAAAATTTATTTAAGGACCATTGGCATGACTTGAAGTCCCATGCATAAGGGAATCAAGTAGAGTTGCCTTAGAATATGCATGAGACCATTAAAGAAAAAAAACCCACATCTCACTAAAATATTGGACTTGTATGTGTTTTATACATCTAGATATAAGTGAGATGATTAGGAAAAAGGAATTAAAGGTTTCAAAAATATTTTGAAAACATTTTGAAAAACCTTGGTGAAGTCTATCTTTTGATAGCTATCACCATTGAATGGGATGATACAAAGAGGGCTCAATATTGAAGCTTTTTTTAACTTTTGAACTTTGTATCAATCTCGCTAATTGGTGGGTAAAATAATTTTCTAATATTTTTCACCCATAATGATTGTAATAAGTAATATTCATACAAAATTTCAAGATTTTTCAACTTATGTATATTTACTTATGAATTTTAGAAATTAATTTCTGAAAATCAAAAAACTGCAAATGCAGTTATCAGTCAACTGCCAGGGAGGCCAGTCGACTAATACTGCTGATTTCGAGTAAACCTTGGTTGTTAGGCCCATGTTCAGCTATGTTTTGGTCCCCTAACCACTCCTAACCCTAGGACATGCTATGGAGAGTATTAGAAAGGGTGGAAATCCATTGGATATAGATTAGGAGAGGTGTTTAGGGAGAGTATCAATTTTAAGGTGGATGAGAGTTCATTGTTGAACTTTGCCTTAATTTTTGATGGTTTTGTGTTCCTATTGGCTTAGGGGCTTTCCAAAGACATTGTTGATGCAATGGTCAAGGGGGGACAAGCCTTTAGGGGGAGGTATCTATCATGGAAAGATGGATGTGTATTTTTTCTCATGGGAGGAAAATTGAGGGATTGCGCCTCTCTTAAGTGATATGGGATTATCACTAGAAAGATTGAGGGCATGCCAAGGGGAAGATTGTAATATCTCATTGGGATATGAGACATTGACACCCTTGAGGACTTTTTTGATGTAATGTCAAAAAGGGGGAGAAGTTACCAAGTTACCAATTAGGGTTCATTGGAATTCTCATTGGGATATGAGAATTGCCAATATGGGAGAATTGGTAGACTTGAGATGGTAGTTTTGTCAATCATCGGCCCAAGTTGACTCGAGTTTGACTCGAGCAGTATTTTGATGATAAACAAAACTTATGACATGGGATTGTCATAGGAAAGTCCAACATGGAGTTGGCATGGAAAATCCAAGCTTGGGGCTTGGTGTGGGAAACTCCAAAGCATTGTGAAGCCGTGCGCTTGGTGCTTAGTGAGAAATGCATTGCGAAGCCATGCGTTAAGTGCATTTGGGAAGTCTTGAGGACTTGGCAAGTTCACTATAGGCTCGGGGTCCTTGAGTCAGTGAAGGATGGCATTGCGAAGTCGTGCGCTTGATGCATCCGAGGGACCATCAGACGGGGAGCGAATGGAGTGAGGCCAAAGGGAAGCATACTTCGAGGGCAAGAAACGCGAAGGATGACATTGCGAAGCCGTGCGCTTGGCGCATCTGAGGGATGTAGGCCGAGAGAAGAGACCTTCAGTGGGGAACTCCATGAGGGATGAGGTGGACTTGGCCAAGTGGCTAAGACTGAGTATCGGATGCTCAAACAACTTGGGTTTGAGGTTTTACCCGACATCAGTCGACTGGCATAGGTGCCAGTCGACTGCTCCAAGTCGACTAGGGTTCGACTGGTGTTCGACTGAACATGGTCTGGCTGATCAGTCGACTGCCGAGGATGGAAGTCGACTGATAACACTATTAGTCAACTGATTAGGGAGATCAGTTGACTGATCGGGGTGTTTTTGATGTGCACGGATGCATCCTCAAATCTCGCAACAAATACCGTCATGGACTCAAAGTGCGCGCTCGCGCTCAACACTCACAAGTGCACGGATGTCGTCAAGTAATAAAGATTATCGATCCCACAAGGACTGGGATTCAAGTACCAATACACTAAGTGATTACGATTGTTCGGACGTGATCTCTGAGAGAGAGTCGGTTGGTGAGGACTATCGGTGGACCCTACTTTGTGCGGTGTCACACGGAGGAGGAAAAGAGTGTGTCGAGGTCTTAAAAGGCGATTCTAGGACTTTGATTTCACTTGTGTACCACAGAACAATGTTGTCAATTGGCATCGTCTAAACGTCTACCTACTATTTTGGGGAAGGGACATCATACACTCTCCCGCAGAGCCGCCACATTCACCGGGAGCTATCCTCCCCCAAAAGGATGGGATAGAGAGTACGAGGATGCCAAATCAATCCTTGCGGTGGACCGTTTCCGATTCCACCACTCCCTTCTCCCCGCAGTTACGGGAGGTCAAGTTTACCCCCATGTTCCTTGATCAAACCTCCTAAATCTAGATTGTGAGGGTTGTCACCACCTCATATCGCCTAAGCACAATGGAAAGAAAGTCAAATACACTTAGATATAATAAAGAGCAACTACCAATTGTCAAATTAAACTTATGGCTAGAATTTTATATGAACCAACATTGTCTATGTACACAAGCTACTCCCTAATCCTAGAATCGAAAGTTCTACTCCATAAACATGAAGGAAGAATCACAAAACATGTTTAAGTTCGATTACAATAGAAAGAGAGCGCAGAAATAAAGATATACAATGCTTTGTGATCCTCTCTCCGACATTGTATTGCAAGTTGTGGACCTCCGACGATGTTCCTCCTCCCCGCTGCGAGTTACCGAAGCTTTTTAGGGCTTCGGCGTGTCGTCCTAGCCGTCGTGCCTCCTCCCTAGGGTTTGGGCGGAGCCATCCTTATATAGACATCGCCATAGACCACTGCAAAATCTGGAAAAAGCCCTAGTCACGCAAATTCGTCAGGCCACCACACGGTCGTGTGTTTCCACACTGCCAGGCCATGTGCGGCCCTGGGGTGATGTTCTTCATCCATTGGACACGGTCGTGTGAATCCACACGCCCTAGCCGTGTCCCACTCTGTGTCTAGCTGCGAAAGTTTTTCTTTTGCTCTAAAAATGTGTCTTTTTCACCAGAAAAGCTAACCTGCACACAAAATTACAACGAGCAGACCTCCGAACTAGAAAATAGGCAATGCGTGCAAGAATAGAGTAACATATGCATGAAACTAACGCAAAATGTAACAAGATGTGAGCAAAAACTACTCCTAAATCCTATATGTTTTGCTCACATCACTTCCCCAAGACTTAAATCTTTGCTTGTCCTCAAGCAAACCTCAGTGCCATAAAATTTTTAAAAAGATATTGTTCCATAATTAGCATACTAACTAAATTTATCTGGTGGTATTTGCAATCAAAGCAAAAAAGATATGTTCTAAAAATTCACTAAGTTAGCTCCTCGTGCTCGTGCTAGGCGAATCATTCTTAGGAGATGCCCGTTCCATGGTGAGTTAAGTTGTCACCCCATAGCTTTCCTAAGGTCTCCGACTCTTAGGCACTTACCTGCCCAAAGCGAGGGTCGTTCCCTAGATCCAGCATAAAGTCTCAAAGGCGTGCTCAGTATTGAGAGAAATTGGGAGGTGTTTCCCCAATAACCTAACTCGGTCTCAAAGGGGCACCTAGCCATTTCCACCCACAACAACTATTTTTTTATCCCTCATAATCTCTTTTTTTTTTAGCTCACAGGGATTTTGATTTTTCTGAATGGGCTTACACAATCCAAGCATCTCCAGTAACTAAAATGCTAAACCTAGAGTCACCTATGGATTCCAAAGTACTAGACTATTGAAGTGAATCATAACTAGGTATGTACTAGATTTTCCTTTCAGAATGTTAAATATGTGTAAGTGCAAAAAATAAAGCTAACCAGTGCA
This sequence comes from Wurfbainia villosa, assembly GCA_025175895.1. Classification (NCBI taxonomy): domain Eukaryota; kingdom Viridiplantae; phylum Streptophyta; class Magnoliopsida; order Zingiberales; family Zingiberaceae; genus Wurfbainia; species Wurfbainia villosa. The sequence goes on from CM046006.1 coordinate 40,782,843, forward strand.
GGTCTAGAACATTCAATGGAGCACATAGAATAAAATACCACAAGATAAATGGAGTTAAGCTACCTATGGGAACAACTCATGCAAGCAACTTTCAAAAAAAAGACTACTGAGGTAGCTTTTCAGACACCAAAAATTAAGTACTGAAAGGAACTAAACAACTCATGCATGCATGAACAAATGAAAATATCAGAAAAGAAACTACTGCTAGGAAACAAAACAAAATAGATTTTGGGGTCCCCCCCCAGACTTAAACAAAAATATACCTCTAATATGGTGGACGATGTGGAAAGTCTAGGAGCCTGGGCATCTGCTGCTGAGCCGCTGATGCCACATATACATGTGGTTGATTTGGGAACTAGTGGATGCAACGGTTGCTCGGTGCTCCTCCTCCCTAGCCCACTATGCCTGTTGGGCGTGCATATGCTGCCGCATCTCCCTACGGTAGGTGGCCTCATCCTGGCGACGAATAGCCTCCTCCTAGAAGTATATGCGGGCCTCATCGTAGAACTCCTCTGCCCGCTGGAAATGCTCCCCAGAATCCCTGGAACTCCGCCTGCTGGTAGGCGCTCTTCTTCTCCTATCGCTGCCTCTGCGTCTACTGCTCAGTGTAAATGTCGTCGAGGCACGATTGGAACTCCGAGAAATCATATGCCGATGCACCTGCATCCTGCTCAAAAGTAGAAAAAGATAGTTGTGCAGGTGTAGGCTCATGTCGGCGTGGACTAGGTGGGCTCCTATGCATGTGTGGACTGGAGGGAGAGTGATACAAAGGTGGAGAGGCACTGATGTGGATGGTCCCTCATGTGGAGGGGACTCCACTATCAGGTCTAAGTGCCGATTGGCGCGTATAGTGATGGTGGTACGATCCGGGTCGGGGAGCCTAAGGGTTGTAAGATTTTTCCTTACAAAGCATAAGGAGTCTCCTTCTCTTACAATCATCTTCATGGACATGCATACTCCTAGGTCGATCCTAGGGCTCCTCTCTATACTCTCCAATGTTGTGTAATCGTACCTCATCCTATAGCAAATGTGGGTAAGTAGGCCTCCCACATTAATCTCTCCGCGTGCTGCTTTGCCCATCTTCACTAAGTGTCTGATGAAGTGGGACCCTACATCGATGCTACTCCTTTCTTGTAGCATATCCCATAAACAAAGTAGCTCGCTGGCTCTTACTACACTGTCACTCTCCCCACGACCAAATATAGTACTGCCCATAATGCAGTGAAGGTATCGAAAGACGGGGTTTTGGAGGCACGACGCTTTGGCCCTAGAAGGGTCATAAGCGTGCTCCCCTGTCAACTCAGTCCAAATCAAACGAGAGTTGTACCCATTAGGGGTTCTTCTCTCTCCCCCACTTGGCAAGCCAAAGCATGAGTTCTATTGGTGAAGGGTCCACTCATGCTCAATATTAAAAAGTCTAAAAGTTATCCTACCCTCCTCGCTCTCTCTACCCGTTAAAACTTCTGCCTCTAAAGAACTCAAAAATTCCAAAACTATCCTATGGTAAGTTAGGTGTTTTATTCTCATAATCTCTTCCCACCCCATTTTTGCAAATAGGGTTTGCATATCACCCAACAACTCTAAAGATTCTAGCAAATCCTCATCTAAGTACCTAGTAGCAGTATGTTTATGAGTAGAGAGCATATTGTACCTATCTCTATGTTCATTATTGTGAAAAAGTAGAGGGGGTAGGGTGTTACCCTCTTCCGGAGCTTGAGGAGTGTCGGCTCTTCTTGTTCGTCGCTCCGAGGCACCGGATCGGGATGCTACGGTCTTGGTCCTCCTCATCCTTGCTCCTTTTGGCTTCTAAAGAGGTTGAAAATGCTTCGAGAGGAAGGGGAAAGCGAAATCACACGGCTAGGGCAAGAACTTTTGAAGCACACGGCGCAAATGAGGTGAAAACACATGGCTCGCCCCTTTTATCCTCATGCGCCACAGCCGTGTGAAAACACACTGTTGGATCGAAGCATATCGCTAGAGGGGGGGTGAATAGCGATAAAACCTTTTTCTTTTCTTTTTGTTCGTTAAAACTCGAGAGATAATTAATTGCGGCAAAAATGTAAATGTAAAGTAAAAATAGACAAAGGAGTTTTACTTGGTTCGTAGCCTTCGGCTACTACTCCAAGGCCCTAGCGGTCCTCGACCACGTACGGAGGGCAAAAACACTAAAGAACTCCTCCCCTTTAGAGGTAGGAGTTTAATCGATACAAGTAAAGCACAAAGCTTGAGGTAGAGGGACACTCCCCCTCTCCTCGTTATGATAAAAGCTCCGAAAATGAAAGTACTAAACTGAAATAAAACTCTAACCGACGTAATAAAATGAAAACAAATAAACCTAGACGTCGGAGAAGAAGCACTTCGTTGTCGGAGAAGTTGTAGCTTTGCGGAGGCTTTTGGAGGATTAGAATTGATGATGAAACCCTAGGTTAGGACCTCCTTTTATATCCTTTAAGCCCCTCATCGAATGGGTCTTCAACCAATAGGAATTGGGCAAAAAACTCCTTGAAAAATAGTGATAAAGCTTGACTCCTCGAGGCTGATTTTTGACCATCGGTTGAACTAATTTCTTGGCCGGTTGAACTGATGGCTCAGCAGTTGAACTGATCCTTGGCCGGTTGAACTGATGGCTTAGCATTTGAACTAATTTTTGGCCGGTTGAACTGATTTTTAGACTTTTCGACTGTAATAAAGAGTTAGCTCGAAATATAAGTGAATTCGACGGCCACTTGTCATCCGATCTCAACATAGACCTTCCATGGGAAGTCTTGGTCGGATCGTCGCCTAAGGATGTCCCCGTATGGAGGACTCGACCTTACTTATGCTCACTCACACGAACTTACCTCAACATTTACCTTTGAAGCCTTGCTTTCGGTCTCCACCTGATTCCTTCGGCTCCCTCCGAAGTCCTCCCGGTGTCGCCCGACCACCACGGCTTCCTCCGGGTGTCGCTAGCCTTTAGCTCCAGCTATAGCAATCTTCTGCACACTCGATTCAACTCGTGAGATAACGACATGAGCTTAACTTTGTATCGTTTGCTATAATCAAAACTCAGGTTCGACTTAGGTGCCTACTGCACCAACAATCTCCCCCTTTTTGATTTATGGCAAACCCACATACAAAGTTAAGTAAATAGCAAGCATGAAGAATAATGTGTTGGTGCAGGGGCACTAGATAATCGAACCTGTGTTTTGATTATGGCAAAGACACAAAGTTAAGTTTACATCGTTATCTCACGAGCTATCGAGTGTGCAGAAAAGTATTAAAGCTGGAGCTGAAGGCTAGCGACACTCGAGTGACTTCGGAGGGAGCCGAAGGAATCGAGTGGAAGGCTGGAAGCGAGAGCTACTATCGAGGTAAGCTCGTGTGAGTGAGAGATTGTAAGGTCGTGTCCTCTTTACGGGGACGATCGTAGGCGGCGATTCGACTAAGACTTCCTGTGGAAGGTCTAGGTCGAGATCGGACGGTTAGAAACTGTCGTATTTATCATTTTCCGAGCTAACCTCTTATTGCAGGGAAGTAGCCAAGCTGGTGATCGATGGACATGGAGCGATCGGTGATTCCCATCACCGATCGATGGGAGGCATCGATCGATGGCGACGATTCATCTTTGCGCTAGGTCAAAGCGGATAACGCTTGTAGCGACCACTTGATAAAATTTGGACAACTTCATGATCCGTTCCAAAAAAAGAGGAGACAAATTCAGAAGCTAAAATCTATAAAAGGAGGGGAGGATTCCATCTCCAAATCACATCAAGTTTATTCATCAAGTGCTCCTACAACGCCAACGCTCCAACATCGTCATAACGCCGACGCAACGCCAAGTTTCGATCTTCTTAAATCGCTTCAAGTAATATTTTTGATATTGTATTCTTTATTTTTCTTCATAACAAGGTGAGGTAGGCTTGTTGCCTCATCCTTGTATATTCGGTTTTGTGATCGTTGTCTCCTACCTCCAACGAGGAGGAGACGTTATAGTGTTTTGCCCTCCGTACGCGGTCTAGGACCGATAGGGCCTTGGAGTACCAACCGCTGGGTTGTGAACCAAGTAAAATAAACGTGTTCATTTATTTTCCGCTGAGCTTACTCGTTTACTTGTGTATCAACGAATTCAAAGATTTGATCGCTATTCACCCCCTCTAGCGGCTTCTCGATCCAACAATTGGTATCGAGCTGGGCGCTAAGATTTGGTGAAACCACCGATCTAGCACGCTTTGGTTTTTGTTCGTATTTTCGATTCGTATTTTTTGGTCTTTTTCCTCCCGCACTACTAATCCAAGACGAAGTCTTGGTACGTTTCTTTTGGTTGTGTGCTTGCAAGTTTTCTCTCTTTGAGTAGCTGACGGTAAAAGGGCCATAACTTTTCGCACAAATGAACTCACATAAGGATCTACGTACCAAATTGAAGCTCTCAGAAAGATCTACATTTCTTATGAGGGTTTACCCTCATAACAAGCTGTTTCCAGCCCCAAAATCCAACGTTTAGTATCCTTTCGGGGGCATCGAAGGTCGTAAGTTTCGAGTTTTTGTTAGTTTCTTATTCTCCTTATTTATTTATGTTTATTTCCTATTATTTCCCGCACTACTAATCCAAGACCAAGTCTTGGAATTCTTTTTGGTTTTTATTCATATTTTTCAAGATATTTAATGGCTCACATTGAGGGGTATAGCACCACCCGACCTCCGTTCTTTAATGGAAATGATTTCCGTTATTGGAAAGGTCGGATGGAGTGTTTTCTAAAAACACAAGTCGAGACTTGGATAATAATCCAAACCGGCTTTGCTCTACCCACCAATGATCAAGGAGAGGCCTTGGATTTCAACAAGTGCACAAATGCAACCAAGAGGCAAATCGAAGTTGATGCAAGAGCAACCCAAATATTGCAATGCGGCTTGTCCAAGGAGGAACTCAATCGCATCGGACCATTCATTAGCGCCAAAGACCTCTGGAACAAATTGATTGATTTACATGAAGGGACGACCGATGCTAAGGTATGTAAAAGAGATTTACTTTTAAATAAACTGTACAATCTAAAGATGCAGGATCATGAGACCGCCACCCAACTACATGCGCGGATCCAAGATATCGTCAACGGTCTTCATTCGATCGGGCAAGCCGTAGAGAACCGGGACCTTATAAGGTACGCTTTAAATGCTTTCCCTAGGACTACCTTGTGGGCATCCATGGTCGATGTCTACAAGGTCTCTAAGGACCTTTCGAAGCTTAGGTTAGATTATTTTCGAGTTTGAACTTCATGAGCAAACTAGCGTGGTCCGGCCGAGAGGTATTGCTCTACTTGCAGGACAAAGAAGGCCACCTACTAGGCAAGTAGGTGAACTCGAAGACGAATCCGAATCCGAAGAGGAGGCCATAATAGTCAACATTGTGCGGAGAATAGTTCGACAAGAAAGAAGGCAATTGAAGAATGAGAATCAAAAGAAAAAGGGAGCAAGGAAAGCCTTCCATGCAACTTGGGACAACAGAAAAGACATAGCTTACATGGCAAGACCGGAGGAGTCAGTCGAGTCAAGCCGAGTCTAACTACAGCTCTGACTCCGACCCCGAAGATTACTTCGAGAGGAAACTCAAAGTCGGACCAAAAGGGAAAGTCAAGGTTAATCGCTCTTTAATTAGTACACTTTACAGTACAATTAAAATGCTTACTAGGAAATTGACTAAGTCCGAGTCTAGGGTTGAGTCATTACTTGAGGAGGTTGAAACCCTTAAGCAAAAGGCTACTCTAACCTCTTCAACTAGTCAAGTTCAAGAGGGAAACTCAACCCAAATTGAAAAACTTGAGGAGGAGAATTCTCTCTTGAAAGACCGAGTTCAAGAGGTTGAGGCTAGGTTGGAAAGGTTCACGTTGGGATCTAAGAACCTTAATAGACTACTTGGAACCCAAAGAGCCGTGTACAACAAAGCCGGACTCGGATTTAAGTCAAAGACTACGAATAGGTCTTATATGTCTATCGTAAATCATAGTTATCAAAGAGTCCAAGCATGGGTCCCAAAGGTTTTATTGAACTCACATATAAGGACTAATAAGTATTGGATTCCTCAGGATCAAGTTTATTATTTGAATAGACCATATTGGTTCAATGGTCCAGGGGGAGCTAACACTAAAATAGTATACCCGCTTACTTAGCAAAATCATTGAATATTTTACTTTAATTTTTAGAATGGCTAGATAGGAAAAATAGTTAGTCAACTCTTGACAACATAGTATCAGGACGCGGTGAGATGATAGTATGTTAGAGAAACAAAGTCTCGTGTATTCAGGCTAGATAAGGCGTATCTAGTTTGGTGCACTTGACCAAGTGGAACTAGCTAAAGCTACCTCGCCGTATCCTAAACTAGTTAGACCAGGAAGTAACCCAAAGTGACTTAAGTGATATTTTCTTGAAATTGGCTTTGTCTAAGGAAGTGGTCGTTGTTCTGATCAAAGAAGGCCCCTGTGCCTCGCCACGACCTGGAAGCCAGTTTCTCGAAAAGTTACTTAACGATCTAAAGGTTAAATCCAAATCTAACCCAAGGTTGACTATCTTTAATCAATTTAAAATCATCTCACAAAACATATAAGGTGAACAAATTCTGAGACACATAGAATGGGTGAAATGTTAAGGATAATTGAAATATACTTAAAACAATCTTCAAAATACTACTTATTTTCTCAACTATTGTACTTAATGACTCTTTAGGCCAAAGTTTAGCACCCCCTACATCTCTTATACTTCATATATTTGACTAAGGGGGAAAGCAAACTAACCCTAAGTGTTATATTATAAACCTTTAGATTATTGGTGCAGAGGGACACACCTCGAACCAATCTATCTTACTATTGCTAGATGCATGTTTGGACTCAAAGTTGATTTATCTTGATGCATGCATATACCATATTGTCTTTAAACCCCTATTTTATAACAAACTTCATTTTTACATAACAAAACCCAACATTTGTTTTGATTTATGGCAAAAGGGGGAGAAGAGCGAAAGTTAAGGGGGAGTAACACAAAATTTATTTAATTTTGAACTAAAGTATCTCTTTCAAAACTCACCTAGGGTTAAGGGGGAGTTTTGGTTAAGGGGGAGTTTTTGAAAATGACATTCATCATTTACTATACTTGTTTTATGCTTTAATTTCCCTTAACTTTGTGTTGGTTTGCCATAGATCAAAAAGGGGGAGATTGTTGGTGCAGGGGCACTAGATAATCGAACCTGTGTTTTGATTATGGCAAAGACACAAAGTTAAGTTTACATCGTTATCTCACGAGCTATCGAGTGTGCAGAAAAGTATTAAAGCTGGAGCTGAAGGCTAGCGACACTCGAGTGACTTCGGAGGGAGCCGAAGGAATCGAGTGGAAGGCCGGAAGCGAGAGCTACTATCGAGGTAAGCTCGTGTGAGTGAGAGATTGTAAGGTCGTGTCCTCTTTACGGGGACGATCGTAGGCGGCGATCGACTAAGACTTCATGTGGAAGGTCTAGGTCAAGATCGGACGGTTAGAAACTGTCGTATTTATCATTTTTCGAGCTAACCTCTTATTGCAGGGAAGTGGCCAAGCTGGCAGTCGACTGCTGGACATGGAGCAGTCGACTAATGCCCATCAATCGACTGATGGGAGGCATCAGTCAACTGATGGCGACGATTCAGCTTTTGCGCTAGGTCAAAACAGATAACGTTTGACGCGACCACTTTGCGATAAAATTTGGACAACTTCATGATCCGTTCCGAAAAAAGAGGAGACAAATTCAGAGGCTAAAATCTATAAAAGGAGGGGAGGATTCCATCTCCAAATCACATCAAGTTTATTCATCAAGTGCTCCTACAACGCCAACGCTTCAACATCGTCATAACGCCGACGCAATGCCAAGTTTCGATCTTCTTCGTCGGCAGCAGAATCAAGTAATATTTTTGATATTGTATTCTTTGTTTTTCTTCATAACAAGGTGAGTTAGGCTTGTTGCCTCATCCTTGTATATTCGGTTTTGTGATCGTTGTCTCCTACCTCCAACGAGGAGGAGACGTTATAGTGTTTTGCCCTCCGTACGCGGTCTAGGACCGATAGGGCCTTGGAGTAGCAACCACTGGGTTGTGAACCAAGTAAAATAAACGTGTTCATTTATTTTCCGCTGAGCTTACTCGTTTACTTGTGTATCAATGAACGAATTCGAACGAAAGATTTATGATCGTTATTCACCCCCCCCCTCTAGAGACGCTTCTCGATCCAACATAATGTGCATTAGAAACAAGAAATAAAGAAGATTAAGTTGGAGTAGTAAGGATTTTCTTCAAGTACTCCCCCTTGAGGAAACCTCCCCCTTGACCGAGGGTGAGTCTTGAAGAAAGACCTTAATCCTCCCCTTTGAGGGTTTCTTTAAGTAATTAACATTACTTAAAGTTGGCCTTAGTAAAACGTTTAAGTTAAAAGTTCTTCTTAACTTGGCCCTTTCTCCCCCTTAAGTAAAACATTAAGGGCATAATAAAAAATAATTAAAACGTTGACGCCACAAATAAGTTTAAGTTAAGAATTCTCTTAACTTGGCCTTTAATAAGTTTTCAAAACTTAAAGTTAACTTTTGGTTTAAATATAAAGTAAGAGTTAAGTTATCAAAAAAAATTTTGACCCCTTAACTTTGGCCTTTTTCTCCCCCTTTTGCCATATATCGAAAAGAGTGAGTGTGTGTGTGGAAAACAAAAATAAGTGTTAAATTTAAAGTCCAAGCATGTTCCACATTATTTTGAAAATAATATACTGAAAATAAGTTCATCTATAAGATGTTCGACTCATATTTGGCTTGATTGATATGAAAGATCAACCAGTCCTGGTCAGAGTCGGTTAGTATGTATGATTATACTCCGTGGTTCATAGCGATGCATTAGCTCTACATCTGGAACCAGGAGTAAGGTCCTAACATCTCACGCCCATCTACGTGGCTAAGTACACAAACACATTAGTCCTATGTGTTGTGAGATGTATTGGCTCCTTAAATCTATAGGTGCATGATATCTAAGGTATGTCCTATACTAGTTCCATAAAAAATGAGAGTTAAGAAATAGTAGTAAGAAAATATAATTTGCAAGTTCGTATTCTACTATGCACATGCCCAATTTTGTCTTAATAGACTAAATTCGGCTTCGGGTAGGGGTTTAGTAAATAGGTCTGCTAAGTTAGACTTTGATTCGACGTATTCGAGTTGTATGGCTCCGTTGGCCACATGTTCTCGAATGAAATGGCGTTTGACCTCTATATGTTTGGTCCTAGAGTGACATATCAGATTCTTTGTAAGATTAATTGAACTAATATTATCTACGTGAAGTTTAGTATTCGTAAAGTCTAACTTAAAGTCGCGGAGAGTGTGCTTCATCCAAAGAAGCTGCGTGACACACTCACCCATCGCGATGTATTCGGCTTCAGTGGTAGATAAAGCAACACAGTGTTGCTTCCTACTGCACCAACTCACTAGACTCGAGCCGAGAAGTTGATAACAACCACTCGTACTCTTTCTATCAAGCTTACTACCGGCATAGTCCGAATCGGAGTAGCCGGTTAGTTCGAACTCGGTAGATCTAGGATACCAAATACCTACATTAAGTGTACCCTTTAGATATCTAAGGATACGCTTGACTAGAGTTAGGTGAGACTCCTTGGCATAGGTTTGAAACCTTGCGCACATACTTACTGCAAATAAGATATCAGGTCGGCTTGCAGTTAGGTAAAGGAGACTCCCTATTGTGCTCCTATAGTATTTTAAATCAATTGAATTTCCGATTACATCTTCTTCTATATTCACATTAGTTGTCATTGGGGTATTAATAATTTTAGCGTCTTGCATTCCAAAGCGTTTAATTAATTCCCTAGTATATTTGCGTTGATGTAGGTATATTCCATCTTTAGTTTGTTTAATTTGTAGACCTAAAAAGAAACTTAACTCACCTACTAAATTCATTTCAAATTCACTTTCCATAAGTGAAATGAACTCATTTAGTAGGATTGAGTTGGTGGTTCCGAAAATAATATCATCTACGTAGATTTGGGCTATGAATATGTCTTTACCTAAGGTTTTTACGAAAAGGGTTGGGTCAACTACACCTTGGTTAAAGCCTTTGGACTTAAAATAAATCGAAAGTCTCTCGTACCAAGCTCGAGGAGCTTGTTTAAGTCCATAAAGAGCTTTCTTTAACTTAAGGACATGATCGGGTTTGTCTAAACTTTCGAAACCGGGGGGTTGACTAACATAAACTTCTTCTTTAATGTATCTATTTAAGAATGCAGATTTCACATCCATTTGAAACAACTTAAATCCTCGATGTGCTGCATATGCTAATAGCATTCGAATGGACTCTAATCTAGCTACTGGGGCATAGGTCTCGTCGTAATCAAAACCTTCGACTTGACTAAACCCTTTAGCAACTAGTCTAGCTTTATTTCTAACTACTTCACCTCTATCATCAATTTTATTTCTAAACACCCACCTTGTTCCAATGATTGTTTTATCTTTAGGTGGTGGTACTAATTCCCATACTTCGTTCCTAGTGAATTGAGCCAACTCTTCTTGCATTGCAATAATCCAATCGGGATCAAGAAGAGCTTGGTCAATAGTTTTGGGTTCAATTTTAGAAATCAAGGATATTTGACTAAGGTTTCTGTATGAGGCTCTAGTTCGAACTCCTAGACTTGGATCACCTATCACTTGGTTGATAGGATGATTCGTTTGAGTCCTAGTTGGATTTGGGTTTGAGTCTACAACTTGATCCATAGGATGACTCGTTTGAGTTCTAGTTTGGTTGGAGTCATCTATCACTTGGTCGATAGAGTGACTTGGTTGACTTAGGTTAGGATTAACACTAGACCTGATCTCCGGATCAGAGTTAGGTCTAGTATGAGTCGGTTCGCTAATTGGGGTTGCCGGGGGTTTTGTAGGTTCGTGTCCTTCATCAAATACTACATTGATAATCTCCTCGACTCTAAGGGTGTCGTGGTTATATACTTTATAAGCTCTGCTTATAGTCGAGTATCCTAGAAAGATTCTGATCGTGGTTTTGGATGTAAATTTCCCTAGGTAATCCTTAGTGTTTAGGATATGTACCTTACACCCAAATACCCTAAAGTACTTGATGTTAGGTATTTTATCGTGATAAATCTCGTATGAGGTCTTAAGGTGCCTCTTTACCATAAGGATTCTATTTTGGACATAGCATGTCGTATTCACGGCTTCGGCCCAAAACCTATCGGGTAGGTTATACTCATTAAGCATTGTCCTAGCGACTTCTTGTAGGGTTCTATTTTTGCGTTCTACTAGGCCATTTTGTTGTGGAGTTCTAGGGCAAGAGAACTCATGGTGGTATCCATTTAGGTTACAGAATTCTGTAAACCTATGGTTTTCGAATTCACCACCATGATCAGTCCTAAGTCTTTTGATTTTAATGCTTTATTGATTTTCTATTAATTTAAATAGATTGATTAATTGATCTAGGGTATCACTTTTGTGTTTGATGAACCTAACCCAAGTAAATCTAAAATAGTCATCAATTATGACTAAGCAGAATTTACTTCCGTTAAGTGACTTAGCTCCATGTGAATCAAATAGATCCATGTGTAGGAGCTCAAGCACACTTTTGGTTCGTTCTTGACTAGTTAGTTGATGTTGTGTCCTAGATTGTTTACCTTGTTGACAAGCATTACATATTTTATTATCCAAGTTATTGAGGTTAGGCAAACCTCTAACTAAGTCACTCTGACTCATCTTGTGGATGAGTCTTGGGTGTGAGTGACCGAGTCGTCGGTGCCAGAACCATGATTCCTCTTGCCGTGTACTAAGACACTTAGTTGAGGAGTTAGTTAAGTTAATAGTGTAAATGTTGTTATTTCTAGTTCCCTTAAGAATTGTTTTAGAGGTTTCGTTTGTATACGCATTCGTTTTCTAGAAATATGACCTTATAGTTATTATCACACAATTGGCTTACACTGAGAAGATTATATTGAAAATTTTCTACTAATAAAACGTTTTGAATGACAAAATTTGAGTTAAGCTCAATATCACCTGATCCGATGATTTTGAGCTTGCCGTTATTTCCGAAGGCTACCGATCCTTGTCGTTTGAATCGAAGCTTCGAAAACTTGAGTTGATCCTCGGTCATGTGTCGGGAGCAACCACTGTCCAACATCCATTGATCCTACACGCAAGGTAGTTGGATCGGATATTAGATTTATTAAAAATTGGTTGAAAATTATTAACCTAAATCATCTCACCCATGTCTACATGATCAAACATGTTAATCCTATATGTTCTTGTGAGATGACTTCCCATTTTAGTTGAATTAAATTTAATGACTTAAACACTTGTCAACCTTGCGTTAGATTCGGATTTGACCTTAGGCTCATCAAGTCACCTTTTCAAGATCATGGCTTCCAGGTCGTGGCGAGGCACAGAGGCCTTCTTTGATCGGAACAATGACTACTTCCTTAGACAAAGCCATTTTCAAGAAAATAGAGACTTGACTCACCTAAGACCACTTCCTGGTCTAACTAGTCTAGGATACGGCGAGGTAACTTCAGCTAGTTCCGCTCGGTCAAGTGCACCGAACTAGATACGCCTTATCTTGCCCGAATACACAAGACTCCGCTTTCCTAGCGTACTATCATCTCGCCTCATCCTGGTACTATGTTATCAAGTATTGACGAGTTATAGTCCTATCTAACCATTCTAAAAAGAAAAATAAAAACCTAAGCATGCAATTTCTAAGTTAAAACACAAACAAATTTCGTACTAGCTCCCCCTGGACCGTTGAATCGATTCGGTCTCTCCACATAGTGGATTTGGTCCTTGGGAACCCAGTACTGGTTTGATCCTAAGTTTGAAATTAAGGTGGTCTTAGGGACCCATGCTTGGACACGTTTTTTATATCTACTTACGATTGACATATACGACTTATTGGTCGTGTTTGAGCTAAACCCTAGCCCGGCCTTGTTGTACACGGCCCTTTGCCATCCAAGTAGGAGGTCAAGTCCTTTGGATCCCAAAGTAAACCTTTCCAACGTATTCCTAAGATCTTCGACTTGACTTTTCAAGAGTGAGTTCTCAACTTCGAGTTTTATAACCCGAGTTGAGTCCTTCTCTTGAACTCGACTAGTCGAAGAGGTTAGGGAGACCTCGTGTTTGAGGAGTTTAACTTCCTCAACCAGGGTCTCGACCTTGGACTCGGACTTAGCTAACTTTCTATTTAAAAACTTAATTGCACTATAAAGTGTGGTAATAAGAGAGCGACTTACCTTGAGTTTATCTTTTGAACTGGATGCGTATCCGTGGCTTGTCTTGAATAGTGCTTCGCAGTACGACTCATCTTCGGTTTCCGATTCAAGTTTCGGTTCTGACTCCGTCTCCGATTCCACCGGTTTAGCCATAAGGACTCGATCATTGTCTTCTTCCTCAGAAGCTTCTTCCCAAGTAGCGTTGAGTGCCTTTTTGTATTTTGGTGTCTTGCTCTTGAGTTTTGGGCATTCAGACTTAATGTGTCCAAACCTGTTGCATTCATAACATCTTATGTTTGAACTTTTAGGCTTACCTTCGTTGGGTCGAGTGACGGATCATTTTCGGCCCATGACTATCCTCCGAACTAGGTTGACTAGTTCGGCTTCCATTTCTGAGTCGACCTCCGAATCCGACTCATCCTCTTCTTCCTTCGGAGGTGGCTTGCTAGCGGTTTTCTTCTTTGAACCTGCAAATAAAGCTATACCTTTCTCAGGTTCCGAATTAGACTGCTCATGAAGTTCAAAATCAGAAAAAAGTTCATCTAATCTAAGTTTAGAAAGATCCTTGGAGACCTTGTAGGCATCGACCATGGATGCCCACAAGGTAGTCCTTGGAAAGGAGTTTAGGACATAACTTATAAGATCGCGGTTTTCGACCTTTTGCCCGATTGCGTGTAGGTTGTTGACTATGTCCTGGACTCGGGCATGAAGTTACGTCGCGGACTCGTGTTCCTGCATTTTTAGGTTATATAGTTTATTGAATAGAAGATCACGCTTACATACTTTGGCTTTATCGGTCCCTTCGTGTAACTCCACTAGTTTTGTCCAAAGGTCCTTTACGCTTATGAAGGGGCCGACGCGATTTAGCTCTTCCTTGGATAAGCCGCATTGGAGGATTTGTGTTGCCTTGGCGTCGGCTTCAACTTGTCGTTTTGTCGCAATGGTCCATTGATCATAATCCAAGGAGTCACCCACTTCATTAGTCGGAAGTGTGAAACCCGTTTGGATTATGATCCACATCTCGATTTGGGTTTTGAGAAAGCATTCCATCCGACCCTTCCAATAATGGAAGTCATCTCCATTGTAAAACGGAGGTCGGACGATGCTAAAACCCTCGAGATGGGTCATTAGAACAAAAGACACAAGGAGACGAAGACGAAGAAACTAGCAACGACAAAAACACAAAAAAAAAGTACCAAGACTCGCGTCTTGGATTAGTAGTGCGGGAGAAAAAATAACAAAGCGAAATAAATCTAAAATAAACAGAATTAAAAAGAAAAAAAATCTGTAAAATGGCTAGATTGGTGGTTTCACCAAATCTTAGCAACCCCCGGCTCTGATACCAATTGTTGGATCGAAGCGGATCGCTAGAGGGGGGTGAATAGCGATAAAACCTTTTTCTTTTCTTTTTGTTCGTTAAAACTCAAGAGATAATTAATTGCAGTGGAAATGTAAATGTAAAGTAAAAAGAGACAAAGGAGTTTTACTTGGTTCGTAGCCTTCGGCTACTACTCCAAGGCCCTAGCGGTCCTCGACCACGTACGGAGGGCAAAAACACTAAAGAACTCCTCCCCTTTAGAGGTAGGAGTTTAATCGATACAAGTAAAGCACAAAGCTTGAGGTAGAGGGACACTCCCCCTCTCCTCGTTACAATAAAAGCTCCGAAAATGAAAGTACTAAACTGAAATAAAACTCTAACCGACGTAATAAAATGAAAACAAATAAACCTAGACGTTGGAGAAGAAGCACTTCGTTGTCGGAGAAGTTGTAGCTTTGCGGAGGCTTTTGGAGGCTTAGAATTGATGATGAAACCCTAGTTAGGACCTCCTTTTATAGCCTTTAAGCCCCTCATCGAATGGGTCTTCAACCAATAGGAATTGGGCACAAAACTCCTTGAAAAATGGTGATAAAGCTTGACTCCTCGAGGCTGATTTTTGACCATCGGTTGAACTGATTTCTTGGCCGGTTGAACTGATGGCTCAGCAGTTGAACTGATCCTTGGCCGGTTGAACTGATGGCTTAGCAGTTGAACTGATTTTTGGCCGGTTGAACTGATTTTTAGACTTTTCGACTGTAATAAAGAGTTAGCTCGAAATATAAGTGAATTCGACGGCCACTTGCCATCCGATCTCAACATAGACCTTCCATGGGAAGTCTTGGTCGGATCGTCGCCTAAGGATGTCCCCGTATGGAGGACTCGACCTTACTTACGCTCACTCACACGAGCTTACCTCAACATTTACCTTTGAAGCCTTGCTTTCGGTCTCCACCTGATTCCTTCGGCTCCCTCCGAAGTCCTCCCGGTGTCGCCCGACCACCGCGGCTTCCTCCGGGTGTCGCTTGCCTTTAGCTCCAGCTATAGCAATCTTCTACACACTCGATTCAACTCGTGAGATAACGACATGAGCTTAACTTTGTATCGTTTGCTATAATCAAAACTCAGGTTCGACTTAGGTGCCTACTGCACCAACACACACGGCCAGGCGCTGTGCACCTCTGGTCAATTGAGCACGGCCATGGGAAAACACATAGCCAGGCCGTGTGCCTCCATTTTTCGCCCCTTTTATGCACCATGGCCCGAATTTGTTCATACACTTCGCCGTGTAGACTAATATGGGTTTCATTTTTGCCTAGCAAAGTTCTTTTCTACTTCTAACTCTAAATGTGATGGAAATCAAAACTAAAATCAAACACATGTATGCAATGCAATAGAAAAAGGGAAATCTACAACTAAACTTAGGTTGCCTCCCAAGAAGCGCTTTGTTTAAGGTCGTTTAGCTCGACCGCACTCTTCTATCAACTCGGCTCTGGTGGTTCAATGAACCTCCATTCATCCATCTCGGGATCTGCATATGCCACTTCCTTCCTGGCTCTCGCTGGAATCACATATTTCCCTGATGCAGGTTCCTGACTTCCTGTCCCAGCAGGCTCAAATTCGATCTTATCCTCTCCCACTTTTAGGGTTAGCTTGTGATTCTTCACATCAATGACCATTCCTACAGTCACTAAAAATGGTCACCCCATGATGACGGGTATCTTGGGATCTTCTTCCATCTCCGTCACTACAAAGTCAATTGGCAATGTAAACTTCCCCACCTTAACAGGAACGTCTTCTAAAATCCCCAATGGGTAGCAGTATGTATGGTCAACTAGTTGTAGTGTCATAGTAGTGAATTTTAAATTTCCTAACCCTAGATTTTTACATAAGGTATAGGGCATAAGACTCACACTCGCTCCCAAGTCACAGAAGGCTTTACTAATCAGTGTCGTCCCTATATAGCATGGGATATAGAAGCTCCCTGGATCTTTTAATTTCTATGTAGCTTTGTTTCGGAGATAAGTGCTTGACTCCTACGATGTGCCAGAATATCTTTCATGAACCTAGCGAACTGGGGCATTTGGTGCAACACTTCGAGTATCAGTACCTCTACCGAGATCGTCTTCAGCATATCCAGGAATTTACCAAACTCGACGTCTTTCTTTGCATTCGTCAACCACTGTGGAATGGTACAATAAGGGGCGGTTTAGCCCTCACAGCAGGCTCCCGGTTCATCTCTCTTGCTTTTTCATTCTTGGCCTCCCCCAGAGGCTCTAGCAGTTCAGATCCCTTGTCCTTTTCAGTAACCGACCGTCCTGGCATTTCTTTCAGGATCCTCCCGCTTCGTAGCATCACTACCTAGCACTGCTCTACCAGATTGGCCTCTGCTCTTCCTGGTAGCTTCCCTGGTGTCCTGAAGATTTGGTTCGTGATCCGAGCTACTTGAATCTCCAGCGACTTCTACCTGGTGGTAAGATCTCTTATAGATGACCCCAACCCCTCGATCATCATATCTGTCTACGAATGTCGTCGCTGAAATTCAGTGTTCGCCTCCCGTTGCATTCGATTGAAATTCTCTAGCATATTCTCCAGATGGGTGTTAGAGGGACGTGGTTGCCCATTCTCTCCCGGCGGTTGGAACCTCCCTAAGGTATTCTTATAAGGAAAATTTTGGTGATTCCTCCATCTCGGATGAGAAGTGTTGGAGTGTTGGTTGTTAGGTCTTGGGTTGTAGTCCCCAATCGCATCACAGTGCTCAATCTGCTCATCCTAGGTCCCCTACCCTCCATAGTAGTCCATGGAATTGACAGTGTATCATCCTGCCACAGGCGTGGGTTGACCTCGTTCGGAGGCCCATTGATGGTGGTTTTGGGCCACCTCTTCGATAAGCTCCTCCACCTCCTTTATGGTCTTGTTCATTAGAGCTCCTCCTGTGACAGAATCTAGGGACATCTTTGTGGCGTAAGCGATCCCATTATAGAAAATGTGGATCACCAACCACCTCTCCAGTCCATGGTGTGGGCATTAATAAAGTAGACCCTTGTAGCGATCCCATGCTTCGAATAAGGACTCCCCCTCCTTCTGGCGAAAGCTAGTGATAAGGTGGCGCATGTGAGCAGTCTTACTTGGTGGGAAGTATTTATTCAGAAACTGTTGCTCACACTGCTCCCATGTGGTGATGCTGCCGAGGGTAAGGAGTGAAGCCATGCCTTAGCCTTATCCCGCAGTGAAAACGGGAACAAGCTCAGGCAAATCACATCAGAAGGGACTCCGTTCAGTTTCATAGTTGAGCAGATTTAGAGAAAAGCCTCAAGATGCCGGTTCGAGTCTTCAGTTGCAGCTCCCTCGAATTGGCTCTACTGGACCATATGTATAAGTGTCGGCTTCAGCTCAAAGTTATTTGCCAAAATCGATGGTCCAGCTATGCTCAGCCTGAATCCTCTAGCGCTAGGAGCTGCGTAGTCCCGCAGAGGTCGGCTGCCCATGTTCACCTCGGATGCAGCTTGATCTTCCATCTTTCGCTGCGATGCTCTCTGACGGTGAAAGGTTCGCTCAATCTCTAAATTGATCAGAATTAGACCTTCCAATCCTAGTCTTCTAAGCATACGACGAACCAACACACAAAAGTAAGAGTGCTAACCTAATGCTAAAAGGCAGAAAAAAATGAATCTAGCAAATAAAAACCTAAGATGCAATAAGTAAACAGGAAACTACTACTGAAAATAAAAACTAAATCTAAATATGAAAAATAGAACTTAGCAGATAAGATAGACTAAAAAGAAAAATAAAGTAGGAAATTAATCTAATCCTAAGTCCGATCCAATCTACCACTGTTTGATTTGATATTGAATCGACAGTCCCCGACAACGGCACCAAAAACTTGATGCTCACGGACGCATCCTCAAATCTCGCGATGGATACCGTCGTGGACTCAAAGTGCGTGCTCGCGCTCAATGGCCTCAAGTGCACGGATGTTGTCAAGTAATAAAGATTATCGATCCCACAGGGAATAGGATTCGAGTACCAATACACTGTTGGATCAAAGCAGATCGCTAGAGGGGGGTGAATAGCGATAAAAACTTTTCTTTCGTTTCGTTCGTTAAAAGCTGAGTACACAATTATTTATAGCAGAAAGATAAATGATAAATAAAAGGAGACAAATGTTTTTTTACTTGGTTTGTAGCCTTCGGCTACTACTCCAAGTCCCTAACGGTCCTAGATCGTGTACGGAGGGTAATTCACTAAAACACTCCTCCTCGTTGGAGGTAGGAGTTAGACGATTACAAAAACCTTCGAAAGCAAAAGATAGAGAGACAAACCCTCTCTTCTATTAATGTAAAATGCAACGATAGAAAACCTCGATCAAAAAGAATTACAGTATTAAAGAGATGACAAAATAAGATTATACCAACAACTAGGAAATATAAATTAAGCTAGGGTTGTTGGCAGCACTTCGTCGTTGTAGAGTCGTCGGAGAGTCGTAGCGTTGTGGAGGCTTTTGAACACTTAGAGATTGATGAAAAACCCTAGGAGAGGCCCTCCTTTTATAGCCTTTGAGCCCCTTTTCGAGAGGAACTTTAGCCAATCACAATTGAGCACCACTCCCCTTGAAATTGTTGGGTCGGATCGATTGGCTGGCTAGAGGGGGGTGAATAGCCCTCGTTCGTTGGATGCCGTATTTTGCTCGTCTACGAAAACGTTAGCGCAAGCGGAAGCAATAAACTAAGACAAGCAAATAGAAATAAAACAAAGACAATACAAACACGGAGATGTAACGTGGTTCACGGCTACGCCGCTAATCCACGGTCCGATTCGTCCACGGTGAATCACTCCGCAATCTATCCACTAGATCTCTCCTTTGCACAAAGCTAGGTGGAGGTAACCTCTTTACAACAACACTCCTCTTACAAATATAATGGAAATAATCTTGGGTAAGAGGATGGAAAGCTTTAGGGTACTTTGGGAGAGTATTAGAAGCATTTTGCCTCCCAAAGCCTTACCCCCTTCCTTTTTATAGAGGAAGAGGGTTTCTTCCCGTTGACAGGATCGATCGATGGCACCCATCACCGATCGTGTCAGAGCCGTTGCCCAATAACGGCCGCTTTCCACGTTGGATACTATCCATCCAGATCGCATCACCGATCGATGGCACTCATCAGTCGACTGATGTCAATCAGTCGAGTCCTCAACAAGGTCGACTCCATTCTCGGGCACGCGACATCACCGACCGCCATCCTCATAGCCGATCGATTGCCATCACCGATCCGCCCATGCCGGCAAATGATCGATCAACTTGATTCAAATTTACATTAGACTAGTCGATCGAACCATCGATAGAGCCCGATCCGCCATGACATGGCAATGATCGTGCCGGAAAACTATCCGACACTTGGCCAAATGGCCAAGTTTCACCTAAGAGCTACCCTTCCCCAGGTTACATTCGCTCACTCTCATCCCGAGTCCTCGCCGAATTTCTCTTCGTTCGCGGCCACATCCTCGAAGACGCGCGCACGGCTCTGCAATGCTCCTTCGCGTCTCTTGCCTCGAAGTCTACTTCCTCCGACTTCACTCCAAGCTCCTCGTCCGGCGGTCCCTCGGATGCTCCAAGCGCACGGCTTCCGCAAAGCTATCCTTCACCGACTCAAGGCACGAGTCATGAGACGTGAAACTCGCCATGGCTCCATGTGCGAATTACTAAGTCCTGCACGACTTCAACGCACATATCAAATCAACATATCAAACTAACTTAAACCCTTTGCTACACCATCAAAACCATATCACGGCAAGAGATTGCCCTAACAATCTCCCCCTTTTTGATGTGTGGCAATCCGTTTAAGTTAGGTAAAAACATTTGATATAAATTTTAAAGGAAAGAAAGCATGTAAACATAATCATGATATAGCAACATGCAACTCCCCCTTAATCCATGAAACTCTCTATGTAAATTTCTCCCTATCATAGATTTTTCCCCCTTTGATAATTAACTTAAACATAATATTTTCTCCCCCTTTGACACCATCAAAAAGATTATCACTATTTAAAAACACATGGCATCAAGTCTAATAGAAAGAAAATACCACAAGTTGATTTAAAATTCGGAATTGATACTAGTCGACCGCACGTGAATTTCGGATTTTCTCGATTTTGAATCAATTTCGTAAAATGCATTAAAAATTCCAGAAAATTCAAAACATCATGAAATTTGGGGAACACATTTCTTTTAAGTATATCTATCAGTGAAAAATATGTTTTCATGAAAAATCATTATATTTCCACGTATTTGCCAAAAATCCAAAATCTTTAAAAACTACTAGGTTTTTGATCATAAGAGTATCCATTTTAACACCTAGTCTTGCATCCAATTGTTTCAAAACATGAATACATGTATTTTAAAGTAAGAAATTGTTTTGAAAACATATGAAATATCCAACCATGATCTTTGGGCAATATGTCTATGAATTAAACATAAGCCTTCCCCATGATTGGTCTATTATTGCTATGTTGATACTTTAAATGACCATCTAAATGCCATAGGCATTAGTGGACATTTGTATCATCCTAACATCTCACCCATGCTAAGTTTGCAATCAAGTTAGCCTATAGTGAGTGTGAGATGCATCCTAGGGGGTATTTGTATATACTTAACCAATATGTTCATGCAATTCTATCATGGTTAAGTGTCAACCTAATAATCCTCATGATCATAAAGACATATATGAATGAATTCTACATTATGATCATGAAACTCATGTATTCATCAAATAATAGTCATGCATTAGGTATTATATGATGATAATAAACAAGGTATTACCTAAAGCATGATTCAAACCTATTTCTTATGATAACGTGCCAAATTTCAAAATCATAAATCATGATTGCAAATATACATAGGAATTACATCAATCATCATGATTTAAGCATTATTATCTATTTATGGGTACGTTATCATCACCCAACACTATCTAAAAAATGTTGTCCCGTCATCCTAAGTCAACCAAAATATGATATAGGCTAGGTCCATGTGGTTGACTACCCTAGAGGTTTTCTAACCCTTAAGGATGGATTTTGGAACCCAAAATAAGTTCTTTCCTATTGGGTTCACTAGATATTCCTTGGGGATCCATTTTCTAGCAATTACTTTCTTTTTATCTTGTCCCCTAGCTATTAGGCATTTGTAGGCCTTTTCATTTTTCTTTTCCTTATATCCTAGGCCCTTTTTATTGAAGCTTGCCCTTTGGCTCCCTATGATCATATTTAATGTGTTGGAGCCAATTGTGAATTTCTCTAGGGATTTGGTTAAATAATCTACCTTTTCCCTTAAAGCCCTATTTTCCTCTATGCATGCATCATTAACATCCAAAGGCATATAGTCATGTGAGTATGCATCATCATGGCAAGAAGAAACATTATCATTTAAGCATGCATTTTCTAGCTTTTGTTCTAATTCCTTAATTTGACTAAGCATGCTTTTACTTTTCTTTTTCATGCCAAATAACTCCTTAGTTAAACTAGAAATTATGGAAACTATTTTCTTAGGATAAGCATTCGTTACCATAGTTTCCATATCCTCTTCTTCTTCTTCGGATGAGGAAGATGTAGAAGCTCCCCCTTCATTTGAGCTCTCCCCACTTGTGCTTGATCCTTCATTTGAGGAGGAGGAGCAATCCGAGTCATGAAGAGCCATTAGTGCTAGGTTGGAGTAGACATGCTCTTCTTCTTCGGATGAGGAGGAGGAAGCAAGGTCATCCCATGTCTTGGCTTTGAGTGTCATGGCCTTCCCTTTTCCTTTTGCCTTCTTTTCTTCTTCCTTTTTCTTGCTCCCCTTCTTCTTCCTCTTTTCTTCTTTCTTTTTCTTATCTTCCTTGCTCTTGTTTAGGAGGGGACAATTATCCCTTATATGTCCCTCTCCTTGGCAATTATAGCATATGACCTTCCCCCTTGGTCTTCTATTCCTATTATGAGATTTATCAAATCTAAGATTCTTAAATGCACGCCTTACCTTCCTTACCATGTAGGCTTCTTCCGTGCTATCCATGGAGGAGGTAGAGGCTTCATCGGATGAGGAGGAGGGGACTTCCATCTTCTTCTTCCCCTTGTTCGCTATCAAAGCTACTCCTCTTGAGGGTTGGATTCTAGGCTCTTCTTGTATTCCTTCTAGCCTAGTTTCATGAAGCTCCATTGTTGAGAAGAATTCCTCCAAGGTGCTTACTTCTAAGTTCTTGGAGATATAAAATGAGTCCACCATGGAGCTCCATCTTGAGGACCGGGGAAAGGCATCTATGGCCTTCATTACCATATCCCGATTTGATAGCTTCTCACCTACACCTGTTAGCCCAATTAATATTTCTTTAAATCTAGAATGTAGGGAAGTTACCTTTTCTCCCTTTTCTAATTTGATGTTTGAGAGTTGGGAGCGAAGGAGGTCTCTTCTTGCTAGCTTAGCCTCCGAGGTACCTTCATGAAGCTCCACTAGCTTCTCCCACATCTCCTTAGCACTAGAACATTCCCCTATCCTATTGACTTCTTGTTGGGGGAGGACATTGTATAGGTGGTGCTTGGCCTTTGAATTTGCCAAGTATTCTTCTCTTTGCCTTTTGCTCCACCTCGATTTCTCCAATGGCTCCCCATCCTCGTTCCTAGGCAACTCGAAACCGTTTTCCATTATTAATAGAATTTCAAAGTCGGTTTCGAAGAATACCTCCATTCGCTTCATCCACCAAGCGAATTCGCCGTCGAACTTCGGTGGGTGGATGTTTGAGCCGGCCATCTTTAGATGAAGTGTTTGTTGCGGCGGTTAGTCCTTGACAAACGACTTGGCTCTGATACCACTTGTTGGGTCGGATCGATTGGCCGGCTAGAGGGGGGTGAATAGCCCTCGTTCGTTGGATGCCGTATTTTGCTCGTCTACGAAAACGTTAGCGCAAGCGGAAGCAATAAACTAAGACAAGCAAATAGAAATAAAACAAAGACAATACAAACACGGAGATGTAACATGGTTCATGGCTACGCTGCTAATCCACGGTCCGATTCGTCCACGGTGAATCACTCCGCAATCTATCCACTAGATCTCTCCTTTGCACAAAGCTAGGTGGAGGTAACCTCTTTACAACAACACTCCTCTTACAAATATAATGGAAATAATC
This sequence comes from Wurfbainia villosa, assembly GCA_025175895.1. NCBI lineage: Eukaryota > Viridiplantae > Streptophyta > Magnoliopsida > Zingiberales > Zingiberaceae > Wurfbainia > Wurfbainia villosa. Next base: position 40,806,549 of record CM046006.1, read on the forward strand.
TTGGGTAAGAGGATGGAAAGCTTTAGGGTACTTTGGGAGAGTATTAGAGTATAAGCATTTTGCCTCCCAAAGCCTTACCCCCTTCCTTTTTATAGATGAAGAGGGTTTCTTCCCGTTGACACAGGATCAGTCGACTGATGGCACCCATCAGTCGACTGGTGCTATATTCGTTGCCCAATAACGGCCGCTTTCCACGTTGGATACTATCCAGCGGCGCATCGACGATGGCACTCATCGATCGGATGTCAATCAGTCGAGTCCTCAACGAGGTCGACTCCGTGCATGCCCGTGCGCGGTGACATCGATCATTGCCGTCCCTTAGCGGTCGGTGATATATGAGAGATGTCCTAAGGCAACGCTTTATGTATGAACCATTTATATGATAAATGAAGATTCACTATTTGAGTATACATGTTTTATGTATTTGATTGGATCTTAAACTCATTTACTGAATGTCCACGATACGATTCACAGCATGAGAGAATTTGTGATTGGATCACAACTAGTGAGTATCTCTACATGTGTAATTGTGATGTATCGGAATTATCCCTAGTCGATGAATTGATGGATCTAGACACCATCAATTCTGTCGAGACTAGCACGAGGTATACTCCTTGGTGTATCCAAGCAGCTGATTCTCACTGGCTGGAGACATAGTGATGTCCGAAGTTAATCGTGGATGCTAGTTATGGTAACTAGTTCATTGGAGTGACCAGTCGTAAGACTTCATATGGTTCTCTGCATATATAGATATGTCAATGAAGTTCTTACTGTGGCTTAAGTGCGATGTTCCTTTGACTTGCGGTATTCAAGTCATCTTGATCATAGAGACTTATGCTTTGACATCTTAAGCAAACATCTCCGAGGAGATGTGGACCCGGGAGGATTGGGTATAAGTCGAAGTGATCGAAGGTGTTTGAATAGCCTATAAAGGATTCACCACTCCTTGCGAGGAGATGTATACCCATGGCCTCTCGTCGGATTGTTACTAAAGTCTTTGGCCAAAGCATTACATGTTTAGAGTAAGGCACTCTTCGATACATGTGGAGTAACTAGAATCCGTAGGACGAGGAAATGATACTTGGGCTAGGTGTGACGTAGTCAGCCTAGTGGGGACTGACACAATAGACCATGTCCTGAACCAAGTGGGTATAAGATGAGTGAAGGGAATGGGGCACGAAACATTCGAGCTGCTGAAGGGTTTCAGAAATATTTCTGGATCAACCGTTGATCTTTTCGGTTAATTGGGGATCATGATGTACTACTAGGTGCCACTCATGATCGTTCTATAATTAATGGTTAATTATAGACGGCCAACATAAACCGAGAACCTATTTGGTCACACGCACAACGAGTGTAATCCAAAGGATTTAAAACGAGCTTGAGAATGGGATTCTCAGACCGAGAGAAAAATATGTTTGGTTGGACCAAACATAAAGCGAGCATGAAATTGTTTCAGTCGCAATGGAAGCGTGGATGGGCCGTGTCTTATGAAGACATAATGGATGGACCAAAATGGTTTGGTTCTAATCCAATGGATGAGAATAAACCAAAGGGTTTGGTTTATATTAAACGAATGAACCGAAGGTTGGTTCGGTTCGTTTTAACTTAAAATAAACCATCATGGTTTGGTTTATTTTAACTTATCTTAATGGAGCGGGTTAACGGGCTTTATGGATATGATCCATTAACCATTAAGAGAATTAGTTCTCTATAAAATAGGGCTTAAACCCTAATCCAAAAACCCTAATTGGAGTTGCGCCCAACCTAGTTGTGCCGCCTCCCTCTCCTCCACTAGTCGGCGCCAACCCTAGGTGTGCCGCCCGACCTTTTTGTGCCGCCGTCAAGTCATTGCCGGCGACCAAGCTTCAGCCGGTGAACCTCCGGCGACCCTCCGGTGATCTCCTCTAGGTTCGGTGATAAGGTGAGCTTCCATCTCTCCTTGGCCGGCCTCTATTCCTCCACCAAAAGCTGTCCAGTTTTTCTGGACAGCTTGTTTCTTTGTTGTCGGAGCGTCGTTTGGACGACGGTTAGTGCTCCGATAGCGCCTAACTTACCGGGGATTTGATCTCTGGTAATCCTCTGAGGTGGAGGACGAAGGATTCATCAATTGGTTGACGAATACCTCTCCGGAGAAGCGAGTTTTGAGAACTCGTTTTAGGATCCGAATTTGGATTCGGATCGTGATCATCTCTCGATCACATCGTCTTCAACACGAGGCTAGTAACCCGTACGAAGATGAAGCTTGTGACTTAGCGAAGTCATCCCGAGGAGCTCGGCGTGGATACGGATAGAGACGATTCTTACGAGGATCGTTCCGGTTGATGCTGTTCCCGCTACACGTCATACGAAAGGTATAACGTAGATAAATTTTCTTTTATTGCAAATCTAAATTTACGGTTATGTCTACACTTGTTGTAATATGCATGCGTGTGTTGTGTGTGTTGTAATAAATGTAGATTTATTATTTTTATTGCTTCCGCTGTGTTCATGTTTGCGAAACGTGATCGAACACACACGCGCCGCGGTGCCAGAAACCAAACAGTGGTATCAGAGCCTAGGTTGTGTTTCGACATAATCGTAAAAATGGTTTTGCGATAGTCATAATGTATTTCTGGAAATTTTCTAAATTTTGGAAATTTAGAAGTATTTATGGAAATTTTTCAATTTTGGAAAGTCTAGAAGTATTTATGGAAATCTTCCACTTTTGGAAAGTTGGAAGTATTTATGGAAATTGATATTTTCCATAAATAAAATATTTGATTAGATTCTGGAAATTTGTTTCCTAATTTAATCATGATTTGATTTGGGAAATCAAATCTTAAAATATTTTATTTCCATAAGTAGTTTTAATGATTTAGGAAATTGGTTTCCTAAATAGATTTTCCTTAATCAAATAATTCCATGAATAAAATATGTGATTAGATTTGGAAATTTGTTTCCTAATTTAATTATGATTTGATTTGGAGAATCAAATCTTAAACATATTTTATTTCCATAAATAGTTATGACATAAAAGGAAATTATATACATGACATAATTGTATGCCATGTAATTGCATTAGATGCATAACATTATGCCATGCGTGTCGTGACATGTAGATGTATGCCATGTATGCCATGCCATGTAGATAATAGTTATTTGCATGCAAAGAGGATGAGACATAAAAACCCTTAATCAATATTAAAGCCTACACCTTCCATTAATATGGTTAGAACCAGAGTTACATTTCTTGTTTGGGTTGTTGGACTCTCTCAAGCCCAGCTCGAACGAATATGTTCAAACCATGGAATAGTTTAATACTAATATGGTAAGAGTCGAGGTCAATCGTTAGCTTTGGTTGTTGGACTCTCTACTAGCTGGGCTAATTGGTTGAATGCGCTCTAACCATATTAAAATTATGTCCTTATTTATGGGTTGTCTTTAACCTGGATCTTCGGCTTGTTGGACTCTCTCCAAGGTCGATGTAAAGGGAGGTGAAGTTGGGTGCTATGCATATGATGCATACTTGTTAATGTGTTAACAACCCGATGTATGTGTGAACATTCAATTAGTTGATAGCACATTATGATAGTTGCATATACGTGATATGCAATCGGTATAGTTGATACCTACCGTCGTAGTTATGAATGGCTTGTTGGACTCTCTCCAAGGTTGTTCATAACTATGATGGATATCAGCCCATTCGGAGATGGACCTACGATCTCCCGAAGTGATTTTGGGGTTTTTGAAATTCGAAAAATAAATGGGATTTATAAATGTATATTGATGCATTTTTAAAATCATCTTTCTCATATATGCTCGTTTTGTATTTCTAAGTTAATATATTGATCATGATGTGTTTGAATTTGCGTTCCATTTTGGATTCAAATAAATTGACTGGGCCGAACTTCTTGGACTAGCTTAGAAACTTGAGAATTGTTCTCAAGGTGAAAAGCTTGTGTATGTCTTCGAAGCGCCTCTTCCCGCCCGTCCTAGTGACGATGCAACTTTGGACCAATTGTTGGCCTATCAGAAACATGTGAGTGATTCTGAACAAATGAGTTGCATCATGCTAGCCGCGATGGAACCCAAGCTACGAAAGCAGCATGAGCATATGGATGCTCATATCGTAGTCCTTCATCTCTGTGAGTTGGTTGATGAGCAAGTGAGATTCGAAAGGTTCGAAGTCTTCAAGCTCCTCTTCACCTCTGAGATGCAAGGAGGTTCATCTCTGTGGTCTTTATCGACATCAAGACTGTGGAGCCTTCGAGAAGCATGAGTAGGGACAGTGTTGTTAGTTGATTCCTCGAAGAAAGGTTCTAAGAGAGTCAAAGGAACAAATGTAAGGGAAGAAGAAAAGGCTAAAAGGCAGAACCAGCTCAAAAGGGCACTTGCCATCATTATGGCAAGGAGGGTCATTGGCGAAGAAATTGCAAGGTTTATCAAGAGTCCGTGAAGAAGGATAAGGCATCGGATGCCCCATCTTCTTCAGAAATCTTCTTTATTGATTGTCATTCTATTTCCTTAGACACTTGGGTATTGGATACTGGGTGTGGCTCACATATATGTAATGACATACATGGGATAAGGAATAGAAGAAGACTCGTCAAGGGAGAGTCAAATTTACGTGTTGGGAATGAAGCAAAGGTTGCTGCACTCGCCATCGGAACGTATTTGTTGAAACTCCCTGCAGGACTTGTCTTAGAACTGGACAATTGCTTTTATATTCCTTTGTTGATAAAGAACATCATTTCTATTTCTTGTTTAAATAGAAATGGTTTCCATTTGGCGTTTAGTAACAATTGTTGTTACATAACTTTGAATGGGGTTCTTTATGGGACTGGAACTTTAAGCAATGGTGTTTATACGTTGGACGTATCCAGTGACATTTGCAATATCGAAGCGAGCAACAAGAGTGCTCGAAAGGATAATCAAATAGACTCCTAAATGTGGCATTGTCGTCTTGGCCATGTAAGCAAGAAACGCATGTCCGAATTACACCGATGTGGAATTCTGGAATCGTTTGAATTGGATTCATACGATACATGCGAATCATGCTTAAAAGGCAAGATGACTAAGTTACCTTTTACGGGAAAAAGGTGAACGAGTGGGAGAGTTACTAGGTCTAATACATACAGATGTATGTGGACCTATGTCAACTCAAGCTTTAGGAGGCTATAGCTACTTCATTACCTTCACCGATGATCACTCACGGTTTGGGTATGTGTTCTTGATGAAACACAAGTTTGAAGGCTTTGAAAGGTTCAAAGAATTCAGAAATGAAGTAGAGAAACAACATGACAAAAGTATTAAAATACTTCGATCGGATCGAAGTGGTGAATACTTAAGTCAAGAGTTTCTTGATTATCTGAGAGACAATGACATATTGTCTCAATGGACTCCGCCCTATACACCATAGCATAATGGTGTATCTGAGAGGCGTAACCGGACCTTGTTGGACATGGTCAGGTCAATGATGAATCATGCAACTCTTCCCAAGTCCTTTTGGGGCTATGCACTTCAGACAGCTATTTACTTGTTAAACAGAATGCCTACCAAGGTAGTCTCAACTACTCCATATGAGATATAGAATAGTAAGAAACCTCATGTATCTTACTTGAAGATATGGGGTTGTCCTGCTTATGTGAAGCGGACAGTATCAGACAAATTGGATGCTAAGTCTGATAAATGTCTATTTATTAGATACCCTAAGGAAACAAGGGGTTACCAATTCTATCATCCTGTGGAACAAAAGGTGTTTGTTTCAAGGCATGCTGTGTTTCTAGAGAAAGAGTTTCTCTTGCAAGAAAACAGTGGGAGTATCGTCGAGCTTGAGGAGGCTCGAGAGACTCAAATAGACATTAATGAGATACCTGGTGAAGCACAACAGCCGACAACTCATAGTGATGAGCGATCGGCTGGACTTATTGTAGCACCACATCTTCGTAGATCTGGTAGAACACGCAATATTCCTGAGAGATATGGATTTCTCGTAAGCGAATCGAACGACGTGTTACTCATTGATGATGAGGAGCCTACCAGTTATGAAGAAGTGCTGACAAGTTCAGAAAGGGATAAGTGGCTTGGTGCCATGAAGTCGGAAATGGATTCCATGTATGAAAACCAAGTTTGGAACTTGGTTGACCCACCTGAAGGGATAAAGCCTATAGGGTGCAAGTGGGTTTTCAAGAAGAAAACCGACATGGATGGTAATGTGATTACCTATAAGGCTAGATTGGTGGCGAAAGGATATCGTCAAAAACAAGGTGTTGAGTATGACGAAACCTATTCGCCTGTAGCTATGCTTAAATCCATTCGGATGCTCCTGGCCATAGCGGCTCATTATGATTATGAGATATGGCAGATTGATGTGAAAACAGCTTTCCTTAATGGAAACCTGCTCGAGGACGTGTATATGATACAGCCTGAGGGTTTCACATCGGTTGATAAAACCAAGGTATGCAAATTGCGACGATCTATTTATGGATTGAAGCAAGCATCCAGGAGCTAGAATATCCATTTTGATGAGACAATCAAAAGGTTTGATTTCTCACAAAATCCAGACGAACCTTGTGTGTACAAGAAGGTTAGTGGGAGTGCAGTCGTATTCCTAGTATTGTATGTCGATGACATACTACTTATAGGAAACGATGTTTCAATCTTACAGTCAGTGAAGGTTTGGTTATCCAAGACATTCTCCATGAAAGACCTGGGAGAAGCAACCTACATCCTCGGGATTAAGATCTATAGAGATAGATCGAAATGGTTGCTTGGTCTTTCGCAGTCTACATATATAGACCGAGTGCTAAAGAGGTTTAGCATGTCGGAATCCAAGAAAGGTTTCTTACCCATCAGTCATGGGGTACACCTTTCGAAGTCTATGTGTCCGCGCACAGAAGACGAGAGGATTTGCATGAGTGAGATTCCCTATGCATCCGCAATAGGATCTATCATGTATGCTATGTTATGTACGAGGCCCGATGTATCGTATGCTCTGAGTGTCACGAGCAGATACCAGTCTGATCCAGGAATGGATCATTGGGTGACTGTTAAGATGATCCTTAAGTACTTAAGAAGAACTAAGGATGCGTTCCTAATATATGGAGAAGGGTACATGGTGATACGTGGGTATACGGATGCCAGCTCCAGACAGACAAGGATGATTCCATGTCTTTGTCTGGGTATGTATTCACCTGGAATGGAGACGCAATAAGTTGGAAAGGTTCCAAGCATGACACTATAGCGGATTCTGCCACTAAGGCAGAATACGTTGCAGCTTTGGAAGCAGCAAAGGAAGCAGTTTGGATCAATAAGTTCATCTATGAACTTGATGTGGTCTCATCAATGATCCAAACATGTGCTTCGCCGCTATCATCTTATCAGAGAGATCATCAGTAGGAACGAAATACAAATCGAGAAAATTCCCACTGAAAGGAACTTAGCGGATCCTTTGACTAAAGCATTACCTCATAGTAAGTTTGAGGGTCATGTTAGAGCTTATGGTATTGGATACCGTAGCGATTGGCATTAGGCCAAGTGGGAGTCTGTTAGTAATATATGAGAGATGTCCTAAGGCAATCGCCTTATGTATGAACCATTTATATGATAAATGAAGATTCACTATTTGAGTATACATGTTTTATGTATTTGATTGGATCTTAAACTCATTTCGAATGTCACGATCGATTCCACGGCATGAGAGAGAATTTGTGATTGGATCACAACTAGTGAGTATCTCTACATGTGTAATTGTGATGTATCAGAATTATCCCTAGTCGATGAATTGATGGATCTGGACACCATCAATTCTGTTGAGACTAGCACGAGGTATACTCCTTGGTGTATCCAAGCAGCTGATTCTCACTGGCTGGAGACATAGTGATGTCCGGAGTTAATCGTGGATGCTAGTTATGGTAACTAGTTCATTGGAGTGACCGGTAGTAAGACTTCATATGGTTCTCTGCATATATAGATATGTCAATGAAGTTCTTCTTGTGGCTTAAGTGCGATGTTCCTTTGACTTGCGGTATTCAAGTCATCTTGATCATGGAGACTTATGCTTTGACATCTTAAGCAAACATCTACGAGGAGATGTGGACCCGGGATGATTGGGTATAAGTCGAAGTGATCGAAGGTGTTTGAATAGCCTATAAAGGATTCACCACTCCTTGCGAGGAGATGTATACCCATGGCCTCTCGTCGAATTGTTACTAAAGTCTTTGGCCAAAGCATTACATGTTTAGAGTAAGGCACTCTTCGATACATGTGGAGTAACTAGAATCCGTAGGACGAGGAAATGATACTTGGGCTAGGTGTGACGTAGTCAGCCTAGTGGGGACTGACACTATAGACCATGTCCTGAACCAAGTGGGTATAAGATGAGTGAAGGGAATGGGGCACGAATCATTCGAAGCTCTTGAAGGGTTTCGTGAAATAGTTACGGATCAACCGTTGATCTTTTGGTTAATTGGGGATCATGATGTACTACTAGGTGCCACTCATGATCGTTCTATAATTAATGGTTAATTATAGACGGCCAACATAAACCGAGAACCTATTTGGTCACACGCACAACGAGTGTAATCCAAAGGATTTAAAACGAGCTTGAGAATGGGATTCTCAGACCGAGAGAAAAATATGTTTGGTTGGACCAAACATAAAGCGAGCATGAAATTGTTTCAGTCGCAATGGAAGCGTGGATGGGCCGTGTCTTATGAAGACATAATGGATGGACCAAAATGGTTTGGTTCTAATCCAATGGATGAGAATAAACCAAAGGGTTTGGTTTATATTAAACGAATGAACCAAAGGTTGGTTCGGTTCGTTTTAACTTAAAATAAACCATCATAGTTTGGTTTATTTTAACTTATCTTAATGGAGCGGGTTAACGGGCTTTATGGATATGATCCATTAATCATTAAGAGAATTAGTTCTCTATAAAATAGGGCTTAAACCCTAATCCAAAAACCCTAATTGGAGTTGCCGCCCAACCTAGTTGTGCTGCCCCCTCCCTCTCCTCCACTAGTCGGCGCCAACCCTAGGTGTGCTGCCGCCCAGCCTTTGTGCCGCCGTCCAAGTCATTGCCGGAGACCAAGCTTAAGCCGGTGAACCTCCGGTGACCCTCCGGTGATCTCCTCTAGGTTCGGTGATAAGGTGAGCTTCCATCTCTCCTTGGCCGGCCTCTATTCCTCCACCAAAAGCTGTCCAGTTTTTCTGGACAGCTTGTTTCTTTGTTGTCGGAGCGTCGTTTGGACGACGGTTAGTGCTCCGATAGCGCCTAACTTACCGGGGATTTGATCTCCGGTAATCCTCTGAGGTGGAGGATGAAGGATTCGTCAATTGGTTGACGAATACCTCTCCGGAGAAGCGAGTTTTGAGAACTCGTTTTAGGATCCGAATTTGGATTCGGATCGTGTTCATCTCTCGATCACGTCATCTTCAACATGAGGCTAGTAACCCGTACGAAGACGAAGCTCGTGACTTAGCGAAGTCATCCCGAGGAGCTCGGCGTGGATACGGATAGAGACGATTCTTACGAGGATCGTTCCGGTTGATGTCGTTCCCGCTACACGTCATACGAAAGGTATAACGTAGATAAATTTTCTTTTATTGCAAATCTAAATTTACGGTTATGTCTACACTTGTTGTAATATGCATGCGTGTGTTGTGTGTGTTGTAATAAATGTAGATTTATTATTTTTATTGCTTCCGCTGTGTTCATGTTTGCGAAACGTGATCGAACACACACGCGCCGCGGTGCCGGAAACCCAACAGCTGGCAGTCGACTGATCAACTTGATTCAGCCACATTAGACTAGTCGATCGAACCATCGACTCAGAGCAGCCGACTGCCATGATATGGCAGTCGACTGGTGCCGGGAAAAACCATCCGACACTTGGCCAAATGGCCAAGTTTCACCTAAGAGCTACCCTTCCCGGGTTACAATCGCTCACTCTCATCCCTTGGAGTCCCTCGCCTTCGAAGTTCTCTTCGTTCGCGGCCACGTCCATCGGCAGCATCAAGCGCACGGCTCTGCAATGCTCCTTCCCGGCTCTTGCCTCGAAGTCTACTTCCTCCGGCTTCACTCCAAGCTCCTCGTCCGGCGGTCCCTCGGATGCTCCAAGCGCACGGCTTCCGCAAAGCTATCCTTCACCGACTCAAGGCACGAGTCATGAGATGTGAAACTCGCTATGGCTCCATGTGCGAATTACTAAGTCCTGCACGACTTCAACGCACATATCAAATCAACATATCAAACTAACTTAAACCCTTTGCTACACCATCAAAACCATATCACGGCAAGAGATTGCCCTAACAGAAATGAGGTGATAAGCCTTGACTCCTCGAATCTGATCCTTGACCATCGATCGGATAGCCATAATCGATTGGTGATGCGCGCTCCGATCGAATCTTTCGACTTCTAAAGCTTGGTCGTGATTGTGGGCGTCGAAAGTCCTCTAAAAAATTTGGCGATCGTGATGCTATTTGCGATGACAAGTTAGCTAAGCCCGATGGGATGTCTTGGGTCGGATCTATGCTTAAGTCTATCCCCATAAAGAGAATACAACCTCACTTACACTCGCACACACACGAGCTTACCTCAATACTTACTGTGTCACTTTCGCTTCCAGCCTTCCACTCGATTCCTTCAGCTCCCTCCGAAGTCACTCGAGTGTCGCCCGACCACCGTGGCTTCCTCCGGGTGTCGCTAGCCTTCAGCTCCAGCTATAGCAATTTTCTGCACACTCGATTCAGCTCGTGAGATAATGACATGAGCTTAACTTTGTATCATTTGCTATAATCAAAACTCAGGTTCGACTTAGGTGCCTACTGCACCAACATACACTAAGTGGATGTGATTGTTCGGATGTGATCTCTACGAGAGAGTCAGTTGGTGAGGACTATCGGTGGACCCTACTCTATGCGGTGTCACACGGAGGAGGGAAAGAGTGTGCAGGGGTCTTAAAAGGTGATTCTAGGACTTCGATTTCGCTTGTGTACCACAGAACAATTTTTTCAATTGGCATCGTCTAAATGTCTACCTACGGTTTTGGGGAAGGGACATCATACACTCTCTCGCAGAGCCACCGCATTCACCGGGAGCTATCCTCGCCCAAAAGGACGGGATAGAGGGTACGAAGATGCCAAATCAATCCTTGCGGTGGACCGTTTCCGATTCCACCGCTCCCTTCTCCCCGTAGTTACGGGAGGTCAGGTTTACCCCCAGGTTCCTTGATCAAACCTCCTAAATCTAGATTGTGAGGGCTATCACCACCTCGTATCGCTTAAGCACAGTGGAAAGAAAGTCAAATACACATAGATATAATAAAGAGCAACTACCAATTTTCATATTAAACTTATGGCCAGAATATAATATGAACCAACATTGTCTATGTACACAAACTACTCCCTAATCCTAGAATTGAAAGTTCTACTCCATAAACACGAAGGAAGAATCACAAAACATGTTTAAGTTCGATTACAATAGAAAGAGAGCACAGAAATAGAGATATACAATGCTTCGTGATCCTCTCTCTGGTGGCGTTCCTCCTCCCCGCTGTGAGTTACCGAAGCTTTTTAGGTCTTCGGCATGCCGACCTAGCCGTCGTGCCTCCTCTCTAGGGTTTGGGCGGAGCCATCCTTATATAGACATCGCCTCGGACCGCTGCAAAATCTGGAAAAAGCCCTAGTCGTGCAAATCCGTCGGGCCACCACACGGTCGTGTATTTCCACACTGCCATGCCATGTGAAGCCCTGGGGTGCTGTTCTTTGCCCATTGGATACGGCCGTGTGAATCCACATGCCCTGGTCGTGTCCCACTCTGCGTCTAGCTTCGAAAGTCCTTCTTTTGCTCCGAAAACACGTCTTTATCACCAGAAAAGCTAACCTTCACACAAAAGTACAACAAGCAGACCTCCGAACCAGAAAATAGGCAATGCATGCAAGAATAGAATAACATATGCATGAAACTAATGCAAAATGTAACAAGATGTGAGCGAAAACTACTCCTAAAACCCTATATGTTTTGCTCACATTAGTTTTCAACCACAGAATGGTTTCCAGTCGAGTGCTCGCGCCAGCACTCGACTGATGGGATAATCAGTCGACTGATGGGTATCATCAGTCGACTGATGGGCGATCCATTGGAACTTGACTGATGTGGATCTGACCATTGTGAGACAATGGCTACAGGACCAGTCGACTGATAGTCACGATCAGTCGACTGATGGGCACGAAATCAGCTTGATGCTGGTTATAAATGGACCTCAAGATGGAGGATTTCTCCAAGACTTTTGTGAAGCTTTTGGAGGGGAATTGCTGCTGCATTCCAGACCTTCAAGAGCCATCTAAAGCAAGCAACAAGCAAAGGTTTCAAAACAAGCGTTGTAAAGTGTTCTTTATGTGTATTTTGTATTTGTCTTTGCATTGCTTGTATTTCATATTACTTAGTGTAATTGCTTGTGAGAGGTTTCTCCACCTCCGACGTGTTGTCGAGAAGGAGTGTTGTTAGTGTCGTGCGCATAACACGAGCTCGTTGAGCTCACCCCGTGGAGTAGGAACCATTCGGTTCCGAACCACGTATATCTTGTGTATTGCGTGAGATTGTATTGTTGTTATTATTTCTATTGTTTCCACTGCGTATATTAACGACAATTGTAGACAAGCATGCAAGAACGATCGTATTCCATCGTACGACAATTGAAGGCTATTCACCCTCCTCTAGCCGGCCACCAACATTCCAACACAAGACTCGTCTTCGTAGGAGTCACTAGCCTCGTGTCGAAGACAATGTAATTGAGAGAAAATCACAATCCGAATCAAAATTCGGATTTGAAAACAAGTCCCCAAAACTCTCTTCTCCAGAGAGGTATTCGTCAACCGATTGATGAATCCTTGGTCCTCCACCTATGAGGATTACCGAAGATCGAATCCCCGGCAAGGTAACCACTGTGAGAGCTCCAAACGTCTTCCAAACGCTCCGACACGAAAGGAAACAAGCTGTCGAGAAAAACTTGATAGCTTGGTGGAGGATTTGCGCCAGCCCAAAGGAGGAAGGTCGACTGTACCTTGGTCACCGGAGCAAGGGATGTCATCGGAGGGTGTCCGGTAGCAGCAGGTGGCTGGTGGCGTCGACGACAGCAGCTGCAAGAGGCGGCAGCAAGGTTGGGCGGCAACCTTGTTGGGCGGCAAGAAGAGGAGAAGGGCTTGGGTGGCTAGGGTTTTCCAAAAACAAGTTTTTTTCACGAAAAACCCTTAAGTCATGTTTTATAGAGAACACATTCTCCTAACGATTATTGGTTCATAACCAAAATCCATTAACCCGCTCCAATAACTTAAGTTAAAATAAACCAAACCGCATTGGTCTATTTTAAGTTAAAACGAACCAAACCAACTTTGGTTCATTCATTTAAAACAAACCAAACCACTTTGGTTTATTTTCCACCATTGGATTCGAACCAAACCAATTTGGTTCATCCATCATGTCTTCATAAGACTCAACCCATCCATGCTTCCGTTGCGCCTGAAACGATTTCATTCTCGCTCCTTATTTGGTCCAACTAAACCTAGTTTCTCTTGATATGAGAATCTCATTCTCAAGCTCGTTTTAAATCCTTCGAATTACACTCGTTATGTGTGTGACCAAATAGGTTCTCGATTTATGTTGGTCGTCTATAATTAACCATTAATTATAGAACGATCATGAGTCACACCTAGTAGTACATCATGATCTCCAATTAACCGAAAAATCAACGGTTGATCCAGAACCATTTCTAAAACCCTTCAACAGCTATAATGAATTGTGCCATGTTCCCTTCACTCATCTTATACCCACTTGGTTCAGGACATGATCTATAGTGTCAGTCCCCACTAGGCTGACTATGTCACACCTAGCCCAAGTATCATTTCCTCATCCTACAAATTCTAGTTACTGCACAAGTACCTTACTCTAAACATGTAATGTTTTGGCCAAAGACTTTAGTAACAATCCAACGAGAGGCCATGGGTATACATCTCCTCGCAAGGAGTGGTGAATCCTTTATAGGCTATTCAAACACCTTCAAGCATTTCGTCTTATACCCAATCATCCCGGGTCCACATCTCCTTGGAGATTATTGCTTAAGATGTCAAAGTATAAGTCTCTATGACCAAGATGACTTGAATACCGCAAGTCAAAGGAACATCGCACTTAAGCTGCAGTAAGAACTTCATTGACATATCCATATATGCAAAGAACCATACGAAGTCTTACAGCTGGTCACTCCAATGAACTAGTTACCATAACTAACATCCACGATTAACTCCGGACATCACAATGTCTCCAGCCAGTGAGAATTAGCTCCGGACATCACGATTACTCCACGATTAACCATGGAGTATACTTCGTGCTAGTCTCGACAGAATTGATGGTGTCCAAATCCATCAATTCATCGACTAGGGATAATTCCAATACATCACAATTACACATATAGAGGTACTCACTAGTTGTGATCCAATCACAAATTCTCTCATGCTATGAATCGTATCGTGGGCATTCAATAAATGAGTTTAAGTTCTAATCAAATACATGAAAACATGTATACTCAAATAGTGAATCTTCATGTATCATATAAATGGTTTAAACATAAGGCAATTGCCTTAGGATACCTCTCATATATTATTAACAAACTTCCACTTGGCCTAATGCCAATATCCATGGTATCCAATACCATAGGTCCTAACATGGCCCTCAAACTTACTTTGAGGTAAGGTCTTAGTTAAAGGATCTGCTAAGTTCTTTTCAGTGGGAATCTTCTCGATTTGTATTTCCTTCCTACTTATGATCTCTCTGATCAAATGATAGCGGCGAAGCATATGTTTGGATCGTTGATGACACCTTGGCTCTTTTGCCTGTGCAATTACTCCATTATTGTCGTAGTAAACCGGTATTGCTTCAACAATGGTTGGAACCACACCAAGTTCATAAATGAACTTCTTGATCCAAACCGCTTCCTTTGCTGCTTCCGAAGCTGCAATGTATTCTGCCTCAGTGGTAGAATCTGTTACAGTGTCTTGTTTGGAACTTTTCCAACTCACTGCGCCCCTATTCAAGGTGAACACGTACCCAAACTGAGACTTGGAATCATCCTTGTCTGTCTGGAAGTTGGCATCCGTATATCCGCGTATAACCATGTCTCCTTCTCCATATATTAGGAACACATCCTTAGTTCTTCTTAAGTACTTAAGGATCGTCTTAACAGTCGCCCAATGATCCATTCCTGGATCAGAATGGTATCTGCTCGTGACACTCAAAGCATACGATACATCGGGCCTCGTACATAACATAGCATACATGATAGATCCTATTGCAAATGCATAGGGAATCTTGCTCATGCAAATCCTCTCGTCTTCTGTGCACGGACACATAGACTTCGAAAGGTATATCCCATGCTTGATGGGAAGGATACCTTTCTTGGATTCCGACATGCTAAACCTCTTTAGCACTTGATTTATCCCTATAGATCTTAATCCTGAGGATGTAGGTTGCTCCTCCCAGGTCTTTCATGGAGAATGTCTTGAACAATGAAATTTTAACTGACTGTAAGACAGAAACATTGTTTCCTATAAGTAATATATCATCGACATACAATACTAGGAACACGACTTCACTCCCACTAACCTTCTTGTACACACAAGTTCGTCCGGATTTTGTGAGAAATTAAACTTTTTGATTGTCTCATCAAAACGGATATTCCAGCTCCTAGATGCTTACTTCAGTCCATATATGGACCGTCGCAATTTGCATACCTTGGTTTTATCAATCGATGTGAAACCTTCAGAATGTATCATATACACGTCCTCGAGTAGGTTTCCGTTAAGAAAAGATGTTGTCACATCCATCTATCATATCTCATAATCATAATGAACCGCTATGGCCAGGAGCATCCGAATGGATTTAAGCATAGCAACAGGTGAATAGGTCTCGTCATAATCAACACCTTGCTTTTGATGATATCCTTTTACCACCAGTCTAGCCTTATAAGTAATCACATTACCATCCATGTCGATTTTCTTCTTGAAAATCCACTTGCACCATATAGGCTTTATGCCTTAAGGTGGGTCAACCAAGTTCTAAACTTGATTCTCATACGTGGAATTCATTTCCGACTTCATGGCGTTAAGCCACTTATTCCTTTCTGAACTTTTCAGAACTTCTTCATAACTGGTAGGCTCTTCATCATCAATGAGTAACACATCGTTCGATTCACTTACGAGAAATCCATATCTCTCAGGAATATTGCGTGTTCTACCAGATCTACGAAGATGTGGTGTCACAATAGGTCCAGCCGATGGCTCATCACTATGAGTTATCGGTTGTGGTGCTTCACCAGGTATCTCATCAATGTCTATTTGAGTCTCTCGAGCCTCCTCAAGCTCAACGACACTCCCACTATTTTCTTGCAAGAGAAACTCTTTCTCTAGAAACACAGCATGCCTTGAAACAAACACCTTTTGTTCCACAGTATGATAGAATTGATAACCCCTTATTTCCTTAGGGTATCCAATAAATAGACATTTATCAGACTTATCATCCAATTTGTCTGATACTGTCCGCTTCACATAAGCAGGACAACCCCATATCTTCAAGTAAGATAAATGAGGTTTCTTACTATTCCATATCTCATATGGAGTAGTTGAGACTACCTTGGTTGGCATTCTGTTTAGCAAGTAAACAGTTGTCTGAAGTGCATAGCCCCAAAAGGACTTGGGAAGATTCGCATGATTCATCATCGACCTGACCATGTCCAACAAGGTCCGGTTATGCCTCTCAGATACACGATAATGCTGCGGTGTATATGGCGGAGTCCATTGAGACAATATACCAGTGTCCCTTAGATAATCTAGAAACTCTTGACTCAAGTATTCACCACCTCGATCCGATCGAAGTATTTTAATACTCTTGTCATGTTGTTTCTCTACTTCATTTCTGAATTCTTTGAACCTTTCAAAGGCTTCAGACTTGTGTTTCATCAAGAACACATACCCAAATTGTGAGTGATCATCGGTGAAGGTAATGAAGTAGCTATAGCCTTCTAGAGATTGAGTTGACATAGGTCCGCACACATCAGTATGTATTAGACCAAGCAACTCTCCCACCGGTTCACCTTTTCCAGTAAAAGGTAACTTGGTTATCTTGCCTTTTAAGCATGATTCGCATGTATCGAATGAATCAAATTCAAACGATTCCAGAATTCCACATCGGTGTAATTCGAACATGTATTTCTTTCTTGCATGGCCAAGACGACAATGCCACATATAGGAGTATAATTTATTATCCTTTCAAGCATGCTTGTTGCTCGCTTCGATATTGAAAATGTCACTGGATACGTCCAACGTATAAATACCATTGCTCAAAGTTCCATTCCCATAAAGTATGCCATTCAAAGTTATATAACAATAATTGTTACTAAACGTCAAATGGTAACCATTTATATTTAAGCAGGAAATAGAAACAATGTTCTTTATTAGAGAAGGAACATAATAGCAATTGTCAAGTTCTAAGACTAGTCCACTAGGGAGCTTCAGCAAATAAGTTCTGATGGCGACCGCAGCAACCTTTGCTCCATTGCCAACTCACAAATTTGACTCCCCTCTGACGAGTCTTCTTCTATTCCTTAGCCCCTGTATGTCATTACATATATGTGAGTCACACCCAATATCCTATACCCAAGTGTCTAAGAAAATAGAATGACAATCAATAACGAAGATGTTAGGGCAATCTCTTGCCATGATAAGGTTTTGATGTGTGTAGCAAAGGGTTTAAGTTAGGATGATATTGTTATTTGATATATGCGTTGGAGTCTTGCAGGACTTAGTAATTCGCACATGGAACCTTGGCGGGTTCACCCTCACAACCTCGTGCCTGAGTCGGAGAAGGAGCATTGTAGAGTCGTGCGCTTGATGTTGCCGAGGGACCGCCGGATGAGATGACTTGAAGTGAAGCCAAGGAAGCATACTTTGGAGGCAAGAGACGCGAAGGAGCATTGTAGAGTCGTGCGCCTGATGCTGCCGAGGGACGTGGCCGCGAATGAAGAGAGCTTCGGCGAGGGACTTCGAGTGAGATGAGAGAATGAGTGAAATGTAAGTAGCTCATTATGTGAACTTGGCTGAATGGCTGAGTGTCGGAGACTTAACCGCAAAGGTTAAGGTTTACCCGACCGCCGAAAGCTCAAACTTATGTTAAGTTTGAGTTTCACACGGCACCAGTCAACTGCCATGTAATAGTAGTCGACTGCTCTGAGTCGAGTGGGTTCGACTGGTATCCGACTGATGCGTTTATACCCAGCAGTCGACTGCCATGGAACGGCAAATGATCGTCGAGGATGTCTCAAGCAAACCGGTGTAGCCGATCGCGACCACTGATGAGGCGAGCAATGATCGGGTGAGGTCCATTAGTCGACTGCCAAGTGTTCCGTTTGACTACAACGTTCGAGATCCGACGTGTTCGGAGGCTGTTGGAGTGGCGGCAGTCGACTGCCAAGGGCAGCAGTCGACTGGTGGTGGCCAATGGGAAGAAATCAGCCCTCTCTATAAAAAGAGAGGGTGTGGAGCTTTGGGAGAAAAATGCTTAAGTTCTAAACGACCATCCAAGTGTTCTACAAGATTCAAACTCCTCTTAGCTTTCTTTCACATCTATTGTAAAAGAAGGAGTGTGCTTGATTTGTAAAGGTTACCTCCACCTAGCTTGGTGCAAAGGAGAGACCAATAGTGATTAGCTTTGGAGGAGTGATTCACCTCGGACGAATCGGGATCGTGGATTAGCGACGTAGCCGTGAACCACGTTACATCTTCTTTGTTAGTGTTTGTATTTTCGTTTATTGCTTTGTCTTTATTGTTTATGCTTCCGCTTGCGCTAACGATTGTGTAGAAGAGCAAACAAACGAGAGAATTCCGACATCTATCGGAAGAGGGCTATTCACCCCCCTCTAGCCGGCCGTTTCGATCTCCAACAAGTGGTATCAGAGTCAGGTTGCTTGTCACTGGACTAACCGCCGCAACAAGCTCTACATCAAAAATGGTCGGCTCAAACATTCATCCACCGAAGTTTGAAGGGGAATTCACTTGGTGGAAGAAGTGAATGGAGGTATTTTTCGAAATGGATTTTGATATTATGATTACAATGGAATCCGGTTTCGTTTTGCCTAGGGATGAAGAGGGGAAGCCAATAAAAAAGTCAAGATGGACCAAGAGGCAAAGAGAGGAGCACCTTGCAAACTCAAAAGCAAAGCATCATCTTTTCAATGTGCTCCCCCAACAAGAAATCAACCGAATTGGAGAATGCCTAAGTGCCAAGGAGATGTGGGAGAAGCTAGTAGAGCTTCATGAAGGCACTTCGGAGGCAAAGCTAGCAAGAAGAGACCTCCTCCGCTCCCAACTTTCAAATATCAAGCTTGAAAAGGGAGAAAAGGTAACTTCTTTGCATTCTAGATTCAAAGAAATTTTAATTGGACTAACAAGTGTAGGAGAAAGGCTCTCCAATCGCGATATGATAATGAAGGCCATAGATGCTTTCCCCCGATCATCCAAGTGGAGTTCAATGGTGGACTCATTTTACATTTTAAAGAATCTAGAGGTAAGTACTCTAGATGAATTTTTCTCCACCATGGAATTACATGAATCTAGGCTTGAAGGAATACAAGAAGAGCCAAAAATACAACCCTCAAGAGGAGTAGCTTTGATGGCAACCAAGGGGAAGAAGAAGATAGAGATTCCCTCCTCCGATGATGATGAAGCGTCTTCCTCCTCTTCAATGGATAGCACGGAAGAAGCATATATGGTAAGGAGGGTAAGACGTGCTTTAAAAGGTTTTCAATTTAATAAATCCAATGATAGGAGTAGAAGACCAAGGGGGAAAGTCATATGCTACAATTGCCAAGGAGAGGGACATATAAGGGATAATTGTCCGCTCTTGAACAAAAGCAAGGAGGAGGAGAGAAAGAAAGAAGAAAAGAAGAAGAAAAAGGGTAGCAAGAAGAAAAAGGAAGAAGAGAAGAAAGAAAAGGAAAAGGGAAAGGCCAAGGCATTCAAAGCAAAGACTTGGGATGACCCTTCCTCCTCATCTTCATCATCATCTGAGGAAGAAAATGCATTTGTCACCAACCTAGCATTGATGGCATTTGACGACTTGGATTGCTCCTCCACCGAAAATGAAGAATCAAGCACAAGTGGAGAGAGCTCATGTGAAGGGGGAGCCTCCTCTACATCCTCATCCGAAGAAGAAGAAGAGGACATGGAGACTATGTTAACAAATCTAACTCCTAAGAAAATAGTTTCCATGGTCTCTAGCTTAACTAGGGATTTATTTAGAGCTAAGAAGAAGAATAAGAGCATGCTAGATCAAATTAAGGATATAGAAAATAAACTAGAAAAAGCATGCTTAAATGAAAATGAAAATATTTCTTCTAGCTTAAATGATGTATGCTCACATGAATATATGTCATTTAATGTTAACGATGCATGCATGGATGAAAATAGGGCTTTAAGAGAGAAAGTAGATTATTTAACCAAAGCCCTAGAAAAGTTTACAATTGGCTCAAACACCTTGAACATGATCATTGGGAGCCAAAGAGCTAGTTTCAATAAGAAAGGCCTAGGATACAAAGAAAAGAAAAAAAGAAAAGGCCTATAAATGCCTAATTGCTAGGGGACAAGATAAGAAGAAAGTAATTGCTAGGAAATGGATTCCTAAGGAATTTATAGTGAACCCCATAGGCAAGAATTTGTATTGGGTTCCAAAATCCATCCTTAAGGGTTAGAAAAACCCTAGGGTAGTCAACCATATGGACTTGACCTATATCATATCTTTGGTTGACTTAGGATGGCGGGACAACATTTTTAAATAGTGTTAGGTGATGATAATGTGCCTATAAATAGTTAATAATGCTTAAATCATGATAATCAATGTAATTGCTATGTATATGTGCAATCATGATTTATGATTTTGAAATTTGGCATGTCATCATGAAAAATAGGGTTAAATCATGCTTTAGGTGATAATTTGTTTATTATCATGACATAATACCTAATGCATGATAAAAATTCAATGAATACATGTGTTTCATGATCATAATGTAGAATTAATTGATATATGCCTTTATGATCATGAGGATTGTTAGGTTGATACTTAACCTTGATAGAATTGTATGAATATAATGGTTAAGTATATACAAATACCCCCTAAGATACATCTCACACTCACAATAGGCTACCATGATTGAAAACTTAGCATGGGTGAGATGTTGGGATGATACAAATGTCCACTAATGCCTATGGCATTTAGATGGTCATTTTGAGTATCAAAATAGCAATAATAGACCAATCATGGGGAAGGCTTATGTTTAATTCATAGACATATTGCCCAAAGATCATGGTTGGATATTTCATAAGTTTTCAAAATAATTTCTTACTTTAAAATCTGTGTATTCATGTTTTGAAACAATTTGATACAAAACTAGGTGTTAAAATGGATACTAACATGCTCAAAAACTAGTGGTTTTTAAAGCTTTTGGAATTTTGGAAAATCTAGGAAAATATAATAATTTTTCTTGAAAAACTATTTTTCATTGATAGATATACTTACAAGAAATATGTTCCCCAAAATTTTATGATTTTTCAAATTTTCTAGATTTTTTAATGCATTTCTAAAATTCATCCAGAAATTCGGTTTCCTTTGTGCCAATCGACTGCCATACTGATAGCAGTCGACTGATGGACTGTGAACAAGCACAGTAACCTGATTTTATCAGGTTTTGACTGATTTTAATGTGTGTTTCTCTTTATACTTGATGTCATGAGTTTATAACTTAATATTAATATTTTTGATGGTGTCAAAGGGGGAGAAATGATTTTGTTTAAGTTAATTGTGATAGGGGGAGAAAAATTTTTATGGGGAGTTTCATGGATTAAGGGGGAGTTGCATGTAGCTATATCATGTTTATGTTTACATGCCTTCTTACCTTAGAATTTTCATCAAATGTTTTTACCTAACTTAAACGGATTGCCACACATCAAAAAGGGGGAGATTGTTAGGGCAATCTCTTGCCATGATAAGGTTTTGATGTGTGTGGAAAAGGGTTTAAGTTAGGATGATATTGTTATTTGATATGTGCGTTGGAGTCTTGCAGGACTTAGTAATTCGCACATGGAGCCTTGGCGGGTTCACCCTCACAACCTCGTGCCTGAGTCGGAGAAGGAGCATTGCAGAGCCGTGCGCTTGATGCTGCCGAGGGACCGCCGGACGAGATGACTTGAAGTGAAGCCAAGGAAGCAGACTTCGGAGGCAAGAGACGCGAAGGAGCATTGCAGAGCCGTGTGCCTGATGCTGCCGAGGGACTTCGAGTGAGATGAGAGAATGAGTGAAATGTAAGTAGCTCATTAGGTGAACTTGGCCGAATGACTGAGTGTCAGAGACTTGACCGCAAGGGTTAAGGTTTACCCGACCGCCGGAAGCTCAAACTTATGTTAAGTTTGAGTTTCACACGACACCAGTCGATTGCCATGTAATAGCGATCATTGCTCTGGTCAGTGGGTTCGGAGTATCCGTGATGCATTTATACCCGTGATCGGCCATGGAATGGCGATCATCACCGAGGATGTCGCGAACGCAGAACCGCTCGTGGCCGTAGGAGGCGATCGACTACGAAGCGTGATCGTGGTGAGGTCCATCAGTCGACTGCCAAGTGTTCCATTGGACTACAACGGTCGGGATCCGACGTGTTCGGAGGTCGTTGGAGTGGTTGCAGTCGACTGCCAAGAGCAGCAGTCGACTGGTGGCGGCCAACGGGAAGAAATCAGCCCTCTCTATAAAAAGAGAGGGTGTGGAGCTTTGGGAGAAAAATGCTTAAGTTCTAAACGACCATCCAAGTGTTCTACAAGATTCAAACTCCTTCTCTTAGCTTTCTTTCACATCTATTGTAAAAGAAGGAGTGTGCTTGATTTGTAAAGGTTACCTCCACCTAGCTTGGTGCAAAGGAGAGACCAATAGTGATTGGCTTTGGAGGAGTGATTCACCTCGGACGAATCGGGATCGTGGATTAGCGGCGTAACCGTGAACCACGTTACATCTTCTTTGTTAGCATTTGTATTTTCATTTATTGCTTTGTCTTTATTGTTTATGCTTCCGCTTGCGCTAACGATTGTGTAGAAGAGCAAACGAATGAGAGAATTCCGACATCTATCGTAAGCGGGCTATTCACCCCCCTCTAGTCGGCCGTTTCGATCTCCAACAGAAGATACCTGAAGAGGATGGGGAATCGGATGCCTTCTTCTTCTTCACGGACTCAAGATAAATCTTACAGTTTCTTCGCTAGTGGCCCTCCTTGCCACAATGATGGCAAGTGCCCTTTTGTGTTGGTTCTACCTTCTTGGCCTTTTTCTTCTTCCCTTTCGTCTGTTCTTTTGACTTCCTCTTAGAACCTTTCTTTGAGGAATCAACTAACAGAACCGCCTTCTCCTCATGCTTCACAGAAGGCTCCACAGTCTTCAACATATTGAGGAGCTCAGGAATAGTGGATTAGAGTTTGTTCATCCGGTAGTTCATCACAAATTGTGAGAAAATCTTAGGCAAATAATGCAAAATTAAGTCAATACTTAATTCATGATCCATCACAAACCCGAGGGTAGCTAGCTGCTTGATGTACCCATTCATTTTTAGCACAAACTACACTATAGATGAACCTTCTTGCATCTTAGAGGTAAAGAGGAGCCTGGAGACTTCGAACCTTTCGGATCTCGCTTGCTCATCAAACAACTCATGAAGATGGAAGACTATGGTATTAGCATCCATATGCTCATGCTGCTTTTGCATCTCAGGTACCATCATGGCTAGCATGATGCAACTCGCCAGTTCAAAATCAGCCACATGTTTCTGATAGGCCAATAATTGGTCTGGAGTTGCATCGTCCTTAGGACGGTTGGGAAGAGGCTCTTTGACGACATACGCGACCATTTCTTCCTTGAGAACAATTCTCAAGTTTCTAAGCCAGTCCAAGAAGTTAGGCCCAGTCAATTTGTTTGAATCCAAAATAGTGCGCAAATTCAAAGACGTCATGATCAATCGATTAACCTAGAAATACAATATCGAGCATATATGAGAAAGATGGGAAAAAGAATCAACATACATTTACAAATCCCATTTATTTTTTGAATTTTTAAAACCCCAAAATCACATCGGGAGATCGTAGGTCCATCTCCAAATGGGTTGATATCCAACATAGATATGTGTAGGGATGTATACTGAAAAGTCTATCTTTTGTATGAACATCTTTTATTTTGAAATAAGAATCACATGATCATTGTTTGTATATTTTTATGGTTATGCAATATTGTCTCATACTTTACATTGTAGATAACATGGTGTGTGGTGTCACACAGGAGATCATGTTATCGGCCCCTTGAAAAGTATAAGTAAAGACTCACAATCGAGATGGCTTTGGACAAACCATCGGAATGGTTGTAGTGTGATTTGGTATTGGTTTGTCTTGACCATAGAATCACACTAGTGCACTTTGTGTGTATTGAGCAGGACCGACATAGAGGTGATTCGATTTATTGCTGACTACATAATCGAATCGGACCTCAGATATTATTTAGTACATGCTCTTAATCCCGATATAATAATGGGCACATATACTTAGTACTCATCTCTTTGATTTACCAATGGGCGAGATGTATAGATTAAATCGATAGGCTCGGTAAGTTGGGAGATGATATTATTTATATGGTGTGTTGTTGATTATAGGAGGAAATCGTGTCCTATATATTAGGATGATGATGTCCCCTTGAGGAGCTCATAAGGTTCATCATGTAAACCCTGCAGGTGGACTTGGTCCGGCATGATGAAAAGGTGGAGTGGTACTACTCAAGGAGTTAGATGTTGATTAATTAATGGTTAGTAAATTAGTTAATCGACGGACATTCGAGATCTTAAACACGGGGAGAAAATGTACAAATAATATATGGAGCCCATATTATCGTATGGGGGTTGGTGAGGTAGATCAATGATGAACCTTTAGTGGATTGGATCATCATTAGTGGATCGGACTTTATGTGGGCTTGATCCATGGGTGGCCAAGACCCAACTCCTCCTCATGGTCCCTAATGTAGCCTATTAACACCTCATGAAGCTTAGATCCAATGTATAGAAACAAAACTCTAAGATCCATTGGTAGAGATCAAATCTCTAAGATCCGACGGTTGAGATTAAATCTCTAGATCCGACGGTTGAGATTAAATCCCTAGAACCAATGGAGGAGATTAATTCATGACTTATCCCTAACTCTATAAAAGGAGGGCATGGGGAGTGGTCGTGGATGACATGATGAATAGGAGGAGAGCTAGGGTTTGGGCGGCAAGGAGCAATCCTATTTGAGATAGGATTGGGATTAGGGTTTTGAGGCTAGGGTGGCACCAAATAAGGAAGGTTCTTTCTCTCTTCTTCTTCCTCTTTGGGCCAACGTCCAGCAGCCTTTTCCATCTCTTTTTCAGCCTTAGCCGGTG
Organism: Wurfbainia villosa; assembly: GCA_025175895.1. Lineage (NCBI taxonomy): Eukaryota > Viridiplantae > Streptophyta > Magnoliopsida > Zingiberales > Zingiberaceae > Wurfbainia > Wurfbainia villosa. The sequence continues at coordinate 40,832,067 of CM046006.1, forward strand.
CCCAAATTCCCCTTCTTCTTCTCCTTAGGTGGTGGAAACAAGATATAGGGTTTCCCTTGGTGTCTTGGTAGTTTTCCACCATCTCCTTCTCCTTCTAGTTGGCCGGCGGCAAGGACTTTCATAGCTCCTTGTGGGTTGAGTTTTGGAAGGAGAAAAACATTGTTTCTCTTCTTCCTCTTGCTTGGGAAAAGCAAGGAAGGAAGTTTTGCGATCTAGGAGCTTCGACTTTTGGTGGATCGTCGCCCACACGACGTCCAAAAGGAGGAAGGTCATACATTAGAAGACCAAGAGGTATACCTATTCTTCTTTCTCTTTTATTCATTGCTTGTTTTTGTTTTACAAATATAAGCATGTTATATTTCTGTAAATGGCTAAATAATACTTGTATCCCGAGTATAAACACAAAAACCGGCGATCCAGACATTGTCTATTCCGCGGCTACTCGTAGAATAGAGGATGGTCGCTTGAACAACTAGTTTGTTCAAGTGACCTCTCTAAACGAATAGCACGATGATGACTTGGTTGCTTTGGTAATCCCTTTTGTCTAGGATTAAATTTTTTTTATCCGGGGACATCGTAGGGATCACCATGGTCAAGCAACCGAGGTGAAGGGGAAGCGAAGTTTCCCCTCACGGACTCGACAAGGGAAATCCCTTCAATTGGTATCAGAGCTTCTGGGCAAAACCTTTCAATTGGTATCAGAGCCAAGGTTTCCAGTTTTGTGTGTTTAGGATTCGGTTAATTTTTATTCACTTTTTCATATATTATATGTGTTGGATAATAGTAGGATATGCGTAGTTTAACTCTTTGGTTGCAGGCATAAGATCCGACTATTATGGTCATATATGTGTATGTGATTGTATGTGTGTAAATATTTATTTTGTTGAATCCTCGGGGTTGACGAGGCTAGTATTTAGTTTTTGTAAATTAAATACGGCATTGTTTAGCCACTCTTTATTTTATTTTACTTTCGATCTAGATTTCATGTACACTCCCTCGTGGAGTATAGGATCGATGGATGTAAATTGAAATAGGTTTTAGTCTCGGCTCAGATATCCTGATGGCTCGTACATGGCGTAGGAGGAGCGGACGAGATGGCGATGCAACGGGAGTCATATTGAAGACAAAAGCCATAATAGTTGGAAAATAATTTATTTTTCATATTTATTGCTTTTTGTTTGATATGCATGTCGTAGGCTAGGAAAATTCCTCAATTTCAAATTACTAAGTGGGAGAGGGATATTTTTATAAATTCCCACGGCCTCCATTACAATTTGACAAGTGATGCAAACAAACTTGCGCGTCGGCTCTAAGTGCCTTCCTCCCTGCGGATGGGTTTGTTTGCGGATCACTAGGTCAAATAATGGTTATAGGAAATTATCTAGGAGCGTGTGTACTTCCACAGCGGTAAGGCACATAATCCGAAATAATTCCCTTAGTATCGTGTAATGGTGCACACTTAGATGTAAATAAAAGTATCCTCCCCATCGGAGTCACTGCTTTTATTTGTAGGGCCAAAGTGGAACCAACTATTAATTTTATTTGTCAAAAAGTAAGGTTGACAAGATAATAAAATTAATGGGTAAAACCTCCTCTTGCAAATGTAGAATTCGTATACATCCACACTGCGTGGCATGCGATATTCTCGGTGTTTTGAGGTGTTGGTTGATTTCGGAATTTTATTATTTTGAGGAATCAATAATATTTGAAATCTAATATTTTGATCATTGTGATTCTTAGGATTTTCAAATGGCTTTCAACCCACTTGCTGTGATATTAAACAAAATAAACTTACTGTACCCAAATAATATTGATTGGAAAAGAAATTTGGATAGTGTCTTAACTGTCGATGAGTGTCCTCCTAGGCGTGCGGATGATTCTGGGGAAAAAGAACTTTTTGGATACCAGAATCGGGCTGCTAGGCAGGAAGCCATGGTTGTTCAGAAGGTTTCTACTTCTAAGCCGAAAGGCAAGAAGAAGAAGAAACAAGGTGGAGAAAAAATGGCGGGTGGACCTCAGGGAGGAGTGAAGAAGCCAAAAGGCAAGTGCTTCACTTGCAAACAGACTGGACATGGGAAGAAAGACTTCCCCAACCTAAAGCAGAACAAAGGTATATCTTCTGCCTTAGTCGTTGAAACATTTTTAGTGGTGTTATCTACCGGTACCTGGTGTGTAGATACGGGAGCCACTGATCATGTCTGCAATTCTTTGTAGGGGTTCCAGGAAACCCGACGACTAGCTGAAGGAGAAATTACCGTCTACATGGGCAATGCTACAAAGGTAGCGGCTATTGCAGTGGGAGACGTTCATTTATCGTTTGATAGAAATAAAGTTTTGGTTTTGAGAAATTGTCTTTATGTACCTACATTTAGAAAGAATTTGATTTCGGTTTCTAAATTGATTATGGATGGATATTCTGTTTCTTTTAATGACAGAGTTGTTATAAAAAGAAATAGAGAGATTATCTGTTCAGGTACATTGGTTGGCAATTTGTATACTCTTGAACCAAAAGCTCCCACGATGCATATAGAAGTAAATAACTCATCTTCTAATTCCAATAAGAGAAAAGAACCTTCGAAGATGAACCAGACATATCTTTGGCATCTAAGGCTTGGTCATATTAACCGAGTAGAATTCAAAGGTTGATAGCTGATGGACCTTTGGGTTCATTAGTGGTGGAGGATCTCCCAACCTGCGAATCTTGCTTGGAAGGTAAAATGACCAAGAGGCCTTTCAAGGCCAAGGGGTATAGAGCCAAAGATGTGTTAGAATTGGTTCATACTGATTTGTGCGGTCCTATGTCTATCCAGGCTAGAGGTGGTTTTGAATATTTCGTCTCTTTTATAGACGATTATTCAAGATATGGATGCATTTACTTGATGCGCCGCAAGTCTGAATGCTTTGACAGGTTCAAAGAATTCAAGGCTGATGTGGAGAACCGTCAAGGTAAAAGTATCAAGACCCTACGATCTGATCGTGGTGGTGAGTACCTCTTGGGAGAGTTTAGGAATTACTTATCAGAGGCTGGGATTCAATCCCAATTGTTCGAGACCGCACACCCCAGCAGAATGGTGTAGCGGAGCGAAGGAATAGGACTCTTATGGAGATGGTTAGATCGATGATGAGTTATTCTGAGTTGCCAGATTCGTTCTGGGGGTATGCGCTGGATACGGCAATGTATATTCTGAACTTGGTTCCATCTAAATCAGTGTCTTCTACCCCCGTAGAATTGTGGACTGAGCGAAAGCCTAGTCTGAGACACATTCGGATATGGGGGAGTCCAGTACATGTGCTGAAGGGAGATTCTGGTAAGTTGGAATCTCGTACAGAAGTACGCTTGTTTGTTGGCTACCCTAAAGGAACAAAGGGTGGTTTGTTCTATAGTCCTAGGGATCAGAAGGTGATCGTGAGTACGAATGCCAGATTTCTAGAGGAGGACTATGTGATGAACCACAAGCCCACTAGTAGGATTGTTCTTGAGGAGCTAAAAGGGGAAGTCACTTCTTTAGTACCACCGGTACAAAAGGATATACCACATGTCACTGCACCGCGTGTCACAGAGGATACACAGGTGATACCTCATCGTAGTGGGAGGGTTGTGAGACAGCCTGATAGATTCATGTTCTTGGGAGAATCTTCTGATTTGGTCCCTGGCGAACATGAACCTGATCCCTGGACATATGATGAGGCAATCCAAGATAAAGATGCAGTATCTTGGCAAAGTGAAATGAATGCTGAGATTGAATCTATGGATTCAAATCAGGTCTAGGAGCTAGTAGAACCACCCGATGGTGTAAAAACCATTGGATGCAAGTGGATCTACAAAATAAAGAGAGGAATAGATGGGAAGGTTGAGACCTTCAAAGCGAAGCTTGTTGCGAAGGGGTATACTCAGAAAGAGGGTATCGATTATGAGGTGTAATGCTTAAATCTATCTGGATTCTCTTATGCATAGCAGCTCATATGGATTATGAGGTGTGGCAGATGGATGTCAAGACAGCTTTCCTTAATGGAAGTCTTGAGGAAAACATCTACATGAAGCAACCAGAGGGATTCATTGCTAAGGGCAAAGAGCATCTTGTATGTAAGCTTAATCGGTCCATTTATGGATTGAAGCAAGCTTCGAGGTCTTGGAACATCCGGTTTGATGAGGTGATCCAGTCTTATGGATTTATTCAAAGTCCGGATGAGTCTTATGTATACAAGAGATGTGACAGAAACGTAGTGGTATTTCTTGTACTATACGTAGATGACATTTTGTTGGTTGGCAATAATATCAAGGTGTTATCGGACGTAAGGGTATGGTTATCCAAACAGTTTGATATGAAGGACTTGGGAGAGGTGGGACACATCCTTGGGATCAAGGTTATAAGAGATCGCAGGAAAAGGATGTTGTGCTTATCCCAAGCTTCATACATAGACACGATTATGGAGCGTTTTAGCATGCAGAACTCCAAGAAGGGTTTTCTACCTTTCAGGCATGGAGTTCCTTTATCTAAGGAGATGTATCCTAGATCATCTGAGGAGATAGAGGAGATGAAGGTGGTTCCTTATGCTTCGGCAGTAGGAAGCCTCATGTATGCGATGCTCTGTATGAGACCAGACATCTGCTTTGCCGTGGGCATGGTCAGCAGATATCAGAGTAATCTAGGACAGGGACATTGGACTGCGGTAAAGCATATATTGAAGTACCTAAGAAGGACTAGGGATTATATGTTGGTTTACCGGGCAGACCAATTACTCCCTGTGGGTTACACAGATTCCGACTTCCAATCTGATAGGGATAACAGTAAGTCTACCTCAGGTTTTGTGTTTACTTTGGGAGGTGGAGCCATTGTATGGAAGAGTGTCAAGCAAAAGTGAGTGGCGGACTCCACCATGGAAGCTGAGTATGTGGCGGCCTCTGAGGCAGCCAAAGAAGCTGTATAGCTCAGGAACTTCCTGATGGACTTGGATGTGATTCCTGGTTTGCCCAAAACTATCACAATTTATTGTGATAATAGTGGTGCAGTTGCAAACTCGAAGGAACCATGAGCCCATAAGGCTAGTAAACACATAGAGCGCAAGTACCACCTGATACGAGAAATCGTAAAGAGAGGAGAAGTTGCTGTGGCCAAGATTGCATCGGAGGATAACCTGGCAGATCCTTTCACTAAGGCCCTTCCGGCGAGAGCTTTTAATAGGCATGTGGAGGGAATGGGGATCAGATGTATGGCACTTTGAAAACAGCATAGTCTTTTAGTATAAGTGGGAGATTGTAGGGATGTATACTGAAAAGTCTATCTTTTGTATGAACATCTTTTATTTTGAAATAAGAATCACATGATCATTGTTTGTATATTTTTATGGTTATGCAATATTGTCTCATACTTTACATTGTAGATAACATGGTGTGTGGTTTCACACAGGAGATCATGTTATCGGCCCCTTGAAAAGTATAAGTAAAGGCTCATAATCGAGATGGCTTTGTGAAGATGGTTGCTTCGGAGGCTCATTAGCTCCCATGTCCCCGGATTAAAATTTTCACTAATGAAAGAATTAATCCGGATGGGATGAGTTTCCTTAGCACAACCTATTCGTCATCGTGCTAACAACTTGAGTGGTCGCTTGAACAAACTAGTTGTTCAAGCAACACAACTCTTCTAGTTGATTAGCCGCGGAAGAGACGATGGACGGATCGCCGGTTTTTGTGTTTGTCTTCGGGGTCCATGATTATAAAATATATATACATATGCACACATGTATAATCAACACTAAAAGGAACATGCTCAGATCTGAAAATAAAGTTATAAAACTTTATACCTTACGATCTTCTACCGTATGTCCTATCCTTCTCGTGGACAACGTGTGGACGAAGATCCTCCACGAGTAGAAGGCTTCTAGATCGCGTTCTTCCCTTTTTTGTCCGCTGCGAACAAAGAGAAGAACCAACAAATACCTATCCTTTCTAGAACCGACCACCAAATTAGGGAATTTGATGCAACCGCCGGCCAAGAAACAAGTGGATGAAGCGCCGGCCACCAATAGAAGGAGAACCGTCGGCCACCTTAGAGAGATTGAAGGAGTGAACGCCGGCCACCAATGGAAGGAGAACCACCGGCCAAGGAATAAGAGAGAGGCCTAGAGGATGGGCGCCGGCCAAGTCTTGATGGAGGAAGATGGGCGCCGGCAACAAGGAGAAGAGATGGTTGCCGCCCAAGCCTTTGCTCCAAAACCCTAGCCGCCCACTTTGAGAAGAGCCAAACCCTAACTCCAATTCAATTCTTCTTGCCGCCCAAGCTTAAGCCTTCTATTTATAGAATTGGGCTTAAGCCTCCTTTAATCTCCACCGTCGGATCTAGGGATTTAATCTCCACCGTCGGATCTAGGGTTTTATCCCAACCGTCGGATCTAGGGTTTCATCCCAACCGTCGGATCTAGGATTTCATCCCAACCATCAGATCTAGGGTTTCATCCCATCCGTCGGATCTAGGGTTTTATCCCAACCGTCGGATCTAGGGATTTAATCCCAACCATCGATTCTAGGGTTTCATCCTAACCATCGGATCTAGGGATTTAATCCCAACCGTTGGTTCTAGGGTTTCATCCTAACCATCGGATCTAGGGATTTAATCTCAACCGTTGGTTCTAGGTTTTGTTTTACATTCTTGGATCTAGACTTCACAAGGATTATATTAGGCTACGATAGGGACCATAAGGAGGAGTTGGATCTTGGCCACCCGATGGATCGGAACCACACAAACTTGATCCATCAATGATGTTCCATTCCACTAGAGGATCATCATTGAACTACCTCACCAACCCCCATAAATTAATATGGGCTCCATATATTATTCGTACATTAATCTCCCCGTGTTTAAGATATCGAATGTCCGTCAATTAATTGATTTACTGACCATCAATTAATTAACATCTAATTCCTCGAGTAGTACCAGTCAACCTTATCATCATGTTGACTAAGTCAACCAGCTGGGTTTACATGATGAACCTTATGAGCTCCTCAAGGGGACATCATCAACCTAATATATAGGACACAGTTTCCTCCTATAATCAACGGCACACCATATAAATAATATCATTTCCCAACTTACCGGGCATATTGATTTAATCCATCTAAATCTCACCCTCTGGTAAATCAAAGAAATAAATACTAAGTACATGTGCTCGTTATTATATCGGGATTAAGAGCATGCACAATATAATATCCGAGGTTCGATTCAATTATGTAGTTAGTACTAAATTGAATCACCTCATGTCGGTCCTGCTCAATACACCTAAGTGTACTAGTGTAACTTTATGTTCAAGACAAAACAATACCAAGCTACACTACAACCATGCCAATGGTTTGTCCAAAACCATCTTGGTCGTGAGCCTCTACTTATATTTTTCAAGGGACTGATAACATGATCTTCTGTGCCACACCAAGCACCATGTTATCTACAATGTAAAATATTAGACAATATGCACACATATAAATATATAAAGTGCAAACAATGATCATGTGATTCTTATTCCAAAATAAAATATTCATACAAAAAGAGCTAGGCTTTCAGTATACATTCCAACACTTTGGACAAACCATCGGAATGGTTGTAGTGTGATTTGGTATTGGTTTGTCTTGACCATAGAATCACACTAGTGCACTTTGTGTGTATTGAGCAGGACCGACATAGAGGTGATTCGATTTATTGCTGACTACATAATCGAATCGGACCTCAGATATTATTTAGTACATGCTCTTAATCCCGATATAATAACGGGCACATATACTTAGTACTCATCTCTTTGATTTACCAATGGGCGAGATTTATAGATTAAATCGATAGGCTCGGTAAGTTGGGAGATGATATTATTTATATGGTGTGTCGTTGATTATAGGAGGAAATCGTGTCCTATATATTAGGATGATGATGTCCCCTTGAGGAGCTCATAAGGTTCATCATGTAAACCCTGCAGGTGGACTTGGTCCGGCATGATGAAAAGGTTGAGTGGTACTACTCAAGGAGTTAGATGTTGATTAATTAATGGTCAGTAAATTAGTTAATCGACGGACATTCAAGATCTTAAACATGGGGAGAAAATGTACAAATAATATATGGAGCCCATATTATCATATGGGGGTTGGTGAGGTAGATCAATGATGAACCTTTAGTGGATTGGATCATCATTAGTGGATCGGACTTTATGTGGGCTTGATCCATGGGTGGCCAAGACCCAACTCCTCCTCATGGTCCCTAATGTAGCCTATTAACACCTCATGAAGCTTAGATCCAATGGATATAAACAAAACTCTAAGATCCATTGGTAGAGATCAAATCTCTAAGATCCGACGGTTGAGATTAAATCTCTAGATCCGACGGTTGAGATTAAATCCCTAGAACCAATGGAGGAGATTAATTCATGACTTATCTCTAACTCTATAAAAGGAGGGCATGGGGAGTGGTCATGGATGACATGATGAATAGGAGGAGAGCTAGGGTTTGGGCGGCAAAGAGCAATCCTATTTGAGATAGGATTGGGATTAGGGTTTTGAGGCTAGGGTGGCACCAAATAAGGAAGGTTCTTTCTCTCTTCTTCTTCCTCTTTGGGCCAACATCCAGCAGCCTTTTCCATCTCTTTTCCAGCCTTAGCCGACACCCAAAGTCCCCTTCTTCTTCTCCTTAGGTGGTGGAAACAAGATATAGGGTTTCCCTTGGTGTCTTGGTAGTTTTCCACCATCTCCTTCTCCTTCTAGTTGGCCGGCGGCAAGGACTTTCATAGCTCCTTGTTGGTTGAGTTTTGGAAGGAGAAAAACATTGTTTCTCTTCTTTCTCTTGCTTGGGAAAAGCAAGGAAGGAAGTTTTGCGATCTAGGAGCTTCAACTTTTGGTGGATCGTCGCCCACACGACGTCCAAAAGGAGGAAGGTCATACATTAGAAGACCAAGAGGTATACCTATTCTTCTTTCTCTTTTATTCATTGCTTGTTTTTGTTTTACAAATATAAGCATGTTATATTTCTGTAAATGGCTAAATAATACTTGGATCCCGAGTATAAATACAAAAACCGGCGATCCGAACATCATCTATTCCGCGGCTACTCGTAGAATAGAGGATGGTCGCTTGAACAACTAGTTTGTTCAAGTGACCTCTCTAAACGAATTGCACGATGATGACTTGGTTGCTTTGGTAATCCCTTTTATCTAGGATTAAATTTTTTTATCCGGGGACATCGTAGGGATCACCATGGTCAAGCAACCGAGGTGAAGGGGAAGCGAAGTTTCCCCTCACGGACTCGACAAGGGAAATCCCTTCAATTGGTATCAGAGCTTCCGGGCAAAACCTTTCAATATGAACAACCGTGGAGAGAGTCCAACAAGTCATTCAAAGCTACGATGGTAGGTATCAAGTATACCAATTTCATATCACATATATGCAACTATCACAATGTGCTATCAACTAATTGAATGTTCACACATATATTGGGTTGCTAACTCATTAACAAGTATGCATCATATGCATAGCACCCAACTTCACCTCCCTTCACATCGACCTTGGAGAGAGTCCAACAAGCCGATGCTCTAGGTTAAAGTCAACCCATTAATCGAGAAATAGTTTTAATATGGTTAGAGCGCATTCAACCAATTAGCCTGACTTGGAGAGAGTCCAACAACCAAAGCTAACGATTGACCTCTGACTCTTACCATATTAGTATTAAACTATTCCATGGTTTGAACATGTTCGGGTTCGAGCCGGGCTTGGAGAGAGTCCAACAATCGAAACAAGAAACAGAACTCTGGTTCCAACCATATTAATGGAAGGTGTAGCCTTTAATATTGTATAAGGGTTTTAATGTCTCATCCTCTTTGCATGTAAATAACTATTATCTACATGGCATGACATACATGGCATACATCTACATGTCACGACATGCATGGCATAATGATATGCATCTAATGCAATTACATGGCATACTATTATGGCATGTACAATTATTTCCTTATATGTCATAACTATTTATGAAAATAAAATATGTTTGAGATTTGATTCCCCAAATCAAATCATGATTAAATTATGAAATAAATTTCCAAATCTAATCACATATTCTATTTATAGAAAGTCTTAATTAAGAAAAGTCAAATTTAATTTAGGAAACAAATTTCCTAAATTGTCAAAAACCTTGCTGTCGCCTTTTGTACTTATGAAGGGGTCGATGCAATTGAGCTTCTCTTTAGACAAGTCGCACTGTAGGATTTAGGTAGCCTTGGCATCGGCTTACACTTGTCGTTTCATGGCATTTTTCCATTGATCGCAATCCAACGATTCACCATCTTCATTAGTCGGAAGTGTGAATCCTGTTTGAATTACGATCCACATCTGTACTTGGGCTTTTAAATAGCACTCCATCCGACCCTTCCAGTAACAAAAGTCATCTTCGTTGTAAAACGAAGGTCGGGTGGTGCTAAACCCTTCGAGATGGGCCATTTAGAATAAAAGACCTCGAAAAAACAAAAATGACAAAAAGGTTGCCAAGACTTTCGTCTTGGATTAGTAGTGCGGGAGAAAGAATTTAACGAAACGAGAAATGCTTAAAACTTACGAATCACAAAACCAAAAATGAAAAGAAACTTAAAACAAATGCTAGATTGGTGGTTGCACCAAATCGTAGCACCCCCGCTCTGATACCAATTGTTGGATCGAAGAAGAGCGCTAGAGGAGGGGTAAATAGCGCACGTAAATCTTTTCGTTCGTTCGATTAAAACACTAGAAAGAAAGAGTAAATGCACAGCGGAATAGTAAAGAATATGTCTTGGTTTTATTTGGTTCACAGTCTACCGGTTGCTAATCCAAGGCCATTACGATCCAAGATCGTGTACGGATGGCAATTCACTAAACTAGTCTCCTCCTCATTGAAGGTAGGAGACAACAATTACAAATCCACGAAAAACTCAAGGTAGAGAGACAAACCTATTAGTGAAAGCCCTAGAGTTGATCATGTGATGATTGTTGTATCATATTCCTATATATATCTATAAAGGCATTGCTTTATGGTTATTATACTTACTTGTATTGGCGCCAAATAACTAAGTATAATAGCGTCCTTGAGTAGAAGATTCTTATCTATATCAATCGATTGGTAGAATCGATAATGATATGATATAGAGAATACTACTCTTAATCATTCCTAGTCAAGTATTAATATTCAGGGACAATATTAATGCGAAGAGACTAGCATGTAAGTCAACTCGATGACTTGATCTCATAAGTCATGGATATGAGATATCAAGTTGACACATGGGTATGCATTGGAGAATGTATACTGAATGACCCACCATGAGAAAGTATCATGGATCGTTATATGAGTGTCATATACTTTCTCATGTGACTATTAGTCCTTGGACCTGAAGTCACCATGGTTCCCTACATAAGGAGTTGCATACTTTGGCTTCGTCAAACGTCACCCGTAAATGGGTGGACTATAAAGGTGATTACTGGGTATGTAACAAATTATGTGGAGGGATGTGAGTGATGTAGATGGGATCTATCCCTCCTATATGACGGGAGTGATATCATGATTCTTGATAGAGTGAGACCACTAAGTGCATGGTCATTCCCAAATGAGTCAATATGAGATATTGAGCTCATTTGATTAGAGTGAGTCTACTTGGAGTTCAAGATATAGATTTTTCAGAGGATGACATGGTCTATGCCTCAATTAATCAATCTAGATGTCAAAGATAGAGGGACATTGTCACATATTGTGAGAGTCACAATTAGTAGTCACAAAGGTGATGTTGGATCTCAACATTCTTGTAACTTGGGTAACAATGATGTGTTGCTAGATACCACTCATTGCTTATGTTTCTAAATCGGTTTAGGAGCATTGCCAACGTTACAAGAACCTATAGGGTCACACACAAAGGGAAATTATATGGAGATTAGGTTCATATGATGGACCAAGAGGATCAGGTTCATGTGATGAACCAAATTGGATTAAGAGTAATCCAAATTAGACTAATTGAGTTGGACTCAATTTGATTCAAGTGTTGAATGAGTCTAATTTAGATTTGATTCATTGAGTCAATTTAAACTAATGAATATAGATTCATTAAATTAAATTGACTTGAATCAAAGGTTGGATTTGATCATCCATGGGAGATAAGAGGTCAAGTTTGACTTGACTTGAGAGGGAAGATGAAGGGTCAAGTTTGACTTGACCAAATGTCATTTCATGGTGACTTGGCATAGGGGTCGGCCAATGATGATGTTCCACATCATCATGGACACATCATGGTGTGCCACCTCATGAGGAAGACCAAGAGTCATGGCTCTTGGTATTACATGGAGGTATTTATCCCTTCTTAATGTAGCCGGCCAAAACTTAAGTGAGGGAATTGATTTCATCTTCTTCTTCCTCTCCTCTCTTGCTCTCTCCCTTTTTCCTCCATTTCCATGACCTCCAAGAGTGCTAGCACACTCTAAGTGGTTCTCTCCACCCTTTTGTCTGTGTGGATACGTGTAGAGGAGTGTACACTTGACACTCTACAAGATCCGGCAACCATTTGGACGAGCGGGATAAGAGAAGGGCATCGCTACAAGGGTAACACTTTTATCATGTAGATCTAAGGTAGATCTAGTGTTTCTAAACATGTACATGAATTTATTTTATTTATCTTCGCATGGATCCGTGGCTGACTTCCGAGGTTTCCGTAATGCAAAAAGCGGTTTTTGTGGCTCGGAGAGTCTAACAAAACCCCCCTCTCCTCGTTACGATAAAAGCTCGATAGGAAAGCAAATTACAACAATTAGAAATGACAACTTATTAAACTGATACCGACGACTAAAGAGGAAGAGGTTGAGCTCTTGTCGTCGGCGTTGCGGCAGCACTTCGACGTCGTAGAGTCATCGTAGAAGAGCAACGTTGCGGGGGCATTTCGGAGGCTTGGAATGAATGAAAATAGTGTGAAGCACTCCTCATTTTATAGCCCTTCAACCTAGTGGACGTTGAGCTTGAGATTCTATCTTGAAGGTCACCTCACCCTAAGATAAGGGGATGAGGTTTGACTCTCATCGAAGCTGAAAATTCAAATGGCAGTCGACTGCTGCCCTTATCAATTTGATTGATGCCCATCAGTCGACTGCTACAAGCCAACAGTCGACTGGTGGCTAGGATTCTCGACTGCACTAAAGAGTTAGCTCAAAATAAAAACACTATAAGTGAATTTGACGACCACTTACCGTCCGATCTCGACCTAGACCTTCCATGGGAAGTCTTAGTCGGATTGCCGCCTAAGGATGTCCCCATACGAAGGACCCAATCTTACATTCACTCACACACGAGCTTACCTTAGGTCCTTTTGTAACTTGCAGGTTTGCTTCAGGTCTCCACCTGGGTTCTTCGGCTCCCTTCGAAGATCTCCCGGTGTCGCCCTACTATGACGGTTTCCCGACTCGGGATTCTCTAGGTGTCACCGACCTTCAGCTTAGCTTAACCATTCATACACACTTGGTTCAGCTTGTTAGACAACAATATGACCTTAGCTTTGGGTCTTTGTCATAATCAAAATCTAGGTTCGATTATCTGGTGTCTACTACACCAACACCATGATCCGTGCTTCGAGCACTAAGTGCTCGGGCACTAGTCATCCGAGCACTGCATGCTCAAACACTGATGTCTCGATAGTTGCAGTGCTCGAGCACCACAAGCTCGAGCACTATGTGCTCTAGCACTGCACACCCTGAGCACCGCATGCTCGAGCACTGCGCTCGACCACAGCATGCTCAGGTACTTCACCCACACCGCGGTGCCGAGCACCACGATGAAACTTCAATCGACCCATGCCGAGTTCCAGTGGGAGTTCCCACTCGACTTGTGCTGAGTAGAAATGGGAATGGCCGCCGAGTTCTACTAAGCCAAGCACAAATACAGAACATATGTTTGCCGAGTCCTTGCTCAGTTGTCATGTTCCTTGCTCAACAATGCCCTTTCACTGTTCATCGTCTTCCTTGCGACGAATAACGAGGACAACTATATAAAAAAAAAATCAATTTCTAATCTACGACACTATGCTCTGATACCAATGTTAATTGCAGATTAAAAACCATTGTGAATATATAAATGACCTATTGAATAACTCCAAATACTTATAGAGCTTTCTTCTTCGACGAACTAAGTTTTTATTGCTCAGAAGATCTCTCGATCTGTACTTGTTGTCTGAAGGACAATCACACACTCGAACTGTCCTTGTGAATCCACAAACCAACTCCCGATACCTTGGATGTTCCTTACGATCACAAGACACACAGTGTCTCTCTAATCTCTTCTTCTCTGTTCTTCAAGTACACCACGCACAACCACCTCTGACCTCATGTTCCCTTCTTATTGTTGGATCGAGTGAATCACTAGAGGGGTGTGAATAGAGATCGTGAAAACTTTTTTTCTTTCATCAAAAACTCGAGTAATGCAACGGAATAAAGAGTAGAACAAGAGAAAAATAAACACCTTTGTTTTTTACTTGGTTCACAACCGAAAGATTGCTACTCCAAGGCCCCGCGATCCTAGACCGCGTACAATGGGACAATTCACTATAAGTCTCCTCCTCTTTGGAGGTAGGAGACAACGAATACAAAATTGTTGGATCGAGAAGCATCGCTAGAGGGGGGGTGAATAGCGATCGTAAATCTTTTCGACGTTTCGTTCGAGTAGACAATTAAACAAGTAAGAGCAGTGGAAAATAAAGGAACACATTTATTTTTACTTGGTTCACAACCCAGCGGTTGCTACTCCAAGGCCCTATCGGTCTTAGACCGCGTACGGAGGGCAAACCACTATAACATCTCCTCCTCATTGGAGGTAGGAGACAACGATCACAAAAACCGAATGTACGAGGATGAGGCAACAAGCCTACCTCACCTAGTTACGATTAAAATAAAGAATACAATAAAAATAATTACTTGTTACTGCTGCCGACGAAGGAGATTTGAACTTGTCGTCGCGTCGGCGTTATGACGGCATTGGAGCGTTGGCGTTGTAGGAGCACTTGATGAATAAACTTGATGATGCTTGGAGTTGGAATCCTCCCCTCCTTTTATAGATTTTGGCCTCTGAATATGTCTCCTCTTTTTTCGAAACAGATCACGAAGTTGTCCAAATTTTATCGCGAAGTGGCCGCGTCAAACCTTATCCGTTTTGACCTAGCACAAAGGCTGATTCGTCGCCATCAGTCGACTGATGCCTCCCATCAGTCGACTGATGAGCATCAGTCGACTGCTTGATGTCCAGCAGTCGACTGCCAGCCTGGCCACTTCCCTGCAGTAAGAGGTTAGCTCGGAAAATGATAAATGCGACGGTTTCTGACCATTCGATCTCGACCTAGACCTTCCACGGGAAGTCTTAATCGGATCGCCGCCTACGGTCGTCCCCGTAAAGAGGGCACGACCTTACAATCTCTCACTCACACGAGCTTACCTCGATAGTAGCTCTCGCTTCTGGCCTTCCACTCGATTCCTTCGGCTCCCTCCGAAGTCACTCGAGTGTCGCCCGACCACCGCGGCTTCCTCCGGGTGTCGCTAGCCTTCAGCTCCAGCTTTAGCACTTTTCTGCACACTTGATTTAGCTCGTGAGATAACGATGTAAACTTAACTTTGTGTCTTTGCCATAATCAAAACACAGGTTCGATTATCTAGTGCCCCTACACCAACAAAAAACTCAAAGAATAGAAGGAGAGGTAACAAGTCTACCTCTCCTCTTAGAAATGTAAAGCTCGAATACAAAAAGACAACAACTAAAAAGAGACTACCGACTTAGATGAAGCAAGGTTGCGTGTGTTGTCGGCGTAGTGTTGTTGTCGGAGGCGCGGCGTTGTTGGAGCACTTTGGGAGCAATGAATGATGATCCAAAAGGGTGAAACCCCCCTTCTTTTATAGCCTTCAAATCCTAGCTCGTTGAGATTTTGATCTAAGTCAAAGCACCTTATCTCCCCAAGATAAGAAGAGCTTATCTTGACTTTCTTCGAGCTGGACAGTTTGAATAGCAGTCGACTAATGACCTTCATCAGTCAACTAATGTTAGTAGCAATCGATTGCTAATAGCCAGTAGTCGACTGCCAGCTTGGTCACTCTCCTACAATAAAGAGTTAGCATAGAAATACAAGTAATGGAGACTTTGACGGTTCCTTACCATCCGATCTCGACCTAGACTTTCTCCGAAAAGTCTTAGTCGGATCGCCACCTAAGTTCATCCCCGTATAAAGGACATGACCTCACCATTACTCCTCACTCATACTTACCTCCGGTACTTCCCGACCTATCGCTTAGCTTCCGATCTTCCACCTAGGTTCCTCGACTCCACGAGGTTCTCCCAGTGTCGCCCGACTACCACAGTTTCTCGTCCCGAGATTCTCTGGGTGTCGCTGACCTTTAACTTAGCTTAAACACTTCCTACACACTTAACACAACTCATGAGATAACAATAAGAACTTAACTTTGAATATTTACCATAATCAAAACCTATGTTCGATTATCTGGTGTCACTGCACCAACAATCTCTCCTTTTTTGATCTATGACAAACTGATTCAAAATTAAGGGAATTTAATCATGAAATGAAGTAGTAATAACATAAGTAGTAAACATGTAGTACTAAGCAAGTATGAAATAAGTTTGAAGCTTGTAGTAAACAAGTAGTTAAAAATTAAGTGTGAACATAAGTAAGTGTGAGTGAGAAATAAGTATGACTAACTTAGTATGAGTATGAGTAAGCTCTTTTTCAAACCCTCCCCCTCAAGGTTACCTCCCCCTTGACTTGGGTGAGTAACTTGAAAAAGAAATCTTAACTCTCCCCCTTGATTTGGGCACTTAAAGAAAGTTAAGTTAAGTTGTCAAAAACACAAACTTTTGACTTCTTAACTTTTGACTCCTTAACTTTGCCTTTCTTCTCTCCATTTTGCCATATATCGAAGATGATTGGGGGTATATAAAAAAAATGTTTAGAAAGATAAGTTTGTAAGTCCAAGCATGTCGCTTTAATTTTGAAAATAATGAAGGTAGGAAACTTCGCTTCCCACTTCAACTCGGTCACTTGTTCATGGCGATCCCGTCTACATCCCCAGATAAAAAAAAATAATCCTAGATAAAGAGGGATTACCCAAGCAATCGTTTCATTGTAGTGTTGTTCGATTAGAGTGGTCACTTGAACAAACTTGTTGTTCAAGCAACCAACCTCTATTCTACGATTAGCCACGGAATAGACGATGTACGGATCACCGGTTTTTGTGTTCGTATTCGGGGTCCAAGTAAATTAGCCACATAACAAAAATACACAACATACAAAGAAACAAAAGGAAAGCAAAACAAGATTTATACCTCTTGTTTACCTCAAGGTCTTCTATCGTATGTCCTATCCTCCTCTTGGACGTTGTGTGAGCAATAATCCTCCAAGAGATAAAGCCTCCTAGATCACGATCTTCCTTTCCTTGCTCGCTCCGAACAAGAGGAAGTATAGAAACAAAACTCTTCTCCTACTTAGGACCAACCATCAAGCTCCAAGCTAGATATTTGCCGCTGGCCCAAAGAGAGGAGTAGGGAGTATGGGTGCCGGCCAAAAGCTCCAAAGGAAGAAGACCTAGCTCTTGTTTCCACCGGCCAAGGAGAAGAGGAAGAGAGTTGGGATGCCGGCCAAGGATGAGAGGAAGAAGAGAGGCACCGGCCAAAACCCTAGGAAGGAGAGAAAGCCTTGCCGCCCAAGGAGGAGAGGAAACCCTAGCCGCCCAATGCCTCTCCAAGCCCTAGCCGCCCAAAACCATAATCCCTCTTCTATATCCTTTGCCGCCCACCCATATGCCTCCTTTTATAGAGCTAGGCTTAAGCCTCCTTTTAATCTCCACCGTTGGTTCTAGGGATTTAATCTCAACCGTCGGATCTAGAGATTTAATCTCAACCGTCGGTTCTAGAAATTTAATCTCCCCCGTCGGATCTTAAGATTTAATCTCCTCCATTAGATCTAGAGATTTAATCTCCACCGTCGGATCTAGAGTTTCATTTTCCATCATCGGATCTAGGCTTCATGAGGGTTTTAATAGGCTACTATAGGGACCATGAGGAGGAGTTGGATCTTGGCCACCCAATGGATCAAGCCCACATAAAGTCCGATCCATTAATGATAATCCATTCCATTAGAGGATTATCATTGATCTACCTCACCAACCCCCATAAGTTAATATGGGCTCCATATATTATTTATACATATCCGTGTTTAAGATCTCGAATGTCTATCGATTAATTAATTTACTGGCAATTAATTAATCAACATCTAACTCTATGAGTAGTACCACTCAACCTTATCATCATGTCGGACCAAGTCCACCTGCAGGGTTTACATGATGAACCTTATGAGCTCCTCAAGGGGACATCATCATCCTAATATATAGGACACGATTTCCTCCTATAATCAACGGCACACCATATAAATAATATCATTTCCCAACTT
The DNA here is from genome assembly GCA_025175895.1 of Wurfbainia villosa. NCBI lineage: Eukaryota > Viridiplantae > Streptophyta > Magnoliopsida > Zingiberales > Zingiberaceae > Wurfbainia > Wurfbainia villosa. The sequence goes on from CM046006.1 coordinate 40,850,529, forward strand.
ACCGAGCCTATCGATTTACTTTATAAATCTCGCCCATTGGTAAATCAAAGAAATGAACACTAAGTATATGTGCCCGTTATTATATCGGGATTAAGAGCATTTACAACATAATATCTGAGGTCCGATTCGATTATGTAGTCAGCAATAAATCGAATCACCTCTAAGTCGGTCCTGCTCAATACACACAAAGTGTACTAGTGTAATTCTATGGTCAAGACAAACCAATACCAAATCACACTACAACCATGTCAATGGTTTGTCCAAAACCATCTCGGTTGTGAGCCTTTACTTATACTTTACAAGGAACTGATAACATGATCTCCCGTGTGACACTACACACCATGTTATCTACAATGTAATGTATTAGACAAAATGTATAACCAGAAATATACAAACAATGATCATGTGATTCTTACTTTAAAAATAAAGATGTTCATACAAAAGATAGGTTTTTCAATATACATCCCAACAATCTCCCACTTATACTAAAAGACTATGTTGTCCTCATACTGCCATACATCTGATTCTCATTCCCTCCACATGCCTATCAAAAGCTCTCGCTGGAAGGGCCTTAGTGAAAGTATCTGCCAGGTTATTCTCTGATGCAATATTGGCCACAGCAACTTCTCCTCTCTTTACGATTTCTCGTATCAGGTGGTACTTGCGCTCTATGTGTTTACTTGCCTTATGGGCTCATGGTTCCTTCGAGTTTGCAACTGCACCACTGTTATCACAATTAATTGTGATAGTTCTGGGCAAACCAGGAATCACATCCAAGTCCATCAAGAAGTTCCTGAGCCACACAGCTTCTTTGGCCGCCTCAGAGGCCGCCACATACTCAGCTTCCATGGTAGAGTCCGCCACGCATTTCTGCTTGACACTCCTTCATACAATGGCTCCACCTCCCAAAGTAAACACAAAACCTGATGTAGACTTACTGTTATCCCTATCTGATTGGAAGTCGGAATCTGTGTAACCCACAGGGAGTAATTGGTTTGCCTAGTAAACTAGCATATAATCCCTAGTCCTTCTCAGGTACTTCAATATATGCTTTTACCGCAGTCCAATGTCCCTGTCCTGGATTACTCTGATATCTGTTAACCATGCCCACGACAAAGCAGATATCCGGTCTCGTACATAGCATAGCATACATGAGGCTTCTTACTGCCGAAGCATAAGGAACCGCCTTCATCTCCTCTATCTCCTCAGATGTTCTAGGACACATCTCCTTAGATAAACGAACTCCATGCCTGAAAGGTAGAAAACCTTTCTTGGAGTTCTGCATGCTAAAACGATCTATAATGGTGTCTATGTATGAAGCTTGAGATAAGCACTGCATCCTTTTCCTACGATCCCTTATAACCTTGATCCCGAGGATGTGTCCCACTTCTCCCAAGTCCTTCATATCAAACTGTTTGGACAACCATACCCTTACGTCCGATAACACCTTGACATTGTTGTCAATTAACAAAATGTCATCTACGTATAGTATAAGAAATACCACTACATTTCCGTCACATCTCTTGTATACACAAGACTCATCCGGACTTTGAATAAATCCATAAGACTGGATTACCTCATCAAAGCTGATGTTGCAAGATCTCGAAGCTTGCTTCAATCCATAAATGGATTGATTAAGCTTGCACACAAGATGCTCTTTGCCCTTTGCAATGAATCCCTCTGGTTGCTTCAGATAGATATTTTCCTCAAGACTTCCATTAAGGAAAGCTATCTTGACATCCATCTGCCATACCTCATAATTCATATGAGCAGTAATACATAAGAGAATTCGGATAGACTTAAGCATGGCTACCGACGAAAAGGTCTCCTCATAATCGATACCCTCTTTCTGAGTATACCCCTTCACAACAAGCCTTGCTTTGAAGGTCTCAACCTTCCCGTCTATTCCTCTCTTTCTTTTGTAGATCCACTTGTATCCAATGGCTTTTACACCATAGGGTGGTTTTACTAGCTCCCAGACTTGATTTGAATCCATAGATTCTATCTCAGAATTCATTGCACTTTGCCAAGATACCGCATCTTTATCTTGGATCGCCTCGTCATATGTCTAGGGATCAGGTTCATGTTCGCTAGGGACCAAATCAGAAGATTCTCCCAAAAACATGAATCTATCAGGCTGTCGAACAACCCTCCCACTACGACAAGGTATCACCTGTGTATCCTCTGTGACATGCGGTGCAGTGACTTGTGGTATATCCTCTTGTACCGATGGTAATGAAGCAATGACTTCCCCTCTTAATTCCTCCAGAATAATCTTACTCATGGGTTTGTGGTTCATCATATAGTCTTCATCTAGAAATCTGGCATTCGTGCTAACGATCACCCTCTGATCTCTAGGACTATAAAACAAACCACCTTTCGTTCCTCTAGGATAGCCAACGAACATGCGCACTTCTGTACGAGGTTCCAACTTATCAGCGTCTGCCTTCAACATATATGCTGGACTCCCCCATATCCAAATATGTCTCAAACTAGGCTTTCACCCAGTCTACAATTCTATGGGAGTAGAAGGCACTGATTTAGATGGTACCAAGTTCAAAATATACACTATCATTTCTAGAGCATATCCCAGAATGAATCTAGCAAATCAGAATAACTCATCATCGATCTAACCATCTCCATAAGAGTCATATTCCTTCGCTCTGCTACACCATTCTGCTGGGGTGTGCCAGGTGCAGACAATTGGGATTGAATCCCAGCCTCTAATAAGTAATTACTAAACTCTCCAAGAGGTACTCACCACCACGATCAGATCGTAGTGTCTTGATACTTTTACCCTGATGTTTCTCCACATCAGCCTTGAATTCTTTGAACTTGTCAAAGCATTCAGACTTGCGGCGCATCAAGTAAATGTATCCATATCTTGAATAATCGTCTATGAAAGAGACGAAATACTCAAAACCACCTCTTGCCTGGATAGACATAGGACCACACAAATCAGAATGAACCAATTCCAACACATCTTTGGCTCTATACCCCTTGGCCTTAAAAGGCCTCTTGGTCATTTTACCCTCCAAGCAAGATTCGCAGGTTGGGAAATCTTCCACCACTAATGAACCCAGAGCTCCATCAGCTATCAACCTTTGAATTCTTCTTAGGTTAATATGACCTTGCCTTAGATGCCAAAGATATGTTTGGTTCATCTTCGAAGGTTCTTTTCTCTTATTGGAATTAGAAGATGAGTTATTTACTTCTATTTGCATCGTGGGAGCTTTTGGTTCAAGTGTATATAAATTTTCTATCAATGCACCAGAATAGATAATCTCCCTATTCCTTTTTATAACAACTCTGTCATTAAAAGAAATAGAATATCCATCCATAAACAATTTAGAAACCGAAATTAAATTCTTTCTAAATAAAGGTACATAAAGGCAATTCTTAAGAACCAAAACTTTATTCCTCTCAAAAGACAAATAAACATCTTCCACTGTAATAGCCGCTACCTTCGTAGCATCACCCAAGTAGACGGTAATCTCCCCTTCAGCCAGTCATCTGGTTTCCTGGAACCCCTGTAAAGTATTGCAGACATGATCAGTGGCTCCCATATCTACACACCAGATGTCGGTAGATAACACCGTTAAACATGTTACAATGACTAGACCAAAAGATATACCTTTGTTCTGCTTCTGGTTGGGATAGTCCTTCTTCCAGTGTCCAGTATGCTTGCAAGTGAAGCACTTGTCTTTTGGCTTCTTCACTCCTACTTGAGATCCTCCTGCCGCCTTTGCCCCAGCTTGTTTCTTCTTCTTCTTGCCTTTTGGCTTAGAAGTAGAAACCTTTTGGGTAACAATGGCCTGCGCCTGAGCACTCTGATGAAATAGCTCCTCTGTCGCCTGGAGTTCTGTCAGAAGCTCCGCCAACGAATACAACCTTTTATTCATGTTGTAGTTCAGGCGAAACTGCTCAAAACTCCTAGGTAGAGACTGAAGAATGATATCAACCTAGGTTTCCCCATCGATCTCAGCTCCGAGAACTTCCAGCTCATTCAAATGAGTCATCATCTTGAGAATATGATCCCTCACGGGTGTTCCCTCGATCATGGTGGTCGTCATCAAGTTCCTCATGGCTTCCTGCCTAGCATCCCGATTCTGATGTTCAAAAAGCTCTTTGAGATTGAGCATCATGTCATAAGCAGTGGGCATGGCTTGATGCTGATGTTGCAGTACATTTGACATAGATGCCAAAATGTAACATCGCGCCATCTCATCAGCCTTAATCCACTTCTTATAACTCTCCTTCTCCTTTTCTCCAGAATCATCCGCAGGCTTAGGAGGACACTCTTCGAAGAGTACATATTTTTACTCCTCAGCAGTCAAGACAATGTCAAGATTCCTCTTCCAATCAACATAATTGGGTCCAGTAAGTTTATTTTCTTTCAGTATCACAGTAAGCGGGTTGAAAGTCATTTTGAAAAACCTAAGAATCACATAGATCAAAACATTAGATTTCAAAAAATTATTGATTCCTCAAACAATAAAATTTTAAAAACAACCAACACCTCAAAACACCGAGAATATCATATGCTACAATAGTGTGGACGTATACGAATTCTACATTTGTAAGAGGAGGTTTTACCCATTAATTTTACTATCTTGTCAACCTAACTTTTTGACAAATAAAATTAATAGTTGGTTCCTCTTTAGCCCTACAAATAAAAGCAGTAACTCCGATGGAGAGGATACTCCTATTTGCATCTAAGTGTTCACCATTACTTGGTACCAAGGTAATTATCTCGGGTTATGTGTCTTCCGATGGGGAAGTACACACGCTCCTTAATAATTTTCTATAACCATATTCGACCCTGTGACCCTCAAACAAACTCATCCGATGGGGAGGATGGCACTCAAAGCCGACACGCAAGTTTGTTTGCATCACATGTCAAATCGTAATGGAGGCTGTGGGAATTTATAAAATTATCCCTCTCCCACTTAGTGATTTAAAATTGAGGAATTTTCCTAGCCTACGACATGCATATCAAACAAGAAGCAATAAATATGAAAAAAAAATATTTTCCAACTATTATAGCTTTTGTCTCTAATATGCCTCCCGTCGTATCGCCATCTCGTCCGCTCCTCCCTACGCCATGTACAAGCCATCCGGAGATCCGAGCCGAGAAAAACTATTTTAATTTACATCCATCGATCCTATACTCTACGAAGGAGTGTACATGAAATCTAGATTGAAAGTAAACTAAAATAAAAGAAGTGGCTAAACAATGTCATACTTAATTACAAAAATTAAATACTAGCCTCGTCAACCCCAAGGATTCAAATAATATACAATTACACACATACAATCACATACACACATATGACCATAATAGTTGGATCCTATGCCTGCAACCAAAAAGTTAACCTATGCACATCCTACTATTATCCGGCACATATAATATATGAAAAGTGCATAAAAGTAACCGAATCCTAAACACACAAAACCGAAAACCGTGGCTCTAATACCACTAGAAGGTAGGAAACTTCGCTTCCCACTTCAACTCGGTCGCTTGTTCATGGCGATCCCATCTACGTCCCCGGATAAAAAAAATTAATCCTAGACAAAGAGGGATTACCCAAGAAATCGTTTCATCGTCGTGCTATTCGATTAGAGTGGTCACTTGAACAAACTTGTTGTTCAAGCAACCAACCTCTATTCTACGATTAGCCACGAAATAGACGATGTACGGATCATTGGTTTTTGTGTTCGTATTCGGGGTCCAAGTAAATTAGCCACATAACAAAAACATACAACATACAAAGAAACAAAAGGAAAGCAAAACAAGATTTATACCTCTTGTTTACCTCAAGGTCTTCAATCGTATGTCCTATCCTCCTCTTGGACATTGTGTGGGCAATGATCCTCCAAGAGATGAAGCCTCCTAGATCACGATCTTCCTTTCCTTGCTCGCTCCCAACAAAAGGAAGTATAGAAACAAAACTCTTCTCCTACTTAGGACCAACCATCAAGCTCCAAACTAGATGTTTACCACTGGCCCAAAGAGAGGAGTAGGGAGTATGGGTGTCGGCCAAAAGCTCCAAAGGAAGAAGACCTAGCTCTTGTTTCCACCGGCCAAGGAGAAGAGGAAGAGAGTTGGGACGCCGAACAAGGATGAGAGGAAGAAGGGAGGCGCCGGCCAAAACCCTAGGAAGGAGAGAAAGCCTTGCCGCCCAAGGAGGAGAGGAAACCCTAGCCACCCAATGCCTCTCCAAGCCCTAGCCGCCCAAAATCCTAATCCCTCTTCTATATCCTTTGTCGCCCACCCATATGCCTCCTTTTATAGAGCTAGGCTTAAGCCTCATTTTAATCTCCACCGTTGGTTCTAGGGATTTAATCTCAACCGTCGGATCTAGAGATTTAATCTCAACCGTCGATTCTAGAGATTTAATCTCCACCGTCTGATCTTAAGATTTAATCTTGTTCATTGGATCTAGAGATTTAATCTCCACCGTCAGATCTAGAGTTTCATTTTCCATCATCGGATCTAGGCTTCATGAGGGTTTTAATAGGCTACGATAGGGACCATGAGGAGGAGTTGGATCTTGGCCACCCAATGGATCAAGCCTACATAAAGTCCGATCCATTAATGATAATCCATTCCACTAGAGGATTATCATTGATCTACCTCACCAACCCCCATAAGTTAATATGGGCTCCATATATTATTTGTACATATATCTCCCCGTGTTTAAGATCTCGAATGTCCATCGATTAATTAATTTACTGGCAATTAATTAATCAACATCTAACTCCATGAGTAGTACCACTCAACCTTATCATCATGTCGGACCAAGTCCACCTACAGGGTTTACATGATGAACCTTATGAGCTCCTCAAGGGGACATCATCATCCTAATATATAGGACACGGTTTCCTCCTATAATCAACGGAACACCATATAAATAATATCATATCCCAATTTACCGAGCCTATCGATTTACTCTATAAATCTCGCCCATTAGTAAATCAAAGAAATGAATACTAAGTATATGTGTCCGTTATTATATCGGGATTAAGAGCATGTACAACATAATATCTGAGGTCCGATTCGATTATGTAGTCAGCAATAAATCGAATCACCTCTATGTCGGTCATGCTCAATACACACAAAGTGTACTAGTGTAATTCTATGGTCAAGACAAACCAATACCAAATCACACTATAACCATGCCAATGGTTTGTCCAAAATCATCTCGGTTGTGAGCTTTTACTTATACTTTACAAGGAACTGATAACATGATCTCCCGTGTGACACTACACACCATGTTATCTATAATGTAATGTATTAGACAAAATGCATAACCAGAAATATGCAAACAATGATCATGTGATTCTTACTTCAAAAATAAAGATGTTCAGACAAAAGATAAACTTTTCAGTATACATCCCAACAAATAATAGTTTCAAAATAAGCTCAACTAATAGCATGTTCAACTCTTTTTGACTTAATTGATATAACATGATCAATAAGTCTTGATTAGAGTTGGTTATTTTAAATAATTATACTCCATGATTCATATCGATGCACTTGATCTACATCTGGAATTAGGAGTAAGGTCCTAACATCTCACGCTCATCTACGTGGCTCAGTACAAAAACACATTAATCCTTATGTGTTGTGAGATGTGTTGGCTCCTTAAATATATAGGTACATGCTTTCTAAGGTAAACCCTAGGCTAGTTCCATGTAGCATGAAAAATAACTATAGAGTAAAAGTAAGAATTTAAGTCCTACTCTACTATGCACATTTGATGTGAGCGCTCACATCTCATTACATTTTATGTTTGTTTCATGCATATTTTACTTTGTTTTGCATGCATTTCCTATTTTCTAGTTCGGAGATCTTCTCTTTGTACTTTTGTGTTCATGTTAGCATTTTATGGGGAAAACGGCACACTTTTGGAGCGAAAGAAGGGCATTTGGTAGCTGGATGCAGTAGGGGACACGACCAGGGCATGTGGCTATACACGACCGTGTCCAAAGCTCGAGATTGGCCACCACAGGGCTACACATGGCCTGGCCATGTGGAAACACACGATCGTGTGGCAGCCCACCATTTTGACTCGATTAGGTCTTTTTCCATATTTCATGAAGAGCTAGTCTCAAGTCTATATAAAGAAAGCAACGCCCAAACCCTAGGGGGAGGCACGACGGCCGGAACGACACTCCGATGCCCTAAAAAGCTTCAAGAACTCACAACGGGGAGGAAGAAAGCCGCTCAAGGATCAAGTTCTGCACCTCAATGCTAGAGAGAAGAGCCTCAACACATTGTAATCTATATTCTTTCCATGATTTATCTTATATATATGAATTCGACAATCCTTGTGTTTCTTTTCTTGTATTCATGGAGTAGATTCTCTGATTCTAGGACTAGGGAGTAGTTTGTGTTGAGTTAGAATATGTTGGTTCAAATATCTTTTCATTCTTGAAATTATATTTGCAATTGGTGTTTGGTTTAGATCTATAGCTATTGTTTTGGTCTTCTAGTTACCGTGCTTAGCCGATTCGAGGGGTGACAGCCCTCGTATCAAAGATTTAGGGGAATTAAGGGGGAACCTAGGGGTTAGCCTCATCACCAATAACTGTGGGTAGAAGGATGCGATAGAGTAGGAACGTGCCTCATTTTTGACTCGTCGCAGGGATTGATTTGGCATCCTCATACTGACTATCCCGTCCTAAAGCCAGGGGCCAACCTGGTATGGAAAAGGTAGCTTCCGATAGATATGAAGGCACCGGATTCTCAGATCGACCACATGTACATGTGGCATCCGACTCCTGGGAGAATCTGGTGTTGAGCCGCTGATGACACATGTACCTCATTTTCGACTCGTCGCAGGGATCGATTCGGCATCCTCGTACTGACTATCTCATCCTAAAACCAGTGGTCAACCTGGTATGGCAAAGGTAGCTTTCGATAGATGCAAAGGCTCATTAGGGGAGTGTATGATGTCCTTTCCACAAAATCATAGTTAGAAACCTAGATAAAACTCAATTGACAACGTGTTCTGTGACACACAAACAAAACTGAAATCCTAGAATCCCATCTAAAGACTTATAGCAAACCTTCTCTTCATCCTTGTGACACAGTATTAGAGTTAGGACCGCCGACAAACCTCCTAAGCACAACCATTTGAATGGAACTCCGGATAATAACATCCACTAAACCAATCGGTACTCAAATCTCAGTCCCTGTGGGATCGATAATCTTTTTATTACTTGATGACATTTGTGCACTTACGGGCATTGAGCACGAGCGTGCGCTTCGAGTCCTCGACGGTCTCCGTCGCAAGATTTGAGATCGTGTTCGCATGGATCAAGTTTTTTGCACCGTTGGCGGGGACTAATTAATTCGATATTGAATCAAGAGGTGGATAATTGGATCGAACTTAGGGTAGATTCATTTACTTGTTTTATTTTTCACTTTTATTCGATTTACTTCAGTTTTAGATTTTCAACATCTAGAGTAAGTTTAGATTTATTTCAGTAGTTACATTGCATTAATCTTTATTTTAAATTTTCTGTATTTGATTTAGTATTTAGACTAGTTTATTTCTTGTTTTTTTGGCATTAGGTATACTCTTAATTTAGTGGCTCGATTCTTCGTATGCATAGATGCTTAGGATCGAAAAATCTACTTTCGATAGACCCTGAAATCAAAAGAACCTATCATCGTAGAAGAGTTGGGCAGAGAAGCATGGAAGACCACGACGCATCTGTGGTAAACTTAGGTAGCTTGCCTCTACGAGATTATGCAACCCCTAGTGCCAAAGGATATAGGCCGAGCATATCTGGACCATCAATTTTGGCCAACAACTTTGAGCTGAAACCTGCGCTCATACACATGGTCCAGCAAAGTCAATTCGGGGGAGCTGCGACTGAAGACCTGAACCGGCACCTGGAGACATTTTTGGAAATTTGCTCGATAATGAAGATCAATGGAGTACCTGCCGACGCGATCCGCTTGAGCCTATTCCCTTTCTCATTGCGGGATAAGGCTAAGGCATGACTTCACACCTTGCCGTCGGGAAGCATTACTACGTGGGAGCAGTGTGAGCAGCGATTTTTGGACAAATTTTTCCCACCAAGCAAGACTGCTCACATGTGTCATCTCATCATGAGCTTCCGTCAAAAGGAAGGGGAACCTTTATTTGAGGCTTGGGATCTCTACAAGGGGCTACTCTACCAATGCCCCCATATTGACGCACTTAGTAGATAGTTCGACTCATTAAATCCTATTTCTGCATGTGCGACCAATGACTTTGGAAAGGAAGCAGCAGCATATCAAGAGAACTATTATGGGAGGCAGGGCATCTTAGAAGAGTAGATTGAGCAGGTCGATGTGGTTGGGGACCACAATCAAAGGCCCAACAACCCATATTCCAGCACTTATAATCCCGAATGGAGGAATCACCCAAATTTTTCCTATCGGAATAACTTGAGAAATTTCCAACCGTCTGGAGGATATGGCAACAACAGGGCAATGGGCAGTAGCAACCATGCATCGGGTCGATTCCTCGCCTAACAATCGACTGTCATAAGGCCCCAGTCGACTGCAAATAGTGTCATTGTCTCACAACGACTTAATCCACGTTGGCATTCCAGACAACGGATACATTGGCAGTCAACTGTCATTTCCAACACTCGACTGCTCAAGCCTGTAGCCGACTACTCAGTCGGCTACCAAGCGTTCTGCCTTTGCGACCAAAACCACCAGTAGTCGACTACCCAACGCTAGTCGACTACCCAATTCTGGCAGTTGACTGCCAAGTCCTCCTGCCATAGTCACACCCTAGTCGACTCTCGATAGTCAACTGATCATAATCTCAGTCGCCTGTTCAGTGTCGACTCGGCTGTCAAGTGTCAAACATTAGATCAGTTGACTGGTCCATAACCCCAGTTGACTGCTACACCTCAACCATGAGATTTATCCCAAGTATAATGCGCTCATACTTGCTAGACCACCCTTAACCTAGACCTATGTCTTCTAGCCATCTCCATTAGCCTCATGCCTATTGGATCCCTCCAAGTCATCCATGACTTGTTCATCCATACACTAGCCTTCAGGTGCATCCATCGGCTATTGTCATGCTAAGTTGGTCGACACCGCCAAGACACATTGGACTTACGCTGCCAAGACACACACTTAGACTTTACGCCACCAACCATTAGACTTAAGCTGCCAAGACTCCACCCTTGGACTTCCCAAATGCCAACTCCATATTGGACTTTCCAATTGCCAAGACTCAAGCTTGGACTTTCCCTTGCCAAGACCCATGCTTGGACTTTCTAATTGCCAAGACTCAAGCTTGGACTTTCCCTTGCCAAGACCCATGCTTGGACTTTCCATACCAACTCCATGTTGGACTTTCCAATTGCCAAGACTCATGCTTGGACTTTCCAATTGCCAAATATCCCACTTGAAATTCTCCATCATATGGTCAACCCAATATCAACCATATAGTCAACCCATTGTCAAACAATGGTCAACTCATCGTCAAACATCAAAACACTACTCAAGTCGAACTCGAGTCTGGTCAATAGTGACCTGAGTCGATTGCACCAACATAGTCGACTGCCCAGTTGACTACCGAAGCTTCTATGCTCGTATCCACTTTGACCAGTCGATTGCCTATTATGGAAGTCGACTACTCAAGGCCAGCCGACTGCCTTAACATGGCAATCAACTGCCCAAGCACAAAACTCAATTTACTAAGTTACACAACATGACTAGTCGACTAGGTCATAATCCCAGTCGACTGCCCAAGTAAACTAGGCCTCCGGTGTTAGTAATATATGAGAGATGTCCTAAGGCAATCGCCTTATGTATGAACCATTTATATGATAAATGAAGATTTACTATTTGAGTATACATGTTTTATGTATTTGATTGGATCTTAAACTCATTTACTGAATGTCCACGATACGATTCACAGCATGAGAGAATTTGTGATTGGATCACAACTAGTGAGTATCTCTACATGTGTAATTGTGATGTATCGGAATTATCCCTAGTCGATGAATTGATGGATTTGGACACCATCAATTCTGTCGAGACTAGAATGAGGTATACTCCTTGGTGTATCCAAGCAGCTGATTCTCACTGGCTGGAGACATAGTGATGTCCGGAGTTAATCGTGGATGCTAGTTATGGTAACTAGTTCATTGGAGTGACCAGCCGTAAGACTTCATATGGTTCTCTGCATATATAGATATGTCAATGAAGTTCTTACTATGGCTTAAGTGCGATGTTCCTTTGACTTGCGGTATTCAAGTCATCTTGATCATGGAGACTTATGCTTTGACATCTTAAGCAAACATCTCTAAGGAGATGTGGACCCGGGATGATTGGGTATAAGTCGAAGTGATCGAAGGTGTTTGAATAGCCTATAAAGGATTCACCACTCCTTGCGAGGAGATGTATACCCATGGCCTCTCGTCGGATTGTTACTAAAGTCTTTGGCCAAAGCATTACATGTTTAGAGTAAGGTACTCTTGATACATGTGGAGTAACTAGAATCCGTAGGGCGAGAAATGATACTTGGGCTAGGTGTGGCGTAGTCGACCTAGTGAGGCTGACACAATAGACCATGTCACGAACCAAGTGGGTATAAGATGAGTGAAGGAATGGGGCACGATTCATTCGAGCTCTTGAAGGGTTTGAAATAGTTACGGATCAGAGTTGATCTTTTCGGTTAATTGGGGATCATGATGTACTACTAGGTGCCACTCATGATCGTTCTATAATTAATGGTTAATTATAAACGGCCAACATAAACCGAGAACCTATTTGGTCACACGCACAACGAGCGTAATCTAAAGGATTTAAAACGAGCTTGAGAATGGGATTCTCAGACCGAGAGAAACTAGGTTTGGTTGGACCAAACATAAAGCGAGCATGAAATTGTTTGATGCAATGGAAGCATGGATGGGCCGTCTTATGAAGACGTAATGGATGAACCAAAATGGTTTGGTTCTAATCCAATGGATGAGAATAAACCAAAGGGTTTGGTTTATTTTAAGCGAATGAACCAAAGTTGGTTGGTTCGTTTAACTTAAAATAAACCATCATGGTTTGGTTTATTTTAACTTATCTTAATGGAGCGGGTTAACGGGCCTAATGGTTATGATCCAATAACCATTAAGAGAATTAGTTCTCTATAAAAGAGGGCTTAATGGATAATTAAGCCCTAATCCAAACCCTAGTTGGAGTTGCCGCCCAGCCCTTGTGCCGCTGTCCAACTCCTTGCCGGCGTCCAAGCTTCAGCTGGTGAACCCTCCGGCGACCCTCCGGTGATCTTCCTAGGCTTCGGTGAAAAGGTGAGCACTTGGCTTCCTTTGTTGGCCGGCGCCTATCTCCTCCACCAAGCTGTCCAGTTTTCTGGACAGCTTCTTCTCCTCTCGTCGGAGCGTCGTTTGGACGACGGTTAGAGATCCGACAGTGGATAACTTACCGGGGATTCGATCTCCGGTAATCCTCTGAGGTGGAGGACGAAGGATTCGTCAATCGGTTGACGAATACCTCTCCAGAGAAGCGAGTTTTGAGGACTCGTTTTGGATCCAAATTTGGATTCGGATCGTGATCATCTCTCGATCATGTCGTCTTCAACACGAGGCTAGTAACCCGTACGAAGACGAAGCTCATGGCTTAGCGAAGTCATCCCGAGGAACTCGGCGTGGATACGGATAGAGACGATTCTAGCGAGAATCGTTCCGGTTGATGTCGTTCCCGCTACACGTCATACGAAAGGTATAACGTAGATAAATTTCCTTTTATTGCAAATTTAAATTTACAGTTATGTCTACACTTGTTGTAATAAGCATGCGTGTGTTGTGTGTGTTGTAATAAATAGGAGTATTTATTATTTTTATTGCTTCCGTTGTGTTCATGTTTACGAAACATGATCGAACACACACACGCCGCGGTGCCGGAAACCCAACAGTGGTATCAGAGCCAAGGTTGTGTTTCGACATAATCGTAAAAAAGGTTTTGCGATAGTCATAATGTATTTCTGGAAATTTTCTAATTTTGGAAATTTAGAAGTATTTATGGAAATTTTTCATTATTGGAAAGTCTAGAAGTATTTATGGAAATCTTCCACTTTTGGAAAGTTGGAAGTATTTATGGAAATCGATATTTTCCATAAATAAAATATTTGATTAGATTTGGAAATTTGTTTCCTAATTTAATCATGATTTGATTTGGGAAATTAAATCTTAAAATATTTTATTTCCATAAGTAGTTTTAATGATTTAGGAAATTGGTTTCCTAAATAGATTTTCCTTAATCAAATAATTCCATGAATAAAATATGTAATTAGATTTGGAAATTTGTTTCCTAATTTAATTATGATTTGATTTGGAGAATCAAATCTTAAACATATTTTATTTCCATAAATAGTTATGACATATAAGGAAATATATACATGACATAATTGTATGTCATGTAATTGCATTAGATGCATAACATTATGTCATGCGTGTCGTGACATGTAGATGTATGCCATGTATGTCATGCCATGTAGATAATAGTTATTTGCATGCAAAGAGGATGAGACATAAAAACCCTTAAACAATATTAAAGCCTACACCTTCCATTAATATGGTTAGAACCGGAGTTCATTTCTTGTTTGGGTTGTTGGACTCTCTCAAGCAGCTCGAACATATGTTCAAACCATGGAATAGTTTAATACTAATATGGTAAGAGTCGAGAGGTCAATCGTTAGCTTTGGTTGTTGGACTCTCTCAAGCTGGGCTAATTGGTTGAATGCGCTCTAACCATATTAAAACTATGTCGATTAATGGGTTGGCTTTAACAGCATCGGCTTGTTGGACTCTCTCCAAGGTCGATGTAAAGGGAGGTGAAGTTGGGTGCTATGCATATGATGCATACTTGTTAATGTGTTAACAACCCGATGTATGTGTGAACATTCAATTAGTTGATAGCACATTGTGATAGTTGCATATACGTGATATGCAATCGGTATAGTTGATACCTACCGTCGTAGTTATGAATGGCTTGTTGGACTCTCTCCAAGGTTGTTCATAACTATGATGGATATCAGCCCATTCGGAGATGGACCTACGATCTCCCGAGGTGATTTTGGGGTTTTTGAAATTCGAAAAATGAATGGGATTTATAAATGTATATTGATGCATTTTAAAATCATCTTTCTCATATATGCTCGTTTTGTATTTCTAGGTCAATAAATTGATCATGACGTCTTTGAATTTGTGCACTATTTTGGATTCGAACAAACTGACTGGGCCTAACTTCCTGGACTGGCTTAGAAACCTGAGAATTGTTCTCAAGGCGGAAAAGCTTGCATATGTCCTTGAAGAGCCTCTTCCTGACCGTCCTAAGGACGATGCAACTCCAGACCAAATGTTGGTCTATCAGAAGCATGTGGCAGATTCTGAGCTGGCGAGTTGCATCATGCTAGCGGCGATGGTACCTGAGCTGCAAAAGCAGCATGAGCATATGGATGCTAATACTATGGTCTTCCATCTTCATGAGTTGTTCGATGAGCAAGCGAGATCCGAAAGGTTCGAGGTCTCTAGGCTCCTCTTCACCACGAAGATGCAAGAAGGTTCATCTGTAGTGCAGTTTGTGCTAAAGATGAACGGGTACATCGAGCGGCTAGCTACCCTCGGTTTTGTGATGGATCATGAGTTAAGTATTGACTTAATTCTGCATTGTTTGCCCAAGAGTTTCTCGCAATTTGTGATAAACTATCGGATGAACAAATTGGAATCCACCATTCCCGAGCTCCTCAATATGCTGAAGACTGTGGAGCCTTCTGTGAAGCATGAGGAGAAGGCGGTTCTGTTAGTTGATTCCTCAAAGAAGGGTTCTAAGAGGAAGGCAAAAGAACAGAAGAAAGGAAAGAACAAAAAGGCAAAGAAGGCGGAACCAGCGCAAAAGGGCACTTGCCATCACTGTGGCAAGGAAGGCCATTGGCGAAGAAACTGCAAGATTTATCTTGAGTCCATGAAGAAGAAGAAGAAGGCATCCGATGCCCCATCCTCTTCAGGTATCTTCGTTATTGATTGTCATTCTATTTCCTTGGACACTTGGGTATTGGATACTAGGTGTAGCTCACATATATGTAATGACATACAGGGGCTAAGGAATAGAAGAAGACTTGTCAGAGGGGAGTCAAATTTGCGAGTTGGCAATGGAGCAAAGGTTGCTGCGGTCGCCATCGGAACTTATTTGCTGAAGCTCCCTAGTGGACTAGTCTTAGAACTGGACAATTGCTATTATGTTCCTTCTCTAATAAAGAACATTATTTCTATTTCCTGTTTAAATAGAAATGGTTTCCATTTGACGTTTAGTAACAATTGTTGTTATATAACTTTAAATGGCGTACTTTATGGAACTGGAACCTTGAGTAATGGCATTTATACGTTGGACGTATCCAGTGACATTTTCAATATCGAAGCGAGCAACACGCGTGCTCAAAAGGATAATCAAATAGACTCCTATATGTGGCATTGTCGTCTTGGCCATATAAGCAAGAAACGCATGTCCGAATTACACCGATGTGGAATTCTGGAATCGTTTGAATTGGATTCATACGATACATGCGAATCTTGCTTAAAAGGCAAGATGACTAAGTTACCTTTTACTGGAAAAGGTGAACGAGTGGGAGAGTTACTAGGTCTGATACATACTGATGTATGTGGACCTATGTCAACTCAAGCATTAGGAGGCTATAGCTACTTCATTACCTTCACCGATGATCACTCACGGTTTGGGTATGTGTTCTTGATGAAACACAAGTCTGAAGCCTTTGAAAGGTTCAAAGAATTCAGAAATGAAGTAGAGAAACAACATGACAAGAGTATTAAAATACTTCGATCGGATCAAGGTGGTGAATACTTAAGTCAAGAGTTTCTTGATTATCTAAGAGACAATGGCATATTGTCTCAGTGGACTCCGCCCTATACACCACAGCATAATGGTGTATCTGAGAGGCGTAACCGGACCTTGTTGGACATGGTCAGGTCAATGATGAATCATGCAACTCTTCCCAAGTCCTTTTGGGGCTATGCACTTCAGACAGCTGTTTACTTGTTAAACAGAATGCCTACCAAGGTAGTCTCAACTACTCCATATGAGATATGGAATAGTAAGAAACCTCATGTATCTTACTTGAAGATATGGGGTTGTCCTGCTTATGTGAAGCAGACTGTATCAGACAAATTGGATGCTAAGTCTGATAAATGTCTATTTATTGGATACCCTAAGGAAACAAGGGGTTACCAATTCTATCATCCTGTGGAACAAAAGGTATTTGTTTCAAGGCATGCTGTGTTTCTAGAGAAAGAGTTTCTCTTGCAAGAAAACAGTGGGAGTGTCGTCGAGCTTGAGGAGCCTCGAGAGACTCAAATAGACATTGATGAGATACCTGGTGAAGCACAACAGCCGACAACTCATAGTGATGAGCAATCGGCTGGACCTATTGTAACACCACATCTTCGTAGATCTGGTAGAACACGCAATATTCCTGAGAGATATGGATTTCTCGTAAGCGAATCGAATGACGTGTTACTCATTGATGATGAGGAGCCTACCAGTTATGAAGAAGTGCTGACAAGTTCAGAAAGGGATAAGTGGCTTGGTGCCATGAAGTCGGAAATGGATTCCATGTATGAAAACCAAGTTTGGAACTTGGTTGACCCACCTGAAGGGATAAAGCCTATAGGGTGCAAGTGGGTTTTCAAGAAGAAAACCGACATGGATGGTAATGTGATTACCTATAAGGCTAGATTGGTGGTGAAAGGATATCGTCAAAAACAAGGTGTTGATTATGACGAAACCTATTCGCCTGTAGCTATGCTTAAATCCATTCGGATGCTCCTGGCCATAGAGGCTCATTATGATTATGAGATATGGCAGATGGATGTGAAAACAACTTTCCTTAATGGAAACCTGCTCGAGGACGTGTATATGATACAGCCTGAGGGTTTCACATCGGTTGATAAAACCAAGGTATGCAAATTGCAACGGTCCATTTATGGATTGAAGCAAGCATCCAGGAGCTGGAATATCCGTTTTGATGAGACAATCAAAAAGTTTGATTTCTCACAAAATCCAGACGAACCTTGTGTGTACAAGAAGGTTAGTGGGAGTGCAGTCGTGTTCCTAGTATTGTATGTCGATGACATACTACTTATATGAAACGAAGTTTCAATCTTACAGTCAGTGAAGGTTTGGTTATCTAAGACATTCTCCATGAAAGACCTGGGAGAAGCAACCTACATCCTCGGGATTTAGATCTATAGAGATAGATCGAAACGGTTGCTTGGTCTTTCGCAGTCTACATATATAGACCGAGTGCTAAAGAGGTTTAGCATGTCAGAATCCAAGAAATGTTTCCTACCCATCATGCATGGGGTACACCTTTCGAAGTCTATGTGTCCGCGCACAGAAGACGAGAGGATTTGCATGAGTAAGATTCCCTATGCATCCGCAATAGGATCTATCATGTATGTTATGTTATGTACGAGGCCCGATGTATCATATGCTCTGAGTGTCACGAGCAGATACCAGTCCGATCCAGGAATGGATCATTGGGCGGCTGTTAAGACGATCCTTAAGTACTTGAGAAGAACTAAGGATGTGTTCCTAATATATGGAGAAGGGGACATGGTGATACGCGGGTATACGGATGTCAGCTTCCAGACAGACAAGGATGATTCTAGGTCTCAGTCTGGATACGTGTTCACCTTGAATGGGGGCGCAGTGAGTTGGAAAAGTTCCAAACAAGAGACTGTAGCGGATTCTACCACTGAGGCAGAATACATTGCAGCTTCGGAAGCAGCAAAGGAAGCGGTTTGGATCAAAAAGTTCGTTCATGAACTTGGTGTGATTCCGGCCATTGTTGAAGCAATATCGGTCTATTGCGACAACAATGGAGCAATTGCACAGGCGAAAGAGACAAGGTCTCATCAGCGATCCAAACATGTGCTTCGCCGTTATCATCTTATCAAAGAGATCATCAGTAGGAACGAAATACAAATCGAGAAAATTCCCACTGAAAGGAACTTAGCGGATCCTTTGACTAAGGCATTACCTCAAAGTAAGTTTGAGGGTCATGTTCGAGCTTATGGTATTGGATACCGTAGCGATTGGCATTAGGCCAAGTGGGAGTCTATTAGTAATATATGAGAGATGTCCTAAGGCAATCGCCTTATGTATGAACCATTTATATGATAAATGAAGATTCACTATTTGAGTATACATATTTTATGTATTTGATTGGATCTTAAACTCATTTACTGAATATCCACGATACGATTCACAGCATGAGAGAATTTGTGATTGGATCACAACTAGTGAGTATCTCTACATGTGTAATTGTGATGTATCGAAATTATCCCTAGTCGATGAATTGATGGATTTGGACACCATCAATTCTGTCGAGACTAGCACGAGGTATACTTCTTGGTGTATCCAAGCAGCTGATTCTCACTGGCTGGAGACATAGTGATGTCCGGAGTTAATCGTGGATGCTAGTTATGGTAACTAGTTCATTGGAGTGACCAGCCGTAAGACTTCATATGGTTCTCTGCATATATAGATATGTCAATGAAGTTCTTACTGTGGCTTAAGTGCGATGTTCCTTTGACTTGCGGTATTCAAGTCATCTTGATCATGGAGACTTATGCTTTGGCATCTTAAGCAAACATCTCTAAGGAGATGTGGACCCGGGATGATTGGGTATAAGTCGAAGTGATCGAAGGTGTTTGAATAGCCTATAAAGGATTCACCACTCCTTGCGAGGAGATGTATACCCATGGCCTCTCGTCGGATTGTTACTAAAGTCTTTGGCCAAAGCTTTACATGTTTAGAGTATGGTACTCTTCGATACATGTGGAGTAACTGGAATCCGTAGGACGAGCAAATGATACTTGGGCTAGGTGTGACGTAGTCAGCCTAGTGGGGACTGACACTATAGGTCATGTCCTGAACCAAGTGGGTATAAGATGAGTGAAGGGAATGGGGCACGAATCATTCGAGCTACTGAAGGGTTTCAGAAATAGTTCTGGATCAACCGTTGATCTTTTCGGTTAATTGGGGATCATGATGTACTACTAGGTGCCACTCATGATCGTTCTATAATTAATGGTTAATTATAGACGGCCAACATAAACCGAGAACCTATTTGGTCACACGCACAACGAGCATAATCCAAAGGATTTAAAACGAGCTTGAGAATGGGATTCTCAGACCGAGAGAAACTAGGTTTGGTTGGACCAAACATAAAGCGAGCATGAAATCGTTTCAGTCGCAATGGAAGCGTGGATGGGCCGCGTCTTATGAAGACGTAATGGATGAACCAAAATGGTTTGGTTCTAATCCAATGGATGAGAATAAACCAAAGGGGTTTGGTTTATTTTAAACGAATGAACCAAAAGTTGGTTCGGTTCGTTTTAACTTAAAATAAACCATCATGGTTTGGTTTATTTTAACTTATCTTAATGGAGCAGGTTAACGGGCCTAATGGTTATGATCCAATAACCATTAAGAGAATTAGTTCTCTATAAAAGAGGGCTTAATGGATAATTAAGCCCTAATCCAAACCCTAGTTGGAGTTGCCGCCCAACCAAGTTGTGCCGCCCAACTCCATTGCCGCCCTGCCCTTGTGCCGCCGTCCAACTCCTTGCCGGCGTCCATGCTTCAGCCGGTGAACCCTCCGGCGACCCTCCGGTGATCTTCCTAGGCTTCGGTGAAAAGATGAGCACTTGGCTTCCTTTGTTGGCCGGCGCCTATCTCCTCCACCAAGCTGTCCAGTTTTCTGGACAGCTTCTTCTCCTCTCGTCGGAGCGTCGTTTGGACGACGGTTAGAGATCCGACAGCGGATAACTTACCGGGGATTCGATCTCCGGTAATCCTCTGAGGTGGAGGACGAAGGATTCGTCAATCGGTTGACGAATACCTCTCCGGATAAGCGAGTTTTGAGGACTCGTTTTGGATCCGAATTTAGATTCGAATCGTGATCATCTCTCGATCACGTCGTCTTCAACACGAGGCTAGTAACCCGAAGCTCGTGGCTTAGCGAAGTCATCCCGAGGAACTCGGCGTGGATACGGATAGAGACGATTCTAGCGAGAATCGTTCCGGTTGATGTCGTTCCCGCTACACGTCATACGAAAGGTATAACATAGATAAATTTCCTTTTATTGCAAATTTAAATTTACGGTTATGTCTACACTTGTTGTAATAAGCATGCGTGTGTTGTGTGTGTTGTAATAAATAGGAGTATTTATTATTTTTATTGCTTCCGCTGTGTTCATGTTTACGAAACATGATCGAACACACACACGCCGCGGTGCCGGAAACCCAACATCCGGAGTGTTGAACACTCAACCAGTCGACTAGCCAAAGCCATCAGTCGACTGGTAAATCTCAACAAATGAGTTTTAACCCAAGTATGATCCTCTCATACTTGATAACCACTCATAACCTAGACCTAAGCCTTCTAGCCACCTCCATCAATCTCACGCCTATCTGATCCCTCCGAGTCCTCCACGACTCGTTCACCCATTGCGTTAGCCTTCAAATACTTCCATCGGCAATGTCATGATAACGAGGTACCCTTAGCCTAGGCCTCGACCTTCTAGCCACTTCCATCAGTCTCACACCTCTTGGATCCCTCGAGTCCACGATTCTTCATCCTCGCACTAGCTTTCAAGTGCTTCCATCAACCTAGTCATACTAACTGGGTCTACCTTTGCCAAAGTTCACTTGGACTTTACGCTGCCAAGACTACACACTTGGACTTACGCTACCAAGACTTCGTCTTTGGACTTTTTCCTTTTCAAGTATCCATACTTAGACTTTCCTTGCCAACTCTATGTTGGGCTTTCATGCCAAGACTCTTGCTTGGACTTTCCATGCCAAGTACCCATGAATTGGGCTTTTCAATTGCCAAGACTCATATTTGGATTTTCATTGCCAAGTATCTATGATAATCACATGTCAATCCATTTATCAAACATCAAAACACTACTCGAATCCCACTCGAGTTTGGTCAATATTGACTCGGAGCTTTTTGCATCAACAGAAGGTTTAACTTTTAAATTATTAATTTGGGTATAATCAAATGATATTTTATTATAATTAATTTGATTATCTAATTTTGAATTCTTGATTAAGTTAGATTTTGAATTTTTCAAACTAGACTTTTTCAAAATGGGGTTAGACTTTTTCAAAATAGGATTCGAATTTTTAAATTAGAATTTTTCAAAATTCGATTATTATAAATTTTTAAATTAGGATTAGAAATTTTCAAATTATAATTTTCTAAATTAGGATTAGAATTTTTCAAATTAAGATTTGAATTTTTCAAATAAGGATATGAATTTTTCAAAATAAAATTTTTTAATTCGGAATTATCTTAATTAATTAGATCTAGAGTTTGATAATTCTGACTTAGTTTCTGATCTAGGGTTTGATCAATTTGATTAACTCCTAGATGAGTTTTAGTCTTGATTTAAGCTAGATCTATATTGACTAGACTAAAAATTTGATCCAGTTTTTGATTAATTTTATCAAAGGTCAGATTAATTTTATTATTTTCTTCAATAATATTTTTATTATTTAAAGTAATTAAATCTGAATTATTTATTTTTTATTAATTGAATTATTAACTGAGTTAATTAATTGACCATTATTGTTTGAACTAAAATCAATTAATTTCCAAGATTTATTATGACTAGTAATACTAGAGTTAACACACAATTTATCTAAATTATAATGTATTTTAAAACTTAAATTCTCAAAACCTTTAACTTTACTAACCTTAGTCGTATCTCCTAATTCTATGGACTTTTTCTTTCTCTCCAGACATCGATTCTTGTAATGACTGAACCTTCTACACTGAAGTACATGATGTGTTTCTTGTTCCTCCGGACTCCTAGCATTAATGTCTCCTTTACCGTCGATTGTGTCGTCCGAGTCTTATGATTATGACACTTAGGCTACGTTTGGTACGAGGTAATTTAATCAACCTTGTAATGTAATCAAGTTTGTAATATAATGTAATGTAATGTAATGTAATGTGTATTACATTACTGTATTTGGTTAGCGATTGGTGGGTAATCTTTGATTACAAAAGTGATTACATTCTTTTGTTTGGTATTCATATTTGTTATAAGGAATGTAATTCATATTATTATAAAATGACAAAAATACCCTTAAAATTTCTTCTTAAGGTAATATAATTCTTAGTCGTCGATCGTCGATCGCTGGCCATCGATCGATCGTCGATCGTCGTCAGTTATCGTCGACCATCGCCAGTCAATCGTCGCTCGATCGCCAGTGTGCCGCCGGTAGTCAGTCGATCGTCGAACGTCGACCGATCGCGGCTTGATCACCGACCATCGGTCGCTGGCTAATCGTTGGTCGGTCGCCATCCGCTGGCTGGTCACCGCCAATTGCCGGTCGCCAGCCGGTCATCGGTCGGTCGCCGGTCGCCGGTCGCCGGTCATTGGTCGGTCGCCGATCATCGGTCGCTGACCGTCGGTCATCGACCGATCATCGGTCGGTCACCAGTCGTCGATCGCCGATCGTCGACCATCGGTCGCAGGCCGATCTGTCATCGACCGATCGATTCCGCCACCGGCGAAAAATAAAAGAAGGATATATTTGTCATGATAAATATTGAGTCCGTAATGTAATCGGATTACATAGCTTTTCCTTCGTAATCGAGATTATGGATCTTGACTCTTATTTTGTAATGTAATTACCTTACATTACATCTTTAAAATATTACCAAACAAAGTAAATCATCTTGTAATATAATCCTGATTACATTACAAGCCTGATTATTGTTGGTGCAGTAGGCACCTAAATCGAACCTGAGTTTTGATTATAGCAAACGATACAAAGTTAAGCTCATGTCATTATCTCACGAACTGAATCGAGTGTGCAGAAAATTGCTATAGCTGGAGCTGAAGGCTAGCGACACCCGGAGGAAGTTGCGGTGGTCGGGCGACACTCGAGTGACTTCGGAGGGAGCCGAAGGAATCGAGTGGAAGGCCGGAAGCGAAAGTGACACAGTAAGTATCGAGGTAAGCTCATGTGTGTGCGAGTGTAAGTGAGGTTGTATCCTCTTTACGGGGATAGACTTAAGCGTAGATCCGACCCAAGACATCCCATCGGTGGTCTAGGTTGAGATCGGACGGTCAGAGGCCGTCAAAATAATATTATTGTTCAGCTAACTTGTCATTGTAGCTAGCATCAGTCGACTGCCAGCTTGGAGGACTCGACTGCCGTCAATCAGTCAACTGTTTACAGTCAACATTCGACTGATGTTGTCATCAGTCGACTGATGATGGCTATCAGTCGACTGATGGTCAAGGATCAGCTTCGAGGAGTCAAGGCTTATCACCTCATTTCAAGGGGAGTGGTGCTCAATTGTGATTGGCTAAAGTTTCTCTCGAAAAGGGGCTCAAAGGCTATAAAAGGAGGGCCTATCCTAGGGTTTCATCATAAATTCTAAGCTTCCAAAAGCCTCCGCCAAGCTACAACTCTCCGACAACGAAGTGCTTCTTCTCCGACGTCTAGGTTTAAATTGCTTTCATTTTGTTACGTCGGTATAAGTTTTATTTCAGTTCATTACTTTACTTTCTCAGAGCTTTTATCGTAACGAGGAGAGGAGAAGTGTCCCTCTACCTCAAGCTTTGTGTTTTTTTTGTATCGATTAACTCCTACCTCTAACGAGGAGGAGTTCTTTAGTTTTTTGCCCTCCGTACGTGGTTAAGGACCACTAGGGCCTTGGAGTAGTAGCCGAAGGCTACGAACCAAGTAAAATTCTCTTGTCTCATTTACTTTATATTTATCTTTCTGCTGCGTATAAGTGTTTTAAAATGAATTCGAAAAAGTAAAGGTTTATCGCTATTCACCCCCCCCCTCTAGCGATCCACTTCGATCTAACAATTGGTATCAGAGCTGGGGGTGCTAAGATTTGGTGAAACCACCGATCTAGCTTTTTCCAGATTTTTTTTCTTTTTTTCTGTTTATTTCGACTATATTCATTTGGTTAGCCTTTTTCCCGCACTACTAATCCAAGACGCGAGTCTTGGTACATTTCGTGTGTTTTTTTCATTGTTAGGTTTCTCGTCTTCATCTCCTTGTTTATTTTGTATCAATGGCCCATCTCGAGGGTTTTAGCACCGTCCGACCTCCGTTTTACAACGGAGATGACTTCCGTTATTGGAAGGGTCGGATGGAATGCTTTCTTAAAACTCAAATCGAAATGTGGATCATAATCCAAACGGGATTCACACTTCCAACTAATGAAGTGGGTGAATCCTTGGATTATGACCAATGGACAATTGCGACAAAACGACAAGTCGAAGCCGACACCAAGGCAACTCAAATCCTCCAATGCGGCTTGTCTAAGGAGGAGCTTAATCGCATCGGCCCCTTCATCAGTGCAAAGGACTTTTGGACAAAGCTAGTGGAGCTACACGAAGGGACCGATGAAGCCAAGGTATGTAAGTGCGATCTTTTGTTTAATAAATTATATAATCTAAAAATGCAGGAACACGAAATGGCGACGCAACTTCATGCCCGTGTTCAAGACATAGTCAATAATCTACACGCGATCGGGCAAAAGGTCGAAAACCGCGACCTTATAAGGTATGTTCTTAACTCTTTTCCGAGGACTACCTTGTGGGCATCCATGGTCGATGCCTACAAGGTCTCCAAGGATCTTTTGAAACTTAGGTTAGATGAATTATTTTCTGATTTTGAACTTCATGAGCAGTCTAACTCGGAACCCGAGAAGGGTATAACACTTTTTGCAGGTTCGAGGAAGAAAACCGCAAGCAAGCCACCCTCGAAGGAAGAAGAGGATGAGTCCGATTCGGAGGTCGACTCGGAAATGGAGGTCGAACTAGTCAACCTAGTTCGGAGAATAGTCAAGGGCCAAAAATGAACCGTCACTCGACCCAACGAAGGTAAGCCTAAAAGGTCGAATATTAGATGTTACGAATGCAACAGGTTTGGACACATCAAGTCCGAATGCCCAAAACTCAAGAGCAAAGCACCAAAACACAAAAAGCCACTCGACGCTACTTGGGAAGAAGCATCCGAGGAAGAAGATAATGATCGTGTTATCATGGCTAAACCGGTGGAATCGGAGATGGAGTCGGAACCGAAACATGAATCGAAAACCGAAGACGAGTCGGACTGCGAAGCACTATTCAAGACAAGCCATGGATACGCATCTGGTTCAAAAGATACACTCAAGGTAACTCGATCCCTCATTAGTACACTTTATAGTGCAATTAAGTTTTTAACTAGAAAATTAGCTAAGTCCGAGTCCAAGGTCGAGACCTTGGTTGAGGAAGTTAAACTCCTCAAACACGAGGTCTCCCTAACCTCTTCGACTAATCGAGTTCGAGAGGAGGACTCAACTCGGGTTGAAAAGCTCAAAGTTGAGAACTCACTTTTGAAGAGTCAAGTCGAAGATCTTAGGAACACGTTGGAAAGGTTTACTTTGGTATCCAAAGGACTTGACCTCCTACTTGGATCGCAAAGGGCCGTGTACAACAAGGTCGGGCTAGGGTTTAGCTCAAACACGACCAACAAGTCGTATATGTCGATTGTAAGTCGACATAAAAAATGTGTCCAAGCATGAGTCCCTAAGACCACCTTGATTTCAAACTTAGGATCAAGCCAGTACTGGGTTCCCAAGGACCAAATCCACTATGTGGAGAGACCGAACCGATTCAACGGTCCAGGGGGAGCTAGTACGAAACTTGTTTGTATTTTAACTTAGAAAATTGCATGCTTAGGTTCTTTATTTAGTTTGATTTTTCTTTTTAGAATGGCTAGATAGGACTATAACTCGTCAATACTTGATAACATAGTACCAGGACACGGCGAGATGATAGTATGCTAGGAAAGCGGAGTCTTGTGTATTCGGGCTAGATATGGCGTATCTAGTTCCATGCACTTGACCGAGTGAAACTAGTCGAAGCTACCTCACCATATCCTAGACTAGTTAGACCAGGAAGTGGTCTTAGGTAAGTCAAGTTTCTATTTTCTTGAAAATGACTTTGTCTAAGGAAGTGGTCATTGTTCCGATCAAAGAAGGCCTCTGTACCTCGCCACGACCTAGAAGCCATGATCTTGAAAAGGTGACTTGATGAGCCTAAGGTCAAATCCGAATCTAACGCAAGGTTGACAAGTGTTCAATTCATTAAATTTAAATCAAGTAAAATTGAAAGTCATCTCACAAGAACATATAGGGTTAACATGTTTGATCATGTAGACATGAGTGAGATGATTTAGGTTAATAATCTTCAACCAATCTTTAATTCAATATCCGATCCAACTACCTTGCGTGTAGGATCAATGGATGTTGGAAAGTGGTTGCTCCCGACACATGACCGGGGATCAACTCAAGTTTTCGAAGCTTCGATTCAAACGACAAGGATCGGTAGCCTTCGGAAACAACGACAAGCTCAAAATCATCGGATCAGGTGATATTGAGCTCAACTCTAACTTTATTATTCAAAATGTCTTATTGGTAGAAAATTTTTAATATAATTTACATAGTGTAAGTCAATTGTGTGATAACAACTATAAGGTCATATTTCTAGAAAATGATTGTGTAATTAATACAAATGAAACCTCTAAAACAATCCTTAAGGGAACCAGAAATAACAATATTTACACTATTAACTTAACTAACTCCTCAACTAAGTGTCTTATGACACGGCAAGAGGAATCATGATTGTGGCACCGATGACTCGGTCACTCACACCCAAGACTCATCCACAAGATGAGTCAGAGTGACTTAGTCAGAGGTTTGCCTAATCTCAATAACTTGAATAATAAAATATGTAATGCTTGTCAACAAGGTAAACAATCTAGGACACAACATCAACTAACTAATCAAGAACGAACCAAAAGTGTTCTTGAGCTCCTACACATGGATTTATTTGATTCACACGGAGCTAAGTCACTTAATGGAAGTAAATTCTGTTTAGTCATAATTGATGACTACTCTAGATTTACTTGGGTTAGGTTCATCAAACACAAAAGTGACACCCTAGATCAATTAATCAACCTATTTAAACTAATAGAAAATCAACAAAGCATTAAAATCAAAAGACTTAGGACTGATCATGGTGGTGAATTCGAGAATCACAGGTTTACAGAATTCTGTAACCTAAATGGATACCACCATGAGTTCTCTTGTCCTAGAACCCCACAACAGAATAGCCTAGTAGAACGTAAGAATAGAACCCTACAAGAAGCCACTAGGACAATGTTAAACGAGTATAACCTACCCGATAGGTTTTGGGCGGAAGCCGTGAGTATGACATGCTATGTCCAAAATAGGATCCTTATGGTAAAGAGGCACCTTAAGACCTCATACGAGATTTATCACGATAAAATACCTAACATCAAGTACTTTAGGGTATTTGGGTGTAAGGTACATATCCTAAACACTAAGGATTACCTAGGGAAATTTACATCCAAAACCTCGACCAGAATCTTTCTAGAATACTCGACTATGAGTAGAGCGTATAGAGTATATAATCATGACACCCTTAGAGTCGAGGAAAATATCAATGCAGTATTTGATGAAGGACACGAACCTACAAATCCCCCGGCAACCCCAATTAGCGAGCCGATTCATACCAGACTCAACTCTGATCCGGAGATCAAGTCTAGTGGTAATCCTAACCTAAGTCAACCAAGTCAGCCTATCGACCAAGTGATAGATGACTCTAACCAAACTAGAACTCAAACGAGTCATCCTATTGATCAAGTTGTAGACTCAAACCCAAATCCAACTAGGACTCAAGCGAATAACCCTATCGACCAAGTGATAGGTGATCCAAGTCTAGGAGTTCGAACTAGAGCCTCATACATAAACCTTAGTCAAATCTCCTTGATTTCTAAAATTGAACCCAAAACTATTGACCAAGCTCTTCTTGATCCCGATTGGATTATTGCAATGCAAGAAGAGTTGGCTCAATTCACTAGGAATGAAGTATGGGAATTAGTACCACCACCTAAAGATAAAACAATCATTGGAACAAGATGGGTGTTTAGAAATAAACTTGATGATAAAGGTGAAGTAGTTAGAAATAAAGCTAGACTAGTCGCTAAAGGGTTTAGTCAAGTCGAAGGTTTAGATTACGACGAGACCTATGCCCCAGTAGCTAGATTAGAGTCCATTCAAATGCTATTAGCGTATGCTGCACATCGAGGATTTAAGTTGTTTCAAATGGATGTGAAATCAGTGTTCTTGAATGGATACATTAAAGAAGAGGTTTATGTTAGTCAACCTCCCGGTTTCGAAAGCCTAGATAAACCCGATCATGTCCTTAGGTTAAAGAAAGCTCTCTATGGACTTAAACAAGCTCCTCGAGCTTGGTACGAGAGACTTTCGATTTATCTTAAGTCCAAAGGCTTTAACCAAGGTGTAGTTAACCCAACCCTTTTCGTAAAAATCTTAGGTAAAGATATATTCATAGCCCAAATCTACGTAGATGATATTATTTTCGGAACCACCAACTCGATCCTACTAAATGAATTCATTTCACTTATGGAAAGTGAATTTGAAATGAATTTAGTAGGAGAGTTGAGTTTCTTCTTAGGTCTACAAATTAAACAAACTAAAGATGGAATATACCTACATCAACACAAATATACTAGGGAATTAATTAAACGCTTTGGAATGCAAGACGCTAAAATTATTAATACCCCAATGGCAACGAATGTAAATATAGAAGAAGATGTAATCGAAAATTCAATTGATTTAAAATACTATAGGAGCATAATAGGGAGTCTCCTTTACTTAACTGCAAGCCAACCTGATATCTTATTTGCAGTAAGTATGTGCGCAAGGTTCCAAACCTGTGCCAAGGAGTCTCACCTAACTCTAGTCAAACGTATCCTTAGATATCTAAAGGGTACACTTAATGTCGGTATTTGGTACCCTAGAACTACCGAGTTCGAACTAATCGGCTACTCCGATTCGAACTATGCCAGTAGTAAGCTCGATAGAAGAGTACGAGTGGTTATTGTCAACTTCTCGGCTCGAGTCTAGTGAGTTGGTGCAGTAGGAAGAAACACTGTGTTGCCTTATCTACCACCGAAGCTGAATACATTGCGATGGGTGAGTGTGTCACTCAGCTTCTTTGGATGAAGCACACTCTCCGTGACTTTAAGTTAGACTTTACAAATACTAAACTTCACGTAGATAATATTAGTTCAATTAACCT
Source organism: Wurfbainia villosa (assembly GCA_025175895.1). Classification (NCBI taxonomy): domain Eukaryota; kingdom Viridiplantae; phylum Streptophyta; class Magnoliopsida; order Zingiberales; family Zingiberaceae; genus Wurfbainia; species Wurfbainia villosa. The sequence continues at coordinate 40,880,805 of CM046006.1, forward strand.
TACTAAGAATCTGATATGTCACTCTAGGACCAAACATATAGAGGTCAAACACCATTTCATTCGAGAACATGTGGCCAACGGAGCCATACAACTCGAATACGTCGAATCGAAGACCTAGCAGACCTATTTAATAAACCCCTACCCAAAGCCGAATTTAGTCTATTAAGATGAAAATTTGGCATGTGCGTAATAGAATAGGAACTTACAAATTATATTTTCTTACTACTATTTCTTACTTTTCATTTTCATGGAACTAACATAGGATATACCTTAGATATCATGCACCTATAGATTTAAGGAGTCAATACATCTCACAACACATAGGACTAATGTGTTTGTGTACTTAGCTACGTAGATGGGCGTGAGATGTTAAGACCTTACTCCTGGTTCCATATGTAGAGTTAGTGCATCGCCATGAACCACGGAGTATAATAATACATACTAACCGACTCTGACCAGGATTGGTTGATCTTTCATATCAATCAAGCCAAATATAAGTCGAACATTTTATAGATGAGCTTATTTTCAGTATATTATTTTCAAAATAATATGGAACATTCTTGGACTTTAAATTTAATACTTATTTTTGTCTTTCACACACCCCCCACTCTTTTTATTTTTGATATATGGCAAAAGGGGGAGAAAAAGGCCAAAGTTAAGGGATCAATTTTTTTTTTTTTTTGATAACTTAACTCACTTCATATTTATTCACATGGCCAAAAGTTAAGTACATGTTTACTTAACTTTAAGTTTTGAAAATTTACTTCACTTGGAAATTCACTTAACTCATTTTTGTTAACTAAACGGAAGTAAAAGCTAAGTTAAGAGAATTCTTAACTTAAAAACTTATTCTTAACAAAAAGGAAGTAAACGTCAATGTTTTACTTAAGGGGGAGAAAGGGCCAAGTTAATAAGTCTTCTTAACTTAAACGTTTCACTAAGGCCAACTTTAAGTAATGTTAATTACTTAAACTCTTTCTAGATAGCAACCCTCAAGGAGGAGGAGTAAGGTCTTTCTTCAAGACTCACCCTCGGTCAAGGGGGAGGTTTTCCTCAAGGGGGAGTACTTGAAGAAAATCCTTACTACTCCAACTTAATCTTTATTTTTGTTTCTCATACACATTATTATTCTTCATGCATACTATTTTCTTAATTTTGTATGTGGGTTTGCCATAAATCAAAAAGGAGGAGATTGTTGGTGCAGTAGGCACCTAAGTCGAACCTGAGTTTTGATTATAGCAAACGATACAAAGTTAAGCTCATGTCATTATCTCACGAGCTGAATCGAGTGTACAAAAAATTGCTATAGCTGGAGCTGAAGGCTAGCGACACCCGGAGGAAGCTGCGGTGGTCGGGCTGTTGGATCGAAGTGGATCGCTAGAGGGGGGTGAATAGCGATAAAACTTTTTCGTATGAATTCGTTTCAAAGCAATTAAGTGCAACGAAAAGATAAATAAAAAAAATAAAAGAGACAAGTAGATTTTTTACTTGACTCGTAGCCTTCGGATACTACTCCAAGGCCCTAGTGATCCTTGATCACGCACGGAGGGCAAATCACTAATGAACTCCTCCTCGTTGGAGGTAGGAGTTAATCGGATACAAAAACCACGAAAGAGACTCGAGATAGAGAGACATTCCCCCTCTTCTCGTTATGATAAAACCACAATAAAAAGAAGTACAAAATGGAATTAAACTAAGATTATACCGACGACTCGTAGATGAAAAGATGAAACCCTAGTCGTCGTGTCTGTAGAGCTTCGTCGTAGGAATGTCGGAGACTCGTAGCGTACCGAAAGCACTTGGAAGCTTTTGAATTGATGAAAAACCCTAGGACAAGCCCTCCTTTTATAGCCTTTGAGCCCCTCATCGAATGGGTCTTCAACCAATCACAAATGGGCACAAAACCTCCTTGAAAAATGGTGATAGAGCTTGACTCCTCGAGGCTGATTCTTGACCATCAGTCAACTGATGGTCATCATCAGTCGACTGATGGTAGCATCAGTCGAATGCTGACCGCAGACAGTCGACTAATGGACGGCAATCGAGTCCTCCAAGCTGGCAGTCGACTGATGCTAGCTGCAAGGCAAAGTTAGCTTAACAAAAACATTATTTGGACAACCTCCGACCGTCCGATCTCGACCTAGACCATTGATGGGATGTCTTTGGTCGGATCTATGCTTAAGACCAACCCCTTAAGGAGGATACGACCTCACTTACACTCACACACACAAGCTTACCTCGATACTTACTGTGTCGCTTTTGCTTTCAGCCTTCCACTCGATTCCTTCAGCTCCCTCCGAAGTCACTCGAGTGTCGCCCGACTACCGTGGCTTCCTCCGGGTGTCGCTAGCCTTCAGCTCCAGCTTTAGCACTTTTATGCACACTTGATTCAGCTCGTGAGATAATGATATATCCTTGACTTTGCGTCTTTTGCCATAATCAAAATACAAGTTCGACTTAGGTGCCCCTGCACCAACACAGGTGACACTCGAGTGACTTCGGAGGGAGCAGAAGGAATCGAGTGGAAGGCCGGAAGCGAAAGCAACACAGTAAGTATCGAGGTAAGCTCGTGTGTGTGCGAGTGTAAGTGAGGTCGTATCCTCTTTACGGGGATAGACTTAAGCGTAGATCCGACCCAAGACATCCCATCGATTGTCTAGGTCGAGATCGGACGATCGAAGGCCGTCGAAATAATGTTATTGTTCAGGTAACTTGTCATTACAGCTAGCATCAGTTGACTGCCAGCTTGGAGGACTCGACTGTCGTCAATTAGTCGACTGTTTGCAGTCAGCATTCGACTGATACTGCCATCAGTCGACTGATGGTCAAGGATCAGCTTCGAGGAGTCAAGGCTTATCACCTCATTTCAAGGGGAGTGGTGCTCAATTGTGATTGACTAAAGTTCCTCTTGAAAAGGGGCTCAAAGGCTATAAAAGGAGGGTCTATCCTAGGGTTTCATCATAAATTCTAAGCTTCCAAAAGCCTCCTCCAAGCTACAACTCTCCGACAACGAAGTGCTTCTTCTCCGACGTCTAGGTTTAAATTGCTTTCATTTTGTTACGTCGGTATAAGTTTTATTTTAGTTCATTACTTTACTTTCTCGGAGCTTTTATCGTAACGAGGAGAGGGGGAGTGTCCCTCTACCTTAAGCTTTGTGTTGTTTTTTGTATCGATTAACTCCTACCTCTAACGGGGAGGAGTTCTTTAGTGTTTTGCCCTCCGTACGTGGTCAAGGACCACTAGGGCCTTGGAGTAGTAGCCGAAGGCTACGAACCAAGTAAAATTCTCTTCTCTCATTTACTTTACATTTATCTTTCCGCTACGTATAAGTGTTTTAAAACGAATTTGAAAAAGTAAAGGTTTATCGCTATTCACCCCCCCCCCTCTAGCGATCCGCTTCGATCCAACAATTACCCTGTACCAAACGTAGCTTTATTTTTGTAGTGTCCTCTCTCCTTGCACTTGAAACAAATAATATGAAACTTAAAATTTAAATTTACATTATTACCTTTCTCCCCCTCAATTCTAGGCCTTGTGGGATGCTCCTCTAGGGTTGCATCAAATTTGAGTGCCCCCGCTCTGATATCAATTGTTGGATCAAAAAGCATGCTAGAGGGGAGAGTGAATAGCATGTTTAAAATTTACTCTTTTCGTTTCATTACAAACCCGTAAAATCAAAGTATATCGTAACCGAATACTAATAAAATAAATACAATTAATGTCACGCCCTGAGAGTATATTTGTCCGTCAATCGGATGGTACCCTCGTGTGACAATATAAATATAAAACCGATACATGACCTAAATAGCTGCTATTACACACAAACTATAAAACACAGCGGAATACACGAACAAATGATAAAAATACAAAGACTCAAATATGCACTCCGGAGTGACTTTGACACAACAAGAATCATAATAGAAACCAACATCCAAATCGAATCCATAATAAAGGCCAAATGCATACAACACATCCATATACCACAAATACGGAAACAATCTAAGATAAAGTCCCAAAGCAACAATCTAAGAGAATACAACGATGTGGAATAAATATCCGACCATTCGATGTGAGATGGGATCAACTAGCGGAGCTCCGAGCATCCAAGGAATCTTCTACCTGTGACTTGGGCGACAAGAAAACCCAGGATCTGTGGTGGTGAGTCTAAGACTCAGCGGTAATATAAAAAATAGTGAATGAACAACATATAAACATATGGAGATCAACAAGTATACAAATGGAGATCAACAGGTATACAGTCTTAAAGGTAATAATAGATAACCAGTAATATAACTATAATCAATGCATAACAAACCAACTGTACAGAACGTAATGTACTGACATACCTATAAGGTCTTCAACGACACAACCTATATCACTTGAATAAGTATACAACAATATAACACATACAACATGTATGAACAATACTACACTTATAATCAACACACAGTCATACGATCAACATATAAACAAATACACAACGAACATGGTCCATCCTATACATCAACCTGATGCTGATCAAATGCATACAACAGTCTGATCCAACTCGTACACTATACTCCACACACAACAATATAAAATATGTAAATAGCATGCAAGATGATGTACAAACATATGCAACAAGCATAGCTCAATCAAATACAACATCACAACAAACATATATAGACTATATCTATATATACTAATCACACACACACACAATCACCACTAAAAAATTCTGAGAGCAGAGCCTACTGCCGACCACCCCCAATCATCACCAAAAATAGGAAATTGATAATTCCTATCTGGCCCTTCCAAATTCACAGTGGTGGTGTTGTCGTTTGCTCCCTTATGATGATGGTGTAACCTGAAATTCTCTAAATCATAGACCGTCAACAGGAAGAGGACATTTGGAGTCCTCGTAGAGGAAACAAAATCGTCAACCACCAGCAACTAGTCAGTGAAAATATATCACCCATAGCTAAGGCAAGAAAGGTAGAGGAAAGGAGATCCAATTATCTCAGTTGTTGGCAAAGGTGTCTGGTCACTGTCGTGGTCGGAGGCAAACCGAGCTCTCACCACCCGATTACGATGCGCGAACAAAAAGGAAACAGACAAAGTGTAGCGATAGCACTTTGATACTGTCAAGTTCAAATCACGACAGAGATAAGGAAAGGAAGAGAAATCAGGATTACATTGGGGCGACAGCGTTCCGAATCTGCGACGTTGCAAAGGAAATGCAAGAGGAGAAACAGGATCGACGATAGGACGATTGGAGCATGATTAGGGCACGGTGGAAGCGAGCTACTGCCTGGGATGGAGATGGGAAGGTTGCTTGTTGTGGCTGACGCTGCTTGTGGTCGGCGATACTGCTTGCGGTATCAAGGCTCGAGCAGCGACCATGGATGCGGAGAAGAAGACATGAAATCAAGATGTGAGAAAAGAATCGGGCAAAAAAGAAGAGAAATCCGACCTTTATAGGTAAAGTAAACCTAGGTTTAAATTAATTAACCCCAATTAAATCCCTCATCAACCCATTAATCCCTAATTAAACTCCATAAGTAAATTTTAAATGTCATATCTAATATTCTCCTCCACTAATAAAAATTTGGTCCCCAAATTTCCTACTCAAGTACAACAAGTAAGCATCGTCATGCTAACCAATTCAAGTACTTCGAGAAAAGCCACGCACCTCATGTAGCTAAGTGGAGATACTGAGATCGAATATTATTTTTTCAGCTCTCACATAGCCTCTACAATCTATCACACATGCTTTCAACAATCCTTCTAAAGTATAAACAGTACCTTCATATTGACCCTCTATCAAAAGGAAAATATTTGTATCAGAGTGAAGCTCTAAATCCATGGCTTGTTGGAGACTTTTCTAGAATTCATAAGGTAAATCTTAAATCACTATCAGATACAATACCCAAGGATACTCCATGAAACTAGAAATCCCCCTGTAGTATCATTCCATCAAGAGGTCCAACAAATCTATCTTACGGATCAGAAGAAAATGAGCGGACTTGGCTAATCAATCACCGATTACTCCAAATCGCATCAAGTCCTTTCCGAATTCTAGATAATCTCCCAACACAATCCATCGTACTAGGCTCCCCTTCTATCTCGGTACATAACCCTACTGGTCACTAATATTCCACCTTTACTTGTTGTCACACCCAACATCAAACTACGAAATCAACCATGTCCTACATGTCGTTCCACCACCAAGAACATTTCAAAACTCACTATTTTCCGGATACAATCTGAATAAATCATCAATTTTGAATGACGAGTCTCCTGGAACAACTCTTCTTAAATCTAACACGACTCCGGAAACCACCATCCTCCTCAGATATGGAAAATTATTTTCTCACAAGAGAAATACATCTACTATCTAGAATCCACTCTACCACATATAACTGGAAGTGACTGGGAGATTATAGTGACCAACCTCCCTTGTTGCATCTGTCCATGCCCTATCAACTCTTTAGCAGCTAGCCAAAACTCCATGGGCATTTCTACTCCATACATCTACAAAACAAGATAATAACTGCTAAATCCACGTCATATATATGACAACTTATCTCGTAGTTCCTCAGCTGACGTAAGCATAAGATATGTCTCATTCAACTGCATCAAAATTGCTCCAATCCCTGAAATGATGCATCCAAGTACAGTACCCTTCCATCCACGCCGGAAGGATTAGTTAACACTTGTACAAATGTTAGCCACCATCTAGGCCATAAAAACTGGTTTCATAAGCCTCTAACCAAGTGAATTCCATCACCTTCTTTGTCAAACAAGTCAGTGATACAATAACACTAGAAATATTCCATCCACATCTGCGGTAATAACCAAATCAATCCAGGGAAACCACAACTTCCCTTAAGATTGTGATTCTATCCAAAAATATCATCTAAGAAGACAACCACAAACTGAACCAATCGCTTCCAGAATACTCGATTCCTCAAGTCCATGAACGACTAAATCGTTAAAAAGTCTAATGAAATTATCAACATCTCATAAATTTATACCAAGTATGAAATGTCGTCTTCTACACACCTGCACCCTTTTTACTCTAAGCTGATGATATCTCAATCATAACACCGACAATGATAATTGTATGACACTAAGTCACTACAATATCAACACTCTAATTATAAATCAACCCTAGAGTATACATAGGTGTTCTTTAGCTGATCTAAATAGATCATGTATCCACAACGAAGGATATTCATTTTCAACAGCTACCTTATTTCATCATCGATAATCGATGCATAACCTCAAAGGTTCGTCTCTCTCTTAACAAAGAGTTCCGAATCTTCTGAATAAGAAACACTGGGATAGATAAATCTCCATCCCATACCTCCTGTAATCGCAACTTACATTCTTTCAATTCCCATAGTGTTTAGCAACACTGATACCAATAAAATTATCACCCAGTATGGGGTCTTCAATATCGAACTATTTTTGAAATCACTCCGATGTCATACTCCACTTGCCTATGCAGTGGCAAGCCTGGGAGTTCATCCGAATACTCTCGAATTATACACACATCTGAGAGACATATTATGCCATCATTTCAACAGTTTAACCATCCGTAAGGATATGTTTATAGTAAAGGTATGTCTATCAAAGTCTAAGGGCATCACTTGACTTCTTGGTCATTGGTCAACATTTCATCGGATGGTAAAGATACCACCGACCCATAAAGTCAATGTATAGGAATCCTTATAATCATATCTAAGAATGTTCTAGACATAGATGTTAGTGCCTATAAGATTCATATATCTCCACAATGACATGATATTGTCCACTTTTGGCCTAAGTCCTCATGATTTTATTTTTGGACTTTACCCAAAAGGCCTCATCCCAATGGAGATATCTTTTTCATCTTATAAGCACATGATCTTTTTCATGTCTTACCAATGTGTGACTTTGATTGTATTCTCAATACTCCAATAATCTCCCCCTCAAACGAAGGACCACATTGATCCCCCCTCAAGCATATCCGTCCTCGAAGGACATCCTCTGCTTGATGTCCGATCCTCAATCCACTAGGACTTCCTGCCAACTATCTGGTCCTCCAGACCCAGCTGGACTTCCTGCCAGTTGTCTAATCCTTCTGGCCCAACTGGACTTCCTGCCTAGTGTCTGGTTCTCTTGATCCGGACATGGGAGTTCCACTTCCTTCGTTCGAGGTTTATGGCTTGACATGGACCATGATTCTGATACCAATTGTTAGTGCCTATAAGATCCATATATCTTCACAATGGTATGATATTGCCCACTTTGGGTCTAAGCCCTTTTTGGTTTTATTTTTAGGCTTTACCCAAAAGGCCTCATCCCAATGGAGATATCTTTTTCATCTTATAAGCACATGATCTTTTTCATGTCTTACCAACATGGGACTTTGATTGTATTCTCAATACTCCAACAATAGATATCTGTAACTATCAGTATCTCTCGATATATCAACAAATAAGATAAATTACAGTAATATCCCGAATGATCAATCCTTCGGCCCTCTACATCTCCTCTCGAGTAAAGATGTAAACCCATCCAACTTCTATTCTCGATGGTTGAGTTCCTGTAGATGTAAAAGACTACCATGGAGGAATTGAAATCAATTGATGAAACTGAGATACAAACTGAAATGGCTGCAATGAAGGTGATAAACACTGTTGCGCTGGTAAAGAGTACACCATCGACTGTAAAGTACTAAATAACTGCCAATATCGTAGCATACCCCAACTCTGCAAATGGCATAGCTGCACCTGGAGAGGTAACATTTGTTGTTGTCTGGACGTTTGAGTCTTCAGAGATGTCTTCCGCTGATGATGCTTAGTAAATCGCTTCCCCTTGAGGGAAGTATCAAGGAACTCCAACTACGCCTAAGGTAGTAAATCGTTGTTGGTGTGATAACCCAATCTTCTATGATGATCTCTGTTGTCGAGATTGTGAATCGTCCTCTCGAAGGCAACACCAATAGTCTCTAAAGTACACTCTCTCCTCATATGTACCGGCTGCTTATAGTAGAAGCAGATAAAATGGTCCATTGGATAATCTGACTTTGTGTGTCGTCGTGATCCACACTGCACACACATAATTCCTTCAGAGTCTTTCTTTTGATTTCGCTGATAAACATAAAAAGATTCTGACGATCTACGGTTGGTCTTCTATGATCGGAAAGTAGCTCATGACCCATGATTCCGATCTTACTCCTTTTGTCCAACATTCGGAGGCTTCTGATTCCTATATCTGACTTGCAATGTCTGCTTATCGATCTCCAACTCTTAACGCACTTGTACGAAGTCATTTCTATACTCATGACTCGATCAAATGCCTTCCGGTAGGATCTGATAGAAGATCCAAACATCCTGATCCGAATGTCAGCCAATAAACCATAGGTGGCTTAAAACATCCATTCACATTCTTGAGCTATTAGGTAGGCATAAACTCTGCAAGTCTAGCAACTCTGCATGGTACTCCCATTACCAAACGATCACCCTACTTGATACTCAAGAATTCCCTGACAATGAATCAAAAAAAGTGACGTGGGGAAATACTCTCTCACAACATCACTACATCATGACTAAGTGATGTGTTATTTCCCAAAGGTTATTTCCTATATCTTCCACCAAGTGTCGACTTGATCTCGATAATGGTATGCAACTAACTCTACTTTCTCTGTATAATACAAGTTAAGTACTCAAAAGTACCTTCAAATTTATATAACCCAGCACAAACAACTCAGGGATCGATCCCTATGAAACACCATAAACTAATCCTCTACTGTCTGCATCAGCAATAGTACACATGTCCTATCCATTACCCCATAGGTAATGATCTGACCAGCATAGTTAGTGAAAATCCCTAAGACTGTAATCTTTGATCTCCACAAGAAATGTGACAACCTGACCCCTATTTTCTGACTCAGTATCAGTCGGCTCTCAAAGAAAACTCACCTTTTCGACAGCAGGTTCAAGACTCACAAACTCAACAAGTCATTTCCATGGTTAACTCAAACCACGGTTACGAATAGTGACTAACACACTATATGTCATTCCAGGTTATAAACAACTAAATGAATAGCCAACAAAGGATATGTGATAACAATTAGCATACCTTAAACCTTGTAGCTCGGAGATGTCTCGCTATAGCCAGATCCCAGAACTCATAAAACCAAAACCGAGTAAAACAAAACTCGATGTCCAACTGAAATAAAATCTGAAAGTGATCCTCACAACCTGGGCTTTGATACCAATAAAATTGTCATGCCCTAAGAGTATATTTGTCCGTTAACTGGACGATACCCTCTTATGACAATATAGATATAAAACTGATACATAGCCAAAATAGCTGCTATTACACACAAGCTATAAAACACAGCGGAATACACCAACAAATGATAAAAATACAAAGACTCAAATATGCACTCCGGAGTGACTTTGACACAACAAGAATCATAATAGAAACTAAAATCCAAACCGAATCTATAATAAAGGCCAAATACATACAACACATCTGTATACCACAAATACGGAAACAATCTAAGATAAAATCCCAAAGCAACAATCCAAGAGAATACAACGATATGGAATAAATATCCGACCATTCGATGTGAGATGGGATCAACTGGCGGAGCTCCAAGCACCCAAGGAATCTTCTACCGGTGACTTGGGTGACAAGAAAACCCAGGGTCTATGGTGGTGAGTCTAAGACTCAGCAATAATATAAAAAATAGTGCATGAACAACATATAAACATATGGAGATCAACAAGTATACAAATGGATATCAACAAGTATACAGTCTTAAAGGTAATAATAGATAACCCGTAGTATAACTATAATCAATGCATAACAAACCAACTGATCAACTGTACATAACGTAATGTACTGACATACCTATAAGGTCTTCAACGACACAACCTATATCACTTAAATAAGTATACAACAATATAACACGTACAACATGTATGAACAATACTACACCTATAATCAACACACAGTCATATGATCAACATATAAACAACTACACAACGAACCTGGTCCATCCTATACATCAACCTGATGCTGATCAAATGCGTACAATAGTCCGATCCAACTCATACACTGTACTCCACACACAACAGTATAGAATATGCAAATAGCATGCAAGATGATGTACAAACATATGCAATAAGCATAAATCAATCAAATGCAACATCACAACAAGCATATATAGACTATATCTATATATACTGATCGCGCGTGCACACACACACACACACACACACACATATATAAACGTCATCACACCTGACAATGCAAATGCATGGTCATGCTTGCACACCCCACTCGCTACCACAATCCTAGTGTAGCCTAGGTGGCACGACATGACAACTGTCCCACTCAACAACTACCACTACTCTCAAGTGGCCGAGTGGATAGTATGGATAAGTAGCGATAAGCTAAAGAGTCATAAGCTACACAATGGGGGTCCCTACTACCGACCATTGCACATATGAGTGGTCGAGTACCACACACAGAGGACAAACTGCACACAACTCCAACTACCACTGTCAATAGTGGTTGAGTGTGCCACAATAGATGATCTGCCCTCACACCAACTACTACTACCACGAGTAACTGTGGAGGTAGGATGACTGACGACCCTCTCAACCACAAGGGAGAACAAGTCGACAGCATGCATGCAAATGTAATGAATGCACAATCATACATATATGCATCCACAACACACTCTCTATCCCACAGAGAGTCACACACAACTGACAGTCAACCATGCTAGGACCTCCAGTCCGTAGCAACCCACTATCGACAATCAACCATGCTATGACCTTCTGTCCATAGCAACCCACTATCGACAATTAACCATGCTAAGACCTCCAGTCCATAGCAATCCACTATCGACAACCCATATAACCATACACAGATCCATGATCCATAATAGACACACAACGTAAAGGGATATAACACGACAATCCACTCTACATTTTAGAACATCACCCACCCCCAAGCGATTTATCCTGATGACACAAATCAAGTCTACAACCGTACTCAGCTACATACACATAGGTCCACATACTATAGCATCTATAATCCATAACAATGATGAACGAAGTGTAATGATAACAACAGAGCATCTCAAAGTACAAAGAGTAAGTATCAAGCAACATAATAATAAGAGTGGAGTCAAGTTAATGGTCTTATCATCATAAAATCTCATGCACCAAGAATAATCAACTACCTGACCAGGGTAGAAATTACCCACCTCATATATAAATTGTGTTGTTGATCCTCACGTCCCTGAATCTACCTCGAATCAAATATCTGCACATGCATAGCATACAATTAAGTCTATCGTAATCTGAATGATTGGATCTAATTGTACTTTGAACTCATATCACAATCCACGAGTCGAAAATCAAAACTACAACTATATCACATCTAGATCAGGACTTACCTCACACTGCTTATCCCGATCCGAATTTCCCCAGCTTAGTTTCCAATCGCCACTGAAAAATTCCGAGAGCAGAGCCTACTGCCGACCACCCTGGATCATCACCAAAAAGAGGAAATTGATAATTCCTATTTGGCCCTTCCAAATTTGCAGTGGTGGTGTTGGTGCTTGCTCCCTTAAGATGATGGTGTAACCTGAAAATCTCTAAATCACAGATCGTCAACAGGAAGAGGACATTTGGAGTCCTCGTAGAGGAAACAAAATCGTCAACCACCAACAACTAGTCAGTGCAAATCTATCACCCATAGCCAAGGCGAGCAAGGTAGAGGGAAGGAGATCCAATGATCTCGGTTGTTGGCAAAGGCGTCTGGTCACTATCGTGGTCGGAGGCAAACCAAGCTCTCAACACCCGATCGCGATGCACGAACAAAAAGGAAACGGACGAAGTGTAGTGGTAGCACTTTGCTGCTGTCAAGTTCAAATCGCGACAGAGATCAAGAAAGGAAGAGAAATTAGGATTACCTTGGGGCGGCATCATTCCGAATCTGTGACGTTGCAAAGGAAATGCAAGAGGAGAAACAGGATCGACAATAGGCCGATTAGAGCATGATTAGGGCACGGTGGAAGCGAGCTACTGCCTAGGATGGAGATGGGAAGGTTGCTCTGTGGCTGACACTGCTTGTGGTCGGCAATGCTTCTTGTGGTATCAAGGCTCGAGCAACGACCGTGGATGCGGAGAATAAGACACAAAATCAAGAGGAGAGAAAAGAATCGGGCAAAAAAGAAGAGAAATCCGACCTTTATAGGTAAAGTAAACCTAGGTTTAAATTAACTAACCCCAATTAAATCCCACATCAACCCATTAATCCCTAATTAAACTCCATAAGTAAATTTTAAATGTCATATCTAACAATTAAAGATGCAGGGATTTTTACTTGGTTCACAGTTGAATGACTTCTAGTCTAAGGCTCGCGATCCTTGATCGCTTACGATGGGTAATTTACCAAAAAATCTCTTCCTCATTAGAGGTAAGAGACACGAGCTTACAAAGGATAAAAGAAGCGGTAACAACCTTACCGCTCCTTTTAAAAATTAAGTACACAAAAAAAATTAATTAAAGTATACCAACAACAATGATTTAAGTGAAGAGACTTGGTCGGAGTTGTGACGTTGTAGCATGGAGAATTGTCGTCTGCGAGGTTTGGAGAGCAAGAGTGCTTGAGCATGAATTAATGAGTTAGGGTTTGTGTCCAACCCTTCTTTTATAGACCAACAACCTTGATAAAGTTCAGATCTGGATCCTACTTAATTGGATATTATCCTGAGATGGCAATTTCCTTTTGACCGTTCCAAACAACCTTGACATTTTGACTGATCTGTATGCATTAGTCGACTGCTTGTCCATCCCAGTCAATTGCTACGGAACTACAGATCCTTCATAATCGGCTGGTGAACATGGTGCTTTGTATTTGTACTGGGTGCTCGGCAATACACTGGGTGCTCGGTTTCAGTCGATTGTCGTCCGATCAGTTGACTGCTACAGGGTGCTCGATATTTGTACTGGGTGCTCGATAATTGCACTGGTATCTCGATTTCAGTCGACTGTCATCAGATCAGTTGACTACTGCAGGGTGCTCGGCATTTGAATAGGGTGTTCGACATTTGAACAGGGTGTTCAGTCGAGCACATAGGGCTGATTCTTATCCATTACAAGATTAGCACAGCAAAAGTAATCATGATGGTCCTTGACCATCCGATCTCGACTTTGGCCTTCCTCTGAAACCCTTAGTCGGATCGATGCCTAAGTTATCCCCGTACCGAGGACGCGATCTTACCATCACTCCTCACAAGGAGTTTATCTTTGTTTAACATTGATCCTCTTATCTGTTGCTTAGCATCTGATCCTTTGACCTTAGCTAAGACTACTCAAGCTCTGCACACTGAACATAACATATAAGATAACATTATAATTTAACTTTGAACCTTTGTCATTATCAAAATTCAAGTTCAATTATTTAGTGCTCCTGCACCAACATTTTCTTCATTCTTAAAGGTTATCATGAGCCAAGGTATGTTTTATTTTAAGTATCATATTGTAAAATCCATTTAGTTCAAAATTTTGAACATTTAAGAATTATGTAAATAAGAAATTTGATTTACATATTCACGAACATATATTTTAACACCTCAACCTTAGCAATACTGAATTCACTGATGGAAGTTATGTGAATATACATGGAGACCTTGAGAGCCTGGGAGTTTCTGATAGGACTGAATGTTATTTAAATTGTCGTGGTCACAAGCAGATTTTGGCCACTTGGTGTGTCCATGCTTCCATGATATCCATGTTGAGAGCCTACTAATGTTGCTTCATATGTCTGCATCATGGTCGGTCATTGATCCCAATCCCCAACCTCGTATAATGTTGATATGTTGTTAATTATGAAATATTTGTAGTTTATTTGCTTATATTTGTGCTTATTTAGCCTGTAAAAATGTATTATTGTATCCAAGAAAATTTATTTCAAAAAAATATTTTAAATTTTTAAATCTACCATCACAACAATCTTTATAGATTTAATTTGCACCATTATCTATGACAAAAACACAATGAAGATACAAATTGCATGCGATAGAATATTTCATCATTGCAATCTAGTTTGCAACAAAAAGTTCTATTGCAGAATTATGACAATCAAAAAGTTCTCGCGGAAAAGCCTTTGTGACAAGAGTCTCTACAATGGAATTTGCAAGGGTGAATTTTCATCACCAAAGGTCTTCTATGATAGCTTCAAAGCATTTGTTGTGTTTTTTGTCATTCTAGAAAGCAAACTTATTCTTATTTCTAGTGCTAGCACATATGTGTTGAAAACTAGCTCTATTCTGAATAGTTATTATTTGTTTTTTCATTCAGTATAATATTTATTGTTATTATGAAAAACATGTTTTTAGTCCTTGTGAGAAATATGCATCATTTATTCAAGTTTGCATTTTAAAAATTGTAATCAAGATTTTTTTGATATATATATATATATATATATACACTGTTTATGCTATTCAAAATTAAAGCTGAGAATCAAGAAGAATGTACAATCTAGGTGTTCATAGATATAAAAACATGTGTTTGGATCTTGTTGAATATCCTATCAAAATTTGGTACCTCTCCATCAAAATTATAAATTTCTAGATTGTAAAATAAAATACCATACATGACATAGCCAAGTTTCTCATCTTTGCAATACACCCTACACCTCTTATCTCCCTTTTGAAGATTTGTAACATCCATCTCGTAATGCTCAACTCCTGCCAAATACTCAACCAAGTGAGCACAGTAGTCCACAAGGCCTTGCTAATTGAGCAACCGAAGAAGTGCTCTTCAGTCTCATCTTCCCCTTGGCATAGGGAGCAAGTCTTATATGGCACATAAGGAAGTTTGTGTATGCCAATTTCTTTTTCACTAATGCTCAACCTAGCCATAGTGATGGGATTTTGATCAACTAGATTTGTAGTATGATATTGGAAGTCGATTCACACCCAATGAAAGTGTGAACCAAGATATCATAATCTCAAAGTTTACCAAGTTGAGGAATGATTAATTTCTTCCATTTACTAAGAACATTGATCCACTAGGGTTGTATTTAGTTGGAGGACTTAGAGTTCAGCTTTGAGTTCCTAACTTGTCCAAATATTTAAAAAGAGAGTTTGACCAACTACTACTTTAGGATATAAGTATTTAGCTAGTAAACATCTAGAGATTGACCTTTGGTGTTAGTTAATTGCGGTGATGCAAGATGATAAGATATCTTAAGCATTAAAAGTTTATGAGTGTTCTTAGGGGGAAAATAGGAATGAATTGAGGGTTCTTAAATAAGGCGGGAATCTCTTGCTCGCTCTCTTCCTTGAATATTGCTATATTGCACACATCACCCTAGTTCTTTCTTCCTTGAGTATTGCTATATTGCACACTTCTTTATATATCACCCTTGTTCATTGTTATTTTAAGATGATGTGCTTTGAAAAGAGGACTTACACGAGGTTTTAAATATTGAAATTGGGTGAATCAACTTCAGATGGGTTAAAAGGATCGATTATGATTTTTCTTCTTTGCGATATCATGGATATATATGAGCTACATATGGTACTTCTTTATTTATTTATTTTTTTTAGATGAATATTAATTAGCAATCCCCGCAAAATCAAAATTGTGAATGCTCTACTAATGAATTGAAACAAAAAAAAAGGAGAGTTTTTTTTTTTTTGTCATTGTTTACCCTTTCAAATAGTAGGAAATATAATAAGAGATAGAGTTTAATAATATAAAAGAATTCATATAACCGATGAGATAAAATTTGATTATTATTTTTGTTTACCCTTTCAAATAGAGTTAATTAAAGATATTCAAGGAATGACCTTATTTTTACAACATTTTCATTTCATCGTGAAACACACACTTAGTCTTTATGGGAAATACAATTCAAAACCTAAGTTATAAAACAAAGTCCTTGGAATCAAGTTAATCAACTAGCCATACAGATATATATTCATGTTAGTGAAAGTCTGCCCTAAGAAAGTTCTGTTTTTCCATTTTTTTTTATCTTGAGAAATTAATTTTGTTAGTGTGGTACCTTCTCTCCTTTGAGAATGTTTTTTATCCACCTGCATAGTCGACAAATTCTTTGTTCCAGATTGATATATGATTATAATCAAGCAATGAGTTGTAGAGTCTTCTGCAAACATAGATGCCACAAGTGTCTCGAGTGTACGTACTGACAAGGTAAATAGTTTAGATACCCCTTTGGCAACGTTCATCATCCTTGGAAGCAACAAGTAAAATGGAAATGAAACATAAGATAGAAGAAAGAATCAAAGATGTCGTTACGTAGGTGTTCCTGGAGGTTAATGAAGGGAAAGCAAAAGCCGAATCCAGATGAAAACAAGTTGTTTACTTTTACAGAAGCATACTATTTACTGTGAAATTGAATTAGAATGAACCTAACAGGGATTGTAAAAGCCAAAAATTTTCATCAAGTGAATCCAACCACCTCAACGTGTGTTGGATGAACCAATAGTTTTCTAACATACAAATAGTATAGAGAAAATTTGGGATAAACCAGGAAAAGTCTCTCTGTACACAGACCATTTGGGAAGGCCATTGCATTAGCTGTTGCCCGATTTATGCAGAGTCTGCAACCAAACCGTCATGCATTGTTAGTCTTAACGCGAAAAAAGGTACAGAATTGCAGAAATGCAGAGTCTGCAACCAAACCGTCATGCATTGTTAGTTTTAACGCGAATTGCAGAAAACATCCGATCAGTTTTATAATCCTATCGATCATTAAAAGCATAAGCAATCATCAAAGATCTACCAGTTGAGTAGGAAAGGAAAATATATCTAAGGGACCCAATTGATCAAATTATACCAAACAGTGCCTTCTTTTTCATTGTCATAAATGATGATACCAAACCATGCATTCTGATGCCATTACTGATAGTCCATATGAAGGCATTGCTTACAAGTTCCTAAAATGTGTTGTAGCTTGAAGATATTGATATAGAACAGTTTCAGGTTGAATTTACACATGGATTCATACTTCATACCCAGACATTGTCACTTCCAATATGATGTCACACCTAGTTAGAGCAACATTGGTAAAATTGGACGAGCTAAACCAGATGACAGAGCATAATAGCTGAATTAAATGCATGGAAGTGGCATCTCAACCTGTCTAAGGTTGATTCTGTAGACATAATAGCTGAATTAAATGCATGGAAGGCTTTATACCTAGAGACCCAAAAGTAAAACATTGAAAAAGAGCATACCAAATTGCGAACATAGTTGACCTACATATGCAATTAAAATAAACGTTCAAAATAATGTTTCATCAAGTACAAGAAAAAGTTTGACACCAAATGGATAAAATACAAGCAATGGTACTTGAACACCCTAAGAGATCCAATTTCAATGATAATTCATCAGAAAATGTATATTGTTTAAGTTCTCTGCTTATCAATTCAAACATGTAGAAGTATATATTTTTATTACCTATAAAAATGTTGCAACATTTGAACAAGTACCAATGAGAAAATATGGAGAAAGGATGTGATCCCACATTCATGCTAATGCAAAAAGCATATAACTTTCAGATATGTAATCCCATTAACACCAATTCTTGTTTGAGGTGGTTAATTTAAAAGCATAACTTGCAAGACAAAAGCATATAAAGATATGAGACATTCAAATATTATCATCTCTCTGAAATCTATTAAACTATTTCCTTACCCCTGGGCTTTGAAGTTTGACTTACAGACTCAGAGCTTCTTGATGGTGGTTGACTAGGTGTCAGTATGGGTGTCAAAGGAGGTAAAGAAATATCTGCTGTCATGTTTTGGTTTGTAGAAGCTTCCAACAATTCTGAAACTGATACACTGGGAGATCTTTGGCTACTAGAGGGTATAGAAAAGCTACGTGACATAGCACCTGGAGGTGTAGGTAGTGGAGATGCTGTTTGCGATGACCGCGATGGTAGCTTGCTAGTTGCTCTAAACTCATTACAACGGTACATCAATGGCCCTGAATGACCAACCAAAGACGAAGGCTTTGCAGATTGTTTTGAGCCAATGGGAGGTCGAGGAAGTTCATGAAGTTCATTGATTTTTGGTGAGTTTATAGGAGGAGGTGAGGCATTCTGAGACAACTTCTGAGCCATGCTAGGCTGAGGTGCAATGGTACGAGTTGGTATTGCTGAAAATACTGATTGGGAAAGGATAGGCTTGTTTGAAGGTGTGTGGCCTGTCAGTGGACCAGAGAAAGCTTGTCTCTTGATCTTTTTAGCATCTGAAGCATTGATTGCAAACTGTGACATAGACAGCTCTTCACGCAGAGGAATTCTAAGCTGTCCACTATTGATATTCTCCTTCAGCAATGAATGTGCTTTAGGTAACTTTGTAGGGCTTGGAAGTTGAAGATCTGTAGAATCTTTACCAGCCATATTTGGCTGCAAAGGGGAGGAATACCATAGTTGTCTTCTGAAGCCTGCTGTAGTCTCAACTCTAGATGCAGAAATTGTTTTATCAAACCCTGTTGAGGATGACTTCCTTTCATCAAGTGGTGTGGGTAGAACATATGTGTGATATTTCTTTGTTGATGCGGGTCGCAATTGATTAATACGGTCAGAAAAATCAACCTTCTTATTAGCCAAAAGAGGTGCTGACATGCTCACAGCCCTAGGCTCCTTATTGAAATAAATGTAATCTTTTTGTGTTTTATCTGAATATTCCTGCAAATAAAAAAGTACCTCATAACACTGGCACAATGAAAAATGCTGGACAACTATCTATATATGATTTTGGCTACAGGCTCAAAGTACAAATAAATGATAAAACACTAAATTTTCTGTTAGAATAACTGTGACACGGAGTTGTGAGTCCATGGGGGAGACATTCAATGCAAGGTTTTATGTTTAAGCAAATTTTTAGCTTCATTGCTAGAAGCTACTTGAGATCCAGAACATACTAACTGTAGCTTGCTGAATTCTGCATTTACTTCTGCATTTTTCAACTCCGTTAGTTCATGACAAGAAGTGCACCTAATTATCCACATCTGTGGTTTGTGGGGTTTTAAAGTTTTTATAAAGGATAATTAGGTAACATCTACAAGACTGCAGCTTATCATATTTAACACTCATGCAAGATACCAGCGTAGATATCACTAGACTACAATGTGAGATGCATCTTAACCAGCTTCTCTTCCCTTACAATATTCAAGTTTGATTTATGTTATGTTCTGCAAATTCATAAATTCTGTTGAGTTTAGAGGTTAAGATGGTACATGAGTCTTGAATCAACAATTAACAAACCATTCTATAGTATGCCTTAGAGTTAAGATCCACAACTTAAACCCAATCCTGCATAAACAGCAACAATCAAGCCTTAATCCTATGAAATAGGGTACCACACAATCTTACATGTATAAAAAACCATAACTTGACTCGTGATCCATAAGTTTACATTAAACAAAAAGAATAAAGAATTAAACAATCTACATGCATAAACATTGTTGTAAATTGTAATGTTATGCCATAAAGATTGAAATTGAACAAGTTTTTAAAAGGCTATTTCATACTAACAATCGATCTACTGTATGTGCACATGCCTAGGTAGTAAGTGGTTGCCAACATGGTCGCCATTAAAGTAATATTAAAAAATAGAGAAGATTACGAAATAAGTAAAAAAAAACTATATACATACTAACAAGCACTATATTGGATTAACTTTTGGATACATTAATTTTGATTGTTTTCACATATTTGGTCCCAAAAAAAAAAAAAAAAAAAAAAAACCATATACAAAGAAAATGGAAGATTAAAATTTTCATATAATATATAAGAAGCCAAGCCAGGATCAAATAGTGTATAAGAAACCAGAAGGCCAGGGCCCCTTCCCACAGGGGAAGGATAGCAGGTTTTTATACTTTTAAGTGATCCTGGTTCCTCTATTGTAAGAATTTGGGGCACCTCTCAGACTAGTCGGAACCTTCCCCGTGCTGCTGCCCTCCCCAGGGAGGTTTTCTTCCGCCTTCAAGTTTTTCCCAAATTCTTCAATAGAGCTTGGCTTCTTCTATACTATATGAAAATTTTAATCTTCCATTTTCTTTGTATAATAACTCCATAAATTCAGCAGCGGTATAACAACAATGAAGACAATGTCATACAATACAACATCATATATATTGTGTGAATTATCATTAACAAAGTGTATTAATGCAGTACATAATCAAAATTAACGAAATAATAATTAGTAAGTAACCACATAACAATAGAAAAACTATCATATTTTGCATTGCAACAAAGAAAATATATAACAAAATTAGATGCATATATAAACAACAAAGGAGGAAGAATCTAGAGGTGTTGGGTCTGCATGGGCAGTCAGTCCACTAACTCAAACTGTTTTTTGTAATAACCGCCTAAAGGCCATTACTAGGTGAACTGGTCTCGTTTCATTTCCACCTAAACAGCTGCCTAACTGATTTTTTAGAACTGTGGAATTCATCATGTGCAAACAATGCCCAATTACTAAATTTTTTGTAATAACTACCTAGAGGGGACTGCTTAGTAGGTGAACTGGTCTCCTTCCATTTCCACCTAGACAGTCGCATAAACTGCTTTTTAGAACAGTGGAATTGATCATGTGCCAAAAGTGCCCAATTACTAAATTTTTCCTGTCTTTCAGGTACTCATAATGCTAACTATAGATCATGTGCCAAAAGTGCCAAATTACTAAATTTTTCCTGCCCTTCAGGTACTCATACAGCAAAATAGAGAATAGAAACCCAGAAGTTCAAAGCGACAAAGGGTAATTGTCTACATTCAAAAATCTCAAAATAGCAGAACATCTCACCTCCATTGAGTTTCTAGCTACAGAAGCAGCTTCTTGACCTCGTTCA
This sequence comes from Wurfbainia villosa, assembly GCA_025175895.1. NCBI lineage: Eukaryota > Viridiplantae > Streptophyta > Magnoliopsida > Zingiberales > Zingiberaceae > Wurfbainia > Wurfbainia villosa. The sequence goes on from CM046006.1 coordinate 40,902,695, forward strand.
TTTTGTCCAAATTCAAAGCCCACTTCCTCATCATCATAGCCAAAATCATCCACTTCCTCCTCTGTATCATCATCCTCAAGGTTAATAAACTCAATATGCTGTTGTTCAGCAACAACTTTAACATGTGGCTCTACCAACTCCAGAGACTCAACCCCTTTTCTAAAGAATTTTAACTGATTCAAAAGGAAACACTGTGAGTTTTACATATAGAAAATGAGAATTTTAGCTATGAAAACTACCTGTGTTGCATGATGCCGAGCAGCCTGAGTTAAAAGACTCCGAAATTGACCTTGCTTTAGTGATTTCAAGCGGAAGACAAAAAGAGTTGCCTCCTCTTGGTAATCTTCTTGAGCTTCTTGCAACTTCTCTAAAGTAAAACTTTCAGCTTTGGGATTTCTTGATGTTCCTTTTTGTCTTTGTGCAGCTATCATGCCATTATAGAAGTCTCTGTGGAAGGCATTCAAATTTGAGTACACATAAAAGTGCAGAAGAAATAATACAGTGAAGTTCATTAGCATCGCACCTTTTCTCATCACACTGACGTTTCATCTCCTGCATTAACAAATATTCATGCTAGAATGCTTATCACTGTGAAGAAATAACTTAATCTTGAAAAAAAAGTAAAGTATTTCCATGCAGACCTTAATAGGAATTGCAGATGACACAAGAATGCCTTATCCCAACTGATTAAAAAATTTATGATGTTTGAAGGATAGAAAATATAGGGAATAAAAATTAGGACACCTAAATGAAAATGTTTTCTGGAACTCTGTTTGCTGATTTATTTGTATTGAAGCAGTCTATCTCTTCATAAGTCGGCTAAGGTTTGCTGCCTATTTATCTTGTTAAGAATATAGGGTTATTGGTGTAGTGGATTTAATCCCACTTCAGGTGTTCAGTTTAGGATTTATAGGGCATGTCTGTAAATTCTATGTAAATATCTCTTTGCAAACACAAGCAATACAACATTCTCTTTCCCGAATTTAATATGTGCCCCTTTTATGGTTAGAGTTTTAAAAGAATTCCCCCAAGGGGTTCCAATGTGATGAAAATGGCTTCTCCTCGTGCCTCTTCCCATGAAGCCTCTTGCAACCCTCACCTTGCATTATTTCCTATTAACGGAAGAATTGTTTGTGTGTATGGAATGCCTCTCTCCTGATTGATTTTCAACTCTGTCTCTTTGGATGCAGACATTCTTGAATTCCTCTCCCACCATTCCACTGTACCTCATTCATCCAGATCTAAGGTTCTTTTCTTTCGCGACAACTATGAGGTGCTTGTGCCAATCTTCCTCCTATTATCCTCTTTTGAATGAATTGAGTTTGCAAAGAGGAGCAATGATGTTGTTGTCTTGTGCTGATTGAAGGCATTGTGGCTCGCTGACTTCCATGTGGAAATCCACCACCTCGCTAATCTCCATAGCATCTTCTTTCTGCAGCATCTTTAAGAGTGCACCCTTCCAGCGTGACATGTAGACTCTCTAGATGTCTAGGAGCTATAGTTCCACTATCAAACAAAGAGCATCCACCACTGCTACAATGACAACTTCGTATTTTCTATCTTGCCTGACCAGGAGTCATGTGTCTCTTCAACTCATCTACAGGAGCTCATCCTAGCAGCAGCCACATCACCATCTTATACAGCCATCTTCAGTCATTGCCTATGACCAATGTCTACCTACAAATCTCAACCTAATCTATTGGACATAAAGCCTATCACCTCCATCCAACCTTGTCTAGAAACTCTTCTTTCTTACCATAGAGCTTTTTTCACTTTTGGGGCTTCCATCTAGGTGGCCTAGTCCATGAACAGAAGCTGCTGGAGATAAGCTCACCTCAGAGGCTTGAACACCCAGATTCTAGATTTTGCAGCTGATGTCAGGTAGTCCTTCCTCCTTGTGCTATTCAATCCACAAGATCTGCCTGTGACCATCCCTAAACCTGTTTTCTGCTAACTGCACCTTCTTCACAATGATCCTGCACCTCTACCTTCAGAAAATGGCACATCAACAGGTAGTTAGCCAAGGTTTTGGCAGCCACCTGGAGGTGCATCTCCACGATCTGCTACCTTGTTTGGTTTTTATCCATGTTGATCCTCCCATTATGAGATCACTTTTGCATTGCTCCCATCTTGATGTGAAAAACAGATTCATTGTTCCTATTGGTAGTGAATGATAACAAACGGTGACTGTCCCTTCATATGCCTTTTCAAGATCGTTTTTTTTTCAGCAGTCTTAATCTTCTCGAGTTGGAGACATCATTTTTCATCTACTATGCACCTCCCCCTCTGTTTGTTCAATTTTTTCATTTCCTAATTGTGGCTGACATCTGATCTTATAGCCTTAACCTCAGATGTTGCCTTTGTTATCTTGTTCACCAACTTCTATTTTCTTATTTCCTATTTATGTTGCACATATGTGTCAACAAAATGCAATTGAAGAATATGTTGTTTCCTTGCACTGTCACTTTCAAAGAAAAAAACTTGTTAAATTGCAATGTCTTGCAAAGGGCTGAGTTGTATTGTCCATCTCTCCTCTAAAATGTTTAGATGCTTCCTTTTTCCATCAGTCAATTGTGTGCTATTGTATAAGCCTCCTCGAGGAAAAGTCCAGTAACATTAGTTCCTAAGATAACTCGTTATTTCTCTCTATATTCTCTCTCTTTGTCAATATGTGAATCTAAGGTCAAAGACATTGTTGGTTGTATGCTGATCTACAGTAAAATGGATCGTTAGTTGTATTCTCCATTAACTCCTTAAGTTTTATATTTCTTGCAGTGAGAGTATTTTGCTTTCTTTTCATTCTGTTCACATCTTATTCCAGTGTCTAGTTCTTGGAACAAGCAAGACATGGTATCAATGCTCCAAATTGAGAAATCCATGTGGGTTAGGGAACATGCGTATGTACACATGCACATATACTATAACTAGATTTAAAGAAATTACAATATGTTAATTTTTTATAAGACTTCAACTCAATTAGCAGCCTTGTGCGTGTGAGTTTGTTTTTTTGTGGCATGTAAACTCTTTGCTTATGTGGTTTGTCATAGCAAAAATCTGTAACACTCAAATAAACTAATCATACAATGGCACTGAATTATAAAAACATCAGTTGAATGAATAGAATGCAGAAGCCTTTTTCAAACAAAGCACAAACCTCTACAATTTGTAGTTCCTTCAGATGAGATTCCGATGGGGTTGTGATGGTCTCTAGGACATGCACACGCTAGGAGTGAAGAGAGGTTAATTAGTGTAGATGTTCAGATGGCGTTGAAAAGAATGTAAATCAAATTGAAAAAGCACAAAAATTGAGAACTCACATATCTATCAACATGTTTCTGAAGTTCAAATTGTGCTTTTCCAAGCATCAACAGTACTCTTCCTACATTAATTAAAGAGTTGGAAATTATGACCACTAAGTTACTTAAACAAGGATTGAAAACGAGATCCCTTAACAATCTACTTTCTAGTTAACATAGAAGATCCAGTAAATGTATATATTATCTACTATGAAATGTTTTACTGTAACCATACCCAGCAAATATCCAACGAAGATAACATCATTTTGACATTAAGGAAGATAGGATGGCATATTTCATTTCCCAATAAATCAGATATCAAGTGGAACTAGAATGCTCAGATTAAATGAGAGGCAAAGAAAACCTTGATGTACTTACTACTTTCTTCATCCTCATTTAGTGCAGTTTTTTCAAGAATACAAGCACCTAGTTCCTTTAAGGCTTCAGAGAACTCTGAAAAATATAACACAAAATGTATAGAAACATTCTTATATCCATGTAAAAAAGATTTTACAAAGGGAGCTGAACTACTTTATCTAAGCATGGCAACATCTGATTCATGAGTGTCAGGACTCCAAACTCAAAATAGTCTCAAAGGCTAAAATTATGGGAATATAAAATCCTCTAGAGTTTCCATATTACAGGAGACTTCCTGACGTTGGAGATTGTTTGCTGGATGAGCTCCAAAAAAAAAAAAAATGCAGGCAACACTTTTTGAAGTTTTTAAAGCTATAGTAACAAGACGGTGACAATAATAATATGATAATGAGGTACTTAATGATGAATTATGAAATTATTATCATGGACCTTAAATTTTGAAAAGAAATAAATAACTCAACTTATCCAATCTTCTGTTCTCTCAGATGAGGAATATTTTCTACGAAACCTCATCATTGACATATGATAAAGCAATTAGGAGATTACATAATTGAACAAAGAAATCAAAATGAGAAAGCGGAGAACAATTGTCAAGATCCTTCATCAGCATAGCATAGCATATATACAAAATAGAAGACTCCAACTATAGTTTAGATATTACCATGGATGGACAGTTCATTCAAATCAACAAAGGCAAAATTTATAGTTCTACTTGCCAATCGGCATGCAAAACAACCTCAAGATGACAGCATGGAAACACACATTTGTGCAAAGCTACAGTGACAGCAGATGTTCGCACAAAGCTACAGTGAGGTTTGCAATGAACCTGACATGATGACAACCACATTTAGGTGGCACTGGGTTTTGCGATGTTAGCAAGGTCACAAAAGGGTTCCACGAGGTCGCATGACATTCATAAGGATTTGTGGTTCTTCTCCTCCTCCTTGGTGGCTCTGACATGATGTGTCAGTGTTGACATTTATAGGGTTGCGCGATTCCTATTCTCATTCTCAATGCCTCTGATATAGCATGTCAATAACATCTGACATGACATTAGTGACGTCTCATGTCAACCAGGGACTATAATCCCAACTTCTAATTTTATACCTTGGAATATTAGCATTATTTGCTAGCTCAAATGGTGGAGCATTTGACTACTTGTTCTATGGTCGCAAGTTCAAATCGTGTGAACAATGTTATTATTTTAAAGCCATCAATTTTCAAAGGTGAGAACTATGTTTAGACTATTATTGTTGGATTGTTGGATGCAGGTAGGGGTTGAATAGACGCTCATCTTAGTTCATCATTTCATCAACAATTTGAGTTAGCATAGTAGAATACAAAATAATAACTCAAACACAAAGATAACTATACGAACAAATGCATTTTATGTGATTCAGCAGTGCGCACTTAGACTCCTATTCCATGGCTATAATCTATCAGTAGATCACTCACGCAATCCCTCTATCTTTCTCCTTCTTGGAACTCTTCTGGAAGTAGAAGAATCTCGTACAATAGCTATTGTTCAAATACAAGAGGAATACGAGAAACAAACTACCCAAATACAATGTGAATGAAGAATTACAACAATGGAGCTTTTCTCTTTTGCTAGCTTGGAAAATGGCTTAGGAATGCTCTTGCGCTCACTTAAAATCTGTCTCCAAAAAGAAAGATCTCAAGCTTTTCTCCTTTATAAGATGCTTGTTGTTTTGGAAATCACCCATCAGACAACTAGTATACACTCATTCGATTGGCATCTTGTCAACCAACCGTTGCTGTGAATCTTTTCGAAAACAGCTCCTTTTCCTATTGCATCAGTCAACTAGCAACCACCACCAATCAACTAGGGTTATACACCAATCGGCTGCTCACCCAATACATTGGTCATTAAATAGAAACATTTTGTTTGTTAATGTTACAAGCCTATGTCGACTACTTAGTCAACTACTCCAATCAACTAAATTGCACAATAGTCAATTGATCCAAAACAACAAATCCTTGATGAGTTAGCTTTAGGATTTTGAATTTATCAATCGACTTGACTGTTCCATCAGTCAAGTGCACTATTAGTCAATAAAATTCATATATTAGTCGAGTCAACTAATACTCTAACAACTCTAACATCAAATCTCATCATGCCAAGAGACTATGTGTCTCCGAACTCCCTCGTCTGTTGAGTACAAGTCGGCCTCAACTTATTAAGACTTTATCCTTGCCTAGTATTCGGTCGACCTTAATTTACCAAGGCTTCTTATGCTTAAAGACTCATTTCCTTTGGGACTTCTAATGCCTAGAGACTCCTCCCCTCCAAGACTTCCAATGCCAAGACTTCTTGCATCCAAGATTTCCAATTTTAAGAGACCAAATTCTCCTAGACTTCCAATGCCTAAAAACTAATTCTAGGGGACTTCATCCATTGTCTGGTGTCAACCAACCTTTACTCGTTGGGTGTTCCAATGCCCAAGGGCCTAGCCTCCAAAAATTCATCAATTGCCTAGAATTCACTCCTTTAAGATTTTAACCTTGACTTGAACCCAACTTGTCAGGATTTGATCACTTGCCAATCATTGAATCCTCCATTCCATGACCTGCTCGAACTTCCACCACATACCTAATATCCAATTCCCTTTGGCCTGTTAGGGGTACCAACACATGTCTAACATTCACTTTCACCGTTAACGTGTTACAACTTCCATCACATGTCTATCATCGAGTCCCTAACTTGCTAGGAGTGTCACATGTCTAACATTAAATCCACCTTGACTAATTAGGGCTTTTATCACATATCTAACATATAATCATCCTTGATCAATTAGAACTTCCCTTTCATCACATGTCAAATGTCTAGTCAACCTTCGCCCATTTGTACTTCATCCAATGTTACCTATTTAGTCAACTATGATATACTTACATATTTAAACGACAAATATATTGTTTAAACATCAAAATACAATCTTAGTCTATCATGACCAAGACAGGTCTGGTTGCACGAACAAGTATGACCTCCTTAATAGTTGCATACTATAACTACAAATGTTGGCATGCCCGAATTAAGTTTGACAAATGGTAGTATAAAGAGATTAAAAAAAAAGACACAACTGTATGATAATCTAATAAAGCAACAATTTCTTATTCAAAAATTTTAGTTCATATATAACAACAACAACTAAACATTTATCCCACTAAATGGGGTAGGCTAAAAGTCTAGTACAAATATAATTAATAATAACTTTCTGAGTAACAAAATAAGTCAATCTCACCTAGTGGGATAAGATTTAATTGTTGTTGTTGTTGTTCTGAGCAACAAAATAAAATGAAGCATAGAAACATCAAGGAGATTCTTTCATAGTATGAAAAAGCAATGTAAAGACAATCCCTCTCTTGCATGATGAACTAGAAGCTTGTGCCTAATCATGGTCCTCTAAGTCTAAATATGAGCATTGAGGTAGAAAGGTTTTGTCCTTAATGAAACATCGTCTTGATGCAGTTTAATTTCCCCTATTTGGTGTAATGGGTTTCATGAAATTCAACTTAGAATTATATAAAGAGAGAAATTCAAAGCAACAAGTTTCTAGGCTTCCTTATGCACTAAGGGGATAAGGAGGCATAATCATTTGGATGAATATAAACAAGAACTAAAGGTAAGATACAAAAAGGTGCATAGAATTTCTTGAGATTCAAAAAAGTAGTGGTTATAATTGTATAAAATTGTGTTAGATTATTATTTAAATAAATCAAATATTGTGATTATACGATACAATAAAAATCAATTTGGAGTTTTTATTCTACTTTAAAGTCCAAATGTTGCCATGAAAGGAGAGTCTTGGTATAACAGTAAAGTCGCTGTCATGTGACCTTGTGATTACGAGTTCGAGTCATGGAAACATCCTCTTGAGATATAGGGTAAGATTGCATACAACAAATCCAATATGATACAACCCTTTCTCAAGATCCCACATCTTTGACTATAAATGGTTTATATTTTATCTTTGGCTCTACAAGATTTTCTCATCAAATCAAATTCAAATTGCAACTTAAACTTTTCTATATTTACCCAAATAAATCATGTTTTGTCCTATGTGGAACCGGAACTGATTCAAAAATAATATTGTTATCTACTGTTGCTGAAGGTGTCCTAGAGGAATCACATTGTATGGACACTCAATATGTAATTGCACTATATATAAAATTACTCTTTTATTACATATTTCATTTATATGGTGTATTTGAATAATTACATACATACAATACCATTGTATTAGTGTATCAATCACCCAGGAAGTAAGGTAATAATAATGCATACTAGTAACACACAATACTAATAACAATGCATATTAGAACTATAAATGTGTTGATCATAATATTGGGATTGGACATCAACAATAATGGATAGAACATTAGATACTATGTTTTGGCTATTGGATAGCAATAATATCTCCACACCTATAAGTCCGGTGATGCTTAGACAAATATATGAGGTTGATGGTGAACAAACAACTATACATGGTTTACTATGAGAACTCATTTGGTAGCTACCAGTTATCTACGGGAATTTCATATAACACTGGTGCAAGACATGAGACTATCACAACCATATCATATTGGGATTGAGACAGCCTGACACTGGTGACACTTGTGGATTTGAACTAATTAAATGTTACATATATACTTGCTGTTGTGCTAATCTTATAAAGATGGATGGATAATTACAATAAAACTTCTAACTTCTAGTACAAAGAGAGATTTGCTAAACTTGCTTCATGAAGATCACTCAATGAATAAATGCACAGTGGAAGTGGAATTGAGAGGGGGTCTCAATTCACTTTATATCAAGTAAATCACACAGAATGATAATGTGATGTAGGTCAACAAGAGAGACACTGCTTAAGGTCATGCTGTGACATGGGATAATAAGAGGACCAAATTGCATAGCAACTGTCATTGTGAAAGTACAGACTTTATGGATTGTCATGATCTTCCAAAATACGGGTAGTCATGATGCCTTGTTAAAGGTTACTCATGGATGACATATATAAGCCAATAAAGAGAGGTCTTCATGTAAGATTGAAGAGTTTGGTCATTTATGGTATTCTGCCATTAATTTTGGGAGACTATAAAATCACATGCAAAAGGAACGAATCCAAGACATGATGATGCATAGTGACAAACCAATGAAAGGAACTTAATTGGGGTTAGTTAAGTTGTTAGTTGAACCAATTAAATTTGAGGGGTTCAATTGATTTAAATTATATATTAATTTGATTAAACATTGGACGACTTAATTGAAAAATAATTAAGAGTTAAATGGATTTTCAATTGGAGAGAACTTAAATTCCTAATCAGCTCTCATTATGATTGTTGCAGAAATTTTAAAATGGAATTGGATGCCAATGGGATTAATTGTGCAAAAAATTGACGAATTAATTAAGCAGAAGATTGTTCACAATAAGAAGAAAGAAACTTAATTAAAGATATATGAATTGATTGAGATTAATTTGGATTTTTTTTTTGTCTCCTCCCTCTTTCCTTTTACTTGGATGAAACCACATTAGGGAATACATAGGGGTGATTGGCCACCCTTTGATTAACTTGCATTCCCACAAACCAAAAATTGATTGACCCTCACCCTCTCTCCCCTCAAGCACTCTCCCTCTCCTTGAGATTCAATCAAGAGTTGCATGGTTTCTTTCTCCCTCGCTCATCATCTCCTCTGTTATGCTCAAGTAATTTGTGCCAGGTGAACTACAGATGATATAAAATAAAGAAGTACCATAAACAAAATTATCAGGTTAAAAATAGATTGAAATAGCTACCATATGCACTATTGACAGTAGCAGCAGCTGCAGAAAGTAAGCTATCGTAGCAGTCCTTCATATCAACCATATCCTGCGAATATTAAATACCAAATTTAATACCCAAAAGTTATCAGTTGAAGAATACACAAGAGCTTGTTTCTGGGCACGCATTCATACTTTAGAGGGGGGAAAAGGGAACACACGGTGTTTAAATTTTAGCAATGGAGTTCATTTAGTAGCAAGAAAGTTGTTTCTGAAGTATTACTAATCTAAGATTGTTGTTAAGAATTATAAAATGAAGACCTATGTTTCTTCGGGACAAAACCAACATATAGATACTGAAAATAGAGAAGTGAATCAAGCTGCTTGGGAATTATTTCACTAAAGAAAAATCAGACGCGTTATACTAAACTACCTCTTAGCCAGATTTCTAATATGGTTTGCTCTACTGTGTTATGCGATCCCACCATCACTACCACAGTGTATCCTCAGGCGTTCATTTATGCTGTAAGTGTCATCAAACAAATTGGCATTGATAGTATGAATCAAGTATAAGGGCGGGAGAACAACTGTTGCTGTTGCTAAATTAACAGTTTTCACATTGAAATGGAGAACGTCTAAATACTCCCCCTTCCCTCGAAATCCTAGCTGAAATACCCAGGAAGGCAGAGGAATCGAACATAAAGGAATTTTCAGGGAAAAAAATTGGGGCAGGAGCCAAACCTGGGAGGCCTGTTGGAGCTCATCCTGGTACGCCGGTGGATGACCCTCCCTCTTCTGCTTATGCTGGTCGTGCTTGCGGAACGCAAAGCCCCGCATTTTCTTCAGAGAAGACTTCATCTCTGCACCGCCCCCGCCCCTTTTCTCTATCCCGGCCAATCACACGAGATCAAAACCTCACACAAACCAAATTGCAACTCCCAATCCCTAACTGAAACAGGAAAACGTAGCTACCGAGAAGAAAAAAGAGAGAATAAGAGAGAAGAGGACAAAGGAGAATGGAATCTAAGAAACTACGACAGAACCGAAGGGGGGGCGAAACTGATCGATTTCCGCAGAGATCGCCCTCTCGTGCTTCTTTCTGTTCTTCTTTCTTGCTCCTTCATTTTTGCTCCATGGTCAAAAAGAGATTTTATTTTTATTCGAGAAATAACGAGGGAATGTCGCGAAATATATGACCCAACGAACCGGCCCGGTCTAATTATTGTCAACCGAACAAACTGCTCGGTGGATTTTGACGGACCACTTTTCGATTGCCGGTCTAAGTCTCCCCTCGCAACCGGTTCGCAAAAACGCCGGCTCACGACGTCCGACGTCGTCAGCGTTTCATGGTCCCAGTCCCGAGGCCGGATCCTCTCATAAATCATCACCAATTGGCGGCGGCCACGTCGCATCGCAGAGATTGGATAGAGGAGTCAAGCCTCCGACGTGTGGTTTGTCGATGGGATAGCCGAAGGAGACGGATGATTGTGATCCTGCAGGGAATCCCTATCTTGGAACTGAACAAAAGTCAAAGAGGTGGAAAGATGGTGGCCGTCGTAGTTTCATCGTGAGCACCGGGTCAACCGTGAACAGCCTTGGCAAGTGGCGGTAGTCAGTCCGATCCAGGCAAAGAAATGTTGACGGAGGAAATAAAAATCTGGTCAAATCGCCCAAGCATACGTGGTATTAATTACCTAATTTGACTAATGGGCAGTTTACCGTTGAAAGCTTGACTATCTCGTAGTGTGGACACGTGTCGTCTGAGATTAGTAAATTAAATTAAATTATTAAAATTTTAAGATTCAAAACGATTGATCAATTTTGCGTAAATTTGACCGAATTGTTTAATAGATATGTATATAGAAATGATATAATGAAAACTTATATTAATTTAATTTTAATATGTATTAAGTTATTATTTATGTTTTTTTATTATCTATGGTAATTAGTAAATATTATAATAACTATTCTAATATATGTTGTTTAATAGCTTAACAATTAATGTGTAATTAGTTGGTTTGTACTTTTTTATTTTAATTAAAATTTTAATTTAAATGAAATCGAACTAATATCTAGTAGTATTAGTGCGCTCTAGTGTCACTAACAAAAAAAAATTATGTAACCGAACTTAAGGAGCAAACTTATCTAATAATTTTAGATATAACATTATATAATTATTTTTAAATTGTTTGGTTAATTTAAAAGTCACTCTAATGCCTTTTGGAGTGCATCTGTATATTTAAATTTAAAATTTGAAAAGAAAAATCTAACGTAGTAGTTTTAACTATGATACAACAATCTGCTATTTAAACAATACAGTCGCTCCTTAATCATTTGATCGATTTATTACTATGGGAAACTCCAATGACTTCTCTAGTAGTAATTCGAGTCAGAGATCATTTAAATGGATTAGACTCTTTGAAATTTTGAATGAGCTTTTTAATTAGATGGGTTTTCACTTTGACGTTCCGACTGAGTCCGACTCTTTTAGTAGATCAGTTTATTTATCAGGTCAACTACAAAGTTATTTTCTTCTATTCTCAGGTCAATGGTGTCACTACCATTTACTTGATGCGTTGCAAGTCTGAATACTTTGACAAGTTCAAAGAATTCAAGGCTGATGTGGAAAAACGTCAAAGTAAAAGTATCAAGACACTACGATCTGATCATAGTGGTGAGTACCTCTTGGGAGAGTTTAGGAATTACTTATCAGAGGCTGGGATTCAATCTCAATTGTCTGCACCTGACACACCCCAGCAGAATGGTGTAATAGAGCAAAGGAATATGACTCTTATGGAGATGGTTAGATCGATGATGAGTTATTCTAAGTTGTCAGATTCGTTCTGGGGATATGCTCTAGATACGGCAGTGTATATTCTGAACTTGGTTCCATCTAAATCAGTATCTTCTACTCCTACAGAATTGTGGATTGGGCGAAAGCCTAGTCTAAGACATATTCGAATTTGGGAGAGTCCAGCACATGTGCTGAAGGCAGATGCTAGTAAGTTGGAACCTCGTACAGAAGTACGCATGTTCGTTGGCTATCCTAGAGGAACGAAAAGAGGTTTGTTTTATAGTCCTAGAGATCAGAGGGTAATCATTAGCACGAATGTCAGATTTCTAGAGGAAGACTATGTGATGAACCACAAGCCCATAAGTAAGATTGTTCTGAAGGAATTGAAAGGGGAAGTCACTACTTCAGTACCACCGATACAAGAGGATATACCACAAGTCACTGCACCGTGTGTCACAGAGGATACACAGGTGATACCTCGTCGTAGTGGGAGGGTTGTGAGACAACCTGATAGATTCATGTTCTTGGGAGAATCTTCTGATTTGGTCCCGTGCGAACATGAACCTGATCCCTGGACATATGACGAGGCAATCCAAGATAAAGATGTGGTATCTTGGCAAAGTGCGATGAATGTTGAGATTGAATCTATGGATTCAAATCATGTCTAAGAGCTAGTAGAACCACCCAATGGTGTAAAAATCATTGGATGCAAGTGGATCTACAAAAGAAAGAGAGGAATAGACGGGAAGGTTGAGACTTTCAAAGCAAGGTTTGTTGCAAAGGGGTATACTCAGAAAGAGGGTATCGATTATGAGGAAACCTTTTTGTCGGTAGTCATGCTTAAGTCTATCCGGATTCTCTTGTGCATTATTGCTCATATGGATTATGAGGTATGGCAGATGGATGTCAAGACTGTTGGGTTTCCGGCACCGCGGCGAGTGTGTGTTCGAACATGTTTCGTAAACATGTGCACAGCGGAAGGAATAAAATAATAAATTTAATTTATTACAACACACACATCACACGCATGCATAGTACAATATGTGTAGACATAACCGTAAATTCAAATTTTACAATAAAAGGAAATTTATACTACGTATACCTGACGTATCACGTGTAGCGGGAAAGGCATCAACCGGAATGATTCTCGCTAGAATCGTCTCTATCTGTATCCACGGCGAGTATCTTCGGGATGACTTCACAAAGTCACGAGCCTCGTCTTCGTACGGGTTACTAGCCTCGTGTTGAAGACGATGTGATCGAGAGAAGATCACGATCCGAATCAAAATTCGGATCCAAAACGAGTCCTCAAAAACTCGCTTCTCCAGAGAGGTATTCGTCAACCGTTTGACGAATCCTTCGTCCTCCACCTATGAGGATTATCGGAGATCGAATCCTCGGCAAGGCTACCGATGTCGGAGCTCCAAACGTCGTCCAAATGACGCTCCGACGAGAAGGAAACAAGTTGTCCAGAAAACTGGACAGCTTTAGTGGAGGAATAGGGGTCGTCCAAATAAGGAAGGTTGAGGCTCACCTTGTCGCCGGACCCAAAGGAGATCACCGGAGCTCCTCCGGCAGTAGCTCGACGCCGGCAAGAGGGAAGGGCAGCACCTTCTGGACGCCGGCAAGGGAGATGGGCGGCGGCAATAGGGTTGGCGCCGACTAGACTTGGAGAGGAGAGGGGGTTGGGCGGCAACTCATAGATTAGGGATTAACAAAAACCCTTAAACCCTATTTTATAGAGAACAAATTCTCTTAATGGTTATCGGATCATAACCAAAAGCCCATTAACCCGCTCCATTAATTTAAGTTAAAATAAAAACCGAACCAACTTTAGTTCATTCGTTTAAAACAAACCAAACCCTTTGGTTTATTCTTCTCCATTGGATTAGAACCAAACCAATTTGGTTCATCCATCATGTCTTTATAAGACACGACCCATCTACGCTTCTATTGCGACTGAAATGATTTCATGCTCACTCCATGTTTGGTCCAACCAAATCTAGTTTCTCTCGGTCTGAGAATCTCATTCTCAAGCTCGTTTTAAATCCTTCGGATTACGCTCGTTATGCGTGTGACCAAATAGGTTCTCGGTTTATGTTGGCCGTCTATAATTAACCATTAATTATAGAACGATGATGAGTGGCACCTAGTAGTACATCATGATCCCCAATTAACCGAAAAGATCAACGGTTGATCCAGAACTACTTCTAAAATCCTTCAGCAGCTCGAATGAATCGTGTCTCATTCCCTTCACTCATTTTATACCCACTTGGTTCAGGACATGGTCTATAGTGTCAATCCCCACTAGGTTGACTACGTCACACCTAGCCCAAGCATCATTTCCTCGTCCTACGGATTCTAGTTACTGCACATGTATCGAAAAGTACCTTACTCTAAACATGTAATGTTTTGGCCAAAGACTTTAGTAACAATCCGACGAGAGACCATGGGTATACATCTCCTCGCAAGGAGTGGTGAATCCTTTATAGGCTATTCAAACACCTTCGATCACTTCGATTTATACCCAATCATCCCGGGTCCACATCTCTTCAGAGATGCTTGCTTAAAATGTCAAAGCATAAGTCTTTATGATCAAGATGACTTGAATACCGCAAGTCAAAGGAACATCGCACTTAAGCTGCAGTAAGACCTTCATTGACATATCTATATATGCAGAGAATCATATGAAGTCTTACGGTTGGTCACTCCAATGAACTAGTTACCATAACTAGAATCCACGATTAACTTCGGACATCACAATGTCTCCAGCCAGTGAGAATCAACTGCTTGGATATACCAAGGAGTATACCTCGTGCTAGTCTCAACAGAATCAATGGTGTTCAAATCCATCAATTCATCGACTAGGGATAATTCCGATACATCACAATTACACATGTAGAGATACTCACTAGTTGTGATCCAATCACAAATTCTCTCATGCTGTGAATCGTATAATGGACATTCAGTAAATGAGTTTAAGATATAATCAAATACATGAAAACATGTATACTTAAATAGTGAATCTTCATTTATCATATAAATGGTTCAAACATAAGGCGATTGCCTTAAGACATCTCTCATATATTACTAACAAACTCCCACTTGGCCTAATGTCAATCGTTACGGTATCCAATACCATAAGCTCTAACATGACCCTCAAACTTACTTTGAGGTAATGTCTTAGTCAAAGGATCCGCTAAGTTCCTTTCAGTGAGGATTTTCTCGATTTGTATTTCCTTCCTACTGATGATCTCTCTGATAAGATGATAGCGGCGAAGCACATGTTTGGATCGTTGATGAGACCTTGGCTCTTTCGCCTGTGCAATTGCTCCATTGTTGTCGCAGTAGATCGGTATTGCTTCAATAATGGTTGGAATCACACCAAGTTCATAAATGAACTTCTTGATCCAAACCGCTTCCTTTGCTGCTTCCGAAGTTGTAATGTATTCTGCCTCAGTGGTAGAATCCGCTACAGTATCTTGTTTGAAACTTTTCCAACTCACTGCGCCCCCATTCAAGGTGAACACGTATCCAGACTGAGACCTGGAATCATCCTTGTCTGTCTAGAAGTTGACATCCGTATACCCACGTATCACCATGTCCCCTTCTCCATATATTAGGAACACATCCTTAGTTCTTCTTAAGTACTTAAGGATCGTCTTAACAGCCACCCAATGATCCATTCTTGGATCAGACTGGTATCTACTCGTGACACTCAGAGCATACGATACATCGGGCCTCGTACATAACATAGCATACATGATAGATCCTATTGTGGATGCATAAGGAATCGATTGTAACGCCCGTAAAATTTCTAGCAATTTTACAAGAATTTTTGGTTGATTATGATGGGCTTTATGTGAGCTCTTTCAAAAATAAAAGAAAATGAGCCAAAAAAGATGCAAGGCCTAGGAATTGAACCCCAAACCTATAGAGATAGCCAAGCCCTATAGATGCATCCAATAACCAGAAGCCCAGCAGGGTTGTACTATTAGAGGAATATGGGAAATTATAGTTAGGGTTAAGGGAGACTAAGGGACTCTTCAAGTGAATAAATAGGGGGAATGAGGAGACATGAGTGATCAAATTGCTTTTCTCTTCTCTCATCTTCTTCCTCACCGAGATCCATTTCCCCTCCCTTTTCATCCTTTGTCCAAAACTCATCCAAGCAAGAAGAAGGCTAGGTTTGGCTTCCCTTAGGTCATCTTCCAACTAAGAGCAAAGCGAAGGATGTAAGTATCCCCTCACCTGCATACAAGTAGCTTTTCAATTGAAGTTGTTATGTCAAATTCTCCATGAACCATTCGGCCAAGTCCTTTACTTGAGTTTTCAATGAAGTTCTATGTCATACCTTGTATGAATATGATGATGTTAGGATGCTAGATGGATTAGGTTAAGAGTTTAACCCTAAAAGCCCCAAGAAACTTTCGGCCAAGACCATAATTAGGGCTTACCATGATGATCCATGCTATATCTTGTATTAATATGAAGATGAGGGATTTTAGATGAGTTTAGTTAAGTGGTTGATCCATGAAACCCCCAAGAAACTTTCGGCCAAGACCATAACTAGGGCTTACCTTGATGATCCATGTCATATCTTGTATTAATATGAAGATGAGGGATTTTTAGATGAGTTTAGTTAATTGGTTGATCCATGAAACCCCCTTGAACATTCAGCCAAGACCATAACTTGGGCTCCCCATGATGATCCATGCTATATCTTTTATTAATATGAAGATGAGGGATTTTTAGATGAGTTTAGTTAAGTGGTTGATCCATGAAACCCCCTTGAACATTCGGCCAAGACCATAACTTGGGCTCACCATGATGATCCATGCTATATCTTGTATTAATATGAAGATAAGGGATTTTTAGATGAGTTAGTTAAGTGGTTGATCCATGAAACCCTTTTTGAATCATTTGGCCAAGACCCCAAATGTGTTCTTTATGCCATGATTTAGGTGAGTTCATGATAACTTGTGATGTTAAATGATGCTAGATGAAGATAACATGCTCTAGGTTAGGTTAACATGTGTTTTATGCTTTAGGTGAGTTCATGATAACTTGTGATGTTAAATGATGCTAGATGAAGATAACATGCTCTAGGTTAGGTTAACATGTGTTTTATGCTTTAGGTGAGTTCATGATAACTTGTGATGTTAAATGATACTAGATGAAGATAACATGCTCTAGGTTAGGTTAACATGTGTTTTATGCTTTAGGTGAGTTCATGTTGACTTGTGATGTTAAATGATGCTAGATGAAGATAACATGCTCTAGGTTAGGTTTGAAATGAGTTCATGCCATGTTTGATGTTAGAAGAAGATAACATGTCCTATGCCATGCTTTATACGTTAAAGAATTAACATGTGTTTTAGTTAGAACATACATATATATAAGTTGTTTGGTGTTTAAAACTTTGATAGAGCTCCATGCAGTTTAGGCCACTCCATGTATACTTGCTCATAATGTTGATGCCTTATGTCATGCCCTATATGTGTGTGATATTTATGATATGTTTATGAAATGAAATATGATATGTGTTTATGAAATGAAATATGATATGTTTATGAAGTGAAATATGATATGTTTATGAAGTGAAAGATGATATGTTTATGAAATGAAATATGATATGTGTTTATGAAATGAAATATGATATGGTTATGAAATGAAATATGATATGTTTATGAAGTGAAATATGATATGTTTATGAAATGGAATATGATAGGTTTATGAAATGAAATATGATATGTTTATGAGATGAAATATGATATGTTTATGAAATGAAATATGATATGTTATGATAAAAAGCATGTATGTATTTTACCTTCTGCATGGCTTGTACCAGGACCCTAACAAGGTCCAAAGGGATGGGCTCCTAAGTTGCCCTAGGCCGACGGACTAAGATCGGGCCTAGGATGGGCTTCTATGTTATGATTGTCCCTAGGTCGATGGACTAAGATCGGGCCTAGTACGGGATGGGCTCCCAGATGCCCTAGGCCGACGGACTAAGATCGGGCCTAGGATGGGCTTCTATGTTATGATGATGGCCCCTAGGTCGACGGACTAAGATCGGGCCTAGTAACCTAGTAGGTTCGAGATTAGCTGTCTCGGGTCTATTTAGGGATGCGCGCTATGATGATGATGATGTGGTACAATGTCGGGCCCAATATGTTGAGAGTTATGTTCAAATACCTATGATATATGTTTTCGAAAAGCATCCTGCATATACCTTTATGTTATGATTGCATATGTCATATATGTTACATGTTATGGTTGCATATGTTACAAATGCTACATGTTATGTTTGCTTATGTCATATATGTACATGATATGTTGCTTATGTTATATGTGTTGCATGTTATGTTTACTTATGTTACATATGCTACATGTTATGTTTGCTTATGTCATATATGTTACATGTTATGTTTGCTTATGTTACATATGCTACATGTTATGTTTGCTTATGTCATATATGTTACATGTTATGTTTGCTTATATGTTATGAATGTTTACATGCTATGCTTAATGTCGATGTATGTGTTTTTGTGATTAGGACAGGATCTTGCTAAGCCTATGTGCTTATAGTTTATGTTCCCTTGTACTGCAGATAAGGGTAAAGGGTGGATAAACTAAAGGGAGTAGCAGGAGGAGCAAGGTGTGTGTGGCAGTGGCATGGTGGAAGAGATATGTTATGTCCCTTATGCATGTTTCCTTAAGATGATTTGTTTATGGACTTGAATTAAGCACTAAGGACTTATGAAATAACGATGCATGCTCTATGTTAAGAAGAAGTACCTACGAAATGATGATGCATGTTTATGTTTAAAAGAAAAAAAAATATGTCTAAAGTCTTCCGCTGTAAGTAGTACGATGTATGTATGTACGATCGCGTCGCGCCGCCCCTCCGGACCCTAGGAAAGGGCGGGCGTGACATCTTACTCATGCAAATCCTCTCGTCTTCTGTGCGCGGACACATAGACTTTGAAAGATGTACCCCATGCCTGATGGGTAGATAACCTTTCTTAGATTCCGACATGCTAAACCTCTTTAGCACTCGGTCTATATATGTAGACTGCGAAAGACCAAGCAACTGTTTCGATCTATCTCTATAGATCTTAATCCCGAGGATGTAGGTTGCTTCTCCCAGGTCTTTCATGGAGAATGTCTTGGATAACCAAATCTTAACTGATTGTAAGACTGAAACATCGTCTCATATAAGTAATATGTCATCGACATACAATACTAGGAACACGACTGCACTCCCACTAACCTTCTTGTACACACAAGGTTCGTCTGGATTTTGTGAGAAATCAAACTTTTTGATTGTCTCATCAAAACAGATATTCCAGCTCCTGGATGCTTGCTTCAATCCATATATGGACCGTCGTAATTTGCATACCTTGGTTTTATCAACCGATGTGAAACCCTCAGGCTATATCATATACACATCCTCGAGCAGGTTTCCATTAAGGAAAGCTTGTTTTCACATCCATCTGCCATATCTCATAATCATAATGAGCCGCTATGGCCAGGAGCATCCGAATGGATTTAAGCATAGCTACAGGCGAATAGATTTCGTCATAATCAACACCTTGTTTTTGACGATATCCTTTCGCCACTAATCTAGCCTTATAGGTAATCGCATTACCATCCATGTCGGTTTTCTTCTTGAAAACCCACTTGCACCCTATAGGCTTGATGCCTTCAGGTGGGCCAACCAAGTTCCAAACTTGGTTTTCATACATGGAATTCATTTCCAACTTCATGGCATCAAGATCCCTTTCTGAACTTGTCAGCACTTCTTCATAACTGGTAGGCTCCTCATCATCAATGAGTAACACGTCATTCGATTCACTTACGAGAAATCCATATCTCTCAGTAATGTTGCGTGTTCTACCAGATCTACGAAGATGTGGTGTTTCAATAGGTCCAGTCGATTGCTCATCACTATGAGTTATCGGTTGTTGTGCTTCACCAGGTATCTCATCAATGTCTATTTGAGTCTCTCGAGCCTCCTCAAGCTCGACGATACTCCCACTGTTTTCTTGCAAGAGAAACTCTTTCTCTAGAAACACAACATGCCTTGAAACAAACACCTTTTGTTCTACAGGATGATAGAATTGGTAACCCCTTGTTTCCTTAGGGTATCCAATAAATAGACATTTATCAGACTTAACATCCAAATTGTCTGATACAGTCCGCTTCACATAAGCAGGACAACCCCATATCTTCAAGTAAGATACATGAGATTTCTTACTATTCCATATCTCATATGTAGTAGTAGAGACTACCTTGGTTGGCATTCTGTTTAACAAGTAAACAGCTGTTTGAAGTGCATAGCCCCAAAAGGACTTGGGAAGATTCACATGATTCATCATTAACCTGACCATGCCCAACAAGGTCCGGTTACGCCTCTCAGATACACCATTATGCTGTGGTGTATATGGCGGAGTCCATTGAGATAATATACCATTGTCTCTTAGATAATCAAGAAACTCTTGACTTAAGTATTCACCACCTCGATCCGATCGAAGTATTTTAATACTCTTGTCATGTTGTTTCTCTACTTCATTTCTGAATTCTTTGAACCTTTCAAAGGCTTCAGACTTGTGTTTCATCAAGAACACATACCTAAACCGTGAGTGATCATCGGTGAAGGTAATGAAGTAGCTATAGCCTCTTAAAGCTTGAGTTAACATAAGTCCACATACATCAGTATGTATTAGACCTAGTAACTCTCCCACTCGTTCACCTTTTCCTGTAAAAGGTAACTTAGTCATCTTGCCTTTTAAGCATGATTCGCATGTATCGTATGAATCCAATTCAAACGATTCCAGAATTCCACATCGGTGTAATTCGGACATGCGTTTCTTGCTTACATGGCCAAGATGACAATGCCACATGTAGGAGTCTATTTGATTATCCTTTCGAGCACGTTTGTTGCTCGCTTCGATATTGAAAATGTCACTGGATACGTCCAACGTATAAATGTCATTGCTCAAAGTTCCAGTTCAATAAAGTACGCCATTCAAAGTTATATAACAATAATTGTTACTAAACGTCAAATGGTAACCATTTCTATTTAAGCAGGAAATAGAAACAATGTTCTTTATTAGAGAAGGAACACAATAGCAATTGTCTAGTTCCAAGACTAGTCCACTAGGGAGCTTCAGTAAATAAGTTCCGATGGTGACCGCAGCAACCTTTGCTCCATTGCTAACTCGCAAATTTGACTCCCCTCTGACGAGTCTTCTTCTATTCCTTAGCCCCTGTATGTCATTACATATATGTGAGCCACACCCAGTATCCAATACCCAAGTGTCTAAGGAAATAAAATGACAATCAATAACGAAGATACCTGAAGAGGATGGGGCATCGGATGCCTTCTTCTTCTTCATGGACTCAAGATAAATCTTGCAGTTTCTTCGCCAGTGGCCTTCCTTACCACAATGATGGCAAGTGCCCTTTTGTGCCGGTTCTGCCTTCTTTGCCTTCTTGTTCTTCCCTTTCTTCTGTTCCTTTGCCTTCCTCTTAGAACCTTTCTTTGAGGAATCAACTAACAGAACCGCCTTCTCCTCATGCTTCACAGAAGGCTCCACAGTCTTCAGCATATTGAGGAGCTCAGGAATAGTGGATTCTAATTTGGTCATCCGATAGTTCATCACAAATTGTGAGAAACTCTTGGGCAAACAATGCAGAATTAAGTCAATACTTAATTCATGATTCATCACAAACCCGAGGGTGGCTAGCCGCTCGATGTACCCGTTCATCTTTAGCACAAACTGCACTACAGACGAACCTTCTTGCATCTTCGTGGTGAAGAGGAGCCTGGAGACTTCGAACCTTTCAGATCTCGCTTGCTCATCAAACAACTTATGAAGATGGAAGACCATGGTATTAGCATCCATATGCTCATGCTGCTTTTGCATCTCAGATACCATCGCAACTAGCATGATGCAACTGCCAGTTCAGAATCTGCTACATGCTTCTGATAGACCAACATTTGGTCTGGAGTTGCATCGTCCTTAGGACGATTGGGAAGAGGCTCTTCAAGGACATATGCTAGTTTTTCTGCCTTAAGAACGATTCTCAGATTTCTAAGCCAGTCCAGGAAGTTAGGCCCAGTCAATTTGTTTGAATCCAAAATAGTGCGCAAATTCAAAGACGTCATGATCAATCGATTAACCTAGAAATACAAAATGAGCATATATGAGAAAATGATTTTAAAAATGCATCAATATACATTTATAAATCCCATTCATTTTTCGAATTTCAAAAACCCCAAAATCACTTCGGGAGATCGTATGTCCATCTCCGAATGGGCTGATATCCATCATAGATATGAACAACCTTGGAGAGAGTCCAACAAGCCATTCATAACTACGATGGTATGTATCAACTATACCGATTGCATATCACGTATATGCAACTATCAAATGTGCTATCAACTAATTGAATGTTCACACATACATCGAGTTGTTAACACATTAACAAGTATGCATCATATGCATAGCACCCAACTTCACCTCCCTTTACATCGACCTTGGAGAGAGTTCAACAAGCCGATGCTCCAGGTTAAAGCCAACCCATTAATCGAGAAATAGTTTTAATATGGTTAGAGTGCATTCAACCAATTAGCCCGACTTGGAGAGAGTCCAACAACCAAAGCTAACGATTGACCTTTGACTCTTACCATATTAGTATTAAACTATTCCATGGTTTGAATATGTTCGGGTTCGAGCCGGGCTTGGAGAGAGTCCAACAACCCAAACAAGAAACGGAACTCTGGTTCTAACCATATTAATGGAAGGTGTAGACTTTAATATCGAGTGAGGGTTTTTATGTCTCATCCTCTTTTCATGCAAATAACTATTATCTACATGGCATGACATACATGACATACATCTACATGTCACGACACGCATGGCATAATGATATGCATCTAATGCAATTACATGACATACAATTATGTCATGTACAAAATTTCCTTATATGTCATAACTATTTATGGAAATAAAATATGTTTAAGATTTGATTCTCCAAATCAAATCATGATTAAATTAGGAAACAAATTTCCAAATCTAATCACATATTTTATTTGTGAAAATAGTTGATTAAGGAAAGTCAATTTATGAAACCAATTTCCTAAATCATCAAAACTACTTATGGAAATAAAATATTTAAAGATTTGATTTCCCAAATTAAATCATGATTAAATTAGGAAACAAATTTCCAAAATCTAATCAAATATTTTATTTATACAAAATATCAATTTCCATAAATACTTCCAACTTTCCAAAAGTAGAAGATTTCCATAAATACTTCTAGACTTTCCAAAATTGAAAATTTTTCATAAATACTTCTAACTTTCCAAAAGTAGAAAATTTCTAGAAATATCATTATGACTATCACAAAATAATTTTACGATTATGTCGAAATACAACCTGGGCTCTGATACCACTATTGGGTTTCCAGCACCGCGGCGAGTGTGTGTTCGAATATGTTTCGTAAACATGTGCACAGCGGAAGGAATAAAATAATAAATCTAATTTATTACAACACACACATCACACTCATGCATAGTACAACATGTGTAGACATAACCCTAAATTCAAATTTTGCAATAAAAGGAAATTTATACTAAGTATACGTGACGTATCACGTGTAGCGGGAAAGGCATCAACCGGAATGATTCTCGCTAGAATCGTCTCTATTCGTATCCACGCCGAGTATCTTCGGGATGACTTCACAAAGTCACGAGCCTTATCTTCGTACGGGTTACTAGCCTCGTGTTGAAGACGATGTGATCGAGAGAAGATCACGATCCGAATCAAAATTCGGATCCAAAACGAGTCCTCAAAAACTCGCTTCTCCGGAGAGGTATTCGTCAATCGTTTTACGAATCCTTCGTCCTCCACCTATGAGGATTATCGGAGATCAAATCTCCGGCAAGGCTACCACTGTCGGAGCTCCAAACGTTGTCCAAATAACACTCCGATGAGAAGGAAAAAAGCTGTCCAAAAAACTGGACAGCTTTGGTGGAGGAATAGGGGTCGGCCAAATAAGGAAGGTTGAGACTCACCTTGTCGCCGGACCCAAAGGAGATCACCGGAGCTTCTCCAGCAGCAGCTCGATGCCGGAAAGAGGGAAGGACAGTACCTTCTGGACGTCGGAAAGGGAGCTGGGCGACGGTAATAGGGTTGGCACCGACTAGACTTGGAGAGAAGAGGGGGTTGGGCGGCAACTCATAGATTAGGGCTTAACAAAAACCCTTAAGCCCTATTTTATAGAGAACAAATTCTCTTAATGGTTATCGGATCATAACCAAAAGCCCGTTAACCCGCTCCATTAATTTAAGTTAAAATAAACCAAACCATGATGGTTTATTTTAAGTTAAAACGAACCGAACCAACTTTGGTTCATTCGTTTAAAACAAACAAAACCCTTTGGTTTATTCTCCTCCATTGGATTAGAACCAAATCAATTTGGTTCATCCATCATGTCTTCATAAGACACGACCCATCTACGCTTCCATTGTGACTGAAACGATTTCATGCTCGCTCCATGTTTGGTCCAACCAAACCTAGTTTCTCTCGGTCTGAGAATCTCATTCTCAAGCTCGTTTTAAATCCTTCGGATTACGCTCGTTGTGCGTGTGACCAAATAGGTTCTCAGTTTATGTTGGCCATCTATAATTAACCATTAATTATAGAATGATCATGAGTGGCACCTAGTAGTACATCATGATCCCCAATTAACCGAAAAGATCAACGGTTGATCTAGAACTACTTCTGAAACCCTTCAGCAGCTCGAATGAATCATGCCCCATTCCCTTCACTCATCTTATACCCACTTGGTTCAGGACATGATCTATAGTGTCAGTCCCTACTAGGTTGACTACGTCACACCTAGCCCAAGCATCATTTCCTCGTCCTACGGATTCTAGTTACTGCACATGTATCGAAAAGTACCTTACTCTAAACATGTAATGCTTTGGCCAAAGACTTCAGTAACAATCCGACGAGAGGCCATGGATATACATCTCCTTGCAAGGAGTGGTGAATCCTTTATAGGCTATTCAAACACCTTCGATCACTTCGACTTATACCCAATCATCCCGGGTCCACATCTCCTCAGAGATGCTTGCTTAAGATGTCAAAGCATAAGTCTTTATGATCAAGATGACTTGAATACCGCAAGTCAAAGGAACATCGCACTTAAGCTGCAGTAAGACCTTCATTGACATATCTATATATGCAGAGAACCATATGAAGTCTTACGGCTGGTCACTCCAATGAACTAGTTACCATAACTAGCATCCACGATTAACTCCGGACATCACAATGTCTCCAGCTAGTGAGAATTAGCTGCTTTGATACACCAAGGAGTATACCTCGTGCTAGTCTCGACAGAATCAATGGTGTCCAAATCCATCAATTCATCGACTAGGGATAATTCCGATACATCACAATTACACATGTAGAGATACTCACTAGTTGTGATCCAATCACAAATTCTCTCATGCTGTGAATCGTATCGTGGACATTCAGTAAATGAGTTTAAGATCTAATCAAATACATGAAAACATGTATACTCAAATAGTGAATCTTCATTTATCATATAAATGGTTCAAACATAAGGCGATTGCCTTAGGACATCTCTCATATATTACTAACAAAGACAGCTTTCCTTAATGGAAGTCTTGATGAAAACATCTATATGAAGCAACCAGAGGGATTCATTGAAAAGGGCAAAGAGCATCTTGTGTGTAAGCTTAATCGGTCCATTTATGGATTGAAGCAAGCTTCGAGGTCTTGGAACATCCACTTTGATGAGGTAATCCGGTCTTATGGATTTTTTCAAAGTCTGGATGAGTCTTGTGTATACAAGAGATGTGATGAAAACGTAGTGGTATTTCTTGTACTATACGTAGATGACATTTTGTTAATTGGCAACAATATCAAGATGTTATCGAACGTAAGGGTGTGGTTGTCCAAACAGTTTGATATGAAGGACTTGGGAGAAGTGGGACACATCCTTGGGATCAAGGTTATAAGGGATCACAGGAAAAGGATGTTGTGCTTATCTCAAGCTTCATACATAGACACCATTATGGATCGTTTTAGCATGCAGAACTCCAAGAAAGGTTTTATACCTTTCAGGCATGGAGTTCCTTTATCTAAGGAGATGTGTCCTAGAACATCTGAGGAGATAGAGGAGATGAAGGCAGTTCCTTATGCTTCGGCAGTAGGAAGCCTCATGTATGCGATGCTATGTACGAGATCGGATATCTGCTTTACCGTGGGCATGGTTAGCAGATATCAGAGTAATCCAGAACAGGGACATTGGACTGCGGTGAAGCATATATTGAAGTACCTAAGAAGAACTAGGGATTATATGCTAGTTTACCAGGCAGACCAATTACTCCCTGTGGGTTATACAGATTCTGACTTCCAATCAGATAGGGATAACAGTAAGTCTACCTCAGGTTTTGTGTTTACTTTGGGAGGTGGAGCCATTGTATGGAGGAGTGTCAAGCAGAAATGTGTGGCGGACTCTACCATGAAAGCTGAGTATGTGGCAGCCTCTGAGGCAGCCAAAGAAGTTGTGTGGCTCAGGAACTTCTTGATGGACTTAGATGTGATTCCTGATTTTCCTAGAACTATCACAATTTATTGTGATAATAGTGGTGCAGTTGCAAACTCGAAGGAACCACGAGCCCATAAGGCAATTAAACACATAGAGCGCAAGTACCACCTGATACGAAAAATCATAAAACGAGGAGAAGTTGCTGTGGCCAAGATTGTATCAGAGGATAACCTGGAAGATCCTTTCACTAAGGCCCTTCCAGCGAGAGCTTTTGATAGGCATGTGGAGGGAATGAGAATCAGATGTATGGCAGTTTGAGGACAGCGTAGTCTTTTAGTATTAGTAGAAGAATCACCCTAACCCTTGTTTCCACTGGCCAAGGAGAAGAGAAAGAAGAGCTTGGACGCCGGCCAAGGAGAGGAGAAGCAAGTTTGGGTGCCAGCCAAGAAGAAGAAGAGAAAGGAAAAACTTTCCAAAATTGTGGCAGCCCAAGCCTCCAAGCCCTAGCCGCCCAAACCCTAATCCCTTCTTTTCCACCGGCCAAGGAGAAGAGAAAGAAGAGCTTGGATGCTGACCAAGGAGAGGAGAAGCAAGTTTGGGCGCCGGCCAAGAAGAAGAATAGAAAGGAAAAACTTTCCAAAATTGTGGCTGCCCAAGCCACCCAAACCCTAATCCCTTCTTGCTTTCTCCTTGCCACCCACCCCTAGCCTCCTTTTATAGAGTTGGGCTCAAGCCTCCCTTTAATCTCCACCATCGGTTCTAGGGATTTAATCTCAACCGTCGGATTTAGAGAATTAATCTCAACCATCAGATCTAAAGATTTAATCTCCACCGTCGAATCTAGAGTTTCATCTTCCACAATCGGATCTAGGCTCCATGAGGTTTTAATATGCTACAATAAGGACCACGAGGAGGAGTTGGATCTTGGCCACCCAATAGATCAAGCCCACATAAAGTCCAATCCATTAATGATAATTCATTCCACTAGAGGATTATTATTGATCTACCTCACCAACCCCCATAAGTTAATATGGGCTCCATATATTATTTGTACATCTATCTCCCCGTATTTAAGATCTTGAATGTCCGTCGATTAATTAATTTACTGACAATTAATTAATCAACATCTAACTCCATGAGTAGTACCACTCAACCTTATCATTATGCCGGACCAAGTCTACCTGCAGGGTTTACATGATGAACCTTATGAGCTCCTCAAGGGGACATCATCATCCTAATATATAGGACACGGTTTCCTCCTATAATCAACGACACACCATATAAATAATATCATTTCCTAACTTACCGAGCCTATCGATTTACTCTATAAATCTCGCCCATTAGTAAATCAAAGAAATGAATACTAAGTATATGTGCCCGTTATTATATCGGGATTAAGAGCATGTACAAAATAATATCTGAGGTCCGATTCAATTATGTAGTCAGCAATAAATCGAATCACCTCTAAGTCGATCCTGCTTAATACACACAAAGTGTAGTGTGATTCTATGGTCAAGACAAACCAATACCAAATCACACTACAACCATGCCAATGGTTTGTCCAAAACCATCTTGGTTGTGAGCCTTTACTTATATTTTACAAGGAACTGATAACATGATCTCTCATGTGACACTACACATCATATTATCTACAATGTAATGTATTAGACAATATGCAAACAATGATCATGTGATTCTTATTTCAAAACTAAAGATTTTCATACAAAAGATAAACTTTTCAGTATACATCCCAACAAAGTCGACTCCACATCAGCCCGTCGATATGGAACTTATGGTCTTCCAGTCGACTGAAACCTCTCCAGTCGACTCCAGGTCACCCAACTCCGCATCGGGAAGTTTCCCAGTTCAGTCGACTGAAACTCCCCAGTCGACTGAAACACTTTCCAACTACGATGCCAGATCTTCGACCAATCACCATCTAATCCTTCCAAGTGTGTATCCAGTTGACTGAATCAAACAGAGTCGACTGAAATTTAGTCAACTGGAGTAGATTCAGTCGACTGATACTTGCAAAATGAGATTTTCACAAATACATAAAATCAAATATGATAGCAATAGTAATACTGCTCAATCTCGACTACTAAGCCCCACGCGGACTTTCCGTCGAATCGACGCCCAGCTTTGTCCCCTTACAAAGGACTCGGTCTCACCTCTTCACTCGAGGCTTACCTATCGGTTACCTACCGGACTTAGCACTCTTGACATCCGATCTGACCCACCAGGGCTTCCACCAACTGTCTGGTCTGCTTAACACAGTTGGGCATTTTGCCGATTGCCCGGTCTCCTGACCCAACCGGTCTTCATGCCGAATGTCTGGTCTACGCGACCCATATGAACTTCATGTCTGGTGTCCAGTCCTCCTAATCTGTTAAGTCAACGACCTAGTATCCGATCAACATGACCTACTAGAACTTTCTATTAAGTCTGCACACTTAACATTGATATTAGAACACAAGTAATTCTTAACTTTAACTACGGTTCATACATCAAAACCAAGGAGTGATGCTCACTGCATCAATAATTCATTGCAAAATATGTTCAGAAACAGTAAGTGTTACAAAAGTAATCTTTCATTACAGATATTCATGAATTACAGGATTTTATTACAAGGACTACTGCTCAAAATCAGTATCTGAGTCAGTATTAAAAGCCTTTGGGGGCAACTTCTTATAGGCTTCCTCTATGCTGAGTTTGTGGTTGGGCAAACCTGGTATGAAATATTTTCTTTCATTCGCTACTTGTAGTGCGCCCTCAAACCCTCTCTGGAAGTATTTACTGTACTTTATGGTTGTTTCAGTTAGAATTCTTATTTGTTCATCTGCCCATCTTTCAGCTTCTGTCTCTTTTAATTGGGACAACTCCTGGTTAAGATGACTGGCTCGGATAGCTTGTTCATTTGTAGTATTGGCCAGTGTATGAAAATGTTGTTTTAGTACATCAAAGAGGAAATGGAATTTGTCTAGGATGTTGAAAATTGTGTCTTTAAGGGCAATATGAGGGTCTATGAGATCTTTCATGGGGTGGAAACACTCCCTTGATAGGAGATGCCAGTCATTTTCCTTTTGTTCCCATTTCTGAATCTCTGATTGTTGGAAGGCTATTGTCCTGGTTGACAATTCAACACGTTCTTGTAGCCATTTGATGTGTGTATTTTTGAGGGAGAGTTCTTTTTTCATTTGTTGTATATCTTGCTTGTGTTGGTGCAATTGGCCCAGGTCATGATTGACCAGACTCGAGCAGTATTTTGATGTTCGACAAAACGTATGACAATGTGATTGTCATGGGAAGTCCAAGTCTTGAGTACTTGGCATGGGATGTCCAAGTGGGACACTTGGCATGGAAAGTCCAAGCATGGGTCGTGACAATGGTAAAGTCCAAGTGGGACACTTGACATGGAAAATCCAAGCATGGGTCTTCGCAATTGGAAAGTCCAAGCATGGGTCTTGGCATTTGGAAAGTCCAACATAGGTTGGCATGAAAAGTCCAAGGGTGTAGTCTTGGCCACGTAAGTCCAAGTGTGTAGTCTTGGTGGTGAAAGTCCAAGTCATAGGTAGTTAGCAATTGAGAAGTCCAAGGGTTGATATTGGTGGTGTAAAGTCCAAGGGTGGAGTCTTGGTAGTATAAGTCCAATGGTTAGTAGTGTAAAGTCCAAATGTGGGTCTTGGCAGCATAAGCCTAAATGTGCCTTAGCAGTGTAGACCCGGTTAGCATGACAATAGCCGATAGAAGCACTTGAAGGCTAGCGTATGGATGAACAAGTCATGGATGACTTGGAGGGATCCAATAGGTGTGAGGCTAATGGAGGTGGCTAGAAGGCTTAGGTCTAGGCTAAGGGTGGTCTAGCAAGTATGAGGACATCATACTTGGGGTAAACCTCATGGTTGAGATATAGCAGTAGACTGGTCAAATGTTTTGACACTTGGCAGCCGAGTCGACACTGAGCAGTTGACTAGCGTTCGACTATGGCAAGTAGCATTGGCAGTCAACTGCCAGAATTGGGCAATCGACTGGCCTTGAGCAGTCGACTATTGTTGGTTTTGGTCGCGAGCACAGAATACTTGGTAGCCGATTGAGCAGTCGGCTACGGGCTTGAGCAGTCGACTGCTAGCAATGACAGTCGACTTCCAGTGTATCCATTGGCTTGAATGTCAATGTGGATCAAGTCTGTTGTGAAACAACGATATTGTTAACAATCGACTGTCAGGTAGAAATCGAGGTCACGCAGAGGGATAAAAGGAGCTCGATGGGGAGGATTTCCACACCGATTTCTTTGGCGATTTGAGGTGATTTGCTAGTGCAAGTCAGGGACTTCAAGTGTGGCTCAAGCAATCAACCAAGCAAGCATTCAAAGTATCATTTGTAAAGTTTTCTTTACGTTGTTTTTTGTATTTCACTTGTATTTCTTTCTTATTGTTGTAAGAGGTTTTCTCCACCTCCGGAGTGTTTTCCGAGAAGGAGAGGTTAATTAGTGGTGTTTTGTATTGCTAGGGCTTGTTTGAGCTCAACCCGTGGAGTAGGAACTCTAAGGTTCTGAACCACGTTATATCCTTGTGTTTTATGTGTGGTTGTATATTTTGTTTATGTTTTTCTATTATTTCTGTTGTGTACTAATCAAATTGTA
Source organism: Wurfbainia villosa (assembly GCA_025175895.1). Taxonomy (NCBI): domain Eukaryota; kingdom Viridiplantae; phylum Streptophyta; class Magnoliopsida; order Zingiberales; family Zingiberaceae; genus Wurfbainia; species Wurfbainia villosa. The sequence goes on from CM046006.1 coordinate 40,934,177, forward strand.
GAAAACACGCAATCGAATTCCATCGATGAATGAAAATGCGCCATTCACCTCCCCTCTAGTGCTCACCGAAGTTCCTACAATTAGTATTAGAGTGAGGCCACTCTTTAAGGTTTGACAGCCAAGGGAGCACTGCTAGAGGAAATAAGATGGAGTTTGAAGAAAAATTGGGATGGGACATCAACATGCCAATTCCATACACCCTCTATGGACAAGAAGGATTCAATCAATGGAAGACAAGGATTGAAGAATTCATAATGATGAGGGACTTCAAAGATTGGGCCATCTTGATGGAAGGATTCGAATATCCAAGAGGGTCGAAGGGAGGATTCCTCAAAATGAAGAAGTGGATCGGGGAACAACTCCAAGAATTTGAGAAAAATAAGAAGGTAATAAAATTCTTGGTTGATTTAATCCCTAATGATATTTTGTGTAGTTTAGGTGATTATATGGATGCCAAGGAGTTATGAAGTAAGTTGGCAAAATTCCATGAGGAGCATCACTTGGTCCAAGAAGATGAGGAAGAAGAGAAGTGCTCATCCTCCCAAGCTCAAGAAGAATGCTAATCGGCTCAATTGGAGAAGGAGACCGAAGGGGGAAGCTCATCCTCACAAGAAAGTGAGGATTCGGAGGCTAAGAAGGAATCAACATCCGAGGAAGAAGTGGAAGAAATTGAAGAAGCCTCCACCTCTAGGATTGAGGTGGAGGAGAGAATTTCCACTCCGGAGAAAAATCAAGAAGTAGCCTTCACCTCCGGAAGAAGTGATGCAAAAGATCAAGAGGCTTCCACCACCATTGACCTAGGTAACTCAAGCACCTTAATAAATGATAAAAATCATATTATGTGTTTTGAGTGTAGGGAATATGGGCACTATAAGAGCAAGTGCCCTAAGAAGGTTAAGAAGGCTCAACCGACACCAAAGGTCAAGGATGTTGATGTCCCCACTAGAAAAAGCAAGGATCATGTAATTTGCTTCAAGTGCAATCAAAGGGGGCATTATAGGAGTCAATGCCCTAGGGAGAGGAAGAACACCCAAGAAGGAGCATCACATGTAAGGGGGACTTTAAAAGTAAATCCTAAGATATATTTTAATAATGCACCTTCATGTTTTAAGGTTAAAAAACATGCTAGGAATAATTTTAATTCTCTTTCTATTGTTTATGAAAAGCATGCTAGAAATAATAAATTCTATTATTTAGGTGCTAAGAGTTATAATTTTTGTGCCGAGGACAAATATAGATTAAACACCCCTAAAATAACTCTATCTAGGGAAACTATTAGGAAAGTAGAGGAGCATTTAGGCATTAACCCTAAGAAGGGTAGGCATATGCCTAGAAAGAACAACTCTGCTCAAAAAAATAATGGGTCCACCAAATTATAAAAATTAGAGTTTGAAAATCAAACTTTGAGGTCAAAACTTGAGAAAATGGAAAGGACCCTAAGGAATATGGAAAATATGATTATAGGGTCAAATGGACAAAACCTAGGGTCTAGGAGGCAAGGTCAACCCAAGGGAAAGAAAGGTTTAAGTCACAAACCTAAGCCCAAGGAGACCTATCATAGTGTTCCATTCGATTATGAAACCATCCATAGGTCTAGGAAGGCCAAGGTTACTAGGGAAGTTATCCCTAAGGGTAACCAAGGTAGATGTCTAGTGGATAAGGTTTCAAGGAAACCTAGGAAGCCACCAAGAAGGTTACAAGGGGAGTTACCCCTAGAGTTAACTTAGGTAAGACCCATTTGACCAAGGCTACCAAGCCAAAAAGGGTCATTAGGAAGGTATCAAGGGAGGTCATCCCTAGTGAATACCTAATTAACCCAAGGAGCTCCAATAGGTATTGGGTTCCTAGGAGTGTGATTCCTTCACACTAAATGGGTTAGGTTGTGTCAACTTGAATTGGTAAGGTAGTTAACCTAACCATAGCAAAGTTGGCACTTTAGGTCATTTTCAAGATTATGGGTACCTTGGAAATAAGATTATAATTTATATCCTAAAAGATTTTAGGATGTGCCAATTAAATTTGAGAATGTTGAAAAATTGATCAAATTGGCATAACTTAGGTTTAGAGGTCATGGTGTGTCATTTTGGATTTTTGGCACATTTGGGAGATAAGTGGTAATATGAAAAAAATGAATTTAATCATAACAAATGACAATTAATACTAATATCTAGGTATTATTATACCTTTATATTTTATTTTCCATGATTTGTGTGTCATATGTCATGTCATGACATCATTTTCATCTTAATCATTAAATGTCATGATATTGCTTAGGATTAATTTTTAGTGTCATGTTAGTTTTTAGATTTCACCTTATGTCATAACATCATGATTATTGACACATGTTTATTTATTGACATCATGCACAAGTTTTTCGCTTCGCTTCGGTCGTTTGTGCATAGCGATCCTATCTCACGTCCCTGGATTAAAATTTTATTAATTAAAACTAATCCGAATGGAGATGGATTATCCAAGCAATTGATTTATCATCGTGCTATTCGATTTGAGTGGTCGCTTGAACAAACTTGTTGTTCAAGCAACCTAACCCTTTTCCTCGATTAGCCGTGGAATAGATGATGAACGAATCGTTGGTTTTTGTGTTTATAATCGGGGTCCATGTCAATCAACAACGTGCAAAATACAAAAGAACAAGAATTAAAATTAAACAAGATTATACCTCTTGTTTTACCTCTTGATCTTCTATTGTATTTCTATCCTCTTCTTGGACGTCGTGTGAGTGACGATCTTCCAAGAATTGAAGCCTCCTAGATCACATATCTTTTCTTCCTTGCTCGCTCCGAACAATGGAAGAAAACCCCCCTTCTTCTCCTTTCTTATGTCGAACACAAAGCCTTCTCCTCTTCTCCTTGCTTGTATTGACCACCAAACTCCAAGTGTGGTGTCCGCCGGCCCTAAGGAGAGGAGAGGAGATTGAGGAAGTGAGAACCCTCTTTTTCCTTGCTTGTTGCCACCAGCCCTAGGAGAGGGAGAGGAGGCACCGACCCTTGGAAAGGGAGAAGGAGCCGCCGGCCCTAGGAGATGGAGAGGAGGCATCGGCCAAGAAAAGGAACAGAAGGAAAACCCTAAACCCCTTGCTTGTCGCCGGCCCTCAAGAAGCAAAACCCTAGCACACACCCCCTTGCCGCCCAAGCCTCTCCACCACCTTATATAGATCTAGGCTTCATGAGGTATTTATAATAGGCTACAATAGGGGTCATGAGGAGGAGTTGGATCTTGGCCACCCAATGGATTCGAACCACATATAACCCGATCCATTAATGATGATCCATTCCACTAGAGGATCATCATTGGTCTACCTCACCAACCCCCATAATTAAATATGGGCTCTACATATTATTTGTATAAAATATCTCCCCGTATTTAAGATATCGAATGTCCATTAATTAATTAAATTACTGACAATTTAATTAATCAATATCTTACTCCATGAGTAGTACCACTCATCCTTATCATCATGTTGAACCAAGTCCACCTACTACATGATGAACTTTATGAGCTCCTCAAGGGGACATCATCATCCTAGTGTATAGGACATGGTTTCCTCCTATAATCAACAGCACACCATGTAAATAATATTATTTTCCAACTTACCAGGCCTATCGATTTAACACATAAATCTCGTCCATTGGTAAATCAAAGAAATAAATACTAAGTACATGTGCCCGTTATTATATCAGGATTAAGAGCATATGCACCATAATATCTGATGTCTGATTCAATTATATATTCAGTATAAATTTAATCACCTCTAAATCAGTCCTTCTCAATACACACAAAGTATACTAGTGAAATTCTATGGTCAAGATAAACCAATATCAAATTACACTACAACCATGTCAATGGTTTATCCAAAACCATTTTGGTTGTAAGCCTCTACTTACACTCTACAAGGAACTGATAACATGATCTTCTGTGTGACACCACACATCATGTTATCTACAATGTAAGGCATCAGACAATATGCATAAATATAAAATGAAAACAATGATCATGTGATTCTTATTTCAAAATGAAGATGTTCATACAAAAGCTAGGCTTTTAGTATACATCCTAACAATCTCTCACTTATACTAAAAGACTATGCTGTAATCAAACTGTCATATATCTAATTCCCATTCCCTTCACATGCCTATCAAAAACTCTCGCTGGAAGGGCCTTAGTGAAAGGATATGTCAGGTTATCCTCTGATGCAATCTAGGCTACAGCAACTTCTCCTCGCTTTACGATCTCTTGTATCAGGTGGTACTTATGCTCTATATGTTTACTTGTCTTATGGGCTCGTGGTTCCTTCGAGTTTGCAACTGCACCACTATTATCACAATAAATTGTGATAGTTCTGGGCAAACCAGGAATCACATCCAAGTCCATCAAGAAGTTCCTGAGCCATACAGCTTCTTTGGCTGCCTCAGAGGCTGCCACATACTCAGCTTCCATGGTGGAGTCCGCCACGCATTTTTTCTTGACACTCTTCCATACAATGGCTCCACCTCCCAAAGTAAACACATAACCCAAGGTAGACTTACTGTTATCCCTATCTGATTGGAAGTCAGAATCTGTGTAACCCATAGGGAGTAATTGATCTGCCTGGCATACCAGCATATAATCCCTAGTCCTTCTCAGGTACTTCAATATATGCTTTACCATAGTCCAATGTCCCTATCCTGGATTACTCTGATATTTGCTAACCATGTCCACGGCAAAGCAGATATCCAGCCTCGTACATAACATAACATACATGAGGCTTCCTACCGCCGAAGCATAAGGAACCGCCTTCATCTCCTTTATCTCCTTTGATGTTCTAGGACACATCTCTTTAGATAAAGGTACTCCATGCTGAAAAGATAGAAAACCTTTCTTAGAGTTTTGCATGCTAAAACGAGCTAAAATAGTGTCTATGTATGAAGCTTGAGATAAGCACAACATCCTTTTCTTGTGATCCCTTATAACCTTGATCCCAAGGATGTGTCCCACTTCTTCCAAGTCCTTCATATCAAATTGTTTGGACAACAATACCCTTATGTTTGATAACACTTTGACATTGTTGCCAATGAGCAAAATGTCATCTACGTATAGTACAAGAAATACCACTACGTTTCCGTCACATCTCTTGTATACACAAGACTCATCCTGACTTTGAATAAATCCATATGACTGGATTACCTCATTAAAGTGGATGTTCCAAGATCTCGAAGCTTGCTTTAATCCATAAATGGACCGATTAAGCTTGCACAAAAGATGCTCTTTGCCCTTTGCAATGAATCCCTCTAGTTGCTCTATATAGATATTTTCTTCAAGATTTTCATTAAGGAAAGCTGTCTTGACCATCCATTTGCCAAACCTCATAATCCATATGAGCAACAATATAGACAAGAGAATCCGGATAGACTTAAGCATGACTACTGGTGAAAATGTCTCCTCATAATCGATACCCTCTTTCTGAGTATACCCTTTCGCAACAAGCCTTGATTTGAAGGTTTCTACCTTCTCGTCTGATCCTCTCTTTCTTTTGTAGATCCACTTGCATCCAATGACTTTTACACCATTGGGTGGTTCTACTAGCTCCCAGACTTGATTTGAATCCATAGATTCTATCTCAGAATTCATCACCCTTTGCCAAGATACCACATCTTTATCTTAGAGTGCCTCGTCATATGTCCAGGGATCAAGTTCATGTTCGCTAGGGACCAAATCAGAAGATTCTCCCAAGAACATAAATCTATCAGGTTGTCTAACAACCCTCCCACTACGATGAGGTATCACCTGTGTATCCTCTATGACACACGGTGCAGTCACTTATGGTATGCCCTCTTGTACCATTGGTACTGAAGCAGCGACTTCCCCTCTTAATTCCTCTAGAACAATCTTGCTCATGGGCTTGTGGTTCATCACATAGTCTTCCTCTAAAAATCAGACATTCGTATTAACGATCACCCTCTGATCTCTAGGACTATAGAACAAACCACCTTTCATTTCTCTAGGATAGCCTACGAACAGGCGCACTTCTGTACGAGATTCCAACTTACCAGCATCTCTCTTTAGCACATGTGCTGGACTACCCCAAATCCGAATATGTCTCAGACTAGGCTTTCGCCCAGTCCACAATTCTATGAGAGTAGAAGGTACTGATTTAGATGGTACCAAGTTCAGAATATATACTGTCGTTTCCAAAGCATACCCCTAGAACGAATCTGGTAACTCAAAATAACTCATCATCGATCTAACCATCTCCATAAGAGTCCTATTCCTTCGCTCCACCACACCATTCTGTTGGGGTGTACCAGGTGCAGACAGTTGGGATTGAATCCCAACCTCTAATAAGTAAATCCTAAACTCTCCCAAGAGGTACTCACCACCACGATCAGATCGTAGTGTTTTGATACTTTTACCTTGACGTTTCTCCACATCAGCCTTGAATTCTTTGAACCTGTCAAAGCATTCAGACTTGCGGCGCATCAAGTAAATGTATCCATATCCTGAATAATCGTCTATAAAAGAGACAAAATATTTAAAACCACCTCTAGCCTAGATAGACATAGGACCACACAAATCAAAATAAACTAATTCCAACACATCTTTTGCTCTATAACCCTTGGCCTTAAAAGGCCTCTTGGTCATTTTACCTTCCAAGCAAGATTCACAGGTTGGGAAATCTTCCACCACTAATGAACCCAAAAGTCCATCAGCTATCAACCTTTAAATTCTACTCAGGTTAATATGACCTAACCTTAGATGCCAAAGATATGTTTGGTTCATTTTCGAAGGTTTTTTCTCTTATTATATTTATAAGATGAGTTATTTATTTCTATTTGCATCGTGAGAGTTTTTGGTTCAAGAGTGTATAAATTTCCTACCAACGTACCAGAACAGATAATCTCCCTATTCCTTTGCATAACAACTCTATCATTAAAAGAAATAGAATACTCATCCATAAACAATTTAGAAACTGAAATCAAATTCTTTCTAAATGTAGGTACATAAAGCCAATTTCTCAGAACCAAAGTTTTATCTCTATCTAAAGATAAATAAACGCCTCCCACTGCAATAGCCACCACCTTCGTAGCATTGCCCATGTAGACGGTAATCTCTCCCTCAGCTAGTTGTCTGGTTTCCTGGAACCCCTGCATAGAATTGCAGACATGATCAGTGGCTCCCATATCTACACACTAGGTACCGGTAGATAACACCGCTAAACATGTTTTAACGACTAAACTAAAAGATATACCTTTGTTCTGTTTCCGGTTAGGACAGTCCGCCTTCTAATGTCCAGTCTACTTGCAAGTGAAGCACTTGCCTTTCGGCTTCTTCACTCCTGCCTGAGATCCTATCACCATCTTTGTCACGGCTTGTTTCTTCTTCTACTTGCCTTTCGGCTTAGAAGTAGAAATCTTTTGAGCAACCATGACATGAGCACTTTGATGAAAAAGCCCCTCTGTCGCCTGGAGTTCTGTCAGAAGCTCCGCCAACGAATACAACCTCTTATTCATGTTGTAGTTCAGGCAAAACTGCTCAAAACTTCTAGGTAGAGATTGGAGAATGATATCAACCTGGGTTTCCCCATCGATCTCCGCTCCAAGGACTTCCAGCTCATTCAAATGAGCCATCATCTTGAGAACATGATCCCTCACGGGTATTCCCTCAATCATGGTAGTCATCATCAAGTTCCTCATAGCTTCATGTCTAGCAGCCCGATTCTGGTGTCCGAAAAGTTCCTTGAGATTGAGCATCATGTCATAGGCAGTAGTCATGGCCTAATGCTAATGTTGCAATACATTTGACATAGAAGCCAAAATGTAACACCGCACCATCTCATCTGCCTTGATCCACTTCCTATAACTCTCTTTCTCCTTTTCACTAGAATCATCCATAGGCTTAGGAGGACATTCTTCGAAGAGTACATATTTGTACTCCTCAGCAGTCAAGATAATGTCCAGATTTCGTTTCCAATCAACATAATTAGGTCAAGTAAGTTTGTTTTCTTTTAGAATCATAGCAAGTGGGTTGAAAGCCATTTTGAAAAACCTAAGAATCACAATGATCAAAACATTAGATTTTAAAATTTATTGATTCCTTAAACAATAAAATTTTAAAATCAACCAACACCTCAAAACACCGAGAATATCGTATGCCACGATAGTGTGGACGTAAACGAATTCTACATTTGTAAGAGGAGGTTTTACCCATTAATTTTATTATCCTGTTAACCTTACTTTTTGACAAATAAAATTAATATTTGGTTCCTCTTCAGCCCTACAAATAAAAGCAGTGACTCCGATGGGGAGGATACTTTTATTTGCATCTAAGTGTTTACCATTACCCGATACTAAGGCAATTACCTCGGATTATGTGCCTTCCGATGGGGAAGTACACACGCTCCTAAATAATTTCCTATAACCATATTTGACCTAGTGATCCGCAAAACAAACACATCTGATATGAAGGAAGGCACTTAGAGCCAACACGCAAGTTTATTCGCATCACATGTCAAATTGTAATGGAGGCCCCGGGAATTAAAAAATACCCCTCTCCCACATAGTAATTTAAAATTGAGAAATTTTCAAACACACACAACATGCATATCAAACAATAAGCAATAAATATGAAAAATTAAAATTTTCAACTATTATGACTTTTGTTTTCCAATATGCTTCCCGTCGTGTCGCCACCTCGTCCGCTCCTCCCTTTACCATGTGCAAGCCATAAGGGGATCCGAGCCGAGATAAAATATTTTAATTTACATCCATCGATCCTATACTCTACGAAGGAGTGTACAACATATCTAGATCGAAAGTAAATTAAAATGAGTGGCTAAACAATGTCGTATTTAATTACAAAAATTAAATACTAATTAGCCTCGTCAACCCTGAGGATTCAAATAATTAATTACAATCACACACACACAATCACATACATTCACATAGCCATAATAGTTTGATCTTATGCCTGCAAGCAAAATGGTAGCCTACGCACATCCTACTATTATCCGACATAAACAATAATGATAAATACGTGAAAGTAACCGAATCCAAAACACACAAAACCGGAAACCATTGCTCTGATACCACTTGAAGGGAAGTGTTTCGCTTTGTTTCGGTCGCTTGTGCATGGCGATCCTATCTCGCATCCCCGGATTAAAATTTTATTAATTAAAATTAATCTGGACGGAGATGGATTACCCAAGCAACCGATTCATCATCGTGCTATTAGATTTGAGTGGTCGCTTGAACAAACTTGTTGTTTAAGCAACCTAGCCCTTTTCCTCGATTAGCCGCGGAATAGATGATGAACGGATTGCCAATTTTTATGTTTATAATCCGGGTCGATGTCAATCAACAACATGTAAAATACAAAAGAACAAGAATTAAAATTAAACAAGATTATACCTCTTGTTTTACCTTTTGATCTTCTATTGTATTCCTATCCTCTTCTTGGACGTTGTGTGGGCGACGATGTTGGGTTTCCGGCACCGCGGCGTGTGTGTGTTCGATCATGTTTCGTAAACATGAACACAGCGGAAGCAATAAAAAATAATAAATCTATATTTATTACAACACACACAACACACACATGCATATTACAACAAGTGTAGACATAACCGTAAATTAAAATTTGCAATAAAAGAAAATTATCTACGTTATACCTTTCGTATGACGTGTAGCGGGAACGGCATCAACCAGAACGATCCTCGTAAGAATCGTCTCTATCCGTATCCACGCCGAGCTCCTCGGGATGACTTCGCTAAGCCATGAGCTTCGTCTTCGTACGGGTTACTAGCCTCGTGTTGAAGACAATGTGATCGAGAGATGATCATGATCCAAATCCAAATTCGGATCCAAAACCGAGTCCTCAAAACTCGATTCTCCGGAGAGGTATTCGTCAACCGTTTGACGAATCCTTCGTCCCCCACCTCAGAGGATTACCGGAGATCAAATCCCCGGTAAGCTAGCCGCTATCGGAGTACTAACCGTCGTCCAAACGACGCTCCGACGAGAGGAGGAGAAGCTGTCCAGAAAACTGGACAGCTTGGTGGAGGATATAGGCGCCGGCCAACCAAGGAAAGAGAAGGCTCACCTTGATGCCAAACCTATAAGGGATCACCGGAGGATCGCCGGAGGGTTCACCGGCTGTAGCTTGGTCGCCGGCAAGGACTTGGACGGCGGCACAAAGGTGGGCGGCAATGAAGGTGTTGGCGCCGAATAGGAGAAGGAGGGGGTTTGGGCGGCCAAAACTTGATTAGCTTTAGGGTTAGGGTTTAAGCCCTATTTTATAGAGAACTAATTCTCTTAATGGTTAATGGATCATATCCATAAAGCCCGTTAACCCGCTCCATTAAGATAAGTTAAAATAAACCAAACCATGATGGTTTATTTTAAGTTAAAACGAACCGAACCAACTTTTGGTTCATTCGTATAAAATAAACCAAACCCTTTGGTTTATTCTCATCCATTGGATTAGAACCAAACCATTTTGGTCCATCCATTATGTCTTCATAAGACACGGCCCATCCATGCTTCCATTGCGACTGAAACAATTTCATGCTCGCTTTATGTTTGGTCCAACCAAACATAGTTTCTCTCGGTCTGAGAATCCCATTCTCAAGCTCGTTTTAAATCCTTTGGATTACACTCGTTGTGCGTGTGACCAAATAGGTTCTCGGTTTATGTTGGCCGTCTAAAATTAACCATTAATTATAGAACGATCATGAGTGGCACCTAGTAGTACATCATGATCCCCAATTAACCGAAAAGATCAACGGTTGATCTAGAACTATTTACGAAACCCTTCGAGCTCGAATGAATCGTGCCCCATTCCCTTCACTCATCTTATACCCACTTGGTTCAGGACATGGTCTATAGTGTCAGTCCCCACTAGGCTGACTACGTCACACCTAGCCCAAGTATCATTTCCTCGTCCTACGAATTCTAGTTACTCCACATGTATCGAAGAGTACCTTACTCTAAACATGTAATGCTTTGGCCAAAGACTTTAGTAACAATCCGACGAGAGGCCATGGGTATACATCTCCTCGCAAGGAGTGGTGAATCCTTTATATGCTATTCAAACACCTTCGATCACTTCGACTTATACCCAATCATCCCGGGTCCACATCTCCTTAGAGATGTTTGCTTAAGATGTCAAAGCATAAGTCTCCATGATCAAGATGACTTGAATACTGCAAGTCAAAGGAACATCGCACTTAAGCCACAGTAAGAACTTCATTGACATATCTATATATGCAGAGAACCATATGAAGTCTTACGGCTGGTCACTCCAATGAACTAGTTACCATAACTAGCATCCACGATTAACTCCGGACATCACTATGTCTCCAGCCAGTGAGAATCAGCTGCTTGGATACACCAAGGAGTATACCTCGTGCTAGTCTCAACAGAATTGATGGTGTTCAAATCCATCAATTCATCGACTAGGGATAATTCCGATACATCACAATTACACATGTAGAGATACTCACTAGTTGTGATCCAATCACAAATTCTCTCATGCTGTGAATCGTATCGTGGACATTCAGTAAATGAGTTTAAGATCCAATCAAATACAAAAAACATGTATACTCAAATAGTGAATCTTCATTTATCATATAAATGGTTCATACATAAGGCGATTGCCTTAGGACATCTCTCATATATTACTAACAGACAATCTTTCAAGAATTGAAGCCTCCTAGACCACGTATCTTCCTTTCCTTGCTCGCTCCGAACAATGAAAGAAAACCCTCCCTTCTTCTCCTTTCTTGTGTCGAACACAAAGCCTTCTCCTCTTCTCCTTGCTTGTACTGACCACCAAACTCCAAGTGTGGTGTCTGTCGGCCCTAAGGAGAGGAGAGAGGATTGAGGAAGAGAGAACCCTCTTCCTCCTTGCTTGTTGTCGCCGACCCTAGGAGAGGGAGAGGAGGCGCCGACCCATGGAAAGGGAGAAGGAGCCACCGGCCCTAGGAGATGGAGAGGAGGCATCGGCCAAGAGAAGGAACAGAAGGAAAAACACTAAACCCCTTGCTTGCCGCCGGCCCTCAAGAAGCAAAACCCTAGAACACACCCCCTTGCCGCCCAAGCCTCTCCACCACCTTATATAGATCTAGGCCTCATGAGGTATTTATAATAGGCTACAATATGGACTATGAGGAGGAGTTGGATCTTGGCCACCTAATGGATCCAAACCACATATAACCCGATCCATTAATGATGATCCATTCCACTAGAGGATCATCATTGATCTACCTCACCAACCCCCATAATTAAATATGGGATCCACATATTATTTGTACAAAATATCTCCCCGTGTTTAAGATATCGAATGTCCATTAATTATTTAAATTACTGACAATTTAATTAATCAATATCTAAGTCCATGAGTAGTACCACTTATCCTTATCATCATGTTGGACCAAGTCCACCTACAGGATTTACATGATGAACTTTATGAGCTCCTCAAGGGGACATCATCATCCTAGTGTATAGGACACAGTTTCCTCCTATAATCAATGGCACACCATGTAAATAATACTATTTCTCAACTTACCAGGCCTATCGATTTATCACATAAATCTTGCCCATTGGTAAATCAAAGAAATAAATACTAAGTACATGTGCCCGTTATTATATCGGGATTAAGAGCATGTACACCACAATATCTGAGGTTTGATTCAATTATATAGTCAGTATAAATTGAATCACCTCTAAATCGGTCCTGCTCAATACACACAAAGTGTACTAGTATAATTCTATGGTCAAGATAAACCAATATCAAATTACACTACAACCATGCTAATGGTTTGTCCAAAACCATCTTGGTTGTGAGCCTCTACTTATACTCTACAAGGTGTTGGTGCAATCGGCCTGGACTCGAGTTTGACTCGAACTATATTTTGATGTTAGACAAAATACATGACATGAGATTGTCATGGGAAGTCCAACATGGGTTGGCCACGTAAATCCAAGTGTGTAGCCTTGGTGGTGATGGGAAAATCCAAGCATGAGGCTTGGTGTGAAAGTCTTGAGGACTTGGCAAGTTCACTAGGCTCGGGGTCTTTGAGTTGGTGAAGGATGTCATTGCGAAGCCGTGTGCTTGATGCATCCGAGGGACCGCCGAACGGGGAGCGAATGGAGTGAGGCCCAAGGGAAGGATACTTTGAGGGCAAGAGACGCGAAGAATGACATTGCGAAGTCATGCGCTTGGTGCATCTAAGGGACGTAGGCCGAGGGAAGAGAGCTTCGATGGGGAACTCCATTAGAGGATGAGATTGACTTGGTCAACTGGCTAAGACTGAGTGTCGGAGGCTCAAACGTGGTGTTTAAGGGTTTATCCGACGGTCGGATGCTCAAACAACTTGGTGTTTGAGGTTTTACCCGACATCAATCGACTGACATAGGTGCCAGTCAACTGCTCCAAGTCGACTAGGGTTCGACGACTAAGGTGCAGCGCTTGGCTCACGAGGATGGCGATCGACAACACCATCGATCCGATCGATGAGGATCGATTGGATCGATCGGGTGTTTTCAACCACAGAAAGTCTTCCAGTCGAGTGATCGTGGCGACCACTCAAATGATGGGATCATCAATCGACTGATGGGCATGATCAGTCGACTGATGATGGATCCGTTGGCTTTTGGCCAGCGTGGATTGAGTCATTGTGAGACAACGGCTACAAGACCAGTCAACTGATGGTCACGATCAGTCGACTGATGGATGCAGGATCAACTCGATGCAGGTTATAAATGGAGCTCGATATGGAGGATTTCGCCAAGACTTTTGGGGTGACTTTGGAGGGGAATTGTTGTTGCATTCCAGACCTTTAAGAGCAAACAAAAGCAAGCAACAAGAAAGTGATCAAAAGCAATCGGTGAAAAGTTTTCTTTTTTATTGTATTTATATTCTTGTTTGTACTTCATGTATTACTTTATAATTGCTTGTACGAGGTTTCTCCACCTCCGACGTGTTGTCGAGAAGGAGTGTTAGTTAGTGTCGTGCGCATAACTAGAGCTCGGTGAGCTCACCCGTGGAGTAGGAACCATTCGGTTTCGAACCATGTATATCTTGGTGTATTGTGTGTGCTTGTGTGTATTTGTTTATCTTGTTAGTATTATTATTGTTATTCTACTGCAGTAACAAGAATCGTAGACAAGTGACACGCAAGAACGAGCAAATTCTACCATACGACGATTGAGGGCTATTCACCCCCCTCTAGCCAGCCACCTACGTTCCAATAAGTGGTATCAGAGCCAAGTCACTTGTCGAGGACTAACCGCCAACACAAGCACGACAAGATGGCCGGCTACAACCTCTAACCACCAAAATTCGAAGGAAACTTTCAATGGTGGAGAAGAAAAATGGAGGTATAGCTAGAAACCAATTTTGATATTATGTTAATTCTAGAAAACGGTTTCAAAATGCCTAGGGATGAAGAAAATAGGCAAATTAAGAAGTCAAGGTGGACCCAAGACCAAATCAAGGACTTCAAGATAAATCTCAAGGTAATCAAATTGCTTAGTGATTTGATTCCTAACAATATTTGGTCTAGATTAGGTAATTTTAGGGATGCTAAGGACCTATGGGACAAGGTGATAAGATTTCATGAAGAGCCCACATTGGTCCATGGCGAGGAAGAATGCCCATCAACATCCGGATCCGAGGATGTTGAAGAATCGCCATCCACCTTCGATGATGTTGATGATTTGGTGGAAACCTCCACCTCTAGCATTGAGGGGGAGGAGAGGCCTTCCATCTCGGAACAAGTTCAAGATGAAGCTTCAACATCCGGGAGAAGCGAAAATTCCCTAGGTAACTCAAGTATTATGATTATAAATAAAAATCATATAACATGCTTTGAGTGTAGGGAATAAGGGTACTATAAAAGTAAGTGTCCCAAGAAGGTGAAGAAGGCTCAACCGACATCAAAAGCCAAAAATGTCAGAGTCCCCACAATTAGAAGCAAGGAGCACATTGTGTGTTTCAAATGCAACCAAAGGGGGCATTATAGAAGCCAATGCCCTCGGGAGGGGGGGGGGGGGGAGAAAGGGCAAGAAGGTGTATCTCATATAGGGGGAGCTTCCAAAGCTAACCCTATGGTAAATTTAATTAATGCACCTTCAATTTCTAGGACGTATAAGCATGCTAAAAAATATTTTAGTTTACTTGCTATTATCAATGAAAAGCATGCTACTATGAATAAATATGTTTGTTTAGGTGCCAAGCATATTAGTTTATCTAAGGACAAACCTAGACACCATAATTCTAGACCAATCCTACCTAGGGAGTCAATTAGGAGAATAGAAGAAAACTTGGGCATTAACCCCAAGAAATCTAGGCATATGCCTAAAAAGAAAAATAATTCCCAAAAGATAAATGAAAAATCAAAATTGGAAAGATTAGAGGTGGAGAACCAAGCCTTGAGGTCAAGGCTTGAAAAATTGGAGAAGACTCTAGCAATTATTACAAATTCATTTAAAGGGTCAAATGATCAAAATTTAAGGCCTAAGACACAAGAAATGTCCAAGGGCAAGAGAGGTTTGGGTCACAAACCTATGTCCTACCATAATGTTCCATTTAATTATGGAACAATTTTTAGGTCTAGAAAAACCAAGGCTAATAGGGAAGCTATTCCTAAGACTAGCCATGGTGTGTGTTTAGTGGCTAAGGACTTAAGAAAAATCAAGAAAGCCACTAAGAAGGTCAAAGGAGGAGTCACCTCCAGAGTTGACCTAGGAAAGACCCAAATGACTAAGGTGTCAAAACCAAAAAGGGTCATTAGGAAGGTATCTAGGGAAGTTATCCCTAGTGAATACCTTGTTAACCTAAGGAGCTCCAATAGATATTGGGTTCCTAGAAGCGTGATCATTCACGCTAGATGGGTTAGGGTGTGTCAACCCTAAGTGGATGGATAGTTAACCTAGACATGGCGAGTTGACACATTAGGATGTGCCAATGTGGTTTGAAAAGATGAAAAATGATTAAATTGGCACAATTAGGTCTTAGAAGTATTGATGTGCCATTTTGGGTTTTTGGCACACTAGGGGGATAACGGCATTAAGGCAAAAATAGGTTTAATCTTAGAAATGATAATTTGAATTTAACACTTAGGTATTTTATACATTAGTATTTTATAATTGTCATACTTTGTTTGTCTTACTATGACATGACGTCATATTTATTTTTATCATATAAAATGTCATGATCATTTTTAGGGTTATTTTTATATGTCATATATGCTTATAATTCATTCACATGCCATGACATCATGATTTTGGCACATGCTTATTCATGTTATCAATTATTCCATAATCATCATTCATGCATAAATAAAATGGATTTAAGGACTAAGGCATGATTTGAAGGGAATCAAATAATGTTGCCTAGAAATATGCATGAAACCCTAAATAACAAAGACCTCACATCTCACTAATATTTGATTTGTATGTGTTTTACACATTTAGATACAAGTGAGATGTTTAGGAAAAAGGAATTAAAGGTTTTTTAAAAACATTTCAAAAACATTTTGAAAAATCTTGGTGGAGTCTATCTTTTGATAGTTATCACCATTGAATGGGATGATACAAAGAGGGCTTAATATTGAAGCTTTTCTTAAACTTTTGAACTTTGTATCAATCTCACTATTTTATGGGTAAAATAATTTTCTAATATTCTTCACCCATAATGATTGTAATAAGTAATATACATACAAAATTTCATAATTTTTAACCTTATGTATATTTACTTACGAATTTCAGAATTTCATTTTTGAAAACCTGATTTTTGCATTTGCAGTTATCAGTCGACTGCCATCCATGGCAGTCGACTAATGAGGGTGGCAGTCGACTGATATTTGATACGGTCGACTGCCCAAGCTGATTTCGGGTAGACCATGGTGGTTAGGCCCATGTTCAGCTATGTTTGGTTCCCCAACCACTCCTAACCCTAGGACATGCTTGGGAGAGCATTAGAAATGGTGGAAATCCATTGGATATGGATTAGGAGAAGTGTTTAGGGTGAGTATCAATTTTAAGGTGGATGGAAGTTCATTGTTGAACTTTGCCTTAATTTTGATTGTTTAAATGTTCCTATTGGCTTAGGGACTCTCCAAGGACATTGTTGGTGTAATGGTCAAGGGGGAGCAAGCCTTTAGGGGGAGATATCCATCATGGGAAGATGGATGTGTGTTTTTCCTCATGGGAGGAAAATTGGGTTGTCTCTCTTAAGTGATATGGGACTTATCACTAGAAATATTGTAGGCATGTGTTCCTCCAAGGGAGAGATTGTAAGATCTCATTGGGATATGAGACATTCATATCCTTGGGGAAGACCTTTTTGATGTATGTCAAAAAGGGGGAGAAGTTACCAATTGGGATAGTTGGAATTCTCATTGGGATGTGAGAATTTCCAATTGGGGATAATTGGTAGACTTGGGTTTGAGGTTTTGTCGAACATCAAAAAGGGGGAGATTGTTGGTGCAATCGGCCCGGACTCGAGTTTGACTCGAACTATATTTTGATGTTAGATAAAACGCATGACATGGGATTATCATGGGAATTCCAACATGAGTTGGCCACATAAATTCAAGTGTGTAGCCTTGGTAGTGTTGGGAAGATCCAAGCATGAGGCTTGGTGTGGAAGTCTTAAGGACTTGGCAAGTTCACTAGGCTCGGGGTCCTTGAGTCGGTGAAGGATGACATTGAGAAGTCGTGCGCTTGATGCATCCGAGGGACCACCGGACGGGGAGCGAATGGAGTGAGGCCCAAGGGAAGTATACTTCGAGGGCAAGAGACGCGAAGGATAGCATTGCGAAACCGTGCGCTTGGTGCATCTAAGGAATGTAGGCCGAGGGAAGAGAGCTTCGGTGGGGAACTCCATGAGAGGATGAGATGGATTTGGCCAAGTGGCTAAGACTGAGTGTTGGAGGCTCAAACATGGTGTTTGAGAGTTTATCTAACGGTCGGATGCTCAAACAACTTGGTGTTTGAGGTTTTACCCGACATCAGTCGACTAGCATAGGTGTCAGTCGACTTCTCTAAGTTGACTAGGGTTTGACTGACCAGGGTCTGGCCGAGCAGTCGACTGTCGAGGGATGGCAGTCGACTGATAACACCATCAGTCGACTGATGAGGGAGATCAGTCGACTGATCGGGGTGTTTTCAGCCACAGAAGGTCTTCCAGTCGAGTGATCGCGATGACCACTCGACTGATGGGATCATCAGTCGACTGATGGGCATGATCAGTCGACTGATGATGGATCCATTGGCTTTTGGCCAGCGTGGATCGAGTCGTTGTGAGACAACGACTACAGGACCAATCGACTGATGGTCACGATCAGTCAACTAATGGGTGCGGAATTAACTCAATACAGGTTATAAATGGAGCTCGAGATAGAGGATTTCGCCAAGACTTTTGGGGTGACTTTGGAGGGGAATTGTTGTTGCATTCCAGACCTTCAAGAGCAAACAAAAGCAAGCAACAAGCAAGTGATCAAAAGCAATCGGTGAAAAGTTTTCTTTTGTATTGTATTTGTATTCTTATTTGTACTTCATGTATTACTTTGTAATTGCTTGTACGAGGTTTCTCCACCTCCGACGTGTTATCAAGAAGGAGTGTTAGTTAGTGTCGTGCGCATAACTAGAGCTCGGTGAGCTCGCTCGTGGAGTAGGAACCATTCAGTTCCGAACCATGTATATCTTGGTGTATTATGTGTGCTTGTGTGTATTTATTTATCTTGTTAGTATTATTATTGTTATTCCGCTGCGCTAACGAGAATCGTAGACAAGCGACACGCAAGAATGAGGAAATTCCACCGTACGACGATTGATGGTTATTCACCCCCCTCTAGTCGGCCACCTATGTTCCAATACAAGGAACTGATGACATAATCTTCTGTGCGACACCACACACCATGTTATCTACAATGTAAGGTATCAGACAATATGCATAAATATAAAATGAAAATAATTATCATGTAATTCTTATTTCGAAATGAAGATGTTCATACAAAAGCTAGGCTTTTAGTATACATCCTAATAAGGGGTTGACCTGGTATGGCAGAGGTAGCTTTTGATAGATACGAAGGCTCATTAGGGGAGTGTATGTTGTCCTTTCCACAAAACCGTAGCTAGAAACCTAGACAAAACCCAATTGACAACGTGTTCTGCGATACACAAATGAAACCGAAATCCTAGAATCCATCCAAAGACTCGTAGCATCCCTTCTCTTCCTCCGTGTGACACCGTACTAGAGTTAGGACCGCTGACAACCCTCTGAACCGTAACCATTAGAATCGATTTCCGAACAATAACGTCCACCGAATAGATCGATACTCGAATCTCAGTCCCTGTGGGATCGATAAATCTTTATTACTTGACGACACCTATGCACTTGCGGGCGTTGAGCGCGAGCGCGCGCTTCGAGTCTTCGACTGTCTCCATCGCGAGATTTGAGGTCGCGTTCACGTACATCAAATAGTTGTTTCTTCGCTATTCGGTACCTTAAAGATCTTCTTCTCACTCCTTCTTCATTCCTTCAACATTTTTATTTTCTTCATACTCTTACTGACTTGAGTGTTGGAGTGGTCGTACGGGGAAGTCAGCCTATCTCTAACACTCCTTCACACAAAGTGGCAGATCTAGCTCATTCCAAGGATCCGAGGTGATTCAAAGGGAAGATATCTCGTTATCTTGTCTTTAACCTTCTTTAGTGACAGATCCAATAATTCATAAGAAGGGGGAGGGAGATCTTAGCAGGCCGAAGAAGTGAACACCATCAAATACTATGTGCATATAGATTTTGGGATTTAAAAAGATATTATAAGAAAAAGTCCCCCTAAACCAATGCATTAATTAGTCCTACTTCCCCTTAATTGTTGCGCTAATCTTACCATAGGGTTAGAATACCTTAGAATTGACTCTAGACAAGGAAATCAAGCTGATCTATGAAGAAACTAGTGTAGCAGTCGACTGGACACTGAAGCAGTCAACTACCATGCCTAAGACGCCCAGTTATGATTTTTAGCCCAACTTCAAAAATGCATAAATAATTTAGGAAGTGTTTAAAATTTATGAAATTTTGTGGACACATTTGTAAAGTCATTTTCTATCAAGAAAAAATATTTTGAAAAATATATCTTTTCCAGATTTTGAAATTGACACAACTTTGGAAAGTAGAAAAAACTCTAAAGGATTTTCAAAACTTTGTACCACTTTTGCCTACCAATTGAAAATTATTTTTCAAAATATGACAAATATAGTTTAAAAGATGTTTTGTTTGATATTTCCAATCATGTTCTTAGAGCTATGTGCACATCAATTATACACAAGTCTTCCCAATGATTGGTCCAATTAAGGATCAATGTCTCTAGATGATACTTTGGTTTATAGTAATGCATTATAACAAGCATGATGAACCAAGTGCATCTTTCTAACATCTCATATGATGTATAAGTGGCTCAATACAAAAATCATAGAATCTTAGGTGTTTTGTGAGATGCTTTGAGGTATAGTCTTAGATTATGTTATAGGATCATGTAAACCTATACCACTACTTAGAGCTGTCAAGTTGGGTTAGGCCCATCAGATTGGCCCGCCCCGCCAAATAATTTAAGCGGGTTGGGTTGAAATTTTATCAACCCGCCATTTTGACGGGCCTAAACGGATCGACCCGCGGGGGTTGTGGGTCTAGATGGGTCGGCCCGTCGTGGGCACGGGTTGGCCCGCGGGTTGAGAAATACCAAAAGATGGAACATGTGAAAATAAAATTATATAAATTTTTTTTACCAATATTCTAATATTAATTAATAAGAGAAGTTTTTCACCATCACAATCTTCTTCTATCACATATACACCTCAATAAAGTGTAAGAGAAATTAAGAGGAAAGAACAAAATAATATTTGATGTACTCTAATACTTTTTTTTTTCTTGTATACTTTAATTGTTTTATATTATCTTATCATTACTATTCCAATCGATGTAGGAAATGATGACATATCAAAGTCAAATAATTATAAGAGCTAAAAAATCTCAATTTGATCTCTATTTAGAGGAGTAAAAATTTAAATTTATATATTATCAAGATTTGGATATTTTGGATCATTAGAAGAATAAAAAATATCGGTACTCAACTTTGTCGGTCGATAATTAAATCTCAATTATAAGATTTTAGTTACTTCAAATGTTTATTTTTTTAATCATGGTACTCCATTTGTCTTACCGATCATCGCCATAAACTCTCAACACCTTAGTAATTTTAGATATAGTTTTTTAATTTTTGTGACCCTCGGGTTGGCTTGCCTAACCCCCAATCCGCCTTGGGTTGGGTTGCGTTGGAGATTTCTCAACCCGCCAAGATGGCAGATCGGTCCGCCCCTCTCCGCTAAATGTTGGGTTAATGACAGGTTGACCCACCCCGCCATGGGTCGGCCCTTTTGACAGCTCTACCACTACTCTACAAAGCACATGTCAAGCTCTCTCCTTAATAATGTAAATTCCGCTTCAGGGAGAGCCTTATTGAAAATATTGGCAATATTAGACTTGGATTTAATATAATTGAGTTCAATGTCTCCTCTTGCCACATGATCTCTAATGAAGTGATGTTTCACTTCAATGTGCTTGGTCCTAGAGTGATGTGCCAGATTTTTAGTCAAATTGATGGTACTCAGATTATCACAAAAGACCTTAATGTTGGAGTAATGTTGCTCATAGTCTTCTAAGGTATGTCTCATCCAAAATAGTTGAGCCACAAAGCCACCCATGGCTACATACTCAGCCTCGGTGGTGGATAAAGTAACACAAGGTTGCTTCCTACTACTCCAACTAACTAGGGAGGATCCAAGAAATTTGCATCCACTACTAGTACTCTTCTGATCCAATTTGTAACCTGTATAATCGGAATCGGTATATCCAATCAAGTCAAAAGACCTAGTTCTAGGGTACCAAAGTTCTACATTTAGTGTGTCTTTGATGTATCTTAAGATTCACTTAACGACTACTAAGTGGGACTCTTTGGCACAAGATTGGTATCTTGTACACATACCTACCGCAAATATAATATCGAGTCTACTAGCATTAGGTATAATAGGCTACCAATCATGCTTCTATAATGTTTTGAATCAACTAATTTGCCTCCTTGATCATTGTCTATTTTTGTGTTGGTTGTCATAGGGGTGTTTACTGTTAGAGAAATCAACCCATGTGATGTGGTTTTCATGTGTGTGATAAAGGGTTTAAGTTAGGATTGATATGGATTTGATATGTGCGTTGAGGTCATGCAGAACTTAGTAATTCGCACATGGAGCATTGGCAAGTTTCACCTCTCATGATTCAGTCCTTGAGTCGGTGAAAGATGCATTGCGGAAGTCGTGCACTTGGTGCATCCGAGGGACCACCGAACGAGGAGCATTGGAGTGAAGCCGAAGGAAGTAGACTTCAGGGCGAGACGCGAAGGATGGCTCTGCGAGCCGTGCGCTTGGCACATCCGAGGAACGTGGCTGGATGAAGAGAACTTCGAAGGCGAGGGACTCCAAGGAAAGATGAGAGTGAGCGAATGTAACCCGGGATGGGTAGCTCGTTAGGTGAACTTGGCCAATTGGCTAAGTGTCTGATGGTTTTCCCGACATCAGTTGACTGTCATATCATGGTAGTCAACTGCTCCAAGTCGACTATTGACTCGACTGGTGTTCGAGTCAGGTTTGTGTCTCAGCGGTCGACTGCCAAGGGTTGGCAGTCGACTGCCGAAACCATCAGTCGACTTATGATGGTAGCAGTTGACTGGTCGCGAGGGTTTTAGGCATAGAATGGTTGTTAGTCGACTGCTCGCTCGCGGGACTTGACTGTTGGCTCCATCAGTCGACTGACGGGAAGATCAGTCGACTAATGTGGGAGCCGTTGTATGAAATCCAATGTGAAAGAAGCCGTTATAAAGCAATAGCTACAGGGGCAGTCGACTGATCAGGGAATCAGTCGACTGCCAGGTGCCCAACGGGAAGAATGAGCTCTTCCCTATAAGAAGAGGCCTTTGGACACTTGGGGAGCCTAATGCTTAATTCCTAAACATCCTCCCAAGTGCCCAAACAAATTCCACTCTTCTTACTTGCATTTATTTCAATCTTATTGTAAGAAGAGAGATTGTAAGAAAGATTACCTCCACCTAGCTTTGTGCAAAGGAGAGATTAGTGGAAAGCTTAAGGCGTGATTCACCTTGGAACGAATCGGGTCGTGGACTAGAGGCAAGGGTCGTGAACCACGTTAAATCTCCTTGTTAGCGTTTGTCTCATTTCTTATTGCTTTTGTCTTAATTACTTTTACTTTATCTTTATATTTCCGCTTGCGCTAACCATAATTCGTAGACAATTAAGCGAGCAATTCCACGGTATGCGAAAGAGGGCTATTCACCCCCCTCTAGCCCGCCACCGATGCTCCAACATTTACTACCTTATCATTTTCCAAACCAAATCTCTTGATTATTTCTTTGGCATATTTGGTTTGGTATACATGAATTCCCTTATCGATTTGTTTAACTTGTAGTCTAAAAAAGAACTCAATTCTCCAACTAGATTTATTTCAAACTCATTTTCCATATTTATAATGAAATCTTGAAGGAGTTCATCATTGGTTGACCCAAAAATAATGTCATCAACATAGACTTAGGCAATAAAGATGTCCTTTGACTTTGATTTAATAAAGAGGGTTTGGTCAACTTGACCCCTTCTAAAATCCTTATAAACTAAGAAAGATGATAGTCTTTCAAACCAAGCCCGGGGAGCTTGTTTTAACTCATATAAAGATTTTCTAAGCTTATAAACATGGTTTGGGTAATCTACATTCTCAAACTTGAGAGGTTGTTCTACATAGACCTCTTCATTAATGAATCCATTTAAGAATATTTATTTCACATCCATTTGATAAAGTTTAAATCTCATGTGAGCAGCATACCCTAATAGGATTCTTATTGACTCTAACCTAGCAACTGAAGCATAGGTTTCATCATAATTAAGTCCTTCAACTTGATTGAATCCCCGAGCAACCAACATAGCTTTGTTTCTAGTTATATTCTCTTTATCATCTAACTTATTTCTAAAGACCCATCTTGTAGTAACAATAGTGTTATCATTGGGTCTAGGGACTAGCTCCTAAACTTGACTTCTCTCAAATTGAGTCAATTCTTCTTGCATTGCCAAAATCCAATCCGGATCAAGTAATGCATCATTGATTGATTTAGGCTCAATTTGTGAGATGAGATCTACTTAACTAGTAGGAGCTCTATGGAAAGACCTAATTCTTACTCCTTGAGATAGTTCTCCTATTACTTGATTTAGGGGATGATTTTGGTGAATCCTTAGGGTCCTAGGAGGTGAATCAAATTGATTTAGATCATGGGTATCATTTCTTTCATCATCGAAATCACTTCTTCCTCCCCCTTGATTATTACTTCCTAATTCTCCCCCTTGATCATTACCCCCTAAGGTCAAGTTTTGAAGTCTTTGGGTAATGTCTTGATTATTTTCATTAATATCCTTATCAATGGAAGATTTTCTAGGATAAGTACTAGAAGACTCATCAAATTCAACATTGGAGGATTCCTAAACCTTTTGAGTCCTCTTATTGTAGACCCTATAACCTCTACTAGTGGATGAGTATCCAACTAGGATTCTCTCATCTGCCTTAGACTCAAATTTTCCTAGATTGTCTTTGGTATTCAAAATGTAAACTTTACATCCAAATACCTTAAAATAGTGAATCATAGGAATTTTTTCATTCCATAATTCAAAAGGTGTTTTGCCTAAAAACCTATGGATTAAGACTCGATTTTGGATATAGCAAGCAGTGTTAACCGCTTCTGTCCACAAGTAGCTAGGCAAGGAGTATGCATTAAGCATTGTCCTAGCCGCCTCTTGTAGGGCACGATTTCTCCTTTCCAACACCCCATTTTGTAGGGGTGTTCTAGGACAAGAGAATGCATTCTTGTACCCTTGTTCTAAACAAAATTTTGAAAAGTTAGAATTCTAAATTTTCCACCATGATCACTACGGTTCCAGTTGATTTTTGAGATTCCTTTCATTTTTAACCCTTTTGCTAAATCCTATGATTATTTCTAAGATATCATTGTTATATTTCATAAAGTAAACCCATGTATACCTAGAAAAATCATCAACTATGACTAAACAATATTTGTTACCATTTAAAGAAGGGATACTATGACAATCAAATAAATCTAGATGCAATAGTTATAATTGTAATGAAGTGCTAGTTAGGGTTTTACCTTTATGTGATGATTTGGATTGCTTTATTTCTTGGCATGCATCACACGATTTGTCTTTGACATATTTAACTTTTGGTAGCCCTTTAACTAGATCCAACTTGGCTATCTTGGCAATGTTCTTCATATTGATATGTCCAAGTCTTCTATGCCATAGTCAATCTTCCTCTTTTTTTGACATGAGACACTTAGTATAAATGTTAGAAACATATGAAAGATCAACATAATAAATGTTTGATTTCCTAATCAAACATTTAGAAGATTTAAACTCTACATGGTAATCGACATCACAAAGTTGACTAATACTAAGTAGACTAAATTTCATGCTTTTGACTAATAAAACTTTGTGAATAATGATTTTAGGGGATACCTCAATTGTACCTCTACCTAAGATCTTGAGTTTCCCACTATTGTCAAATGACACCGTTCCCTTTTTAACATAATCGATTATGGAGAACTTGCTCACATCTCCGGTCATGTGTCTTGACCAACCACTATCCATAATTCACATGCTTGGTCCACCTACCTAAACAATATGAAAAACAAACTTCTTTGGTATCCAAATGTTTGGACTGGTAATATCATTCAAAAACTTCCTTGGGACCCAAGCCTTCTTAACCTTACCCTTAATTGTTGTCTTTCTATTTATTAGTGAGATGTATGTAACTTCCTTATCCTTAGGTTTATATCTATACCGGCCTTGTTATAAACGACCCTTTGATCCCTAAGAATCATGTCAAGATATTTTGTACCACTAGTAATTTTTTCTAAACATGTTCTTAATTCACAAACTTCATTTTTAAGATTTTCATTTTCCTTTCTAAAAATGCAAGAATCATGGCATGAAAATTCTTCATTCCTAATTGCCTTAATTTCTACCTTCAAATCCTTGACCTTAGATTTTGATCTATCCAATGCATTCTTAAGGTAAGCAATAGTCCTATACAATAATTCCACTTGGGAAGAATCCTTTACCTTATCGTCACTAGATGATGATTCGTGGCTTTATGAAGACTCTTCTTGGCTTGAGCTCTCGGTGTCATCTCCCAATGACATGAGTGCCACATGGAGTGTGATGTGGCAAAACTCATCATCATCGGATGAGTCCTCCAGACTTTGAGTGTCCCATGTGGTTTGGGGTACCATAGCCTCTTTCTTCTTCTCCTTCTTGTCCTTCTTCTTTAGCTCCAGGCAATTTGGCTTGATGTGCCCCTTTTTATTGCATCCATGACAAACAATATTAGGATTAAAGTTTGAATTAAAACGTGACTTACCTTTTGAAGATTGAAACATCTTCTTAACATCCTTCTTTGTGAGCCTTTTTTATTTTCCCGCCCACTTCTTGACATAGTGAGCTATCTCGTTCGCCGACATTTCTTCATCACTACTTGATGCTTCATCCTCCGATACGGATGAAGATTCTTCCTCCTTCTTCTTCTCCTTCTTTCCTACAAAAAAGAGTTAAACCTTTCTCCTTTGATGGAATGTTAGCTTGCTCATGCAATTCAAATTCACAAAACAATTCATCCAATTTAACTAAAAAAAGATCTCTAGAAACCTTATAATCATCAACCATTGATGCCCATAAGGTCGTTCTAGGAAAGGCTTGAAGAATGTATCTTACCAAATCGCGGTTGTCCACCTTCTCACCTATGACATGTTGTCCATTGACAACCTCTTTGAATATACCATGCATTTGGCTCACAGTCTCATTAGTCTTCATGCTAAAGGTTTGAAGTTGACCTATCAATAGGTCCCTCTTGGCTCTCCTTGGATCCTTCATTGAGCTCAATGAGCTTCTCCCAAAGCTCTTTGGCGGAGTCGAATGGTCCAACTTTGCTCAATTGCTCTTTTGATAAACCACATTGAAGTGTGGTTGTTGCTTTGGCATTTGCTTGAGCTTTCTTCGCCATTTCACTTGTCCAATCTTTTATCGGTAGTGACACTCCAAATTCATCTATGGGCTTTTCGAATCCATCTATGATACTAAACCAATTATCAATGTCGTTCATCAAATAATACTTCATCCTACCTTTCCAATATGTGAAGTCATTCCTATCGAAGAAAGGTGGTCGCGCCGTGCTATAACCCTCTTGAAATGCCATTTTGTTTCGGTTGATGGTTGATCCTCCGATGCGATCCGAGCTCTGATACCACTTGTAGGATCCTTGAAGATTGGCTAGAGGGGGGTGAATAGTCTCTTTCGATTTCTATAAGATGTTAGCAGAAGCAAGAGCAATAATACAATTAAAAATGAAATCAAAAGACAAAAAGAGCAATGCTAACAAAAGTGTAGGATCACCCCTAGCAAGTTTTCACTAAAACCTCCTTTTGATGCAAACACCAAGGTGGAGAAGCCTTCTTACAATCACACTCTTCTTCTTACAAGATGATGAAATTAAGTTGGAGAAGAAGAGGTTAAGAACACTTGAAAGCTAAGAGGAAGACTTAAGGAGCTTAGGATGGACATTTATAATGAAAGCATTAGCCTCCTACAACCTTCCCTAGCTCTTTTTTATAGAGCAAGGCTATTTTTGCTTGTTGAGCCCGATAGCAGTCGATTGCTGCTACTGATGACCGAATCCAATGGCTTCTGATGAAGCTTGATTTGCGGTCGTCACAACTCAACGTTCACTTGATCAGTCGACTAATCAAGTCAACATTCGACTGCTCTAAGCAATCGGTCGACTAAAAATATTTCTATTCCCGTGTCCACTTATAACAGTCGACTATCCGGATATGGCAGTCAACTTATTGTAGACCAGTTGACTACCAAACCCTGACAATCGACTGATATGCCACAAAATTTAGTCGACTGGGGCATAACTCCAGTCCACTATTCAAGCCTTCTGGACCCTTGAATGTTGAACACTCGAGACCAGTCGACAAGTATAAGTCACCAGTCGACTGATACACTTCAAGTATGATTAATTCATACTTGAAAATTTACCCTAAGCCTAGACTTAATCTTCTAGTTTCTCCATCAGCCTTGCACCTCCAGTATCCCTCCAAGTCCACGACTCTTTCATCCTTGTGCTTGCCTTCAAAAGCTTCCCTCAGTTTCATCATGCTTTGGGTTTCTTCTTTGCCAAAGTCTGCTTGGACTTTACGCCACCAAGACTACTTGCTTGGACTTACACTACCAAGTTTTGCCTTTGGACTTCCTTTGCCAAGGTTCGCTTGGACTTTACGCCGTCAAGACTATACACTTGGACTTATGCTGCCAAGACCTTCCCCTGGACTTTCCCTGCCAAGATTCACACTTGGACTTCTCTTTATCAAATCTCACACTTGGATTATTCTGTCACTTAACAAATTCATGGTTAGATCACAATAATTGCCTAACTTCAAATTATTATTCAAACATCAAAATATATTAATGATTGGGACATTCTTGCACCAACACAATGCCCTTGGAGAGTTCCTAAACTTATAGGAAATATAAACCATCACAAATAAGGATAAAAGTTCAAACATGAAATTTAACCTCCCTTAAACTTTGATCCTTACTCTAATTAACTCTCCAATTCATTTTCAATGAATATCTCACCCTTCCAATACTTTTCTAAGCATATTATAGGGTTAGGAGTAGTTATGTTATCTAGGGGTTCTGATAACTAACTAAATAAACCTTGTTTAGTCAAAAATCAGACTAATAGTCAGCTGTCACTGCCACCAGTCGACTGCTCCATGAGGCAGTCAACTAGTTTTCTGTAATTTGCAAAAATCAATCTTCAGATTAAAATTCTGAAATGCATATGTAATTCTATAGTTTTTGAAAAATCATAAAATTTCATACACATATTGCTTATGCTACATGCAATGGGTGAAAAATAGTTTTATATTAAAATAACTATTATTTTGAAGGATTGATACAAAGTTCAAAACCATTGAAACCTTCAATATTTTTGGCTAACCTTGTGTCAATATCCTCAATGGTGATTGTTATCAAAAGATAGACTTCACTAAGATTTTTAAAATGATTTTAAAATGGTTTTCAAAACCTATTTTCAATCATGGTCTATGGGCTAAATGTACATGACTTGTACACTAGCTTTCCTCATAATTTGTACAAATGATTAAAAGAGTTTAAGTTCATTTTAATGTACTATATAAGCACATTAAACTTAACTCCATTTCCTAATATCTCACATGTGTCTAGGGTGTATCAATACACACATGTCTCCTTATAGTCTTTGTGAGATGTAGATTGGTTTCCCTAAACTAAGGGTTCATACATTATATCTAGATATATCCATTTAATTACTTTATCTAGGACATCAAATAATGTCATTTGTCCTTAAATTCAATTTGGTTAACCATAATGCATGAATTATGATTATGGCATAAATGATTTGCATAATTAAAAATATTTGCCAATGATACATGATGTTATAACATAATAAACATAACCTAAGTATTACCATGACATTAATCAATTTAAGCACTATCATGACATTTTAAATGATCATATGAAACATGATGTCATGACATAGATTATGGCAAGCAAAACATGACAAATATATAATATCAAGGTATAAAAATACCTAAGTAGTAAATCCTAATTGTCATTTGTTAAAATTATACCACTTTGCCATAATTACAACTAACTCCTATGAGTGTGCCAAATCCCAATTTGGCACATTCTTGACTTTAACCTACTTGTGCCAATAATGATCAATTTTTAAACTTCATAATTTCTATTAGCACATCCTAAAATATTTTAGGATAAATTTCTTATCTCATTTCCAAGGTATAATATTACCTTGAAAATGCCCTAAAGTATTAACTCTACTATGGTTTGGTTAACTACCCATCCATTCAAGGTTGACACACCCTAAACCCATTTAGCGTGAAGGGACCACACTCTTAGGAACCCAATACCTATTGAAGCTCCTTGGATTTATAAGGTACTCACTAGGGATAACCACCCTTAGTACCATTCTAATGACCCTTCTAGGCTTAGAAGTCTTGGTCATTGTGGTCTCATTAAGATCAACCCTAGGGATATCTTTCCTTGTGACCTTTTTAGCAACTTTTGTAGGTTTCAAAGAAACCTTAGTCATTTGACTCTTGTCAAAGTCAACTCTAGGGATGACTTCCCTTGTAACCTTGACATTCCTAGACCTAAGATTTGTTCCATAGTTAAATGGAACATTGTGGTAGGTAGTTATGGTTTTTTTGGACTTCGGTTTGTAACCCAAACCCTTCTTGTCCTTAGATGGTTCTTGCCTCCAAACACCTAAATTTTGACTACTAGACCCTTTAATTGACTTTTCTATCCTATTAAAGATCTTTTCTAATCTTTCAAATTTTGACTTCAAAACTTGATTTTTCTTTTTCAATTTTCCAATTTTTAAATTTTCATTCTCTTTTTGGGCATTCCTTTTCTTCCTAGGTATGTGTCTACCCTTCTTAGGGTTAATGCCTAGATTTTGTTATCCTTAGGTAGAGTTGTTCTTGAAGTGATAACTCTAAAGTTGTCCTTAGGCCTAATTTCATGAGATTTAGCATCTAAACAATAAAATTTATTTTTAGCATGATTTTTATCATGAACAATTGTAAGCAAATTATGAGATGATAGATTTCTAGCATGCTTTCTATCATTACATAAAGGAAGAGCATTATTAAAATATACCTTAGGGTTTGCCTTATCTCCCCCTACATATGAAGCTCCTCTTATATTCTTCCTAGGGTTACTCCCCCTTGGACATTGGCTCCGGTAGTGCCCGTTTTGATTGCATCAGAAGCATACTATATGCTCCTTGCCTTTGCGAATTGGGGCTCCAATATTCTTGGTCTTCACCTTGGTCTTGGGTGCCACTTTAGCCTTTTCCTTGATTTTTATTAGACATTTGCTCTTATAATGTCCTACTTCTTTACCTTCAAAGCATGTTATGTGATTTTTATTTTTAATACCTATACTTGAGTTACATTCCTTATGTGTAGAGGATGCTTGGGAAGGTTCTTCATTTCTTCCAGAGGTAGAAGGTTCCTCTTCTTATTCCGATGTTGAAGCTCTAACCTTCCTCTCAACCCTTGAGGTGGATACTTCTTTAACCTCTTCTTCGGAAGTTGAGCACCTCCAACTCCGTAAGCTCTTGAGATGATGAACTTGATTCCTCGGATTCCTCCTTATTTGGGTCGGTGAGGGATTCTCATGGAGCTTAACTAACTTGCTCCATAACTCCTTGGCGTCGTTAAACTCTCCTATCTTCCATAAAATATCATTAGGTACCAAATTGATTAACATTTTAGTTACCTTGCCATTGATCTCGGATTTTCGAATTTGCTCCTCGGTCCATCTCTTCTTCTTGAGGATTCTTCTTTTCTTATCCATGGGCACTTCGAAGCCTACTTCAATACTAATCCAATTTTCTATATCACATATAAGAAAATATTCCATCCTACCTTTCCAATATCTAAAATCGTCACAGACGAAGACGGGTGGAGCTAGGATGTTGTATCCCAATCCATCATTGAAATCCATGGGCCTTGTTGATTCTCTAGCGCTTGCTCACTTGGCGGTTAGTCCTTGAAAAGTTTTCTTGCTCTAATATCAATTATTATGACCTCTTGGTACGCTAGAGGGGGGTCAATAGCGTTTGTCGATTTTGTCGTTCGTTCGCATTTGTGCTTATCTACAAGTGTTAATATACAGTGGAATACAAATACAAATACAAACACGACATAGGGATTCTTATGTGGTTCGGAACTCTAGTTCGTACTCCATGGTTGAGCTCTAGTGATGCACACCACCACTTGAACTTCTCCTTTTCGGAAACAAATCCGAATGTGGAGAAGCCTCTTACAATGAACTTACAAAAGAAAACAACAATCAAATACAAGATAAAACGAAAAACAAATGCAAAAAATACTTTACAATGAAGACCTTTTGATCACTTATTGCTTTGGTTGCGTTGGAGAGTTTTTGAAGACCTGAAATGTAGCAGTACTTCCCCTCAAAATGGCCTAAGAACCAACTTCCGAAATTCCTTCCAGTGTTCTCCTTTTAAAGCTTCGCATGGGTTGATTTTCTGCCATCTAGTCGACTCCTCTTACCTATCGATTGGTATCATCATTATCTCACAATCGATTAATCCACGCTGTAGGTGTCTCGATCAACTACTCGACCGATGACTACCATAGTCATCAGTTGACTATCATGGGCTAGCAGTCGACTCCAAAATATTCTATGCCCTGTCCACTTAAGGTTAGCCGACTACTAAATCCTAGCAGTCAACTGCTAGTGACCAGTCAACTGGTGCAATCCACCAGTCGACTGCTAGAGTCACAGGTCGCAGTCGAACCTCAGTCGACTACTTTACCAGTCGATTGGGTCATAACCCCAGTTGACTGCTCGAGTCAAACTGAGCTCTCGAGTATCGTGCACTCAGCTAGTCGACTAGTCCATAATCCCAATCAACTGCCAAATAATCTGTCCGATTGTTTTAGCCCACTAGTGGACTAAACTAAGCTCCAGTTGTCATGCCCCGAGAGCATGCCGTGCCGAAAAGAAAACGGACAACATCTCCCCTGTACGTGGCAACATTTCGGGTTAATACAAGGCCCGTAGGCCACAACAACAACAATATATATATATATATATATATATATGAAAATAATAACTACACAAAACACAGTGGAAACATACAACATCTCAAACTACACACATGCATACCGGTATAACTAACACATCACAACACAACGAAACCTTGACAAAATCCGAATCCACAACATAGTACATCACGAAAAATCCCAATACAATACACTCATACGGAAAGCCCAACACAACCACCAGAGTCTCGGAGATGAGATGAGATGTCAGTCAGCGGTGCTCCAAGCCGTCACGAAGACTTCTACCTGTTACCTGGGTGACAGAAAAACCCAGGGTCCGTGGTGGTGGTGAGTAAAACTCAGCAGGTAATAGAAAAATATGTATATATCAAATATCACATGTAATTCAATTTCATAATCTAGAGGTACAACAGGTATATCAGCATAGTATATAAATATAAGCATATACTGTCTAACCAAATGAACAACGTAAAATGCAGACATACCTGAAAGTCTGCTACGCTACTCTGATCCAATCTGAGAATATATCCAACATATATATAACAGGA
Organism: Wurfbainia villosa; assembly: GCA_025175895.1. Lineage (NCBI taxonomy): Eukaryota > Viridiplantae > Streptophyta > Magnoliopsida > Zingiberales > Zingiberaceae > Wurfbainia > Wurfbainia villosa. Next base: position 40,967,567 of record CM046006.1, read on the forward strand.
AGAGTAATACCAACTCACAATATACTAATGCTACAGGTCAAGGTGTCTAATGGTCTGTCCAACAAATATACAAGTATACGACACAACCGTAAACAGATGCAAGAAGCATGCATGAATATGATGTACAATCAAATGCAACATCACAATAAGCATATATATATATACTGCATCTATATATATATTAATCTCAACCATCCATATATATATATATATATATATATATATATATATATATACACACACACACACACATGCATATATGTGTATATATATATGGTAATATGCAAAGCGTCATCAAATACGACAATGCAACATGCATGATCATGCCTGCGCACCCCTACTCGCTACCACGACCCCAGTATGGCCTAGGTGGCACGACATGACAATTGACCCAACTCAACACCAACCACTGCTATAGAGTGGCCGAGTGGGCAGTATGATCAAGTAGCATATGAGCGTAAAGAGCTCGCTACACAATGGGGGTCCCTGCTGCTGGCCACTCCGGCTGACACTACCAATGAGCGGTCGAGTACCACGCATCCAGGACAACTGCACGCAACTCCAACTACCACCGTCTATAGTGGTAGAGTGTGGCACAACAGATGCTCTGCCCTCACACCAGTTACTCCTCAGGGAGTAACCTAGGAGGCAAGATGACTGACGACTCTCTCAACTCCAAGGGAGACTATGTCGTTAGAATGCATGCAAATGACATGAGTATGCTATCACACGTACAGTCATCTACCACAGACTCTCTGTTTAACAAAGAGTCATACCCATCTGATCAATACACTCTCTATCCTGTAGAGAGTCATACTCAACTGATCGACGAACTCTCAATCCTGTAGAGAGTCATACTCAACTGATCATAACTCCCTATCCAATAGAGAGTCGTACTCAACTGATCGACGCACTCTCTATCTTGTTGAGAGTCGTACTCGACTAATCATAACTCTCTATCCAATAGAGAGTCGTACTCAATTGATCGACGCACTCTCTATCCTATAGAGTGTCGTACTCAATTGATCGACGCACTCTCTATCCTATAGAGAGTCGTACTCGACTAATCATATCAAGTTGGGACCATCGGTCCTTAGCAACACACTAATCACCCTTCAATTAACCATTACACAACACATGGTTGGTAACAAGTATGCAACATACAGGTATTGGAAATAAATCCTACATTTAGGGCATTTCCTACCCACGGATGACCTTTTTGCCAATTTATAAATTGGGTCATCACCCGTACTAACATTTACACCCTACTAAACATATAGACCAATTTACATCACATCTATAACTCCTAAATCATGATAGGGAATATGTGATATCAACAATTGAGCATAAATACATCCAACGATAAGTTCAAGCATAAGATAATCAGAGCAGGGTCAAGGTAACATGATCATATAAAATGATCATGCATCTAAATCTGTATGCATTAAAACTACCTGACCAGGGTAGGAATTACCCACCTGCTTTGTAGACACCAATCGTCTTCACGTCCGCGAATATCTCGAACCAAAATCCTGCACACAACATAGAACATAATTAAGTTCTATCGTACATCTCATAATCGAACCAAACTCCACATCGACTTCGTATCTCAATCTATAAGATTGTTTTAGTTAGCCAATTAACCTAATCAATCCTTCACATCCATTGATCAATACATTCCCTTAATCACATATACTAGATCATTACAAGAAGGACAACCTTCCTCTATTAGCTATTATTAACAACCTAATAACCACGTAACTATAGCATAATATCCATATCACCATGTAATCAAATCCACACTTACCCAGTTTATCTAGCCCAGTTCCTTGCTCCACAGTAGAAAATCAGCTTTATACCATCCAATCTATATCAACCAAGCCGAAACATCACCAACAAGATTACTATAAGTATATTCTCATATTTATAATATTCAAACCAAATCTTACCTGACCCAAGCCGATCATCCACAATCCATCCTAAAAATAAAATCCATAATTAAACCATAGGCAACCTACAACATTCAGCCCGTCCCTAAACAATCCAATAGATTAATCCACAATATTAACTGTAAATATACCAATCAAAACATTCTAGCCTAGCTTCAATTCCAGATTTCACCTTCACTGCCTATCAATATGCAAGGTATCACAACAGTAATAGTCTTCATCAATTCTCCAAATCAATTCACCTGTACGTTTACTCATCCCAGCGAAATCAAAAATCAGGTGTGGAGCTATAGCAAACACCATGGTGGATTCATCAGTCTGGCCTTTAAACCACCACAAGCTGCAGGGGTAGGAGCTGCCGACGAAAAAATAGGTGATCGACTTAAGCGCACCTGTAGGGATCATAGTTAGAACTGAGGCGCACATCTACTGGAATCGCGGTGAGGCGTCAACATAGGGCGGTGGAGCTTCAACTACAACGAGTGACCGTCCGAGTAAATCCACAGCGGCGGAGTAGAGGGTGACAGAGATTCAGCTCTAGAAATCGAGGTGAGGACACTCGAGATCATGATCTGGTGAGGAAACGCTCCAAAATCAGAATCGATCAAGCTGTGAGGCAGAGGAAACGACCGGCGAAGGTTGGCTCACCAGCTGGAGGGCAGCGGTTGAGCAAAGTGAGGAGGGCGGCGATGCTGGGCTCGAGTGATAGTGATCGCGTCGGCTGGAGGAGAAAAGGTCATGCGTGTCGGCTGGAAGAGAAGAAGTTGTACGCGTCGGTTGGAAGAGAAGAGGTCGCGATTGGGAAGAAACGACCGATCGGGAGTAATAAAAAAGGAGCGATCGACGCTTGAAAGATCGAGAGAAGAAAAAAACAAATCGTGAGGAAATAGGAAAAATGAAAATATAAGGTTTCATTCAAACTTAGATTTATTAAACCTATTGACTTCCCAATAAATGATAATTTAAACAGACATGGTAAACCCCTATTAAATCTTTTCCTAAAAATACTGTAGAAACTCCATTTAATTTCAGAAAAAAATTTCTAAAAATTTTTGAAAATTTTTACAAGATAAATTCTTAATTAGCAAGGGATTTTTTTTTGGTATCTTACACCAGTCGACTGATAAACCTCAAAACTGAGGTTTAACCCAAGTATGATCCCCTCGTACTTAACAATCACCCTTGACATAACTTAAGCCTTCAAGTCATTTCCATCAGCCTCACTACCTCAGAGTCCTCTACGACTCCTTCACCCTTCGCGCTAGCCTTCAAGTGATTCCATCGACTTTGTCATACCATCGGATACCCTTAGCCTAGACCTAAGCATTCAAGTCACGTCCATCAGTCGCACGCCCTTGGTTTGAGTCCATGACTCTTCGCCCTTGACACTAGCCTTCAAGTGCTTCTGTCAGCTTTGTGATGCTAACGAGTCTCCTTTGCCAAGAGGTCGCGCCTCCAGAACTTTCATTGCGAAATCTTTAAACTTGAACTTTCGCCACTAAGACTATACCCTTGAACTTACATGACCAAGACTACACACTTAGACTTTTTCCTTTGTCAAATATTCATATTTGGACTTTCTATTGTCAATATTCCACTCTTGGACTTTTCCTTTGTCAAGTATTCATATTTGACTTTCCCTTGCAAAGAATCCATTCTTGGACTTCTCCATTGCCAAGTATCCATACTTGGACTTTTCCTTGTCGAGTCTCCAAACTTGGACTTCCACTCGAGTCTGACTCAAGCTTGGTCAATCTTGACATGAGGTTGATTGCTCTAACAATCACCTTCTAATAATCTCCTTTATATGACCTTGGATATTCCAAACCATCCACTAGTCATATGGTCAAGCTATTGATAAACGTATTGACAAATATCAAAATACTATTCAAGTCACACTCGAATCTGGTCAATATTGATCTGAGGTCGATTACACCTACAATTATTCCACTACATACTAACTTTGTGATAAGCATGAGAACATTCCAAAAGTAAGCACTATTCACCCTCTCTCTAGCCTATCACCAAAAAGTTGGGAATCTGCCCAACTAGCAGCCCCCTGCCACCCGTCCCAGGGCTGCGGCGAGAGGGAGGTAAATCGCGGAGGGGACTATGTCCCTTGACACGGTGGCAAGACAGTGGGGGGGTCATCTGAGCCCAGAGGGAATTTTAGACCCCCTCCAGAATCAACCTCACTCCGTATCCAAAGCAACCACACTATCTTACCACCGCGCCATCCCCGTGGGGACAAATTCAAACTCTCTAGCCTATCACGATTCTATAATTGATATAAGTGCCAAGAGGACTCCCGATTAGACTAATGGCTAAGAAAGAAAAATTAAAGATTTACATTCTTTTTATTTATTTTATTATTTTGGTAGTTTTTTCTTCTTTTTGTTATAAAATAAATAGGCAAATGGACTTTGAAGAAAAGCTTGACCGTAACATTTGCGATCCACCACAGAGTACTTTGCCTTTTGGAGGTCTACAATGGAGAACTTTATCCTAATGAGTGATTTTGATAGCTGGGTCACTCTAAAGGAAGGATTTGAAGTTTCGAAAGATTAATAAGGAATGCCTCTTGAAGAAGACAATTAGACCAAGATATAAGATCAAAAATCAGAGGCAAATGCAAAGGTAATTAGTTTGCTATTAAATGTTTTTCTAACAAAATCTAGTGTAGCTTAGATAAATACATAAAGACATATGACCTCTAGACACGGTTAATCGTGCTCCATGAAAATCCCTTGAGGCTAGAAGACAAGCTCAGGAAATATTAGCTCAAAGACTAATTTGAATTAGAGTTTACATTGCTAATAAATATTAGCTCAAAGACTAATTTGAATTAGAGTTTACATTGCTAATGATTAAGGGGGAGAGTCTACCGAGGGCTCAATAGATATAAATTCATGTATTAAATTTAAATATCATATAATTTAGTTTAAGTGTAAAAAAGAAGACATTATAAAAATAAATGACCTACTTTAAAAAAATACTCTTGCATAATCCGTGTTAAAGGAAGAGCCATTACTCAAGATTTGAAAGAGGAAGGAGTACATTATGCACTTCATGTGCCACAAGATAAGTCACTATAAGAATTAGCATCCGTGGAGAAGTTCAAAGGATTCAAGAGGAGTTTTTGAGATAATCAATTTTAATATTTATAAAAATTTTATTTTCAAAGTTGATAAAATACATGCTAATATTGATGATATATAATTTAGTTTATTATGGCTCTCCTAATTTAAATTCAAATTATTTGAGAGAATTAGATCATACTCTAATTAAAAATAATAATTCAAAATTTAAAATTATTTAAATTCTAAAAAGTAATTTTTAAAATTAAATCCATCCTAAAAATCCATCCTAAACATTCAGCCCGTCCCTAAACAATTCAATAGATTAATCCACAATATTAACTGTAAATATACCAATCAAAACATTCTAGCCTAGCTTCAATTCCAGATTTCACCTTCACTGCCTATCAATCTGCAAGGTATCACAACAGTAATAGTCTTCATCAATTCTCCAAATCAATTCACCTGTACGTTTACTCATCCCAGCGAAATCAAAAATCAGGTGTGGAGCTATAGCAAACACCATGGTGGATTCATCAGTCTGCCCTTTAAACCACCGCAAGCTACAGGGGTAGGGGCTGCCGACGGAAAAATAGGTGATCGACTTAAGCGCACCTGTAGGGATCATAGTTAGAACTGAGGCGCACATCTACTGGAATCGCGGTGAGGCGTCAACATAGGGCGATGGAGCTTCAACTACAACGAGTGACCGTCCGAGTAAATCCACAGCGGCGGAGTAGAGGGTGACAGAGATTCAGCTCTAGAAATCGAGGTGTGGACACTTGAGATCATGATCTGGTGATGAAACGCTCCAAAATCGGAATCGATCAAGCTGTGAGTCAGAGGAAACGACCGGCGAAGGTTGGCTCACCAGCTGGAGGGCAGCGGTTGAGCAAAGTGAGGAGGGCGGCGATGCTGGGCTCGAGTGATAGTGATCGCATCAGCTGGAGGAGAAAAGGTCACGCGCGTCGGCTGGAAGAGAAGAAGTTGCACGCGTCGGCTGGAAGAGAAGAGGTCGCGATTGGGAAGAAACGACCGATCGGGATTAATAAAGGAGGAGCGATCGACGCTTGAAAGATCGAGAGAAGAAAAAAACAAATCGTGAGGAAATAGGAAAAATGAAAATATAAGGTTTCATTCAAACTTAGATTTATTAAACCTATTGACTTCCCAATAACTGATAATTTAAATTGACATGGTAAAACCCTATTAAATCTTTTCCTAAAAATACTGTAGAAACTCCATTTAATTTTAGAAAAAAAATTCTAAAATTTTTTGAAAATTTTTACAAGATAAATTCTTAATTAGCAAGGGATTTTTTTTCGGTATCTTACACCAGTCGACTGATAAACCTCAAAACTGAGGTTTAACCCAAGTATGATCCCCTCGTACTTAACAATCACCCTTGACATAACCTAAGCCTTCAAGTCATTTCCATCAGCCTCACTTCCTCAGAGTCCATCCGAGTCCTTTACGACTCCTTCACCCTTCGCGCTAGCCTTCAAGTGATTCCATCGACTTTATCATACCATCGGATACCCTTAGCCTAGATACCCTTAGCTTAGACCTAAGCATTCAAGCCACGTCCATCAGTCGCATGCCCTTGGTTTGAGTCCATGACTCTTCACCCTTGACACTAGCCTTCAAGTGTTTCTGTCAGTTTTGTGATGTTAACGAGTCTTCTTTGCTAAGAGGTCGCGCCTCCAGAACTTCCATTGCGAAATCTTTAAACTTGAACTTTCGCCACTAAGACTATACCCTTAAACTTACATGACCAAGACTACACACTTAGACTTTTTCCTTTGTCAAATATTCATATTTAGACTTTCTATTGTCAATACTCCACTCTTGGACTTTTCCTTTGTCAAGTATTCATATTTGACTTTCCCTTGCAAAGAATCCATTCTTGGAGTTCTCCATTGCCAAGTATTCATACTTGGACTTTTCCTTGCCGAGTCTCAAAACTTGGACTTCTACTTGAGTCTCACTCAAGCTTGGTCAATCTTGACATGAGGTTGATTGCTCTAACAATCACCTTCTAATAATCTCCTTTATATGACCTTGGATATTCCAAACCATCCACTAGTCATATGGTCAAGTCATTGACAAACGTATTGACAAATATCAAAATACTATTCAAGTCACACTCGAATCTGGTCAATATTGATCTGAGGTCGATTGCACCTACAATTATTCCACTACACTAACTTTGTGATAAGCATGAGAACATTCCAAATGTAAGCACTATTCATCCTCTCTCTAGCCTACGACGATCCTATAATTGATATAAGTGCCAAGAGGACTCCTGATTAGACTAATAGCTAAGAGAGAAAAATTAAAGATTTACATTTTTTTTATTTATTTTATTATTTTGGTAGTTTTTTCTTCTTTTTGTTATAAAATAAATAGGCAAATGGACTTTGAAGAAAAGCTTGACCGTAACATTTGCGATCCACCACAGAGTACTTTGCCTTTTGGAGGTCTACAATGGAGAACTTTATCCTAATGAGTGATTTTGATAGCTGGGTCACTCTAAAGGAAGGATTTGAAGTTTCGAAAGATTAATAAGGAATGCCTCTTGAAGAAGACAATTAGACCAAGATATAAGATCAAAAATCAGAGGCAAATGCAAAGGTAATTAGTTTGCTATTAAATGTTTTTCTAACAAAATCTAGTGTAGCTTAGATAAATACATAAAGACATATGACCTCTAGACACGGTTAATCGTGCTCCATGAAAATCCCTTGAGGCTAGAAGACAAGCTCAGGAAATATTAGCTCAAAGACTAATTTGAATTAGAGTTTACATTGCTAATAAATATTAGCTCAAAGACTAATTTGAATTAGAGTTTACATTGCTAATGATTAAGGGGGAGAGTCTATCGAGGGCTCAATAGATATAAATTCATGTATTAAATTTAAATATCATATAATTTAATTTAAGTGTAAAAAAAGAAGACATTATAAAAATAAATGTCCTATTTTAAAAAAATACTCTTGCATAATCCGTGTTAAAGGAAGAGTCATTACTCAAGATTTGAAAGAGGAAGGAGTACATTATGTACTTCATGTGTCACAAGATAAGTCACTATAAGAATCAGCATCCGTGGAGAAGTTCAAAGGATCAAAGAGGGGTTTTTGAGATAATCAATTTTAATATTTATAAAAATTTTATTTTCAAAGTTGATAAAATACATGCTAATATTGATGATATATAATTTAGTTTATTATGGCTCTCCTAATTTAAATTCAAATTATTTGAGAGAATTAGATCATACTCTAATTAAAAATAATAATTCAAATTTAATTAATAATTTAAAATTTAAAATTATTTAAATTCTAAAAAGTAATTTTTAAAATAAAAAAGTATTTTCAAAATTCAAAAAAAATCTGAAAAATAGTTTTTAAATTATAAAAAATTTAGTTTTGATTTTAAAAAAATCTGAAAAATTCAGTTTTAAATTTTAAAAATTTGGAAAATCAATTAATAATTTTTTTTAAAAAAAATCCAAATAATATAATTTGAATTTTGGAGGGAAAAATAAAATATACAATTAAAAAGTTTGGAAAAATAAAATAATATTTTAAAAATTAAAATTGAAAATTTAGAAAATATCATTAAAAAAAATTGTTTAAGTTACAAAATTTAGACTTTGGATCACAAGTCTAAGAGTGATAAAGGTCAAGAAAACAAGCCCATGCCAAGACACTAATCAAAACTATAATTAAATAACTTTTGATTATGAAATATGATTAAAATTTTACTTAAGGAAATAATACAAAATAATAATTTAAAATGTATCAAAATTGAATTGACACATTCTATGGATGCACGCGCAACGTGTCATATTATTTGACATATTATTAGAAATCAATGAATTAATTATTTTTCAATGATTTGCAAGTTTATGATAAGAAGGGAGCCTTGATACAACGGTAAAATTGTTATCTTGTGACAAAGAGATCACAGGTTCAAATCCTGGAAACAACCTCTTGCAAAAAAAGCAAGGTAAGACTGCGTACAATGGATTCCTTCTCCGGTACCCCACGTGGCGGAAGCTTCGTGCACCGGATTATTTTTTTTTTTTGCAAGTTTACGATATGATTGTTATGCTTGCCAAGTTGTATGCATACATATATTCTATGAATTGATTGCTATATTTGCCATGTCACTTCGTATATGCATTCAATGTTATTCTTCCACTATTCAAGATTAGAATTTTATTAATCTAGCTAGTAAAGAATAGTTTAGACAAAAGAGCTTGATTTTGATATTTGGCATCGAAAGGGTTGAGATGATAGGAGGCAAATAATATTTTGATGGCGTTTATCTAGGATGAACCATTTAAAATTCTACCTAGTGCACTTGATTGAGCAATCTAATCTGGGTTAGTTAGATCAAGACTTAGTCTAACATTTTTGGGGTTGTTATTTTGAAAAGGTAATGTTGGTCTAGAACGTGTGACTATTTTAAGATCTTTTGAGACTCGCTATTGTCAAGAGCCTATTCTAAAAATACTTTCTTACCGAATCAAAGCTAAATTTGAATCTAACACACGACAAATTACTTTAGAGAATCAAATATTAAATTAATAATTTAAAATTTAAAAATTACACATCTCATAAAAATTATATAGTTATCTTGTATTGTATATTGAGACACATAGATAAGCAAAATATTACGACACATAAATGGAAATTATTTTTAAAAAAGTCTTTAAAAAATTATAAAGTATTTTTTTAATTAAAAATTATTTTCAAATTTGAAATTTAATGTTGGAATGATTTTTCATGATTGTCTGATTATTAAACTCTCATAAATTTTTTTAAAAACTACTTATATATTTTAAAAACATAAAGTGTTGACCAATATTTAAACTTTTGACTATTTAGGTCATTTATATATAATCCCTAAGCACTAAGGTATCTCTAACCATTGTTGATGCAATCGACCTCCTAATATTTTTATATTTAATCAACATATTTCTTCATATGATTCATATGATTAGTAGAAAGATTACTGGTGTAATCAATTCTTAAGGTTTAGTGGGAGTCAAGTAAGTTAATAAAATTGACTAAATACTTAAAAGTAGGTTGATAAGTGAGGAAATCCTAAGAAAGTGAACCTTAGATAGTGAAAATCTTGAATCTTAGCAGTGGAAGTCACAAAGGATTGAAAGAGTGAACCTTAAGCAAGAAAAAAAAACCATTGGGAAGTGAACTTTAGACAAAGGGAAGTCTTAGAGGAGTGAACTCTAAATAAGAGTGTCTTAGAAAAGTGAACCTTAGGGAAGGAGAAGTCTTGAAGCAGTAAACTCTGAGCAAGGAAAAGCCATAGGAGAGTGAACCTTGGACAAAGAGAGACATTGGAGGAGAGAACTTTGAGCAAGGCAAAGTCCAAGCTAGTCGAGGAATGAATGTTTGGCAAGAGACAAGCCTTGGAAGAGTGAACTCTAAGTAAGTAAAACTATAGTAGGTCAGGTAGATCAGATACTAGGTTTATTTATTTGTACTTAACCTTGTGATGCAGGATTAAGTTAATCAGATTCGATAAATCTGAGCGCCCTTATTAGATCTAGGCGCCTAAAAGTCCAAGAGACCAAATTGAATCTAAGCAACCGCAGTCCAAGTACAGGCTAGGTCTATATTAAGTCCAATTGTATGATGACGTGAGAATTAGAGAATGATTATTTATGGTGTTCGACCACATCAACATCCAGGTGACCGAAAGAAGAACTAGAGACTAGAGTGGGATAAAGACTAGACAAATTAGACCGATCATGAATTAGTAGGGTTTTGCTATGTCAGTATTCATGAGCCCAAAAGGAGTTCAAGTGACCAACAATGGATATGAGCCAGAGGTGTTGGATCGGATGGAGGGCGAACTAGGGGCTCCCGGAAGCCCATCTAGGTACCCATAATATGTTTATAAAAGAGAGCTAAATAGAAGCATTTGAGAATTAATCACAAGCTATCAAATATTTCTCGTTCTTATTCGCTAAGTGCTACAATGATCTAAGAAGCTTCAGGGAGAATGTTATGCATTCAGTACTTCCAGAGGCGATCAAGATTTGAGTTTATTTGTCTCATTCTTATTATTATTTATTCATTTTTTTTATTATTTTCTTCTTTAAATAGTAAAGAAATTTGTCTATCTCCGAAAGATTTTCGAAAAGGAGAAGATTTTAGTAGTTTGCGACTGAGGTATAATCGTAGAGTAGGAACTATAGGAATTGCCAAACCACATAAATACTTGTGTTCATTGTGTTTTTTTCTTTTTTCTTTTATTATTTTCTATGTACTAATTGTTTAGAAAAGAATTACTCAAATTGACAAGGACGATGTACTATTCACCCCATTTTTAGCATGTATAGGTTCTAAACCTGTATGATTAGGAAGCTTATCCTTAGAAAGTGTCAAAATTAGGGGGAGATGAACTTCTTGAAGGATTTTTTTTTTTCAAAATTAAAGGGGAGTTTTCAAAATAAGTTTGAAAAAACTATTTTCAAGATTCTTTTTTTGAAAAATGATTTAAATTTTTTTCATACATTTGAAAAATGTTTTCAAGATTAAGATTTGAAAATTCTTTTTAGTATGTTCAAAAATGTTTTGAAAAATATTTAGAAAGTATTGTTGCCAAAGGATTTTAGAAAATTTCTTGAAAATATTTTTAAAAATTATTTGAAAAAGGTTTTAGAAAATTCCTTAAAAATATTTTCAAATAATTTAAAAATGCTCTTGTGAAAATTATTTTGAAAAGAACTTTTATTTTAAAATTATATATGGAAAATAACTTTGAAAGTTTAGAAAATTTTTCGGGAAAAATCCAATGGAATCATCAAAAGGACACCCTTTTTTGATTTCTAATCAAAAGGGTGATCTACCATACTCACCCTCTATGAGAGATGACAATTCTAGTCTCTACATAAATGACGTGGTAGCTAAGGTACGACGGTATTTGTGGATAAAATATGGATCGATTTCGGATGAGGTCTAAAGTCTTTTTTTGGATTCAGATAACTCCTATGTATTTTGACCACTACGTCAAAACTCATAAAACTCCTGTGATTTGTCTCCCTCATAATGACAGTGGGATAGATCGATGAGGACCGCTAGATTGACAGTTCTAACCTTTTGCGGATGACAAATTTGTCCAATTTAAAATTTCTAATCTTGAGTCTCGTCAGTTTAAAATAGTTAACTATAAATCGGTTAAGTTTGAACTCGATCGCTATTTGTTTCAGGTAAAATAAATCTAAAATGAGGAGCTGAAGTCATTTCCACTTGCTGCTTCGAATCTTCGCAAATTCTGCTCACTCACCTATCTTCGCCAATCAACTCCACTACATTTTGTCCCTTCATCTGCCCGTCTCTCGAAGGTATGTTTGCAGTTTAGGGCGAGTTTATGATCTATGCTTTAGGGGTTGTCAAGGTTTTTTACTCAAAACTGTTACATTGACAACCATGCTCTTAATTAGGGTCTTAGATGTTCTTAATTACATTCCATTATGGTTCACGATACTAGATGAAGTACAAAGTTGATTGATCTTTGTAGTAGCAACTATGAATCCATAGCTGCCGTAAGGTTTAGCATTTAAGTTAGTTGTAACAACTACCAAATTGTAGCTGCCACATGATTTCGTTGTTATGGTAGTTGTAGCAGCTATGACATATATAGCTGCTACAAGGTTCAAGGTTTAGAGCAGTTGTAGCATCTATAAATTCATAGTTGCTACAACTACTAGGGTTTAGGGTAGTTGTAGCAGCTACAGATCCATAGATACTACAACTACAACCTTTGTAGTAGCTACGAATATGTAGCTGCTACAACTACCCTAAATCCTCATCAAAACTAACTCATAAATCATGCTAGTGTTCAAAATTAGCATTGCAATGTCTCATTATCAAGTATTTGTTTGACAGAATTAAATGGCTTCTAGTGTTTTAAGCTCTGGCTATAAAAGGTTGTTTCCCATGCATATTGTAAGAAAATGCAATGGAAAAATACCCTTCACCAATTTATGTCTTTTATATCATCAGTACAATCCAATGATCGATAAATGTAGTTGATAAGTAGAAGCCCATTTGCATGGGACATACCAAATAATCCAAATGTCAAAGGTCTTATTCAAAATATATTTGACAATTGGAACTACCAAGCTAGGTGTTTTATCTTTCAAAACCACAAGCTTAGATTCACAAAAAAAAGATGTCGCACTGATCCTTGGACTTCGGGACCATGGAGATGAAGTTCTTTTACATTTGAATGTTGCCTCCAACCAACTCTACTTTCAGTATTTTAAAGATCTTGTTCAAAGAAACAACTAGAGAAAAAGATGAGATATATCAACGACCAACCATCTCATCAATATGATCTTTTTGTGTCCCCAGGGCAACGACACAACGGTTACCCACGAGACTTTCCTCTGCAAAAGCCAAGGGTCAATTCCGCCCATCAACATCGTGCACTGTGCAGGGGAAGGAAGAAATTGCCTCGTCTGCATAGTATGGTCGACCTTTCTGGCGCCACACGAGTTTCAAACGTGCTCTGGTCGTGCGTCACCCTGATTTATCCTCGTCGACCGGTAGAAAACCTCCGTGGGACAGGACCGGTCGACTCTCAGGATTAGTGGGGGAAGAAATCGATCCCAATACCTGAGGCTAATAAAAAAATTATCTTTTTGTATTGTCAATTTTTTATTTTATGTTTTTTTTTACTACTAGCAGTGTATCTAAACTACTAGTACTATCACTAATAGATTGTGTAAATGACTCTGGATATTTTGGAAGATATAATTGGTGTAAAACTCTCTATGACTATATGACCCCTTGGAGGCCATTAGTGTGCGACTCTCATTAAGGCTGAAGCTAGAGGGCCTCGAGGGAAACCAAAATCCTATGTTGAAAGGATTTGCACAGCTCTCGGTTGTAAGTTGTTATATCTTATTGTAATTGGTTTGATCTCTATCATTCATTTGAAAATTATTTTGTCATTATTCTTATTGTATTGCAAGTATGAACATATGAATATATAAGAATCATATAATAATACAACCCACATGTCCTTCCAAGCATATGTTGATGGAAGTGGACTTCCTCACGTGTCAGTAAAATAATGAGGATGATTGGAGAAATTCCTTCAACAAGAATAATAGTTAATTTAATTCCATCAGATTTAGAGGAACATCTACTATTAAGTAATTCGATGGCAGATGTTGTAGAGTAAATTGCTTAGAACTTTACCGACCAATTTCCCGAGCAAGTTGAGCAAGCTGTAGAGGAAGTTCAATAGCAAGTTGAATGTCAATCCTGCAAAGAAAAAGATGATCAACCTGTTGAGAGACATATTTTGGTTGAGTCATTGAATAAGATGAATTAGAAACTAATTGCTTTATTAGAAAGCATAAGTTGTTCCAAGGAAAATCTTATTAAAGAGGAGAAAAGAATAAAGAAACTTCTCGATCTATTGGAGAAGAGTACAAAATTTGCATTGATGAGAACAACAAGACTATAGTCGAAAAGGATAGAATCATAGCTAAAAAGGACAATAAAATAGTAGAGCTTTAAAGTTTGTTGTAGAATAAGATAGTAGAAGAGCCCCTAGCATGCCCTAGCCACAATAAACAAGCCCTAGAGTCCATGCCAAGAAATACAAGGATAAAAAGGTGTGCTAGAAAGAGCGTTGAGGATCTTCCAACAATAATTTGTTTTGAACAAGTACCTACAAGAAAGAGAAATGATAGTAAACAAATTAAAGTCGACAATATTGTAGGGCTTGGGGAGGGGGGTTATAATACCTGTGCCTATACATGAGGCAACTAAGGGGCAAGATAAAAAGTAGTAGATTGTTCAACATGAAGAATCAGAAACCCCTACCCCATTGACCGAAGCTACCTAAAAAATATTGGGATAGTTGACATCACTAGGAGGTGGTGAATAGTGATTTGCATCAATTGTTTGATTATGTGTGCTCGTCTACAAATGATTAGTATGCAGAGAAAAGAATAACATAAAATAAAACACAAACACATAATACACCATGATTTTATATAGTTTGGAACTGTTAGAATATTCTAGGGATAATTTGATATACCTAAATATGATTAGGAATAATTATCTTATCTCTTAGGATAGAGTTTAATCTATTATTTTATTTTTTAGGATAGAGTTTGATCTATAGGCCCTATACTTTATAAATAAGGCTTCTTCTATGTAATAAAGTAGTTCGTCTTTATGAAATAACATGGTATTAGAGCCAGATTAGGTTTCCCTTTCACGGTTTTTTTCCTCTTGGCGCCCACTAGCTGCTTGCGGCCTTCCTTTGCGAATCGCGGCTTCTTCCCCACGACGTAGACGCGGCCTTCTCACGGACACGGACGAGACTTCTTCCTTCGTCGCTCCAACTGACCAGAAGCTCCTTCTTCCGTGGCATCTCCCTCGTCGCAGCAGGAATCGCGCCTCCGACCTGCTGCCCGTCGCGACTTGTTCCTTTCTCGCGTGGACGCAATCTCGTCCACGACATCCTCCAACGCGTCGAGAGTCGCCTCCAGCGCTCCTCATCCCGAGTGCTACCTCCTCATCCCGAGTGCGCGTCGGCCTCTGCTTGCGTTCTTCATCGTGGTCGAAGCAATCGGGTGGGCAAACCGATCTCCCCAGTGCTCGTCGCTTTCGATTGTAGGTTTCTGTATCGATCGTATTTTGTCAATTTGGAGGAGGAACTGCGACAGGGATTTATGTCCGTCAATCAATCAAGGGTTGGGAGGTCAGAGGCGCAACATAGGAAATCCAACAGATTGGCAGTGCTGACCAGCAAAAGGTATTAGTCAGCAGTGCCTGGAAGGGCGGCGATTCTGTCTCTCAGCCAGCTGTCCACTCGCCCTCATCTTGCGCTCCTTCTGCTTCGTCAGTCACGCCACAATTATCGACTAATCGAAGCTTCAAGAAATCAGGCAGCAAACACGACAATCAATCTACAGTAAATGCATCCTCAAGTTATGAAGCAAGCGTTTCTGTCCCTAAACCACAGAAGCATCTATCAAATAGGAAAAATGGTGATGTTTATCAATCCAACAGTGAGGAGTCCATCTCGGTACCACAGATGAAGAGGGATGCTAGTGTCTCTATCCCATATGCTCCTGCTGTGCCTGCACCAAATTCATCTGGTCTGTCAATTACTGGGATGCCTTCATTCGTACACACACAACTTCAATCTCAGAAAACACAAGTTCTGCCAAAATTTGGTGTCCCTAGTGTACAAATGCTTCGGCCGGGTCTTGCAGCCAATTCATTGCAAATGCCATTGACATTACCCATGGGGAATAACCCCCCTATTCCACAGCAAATTCTTGTTCCAAGTATTCAACCTCATAATTCCCTTAGTGCCGTTATACAAGCTGATAATTCTTTTACTGACATATCTCACTCTTCAGGTCCATGGGTACTTGACTCTGGGCTCACTGGTCATATCACTGGTAATAGATCTCTTTTTTCTTCACTATCTACTTTCGACTATTTACCATTTGTCACAATGGAAAATGGTTCTCAAATTCAGTCTTAAGGTGTCATGCCCCGAGGGAGTCCCCGCCAGACGAAAATCCGACAGCATCTCCCCTGTACGGGTGACAATACGAATCTTGAATACAAGGCGCACATGACCCACTATACATCAGCCAACATGACCGGAATATAAAACACACACATATAATATATGGGTCTCAGGCCATCAACCAAAGTAAATAAAAAGTCTACAACATCTAGACTTACCTCTTCTGTCATCTGAGCAGGAATACACAACCAAAACAAATCGAATAAAAGTCTACAAGAACATATCAAGTACCACCAAAACATCCACGAGTATATAACCAAAACACCATGTCCTACACATGTCTTCTAGTCAATATAACCAAAACCATAAAACCAATAACAAAACCTTTACGACGAGGGGGATTGACAGCTGGACTCTCCTGATAATGTCAACCTGAAATAGATGTAAAACAACGGGGTAAGTTTAACGAACTCAGCGGGTATCAAGTCAACATGCATTGTAAGATATATCTAACAATAATAATCATGCCCGTACAGTCTCATGATCAATAATAGGAAATGCAAGGAAGAAATGCGGAAAGACTGTACTTACCTGAATCTCCTATCCTGACATAGAAGTGTGAGCCAAACTAGCAGAAGTAAGGTTGTCAGATCAAATACATGATGTATCATGTATGCATGTTAATCATATGCAACATCCAAGGCAGCAACAAAAATGCAGCAAACACAAACAAATGCCATCCATGCAATATGTATCGATCTGAATGACATGGTCACCCACAGCTTCGTCGGTAGCCTCCTGCGTGATGGTGAGCCGAGTGGGTAGGGCTATGACAAGCGTATGCACTCTTCCATTCTGCTCCGGTGGCCAAAGTGGGCCAGGATCTTTGTCGGAGTACACCTATCCTTCTACCCCAAACAGAGTGGGAGAGCAAAGCTCTCATCTCCCAGTTATTGGAATGTATAATGAAAGCCTAGCTCTTTTTGTATGAACATTTTATTTTGAAATAAGAATCACATGATCATTGTTTGCACTTTATATTTATTATATGTGTGCATATTATCTAATATTTTACATTGTAGATAACATGGTGCTTGGTGTGACACAGAAGATCATGTTATCAGTCCCTTGTAGAATATAAGTAGAGGCTCACAACCAAGATGATTTTGGACAAACCATTGGCATGGTTGTAGTGTAGCTTGGTATTGTTTTGTCTTGAACATAGAGTTACACTAGTACACTTAGGTGTATTTAGCAGGACCGACATAGAGGTGATTCAATTTATTGCTGACTACATAATTGAATCGGACCTCGGATATTATGTTGTACATGCTCTTAATCCCGATATAATAATGGGCACATGTACTTAGTATTTATTTCTTTGATTTACCAAAGGGTGAGATTTAGATGGATTAAATCAATATGGCCGGTAAGTTGGGAAATAATATTATTTATATGGTGTGCCGTTGATTATAGGAGGAAACCATGTCCTATATATAGGTTGATGATGTCCCCTTGAGGAGCTCATAAGGTTCATCATGTAAACCCTGCAGGTTGACTTAGTCAACATGATGATAAGGTTGAGTGGTACTACTCAAGGAGTTAGATGTTAATTAATTGATGGTCAGTAAATCAATTAATTGACGGACATTCGATATCTTAAACACGGGGAGATGGATGTACAAATAATATATGGAGCCCATATTATCATATGGGGGTTGGCGAGGTAATTCAATGATGATCCTCTAGTGGAATGGAACATCATTGATGGATCAAGTTTGTGTGGTTCCGATCCATCGGGTGGCCAAGATCCAACTCCTCCTCATGGTCCCTATTGTAGCCTATTAACACCTCATGAAGTCTAGATCCAATGATGGAAAACAAAACTCTAGATTCGACGGTGGAGATTAAATCCCTAGATCCGACGGTTGGGATGAAACCCTAGATCCGACGGTTGGGATGAAACCCTAGATCCGACGGTTGAGATTAAATCCCTAGAACCAATGGAGGAGATTAAACCAAGGCCTAAACCTAACTCTATATATATGGGCTTAGGCTTGGGCGGCAAGGATGGATGAAAAAAAAAAGAAAAAAAAAAAACCTAATTGAGATAAGGTGGCTTGGGCGGCAAGAAATAGGAGGAGGTTAGGGTTAGGGTTTGGTTCATGGTGTTGGGCGGCAACAAGAAGAAGAAGCCTCTTCTTCTTCTTCCTAATGGTGGCCGACAACCCTTCTTCCTCCTTCCTCCTTGGTTTGGCCGGCGCCCAAGCTTCTCCCTTCCTTCTATGGCTTAGGTTGGATGGCATTAGGATAGCTTCCCTTGGTCGGCAATCAAATCCTAGTTGGGATAGGATTGGGGTTGGGCGGCTAGGGTTAGGGTTTTGGGATTAGAGTGGGCGGCAACAAGAAGATGAAGATCCTTTTCTTCTTCCTTCTAAGTGTTGGCCGGCCACTATCCTTGTTCCCTCTACCTTGGCCGGAGCTCAACCTATTCTCCTTCCTTTCATCCTTGGCCGGAAATTAGGAGAGCTTTGTCTAGGGTTTGGGCGGCAACAAGGAGAAGGATTGTTTTCCTTTCCTTTCTCCAAGTGTTGGCCGACACCCATGCCCTTGTTGTTTCTCTTTTGGTTGGTTTCCATACTCCATTTTATCTTCCTTGGCCGGCGGCAACATCGAATTTATTGACTTGGTGGCCGGTTCTAGAAAGGAAGATGAGTTTTGTTTTAGGATCTTCCTTTGTTCCTAGTGAACAAGGTAAGGAAGATTGGTGATCTAGGAGGCTTCAACTTTTGGTAGATCGTCGCCCACACGATGTCCAAAAGGAGGGAGGACATACAATAGAAGATCAAGAGGTATAACAAGAGGTATAATCTTGTTTATTTTGATTAATGTTCTTTTGTATTATGTTTATAATTGCTTTTCAATTATATGCATGTTTTGTGTGGATCCTTATCTTAGTATGTGTTGATTATACTAGTTTACATTTGTATGTATTTGTATAATCATGGACCCCGAAGATAAATACAAAAACCGGTGATCCGTCCGTTATCTCTTCCGCGGCTAACCGACTAGAAGAGTTGATTGCTTGAACAACAAGTTTGTTCAAGCGATAGCTCGAGTCGTTAGCACGACGACGAATTGGTTGTGCTTAGGAAACTCATCTCATCCGAATTAGTTTTCATTAGTGAAAATTTTAATCCGGGGACATGGGAGCCAATGGGCCTACGAGAAGCATGAGTTACCAACAATTGGTATCAGAGCTACGGTTTCCGATTTTGTGTGTTTTGGATTCGGTTACTTTCGTGCACATATCATATATTGAGTATGCCGGATAATAGTAGGATGTGCGTAGGCTAACTTTTTGGTTGCAGGCATAAGATCCGACTATTATGGCTATATGTGTGTATGTGATTGTTTGTGTGTGATTGTATGTATATCATTTGAATCCTCGGGGTTGACGAGGCTAGATTAGTATTTAATTTTTGTAATTAAATACGACATTGTTTAGCCGATCATTTTAGTTTACTTTCGATCTAGATTATTTGTACACTCCTTCGTGGAGTATAGGATCGATGGATTTAAATTAAAATAGATTATCTCGGCTCGGATCGCTTTGGTGACTTGCGCATGGGAAAAGGTGGAGCGGACGAGGTGGCGACACGACGGGACGCATATTGGAGAACAAAGTCATAATAGTTGGAAAAAATTCAGGTTTTTCCATATTTATTGCTGATTTGTTTTATATGCATGTTGTGTGTCTTGAAAATTCCTCATTTTCAATTTACTAAGTGGGAGAGGGATATTTTAATTAATTCCCGCAGCCTCCATTACAATTTGACGTGTGATGCAACAAACTTACGTGTCAGCTCTGAGTGCCTTCCTCCCTGCGGATGAGTTTGTTTGCGGATCACTAGGTCAAATAATGGTTATAGGAAATTATCTAGGAGCGTGTGTACTTCCACAGCGGTAAGGCACATAATCCGAAATAATTCCCTTAGTATCGTGTAATGGTTCACACTTAGATGCAAATAAAGGTATCCTCTCCATCGGAGTCACTGCTTTTATTTGTAGGGCCAAAGAGGAACCAACTATTAATTTTATTTGTCAAAAAGTAAGGTTGACAAGATAATAAAATTAATGGGTAAAACCTCATCTTACAAATGTAGAATTCGTATACGTCCACACAGCGTGACATGCGATATTCTCGGTGTTTTGAGGTGTTGGTTGATTTCAGAATTTTATTGTTTTGAGGAATCAATAATATTTGAAATCTAAAGTAATGATTTATGTGATTCTTAGGATTTTCAAAATGACTTTCAGTCCACTTGTTGTGATACTAAAGGAAATAAACTTACTGTACCCAAATAATGTTGATTAGAAAAGAATCTAGATATTGTCTTATCTGCTAAGGAGTACAAGTATGCACTCTTCGAAGAATGTCCTCAAGCCATGGTTGCTCAAAAAGGTTTCTACTTCTTAGCTGAAAGGCAAGAAGAAGGAGAAACAAGGTGGAGCAAATATGGTGGGAGGATCTCAGGGAGGAGTGAAGAAGTCGAAAGGCAAGTACTTCACTTACTAGCAGGATGGACATTGGAAGAAAGACTGTCCCAATCCAAAGAAGAACAAAGATATATTCTTTGAACTAGTCGTTGAAACATGATTAGCGGTCTTATCTACCAGCACCTGGTGAGTAGGTATGGGAACCGCTAATCATGTCTGCAATACTTTGCAGGGGTTCCAGGAAACCCGACAACTAGCTAAAGGGGATATTACCATTTACTTGGGCAATGCCATGAAGATGGCGGCTATTGCAGTGGGAGATGTTTTATTTATCTTTTGAGAAAAATAAAGTTTTTGGTTCTTAAGAATTTTCTTTATGTACCTTTATTTAGAAAGAATTGCTTTCGGTTTCTAAATTATGGATGGATAATCTATTCCTTTTAATGACAGATTTGTTATAAAAGGAATAGGGACATTATCTATTCAGGTACATAGATAGGAAATTTATAACTTGAACCACAAGCTCCCACAATGCAAATTCAAGTTTACAACTCATCTTCTAATTCCGATAAGAGAAAAGAACCTTCGAAGATGAACCAAACATATCTTTGGGATCTTAGGCTTGGTCATATTAACCTAAGCAGAATTCAAAGGTTGATAGCTGATGGACCTTTGGGTTCATTAGTGGTGGAGGATCTCCCAACCTGCGAATCTTGCTTGGAGGGTAAGATGACCAAGAGGCCTTTCAAGGCCAAGGGGTATAGATCCAAAGATGTGTTAGGAATGGTTCATTCTAATTTGTGTGGTCCTATGACTATATAGGCAAGAAGTAGTCTCGAATATTTCGTCTTTTTAATAGATGATTATTCAAGATATGGATGACACCACGATCTGATTGTGGTGGTAAGTACCTCTTGGGAGAGTTTAGGAACTACTTATCAGAGGTTGATATTCAATCCCAATTGTCTGCACCTGGCACACCCCAGCAGAATGGTGTAGCAGAGCGAAGGAATAGGACTCTTATGGAGATGGTTAGATCGATGATGAGTTATTCTGACTTGCCAGATTCGTTCTGGGGATATGCTCTAGATGCGGCGGTGTACATTCTGAACTTGGTTCCATCTAAATCAGTGCCTTCTACTCCCACAGAGTTGTGGACTGGGCGAAAGCCTAGTCTAAGACATATTCGGATATGGGGGAGTCCAGCACATGTGCTGAAGGCTGATGCTGATAAGTTGGAACCTCGTACAGAAGTGCGCTTGTTTGTTGGCTATCCTAGGGGAACGAAGGGTGGTTTATTTTATAGTCCTAGAGATCATAGGGTGATCGTTAGTACGAATGCCAGATTTCTAGAGGAAGACTATGTGATGAACCACAAGCCCACAAGTAGGATTGTTCTTGAGGAGTGGACAGCGGAAGTCTCGACTTCAGTACCACCGGTACAAGAGGATATACCACATGTCACTGCACCGCTTGTCACAGAGGATACACAGGTGATACCTCGTCGTAGTGGGAGGGTTGTGAGACAACCTGATAGATTCATGTTCTTGGAAGAATCTTCCGATTTGGTCCCTGGCGAACATGAACCTGATCCCTGGACATATGACGAGGCAATCCAAGATAAAGATGCAACATCTTTGCAAAGTGCAATGAATACTGAGATTGAATCTATGGATTCAAATCAGGTCTGGGAGCTCTTATGCATAGCAGCTCATATGGATTATGAGGTGTGGCAGATGAATGTCAAGACAGCTTTCCTTAATAAAAGTCTTGAGGAGAACATCTATATGAAGCAACCAGAGGGATTCATTGCTAAGGGCAAAGAGCATCTTGTATGTAAGCTTAATCGGTCCATTTATGGATTGAAACAAGCTTCGAGGTCTTGGAACATCCGCTTTGATGAGGTAAATCCAGACTTATGGATTTATTCAAAGTCCGGATGAGTCTTGTATATACAAGAGATGTGACGAAAATGTAGTGGTATTTCTTGTACTATACGTAGATAAAATTTTGATAGTTGGCAACAATATCAAAGTGTTATCAGACGTAAGGGTATGGTTGTCCAAACAGTTTTGAAGGACTTGGGAGAAGTGGGACACATCCTTGGGATCAAGCTTAGTGTGCTAATCCCAAGCTTCATACATAGACACGATTATGGATCGTTTTATCATGCAAAACTCCAAGAAAGGTTTTCTACCTTTCATGCATGGAGTTCCTTTATCTAAGGAGATGTGTCCTAGATCATCTGAGGAGATAGAGGAGATGAAGGCGGTTCTTTATGCTTCGGCAGTAGGAAGCCTCATGTATACGATGCTATGTACGAGACCCAATATCTGCTATAATGTGGGCATGGTCAGCAGATATCAGAGTAATCCAGGACAGGGACATTGGACTGCGGTAAAGCATATATTGTAGTGCCTGAGAAGGACTAAGGATTATATGCTAGTTTACCGGGCAGACCAATTACTCCCTGTGGGTTACACGGATTCCGATTTTCAATCTGATAGGGATAACAGTAAGTCTACCTCAGGTTTTGTGTTTACTTTGGGAGGTGGAGCCATTGTATGGAGGAGTGTCCAGCAGAAATGCGTGGCGGACTCCACCATGGCAGCTGAGTATGTGGCAGCCTCTTAGGCGGCCAAAGAAGCTGTGTGACTCAGGAACTTCCTGATGGACTTAGATGTGATTCCTGGTTTGCCCAGAAATATCATAATTTATTGTGATAATAATGGTGCAATTGCAAACTCGAAGGAACCACGAGCCCATAAGGTAAGTAAATGTATAGAGCGCAAGTACCACCTGATACGAGAAATTGTAAAGGAGGTAGAAGTTGCTGTCGCCTAGATTGCATCAGAGGATGACCTGGTAGACCCTTTCACTAAGGCCCTTCTAGTGAGAGCTTTGATAGGCATGTGGAGGGAAGGGGAATCAGATGTATGGCAGTGTGATGACAGCATAGTCTTTTAGTATAAGTGGGAGATTGTTGGAATGTATACTGAAAGCCTAGCTCTTTTTGTATGAACATTTTATTTTGAAATAAGAATCACATGATCATTGTTTGCACTTTATATTTATTATATGTGTGCATATTGTCTAATATTTTACATTGTAGATAACATGGTGCTTGGTGTGGCACAGAAGATCATGTTATCAGTCCTTGTAGAATATAAGTAGAGGCTCACAACCAAGATGGTTTTGGACAAACCATTGGCATGGTTGTAGTGTAGCTTGGTATTGTTTTGTCTTGAACATAGAGTTACACTAGTACACTTAGGTGTATTGAGCAGGACCGACATAGAGGTGATTCAATTTATTGCTGACTACATAATTGAATCGGACCTCGGATATTATGTTGTACATGCTCTTAATCACGATATAATAACGGGCACATGTACTTAGTATTTATTTCTTTGATTTACCAAAGGGTGAGATTTAGATGGATTAAATCAATATGCCCGGTAAGTTGGGAAATGATATTATTTACATGGTGTGCCGTTGATTATAGGAGGAAACCGTGTCCTATATATAGGTTGATGATGTCCCCTTGAGGAGCTCATAAGGTTCATCATGTAAACCCTGCAGGTTGACTTAGTCAACATGATGATAAGGTTGAGTGGTACTACTCGATGAGTTAGATGTTAATTAATTGATGGTCAGTAAATCAATTAATTGACGGACATTCGATATCTTAAACACGGGGAGATGGATGTACAAATAATATATGGAGCCCATATTATCATATGGGGGTTGGCGAGGTAATTTAATGATGATCCTCTAGTGGAATGGAACATCATTGATGGATCAAGTTTGTGTGGTTCCGATCCATCTGGTGGCCAAGATCCAACTCCTCCTCATGGTCCCTATTGTAGCCTATTAACACCTCACGAAGTCTAGATCCAATGATGGAAAACAAAACTCTAGATCCGACGGTGGAGATTAAATCCCTAGATCCGACGGTTGGGATGAAACCCTAGATCCGACGATTGGGATGAAACCCTAGATCCGACGGTTGAGATTAAATCCCTAGAACCAATGGAGGAGATCAAACCAAGGCCTAAACCTAACTCTATATATATGGGCTTAGGCTTGGGCGGCAAGGATGGATGAAAAAAAAAAGAAAAAAAACCCCTAATTGAGATAAGGTGGCTTGGGCGGCAAGAAATAGGAGGAGGTTAGGGTTAGGGTTTGGTTCATGGTGTTGGGCGGCAACAAGAAGAAGAAGCCTCTTCTTCTTCTTCCCAATGGTGGCCGGCAACCCTTCTTCCTCCTTCCTCCTTGGTTTGGCCGGCGCCCAAGCTTCTCCCTTCCTTTTATGGTTTAGGTTGGATGGCATTAGGATAGCTTCCCTTGGGAGGCAATCAAATCCTAGTTGGGATAGGATTGGGGTTGGGCGGCTAGGGTTAGGGTTTTGGGATTAGGGTGGGCGGCAATAAGAAGATGAAGATCCTTTTCTTCTTCCTTCTAAGTGTTGGCCGGCCACTATCCTTGTTCCCTCTACCTTGGCTAGAGCTCAACCTATTCTCCTTCCCTTCATCCTTGGCCGGAAATTAGGAGAGCTTTGTCTAGGGTTGGGCGGCAACAAGGAGGAGGATTGTTTTCCTTTCCTTTCTCCAAGTGTTGGGCGGCGCCCATGCCCTTGTTGTTTCTCTTTTGGTTGGTTTCCATAGTCCATTTTATCTTCCTTGGCCGGCGGCAACATCGAGTTTATTGACTTGGTGGCCGGTTCTAGAAAGGAAGATGAGTTTTGTTTTAGGATCTTCCTTTGTTCCTAGTGAACAAGAAACAGAAGATTGGTGATCTAGGAGGCTTCAACTTTTGGTAGATCGTCGCCCACACGATGTCCAAAAGGAGGGAGGACATACAATAGAAGATCAAGAGGTATAACAAGAGGTATAATCTTGTTTATTTTGATTAATGTTCTTTTGTATTATGTTTATAATTGCTTTTCAATTATATGCATGTTTTGTGTGGATCCTTATCTTAGTATGTGTTGATTATACTAGTTTACATTTGTATGTATTTGTATAATCATGGACCCCGAAGATAAACACAAAAACCGGCGATCCGTCCGTCGTCTCTTCCGCGGCTAACCGACTAGAAGAGTTGATTGCTTGAACAATAAGTTTGTTCAAGCGATTGCTCGAGTCGTTAGCACGACGACGAATTGGTTGTGCTTAGGAAACTCATCCCATCCGGATTAGTTTTCATTAGTGAAAATTTTAATCCGGGGACATGGGAGCCAATGGGCCTACGAGAAGCATGAGTTACCAACAATTGGTATCAGATCTACGGTTTTCGGTTTTGTGTGGTTTGGATTCGGTTACTTTTATGCACATATCATATATTGAGTATGCCGGATAATAGTAGGATGTGCGTAGGCTAACTTTTTGGTTGCAGGCATAAGATCCGACTATTATGGCTATATGTGTGTATGTGATTGTTTGTGTGTGATTGTATGTATATCATTTGAATCCTCGGGGTTGACGAGGCTAGATTAGTATTTAATTTTTGTAATTAAATACGGCATTGTTTAGCCGATCATTTTAGTTTACTTTCGATCTAGATTATTTGTACACTCCTTCGTGGAGTATAGGATCGATGGATGTAAATTAAAATAGATTATCTCGGCTCGGATCGCTTTGGTGACTTGCGCATGGGAAAAGGTGGAGCGGACGAGGTGGCGACACGACGGGACGCATATTGGAGAACAAAGCCATAATAGTTGGAAAAAATTCTGTTTTTTCCATATTTATTGCTGATTTATTTTATATGCATGTTGTGTGTCTTGAAAATTCCTCATTTTCAATTTACTAAGTGGGAGAGGGATATTTTAATTAATTCCCGCGGCCTCCATTACAATTTGACGTGTGATGCAACAAACTTGCGTGTCGGCTCTGAGTGCCTTCCTCCCTGCGGATGAGTTTGTTTGCGGATCACTAGGTCAAATAATGGTTATAGGAAATTATCTAGGAGTGTGTGTACTTCCACAGCGGTAAGACACATAATCCGAAATAATTCCCTTAGTATCGTGTAATGGTGCACACTTAGATGCAAATAAAGGTATCCTCCCCATCGGAGTCACTGCTTTTATTTATGCACTCTTCCATCACTGCTCCCGAGTGACCGTGTGGACAGGATGCTGTCGGAGTACACCTATCCTTCTACCCCAAACAGAGGGAGAGCAAAGCTCTCATCTCCCAGTGTCATAGACCAAAGGAGGGATCCTTGCCCGCTACCACGCTGCCTCACCGCTACCCATGAGCGGACCAACGGAGCCTGACAGAGCTACTGCACACACCCTCCAGATGTACCACTAACCCATGAGTGGCTATGTGTGCAGATTATGTAACTGGCTGCGAGCTCAACTACAAAGGAACCCCGACTAGCCAACATGCAATCATGAAAGATGGTGCATGACACTAAAGCATGTAACACCAACCAAAATACGTCTCCAAATAATATGCACAAAAAAAGAGAGTACATATCAGTGACCTAGGTATACAAGGAAAGTATATCTAAAAGCTAATCAAGTGCATGTCACAACTCCCAAAATAAGTACACATGGAAGGTATCAAGATAATATCGACTAAGATAGAAATGCATGCATCAGGTATGACACAGTGACATACAAGGGCAGATAAGACATAAAAATTACTGTGAGCTATAGCCAACTAAGCATATCAACATGACAATATCTAAAAGATAAATCAAAGTACCCGCCTACTAAAATGCTCGAAATAATGTAATCTTCACGCCCGTGGACTTGTCTCGTGATCGAAACCTGCATAAAACATAATATACTCAGATTATATTGCCAACCCTAATATCAAGTCCAAAACCTAATGGATTAAGCTATCCACTTAACCGATCACTCACTGCCGTCATATATCCACACAATAACAGGACCCATAACCATCCCTCCGATCACACTCATTCACAGCCTCCCTCATTGAACTCACGCAGTTACACGACAGAAATCTCCTTGCTCACAGTCGCACAGTCAAATCCACCGAAGGAATCCACACACAACAAATGCAAAATTCCCAAACTTAACAGATGAAAGGAAATGGGTAGATCAGACTTACCAGCCGTTGGAACCTCCACCGGCAGAAGTTTCCCAATTCTGTTCACCGGTGCAAATCTCGACTGCCCTAAACCACTGCCCAAACACACAGATCCCTTTCATCAAAGGAAAACACATTTAGGACTCAGATCCCGTCCAAGGTAAGGAGAAAATCGATGCTTACCTATTCCTGATGACAAGTGGCAGTGGAACCCTGCACCCGGCAGCCCTCTGCTGCTGCGACAATGTCGTCGTTCTGATCACGCAAAGCGATCGATGAGGTCTCAAAAAAGAGGCACCAAGGGAACCACCGGCCGGAGCGTTCAGCCGTCGCCGACGCAACCTCCTTGCCATGCCCGCTCGCCGTCGGCTCGTCTATGGGCAGCGTCAAGGTCGGTCGCCGCCACTGGCCATGAGGATGAAGGAACGAGAGGGAGAAAAGGAAGGCTGGCCGAGAGACAGAGGTGCAGTGAGGGAGAAAATCGCCAAGAAAACTGCTCGTGAGGGAGAAAGGAAAGAGATAGGGAGGAATCGCGATGAGAACGAGAGTCGCATAAAGGAGCGATATCGGGTGCGGCGGGGAAGAAATAAAACCAAAGAAACAGGAATAATTTAGGTCGGTTTAAGTAATGGACCGGTCCAATTAAATCAACCCTAACCCTAGATTAGGTTTTAATTAATCCCTAACCATCTCCATTTATTTAGTATTTTTAAATTTCCGTATTTAATGTGTTGGGTTTCCGGCACCGCGGCGTGTGTATGTTCGATCATGTTTCGTAAACATGAGCACAGCGGAAGCAATAAAAATAATAAATACTCCTATTTATTACAACACACACAACACACGCATGCTATTACAACAAGTGTAGACATAACCGTAAATTAAAATTGCAATAAAAGGAAATTAAACTACGTTATACCTTTCGTATGACGTGTAGCGGGAACGGCATCAACCGGAACGATTCTCGTAAGAATCGTCTCTATCCGTATCCACGCCGAGCTCCTCGGGATGACTTCGCCAAGCCACGAGCTTCGTCTTCGTACGGGTTACTAGCCTCGTGTTGAAGACGATGTGATCGAGAGATGATCACGGTCCGAATCCAAATTCGGACCTAAAGACAAGTCCTCAAGACTTGCTTCTCCGGAGAGGTATTCGTCAACCGATTGACGAATCCTTCGTCCTCCACCTCAGAGGATTACCGGAGATCAAATCCCCGGTATGTTATCCGCTGTCGGAGCACTAACCGTTGTCCAAACGACGCTCCGACGAGAGGAGAAGAAGCTGTCCAGAAAACTGGACAGCTTGGTGGAGGAGTAGGCGCCGGCCAAAACCAAGGAAGCAAAGTGCTCACCTTGATGCCAAACCTAAGGAGGATGACCGGAACTCTTCCGGCAGCAGCTCGACGCCGGAGAGGAAGGAAGCAACCTTACGGCTGGCGGTTGGAGGACCTGGGCTGCAGCCTGGAGTTGGGCGCATTAGGTTTAGGGTTAGGGTTTAATCCCTATTTTATAGAGAACTAATTCTCTTCATGGTTAATGGATCATATCCATAAAGCCCGTTAACCCGCTCCATTAAGATAAGTTAAAATAAACCAAACCATGATGGTTTATTTTAAGTTAAAACGAACCGAACCAACCTTTGGTTCATTCGTTTAATATAAACCAAACCCTTTGGTTTATTCTCATCCATTGGATTAGGACCAAACCATTTTGGTCCATCCATTATGTCTTCATAAGACACGGCCCATCCACGCTTCCATTGCGACTGAAACAATTTCATGCTCGCTTTATGTTTGGTCCAACCAAACATAGTTTCTCTCGATCTGAGAATCCCATTCTCAAGCTCGTTTTAAATCCTTTGGATTACACTCGTTGTGCGTGTGACCAAATAGGTTCTCGGTTTATGTTGGCCGTCTATAATTAACCATTAATTATAGAACGATCATGAGTGGCACCTAGTAGTACATCATGATCCCCAATTAACCGAAAAGATCAACGGTTGATCCAGAACTATTTCTGAAACCCTTCAGTAGCTTGAATGAATCGTGCCCCATTCCCTTCACTCATCTTATACCCACTTGGTTCAGGACATGGTCTATTGTGTCAGTCCCCACTAGGCTGACTACGTCACACCTAGCCCAAGTATCATTTCCTCGTCCTACGGATTCTAGTTACTCCACATGTATCGAAGAGTACCTTACTCTAAACATGTAATGCTTTGGCCAAAGACTTTAGTAACAATCCGACGAGAGGCCATAGGTATACATCTCCTCGCAAGGAGTGGTGAATCCTTTATAGGCTAATCAAACACCTTCGATCACTTCGACTTATACCCAATCATCCCGGGTCCACATCTCCTTAGAGATGTTTGCTTAAGATGTCAAAGCATAAGTCTCTATGATCAAGATGACTTGAGTACCGCAAGTCAAAGGAACATCGCACTTAAGTCACAGTAAGAACTTCATTGACATATCTATATATGCAGAAAACCATATGAAGTCTTACGGTTGGTCACTCCAATGAACTAGTTACCATAACTAGCATCCACGATTAACTCCGGACATCACTATGTCTCCAGCCAGTGAGAATCACCTGCTTGGATACACCAAGGAGTATACCTCGTGCTAGTCTCGACAGAATTGATGGTGTCCAAATCCATCAATTCATCGACTAGGGATAATTCCGATACATCACAATTACACATGTAGAGATACTCACTAGTTGTGATCCAATCACAAATTCTCTCATGCTGTGAATCGTATCGTGGACATTCAGTAAATGAGTTTAAGATCCAATCAAATACATAAAATATGTATACTCAAATAGTGAATCTTCATTTATCATATAAATGGTTCATACATAAGGCGATTGCCTTAGGACATCTCTCATATATTACTAACAGACTCCCACTTGGCCTAATGCCAATCGCTACGGTATCCAATACCATAGTCTCTAACATGACCCTCAAACTTGCTTTGAGGTAATGCTTTAGTCAAGGATCCGCTAAGTTCCTTTCAGGAATTTTCTCGATTTGTATTTCGTTCCTCACGATGATCTCTCGATAAGATGATAGCGGCGGCACATGTTTGGATCGTTGATGAGACCTTGGCTCTTTCGTCTGTAATTGCTCCATTGTTGTCGCAGTAGTCCGGTAGTGCTTCAACAATGTCCGGAATCACACCAAGTTCATGAACGAACTTCTTGATCCAAACCGCTTCCTTTGCTGCTTCCGAAGCTGCAATTTATTTTGCCTCGATGGTAGAATCCGCTACCTCTTGTTTGGAACTTTTCCAACTCATGCGCCCCATTCAAGGTGAACACGTATCGGTGAGACAGAATCATCCTTGTCTGCATGCGGCCGCATCCGTATACCCGTATCACCATGTCCCTTCTCCATATATTAGGAACACATCCTTAGTTCTTCTTAAGTACTTAAGGATCGTCTTATGATAGCCCAATGATCCATTCTGGATCGGTGGTATCTGCTCGTGACACTCAGAGCATACGATACATCGGGCCTCGTACATAACATAGCATACATGATAGATCCTATTGCGGATGCATAGGGAATCTTACTCATGCAAATCCTCTCGTCTTCTGTGCGCGGACACATAGACTTTGAAAGGTGTACCCCATGCCTGATTGGTAAGAAACCTTTCTTGGATTGACATGCTAAACCTCTTTGCTTTTCGGTCTATATATGTAGACTGCGAAAGACCAAGCAACCGTTTCGATCTATCTCTATAGATCATAATCCCGAGGATGTAGGTTGCTTCTTCCAGGTCTTTCATGGAGAATGTCTTGGATAACCAAACCTTCACTAACTGTAATATTGAGACATAGTTTCCTATAAGTAATATGTCATCGACATACAATACTAGGAACACGACTGCACTCCCACTAACCTTCTTGTACACACAAGGTTCGTCTGGATTTTGTGAGAAATCAAACTTTTTGATCGTCTCATCAAAACGGATATTCCAGCTCCTGGATGCTTGCTTCATCCATAAATGGATCGTCGCAATTTGCATACCTTGGTTTTATCAACCGATGTGAAACCCTCAGGCTGTATCATATACACGTCCTCGAGCAGGTTTCCATTAAGGAAAGCTGTTTTCACATCCATCTGCCATATCTCATAATCATAATGAGCCGCTATGGCCAGGAGCATGTGAATGGATTTAAGCATAGCTACAGGCGAATAGGTTTCGTCATAATCAACACCTTGTTTTTGACGATATCCTTTCGCCACCAATCTAGCCTTATAGGTAATCACATTACCATCCATGTCGGTTTTCTTCTTGAAAACCCACTTGCACCCTATAGGCTTTATGCCTTGGTGGGTCAACCAAGTTCAAACTTGGTTTTCGTACATGGAATCCATTTCGACTTCATGGCACCAAGCCACTTATCCCTTCTGAACTTGTCGGCACTTCTTCATAAGCTGGTAGGCTCCTCATCATCAATGAGTAACACGTCGTCGTTCGATTAAACTACGAAATCCATATCTCTCGGGAATGTTGCGTGTTCTACGGATCTACGAAGATGTGGTGTTACAATAAGTCCAGTAGATTGCTCATCACTATGAGTTATGTCATTTGTTGTGCTTCACCGGTATCTCATTAATGTCTATTTGAGTCTCTAGAGCCTCCTCAAGCTCGGCGACACTCCCACTTTTTCTTTGCAAGAGAAACTCTTTCTCTAGAAACACACATGCCTTGAAACAAACACCTTTTGTTCCACAGGATGATAGAATTGGTAACCCCTTGTTTCCTTAGGGTATCCAATAAATAGACATTTATCGGACTTAGCATCCGGTTTATGCGTCTGATCAGCTTCACATAAGCGAGACAACCCCATATCTTCAAGTAAGATACATGAGGTTTCTTACCATTCCATATCTCATATGGAGTAGTTGAGACTACCTTGGTAGGCATTACATTTAACAAGTAAGCAATGTATGCAAGTGCATAACCCCAAAAGGACTTGGGAAGAGTCGCATGATTCATCATTGACGACCATGTCCAACAAGGTCGATTCGCCTCTCGGATACACCATTATCTTTGTGGTGTATAGGCGGAGTCCATTGAGACAATATGCCATTGTCTCTTAGATAATCAAGAAACTCTTGACTTAAGTATTCACCACCTCGATCCGATCAGTATTTTAATACTTTTGTCATGTTGTTTCTCTACTTCATTTCTGAATTCTTTGAACCTTTCAAAGGCTTCAGACTTGTGTTTCATCAAGAACACATACCCAAACCGTGAGTGATCATCGGTGAAGGTAATGAAGTAGCTATAGCCTCCTAATGCTTGAGTTGACATAGGTCCACATACATCAGTATGTACTAAACTTAGTAACTCTCCCACTCGTTCACCTTTTCCCGTAAAGGGTAACTTAGTCATCTTGCCTTTTAAGCATGATTCGCATGTATCGTATGAATCCAATTCAAACGATTCCAGAATTCCACATCGGTGTAATTCGGACATGCGTTTCTTGCTTATATGGCCAAGACGACAATGCCACATATAGGAGTCTATGTGATTATCCTTTCGAGCACGCGTGTTGCTCGCTTCGATATTGAAAATGTCACTGGATACGTCCAACGTATAAATGCCATTACTCAAAGTTCCAGTTCCATAAAGTACGCCATTCAAAGTTATATAACAACAATTGTTACTAAACGTTAAATGGAAACCATTTCTATTTAAGCGAAATAGAAACAATGTTCTTTAGAGAAGGAACATAATAGCAATTGTCCGGTTCAAGACTAGTCCACTAGGGAGCTTCAAAAATAAGTTCGATGGCGGCCGCTGACCTTTGCTCCATTGCCAACCCCCTCGACAAGTCTTCTTCTATTCCTTAGCCTGTATGTCATTACATATATGTGAGCCACACCCGGTATCCAATACCCAAGTGTCTAAGGAAATAGAATGACAATCAATAACGAAGATACGAAGAGGATGGGGCATCGGATGCCTTCTTCTTCTTCATGGACTCAAGATAAATCTTGCGATTTCTTCGCAGTGGCCTTCCTTGCCACAGTGATGGCAAGTGCCCTTTTCTTATTTATTCGCCTTCTTTGCCTTTTTCTTTCCTTTCTTACATTCTTTTGCCTTCCTCTTAGAACCTTTCTTTGAGGAATCAACTATGAGAACCGCCTTCTCCTCATGCTTCACAGAAGGCTCCACAGTCTTCAGCATATTGAGGAGCTCGGGAATGGTGGATTCCAATTTGTTCATCCGATAGTTCATCACAAATTGCGAGAAACTCTTGGGCAAACAATGCAGAATTAAGTCAATACTTAACTCATGATCCATCACAAAACCGAGGGTAGCTCGCGGCTCGATGTTCGCGTTCAGCTTTAGCACAAAGCGTACTCTGAGAACCTTCTTGCATCTTCGTGGTGAAGAGGAGCCTAGAGACCTCGAACCTTTCGGATCTCGCTTGCTCATCGAACAACTCATGAAGATGGAAGACCATAGTGTTAGCATCCATATGCTCATGCTGCTTCTGCAGCTCGGGTACCATCGCCGCTAGCATGATGCAACTCGCCAGCTCAGAATCTGCCACATGCTTCTGATAGACCAACATTTGGTCTGGAGTTGCATCGTCCTTAGGACGGTCAGGAAGAGGCTCTTTAAGGACATATGCAAGCTTTTCCGCCTTGAGAACAATTCTCAGGTTTCTAAGCCAGTCCAGG
The DNA here is from genome assembly GCA_025175895.1 of Wurfbainia villosa. NCBI lineage: Eukaryota > Viridiplantae > Streptophyta > Magnoliopsida > Zingiberales > Zingiberaceae > Wurfbainia > Wurfbainia villosa. The sequence goes on from CM046006.1 coordinate 41,002,406, forward strand.
AAGTTAGACCTAGTCAGTTTGTTCGAATCCAAAATAGTGCGCAAATTCAAAGACGTCATGATCAATTTATTGACCTAGAAATACAAAACGAGCATATATGAGAAAATGATTTTAAAATGCATCAATATACATTTATAAATCCCATTCATTTTTAATTTCAAAAACCTCAAAATCACTTGGAGATTGTAGGTTCATCTCGAATGGGTTGATATCCATCATAGTTATGAATAACCTTGGAGAGTCCAACAAGTCATTCATAACTACAATGGTAGGTATCAAATATACCGATTGCATATCATGTATATACAACTATCACAATGTGCTATCAACTAATTGAATGTTCACACATACATCGGGTTGTTAACACATTAACAAGTATGCATCATATGCATAGCACCCAACTTCACCTCCCTTAACATCGACCTTGGAGAGAGTCCAACAAGCCGATGCTCCAGGTTAAAGCCAACCCATTAATCAAGAATAGTTTTAATATGGTTAGAGCGCATTCAACCAATTAGCCCAGCTTGGAGAGAGTCCAACAACCAAAGCTAACGATTGACCTCTGACTCTTACCATATTAGTATTAAACTATTCCATGGTTTGAACATGTTCGGGTTCGAGCCGGGCTTGGTGAGAGTCCAACAACCCAAACAAGAAACGGAACTCTGGTTCTAACCATATTAATGGAAGGTGTAGGCTTTAATATTGAGTAAGGGTTTTTATGTCTCATCCTCTTTGCATGCAAATAACTATTATCTACATGGCATGGCATACATGGCATACATCTACATGTCACGACACGCATGGCATTATGTTATGCATCTAATGCAACTACATGTCATACAATTATGTCATGTACAATATTTCCTTATATGTCATAACTATTTATGGAAATAAAATATGTTTAAGATTTGATTCTCCAAATCAAATCATAATTAAATTAGGAAACAAATTTCCAAATCTAATCACATATTTTATTCATGGAATTATTTGATTAAGGAAAATCTATTTAGAAACCAATTTCCTAAATCTTCAAAACTACTTATGGAAATAAAATATTTTAAAGATTTGATTTCCCAAATCAAATCAAGATTAAATTAGAAACAAATTTCCAGAATCTAATCAAATATTTTATTTATGGAAAATATCAATTTCCATAAATACTTCCAACTTTCCAAAAGTGGAAGATTTCCATAAATACTTCTAGACTTTCCAAAATTAAAAAATTTCCATAAATACTTCTAAATTTCCAAAATTTAGAAAATTTCCAGAAATACATTATGACTATCAAAACCAATTTTACGATTATGTGAAACACAACTGGGCTCTGATACCTTTGTTGGGTTTCGCCGGCGTGTGTGTTCGATCATGTTTTAGTAAACATGAGCACAGTGAAGCAATAAAATAATAAATACTCCTATTTATTACACACACACAACACACGCATGCTATTACAACAAGTGTAGACATAACCGTAAATTAAAATTTGCAATAAAGGAAATTAAACTACGTTATACCTTCCGTATGACGTGTAGCGGGAACGGCATCAACCGGAACGATCCTCGTAAGAATCGTCTCTATCCGTATCCACGCCGAGCTCCTCGGGATGACTCCGCTAAGTCACGAGCTTCGTCTTCGTACGGGTTACTAGCCTCGTGTTGAAGACGACGTGATCGAAGATGATCACGCGGTCGAATCCAAATTCGGACCTAAAGACAAGTCCTCAAGACTTGCTTCTCCGGAGAGGTATTCGTCAACCGATTGGCGAATCGCCGTCCTCCACCTCAGAGGATTACCGGAGATCAAATCCCGGTATGTTCCGCTGCCGGAGCACTAACCGTCGTCCAAGCGGCGCTCCGGCGAGAGGAGAAAAGCTGTCAGAAAACTGGACAGCTTGGTGGAGGAAAGCGCCGGCCAAAACCAAGGAAGCAAAGTGCTCACCTTGATGCCAAACCTAAGGAGGATGGCGGAACTCTTCCGGCAGCAGCTCGACGCCGGCGAGGAGGAAGGAAGCAACCTTCTGGACGCCTTGGGTTGGAGGACCTTTGGGCTGGGCGGCGGCACTTGGAGTTAGGCGAATAGGAGAGGGATTTAGGGTTAGGGTTTAATCCCTATTTTATAGAGAACTAATTCTCTTAATGGTTAATGGATCATATCCATAAAGCCCGTTAACCCGCTCCATTAAGATAAGTTAAAATAAACCAAACCATGATGGTTTATTTTAAGTTAAATCGAACCGAACCAACCTTTGGTTCATTCGTTTAATATAAACCAAACCCTTTGGTTTATTCTCATCCATTGGATTAGAACCAAACCATTTTGGTCCATCCATTATGTCTTCATAAGACACGGCCCATCCACGCTTCCATTGCGACTGAAACAATTTCATGCTCGCTTTATGTTTGGTCCAACCAAACATAGTTTCTCTCGGTCTGAGAATCCCATTCTCAAGCTCGTTTTAAATCCTTTGGATTACACTCGTTGTGCGTGTGACTAAATAGGTTCTCGGTTTATGTTGGCCGTCTATAATTAACCATTAATTATAGAACGATCATGAGTGGCACCTAGTAGTACATCATGATCCCCAATTAACCGAAAAGATCAACGGTTGATCCCGAACTATTTCTGAAACCCTTCAGTAGCTCGAATGAATCGTGCCCCATTCCCTTCACTCATCTTATACCCACTTGGTTCAGGACATGGTCTATTGTGTCAGTCCCCACTAGGTCGACTACGTCACACCTAGCCCAAGTATCATTTCCTCGTCCTACGGATTCTAGTTACTCCACATGTATCGAAGAGTACCTTACTCTAAACATGTAATGCTTTGGCCAAAGACTTTAGTAACAATCCGACGAGAGGCCATAGGTATACATCTCCTCGCAAGGAGTGGTGAATCCTTTATAGGCTAATCAAACACCTTCGATCACTTCGACTTATACCCAATCATCCCGGGTCCACATCTCCTTAGAGATGTTTGCTTAAGATGTCAAAGCATAAGTCTCTATGATCAAGATGACTTGAGTACCGCAAGTCAAAGGAACATCGCACTTAAGCCACAGTAAGAACTTCATTGACATATCTATATATGCAGAAAACCATATGAAGTCTTACGGTTGGTCACTCCAATGAACTAGTTACCATAACTAGCATCCACGATTAACTCCGGACATCACTATGTCTCCAGCCAGTGAGAATCAGCTGCTTGGATACACCAAGGAGTATACCTCGTGCTAGTCTCGACAGAATTGATGGTGTCCAAATCCATCAATTCATTGACTAGGGATAATTCCGATACATCACAATTACACATGTAGAGATACTCACTAGTTGTGATCCAATCACAAATTCTCTCATGCTGTGAATCGTATCGTGGACATTCAGTAAATGAGTTTAAGATCCAATCAAATACATAAAATATGTATACTCAAATAGTGAATCTTCATTTATCATATAAATGGTTTATACATAAGGCGATTGCCTTAGGACATCTCTCATATATTACTAACATAATGTTCTCCCACACTAATAAAAATTTGGGCCCCAAATTTCCCACTCAAATGTATCATGAGTAAGAGACATCACACTTAAGTAGCACAAGTACTGAAAGTATATTTCACGTACCTTAAGTAAACAGGTGGGGGTATTGAGCTATGATCTTTTCCTCAAGCTCCCAAGTAGCCTCCTCATCGGTGTGGTGACTCCACCCGACTTTAACAAGTCGCACAGTCTTGTTCTGCAACTGTCATTTTTTGTGATCCAGAATCCGTACCGGAATCTCTTCGTAAGTAGCATCAGGTTGAATGAAACTTGACACATCTGACAGAATATGTGTAGGGTCTGACACATACTTCCTCAGTATGGACACATGAAACACATCATGAATACTCGTCAAAGATGGTGGTAGCGCTGGCGGTAAGCGACTGCTCCAATCCTCTCCAAAATCTTGAAAGACCCAATGTACCTTGGAGCTAGCTTACCACGGAGTCCAAATTTCTTCACCCCTTTCGTGGGTGAAACTCGCAAGAATACATGGTCACAAATAGAGAACTCCAGAGGTCTCCATTTTTGATCGACATAACTCTTCTGATGATCCTGCACCTCTGCCATCCTTCGTCTAATAGTACGGACCAACTCTGCCTCATGCTGAGCTCTCTGGGGTCCTAGCAACTGGGCCTCCCCAACCTCCTCCCAGAGGGTGGGTGTACAACACTGTCTACCATACAATACTTCAAACGGGGCTATTTGGATAGCCGAATAATAGCTATTGTTGTAGGCGAATTCCACTAATGGCAAGTGGTCCTTCCAGTTGCCCCCAAAATCCATAACACAGGACCTCAGCAAGTCCTCTAGAGTCTGAATGGTCTGCTCAGACTATCCATCGGTCTAAGGATGGAATGCTGTACTAAAACAGAGCTGTGTGCCTAAGGCCTGCTGCAGACTTTGCCAGAATCGGGACGTGAACCGGGGATCTCTATCTAATATAATGCTCGAAGGAACACCATGTAATCTGATGATCTCCCGACAATATAACTCTGTCAAACGATCCAAAGAGTCGGTCTTCTGAATCGCTAAGAAGTGCGCGGATTTGGTTAGTTGGTCAATGACTACCCAAATTGCGTCATAGCCTTGACGTGTCCTAGGAAAACCCACCTCAAAGTCCATGGTAATGTGATCCCACTTCCACTCGGGAATAGGAACCACTGAAGTAGTCCGGCTGGTCTCTGGTGCTCAGCTGTCACCTGTTGACAAACTAGACATCTAGCTACAAAATCTGCGATGTCTTTCTTCATGTTGTTCCACCAATACAAATGCCTTAAATCTTGATACATGCGGGTTCTACCTGGGTGGATCGCAAATCGAGAGCGATGAGCCTCCTGAAGTAACTATTCTATGACTGGGTGAGACTGAGGTACGCATAATCTGCCCTGGAAATAAATAATACCTTCGTCATCTCGGGCGAACTCAGTCTGCTGTCTAGAGGTTATCTGACTGCCAATGAACCGTAAGTCCTGATCACCGGCCTGAGCCTCTCGGACTCTCGTCCTAATAGATGACTGAGCAACCATGGTAACAAGAATGCCCTGCTCTGTCGGTCCCTTCTCCTCAAGGCCCAACTCGGAGAAACCCTGAATCAAATCCGTGACTAAAACTCGGTAACAAGCTAAAGTCCCTCGGGACTTCCGGCTAAGTGCATCGGCAACCACATTGGCTTTGCCTGGGTGGTAACTAATGGTACAATCATAATCCTTCAGGAACTCCATCCATCTCCTCTGTCGAAGATTGAGTTCCTTCTGTGTAAATAGATATTTGAGACTCTTATGATCAGTAAGAATCTCAAATGTAATACCATACAGATGATGCCTTTAAATCTTCAAGGAAAAGATAATAGCAGCTAACTCTAGATCATGTACTGGTAGTTTTTCTCATTCTCCTTTAACTGGCGAGAAGCATAAGAGACCACCCTGCTGTGCTACATCAGTACTGTGCCTAAAACCTGGAGAGACGCATCAGTATAAAGAACGAAACCGTCGTCCCCTGATGGCAATACTAGAATCGGTGCTGACATCAGTCTCTTCTTCAACTCCTGGAAGCTGGTCTCGCACGCCTCTGACCAAGTGAACTTCATGCCCTTCCTAGTAAGGTGTGTCAACGGCATAGCAATGCTTGAGAAACCTTCAACGAACCGTCTGTAATAACCAACTAAGCCTAAGAAACAGTGAACCTCCTGAACCGATTTCGACTGCTCCTAACTGGTGACAACCTCGATCTTTTGGGGGTCAACTGAAATGCCTCTACTAGAAACCACGTGTCCCAGAAAACCAACTGAGAATAACCAAAACACGCACTTACTGAACTTCGCATATAGTCGCTTCTGTCGGAGCCTATCTAAAACAAGGCGAAGATGCTGTGCGTGTTCCTCTTCGGAATGAGAATAAATCAGAATGTCGTCAATAAATACAATGACGAACCGATCTAGGAAATCCATAATTTCACGGTTCATCAAATCCATGAATACTGCCGGAGCATTGGTAAGCCCAAATGGCATTACCAAAAACTCATAGTGTCCATATCTGGTACGGAACGCTGTCTTCTGAACGTCTGAGTCTCTAACCCTTAGTTGATGATATCTGGACTGCAAATCAATCTTAGAAGACACTGATGTACCTCTGATATGATCAAACAAGTCCTCAATACGTGGCAGGGGATATTTATTCTTGATGGTGATGGCGTTCAACTGCTTGTAGTCGATGCATAATCTCATCGAACCGTCTTTCTTCTTTATGAAGAGAACCGGAGAACCCCAGGATGATACGCTAGGGCGAATAAAACCTCTGTCCAAAAGCTCATGGAGCTGGACTTTTGACTCGTCCAGCTCTCTCGGGGTCATACGATAAGGATCTTTCGATGTCGGCGACATCCCCGGAATTAACTCAATTGTGAACTCCACTTGCCTTCTGGGAGATAGGCCTGGTAACTCCTCTGGAAAGACATCCGGATATTCTCGGACAATAGGAATGTTCGAGATCTAAGAGTCACCACTGTCCTCTACATTGATCAATGATAATAGGAAACCCTGGCAACCGTGTAATAGAAGCTTCTGAGCTTGAATTGCAGAAATGATCGATATGCCATCGTCTCAGATGCCAGTGAAATCCCACGAGGGTTGGTTCGGAGGTCGGAATGTGACCACCCTCGCCTGGCAATCAACTGTGGCATGATATGCTAACAACCAATCCATGCCAAGGATAATGTCGAACTCAACCATTTCCAGTACCAATAAATCGACAGTAAGTATAATGTTACCGAAATCTAATGGACAACCTCAGACCTCCTGGGTAATGTCCAACGTATCACTGGACGGTAGGGAGACGGTTAATCGCTATGATCTAATAGTAGGTAGTCTACCAATCTCCCTCATAAATGCACGAGAAATAAATGAATGCGAACTGCCAGTATCAATTAGCATATTAGCTGAAAATACATAAAGTGAAACCGTACCACGAAAAATAGATTCGTTGGCTCGCTGCACATCCTCTCTAGTATCCGCATGAATCCGCCCAGTCTCCGACGGGGGTGGAGGTGATAACCGCAGTGGTTGTGATTAGGCACGAGGTCTGAAAGGCTGCGAGTGCTATCTGCCGTAGGCTGCGGTGATCTGAACAGTGGTGAAATGAGCGATCTTGAATCGATGGTGAGGTGCGGTGTCTTGTACGATGGTGGGCTGCATCGATCTGAGGTTACGAAAGCGAACCACCTGTGACATCGTACGAGAACTGGAGTATTCCTGTTCGTGCATGCCATATGCGACTACTGTGGGGGGAGTTGTCCTCTGTTGGCGTTGTGAAGATTTGGCTGTTTGCCCCCCTCTCTGAGTCCCGGACTGACTGAACTATCCTCCCTAGAAAGAAACCCCGGAAGCCACATGCTGAGCCTTCAGCGAACAATCTCGACTCAGGTGTCCAGGCAGTTTGCAATAATAACAAACTGACTGTTTGATGCGCACGATCGTGACCTTAAATCTCACGACGGAGATCGTCGAAGACTAAAAGTGCGCACTCGCGCTCAACGCCTGCAAGTGCACGGATGTTGTCAAGTAATAATAGATTATCGATCCCACAGGGACTAGGATTCGAGTATCAAAACACTAAGTGGTTGCGATTGTTCGGATGAAATCTCAGAGAGAGTCGGTTGGTGAGGACTATCGGAGGACCCTACTCACTGCGGTGTCACACAGAGGAGGACAAGAGTGTGCCGGGGTCTAAAAAGGCGATTCTAGGACTTCGGTTTCATTTGTGCATCATATAACAATGTTGTCAATTGACGTTGTCTAAATGTCTACCTACGGTTTTGGGGAAGGGACATCATACACTCTCCCGCAGAGCTGCCACATTCACTGGGAGCTATCCTCGCCCAAAAGGACGGGATAGAGGGTACGAGGATGCCAAATCAATCCTTGCGGTGGACCGTTTTTGATTCCACCGCTCCCTTCTCCTCATAGTTATGGGATGTCAGGTTTACCTCTAGGTTCCTTGATCAAACCTCCTAAATATAGATTGCGAGGGCTGTCACCACCTCGTATCGCCTAAGCATAGTGGAAAGAAAGCCAAATTCTCGAAGATATAATAGAGAGCAACATCCAATTGTCAAATCAAACTTTTGGCCAGAATTTAATATGAACCAACATTGTCTATGAACACAAGCTACTCCCTAATCCTAGAATCAAAGTACTACTCCATAAATACGAAGGAAGAATCACAAAACATGTTTAAGTTCAAATACAATCGAGATAAAGCACAGAAATAGAGATATACAATGCGTTGTGATCTTCTCTTCGACATTGTATTGCAAGTTGTGGACCTCCGGCGGCATTCCTCCTCCCTGCTGCGAGTTACCGAAGCTTTTTAGGGCTTCAGCGTGCCATCCTAGCCATCGTGCCTCTTCCCTAGGGTTTGGGTGGAGCCATCCTTATATAGACGTCGCTTCGAACCGCTACGAAATCGGGAAAAAACCCTAGTCGCGCAACTCCATCGGGCCGCCACACGGCCATGTGCGACCTTGGTGTGCTAATCTTCACCCATCGGACACGCCCGTGTGAATCCACACGCCCTGGCCGTGTCCCACTCTGTGTCTAGCATGAAATGTCCTTCTTTCGCTCCGAAAATGCATCTTTTCTGCCCAAAAAGTCAATCTGCATACAAAAGAACAACGAGTAGACCTCCGAACTAGAAAATAGAAAATGCATGTAAAAACAGAGTAACATATGCATGAAACTATCACAAAATGTAATAAGATGTGAGCGAAAACTACTCCTAAAACCCTATATGTTTTGTTCACATCACTTCCCCTAGACTTAAATCTTTGCTTGTCCTCAAGCAAACCTCAGTGCCATGAAATTTTAAAAAGATATTGTTCTATAATTAGCATGCTAACTAAATTTATCAGGTGGTATTTGCAATCAAAGAAAAACAAATATGTTCTTAAAATTCACTAAGTTAGCTCCTCGTGCTCGTGCTAGGTGAATCATTTTTAGGGGATGCTCGTTCCATGGTGAGTTAAGTCGTCACCCCATAGCTTTCCTAAGGTTTCCGGCTCTTAGGCACTTACCTACCCAAAGCGAGGGTCGTTCCCTAGATCTAGCATAAATTCTCAAAGGTATGCTCGGTATTGAGAGAAATTGGGAGGTGTTTTCCTAGTAACCTAACTCGGTCTCAAAGGGGCACCTAGCCATTTCCACCCACGACAACTATTTTTTTTATCCATCTCAATCTTTTTTTTTCCTTTTTTTTTTCTCTCTTTTTTTTTATTTCTCTTTTATTTTTTGGCTCACAGGGATTTCAATTTTTCCGAATGGGCTTACACAATTCGAGCATCTCTAGTAACTAAAATGCTAAACCTAGAGTCACCTATGGATTCCAAAGTACTAGACTACTGAAGTGAATCATAATTAGGTATGTACTAAATTCTCCCTTTCAGAATGTTCAACATGTGTGAGTGCAAAAACAGAGCTAACCAGTGCAGGTCTAGAACATTCAATAGAGCACATAGAATAAAATACCACATGATAAATGAAGTTAAGCTACCTATGGGAACAACTTATGCAAGCCACTTTCAAAAATACTACTGAGGTAACTTTATAGACACCAAAATTTAAGTACCGAAAGGAACTAAACAACTCATGCATGCATGAACAAATGAAAATACCAGAAAAGAAACTACTACTAGGAAAACAAAACAAAATAGATTTTTGGGGTCCCCCCAGACTTAAACAAAAATATACCTCTAATATGGTGGACGAGGTGGAAAGTCTGGGAGCCTGGGCATCTCTGGATACTGGGAGAACTTGCTGCTAAGACGCTGATGCCACATATACATGTGGTCGATCTGAGAGCTAGTGGATGCAGCAGCTGCTCGGTGCTCCTCCTCCCTAGCCCACTATGCCTGCTGGGCATGCATATGCTGTCGCATCTTCTGGCGGTAGGTGGCCTCCTCCTGGCATCGGGCATCCTCCTCTTGCAAGTAAATACGGGCCTTATCGTAGAAGTCCTCATCCAACTAGAAGTGCTCCCGTAAGCCTGTAAACTCCGCCTGTGTATAGGAGCTATGATCATCCCATCGCTGCCCCTGCATCTGCTGCTCAGTGTATATGTCATCGAGGTGCGATAGGAACTCTGAGAAATCATAGGCAGAAGTACCTGCATCCTGCTCAAAAGTAGGAAAAGAAAACGGTGCAGGTGTAGGCTTTTCACGTGGACTAAGGGACGCGACACGACCGTGTGAAATCACACGGCTTGACCGTGTGCGCCTCTCTGGAAGTCAGGGCACGACCGTGTGAAAACACACTGCCTGACCGTGTACGAGAAGTCAGGGCATGACCGTGTGAAAACACACTGCCTGACCGTGTGCGACTCTGGAAGTCAGGGCATGACCGTGTGAAAACACACGGCCTGGCCGTGCACCCTTTGTTTCTTTTCTCGTGGTGCACAATGGTCTGATTTCGCTCACTCACTTCACCGTATAAACTTAAAATGACTTTTGTTTTTACCTAGCAAGTTCTTTCTAGTCCTAATTCAAATGCAACACGCTAAATGAATATAAATCAAAGTTCAAAACAAACGAATGCAACAAACTAATAAGAAATAAACACAAAATGTAAACTTGGGTTGCCTCCCAAGAAGCGCTTTGTTTAAGGTCTTTTAGCTCGACCTTATTCCTACGTTTCATTTGAGGCGTTTGAATCTTGCTCGTGGGGGAGCAAGATATTTGCTCACCTTATGCCTCCTCTCTTGTGATCCCTTATCACCATATCTCTTAAATCTTGCTCGTGGAGGGGTAAGATATTTATTGGCTGCCTTCCTTGGTTCGAGAGTGAACATGATTATCTTTAAAGAATCATCAAGAGTTTGGTCATGATATTCTATTTCATCCATATGCTATAAATAATGTAACTCACCACAATTATTCTCACCAAAAGATTTATTAGCAGATTCTATCATGTCGAATGAAATTTTATCATTACAAATCACTAGGTGGGCTTTGTTATTGGTAACTAAAGTTTTGGTGAGGGTTAAGGCAAGCTCTTCTAGACCCTTGAGGTTAGGAGGTATTTTGATTGAAGCAATGCACTCCTCGATTAAAGTATCAATTATATAATCCTCAAGTTCTCCTTCTAGTGGTGATTGAATGGATTGTCCTTCTTTACTTCCAATGTCATCTATGTCCTCCTCATCCATTCGCTCAAAGTGAGTCTCTGTCATATTAGGTTTAATACAGTCATCAAAGTCACCTTCTAGTCGTTTGGTTTCTTCTCTTGCTAGATCTCGTTCCATAATCTCCGTAAATTATTGGCTATGCTCCTCGCATTCCCTAGTAAAATTATCTAGCGGGGCTTCTAAGTGGGGACTTGGTTCTGGATAAAATTTGTATGGTGACTCATAGCTCTCGTTCTTATTTTGGAAACAATATTGAGTCTCTGTCTGCGAATACCGCCGTTGGAATTCAGCGTTCGCCGCTTGTTCTGTTCGAATGAAATCTTCCATCATCTGCTCAAGTCGGGATTTAGGCAGACAATATTGAGGGTTTAAGTACTCAGGGTCATAACTATATGAATAGGAATCATCTTGTGGCCACTGGTTCTAATTGTAGGTGACATCTTGTTGTTCAAATTGTGAAGGTTCGAATATATCCGGACAATCATTAATGGTATGCCATGTTTCACCATAATGTTCACAATAAATATTACCAAAACTTACAACATTCAATTGTGTTGGGTTTCCGGCACCGCGGCGAGTGTGTGTTCGAACATGTTTCGTAAACATGTGCACAGCGGAAGGAATAAAATAATAAATCTAATTTATTACAACACACACATCACACACATGCATAGTACAACATGTGTAGACATAACCGTAAATTCAAATTTTTCAATAAAAGGAAATTTACACTACGTATACCTGACGTATCACGTGTAGCGGGAAAGGCATCAACCGGAACGATTCTAGCTAGAATCGTCTCTATCCGTATCCACACCGAGTATCTTCGGGATGACTTCACAAAGTCACGAGCCTCGTCTTCATATGGGTTACTAGCCTCGTGTTGAAGACGATGTGATCGAGAGAAGATCACGATCCGAATCAAAATTCGGATCCAAAACAAGTCCTCAAAAACTCGCTTCTCCGGAGAGGTATTCGTCAACCGTTTGACGAATCCTTCGTCCTTCACCTATGAGGATTACCGGAGATCGAAACTCCAGCAAGTCTACCGCTGTCGGAGCTCCAAACGTCGTCCAAATGATACTCCGACGAGAAGGAAACAAGCTGTCCAGAAAACTGGACAGCTTTGATGGAGGAATAGGGGCCGGCCAAAAGGGAAGGTTGAAGCTCACCTTATTGCCGAACCCAAAGGAGATCACCGGAGCTTCTCCGACAGCAGCTCGACGCCGGCAAGAGGGAAGGACAGCTCCTTCTAGACGTCGGCAAGGGAGCTAGGTGGTGGTGGGCGGCGGCACTAGGGTTTGTGCCGACTTCACCAAGGAGAGGAGGGGGCGGCAACTATTAGGGTTGCAAGGCTTTTGATTAGGGTTTAACAAAAACCCTTAAGCCCTATTTTATAGAGAACAAATTCTCTTAATGGTTATCGAATCATAACCAAAGGCCCGTTAACCCGCTCCATTAATTTAAGTTAAAATAAACCAAACCATGATGGTTTATTTTAAGTTAAAATGAACCGAACCAACTTTGGTTCATTCGTTTAAAACAAACCAAACCCTTTGGTTTATTCTCCTCCATTGGAATAGAACCAAACCAATTTGGCTCATCCATCATGTCTTCATAAGACACAACCCATCCACGCTTCCATTGCGACTGAAACGATTTCATGCTCGCTCCATGTTTGGTCCAACCAAACCTAGTTTCTCTCGGTCTGAGAATATTATTCTCAAGCTCGTTTTAAATCCTTCGGATTACGCTCGTTGTGCGTGTGACCAAATAGTTCTCGGTTTATGTTGGCCGTCTATAATTAACCATTAATTATAGAACGATCATGAGTGGCACCTAGTAGTACATCATGATCCCCAATTAACCAAAAAGATCAACGGTTGATCCAGAACTATTTCTGAAACCCTTCAGCAGCTCGAATGAATCGTGCCCCATTCTCTTCACTCATCTTATACCCACTTGGTTCAGGACATGGTCTATAGTGTCAGTCCCCACTAGGCTGACTACGTCACACCTAGCCCAAGTATCATTTTCTCTTCCTACGGATTCTAGTTACTGCACATGTATCGAAGAGTACCTTACTCTAAACATGTAATGCTTTGGACAAAGACTTTAGTAACAATCCGACGAGAGGCCATGGGTATACATCTCCTCGCAAGGAGTGGTGAATCCTTTATAGTCTATTCAAACACCTTCGATCACTTCGACTTATACCCAATCATCCCGGGTCCACATCTCCTCAGAGATGCTTGCTTAAGATGTCAAAACATAAGTCTTTATGATCAAGATGACTTGAATACTGCAAGTCAAAGGAACATCGCACTTAAGCTACAGTAAGAACTTCATTGACATATCTATATATGCAGAGAACCATATGAAGTATTACGGCTGGTCATTCCAATGAACTAGTTACCATAACTAGCATCCACGATTAACTTCGGACATCACAATGTCTCCAGCCAGTGAGAATCAACTTCTTGGATACACCAAGGAGTATACCTCGTGCTAGTCTCGACAGAATCAATGGTGTCCAAATCCATCAATTCATCGACTAGGGATAATTTTGATACATCACAATTACACATGTAGAGATACTCACTAGTTGTGATCCAATCACAAATTCTCTCATGCTGTGAATCGTATCGAGGACATTCAGTAAATGAGTTTAAGATCTAATCAAATACATGAAACATGTATACTCAAATAGTGAATCTTTATTTATCATATAAATGGTTCAAACATAAGGCGATTGCCTTAGGACATCTCTCATATATTACTAACAAACTCCCACTTGGCCTAATGCCAATCGCTACGGTATCCAATACCATAAGCTCTAACATGACCCTCAAACTTACTTTGAGGTAATGCCTTAGTCAAAGGATCCGCTAAGTTCCTTTCAGTGGGTATTTTCTCGATTTATATTTTCTTCCTACTGATGATCTCTCTGATAAGATGATAGCGGCGAAGCACATGTTTGGATCGTTGATGAGACCTTGGCTCTTTCGCCTGTGCAATTGCTCCATTGTTGTTGTAGTAGATCGGTATTGCTTCAACAATGGCTGGAATCACACCAAGTTAAAAAATGAACTTCTTGATCCAAACCGCTTTCTTTTGCTGCTTCCAAAGCTGCAATGTATTCTGCCTTAGTGGTAGAATCCGCTACAATGTCTTGTTTGAAACTTTTCTAACTCACTGCGCCCCCATTCAAGGTGAACACGTATCCAGACTGAGACCTGGAATCATCCTTGTCTGTCTGAAAGATGGCATCCGTATACCCGCGTATCACCATGTCCCCTTCTCCATATATTAGGAACACATTCTTAGTTCTTCTTAAGTACTTAAGGATCGTCTTAACAGCCACCCAATGATCCATTCCTGGATCAGACTGGTATCTACTCGTGACACTCAGAGCATATGATACATCGGGCCTCGTACATAACATAACATACATGATAGATCCTATTGCGGATGCATAGGGAATCTTACTCATGCAAATCCTCTCGTCTTCTGTGCGCCGACACATATACTTCGAAAGGTGTACCCCATTCCTGATGGGTAGGAAACCTTTCTTGGACTCCGACATGCTAAACCTCTTTAGCACTCGGTCTATATATGTAGACTGCGAAAGACCAAGCAACCATTTCGATCTATCTCTATAGATCTTAATCCCGAGGATGTAGGTTGCTTCTCCCAGGTCTTTCATGGAGAATGTCTTGGATAACCAAATCTTAACTGACTGTAAGACTGAAAAATCGTCTCCTATAAGTAATATGTCATCGACATACAATACTAGGAACACGACTGCACTCCCACTAACCTTCTTGTACACACAAGGTTTGTCTGGATTTTGTGAGAAATCAAACTTTTTGATTGTCTCATCAAAACGGATATTCCAGCTCCTGGATGCTTGCTTCAATCCATATATGGACCGTCGCAATTTGCATACCTTGGTTTTATCAACCGATGTGAAACCCTCAGGCTGTATCATATACATGTCCTCGAGCAGGTTTCCATTAAGGAAAGCTATTTTCACATCCATCTGCCATATCTCATAATCATAATGAGTCGCTATGGCCAAGAGCATCCGAATGGATTTAAGCATAGCTACAGGCGAATAGGTTTCGTCATAATCAACACCTTATTTTTGACGATATCCTTTCGCCACTAATCTAGCCTTATAGGTAATCACATTACCATCCATGTCGATTTTCTTCTTGAAAACCCACTTGCACCCTATAGGCTTGATGCCTTCAGGTGGGTCAACCAAGTTCCAAACTTGGTTTTCATACATAGAATCTATTTCCGACTTCATGGCATCAAGCCACTTATCCCTTTATGAACTTGTCAGCACTTCTTCATAACTGGTAGCCTCCTCATCACCAATGAGTAACACGTCATTCGATTCACTTACGAGAAATCCATATCTCTCAGGAATATTGCGTGTTCTACCAGATCTACGAAGATGTGGTATTTCAATAGGTCCAGCCGATTGCTCATCACTATGAGTTATTGGCTGTTGTGCTTCACCAGGTATCTCATCAATGTCTATTTGAGTCTCTCGAGCCTCCTCAAGCTCGACGACACTCCCACTGTTTTCTTGCAAGAGAAACTCTTTCTCTAGAAACACAGCATGCCTTGAAACAAACACCTTTTGTTCCACAGGATGATAGAATTGGTAACCCCTTGTTTCCTTAGGGTATCCAATAAATAGACATTTATCAGACTTAGCATCCAATTTTTCTGATACAGTCCGTTTCACATAAGCAGGACAACCCCATATCTTCAAGTAAGATACATGAGGTTTCTTACTATTCCATATCTCATATGGAGTAGTAAAGACTACCTTGGTTGGCATTCTGTTTAACAAGTAAACAGCTGTCTGAAGTGCATAGCCCCAAAAGGACTTGGGAAGATTCGCATGATTCATCATTGACCTGACCATGTCCAACAATGTCCGGTTACGCCTCTCAGATACACCATTATGCTGTGGTGTATATGGCGGAGTCCATTGAGACTATATACCATTGTCTCTTAGATAATCAAGAAACTCTTGACTTAAGTATTCACCACCTCGATCCGATCGAAGTATTTTAATACTCTTGTCATGTTGTTTCTCTACTTCATTTCTGAATTCTTTGAACCTTTCAAAGGCTTCAGACTTGTGTTTCATCAAGAACACATACCCAAACCGTGAGTGATCATCGGTGAAGGTAATGAAGTAGCTATAGCCTCCTAAAGCTTGAGTTGACATAGGTCCGCATACATCAGTATGTATTAGACCTAGCAACTCTCCCACTCGTTCACCTTTTCCTGTAAAAGGTAACTTAGTCATCTTTCCTTTTAAGCATGATTCGCATGTATCGTATGAATCCAATTCAAACGATTCCAGAATTCCACATCGGTGTAATTCGGACATGCGTTTCTTGCTTACATGACCAAGACGATAATGCTACATGTAGGAGTCTAATTGATTATCCTTTTGAGCATGCTTGTTGCTCGCTTCGATATTGAAAACATCATTGGATACGTCCAACGTATAAACACCATTGCTTAAAGTTCCAGTCCCATAAAAAACTCCATTAAAAGTTATGTAACAACAATTGTTAGTAAAAGTCAAATGGTACCCATTTCTATTTAAACAAGAAATAGAAATGATGTTCTTTATCAACGAAGGAACATAAAAGCAACTGTCCAGTTCTAAGAAAAGTCCTACAGGGAGTTTCAACAAATACGCTCTGATGGCGAGTGCAACAACCTTTGCTCTATTCCCAACACGTAAATTTGACTCTCCCTTGATGAGTCTTCTTCTATTCCTTAGCCCATGTGTTAAATACTGAAATTTTAAAATACTAAATTTAATGGCCAAAATTTAGGAAAGGTAATCCTGGGAATTATTTTGGGATTTTTAGAGAATTTTAGGAATTTTTCAGGATTTAAACGGAGCTTGTAAGAGATTTTTACAGGGATAAAATAAATAGGCTTTTGGAGGACCTATTTGAAATATCTAAACCTAAGTTTTTATTCTCTTATTTCCCCGATTCCATCTAATTCTTGTCGCAGCCGCAAATTTCCGATTCTCCTCTTCTTTTCCCCCCTCGCGCACGAGCTACCGTCGCCGCCTCCATTTTCCCTTGGCTAGGTCGCCGGTGACCGCCGCATCGCCGACCGTTTTTCTCCGCCTCCGCCTTCGCCGCCGAACCCCCCTTGATTTGCTGAGTGAACCTTCACGCACTGCAGAGCCTCCCTCCGTGGCCGCCTCTTAGCCGACTTCTCTGCCTCGCGTCCGCCGCCGCCTCGACAGTCCTCTGTGGGCTCGCCGACCACAACCGCGGCAACGGTATCGCGCCGGCCTCCTCTGCCCTAGGCGACGACCGACGGCCTCCTCGCGCACACCCCTCTATTTCCCTATTCATCGCCATTGTCGCAGCGCCGGTTTTCGTCGCCTCATCTTTCGATTCGATAATAGAAAACATCTGCCGGCCATTGCTTCAAGCATTCACGGCCAAGAACAAGGAGAAGCTCGGTCTGCCATTCTTTCACCGCTACCCGACCGGATCGTCGATGACCACTACCCTCTTCTTCTTCCCGCAGTCTTGTCCACTGCTGTCGTCGCCTTCTCCCCCGCACGTGTCTCTGTCGACCGCACACGCGCATCCACAACAGAACTCCCCAGCGCGCCTACAGCCACCGGATTGCCGCCGTGAGCTCCTCTGCCCTACTGGCCAGTGGTTGCCGGAGTAGGTAATAGTTGTTCCTTTTTCTATCTTGGACGGGTGAGTTAGGGAGTCTTGTTGGGCGACTGTGTTCGGTGTGAAGGGGCTGCGATTAGGTCGAATAGGCTGTGTTCTGTGTAGAGGTTGTGTTGCCGATGGAGGTTCCAATGACTAGACGGAGCTTGGTCGATCGGTTAGGTGAGGAGAGGAACTGGTGGGAATCGGTTGGGTTGTGTTTTGTGCGGTGAGCAGATTGGATTTGGTGATGGTTCAGAATGTGAGTTGATTTGTGGGATGGATCTATTTTGGGTGAGTTAGCTATGAGGTTTTGTTTAGGGATGAATGGCTGTGGAATTTCCTCATTCTAACTTGGATCTATGGTTTGAGCAGTGAGTGCCCTGGAGCTTAGGTTGCTCCGGTGTACAGGGGATTGGGATATGTTAGGTCGGTGGAGACCCAAGTGACGGTAAGTTGTGGTTTACTCTTCTTGGTTCATTTGTTATTGTTGTACTTTGTGAAAGGGTTAGATAAATTAGTGGAATTGGAAATTGATTTGGGTTAGTTGGTTTGTGTAAGAAATCGATTAAGTATTCGATTTGTCGGTGAATTGCATTTTTGTGCTTAACAATAGTTACGCTGTATGCAGGTTTCGATCACGAGGCAGGTCTACGGGCGTGACGATTTCGTGGTTTTCATGAGCATTTAATCAGGCGGGTATTTTGACTTATCTTTTTGATATAGTCATGTTGATATGCTAGTTAGGTAGCTTGCAATAATTTTCATGTTTATATGCCTAGTATGTTATGTGCCTATTTGATACATGCATTTGATCGGTTATGATTATATCATCCCTGTTTTATTTGGATCATAGTTACTTGGATCTTGGATATGCACTTATTGATTGTGCATATTATTCGGATAGGTATTTTTAGTTGGATTTACATGCTTTAGTATCATGCACCATCTTGCATGATTGCATGCTGGCTGGACGGGGTTCCTTTATAGTTGAGCCCGCAGCCAGTTACATGGCCTGCACACACTGCCACTCATGGGTTAGTGGTACATCAGGAGAGTGTGTGCAATTGCTCTGTCAGGCTCCGCTGGTCCACTCATGGGTAGCGATGAGGTAGCGTGGTAGTGGGCAGGGATCCCTCCTCTAGTCTATGACACCGGGAGATGAGAGCTTAGCTCCCCCACTCTGTTTGGGGCAGGAGGATAGGTGTACTCCGACAGCATCCTGTCCACTCGGTCACTCAGGAGCAGTGATGGCAGAGTGCACAGTTGTCACAACCCTACCCACTCGGCTTCACCATCGCGTGTGAGGCGGCTGACTGGTATTAGGGGTGACCATGTCATTTGCACGACATGCATTTTGTATGGATAACATTTGTATTGTGTTTGCTGCATTTTTATTGCTGCCTTGGATGTTGCATATGATTGCCATGCATACAGGATACATTTATGTATGTGGTGATGACTTTATTTCTTCTAGTATGGCACATGCTCCTGTATCAGGGTAGGAGATTCAGGTAAGTACAACCCTTTTGTTTTTCTTTATTGCATACCCTATATCTATGAGACTGTACTGACATGATTTTTATTATTAGCTATACCTTACTTTGCATATCTACTATACCCGCTAAGTTCTTTGAACTTACCCCGTGGTTTTATATTTATTTCAGGATGAAGCTGTCAGGAGAGTCCAGTTGCCATACCCCCCCTCGTCGTGATAGTTTATGAGTTGTTTGAGTTATGGTTTTGGATTTTGTATAGAAGATATGTTTAGGTCCTAATGTTTTGGTTATATACTTGTGGAAGTTTGGAGATATTTGTTGTGTCCTTATGGACTATTCGATTGGGTTGGTTGTATATTCATGCTCAGATGGCAGAAGGGGTAGGTCTCGATATTTTAGATCCTTTATTTATTTTTGTTGACGGCCTGAGGCCGCATATTATGTATAGTGTGTTGTGGTATGTTCCGGTCGTGTTGACCGATGTATAGTGGCCATGTAGGCCTTGTATAAAATTGGTATTGTCACCCGTACAGTGGAGATGCTACCTGATTTTTGTCTGGCGGGGACTCCCTCAGGGCGTGACAATTTATTTGGTATCAGAGCGTAGGTTTTCGAGTTCCTTAGGGTCTTTGGGTTTTCGGAGTTTGCCATGTTTGGCAGGTTAACTGGGGTATTTTCGGATTGGTACGGATTTCCGACGATATTTATGTTTCAGAAATTCGAGGTATTATTGACAAGGTCAATATGGGGGATTTGGCGGCGATAGGACATCTTCAGACGGCTAACAGGTAAATAAATTCTAGAAAATTTTCTAGATTTGGTGCATATTTATATTGGTTATGCGGTGATATCATGTTTTGTCTAGTCTTGTTTTAACCTTATATCTGTTAGACTGTTAGATCTTTAGGTTGCTGGTTTATCGTTAGCATATGGTTATTAACTGCTATTACTACTATACGTAGCTAGTTATCATTGTGATATAAATGATTAGATATTATTGGTAGATGTTTACCTCTTACTTTTTGGACTAGTATTTGGATTGGACTAGCATTAGGATTCGACTAGTTGAATAATATGACTAAGATGGATAAATTCGTAGAAGGTATACATAGAGGTTCTTTGACTTTCTAGATCCTAGTGCATGAGGACATGATTACATTGCTTACATAGTTTATGGTATATATAGGCATCTGATGCTTTATTTAGTATTGCCTTGACTTTGATCTGGCATGACCCTTTAGTTATACCCTAATTAATTTCAGCCATTGATTGTCATTAGTATGACTATGCTGTCATTTATTAGACAGTGTGTTATATATTTATATGGTTATGTGTTTTTGCGGTGGATACCATGATTAAGACTAGTAGAGATAGAATAACTTAGATGAAGTTAGGAGCGGATCTCAGGAATGAAACAACATTAGTGGAACCCTAGGTGTTGGAACCCTAGGTGTAATGACCCGGATGTGCATATTGGTATATGTTTATCCATTTACTATTTCAGTGATATGGTGATCGGACTAGTAGAGTTTGTATGGTAAGGATGCGATTAATCCTTACTATATCTCCCATTCGTGGTTGAGAGAGAGTCTGCAGTAGAGTCTCTCTATAGGTAGGTGCTTTGTATATTGTGGTCAATCATGTCCCCCATACATGGTTGAGATAGTCTACTATAAGGTTATACTCTTGCGTTATTCGTTCAGAGTTGGTGATAATCGGATTCGTATGACGCCTGTAACTAGATAGCTACTTTACAGGTTAAGTACCCACGAGATTTGTTCGTGGTAGCATGTTGGAGCATGCATGATTGAACTGGTAGGATGGTATAATTTAGACTTAACCCTCTTGTCGTGTTTGTTAGTAGAGGGGTTGTCTTTATTGGCCTTGATAGGCGTTTCCTGTTAGTTGGGACAAACCCTATGATTAATCATCTCGACGTGATTATTAGTGGACTTATGATTTTGATCGACCTTGATAACCGATCATGTTAGAAGGGTTGGAACACTAGATTTAACCATCTCGACTTATTTATTTATAAGTCGATGATCTTTACCGGCTTTGGTAAACATTTCGTATTAGAGGTGTTGAAACCCTCGCTTGACCGCCTCAATGGGTTTAATTATAGATCGATGATATTTGTCGACGTTGATAGTCATTTTATGCTGGATGTATTGGATAACCCTAGGCTTAACAACCTAGGATAATCGACTGCCCATGCGACCTATTAGTGGTAGTATGCTAATGCCTGCAGTAGATAACTCGATATCTATATACTGCCTGTCTATCCACGAGTCCCATTCGTGGTAGCATGTAGTTGCACGTAGACAGTGCTATTGATTGTCGACCCATGAGTTACGTTCGTGGTAGCTCATAGATAGTTCCCTTTGTATTACCTCGAGAGCCACGAGGCTTTGTCGTGGTATCCGGATGTGCATTGCTTGTTGCAGTGGTTGGGTTTTACGGGTATATTTGTTATACTGCTGATTAGGATAGTTGCAGACTTATATTGGTACTCTGAGGGTTGGGTTACTCTAGCTTGTTCCCTGTGACTTCCATTATGTGCATTATGATTATGCACTATTGTCAATATATCCACATAGTGGTTGTACTCACCCCCTCCTCACTTATCCTCTAGGTTAGCTGATGGAGGATGTGTCTTATTGACCTACCTTCGTGTCGCTCATAGAGTTCCTTACTGTGCTTGTCCCATTGCATCGTCGAGATGCTGCTTGATCTACTTTATCGGTATTGCATTTTATTTATGCACTTTGGATTTTTGGTCGCAATTTGATTTCGTGTCACAAAACTATTTTACTTTAAGTGATATATGTTTAGTCGTGCATGCATGCAGTTATTAAAATACTAGTATTTCTATAATTAATTCGAGGTTTTTACCAAATCTGGTCCATGTATTTCGGAATGTTGTCACTAAGGGGTTCCTCCGTCATTTGGATGACGGATATGCCCCCAGGACGTGACGATTTTATTGGTTTGCGGTTTGGTTTGTGGGTTTTGTGTTTCGAGGATTTTCTTTTCCTTGGATTTTTGGGAGTTCTCGTGTTTTGGGATCAGGCAAGCTGAAGGATATCTCTTAGCTATAGGAAAAGTATTGTCTTTAGTGGTTACTGTACTTTAGTGGTTAGGAAAAGTATTGACCTAGTAAAATTGCCCCTACTCATGGTCGAGGATGAGGTCGATGATGTATTGACCTTGCGGAACCTAACGATGATTTCAGAAGTACGGACTCTGTAGAGGTGTCGACTGAATTAGGAAGCTATGGATTTGGCCTACTTGCCACCAATTTGAAGGACAAGGAGTATACCCTCAGAAAAATATCAGTCCCTACTAAAAGTAATTTGGTTATGGATAAGGCGTGTATGTCTACACTGGTCAAGACGATGAAAGATCGTTTTACCTTATTATAGGAGGTGTTGGATGGGATATTTATTTGTCCCAGTATTTCTTCCAGAGAAGATCCGGAACTCTTTGTTAAAAGAGAGATGGACCTTTGAGGTTATGCATCGATTATCGATGATAGAATACGGTAGTTGTAGAAGGAAATGAATATCCTTCATTGTGGATAGAGGATCTATTTAGACCAACTATAGGATACCTGTGTATACTCTAGGATTAATCTATGGCTAGTGGGTTGATATTGTAGTGACACGGTGTCATACAATTATCATTGTCATTGGGATGATTGTTATATCATCAGCCTAGAGTAAAGAGAATGCAGTTGTATAGCGACGACAATTTCATACGTGGTATGAATTGTATGAGCTTATGGTTATCTTATTAGACTTATTGACGACTTAGTCGTCCAGGGATTTGGGAAGTTGTGTATTCTGGACACGATTGGCTCAGTTGTGGTGGTTGGATTGCGTAACTTGACCACTGTTGAGGGTGGTAGTTGGAGTTGCACACTCGGTCACTGTTGATGGTAGTTTTCTTGGTATTGTTTTGATTATTATGATATATATGGATAGGATGCTCTAGCGGTACTACATTGCTGATTGGTTGGATCAGGAAGGTGATGAAATTTACTTGGTCTGCAGCTTGTGAAACTAGTTCAGGGCTCAGACGATGGTTGACTTTTACGCCAGTGTTGAGTAATTATTCTGGTGTGGATGGAAGGGTAATGTATATGGATGCATCATTTCGGGGATCGGAGCGATTCCGATGCTATTGAATAAGACGTATCCTAAGCTTACGACAATTAAAGGACTGCGAGATAAGCCGTCATATATATGACGTGGACTTCACAGTAATTATGTTGTTTTGAATAGGCGAGGAGTAGAAATGCTCATGGAGTTTTGGTTAGCTACTGGATAACTACTATAGAGTAGCTGAAACATGAACGGTTGTAACAAGGAAGTTTGGTCGCGATAGCCTCCCATGCACTTACAGAGTGTGTGGTGGAGTGGATTTTGGACGGTAGATGGACTACCGTCTCTGACTCCGAGGAGGATAATGGTTTCCGAAGTTGCATTAGTTTAAGGAACAGATGCTTCAGGAAATTCCAATTCCGGAATGGAAGTGGAAGCGTATTATTATAGATGTTGTGGTGGGTTTGCCTAGGACACGTCAAGGCCATGACGCGATTTGGATAGTCATGGACCGACTAACTAAATCCGCGCACTTCTTAGCGATTCAGAAGACCGACTCTTTGGATCATTTGACAGGGTTATATTGTCGGGATATCATCAGATTGCATGGTGTTCCTTTGAGCATTATATCAGATAGAGATCCCCGATTCATGTCTCGGTTCTGGCAGAGTCTGCAGCAGGCCTTAGACACACAACTTCGTGTTAGTACTGCATTCCATCCGTAGATAGATGGACAGTCTGAGTGGGTCATTTAGACACTAGAGGACTTGCTGTGGTCCTGTGTTATGGATTTTGGGGGCAATTGGGAGGACAAGTTACTAGGACCCATAGAGCTCAGTATGAGGCAGGGTTGGTCCGTACTATTAGACAAAGGATGGCCGAGACACAGGATCGTCAGAAGAGTTATGCAAATCGGAGACGGAGACCTCGCGAGTTCTCTATTGGTGACCAAGCATTCTTGCGAGTCTCACCCACGAAAGGGGTGAAGAGATTTGACCTCCGTGGTAAGTTAGCTCCAAGGTACATTGGGCCTTTCGAGATTTTGGAGAGGATCGGAGCAGTCGCTTATCGACTAGCGCTACCACCGTCCTTGGCTGGTATTCATGATGTGTTTCAGGTGTCCATGCTGAGGAAGTATGTGCCAGACTCTACACATATTCTGTCAAATGTGTCAAGTTCCATTCGACCTGATGCTATTTACGCAGAGATTCCGGCACGGATTCTGGACCACTAGGAACGATAATTACGGAATAAGATTGTGCGATTTGTCAAGGTCGGGTAGAGTCACCTCACAGATGAGGAGGCAACTTGGGAGCTTGAGGTAAAGATCAGAGGTCAATACCCCACTTAGTCACTTGAGGTGTGTGACCTGTCTCCAGATATCTGAGATGGTTGTTGTGACATCTCGTACTCATACATGAACAAGAAATTTGGAGACCAAATTTTTATTAGTGGGGGAGAATGTTAAATACTGAAATTTTAAAATACTAAATTTAATGGCCAAAATTTAGGAAAGGTAATCCTGGGAATTATTTCGGGATTTTTAGAGAATTTTAGGAATTTTTCTGGATTTAAACGGAGCTTGTAAGAGATTTTTACGGGGATAAAATAAATAGGCTTTTGGAGGACCTATTTGAAATATCTAAACCTAAGTTTTTATTCTCTTATTTGCCTGATTCCATCCGATTCTTGCCGCAGTTGCAAATTCCCGATTCTCCTCTTCTTTTCCCCCCTCGCGCATGAGCTACCGCCGCCGCCTCCTCTTTCCCTTGGCTAGGTCGCCGGTGATCGCCACATCGTCGACCATTTTTCTCCGCCTCTGCCTTCGCCGTCGAACCCCCGCTGATTTGCCGAGTGAACCTTCACGCGCCGCAGAGCCTCCCTCCGCAGCCGCCTCTCATCCGACTTCTCTGCCTCGCGTCCGCTGCCACCTCGACAGTCCTCTATTGGCTCGCCGACCACAACCGCGACAACGGTATCACGCCGGCCTCCTCTGCCCTAGGCGACAACCGACGACCTCCTCGCGCACACCCCTTTGTTTCCCTATTCATCGCCATTGTCGATACGCCGGTTTCCATCACCTCATCTTTCGATTCTACAACAGAAAACATCTGCCGGCCATTACTTCAAGCATTCACGGCCAAGAACAAGGAGAAGCTCGGTCTGCCATTCTTTCACCGCTACCCGACCGGATCGTTGGTGGCCGTTGGCCTCTTCTTCTTCCGCACCTTGTCCATCGCCGCCGCCTTCTCCCGCACGTGTCTCGCTGATCGACACGCGCATCCACCAGAACTCCTCGGCGGCTCGCAGCCCACCGGATTCTGGGTGAGCTCCTCTCCTCGCTGTCGGAGTAGGTAATAGTTGTTCCTTTTTCTATCTTGGACGGGTGAGTTAGGGAGTCTTGTTGGGCGACTGTGTTCGGTGTGAAGGGGCTACGATTAGGTCGAATAGGCTGTGTTCTGTGTAGAGGGTGTGCTGCTGATGGAGGTTCCAACGACTAGACGGAGCTTGGTCGACCGGTGTGGTGAGGAGAGGAACTGGTGGGAATCGGTTGGGTTGTGTTTTGTGCGGTGAGCAGATTGGATTTGGTGATGGTTCAGAATGTGAGTTGATTTGTGGGATGGATCTATTTTGGGTGAGTTAGCTATGAGGTTTTGTTTAGGGATGAATGGCTGTGGAATTTCCTCATTCTAACTTGGATCTATGGTTTGGGCAGTGAGTTCCCTGGAGCTTAGGTTGCTCCGGTGTACAGGGGATTGGGATATGTTAGGTCGGTGGAGACCCAAGTGACGGTAAGCTGTGGTTTACTCTTCTTGGTTCATTTGTGATTGTTGTACTTTGTGAAAGGGTTAGATAAATTAGTGGAATTGGAAATTGATTTGGGTTAGTTGGTTTGTGTAAGAAATCGATTAAGTATTCGATTTGTCGGTGAATTGCATTTTTGTGCTTAACAATAGTTACGTTGTATGCAGGTTTCGGTCACGAGGCAGGTCTACGGGCGTGACGATTTCATGGTTTTCGTGAGCATTTAATCAGGCGGGTATTTTGACTTATCTTTTTGATATAGTCATGTTGATATGCTAGTTAGGATAGCTTACAATAATTTTCATGTTTATATGCCTAGTATGTTATGTGCCTATTTGATACATGCATTTGATCGGTTATGATTATATCATCCCTGTTTTATTTGGATCATAGTTACTTGGATCTTGGATATGCACTTATTGATTGTGCATATTATTCGGATAGGTATTTTTAGTTGGATTTACATGCTTTAGTATCATGCACCATCTTGCATGATTGCATGCTGGCTGGACGGGGTTCCTTTATAGTTGAGCCCGCAGCCAGTTACATGGCCTGCACACACTACCGCTCATGGGTTAGTGGTACATCAGGAGGGTGTGTGCAATTGCTCTGTCAAGCTCCGCTGGTCCATTCATGGGTAGCGATGAGACAGCGTGGTAGCGGACAGGGATCCCTCCTCTGGTCTATGACATCGAGAGATGAGAGCTTAGCTCCCCCACTCTGTTTGGGGCAGGAGGATAGGTGTACTTCGACAGCATCCTGTCCACTCGGTCACTCAGGTGCAGTGATGGCAGAGTGCACAGTTGTCACATCCCTACCCACTCGACTTCACCATCGCATGTGAGGAGGCTGACTGGCGTCAGGGGTGACCATGTCATTTGCACGACATGCATTTTGCACGGATAGCATTTGTATTGTGTTTGCTGTATTTTTATTACTGCCTTGGATGTTGCATATGATTGCCATGGATACAGGTGTTGGGTTTCCGGCACCGCGGCGAGTGTGTGTTCGAATATGTTTCGTAAACATGTGCACAGCGGAAGAAATAAAAAATAATAAATATACATTTATTACAACACACACAACACACACATGCATAGTACAACATGTGTAGACATAACCGTAAATTTAAATTTGCAATAAAAGGAAATTTAACTACGTATACCTTTCGTATCACGTATAGCGGGAACGACATCAACCGGAACGATCCTCGCTAGAATCGTCTCTATCCATATCCACGCCGAGTATCCTCGGGATGACTTCGCTAAGTCATGAGCCTCCTCTTCGTATGGGTTACTAGCCTCATGTTGAAGACGATGTGATCGAGAGATGGTCACGATCCGAATCCAAATTCGGATTCAAAAACAAGTTCTCAAGACTCGCTTCTCCGGAGAGGTATTCGTCAACCGTTTGACGAATCCTTCGTCCTCCACCTCAGAGGATTACCGGAGATCAAATCCCCGGCAAGGCTACCGCTGTCAGAGCTCTAAATGTCGTCCAAACGACGCTCCGACGAGAGGGAAACAAGCTGTCCAGAAAACTGGACAGCTTTAGTGGAGACCTTGCGCTGGCCAAATAAGGAAAGCGGCTTGCTCACCTTGTCGCCGGAGCCAAGGAGGATCACCGGAACTCTTCCGGCAGCAGCTCGATGCCGGCAATGGGAGAAGACGGCAGCAGCTGGTGGCCGGTTGGAGAAGATAGGCGGCAGCCTAGGGTTGGCGCCGAAATCTCCAAGGAGAGGAGGTGGGCGGTAACTTAAGGCTAGGGTTTTTGGATTAGGGCTTAACAATCCCTTAAGCCTTCTTTTATAGAGAACTAATTCTCTTAATGGTTATTGAATCATAACCATAAGGTCCGTTAACCCACTCCATTAATATAAGTTAAAATAAACCAAACCATGATGGTTTATTTTAAGTTAAAATGAACCGAACCAACTTTTGGTTCATTCGTTTAAAATAAACCAAACCCTTTGGTTTATTCTCCTCCATTGGATTAGAACCAAACCATTTTGGTTCATCCATTATGTCTTCATAAGACACAGCCCATCCACGCTTCCATTGCGACTGAAACGATTTCATGCTCGCTTCTTGTTTGGTCCAACCAAACCTAGTTTCTCTCGGTCTGAGAATCCCATTCTCAAGCTCGTTTTAAATCCTTCGGATTACGCTCGTTGTGCGTGTGACCAAATAGGTTCTTGGTTTATGTTGGCCGTCTATAATTAACCATTAATTATAGAACGATCATGAGTGGCACCTAGTAGTACATCATGATCCCCAATTAATCGAAAAGATCAACGGTTGATCCAGAACTATTTCTGAAACCCTTCAGCAGCTCGAATGATTCGTGCCCCATTCCCTTCACTCATCTTATACCCACTTGGTTCAGGACATGGTCTATAGTGTCAGTCCCCACTAGGCTGACTACGTCACACCTAGCCCAAGTATCATTTCCTCGTCCTACGGATTCTAGTTACTCCACATGTATCGAAGAGTACCTTACTCTAAACATGTAATACTTTGGCCAAAGACTTTAGTAACAATCCGACGAGAGGCCATGGGTATACATCTCCTCGCAAGGAGTGGTGAAACCTTTATAGGCTATTCAAACACCTTAGATCACTTCGACTTATACCCAATCATCCCGGGTCCACATCTCCTTAGAGATGCTTGCTTAAGATGTCAAAGCATAAGTCTCCATGATCAAGATGACTTGAATACCGCAAGTCAAAGGAACATCGCACTTAAGCTACAGTAAGAACTTCATTGACATATCTATATATGCAGAGAACCATATGAAGTCTTATGGCTGGTCACTCCAATGAACTAGTTACCATAACTAGCATCCACGATTAACTCCGGACATCACAATGTCTCCAGCCAGTGAGAATCAGCTGCTTGGATACACCAAGGAGTACACCTCGTGCTAGTCTCTACAGAATCAATGGTGTCCATATCCATTAATTCATTGACTAGGGATAATTCCGATACATCACAATTACACATGTAGAGATACTCACAAGTTGTGATCCAATCACAAATTCTCTCATGCTGTGAATCGTATCGTGGACATTCAGTAAAGTAGTTTAAGATCCAATCAAATACATGAAAACATGTATACTCAAATAGTGAATCTTCATTTATCATATAAATAGTTCATACATAAGGCGATTGCCTTAGGACATCTCTCATATATTACTAACAGACTCCCACTTGGCCTAATGCCAATCGCTACGGTATCTAATACCATAAGCTCTAACATGACCCTCAAACTTACTTTGAGGTAATGCTTTAGTCAAAGGATCCGCTAAGTTCCTTTCAGTGGGAATTTTCTCGATTTGTATTTTCTTCCTACTGATGATCTCTCTGATAAGATGATAGCGGCGAAGCACATGTTTGGATCATTGATGAGACCACATCAAGTTCAGAGATGAACTTCTTGATCCAAACCACTTCATTTGCTGCTTCTAAAGCTGCAATGTTTTCTGCCTTAGTGGCAGAATCCGCTATAGTGTCAAGCTTGGAACCTTTCCAACTTATTGCGCCTCCATTCCAGGTGAATACATACCCATACTGAGACATGGAATCATCCTTGTCTGTCTGGAGCTAGCATCCGTATACCCACGTATCACCATGTACCCTTCTCCACATATTAGGAACGTATACTTAGTTCTTCTTAAGTACTTAAGGATCGTCTTAACAGTCACCCAATGATCCATTCCTGGATCAGACTGGTATCTGCTCGTGACACTCAGAGCATACGATACATCGGGCCTCGTACATAATATAGCATACATGATTGATCCTATTGCGGATGCATAGGGAATCTTACTCATGCAAATCCTCTCATCTTCTGTGTGCGGACACATAGACTTCGAAAGGTGTATCCCATGCCTGATGGGTAGGAAACCTTTCTTCGATTCCGACATGCTAAACCCCTTTAGCACTCGGTCTATATATGTAGACTGTGAAAGATCAAGCAACCGTTTCGATCTATCTCTATAGATCTTAATCCCGAGGATGTAGGTTGCTTCTCCCAGGTCTCTCATAAAGAATGTCTTGGATAACCAAACCTTAACTGACTGTAAGATTGAAACATCGTTTCCTATAAGTAATATGTCATCGACATACAATACTAGGAACACGACTGCACTCCCACTAACCTTCTTGTACACACAAGGTTCGTCTGGATTTTGTGAGAAATCAAACTTTTTGATCGTCTCATCAAAACGGATATTCCAGCTCCTGGATGCTTCCTTCAATCCATATATGGACCATCGCAATTTGCATACCTTGGTTTTATCAACCGATGTGAAACCCTCAGGCTGTATCATATACACGTCCTCGAGCAGGTTTCCATTAAGGAAAGCTGTTTTCACATCCATCTGCCATATCTTATAATCATAATGAGCTGCTATGGCCAGGAGCATCCGAATGGATTTAAGCATAGCTACAGGCGAATAGGTTTCGTCATAATCAACACCTTGTTATTTGACGATATCCTTTCACCACTAATCTAGCTTTATAGGTAATCACATTACCATCCATGTCGGTTTTCTTCTTGAAAACCCACTTGCACCCTATAGGCTTAATGCCTTCAGGTGGGTCAACCAAGTTCCAAACTTGGTTTTCATACATGGAATCCATTTCTGACTTCATGGCATCAAGCCACTTATCCCTTTCTGAACTTGTCAGCACTTCTTCATAACTGGTAGGCTCCTCATCATCAATGAGTAACATGTCGTTTGATTCACTTACGAGAAATCCATATCTCTCAGGAATGTTGCGTGTTCTATCAGATCTACGAAGATGTGGTGTTACAATAGGTCCAGCCGATTGCTCATCACTATGAGTTGTCGGCTGTTGTGCTTCACCAGGTATCTCATCAATGTCTATTTGAGTCTCTCGAACCTCCTCAAGCTCGATGACACTCCCACTGTTTTCTTGCAAGAGAAACTCTTTCTCTAGAAACACAGCATGCCTTGAAACAAACACCTTTTGTTCCACAGGATGATAGAATTGGTAACCCCTTGTTTCCTTAGGGTATCCAATAAATAGACATCTATCAAACTTAGCATCCAATTTGTCTGATACAGTCCGCTTCACATAAGCAGGACAACCCTATATCTTCAAGTAAGATACATGAGGTTTCTTACTATTACATATCTCATATGGAGTAGTAGAGACTACCTTGGTAGGCATTCTGTTTAACAAGTAAACAGCTGTCTGAAGTGCATAACCCCAAAAGGACTTGGGAAGATTCACATGATTCATCATTGACCTGACCATGTCCAACAAGGTTCGGTTATGCCTCTCAGATACACCATTATATTGTGGTGTATATGGCGGAGTCCATTGAGACAATATACTATTGTCTCTTAGGTAATCAAGAAACTCCTGACTCAAGTATTCACCACCTCGATCCGATCGAAGTATTTTAATACTCTTGTCATGTTGTTTCTCTACTTCATTTCTGAATTCTTTGAACCTTTCAAAGGCTTCAGACTTGTGTTTCATCAAGAACACATACCCAAACCGTGAGTGATCATCGGTGAAGGTAATGAAGTAGCTATAGCCTCCTAAAGCTTGAGTTGACATAGGTCCACATACATCGTATGTATTAGACCTAGTAACTCTCCCACTCGTTCACCTTTTCGGTAAAGGTAACTTAGTCATCTTGCCTTTTAAGCATGATTACATGTATCGTATGAATCAATTCAAGCGATTCGAATTCACATCGGTGTAATTCGGACATGCGTTTCTTGCTTACATGGCCAAGCGACAATGCCACATGTAGAGTCTAATTGATTATCTTTGAGCACGCTTGTTGCTCGCCGATATTGAAAATGCCCTTTGGATCGTCAGCGTATAAACACCATTGCTTAAAGTTCGGTCCATAAAGAACTCCATTCAAAGTTATGTAACAACAATTGTTACTAAAAGTCAAATGGTACCCATTTCTATTTAAACAAGAAATAGAAATGATGTTCTTTATCAACGAAGGAACATAAAAGCAATTGTCCAGTTCTAAGACAAGTCCTGCAGGGAGTTTCAACAAATACGTTCCGATGGCGAGTGCAGCAACCTTTGCTCCATTCCCAACACGTAAATTTGACTCTCCCTCGACGTGTCTTCTTCTATTCCTTAGCCCATGTATGTCATTACATATATGTGAGCCACACCCGGTATCCAATACCCAAGTGTCTGAGGAAATAGAATGACAATCAATAATGAAGATATATGAAAAAGATGGAGCATCTTATGCCTTATTCTTCTCCACGGACTCAAGATAAATCTTGCAATTTCTTCGCCAATGGCCCTACTTGCCATAATGATGGCAAGTGCCCTTTTGAGCTGGTTCTGCCTTTTTATCCTTTTTCTTCTTCCCCTTATTTTGTTCCTTTGACTCCCTCGTAGAAACATTCTTCGAGGAATCAACTAACAACACCGTCCCCTACTCATGCTTCTAAGAAGGCTCCACAGTCTTCAGCATGTTGAGCAGTACCACAGATGAACCTTCTTTCATCTCAGAGGTGAAGAGGAGCTTGGAGACTTCGAACCTTTCGAATCTCACTTGCTCATTAACCAACTCAAAAAGATGAAAGACTATGGTATGAGCATCCATATGCTCATGCTGCTTCCGCAGCTCAGGTACCATCATGGCTAGCATGATGCAACTCACCATTTCAGAATCATTCACATGTTTCTGATAGGCCAACAATTGGTCCAGAGTTGCGTTGTCACTAGGACAGGCGGGAAGAGGCGCTTCGAGGACATACGCAAGCTTTTCCACCTTGAGAACAATTCTCAAGTTTCTAAGCCAGTCCAAGAAGTTCGACCCAGTCAATTTATTCGAATCCAAAATGGAACGCAAATTCAAAGACATCAAGATCAATCTTAGAAATACAAAATGAGCATATATGAGAAAGATGATTTAAAATGCATCAATATACATTCATAAATCCCATTCATTTTTCGAATTTCAAAAAACCCTAAAATCACTTCGGGAGATCGTAGGTCCATCTCCGAATGGGCTGATATCCATCATAGATATGAACAACCTTGGAGAGAGTCCAACAATCCATTCATAACTACGACGGTAGGTATCAACTATACCGATTGCATATCACGTATATGCAACTATCACAATGTGCTATCAACTAATTGAATGTTCACACATACATCGGGTTGTTAACACATTAACAAGTATGCATCATATGCATAGCACCCAACTTCACCTCCCTTTACATCGACCTTGGAGAGAGTCCAACAAGCCGATGCTCCAGGTTAAAGCCAACCCATTAATCGAGAATAGTTTTAATATGGTTAGAGCGCATTCAACCAATTAGCCCGGCTCGGAGAGAGTCCAACAACCAAAGCTAACGATTGACCTCTGACTCTTACCATATAAGTATTAAACTATTCCATGGTTTGAACATGTTCGGGTTCGAGCCGGGCTTGGAGAGAGTCCAACAACCCGAACAAGAAACGGAACTCTAGTTCTAACCATATTAATGGAAGGTGTAGGCTTTAATATTGAGTTAGGGTTTTTATGTCTCATCCTCTTTGCATGCAAATAACTATTATCTACATGGCATGAAATACATGACATATATCTACATGTCACGACACGCATGGCATAATGATATGCATCTAATGCAATTACATGACATACAATTATGTCATGTACAATATTTCCTTATATGTCATAACTATTTATGGAAATAAAATATGTTTAAGATTTGATTCTCCAAATCAAATCATGATTAAATTAGGAAACAAATTTCCAAATCTAATCACATATTTTATTTATGGAAATAGTTGATTAAGGAAAGTCAATTTAGGAAACCAATTTCGTAAATCATCAAAACTACTTATGAAAATCAAATATTTTAAGATTTGATTTCCCAAATAAAATCAAGATTAAATTAGGAAACAAATTTCCAAAATCTAATCAAATATTTTATTTATGGAAAATATCAATTTCCATAAATACTTCCAACTTTCCAAAAGTGGAAGATTTCCATAAATACTTCTAGACTTTCCAAAATTGAAAAATTTTCATAAATACTTCTGACTTTCCAAAAGTAGAAAATTTCCAGAAATATCATTATGACTATCATAAAACCATTTTACGATTATGTCGAAACACAACCTGGGCTCTGATACCATTGTTGGGTTTCCGACACCGCGGCGAGTGTGTTCGAACATGTTTCGTAAATATGTGCACAGCGGAAGAAATAAAAAATAATAAATCTACATTTATTACAACACACACAACACACGCATGCATAGTACAATATGTGTAGACATAACCGTAAATTTAAATTTGCAATAAAAGGAAATTTAACTACGTATACCTTTCGTATCACGTGTAGCGGGAACGACATCAACCGGAACGATTCTCGCTAGAATCGTCTCTATCCGTATCCACGCTGAGTATCCTCGGGATGACTTCGTTAAGTCACGAGCCTCGTCTTCGTACGGGTTACTAGCCTCATGTTGAAGACGATGTGATCGAGAGATGATCACGATCCGAATCCAAATTCGGATCCAAAAACAAGTTCTCAAGACTCGCTTCTCCGGAGAGGTATTCGTCAACCGTTTGACGAATCCTTCATCCTCCACCTCAGAGGATTACCGGAGATCAAATCCCCGGCAAGGCTACCGCTGTCGGAGCTCTAAACGTTGTCCAAACGACGCTCTGACGAGAGGGAAACAAGCTGTCCAGAAAACTGGACAGCTTTGGTGGAGACCTTGCGCCAGCCAAATAAGGAAAGCGGCTTGCTCACCTTGTCGCCGGAGACAAGGAGGATCACCGGAACTCTCTTCGCAGCAGCTTGGCGCTTGGCAATGGGACAAGGCGGAAGCGGTGGCGGCGGTTGGAGAAGATGGGGCGGCAACCTAGGGTTGGGAGGGCTTAACAATCCCTTAAGCCCTCTTTTATAGAGAACTAATTCTCTTAATGGTTATTGGATCATAACCATAAGGCCCGTTAACCCGCTCCATTAATATAAGTTAAAATAAACCAAACCATGATGGTTTATTTTAAGTTAAAATGAACCGAACCAACTTTTGGTTCATTCGTTTAAAATAAACCAAACCCTTTGGTTTATTCTCCTCCATTGGATTAGAACCAAACCATTTTGGTTCATCCATTATGTCTTCATAAGACACGGCCCATCCACGCTTCCATTGCGACTGAAACGATTTCATGCTCGCTTCTTGTCTGAGAATCCCATTCTCAAGCTCGTTTTAAATCCTTCGGATTACGCTCATTGTGCGTGTGACCAAATAGGTTCTCAGTTTATGTTGGCCGTCTATAATTAACCTTTAATTATAGAACGATCATGAGTGACACTTAGTAGTACATCATGATCCCCAATTAACCGAAAAGATCAACGGTTGATCCAGAACTATTTCTGAAACCCTTCAGCAGCTCGAATGATTCGTGCCCCATTCCCTTCACTCATCTTATACCCACTTGGTTCAGGACATGGTCTATAGTGTCAGTCCCCACTAGGCTGACTACGTCACACCTAGCCCAAGTATCATTTCCTCGTCCTACGGATTCTAGTTACTCTACATGTATCGAAGAGTACCTTACTCTAAATATGTAATGCTTTGGCCAAAGACTTTAGTAACAATCCGACGAGAGGCCATGGGTATAGATCTCCTCGCAAGGAGTGATGAATCCTTTATAGGCTATTCAAACACCTTCGATCACTTCGACTTATACCCAATCATCCCGGGTCCACATCTCCTTAGAGATGCTTGCTTAAGATGACTTGAATACCGCAAGTCAAAGGAACATCGCACTTAAGCTACAGTAAGAACTTCATTGACATATCTATATATGCAGAGAACCATATGAAGTCTTACGGCTGGTCACTCCAATGAACTAGTTACCATAACTAGCATCCACGATTAACTCCGGACATCACAATGTCTCCAGCCAGTGAGAATCAACTGCTTGGATACACTAAGGAGTACACCTCGTGCTAGTCTCTACAGAATCAATGGTGTCCATATCCATTAATTCATTGACTAGGGATAATTTCGATACATCACAATTACACATGTAGAGATACTCACAAGTTGTGATCCAATCACAAATTCTCTCATGCTGTGAATCGTATCGTGGACATTCAGTAAAGTAGTTTAAGATCCAATCAAATACATGAAAACATGTATACTCAAATAGTGAATCTTCATTTATCATATAAATGGTTCATACATAAGGCGATTGCCTTAGGACATCTCTCATATATTAATAACAACAGGATACATTTATGTATGTGGTGATGACTTTATTTCTTCTAGTATGGCACATGCTCCTATATCAGGGTAGGAGATTCAGGTAAGTATAGTCCTTTGGTTTTTCTTTATTGCATACCCTATATTTATGAGACTATACTGGCATGATTTTTATTATTAGCTATACCTTACTTTGCATATCTACTATACCCGCTAAATTCTTTGAACTTACCCCGTGGTTTTATATTTATTTCAGGATGAAGCTGTCAGGAGAGTCCAGTTGCCATACCCCCCCTCGTCGTGATAGTTTATGAGTTGTTTGAGTTATGGTTTTGGATTTTGTATAGAAGATATGTTTAGGTCCTAATGTTTTGGTTATGTACTTGTGGAAGTTTGGAGATATTTGTTGTGTCCTTATGGACTATTCGATTGGGTTGGTTGTATATTCCTGCTCAGATGGCAGAAGGGGTAGATCTCGATATTTTAGATCCTTTATTTATTTTGGTTGACGGCCTGAGGCCGCATATTATGTATAGTATGTTGTGGTATGTTCCGGTCGTGTTGACCGATGTATAGTGGCCGTGTAGGCCTTGTATAAAATTGGTATTGTCACCCGTACAGGGGAGATGTTGTCGGACTTTTGTCTGGCGGGGACTCCCTCGGGGCGTGACACCATGTATGTCATTATATATATGTGAGCCACACCCAGTATCCAATACCCAAGTGTCTGAGGAAATAGAATGACAATCAATAACGAAGATATATGAAAAAGATGGATCATCTTATGCCTTATTCTTCTCCACGGACTCAAGATAAATCTTGCAATTTCTTCGCCAATGGCCCTACTTGCCATAATGATGGCAAGTGCCCTTTTGAGCGAGTTCTGCCTTTTTAGCCTTTTTATTCTTCCCCTTCTATTGTTCCTTTGACTCTTTCTGAGAACCTTTCTTCGAGGAATCAACTAACAACACCGTCCCCTGCTCATGCTTCTCAGAAGGCTCCATAGTCTTCAGCATGTTGAGCAGTACCACAGATGAACCTCCTTGCATCTCAGAGGTGAAGAGGAGCTTGGAGACTTCGAACCTTTCGAATCTCACTTGTTTATCAAACAACTCATAAAGATGAAGGACTACGATATGAGCATGCATATGCTCATGCTGCTTCCGTAGCTTGGGTTCCATCATGGCTAGCATGATGCAACTCATTTGTTCAGAATCACTCACATGTTTCTGATAGGCCAACAATTGGTTCAGAGATGCATTGTCACTAGGATGGGCGGGAAGAGGCGCTTCGAGGACATTTGCAAGCTTTTCAACCTTGAGAACAATTCTCAAGTTTCTAAGCCAGTCCAAGAAGTTCAGCCCAGTTAATTTATTCGAATCCAAAATGGAACACAAATTCAAAGACATCATGATCAATCTTAGAAATACAAAACGAGCATATATGAGAAAGATGATTTTAAAATGCATCATTATACATTCATAAATCTCATTCATTTTTCGAATTTCAAAAACCCCAAAATCACTTCGGGAGATCGTAGGTCCATCTCCGAATGGGCTGATATCCATCATAGATATGAACAACCTTGGAGAGAGTCCAACAATCCATTCATAACTACGACGGTAGGTATCAACTATACCGATTGCATATCACGTATATGCAACTATCACAATGTGCTATCAACTAATTGAATGTTCACACATACATCGGGTTGTTAACACATTAACAAGTATGCATCATATGCATAGCACCCAACTTCACCTCCCTTTACATCGACCTTGGAGAGAGTCCAACAAGCCGATGCTCCAGGTTAAAGCCAACCCATTAATCGAGAATAGTTTTAATATGGTTAGAGCGCATTCAACCAATTAGCCCGGCTCGGAGAGAGTCCAACAACCAAAGCTAACGATTGACCTCTGACTCTTACCATATAAGTATTAAACTATTCCATGGTTTGAACATGTTCGGGTTCGAGCCGGGCTTGGAGAGAGTCCAACAACCCGAACAAGAAACGGAACTCTAGTTCTAACCATATTAATGGAAGGTGTAGGCTTTAATATCGAGTTAGGGTTTTTATGTCTCATCCTCTTTGCATGCAAATAACTATTATCTACATGGCATGAAATACATGACATATATCTACATGTCACGACACGCATGGCATAATGATATGCATCTAATGCAATTACATGACATACAATTATGTCATGTACAATATTTCCTTATATGTCATAACTATTTATGGAAATAAAATATGTTTAAGATTTGATTCTCCAAATCAAATCATGATTAAATTAGGAAACAAATTTCCAAATCTAATCACATATTTTATTTGTGGAAATAGTTGATTAAGGAAAGTCAATTTAGGAAACAAATTTCCTAAATCATCAAAATTACTTAAGGAAATAAAATATTTTAAGATTTGATTTCCCAAATCAAATCATGATTAAATTAGGAAATAAATTTCCAAAATCTAATCAAATATTTTATTTATGGAAAATATCAATTTCCATAAATACTTCCAACTTTCCAAAAGTAGAAGATTTCCATAAATACTTCAAGACTTTCCAAAATTAAAAATTTTCATAAATACTTCTAACTTTTCAAAAGTAGAAAATTTCCAGAAATATCATTATGACTATTGCAAAACAATTTTATGATTATGTCGAAACACAACCTGGGCTCTGATACCATTGTTGGGTTTCCGGCACCGCGGCGAGTGTGTGTTTGAACATGTTTCATAAACATGTGCACAGCGGAAGGAATAAAATAATAAATCTAATTTGTTACAACACACACATCACACGCATGCATAGTACAACATGTGTAGACATAACCATAAATTCAAATTTTGCAATAAAAAGAAATTTACACTACGTATACCTGACGTATCACGTGTAGCGGGAAAGACATCAACCGGAACGATTCTAGCTAGAATCGTCTCTATCCGTATCCACACCGAGTATCTTCGGGATGACTTCACAAAGTCACGAGCCTTGTCTTCGTATGGGTTACTTGCCTCGTGTTGAAGATGATGTGATCGAGAGAAGATCACGATCCGAATCAAAATTCGGATCCAAAACGAGTCCTCAAAAACTCGCTTCTCCGGAGAGGTATTCGTCAACCGTTTGACGAATCCTTCGTCCTCCACCTATGAGGATTACCGGAGATCAAATCCCCGGCAAGTCTACCGCTGTCGGAGCTCCAAACATCGTCCAAACGACACTCCGACGAGAAGGAAACAAGCTGTCCAGAAAACTGGACAGCTTTGGTGGAGGAATAGGAGCCGGCCAAAAGGGAAGGTTGAAGCTCACCTTATTGCCAAACCCAAAGGAGATCACCGGAACTTCTCCGGAAGCAGCTCGACGCCGGCAAGGGAGCTAGGTGGTGGTGGGCGGCGGCACTAGGGTTTGCGCCGACTTCACCAAGGAGAGGAGGAGGCGGCAACTATTAGGGTTGCAAGGCTTTTGATTAGGGTTTAACAAAAACCCTTAAGCCCTATTTTATAGAGAACAAATTCTCTTAATGGTTATCGAATCAGAACCAAAGGCCCGTTAACCTGCTTCATTAATTTAAGTTAAAATAAACCAAACCATGATGGTTTATTTTAAGTTAAAACGAACCGAACCAACTTTGGTTCATTCGTTTAAAACAAACCAAACCCTTTGGTTTATTTTCCTCCATTGGATTAGAACCAAACCAATTTGGTTCATCCATCATGTCTTCATAAGACACGACCTATCCACGCATCCATTGCGACTGAAATGATTTCATGCTCGCTCCATGTTTGGTCCAACCAAACCTAGTTTCTCTCGGTCTGAGAATATTATTCTCAAGCTCGTTTTAAATCCTTCGGATTACGCTCGTTGTGTGTGTGACTAAATAGGTTCTCGGTTTATGTTGGCCGTCTATAATTAACCATTAATTATAGAACGATCATGAGTGGCACCTAGTAGTACATCATGATCCCCAATTAATCGAAAAGATCAACGGTTGATCTAGAACTATTTCTGAAACCCTTCAGCAGCTCGAATGAATCGTGCCCCATTCTCTTTACTCATCTTATATCCACTTGGTTCAGGACATGGTCTATAGTATCAGTCCCCACTAGGCTGACTACATCACACCTAACCCAAGTATTATTTCCTCGTCCTATGGATTCTAGTTACTGCACATGTATCGAAGAGTACCTTACTCTAAACATGTAATGCTTTGGCCAAAGACTTTAGTAACAATCCGACGAGAGGCCATGGGTATACATCTCCTCGCAAGGAGTGGTGAATCTTCTGAGTTATTCAAACACCTTCGATCACTTCGACTTATACCCAATCATCCCGGGTCCACATCTCCTCAGAGATGCTTGCTTAAGATGTCAAAGCATAAGTCTTTATGATCAAGATGACTTGAATACCGTAAGTCAAAGGAACATCGCACTTAAGCTGTAGTAAGAACTTCATTGACATATCTATATATGCAGAGAACCATATGAAGTCTTTCGGCTGGTCATTCCAATGAACTAGTTACCATAACTAGCATCCACGATTAACTCCGGACATCACAATGTCTCCAGCCAGTGAGAATCAGCTGCTTGGATACACCAAGGAGTATACCTCGTGCTAGTCTCGACAGAATCAATGGTGTCCAAATCCATCAATTCATCGACTAGGGATAATTTCGATACATCACAATTACACATGTAGAGATACTCACTAGTTGTGATCCAATCACAAATTCTCTCACGCTGTGAATCGTATCGAGGACATTCAGTAAATGAGTTTAAGATCTAATCAAATACATGAAACATGTATACTCAAATAGTGAATCTTCATTTATCATATAAATGGTTCAAACATAAGGCGATTGCCTTAGGACATCTCTCATATATTACTAACAAATTGACCATAATCATGAGTAAAAGCATGCATCGTTATATGCAGGAAATTATAAATAAGGAAAGAGAAACTGAATAAACAAAACTGAAATAAAATAAAATAAAATAAAATAAAACCAAAAAAGTAAATCTATCCTAAGTCCGATCCAATTTACCATTGTTCGATTTGATATCGAATCGCTCAGTCCCCGACAACGACGCCAAAAACTTGATGCGCACGGTTGCGACCTTAAATCTCGTGATGGAGACCGTCGAAGACTCAAAGTGCGTGCTCGGCTTAATGCCCCCAAGTGCACAGATGTCATCAAGTAATAATAGATTATCGATCCCACAGGGACTGGGATTCGAGTACCAAAACACTAAGTGGTTGCAATTGTTCAAACGAAATCTCAGAGAGAGTCGGTTGGTGAGGACTATCGGAGGACCCTACTTAGTGCGGTGTCACACGGAGGAGGAAAAGAGTGTGTCAGGGTCTAAAAAGGAGATTCTAGGACTTCGGTTTCGCTTGTGCATCATATAACAATGTTGTCAATTGGCGTCGTCTAAATGTCTACCTACGGTTTTGGGGAAGAGACATCATACACTCTCCCGCAGAGCCGCTACATTCACCGGGAGCTATCCTCGCCCAAAAGGACGGGATAGAGGGTACGAGGATGCCAAATCAATCCTTGCAGTGGACCATTTCTGATTCCACCGCTCCCTTCTCCCCGCAGTTATGGGAGGTCAGGTTTACCCCTAGGTTCCTTGATCAAACCTCCTAAATATAAATTGCGAGGGCTGTCACCACCTCGTATCACCTAAGAATAGTGGAAAGAAAGCAAAATTCTCGAAGATATAATAGAGAGAAACATCCAATTGTCAAATCAAACTTTTGGCCAGAATTTAATATGAACCAACATTGTCTATGAACACAAGCTACTCTCTAATCCTAGAATCAAAAGTACTACTCCATAAATACGAAGGAAGAATCACAAAACATG
The DNA here is from genome assembly GCA_025175895.1 of Wurfbainia villosa. Lineage (NCBI taxonomy): Eukaryota > Viridiplantae > Streptophyta > Magnoliopsida > Zingiberales > Zingiberaceae > Wurfbainia > Wurfbainia villosa. The sequence goes on from CM046006.1 coordinate 41,044,884, forward strand.
TTTAAGTTCAAATGCAATCGAGATAAAGCACAGAAATAGAGATATACAATGCGTTGTGATCTTCTCTCTGGCGTTGTATTGCAAGTTGTGGACCTCCGGTGGCGTTCCTCCTCCTCGCTGTGAGTTACCGAAGCTTTTTAGGGCTTCGGCGTGCCATCCTAGCCGTCGTGCCTCTTCCCTAGGGTTTGGGCAGAGCCATCCTTATATAGACATCGCCTCGGACCACTGCGAAATCGGGAAAAAACTCTAGTCGCGCAACTCCATCGGGCTGCCACACGGCCGTGTGTTTCCACACGGCAAGGCTGTGTGCGGCCCTGGTGTACTGATCTTCGCCCATCGGACATGGCCGTGTGAATCGACACGCCCTGGCTGTGTCCCACTCTGCATCTAGCATGAAATGTCTTTCTTTCGCTTCGAAAATGCATCTTTTTCGCCCGAAAAGCCAACCTGCATACAAAAGAACAACGAGCAGACCTCCGAACTAAAAAATAGAAAATGCATGTAAAAATAGAGTAACATATGCATGAAACTATCACAAAATGTAATAAGATGTGAGCAAAAATTACTCCTAAAACTCTATATGTTTTTCTCACATCACTGTCCCAGGGTGCAGGCTGAGATGGTATGATCTCTGGACCCACAACGAGTACAGTAAGTGTCACTAGTGGGCGGCTTCCAGTTCTGCTGAGAAGACTGGGAGCGTCCAGCTGAAGATTGTCCTAATTTCTGAGGCCAGCTAGATGCCCCAGAGTTACTCTAACCCGACTGACTGCGACTACTTTTCTTCTGTCCAGTAGTCTGTGGCTGCTGGGTCAGGTTCATTCTGTCTGTTTCCTCTTCCTGTCAGAATTAGCTCTCTGTTGAGCCAACTCAATCAACACGGCTCTATCCAATGCCTCTCGGTAGGAAGAACTGCCAAAGCCTGCCATCTTAACCTGAAGATGCCCATCTAGTTCCTAAACAAATTGAAGCATGCGCGACCTGTCCTCAGCGACTAACGCTGGACAAAATCTGGCTAACCGATTAAATTCTGCATTGTACTCCATCACTGTGCGATTATTCTGTCGAAGACTCAGAAAATCCTGACGGCGCATCATCTGATATGACCGTGGGAAGTACTAACACTCAAAGGCCTCCCTGAATCTCACCCAAGTAATCTACTGCTCGCCGATGATCGAGCGCTGCGTGTCCCACCAGACCTCGGCCTCGTCTCGTAAATGGAAGGCCACTAACTCTACCTTCTCCCACTCGGAGCAAACCATATAGAGGAAAGTACGCTCCATAGTCTCGATCCAAGACTGAGCCACGCTCAAATTAGTCTCTCCGCAAAATAGTATTAATCGGCTTTTTATCGACTTGGCTAAAACAGGGATCCGAGCTCGTGCCACAGTCACATCAGTAGGGATTGTCGCAGGAGCTGGCGAAACTACTGTAGATGGTGTCGCTGCATAAGCAGGGGTAGATACTGAGTAAGGGCTGATCGACACCACTGGTGGGTCTGTCGGGTATGCAGTAGCAGGTGCTACCGGGGGTACTGCGGAATATGATGGAGTGGGTACCACCGGTGGTACATTGGATACCGTAGAAGTGGGTATCTTTGGAGGAGGAACCGTCGGGGACTGGGGACCCACGACACCCGCGACACCATGTGAAAACTGACCCTGATCAACATGCTCATCTTCAGTAGATCTTTCTGGCAACTCCGTCGCCAGAGATCTCAATGTTTTCTTGCGTGCCTGCCCCGCACCACGTCTCGGCGCAGGAGCACGCCCACCTCGTTTTATATCTGTTAAATTTATTACCCAGATGTTACTATGAGTAAAAATATATAAAACTAATCATCTTACCTATTTGCCGCCAGGAGAAGTCCCGTTGCCGCCAAATCCCCAAATTGACCTCGTCAATAATACCTCGAATTTTTGAAACAAAAAATCGTCGAAAATCCGAAAATCCCCAGATTGACTCGCAAAAACCTGTCAAAAATGGCGAACTCCGAAAATCCAAAAACCCTTAGGAACTCGAAAACCTAGGCGCTCTAATAACAAATAAATTGTCACGCCCTGAGGGAGTCCCCGCCAGACAAAAATCTAACAGCATCTCCCCTGTACGGGTGACAATACGAATCTTGAATACAAGGCGCACACGACCCACTATACATCGACCAACATGACCGGAACATAAAACACACACATATAATATATGGGCCTCAAACCACCAACCAAAGTAAATAAAAAGTCTACAATATCTAGACTTACCTCTTCTTCCATCTGAGCAGGAATACACAACCAAAACGAATCGAATAAAAGTCCACAAGAACATATCAAGTACCACCAAAACATCCACGAGTATATAACCAAAGCACCAAGTCCTACACATGTCTTCTAGTCAATATAACCGAAACCATAAAACCAATAACAAAACCTTTACGACGAGGGGGATTGGCAGCTGGACTCTCCTGATAATGTCAACCTGAAATAGATATAAAATAACGGGGTAAGTTCAACGAACTCAACGGGTATCAAGTCGACATGCATAGTAAGATATATCTAACAATAATAATTATGCCCATACAGTCTCCTGATAAATAATAGGAAATGCAAGGAAGAAATGCGGAAAGACTGTACTTACCTAAATCTCCTATCCTGACATAGGAGTGTGAGCCAAACTAGCAGAAGTAAGGCCGTCAGACCAAATACATGATGTATCCTGTATGCATGTCAATCATATGCAATAACTAAGGCAGCAACCAAAATACAACAAAGACAAACAAATGCCATCCATGCAATATGCATACAATGCAAATGATATGGTCACCCCTGATGCTAGTTAGCCACCTCACACGCGATGGTGAAGCCGAGTGGATAGGGCTATGACAACTGTGCACTCTACCATCACTGCTCCTGAGTGACCGAGTGGATAGGATGCTGTCGAAGTACACCTATCCTCCTACCCCAAACAGAGTGGGGGAGCAAAGCTCTCATCTCCCGGTGTTATAGACCAAAGGAGGGATCCCTGCCTGCTACCACACTGCCTCACCGCTACCCATGAGCAGACCAGTGGAGCCTGACAAAGCTACTGCACACACCCTCCTGACCAGTGGTTGTGTGTGCAGATCATATAACTAGCTGCGAGCTCAACTATAAAGGAACCCCGACCAGCCAGCATGCAATCATGCAAGATGGTACATGACACTAAAGCATGTAACACCAACCAAAATACGTCTCTAAATAATATACACAAAAAATGAGTACATATCAATGACCTAGGTATACAGGGAAAGTATATCTAAAAGCTAATCAAGTGCATGTCACAACTCCCAAAATAAGTACACATGGCAGGTATCAAGATAATATCGACTAAGATAGAAATGCATGCATCAGGTATGGCACAGTGACATACAAGGGAAGATAAGACATAAAAATTATTGCGAGCTATAGCCAACTAAGCATATCAACATGACGATATCTAAAAGATAAGTCAAAGTATCCGCCTGCTAAAATGCTTGAAATAATGCAATCTCCACGCTCGTGGACTTGTCTCATGACCGAAACCTGCATAAAACATAATATACTCAGATTATATTACCAACCCTAATATCAAGTCCAAAACCTAATGGATTAAGCTATCCACTTAACTGATCACTCACTGCCGTCATATATCCACACAATAACAGTACCCATAACCATCCCTCTGATCACACTCATTCATAGCCTCCCTCATTGAACTCACGCAGTTACACGGTAGAAATCTCCCTGCTCACAGCCGCACAGCCAAATCCACCGAAGGAATCCACACACAACAAATGCAAAATTCCCACACTTAATAGATGAAAAGGAAATGGGTAGATCAGACTTACTAGTCATTGGAACCTCCACCGGCAGAAGTTTCCCAATTCTGTTCACCGGAGCAAATCTCGACTACCCTAAACCACTACCCAAACACACAGATCCCTTTCATCAAAGGAAAACACATCTAGGACTCAGATCCCATCCCGTCTAAGGTAAGGAGAAAATCAGTGCTTACCTATTCCTGATGACAAGCGACAGTGGAACCCCACACCCGACAGCCCTCTGCTGCTGCGACATCCTAGAAAAGAGGCACCAAGGGAACCACTGGCCGGAGTGTTCAGCCATCGCCGACGCAACCTCCCTACCGTGCGCGCTCGCCGTCGGCTCATTTATGGGCAGCGTCAAGGCCGATCGCCGCCACTGGCCACGAGGAAGAAGGAACGAGAGGGAGAAAAGGAAGGCTGGTCGAGAGATAGAGGTACAACGGGGGAGGAAATCACCAAGAAAACTGCTCACGAGGGAGAAGGGAAAGAGATAGGGAGGAGTCGCGATGAGAACGAGAGTCGTGTGAAGGAGCGGTATCGGGTGCGGTGGGGAAGAAATAAAACCAAAGAAACGGGGATAATTTCGATCGGTTTAAGTAATGGACCAGTCCAATTAAATCAACCCTAACCCTAGATTAGGTTTTAATTAATCCCTAACCATCCCCATTTATTTAGTATTTTTAAATTTCCGTATTTAACACAAGGTATTAGTATTGTTCATTTCCCTTTAATTTGTTATCAATAAGTTAGCTTACTCGGTCTCTTGATTGTGTCATCTCATTTACTAAATTTTCTGTGTCATTACAGGACCGGAGTACGGGGAGGATGATTGGCTTCGGATATGAGTCTCATGGCCTATACCAACTTCACCAGGCCTCTCTTGTTGGTTCGGCGACGACATCTCCACTTGTTATTCATGCTCAGTTGGGACATCCTGGTCTTGATAAGTTAAAAAAATTACATCCTAGTCTTTCTCACTTAAAGTCTTTATCTTATAAGTCATGTCAGTTAGACAAGCATGTTCGTAGTTCATTTTCTTCTTGCATTATAAGTCGGGCTATGTCTCCTTTTGCTTTGGTTCATTCCGATATTTGGGGTCCGAGTCGTGTTACTTCTACATTCGGGTCACGATATTTTGTTACATTTATAGACAATTTTTTCCATTGCACTTGGTTATATCTGATGAAGGATCGTTCAAAATCATTTTCTATCTTCTAATTTTTTTTTAATGAAGTCAAAACACAATTTGGTATCCCTCTTCGATCCTTGTAAAGTGATAATACACGGGAGTATCTATCTACTCCGTTTCATACCTTCTTAGCGTCTCATGGTGTATTACATCAGACGTCTTGTCCTCATACCCCCCAACAGAATGGAGTTCCATAACGCAAGAATCGCCATCTTCTCAAGACCACTCAGACACTTCTCCACCACTCTCATGTTCCTCTTCATTTTTGGGGTGAAGCTATGCTTACTGCATGTTATCTCATCAATCGCATGCCTTCCTCTACTTTACAGGGTCAAATACCTCATCATGTACTTTATCCAAATCAGTCCCTTCATCCTTTACCACCTAGGGTCTTTGGTTCTACATGTTTTGCTCATGCTCTTGATCCTGACATTGATAAACTCTCTCCTCGGTCGCATAAATGTATTTTTCTTGGGTACCCACAGTCTCAGAAAGGGTACAAGTATTATTCTCATACTCTTCGTCGGTATTTCATCTCTGCTGATGTCATGTTCTTTGATTCAGTTCCTTTATTTGGACCTAGAGTCGTCGTCCGAGTTTCCTCCTTCTGTGCTTGCGCCAGTCTTTTATCCTCCAGAGGATTCTCTATGACCCCCGGCTTCAATTTCTCCTCCGTTGTAGGTTTATCAGCGTCGTCCTCAGCCTGCTTTGCCGCCGCCAAACATTGACTTTGCCGTGGAATCATCTCTGTAGCCAGGTACTTCGCTCCTTCCTCTGGTACAATCTTCTGAATCTGATATTCCCATTGCACTTCGAAAAGGTATACGTTCAACTCGTAATCCTTCTCCTCATTATGTGTCTATGAGTTACCATCGTCTTTCTCCTTCCTATTATTCTTGTCTTTCCTCCTTGTCGTCTATTTCTCTTCCGAAGACTGCAGGAGATGCATTTGCCCATCCAGGATGGAAATAGGATATGCTGGACGAAATGAGTACCTTACGGAGCTGTGAGACTTAGGACCTCGCTCCTCTACCGCTAGGAAAGTCAGTTGTTGGTTGTCGATGGGTATATACAGTGAAGGTTGGTCCAGATGGAATGGTTGATCGGCTTAAGGCCTGTCTTGTTGCTAAAGGCTATACTCAGATATTTGGATTGGATTATGGGGACACATTTTTCCCTGTTACCAAGATGTCTTCTATACACCTATTCATGTCCATTGTTGCGATTCAACACTGGCCTCTTTATCAGTTAGACATCAAGAATGCGTTCTTACATGGTGACCTGCTCGAAGAAGTCTATATGGAGCAACCTCCGTATTTTTTTTTGCTCAGGGGGAGTCTTCTGGTCTTGTATGCCGCTTACGAAAATCTTTATATGGTCTTAAGCAGTCACCCAGAGCATGGTTCAGTAGATTCAGTATTGTAATTCAACAGTTCGACATGACTCGGAGCGAGGTTGACCATTCTGTCTTTTATCGCCACTCATCTACTGGTTGCATCTACCTAGTGGTGTATGTTAATGATATTGTCATCACAGGCAGTGATCATCTTGGGATTTCATAGGTGAAACAACATCTTTTCAAATATTTCCAGACAAAGGATCTCGGCAGACTCAAATATTTCTTGGGGATAAAAGTATAGAACAGTCCAGAAATGGGATCATTATATCCCAAAGGAAGTATGCAATGGATATTCTAGAAGAAACGGGAATGTTAAACTCAAAGACAATTGACAACCCTATGGATCCTAATATCAAGCTCCTGCCAAATCATGGGGAGCCTCTACCAGATTCTGAACGATACAGGCGATTAGTAGGGAGACTAAGCTATCTTACTGTTACTCGTCTAGATATCTCATTTGTAGTAAGTGTAGTAAGTCAGTTTCTCAACTCTCTGTGTAAAGAATGTTGGGATGCTGTAATTCACATTGTTCGATATATCAGAGGCACTCTAGGAAAGGGTCTTTTGTTTGAAAACAAAGGACACACTCGAGTTATAGGGTACTCTGATGCAGATTGGGCAGGATCTCCCATTGATAGGAGATCCACCTCTGGTTTTTGTATATTTGTCAGAGGTAACCTTGTTTCTTGGAAAAGCAAAAAGTAGAATGTTGTGGCAAGATCCAGTGCAGAGGCAGAGTATCGAGCTATGGCCATAGCCAGTCAAGAGCTTATATGGCTCAAACAATTGCTTCAAGAGCTAAGGTTTGGAGATGTTACACAAATGTCACTTATATGTGATAACCAGGCCGCTATGCATATCGCGTCAAATCCAGTTTTTCACGAGAGGACAAAACATATTGAAGTCGATTGTCACTTTGTCAGAGACAAAGTCATATCTGGAGAAATATCTACTAATTTTGTTAACTCACATGATCAACTAGCAGATATATTTACTAAGTCTGAAAGGTCCCCGAATTGACTACTTATATAACAAGCTGGGTGCATATAAATTATATGCTCTAGCTTGAGGGGGAGTGTTAGAATATTCTAGGGATATTTTGATATACCTAAATATGGTTAGGGATAATTATCTTATCTCCTAGGATAGAGTTTAATCCATTATTTTATTTTTTTTAGGATAGAGTTTGATCTATAGGCCCTATACTTGATAAATAGGGCTTCTTCCATGTAATAAAGTAGTTCGTCTTTATGAAATAACATGAACCATTGGTTCCTACTCTATAGCATAGTCCTAGTGATAGTCCACTACTTTTTTTCTCTCTTAGATACCTTCTACATGTTGGTGCAATCGGCCAAGGTCACGATTGACCAGACTCGAGTTTGACTCGAGTGATGTTTTGATATTTGACATAGTATGTTTGACATTGATGTTTGACATTGATGTCGGTATATGTTTTGAGAGATTGTTTATACAATCGACCCAGGTTATAATTGACCAGACTCGAGTTTGACTCGAGAGAGACTTTGATGGTTGACTAGGGTTGACCATGTGATTATGGGAAAGTCCAAGCATGGGTCTTGGCAAGGTAAAGTCTAAGTCATGGGTACTTGACATGGAAAGTCCAAGTGGGACACTCGGCAATTTGGGAAAGTCCAAGTCTTGAGTACTTGGCACAAGGGAAGTCCAAGCGTGGGTCTTGGCATGGAAAGTCCAACATGGGTTGGCAAGGGAAAGTCCAAGCTTGAGTCTTGGCATTTGAGAAGTCCAAGGGGTTTGATATTGGCAGCGTAAAGTCCAAGCGGGAGTCTTGGCAGCATAAGTTCAATGGTTGACGGCATAAAGTCGAAGCGGAGTCTTGGCGGCGTAAGTCCAATGTTCCTTGGCGGTGTAGACACCGTTAGCATGACATAGCCGATGGAAGCACCTGAAGGCTAGCGCGATGGATGAACAAGTCATGGATGACTTGGAGGGATCCGAGAGGCGTGGGGCTGATGGAGGTGGCTAGAAGGCTTAGGTCTAGGCTAAGGGTGGTCTAGCAAGTATGGGGGCACCATACTTGGGTTAAAATCTCATGTTTGAGGTTGGCAGTCGACTGACATTATGGTCGGTTCGACTGCCGTGAGTTGACTAGAGTTTGACTGTCATTTTAGAGCTGAAATTGCTCTGGCAGTCGGTACTCATTAGACGTCGTGATATCTCGGTGATGTCGGCTAGAGGGGCTGACGGATCATTGCTAGTTCGGCCTTGGCGAGCATAGAATTCTCCGTGGTATTTGGGCCGATCGACAAGCGGTGGCGATCGATTAAAAGATCCGTTGGAGTTTTTTCATCATGGATCGACCCGTTGTCTCACGACAACAGTGGCATCAGTCGACTGGTGACTTGTGGCAGTCGACTGATCGGCGGAAATCCAACCCGATGCAGGTTAAAAGTAGCTATTCGTGGAGGGTTTCATGTAAGGTTTTTCTTGGGCGATTTGAAGGGGAAGAGTTGGTGCTTTTCTAGTCCTTCAAGGCTAGTCCAAGGCAATCAAAGATCAAACAACCAAAGTGCTCTTGTAAAGTGTTTTTCTTTACTTGCATTGTATTTCTTACTTGTATTAGCTTGTATCTTTTGTATTACTTAGTGTAATCCTTGTACAAGGTTTCTCCACCTCCAACTTGTGTCGAGAAGGAGTTATTTGTGATTAGTGATTGCATGTGCATCACTAGAGCTCTTTAGAGCTCGATCCGTGGAGTAGGAACCATTCGGTTCCGAACCACGTTACAAAGTTGTGTTGTTCTTGTGTTCCCTTTGTATTTTCATTATTGTTTATTCTGCTACGTACTAACAAGAATTGTAGCAAGCAAACACGAACGATTCATCATCGATATACGAGCACGCGCTATTCACCCCCCTCTAGTGGGCGCACAGGTCCTAACAAGTGGTATCAGAGCGAGGCCGCTCTTGAAGTTTAACAACTAAGGGAGCACGCTAGAGGGTGAAGATGGAGTTGGAAGAACGACTAGGTTGGGACATCAACACACCGGTGCTCTACACCCTATACGGATGAGAAGACTTCAATTCTTGGAAGAGAAGAATTGAAGATTTTATTATGATGAGAGATTTTAAGGAGTGGTCAATTTTGATGGATGGATTCGTATATCCAAAAGGACCAAAGGGTGGTTTCCTCAAGAAGAAGAAATGGAGTGAAGATCAAATCCAAGCCTTCGAGAAAAACATGAAGTTAGTAAAATTTATTTTTGATTTGATCCCTAACGATATTGTGTGTATGTTGGGGTATTATATGGATGCTAAGGAGTTATGGAGAAAAGTAGCAAAGCTTCATGAAAACTCATCATCGGTCCAAGAAGAAGAATAAGAAGAGGAGTGCTCACCTCTCAAGCTCAAAAGGAAGCAAGTACATCACCATCCAAAGAGCTTGAGTATTCAGAAGTTGATAGGGAATCAACCTCCGAATCGGTGGAAGAAGAGGAGACCTCCACCTCTAGGATTGAGGGGGAGGAGATTAGGACATCCTCAATACCGGAGCAATAAGAAGAATCATCTACATCCGGTAGAGAGGAAGAGCAAGCTCAAGAATCCACTCCGACCACCACAACCACCCTAGGTAACTCAAACATGTGTTAATAATAAAATGCATATAATATGTTTTGAGTGTAGGGAAACCGGGCACTACAAAAGCAAGTGTCCAAAACGGATTAGGAAAACTCCTCCGGTACCAAAAGTCAACACAAAGGTCAAAGATGCCGGTGCCCAAAGTCAAAAGAGCAAGGAGCATGTCATATGCTTCAAGTGCAATTCAAAAGGGCATTACCGGAGTCAATGCCTAAGGGGGAAGAAGAAGGGACAAGATGGAGCATCACAAGTAGGGGGAGCCTCTAGGGCAAACCCTAAGGTATATTTAAACAATGCTTGTTCTTTAAATTCTAGTCAAAAGCATGCTAGGAATAATTTTAATAGTCTTGCTATTTATCATAAAGAGCATGCTAGAAATAGAGAATTTTGTTTATGAGCCAAAAATGTCTACCTTTCAAAGAAAGAGAAATTTGGGACTAATGTCCCTAGAAACGTCCTTCCTAGGGAGTCTATTAGGAAAATAGGAGAACACCTAGACCTTAATCCTAAATGGACTAGACACATGCCTAGGAAAAATAATGCCCAAAAACTTAATCAAAAATCGAAAATTGGGCAATTAGAATTAGAAAATCAAGCCTTGAGGTCAAGGCTTGAGAAACTTGAAAAGACCCTAAATAGGATACAAAATCAATTTCAAGGGTCTAATGGTCAAAGTCAAGGGTCAAAACCTCAAAGTCAACATCTATGACCCAAGAAACAAAAGTCAACCAAGGGCAAGAATGGTTTGGGTCACAAACCTAAGCCTAAGGTGGCTTATAATAGTGTTCCATTTGACTATGGAACACAATCTAGGTCTAGGAAGACCAAGGTCAATAGGGAAGTCATCCCTAAGATTGACCAAGGTAGATGCCTAGTGGCTAGGGTTTCAAGAAAACCTAGGGTGACCACTAAGAAGGTTATTAGGGAGGCAATCCCTAAGGTTAACCATGGCAAGACCACAATGACCAAGGCTTCTAAGCCTAGGAGGATCATTAGAAGGGTATCTAGGGAGATCATCCCTAAGGAATACCTAGTAAATCTTAGGAGCTCAAATAGGTTTTGGGTTCCTAAGAGCGTGATTGATTCACACTAGATGGGTTTAGGGTGTGTCAATCTTGATTGGGTGGGTAGTTAATTCAACCATGATAAAGGTGGCACTTTAGGATTATTTTCAAGGTTATGGATACCTTGGAAATAGATTTTGATTATAATCTTAAAAGATTTTAGGATGTCCCAATGTATTTTTGGGATTATGAAAAATCAATTGAATTGACACAATTTAGGATTAGAGGTCTTAGTGTGTCATTTTGGGTTTTTGGCACACATGGGAGATTAGTAGCATTATGGCAAAATATACTTAATTATATCAAATGACAACTAATATTAAAATTTAGGTATTATATACCTTTATATCTTACTTGCCATGCCTTGATTTGTCATATGCCATGACATGACATCATGTTTATTTTTCCTCATTTATATGTCATGTGTTTTTTTTTGATTTCATATTATGCCATGACATCATGATTATTAGCATATGCTTATTTATATCATCATTAATGCCATAATCATTCATGCATTTGATTAAAATTGAGTTAAGGACAATTGACATGACTTGAAGTCCCATTTATAAGGGAATCAAGTAGGGTTGCCTTAGAAAATGCATAAAACCCTATATTAGGGAGAACAAAACCCACATCTCACATCACATTGACATGTATGTATTTTATACACCCTAGATACATGTGAGATGCTAGGATATGAGTTGAGTTCAAGGTGCATAGTCTTTGCATCTAGTTGAACCAAAACTCATCTTAATTCAATTGTGGATCATTGGGAAAGCTTGTGTACAAATCATGTACATAGAGTCCAAGGAATATGATCCAAAATAAGGTTTTGAAAACATTTTAAAATCATTTTAGAAAACCTTGGTGAAGCCTATCTTTTGATAGCAATCACCATTGATGAGATTGATATAAAGTGAGTCAAAACTTAGAAGTTTTCTTCACTTTTGAATTTTGTATCAATTTTAGTATTTTATGGGTAAAATATTTTTCTATTATTTTTCACCCATTGTATTGACTATAAGTAATATACGTATCAAATTTCATGATTTTTCGATATAAGTAGAATTACTTATGATTTTCTGAAATTTGATTCTGATAACTGAAATTCAGAAATTTCAGTTATCAGTCGACTGCCCTGGGTGGCAGTCGACTGATGTGAGTGGCAGTCGATTGGTAACTGACAAAGTCGACTGCCAATGTTGATTTTGGGAAAACTAGGTTTGTTTAGCCCATTTTCAGCCATAGTAAAGGTCCCTAACCACTCCTAACCCTAGGATATGCTTTGGGAAGCATTATAAAGGGTGAAAATCCATTGGATATGGATTAGGAGAGGTGTTAGGTCAAAGTATCAAATTTAAGGGTGGAAGAGTTCATGTTTGAACTTTGAGCCTTAATTTTCATGGTTAAGAGTTCCTATTGGCTTAGGGACTTCCGAAGGATATTGTTGGTGCAATGGTCAAGGGGGAGCAAGCCTTTAGGGGGAGTTATCCATCTTGGGATGATGGATGTGTTTTACCTTTTTGAAGGGGAGAGTGTTATCAATTGGGAAAATTGATGGGATTTTAAGAAACCCAATTTGGAAATTGGGAGAGAGTATAGGATTGCCTCTCTTGAGTGATATGTGACTTATCACTAGGAAGATGGTAGACATCCTAGGTATTTTTGGATAAAGAGGGAGATTGTAAGATCTCATTGGGACATGAGACATTGACCTCCTTGGAGAGATAACCTTTTTGATGTATGTCAAAAAGGGGGAGAAGGTTAAATTACCAATTTGGAAAATTGGTAAGGGAATTTAAGTTAGGGGCCTAACTCAAGGTTTGTTTTGTCAAACATCAAAAAGGGGAAGATTGTTGGTGCAATTGGCCCAGGTCACAATTGACCAGACTCGAGTTTGACTCGAGTGATGTTTTGATGTTTGATATAGTATGTTTGACATTGATGTTGATATATGTTTAGGGAGATTGTTTATACAATCAACCCAGGTTATAATTGACCAGACTCGAGTTTAACTTGAGGGAGACTTTGATGGTTGACTAGGGTTGACCATGTGATTATGGGAAAGTCCAAGAATGGGTCTTGGCAAGGTAAAGTCCAAGTCATGGGTACTTGGCATGGAAAGTCCAAGTGGGACACTGGACAATTTGGGAAAGTCCAAGTCTTGAGTACTTGGCACAAGGGAAGTCCAAGCATGGGTCTTGGCATGGAAAGTCCAACATGGGTTGGCAAGGGAAAGTCCAAGCTTGAGTCTTGGCATTTGAGAAGTCCAAGGGGTTTGATATTGGCGGCGTAAAGTCCAAGCAGGAGTCTTGACAGCATAAGTCCAATGGTTGGCGGCGTAAAGTCCAAGCGGAGTCTTGGCGGCGTAAGTCCAATGTGCCTTGGCAGTGTAGACACCATTAGCATGACATAGCCGATGGAAGCACTTGAAGGCTAGCGCGATGGATCAACAAGTCATGGATGACTTGGAGGGATCCGAGAGGCGTGAGGCTGATGGAGGTGACTAGAAGGCTTAGGTCTAGGCTAAGGGTGGTCTAGCAAGTCTGGGGGCACCATACTTGGGTTAAAACCTCATGTTTGAGGTTGGCAGTTGACTGACATTATGGTCGATTCGACTGCCGTGAGTCGACTAGAGTTCGATTGCCATTTTAGAGCTGAAATTTCTCTGGCAGTCGACTGCTCATTGGAGCAATCGACTGATGTCGACAGCAATCGACTGCCAAGGGACGCATAATGATCGCTAGTTCACCGCGAGCAATGCTCCGTGAGCCGATCGGGCAATGACTACACGGTACGCCGATCGCCAATGTTGATCGATCGCCAAGAGATCCGTTGGAGTTTTTCTAGCGTGGATCGACCCGTTGTCTCACGACAACAGTGACATCAGTCGACTGGTGACTTATGGCAGTCAACTGATCGACGAAAATCCAGCCCGATGAAGGTTAAAAGAAGCTATTCGTGGAGGGTTTCATGCATGGTTTTTCTTGGGCGATTTGAAGGGGAAGAGTTGGTGCTTTTCCAGTCCTTCAAGTCTAGTCCAAGGCAATCAAAGATCAGGCAACCAAAGTGCTCTTGTAAAGTGTTTTTCTTTACTTGCATTGTATTTCTTACTTGTATCAGCTTGTATCTTTTGTATTACTTAGTGTAATCCTTTTACGAGGTTTCTCCACCTCCGACTTGTGTCGAGAAGGAGTTATTTGTGATTAGTGATTGCGTGTGCATCACTAGAGCTCTTTAGAGCTCGATCCATGAAGTAGGAACCATTCTGTTCCGAACCACGTTACATAGTTGTGTTGTGCTTGTGTTCTTGTTGTATTTTCATTATTGTTTATTCCGCTGCGTGCTAACAAGAATTGTAGCAAGCAAACGCGAATGATTCATCATCGATATACGAGCACGCGCTATTCACCCCCCTCTAGCGGGCGCACAGGTCCTAACACTACAGCTAAAGAAATCTCTTACAACACCTAGTCTTTACAAGCAATACAACCAAGAAAATAAAGATACAATTATAAATGGAAATAAATGATACAAACAAGTTTACACAAGTGAATCTCACTTTTGTTCACTTTCTTATTACTTTGGTTGCTTTGGACTGCTCCCTAAAAGTCTGGAATGCAACAACACTTTTCCTTCAAAGTTTCTAAGAATTGACTTTCAAAATCCTCAAAATCTTCCTTTATAGCCTTCAGGTTGGAACTGATTTTTGCCTAACAGTAAATTTCTTATCACTATCAATCGATTGTTCCACTATATTTGATAGTTTCACTTGTAGAATGGCTCTTATCAACTGAGATTTGAACACAACAATCAATTGTTACCCAAATAGTTGAGTCTCACAGTCAGGTTTTGAACTTTCTGTTCACTTGAATAGTGATATCAATCGACTACTCCTCTCCATCAATCAACTAATGATGATTAATCAATTGAACAACTGAGTTTTAAACTCTCTATTCATTCAAAAAGTAAAATTAGTTGCCTGTTAATCCCTGTAGTTGATTGATCATGCCAAAAACTATCGTAAACCCCCTCAAATCCCCTTTCTTGAGGTTTACAATTCATCGCTTGATTGCTACTTTATAGTAGTCAAATGATATTCCTATTTTATTCTTTCAAGACTGAAACCTCACTTTTCCTAGTATTTGATTGACAACTATCTACTAGGACTTCTTCTGCTTAGTATCTGATTATTCTTGACTTGCTAAGATGCACTTACCTAGCATTTGGTCAACTTTGACCAGCCAAGACTTTACATTTTCAAACTTCTAATGCTTTTTGACCTGCTTGGACTATTCTTCTTATGCCAAGCATCCACAACCTTGACCTGTTGGACTTCAACATTGCTAAATATCTAGTCCTCATTAACCTATTTAGATTTTTTGTTCATGCCTAACACTTAGTCCATCTTGACCTCTACTTATCTAACATCTAGTCTTCTATGACCTATTCAAACTTTCAACCATATGTTTAACATTCGATCCTCCGTGACCTTTTAGGACTTATGCCACATGTCAAGTGTCTGATCCCTTATGATCAATTTGGATTTCTCTTCTTGTCTCGTGTCATGTAGCTAGTCCTCCATGAATCACTTGGGCTTCTCTTCTCTTGTGCCAAGTGTTTGATCCTTCTAGATCCACTTAGGCTTCACTTCTTATCAATATCATGCCAAATGTATGATCCTCCATGATCCACTTAGTCTTCAACTCTCATGTCAAGTGTCCAATCATTGTTGGATCGAGAAGCGTCGCTAGAGGGGGGGGGGTGAATAGGGAGCGTAAAATTTTTCTATTCGTTCGTTCGATATACGAGCAAGCACAGTGGAAAAATAAAAAGACAAGTTTATTTTTACTTGGTTCACAACCTAGCAGTTGCTACTCCAAGGCCCTAACAGTCCTAGACCGCGTACAGAGGGCAAAACACTATAAGATCTCCTCCTCGTTAGAGGTAGGAGACAACGATCACAAAATCGAAAGTACGAGGATGATGCAACAAGCCTACCTCACCTCGTTACGCTTAAAACAAAGAATACAATAACAAAAAATATTACTTGCTACTGCTGCCGACGAAGAAGATTAAAGCTTGTCGTCCCGTCGACGTTATGACGGTGTTGGAGCTTTAGCGTTGTAGGAGCTCTTGAGAATAATCTTGATTGATATTTGGGTTGAAATCCTACCCTCCTTTTATAGAGTTTGGCCTTAGAATAAGTCTCCTCATCTTTTGGAACAGATTGTTGGAGATCGTTTGAAGCTAGAGGGGGGGGGGGTGAATAGCGTTTTTCGTTTCTACAAAAATGATTAGCGGAAGCAAAAACAAAGATAATATAAGTAGAAATGAAAACCAATGCTAACAAAGCCTTTACATGGTTCGAAGATAACGCTCCTACTCCACGGCGATCCTTAAGGTGGATCAATCCAAGCAATTCCACTAAGAAACTCTCTTTTACAACAAGACCTCCTCTTCTTTACAAAGAATGAAGTTTTAGCTTAGAGAGAGGAGGACAGGATTTAAGATCACTTAGAGAGCTTGAAAATTCGTGGAGGCTTTGGGAAGAATCAGAGAATAAGCATTAACCCCAAAAACCTCCATCAGCCCTCTTTTTATGGAGAGAAGGCTGATTTTCCCATTGAGACGATCACGATCGATGTACAACATCACGATCACGCATGGTTAACGCACTCGAATAGCCGGATTCACGGATTGAGTCGCTTTCATCCAACGACACCGATCCTTCCATCAATCGACCGATGGAGTGATCGATCAGTGATCAAAGTCGCAATGAGTGAGGCCGCATTCTGATGAAGTTAACCTTGATCGCCGATCGCTATCGTATGGCGATCGATCGATCGAATCACCGCCCGCCACAACCAAGGCGATCGATCGATCATCGTGGTTTCACCTCGAATCGGTCGAGCATCTACTACGATCGTGATACATCGTATCAGTCGATTGATACTCATCAAATATGACTATTTCATACTTGATTTCACCCCCTAGACCTAGACTTAACCTTCTAGCTCTTCCTTAAGCCTTGCGCCGGATCCTCCGAGTCCGCGACTTGTTCATCCTTCGCGCTTTGCTTCCAAGAGCTTCCTTCGGTTTTGTCATGTCTTGGGTTCTCCTGTGCCAAAGCGTGCTTGGACTTTCGCCGCCGCCCAGTCTACATGCTTGGACTTACGCTGCCAAGACTTGCCTTTGGACTTCCTTTGCCAAAGTTCGTTTGGACTTAATGCCGCCAAGACAACATGCTTGGTCTTATGCCGCCAAACCTTTACCTTGGACTTCTCTTGCCAAAATCATACTTCGACTTTGCTTTTACCAAGTCTTCATACTTGGATTTCCCTGTCACTTGAACACGTACACAATTAGATCACAATTTGTTGCCTAACTTAGATGATTATCCAAACATCAAAACATATAAATGCTTGGGGCATTGTTGCACCAACAATCTCCCCCTTTTTGATGTTTGGTAATCATTTAAGTTAGGTCTTTTAAAGATACACACATAATCATATGATCTAATATCCAATTCTAACTTAAACATTTCTTCTCCCCCTTTGACATACATCAAAAAAAGAAGAAATCATATGTAAGAATTGAAAATATTGAAATCTTGAACTAAGGTATAGAATTGAAAATTAGCTCCCCCTTAATCCAAGATATAGTTCATGATGAGTACCAAAAACATGTGGAGCAAAAGTCTATCAAACAATTTGAAGATTTAAATCCTAACTTTGCACCAACAATGTTCATTTAGGATGAAAAAGATAAAATTGTGAAACTCCCCCTAAAACGCCACATTAACCAGTTACACAAGTTGTTTATATCCAATATTATCATGCTAGAGTTTTAGGACATCAAAGATACACTAAATATCAGAAAATGGAGCTATTTTTCCGAAAACAAGATCACTGACTGGTTTCGAACCAATGATCACACGTCTCAAATCCAAATTCAAATTTTTAGTCCAAATTCAGAAATGCGGTAGAAATTCCAGAAATCTCAAAAAATCACGAAAATTTGCGTACACATTTCTGAAATCATAATTTATCAAGGAAAAATATTTTGAAAAATATATGTTTTCCAGATTTCGAGATTGATACAAACTTGGAAACTCACAAAAGCTCTAATGTTTTTGCAAACTTTGTATCACTTTTGTGTTTCACTTGAAAACTGTTTTTCAAAATATGATAAACATAGTTTAAAATATGTTTTATTTGACATTTCCAATTATGTTCTTGGAGCCATATGCACATCAATTGTGTATAAGCCTTCCCAATGATTGGTCCAATGAAGGATCAATGTCTCTAGATGACACCTTGGTTCATAGTAATGCATCATAACAAGCATGATGAACCAAGTGCATCTTCCTAACATCTCACATGTTGTCTAAGTGGCTCAATACAAAAATCATGGTTTCTTAGGTATTTTATGAGATGCTTAAAGGTATAAATCCTAGTATTTCTATAGGGTCATGCAAACCTATACCTTTACTCAACCAAGCACATTCCAAGTTCTCTCCTAAGTGATGAAAATTCTATCTCGGGGAGAGCCTTGGTAAATATGTCGGGTAGGTTGGACTTGGATTCAATGTAATTGAGCTCAATGTCCCCCTTAGCCACATGGTCTCTAATGAAGTGATGTTTCACTTCAATGTGCTTGGTCCTAGAGTGATGCACCGGATTTTTGGTCAAATTAATGGTGCTCACATTATCACAAAATACTTTCATGTTGGAGTAAAATAGCTCATAATCTTCTAGGGTATGTTTCATCCATAGTAGTTGAGCTACACAACCACCCAGAGCCACATACTCGGCCTCGGTGGTGGATAAAGCAACACAAGGTTGCTTCCTACTACTCCAACTAACTAGGGAGGACCCAAGGAATTGGCATCCCCCACTAGTACTCTTCCGATCCAATTTGCAACCGGCATAATCGGAATCGGTGTAGCCAATCAAGTCAAAAGATCTAGTCCTAGGGTACCATAGTCCTACATTTAGTGTGCCCTTAACATATCTTAAAATTCTTTTAATGACAACTAAATGAGATTCTTTAGCACATGATTGATACCTAGCACACATACCAACCGCAAATAATATGTCGGGTCTACTAGCGGTTAAATACAAGAGGCTACCAATCATGCTCCTATAAAGGGTAAGATCTATTTGTTTTCCTTCACTATCACTATCTATTTTAGTATTGGTTGCCATTGGAGTTGAAACTACCTTAGCATTTTCCAAACCAAATTTCTTAATCATTTCCTTAGCATATTTGGTTTGATAAATGTAAATTCCTTCACTTGTTTGTTTGACTTGTAGTCCTAGGAAGAAGTTCAATTCTCTAACTAGACTCATTTCAAACTCTTTTTCCATGTTTTTAATAAAGTCTTGAAGGAGTTCACCATTTGTTGACCCAAAGATAATGTCATCAACATATACTTGGGCTACAAAGATATCCTTAGATGTTGACTTTATAAATAGAGTTTGATCAATACTATCCCTTTTAAAATCCTTAGAAATTAGGAAAGATGATAATCTTTCATACCAAGCCCGGGGAGCTTGTTTCAACCCATATAAAGCTTTCCTAAGCTTGTATACATGGTTTGGGTAGTCCATATTTTCAAACCCGGGAGGTTGTTCTACATACACCTCTTCCTTAATAAACCCATTTAGGAATGCCGATTTGACATCCATTTGATGGAGTTTGAAACCCATATAGGAGGCATATGCTAAAAGTATTCTAATGGACTCTAACCTAGAAACCGGGGCATATGTTTCATCATAATCAAGTCCTTCAACTTGATTAAAACCCCTTGCAACTAATCTTGCTTTATTTCTAGTGATATTTCCTTGGTCATCTAGTTTGTTCCTAAAGACCCATCTTGTAGTAATAATGGTGTTTTCACTTGGTCTAGGAACTAACTCCCACACTTGACTCCTTTCAAATTGAGCCAATTCATCTTGCATTGCTAAGATCCAATCCGGATCAAGTAATGCATCTTTAATTGTTTTAGGCTCAATTTGAGAAATTAGAGTTATATGACTAGTAGGATCCCTATGGAATGACCTAGTCCTAACTCCTTGAGAAAATTCACCCACAATTTGATCTAAGGGGTGACTTTGATGAACTCTTATGGTTCTAGGAGGTGTATTAATTTGATTTTGATCATGATCAACCTCAATCCTATGCTCATCATCGGAATCATCCCTTACTCCCCCTTGATCCAATCCTCCCCCTTGATCATTACCCCCTAAGGTTAAATCTTGCAATTGTTGGGTAATTTCTTGATTTTCATTATTAATATCATCATCAATAGGGGATTTCCTTGGGTAAGTATTGGAAGCTTCATCAAATTGGACATTTGAAGATTCTTCAATCTTTTGAGTCCTTTTATTGTACACTCTATACCCTACACTAGTGGATGAGTATCCAACTAGGATTCCCTCATCCGCTTTGGACTCAAACTTACCTAGGTTGTCTTTGGTATTTAAAATATAAACTTTACATCCAAAGACCTTAAAATAATGAATTGTTGGAATTGTACCATTCCACAATTCAAATGGAGTTTTTCCTAAAAACCTATGAATCAATACCCTATTTTGGATATAGCAAGCGGTATTAACCGCTTTCGCCCATAAGTAGCTAGGTAAGGAGTATGCATTAAGCATTGTCCTAGCCGCTTCTTGTAGGGTACGATTTTTCCTTTCCACAACCCCATTTTATTGAGGTGTTCTAGGACAAGAAAATTCATGCTTGTACCCTTGTTCTAAGCAAAAAGTTGAAAAGTTAGAATTCTCAAACTCTCCACCATGATCACTACGGATCCGGTTGATTTTGAGTTTTCTTTCATTTTCTACTCTTTTGCTAAATCCTATGATTATTCCTAAGGTTTCATCTTTATTTTTCAAGAAAAATACCCAAGTAAACCTAGAAAAATCATCTACTATTACCAAGCAATATTTACTACCAATTATAGAGGGGGTACTATGGCAATCAAATAAATCCATATGTAATAATTCTAATGGTAAAGCGGTACTAAGTAAATTTTTACCTTTGTGTGATGTTTTTGATTGTTTCTCTTCTTGGCATGCATCACACATCTTGTCCTTGAGAAATTTGACTTTAGGCAATCCTTTGACTAGCTTCAATTTCGCTATTTTGGCTATATTCTTCATATTTATGTGTCCTAGCCTCCTATGCCAAAGCCAACTTTCTTCCTCTTTTGCAATAAGACTCTTAGTGGAAGCATTAGTAGCATAGGATAAATCAACATAATAAATATTTGATTTTCTAAAACCTACTAACATGCGATCATTTATAGTTTTGTGTCTTATAAAACATTTTGATGAATCAAATTTAACATCAAAGTTTGCATCACATAGTTGGCTTACGTTAAGTAAATTAAATTTCATATTTTTAACTAATAGTACTTTATGAATGGCAAGATTGGGGGATACCTCAATTGTGCCCTTTCCTAGAATCTTAAGTTTGCCGCTATTACCAAATGAGACTTTTCCTTTGCTAGTGTGGTTGATAGTGGAGAATTTTCTCTCATCCCCGGTCATATGCTTTGAGCACCCACTATAAACTATCCACAAGCTTGGTTCTTCTACCTATATCACATGAAAAACACAATCCTTAGGTACCCAAATCTTAGGACCACTAGCATCAATTATAAATTTCTTAGGTTCCCATGCCTTTCTCCCCTTGCTTTTAATTGTTGATTTTCTACTCACAAGAGATGTAAATGCTACCTCTTTTTCTTTAGGCCTATATCCTAATCCGGCCTTGTTGTAGATAGCCCTTTGATCCTTAATAATCATGTCTAGGTATTTTGACCCATTGGTGAATTTTTCTAAGCATGCTCTTAATTTACCTATTTCTTTTCTTAACTCATCATTTTCATCCCTAAGGGTACATTCATCATTATCACTAGATGGTTTACCACATGATGAATCTACACTCTTAAATGATTTGATCTCTAATTTTAGATCCTTAATCCTAGTTTTCGATCTATTTAAAGCATTTTGTAAACATGCAATAGTCTTATAAAGTAAATCTACTTTGGGTGAGTTGTTTACCTCATCATCACTTGATGATGATTCATCGCTTGAAGAGGAAGAAGACTCTTCGCTTGAGCTCCCGGTTTCTTCCAATGTCATGGGGATAAATTCCGGGTTGCATGGCAAACTTCTTTATCGTCGGAAGACTCCTCCATGCTTAGAGTATCCCATGTTTGTGCCACCATCGCCTCCTTCTTCTTCTTTTCCTTCTTTTCCTTCTTTTTCTTTTCCTTCTCCTCCTTCTTCTTTAGTTCCGGGCAATTTGGCTTTATATGCCCTTTCTTGTTGCAACCAAAACAAGTCACGTTAGAGGTAGAATTTGAATTGTTTGAAGATTTACCTCTTGAGGATTGGAACATCCTCTTCACATCTTTCTTGGTGAGTCTTCTTGACTTCCCACCGAACTTCTTGACGTAGTGTGCCACCTCGCTTGCCGATAACTCATCTTCACTACTTGATGAGTCTTCCTCGGATTCGGATGAGGAGGACACTTCCTTCTTCTCCTTCTTCTTCTTCTCCTTCTTTCCTACAAAAAGAGCTATACCCTTCTCTTTGGATGAAGTGTTAGCTTGTTCATGTAATTGAAATTTACAAAATAGCTCATCTAATTTAACTAATGAAAGATCCCTAGAGACCTTATAGGCATCTACCATTGAAGCCCATAAGGTGGTTCTAGGGAAAGCTTGTAACACATACCTTACAAGGTCTCGGTTGTCGACCTTCTCACCTATAACATGTAGTCCGTTGACTACTTCCTTGAAACGCCCGTGCATTTGGCTCACGATCTCGTTTGTCTTCATGGTGAAGCTTTGGAGTTGGCCAATCAAAAGATCTCTCTTGGCCCTTCTTGTTTCTTTGGATCCTTCGTTGAGTTCGATGAGCTTCTCCTAAAGCTCTTTTGCGGAGTTGAAGGGCGCAACTTTAGAGAGTTGCTCCTTGGATAGACCACATTGAAGTGTGGTCGTTGCTTTTGCATTTGCTTGTGCTTTCTTGGCCATCTCTCTTGTCCAATCTTTTGTCGGTAGTGGTGCTCCAAATTCGTCGATCGGCTTCTCGAAACCATCTACAACACTAAACCAATTCTCAATATCATTCATTAAGTAATACTCCATCCTACCTTGCCAATATCCGAAGTCGTTGTCGTCGAAGAACGGAGGCCTCGCCGTGCTATACCCCTCTTGAAAAGCCATCTTTGCTCCGGTTGATTGCTAGATCTTCCGATGCAATTCGGGCTCTGATACCACTTGTTGGAGATCGTTTGAAGCTAGAGGGGGGGGTGAATAGCGTTTTTCGTTTCTACAAAAATGATTAGCGGAAGCAAAAACAAAGATAATATAAGTAGAAATGAAAACCAATGCTAACAAAGCCTTTACGTGGTTCGGAGATAACGTTCCTACTCCACGGCGATCCTTAAGGTGGATCAATCCAAGCAATTCCACTAAGAAACTCTCTTTTACAACAAGACCTCCTCTTCTTTACAAAGAATGAAGTTTTAGCTAAGAGAGAGGAGGACAGGAGTTAAGCTTGAAAATTCGTGGAGGCTTTGGGAAGAATCAGAGAATAAGCATTAACCCCAAAAACCTCCATCATCCCTCTTTTAATAGAGAGAAGGCTGATTTTCCCGTTGGAGCACGATCAGTCGACTGATGTACAATATCAGTCGACTGCTGGCATGGTTAACGACTTTTGAATAGCCAGATTCGCGGGATTCAGAGTCATTTCATCCAACGACACTTTCATCAGTCGACTGATCCTTCCATCAGTCGACTGATGGAGTGATCAATTGAGTGATCAAAGTCGCAGTCGAGTGAGACTGCATTCTGTGACGAAGTTAACCTTGATCACCGATCGCCATCGTATGACAATGATCGATTGCGAGAATCGGCCGATCGCCACAACCAAGGCCGATCGATCATCGTGGTTTCACCAATCGATTGAAGATTTTACCACCGATCGATACATCATATCAGTCGACTGATACTCATCAAATATGACTATTTCATACTTGATTTCACCCCCTAGACCTAGACTTAACCTTCTAGCTCTTCCTTAAGCCTTGCGCCTTCAGGATCCCTCCGAGTCCGCGACTTGTTCATCCTTCGCGCTTTGCTTCCAAGAGCTTCCTTCGGTTTTGTCATGTCTTGGGTTCTCCTTTGCCAAAGCGTGCTTGGACTTTACGCCGCCAAGTCTACATGCTTGGACTTACGCTGCCAAGACTTGCCTTTGGACTTCCTTTGCCAAAGTTCGTTTGGACTTAATGCCGCCAAGACAACATGCTTGGTCTTATGCCGCCAAACCTTTACCTTGGACTTCTCTTGCCAAAATCATACTTTGACTTTGCTTTTACCAAGTCTTCATACTTGTATTTCCCTGTCACTTGAACACGTACACAATTAGATCACAATTTGTTGCCTAACTTAGATGATTATCTAAACATCAAAACATATAAATGCTTGGGGCATTGTTTCACCAACACAGATCACAAGGTGGTACCATATTTTATCGCGAAGTGGCCGCGTCAAATATTATCCGTTTTGACCTAGCGCAAAAGGATGATTCGTCGCCATCAGTCGACTGATGCCTTCCATCAGTCGATTGATGAGCATCAGTTGACTGCCCAATGACCAGCAGTTGACTACCAGCCTTACTACTTCCTTGCAATAAGAGGTTAGCATGGAAAATGGTAAATGCGATGGTTTCTTATTGTCCGATCTCGACCTAGAATTTCCACAGGAAGTCTTAGTCGGATCACCACCTACGGTCGTCCCCGTACAGAGGACACGACCTTATCATCTCTCACTCACAGCTACTACCGGGTCCAAGATCTGTTGCTTTCTGCCTTCCACTAGGTTCTTCGACTGCCCTCCAAGTTCCCCTCGAGTGTCGCCTCGACCACCACACCGGGTGTCGCTGACCTTCAGCTTAGCTTAGCTTTTTTGAACACTTGATTTAGCTCGTGAGACAATGATGTAAACTTAACTTTGTATCTTTGCCATAATCAAAACACAGGTTCGATTATCTGGTGCCCCTGCACCAACAATATTCCCCTTTTTTATATATGGCAAACCAACACAAAGTTAAGGGAAATTAAAGCATAAAACAAGTATAGTAAATGATGAATGCCATTTCCAAAAACTCCCCCTCAATCAAAACTCCCCCTTAACCAAAACTCCCCTTAACCCTATGTGAGTTTTGAAAGAGATACTTTAATTTTCAAAATTAAATTTTGTGTTACTCCCCCTTAACTTTCTCTCTTCTCCCCCTTTTGCCATAAATCAAAAAAATGTTGGGGTTTTTGTATAAAATAGGGGTTTAAAAACAATAGCGTATATGCATGCATCGAGATAAATCAACTATGAGTCCAAGCATACATCTAGCAGTAGTTAGGTAGATCGGTTCGAGGTGTGTCCCTCTGCACTAATAATCTAAAGGTTTGTAATATAACCCTTAGGGTTAGTTTGCTCTTCCCCTTAGTCAAATATATGAAGTATAAGAGATGTAGGGGGCGCTAAACATTGATCTAAAGAGTTGTAAATAGTCATTAAGTACAATGGTTGAGAAAATAAGTAGTATTTTGAAAAGGTTATTTTAAATATATTTCAATTATCCTTAACATCTCACCCATTCTATGTGTCTCAGAATTTGTTCACCTTATATGTTTTATGAGATGATTTGAGATTGATTAAAGATAGTCAACCTTGGGTTAGATTCGCATTTAACCTTTAGATCGTTAAGTAACTTTTCGAGAAACTGACTTCCAGGTCATGGCGAGGCACAGGGGTCTTCTTTGATCGGAACAACGACCACTTCCTTAGACAAAGCCAAATTCAAGAAAATATCACTTAAGTCACTTCCTGGTCTAACTAGTTTAGGATACAGCGAGGTCGCTTCAGCTAGTTCCACTCGGTCAAGTGCACTAAGCTAGATACACCTTATCTAGCTTGAATACACGAGACTTTGTTTCTCTAACGTACTATCATCTCACCGCGTCCTGATACTATGTTGTCATGAGTTGACTAACTATTTTTTCCTATCTAGCCATTCTAAAAATTAAAATAAAATATGTAATAGTTTTGCTAAGTAAGCGGGTATACTATTTTAGTATTGGCTCCCCCTGGACCATTGAACCAATATGATCTATTCAAATAATGAACTTGATCCGGGGGAATCCAAAACTTATTAGTCCTTATATGTGAGTTCAATAAAACCTTTGGGACCCATGCTTGGACTCTTTGATGACTACGATTCACAATAGACATGTAAGATCTATTCGTAGTCGTTGACTTAAATCCGAGTCTGGCTTTATTGTACACGACTCTTTGGGTTCCAAGTAGTCGGTTAAGGTTCTTAGATCCCAATGTGAACCTTTCCAACCTAGTCTTGACCTCTTGAACTCGGTCTTTCAAGAGAGAATTCTCCTCCTCAAGTTTTTCAACTTGGGTTGAGTTTCCCTCTTGAACTTGACTAGTTGAAGAGGTTAGAGTAGCCTCTTGCTTGAGGGTTTCAACCTTCTCAAGTAACGACTCAACCCTAGACTCGGACTTAGTTAATTTCCTAGTAAGCATTTTAATTGTAAGGTAAAGTGTGCTAATTAAAGAGTGGCTAACCTTGACTTTCCCTTTTGGTCCAGCTTTGAGTTTCCTCTCGAAGTAGTCTTTGGGGTCGGAGTCGGAGTTGTAGTTGGACTCGGCTTCGGATTCTGACTCGGACTCCTCCAGTCTTGCCATGTAAGCTATGTCGACGCCTTCTTCTCCGTTGTCCCAAGTTGCATGGAAGGCTTTCCTTGCTCCCTTTTGCTTTAGCTGCCTCCTTGACTTGTATTACTCTTGGTTCTCATTCTTCAATTGCCTTCTTTCTTGTCGAACTATTCTCCGCACAATATTGACTGTTGCAGCCTCCTCTTCGGATTCGGATTCGGATTCGTCCTCTTCCTTAGGGGGTGGTTTGTTTGCGGCCTTCTTCTTCGAACCTGCAAATAAGGCAATACCTTTCTCGGGAGCCGAATTAGACTGTTCATGGAGTTCAAATTCAGAAAATAATTCGTCTAGTCTAAGTTTAGAAAGATCCTTAGAAACCTTGTAGGCATCGACCATGGATGCCCACAAGGTAGTCCTAGGAAAAGCATTTAAAACATACCTTATAAGGTCCCGGATCTCTACGGCTTGCCCGATCGAGTGAAGACCGTTGACGATGTCTTGGATCTACGCATGTAGTTGGGTGGCGGTCTCGCGATCCTGCATCTTTAGATCGTATAGTTTATTTAAGAACAAATCCCTTTTACATACCTTAACATCGGATGTTCCTTTGTGTAGCTCGATTAATTTGTTTCACAGGTCTTTGGCACTAATGAATGGTCCAATTCTGTTGAGTTCCTCCTTGGACAAGCCGCATTGCAATATTTGGGTTGCTCTTGCATAGACTTCGATTTGCCTCTTGGTTGCATTGGTTCACTTGTCGAAGTCCAAGGGCTTGCCTTGATCATTGGTGGGTAGAGCAAAGCTGGTTTGGACGATTATTCAAGTCTCGACTTGTGTTTTTAGAAAACACTCCATCTGACCTTTCCAATAACGGAAATCATCTCCGTTAAAGAATGGAGGTCGGGTGGTGCTGTACCCCTCAATGTGGGCCATTAAATATCTTGCAAAACACGAATAAAAACCAACAGGAATTCCAAGACTTGATCTTGGATTAGTAATGCGGGAAATAATAAGAAATAAATAAATATAAATAAAAAGAATAAGAAACTAACAAAAACTAGAAACTTACAACCTTTGATGTCCCCGAAAGAGTATTAGACGTTGGTTTTTGGAGATGGAAACAGCTTGTTACAAGGGTAAACCCTAGTAAGAACTGTAGATCTCTCAGAGAGCTTTGATTTGGTAGGTAGATCGTTTCGTGAGTCCACTTGTGCGAAAAGTTATGACCGTTTTACCGTTGACTACTCCAAAAGAGAATACTTGCAAACACACAACCAAAAGAAAAGTACCAAGACTTCGTCTTGGATTAGTAGTGTGGGAAAAAAAACCTAAAAAAAAACATGAATCGAAAAATATGAAAAGAAAACCAAAAATTGATAGATTGGTGGTTTCACCAAATCTTAGCGCCCCCGCTCTGATACCAATTGTTGGATCGAGAAGCGTCTCTAGAGGGGGGGGGGTGAATAGTGAGCGTAAAATTTTTCTTTTCGTTCGTTCGATATACGAGCAAGCAAAGTGGAAAAATAAAAAGACAAGTTTATTTTTACTTGGTTTACAACCCAGCGGTTGCTACTCTAAGGCCCTAACAGTCCTAAACTGCGTACGGAGGGAAAAACACTATAAGATCTCCTCCTCGTTGGAGATAGAAGACAACGATCACAAAATCAAAAGTACAAGGATGAGGCAACAAGCCTACCTCACATCGTTACAATTAAAACAAAGAATACAATAACAAAACATATTACTTGCTGCTGCTGCTGACGAAAAAGATTAAAGCTTATTGTCGCGTCGGCGTTATGCCGGTGTTGGAGCTTTGGCGTTGTAGGAGCACTTGAGAATAATCTTGATTGATATTTGGGTTGGAATCCTCCCCTCCTTTTATAGAGTTTGACCTTGGAATAAGTCTCCTCATCTTTTGGAACAGATCACGAGGTAGTACCATATTTTATCACGAAGTGGCTGCGTCAAACATTATCCATTTTGACCTAGTACAAAAGGCTGATTCGTCGCCATTAGTCGACTGATACCTTCCATCAGTCGACTGATGAGCATCAGTTGACTGCCCAATGACTAGCAGTCGACTGCCAGCATGACCACTTCCCTGCAAT
Source organism: Wurfbainia villosa (assembly GCA_025175895.1). NCBI lineage: Eukaryota > Viridiplantae > Streptophyta > Magnoliopsida > Zingiberales > Zingiberaceae > Wurfbainia > Wurfbainia villosa. The sequence continues at coordinate 41,073,856 of CM046006.1, forward strand.
AAGAGGTTAGCACGGAAAATGATAAATGCGACGATTTCTTACCGTCCGATCTTGACCTAGACCTTCCACAGGAAGTCTTAGTCGGATCGCCACCTACGGTCGTCCCCGTATAAAAGACACGACCTTACCATCTCTCACTCACACGAGCTTACCTCTGATCCTTTAAGATTTGTCGCTTTGCTTCCGGTCTTTCACCTAGGTTCTTCGACTCCCACGAAGTTCCCTCGGTGTTGCCCGACCACCACAGCTCCCTCTGGGTGTCGCTGACCTTCGACTTAGCTTAGCCTTTATGCATGTTAAATACGGAAAATTTAAAATATAAATTTAATGGTCAAAATTTAGGAAAAATAATCCTGGGAATTATGTTGGGATTTTTGGAGAATTTTAGGAATTTTTCCAGAATTTTTCTGGATTTAAAAATGGGGTTTGTATGAGATTTAAGGGGGTAATTAAAGTTATGGAATAACTAAACCTAATCTAGGTTTAGTGGTTTTTAATTGAACCGGCCCGTGATTAAAAATCAACCCAAGTTATATAAACATTTAAACCTAGGTTTCCTTATCCGCCCGAGCCTTTCCCCCTTTCTCGCGTCCGTCGCAACCGCAGCCATCGAACTATCGCCACCATCTCGCGTTCTCGCGTAGCCATCGGAACCAGCAGACCAACGGCCACCATGCCACCGGATCGCTTCTTCCTCGATCGCGAGCACCGACGCGCCGCACTTCCCTTTCTCGTAGCCACCCCGCCTGTCGGCCTTCCTCCGCCACGATCGGCACCACGGACGCCCAGACGCACACGGCTTCGGCACCCCTAGCCGTCGACCCTCTGCCTTCCACTTCCTCTGCTCGCTCTTCGGACCGACGCCGCCTTCGAAGCGCCGCTTCTACGGACCCGAGCGACTTTCAGCCCTCGAGACGATGCGCGTAGATGGAATCGTATGCTTATTTTCTCGCTGCTTGTGGACTCTGTTGTCTCCGTATTGGGCGATTGGAGTCGCCAAGAATGGTTCGACCAAGCCACCGAAAGAGTCACTGCAATAACCACTTCTGGGAAATAGAAGCAAGATAACTGCAATTTGAAGGCTAAAGTCATTTTTTTTTTATAACTAAGACAGATCTACAAGATGGTATGTGCTATGTTGCTATCATTTGGGTTTGCTTGTTTCCCTTGATTAAAGGAGTGTAATTTTGTGAGGTTAAGGGAAATTGTGGACTGTGTATTTGCAGGTGATGAGTGTTATGAGAATTGGAGATTTTGCATCTAAATCGGCTATGGATATGGAGTTGAGGGATGGGGAGATTTTGTAGTTGAGCAGTACCAGGACATTGCTTAGTGATTATGCTTATGCGTGAAGGTTTCATTACGGACATTTTCATATCAGGCGGGTATTTTGACTTGTCTTTTTGATATAGTCATGTTGATATGCTAGATAGTTATAGCTTGCAATAGTTTTCATGTTTATCTACCTTGCATGTTATTATGCCTATTTGACACATGCATTTGATCAGTTTATAGTTATACTTTCCCTGTTTTACTTGGATCATGTATATGTACCTTTTTATTGTGCATATTATTCGGATACGTATGTTAGTTGGTATTACATGCTTTAGTGTCATGCACCATTTTTGCATGATTGCATGCTAGCTGGACGGGGTTCCATTATTGTTGAGCCCGCAGCTAGTTACATGGCCTGCACACACTGCCACTCATGGGTTAGTGGTACATCAGGAGGGTGTGTGCAGTTGCTCTGTCAGGCTCTGCTGGTCCGCTCATGGGTAGCGACGAGGCAGCGTGGTAGCGGGCAGGGATCCCTCCTCTGGCCTATGACACCGGGAGATGAGAGCTTAGCTCCCCCACTATGTTTGGGGCAGGAGGATAGGTGTACTCCGATAGCATCCTGTCCACTCGGTCACTCAGGAGCAGTGATGGCAGAGTGCACAGTTGTCATAGCCCTACCCACTCGGCTTCACCATTGTGTGTGAGGCGGCTGACTGGCGTCAGGGGTGACCATGTCATTTGCACGGCATGCATTTTTGCACGGATTGCATTTGTATTGTGTTTGTTGCATTATTGTATTGATGCCTTGGATGTTGCATATGATTGTCATGCATACAGGATTCATATTCATATATGATGATGACTTTTATCTCTTATAGTAGGGCACATGCTCCTATATCAGGGTAGGAGATTCAGGTGAGTACAGTTCTTTTGCATTTATTTCTTGCTTACCATATATATGAGACTGTACTGACATGATTAGTATTGTTAGCTATATCTTTCTATTCATATCGATAAATATCCGCTAAGTTCTTTGAACTTATCCCGTGGTTTTATATTTATTTCAGGATGATGATCTTTGTCAGAGAGTCCAAATTGCCAATCCCCTAAATCGAAATAAATAGGTTTTATTGGTCTATTGGTTTTTGGATTTTGTATAGAGGATATGTATAGGTCCTGATGTTGTGGTTATGTACTTATGGAAGTTTGGGAATAATTGTGGTGTCCTTATGGACTATTCAAGTAGTTTGGTTGTATGTTCCTGCTCAGATGGCAGAAGGGGTAAGTCTAGATGTTATAGACTTCATTTATTTACTATGATGGTTGGCCTGAGGCCTTATGATTTGCGTGTGTAGATGTTTTTGTTCCGGTCGTGTTGACCGATGTATAGTGGCCGTGTAGGCCTTGTATAAAAATTGATATTGTCACCCGTACAGGGGAGATGCTGTCGGATTTTTGTCTGGCGGGGACTCCCTCGGGGCGTGACAATTTATTTGGTATCAGAGCGTAGGTTTCCGAGTTCCTTAGGGTCTTTGGGTTTATGGAGTTCGCCAAGTTTGGAGTTAACGGGTATTTTGAGTTGTATTTCAGTTCAAGCGATTTTTATGTTTCGGAAATTTGAGGTATTATTGACGAGATCAATATGGGGGATTTGGCGGCGACAGGACATCTCCAGACAGCTAACAGGTAAATACATTCTAGAAAATTTTCTAGATTTAGTACATATTTATATTTGGTTATGCGGTGATATCATGTTTTATTTAGTATTGTTTTAACCTGAATATCTGTTGGACAATTAGATTTTTAGGTTGCTGGTTTATAGATAGCATTTGGTTATAAATTGCTATTACTGCTATACGTAGCTTGTTATCATTGTGATAAAAATGATTAGAGATTATTGGTAGATGTTTACCACTTAGGATTTGACTAGTATTAGGATTATTAGACTAGTTGAATAATATGACTAAGATGGATAAATTCGTAGAAGGCATGAGGACATGATTACATAACTTATGTAGTTTAGAGTATATATAAGCATCTGATGCTTTATTTATATATTGCCTTGACTTTGTTCTGGCATTGATTTTGTTCTGGCATGACCCTTTAGATATACCCTAATTAATTTCGGCTATTGATTGCCATTGGTATGACTATGCTGTCGTTTATTAGACAGCTTGTTATATGTTTATATGATTCTGTGTTTTTGCGGTGGACACCATGATTAAGACTAGTAGAGATAAAATAACTTAGATAAGGTTATTCGGTAGGAGCAGATCTTAGGAATGAAACAACATTAGTGGAACCCTAGGTGTTGGAACCCTAGGTGTAATAAACTGGATGTGCATATTGGTATATGTTTAGCTATTTACTGTTTCAGTGACATGGTGATCGGACTAGTAGAGTTCATATGATTAGGATGCAATTAATCCTTACTATATCTCCCAATCATGGTTGAGATGACCTATTGTAAGGTTATATTTTTGTGTTATTCGTTCGGAGTTGGTGATAATCGGATTCGTATGACGCATGTAGCTAGATAGCTACTTTACATCTTAAGTACCCACGAGATTTGTTCGTGGTAGCATGTTGTAGCATGCATGATTGCATTGGTAGAATGGTATAATTTAGGCTTAACCCTCTTGAAGGGCTTGATAGTAGATTTGTGGCCTTTATTGGCTTTGATAGGCGTTTCCTGTTAGTTGGGATGAAACCCTATGATTAATCGTCTCGACGTGATTATTAGTGGACTTATGATTTTGATCGACCTTGATACCGATCATGTTAGAAGGGTTGGAATGCTAGATTTAATCATCTCGACTGATTTATTTATAAGTTGATGATCTTTATCGTATTTGATAAACATTTCGTATTAGAGGTGTTGAAACCCTCGCTTGACCGCCTCAATGGGTTTAATTATAGATCGATGATCTTTGTCGACGTCAATGGTCATTTTATACTGGATGTATTGGATAACCCGAGGTTTAACAACCTAGGATGATCGACTGCTCACGCGACCTATTGGTGATAGTATGCTAATGTCTGCAGTCGATAATTAGATATTTATATACAGCCTGTCTATCCACGAGTCTCATTCGTGGTAGCATATAGTTGCGCGTAGACCGTGCTATTGATTGTCGGCCCATGGGTTACGTTCGAGGTAGCTCATAGATAGTTTCCTTTTTGTGTGAGAGCTACGAGACTTTATCGTGGTATCTGGATGTGCACTGCTTGTTGCAGTGGTTGTGTTTTTTATTAGCGAGGGCCTGTTGGCGGGTGACCCCTATTGGTCAATCGTCGCCGGGCGACTCGGTGACTATTGGTCAACGACCGTCGCCCCTGTTGGCCCGTCGTTACTCACCTGGACTTCCCACCCCTGGAAGTGGGTTTTTGCCTTCCCCAGGATTCGAACTCTAGACCTCCAGGTTAAGTACTAAAGTTTATGAATCCTGGTAACCAAGTGATCACTTGGTTACCAGGATTCATAAACTTTAGTACTTAACCTGGAGGTCTAGAGTTCGAATCCTGGGGAAGGCAAAAACCCACTTCCAGGGGTGGGAAGTCCAGGTGAGTAACGACGGGCCAACAGGGGCGACGGTCGTTGACCAATAGGGGTCACCGAAACAGGCGACGCAACGATATAAACTTAACTTTGTGTCTTTGTCATAATCAAAATACAGGTTCGATTATCTGGTGCCCCTGCACCAACAATCATCCTTACACATTTAAGCTCCTTTTTCAACCATAAAACTTGTTTTTCAATAATCTCCCTTTCACCTGTTATCATGCTCAAGGATCAAGCCAAGCTTGGGCACCCTTGACCAACAATCTTCCTCTTGAAACTATCGCTCGATTATCAACATGTATTGATCAAGTATCAAAACTCAACTCGAACATGGTTAACCTTGACTAGAGGTCGATTGCACCAACAAAAAAAAGAGATGTTGTTTCATCAAATCAATGTTATGATGATATTAACAGTGCCAAATCAAAAGTCTTGAAGGTAAGTTTGATTGTCGTTAAGTCTATTATTGTTAATTCTTTCATGACATGTTTGTCTATGTCTTTATTCAACAATAAAAACATGTTTCAAGAAGAATAAAGATGTTGTGGTGGTAGAAGCACTATTAAAGCTCAATCAATTAAAGTGAGTTGTTACCTGAGTGAAGTTGCATGTATATGTTGTCCAAATAAATTTGTGTTTACAAAATAAGACACGAAGATTTAGCTTTCAATATCTACGTGAGTGGATTTTAAATATATGGATAATAAGACAAGGATTTTGGTTTTCAATATGAACTTGTTGTATTGATAATAATTTACATTTAATTAAGTTTTTTTTATTAACAGAGAAAAAACACTAGAACAACCTATATGTTTAGATCCTAGTATAATAGTTTTTCCATAACAACTACAAATATAGCAGTTGTGAATATTTATTTGTAAAAGTGTGAATTTTAATTTTTAAAGTAATTTATAATGCTAACTTGATGCTTAATTTGTCTATGTAGGGATACACTGTATGGTCTAACTCAACCTTTGCAATATATATGAACTCTTTCATGATAGTATTTGACTGGATGCAGTGCACTCATGGTGATTGCATAAATGTATGTTTTATAATTATATCAAATGGAGCAAAAAACTTTGACACACCATACTATCTGTCCATTTTTTGTAGGGTTGGATTTGTTGTAAGTAATTCACTAAATAAATAATAGATTTTCTCTTGCATTTATTTCGCTTATAATTATTTTTCTTTACATATGACTTGTTTTCAATGATATATGCCCAAGCATTTTGGCGGACTACAAAAACTGACAAAGATAAACTAATGAGGTATATCTTCCGTCCTAATAATGAAGATGATTTCTGACATCTCTTGATCATAGACCTACAAGAAGGTCAATTTATTCACTATAACTCCAGGCTCTACAAAACAATACATAGATGTTTTTGATACAACTATAAGTATTGAATTCTTCAATCTACTGCAATAAGCTGTTAGTATGTATTGATTGATTACTATTGTCATTCATATGCAGGTGTCATTTTTTAAGAGTATACACCTATCATACTTGGATAACTAGCATATAAGCTTGGCAACTAATTTTTCAAGAGAGTTTACTGGGTAACAAGTCAAGGGCACAATGTAAGTACAATCGTAAGTCTTTAATTAGGTTTCATACTCCTTATTGCAATTAAATTCTAAAAAGTTAAAAATCTTTATCTTTGTAGTTAGATTGTGCATTTTTTATGATGATTATGCAAAGAGTTCAATGCTACAAAGACCGACCCAGTTTCGACGAGCTCAAATGAAAGCTTATAGATTTAGAGTTGATCACAAAATTATGATTGACATTAACTAGGTAGGGAACCTTTGATTATTATTTTAAAGGGCAATGTTATAATCTAACAGGATTTATAGTATTGAGATTTTGTTTGTAAATTTGTAAAACACAATTTGATGTTGTTGTTATGATACAATTCCCTATAATGTTGTAATGAAAAGTATAGAAATGTAATTATGTACTAGGTTGGAGTTGAATAGTTTCATGAATTATAATTTTAGAGCTTATGTTTACAATTTCATGAATTATAGTTTTAGTTTCACGATGTTAACAGTTTCAAGAAGTATACTTTGTACACTTTTATAGATTTATTTTACACTTTCAGAGATTGAGAAATTTGTTTTACAATTTGGTAGATTTATTTTACACTTTTAGAGAGTTTTAAATATTCACGATTTCAAAGATTTTATTGTTGCACAGTTTCAGAGACTCATACAATTACAAGTTTTGTAACTTCAATATTCACAGTTTGAATATTTGTTGTCTTATTAGATTCAAACTCAGACTAAATAGACATTTAGTTACAATGCCTAAAAAAGACACAATTTCATGTGTAGGAAAGTTATAGCAGCTACGGATTCGTAGCTATTACAATGTGGTCTTGAACATCTCACAATAGAGTCTATTGGTGTAATCAATCTCTAGTCAAGGTTGATCAAACTTGAGTTAAGTTCGTATTGAGCTTTGATATTTGAATAATATGTAACTCAGTTTGAACGATATATGACTAAGCGATACTTGTCAAGAGGGAGATTGTTGACTGAGAGAGATTAGCGATTGAGGAAGATTGTTGGTCAAGGGTAACCAAGCTTAGGCTGATTGTGATGGAGAGTGTTGAAGAGGAAGATTATAGGTGCAATTGATTTTGGATTAGGATGATGACCATGATAGATATAAGTGTCAATGGAAATTGTTTAAGTGAGAAATCAAGTAGGTCAAGGTTGACCGAATACTTGATAGGTGGAAAAGTCCAAGTGGATCATGGAGGACTGGACACTTGAGTCAAATGGATGTGAGAGATGGAAAAAGTCCAAGTGGATCATAGAAGATCGAATACTTGACATGTGGATGAAAGCCCTAACAGGTCAAGGTTGATTGAATGCCAAACATGAGAAGAAAAGTTCATACAAGCTAAGAAGGACTGAATGTTTCAATAAAGTCTTGATAATTAAGGGTGACCGGATACTAGGAAGATAAAGTCCCGACAGGTCAAGAGTGACTAGATGCTAGGCAAGATAAGTTCTAGTTCGAGGTCAATTGGATATCAGATGAAGCAAGAGTTAGCTTTAGTTAAGACTAAAATCGAGATATCAGTCGATTGATAGGGTACAATAGTCGATTGATAAATTCTAAACCCTGAGGTCAGGGGTTTGGGGTGTTTATGGAAGTTTCAAGCATGATCAGTTGGCTAATAGGATTAGTTAACTGGTGTCACTATTCGAGTAAATAGAGAGTTTGTAAATCGACTATTATACTCAATTGATGTAAACAGTTGATTGATGAAGTAAATTAATCGTTTGATGATACTGTAGCAGCTAACAAGAAGTTCAAAAATCAATTGCTAGACTCAACTAGATAGACATCAATCAATTGATGGTGAGTGACAGTCAACTAATGCCGAGGTGGATAGAGCCACTAAGCTGATTGGTCAAAACAAAATTTGAATATGTAGTGAAGCAGTCAACTATAGTTGAAGACGGTCGATTGATCAATAGAAATTAGCCCGATAGAAAACCTATAAAGCAGGTTTTTGTGAAAGATTTGAGACAGTAATTGTAAAATATCAGAAAAAAAATAAAAATAAAATAAATGTCCCTGGTTAAATAGGAAATGGACTTATAGAATTTTTTCAAGAATTTTTAGAAATTTTCTAGAATTAAATGGAGTTCAAATAACCATTTTAGAGGAAGATTGAGATTTAATTGGGTGTTGGACTCAACTTGGGTTAAGACTTGACCCAAGACCGGTTCAAGCTTAAGGTGGAACGACGTAAATCCGAACACGATTGTGATCTTTCCTCGCGCAATCCCTTCCTTCTCTTACTCACCGCACACCCAACCTTCTCCACCCGGCCGTTTCTTCGCCGCTCTCCGTAATGCCAAGCCACTGCGTTTAATCTTCGCCGATTCCTTTTATCCCCCGAGCGTTTCTTTCGTTCACAACCGCTCGACTTTTCCCCTCTCCCGATTTCTACCTCCGCTCCCCTTCCTCCTCCTCTTCACCATTGCCGCCCGAGCCCAAGCTCGATCCCTTGCCGTCTCAAGCCCCATCGCGCGCGGCCGCCAGCGCCCGGTCAGAACCCGGCTCGGTGAGGTTATTCACAAGCGTTGTTGCAGCAACCATTCATTACCTCCACCCCATCGTGCCTCCTAGTGCTCACGGTGGTCGCCGGAGTAAGGTTAGGCCACGGTTCTTGGTTGGTTTTCAGTCGATCCTTTCCATCTCAGCTTATGGTTTTTCATGCGAACAACCCGACAGTGTCACTGCGGTTGGTTGTTTCTGACTGGAGGAGTTGTTCCGATGAACTGAGCAAGTTGGGAGATTCCAATCACAGGTATATCTTAAACTATCTTCTCCTTTTCGTAAGCTATTTGTCATAGTTCAGTTGATTGCCGTTGTGGTGTGGATTTCCTTTAGTGGAATTGGTTGTAGGGGTTGTGAGTGGGAGTTTAGCCGGTTGTGAAGTAGTAGCTCTGTTCTGGGCTATGAATAGAGATGTAGGATTGTTGTAATGGCTGTGAACAGGGTTGCGCCGGCTGTGCATGGCTGTGAGTTGGAGTTTTGGGTCAGTTATGGGTTGTTCTGGTGAATAGAATAGGCTGTGTAGGCTATGAAGGGGCTGTAATGGCTGTGAGCAAGGAATTGCCAGTTGTGTGACTGTTTGTGAGAGAAGACTCGAGTGGGTAAGTTCTTCATTGGTTTATCTGATGCTTGGATTGTGGTATGATTATTATAGTGGATGTCTTAGTTGAATTGATGTTTAATAGCTGGCGAATGATGTTGTTCTATTAGAGAATACCGATTGTGGATAGATGGTAATAGTGTAATGGTGGAGTTATATGCAGTATAGAAAAGTTGTAAGTTAAGTGTTGTAATTATGGATGTATACTATGTTATAGTTGAACTAGTATTGATTCGATGATTAATAGTTATGGATGAGTTTGTTCATGTTTATGGTGTTGGTTGATACTGAAAGATTGGTGAACAATGATATGTGGAAGGGAAGTAGTTAACTATTGATTTGAGTGTTGCTTTGGATTATTGTGAATTGTTAATTGGATCTAGTGTGTATACTTACGGTGATATAGCCGAAGTGATGTTAGATGTGTGATCGAGACTTTAATTAGTATCAAGACAATTGATTTGAATATGAGATCGATGTAGGATTCGATTTTTGTCATTTATCGTATGTTAGAACTTAAGTGTAGTTCTTGTTGTCTTGCAGGATTTTGGTAAGTGACCGATGCTTGTACGCATGGACAGCTAGCGGAACTATTTAACAAGTGAGTAATTTTCTACCCTAGTCAGGTAGTTGTTGTTGCATACAGATTTAGATATATGATCATATTACCTTGACTTTGCTCTTATTTACTCTTGTGCTTGATAATTTATCTTTGGCCTATTATGCTCTATTGCTATTATCATATCTCACTTCATCATGATTAGGAGTTACAGATGTGATGTAAGTAACCTAGAATTGATTAGTTAGGTGCAAATAGTAAAGTCCGGATGATGACCTGATTGTAATTGGGCAAAAAGGTCATCCGTAGGTAGGTAATGTTTTGAACGTAGGGTTAATTCTAATACCCTTAGGTTGCATGTTTACTATCGACCATTTATTGTGTAAATGGTTAGGTGAATTGTACTTAGTGTGTCGCTATGGACTGGTGGTCCTAGCTTGTTATGATCATTTGAGTATGACTTTCTGCAGGATAGAGAGTGCGTTGATCTGATTGGGATGACTCTCTGTAGAATAGAGAGTCTGTGGTTGATGTCTATTTGTGTGATAGAGCATTCATGTCATTTGCATGCATGCTGGCGACGTGGTCTCTCTTATGGTTGAGAGGGTCGTCAGTCATCCTGCCTCCAAGGTTACTCATAGGAGGAGTAATCAGTGTGAGGGCAGAGCATTGTGGTGCCATACTCTACCACTATAGACGGTGGTAGTTGGATTTGCGTGCCGTAGTCCTGTGTGTGTGGTACTCGACCACTCATGGGTAGTGACTGTCGGAGTGGCCAAAAGCAAGGACCCCCGTCGAGTAGCTTGCTTTTACGCTTATATGCTACTCGATCATATTGCCCACTCGACCACTCGATAGTAGTGGTTGGTGTTGAGTTGGGACAGTTGTCATGTCGAGCCACCGAGATCACACTCGGGTCGTGGTAGCTTTAGGGTGAGCCGGCCGACATGACCATGCATGCTGCATTACCGTGACTTATGACATTTTTGCATATTTCCATATATATATATATATATATATATATATATATATATATATATATATATATGCTTATTGTGATGTTGCATTTGATTATACTATGCTTGTTGTATTTAGTTGTACATCATCTTCATACATGATACCTGCATCTGTTATATGGTTTTGTCGGATACCTGTATACTTGATAGTTAGACTATTGCATTATTTGACCAGTATTTATGATGTTATATGGTTTAGACCAAATTTCCAGTTATATACATATATTATGGATATGTGCTCAGGTTGGATAGGTGTAGTGTAGCAGACTTTCAGGTATGTCTGCATTTTTCGTTGGTCATTTGGTTAGAAGGTATATACATGGATATATTTATCATGCTAGTGTTACTTGATGTACCTGTGGATTTTTTTGTTGAATTACATGTGATATTTGATATATATATTTTTTTCCTATTACCTGCTGAGTTTTACTCACCACCACGGACCCTGGGTTTTTCTGTCGCCTAGGTAACAGGTAGAAGTCTTCGTGACGGCTTGGAGCTTCGCCAGTGATCCATCCCATCTCCTTTTTCCGAGCCTCCCATGGATTTTGGTTTATTTGTGTACTTTCGTTTGTGTTCGATGTTTTATGTACAGTTTGATACTATGATGTTAAATACGGAAAATTTAAAATACCAAATTTAATGGTCAAAGAATTAAGAAAAATAATCCTGGGAATTATTTCAGGATTTTTGGAGAATTTTAGGAATTTTTTCAAAAACTTTTCTGGAATTTAACGGAGCTTGTAAGAGATTTTTAAGGGGATAAAATAAAAAGGGTTTTGGATTAATGAAAACCTAATCTAGGGATAGGGTTAATTAATCCAACCGGTCTTTAATTAACCCCTCATCGACCTTGGTTTTATTTTTCTCACGCACCGCACCCGACATCTTCTTCTCGCGACTTCGATTTCTCGCCGAACCCTTCTGTTACTCGTTCCTTTCTCTCGTGATCCTCTCTGCCGCGAAGCTTCTCGTCGACCCCCCCTTCCACCTCTCGTTCCTCTTCATTGTGGAAGGCGGTGGCCGTTGGCTTGGACGGGCTCTGCGAACAAGCTAGGGCGGTGGTGAGCGGCTGGAAGTTTGCATCGACGGCGAGTGTCCGCGTGCACCGACAGTGTCTCAGTTGTGTTCGGTGCGGGAGCGACGAGTCTCTACCGGAGCAAGGTAAGAGCAGCTTGCTTTTGCCTTTGGACGGGATTTTAGGGCTATTGTGGATCCTCTTCCTTGGTTGAGCTCCGTCTGTAATGGGCAGTTGATCCGGAGTTGGTGAATAGAGGATAGAAAGAGGAATCGCGTCGGTGGTCGCCAGAGCAAGGGCAGCGACAAATTCTTTCGGCGAACAGAGTTGTTGGGAGGGAAGTTCCGCTGATGAGGTTGAAGTTTCAGTAAATATCTCATTTTTCCCCTTGTTTTTTTCTGTCCAGTGTTTCTAGGGATTTTGTGATCAAGGAAGGGGGGGGGGGGGCGTTGGAGCTAATTGTGAGTTAGGGCAGCGGCTGGCATGGGTGTTTCGGTGAACCAAGCAGATTGGGGGAAACTCCGGCTGTGATTGGAGTTTACCGTCGATGGAGTCGGGTGTGAGGTTCCAGTTAGGGATGTGAACGGCTGTGCATGAGCAGTGAAGGCTGTGCATGAGTGGTAAATGGTTGATAGGGTTTAATATGGAGGATTGATTAGGGTAATGGGATAACTAGATCAATCTAGTTGATCGGGATTTTATTAAGCATTTGGGTTAATTGGGTTATGTCCGAAATCGGCTTAGGATTCGATTTGACAGTGGATCGTATTTTAGTACTTAACAATAGTTATGTTGTATGCATGTTTCGGTCATGAGGCAGGTCCATGGGCATGACGATTGCGTTGTTTCGAGCATTATAGCAGGCGGGTATTTTGACTTGTCTTTTTGATATAGTTATGTTGATATGCTAGTTAGTTATACCTTGCAATAATTTTCATGTTTATCTGCCTTGTATGTTATTGTGCCTACTTGATACATGCATTTGATCAGTTTATAGTTATACCTTCCCTGTTTTACTTGGATCATGGATATATACCTATTGGTTGTGCATATTATTCGGATATGTATTTTAGTAGGTTATATGCTTTAGTGTCATGCACCATCTTGCATGATTGCATGCTAGCTGGACGGGGTTCCTTTATAGTTGAGCCCGCAGCTAGTTACATGGTCTGCACACGCTGCCACTCATGGGTTAGTGGTACATCAGGAGGATATGTGCAATTGCTCTGTCAGGCTCCGCTGATCCGCTCATGGGTAGCGATGAGGCAGCGTGGTAGCGGGCAGGGATCCCTCCTCTGGTCTACGACACCGGGAGATGAGAGCATTGCTCCCCCACTCTATTTGGGGCAGGAGGATAGGTGTACTCCGACAGCATCCTGTCCACTCGGTCACTTAGGAGCAGTGATGGCAGAGTGCACAGTTGTCATAACCCTACCCACTCGGCTTCACCATCGCGTGTGAGTCGGCTGACTGGCATCAGGGGTAACCATGTCATTTGCATCACATGCATTTTGCATTGATAGCATTTGTATTGTGTTTGCTGCATTTTGATTGCTGCCTTGGATGTTGCATGTGATTGACATGCATACAGGATACATTTTGTATTTGGTCTGACAACCTTATTTTTGCTAGTATGGCTCATACTCCTATGTCTGGATAGAAGATTCAGGTATGTACAGTCTTTTCGCAGCTTTTTCTTCCATTTTTGCTATTATTGATCAGGAGACTGTACTGACATGACTATTATTGTTAGATATAGCTTACTATGCATGTCGACTTGATATCCGCTGAGTTCGTTGAACTTACCCCATTACTTCACATCTATTTTAGGTTGAAACTGCCAGGAGAGTCCAGCTGCCAATCTCCCTCATCGAATTAGTCTTATTTGGTCTTATGGTTTCGGTTTTGTTTACTAAAAGATATGTTTAGGATTTGTGTTTGGATTATATACTTGTGGATGTTTTGGTTATATTTGGTATGTCATTATGGATTTGTATACGAATTTTTATTCGATTCGTTTTGGTTAGTGTTCCTGCTCAGATGGCAGAAGGGGTAAGTCTAGATATTGTAGACTGTTGCTATTTACCTTGATTGTTGGCCTGAGGCCTATTTATGACCTGCGTGTGTAGTTTAGTACCGGTCGTGTTGACCGATGTATAGTGGCCATGTAGGCCTTGTATGCAAGATTGGTATTGTCACCCGTACAAGGAAAATATTGTTGGATTTTTGTCTGGCGGGGACTCCCCCGGGGCGTGACAATTTGTTTGGTATCAGAGCCATGTTCCGAGTTCCTTAGGGTCTTTGGGTTTTCGGAGTTTGCCACGTTTGGCAGATTAACTAGGGTATTTTCGGATTTGTACGGATTTTCGATGATTTTTATGTTTCGGAAATTTGAGGTATTATTGACGAGGTCAATTTGGGGATTTAGCAGCGACATGACATCTCCAGACGGCTAATAGGTGAATAAATTCTAGAGAATTTTTTCTCTCTAGATTTAGTGCATATTTGTATTGGTTATATTGGTTATGCGATTTACTTAGGTGGTATCATGTTTTGTCTAGTATTGTTTTAACGTTATATCTGTTAGGCTGTTAGATTTTTAGGTTGTTGGTTTATCGTTAACATATGATTATTAATTGCTATTACTGCTATACGTAGCTAGTTATCATTGTGATATAAATGAATAGATATTATTGGTCGAAGTTTATTTCTTAATTTTTGGACTAGTATTAGGATTGGACTAGTACTATGATTAGACTAGTAGAATAATATGACTAAGATGGATAAATTCGTAGAAGGTATATATATAGGTTCTTTGACTGTCAGATCCTAGTGCATGATGACATGATTACATTGCTTACGTAGTTTAGAGTATATATAGGCACCTGATGCTTTATTTAGTATTGCCTTGACTTTGTTCTGGCATGACCCTTTAGTTATACCCTAATTAATTTCAGCCATTAATTGCCATTAGTATGACTATGCTGTCATTTTTTAGACAGGGTGTTATATGTTTATATGGTTATGTATTTTTGCGGTGGATACCATGATTAAGACTAGTAGAGATAGAATAACTTAGATGAGGTTATTCTGTAGGAGCGGATCTCAGGAATGAAATAACATTAGTAGAACCCTAGGTGTTGGAAACCTAGGCATAATAACCCAGATGTGCATATTGGTATATGTTTATCCATTTACTATTTCAGTTGATATAGTGATCGGACTAGTAGAGGTTGTATGATTAGGATGCAATTAATCCTTAGAGGGTATATAACATTGTGCATATCTATCGACTGCCAACTCTATCACCCATTCGTGGTTGAGAAAAGTTTACAGTAGTGTTTCCCTACAGGTGCTTTGTATATTGTGGTCAATCATGCCTCCCAATCATGGTTGAGATTACCTACCGTAAAGTTATACTTTTGCGTTATTCGTTCAGAGTTAGTGATATTCGTATGACGTCTGTAGCTAGATAGCTACTTTACGTCTTAAGTACCCACGAGATATGTTCGTGGTAGCAGGTTGGGGCATGCATGATTGAACTAGTAGGATGGTATAATTTAGGCTTAACCCTCTTGACGGGCTTGTTAGTAGATTTGTTGTCCTTATTGTCCTTGATAGGCGTTTCCTGTTAGTTGGGATGAAACCCTATGATTAATCATCTCGACGTGATTATTAGCGGACTTATGATTTTTATAGACCTTGATAACCGTTCATGTTAGAAGGGTTGGAACCCTAGACTAAACCATCTCGATGTATTTATTTATAAGTCGATGATCTTTACCGACTTTCGTAAACATTTCGTATTAAAGGTGTTGAAACCCTCGCTTGACCACCTCAATAGGCTTAATTGTAGATCGACGATTTTTATCGACTTTGATAGTCGTTCTATGCTAGATATGTTGGATAACCCTAGGCTTAACAATCTAGGATAATGGACTGCTCACGCGACCCATTAATGGTAGCATGTTGTTGCCCGCAGACATTGAGTCTTTCTATTGCCTGTCTACCCACGAGTCCTATTCGTGGTAGCATGTAGTTGCGCATAGACAATGCTTAGTATATTGATTGTCGACCCATGAGTTCCATTCGCGGTAGCTCGTAGATAGTTCCCTTTATAATACCTCGAGAGCCACGAGGCTTTGTCGTGGTATCTGGATGTGCATTGCTAGTAGATTGCAGTGGTTGTGTCCGTTACGGGTATATTTGTTATACTGCTGACCAGGTTAGTTGCAGACTGATATTGATACTTTGAGGGTTGTGTTATTCTAGTTTGTTTCCTTTGACTTCCATTAGGTGCATTATGATTATGCACTATTGTCTATCCATCCACTGAGTGGTTGTACTCACCCCCTCCTCACTTATTCTCTAGGTTAGCTGGTGGAGGACGTGTCCTGTTGACCTACCTTTGTGTCGCTCAGAGAGTTCCTTGCCGTGCTTGTCCTACTGCATCGTCGAGATGCCACTTTGTTTACTTTATCGGTATTGCATTTTGTTTATGCACTTTGGATTTTGTCGCAATTTGATTTGGTGCCATAAAACTATTTTACTTTAATTGATATATGTTTAGACGTGCATGCATGCAGTTAATAAAATACTTGTATTTCTATTATTATTTCGAGATTTTTATCAGATTTGGTCCATGTATTTCTGAATATTATCACTAAGGGGCTCCTCCGTCATTTGGATGATGGATGCCCCCAGGACGTGACAATTTTATTGGTTTGCGATTTTGGTTTGTGGGTTTTGTGTATCGAGGATTTTCTTTTCCTTGGATTTTTGGGAGTTCTCGTGTTTTGGGATCAGGCAAGCTGAAGGATATCTCTGAGCTATAGGAAAAGTATTGTCTTTAGTGGTTACTGTACTTGTCTTATGTAATAGGAAGTTGTCATTATGTTCTTGTTAGATGCTTACTCATTGTAGGAAATGCTAGCTAGTGAAATTGCCCCTACTCATGGTCGTGGACGAGGTCGATGACGTATTGACCTAGCGGAACCTAACGATGATTTCGAAAGTACGGACTCTTTAGAGGTGCCGACTGATGGCGAATTAGGAAGCTAGGGATTTGGCCTGCTAGCCACCAATTTGAAGGACAAGGAGTAAACCCTCAGAGAATATCAACCCCTACTATTAGTGATTTGGTTATGGATAAGGCGTGTATACCTACACTGGTCAAGACGATGAAAGATCATTTTACCTTATTATAGGAGGTGTTGGATGAGATATTTATCTGTCCCAGTATTTTTCTAGAGAAGATCCGGAATTCTTTGTTAAAAGAGAGATGAACCTTTAAGATTATGCATCGATTATCGATGATAGAATGCGGTAGTTGCGGAAGGAAATGAATATCCTTCATTGTGGATAAAGGATTTATTTAGATCAGTTATAGGACACCTGTGTATACTCTAGGATTGATCTATGGTTGGTGGATTGATATTGTAGTGACATGGTGTCATACAATTATCATTGTCGTTGTGATGATTGTTATATCATCAGCCTAGAGTAAAGAGAATGCAGTTGTACAGCGACGATAATTTCATACTTGATATGAATTGTATGAGCTTATGATTATCTTATTAGACTTATTGATGACTTAGTCGTCCAGGGATTTGGGAAGTCGTGTATTCTGGACACGATTGGATTAGTTGTGGTCGTTGGAGTTGCGTAACTTGGCCACTGTTGATGGTGATAGTTGGAGTTGCGCACTCGGCCATCGTAGATGGTGGTTTTTTCGGTATTGATATGATTATTACCATAGATATGGATAGGATGCTCTAGCGGTACTACATCGCTGACTGGTTGGACCAGGAAGGTGATGGAATTTACTTGGTCTAAAGCTTGTGAAACTAGTTTCAGGGCTCAGATGATGGTTGACTTTTACGCCAGTGTTGATTAATCATGCTGGCGTGGAAGGAAGGGTAGTGTACATGGATGCCTCATTTCGGGGATCGGAGCGATTCCGATGCTATAGAATAAGACGTATCCTATGCTTACGACAGTTAAAGAACTGCGAGATAAGTCATATATATGACATGGACTTAGTAGTGATTATGTTGTATTGTAGAGGTGAAGAGCAGGAATGCTCATGGGGTTTTGGCTAGCTACTGGATAGCTACTATAGAGTAGCTGGAACACATACGGTTGTAACAAGGAAGTTTGGTCGCGATAGCCTCCCATGCACTTACAGGGTGTGTTGTGGAGTGGATTTTGGATGGTAGATGGACTTCTCTTGTGAAAAGATAATTCTCCATCTCTGACTCCGAGGAGGATAGTGGTTTCCGGAGTTGCATTAGTTTAAGGAAGAGATGCTTCAGGAAATTTCAATTCCGAAATGGAAGTGGAAGCATATCATTATGGATTTTGTGGTGGGTTTGCCTAGGACACATCAAAGCCATGACGCGATTTGGGTAGTCGTTGACCGACTAACCAAATCTGTGCACTTCTTAGTGATTCGGAAGACCGACTCTTTAGATCGTTTGATAGAGTTATATTGTCGAGATATCATCAGATTGCATGGTGTTCCTTTGAGCATTATATCAGATAAAGATCCTCGGTTCACGTCTCAGTTCTGGCAGAGTCTGCAGCAGGCCTTAGGCACATAGCTTCGTTTTAATACTGCATTCCATCTGCAGACAGGTGGACAGTCTGAGCGGACCATTTAGACTCTAGAGGATTTGCTGAGGTCCTGTGTTATGGATTTCGGGGGCAACTAGGAGGACCACTTGTCATTAGTGGAATTTGCCTACAACAACAGCTATCATTCGGCTATCCAAATGGCCCAGTTTGAAGCATTGTATGGTTGATAGTGTCGTACACCCACCCTCTGAGAAGAGGTTGGGGAGGCCTAATTGCTAGGACCCCAGAGAGCACAGCATGAGGCTGAGTTGGTCCGTACTATCAGACGTAGGATGGCGGAGGCGCAGGATTGTCAGAAGAGTTATGCAGATCGGAGACGAAGACCTCTGGAGTTCTCTATTGGTGATCATGTATTCCTGCGAGTCTCACCCACGAAAAGGGATGAAGAGATTTGGCTTTCGTGGTAAGCTTGCTCTTAGGTACATTGGTCCATTTGAGATTTTGGAGAGTATTGGAGCAGTCGCTTACCGCCTAACACTACCACCGTCCTTGATGGGTATTCGTGATGTGTTTCATGTTGGTGCAGTAGGAACCTAAGTCGAACCTGAGTTTTGATTATAGCAAACGATACAAAGTTAAGATCATATCGTTTTCTCACGAGCTGAATCGAGTGTGCAGAAGATTGCTATAGCTGGAGCTGAAGGCTAGAGACACTCGGAGGAAGCCGCGGTGGTCGGGCGTCACTTGAGTGACTTCGGAGGGAGCCGAAGGAATCAAGTGGAAGGCCGGAAGCAAAAGCGACACGTAAGTATCGAGGTAAGCTCATGTGTGCGAGCGTAAGTGAGGTTGTATCCTCTTTACGGGGATAATCTTAAGCGTAGATCCGACCAAAGACATCTTATAGATGGTCTAGGTCGAGATCGGATGGTCGACGACCATCGAAATTATGTTTTTGTTGAGCTAATTTTGACTTGCAGCAAGCATCAGTCGACTGCCATCTTGGAGGACTCATTGTCAACAAATGATTCAGAAGGTCACGAATCGATGATCGCCATCGATCGTCGATGATGGCCATCAATCGACTGATGGTCAATGATCAGATTCGAGGAGTCAAGGCTTATCACCCCATTTCAAGGAGATTGGTGCTCAATTTTGATTGGCTAGGGTTCCTCTCGAAAAGGGGCTCAAAGGCTATAAAAGGAGGGCTAAACCTAGGGTTTCATCATCAATTCTAAGTGCTAAAAAGCTTCCGCAATGCTGCGACTCTCTGACGACTCTATGACAACGAAGTGCTGCCAACAACCCTAGCTTAAGGTCTTTCTTTTTAGTTGTTGGTATAATCCTTGTTATTGTTTTCAATATTGCAACTCTTTTACTCGAGGTTTTTCTATCGTTGCATTTTACTTTAATAGAAGAGAGGGTTTGTCTCTCTATCATTTTGCTTCGAAAGTTTTTTTGTAATCGTCAAACTCCTACCTCCAACGAGGAGGAGTGTTTTAGTGAATTGCCCTCCGTACATGGTCTAGGACCGTTAGGGCCTTGGAGTAGTAGCCGAAGGCTACGAACCAAGTAAAAAATAAACTTGTCTCTTTTTGTTTCATTTGCATTTCCGCTGCGTATATTTGTCTTGAAACGAATTCGAAAGGAAAAGGTTTTTCGCTATTCACCCCCCCTCTAGCGAACCGCATCGATCCAACAATTGGTATCAGAGCCGGGGGTTGCTAAGATTTGGTGAAACCACCAATCTAGCCATTTTTACAGATTTATTTTTCTTTTAATTTTTTTTTATTATTTATTTCGCTTTGTTAGGTTTTTCTCCCGCACTACTAATCCAAGACGCGAGTCTTGGTACTTGTTTTTGTGTTTTTTGTCGTTGCTAGTTTTTTCGTCTTCGTCTCTTTTTGTCTTTCGTGTTAATGGCCCATCTCGAGGGTTTTAGCACCGTCCGACCACCGTTTTACAACGGTGACAATTTCATCGAAAGGTCGGATGGAGTGCTTCCTAAAAACCCAAATAGAGATGTGGATTGTGATCCAAACCGGGTTCACCCTTCCTACTAATGAAGAAGGTGAATCCTTGGATTACAATCAGTGGTCCATTGCCACTAAACAACAAGTCGAGGCAGATGCAAAGGCGACTCAAATCCTGCGGGCTATCCAAGGAGGAGCGAGTCGGACCCTTCATCGTAAGAGATCTGAAGGATCGGATCAAGCTAAGGTTTGCAAGCGTGATTTGTTGTTCAATAAATTGTACACACTAAAAATGTAGGAACACGAGATCGCAACACAATTGCACGCGCATCCGGGACATCGCCAACAACCTACACGTCGGGCAAAAGGTCGAAACCGCGACCTTATAAGGTATGTTCTAAACTCTTTTCCGAGGACTACCTTGTGGGCATCCATGGTCGACGCCTACAAGGTTTCCAAGGACCTTTCTAAAGTTAGAATAGACGAATTATTTTCTGATTTCGAATTGCATGAGCAGTCCAACTCGGAACCCGAGAGGGGTATAGCCTTGTTTGCAGGTTCAAAGAAGAAGAAAATCGCAAGCAAGCCACCACCAACCGAGGAGGAAGACGAATCCGAAGAAGAAGTTGACCCGGAGTTGACTGCCGAACTAATGAACCTAGCTCGAAGGATAGCCAAGGGACGAAAGCGAACCATGACTCGACCCAACCAAGGTAAGCCTAAAAGTTCTAATATTAGGTGTTATGAGTGTAACAGACTTGGACATATCAAGTCCGAGTGCCCCAAGCTCAACCACCAAGCACCTAAGCACAAGAAGGCCCTCAACGCGACATGGGAAGAAGCGTCATCCGAAGAAGACGAAGACCACGTCTTCATGGCGAAATCGATTGAGTCAGACACGGAGACCGAACCTGAACTTGAGTCAGAACCTGAGGATGACTCGGACTATGAAGCTACCTTCAAGTCAAGCCACGGATACGCATCCGGTTCAAAAGATACCCTTAAAGTAAGTCGAACTTTATTTAATACTTTACATAATACGGTTAGGTTTTTGTCTAGGAAGTTAGCTAAGTCCGAGTCCAAGGTCGAGACCCTGGTTGAGGAAGTTAAACTTCTCAAACACGAGGTCTCCCTAACCTCTTCGACTAGTCGAGTTCAAGAGAAGGACTCAACTCGGGTTGAAAAACTCGAAGTTGAGAACTCTCTCTTGAAAAGTCAAGTTGAAGATCTTAGGAATACGTTGGAAAGGTTCACTTCGGGATCCAAAGGACTTGACCTCCTACTTGGATCTCAAAGGGCCGTGTACAACAAGGCTGGACTAGGGTTTAACTCAAACACGACTAATAGGTCGTATATGTCGATTGTAAGTCGACATAGGAAACATGTCCAAGCATGGGTCCCTAAGAACTTTTTGATTTCAACTCTAGGATCCAACCCGTACTGGGTTCCCAAGGACCAAATCCACTATGTGGATAGACCGAATCGATTCAACGGTCTAGGGGGAGCCAGTACAAAACATGTTTGTGCTTTAACTTAGAAATTACATGTTTTTTTTAAACTTGTGAACTCACTATGTTTGTGCTTTAGCTTAGAAATTGCATGCTTAGTTTTTTTTTTAACTTGTGAACTCACTTAGAACACGTACAAAATCAACTAAAATCTTTCGAAAAGATTGAGCCTCGGGGAGCCTCTTTTCAAATAACCAACTAAAATCCTTCGAAAAGATTGAGCCTCGGGGAGCCTCTTTTCAAAAAATAACCAGTTAGACTAGGAAATAGTCTTAGGTGAGTCAAGTCATCATTTTCTTGAAAATGGCTTTGTCTAAGGAAGTGGTCGATGATCCGATAAAAGAAGGCCTCTGCGCCTCGCCACGACCTGGAAGCCATGATCTTGAAAAGGTAAACTTGACAAGCCTAGGGTCAAATCCAAATCTAACATAAAATTACTTGAACCTAAATCCACTTAATCAACTTAATTGGAAGTCATCTCACAAAAACCACATAAGTATAACATGCTTGATCATATAGACACAGGTGAGATGACCTAGGTTTAACAACTTACAACCAATTTTTTTTAAAAAAAATCTAACATCCAATCCAACCACCTTGTGTGTAGGATCAATGGATGTTGGACAGCGGTTGCTCCCGACACATGACCGGGGATCAACTCAAATTCACGAAGCTTTGATTCAAATGACAAGGATCGGTAGCCTTTGGGAATAACGACAAGCTCAAAATCATCGGATCAGGTGATATCGAGCTTAACTCGAATTTTGTTATTAAAAATGTATTACTTGTAGAGAATTTTGAATATAACCTACTTAGCGTAAGCCAATTATGTGACAATAACTATAAGGTCGTATTTTTAGATAATGAATGTGTAATTAAAACAAATAAAACAGCTAAAATAATACTCAAATGAACTAGGACAAATAACATTTATACAATTAACTTAATCAAATACTCAGCCAAATGTCTTATGACACAGGAAGAGGAATCATGGTTGTGGCACCGACGACTCAAATTAATCGAGAATAAAAAAAAACCTTAAGGTTAAAAGACTTAGAAGCGATCATGGTGGTGAATTCGAAAATCAAAGGTTCACCGACTTCTTTAACCTAAACGGATACCACCATGAATTCTCTTGCCCTAGGACCCCTCAACAAAATGGCCTAGTGGAGCGGAAAAATCGAACTCTACAAGAAGCCGCTAGGACCATGTTGAACGAATACGACTTACCTGATAGGTTTTGGGCAGAAGCCGTTAGCACGGCTTGCTATGTCCAGAATAGGATCCTTATGGTAAAGAGGCACCTTAAGACCTCCTACGAGATTTATCACAATAAAGTGCCCAACATCAAGTACTTTAGGGTATTTGGATGTAAGGTACATATCTTAAACACCAAGAACCACCTAGGGAAATTCAAATCCAAAACCTCCACCGGAATCTTCTTAGGATACTCAACCACGAGTAGGGCCTATAGGGTATATAACCACGATACCCTTAAAGTCGAAGAGACTATTAATGTAGTGTTCGATGAAGTACCCGAACCTACAAAACCCTTAATGACCCCAAGTGTTGAGCCCACTGATACCAAACTCGTCTCCGACCCTGAGATCGAGTCTAATCCACATCAACCAACTTCTCTTGTCGACCAAGTGACAAGTGATCCGAGTCAAACTAGTGTTCAACCAAGTCACCCCATTGATCAAGCATTAGGTGACACAAACCCAACCCAATCTAGGATTCAGACTAACCACCCTATCGATCAAGTGATAGGAGATCCTAATCTAGGAGTTCGAACTAGAGCATCCTATAGGAACCTTAGTCAAATTTTCTTAATTTCAAAGATAGAACCCAAATCAATTGAACAAGCTCTTCTTGATCCCGATTGGATTATTGCAATGCAAGAAGAGCTAGCTCAATTTACTAGGAATGAAGTGTGGGAATTAGTACCACCACCTAAAGACAAAACGATAATTGGAACAAGGTGGGTGTTTTGAAATAAGCTTGATGATAAAGGTGAAGTAGTTAGAAACAAGGCTAGGTTAGTCGCCAAAGGGTTTAGTCAAGTCGAAGGCTTAGATTACGACGAAACCTATGCCCCAGTAGCTAGACTCGAATCCATTCGAATGTTGCTAGCTTATGCCGCACATCGAGGATTTAAGCTGTTTCAAATGGATGTTAAGTCGGCATTCCTAAATGGATACATTAAAGAAGAAGTTTATGTTAGCCAACCCCCCGAATTCGAAAATCTAGATAAACCCGATCATGTTCTAAAACTTAAGAAAGCTCTCTATGGACTTAAACAAGCTCCTCGAGCTTGGTACGAGAGACTTTCAATCCATCTTAAGTCAAAAGGGTTTAACCAAGGCTTAATTGACCCAACTCTCTTCGTAAAAACCTTAGGTAAAGAAATATTCATAGCTCAAATTTACGTAGACGATATAATTTTTGGAACCTCTAACTCAGCCTTACTAAACGAGTTCGTTTCGCTCATGGAAAGTGAGTTCGAAATGAACTTGGTAGGCGAGTTAAGTTTCTTTTTAGGACTACAAATTAAACAAACTAAGGATGGTATATACCTATATCAACAGAAATACACTAAGGAGTTAATTAAAAGATTTGGAATGCAAGACGCTAAGATAATAAACACCCCAATGACGATTAATGTTAACATAGGAGAAGACCCAGAAAGTAAGTCCATTGACTTAAAGTACTATAGGAGCGCGATAGGAAGTCTCCTATACTTAACTGCGAGTCGACCCGACATCCTATTCGCAGTAAGTATGTGCGCCAGGTTTCAAACCTGTGCTAAGGAGTCTCACCTAACCCTAGTTAAGCGTATCCTTAGATATCTTAAGGGTACACTTAACGTTGGTATTTGGTACCCTAGATCTACAGAGTTCGAACTAATCGGCTACTCCGATTCGGATTATGCCGGTAGTAAACTCGATAGAAAGAGCATGAGTGGTTGTTGTCAACTACTCGGCTCGAGTCTAGTGAGTTGGTGCAGTAGGAAGCAACACTGTGTTGCTTTATCTACCACCGAAGCCGAATACATCGCGATGGGTGAGTGTGTCACGCAGCTTCTTTGGATGAAGCACACTCTCTGCGACTTTAAGTTAGACTTTACGAATACTAAACTTCACGTAGATAACATTAGTTCAATTAATCTTACAAAGAATCCGATATGTCACTCTAGGATCAAACATATAGAGGTCAAACACCATTTCATTCGAGAACATGTGGCCAACGGAGCCATACAACTCGAATACGTCGAATCGAAGTCCAACTTGGCAGACCTATTTACTAAACCCCTACCCGAAGCCGAATTTAGTCTATTAAGACAAAAATTGGGCATGTGCATAATAGAATAGGTACTTGCAAATTATATGTTCTTACTACTATTTCTTTAATTTCATGGAACTAGCATAGGACATACCTTAGATATCATGCACCTATAGATTTAAGGAGCCAGTACATCTCACAACACATAGGACTAATGTGTTTGTGTACTTAGCCACGTAGATGGGCGTGAGATGTTAGGACCTTACTCCTGGTTCCAGATGTAGAGCTAGTGCATCGCTATGAACCACGAAGTATAATCATACATACTAACCGACTCTGACCAGGACTGATTGATCCTTCATATCAATCAAGCCAAATATGAGTCGAACATTTTATAGATGAAATTATTTTCAGTATATTATTTTTGAAATAATGTGGAACATGCTTGGACTTTAAAAATTAAAACTTATTTTTTTTTCCACACACACCCTCACTCTTTTCGATATATGGCAAAAGGGGGAGAAAAAGGCCAAAGTTAAGGGATCAATATTTTTTTAAGGCTTACTCAAACTTTAACACATTTAGTTAACTTGTTAACAGAAAATAGTTTACTTAACTTTTAGTTAACTTGTTAACAAAAAGTAATTTACTTAACTTTAACTTGTTAACAAAATGGAAGTAAAGGCCAAGGTTAAGAAATCATTTTTTTTTTATTTCTTAACTTAAAACTTATTCCAATATTAAGTAATTTCGGTTACTTAATTCTTTTTTAGTAGCAAATATCAAGGGGGAGAGTTAAAATTCTTTCTCAAGTACTCACCCTCGGTCAAGGGGGAGGATTCCTCAAGGGGGAGCACTTGAAAAAGAGTTTTTATATACTCCTGTTCATTCATGCATATCTTTTACTCATTTTACTTAATGCACTTAATTTATTTTTCTTAACTTTGTATGCGGGTTTGCCATAAATCAAAAAGGGGGAGATTGTTGGTGCAGTAGGCACCTAAGTCGAACCTGAGTTTTGATTATAGCAAACGATACAAAGTTAAGATCATATCATTTTCTCACGAGCTGAATCGAGTGTGCAGAAGATTGCTATAGCTGGAGCTGAAGGCTAGCGACACCCGGAGGAAGCCGCGGTGGTCGGGCGACACTTGAGTGACTTCGGAGGGAGCCGAAGGAATCAAG
Source organism: Wurfbainia villosa (assembly GCA_025175895.1). Taxonomy (NCBI): domain Eukaryota; kingdom Viridiplantae; phylum Streptophyta; class Magnoliopsida; order Zingiberales; family Zingiberaceae; genus Wurfbainia; species Wurfbainia villosa. The sequence goes on from CM046006.1 coordinate 41,100,498, forward strand.
TGGAAGGCCGGAAGCAAAAGCGACACGTAAGTATCGAGGTAAGCTCATGTGTGCGAGCGTAAGTGAGGTCGTATCCTCTTTACGGGGATAATCTTAAGCGTAGATCCGACCAAAGACATCTTATAGATGGTCTAGGTCGAGATCGGATGGTCGACGACCATCGAAATTATGTTTTTGTTGAGCTAATTTTGACTTGCAGCAAGCATCAGTCGACTGCCAGCTTGGAGGACTCGACTGCCGTCAAACAGTCGACTGCCGAAGGTCAGCAATCGACTGATGCTGCCATCAGTCGACTGATGATGGCCATCAGTCGACTGATGGTCAATGATCAGATTCGAGGAGTCAAGGCTTATCACCCCATTTCAAGGAGATTGGTGCTCAATTTTGATTGGCTAGGGTTCCTCTCGAAAAGGGGCTCAAAGGCTATAAAAGGAGGGCCAAACCTAGGGTTTCATCATTAATTCTAAGTGCTCAAAAGCTTCCGCAACGCTGCGACTCTCCGACGACTCTACGACAACGAAGTGCTGCCAACAACCCTAGCTTAAGGTCTTTCTTTTTAGTTGTTGGTATAATCCTTGTTATTGTTTTCAATATTGCAACTCTTTTACTCGAGGTTTTTCTATCGTTGCATTTTACTTTAATAGAAGAGAGGGTTTGTCTCTCTATCATTTTGCTTCGAAAGTTTTTTTGTAATCGTCAAACTCCTACCTCCAACGAGGAGGAGTGTTTTAGTGAATTGCCCTCCGTACACGGTCTAGGACCGTTAGGGCCTTGGAGTAGTAGCCGAAGGCTACGAACCAAGTAAAAAATAAACTTGTCTCTTTTTGTTTCATTTACATTTACGCTGCGTATATTTGTCTTGAAACAAATTCGAAAGGAAAAGGTTTTTCGCTATTCACCCCCCCCTCTACCGAACCGCATCGATCCAACATTTCATGTGTCCATGTTGAGGAAGTATGTGCCAGACTCTACACATATTCTATCAGATGTGTCAGGTTCCATTCAACTTGATGCTATTTACATAGAGGTTCCGGTACGAATTCTGGACGACAAGGAACGATAGTTGCGGAACAAGATTGTGCGACTTGTTAAGGTCGGGTGGAGTCACCTCACCGATGAGGAGGCTACTTGAGAGCTTGAGGAAAAGATCAGAGCTCAATACCCCCACCTGTTTACTTAAGGTACGTGAGATATATTTTCAGTACTTGTGGTACCTCTTACTCATTATGCATTGGAGTAGGAAATTTGGGGACGAAATTTTTATTAGTGGGGGAGAATGTTAAATATGGAAAATTTAAAATACTAAATTTAATGGTCAAAGAATTAAGAAAAATAATCCTGGAAATTATTTCGGGATTTTTGGAGAATTTTAGGAATTTTTTCCAGAATTTTTCTGGAATTTAACGGAGCTTGTAAGAGATATTTAAGGGGATAAAATAAAAAGGGTTTTGGATTAATGAAAACCTAATCTAGGGATAGGGTTAATTAATCCAATCGGTCTTTAATTAACCTATTCCCTCATCGACCTTGGTTTTATTTTTCTCACGCGCCGCACCCAACATCTTCTTCTTGCGACTTCAATTCCTCGCCGAACCCTTCTGTTCCTCGTTCCTTTCTCTCGTGATCCTCTCTGTCGCGAAGCTTCTCGCCGACCCCCCCTTCCACCTCTCGTTCCTCTTCATTGCGACAAGCGGTGGCCGTCGGCTTGGACGGGCTCTGCGAACAAGCTAGGGTGGCGGTGAGCGGCTGGAAGTTGGCATTGGCGGCGAGTGTGTGCGTGAGCCGGTAGTGTCTCAGTCATGTTCGGTGCGGGAGCGACGAGTCTCTACCGGAGCAAGGTAAGAGCAGCTTGCTTATGCCTTTGGACGGGATTTTAGGGCTATTGTGGATCATATTCCTTGGTTGAGCTCGGTCTGTAATGGGCAGTTGATCCGAAGCCGGTGAATAGAGGATAGGAAGAGGAATCGCGTCAGTGGTCGCCAGAGCAAGGGTAGCGACAAATTCTTTCGGCGAACAGAGCTGTTGGGAGGGAAGTTCTGCCGATGAAGTTAAAGTTTCGGTAAATATCTCATTTTTCCCCTTGTTTTTTTCTGTCCAGTGTTTCTAGGGATTTTGTGAACAAGGAAGGGGGGGTGTTGGAGCCAATTGTGAGTTAGGGCAGCGGCTGGCGTGGGTGTTCCGGCGAACCAAGCAGATTGGGGGAAACTCTGGCTGTGATTGGAGTTTACCGTCGATGGAGTCGGCTGTGAGGTTTCGGTTAGGGATGTGAATGGCTGTGCATGAGCGGTGAAGGGTGTGCATGAGTGGTGAATGGTTGATAGGGTTTAATATGGAGGATTGATTAGGTTAATGGGATAACTAGATCAATCTAGTTGATCGAGATTTTATTAAGCATTTGGGTTAATTGGGTTATGTCCGAAATCGACTTAGGATTTGATTTGACAGTGGATCGTATTTTAGTACTTAACAATAGTTATGTTGTATGTAGGTTTCGATCACGAGGCAGGTCCATGGGCGTGACGATTGCGTTGTTTCGAGCATTATAGCAGGAGGGTATTTTGATTTGTCTTTTTGATATAGTCATGTTGATATGCTAGTTAGTTATACCTTGCAATAATTTTCATGTTTATCTGCCTTGTATGTTATTGTGCCTACTTGATACATGCATTTGATCAATTTATAGTTATACCTTTTCTGTTTTACTTGGATAATGGATATATACCTATTGGTTGTGCATATTATTCGGATATGTATTTTAGTAGGTTACATGCTTTAGTGTCATGCACCATCTTGCATGATTGCATACTGGCTGGATGGGGTTCCTTTATAGTTGAGCCCGCAACCAGTTACATGGTCTGCACACGTTGCCACTCATGGGTTAGTGGTACATTAGGAGGATGTGTGCAGTTGCTCTGTCAGGCTCCGCTGATCCGCTCATGGGTAGCGATGAGGCAGCGTGGTAGCGGGCAGGGATCCCTCCTCTAGTCTACGACACCGGGAGATGAGAGCATTGCTCCCCCACTCTGTTTGGGGCAGGAGGATAGGTGTACTCCGACAGCATCCTGTCCACTCGGTCACTCAGGAGCAGTGACGGCAGAGTGCACAGTTGTCATAGCCCTACCCACTCGGTTTCACCATCGCGTGTGAGTCGGCTGACTGACATCAGGGGTGACCATGTCATTTGCATCACATGCATTTTGCATTGATAGCATTTGTATTGTGTTTGCTGCATTTTGATTGCTGCCTTGGATGTTGCATGTGATTGACATGCATACAAGATACATTTTGTATTTGGTCTGACAACCTTATTTTTGCTAGTATGGCTCGTACTCCTATGTCTGGATAGAAGATTCAGGTATGTACAGTCTTTCCGCAGCTTTTTCTTCCATTTTTGCTATTATTGATCAGGAGACTGTACTGACATGACTATTATTGTTAGATATAGCTTACTATGCATGTCGACTTGATATCCGCTGAGTTCGTTGAACTTACCCCGTTACTTCACATCTATTTTAGGTTGAAACTTCCAGGAGAGTCCAGCTGCCAATCCCCCTCGTCGAATTGGTCTTATTTGGTCTTATGGTTTCGGTTTTTTTTACTAAAAGATATGTTTAGGATTTGTGTTTGGATTATATACTTGTGGATGTTTTGGTTATATTTGGTATGTCATTATGGATTTGTATATGAATTTTTATTCGATTCATTTTGGTTAGTGTTCCTGCTCAGATGGTAGAAGGGGTAAGTCTAGATATTGTAGACTGTTTCTATTTACCTTGATTATTGGCCTGAGGCCTATTTATGACCTGTGTATGTAGTTTGGTACCGGTCGTGTTGACCGATGTATAATCACCGCATCTGACAGGAGATGTTGTCGGATTTTCATCTGGCGGGGACTCCCTTGGGGCGTGACATGTGAACCTGTCAGGTGGTGTACACCTATGTTGGTTTTGGATTGTATGTCAGTATGTGTGGTTATGGGTATTTGGTTTTATGGTTTCCGCTGTGTTTTGATATATATATGCTTGTTATGTTGTGGTGGTGGGCCTAAGGGCCTTGTATTAATGGGATATGTTGCCACGTATAAGGGAGATGCTGTCCGTTTACTTTTTGATATGACATACACTCGAGGCGTGACAACTTTAGTGGTATCAGAGCCGAAGGTTCTGCGATGCCATACAATGATTTTATTTTTGAGTCTTGGATTCTCAGGAGTCGGCTTATTTTCGGTTTTGGTTTTTTGAGATGAGATGGATAGTGGCCTGAGCTCCAAGCAGCATAAGGTAAGAATCCCTGATAACTTATATTTGGTTAGATGTTTATCTGGACTTGTTCAACAGGTGTATACAGTAAGAGTTATGACACCTGTACAAACTTGTAGTAAGGGTCGTCCACCGAGACAACCAGCCAGAGTTGCCTTTAGGGTTATACTCTCGATTTTTATGGCTATGCTTTTAATGTTTATAACATAGAATAACAGGTAGTGATTTGATTATTCTTCATAATCGTGGTTTGAGTTGACCACGGGAACGACCTGTTGAGTCTGTGAGTCTTGAACCTGTGTCGAAAAGGTTATTTACCTTTGAGAGCCGACTGATACCGAGTCAGAAAACAAGGGTCAAGTCGTCACATTTCTTGTGGAAATCAAAGACTACAATCTTAGGGATTTTCATTAACAGAGCTAGTCAGATCATTACCCATGGGGTAATGGACTAGGTGTGTATACTATTACTGCTACAGATAGCGGAGTGTTAGTATATGGTGTTTTATAGGGATTTTGATCCCTGAGTCTGTCGTGTTGGGTTGTATAACTTTGAAGGTACTTTTGAGTACTTAACTTGAGTTATACAAAGGAAGTAGAGTTAGTTGCATACCATTATCAGGATCAAGCCGGTATTTGGTGGTAAATGCAGAAAATAACTTTCGGGGAATAATATATCACTTGATCATGGTTTAGTGATGTTGAGAGAGAGTATTTTCCCGCGTCACTTTCTGTGACACATTGTAGGGAATTCTTGAGCTTCAATTAGGGTGATCATTGGTAACGGTAATACCATGTAGAGTCGTTATACTTGTAGAGTTTACGCTCACCTAATAGCTCAAGAATGTGAATGGAGGTTTTAAGCCACCCACGGTTATTGGCATACTTTTGGAGTAAGATCACTGGATCTTCTATCAGATCCTGCCGGAAGACATTGGGTTGAGTCAGGAGTTTAGAAATGACTTCGTACAAGTGTTTAGGAGATGAAGATCGATACGCAGACATTGCAAGTCAGATGTTGGAATGAGAAGCCTTCGAATGTTGGAGAAAAGGAGCAAGATCAAAGTCATAGGCCATGAGCTACTAGTGAAGAGTTTTTCTGATCATAGAAGACCCACCGTAGATCGTCAGAACTGTTTGATGTTATCAGCGAAATTAGAACAAAGACTCCGAAGAGATTATGTGCGTGCAGTCCGGATCACGAAGACACGTAAAATCGGATTATCCGAAGGATCAGTCATCGAGGGTGTGGTTTCAGTTTATTATATATATGCTGATACTCTGATTGATACGGGTAGTTTACAGGTACCTTTGTCTAGAACATTCTGAGATAAAATGCGAAGGATTGTTATACTCAGATTATGTGGATCGGTGGTATCCTTACCATTAGGCGAGATGTTGACCAACTATTTAGAAATCAAGAGATGCCCTTGGACTTTGATAAATATATTTTTACTATGGACATACCCTTATGGATTAGTTGTGTGTCCACCGATAGGCGAGATGTTGATTTGATTATTGTGATGATTATTAAAGTGTCATGATATTGGTTCTGATGGTTAGAGGTTGATGTTTAGAAATGTTACCTTACGGTGGGAGAGTTGACTCAGTTGTTATATAATTGACTTGGTGGATATGAGGTGGATATCTTGATATTAACTTGGATGTTATGATTTTGAAATGATGGTATAAAGTGTCTCTAGGATGTGTGTATAATTCGAGGATAATCAGATGTAGTTTCGGATGAACTCCCAGGCTGGCCATGACATAGGCAAGTGGAGTATACGATCGGAGTGATTTCGGGAATAGTTTTGATACTAAAGACCTCATATTGGGAGAAAATTTCAGATGATTATTGTTATCAATTGAGGTAATGATATTTTAGAGTCAAATGTCTATACTTATGGTGTATTTACTGAGGGCTGGTGTAAAGCACACAAAGTAGTTGAAGCTCGTGATGTACTCAATGCAATGTCATTCATTGGTTGTGAGCCTAAATAGGTTGTTTGATACCCTCAGTGATTGGTTTTGCTAAATTGGCAAGGTTGATGATCTACAGGAGGTATTTGTTGGAATGACGATTTTACCAGGAGATAATCTTATTGGTATTAAGATTGCTAAACACAATGGGAATTGAAAGACCCTAAGTTGTGTTTATAGGAGGTGTTAGATGAGATATTTATCTGTCCCAGTATTTCTCCATGAGAAGATCCGAAACTCTTTGTTGAAAGAGGGATGGACCTTTGAGATTATGCATCGATTATCAATGATGGAATGCGATAGTTGTTGAAAGTGAATATCCTTCGTTATGGATAGATGATCTGTTTAGATCAGCTAAGGACACCTGTGTATACTCTAGGGTTAGTTCACGACTGGAGTGTTGATATTGTAGTGACATGATGTCATACAATTATCAGTATCGTTGTTATGATCGATATATCATCCGTGTAGAGTAAAGAGGATGCAGGTGTGTAAAGACGATAATTTCATACTTGGTATGAATTTTATGAGTTTTGATTATGTAGTTGGACTATTTAACGATTTAGCTGTCGATGGACTTGAGAAATCGTGTATTTTGGACACGATTGGATCAATTTATGGTTGTTGGTGTTGCGCAACTTGACCACTGTTGATGGTGGTAGTTGGAGTTGCGCACTCAGCCACCGTAGATGGTGGTTTCCATATATTGATTTGGTTATTTCCACGGATGTGGATAGGATGCTTCTAGCGTTACTGTACCATAGATTGTTGTGTAGGATCCTTGAACGGCTAGAGGGGGGGGGGTGAATAGCCTCTTTTCATTTTCTACAAAAAGATTAGTGGAAACACAACAAATACAATAATAATAGAAACGAAAATGCAATGCTAACGCGGAAGCTTTTACGTGGTTCGGAGATAACGCTCCTACTCCACGGTGATCCTTAAGGTGGATCAACCCAAATCAATCTTCACTAATAAACTTTCTCTTTACAAAAACCTCCTCTTCTTACAAAAGATGACAATGAAGATTTGAGAGGAGGAAAGAAATTAACACACTTAGAAAGCTTGGAAAACTTGTGGGAGCTTAGGAGAATGATCAGAATATAAGCATTTGACTCTTCTTGCTCCCCTTGGCCTCTTTTTATAGGAAAGAGCCTCTTTTTCCTGTTGGAGGTCTATTAGTCGACTGATGACTTACATCAGTTGACTGTCGCCGATTCTAACGGCTTCTGAACAACAGGATTTACGGGATTTGCCATCGTCATCGCCAACGGGAAGACTATCGATCACCGATCGCTAATTCGGCGCTGATCGATATCGCCGTAACCGATCGGCTACGACTACCTTTTCGTCGTGGCGATCGCCAATAATGACGATGACCGCCCGGCTTGTATGTGGCGATCAGTCCGAAGTCGACTCTCGGCATTCGGATGATAACCCCGATCGGCCAACAACTCTCCAACCTCTAATGCTACATTTTAAAGGTCAGTTCGACTGACACCATATTCCAGTCGACTGGCACGCCCCAAGTATGACTAATTCATACTTGAAAACATACCCTAAGCCTAGACTTAACCTTCTAGCTTCTCCATCATCCTTGCACCTCCAGGATTTCTCTGAGTCCACGACTCCATCCATGCGCTTGCCTTCAAAAGCTTCCTTTGGTTTCATCATGCTTTGGGTTTCTTCTTTGCCAAAGTATGCTTGGACATTACGCTGCCAAGACTACATGCTTGGACTTATGCTGCCAAGACTTGCCTTTGGTCTTTCTTTGTCAAGGACTGCTTGGACTTTATGCCGCCAAGACTACATGATTGGACTTACGCCGCCAAGACCTTTCCTTTGACTTCTCTTTGCCAAGATCACACTTGGACTTGTCTTTTACCAAGTCTTCATACTTGGATTTTCCTGTCACTTAAACATGTTCACAATTAGATCACAAAACATTGCCTAACTTAGATGATTATCCAAACATCAAAATATATAAATGCTTGGGGTATTATTGCACCAACAATCTCTCCCTTTTTGATGTTTGACAATCATTTAAGTTAGGTCTTTAACACATGCATATAAACATATTTCAATATGAATTCTAACTTAAATATCCCTTCTCCCCCTTTGACATACAACAAAAAGAGAAAAGTTCATCCAATAAGTTCAGGAAAGAATTATAATTGACACATCTTGAACTAAGGTATAAAATTGATATGAAGCTCCCCCTTAATCCAAGACATGATTCATGATGTGGAAATAACATGTGAAGCAAAGAATAAGCAATAAAATAGGCAAATATGTCCTAGCTTTGCACCAACAATTATAGAATTAAGGGATGTAGCTCCCCCTAAATCAGTGCATAAAGAAAATCCTTCTTTCCATACAAGTTATCATGTATATACTGTGGGAATCATAGTATGGAGATATAATGTCCAAAATTGGACCTTTTAACCGATGAAAAATCATTTTTGATTCCAAAATAGTGTGACCAGTTCGACTGAAGCTATCATCAATCAACTGTCGGCTTTGGCAGTCGACTGATATCATACAATTCTGAAATTTGAATTTTTCAGTCAAGGTTTAAAAATGCGTAGAAAATTCCGTGGATGTCCAAAAATCATGAAACTCGTCATACACATTATATTTGACTAATATAACATATGAAAAATATTAGACGAAAAGCATGCTCATCAGATTAACGGATTGATATGATATTCAAAATGATTAAAATATGAAGCAAAAGTGGAATTATATCGTATCAATATTCATAACTTAGTACTATGTGCTCAATTTCTAAACTTGAAAATAACAAATTATAGTAATGTAGGCACGAATAGAAATGAACTAAAAACACAACTTCATTTCATTAAACAAAAATCATTACACAGGTTTGAGTTTGTGCCGTACATACGGCCAAAAAAGAAAATAACAAAAAAAAACATGCTAGCTAAAGATCGTCGTCATCAGCATCCATCGGTGCAGATGACGAACCATCGCGAGGAGGTGGGTGTCCGGGTGCAGGAGGGTGGAGAATCGCCAAAATGTCCTGCTGCTGACGATGCATCCCACTCACGAGAGAGAGAAGCTCCTGATGCTCTCGACGAAGCTCCTGTTGGCCCAAGCGAAGCTCCTCAAGGCGTGTATCTACCTGCTCTGCAAAAGCAACGAAGCAGGCTATGAAGGATGAGTCTGGCAGAACATCATCGTCGTGATCCCTCTCGTGACGGCTCTCAAGAAGACCTCAAGATCTCCTGCGCAGCGCTGCATCCTCCGTACCGAGCGCCACCGGCCGCCGGCAGGTCCTGTAAAATAGACCTCGCCGCCTTCAAGCCCGCCAAGGAGAAGCTCCGACGAGTCATCTGGTCATATTTTTTATTCATGATTTTAATGACCCCTATGTTGACATCAATGCCTACGGAACTAAGCCACTGAGTAAGGCCATTTCCAAATGACATATGAACCTTCCCATTGTTTGGCTTTATGAAATGAGTAATGCAGTGGAAGGTGTTGAGACCAATGTCGATGTCTAAGTACTGACGGAGGATATGCATGAGAAGGAAGTGTGTAGGTCGAACTAAGGCCAACCCCCATGTAACTATAAGAAGAATACAATGAGCAATGACCTTATAAAGGACATTGTCAGATGCAGAAAGCTCTTGGGATTGAAAGAGATTGGTGTTTAAAGGACGAGGAGAATTATAGAAAGTAGTATGAAGTGAGTCTAGAGAAATCTCTTCAAAGGGAGGTGGAAGTGGATCACTCCAAGATGGATACATAATGAAATCATTCTCGGAAGAGTGACATCCGAGAAAATCCGTCCAGATATGGGGGCTGAAATCTAGATCGCACTGAGCAACGTGAGTCCGGTATCTCAAGCCATCTCCAACCGGTCGCAAATTGTTGAAGAATTCAGAAAGAAGGGTGATATTGACATGATGTTCACAAAAGACTAATGATTCAAGTTTGTAGAATTGGATGATTTGAACAATATCAAAGCAATTGTCCTTAAAAAAATTTGGGTCCATTGATCGAGGTGGGATGAGTTGAAATTTATTTTTATTGAAGGCATTCTCAAGTGCGGAGTTTGGAAACCTAGGATCGACAATGGGTGGAGGGTTTGACGGGCCCTCGTTGACCGGTGGAACTTGGGCACGCTTAGATGCATAATGCTTAAGTCTAAATGTGCGAAAAGAGCAATGTAGGTTAAGGATGATGAATGCATACACAAGGAAAACAAAACAAACACCGGTTAGTGAAACAAAACTATAGGAACAACCAAACTGTGAGCAGGGATGAGGGTTAACCTAGGCGGCATGGTGAAAGATCAAAGAAAGGTGCCGGAAGGTAGTTTCCATGAAACCCTAGCCGAGCGAGTGGTCTGCGGTGAAGACTAGGGCGGGAACCGCGTGAGAAGAGGTGGTCCTCGAGTCGGAGAACACTTTAAATGGGAGCACCGGTCGGTGAAGTCACCGAAAAACGAGGGAGAATGGCGAGAGAAGTGCGATAGAAATTCGTCGGAAGAAGAAAAAGAAGGAAGGTCGGGAAGTTTTGGTGAGTCGAACCGGTGGGAAAACCCTAAAAACCGCGAGCCGATCGCCGTTAGTCGGCAATAATCGATGGAGATCACCAAACCGACAATGTGATTTTAGTAGCTATGGCGGCTGATCGCCATAAATGGCAGTCGAACTGCTAGCGAATCGGGTAAGCCTGGTTTGATATCATCGTATCAGTCGAACTGGCGATAAGCGCTAATCGACTGATATCAGTTTGATTGACCTTTTTGGCCAGATTAAAAAAATTCATAATTAATTCAATAAAGATAAAAAATTATGAAATTTTGTGGTTAACATTGTTAGATCATTTCCTATCAAGGAAAAATTATTTTAAAAATATATCACCTCTAGATTTTGATATTGACACAAACTTGAGATTTTGCAAAAGTTATGATATTTTTGCAAACTTTGTATCACTTTGGCTTATCAATTGAAAATTGTTTCTCAAGGTTTGATAGACATAGTTTAAATTTTGTTTTATTTGACATTTCCAATCATATTCTTGGAGCTATATGCACATTAATTGTACATAAGCCTTCCCAATGATTGGTCCAATGAAGGATTAATGTCTCTAGATGACACTTTGGTTCATTGTAATGCATCATAACAAGTATGATGAACCAAGTGCATCTTCCTAACATCTCACATGATTTCTATGTGGCTAAATACACAAATCATGGTTTCTTGGGTCTATTGTGAGATAGTTAGAGGTATAAAACCTAGATTTTTATGGGATCATGCAAACCTACACTTCTATTCTACAAAGCACATTCCAAGTTCTCTCCTAAGTGATGAAAATTCTATTTCGGGGAGAGGCTTGGTAAAGATGTCAGCTAGTTGGACTTAGATTCAACGTAATTGAGCTTAATGTCCCCCTTAGCCACATGATCCCTAATGAAGTGATGTTTCACTTTAATGTGCTTGGTCCTAGAGTGTGTTAGTAATATATGAGAGATGTCCTAAGGCAATCGCCTTATGTATGAACCATTTATATAATAAATGAAGATTCACTATTTGAGTATACATGTTTCATGTATTTGATTGGATCTTAAACTCATTTACTGAATGTCCACGATACGATTCACAGCATGAGAGAATTTGTGATTGGATCACAACTAGTGAGTATCTCTACATGTGTAATTGTGATGTATCAGAATTATCCCTAGTCGATGAATTGATGGATTTGGACACCATCAATTCTGTCGAGACTAGCACGAGGTATACTCCTTGGTGTATCCAAGCTGTTGATTCTCACTGACTAGAGACATTGTGATGTCCGGAGTGGATCGTGGATGCTAGTTATGGTAACTAGTTCATTGGAGTGACCAGCCGTAAGACTTCATATGGTTCTCTGCATATATAGATATGTCAATGAAGTTCTTACTGTAGCTTAAGTGCGATGTTCCTTTGACTTGCGGTATTCAAGTCATCTTGATCATGGAGACTTATGCTTTGACATCTTAAGCAAGCATCTCTAAGGAGATGTGGACCCGGGATGATTGGGTATAAGTCGAAGTGATCGAAGGTGTTTGAATAACCTATAAAGGATTCACCACTCCTTGCGAGGAGATGTATACCCATGGCCTCTCGTCGGATTGTTACTAAAGTCTTTGGCCAAAGCATTACATGTTTAGAGTAAGGTACTCTTCGATACATGTGGAGTAACTAGAATCCGTAGGACGAGGAAATGAAACTTGGGCTAGGTGTGACGTAGTCAGCCTAGTGGGGACTGACACTATAGACCATGTCCTGAACCAAGTGGGTATAAGATGAGTGAAGGGAATGGGGCACGAATCATTCGAGCTGTTGAAGGGTTTCAGAAATAGTTCTGGATCAACCGTTGATCTTTTCGGTTAATTGGGGATCATGATGTACTACTAGGTACCACTCATGATCGTTCTATAATTAATGGTTAATTATAGATGACCAACATAAACCGAGAACCTATTTGGTCACACGCACAACGAGCGTAATCCGAAGGATTTAAAACGAGCTTGAGAATGGGATTCTCAGACCGAGAGAAACTAAGTTTGGTTGGACCAAACATAAAGCGAGCATGAAATCGTTTCAGTCGCAATGGAAGCGTGGATGGGCCGTGTCTTATGAAGACATAATGGATGGACCAAAATGATTTGGTTCTAATCCAATGGAGGAGAATAAACCAAAGGGTTTGGTTTATTTTAAACGAATGAACCAAAAGTTGGTTTGGTTCGTTTTAACTTAAAATAAACCATCATGGTTTGGTTTATTTTAACTTATCTTAATGGAGCGGGTTAACGGGCCTAATGGTTATGATCCAATAACCATTAATAGAATTAGTTCTCTATAAAAGAGGGCTTAAGGGATAATTAAGCCCTAATCCAAAAACCCTAGCTTGGAGTTGCCGCCCAACCTTCATTGCCGCCCAACCTCCATTGCCGCCCAGCTTGTTGTGCCGCCGTCCAACTCCTTGCCGGCGACCAAGCTTCAGCCGGTGATCCTCCGGCGATCCTCCGGTGATCTCCTATAGGTTTGGCATCAAGGTGAGCCTTTTCTTCCCTTGGTTGGCCGGCGCCTATCTCCTCCACCAAAGCTGTCCAGTTTTCTGGACAGCTTGTTCTCCTCTCGTCGGAGCGTCGTTTGGACGACGGTTAGAGCTCCGACAGCGGCTAACTTACCGGGGATTCGATCTCCGGTAATCCTCTGAGGTGGAGGATGAAGGATTCATCAATTGGTTGACGAATGCCTCTCCGGAGAAGCGAGTTTTGAGAACTCGTATTAGGATCCGAATTTGGATTCGGATCGTGATCATCTCTCGATCACGTCGTCTTCAACACGAGGCTAGTAACCCGTATGAAGACGAAGCTCGTGGCTTAGCGAAGTCATCCCGAGGAACTCGGCGTGGATACGGATAGAGACGATTCTAGCGAGGATCGTTCCGGTTGATGCCGTTCCCGCTACACGTCATACCAAAGGTATAACGTAGATAAATTTCCTATTATTGCAAATTTAAATTTACGGTTATGTCTACACTTGTTGTAATATGCATGTGTGTGTTGTGTGTGTTGTAATAAATGTATATTTATTATTTTTATTGCTTCCGCTGTGTTCATGTTTACGAAACGTGATCGAACACACACACGCCGCGGTGCCGGAAACCCAACAGTGGTATCAGAGCCCAGGTTGTGTTTCGACATAGTCGTAAAATGGTTTTGTGATAGTCATAATGTTATTTCTGGAAATTTTATAATTTTGGAAATTTAGAAGTATTTATGGAAATTTTTCAATTTTGGAAAGTCTAGAAGTATTTATGGAAATCTTCCACTTTTGGAAAGTTGGAAGTATTTATGGAAATTGATATTTTCCATAAATAAAATATTTGATTAGATTTTGGAAATTTGTTTCCTAATTTAATCTTGATTTGATTTGGGAAATCAAATCTTAAAATATTTTATTTCCATAAGTAGTTTTAATGATTTAGGAAATTGGTTTCTTAAATAGATTTTCCTTAATCAAATAATTCCATAAATAAAATATGTGATTAGATTTGGAAATTTGTTTCCTAATTTAATTATGATTTGATTTGGATAATCAAATCTTAAACATATTTTATTTCCATAAATAGTTATGACATATAAGGAAATATATACATGACATAATTGTATGCCATGTAATTGCATTAGATGCATAACATTATGCCATGCGTGTCGTGACATGTAGATGTATGCCATATATGCCATGCCATGTAGATAATAGTTATTTGCATGCAAAGAGGATGAGACATAAAAACCCTTAAACAATATTAAAGCCTACACCTTCCATTAATATGGTTAGAACCAGAGTTCCGTTTCTTGTTTGGGTTGTTGGACTCTCTCCAAGCCCGGCTCGAACCCGAACATGTTCAAACCATGGAATAGTTTAATACTAATATGGTAAGAGTCAGAGGTCAATCGTTAGCTTTGGTTGTTGGACTCTCTCCAAGCTGGGCTAATTGATTGAATGCGCTCTAACCATATTAAAACTATTTCCCGATTAATGGGTTGGCTTTAACCTGGAGCATCGGCTTGTTGGACTCTCTCCAAGGTCGATGTAAAGGGAGGTGAAGTTGGGTGCTATGCATATGATGCATACTTGTTAATGTGTTAACAACCCGATGTATGTGTGAACATTCAATTAGTTGATAGCACATTGTGATAGTTGCATATACGTGATATGCAATCGGTATAGTTGATACCTACCGTCGCAGTTATGAATGGCTTGTTGGACTCTCTCCAAGGTTGTTCATAACTATGATGGATATCAGCCCATTCGGAGATGGACCTACAATCTCCCGAAGTGATTTTGGGGTTTTTGAAATTCGAAAAATGAATGGGATTTATAAATGTATATTGATGCATTTTAAAATCATTTTCTCATATATGCTCGTTTTGTATTTCTAGGTCAATAAATTGATCATGACGTCTTTGAATTTGCGCACTATTTTGGATTCGAACAAACTGACTGGGCCTAACTTCCTGGACTGGCTTAGAAACCTGAGAATTGTTCTCAAGGCGAAAAAGCTTGCATATGTCCTTGAAGAGCCTCTTCCTGACCGTCCTAAGGACGATGCAACCTGCACCAAATGTTGGTCTATCGTAAGCATGTGGCGATTCTCGAGCCGGCGAAGTTGCATCATGCTAGCGGCGATGGTACCGAGCCGCAAAGCGATGAGCATATGGATGCTAATACTATGGTCTTCCATCTTCATGAGTTGTTCGATGAGCAAGCGAGATCCGAAAGGTTCGAAGTCTCTAGGCTCCTCTTTACCACGAAGATTCAAGAATTTTCGTCTGTAGTTCTGTTTGTGCTAAAGATGAACGGGTACATCGAGCGGCTAGCTACCCTCGGTTTTGTGATGGATCATGAGTTAAGTATTGACTTAATTCTGCATTGTTTGCCCAAGAGTTTCTCACAATTTGTGATGAACTATAGGATGAACAAATTAGAATCCACCATTCCCGAGCTCCTCAATATGTTGAAGACTGTGGAGCCTTCGAAGCATGAGGAGAAGGCGGTTCTATTAGTTGTTTCCTCAAAGAAAGGTTCTAAGAGGAAGGAAAAAAGAACAGAAGAAAGAAAAGAAGAAAAAGGCAAAGAAGGCAGAACCAGCGCAAAAGGGCACTTGCCATCACTGTGGCAAGGAAGGCCACATCTAAGAAATTGCGCAAGATTTATCTTGAGTCCATGAAGAAGAAGAAGGCATCCGATGCCCCATCCTCTTCGTATCTTCATATTGATTGTCATTCTATTTCCTTAGACACTTGGGTATTGGATACTGGGTGTGGCTCACATATATGTAATGACATACAGGGGCTAAGGAATAGAAGAAGACTTGTCAGAGGGGAGTCAAATTTGCGAGTTGGCAATGGAGCAAAGGTTGCTGACGCCATCGAACTTATTTGTCAAGCTCCCTAGTGGACTAGTCTTAGAATCGACAATTGCTATTATGTTCCTTCTCTAATAAAGAACATTGTTTCTATTTCCTCGCTTAAATAGAAATGGTTTCCATTTGACGCTTAGTAACAATTGTTGTTATATAACTTTGAATGGCGACTTTATGGAACCGAACTTTGAGTAATGGCATTTATACGCTGGACGATCCAAAGGACATTTTCAATATCAAGCGAGCAACACGCTGCTCGAAAGGATAATCAAATAGACTCTATATGTGGCATTGTCGTTTTGGCCATATAAGCAAGAAACGCATGTCAATTACACCGATGTGGAATTCGAATCGCTTGAATTGGATTCATACGATACATGCGTAATCATGCTTAAAAGGCAAGATGACTAAGTTACCTTTACCGAAAAGGTGAACGAGTGGGAGAGTTACTTAGGACTAATACATACCGATGTATGTGGACCTATGTCAACTCAAGCATTAGGAGGCTATAGCTACTTCATTACCTTCACCGATGATCACTCACGGTTTGGGTATGTGTTCTTGATGAAACACAAGTCTGAAGCCTTTGAAAGGTTCAAAGAATTCAGAAATGAAGTAGAGAAACAACATGATAAGAGTATTAAAATACTTCGATCGGATCGAGGTGGTGAATACTTAAGTCAAGAGTTTCTTGATTATCTAAGAGACAATGGTATATTGTCTCAATGGACTCCGCCATATACACCACAGCATAATGGTGTATCTGAGAGGCGTAATCGGACCTTGTTGGACATGGTCAGGTCAATGATGAATCATGCGACTCTTCCCAAGTCCTTTTGGGGTTATGCACTTCAGACAGCTGTTTACTTGTTAAACAGAATGCCTACCAAGGTAGTCTCAACTACTCCATATGAGATATGGAATGGTAAGAAACCTCATGTATCTTACTTGAAGATATGGGGTTGTCCTGCTTATGTGAAGCGGACAGTATCAGATAAATTGGATGCTAAGTCTGATAAATGTCTATTTATTGGATACCCTAAGGAAACAAGGGGTTACCAATTCTATCATCCTGTGGAACAAAAGGTGTTTGTTTCAAGGCATGCTGTATTTCTAGAGAAAGAGTTTCTCTTGCAAGAAAACAGTGGGAGTGTCGTCGAGCTTGAGGAGGCTCGAGAGACTCAAATAGACATTAATGAGATACCTGGTGAAGCACAACAGCCGACAACTCATAGTGATGAGCAATCGGCTGGACCTATTGTAACACCACATCTTCGTAGATCTGGTAGAACACGTAATATTCCTGAGAGATATGGATTTCTCGTAAGTGAATCGAACGACGTGTTACTCATTGATGATGAGGAGCCTACCAGTTATGAAGAAGTGCTGACAAGTTCAGAAAGGGATAAATGGCTTGGTGCCATGAAGTCGGAAATGGATTCCATGTATGAAAACCAAGTTTGGAACTTGGTTGACCCACCTGAAGGCATAAAGCCTATAGGGTGCAAGTGGGTTTTCAAGAAGAAAACCGACATGGATGGTAATGTGATTACCTATAAGGCTAGATTGGTGGCGAAAGGATATCGTCAAAAGCAAGGTGTTGATTATGACGAAACCTATTCGCCTGTAGTTATGCTTAAATCCATTCGGATGCTCCTGGCTATAGCGGCTCATTATGATTATGAGATATGACAGATGGATGTGAAAACAACTTTCCTTAATGGAAACCTGCTCGAGGACGTGTATATGATACAACCTGAGGGTTTCACATCGGTTGATAAAACCAAGGTATGCAAATTGCGACGGGCCATTTATGGATTGAAGCAAGTATCCAGGAGCTGGAATATCCGTTTTGATGAGACAATAAAAAAGTTTGATTTCTCACAAAATCCAGACGAACCTTGTGTGTACAAGAAGGTTAGTGGGAGTGCAGTCGTGTTCCTAGTATTGTATGTCGATGACATACTACTTATAGAAAACGATGTTTCAATCTTACAGTCAGTGAAGGTTTGGTTATCCAAGACATTCTCCATGAAAGACCTGAGAGAAGCAACCTACATCCTCGGGATTAAGATCTATAGAGATAGATCAAAACGGTTGCTTGGTCTTTCGCAGTCTACATATATAGACCGAGTGCTAAATAGGTTTAGCATGTCGGAATCCAAGAAAGGTTTCCTACCCATCAGGCATGGGGTACACCTTTCGAAGTCTATGTGTCCGCGCATAGAAGACGAGAGGATTTGCATGAGTAAGATTCCCTATGCATCCGCAATAGGATCTATCATGTATGCTATGTTATGTACGAGGCCCAATGTATCGTATGCTCTGAGTGTCACGAGCAGATACCAGTACGATCCAGGAATGGATCATTGGGTGGCTGTTAAGACGATCCTTAAGTACTTAAGAAGAACTAAGGATGCATTCCTAATATATGGAGAAGGGTACATGGTGATACGTGGGTATACGGATGCCAGATCCAGACAGACAAGGATGATTCCATGTCTTAGTCTGGGTATGTATTCACCTGGAATGGAGGCGCAATAAGTTGGAAAGGTTCCAAGCTTGACACTATAGCGGATTCTGCCACTAAGGCAGAATACATTGCAGCATTAGAAGCAGCAAAGGAAGCGGTTTGGATCAAGAAGTTCATCTCTGAACTTGATGTGGTCTCATCAATGATCCAAACATGTGCTTCGCCGCTATCATCTTATCAGAGAGATCATCAGTAGGAACGAAATACAAATCGAGAAAATTCCCACTGAAAGGAACTTAGCGGATCCTTTAACTAAGGCATTACCTCAAAGTAAGTTTGAGGGTCATGTTAGAGCTTATGGTATTGGATACCGTAGCGATTGGCATTAGGCCAAGTGGGAGTCTGTTAGTAATATATGAGAGATGTCCTAAGACAATTGCCTTATGTATGAACCATTTATATGATAAATGAAGATTCACTATTTGAGTATACATGTTTCATGTATTTGATTGGATCTTAAACTCATTTACTGAATGTCCACGATACGATTCACAGCATGAGAGAATTTGTGATTGGATCACAACTAGTGAGTATCTCTACATGTGTAATTGTGATGTATTGGAATTATCCCTAGTCGATGAATTGATGGATTTGGACACCATCAATTCTGTCGAGACTAGCACGAGGTATACTCCTTGGTGTATCCAAGCAGCTGATTCTCACTGGCTGGAGACATTGTGATGTCCGGAGTTAATCGTGGATGCTAGTTATGGTAACTAGTTCATTGGAGTGACCAGCCGTAAGACTTCATATGGTTCTCTGCATATATAGATATGTCAATGAAGTTCTTACTGTAGCTTAAGTGCGATGTTCCTTTGACTTGCGGTATTCAAGTCATCTTGATCATGGAGACTTATGCTTTGACATCTTAAGCAAGCATCTCTAAGGAGATGTGGACCCGGGATGATTGGGTATAAGTCGAAGTGATCGAAGGTGTTTGAATAACCTATAAAGGATTCACCACTCCTTGCGAGGAGATGTATACCCATGGCCTCTCGTCGGATTGTTACTAAAGTCTTTGGCCAAAGCATTACATGTTTAGAGTAAGGTACTCTTCGATACATGTACAGTAACTAGAATCCGTAGGATGAGGAAATGAAACTTGGGCTAGGTGTGACATAGTCAGCCTAGTGGGGACTGACACTATAGACCATGTCCTGAACCAAGTGGGTATAAGATGAGTGAAGGGAATGGGGCACGAATCATTCGAGCTGCTGAAGGGTTTCAGAAATAGTTCTGGATCAACCGTTGATCTTTTCGGTTAATTGGGGATCATGATGTACTACTAGGTGCCACTCATGATCGTTCTATAATTAATAGTTAATTATAGACGACCAACATAAACCGAGAACCTATTTGGTCACACGCACAACGAGCGTAATCCGAAGGATTTAAAACGAGCTTGAGAATGGGATTCTCAGACCGAGAGAAACTAAGTTTGGTTGGACCAAACATAAAGCGAGCATGAAATCGTTTCAGTCGCAATGGAAGCGTGGATGGGCCGTGTCTTATGAAGACATAATGGATGGACCAAAATGGTTTGGTTCTAATCCAATGGAGGAGAATAAACCAAAGGGTTTGGTTTATTTTAAACGAATGAACCAAAAGTTGGTTCGGTTCGTTTTAACTTAAAATAAACCATCATTGTTTGGTTTATTTTAACTTATCTTAATGGAGCGGGTTAACGTGCCTAATGGTTATGATCCAATAACCATTAAGAGAATTAGTTCTCTATAAAAGAGGGCTTAAGGGATAATTAAGCCCTAATCCAAAAACCCTAGCTTGGGGTTGCCGCCCAACCTTCATTGCCGCCCAACCTCCATTGCCGCCCAGCTTGTTGTGCCGCCGTCCAGCTCCTTGCCGGTGACCAAGCTTCAGCCGGTGATCCTCCGGCGACCCTCCGGTGATCTCCTATAGGTTTGGCATCAAGATGAGCCTTTTCTTCCCTTGGTTGGCCGGCGCCTATCTCCTCCACCAAAGCTGTCCAGTTTTCTGGACAGCTTGTTCTCCTCTCGTCGGAGCGTCGTTTGGATGATGGTTAGAGCTCCGACAGCGGCTAACTTACCGGGGATTCGATCTCCGGTAATCCTCTGAGGTGGAGGACGAAGGATTCGTCAATTGGATGACGAATTCCTCTCTGGAGAAGCGAGTTTTGAGAACTCGTATTAGGATCCGAATTTGGATTCGGATCGTGATCATCTCTCGATCACGTCATCTTCAACACGAGGCTAGTAACCCGTACGAAGACGAAGCTCGTGGCTTAGCGAAGTCATCCCGAGGAACTCGGCGTGGATACGGATAGAGACGATTCTAGCAAGGATCATTCTGGTGGATGCCGTTCCCACTACACGTCATACAAAAGGTATAACGTAGATAAATTTCCTATTATTGCAAATTTAAATTTACGGTTATGTCTACACTTGTTGTAATATGCATGTGTGTGTTGTGTGTGTTGTAATAAATATAGATTTATTATTTTTATTGCTTCCGCTGTGTTCATGTTTACGAAACGTGATCGAACACACACACGCCGCGGTGCCGGAAACCCAACAGAGTGATGCACCAGATTTTTAGTCAAATTTATGGTGCTCATATTATCACAAAATACTTTTATGTTGGAGTAAGATAGCTCATAGTCCTTTAAAGTATGTTTCATCCATAGAAGTTGAGCTACACAACCACCCATAGCCACATATTCGGCTTCGGTGGTGGATAGGGCAACACAAGGTTGCTTTCTACTACTCCAACTAACTAGGGAGGACCCAAGGAATTGGCATCCACCACTAGTACTCTTCCGATCCAATTTGCAACCGGCATAATCGGAATCGGTGTACCCAACCAAATCAAAAGACCTAGTCCTAGGGTACCATAGTCCTACATTTAGTGTGCCTTTAATATATCTTAAGATTCTCTTAACGGCAACTAAATGAGATTCTTTTGCACATGATTGGTACCTAGCACACATACCAACCGCAAATAATATATCGGGTCTACTAGCGGTTAGGTACAAAAGGCTACCAATCATGCTCCTATAGAGTGTAAGATCAATTTATTTTCTTTCATTATCACTATCTATTTTTGTATTGGTTGCCATTGGAGTTGAAACTACCTTAGCATTTTCCAAACCAAATTTCTTAATCATTTCCTTAGCATATTTGGTTTGGTAAATATAAATTCCTTCACTTGTTTGTTTGACTTGCAATCCTAGGCAGAAATTTAATTCCCCAACTAGACTCATTTCAAACTCTTTTTCCATATTCTTAATAAAGTCTTGGAGAAGTTCATCATTTGTTGACCCAAAGATAATGTCATCAACATATACTTGAGCTACAAAGATGTCCGTTGATGTTGACTTTATAAATAGAGTTTGATCTATACTACCCCTCTTAAAGTCCTTAGAGATTAAGAAAGATGATAATCTTTCATACCAAGCCCGGGGAGCTTGTTTCAAACTATACAAAGCTTTCCTAAGCTTGTATACATGGTTTGGATAGTCCGTATTCTCAAACCCAGGAGGTTGTTCTACATATACCTCTTCCTTAATAAACCCATTTAGGAATGCCGATTTAACATCCATTTGATGGAGTTTGAAACCCATATAAGAGGCATACCCTTATAGTATTCTAATAGACTCTAACCTAGCAACCGAGGCATATGTTTCATCATAGTCAAGTCCTTCAACTTGATTAAAGCCCCTTGCAACTAATCTTGCCTTATTCCTAGTAATATTCCCTTGGTCATCTAGTTTATTCCTAAAGACCCATCTTGTAGTAATGATGGTGTTTTCATTAGGTCTAGGAACTAACTCCCATACTTGACTTCAAATTGAGCCAATTCATCTTGCATTGCTAAGATCCAATCCGGATCAAGTAATGCATCTTTGATGGTTTTGGGCTCAATTTGAGAAATTAGAGCTATATGACTAGTGGGATCCCTATGAAATGACCTAGTCCTAACACCTTGAGATAATTCACCCACAATTTGATCTAAGGGGTGATTTTGATGAGCTCTTATGGTTCTAGGAGGTGTATTAATTTGAGTTTGATCATAATTAATCTCAATCCTTTGCTCATCATCGGAATCACCTCTTACTCCTCCTTGATTCAATCCTCCCCCTTGATCATTACCCCCTAAAGTTAAATCTTGGAATTGTTGGGTAATGTCTTGATGTTCATTATTAATATCATCATCAATAGGGGATTTCCTAGGGTATGTATTGGAAGTTTCATCAAATTGGACATTTGAAGATTCCTCAATCTTTTGAGTCCTTTTATTGTAAATTCTATACCCTACACTAGTGGATGAGTATCCAACTAGGATTCCTTCATCCGCTTTGGACTCAAACTTACCTAGGTTGTCTTTGGTATTTAAAATATAAACTTTGCATCCAAAGACCTTAAAATAGTGAATTGTTGGAATTGTACCATTCCACAATTCAAATGGGTTTTTTCCTAAGAACCTATGAATTAACACCCTATTTTGGATATAGCAAGTGGTGTTAACCGCTTCCGCCCACAAGTAGCTAGGTAAGGAGTATACATTAAGCATTGTCCTAGCCGCTTCTTATAGGGTACAATTTTTTCCTTTCCACAACCCCATTTTGTTGGGGTGTTCTAGGACAAGAAAACTCATGCTTGTACCCTTGTTCTAAGCAAAAGGTTGAGAAATTAGAATTCTCAAATTCTCCACCATGATAACTACGGATCCAGTTGATTTTGAGTTTTCTTTCATTTTCTACTCTCTTGCTAAATCCTATGATTATTCCTAGGGTTTCATCTTTATTTTTCATGAAAAATACCCAAGTAAACCTAGAGAAATCATCTACTATTACTAAGCAATATTTACTACCAATCATAGAAGGGGTACTATGATAATCAAATAAGTCCATATGTAAAAGTTCTAAAGGTAAAGCGGTACTAAGTAAATTTTTACCTTTGTGTGATGTTTTTGATTGTTTCCCTTCTTGGCATGCATCACACATTTTGTCCTTGAGAAATTTGACTTTAGGCAACCCTTTGACTAACTTCATTTTTGCTATTTTGGCTATGTTCTTCATGTTTATGTGTCCTAGTCTCCTATGCCAAAGCCAACTTTCTTCCTCTTTTGCAATAAGACACTTAGTAGAAGCATTAGTAGCATAGGATAAATCAACATAATATATTTTTGATTTCCTAAAACCTACTAACATGCAATCATTTAGAGTTTTATGTCTTATAAAACATTTTGAGGAATTAAATTTAACATCAAAATTTGCATCACATAGTTGGCTTACACTAAGTAAATTAAATTTCATATTTTTAACCAATAATATTTTATGAATGGCAAGGTTGGGGGATACCTCAATTGTGCCCTTTCCTAAAATCTTAAGTTTGCCGCTATTACCAAATGATACCTTTCCCTTGCTAGTGTGGTTGATAGTGGAGAATTTTCTCTCATCACCGGTCATGTGCTTTGAGCACCCACTATCAACGATCCACAAGCTTGGTTCTTCTACCTATATCACATGAAAAATACAATCCTTAGGTACCCAAATCTTAGGACCACTAGCATCAATTAGAAATTTCTTAGGAACCCAAGCCTTTCTACCCTTGCTTTTAATAATGGTTTTTCTACTAACAAGGGATGTAAATGCTACCTCCTTTTCCTTAGGTCTATATCCTATTCCGGCCTTGTTGTAAATAGCCCTTTGATCCTTAATTATCATGTCTAGGTATTTAGAACCATTAGTGAATTTTTCTAAGCATGCTCTTAAGTTACCTATTTCTTTTCTTAATTCATCATTTTCATCCCTAAGGGTACATGCATCATCATCACAAGATAATTTACTACAAGAAGGTTCTACACTCTTAAGTGATTTTATCTCTACTTTTAAATCCTTAATCCTAGTTTTCGATCTATTCAATGCATTTTGGAGTCATGCAATTGTCTTGTAAAGTAAATCTACCATAGGGGAGTTGTTTACCTCATCATCATCACTTGATGATGATTCGTCGCTTGATGAAGAGGATGAAGACTCCTTACTTGAGCTCTCGGCTTCTTCCTCTAAAGCCATGAGGGCTAGATTTCGAGTGGCATGACATACTTCTTCATCATCAGAAGTGTCTTCCATGCTTAGGGTGTCCCATGTTTGAGCCACCATTGCTTCTTTCTTCTTCTTTTCCTTCTTCTCCTTCTTTTCTTTCTCCTCCTTCTTCTTTAGTTACGGGTAATTTGGCTTGATGTGCCCTTTCTTATTGCAACCATAACAAGTTACATTAGATGAAGAATTTGAACTATTTGAAGGCTTACCTCTTGAGGATTGGAACATCCTCCTCACATCTTTCTTGGCGAGTTTCCTTGATCTCCCACCAAACTTCTTGACGTAATGAGCCACCTCGCTTGCCGATAGCTCATCTTCACTACTAGATGAATCTTCCTAGGATTCAGATGAGGAGGACACTTCTTTCTTCTCCTTCTTCTTTTTGTCCTTCTTGCCTACAAAAAGAGTTATACCCTTCTCTTTGGATGAAGTGTTAGCTTGTTCATGCAATTGAAATTCACAAAATAACTCATCCAACTTAACCAAAGAGAGATCCCTAGAAACCTTATAGGCATCTACCATTGAAGCCCATAAGGTTGTTCTAGGGAAGGCTTGGAGTACATACCTTACAAGGTCTCGGTTGTCGACCTTCTCACCTATTACATGTAGTCCGTTGACTACTTCCTTAAAGCGACCGTGCATTTGGCTCACGGTCTCGTTGGTCTTCATGGTGAAACTTTGGAGTTGACCTATCAATAGGTCTCTTTTGGCTCTTCTAGTCTCCTTTGAACCTTCATTCAATTCGATGAGCTTCTCCCAAAGCTCTTTTATGGAGTTAAAAGACCCGACTTTGGAAAGTTGCTCCTTGGATAGACCACATTGAAGTGTGGTAATTGCTTTTGCATTAGCTTGTGCTTTCTTTGCCATCTCTCTTGTCCAATCTTTTGTCGGTAGTGGTGCTCCAAATTCGTCGACCGACTTTTCGAATCCATCTACAATACTAAACCAATTTTCAATGTCATTCATGAGGTAGTATTCCATCATACCTTTCCAATAGCCGAAATCATTACCGTCGAAGAATGGAGGCCTCGTTGTACTATATCCCTCTTGAAATGCCATGCATCGGTTGATGGTTAGATCTTTCGATGCGATCCGTGCTCTGATACCACTTGTAGGATCCTTGAATGGCTAGAGGGGGGGGGGGTGAATAGCCTCTTTTCATTTTCTACAAAAAGATTAGTGGAAACACAACAAATACAATAATAATAGAAACGAAAATGCAATGCTAACGTGGAAGCTTTTACGTGGTTCGGAGATAATGCTCCTACTCCACGGCGATACTTAAGGTGGATCAACCCAAATCAATCTTCACTAATAAGCTTTCTCTTTACAAAAACCTCCTCTTCTTACAAAAGATGACAATGAAGATTTGAGAGGAGGAAATAAATTAACACACTTAGAAAGCTTGGAAAACTTGTGGGAGCTTAGGAGAATGATCAGAATATAAGCATTTGGCTCTTCTTGCTCCACTTGGCCTCTTTTTATAGGAAAGAGCCTTTTTTTTTCCGTTGGAGGTCTATCAGTCGACTGATGACTTACATCAGTCGACTGCCGCCGATTCTAACGACTTCTGAAAAGTTGGATTCGCGGGATTTGCCATCGTCATCGCCAACGGGAAGACTATCAATCGGCCTTAGCGATGGCGGTTTGGTAATCTTGCCCGTAGTATCGGTAGCGATCGGCACGGGCCTTCTGTTTATGGCGATCACGCCAATAATGGAAGTCAACTGCCAATAATGGAAGTCGACTGCCAGCTTGTATGCGGCAGTCGAGTCTAAGTCGACTCTCAGCAGTTCGACTGGGATAACCCCCAGTTGATTGCCAACAGCTCTCCAACCTCTAATGCTGCATTTTAAAGGCCAGTTCGACTGACACCATGTTCTAGTCGACTGACACACCCCAAATATGACTAATTCATACTTGAAAACATACCCTAAGCCTAGACTTAACCTTCTAGCTTCTCCATCAATCTTGCGCCTCCAGGATTTCTCTGAGTCCACGACTCCATCCATGCGCTTGCCTTCAAAAGCTTCCTTCGGTTTCGTCATGCTTTGGGTTTCTTCTTTGCCAAAGTACGCTTGGACTTTATGCTGCCAAGACTACATGCTTGGACTTATGCCGCCAAGACTTGCCTTTGGTCTTTCTTTGCCAAGGACTGCTTGGACTTTACGCCGCCAAGACTACATGCTTGGGCTTACGCCGCCAAGACCTTTCCTTTGACTTCTCTTTGCCAAGATCACACTTGGACTTGTCTTTTACCAAGTATTCATACTTGGATTTTCCTGTCACTTAAACATGTTCACAATTAGATCACAAAATATTGCCTAACTTAGATGATTATCCAAACATCAAAATATATAAATGCTTGGGGCATTGTTGCACCAACATGTTGGACCAAAATGTTGGTGCAATCGGCCCAGGTCACGATTGACCAAGACTCGAGTTTGACTCGAGTCTTGTTTTGATGTTTCGACAAAAACATATGACAATGTAATTGTCATGGGAAAGTCCAAGTGGAACACTTGGCATTTGGTAAAGTCCAAGTCTTGAGTACTTGGCATGAAAAGTCCAAGTGGGACACTTGGCACATGAAAAGTCCAAGCATGGGTCTTGGCAATGTAAAAGTCCAAGCATGGGTCTTGGCAATGTAAAGTCCAACATGGGTTGGCAAGGAAAGTCCAAGCATGGTCTTGGCATGAAAAGTCCAACATGGGTTGGCAAGGAAAGTCCAAGCATGGTCTTGGCATGGAAAGTCCAACATGGGTTGGCAAGGGAAAGTCCAAGCTTGAGTCTTGGCATTTGAGAAGTCCAAGGGTTTGATATTGGCGTAAAGTCAGCGAGTCTTAGCGACATAAGACCAATGGTTGGCGTAAAGTCAGCGGAGTCTTGGTTGTGTAAGTCAATGTGCCTTGGCGGTGTAGACACCGTTAGCATGACATAGCCGAGGGAAGCACACGGAGGCTAAGCGCGATGGATGAACAAGTCATGGATGACTTGGAGGGATCCAGAGGCGTGAGGTGATGGAGGTGGCTAGAAGGCTTAGGTCTAGGCTAAGGGTGGTCTAGCAAGTATGGGGACACCATACTTTGGGTTAAAACCTCATCTTTGAGGTTGGCGGTTGGTAGCATTATGGCGGTTCATTGAGATTAGTCGACGAGTTATTTGCCGTTTAAGAAGCTGAGCTGCTCTAGCGATCGGCTCATTGGAAGCGATCGGCCCGATGTCTGACGATCGCGCCAAGGGTTGGCGATCATTGCTAGTTCAACCGTGAGCATAGAATGCTCCTTAGGATCGACTACTCGTGATCGATAATGTTGGCGATGTTGGGTTTCCGGCACCGCGGCGTGTGTGTGTTCGATCATGTTTAGTAAACATGAGCACAGCGGAAGCAATAAAAATAATAAATACTCCTATTTATTACAACACACACAACACACGCATGCTATTACAACAAGTGTAGACATAACCGTAAATTAAAATTGCAATAAAAGAAATTTAAACTACGTTATACCTTTTATGGCGTGTAGCGAAGAACGACATCAACGGGCGATCCTCGTAAGAATCGTCTCTATCCGTATCCACGCCGAGCTCCTCGGGATGACTTCGCTAAGCCACGAGCTTCGTCTTCGTGCGGGTTACTAGCCTCGTGTTGAAGGCGGCGTGATCGAGAGATGATCACGGTCCGAATCCAAATTCGGACCTAAAACAAGTCCTCAAGACTTGCTTCTCCGGAGGTATTCGTCAACCGATTGGCCAGAATCCTTCGTCCTCCACCTCAGAGGATTACGGAGATCAAATCCCGGTATATTAGCGCTGCTGTCGGAGCACTAACCGTCGTCAAGCGACGCTCCGACGGAAGGAGAAGAAGCTGTCCAGAAAACTGGACAGCTTGGTGGAGAGTAGGCGCCGGCCAAAACAAGGAGAAAAACCTCACCTTGATGCCAAACCTATAGGAGATCACCGGAGGGTCGCCGGAGGTTCACCGGCTGGAGCTTGAGGGCGCGGCAAGGGTCTTGGCGGCACAAAGCTGGCGGTGGTTAGGGTTAGGGTTTAATCCCTATTTTATAGAGAACTAATTCTCTTAATGGTTAATGGATCATATCCATAAAGCCCGTTAACCCGCTCCATTAAGATAAGTTAAAATAAACCAAACCATGATGGTTTATTTTAAGTTAAAACGAACCGAACCAACCTTTGGTTCATTCGTTTAATATAAACCAAACCCTTTGGTTTATTCTCATCCATTGGATTAGAACCAAACCATTTTGGTCCATCCATTATGTCTTCATAAGACATGGCCCATCCACGCTTCCATTGCGACTGAAACAATTTCATGCTCGCTTTATGTTTGGTCCAACCAAACATAGTTTCTCTCGGTCTGAGAATCCAATTCTCAAGCTCGTTTTAAATCCTTTGGATTACACTCGTTGTGCGTGTGACCAAATAGGTTCTCGGTTTATGTTGGCCGTCTATAATTAACCATTAATTATAGAACGATCATGAGTGGCACCTAGTAGTACATCATGATCCCCAATTAGCAGAAAGATCAGCAGTTGATCGAACTATTTACGAAACCCTTGATGGCTCGAATGATCGTGCCCCATTCCCTTCACTCATCTTATACCCACTTGGTTGAGGACATGGTCTATGTGTGTCTCCCACTAGGTGACTCGTCACACCTAGCCCAAGTATCATTTCCTCGTCCTCACAGTTCTAGTTACTCCACATGTATCGAAGAGTACCTTACTCTAAACATGTAATGCTTTGGCAAAGACTTTAGTAACAATCCGGCGAGAGGCCATGGGTATACATCTCCTCGCAAGGTGGTGAATCCTTTATAGGCTATTCAAACACCTTGATCGCCCGACTTATACCCAATCATCCGGGTCCACATCTCCTTAGAGATGTTTGCTTAAGATGTCAAAGCATAAGTCTCCATGATCAAGATGACTTGAATAGAAGTCGAAGAACATCGCACTTAAGCCCGCGATAAGAACTTCATTGACATATCTATATATGCGAGAGAACCATATGAAGTCTTACGGTGGTCACTCAATGAACTAGTTACCATAACTAGCATCCACGATTAACTCGGACATCACTATGTCTCGGCCCGGTGAGAATCATTTGCTTGGATACACGAGGTATACCTCGTGCTAGTCTCGGCGAATTGATGGTGTCGAATCCATCAATTCATCGACTAGGGATAATTAGATACATCACAATTACACATGTAGAGATACTCACTAGTTGTGATCCAATCACAAATTCTCTCATGCTGTGAATCGTATCGTGGACATTCAGTAAATGAGTTTAAGATCCAATCAAATACATAAAATATATATACTCGAATAGTGAATCTTCATTTATCATATAAATGGTTCATACATAAGGTGATTGCCTTAGGACATCTCTCATATATTACTAACAGACTCCCACTTGGCCTAATGCCAATCGCTACGGTATCCAATACCATAGTCTCTAACATGACCCTCAAACTTGCTTTGAGGTAATGCTTTAGTCAAGGGATCCGCTAAGTTCCTTTCAGTGGGAATTTTCTCGATTTGTATTTCGTTCCTACTGATGATCTCTCTGATAAGATGATAGCGGCGAAGCACATGTTTGGATCATTGATGAGACCACATCAAGTTCATAGATGAACTTCTTGATCCAAACCGCTTCCTTTCTTTGCCTAAAGTCGCAACGTGTTACGCCTTAGTGGCGAGCGAATCCGCTATAGTGTCAAGCTTGGAACCTTTCCAACTTATTGCGCCTCCATTTTAGGTGAATACATACCCAGACTGAGACATGGAATCATCCTTGTCTATCTGGAGCTGGCATCCGTATACCCACGTATCACCATGTACCCTTCTCCATATATTAGGAACGCATCCTTAGTTCTTCTCAAGCACTTAAGGATCGTCTTAACAGCCACCCAATGATCCATTCCTGGATCAGACTGGTATCTGCTGTTGGTGCAGTGGGCACCAAAGTCGAACCGGTATTTTGATTATGGCAAAAGGCTCAATAGTTAAGGGTATATTTGTTATCTTACGAGCTCAATTAAGTGTGCAGAAATGCTAAAGTTGAGCGGAAGGTCTGCGACACCCGGTGGGAACCGAGGTGGTCGGGCAACGCCAGAGGGACTTCGGAGGAAGCCGAGGTACTCGGGTGAAGACCGGAAGCGAGGCTACAAGGTAAGCTCGTGTGAAAGCGAAGCAAGGTCGTTAAGCGTAGATCCGACCCAATACCTCCAATGGAAGGTCTAGGTCGAGATCAGATGGTTAGAACCATCGTACTTTATATTTTAAGCTAACTTGTACTGCAGTCCAAAACCCTTTTACTACAGTCAACTGCTAGTCAAGTTCCAGCCTCGAGAAGAGCTCGAATTTCAAGGGGGTGAATTTGGACTTGACTCGTGTTTTGGTACAAAGGGTGATGTGGCATCAAGGTGGACATCCAAACCATCACCAAGCTTCCTTGTGGTGGACGCCCAAAATAAGGTGAGTTGGCACAAGATGGTTGGCTCCCATGATGTGGCACAAGTTGAATGGCTCCAACAAGTTGGCGCCCAAGGAGGTTGGAGGTGGCACAAGGTGGTTGGATGAAACACCTCATCCTCAAGTTGGCGCCCAAGGAGGTTGGAGGTGGCACAAGGTGGTTGGATGATACACCTCATCCTTGAGTTGGCGCCCAAGGAGGTTGGAGGTGGCACAAGGTGGTTGGATGAAACACCTCATCCTCAAGTTGGCGCACAAGGAGGTTGGAGGTGGCACAAGGTGGTTGGATGAAACACCTCATCCTTGAGTTGGCGCAAAGGATGTGGATGAACAAGTCTTGGGGGACAAGAACCTCACCTTGGACACTACCTATGTCTAAATTCATAGATCAATATCCATAAATAGACATGTTCAAGCCAAGCAAATTACAAGAATTCAAGAGCTCTCAACACGCCGTCGTAGCGCTACTACTACTCACATTTGCTACGACGAAGTCGCGACAACGAAAGCTACATCTTCTACTTATAAGAGTTGTCGGTATATTTATTTAAGTTCTACTTCTTTAAATTGTCTTTGTGCTTTAATCGTAACAAGGAAAGAGTGTCCCTTTGCCTTGATTTCTTTTGTAATCGTTGCTCTACTACCTCCAGCGAGGAGGAGTGGTTTTAGTGAATTGCCCTCCGTACGTGATCAAGGATCACTAGGGCCGTGGATTAGCAATCGAAAGATTGTGAACCACGTAAAAATATCTTGTCTACTTTATATTTCCGCTGTGCACTCTCTACTTGCTTTTTACTTATTGCAAAAGTTTTTAACGACATCGTATCGCTTATTCACCCCCTCTAGCGACACTTTGATCCAACAATTGGTATCGAGTCGGGCGCTAAGATTCGGTGAAACCACCAATCTAGCTTTGTTTTCTTTTTTACAGATTTTTATTTATTTATTTCTGTTTTCGTATAATTATTTCACTTGCTTATCTTCTCCTACATATAGAATTGCATTAGAGGCTTTAGGATCCGGATAAGGTTGTCCTTGGGTTAGATCCGAGTAAGGTTGTCCTCGGAACTTCAACGACATTCGCATTTGATTGTTTATTTCTTTTTGCAAGTTACATTTTATATATCTTTTTACTTCCGCACTACTAATCCAAGGCGAAAGTCTTGGAATATTCTTTCGTGTGTGTTTTGCAAGATTCTTTTAAGTCGTTCTTCTTCTTGTTTTTAAATGGCCCATCTCGAAGGGTTTAGCACTTGACCCCGTTTACAACGGTAATGACTTTCGTTATTGGAAGGGTCGGATGGAATGCTTTCTTAAAACCCAAATCGAGATGTGGATGCGTAATCCAAACGGTTTCACACTTCTAATGAAGATGGTGAATCTTTGGGTTACGATCAATGGTCAAATTCATGAAAAAACAAGTAGAAGCGATGCAAGGCAACTCAAATCTTGCAATGTGGGTTGTCAAGGAAGAGCTCAAACGCGTCGGCCCCTTCATTAGTGCAAAGGACTTATGGACCAAGCTAGTGGAACTACGAAGGCACCGACGACACGAAGGTATGTAAAAGAGATTTACTTTTAAATAAATTGTATAACTTGAAAATGCAGGAAAAGCGAGACCGCAACTCAACTACATGCTCGTATCCAAGACATCGCCGTCAACCAACTCCATGCCATCGGACAAAGGTCGAGAATCGCGACCTTATCGTATTCTCTTAACTCGTTTCCTAGGACCACCTTGTGGGCATCCATGGTCGATGCCTACAAGGTCTCCAAGGACCTTTCTAAAATTAGGTTAGGCAATTGTTTTGAACTTGAATTACATGAGCAAACTAACGCGTGGTAGAAGAGTATTGCGTTAGTTGCGAGGTTCCAAGAAGAAGAAGCCCGCAAGCAAGCCACCCCGAAGGAAGAAGGCGAGTCCGAATCGGAAGTAGACTCGAAATAGAATCCGAACTAGTCAATCTAGTTCGGAAGATGATCAAGAGACGAAACGACCAACAACTCAAGGTAAGCCTAAACCTAATTCAAATACTTCTAATTTTAGATGCTATGAGTGCAGCGAGTTGGTCACATCAAGTCCGAGTGCCCAAAGCTAAAGAATAGCGCATCAAAGACCAAGAAAGCGCTAAATGCTACTTGGGAGGAGTTGTCGGAGGAAGAAGGCGATATCCAAGCTCTAATGGCCAAGCCGACCGAGCGACTCGACTCCCAAGAAGAAAGTCCAGTCGAATCCGATGATGAGCTTCCATTCAAGACAAGCCGCGGATCCGTATCCGGTTCAAAAGAATCATTAAGGGATCAATGGATGTTGGGCGGTGGTTGCTCCACATGGCCGGGATCAACTCAAATTTTGATTACGATTCAAACGACAAGGATCGGTAGCCTTCGGAAATAATGGCAAGCTCAAAATCATCGGATCAGGTGATATTGAGCTCAACTCTAACTTTACAATTTAAAATGTCTTATTAGTAGAAAACTTTCAATATAATTTACTTAGTGTAAGCCAATTGTGTGATAACAATTATAAGGTCATATTTCTAGAAAATGAATCGTAATCAAAATAAATGCAACATCTAAAATAATACTTAAAGGAACTAGGAGTAGCAACATCTACACAATAAATTTACCCAACTCCTCAACCAAGTGTCTTATGACACAGAAGAGGAATCTTGGTTATGGCACCAAGACTCGGACACTACTTTTAAGACTTCCACAAGATGAGTCGAGTGGCTGGTTATAGGTTTGCCTAAACTAAACAACTTGGATAATAAAATATGTAATGCTTGTCAACAAGGTAAACAATCTAGGACACAACATCAATTAACTAATCAAGAGCAGACCAAAAGTGTTCTTGAGCTCCTACACATGGATCTATTTGATTCACATGGAGCTAAGTCACTCAATGGTAGTCAATTTTGCTTAGTCATAATTGATTTACTATTCTAGATTTACTTGGGTTAGGTTTATCAAACATAAAAATGATACCCTAGACCAACTAATCAATCTTTGTAGGTTAATCGAAAATCAAAAGAACCTTAAGATTAAAAGACTTAGAAGCGATCATGGTGGTGAATTCGAAACCACAGTTTACAGATTTACGTAACCTAAACGGATACCACCATGAGTTTTCATGTCCTAGAACCCACAACAAAATGGGTTAGTCGAGCGGAAAAATAGAACCCTACAAGAAGCCGCTAGGACAATGTTAAAGCAGTATAACCTACCCAGATAGATTTTGGCGAGGCCGTTAGTACGCTTGCTATGTCCAAAATAGGATCCTTATGGTAAAGAGGCACCAAAAGACCTCGTCGATTTATCACGATAAAATACCGAACATCAAGTACTTTAGGTATTTGGATGCAAGGTACATATCTTAAACACTAAGGATTACCTAGGGAAATTCAAATCCAAAACCTCTCTGGAACCTTTCTAGGATACTCAACCACCCAGAGAGCTTATAGGGTATACAATCACGACACTCTTAGAGTCGAAGAAACCATTAATATAGTTTTGACGAAGGACACGAACCGTTCAATCCTTAACAAAACCAACTAGCAAATCAACTTATAGCGAACCCGACTCGATCTTGAACTTGAATCTCGTCTAACCCAAGTCATCCTATCGACCAAGTGATAGATGACTCTAACCCAAGTCAAACTAGAACTCACCCAAGTCATCCTATCGACCAAGTGATAGATGACCCTAACCCAGTCACACTAAGACTCAAACAAATCATCCTATCAATCAAGTTATAGGTGATCCAAATTTAGGGGTTCGAACTAGAGCTTCATATCGAAACCTTAGTCAAATCTCGTTAATTTCCAAAATCGACCCAAAACTATTGAACAAGCACTTCTTGATCCCATTTGGATTATTGCTATGCAAGAAGAGCTAGCTCAATTCACTAGAAATGAAGTCAGGAATTAGTACCACCACCTAAAGAAAAATCAATTATTGGAACAAGGTGGGTATTTGAAATAAACTTGATGATAAAGGTGAAGTAGTTAGAAATAAAGCTAGGTTAGTCGCAAAGGGTTTAGTCAAATCGAAGGTTTAGATTACGATGAGACCTCGCCCGTAGCAGACTAGAGTCCATCCAGAATGTTGTTAGCATATCGCACATCGAGGTTTTAAATTGTTTCAAATGGATGTCAAGTCAGCATTTTTGAATGGATACATTAAGGAAGAAGTTTCGTCAACCTCCGGATTGAAAATCTAGATAAACTGACCATGTCCTTAGACTTAAGAAAGCCCTATATGGACTCAAACAAGCCCCAAGAGCTTGATGCGAAGGCTTTCGATCTATCTTAAGTCCAAAGATTCAACCAAGGTTTAGTCGACCCAACCTTATTAGTTAAAGCGTAGGAAAAGAAATCTTTATAGCCCAAATCTATGTAGATGATATAATTTTTGGAACTACCAACTCGATCCTGCTAAACGAATTCATCTCACTTATGGAAAGTGAATTTGAAATGAATTTAGTGGGAGAGTTAAGTTTCTTCTTAGGTTTACAAATTAAACAAACTAAAGATGGAATATATTTACATCAACAAAAATATACTAAGGACTTAATAAATCGATTTGGAATGCAAGATGCTAAAATAATCAATACACCTATGGCAACTAATGTTAATATAAATGAAGATGTAGAAGGAAAACCCGTTGACCTAAAATACTATAGGAGCGCAATAGGAAGTCTCCTATACTTAACCGCGAGCCGACCCGACATTTTATTCGCGGTAAGTATGTGCTCAAGGTTACAAACCTGTGCCAAGGAGTCTCACCTAACCCTAGTCAAGCGTATCCTTAGATATCTAAAGGGCACGCTAAACGTAGGTATTTGGTACCTAGATCTAAGAGTTTAATCTAATCGGCTACTCCGACTCGACTATGCCGGTAGTAAACTCGTTAGTAAGAGCAAGAGTGGTTGTTGTCACATCCTCGGCTCGAGTCGAGTAAGTTGGTGCAGTAGGAAGTAGCATTGCGTTGCCTTATCTACCACCGAAGCCGAATACGTTGCGATGGGTGAGTGTGTCTCTCAGCTCCTGTGGATGAAGCACACTCTCCAAGACTTTAGCTTAATCTTTAACAACATTAAAACCTACATAGATAACATTAGTTCAATTAACTTAACTAAAAATCCAATATGTCATTCTAGGACAAAACATATAGAAGTTAAACACCACTTCATTAGGGAACATGTAACTAATGGAACTATACAACTAGAGTATGTTGAGTCCAAATCAAACCTAGCGGACATCTTCACCAAACCACTACAGAGATTTAGTTTATTAAGGCGAAAGTTAGGTATGTGCGTAATAGAGTAGGATTTAAATTTTTCTATATATGTACTCTACTTTTGCTTCTTTTTATGAAATTAGCCTAAGTCTTACCTTAGAAATCATATACCTATAGATTTAAGGAGCCAACACATCTCACAACACATAGGACTAATGTGTTTGTGTATATGCGTGAGATGGCGTGAGATGTTAGGACCTTACTCACAGTTCAGACGTAGATTGGTGCATCGACATGAACCATGGAGTATAATTATTTAAAATTAATCAACTCCTTCAAGACTTATTGATCATTCTATATCAATCAAGTCCAAGGAGTTGTACATTTTAGATGAACATATTTTCAAGCTTATTATTATTTTAAAAAAATATATTTATATTGGGAACTTGCTTGGACTTACAAACCTAAAATATATTTACAAACTTTTTGAGTTAAGGCAAAGGGGAGAAAGTCACAAAAGTAAGGAAGAAAGTAAACAAAATTATTACCTTTTATATTAAGTAATTCCGTTTACTTAAGCAACTATTAAGGGGAGTAAAAATTATTTTCAAGAACTCACCTTGGTCAAGGGAGGTTACCTCAAAGGGAGAACTTGAAACAATAATATTTCTCACTCATACTTAATCTTTATGCTAGCTCACTCATACTTAATCTTTATGCTGAAGCTCATTCATTTAATCTTTATGCTAGCTCATTCATGCTTAATCATTATGCTAGCTCATTCATATTTAATCTTTATGCTAGCTCATTCATGCTTAATCATTATGCTAGCTATCGTTATGTTAATTTTTCCTTAACTTTTTGTGTCGGTTTGCCATGAATCAAAGGGGAGATTGTTGGTGCGATGGGCACCAAAGTCGAACCGATATTTTGATTATGGCAAAAGGCTCAATAGTTAAGGGTATATTTGTTATCTTCGAGCTCAATTAAGTGTGCGAAATGCTAAAGTTGAGCGGAAGGTCTGCGACGGTGGGAACCGAGGTGGTCGGGCAGCGCCTTGAGGACCGGAGGAAGCCGAGGTACTCGGGTGAAGACCGAGCGAGGCTACAAGGTAAGCTCGTGTGAAAGCGAAGCTAGGTCGTTAAGCGTAGATCCGACCCTATCCCTCCAAGGGAAGGTCTAGGTCGAGACCAGTTGGTTAGTACCATCGTTCTTTTTATTTTAAGCTAACTTGTACTGCAGTCCAAAACCCTTTTACTACAGTCAACTGCTAGTCAAGTTCCAGCCTCGAGAAGAGCTCGAATTTCAAGGGGGTGAATTTGGACTTGACTCGTGTTTTGGTACAAAGGGTGATGTGGCATCAAGGTGGACATCCAAACCATCACCAAGCTTCCTTGTGGTGGACGCCCAAAATAAGTTGAGTTGGCACAAGATGGTTGGCTCCCATGATGTGGCACAAGTTGAATGGCTCCAACAAGTTGGCGCCCAAGGAGGTTGGAGGTGGCACAAGGTGGTTGGATGAAACACCTCATCCTCAAGTTGGCGCCCAAGGAGGTTGGAGGTGGCACAAGGTGGTTGGATGAAACACCTCATCCTTGAATTGGCGCACAAGGAGGTTGGAGGTGGCACAAGGTGGTTGGATGAAACACCTCATCCTTGAGTTGGCGCACAAGGAGGTTGGAGGTGGCACAAGGTGGTTGGATGAAACACCTCATCCTTGAGTTGGCGCAAAGGATGTAGATGAACAAGTCTTGGGGGATAAGAACCTCACCTTGGACACTACCTATGTCTAAATTCATAGATCAATATCCATAAATAGACATGTTCAAGCCAAGCAAATTACAAGAATTCAAGAGCTCTCAACACGCCGTCGTAACGCCGCTACTACTACTCACATTTGCTACGACGAAGTGCCGCCGACAACGAAAGCTACATCTTCTACTTATAAGAGTTGTCGGTATATTTATTTAAGTTCTACTTCTTTAAATTGTCTTTGTGCTTTAATCGTAACAAGGAAAGGGGGAGTGTCCCTTTGCCTTGATTTCTTTTTGTAATCGTTGCTCCTACCTCCAACGAGGAGGAGTGGTTTTAGTGAATTGCCCTCCGTACGTGATCAAGGATCACTAGGGCCGTGGATTAGCAATCGAAAGATTGTGAACCACGTAAAAATATCTTGTCTACTTTATATTTCCGCTGTGCACTCTCTACTTGCTTTTTACTTATTGCAAAAGTTTTTTAACGACATCGTATCGCTATTCACCCCCCCCCTCTAGCGACACTTTCGATCCAACATCTGCTCGTGTCACTCAGAGCATACGATACATCGGGCCTTGTACATAACATAGCATACATGATAGATCCTATTGCGGATGCATAGGGAATCTTACTCATGCAAATCCTCTCGTCTTCTGTGCGCGGACACATAGACTTCGAAAGGTGTACCCCATGCCTGATGGGTAAGAAACCTTTCTTGGATTCCGACATGCTAAACCTCTTTAGCACTCGGTCTATATATGTAGACTGCGAAAGACCAAGCAACCGTTTCGATCTATCTCTATAGATCTTAATCCCAAGGATGTAGGTTGCTTCTCCCAGGTCTTTCATGGAGAATGTCTTGGATAACCAAACCTTAACTGACTGTAAGATGGACACATCGTTTCCTATAAGTAATATGTCATCGACATACAATACTAGGAACACGACTGCACTCCCACTAACCTTCTTGTACACACAAGGTTCGTCTGGATTTTGTGAGAAATCAAACTTTTTGATCGTCTCATCAAAACGGATATTCCAGCTCCTGGATGCTTGCTTCAATCCATAAATGGATCGTCGCAACTTGCATACCTTGGTTTTATCAACCGATGTGAAACCCTCAGGTTATCATATACCGTCCTCGAGCATGTTTCCATTAAGGAAAGCTTTTCACATCCATCCGCCATATCTCATAATCATAATGAGCCGCTATGGCGGGAGCATCCGAATGGATTTAAGCATAGCTACAGCGAATAGGTTTCGTCATAATCAACACCTTGCTTTTGACGATATCCTTTCGCCACCAATCTAGCCTTATAGGTAATCACATTACCATCCATGTGTTTTCTTCTTGAAAACCCACTTGCACCCTATAGGCTTTATGCCTTGGTGGGTCAACCAAGTTCCAAACTTGGTTTTCGTACATGGAATCCATTTCGACTTCATGGCACCAAGCCACTTATCCCTTCTGAACTTGTCGGCACTTCTTCATAAGCTGGTAGGCTCCTCATCATCAATGAGTAACACGTCGTTCGATTAAACTTACGAAATCCATATCTCGGGAATGTTGCGTGTTCTACCGGATCTCTGATGTGGTGTTACAATAGATCGTAGATTGCTCATCACTATGAGTTGTCATTGTTGTGCTTCACCAATTATCTCATTAATGTCTATTTGAGTCTCTCGAGCCTCCTCAAGCTCGACGACACTCCCACTGTTTTCTTGCAAGAGAAACTCTTTCTCTAGAAACACAGCATGCCTTGAAACAAACACCTTTTGTTCCACAGGATGATAGAATTGGTAACCTCTTGCTTCCTTAGGGTATCCAATAAATAGACATTTATCGGACTTAGCATCCAATTTATGCGTCTGATCAAGCTTCACATAAGCGAGACAACCCCATATCTTCAAGTAAGATACATGAGGTTTCTTACCATTCCATATCTCATATGGAGTAGTTGAGACTACCTTGGTAGGCATTACATTTAACAAGTAAGCTATGCAGTGCATAACCCCAAAAGGACTTGGGAAGAGTTGCATGATTCATCATTGACTGACCATGTCCAACAAGGTCGATTCGCCTATCAGATACACCATTATGCTGTGGTGTATAGGGCGGAGTCCATTGAGACAATATGCCATTGTCTCTTAGATAATCAAGAAACTCTTGACTTAAGTATTCACCACCTCGAGCCGATCGAAGTATTTTAATACTCTTGTCATGTTGTTTCTCTACTTCATTTCTGAATTCTTTGAACCTTTCAAAGGCTTCAGACTTGTGTTTCATCAAGAACACATACCCAAACCGCGAGTGATCATCGGTGAAGGTAATGAAGTAGCTATAGCCTCCTAATGCTTGAGTTGACATAGGTCCACATACATCAGTATGTACTAAACCTAGTAACTCTCCCACTCGTTCACCCTTTCCAGTAAAAGGTAACTTAGTCATCTTGCCTTTTAAGCATGATTCGCATGTATCGTATGAATCCAATTCAAACGATTCCAGAATTCCACATCGGTGTAATTCGGACATGCATTTCTTGCTTATATGGCCAAGACGACAATGCCACATATAGAGTCTATGTGATTATCCTTCGAGCACGCGTGTTGCTCGCCGATATTGAAAATGTCCTTTGGATCGTCCAACGTATAAACACCATTGCTTAAAGTTCCAGTCCCATAAAGAACCCCATTTAAAGTTATGTAACAACAATTGTTACTAAACGTCAAATGGAAACCATTTCTATTTAAACAAGAAATAGAAATGATGTTCTTTATCAACGAAGGAATATAAAAGCAATTGTCCAGTTCTAAGACAAGTCTGCGGGGAGTTCCAACAAATGCGTTCGATGGCGAGTCACGGTGACCATTTGCTCCATTCCCAACACGTAAATTTGACTCTCCCTTGACGAGTCTTCTTCTATTCCTTAGCCCATGTATGTCATTACATATATGTGAGCCACACCCAGTATCCAATACCCAAGTGTTGGAAATAGAATGACAATCAATAATGAAGATATCTGAAGAAGATGGGGCATCCGATGCCTTATCCTTCTTCACGGACTCAAGATAAATCTTGCACTTTCTTCACAAATGGCTCTCCTTGCCATAATGATGGCAAGTTTCCTTTTGTGCTAGTTCTACCTTCTTAGCCTTTCTCTTCTTTCCCTTCTGTTGTTCTTTTGACCTCCTCTTAGAACCTTTCTTCGAGGAATCAACTAACAGCAGTCCTGCTCATGCTTCTCGAGAAGACTCCGCGTCTTGGACATATTGGCGTACCACAGATGAACCTTCTTGCATCTCAGACGTGAAGAGGAGCTTGGAGACTTCGAACCTTTCGAATCTCACTTGCTCATCAACCAACTCACAAAGATGAAGGACTACGATATGAGCATCCATATGCTCATGCTGCTTTCGTAGCTTGGGTTCCATCGTGGCTAGCATGATGCAACTCATTTGTTCAGAATCACTCACATGTTTCTGATAGGCCAACAATTGGTCCAGAGTTGCATCGTCACTAGGACGGGCGGGAAGAGGCGCTTCGAGGACATACACAAGCTTTTCACCTTGAGAACAATTCTCAAGTTTCTAAGCCAGTCCAAGAAGTTCGGCCCAGTCAATTTATTTGAATCCAAAATGGAACGCAAATTCAAACACATCATGATCAATATATTAATTTAGAAATACAAAACGAGCATATATGAGAAAGATGATTTTAAAATGCATCAATATACATTTATAAATCCCATTCATTTTTCGAATTTCAAAAACCTCAAAATCACTTCGGGA
This sequence comes from Wurfbainia villosa, assembly GCA_025175895.1. Classification (NCBI taxonomy): domain Eukaryota; kingdom Viridiplantae; phylum Streptophyta; class Magnoliopsida; order Zingiberales; family Zingiberaceae; genus Wurfbainia; species Wurfbainia villosa. The sequence continues at coordinate 41,142,581 of CM046006.1, forward strand.
GATTGTAGGTTCATCTCCGAATGGGTTGATATCCATCATAGTTATGAATAACCTTGGAGAGAGTCCAACAAGCCATTCATAGCTACGACGGTAGGTATCATCTATACCGATTGCATATCACGTATATGCAACTATCACAATGTGCTATCAACTAATTGAATGTTCACACATACATTGGGTTGTTAACACATTAACAAGTATGCATCTTATGCATAGCACCCAACTTCACCTCCCTTAACATCGACCTTGGAGAGAGTCCAACAAGCCGATGCTCCAGGTTAAAGCCAACCCATTAATCAAGAATAGTTTTAATATGGTTAGAGCGCATTCAACCAATTAGCCCAGCTTGGAGAGAGTCCAACAACCAAAGCTAACGATTGACCTCTGACTCTTACCATATTAGTATTAAACTATTCCATGGTTTGAACATGTTCGGGTTCGAGCAGGGCTTGGAGAGAGTCCAACAACCCAAACAAGAAACGGAAATCTAGTTCAAACCATATTAATGGAAGGTGTAGGCTTTAATATTGTTTAAAGGTTTTATGTCTCATCCTCTTTGCATGCAAATAACTATTATCTACATGGCATGGCATACATGGCATACATCTACATGTCACGACACGCATGGCATTATGTTATGCATCTAATGCAACTACATGTCATACAATTATGTCATGTACAATATTTCCTTATATGTCATAACTATTTATGGAAATAAAATATGTTTAAGATTTGATTCTCCAAATCAAATCATAATTAAATTAGGAAACAAATTTCCAAATCTAATCACATATTTTATTCATGGAATTATTTGATTAAGGAAAATCTATTTAGGAAACCAATTTCCTAAATCTTCAAAACTACTTATGGAAATAAAATATTTTAAAGATTTGATTTCCCAAATCAAATCAAGATTAAATTAGGAAACAAATTTCCAGAATCTAATCAAATATTTTATTTATGGAAAATATCAATTTCCATAAATACTTCCAACTTTCCAAAAGTGGAAGATTTCCATAAATACTTCTAGACTTTCCAAAATTAAAAATTTCCATAAATACTTCTAAATTTCCAAAATTTAGAAAATTTCAGAAATACATTATGACTATCGCAAAACCAATTTTACGATTATGTCGAAACACAACCTGGGCTCTGATACCACTGTTGGGTTTCCGGCACCGCGGCGTGTGTGTGTTCGATCATGTTTCGTAAACATGAGCACAGCGGAAGCAATTAAAATAATAAATACTCCTATTTATTACAACACACACAACACACGCATGCTATTACAACAAGTGTAGACATAACCGTAAATTAAAATTGCAATAAAAGAAATTTAAACTACGTTATACCTTCCGTATGACGTGTAGCGGGAACGGCATCAACCGGAACGATTCTCGTAAGAATCGTCTCTATCCGTATCCACGCCGAGCTCCTCGGGATGACTTCGCCAAGCCACGAGCTTCGTCTTCGTACGGGTTACTAGCCTCGTGTTGAAGACGACGTGATCGAGAGATGATCACGGTCCGAATCCAAATTCGGACCTAAAACAAGTCCTCAAGACTTGCTTCTCCGGAGAGGTATTCGTCAACCGATTGACGAATCCTTCGTCCTCCACCTCAGAGGATTACCGGAGATCAAATCCCCGGTATGTTAGCCGCTGTCGGAGCACTAACCGTCGTCCAAACGACGCTCCGACGAGAGGAGAAGAAGCTGTCCAGAAAACTGGACAGCTTGGTGGAGGAGTAGGCGCCGGCCAAAACAAGGAGAGAAAAACCTCACCTTGATGCCAAACCTATAGGAGATCACCGGAGGGTCGCCGGAGGTTCACCGGCTGGAGCTTGGACGCCGGCAAGGGTCTTGACGGCAGCACAAAGCTGGGCGGTGGCTGCTCTTTGGGTTGGCGCCGATTGCTCCTCCAAGGAGTGGGCGGCAACAACTAGATTGGGCGGCCACTTTGTGATTAGGGTTTAGGGTTAGGGTTTAATCCCTATTTTATAGAGAACTAATTCTCTTAATGGTTAATGGATCATATCCATAAAGCCCGTTAACCCGCTCCATTAAGATAAGTTAAAATAAACCAAACCATGATGGTTTATTTTAAGTTAAAACGAACCGAACCAACCTTTGGTTCATTCGTTTAATATAAACCAAACCCTTTGGTTTATTCTCATCCATTGGATTAGGACCAAACCATTTTGGTCCATCCATTATGTCTTCATAAGACACGGCCCATCCACGCTTCCATTGCGACTGAAACAATTTCATGCTCGCTTTATGTTTGGTCCAACCAAACATAGTTTCTCTCGGTCTGAGAATCCCATTCTCAAGCTCGTTTTAAATCCTTTGGATTACACTCGTTGTGCGTGTGACCAAATAGGTTCTCGGTTTATGTTGGCCATCTATAATTAACCATTAATTATAGAACGATCATGAGTGGCACCTAGTAGTACATCATGATCCCCAATTAACCGAAAAGATCAACGGTTGATCCAGAACTATTTCTGAAACCCTTCAGCAGCTCGAATGATTCGTGCCCCATTCCCTTCACTCATCTTATACCCACTTGGTTCAGGACATGGTCTATGGTGTCAGTCCCCACTAGGCTGACTACGTCACACCTAGCCCAAGTATCATTTCCTCGTCCTACGGATTCTAGTTACTCCACATGTATCGAAGAGTACCTTACTTTAAACATGTAATGCTTTGGCCAAAGACTTTAGTAACAATCCGACGAGAGGCCATGGGTATACATCTCCTCGCAAGGAGTGGTGAATCCTTTATAGGCTATTCAAACACCTTCGATCACTTCGACTTATACCCAATCATCCCGGGTCCATATCTCCTTAAAGATGTTTGCTTAAGATGTCAAAGCATAAGTCTCCATGATCAAGATGACTTGAATACCGCAAGTCAAAGGAACATCGCACTTAAGCCACAGTAAGAACTTCATTGACATATCTATATATGCAGAGAACCATATGAAGTCTTACTACGGTGGTCACTCCAATGAACTAGTTACCATAACTAGCATCCACGATTAACTCGGACATCACTATGTCTCCCGGAGAATCACCGCTGATACACCAAGGAGTATACCTCGTGCTAGTCTCGGCGAATTGATGGTGTCCAAATCCATCAATTCATCGACTAGGATAATTCGATACATCACAATTACACATGTAGAGATACTCACTAGTTGTGATCCAATCACAAATTCTCTCATCTTTGTGTGAATCGTATCGTGGACATTCAGTAAATGAGTTTAAGATCCAATCAAATACATTAAACATGTATACTCAAATAGTGAATCTTCATTTATCATATAAATGGTTCATACATAAGGCGATTGCCTTAGGACATCTCTCATATATTACTAACAGGCAGTCGACTGCCAAGAGATCCGTTGGAGTTTTTCCAGCGTGGATCAATCCGTTGTCTCACGACAACAGTTGCATCAGTCGACTGGTGACTTATGGCAGTCGACTGATAGGCGGAAATCTAGCCCGACGCAGGTTATAAAGGCAGCTCGGAAGGAGGGTTTTTAAGGCGATTTTCTTGGGCGAAATTGAAGGGGGAAGTTGGTGCTTTCCAGTCCTTCAAAGCTAGTTCAAGGCAATCAAAGATCAAGCAATCCAAAGCTCTTGTAAAGTTGTTTTTCCTTTACTTGCATTGTATTTCTTACTTGTATTTGCTTGTATCTTGTGTATTACTTAGTGTAATCCTTGTACGAGGTTTTTCCGCCTCCGAATTGTTCCAAGAAGGAGTTATTATTGATTAGTGATTGCGTGTGCATCACTAGAGCTCTTTAGAGCTCGATCCGTGGAGTAGGAACCGTGTGGTTCCGAACCACGTTATATCTTTGTGTTCGTGATTGTTGTATTTCGTTATTGCTTTTATTATTTCTATTCCACTGCGCATAACGAGTTTTGTAGAGATGATCGCGAACGAATTCCATCTACGTACGAATTCAACGCTATTCACCCCCCCTCTAGCGGCGTCAAATCTCTAACAAGTGGTATCAGAGCCCGGGGCTCTTCTACGGACTAACCGCCGGGAGCTAAGACAAAAGGTTAGAGGGTAAAGATGGAAATCCAAGGACAATTGGGATGGGATATCAACACCCCAATTCCGTATGCCTTCTATGGACGAGAAGGTTTCAATTCTTGGAAGGCAAGAATTGAAGACTTCCTAATGATGAGGGACTTCGAAGAATGGTCTATCTTAATGGAAGGATATAGCTATCCAAGAGGACCAAAAGGTGGATTCCTCAAGAAAAAGAGATGGACCGAAGAGCAAGTCCAAGCCTTCGAAAAGAATGAGAAGGTAATTAAGTTGTTAATTGATTTAATACCTAACAATATCTTGTGTATGTTAGGTAATTATGTAGATGCAAACGAGCTATGGAACCAAGTGGCCAAGCTCCATGAAAGCACATCAATGGTCCAAGAGGAAGAGACCGAAGAGGCTAATGCATCACCCTCACAAGGAAGTGAGGACTTGGAGGTTGAGAGATCATCAACATCCAAAGAGGAAGAGGAAGTAGAATCGGAAGTTGATAGGGAGTCAATTTCTGGGTTGGTGGAGGAAGTGGAAGAAGCATCCACTTCTAGGATTGAGGAGGAGATTAGAGTTTCCTCAACACCGGAGCATCAAGAAGAAGCTTCGATATCCGGTCAAGATGAAGAAGCCCAAAATCCAATTCCGGTCTCCATTAACCTAGGTAACTCAAACACTCTAATTTCAAATAAAAATAATATTATGTGTTTTGAGTGTAGGGAATTTGGGCACTATAAGAGCAAGTGCCCAAAGAAGATTAGGAAAGCTCCACCGGCACCAAAAGTCAAGGATGCCGGTTCCCCAACACCTAAAGGCAAGGAGCACATCATATGCTTCAAGTGCAAATCAAAAGGACATTATAGGAATCAATGTCCTAGGGGGAGCAAGAAGACTCAAAATGGAGCATCATATGTAGGGGGAGCTAAGGCAAACCCTAGGGTAATTTCTGATTTTGCTCCTTCTTCAATTTACAAGCAAAAGCATGCTAGGGATTTCAATTCACTTGCAATTTATGAAAAGCATGCTAATAGGAACAAGTATTTTTGCTTAGGAGCTAAGAATGTCTACTTAGATAATAGGGAGAAGTTTGGGACTAATGTCCCTAGAAAAACTCTTCCTAAGGAAAGCATTAGGAAAATAGAAAACCACTTAGGCATTAACCCTAAGAAGGGTAGGCATATGCCTAGGAAGAACCATGCCCATGGTCTAAATCAAAATTCTAAAATTGGGCAATTAGAATTAGAGAACCAAGCCTTGAGGTCAAGGCTTGAAAAACTTGAAAAGACCCTGAAGGTTATGCAAAATCAAATGCAAGGGTCAATTAGTCAAACTTCTAGGTCCAAAAGTCAAAGTCAACACCTAGGACCTAAGAGTCAAAAGTCAACCAAGGGCAAGCAAGGTTTGGGTCACAAACCTAAGCCTAAGGTGGCTTACCATAGTGTTCCATTTGACTATGGAACACAAACTAGGTCTAGGAAGACCAAGGTCAATAGGGAAGTCATCCCTAGAATTGACCAAAGGGTGTGCCTAGTGGCTAGGGTTTCAAGGAAACCTAGGGTGGCCACTAAGAAGGTTGCAAGGGGAGTTACCCCTAGAGTCAACCTAGGTAAGACCCAAATGACCAAGGCTAACAAGCCTAGGAGGGTCATTAGGAAGGTATCTAGGGAGGTTATCCCTAAGGAATACCTAATTAACCCTAGGAGCTCAAATCGGTTTTGGGTTCCTAAGAGCGTGATTGATTCACGCTAGATGGGTTTAGGGTGTGCCAACCTTGATCGGATGGGTAGTTAACTCAACCATGGTAAAGGTGGCACTTTAGGATATTTTCAAGGTTATGGATACCTTGGAAATAGATTTGAATTATAATCCTAAAAGTTTTAGGATGTGCCAATATTACTTGAGAAGTTTGATAAAATGATCAAAATTGGCACAATTTAGGTTTAGAGGTTAGTGTGCCATTTTGGGTTTTTGGCACACTTGGGAGAAAAATAGAAATATGGCAAAATATATCTAATTATATCAAATGGCAATCAATATTAAAATTTGGGTATTACTATACCTATATATTTTATATGCCATGCCTTGATTGCCATATGCCATGTCATGACATCATGCCTAGTTCTATGATTTTATATGTCATGTTCATGTTTAGGATTAAGGCTTTAAATGTCATGTGTTTTTAGATTTCATATTATGCCATGACATCATGATTATGAGCATGTGTTTATCTATATCATCTCTAATGCCATAATCACTCATGCATTTAAGATAATTTGATTGAAATTGATTTAAGGATAATGGCATGACTTGGAGTCCCATTTATAAGGGAATCAAGTAGAGTTGCCTTAGAAAAATGCATGAAACCCTAGTTTAGGGAGAACAAAACCCACATCTCACATCCAATTGACATGTATGTGTATTTATACACCCTAGATACATATGAGATGCTAGGATATGAGTTGAGTTCAAGGTGCATAGTTTTTGCATCTAGTTGAACCAAAACTCATCTAATTTTATTAGTGGATCATTAGGAAAGCATGTGTACAAGTCATGTACATAGAGCCCAAGGAATATGATCCAAAATAAGGTTTTGAAAACATTTTAAAATCATTTTGAAAAACCTTGGTGAAGTCTATCTTTTGAGAGCAATCACCATTGATAGAGTTGATACAAAATAGGGCCAAAACATTGAAAATTTCAATGGTTTTGAGTTTTGTATCAAACCCACTATTTTATGGGTAAAATAATTTTCAATTATTTTTCACCCATTGTGTGTGTCATAGGTATTATATGTATCAAATTTCGTGATTTTTCGAATTACGTATAATTATTTATGAATTTCCAAAATTTATTTCTGATAGCTGAAAATCGAGATTTTTTATCGATCGGCCTGTTGTGCCGATCGATGTGAGTGGCATCGATTAACAAGGTTTGTTTAGCCCATTTTCAGCCATGGTAAAGGTCCCTAATCACTTCTAACCCTAGGATATGCTTTGGGAAGCATTATAAAGGGTGAAAATCCATTGGATATGGATTAGGAGAAGTGTTAGGTCAAAGTATCAAATTTAGGGTATGGAAAGTTCTATGTTGAACTTAGAACCTTAATTTTGATGGTTTAGAGTTCCTATTGGCTTAGGGGGTTCCCAAGGACATTGTTGGTGCAATGGTCGAGGAGCAAGCCTTTAGGGAGAGTATCCATCTTGGGATGATGGATGTGTTTTCTCCTTGAAGAGGAGAGATTCTTATCATCAATTGGGAAAATTGATGGGTTTTTGATACCCAATTTGGAAATTGGGAGAGATTATAGGATTGACTCTCTTGAGTGATATGTGACTTATCACTAGGAAGATTGTAGGCATCCTAGGTATTTATTTTTGGATCAAGGGGGAGATTGTAAGATCTCATTGGGATATGAGACATTGACCTCCTTGGAGAGAAAACCTTTTTGATGTTAGTCAAAAAGGGGGAGAATGTTTGGGGAAGAACATTTGGAGAGTGTTTACCAATTTGGGATAATTGGTAAGGGATTTGAGTTAGTGGTCTAACTCAAATGATTTGTTTGGTTTTTGTCAAACATCAAAAAGGGGGAGATTGTTGGGGCAATCGACCCAGGTCACGATTGACCAGGACTCGAGTTTGACTCGAGTGATGTTTTGATGTTTCGACAAAAACATATGACAATGTAATTGTCAAGGGAAATTCCAAGTGGAACACTTAGCATTTGGTAAAGTCCAAGTCTTGAGTACTTGACATGAAAAGTCCAAGTGGGACACTTGGCACATGAAAAGTCCAAGCATGGGTCTTGGCAATGTAAAGTCCAACATGGGTTGGCAAGGAAAGTCCAAGCATGGTCTTGGCATGAAAAGTCCAACATGGGTTGGCAAGGAAAGTCCAAGCATGGTCTTGGCATGGAAAGTCCAACATGGGTTGGCAAGGGAAAGTCCAAGCTTGAGTCTTGGCATTTGAGAAGTCCAAGGGTTTGATATTGGCAGCGTAAAGTCCAAGCGGGAGTCTTGGCAGCATAAGACCAATGGTTGGCGACGTAAAGTCCAAGCGGAGTCTTGGCGGCGTAAGTCCAATGTGCCTTGGCGGTGTAGACACCGTTAGCATGACATACCCGAGGGAAGCACCTGGAGGCTAGCGCGATGGATGAACAAGTCATGGATGACTTGGAGGGATCCGAGAGGCGTGAGGCTGATGGAGGTGGCTAGAAGACTTAGGTCTAGGCTAAGGGTGGTCTAGCAAGTATGGGGGCACCATACTTTGGGTTAAAACCTCATTTTTGAGGTTGACAGTCGATGTCTCTGCACGATCGCGCCAGTATCGCGATCATTGCCTAGTTCGAGCGAGAATGCTCCGTGGCCATTGGCGGATCGACTACTCGGTTGGTGATCGGCCGCGCAATGTTAGCGATCGGCGCCAAGAGATCCGTTGGAGTTTTTTCAGCGTTGATCGATCCGTTGTCTCATGACAACAGTGGCATCGATCGATCGTGACTTATGGCGCAATGATCGATAGGCGGAAATCGGCCAAATCGACGCAGGTTATAAAGGCAGCTCGGAAGGAGGGTTTTTAAGGCAATTTTCTTGGGCGAAATTGAAGGGGGAAGTTGGTGCTTTCTAGTCCTTCAAAGCTAGTTCAAGGCAATCAAAGATCAAGCAATCCAAAGCTCTTGTAAAGTTGTTTTTCCTTTACTTGCATTGTATTTCTTACTTGTATTTGCTTGTATCTTGTGTATTACTTAGTGTAATCCTTGTACGAGGTTTCTCCGCCTCCGGATTGTTCCGAGAAGGAGTTATTATTGATTAGTGATTGCGTGTGCATCACTAGAGCTCTTTAGAGCTCGATCCGTGGAGTAGGAACCGTGTGGTTCCGAACCACGTTATATCTTTGTGTTCGTGATTATTGTATTTCGTTATTGCTTTTATTATTTCTATTCCGCTGCGCATAACGAGTTTTGTAGAGACGATCGCGAATGAATTCCATCTACGTACGAATTCAATGCTATTCACCCCCCTCTAGCGGCGTCAAATCTCCAACACAAAAGGGTAATGGAATTCACTCAGTCGGAAGCTCATGAAATTAGGTTTCTGGACCTAGATGGAGATTGACGTTTGCATCAGTGTTAGTTAATCCTTCCGATGTGGAAGGAAGGGTATTGTACGCAGATGCATCGCTTCAGTGAATGGAGCAATTCCGATGCTGTTGAATGAGACGTATCTCATGCTTACACCAATAGAGCAACTACGAGACAAGCTGTCATATACATGACGTGGATTTGTGGATGTATGAAGCAGGAATGCTCATGGGATTTTGGCTGGCTACTGGGTAGCTACAATAGAGCTACTAGAGCATGGACAGTTGCAACAAGGGAGATTGGTCGCTATAGTCTCCCATGCACTTACAGAGTGTGTGGTGGAGTGGATTTTGGATGATAGATGAACTTCTCTTGTGAGAAGATAATTTTCCGTCTCTAATATGGATATGTGTTCTGGACACGCATCCACTTAAGAAAGAGTTGCTACAGGAGGCACATCATTTAAGATTTGCTATACATCCTGGTGGTACTGTGATGTACTGAGATTTGAAATGCTTATACTAGTGGAACGGTATAAAAGAGATAGTCAAGACTTGGTTGCTCGATGTTCAGTATGCCAATGGGTAAAGGCTGAACATCAGAAACCCACTGGGTTTCTCTAGGAAATTTTGATTCCGGAATGGAAGTGGGAGCATATCACTATTGATTTTGTTACGGGATTGCTAAGAACCCGTAAAGGACACGATACGATTTGGGTGATTGTGGATCAACTAACCGAATCAGTTAACTTTCTGCCTATTCGTGGGCCAGATCCGTTGGATCATCTGGCAGAGTTGTACTGTCAAGCGATTATCAGATTGCATGGCGTGCCTTTGTGTATTATATCTGATAGAGACCCGTGATTTACCTCGCGATTTTGGTAGAGTCTACATCAGACTATGGGCGCAGAGCTTCGATTCAGTACCGCATTTCTCATTCACGAACGGAAGGACAGTCTGAGCATATCATTCAGACGTTGGAGGATCTATTCAGATCCTATGTCATGGATTTCAGAGGTAGTTGGGAGGACCATGTTCATTTAGTGGAATCTGCCTATAACAACAGCTACCACTCTTCTATTCTGATGACTCCATTCGAGGCCTTATACGGTAGACCTTGTAGACCTCCCGTGTTGTGGGAGGAAGTCGGGGAATGACAGCTATTGGGGGCCACAGAGTATCCAACATGATGGAGAGTTGGTGCGCGTCATCGGATGATGGTTATTAGAGGCACAGGGTCGATAGAAGAGTTATGTAGAACGGAGGCGAAGGCCTTTGGAGTTATCAGTTGGAGAATAAGTATTTCTGCGTGTTTCACCTACGAAAGGGGGTGAAACGATTTGGGATAAAAGGGAAATTAGTTCCATGCTATATTGGCCAATTTGAGATATTGGAACCGATTGAAGGTGTAGCTTACCGATTGACTTTACCTCCGACACTTGCGAGTGTTCACAACGTATTTCATGTTTCTATGCTGAGGAAATACGTGATGCATTCTGATCATGTCTGAAAGATGTACCGATTCCACTTCAGCCGAATGCGACCTATGAGAAGATTACAGTGCGAATTCTTGGTCGCAAGGAGCGATAGTTGCAGAACAAAACCATCCGACTTAAAAAAGTTGGATGACAACATCATACCAATGAGGAGGCTACGTGGGAGCTGGAAGATACTATCCGAGCTCGATAGCCTCATCTGTTTACTTGAGTAATGTATGTAGTCCTTTCGGAAACTTGCTTGAAATAATTTTTGCATGTTAGTACGGAATTTGGGGACCAAATTTTTTATTAGTGGGGGAGAATGTAAAATACCGAGAAAAAAAATTTAAAAATAAAATAAATGTCCCTGGTTAAATAGGAAATGGACTTATAGAATTTTTTCAAGAAATTTTAGAAATTTTCTAGAATTAAATGGAGTTCAAATAACCGTTTTAGAGGAAGATTGAGATTTAATTGGGTGTTGGACTCAACTTGGGTTAATACTTGACCCAAGACCGATTCAAGCTTAAGGTGGAACGACTTAAATCAGAACCCGATCGCGATCTTTCCTCGTGCGATCACTTCCTTCTCTTCCTCACCGCACCCCAACCTTCTCCACCTGGTCGTTTCTCCGCCGCTCTCCGTAACGCCAAGCCACTGCGTTTAATCTTTGCCGATTCCTTTTATCTCCCGAATGTTTCTTCCGTTCACAACCGCTCGACTTTTTCCCCTCTCTCGATTTCTACCATCGCTCCCCTTCCTCCTTCTCTTCACCGTTGCCGCCCGAGCCCAAGCTCGATCTGCCGCCGTGCAAGCCCCATCGCACGTGGCCATCAACCTCCAGTCGGGAGCTAGCTCAGTGAGGTTGTCACCGACGTTGCTGCCCACCCACAACCATTCATCACCTCCACCCCATCACCGCCTACTAGTGCTTACGGTGGTTGCCGGAGTAAGGTTAGGCCACGATTCTTGGTTGGTTTTAAGTCGATCCTTTCCATCTCAGCTTATGGTTTTTCATGCGAACAACCTGACAGTGTCACTACGGTTGGTCGTTTTCGACCGGAGGAGCTGTTCTGATGAACTGAGCAAGTTGGGAGATTTCTATCACAGGTATATCTTGAACTATCTTCTCCTTTTCATAAGTTATTTGTCATAGTTCAGTTGATTGCCGCTATGGTGTGGATTTCCTTCGATGGAATTGGTTGTAGGGGTTGTGAGTGGGAGTTTAGCCGGTTGTGAAGTAGTAGCTCTGTTCTGGGCTATAAATAGAGATGTAGGATTGTTGTAATGGCTATGAACAGGGTTGCGCCGGCTGTGCACGGTTGTGAGTTGGAGTTTTGGGTCAGTTATGGGTTGTTCCGGTGAATAGAATAGGCTGTGTAGGCTATGAAGGGGCTGTAATGGCTGTGAGCAAGGAATTGCCTGTTGTGCAACTATTTGTGAGAGAAGACTCGAGTGGGTAAGTTCTTCATAGGTTTATCTGATGCTTGGATTGTATAGCAATACGTAACTGAACGGGAAGGGATAATACCAATTGTGGATAGATGGTAATAGTGTAATGGTGGTGATATGCAGTATAGGAAAGCTGTAAGTTAAGTGTTGTAATTATGGATGTATACTATGTTATAGTTGAACTAGTATTGATTCGATGATTAATAGTTATGGATGAGTTTGTTCATGTTTACGGTGTTGGTTGATACAGAAAGATTGGTGAACAATGATGTGTGGAAGGGAAGTAGTTAACTGTTGATTTGAGTGTTGATTTGGATTATTGTGAATTGTTAATTGGATCTAGTGTGTATACTTACGGTGATATAGCCAAAGTGATGTTGGATGTGTCATCGAGACTTTAGTTAGTATCAAGACAATTGATTTGAATATGAGATCGATGTAGGATTCGATCTTTGTCATTTATCGTATGTTAGAACTTAAGTGTAGTTCTTGTTATCTTGCAGGATTTTGGTAAGTGACCGATGCTTGTATGCATGGATAGCTAGCGGAGCTATTTAACAAGTGGGTAATTTCCTACCCTGGTCAGGTAGTTGTTGTTGCATACAGATTTAGATATATGATCATATTACCTTGACTTCGCTCTTATTTACTCTTGTGCTTGATACTTTATCTTTGGCCTATTATGCTCTATTGCTGTTATCATATCTCACTTCATCATGATTAGGAGTTACAGATGTGATGTAAGTAACCTAGAATTGCTTAGTTAGGTGCAAATAGTAAAGTCTGGATGATGACCTGATTGTAAATTGGGAAAAAAGGTCATCCGTGGGTAGGTAATGTCTTGAACGTAGGGTTAATTCTAATACCCTTAGGTTGCATGTTTACTACCGACCATGTGTTCTGTAAATGGTTAGGTGAATTGTACTGAGTGTGTCGCTACGGACTAGTGGTCCTAGCTTGTTATGATCAGTTGAGTACGACTCTTTGCAGGATAGAGAGTGCATTGATCTGATTGGTATGACTCTCTGTAGAATAGAGAGTCTGTGGTTGATGTCTATTTATGTGACAGAGCATTCATGTCATTTGCATGCATGCTGGTGACGTGGTCTCCCTTATGGTTGAGAGGGTCGTCAGTCATCCTGCCTCCACGGTTACTCATAGGAGGAGTAATCGGTGTGAGGGCAGAGCATTGTGGTGCCGCACTCTACCACTATAGACGGTGGTAGTTGGATTTGTGTGCCGTAGTCTTGCGTGTGTGGCACTCAACCACTCATGGGTAGTAACTGTCGGAGTGGCCAACAGCAGGGACCCCCGTCGAGTAGCTTGCTCTTTACGCTTATATGCTACTAGATCATACTGCCCACTCGGCCACTCGAGAGTAGTGGTTGGTGTTGAGTTTGGACAGTTGTCATGTCGAGCCACTGAGGCCACATTGGGGTCGTGGTAGCTTTAGGGTGAGCCGACATGACCATGCATGTTGCATTGCCGTGACTTATGGCATTTTTGCATATTGGCATATATATACATATATGCATGTATATATATTTATATATGGATGATTGTGATTAGTATATATATATATATATATGCTTATTGTGATGTTGCATTTGATTGTACTATGCTTGTTGTATTTGGTTGTACATCATCTTCATACATGCTATCCGTATCTGTTATATGGTTGTGTCGGATACCTATATACTTGATAGTTAAACTATTGCATTCTTTGACCAGTATTTATGATGTTATATGGTTTAGACCAGATTTCCAGTTATATACATATATTGTGGATATGTGCTCAGGTTGGATAGGTGTAGCGTAGCAGACTTTCAGGTATGTCTGTATTTTTCGTTGGTCATTTGGTTAGAAGGTATATACATGGATTTGTTTATCATGCTAGAGTTACTTGATGTACCTATAGATTTTTCTGTTGAATTACATGTGATATCTGATATATATATGTTTTTCCTATTACCTGCTGAATTTTACTCACCACCACGGACCCTGGGTTTTTCTGTCGCCTAGGTAACAGGTAGAAGTCTTCGTGACGGCTTGGAGCTTCGCCAGCGATCCATTCCATCTCCTTTTTCCGAATCTCCCGTGGATTTTGGTTTATTTGTGTACTTTCATTTGTGTTCGATGTTTTATGTACGGTTTGATACTGTGGACTTGTCAGGTGGTGTACACCTATGTTGGTTTTGGATTGTATGTCAGTATGTGTGATTATGGGTGTTTGGTTTTATGTTTTCCGCTGTGTTTTGATATATATATGCTTGTTATGTTGTGGTGGTGGGCCTAAGGGCCTTGTATTAACGGGATATGTTGCCACATATAGGGGAGATACCGTCTATTTGCTTTTCGGTACAACATACTCTCGGGGCGTGACAGTAATTCTTGGAGACTTTGAAAGGAAAATTCTATTGCATTTCAGACCTTCAAGAGGGAATCCAAAGCAACAAGAAAGCGAACAAAAATAAAATTTATGCGTAAAACTATTTGTTTTGATTTCTTCCTATTTCACTTGTATATTTATATTCTTGTTGTGTTACTTGTAAAATAATAAGTTGTGCGAGGTTTCTCTGCTTTTGAAAAGTGTTGGAGAAAGAGAAAACATAGTATTGTTATTGCTAAGACTAGGCATGAAATATGAACCAAAGGATTCCAAACGACATAAAACAATTTGTGTTTGTGATGCTTGTATATGTTTTATGTTTCGTTTCTTCTACATATATTAACATGATATAGACAAGCACACAATCCACTATCAACGAGAATTGCTATTCACCCCTTCTAGTGACGTCAATGGTATAAAAAATTGATATATTTTAAAGGGGACAAATGAAATTCAATGATGGATTCAATTATGACACTCAATTTCTACCGCCCTATAGATTAGGAGGGTTTGCCCAATAGAAGATAATAATTGAGACACTTTTTTAAATGAACATCAAAAATTGGTTTGCTCTATCAGAGGGATTTGAGGATTCAAAGGATAAAAGAGGAAGACCTCTCAAAAGAAGCAAAGGGACTAAGGAATAAGTCAAAAGATCCAAGGCACATGATAAGTAACCAAAATATTCACTCATTTGGCATCTAATGATATTTTGTGCAAATTATATGATTATAAGAATGTAAGTGAATTATAGAACAAGTTGACCAAGCTCCTTGAAGAGTCGTCATTGGTGCAAGAGAAAAATTGAGACAGAGGAAGAAAATTCATCGACTCAAAAGCATGAAGATTCAGAGATTGAGAGGTACTTAGCATCTAACATGAAAGAGGTTAAAAAAGGCTCTACCTTAAGGATTGAGGGGGAGGTTAAATAATCAACTCTGAAACAAGAGGAGTCCTAGACATCCGGAGTCACATTGTGCTACCTCTATGAGCATAGAGAACCCAACTCATAGAGGTAAATCAATTTCATTTAGTAAAAATAAAGATCACATCATATTTTTTGAGTGTAGGGAGAAGGAATACTATAAGAGAAAGTATCCATAACTAATGAAGAAGAAAGTTTGTCACCTAAGGTTGAAGAGATACCAAAAGAAGTTGAATCTTTGGTGAGAATGGGCAAAGAGTACATTGTGTATTTCTCATTCAATCAAAGGAGACACTATTGAAACTAATGCTCAAGGGGGAGGCACCTAAATAAGAACAGAGTGGGAAGCTCGAGCTTAGGAGTAGTTTCTAAGATAAAGTCTAAGGTATCATTTCATAATGTAATTTTTCTGTATCATTATAAAAAGTATGTTAAAGCTAAATTTTATAATTTAAGTGCTCGATATCATGATAAAAAACCTAAGAACAATTTTAGGTTTAATAACACGAACTACTCAAGTTAAGGATAGAAATGATGGGAAGAATGTAGGCAATAACCTTATGAAAATTAGATATATGCCTAGAAGGAAAAATGATCAAGGAAAACATAAAAGATCAATAATTGTGGATTTAAATGTTGAAAATTAAGTCTTAAGGTCAAGAATTAACAAATTAGAAAAGACTTTTACGAAGATGGAAAATGTATTTAAAGGGTTAAGTAGACAAAACTTAGGTTTTGATATGCAAAAACTACCTAAGGACAATAAAGGTCTGGGATACAAACTTAAGTCCAAGAAGAGTATGTCAATATACCATAGAGTTTCATATAACTATGGAACTAACCCTAGGTTTTGGAGTAGAGTCAAGGTTATAAGGGAGGCTATCCCTAGAGTTGATTTTGATGAGATTGCAATAACTAAAACTTCTAAGAAGCCTAGGAGAGTCATTAGAAAGGTATTTTGGAAGGTTATCCCTAATGATTACTTGTAAACCCAAGGGGCTCCAATAGATATTGGATTTCTAAGAGTGTGATCACTTCACATTAAATGGGTATAAATTGCGTCAATTTAGAGTGAAAGAGTAGTTAAGCTAACTATATTAAAGTTAACACTTCAGAGTATTTTTGGGGCATAATGATACTTTGAAAATGAAATTAAGGTTTTATCCTAAAAGATTTTAGGATGTACTAATGAAAATTGAAGTTCAAATTGATCAAGATTGACATATTAGGATGGGATAAATAGTGAACTAATAAGCCCGCACACATCATATCGTGGCTTCAAATTAAATTTAATTATCGAACTCCCTCTATACTAATATAGCATAGGGAAGATTTGAGTCATCTATCGTAAGGAATGTAATTGGAATGATATTCTTAGGATTGAATGTTATTGCTTTGGATTTTTCCATTATAATTGGGGGTTTTGGAGTTCAGATTCTAAGACTAAAACATAAAAAGCATCCTACGATTGCAATGGAATTAATGGAAACACAAAACAAAGCATTTAAACAAAAGAAAAGCATTCAACACAACTTAAAACATTGCAATAACTTAATCATCTTAAGCACGTATCTAAACAAACACTTTAAATGCAATAAATAAAGTAATATAAATGTAAGGAAAATAAAGACAAACATGTTACAAGCACAAATAAAAGCTAAGCACTAAGTAAAGTAAAGGAGTCTCTTCCTTCTATGAGATGGATGATGTGGATCGCTAGTGGTGGATGAAATGGATCGAGCTAGGAATTCCTAAATTCGTAGCGGAGTTGTTCATGGCGCATGGAAGCCTGAAGCTTGTGAACAACGGATGGATGATGACAGTGTTGAGCCCAGAATCCCAAAGCTCGTGGATGATGCTTCCCTCACTAAGGAAGAGAACCTCTTTCTTGAGATGTCGACGCTGATAGAGATCACTAGAGGAATCCCTCTGGTGATGGTGGATGGTGGCACAACCATAAGAGCAAAAACCCTTTGACCTCCTAAGGTGTCGATGGCGATAGAGATCACCGGAAGGATCCCTCCGGTGATGATATGTCTTGGATCGATCCTCTCCCGATTGAGAGAGGTGGTGGAGGTGTGGCTAGGGTAGAAGGAGGAGAGCTCCCTGCAATGGAACCCTTGGACAACTTTTATACTGGCTCTAGTCACCACGAACAATAGTCGTGGTGACTTCTATGGAGTCTTCTGGGGTCATATCCAGTGAGGTCCACGACCATATAGTGAGCACCACAACCAAACCATGGATCCTTCTGAATGCTCATTGATGCTTTTGAAACAAGAATACTCAAATTATGAGCAATAACATAAAAATTGAAAGAAAATTGTAATGAAGTACAAAATGGACTCAAACTCATAAAACATTGTTTGGTTTAGGATTTGAATGATTACCAAGTCATGATGGATGGCCGACATATCATGTCAAGTCAACAAAAGGGTTATGCATGGGGGAATTGAAAAACCTCCAAGAAGCTTAGGGGGCATTTGGCAGCATTCTCATTTTCTGTTTTCTGGAAAATAGAAAACAGTTTTTTTCTGTTTTCCAATTTTCCAAAAAATTCTCTCTCAGAAAACGGAGATGGAAAACGCCAACCAAACGCGTTTTCTCATTTTCTCAGAAAATGAAAACAGAAAATAGAAAATTTTCTCTCTACCAAACGCCCCCTTAGTTTTTCTTGATTCCCTTGGTTATGGATTTTTTTTTTCCAAAAATACCCTCTGATTTTTACTATTTAGGAAAAAACTATCCTTATCAATTTATCAAATAACAATCTAGCCGGTTGTCGGTCGACCACCACCAGTCATCGATCGGTCATGGCCGTCGGTCACTGGCCGACCACCGTTGTCGATCGTTGTCGGCCATTCGCGGATCGCTCGCGTCTCCATCGCTGCGCCGATCATCGCTTGTCGTCGATCGTCACCGTCAATCGATCGCCGATTGATCGTCGATCTCCCGATAAATCGTCGATCGCGACGGCGGCCGTGACCGTGAATGGATAATATAGTAAATGAAGGTGGGAAACTTTGCTTCCCACTTCAACTCGGTCGCTTGTTCATGGCGATCCCTTCTACGTCCCCGGATAAAAAAAATTTATCCTTGACAAGAGGGATTGCCCAAGCAACCTTGTCATCATCGTGCTATTCAATTAGAGTAGTCACTTGAACAAACTTGTTGTTCAAGCGACCAACCTCTATTCTACGAATAGCCACGGAATAGACGATGTACCGATCGCCGACTTTTGTGTTTATGTTCGGGTTCCAAGTATATTTAGCCACAAAACAGAATATATCATGCATATATAATTAAAAACAATTACAAACATGTTACATATGAAGATAGATAAGTGTTATACCTCTCGATCTTCTATTGTATGACCTTCCTCCTTTCGGACGTCGTGTGGGCTACGATCTACCAAAAGTTAAAGCTCCTAGATCACCAATCTTCCTTCCTTGCTCGTTCTGAGCAAGAGGAAGAATAGAAACAAGACCCTTCTCCTTCCTTTAGTCAACCAACAAGAAACAAGCAAGTTGCTTGCCGCCGGCCAACAAGGAAAAGGGAGAGAAAGATGAATACCGACCAAAAGCTCCAAGGGAAGACCTTAAGCTATGTTTCCACCGGCCAAATAGAATGGATTGAAGTGGTTTGGACTCCGGCCAAGGGCTGGAAAGGGATGTATGGACGCCGGCCACCTTGAGGAAGAAGAAGATAAGGAATAAGTTTCCTTATTTGGTGCCGCCAACTCAAAACCCTAGCTCCAAGCTTCTTGTCGCCAACTCCAAGCCTCCCTTGCTTCTTAATTCTCCTCCACGCCAACCCTAGCCTCTCCTTTTATAGAGTTAGGGATAAGCCTTGTTTTAATCTCCACCATTGGTTCTAGGGATTTAATTTCAACCGTCGGATCTAGAGATTTAATCTCAACCGTCGGATCTAGAGATTTAATCTCTACCTTTGGATCTAGATTTTTGTTTCCATCCATTGGATCTAGGATTCATGAGGTATTAATAGGCTACAATAGGGACCATGAGGAGGAGTTGGATCTTGGCCACCCAATGGATCAAGCCCACATAAAGTCCGATCCATTAATGATAATCCAATCTACTAAAGGATTATCATTGATCTACCTAACCAACCCTCATAAGTTAATATGGGCTCCATATATTATATGTACATTTTCTCCCCGTATTTAAGATCTCGAATGTCCGTCGATTAATTAATTTACTGACCATTAATTAATCAACATCTAACTCCATGAGTAGTACCACTCAACCTTTTCATCATGCCGGACCAAGTCCACCTGCAGGGTTTACATGATGAAACTTATGAGCTCCTTAAGGGGACATCATCATCCTAATATATAGGACACAGTTTCCTCTTATAATCAACGACACACCATATAAATAATATCATTTCCCAACTTACCGAGTCTATCAATTTAATCTATAAATCTCGTCCATTGGTAAATCAAAGAAATGAATACTAAGTATATGTGCCCGTTATTATATCGGGATTAAGAGTATGTACAATATAATATCTGAGGTCCGATTCGATTATATAGTCAGCAATAAATCGAATCACCTCTAAGTCGGTCCTGCTCAATACACACAAAGTGTACTAGTGTGATTCTATGGTCAAGACAAACCAATACCAAATTACACTACAACCATACCAATGGTTTGTCCAAATCCATCTCGGTTGTGAGCCTACACTTATACTTTACAAGGAGTCGATAACATGATCTCCCGTGTGACACCACACACCATGTTATCTACAATGTGTTAGTAATATATGAGAGATGTCCTAAGGCAATCGCCTTATGTATGAACCATTTATATGATAAATGAAGATTCACTATTTGAGTATACATGTTTAATGTATTTGATTGGATCTTAAACTCATTTACTGAATGTCCACGATACGATTCACAGCATGAGAGAATTTGTGATTGGATCACAACTAGTGAGTATCTCTACATGTGTAATTGTGATGTATCAGAATTATCCCTAGTCGATGAATTGATGGATTTGGACACCATCAATTCTGTCGAGACTAGCATGAGGTATACTCCTTGGTGTATCCAAGCAGCTGATTCTCACTGGCTGGAGACATAGTGATGTCCGGAGTTGATCATGGATGCTAGTTATGGTAACTAGTTCATTGGAGTGACCAGCCGTAAGACTTCATATGGTTCTCTGCATATATAGATATGTCAATGAAGTTCTTACCGTGGCTTAAGTGCGATGTTCCTTTGACTTGCGGTTTTCAAGTCATCTTGATCATGGAGACTTATGCTTTGACATCTTAAGCAAACATCTCCGAGGAGATGTGGACCCGGGATGATTGGGTATAAGTCGAAATGATCGAAGGTGTTTGAATAGCCTATAAAGGATTCACCACTCCTTGCGAGGAGATGTATACCCATGGCCTCTCGTCGGATTGTTACTAAAGTCTTTGGCCAAAGCATTACATGTTTAGAGTAAGGTACTCTTCGATACATGTGGAGTAACTAGAATCCGTAGGACGAGGAAATGATACTTGGGCTAGGTGTGACGTAGTCAGCCTAGTGGGGACTGACACAATAGACCATGTCCTGAACCAAGTGGGTATAAGATGAGTGAAGGGAATGGGGCACGATTAATTCGAGCTACTGAAGGGTTTCAGAAATAGTTCTGGATCAACCGTTGATCTTTTCGGTTAATTGGGGATCATAATGTACTACTAGGTGCCACTCATGATCGTTCTATAATTAATGGTTAATTATAGACGGCCAACATAAACCGAGAACCTATTTGGTCACACGCACAACGAGTGTAATCCAAAGGATTTAAAACGAGCTTGAGAATGGGATTCTCAGACCGAGAGAAATTATGTTTGGTTGGACCAAACATAAAGCGAGCATGAAATTGTTTTAGTCGCAATGGAAGCGTGGATAGGCCGTGTCTTATGAAGACATAATGGATGGACCAAAATGGTTTGGTTCTAATCCAATGGATGAGAATAAACCAAAGGGTTTGGTTTATATTAAACGAATGAACCAAAGGTTGGTTCGGTTCGTTTTAACTTAAAATAAACCATCATGGTTTGGTTTATTTTAACTTATCTTAATGGAACGGGTTAACGGGCTTTATGGATATGATCCATTAACCATTAAGAGAATTAGTTCTCTATAAAATAGGGCTTAAACCCTAATCCTAAAACCCTTATTGGAGTTGCCGCCCAACCTAGTTGTGCCGCCCCCTCCCTCTCCTCCACTAGTCGGCGCCAACCCTAGGTGTGCCGCCGCCCAGCCTTTGTGCCGCCGTCCAAGTCATTGCCGGCGACCAAGCTTCAGCCGGTGAACACTCCGGCGACCCTCCGGTGATCTCCTATAGGTTTGGCATCAAGGTGAGCCTTTTCTTTCCTTGGTTGGCCGGCGCCTATATCCTCCACCAAGCTGTCCAGTTTTCTGGACAGCTTCTTCTCCTCTCGTCGGAGCGTCGTTTGGACGACGGTTAGTGCTCCGACAGCGGCTAACTTACCGGAGATTTGATCTCCGGTAATCCTCTGAGGTGGGGGATGAAGGATTCGTCAAACGGTTGACGAATACCTCTCCGGAGAAGCGAGTTTTGAGAACTCGTTTTAGGATCCGAATTTGGATTCGGATAGTGATCATCTCTCGATCACGTCGTCTTCAACACGAGGCTAGTAACCCGTACGAAGACGAAGCTCGTGGCTTAGCGAAGTCATCCCGAGGAGCTCGGCGTGGATACGGATAGAGATGATTCTTACGAGGATCGTTCCGGTTGATGCCGTTCCCGCTACACGTCATACGGAAGGTATAACGTAGATAATTTTCTTTTATTGTAAATTTTAATTTACGGTTATGTCTACACTTGTTGTAATATGCATGCGTGTGTTGTGTGTGTTGTAATAAATATAGATTTATTATTTTAATTGCTTCCGCTGTGCTCATGTTTACGAAACATGATCGAACACACACACGCCGCGGTGCCGGAAACCCAACACAATGCAATGTATTAGACAATATGCATAACCATAAAAATATGCAAACAATGATCATGTGATTCTTATTTCAAAATAAAGATGTTCATACAAAAGATAGAATTTTCAGTATACATCCCAACAGTAAAATGTTAAATTAGGTGATACTTTAAAACCTCCAAACAAACAAGTTTTGGTTGCATTACTTCGGATTGAACCAAACAATATTTGGTAATGTTTCATTCCCTATAACCTTGGCAATGTGATTATCTAGTAATCACATTACCAAGGTTATATATTATAACTTGAACCAAACACACCCTAAAAGAACTTGAATTTAGACATGTAAAGAGCTTTGAAATATCGAGTTCAAGTGCAAAATAAGATGCTAAAATACGTGTCATCATGTACCGAGTTGAGTTTTGGCATACCAGAGAGAGTTGGTCCACTTATGTCAAATTTGATATTTGACATAAATTTTTAAATAATGCTACTAGATGGGAGATTTAAATATTTTTGCTATACCATTTTAATCTTATAATTGTCATGCTTTGTGTACCATATTATTGGTAAAGGAATGCTCCAAGTATTAATTACTTTTGATGTTTGGAGAATCAAGTTTAAGTTAGGCAATGTTGGTGATCTAACATGAATATTGAGTAACAAGTAGAAGGAAAGTCCAAGTATAAAGACTTGACAAGGAAAGTCCAAGGATAAAGACTTGGTGGTGTAAGTCCAAGTATGTAGTCTTGGCAGCTTAAGTTCAAGTAAAACTTGACAATGAAAGTCTTGGAGTGTGACTCTTGGCAGGAAGTCCTAGAAGTGCGATCTCTTGGCAAGGAAGACCCGATAACATAATAAAGCTAAAGGAAGAACTTGAAGGCTAGCACAAGGATGAGGAGTCACAGACTTAGAGGCATCCTGAAGGTGTGAGGCTAATGGAAGAAGCTTGAAGACTTAGGTCTAGGCTAAGGGAAAGTGTCAAGTATGAAAGGATTACACTCGAGGTGTACAAGTTGACGGGTACTTTCACCAATCAACTGGTGAGTTAAAATAATCGCACAGATTGTTTAGCAGTTGACTAGTGGTTAGACTAGTCGATTGGTCGAGTGTTCGATTAGTCTGGAGGTCAGTGATCCGACGGGTCAATTGACTACTATGATGAAGTAGTTGATTGGCTTTAAGTGAACAGAGCACAAATTATTTGTGAGTCAACTCGTCAGTAAATTTGGCTTAGATTAGTCGACTGATGAAGTACCCATTGAGTTGCAACAATCGAAATCACGAGTATCACAAAGATGTCGGCCGGATTCACTCAATACAAACCAGTTGGATCGCTAATGTTCGAGCAAATGAAAATGGGTAGACTCCAAACTCTATATAAGAAGGGGTTTGGGGCTTAGAGAGGCTAGTGTTCTTGTATAAAATTTTCATCCTAAAGCTCTCTAAGTCCATATTCTCTCAATATCTTCTTCCTAAGCTCATTCCTAAAATCTTATAAAAAGAAGAGATAGTATTGTAAGAAAGGTTTCTCCACCTCGGTGTTCATCCAAAGGAGAAGTTAGTGGAAGCTTGCAAAGGAGTAATCCGCCTTAAGGATTGTCGTGGAATATGAGTGGATCTCCAAACCACGTTACATCGCTGTGTTAGTATTGGTTTGCTTTTTTTTTCATTCTAGCTTTAAATTTATATTTGCTTCTACTAAGGAGTTGTAGAAATGAGTCGAAGAATGGCTATTCACCCCCCTCTAGCCTTAGAAAGATCCTCAACACATATTATATGTCATGACATCATGTCATACATGATGGCATATTATCATGCTATGATAATTAATTTTTTCATGATGATCTATGATTTGTCATATCATGACATTATGCATCATTTAAGTTCATTTGAAGCCCCCAAGGGTATGGTGTGGCAGTAAAGTGGTGCAATATCTCACAGACTAGTATGGTTTGATCCTCTACTAGGACAAGTTTGGCTCTGAATTTTGGAAAAACTTGGGTAGGCAACCTTGAGTTGGGTGAGTGTTAGAAGTTTACCTTCTTGAATGGAGTACGTCTTCAGTGTTAGACTTGCCCTACAGGGACAACGTGACCATGTTATTGGGCTTAGCTACTGAGCCATGCACACTTCCTTTATTTACCTTGGTGGTTGGTAGCGATCTTGACTAGGGGTTACTTAGCGCCCCATTAGAGATCTATGGGGTTGGGCCAGTCATCCCTAGGATTAGTTGGGCCGAAGACTCAAACACCTGGTGCCAATAAAAAAAAAGTTCATATATGTTATGATCATTTTCATGCTTTGATTTGTTTATTGTATGATTAGAAAAATGCACTGGGGAGGGTGAATAGTGCAAGTTGCTTATTCATAAAAGTCATAAAACTCACAGTGGAAATATAAAATCAAAACACAAATATAAAGATACAAAGTTTTTTACTCGATTTATAGCCAATGACTGCTAATCCAAGGCCCATAACCTATGATTGGTTTGACTGGGCAATCCACTAAAAATCTTTTTCTATGAAGAGAAAGAAACTTGTCTCTTTTATTAAATTAGGGTATTGTAACAAGCTTATCATTCCTTAGAAATAAAGTACAAGAAGAGACAAAACTAATGAAATGGAAAACAAGAATACTGACACGAAGATAGTTAAAATGGAGCTCGATGTTGGAGTTGGAGTGTCACAACGTTGAGATATGGGCGTAGAACAAGATGAGAAAGGATGTATCTGTTGGAGGATCGGTGGACGGCTAGAGGGGGGTGAATAGCCCAAATTGCGTACGATGATGGAAATTGTCCGTTCGTCGCGTGCTCGTCTACAATACTCGTTAATGCGCAGTGGAATGATAATAAAATGAATACAAGAAAACACACGCACAAATACAATGATATACGTGGTTTGGAACCTTAGGGTTCCTACTCCACGGGGCGAGCTCAACGAGCTCTTGTTATGCGCACGACACTAACAACACTCCTTCTCGACAACACGTTGGAGGTGGAGAAATCTCGTACAAGCAATTACAATAAGTAATACAAAATGTACAAGAAAATACAAAGACTACAAATGAAATACGTAAAGAACACTTTACTACAAATGACTTTGAACTCTTGCTTGTTGTTTGCTTTGGTTTGCTTTTGAAGGACTAGAATGCAGCAGCAATTCCCCACCAAAATCTCCCCAAAAACCCTTGCAAAATCCTCCATCTCGAGCTCCATTTATAACCTACATCGAGATGATTTTGCACCAATCAGTCAACTGATCATGACCATCAGTCGATTGGTCCTGTAGTCGTTGTCTCACAACGACTCGATCCATGCTGGACAAGTTCCAATGGATCCACCATCAGTCAACTGATCATGACCATCAGTCGACTGATGATCCCATCAGTCGAGTGCTCTCCGCGATCACTTGACTGGAAAACCTTCTATGCTCGAATACACCTTGATCAGTCGACTGCCCTTCCTCGACAGTCGACTGATGGTGTCGATAGTCGACTGCCATCCCTTGGCAATCGATTGTTCGGCCAGAACTAGGTCAGTCAAACACTGGTCGAGTCCAATCAACCTAGAGCAGTCGACTGGTACCTATACTAGTCGACTGATGTTGGGTAAAACCTCAAACACCAAGTTGTTTGAGCATCCAACACTCAATCTTAGCCACTTAACCAAGTCCACCTCATCCTCTCATGGAGTTCCCCACTGAAGCTCTCTTCCCTCGGCCTACGTCCCTCGGATGCACCAAGCGCACGACTTCGCAATGCCATCCTTTGCGTCTCTTGCTCTCGAAGTCTTCTTCCCATGGGCCTCAATCCATTCACTCCCCGTCCAGCAGTCCCTCGGATGTACCAAGCGCACAACTTCACAATGCCATCCTTCACCGACTCAAGGACCCCGAGCCTAGTGAACTTGCCAAGTCCTCAAGACTTCCCACACCAAGCCTCATGCTTGGACTTTTCACAACCAATGCTACACTCTTGGATTTACGTGACCAACCCATGTTGGACTTCCCATGACAATCCCATGTCATACGTTTTGTATAACATCAAAATACAGTTCGAGTCAAACTCGAGTCCGGTCAATCGTGACCTGGGCCGATTACACCAACAATCTCTCCCTTTTTTATGTTTGACAAAACTTCAAACTCAAGTCTACCAATTATCCCCAATTGACAATTCTCACATCCGAATGAGAATTCCAACTAACCTCAATGGGTAACTTCTCCCCCTTTTTGACATACATCAAAAAGGTCCTCCCCAAGGGTATGAATGTCTCATATCCCAATTGTTGGATCGTCGGTGGTTAGCTAGAGGGGGGGGGGGGTGAATAGCCCTCTTTCATGTACGGTGGAATTTACTCGTTCTTGATCGTCTACGAATATGATTAGCGCAAGCGGAATAACAAAAGACAATACAAGAGGCAATGCTAACAAACCGATATAACGTGGTTCATGACCCTTGCCACTAGTCCACGACCCGATTCGTTCCAAGGTGAATCACGCCTTAAACTTTCCACTAATCTCTCCTTTGCACAAAGCTAGGTGGAGGTAACATTTCTTACAAGAATTCTCTCCTCTTATAATAAGATGAAATTAAACACAAGGAAGAGGAGGAAAATCGTTTTGGGCACTTGGGAGATGTTTAGCAATGAACCATTTTTTTCCCCCAAGTGTCCAAAGGCCTCTTCTTATAGGGAAGGGGCCATTCTTCCCATTGAGCCAGCGGCAGTCGACTGATGCCCCAATCAATCTACTATTGCTGTAGTCGTTGCCCTATAACGGCTTCTTCCACATTGGATTCCAACCAATGACTCCCACATCAGTCGACTGATTTTACCATCAGTCGACTGATGGAGCCATCAGTCGAGTGATCGACGCGATCACTCGACTGCTGAATCTTCTGTGCATGAAACCCTCGGCATCAGTCGACTGATCCCCTTGGTAGTCGATTGCCACAAGCTGGCAGTTGACTGATCGACCAGAACTTTGACTCGAACACTAGTCAAGTTGGAGCAGTCGACTCCTACCTATAGCAGTCGACTGGTGTCGAGAAACACTCATCTGACACTTAGCCGTTTGGCCAATTTTCACCTACGAGCTACCCCGTCCTGGGTTACAATCGCTCACTCTCATTCCCTTGGAGTCCCTCGCCTTTGAAGTTCTCTTCGTCCGGCCACGTCCCTCGGATGCGCCAAGTGCACGGCTTCGAAGCGCCATCCTTCGCATCTCGCCCTGAAGTCTACTTCCTTCGGCTTCACTCCAATACTCCTCGTCTGGCAGTCCCTCGGATGCACCAAGCGCACGACTTCCGCAATGCATCTTTCACCGACTCAAGGACCGAGTCATGAGATGGTGAATCTTGCCAATGTTATCGTCCATGTGCAAATTACTAAGTCATGCATGGCTTCAATGAACATATCAAATCCATAACAATCCTAACTTAAACCCTTTGCCACACACATCAAAACCACATCACATGGGTTGATTGCTCTAACAATCTCTCCCTTTTTGATGTGTGACAATCCGTTTAAGTTAGGTAAGACATAAATACAAAAACGTAAGATAAGAAATCATGTAAATAACATGAGTATAAAAACTCCCCCTTAAACATGCAACTCCCCCTTAAGACATGCTAACTCTCCCCTTAGAATGATTAACTTAAACTCACCATTTCTCCCCCTTTGACACCATCAAAAATATTATACAAATGTTATACACACATGACATCAAGTCTAATAGAAGAAAAATACCAAAACAAGTTCAAAACCCTGATAAAAATAGATTACTGTGCTCGTGCACAGTACATCAGTCGACAGATCCACTGATTCAGTCGACTGGCACCTAAGTTTCAGAAATTTTGATTTTCGAAATCCAATTTTAGAAATGCATTAAAAAATTCTTGGAAATTCAAAAAATCATGAAATTTGGAGTACATATTTTTTTATGAGTTCCTCTATCAGTGAAAAATTATTTTTCATGAAAATTCATTTTATTTTTGAAAATTAGGCAAAAACTCAAAAGTTGCAAAATGTCTAAAGTTTGTATCATCTTTAAAGCCTAGTTTTGCCTTGAAACTTTTCAAAACATGAACTCACTATTTATAAAACATGAAATGTTTTTAAATCATTTAAAATATCCAACTATGATCTATGGGCAATATGTCCATTGATTAAACATTTGCTTTCCCCATAGTTGGTCTATGATTAATCTATTGATACACTTAATGACCCATCTAAATGCCATAAGCATTAGTGGACCATTTGTATCATTCTATCATCTCATCCATGCTATGTTTTCAATCAAAGTGGCCTATAGTGAGTGTGAGATGTTTCTAAAGGTATTTATACTTAACCAAAATTTCATGCAATTCTACCCATGGTTAAGTGTCATGCATCCTAAAACCACCAACATGATCATAAAATCATATATTATCAATCATGATCAAATGTTTTCAATAATTGCATATCATGATCAAAAATCAAATATTATTATGATTTCATATTATGATCACATTATCATCACCCAACACTTAATTAAAAAATTATGACCCACATCCTTACAAGTCAACCATTTTTCATGATACAAAATAAGTCCACTCATGGTTGACTATCCTAGGGTTTTTCTAACCCTTAAGGATGGACTTAGGAACCCAATATAGATTCTTTCCAATAGGGTTCACTGAGTACTCTTTAGGGATCCATTTCCTAGCTACCATTTTATTTTCAGTTTGACACCTAGCAATTAAACAATGGTAGACCTTTTCATTCTTAGATCCCTTATAACCTAGGCCTTTCCTATTGAAACTTACCCTTTGGCTCCCTATGATCATGTTCAATGTGTTGGAGCCTATAGTGAATTTCTCTAGGGCCTTAGTTAAATGGTCTATCTTTTCCCTTAAGGCTATATTTTCCTCAATACATGCATCATTAACATTGAAAGGCATGTAATCATCATGTGAGCATGTATTATCAAAACTAGAAGAGACATTATCATTAATATTTAAACATGCTTTTTCTAGCTTTTCTTCATGCATTTATTCTTCTTTTTAGCCCTAAATAGTTCCTTAGTTAAGCTAGAAATCATGGACATAATTTTCTTGGGAGGGAGATTTGTTACCTCACTTACCAAATCTCCTTCTTGTGATGTCGATGAGGATGAGGATGAAGATCCCCCTTCACTTGTGCTTGTTTCTTCTTCGGAGGAGGAAGTGGAGTCCAAGTCTTCTACAGCGATTAGGGCAACGCTTGTAAAGGCTTCTTCTTCTTTCGATGAGGATGATGGATCATCCCATGTCATCGCTTTGTGTGCCTTGGCCTTCCCTTTCTCCTTGGCTCTCTTTTCATCCTCCTTCTTGCTCCCTTTCTTCTTCTTTTCTTTCTTTCTTCTCTCCTCCTTGCTTTTGTTCAAGAGGGGACAATCATCCCTTATGTGTCCCTCTCCTTGGCAATTGTAGCATATTATCTTCCTCCTTGGCCTTCTTCTCCTATCATTAGATTTGTTAAATTTAAAATGTTTCAATACACGCCTTACCTTCCTTACCATATATGCTTCCTCATTGCTATCCATTGATGAGGAAGATGAATCTTCATCGGATGAGGAAGGTGGCGTCTCCTTCTTCATCTTCCCTTTGTTGGCTATGAGCGCTACTCCCCTTGGCTTTAAACTTGGTTCTTCAATTATCCCTTCAAGCCTTGTCTCATGAAGATCCATGGTGGAGAAAAACTCTTCTAGAGTGCTTACCTCTAGATTTTTTGAAATATAAAAGGAGTCCACCATAGAGCTCCATCTTGAGTACCAGGAGGATGCATCAATAGCCTTTATGATCATGTCCCGATTCGATAGCTTTTCACCTACACTTGATAAACCGATTATGATTTTTTTAAATCGAGAATGCAATGATAATACCTTCTCTCCCTTTTCTAAATTGATGTTGTTCAATTGGAAGCGAAGGAGGTCTCTTCTCACTAGTTTGGCCTCAGAGGCGCCTTCATGAAGCTCAATCAATCTCTCCCACACATCTTTGGCACTTGAGCACTCCCCAATTCTATTTATCTCTTGTTGGGGGAGCACATTGAAAAGGTGGTGCTTGGCCTTTGAGTTTGCAAGGTGCTCCTCCCTTCGCTTTTTGGTCCACCTTGATTTTTCTATTGGCTTCCCCTCTTCATCCCTAGGTATATTAAAATCGGATTCCATTATTAACATGATATCAAAATCCATTTCGAAAAATACCTCCATTCTCTTTTTCCACCAAGTGAATTCTCCTTCAAACTTCGGCAGATGAATATTGGAGCCGGCCATCTTTGTTGTCATGCTTGTAGAGACGGTGAGTCTGGTGACAAGCGACCTTGGCTCTAATACCACTTGTTGGATCGTCGGTGGCCGGCTAGAGGGGGGAGTGAATAGCCCTCTTTCGTGTACGGTGGAATTTACTCGTTCTTGATCATCTACGAATATGATTAGTGCAAGCGGAATAACAAAAGACAATACAAGAGGCAATGCTAACAAACCGATATAACGTGGTCCTATTGGGATGTATACTGAAAAGTCTACCTTTTGTATGAACATCTTTATTTTGAAATAAGAATCACATGATCATTGTTTGCATATTTTTATGGCTATGCATATTGTCTAATACATTACATTGTAGATAACATGGTGTGTGGTGTCACACGGGAGATCATGTTATCGGTTCCTTGTAAGGTATAAGTAAAGGCTCACAACCGAGATGGTTTTGGACAAACCATTGGAATGGTTGTAGTGTGATTTGGGATTGGTTTGTCTTGACCATAGAATCACACTAGTGCACTTTGTGTGTATTGAGCAGGACCGACTTAGAGGTGATTCGATTTATTGCTGACTACATAATCGAATCGGACCTCAGATATTATATTGTACATGCTCTTAATCCCAATATAATAACGGGCACATATACTTAGTATTCATTTCTTTGATTTACCAATGGGCGAGATTTATAAATTAAATCGATAGGCTCGGTAAGTTGGGAAATGATATTATTTATATGGTGTGCCATTGATTATAGGAGGAACCCGTGTCCTATATATTAGGATGATGATGTCCCCTTGAGGAGCTCATAAGGTTCATCATGTAAACCCTGCATGTGGACTTGGTCCGGCATGATGATAAGGTTGAGTGGTACTACTCATGAAGTTAGATGTTGATTAATTAATGGTCAGTAAATTAATTAATCGACGGACATTCGAGATCTTAAACACGGGGAGAAAATGTACAAATAATATATGGAGCCCATATTATCTTATGGGGGTTGGTGAGGTAGATCAATGATAATCCTTTAGTGGATTGGATTATCATTAATGGATCAGACTTTATGTGGGCTTGATCCATGGGTGGCCAAGATCCAACTTCTCCGCATGGTCCCTATTGTAGCCTATTAACACCTCATGAAGCTTAGATCCAATGGATAGAAACAAAACTCTAGATCCAAAGGTAGAGATTAAATCTCTAGATCCGACGGTTGAGATTAAATCTCTAGATCTGACGGTTGAGATTAAATCCCTAGAACCAATGGTGGAGATTAAAAGGAGGCTTATCCCTAACTCTATAAAAGGAGAACAAGGGGTTGGCGTGGAGAATTAATTGAGAGAAGCTAGGGTTTTGGAGGTTGGCGGCAAGAGCTTGGAGCTAGGGTTTGGGCTTGGCGGCACCTAATAAGAAAAGTTTTTCCTTGTCTTCTCCCTCTCCATTGGTGGCCGGAACCCATTGAAGTCTTTCTAGCTCTTGGACGGCATCCAAAGTAGCTCCTCTCCTTTTCTTTGGCTAGTGGAAACAAGACTTAGGGCTTTCCCTTGGTGTC
Source organism: Wurfbainia villosa (assembly GCA_025175895.1). Classification (NCBI taxonomy): domain Eukaryota; kingdom Viridiplantae; phylum Streptophyta; class Magnoliopsida; order Zingiberales; family Zingiberaceae; genus Wurfbainia; species Wurfbainia villosa. The sequence goes on from CM046006.1 coordinate 41,174,769, forward strand.
TTGGCCGATTTCCATCATAATCTCCTCCTCCTTGTTGGCCGGCGGCAAGGATTCTCCTTTTTGCTTGTTGGTTGGCTATAGGAAGGAGAAGAGCCTTGTTTTTATTCTTCCTCTTGATTTGAAAGAGCAAGGAAGGAAGATTGGCGATCTAGGAGCTTCAACTTTTGGTAGATCATCGCCCACACGACATCCGAAAGGAGGAAGGTCATACATTAGAAGATCGAGAGGTATATCGATTCTCTATTCTATTTTGTAACAAGTTTGTTTTTTTTTCAATTATGAGCATGATATATTCTGTTTGTGACTAAATAATACTTGGATCCTGAACATAAACATGAAAGCCGACGATCCGGACATCGTCTATTCTGCGGCTACTCGTAGAATAGAGGTTGGTCGCTTGAACAACAAGTTTGTTCAAGTGACCTCTCTAAACGAATAGCACGACGATGACTTGGTTGTTTGGGCAATCCCTTTTGTCTAGGATTAATTTTTTTTTTTAATTCGGGGACATCGATGGGATCGCCATGAACAAGCAACCGAGGTGAAGTGGGAAGCGAAGTTTCCCATCACGGATCAACCCTTCAATTGGTATTAGAGCCAAGGTTTTCGGTTTTGTGTGTTTAAGGATTCTGTTACTCTTATGCATTTTTCATATATTATATATGCCGGATAATAGTAGGATATGCGTAGTTTAACTCTTTAGTTGCAGGCATAAGATCCGACTATTATGGCCATATGTGTGTATGTGATTGTATGTGTGTAATAGTATATTTTGTTGAATCCTCAGGGTTGACGAGGCTAGTATTTGATTTTTTGTAAATTAGATACGACATTGTTTAGCCACTCTTTTTATTTTAGTTTACTTTCAATCTAGATTTTATGTACACTCCCTTGTGGAGTATAGGATCGATGGATGTAAATTAAAATAGATTTTAGTCTCGGCTGGGATCTCTGGAAGGCTCGTACATGGCTTAGGAGCGGACGAGAAGGCATGCGACGGGAGACATATTGAAGACAAAAGCCATAATAGTTGGAAAATAATTTATTTTTCATATTTATTGCTTTTTGTTTGATATGCATGTCGTAGGCTAGGAAAATTCCTCAATTTCAAATTACTAAGTGGGAGTGGGATATTTTTATAAATTCCCACGACCTCCATTACAATTTGACATGTGATGCAAACAAACTTGCGCGTCAGCTCTGAGTGCCTTCCTCCCCATCGAATGAGTTTGTTTGCAGATCACAAGGTCAAATATGGTTATAGGGAATTATTAAGGAGCATGTGCACTTCCCCATTGGAAGACACATAACCCGAGATAATTACCTTGGTACCGAGTAATGGTGAACACTTATATACAAATATAAGTATCCTCCCCATTGGAGTCACTGCTTTTATTTGTAGGGCCAAAGAGGAACCAACAATTAATTTTACTTGTCAAAAAGTTAGGTTGACAAGATAGTAAAATTAATGGGTAAAACCTCCTCTTACAAATGTAAAATTTGTATACGTCCACACTATCATGACATACGATATTCTCAGTGTTTTGAGGTGTTGGTTGATTTTAAAATTTTATTGTTTGAGGAATCAATAATTTTTTGAAATCTAATGTTTTGATTTATGTGATTCTTAGGTTTTCTTTCAAAATGACTTTCAACCCACTTGCTGTGATACTGAAAGAGAACAAACTTACTGGACCCAACTATGTTGATTGGAAGAGGAATCTAGACATTGTCTTGACTGCTGAGGAATATAAATATGTACTCCTCGAAGAGTGCCCTCCTAAGCCTACAGATGATTATGGGGAAAAGGAGAGAGAGAGTTATAAAAAGTGGATCAAGGCCGATGAGATGACACGGTGTTACATTTTGGCATCTATGTCAAATGTACTGCAACATCAGCATCAAGCCATGCCCACTGCTTATGACATGATGCTCAATCTCAAAGAGCTTTTCGGACACCAGAATCAGGCTGCGAGGCAAGAAGCCATGAGAAACTTGATGACGACCACCATGATCGAGGGAACACTCATAGGGGATCATGTTCTCAAGATGATGGCTCATTTAAATGAGCTGGAGGTCCTTGGAGCTGAGATCGATGGAGAAACCCAGGTCGATATCATACTCCAGTCTCTACCTAGGAGTTTTGAGCAATTTCACCTGAACTACAACATGAACAAGAGGTTGTATTCGTTGGAGGAACTTCTGACAGAACTCCAGGCGGCAGAGGGGTTATTTTGTCAGAGTGCTCAGGCACATGCCATGGTGACCCAAAAGATTTCTACTTCTAAGACGAAAGGCAAGAAGAAGAAGAAACAAACTGGGGCGAAGTTTGTGGGAGGTACTCAGGGAGGAGTGAAGAAGTCGAAAGGCAAGTGCTTCACTTGTAAGCATACTGGACACTGGAAGAAGGACTGCCCCAACTGCAAGAACAAAGGTATATCTTTTGGTCTAGTCGTTGAAACATGTTTAGCAGTATTATCTACTGGCACCTGGTGTGTAGATACGGGAGCCACTGATCATGTCTGCAATACTTTAAAGGGGTTCCAGGAAACCAGACGACTGGCTGAAGGGGAGATTACCGTGTACATGGGCGATGCCACGAAGGTGGCAACTGTTGCAGTGGGAGATGTTCATTTATCTTTTGAGAAAAATAAACTTTTGGTTCTTAAGAATTTCCTTTATGTACCCTTATTTAGAAAGAATTTAATTTCGGTTTCTAAATTGTTTATGGATGGATATTCTATTTCTTTTAATGACAGAGTTGTTATAAGAAGGAATAGGGACATTATCTGTTCGGGTGCATTGATAGTAAATTTATACACACTTGAACTAAAAGCTCCCACGATGCATATTGAAATTAATAACTCATCTTCTTATTCCAATAAGAGAAAAGAACCTTCAAAGATGAACCAAACATATCTTTGGCATCTTAGGCTTGGTCATATTAACCTAAGCAAAATTCAAAGGTTGATAGCTGATGGACCTCTGGGTTCATTAGTGGTGGAGGATTTCCCAACCTGTGAATCTTTCTTGGAGGGTAAAATGACCAAGAGGCCTTTTAAGGCCAAGGGGTATAGAGCTAAAGATGTGTTAGAATTGGTTCATTCTGATTTGTGTGGTCCTATGTCTATCCAGGCTAGAGGTGGTTTCGAGTATTTCGTCTCTTTTATAGACGATTACTCGAGATATGGATACATTTACTTGATACGCCGCAAGTCTGAATGCTTTGACAAGTTCAAAGATTTCAAGGCTGATGTGGAGAAATGTCAAGGTAAAAGTATCAAGACACTACGATCTGATCGTGGTGGCGAGTACCTCTTAGGAGAGTTTAGGAATTACCTATCAGAGGCTGGGATTCAATCCCAATTGACTGCACCTGGCACACCCCAGCAGAATGATGTAGCAGAGCGAAGGAATAAGACTCTTATGGAGATGGTTAGATCAATGATGAGTTATTCTGAGTTGTCAGATTCATTCTGGGGATATACTCTAGATACGACGGTGTACATTCTGAACTTAGTTCCATCTAAATCAGTGCCTTCTACTCCCACAGAATTGTGGACTGGGAGAAAGCCTAGTCTAAGACATATTCGGATATGGGGGAGTCCAGCACATGTGTTGAAGGTAGATGCTGGTAAGTTGGAACCTTGTACAAAAGTACGCATATTTGTTGGCTATCCTAGAGGAATGAAGGGTGGTTTATTTTATAGTCCTAGAGATCAGAGGGTGATCGTTAGCACGAACACCAGATTTCTAGAGGAAGACTATGTCATGAGCTACAAGCCCAAGAGTAAAATTGTTCTGGAGGAATTAAAAGGGGAAGTCACTTCTTTAGTACCACCGGTACAAGAAGATATACCACATGTCACTGCACCGCGTGTCACAGAGCCTACACAGGTGATGCCTCGTCGTAGTGGGAGGGTTGTGAGACAGCCGGATAGATTCATGTTCTTGGGTGAGTCTTCTGATTTGGTCCCTGGTGAACATGAACCTGATCCATGGACATATGACGAGGCAATCCAAGATAAAGATGCAATATCTTGGAAAAGTGCAATGAATGTTGAGATTGAATCTATGGATTCAAATCAGGTCTGGGAGCTAGTAGAACCACCCGATGGTGTAAAAACCATTGGATGCAAGTGGATCTACAAGAGAAAGAGAGGAATAGATGGGAAGATTGAGACCTTCAAAGCAAGGCTTGTTGCGAAGGGGTATACTCAGAAAGAGGATATCGATTATGAGGAGACCTTTTCACCGGTAGCCATGCTTAAGTCTATTCGGATTCTCTTATGCATAGCAGCTCATATGGATTATGAGGTGTGGCAGATGAATGTCAAGACAACTTTTCTTAATGGAAGTCTTGAGAAAAACATCTATATGAAGCAACCAGAGGGATTCATTGCTAAAGGCATAGAGCATCTTGTGTGTAAGATTAATCGGTCCATTTATGGATTGAAGCAAGCTTCGAGGTCTTGGAACATCCGCTTTGATGAGGTAATCCAGTCTTATGGATTTATTCAAAGTCCGGATGAGTCTTGTGTATACAAGAGATGTGACAGAAATGTAGTGGTATTTCTTGTACTATACGTAGATGACATTTTGTTGATTGTCAACAATATCAAGGTGTTATCGGACGTAAGGGTATGGTTGTCTAAACAGTTTGATATGAAGGACTTGGGAGAAGTTGGACACATCCTTGGGATCAAGGTCATAAGGGATCGCAGGAAAAGGATGTTGTGCTTATCCCAAGCTTCATACATAGACACGATTATGGAGCGTTTTAGCATGCAGAACTCCAAGAAGGGTTTTCTACCTTTCAGGCATGGAGTTCCTTTATCTAAGGAGATGTGTCCTAGAACATCTGAGGAGATAGAGGAGATGAAGGCGGTTCCTTATGCTTCGGCAGTAGGAAACCTCATGTATGCGATGCTATGTACGAGACCAAATATCTGCTATGCCGTGGGCATGGTCAATAGATATCAGAGTAATCCAGGACAGGGACATTGGACTGTGGTAAAGCATATATTGAAGTACCTGAGAAGGACTAGGGATTATATGCTAGTTTACCGGGCAAACCAATTACTCCCTGTGGGTTACATGGATTCCGAATTTCAATTTGATAGGGATAACAATAAGTCTACCTCAGGTTTTGTGTTTACTTTGGGAGGTGGAGCCATTGTATGGAGGAGTGTCAAGCAGAAATGCGTGGCGGACTCTACCATGGAAGCTGAGTATGTGGCAGCCTCTGAGGCGGCCAAAGAAGCTGTGTGGCTCAGGAACTTCCTGATGGACTTGGATGTGATTCCTGGTTTGCCCAGAACTATCACAATTTATTGTGATAATAGTGGTGCAGTTGCAAACTCGAAGGAACCACGAGCCCATAAGGCTAGTAAACACATAGAGCGCAAGTACCACCTGATACGAGAAATCATAAAGAGAGGAGAAGTTGTTGTGGCCAAGATTGCATCAGAGGATGACCTGGCAGATCCTTTCACTAAGGCCCTTTCGGCGAGGACTTTTGATAGGCATGTGGAGGGAATGAGGATCAGATGTATGACAGTTTGAGGACAGCATAGTCTTTTAGTATAAGTGGGAGATTGTTGGGATGTATACTGAAAAGTCTACCTTTTGTATGAACATCTTTATTTTGAAATAAGAATCACATAATCATTGTTTGCATATTTTTATGGCTATGAATATTGTCTAATACATTACATTGTAGATAACATGGTGTGTGGTGTCACACGGGAGATCATGTTATCGGTTCCTTGTAAGGTATAAGTAAAGGCTCACAACCGAGATGGTTTTGGACAAACCATTGGAATGGTTGTAGTGTGATTTGGGATTGGTTTGTCTTGACCATAGAATCACACTAGTGAACTTTGTGTGTATTGAGCAGGACCGACTTAGAGGTGATTCGATTTATTACTGACTACATAATCGAATCGGACCTCAGATATTATATTGTACATGCACTTAATCCCAATATAATAACGGGCACATATACTTAGTATTCATTTCTTTGATTTACCAATGGGCGAGATTTATAAATTAAATCGATAGGCTCGGTAAGTTGGAAAATGGTATTATTTATATGATGTGCCGTTGATTATAGGAGGAAACCGTGTCTTATATATTAGGATGGTGATGTCCCCTTGAGGAACTCATAAGGTTCATCATGTAAACCCTGTAGGTGGACTTGGTCCGGCATGATGATAAGGTTGAGTGGTACTACTCATGGAGTTAGATGTTGATTAATTAATGGTTAGTAAATTAATTAATCGACGGACATTCGAGATCTTAAACACGGGAAGAAAATGTACAAATAATATATGGAGCTCATATTATCTTATGGGGGTTGGTGAGGTAGATCAATGATAATCCTTTAGTGGATTGGATTATCATTAATGGATCGGACTTTATGTGGGCTTGATCCATGGGTGGCCAAGATCCAACTCCACTTCATGGTCCCTATTGTAGCCTATTAACACCTCATGAAGCTTAGATCCAATGGATAGAAACAAAACTCAAGATCCAAAGGTAGAGATTAAATCTCTAGATCCGACGGTTGAGATTAAATCTCTAGATCTGACGGTTGAGATTAAATCCCTAGAACCAATGGTGGAGATTAAAAGGAGGCTTATCTCTAACTCTATAAAAGGAGAACAAGGGGTTGGCATGGAGAATTAATTGAGAGAAGCTAGGGTTTTGGAGGTTGGCAGCAAGAGCTTGGAGCTAGGGTTTGGGCTTGGAGGCACCTAATAAGGAAAGTTTTTCCTTGTCTTCTCCTTCTCCATTGGTGGCTGGCGCCCATTGAAGTCTTTCTAGCTCTTGGCCGGCATCCAAAGTAGCTCCTCTCCTTCTCCTTGGTCGGTGGAAACAAGACTTAGGGCTTTCCCTTGGTGTCTTGGCCGATTTCCATCATAATCTCCTCCTCCTTGTTGGCCGGCGGCAAGGATTCTCCTTGTTGCTTGTTGGTTGGCTATAGGAAGGAGAAGAGCCTTGTTTCTATTCTTCCTCTTGCTTTGAAAGAGCAAGGAAGGAAGATTGGCGATCTAGAAGCTACAACTTTTGGTAGATCGTCGCCCACACGATGTCCGAAAGGAGGAAGATCATACATTAGAAAATAGAGAGGTATATCGATTCTCTATTCTCTTTTGTAACAAGTTTGTTTTTGTTTTTCAATTATGAGCATGATATATTCTGTTTGTGGCTAAATAATACTTGGATCCCGAACATAAACACGAAAGTCGGCGATCCAGACATCGTCTATTCCATGGCTACTCGTAGAATAGAGGTTGGTCGCTTGAACAACAAGTTTGTTCAAGTGACCTCTCTAAACGAATAGCACGATGATGACTTGGTTGTTTGGGCAATCCCTTTTGTCTAGGATTATTTTTTTTTAATCCGGGGACATCGATGGGATCGCCATGAACAAGCAACCGAGGTGAAGTGGGAAGCGAAGTTTCCCCTCACGGATCAACCCTTCAGGTTCATGACCCTTGCCGCTAGTCCACGACCCTATTCGTTCCAAGGTGAATCATGCCTTAAACTTTCCACTAATCTCTCTTTTGTACAAAGCTAGATGTAGGTAACCTTTCTTACAAGAATTCTCTCCTCTTATAATAAGATGAAATTAAACACAAGGAAGAGGAGGAAAATCGTTTTGGGCACTTGGGAGATGTTTAGCAATGAACCATTTTTTCCCCTAAGTGTCCAAAGGCCTCTTCTTATAGGGAAGGGGCCATTCTTCCCGTTGAGTCAGCGGCAATCGATTGATGCCCCAATCAATCGACTGCTGCTGTAGCCATTGTCCTATAACGACTTCTTCCATGTTGGATTCCAACCAACGACTCCCACATCAGTCGACTGATTTTACCATCAGTCGAGTGGTCGATGCGATCACTCTCAAGCTTCGCGTTCGAACTCGACATCACCGATCGCTCCTTGGCAATCGATCGATGAAGCTACGATCAACCGCCATAAGCCGGCAATGATCGATAGATCGAACTTTGACTCGAACACTGCCGAGTCTCCAATGACTTAGAGCAATGAAACACCCATCTGACACTTAGCCATTTGGCCAAGTTTCACTTACGAGCTACCCCGTCCCGGGTTACAATCACTCACTCTCATTCCCCGGGAGTCCCTCGCCTTTGAAGTTCTCTTCATCCGAACATGTTCCTCAGATCGTAGCGCCTGCTTGATAGCCATCCGTGCCATCCTTTTCCTTTGGCTTCACTCCAATACTCCTCGTCCAACGGTCCCTCGGATGCACTAAGCGCACGACTTTCGCAATGTATCTTTCACCGACTCAAGGACTGAGTCATGAGATGGTGAATCTTGCCAATACTATCGTCCATGTGCGAATTACTAAGTCCTGCATAACCTCAACGCACATATCAAATCCATAAGAATCCTAACTTAAACCCTTTGCCATACACATTAAAACCACATCACATGGATTGATTGCTCTAACACCAATGAGATCTTACAATCTCTCCCTTGGAGGAAAACACATGCCTTCAATCTTTCTAGTGATAAGTCCCATATCACTTAAGAGAGGCACTCTCCCAATTTTCCTCCCATGAGGAAAAATACACATCTATCTTCCCATGATGGATACCTCCCCCTAAAGGCTTGCTCCCTCTTGACCATTGCACCAACAATGTCCTTGGAGAGTCCTTAAGCCAATAGGAACACTAAACCATCAAAATTAAGGCAAAGTTCAACAATGAACTCTCACACACTTTAAAATTAATACATACCCTAAACACTTCTCCTAATCCATATCCAATGGATTTCCACCCTTTATAATACTTTCCAAAGTATGTCATAGGGTTAGGAGTGGTTAGGGAACCTTAACCTAGCTGAATATGGGCCTAACAAACCTTATTTACCCGAAATCAGCATTGACAGTCGACTCCTTACTACATCAATCGATTCATATCATGATCGCCATTAAAACTATCATCGATAATCAAAATCTGAATTTCAATTATCAGAAATGGTTTTCAAAAATTCATAAGTAATTATACATGTGGTGAAAAATCATGAAAATTCATATGCATAATACTTATAACAATCAATATGGGTGAAAAATATTTGAAAATTATTTTACCCACAAAACAGTGAGATTGATACAAAGTTCAAAAGTTGAGAATAGCTTCAATATTAAGCCCTCTTTGTATCACCTCATTCAATGGTGATTGCTATCAAAAGATAGACTTCACCAAGGTTTTTCAAAAAGATTTTGAAATATTTTTAAAATCTTTAATTCCATTTTTCTAAATATCTCACTTGTATCTAAATGTGTGAAACACATACAAGTCAAGTATTCTAGTGAGATGTGGGCTTTGTTCATTTAGGGTCTCATGCAATTTACTAGGCAATACTATTTGACTCTCTTATGCATGAGACTTCAAATCATACCATAGTTATTAAATCTATTTTATTTATGCATGAATGATGATTATGACATAATTAATAACATGAATAAGTATGTGTCAAAATCATAATGTCATGGCATGTGATACATACTTAAGCATACATGACATATATAAATAACCTTAAATATGATCATGACATTTTACATGATAAAAATGAATATGATGTCATGACATATTATATGGCAAGTAAATCATGACAAGTAAAAGATAAAGGTATAGAAAAGATACCTAGATTTTGGTATTAATTGCCATTTGATATAATTAAATCCATTTTGCCATAATACAACCCATTTCCCTAGTGTGCTAAAAACCCAAAATGATACACCATGACCTCTAAACCTAAAGTTCCAATTTTAATCAATTTTTAACTTCTCAAAACACATTGGCACATCCTAAAGTGTCAACTCTAGGAACCCAATACCTATTGGAGCTCCTTGGGTTAACAAGGTATTCACTAGGGATAACTTCCCTAGATACTTTCCTAATGACCCTTTTTGGCTTTGAAGCCTTAATCAATTGGGTCTTGCCTAGGTCAACTCTAGAGGTGACTCCCCCTTTGACCTTCTTAGTGGCTACCTTGGATTTCTTTGAATTTTTAGCCACTAGATAAACACCATGGTTAGTCTTAGGGATAACTTCCCTATTAACCTTGGTTTTTCTAGACCTAAATTTAGTTCCATAATCAAATGGAATATTATGGTAGGACTTAGGTTTGTGACCCAAACCTTTCTTGCCCTCAACCGGTTCTTGTCTCCTAGGTCTTAGATTTTGACCGTTTGACCCCTTAAATGAATTTGTAATTCTTGATAGGGTCTTCTCAAGTTTCTCAAGCCTTGACCTCAAGGCTTTGTTTTCTAATTCTAACATTCCCAATTTTGATTTTTCATTTATCTTTTGGGAATGACTCTTCTTAGGCATATGCCTAGATTTCTTGGGATTAATGTTCACATTTTGTTCAATTATCCTAATGCACTCCCTAGGTAGAATTGGTCTAGAGTTATGGTGTCTAGGTTTGTCCTTAGGTAAATCAACATGCTTAGCACCTAGGCAAAAATATTTGTTCCTACTAGCATGCTTTTCATTAATAATAGAAAGTGAATTAAAATAATTTCTAGCATGCTTCTTAGTCCTAGAGCTAGAAGGTACATTAAGATATACCTTAGGGTTTGCTTTGGAAGCTCCCTCTACTTGTTTAGCTCCTTCTTGCCCCTTCTTTGTCCCCCTAGGGCATTGGCTCCTATAATGTCCTCTTTGGTTGCATTTGAAGTACACAATGTGTTCTTTGCTCTTCTTAGTGAGGACTCCGACATCCTTTGACTTTTGGTTGACTTTTGGCATCGGTACCTTCTTCTTAGCCAATTTTGGGCATTTGCTCTTGTAATGCCCGATTTCCCTACACTCAAAGCATATGATGTGTTTTTTTTATCTTTAATTGCAATTCATGAGTTACCTAGGGAGGTGGAAACCTCTTGATCTTCACTTCTCTCGGATGTAGATACTTCTTCTTGTCCTTGCTCCAGGATAGAAGATTGCCTCTCCTCCCCCTCAATGTTAGAGGTGGAGGTTTCCTCCAAGTCATCCACATCTTCAAATGTTGATGGCGATTCTTCAACATCCTCGGATCTAGATGTTGATGAACATTCTACTTTGGCTTCCTTCTCTAGTTGTGTCGGTTCGGAGTTTTCGTGGAATTTGACCACCTTATGCCACAACTCCTTTCCATCCCTATAATTACCTAATCTAGACCAAATATGGTTAGGAATCAAATCACTTAGCAATTTGATTACCTTGAGATTTGTCTTGAAATCCTTGATTTGGTCTTTGTTCCATCTCGTCTTTTCAATTTGCCTATTGTCTTCATCCCTAGGCATTTCAAAATTATTTTCTAAAATTAGCATTAAATCGAAATCGATTTTGAAGTATACCTCCATTTTTCTTTTCCACCATTGAAAATCCCCTTTGAATTTTGGTGGTTGGAGGTTGAAGCCAACCATCTTTTCGTGCTTGTGTTGGCGATGAGTCCGCGACAAGCTCCTTGCTTTGATACCACTTGTTGGAGGATCGGTGGTCGGCTAGAGGTGGGTGAATAGCCCAAATCACGTACGATGATGAAAATCGTCCATTCGTCACATGCTCGTCTACAATACTCGTTAATGCGTAGCAGAATGATAATAAAATGAATACAAGAATGCAACACACGCACAAACACAATGATATACGTGGTTCAGAACCTTAGGGTTCCTACTCCATGGGGCGAGCTCAACGAGCTCTTGTTATACACACGACACTAACAACACTCCTTCTCGACAACACGTACAAGCAATGGAGAAACCTCGTACAAGCAATTAAATAAGTAATACAAAATGTACAAGCAAATACAAAGACTACAAATGAAATACGTAAAGAACACTTTACTACAAATGGCTTTGAACTCTTGGTTGTTTCTTGGTTTGGTTTGCTCTTGAAGGACTGAAATGCAGTAGCAATTCACCTCCAAAATCTCCCCAAATGCAAAATTCTCCATCTCGAGCTCCATTTATAACCTGCATCGAGCTGATTTCGTGCCAATCAGTTGACTGATTGTGACCATTAGTTGACTGGTCATGTAGCCGTTGTCTCACAACAACTCGATCCACGTTGGACAAGTTTCAACGGATCCACCATCAGTCGACTGATCATGCCCATCAGTCGACTGATGATCCCATCAGTCGAGTGCTAGCCGCGATCACTCGATTGGAAATCCTTTTGTGCCTGAATTCACCCGATCAGTCGATTGCCCTCCCTCGGCAGTCGACTGATGGTGTCGACAGTTGACTGCCATCCATTGGTAGTCGACTGTGTTGGGTTTCTGGCACCGCGGCGTATGTGTATTCGATCATGTTTCGTAAACATGAGCACAGCGGAAGCAATTAAAAATAATAAATCTATATTTATTACAACACACACAACACACGCATGCTATTACAACAAGTGTAGACATAACCGTAAATTAAAATTTGCAATAAAAGAAAATTATCTACGTTATACCTTCCGTATGACGTGTAGCGGGAACGGCATCAACCGGAACGATCCTCGTAAGAATCGTCTCTATCCGTATCCACGCTGAGCTCCTCAGGATGACTTCGTTAAGCCACGAGCTTCGTCTTCGTACGGGTTACTAGCCTCGTGTTGAAGACGACGTGATCGAGAGATGATCACAATCCGAATCCAAATTCGGATCCTAAAATGAGTTCTCAAAACTCGCTTCTCCGGAGAGGTATTCATCAACCAATTGACGAATCCTTCATCCTCCACCTCAGAGGATTACCGGAGATCGAATCCCCGGTAAGTTAGCCGCTGTCGGAGCTCTAACCGTCATCCAAACGATGCTCCGACGAGAGGAGAAGAAGCTGTCCAGAAAATTGGACAGCTTGGTGGAGGATATAGGCGCCGACCAACCAAGGAAAGAAAAGGCTCACCTTGATGCCAAACCTATAGGAGATCACCGGAGGGTCGCCGGAGTATTCACCGGCTGAAGCTTGGTCGCCGGCAATGACTTGGACGGCGGCACAAAAGCTGGGCGGTGGCACACCTAGGGTTGGCGCCGACTAGGAGAGAAGATGGAGGGGGCGGCACAATTAGGTTGGGCGGCAACTCTAATTTGCATTTTGGATTAGGGTTTAAGCCCTATTTTATAGAGAACTAATTCTCTTAATGGTTAATGGATCATATCCATAAAGCCCGTTAACCCGCTCCATTAAGATAAGTTAAAATAAATCAAACCATGATGGTTTATTTTAAGTTAAGACGAACCGAACCAACCTTTGGTTCATTCGTTTAATATAAACCAAACCCTTTGGTTTATTCTCATCCATTGGATTAGAACCAAACCATTTTGGTCCATCCATTATGTCTTCATAAGACACGGCCCATCCACGCTTCCATTGCGACTGAAACAATTTCATGCTCGCTTTATGTTTTGTCCAACCAAACATAGTTTCTCTCGGTCTGAGAATCCCATTCTCAAGCTCGTTTTAAATCCTTTGGATTACACTCGTTGTGCGTGTGACCAAATAGGTTCTCGGTTTATGTTAGCGTCTATAATTAACCATTAATTATAGAGCGATCATGAGTGGCACCTAGTAGTACATCATGATCCCCAATTAACCGAAAAGATCAGCGGTTGATCCGAACTATTTACGAAACCCTTGATGCTCGAATGAATCGTGCCCCATTCCCTTCACTCATCTTATACCCACTTGGTTCGGGGACATGGTCTATTGTGTCGATCCCCACTAGGTGACTCGTCACACCTAGCCCAAGTATCATTTCCTCGTCCCTCACAGTTCTAGTTACTCCACATGTATCGAAGAGTACCTTACTCTAAACATGTAATGCTTTGGCCAAAGACTTTAGTAACAATCGACGAGGCCATGGGTATACATCTCCTCGCAATTGGTGAATCCTTTATAGGCTATTCAAACACCTTCGATCACTTCGACTTATACCCAATCATCCCGGGTCCATATCTCCTCAGAGATGTTTGCTTAAGATGTCAAAGCATAAGTCTCCATGATCAAGATGACTTGAATACCGCAAGTCAAAGGAACATCGCACTTAAGCCACAGTAAGAACTTCATTGACATATCTATATATGCAGAGAACCATATGAAGTCTTACTGGTCACTCAATGAACTAGTTACCATAACTAGCATCCACGATCAACTCGGACATCACTATGTCTCCGGCCGATTAGAATCGGTTGCTTGGATACACCAAGGAGTATACCTCATGCTAGTCTCGCGAATTGATGGTGTCCAAATCCATCAATTCATCGACTAGGATAATTAGATACATCACAATTACACATGTAGAGATACTCACTAGTTGTGATCCAATCACAAATTCTCTCATCTTGTGAATTGTATCGTGGACATCCGATAAATGAGTTTAAGATCCAATCAAATACATAAAACATGTATACTCAAATAGTGAATCTTCATTTATCATATAAATGGTTCATACATAAGGCGATTGCCTTAGGACATCTCTCATATATTACTAACAGACTCCCACTTGGCCTAATGTCAATCGCTACGGTATCCTATACCATAAGCACTAACATGACCCTCAAACTTACTTTGAGGTAATGCTTTAGTCAAAGGATCCGCTAAGTTCCTTTCAGTGGAAATTTTCTCGATTTGTATTTCGTTCCTACTGATGATCTCTCTGATAAGATGATAGCGGCGAAGCACATGTTTGGATCATTGATGAGACCACATCAAGTTCATAGATGAACTTATTGATCCAAACCGCTTCCTTTGCTGCTTCCAAAGCTGCAACGTATTCTGCCTTAGTGGCAGAATCCGCTATAGTGTCAAGCTTGGAACCTTTCCAACTTATTGCGCCTCCATTTTAGGTGAATACATACCCAGACTGAGACATGGAATCATCCTTGTCTGTCTGGAGCTGGCATCCATATACCCACGTATCACCATGTACCCTTCTCCATATATTAGGAACGCATCCTTAGTTCTTCTCAAGCACTTAAGGATCGTCTTAACAGCCACCCAATGATCCATTCTGGATCGGTGGTATCTGCTCGTGACACTCGGGCATACGATACATCGGGCCTTGTACATAACATAGCATACATGATAGATCCTATTGCGGATGCATAGGGAATCTTACTCATGCAAATCCTCTCGTCTTACGTGCGCGGACACATAGACTTGAAAGGTGTACCCCATGCACGATGGGTAGAAACCTTTCTTGGATTCCGACATGCTAAACCTCTTTGCTTTTCGGTCTATATATGTAGCTGCGAAGACCAAGCAACAGTTTGATCTATCTCTATAGATCTTAATCCCGAGGATGTAGGTTGCTTCTCCCGAGTCTTTCATGGAGAATGTCTTGAATAACCAAACCTTCCTGTAAGATTGAAACATCGTTTCCTATAAGTAGTATGTCATCGACATACAATACTAGGAACGACTACACTCCCACTAACCTTCTTGTACACACAAGGTTCGTCGGATTTTGTGAAATCAAACTTTTGATTGTCTCATCAAAGCGGATATTCGACTCTGGATGCTTGCTTGATCCATAAATGGACCGTCGCGATTTGCATACCTTGGTTTTATCAACCGATGTGAAACCCTCGGTGTATCATATACCGTCCTCGAGCAAGTTTCCATTAAGGAAAGGCTGTTTTCACATCCATCTGCCATATCTCATAATCATAATGAGCCGCTATGGCCAGGAGCATCCGAATGGATTTAAGCATAGCTACAGGCGAATAGGTTTCGTCATAATCAACACCTTGCTTTTGACGATATCCTTTCGCCACCAATCTAACCTTATAGGTAATCACATTACCATCCATGTCGGTTTTCTTCTTGAAAACCCACTTGCACCCTATAGGCTTTATGCCTTCAGGTGGGTCAACCAAGTTCCAAACTTGGTTTTCATACATGAAATCCATTTCCGACTTCATGGCATCAAGCCACTTATCCCTTTCTGAACTTGTCAGCACTTCTTCATAACTGGTAGGCTCCTCATCATCAATGAGTAACACGTCGTTCGATTCACTTACAAGAAATCCATATCTCTCAGGAATATTGCGTGTTCTACGGATCTGAAGATGTGGTGTTACAATAAGTCGGTAGATTGCTCATCACTATGAGTTGTGGTGTTGTGCTTCACCGGTATCTCATCAATGTCTATTTGAGTCTCTCGAGCCTCCTCAAGCTCGACGACACTCCCACTATTTTCTTGCAAGAGAAACTCTTTCTCTAGAAACACAGCATGCCTTGAAACAAACACCTTTTGTTCCACAGGATGATAGAATTGGTAACCCTTTGTTTCCTTAGGGTATCCAATAAATAGACATTTATCAGACTTAGCATCCAATTTGTCTGATACTGTCCGCTTCACATAAGCAGGACAACCCCATATCTTCAAGTAAGATACATGAGGTTTCTTACTATTCCATATCTCGTATGGAGTAGTTGAGACTACCTTGGTAGGCATTCTGTTTAACAAGTAAACAGCTGTCTGAAGTGCATAGCCCCAAAAGGACTTGGGAAGAGTTGCATGATTCATCATTGACTTGACCATGTCCAACAAGGTCCGGTTACGCCTCTCAGATACACCATTATGTTGTGGTGTATAGGGCGGAGTCCATTGAGACAATATGTCATTGTCTCTTAGATAATCAAGAAACTCTTGACTTAAGTATTCACCACCTCGATCCGATCGAAGTATTTTAATACTCTTGTCATGTTGTTTCTCTACTTCATTTCTGAATTCTTTGAACCTTTCAAAGGCTTGGACTTTGTTTCATCAAGAACACATACCCAAAGTAGTGATCATCGGTGAAGGTAATGAAGTAGCTATAGCCTCCTAATGCTTGAGTTGACATAGGTCCACATACATCGGTATGTATTAGACCTAAGTAACTCTCCCACTCGTTCACCTTTTCGGTAAAAGGTAACTTAGTCATCTTGCCTTTTAAGCATGATTCATGTATCGTATGAATCCAATTCAAGCGATTCGAATTCCACATCGGTGTAATTCGGACATGCGTTTCTTGCTTATATGGCCAAGACGACAATGCCACATATAGGAGTCTATTTGATTATCCTTTCGAGCAGCGTGTTGCTCGCTTCGATATTGAAAATGTCACTGGATATGTCCAACGTATAAACACCATTGCTTAAAGTTCCAGTCCCATAAAGAACTCCATTCAAAGTTATGTAACAACAATTGTTACTAAAAGTCAAATGGAAAACATTTATATAAAAACAAGAAATATAAATGATGTTCATTATCAGCGAAGGAACATAAAAGCAATTGTCGATTCTAAGACAAGTCTCTGAGAGTTCCAGCAAATACGTTCCAATAGCGAGTCACGACCTTTGCTCCATTCCCAACACGTAAATTTAACTCTCCCTTGACGAGTCTTCTTCCATTCCTTAGCCCATGTATGTCATTACATATATGTAAGTCACACCCAGTATCCAATACCCAAGTGTTTGAGGAAATATAATGACAATCAATAACGAAGATATCTGAAGAAGATGGGGCATCCGATGCCTTATTCTTCTTCACGGACTCAAGATAAATCTTGCACTTTCTTCGCTAATGGCTCTCCTTGCCATAATGATGGCAAGTTTCCTTTTGTGCTAGTTCTACCTTCTTAGCCCTTCTCTTCTTTCCCTTCTGCTGTTCCTTTGACTTCCTCTTAGAACCTTTCTTGAGAATCAACTAACACATCCTGCTCATGCTTCTCGAGAAGACTCCACAGTCTTGACATATTGGCGATACCACGCAGATGAACCTCCTAGCATCTCGGAGGTGAGAGGAGCTTTGAGACTTGAACCTTTGAATCTCACTTGCTCATTAACCAACTCACAAAGATGAAGGACTACGATATGAGCATCCATATGCTCATCTTTGCTTCGTAGCTTAGGTTCCATCGTGGCTAGCATGATGCAACTCACCATTTGAGAATCACTCAGTTTACGATAGGCCAACAATTGGTCGAGTTGCATTGTCACTAGAAGGCAGGCGGGAAGAGGCGCCGAGGACATATGCAAGCTTTTCACCTTGAGAACAATTCTCGAGTTTCTAAGCCGATCCAGGAAGTTAGGCCCGATCGGTTTATTTGAATCCAAAATGGAGCATAAATTCAAACACATCATGATCAATATATTAACTTAGAAATACAAAGCGAGCATATATGAGAAAGATGATTTTAAAATGCATCAATATACATTTATAAATCCCATTCATTTTTGAATTTCAAAAACCCCAAAATCACTTGAGATTGTAGGTCCATCTCGAATGGGCTGATATCCATCATAGTTATGAACAACCTTGGAGAGAGTCCAACAAGCCATTCATAACTCGGACGGTAGGTATCATCTATACGATTGCATATCCGTATATGCAACTATCACAATGTGCTATCAACTAATTGAATGTTCACACATACATCGGGTTGTTAACACATTAACAAGTATGCATCATATGCATAGCACCCAACTTCACCTCCCTTTACATCGACCTTGGAGAGAGTCCAACAAGCGATGCTCGGGTTAAAGCCAACCCATTAATCGGGACATAGTTTTAATATGGTTAGGCGCATTCAACCAATTAGCCCGGCTTGGAGAGAGTCCAACAACCAAAGCTAACGATTGACCTCGACTCTTACCATATTAGTATTAAACTATTCCATGGTTTGAACATATTGAGTTGGTAGGGCTTGGAAAGTCCAACAACCCAAACAAAAGCGAACTCTGGTTCTAACCATATTAATGGAAGGTGTAGGCTTTAATATTGATTAAGGGTTTTTATGTCTCATCCTCTTTGCATGCAAATAACTATTATCTACATGGCATGGCATACATGGCATACATCTACATGTCACGACACGCATAGCATAATGTTATGCATCTAATGCAATTACATGGCATACAATTACGTCATGTATATAATTTCCTTATATGTCATAACTATTTATGGAAATAAAATATGTTTAAGATTTGATTCTCCAAATCAAATCATAATTAAATTAGGAAACAAATTTCCAAATCTAATCACATATTTTATTCATGGAATTATTTGATTAAGGAAAATCTATTTAGGAAACCAATTTCCTAAATCATTAAAACTACTTATGGAAATAAAATATTTTAAGATTTGATTTCCCAAATAAAATCATGATTAAATTAGGAAACAAATTTCCAGAATCTAATCAAATATTTTATTTATGGAAAATATCAATTTCCATAAATACTTCCAACTTTCCAAAAGTGGAAGATTTCCATAAATACTTCTAGACTTTCCAAAATTGAAAAATTTCCATAAATACTTCTAAATTTCCAAAATTAGAAAATTTTCATAAATACATTATGACTATCACAAAACTATTTTACGATTATGTCGAAACACAACCTGGGCTCTGATACCACTGTTGGGTTTCCGGCACCGCGGCGTGTGTGTGTTCGATCATGTTTCATAAACATGAGCACAGCGGAAGCAATTAAAAATAATAAATCTATATTTATTACAACACACACAACACACGCATGCTATTACAACAAGTGTAGACATAATCGTAAATTAAAATTTGCAATAAAAGAAAATTATCTACGTTATACCTTCCGTATGACGTGTAGCGGGAACGGCATCAACCGGAACGATCCTCGTAAGAATCGTCTCTATCCGTATCCACGCCGAGCTCCTCGGGATGACTTCGCTAAGCCACGAGCTTCGTCTTCGTACGGGTTACTAGCCTCGTGTTGAAGACGACGTGATCGAGAGATGATCACAATCCGAATCCAAATTCGGATCCTAAAACGAGTTCTCAAAACTCGCTTATCCGGAGAGGTATTCGTCAACCAATTGACGAATCCTTCGTCCTCCACCTCAGAGGATTACCGGAGATCGAATCCCTGGTAAGTTAGCCGCTGTCGGAGCTCTAACCGTCGTCCAAACGACACTCCGACGAGAGGAGAAGAAGCTGTCCAGAAAACTGGACAGCTTGGTGGAGGATATAGGCGCCGGCCAACCAAGGAAAGAAAAGGCTCACCTTGATGCCAAACCTATAGGAGATCACCGGAGGGTCGCCGGAGTGTTCACCGGCTGAAGCTTGGTCGCCGGCAATGACTTGGACGGCGGCACAAAAGCTGGGCGGCGGCACACCTAGGGTTGGCGCCGACTAGGAGAGAAGATGGAGGGGGCGGCACAATTAGGTTGGGCGGCAACTCTAATTTGCATTTTGGATTAGGGTTTAAGCCCTATTTTATAGAGAACTAATTCTCTTAATGGTTAATGGATCATATCCATAAAGCCCGTTAACCCGCTCCATTAAGATAAGTTAAAATAAATCAAACCATGATGGTTTATTTTAAGTTAAGACGAACCGAACCAACCTTTGGTTCATTCGTTTAATATAAACCAAACCCTTTGGTTTATTCTCATCCATTGGATTAGAACCAAACCATTTTGGTCCATCCATTATGTCTTCATAAGACACGGCCCATCCACGCTTCCATTGTGACTGAAACAATTTCATGCTCGCTTTATGTTTGGTCCAACCAAACATAGTTTCTCTCGGTCTGAGAATCCCATTCTCAAGCTCGTTTTAAATCCTTTGGATTACACTCGTGCGTGTGACCAAATAGGTTCTCGGTTTATGTTGGCCGTCTATAATTAACCATTAATTATAGAACGATCATGAGTGGCACCTAGTAGTACATCATGATCCCCAATTAACCGAAAAGATCAACGGTTGATCCAGAACAATTTCTGAAACCCTTCAGTAGCTCGAATGAATCGTGCCCCATTCCCTTCACTCATCTTATACCCACTTGGTTCAGGACATGGTCTATTGTGTCAGTCCCCACTAGGCTGACTACGTCACACCTAGCACAAGTATCATTCCTCGTCCTACGGATTCTAGTTACTCCACATGTATCGAAGAATACCTTACTCTAAACATGTAATGCTTTGGCCAAAGACTTTAGTAACAATCCGACGAGAGGCCATGGGTATACATCTCCTTGCAAGGAGTGGTGAATCCTTTATAGGCTATTCAAACACCTTCGATCACTTCGACTTATACCCAATCATCCCGGGTCCACATCTCCTCAGAGATGTTTGCTTAAGATGTCAAAGCATAAGTCTCCATGATCAAGATGACTTGAATACCGCAAGTCAAAGGAACATCGCACTTAAGCCACAGTAAGAACTTCATTGACATATCTATATATGTAGAGAACCATATGAAGTCTTACGGCTGGTCACTCCAATGAACTAGTTACCATAACTAGCATCCACGATCAACTCCGGACATCACTATGTCTCCAGCCAGTGAGAATCAGCTGCTTGGATACACCAAGGAGTATACCTCGTGCTAGTCTTGACAGAATTGATGGTGTCCAAATCCATCAATTCATCGACTAGGGATAATTCCGATACATCACAATTATACATGTAGAGATACTCACTAGTTATGATCCAATCACAAATTCTCTCATGCTGTGAATTGTATCGTGGACATCCAGTAAATGAGTTTAAGATCCAATCAAATACATGAAACATGTATACTCAAATAGTGAATCTTCATTTATCATATAAATGGTTCATACATAAGGTGATTGCCTTAGGACATCTCTCATATATTACTAACAGACTGTTCGGTCAGAACTAGGCCAGTCGAACACTGGTCGAGTCCAATCGACCTAGAGCAGTCGACTGGTACCTATACCAATCGACTGATGTGTAAAACCTCAAACACCAAGTTTTTTGAGCATCCAACACTCAATCTTAGCCACTTGTTCAAGTCCACCTCATCCTCTCATGGAGTTCCCCACCGAAGCTCTCTTCCCTTGGCCTACATCTCTCAGATGCACCAAGCGCACGACTTCGCAATGTCATCCTTCGCATCTCTTGCCCTCGAAGTCTACTTCCCTTGGGCCTCACTCCATTCACTCCCCGTCCAGTGGTCCCTCGGATGCACTAAGCGTATGGCTTCACAATGCCATACTTCACCGACTCAAGGACCCCGAGCCTAGTGAACTTGCCAAGTCCTCAAAACTTACCACCCCAAGCCTCATGCTTGGACTTTTCACAACCAAGGCAATACTCTTGGATTTACGTGGCCAACCCATGTTGGACTTCCCATGACAATCCCATGTCATACGTTTTGTCTAACATCAAAATATAGTTCGAGTCAAACTCGAGTCCGATCAATCGTGACCTGGGCCGATTGCACTGATGTGAGCAAAACATATAGGATTTTAGGAGTAGTTTTCGCTCACATCTTGTTATATTTTGCATTAGTTTCATGCATATGTTACTCTATTCTTGCACGAATCGCCTATTTTCTGGTTCGGAGGTCTGCTCGTTGTACTTTTTTGTACAGGTTAGCTTTTCTGGTGATAAAGACACATTTTTAGAGCAAAAGAAGGACTTTCGCAGCTAGACGCAGAGTGGGACATGGCCAGGGCGTATGGATTCACACGACATTGTCCAATGGGCGAAGAACAACACACCAGGGTCGCACACGGCCTGGCCGTGTGGAAACACACGGCCGTGTGGCGGCCCGAAGGATTTGCACGACTAGGGCTTTTTTCATATTTTGTAGCAGTTCGAGGCAATGTCTATATAAGGATGGCTCTGCCCAAACCCTAGATGGGAGGCACGACGGCTAGGACAACACACCGAAGCCCTAAAAAGCTTCGGTAACTCGCAGCGAGGAGGAGGAACGCCGCCGGAAGTCCACAACTTGCAACACAACACCAGAGATAAGATCACGAAGCATTGTATATCTCTATTTCTGCGCTTTATCTCTATTGTCTTCGAACTTAAACATGTTTTGTGATTATTCCTTCATGTTTATGGAGTAGAACTTTCGATTCTAGGATCAGGGAGTAGCTTGTGTACATAGACAATGTTGGTTCATATTAAATTCTGGTCATAAGTTTAATTTGACAATTGGTAGTTTCTCTTTATTATATCTACATGTATTTGGCTTTCTTTCCACTGTGCTTAGGCGATACGAGGTGGTGACAGCCCTCGCAATCTAGATTTAGGAGGTTTGATCAAGGAACCTAGGGGTAAACCTGACCTCCTGTAACTGTGGGGAGAAGGGAGCGGTGGAATCAGAAATGGTCCACCGCAAGGATTGATTTGGCATCCTCGTACCCTCTATCCTATCCTTTTGGGTGAGGATAGCTCCAAGTGAATGCGGTGGCTCTGCGGGAGAGTATATGATATCCCTTCCCCAAAACCGTAGGTAGACGTTTAGACGACGCCAATTGACAACATTGTTCTGTGGTACACAAGTGAAACCGAAGTCCTAGGATCACCTTTTAAGACCCCGACACACTCTTTTCCTCCTCCGTGTGACACCGCACAGAGTAGTGTCCACCGATAGTCCTCACCAACCGACTCTCTCAGAGATCATGTCCGAACAATCGCAACCACTTAGTGTATTGGTACTCGAATCCCAGTCCCTGTGGGATCGATAATCTTTATTACTTGATGATATCCGTGCACTTGCGGGCGTTGAGCGTGAGCACGCACTTTGAGTCCACGATGGTATCCGTTGCAAGATTTGAGAACGCGTCCATGCGCATCAAGTTTTTGGCGCTGTTGCCGGCGACTGTCGATTCGATATCAAATCGAAAGGTGGTAGATTGGATTGGACTTAGGATTAGATTTATTTCTTGCTTTATATTTCTTTTAGTTTATCTTATCTGCTTAGTTCTATTTTCCACATTTAGATTTAGTTTTTATTTTCAGCAGTAGTTTCCTGTTTACTTATTGCATCTTAGGTTTTTATTTGCTAGATTTATTTATTTTCTACTTTTAGCACTAGGTTTGCACTCTTACTTTTGTGTGTTGGTTCATCGTATGCTTAGAAGACTGGACCATCGATTTCGGCAAATAACTTTGAGCTGAAGCTGACACTTATACATATGGTTCAGCAAAGCCAATTCGGGGGAGCTACAACTAAAGACCCGAACCAACATCTTGAGGCTTTTCTCAAAATCTGCTCAACTATGAAACTGAATGGAGTCCCTTCTGACGTGATCCGTCTGAGCCTATTCCCGTTTTCACTGCGGGATAAGGCTAACGCATGCCTTCACTCCTTACCCTCTGGCAGTATCACCACATGGGAGCAGAGTGAGCAGCAGTTTCTGAATAAATACTTCCCACCAAGTAAGATTGCTCACATGCGCTACCTTATCACTAGCTTTCGCCAGAAGGAGGGGGATTCCTTATTCGAAGCATGGGATCGCTATAAGGGGCTACTTTATCAATGCCCACATCATGGACTGGAGAGGTGGTTGGTGATCCACATTTTCTATAATGGGATCACTTACACCACAAAGATGTCCCTAGAATCTGTCGCAGGAGGAGCTCTAATGAACAAGACCATAGAGGAGGCGGAGGAGCTTATCGAAGAGCTGGCCCAAAACCACCATCAATGGGCCTCCGAACGAGGTCAACCCATGCATGCGGCAGGAAGATACACTGTCAACTCCATGGACCACCTTTCAGTGAGGATGGGCACGCTAAGTAGACGGTTTGAATCTTTGAATCCTTTATCTGTATGCGCGGCCATCGACTTTGGAGAAGGAGCGGCATTGTATCGTGAGAACCCCTATGGAGGGCAAGAGACTTCAGATGAGCAAATTGAGCAGTGTGATGCGATTGGGGACTACGATTAAAGGCCCCATAACCCGTACTCTAATACCTACAATCTCGAATGGAGGAGTCACCCAAATTTCTCCTACAAAAATAACTCGGGAAACCCACAACCATCCGGAGGATACAGGCAACAACAGGGCAATGGGTAGCAACCACATAAGTCCAGACTGGAAGAGATGATGGAGGACTTCATCACTACCCAAAATAAGGCCAATGAGGAATTCCGTCGCCAGCATCAAAAGTATGAAGAAGCACTGAGAGACTTAAAGGCCACCATTGACGGCCTTGCAAGTCATACCAGGATGTTGGAGACACAAGTGGCCCAAATAGCCCAATCCGTGTCACAACCTATGAAGAACTCTCCGGCGAGCCAAGAAAAGGAGGAAGGAGTAGGGCAAAGTAGCCAATTCGCCAAGGGATGTGCAGCCATGATTTCCACCTTACTTGACC
Organism: Wurfbainia villosa; assembly: GCA_025175895.1. Taxonomy (NCBI): domain Eukaryota; kingdom Viridiplantae; phylum Streptophyta; class Magnoliopsida; order Zingiberales; family Zingiberaceae; genus Wurfbainia; species Wurfbainia villosa. The sequence continues at coordinate 41,199,875 of CM046006.1, forward strand.
AAGCTGAGTTTAAAGAGAAGATTCCAGTACAGCTTGAGGACCCTGGTGAATTCATTATTCCCTGCTCGATTTATGGGTAGAGTTTTGACGAAGCACTATGCGACTTGGGGTCATCAATTAGTGTGATGCCCTATGCATATTTTCTGAAGATGGGACTGAGCGGGCTCCAACCAACAAATCTTGGTATTCGTATGGCAGATGACTCAGTGAAGGAGCCCGTTGGCCTCCTACCACACGTTCCTGTGATGATTGAAGATTTCATGATACCCACAGACTTCATCATATTAGACACAGGACCGAATCCCTAGAATCCTATCATTCTGGGAAGACCTTTTCTAGCAACCACAGGGGCGTGCATAGATGTGAAGGCACACCAAATCTCCCTGGAGGTAGACGGGGAGATCATTCTTTTTATCTTTTCAGAGCACAGAGATTCCTACTTTGACGGCTTCACGATTAGCAGATTGAAGCCGGAACCTCTAGATGTGGATCCCGAGACGGATGAATGGAGGTTCACTGAACCACCGGAGCCGAGTTGATAGAAGAGTGCGGTCGAGCTAAATGACCTTAAACAAAGCACTTCTTGGGAAGCAACCCAAGTTTAGTTGTAGATTTCCCTTTTCTATTGCATTGCATACATTTTTTTGAATTTTAGTTTTGATTTCCATCACATTTAGAGTTAGGAGTAGAAAAAAACTTTGCTAGGCAAAAATGAAACCCATATTAGTCTACACGGCGAAGTGTATGAACAAATTCGAGCCATGGTGCATAAAAGGGGAGAAAAATGGGGGCACACGGCCTGGCCGTGTGTTTCCCCACGACCGTGCCCGCTTGGCCAGAGGCGCACACGACCTGGCCATGTGTTTTCACACGGCCATGGCACGCGAGGTTAAAAGGGGTGAGCCGTGTGTTTTCACCTCATTTGCGTCGTGTGTTTCAAAAGTTCTTGCCCTAGCCATGTGATTTCTCTTTCCCCTTCCTCTAGAAGCATTTTCAACCTCTTTAGAAGCCAAAAGGAGCAAGGATGAGGAGGACCAAGACCGTAGCATCCCGATTCGGTGCCTCGGAGCAACGAACAAGAAGAGTCGACGCTCCTCAAGCTCCCGAAGAGGGTAACGCCCTACCCCCTCTACTTTTTCGCAATAATGAACATAGAGATAGATACAATATGCTCTTTACTCGTAAACTTATTGCTACTAGGTACTTAGATGATGATTTGCTAGAATCTTTAGGGTTGTTGGGTGATATGCAAACCCTATTTGCAAAAATGGGGTGGGAAGAGATTATGGGAATAAAACACCTAACTTACCCTAGGATAGTTTTGGAATTTTTGAGTTCTTTAGAGGCGGAAGTTTTAACGGGTAGAGAGAGTGAGGAGGGTAGGATAACTTTTATACTTTTTAATATTGAGCATGAGTGGACCCTTCACCAATGGAACTCATGCTTTGGCTTGCCAAGTGGGGGAGAGAGAAGAAGCCCTAATGGGTACAACTCTCGTATGATTTGGACTGAGTTGACAGGGGAGCACGCTTATGATCCATCTAGGGCCAAAGCGTCGTGCCTCCAAAACCCCGTCTTTCGATACCTTCGCCGTGTCATGGCCAGTACTATATTTGGTCATGGGGAGAGTGACGATGTAGTAAGGGCCAGCGATCTGCTTTGCTTATGGGATATGCTATAAGAAAGGAGTAGCATCGATGTAGGGTCCCACTTCATCAGACACTTAGTGAAGATGGGAAAAGCAGCATGCAGAGAGATCAATGTGGGAGGCCTACTTACCCACATTTGCTATAGGATGGGGTACGATTACACAACATTGGAGAGTATAAAGGGGAGCCCTAGGAGTATGCATGGCCATGAAGATGATTGTAAGAGAAGGAGACTCCTTATGCTTTGTAAGGAAAAATCTTACGGCCCTTTGGCTACCTGACCCGGATCATACCACCATCGCTATACGCGCCAATTGGCGCTTAGACCTGATAGTGGAGTCCCCTCCACATGAGGGACCATCCACATCAGCGCCCATCTCTCCACCCTTGTATCACTCTCCCTCCAGTCCACACATGCATAGGAGCCCACCTAGTCTACGCCGACATGAGCCTATACCTGCACCACCCTCTTTTTCTACTTTTGAGCAGGATGCAGGTACATCGGCATATGATTTCTCGGAGTTCCGATCGTGCCTCGATGACATTTACACTGAGCAGCAGACGCAGAGGCAGCGATGGGAGGAGCAGAGCGCCTACTAGCAGGCTGAGTTCCAGGGATTCCGGGAGCATTTTCAGCGGGCAGAGGAGTTCTACGATGAGGCCCGCATATACTTCTAGGAGGAGGCTATTCGTCGCCAGGATGAGGAAGCTTACCGCAAGGAGATGCGGCAGAATATGCATGCCCAACCAGCACAGTGGGTTAGGGAGGAGGAGCACCGAGCACAGATCCACTCTCGGATCGACCACATGTATCAAAGAAGCAGGTTCTCCCAGGATCCAGAGATGCTTAGGCTCCCAGACTTTCCACCTCGTCCATCATATTAGAGGTATATTTTTGTTTAAGTCTGGGGGAAGACCCCAAAATCTATTTTGTTTTGTTTCCTAGCAGTAGTTTCTTTTATGGTATTTTCATTCATTTGTTCATGCATGCATGAGTTGTTTAGTTCCTTTCAGTACTTAATTTTTGGTGTCTGTAAAGTTACCTCAGTAGTATTTTTGAAAGTTGCTTGCATGAGTTGTTCCCATAGGTAGCTTAACTCCATTTATCTTGTGGTATTTTATTCTATGTGCTATATTTAATGTTCTAGACTTGCACTGGTTAGCTCTATTTTTGCACTCACACATGTTGAACATTCTGAAAGGGAGAATTTAATACATACCTAGTTATGATTCACTTCAATAGTCTAATACTTTGAAATCCATAGGTGACTCTAGTTTTAGCATTTTAGTTATTGGAGATGCTCGGATTGTGTAAGCCCATTCGAAAAAATCAAAATCCCTGTGAGTTGAAAAATAAAAGAGAAATAAAAGAAAAAAAAAGAGAGAAAAAGAAATGACAAGAAAAAAAAAGAGTGAGAGGGATAAAAAATAGTTGTCATGGGTGGAAATGACTAGGTGCCCCTTTGAGATCGAGTTAGGTTACTAGGGAAACACCTCCCAATTTCTCTCAATATCGAGCACGCCTTTGAGACTTTATGCTAGATCTAGGGAACGACCCTCGCTTTGGGCAGGTAAGTGCCTAAGAGCCAGAAACCTTAGGAAAGCTATGGGGTGACAACTTAACTCACCATGGAACGGGCATTCCCTAAGAATGATTCGCCTAGCATGAGCACGAGGAGCTAACTTAGTGAATTTTTAGAACATATCTGTTTTGTTTTGATTACAGATACCACCTGATAAATTTAGTTAGCATGCTAATTATAGAACAATATCTTTTTAAAATTTTATAGCACTGAGGTTTGCTTGAGGACAAGCAAAGATTTAAGTCTGGGGGAAGTGATGTGAGCAAAACATATAGGGTTTTAGGAGCAGTTTTCGCTCACATCTTGTTACATTTTGCATTAGTTTCATGCATATGTTACTCTATTCTTGCACGAATCGCCTATTTTCTGGTTCAGAGGTCTGCTCATTGTACTTTTGTGTGCAGGTTAGCTTTTCTAGTGATAAAGAGGTGTTTTCGGAGCAAAAGAAGGACTTTCGTAGCTAGACGCAGAGTGGGACATGGCCAGGGCATGTAGATTCACATGACCGTGTTCAATGGGCAAAGAACAAAGACCCTGTGGTCAGATGACCGCCGCAGGAACACACTACTGTGGCGGCCCGACGGATTTGCATGACTAGGGCTTTTTTCGGATTTTGCAGCGGTCCGAGGCGATGTCTATATAAGGATGGCTCCGCCCAAACCCTAGAGGGGAGGCACGACAGCTAGGATGGCACGCCGAAGCCCTAAAAAGCTTCGGTAACTCACAGCGAGGAGGAGGAATACCGTCGGAGATCCATAACTTGCAACACAACGCCGGAGAGAAGATCACGAAGCATTGTATATCTCTATTTCTGCGCTTTATCTCTATTGTCTTCGAACTTAAACATGTTTTATGATTTTTCCTTCATGTTTATGGAGTAGAACTTTTGATTCTAGGATTAGGGAGTAGCTTGTATACATAGACAATGTTGGTTCATATTAAATTCTGGCCATAAGTTTAATTTGACAATTGGTAGTTGCTCTTTATTATATCTACATGTATTTAGCTTTCTTTCCGCTGTGCTTAGGCGATACGAGGTGGTGACAACCCTCGCAATCTAGATTTAGGAGGTTTGATCAAGGAACCTGGGGGTAAACCTGACCTCGCGTAACTGCGGGGAGAAGGGAGCAGTGGAATCAGAAACGGTCCACCGCAAGGATTGATTTAGCATCCTCGTACCCTCTATCCCGTCCTTTTGGGTGAGGATAGCTCCCGGTGAATGCAACGACTCTGCGGGAGAGTGTATGATGTCCCTTTCCCAAAACCGTACGTAGACGTTTAGACGATGCCAATAGACAACATTGTTCTATGGTACACAAGTGAAACCGAAGTCCTAGGATCACCTTTTAAGACCCCGACACACTCTTTTCCTCCTCCGTGTGACACCGCATAGAGTAGTGTCCACTGATAGTCCTCACCAACTGACTCTCTCAGAGATCATGTCCGAACAATCACAACCACTTAGTGTATTGGTACTCGAATCCCAGTCCCTGTGGGATCGATAATCTTTATTACTTGATGACTTTCGTGCACTTGCGGGCATTGAGTGCGAGCGCGCACTTTGAGTCCACGACGATATCCGTTGCGAGATTTAAGGACGCGTCCGTGCGCATCATCCACCAATAGTATCGAAGTAGAATTAATGTTTAAATCCTATGTTCGAGGTTACTTTTATAGACCTTTTTTGGTTACCTGGAAGCCTTCCAGGTTCCCCAAGCTCAATCTCAATCCAATTCGAGTGAGTTAGACTTTATCCTACTCTGATCACTAGGATCTCTTTCTAGCACTTGGGAGTTGATGTGTTATCCTCCGGTCAGACATTGATCTAGTTGATTCAGCCGTGCATTATCCCATCTTGATCACTCAGGTCCTTTCTGGCCACTTGGAAATGATGTGGAACCTAGCTAGATTTGGACTTTCTCTATATCTAACACTGGTAGCTTGGACTTTCAATAACTTGGAATCTTTTTGGTTGCCTATATTTCTTTGATTCCAATTATTAAATCTTGCATCACAGAGTTAGTATAGCAAATAACATTTTAATTATAATAATTGATAGTTATCTAACTGTTTGATCTCGACTTTGGAATTCAAACAAAACCCTTAGTTAGATTGATGCCTAAGGTTGTCCCCATAAAGAGGACTCACCCTTACATATTCTTCTTTTAAGAAGAACCTCCCCATACAAGGTATTTACCTTGCTTATCTTTTGCCAAACATCCGATTTGCTAGACCTATTTTATCTATCTGCTTAGTATCCAATCCCTTGACCCCCAAGGCTCTCTCCGAAGTTCAATCCTCATTGACCCATCGAGACTTCTATAAATGGTGTCTTTGATTTGTTAAGTCTTTCACCCTTGCTTAGTATTTGGTCTTATTGACATACTAGAGCTTCCATTTGCCTAGTATCTGGTCTATCTCAACCTATTAGAACTTTCAATTGTCTAGTATTTGTTCCAGCTTGACCTACTAGAGCTTTTACCTGTTAAGTCCTACACACTTAAAATAAAGCATTAGATCACAACAATATTTAATTTTGAATCTTTTCTAACATCAAAATCTAGGCTCGATCGTATGATGCTCTCTACACCAACACTTGTAATTAAGGATAAATGATAATATTTGACAGCCAAGGTAGGATGATCAAATTAGGAATGCCTAAATAAAAGTGCATGATTCCTTAATCTAGAGAAGAACTAATTTACTTCTAACAAAGATCATAGGATGGCTTGTATGTGTATTGAGACAATTAGACACAAGTGAAATGTTAGGATAATGAGTTAAGTTCAAGGTACTAACATGATGCATCAAATGAACTAAGCTCCATCAAAATGACATGGATATCATACAAACAAATTATCAGGAAAGCTAATGTACAAGTCATGTACATTTAACCAATAGATCATGATTGAAAATTGATTGTGAAGATATTTTTAAAATTACTTTTGAAAATATTGGAACTCTATTTATTAATAGAAATTATCATTGATAGTGTCGATACAAAGTTAGGATGAAACATTAATTTTTTTTTAATAATTTTCAACTTTAAGTCATTATTTAAAAATAATTTATATTTTCATAGAAAATTATTTTTCTCCCAGAGTATTAGACATAAGTAATGTTTGTATGATATTTTAAGGTTTTTGAAAGCTAGAAAATTACTTATGTATTTTCAAAGTTAGACTAAAAAAAGGCTTTTAGAATTATCAAATATTAGTCGACTATTACAAAGCAATAGTCGATTGTGATTGGTATCAATTGACTGATAGATTATATTAGTCGACTTTTATGGCTAATTTTAGCTAAATATGATTGCTTTCCTATTTAAATTTAACCCTAAGTATTACAACTATTCCTAACCCTCGATATGTATGGACAAGCATCCAAAGGCAAAGTTTCTTAATTAAAATTGTTGGTGAAATCAACCTCAGGTCAAGGTTGACCAAGCTCAAGTTGGGCTCGAGTTGAGTTTTGATGTTTGATAATATGACAATATGACTATAAGATGGTATGAGACATTAAAGAACATATGAAGAAGAGTGTTGGTGTAATCATCATTAGGTCAAGATGAACATGACGGATGATGGGAAGTTGGTGTGATGAAAAGTTAAGTAGGTCAAATACTTGACGAGTGAGAAATCCAAGTGGATCTGAAAAGACCGAACACTTAGTGGACGGAAGTCCAATAGGGAGTTGGCAAATGATAAATTCAAGTGGGTCATGGAGGACCGAACACTTGGTAGTCAGAAGTCCAATAGGAAGTTAGCAAGTGAGAAATCCAAGGGGGTCATGAAATATCGGACACTTGGTGGTTGGAAGTCCAACAGGAAAATGGCAAGTGAGAAATCCAAGTGGATCATGGAGGACCAGACACTTGGCGGTCGAAATTCTAACAGGGAATCGACAAATGTGAAGACCAAGTGGGTTAGGTCGATCAACCACTTGGCATGAGATGGATAGTCCAAATAGGTCAAGGAGGACTGGATGTTTAGTGTAGTGAAGTCCCAGTAGGTTAAGATGATCGGATATTTAGCAAGTAGAAAGTCCATAAAATCAAGGAGGATCGAATGTTTGGTGAAGTGAAGTCTCAGCAGGTCATGGTTGAATGGATGCTAGGCAAGTGAAGTCTCGACAGGTCAAGGTGATCGGATGTTTAGCAAGTGAAGTCTTGGCAGGTTAAGGTGACTGGATGCTAGACAAGTGAGGTTCTAGTAGATCAAGGGTGATTGGATACTAGAGGAGAAAAGTCTTGGTAGGTTGAAGTCAATCAGATACTAGGTGAAGCGAGAGTTAGCTTGAAAATAGAATAAGATTGAGGTATTAGTCGACTAGTGGGTGTGACTAGTCAACTGGCCACTTGTAAAGTGCTTGAGAGTGTAGCACGAGCAGTGGCGCTTGAGTAGCCAATTGACTGATGGATTGATCAGTCGACTGGGGTCAGTGCTTGGGAAGTTTCGATAAGGGCTCGAGACTTGGCACTCGGGAAGGTGCTCGGGTGCTCAAGAAATTCTTGCTCAGGATGAGGAATGGAGGTCGGTGCTTTGGTAGTCGACTGATTATTGATCAGTTGACTAGCATCGGGTGCATGGGACGGGTGCTCGAGAGGTGCTTGAGACTCAGGCGCTCAGGTTGGGCGTTCAGGCAGTCGTGATTGCGGTCGGCACTTGGGAAATTGAAGTTGGTGCTTAGAATGAGAAAGTGGGTGCTTGGAGTGATCGCGATCCAGCAATCGACTGATGTGGTGAAACATTTGATTGACTGCAGTGAGGGGTGAACAGAAGCACTTTGAATAACTAGCCAGTTCGACAGGTAGCTTAGCAGTCGATTGATGGACTAAAATCTGGCTTGGATCATGTCATTGGAGAGTTAGCCAAGCAATGGTCGAATGACCAGTTGATTGGAGGTAAGGCCAGTCGACTAGTAGACGAAAATCAACTCGATGATAAGCCTATAAGAAGGAGCTTCATGGAGATTTAGAGGCACCGATTCTTGGTGACTTTGAAGGGGAAGTGCTGCTGCATTCCAGACCTTCCAAAGGCATTCCAAATCAAGTAAGATCAGACTGTGTAAAGTGTTTTGATTCATGTTTTCTCATTTCACTTGTATATTTTGTATTTGGTTGCATTTTTTTGTAAAAGAACTGGTTGTAAGAGGTTTCCCCGCCTCCAAAAGGTTTCTGAGAAGAAGAAAGTGACAGTAATCTATCGCTTGGGGCTAGACAGTGGAGTAGGAATTGGAGATTCCGAACCACATAAAAATTGATTTGTGTTGTGCTTGTGTTGTTTTGTTTTTGCTTATATTTATTTTCATTGCATATTAGCATCTTGTAGACAAGAATGTATGAAATCATGATCGATTTTGAATTCCTATTCACCCTCCTTATTGGGTTTCTGGGGCACCGATATGGGCGTGTGTTCGAACATGTTTTGTAAACATGCACAGCGGAACCAAATAAAATGGTAATAAACTATTTATTACAACACATACACACCACACACATGCAGGATACAATAGTGTAGACGTAATCACATATTTAAATTTTGCAATAAAGGAAATTTATACTAGGTATACTTGACGAATTACGTGTAGCAAAAATGACATCAACTTAGCGACCCTCACAAGTTTTGCCTCTATCCGAGTCCATGCCGAGTATCGTCGGGATAGCTTCACTAAGCTACAAGTCTCGTCTTGACGAGAGATACTAGTCTCACATCGAAGATGTTGTGATCCGAGAGACGATCACAAAACAAGTTGTACGAACTTGTTTTCTCGGAAGTGTCGGACAATCAAATTGGCCGGCTGCAGCAAGGTGGCCGGCGGTGGTACTGCTAGTCGGCGGTGTTGCTGTTGGTCGGCGACTAGGTTGCTAGACGACGGTGGTGGCTGCCCTGCGATTGGAGGGGGAGGCGACCAAGGCTTGGGCGGCGACAACCAAGGTGCCGTAGCACAAGAGAGGAAGAGAGAAAGGTGGCTAGGGTTTCACAAACTCTAACTATCCCCGAAATTTATCTCAACTCTCTCACTTATAGGGAGCGTGTTTCTTGACCATCAACAAATGATCTCTCAACGATTATTGGTTCACAACCAAAACCCGTTAACCCGCTCCATTAATCTAAGTTAAAATAAACCAAACCGTGTTGGTCTATTTTAAGTTAAAATAAACTAAACAAATTTTGGTTCATTCGTTTAAAACAAACTAAACCCCTTTGATTTATTTTCCAACATTGGATTAGAATCAAACTAATTTGGTTCATCCATCATGTCTTCAAAAGACTCAACCCATCTATGCTTCTGATGCGACTGAAACAATTTCATGCTCGCTCCTTGTTTGGTCCAACCAAATCAAGTCTCTCTCGATCTGATAATCCCATTCTGAAGCTCATTTTAAATTCTTCAGATAATACTCGTAGTGCATGTGACCAAATAGGTTCCCAGTTTATGTTGGTCGTCTATAATTAACCATTAATTATAGAACGATCATGAGTGTCACCTAGTAGTACATCATGATCCCTAATTAATCGAAAAATCAACGGTTGATCCTAGCACAACTTCTAAAACCTTTCAGCAGCTACAATGAATTGTGCCCCATTCTCTTCACTCATCTTATACCCATTTGGTTCAGGACATGGTTATTGTGTTAGTCCCCACTAGGCTGACTATGTCACACCTAGCCCAAGTATCTTTTCCTCATTTTGTGGATTCTAGTTACTGCTCATGTATCCAAGAGTACCATACTCTAAACATGTTATGCTTTGGCCAAAGACTTTAGTAACAATCCGATGAGAGGCATAGATTATACATCTCCTCGCAAGGAGTGGTAAATCTTCTGTAAGCTATTCAAACACCTTCGGCCACTTCGACTTATACCTAATCATCCAAGATCCACATCTCCTCGGAGATGCTTGCTTAAGATGTCAAAGCATAAGTCTCTATAACCAAGATGACTTGAATATCGCAAGTCGAAGGAACATCGCACTTAAGCTGCAGTAAGGACTTCATTGACATATCTGTATATGTAGAGAACCTTATGAAGTCTTACAGCTGGTCACTCAAATGAACTAGTTACCATAACTAGCATCCACGGCTAACTCCGGACATCCCTATATCTCCAGCCAGTGAGAAATAGCTACTTGGATTAACCAAAGAGTATAACTCATGCTAGTCTCAATAGAGTTGATGGTTTCTGAATGCATCAATTCATTGACTAGGGATAATTCCAATACATCACAATTACACATGTAGAGATATTCACTAGTTTTGATCCAATCACAAATTCTCTTATGCTGTGAATCGTATTGTGGACATTCAGTAAATGAGTTTAAGATCCAATCAAATACATGAAAACATATATACTCAAATAGTGAATCTTCATTTATCAAATAAATGGTACAACTATAAGGCGATTGCCTTAGGACATCTCTCATATATAACTAACAAGCTCCCACTTGTCCTAATGTCAATCATCACAGTATCCAATACCATAAGCTCTAACATGACCGTCAAACTTACTTTGAGGTAAGACCTTAGTTAAAGGGTCCGTTAAGTTCCTTTCAGTGGAAATCTTCTCAATTTATATTTCCTTCCTACTAATGATCTCTCTGATCAGATGATAGTGGTGAAGCACATGTTTGGATCATTGATGAGACCACACCAAGTTCATAGATGAACTTCTTGATCCAAACTGCTTTCTTTGTTGCTTTCGAAGCTGCAATGTATTTTGCCTCAGAGGTAGAATTCGCTACAGTGTCTTGCTTAGAACTTTTCCAACTTATTGCGCTTCCATTCAAGGTGAATACGTACCCAGACTGAGACATAGAATCATCCTTGTCTGCCTAGAAGCTGACATCCGTATACCCATGTATTACCATATCACCTTTTCCATATATTAGAAACACATCCTTAGTTCTTCTCAAGTACTTAAGGATTGTCTTAACAATCTCCCAATGATCCATTCCTGGATCAGACTGGTATTTGCACATGACACTCAGAGCATACGATATATCGGGCCTCGTACATAACATAGCGTACATGATAGATCCTATTGCGGATGCATAGGAAATCTTACTCATGTAAATCCTCTCATCTTCTGTGTGCTAACACATAGACTTCGAAAGGTGTGTCCCATGCCTGATGGGAAGGAAACCTTTCTTGGATTCTGACATGGTAAACCTCTTTAACACTCTATCTATATATGTAGACTGTGAAAGACCAAGCAACTGTTTCGATCTATCTCTATAGATCTTAATCCTGAGGATGTAGGTCGGTTCTCCCAGGTCTTTCATGGAGAATGTTTTGGATAACCAAATTTTGACCAACTGTAAGACAGATATATCATTTTCTATAAGTAATATGTCATCGACATACAACACTAGGAACACGACTGCACTCCCAATAACCTTTTTGTACACATAGGGTTCGTCTGGATTTTGTGAGAAATCAAACCTTTTGATTGTCTCATAAAAACGAATATTCCAGCTCCTGGATGCTTGCTTCAGTCCATATATGGACCGTCAAAGTTTTCATACCTTGGTTTTATCAACCGATGTGAAACCCTCAGGTTGTATCATATACACGTCCTCAAGTAGGTTTCCATTAAGGAAAGTCATTTTCACATCCAGCTATCATATCTCATAGTCATAATGAGTCGCTATGACTAGGAACATCCAAATGGATTTAAGCATAGCTACTAGTGAATAGGTCTCGTCATAATCAACACCTTGCTTTTGAAGATAGCCTTTCGCCACTAATCTAGCCTTATAGGTAATCACATTACCATCCTTGTCAATTTTCTTCTTGAAAACCCACTTGAACCCTATAGGCTTAATGCCTTCAGGTGGGTCCACCAAGTTCTAAACTTGATTTTCAAATATGGAATCCATTTCCGACTTCATGGTTTCAAGCCATTTGTCCCTTTCTGAACTTTTCAGAACTTCTTCATAACTGGTAGGCTCTTCATCAATGAGTAATATGTTGTTCGATTCACTCACGAGAAATCTATATCTCTTAGGAATGTTGTGTCTTCTACCATATCTACGAAGATGTGGTGTTATAATAGGTTCAGTCGATGGCTCATCACTATGAGTTATCGGTTGAGGTGCTTGACCAGGTATCTTATCAATGTCTATTGGAGTCTCTTGAACCTACTCAAGTTCAACGCCACTCCCACTGTTTTCTTGCAAGAGAAACTCTTTCTCTAGAAACACAACATGCCTTGAAACAAACACTTTTTGTTCCATAGGGTGATAGAATTGGTAACCCCTCATTTCCTTAGGTTATCCAATAAATAAACATATATCAGACTTAGCATCTAATTTTTCTGATACAGTTCGTTTCACATAAGCAAGACAACCCTGTTGAGGATTTGGTAGCCGCTAGAGGGGAGGGTGAATAGCGTTTTGAATGTGTCGATGGAATTCGTTCATGATTACGTCTACAAATCGTGTTAGTGCGCAACGGAATAATAATAATAATAACAATACACAAGACACAATCACAAATACTACACAAAATATAACATGGTTCGGAACCAAACGGTTCCTACTCCATGGATCGAGCTCTAAAGAGCTCTAGTGATTCCACAAACACCACTAAACAATAAACTCCATCTCGACAATACGTCGGAGGCGGAGAAACTCGTACAATAACTCTTACAATAGTAAGAAACAAATACAAGCAAGATACAATAATAAAATGCAATTACAAGTAAAGAAAACAACTTTACAAGAGCTTTAGGATTGCTTGCTTGTTGATCACTTGAACTGTGCTTGAAGACCCTGATTTGCACCAGCAAATCGCCTAAAAAATGCCCAAGAAATCACTGCTAAAATCCCTCTTCCGAGATGCTTTTATAACCTGTAATTGGGCTGAAGTTTTGCCTATCAGTCGACTGCTCAGGACCATCAGTCGACTGATGCCACTATTATCGTGAGACAACGACTACATCCATGGTGGAAAAATTCAACGGATACACCAATAGTCGACTGACCAAACCCATCAGTTGACTGATGTCTCAACCAGTTGAGTGGTTGGACTGATCACTCGACTGGAGAACATTCTCTGAAATTCGACCATCGATCGATCACCTTGATCGGCCGATCGCTGCTCGCAGCAATGATCGCCCACCTCGCGATCGATTGCTAGGACACTTTCTGCAGTCAAACCCTAGTTGACTCACACCAGTCGACTGATACACCTCAAACATGAGGTTTTAACCTCAAACATGAGGTTTAACCCAAGTATGGTGCCCCCATACTTGCTAGACCACTCGTAGCCTAGACCTAAGCCTTCTAGCCACCTCCGTCAGCCTCGCGCCTATCGGATCCCTCTAAGTCATCCATGACTTGTTCATCCATACGCTAGCTTTCAGGTGCTTCCATCGGCTATGTCATGCTAACGGTGTCTACACCGCCAAGGCACATTGGACTTGCACTACCAAGACTCCGCTTGGACTTTACGCCGCCAACCATTGGACTTATGCTGCCAAGACTTCACCCTTGGACTTTATGCCGCCAATATCAAACCACTTGGGCTTTCCAAATGCCAAGACTCAAGCTTGGACTTTCCCAATGCCAAGTGTTCCACTTGGACTTTCCATGCCAAGTACCCATGACTTAGACTTTCCATGACATGGTCAACCCTAGTCATCCGTCAAAATCCCCCTCGAGTCAAACTCGAGTCCGGTCAATCATGACCCGGGTCGATTGAACCAACAATCTCCCCAAAACATTATCAGACATCAATGTCAAATCTTCATGTTAAATATCAAAATATCGCTCGAGTCAAACTCGAGTCCGGTCAATCGTGACCTGGGCCGATTGCACTAATAATCTCCCCCTTTTTGATGTTTAACAAAAACACATACCTTTGAGTTATAACACTAACTCAAATCTTCTTACCAATTATCCCAAATTGGTAATCCCATAAATTCTCCCAAACATTCTCCCCCTTTTTGACTAACATCAAAAAGGTACTCTCCAAGGAGGTCAATGTCTCATATCCCAATGAGATCTTACAATCTTCCCCTTGGTCCAAAAATATCTATGATGCCTACACTCTTCCTAGTGATAAGTCCCATATCACTTAAGAGAGGCAATCCTACAAACTCTCCCAATTTCCAAATTGGGTATCTCAAAATCCCATTTTCCCCCCTCATGAGGAAAAATAACATCCATCATCCCATGATGGATACCTCCCCCTAAAGGTTTGCTCCCCCTTGACCATTGCACCAACAATGCCCTTGGGAAGTCCCTAAGCCAATAGGAACTCTAAACCATAAAAAATAAGGTTCAAAGTTCAACATTGGACTTTCCAACCCCTTAAATTTGATACATCACCCTAACAACTCTCCTAATCCATATCCAATAGATTTTCACCCTTTATAATGTTTCCCAAAGCATATCCTAGGGTTAGGAGTGGTTAGGGAACTTTACCGTAGTTGAAAACGGGCTAAACAACCTTGTTTTTTCCAAAATTATCTTGGCAGTCGACTCTATCAGAAATCAGTCGATTGTCGTGCTCATCAGTCGACTGCCATCAGGCGGCAGTCGATTGATAACTGAAAATTTCAATTTTTAGTTATCAGAAATGAAATTCATAAATTCATAAATAATTATACGTAATTCAAAAAATCATGAAATTTCATACATATAATACTTATAACTAATACAATGGGTGAAAAATGTTAAAAAAATAGTTTACCCATTAAAATAGGAGATTGATACAAAGTTCAAAAGTGAAGAAAAACTTCAAAGTTTTAGCTCACTTTGTATCAACTTCATCAATGGTGATTGCTATCAAAAGATAGACTTCACCAAGGTTTTCTAAAATGATTTTAAAATTGTTTTAAAACCTTATATTGGATCATATTCTTTGGGCTTAATGTACATGGCTTGAACATAAGCTTTCCCAATGATCCATAGCATGATTTTAAATGAGTTTGAGTTCATCTAGATGCAAAAACTATGCACCTTGAACTCAACTCATATCCTATTATCTCACATGTATCTAAGGTGTATAAATACACACACAAGTCAATGTGATTGTGAGATGTGGGTTGTGTTCTCCTAATCTAGGGTTTCATACATTTTCTAAGGCAACCCTACTTGATTCCCTTATACATGGGACTTCAAGTCATGCCAATTTGTCCTTACTTAAATTAAATGCATGAATGATCATGGAATTAATGATGATATAAATAAATACATGCTCATAATCATGATGTCATGGCATAAGATGGAATTTAAGCATACATGACATTTAAAACATAACCTCAACATGATCATGACATATTAAATGATTAAAAATAGATATGATGTCATGGCATGTTATATGGAAAATCAAGCATGGTAAATAAAAATATAAGGTATACAATACCTAAATTTTAATATTTGTTGCCATTGGTTATAATTAAGTATATTTTGCCATATTGCTACTAATCCCCCAAGTGTGCCAAAAACCCAAAATGACACACTAAGACCTCTAAACCTAAACTGTGCCAATTTGATTGACTTCTCATAATTCCAAAAATATATTGACACATCCTAAAATCTTTTAGGATTTAAGATCAAATTTATTTCCAAGGTATCCATAACCTTGAAAGTATCCTAAAGTGCCAACTTTGCTATGGTTGGGTTAGCTACCCTTCCAATCAAGGTTGACATATCTAAACCCATCTAGCGTGAGTCAATCACACTCATAGGAACTCAAAACCTATTTGAGCTCCTTGGGTTAATTAGGTATTCCTTAGGAATGACCTCCCTAGATACCTTCCTAATGACCCTTCTAGGCTTGTTAGCCTTGGTCATTTGGGTCTTGCCTAGGTTAACTCTAGGGGTGACTCTCCTTGTAACCTTCTTAGTGGCTTCCCTAGGTTTCTTCGAAACCCTAGCCACTAGGCACATACCTTGGTTACCCTTAGGGATGACTTCCCTAGTAACCTTGGTCTTCCTAGACCTAATTTGAGTTCCATAATCAAATAGAACATTATGGTAGGTCTTTTTGGGCTTAAGCTTGCCCTTGGATGGTTCTTGATTTTTAGGTCTTTGACTTTGACCATTGGACCTAGATTTTTGATCATTTGACCCTTTAAATTGATTTTGTATATTCCTAAGGGTCTTCTCTAATTTCTCAAGCCTTGACCTCAAGGCTTGATTTTCCTTTTCTAATTGCCTAATTTTTGAATTTTGATTTAATCTTTGGGCATTGTTCTTTCTAGGCATATGCCTAGTCCATTTGGGGTTAAAACCTAGGTGGTCTTCAATTTTTCTAATAGATGTCTTAGGTAAAATATTTTTAGGGACATTAGTCCCAAATTTCTCATTATTCCTAAGGTTGACCTTCTTAGCTCATAAGCAATACTCCCTATTCCTAGCATGCTCTTTATGATAAATTGCAAGATTTCTAAAGTTATTTCTAGCATGCTTTTGCCCATAATTTAATGAAAGAGCATTATTTAGATATACCTTAGGGTTTGCCTTAAAGGCTCCCCCTACATGTGATTCTCCCTTTTTAGTCTTCTTCTCCCCTTTTGGGCATTGCCTCCGGTAATGTCCCAGTTGTCAGCATTTAAAGCATATTACGAGCTCCTTGGTCTTCTTGGTGGGGACACCGACATCCTTTGACTTTTCTTGACTTTTAGGCGCTGGTGGACTTTTCTTGACCTTCTTTGGGAACTTGCTCTTATAGTGCCCAAACTCCCTACACTCAAAATACATTATATGAATTTTATTATTAACACATATGTTTGAGTTACCTAGGTCCATGGTGGAAGCCGAAGTTTCTTCTTCACTTCTTCCGGAGGTTGAAGTGACTTCTTGCTCTTGCTCAGGTGTGGGAATTATAATCTCCTCCCCCTCAATCCTAGAGGTGGAGGCTTCTTCCACCTCTTCTTCCTTCTCGGATGTTGATTCTCTATCAACTTTCGAATCCTCACTTGCTTGTGAGGATAATATGCTTGCCTCCTCGGTCTTCTCCAATTGAGCCGATGAGCACTCTTGTTCTTTGGGCTCCTCATGGAGTCTTGCCACTTGGCTCCATAGCTCTTTGGCATCCATGTGTTCACCTAAGCTACATAATATGACATTAGGAAGAAAATCAATAATAAATTTTGCTACCTTCTTATTTTTCTCGAATCTTTGGAGTTTTTCCTCACTCCATCTCTTCATCTTGAGGAATCCTCCTTTGGGTCCTCTTGGGTATTGGAATCCTTTCATTAAGATGGATCATTCCTCAAAATCCCTCATCATCAAGAAGTCTTCAATCCTTGCCTTCCATTGGTTGAAGCCCTCTCGTCCATAGAAAGTATATGGGATTGGGGTGTTGATGTCCCAACCCAAATTCTCTTTAATTTCCATCTTGTTCCTCTTCACCCTCTAGCATCTTGGCTCCGGGTTGTTAATCCGTAGAAGAGCCCCGGGCTCTGATATCAATTGTTGAGGATTCGGTAGCCGCTAGAGGAGGGGGGGGGGTTAATAGCATTTTGGATGCATTGATGGAATTCGTTCACGATTGCGTCTACAAATCATTTTAGTGCGCAACAGAATAATAATAACGGCTACAAACCTCTGACTAAGTCACTCTGACTCATCTTGTGGATGAGTCTTGGGTGTGAGTGACCGAGTCGTCGGTGCCACAACCATGATTCCTCTTGCCGTGTCATAAGACACTTAGTTGAGGAGTTAGTTAAGTTAATAGTGTAAATGTTGTTATTTCTAGTTCCCTTAAGAATTGTTTTAGAGGTTTCGTTTGTATTAATTACGCATTCATTTTCTAGAAATATGACCTTATAGTTATTATCACACAATTGGCTTACACTGAGTAGATTATATTGAAAATTTTCTACTAATAAAACGTTTTGAATGACAAAATTTGAGTTAAGCTCAATATCACCTGATCCGATGATTTTGAGCTTGCCGTTATTTCCGAAGGCTACCGATCCTTGTCGTTTGAATCGAAGCTTCGAAAACTTGAGTTGATCCCCGGTCATGTGTCGGGAGCAACCACTGTCCAACATCCATTGATCCTACACGCAAGGTACTTGGATCGGATATTGGATTTATTAAAGATTAGTTGAAAATTATTAACCTAAATCATCTCACCCATGTCTACATGATCAAACACGTTAACCCTATATGTTCTTGTGAGATGACTTCCAATTTTACTTGATTTAAATTTAATGACTTAAACACTTGTCAACCTTGCGTTAGATTCGGATTTGACCTTAGGCTTATGAAGTCACTTTTTCAAGATCATGGCTTCCAGGTCGTGGCGAGGCACAGAGACCTTCTTTGATCGGAACAACGATCACTTCCTTAGACAAAGCCATTTTCAAGAAAATAGTAACTTGACTCACCTAAGACCACTTCCTGGTCTAACTAGTCAAGGATACGACGAGGTAGCTTCAGCTAGTTCCACTCGGTCAAGTGAACCGAACTAGATACGCCTTATCTAGCTCGAATACATGAGACTCCGTTTTCCTAGCATACTATCATCTCGCCGCGTCCTGGTACTATGTTATCAAGTGTTGACGAGTTATAGTCCTATCTAACCATTCTAAAAAAAATCAAACTAAATAAAAACCTAAGCATGCAATTTCTAAGTTAAAACACAAACAAATTTCCTACTAGCTCCCCCTAGACCGTTGAATCGATTCGGTCTCTCCACATAGTGGATTTGATCCTTGGGAACCCAGTACTGGTTTGATCCTAAGTTTGAAATCAAGGTGGTCTTAGGGACCCATGCTTGGACACATTTTTTATGTCGACTTACAATCGACATATACGACTTATTGGTCGTGTTTGAGCTAAACCCTAGCCCGGCCTTATTGTACACGACCCTTTGCGATCCAAGTAGGAGGTCAAGTCCTTTGGATCCCAAAGTAAACCTTTCCAACATATTCCTAAGATCTTCGACTTGACTCTTCAAGAGTGAGTTCTCAACTTCGAGTTTTTCAACTTGAGTTGAGTCCTTCTCTTGAACTCGACTAGTCGAAGAGCTTAGGGAGACCTCGTGTTTGAGGAGTTTAACTTCCTCAACTAGGGTCTCGACCTTGGACTCGGACTTAGCTAACTTTCTATTTAAAAACTTAATTGCACTATAAAGTGTAGTAATGAGAGACCGACTTACCTTGAGTGTATCTTTTGAACCGGATGCGTATTCATGGCTTGTCTTGAATAGTGCTTCACAGTCCGACTCGTCTTCGATTTCCGATTCAAGTTCCGGTTTCGATTCCGTCTCTGATTCCACCGGTTTATCCATGAGGACTCGATCATCATCTTCTTCCTCGGAAGCTTCTTCCCAAGTAGCGTTGAGTGCCTTTTTGTGTTTCGGTGCCTTGCTCTTGAGTTTTGGGCATTCGGACTTGATATGTCCAAACCTGTTGCATTCATAACATCTAATATTTGAACTTTTAGGCTTACCTTCGTTGGGTCGAGTGACGGTTCATTTTTGTCCCTTGACTATCCTCCGAACTAGGTTGACTAGTTCAGCCTCCATTTCCGAGTCGACCTCCGAATCCGACTCATCCTCTTCTTCCTTCGGGGGTGGCTTGCTAGCGGTTTTTTTCTTTGAACCTGCAAATAGTGTTATACCTTTCTTGGGTTCCGAGTTAGACTGCTCATGAAGTTCGAAATCAGAAAAAAGTTCATCTAACCTAAGTTTAGAAAGATCCTTGGAAACCTTGTAGGCATCGACTATGGATGCCCACAAGGTAGTCCTCGGAATAGAGTTTAGGACATACCTTATAAGGTCGCGGTTTTCGACCTTTTGCCCGATTGCATGTAGATTGTTGACTATGTCCTGGACGCGGGCGTGGAGTTGCGTTACCGTTTCATGTTCTTGTATTTTTAGATTATATAATTTATTAAATAAAAGGTCGCGCTTACATACCTTGGCTTCATCGGTCCCTTCGTGTAGCTCCACTAGCTTTGTCCAAAGGTCCTTTTCGCTGATGAAGGGGCCGACGCGATTTAACTCCTCCTTGGACAAACCGCATTGGAGGATTTGTGTTGCCTTGGCATCGGCTTCGACTTGTCGTTTTGTCGCAATGGTCCATTGGTCATAACCCAAGGATTCACCCACTTTGTTAGTCGGAAGTGTGAAACCCGTTTGGATTATGATCCACATCTCGATTTGGGTTTTGAGAAAGCATTCCATCCGACCTTTCCAGTAACGGAAATCATCTCCATTGTAAAACGGAGGTCGGACGGTGCTAAAACCCTCGAGATGGGCCATTTGGAAGGGAAACCTTGCACAAAAAATACAAAAAAAAAACACGAAAAAGGTTCCAAGACTTTGCCTTGGATTAGTAATGTGGGAGAAAAATTTAAATGAACGAAAAAAAAATCTGTAAAAAATGCTAGATTGGTGGTTTCACCAAATCTAAGCGCCCTCGGCTCTGATACCAATTGTTGGATCAAAGCGGTTCCCTAGATGGGGGGGGTGAATAGCGAAAAACCTTTTTTTTCGAGTTCGTATCAAAACAATTAAGTGCAGCGGAAAGATAAATGAAACAAAAAGAGACAAGATATTTTTTACTTGGTTCATAGCCTTCGGCTACTACTCCAAGGCCCTAACGGTCCTAGACCATGTACGAAGGGCAATTCACTAAAACACTCCTCCTCATTGGAGGAAGGAGTTTGACGATTACAAAAACCTTCGATGCAAAAAGATAGAGAGACAAACCCTCTCTTCTATTTAAGTAAAATGCAATGATAGAAAACCTTGATTAAAAAGAATTGCAATATTGAAAGCAATAACAAAGTAAGATTATACCAACAACTAGAAAAAAAGAACTTAAGCTAGGGTTGTTAGCAGCACTTCGTTGTTGTAGAGTCGTCGGAAAGTCGCAGCGTTGCGGAGGCTTTTGAGCACTTAGAATTGATGAAGAAACCCTAGGTTAGGACCTCCTTTTATAGCCTTTGAGCCCCTTTTCGAGAGGAACCCTAGCCAATCATATTTGAGCACCACTCCCCTTGAAATTTGGTGATAAGCCTTGACTGTCGATCTCTGACCATCACGATCGATGGCCATCATCGGGCCGATCGATGGCAAAGATTTGGCCGAGTGCTAACCTCCGATACCGATCGATTGACGGCAATGAGTCCTCCAAGCCGGGTCAAATGGATCCACGCTTGCTGCAAGTCAAAGTTTGCTCAACAAAAACATAATTTCGATAGTCGTCGACTGTCCGATCTCGACCTAGACCATCTATAGGATGTCTTTGGTCAGATCTACGCTTAAGATCATCCCCATAAAGAGGATACGACCTCACTTATGCTCACACACACACGAGCTTACCTCGATACTTACTATGTCGCTTTCGCTTCCGGCCTTCCATCCGATTCCTTCGGCTCCCTCTGAAGTCACTCGAGTGTCGCCCGACCACCGCGGTTTCCTCCGGGTGTCGCTAGCCTTCATCTCTAGCTATAGCAATTTTCTGCACACTCGATTCAGCTCGTGAGATAACGACATGAGCTTAACTGTGTATCATTTGCTATAATCAAAAGTCAGGTTCGACTTAGGTGCCTACTCGACCAACAGCATGCGGTGCAAATGACATGGTCACCCCTGACGCCAGTCAGCCGCCTCACACGCGATGGTGAAGTTGAGTGGGTAGGGCTATGACAATTGTGCACTCTGCCATCACTACTCCTGATCAGTAACCGAGTGGACAGGATGCTGTCGGAGTACACCTATCCTCTTGCCCCAAACAGAGTGGGGGAGCAAAGCTCTCATCTCCCGGTGTCATAGACCAGAGGAGGGATCCCTGCCCGCTACCACGCTGCCTCATCGCTACCCATGAGCGGACCAGCGGAGCCTGACAGAGCAACTGCACACACCCTCCTGATGTACCACTAACCCATGAGTGGCAGCGTGTGCAAACCATGTAACTAGCTGCGGGCTCAACTATAAAGGAACCCTATCTAGCCAGCATGCAATCATGCAAGATGGTGCATGATACTAAAGCATGTAAATCCAACTAAAATACATATCCGAATAATATGCACAACCAATAAGTACATATCAATGATCCTAGTAAAACAGGGAAGATATCACTATAAACTGATCCAATGCATGTATCAAGTAGGCACAATAACATACTAGGCATATAAACATGAAAATTATTGCAAGCTATCCTAACTAGCATATCAACATGACTATATCTAAGAGATAAGTCAAAATACCCGCCTGATAAAATGCCCGCAAAATGAAACGAAATCGTCACAACCGTGGACCTGCCTCGTGATAGAAACTTGCATATAGCATAACTATTGTTAAGCACCAAAAATGAAATCCACCGTCAAATCGAATACTTAATCAATTTTTCTACATAACCAATTAACTCAAAGTAAATCCATCAAATCCAAGCACACGACAACGTGCTAAATTACTACTATGTATCCCCAAGTAGACCCTCAACCCGTAGGTCACAAATTGTGATTAACTCTTCAATCCAAGAACATATCCTTGCAATTAATCTCACCATGATCAATACTCATCATATGAAAATATTATCCATCTCACAACCCAGAATTTATCCGAAATCAACAACCCAGCCAACCATAGATCACTAAGAACTAACTCACACCCAAATCATATAACCAAAGTACAGACAACCACTGTCAATAATCTGTAATTAAATTAAAATCATCCTGTATGTAATCCAACCAATCAATCACAGCCATCCCCATTGCAGCAATGGAATTTAACAATATCCTAAATAAATCCTTCATTTTCCTCAAGCCTAATTCACAACTCCACAACAATATACAGAATATCTCACCGATCAGAAGTATAAATCCAACCTAACCCTAGGTGACATACACACAACTCAACCAAACCTTACCTCAAACTCGATCCAACCCTTGGATCCCACAACTTGGCACCTACAATCCACTTACAGCCATTAACAGCCAACACAACCCGTTCTATTCATCGGAACAACCCAATCTATTCATGACCCAACAAGCCACTCCCAAATCCATCCACCATTACCACAACACAACCACTCAAAAATCTAACAATTTTACAGCTAAAAGAGAGGCTAGATCAAACTTACCAGCCTTGGAAATTTCTCGGCAGCCCTCTTCCTCCTATCTTTTATTCACCGACGCCGGATCACTGCCCCTATTGACAAATCAAGCTCAGTGAAGGAAATATCTCATCTTAAACCTAGATCTTGTCTAAAGTAAGGAGGAAATCAACACTTACCTATTCTTGATGACAATCGGCCGTGGAACCCCGCACCCAGCAGCCCTCTGCTGCAGCGACCATGTCGTCATTCTAATCATGCAAGCGATCGGTGAGATCCCAGAAAAGAGGCACCAAGGAACCACTGACCGGAGAGTTTAACCGTCACCGACGCAACCTCCCTGCCACTCGCGTTCGCTGTCAGCTCGTCTATGGGCAGTGTCAAGGCCGGTCGCCGCCACTGGCCCCGAGGAAGAAGGAACAAGAGGGAGAAAAGGATGGCTGGCTGAGAGGCAGAGGTGCGGCGGGGAAGGAAATCGCCAAGAACTACTCGCGAGCGAGAAACTGTGGCGGCGAGTGAGGAGGAAAAGAAAGGGAAAATCGCGAGAGGCGTGGGGTGCGTGCGACGGGGGAAGAAAAATAAAAATAGAGGAAGTTTAATAAAACTTAACCTAGGTTTGATATTTATATCACTTGGGTTAATTAATCCCATTTAACTCCTCAACAGACTTTATCAAAGCCTATTAAATCTTTCCCCACAAACTGATCATTAGAAATTTAATTTAAACCCAACGAAATTTCTAAAAATATCTGAAAATTTTCATAGGGTATTTTTCCTAATTAACCAGTATTATTTATTTTTCAATATTTTACAATAAGCAATACAATGGGTGAAAAATATTAGAAAAATATTTTACCCATAAAATATCAAAATTGATACAAAGTTCAAAAGTGAAGAAAAACTTCAATGTTTTAGCTCACTTTGTATCAACTTCATCAATGGTGATTGCTATCAAAAGATAGATTTCACCAAGGTTTTCTAAAAGGATTTTAAAATGATTTTGAAAACCTACATTGGATCATATTCCTTGGGCTTAATGTACATGACTTGTACACAAGCTTTCCCAATGATCTACCATCAAGGTAAGATGAGTTTTAGTTCATCTAGATGCAAAAACTATGCACCTTGAACTTGACTCATATCATATCATCTCACAAGTATCTAGGGTGTATAAATACACACACAGGTCAATGTGATGTGAGATGTGAGTTTTATTCTCCTAATATAGGGTTTCATGCATTTTCCTAAGGCAACCCTACTTGATTCCCTTATAAGTGGGACTCCAAGTCATGCCATTGTCCTTAAATCGATTTTAATTAAATTAAATGCATGAATGATCATGACATAAATGATAGCATAACAAAGCTTGGCCAATGATCATTATGTCATGACATATGATATAATCTAAAAACACATGACATTAAACCTTAATCCTACACATAATCATGACATATAAATGATAAAAATAAACATGATATCATGACACATAAAATGTATAGGTATAATAATACCTAAAACTTAGTATTAATTGCCATTTGATATAATTAAGTACATTTTGTCATATTACCCAAATTTCCCAAAATGTGCCAAAAACCCAAAATGGCACATCAAGACCTCTAAACCTATATTGTACCAATTTGATTGATTTTTCATAATCCTAACAATGTATTGGCACATCCTAAAATCCTTTAGGATTAAAATCTATTTCCAAGGTATCCATAACCTTGAAAATATCCTAAAGTGCCAACTTTGTTATGATTGGGTTAGCTACCCTTCCAATCAAGGTTGACACACCTAAACCCATCTAGCGTGAATCGATCACGCTCTTAGGAACCCAAAACCTATTTGAGATCCTAGGGTTTATTAGGTATTCCTTAGGGATGAGCTCCCTAGATACCTTCCTAATGACCCTTCTAGGCTTGTTAGCCTTGGTCATTTGGGTTTTGCCTAAGTTCACTCTAGGGGTGACTCCCCTTGTAACCTTCTTAGTGGCCTCCCTAGGTTTCCTTGAAACCCTAGCCACTAGGCACACACTTTGGTTACCCTTAGGGATAACTTCCCTAGTAACCTTGGTCTTCCTAGATCTAGTTTTAGTTCCATAGTCAAATGGAACATTGTGATAGGCCTCCTTAGGCTTAGGTTTGTGATCCAAACCTTTCTTGCCCTTGGTGGGACCTTGCTTTCTAACCCCTAAGTGTTGACTTTTAGATCTAGACCCTTGACTTTGACCATTTGACCCCTTAAATTGGTTTTGTATAATCCTAAGGGTCTTCTCTAATTTTTCAAGTCTTGACCTCAAGACTTGATTTTCTAATTCTAATTGTCCAATTTTTTATTTTTCATCTATTCTTTGGACATTGTTCTTTCTAGGCATATGTCTAGAACTCTTGGGAGTAAAACCTAGATGGTCTTCAATTCTTCTAATAGATGCCTTAGGTAAAATATTTTTAGGGATATTAGTCCCAAATTTCTCCTTATCCCTAAGGTTGACTTTCTTAGCTCCTAAACAATATTCTCTATTTCTAGCATGCTCTTTATGATAAATTGCAAGAGAATAAAAATTCCTAGCATGCTTTTGCCTATAGATTAAAGTAGAAGCATTATTGAATTTTACTTTAGGGTTTACCTTAGAGGCTCCCCCTACATGTGTAGCTTCTCCTTTTCTCCTAGGGCATTGGCTCCTATAGTGTCCCGATTGTCGGCATTTGAAGCACACCACGTGCTCCTTGCCCTTCTTGGTGGGGACTCCGACTTCATTTGACTTTTCTTGTCTTTTAGGCGCCGGTGGAGTCTTCTTTACTCTTTTCGAACACTTTCTCTTATAGTGCCCGGATTCCCTACACTCAAAGCATATTATATGATTTTTATTTTTAATTAACATGCTCGAGTTACCTAGATACATGGTGGAAGCCTCTTG
Source organism: Wurfbainia villosa (assembly GCA_025175895.1). Lineage (NCBI taxonomy): Eukaryota > Viridiplantae > Streptophyta > Magnoliopsida > Zingiberales > Zingiberaceae > Wurfbainia > Wurfbainia villosa. Next base: position 41,226,053 of record CM046006.1, read on the forward strand.
AGCTTGCTCTTCCTTTCGACTGGATGTAGATGTCTCCTCTTGAAGTTGCTCCGGTGTGGGAATTCTCTCCTCCCCCTCAATCCTAGAGGTGGAGGCTTCTTCCACCTCTTTCACCTCCTCTTCCACCGATCCGGAAGTTGACTCCTCTTCAACTTTTGAATCCTCACTTGCTTGTGAGGATGATGATGGTTCTTCCTCAGCTTCCTCCTCTTCTTGAGCTGATGAACATTCTTCTTCTTCTACTTGTGCCAAGTGAGGCTTCTCATGGAACTTGATCAATTTGTCCCATAGCTCCTTGGCATCTTGAAATTCACCTAAGCTATACAAAATGTCATTAGGTATCAAATCTTCTAAAAGTTTTGTTACCTTGACTTCGGTCTTGAATTTTAGGCGTTGCTCTTGGGTCCACCATTTTAACTTGAGGACTTCTCCCTTCTTATCCCTAGGAGGTTCAAAGCCTTCCATGACAATGAACCAATTCTCTATGTCCATCGTCAAGAAGGTCTCCATTCTTTCCCTCCATGCCGAAAAATCTTCTTGGTCGTATGGTGGCGGTGTGTTGATGTCCCATCCAAGCTTTTCTTGAAATTCCATCTTCTTCCCTCTAGCGTGCTCCCTTAGTTTTTAAACTTGAAGAGCGGTCTCGCTCTGATACCAATTGTAGAGGATTCGTTCACCGCTCGAGGGGGGGGGTGAATAGCTCGTTTCGATTCTTGTTCGTCTACAAATCTCGTTAGCGTAGCGGAAATATAAATAATAGCAATAACGAAAGAGAAGGCAAACACAAATACACCAATACACAAGTATGTAACGTGGTTCAGAATCAAACGGTTCCTACTCCACGGATCGAGCTCAATGAGCTCTAGCGATGTGACCACACACCACTAATCAAGAATAACTCCTTCTCAGAACAATCCGGAGGTGGAGAAACCTTGTACAAAGATTACACTAAGTAATATAAAGTAAAATAAGCAAATACAAAAGGAATACAACAATCTATGCAAAGAAAAACTTTACAAATTCTCTTTTGAATGCTTGCTTGTTGATCGCTTGAACCGTGGTTGAAGACCCTGATTTGCAGTAGCAAATCACCTCAAGAACGTCCAAGAAATCACTGCTAAAATCCTTCCCGTCGAGCTCCTTTTATCCTTCCGTGCGACCTGGATTTTCGCTTGGAAAATCGACTACCATAAGTCCCCAGTCAACTGCCAACACTGTTGTTGTGAGACAACGGCTCGATCCACGCTGGAAAAATTCCAACGGATCTCTTGGCAGTTGACTGCCAGTGCCCGTAGCCGACTGCCCAGTCGGCTACAGAGCGTTCTGTGCTCACGGTCGAACCATTAGTCGACTGTCATCCATGGCAGTCGACTGATCAGCCCATCAGTCGACTGTCAGAGCCTTTTCAGCCATTAAACGACAATCAAACTCTAGTAGACTCACGACAGTCGAACCGACCATATTGCCAGTCGACTGCCAACCTCAACTATGAGGTTTTAACCCAAGTATGGTTCCCCCATACTTGCTAGACCACCCTTAGCCTAGACCTAAGCCTTCTCGCCACCTCCATCAGCCTCGCGCCTATCGGATCCCTCCAAGTCATCCATGACTTGTTCATCCATACGCTAGCCTTCAGGTGCTTCCATCGGCTATGTCATGCTAACAATGTCTACACTGCTAAGGCACATTGGACTTATGCTACTAAGACTCCGCTTGGACTTTACGCCGCCAACCATTGGACTTATGCTGCCAAGACTCCCGCTTGGACTTTACGCCGCCAATATCAAACCCCTTGGACTTTCCAAATGCCAAGTACTCATGACTTGGACTTTCACCGCCAAGACTACACCCTTGGGCTTACGTGGCCAATACTACACCCTTGGACTTTCCAAATGTCAACCCATGTTGGACATTTCCTTGCCAAGACCCATGCTTGGACTTTACATGCCAAGTACTCAAGACTTGGACTTTCCCTTGCCAACCCATGTTGGACTTTCCTTGCCCAGGCCCATGCTTGGACTTTTCCTTGCCAAGACCCATGCTTGGACTTTACATACCAAGTACTCAAGACTTGGACTTTCCCTTGACATGGCCAACTCCAGTCAACCATCAAAATCCCCCTCGAGTCAAACTCGAGTCCGGTCAATCATGACCCGGGTCGATTGCACCAACAATCTTTCCAACACATTAACAGACATCAATGTCAAACATCAATGTCAAACCTTTATGTCAAACATCAAAACATCTCTCGAGTCAAACTCGAGTCCGGTCAATCGTGACCTGGGCCGATTGCACCAACATCAAAATGATAGAGCACCCATATAATAAGCATATGAAAAGGCTATAACACGTACTAGGTAGTGACATATCAGGGCAGTTAAAAGCATAGAAAACTATTACCAGCTATAGTAAACGATGCACAACAATATGACAATATCTAAAGGAAGATAAGTCAAAGATGCTCGCCTGCAATGAAGAATACTCACTGTCTTTACGCCCGTGGACCTGTCTCATGACTGAAACCTGCATATAACATAATTACCATTAAGTTCTAGCACACATGACAACGATTAAATCAGATCCTACATCGCTCTTGTAACCATCTTTATCCACTCCATCAAAGATCATTTACAACCCTTCACAGCTCATGCACAACCATCATATATCAACACAATAACAGAACCCATAACCATCCCTCCGATCACACTCATTCACAACCTCCCAAAACCCACAGTTTACACAATTTCAAGGGCTTAATCCACCCTATTTGGAATCCTCTTTTTAACCCATCTCCATCCAATGTTTCATAATCGTCCAACCTTACAGAACACTATCCAGCCTGCTCCACCGAAGGAAATTCCATAACGCAGGACCTCAGCAAGTCCTCTAGAGTATGAATGGTCTGCTTAGACTGTCCATCTATCTACGGATGGAATGCTATACTAAAATGGAGTTGTGTGCCCAAAGCCTGTTGTAGACTTTGCCAGAACCGGGACGTGAATCGAGGATCTCTATCTGATATAATGCTCAAAGGAACACCATGTAATATGATGATCTCCCGACAATATAACTCTGCCATACGATCCAGAGAGTTGGTCTTCCGAATCGCTAAGAAGTGTGCGGATTTGGTTAATCGGTCAACGACTACCCAAATCACGTCATGGCCTCATCGTGTCCTAGGCAGACCCACCACAAAATTCATGGTAATGTGATCCCACTTCCACTTGGGAATAGGAATCCTCTGAAGTAGTCCGGTTGGTCTCTAGTGCTCATCCTTCACCTGTTGGAAAATTAGACATCTAGCTACAAAATCTACGATGTCTTTCTTCATGTCATTCCACCAATACAAACGCCTTAAATCTCAATACATGCAGGTTCCGCCTAGGTGGATTGCAAATCGAGAGCGATGAGCCTTCTGAATTAACTTCTCCATGACCGGGTGAGACTGAGGTACACATAATCTGCCCCGGAAATAAATAATACCCTCATTATCTCGGGTGAACTCAGTCTATTGTCCAGAGGTTATCTGACTATCAAAGAACTATAAGTGTTGATCACCGGCTTGAGCCTCTCAGACTCTCATCCTGATAGATGATTGAGCAACCATGGTAAAAAGAATGCCCTGCTATGTCGGTCCGTGCTCCTCAAGGCTCAACTTAGAGAAACCATGAATCAAATCCATGACTAAAACTCAGTAGTAAGCTAAAGTCCCTTAGGACTTCCGATGCATCGGCAACCACATTGGCTTTCCCTGGGTGGTAGTTAATGGTACAGTCATAATCCTTCAAGAACTCTATCCATCTCCTCTGTCGGAGATTGAGTTCCTTCTTCGTAAATAGATATTTGAAACTCTTATGATCAGTGAGAATCTCAAATGTAATATCATACAGATGATGCCTCCAAATCTTCAAGGAAAAGATAATAGCAGCTAACTCTAGATCATATACTGGGTAGTTTTTCTCATGCTACTTCAACTGACGAGAAGCATAAGAGACCACCCTACCGTGCTGCATTAGTACTGCGCCTAAACCCTGGAGAGACGCATCAGTATAAAGGATGAAACCATCGTCCTCTGATGACAATACCTGAATCGGTGTTGACACCAGTCTCTTCTTCAACTCCTGAAAGCTGGTCTCGTAGGCCTTTGACCACGAGAACTTCATGCCCTTCCTGATAAGGCGTGTCAATGGCATAGCAATGCTTGAGAAACCCTCAATGAACTGTCTGTAATATCCGGCTAAGCCCAAGAAATTGCTAACCTCCTGAACCAATTTCGGATGCTCCCAACTGGTGACAGCCTCAATCTTCTGGGGGTCAATTGAAATGCCTTTGCAAGAACCACGTGTCCCAAAAAACCGACTGAGGGTAACCAGAATGCGCTTTTACTAAACTTCGCATATAGTTGCTTCTATCAAAGCCTATCCAGGACAATGCGAAGATGTTGCACGTGTTCCTCTTTGGAATGAGAATAGACCAGAATGTCGTCAATAAAGACAATGATGAAACGATCTAGGAAATCCATAAATTAATGGTTCATCAAGTCCATGAATACTGCCGGAGCATTGGTAAGCCCAAATGGCATTACCAAAAACTCATAGTGCTCATATCTGGTACGGAACGCTGTCTTCTGAATGTTCGAATCTCTGACCCTTAGCTGATGATATCCGGACCATAGATCAATCTTAGAATACACTGACGTACCTTTGAGGTGATCAAACAAGTCCTCAATATGTGGCAGGGGATATTTATTCTTGATGGTGATGACGTTCAACTGCTTGTAGTCGATGCATAATCTCATCGAACCGTCTTTCTTCTTTACGAAGAGAACCGGAGAATCCCAGGGAGATACGCTAGGGCGGATAAAACCTCTATCCAAAAGCTCCTGAAGCTAGACCTTTAGCTCATCCAACTCTTTCGGGGCCATACAATAAGGAGCTTTCGATGTCATCCCCGTCCCCGAAATTAACTCAATTGTGAACTCCACTTGCCTTCTGGGAGGCAGGCCCGGTAACTTCTCTGGAAAGACATCCGGATACTCTCAGATGATAGGAATGTCCAAGATCTGAGAGTCACCACTGTCCTCGGCATTGATCAATGCCAATAGAAAACCCTGACAACCATGTGATAAAAGCTTCCGAGCCTGAATCGTAGAAATGGTCGATATACCATCGTTTCTGGTGCCAATGAAATCCCACAAGGTTTGGTTAGGAGGATGGAACGTAACCACCCTAGTCTAGAAATCCACAGTGGCATGATACACTGTTAGCCAATCCATGCCAAGTATGATGTCGAATTCGATCATGTCAAGAACCAACAAATCTACCGGGAGTATAACACTGTCGAAATCTAATGGACATCCTCTAACCTCCTGGGTGACTTCTAATTTATCCCCAGAGGTTAGAGATACCATCAATATTTTATTTGGTATCAGAGTCAGGTTCCATGTCAAGCCATGAACCTCGAACGAAGGAAGTTGAGCTCCCATGTCCAGATCAAGATAACCAGACACTAGGCAGGAAGTCCAGTTGGGTCGGGAAGACCGAACAACTGGCAAGAAGTCCAGTTAGGCCAGAGGGCTAGACAACTGTAGGAAGTCCAGATAGGTCAAGAAGACCAGATAGTTGGCAGGAAGTCCTGGTGGGTTGAGGATCGGACATCAAGAAGAGGATGTCCTTCGAGGACGGATAGCCTTGAAGGGGGGGGGTCAATGTGGTCCTTCATTTTGGGGGGGGGGGGATTGTTGGAGTATTGGGAATATAATAAAAGTCACATATTGATAAGACATGGAAAAGATCATGTGCTTATAAGATGAAAAGATATCTCCATTGGTATGAGACATTTTGGGTAAAACCCAAAAACAAAACCATGAGGGCTTAGGCCCAAAGTGGATAATATCATACCATTGTGGAGATATATGAATCTTATAGGCACCAACACAGTATCCAATACCCAAGTATCTAAGGAAATATAATGACAATCAATAACGAAGATACCTGAAGAAGATGGGGCATCGGATGCCTTCTTCTTCTTCATAGACTCAAGATAAATCTTGCAGTTTCTTCGCCAATGGCCCTCCACAATGATGGCAAGTGCTCTTTTGACCTGGTTCTGCCTTATAACCTTCTTCTTCCCTTTATGTTGTTTCTTTGATTTTATCTTAGAACCTTTCTTTGAGGAATAAACTAACAACACCGTCTTATCCTCTTGCTTCACAGAAAGCTCCACAATCTTCAGCATATTGAGGAGTTCAAGAATGGTGGATTCAAGTTTTTTTATCTGGTAGTTCATCACAAACTGTGAGTAACTCTTAGGAAAACAATGTAGAATTAAGTCAATACTTAATTCATGATCCATCACAAACATGAGTTTAGCTAATCGCTCAATGTACCCATTCATCTTTAGCACAAATTTCACCATAGTTGAACTTTCTTGCATCTTAGAGGTGAAGAGGAGCTTAGAGACTTCGAAACTTTCGGATCTCACTTGCTCATCAAACAACTCATGAAGATGAAAGACTATGGTATTGGCATCCATATTCTCGTGCTGCTTCTGAAGCTCAGGTACCATCCTAGCTAGCATGATGCAACTCGCTAGTTCAGAATTAGTCACATGTTTCTGATAGGCCAAAAATTGATCCGGAGTTGCATCATCCTTAGGACGGTTGGGAAGAGGCTTTTCAAGGATATACACAAGCTTTTCCACGTTGAGAATAATTCTCAGGTTTCTAAGCAAGTCCAAGAAGTTTGTCCCAGTCAACTTATTTGAATCCAAAATAGAGCGCAAGTTTAAAGACGTCATGATCAAGCGATTAACCTAGAAATATGAATCAAGCATATATGAGAAAGATGATTTAAAATGCATCAACATACATCTATAAATCCCATTCATTTTTTGAATTCAAAAACCCTCAAAATCAATTAAGGAGATCGTAGGTTCATCTCCGAATGGGCTGATATCCAACATAGATATGAACAACCTTGGAGAGAGTCCAACAAGCCATTTATAGCCATGATGGTAGGTATCGAATATGCCAATTACATATCACGTATATGTAACTATCACATTGTGTTATCAACTAATTGAATATTCGCACAAACATTGGGTTGTTAATACATTAACAAGTATGCATCATATGCATAGCACCCAACTTCACCTCCCTTCACATCGACCTTGGAGAGAGTCCAACAAACCGATGCTCCAAGTTAAAGCCAACCCATTAATCAAGAAATAATTTTAATAAGGTTAGAGCGCATTCAATCGTTTAGTTAGGCTTGGAGTGAGTCCAACAACCCAAACTAAAGATTGACCTCTAACTCATACCATATTAGTATTAAACTATTTCAATGTTTTGAACATGTTCAGGTTTGAGCCGGGCTTGGAGAGAGTCCAACAACTCAAACAAGAAGCGGAACTCCGGTTCTAACCAAATTAATAGATGATGTAGGCTTTAATATTGTGTAAGGGTTTTGTGGTCTCATCCTCCTTTCCATGCAAATAACCATTATCTACATGGAATGTCATGCATGACATACATATGTGCAACTAATGCATCTACATGTCATGACACGTAAGACATAATGATATACATCTAATGCAATTACATGACATACAATTATGACATGTTCAAGTAATTTTCAAATTGTTATAATTAATTTAGGAAATAAAATATGTTTGTAATTTGATTTCTCAAATCAAATCTCATAGATTAAATTAGGAAACAAATTTCCAAATCTAATAACATATTTTCTTTATGGAAAATATTAATTAAGAAAAATCAAATTTAATTTAATAAATAAATTTCCTAAATTCTGTTGGGATGTATACTAAAAAGTCTATCTTTTGTATGAACATCTTTATTTTTGAAATAAGAATCACATAATCATTGTTTGCATATTTATGATTATGCATATTGTCTAATACATTACATTGTAGATAACATGGTATGTAGTGTCAAACAGTAGATTATGTTATCAGCTCCTTGTAGAGTATAAGTAAAGGCTCACAACCTAGATGGCTTTGGACAAACCATTGGTATGGTTGTAGTGTGATTTGGTATTGGTTTGTCTTGACCATAGAATCACATTAGTACACTTTGTGTGTATTGAGCAGGACCGACTTAGAGGTGATTCGATTCATTGCTGACTACATAATCGAATCGGACCTCAGGTATTATATTGTACATGCTCTTAATCCCGATATAATAACGGGCACATATACTTAGTATTCATTTCTTTGATTTACCAATGGGCGAGATTTATAGAGTAAATCGATAGGCTCAGTAAGTTGGGAAATGATATTATTTATATGGTGTGCCATTGATTATAGGAGGAAACCATGTTCTATATATTAGGATGATGATGTCCCCTTGAGGAGCTCATAAGATTCATCATGTAAACCCTGCAGGTGGACTTGGTCCGGCATGATGATAAGGTTGAGTGGTACTACTCATGGAGTTAGATATTGATTAATTAATTGTCAGTAAATTAATTAATCGATGGACATTCGAGATCTTAAACACGGGGAGATAAATGTACAAATAATATATGGAGACCATATTAATTTATGGGGGTTGGTGAGGTAGATCAATGATAATCCTCTAGTGGAATGGACTATCATTAATGGATCAGACTTTATGTGGGCTTGATCCATTGGGTGGCCAAGATCCAACTCCTTCTCATGGACCCTATTGTAGCCTATTAAAACCTCATGAAGCATAGATCCAATGGTTGAAAACAAAACTCTAGATTCGACAGTGGAGATTAAATCTCTAGATCCGACGGTTGAGATTAAATCTCTAGATCCGACAGTTGATATTAAATCCCTAGAACCAATGGTGGAGATTAAAACAAGGCTTAAGCCTAACTCTATAAAAGGGGGGCAAAGGCATGACTTGGAGATTAGGGTTTTGCCTCTCATTAGCTTGGGCGGCAAGAAATCCTAGGAAGGCTAGGGTTTGGTTGGGCGGCTAGGGTTTGGGAGGTGGAGTGGGCGGCAACAATAGGAGAGGTTCCTTTCTTCTTACTAAGGTGTTGCCGGCACCTATCTCTCTTCCCTCTACCTTGGCCGGCGCTCAACCTATTCCTCTTCTTCTCCTTGGCCAGTGGAAACAAGAGCTAGAGATTCTTTCCTTGGAGCTTTTGGCCGGCGCCTACACTTCTATCTTCATCTCCTTGGCCGGCGGCAACCACCAAGCAAGGTAGCTTGGTGGCCGGTTCTAGATAGGAGAAGAGTTTTATTTTATGATCTTCCTTTGTTCGGTGCGAGCAAGGAAGGAAGATTGGTGATCTAGGAGGCTTCGACTTTTGGAAGATCATCGCCCACACGACGTCCAAAAGGAGGAAGGACATACAATAGAAGATCAAGAGGTAAAACAAGAGGTATAATCTTATTTATTTTGATTTGTGTTCTTTTGAATTATGTCTATAATTGTTTTTCAATTATATGCATGTTGTATGCTTTGTTTAATGGCTAAATTTTCTTGGACTCCGAATACAAACACAAAAATCGGTGATCCATACATCATCTATTCCGTGGCTATTCGAATAATAGAAGTTGGTTGCTTGAACAACAAGTTTGTTCAAGTGACTACTCTAATCGAATAGAACGATGATGAAATGGGAGCTTGGGTAATCCCTCTTGTCAAGGATAAGTTTTTTTTATCCGGGGACGTAGAAGGGATCGCCATGAACAAGCGACCGAGTTGAAGTGGGAAGTGAAGTTTCCTACCTTCAAGTGGTATTAGAGCCACGATTTTCGGTTTTGTGTGTTTAGGATTCGGTTACTTTTATGCACTTTTCATATATTGTATGTGTCGGATAATAGTAGAATGTGCATGGGTTATCTTTTTGGTTGCAGGCATAGGATCCAACTATTATGGCCATATGTGTGTATGTGATTGTATGTGTGTAATTGTATATTTGGTTGAATCCTCAAGGTTGACGAGGCTAGTATTTAATTTTTGTAATTAGATACGACATTGTTTAGCCACTCTTTTTATTTTAGTTTACTTTCGATCTAGATTTCATGTACACTCCCTCGTGGAGTATAGGATCGATGGATGTAAATTAAAATAGTTTTTTTTCTCGGCTCGGATCTCCGGATGGCTTGTACATGGCGTAGGGAGGAGTGGATGAGATGGCGATATGATGGGAGACATATTGAAGACAAAAGCCATAATAGTTGGAAAATATTTAATTTTCATATTTATTGCTTATTGTTTGATATGCATGTCGTAGGCTAGAAAATTTCTCAATTTTAAATTACTAAGTGGGAGAGAGATATTTTTATAAATTCTCACGGCCTCCATTACGATTTGACATGTGATGCAAACAAACTTGCGCGTCAGCTCTGAGTGCCTTCCTCCCCATCGAATGAGTTTGTTTGCGGATCACAAGGTCGAATATGGTTATAGGAAATTATTAAGGAGTGTGTGTACTTCCCCATCAGAAGGCACATAACCCGAGATAATTACCTTGATACCGAGTAATGGTGAACACTTAGATACAAATATAAGTATCCTCCCCATTGGAGTCACTGCTTTTATTTGTAGGGCCGAAGAGGAACCAACTATTAATTTTATTTGTCAAAAAGTTAGGTTGACAAGATAGTAAAATTAATGGATAAAATCTCCTCTTACAAATGTAGAATTCGTATATGTCCACACTATCGTGGCATACGATATTCTCGGTGTTTTGAGGTGTTGGTTGATTTTAAAATTTTATTGTTTGAGGAATCAATAATTTTTTGAAATCTAAAGTAATGATCTATGTGATTCTTAGTTTTTTTTTTCCAAAAATGACTATCAGTACACTTCCTATGATACTAAAGGAAAACAAACTTACTGTACATAATTATGTTGATTGGAAAAAGGAATCTATATATTATCTTAACTGCTGAGGAGTACAAGTATGTACTCTTCGAAGAGTGTCCTGCTAAACCTGTGAATGAGCTAGAAGTCCTTGGACATGACATAGATGGAGAAACCCAGGTCGATATCATACTCCAGCCTCTACCTAGGAGTTTTGAGCAGTTTCGCCTGAATTACAACATGAATAAGAGGTTGTATTTGTTGGCGGAGCTTCTGACAGAACTCCAGACAGCAGAGGGCCTTTTTCATCAGAGTGCTCAGGCGCAAGCCATGGTTGCCCAAAAAGTTTTCTACTTCTAAGCCGAAAGGCAAGAAGAAGAAGAAACTAGCTGGGGCAAAGGTGGAGGGAAGATCTCAGGGAGGAGTGAAGAAGCCAAAAGGCAAGTGCTTCACTTGTAAGCAAACTGGACACTGGAAGAAGGACTGCCCCAACCGGAAGCAAAACAAAGGTATATCATTTGGTCTAGTCGTTGAAACATGTTTAGCGGTGTTATCTACCGGCACATGGTGTGTAGATACGGGAGACACTGATCATGTCAGCAATACTTTGCAGGGGTTCCAGAAAATCCAACGACTAGCTGAAGGGGAGATTACCATTTACTTGGGCGATGCCACAAAGGTGACAGCTGTTGTAGTGGGAGATGTTTATTTGTCTTATGAGAAAAATAAAGTTTTGGTTCTTAAGAATTGCCTTTATGTACATTTATTTAGAAAGAATTCGATTTCGGTTTCTAAATTGTTTATGGATAGATATTCTATTTCTTTTAATGACAGAGTTGTTATAAAAAGGAATAGGGAGATTATCTATTCTAGTGCATTGATAGGAAATTTATATGCACTCGAACCAAAAGCTCCCACGATGCAAATAGAAGTTAATAACTCATCTTCTAGTTCCAATAAGAGAAAAGAACCTTCGAAGATGAACCAAACATATCTTTGGCATCTAAGACTTGGTCATATTAACCTAAGAAGAATTCAAAGGTTGATAGCTGATGGACCTCTGGGTTCATTAGTGGTGGAAGATTTCCCAACCTGCGAATCTTGCTTGGAGGGTAAAATGACCAAGAGGCCTTTTAAGGCCAAGGGGTATAGAGCCAAAGATGTGTTGGAATTGGTTCATTCTGATTTGTGTGGTCCTATGTCTATCCAGGCTAGAGGTGGTTTTGAGTATTTCATCTCTTTTATAGATGATTATTCGAGATATGGATACATTTACTTGATGTGCCGCAAGTCTGAATGCTTTGACAAGTTCAAAGAATTCAAGGCTGATGTGGAGAAACGTCAAGGTAAAAGTATCAAGACACTACGATCTGATCGTGGTGGTGAGTACCTCTTGGGAGAGTTTAGGAATTACTTATCAGAGGCTGGGATTCAATCCCAATTGTTTGCACCTGGCACACCCTAGCAGAATAGTGTAGCAGAGCGAAGGAATAGGACTCTTATGGAGATGGTCAGATCGATGATGAGTTATTTTGAGTTTCCAGATTCGTTTTGGGGATATGCTCTAGATACAACAGTGCATATTTTAAACTTAGTACCATCTAAATCAGTGTCTTCTACTCCCACAGAATTGTGGACTGGGCGAAAGCCTAGTCTAAGACATAATCGGATTTGGGGGAGTCCAGCACATGTGCTGAAGGCAGATGCTGGTAAGTTGGAACCTCGTACAGAAGTGTGCATGTTCGTTGGCTATCCTAAAGGAATGAAAGGTGATTTGTTCTATAGTCCTAGAGATCAGAGGGTGATCATTAGCACGAATGCCAGATTTCTAGAGGAAGACTATGTAATGAACCACAAGTCCATTAGTAAGATTTTTATGGAGGAATTAAAAGGGGAAGTCACTTCTTCAATACCACCGGTACAAGAGGATATACCACAAGTCACTGCACCGCGTGTCACAGAGCATACATAGGTGATACCTCGTCATAGTGTGAGGGTTGTGAGACAGCCTGATAGATTCATGTTCTTGGGAGAATCTTCTGATTTGGTCCCTGGCGAACATGAAACTGATCCCTGGACATATGACAAGGCAATCCAAGATAAAGATGCGGTATCTTAGCAAAGTGCAATGAATGCTGAGATTGAATCTATGGATTCAAATCAGGTCTGGGAGCTAGTAGAACCACCCGATGGTGTAAAAACCATTGGTTGCAAGTGGATCTACAAAAGAAAGATAGGAATAGACGGGAAGGTTGAGACCTTCAAAACAAGGATTGTTGCGAAAGGGTATACTCAGAAAGAGGGTATCGATTATGAGGAGACTTTTTCGTCGGTAGCCATGCTTAAGTCTATCCAGATTCTCTTATGCATTGCTGCTCATATGGATTATGAGGTATGGCAGATGGATGTCAAGACAACTTCCCTTAATGGAAGTCTTAAGGAAAATATCTATATGAAGCAACCAGAGGGATTCATTGCAAAGGGAAAAGAGCATCTTGTGTGTAAGCTTAATCGGTCCATTTATGGATTGAAGCAAGCTTCGAGGTCTTGGAACATCCACTTTGATGAGGTAATCCAGTCTTATGGATTCATTCAAAGTCCGGATGAGTCTTGTGTATACAAGAGATGTGACGGAAATGTAGTGGTATTTCTTGTACTATACGTACATGACATTTTGCTAATTGGCAACAATGTCAAGGTGTTATCGGATGTAAGAGTATGGTTGTCCAAACAATTTGATATGAAGGACTTGGGAGAAGTGGGACACATCCTTGGGATCAAGGTTATAAGGGATCACAGGAAAAGGATGTTGTGCTTATCTCAAGTTTCATACATAGACACCATTTTTGGTTCGTTTTAGCATGCAGAACTCCAAGAATGGTTTTCCACCTTTCAGGCATGGAGTTTCCCTTATCTAAGGAGATGTGTTTTAGAACATCTGAGGAGATAGAGGAGATGAAGGCGGTTCCTTATGCTTCGGCAGTAGGAAGCCTCATGTATGCTATGCTATGTATGAGACCGGATATCTGCTTTGCCATCAGCATGGTTAGCAGATATCAGAGTAATCTAGGACAGGGACATTGGACTGCGGTAAAGCATATATTGAAGTACCTAAGAAGGACTAGGGATTATATGCTAGTTTACCAAGCAGACCAATTACTTCCTGTGGGTTACACAGATTCCAACTTCCAATCAGAAAGGGATAACAGTAAGTCTACCTTGTTGGATCGAGTGGATTGCTAGAGGGGGGGGGTGAATAGCGATAAACACTTTTTCTTTTAAATCGTTCGGTAGACAATTAAATGCAGTGGAAATGTAAATAAAAACTAAATGAGACAAATAGTTTTTTTACTTAGTTCGTAGCCTTCGACCACTACTCTAAGGCCCTAACGATCCTAGACCGTGTACAGAGGGAAATTCACTAAAACACTTCTCCTCATTGGAGGTAGGAGTTTTACGATTACAAAAACCTTCGAAGCAAAAGATAGAGAGACAATCCCTCTCTTCTATTAAAATAAAATGCAACGGTAGAAAACCTCGATTAACAAACGAATTGCAAGATTAAGAGAAATGACAAACTAAGATTATACCAACAACTCGAAGATAGGACTTAAACTAGGGTTGTTGGCAGCACTTCGTTGTTGTAGAGTCGTCGGAGAGTCGCAGCATTGTGGAGGCTTTTGAGCACTTAGAATTGATGAGAAAACCCTAGGTTAGGACCTCCTTTTATAGCCTTTGAGCCCCTTTTCGAGAGGAACCCTAGCCAATCACAATTGAGCACCAATCTCCTTGAAATGGGGTGATAAGCCTTGACTCCTTGAATCTGATCATTGACCATCGATCGATGGCCATCATCGATCGTGATGGCGACATCGATCAATCTTGACCTCCGTGATCGATCGATTGATGGCCGCCGAGTCCTCCAAGTGGCGATCGTGATGCTTGCTGCAAGTCAAAGTTAGCTCAACAAAAACATAATTTCGACGGTCGTCGACCGTCCGATCTCGACCTAGACCATCTATAGGATGTCTTTGGTCGGATCTATGCTTAAGATCATCCTCGTAACGAGGATACGACCTCACTTACGCTCGCACACACAAGCTTACCTCGATACTTACGTGTTGCTTTTGCTTCCGGCCTTCCACTCGATTCCTTCGGCTCCCTCCGAAGTCACTCGAGTGTCGCCCGAACACCGCGGCTTCCTCCGGGTGTCGCTAGCCTTCATCTCCAGCTATAGCAATCTTCTGCACACTCAATTCAGCTCGTGAGATAATGACGTGAGCTTAACTTTGTATCGTTTGCTATAATCAAAACTCAGGTTCGACTTAGGTGCCTACTGCACCAACAATCTCCCCCTTTTTGATTTATGGCAAACCCACATACAAAGTTAAGTAAATAGCAAGCATGAAGAATAATGTGCATTAGAAACAAACAAGAAATAAAGAAGATTAAGTTGGAGTAGTAAGGATTTTCTTCAAGTACTCCCCCTTGAGGAAACCTCCCCCTTGACCGAGGGTGAGTCTTGAAGAAAGACCTTAATCCTCCCCCTTGAGGGTTGCTTTAATTAATTACTTAAAGTTGGCCTTAGTAAAACATTTAAGTTAAGAGTTCTTCTTAACTTGGCCCTTTCTCCCCTTTAAGTAAAGCATTAACGGCATAATGTTTACGTTGACGACACACATAAGTTTAAGTTAAGAATTCTCTTAACTTGGCCTTTACTTCCTTTTGTTAAAAGTTAAATAAGTTTTCAAAAACTTAGAGTTAACTTTTGGTTTAAATATGAAGTAAGAGTTAAGTTATAAAAAAAATTTGACCCCTTAACTTTGGCCTTTTTCTCCCCCTTTTGCCATATATCGAAAAGAGTGAGGGTGTGTGTGGAAAACAAAAATAAGTGTTAAATTTAAAGTCCAAGAATGTTCCACATTATTTTGAAAATAATATACTGAAAATAAGTTCATCTATAAAATGTTCGACTCATATTTGGCTTGATTGATATGAAAGATCAACCAGTCCTGGTCAGAGTCGGTTAGTATGTATGATTATACTCCGTGGTTCATAACGATGCACTAGCTCTACATCTGGAACCAGGAGTAAGGTCCTAACATCTCACGCCCATCTACGTGGCTAAGTACACAAACACATTAGTCCTATGTGTTGTGAGATGTACTGGCTCCTTAAATATATAGGTGCATGATATCTACGGTAAGTCCTATACTAGTTCCATGAAAAATGAAAAGTAAGAAATAGTAGTAATATAATTTGCAAAGTCCTATTCTACTATGCACATGCCCAATTTTCGTCTTAATAGACTGAATTCGGCTTCGGGTAGGGGTTTAGTAAATAGGTCTGCCAAGTTAGACTTCGATTCGACGTATTCGAGTTGTATGGCTCCGTTGGCCACATGTTCTCGAATGAAATGGTGTTTGACCTCTATATGTTTAGTTCTAGAGTGACATATCGGATTCTTAGTAAGGTTAATTGAACTAATATTATCTACGTGGAGTTTTGTATTGGTAAAGTCTAACTTAAAATCGCGGAGAGTGTGCTTCATCCAAAGAAGCTGCGTGACACACTCACCCATCGCGATGTATTGTGGTAGATAAGGCTCGCTTCATCGCACTAACTCACTAGACTCGAGTGAGAAGTTGACAATAACCACTCGTACTCTTTCTATCGAGCTTACTCGCATAGTCCGAATCGAGTAGTAGCCGATTAGTTCAACTCGGTGAGATCTAGGTACCAAATACCGACATTAAGTGTACCCTTTAGATATCTAAGGATACGCTTAACTAGAGTTAGGTGAGACTCCTCGCACAGTTTGGAACCTTGCGCACATACTTCGCAAATAGGATATCGTGGCTTACAGTTAAGTAAAGGAGACTCCCTATTATGCTCCTATAGTATTTTAAATCAATTGAGTTTCCGATTAAATCTTCTTCTATATTGACATTAGTTGCCATTGGGGTATTAATAATTTTAGCATCTTGCATTCCAAAGCGTTTAATTAATTCCCTAGTATATTTGCGTTGATGTAGGTATATTCCATCTTTAGTTTGTTTAATTTGTAGACCTAAAAAGAAGCTTAACTCACCTACTAAATTTATTTCAAATTCACTTTCCATAAGTGAAATGAACTCATTTAGTAAGATTGAGTTGGTGGTTCCGAAAATAATATCATCTACGTAGATTTGGGCTATGAATATGTCTTTACCTAAGGTTTTTACGAAAAGAGTTGGGTCAACTACACCTTAGTTAAAACCTTTGGACTTAAGATAAATCGAAATTCTCTCGTACCAAGCTCGAGGAGCTTGTTTAAGTCCATAAAGAGCTTTCTTTAACCTAAGGACATGATCGGGTTTGTCTAAACTTTCGAAACCGGGGGGTTGACTAACGTAAACTTCTTCTTTAATGTATCCATTTAAGAATGCAGATTTCACATCCATTTGAAACAATTTAAATTCTCGATGTGCTGCATATGCTAATAGCATTCGAATGCACTCTAATCTAGCTACTGGGGCATAGGTCTCGTCGTAATCTAAACCTTCGACTTGACTAAACCCTTTAGCAACTAGTCTAGCTTTATTTCTAACTACTTCACCTTTATCATCAATTTTATTTCTAAACACCCACCTTGTTCCAATGATTGTTTTATCTTTAGGTGGTGGTACTAATTCCCATACTTCGTTCCTAGTGAATTGAGCCAACTCTTCTTGCATTGCAATAATCCAATCGAGATCAAGAAGAGCTTGGTCAATAGTTTTGGGTTCAATTTTAGAAATCAAAGATATTTGACTAAGGTTTATGTATGAGGCTCTAGTTCGAACTCCTAGACTTGGATCACCTATCACTTGGTCGATAGGATGATTCGTTTGGGTCCTAGTTGGATTTGGGTTTGAGTCTACAACTTGATCCATAGGATGGCTTGTTTGAATTCTAGTTTGGTTGGAGTCATCTATCACTTGGTCGATAGAGTGACTTGGTTGACTTAGGTTAGGATTAACACTAGACCTGATCTCCGGATCAGAGTTAGGTCTAGTATGAGTCGGCTCGCTAATTGGGGTTGCCGGAGGTTTTGTAGGTTCGTGTCCTTCATCAAATACTACATTGATAGTCTCCTTGACTCTAAGGGTGTCGTGGTTATATACTCTATAAGCTCTGCTTGTAGTCGAGTATCCTAGAAAGATTTCGGTCGTGGTTTTGGATGTAAATTTCCCTAGGTAATCCTTAGTGTTTAGGATATGTATCTTACATCCAAATACCCTAAAGTACTTGATGTTAGGTATTTTATCGTGATAAATCTCGTATGAGGTCTTAAGGTGCTTCTTTACCATAAGGATCCTATTTTGGATATAGCATGCGGTACTCACGGCTTCCGCCCAAAACCTATCGGGTAGGTTATACTCATTTAACATTGTCCTAGCGGCTTCTTGTAGGGTTCTATTTTTGCGTTCTACTAGGCCATTTTATTGTGGAGTTCTAGGGAAAGAGAACTCGTGGTGGTATCCATTTAGGTTACAGAATTCTGTAAACCTATGGTTTTCGAATTCACCACCATGATCAGTCCTAAGTCTTTTGATTTTAATGCTTTGTTGATTTTCTATTAACTTAAATAGATTGATTAATTGATCTAGGGTATCATTTTTGTGTTTGATGAACCTAACCCAAGTAAATCTAGAATAGTCATCAATTATGACTAAGCAGAATTTACTTCCGTTAAGTGACTTAGCTCCGTGTGAATCAAATAGATCCATGTGTAGGAGATCAAGCACACTTTTGGTTCGTTCTTGAGTAGTTAGTTGATGTTGTGTCCTAGATTGTTTACCTTGTTGACAAGCATTACATATTTTATTATCCAAGTTATTGAGGTTAGACAAACCTCTAACTAAGTCACTCTGACTCATCTTGTGGATGAGTCTTGGGTGTGAGTGATCGAGTCGTCGGTGCCACAACCATAATTCCTCTTGCCGTGTCATAAGACACTTAGTTGAGGAGTTAGTTAAGTTAATAGTGTAAATGTTGTTATTTCTAGTTCCCTTAAGAATTGTTTTAGAGGTTTCGTTTGTATTAATTACGCATTCATTTTCTAGAAATATGACCTTATAGTTATTATCACACAATTGGCTTACACTGAGAAGATTATATTGAAAATTTTCTACTAATAAAACGTTTTGAATGACAAAATTTGAGTTAAGCTCAATATCACCTGATCCGATGATTTTGAGCTTGCCGTTATTTCCGAAGGCTACCGATCCTTGTCGTTTGAATCGAAGCTTCGAAAACTTGAGTTGATCCCCGGTCATGTGTCGGGAGCAACCACTGTCCAACATCTATTGATCCTACACGCAAGGTAGTTGGATCGGATATTGGATTTATTAAAAAATTGGTTGAAAATTATTAACTTAAATCATCTCACCCATGTCTACATGATCAAACATGTTAATCCTATATGTTCTTGTGAGATGACTTCCAATTTTAGTTGAATTAAATTTAATGACTTAAACACTTGTCAACCTTGCATTAGATTTGGATTTGACCTTAGGCTCATCAAGTCACCTTTTCAAGATCATGGCTTCCAGGTCGTGGCGAGGCACAGAGGGCTTCTTGATCGGAAAAATGACCACTTCCTTAGACAAAGCCATTTTCAAGAAAATAGAGACTTGACTCACCTAAGACCACTTCCTGGTCTAACTAGTCTAGGATACGGCGAAGTAGCTTCAGCTAGTTCCGCTCGGTCAAGTGCACCGAACTAGGTATGCCTTATCTAGCCCGAATACACAAGACTCCACTTTCCTAGCGTACTATCATCTCGCCGCGTCCTGGTACTATGTTATCAAGTATTGACGAGTTATAGTCCTATCTAACCATTCTAAGAAGTAAAATCAAACTAAATAAAAACCTAAGCATGCAATTTCTAAGTTAAAACACAAAAAAATTTCGTACTAGCTCCCCCTAGACCGTTGAATCGATTCGGTCTCTCCAAATAGTGGATTTGGTCCTTGGGAACCCAGTACTGGTTTGATCCTAAGTTTGAAATCAAGGTGGTCTTAGGGACCCATGCTTGGACACATTTTTTATGTCGACTTACGATTGACATATACAACTTATTGGTCGTGTTTGAGCTAAACCCTAGCCCGACCTTATTGTACACAGCCCTTTGCGATCCAAGTAGGAGGTCAAGTCCTTTGGATCCCAAAGTAAACCTTTCCAACGTATTCCTAAGATCTTCGACTTGACTCTTCAAGAGTGAGTTCTCAACTTCGAGTTTTTCAACCCGAGTTGAGTCCTTCTCTTGAACTCGACTAGTTGAAGAGGTTAGGGAGACCTCGTGTTTGATGAGTTTAACTTCCTCAACTAGGGTCTCGACCTTGGACTCGGACTTAGCTAACTTTCTATTTAAAAACTTAATTGCACTATAAAGTGTAGTAATAAGAGACCGACTTACCTTGAGTGTATCTTTTGAACCGGATGTGTATCCGTGGCTCGTCTTGAATAGTGCTTCGCAGTCCGACTCGTCTTCGGTTTTCGATTCAAGTTATGGTTCCGACTCCGTCTCCGATTCCACCAATTTAGCCATGAGGACTCGATCGTTATCTTCTTCCTCAGAAGCTTCTTCCCAAGTGGCATTAAGTGCCTTTTTGTGTTTTGGTGCCTTGTTCTTGAGTTTTGGGCATTCGGACTTAATGTGTCCAAACCTGTTGCATTCATAACATCTTATGTTTGAACTTTTAGGCTTACCTTCGTTGGGTCGAGTGACGACTCATTTTCGGCCCTTGACTATCCTCCGAACTAGGTTGACTAGTTCGGCCTCCATTTCCGAGTCGACCTCTGAATCGGACTCATCCTCTTCTTCCTTCGGAGGTGGCTTGCTAGCGGTTTTCTTCTTTGAACCTGCAAATAATGCTATACCTTTCTCGGGTTCTGAGTTAGACTGCTCATGAAGTTCAAAATCAGAAAAAAGTTCATCTAATCTAAGTTTAGAAAAATCCTTGGAGACCTTGTAGGCATCGACCATGGATGCCCACAAGGTAGTCCTCGGAAAGGAGTTTAGGACATACCTTATAAGGTCGCAGTTTTCGACCTTTTGCCCGATTGCATGTAGATTGTTGACGATGTCCTGGACTTGGGCGTGAAGTTGCGTCGCGGACTTGTGTTCCTGCATTTTTAGATTATATAATTTATTGAATAAAATGTCGCACTTACATACCTTGGCTTCATTGGTCACTTCGTGTAGCTCTACTAGCTTTGTCCATAGGTCCTTTGCGCTGATGAAGGGGCCGACGCGATTTAACTTCTCCTTGGACAAGCCGCATTGGAGGATTTGTGTTGCCTTGGCATCGGCTTCGACTTGTCGTTTTGTTGCAACGGTCCATTGATCATAACCCAAGGATTCACCCACTTCGTTAGTCGGAAGTATGAAACCCGTTTGGATTATGATCCACATCTCGATTTGGGTTTTGAGAAAGCACTCCATCCGACCTTTCCAGTAACGGAAATCATCTTCGTTGTAAAACGGAGGTCGGACGGTGCTAAAACTCTCGAGATGGGCCATTTGGAAGGAAAACCTTGCACAAAAAAATACAAAAAAAACACAAAAAGGGTTCCAAGACTTCGCCTTGTATTAGTGGTGCGGGAAATAAAAAGAAACAAACGAGAAATAGAAAGTTAAGCAAAGAAATAAGAAACTAAATAAAAAGTAAGTACTCACAACCTTCGATGTCCCCGAAAGGCTACTAAACGTCGATTTTTGAAGATGAAAACAGCCTGTTATGGGGGTAAACCCCCATAAGAAGTGTAGATCTCTCAGAGAGCTTCGATTTGGTGGGTAGATCGTTTCGTGAGTCCCCTTGTAGCAAAAGTTATGCTCATTTGATCGTGAGGTACTCCGAAGGCGATTAATACTTGCAAAAACACAACCAAAAACTATGTACCAAGACTTGGTCTTGGATTAGTAGTGTGGGAGAAATATTAAAATGATAAATACGAAAAGAAAATTGCTCGATTGGTGGTTGCACCGAATCTGAGCGCCCCCGGCTCTGATACCAATTGTTGGATCGAGTGGATTGCTAGAGGGGGGGGTGAATAGCGATAAACACTTTTTCTTTTAAATCGTTCGGTAGATAATTAAATGCAGCGAAAATGTAAATAAAAACTAAATGAGACAAATAGTTTTTTTACTTGGTTCGTAGCCTTCGTCCACTACTCCAAGGCCCTAACGATCCTAGACCATGTACGGAGGGCAATTCACTAAAACACTCCTCCTCGTTGAAGGTAGGAGTTTTACGATTACAAAAACCTTCGAAGCAAAAGATAGAGAGACAATCCCTCTCTTCTATTAAAATAAAATGCAACGGTAGAAAGCCTCGATTAACAAACGAATTGCAAGATTAAGAGAAATGACAAACTAAGATTATACCAACAACTCGAAGATAGGACTTAAACTAGGGTTGTTGGCAGCACTTCGTTGTTGTAGAGTCGTCGGAGAGTCGCAGCATTGCGGAGGCTTTTAAGCACTTAGAATTGATGAGAAAACCCTAGGTTAGGACCTCCTTTTATAGCCTTTGAGCCCCTTTTCGAGAGGAACCCTAGTCAATCACAATTGAGCACCAATCTCCTTGAAATGGGGTGATAAGCCTTGACTCGACCGATCGATCATTGACCATCGATCCGATGATGGCCATCATCGATCGATCGATGGCAAGCATCGGTCCGAGTGCCGACCTTCAGCCGATCGTGATTGGCGCAATGAGTCCTCCAAGATGGCAGTCGACTGATGCTTGCTGCAAGTCAAAGTTAGCTCAATAAAAACATAATTTCGACGGTCGTCGACCATCCGATCTCGACCTAGACCATCTATAGGATGTCTTTGGTCGGATCTACGCTTAAGATCATCCCCGTAACGAGGATACGGCCTCACTTACGCTCGCACACATGAGCTTACCTCGATACTTACGTGTTGCTTTTGCTTTCGGCCTTCCACTCGATTCCTTCGGCTCCCTCCAAAGTCACTCGAGTGCCGCCCGACCACCGCATCTTCCTCCGGGTGTCGCTAGCCTTCAGCTCTAGCTATAGCAATCTTCTGCACACTCGATTCAGCTCGTGAGATAACGATGTGAGCTTAACTTTGTATCGTTTGCTATAATTAAAACTCAGGTTCGACTTAGGTGCCTACTACACCAACATACCTCAGGTTTTGTGTTTACTCTGGGAGGTGGAGCCATTGTATGGAGGAGTGTCAAGCAGAAATGCATGGAGGACTCCACCACAGAAGCTAAGTATGTGGCAGCCTCTGAGGCGGCCAAAGAAGTTGTGTGGCTCAGGAACTTCTTGATGGACTTGGATGTGATTCCTGGTTTTCCCAGAACTATCACAATTTATTGTGATAATAGTGGTGCAGTTGCAAACTCGAAGGAACCACGAGCCCATAAGGCAAGTAAACACATAGAGCGCAAGTACCACCTGATACGAAAAATCGTAAAGTGGGTAGAAGTTGCTATCGCCTAGATTGCATCAGAGGATGACCTAGTAGATCCTTTCACTAAAGCCCTTCTAGCGAGAGCTTTGATAAGCATGTGGAGGGAATGAGAATCATATGTATGGCAGTATGAGAATAGCATAGTCTTTTAGTATAAGTGGGAGATTATTGAGATGTATACTGAAAAGTCTATCTTTTGTAAGAACATCGTTATTTTTGAAATAAGAATCACATGATCATTGTTTGCGTATTTATGATTATGCATATTGTCTAATACATTACATTCTAGATAACATGGTGTGTAGTGTCACACAGTAGATCATGTTATCAGCTCCTTGTAGAGTATAAGTAAAGGCTCACAACCTAGATGGCTTTGGACAAACCATTGGTATGGTTGCAGTGTGATTTGGTATTGGTTTGTGTTTACCATAGAATCACATTAGTATACTTTTTGTGTATTGAGCAAGACCAAATTAGAGGTGATTCGATTCATTGCTGACTACATAATCGAATCGGACCTCAGGTATTATATTGTACATGCTTTTAATCCCGATATAATAACGGGCACATATACTTAGTATTGATTTCTTTGATTTACCAATGGGCGAGATTTATAGAGTAAATCGATAGGCTCGGTAAGTTGGAAAATGATATTATTTATACAGTGTGTCGTTGATTATAGGAGGAAACTGTATCCTATATATTAGGATGATGATGTCCCCTTGAGGAGCTCATAATATTCATCATGTAAACCATGCAGGTGGACTTGGTCCGGCATGATGATAAGGTTGAGTGGTAATACTCATTGAGTTAGATGTTGATTAATTAATTGTCAGTAAATTAATTAATCGACAGACATTCGATATCTTAAACATGGGGAGATAAATGTACAAATAATATATGGAGCCCATATTAATTTATGGGGGTTGGTGAGGTATATCAATGATAATCCTCTAGTGGAATGGACTATCATTAATGGATCGGACTTTATGTGGGCTTGATCTATTGGGTGGCCAAGATCCAACTCCTCCTCATGGTCCCTATTGTAGCCTATTAAAACCTCATGAAGCCTAGATCCAATGGTTGAAAACAAAACTCTAGATTCGACAGTGGAGATTAAATCTCTAGATCCGACGGTTGAGATTAAATCTCTAGATCCGACGGTTGAGATTAAATCCCTAAAACCAACGGTGGAGATTAAAACAAGGCTTAATCCTAACTCTATAAAAGGGGGATTAAGGTGGGCGGCAAAGGCATGGCTTGGAGATTAGGGTTTTGCCTCTCATTAGCTTGGGCGGCAAGAAATCCTAGGAAGGCTAGGGTTTGGTTGGGCGGCTAGGGTTTAGGAGGTGGAGTGGGCGACAACAATAGGAGAGGTTCCTTTCTTCTTCCTAAGGTGTTGCCGATGCCTATCTCTCTTCCCTCTACCTTGGTCGGCGCTCAACCTATTCCTCTTCTTCTCCTTGGCCGGTGGAAACAAGAGCTAGGGATTCTTTCCTTGGAGCTTTTGGCCAGCGCCTACACTTCTATCTTCATCTCCTTGGCTGACGACAACCACCAAGCAAGGTATCTTGGTGGCCGGTTCTAGATAGGAGAAGAGTTTTATTTTATGATCTTCCTTTGTTCGGAGCGAGCAAGAATGGAAGATTGGTGATCTAGGAGGCTTCGACTTTTGGAAGATCGTCGCCCACACGACGTCCAAAAGGAGGAAGGACATACAATAGAAGATCAAGAGGTAAAACAAGAGATATAATCTTGTTTATTTTGATTAGTGTTCTTTTGTATTATGTCTATAATTGTTTTTCAATTATATGCATGTTGTATGCTTTGTTTAATGGCTAAATTTACTTGGACCCCGAATACAAACACAAAAATCGGCGATCCGTACATCGTCTATTCTGAAGCTATTCGAATAATAGAAGTTGGTTGCTTGAACAACAAGTTTGTTCAAGTGACTACTCTAATCGAATAGCACGATGATGAAATGGGAGCTTGGGTAATCCCTCTTGTCAAGGATAAATTTTTTTTATCCGGGGACGTAGAAGGGATCGCCATGAACAAGCGACCGAGTTGAAGTGGGAAGCGAAGTTTCCTACCTTCAAATTCTAGTTTCCTAATCACATTAGGAAATTCCTAATTTTAATTTCTTAACTAATTCAAATTTCCATAATTTTTCCTAAACTTTCCAAAAGTAGAAAATTTCCAAAATTACAATTATGACAAACATTCATCGCAAAACAATTTTATGATCATGTCGGAACACAGCTGGGCTCTGTTACCACTGTTGGGTTTCTGGGGCACCGATGTGGTGTGTGTTCGAACATGTTTCATAAACATGCACAGCAGAAGTAAATAAAATAGTAATAAACTATTTATTACAACACACACACACCACACGCATGTAGGATACAACAGTGTAGACATAATCGCATATTTAAATTTTGAAATAATGGAAATTTATAGTAGGTATACCTGACGAATTATGTGTAGCGGAAATGACATCAATCTTATCAATCCTCTCAAGTTTCGCCTTTATCTGAGTCCACGCCGAGTATCATCGGGATAACTTCACTAAGCTACAAGCTTCGTCTTGATGAGAGATATTAGTCTCATGTCGAAGACGTTATGATCCAAGAGACGATCACAAAACAAGTTGTACGAACTTATTTTCTCGGAAGTGCCGACCAATTAAATTAGTCAGTTGCAACAAGATGGTCGACGGTGGTGTTGTTGATCGACGGTGATGTTACTGGCTGACGACTGGGCTGCTGGCCGACGGTGGTGGCTGGCTGGCAGCTAGAGAGGGAGGTGGCCAAGGCTTGGGCGGCGGCAACCAAGGTGCCAGCGCACAAGAGAAGAAGAGAGGAAGGTGGCTAGGGTTTCACAAACTCTAACTATCCCCGAAATTTGTCTCAACCCTCTTACTTATAGATAGTGTGTTTCTTGACCATCAAGAAACCATCTCTCAATGGTTATTGGTTCGTACACTACAAGAAAAAGGGAAATTAGCGACGAGTTAGTTTTGTCGCTAATACCAAATATTCGCCGCTAAATACATTTTTTCATTATGCAGGAAATAAAAATTTCCTGAACTAAACAAATTTCTAATGCTCAAATCATGATTTTGAGAAATTTATAGATGCAATTTCATGTGCATGAATTGACGACCAAATATTAAAATTAAAGTTGTTACCGATCAAGATTTTTATAAGAAACAAGCAGAAATAACCAAGGGCAGTCCTAAAACTAGTAATAACATTACAATTCGACAAACTGAATCTCCAGCATTAAGCCTATGTTAGTACCTGATAAATGTGTCAAACATTCATCTAGTAGTAAATGAGATATATCTAAAAGTAGAAAGCTTTCAAACAAGAAAACTTAAAGTGTATAAATCAGCTTGCCTTCAAACAAAGGAGTACAATGTATGAACAACATAAACAATTCAATTAATATCATTAGAAAATGGATTTATTTTACACAATAACTCTCGAAAGGATGAAAAGGCAATACAAGATCTTGTAAATTATGTAGTTGTTGCATATTGTTTAAGTCTTCATGTCTCCATGAATTAGTAATATAAGCATAGTTGCCAAAATAGAAAAGTCAAAGAATTAGGAATGTCTTACAAGTTGTGCCATTTGTAGCTTTTGATAAACCATATAAGTTGTTTGACCAAAAAATAATTATAAGAAAATCTATTTTTCATCTAAATGTTTAATATAACTGGGATTACAATGACCAACAAAGCCACCGTCCAAGTGATAATGAAATCATTGTCCACTCCACATCACCAACACCAAATATGTATTTGAATAAGTTTACATCAACATTACTACTATAAAAAAAGAACATAGTTGTTACTGATCAAGATTTTCACCAGACGTTGGGGAGTTGTTCCGCCGGAGCCGAAGTTGGAGAAGGAGGCCGGAGGTCTCGCTGGAGCTGCACAACCGAGAGATAGGCTTCGAGAAGAAGTCACGCGCAAGCTAGGGCACCAGACCTATCACCGGAGCTTGCCGCACAACCGGGAGATGGCCGAGAAGGAGTCGCGCGCCAGAGGAAGCTAGGGCGCCGGAGCTTGTTGTCGAACACTCGCGCGAGGAATCACCGGAGAGAAGAAAATCGTCGAAGCAAAGGAAGTCGCATGGAGAAAACGGGAGATTCAGGGCAGGGTAGAGTTTTTTTGCGTATTTTAGTGACGAAATATGAATTATTCGTCGCTAATATTTATGATCTTAACAACGAATCTTTACATTATCATCGCTAAGCCAAAATTACCGCATATTGAGTCCGCTCGACTGGCAACTCGACTGAAAGGTTTGCAATGAATAATTATTTATTTCGTCGCTAGGTATCAGTCGAGTCGCGAATTTGACTTATATTATTAGCGACGAATGTAAAAATTTTCATCGCTAATATAATAACTATTAGCGATGAATATTTAAAATTCGTCGCTAATATTTATCATCAGTCGACTAGTGGGATTGACGACTCGACTGCCAGTAATTTGCCCGCGGTCACAGAATCGAGTTAACACGACTGGTGGCTCGACTGATATGTCTGCAACGAAATTTAAATATATCGTCGCTAATATTCAGTCGATTAGCAGGATTTATGACTCGACTATCTGACATTCGACCGACCACAGAATCTAGTTTACTCGACTAGCGGCTCGACTGAATAATTTGCGATGAATGTTAATAGTTTGCCGCTAAGTAATTTATGACGATTCTATATTTATTCGTCTCTAAGTATTATTTTACGACAAATATGTTTATATCGTCGTCAATATATAGTATATTGGCGATGAAATGTTATATTTCGTCACAAATATAAGACTATTTTGCGACGATAGATTATTTCTTAACAAATATACAGTTTTACCAATGAAATAGTAATTCATTGCTAATAATTCATTGCTATTTTCCATTTTTCTTGTAGTGACAATCAAAATTCGTTAACCCGCTCCATTAATTTAAGTTAAAATAAACCAAACCGCATTGGTCTATTTTAAGTTAAAATAAACCAAACCAATTTTGGTTCATTCGTTTAAAATAAACCAAACCCCTTTGGTTTAGTTTCTACCATTGGATTAGAACCAAACTAATTTGGTTCATCCATCATGTCTTCAAAAGACTCGACCCATCTATGCTTCTGATGCGACTGAAACAATTTCATACTCGCTCCTTGTTTGGTCCAACAAAACCAAGTCTCTCTCGGTTTGAGAATCCCATTCTCAAGCTTGTTTTAACTTTCAGATAATACTCGTAGTACGTGTGACCAAATAGGTTGCCAGTTTATATTGGTCGTCTATAATTAACCATTAATTATTTTACGATCATGAGTGCCACCTAGAAGTACATCATGATCCCCAATTAACTGGAAAATCAACGGTCGATCCCAAAACAACTTCTGAAACCTTTCAGCAGCTACACTGAATCGTAGCTCATTCCCTTCACTCATTTTATACCCACTTAGTTCAGTACATGGTCTATTGTGTCAGTCCCCACTAGGGTGACTATGTCACACTTAGCCCAAGTATCTTTTCCTTGTCTTGTGGATTCTAGTTACTACACATGTATCCAAGAGTACCATACTCTAAACATGTTATGCTTTGGCGAAAAACTTTAGTAACAATCCGATGAGAGGCTATAGAGTATACATCTCCTCACAAGGAGTGGTGAATCCTCTGTAAGCTATTCAAACACCTTCGACCACTTCGACTTATACCTAATCATCCCAGGTCCACATCTCCTCGAAGATGCTTGCTTAAGATGTCAAAGCATAAGTCTCCATGACCAAGATGACTTGAATACCACAAGTCGAAGGAACATCACACTTAAGCTACGGTAAGGACTTCATTGACATATCTGTATATGCAAAGAACCATATGAAGTCTTACAGATGGTCACTCCAATGAACTAGTTACCATAACTAGCATCCACGGCTAACTCCGAACATCCCAATGTCTCCAACCAGTAAGAAATAGCTGCTTGGATGAACCAAAGAGTATGACTCGTGCTAGTCTCAACAGAATTGATGGTGTCCAAATGCATCAATTCATCGACTAGGGATAATTCCAATACATCACAATTACACATGTAGAGATACTCACTAGTTGTGATCTAATCACAAATTCTCTTATGCTGTGAATCGTATTGTGGACATTCAGCAAATGAGTTTAAGATCCAATCAAATACATGAAAACATGTATACTCAAATATTGAATCTTCACTTATCAAATAAATGGTACAATCATAAGGCGATTGCCTTAGGACACCTCTCATATATAACTAACACTCCCCCCATTAGTGGCGCCAAAAGTCCTAACAAGTAGTATTAGAGCTCAGTTGCTCTTCACCAAAGTAACTACCGAGGAAGCAAAAGATAGAGGATCCATTAACAAAATAGTGTTTAATTATGGTTTTTGATTCGACATCCAAGCACACCTCCTTTTGGATTAGGAGGATTTGATCAATGGAAGGCTAGAACTGAGGTGTTCTTTGAAATGAACATCGAAGAATAGTTCACCTTAATAGAGGGTTCGAAGCTCCTACAGACAAGAAGGGAAGAGATTTTAAAAGGAGCAAGTGGACCGAGGAACAAATCTTGAGATCCAATGCAAATGGCAAAACAACCAAAATTTTAGTTAATCATGTGCCTAATGAACTTTTGTGTAAATTAGGAAAATATAAAGATGTAAGTGAGTTATGGAGCAAGCTTGTCAAGCTCCATGAAGAACTTTTCATGGCCCAAGATGATGATAAGTCTGAAGAAGAAGGTTTATCATCTCAAGAGCTTGAAGATTCAAAAGTTAAGAGGTGCTCAACATCCGAGTTAGAAGATAGTGTAGAAGCCTCCACATCAAGGATCGAGGGGGAGGTTAGACCTTTGACACTGGAGCAAGAGGAACCTTTGACATCTGAGGACGATGAAGAACAAGCTCAAGTTCCCCTTATCACCATGGAAGATAACTCAAATGCAATTCTTAAAAATAAAGATCGCATTATTTGCTTTGAGTGTAGGAAAAAAGGGCACTATAAGAGTAAGCACCCAAAACGAAGCAAGAAGAAGGTCAGTGGCAACAAAGGCAAAGGAAAATCCAAAGGAGATCGGAACCTCAATATGCAATGGCTTTCCTATACAACTAAAATGAGCACTACCATAATAAATGTCCCAAGGGGAAGGCACCCAACCAAGGACAAAGGAGGAAGCTTAAGTGTAGGGGGAGCTCCTAAGGTAAAGCCTAAGGTATCTTTCCTTAATGAAATTTCAATATTTCATCATAAAAAACATGCTAAAGCTAAGTGTTGTCATTTAGGTGCTCAATATCATGATAGTATGCCTAAGGATAACTTTAGGTCAATTGCTGCAAGAACTATCCTACTTGAAGAGGATTTTCGAACTTTTAAAGGTATACCCACTTTACATAAAGATAGAAAGGATGAGAATAACTTAGACAATAACCCTAAGAAAAATAGGCATATGTCTAGGAAAAGTAATGTCAAAAGAAATAATGGAAAGTCAAAAGTTGAAATATTAGAGGAAGAAAATCAAGTCTTGAGATCAAGACTTAACAAATTAGAGAATATCGTTAAAAAGATGGAAAATGTGTTTAATGGGTCAAAAGGACAAAATCTATGGTTTGATATGCAAGAATCATCTAGGGATGAGAAGGATTTGGGATACAAATCTAAGTCCAAGGAGAGCATGCCTTCTTACCATAGTGTCCATATAATTATGGAACTAATTCTAAGTCGAGGGATGTCAAGGTTACAAGGGAGGCTATCCCTAGAGTTAACCTTGATGAGACTATAATGACTAAGGCTTCTAAGAAGCCTAAAAGAGTCATTAAAAAGATATCAAGGGAGGTTATCCTTAGTGAATACCTAGAAAATCCAAGGAGCTCGAATATGTATTGGGTTCCTAGGAGTGTAATTCATTCACACTAAATGGTTATAGGGTGTGTCAACTTAGAATGGAAAGATATTTAATCTAACCACAGTAGAGTTGACATTTTAAGATATTTTCAAGGTATTTTGATATCTTGAAAAGAAAATTAGAATTTGATCTTAAAAGATTTTAGGATGTTCTAATGAAAATAAAAGTTTGAAAGTTAATCATGATTGACATATTAGGCTAAAGTCAATGGTGTATCAAGTTTGGGGGTTTTGACACACTCGAGGGAGTAGTATGACGATCAGACTTGGGTATCTTTATACCTCAGTATTATATATATATATATATATTGAAACATGGGTTGTTTTTTTTATCTTGTCATGATATCATCTATCATTTAGAAATGATAGATCTTCTTTTGAAAATTATGCAATTAATATGCCATAATCATATTCATGCATTTATTCACTTGAAATTAAGGAAAACTGATATAATTTGATATCCTAGGTACGATGATCAAATTAGAAATGCTTAAATAAAAATGCTTGATTCCTTAGCTTAGGGAAGAACCAATCTCCATCTCATATAAATCATAGGATGACTCGTGTGTATGTATTGAAACATTTTAGACATAAGTGAGATTGTAGGATAATGACCTATGTTTAAGGTGCTTATATGTTGTATTAAAATGAATTCAAACTCTTCAAATGATATGAAAAAATCATAAAGAAAGCTAATGTACAAGTCATGTACACTTGGCGCATTGATTATGATTGGAAATATGTTTTGAAACTGATTTTTAAATCATTTTAAAAAATCTTGGTGAAGTTTGTCTGTTGATAGGAATCACCATTGATTATATTGATACAAAGTTAGGTTAAAACAATGAAGTTTTCAATGGTTTTCAACTTTGTGTCATTCTTTGAAAATGATGGGTATTTTCATAGAAAACTATTTTTCTCCCATAGTATTTGACATAAGTAATGCTTATATCAAGTTTCAATTTTTTTTAAAAAAATATAAAATTATTTATGCATTTCCAAAACTCATCTGAAAATTTTGGTTTCAGAAAAACCAAAAACTAGTCAATTGTTTCAGGAACTAATTGATTGGTACAAGGATCAGTCGATTAGTTACTAAAACAATCGACTGATAAAACTTTTTTTTGGCTAAATAGGTTCAGTTTAGCCACCTAACAACAACCCTAGGTAATTTAACAATCCTAATGATATTCTTGGAAAAACAGTAAAAGGGAAAGATTTTCAGTGAAAATAAATAGGAGAGTTAAATAGGGTAAAAATCAAACCTTAAAAAAAATGTTAAAGTTCAAGGTTAGGCTTTTGCCCTTATATTTGATTTTAGATATCCTATAGGCTTAAATTAAACCTCTTCAAAAGATATTGTTGGTGCAATAGTTAAGGGAGAGTAAGCCTTTAGGGGGAGGTTGTCCTTCATGTTAGTGCCTATAAGATCCACATATCTCCACAATAGTATAATATTGTCCACTTTGGGCCTAAGCCTTCATAGTTTTATTTTTGGGCTTTACCCAAAAGGCCTCATACCAATGGAGATATCTTTTAATATTATAAGTACATAATCTTTTCCATGTCTTACCAATGTGGAACTTTGATTGTCTTCCCAATACTTCAACAATCCTCTCTCAAACGAAGGACCACATTGACCCCCTCTCAAGTCTATCCGTCCTTGAAGGATATCCTCTGCTTGATGTCCGATCCTCAACTCACCAGGAGTTCCTGTCAACTGTCTGGTCCTCCTGACCCAGCTAGACTTCCTGCCAGTTGTCCAGCCCTTCTAGCCCAAATAGACTTTCTGCTAGTTGTTCGGTCCTCCCGACCCAATTAGACTTCCTACCTGGTATCTGGTTCTTTTGATTCGGATATGAGAGCTCAACTTCCTTCGTTCGAAGTTCATGGCTTGACTTGGACCATGGCTCTGATACCAATTGTTAGTGCCTATAAGATCCACATATCTCCACAATGGTATAATATTGTCAACTTTGGACCTAATCCCTCATGGTTTTATTTTTGGGTTTTACCCAAAAGGCCTCATACCAATGGAGATATCTTTTCATCTTATAAGTACATAATTTTTTCCATGTCTTACCAATGTGAGACTTTGATTGTATTCCCAATACTCCAACACTTCAAGGTGTGATAAGTGATTTATCACTAAGGAGACTAAGGGTCAATGAAGAATGAAGTATGGAGGCTTATGAGAGACTATTTGATGTATGTGAAAGGGGGAGAATGAAGGGTTTAAGTTAGGAAACCTTCATTATGCTTTAGCATAAGAAGAGGCATGTTGGGCATATGGGCTAGGCTAACTTAAAGATATTGTTAAACATCAAAAAGGGAGGATTGTTGGTACAATCGACTGTTGGTGCAATCGGCCCAGGTCACGATTGACCAGACTCGAGTTTGACTCGACTAGTCTTTTGAATGATTGCTTGAGCCACACTTGAAGACCCTGACTTGCACCAACAAATCGCTCCAAATCGCCTAAGAAATCGCTATCAAAAACATTCCCTTTGAGCTCCCTTTAAAACTGCAACTCGGACTGATTTCTGCTTAGCAATCAACTGCTCATACCCATCAATCGACTGTTCCTGTAGCCGTTGTCTCACAACGACTTAATCCATGCTGAAAAAACTCTAATAGATTCCTCATCAGTCGACTACCCTTACCATCAGTCGACGGATGCTTCGGTAGCCGACTGATCAGTCATCTACCAAAGGTTCAGAGTCCGCGACCACAACCATTAGTCGACTGCCCTCCATGGCAGTCGACTGCTCAAGGGCAGTCGAGGCACCGCCTCGACTAGGGCTCCAATCGAGGCGTCAGTTGAGGTGCCTTGCGTCTGTTGAGCCGCAGTCGAGTCCAGTTGAGGCATCGCCTCGACTGGGACTCCATTCGAAGCGCCAGTCGAGCCACCTTGCATCTGTGGCCGTAATTTGGCCACAGTCGGTCGCCAGTCGACTCCCATCAGTCGACTGATCATAATCCCAGTCGACTGATCAATGTCGACTCGGCTACCAAGTGTCAAAACACTTGACCAGTCGACTGGTCTATGACCCCAGTTGACTGATACACCTCAACCATGAGGTATAACCCAACTATGATGCCCTCATACTTGTTGGACCACCCTTAGCCTAGACCTAAACCTTCTAGCCACTTCCATTAGCTTCATGCCTATCGGATCCCTCCAAGTCATCCATGACTTGTTCATCCATACGCTAGCCTTCAGATGCTTCCATTGGCTATTGTCATGCTAAGCTGGTCTACACCACCAAGGCACATTGGGCGTACGCTGCCAAGACACACGCTTGGACTTTACACCACCAACCATTGGACTTATATTCCCAAGACTCCACCCTTGGACTTTACGCCGCCAATATCAATCCTTGGACTTCCCTTGTCAACCCATGTTGAACTTTCCAATTGCCAAGACTCAAGCTTGGACTTTCCCTTGCCAACCCATGTTGGACTTTCCAATTGCCAAGACTCAAGCTTAGACTTTCCATGTCAAGTACTCAAGACTTAGACTTTACCATTGCTAAGACACATGCTTGGACTTTCCATGCCAAGTGTCCCACTTGGACTTCTCCAACATATGGTGAACCCTATGTCAACCATATAGGCAATCCATTATCAAATAATAGTCAACTCATCGTCAAACATCAATACACTACTCAAGTCAAACTTGAGTCTGGTCAATCGTGACCTAGGTCGATTGCACTAACGATCTTCCCCTTTTTGATGTTTGACAAAAACCAACACCTTTGAGTTAAAGCACTAACTCAAACCAATCCTCCCAATTATCCAAATTGTGAATTCCAAAATTCTCTTAATTCACCCCCTTTTTGACATACATCAAAAAGGCTCTCCCCAAGGGTATCAATGTCTCATATCCTAATGAGATCTTACAATCTCCTCCTTGGTCCAAAAATGTCTATGATGCCTTCACTCTTCCTAGTGATAAGTCTCATATCACTAAATGAGAAGCAATCCTCACTTCTCCAAATTCTTCCAATTCTCCCCCTCATGAGGAAGAATACATCCATCATCCCATGATGGATAACCTCCCCCTAAAG
Source organism: Wurfbainia villosa (assembly GCA_025175895.1). Taxonomy (NCBI): domain Eukaryota; kingdom Viridiplantae; phylum Streptophyta; class Magnoliopsida; order Zingiberales; family Zingiberaceae; genus Wurfbainia; species Wurfbainia villosa. The sequence goes on from CM046006.1 coordinate 41,261,345, forward strand.
GCTTGTTACCCCTTGACCATTGCACCAACAATGTCCTTGGAGAGTCCCTAAGTCTATAGGAATACTAAACCATCAAAATTAAAGTTAAAAGTTCAACCTTGAAATTTCACACACCTTAAAATTGATACACACCCAAATAACTCTCCTAATCCATATCCAATGGATTTTCACCCTTTATAATGTTTTCCAAAGCATATCCTAGGGTTAGGAGCAGTCAGGGTAGGCTAACATAACTGAAATCAAGCTAAACAGACCTTGTTTACTCGAAATCAGCATTGGCAGTCGATTGGTTCAGTTAACAGTCGACTACCCTATTCATCAATTGACTGAGAAAACTTTTAGTCGAGTGATGGCAGCTTCAGTCGAGGCGCCGCCTCAACTGGTTTTTGACTTTGTCAAAACTGCATTTTCAAACCATCTTTAGAAATGCATAAATAATTCTAGAAAGTTCAAAAAATCGTGAAATTTCGACCACACATTACTTATGCCAAACACTATGGATGAAATTAGTTTTCTATGAAAATAACTTTTAAAATCAAAGAATGATACAAAGTTGAAAAGCATTGAAACTTTCAATGTTTGATCCTACTTTTTATCACCTCCTTCAATGGTGATAGCTATCAAAAGATAGACTTCACCAAGGTTTTTCAAAATGATTTTAAAATGTTTTCAAAACCTTATATCGAATCATGGTCTATGGGTGTACATAAGCTTCCCTCATGATTCATCCATGGTATAAGTTGAGTTTGAGTTCATCTAGATGCAAAAACTATGCACCTTGAACTTAACTCATTTCCTAGCATCTCACATGTGTCTAGGATGTTTGAAAACACATATGTCAATTTGATGTGAGATGTGGATTTTGTTCATCCTAAACTAAGGTCTCATGCATCTTCCTAAGACAACACTATTTGATTCCCTTATACATGGGACTTCAAATCATGTCATAGTCCTTAAATGAATTTTATTAATGCATGAATGATGATTATGGCATAACTGATAGCATAAATAAAAATATGTGCCAATAATCATGATGTCATGACATATCATATAAACTTAAACATAAACACGACACTATTAAATAACCTAAGCATAATCATGATATTTATAAGATAAAGATGAAATATGATGTCATGACATAGTATATGACAATTAAAGCATGAAAAATAAAATATAAGGCATAAGAATACCTGAATTTTAATATTAGTTGTCATTTGTTAGGATTAATTCCATTTTGCCATATTATCACTCTTCTCCCAAGTGTGCAAAAAATCCAAAATGCCACACCAAGACCTCTAGAACTAATGTGTGCCACTTTGATCAATTTATCAAACTTCTTAAATAATATTGGCACATCCTAAAATCATTTATGATTAAATTCTAACCACATTTTCAAAGTGTCACAATACCTTGGAAATGACCTAAAGTGTCAACTTTGCTATGGTTAGGTTAACTACCTATTCATTCAAGGTTGACACAACCTAACCCATTTAGTGTGAATCAATCAGGCTCCTAGGAACCCAATACCTATTTGAGCTCCTTGAGTTTTCTAGGTATTCCCTAGGGATAACTTCCCTAGATACCCTCTTAATGACCCTCCTAGGCTTAGAAGCCTTGGTCATTTGAGTCTTACCTAGGTTAACTCTAGGGGTAACTCCCCTTGTAACCTTCTTAGTTGCTTCCTTAGGTTTCTTCGAAACCTTAGCCACTAGGCACTTGCATGGTCAACCTTAGGGATGACTTCTCTAGTAACCTTGGCTCTCCTAGACCTAGGTTGAGTTTCATAATCAAATGGAACTTTGTGGTAGGTCTCCTTGGGCTTATGTTTGTGACCCAAACCTTTCTTGCCTTTGGATGAACCTTGCCTCCTAGACCCTAGGTTTTGACTCCTTGATCCCATATTTTGACCATTTGACCATTGCATTTGATTTTGCATCATTTTAAAGGTCTTCTCCATCTTCTCAAGTTTTGACTTCAAAACTTGATTCTCTAACTCCAATTGCCCAATTTTTGATTTTTCATCTATTCTATGGGCATGGTTCTTCATTATAGGCATATGCCTACGCTTCTTAGGGTTAATGCCTAAATGATCTTCTATCTTCCTAATAGTTTCCCTAGGTAGGATTTTTCTAGGGTTATTAGCCCTAAATTTTTCCTTAGTTCTAAAATCGACATGTTTAACCCCTAAGCAATAAAATTTATTCTTTCTAGCATGCTCTTTATCAAAAATAGCAAGATTATTAACATTATTCCTAGCATGCTTTTTGACATGAAAATTTGAAGGTGCATCACTAAATTTTACCTTAGGGTTTGCTTTAGAAGCTCCCCCTACATTTGATGCTCCTTCTTTTCTCCTAGGGCATTGGCTTTGGTACTATCCCTTTTGATGGCATTTGAAGCAAATGATATGCTCCTTTCTCTTTTTAACGGGGACTCCGACATCCTTAGGCTTCTCATTTGCTTTTGGTGCCTACCCTTTCTTCTTAGCCAATTTTGGGCACTTACTCTTATAATGCCCGGTTTCCCTACACTCAAAGCATATGATATGATTTTTATTTATAATTAAATTATTTGAGTTACCTAGGGTTGTAGTCGAAAGAATTTGGTCCAATTCTTCATGGCTCCCGGAGATAGATGCTTCTTCTTGTTGCTCCGATATTGAAGATGACCTAATCCCTTCCCCCTCAATCCTAGAGGAGGAGGCTTCTTTTACCTCTTCCGATCTGGATGTTGATTCTCTATCAACTTTCGAATCCTCAAGCTCTTGGGATGATGATCCACATTCTTCTTAAGCTTGAAAGGATAAGCACTCCTACTTGGACTCCTCTTCTACTTCATGAGTCGGTGATGGGTTTTTATGATATTTCGCCAACTTGCTCCAAAGGTCCCTGGCGTCTTTACAATCTCCTATCTTGACTAAAATATCATTAGGAATTACACTAAGTAATATACCCATTACCTTATTGTTTATATTGAAGTATCAGAGTTGCTCCTCGCTCCACTTCTTCTTGAGTATTTTCCCATTGTGCCTTGGTGGTGTAGACCATCTTAGCATGACAATAGCTAATGGAATCACCTGAAGGCTAGCGTATGGATGAACAAGTCATGGATGACTTGGAGGGATTTGATAGGCGTGAGTTTTATGGAGGTGGCTAGAAGGTTTAGGTCTAGGATATGGGTGGTCTAGCAAGTATGAGGGTATCATACTTGGGTTAAACCTCATGGTTGAGGTGTATCAGTCGACTGGTCAAGTGTTTTGACACTTGGCAACCAAGTCGACAATGATCAGTTGACTGGCATTATGATCAGTCGACTGATGGGAGTCGACTGACGACCAACGCAAGGTGGATCGACTGGCACCTTGATTGGAGTCCTAGTCGAGGCGGCGCCTCAATTGGACTCGACTGCGGCCAAACAGATGCAAGGTGCCTCGACTAGCACCTCGTGTAAAATACTATAAATAAATGGATAAAAAAAATAAATTAAATTAAATAAATAAAGCATGGTTAAGGATTTAGTTAAACCTAACCTTGGCTTAATTTAAATAGGTGTTAATGGATCTAGGGTTTAGTCTTATAGGATTTAAACCCTACCCGTTAGCTCTTAAACCCAAATCCAATCCGTGCTGCATTTTTTCCTTCCGTTATTTATAGTTTCTCATCGCGGATTAAAGCCGCGACTCTTTCCTCACTCCCGATCGTGATTCTTCTCCCCGATCTGGTCAGTTTCTCATTGTGCTCCCTATTCCTCTTTCATCCTTCGCCGATCCATCTTCGCTGTCGTGATTTCCTCTCCTGTCACTACCGCATCTTCTCTTCTCTATAGGGATGGATACTGAAAAGTCAATATTTTATATGAACATCTTTATTTTGAAATAAGAATCACATGATCATTGTTTACATATTTTTATGGTTATGCAATATTGTCTAATATATTACATTGTAGATAACATGGTGTATAGTATCACACGGGAGATCATGTTATCGGCTCCTTGTAAAGTATAAGTGAAAGCTCACAACCGAGATGGCTTTGGATAAACCATCGGAATGGTTGTAGTGTGATTTGGTATTGGTTTGTCTTGATCATAGAATCACACTAGTGCACTTTGTGTGTATTGAGCAGGACCGACTTAGAGGTGATTCGATTTATTGCTGACTAAATAATCGAATCGGACCTCAAATATTATTTTGTACATGCTCTTAATCCCGATATAATAACGGGAACATATACTTAATATTCATCTCTTTGATTTACCAATGGGAGAGATTTATAGATTAAATAGATAGGCTCGGTAAGTTGGGAGATGATATTATTTATATGGTGTGCCATTGATTATAGGAGGAAACCGTGTCCTATATATTAGGATGATGATGTCCCCTTGAGGAGCTCATAAGGTTCATCATGTAAACCCAGCAGGTGGACTTGGTCCGGCATGATGAAAAGGTTGAGTGGTACTACTCATGGAGTTAGATGTTGATTAATTAATGGTCAGTAAATTAATTAATCGACAGACATTCGAGATCTTAAACACGGGGAGAAAATGTACAAATAATATATGGAGCCCATATTATCTTATGGGGGTTGGTGAGGTAGATCAATGATAATTCTTTAGTGGATTGGATTATCATTAATGGATCGGACTTTATGTGGGCTTGATCCATGGGTGGCCAAGATCCAACTCCTCCTCATGGTCCCTAATGTAGCCTATTAACACCTCATGAAGCTTAGATCCAATGGATAGAAACAAAACTCTAGATCCAAAGGTAGAGATTAAATCTCTAGATCCAACGGTTGAGATTAAATCTCTAGATCTGATGGTTGAGATTAAATCCCTAGAACCAATGGTGAAGATTAAAACATGGCTTATCCCTAACTCTATAAAAGGAGTGCATGGGGTGGGCAGAAACTTATGAATCTTAATTGAGATAGGATTAGGGTTTGGAGGCTTAGGGTTTTGGAGGCTTGGGCGGCACCAAATAAGGAAGTATTTTCCTTTCTTCTTCTTCCTTCAAGGTGGCCGGCGTCCAGCAGATTTTTCCAGCCCTTTCCAGCCATTGGCCGACAGCCAAAGACCCTCTTCTCCTTCTCCTTAGGTGGTGGAAACAAGATATAGGGCTTTCCCTTGGTGTCTTGGCCGGTTTCCACCATAATCCCCTCCTCCTTCTTGGCCGGCGGCAAGCTCCTTCCTTGGAGGTTGTTTGGTTGGTTGAAAGAAGGAATAGAGCTTTGTTTCTATTCTTCTTTCTTCTCAGAATGAGCAAGGAAGGAAGATTGGCGATCTAGGAGCTTCAACTTTTGGTAGATCATCGCCCACACGACGTCCGAAAGGAGGAAGGTCATGCATTAGAAGATCGAGAGGTATACCTATTCTCTATTCTCTTTTGTTACTTGCTTGTATTTGTTTTTTCCAATTATGAGCATGATAAATTCTGTTTGTGGCTAAATAATACTTGGATCCTGAACATAAACATGAAAACTGGCGATCCGGACATCGTCTATTCCGTGTCTACTCGTAGAATAGAGGTTGGTCACTTGAACAACAAGTTTGTTCAAATGACCTCTCTAAATGAATATCACGACGATGACTTGGTTGTTTGGGCAATCCCTTTTGTCTAGGATTAAATTTTTTTAATCTGGGGACATCAATGGGATCACCATGAACAAGCGACCGAGGTGAAGTGGGAAGCGAAGTTTCCCCTCACGGACTCGATAAGCAAAACCCTTCAATTGGTATCAGAGCCAAGGTTTTCGGTTTTGTGTGTTTAGGATTCAGTTAATTTTTATGCACTTTTCATATATTATATGTGCCGGATAATAGTAGGATATGCGTAGTTTAACTCTTTGGTTGCAGGCATAAGATCCGACTATTATGGCCATATGTGTGTATGTGATTGTATGTGTGTAAATATTTATTTTGTTGAATCCTCGGGGTTGACGAGGCTAGTATTTGATTTTTTTTTGTAAATTAGATACGACATTGTTTAGCCACTCTTTATTTTATTTTACTTTCGATCTAGATTTCATGTACACTCCCTCGTGGAGTATAGGATTGATGGATGTAAATTAAAATAGATTTTAGTCTCAGCTCGGATCTCCGGATGGCTCGTACATGGCGTAGGAGGAGCGGACAAGATGGCGATGCGATGGGAGACATATTGAAGACAAAAGTCATAATAGTTGGAAAATAATTTATTTTTCATATTTATTACTTTTGATATGCATGTCGTAGGCTAGGAAAATTCCTCAATTTCAAATTACTAAGTGGGAGAGGGAATTTTTTTTAAAATTCCCACGGTGTCCAATACGATTTGACAAGTGATGCAAATAAACTTACACGTCAGCTCTGAGTGCCTTCCTCCCCATCAGATGAGTTTCTTTGCGGATCACAAGGTCAAATATGGTTATAGGGAATTATCAAGGAGCGTGTGCACTTTCCCATCGGAAGGCATATAACCCGAGATAATTACCTTGGTACCGAGTAATGGTGAACACTTAGATACAAATATAAGTATCCTCCCCATCGGAGTCACTGCTTTTATTTGTAGGGCCAAAGAGGAACCAACTATTAATTTTACTTGTCAAAAAGTTAGGTTGACAAGATAGTAAAATTAATGGGTAAAACCTCCTCTTACAAATGTAGAATTCGTATACGTCCACACTATCGTGGCATATGATATTCTCGGTGTTTTGAGGTGTTAGTTGATTGTAAAATTTTATTGTTTGAGGAATCAATAATTTTTTGAAATCTAATGTTTTGATTTATGTGATTCTTAGGTTTTCTTTCAAAATGACTTTTAACCCACTTGCTGTGATACTGGAAGAGAACAAACTTACTGGACCCAACTATATTGATTGGAAGAGGAATCTAGACATTGTCTTGACTGCTGAGGAATACAAATATGTACTCCTCGAAGAGTGCCCTCCTAAGCCTGCAGAAGATTCTGGGGAAAAGGAGAGAGAGAGTTATAAGAAGTGGGTAAAGGCCGATGAGATGATGCAGTGTTACATTTTGGCATCTATGTCAAATGTACTGCAACATCAGCATCAAGCCATGCCCACAGCTTATGACATGATGCTCAATCTCAAAGAGCTTTTCGAACACCAGAATCGGGCTACGAGTCAAGAAGCCATGAGAAACTTGATGACGACCACTATGATCGAGGGAACACCCGTAAGGGATCATGTTCTCAAGATGATGGCTCATTTGAATGAGCTGGAGGTCCTTGGAGCTGAGATCGATGGGGAAACCCAAGTCGATATCATACTCCGGTCTCTACCTAGGAGTTTTGAGTAGTTTCTCCTGAACTACAACATGAACAAGAGGTTGTATTCGTTGGCGGAGCTTCTGACAGAACTCCAGGCGGTAGAGGGGCTATTTCGTCAGAGTGCTCAGGCACATGCCATGGTGACCCAAAAGATTTCTACTTCTAAACCGAAAGGCAAGAAGAAGAAGAAACAAACTGGGGCAAAGGTAGCGGGAGGTACTCAGGGAGGAGTGAAGAAGCCGAAAGGCAAGTGCTTCACTTGTAAGCAGACTGGACACTGGAAGAAGGACTGCCCCAACCGCAAGCAGAACAAAGGTATATCTTTTGGTCTAGTCGTTGAAACATGTTTAGCGGTGTTATCTACCGACACCTAGTGTGTAGATACAGGAGCCACTGATCATGTATGCAATACTTTGCAGGGGTTCTAGGAAACTAGACGACTGACTGAGGGGGAGATTACCGTGTACTTGGGCGATGCCACGAAAGTGGCGGCAGTTGCAGTGGGAGATGTTTATTTATCTTTTGAGAAAAATAAAGTTTTGGTTCTTAAGAATTGCCTTTATGTACCCTTATTTAGAAAGAATTTAATTTCAGTATATAATTATTTATGGATGGATATTCTATTTCTTTTAATGACAAAGTTGTTATAAAAAGGAATAGGGACATTATCTGTTCGGGTGCATTGATAGGAAATTTATACACACTTGAACCAAAATCTCCCATGATGCATATTGAAATTAATAACTCATCTTCTAATTCCAATAAGAGAAAAGAACCTTCGAAGATGAACCAAACATATCTTTGGCATCTTAGGCTTGGTCACATTAACTTAAGCAGAATTCAAAGGTTGATAGCTGATGGACCTTTGGGTTCATTAGTGGTGGAGGATCTCCCAACCTACGAATCTGTTGGTGCAGTAAGCACCTAAGTTGAACCTAAGTTTTGATTATAGCAAACGATATAAAGTTAAGCTCATATCATTATCTCATGAGCTGAATCGAGTGTGCAGAAAATTGCTATAGCTGGAGCTGAAGCCTAGCGACACCCGGAGGAAGCCGTGGTGGTCGGGCAACACTCGAGTGACTTCGGAGGGAGCCGAAGGAATCGAGTGGAAGGTCGGAAGCAAAAGAAACACAGTGAGTATCGAGGTAAGCTCGTGTGTGCGAGCGTAAGTGAGGTCGTATCCTTTTTACGGGGATGATCTTAAGCGTAGATCCGACCAAAGACATCCTATAGGTGCCCTAGGTCGAGATTGGATGATCGGAGGCTGTCAAAATAATGTTTTTGTTAAGCTAACTTTGCCTTACAGCTAGCATCAGTCGATTGCCAGCTTGGAGGACTCGACTGCCGTCCATCAGTCGAGTGCCGGAGGTGAGCATTCGACTGATGCTACCATCAGTCGACTGACGATGGCCATCAGTCGACTGATGGTCAAGGATCATCCTCAAGGAGTCAAGCCTTATCACCATTTTTCAAGGAGCCATGTGCCAAAACTCTATTGGGTGAAGTTCCATTCGATGAGGGGCTCAAAGGCTATAAAAGGAGGGTCAATCCTAGGGTTTCATCATCAATTCTAAGCTTCCAAAAGCCTTCGCCAAGCTGCAACTTTCCGACAACAAAGTGCTTCCTCTCCGACGTCTAGGTCTTGATTGCTTTCTTTTTGTAACGTCGGTTTAATCTTTTATTTCAGTTCATTACTGCAATTTCTCGGAGATTTTATCGTAACGAGGAGAGGGGGAGTGTCCCTCTACCTCAAGCTTTGTTTTTATTTGTATCGATCAACTCCTACCTCTAACGAGGAGGAGTTCTGTAGTGTTTTTGCCCTCCGTACCTGGTCAAGGACCACTAGGGCCTTGGAGTAGTAGTCGAAGGCTACGAACCAAGTAAAAATATTAGTCTCCTTTATTTATTGCTTATCTTTCCACTGTAATTACTTATCTACTCGGGTTTTAACGAACGAACAAAAAAAAGGGGTTTTATCGCTATTCACCCCCCCCTCTAGCGATCCGCTTCGATCCAACAATTGGTATCAGAGCCGGGGGCGCTTAGATTTGGTGAAACCACCAATCTAACATTTTTTACAGATTTGTTTTTTGTTCGTTTAAATTTTTCTCCCGCACTACTAATCCAAGACGAAGTCTTGGTACTCTTCGTTTGGTTTTGTTTTGCAAGTATTCACGTTTGGAGTAGTCGACGGTCAAACGGGTATAACTTTTCGTACAAGTTGACCCACGACACGGGCTACCTACCAAAATGAAGATCTCGGAGAGATATACACTTCTTATGAGGGTAAACCATCGTAACAAGCTGTATTCATCCTGAAAAACCATCATTTAGTACCATTTCCGGGACATCGAAGGTTGTAAGTGCTCATCTTTTATTTTAGTTGGTTATTTCTTGTTTATTCCTTTTGTTTCTTTTCATTTCCTACATTACTAATCCAAGGCGAAGTCTTGGAACCTTTTTCGTGTTTTTTTTGGTATTTTTTGTGCAAGGTTTCCCTTCCAAATGGCCCATCTCGAGGGTTTTAGCACCGTCCGACCTCCGTTTTACAACGGAGATGATTTTCGTTACTGGAAAGGTCGGATGGAATGCTTTCTCAAAACCCAAATCGAGATGTGGATCATAATCCAAATGGGTTTCACACTTCCGACTAACGAAGTGGGTGAATCCTTGGGTTATGACCAATGGACCATTGCGACAAAACGACAAGTCGAAACCAATGCCAAGGCAACACAAATCCTCCAATGCGGCTTGTCCAAGGAGGAGTTAAATCGCGTCGGCCCCTTCATCAGCGCAAAGGACCTTTGGACAAAGCTAGTGGAGCTACACGAAGGGACCGATGAAGCCAAGGTATGTAAGCGCGACCTTTTATTTAATAAATTATATAATCTAAAAATGCAGGAACATGAAACGGCGATGCAACTCCACGCCCGCGTCCAGGACATAGTCAACAATCTACACGCAATCGGGCAAAAGGTCAAAAACCACGACCTTATAAGGTATGTCCTAAACTCCTTTCCGAGGACTACCTTGTGGGCATCCATGGTCGATGCCTACAAGGTCTCCAAGGATCTTTCTAAACTTAGGTTAGATGAACTTTTTTCTGATTTCGAACTTCATGAGCAGTCTAACTCGGAACCCGAGAAAGGTATAGCACTATTTGTAGGTTCAAAGAAGAAAACTGCTAGCAAGCCACCTCCGAAGGAATAAGAGGATGAGTCCGATTCGGAGGTCGACCCGGAAATGGAGGCCGAACTAGTCAACCTAGTTCGGAGGATAGTCAAGGGCCGAAAGCGAACCATCACTCGACCCAACGAAGGTAAGCCTAAAAGTTCTAATATTAGGTGCTACGAATGCAACAGGTTTGGACACATCAAGTCTGAATGCCCAAAGCTCAAAAGCAAAGCACCAAAATACAAAAAGGCACTCAACGCTACATGGGAAGAAGCGTCCGAGGAAGAAGACGATGATCGAGTCCTCATGGCTAAACCGGTTGAATCGGAGATGGAGTCGGAACCGGAACACGAATCGGAAACCGAAGACAAGTCGGATTGTGAAGCGCTATTCAAGACAAGCCATGGATACGCATCCGGTTCAAAAGATACACTCAAGGTAAGTCGATCTCTAATTAGTACGCTTTATAGTGCAATTAAGTTTTTAACTAGAAAATTAGCTAAGTCCGAGTCCAAGGTCGAGACCCTGGTTGAGGAAGTTAAACTCCTCAAACACGAGATCTTCTTAACCTCTTCGACTAGTCGAGTTCAAGAGGAGGACTCAACTCGGGTTGAAAAACTCGAAGTTGAAAACTCACTCTTGAAGAGTCAAGTCAAAGATCTTAGGAATATGTTGGAAAGGTTTACTTTGGGATCCAAAGGACTTGACCTCCTACTTGGATCGCAAAGGGTCGTGTACAACAAGGTCGGGCTAGGGTTTAGCTCAAATACGACCAACAAGTCGTATATGTCAATTGTAAGTCGACATAAAAAACGTGTCCAAGCATGGGTCCCTAAGACCACCTTAATTTCAAACTTAGGATTGAACCAGTACTGGGTTTCCAAGAACGAAATCCACTATGTGAAGAGACTGAATCGATTCAACGGTCCAGGGGGAGCTAGTACGAAACTTGTTTGTGTTTTAACCTAGAAATTGCATGCTTAGGTTTTTATTTAGTTTGGTTTTCCTTTTTAGAATGGTTAGATATGACTATAACTCGTCAATACTTGATAACATAGTACCAGGACACGGCGAGATGATAGTACACTAGGAAAGCGGAGTCTTGTGTATTCGGGCTAGATAAGGCGTATCTAGTTCGGTGCACTTGACCGAGCGGAACTAGCTGAAGCTACCTCGTCGTATCCTAGACTAGTTAGACCAGGAAGTGGTCTTAGGTAAGTCAAGTCTCTATTTTCTTGAAAATGGCTTTGTCTAAGGAAGTGGTCGTTGTTCCGATCAAAGAAGGCCTCTGTGCCTCGCCACGACCTGGAAGCCATGATCTTGAAAAGGTGACTTGATAAGCCTAAGGTAAAATTCAAATCTAATGCAAGGTTGACAAGTGTTTAAGTCATTAAATTTAAATCAAGTAAAATCGGAAGTCATCTCACAAGAACATATAGGGTTAACGTGTTTGATCATGTAGACATGGGTGAGATGATTTAGGTTAATAATTTTCAACCAATCTTTAATAAATCTAATATCCGATCCAACTACCTTGCGTGTAGGATCAATGGATGTTGGACAGTGGTTGCTCCCGACACATGACCGGGGATCAACTCAAGTTTTCGAAGCTTCGATTCAAACGACAAGGCTCGGTAGCCTTCGAAAATAACGACAAGCTCAAAATCATCGGATCAGGTGATATTGAGCTTAACTCAAATTTTGTTATTCAAAACGTTTTATTAGTAGAAAATTTTCAATATAATCTACTTAGTGTAAGCCAATTGTGTGATAATAACTATAAGGTCATATTTCTAGAAAATGAATGTGTAATTAATACAAACGAAACCTCTAAAACAATTCTTAAGGGAACTAGAAATAACAACATTTACACTATTAACTTAACTAACTCCTCAACTAAGTGTCTTATGACACGGCAAGAGGAATCATGGTTGTGGCACCGACGACTCGGTCACTCACATCCAAGACTCATCCACAAGATGAGTCAGAGTGACTTAGTCAGAGGTTTGCCTAACCTCAATAACTTGGATAATAAAATATGTAATGCTTGTCAACAGGGTAAATAATGTAGGACACAACATCAACTAACTAATCAAGAACGAACCAAAAGTGTACTTGAGCTCCTACACATGGATCTATTTGATTCACACGGAGCTAAGTCACTTAATGGAAGTAAATTCTGTTTAGTCATTATTGATGACTACTCTAGATTTACTTGGGTTAGGTTCATCAAACACAAAAGTGATACCCTAGATCAATTAATCAACTTATTTAAGTTAATAGAAAATCAACAAAATATTAAAATCAAAAGACTTAGGACTGATCATGGTGGTGAATTCGAAAACCATAGGTTTACAGAATTCTGTAACCTAAATGGATACCACCATGAGTTCTCTTGCCCTAGAACTCCACAAAAAAATGGCCTAGTAGAACGCAAAAATAGAACTCTACAAGAAGCCGCTAGGACAATGTTAAATGAGTATAACCTACCCGATAGGTTTTGGGCGGAAGCCGTGAGTACGACATGCTATGTCCAAAATAGAATCCTTATGGTAAAGAGGCACCTTAAGACCTCATACGAGATTTATCATGATAAAATACCTAACATCAAGTACTTTAGGGTATTTGGGTGTAAGGTACATATTCTAAACACTAAGGATTACCTAGGGAAATTTACATCAAAAAACATGACCGAAATCTTTCTAGGGTACTCGACTACAAGTAGAGCTTATAGAGTATATAACCACGACACCCTTAGAGTCGAGGAGACTATCAATGTAGTATTTGATGAAGGACACGAACCTACAAAACCCCTGGCAACCCCAATTAGCGAGCCGACTCATACTAGACCTAACTCTGATCCGGAGATCAGGTCTAGTGTTAATCCTAACCTAAGTCAACCAAGTCACTCTATCGACCAAGTGATAGATGACTCCAACCAAACTAGAACTCAAACGAGTCATCCTATGGATCAAGTTGTAGACTCAAACCCAAATCCAACTAGGATTCAAACGAATCATCCTATCGACCAAGTGATAGGTGATCCATGTTGGGTTTCCGGCACCGCGGCGTGTGTGTGTTCGATCATGTTTCGTAAACATGAGCACAGCGGAAGCAATAAAAATAATAAATACTCCTATTTATTACAACACACACAACACACACATGCTATTACAACAAGTGTAGACATAACCGTAAATTAAAATTGCAATAAAAAGAAATTAAACTACGTTATACCTTCCGTATGACGTGTAGCGGGAACGGCATCAACCGGAACGATCCTCGTAAGAATCGTCTCTATCCGTATCCACGCCGAGCTCCTCGGGATGACTTCGCTAAGTCACGAGCTTCGTCTTCGTACGGGTTACTAGCCTCGTGTCGAAGACGACGTGATCGAGAGATGATCACGATCCGAATCCAAATTCGGATCCAAAACGAGTTCTCAAAACTCGCTTCTCCGGTGAGGTATTCGTCAACCGTTTGACGAATCCTTCGTCCTCCACCTCAGAGGATTACCGGAGATCAAATCCCCGGTATGTTAGCCACTGTCGGAGCACTAACCGTCGTCCAAACGATGCTCCGACGAGAGGAGGAGAAGCTGTCCAGAAAACTGGACAGCTTGGTGGAGGAGTAGGCGCCGGCCAAAACAAGGAGAGAAAAGCCTCACCTTGATGCCAAACCTATAGGAGATCACCGGAGGGTCGCCGGAGGTTCACCGGCTGAAGCTTGGTCGCCGGCAAGGAGCTAGACGGCAGCACAATCAAGCTGGGCGGCAAGGAGGTTGGGCGGCAACTCCTTGGAGGCTAGGGTTTTGATTTTGGATTAGTTAGGGTTTAACAATCCCTTAAGCCCACTTTTATAGAGAACTAATTCTCTTAATGGTTAATGGATCATATCCATAAAGCCCGTTAACCCGCTCCATTAAGATAAGTTAAAATAAACCAAACCATGATGGTTTATTTTAAGTTAAAACGAACCAAACCAACCTTTGGTTCATTCGCTTAATATAAACCAAACCCTTTGGTTTATTCTCATCCATTGATTAGAACCAAACCATTTTGGTCCATCCATTATGTCTTCATAAGACACGCCCATCCACGCTTCCATTGCGACTGAAACAATTTCATGCTCGCTTTATGTTTGGTCCAACCAAACATAGTTTCTCTCGGTCTGAGAATCCCATTCTCAAGCTCGTTTTAAATCCTTTGGATTAAACTCGTTGTGCGTGTGACCAAATAGGTTCTCGGTTTATGTTGGCCGTCTATAATTAACCATTAATTATAGAACGATCATGAGTGGCACCTAGTAGTACATCATGATCCCCAATTAACCAAAAAGATCAACGGTTGATCCGTAACTATTTCAAACCCTTCAAGAGCTCGAATGAATCGTGCCCCATTCCCTTCACTCATCTTATACCCACTTGCGGACATGGTCTATTGTGTCTCCCCACTAGACTCACGCCACACCTAGCCCAAGTATCATTTCCTCGTCCCTACGGATTCTAGTTACTCCACATGTATCAAGAGTACCTTACTCTAAACATGTAATGCTTTGGCCAAAGACTTTAGTAACAATCCGACGAGAGGCCATGGGTATACATCTCCTCGCAAGGAGTGGTGAATCCTTTATAGGCTATTCAAACACCTTCGATCACTTCGACTTATACCCAATCATCCCGGGTCCACATCTCCTCGGAGATGTTTGCTTAAGATGTCAAAGCATGAGTCTCCATGATCAAGATGACTTGAATACCGCAAGTCAAAGGAACATCGCACTTAAGCCACAGTAAGAACTTCATTGACATATCTATATATGCAGAGAACCATATGAAGTCTTATGGCTGGTCACTCCAATGAACTAGTTACCATAACTAGCATCCACGATTAACTCCGGACATCACTATGTCTCCAGCCAAGGAGAATCACCGCTTGATACACTAATGAGTATACCGAAATTGATGGTGTCCAAATCCATCAATTCATCGACTAGGATAATTCCGATACATCACAATTACACATGTAGAGATACTCACTAGTTGTGATCCAATCACAAATTCTCTCATGCTGTGAATCGTATCGTGGACATTCAGTAAATGAGTTTAAGATCCAATCAAATACATTAAACATGTATACTCAAATAGTGAATCTTCATTTATCATATAAATGGTTCATACATAAGGCGATTGCCTTAGGACATCTCTCATATATTACTAACAGACTCCCACTTGGCCTAATGCCAATCGCTACGGTATCCAATACCATAAGCACCAACATGACCCTCAAACTTACTTTGAGGTAATGCTTTAGTCAAAGGATCCGCTAAGTTCCTTTCAGTGGGAATTTTCTCGATTTGTATTTCGTTCCTACTTATGATCTCTCTGATAAGATGATAGCGGCGAAGCACATGTTTGGATCGTTGATGAGACCTTGGCTCTTTCGCCTGTGCAATTGCTCCATTGTTGTCGCAGTAGACCGGTATTGCTTCAACAATGGCGGAATCACACCAAGTTCATGAACGAACTTCTTGATCCAAACCGCTCTTTGCCGCCCGGCCGCAATATATTCTCGCCTCGGTGGTAGAATCCGCCACGCCTCTTGTTTGGAACTTTTCCAACTCATCGCGCCCCTATTCAAGGTGTGAACACGATCCGTGACCGAGACTGGAATCATCCTTGTCGCTCGAAGCCGCATCCGTATACCCGCCAGTATCACCATGTCCCTTCTCCATATATTAGGAACACATCCTTAGTTCTTCTCAAGTACTTAAGGATCGCCTTAATACCGCCTAATGATCCATTCTCGATCGACCGGTACCGCCGTGACACTCGTGAGCATACGATACATCGGGCCTCGTACATAACATAGCATACATGATAGATCCTATTGCGGATGCATAGGGAATCTTACTCATGCAAATCCTCTCGTCTTCTGTGCGCGGACACATAGACTTTGAAAGGTGTACCCCATGCCTGATGGGCAGATAACCTTTCTTGGATTCCGACATGCTAAACCTCTTTAGCACTCGGTCTATATATGTAGACTGCGAAAGACCAAGCAACCGTTTCGATCTATCTCTATAGATCTTAATCCCAAGGATGTAGGTTGCTTCTCACAGGTCTTTCATTGAGAATATCTTGGATAACCAAACCTTAACTGACTGTAAGATTGACACATCGTTTCCTATAAGTAATATGTCGTCGACATACAATACTAGGAACACGACTGCACTCCCACTAACCTTCTTGTACACACAAGGTTCGTCTGGATTTTGTGAGAAATCAAACTTTTTGATCGTCTCATCAAAACGGATATTCCAGCTCCTGGATGCTTGCTTCAATCCATAAATGGATTGTCGCAATTTGCATACCTTGGTTTTATCAACCGATGTGAAACCCTCAGGCTGTATCATATACACGTCCTCGAGCAAGTTTCCATTAAGGAAAGCTGTTTTCACATCCATCTGCCATATCTCATAATCATAATGAGCCGCTATGGCCAGGAGCATCCGAATGGATTTAAGCATAGCTACAGGCGAATAGGTTTCGTCATAATCAACACCTTGCTTTTGACGATATCCTTTCGCCACCAATCTAGCCTTATAGGTAATCACATTACCATCCATGTTGGTTTTCTTCTTGAAAACCCACTTGTACCCTATAGGCTTTATGCCTTCAGGTGGGTCAACCAAGTTCCAAACTTGGTTTTCGTACATGGAATCCATTTCCGACTTCATGGCACCAAGCCACTTATCCCTTTCTGAACTTGTCAGCACTTCTTCATAACTAGTAGGCTCCTCATCATCAATGAGTAACACGTCGTTCGATTCACTTACGAGAAATCCATATCTCTCAGGAATATTGCGTGTTCTACCAGATCTACGAAGATGTGGTGTTACAATAGGTCCAAATTGATTGCTCATCACTATGAGTTGTACTGTTGTGCTTCACCGTATCTCATCAATGTCTATTTGAGTCTCTCGAGCCTCCTCAAGCTCGACGACACTCCCACTGTTTTCTTGCAAGAGAAACTCTTTCTCTAGAAACACAGCATGCCTTGAAACAAACACCTTTTGTTCCACAGGATAATAGAATTGGTAACCCCTTGTTTCCTTAGGGTATCCAATAAATAGACATTTATCAGACTTAGCATCCAGTTTGTCTGATACAGTCCGCTTCACATAAGCAGGACAACCCCATATCTTCAAGTAAGATACATGAGGTTTCTTACCATTCCATATCTCATATGGAGTAGTTGAGACTACCTTGGTAGGCATTCTGTTTAACAAGTAAACAGCTGTCCGAAATGCATAACCCCAAAAGGACTTGGGAAGAGTTGCATGATTCATCATTGACTGACCATGTCCAACAAGATCACGCCTCGATACACCATTATGTCAGGTGTATAGGGCGGAGTCCATTGAGACAATATGCCATTGTCTCTTAGATAATCAAGAAACTCTTGACTTAAGTATTCACCACCTCGATCCGATCGAAGTATTTTAATACTCTTGTCATGTTGTTTCTCTACTTCATTTCTGAATTCTTTGAACCTTTCAAAGGCTTCAGACTTGTGTTTCATCAAGAACACATACCCAAACCGTGAGTGATCATCGGTGAAGGTAATGAAGTAGCTATAGCCTCCTAATGCTTGAGTTGACATAGGTCCACATACATCAGTATGTACTAAACCTAGTAACTCTCCCACTCGTTCACCTTTTCCAGTAAAAGGTAACTTAGTCATCTTGCCTTTTAAGCATGATTCGCATGTATCGTATGAATCCAATTCAAATGATTCCAGAATTCCACATCGGTGTAATTCGGACATGCGTTTCTTGCTTATATGGCCAAGATGACAATGCCACATATAGGAGTCTATGTGATTATCCTTTCGAGCACGCGTGTTGCTCGCTTCGATATTGAAAATGTCACTGGATACGTCCAACGTATAAATGCCATTACTCAAAGTTCCAGTTCCATAAAGTACGCCATTCAAAGTTATATAACAACAATTGTTACTAAACATTAAATGGAAACCATTTCTATTTAAGCAGGAAATAGAAACAATGTTCTTTATTAGAGAAGGAACATAATAGCAATTGTCCAGTTCCAAGACTAGTCCACTAGGGAGCTTCAAAGAAATAAGTTATGATGGCGATCAGCAAGAACCTTTGCTCCATTGCCAACTCGCAAATTTGACTCCTCCGACAAGTCTTCTATTCCTTAGCCCCTCGTATGTCATTACATATATGTGAGCTACACCCAGATCCAATACCCAAGTGTCTAAGGAAATAGAATGACAATCAATAACGAAGATACCAAGAGGATGGGGCATCTGATGCCTTCTTCTTCTTCATGGACTCAAGATAAATCTTGCTTTCTTCGCCAAGGCCTTCCTTGCCACAAAGGATGGCAAGTGCCCTTTATACCGGGTTCCGCTTTCTTTGCCTTTTTCTTTCCTTTCTTCTCGCTTCTTTTGCCTTCCTCTTAGAACCTTTCGAGGAATCAACTAACAACCGCTTTCTCCTCATGCTTCACGTAAGGCTCCACAGCCTTCAAAGATATTGAGGAGCTCGAATGGTGGATTCCAATTTGTTCATCCGATAGTTCATCACAAATTATAGAAACTCTTGGGCAAACAATGCACTTAAGTCAATACTTAACTCATGATCCATCACAAAACCGAGGGTAGCTAGCCGCCGATGTACCCGCTCATCTTTAGCACAAACCGCACTACAGATTTAACCTTCTTGCATCTTCGTGGTGAAGAGGAGCCTAGAGACCTCGAACCTTCGGATCTCGCTTGCTCATCGAACAACTCATGAAGATGGAAGACCATAGTATTAGCATCCATATGCTCATGCCGCTGGCACTGTACCATCGCCGCTAGCATGATGCAACTCGCCACCGTACCGCCACATGCTTCTGATAGACCAACATTTGGTCTAGAGTTGCATCGTCCTTAGGACGGTCAGGAAGAGGCTCTTCAAGGACATATGCAAGCTTTTCCGCCTTGAGAACAATTCTCAGGTTTCTAAGCCAGTCCAGGAAGTTAGGCCCAGTCTTTGTTCAATCCAAAATAGTGCGCAAATTCAAAGACGCATGATCAATTTATTGACCTAGAAATACAAAACGAGCATATATGAGAAAATGATTTTAAAATGCATCAATATACATTTATAAATCCCATTCATTTTTCAATTTCAAAACCCCAAAATCACTTCGAGATCGTAGGTCCATCTCCGAATGGTCGATATCCATCATAGTTATGAACAACCTCGAGAGAGTCCAACAAGCCATTCATAACTACGACGGTAGGTATCAACTATACCGATTGCATATCACGTATATGCAACTATCACAATGTGCTATCAACTAATTGAATGTTCACACATACATTGGGTTGTTAACACATTAACAAGTATGCATCATATGCATAGCACCCAACTTCACCTCCCTTTACATCGACCTTGGAGAGAGTCCAACAAGCCGATGCTCCAGGTTAAAGCCAACCCATTAATCGGGACATAGTTTTAATATGGTTAGAGCGCATTCAACCAATTAGCCCAGCTTGGAGAGAGTCCAACAACCAAAGCTAACGATTGACCTCTGACTCTTACCATATTAGTATTAAACTATTCCATGGTTTGAACATGTTCGGGTTCGAGCCGGGCTTGGAGAGAGTCCAACAACCCAAACAAGAAACGGAACTCTGGTTCTAACCATATTAATGGAAGGTGTAGGCTTTAATATTGTTTAAGGATTTTTTATGTCTCATCCTCTTTGCATGCAAATAACTATTATCTACATGGCATGGAATACATGGCATACATCTACATGTCACGACACACATGGCATAATGTTATGCATCTAATGCAATTACATGGCATACAATTATGTCATGTATATAATTTCCTTATATGTCATAACTATTTATGGAAATAAAATATGTTTAAGATTTGATTCTCCAAATCAAATCATAATTAAATTAGGAAACATATTTCCAAATCTAATCACATATTTTATTCATGGAATTATTTGATTAAGGAAAATCTATTTAGGAAACCAATTTCCTAAATCTTTAAAACTACTTATGGAAATTAAATATTTTAAGATTTGATTTCCCAAATCAAATCATGATTAAATTAGGAAACAAATTTCCAGAATCTAATCAAATATTTTATTTATGGAAAATATAAATTTCCATAAATACTTCCAACTTTCCAAAAGTGGAAGATTTCCATAAATACTTCTAGACTTTCCAAAATTGAAAAATTTCCATAAATACTTCTAAATTTCCAAAATTTAGAAAACTTCCAGAAATACATTATGACTATCGCAAAACCATTTTTACGATTATGTCGAAACACAACCTGGGCTCTGATACCACTGTTGGGTTTCCGGCACCGCGGCATGTGTGTGTTCGATCATGTTTCGTAAACATGAGCACAGCGGAAGCAATAAAAATAATAAATACTCCTATTTATTACAACACACACAACACACGCATGCTATTACAACAAGTGTAGACATAACCGTAAATTAGAATTGCAATAAAGGAAATTAAACTACGTTATACCTTCCGTATGACGTGTAGCGGGAACGGCATCAACCGGAACGATCCTCGTAAGAATCGTCTCTATCCGTATCCACGCCGAGCTCCTCGGGATGACTTCGCTAAGTCATGAGCTTCGTCTTCGTACGGGTTACTAGCCTCGTGTCGAAGACGACGTGATCGAGAGATGATCACGATCCGAATCCAAATTCGGATCCAAAACGAGTTCTCAAAACTCGCTTCTCCGGAGAGGTATTCGTCAACCGTTTGACGAATCCTTCGTCCTCCACCTCAGAGGATTACTGGAGATCAAATCCCCGGTATGTTAGCCGCAGTCGGAGCACTAACCGTCGTCCAAACGACGCTCCGACGAGAGGAGGAGAAGCTGTCCAGAAAACTGGACAGCTTGGTGGAGGAGTAGGCACCGGCCAAAACAAGGAGAGAAAAGCCTCACCTTGATGCCAAACCTATAGGAGATCACCGGAGGGTCGCCGGAGGTTCACCGGCTGAAGCTTGGTCGCCGGCAAGGAGCTAGACGGCAGCACAATCAAGCTGGGCGGCAAGGAGGTTGGGCGGCACAACCAGGTTGGGCGGCAACTCCTTGGAGGCTAGGGTTTTGATTTTGGATTAGTTAGGGTTTAATAATCCCTTAAGCCCACTTTTATAGAGAACTAATTCTCTTAATGGTTAATGGATCATATCCATAAAGCCCGTTAACCCGCTCCATTAAGATAAGTTAAAATAAACCAAACCATGATGGTTTATTTTAAGTTAAAACGAACCGAACCAACCTTTGGTTCATTCGTTTAATATAAACCAAACCCTTTGGTTTATTCTCATCCATTGGATTAGAACCAAACCATTTTGGTCCATCCATTATGTCTTCATAAGACACTGCCCATCCACGCTTCCATTGCGACTGAAATAATTTCATGCTCGCTTTATGTTTGGTCCAACCAAACATAGTTTCTCTCGGTCTGAGAATCCCATTCTCAAGCTCGTTTTAAATCCTTTGGATTAAACTCGTTGTGCGTGTGACCAAATAGGTTCTCGGTTTATGTTGGCCGTCTATAATTAACCATTAATTATAGAACGATCATGAGTGGCACCTAGTAGTACATCATGATCCCCAATTAACCGAAAAGATCAACGGTTGATCGAACTATTTCGAAACCCTTCAAGAGCTTCGAATGAATCGTGCCCCATTCCCTTCACTCATCTTATACCCACTTGGTTGGGACATGGTACTACAGTCGACTACACGCCACACCTAGCCCAAGTATCATTTCCTCGCCCCACGGATTCTAGTTACTCCACATGTATCGAAGAGTACCTTACTCTAAACATGTAATGCTTTGGCCAAAGACTTTAGTAACAATCCGACGAGAGGCCATGGGTATACATCTCCTCGCAAGGAGTGGTGAATCCTTTATAGGCTATTCAAACACCTTCGATCACTTCGACTTATACCCAATCATCCCGGGTCCACATCTCCTCGGAGATGTTTGCTTAAGATGTCAAAGCATGAGTCTCCATGATCAAGATGACTTGAATACCGCAAGTCAAAGGAACATCGCACTTAAGCCACAGTAAGAACTTCATTGACATATCTATATATGCAGAGAACCATATGAAGTCTTACTGGTCACTCCAATGAACTAGTTACCATAACTAGCATCCACGATTAACTCGACATCACAATGTCTCCGGCCGGTGAGAATCACCGCTTGGATACACCAAGGAGTATACCTCGTGCTAGTCTCGGCGAAATTGATGGTGTCCAAATCCATCAATTCATCGACTAGGATAATTCCGATACATCACAATTACACATGTAGAGATACTCACTAGTTGTGATCCAATCACAAATTCTCTCATGCTGTGAATCGTATCGTGGACATTCAGTAAATGAGTTTAAGATCCAATCAAATACATTAAACATGTAAACTCAAATAGTGAATCTTCATTTATCATATAAATGGTTCATACATAAGGCGATTGCCTTAGGACATCTCTCATATATTACTAACAATCCAAGTCTAGGAGTTCGAACTAGAGCCTCATACAGAAACCTTAGTCAAATATCTTTGATTTCTAAAATTGAACCCAAAACTATTGACCAAGCTCTTCTTGATCCCGATTGGATTATTGCAATGCAAGAAGAGTTGGTTCAATTCACTAGGAACGAAGTATGGGAATTAGTACCACCACCTAAAGATAAAACAATCATTGGAACAAGGTGGGTGTTTAGAAATAAACTTGATGATAAAGGTGAAGTGGTTAGAAATAAAGCTAGACTAGTTGCTAAAGGGTTTAGTCAAGTCGAAGGTTTAGATTACGACGAGACCTATGCCTCAGTAGCTAGATTAGAGTCCATTCTAACGCTATTAGCATATGCAGCACATCGAGGATTTATGTTGTTTCAAATGGATGTGAAATCTGCATTCTTAAATGGATACATTAAAGAAGAAGTTTATGTTAGTCAACCCCCCGGTTTCGAAAGTTTAGACAAACCCGATCATGTCCTTAGGTTAAAGAAAGCTCTTTATGGACTTAAACAAGCTCCTCGAGCTTGGTACGAGAGACTTTCGATTTATCTTAAGTCCAAAGGCTTTAACCAAGGTGTAGTTGACCCAACCCTTTTCGTAAAAACCTTAGGTAAAGACATATTCATAGCCCAAATCTACGTAGATGATATTATTTTCGGAACCACCAACTCAATCCTACTAAATGAGTTCATTTCACTTATGGAAAGTGAATTTGAAATGAATTTAGTAGGCGAGTTAAGTTTCTTCTTAGGTCTACAAATTAAACAAACTAAAGATGGAATATACCTACATCAACGCAAATATACTAGGGAATTAATTAAACGCTTTGGAATGCAAGACGCTAAAATTATTAATACCCCAATGGCAACTAATGTTAATATAGAAGAAGATGTAATTGGAAACCCAATTGATTTAAAATACTATAGGAGCGTAATAGGGAGTCTCCTTTACTTAACTGCAAGCCGACCTGATATCTTATTTGCAGTAAGTATGTGCGCAAGGTTTCAAACCTGTGCCAAGGAGTCTCACCTAACTCTAGTCAAGCGTATCCTTAGATATCTAAAGGGTACACTTAATGTCGGTATTTGGTATCCTAGATCTACCGAGTTCGAACTAACCGGCTACTCCGATTCGGACTATGCCGGTAGTAAGCTCGATAGAAAGAGTACGAGTGGTTGTTGTCAACTTCTCGGCTCGAGTCTAGTGAGTTGGTGCAGTAGGAAGCAACACTGTGTTGCCTTATCTACCACCGAAGCCAAATACATCGCGATGGGTGAGTGTGTCACTCAACTTCTTTGGATGAAGCACACTCTCCGCGACTTTAAGTTAGACTTTACAAATACTAAACTTCACGTAGATAACATTAGTTCAATTAATCTTACTAAGAATCCGATATGTCACTCTAGGACCAAACATATAGAGGTCAAACACCATTTCATTCGAGAACATGTGGCCAACGGAGCCATACAACTCGAATACGTCGAATCAAAGTCTAACTTAGCAGACCTATTTACTAAACCCCTACCCGAAGCCGAATTTAGTCTATTAAGATGAAAATTGGGCATGTGCATAGTAGAATAGGAACTTGCAAATTATATTTTCTTACTACTATTTCTTAATTTTCATTTTTTTATGGAACTAGCATAGGACATACCTTAGATATCATGCACCTATATATTTAAGGAGTCAGTACATCTCACAACACATAGGACTAATGTGTTTGTGTACTTAGCCACGTAGATGGGCGTGAGATGTTAGGACCTTACTCCTGGTTCCAGATGTAGAGCTAGTGCATCGCTATGAACCACGGAGTATAATCATACATACTAACCGACTCTGACCAGGACTGGTTGATCTTTCATATCAATCAAGCCAAATATGAGTCGAACATTTTATAGATGAGCTTATTTTCAGTATATTATTTTCAAAATAATGTGGAACATGCTTGGACTTTAAATTTAATACTTATTTTCCACACACCCTTCCACTTTTCGATATATGGCAAAAGGGGGAGAAAAAGGCCAAAGTTAAGGGATCAAAAATTTTCATGGCCAAAAGTTAAGTAAATGTTTACTTAACTTTAAGTTTTAAAGTTAAGTAAATGTTTACTTAACTTTAAGTTTTAAAAATTTACTTAAAAGGAAGTAAAGGCCAAGTTAAGAGAATTCTTAACTTAAACTTATTTTTTTTAACACTATGGCCAAGTGCTAATGCTTTACTTAAGAAAGGGGTAGAAAAGGCCAAGTTAAGAAGTCTTCTTAACTTAAAATGTTTTACTAAGGCCAACTTTAAGTAATGTTAAACTCTTCCTATATAGCAATCCTCAAGGGGGAGGACTAAGGTCTTCTTTCAAGACTCACCCTCGATCAAGGGGGAGGTTTTCTCAAGGGGGAGTACTTGAAGAAAATTCTTACTACTCCAACTTAATCTTTATTTTTGTTTTTCATGCACATTATTATGCATGCTATTTTTATTCATACATACTATTTTTATTCTTCATGCATGCTATGTTCTTAACTTTGTATGTGGGTTTGCCATAAATCAAAAAGGGGGAGATTGTTGGTGCAGTAGGCACCTAAGTCGAACCTAAGTTTTGATTATAGCAAACGATACAAAGTTAAGCTCATGTCGTTATCTCACGAGCTGAATCGAGTGTGCAGAAAATTGCTATAGCTGGAGCTGGAGCTGAAGCCTAGCGACACCCGGAGGAAGCCGCGGTGGTCGGGCGACACTCGAGTGACTTCGGAGGGAGCCGAAGGAATCGAGTGGAAGGCCGGAAGCAAAAGCAACACAGTGAGTATCGAGGTAAGCTCGTGTGTGCGAGCGTAAGTGAGGTCGTATCCTCTTTATGGGGATGATCTTAAGCATAGATCCGACCAAAGACATCCTATAGGTGGTCTAGGTTGAGATCGAACGGTCGGAGGCCGTCAAAATAATGTTTTTGTTAAGCTAACTTTGCCTTACAGCTAGCATCAGTCGATTGCCAGCTTGGAGGACTCGACTGTCGTCCATCAGTCGAGTGCCGGAGGTTAGCATTCGACTGATGCTACCATCAGTTGACTGACGATGGCCATCAGTCGACTGATGGTCAAGGATCATTCTCGAGGAGTCAAGCCTTATCACCATTTTTTAAGGAGCCATGTGCTAAAACTCTATTGGGTGAAGTTCCATTCGATGAGGGGCTCAAAGGCTATAAAAGGAGGGCCAATCCTAGGGTTTCATCATCAATTCTAAGCTTCCAAAAGCCTCCGGCAAGCTACAACTTTCCGACAACGAAGTGCTTCCTCTCCGACGTCTAGGTCTTGATTGCTTTCTTTTTGTAACGTCGGTTTAATCTTTTATTTCAGTTCATTACTGCAATTTCTCGAAGCTTTTATCGTAACAAGGAGAGAGGGAGTGTCCCTCTACTTCAAGCTTTGTTTTTATTTGTATCGATCAACTCCTACCACTAACGAGGAGGAGTTCTTTAGTGTTTTTTCCCTCCATACGTGGTTAAGGACCACTAGGGCCTTTGAGTAGTAGCCGAAGGCTACGAACCAAGTAAAAATATTTGTCTTCTTTATTTATTGCTTATCTTTCCGCTGTAATTACTTATCTACTCGGGTTTTAACGAACGAACAAAAAAAAGGGGTTTTATCGATATTCACCCTCCCTCTAGCGATCTGCTTCGATCCAACAGAATCTTGCTTGGAGGGTAAGATGACCAAGAGGCCTTTTAAGGCCAAGGGGTATAGAGCCAAAGATGTGTTAGAATTGGTTCATTCTGATTTGTGTGGTCCTATGTCTATCCAGGCTAGAGATGGTTTTGAGTATTTCGTCTCTTTTATAGACGATTACTCAAGATATGGATACATTTACCTGATGCGCCGCAAGTCTAAATGCTTTGACAAGTTCAAAGAATTCAAGGCTGATGTGGAGAAACATCAAGGTAAAAGTATCAAGACACTACTATCTGATCGTGGTGGGGAGTACCTCTTGGGAGAGTTTAGGAACTACTTATCAGAGGCTGGGATTCAATCCTAATTGACTGCACCTGGCACACCCTAGCAGAATGGTGTTGCAGAGCAAAGGAATATGACTCTTATGGAGATGGTTAGATCGATGATGAGTTATTCTGAGTTGCTAGATTCATTCTGGGGATATGCTCTAGATACGGCGGTGTACATTCTGAACTTGGTTCCATCTAAATCAGTGCTTTCTACTCCCACAGAGTTATGGACTGGGCAAAAGCCTAGTCTAAGACATATTCGGATATGGGGGAGTCCAGCACATGTGCTGAAGGCAGATGTTGGTAAGTTGGAACCTCATACAGAAGTATGCATGTTCATTGGGTATCCTAGAGGAACGAAGGATGGTTTGTTTTATAGTCCTAGAGATCAGAGGGTGATCGTTAGCACGAACGCCAGATTTCTAGAGGAAGACTATGTGATGAGCCACAAGCCCAAGAGTAAAATTGTTCTGGAGGAATTAAAAGGGGAAGTCACTTCTTTAGTACCACCGGTACAAGAGGATATACCACATGTCACTGCACCGCGTGTCACAGATGATACACAGGTGATACCTCGTCGTAGTGGGGGGGGGGGGTTGTGAGACAGCCTGATAGATTCATGTTCTTGAGAGAATCTTCTGATTTGGTCCCTGGTGAACATGAACCTGATCCCTGGACATATAACGAGGCAATCCAAGATAAAGATGCAATATCTTGGCAAAGTACAATGAATGCTGAGATTGAATCTATGGATTCAAATCAGGTCTGGGAGCTAGTAGAACCACCCGATGGTGTAAAAACCATTGGATGCAAGTGGATCTATGAGAGAAAGAGAGGAATAGATGGGAAGGTTGAGACCTTCAAAGAGAGAGACCTTCAAAGTGAGGCTTATTGCGAAGGGGTATACTCAGAAAGAGGGTATCGATTATGAGGAGACCTTTTTGCCGGTAGCCATGCTTAAGTCTATCTGGATTCTCTTATGCATAGCAGCTCATATGGATTATAAGGTGTGGCAGATGGATGTCAAGACAGCTTTCCTTAATGGAAGTCTTGAGGAAAACATCTATATGAAGCAACCAGAGGGATTCATTGCTAAAGGCAAAGAGCATCTTGTATGTAAGCTTAATCGGTCCATTTATGGATTGAAGCAAGATTCGAGATCTTGGAACATCCGCTTTGATGAGGTAATCCAGTCTTATGGATTTATTCAAAGTCCGGATGAGTCTTGTGTATACAAGAGATGTGACGAAAACGTAGTGGTATTTCTTGTACTATATGTAGATGACATTTTATTGATTGGAAACAATATCAAGGTGTTATCAGACGTAAGGGTATGGTTGTCTAAACAGTTTGATATGAAGGACTTGGGAGAAGTGGGACACATCCTTGGGATCAAGGTTATAAGGGATCATAGGAAAAGGATGTTGTGCTTATCCCAAGCTTCATACATAGACATGATTATAGATCGTTTTAGCATGCAGAACTCCAAGAAGGGTTTTCTACCTTTCAGGCATGGAGTTCCTTTATCTAAGGAGATGTGTCCTAGATCATCTGAGGAGATGATGGCGGTTCCTTATGCTTCGGTAGTAGGAAGCCTCTTTGTATGCGATGCTATGTACGAGACCAGATATCTACTTTGTCGTGGGCATGGTCAGCAGATATCAGAGTAATCTAGGACAGGGATATTGGACTGGGGTAAAGCATATATTGAAGTACCTGAGAAGGACAAGGGATTATATGTTGGTTTACCGGGCAGACCAATTACTCCCTGTGGGTTACACGGATTCCCACTTCCAATCCGATAGGGATAACAGTAAGTCTACCTCAGGTTTTGTGTTTATTTTGGGAGGTGGAGTCATTGTATGGAGGAGTGTCAAGCAGAAATGCATGGCGGGCTCCACCATGGAAGGTGAGTATGTGGCAGCCTCTGAGGCGGCCAAAGAAGCTGTGTGGCTCAGGAACTTCCTGATGGACTTGGATGTGATTCCTGGTTTGCCCAGAACTATCACAATTTATTGTGATAATAGTGGTGCAGCTGCAAACTCGAAGGAACCACGAGCCCATAAGGCTAGTAAACACATAGAGCGCAAGTACCACCTGATATGAGAAATCGTAAAGAGAGGAGAAGTTGCTGTGGCCAAGATTGCATCGGAGGATAACCTGGCAGATTCTTTCACTAAGGCCCTTTCGGCGAGAGCTTTTGATAGGCATGTGGAGGGAATGAGAATCAGATGTATGGCAGTTTGAGGACAGCATAATCTTTTAGTATAAGTGGGAGATTGTAGGGATGTATACTGAAAAGTCAATCTTTTGTATGAACATCTTTATTTTGAAATAAGAATCACATGATCATTGTTTGCATATTTTTATGGTTATGCAATATTGTCTAATACATTACATTGTAGATAACATGGTGTGTGGTGTCACACGGGAGATCATGTTATCGGCTCCTTGTAAAGTATAAGTGAAGGCTCACAACCAAGATGGCTTTGGACAAACCATCGGAATGGTTGTAGTGTGATTTGGTATTGGTTTGTCTTGACCATAGAATCACACTAGTGCACTTTGTGTGTATTGAGCAGGACTAACTTAGAGGTGATTCGATTTATTGCTGACTACATAATCGAATCGGACCTCAGATATTATTTTGTACATACTCTTAATCCCGATATAATAACGGGCACATATACTTAATATTCATCTCTTTGATTTACCAATGGGCGAGATTTATAGATTAAATCGATAGGCTCGGTAAATTGGGAGATGATATTATTTATATTGTGTGCCGTTGATTATAGGAGGAAACCGTGTCCTATATATTAGGATGATGATGTCCCCTTGAGAAGCTCATAAGGTTCATCATGTAAACCCTACAGGTGGACTTGGTCCGGCATGATGAAAATGTTGAGTTGTACTACTCATGGAGTTAGATGTTGATTAATTAATGGTCAGTAAATTAATTAATTGACGGACATTCGAGATCTTAAACACGGGGAGAAAATGTACAAATAATATATGGAGCCCATATTATCTTATGGGGGTTGGTGAGGTAGATCAATGATAATCCTTTAGTGGATTGGATTATCATTAATGGATCGGACTTTATGTGGGCTTGATCCATGGGTGGCCAAGATCCAACTCCTCCTCATGGTCCCTAATGTAGCCTATTAACACCTCATGAAGCTTAGATCCAATGGATAGAAACAAAACTCTAGATCCAAAGGTAGAAATTAAATCTCTAGATCCGACGGTTGAGATTAAATCTCTAGATCTGATGGTTGAGATTAAATCCCTAGAACCAATGGTGGAGATTAAAACATGGCTTATCCCTAACTCTATAAAAGGAGGGCATGGGGTGGGCGGCAACTTATGAATCTTAATTGAGATAGGATTAGGGTTTGGAGGCTTAGGGTTTTGGAGGCTTGGGCGGCACCAAATAAGGAAGTATTTTCCTTTCTTCTTCTTCCTTCAGCAAATTTTTCCAGCCCTTTCCAGCCATTGGCCGGTAGCCAAAGACCTTCTTCTCCTTCTCCTTAGGTGGTGGAAACAAGATATAGGGCTTTCCCTTGGTGTCTTGGCCGGTTTCCACCATAATCTCCTCCTCCTTCTTGGCCGGCGGCAAGCTCCTTCCTTGGAGGTTGTTTGGTTGGTTGAAAGAAGAAATAGAGCTTTGTTTCTATTCTTCCTCTTGCTCGGAACGAGCAAGGAAGGAAGATTGGCGATCTAGGAGCTTCAACTTTTGGTAGATCGTCGCCCACACGACGTCCGAAAGGAGGAAGGTCATACATTAGAAGATCGAGAGGTATACCTATTCTCTATTCTCTTTTGTTACTTGCTTGTATTTGTTTTTTCCAATTATGAGCATGATAAATTCTGTTTGTGGCTAAATAATACTTGGATCCCGAACATAAACATGAAAACCGGCGATCCGGACATCGTCTATTCCGTGGCTACTCGTAGAATAGAGGTTGGTCGCTTGAACAACAAGTTTGTTCAAGTGACCTCTCTAAACGAATAGCACAACGATGACTTGGTTGTTTGGGAAATCCCTTTTGTCTAGGATTAAATTTTTTTAATCTGGGGACATCGATGGGATCGCCATGAACAAGCGACTGAGGTGATGTGTGAAGCGAAGTTTCCCCTCACGGGCTCGATAAGCAAAACCCTTCATTCTCCTCCCTCTCGATGTTTCGCGCGCCGCCCTCCTCACCTCCCTGTCACGCCGTGACTATCCACGCCCGCTCGTGACCCCCAAGAAGAGCACCTCGGATCCTGTCAGCCCTGCGCACAACGACAGCTGACTCGCTCTTGTGCACAAGCACAGCGACTCCACCTTCACCTCCGCCTTTCCTATCACCGTCGATTGCGGCTTCCCCGTGTGAGATTCCAACGTGTGTCTACTGTTGGATCGAAAGTGTCACTAGAGGGGGGGGTGAATAGCGATACGATGTCGTTAAAAAACTTTTGCAATAAGTAAAAAGCAAGTAGAGAGTGCACAGCGGAAATATAAAGTAGACAAGATATTTTTACGTGGTTCACAATCTTTCGATTGCTAATCCACGGCCCTAGTGATCCTTGATCACGTACGGAGGGCAATTCACTAAAACCACTCCTCCTCGTTGGAGGTAGGAGCAACGATTACAAAAAGAAATCAAGGCAAAGGGACACTCCCCCTTTCCTTGTTACGATTAAAGCACAAAGACAATTTAAAGAAGTAGAACTTAAATAAATATACCGACAACTCTTATAAGTAGAAGATGTAGCTTTCGTTGTCGGCGGCACTTCGTCGTAGCAAATGTGAGTAGTAGTAGCGGCGTTACTACGGCGTGTTGAGAGCTCTTGAATTCTTGTTATTTGCTTGGCTTGAACATGTCTATTTATGGATATTGATCTATGAATTTAGACATAGGTAGTGTCCAAGGTGAGGTTCTTATCCCAACTCAAGGATGAGGTGTTTCATCCAACCACCTTGTGCCACCTCCAACCTTCTTGGGCGCCAACTCAAGGATGAGGTGTTTCATCCAACCACCTTGTGCCACCTCCAACCTCCTTGGGCGCCAACTTGAGGATGAGGTGTTTCATCCAACCACCTTGTGCCACCTCCAACCTCCTTGGGCGCCAACTAAAGGATGAGGTGTTTCATCCAACCACCTTGTGCCACCTCCAACCTCCTTGGGCGCCAACTTGAGGATGAGGTGTTTCATCCAACCACCTTGTGCCACCTCCAACCTCCTTGGGCGCCAACTTGTTGGAGCCATTCAACTTGTGCCACATCATGGGAGCCAACCATCTTGTGCCAACTCACCTTATTTTTGGCGTCCACCACAAGGAAGCTTGGTGATGGTTTGGATGTCCACCTTGATGCCACATCACCCTTTGTACCAAAACACGAGTCAAGTCCAAATTCACCCCCTTGAAATTCGAGCTCTTCTCGAGGCTGGAACATGACTAGCAGTTGACTGTAGTCAAAGGGTTTTGGACTGCAGTACAAGTTAGCTTAAAATATAAAGTACGATGGTTCTAACCATCTGATCTCGACCTAGACCTTCCATTGGAGGTATTGGGTCGGATCTACGCTTAACGACCTTGCTTCGCTTTCACACGAGCTTACCTTGTAGCCTCACTTCCGGTCTTCACCCGAGTACCTCGGCTTCCTCCGAAGTCCCTCTGGCGTTGCCCGACCACCTCGGTTCCCACCGGGTGTCGCAGACCTTCCGCTCAACTTTAGCATTTCTGCACACTTAATTGAGCTCGTAAGATAACAAATATACCCTTAACTATTGAGCCTTTTGCCATAATCAAAATACCGGTTCGACTTTGGTGCCCACTGCACCAACATCTACGTGGGGAGCGAGTGCCCTCGCTGGGAGCTTAGAGATCGATGACGATTTCTTCCTATTTTCCGATCGTGAACTGCTCTTGCGACCTCTACCAGAGCAAGCTCAAAAGACTGGGGTGCTAGGGCAGCAACAGGATTTCCAGTGAACAGAGTGATTTGGGGAGGAGTACTGCAAGCGTAGCCTCATTTTGATGGTATATGTCTTTATCTCCCTCTTTCTTTTCTATCCATTATGATTTTGTGGATTGATTGCTGTCGTGTGAGTGTTGGTGGCTGCTGTGGGGTGGATTTCTTGTCGATGGAGTCGGCTGTGAGCAAGGAGCACCGACTGTGTGAGGTTATGAAGGGTTTTAT
This sequence comes from Wurfbainia villosa, assembly GCA_025175895.1. Lineage (NCBI taxonomy): Eukaryota > Viridiplantae > Streptophyta > Magnoliopsida > Zingiberales > Zingiberaceae > Wurfbainia > Wurfbainia villosa. Next base: position 41,294,569 of record CM046006.1, read on the forward strand.
CTATGCTTGTGGGTGTTGTTGCGTGAACTCAATGAGGGGTTGTGGCAATTTTGTGAATCGAAGTAGTGGGGTTCAGTTTGTGAATTGTTCGACTATGGTTGAGTGAGAAGGGTTAGCTGTGATGTTTCTCTTTGGAGATTTGCTGGTGATGTTCTATTCATGCTCGTGATGGAACTGTGAATAGATTGGATTGGTTGATTCGTGGTGGTTGTCCCTTCGATGGAGTGGTTGTGAGTTGGAGATAGATATGGTGTGATTGAAAACCTATTTGTAATGGATTGGTGGCTGTGAAAGGGGTCGAACTGATTGCGGCGGTGATCACTGAGCTGGTGGCAAGATTCTTTCCCATGGATGGGTAATGGTTTGATTTTAGTATAGATTAGAGAAGCTAATCGTGAATTTGATGTTAGCTGTGATGTTGCGATTGCTAGGTGGGAAAAGGTAATCAGAGTAATGGGTTCGGTCAATAAATCAGATCATTTCATATTTAAATTTCCTAGGGTGGATTAGTGAATCTCCTGTGGAATTTCTTACTGCCTTCACCATAAATTTGTGGTAAGACCTCCATTATTGTTCTATTTCTTTAGATTAAAGTATTGTGAGGATGGTGGATTGGATGTAAGTGTGGATAATAAATTGCAGGTGTTTAGGTTGGATTGGATTCAACAGTTTCATATATGGGTATTTATAAATGCATAATAGATTGCTAATTGGTCTAATGGTTGATAGGGATTAATGTGGAGGATTGATTAGGTTAATTGGATAACTAGATCAATCTAGTTGATCGGGATATGAAGCCGATGTAGGATTCGATTTGATCCTTCATTGTATGCTTGCACTTAATCATAATATTTGATATGTGCAAGACATAGATATGAGATAGGACCGCGACCGTGAAGATTTCATTATTTCGAGCTTTATAACAGGTGGGTAATTTTCTACCCTTGTCAGGTAGCAGCTAAACCCTAGAGTATATAACTCCTTATTATTTTCACTTTGACCTTAAATCCACTCTAGTTTTTCTTATGCTTGATACTTGCCTTTGAACTTAAATACTCTATTATTGTTGTCATCTATTCATTCATCTTTGTTATGAATTATAGATTGTTATGGTAAGTTGACCTATAGTGGTTTACCTATGTGTACGTAGCTAAATTCGATTGTAAAATTGAATTGTGAAATCTAGATAAATCATCCGGGGATGAGTAGGATTCTAGAAGTAATATTGAGTTTCAATGTTATATCTTGATGATGGGTACATATCTACTATGGACCATGTAGTCGTGTATGGACGTGTGATTATCGATACAACGTCACTATGGACCAGTATTCCTAGCTTGGTTATGATCAGTTGAGTATGACTCTCTGCAGGATAGAGAGTGTTATAATCAGTTGTGTACTGCTCTCTGTAGGATAGAGAGTGCGTTGATCAGTCGAGTATGACTCTCTGTAGGATAGAGAGTGTTTTGATCAGTTGTGTACGACTCTCTGTAGGATAGAGAGTGCGTTGATCAGTCAAGTATGACTCTCTGTAGGATAGAGAGTGTTACGATCAGTTGATTTTGTGTGACTGTGTATTCATGTCATTTATATGCATGCTGGCGATTTGGTCTCCCTTGTGGTTGAGAGGGTCGTAAGTCATCCTGCCTCCTAGGTTATTCATGGAGGAGTAACTGGTGGGAGGGCAGAGCATTGTTGTGCTGCACTCTACCACTATAGACGGTGGTAGTTGGAGTTGCGTGCAGTTGTCCTGCGTGTGTGGCACTCGGCAACTCATGGGTAGTAACTGTCGGAGTGGCCAACAGCAGGGCCCCCATCGAGTAGTATGCTCTTTATGCTTATATTCTACTTGACCATACTACCCACTCGGTCACTCGAGAGTAGTGGTTGGTGTTGAGTTGAGACAATTGTCATGTCGAGCCACCGAGGCCACACTGGGGTCGTGGTAACTTTAGGGTGAGCCGGCATGACCATGCATTCTGCATTGCCGTGTCTTATGACATTTTTCATATTGTCATATATATATATATACATATATGCATGTATATATATATGGATGATTATGATTAGTGTATATATAGATGCAGTCTATATGTATGCTTATTGTGATGTTGTATTTGTTTGTACTATGCTTGATGCTTTTGTTTGTACATCATCATACATGTTACTGCATTTGCTATATGATAGTGTGTAGGATACCTGTGTATGAGTTTGTCATACTGTCATATACCTTTGACCAGTACCTTGAGATGATACGAGATGGACCCGGTTCATCGTTGTATTTGTCATAGGATGTTAGAATGGTGGTTTGTCGCTTATAGAGTTAGATTTACTCTACCATGTTGTAGGTGTTGTAGTATGTTACTTATACTGAGGTTGTATGAGTTGCATCGTTGCCGATCTTCAAGTATGTCAGTACCTTATGTTGTTATTATTGATCAATTTAGTTATACAGTTATGTTATGCTGTTGTATATCTGTTATACCAATATACAACATATTGTTGACTCGCATGTGATATATATAAATTATGCATGCACTTTTATTCTTATTACCATTGAGTTTTTGTACTCACCACCACAGACCCAGGGTTTCTTGTCACCCAGGTAACACGTACTCGACTCCGTGATGGGCTTGGGGCAACGCTGGTTGGCAACCTCTCATCTCACATCCGAGGGTCTGAGTTTTGGGTATTCCGTGTATTTTTCAATATGTCTTTGGTTTTATATAGTGGATTGTAGTGTGGTACTTGTGGTTGATGTACACACATGTTGGTGCGGGTTTTGACGATGTTTTCTTCATGTTTTGGTGTTAGTCATATCGGTATGCACTGTGTGTAGTTGTTATTTGGTTTGGATAGTTTCCGCTGTGTTTTGTTGTATTTACATTATATATGTCATTATGGTTGTGACCGAAAGGCTTGTATAAACAGGATATGTTGCCACGTACAGGGGAGATATTATCCGTTTACTTTTCAGCTCGGCATACTCTTGGGGCGTGACAACTTTATTGGTATTAGAGCCCTAGGTTCTGCAATGCCATACAATGATTTATTTTTTGTTGAGTCTTGGAATCTCGGGAGTCGATTCGTTTCGGTTTTGATTTTTTGAGATGAGATTGACAGCGACCTGAGCTCCGAGCAGCACGAAGTAATAATTCCTGATAACTTATATTTTAGTTATATACTTATATAAACTTGTTCAACATATGTATACAGAGAGAGTGATGGCACCTGTACAGACTTGTAGCAGGGGTTGTCCACCAGGGCGACCAGCCAGAGTTGCTTTTAGGGTTATACTCTCGGTTTTGTTGGCTATGCATTTAGTGTTTATAACAGGGAATAACATGTAGTGCGTTGGTTAATCACTGTTCGTAACCGTGGTATGAGTTGACCATGAGAACGACGTGTTGAGTATGTGAGACTTGAACCTACTGTCGAAAAGGTGATTTACCTTTGAGAGTCGATTGATACTGAGTCGGATAACAGGGATCAGGTTGTCGCATTTATTGTGGAAATCAGACATTGTAGTCTTAGGGATTTTCACTGACGATGTTAGTCAGATCATTACCTATTGGGTAATGGACATGGTGTGTAGGCTATTGTTGATGCAAATAGCGAAAGGTTAGTATATGGTGTTTTATAGGGATTTTGATCTCTGAGTTTGTCGTGCTGGGTTGTATAACTTTGAAGGTACTTTTGAGTACTTAACTTGTGTTATACAAAGAAAGTAGAGTTAATTGCATACTATTATCGGGATCAGGCCGGTACTTGGTGGAAGATGTAGAAAATAACCTTCGGGTAATAATATATCACTTATCATAGTTAGTGATGTTGAGAGAGAGTATTTCCTCGCGTCACTTACTGTGGCTCATTGTAGGAAATTCTTGAGTTTCAAATAGGGTGATCAGTTAGTAATGGGAGTATTGTGCAGAGTCGTTAGACTTGCCGAGGTTACGACCACCTAATAGCTCAAGAATGTGAATGAATGTTTTAAGCCACCCACAGTTTATTGGCTTGCTTTTGGATTTGGATGTCTGGATCTTCTATCAGATCTTGTCGAAAGACATTGGAACGAGTCAAAAGTTTAGAAATGACTCCGTACAAGTGTTTAAGGGTTGGAGACCAATATGCAGATATTGCAGGTCAAATTATTAGAATCAGAAGTCTCTAAATATTGGATAAAAGGAGCAAGATCGGGGTCAGGAGTTATGAGCTATTTTTCGATTATAGATGACCAATGACAGATCATCAGGATGTTCTCGTGTACATCCGCGAAATCAAAGGAAAGACTCCGGATTATGTGCGTACAGAGCGAATCACGAAGACATGCAAAGTTGGATTATCTGAAGGATCAATCATCTAGGGTGAGGTTTCAATTTATTCTATATATGTTGATACTCCGATTGATATGGGTAGTTTACAGGTATCTTTGTTTAGAACATTCTGAGATAAGATGAGAAGGATTTCTATATTCAGATTATGTGAATCAGTGGTATCTTTATCATCAGGCGAGATGTTGATTTGATTATTGTGATTATTATTAGTGTCATGATGTTGGTTTTGATGGTTAGAGTTTGATTTTTTTGAGATGTTATATCATTGTGGGAGAGTTGACTTAGTTGTTATATTGTTGACTTGGTTGATATGATGTGGATATCTTAAAATTAACTTGGATGTTATGATGTTGAAATGGTAGTATAAAATGTCTCTCTGATGTACATATAATCTGAGAGTATTCAGATTTAGTTTCGGATGAACTCCCATATTTGCCATTGTATAGGCAAGTGTAGTATATGATCAGAGTGACTTCGGGAATGGTTTCGATACTGAAGACCTCATAGCAGGAGAAAATTTTGGATGATTACTTTACCGATTGAGGTAATGATATTTTAGAGCCAAATGTCTTTACTTATGGTGTATTGGCTGAGGGTTGGTGTAAAGCACATGAAGTAGTTGAAGCTCGTGATGTACTCAATGCAATGTCATTCATTAGTTGTGAGCCTAATCAGGGTGTTTGATACACTCAGTGATCGGTTTTGCAAAGTTGGCAAGGTTGATAATGCACAGGAGGTATTTGTTGGAATGACGATTTTACCAGGAGATGATTTTATTGGTATCAAGATTGCTAAACACCATGGAAATTGAAAGAACATAAGTTGTGTTTACAGGAGGTGTGGGATGGAATATTTGTCTATCCCGGTATTTTCTTGTGAAGATCCAAAACACTTTGTTAAAAGAGAGATGAACCTTTGAGATAATACATCGATTATCAATGATGAAATACGGTAGTTATTGAAAATGAATATCCTTCATTGTGGAAAGACTATCTGTTTAGATTAGCTAAGGACACCTGTGTCTACTCTATGGTTGGTTTATGACTGGAGTGTTGATATTGTAGTGACATGATGTCATACAATTATTATTATCATTGTGATGATAGCTTAGAGTAAAGAGGATGCAGGTGTATGGAGGACGATATTTCATACTTAGTATGAATATATGAGCTGTTTGTTGGGAAAAAACCAAATCTGATGTTCACAATATCGCGGGCGAATACTTCGCACAATCGCAGTGGAAATAATAACTATAAACCGGATCCCACCAGAGATCCATGCAAAACTATATAAGTCATTTTCTTTAATCTAGTCTAGATCTTATCTAGATGAGGAATATACCTTTGATGCGTGCCCTTCGCAATCCCGCTTTTTCAAATGCTATCGGATCTCAATATGGTAAGGATAACCGTATCACTATGGTATCCACACTGACACCCACCAGATTTGGAGTCACGTTGTGCTAGCAACCCCTAGCAAAATGCCAAGAACTCTTTGGAAGAAGGAGAGGAAGGAGATGGATGAGAGAACACTTCTCTTGGCTCCTTTTTGGCTTGCACACCCAAAACACCAAAAGGCACACACTTTTTATCTCCACGTTGAGCACAAAACCCCTTTTATTCTCAAGCCATCAATTCCATTAAATCCCCATTAAGAAGACTCTTAATACCAAGACCCTTGGTATTCTCCTTCATGAATTCTCATCATGAATACCAAGGCCCTTGGTATTCCCATGCATGATTAATCAAATTAATCATGCATGATGATGAATCATCTTCCATGGTTCAACTTGAGTCTAACTCAAGTTTAACTAGTTTGAGTCTAACTCAAGTCTTGGCCATATGCTCAATTGTCCTTTTAGTCCAACTAAAAGAAATCATCTCCAAAACAGAATATCATTTGTGTGTGACCCTATAGGCTCTTGTAACGTTGGCAATGTATCTAAAACTATTTTAGATACATAAGCAATGACGACATCTAGCAATACATCATTGCTACCCAAGTTACAAGATCATCGAGATCTGACAACCTTTCTGTGACTATTATCATGTATGATGGTGTCCTTCTATCTCGGATATCTTAGATCGATCAATGAGGCATAGACCATGTCATCCCCTTATCGATCTTTATGTTTATTGATCCCCAAGTAGACTCACTCAAACAAATGAGCTCAATATCTCATATTGACTCATTTAAGCATGGTCATGCATTTCGTGATCCTACTCTATCAAGAGGCCAAAGATATCACTCTCGTCATATGGGAGGGATAGATCCCATCTACATCACTCACATCCCTCCGCATAATTCATTACATACCTAGTGATCGCCATTATAGTGCACCTTGTTACAGTGTGACGTTAGACGATACCAAAGTACATAACTACTTATGTAGGGAACCGTAGTGACTTTAGGTCTAAGGACTATTCATACCAATAGTCACATGAGAAAGTATATGACACTCATATAACGATCCATGATACTTTCTCATGGCGGGTCAATTCAGTATATATATTCTCCAATATATATACCCATGTGTCAATGTGATATCACATATCCATGACTTGTGAGATCAAGTCATCCATTGACCTATATACTAGTCTCAATGTATTAATATTGCCCTTGTCTATTAATACTTAACTAGGAATATTAAGAATAGTGTTCTCTACAGCTTATCATAATCAATTCTACCAATTGATACACTATAGATTAGAACCTACTATTCAAGGACATTATTGTATTTATTTTAGCTGACACATTTATAAAGTAAATATAATAAATAATCTTTGCCTTTTATTAATGAAATATGATACACATGATCCCTAATCAATCATCTCATGATTGACACTAAGGCCTGACACTAACACTGTTGATAATGTTGTTAGGCATATTTAACGATTTAGTCACCCATGGATTTGAGAATCGTGTATTCTGGACACAATTGGATCAGGTTGTGGTTGTTGGAGTTACATAACTTGGCCACTGTTGGTGGTGGTAGTTGGAGTTGCACATTCGACCACCCTAAATGGTGGTTTCCTTGTATGATTTGGTTATTATTGTAGATGTGGATAGAATGTTTGGCATTACTATACTACGGACTTGTTTGACCAAGAGGGTGATGGAATTCACTTCGTCGAAAACTAGTGAAACCAGTTTACAGGACCTAGACAGTGGGTAACTTTTGCACGAGTATTAGCTAATCCTTCTGGGGTAGATGGAAGGATGATGTACACAGATACATCATTTCAGGGATCGAAGCGATCCTGATGCAGTTGAAGGAGGCATAGCTTAAGCTTACGATAGTTGAGGAACTACGAGACAAGCTGTCATACACATGATGCAGACTTAGTGGATGTTATCCTGATTTGTGGATGTATGGAGCAGGAATGCTCATGGGATTTTGACTAGCTACTGGGAAGCTATCATAGAGTTGCTGAAACACAGACAGTTGCAACAAGGGAGGTTGGTCGCTATAGTCTCCCATGCACTATTAGGAATCGTTGGAATAGCTAGAGGGGGGTGAATAGCATTTTTCGGTTTCTACAAGAAGATTAGCGGAAGCAAACACAATAATATATGTAAAAACAAAATCAAACGCAAACAAGGCCTTTTACGTGGTTCGGAGATAACGCTCCTACTCCACGGCGATCCTTGAGGTGGATCAATCCAAGCAAATCCACTAATGAGCTTTCTTTACACCACAACTCCTCTTCTTTACAAAAGATGTTGATCTAAACTTAGAGAGAAGAGGAGGAGATTTAAATCACTTAGAAAGCTAAAGAATTCGTGGAGGCTGTTGAGAAAGATTGGAGAATAAGCATTAACCCCAAAAACCTCCACCAGCCCTCTTTTTATAGAGAAGAGGCTGATTTTCCCGTTGGAGCCCGATCAGTCGACTGATGTACAACATCAGTCGACTGCTGGCGTGGTTAACGGCTTCTGAATAGCCGGATTCGCGGGATTCAGAGTCGTTTCATCCAACGGCACTTTCATCGATCGATCCTCCATCACCGACGATGGAGTGATCACCGAGTGATCACGCCGCAATGAGTGCGACTCCATCTCGCGCTCGCTTATGTCTATCACCGACCGCCATCGCGGCCGATCGATTGCAACATCACGACCGCTTTGGTCACAAAGAATGATCACCGTCGTGGTTTCATCCCGACTAGACCTAGACTTAACCTCCTAGCTCTTCCTTAAGCCTTGCGCCTTCAGGATCCCTCCGAGTCCGTGACTTGTTCGTCCTTTGCGCCTTGCTTCCAAGAGCTTTCTTTGGTTTTGTCATGTCTAGAGTTTTCCTTTGCCAAAGCGTGCTTGGACTTTACGCTGCCAAGTCTACATGCTTGGACTTACGCTGCCAAGACTTGCTTTTGGACTCCCTTTGCCAAGATCCGTTTGGACTTAATGCTGCCAAGACAACATGCTTGGTCTTATGCCGCCAAACCTTTACCTTGGACTCTTCTTTGACCAAGTCTTCATACTTGGATTTTCCTGTTACTTAAACATCATCACAATTTAGATCACAAATTGTTGCCTAACTTAGATGATTATCCAAACATCAAAACATAAAATGCTTGGGGCATTGTTGCACCAACATGCACTACAGAGTGTATGGTAGAGTGGATTTTGGATGTTAGATGAACTTCTCTTGTGAGAAGAAAATTCCCTGTCTCTAATATGGATGTGTTCCCGACACGCATCCAGTTAAGGAAGAGTTGCATTCGAATTTAGAAAGAGTTACTTTTGATTCAGGACAATAGATATATCTTTGTTATGATGATAGAGAGATTCTTCATCTTCAAGGAAGACCATGACCCAGAGTTGTTTTAGTTTTAGGAAGAGTTATTTCAGGAGACCCGTCATTTGAGATTTGTGATATATTCAGAGTGGATCCAAAAATAGCGAGTTTTGAAATGTTTATACTGGTGGAACGGTATAAAGGGAGATATTGCAAACTTTGTTGCTTAACATTTAGTATGCCAGCAGGTAAAGGTTGAGCATCAGAAATCCGCTGGGTTGCTCCAGGAAATTCCAATTCTGGAATGGAAGTGGGAGCCTAGTATGATGGAAAGTGTTGGGAGATTATTTGGCATTCATAAAGGATATGATACGATTTGGGGTAATCGGTGATCAACTACCCAAGTCCGTTCATTTTCTACTGAGCCGTAAGATGTATTTCATTGGGTCACTAGACGAAATTTTACTATAAGGAGATTTTTGATTTCCTGGGAGTATCTTAAGTATCACATCTGGTAGTGATTCGAGATTCGCCTTACAATTCTGACAAAGTCTCTAACAGGCCACGGATATAAAACTCCACTCTGGTGTAGTTGTTCACCCGCAGTTAGGCGGTTAGACATAGTGTATTATTCAGACTATAGAAGGTTTGTTGGGAGTATAGGAGATTGATGTTAGAGACTATATGAGAGATGAAAAATCATATTCGAGCTCAATGCCCCTACTTGTTTACTTGAGGTGCCTTACTTTTCTCAAAGTACTTGAGTTGATTAGCATGATAGTGCTTACTCGTGCTTAAGTACGAAATTTGGGGACCAAATTTTTATTAGTGGGGGAGAATGTAAAATACCATAAATAAATGGATAAATAAATAAATAAATAAATAAAGCATGTTTAAGGATTTAGTTAAACCTAACCTTGGCTTAATTTAAATAGGTGTTAATGGATCTAGGGTTTAGTCTTATAGGATTTAAACCCTACCCGTTAACTCTTAAACCCAAATCCGATCCGTGCCGTATTTATTCCTTCCGTTATCTGCGGTTTCTCATCACAGATTAAAGCCGCGACTCCCGATCGCAATTCTTCTCCCCGATCTGGTCGGTTTCTCATCGCACTCCCTATTCCTCTTTCTTCCTTCGCCGATCCATCTCCGCCATCGTGATTTCCTCTCCTATTGTTGCCGCCTCTTCTCTTCTCCTCCCTCTCGTGTTAGTAATATATGAGAGATGTCCTAAGGCAATCGCCTTATGTATGAACCATTTATATGATAAATGAAGATTCACTATTTGAGTATACATGTTTCATGTATTTGATTGGATCTTAAACTCATTTACTGGATGTCCGCGATACGATTCACAGCATGAGAGAATTTGTGATTGGATCACAACTAGTGAGTATCTCTACGTGTGTAATTGTGATGTATCGGAATTATCCCTAGTCGATGAATTGATGGATTTGGACACCAACAATTCTGTCGAGACTAGCACGAGGTATACTCCTTGGTGTATCCAAGCAGCTGATTCTCACTGGCTGGAGACATTGTGATGTCCGGAGTTAATCGTGGATGCTAGTTATGGTAACTAGTTCATTGGAGTGACCAGCCGTAAGACTTCATATGGTTCTCTGCATATATAGATATGTCAATGAAGTTCTTACTGTGGCTTAAGTGCGATGTTCCTTTGACTTGCGGTATTCAAGTCATCTTGATCATGGAGACTTATGCTTTGACATCTTAAGCAAACATCTCTAAGGAGATGTGGACCCGGGATGATTGGGTATAAGTCGAAGTGATCGAAGGTGTTTGAATAGCCTATAAAGGATTCACCACTCCTTGCGAGGAGATGTATACCCATGGCCTCTCGTCGGATTGTTACTAAAGTCTTTTGCCAAAGCATTACATGTTTAGAGTAAGGTACTCTTCGATACATGTGGAGTAACTAGAATCCGTAGGACGAGGAAATGATACTTGGGCTAGGTGTGACGTAGTCAGCCTAGTGGGGACTGACACAATAGACCATGTCCTGAACCAAGTGGGTATAAGATGAGTGAAGGGAATGGGGCACGAATCATTCGAGCTACTGAAGGGTTTCAGAAATAGTTCTGGATCAACCGTTGATCTTTTCGGTTAATTGGGGATCATGATGTACTACTAGGTGCCACTCATGATCGTTCTATAATTAATGGTTAATTATAGACGGCCAACATAAACCGAGAACCTATTTGGTCACACGCACAACGAGTGTAATCCAAAGGATTTAAAACGAGCTTGAGAATGGGATTCTCAGACCGCGAGAAACTATGTTTGGTTGGACCAAACATAAAGCGAGCATGAAATTGTTTCAGTCGCAATGGAAGCGTGGATGGGCCGTGTCTTATGAAGACATAATGGATGGACCAAAATGGTTTGGTTCTAATCCAATGGATGAGAATAAACCAAAGGGTTTGGTTTATTTTAAACGAATGAACCAAAAGTTGGTTCGGTTCATTTTAACTTAAAATAAACCATCATGGTTTGGTTTATTTTAACTTATCCTAATGGAGCGGGTTAACGGGCCTAATGGTTATGATCCAATAACCATTAAGAGAAGTAGTTCTCTATAAAAGAGGGCATAAGGGATAATTAAGCCCTAATCCAAAAAGCTCACCTTGATGCCAAACCTATAGGAGATCACCGGAGGGTCGCCGGAGGATAGCCGACTGAAGCATGGACGCCGGCAACAAGTTGGACGGCGGCACAAGGGGTTGATACTTGGGCTAGGTGTGACGTAGTCAGCCTAGTGGGGACTGACACAATAGACCATGTCCTGAACCAAGTGGGTATAAGATGAGTGAAGGGAATGGGGCATGATTCATTCGAGCTACTGAAGGGTTTCAGAAATAGTTCTGGATCAACCGTTGATCTTTTCGGTTAATTGGGGATCATGATGTACTACTAGGTGCCACTCATGATCGTTCTATAATTAATGGTTAATTATAGACGGCCAACATAAACTGAGAACCTATTTGGTCACACGCACAACGAGTGTAATCCAAAGGATTTAAAACGAGCTTGAGAATGGGATTCTCAGACCGAGAGAAACTATGTTTGGTTGGACCAAACATAAAGCGAGCATGAAATTGTTTGATGCAATGGAAGCGTGGATGGGCCGTGTCTTATGAAGACATAATGGATGGACCAAAATGGTTTGGTTCTAATCCAATGGATGAGAATAAACCAAAGGGTTTGGTTTATTTTAAACGAATGAACCAAAAGTTGGTTCGGTTCGTTTTAACTTAAAATAAACCATCATGGTTTGGTTTATTTTAACTTATCCTAATGGAGCGGGTTAACGGGCCTAATGGTTATGATCCAATAACCATTAAGAGAAGTAGTTCTCTATAAAAGAGGGCTTAAGGGATAATTAAGCCCTAATCTAAAACCCTAGCCCTTGGAGTTGCCGCCCACCCCTTGAAGGAGTTTTCGGCGCCAACCCTAGTGTGTCTTGCCGCCAACCCTTGTGCCGCCGTCCAACTTGTTGCCGGCGTCCAAGCTTCAGCCGGCTATCCTCCGGCGACCCTCCGGTGATCTCCTATAGGTTTGGCATCAAGGTGAGCTTTTTCTTTCCTTGGTTGGCCGGCGCCTATATCCTCCACCAAGCTGTCCAGTTTTCTTGACAGCTTCTCCTCCTCTCGTCGGAGCATCGTTTGGACGACGGTTAGTGCTCCGACAGCGGCTAACTTACCGGGGATTTGATCTCCGGTAATCCTCTGAGGTGGGGGACGAAGGATTCGTCAAACGGTTGACGAATACCTCTCCGGAGAATCGAGTTTTGAGGGCTCGGTTTTTGATCCGAATTTGGATTCGGATCATGATCATCTCTCGATCACGTTGTCTTCAACACGAGGCTAGTAACCCGTACGAAGACGAAGCTCGTGGCTAAGCGAAGTCATCCCGAGGAGCTCGGCGTGGATACGGATAGAGACGATTCTTACGAGGATCGTTCCGGTTGATGCCGTTCCCGCTACACGTCATACGAAAGGTATAACGTAGATAATTTTCTTTTATTGCAAATTTAATTTACGGTTATGTCTACACTTGTTGTAATATGCATGCGTGTGTTGTGTGTGTTGTAATAAATGTAGATTTATTATTTTTAATTGCTTCCGCTGTGCTCATGTTTACGAAACATGATCGAACACACACACACCGCGGTGCCGGAAACCCAACAGTGGTATCAGAGCCCAGGTTGTGTTTCGACATAATCGTAAAAATGGTTTTGCGATAGTCATAATGTATTTCTGGAAATTTTCTAAATTTTGGAAATTTAGAAGTATTTATGGAAATTTTTCAATTTTGGAAAGTCTAGAAGTATTTATGGAAATCTTCCACATTTGGAAAGTTGGAAGTATTTATGGAAATTGATATTTTCCATAAATAAAATATTTGATTAGATTCTGGAAATTTGTTTCCTAATTTAATCATGATTTGATTTGGGAAATCAAATCTTAAAATATTTTATTTCCATAAGTAGTTTTAATGATTTAGGAAATTGGTTTCCTAAATAGATTTTCCTTAATCAAATAATTCCATGAATAAAATATGTGATTAGATTTGGAAATTTGTTTCCTAATTTAATTATGATTTGATTTGGAGAATCAAATCTTAAACATATTTTATTTCCATAAATAGTTATGACATATAAGGAAATTATATACATGACATAATTGTATGCCATGTAATTGCATTAGATGCATAACATTATGGCGTGCGTGTCGTGACATGTAGATGTATGCCATGTATGTCATGCCATGTAGATAATAGTTATTTGCATGCAAAGAGGATGAGACATAAAAACCCTTAATCAATATTAAAGCCTACACCTTCCATTAATATGGTTAGAACCAGAGTTCTGTTTCTTGTTTGGGTTGTTGGACTCTCTCCAAGCCCGGCTCGAACCTGAATATGTTCAAACCATAGAATAGTTTAATACTAATATGGTAAGAGTCAGAGGTCAATCGTTAGCTTTGGTTGTTGGACTCTCTCCAAGCTGGGCTAATTGGTTGAATGCGCTCTAACCATATTAAAACTATGTCCTGATTAATGGGTTGGCTTTAACCTAGAGCATCGGCTTGTTGGACTCTCTCCAAGGTCGATGTAAAGGGAGGTGAAGTTGGGTGCTATGCATATGATGCATACTTGTTAATATGTTAACAACCCGATGTATGTGTGAACATTCAATTAGTTGATAGCACATTGTGATAGTTGCATATACGGGATATGCAATCGGTATAGATGATACCTACCGTCGTAGTTATGAATGGCTTGTTGGACTCTCTCCAAGGTTGTTCATAATTATGATGGATATCAGCCCATTCGGAGATGGACCTACAATCTCCCGAAGTGATTTTGGGGTTTTTGAAATTCAAAAAATGAATGGGATTTATAAATGTATATTGATGCATTTTAAAATCATTTTCTCATATATGCTCGTTTTGTATTTCTAGGTCAATAAATTGATCATGACGTCTTTGAATTTGCGCACTATTTTGGATTCGAACAAACTGACTGGGCCTAACTTCGGGTGGCTTAGAAACCTGAGAATTGTTCTCAAGGCGGAAAAGCTTGCATATGTCCTTGAAGAGCCTCTTCCTGACCGTCCTAAGGACGATGCAACTCCAGACCAAATGTTGGTCTATCAGAAGCATGTGGCAGATTCTGAGCTGGCAAGTTGCATCATGCTAGCGGCGATGGTACCTGAGCTGCAGAAGCAGCATGAGCATATGGATGCTAACACTATGGTCTTCCATCTTCATGAGTTGTTCGATGAGCAAGCGAGATCCGAAAGGTTCGAGGTCTCTAGGCTCCTCTTCACCACGAAGATGCAAGAAGGTTCGTCTGTAGTACAGTTTGTGCTAAAGATGAACGGGTACATCGAGCGGCTAGCTACCCTCGATTTTGTGATGGATCATGAGTTAAGTATTGACTTAATTCTGCATTGTTTGCCCAAGAGTTTCTCGCAATTTGTGATGAACTATCGGATGAACAAATTGGAATCCACCATTCCCGAGCTCCTCAATATGCTGAAGACTGTGGAGCCTTCTGTGAAGCATGAGGAGAAGGCGGTTCTATTAGTTGATTCCTCAAAGAAAGGTTCTAAGAGGAAGGCAAAAGAACAGAAGAAAGGAAAGAACAAAAAGGCAAAGAAGGCGGAACCAGCGCAAAAGGGCACTTGCCATCATTGTGGCAAGGAAGGCCACTGGCGAAGAAACTGCAAGATTTATCTTGAGTCCGTGAAGAAGGATAAGGCATCGGATGCCCCATCTTCTTCAGAAATCTTCGTTATTGATTGTCATTCCATTTCCTCAGACACTTGGGTATTAGATACTGGGTGTGGCTCACATATATATAATGACATATATGGGCTAAGGAATAGAAGAAGACTCGTCAAGGGAGAGTCAAATTTACGTGTTGGGAATGGAGCAAGGGTTGCTGCATTCGCCATCGGAACGTATTTGTTGAAACTCCCTGCAGGACTTGTCTTAGAACTGGACAATTGCTTTTATGTTCCTTTGTTGATAAAGAACATCATTTCTATTTCTTGTTTAAATAGAAATGGGTACCATTTGGATTTTAGTAACAATTGTTGTTACATAACTTTGAATGGAGTTCTTTATGGGACTGGAACTTTAAGCAATGGTGTTTATACGTTGGACGTATCCAGTCACATTTTCAATATCGAAGCGAGCAACAAGCATGCTCGAAAGGATAATCAAATAGACTCCTATATGTGGCATTGTCGTCTTGGCCATATAAGCAAGAAACGCATGTCCGAATTACACCGATGTGGAATTCTGGAATCGTTTGAATTGGATTCATACGATACATGCGAATCATGCTTAAAAGGCAAGATGACTAAGTTACCTTTTACTGGAAAAGGTGAACGAGTGGGAGAGTTACTAGGACTAATACATACTGATGTATGTGGACCTATGTCAACTCAAGCATTAGGAGGCTATAGCTACTTCATTACCTTCACCGATGATCACTCACGGTTTGGGTATGTGTTCTTGATGAAACACAAGTCTGAAGCCTTTGAAAGGTTCAAAGATTTCAGAAATGAAGTAGAGAAACAACATGACAAGAGTATTAAAATACTTCGATCGGATCGAGGTGGTGAATACTTAAGTCAAGAGTTTCTTGATTATCTAAGAGACAATGGCATATTGTCTCAATGGACTCCGCCCTATACACCACAGCATAATGGTGTATCTGAGAGGCGTAACCGGACCTTGTTGGACATGGTCAGGTCAATGATGAATCATTCAACTCTTCCCAAGTCCTTTTGGGGCTATGCACTTCAGACAGCTGTTTACTTGTTAAACAGAATGCCTACCAAGGTAGTCTCAACTACTCCATATGAGATATAGAATAGTAAGAAACCTCATGTATATTACTTGAAGATATGGGGTTGTCCTGCTTATGTGAAGTAGACTGTATCAGACAAATTGGATGCTAAGTCTGATAAATGTCTATTTATTGGATACCCTAAGGAAACAAGGGGTTACCAATTCTATCATCCTGTGGAACAAAAGGTGTTTGTTTCAAGGCATGCTGTGTTTCTAGAGAAAGAGTTTCTCTTGCAATAAAATAGTGGGAGTGTCGTCGAGCTTGAGGAGGCTCGAGAGACTCAAATAGACATTGATGAGATACCTGGTGAAGCACAACAGCCGACAACTCATAGTGATGAGCAATCGGCTGGACCTATTGTAACACCACATCTTCGTAGATCTGGTAGAACACGTAATATTCCTGAGAGATATGAATTTCTCGTAAGTGAATCGAACGACGTGTTACTCATTGATGATGAGGAGCCTACCAGTTATGAAGAAGTGCTGACAAGTTCAGAAAGGGATAAATGGCTTGGTGCCATGAAGTCGGAAATGGATTCCATGTATGAAAACCAAGTTTGGAACTTGGTTGACCCACCTAAAGGGATAAAGCCTATAGGGTGCAAGTGGGTTTTCAAGAAGAAAACCGACATGGATGGTAATGTGATTACCTATAAGGCTAGATTGGTGGCGAAAGGATATCATCAAAAACAAGGTGTTGATTATGACGAAACCTATTCGCCTGTAGCTATGCTTAAATCCATTCGGATGCTCCTGGCCATAGCGACTCATTATGATTATGAGATATGGCAGATGGATGTGAAAACAGCTTTCCTTAATGGAAACCTGCTCGAGGACGTGTATATGATACAGCCTGAGGGTTTCACATCGGTTGATAAAACCAAGGTATGCAAATTGCGACTGTCCATTTATGGATTGAAGCAAGCATCCAGGAGCTGGAATATCCGTTTTGATGAGACAATCAAAAAGTTTGATTTCTCACAAAATCCAGACGAACCTTGTGTGTACAAGAAGGTTAGTGGGAGTGCAGTCGTGTTCCTAGTATTGTATGTCGATGACATACTACTTATAGGAAAGCGATGTTTCAATCTTACTGATCAGTGAAGGTTTGGTTATCCAAGACATTCTCCATGAAAGACTGGGAGAAGCAACCTACATCCTCGGGATTAAGATCTATAGAGATAGATCGAAACGGTTGCTTGGTCTTTCGCAGTCTACATATATAGACCGAAAGCTAAAGAGGTTTAGCATGTCGGAATCCAAGAAAGGTTTCCTACCCATCGGGCATGGGGTACACCTTTCAAGTCTATGTGTCCGCGCACGAAGGCGAGAGGATTTGCATGAGTAAGATTCCCTATGCATCGCAATAGGATCTATCATGTATGCTATGTTATGTACGAGGCCCGATGTATCGTATGCTCGAGTGTCACGGCGGATACGATCGATCCGAGGAATGGATCATTGGGCGGCTGTTAAGACGATCCTTAAGTACTTGAGAAGAACTAAGGATGTGTTCCTAATATATGGAGAAGGGGACATGGTGATACGTGGGTATACGGATGCCAGCTTTCATACAGACAAGGATGATTCCGGGTCTCAGTCTGGATACATGTTCACCTAGAATGGAGGCGCAATAAGATGGAAAGGTTCCAAGCTTGACACTATAGCGGATTCTGCCACTAAGGCAGAATACATTGCAGCTTTGGAAGCAGCAAAGGAAGCGGTTTGGATCAAGAAGTTCATCTCTGAACTTGATGTGGTCTCATCAATGATCCAAACATGTGCTTCGCCGCTATCATCTTATCAGAGAGATCATCAGTAGGAACGAAATACAAATTGAGAAAACTCCCACTGAAAGGAACTTAGCGGATCCTTTGACTAAGGCATTACCTCAAAGTAAGTTTGAGGGTCATGTTAGAGCTTATGGTATTGGATACCGTAGCGATTGACATTAGGCCAAGTGGGAGTCTGTTAGTAATATATGAGAGATGTCCTAAGGCAATCGCCTTATGTATGAACCATTTATATGATAAATGAAGATTCACTATTTGAGTATACATGTTTTATGTATTTGATTGGATCTTAAACTCATTTTCTTGAATGTCCACGATCGATTCACGGCATGAGAGAATTTGTGATTGGATCACAACTAGTGAGTATCTCTACATGTGTAATTGTGATGTATCGGAATTATCCTAGTCGATGAATTGATGGATTTGGACACCATCAGATTACAGCCGAGACTAACGAGGTATACTCCTTGGTGTATCAAGCGGTGATTCTCCTCAGCGGTGGAGACATTGTGATGTCGGAGTTAATCGTGGATGCTAGTTATGGTAACTAGTTCATTGAGTGACCAGTAGTAAGACTTCATATGGTTCTCTGCATATATAGATATGTCGATGAAGTTCTTCTTTGGCTTAAGTCGATGTTCCTTTGACTTGCGGTATTCAAGTCATCTTGATCATGGAGACTTATGCTTTGACATCTTAAGCAAACATCTCTAAGGAGATGTGGACCGGGATGATTGGGTATAAGTCGAAGTGATCGAAGGTGTTTGAATAGCCTATAAAGGATTCACCACTCCTTGCGAGGAGATGTATACCCATGGCCTCTCGTCGGATTGTTACTAAAGTCTTTGGCCAAAGCATTACATGTTTAGAGTAAGGTACTCTTGATACATGTGGAGTAACTAGAATCCGTAGGACGAGAAATGATACTTGGGCTAGGTGTGGCGTAGTCGACCTAGTGAGGTGACACAATAGACCATGTCTGAACCAAGTGGGTATAAGATGAGTGAAGGGAATGGGGCACGATTCATTCGAGCTCTGAAGGGTTTGAAATAGTTACGGATCAGCGTTGATCTTTTCGGTTAATTGGGGATCATGATGTACTACTAGGTGCCACTCATGATCGTTCTATAATTAATGGTTAATTATAGACGGCCAACATAAACCGAGAACCTATGTGGTCACACGCTGCGAGTGTAATCCAAAGAATTTAAACGAGCTTGAGAATGGGATTCTCGAGAGAAACTATGTTTGGTTGGACCAAACATAAAGCGAGCATGAAATTGTTTGATGCAATGGAAGCGTGGATGGGCCGTGTCTTATGAAGACATAATGGATGGACCAAAATGGTTTGGTTCTAATCCAATGGATGAGAATAAACCAAAGGGTTTGGTTTATTTTAAACGAATGAACCAAAAGTTGGTTCGGTTCGTTTTAACTTAAAATAAACCATCATGGTTTGGTTTATTTTAACTTATCCTAATGGAGCGGGTTAACGGGCCTAATGGTTATGATTTAATAACCATTAAGAGAAGTAGTTCTCTATAAAAGAGGGCTTAAGGGATAATTAAGCCCTAATCCAAAACCCTAGCCCTTGGAGTTGCCGCCCACCCCTTGAAGGAGTTTTCGATGCCAACCCTAGTGTGCTGCCGCCCAACCCCTTGTGCCGCCGTCCAACTTGTTGCCGGCGTCCAAGCTTCAGCCGGCTATCCTCCGGCGACCCTCCGGTGATCTCCTATAGGTTTGGCATCAAGGTGAGCTTTTTCTTTCCTTGGTTGGCCGGCGCCTATATCCTCCACCAAGCTGTCCAGTTTTCTGGACAGCTTCTCCTCCTCTCGTCGGAGCGTCGTTTGGACGACGGTTAGTGCTCCGACAGCGGCTAACTTACCGGGGATTTGATCTCCGGTAATCCTCTGAGGTGGGGGACGAAGGATTCATCAAACGGTTGACGAATACCTCTCCGGAGAATCGAGTTTTGAGGACTCGGTTTTTAATCCGAATTTGGATTCGGATCGTGATCATCTCTCGATCACGTTGTCTTCAACACGAGGCTAGTAACCCGTACGAAGACGAAGCTCATGGCTTAGCGAAGTCATCCCGAGGAGCTCGGCGTGGATACGGATAGAGACGATTCTTACGAGGATCGTTCCGGTTGATGCCGTTCCCGCTACACGTCATACGAAAGGTATAACGTAGATAATTTTCTTTTATTGCAAATTTAATTTACGGTTATGTCTACACTTGTTGTAATATGCATGCGTGTGTTGTGTGTGTTGTAATAAATGTAGATTTATTATTTTTAATTGCTTCCGCTGTGCTCATGTTTACAAAACATGATCGAACGCACACACGCCGCGGTGCCGGAAACCCAACATCTCGATGTTTCACGCGCTGCCCTCCTCACCTAACCGCCGCGCCGTGACCATCCACGACTTCTCGCGACCTCGAGAAAAGCACCTCACGTCCTGCCGACCTTACGTGCGACGATAGCTGACTCGCTTCGGCGCATGAGCACAGCGACACCACGTTCACCGCCTCCTTTCCTATCACCGTCGATTGCAGCTTCCCCGTGCGAGATTCCGTCATGTGTCTTCGTGGGGAGCGAGTGCCCCCACTGGGAGCTTGGATATCGGTCGCAATTTCTTCCTGTTTTCCGATCGTGAACTGCTCTTGCGACCTCTCGAGCGAGGCTCAAAAAGCTGGGTGCTAGGGTAGCGGTGGATTTCCAGTGACAGTGATTTGGGAGGAGAATCTGGATTGTATATGTCTTGATCTCCCTCTTTCTTTTCTATTCATTATGATTCTGTGGATCGATTTCTTCCGTTGAGTGTTGGTGGCTGTTGTGTGATCTGTGGGGTGGATTTCTTGTCGATGGAGTCGGCTGTGAGCAAAGAGCATCAGCTGTGTGAGGTTGTGAAGGGTTTTATCTGTGCTTGTGGGTGTTGTTGCGTGAATTCAATGAGTGGTTGTGGCAGTGTGGTGAATCGAATCAGTGGGGTTCAGTTTGTGAATTGTTCGACTGTGGCTGAGTGAGAAGGGTTAGCTGTGATGTTTCTCTTTGGAGATTTGCTGGTGATGTTCTGTTCATGCTCGTGATGGAGCTGTGAACAGATTGGATTTGTTGATTCATGGTGGTTGTCCCATCGATGGAGTGGCTGTGAGTTGGAGATATATATGGTGTGATTGAAAACCTGTTTGTAATGGATTGGTGGCTGTGAAAGGGGTCGAACTGATTGCGGCGATGATCACTGAGCTGGTGGCAGATTCTTTCCCATGGATGGGTAATGGTTTAATTTTAGTATAGATTAGAGAAGCTGATCGTGAATTTGATGTTAGCTGTGATGTTGCGATTGCTAGGTGGGAAAAGGCAATCAGAGTAATGGGTTCGGTCAATAAATCGAATCATTTCATATTTAAATTTCCTAGGGTGGATCAGTGAATCTCCTGTGGAATTTCTTACTACCTTCACCATAAATTTGTAGTAAGACCTCCATTATTGTTCTATTTCTTTAGATTAAAGTATTGTGAGGATGGTGGATTGGATGTAAGTGTGGATATTAAATTGCAGGTGTTTAGGTTGGATTGGATTCAATAGTTTCATATATGGGTATTTATAAATGCATAATAGGTTGCTAATTGGTCTAATGGTTGATAGGGATTAATGTGGAGGATTGATTAGGTTAATTGGATAACTAGATCAATCTAGTTGATCGGGATACGAAACCGATGTATGATTCGATTCGATCCTTCGTTGTATGCTTGCACTTAATCATAATATTTGATATGTCCAGGACATGGATACGAGATAGGGTCGCGACCTTGAAGATTTCATTATTTCGAGCTTTATAACAGGTGGGTAATTTCCTACTCTGGTCAGGTAGCAGCTAAACCCTGGAGTATATAACTCCATATTATTTTCACTTTGATCTTAATTCCACTCTAGTTTTTCTAATTCTTGATACTTGCCTTTGCAATTAAATACTCTATTATTGTTGTCATCTATTCATTCATCTTTGTTATGAATTATAGATTGTTATGGTAAATGGACCTGTGGTGGTTTACCTATGTGTACATAGCTAAATTCAGTTGTAAAACTGAATTGTCCAATCTAGATAAATCATCCGGGGATGAGTAGGATTCTAGAAGTAATATTGAGTTTCCATGTTATATCTTGATGATGGGTACATATCTACTATGGATCATATAGTTGTGTATGGACATGTGATTGTCGATACAACGTCGCTACGGACCAGTGGTCCTAGCTTGGTTATGATCAGTCGAGTATGACTCTTTGCAGGATAGAGAGTGTTATGATCAGTTGTGAATGACTCTCTGCAGGATAGAGAGTGCATTGATTAGTCGAGTATGACTCTCTGCAGGATAGAGAGTATTGTGATCAATTGTGTACGACTCTCTACAGGATAGAGAGTGCGTTGATCAATCGAGTATGACTCTCTATAGGATGGAGAGTGTTATAATCAGTTGAGTATGTGTGATTATGCATTCATGTCATTTACATGCATGTTGGCGATTTGGTCTCCCTTGTGGTTGAGAGGGTCGTAAGTCATCCTGCCTCCCAGGTTACACATGGAGGAGTAACTTGTGGGAGGGCAGAGCATTGTTGTGCTGCACTCTACCACTATAGACGGTGGTAGTTGAATTTGCGTGCAGTTGTCCTGCGTGTGTGGCACTCGACCACTCATGGGTAGTGATTGTCGGAGTGGCTAACAGCAGGGACCCCCGTCGAGTAGCTTACTCTTTATGCTTATATGCCACTTGACCATACTTCCCACTCGACCACTCGAGAGTAGTAGTTAGTGTTGAGTTGGGACAGTTGTCATGTTGAGCCACCGAGGCCACACTGGGGTTGTGGTAGCTTTAGGGTGAGCCGACATGACCATGAATTCTGCATTGTCATGTCTTATAACGTTTTGCATATTGCCATATTTATACATATATGCATGTGTGTGTGTATATATATATATATATATATATGGATGATTGTGATTAGTAAATATATAGATGCAGTCTATATATATGCTTATTGTGATGTTGCATTTATTTGTACTATGCTTGCTGCATTTGTTTGTACATCATCATACATGCTACTGCATTTTCTATATGATAGTGTGTGGGATACCTGTGTATGAGTTAGTCAGATTGTCGTATACTTTTGACCAGTACCTTGAGATGATATGGGATGGACCCGATTCATCGTTGTATTTGCCATAGGATGTTAGAATGATGGTTTGTCGCTTAAAGAGTTAGATTTACTCTACCATGTTGTAGGTGTTGTACTATGTTACTTATACTCAGGTTGTATGAGTTGCATCGTTGCCGATCTTCAGGTATGTCAGTACCTTATGGTGTTATTATTGATCAGTTTAGTTATACAACTATATTATGTTGTTGTATATATGTTATATCGATAGACAACATATTGTTGACTCGCATGTGATATGTATAAATTATGCACTTTTATTTTTATTACCGATGTGTTTTTGTACTCACCACCACAGACCCTGGGTTTCTTGTCGCCCAGGTAACATGTACTCGACTTCGTGATGGGCTTGGAGCAACGCTGGCTGGCAACCTCTCATCTCACATCCGAGGGTCTGAGTTTTGGGTATTCCGTGTATTTTTCGATATATCTTTGGTTTTATATAGTGGATTGTAGTGTGGTACTTGTGGTTGATGTACGCATATGTTGGTGCGGGTTTTGACGATGTTTTCTTTATATTTTGGTGTTAGTCATTCCGGTATGCACTGTGTGTAGTTGTTATTTTTTTTGAATAGTTTCTGCAGTGTTTTGTTTTATTTACATTATATATGTTATTATGGTTGTGGCCAAAAGACTTGTATAAATAGGATATGTTGCCATGTACAGGGGAGATGTTGTGCGTTTGCTTTTTGGCTCGGCATACTCTCGGGGCGTGACACCTCAATTGGAGCCTCAGTCAAGGCGCCGCCTCAACTACCCTTGAGCAATCGACTGCCATGGAGGGAAGTCGACTGACGGTTATGGTCATGGACTCAAAACCTTCGGTAAAAACCTAATCAATCGGCTACCAAAGCATAAGTCGACTTATGGTAAGGGCAGTCGACTGATGAGGTATCCATTGGAATTTTTTCAGCGTGAATTAAGTCGTTGTAAGACAACGGCTAAAGGAGCAGTCGACTGATGGGTATAAGCAGTCGACTGCTAGGTGGAAATTAGCCCGAGTTGCAGCTTTAAAGGGAGCTCGAAGGGAAGGTTTTTGAAAGCAATTTCTTGGGCGATTTGGAGAGATTTACTGGTGCAAGTTAGGGTCTTCAAGTGCGTCTCAATCAATCAAACAAGCAAGCATTCAAAAGAGTTTTTGTAAAGTGTTCTTTGCTTCTTTTATTGTATTTACTTTGTAATTGCTTGTATTTCCTTATATTACTTGTTTAATCATTGTAAAAGGTTTCTCCATCTCCGGTGTGTCACCGAGAAGGAGTGTTTTTTATTAGTGGTGGTGTATGCATCACTAGAGCTCACTCAAGCTCAATCCATGGAGTATGAACCCTAAGATTCCGAACCACGTTATATCGCTTGTTGTATGTGTGTGCTTGTATTTTTGTATTTGTGTTAGTATTGTTATTATTCCGCTGTGCTAACAAGTGTTGTAGACGATCAAGCACGAACGAATTTTGTCAAGTGATCAAACGCGCCATTCACCCCCCTCTAGCGCTCACCAAAGATCCTACATCGACCTTTGGTTAAGATTGACCGAGCTCAAGTTGGGTTCGAGTTGAGTTTCGATGTTTGATAATATGACGATATGACTAAGGATGATATATGACATCTAAGGTCATATGAAAGAGAGTGTTAGTGTAATCATCATTGAGTCAAGATGATGGGAAGCTGGTGTGATGATAAGTCAAGTAGGTCAAATGCTTGACAAGTGAGAAATCCAAGTGAGTTATGGAAGATCAGACACTTGGTGATCAGAAGTCCAATAGGGAGTTGGCAAATGAGAAATCCAAGTGGGTCATAGAGGATTAGACACTTAGTGGTCGGAAGTCCAACAGGAAGTTGACAAGTGAGAAATCCAAGTGGGTAAAGGAGGATTGGACACTTGATAGTTGGAAGTCCAACAGAGATTTGGCAAGTGAGAAATTCAAGTGGGTCATGGAGAACCGGACACTTGGTGGTCGAAAGTCGAAAAGGGAGTTGACAAATATGAAGATCAAGTGGATCACGGTTGAATGAACACTTGGAATG
Source organism: Wurfbainia villosa (assembly GCA_025175895.1). Classification (NCBI taxonomy): domain Eukaryota; kingdom Viridiplantae; phylum Streptophyta; class Magnoliopsida; order Zingiberales; family Zingiberaceae; genus Wurfbainia; species Wurfbainia villosa. The sequence goes on from CM046006.1 coordinate 41,320,065, forward strand.
AGATGGAAAGTCCAAATATATTTAGGAGGATAGGATGTTTGGTGTAGTAAAGTTCCGATAGGTCAAGGTGACTGGATGTTTGGCAAGTGGAAAGTCTAAATATGTCAAAGAGGACCAAATGTTTGGTGAACTAAAGTCCCAGCAGTTTACGATTGACCGGATGTTAGGCAAGTGAAGTCCTGATAAGACAAGGTGACCGGATGCCGGACAAGCAAAGTCCTAATAGGTCAAGATGACTGGATGCTAGACAAGTGAAGTTCCAGCAGATCAAGGGTAATTAGATGCAGAATGAAAAAAATGATAAGTTGAGGTTAATCGGATACCAGGTGAAATGAGAGTTTGCTTAAAAATAGGTTAAAACTGAGATATCAGTCTACTAGTGGGTGTGACCAGTCGATTAGCCACTCGTGAGGTGCTCGGGAGTGGGGCACGAGTAGTGATGCTTGAGAAGCTAGTCTATTGATGGGTTGATCAGTCGATTAGGGTCAGTGCTCGGGACAGGTGCTCGAGAATCAACACTCGAGAAGGTGATTGGGCTCTCAGGAAGTTTGTGCTTGGGACAAGGAATGAAGATTGGTGCTCGAGTAGTCGATTAATGGTTGATCAGTCGACTGGTATCAGGCGCGCGAGACGGGTGCTCGAGAGGTGCTCGGGACTCAAGGGCTTGAGTTAGGTGCTCGGGTGCTCAAGTGCTTGGCCAGTCACGATTGGGGTGATGCTCAGGAAGTTGAAGTTGTTGCTTGCGATGAGAAAGCGAGTGCTCGGAGTGCTTGTGATCCTGCAATTGACTACAATGGTGAAGCAATCAATTGGCTATAGCGACAGGCGAACAGAAGTGCTCTGAATCAACTAGTCAGTTCGACTGGTAGCTTAGCAGTCGATTGATGGCTAAGGGTAATCGACTGATGGATTGAAATCTGACGTGGATGATCGAGCGAGTGAAAGAATGTCAGTCGATTGGTAAGCAGAAATCAACCCGATAAGAAGCTTATAGGAAGCGACTTCATGGAGATTTGGAGACGTAATTCTTGGTGACTTTGAAGGGGAAGTGTTGTTGCATTTCAGACCTTCCAAAGCAACCAAACAACAAGCAAGCAAGATCACACTTTGTAAAGTGTTTTGATTCGTGTGTTCTCGTTTCACTTGTGTATTTTGTATTTGGTTGCATTTTTTATTAAAGAACAGGTTGTAAGAGGTTTCTCCTCCTCCAGAAGGTTTTTGAGAAGGAGAAAGTGATAGTGGATCTATTGCTAGGAGCTAGATCATGGAGTAGGAATCGGAGATTTCGAACCACATAAAAATCGGTTTGTGTTGTGCTTGTGTTGTTTCATTTTTGTTTGTATTTTTTTTCATTGCATTTTAACATCTTGTAGGCAAGCATGAACGAAATTGTGATCGAGTCTGAATCGCTATTTGCCCCCTCCCCCCTCTAGCGCTAAAGGTCCTAAAAAAAAATGAGTAGGGGTTAAGAAAGGGGGAGAATCAAATCTTAAAAGGGACTTTAAGGTTTAAGGTTGAACTTTTGACCTCATGATTTAGATTTTGAAACTTCCTAAAGGTTTTAAAATGCCAAGAACATTTTTGGTGAAATATTTAAAAGGGAGTGTGCCTTTGGAGGTGGCCCTTCTTTAAGGCATTCCAATTGATCGATGCATTCAAAGGGGAAGACAGAAGGAGAGGTGTATTTTACCATACAAATGATTGAAAGGTTGGGAATGAAGGATTTTAGATGTTGTTGAATGGAGACTTAGGTTGGAATTTTGTAGAGTGTTTTTGATATATTATAAAGGGGAGAATGAAGGGTTTAAGTTAGAAAATCTTCACTATGCTTTGGCATAAGAAGGGATAAGTTGGGTTAATGGTCAAATCTAACTTAAACATTTTATCAAAGATCAAAAATGATGCGGGTGCGGGGGAAAAATCCGCTCGCTACGTTTTCAAGGCGATGAAGGGATGAGGGAGGTCTCAGAATATTCTCCTCCGGCAGCGATCAGTAAAGAATAAGAAAATGAAGTAGACGAAACGCGAAAACCCGACACCAGCAATTGAGATTCAGACACGAGATGTAACGTGGTTCGGAATAAGGATTCCTACTCCATGGGGGTGAGGTTTCTCACCAGATGCGGTGCCTAAGCACTTTCACTGTGAAGGTCCTCCTTTACAGAAAGCAAGTTTCCGAAGGTGGAGGAGAAGGGACCCCTTACAATGATGTTACAAGATGAGGAAAATACAAGAGACTTAACAAACAGTAGATCTCCGTCTTCCTTCTCCGGCGAGGTCGTTCTTCCCTTTTCTCCCGTCTCCTCTTCTCTTTTGCTGGATGCCAATGATTGCCGATCGATCTCTCCTCCCGTTTTCTTTCTTCTCTCTCCCCCTTTTATCTTCCCTCCTCCTTCAACGTAACGTCGTGGATTATCTCCATCGTACACGTGGCCACCCTCCTCCTCCTGGAGAATAATTCTGTTACAAATATGAGGAACGAGGACTCCCCCGAATAGTGCATGGGGCCCCCCAAGCCGTTGCATAGCACCTTTCCCTTTACGTTTCAGGCGACGAGGTTAAACTGTCTCCCTCACCCCTCTGCTTTGGGTGAAATTAACTTAGGCCCCTATACCATAGGTGACCTAGCCTTAGGGTTTCTCCTTAAACCGAACCAATTCTCCTTTTTCCCGTACCAAACTTCTTTCGCGTCGATTAGGTTGAGTTGACCATTCCTCCATTCCATTGGCTTCTAGCATTACCTAGTTGAACCAGTTCCTATTCCTCTGTTAGCGAAGTGCCTTCCGCCTCTTTTCCATCTGCGTCCCTTGCTTTTAGCCTTCGCCTGTGCCGATGGCTCTCGCTACTTGTCCGTGCCGATGACCTCTGGTACTTGCGCCCGTGTCGATTATTTCCGATAACTCTCGCCCGTGTCAATGGCTTCGTCTAACTCTCACCCGTGTCAATGGCTTCGTCTAACTCTCGCTCGTGTCAATGGCTTCATCTAACTCTCGCCCGTGCCAATGGCTTCTGATAACTCTCGCCCGAACTGTTTCTCCTTTTCCCCTTTGGCTGAACCAGGTATTTTGGGACGGGTCACGGGTCACCTGCTAACTCTTCTATTGGGAATTAGGTAGAAAAAGTACCAGTAGTATCATTAGTCAACCCCGAAAAATAGTCAAGCGAAGTTATAAGCTTGACTTTCCAAATGTGCATAAAGTTGATGCCCTATTCTTCATTCCTCCGTTTGAATTCACCTTTTCCTTTATAACTCCCTTGTGTGCCCTCGAGGCGGCCCGATGGGCTCCGCTTCTCCTTCTCTCTCCGTGAAAATTGAATCGTCACGGGAAACCCTATATAAACCTCCGCCTTCTCCTCTTAGGTATCATTTAGCGTGCCTAACAATCCAGTCTGTTCTTCTTCTTCCGCGATTTTCACCGGCGGTGTTTCGGCGATTCAGTCCTCCCCTTCTCACGCGATTCTCCCTTTCCCCCGAGTAAGTGCTCTGCTTAGTTTAACACCCATGGCTCCTAGGACCACCCTTCCACACACTGCGAACACACCAGTAACTTCGGTTAGATTGCAACCATTACTTCTTTAACATTAAGAACGACTACATAGCCCCCTCTATAAAATGCTGCTAAACCACTAAAATACATCGACCTCACAACCCTCCTCCTGGCCTGACCTGCTTTTTCTCTGAACAATTTCTTAACGGCCTATCCCTGCCGGTACCCTCGGTCTATTTGGACCTTCTAGACTTCTATGGACTACCCTTGAACCAATTCACCCCCAACTCCTTCCGAATTCTATCGGGAGCCCACATAGTGTTCCAACATTTGAACCTCCCTTTGACCTCAGAACTATTCCATTGCTTCTTCCAATTAAAGTCTTCTAAGGCAGGCCTCTTCTATTTGTCTAGTCGTTGATTGTCCAATTTACAGTGAACACGCCTACTTCCCACAAGGGCTGGGAAGCACTATACTTCTTTGTACAACTTCCTGAGTCTTTACCTTATTCTGATACTTGGAAGGTAGACCTTCTCGAATTACCTTCCTTTCGGGACATGAGGACCAAATGTCCTTTTCCGGAGGTGTATAGAGTTTTAGGAGAGCTACACTACTGTTCGAACCAGCTGCTAGAGACTCCCCTCTTACATCATTTTGGATTGTCTCCTCTACCTCTGACGACTTGGTTCTTTGTAGGTAGGGTGCTATTTAACGGCAATAGGACTTCATTTCTCGTTATTCATCTTTCACGACAACATACCTTGCGGATAACTGATCTGAAGGCTTTGGTAGAAGGGGAGGCGATTGAGGCCGAAGAAGAAGAAAACCTCGACCAAAGAGGTAAATCAACCGCTTGATTCCATCATCTCCTCGTAAAAAGCTACGGCTTATTAAGAAAGGAGCCTCGAGTTCCTCGGCTCTTCCTCCCTCATCTTCGGACCAGCTAGAATCTCGTTCCCTAGCCATTTATGAACCAAGGAGAGGAGGCAATACTTCCTGCCTTCTTCATCCCCTCACGAGAGGATTCCCCCTCCCATTTTACATTCTTCCCCGTCACTGTGCCCGCCCCATCCTCTCCTGAACTTCCCCCGCTCCCAAACCTTCCAACCCAAGAGCGCTCCTATTCCCCTTCGTCAAATCTCGGACCTTCCCTCTGTGAAGGAAGACCTCTATTCCCATTCGTTCCTCAGGGCCACATTAGGATCCTTTCTGAAAATTTGGCATCCTTAGGTGAAGTTCTTCAATCAATCGGTCTGAGCCCTTGTGAACAAGTAGGCAAACCTCTGGCGGAGGTATCTATTGTTTCTTCGTTTCTTCTTCACCTGCCTATTTTCATATCTTGGCGTGTACTAATAGCTTGTTCTTCTTGAGCCACCCAATATAGTAGTATGATAACCCATCGGCCCGATTCAATCAAGCTGTGGAAACTTCGCCACTTGCGCGTGTCTCAGCGAAAAAGCTCGTCCGACAGCGAGCAAGAGGAGAAAGAAAGGATATGAGGGCCAATGCGAAGGCAATGATGCAAGTGGCTCTGCTTGAGTGAGAAAGAAGAGCTGCGGAAGAATGAGGAATTGGAGGGATTTTCCTCCATCTAGTGGTTGAGATAGATGAATTGGCACGGGGCGAGAGTATAAAGGGCACAGGAGATTCCATGATTGACTCTGCAAAATCCTCAACCACCATCCTACAGCTTCAGCAAGAGCGCTCCAGGCTACAATTGGAGCGTCAAGCTTGGGAGGCCACCTGGAAATCTTGTACAGAGAAATGCGAGCTCTCTTCCCGGTGGCGGCTCTTCCTCAAACCTTGTCCACGATGGCTCGGTGCAGCCCTTCTTCATCAAGAATATCATGAAGCTCTTTGGCTCACAGGTCGAGCCATCTGACGACCAGAAAGATGCTCTGGCGGAGCGCGAAGACGGTCGAGCCCAACTAGCCGGTCAAAATCAAATGAAGGAGCGGTGACCTCAAGCGAATCGTCAAGAAGGGAGTAGACTTGTTCATATTAGGTTTCGAGGGGGATGTGGCTCAAAACGCCGAACAAGGATATCCGCCTCCTGGCGCGAACACTAGCTACTTAGATCTTGTATCGGCGTTGGCTAATTTTTCCCCCGAACGATTTAAACTGTAACCTCCAGTACTGTCTTTTCTGTAATAACTTTTTCTTTACTGTTAAGAGTTGACTTTTATCAATATGTCTGTCCATTACGGTCCTTGCGGGTTCCCTAACGAGTCGGGGTTTCTGGATCAATTTTGAGCTTCCCCTTGTCATTTCTTTACTCGCACCATATAACGCCATCGCCTAGCTGGTTCGGGGACTCTCTTACGGGATTTTGCCTACTAGTATCCACATCCACCCCGATTTTGGTTCGGATGTCACTTTAAATGGCCTTCTGCCCGTTGATTTTCCCTATCCTTCCTCCTGCTTCGGAAAAGATGCCAGCCTCTTCGTCTTCTCCCCCTTCCCCAGAACTTTTTCGCCATTCTCCTTCCATTATAAATCCTTCGTCCCCCTTGTCTTTGTCCTGTTATCTTACCATCATGGCTTGGAGGCATCCCATTGAAATTTCTTGAATCGAGAATCTTTTGAAATCTGAGATTGGGTCTCGAGGATGATGCGGTCGAGACCCGATCAAGCGTCAGTCTTCCATCCCCTACCTTTTCCGCATTCCTGTCCAACTCCCACCCCTCCAGCGGGGAGATCCTTCCGCGCTCCTTTCCCCTCCTTCCGCAATAGGGTGTGGAATCCTCCCTTCACGTGGGAGTATACGGTGGGAGATCCTCATGCGGTGATCTTCCCCACTTCCGCGGCATTGGCTTTCGTGCGATTCCTTCGAGATTTATCGACTCTTTTGATGAAGGTCCACGATTCTTCCTCCACCTCAAGGCGGCGTTTGTCATATTGGCTCCTTCTCCCCCCAAAGAGACATCTCCCGTCTCATCTGTCAAGAGTAATCGGGGAAAGTCTGTATAAATCAAGCCAATGTAATTATTTCAAATATATTAATGAAACAAAGAAGGGAAATGATATCTTCTTTTGTCTTTTTTCTGTAGAAGTAAGGTTTCTGTTTTCAAAAGGATGGTACCCGGATCCGAACACACACTTTTCTGTCAGTTCTCAGGGATTTGGACCCTCTTAATTACGGTTGTCTTTCCGTCGACCTTCCCACTACCGCCTCCACATTTCCCTTTCTTTACTGGCACTTATGGTCCCTACCTCTTCTACCAATAAATGCATTCCTCCTTTTCGTTGCTATAAAAATCCACCGACCTTTACCTGATAGCTTCCACCATTCTCCTTTTTCCTTTGCTTGTCATGGATAGAATATCGGAATAGGGCAGCAGTTCCTCGCCTTCTAAAGAACAGATAAATGACCGCCGGTACATAGTCATCTTGGAGGAACAAGTGAAGTGTTTACAGCAACAGCTAGAAGAAACCTCTGCCAACAATCGTTCCCTGCGCCAACAACTGATCGGGTCCCAAAAAGAGCTGTCCAAGCAAATCTTCTTGAAGCAGTCTTATCTTCAACAGCTACTGCGCCAACCCCGACCGCGCAAAGAAACTCCATCCGTTTCGCCTAACAAAGAATTGTAATACCCTAGATGTATTAGGGTTTCTCTTGTTGTTTCTCCTTGTAGATGGCTGGGAGTATGTAGTTCTCCTGTATCATCGAACTTCCCTAGTTTATCTCCTTCCTCCAATACCTTCTGAGTTGTACTACTCTTTACTCCTTTTGTATTTACATGTAATTTGGGGCATATTTCGGCTCTTCCGTCTTTTCAATCTGCTGGGTATATAGACCCCTTAGGCAGAAGATACAACCATATAAAGTTAATTAATACAAGCAAGTGAGACATAGTCAAATAATAGCAGGAATTTGGTTCTTAGTTTCACCACCACACAGGATATCTTCGCTTCGAGGATAGCAATTTGCATAAATAGAGTGAATAATAGCAGGAGTCTCGGTTCTTGTTCCACCACCACACGGATATCTTCCGCTGCTGAGGATGGTAATTTGCACAAATAGAGTAAATAATAACCGAGGAGTCTCGGTTCTTCCGTTCCACCACAACACGGGGATAACTTCCGCTTTGCGGGGATAGCACTTTATATATATAATATAAGTAGTAACCGATGTATTACGGTTCTTCCGTTCCACCACCACACAGGGATGTTCTTCCGCTCTGCGGGGATAGCATTTTGCATATAAAGTAAGTAGTAACCGAGGAATCTCGGTTCTTCCGTTCCACCACCACACGGGGATAAACTTCCACTCTGCGGGGATAGCATTTCATATATAGAGTAAATAGTAACCGAGGAATCTCGGTTCTTCCGTTCCACGACCACACGGGGATAAACTTCCACTCTGCGGGGATAGCATTTCATATATAGAGTAAATAGTAACCGAGGAATCTCGGTTCTTCCGTTCCACCACCACACGGGGATAAACTTCCGCTCTGCGGGGATAGCATTTCATATATAGAGTAAATAGTAACCGAGGAGTCTCGGTTCTTCCGTTCCACCACCACACGGGGATAAACTTTCGCTCTGCAGGGATAGCATTTCATATATAGAGTAAATAGTAACCGAGGAGTCTCGGTTCTTCCGTTCCACCACCACACGGGGATAAACTTCCGCTCTGCGGGGATAGCATTTCATATATAGAGTAAATAGTAACCGAGGAGTCTCGGTTCTTCTGTTCCACCACCACACGGGATAAACTTGCTCTGCTTGAGATAGCATTTCATATATAGAGTAAATATGTCAGGAGTCTCGGTTCTTCCGTTCCACCACCACACGGGGATAAACTTCCGCTCTGCGGGGATAGCATTTCATATATAGAGTAAATAGTAACCGAGGAGTCTCGATTCTTCCGTTCCACCACCACACGGGGATAAACTTCTGCTCTGCGGGGATAGCATTTCATATATAGAGTAAATAGTAACCGAGGAGTCTCGGTTCTTCCGTTCCACCACCACACGGGGATAAACTTCCGCTCTGCGGGGATAGCATTTCATATATAGAGTAAATAGTAACCGAGGAGTCTCGGTTCTTCCGTTCCACCACCACACGGGGATAAACTTCCGCTCTGCGGGGATAGCATTTCATATATAATGGGATATTTAGGAAGAATAAATCCTTCTTTCCCTTTCACTAACGACGCGAAGCCCATTAACAGCTGCAAGCCCATTCTTCCTCCTTTTATAGGGGACCCTTTCGCCTTCGTTTCTTCTGCTACCTTCATCCCCTCGTCTTTTGGTTTCCTTCTTCTTCACTCGTTTGCTCCTCCGCCGTCAAATTTCGTTTCTTCTATCTTTTCTTCCCGGTTCCTCGTCTTTCGTTATTTTCAGATATACGAGATGCATTCCACCTTCTTCCAGGAAATAGCGGGCCGCTACACGAATCGCAGACGGGGTATCAGTCAGCCCTTAGCTCCTTCTTCTTCTTCACCTCCTTCGATCACCACCATACAGGAATCACCTCGTCGTTCTCCCTCTCCTCCTTCGGTGACTTTCGCTACCCCCATCCTGAAGGAAGTCGGGGTCATCAGTCCCTCTTCACTTCCTCCTACCTGTACAAGCCCTAACTTTCCCCCTTTGCCTCCTTCTGTCAACGATATTCAGAAATCGCCCTCTTCTTCCCCGCAACCTGGGGAGGTATCTAGGAAGGAGATGCCCTCATATAGGTGAGAGGTTATACCACCCCTTCTCTTTCCTCGGCCCATATTCCTCTCCTGAACCCATGGCGATTGACATTCCTTCACACTTGACTTCCCCCTTTGTTTATCGCCTGAAGAGTCCTTCCCTTCCTGTGGACCCTAACCAGGGTCCTTCTACTTCTAAAATCCCCATTGAAGGCTTCCCCGACCCCGTGCTCATCATCTCATCTGCTCCAGAACCCTCCTCCGATCAGCCTCCTTCCATTTTTCCTTCCGACTTCACCTCCCAGACAAACATGATGCCCATTCTCCTCGCATCTCCGGATATGCCATCCTTGACCACCACTTCCATGGGCCTTTTGAATGAGACTCCTCCCTCTCTCCGTTCTCCACCAATGAATACCGCCTCCATTCTCCCCTTTGCGGGTGAAATTCACCCTTCGACGTCATCCGTCCCATCTTCTTCCCGTTCTCCCAGGAGTCTTCGGATCCTGAACTTAGAGGAGATGACTCCTCGTATGGAAGGCCTGCGTCATGCTTTGGACCTGGTATGTTTTCTTAGTCAATTTCCTTATCTTTGTTTAACTGACCCATTTCTTTTCTCCTCAACCGGTATGTAGGCCCTGACCAATCATCAAGAATTGGGTTGCTCCCTTCATCAATACCGAACCCAAGCTCAAGAATGGGAGCGACAGCAACGGGAAGACTTGGCGAATGCTCAGAGCCGAGAACAACTTCTATCACAACAATTGCGCTTGTGCCAGGAGCAATTAACTGAAGCTCGCAAGCAAATTCAAAAAGATGCTGACATTATCGCAATATTAAAGGAACAACCATGTCCGGGGGCGGGGCCACTTGTCCCTCAGCAGGAAATCCCATCAAGTTCTCTTGACACGGAATCATCCTCAGCTCAAGAGCTATTGCGTCTTCAAGGGGCGGTGCGAGCTCCTCGAGGGAAGCAACAGACGCGGACACCATCGCTCGCCTTGAGTTCAATACCAGCGAGCACGAGGATAAGATAGGGACCTCCGCAGCTTGTGTAAGGAGGTATAAGAAAACTCCTCCCTTATAAATTCGGCGCATGCTCATGCCGTCTGCGAGCAAGAGACTTCCCTTGGAGGATGAACACGAACTCGTCCGGACTAGATCTTATTCCGAAGCGGTGGAAGGGATTTCGGCCTCTATGCATCGGAATATGGTGGAGATGACGCATCTTGTGCAGCAGGACCAAAGTTCTCGAGCCAATGATGTTTCCACTCTGGCTGACGCAATTATGGAGGTGTCACGGCGCTATGTGGACGTGCGTCGAAATCTTCTCGAACAACAAGAAAAGTGCGAGAGGCAGCATCGAGAACGAAGCCATGACCGTCCGAACCGCCAGGAGCGACTCACTAGTTTAATGCGCGTCACCTATCAGGATGGATTCAATGACGCGGTTGCGTGTTATCTTTGCCCAAGGATTACCTCCTCCAACTTATCCTTCATTTTCTTTAAATTGGGAGGCTGGGTTCAAACGTTATCCTCCTGAACGATTTAAGCTGTAATACAATATCTCATTTTGAAACGGGAATTTCCTTTCTGTTTTTCTGTTTCTCCTTCAATACTCATTGGTAATACCGTATTGCCCTTGTAAATAACCCCTTAATGAAATTTAGAGAGCACTTGGCATTTAATTGATATAATCAATTCAATAAACACCCCCTTTGAGTTTCAAAACTTCTCCTTTTCTATTTCATATTTCTCATACAGTGTGAAAGAGCTTCAAGTGAAGGGCGTTCCAAGGTCGTGGAAGCTCTTTGCCTTGGTAAATCTTCGGATAATATCGACCCTACTACGATGCGTTATCTAAATAGAGTCCCTCGATTGGGAGCCAACTTTCGAGATCTCAGTAGATTGACCTTCTGTAAAACCCAATCTCCTTCTTGAAATCTCGAGGCACCACTTTCTTATTAAAGGCTCATTTGAACTCTCTGCTTGTAAAATTCCGCTCGCCTCAGGGCCATCTCCGCCTTTCCTCCACGGATCTAATTGATTGCTTGATAAGTTGGTTACGATCTGGCTCGTATGCTTTTACCGCACTATCCAACAAAACTTACCGGAATAATGGCCTCCGCCCATATACCAAACTAAAGGAGTCTCTCCTGTCATTTATCTTAGGTGTGGTTTGATAGGCCCGGGGCCTTTGGTAAGCTCTTCTTCCACCCGTTTCCCCTCTGCACCCAACTTGGTCTTTAATCCTTGAATGAGGATCTGTTAGTTACCTCCACTTGTCCATTAGCGAGGGTGAGCTACGAAGTGAAAGCTTCTTGAATGTTGAGACTTTGGCACCATTCTTGAATCTTTTTCCCTTGGGCATGCGCCCATTATCAGCGCTATTTTCGAGGATACCATACCGACAAATGATATTTCTCCATAGAAGCGTATTCACGGCATTCTCGGTAATTTTGGCTAAGGGCTCGGCCTCCACCCATTTGGAAAAATAATCCACGACGATAAAAAACCTCTTACGTAAAGGTGTCGTTGGCATCGGACCCACTATATCCATTCCCCATTGGTCAAAGGACGGGAAGAGACTACGGCTTTCATTAACTCCGGTGGTCGCTCGAGCAGTTCTTATGTTTACGACAAGCGATGCAACTTTGCACTATATGAGCCGCATCCGTTGAAGAGTAGGCCAAAAGTATCCGCCAACAAGGTCTTTCTTGCTAAAGCTCTCCCTCCTAAATGATTCTTTGCGGCATCCTTCATGGATCTCGGGTACCCATTCGCATCCTCATTTCCTAGGCATTTTAACAAGGGTCGCCCAAAGAGGTCTTGTATAGGTCTTCATTTAAGAGGATGAACCGTTTGGCTCGGTGTATTAAAGTAGATCTGCAATTTTCCCTTGAGAATCTTCGTCAGTAAATAAGCTATGATATCGGTTCTCAATCAAGAATTAGGCTTGATTGAGTGCGTTTCCCTCTATGTTGCATATTGCTAAGGAAGTGTGAATTCTACTGGATCGTCTCAGATGATTTTATTCCTCCACAGCGCTAGCCATCGAGCCAATTCATCTGCCTTCTCATTATGCTCCGTGAGATTTGCTTGAAGATGACCTAATGAAATTGAGCTTTTTCTTTCTCAAAAGCTTTCAAGTACTTGTCAGATCTTTCCTCCCGAACCATGAAGAACCTTGAAGTTGGGATATTACCAAGCTGGGAATCAAGTGGATCACAATGGAAGAAGCCCCTACGCTTTAGCGACTTGCAATCCGCTATGATAGCTTCATATTTCGCTTCATTATTAGATGCCCGATATTCCAGCGACGGCTAATCGAGTTTCTTCACCTCTCGGGGTAATTAATAGAACACCAACACCTTGCACGAAGAGTCATCTAATATATTCCATGCCTTTGATTCCCTCTCCTTCATAGTTGAACCTTCTTAGAACCACAAGGTACCTCGGCCGAAATCGTGAGTGCTTGGGCCTTGATGGCCGTCGAGGTTGGTAGTGTATATCATACTAAGCAGCTCTACCACCCATTTGGCTAACCTTCCAGAAATTTGGCTTAGTAGCTGACCTTGCCCAATTCATTTGTGTGTTAAAGCGGTGATAGGATGAGCCAAAAAGTATGGCCTCGGTTTGGCGGTTAGCACTAAGATATATGCCGACTTCTCTAACTCCAGTATAGCATTTTGCCCCCTTGAATATGGTGGTATAGTAAATAGGTTCTTTGGTGAGAACCTTCTTGTTTGATAATAGACTAACGGCTCCTTACAGACGCGGCGGATACATCCATAGTGGTTCTCCTGTATTGGTTTAGCCGATGCAGAGTCGGCGGATATCTCTTCAACTCTGGAAAGCTTGTTCACATTGATCGTCCCACTTTGAAATTTAGTAGCAGATCTTGAAGAAAGGTAGCCCTTTGTCGTCGATCGGCTATGAATCGGGATAAAGAAACAATCCACGCCCACTAACAGGGTCTCTTGCAGTTAGTAGGTGATTTCATGTTGCATAAGGCCTTCACCTTCTCGGGGTTGGCTTGCAACCCCTTCTCGATCTAATGTACCCCAGAACTTGCCACTTTTACCCGAACAAGCATTTGTTAGGGTTTAGCTTCATATTAAATTGCCTTAACGTAGCGAAGGTTTCATTCAAGTCCTTGACTAAATCCGAGTGACCTTGACTTGACGAGGATGTCATCCGTAGACCTCCACATTCTTCCCTTTACATTGCCAAAAATTTTGTCCATAAGTGCGATATGTAGCCCGGCGTTCTTGAATCGAGCGGCATGACCACATAGGCATATAATCCCCTGCGATCACAAAGCTAACCCTCTTTCGATCCTCTTGGCCAAGGTATTTGATGATATCACGATAGGCATCCATTAAAGACATCACTTCATATCCTACTGTAGAATCCACCAATTGATCAATATGAGGCAAGGGGTAGCAGTCTTTAGGGCACGCTTTATTCAAATCAAAATCGATACACATCCTCCATTGCCCGAAGGCTTGGGGACCAAGACTACATTAGAAACCCATTCGAAGCTGGATTTTCTTTACATGGCCGCTTTTAGTAGCTTATCCACCTCCTCGGCTATGATCTTGTCTTTCTCGGGTCCAAAATGTTGCCTCTTACATTTGGGCCAGGTGTGGGCTCCTCTAATGATGTTGAGGTGGTGTTCCGCTACTTGAGGATGGATACAGTGAGATCATGCACATCTCTTGCAAAGATGTCCTCATTCTCCTTTAAGCGAGCCACAGCTCTCTCCTTTGATATCCAAGCTGTTGTGCTATCCGTGTGGCCTTTCGAAGCGATCTCCACGATTCTCCCTCCTCTATCTTACTCGGCCTTGGAAATTCCTCGAGGCCTTGAGCGTCGGTAGCGATAGCGGCTTTGCCTTTTAGGTCTTGATTGGCCTTCTTTTGATCGTCCCGAACCATTTGCACATAGCGGCTCGGGAGGCCTTACATTTCTCCACGAACTTCTCCCACCAATTGTCCCCTTTGGAAATTTGACCACGGTGATGTACGGGAAATACGGCCTGAAAAGGGTGAGAAAGGCGCCCAAGAATAGCGTTATAAGTGGATGGAGCATCCACGATAAGGAAAGGGATTATACTAGTTTTTGGCGGGGCTTTTCACCCGAGTTAAAGGCAATGAAATCGCCCGTCGGGTGGACCATGTGCCTGCGAATCCAGAAAGGAGTGGACACATCTTCTAGTAGGCATTTCGAGTTGCATCTGCTGAAGGCCTCTGGAAGAGGATGTTGTGAGCTCCCGAATCAACTAGCACCGGGCCACTTCATAATTAGCGAGGATATCACGGATAACCAAAGGCGTCTGTATGAAGCGTGAGAACACCTGCGGATCTTACGGCGAGCGAGCAAGCGGCGCGCTTATCTGATCAGTCGATGGCGATGGCCAAACTCTCCATAAGGCAGGCGTATGACTTAGTGCGGTTAGAGTCCCGTCGATGGGTCCTCCGGCTATCACATGGATAACTCCCAGGGAAGGTCATCTGAAGTGGAGGAAGGGCCCTCACGATGGACCTTCTTGAGAGACCACCTCTCGGGACGGCGTTTGGGAAAGTGACCGAGGTTGTTGATTATCTGACCGGATGGCGACATTGATTGAGGGGCCTCGCCGTGCCGTTCCTCGACGATACCTCAATTGCGGATATGCAACATGGGCGATCTAGTTCTTCTTGTAGCTTGAAACATCGATTGCTCTGTGGCCGTACTCTCTGTATGATATTGGCAAAAGAGCGGGGTGGGGATTCTGCGGGATCCCTCTATGTCCCAAGAGTCGTTATGCGGACCACATTGATCGTAGAACTCCATTTCACGTTCTTTCCAAGTCCTCACGGGAGGAAGCACTTGGCGCCATGATTTGCAATGGTGGGGCAGGGTGAACTCCTGTAGCATTAGTCGAGGCCTCGGAACCTCGTCTTAGAAAAGGTCTTGTATACTCCGTAGGAGGCTTGAGAGCGTGGGGCGAGCCCTTTGATTGGGGCCCCATTGCGGCGGATTAGCTTCTCATCACCTTTAATCCTTCTTCTTCGGATAAGCTCTACTGCGCGGCTCGGTAGCTCTTCATAGCTATCCATAGGTGTCTCGAAGGAACTAAGGAAGGGGCCCTCCTTCGCCGTCTTTGAATGGCACCTCGGAAGGATTGATTGTGCGGGGATTCGATGGATATACCCCCTAAGGGATTCTGAAGGTCCCTGGGTGACATGCATTAACATAGAGGCGTCTTGCTTATACGCCTTACAGCTGACAAATTCTCGATTGAACATTCTCTGGAAGTCAGCGAAACAGGTGATAGATCCCGGGGGCAGAGTAGTGAACCACTTTTGCGCCGAACCAATCAGGGTGGTCCGGAAGACTCGACACTTGAGAGCGTCGATATGATGAAGCGAGGCCGCTCCATCGAATTGTGATATGTGCTCTTCCGGATCCGTCGAACCATCATACTTACAGACCTGAGGATTTCGGAAGTAGGATGGAGGGAGCTCCGAAAGAATGTCCATCGTGAAGGGGCTAGGCTCGTAGAACTCCGGAGGTCTGGTTGATTGACTTTCACCCTGTTCCTCCCGGCGCGTTTGGGTGAAGGGCGTAGTATTCTGGGGGGTTCTTCCCCCGAGTCCGCCTCTAGGCAACACATCACCATGGGCGGCTGTACGAGAGGGAGGAGGCATTTCTGGGAGGGAATCTCTAGAAGAAGGTTCCCTGGAGTGTGGATGCAAATATCCGGTCCTTCTCCTTTCTCTAGCGAGGGCTTCTGTGATAGCATCATCCATTAAGGCCTTTAGTTGCGATGGTAGAAGGGTGATGGGGCGCTCCGCGCGAGATATCAGGTTGTTGCATTTCTTTGGGTTGCATCTCAATGTCCAGCTCAAATGTTCCCACAGACGGCGCCAACTGATGCGGGTGCGGGGGAAAAATCCGTTCGCTCCGTTTTCAAGGCGATGAAGCGATGAGGGAGGTCTCGGAATATTCTTCCCCGGCGGCGATCAGTAAAGAATAAGAAAATGAAGTAGACGAAACGCGAAAACCCGACACCAGCAATCGAGATTCAGACACGAGATGTAACGTGGTTCGGAATAAGGATTCCTACTCCACGGGGGTGAGGTTTCTCACCAGATGCGGTGCCTAAGCACTTTCACTATGAAGATCCTCCTTTACAGAAAGCAAGTTTTCGAAGGTGGAGGAGAAAGGACCTCTTATAATGATGTTACAAGATGAGGAAAATACAAGAGACTTAACAAACAGCAAATCTCTGGCCTCCTTCTCCGGCGAGACCGTTCTTCCTTTTCTCTCGTCCCCTCTTCTCTCTTGCTGGATGCGAATGAATGCGGATCGATCCCTCCTTCTTCCTCTCTCCCTTTTATCTTCCCTCCTCCTTCAACGTAACATCGCGGATTATCTCCATCGTACATGTGGCCACCACCTCTTCCTGGAGAATAATTCTGTTACCAATATGAGGAACGAGGACTCCCCCGAATATTGCGTGGGACCCCCCAAGCCGTTGCATAGCACTTTTCCCTTTACTTTTCAGGCAACGAGGTTAAACTGTCTCCGTCACCCCTCTGCTTTGGGTGAAGTTAACTTAGGCCCTCATACCATAGGTGACCTAGCCTTAGGGTTTCTCCTTAAACCGAACCAATTCTCCTTTTTCCCATACCAAACTTCTTTCGCGTCGATTAGGTTGAGTTGACCCTTCCTCCATTCCATTGGCTTCTGGAATTGCCTAGTTGAACCAGTTCCTATTCCTCTATTAGCGAAGTGCCTTCCGCCTCTTTTCCACTTGCATCCCTTGCTTCTAGCATTCGCCCGTGCCGATGGCTCTCGCTACTTGTCCGTGCCGATGACCTCTGGTACTTGCGCCCGTGTCGATTATTTCCGATAACTCTCGCCCGTGTCAATGGCTTTGTCTAACTCTCGCCCGTGTCAATGGCTTCGTCTAACTCTCGCCCGTGCCAATGGCTTCTGATAACTCTCGCCAGAACTGTTTCTCCTTTTCCCCTTTGGCTGAACCAGGTATTTTGGGACGGGTCACGGGTCACCTGCTAACTCTTCTATTGGGAATTAGGTAGAAAAAGTACCAGTAGTATCAAAAAAGAAAAAGATTATTAGTGCAATCAATCTCTGGTCAAGGTTGACTAAGCTTGAGTTGAGTTCGAGTTGAGTTTTGATGTTTAAATAATATATGATCGAATTTTAAAGATATGTGATTGAGTGATACTTTTCAAGAGGAAGATTATTGGTCAAGGGTGACCAAGCTCGGATTGATTATTATGAAGAGTATTGAAGAGGAAGATTATTAGTGCAATTGATCCTTGGTCAGGATGATCATCATAGATATAGGTTTTGATGGAAGTTGGTTGAGTGAGAAGTTAATTAGGTTAAGATTGACATGATATTTAGGAGATAAAAAAGTCTAAGTGGGTTATAGAGGACCAAACACTTGGCGTGAGATGGATGCAAGAGATGGAAGAAGTCTAAGTGTATCATGAAGGATCGGACACTTAGCATATGGATGAAAGCCTTGGTAAGTCAAGATTGATTGGGTGCTAGGCACGAGAAGAAAAGTCTAAACAAGACAAGGAGAACTGGGTGTTTGGTGTCGATGAAGTTTTGGCAGGTCAAGGAAGATTGGATACTAAGCAGGTGAAGTTCTAACATGTTAAGAGTGATTGAATTCTAGACAAGAGAAGTGCTAATAGATTGAGATCAACTAGATAGAAGGTGAAATGAGAGTTAGCCTTGGTTAGCCTTGATTAAGAGTGATTGGATGCTAGACAAAAGAAGTCCTGATAGATTGAGATCAACTAGATACAAAGTGAAATGAGGGTTAGCCTTAGTTAGGACTGAAAATGAGATATTAGCCGACTAATAAATCCAAAATCCTAAGTTCGAGGGTTTGAGGGATTTATTGGGTGGGATCAGTTGAGTAATAGGATTACCAACTAATTGGCATCACTGTTCAAGTAAATAGAGAGTTTAGAATTCAACTGTTGTATTCTACTAATTATAAGTAGTTGACTGATGATACTGTAGTAGTGAACAGAAAGTTAAGAACTGCACTGCTGGACTAGACTGGATAGGTATCAGACGATTGATAGTGAGTGGCAGTTGACTGATGTTGAAGTGGATAGAGTCGTTAAACTAATATATTAGAGCAACGTTCTAATTTGCAATGGAGTAGTCAACTAATGTTTGAAGGCAGTCGATTGATCAACGAAAATTAGTCCTAAAAAATCTTATAAAAGAGGATTTCGTAGAAGATGTGAGATGTCAATTCTTGGAGACTTTGAAGGGAAGTGTTGCTACATTTTAGACCTTCAAAAGTCAATCCAAAGCCATAAGGAAGCAAACAAAAGCGAGATTCAAAGTTATTTGTTTCGATTTATTCCTATTTCACTTATATATTTGTATTTTTTTGTGTTTCTTATAAAGGAACATAATGTAAGAGATTTTTTCACCTCCGAAAAGTGTCTAAGAAGAAGAAAACATAGTAATGATATTGCTAGGACTAGATCATAGAGTAGGAATTGAAGGGTTCCAAATCATGTAAAATGATTTGGGTTTGTTATTCTTATACTTGTTTTATGTTTTATTTCTACTGTGTATATTGTAGACAAGAACACAATCGATGATTGATGAGAATTGCTATTCACCTCATCTCTAGCGACGTCATTGATCCTAACAGAGTCCATGTTGGAGCAACTAAGGATCCATAACTGCTACAACATGGACTTGAACAGTTCACAATAGAGTCCACATTGTAGTAATTTTGAATTCATAGCTGCTACAATGTGGACTTAATAGTTGACACTAGAGTCCGTGTTGCAGTAGTTATAGATCCATAGTTGCTATAATGTGCACTTAAACAAGTCACATTGTAGCAGCTATGGATATGTAGCTGAAACAATGTGAACTAGAACAGTTCACACTACTGTCCACGTTGTAGTAGCTATGAATTCGTAGCTACTACAACGTTGACTTAAATAGTTAATGCTGCATAGAAGTTGTGGCAGCTATGATTCAATAGCTACTACTACGTAATTGTATAAGAAATTGTATCTGAATTTGAATTGTATGAGACTTTTGTATCTAAATGTTTGAATGAATATGATATTTTGGAAGTTTATATAAGAAAACATGGTAAAATTTTAAATCATGAAACTACAAAAATAATCTTTAAAATTTAAATATTGAAATTGTCAGGAAATTATAAGTATGACCAATCACACACATTACATGAGATCATGGGAAACCATGAACATCAAACCTATGACAAGTACAATATCTCCTCAATAAATCAATGACACATATTCAATAGTTTGTACTTGCTTGGAATTTTATATTGGAACATGTGTTGGAGATTCCGAGATCATGCACAGTGAAATAAAGTGAATAAAATAATTTTATTACATCCCAGATATCCCCTGGGGGAAAGAAAACTTACTTTGACATAATCACAAGAAAACACACACAAGTAGAAGGAACAGTTATACCTTCGAGATTCTTTTGAATCCGTCGAAACCATAAGCAAGACCAATAGGCCTTGCCTCTATCAGTATCCACGCCGGGATCACCTGAGACAACTCCTAGAGCAACAAGCCTTTGTCTCCGATTGATGCTAGCCAATCGGCGGAGACAAGAGAAGAGGAGAGAGAAAAGACGGCTACCAAGGGAGAAAACCTAAAACCAAAATCTTTCTTTTCAAAGATTACCAAAGGATCTATTTATAGATCTCTTGATTAGGTCATCTTAGAAGGCTTAAACGAAACATATCTTACCATAATTATCCCCTAATTAAGGTAAGAACAACTCAGGAAATTTTCATAAGAAAAATCTTCAAAATTGGCTGAACCGCGACACGACCGTGTGGATTCACACGGCCGGCCATGCCAAAAGGCACGACCATGCCAAGACACACAACCGGTTGTGTGTCTTTCTAGGCACAATCTAGTTTTTGCCATTTTTCGGCCAAAGCCAGGCACGACCCGTGCCAAGTTAGGCACGACCGTGTGAGGCTATGTATGGTCCATTTGACTTCGTTTAGGTACAATATGGTCGTGCTAAGTCCAACAAGGCCATAGGAGGTTCCATAGTCTCTATTTTGCACCCCCTTGGTCTGGTCCAACCAGATATATTCTCTCTCAATGAGAATCTCATTTTCAGACTTGTTTTACATCTCGAGATCACCCGTAGTGCGTGTGACCCAATAAGTTCTCGGTTATATTGGTCATTCATAATTAACCCCTTAATTATGAATAAATTATGAGTGACACCTAGTAGTACATCATGACCCCCAATTAATCGAAAAGTCTAAATTGACTCCAGAATATTTTTTGAACCCTTCAGCAGCCTCAGTTGTTCGTGCCTTGTTCCTTTCACTCATCCTATACCCACTTGGTTCAGGACATAGTTTCTGTGTTCGTCCCCACTAGGCTGACTACGTCACACCTAGCCCAAGTTAATTTCCTTGTCATGTGGATTCAAGTTACTCCTACATGTTCCTAAGAAGACTATCTTCTTAACATGCTTGCTCTGGCCAGAGACTTCTGAGTAACAATCCCAACAAGAAACCTAGGGTATACATCTCCTTTATCAGGAGTGGTGAATTCTATGTGGGCTATTCAAACATCTTCGATCACTTTGGCTTATAACTAATCATCCTGGAGTTACACCTACTATGTAGATGGCTGCGAAGAAGTCAAAGTACAAGGTGTCATGATCAAGGTGACTTGAATACCTCAAGTCTAAGGAAGCTCGCACTCAAGTTGCAATGAGATCTTCAACAACATATAGAACCATATGAAGTCTCATAGCAGATCACTCCAATGAACTAGTTATCATAACTAGCATCCACATATTCACTCTCAACATCCCTATGCTTCCATTCAGTGAGTACCGAATGCTTGGATAAATCAAGGAGCATAACATGTGCTAGTCTCATAGAATTAATGATGTCCAATCTCATCAATTCATCGACTAGAGATAATTTTAATACTTGCATATTTACACATGATGAGATACCCACTAATTATGATCCAATCACAATTTCTCTCATGTTATGCATCGTATTGTGGACTTTAGTACATGAGTTTAAGATCCAATCAAATACATAGATAATGTATACTCAAATAGTGAATTTTATTAATAAATTCTAAGGTCATTGCCTTAGGACACCTCTTAATTACATCAAACTCCCACTTGGCCTATAGCCAATCGCCTTAATATCTAATACCATAGGCTTCTATATGCCTCTCAAACTTTTCTTGGGGAAGAGGCTTTGTCAAGGGATCTGCTAGATTCCTATCAGTGGGAACTTTCTTTATTTGTACATCTCTTCTGCCAATGATCTCTCTGATCAGATGGTAACGACGTAGTACGTGCTTGGGTTGCTGATGAGACTGTGATTCCTTCGCATGTGCAATGGCGCCATTGTTGTCGCAGTAAACTAATAATGCTTCAACAATGGTCGGAACTTCTCCAAGTTCAGTAATGAACTTCTTGATCCAGACCGCCTCTTTTGCTGCTTCAGAAGCTGTAATTTACTCTGCCTCCGTAGTATAATCAACAATAGTGTCTTGCTTGAAACTCTTCCAACTCACCGCACCTCTATTCAAGATGAATATGTGTCCAGACTGAGATTTAGAATCATCCTTATCTGTCTGTAAGCTGGCATCAGTATACCTGCTTACTACCATATCACCTCCTCCATATACCAAGAACAAATCCTTAGTCATTCTCAGGTACTTAAGGATTGTCTTGACGACCACCCAATGGTCCATACTATGATCCGACTGGTATCTACTCGTAATGCTCAAAGTGTAAGATACATTGAACCTCGTACATAACATAGCATATGTGATCAATCATATAGCTGACGCATATGGGATCTGACTCATGCGAATCCTCTTGTCTTCAGTGTGCAGGCGCATAGACTTGAAAGGTGAATCCCATGCCTCATGGGAATAAAACCTTTCTTGGATTCTTCCATGCTAAACTGTTTTAGCACTTTGTCCATGTATGTAGACTATGAAAGACCAAGCAACCGATTCGACCTATCTCTATAGATCTTAATCCCCAAAATATAGGTTGCTTCTCCCATGTCTTTCATGGAGAATATTTTGGACAACCAAACCTTGACTGTTTGCAAAATAGGAATATCATTTCCTATAATTAATATGTCATCGACATACAATACTAGGAACACAATCACACTCCCACTAACCTTCTTATACACACAGGGCTCCTCAGGATTTTGTGAGAAATTAAACTGTTTGATTGCCTCATCAAAACGGATATTCCAACTCCTGGATGCTTGCTTTAATCGATAAATGGAACGTTGTGTTGATGCAGTGAGCATCACTCCTTAGTTTTGATATATAAACCACAGTTAAATGTTAGGATTCACTTGTGTTTTAATATCAGTGTTAAGTATGCAGGCTTAACAAGAAGTCCTAGTAGGTCGTGTTGACCGGATACTAGGCACGTATCTTGACAGATTAGGAAGATCAGACACCAGGCATGAAGTCCAGATGGGTCGCGTGGACCAGACATTTGGCATGAAGACCGGTTGGGTTAGGAGACCGGACAATCGACAAAAAGTCCAGCTGGGTCAGGCAAACCAGACAGTTGGTGGAAGCCCTGGTGGGTCAGATCAAATGTTAAGAGTGGTAAGTCCGGCAGCTAGCCAGTAGATAAGCCTCGAGTGAAGAGGTGAGGTCGAGTCCTCTATAGGGGGACAAAGCTAGGCGGATCGCGTGGGATTTAGTAGTCGAGATCGAGCAGTATTACTACTGCTATCGCATTTCATATTATCTATTTGTGCTAATCCTATTTTGCAGGGATTAGTCGGCTGGATGGAATCAAGTCGACTGAAGTCCAGTTGATTGGATATGTATCAGTCGACTGAATACCTATTTGGCAGGATCAGCTGGTGATTGATCGAAGATCGTGTGACACAGATGGAAAGGGTTTCAGTCAACTGAAGGGTTTGAGTCAACTGAAGAGGCAAATTTCTCGATGTGGAGTCGAATGACATGGAGTCGACTGGAGAGGTTTCAGTCGACTCGAAGACCACGAATACCATATCGACGGGCTGATGTGGAGTCGACTGGAAGGCATTCCAGTCGACTGGAAAAGATTTATAAAATATATGCTCGACTAGATCCGAGTAGAACATCCAATCTACGCCGAAGTGCTGTAAAAATTTTTCCACGATCACAAAAGCTTCAAATCATTAAAAAGGGCTCTTTTCCGACACCTTGTGCCTGCATTCGATTCTACATTTGTGTCGGTATAAAGTAGTCAATAATTTCTTTTCTTTTTATTCGCTTGTGTACTTGAATTAAAGAGAGGGTAGTGTGTTACCCTTCTCTAATCTTTGTAAAAAGCGAACCCCCTTCGAAGTCGATAGTTCTCGAATCGGAGGGTATTATAGAGATTGCCCATCGAGGTAGCTCTCGGGAGAGCTACGGGCCTTGGAGTAGCAACCCAGTTAGGGTTGTGAATCAAGTAAACTGTTGTGTCTAAACTGTATTTAATTTCCACTGCGCACTCTTATTTGACAATATAAAATAAGTTTAAAAATAATTAAAAAATATTAAATACCGAAATTCACCCCCTCTCTCGGTTTACTCGATCCTATAATTAGTATCAGAGCAGGGGTGCTCCAAATTGGTGAAACCACCATCATGAGCTTTAGATTTATTTTTATTGTTTTAGATTTATTTTTATTGCTTTAGATTAATTTTTACTGCTTTAGATTAATTTTTTACTGCATTAAAAATTATTTTCTACATATTAGATTAATTAAAATTATTTTCTACATATTAGATTAATTAAAATTATTTTCTGCATGTTAGATTAATTAAAATCATTTTCTGCATGTTAAATTAATTAAAATCATTTTCTGCATATTTAATTAATTAAAATTATTTTCTACATATTAAATTAATTAAAATCATTTTTTTACATTTTAGATTATTTAAAATCATTTTCTGCATATTTAAATTAATTAAAATCATTTTTTTCATTTTAGATTAATTAAAATCATTTTTTGCATTTTAGAAATTTTTATTAATTTTCTGCATCTAAGAAAATCTTTATTAAATCTTACACTAAGAATAATATTTTTATTAATTCTCTACACTTAGAATAATTTTCATTAATTATTGTATTTGGAATTATTTAATTTTAATAACTCTAGGAATATTTTGGAAAAATAAAAATGTCGTATTTAGAGGGTTTAAGCACTGTTCACCCTCTTCTCTTTAACGGAGAGGATTTTCCTTTTTGAAAGAGGCGAATGAAGTGCTTTTTGAAAACCGATCTAGATGTTTGGTTTTCGATTAGGAAAGAGTTCGTAGCTCGGGTAGATGACTCGGGTGAGTTGTTAGATCCAGAGAAATGGACCGCAAATTTTAGGAAAAAGGCTCAAGTCGATTACAAGGCTTTAAACACCTTGCAATGCAGACTTACGAATGAGGAGCTAAGTCGAGTCAGGTTAGTCAAAAATGCTAAAGAATTATGGGATAAATTAATTTTATTACATGAACAAGCTAACTTGAGTCAACCCAAAGATGATTTAGTTTTGATGGCAGGAAGGAAATCCAAATCAAGAAAGAGGAAAGGAAGAAAGCATCTAAGGCTAAATTGGACAAGTCATCGTCGGAAGAGTCGGATGTGGAAATATCAACGAATTGCTTCATAGCACTCGTGGCAACCGACGAGTCCGAAGATGAGACAAACTCCGAATCCGAGTCCGAGTCCAAGAGAAGCAACAGATCCACATCCATTTCCGAAGGTTCAAACGAGGTAACATCTCCCCAAGAAGATAAGTTGTACAACATAATTACATGCTTAGGTAGGAAACTAGCCAAGTCTAATAATCAAGTCGACTCGCTTCTTGAGGAAGTTCAAGTGCTTAAGGAGCAAGTCAACTCGAAGACTTCGACTTGCCAAATTAAGGATAGAGACTCAACTTGAGTTGCAAAGCTTGAGAAAGAGAACTCTGTCCTAAAAAGGCAAGTAGAAGATCTCACCGGATCGTTGGAAAGGTTCACATCTGAAGGGTTTTGTTCGGAAGCTCTGATACCAATTGTAGGGTTTTGCTTATCGAGTCCGTGAGGGGAAACTTCGCTTCCCACTTCACCTCGGTAGCTTGACCATGGCGATCCCTTCGATGTCCCCGGATTAAAAAAATTTAATCCTAGACAAAAGGGATTTCCAAAGCAACCAAGTCATCATCATACTATTCGTTTAGAGAGGTCACTTGAACAAACTAGTTGTTCAAGCGACCATCCTCTATTCTACGAGTAGCCGCGGAATAGACGATGTCCGGATCGTCAATTTTTGTGTTTATACTCGGGATCCAAGTATTATTTAGCCATTTACAGATTTATAACATGCTTATAATTGAAAAACAAAAACAAGCAACAAACAAAAGAAGAAAGTAGAATAGGTATACCTCTTGATCTTCTAATGTATGACCTTCCTCCATTTGGACGTCGTGTGGGCGATGATCCACCAAAAGTCGAAGCTTCTAAATGCCAAATCTTCCTTCCTTTCTCTTTCAAAGCAAGAGGAAGAATAGAAACAAGGTTTTTCTCCTCACTAGAAACAACCAACAAGGAACCAAACTTATCCTTGCCGCTGGCCAACTAGATGAAGGAGAAGATAGTGGAAAACAACCAAGACACCAAGGGAAGCCCTATATCTTGTTTCCACCACCTAAGGAGAGGGAAAAGGAAGCTTTTGGGCACCGGCCAAGGCTGGAAAAGAGCTGGGAAGGGTGCTGGACGTTGGCCAAAAGAGGAAGAAGAAGAGAGAAAGAACCTTCCTTATTTGGTTCCACCCTTGCCTCCAAACCCTAATCCTAATCCTATCTCAAATAGGATTCCTTCTTGCCGCCCAAACCCTAGCTCTCCTATCATGTAGTTCACACCAAATCCCTTTGCCATCCTTTTATAGAGTTAGAGATAAGTCATGAATTAATCTCCTCCATTGGTTCTAGGGATTTAATCTCAACCGTCGGATCTAGAGATTTAATCTCAACCGTCGGTTCTTAGAGATTTAATCTCTACCAATGGATCTTTGAGTTTTGTTTCTATCCTTTGGATCTAAGTATCATGAGGTGTTAATAGGCTACATTAGGGACCATGAGGAGGAGTTGGGTCTTGGCCACCCATGGATCAAGCCCACATAAAGTCCGATCCACTAATGATGATCCAATCCACTAAAGGTTCATCATTGATCTACCTCACCAACCCCCATATGATAATATGGGCTCCATATATTATTTGTACATTTTCTCCCCATGTTTAAGATCTCGAATGTCCGTCGATTAATTAATTTACTGACCATTAATTAATCAACATCTAACTCCTTGAGTAGTACCACTCAACCTTTTCATCATGCCGGACCAAGTCCACCTGCAGGGTTTACATAATGAACCTTATGAGCTCCTCAAGGGGACATCATCATCCTAATATATAGGACAGTTTCCTCCAATAATCAACGACACACCATATAAATAATATCATCTCCCAACTTACCGAGCCTATCGATTTAATCTATAAATCTCGCCCATTGGTAAATCAAAGAGATGAGTATTAAGTATATGTGCTCGTTATTATTTCGGGATTAAGAGCATGTACTAAATAATATCTGAGGTCCGATTCGGTTATGTAGTCAGCAATAAATCGAATCACCTCTAAGTCGGTCTTGCTCAATACACACAAAATGCACTAGTGTGATTCTATGGTCATGACAAACCAAGATTAAACCACACTACAACCATTCCGATGGTTTGTCCAAAGTCATCTCAATTGTGAGCCTTTGCTTATACTTTTCAAGGGGCCGATAACATGGTCTCCTGTGTGACACCACACACCATGTTATCTACAATGTAAAGTATTAGACAATATTGCATAACCATAAAAATATGCAAACAATGATAATGTGATTCTTATTCTAAAATAAAGATGTTCATACAAAAGATAGACTTTTCAGTTTACATCCCTACAATCTCCCACTTATACTAAAAGACTATGCTGTCCTCAAAGTGCCATACATCTTATCCCCATTCCCTCCACATGCCTATCAAAAGCTCTCACCGGAAGGGCCTTAGTGAAAGGATCTGCTAGGTTATCCTCCGATGCAATCTTGGCCACAACAACTTCTCCTCTCTTTATGATTTCTCGTATCAGGTGGTACTTGCGCTCTATGTGTTTACAAGCCTTATGGGCTCGTGGTTCCTTCGATGTTGGAACTGCACCACTATTATCACAATAAATTGTGATAGTTCTGGGCAAACCATGAATCACATCAAAGTCCATCAGGAAGTTCCTAAGCCACACAGCTTCTTTGGCCGTCTCAGAGGCTGCCACATACTCAGCTTCCATGGTAGAGTTCGCCACTCATTTCTGCTGAACACTCCTCCATACAATGGCTCCACCTCCCAAAGTAAACACAAAACCTGAGGTAGACTTACTGTTATCCCTATCAGATTGGAAGTCGGAATCCATGTAACCCACAGGGAGTAATTGGTCTATCCGGTAAACTAGCATATAATCCCTAGTCCTTCTCAGGCACTTCAATATATGCTTTACCGCAGTCCAATGTCCCTGTCCTGGATTACTCTGATATCTGCTGACCATGCCGACGGCAAAGCAGATGACTGGTCTCGTACATAACATCGCATACATGAGGCTTCCTACCGCCGAAGCATAAGGAACTTCCTTCATCTCCTCTATCTCCTCAGATGTTCTAGGACACACCTCCTTAGATAAAGGAACTCCATGCCTGAAAGGTAGAAAACCTTTCTTGGAGTTTTGCATGCTAAAACTATCCATTATCATGTCTATGTATGAAGCTTGGGAAAAGCACAATATTTTTTTCCTGCGATCCCTTATAACCTTGATCCCAAGGATGTGTCCCGGTTCTCCCAAATCTTTCATATCAAAATGTTTGGACAACCATACCCTTACGGCCGATAATACTTTGATATTGTTGCCAATCACCAAAATGTTATCTATGTATAGTACAAGAAATACCACTACGTTTCCGTCACATCTCTTGTATACACAAGACTCATCCGGACTTTGAATAAATCCATAAGACTGGATCACCTCATCAAAGCGCATGTTCCAAGACCTCGAAGCTTGCTTCAATCCATGATTAAGCTTACATACAAGATGTTGTTTGCCCTTAGCAATGAATCCCTCTGGTTGCTTCATATAGATGTTTTCCTCAAGACTTCCATTAAGGAAAGTTGTCTTGACATCCATCTACCACACCTCATAATCCATATGAGCTACTATGCATATGAGAATCCGGATAGACTTAAGCATGGCTACCGGCGAAAAAGTATCCTCATAATCGATACCCTCTTTCTGAGTATACCCCTTCGCAACAAGCCTCGCTTTGAAGGTCTCAACCTTCCCATCTATTCCTCTCTTTCTCTTATAGATCCACTTGCATCCAATGGTTTTTACACCATCGGGTGGTTCTACTAGCTCCCAGACCTGATTTGAATTCATAGATTCAATCTCAGCATTCATTGCACTTTGCCAAGATACTGAATCTTTATCTTGGATTGCCTCGTCATATGTCCAGGGATCAGGTTCATGTTTGCCAGGGACCAAATCAGAAGATTCTCCTAAAAACATGAATCTATCAGGCTGTCTCATGACCATCCCACTGCGACGAGGTATCACCTGTGTATCCTCTATGACACGCGGTGCAGTGACATGTGGTATATCCTCTTGTACTGGTGGTACTAAAGAAGTGACTTCCCCTTTTAACTCCTCCAGAATAATTTTACTCTTGGGCTTGTGGCTCATCACATAGTCTTCCTCTAGAAATCTGGCGTTCGTGCTAATGATCGCCCTCTGATCTCTAGGACTATAAAACAATCCACCCTTCGTTCCCCTGGGATAGCCAACGAACATGCGTACTTCTATATGAGGTTCTAACTTACCAGCATCTGCCTTCAGCACATGTGCCGGACTCCCCCATATCCGAATATGTCTTAGACTAGGCTTTCGCCCAGTCAACAACTCTGTGGGAGTGGAAGGCACTGATTTAGATGGAACCAAGTTCAGAATGTACACCGCCGTATCTAGAGCATATCCCCAGAACGAATCTGGCAAGTCAGAATAACTCATCATCGATCTAACCATCTCTATAAGAGTCCTATTCCTTCGCTCTGCTACACCGTTCTGCTGGGGTGTGCCAGGTGCAGTCAATTGGGATTGAATCCCAGCCTCTGATAAGTAGTTCTTAAACTCTCCCAAGAGGTACTCACCACCATGATTGGATCATAGTGTCTTGATACTTTTACCATGACGTTTCTCCACATCAGCTTTGAATTCTTTGAACTTGTCAAAGCATTTAGACTTGCGGCGCATTAGGTAAATGTATCCATATCTTGAGTAATCATTTATAAAAGAGACAAAATACTCAAAACTACCTCTAGCCTGGATAGACATAGGACCACACAAATCAGAATGAACCAATTCTAACACATCTTTGGCTCTATACCCCTTGGCCTTAAAAGGTCTCTTGGTCATCTTACCCTCCAAGCAAGATTCACAGGTTGGGAGATCCTCCACCATTAATGAACCTAAAGGTCCATCAGCTATCAACCTTTGAATTCTGCTTAGGTTAATGTGACCAAGCCTAGGATGCCAAAGATATGTTTGGTTCATCTTCGAAGGTTCTTTTCTCTTATTGGAATTAGAAGATGAGTTATTAACTTCAATTTGCATCGTGGGAGGTTTTGGTTTAAGTGTGTACAAATTTCCTATCAATGTACCTGAACAGATATTCTCCCTATTCCTTTTTATAACAGCTCTATCATTAAAAGAAATAGAATATCCATCCATAAACAATTTAGAAACTAAAACTAAATTCTTTCTAAATAAAGGTACATAAAGGCAATTCTTAAGAACCAAAAAGTTTATTTTCCTGAAGAGAAAAATAAAACTTCTCCCACTGCTATAGCCGCCACCTTCATGGCATTGCCTAAGTAAATGGTAACCTCCCCTTTAGCTAGTCATCGGGTTTCCTAGAACCCCTGCCAAGTATTGCAGACATGATCAGTGGCTCCCGTATCTACACTCCAGGTGCCGGTAGATAACACCGCTAATCATGGTTCCACGACTAGTCCAAAGGGTATACCTTTGTTCTACTTTGGATTAGAATAGTCCTTCTTCCAATGTCCATCCTGCTTGCAAGTGAAGTACTTGCCTTTCGGCTTCTTCACTCCTCCCTGAGATCCTCCCACCACCTTTGCTCTACCTTGTTTCTCCTTCTTCTTGCCTTTCGATTTAGAAGTAGAAACCTTTTTGAGCAACCATGGCTTGAGGACACTCTACGAAGAGTGCATGCTTGTACTCCTTAGCAGATAAGACAATATCTAGATTCTTTTCCAATCAACATTATTTGGGTAGAGTAAGTTTGTTTCCTTTAGTATCATAGTAAGTGGACTGAAAGTCATTCTTGAAAATCCTAAGAATCACATAGATCATTACTGTAGATTTCAAAAAATTATTGATTCCTCAAACAATAAAATTTTAAAATCAACCAACACCTCAAAACACCGAGAATATCGTATGCCACGATAGTGTGGACGTATACGAATTCTACATTTGTAAGAGGAGGTTTTACCCATTAATTTTACTATCTTGTCAACCTAACTTTTTGACAAGTAAAATTAATAGTTGGTTTCTCTTCGGCCCTGCAAATAAAAGAAGTGACTCCGATGGGGAGGATACTTATATTTGTATCTAAGTGTTCACTATTTCTAGGTACCAAGGTAATTATCTCGGGTTATGTGCCTTACGATGGGCAAGTACACACGCTCCTTAATAATTTCCTATAACCATATTACACCTTGTGATCCACAAACAAACCCATCCGATGGGGAGGAAGGCACTCAGAGCCGACGCGCAAGTTTGTTTGCATCACTTGTCAAATCGTAATGGAGGCCGCGGGAATTTATAAAAATATCCCTCTCCCACTTAGTAATTTGAAATTGAGGAATTTTCCTAGCCTACGACATGCATATCAAACAAAAGGCAATAAATATGAAAAATAAATTATTTTCCAACTATTATGGCTTTTGTCTTCAATATGACTCCTGTCGCATCGCCATCTCGTTCGCTCCTCCTACGCCATGTATGAGCCATCCGGAGATCCGAGCTGAGACTAAAACCTATTTTAATTTACATCCATCGATCCTATACTCCACGAGGGAGTGTACATGAAATCTAGATCGAAAGTAAAATAAAATAAAGAGCGGCTAAACAATGTCGTATTTAATTTACCAAAAACTAAATACTAGTCTCGTCAACCCCGAGGATTCAACAAAATAAATATTTACACACATACAATCGCATACACACATATGGCCATAATAGTCGAACCTTATGCCTGCAACCAAAGAGTTAAAGTACGCATATCCTACTATTATCCGACACATATAATATATGAAAAAGTGCATAAAAATTAACCGAATCCTAAACACACAAAACCGGAAACCTTGGCTCTGATACCAATTGAAGGGTTTTTCTTATCGAGTTCGTGAGGGGAAACTTCGCTTCCCACTTCACCTCGGTCGCTTGTTCATGGTGATCCCATTGATGTCCCCGGATTAAAAAAAATTAATCCTAGACAAAAGGAATTGCCCAAAGCAACCAAGTCATCGTCGTGCTATTCGTTTAGAGAGGTCAGTTGAATAAACTAGTTGTTCAAGCGACCATCCTCTATTCTACGAGTAGCCGCGGAATAGACGATGTCTGGATCCTCAGTTTTTGTGTTTATGCTCGGGATCCAAATATTATTTATCCATTTATAGATTTATAACATGCTTATAATTGAAAAACAAAAACAAGCAACAAACAAAAGAAGAAAGTAGAATATGTTGGATCGAGCGGATCGCTAGAGGGGGGGTGAATAGCGATAGAAATTTTTCGTTCAAAATCGTTCATTAAAATGCGAGTAGACACAGCAGAAGATAAAAACAAAACAAGCGAGACAATAGACACAAGGGTTTTACTTGGTTCGTAGCCGAAGGCTACTACTCCAAGGCCCTAGTGGTCCTTGACCACGTACGGAGGGCAAACTACCAAAGAACTCCTCCTCGTTGGAGGTAGAAGTTAGACGGATACACAAAATGACAAAAGCTCGAGGTAAAGGGACACTCCCCCTCTCCTCGTTATAATGAAAGCTTTACTAAAAAATAAACTGAAATACAATTTAAACTTTCGTTACCAACGACTTCAAAGGTTGGAGGTTGAAGCTCTAGTCGTCGTCTCGGCAGCGCTTCGTCGTAGGGATGTCGGAGAGTCGGAGCATATCGGAAGCACTTGGAAGCCTTTTTAATTGATGAAAAACCCTAACACAAGCCCTCCTTTTATAGCCTTTGAGCCCCTCATCGAATGGGTCTTCAACCAATCACAAATGGACACAAAACCTCCTTGAAATGGGGTGATAAGCCTTGACTGGCGATCATTGACCATCGCTTGATCGATGGCCATCATCGATCGATGGTAGCATCACGAGGCCGATGTGAGACGATCCGATCGATGAAGGGCAGTCGAGTCCTCCAAGCTGGCAGTCGACAGATGCTAGCTGCAAGGCAAAGTTAGCTCAAAGAAAACATTATTTCGACGGCCTTCGACCGTCCGATCTCGACCTAGACCATCGATGGGATGTCTTTGGTCGGATCTACGCTTAAGACCATCCCCGTAAGGAGGATACGACCTCACTTACGCTCGCACACACGAGCTTACCTCGATACTTACCATGTCGCTTTTGCTTCCGGCCTTCCACTCGATTCCTTCGGCTCCCTCCGAAATCACTCGAGTGTCGCCCGATCACCCGGCTTCCTCCGGGTGTCGCTAGCCTTCAGCTCCAGCTTTAGCAATCTTCTGCACACTCGATTCAGCTAGTGAGATAACGACATAAGTTTAACTTTGTATCGTTTGCTATAATTCAAACTCAGGTTCTACATAGGTGCCTACTGCACCAACAATCTCCCCCTTTTTGATTTATGGCAAACCCACATACAAAGTTAAGTAAATAGCAAGCATGAAGAATAATGTGTATTAGAAACAAACAACAAAAAAATAAAGAAGATTAAGTTGGAGTAGTAAGGATTTTCTTCAAGCATTCCCCCTTGAGGAAACCTCCCCCTTGACCGAGGGTGAGTCTTGAGGAAAGACCTTAATCCTCCCCCTTTGAGGGTTTCTTAACATTACTTAAAGTTGGCCTTAGTAAAACGTTTAAGTTAAGAGTTCTTCTTAACTTGGCCCTTTCTCCCCCTTAAGTAAAACATTAAAAATGAGTAAAACGTTGATGGCACAAATAAGTTTAAGTTAAGAATTATCTTAACTTGGTCTTAATAAGTTTTCAAAACTTAAAGTTAACTTTTGGTTTAAATATAAAGTAAGAGTTAAGTTATAAAAAAAATTTTGACCCCTTAACTTTGGCCTTTTTCTCCCCCTTTTGCCATATATCGAAAAGAGTGAGGGTGTGTGTGAAAAACAAAAATAAGTGTTAAATATAAAGTCCAAGCATGTTCCACATTATTTTGAAAATAATATACTGAAAATAAGTTCATCTATAAAATGTTCGACTCATATTTGGCTTGATTGATATGAAAGATCAACCAGTCCTAGTTAGAGTCGGTTAGTATGTATGATTATACTCCATGGTTCATGGCGATGCACTAGCTCTACATTTGGAACCAGGAGTAAGGTCCTAACATCTTACGCCCATCTACGTGGCTAAGTACAAAAACACATTAGTCCTATGTGTTGTGAGATGTATTGGCTCCTTAAATCTATAGGTGCATGATATCTAAGGTATGTCCTATGCTAGTTCCATAAAAATGAAATTAAAGAAATAGTAGTAAGAACATATAATTTGCAAGTACCTAATCTATTACGCACATGCCCAATTTTCATCTTAATAGACTAAATTCGGCTTCGGGTAGGGGTTTAGTAAATAGGTCTGCTAAGTTAGACTTCGATTCGACATATTCGAGTTGTATGGATCCGTTGGCCACATGTTCTCGAATGAAATGGTGTTTGACTTCTATATGTTTGGTCCTAGAGTGACATATCGGATTCTTAGTAAGATTAATTGAACTAATGTTATCTACGTGAAGTTTAGTATTCGTAAAGTCTAGCTTAAAGTCGCGGAGAGTGTGCTTCATCCAAAGAAGTTGAGTGACACACTCACCCATCGCGATGTATTCGGCTTCGGTGGTAGATAAGGCAACACAGTGTTGCTTCCTACTGCATCAACTCACTAGACTCGAGCCGAGAAGTTGACAACAACCACTCGTGCTCTTTCTATCGAGCTTACTACCGGCATAGTCCGAATCGGAGTAGCCGGTTAGTTCAAACTCGGTAGATCTAGGATACCAAATTCCGACATTAAGTGTACCCTTTAGATATCTAAGGATACGCTTAACTAGAGTTAGGTGAGACTCCTTGGCACAGGTTTGAAATCTTACGCACATACTTACTGCAAATAAGATATCAGGTCGGCTTGCAGTTAAGTAAAGGAGACTCCCTATTACGCTCCTATAGTATTTTAAATCAATTTGGTTTCCAATTACATCTTCTTCTATATTAACATTTGTTGCCATTGGGGTATTAATGATTTTAGCGTCTTGCATTCCAAAACGTTTAATTACTTCCCTAGTATATTTGCGTTGATGTAGGTATATTCCATCTTTAGTTTGTTTAATTTGTAGACCTAAGAAGAAGCTTAATTCCCCTACTAAATTCATTTCAAATTCACTTTCCATAAGTGAAATAAACTCATTTAGTAGGATTGAGTTGGTGGTTCCGAAAATAATATCATCTACGTAGATTTGGGCTATGAATATGTCTTTACCTAAGGTTTTTACGAAAAGGGTTGGGTCAACTACACCTTGGTTAAAGCCTTTGGACTTAAGATAAATCGTAAGTCTTTCGTACCAATCTCGCGGAGCTTGTTTGAGTCCATAAAGAGCTTTCTTTAATCTAAGGACATGATCGGGTTTGTCTAAACTTTCGAAACCGGGGGTTGACTAACGTAAACTTCTTCTTTAATGTATCCATTTAAGAATGCCGATTTCACATCCATTTGAAACAACTTAAATCCTCGATGTGCTGCATACGCTAATAGCATTCGAATGGACTCTAATCAAGCTATTGGGGCATAAGTCTCGTCGTAATCTAAACCTTCGACTTGACTAAACCCTTTAGCAACTAGCTTAGCTTTATTTCTAACTACTTCACCTTTATCATCAATTTTATTTCTAAACACCCATCTTGTTCCAATGATTGTTTTATCTTTAGGTGGTGGTACTAATTCCCATACTTCGTTCCTAGTGAATTGAGCCAACTCTTCTTGCATTGCAATAATCCAATCGGGGTCAAGAAGAGCTTGGTCAATAGTTTTGGGTTCAATTTTAGAAATCAAAGATATTTGACTAAGGTTTCGGTATGAGGCTCTAGTTCGAACTCCTAGACTTGGATCACCTATCACTTGGTCGATAGGATGATTTGTTTGAGTCCTAGTTGGATTTGGGTTTGAGTTTACAACTTGATCCATAGGATGGCATGTTTGAGTTCTAGTTTGGTTGGATTCATCTATCACTTGATCAATAGAGTGACTTGGTTGACTAAGGTTAGGATTAACACTGGACCTGATCTCCTGATCAGAGTTAGGTCTAGTATGAATCGGCTCGCTAATTGGGGTTGTTGGGGGTTTTGTAGGTTCATGTCCTTCATCAAATACTACATTGATAGTCTCCTCGACTCTAAGGGTGTCGTGGTTATATACTCTATAAGCCCGGCTTGTAGTCGAGTATCCTAGAAAGATTCCGGTCGTGGTTTTGGATGTAAATTTTCCTAGGTAATCCTTAGTGTTTAGGATATGTACCTTACACCCAAATACCCTAAAGTACTTGATGTTAGGTATTTTATCATGATAAATCTTGTATGAGGTCTTAAGGTGCCTCTTTACCATAAGGATCCTATTTTGGACATAGCATGTCGTATTCACGGCTTCCGCCCAAAACCTATCGGGTAGGTTGTACTCATTAAGCATTGTCCTAGCGGCTTCTTGTAGGGTTCTATTTTTGTGTTCTACTAGGCCATTTTGTTGTGGAGTTCTAGGGCAAGAGAACTCATGGTGGTATCCATTTAGGTTATAGAATTATGTAAGCCTATGGTTTTCGAATTCACCACCATGATCAGTCCTAAGTCTTTTGATTTTAATGCTTTGTTGATTTTCTATTAACTTAAATAGGTTGATTAATTGATCTAGGGTATCGCTTTTGTGTTTGATGAACCTAACCCAAGTAAATCTAGAGTAGTCATCAATAATGACTAAACAGAATTTACTTCCGTTAAGTGACTTAGCTCCGTGTGAATCAAATAGATCCATGTGTAGGAGCTCAAGCACACTTTTGGTTCGTTCTTGACTAGTTAGTTGATGTTGTGTCCTAGATTGTTTACCTTTTTTACAAGCATTACATATTTTATTATCCAAGTTGTTGAGGTTAGGCAAACCTCTGACTAAATCACTCTGACTCATCTTGTGGATGAGTCTTGGGTGTGAGTGACCGAGTCGTCGGTGCCACAACCACGATTCCTCTTGCCGTGTCATAAGACACTTAGTTGAGGAGTTAGTTAAGTTGATAGTGTAAATGTTATTATTTCTAGTCCCTTTAAGAATTGTTTTAGAGGTTTCGTTTGTATTAATTACGCATTCATTTTCTAGAAATATGACCTTATAGTTATTATCACACAATTGGCTTACACTAAGTAAATTATATTGAAAATTTTCTACTAATAAAACATTTTAAATAACAAAATTTGAATTGAGCTCAATATCACCTGATCCGATGATTTTGAGCTTGCCGTTATTTCCGAAGGCTACCGATCCTTGTCGTTTGAATCGAAGCTTCGAAAACTTGAGTTGATCCCCGGTCATTTGTCGGGAGCAACCACTGTCCAACATCCATTGATCTTACACACAAGGTAGTTGGATCGGATATTGGATTTATTAAAAATTGGTTGAAGATTATTAACCTAAATCATCTCACCCATGTCTATATGATCAAACATGTTAATCCTATATGTTCTTGTGAGATGACTTCCAATTTTTTAGTTGAATTAAGTTTAATGACTTAAACACTTGTCAACCTTGCATTAGATTCGGATTTGACCTTAGGCTCATCAAGTCACCTTTTCAAGATCATGGCTTCCAGATCGTGGCGAGGCACAGAGGCCTTCTTTGATCGAAACAACGACCACTTCCTTAGACAAAGCCATTTTCAAGAAAATAGAGACTTGACTCACCTAAGACCACTTCCTGGTCTAACTAGTCTAGGATACGGCGAGGTAGCTTCAGCTAGTTCCGCTCGGTCAAGTGCACCGAACTAGATACACCTTATCTAGCCCGAATACACAAGACTCCGCTTTCCTAGCGTACTATCATCTCGCCGTGTCCTGGTACTATGTTATCAAGTATTGACGAGTTATAGTCCTATCTAACCATTCTAAAAAGAAAAATAAAAACCTAAGCATGCAATTTCTAAGTTAAAACACAAACAAATTTCGTACTAGCTCCCCTTGGACCGTTGAATCGATTCGGTCTCTCCACATAGTGGATTTGGTCCTTGGGAACCCAGTACTGGTTTGATCCTAAGTTTGAAATCAAGGTGGTCTTAGGGACCCATGCTTGGACACGTTTTCTATGTCTACTTACGATTGACATATACGACTTATTGGTCGTGTTTGAGCTAAACCCTAGCCCGGCCTTGTTGTACACGGCCCTTTGCGATCCAAGTAGGAGGTCAAGTCCTTTGGATCCCAAAGTAAACCTTTCCAACGTATTCCTAAGATCTTTGACTTGACTTTTCAAGAGTGAGTTCTCAACTTCGAGTTTTACAACTCGAGTTGAGTCCTTCTCTTGAACTCGACTAGTCGAAGAGGTTAGGGAGACCTCGTGTTTGAGGAGTTTAACTTCCTCAACCAGGGTCTCGACCATGGACTCGGACTTAGCTAACTTTTTATTTAAAAACTTAATTGCACTATAAAGAGTAGTAATAAGAGACCGACTTAACTTGAGTGTATCTTTTGAACTGGATGTGTATTCGTGGCTTGTCTTGAATAGTGTTTCGTAGTCCGACTCATCTTCGGTTTCTGATTCTGGTTCCGGTTCCGACTCTGTCTCTGATTCCACCGGTTTAGCCATAAGGACTCGATCGTTGTCTTCTTCCTCGGAGGCTTCTTCTCAAGTAGCGTTGAGTGCCTTTTTATGTTTTGGTGCCTTGCTCTTGAGTTTTGGGCACTCGGACTTAATGTGTCCAAACCTGTTGCATTCATAACATCTTATGTTTGAACTTTTAGGCTTACCTTCATTGGGTCGAGTGACGGCTCATTTTTGGCCTTTGACTATCCTCCGAACTAGGTTGACTAGTTCGGCTTCCATTTCCGAGTCAACCTTCGAATCCGACTCATCCTCTTCTTCCTTCGGGGGTGGCTTGCTTGCGGTTTTCTTCCTCGAACCTGCAAAAAGTGCTATACCCTTCTCGGGTTCCGAGTTAGACTGCTCATGAAGTTCGAAATCAGAAAAGAGTTCATCTAACCTATGTTTAGAAAGATCCTTGGAGACATTGTAGGCATCGACCATGGATGCCCACAAGGTAGTCCTCGGAAAAGAGTTTAGGACATACCTTATAAGGTCGTGGTTTTCGACCTTTTGCCCGATTGCGTGTAGGTTGTTGACTATGTCTTGGACACGAGCGTGGAGTTGCGTCGCGGACTCGTGTTCTTACATTTTTAGGTTATATAGTTTATTGAATAGAAGATCACACTTACATACCTTGGCTTCATCGGTCCCTTCGTGTAGCTCCACTAGTTTTGTCCAAAGATCCTTTGCGCTTATGAAGGGGCCGACGCGATTTAGCTCCTCCTTGGATAGGCCGCATTGAAGGATTTGAGTTGCCTTAGCGTCGGCTTCGACTTGTCTTTTTGTCACAATGGTCCATTGGTCATAATCCAAGGATTCACCCACTTCGTTAGTCGGAAGTGTGAATCCCGTTTGGATTATGATCCACATCTCGATTTGGGTTTTAAGAAAGCATTCCATCCGACCCTTCCAATAACGGAAGTCATCTCCGTTGTAAAACGGAGGTCGGACGGTGCTAAAACCCTCGAGATGGGCCATTTGGAAGAAAAACCTTGCACAAAAATATACAAAAAACACAAAAAAGGGTTCCAAGACTTCGCCTTGGATTAGTGGTGCGGGAAATAAAAAGAAACAAACGAGATATAGAAAGTTAAGCAAAGAAATAAGAAACTAAATAAAAAGTAAGTACTCACAACCTTCGATGTCCCCGAAAGGCTACTAAACGTCGATTTTTGAGGATGAAAACAGCTGGTTACGGGGGTAAAACCCCATAAGAAGTGTAGATCTCTCAGAGAGCTTCGATTTGGTGGGTAGATCGTTTCGTGAGTCCCCTTGTAGCAAAAGTTATGCTCGTTTGATCGTGAGGTACTCCGAAGGCGATTAGTACTTGCAAAAAACACAACCAAAAACTATGTACAAAGACTTGGTCTTGGATTAGTAGTGTGGGAGAAATCTTAAAACAATAAATACGAAAATAAAATTGCTCGATTGGTGGTTGCACCGAATCTGAGCACCCCCGGCTCTGATACCAATTGTTGGATCGAGCGGATCGCTAGAGGGGGGGGGTGAATAGCGATAGAAATTTTTCGTTCAAAATCGTTCGTTAAAATGCGAGTAGACACAGCGGAAGATAAAAACAAAACAAGCGAGACAATAGACACAAGGGTTTTACTTGGTTCGTAGCCGAAGGCTACTACTCCAAGGCCCTAGTGGTCCTTGACCACGTACGGAGGGAAAACTACTAAAGAACTCCTCGTTGGAGGTAGGAGTTAGACGGATACACAAAATGACAAAAGCTCGAGGAAGAGGGACACTCCCCCTCTCCTCGTTATAATGAAAGCTTTACTAAAAAATGTTAGGGCAATCTCTTGCCGTAATATGGTTTTGATGGTGTGGCAAAGGGTTTAAGTTAGTTTGATATGTTGATGTGATATGTGCGTTGAAGTCGTGCAGGACTTAGTAATTCGCACATGGAGTCGTGACGAGTTTCACATCTCATGACTCGTGCCTTGAGTCGGTGAAGGATAGCTTTGCGGAAGCCGTGCGCTTGGAGCATCCGAGGGACCGCCGGACGAGAAGCTTGGAGTGAAGCCGGAGGAAGTAGACTTCGAGGCAAGAGACGCGAAGGAGCATTGCAGAGCCGTGCGCCTGATACTGCCGAGGGACGTGGCCGAGACGAAGAGAACTTCGAAGGCGAGGGACTCCGAGAAATGAGAGTGAGCGATTGTAACCCGGGGAAGGGTAGCTCTTAGGTGAAACTTGGCCATTTGGCCAAGTGTCGGATGGGTTCGACCGTATACGATCGATCGATCAGGCCGAGCAATGATCACATACATGGCATGGCGCCGATCAAGATCGGCTCGATCAAGGCGCAATGATCGATCAATAGGGTTTCGCCACGAACCATTCGCGATCGGGCGATCGACTACGGAGGCGGATGATCGATGAGGTCCATCGACTGCCAAGAGTTCCGTTGGACTACAACGGTCGGGATCCGACGTGTTCGGAGGCCGTTGTAGTGACGGCAGTCGACTGCCAAGGGCGGCAGTCGACTGATGGCGGCCAACGGGAAGAAAACAACCCTCTCTATAAAAAGAGAGGGTGTAAGCCTTTGAGAGGCTAATGCTCATACTCCAAACGATCTTCCTAGTGCCCCACAAGCTCTAAACTCTTCTTACCCGTTTTTACTCCATTCTATTTGTAAGAAGAGTGATCTTGGTTGTAAAGGTTACCTCCACCTAGCTTGGTGCAAAGGAGAGACCATTTAGTGGATTGGTTTAACGGAGTGATTCACCGAGGACGAATCAGGGACCGTGGATTAGCGGCGTAGCCGTGAACCACGTTATACCATCGTGTTAGCGTTTGTTTTATTGTTTGTCTTTTGCTTTGTATTTGTATATTCCGCTTGCGCTAATCTTTTGTAGACGAGCAATTTACGACGTCCAACGTACGAGGGCTATTCACACCCCTCTAGCCGCCATCCGATCAGCAATACGCACCGAACAGCCAAGGAAAGCTTGTCGAGGACTAACCGCCACAACAAGCAACATTCAACATGGCCAGCTCAAACATCCATCCTCCGAAATTTGAAGGAGAATTCGCTTGGTGGAAGAAGCGAATGGAGGTATTTTCAAAGATTTTGATATAATGATTACAATGGAATCCGGTTTCGTTTTGCCTAGGGATGAAGAAGGGAAACCAATCGAAAAATCACGATGGACTAAGAAGCAAAGAGAGGAGCACCTTGCGAACTCAAAGGCAAAACATCATCTTTTCAATGTGCTCCCCCAACAAGAAATCAACCGAATAGGAGAATGCCTAAGTGCTAAGGAGATGTGGGAGAAGCTAGTAGAGCTTCATGAAGGTACCTCGGAGGCTAAGCTAGCAAGAAGAGACCTCCTCCGCTCCCAATTATCCAACATCAAATTGGAAAAGGGAGAAAAGGTAATTTCTTTGCATTCTAGATTCAAAGAAATTTTAAATGGACTTACAAGTGTAGGTGAGAAGCTATCAAACCGGGATATGGTAATGAAGGCCATAGATGCCTTTCCCCAGTCCTCAAAGTGGAGCTCCATGGTGGACTCATTCTATATCTCAAAGAATTTAGAAGTGAGCACCTTGGAGGAGTTCTTCTCAACAATGGAACTCCACGAAACTAGGCTTGAGGGAATACAAGAGGAGCCTAAAATTCAACCCTCAAGAGGAGTAGCATTATTGGCAAATAAGGGGAAGAAGAAGATGGAAATCCCCTCCTCCTCCGATGACGAAGCATCTTCCTCCTCCTCCATGGATAGCACCGAAGAAGCCTATATGGTAAGGAGGGTAAGACGAGCATTTAAGAATTTTAGATTTGATAAATCTAATGATAGGAATAGAAGACCAAGGGGGAAGGTCATATGCTACAATTGCCAAGGAGAAGGGCACATAAGGGACAATTGTCCTCTCCTAAACAAGAGCAAGGAAGAAAGGAAAAAGAAAGAAGAAAAGAAGAAGAAAAAGGGGAGCAAGAAAAAGAAGGAAGAGGAGAAGAAGACAAAGGAGAAGGGAAAGGCTAAGGCTCTCAAGGCCAAGACATGGGATGATCCATCCTCATCCTCCTCCTCATCATCGGATGAGGAGAATGCCTTTGTCACCAATTTGGCCTTGATGGCCTTTGATGACTTGGATTGCTCCTCCTCCTCCTCAAATGAAGAATCAAGTCCAAGTGGGGAAAGCTCAAATGAAGGGGGAGCTTCTACATCCTCCTCATCCGAAGAAGAAGAGGACATGGAAACTATGGTAACAAATCTAACCCCTAAGAAAATAGTTTCCATGGTTTCTAGCTTAACTAGAGATTTATTTAGAGCTAAGAAGAAAAACAAAAGCATGCTAGATCAAATTAAGGCATTAGAAAATAAACTAGAAAATGCATGCTTAAATGATAATATTTCTTCTAGCTTAAATGAAGCATGCT
This sequence comes from Wurfbainia villosa, assembly GCA_025175895.1. NCBI lineage: Eukaryota > Viridiplantae > Streptophyta > Magnoliopsida > Zingiberales > Zingiberaceae > Wurfbainia > Wurfbainia villosa. The sequence continues at coordinate 41,362,870 of CM046006.1, forward strand.
CACATGACTTTTATGTGCCATTAGATGTTAGTGATGCATGCATAGAGGAAAATAGGGCCTTAAGGGAAAAGGTAGATTATTTAACCAAAGCCCTAGAGAAATTCACAATTGGCTCCAACACCTTAAATATGATCTTAGGGAGCCAAAGAGCTAGCTTCAACAAAAAGGGCCTAGGCTACAAGGAAAAGAAAAATGAAAAAGCCTACAAATGCCTTATAGCTAGGGGACAAGATAAAAAGAAAGTAATTGCTAGGAAATGGATCCCCAAGGAATACTTAGTAAACCCAATAGGAAAGAATTTATTTTGGGTTCCAAAATCCATCCTTAAGGGTTAGGATAACCCTAGGGTAGTCAACCATATGAACTTGACCTATATCATATTTTGGTTGACTTAGGATGACGGGACAACATTTTTTAGATAGTGTTGGGTGATGATAACGTGCCCATAAATAGGTAATAATGCCTAAATCATGATGATTGATGTAATTCCTATGTATATTTACAATCATGATTTATGTTTTTGATATTTGGCATGTTATCATGAGAAATAGGTTTAAATCATGCTTTAGGTGATAATTTGTTTATTATCATCGTATAATACCTAATGCATGACTATTATTTGATGGATACATGAGTTTCATGATCATAATGTGAAATTAAATTATATATGTCATTATGATCATGTAGGTTGTTAGGTTGATACTTAATCATGATAGAATTGCATGAATATATTGGTTAAGTATATACAAATACCCCCTAGGATGCATCTCACACTCACTATAGGCTAACTTGATTGAAAACTTAGCATGGGTGAGATATTAGGATGATACAAATGTCCACTAATGCCTATGGCATTTAGATGGTCATTTAAAGTATCAACATAGCAATAATAGACCAATCATGGGGAAGGCTTATGTTTAATTCATAGACATATTGCCCAAAGATCATGGTTGGATATTTCATATGTTTTCAAAACAATTTATTACCTTAAAATACATGTATTCATGTTTTGAAACAATTGGATGCAAAACTAGGTAGCTAACTTGATACTAGAATGATCAAAAACCTAGTGGTTTTTAGAGCTTTTGGATTTTTGGCAAAAACAAGAAAATATAATGAGTTTTCATGAAAAACTATTTTTCATTGATAGATATACTTAAAAGAAATATGTTCCCCAAATTTCATGATTTTTCGAATTTTCTGGAATTTATAATGCATTTCTGAAATTCGTCTAGAAAATCAAAAATTCGGATTCCTTTGTGCCAGTCATTGCCATCTTGTGATCAGTGGCTATAAATCAGAACATTGAAGGCCAAATTCAGTTTGTAAACCTACAACAAGTGGTAGAAATATACTTGATGCCATCAACAAGTGGTACCCAATTTTAAATCAACTTGTCATATTTTCCTCCATTATACTTGATGTCATGAGCTTATAACTTAGTGTTAATCTTTTTGATAGTGTCAAAGGGGGAGAAATAAGTATGTTTAAGTTAATTACTTTAGGGGGAGAAATATATTTTAGGGGGAGAAATATATGATAGGGGGAGAAAATTTGCATAGAGAGTTTCATGGATTAAGGGGGAGTTGCATGTTGCTATATCATGTTTATCTTTACATGCTTTCTTACCTTAAATTTTATATCAAATGTTTTACCTAACTTAAGCGGATTGCCACACATCAAAGGGGAGATTGTTAGCGCAATCTCTTGCCGTAATATGGTTTTGATGGTGTGGCAAAGGGTTTAAGTTAGTTTGATATGTTGATGTGATATGTGCGTTGAAGTCGTGCAGGACTTAGTAATTCGCACATGGAGCCGTGGCGAGTTTCACATCTCATGACTCGTGCCTTGAGTCGGTGAAGGATAGCTTTGCGGAAGCCGTGCGCTTGGAGCATCAGGGACCAGCCGGACGAGAAGCTTGGAGTGAAGCCGGAGGAAGTAGACTTGAGGCAAGAGGCGAAGGAGCATTGCGAGCCGTCGCGATCTTTGCCGAGGGCGTGTGAGGCGAAGAGAACTTGAGGCGAGGACTCAGAAATGAGTGGCGATTGTAACCCGGGAAGGGTAGCTCTTAGGTGAAACTTGGCCATTTGGCCAAGTGTCGGATGGGTTTTCCCAACACGATCATTGCCATGTCATGCGATCGGCCTCTAATCGAGTGAGTTTGGTAGTATATGGTAGTGGATCATAGCGTGATCGCCATACATGGGCGATCGACTACCGACCATCGATCATTCTTGAAAGCGGCGATCGGTGATCAATAGGGTTTCGACCCGCAGAACCGTTTGTAGCCGTAGGCGATCGACTACGGAGCGTGATCGGGAGGTCCATCGATCGTATCAGAGTTCGTTGGACTACAAGCGGTCGGGATCCGGCGTGTTCGGAGGCCGTTAGTAATGGCGATCATTGCCAAGGGCGGCGATCGTGATGGCGACGCGGGAAGAAAACAGCCCTCTCTATAAAAAGAGAGGGTGTAAGCCTTTGAGAGGCTAATGCTCATACTCTAAATGATCTTCCTAGTGCCCCACAAGCTCTAAACTCTTCTTACCCGTTTTTACTCCATTCTATTTGTAAGAAGAGTGATCTTGGTTGTAAAGGTTACCTCCACCTAGCTTGGTGCAAAGGAGAGACCATTTAGTGGATTGGTTTAACGGAGTGATTCACCGAGGACGAATCGGGGACCGTGGATTAGCGGCGTAGCCGTGAACCACGTTATACCATCGTGTTAGCGTTTGTTTTATTGTTTGTCTTTTGCTTTGTATTTGTATATTCCGCTTGCGCTAATCTTTTGTAGACGAGCAATTTACGACGTCCAACGTACGAGGGCTATTCACCCCCCTCTAGTCGGCCATCCGATCTCCTACAAAAAATAAACTGAAATACAATTTAAACTTTCGTTACCGATGACTTCAAAGGTTGGAGGTTGAAGCTCTAGTCGTCGTCTCGGCAGCGCTTCATCGTAGGGATATCGGAGAGTCAGAGCGTATCGGAAGCACTTGGAAGCCTTTTTAATTGATGAAAAACCCTAAGACAAGCCCTCCTTTTATATCCTTTGAGCCCCTCATCGAATGGGTCTTCAACCAATCACAAATGGACACAAAACCTCCTTGAAATGGGGTGATAAGCCTTGACTCCTCGAAGCTTATCATTGACCATCAGTCGATTGATGGTAGCATCAGTCGAGTGCTGATAGTAGACAGTCGACTGATGAAGGGCAGTCGATTCCTCCAAGCTGGCAGTCGACTAATGCTAGCTGCAAGGCAAAGTTAGCTCAAAGAAAACATTATTTCGACGGCCTTCGACCGTCCGATCTCGACCTAGACCATCGATGGGATGTCTTTGGTCAGATCTATGCTTAAGACCATCCCCGTAAGGAGGATACGACCTCACTTATGCTCACACACATGAGCTTACCTCGATACTTACCATGTCGCTTTTGCTTCTGGCCTTCCACTCGATTCCTTCGGCTCCCTCCGAAGTCACTCGAGTGTCACCCGACCACCCGGCTTCCTCCGGGTGTCGCTAGCCTTCAGCTCCAGCTTTAGCAATCTTCTGCACACTCGATTCAGCTCGTGAGATAACGACATAAGTTTAACTTTGTATCGTTTGCTATAATCAAAACTCAGGTTCGACTTAGGTGCCTACTGCACCAACAGAATAGGTATACCTCTCGATCTTCTAATGTATGACCTTCCTCCTTTTGGACGGCGTGTGGGCGACGATCCACCAAAAGTCGAAGCTCCTAGATGCCAAATCTTCCTTCCTTGCTCTTCCAAAGCAAGAGAAAGAATAGAAACAAGGTTTTTCTCCTCACTAGAAACAACCAACAAGGAACCAAACTTATCCTTGCCGCCGGCCAGCTAGATGAAGGAGAAGATGGTGGAAAACAACCAAGACACCAAGGGAAGCCCTATATCTTGTTTCCATCACCTAAGGAGAGGGAAAAGGAAGCTTTTTGGCGCCGACCAATGCTGGAAAAGAGCTGGGAAGGTTGTTGGACGTTGGCCAAAAGAGGAAAAAGAAGAAGAGAGAAAGAACCTTCCTTATTTGGTGCCACCCTTGCCTCCAAACCCTAATCCTAATCCTAGCTCAAATAGGATTCCTTCTTGCCACCCAAACCCTAACTCTCCTATCATGTAGTTCACGCCAAATCACTTTGCCGTCCTTTTATAGAGTTAGGGATAAGTCATGAATTAATCTCCTCCGTTGGTTCTAGGGATTTAATCTCAACCGTCGGATCTAGAGATTTAATCTCAACCGTCGGTGCTTAGAGATTTAATCTCTACCAATGGATCTTTGAGTTTTGTTTCTATCCTTTGGATCTAAGCATCATGAGGTGTTAATAGGCTACATTAGGAACCATGAGGAGGAGTTGGGTCTTGGCCACCCATGGATCAAGCTCACATAAAGTCCGATCCACTAATGATGATCCAATCCACTAAAGGTTCATCATTGATCTACCTCACCAACCCCCATATGATAATATGGGCTCCATATATTATTTGTACATTTTCTCTCCGTGTTTAAGATCTCGAATGTCCGTCGATTAATTAATTTACTGACCATTAATTAATCAACATCTAACTCCTTGAGTAGTACCACTCAACCTTTTCATCATGCCGGACCAAGTCCACCTGCAGGGTTTACATGATGAACCTTATGAGCTCCTCAAGGGGACATCATCATCCTAATATATAGGACATGGTTTCCTCCTATAATCAACGACACACCATATAAATAATATCATCTCCCAACTTACCGAGCCTATCGATTTAATCTATAAATCTCGCCCATTGGTAAATCAAAGAGATGAGTACTAAGTATATGTGTCTGTTATTATATCGGGATTAAGAGCATGTACTAAATAATATCTGAGGTCCGATTCGATTATGTAGTCAGCAATAAATCGAATCACCTCTAAGTCGGTCCTGCTCAATACACACAAAGTGCACTAGTGTTATTCTATGGTCAAGACAAACCAATACCAAACCACACTACAACCATTCCGATGGTTTGTCCAAAGTCATCTCGGTTGTGAGTCTTTGCTTATACTTTTCAAGGGGCCGATAACATGGTCTTCTGTGTGACACCACACACCATGTTATCTACAATGTAAAGTATTAGATAATATTGCATAACCATAAAAATATGCAAACAATGATCATGTGATTCTTATTCCAAAATAAAGATGTTCATACAAAAGATACACTTTTCAGTATACATCCCTACAACATCAGGATCCAAGTATCTCAACATGATGCTTGGGTCTCAATGAGCCATGTACAATAAGTCCGGACTCGGATACAAGGCTAAGGATACAAATAGATCATACATGTCCTTGTTTAATAGAAATGCTAAGGGTTGAGTCCAAGCCTGGGTTCCTAAGACTAGCTTAGTCAATCAAGTTAGACCGAACCAATTTTTGATTCCCAAAGGACAAGTTTACTTAGTGATCAAGACCCAACAGAGCTACTATGCAGGGGGAGCTAACTTGTTGATTGTTTCCTTAATTAGATAAAACTCTTGCATGCTTTAGTTCACTTTACTTGCTTAATTTAAAATAGACTAGATAGGAAATAAAGTAGTTTAAACTTGAACAACTTAGTACTAAAATGAAGTGAACTAATAGTAAGTTAGGGAAGCTCTTCGAAGTGCATGTCTAGGAAGTGGTCGTTGCTCCGATATCCAAGAAGGTCATGTGTCTCGCCACGACCTGGTGCACTAAGTCGAGTGAAACTGACCGAAGCTAACTAACTAAGTCATTGACTAGTTAGACCAAGGCTTAGTCCAAAGTTAATCAAGTACTTGATTTCTTCATTGACTTTGTCGAAGAAGTGGTCGTTGCTCCGATAACCAAGAAGGCCATGTGCCTCGCCACGACCTGGAAGTCAATGCTGAAAAATCTACTTGACTAGCTCAAACCAAGCTTAAATCTAACACAAGTTTAAAACACTTTGAAATTGCTCATTAAATTTAATTAAGATAAAAAGAAATCCTCATATCACAAATCCATAGGAATAAGTGTATTGAAAACCTAGCTTGGGTGAGATGAATTAGAATTTAATCAAGATTAATTAATTTAACTAACTTAACAATAACTTAATTAAAAATAACAATAACATAATTAAAGCTTAACAATAACATAATTAAACATAACAATAACATAATTAAACTTAATTACAACTTAATTAAACTTAACAATAACTTAATTAAACTTAATCACAATTAATTAAACTTAACAATAACATAATTAAATTTAACAATAACTTAATTAAGCTTAACAATAACTTAATTAAACTTAATAATAACATAATTAAACATAACAATAACATAATTAAACTTAACAATAACTTAATTAAGCTTAATATTAACTTAATTAAACTTAACAATAACATAATTAAACATAGCAATAACATAATTAAACTTAATCACAATAACATAATTAAACTTAATCACAACTTAATTAAACATAACAATAAAATAATTAAACTTAATCACAACTTAATTAAACATAACAATAACATAATTAAACTTAATCACAACTTAATTAAACATAACGATAATATAATTAAACTTAATCACAACATAATTAAACATAACAATAACATAATTAAACTTAATCACAACTTAATTAAAATTAACAATAACTTAATTAAACTTAATAATAACATAGTTAAACTTAATCACAATAACATAATTAAACTTAATCACAACTTAATTAAACATAACAATAACTTAATTAAACTTAACAATAACTTAATTAAACATAACAATAACATAATCAAACTTAATCACAACTTAATTAAACTTAACAATAACATAATTAAACATAACAATAACTTAATTAAACTTAATCACAAAATAATTAAATTTAACACAACTTAATTAAACATAACAATAACATAATTACACTTAATCACAACTTAATTAAACTTAATAATAACTTAATTAAACTTAACAACAACTTAATTAAATTTCACAACAACTTAATTAAACTTAACTAAACTAAACATAATCAATTCAATTTAACCAGCTCAATTAACTCAATTCTAATCAACTTAATTAACCATCTTAACAATCCAAACCATCTAATCAATTCAACTTAATTATTTTAACTTAATTAATCTAGTGAACTTAATCGATTCAACTCACCTAATCAACTCAAATAAAATCAAATCAATTAACATAAGTAATCCCAAATAAATTCAAGATAATTCACTTTATTCAAAATTTAAATTAAAAAAAAATAATTAAGGGGGAGAAAATAGTTTCAAGTTTATTAAAATTTGAAAAGCTTCAATTAAGGGGGAGTCTTAAATGTGTTTCAAACACTCTAGCTTTAAGGGAGAGTTAAGATACTTATATATATATATATATATATATATATATATATACTTAGGTTTTGATGTATGGGAATTAAACATTATAAACCTTTATTCAATGGGGAGTTTTGAAAAACTTTAAAGAGTTTGAAATTTTTTGAAAAGTTTTAAAGAGTTTGAAATTTTTTGAAAAGTTTTAAAAAGTTTGAAAATTCAGGGGGAGTTTTGAAAAACTTTACAAAGTTTGAATTTTTTTGAAAATTTTAAGAATGAGTTTTTATTCAAGGCGAGTTTTGAAAAGTTTGAAAATTCTTTAAAATTTTGAAAATAAGTTTTTATTCAGGGGGAGCTTTGAAAATTTTAAAAATTTTAAAAATTCTTTAAAAATTTTGAAAAATGAGTTTTAATTCAGGGGGAGTGTTAAAATTTTTAAAAGTTTGAAATTTTTTGAAAAACTTAAATTAAGTTTTTGAAATCAAATTCGCGGGTCAAAATTTTAAAACTTAATTTTTGAGCTTGAAAATTTATTATTACAACTCTCCACTATATTTTGTTGGCATTTTAAATTTACTCTTTATTTTGATGTATGCCAAAGGGGGAGAAAGAGATATAAAGTTAGAGATTTACTTATTTAAAGAAAAGTATAAAAAAAATTAAAGAAAATTTATTTATTTAAAGAAAGATGCAAAAATTTGATAAGGACTTATGCATCTCATACAAGGTTTAATTTATGCATGTACATGTCAATATTTGGATATTGGTATTTGATTCTCCTAACTATAACTAGTGTATTGTCATACATAAAAAAGGAAAAGATTATTGATGCAGTGAGCATCACTCCTTAGTTTTGATGTATGGACCACAATTAAATGTTAGGATTCACTTGTGTTCTAATATAAGTGTTAAGTGTGCAGGCTTAATAGGAAGTCATAGTAGGTCGTGTTTGTCACGCCCCGAGAGCATGCCGAGCCGAAAATCAAACGGACAACATCTCCCCTGTATGTGGCAACATTTCGGGTTAATACAAGGCCCGTAGGCCCACAATAACAACAATATATAAATATATAAACAACCACAACAACATAACAACTAATTATAACAACTACACAACGGAAACATAAAACACAACAACAACAATCCCACACATGCATACCGGTATGACTAACACCTCACAACACGGAACCTCGATAAAATCCAAATATACAACATGTACATCACGAAAACTCCAAAAAACAATACACGATGGACGAAAAGCCCAAAACAAACATGGGAGCCTTGGAGGTGAGATGAGATGTCAGCCAGCGGTGCTCCAAGTCGTCACGAAGTCTTCTACCTGTTACCTGGGCGACAGAAAAACCCAGGGTCCGTGGTGGTGGTGAGTAAAACTCAGCAGGTAATAGAAAAACATGTATATATGTCATATCACATGTATTTTCAACAACATAATCTAGAGGTACAACAGGTATATCAGCATAGTATATAAATACAAGCATATACCATCTAACCAAATAAACAACGTAAAAATGCAGACATACCTGAAGTCTGCTACGCTACTCTGATCCAACCTGAACATATATCCAACATATATATATAACAGGAAGAGTAAGATCAACTCACAATATACTCAAGCTACAGGTCAAGGTATCTAATGGTCATCTAACCCAAACCAAGATTATAACAAATGCAAGAAACATGCATGAATATGATGTACACCCAAATGCAGCAAGCATAGTACAATCAAATGCAACATCACAATAATCATATATATATAGACCGCATCTATTTATATATTAATCACAACCATCCATATATATATATATATATATATATATATATATATATATATATATATAAGCGCCATCAGATACGGCAATGCAGCATGCATGGTCATGCCTGCTCACCCCTACTCGCTACCACGACCCCAGTGTGGCCTAGGTGGCACGACATGACAACTGTCTCAACTCACACCAACCACTGCTATAGAGTGGCTGAGTGGGCAGTATGATCAAGTAGCATATGAGCATAAAGAGCTCGCTAGATAACGGGGGTCCCTGCTGCTGGCCACTCCGAATAACACTACCAATGAGTGGTCGAGTACCATGCACCCAGGATAACTGCACGTAACTCCAACTACCACCGTCAATAGTGTAGAGTGCGGCACAACAAATGCTCTGCCCTGCCCTCACACCAGTTACTCCTCGAGGAGTGCTCTGGGAGGCAAGATGACTGACGACTCTCTCAACCCCAAGGGAGACTATGTCGTCAGAATGCATGCAAATGACATGAGTATGTTGTCACACATACAGTCATCTACCACAGACTCTCTGTTCAACAAAGAGTCATACCCATCTGATCAATACACTCTCTATCCTATAGAGAGTCGTACTCAACTGACCGACGGACTCTCTATCCTGTAGAGAGTCGTACTCAACTGATCATAACTCTCTATCCAATAGAGAATCGTACTCAACTGATCGACGCACTCTCTATCCAATAGAGAGTCGTACTTGACGGATCATAACTCTCTCTCCAATAGAGAGTCATACTCAACTGATTGATGTACTCTCTATCCGTTAGAGAGTCATACTCGACTAATCATATCAAGCTAGAACCACCGGTCCGTAACGACACACTAATCACCCTTCACTTAACCATTACACAACTCATGGTCGGTAACAGTATGCAACATACGGGTATTGGAAATAAATCCTACATTTAGGGCATTACCTATCCACGGATGACCTTTTTGCCAATTTATAAATTGGGTCATCACCCGTACTAACATTTACACCCTACTAAACATCTAGGCCAATTTACATCACATCTATAACTCCTAAATCATGATAGGGTATATGTGATATCAACAACTGAGCATAAATACATCCAACAATAAGTTCAAGCATACGATAATAAGAGCATGGTCAAGATAATATGAACACCTAACATGCTCATATTTATGACTAAATCTGAAGGCATTAAACTACCTGACTAGGGTAGGAATTACCCACCTGCTATGTAATCCATGCTATCCATCTTCACGCCCATGTATCTATCGCAATCAAAGTCACAATCTTCGCTTCAATCACAACCAACTTCATAATCCACTTATGGAATCTGATCTGCCCACCTTTTTAACTGCAAATAAATCTCATGACAACAACCAAAATCTAATTATGATTTATACACTGATCTAATTATTCTAGCAACACAGTTGTGCATTCTCCTTCAAGAATTAAACATCTAATATATAACATACAATTCAAGGCTTACCTTCAATTGTTGAAATCAGCCACAGCTCATCCAAAAGAACCTATCCAACCTGTTGATCTCCACCATTTCACATATATACCGCTTCACAATCACCAGTATAAGAGACATGAAAGTTGTATCAAACTTGCCGATTGATCTACTATAGGAAATTTGTTCAGTTGCAGAGTTCCGATCACCCTTCCTATCTAGAAACCACAACATCCACAGCTTATACACCACTCTGCTCACAGTTCCATCACTAGCTTGAACCGGACATCACCAGCAACCCACCCCCAAACATCCACGCTGAAACCTAATAACAAACAATTGAACTGCAAGGAAAAGCAACTACCAAGAGGTATACCTGAGGTTATAGCTTCACCGGCGACCCTCCCCCCTTATCCCTTGTTCACCGGCTCAAGGCGCTGTCCAAACTCACTGATCGCTCAGCTAAGGTAAATCCACAGAAATACCAAAAATTTCATCTAGGGTGAGATAAAGGCAGACTCTTACCTAACTCCAGCGATATTGGCCAGGCAACTCACGGTGACACCGATCTGGGAAAACAATCGGTCGATCCAGCAGAGTGGCTGTGCCGGATGTCCAGTGGGGTCGAAGGCAAACCGACCGACGTTGTTGTTCCCGACCAATGACTCCTTGCGGTTAAGATCTCCGGTGGCAGAGGCTCGATCGACAGTGTTGGAGTAGCGACTGTTGGCGAGAGAGAAGGGACGGTGATAACTGTCATTTTGTCGGATTATTTTGGTCCTTAATATCATTGTTTTTATCATCTCGATTGATTAATTATCGATTATTTGTATATTTTATGAGTTGGATATATTTTTGGACCTTATTGTAAATTCTCCTAAATTCTGGACTTATATGCAAATTTTGTCTTTATTTGTAGGAGATTGAGATGAAACAATGGATTAGACTCGAGTTAGATCAAATATGGCTTCATCTAGGGCTAGAAGGAAATTTTAAGATGGATCAATCTGAACCTTTCATCATGATTGAGGGCAATTTAATCAAGAGATCAGATTTGAACGATATGGACTGTCTGATGAAAGCAGCTTGATTCTGAGCCATCTACTCAGATTTGGAGAGATCCGGTCCGTACATTTTGATCTAGACATCTGAGCCCTTCGTCCAGATTCAGCCGATCGTGATTATCTATTCAGATGGATCAGATCCGTCCATCCAGAGTTGGAGTAATTTTAGCCGTTGGATGCACAGCCCATTAGTGGATTAATCAGAGTAATTAACCTAGCTATAATGGATGGATGAGATTGAAGGCTGCTTTGATCGGACGGCTACCAAAATGTATTTAATAAAACCAACACTTCTCCACCAAAGCAGCGGACGCTTCCTCTCTTCATGCGATCGCACGACACAGCCGCGCTTGCCGCCGTCTTCCTCACCGGTCGCCGGAGAGGAAGGGGATCCCCTCCTTCACCGGTGATCGGTGGTCTCCTCCGCCATCAGAAGCCCCTCTTCCACATCTCCACCGACCGAGATCTGTCGCAGCCATCAGATCCTCCGCCCATTCCTAGCTCTAGAAGAGACAGGTGCCACTCCACCACCGGCGGTCCATCTTCTTCCCGCAGGAAAGCCCAACGCCGCCGGTGGCCACTTCTCCTTCATCCACGGACGGGAGTTGGGATCCTAGCTTCTACTCTGCCCATTCCAGCCTCCACACCTCTGGTTTCATCTCATTCCAGCCACTACATCCGCTCAGGCCATCCACCACCGGCAGCTCTTTCCACCTTTATCCAGTAGCAGTTTACGCCGACATTTTCCAGCAATTCCTTCATTTTGATGTGTTTTGATTGTTGTTCATTTCAGATTGTGATGTTTGAAATAATTTCAATCTTCCACATTTTGAATTGCACACGTTTAGTTTAATTTGTTCCATGCACATGTAGTGTTTGATTAAATGCCTCTTAGAGTAATTAGGCCATAGTTAGTTATATTAGATTTAATTTCATGCTTTACTTTAATTGCTTTCTTTTAATCATGTTTTCATTAGGTTGTTAGTTAAATCTTTTCTTCCCTTGAGCCTTAGCAGCCGCGTCCACCATGCCTCCACCCACTTTTCTCCTTCAGATTCGAGGAGAACCGCCTCATCGAGTGATTTCGACGACGTCCTCCATCTCACAACTCATCCACCTTTTCTTTCGGATTCGAGGAGAAGTTCCGCTCCGACGACACTTCTTCGAGCTCAACCGGATCCATGAGAGTTCGGAGTGTCCATCAAACTACTGGATTCAGGAGTTTACACCATCCCACATACACTGTCACTTGCGGAGTCTCGATTGAGCTTCGCTGGACTTAGCCGAAGGACCTTGGTCATTCACCGGGCATATCTTGGGTTGATTAGATTATTTCCTTTTCCAGTTTTAATTGCTTTAATTCCTTCTTTGTTTGTTTTAGTTATTGCATATTAGTTTAGGATTTTAATTACCTTGCAATTGTAGGTTAGATCTCAATTCCCAAACCCCCATCTTCATTAGAAAACCAAAAGCAATAATTAGTTATCCTAAGTTTACTATTCTGTCGATTACACTCGTTGGGAAACGATCCGGGCCATTCACTATGCTATGTTAGTGTAGTTAAGGGGTTCGGTAATTAATTTGAAACGGTACCACGACAAATATCGTTATCAAATTTGGCGCCGTTGCCGGGGAGTGTAATGATGCTTAGTAGATTTAGGATTGTTTATTTATTTTTCTAAAAAAATAAATCAAAATTCAAAACTTTTGTTGAGGGCTTAATTCTTTTATGTCTTGTATATCCATGCGTTCTATTTTGCATGTTTCCTGTATCTATTGATTCTATTCGCCAGTGTTTCAGGATAAGAACAGGAAAATTTCTTTTGTAGCAATCATGGATCCATATTATCAGTCATTTGGAGACTTCAGTGACATTCATTATCCAGGCACTGGATATTATGGTCGGAGTAATACAGATGCATATTCTCAGTATTATCAATCTGACTATCAACATCTCCAGTACCAATCTCAGTATAATCAGCCTGATCCTCAGTATCATCAATCTTATCAACATGATAGGTATAATTCATTTTTTGGTACATGTAATTTCAATTTAGATTTTATATATGGGAACACACAACAGTGCACTCCTGAGCAGTCTCAGTGCTATCTGCTCCTACCGTCTATTGATACTTACATGCCTAGTTGGGGAGATCAATTAAGTCACTGTGAAGAAACCCTTGCTCCCAGTCAAGAAAATACAGAGACACTAGAAAAACTAGCATCATTTCTACATCAATATCAACAACAAATGAACGATAGTTATCAGCAACAACAACAAAGGTTACAAAACTTGCAGACTCAGTTAAATCAAATGACATCATCTATCAACCAAATGCAAGCACAAGATTCCTTCCAATTTTCCTCAGAAATCATTTCTGATGGAAGTGATATGCTTGAGGAGATGGATTGCAGAGTTGACGATACACTTGTTTCTACTTCTACAGCTCTACAGGACTCCTCTGTTGATTTATATCATGGTGATGCAGTTGTTGATGTCTCGGATGCTGATAAGAATATTGATGTTGTTTCTTTTTCTGATGCTATTGAAGAGGAAAGTGCAGAGGTTTTTGCAGATGAGGTTGTACTCCTTGTGTTGCCAGATACCAGTGCCTAGACTTGCCAATCAGACCAGAAGACAAATGAGACAGTGTTGGCAAGCAATTCTGATGAGCTGATTTCCATGGAAGTGGTGGATAGCTGGAGTCCTTCAGACTGGACACTTCCATCACAGCCAGAGTCTCCAACACCTTTGCTGATGAAGGCCCTGACAAAAAATGCAATAATCCAACCCCCAGGTTGGAAACTTCTGATGAATCACCTCCGACCTCCAGAGAAGACATATAAGAAGGCGATCATATTAGAGGGAGAAGCACAGGATAATTCTGATCACATCATGGAGGTGCTCGCTTTCTCTCGATCCATTCCACCTCCGGCGTGGATTTTACTTCTGAACCAGCTTCAACCGCCGGGAAGGATCTTTTCTTGGAGCATTCCACTCCCTCACTAGCTACTACTTCTGAATCTTCTTCAACCGCCAGGACCTCAGGGGAGTTTGCTCCATCTCACCTCTTTTCTTTTTTCTTTGTATATATATCTCTTTTACTTCATTTGTTTTTGTTTTTGTTGTTAGGTTTCGTTTGTTGAGTTTTTGTTTTGTTGGGATCTTCAAATAAATTTCCTATGCATTCCTTTATATCTACTTAAAAGTCGTGAAAGCTAGTTAAATCTGATTGTCGAATTTTGGGATTTATTGTCATGAATGGATTATTTGATTGCATGTGGTTGCTACTTAGTGATGGATTCTATGTTGATAGACTGAGTTGATTATTTTTGTTTACCTAATGAGAATTGTGCCTGTTTTTTTATTATTTGTGTGTGGTGCACTTGTGATTATTGTAACTCTAGAACTTTCTTTAATTCTTTCGAGACCACACAGCCATAGGTGTGCATGATTATTATGAAGGCAATCTTACTGGTTTTTCTTCACTACTTTTGTTGCACATGCTACTTAAATAATTTCCTTATCATACGCCATGTTATTTTCATTATTCATTCTATTGCCTTTCTATCCCTGCATTTTCATCATGCCATTTTTTTTCCTCCATTTTTATTTTTGGATGTGGAATATTAGATGTTTGATGATGAGTTTTTGCCCGGGACGGACAAAAGTTTAAGTGTGGGGGAGAGAGTAGTTCAGGAGAATTTAATGTAAGCATAGGCATGTCGTGCTTGATCACCATGGACAAGCCATGTTTTTATTTTTATAGCTGATCTTGATGTTTTAGAGTATATGAAAGTGTATTGCATGTCAAAAAAAAAAGTTGAAAAAAAAAGTTCGAAAAAAAAAATTGAAAAAAAAATGGGAAAAAAAGAACATTTGTTCCAAAAAAAAAAAGACTTTGACATGTTGTGCAGTTTTTTTTATTTGTGTGATAGTATTTTTGTGATAGATATCCCTTATTACAACTATTGAGAGAGTTATTTGATATCATATTTGGACTTGTATTGTAAATGTGATAGGGGTTGTTTACATGTTTAGTGGATGGTAAAATGCTAGCTTGGATGAAAACTTTTGGGGCACTGTTTTCTTGTACTCATCTATGTAGCATTCAAGTATTTCCATATCTCCTTGCATTTCTGTAGCTATTTCATGTTTTACCTTTCTTTCCTTTCACACATATTGTCATTTTCCTTGTATTCATTTTCCCCTTACATTCCTAATAAATCTTCAGTGATTGTGCATTCTTATGTGTATATAGTGGTGAAGGTAGAAGAAAAGCAAGCATATGGTAGTTCATAAACCATGAGTAGATTGCCCCCAGGGCAATGGCGCGTCGGTAAGAGTTTGGGGGGTCCCTGAAGCAAGCCATGGTTCGATCCCTGCCGACTGCAGCTTGCGGAGGGAATTCCGCCGTTTTCCACCCGCTTGCGGGTTGCGGAGGCGGATTCCCGTTTACCAGCGGGTTGGTGTGGGGTGCGGACCCTGATTGGCATTAAACTCCTCGAGGCGACTTGGCGGCGCGTCTTCCTGATTTACCCTCATGGGCCGGTGGAGACTCTTCGGAGGCTGTGGGGCAGGGCCGGTTCGCCAAGTGGATTAGTCGGGCGAAGCTTGGATACCACTTGTTAATCAAAAAAAAAAATAAACCATGAGTAGATTGAGTGAACTCCACTATTACATGCTTATGAGAGCGAGAGAAACCACCACTTACCTTGTGAGGCTTAATCATTCTTAGTCTATTCATAATGGATTGAAGTTACCATGTTTGTTAACCTGTGCAAGATTTAAGTCCATGATTGCTTGAGTTTCTGAGAATTGACAATCCTAGGTAACTTTCTTTCACGATTTTCTATGTATGCTTGGGAATTGCTAGGGAAATATACTTTTAGTTGTTTTTAGTTTTATTGACTTGCTCGGGACGTGCAAGAATAAGTGTGGGGGAATTGATAACTGTCATTTTGTCGGATTATTTTGGTCCTTAATATCATTGTTTTTATCCTCTCGAGTGATTAATTATCGATTATTTGTATATTTTATGAGTTGGATATATTTTTGGACCTTATTGTAAATTATCCTAAATTCTGGACTTATATGCAAATTTTGTCTTTATTTGTAGGAGATCGAGATGAACCAATGGATTAGACTCGAGTTAGATCAAATATGGCTTCATCTAGGGCTAGAAGGACATCTTAAGCTGGATCAATCTGAACCTTTCATCATGATTGAGGGCAATTTAATCAAGAGATCAGATTTGAACGATATGGACCGTCTAATGAAAGCAGCTTGATTCTGAGCCATCTACCCAGATCTGGAGAGATCCGGTCGGTACATTTTGATCTAGACATCTGAGCCCTTCATCCAGATTCAGTCGATCGTGATTATCTATTCAGATGGATCAGATCCGTCCATCCAGAGTTGGAGTAATTTCAGCCGTTGGATGCACAGCCCATTAGTGGATTAATCAGAGTAATTAACCTAGCTATAATGGACGGATGAGATTGAAGGCAGCTTTGATCGGACAGCTACCAAAATGCATTTAATAAAACCAACACTTCTCCACTAAAGCAGCGGACGCTTCCTCTCTTCACGCGATCGCCGCGACCGCAGCGCTCGCCGTCTTCCTCAGCTGGTCGGAGAGGAAGGGATCCCCTCCTTCACCGATGGCCGGTGGTCTCCTCCGCCATCGTGACCCCTCTTCCACATCTCCACCGAGAGATCCGCTGCGGCCATCAGATCCTCCGCCCATTCCTAGCTCGAGAGAGGCCGTGCCACTCCACCACAGGCGGTCCATCTTCTTCCGCACATAAGCCAGCGTCGCCGGTGGCCACTTCTCCTTCATCCATGGGCGGAGCTGAGATCCTAGCTTCTACTCCGCCCATTCCATCCTCCACACCTCGGTTTCATCTCATTCCGGCCATTACATCCGCTCGGGCCATCCACCACCGTGACTCTTTCCACCTTTATCCGGCCGTTTAGCAATTTCCAGAAATTCCTTCATTTTGATGTGTTTTGATTGTTGTTCATTTCAGATTGTGATGTTTGAAATAATTTCAATCTTCCACATTTTGAATTGCACACGTTTAGTTTAATTTGTTCCATGCACATGTAGTGTTTGATTAAATGCCTCTTAGAGAAATTAGGCCGTAGTTAGTTAGATTAGATTTAATTTCATGCTTTACTTTAATTGCTTTCTTTTAATCATGTTTTCATTAGGTTGTTAGTTAAATCTTTTCTTCCCTTGAGCCTTAGCAGCCGCGTCCACCTTGCCTCCACCCAATTTTCTCCTTCGGATTCGAGGAGAACCGCCTCATCGAGTGATTTCGGCGACATCCTCCATCTCACAACTCATCCACCTTCTCTTTCGGATTCGAGGAGAAGTTCCGCTCCGATGACACTTCTTCGAGCTCAGCCGGATCCGCGAGAGTTCGGAGTGTCCATCAAACTACTGGATTCAGGAGTTTGCACCATCCCACATCCACTGTCACTTGCGGAGTCTCGATTGAGCTTCGCTGGCCTTAGCCGAAGGACCTTGGTCATTCACCGGGCATATCTTGGGTTGATTAGATTATTTCCTTTTCCAGTTTTAATTGCTTTAATTCCTGCTTTGTTTATTTTAGTTATTGCATATTAGTTTAGGATTTTAATTACCTTGCAATTGTAGGTTAGATCTCAAATCCCAAACCCCCATCTTCATTAGAAAACCAAAAGCAATAATTAGTTATCCTAAGTTTACTATTCTGTCGATAACACTCGTTGGGAAACGATCCAGGCCATTCACTATGCTATGTTAGTGTAGTTAAGGGGTTCGGTAATTAATTTGAAATGGTACCACGACAAATATCATTATCGGACGGGGCGAAGCGCGATCAGGCGCCGATGATCGCCGTGGTCGTGGCCGAGGGAGGAGGCGTTAGCGAGACGCTGTCGCGGTGATGAATCGCGCGAGACGTAGGAGCGAGATCGAGAGGGGAAGAGAAGAAGTCGACGCGATTGGGAATTAAGGGGAAACGGAAGGAATATAATGGGTTTTAATTAAACCCATTAATTCCTTGCAGATAGTCTAAACAGGCTTAACAAAAGCCTGTTCGCTTTATCCCCATGGAACATCCATAAACCTTCCGTTTAAATCCAGAAAAGTTTCTAAAAATTCCTAGAAAATTTCATAGGGTATTCCCCCAATTATCCAACATTTTATTATTATTTTTTTTCAGTATTTTACATTCTCCCCCACTTATAAAAATTTGGTCCCCAAATTT
Source organism: Wurfbainia villosa (assembly GCA_025175895.1). NCBI lineage: Eukaryota > Viridiplantae > Streptophyta > Magnoliopsida > Zingiberales > Zingiberaceae > Wurfbainia > Wurfbainia villosa. The sequence continues at coordinate 41,381,750 of CM046006.1, forward strand.
CATACTAACATGCAAAAATTTACTTTAAGCAAGTTTCCGAAAGGACCACATACCTTCCTCAAGTGACCAGATGAGACTATCGAGCTCGGATATTATCTTCCAGTTCCCACATAGCCTCCTCATCGGTATGATGCTATCATCCAACCTTTACGAGTCGGATGGTTTTCGTCCCACTACTGTCGCTCCTTGCGACCCAGGCTCCACCCTGGAATCTTCTCGTAAGTCGCATTAGACTGAGGTAGAATTCGGAACCTCTTTCAGAACATAATCAACATGTGACACGTATTTCCTCAGTATAACAATAGGAAATACGTTGTGAGCACCCACAAGTGTCGGAGGTAAAGCCAACCGATAAGCTACACCTCCATAATCCACGATACAAGATCTGAATAGATCCTCCAACGTTTGAATGTCATGCTCAGATAATCCATCAGTTCGCGGATGAAATGTTGCACTAAGCCAAAGCTCTGTGCCAATAGTCTGGTGCAGACTCTGTCAAAATCGCGAGGTAAATCGCGAATCTCTATCCAATATGGTACTTAAAAGTACCCCATGCAATCTGATAATCTTTCGGTAATACAACTCTACTGAATGATCCAACAAGTATGACCCACGAATAGAAAGGAAATAAGCTGATTTGGTCAGTCGATCCACACTCACCCAAATCGCATCATGTCCTTTACGGGTCCTAGGCAATCCCGTAACGCAATCAATAGTGATATGCTCCCACTTCCATTCCGAAATTGGAATTTCCTGGAGCAATCTAGCGGGTTTCTAATGTTCAACCTTCACCTGCTGGTATAGTATATATCCAGCAACAAAGTCTGCGGTATCTCTCTTCATACCATTCCACCAGTATAAGCATTTCAACTCTCGGTACATCTGAGTACCTCAAAGGTATATAGCCCATCTCGAATGATGTGCTTTCTGTAGCAACTCTTTCTTAAACACTGTAACTCTGGAACCCACTATCCTTATCAGAGACGGGGAGTTATTTTCTCAAAAGAGAAATCCATCAACCATCCAAGATACACTCCACACACGCTGTAAGTGCATGGAAGACTATAACAATCAATCTCCTTTGTTGCAATTGTTGCAACTGTTCACGCTCCAGCAACTCTATAGTAGCTACCCAGTAGCTAGTTACAATCTCATGAGCATTCCTTCTCCATACAACGACAAATCCAAATAATAACTACTAAAGTCACATCATGTATATGACAGACTATCTCGTAGTTTCTTAACTGACGTAGGCATAAGATATGCCTCATTCAACTACATTGGAATCGTTTCGATCCCTGAAATGACACATTTGCGTACATCATCCTTTTATCCACTCCAGAAGGATTAACTAATACTCGTGTAAAAGTTAACCGCCGTCAAGATCCTGTAAACTGGTTTCACCAGCTTCCACTAAATGATTTCCAACATCACCTTTGTTAAACAAATTTGTGGTATAGTAATGCTAAAACATTCTATCCACATCTAAAGTACTAACCAAACCATACAAGGCAAACCACTATCTACGATGGCCGAGTGCGCAACTCCAACTACCACAATCAACATTGGCCAGGTTACGCAACTCCAACAACCACAAACTGATCCAATCGTGTCCAGGATACACGATTCTCAAATCCAGTGGCGACTAAATCGTTAATTAGTCTAGCAACTTAATCAAAACTCATACAATTCATACCAAGTATGAAATTGTCGTCTCCACACACCTGCATCCCCTTTACTCTACGCTGATGATATATATTAATCATCACAACGACAATGATAATTGTATGACACCATGTCATTACAATATCAATGCTCCAGTCGTAAATCAACCTTAGAGTATACCCAGGTGTCCTTTGCTGATCTAAACAGATCATCTATTCCCAACGTAGGATATTCATCACAACAACTACTGTATTCCATCATCGATAATCGATGCATACTTTCAAAGGTTCATCTCTTTTTCAACAAAGAGTTCCGGATCTTCTCAAGGAGAAATACTGGGATAGATAAATATCCCTTTCAACATTTCCTATTATCGCAACTCACATTTTTTTCCAATTTCTATAGTGTTTAGCAACATTGATACCAACAACACTACCACCCGGTATGTGATATTCGATACTAGAACTATTTTCCGCAATCATTTCGATCGCCTACTTCACTTGCCTATGCAACGGTAAGCCTTGGAGTTCATCCGAAACTATATCCGAAGGCTCTTGGATTATGCGCACATCCGAGAGACATATCATACCATACTTCCAATAATTTGACCATCTGTAAGGATATGTCTATAGTAAAAGTATGTCTATCAAAGTCTAAGGGTCTCCCTTGACTTCTTAATTGTTGGTCCACTTCTCACCTAACGGTAGAGATACCACCGACCTACAAGTCGATGTAAATAACCCTTCTAATCCAAACAAAGAATGTTCTAGACAAAGATACCTGTAAACTACAAGTATCTCTCAATATATTAACTCAGAGGGTAAACTAGAGTAATACCCTGAACAATCAATTATCTGTCGATCCGATCTAAAGGCTCCTTGCAAGTCTCGGCCTTTCTCTGAAGAGAAGAACATCAGATCCAATAGTCCGCGACAAAGCGGTCGCATTTCTACGACAAATGGCTCGAGGATTTTTCGAGATCGTCTGATCTCATCACTTAATCCTACGAGCTGCAACTGTAGAATACCGAATAGATACGACCATCGTCGTATACTCTTTCCTCTGTACTAAGAAAATCACATCTGGAGATAACTATTGTTGTCTGCATGAATCTTCTAAGATGTCTTCTGCTGATACTGCTTCTGTGCTGATTTCTGCTGTCGAGATGATGCATCATCCTCCTGGAATACCATCGATAGTCTTCAACTGAGTCTTCAAAGTACACCACCTCCACTGTACTGGTTGCTCACAATAGCAACAGATGCATTGATCCAACGGATAATCTGACTTCACGTGTCTTCGTGATATGCACTACACGCACACAATCCTTTCGAAGTCTTTGTTCTGATTTTGCTGATATCCACGAGAACATCCTGATGATCTGCGGTTGGTCTTCTATCATCGGAAAAACTCTCCACTAGTAACTCGTGGCCTATGACTCCGATCTTGCTTCTTTTGTCCAACATTCGGAGACTTCTGACTATATTAAGTTGACCTGCAATATTTGCTTACTGGTCTCCAACTCTTAAACCCTTGTACAGAGTCATTTCTAAACTCCTATCTCAATCCAACGTCTTTTGGCATGATCTGGTAGAAGATCCCGGCATCCTTATCCAACTATAAGCCAATAACTCTGGGTGACTTAAATCATTCATTCATCTTCTTGAGCTATTAGGTGGTCGTAACCTCTGCAAGTCTCACGACTCTGCACAGTACACTATCGCTAACCGATCACCCTTTCTTCAAGCTCAAGAATTTCTTACAATGTGTCACTAAAAGTGACATGGGGAAATACTCTCTTTCAACATCACTAAACAATGATCAAGTGATATATTATTTCTCGAAGATTATTTTCTGCATTTATCACCAAATACCGGCTTGATCTCGATAATGGTATGCCAATAACTCTTCTTTCTCGGTATAACATGAGTCAAGTACTCAAAAATACTTTCAAAATTATACAACCCAGTATGCACAACTCATGGATAAAAATCCCTATACAACACCATAAACTAGCCTTCCGCTATCTGCACCAACAATAGCCAATTTATCTTGTCCATTACCGAACAGGTAATGATCTAACTAGCACCGTTAGTGAAAATCTCTAAGACTGTAGTCTCTGATTTCCATAATAAATGTGACGACTTGGCCCCTATTTTTCGACTCGGTATCAGTCAGCTCTCAAAGGTAAATCACCTTCTCGACACCAGTTCAAGACTCACAGACTCAACAGATCATTCCCGTGGTCAACTCATACCACGGTTACAAATAATAACCAACACACTACAGGTTATTCCCTGGTATAAGCATCTAAATGCATAGCCAACATAACCGGGAGTATAAATCCTAAAGGTCACTCCGGTTGGTCGCTTCGGTGGATGACCCCTACTACAAGTCTGCATAGGTGTCATAACTCTACTGTATACACCTACTGATCAAGTTTAGATAAATATCTACTAAACCATAAGTTATTAGGAATTCTTACCTCGTGCTACTTGGAGCTCAGGCTGCTGTCCATCTCATCTCAGAAAACCAAAACCGAACAAATCGACTCCCGAGAATCCAATATTCGACACAAAAACAACATTGTATGGCATTGCAGAACCTAGGGCTCTGATACCACTAAAGTTGTCACGCCCCGAGAGCATGCCGAGCCGAAAATCAAACGGACAGCATCTCCCCTATACGTGGCAACATTTCGGGTTAATACAAGGCCCGTAGGCCCACAATAACAATAATATATAAATATATAAACAACCACAACAACATAACAACTAATTATAACAATTACACAGTGGAAACATAAAACACAACAACATCAATCCCACACATGCATACTGGTATAACTAACACCTCACAACACGGAACCTCGATAAAATCCGAATATACAACATGTACATCACGAAAACTCTAAAATACAATACACGACGGACGGAAAGCCCAAAACAAATATGGGAGCCTCGGAGGTGAGATGAGATGTCAACCAGCGGTCCTCCAAGCTGTCACGAAGTCTTCTACTTGTTACCTGGGCGACAGAAAAACCCAGGGTCCGTGGTGGTGGTGAGTAAAACTCAGCAGATAATAGAAAAACATGTATATATGTCATATCACATGTATTTTCAACAACATAATCTAGAGGTACAACAGGTATATCAGCATAGTATATAAATACAAGCATATACCGTCTAACCAAATAAACAACGTAAAAATGCAGACATACCTGAAGTATACTATGCTACTCTGATCCAACCTAAACATATATCCAACATATATATATAACAGGAAGAGTAAGATCAACTCACAATATACTCAAGCTACAGGTCAAGGTATCTAATGGTCTGTCCAACCCATACCAGTATCCGACACAATCGTATAACACATGCAAGAAACATGCATGAATATGATGTACACCCAAATGCAGCAAGCATAGTACAATCAAATGCAACATCACAATAATCATATATATATATACCGCATCTATATATATATATTAATCACAACCATCCATATATATATATATATATATGGTAATATGCAAAGCGCCATCAGATACGGCAATGCAGCATGCATGGTCATGCCTGCTCACCCCTACTCGCTACCACGACCCCAGTGTGGCCTAGGTGGCACGACATGACAACTGTCCCAACTCATATCAATCACTGCTATAGAGTGGCCGAGTGGGTAGTATTATCAAGTAGCATATGAGCGTAAAGAGCTCGCTACACAATGGGGGTCTCTGCTGCTGGCCACTCCGACTAACACTACCAATGAGTGGTCGAGTACCACGCACCCAGGACAACTGCACGCAACTCCAACTACCACCGTCAATAGTGTAGAGTGCGGCACAACAAATGATCTGCCCTGCCCTCACACCAGTTACTCCTCGGAGAGTGCTATGGGAGGCAAGATGACTGACGACTCTCTCAACCCCAAGGGAGACTATGTCGTCAGAATGCATGCAAATGACATGAGTATGTTGTCACACGTACAGTCATCTACCACAGACTCTCTATTCAACAAAGAGTCGTACCCATCTGATCAATACACTCTCTATCATGTAGAGAGTCGTACTCAACTGATCGACGGACTCTCTATCCTGTAGAGAGTCGTACTCAACTGATCATAACTCTCTATCCAATAGAGAGTTGTACTCAACTGATCGACGCACTCTTTATCCAATAGAGAGTCGTACTCAACTGATCATAACTCTCTCTCCAATAGAGAGTCATACTCAACTGATCGACGCACTCTCTATCCGATAGAGAGTCATACTCGACTAATCATATCAAGCTGGAACCACCAGTCCGCAGCGACACACTAATCACCCTTCACTTAACCATTACACAACTCATGGTTGGTAACAGTATGCAACATACGGGTATTGGAAATAAATCCTACATTTAGGGCATTACCTATCCACGGATGACCTTTTTGCCAATTTATAAATTGGGTCATCACCCGTACTAACATTTACACCCTACTAAACATCTAGGCCAATTTACATCACATCTATAACTCCTAAATCATGATAGAGTATATGTGATATCAACAACTGAGCATAAATACATCCAACGATAAGTTCAAGCATATGATAATAAGAGCAGGGTCAAGATAATATGAACACAAAACATGCTCATATTTATGACTAAATCTGAATGCATTAAACTACCTGACCAGGGTAGGAATTACCCACCTGCTATGTAATTCATGCTATCCATCTTCATGCCCATGTATCTATCGCAATCAAAGCCACAATCTTCGCTTCAATCACAACCAACTTCTTAATCCACTTATGGAATCTGATCTGCCCACATTTTTAACTGCAAATAAATCTTATGACAACAACCAAAATCTAATTATGATTTATACACTGATCTAATTATTCTAGCAACACAGTTGTGCATTCTCCTTCAAGAATTAAACATCTAATATATAACATACAATTCAAGGCTTACCTTCAACTGTTGAAATCAACCACAGCTCATCCAAAAGCACCTATCCAACCTGTTGATCTCCACCATTTCACATATATACCGCTTCACAATCACCAGTATAAGAGACATGCAAGTTGTATCAAACTTGCCGATCGATCTACCATAGGAAATTTGTTCAGTTGCAGAGTTCCGATCACCCTTCCTATCCAGAAACCACAACATCCACAGCTTATACACCACTCTGCTCACAGTTCCATCACTAGCTTGAACCAGACATCACCAGCAACCCACCCCCAAACATCCACGCTGAAACCTAATAACAAACAATTGAACAGCAAGGAAAAGCAACTACCAAGAGGTATACCTGAGGTTATAGCTTCACCGGCGACCCTCCCCCCTTATCCCTTGTTCACCAGCTCAAGGCGCTGCTCAAACTCACCGATCGCTCAGCTAAGGTAAATCCACAGAAATACCAAAAATTTTGTCCAGGGTGAGATAAAGGCAGATTCTTACCTAACTCTGACGATATTGGCCAGGCAACTCACGGTGACACCGATCTGGGAAAACAACCGGTCGATCCGGCAGAGTAGCTGTGCCGGATGTCCAGTGGGGTCGAAGGTAAATCGGCCGACATTGCTGTTCCCGACCAACGACTCCTTGCGGTGAAGATCTCCGGCGGTAGAGGCTCGATCGACGGTGTTGGAGCAGCGACTGTTGGTGAGAGAGAAGGGACGGCGACGGGGCACGGCGATGGGGTGCAACGACCGGGCGCAGCGACCGGGCGACAGTGACTGTAATGGCCGACGCACGAGGGAGAGGCGGTGACGGAGATGCTGTCGCGGTGATGAATCGCGCGAGACGAAGGAGCGAGATCGGGAGGGGAAGAGAAGAAGTCGGTGTGATTGGGAATTAAGGGGAAACGGAAGGAATATAATGGGTTTTAATTAAACCCATTAATTCCTTACAGATAGTCTAACAGGCTTTACAAAAGCCTGTTCGCTTTATCCCCATGAAACATCCATAAACCTTCCGTTTAAATCCAGAAAAATTTCTAAAAATTCTAGGAAAATTTCATAGGGTATTCTCCCAATTATCCAACATTTTATTATTTCTTTTTTCAGTATTTTACAGTGTTGACTAGATACTAGGCACATATCTTGACAGATCTGGAGGACCGGACACCAAGCATGAAGTTCATGTTGGGATGTATACTGAAAAGTTTATCTTTTGTATGAACATCTTTATTTTTGAAATAAGAATCACATGATCATTGTTTGCATATTTATGGTTATGCAAAAATTATCTAATACATTACATTATAGATAACATGGTGTGTGGTGTCACACGGGAGATCATGTTATTGACTCCTTGTAAAGTATAAGTAAAGGCTCACAACCTAGATGGCTTTGGACAAACCATTGGTATGGTTGTAGTTTGATTTGGTATTGGTTTGTCTTGATCATATAATCACACTAGTGCACTTTGTGTGTATTGAGCAGGACCGACTTAGAAGTGATTCGATTCATTGCTGACTACATAATATAATCGGACCTCAGATATTATATTGTACATGCTCTTAATCCCGATATAATAACGGGCACATATACTTAGTATTCATTTCTTTGATTTACCAATGGGCGAGATTTATAGATTAAATCGATAGGCTCGGTAAGTTGGGAAATGGTATTATTTATATGGTGTGCCGTTGATTATAGGAGGAAACCGTGTCCTATATATTAGGATGATGATGTCACCTTGAGGAGCTCATAAGGTTCATCATGTAAACCCTGCAGGTGGACTTGGTCCGGCATGATGAAAAGGTTGAGTGGTATTACTCATGGAGTTAGATGTTGATTAATTAATGGTCAGTAAATTAATTAATCGACGGACATTCGAGATCTTAAACACGGGGAGAAAATGTACATATAATATATGGAGCCCATATTAACTTATGGGGGTTGGTGAGGTAGATCAATGATAATCCTTTAGTGGATTGGATTATCATTAATGGATCGGACTTTATGTGGGCTTGATCCATTGGGTGGCCAAGATCCAACTCATCCTAATGGTCCCTATTGTAGCCTATTAATACCTCATGAAGTTTAGATCCAATCCTCTACAATTGGGATCTTATATTGTATATCATTCCTCCTTTTGGACGTCGTGTGGGCGACGATCTTCCAAAAGTCGAAGCCTCCTAGATCACTCCTCTACCTCCTCTACAATTGTAGCCTATTCTTCTTCTTTGCTCTAAATAAATCCCTAGTTAAGCTAGAAATCATAGAAACTATTTTACTAGGTCAAAGATTAGTTACCATAGTTTTTCATGTCCTCTTCTTCTTCTTCCGATAAGGATGTAGAGGAGGCTCCCCCTTCATTTGAGCTCTCTCCACTTGAGCTTGATTCTTCATTTTCAGTGGAGGAGCAATCCAAGTCGTCGAAGGCCATCAATGCAAGGTTGGAGTAGACATGTTCTTCTTCTTCGGATGAGGAAGAGGAAGAAGGGTCATCCCATGTCTTTGCTTTGAATGCCTTAGCCTTCTCCTTTTCCTTTTCCTTCTTCTCCTCTTTCTTCTTGCTCCCCTTTTTCTTCTTATTTTCTTCCTTCTTTTTCCTTTCTTCCTTCCTCTTGTTTAGGAGGGGACAATCATCCCTTATGTGTCCCTCTCCTTGGCAATTGTAACAAATGATCTTCCCCCTTGGTCTTCTACTCCTATCATTTGATTTGTTAAATCTAAAACCTTTTAAAGCATGCCTTACCCTCCTTACCATATATGCTTCTTCCGTGCTATCCATGGAGGAGGAGGAGGATGCTTCGTCATCGGAGGAGGAGGGGATTTCTATCTTCTTCTTCCCCTTGTTTGCCAAAAATGCTACTCCTCTTGAAGGTTGGATTTTTGGCTCTTCTTGTATTCCTTCAAGTCTAGATTCATGCAATTCCATTGTGGAGAAAAATTCATCTAGAGTACTTACCTCTAGATTCTTTGAGATATAAAATGAGTCCACCATTGAACTCCACTTGGATGATCAGGGAAAAGCATCTATGGCCTTCATTATCATATCCCGGTTGGAGAGATTTTCTCCTACACTTGTTAGCCCAATTAAAATCTCTTTAAACCTAGAATGTAATGAAGTTACCTTTTCTCCCTTTTCTAATTTTATGTTGGATAATTGGGAGCGGAGGAGATCTCTTCTTGCAAGTTTAGCCTCCGAGGTACCTTCATGAAGCTCTACTAGCTTCTCCCACATTTCCTTGGCACTTAGGCATTCTCCTATTCTATTTATTTCTTGTTGAGGAAGCACATTGTATAGATGGTTCTTGGCTTTTGAGTTTGCAAGGTGCTCCTCTCTTTGCCTCTTGGTCCACCTTGACTTCTCTATTGGCTTCCCCTCTTCATCCCTAGGCAAAACGAAACCGGATTCCATTGTAATCATAATATCAAAATCCATTTCAAAAAATACCTCCATTCGCTTCTTCCACCAAGCGAATTCTCCTTCAAACTTTGGTGGATGAATGTTGGAGCCGACCATCTTTTGAATATGCTTGTTGGGGCGGTTAGTCCTCGACAAGCTTTCCTTGGCTCTGATACCACTTGTTGGAGATCGATTGGCCGGCTAGAGGGGGGTGAATAGCCCTCTTTACTTGGATGGTGGATTTTGCTCGTCTACAAAACTAATTAGCGCAAGCGGAAATAACAAAAACAAGACAAGCAAACAAACAAAGAAGAATACAAACGCTAACACAAAATGTAACATGGTTCACGGCTACGTCGCTAATCCACGGTCCGATTCGTCCAAGGTGAATCACTCCTCCAAAGCCAATCACTATTGGTCTCTCCTTTGCACCAAGCTAGGTGGAGGTAACCTTTACAATCAAGATCACTCTTCTTACAATAAGAATAAAGTAAAAACAAGTAAGAAGAGTTTAAAGCTTGTGGGGCACTTGGAATATCACTTAGAGCATGAGCATTAGCCCCCCAAAGCTCCACACCCTCTCTTTTTATAGAGAGAAGGCTTTTCTTCCCGTTGGCCGCCACCAGTCGACTGCTGCCCTTGGCAGTCGACTGCCGCCACTACAATGGCCTCCGAACATGTCGGATCCCAACCGTTGTAGTCCAACAAAACACTTGGCAGTCGACTGATGGATCCCATCAGTTATGCTACCTCGTAATCGATCTTGATCGACTCCGGCGGCCTGTGGCTAAACCCTTTCAACGATCATTGTTGCCTTCGATGATCGTGATGGTCTTAGCGATCGGCGCCCACATATGGCCCCAAAACACTCAGTCGAATACCAGTCGAACCACGTTCGACTCAGAGCAGTCGACTGCCATTCCATGGTAGTCGACTGGTGTTGGGAAAACTCATCCGACTCTTAGCCATTCGGCCAAGTTCACCTAATGAGCTACTTACACTTCACTCATTCTCTCATCTCTCTCGAAGTCCCTCGCCGAAGCTCTCTTCGTTCGCGGCCACGTCCCTCGGCAGCATCAGGCACACGACTCTGCAATGCTCCTTCGCGTCTCTTGCCTCCAAAGTCTGCTTCCTTGGCTTCGCTTCAAGTCTTCTCGTCCAGCGGGCCCTCGGCAGCATCAAGCGCACGGCTCTGCAATGCTCTTTCTCCGACTCAAGCACGAGGTTCTGAGTGGTGAACCCGTCTAGGCTCCATGTGTGAATTACTAAGTCCTGCAAGACTCCAACGCACATATCAAATCACACTAACAACCTAACTTAAATCCTTTGCCACACACATCAAAACCATATCACGGCAAGAGATTGCCCTAACAGTCTGCACCTAACACACCCCAATAGAATGGTGTAGCAGAGCAAAGGAATAGGACTCTTATGAAGATGGTTAGATCAATGATGAGTTATTCTGAGTTGCCAGATTTGTTCTGGGGATATGCTCGAGATACGACAGTGTACATTCTGAACTTGGTTCCATCTAAATCAGTGCCTTCTACTCCCACAGAATTGTGGACTGGGCGAAAGCCTAGTCTAAGACATATTTGGATTTGGGAAAGTCCAGCACATGTGCTGAAGGCAGATGCTGGTAAGTTGGAACCTCATACAGAAGTACGCATGTTCGTTGGCTATCCTAGAGGAATGAAAGGAGGTTTGTTTTATAGTCCTAGAGATCAGAAGGTGATCGTTAGCACAAATGCCAGATTTCTAGAGGAAGACTATGAAATGAACCACAAGCCCATGAGTAAGATTGTTCTGGAGGAATTAAAATGGGAAGTCACTTCTTTAGTACCACCGGTACAAGAGGATATACCATAAGTCACTGCACCGCGTGTCACAGAGGATACACAGGTGATACCTCATCGTAGTGGGAGGGTTGTGAGACAGCCTGATAGATTCATGTTCTTGGGAGAATCTTCTGATTTGATCCCTGGCGAACATGAACCTGATCCCTGGACATATGATGAGGCAATCCAAGATAAAGATGCAGTATCTTGGCAAAGTACAATGAATGCTGAGATTGAATCTATGGATTCAAATCAGGTCTAGGAGCTAGTAGAACCACCCGATGGTGTAAAAACCATTGGATGCAAGTGGATCTACAAAAGAAAGAGAGGAATAGACGGGATGGTTGAGACCTTCAAAGCGAGGCTTATTGTGAAGGGGTATACTCAGAAAGAGGGTATCGATTATGAGGAGACCTTTTCGCCGGTAGCCATGCTCAAGTCTATCCGGATTTTCTTATGCATTGTTGCTCATATGGATTATGAGGTATGGCAGATGGATGTCAAGACAGCTTTCCTTAATGGAAGTCTTGAGGAAAACATCTATATGAAGCAACCAGAAGGTTTCATTGCAAAGGGCAAAGAGCATCTTGTGTGTAAGCTTAATCGGTCCATTTATAGATTGAAACAAGCTTCGAGGTCTTGGAACATCCGCTTTGATGAGGTTGTAGCGCCCGCCCTTATCTGCTCTCAGGGCGGCGCTACTTTAGTCTATATATTTTTTTTTTATTAGCATACTACATATGGATTCGTTCAAAGTCTACATGCTTAAACAGGTTATCATAACTGAAACCTTCTTTGGCACATGCATCACCTATCTTATTCATCATTAGCATGACCACATATCTTATCTCATTTCATAACATGCATAATGAAAGGATTCGTTCATGAGTTCTAACATATCGAACCTCTTAAATAAAGGGATACTCATTAAACCCAAGTCTTATAAGCGGAAGCAATGTCTTAAATTGTTCTTAGAGCATATAAATATAAGCAGATAGTGAAGGGTCTTCTTCCACCATGCCACTATCACACACGCACATGGCCCCTCCTGCCACTTCCTCTAGTGCAGACTTCCTTTATCTGCAGTATATGGACAACATAAACTATAAGCATATAGCTTAGTAAGATCCTTCCCTACTCACAAAAGCCACGATTTCATCAAACTATTAGAACATGAGCATGCTGGCATAGAAAATGACCTAAGCATTTCATAGCAACACTAATCAACAACATATCCAGGTAATAGTACAAAAAGAACTAAGCATGGCATAGAATTGTTCATAAGCAGGTTAAGCATAATTAATCTAAGCAGGGCATACTTTGAACATGAGCGTTATAACTGCATAAACTAAGCATGCATGAAAGAACGTAATCATAAGCATTTGGTTAACTTGAACATAAACATTTGTAATAACATAAACCCTAATCATGCAGAAGGAACATAGTAGCAAGTATTCTTAACCTTACCCTTAACCTTCACCACATCATAAATTCTAAACTAGCATAAAGTACATAGTCACCACATACTTAGACTTAACTCTAAACATCATAACTTCATAACATCTAGCATGCATAAAGAACCTAGTTCGTAAGCATTGAGCATTTAACATAAGCATACACAATATCATAAAAGTCTTTTCTTTTCAAAACCTATACTTATAAATACTTCAATATCATCATAACTTCATAACATCTAGCATGCATAAAGAACCTAGTTAAGTAAGCATTGAGCATTTAACATAAGCATACACAATATCATAAAAGTCTTTTCTTTTCAAAACATATACTTATAAATACTTCAATATCATCATAACTTCATAACATCTAGCATGCATAAAGAACCTAGTTCGTAAGCATTTAACATAAGCATACACAATATCATAAAAGTCTTGTCTTTTCAAAACATATACTTATAAATACTTCAATATCATCATAACTTGTTTGGGGGGCCCCAGGTTAAGTACCACATAATGCGCGTTCCCTAATAGGTCAGTAGCGAGCCACCGTCCTACTAGAGCAAGACCTCTTACGTCTTACGAGGGCAAGACCTCTTACGTCTTCTTGTGTCCCTATGGATTTGATTAACGACCACTGGCCGGGGTACTTAACCTCTTGCAAAGTAAAATACTTAATTCTTTCCTTTTATTGTCATAATATAAAGAATGCTCTTGATCCCCAACACAAAAGGGAGCATCTTGATTTTATCTTGTCATAAAGAGAGCTCTTGATCCCTACTTGAAAGGAAGCATCTCCATCTTATCATATCATAAGGAGAGCTCTTGATCCCTACTTGAAAGGAAGCATCTCCATCTTATCTTGTCATAAGGAGAGCTCTTGATCCCTACTTGAAAGGAAGCATCTCCATCTTATCTTATCATAAGGACACATGCATTCATAACATAAGAGTACCCTAAAGGGGTCCTAAAGCATAAACGTGTTCTTCACATAAGCATGTTTCATTGCATCGTAAACATGAAGCATATTTCCTAAGCATATTCATGACATATTAAATCACAAAACATGTTCTTCACCTAGGCAAATCACAATATTCATGGCACATTACATCATAAACATGTAGCACATTTCCTAGGCATATTCATGGCATATTGAATCATAAAACATGTTCATCACATGGCCTAATTTCATGGCATACTAATTCATAAACTTGAAGCATATTCCCTAAACATATACATGGCATATTAATTCACACAACATGTTCATCACCTAAGCATATTTCATGTCATATTAAAAAAAACATACCCATAGCACAACTACATATAGGGGTGTTTTCATGAAACCCTAACCCTAAAATCATTGGTTGGCCGAATCTTGTAAGGGGCTCAAACTTAGGTTTTGTCCCCTAAAATTCATTCATAAAGCATTATAACCTAGCATAGCCTCATTAGGGATATTTTCATGCAACCCTAACCCTAGTTACCTAGGGTGGCCGAAACCTATAAGGGCTCAACTAGGGTTCTTGTCACCTAACATTCATTCATGAGCACTACACCCTAGCATAGCATCTTTAGGGATATTTTCATGCAACCCTAACCCTAGTTACCTAGGGTGGCCGAAACCTATAAGGGCTCAACTAGGGTTCTTGTCACCTAACCTTCATTCATGAGCATTATAACCTAGCATAGCACCATTAGGGATATTTTCATGCAACCCTAACCCTAGTTACCTAGGGTGGCCGAAACCTATAAGGGCTCAACTAGGGTTCTTGTCACCTAACCTTCATTCATGAGCATTATAACCTAGCATAGCATCATTAGGGATATTTTCATGCAACCCTAACCCTAGTTACCTAGGGTGGCCGAAACCTATAAGGACTCAACTAGGGTTCTTGTCACCTAACCTTCATTCATGAGCATTATAACCTAGCATAGCATCATTAGGGATATTTTCATGCAACCCTAACCCTAGTTACCTAGGGTGGCCGAAACCTATAAGGGCATCATCTTGGATGGTGGTTACTTAAAGGTCTTACTTGAAACATACCATCTAAGAACATAACTTTAGAATCAAGTTCATGCAACCCTAATCCTAAAATCTTGGGGTTGGCCGAACCATATAGGGTCATCCCCTTTGGACTTTGGACTCCTAAAGGTATCTACTTGAAACATACCACCCATACAAACCTCCCTTAGTAGCATTTTCATGAATCCTAGCCCACCAACTTAGTTGGCCGAAACTTATTAGGCTATAATTTCATATTTCTTTCAAGCAACCTAACCTATCAAGCTAATACACTGCAGGTGAGGGGAAAACTTACTTCCTTCGCTTTGCTTGAGGAGATGACCTGATGGAAGTCACCTAGCTCTCTCCTAGCTTGCAAGGGGCTCTCGGCCAAAGGAAGAAGAAGAAGGGCTTAGGTTTCGGTGAGAATGAAGAGAAGAGGAAGAAGGAAAGAAGAAGTGGCCAAGTGGAACTTCTCTCTTCTTTATAAAGGGGAGGAAGAGAAGTTTCTCTTCTCTTTGTCAAGCCTCTTCATTTACCCTCCTCCCATTTATCTATAGGTTCCCCTTTTCCTCTAATGATATGATTCTATTGGGCTCATGGTTAGTGGGTGCATCTATAAGGCTTGGCTATCTCTAGAGGTGGGGGGTTCAATTCCTAGGCTTTGCATCTCTTTTGGCTTATTTTCTTTTATTTCTCCAAAAGGCCTACATAAAGCCTATCATCATAAAGCCAAAATTCTCGTAAATTGCTAGAATTTCACAGGCGTTACAATCCCTCATACCTTGTAAAAGTTTAGTCCTCGAAACTTAAAACAATCCGGGTATACGCCTCATGTCCTCCTCGCGTTCCCAAGTAGCCTCCTCGTATTGCAGTCGCCACAGGACCTTCACTAAGGGCACCTCTTTGTTCCTTAGTCTCTTGACATCTCGGTCTAGTATCCGGATAGGCCGACTTTCGATACTCGAGTCCTCTTGAACGTGTACAATTTGTGGCTCGATCACTTGGTCCGCTCTGGATATGCATTTCTTGAGCATAGAGACATGGAACACGTTGTGTATAGCCGACATCTCTTGGGGCAGTTCCAGCTTGTACGCCACCTTGCCCACTCTCTGTGATATCGGATAGGGTCCCATGTAACGTGGATTCAGTTTACCCTTCCTTCCGAATCTCATTACTCCCTTCATAGGGGTCACTCGAGAATACGGGTCCCAGGCGATTCTAACGGTCTACGCCGCATATCCGCATAGCTCTTTTATCGGCTCTGAGCAGTTTCGATTCTCTGACGGATATTCTGTATAGCGCGGGTGGTATTGTCAATAATATCGGCCTGAAGACCCATTTCCCTCCTTTCACCACCCTCGTACCAACAGATAGGAGACCTGCATCTTCTCCCGTATAGAGCTTCATAGGGTGCCATTCCAATGGTAGCTATTGTTGTAAGCAAATTCTGCGAGCACAAATATCGACACGGCTCCTTAAAGTCTAGAGCACAGCGACATATCTTCGACTGGTTCACTCTTTCCGTCGTAGTCGATTACGAGGATGAAGCAGCGATCTTGAATCTCAACTTAGTGCCAAGAGCCTTCTGAACATATTCCCAGAGATGGGAGGTAAAACGGTCATCCCGGTAAGAAATAATAGCCTTAGGCACTCCATGTAATTTGATAATTTCCTTGACATATAATTGCCAACCAGAATAGGTCATCTTGATTGCCGAAATGGCGGACTTTGTCAGCCGGTCTATGATTACCCATATAGCATCGTAACCATTTGTCGTTAGGTAATCCGAGATGAAATCCATGGAAATTTCTTCCCATTTCCACTCGAGAATCTGTATTGATGCGCAGTAATCCCGAGGTTGTTTCGGAGTTACGCCTTCACCTTCGGCGTTAGGCGGTGTTGACGTACTGAGCCACATCCCTTTTCATGCCAGACCACCAAAATTTATCCCTTAAGTCCTGATACATTTTATTAGATCCAGGATGCATGGTATAAGGTGTTCCATGGGATTCCTCAGTATCTTACGCCATAACTCCGGATCGTTGAATGCATAAGGCGATCCGGAAGTATAATAATCCGTCGGTGATGCGGAATCCATTATCCCTTCCTTCGGTACTTCTTATGCGAACTGGATGCGAATCACCATCTTGCTTTCCCTTTATATCGTCGAACAGCGTCGGCGTTATAGTCATGGTGGAAAGTTGCCCAGAAATGATTTCTATTCCGTAATTCATTACTTCCCTTTTCAGGGGTTGAGATAGCATCGATAAGGACATCAAAGCGACAGGACTTTACGCTAAGCGCATACGCCACCTTGTTGGCCTTTCCAGGTGATAGAATATCTCACAATCATAATCTTTGACTAGCTCAAGCCATCTGCGTTGTCTCATGTTTAGGTCTTCGGTAAAGAAATATCTCGGACTACTGGTGGTCGGTATAAATCTGCACCGACTCGTATAAGTAGTGTCTCCATATTTTAGAGCGAATACCACCGCCATTCTAAGTCATGGGTAGGATAATTTATTTCGTGCTCTTTGAGTGTCCTAGAGGCGTAGCGATGACCTTGCCGTTTGCATAAGTCTGACTCAGCTTTGGAAGCGTCACTATACATATCGAAGCTTCCATTATCTTCGTGGAGAGTCGGGGATGGGAGCGCCGGTCGATCTCCTTTTGATTCCGTAAAACTCCTCTCACAGATCCTCACCATTTGTATTGCTTGTCCTTTCTCGTGAGGGTCGCATAGGCAATTCTAGAGAAGTCCTCTACAAACTTCCTGTAATAGCCTGCTAGCCCGAGGAAACTTCTGATTTCACTCGCATTCCTTGGCCTATTCCAGTTCCGTACAGCCTCAATCTTCATTGGGTCCACCATGATTCCATCTTTAGAGATGACATGACCCAAGAATGACACTTAATTGAGCGAACTCACATTTGGAGAACTTGGCATATAGTCGCTCTTTCTGAAGAATCTGTAGTACTGTCTTCAGGTGTTCGGCATGCTCTTCTCGGTCTCTCGAGTAGATAAGAATATCGTCGATGAAGACGATCACAAATTTGTCGAGGAAGACCGAGAATACTCGATTCATCAAGTCCATGAACATTCGGAGCATTGGTTACGCCTAAAGGGCATAACTACAAACTCGTAATGTCCGTATCTTGTTCGGAAGGCCGTCTTGAATATCGTGCGGCTTTACTTTTACTTGATGATAGCGGATCTGAGATCGATCTTTGAAAAGGCGATAGCTCCCTTTGGTCGAACAAGTCATCGATCACGGGAAGAGTACCTATTCTTGATGGTTACGTTGTTCGGTGCATAGTCTATACACATTCGCATAGACCCATCTCTTTTCTTTATGAACAGCACTGGAGCTCCCCATGGGGAGTGACTGGGACGGATAAGTCCCTGGCCAAGTAACTCCTGTAACTGTTTCCGAATTTCTTTCAACTCAGTTGGCGCCATGCGGTAAGGTGCCTTGGAGATCAGATTAGTTCCGGGAATTAATTCGATCTCGAACTCAATTCTCTGTCGGTAGAACCGGGTAGGTCATCGAAACACCTCCGGATGGTCACGTACCACTCGACATCTTCTATCTTACGGTTCTTCACGATATGGTATCCACCACATGTGCGAGAAATCCGTGCATTCGTCTTCTAACATTTTTCGGGCCTTTAGTGCCGATAAGAACTTCTTTGTTCCTTTCTTCGACTCCCCGATAAATTCAAATGAAACTTCTGCTTCGGGTCGGAAGATTACCCTCCGTTTATGGCACTCAATTGACGCGCCGTACTTGTGCAGAAAGTCCATGCCCAATATAACATCATAGTCCCACATATCTAGGACTATCGGTCACCATAGAGCTCCTGTCTGCGAGCCTAATTGGTGCGGGCGAGAATATGGGTGGATGGCATCACCTCTCGAAGGTAACGTCGTTAAAAATTCATAGTCCAAAG
Organism: Wurfbainia villosa; assembly: GCA_025175895.1. Lineage (NCBI taxonomy): Eukaryota > Viridiplantae > Streptophyta > Magnoliopsida > Zingiberales > Zingiberaceae > Wurfbainia > Wurfbainia villosa. Next base: position 41,401,013 of record CM046006.1, read on the forward strand.
CTTGGGGATGCCTATCTATCTTTCTTATGAAAGGCGTAGCGATGAATGAATGGGTTGCCCGGTGTCAAACAAGACAAGAGCGTATTATTTGAAATAAGTAGTGACTGTGACAACCGCCGAGGCACTCGCTACATCTTCTGGTGAGGAGAACACCGGCATTTGTCCCAACCGGCGGGGCTTCCAGTCTCCCTTGACTTATGTGAGGACCTTCTATCGTCGCCTGCATCTGGTGAAGCTGTGGAGGAGCTCGAGTCTTGGACATACTCGTGGCGGTGCACGAACTCGGGTAGAGGCGGTTCCAGCTATGTGCCCCTCGTCCACAGATTGTAACACTTCCTCGTGCCACAGCGACATTCCCGGATGCTTCTTCCCACATGTAGGGCGATCGGGATACCCGATTTGGCGGTTTCTGGGCCCCCTCTTGGGCCATTCCACTGTTTCTTCTTGCGCTGCGGTCTCTCTTCGGCTAGTATTACGAGATTTGGCTCTCGGTTCGTGCCTTACTTCTGGATCGATGTTGTTCGGTAGTGCTGCGTGACTAGGGCACTCTTGAACAACTCCTCGTGATGCAGGGTCGATTGACCGCCGGCCACATTCAGGGCTATCTCCGGTCGCAACATTTTCAGCAGGAGTCTGATCCTCTCCCTCTCAGTACCGACTAACTCTGGGCAGAGGCGTGCCAGCCGGTTGAACCTTTTCATAGCTTCACTAACTGATAGATCGCCTTGTCGGAACTCGAGAAACTCATCGTAGTGCTTATTTGTGATCCGTCTCTGAAAGAACTCCTCGAAGAACTCCGATTCAAAGTCTATCCACCTCATTTGATTTACTTGTCTCTTCGCTTTGACTCTCTCCCACCACATCCTGGCATCCCCGGAAAGACAGAACGAGGCACATTTTATCCTTTCGTGCTCGGGCCAATCCAGTAGCTCCACGATGCTTTCAACTGTTTTGAACCAGGCTTGGGCATCCCATGGTTCGCCGGCACCAGAGAAATTTTCTGGTTTCAGCCTCTGCCACTGAATCAGATAGGCTTCGGGCCGGACCCCAGTGGCAGCATTGATTAGCGGTGCTTGCACCATAGTGGTCGTGTTAGGAGTTACGTTCTGCGTCCCTGGGGTGGTGCTAGGGTTCCCTTGTTGATTCGTGAGAGCATTGATAACCAGCTGTCTGTGACCTGACGCTGTAGCTCGGTAACCACATGCATCAAATCTGGTGGGGGTGCTGAGTCATTCCCTCTAGCACTACGTCTCCCGTTCATGTTATCTAAGTGATAAATGAATAATTAATTAAGGTGTTATTATAATTTCTACTCATATACGTGCATCTAATATCTCATATCATAAACAAGGTATGGTATCCTTAATATTTGAGTCTCAATAGGGTTTTATAAATATGTGTGATTCCAAGTGTGATTCCAATCTACTAAAACATGAGGAGGTATTATTTCTATCTAGATCACAAGTGTGATTCCAATCTACCAAAACATGATAAGGTATTATTTCTATCTAGATCACAAGTGTGATTCCAATCTACTAAAACATGATAAGGTGTTATTTCTATCTAGATAGGAGTCATTCTTCATTATAAAAGAAACTCAAGTATGCATAAGGTTACTTACTTGGAAATAGGGATGGAGGCTTGATGTGTGATAGTGGAAAGGTGAACCCGCTCGATACCACATGGCGCAGCCCTTATACTGCTCTCGGTGGGCGCTACTTTGGTCTATATATTTTTTTTTTTATTAGCATACTACATATGGATTCGTTCAAAGTCTACATGCTTAAACAGGTTATCATAACTGAAACCTTCTTTGGCACATGCATCACCTATCTTATTCATCATTAGCATGACCACATATCTTATCTCATTTCATAACATGCATAACGAAAGGATTCGTTCATGAGTTCTAACATATCGAACCTCTTAAATAAAGGGATACTCATTAAACCCAAGTCTTATAAGTGGAAGCAATGTCTTAAATTGTTCTTAGAGCATATAAATATAAGCAGATAGTGAAGGGTCTTCTTCCACCATGCCACTATCACACACGCACATGGCCCCTCTGCCACTTCCTCTAGTGCGGACTTCCTTTATCTGCAGATATGGACAACATAAACTATAAGCATATAGCTTAGTAAGATCCTTGCCTACTCACAAAAGCCACGATTTCATCAAACTATTAGAACATGAGCATCTTTGGCATAGAAAATGACCTAAGCATTTCATAGCAACACTAATCAACAACATATCCAGGTAATAGTACAAAAAGAACTAAGCATGGCATAGAATTGTTCATAAGCAGGTTAAGCATAATTAATCTAAGCAGGGCATACTTTGAACATGAGCGTTATAACTGCATAAACTAAGCATGCATGAAAGAACGTAATCATAAGCATTTGGTTAACTTGAACATAAACATTTGTAATAACATAAACCCTAATCATGCAGAAGGAACATAGTCGCAAGTATTCTTAACCTTACCCTTAACCTTCACCACATCATAAATTCTAAACTAGCATAAAGTACATAGTCACCACATACTTAGACTTAACTCTAAACATCATAACTTCATAACATCTAGCATGCATAAAGAACCTAGTTAAGTAGCATTGAGCATTTAACATAAGCATACACAATATCATAAAAGTCTTTTCTTTTCAAAACCTATACTTATAAATACTTCAATATCATCATAACTTCATAACATCTAGCATGCATAAAGAACCTAGTTCGTAAGCATTCAGAGCATTTAACATAAGCATACACAATATCATAAAAGTCTTGTCTTTTCAAAACATATACTTATAAATACTTCAATATCATCATAACTTCATAACATCTAGCATGCATAAAGAACCTAGTTCGTAAGCATTCAGAGCATTTAACATAAGCATACACAATATCATAAAAGTCTTGTCTTTTCAAAACATATACTTATAAATACTTCAATATCATCATAACTTGTTTGGGGGGCCCCAGGTTAAGTACCACATAATGCGCGTTCCCTAATAGGCTGGGGTAGCGAGCCACCAGTCCTACTAGAGCAAGACCTCTTACGTCTTACCAGGGCAAGACCTCTTACGTCTTCTTGTGTCCCTATGGATTTGATTAACGACCACCTGACGGGTCGGGTACTTAACCTCTTGCAAAGTAAAATACTTAATTCTTTCCTTTTTATTGTCATAATATAAAGAATGCTCTTGATCCCCAACACAAAAAGGGAAGCATCTTGATTTTATCTTGTCATAAAGAGAGCTCTTGATCCCTACTTGAAAGGGAAGCATCTCCATCTTATCATATCATAAGGAGAGCTCTTGATCCCTACTTGAAAGGGAAGCATCTCCATCTTATCTTGTCATAAGGAGAGCTCTTGATCCCTACTTGAAAGGGAAGCATCTCCATCTTATCTTATCATAAGGACACATGCATTCATAACATAAGAGTACCCTAAAGGGGTCCTAAAGCATAAACGTGTTCTTCACATAAGCATGTTTCATTGCATCGTAAACATGAAGCATATTTCCTAAGCATATTCATGACATATTAAATCACAAAACATATTCTTCACCTAGGCAAATCACAATATTCATGGCACATTACATCATAAACATGTAGCACATTTCCTAGACATATTCATGGCATATTGAATCATAAAACATGTTCATCACATGGCCTAATTTCATGGCATACTAATTCATAAACTTGAAGCATATTCCCTAAACATATACATGGCATATTAATTCACACAACATGTTCATCACCTAAGCATATTTCATGTCATATTAAAAAAAACATACCCATAGCACAACTACATATAGGGGTGTTTTCATGAAACCCTAACCCTAAAATCATTGGTTGGCCGAATCTTGTAAGGGGCTCAAACTTAGGTTTTGTCCCCTAAAATTCATTCATAAAGCATTATAACCTAGCATAGCCTCATTAGGGATATTTTCATGCAACCCTAACCCTAGTTACCTAGGGTGGCCGAAACCTATAAGGGCTCAACTAGGGTTCTTGTCACCTAACATTCATTCATGAGCACTACACCCTAGCATAGCATCTTTAGGGATATTTTCATGCAACCCTAACCCTAGTTACCTAGGGTGGCAAAACCTATAAGGGCTCAACTAGGGTTCTTGTCACCTAACCTTCATTCATGAGCATTATAACCTAGCATAGCACCATTAGGGATATTTTCATGCAACCCTAACCCTAGTTACCTAGGGTGGCCGAAACCTATAAGGGCTCAACTAGGGTTCTTGTCACCTAACCTTCATTCATGAGCATTATAACCTAGCATAGCATCATTAGGGATATTTTCATGCAACCCTAACCCTAGTTACCTAGGGTGGCCGAAACCTATAAGGACTCAACTAGGGTTCTTGTCACCTAACCTTCATTCATGAGCATTATAACATAGCATAGCATCATTAGGGATATTTTCATGCAACCCTAACCCTAGTTACCTAGGGTGGCCGAAACCTATAAGGGCATCATCTTGGATGGTGGTTACTTAAAGGTCTTACTTGAAACATACCATCTAAGAACATAACTTTAGAATCAAGTTCATGCAACCCTAACCCTAAAATCTTGGGGTTGGCCGAACCATATAGGGTCATCCCCTTTGGACTTTGGACTCCTAAAGGTATCTACTTGAAACATACCACCCATACAAACCTCCCTTAGTAGCATTTTCATGAATCCTAGCCCACCAACTTAGTTGGCCGAAACTTATAAGGCTACAATTTCATATTTCTTTCAAGCAACCTAACCTATCAAGCTAATACACTGCAGGTGAGGGGAAAACTTACTTCCTTCGCTTTGCTTGAGGAGATGACCTGATGGAAGTCACCTAGCTCTCTCCTAGCTTGCAAGGGGCTCTCGGCCAAAGGAAGAAGAAGAAGGGCTTAGGTTTCGGTGAGAATGAAGAGAAGAGGAAGAAGGAAAGAAGAAGTGGCCAAGTGGAACTTCTCTCTTCTTTATAAAGGGGAGGAAGAGAAGTTTCTCTTCTCTTTGTCAAGCCTCTTCATTTACCCTCCTCCCATTTATCTATAGGTTCCCCTTTTCCTCTAATGATATGATTCTATTGGGCTCATGGTTAGTGGGTGCATCTATAAGGCTTGGCTATCTCTAGAGGTGGGGGGTTCAATTCCTAGGCTTTGCATCTCTTTTTGGCTTATTTTCTTTTATTTCTCCAAAAATGCCTACATAAAGCCTATCATCATAAAGCCAAAAATTCTCGTAAAATTGCTAGAATTTCACGGGCGTTACAGAGGTAATCCAGTCTTATGGATTTATTCGAAGTTCGATTGAGTCTTGTGTATACAAGAGATGTGACAGAAATGTAGTGGTATTTCTTGTACTATACGTAGATGACATTTTGTTAATTGGCAACAATGTCAAGGTGTTATCAGACGTAAGGGTATGGTTGTCCAAACAGTTTGATATGAAGGACTTGGGAGAAGTGGGACACATCCTTGGGATCAAGGTTATAAGGGATCGCAAGAAAAGGATATTGTGCTTATCTCAAGCTTCATACATAGACACCATTATGGATCGTTTTAGCATGCAGAACTCCAAGAAGGGTTTTCTACCTTTCTGGCATGGAGTTCCTTTATCTAAGGAGATGTGTTCTAAAACATCTGAGGAGATAGAGGAGATGAAGGCGGTTCCTTATGCTTCGATAGTAGGAAGCCTCATATATGCAATGCTATGTACAAGACCAGATATCTGCTTTGCCATGGGCATGGTCAGCAGATATCAGAGTAATCCAGGACAGGGACATTGGACTGCGGTAAAGCATATATTGAAGTACCTGAGAAGGACTAGGGATTATATGCTAGTTTACCAGGCAGACCAATTACTCCCTGTGGGTTATACAGATTCTGACTTCCAATCAGAAAGGGATAACAGTAAGTCTACCTCAGGTTTTGTGTTTACTTTGAGAGGTGGAGCCATTGTATGGAGGAGTGTCAAGCAGAAATGCATGGCGAACTCCACCATGGAAGCTGAGTATGTGGTGGCCTCTGAGGCAGCCAAAGAAGTTGTGTGGCTCAGGAACTTCTTGATGGACTTGGATGTGATTCCTGGTTTGACCAAAACTATCACAATTTATTGTGATAATAGTGGTGCAGTTGCAAACTCGAAGGAACCACGAGTCCATAAGGCAAGTATATACATAGAGCGCAAGTACCACCTGATACGAGAGATCATAAAGGAGGTAGAAGGTTTTGTCTCCTAGATTGCATCAGAGGATACCCTAGTAGATCCTTTCACTAAATCCTTTTTAGCAAGAGCTTTTGATAGGCATTTGGAGGGAGTGGGAATAAGATGTATGGTAGTATAAGGACAGCATAGTCTTTTAGTATAAGTGGGATATTGTTGGGATGTATACTGAAAAGTCTATCTTTTGTATGGACATCTTTATTTTGGAAATAAGAATCACATGATCATTGTTTTCATATTTATGGTTATACAAAAAATTGTCTAATATATTATATTATAGATAACATGGTGTGTGGTGTCACACGGGAGATCATGTTATCGGCTCCTTTTAAAGTATAAGTAAAGGCTTACAACCTAGATGGCTTTGGACAAACCATTGGTATGGTTGTAGTGTAATTTGGTATTGGTTTGTCTTGACCATAGAATCACACTAGTGCACTTTGTGTGTATTGAGCAGGACCGACTTAGAGGTGATTCGATTCATTGCTGACTACATAATCGAATCGAAACTCAGATATTATATTGTACATGCTCTTAATCCCGATATAATAATGGGAACATATACTTAGTATTCATTTCTTTGATTTACCAATGGAAGAGATTTATAGATTAAATCGATAGGCTCGGTAAGTTGGGAAATGGTATTATTTATATGGTGTGTCGTTGATTATAGGAGGAAACCGTGTCCTATATATTATGATGATGATGTCCCCTTGAGGAGCTCATAAGGTTCATCATGTAAACCCTACAGGTGGACTTGGTCCGGCATGATGAAAAGGTTGAGTGGTACTACTCATGGAGTTAGATGTTGATTAATTAATGGTCAGTAAATTAATTAATCGACGGACATTCGAGATCTTAAATACGGTGAGAAAATGTACATATAATATATGGAGCCCATATTAACTTATGGGGGTTGGTGAGGTAGATCAATGATAATTCTTTAGTGGATTGTATTATCATTAATGGATTGGATTATCATTAATGGATCAGACTTTATGTGGGCTTGATCCATTGGGTGGCCAAGATCCAACTCTTCCTCATGGTCCCTATTGTAGCCTATTAATACCTCATGAAGCTTAGATCCAATGGATGAAAACAAAACTCTAGATCCAAAGGTAGAGATTAAATCTCTAGATCCGACGGTTGAGATTAAATCCCTAGAACCAATGGTGGAGATTAAAACAAGGCTTGAGCCCAACTCTATAAATAGAGAATTAAGGTGGCCAGCAAGGCTTGATGGCTTAGGGAATTAGGGTTTGCTTCCCTTGGGCGGCAAGTAATCCTAGTTAGGTTAGGATTAGGAGTGGGCGGCTAGGATTTGGGTGTTGGATTGGACGACAACAAGATGAGAAGCTCTTTTCTTCTTCTTCCTAAGGTGTTGCCGGCAACCTACCCTTCTTCCCTCTACTTTGGCCAGTGCTCAACCTGTCCTTCTTCCCCTCTTCATTGGTCGGCAACTAGGAGAGCTAGGGTTAGGGTATTGGGCGGCTACAAGGTGAAGATTGGTTTCCTTTTTCTTCTCTAAGTGTGTGCCGGCACCGATGCTCTCATTGATTCTCTTTTGGCCGGTTCCCATACTCCATGTTCTCTTCCTTGGCCGGCGGCAACATCGAGTCTATTGACTTGGTGGCCGGTTCTAGATAGGAAGAAGAGTTTTGTTTTATGATCTTCCTTTATTCAGAGTGAACAAGAAAAGGAAGATTGGTGATCTAGGAGGCTTCGACTTTTGGAAGATCGTCGCCCACACGACGTCCAAAAAAAGAAAGGACATACAATAGAAGATCAAGAGGTATAACAAGAGGTATAATCTTGTTTATTTTGATTAGTGTTCTTTTGTATTATGTCTATAATTGTTTTTCAATTATGTGCATGTTGTATATGGTTGTTTACTTTATGTATGTGGCTAATATAACTTGGACCCTAAACATAAACACAAAAGCTGGCGATCCGTACATCATCTATTCCGCGGCTATTCGTAGAATACTGGTTGGTTGCTTGAACAACAAGTTTGTTCAAGTGACTACTCTAATTAAATAGCACGACGATGAAATAGTTGCTTGGGTGTTCCCTTTTTGTCTAGGATTAAATTTTTTTAATCCAGGGACATCGATGGGATCGCCATGAACAAGCGACCGAGTTGAAGTGGGAAGCAAAGTTTCCTACCTTCAGTCCAGATGGGTTGCGTAGACCGGACATTTGGCATGAAGATCGGTTGGGTCAAGAGACCGGACAAACGGTAAAAAGTCCAGCTGGGTCAGGAAGATCGGACAACTGGTGGAAGCCCTGTTGAGTTAGATCAGATGTCAAGAGTGGTAAGTCTGGCAGGTAGTCGGTAGGTAAGCCTCGAGTGAAGAGGTGAGGCTGAGTCCTCTGTAGGGGGATGATGCACACAAACGCGACTTCAAATCTTACGATGGAGACTGTCGAGGACTCGAAGTGCGCACTCGCGCTTAACGGCCACAAGTGCACGGATGTCGTCAAGCAATAAAGAATATTGATCCCATAGGGACTGAGATTTCGAGTATCGATTTGTCTAGTGGATGTGTCGTTGTTCGGATTGGTAATCTGAGGGGTTCACGAATGAGAGGTCATCGGTGGTCCGAACTCAGTACGATGTCACACGGAAGAAGAGAAAAGGTTGCTAGGAGGATTTGAATGGGATTCTAGGACTTCGGTTTCGTTTGTATGTTGCAGAACATGCTATCAATCGAATGTATCCAGATTTTCTAGCTAGGGTTTTGTGGAAAGGACATCATACACTATGGTACAAGGATGCCAAATCGATCCCTGTGATGAGCCAGAAACGAGACAAGTTACTGACTCTATTGCATCCTTCTATCAACAATTGCAGGTGATGAGGCCAACCTCTAGGTTCCTCCTAATATCCCCTAAATCTTAGATACGAGGACTGTCACTCCTCGTTTCATCTACGCACAGAAGATAGAAAACTAAAACACAAATCTATAAATCTAAACAATCATTTGACTGCAAATATGATTTCAAGAACGCAAACACATTTGAAATAGCAATGTTCTACTCAACATAAACTACTCCCTAATCCTAGAATTGGAGAATCTACTCCATGAATACGAGAAGAGAGTCACAATACATTATAGAATTCATGAGTATAATGATAAACATGCGGGAAATATGAATTACAATATAATTGTAAATCTTCCCTCTGGCATTGTGGTGCAGATCTTGATCCTCGAGCGGCTCTCTCCTTCCCCAATGCGAGTTCCTGAAGCTTTTTAAGGCTTCAGAGTGTCGTCCTGACCGGCGTGCCTCCCCTAGCGTTTGAGGCGTAGCTTTCCTTATATAGATATCATGCCAGATCGCTGCGAAATCTAGAAAAAACCTTGGTTGCATCAAATCGCTTAGCCGCTACACGACAGTGTGAAAACACATGGCATGGCTGTGTGTCAGGCCGTGGCAACCAATTTTGCCCCCTGAACATGGCTGTGTGTAAACACATGCCTTGGTCATGTTCCCTTCTTCATCTTGCTGCCAAATGTCTTCTTTTTGCTGTGAAAGTGCGCTGTTATCCCCACGAAACATTATTGTTGGGTGAATGCTTCGGAGGCTCATTGGCTCCCATGTCCCCGGATTAAAATTTTCACTAATGAAAGGATTAATCCGGATGGGATGAGCTTCCTTAACAACACCATTTCGTCGTCGTGCTAACAACTTGAGTGGTCGCTTGAACAAACTAGTTGTTCAAGCAACACAACTCTTCTAGTTGGTTAGCCGCGGAAGAGACGACGGATGGATCACCGGTTTTTGTGTTTGTCTTCGGGGTCCATGATTATACAATATATATTCATACACACACATGCATAATCAAAACAAATAAGAACATGCTCAGATCTGGACATAAAGTTAAAATAACTTTATACCTCACGATCTTCTACCGTATGTCCTATCCTTCTCGTGGATGACGTGTGGACGAAGATCCTCCACGAGTAGAAGCCTTCTAGATCGCTTTCTTCTCTACCTTGTCCGCTGCGAACAAAGAGAAGAACTAGCAAATACCTCTCCTATCTAGAACCGGCCACCAAATTAGGGAATTTGGTGCAACCGCCGGCCAAGGAGCAATGGATGATGCGCCGGCCAACTTCAAGAAGAGTTGCCGCTGGCCACTTTTGAGAATAGGGAGGAGGAAGAGAACCGGCCACCAATGGGAGGAGAACCGCCGGCAAAGGAAGAAGAGAGTGGCTAAGATGAAGGGCGCCGGCCAAGGAATGATTGAAGGAGGTGGGCGCCGGCAACAATTTTGGATGAAGATGGTTGCGCCACCCTAGCTCAAACCCTAGCCCACTATCCAAGAGCCAAACCCTAATTCCAATTCTAAACCTTGATCATTCTTGCCGCCCAACCCTAAGCATCTATTTATAGAATAGGGCTTAAGCCTCCTTTAATCTCCACCGTCGGATCTAGGGATTTAATCTCCACCGTCGGATCTAGGGTTTTATCCCAACCGTCGGATCTAGGGTTTAATCCCAACCATCGGATCTAGGATTTCATCCCAACCGTCGGATCTAAGGTTTCATCCCAACCGTCGGATATAGGGTTTTATCCCAACCGTCGGATCTAAGGAGTTAATCCCAACCGTCGATTCTAGGATTTCATCCTAACCATCGAATCTAGGGATTTAATCCCAACCGTTGGTTCTAGGGTTTCATCCAACCACCGGATCTAGGGATTTAATCCCAACCGTTGGTTCTAGGTTTTGTTTTACATTCTTGGATCTAGACTTCATAAGGATTATATTAGGCTACGATAGGGACCATAAGGAGGAGTTGGTTCTTGGCCACCCGATGGATCGGAACCACACAAACTTGATCGATCAATGATGTTCCATTCCACTAGAGGATCATCATTGAACTACCTCACCAACCCCCATAAATCAATATGGGCTCCATATATTATTTGTACATTAATCTCCCCGTGTTTAAGATATCGAATGTCCGTCAATTAATTGATTTACTGACCATCAATTAATTAACATCTATTTCCTCGAGTAGTACCACTCAACCTTATCATCATGTTGACTAAGTCAACCAGCTGGGTTTACATGATGAACCTTATGAGCTCCTCAAGGGGTCATCATCAACCTAATATATAGGACACGGTTTCCTCCTATAATCAACGGCACACCATGTAAATAATTTTATTTCCCAACTTACCGGGCATATTGATTTAATCCATCTAAATCTCACCCACTGGTAAATCAAAGAAATAAATACTAAGTACATGTGCCCGTTATTATATCGGGATTAAGAGCATGTACAACATAATATCCGAGGTCCGATTCAATTATGTAGTCGATTAAATTGAATCACCTCTATGTCGGTCCTACTCAATACACCTAAGTGTACTAGTGTAACTCTATGTTCAAGATAAAACAATACCAAGCTACACTACAACCATGCCAATGGTTTGTCCAAAATCATCTTGGTTGTGAGCCTTTACTTATATTTTACAAGGTACTGATAACATGATCTTCTGTGCCACACCAAGCACCATGTTATCTACAATGTAAAATATTAGACAATATGCACACATATATAATGAATATATAAAATGCAAACAATGATCATGTGATTCTTATTTCAAAATAAAATGTTCATACAAAAAGAGCTAGACTTTCAGTATACATTCCAACAATCTCCCACTTATACTAAAAGACTAAGTCGTCATCACTCTGTCATACATCTGATCCCCATGTCCTCCACATGCCTATCAAACGCTTTCACTGGAAGGGCCTTAGTGAATGGATCCGCCAGGTTATCCTCTGATGCAATCTTGGCGACAGCAACTTCTCCTCGCTTTACGATCTCTCTTATGAGGTGGTACTTGCGCTCTATGTGTTTACTCGCCTTATGGGCTCGTGGTTCCTTCGAGTTTGCAACTGCACCACTATTATCACAATAAATTGTGATAGTTCTGGGCAAACCAGGAATCACATCCAAGTCCATCAAGAAGTTCCTGAGCCATCTGACTTCCTTTTGCCTCGGAGGCGCAACATACTACCTTCCATGGTAGAGTCCGCCATGCATTTACGCTGACACTCCTCCATGCTATGGCTCCACCTCCAAAAGTAAACACAAACCCGAGGTAGACTTACTCTTGTCCCTATCGATTGGAAATCGAATCCGTGTAACCCACAGGGACTAATTGATCTGCCCGGTAAACCAGCATATAATCCCTAGTCCTTCTCAGGTACTTCAATATATGCTTTACCGCAGTCCAATGTCCCTGTCCAGGATTACTCTGATATCTGCTAACCATGCCCACGGCAAAGCAGATATCCGGTCTCGTACATAGCATGGCATACATAAGGCTTCCTACTGCCGAAGCATAAGGAACCGCCTTCATGTCCTCTATCTCCTTTGATGTTCTGGGACACATCTCTTTAGATAAAGGAACTCCATGTCTAAAAGGTAGAAAACCTTTCTTGGAGTTCTGCATGCTAAAACGAGCAAGGATAGTGTCAATGTATGAAGCTTGAGACAAGCACAACATCCTTTTCTTGCGATCCCTTATAACTTTGATCCCAAGGATGTGTCCCACTTCTCCCAAGTCCTTCATGTCAAACTGTTTGGACAACCATACCCTTACATCTGATAACACTTTGATATTGTTGCCAACTAATAAAATGTCATCTACGTATAGTACAAGAAACACCACTACATTTCCGTCACATCTCTTGTATACACAAGGCTCATCCGGACTTTGAATAAATCCATATGACTGGATTACCTCATCAAAGCGGATGTTCCAAGATCTAGAAGCTTGCTTCAATCCATAAATGGACCGATTAAGCTTACATACAAGATGCTCTTTGCCTTTAGCAATGAACCCCTCTGGTTGGCGCATATAGATGTTCTCCTCAAGACTTCCGTTAAGGAAAGCTGTCTTGACATCCATCTGCCAAATCTCATAATCCATATGAGCAGCTATAGATAAGAGAATCCGGATAGACTTAAGCATAGCTACCGGCGAAAAGGTCTCCTCATAATCGATACCCTCTTTCTGAGTATACCCTTTCGCAACAAGCCTAGCTTTGAAGGTTTCAACCTTCCCGTCTACTCCTCTCTTTCTCTTGTAGATCCACTTGCATCCAATGGTTTTTACACCATCGGGTGGCTCTACTAGCTCCCAGACCTGATTAGAATCCATAGATTCTATCTCTGAATTCATCGCTTTTTGCCAAGATACTGCATCTCTATCTTGGATTGCCTCGTCATATGTCCAGGGATCAGGTTCATGTTCACCAGGGACTAAGTCCGAAGACTCTCCCAAAAACATGAATCTGTCGGGTTGTCTAACAACCCTCCCACTACGACGAGGTGCCTCCTGTGTATGCTTTGTGACACGCGGTGCAGTGACTTGTGGTGTCTCCTCTTGTACCGGTGGTACTGAAGTCGGGACTTCCCCTGTCATCTCCTCAAGAACAATCCTACTCGTGGGCTTGTGATTCATCACATAGTCTTCCTCTAGAAACCTGGCATTCGTACTCACGATCACCTTCTGATCTCGAGGACTATAGAATAAACCACCCTTCGTTCCCTTAGGGTAGCCAACAAACAAGGGCACTTCTGTACGAGATTCCAACTTACCAGTATCTCCCTTCAGCACATGTGCTGGACTATCCCAAATCCGAATATGTCTTAGACTAGGCTTTCACCCAGTCCACAACTCTGTGGGAGTAGAGGGTACTGACTTAGATGGAATCAAGTTCAGAATGTGTGCTGCTGTTTCTAGAGCAAACCCCCAGAACGAATCAGGTAACTCAGAATAACTCATCATCGATCTGACCATCTCCATAAGAGTCCTATTCCTTCGCTCCGCTACACCATTCTGCTGGGGTGTGCCAGGTGCAGACAATTGGGATTGAATCCCAGCCTCTGATAAGTAACTCCTAAACTCTCCCAAGAGGTACTCGCCACCACGATCAGATCGTAATGTCTTGATACTTTTACCTTGACGGTTCTCCACATCAGCCTTGAATTCTTTGAACTTGTCAAAGCATTGGACTTGGCGCATCAAGTAAATGTATCCATACCTTGAATAATCGTCTATAAATGAGATGAATTATTCAAAGCCACCTCTTGCCTGGATAGACATAGGACCACACAAATCAGAATGAACCAATTCTAACACATCTTTGGCTCTATACCCCTTGGCCTTAAAAGGCCTCTTGGTCATTTTACCTTCCAAGCAAGATTCGCAGGTTGGGAGATCCTCCACCACTAATGAACCCAAAGGTCCATCAGCTATCAACCTTTGAATTCTGCTTAGGTTAATATGACCAAGCCTTAGATGCCAAAGATATGTTTGGTTCATTTGCGAAGGTTCTTTTCTCTTATTAGACTTAGAAGATGAGTTATTTACTTCTATTTGCATCGTGGGAGTTTTTAGTTCAATAGAATATAAATTGCCAACCAATGTACCAGAACAGATAATCTCCCTATTCCTTTTTATAACCACCTTGTCATTAAAAGAAACAGAATATCCATCCAAAAACAATTTAGAAACTGAAATTAAATTCTTTCTAAAAGTAGGTACATAAAGACAATTTCTTAAAACCAAAAATTTATTCCTATCAAAAGATAAATAAACGTCTCCCACTGCAATAGCCGCCACCTTTGAAGCATTGCCCATGAAGACGGTAATCTCTCCCTCAGCTAGTCGTCGGGTTTCCTGGAACCCCTGCAAGGAATTGCAGACATGGTCAGTGGCTCCTGTATCTACACACCAGGCACTGGTAGATAACACTGCTAAACATGTTTCAACAACTAAACAAGAAGATATACCTTTGTTCTTTCGGTGAGGACAGTCCGCCTTCCAATGTCCAGTCTGCTTGCAAGTGAAGCACTTGCCTTTCGGCTTCTTCACTCCTGCCTGAGGTCCTGTTTACACCTTCTTCGCTCCACCTTGTTTCTTCTTACCTTTGATTTAGAGGAAGAAACCTTCCGAGCGACCATGGCTTGAGAACTCGATGAAAAAAGCCCCTCTGCCGGAGTTCACGAAGCTCCGCCAACGAATACAACCTTTTGTTCATGTTGTAGTTGGAATCGCTCAAAACTCCTAGAGGCGGAGAATGATATCGACCTGGGTTTCCCCATCGATCTCATCTCCTAGGACTTCCATCTCATTAAGATGAGCCATCATCTTGAGAACATGATCCCTAACGGGTGTTCCCTCGATCATGGAGGTCGTCATCAAGTTTCTCATAGCCTCCTGCCTAGCCGCCCTACTCTGATGTCCGAAAAGTTCCTTGAGATTGAACATCATGTCATAAGCTGTGGCTATGGTCTGATGCTGATGTTGCAGCACATTTGACATAGATGCCAAAATGTAACACCGCGCCATCTCATCTGCCTTAACCCATTTCTTATAACGTTCTATCTCCTTTTCATCAGAGTCATCTGAGGGCTTAGAAGGACAGACCTCGAAGAGTACAAATTTGTACTCTTCCACAGTTAAGACAATATCCAGGTTTCTTTTCCAATCAATGTAGTTTGGACCAGTAAGTTTGTTTTCTTTTAAAATCACAGTAAGTGGGTTAAAAGCCATTTGAAAATCCTAAAAATCACAATGATCAAAATATTAGATTTCAAATATTATTGATTCCTCAAAACAATAAAATCCCAAAATCAACCAACACCTCAAAACACCGAGAATATCGCATGACACGATCGTGTGGACATATACGAATTCCACATTTGTAAGAGGAGGTTTTACCCATTAATTTTATTATCTTGTCAACCTTACTTTTTGACAAATAAAATTAATAGTTGGTTCCTCTTTAGCCCTACAAATAAAAGCAGTGACTCCGATGGGGAGGATACCTTTATTTGTATCTAAGTGTGCATCATTACACGGTACTAAGGGAATTATTTCGGATTATGTGCCTTACCGATGGGGAAGTACACACGCTCCTAAATAATTTCCTATAACTATTATTTGACCTAGTGATCCGCAAACAAACCCATCTGATGGGGAGGAAGGCACTCAAAGCCAACGCGCAAGTTTATTGCATCACACGTCAAATTGTAATGGAGGCTGCGGGAATTAATTAAAATATCCCTCTCCCACTTAGTAAATTGCAATCGAGCAATTTTAAACATACACAACATGCATATAAAACAAATAAGCAATAAATATGGAAAAAATAGAATTTTTCCAACTATTATGGCATTGTCCTCCAATATGCATCCCGTCGTGTCGCCACCTCGTCCGCTCCATCTTTTCCCGTGCGCAAGTCACCAAAGAGTTTTGAGCCGAGATAAATCATTTTATTTACATCCATCGATCCTATACTCCACAAAAGAGTGTACAAATAATCTAGATCGAAAGTAAACTAAAATGATCGGCTAAACAATGCCGTATTTAATTACAAAAATTAAATACTAATCTAGCCTCGTCAACCCCGAGGATTCAAATAATAAATTTTTTTCACACATCCATTCACATACACACACATGGCCATAATAGTCGGATCTTATGCCTGCAACCAAAGAGTTAAACTACGCATATCCTACTATTATCCGGCACATATAATATATGAAAAATGCATAAAAAATTAACCGAATCCTAAACACACAAAACCGGAAACCGATGGCTCTGATACCAATTGTTGGGTGAATGCTTCGGAGACTCATTGGCTCCCATGTCCCCGGATTAAAATTTTCACTAATGAAAGGATTAATCCGGATGGGATGAGCTTCCTTAACAACACCATTTCGTCGTCATGCTAACAACTTGAGTGGTCGCTTGAACAAACTAGTTGTTCAAGCAACACAACTCTTCTAGTTGGTTAGCCGCGGAAGAGACGACGGATGGATCGCCGGTTTTTGTGTTTGTCTTCGGGGTCCATGATTATACAATATATATTCATACACACACATGCATAATCAAATCAAATAAGAACATGCTCAGATCTGTACATAAAGTTAAAATAACTTTATACCTCACGATCTTCTACCGTATGTCCTATCCTTCTCATGGACGACGTGTGGACGAAGATCCTCCACGAGTAGAAGCCTTCTAGATCGCTTTCTTCTCTACCTTGTCCGCTGCGAACAAAGAGAAGAACTAGCAAATACCTCTCCTATCTAGAACCGGCCACCAAATTAGAGAATTTGGTGCAACCGCCGGCCAAGGAGCAATGGATGATGCGTCGGCCAACTTCAAGAAGAGTTGTCGCCGGCCACTTTGGAGAATATGGAGGAGGAAGAGAACTGGCCACCAATGGGAGGAGAACCGCCGGCAAAGGAAGAAGAGAGTGGCTAAGATGAAGGGCACCGGCCAAGGAATGATTGAAGGAGGTGGGCGCCGGCAACAATTTTGGATGAAGATGGTTGCCGCCCACCCTAGCTCCAAACCCTAGCCGCCCACTATCCAAGAGCCAAACCCTAATTCCAATTCTAAACCTTGATCATTCTTGCCGCCCAACCCTAAGCATCTATTTATAGAATAGGGCTTAAGCCTCCTTTAATCTCCACCGTCGGATCTAGGGATTTAATCTCCACCGTCGGATCTAGGGTTTTATCCCAACCGTCGGATCTAGGGTTTAATCCCAACCATCGGATCTAGGATTTCATCCCAACCGTCGGATCTAAGGTTTCATCCCAACCGTCGGATCTAGGGTTTTATCCCAACCGTCGGATCTAAGGATTTAATCCCAACCGTCGATTCTAGGATTTCATCCTAACCATCGGATCTAGGGATTTAATCCCAACCGTTGGTTCTAGGGTTTCATCCAACCACCGGATCTAGGGATTTAATCCCAACCGTTGGTTCTAGGTTTTGTTTTACATTCTTGGATCTAGACTTCATAAGGATTATATTAGGCTACGATAGGGACCATAAGGAGGAGTTGGTTCTTGGCCACCCGATGGATCGGAACCACACAAACTTGATCCATCAATGATGTTCCATTCCACTAGAGGATCATCATTGAACTACCTCACCAACCCCCATAAATCAATATGGGCTCCATATATTATTTGTACATTAATCTCCCCGTGTTTAAGATATCGAATGTCCGTCAATTAATTGATTTACTGACTATCAATTAATTAACATCTATTTCCTCGAGTAGTACCACTCAACCTTATCATCATGTTGACTAAGTCAACCAGCTGGGTTTACATGATGAACCTTATGAGCTCCTCAAGGGGTCATCATCAACCTAATATATAGGACACGGTTTCCTCCTATAATCAACGGCACACCATGTAAATAATATTATTTCCCAACTTACCGGGCATATTGATTTAATCCATCTAAATCTCACCCACTGGTAAATCAAAGAAATAAATACTAAGTACATGTGCCCCTTATTATATCGGGATTAAGAGCATGTACAACATAATATCCGAGGTCCGATTCAATTATGTAGTCAGTACTAAATTGAATCACCTCTATGTCGGTCCTACTCAATACACCTAAGTGTACTAGTGTAACTCTATGTTCAAGATAAAACAATACCAAGCTACACTACAACCATGCCAATGGTTTGTCCAAAACCATCTTGGTTGTGAGCCTTTACTTATATTTTACAAGGTACTGATAACATGATCTTCTGTGCCACACTAAGCACCATGTTATCTACAATGTAAAATATTAGACAATATGCACACATATATAATGAATATATAAAATGCAAACAATGATCATGTGATTCTTATTTCAAAATAAAATGTTCATACAAAAAGAGCTAGGCTTTCAGTATACATTCCAACAGTTATCCTACACACAAAAGTATACAGAGCAAATCTCTGAACCAAGAAATAGGAAATGCATGGAAACAAAGTAAAATATGCATGAAACCAACATAAAATGAGATTCCACGCTTGGAAGAGGGAAGATGAGGACTCACTTGAACTCCCACCTCTGTGTCTCCAATGCCAGGATGACCAGAAGGGCTATCCTGATTTTAGGACTTTCGTGGCAATGACAAACTTCTTAGCAATACGTAACTGAAACGAAGTATTATCAAGTGATATTTGCAATCAAAGCAAAATAAATATGTTCTAGAAATTCACTAAGTTAGCTCCTCGTACTCGTGCTAAGTGAATCTTCTTAGGGGATACTCGTTCCATGGTGAGTTAAGTCATCATCCTATAGCTTTCCTAAGGTCTCCGGCTCTTAGGCAATTACCTGCCCAAAGCGAGGGACATTCCCTAGATCTAGCACAAAGTCTTAAAGACTTGCTCGGCATTGAGAGAAATTGGTAGGTGTTTCCCTAGTAATCTAACTCGATCTTAAAGGGGCATATAAGCATTTCCACCCACGACAACTATTTTTTTATCCCTCATAATCTCTTTTTCTTCTTTCTTTTCTTTTTTTTCTTTTCTCTCTTTTATTGCTCGGCTCACTGGGATTTTGATTTTTTCGAATGGGCTTACATAATCCGAGCATCTCCAGTAACTAAAATGCTACCTAGTTTTAGTTTTCCCGATCGTGCTGCACCATCGATTTTTTGCCTCGCAACCACATCTTTTCTTCCGCGACACCTTCTCCACGCGACGTCGTTCGGTTTCTTCTTCTCCCGCGAGCCTTCTCTTCCTCGTGTCTACCGCACCCATAGGACCGTCGTCTTCTTCTTCCTTTCATTCGCAGCCACAGAATCACCGCGTCTCTTTCTCCCCCCCCCCCCCCACACCGCAGCTCGCAGTCACCAACGCCGCCGCCCGAGCCCTTGCGGTCGGCCACTCCTCTGCAAGCACCAGCAACCTTTCTCCCTTCCCGTTGCCCAGGTCGCCGTGGGTGCCCTCTTCATCGCAGCTTGGTCAGCCTCCCACGCTCAACACCGCGTGCCCTCCTCTTCCAGCGTCGGCCATCCTCCAGCCAGCCTCCGACGCCATGATCTTCAATTTCGGTGTAGGGTTTTGTTGGGGGGTCTTGTGGTGAGACATGGGCAGTGGTCAGCAGGTTGACAGGAGGGATGGAGAAGTGGTCGGCTGTGAACAGGGTTGAGTCGGCTGGGAGGGGGTGGCTCGGTTATGGGCTGTGAATTGGAGTGTTGGCCGGTTGAGAGGGATGTGAAGTTTTATTTGGGGGTGTCGTGCGGCTAGTGTTGGAGGTGGTCGTGCAAAGTGGGTTGTGAAGGTTGTGAACAGCTGTGGGTGGGCAGTGCATGGTTGTGAGTCGGAGTTGTGGTCGATTAGGGGCTGTAAATTGGGAGTTTGCATGGCTGTGGTGGCGGTGAGTGAGAGGAGAGACTGGATTAGCTGTGAATGGGGTAATTTGGGGTTTTTGCCGGCTTTGAATGGGTTAGATAATTTGTGAAATTAGGAGTTGATTTGGGAAAGAATTATATTTCAATATGGCAGTGAGTGATCGTTTAGGTGGATAGTTTAATCCATTAGGTTTGGACTTGCTATTAGGGTTGGCAACATAGTCTGAGTATATTATATTTTATGCAAGTTTCGGTCACGAGACAGGTCCACGGGCGTGAAGATTTCATTTTTTTTTAGCATTTTATCAGGCGGGTATTTTGACGTATCTTTTAGATATTGTCATATTGATATGCTTAGTTGGTTATAGCTTACAATAATTTTTATGTTTTATCTGCCTTGTATGTCACCGTGCCATACATGATACATGAATTGCTATCTTAGTCGATACTATCTTGATACATGCACTTGATTAGCTTTTAGATATACCTTCCCTATTTTACCTAAGTCATTGATATGTAACCATTTGGTTGTGCATATTATTCGGAGACACATTTTGGTTGGTGTTACATGCTTTAGTATCATGCACCATCTTGCATGATTGCATGCTGGCTGGAGGGAGTTCCTTTGTAGTTGAGCCCGCAGCCAGTTACATGATCTGCACACATAGCCACTCATGGATTAGTGGTACATCAGGAGGGTGTGTGAAGTAGCTCTGTCAGGCTCCGCTAGTCCGCTAATGGGTAGCGATGAGGCGACATGGTAGCGGGTAGGGATCCCTCCTCTAGTCTACGACATCGGGAGATGAGAGCATTGCTCCCCCACTCTATTTGGGGTAGGAGGATAGGTGTACTCCGACAGTATCCTATCCACTCGATCACTCAGGAGCAGTGATGGCAGAGTGCACAGTTGTCATAGCCCTACCCACTCGGCTTCACCATCGTGTGTGAAGCGGCTGACTGACGTCAGGGGTGACCATGTTATTTTGGATTTAAACCGTTCCTGTACGAGATAATTACGGGGATAAAATAAATAGGCTTTTGTGGAATCTATTTAAGGGAGTTAATAGGCGACATTAACCTAAAGTCTCAAATACCTAAACCTAGGTTTAGTTTTCCCGATCCTGCCGCACCGTTGGTTTTTCCCCTCACGACCACATCTTTTCTTCCGCGACACCTTCTCCACGCGATGCCGTTCGATTTCTTCTTCTCCTGCGCGCCTTCTCTTCCTCGCGTCCGCGGCCACAAGACCGCCGTCTTCTTCTTCCTCGCGTTCGCAACCACAAGACCACTACGCCTCTTTCTCTCCCCCCCCCCCCGCCCCCCGCGCCGCAGCAAGCCTCCGTCGCAACCCGCAGTCACCGACACCACGGCCTGAGCCCTTGCGGTCGACCACTTCTCCGCAAGCGCCGACAAACTTTCACTATTCCCAGTGCCCAGGACGCCGCGGGTGCCCTCTTCACCGTAGCTCGGTCAGCCTCTCATGCTCAACACCGCGCGCCCTCCTCTGCCAGCGCCGGCCGTCCTTCGCCGTCGTGATCGGCCCGCATCGAGGGAATACCACTGAGCAAGTGCAGGTATACCTAGTTTGGTAGTTTCTCTTCTTCAATTTCGGTGTAGGGTTTTGTTGGGGGGTCTTGTGGTAAGACATGGGCAGTGGTCGGCAGGTTGATAGGAGGGATGGAGAAGTGGTCGGCTGTGAACAGGGGTTGAGTCGGCTGGGAGGGGGTGGCTCGGTTATGGGCTGTGAAGTGGAGTGTTGGCCGGTTGAGAGGGCTGTGAAGTTTTATTTGGGGGTGTCGTGCGGCTGGTGTTGGAGGTGGTCGTGCAAAGTGGGTTGTAAAGGCTGTGAACAGCTGTGGGTGGGCAGTTCACGGTTGTGAGTCAGAGTTGTGGTCGATTAGGGGCTGTAAATTGGGGGTTTGCATGGTTGTGGTGGCGGTGAGTGAGAGGAGAGACTGGATTGGCTGTGAATGGGCTAATTTAGGGTTTTGGCCGGCTGTGAATGGGTTAGATAATTTGTGAAATTAGGAGTTGATTTGGGAAAGAATTATATTTCGATACGGTAGTGAGTGATCGTTTAGGTGGATAGTTTAATCCATTAGGTTTGGACTTGCTATTTGGGTTGGCAACATAATCTGAGTATATTATGTTTTATGAAGGTTTTGGTCACGAGACAAGTCCACAGGCAAGAAGATTTCATTTTTTTCGAGCATTTTATCAGGCGGGTATTTTGACGTATATTTTAGATATTGTCATATTGATATGCTTAGTTGGTTATAGCTTGCAATAATTTTTATGTTTTATCTGCCTTGTAGGTCACTTTGCCATACATGATACATGCATTGCTATCTTAGTCGATACTCTCTTGATACATGCACTTGATTAGCTTTTAGATATACCTTCCCTATTTTACCTAGGTCATTGATATGTACCCATTTGGTTGTGCATATTATTCGGAGACATATTTTGGTTGGTGTTACATGCTTTAGTGTCATGCACCATCTTGCATGATTGCATGCTGGCTGGATGGGGTTCCTTTGTAGTTGATCCCGCAACCAGTTACATGATCTGCACACACAGCCACTCATGGGTTAGTGGTACATCAGGAGGGTGTCTACAGTAGCTCTGTCAGGCTCCGCTGGTCCGCTCATGGGTAGCGGTGAGGTGGCATGGTAGTGGGCTAGGATCCCTCCTCTGGTCTACGACACCGAGAGATGAGAGCATTGCTCCCCCACTCTGTTTGGGGTAGGAGGATAGGTGTACTCCGACAGCATCTTTTCCACTCGGTCACTCAGAAGCAGTGATGGCAGAGTGTACAGTTGTCATAGCCCTACCCACTCAGCTTCACCATCGCGTTTGAAGCGGCTGATTGGCGTCAAAGGTGACCATGTCATTTGCATCGCATGAATATTGCATGGATGACATTTGTATTGTGTTTGCTGCATTTTGGTTGCTGCCTTGGATGTTGCATATAATTGACATGCATATAGGATACATTTTTGTATTTGGTCTGACGACCTTATTTCTACTAGTATGGCTTATACTCCTATGACAAGATAGGAGATTCAGGTAAGTATAGTCTTTCTGCATTTCTTTCTTGCATTTCCTATTATTGATTAGGAGACGGTACTGGCATGATTATTATTGTTAGATATATCTTACTATGTATATCAACTATTATCCGTTGAGTTCATTAAAATTACCCCATTGCTTTATATCTTTTTTCAGGATGAAACTACCAGGAGAGTCCAGCTGCCAATCCCCCTCGTCGAAATGGATTTGTTTTTGTTGGTCTTATGGTTTCAGTTTTTGACTAGAAGAAATGTGTAGGACTTGTGTTTTGGTTATGTACTTGTGGATGTTTTGGTGATATTTGTTAAGTCCGTATGGACTTCTATTTGGACTTTTATTCGGTTGGTTTTGGTTGAGTATTCTTGCTCAGATGGCAGAAGGGGTAAGTCTAGATATTGTAGACTTTTGTTATTTACTTTGATTGTTGGCCTGAGGCCTATTTATGACCTGCATGTGTGGTTTTTGTTCCGGTCATATTGATCGATGTATAGTAGACCATATGGGCCTTGTATGCAAGTTTCGTATTGTCACCCGTACAGGGGAGATGCTGCCAAATTTTTGTCTGGCGGGGACTCCCCCGGGGTGTGACATAGGGTCACCTGTGCATTCCAAAGTACTAGACTACTGAGATGAATCATAACTAGGTATGTACTAGACTCTCCCTTTCAGAATGTTCGACATGTGTAGGTGTAAAAATAAAAGCTAACCAGTGCAAGCATAGAACATTCATTAGAGCAAATAAAATAAAATACCATGAGATAAATAAAGTTAAGCTACCTATGGGAACAACTCATGAAAGTAACTTTTTAAAAAATACTACTGAGGTAGCTTAAAGATAGCCAAGACTAAGTGCAGGAAGAAGCTAAACACACTATGCATGAATAAATGAATGCAAACTAAAATGCAAATATTAGGAAAGAAACCACAACTAGAAATAAAACAAAACTTGGGGTTCCCCCCAGACTTAAGTGAAGCATACCTCTAGTATAGTGGACGAGGTGGAAAGTCTGGTAGCCTTGACATCTCGGGATCCTGGGAGAATCTGCTGTTGAGCCGTTGATGCCACATGTATATGTGATCGATTTGAGAGCTGGTGGATGCAGCGGCTGTTCGGTGCTCCTCCTCCCTAGACCACTGTGCCTGCTGGGCTCGCATATGCTACCGCATCTCCTGGTGGTAGGCGGCCTTCGCCTGGCGATGGGTAGCCCCCTCCTGGAAGTAGATGCAGGCCTCATCGTAGAACTCATCGGTGCACTAGAAGTGCTCCTGGAAGACCTAAAACTCCGCCTGCGCATAGGCGCTCTGCTCCTCCCATCGTTGCCTCTATGTCTGCTGCTCGGCATATATGTCGTCGAGGCACGATTGGAATACCAAAAAATCATAGGCAGATGTACTTGCATCCTGCTCAAAAGTAGAAAAAGGTGGTGGTGCAGGTGCAGACTCATTTCGACATGGACTAGGTGGGCTCCTATTCATGTGTGGACTGGAGGGAGTGTGATGCAAAGGGGGAGAGATGGGCACCGATGTGGATGGTCTCTCATATGGCGGGGACTCCACTATCAGGTCTAAGAACCAGTTGGCGCGTGTGGTGATGGTGGTATGATCAGGTTGGGGAGCCTAAGGGTCGTAAGGTTTTTCCTTACAAAGCATAAGGAGTGTCCCTCTCTTACAATCATCTTCATGGCCATACACACTCCCAGGTCGATCATAGGGCTCCCCTCTATGCTATCTAGTACAGTGTAGTCGTACCCCATCCTATTGCAAATGTGGGTAAGCAGCCCCCCCCCCAACATTAATCTCTCCTCTTGCTGCTTTGCCCATTTTCACTAAGTGTCTAATGAAATGGGACCCTACATCGATGCTACTTTTTTCTTGTAGCATGTCCCATAGGCAAAGCAGCTCACTAGCTCTCACTACACTGTCACTCTCCCCACGATCAGAAATAGTGCTTTCCATGATTCGGTGGAGGTATCAGAGAATGGGGTTTTGGAGGCGTGATGCTTTGGCCCTCGAAGAGTCATAAGCGTTCTCTCCTGTCAATTTGGTCTAAAAGATTAGAGAGTTAAACCCAATAGGAGTTCTTCTCTCTCCCCCACTCGGCAAGCCAAAGCATGAGTTCCATTGGTGTAGTGTCCATTCATGCTCAATATTAAATATCCTAAAGGTAATCCTACCCTCTCTGCTCTCTCTACTCGTTAAAACTTCAGCTTCTAAAGAACTTAAAAATTCTAAAACTACCCTAGGGTAGGTTGGGTGTCTTATCACCATTATCTCTCCCCACCCTATTTTTGCTAATAGGGCTTGAATGTCACCCAACAACCCTAAGGACTCTAGTAAATCTTCATCAAGATACCTAGTTGTAGTGATTTTACGAGTAGAAAGTATGTTATATCATCCCTATGCTCATTTTTGCGAAAAAGAAGGGTTGTGTAGGTTTTGCCCGGAAGCTCTAATACCAATTGAAGGGATTTCCCTTGTCGAGTCCGTGAGAGGAAACTTCGCTTCCCCTTCACCTCGGTTGCTTAACCATGGTGATCCCTTCGATGTCCCCGGATTAAAAATGTAATCCTAGACAAAAGGGATTCCCAAGACAACCAAGTCATCGTCGTGCTATTCGTTTAGAGAGGTCACTTAAACAAACTAGTTGTTCAAGCGACCATCCTCTATTCTACGAGTAGCCGCGGAATAGACGATGTCCGGATCGCCGGTTTTTGTGTTTATACTCGGGATCTCAGTATTATTTAGCCTATTTACAGAAATATAACATGCTTATATTTTGAAAAACAAACACAAGCAATGAATAAAAGAGATAGAAGAATAGTTATACCTCTTGGTCTTCTAATGTATGACCCTCCTCCTTTTGGACGTCGTGTGGGCGACGATCCACCAAAAGTCAAAGCTCCTAGATCGCAAAACTTCCTTCCTTGCTTTTCCCAAGCAAGAGGAAGAAGAGAAACAATGTTTTTCTCCTTCAAAAACTCAACCAACAAAGAACTATAGAAGTTCTTGCCGCCGGCCAACTAGAAGGAGAAGAAGATGATGGAAAACTACCAAGACACCAAGGGAAACCCTATATCTTGTTTCCACCACCTAAGGAGAAGAGAGGAGAGTGTTTTGGGCGCCGGCCAAGGGCTGGGAAAGGCTGGAATAGCTGCTGGACGTTGGCCACAAGGCAAGGAAGAAGAAGGAAAACTTGCCTTATTTGGTGCCACCCTTGCTTCCAAACCCTAACCCTAATTCCAATCCTATCTCAACTAGGATTGCCCTATTCTTGCCGCCCAAGCCTTGCTCCCTTTCTATGATCATGTAATCCACGACCACTCCCCATGCCCTCCTTTTATAGAGTTAGGGATAAGTCATGAATTAATCTCCTCCATTGGTTCTAGGGATTTAATCTCAACCGTCGGATCTAGAGATTTAATCTCAACCGTCGGATCTTAGAGATTTGATCTCTACCAATGGATCTTAGAGTTTTGTTTCTATCCATTGGATCTAAGCTTCATGAGGTGTTAATAGGCTACATTAGGGACCATGAGGAGGAGTTGGGTCTTGGCCACCCATGGATCAAGCCCACATAAAGTCCGATCCACTAATGATGATCCAATCCACTAAAGGTCCATCATTGATCTACCTCACCAACCCCCATATGATAATATGGGCTCCATATATTATTTGTACATTTTCTCCCCGTGTTTAAGATCTCGAATGTCCGTCGATTAATTAATTTACTAACCATTAATTAATCAACATCTAACTCCTTGAGTAGTACCACTCAACCTTTTCATCATCTTGGGACCAAGTCCACCTGCAGGGTTTACATGATGAACCTTATGAGCTCCTCAAGGGGACATCATCATCCTAATATATAGGACACGGTTTCCTCCTATAATCAACGGCACACCATATAAATAATATCATCTCCCAACTTACCGAGTCTATCGATTTAATCTATAAATCTCGCCCATTGGTAAATCAAAGAGATGAGTACCAAGTATATGTGCCCGTTATTATATCGAGATTAAGAGCATGTACTAAATAATATCTGAGGTCCAATTCGATTATGTAGTTAGCAATAAATCGAATCACCTCTGTGTCGGTCCTGCTCAATACACAAAAAGTGCACTAGTGTGATTCTATGGTCAAGACAAACCAATACCAAATCACACTACAACCATTCCGATGGTTTGTCCAAAGTCATCTCGGTTGTGAGCCTTTACTTATACTTTACAAGGAGCCGATAACAAGATCTCCCGTGTGACACCACACACCATGTTATCTACAATGTAACGTATTAGACAATATTGCATAACCATAAAAATATGCAAACAATGATCATGTGATTCTTATTTCAAAATAAATATGTTCATACAAAAGATAGACTTTTCAGTATACATCCCTACAATCTCCCACTTATACTAAAAGACTATGCTGTCCTTATACTGCCATACATCTGATTCCCCTTCCCTCCATATGCCTATCAAAGCTCTCGCTAGAAGGGCCTTAGTGAAAGGGTCTACCAGGTCATCCTCTAATGCAATCTAGGCGACAACAACTTCTACCTCCTTTACGATTTCTCATATCAGGTGGTACTTGCACTCTATGTGTTTACTAGCCTTATGGGCTCGTGGTTCCTTCGAGTTTGCAACTGCACCATTATTATCACAATTAATTATGATAGTTCTGGGCAAACCAGGAATCACATCCAAGTCCATCAGGAAGTTCCTGAGCCACACAGCTTCTTTGGCTGCCTCATAGGCTGCCACATACTCAGCTTCCATGGTGGAGTCCGCCACGCATTTCTGTTGGGCACTCCTCCATACAATGGCTCCACCTCCCAAAGTAAACACAAACCCTGAGGTAGACTTACTATTATCCCTATCAGATTGGAAATCAGAATCCGTGTAACCCACAGGGAGTAATTGGTCTGCCTGATAAACTAGCATATAATCCCTAGTCCTTCTCAGGCACTACAATATATGCTTTCTGTGATTCAATATCACATCTGGATTACTCGATATCTGGCGACCATGCCTCACGACAAAGCAAATATACAGTCTACATAGCATACATTAGGCTTCCTCGAAGCATAAGGCGCCTATATCTCCTCTATCTCTTCAGATGATCTAGGACACATCTGCTTAGATAAAGGAACTCCATGGCTGAAGGGTAGAAAAACCCTTCTTGGAGTTTTGTATGCTAAAATGATCCAAAACCATGTCTATGTATGAAGCTTGGGATAAGCACAACAACTTTGATCCCAAGGTTGTGACCCACTTCTCCCAAGTCCTTCATATCATACTGTTTGGACGACCATACCCTTACGTCTGATAACATTTCGATGTTGTCGCCAACCACCAAAATGTCATCTACGTATAGTACAAAAATACCACTACATTTCCGTCACATCTCTGATATACACAAGACCCATCTGAACTTTGAATAAATCCATAAGACTAGATTTACTTCCTCAAAGCGGATGTCCCAAGACTTCAAAGCTTGCTTCAGTCCATTAACGGACTGATTAAGCTTATATACAATACGCTCTTTGCCCTTAGCAATGAATTCCTCTGGTTGCTTCATATAGATGTTTTCCTCAAGACTTCCATTAAGGAAAGTTGTCTTGACATCCATCTGCCATAACTCATAATCCATATGAGCTGCAGTGCATAAGAGCTCCCAGACCTGACTTGAATCCATAGATTCAATCTCAGTATTCATTGCACTTTGCCAAGATGTTGTATTTATATCTTGGATTGCCTCGTCGTATGTCTAGGGATCAGGTTCATGTTTGCTAGGGACCAAATCCGAAGATTCGTCTAAAAACATGAATCTAAGAGGCTGTCTAACAACCCTCCCACTCTGACAGTATCATCTGTGTATCCTTTGTGATATGCGGTGCAGTGACATGTGGTATATCCTCTTGTACCGGTGGTACTAAAGAAGTGACTTCCCTTTTAACTCCTCCAGAACAATTTTACTCTTGGCCTTGTGGCTTATCACATAGTCTTCCTCTAGAAATCTGGCGTTCGTGTTAACGATCACTCTCTGATCTCTAGGACTATAAAACAAGTCAGAATAACTCATCATCGATCTAATCATCTCCATAAGAGTCCTATTCCTTCGCTCTGCTACACCGTTCTGCTGGGGTGTGCCAGGTGCAGACAATTGGGATTGAATCCCAACCTCTGATAAGTAATTCCTAAACTCTCCCAAGAGGTATTAACCACTACGATCAGATCGTAGTGTCATCTTGAATAATTGTCTATGAAAAAGACAAAATATTCAAAACTACCTCTTGCCTGGATAGACATAGGACCATACGAATCAGAATGAACCAATTCCAACACATCTTTGGATCTATACCCCTTGGCCTTGAAAGGTCTCTTGGTCATCTTACCCTCCAAGCAAGATTCGTAGGTTGGGAGATCCTCCACTACTAATGAACCCAAAGGTCCATCAGCTATCAACCTTTGAATTCTGCTTAGGTTAATGTGACCAAGCCTAAGAAGCCAAAGATATGTTTGGTTCATCTTCGAAGGTTCTTTCTCCTTTTAGAATTAGAAGATGAGTTATTAACTTCAATTTGCATCGTGGGAGGTTTTGTATACAAATTTCCTTTCAATGTACCTGAACAGATATTCTCCCTATTCCTTTTTATAACAACTCTGTCATTAAAAGAAATAGAATATCCATCCATAATAATTTAGAAACTGAAACTAAATTCTTTCTAAATAAAGATACATAAAGGGAATTTTCCAGAACCTAAGTTTTATTTTTCTCAAGAGATAAATAAAACTTCTCCCACTTCAAATAGTCGCCACCTTCATGGCATTGCCCAAAAAATGGTAATCTCCCCTTTAGCTAGTCGTTGGGTTTCTGGAACGCTGAAGTGTTGCGGACATGATTAGTGGCTTTCATATCTACACAGTGCGGGTAGATAACACCGCTAATCATGTTTCAGACTAGTCAAAGGATATACCTTTGTTCTGTTTTGGGTGGGACAGTCCTTCTTCCAATGTCCATCACGCTTAAAGTACTTGCCTTTGGCTTCTTCACTCCTCCACGAGATCCTCCCACCACCTTTGCTCCACCTTGTTTCTTCTTCTTCTTGCCTTTAGAAGTAGAAACCTTTGAGCAACCATGGCTTGAGGACACTCTTGATGAGTGCATACTTGTACTCCTTAGCGGATAAGACAATATCTAGATTCTTTTCCAATCAACATTATTTGGAGTACAGTAAGTTTATTTCTTTTTGTATCATAGTAAGTGGTGAAAGTCATTTTTGAAAATCCTAAGAATCACATAGATCATTCTGTAGATTTCAAAAAATTATTGATTCATCAAACAATAAAATTTCAAAATCAACCAACACCTCTAAACACGGGAATATCGCATGCCACGATGGTGGGCGTATCTGAATTCTACATTCGTAAGAGGTTTTACCCATTAGTTTTACTATCTTGTCAACCTAACTTTTTGACAAGTAAAATTAATAGTTAGTTTCTCTTGGCCCTACAAATAAGCGGTGACTCGATGGGAGGATACTTATATTTGCATCTAAGTGTTCACCATTACGATACTAAGGGAATTATCTCGGATTATGTGCCTTACGATGTGGAAGTACACACGCTCCTAAATAATTTCCTATAACCATTATTTGACCTAGTGATCCATAAACAAACTCATCCGATGGGGAGGAAGGCACTCAGGCCGCCAGAGTTTGTTGCATCACCACGTCAGTGTAATGGGCATGAGAATTAATTAAAATGTCCCTCTCCCACTTAGTAAATTGTGGTGAGAATTTTCAAGCACACACAACATGCATATTATTACTGTAGATTTCAATAAAATTATTGATTCCTCAAACAATAAAATTTGAAATCAACCAACACCTCAAAACAAGAATATCGCATGCCACGATAGTGTGGGCGTATCTGAATTCTACATTTGTAAGAGGAGGTTTTACCCATTAATTTTATTATCTTGTCAACCTTACTTTTTGACAAATAAAATTAATAGTTAGTTCCTCTTTGGCCCTACAAATAAAAGCGTTGACTCAGATGGGAGGATACTTTTTATTTGTATCTAAGTGTGCACCATTACGATACTAAAGGGAATTATCTGGATTATGTGCCCCTTCTGGATATGGAAGTACACACGCATCTAAATAATTTCCTATAACCATTATTTGACCTAGTGATCCGTAAACAAACCCATCCGATGGGGAGGAAGGCACTCAGAGCCGACGCACAAGTTTGCTTGCATCACATGTCAAATCGTAATGGAGGTCGTGGGAATTTATAAAAATATCCCTCTCCCACTTAGTAATTTGAAATTGAGGAATTTTCCTAGCCTACGACATGCATATCAAACAAAAACAATAAATATGAAAAATAAGTTATTTTTCAACTATTATGCCTTTTGTCTTCAATATGACTCCCGTCGCATCGCCATCTCATCCGCTCCTCCTATGCCCTTTACGAGCCATTCGGAGATCCGAGTCGAGACTAAAACCTATTTTAATTTACATGCATCGATCCAATATTCCACTAGGGACTGTACATGAAATCTAGATCGAAAGTAAACTAAAATAAAGAGTGGCTAAACAATGCCGTATTTAATTTACAAAAACTAAATACTAGCCTTGTCAACCCCGAGGATTCAACAAAATAAATATTTACACACATACAATCATATACACACATATGGCCATAATCGTCGGATCTTATGCCTTTAACCAAAGAGTTAAACTACGCATATCCTACTATTATCCGACACATATAATATATGAAAAAGTGCATAAAAATTAACCGAATCCTAAACACACAAAACCGGAAACCTTGGCTCTGATACCAATTTGTAGGTTTTGCCCGGAAGCTCTGATACCAATTGAAGGGATTTCCCTTGTCGAGTCCGTGAGAGGAAACTTCGCTTCCCCTTCACCTCGGTTGCTTAACCATGGTGATCCCTTCGATGTCCCCGGATTAAAAATGTAATCCTAGACAAAAGGGATTCCCAAGACAACCAAGTCATCGTCGTGCTATTCGTTTAGAGAGGTCACTTGAACAAACTAGTTGTTCAAGCGACCATCCTCTATTCTACGAGTAGCCGCGGAATAGACGATGTCCGGATCGCCGGTTTTTGTATTTATACTCGGGATCTCAGTATTATTTAGCCTATTTACAGAAATATAACATGCTTATATTTTGAAAAACAAACACAAGCAATGAATAAAAGAGATAGAAGAATAGTTATACCTCTTGGTCTTCTAATGTATGACCCTCCTCCTTTTGGACATCGTGTGGGCGACGATCCACCAAAAGTCAAAGCTCCTAGATCGCAAAACTTCCTTCCTTGCTTTTCCCAAGCAAGAGGAAGAAGAGAAACAATGTTTTTCTCCTTCAAAAACTCAACCAACAAAGAACTATAGAAGTTCTTGCCGCCGGCCAACTAGAAGGAGAAGAAGATGATGGAAAACTACCAAGACACCAAGGGAAACCCTATATCTTGTTTCCACCACCTAAGGAGAAGAGAGGGGAGTGTTTTGGGCACCGACCAAGGACTGGGAAGGGCTGGAATAGCTGCTGGACGTTGGCCACAAGGCAAGGAAGAAGAAGGAAAACTTGCCTTATTTGGTGCCACCCTTGCTTCCAAACCCTAACCCTAATTCCAATCCTATCTCAACTAGGATTGCCCTATTCTTGCCGCCCTCCCTCTCTATGATCATGTAATCACGACCACTCCCCATGCCCTCCTTTTATAGAGTTAGGGATAAGTCATGAATTAATCTCCTCCATTGGTTCTAGGGATTTAATCTCAACCGTCGGATCTAGAGATTTAATCTCAACCGTCGGATCTTAGAGATTTGATCTCTACCAATGGATCTTAGAGTTTTGTTTCTATCCATTGGATCTAAGCTTCATGAGGTGTTAATAGGCTACATTAGGGACCATGAGGAGGAGTTGGGTCTTGGCCACCCATGGATCAAGCCCACATAAAGTCCGATCCACTAATGATGATCCAATCCACTAAAGGTCCATCATTGATCTACCTCACCAACCCCCATATGATAATATGGGCTCCATATATTATTTGTACATTTTCTCCCCGTGTTTAAGATCTCGAATGTCCGTCGATTAATTAATTTACTAACCATTAATTAATCAACATCTAACTCCTTGAGTAGTACCACTCAACCTTTTCATCATGCCGGACCAAGTCCACCTGCAGGGTTTAC
Organism: Wurfbainia villosa; assembly: GCA_025175895.1. Classification (NCBI taxonomy): domain Eukaryota; kingdom Viridiplantae; phylum Streptophyta; class Magnoliopsida; order Zingiberales; family Zingiberaceae; genus Wurfbainia; species Wurfbainia villosa. The sequence goes on from CM046006.1 coordinate 41,434,747, forward strand.
ATGATGAACCTTATGAGCTCCTCAAGGGGACATCATCATCCTAATATATAGGACACGGTTTCCTCCTATAATCAACGGCACACCATATAAATAATATCATCTCCCAACTTACCGAGTCTATCGATTTAATCTATAAATCTCGCCCATTGGTAAATCAAAGAGATGAGTACCAAGTATATGTGCTCGTTATTATATCGGGATTAAGAGCATGTACTAAATAATATCTGAGGTCCGATTTGATTATGTAGTCAGCAATAAATCGAATCACCTCTGTGTCGGTCCTACTCAATACACACAAAGTGCACTAGTGTGATTCTATGGTCAAGACAAACCAATACCAAATCACACTCCAACCATTCCGATGGTTTATCCAAAGTCATCTCGGTTGTGAGCCTTTACTTATACTTTACAAGGAGCCGATAACAAGATCTCCCGTGTGACACCACACACCATGTTATCTACAATGTAACGTATTAGACAATATTGCATAACCATAAAAATATGCAAACAATGATCATGTGATTCTTATTTCAAAATAAAGATGTTAATACAAAAGATAGACTTTTCAGTATACATCCCTACAGGTTGGAAGAGCATTACCCTCCTCCGGAGCTTAAGGGGCGTCGGTTCTCCTTGCTTGTCGCTTCAAAGCATCGGATTGAGATACCACTTGCTTGGACCTCCTCATCCTTGCTTATTTTGGCTTCTTTGAAGGTTGGAAAAGCTTCTAGGTGGTGGGGATGAAGGATCCACACGGCTAGGGAAAGAAAAATTGAAACACACAGTGCATTTGGGGCAAAAACGTAAGGTGTGCCCTTTTTGACCTTGCACGACACGACCGTATGAAAACACATGGCCAGGCCATGTGCGCCTCAGGTTGGTTGGGCACGGTCATGGGAAAACACACGAGCAAGTCGTGTGTCCCCTATTTCCTGTTGGTGCAATCGGCCCAGGTCACGATTGACCAGGACTTGAGCTTGACTCGAGAGATGTTTTAATGTTCTACAAAAACATATGACAATGTGATTGTCATGGGAAAGTCCAAGTCTTGGGTACTTGGCAATGAAAAGTCCAAGTCTTGGGTCTTGGCAAGCTAAAGTCCAAGCATGGGTCTTGGCAAAGAAAAGTCCAAGCATGGGTCTTGGCATGGAAAGTCCAACATGGGTTGGCAAGGGAAAGTCCAATCTTGAGTCTTGGCATTTGAGAAGTCCAAGGGGTTTGATATTGGCAGCGTATAGTCCAAGCGGGAGTCTTGGCAGCATAAGTCCAATGATTGGCAGCGTAAAGTCCAAGCGGAGTCTTGGCGGCGTAAGTCCAATGTGTCTTGGCAGTGTAGACACCGTTAGCATGACATAGCCGATGGAAGTACCTGAAGGCTAGCGCAATGGATGAACAAGTCATGGATGACTTGGAGGGATCCGAGAGGCGTGAGGCTGACGGAGGTGGCTAGAAGGCTTAGGTCTAGGCTACGGGTGGTCTAGCAAGTATGGGGAACCATACTTGGGTTAAACCTCATGTTTGAGGTGTGTCAGTCGACTGGTGTCATATGACAGTCGACTGGTGTGGTCAACTAGGGTTTGACTGTGAGAAGTGCCTTAGCAGTCGACTGCCAGAGGAGGGCAGTTGATCGATTGGCTAAGCAGTCGACTGATGCTCAGATTTTGGGGCACAGAATGGAGTCTCACTCGACCACTGGGGTCAGCAGTCGAGTGGAGGCTCTATCAGTCAACTGATGGTCATGATCAGTCGACTGATGTCCTAGCCGTTGGATTTTTCCAGCATGGATTACACCATTGTCTCAAAGCAAAAGTGTGATCAGTTGACTGATGGTCCCGAGCAGTCGACTGATCGGCATTTTCTAGCACAGGTTGAAGATTTAAATGGAGCTCGTGAAGGAGGAAAAAGCCAGTGATTTCTTGGACATTCTTGAGGTGATTTGCTGCTGCAAATCATGGTCTTCAACCACGGTTCAAGCGATCAACAAGCAAGCATTCCAAAGGCATTCGTAAAGTGTTTTCTTTACTTGTATTGCATTGTATTTCATTATAATTGCTTGTTGTATTTAGTTTATTGTTGTAAACTGTTGTAAGAGGTTTCTCCACCTCCGATGTGTTGTCGAGAAGGAGTTTATTGCTTAGTGGTGTTTGTGGCATCGCTAGAGCTCTTTAGAGCTCGATCCATGGAGTAGGAACCATTCGGTTCCGAACCACGTTATATGCCTGTGTTCGTGTGATTGTCTATTTCGTTATTGTTATTATTATCTATATTCCGCTGTGCTAACGAAAATTATAGATGAACACGCGAACGTATTCCATCGATGTATGGCACGACGCTATTCACCCCCCCCCCCTCTAGCTTCTAATGATCCTCTACAAGTGGTATCAGAGCAAGGCCGCTCTTCAAGTTTAACAACTAAGGGAGCACGCTAGAGGGTGAAGATGGAAGTCCAAGAATAACTAGGATGGGATATAAACACGCCGGTCCCATATGCTTTCTATGGACGAGAAGGCTTCAATTCTTGGAAGAGAAGGATTGAAGATTTTTTGATGATGAAAGATTTTGAGGAATAGTCCATATTAATGGAAGGATTTGAGTATCCAAGAGGACCAAAAGGTGGTTTCCTCAAAAAGAAGAGATGGAGTGAGGAGCAACTCCAACAATTCGAGAAAAATAAGAAGGTAATTGAATTTATTTTTGATTTAATTCCTAATGACTTCTTGTGTAGCCTAGGTGATTATATAGATGCCAAAGAGCTTTGGAGTGATTTAGCCAAGCTCCATGAAAGTCCATCACCGGTTCAAGAGGAAGGAACTGAAGAGGCAAATGCATCATCCTCACAAGAAAGTGAGGACTTGGAGGTTGAGAGACCATCAACATCCAAGGAGGAAGAGGGAGTAGAATTGGAGGAGACCTCCACCTCTAGGATTGAGGGGGAGGAGATTAGAGCATCCTCAACACCGGAGCAACAAGAAGAACCATCTATATCTGGTCGAGAGGAAGAACAAGCTCAAGAGACCCTCACCACCGAACTAGGTAACTCAAGCAATTTGATTTTAAATAAAAAACATATAATTTTCTTTGAGTGTAGGGAAAGTGGGCATTACAAGAGCAAATTCCCAAAGAAAGTCAAGAAAGCTCCTCCGGTACCAAAGGTCAAGGATGTCAGTCCCTCAACAATCAAGAGCAAGGAGCAAGTAATTTGTTTCAAATGCCGACTGCCGGGTCATTACCGGAGTCAATGCCTAAAGGGGGAAAAGAAGGGGCAAAGAGGAGCATCACATGTAGGGGGAGCTAAGGCAAACCCTAAGGTATATCATTTAAATAATTCTTTTTCTTTAAATAATAAGCAAAAGCATACTAGGAATTTTAATTCTCTTGCAATTCATCATGAAAAACATGCTAGAGATAAATATTTGTGTTTAGGTGATAAAAGTGTCCATTTTAGTAATAAGGAGAAACTTGGGACTAATGCCCCTAAAAATATTTTACCTAGGGAATCTATCAAGAAAATAGGAGAACACTTAGGTCTTAATCCTAAATAGACTAGACATATGCCTAGAGGAAATGCTAATGCCTAAAGACAAAATGAAAAATCGAAAATTGGGCAATTGGAGATTGAAAATCAAGTCTTGAGGTCAAGACTTGAGAAACTAGAAAAGACCCTTAGGAATATACAAAATCAATTTAAAGGGTCAAATGATCAAAAGTCTAGGTCCAAGAGTCAAAGTCAACACCTAGGACCTAAGAGACAAAAGTCAACTGAGGGCAAGCAAGGTTTGGGTCTCAAACCTAAGCCTAAGGTGACTTATCATAGTGTTCCATTAGATTATGGAACACAAACTAGGTCTAGGAAGACCAAGGTTACTAGGGAAGTTATCCCTAAATGTAACCAAAGTTTGTGCCTAGTGGCTAGGATTTCAGGGAAACCTAGGGTGGCCACTAAGAAGGTTACTAGGGAGGCAATCCCTAAGATTAACCTAGGCAAGACCAAAATGACTAAGGCTACCAAGCCTAGGAGGATCATTAGGAGGGTATCTAGGGAGGTTATCCCTAAGGAATACCTAGTAAACCCTTGGAGCTCAAATAGTTTTTGGGTTCCTAAGAGCGTGATTGACTCACACTAGATGGGTTTAGGGTGTGCCAACCTTGATTAGATGGGTAGTTAATTTAACCATGATAAAGGTGGCACTTTAGGTAATTTTCAAGGCTATGAGTACCTTGAAAATAGATTTGATCTTTGATCCTAAAAGATTTTAGGATGTTCCAATACATTTTTGGAATTATAAAAAATCAATTAAATTGGCACAATTTAGGATTAGAGGTCATAGCGTGTCATTTTAGATTTTTGGCACACTAGGGAGAAAAGTGATAATATGACAAAATATATTTAATTATATCCAATGGCAATTAATATTAAAATTTAGGTATTATTATACCTATACTTTTTATATGTCATGCTTTGTTTGTCATATAACATGCCATGACATTATGTATATTTTTATCATTTATATGTTATGATCATGTTTAGGATTAAGGATTAAATGTCATGTGTTTTTAGATTTAATCATATGTCATGACATCATGATCATTGGTCATGCTTAATTATTGCTATCATTATGCCATGATCATTTCATGCATTTAAATTGATTAAAATTGATTTAAGGACAATGACATGACTTGGAGTCCCATTTATAAGGGAATCAAGTAGAGTTGCCTTAGAAAAATACATGAAACCCTAGATTAGGGAGAACAAAACCCACATCTCACATCACATTGACATGTATGTGTATTTATACACCCTAGATACATGTGAGATGCTAGGATATGAGTTGAATTCAAGGTGCATAGTTTTTGCATATAGATGAACCAAAACTCATCTTATATGAGTTTGTGGATCATTGGAAAAGCTTGTGTACAAGTCATGTACATTGAGCCCAAGGAATATGATCCAAAATAAGGTTTTGAAAATATCTTAAAATCACTTTAGAAAACCTTGGTGAAGTCTATCTTTTGATAGCAATCACCATTGATGAGATTGATACAAAGTGAGCTAAAACTTTGAAATTTTTCTTCACTTTTGGATTTTGTATCAATTTCAATATTTAATGGGTAAAATATTTTTCTATTATTTTTCACCCATTGTATTGCCTATAAGTAATATACGTATGAATTTTCATGATTTTTCGATATACGTATAATTACTTATGATTTTTTGAATTTTGTTTCTGATAATTGAAATTCTGATATTTTGATTATCGATCGGCCTACTGGTGGCAATCGACTAATGAAGTGTGATCGGTAGTAGTGAGATAGTCATTGTCAATCTTGATTCGGGAAAATAAGGTATGTTTAGCTTGTGTTCATCTACGGTTAAGGTCCCTAACCACTTCTAACCCTAGGATATGCTTTGGGAAGCATTATAAAGGTTGAAAATATATTGGATATGGATTAGGAGAGTTGTTTAGGGTTTGTATCAAATTTAAGGATGAAAGAGTTCATGTTTGAACTTTGAACCTTATTTTTGATGGATTAGAGTTCCTATTGGCTTAGGGACTTCCCAAGGACATTGTTGGTACAATGATCAAGGGGGAGCAAGCCTTTAGGGGGAGGTATCCATCATGGGATGATGGATGGTATTTTTCCTCATGAGGAGGAAAATGGGATTTTGAGATACCCAATTTAGAAATTGGGAGAGTGTATAGGATTGCCTCTCTTGAGTGATATGGGACTTATCACTAGGAAGATGGTAGATATCCTAGGTATTTTTTGACCAAGGAAGAGATTGTAAGATCTCATTGGGACATGAGACATTGACCTCCTTAGAGAGAACCTTTTTGATGTTAGTTAAAAAGGGGGAGAATATTTTGGGGGAGAATTTATTGGGAGAATGACATCAATTAGGAAAATTGATGGGGATGATTGGTTTGAGTTAGATGGCCTAACTCAATGGTTTGTTTGGTTTTTGTCAAATATCAAAAAGGGGGAGATTGTTGGTGCAATCGGCCCAGGTCACGATTAACCAGGACTCGAGCTTGACTCGAGAGATATTTTGATGTTCAATAAAAACATATGACAATGTGATTGTCATGGGAAAGTCCAAGTCTTGGGTACTTGGCAATGGAAAGTCCAAGTGGGACACTTGGCATTTGGGAAAGTCCAAGTCTTGGGTCTTGGCAAGGTAAAGTCCAAGCATGGGTCTTGGCAAAGAAAAGTCCAAGCATGGGTCTTGGCATGGAAAGTCCAACATGGGCTGGCAAGGGAAAGTCCAAGCTTGAGTCTTGGCATTTAAGAAGTCCAAGGGGTTTGATATTGGCGGCGTAAAGTCCAAGTGGGAGTCTTGGCAGCATAAGTCCAATGATTGGCGGCGTAAAGTCCAAGCGGGGTCTTGGCGGCGTAAGTCCAATGTGCCTTAGCGGTGTAGACACCATTAGCATGACATAGCCGATGGAAGCATCTGAAGTCTAGCGCAATGGATGAACAAGTCATGGATGACTTGGAGGGATCCGAGAGATGTGAGGCTGACGGAGGTGACTAGAAGGCTTAGGTCTAGGCTACGGGTGGTCTAGAAAGTATGGGGGAACCATACTTGGGTTAAACCTCATGTTTGAGGTTAAAACCTCATATTTGAGGTGTGCCAGTTGACTGGTGCCATTTGGCAATCAACTGGTGTGGTTAACTAGAGTTTATCGCGGAAGTGCCTTAGCGATGACTACGGAGGAGGGCGATCGGTGATTGGCGAAGCGATCGATCATGTTATCAATCGACTGATGCTCGGGTTTTGGAGTACAGAATCGAGTCTCACTCGATCGCTGGGGTCAACAGTCGAGTGGAGGCTCTATCAGTCGACTGATGGTTATGATCAGTCGACTGATGTCCTAGCCGTTGTATTTTTTCAGCGTGGATTACACCGTTGTCTCACAATAATAGTGTGATCAGTCGACTGATGGTCCCGAGCAGTCGACTGATCGACATTTTCCAGCATAGGTTGAAGCTTTAAATGGAGCTCATGAAAGAGGAAAAAGCCAACAATTTCTTAGACGTTCTTGAGGCGATTTGCTGCTGCAAATCAGGGTCTTCAACCACGGTTCAAGCGATCAACAAGCAAGCAATCCAAAGGCATTCGTAAAGTGTTTTCTTTACTTGTATTGCATTGTATTTCATTATAATTGCTTGTTGTATTTAGTTTATTGTTGTAAACTGTTGTAAGAGGTTTCTCCACCTCCGACGTGTTATCGAGAAGGAGTTTATTGCTTAGTGGTGTTTGTGGCATCGCTAGAGCTCTTTAGAGCTCGATCCGTGGAGTAGGAACTATTCGGTTCCGAACCATGTTATATGCTTGTGCTCGTATGATTGTCTATTTTGTTATTGTTATTATTATCTATATTCCACTGCACAAATGAAAATTGTAGATGAACACGCGAACGTATTCCATCGACGTATAGCACGACGCTATTAACCCCCCCTCTAGCTTCCAACGATCCCCTACATTTCCCTCCTTTTGTGTACAATGGTATGAATTTTCTCACACACTTCACCATGTAAGCTAAAAATTGATTTTATTTTTACCTAGCAAGTTCTTTCTATTCCTAATGCTAAATGAAATGGAAATCAAAGTCCAAATTGACCAAATGAATGAAATACAATCAAAAGAAAACCTAAAAACTAAACTTGGGTTGCCTCCAAAGAAGCGTTTTATTTAAGGTCGTTTAGCTCGACCACGCTCCATTATCAACTTGGCTCTGGAGGTTCTATGAACCTCCATTCATCCGTCTCGGGAACTTTATATACGGTTTCCTTTTTAGCTCTAGTTGGAATCACATACTTCCCTTATGTGGGTTCTCGTACCAACATGCTCAAATTCCATCTCATCCTCGCCCACTTTTAGGGTCAGCTTGTGATTTCTTACATCAATGACTATTTGGGCAGTTGATAAAAATGGTCGCCTAAGGATGACAGGTATCTTCGGATCCTCTTCCATCTCCGTGACCACAAAGTTAGTTGGAAGTGTAAAGTTCCCCACCTTTATAGGCACATCTTCTAGAATCCCGATGGGGTATCGGTATGTGTGGTCAACCAGTTGCAATGTCATAGTAGTGAATTTTAAATTTCCTAACCCTAGCTTTTTGTATAAGGTATAGGGCATCAGGCTCACACTCACGCCCAAGTCACAGAAGGCTTTGCTAATCAAAGTTGTCCCTATATAACATGGAATATAGAAGCTCCCTGGATCTTTTAGTTTCTGAGTGGTCTCATTCCGGAGATAAGCGCTTGATTCTTCCGTGAGGGCCACTGTTTCAACCTTTTTACGATGCGCCAGAATATCTTTCATGAATCTTCCAAACTGGGCCATTTGGTGAAGCGCTTCAAGTATCGGTACCTCTACTGAGATCGACTTCAGCATGTCCAGAAATTTACCAAACTCAGCATCCTTCTTTGCATTAGTCAACCGCTGTGGGAATGGTATAGTAAGGGGTGGTTGAGTTTTTATGGCAGGTTCCCGATTTATTTCTCCGGCTTCTTTCTTCTCAGTCTCCCTCAAAGGTTCCCGCATTTTGGGTCTTAGCCCCTCTTCAGCAACCGATTGGCCTGGCATCTCTTTCAAAATCCTCCCACTTCGCAGCATCGCTGCCTTGCACTGCTCTACTGGATTAAACTCTGCCTTTCCTGGCAGCTTTCCTGGTACCTTGGAGATATGGTTTGCAATCTGAGATACTTGAATCTCTAGCGACTTTTGCCTATTGGCAAGATCCCTTACAAATGATCCTAACTCTTCGATCATCGTATCTATCTGCGAATGTCACCGTTGAAATTCAATATTCACCTCCCGTTGCATCCGAATGAAGCTCTCTAGCATATTCTCCAGACGGGTGTCAGGCGGCTGTGGCTGCTCATTTCCTCCTGATTGTTGGAAACTTCCCAAATTATTCCTATAGGAAAAATTGGGGCGGTTCCTCCATCCGAGATTGGAAGTGCTGGAATATAGGTTATTGGCCTTTTGATTTAGGTCGCCAACCGCATCACAATGCTCAATCTGCTCTTTTGGGCCACCCTGCCCTCTACAGTAGTCCTCTCAATACGCTTCTAGGTAGTCCATGGAGTTGATAGCATATCGTTCTGCTGCAGGAGATGGGTGACTACGTTCGGAAGCCCATTGATAGTGGTTCTAGGCCACCTCTTCTATCAACTCCTCTGCTTCCTCTATAGTCTTAATCATAAGTGCTTCTCCTGCGGCAGAATTGAGGGGCATCTTCGTGGCATACATGATCCCATTGTAGAAGATGTGGATCACCATCCACCTTTCCAGTCCATGGTGGGGGCATTGGTAAAGTAACCCCTTGTAGCGATCCCAAGCTTCAAATAGAGACTCCCCCTCCTTCTGACGAAAGTTTGTGATCAGATGGCGCATGTGAGCAGTTTTACTTGGTGGGAAGTATTTGTTCAAGAACTACTGCTCACATTGCTCCCATGTAATAATGCTTCCCGAAGGCAGGGAGTGAAGTCATGCCTTAGCCTTATCCCACAATGAGAACGGGAATAGGCTTAGGCGGATCGCGTCTGCAGGGACTCCATTTATCTTCATCGTCGAGCAGATTTCCAAGAATGACTCCAAGTGCCGGTTTGGGTCTTTAGTTGTAGCTCCCCCAAATTGACTCTACTGGACAATATGTATGAGTGCTGGCTTCATTTCAAAGTTGTTTGTCAAAATAGATGGTCCAGCTATACTCGGCCTAAATCCTCTAGCGTTAGGGGATGTGTAATCCTGCAAGAGTCGACTACCTATATTCACTTCGGATGTAGCTTGGTCCTCCATCCTCTTCTGTTCGGCTTTCCGACGATGATAGGTTCGTTCGATTTCTAAATCGATCAGAATCATGCCTTCCGATCCTAAGCATCTGAGCATATGAAGAACCGAGCCACAAAATTAGGAGTATTTACCTAAGGTTTAGAAACAAGAAATAAACTAATATAGCTAACTAAATCGAAAAGAAAATAAGAAATAGAGAATCACTGCTAAAATAAAATAAAAACTAAATCTAGAAATGGAAAATCTAAAAATTCAAATAAAATAAAAATAAGTAAGTAAATAAATCTATCCTAAATTCTATCCAACTATCCACTTTCTTGATTCGATATCGAATCAATCAGTCCCCAGCAACGGCGCCAAAAACTTGATGCACACAAATGCGACCTCAAATCTCGCGACGAAGACTGTCGAAGACTCGAAGTGTGAGCTCGCGTTCAACGCCTACAAGTACACGAATGTCGTCAAGTAATAAAGAATATTGATCTCACAGGGACTGAGATTTCAAGTATCGGGTTGTCTAATGGATGCGTTGTTGTTCGGATTGGTAATCTGAGGGTTCATGAATGAGAGGTCGTCGGTGGTCCAAATTCAGTACAGTGTCACATGGAAGAAGAGAAAAGGTTGCTACGAGGATTTGAATGGGATTATAAGACTTTGGTTTCATTTGTGTGTCGCAGAATATGCTATCAATCGAATGTATCCAAATTTTCTAGCTAGGGTTTTGTGGAAAGGACATCATACACTATGGTACGAGGATGCTGAATCTATCCCTGCGACGAGCCAAAAATGAGACACGTTACCGACTCTATCACATCCTTCTATCCACAGTTGCAGGCGATGAGGCCAACCTCTAGGTTCCTCCTAATATCCCCTAAATCTTAGATACGAGGACTGTCACTCCTCGTATCGTCTACGCATAGAAGATAGAAAACCAAAACACAAAGCTATAGATCTAAACAGTCATTCAACTGCAAATACGATTTCAAGAACGAAAACATATTTGAAATAGCAATGTTCTACTCAACACAAACTACTCCCTAATCCTAGAATTGGAGAATCTGCTCCATGAATATGAGAAGAGAGTCATAATACATTATAGAATTCATGAGTATAATGATAAACGTGCCGGAAATATGAATTACAATGTAATTGCAGCTCTTCCCTCTGGTGTTGTGGTGCAGATCTTGATCCTCGAGCGACTGTCTCCTTCCCCGATGCGTGTTCCCAAAGCTTTTTAGGGCTTCGAAGTGCCATCCCGGCCAGTGTGCCTCCCCTAGGGTTTGGGACGTAGCTTTTCTTATATAGACATCATGTCGGATCGCTGCGAAATCTGGAAAAAATCTTGGTTGCATCAAATCGCATGGCCGCCACACGGTCATGTGAAAACACATGGCCTGGACGTGTGTCAGGTCATGGTGGCCGGTTTCACCCCCTGAACACAGCCATGTGTAGACACACGCCCTGACCATGTTCCCTTCTGTGTCCAACTGCCAAATGTCTTCTTTTTCCTCCGAAAGTGCACTGTTATCCCCATGAAATGCTATCCTGCACACAAAAGTATACAGAGCAGATCTCTGAACCAAAAAATAGGAAATGCATGGAAAACAAAGTGCATGAAACCAACATAAAATGAGATGAGATGTGAGCAAAAACTACTCCTAAAACCCTATATGTTTTGCTCACATTAGGGGATAAAGCTAGGTGTGGATCCGACGAAAGGTCTGCGAGGGATTTAGTAGTCAAGATCGAGCAATAATACTACTGCTATCGCATTTCATATTATCTATTTGTGCTAATCCTATTTTGCAAGGATCAATCGACTGGATGGAATCAAGTCGACTGAAGTCTAGTTGACTCGATATGTGTCAGTTGATTGGATACCTATTTGGCAGGATCAGGTAGTGATCGATCGAAGATCGTGCGATGCAGATGGAAAGGGTTTTAGTCGACTGAAGGGTTTGAGTCGACTGAACAGGCAAATTTCCCGATGTGGAGCCAAATGACATGGAGTCGACTGGAAGACCACGAATACCATATCGACGGGATGATGTGGAGTCGACTGGAAGGCATTCCAGATGACTAGAAAAGGTTTATAAAATATGTGCTCAACCATATCCGAGTAGAACATCCAATCTATGTCGAAGTGCTATCAAAATTTTCCCACGATCACAAAACGTTCAAATCTTAAAAAGGGCTCTTTTCTGACACCTCGTGCCTGCATCCGATTCTACATTTGTGTCGGTATAAAGTAGTCAATAATTTATTTTCTTTTTATTCGCTTGTGTACTTGAATTAAAGAGAGGGTAGTGCGTTACCCTTCTTTAATTTTTGTAAAAAGCGAACCCCCTCCGAAGTTGAGAGTTCTCGAATCGGAGGGTATTATAGAGATTGTCTATCGAGGTAGCTCTCGGGAGAGCTACGAGCCTTAGAGTAGCAACCCAGTTAGAGTTGTGAACCAAGTAAACTGCTATGTCTAAACTGTATTTAATTTCCGCTCTGTACTCTTATTTGATAATATAAAATAAGTTTAAAAATAATTAAAAAATATTAATACCGATATTCACCCCCTCTCTCGGTTTACTCGATCCTACATGTTGAAGCTTGCATACTTTGTTCTTATCAAACCCTCAGGATCATATATACATCCTCAGATAAGTTTCTGTTAAGGAAAGTTGTTTTCACATCCATTCGCCATATCTCAGAATCAAAATGAGCCGACATGGCTAGGAGTATCCGAATGGATTTAAGCATAGTTACTGGTAAAAAGGTTTCGTCATAGTCAATACCTTATCTTTGATGATAGCCTTTTACCACTAATCTAGCTTTATAGGTAATAATATTACCATCCATGTCAATTTTTTTCTTGAAAACCCACTTGCACCCTATAGGTGTTATACCTTCGGGTGGGTCTACCAAGTTCCAAACCTGATTTTCATACATAGAATCCATTTCTAATTTTATGGCTATTAGTCATCTATCCCTGTCTGAACTATTTAGTGCCTCATCGTAAGTAGTAGGTTCCTCATCATCTATGAGCAACACGTCATTAGATTCAATTATGAGAAATCTATATCTCTCAGGAATCCTACGTGTCCTACTAGATCTACGAGGAGGTGGTGTATTATCAAGTTCAAGTATTACCTCATCCGAATGAGTAATCAATTGTGGTTCTTGACTAGACATCTCTTTTGTGTCTACCAGAGCCTCTTGAACTACACTTAGTTCAACCTCACTCCCACCATTTTCCTATAAGAGAAACTCCTTCTCTAGGAATACAACATGCCTTGAAACAAACACCTTTTGTTCCAAGGGATGGTAGAATTGGTAACCCCTCGTTTCCTTAGGGTAACCAATAAATAGACACTTATTAGACTTTGCCTCTAGCTTGTCTGATACTATCCTCTTCACATAAGCAGGACAATCTCATATCTTCAAATAAGATAAATGAAGTTTTCTACTATTCCACATCTCATATGGAGTAGTAGAGATTGTCTTAGTCGGGACTCTATTTAACAAGTAAACAGCGGTCTCAAGTGTGTAACTCTAAAAGGTTAGAAGACTTGCATATTGCATCATTGACCTAACCATGTCTAACAAGGTCCGGTTTTGCCTTTCAGTCACACCATTATATTGTGGCTTGTAATGTGGAGTCCTTTAGGGCAAGATGTCATTGTCCCTTAGATAATTTTGAAACTCTTGGCTTAAGTATTCACCACCTCGATCCGATCAAAGTATTTTAATACTTTTTTCAAGTTGTTTCTCTACTTCCTTTCTAAAATCTTTAAACCTTTCAAAGACTTAAGATTTGTATCTTAATAGATACAAATGCCCATATCGTGAATAATCATCGATAAAGGTAACGAAGTAGCTATAACCTCCTATGACATGAGTTGACATTGGTCCACATATATTAGGTTGTTAACTCATTAACATATATACATCCAATGCATCATCTAATTGCACCTTTGTCCACATTGACCTTAGAGAGAGTCTAACAAATCAATGCTTTCAGTTAGGGTCGACCCATTAATCATGAGATCAAATTTAAATGATTTGAACACATTCAATTTATAAGTCAGGCTTGGAGAGAGTCCAACAACCCAAACTTGAAATTGACCTCTGGTCCTTACCATTTAAAATAAACATCGAATCTCATATGAATTGAACATGCTCGATGTCATGCCAGGCTTGGAGAGAGTCCAACAATTCAAACATGAAAAAGAACTCTGGTTCAACCATATTAATGGAAGGTGTTTACCCTCATATTTGCACAAGGGATTTCAGGTTATTATGGGTCTCATCTATAAAAGGAAATAAACTTAAATATGGAAAAACCAAGGTCACATTAGGAAATAAATTTCCCAAATGTGAACGTGAGTCTATGCTTAGGCTCTAACGATGCGGCCAACACCTTCGGTGTTTCTAGGCGCATCCTCGATATTTCCTTTTAGGTTACAAATATATCCTATATGTAAAATCAAGCATACTCTAATCTATCATATAGATAAATATGACACAGATATATTAAAATATCAAACATGTATTAAATATTCTTCTACAACATGCAATCTATGCCAAACGAATAAGGTGGCTATGATACTACTTGTTGGAGATTTCAGGATCATGCACAGCGGAATAAAACTAATAAAATAATTTTATTACATCCCAGACATCCCCTGGGGGCCAGGAAAACTTGCTTTGGCATAATCACATGAAAACACACACAATGAGAAGAAGAAGTTATACCATCGAGATTCTTTTGAATCCGTCAAAACCACAAGAAAGACCAAGGGGCCTTGCCTCTATCTGTAAGATACTGGAAAAAAAAATAAAATAATAAAATAATAATAAATGAATACTTGTTAATTAAGAAAATATCCTATGGAATTTTCCAAATCTTTTTGGGAATTTATTTGGATTTAAATGGAATTTCTATTAACATATGGAGAAAAATTTAATTATCTAGTTAATAAATTAATGGGTTTAATTTACCCTAGGTTATAAACTAAACCTAGGTTTCATTTCTTAGGTTTTATTTCGTTCCTTCACGCCGTATTTTTTCCCCTCTCCTGATTTCTCACGCGAAACCTTCTTTTTCCTTCTTCATTCCCGATCGTGTCCCATGCCCTTTGCCTCCGTGATACCGGTTTCCTTTCGCGTCGCTGATCCACCAGCGTAAGCCGCTCCACGGCGTCGATTCACCGTATCGTGTGGTGCCACCGCCAGCCCAATTCCACATGCCTAGGTCACGGCTGCTGCGAGATGCTACTTCTCCGCTGCTCATGCGCAGCGTTGCCGACCCCCTACCGTCGCGACTTGGCCGCATCGTGTTGCCACAGCTTTGCCCGCTGCTTCCTCCTCCTTGCGTGCGCCTATTGCCTGGACAGTCATCGCCGTTGTCGCTATTCTCTTCCTCGCGTCGCCAACCCTCAAGCACCGTCGGCACCTTTGCTTTAGCTCTGCGGCGCCACTGCTGCCTTTCTCTAGCTGCCTCTCTGCTGCAAGTCAACCAATCTCTTCCCCTTGGTGCTAGTTGACTCTTCGTGTGAGCTGGGCAGTGGCCTCGTCACCGCGACAAGAAGCTGCTGCCACAAATCTTACTAGGTTGGGAGAGGCAGCAGAGTTCTAGCCTTCCGACGAATAGGAGATTTAAAGGAAATTGCCTTTGTGGGAATTGTTATGGCTGGTAAGTTGATCTACCTTATTTTCTATGTTGTTGTTGGTTATCTTGATTGGCTGTCATGTGAGTGTGGGAAGGGGTTATGCACGGCTACGCCGGCTGTACACAACTAGGTGTTTGGAGGTTTGTTAGGCTGTGGGTCTTGATTGTGGAGGTTGTTTTCATCGATTTCATCTTATCCTTGTAGCTCCTAATTTCGTGGTAATAGAGTAGTAATAGTTTCCAGTGTTTGAGCTGGCCACGTGAAATAGAGGGGATTTGGCATAGGCTGTACAGGATTTGGGCAAAGATCAAGTTGTAGAGGCTGTTAGGCTTAAGGTGAGTCCTAAATTAACCTATAGTTGTGGAGATGTGAACAACCTAGGTGATACTCTAGGTTAGGTTGTGAGCAAGTTGTGAAGGTTTGTCCAGTGAGATTGGGGTTGTAAAGGGTTGTTGATCGGGGTTGTAAATTTGTAGTTGGTAAATTGAGATGGTTACAAGAGCGATGTAGGATCTGATTTAATCGTTGTCATGTGTGCAAGAACTTAATGGTAATTATGTTTTATGCAGGTTTCGGTCATGAGACAGGTCCACAGGCGTGAAGATTACATTATTTCGAGCATTTTATATCAGGCGAGTACTTTGACTTATCTTTTAGATATTGTCAGATTGATATGCTTAGTTAGCTATAGCTTGCAGTAATTTTTATGTCCTATCTGCCCTTGTATGTCATTGTGTTATACATGATGCATGTATTTCTATCTTAGTCCATATTGGCTTGATACTTGCTAAGTGTACTTATTTTGGGAGTTATGACATGCACTTGATTAGCTTTTAGATATACTTTCCCTGTATACCTAGGTCATTGATATGTACTCATTTGTTTGTGCATATTATTTGGAGATATATTTTTGGTTGGTGTTACATGCTTTAGTGTCATGCTCCATCTTGCATGATTGCATGCTGGCTGGTCGGGGTTCCTTTGTAGTTGAGCCCGCAGTCAGTTACATGATCTGCATATACAGCCACTCATGGGTTAGTGGTACATCAGGAGGGTATATGCAGTAGCTCTGTCAGGCTCCGCTGGTCCGCTCATGGGTAGCGATGAGGCAGCGTGGTAGCGGGCAAGGATCCCTCCTATGGTCTACGACATCGGGAGATGAGAGCTTTGCTCCCCCACTCTGTTTGGGGTAGGAGGATAGGTGTACTCCGATAGCATCCTATCCACTCGGTCATTCAGGAGCAGTGATGGCAAAGTGCACAGTTGTCATAGCCCTACCCACTCGACTTCACCATCGTGTGTGAGGCGGCTGACTGGCGTCAGGGGTGACCATGTCATTTGCATCGCATGCATATTGCATGGATGACATTTGTTTGTGTTTGCTGCATTTTGGTTGTTGCCTTAGTTGTTACATATGATTGACATGCATACAGGATACATTATGTATTTGGTCTGACGACCTTATTTCTGCTAGTATGGCTCATACTCCTTTATCAGGATAGGAGATTCAAGTATGTACAGTCTTTCCGTAGCTTTTCCTTGCATTTTTTCTATTATTGATCAGGAGACTGTACTGGCATGATTATTATTATTAGTTATATCTTACTATGCATGCCGACTTGGTATCCGTTGAGTTCGTTGAACTTACCCCGTTGCTTTACATCTATTTCAGGTTGAAACTACCAGGAGAGTCCAGCTGCCAATCCCCCTCGTCGAATTGGTCTTATTTTGGTCTTATAGTTTTGGTTTATTGACATTGATTAGAAGACATGTGTAAGACTTGTGTTTTGGATTTATTCTCGTGGATGTGTTGGTGGTATTTGTTATGTCCTTATGGACTTTTATTCGGACTTTTATTCGATATGTTTTGGTTGTGTGTTCCTGCTCAGATGGCAGAAGGGGTAGGTCTAGATGTTGTAGATGTTTTATTTACGTTGGTTGTTGGCCTGAGGCCCATTTATGATATGTATGTGTGGTTTATGTTCCAGTCATGTTGACCGATGTATAGTAGGTCGTGTGGGTCTTGTATTCAAGATTCGTATTGTCACCTTTACAGGGGAGATGCTGTCGGATTTTCGTCTGACGGGGACTCCCTCGGGGCGTGACACTATCAGTATCTACGTCGAGATTACCTGAGACAACTCTTAGAGCAGCAATCCTTTGTCTCCGATTGGTGCTAGCCAACCGACGGAGACAAGAGAAGAGGAGAGAAGAAAGATGGCTACCAATGGAGAAAACCTAAAACCAAAACCTTTTTTTCCAAAGATTATCAAGGGATCTATTTATAGATCCCTTGATTAGGTTATCTTAGGAGGTTTAAATGGAACATATCTTACCATAATTATCCCATAATTAAGGTAAGAACACCCCAAGAAATTTCCATAAGAGAAATCTCCAAAATCGACCAAACCACGATACGACCGTGTGGATTCACACGGTCGGCTGTGCCAAAAGGCACGGATGTGCCAGGACACACGGTCGGTCGTGTGTCCTTCTGAACACAGCCCAATTTTTTTCCATTTTTCGGCCAGAGAGAGGCACGACCCGTGCCAAGTTAGGCACGACCGTGTGAGGCTTTGTATGGTCCGTTTGACTTTGTTTAAATGTGATATGGTTGTGCTAAGTCCAAAAAGCCATAGGAGGTACCATAGCCTCCGTTTCGCACCCTCCTTGGTCTGGTCCAACCAGACATATCCTCTCTCAACGAGAATCTCATTCTCAGACTTGTTTTACATCTCGAGATCACCTGTAGTGCGTGTGACCCAATAGGTTCCCGATTATGTTGGTCATTCATAATTAACCCCTTAATTATGAATAGATCATCAGTGACACCTAGTAGTACATCATGACTCCCAATTAATCGAAAAGTCTAAATTGACTCCAGAACATTTTCTAAACCCTTCAGTAGCTTCAATTATTCGTGCCTTGTTCCTTTCACTCATCCTATACCCACTTGGTTCAGGACATAGTCTCTGTGTTTGTTCCCACTACACTGACTACGTCATATCTCGCCCAAGTTAATTTCCTTGTCCTGTGAATTCAAGTTACTCCTACATGTTCCCAAGAAGACCACTTCTTAACATGCTTGCTCTGGCCAGAGACTTCTGAGTAACAATCCTGCCAAGAAGCCTAGGGTATACATCTCCTTTATCAGGAGTGGGGAATCCTATGTGAGCTATTCAAACACCTTCGATCACTTTGGCTTATACCTAATCATTCCGGAGTTACATCTACTATGTAGATGACTGCGAAGAAGTCAAAGTACAAGGCGTCATGATCAAGGTGACTTGAATACCTCAAGTCTAAGGAAGCTCGCACTCAAACTGCAATGAGATCTTCAACAACATATAAAATCATATGAAGTCTCATAGCAGGTCACTCCAATAAACTAGTTACCATAACTAGCATCCACATGTTCACTCTCAGCATCCCTATGCTTCCATTCAGTGAGTACCGAATACTTGGATAAATCAAAGAGCATAATATGTGCTAGTCTCACAAAATTGATGATGTCTAATCTCATCAATTCATCGACTAGGGATAGTTTCAATACTTGCATATTTACACATGATGAGATACCCACAAATTGTAATCCAATCACAATTTCTCTCATACTATGCATCGTATTATGGACTTAAATACATGAGTTTAAGATCCAATCAAATACATAGATAATGTATATTCAAATAGTGAATTTTATTAATAACTTCTAAAGTGATTGTCTTAGGACATCTCTCAATTGCATCAACATGGGTGAATAACATAACGCATGCTCCAACTGCTAAACCTTTTTAGTAGATCTTTGACATAAGGAGTCATCCTGTTCATTAATTTTTCACTACTCCGCTTATGTAATTGAAACCATTCAAATAACTTTCTCTTGGTGTAGTCTATAATGCTACAGATTGGTAATTCATGTGTGAGCTTCAGGATTGCATTCATTCACTCTGAACCATTAGTATATAGCATGTGGTACCTGTATCCAGGAAAGAAGGCATTAGCCCATTTCTTCTTCTCCACTTTGGCAACCCACTCGTAGCTCTTAGACAAGTGCACAAGACAATAGTAAAACCTCATCTTTTCCATACACTCATTACGAATTAGATCAGTGCATGCCCATGTTGCAACCTATAGTAACTTTATAGCCTCTCTATATTTACAATCTGAAACCAAGTTCTTAGACAAGTGCACAAGACAATAACCTTGGCGTGGACTCTGGAAATACATCATTAAGCACATGTAGTATGTTAGAATTGTGATCACTTATAGTTGATATACATCTATCCCCTATTATCTCACTTTAAAGTTTTGACAAGAACCATTCCCTAATAAGCCTTCTTTCAATTTCTGCAACTGTGAAAGTAGTTGGGAATAGTCCATTGGACCTGTCAACACTAGTTGTCATCATTAGAACACTTGGAAACTTCCTTAAGTTGACAGACATCAATACTAATAATTGGAAATAGGAATTCAACAAATGAACACATACAAGCCCTAATAGACGAGAAAATCCATTGAAAATATTGATCATGTGTACATGCACCAACGTTTAATTATTTCTAGTCTTCAATTCTTTAGCAAATGCATAAAGATCATTATATGATTCAACATAATCCCCATGTGCATTAATATTGATTAGAGTTTGACTCTTAATGCTTTTTGGTATGATATTATCACTCCAAATCTTTTCTAGATGTTTGCTATAATCATCTTTTGAGTATACTTACTAATCATAACTTGTTCTTGAATTTCATGTAAGTTCGTGGCAGTTCCACGAACTGCATAGAGGCAGTTCGTGGAACCGCCTCGAGCACGCACGGCTTGAAGCCGTGCGTGCGTCTCCTTCCCTTAAAAGGGAAGGAGGGCGTCCAAGGCGAGGGTTCGGTTCGGCGGCTGTCGCAGACGAAGAGGTTTAGAAGCGTAGAGAAGCATCCGGCGGATTTGGTTGGTGAAACTTGAGGTATTTTCTACTGTGAATTTTCCTTCGACACAAGCCAAAATCATCGAGAACAGGTATATTTATCTAAAATGGTATCAGAGCATATTTGATTTCTGAAATTTACATACCTGTATGATTTGGTTTCCTCAACGGAGAGGAAAACCGCCGAACAGAACCTCTGTTCTGGATACCTCCTCGCGCGGTCGCAGTCGCCGGGATCCTGTCGCTCGGAAGCGACGTGGACGCCGACGCCTCTGTCGCCTCCGAGAAATCGACTGGCGTCGGAGGCGGCGAGGCTGCCGACGCCCCGGCGACGCAGCGGAAGCGCTGTGGGCGCCGTCGGAGGCGGCGCGACCGCTGGCGCGGAGACAATGGCGTTGGCGATGTCGTCGACGGCCCGGTGACGCAACGGAAGCGCTGTGGGCGCCGTCAGAGGCGACGCGGCTGCTGGCGCGGAGGCCACGCCTTCTGAGGCGATGCGGCCGCGAGCGCAGAGGCGACAGCCGAGGCGGCGGCCGCGTGAGGCGTGGAAGCGACGGTCGCTGCCGCCGGGCGCAGCGCGCCGCCGCTCGCGATTGGCGACGACCTTCTGATCCGGAGTCAGACGCTCTAATCCACCGCATCCAACGGCCTTCTGAGGCGGCTGACCGCGGGCGATGGAGGTGCCGACACGGAAGCAACGGCGCCGACGCTGTCGCTGACGCGTGAAGGCTCGGGTTGGATGCGCTGGGATTAGGGCGCACGGATAGAAAATGTTTCTATTAAATAAATAAAAAAAAGGGGGTTTTTATTAATCTGTTTCGTACAGATTAAATTTTCCTATTTTATAAAAAAAAAAGTTTTTTTTTGACTAATTGGGCTTCGGCAGCCTGCGCTTAATTGGACTTAATTGGGCTTAATTAAGGGAATTGATTGGGCTTTGAATCAATGAGAGATTAGTTGGGCTTCAATTGGGTCGAATTAAATGGGCCGAGTTAATTAGGCTTTAGATTTAGTTTGGTTTACTTGGGCCGAATTAAATTGGATTTAGTTTGGTTTACTTGGGCCGAATTAAATTGAATTTAGTTTGGTTTAATTGGGCCGAATTAAATGAGCTTTGAATCAAATTTTAATTGGACATGGGTTCAATTAATTTGATTCCAACAAAAGGCTTAGTGTCCAATTAAATTTACACAAGAATTGTGTAAAGTTGACTTTGGTTGACTAAACTCATAACTAAAGTTAGATGGATTGTTTTGGAACAATTAGAATCTGACATGGATAACTTAAGGATAGAACTAGTTTATGACTGTCTATGGGTCAAAATTGATTGATCATTGGGTCAATTAATGATAGCCTAAAATTCAAGGAGTTTAGTTCTTCTTGATATATGTGTATTTGTTCTGTGCCTTGATTAAATTGGAATATACCGGTATTTGTACTGGTTTTGTCGGTTATGTACTGACATGATTTATTTCAATTTTACAGATGGCGCGGATGTATACCACTATGACCCGGCGCGATGTGTTCTTGTCGGTATAGGGAGGCTATCGAAGGTTTGGACTATGACCCTTACCATGGAGTCGTTGGACACATTGGGAAGCTGGACAGACTGTTCTGGAAGCTCGAGATGCAGGAGTTTCCAGTATTAGACAACTACAGGATTTGGGCGTTGATTCGTTCATTGCCCGATAATCTTGCTGACGCGGCACGACAATTTTGGGGGTTACATGAAGGACGTGTTTCATATACCCAGTTGTGCACAGAGCTGATTAACTATGCTGACTGTGAAGAGGATCCTGAAGAAGACCCTGTGGAGGATTTTGATTCTCGATTAGTGAGGACTTTGAAGGACTCTGTATCAGGGCAGCATGTGTTGCCTGTGAGTGTCCCAGCAGAGAGTACTGTAGTTGAGTCCAGACGGAGGGGACATGTCATGATTACTGCTGCGCTAGGGCTTGTCCTAGTGGGAGCAGTAATTGCTTATCTAGTCTATTAGGAGTTATTTTTAGTTTATGAGTAGGAAGAATGTAATCTGTTACATTCTTAGTAGACTTTGTTATTTGTTAACATTGTACAGCATGTTTATTTAAATGATGTGTTCATTTAATGATTAGTTCATTTGATGCTGTTAACTCTACATGATGCATGATTATTGGATATACCCTTGATTAGTTCAAATGAGTATATAATGATATGTTCATTTAATATGTAATATCATGCTGTAATAATGATAAATATCATTAAGTGGGATTTATGTAATAAAATATATCAATCTAAGTCTGATTGGCACATACAAATGATGAGTGATAACGCAGTTGTCACTTGATTTTGTAAACCAGATCAGATTTATCTTGAGTTTATTTTTGAGATTACATACATAAAAGCATACACTGAGTAACTAAATAATGTGTTTATTTATGTTAGGTTATGGCGACTAAAAATATCATAGCTGAATTGAACAAAGGTGAAAAACTGAATGGGGATAACTATAAAATATGACACCTCAAGATTCAGTATGTTCTTGAGGAACAAGAAGTCCTAGAGGTTGTTAATCAGGTTGTGATGGAACCTGTTGAGAGTAATACAGTACAGTATAGACGTGACCTTGATACCTATAAGGTATGGAAAAGGAAAGATTCCACTGCTAAGGGCATATTGATAAGTTCAATGGTGGATGACCTAGTGTTAGAGTATGAGTCATATCCTTCAGCTCATGCAGTCTGGGTAGCACTTAGAGAGAGATACAGTGGAATAAGTCTCAGTAAGCTTAAATCGGTGATGATCGAGTTCGACTACAAGAAGCGCCCGAATGCAACGATGGTTCAGCATCTCAGGGAGATGTCTAATATGATTCGGGAGCTGAAAGCGCGATCATGAGTTGTGCCAGATGAACAACGAGTTGACGGTTATTCGTTCTCTTCGATTCTTGGGAGACCATGAAGCGGACCTTAACTCACGGTGAGAGTATTAAGACTTTCACGATGTCTCACGGCATGTGGAGGAGGTGAGAGTAGAATCATGATTTCGAGCCAAGCATATTTGGGTCATCGGTTCTCTTTGGATCATCTGGATCCAAGAAAAAATGGTACAAGAAGGGAAAGGGAAAGAATAAAAACATTGATACTGCTGCTGGGAAGGGTCAAATCAAGAAGAAGAAGGCGAGGAAGAAACCTAAAAGCAAGTTATCTTGCTTTAATTATGTGAAGAAGGGCCACTTTGCTCAGAATGTCTTGAGCCTAAGAAGGTAACTTCTAATCATCTTCTGAGCATTTTGTTGCTAGTACTGTGTTGATGGCTGATTCTTATCCTTTGTGGATTATAGATTCGGGAGAAACCAACCATGTAGCTCGAGAGCGGGTTACATATGTGGAGTACCGTCGGGTATCTGCTGGCAACAAATGGATCTATGTAGGAAACAATGCAAGAGTCGAAGTCAAGGGAGTCGGCACTTGTAAACTTAACCTTCGTGGTGGAAGTACTTTGTTTCTGCATGATGTCTTGTATGCTCAGATTGAAGGAATCTTGTATCTGTTACTTGTCTTCTTGATTTGGGGTACTCTATAAATTTTTTCAGTCGCTGTGTAGAACTTAAGATTGACTCTGTGTCAATCGGATATGGTTATTTATCTAATGATTTTATGGTACTAGATGTGGTGCCTGATGTGAATTGTGCGATTCATAGTTGTTTTTCAAACATTGCTCTTACTAGTAATGCGGATATATCTGATGAGGTTTGGCATGCTAGATTGGGACATATAGGACAAGATCGCATGAATCGATTAGCTAGAGAGGGTTTATTGGGCTCTCGTGCTAAGATTAGCTTGTCTATATGTGAGCATTGTCTTGCTGGAAAAGCAACTAGGAAACCATTTGGAAAGGCTATTAGAGCAGACTTGTCATTGCAATTGATTCATTCGGATATTTGTGGTCCGATGAGTGTGAAGGCTAGGCATGGAGCTTCCTACTTCATTACATTTATTGATGATTTCACTAGGTATGGTCATGTGTATTTGATTTCTCAAAAATCTGAAGCGTTGGATTATTTTATTCGTTACTTGAACGAAGTTGAGAATCAAACGGAACGTAAGGTTAAGGCCTTACGCACTGACCGTGGGGGTGAATATCTGTCTGATTTGTTCAAGACGACATGTAATGATAAGGGGATTATTAGACAGCTAACGATCCCAGGAACTCCACAGCAAAATGGGGTTGCTGAAAGAAGAAATAGGACTCTTCTTGAAATGGTTAGGTCTATGATGGCGCAGGCTAATTTGCCGGTCTCCTATTGGGGAGATGCATTACTAGCTGCGGCATATATACTTAACAAAGTACCTTCAAAGTCAGTTCCATCAACCCCATATGAACGTTGGACGGGCAGAAAACCAGATTTGAGCAATCTGAGACCCTGGGGGTCAGCTGCCTACGTTCATGATAGTTCTCACAGATATGGAAAACTCGGACCTAGAGGTAAGAAGTGTATCTTTATAAGATATTCTGAGACCTCGAAAGGTTATGTTTTTATAGGTGAGCAACAAGATGGAACATTCTCTGAGATTGAGTCGAGAGATGCCACTTTTCTCGAAACTGAGTTCCCAACAAAGGGTGAAGTTGATAAGACAGTTCCTATTTTTGAGAAGGATGAGTCGTTATCAACAAGTCAGATGTCCAGTGGGATACCTGAACCTAGTCAACCGAGTGGGAGTAATGTGCCTGATCACGGGGTGACTTCTCAACAGCCCAACTTACGAAAAAGTGTTCGTAAGATCATACCTAAAAGGAGGTTTGATATTGAGAATGAGGCAATGATGACACTCAATGCGAAGATGAACCTCAATCAGTTGAGGATGCGTTGGGATGTAGGGTTAGAGATAAGTGGAAAAGTGTAATGGAAGAAGAGATGGAGTCAATGATTCGGAATCAAGTTTGGGAGTTAGTCGATCTTCCTCCTGGCCGAAGGGCCATTGGGAATAAGTGGATTCTCAAAATAAAGAGGAAGTCTGATGGATCGATTAACCGATACAAGGCTCGTTTGGTTGCAAAAGGATTTACCCAAAGAGAGGGTATTGACTTTGAAGAGACATTTTCTCCCGTAGTGAAATTTGTGTCAATCCGAGTTATCTTGGCCTTTGTGGCACATTATGACTTGGAATTACATCAGATGGATGTTAAAACCGCTTTCCTTAACAGTGAGCTTGACGAGGAAATGTATATGGTTCAGCCAGAAGGTTTCGTTGCTTTAGGCCAAGAGGATAAAGTATGTAGATTGAAGAAATCTATATATGGGCTGAAGCAAGCGTCAAGACAATGGAACATAAGATTTAACAAAGTGGTTTTATCTTATGGTTTCGAAATGATCAATGAGGATCATTGCGTTTTCCTAAAGAAGGAAAAAGGAAAGTATGTCATTTTATCATTATATATTGATGATATGCTGATAGCAGGAAATGACATAAGAATTATTGAAGAAGTCAAAAAGTGGCTGTCTTCTCAATTTGACACAATAGATATGGAAGAAGGTAAATACATCTTAGGGGTTAAGATCATCCGGGATCGATCAAAGAGACTTTTAGGTTTGTCACAAGAGTCTTATATTACTAAGATGTTACAACATTTCAACATGTCTGACTGCAACTGTGAACAGACACCTATTGCAAGAGGTACTGTTTTGAGCAAAAGTATGAGTCCCAAGACTCCATCTGAAATAGCCGACATGAATAAAAAACCATATGCCAGTGCCATAGGTAGTTTAATGTATACTATGTTGTGTACTCATCCCGATATCAGCTATGTAGTGGGCTTAGTCAGCCGGTTCCAGTCAAACCCAGGATCGAGACACTAGAAGGCAGTGAAAAGGATTTTCATATATCTGAAGGCGATGACAGATTATTGTCTCTGTTATCAAGGATCAGATATGAGCCTTAGGGCTATTCGGATCACATTATGGGACCTGGATGATAGAAAATCAACATCAAGCTATGCGTTCTTGTTGAATGGTGGCGCCATCTCCTGGAACAGCAAGAAACAGGCCTGTGTGGCCTTATCTACAATGGAAGCTGAATATGTGGCATGTTATTGCATAAGAAGCGATGCTGGTTGAGAAGATTCCTAAAGCATTTGAAGATTGCTGAGAACAGTGGGAGTCCAGTGACTGTCTATTGTGACAGTCAAGCTGCGATAGCTTTTTCCAAGGATCCCAAATATCACAGCAAGGGCAAGCATATTGCTATAAAATACAACTTTATCAGGGATATTGTTGCTAAAAAGAAGGTGATTCTTGAGTATATCCCTACACGAGCTATGCTTGCAGATCCTTTTACTAAGCCAATGACTAAAGAGTCATTTAATGAGCATGTAAAGTCCATGGGACTTCGTAGAATGTGACAGTCTTGTAATGACAATTGAATATAATGATTTGATTGTTTGAAACGCTAGCCATAATCTATTCAGTGTATGTTATGTTACATTCTAGTGATAAGATCTCGATAAGCATGTTGGCAGGTAGTGATTGGTCCTCTCACATGGACAATCATCTCTATTTGTTGCGTATGAATAGAGGTAAGACCGATGCTTATAGGTCAACCTATGTGGTTGTTAGCTTTGGAAGCTGTAAAATTTGTTACATTCCTATAAGTTAGGGTCGTCTTGATATTTGTATCAAGATAAGATCATTTTGTGGTAAATGATCGAAGTAAATGAACCCACCATTTACTATGCCTGTTTGTGAGCCAGATAAAGATTCATGTGTTGAATTTTGGATTAGACTTTGGGAATGTCTAGATCGAAATCTGTACGATGTTGAATTGAGGGAAACATGCGCTCTTTTATTGGTAAAGAGGAAGACATCGTAGCATGTGAATCATATCACATGTGCTAAGACAACATATAAGGGTAGTAGGAGAATGGATCCCTGTTTCTCTACTATGTGAGCCCTTTGAGATTATATGTTGATCTCAAAATTTGCCCTTTGTGACTATTTAGGTGTCTACTTGAAGTTTTAATCAAGGTTTGCTACTTTAGCATGTCTACCTATGACTATGGATGATTCGGTCTATGGAACATGACTAAGAAAGCGATTGATTAAAATGAATAGATTCACACAAAAAAGAAAGATTAAATAGATTTACATCTAATGAGTATTATTCACTAGTCGACTCTTTTCTGTTGTGTACAAAAATATTTGTGAATATTTGGAATATGAGACATGCTCTTGACATGATGGTCAATTTAAGGGATTAGAGATGTTCATATTGATGTAAATGAGATTATTTAATCTAGGTAAAAAGCAAGACATGGATGTTTCAGGTAAATGGTTATGTACCACCAGAAATATGATTTTGTATCATTTGGAAAATGACTGTGTCACCTGGAAAATGGTTGTGTGCCATAAGATAAATGGTTTTGTACCACCTGGAGATGACTCTGTGTCATCGGGAGAATGATTATGTATCAAATGAAGAGTGGCTAAGTTAGGCGTAACAACTTCTCTTAGCATGCATCACTCTATGAGCAGCTATGTAAGGTGTAACAACTTTCTTAGCATTTGAACGCTCAATGTGCTTGCTGTCGCACGAACCATTTTCTGATTTGATGTTTCATTTAGTCTTTGTGACTATTAATCTCTGTTCTATTAGTCTTTTGGGACAATAGATATTGCTTCGATTTAGTCTATGTGACTAAACACTCCTTCTAAAATGGTCTGTGTGATCATTTTTGTCTGTGTGACATACCTTGGACGAGTGGGAGATGTAAGTTCGTGGCAGTTCCACGAACTGCACAGAGGCAGTTCGTGGAACCGCCTCGAGCACGCACGGCTTGAAGCCGTGCGTGCGTCTCCTTCCCTTAAAAGGGAAGGAGGGCGTCCAAGGCGAGGGTTCGGTTCGGCGGCTGTCGCAGACGAAGAGGTTTAGAAGCGTAGAGAAGCATCCGACGGATTTGGTTGGTGAAACTTGAGGTATTTTCCACTGTGAATTTTCCTCCGACACAAGCCAAAATCATCGAGAACAGGTATATTTATCTACATTTCACCAGCAACCTAAGAACTAGTGTAGTTTTTGTGGTCTCGACCTTGTCCCTAAGACAATGAGCCTGGGCAATTTGTCAAACATAGTGATCCAAAATTTTCCAGACCCTCTAAAACAATTCTCCAAGCACAAGGCTGAACTTTGCAAACAGACTTTATTTTATAACTTCTTGTCTCCATTCATCTGATCTCAAAGCCTTTAAATATCACAAAATCCTCTAAAACTATTATAAAGTTTTTTCCATCAAAGAACACTTGCTAACTCTTGGTGATTTCCTACTGCTCTCTTCATCTTCGATGAGCACATCATTATGAAAATGTCCTTGGCTAAACTAGGTTGGTTTACCATCTCAATTAGGTCTGAGCCATCTAGATTAAAGTTTTCATTCTCAACATCAAATGCATAGAAATCAATGGTGTTTGAGTAATCATTTTGCAAATGCTTAAATGGAAACTCTTGTTCATTTTCGATGGGCACAAAATGAAAATAATCATCATTTGCTTCTAAATCATATGCTTCGTCATCTTGCTGATATAACAATCCATCTTCATCTGTTTTGTATTATATGAGCCAAATTGTGGATTGGAATACCATGAAGCCTCAGGTAGATTTTGTGATTCTGACTCACAATGATTTCTTTGGTTTGTGCTTTGCCTAGTGGACGAGGATGACTCCAATATTGCTCAATACTCTCAATATAAGAAATAACGTTAGTAGATACTAGTAAGTCCCTAAAAACAAATCAAGTGAGTTAAGAAAAGGAAAGAATATAAAATTATTTAAGGACAACAAAAGCTTGAAAACAAATCAAGTTATTTAAGAAAAGGACAAAGTTTGCTACATGTATTAATTACACAATGTTGTAGTAGCTATGATTCATAGTTGCTATAATGTTGTAGCTACTATGGTCTATTATATGCTACAGCATTGTATAACTAATACATGAAACTATGGATGCTACAACAAAGGCACTTGAATGTCTTCTATGGAGTCAAAATGCTTCAATCGTGTATAAGAACATAAAAAGAAGGGAAAATATTTTTAAGATGACACTTGGAGGAACTGAATTCATTTCCATTGAAAATTGATACAACTTATACCCTAAACAATAACACAAGGAAGAACTTGAAAGATAACTAAGAGAAGATTAACATATACATGGAAACACAAGGCAGATTAAGGAGGAAGAATAAGGTTTTTGTTGTCTGACAGCTTTAGGCAAAAGCTCAAGAGATGATCAAGTTTGGTTATCGATAATCAATATAACAATATTTTACTATTTGTTGGTGCAACAAGCCCCGGATCAATGTTGACCAAACTCGAGTGAAACTCAAATAGTATTTTGATGTTTGACAATAAATTGACAATGGGGTTGACCATTGTTTTACAATATGGTTTGACCATACACTATAAAAAAACTGTTTTTTGGCGACGAATTTTAGCAATGAATTATTTTCGTTGCAAATCTGCAACAAATATAGCGACGAATTTTAGGTTTCGTCGCAAATTTGTAACGAAATAAATTTTCGTCGGCAAATTGCAACGAAAAATAAATTCGTTGCAAATTTCTGCAACGAATTATGAATTCGTTGCACATATTTGCGACGAATTTATTTTTTCGTCGCCAATTTGCGACGGAAATAATTTTCGTCGCATAATTTAGCGACGAATTCAGAATTCGTCGCAGATATTTAATTTATTTTAAAAAAAAAGAAAACAAGTTCTGTCGAACGAGTTAATTTTTAAATATTTTGCAACGAATTCGAGGATTCATTGCAAAATAGCAATGAATCAAGGATTCGTTGTAAAATTAATATTAAAATATAAATTAACGTTTTAAAAAGTTTAAAATATTTTTTTTTTAAAATTGCAACGAATCCTGGATTCGTTGCAATTTTGCAATGAATCCGTGGATTCGTTGCAAAGTTAATATTAATATTAAAAAAAATAAATTAACGTTTTAAAAAGTTAAAATTTTTTTTTTAAAAATTTCCAATGAATCCAGGATTCGTTAGATTTTGCAATTTTTGAATCTGGATTCGTTGCAAAATTATTTTTTGAATCACGGATTCGTTGCAAAATTTAAAAAAAAAATTAAAGTTTTTAAAACGTTAAGTTTATTTTTTAATTTTAATTTAGCAACGAATCCAGGATTCGTTGCAAAATTTTAAAAAAAAATTAAAGTTTTTAACAGTGTTCTAAAAAGCGCTAGACGGTAGGCGGGCGGTCACTCGCCGCCTAGCGCCTAGGCGGCTAGGCGGCCGCCTAGGCGGTAGATTTTTTTAATATTTTAAATATAATAATATATAAAAAAATTAATATATTAGGGGCACTCAAAAGTCAAAACTCACTTTATAGCCTCCACATACATGTAACAAATAACAACTAACAACAACTCAACAAGTAACAAGAATATTAAAAACGTTTAAGATTGTAAACAATAAAAATTGTAAAATATAAGAATTAAAAACATAATTGCAAACAATATTAAAAATCCATTGCAATATAAGAATTGGAAATGTGCGACACGCCCATATCAAATGTGCGACACGCCTTGGCATGGGTGTGTCGCACATTTCTCACCGACGCGACACGCCTGTGCTCTCATTTGGCACGGGCGTGTCACACCGGCACGACACGCCTGTGGCATGGGCGTGTCGGTGGGCGTGTTGGGGGCGTGTCGGTTGCTGTTGAGCGCTGGAACGCCTGATTTTTTTAATTTTAATTTAGCAACGAATCCACGGATTCGTTGCTAAATTAAAATTAAAAAATAAACTTAACGTTTTAAAAACTTTAATTTTTTTTTTTAAATTTTGCAACGAATCCCAGGATTCGTTGCAAAATTTAATTAACTTTCTCCGTTACCCTAATTTTTTCCCTTCTCCTCGCATCGCGCCCGAGCCCTAACCTTTCCCCTTCGCGCCGCCGGTCTTCCCCTCGCCTCGCGGCTACACGTGTTCCGGCCACGACCGCCCTCCCGGCCCGCCGACCGAGCCCGCCACGACTGAGCCGTCGCCCCACCCGAGGTCGGCAGCCGCTAGGTCGATGACGCCGCCGCCGGGCCGCCAGACCCGACCGACGCTAGGTCGGCAGCGGCGAAGGCCCGGCTCGTCCGGCCCTGTCGCGCTTCGTCGGCCGCGAGCAACCCGGCCAGGTTCTCACCGCCGCCGCCCGAGCCCGCTGGCCATGAGCCCGGCCGCTCCTAGCTTGTCGCCGCGCTTTGTCCGGTCACAGGCCTGCGGCCGCTGCCGCGCTTCTCGCCGCGGCTGCCACCGGGCCGCGGCGCCCGCGGCCCACCCGCCTCGCTACCGCCGCCGCTCCACGCGGCCGCTCTCGCTACCGCTCTGGCTCCCGCAAGACTCGAAGTCTCGCCGCCGTCCGACACTTCCAGCTGGCGCCTCGCACTGCCAGCCGCGCTGTGGCACTGTCCGATCAAGCCGATACCGACGCGACCACGCCGATAGGCGTGCGGAGATCACGGCACAGCCACGCCACCAGGCAAGGTCTCTATCCGAGAGGTCCCCTCTTCCTCTATAAAAAGGAAGGGGGTAAGGCTTTGGGAGGCCAATGCATATACTCTAACACTCTCCCAAAGTTCCATAAAGCTTTCCATCCTCTTACCCAAGCTTATTTTCATTATATTTGTAAGAGGAGTGTTGTTGTAAAGAGGTTACCTCCACCTAGCTTTGTGCAAAGGAGAGATCTAGTGGATAGATTGCGGAGTGATTCACCGTGGACGAATCGGACCGTGGATTAGCGGCGTAGCTGTGAACCACGTTACATCTCCGTGTTTGTATTGTCTTTGTTTTATTTCTATTTGCTTGTCTTAGTTTATTGCTTCCGCTTGCGCTAATATTTTGTAGACGAGCAAAATACGACATCCAACAAACGAGGGCTATTCACCCCCCTCTAGCCGGCCAATCGATTCCCAACAAGTGGTATCAGAGCCAAGGAAAGCTTGTCGAGGACTAACCGCCACAACAAGCAAATTTTCAAAATGGCCGGCTCAAATATCCATCCACTGAAGTTCTATGGCGAATTCGCTTGGTGGAAGAAGCGAATGGAGGTATTCTTCGAAACCGACTTTGAAATTCTATTAATAATGGAAAACGGTTTCGAGTTGCCTAGGAATGAGGATGGGGAGCCATTGGAGAAATCGAGGTGGAGCAAAAGGCAAAGAGAAGAATACTTGGCGAATTCAAAGGCCAAGCACCACCTATACAATGTCCTCCCCCAACAAGAAGTCAATAGGATAGGGGAATGTTCTAGTGCTAAGGAGATGTGGGAGAAGCTAGTGGAGCTTCATGAAGGTACCTCGGAGGCTAAGCTAGCAAGAAGAGACCTCCTCCGCTCCCAACTCTCGAACATCAAATTAGAAAAGGGAGAAAAGGTAACTTCCCTACATTCTAGATTTAAAGAAATATTAATTGGGCTAACAAGTGTAGGTGAGAAGCTATCAAACCGGGATATGGTAATGAAGGTCATAGATGCCTTTCCCCGGTCCTCAAGATGGAGCTCCATGGTGGACTCATTTTATATCTCCAAGAACTTAGAAGTATGCACCCTGGAGGAATTCTTCTCAACAATGGAGCTTCATGAAACTAGGCTAGAAGGAATACAAGAAGAGCCTAGAATCCAACCCTCAAGAGGAGTAGCTTTGATAGCGAACAAGGGGAAGAAGAAGATGGAAGTCCCCTCCTCCTCATCCGATGAAGCCTCTACCTCCTCCATGGATAGCACGGAAGAAGCCTACATGGTAAGGAAGGTAAGGCGTGCATTTAAGAATCTTAGGTTTGATAAATCTCATGATAGGAATAGAAGACCAAGGGGGAAGGTCATATGCTATAATTGCCAAGGAGAGGGACATATAAGGGATAATTGTCCCCTCCTAAACAAGAGCAAGGAAGATAAGAAAAAGAAAGAAGAAAAGAGGAAGAAGAAGGGGAGCAAGAAAAAGGAAGAAGAAAAGAAGGCAAAAGGAAAAGGGAAGGCCATGACACTCAAAGCCAAGACATGGGATGACCTTGCTTCCTCCTCCACATCCGAAGAAGAAGAGCATGTCTACTCCAACCTAGCACTAATGGCTCTTCATGACTCGGATTGCTCCTCCTCCTCAAATGAAGGATCAAGCACAAGTGGGGAGAGCTCAAATGAAGGGGGAGCTTCTACATCTTCCTCATCCGAAGAAGAAGAAGAGGATATGGAAACTATGGTAACGAATGCTTCTCCTAAGAAAATAGTTTCCATAATTTCTAGTTTAACTAAGGAGTTATTTGGCATGAAAAAGAAAAATAAAATCATGCTTAATCAAATTAAGGATTTAGAACAAAAACTAGAAAAAGCATGCTTAAATGATAATGTTTCTTCTTGCCATGATGATGCATGCTCACATGACTATATGCCTTTGGATGTTAATGATGCATGCATAGAGGAAAATAGGGCTTTAAGGGAAAAGGTAGATTATTTAACCAAAGCCCTAGAGAAATTCAAAATTGGCTCCAACACATTAAATATGATCATAGGGAGCCAAAGGGCAAGCTTCAATAAAAAGGGCCTAGGATATAAGGAAAAGAAAAATGAAAAGGCCTATAAATGCCTAATTGCTAGGGGACAAGATAAGAAGAAAGTAATTGCTAGGAAATGGATCCCCAAGGAGTACTTAGTGAACCCAATAGGAAAGAACTTATTTTGGGTTCCAAAATCCATCCTTAAGGGTTAGGATAACCCTAGGGTAGTCAACCACATGGACCTAGCCTATATCATATTTTGGTTGACTTAGGATGACGGGACAACATTTTTTTAGATAGTGTTGGGTGATGATAACGTACCCATAAATAGATAATAATGCTTAAATCATGATGATTGATGTAATTCCTATGTATATTTGCAATCATGATTTATGTTTTTGAAATTTGGCACGTTATCATAAGAAATAGGTTTGAATCATGCTTTAGGTAATACTTTGTTTATTATCATCATATAATACCTAATGCATGACTATTATTTGATGAATACATGAGTTTCGTGATCATAATGTAGAATTAACTCATATATGTCATTATGATCATGTAGGATGTTAGGTTGACACTTAACCATGATAGAATTGCATGAACATATTGGTTAAGTATATACAAATACCCCCTAGGATGCATATCACACTCACCATAGGCTACCTTGATTGAAAACTTAGCATGAGTGAGATGTTAGGATGATACAAATGTTCACTAATGCCTATGGCATTTAGATGGTCATTTAAAGTATCAAAATAGCAATAATAGACCAATCATGGGGAAGGCTTATGTTTAATTCATAGACATATCGCCCAAAGATCATGGTTGGATATTTCATATGTTCTCAAAACAAATTCTTACTTTAAAATATATGTATTCATGTTTTGAAACAATTGGATGCAAGACTAGGTGTTAAAATGGATACTCTTATGATAAAAAACCTAGTCGTTTTTAAAGCTTTTGAATTTTTGGCAAACACGTGGAAATATAATGATTTTTCATGAAAACATATTTTTCACTGATAGATATACTTAAAAGAAATGTGTTCCCCAAATTTCATGATTTTTTGAATTTTCTGGAATTTTTAATGCATTTCTGAAATTGGTTCAAAATCAAAATCCAATTATCAATCGACCGTATCCAACTACGAACGATGGCTTGAATGAATATCGGTTCGAATTTTAAATCAACTTGTGGTATTTTATTTCTATTAGACTTGATGCCATGTGTTTTTAACTTAGTGATAATCTTTTTGATGGTGTCAAAGGGGGAGAAAATATTATGTTTAAGTTAATTATAAAAGGGGGAGAAATTTACATAGAGAGTTTCATGGATTAAGGGGGAGTTGCATGTTGCTATATCATGATTATGTTTACATGCTTTCTTTCCTTTAAAAATTTATATCAAATGTTTTTACCTAACTTAAACGGATTGCCACACATCAAAAAGGGGGAGATTGTTAGGGCAATCTCTTGCCGTAATATGGTTTTGATGGTGTGGCAAAGGGTTTAAGTTAGTTTGATATGTTGATTTGATATGTGCGTTGAAGTCGTGCAGGACTTAGTAATTCGCACATGGAGTCATGGCGAGTTTCACATCTCATGACTCGTGCCTTGAGTCGGTGAAGGATAGCTTTCGCCGCGGCGCTTGGAGCATCCGAGGGACCGCCGGACGAGGAGCTTGAGTGAAGCCGGAGGAAGTAGACTTGAGGCAAGAGACGCGAAGGAGCATTGCGAGCCGTGCGCCTAATCGCTAGGGGCGTGGCCGTGAGCGAAGAGAACCAAGGCGAGGGACTCGAGGATGAGAGTGGCGATTGTAACCCGGGAAGGGGTAGCTCTTAGGTGAAACTTGGCCATTTGGCCAAGTGTCGGATGGTTTCAGACACCGACCGTCATTGCCATGTCATGGCGATCGCTCAGTCGATGGGTCGATCGGGTCTAATGGTGAATCAAGTTGATCGATCATTCGGTGATCACCGTCGCATGGCAATGATCGATGAGCTGATCGACCGTCTTTGAGGACTCATCGGGTTGACATCGGTCGATTGATGGGTGCCATCGATCGTGATGCCAATCTGCTGGATAGTATCCAACGTGGAAAGCGGCCGTTATTGGGCAACGGCTACAGCACCAGTCGACTGATGGGTGCCATCAGTCGACTGATCCTGTGTCAACGGGAAGAAACCCTCTTCCTCTATAAAAAGGAAGGGGGTAAGGCTTTGGGAGGCCAATGCATATACTCTAACACTCTCCCAAAGTTCCCTAAAGCTTTCCATCCTCTTACCCAAGCTTATTTTCATTATATTTGTAAGAGGAGTGTTGTTGTAAAGAGGTTACCTCCACCTAGCTTTGTGCAAAGGAGAGATCTAATGGATAGATTGCGGAGTGATTCACCGTGGACGAATCGGACTGTGGATTAGCGGCGTAGTCGTGAACCACGTTACATCTCCGTGTTTGTATTGTCTTTGTTTTATTTCTATTTGCTTGTCTTAGTTTATTGCTTCCGCTTGCGCTAACATTTTGTAGACGAGCAAAATACGACATCCAACGAACGAGGGCTATTCACCCCCCTCTAGCCGGCCAATCGATTCCCAACATCTAACACCACACAATGCCTTGGATTGTCTTCATTTGTGATATTAATTGTCACAATCAACTTAAGTTGTTTAACATTTCAGGCTTAAACATCCCAAAATGTTTAAACCTAAATTAACAGTAAGCTCTCTATACAACTATTGTCTTTTTTGGGTTATGTTTAAAGATTGTTAAACATAGTGAATTCATATGTGAACTAACTGTATATTTGTATTATTGTAATTTCTAGGAGTTTATATTAATATAATTGATTGAAAACAGACATAATGCAGCGTGAAAGGAGTTGGATGTATAATAGGAATTTACCTGAACGTCGGGGTTTAACTGATGAATTTATGAGTGGGTTGCAAGAGTTTTTAAATTTTGCAGATAGTAATGTTGAGTTTATGGATGGTAATCAGATAAGGTGTCCATGCAGAAAGTGTCACAATGGTAGATTTTTACCGTCTAGCAAAGTTTCAGAGCATCTTTGTAGATTTGGATTCATTGCAAATTACTATAACTGGACATGTCATGGTGAACCATTTATATCTGATGAAGTTTATGATAGACACAACACACAAGTCTCTAGGGATCAAAGTGATTATAATCAATTAAATCCATATCAGAGGATGATATATGATGTAAGCGGGAATTTGATTCCCCAATCACAAGGTGCAACTTCAAGTTGTCCTCCAATAGTTGAGCAAATGTTTACTAATGCATCACCCTTGGAAGAGGTGCAAGTAACAGATATCGGTCAGAATATGAATAATGAAGCATATCTCAAATTTCAGGAGGTGTTGAGTGCTGCAGATGCACCTTTATGGGTCGGTTGTAAGACTCACACTAAACTATCGTTCACCGCAAGAATGTTGAATGTCAAGGCGAGCATAATGTGTCCAAGAGTGTTTTAATAATTTTGTTCAAGCTTTTGAAGAGGCATTGCAGCATGATCATATCTTGCCCAATGATTTATGCAGTATGAAAAACTGATGAAAGAATTAGGTCTCTGGAAAGAATTGATGTGTGAGATGGTTGTATGTTATATTGGGAGATGATGCAGATGTGGATGTTTGTAAATTCGTAATCAAGATAGGTACAAGAGCACTAGTAGGAGGCATCAGCAGCGTAAATCATATAGTCGATTGTTTTATTTGCCTTTAACTCCTAGGTTACAAAGGCTTTATGCATCAAAGACAATCACAACACATGACTTGGCATGCAAATCATCGAATGTAAGAGGGACTAATGTGTCATCCATCGATGCGAGGCATGGAAAAATTTTGATAGAACATATCCGATTTTGCGAAGGAGACTCGAAATATTAGGTTAGGTCTCTGTCTTTGTGATTTGCTCCATTTGGTAAATCAGGAAGACACTATTCTTGTTGGCCAGTTATATTAACTCCGTATAATCTTCCGCCTGGGATGTGCATGAAAACACCGTATATGTTTTTAACATTGGTTGTTCCTGACCCAAAAAATTCGAAGAAGTTAATAGATGTTTATATGCAACCATTGATTGAAGAGCTAAAACAACTATGGGATGAAGGTTTTCCTACATACGACGTTCATACTAATCAGATGTTTGTAATGAAGGCTGCTCTTCTTTGGACCATAAATGACTTTCCGGCTTATGGTATGCTATTAGGTTGGAGTACTGCAGGGATCTTAGGATGCCCAATATGTATGGAGAGATCAAAGTCGATTAGATTGAAGCATAGTAAGAAGCCAAGTTATTTTGATTGTCACAGACAATTTTTACCACTAAATCATAATTTCAGAAGGAATAAAGATGAATTCACTAGGAATCGAATTGAAAGAACACCTCTGCCATTGAGATTGACAGGTCAAGATATTTGGTACAGAGTTCTTCACTTTCCATCTGTTATTGAAGAGCCACATGGTACAACTTATGAATATGGAACCAACCATAAATGGACCAAACGAAGTATATTTTGGGAGTTACCGTATTGGTTTAGTAATTTGATTCATCATAATCTTGATGTTATGCATATTGAGAAGAATATTTTTGATAATCTGATAAATCTGATGATGGATATCCGAAAAATAAAAGATAATCTGAATGCAAGAAAAGATATGCGACTCATTTGTAAACGACCCACCCTTGATGTTGATGAAAATAGTAGAGGACCAAAATCAAAGGCAGTTTATACATTGAATAAGGAACAGAGACGTGTTGTTTGTGGATGGTTGAAGTCATTGAGATTTCTTGATGGGTATGTTTCTAATCTTGGGAGATGTGTCGATATGAAGGAATGCAAATTGATGGGTTTGAAAAGCCATGATTGTCATATATTCATGGAAAGACTAATTCCTATTGCCTTTAAAGAACTCTTACCAAATTTTGTCTGTGGTGCCATTACAGAGTTAAGTATTTTTCTTCATGATATATGCTCAACAGTTTTGGGATATTCACACATGGAGAAGTTAGAGAGAGACATTCCAATCATTTTGTGCAATTTAGAAAAGATTTTTTCGCCTGTATTTTTTGATTCAATGGAACA
Source organism: Wurfbainia villosa (assembly GCA_025175895.1). Lineage (NCBI taxonomy): Eukaryota > Viridiplantae > Streptophyta > Magnoliopsida > Zingiberales > Zingiberaceae > Wurfbainia > Wurfbainia villosa. The sequence continues at coordinate 41,473,770 of CM046006.1, forward strand.
TCTTTTGGTTCACTTGCCATATGAGGCCAAAGTTGGAGGACCAGTTCATTATCGATGGATGTATCCTTTTGAAAGGTATAATTTGCATATTCTATACTTCGTTAATATTGCATAAAAATGTTTAATTTGTTTATATATTCATTTCTAATACAATTTGTTATATTACAATCAGCTTCTTATATCATTTGAAGAAAAAAGTGAAAAATAAGGCACATGTTGAAGCCTATATTGTGAATGCATATATTGTGGAGGAAGTAACAACTTTTGCATCATATTATTTTGAGCCTCACGTTCAGACCAAAAGACGAAAATCCGGAAGGAATGATGAAGGTCCTGTCGATCCCAATTTGAATTCATTCTCAATTTTTAATTATCTTGGTCGACCAAGTGGACCGTGTAAGCAACGATACTTAACTGATCAAGAATGTTTTACTTAATTGTCCAGAAGTATCGCCATATTTCGAGTTAGTATATATTTCCTATTTCTTCGTCAAGTGTTAATTTGTTTATGTTATAATACAATTTTTTTATTATAGGATTTTCCAAAACTTATATTCTGAAATCCAGACACGTGACTTTGATCACTTCTGCGATCAGGAATTTGCACCATGGTTCAAATCATATGTAAGCAGTTTTAATTATCTCATTTTTGTTTACACATATCTTAACTTTTAAATAAATATCATTTTCATTTGAGTATAGGTTTATGCTAATCAAACTCAAGTTCAGCAAGAATTGCTAATCCATCTATCATGGGGTCCAAAAGCAATGGTACGCACTTGGCCAGCATATTTCATAAATAGATACAATTTCCACACTCAAGAATATGGAAATGGAAAGAGTACAATGAATAGTGGAGTATGTGTTCAGTCTTCCAATGATGGAGGTGCAAGCAATGAATTTTATGGTTTGCTGGATGAAATTATAGAGATTGATTATCCTGGTCCAAAAATGCGAGTTATCTTATTTATGTGTCACTGGTTTGACCCCGTCAGAGGGATGAAGGTGCATCCATAGTATAATTTGGTTGAAATAAATCATAAAAGATTTTATAAGAGATATGAACCATTTATTTTGGCACAACAAGCGATTCAAGTTTTCTATGCTCCATATCCTAGTTTGAGGCGTGACAAAAATGAATGGTGGGTTGTTTGTAAAACAAAAGCACAGAAAAAAATTGAAGAGCACTGGCAAGACATTGCATATCAACAAGACAAAGTTACAAATATGTTTCATACCGAGGAATATATAATTCCAACGTTACGAGATCCCAGCGGAGTAGTGATAAACGTGGATGCAACTGAAATTGATGATAATGATGAGGAGGAGGAGGGGGAGGAGGAGGAGGAGGGGGACGAGGAGGAGGAGACCGAGGATAAGGATACTGATGAGGATGAGAAAGATGATAATGAGGACTTTGAAATTTGACGTCTAGGGTAAGTTTTTTTATATATAATTTTAGTTTTAAACTATAATTTTACAAATTTTCTTAGCTTAATTATTTGTTTATATAATGTCTCATTGTTAAATTTATATCTTTTGTCTCTGTATGTTGTGTATATTTTGTTCTTATAGGTTATCAGTGGTGAAATCATCGTAGCTTAGCGCAGTCGCAGTCTCTCATATCTTCATTATGCATATTGTAAGTTTTTCATGTTCTTCATTAAGCATAAAAGTTTTATTTTCTTTATTCTAATTTTGTTTTGGGTTGATAGTTTCGACACGGTGGACAGAGATGACAGAGTACTAGTAGTGGCCAGACTGATCCACCGCCTGCCAACACTATACCTACTTGCCCTCCTGATCTGCCTAGACCTTCACATGATCGATCGATCCATCTCATTCACCGCACACGACCTTCCCATTCGATTCACCCGCACTACAGACACTCCTCTACTGAGAACATCGAAAGTCGACCATATATATTTCCGATTGGAGATTCGTAAGTAATATAAGTATTATAATTTTTAAACTATCTTAATTAATTATTCAATTTTTTCACTTTATCGTAGGTTTGAAAATTCTGTACCTGTTATTCGCGAGATCAATAAAATCGTGAATAACTATTGGAGAGGAGACTCTTTGTCATACTCAAGCACGCCAGGACCTACAAAAGAATTATGGTGGTGCGAGTTTCAGGTATAATTGATTCATTTTATATATTAAATAAGTGATTATATAAATAATTGTTTTTTTTCCATCTCAGCGGAGATTTATTTGGGACCCTACTCAAGACTTGGAAGTTAAAAGAATTTTTAAAAAAAATGTGGCGATCATATCCGGCATGTATTGAGTCATGCCAAATCTACTGGAAAAAAACCCGCCTGTGTCACGTCAGAAAATTGGAGTAAAATCTCCAATTATTGGCAATCTGATGAGAGCAAAAAAAGAAGTCAACAGAATAAATTAAATCAAGCATGTAATTCTGGAGACTTATCTGCAACATATGCGGGAGGATCTATAAATATCGAGGAGCATTCACGTAGATTGGTAATTTTTAAATTCTACAATTAGTTTTTAAATATATTTCAGATTATTATTTTATTTCTAACATTCTTATATTTAGTCTAAGGAATTGGGAAAGGAGCCGGAATTTATAGATACTTTCGTTCGCACTTTCCAAAAAAAAGATAAGACTTGGAGTGGAGATAGAGCTCGAGCAATTAAGGTTTGAATTAATCTTTAAACTTACTTTATAACTTTAATTATGTTAGTTATGTAAATGCTCTGATTAAAATTTTAATTTTGTGTAGGAGAGATATGATCAGTTATCCTCATCTCAGAGAATTTCAGGAGATGACGGTGATACTGAGGGATCTGAGTCATCTGTTAGTAATAATTTGGATTTATGGCTTGAGGCGAGTGGAGGATCAAAAGGGGGAAGGATATTAGGTATGAGTTCTCTGAGCAGAATGCATAATGCTCCTCGTAGATCTATTTCTTCTACTCCACCAGCAGTAGCGGCACAGATACATAACTTAACTGAGGAGGTTAACAATTTGAAGGGCATAATACATGAAAGAGATCAGCAAATTCTAGAAATACAACAACAAAACTCACAAAGGGATCAAGAAATGATTGAAATGCGACGACAACAAGCCTTTCTTATCACGGCCAAAGAATTTAGTTCTGGTCCAAGTCATATTCCTCCGAGTCATGACGATGATGGTGGCGACGATGATGATATTGTATGCATGTTTTTAATTAGTACTTTTAAAAAATTTTAGTTTATTGACTTTGTTTATTTTGCTTTAAACAGGAATGATCGATGAAGTTAATCCTTATGGCGGTTGAATATGCACATCATTGTAAGTCTTTGCATATTTATTTTCGTGTTATTATATAGTTTTTTTTAATGTATGATACTTTTTGTTTGTTTCTTTTCTAATGCAGGTAGAAAAATGTCGGCGATTGCTTACCAGATTCTCTTTTCTTTTTTCTTTCCCATGTGTTTAGATCTTTTGTAGACATTGTTATTTGGATATCAGAACTATGTTGATGTTTGAAATGTTGTAGGATATAACTTTTTATTTGGAATGTTGTATTGTTCTTAACTAATTGTGTTGCTTTGTATTTATTTAGATATGATTGAATATTATTTTGTTGTACTGAATGTGTGTGTGTTTTGTTTGTATTGAATGTATTTATTTGGATATTAGAACTTATTGTGTTTTGTTGTGTGTGTGTGAAAATTTGTATATACGATAGAATATCGAAACAGATGAAATCTGTTAAAAAAAATTTTATTTAGCGACAAATTTAGCGAAAAAAATACAAATTCATTGCTAAATTCTGAGAAATCTGTGACGAATTTTGCGACGAATTAAATTTTCATTGCAAATTAGCGACGAATTTAGCAACGAATCCAACCTGCGATAAATTTTGCAACGAATTTTGCGACAAAATTTGCGACGAAAATTAAATTCGTCGCAAATTTTTGCAATGAAAAAAGAACTCATCGCAAAATATTGAACTTTGCGACGAATTTTGCGACGAATTTAGCGACGAAATTTGCGACGAATTTCTATCAGTCGCAAATTTACCAACGAATTTCTTATTTCGTAGCAAAAATTACCAACGAAAAAATTAATTAAATCGCAAAAATGGTTTTTGCAATTTTCTGACTTAATCGATGTGAAATTTGCGACGAATTTGTATCAGTCGGTAATTTACCAACGAATTTCTTATTTCGTCGTGAAAATTACCAACGAAAAAAATAATTCATCGCAAATTTGCGACGAATTTTTAATTCGTCGCAACCTTTTGCGACAAAAATTACGACGAATTTTTAAAATCTTGGTAACTTCTGCAACAAAATTAGCGACGAATTTTTAAATTCGTCCCTAATTTTCGTCGCAAAAATTCATCGCAAATTTTGTCGCTATTATTTGCGACGCTTTATTCGCAACAAAAATATTTTTGTCGCAAAATTCGTCGCTAATTTATTTTCCAACGATTTTTTTTTTAAATTCGTCGCTAAGGACTATTTTTTTTGTAGTGATATGTTGAAAATATGTCTAGTGGATGATTATGGTATCCAAAGTCATATGGGAGAGATTATTTGGGGGAGATTGTTGAAGCAATCAATCTCGAAAGTCCAATATGGAGTTGGCAAGGAAAGTCTAAGAATGATCTTGGTAAGGAAAGTCCAAGTCATGGGTACTTGACAATGGTAAAGTCCAAAGGTATAATATTGGCGATATAAGTCCAAGCATATAGTCTTGGCGGCATAAAGTTCAAGTAAACTTTGGCAATTGGGAAGTCCAAAGGTAGGTTTGGCAACGTAAAGTCCAAGCATTGGTCTTGTCGGCGTAAGCCCAAATAGATCTTGTCAAGGAAGTCCAAGGGTGAGTTTTTGACAGCGTAAAGTCTAAGCATGTGGTCTTGGCGACATAAGTCCAAATAAACTTTGGCAAAGGACTCGATTAGCATGACATAGCCGATGGAAACACCTGAAGACTAACATGAAGGATAAAGAGTCGCGGACTCGAGGGATCCGAGGGGTGTGAGGCTGATGGAGGTGGCTAGAAGGCTTAGGTCTAGGCTATGGGTGAGTATCAAGTATGAGGGGATCATACTTAGGTTAAACCTCATGTTTGAGGTTTACCAGTCGACTGGTCGAGTGTTTGACACTCAGGAACCTAGTCAACTTTGTTGGGAGTATGGAGAATACAATCAAAGTCCCACATTGATAAGATATGAAAAAGATCATGTGCTTATAAGATAAAAAGATATCTTCATTGCTATAAGGCCTTTTGGGTAAAACCTAAAAACAAAACCATGAGGGCTTAGGCCCAAAGTGGACAATATCATACCATTGTAAAAATATGTGGATCTTATATGCACTAACAATTAGTATCAGAGTCATCGTCTATGTCAAACCATGAACCTCAAACGAAGGAAGTGGAGCTCCCATGTCTGGATCAAGAGAATCAGACAACTGGCAGGAAGTCTAGTTGGGTCAGGAGGACCAGACAGTTGGCAGGAGGTCCTAGTAGATTGAGGATCAGATATTAAGTAGAGTAAGTTCTTCGAGGATGGATAGGCTTAAGGGGGGTCAATGTGTTCCTCTGTTTAAGAGGGGATTGTTGGGAGTATAGAAAATACAATCAAAATTCCATATTAGTAAGACATGGAAAAGATCATGTGGTTATAAGATAAAAAGATATCCCCATTGGTATGAGGCCTTTTGAGTAAAATTCAAAAATAAAACCATGAGGGCTTAGGCTCAAAGTGGACAATATCATACCATTATGAAGATATGTAGATCTTATATGCACTAACAAACTTGAAGCAATCGACTAAGATTATGACCAGTCGACTTGACGAGGAGTCGACTAAGGCTCGACTGCTCAGCTAAGACTGTGGCAGTTGACTGCCATGTATGGGTAGTCGACTTATGGCACTGTAGCAATGCACAGATTGTTGCGTAATCGACTGGCCAATCGATGATATGAGCAAAACATATAGGATTTTAGGAGTAGTTTTCGCTCACATCTCATTACATTTTATGTTTGTTTCATGTAAATTTTACTTTGTTTTGCATGCATTTCCTATTTTCTGATTCGTAGATCTGCTCTTTGTACTTTTGTATGCAGGATAGTATTTCATGGGAAAAATGGTGCATTTTCGGAGCAAAAGAAGGACATTTTACAGCTGGACGCAGAAGGGGACACGGTCAGGGCGTGTGGCTACACACGGCAGTTGTAATGCCCATAAAATTCCTAGCAATTTTACAAGATTTTTTGGCATGATTATAATAGGCTTTATGTGGGCTCTTTCAAAAATAAAAGAAATAGAGCCAAAAAGGATGCATGGCCTAGGAATTGAACCCCAAACCTCTAGTAGATACCTAAGCCCTAAAGATGCATCCAATAACCAGAAGCCCAGCAGGGTTGTGCTATTAGAGGAATATGGGAAATTATAGTTAGGGGTAAGGGAGACTAAGAGACACTTCAAGAGAATAAATAGGGAATGAGAAGACAAGAGAAAAACCACTTCTCCACTTCTCCTCTCTTTCTCTTCTTCTTCCTCACCGAAACCTACCCCTCTCCCTTTCCATTTTCCGAGATCTATCCAAGCAAGAAGAAGGCTAGGTTTGGCATCCCTTAGGGTATCTTCCAACTAATAGCAAAGCGAAGGATGTAAGTATCCCCTCACCTGCATACAAGTAGTTTTTTTGATTGATGTATTGTGTCAACCTCTTCTTGAACCATTCAGCCAAGCCCTTTGTTTGAGTTTTCAATGAAGATCCATGCCAAACCTTGTATGAACATGATGAAGATAGGATGCTAGATGGATTAGGTTAAGTGTTTGATCCTCAAACCCCTCCAAGACTCTCGGCCAAGTCCATCTAGACCCCTAAGGTGTTTTTCTATGCTATATTTTGGATGAGTTCATGATGACTTTTGGTGTTAGATGAAGATAACATGCTCTATGCTAGGTTTTAAATGAGTTCATGCCATGTTTGATGTTAAAAGAAGATAACATGTTCTATGCCATGCTATAGATAAGTTCATGCTATGTTTTGATGGTAAATGAAGATAACATGTTGTTTGGTTAAACTAGATTTAAGTGGATGAACCTTTAAGCCCTTTGAACCATTCGTCCAAGACCCCTAATATGTTTCTATGCCATGTTTTGATTGAGTTCATGATGACTTTTGATGTTAGATGAAGGTAACATGTTGTTGGTTAACTAGAGTTAAGTGGTAGAGCCTTAAGTCCCTTTAAACCATTCGGCCAAGACCCATTTAGGCCTATCATGCTATGATCTATAAATTACCATGTTATGTTTTGAATGTAGAGGTAGGTAACATGTGAAAGTTAAGCTAGATTTAAGAAATGGATCTTAGGTTGTCTTGGAACTCTCGGCCAAGGCTTATTTAAAATCCTAAGTGCCCCCCATGCCATGCTTTATATATTAAAGAATTAACATGTGGTTAGTTAGACCATATATAAGTTGTTTGGTGTTTAAAACTTGATAGAGCTCCATGAAGTTTAGGTCACCCCATATATACTTGTTCATGATGTTTATGCCTTATGTCATGCCCTATATGTGTGTGAAGTTAACATGATGTTAAAGGGGTCCTTGCCCAAGTGGTTTAGCATGATTGGTTAGGTCACTTCCATATGTCTATGTCTCTAGTAGGGATGCATGATAAATTTCTGCTCATTACTGTTGGAGATCAATTGGCCGGCTAGAGGGGGGTGAATAGCCCTCATTCGTTGGATGTCGTAATTCGTTCGTTCTCGTGTGCTTGTCTACAATTGTCGTTAATATACGCAGCAGAATAACAATAGAAATAACAACAATACAAGCACAATCAATACACAAGCATATACGTGGTTCGGAACTGAATGGTTCCTACTCCACGGGGTGAGATCAACGAGCTCGTGTTATGCGCACGACACTAACAACACTCCTTATCGACTACACGTCGGAGGTGGAGAAACCTCTCACAAGCTATTACAACAAGTAATATGAAATACAAGAAGAAATACAAAGACAATACAAAAGAGAACTTTTACACAATTGCTTTGATCGCTTTCTTGTTGCTTGCTTTGATTGGCTCTTGAAGGAATGGAATGCAGCAGCAATTCCCCTCCAATAGCTCTACAAAAACCATTACAAAAACCTCCATCTCGAGCTCCTTTTATAACCTGCATCGAGCTATTTTCGTGCCTAGCTCGACCGCTAAAGGCCCCGATCGCCTCGTAGTCGCTTGTCTCACAACGGCCGATCCACGCCGATAAGTTCCAACGGATCACCTACCACCGATGATGCCCATCACCGATCGACCTAGTAGTCGACCCACGCCATGAGCGCTCAGGCTCGCGACATTCCATCACCGATCACATCCCCAATGACGATTATCGACATCGGCCGATCGACCCATGGCAATGATCACGCCAAGCACAAACCTAGCTCACACCAACCCTAGTCGATTTGGACTACCAAATGTTAAGATTGCGCTACGATCGACGCGGGCAAAACCTCAAACACCAAGTTGTTTGAGCATCCGACCGTCGGGTAAACCCTCAAACATCAAGTTTGAGCCTCCGACACTCAGTCTTAGCCACTTGGCCAAGTCCACCTTATCCCTCATGGAGTTCCCCACCGAAGCTATCTTCCCTCGGCCTACGTCCCTCGGATGCGCCAAGCGCACGGCTTCGCAACGCCATCCTTCGCGTCTCATACCCTAGAAGTATGCTTCCCCTTGGGCTTACTCCATTCGCTCCCCGTCCGGCGGTCCCTCGGATGCACCAAGCGCACGACTTCGCAATGCCATCCTTCACCGACTCAAGTACCCCGAGCCTAGTGAACTTACCAAGTCCTCAAGACTTCCCAAATGCACCAAGCGCACAGCTTCGCAATGCATTTCTCACCAAGCACCAAGTGCACGACTTCGCAATGCTTTGGACTTTCCCATGCCAAGCACCAAGCGCACGGCTTCGCAATGCTTTGGACTTTCCCATACCAAGCACCAATTGCACGGCTTCGCAATGCTTTGGACTTTCCATGACAATCCCATGTCATGAGTTTTGTCTATCATCAAAATACTATCAAAGGTACTGCTCGAGTCAAACTTGAGTCAACCTGGGCCGATTGCACCAACAATCTCCCCCTTTTTGATGATTGACAAAACTACCATCTCAAGTCTACCAATTCTCCTATATTGGCAATTCTCATATCCCAATGAGAATTCCAACGAACCCTAATTGGTAACTTGGTAACTTCTCCCCCTTTTTGACATTACATCAAAAAGGTCCTCCCCAAAGGTATGAATGTCTCATATCCCAATGAGATCTTATATCTCTCCCTTGGAGGAACACATGCCTACCATCTTTCTAGTGATCCCATATCACTTAAAGAGAGGCAACCCAATTTTCCTCCCATGAGGAAATACACATCCATCTTCCCATGATGGATACCTCCCCCTAGAGGCTTGCTCCCCCTTGACCATTGCACCAACAATGTCCTTGGAGAGTCCCTAAGCCAATAGGAACATTAAACCAAAATAAAATTAAGGCAAAGTTCAACAATGAACTCTCATCCGCCTTAAAATTGATACTCACCCTCAACACAACTCCTAATCCATATCCAATGGATTTCCACCCTCTCTAATGCTCTCCCAAGCATATCCTAGGGTTAAGAGTGGTTAGGGGACCTTAACCTAGATTTACCCGAAATCAGCTTGGATCAAATCAAATCAATCATTACATTTTCATCACGATCATTCATCCATGGTAAATGACCGATAATCGATTTGCATTTTTCAGCATTTTAGAAATGGATTTCCGAAATCCATAAGTAAATATACATAAGTTTAAAATTCTTGAAATTTGGTATGTATATTACTTATCATAAACACTATGGGTGAAAAATATTAGAAAATTATTTTACCCATTAAATTAGGAGATTGATACAAAGTCCAAAATTTAAGAAAAGCTTCAATAAAGAGCCCTCTTTGTATCATCCCATTCAATGGTGATAGCTATCAAAAGATAGACTTCACCAAGGTTTTTCAAAATGTTTTTCAAACCTTTATTTTCTTTTTCCTAAACATCTCACCAATATCTAGATGTGTAAAAACATATACAAGTCAAATTTTTTTGTGAGATATGGGTTTTGTTTTGTTTATGTTCTCATGCATATTTCTAGGCAACATTAATTTGATTCCCTTCAAGTTGTGCCATAGTCCTTAACTCCATTTTAAACTATGCATGATATGATTATGACATAAATATGATTTAGATAAAAACATATGCCAATATCATGATGTCATGGCATGTGAATGAGAACTAAGCATACATGACATCTAAAGATAATTCTAAACATGATCATGACATTTTATAGATAAAAATGAAAATGATGTCATGACATGGCAAGGCATTAAATAAATAAAGCATGGCAAGAAAAATATACTAAGGTATAAAATACCTAAGTGTTAAAATCAATTTGCCATTTCTAGGGATTAAATTCACTTTGCCTTAAACCATTCATTTTCCTAGTGTGCCAAAAACCCAAAATAGCACACCACGACCTCTATGACCTAATTGTGCCAATTTAAATCATTCTAAACTTCTCAAACACATTGGCACATCCTAATGTGTCAACTCTACTATGGTTAGGTTAACTACCCATCCATTTAGGGTTGACACACCCTAACCCATCTAGCGTGAATCAATCACACTTTTAGGAATCCAATACCTATTGGAGCTCCTTGGGTTAACAAGGTATTCCCTAGGGATAACTTCCCTAGATACCTTTCTAATGACCCTTTTTGGCTTTGAAGCCTTAGTCAAATGGGTCTTACTTGGGTCAACTCTAGAGGTGACTCCTCCATTGACCTTCTTAGTGGCTACATTGGTTTTCCTTAAGTCCTTAGCCACTAAACACATACCATGGCTAGACTTAGGGATGACTTCCCTATTAGCCTTAGTTTGTCTAGACCTAGATGATGTTCCATAATTAAATGGAACATTATGGTAGGACATAGGTTTGTGACCCAAACCCTTCTTGCCCTTAGATGTTTCTTGTTTCCTAGGTCTTGACTTTTGTGCATTAGACCCTTTAACCGAGTTTGATATTATTGCTAGGGTCTTCTCCAATTTTTCTAGCCTTGACCTCAAGGCTTGGTTCTCCACCTCTAATTTCCTCAATTTTGAATTTTCATTAGGTTAAGGGGAAATGTTCTTCTTCTTAGGCATATGTCTACCCTTCTTAGGGTTAATGCCTAGATGGTTTTCAACTCTCCTAATGGACTCTTTAGGTAAAGTAGGTCTAGAATTATGAGTCCTAGGTTTATCCTTAGTTATATGAACATACTTGGCACCTAGACAATACACCTTATTATTTCTCTTAGCATGCTTTTCATTGATAATAGCAAGAGAACTAAAATAATTTTTTGCATGCTTTTTGACTTTAGGAATTAAAGGTTCATTATTTAAATATACCTTAGGGTTAGCTTGGGAAGCTCCCCCTACATGAATTACACCTTCTTGCCCTTTCTTCCTCCTCCTAGGGCATTGGCTTCGGTAGTGTCCCCGTTGGTTGCACTTGAAGCACACAATGTGCTCTTTGCTTCTAGTTTTGGGAACACTGGCATCCTTTGACTTTAGGTTGACTTTTGGTGTCGATGCCTTTTCCTTAGCCAATTTAGGGCATTTGCTCTTGTAATGACCCTTCTCCCTACACTCAAAGCATATTATGTGATTTTTATTTAAAATTACAACACTTGAGTTACCTAGGGAGTTGGTGGAGGCCTCTTCACTTCTTCCGGAGGTAGAAGCTTCATTTTGATCTTGCTCCGGAATCGAAATCCTTTCCTCCCCCTCAACGCTAGAGGTGGAGGTCTCCACCAAGTCATCCACATCTTCAAAAGTGGATGGTGATTCTTCTTCGACATTCTCCTCTACTTGTGCCAATTGGGAATTTTCTTGGAATTTCATTACCTTATTCCATAATTCCCTTGCATCCCTAAAATTACCCAATCTAGACCAAATAGTGTTAGGTAATAAATCACTCATCAATTTTATTACCTCGAGATTTGTCTTGAAGTCTTTGATTTGGTCTTGGGTCCATTTTGACTTCTCAATTGGCTTGTTGTACTTGTCCCTAGGCATTTCAAGACCGTTTTCTATAATAATCATAAAATCAAAATCGGTTTCTAGGTATAGCTCCATTTTTCTTCTCCACCATAGAAAGTCTCCTTCGAATTTGGGTGGTTGAAGGTTGTAGCCGGCCATCTTGTAATGCTCTCGCAGCGGTTAGTCCTTGAAGAGCGACCTCAGCTCTGATACCACTTGTTGGAGATCGATTTGCCGGCTAGAGGGGGGTGAATAGCCCTCGTTCATTGGATGTCATAATTCGTTCGTTCTCGTGTGCTTGTCTACAATTGTCGTTAATATACGAAGCGGAATAACAATAGAAATAACAACAATACAAGATCAATCAATACACAAGCATATACGTGGTTTGGAACCGAATGGTTCCTACTCCACGGGGTGAGCTCAACGAGCTCGTGTTATGCGCATGACACTAACAACACTCCTTATCGACTACACGTTGGAGGTGGAGAAACCCCTCACAAGATATTACAACAAGTAATATGAAATACAAGAAGAAATACAAAGACAATACAAAAGAGAACTTTTACACAATTGCTTTGATCGCTTTCTTGTTGCTTGCTTTGATTGGCTCTTGAAGAACTGGAATGCAACAGCAATTCCCCTCCAATAGCTACACAAAAACCATTGCAAAAACCTCCATCTCGAGCTCCTTTTATAACCTGCATCGAGCTGTTTTTGCGCCTAGCAGTCGACTGCCAAAAGGCCCTAGTCGACTGCCCCTGTAGTTGTTGTCTCACAACGGCCAGATCCACGTCAGACAAGTTCCAACGGATCACCTACCAGTCGACTGATGATGCCCATCAGTCGACTGGTGACCTAGTAGTCGGCGCCCGATCGGCTCACGGAGTGTTCTCTGCTCGCGACACTCCCATCAGTCGATCGCCATCCTCGGCGACTCTGTCGACATCGATCATTGCCAGTCCATGGCAGTCGACTGCCAAACACAAAACCCTAGACTTACACCAGTCGAACCCTAGTCGACTTGGACCAGTCGAACCGGCACCTATGCCAGTCGACTGACGTCGGGCAAAACCTCAAACACCAAGTTGTTTGAGCATCCGACCGTCGGGTAAACCCTCAAACATCAAGTTTGAGCCTCCGACACTCAGTCTTAGCCACTTGGCCAAGTCCACCTTATCCCTCATGGAGTTCCCCACCGAAGCTCTCTTCCCTCGGCCTACGTCCCTCGGATGCGCCAAGCGCACGGCTTCGCAATGCCATCCTTCGCGTCTCATACCCTAGAAGTATGCTTCCCCTTGGGCTTACTCCATTCGCTCCCCGTCCGGCGGTCCCTCGGATGCACCAAGCGCACGACTTCGCAATGCCATCCTTCACCGACTCAAGTACCCCGAGCCTAGTGAACTTACCAAGTCCTCAAGACTTCCCAAATGCACCAAGCGCACGACTTCGCAATGCATTTCTCACCAAGCACCAAGCGCACGGCTTCGCAATGCTTTGGACTTTCCCATGCCAAGCACCAAGCGCACGGCTTCACAATGCTTTGGACTTTCCCATGCCAAGCACCAAGCGCATGGCTTCGCAATTCTTTGGACTTTCCATGACAATCCCATGTCATGAGTTTTATCTATCATCAAAATACTATCAAAGGTACTGCTCTAGTCAAACTCGAGTCAACCTGGGCCGATTGCACCAACAATTACCATGTTAAATATATGATCATGTTATGCTCATTACCTTGTGATTGTATGAATGTATGATGTCTTACAAAGAAGGAACATGAGATGCATGAAAAGAAACATGATATGCTATGAAGGAGGAATATGTTATGATGTATGATATGTTATGAAGAAGCAATACGATATGTTATGAAGAAGAAATATGTTATGATATGAAGAAGAAACATGATATGCCATGATAAAGAACATGATATTTGTATGAAATGAAATATGGTATGTTAGAATATGAAGCATGATAAGTATTTTACTTTCTGCATGGCTTGTACCAGGACTCTAACAAGGTCCAAAGGGATGGGCTCCTAAGTTGCCCTAGGTCGACGGTCATAGTACGGGCCTAGGATGGGCTTCTATCTTATGATTGCCCCTAGGTCGACGGTCATAGTACGGACCTAGTACGGGATGAGCTCTCAGATGCCCTAGGCCGACGGTCATAAGTACGGGCCTAGGATGGGCTTCTATGTTATGATGATGGCCCCTAGATCGACGGACATAGTACGGGCCTAGTAACCTAGTAGGTTCGGGATTAGCTACCTTGGGTCTATTTAGGGATGCACGCTATGATGATGATGATGTGGTACAATGTCGGGCCCAATATGTTGAGATTTATATTCAAATACCTATAATATATGTTTTCAAAAAACATTCTGCATATGCCTTTATGTTATGCCTGCTTATGCTCTTACTATGTTCATGATATGCATGCCTATGTTCTTGTATGTTATATTCATGTTATGCCTGTTTATGTCTATGATGTTATATTCATGTTATGCCTACTTATGTTCCTGTATGTTTACATGTTATGCTTACGTATGGTTTTTGTGAGTAGGATAGGATCTTACTAAGCCTATGTGCTTATAGTCTATGTTCCCTTGTACTGCAGATAAGGGTAAAGGGTAGCTAAACTAAAGGGAGCAGCAGGAGGGGCAAAGTGTGTGTGGTAGTGGCATGGTGGAGGAGATATGTTATGTTCTTTATGCATGTTTCTCTAAGATGATTTTGTTTATGAACTTGAACTAAGCACTAAGTACTTATGAAATAATGATGCATGCTCTATGTTAAGAAGAAGTACCTATGAAATGACGATGCATGTTTATGTTCAAAAGAAAAAAAAATAAGTCTAAAGTCTTCCACTGTAAGAAGTACGATATATGTAGTCTTCCGCTGTAATGTATATATGTACGATCGCGTCACGCGCCGCCCTCCGGACCCTTGGAAAGGGTGGGCGTGACAGCAGTGTCCCAGGGTCCAAGTTGGCCACACATGGCCTGCCCGTGTGGAAACACACGACCGTGTGGTGCTTCGCGATTCCGACACGAGTTAGTTATTTTCTAGGTTTTAGAGAGATCTAGGCTGATGTCTATATAAATGAGGCTACGCCCAAACTCTAGAGGGGGGGGGGCATGACTGTTGGTGCAATCGGCCTAGGTCATAATTGACCGGACTTGAATTTGACTCGAGTAGTGTTTTGATGTTTGACAGTGTATTGGGGAGATTATTGGTGCAATCGACCTGGGTTATGATTGACCAAACTCGAGTTTGACTTGAGTGGTATTTTGATGTTTGATGATAGTTTGACCATTGTCATGGGAAAAGTCCAAGTCATGGGTACTTGGCATGGAAAGTCCAAGCATGGGTCTTGGCAAGGGAAAGTCCAAGCTTGAGTCTTGGCAAATGGAAAGTCTAACATGGGTTGGCAAGGAAAGACTAAGGGTGTAGTCTTGGCCACGTAAGTCCAAGGGTGTAGCCTTGGCGGTGAAAGTTCAAGTCATGGGTACTTGGAAATTGAGAAGTCCAAGGGGAATATTGGCAGCGTAAAGTCCAAGGGTGGAGTCTTGGCAGCATAAGTCAAATGGTTGGTGGCGTAAAGTCCAAGCGGAGTCTTGGTAGCGTAAGTCCAATTTTCCTTGGCAGTAGTAGACCACATTAGCATGACAATAGCTGATGGAAGCACCTGAAGGCTAGCGTATGGATGAACAAGTCATGGATGACTTGAAGGGATTAGATAGGCGTGAGACTGACAGAGGTGGCTAAAAGGCTTAGGTCTAGGTTATGCGTGGTCTAGCAAGTATGAGGGCATCATACTTGGTGTTAAACCTCATGGATGAGGTTTATCAGTCGACTGATGTGAGTCGACTAATGTTCGACTGTAGGAAATGGCCTAGCAGTCGACTGCCAGCATTGGGCAGTCGACTGATGGCCTAAGCAGTCGACTGATATGGAGATCAGTCGGTAGTTTTTGAGCACAGAAGGTTCCCGAGTCGACTGCTAGGGTTTTTGCAGTCGAGTGATGGATCGATAAGTTGACTGATAGTCACGATCAGTCGACTGATAGTCTATCCGTTGGAACTTATCCAACATGACTCATGCCGTTGTGAGACAACGACTACAGGAGCAGTCGACTGATGGTCTCGATTAGTCGACTGATAAGCAAAATCCAGCCCGAATACAGGTTATAAAAGTAGCTCGTGGAGAGGGATTTGGCTATGGTTCTTTGAGGAGTTTTGGGGTGATTTGCTAGTGCAATTCGGGCTCTCCAAGTGCAACTCAAGCAATCAAACAAGCAAGCTTCCAAAAGATCGATTGTAAAGTTTTCTTTGCATTCTTTTGTTATATTTCATTTGTAATTGCTTGTATTTCATTCTTATTGTTGTAAGAACTATTGTAAGAGGTTTTCCCCACCTCCAGATTATTCCGAGAAGGAGTTATTGATTAGTGGTTGCGTGTGCATCACTAGAGCTCATTGAGCTCACCCGTGGAGTAGGAATCCTAAGGTTTTGAACAACATTACATCGTCTTGTCATGTGGTTGTGCTTGTGTATTTATCTTCATTATATATTTTGTATATTCTGCTGCGTACTAACATTATGTAGCAAGCACGAACGAATTCCAATCAAACGACGAAACGCTATTCACCCCCCCCCCTCTAGCGGGCGCATAGGTCCTAACAAGTGGTATCAGAGCCAGGAGCTCTTTTACAGATTAACACCCGGGAGCAAGATCGCTAGAGGGAAGATGGAATTTGAAGAACAATTAGGATGGGATATCAACACTCCGGTCCCGTATGCACTCTATGGACAAGAAGACTTCAATTCATGAAAGGCAAGGATTGAAGACTTCATGATGATGAGGGATATCGAAGAGTGGTCCGCTTTGATGGAAGGATTTGAATATCCTAGAGGATCAAAGGGAGGTTTCCTCAAGATGAAGAGATGAACTGAGGAACAACTCCAAGGGTGTGTTTGGTTCAAGTAATCATACATAACCTTGGTTATGTGATTACCAGGGTATAAAACATAACCTTGGAATAAAATATAACCTTAGATAAAAACCTTGTTTGGTTGGAGGTTTTAATATATAACTTAGTTTAAAATTTTACTAAATTATCCTTTGTCTTTGCTCAATCAATTCGATGGCGGCAGCGAAATATTAATAAAATAATGATCTGCGTCGGCTGATCTACGATCGGCCGTGACGGTGGCGATGTCGACGATGATCGGCCAAGCGATAGTGGTGATCGATGCGCCGGCAACACGATCGATTGGCCGGTGGCGGCGATGGTGATCGGCCGTCGGCGGTAACAACGATGATCGGTCGGTAGCTGGCGACTGGCAACAATAGGAGACCAATTGGCGTTGGCGGCGGCGGCGATTGGTCGGCGGCGGCCGCCCGTCGGCCTCCGGTCGGCGGCGAAGCGTGATCGGCGGCGGCGAGTAGCGGCGGCGAAGCGGTGGTGGTAGCGGTGGCGAAGGCGGAAGCGGTGGCGGCGGTGGCGGTGGCGGCGAAGCGGCGGCGATGGAGTAGCGGCGGCAGCGGCAGCGTGATCAGCGCGGCGTGAAGTGGCGGCGATGGCAAGCGGCAGCAACGGCGGCGATGGCGGCAGCGGCGGCGTGGCAGCTGCGATAAGCGATCGGCGGCAGCGGCAGCGGGGCAGTGGCGGCGGCAAGCGGCGGCGGCGGCAACGGCGGCAATGGCGGCGATAGCGGCGGCGGCGGCAACGGTGGCGGCGACGGCGTGGCGGCGGCCGGCCGGCGGCGGCGGCGAGCGGCGATGAGCGGCGGCGTTTTGACAAATTGACATTTAATATATTGTTAGGGGTAATATTGAATAAAAGTTTCCTTAACCTCGGGAATCAACAAAAACCTTGGTTCTCCAAGGTTTTTCGATTCCCCCTAAAAAGGTTTTTGTTCATAACCAGGTAATGAATAATTACCAGATAATTGTTTATAACCTAAACCAAACAAGGTTTTTGTTGATAACCTAACAAAGTTATCAACAAAAACCCCCAACCAAACGCACCCCAAGGGTTTGAGAAAAATAAGAAGGTAATAAAATTTTTGATTGATTTAATACCTAATAATATTTTGTCTAGTTTAGGGGACTACATGGATGCCAAGGAGCAATGGAGCCAAATGGCAAGATTCCATGAAAATCTGCAACTGGTCCAAGAAGAAGAAGAAGAAAACTCATCCTCACAAGAAAGTGAGGATTTGGAGGTCGAGGAGTGTTTGACATCTGAGGTGGAAGAATTGGAGGTTGAAAGGCCATCAACGTCCAAGGAAGAGGTAGAATTGGAAGAAACCTCAACCTCTAGGATTGAGGGGGAGGAGACACCATCTACTCCGGAGCAAGAGCAAAATCAAGAAGTACCATCAACTTTCGAAAGAGATGAAGAAGCCCAAACATCCACCGATGACCTAGGTAACTCAAGAATATTAATTCAAAATAAAAATCATATAATGTGTTTTGAGTGTAGGTAATATGGGCACTACAAGAGCAAGTGCCCTAAAAAGGTCAAGAAAAGTCAACCGGCACCAAAACTTCAAGAAATCTCAAAGGATGTCGAAGTCCCTGATAAGAAGAGCAAGGAGCATATCATTTGCTTCAAATGCCGACAACCGGGATACTACCGGAGTCATTGCCCAAAGGGGGAGAAGAAGACTCATGAAGGAAGAGCTACACATGTAGGGGGAGCTAAGGCAAATCCTAATAAGTCAACCTTAGAAATAATAGGTTTTATTGTTTAGGAGCGAAATATGTCAACCTTAGAAATAAGGAGAAATTTGGGACTAATGTCCCTAAAACAATTTTACCTAAGGCAAGTATTAGGAAAATTGAGAACCACCTAGGCATCAATCCTAAATGGACTAGACATATGCCTAGAAAGGAGAATATCTCAAGAGTTAATGAAAAATCAAAAATTGAGATATTAGAAAAGGAAAATCAAGTCTTGAGGTCAAGGCTTGAGAAATTGGAGAAGACCCTTTGGAAAATGAAAAATCAAATTCAAGGCTCAAATAATCAAAATCTAGGGTCAAGGAGTCAAAGCCAAAGGCCTAGGAAGCAAGAACCATCCAAGGGCAAGCTTAAGCCCAAAAAGACCTATCACAATGATCATTGGCCATATTTATTTACGTTATCTTTTATGCCATGATCATTCATGCATTTATGAAAATTGATTTAAGGACAATTGACATTACTTGAAATCCCATGTATTCAAGTAGTGTTGCCTTAGAAAATACATGAAACCCTAGTTTAGGATGAACAAAATTCACATCTCACATCAAATTGACATGTGTGTGTTTTCAAACACCCTAGACACATGTGAGATGCTAGGAAATGAGTTAAGTTCAATGTGTATAGTTTTTGCATCTAGATGAACTCAAACTCATCTAAAACCATGGGTGAATCATGAGAAAAGCTTATGTACAAGTCATGTGCATCAACCCCATAGACCATGGTTCAATATAAGGTTTTAAAACTATTTCAAAATTATTTTTAAAAACTTTGGTGAAGTCTATCTTTTGATAGCAATCACCGTTGATGATGTTGATACAAAGTGAGCTCAAAACAATGAAGTTTTTCTCATTTTTTAACTTCGTATCAATTTCACTATTTTGTAGGTAAAATAATTTTCAAATATTTTTCACCCATTGTATTTGTTATAAGTATTATACGTATGAAGTTTCATGATTTTTCAAATTACGTATAATTACTTATGCATTTTGAAAATCCAATTATGATTTTTGATTTCTACGTTTTGCATATATCAGTCGACTGCCGCTTGATGATAGTCGACTGATGCATAGGGCAGTTGACTAATTACATCTCAGAGTTGACTGCTAGAGTTGATTTCAGATAAACAAGGATGTTTAACCCATGTTTCAGCTATGTTAGGGTTCCCTAACTGCTCCTAATCCTAGGATATGCTTTGGAAAGTATTGGAAAGGGTGAAAATCCATTGGATATAGATTAGGAGAGTTGTTAGGGTGATATATCAATTTTAAGGTGTGGGAAAGTTCAATGTTGAACTTTTGACCTTATTTTTGATGGTTTAGTATTTGTGTAGGCTTAGGGACTCTCCAAGGACATTGTTAGTGCAATGGTCAAGGGGGAGCAAGCCTTTAGGGGGAGGTATCCATCATGGGATGATGGATGTGTTCTTCCTCATGAGGGGGAGAATTTTGGGAGAATGTGAGATGCCCAATTTGGAAATTGGGAGACTTTATAGGAAGCCTCTCTTGAGTGATATGAGACTTATCACTAGGAAGAGTGAATACATCCTAGGTGTTTTTGGACCAAGGGGGAGATTGTAAGATCTCATTGGGATATGAGACATTGACCTCCTTGGGGAGAACCTTTTTGATGTATGTCAAAAAGGGGGAGAATTTATGGGATTACCAATTTGGGACAATTGGTAAGGAGATTTGAGTTAGGTGGCCTAACTCAAAGGTGTTTGATTTTTGTCAAACATCAAAAAGGGGGAGATTCTTGGTGCAATCGGACAAGGTCACGATTGACCGGACTCGAGTTTGACTCGAGTAGTATTTTGATGTTTGACAGTGTGTTGGGGAGATTGTTGGTGCAATCAACCCGGGTCATGATTGACCGGACTCGAGTTTGACTTGAATGGTATTTTGATGTTTGACGATGGTTTGACCATTGTCATGGGAAAAGTCCAAGTCATGGGTACTTGGCATGGAAAGTCCAAGCATGGGTCTTGGTAAGGGAAAGTCCAAGCTTGAGTCTTGGCAAATGGAAAGTCCAACATGGGTTGGCAAGAAAAGACTAAGGGTGTAGTCTTGGCCACGTAAGTCCAAGGGTGTAGTCTTGACGGTGAAATTCTAAGTCATGGGAACTTGGCAATTGAGAAGTCCAAGGAAAATATTGACAGCGTAAAGTCCAAGGGTGGAGTCTTGGCAGCATAAGTCCAATGTTGGCAGCGTAAAGTCCAAGCGGAGTCTTGGCAGCATAAGTCCAATGTGCCTTGGTGGTGTAGACCACATTAGCATGACAATAGCTTATGGAAGCACCTGAAGGCTAGCGTATGGATGAACAAGTCATGGATGACTTGGAGGGATTCGATAGGTGTGAGGCTGACGGAGGTGGCTAGAAGGCTTAGGTCTAGGCTATGAGTGGTCTAGCAAGTATAAGGGCATCATACTTGGTGTTAAACCTCATGGATGAGGTTTATCAATCGACTAGTATGATTATCAGTCGATTGATGTGAGTCGACTGATGTTCGACTACAGGAAATGGCCTAGCAGTCGACTGCCAGCATTGGGCAGTCGACTGATGGCTTGAGTAGTCGACTGATATGGAGATTAGTCGACTGCTGGTCAAGTTTTCAGGAACAGAAGGTTCCCGAGTCAGCTGCTAGCGTTTGACAGTCAAGTGATGGCTCGATTAGTCAACTGATGGTCTATCCGTTGGAACTTATCCAACATGGCTCATGCCGTTGTGAGACAACGGCTATAGAAGCAGTCGACTGATGGTCTCGATCAGTCAACTGATAGGCAAAATCTAGCCCGAATGCAAGTTATAAAAGTATCTCGTGGAGAGGGATTTGACTATGGTTCTTTGAGGAGTTTTGGGGTGATTTGCTGGTGCAATTCGGGGTGTCCAAGTGCAACTTAAGCAACCAAACAAGCAAGCTTCCAAAAGATCGATTGCGCCCCCAGGGCAACGGCGCGACGGTAAGCTACGAAGACCCCCTCTGCGCAGCCAGGGTTCGATTCCGGCCTGGCACCGTGCGCTGCGAGAATAGCGATGCTCGATGTCCTTTCTGTGCAGCGTGGTCGGCCCATTGGCGTAGCATGGGCTCTAACGTAGCGGGCCGCGCTCTCCTGATTTACCCTCGTTGACCGGTGGGGACTCTCGTTGAAGGCCTTGGGGCGGGGGTAGTCAGCCATCAGGATTAGTAGGGAAGAGAAATAATACCTGATACCTGATGTAAATCAAAAAAAAAAAAACCAAAAGATCGATTGTAAAGTTTTTTTGCATTTTTTTGTTGTATTTCATTTGTAATTGCTTGTATTTCATTTGTAATTGCTTGTATTTCATTCTTATTATTGTAAGAACCATTGTAAGAGGTTTTCCCTACCTCCGGATTGTTCCGAGAAGGAGTTATTGATTAGTGGTTACGTGTGCATCACTAGAGCTCGTTGAGCTCACCCGTGGAGTAGGAATCCTAAGGTTCTGAACCACGTTACATCGTATTGTCGTGTGGTTGTGCTTGTGTATTTATCTTCATTGTATATTTTGTATATTCCACTGCGTACTAACATTGTGTAGCAAGCACGAACGAATTCCAATCAAACGATGAAATGCTATTCACCCACCTCTAGCGGGCGTATAGGTCCTAACAACGATGGCCGAGACGATACTCCGATGCCCTAAAAAGCTTCGGGAACTCGCAACGGGTAGGAAGAAAGCCGCCGAAAATTCAAATTCTGCACTTCAAAGCCACAGAGAAGAGTCACATAGTATTGTAAATTCTATTCTTTACGTAATTTCCATTGTTTATACGAACATGATCGTGCTTTGTTTTTCTCCTCTCTTATTTATGGAGTAGACTCTTCAATTCTAGGACTAGGGAGTAGTTTGTGTTGAGTTAGAATATGTTGGTTCAAATATCTTTTCGTTCTTGAATTTATATTTGCAATTGGCGTTTGGTTTAAAGCTATAACTATTATTTTGGTTTATATCTACTGTGCTAGCTGATACGAGGGGTGATAGCCCTCGTATCTAACATTTAGCAGAATTAAGGAGGAACCTAGGGGTTGGCCTCATCTCCCTTAATCGTGGGTAGAAGGTTGCGATAGAGTAGGAAATGCACCCCGTTTTTGACTCGTCGCAGGGATTGATTCGGCATCCTCATACTGACTATCCCATCCTTAGTCCAAGGGTCGACCTGGTAATGGCAGAGGTAGCTTCCGATAGATGCGAAGGCTCATTGGGGGAGTGTATGATGTCCTTTCCACAAAACCGTAGCTAGAAACCTAGACAAAACTCATTTGACAACGTGTTCTGCGACACTCAAACGAAACTGAAATCCTAGAATCCCTTTCAAAGACTCGCAACTAGTTTCTTTCTTCTTCCATGTGACACCATATTGAGTTGGGACCGCCGTCAACCCTCGCAATCATAACCCTTAGATATGAATTCCGAACAATAACCTCCACTTACCAAATCGGTACTCGAATCTCAGTCCCTGTGGGATCGATAATATTTTTATTACTTGATGACATCCATGCGCTTGTGGCCATTGAGCGTGAGCGCGTGCTTCAAGTCCTCGACGGTCTCCGTCACGAGATTTGAGATCGCATTTGTGTGCATCAAGTTTTTGGCACCGTTGCCGGGGGACTAATTGATTCGATATCGAATCAAGAAGCGGATAATTGGATCAGACTTAGGATAGATTTATTTACTTGCTTAAATTTTATTTCTTTCGTTTATTTTTATTTAGTTCAGTTTTAGATTTTTAATATCTAGAGTAAGTTTAGATTTATTTCAGTAATTACGTTGCATTAACATTTAGTTAAATTTTCTGCATTTGATTTAGTATTAGTTTAGGCTATTTTCTATTTTAATACTCCTAATTTTGTGGCTCGGTTCTTCGTATGCTCAGACGCCTAAGATCGGGAGACCTGATTCCGATCGATCTAGAAATTGAACGAACCTATCATTGCCGAAGAGCTGAACAGAAGAGGATGGAGGACCAAGCTACATCCGAAGTGAATATAGCTAGCTGATCTTTGCGGGATTACACAACCCCTAGTGCTAGAGGCTTTTGGCTGAGTATAGCTGGACAGTCCATTTTGGCAGACAACTTTGAGCTGAAACTGACACTCATACACATGGTCCAGCAGAGTCAATTCGGGGGAGCTACAACTAAAGACCCGAACCGGCACCTGGAGTCATTTTTGGAAATCTGCTCAACAATGAAGATTAATGGAGTCCCTACAGACGCGATCTACCTGAGCCTATTCCGGTTCTCATTGCGGGATAAGGCTAAGGCATGACTTCACTCCCTGCCTTCGAGAAGCATTACTACATGGGAACAATGTGAGCACCAGTTCTTGAATAAATGCTTTCCACCTAGCAAGACTGCTCACATGCGCCATCTAATAACGAGCTTCTGTCAGAAGGAAAGGGAGTTCCTATTTGAAGCCTGGGATCGCTACAAGGGGCTACTCTACCAATACCCCCACCATGGATTGGAAAGGTGGATGGTGATTCACATCATCTATAATGGGATCACGTACGCCACAAAGATGTCCCTCGATTCTGTCATAGGAGGAGCACTTATGAACAAGACTATCGAGGAAGTGGAGGAGCTAATAGAAGAGGTGGCCCAGAACCACCATCAATGGGCTTCTGAACGTAGCCACCCAACTCCTGTCGTGGGATGATATGTTGTCAACTCCGTGGACCACATGGCAGAGAGGTTGGACGTGCTTAGCAGACGGTTTGACTCTTTCAATCCTGTTTCTGCATGTGTGGCTAATGACTTTAGAGAAGGAGCAAATCCATATCGGGAGGACTACTATGGAGAGCAGGGTGACTCAGAAGAGCAGATTGAGCATGTCGACGCGGTTGGGGACTATAATCAAAGGCCCAACAAGCCATACTCTAGTACTTACTGTTAGGGCAATCTCTTACCATGATAAGGTTTTGATGTGTGTGGCAAAGGGTTTAAGTTAGGATGATATTGTTATTTGATATGTGCGTTGGAGTCTTACAGGACTTAGTAATTCGCACATGGAGCCTTGGCGGGTTCACCCTCACAACCTCGTGCCTGAGTCGGAGAAGGAGCATTGCAGAGCCGTGCACTTGATGCTGCCGAGGGACCGCCGGACGAGATGACTTGAAGTGAAGCCAAGGAAGCAGACTTCGGAGGCAAGAGACGCGAAGGAGCATTGCAGAGCCGTGCGCCTGATGTTGCCGAGGGACGTGACCACGAACGAAGAGAGCTTCGGCGAGGGACTTCGAGTGAGATGAGAGAATGAGTGAAATGTAAGTAGCTCATTAGGTGAACTTGGCCGAATGGCTGAGTGACTGCAAGGGTTAAGGTTTACCTGACCGCCGGAAGCTCAAACTTATGTTAAGTTTGAGTTTCACACGGCACCAGTCGACTGCCATGTGACGACAGTCGACTGCTCTGAGTCGAGTGGGTTCGACTGGTATCCGACTGATGGGTTTATGCCCAGCGATCGGCCCGCTATGGAATGACAATGATCGCGGCGGAGGATATCAGCGACGCAGGCTGCTCGTGGCCAGGCGGTCGACTACGGAGGCAGCAGTCGACTGGTGAGGTCCATCAGTCGACTCAAGAGTTCCATTGGACTACAACGGTCAGGATCCGACGTGTTCGGAGGCCGTTGTAGTGACGACAGTCGACTGCCAAGGGCAGCAGTCGACTGGTGGCGGCCAACGGGAAGAAATCAGCCGTCTCTATAAAAAGAGAGGGTGTGAGCCTTTGAGAGGCTAATGCTTATGCTCTAAGTGATCTTCCTAGTGCCCTACAAGCTCTAAACTCTTCTTACTTGTTTTTACTCCATTCTTATTGTAAGAAGAGTGATCTTGATTGTAAAGGTTACCTCCACCTAGCTTGGTGCAAAGGAGAGACCAATAGTGATTGGCTTTGGAGGAGTGATTCACCTTGGACGAATCGGGACCGTGGATTAGCGGCGTAACCGTGAACCACGTTACATCTTTTTGTTAGCATTTGTATTTTCATTTATTGCTTTGTCTTTATTGTTTATGCTTCCGCTTGCGCTAACGATTGTGTAGACGAGCAAACGAAGGAGAGAATTCCGACATCCATCGTAAGAGGGCTATTCACCCCCCTCTAGCCGACCAATCGATCACCAACAAGTGGTATCAAAGCCAGGTTAAGCTTGTCGAGGACTAACCGCCACAACAAGCAACTTTCAAAATGGCCGGCTCCAACATCCATCCTCCGAAGTTTGAAGGAGAATTCGCTTGGTGGAAGAAGTGAATGGAGGTATTTTTCGAAACGGATTTTGATATTATGATTACAATGGAATCCGGTTTCATTTTGCCTAGGGATGAAGAGGGGAAGCCAATAGAGAAATCTAGGTGGACCAAAAGGCAAAGGGAAGAGCACCTTGCAAATTCAAAAGCCAAGCATCATCTCTTCAATGTGCTCCCCCAACAAGAAATCAACCGAATAGGAGAATGTCTAAGTGCCAAGGAGATGTGGGAGAAGCTAATTGAGCTTCATGAAGGCACATCCGAGGCGAAGCTAGCAAGGAGAGATCTCCTCCGCTCCCAACTATCCAACATTAAATTAGAAAAGGGAGAAAAGGTAACTTCTTTGCATTCTAGATTCAAAGAAATTTTAAATGGACTAACAAGTGTAGGAGAAAGGCTCTCCAATCGCGATATGATAATGAAGGCCATAGATGCTTTCCCCCGATCATCCAAGTGGAGTTCAATGGTGGACTCATTTTACATTTCAAAGAATCTAGAGGTAAGTACTCTAGATGAATTTTTCTCCACTATGGAATTACATGAATCTAGGCTTGAAGGAATACAAGAAGAGCCAAAAATACAACCTTCAAGGGGAGTAGCATTGTTGGCAAATAAGGGGAAGAAGAAGATAGAGATCTCCTCCTCCTCCGATGATGAAGCGTCTTCCTCCTCCTCCATGGATAGCACCGAAGAAGCCTACATGGTAAGGAAGGTAAGACATGCATTTAAGAATTTTAGATTTGATAAATCTCATGATAGGAATAGAAGACCAAGGGGGAAGATCATTTGTTACAATTGTCAAGGGGAGGGACACATAAGGGACAATTGTCCCCTCCTAAACAAGAGCAAGGAAGAGAAGAAAAAGAAAGAAGAAAAGAAGAAGAAAAAGGGGAGCAAGAAAAAGAAGGAAGAGGAGAAGAAGACAAAAGAAAAGGGGAAGACCAAATCTCTAAAGGCAAGGACTTGGGATGACCCATCCTCATCCTCCTCATCATCATCGGATGAGGAGAATGCCTTTGTCACCAATCTGGCCTTGATGGCCTTTGATGACTTGGATTGCTCTTCCTCCGAAAATGAAGGATCAAGCTCAAGAGGAGAGAGCTCAAGTGAAGGGGGAGCTTCTACATCCTCATCATCCGAAGAAGAAGAAGAGGATATGGAAACTATGGTAACGAATGCCTCTCCTAAGAAAATAGTTTCCATAATTTCTAGTTTAACTAAGGACTTATTTGGAATGAAAAAGAAAAATAAAAGCATGCTTAATCAAATTAAGGCATTGGAAAATAAGCTAGAAAATGCATGCTTAAATGATAATATTTCTTCTAGCTTAAATGATGCATGCTCACATGATCTTTATGTGCCATTAGATGTTAGTGATGCATGTATAAATGAAAATAGGGCCTTAAAGGAAAAGGTAGATTATTTAACAAAAACCCTAGAAAAATTCACAATTGGCTCCAACACATTGAACATGATCTTAGGGAGCCAAAGAGCTAGCTTCAACAAAAAGGGCCTAGGTTATAAAGAAAAGAAAAATGAAAAGGCCTATAAATGCCTAATTGCTAGGGGACAAGATAAAAAGAAGGTAATAGCTAGGAAATGGATCCCCAAGGAGTATCTAGTGAACCCAATAGGCAAGAACTTATTTTGGGTTCCAAAATCCATCCTTAAGGGTTAGAAAACCCCTAGGGTAGTCAACCATATGGAATTGACCTATATCATATTTTGGTTGACTTAGGATGGCGGGACAACATTTTTAGAATAGTGTTGGGTGATGATAACGTGCCCATAAATAGATAATAATGCATAAATCATGATGATTAATGTAATTGTTACACATGTTTGCAATCATTATTTATGATATTGTGATTTGGCACATAATCATGGGAAATAGGTTTGAATCATGTTTTAGGTGATATTTTATTTATTATCATCATATAATACCTAATGTATGATTATTATTTAATGAATACATGTATTTCATGATCATAATGTAGAATTAATTGATATATGCCTTTATGATCATGAGGATTGTTAGGTTGATACTTAACCTTGATAGAATTGTATGAATATAATGGTTAAGTATATACAAATACCCCCTAGGATGCATCTCACACTCACCATAGGCTACTTTGATTGAAAACTTAGCATGGGTGAGATGTTAGGATGATACAAATGTCCACTAATGCCTATGGCATTTAGATGGTCATTTAAGGTATCAAAATAGCAATAATAGACCAATCATGGGGAAGGCTTATGTTTAAATCATAGACATATTGCCCAAAGATCATGGTTGGATATTTCATATGTTTTCAAAACAATTTCTTACTTTAAAATCCATGTATTCATGTTTTGAAACAATCCTAAGCAATACTAAGTGTTAAAATGGATACTAACATGCTCAAAAACTAGTGGTTTTTAAAGCCTTTGGATTTTTGGCAAATCTCGGGAAATATAATGATTTTTCTTGAAAAACTATTTTTCATTGATATATATACTTAAAATAAATATGTTCCTCAAATTTCATGATTTTTCGAATTTTCTGGAATTTATAATGCATTTCTGAATTTCACCTAGAAAATCAGAATTTCGGAATCCTTTGTGCCAGTCGACTGCCATACTGATAGCAGTCGACTGCTCACCTGAAAAACAGCCCAATATTTTCTGATTTCAGATTTTAATCATGTTTTTGGTATTTTCCTCTTATTTAACTTGATGCCATGGATTTATAACTTAGTGTTAATCTTTTTGATGGTGTCAAAGGGGGAGAAGTAATTATGTTTAAGTAAATTATGATAGGGGGAGAAAATTTGTATGGGGAGTTTCATGGATTAAGGGGGAGTTGCATGTTGTTATATCATGTTTATGTTTACATGCTTTCTTACCTTAGAAATTTTCATCAAATGTTTTTACCTAACTTAAACGGATTGCCACACATCAAAAAGGGGGAGATTGTTAGGGCAATCTCTTGCCATGATAAGGTTTTGATGTGTGTGGCAAAGGGTTTAAGTTAGGATGATATTGTTATTTGATATGTGCGTTGGAGTCTTACAGGACTTAGTAATTCGCACATGGAGCCTTGGCGGGTTCACCCTCACAACCTCGTGCCTGAGTCGGAGAAGGAGCATTGCAGAGCCGTGCGCTTGATGCTGCCGAGGGACCGCCGGACGAGATGACTTGAAGTGAAGCCAAGGAAGCAGACTTCGGAGGCAAGAGACGCGAAGGAGCATTGCAGAGTGGCCGCGAACGAAGAGAGCTTCGGCGAGGGACTTCGAGTGAGATGAGAGAATGAGTGAAATGTAAGTAGCTCATTAGGTGAACTTGGCCGAATGGCTGAGTGACCGCAAGGGTTAAGGTTTACCTGACCGTCGGAAGCTCAAACTTATGTTAAGTTTGAGTTTCACACGGCACCAGTCGACTGCCATGTTACGACAGTCGACTGCTCTTAGTCGAGTGGGTTCGACCGTATCCGATGGGTTTATGTGCAATGATCGCCATGGAATGACATCATGACCCGGAGGATATCGCGGCATTGACCGCGTAGCCGACTGGGCAGTCGACTACGGAGGCAGCAGTCGACTGGTGAGGTCCATCAGTCGACTGCCAAGAGTTCCGTTGGACTACAACGGTCGGGATCCGACGTGTTCGGAGGCCGTTGTAGTGACGACAGTCGACTGCCAAGGGCAGCAGTCGACTGGTGGCGGCCAACGGGAAGAAATCAGCCCTCTCTATAAAAAGAGAGGGTGTGAGCCTTTGAGAGGCTAATGCTTATGCTCTAAGTGATCTTCCTAGTGCCCCACAAGCTCTAAACTCTTCTTACTTGTTTTTACTCCATTCTTATTGTAAGAAGAGTGATCTTGATTGTAAAGGTTACCTCCACCTAGCTTGGTGCAAAGGAGAGACCAATAGTGATTGGCTTTGGAGGAGTGATTCACCTTGGACGAATCGGGACCGTGGATTAGCGGCGTAGCCGTGAACCACGTTACATCTTTTTGTTAGCATTTGTATTTTCATTTATTGCTTTGTCTTTATTGTTTATGCTTCCGCTTGCGCTAACGATTGTGTAGACGAGCAAACGAAGGAGAGAATTCCGACATCCATCGTAAGAGGGCTATTCACCCCCCTCTAGCCGACCAATCGATCACCAACAAGTGGTATCAAAGCCAGGTTAAGCTTGTCGAGGACTAACCGCCACAACAAGCAACTTTCAAAATGGCCGGCTCCAACATCCATCCTCCGAAGTTTGAAGGAGAATTAAGCAGTGGAAGAAGTGAATGGAGGTATTTTTCAAAGCGGATTTTGATATTATGATTACAATGGAATCCGGTTTCATTTTGCCTAGGGATGAAGAGGGAAGCCAATAGAAATCTAGGTGGACCAAAAGGCAAAGGGAAGAGCACCTTGCAAATTCAAAAGCCAAGCATCATCTCTTCAATGTGCTCCCCCAACAAGAAATCAACCGAATAGGAGAATGTCTAAGTGCCAAGGAGATGTGGGAGAAGCTAATTGAGCTTCATGAAGGCACATCCGAGGCGAAGCTAGCAAGGAGAGATCTCCTCCGCTCCCAACTATCCAACATTAAATTAGAAAAGGGAGAAAAGGTAACTTCTTTGCATTCTAGATTCAAAGAAATTTTAAATGGACTAACAAGTGTAGGAGAAAGGCTCTCCAATCGCGATATGATAATGAAGGCCATAGATGCTTTCCCCCGATCATCCAAGTGGAGTTCAATGGTGGACTCATTTTACATTTCAAAGAATCTAGAGGTAAGTACTCTAGATGAATTTTTCTCCACTATGGAATTACATGAATCTAGGCTTGAAGGAATACAAGAAGAGCCAAAAATACAACCTTCAAGGGGAGTAGCATTGTTGGCAAATAAGGAGAAGAAGAAGATAGAGATCTCCTCCTCCTCCATGATGAAGCGTCTTCCTCCTCCTCCATGGATAGCAGAAGCCTACATGGTAAGGAAGGTAAGACATGCATTTAAGAATTTTAGATTTGATAAATCTCATGATAGGAATAGAAGACCAAGGGGGAAGATCATTTGTTACAATTGTCAAGGGGAGGGACACATAAGGGACAATTGTCCCCTCCTAAACAAGAGCAAGGAAGAGAAGAAAAAGAAAGAAGAAAAGAAGAAGAAAAAGGGGAGCAAGAAATAGAACGAAGATGAGAAGAACACAAATGTAAAGTGGAAGACCAAATCTCTAAAGGCAAGGACTTGGGATGACCCATCCTCATCCTCCTCATCATCATCGGATGAGGAGAATGCCTTTGTCTGTCAGCCTTGATGGCCTTTGATGACTTGGATTGCTCTTCCTCAGAAAATGAAGGATCAAGCTCAAGAGGAGAGAGCTCAAGTGAAGGGGGAGCTTCTACATCCTCATCATCCGAAGAAGAAGAAGAGGATATGGAAACTATGGTAACGAATGCCTCTCCTAAGAAAATAGTTTCCATAATTTCTAGTTTAACTAAGGACTTATTTGGAATGAAAAAGAAAAATAAAAGCATGCTTAATCAAATTAAGGCATTGGAAAATAAGCTAGAAAATGCATGCTTAAATGATAATATTTCTTCTAGCTTAAATGATGCATGCTCACATGATCTTTATGTGCCATTAGATGTTAGTGATGCATGTATAAATTAAAAAAGGACCTTAATGGAAAAGGTAGATTATTTAACAAAAGACCTAGAAAAATTCACAATTGGCTCCAACACATTGAACATGATCTTAGGGAGCCAAAGAGCTAGCTTCAACAAAAAGGGCCTAGGTTATAAAGAAAAGAAAAATGAAAAGGCCTATAAATGCCTAATTGCTAGGGGACAAGATAAAAAGAAGGTAATAGCTAGGAAATGGATCCCCAAGGAGTATCTAGTGAACCCAATAGGCAAGAACTTATTTTGGGTTCCAAAATCCATCCTTAAGGGTTAGAAAACCCCTAGGGTAGTCAACCATATGGAATTGACCTATATCATATTTTGGTTGACTTAGGATGGCGGGACAACATTTTTAGAATAGTGTTGGGTGATGATAACGTGCCCATAAATAGATAATAATGCATAAATCATGATGATTAATGTAATTGTTACACATGTTTGCAATCATTATTTATGATATTGTGATTTGGCACATAATCATGGGAAATAGGTTTGAATCATGTTTTAGGTGATATTTTATTTATTATCATCATATAATACCTAATGTATGATTATTATTTAATGAATACATGTATTTCATGATCATAATGTAGAATTAATTGATATATGCCTTTATGATCATGAGGATTGTTAGGTTGATACTTAACCTTGATAGAATTGTATGAATATAATGGTTAAGTATATACAAATATCCCCTAGGATGCATCTCACACTCACCATAGGCTACTTTGATTGAAAACTTAGCATGGGTGAGATGTTAGGATGATACAAATGTCCACTAATGCCTATGGCATTTAGATGGTCATTTAAGGTATCAAAATAGCAATAATAGACCAATCATGGGGAAGGCTTATGTTTAAATCATAGACATATTGCCCAAAGATCATGGTTGGATATTTCATATGTTTTCAAAACAATTTCTTACTTTAAAATCCATGTATTCATGTTTTGAAACAATCCTAAGCAATACTAAGTGTTAAAATGGATACTAACATGCTCAAAAACTAGTGGTTTTTAAAGCCTTTGGATTTTTGGCAAATCTCGGGAAATATAATGATTTTTCTTTAAAATCTATTTTTCTTTGTTTTTTATACTTATTATAAATATGTTCCTCAATGTTCATGATTTTTCGAATTTTCTGGATTTTATAATGCATTTCTGAATTTAACCTAGAAAATCAGAATTTCGGAATCCTTTGTGCGATCATTGCCATATCTTGATAGCGATCATTGCTCACTGAAAAAACACAATATTTTGATTTCAGATTTTAATCATGTTTTTGGTATTTTCCTCTTATTTAACTTGATGCCATGGATTTATAACTTAGTGTTAATCTTTTTGATGGTGTCAAAGGGGGAGAAGTAATTATGTTTAAGTAAATTATGATAGGGGGAGAAAATTTGTATGGGGAGTTTCATGGATTAAGGGGGAGTTGCATGTTGTTATATCATGTTTATGTTTACATGCTTTCTTACCTTAGAAATTTTCATCAAATGTTTTTACCTAACTTAAACGGATTGCCACACATCAAAAAGGGGGAGATTGTTAGGGCAATCTCTTGCCATGATAAGGTTTTGATGTGTGTGGCAAAGGGTTTAAGTTAGGATGATATTGTTATTTGATATGTGCGTTGGAGTCTTACAGGACTTAGTAATTCGCACATGGAGCCTTGGCGGGTTCACCCTCACAACCTCGTGCCTGAGTCGGAGAAGGAGCATTGCAGAGCCGTGCGCTTGATGCTGTCGAGAGACCGCCGGACGAGATGACTTGAAGTGAAGCCAAGGAAGCAGACTTCGGAGGCAAGAGACGCGAAGGAGCATTGCAGAGTCGTGCGCCTGATGCTGCCGAGGGACGTGGCCGCGAACGAAGAGAGCTTCGGCGAGGGACTTCGAGTGAGATGAGAGAATGAGTGAAATGTAAGTAGCTCATTAGGTGAACTTGGCCGAATGGCTGAGTGACCGCAAGGGTTAAGGTTTACCTGACCGTCGGAAGCTCAAACTTATGTTAAGTTTGAGTTTCACACGACACCAGTCGACTGCCATGTGACGGTAGTCAACTGCTCTGAGTCGAGTGGGTTTGACTAGTATTCAACTGATGGGTTTATGCCCGGTGATCATTCGCCATGGAATGGCGGTGGGAGCCAGAGGATATCGCGAACGCAGAACCGTTAAGTAGCCGACTAAGCGGTCGACTCTGAAGCGGTGATCGGTGGTGAGGTCCATCGATCATTGCCAAGAGTTCCGTTGGACTACAACGGTCGGGATCCGACATGTTCGGAGGTCATTGTAGTGATGGCAGTCGACTGCCAAGGGCAGCAGTCGACTGGTGGCGGCCAACGGGAAGAAATCAGCCCTCTCTATAAAAAGAGAGGGTGTAAGCCTTTGAGAGGCTAATGCTTATGCTCTAAGTGATCTTCCTAGTGCCCTACAAGCTCTAAACTCTTCTTACTTGTTTTTACTCCATTCTTATTGTAAAAAGAGTGATCTTGATTGTAAAGGTTACCTCCACCTAGCTTGGTGCAAAGGAGAGACCAATAGTGATTGGCTTTGGAGGAGTGATTCACCTTGGACGAATCGGGACCGTGGATTAGCGGCGTAGCCGTGAACCACGTTACATCTTTTTGTTAGCTTTTGTATTTTCATTTATTGCTTTGTATTTATTGTTTATGCTTCCGCTTGCGCTAACGATTGTGTAGACGAGCAAACGAAGGAGAGAATTCCGACATCCATCGTAAGAGGGCTATTCACCCCCCCTCTAGCCGGCCAATCGATCACCAACACTTACAATCCCGGATGGAAGAACCACCCGAACTTTTCCTATCGGAATAACTCAGGGAACTTCTAATCATCAGGAGGGTATGGGCAGCAACAACCATAGAAGTCTAGACTAGAATTGATGATGGAAGACTTCATGACTACCCAAACAAAGGCCAATGAAGAGTTTTGATGCCGACATCAGAAAACAGAAGAGTCCCTTAAGGATTTGAAGGTCACTGTTGAAGGTCTTGGAAGTCATACAAGGATGTTGGAAACACAAGTTGCCCAGATAGCCCAAATCGTGTCGCAATCTATGGATAGTTCCCCATCATTACCCGAGCCAAGTCAAGTCAAGGAGGAGCAAATATACGGTGAAAGAGTAGGTCAGAAGAGCAGATCCACCAAGGGGTGTGCAGCCATGATTTCCACCCTACCCAACCAAGCTGAAATTGAAGATAAAATTCCACCACAGCTTGAGGACCCTAGTGAATTTATTATCCCTTGCTCAATTTATGGGGAAAGCTTTGATGAAGCGTTGTGCGACTTGGGGTCATCAGTAAGTGTGATGCCCTACGTATACTATCTGAAGATGGGACTGAATGGGATCCAACCAGTGAACCTTGGTATTCATATAGGGAACGACTCAGTCAAGGAACTCGTCGGCATGCTAGCACATGTTCCTGTGGTCATTGAGAATTTCGTGATACACACAGATTTTATTATATTGGACACATGACCAAATCTCCAGAATCCTATCATTTTGGGAAGACCCTTTCTGGCAACTGAGAGAGCATTAATAGACATAAAGGCATACAAGATCTCCTTGGAGGTAGACGGGGAGATCATCATTTTCAATCTGTCAGAGTGTAGAGCGCCCTTCCTAGACGGCTACACTTTCAGTAGGGTAGAGCCGAACCCACCGGATGTCAACTCCGAGATAGATGAATGGAGGTTCACAGAACCTTCGGAGCCAAGTTAAGACAATGGAGTAGGATCGAGCTAAAAGACCTTAAACA
Organism: Wurfbainia villosa; assembly: GCA_025175895.1. NCBI lineage: Eukaryota > Viridiplantae > Streptophyta > Magnoliopsida > Zingiberales > Zingiberaceae > Wurfbainia > Wurfbainia villosa. The sequence continues at coordinate 41,509,310 of CM046006.1, forward strand.
AAACGCTTCTTGAGAGACAACCCAAGTTTAATTTTTAGGTGTTCTTTTCATTGTAATGCATTTATTTGTTTAATTTGAACTTTGGATTCAATTCATTTAACATTTTTTAACATGAATTAGTACTAGAAAGAACCTGCTAGATAAAAGAAAAATCACTTTAAACCCACACGACTGAGCGAGTAAGGAGAATTCGGACCGTTGTGCACCGTGAGAAGGAAATGGGGGACACACGGCATGACCGTGCATTTTCACACGGTCGTGCCCCGACCCTCAGTGGTGCACATAGCCTAGCCGTGTGTTTTCACACGTCCATTGCGCGTGAGGTTTAAAAGGCCAAGCCATGTGTTTTCACCCCAAATGCGTCGTGTGCTTTGATTCCTCTTGCCCTAGCCGTGTGAATCCTTCTTCCCCACCACCTAGAAGTATTTCCAACCTTCAAGGAAGCCCAAAAAGTAAGGATGAGGAGGACCAAGCAAGTGACATCTCGATCCGGTGCTTCAGAGTGAAGAACAAGGTGAAGGGATGCCCCTCAAGCTCCGGAGGAAGGTAACGCTCTTCCAACCCTTCTTTTTCGAAATAATGAGCATAGGGAGAGATTTGATATGCTTTCTACTAGAAGAATCACCGCTACTAGGTATCTTGATGAGGATCTCTTAGAGACCCTAGGTTTGTTTGGTGATATTTAAGCCCTATTTGCAAAAATAGGGTGGGGAGAGATAATGGGGATAAGACACCCAACCTACCCTAGGATAGTTTTAGAGTTTTTAAGTTCTTTAGAAGCTGAGGTTTTAACAGGAAGAGAGAGCGAAGAGGGTAAGATTACCTTTAGGTTATTCAACATTGAGCATGAATGGATACTACATCAATGGAACACATGCTTTGACTTGCCTAGTGGAGAAGAGAGAAGAACCCTTATTGGGTTTAACTCTCAGATCTTTTGGACCGAATTGATAGGAGAACACACTTACGACCCTTCTAGGGCCAAAGCATCGCGCCTCCAAAACCCCATTTTTCGATACCTACACCGAATCATGGCAAGTACTATTTTTGGTCGTGGGGAGAGTGACGGTGTAGTGCGAGCTAGTGAGCTGCTTTGCTTGTGGGACATGCTACAAGAAAGGAGTAGCATTGATGTAGGGTCTCATTGCATTAGACACCTAGTGAAAATGGGCAAAGCAGCGAGAGGAGAGATCATTGTGGGGGGCCTACTTACCCACATTTGCCATAGGATGGGGTACGACTACACCACGCTAGATAGCATAGAGGGGAGCCTTAGGATCTATTGGTGCAGGGGCACCAGATAATCGAACCTGTGTTTTGATTATGGCAAAGACACAAAGTTAAGTTTACATCGTTATCTCACGAGCTAAATCGAGTATGTAGAAAAGCACTAAAGCTAGAGTTGAAGGCTAGCGACACCCGGAGGAAGCCGCGGTGGTCGGGCGACACTCGAGTGACTTCGCAGGGAGCCGAAGGAATCGAGTGGAAGGCCGAAAGCGAAAGCGACACAGTAAGTATCGATGTAAGCTCGTGTGAGTGAGAGATGGTAAGGTCGTGTCCTCTGTACAGGGACGACCGTAGCCAGAGATCCGACTAAGACTTCTTGTGGAAGGTCTAGGTCGAGATCGGACGGTTAGAAACCGTCGTATTTATCATTTTCCGAGCTAACCTCTTCTTTGCGAAATGGCCGGTGTGATTATTGCGGCCATTAGGCGATCGTGATGCTCATCGATCGGTGATGAAGTCATCGATCGTGATGGCGACGAATCAGCCTTTGTGCTAGGTCAAAACGGATAAGGTTTAACACGACCACTTCGCGATAAAATTTATTACAACTTCGTGATCTATTCCAAAAAAAGAGGAGACATATTCAGAAAGAAAAATCTATAAAAGGAAGGGTGGATTCCAACTCCAAATATCATCAAGTTTATTCATCAAGTGCTCCTACAACGCCAACGCTCCAACACCGTCATAACGCTGACGCGACAACAAGTTCAGATCTTCTTCGTCGGCAGCAGCATCTAGTAATATATTTTGATATTGTATTCGTTGTTTTTATTTGTAACGAGGTGAGGTAGGCTTGTTGCCTCATCCTCGTACATTCGGTTTTATGATCGTTGTCTCCTACCTCCAACGAGGAGGAGACGTTATAGTGCTTTGCCCTCCGTACGCGGTCTAGGACCAATAGGGCCTTGGAGTAGCAACCGCTGGGTTGTGAACCAAGTAAAAATAAATGTGTCTCTTTATTTTTCGCTGCTCTTACTCATTTAATTATCTACTCGAACGAAACGTCGAAAAGATTTACAATCTCTATTCACCCCCCTCTAGCGACGCTTCAGCGAAAGTTAAGGGGGAGTAACACAAAATTTATTTAATTTTGAAAACTAAAGTATCTCTTTCAAAACTCACCTAGGGTTAAGGGGGAGTTTTGGTTAAGGGGGAGTTTTTGAAAATGACATTCATCATTTACTATACTTGTTTTATGTTTTAATTTCCCTTAACTTTGTGTTGGTTTGCCATAGATAAAAAAGGGGGAGATTATTGGTGCAGGGGCACCAGATAATCGAACCTGTGTTTTGATTATGGCAAAGACACAAAGTTAAGTTTACATCGTTATCTCACGAGCTAAATTGAGTATACAGAAAAGCACTAAAGCTAGAGCTGAAGGCAAGCGACACCCGGAGGAAGCCGCGGCGGTCGGGCGACACTCGAGTGACTTCGCAGGGAGCCGAAGAAATCAAATGTAAGGTCGGAAGCGAAAGCGACACAGTAAGTATCGAGGTAAGCTCGTGTGAGTGAGAGATGGTAAGGTCGTGTCCTCTGTACGGGGACGACCGTAGGCGGAGATCCGACTAAGACTTCTTGTGGAAGGTCTAGGTCGAGATCGGACGGTTAGAAACCATCATATTTATCATTTTCTGAGCAAACCTCTTATTGCAGGGAAGTGGCGGTGGCGATCATTGCTTGGCCATTAGGCCGATCGGTGATGCTCATCGGATCGTGATGAATCATCAGTCGACTGATGGCGACAAATCAACCTTTGCGCTAGGTCAAAACGGATAAGGTTTAACACGACAACTTCGCGATAAAATTTATTACAACTTCGTGATCTGTTCCGAAAAAAGAGGAGACATATTCAGAGGGTAAAATCTATAAAAGGAGGGGTGGATTCCAACTCCAAATATCATCAAGTTTATTCATCAAGTGCTCCTACAACGCCAACGCTCCAACACCATCATAACGCCGACGCGACAACAAGTTCAGATCTTCTTCATCGGCAGCAGCATCTAGTAATATATTTTGATATTGTATTCGTTGTTTTTATTCGTAACGATGTGAGGTAGGCTTGTTGCCTCATCCTCATACATTCGGTTTTGTGATCGTTGTCTTCTACCTCCAACGAGGAGGAGACGTTATAGTGCTTTGCCCTCCGTATGCAGTCTAAGACCAATAGGGCCTTGGAGTAGCAACCGCTGGGTTGTGAACCAAGTAAAAATAAATGTGTCACTTTATTTTCTGTTGCTCTTACTCATTTAATTATCTACTCGAACGAAACGTCGAAAAGATTTACGATCGCTATTCACCCCCCCCCCCTCTCTAGCGACGCTTCTCGATCCAACAGGATCGACTTAGGAGTGTGTATGACCATGAAGATGATAGTGAGAGAGGGACACTCCTTATGTTTTCTAAGGAAAAACCTATCATCCCTTAGGCTCCCCGACCCCGATTGTACCACCATCACCACACGTGCCAACTGGCTTTAGACCTGATAGTGGAGTCCCCGCCATATAAGGGACCATCCACATCGGCACCCATCACTCCCCCTGTACACCACTATCCCTTCAGTACACACATGTATAAGAGCCCACCTAGTCCACATCGACATGAGCCTGCACTTGCACCACCACCTTTTTCTACTTTTGAGCAGGATACAGGTACATCTGCCTATGATTTTATGAAGTTCCAATCGTGCCTCGACGACATATATGCCGAGTAGCAGACGCAGAGGCAGTGATGGGAGGAGCAGAGCGCATACACGTAGGCAGAGTTTTAGGGCTTCCGGGAGCACTTCCAGCAGGCTGAGGACTTCTACGACGAAGCCCGTGTCTACTTCCAAGAGGAGGTTGCCTATCGCCGGGATGAGGCCACCTACCGCCAGGAGATGCGACAACACATGCATGTCCAGCAGACACAGTGGGCTCGGGAGGAGGAGCATAGAGCGGTCGCTGCATCCACCAGCTCTCAGATCGACCATATGTATATGTGACATCAGCGACTTAGCACCAGGTTTACCCAAGAGCCTGACATGCCGAGACTACCGGACTTCCCACCTCGGCCACCATATTAGAGGTACAGTCTCATATAAGTCTAGGGGGATCCCAAGTTTTGATTTATTTTGTTTCTAGCACAAGTTTCTTTCTTGTCATTTGCATTTTTTATTAGTTAGCATTCATTTGTTCATACATAGAATTTTTAGTTTCGACAGTACTTAATTTTTGCTATCTTTAAGCTACCTTAGTAGTATTTTTAGAGTTTTTCTTTCATGAGTTGTTTCCATGGGTAGCTTAACTTCATTTATCTCGTGGTATTTTATTTTATTTTCTCTAATGAAGGTTCTAGTCTTACACTGGTTAGCTTTTATATTTACACCTACACATGATGAACATTCTAAAAGGGAGAGTCTAGTACGTACCTAGTTATGATTCATCTCAGTAGTCTAGTACTTTGGAATCCACAAGTGACCCTAAGTTTAGCATTTTAGTTACTGGAGATGCTCAGATTGTGGAAGCCCATTCGAAAAAATCAAAATCCCTAGAGCTAAAAAAAACAATTATCGTGGGTGGAAATGGTTAGGTGCCCCTTTGAGACTAAGTTAGGTTACTAGGGAAACACGTACCAATTTCTCTCAATATCGAGCATGCCTTTAAGACTTTGTGCTAGATCTAGGGAACGACCCTCACTTTGGGAAGTGCCTAAGAGCTGGAGACCTTAGGAAAACTATAAGATGATGACTTAACTTACCATGAAACAAGTATCCCCTAATAAGATTCGCTTAGCATGAGCACAAGGAGCTAACTTAGTGAATTTCTAGAACATCTTTGTTTTGCTTTGATTGCAAATTCCACATGTTAAATATAGTTAACATGCTAAGTATGGAACAATACCCTTTTAAAAATTTCATGGCACTGAGGTTTGCTTGAGGACAAGCAAAGACTTAAGTCTGGGATAATTGATGTGAGCAAAACATATAGGATTTTAGGAGTAGTTTTCGCTCACATCTCATTACATTTTATGTTTGTTTCATGTATATTTTACTTTGTTTTGCATGCATTTCCTATGTTCTAGTTCGGAGATCTGCTCTTTATACTTTTATGTGCAGGATAACATTTCATGGGGAAAATGGCGCATTTTCGGAGCAAAAGAAGGACATTCTATAGTTGGACGCAGAAAGGGATACGCTCAAGGCGTGTGGCTACACACAACCGTGTCCCAGGGTCGAAGTTGGCCACCATGGTGCCACACATGGCATGGTCGTGTGGAAACACACGACCGTGTGGCACTTCATGATTCCAACATGAGTCGATTATTTTCCAAGTTTTAGAGAGATCCAGACTGATGTCTATATAAAGGAGGCTATGTCCAAACCCTAGAGGGGGGCACGACGATCGAGATGACACTCTGACACCCTAAAAAGCTTTGGGAACTCGCAACGAGGAGGAAGAAAGTCGTCGGAGATCCAAATTATGCACTTCAACGCCGGAGAGAAGAGTCACATCGCATTGTAAATTTTGTTCTTTACGTAATTTCCATTGTTTATACGAACATGATCGTGCTTTGTGTCCTCCTCTCTTATTTATGGAGTATACTCTTCGATTCTAGGACTAGGGAGTAGTTTGTATTGAGTTAGAACATGTTGGTTCAAATATCTTTTCATTTTTGAATTTATATTTATAATTGGCATTTAGTTTAGAGCTATAACTATTGTTTTGGTTTTCTATTTACTGTGCTAGCCGATACGAGCGGTGACAACCCTCGTATCTAAGATTTAGGAGAATTAAGGAGGAACCTAGGGGTTGGCCTCATCTCCCGTAACCGTGGGTAGAAGGATGTGATAGAGTAGGAAACACACCCCATTTTTTACTCGTTGCAGGTATCAATTCGGCATCCTCGTACCGACTATCCCATCCTAAGTCCAGGGGTCGACCTAGTAATGGTAGAGGTAGCTTCAGTTAGATGCGAAGGCTCATCGGTGGAGTGTATGATGTCCTTTCCACAAAACCGTAGCTAGAAACCTAGACAAAACCCAATTGACAATGTGTTCTGTGACACACAAACGAAATCGAAATTCTAGAATCCCTTTCAAAGACTTCCAACTAGTTTCTTTCTTCTTCTGTGTGACACCGTATTGAGTTGGAACCGCCGTCAACCCTCGCAATCATAACCCTTAGATCTGAATTCCGAACAATAACCTCCACTTACCAAATCGGTACTCGAATCTCAGTTCCTGTTGGATCGATAATCTTTTTATTACTTGACGACATCCGTGCACTTGCGGGCGTTGAGCATGAGCGCGCACTTTGAGTCCTCGACGGTCTCCAATCCGAGATTTGAGGTCACGTTTGCATGCATCAGTCGACTGCTAGTAAGGGCAGTCGACTATTGATGTATCAATTGGGTTGATTCTATTGTGGATGGAGTCGTTGTGAGACAACAGATAGGTAGCAGTCGACTAGAGACTTTTAGCAATCGACTACTAGGCGTGAAATCAACCAACTGTAGGTTATAAAAGGAGCAGCTCATGGAGGATTTTGGCCAAGGTTCTTGTGCGATTTTGAAGCGAAGTGCTGGTGGATTTTAGGGACTTCAAAGGCTTCTAAAACAACCAAAAGAGCTCTCAAGCAAAGATTGTTTTGTAAAGTTTTCTTTACTTGTATTTCATTTATTCTTTATAATACTTGTTGTATTTTCATTGTAGCTTTTTGTAAGGGGTTTCTCCACCTCGAGCGTGTTGCCGAGAAGGAGGAAGAGTATAGTGGGTGTGGATCACTAACTCGCTGTGGAGTAGGGACCATAGGTTCCGAACCACGTAAATATTTTGTATTACTTGTGTTGTGCTTGTATTTTTTATTTTTACTTTACTTTATTATTCTGCTGCGTATTACTAACGTATTGTAGACAAACACGATCAAAGCGAAGCAAAAAATGCTATTCACCCCCCTCTAGCACGATGTCATCGACCCTACAATTAGTATCAAAGCCAGGTTGCTCTTCTACGAACTCATCACCAAGGGAGCACACGCTAGAAGAAATGGAATTCCAAGATAGATTGGGGGATGACATCACGGTTCCGTCTTCCTTCGATCGCGAAAATTTCGCATATTGAAAAGGTCGAATGATGTATTTTCTTATGTGTGATTTTAGTAATTGGATTAGCGTTAAAGTAGGTTTCAAAGCACCCATGGACAAAAAGGGAAGGCTCCTCAAGAAGAAAAAAATGGACGAAGGAGCAAGTCTAAAAATTAGAGACCAACAACAAGATAACAAAAATGTTGGTTAATCTAATACGTAATGATCTATTATATAAGATAAGAGAATTTGAGGACGCCAAGGATTTATGAGGCAAGTTAGCCAATCTTCATGAAGAACCATCCATAGCTCAAGTAGAGGAGGAATGCTCATCCTCTTAAGCTCAAGAAGCAAGCACATCATCATCCCAAGAGCTTAAGGATTTAGAAGTTGAGAGATGCTCAATATCCGGGTCGATAGAGGAGATTGAAGGAGTCTCCAATTCTATGATTGAGGGGGAGGAGATACCATCCTCAATGCCGGAGCAAGAGAAAGAGAACCATCTACCTCCGAAATTCCTACCATTCAATAAGGTAACTCAAGTGCATTGGTTAAAAATAAAAATCATATAATGTGATTTGAGTGTAGGGAAGTAGGGTATTATAAGAGCAAATGACCAAAAAGAGTCAAGAAGACGACTCAAGTGTCCAAGTGGAAGGAGAAGGTCAAGGAGGTCGGAGCCTGAACACGCAAAGGCAAGGAGCATATTGTATGCTTTAAGTGCTAACAACGAGGGCACTATAAAATTCAATGTCCTAGGGAGAGCCATTCAACCAAGGGAAAAGGAGGAGCTTCACATATAGAGGGAGCTAAGGCAAACCCTAAGATATCATTTAATAATACTCTTCCAATTATTAATGATAAGAAGAATGCTAGAAATTTATCATATAATAATTTTCTTGCTATTGTTCATGATCATAAGAAGCATGCTAGTAGAGATAAGTATTTTTGTTTAGGTGCCAAACATTGCAATCTTAGTGATAAGGTCAAGACCCCACCTAAGGATAACAAAACTCTAGGCATAAATCCCAAGAAATCTAGACACATGCCTAAGAAGAAGAATATCTAGAGAAATAATGAAAATTCAAAAATTGAGATATTAGAAAAGGAAAACCAAGCCTTGAGGTTAAGACTTGAGAAATTAGAAAAGACCATTGCAAAAAATAGCAAATTCAAGTCAAGGGTCAAGTAGACAAAGGTTAGAGTCTAGGAGACAAGCATTGCCTAAGGACAAGAAAGGTTTGGGTCACAAGACTATGTCTAAGTTAGATAAGCCAACCTACCACAATGTTCCATTTAACTATGGAACCACTCCTAGGTCTAGGAAAACCCGGTCACAAGGAAAGTTATCCCTAGAGTTGACCATGGTAGGTGTTTAGTGGCCAAGGTTCCAAAGAAACCTAGGAAAGTCATTAGCAAGGTTACAAGGGGAGTTACTCCTAGAGGTAACCTTGAGAAGACCTAAATGACCAAGGCTTCAAAGCATAGGAGAGTCACTAGGGAAGTTATCCCTAGTGAATACCTAGTTAACCCAAGGAGCTCAAATAGATTTTGAGTTCCTAGGAGCATGATTCCATCACGTTAGATGAGTTTAGGGTGTGCCAACTGTTGGATTATTCGAGCAGCAAAAACCACTTTTTGCATTGTGGAAACCTCGGAAGCCTGGCCATAGATCCGTGCGAAGATATATAAAAATAGATTCATGTATGTGTTATGGAAACCTAGATCTATCTTAGATCTACAAGATGAGAGCATTACCCTCATAGCGACACCCTTCGCTTATCCCGCTCGTCCAAATGGCTTGCTGGAACTCAAGAGTGTCAAGTGTACAAATGGTGGAGAAAATAAACCTAGAGTGTGCTAGCACTCATGGAAGTTTGGGCAAGAAGAGGATTGGGAGAGCAAGAGAGGAAGAACCAAGGAAGAAGATGAAGTTCATCCCCAAATAACTTCACACAATGAATAAAAGTGGCCGGCCACTTCAAGTTGGGGGGTTACATACATGAATGTAACTCCAAGAGCCAATGACTCTTGGTATCCCTCACACCACATGATAAGTCCATGATGATGTGGAACATCATCATTGGCCGGCCCCCATGCCAAGTCACCATGACATGGCAATTGGTCAAGTCAAAATTGACCATTCATCTTCCATCTCAAGTCAAGTCAAACTTGACCTCTTATCTCCCATGGTTGATCAAATCTAACCACTTGATTCAAGTCAATTTGATTTAATGAATCTCTATTCATTAATTTAAATTGACTCAATGAATCAAATCTAAATTAGACTCATTCAACACTTGAATCAAATTGAGTCTAACTCAATTAGTCTAATTTGGATTACTCTTAATCCAATTTGGTTCATCCCATGAACCTAATCCTCATGGTTCATCATATGAATCTAATCTCCATCTAATTGCCCTTTGTGTGTGATCCTATAGGTTCTTGTAACGTTGGCAATGCCCCTAAACCGATTTAGGAACATAAGCAATGAGCGGTATCTAGCAACACATCATTGCTACCCAAGTTACAAGAATGTTGAGCTCCAACATCACCTTTGTGACTACTAATTGTGACTCTCACAATATGTGACGATGTCCCTCTATCCTTGACATCTAGATTGACCAATTGAGGCATAGACCGTGTCATCCTCGGTACAATCTATATCTTGAACTCCAAGTAGACTCACTCTAATCAAATGAGCTCAATATCTCATATTGACTCATTTGGTCATGGCCATGCACTTCGTGGTCTCACTCTATCAAGAATAACGATGTCACTCCCATCATATAGGAGGGATAGATCCCATCTACATCACTCACATCTACTGAAACTGCTATAAACCCAATTTAGAGAATAAAGGAAGAAAGAATGGAGGGCTAAGATTGGAAGGTAGGATTAAATGAATAAGACCATAGTTTAGGATTTTTACCCGAGTCAAGTAGGGTTTAGTTCGAAAGGTTGGACCAAGTTGAGAGGATTGCAACTTGGACAGCCGATCTGAGTTATGAGCGTATCGGCTAGGTGGCTAGAATAATGTCAAAATAGTAACATGATGTGAGCAAAATACATAGGGTTTTAGGAGTAGTTTTCGCTCACATCTCATTACATTTTATGTTAGTTTCATGCATATGTCACTCTATTTTGCATGCATTTCCTATTTTCTGGTTCGGAGGTCTGCTCTTTGTACTTTTATGTGTAGGATAGTATTTCGTGGGGAAAAATCACACTTTTGGAGAAAAAATGGAGAATTTGTGGAGCACGAACTTTAGGGAACATGCACTGGCCATGTCCCAAGACTTGGGCATGTTTCTAAAGCAAAACAGATCAAAACTGAGGCTCCAGGAAAAGACACGGCCAGGCTGTGTGAAAACACACGGTCGTGCCTTTTTTCCAACTCAATTTCCAGCCGAGATTTCATCTGTTTTCCAACCTTGCACATGGCCAGGCTGTGTGAAATTCACATGGTCATGTGGCGGCACCGTAAATTCAAGAAAATAGGGTTTTTCAAGCATTTATGGGAAGCCGAAGCCGCCTCTATATATAGGAAACTCATCCAAGAGGCGAGGGATCATGAGGGAGCCATCCTAGGGCTTCCAAACCCTAGGGAGGAGGCACGACGGCTAGGACGGCACACCGAAGCCCTAAAAAGCTTCAAGAACTCACAACGGGGAGGAGGAACGCCACCAGAGGTCCACGCCTTGCACTTCAACGCCAGAGAGAAGACCACGAAAGCATTGTAATCCTTTGTTCCTGTGTTTTATCTCTGATATATTTGAACATGTACATGCTTTGTGATTCCTCCTTCATATACATGGAGTAGTTCTTTCGATTCTAGGATTAGGGAGTGGTTTGTGTGCACATTACAATGTTGGTTCATGTTAAATTTTGTCTTTGAGTTTAATTTGGCAATTGATAGTTGTTTTTACTATATCTATGCGTGTTTGGTTTTCTACCTGCTGTACTTAGGTGATACGAGGAGTGACAGCTCTCGTATCTAAGATTTAGGGGATTTTATACAAGGAACCAAGGGATAAACCTGATCTCCTGTAACCATGGGTAGAAGGATGCGATGATCGGACACGGTTTATCGTAGGGATTGATTCGGTATCCTCATACCGTCTATGCCATCCTTTTAGATGGAGATAGCTCCTGGTAGATGCGGTGGCTCATTGAGAGAGTGTATGATGTCCCTTCCACAAAACCATAGCTAAACGTCTAGACAATACCAATTGACAGCATTGTTTTGTGACACACAAGCGAAACCGAAGTCCTAGAATCACTTTTGAAGACCTCGGCATGCTCCCTTTCTCCTCAGTGTGACACCGTATAGAGTATAGTCCACCGACAGCCCTCACAAGTCGAAACCTCTTAGAGTTTACGTCTGAACAATTTCAACCATTGAATATACCAATATTCGAATTCCAGTCCCTGTGGGATCGATAATCTTTTATTACTTGACGACATCCATGAACTTGCGGGCATTGAGCGTGAGCGCGCGCTTTAAGTCCTCGACAACCTCCATCGTGAGATTTGAGGTTGCAATCGCATGCATCAAGTTTTTGGCGCCGTTGTCGGGGACTGATCGATTCGATATTGAATCGGGAAGTGGATAATTGGATTGGACTTAGGATAGATTTACTTTTCTTGTTTTATTTTTTGTTATATTATTTTATTTCAGTTTTTTTTATTCAGTTTCTCTTTCCTTATTTATAATTTTCTGCATATAATGATGCATGCTTTTACTCATGATTATGGTCAATTTAATGCTGTAAGTTTTGGTAATATTTATTGTGAACATTGTGGTGAAACATGGCATACCATTAATGATTGTTCGGATATATTCGAACCTTCACAATTTGAACAAGAAAATGTCACCTACAATTACAACCAGTGGCCACAAGATGATTTCTATTCATATAGTTATGGCCCTAGGTACTTAAACCCTTAATATTGTCTGCCTAAATCCCGACTTGAGCAGTTGATGGAAGATTTCATTCGAATAGAACAAGCGGCGAACGATGAATTTCGACGGCGACATTCGCAGACAGAGACTCAATATCGTTTCCAAAATGGGAACGAGAGATATGAGTCACCATACAAATTTTATCCAGAACCAAGCTCCCACTTAGAAGCCCCGCTAGATAATTTTACTAGGGAATGCAAAGAGCATAGCCAATAATTTGCAGGGATGATGGAATGGAATCTAGCTAGAATAGAAACCAAACGACTAGAAGGTAGCTTTAATGACTGGATCACACCTAATAGGGTGGAGACTCACTTTGAGAGAATGAATGAGGAGGGCGTAGATGACATAGGAAGTGAAGAAGGACAATCAATTCAATCACCACTGGAAGAAGAACTTGAGGATTATATAATTAATACTTTAATCGAGGAGAGAATTGCTTCAATCCAAACACCTCCTAACCTCAATGATCTAGAAGAGCCTACCATAACCATCACCGAAGTTTTAGCTACTAATAACGAGGCCCATTTAGCGATTTGTAATGATAAAATTTCATTTGACATAATAGAATCTGCTAACCAATCTTTTGTTGAGGATGTTCATGGTGAGTTATGTTATTTACAACATTTGGACAAAATAGAATATTATGATCAAACTCCTAATGATTACTTAAGGCTGAGCATGTTCAATCTTGAACCAAGGAAGGCAGCTAATAAATACCTTACCCCTCCACGAGCAAGATTTAAGAGATATGGTGATAAGGGACCACAAGGGAGGAGGTGTAAGGTGAGAAAATATCTTGCTTCCCCACGAGCAAGATTCAAACACCTTAAATGAAATGTAGGAATAAGGTCTAGCTAAAAGACCTTAAACAAAGTGCTTCTTGGGAGGCAACCCAAGTTTAGTTTTTAGGATTTCTTTTTATTGTATTCAATTTTTTTTTTGTAATTCGAACTTTGATTTATGGTATTTAGCATTTGTCGGTAAGGAAAGAATTTGCTAGCTAAAAACAAAAGTCATTTTAAGTTTATGCGGTGAAGTGAGTGAGAGAAATTAGACCATTGTGCACCACGAGAAAAGAAACAAAGGGCGCACGACCAGGCCATGTTTTTCACACGGTCGTGCCCTGACTTCCAGAGTCGCACACGGTCAGGCAGTGTATTATCACACGGCCGTGCCTTGACTTCCAGAGGTGCACACGGTCAGGTTGTGTGATTTCACACGGTTGTGTCACGCTCCCTAGTCCACGTGAAAAGCCTACACCTGCACCATTTTCTTTTCCTACTTTTGAGCAGGATGCAGGTACTTCTGCCTATGATTTCTCGGAGTTCAAATCGTGCCTCGATGACATATACGTCGAGCAGCAGACACAGGGGCAGCGATGGCATGATCATAGCTCCTATACACAGGCTGAGTTTACAATAAGTCTGGGGGAGGGACCCCAAGTTTTGATTTATTTTGTTTCTAGCAGTAGTTTCTTTCCTGATATTTGCATTATTATTAGCATTCATTTGTTCATGCATAGGTTGTTCAGTTTCTTTCAACAATTAGTTTTTGCTATTTATAAGCTACCTCAGTAGTATTTTTAAAGTTACTTATATGAGTTGTTCCCATAGGTAGTTTAACTTCATTTATCTCGTGGTATTTTATTTTATTTATTCTAATGAATGTTCTAGACTTACACTGGTTAGCTTTTATTTTTACACCTACACATGTTGAACATTCTAAAATGGAGAATCTAGTATGTACCTAGTTATGATTCATCTTAATAGTCTAGTACTTTGGAATCCATAGGTGACTCTAGGTTTAGCATTTTAGTTACTGGAGATGCTCAGATTGTGTAAGCCCATTCGGAAAAATCAAAATCTCAGTGAGCAGAAAAATAAAAAAGAAAAAAAAAGAAGAGAGAGAGAAATGATAGAAAAGAAAAAAGAAAAAATATATAAATATTATGAGGGATAAAAAAATAGTTGTCGTGGGTGGAAATGGTGAGGTGCCCCTTTGAGACCGAGTTAGTGTTAATAATATATGAGAGACGTCCTAAGGCAATCGCCTTATGTATGAACCATTTATATGATAAATGAAGATTCACTATTTGAGTATACATGGTTTCATGTATTTGATTGGATCTTAAACTCATTTACTAAATGTCCGCGATACGACTCACAGCATGAGAGAATTTGTGAGTGGATCACAACTAGTGAGTATCTCTACATGTGTAATTGTGATGTATCAGAATTATCCCTAGTCGATGAATTGATGGATTTGGACACCATCAATTCTGTCGAGACTAGCACGAGGTATACTCCTTGGTGTATCCAAGCAGCTGATTCTCACTGGCTGGAGACATTGTGATGTCCAGAGTTAATTGTGGATGCTTGTTATGGTAACTAGTTCATTGGAGTGACCAACCGTAAGACTTCATATGGTTCTCTGCATATATAGATATGTCAATGAAGTTCTTACTGTAGCTTAAGTGCGATGTTCCTTTGACTTGCGGTATTCAAGTCATCTTGATCATAAAGACTTATGCTTTGACATCTTAAGCAAGCATCTCTGAGTAGATGTGGACGAGGGATGATTGGGTATAAGTCGAAGTGATCGAAGGTGTTTGAATAGCCTATAAAGGATTCACCACTCCTTGCGAGGAGATGTATACCCATGGCCTCTCGTCGGATTGTTACTAAAGTCTTTGGCCAAAGCATTACATGTTTAGAGTAAGGTACTCTTCGATACATGTGCAGTAACTAGAATGCGTAGGAAGAGGAAATGATACTTGGGCTAGGTGTGACGTAGTCAGCCTAGTGGGGACTGACACTATAGACCATGTCCTGAACCAAGTGGGTATAAGATGAGTGAAGGGAATGGGGCACGATTCATTCGAGCTGCTGAAGGGTTTCAGAAATAGTTCTAGATCAATCGTTGATCTTTTCGGTTAATTGGGGATCATGATGTACTACTAGGTGCCACTCATGATCGTTCTATAATTAATGGTTAATTATAGACGGCCAACATAAACTGAGAACCTATTTGGTCACACGCACAATGAGCGTAATCCGAAGGATTTAAAACGAGCTTGAGAATGAGATTCTCAGACCGAGAGAAACTGGGTTTGGTTTGACCAAACATGGAGCGAGCATAAAATTGTTTTAGTCGCAATGGAAGCATGGATGGGTTGTGTCTTATGAAGACATGATGGATGAACCAAATTGATTTGGTTCTAATCCAATGGAGGAGAATAAACCAAAGGGTTTGGTTTGTTTTAAACGAATGAACCAAAGTTGGTTCGGTTCATTTTAACTTAAAATAAACCATCATGGTTTGGTTTATTTTAACTTATATTAATGGAGCGGGTTAACGGGCCTTATGGTTATGATCCGATAACCATTAAGAGAATTAGTTCTCTGTAAAAGAGGGCTTAAGGGTTCGTTAAGCCCTAATCCAAATCCCTTGACCTAAAAGCTGCCGCCCCTCCTCTCCTTGGTGAATTCGGCGCCAACACCTCCCCTTGCCGCCGCCCACCACCAAGCTCCCTTGCCGGCATCCAAAAGGAGCTGTCCTTCCCTCTTGCCGCCGTCCAGCTGCTGCCGGAGGAGCTCCGGCGATCTCCCTTGGGTTCGGTAATAAGGTGAGCTCCCACCTTTCCTTTGGCCGGCCCCTACTCCTCCACCAAAGCTGTCCAGTTTTCTGGACAGCTTGTTTTCTTCTTGTTGGAGCGTCATTTGGGCGACGTTTGGAGCTCCGACAATGCCTTACTTACCGGGGATTCGATCTCCGGTAATCCTCATAGGTGGAGGACGAAGGATTCGTCAAACGGTTGACGAATACCTCTCCGGAGAAGAGAGTTTTTGAGGACTCATTTTTGGATCCGAATTTGGATTCGGATCGTGATCTTCTCTCGATCACATCATCTTCAACACGAGGCTAGTAACCCATACGAAGTCGAGGCTCGTGACTTGGTGAAGTCATCCCGAAGATACTCGGCGTGGATACAGATAGAGACGATTCTAGCGAGGATCGTTCCAGTTGATGTCTTTCCCGCTACACGTGATACGTAAGGTATACGTAGTTTAAGTTTCCTTTTATTGCAAAATTTAAATTTACGGTTATGTCTACACATGTTGTACTATGCATGCGTGTGATGTGTGTGTTGTAATAAATTAGATTTATTATTTTATTTCTTCCGCTGTGCACATGTTTGTGAAACATGTTTGAACACACACTCGCCGCGGTGCCGGAAACCCAACAGTGGTATCAGAGCCCAGGTTGTGTTTCAACATAATCGTAAAATTGTTTTGCGATAGTCATAATGATATTTTTGGAAATTTTCTACTTTTGGAAAGTTAGAAGTATTTATGGAAATTTTTCAATTTTGGAAAGTCTAGAAGTATTTATTGAAATCTTCCACTTTTGGAAAGTTGGAAGTATTTATGGAAATTGATATTTTCCATAAATAAAATATTTGATTAGATTTTAGAAATTTGTTTCCTAATTTAATCATGATTTGATTTGGGAAATCAAATCTTAAAAATATTTTATTTCCATAAGTTGTTTTGATGATTTAGGAAATTGGTTTCCTAAATTGACTTTCCTTAATCAACTATTTCCACAAATAAAATATGTGATTAGATTTGGAAATTTGTTTCCTAATTTAATCATGATTTGATTTGGAGAATAAAATCTTAAACATATTTTATTTTCATAAATAGTTATGACATATAAGGAAATATTGTACATGACATAATTGTATGCCATGTAATTGCATTAGATGCATATCATTATGTCATGCGTGTCGTGACATGTAGATGTATGTCATGTATGTCATGCCATGTAGATAATAGTTATTTGCATGCAAAGAGGATAAGACATAAAAACCCTAACTCAATATTAAAGCCTACACCTTCCATTAATATGGTTAGAACCAGAGCTCCGTTTCTTGTTCGGGTTGTTGGACTCTCTCCAAGCCCGGCTCGAACCCGAACATGTTCCAACCATGGAATAGTTTAATACTAATATGGTAAGAGTCAGAGGTCAATCGTTAGCTTTGGTTGTTGGACTCTCTCTAAGCCGGGCTAATTGGTTGAATGCGCTCTAACCATATTAAAACTATTTCTTGATTAATGGGTTGGCTTTAACTTGGAGCATCGGCTTGTTGGACTCTCTTCAAGGTCGATGTAAAGGGAGGTGAAGTTGGGTGCTATGCATATGATGCATACTTGTTAATGCGTTAACAACCCGATGTATGTGTGAACATTCAATTAGTTGATAGCACATTGTGATAGTTGCATATGCGTGATATGCAATCGATATAGTTGATACCTACCGTCATAGTTATGAATGACTTGTTGGACTCTCTCCAAGGTTGTTCATATCTATGATGGATATCAGCCCATTCGGAGATGGACCTACGATCTCCCGAAGTGATTTTGGGGTTTTTGAAATTCGAAAAATGAATGGGATTTATAAATGTATATTGATGCATTTTAAAATCATTTTCTCATATATGCTCGTTTTGTATTTCTAGGTCAATCGATTGATCATGACGTCTTTAAATTTGTGCACTATTTTGGATTCAAACAAATTGACTGGGCCTAACTTCCTGGACTGGCTTAGAAACCTGAGAATTATTCTCAAGGTGGAAAAGCTAGCATATGTCCTTGAAGAGCCTCTTCCCAACCGTCCTAAGGACGATGCAACTCCAGACCAAATGTTGGTCTATCAGAAGCATGTGCCAGATTCTGAACTGGTGAGTTGCATCATGCTAGCTGCGATGGTACTTGAGCTGCAAAAGCAGCATGAGCATATGGATGCTAATACCATGGTCTTCCATCTTCATGAGTTGTTTGATGAGCAAGCGAGATCCGAAAGGTTCGAAGTCTCCAGGCTCCTCTTCACCACGAAGATGCAAGAAGGTTCGTCTGTAGAGCAGTTTGTGCTAAAGATGAACGGGTACATCGAGCGGCTAGCCACCCTCGGGTTTGTGATGGATCATGAATTAAGTATTGACTTAATTCTGCATTGTTTGCCCAAGAGTTTCTCACAATTTGTGATGAACTATCGGATGAACAAATTAGAATCCACTATTCCTGAGCTCCTCAATATGCTGAAGACTGTGGAGCCTTCTGTGAAGCATGAGGAGAAGGCGGTTCTGTTAGTTGATTCCTCAAAGAAAGGTTCTAAGAGGAAGGCAAAAGAACAGAAGAAAGGGAAGAACAAGAAGGCAAAGAAGGCAGAACCAGCACAAAAGGGAACTTGCCATCATTGTGGCAAGGAAGGCCACTGGCGAAGAAACTGCAAGATTTATCTTGAGTCCATGAAGAAGAAGAAGGCATCCGATGCCCCATCCTCTTCAGGTATCTTCATTATTGACTGTCATTTTATTTCCTTAGACACTTGGGTATTGGATACTGGGTGTGGCTCACATATATGTAATGACATATAGGGGATATGGAATAGAAGAAGACTCGTCAGAGGGGAGTCAAATTTGTGAGTTGGCAATGGAGCAAAGGTTGCTGCGGTCGCCATCGAAACTTATTTGCTGAAGCTCCCTAGTGGACTAGTCTTGGAACTGTACAATTGCTATTATGTTCCTTTTCTAATAAAGAACATTGTTTCTATTTCCTGTTTAAATAGAAATGGTTACCATTTGACGTTTAGTAACAATTGTTGTCATATAACTTTGAATGGCGTACTTTATGGAACTGGAACTTTGAGCAATGACATTTATACGTTGGACGTATCCAGTGACATTTTCAATATCAAAGCGAGCAACAAGCGTGCTGGAAGGGATAATCAATTAGACTCCAACATGTGGCATTATCGTCTTGGCCATGTAAGCAAGAAATGCATGTCCGAATTACACCGATGTGGAATTCTGGAATCATTTGAATCGGATTCATACGATACATGCGAATCATGCTTAAAAGGCAATATGACTAAGTTACCTTTTACTGGAAAAGGTGAACGAGTGGGAGAGTTACTAGGTCTAATACATAATGATGTATGTGGACCTATGTCAACTCAAGCTTTAGGAGGCTATAGCTACTTCATTACCTTCACTGATGATCACTCACAGTCTGGGTATGTGTTCTTGATGAAACACAAGTCTGAAGCCTTTGAAAGGTTCAAAGAATTCAGAAATGAAGTAGAGAAACAACATGACAAGAGTATTAAAATACTTCGATCGGATTGAGGTGGTGAATACTTAAGTCAAGAGTTTCTTGATTATCTAAGAGACAATGGTATATTGTCTCAATGGACTCCTCCATATACACCACAACATAATGGTGTATCTGAGAGGCGTAACCGGACCTTGTTGGGCATGGTCAGGTCAATGATGAATCATGCGAATCTTCCCAAGTCCTTTTGGGGCTATGCACTTCAGACAGCTGTTTACTTGTTAAACAGAATGCCAACCAAGGTAGTCTCTACTACTCCATATGAGATAGGGAATGGTAAGAAACCTCATGTATCTTACTTGAAGATATGGGTTTGTCCTGCTTATGTGAAGCGGACTATATCAGAAAAATTGGATGCTAAGTCTGATAAATGTCTATTTATTGGATACCCTAAGGAAACAAGGGGATACCAGTTCTATCATCCTGTGGAACAAAAGGTATTTGTTTCAAGGCATGCTGTGTTTCTAGAGAAAGAGTTTCTCTTGCAAGAAAACAGTAGGAGTGTCGTCGAGCTTGAGGAGGCTCGAGAGACTCAAATAGACATTGAAGAGATACCTGGTGAAGCACAACAGTCGACAACTCATAGTGATGAGCAATCGGCTGGACCTATTGTAACACCACATCTTCGTAGATCTGGTAGAACACGCAACATTCTTGAGAGATATGGATTTCTCGTAAGTGAATCGAACGATGTGTTACTCATTGATGATGAGGAACCTACCAGTTATGAAGATGTGCTGACAAGTTCAGAAAGGGATAAATGGCTTGATGCCATGAAGTCGGAAATGGATTCCATGTATGAAAACCAAGTTTGGAGCTTGGTTGACCCACCTGAAGGCATCAAGCCTATAGGGTGCAAGTGGGTTTTCAAGAAGAAAACCGACATGGATGGTAATGTGATTACCTATAAAGCTAGATTAGTGGCGAAAGGATATCGTCAAAAACAAGGTGTTGATTATGACGAAACCTATTCGCCTGTAGCTATGCTTAAATCCATTCGGATGCTCCTGGCCATAGCGGCTCATTATGATTATGAGATATGACAGATGGATGTGAAAACAGCTTTCCTTAATGGAAACCTACTCGAGGACGTGTATATGATACAGCCTGAGGGTTTCACATCGGTTGATAAAACCAAGGTATGCAAATTGCGACGGTCCATATATGGATTGAAGCAAGCATCCAGGAGCTGGAATATCCGTTTTGATGAGACAATCAAAAAGTTTGATTTCTCACAAAATCCAGATGAACCTTGTGTGTATAAGAAGGTTAGTGGGAGTGCAGTCGTGTTCCTAGTATTGTATGTCGATGACAAATTACTTATAGGAAATGATGTTTCAGTCTTACAGTCAGTTAAGGTTTGGTTATCCAAGACATTCTCCATGAAAGACCTCGGAGAAGCAACCTACATCCTCTGGATTAAGATCTATAGAGATAGATCGAAACGGTTTCTTGGTCTTTCGTAGTCTACATATATAGACCGAGTGCTAAAGAGGTTTAGCATGTCGGAATCCAAGAAAGGTTTCCTACCCATCAGGCATGGGGTACACCTTTCAAAGTCTATGTATCCGCGCACAGAAGACGAGAGGATTTGCATGAGTAAGATTCCCTATGCATCCGCAATAGGATCTATCATGTATACTATGTTATGTACGAGGCCCGATGTATCGTATGCTCTGAGTGTCACGAGCAGATACCAGTCTGATCCAGGAATGGATCATTGGGTGGTTGTTAAGATGATCCTTAAGTACTTAAGAAGAACTAAGGATGTGTTCCTAATATATGGAGAAGGGGACATGGTGATACGCGGGTATACGGATGCCAACTTTCGCAGCATAAGGATGATTCCGTGTCTCACCGATAATGCGTGTTCACCTTGAATGGGGGCGCAGTGAGTTGGAAAAGTTCCAAACAAGACACTGTAGTGGATTCTACCACTGAGGCAGAATACATTGCAGCTTCGGAAGCAGCAAAGAAAGCGGTTTGGATCAAGAAGTTCATTTATGAACTTGGTGTGATTCCAGCCATTGTTGAAGCAATACCAGTCTACTGCGACAACAATGGAGCAATTGCACAGGCGAAAGAGCCAAGGTCTCATCAACGATCCAAACATGTGCTTCGCCACTTTCATCTTATCAGAGAGATCATCAGTAGGAAAGAAATACAAATTGAGAAAATCCCCACTGAAAGGAACTTAGCGGATCCTTTGACTAAGGCATTACCTCAAAGTAAGTTTGAGGGTCATGTTACAGCTTATGGTATTGGATACCGTAGCGATTGGCATTAGGCCAAGTGGGAGTCTGTTAGTAATATATGAGAGATGTCCTAAGGCAATCTCCTTATGTATGAACCATTTATATGATAAATGAAGATTCACTATTTGAGTATACATGGTTTCATGTATTTGATTGGATCTTAAACACATTTACTGAATGTCCGCGATACGACTCAAAGCATGAGAGAATTTGTGATTGGATCACAACTAGTGAGTATCTCTACATGTGTAATTGTGATGTATCGGAATTATCCCTAGTCGATGAATTGATGGATTTGGACACCATCAATTCTGTCGAGACTAGCACGAGGTATACTTCTTGGTGTATCCAAGTAGCTGATTCTCACTAGATGGAGACATTGTGATGTCCGGAGTTAATCATGGATGCTAGTTATGGTAACTAGTTCATTGGAGTGACCAACCGTAAGACTTCATATGGTTCTCTGCATATATAGATATGTCAATGAAGTTCTTACTGTAGCTTAAGTGTGATGTTGCTTTGACTTGCGGTATTCAAGTCATCTTGATCATAAAGACTTATGCTTTGACATCTTAAGCAAGCATCACTGAGGAGATGTGGACCCGGGATGATTGGGTATAAGTCGAAGTGATCGAAGGTGTTTGAATAGCCTATAAAGGATTCACCACTCCTTGTGAGGAGATGTATACCCATGGCCTCTCGTCGGATTGTTACTAAAGTCTTTGGCCAAAGCATTACATGTTTAGAGTAAGGTACTCTTCGATACATGTGTAGTAACTAGAATGCGTAGGATGAGGAAATGATACTTGGGCTAGGTGTGACGTAGTCAGCCTAGTGGGGACTGACACTATAGACCATGTCCTGAACCAAGTGGGTATAAGATGAGTGAAGGGAATGAGGCACGATTCATTCGAGCTGCTGAAGGGTTTTAGAAATTGTTCTGGATCAACCGTTGATCTTTTCGGTTAATTGGGGATCATGATGTACTACTAGGTGCCACTCATGATCGTTCTATAATTAATGGTTAATTATAGACGGCCAACATAAACTGAGAACCTATTTGGTCACACGCACAACGAGCGTAATCCGAAGGATTTAAAACGAGCTTGAGAATGAGATTCTCAGACCGAGAGAAACCGGGTTTGGTTGGACTATACATGGAGCGAGCATGAAATCATTTCAGTCGCAATGGAAGCGTGGATGGGCCGTGTCTTATGAAGACATGATGGACGAACCAAATTGGTTTGGTTCTAATCCAATGGAGGAGAATAAACCAAAGGGTTTGGTTTGTTTTAAACGAATGAACCAAAGTTGATTCGGTTCATTTTAACTTAAAATAAACTATCATGGTTTGGTTTATTTTAACTTATATTAATGGAGCGGGTTAACAGGCCTTATGGTTATAATCCGATAACCATTAAGAGAATTAGTTCTCTATAAAAGAGGGCTTAAGGGTTTGTTAAGCCCTAATCCAAATCCCTTGACCTAAAAGCTGCCGCCCCTCCTCTCCTTGGTGAATTCGGCGCCAACACCTCCCCTTGCTGGCATCTAGAAGGAGCTATCCTTCCCTCTTGCCGGCATCGAGCTACTGCCGGAGGAGCTCCGGTGATCTCCCTTGGGTTTGGTAATAAGGTGAGCTCCCACCTTTCCTTTGGTCGGCCCCTACTCCTCCACCAAAGCTGTCCAGTTTTCTGGACAGCTTGTTTCCTTCTTTTCGGAGCGTCGTTTGGGCGACATTTGGAGCTCCGACAGTGCCTTACTTATCGGGTATTCGATCTCCGGTAATCCTCATAGGTGGAGGATGAAGGATTTGTCAAATGGTTGACGAATACCTCTCCGGAGAAGCGAGTTTTTGAGGACTCGTTTTTGGATCCGAATTTGGATTCGGATCGTGATCTTCTCTCGATCACATCGTCTTCAACACGAGGCTAGTAACCTGTACGAAGACGAGGCTCGTGACTTGGTGAAGTCATCCCGAAGATACTCGGCGTGGATACAGATAGAGACGATTCTAGCGAGGACCGTTCTAGTTAATGTCTTTCCCGCTACACGTGATACGTAAGGTATACGTAGTTTAAGTTTCCTTTTATTGCAAAATTTAAATTTACAGTTATGTCTACACATGTTGTACTATGCATGCGTGTGATGTGTGTGTTGTAATAAATTAGATTTATTATTTTATTCCTTCCGCTGTGCACATGTTTGCGAAACATGTTCGAACACACACTCGCCGCGGTGCCGGAAACCCAACAGTTAGGTTACTGGGGAAACACTTACCAATTTCTCTCAATACCGAGCACGCCTTTGAGACTTTGTGCTAGATCTAGGGAACGACCCTCGCTTTGGGCAGGTAAGTGCCTAAGAGTCGGAGACCTTAGGAAAGCTATAAAATGACGACTTAACTCACCATGGAACGAGTATCCCCTAAGAATGATTCGCTTAGCACGAGCACGAGGAGCTAACTTTGTGAATTTCTAGAATATATTTATTTTTCTTTGATTGCAAATACCACTTGATAAATTTAGTTAACATGCTAAGTATGGAACAATATCTTTTTAAAACTTTAGGGCACTGAGTTTTGCTTAAGGACAAGCAAAGATTTAAGTCTGGGGGAAGTGATGTGAGCAAAACATATAGGGTTTTAGGAGTAGTTTTCACTCACATCTCATTAAATTTTATGTTAGTTTCATGCATATGTCACTCTATTTTGCATGCATTTCCTATTTTCTAGTTCGGAGGTCTGCTCTTTGTACTTTTGTGTGCAAGATAGCATTTCATGGGGAAACGGCACACTCTTGGAGCAAAAATGGAGCAATTTGTGGAGCACGAACCTTAGGGAACATGCACTGGCCATGTCCCAAGACTTGGGCATGTTTCTGAAGCGAAACGGATCAAAATCAAGGCTTCAGGAAAAGACACGGCCAGGCCGTGTGAAAACACGTGACCGTGCCTTTTTTTCTAGCTCAATTTCCAACTGAGATTTCATCTGTTTTCCAGCCTTGCACATGGCCAGGCCGTGTGAAATTCATAGGTCGTGTGGTGACGCCGCGAATTCAAGAAAATAGGATTTTTCAATCATTTATGGGAAGCCAAAGCCGCCTCTATATATAGGAAACTCATCCAAGAGGCGAGGGATCACGAGGGAGTCGCCCTAGGGCTCCCAAACCCTAGGGAGGAGGCACGACGGCTAGGACGGCACACCGAAGCCCTATAAGGCTTCGGGAACTCGCAACGGGGAGGAGGAACACCATCGGAGGTCCACGCCTTGCACTTCAACGCCGGAGAGAAGACCATGAAAGCATTGTAATCCTTTGTTCCTGCGTTTTATCTCTGATATATTTGAACATGTACATGCTTTGTGATTCCTCCTTCATATACATGGAGTAGTTCTTTCGATTCTAGGATTAGGGAGTAGCTTGTGTGCATATTACATTGTTGGTTCATGTTAAATTCTATCTTTGAGTTTAATTTGGCAATTGGTAGTTGTTTTTACTATATCTATGTGTGTTTGGTTTTCTACCTATTGTGCTTAGGCAATACGAGGGGTGATAGCCCTCGTATCTAAGATTTAGGAGATTTTATACAAGGAACCTAGGGGTAAATCTGATCTCCTGTAACTGTGGGTAGAAGGATGCGATGGAACCGGACACGGTTCATCGTAGGGATTGATTCGGCATCCTTGTACCATCTATCCCATCCTTTTAGGTGGATATAGCTCCCGGTAGATGCGGTGCTCATCGGGAGAGTGTATGATGTCCCTTCCACAAAACCATAGCTAAACATCTAGACAACGCCAATTGACAGCATTGTTTTGTGACACACAAGCGAAACCTTGAAGACCTCAGCATGCTCCCTTCCTCCTCAGTGTGACACCATATAGAGTATAGTCCACCGACAGCCCTAACAAGTCGAAACCTTTTAGAGTTTATGTACAAACAATTTCAACCACTGAACATACCGATATTCGAATCCCAGCCCCTGTGGGATCGATAATCTTTTATTACTTGACAACATCCGTGCACTTGCATGCGTTGAGCGCGAGTGTGTGCTTCGAGTCCTCGATGGCCTCCATCGTGAGATTTGAGGTCGCGATCGCATGCATCACAACTCAGAGAGTCGAGTTGAGCATATTAGCTTGATATCCAAAATAGCGTCGAATAGCAACTCGAGAAAATGAGCCGAACTAGAAAAAGGGTGACTTGGGGAGAAGGATGGAGGTGGGAAAATAGCAAGAAGGATTGATTGAGGGAATGACATATAGGTAAGATGAAGAAAGGGGAGGACCCCACAACATGTAGGAAGTTTGTTATATCTGATAACCACCTAGGGTACCTCATGAGGCCCCACAAGGGGCTCCCGATGGCACATTCTCACCAACAACATAACAATATGATTTCTTAATCTTGCACAACCCTCCACGTGGACATTGATCCAAGTGATTTGTTATGCGATAGCTGGCTTCAGGGGTGACAAGGATAAAAGGAAGGGAGGACGGAAGAAGAAGGGGGTTGGTTAGCTTTCTCAACAAAAACTCACTGCTGAAGAGGGAGGATCGGGAGGTGAATTGGGAAGGAGAAGGAACATCCTCAACGGAGCAAGGAGGAGGGAGAACGATTCATGTGTTGTTTTCCTTTACTTTGTATAAGCTCTTATCTATAAGAGATTTATCCACCTCCAGAAGTACTTCCGATAAGAAGGGATTATAGTAAAGGTGTATAGCGTTGGAGCTCACTCTAGAGCTCACTCATGGAGTAGAAATCTGAATTCTGAACCATGTTAAATCTCTTGTCATCATCTTCTTATCTACTATTACGGCCCGAGAGGACCCTAAGCCTTTCAACACCTTCATTTCG
Source organism: Wurfbainia villosa (assembly GCA_025175895.1). Lineage (NCBI taxonomy): Eukaryota > Viridiplantae > Streptophyta > Magnoliopsida > Zingiberales > Zingiberaceae > Wurfbainia > Wurfbainia villosa. Next base: position 41,535,909 of record CM046006.1, read on the forward strand.
AAGAGGCAGCAAATCCGTGCAACATCAGTTGGCGCCATCTGTGGGAAAATTTTTGGTTGAGCAAGACATTGAGATGCATTTATAAGAAATCCCACTTCCTGCAGCTTCTTCCATGGAAGAAACCCCTATCACTTTATTGTCATCCCAGTTAAAATCCATGGTGGCCACGATGGTATCTGAAGCCTTGGTAAGGGAAAGGAAGAGGACGAAATATCTCCATCCACACTCTGGTGAGCCTTCTCAGAGGGAACCCCCATTTGAAGGACCTTCTCATATTCCTTCGCCTGACCCCCAAGAGACTGAGATATTGCTAGGAGAAATACCAACGGGAGGGGCACATCAGTATCCTTTCCCGGTGGTGCCAGCAAGATGGGTGGACCAGGGGGAGAGTCATTACACGAGGGCACTAGAACCTTATGAGCCTTGTCCTTTCACTGAAGACATAATGCTAGAGCGACCACTAACGCACTTTCGTGCCCCCCCAAATGGAAATGTATGATGACACTTCCGATCCAGAAGAGCACCTGTCTCAGTTTGAAGGTGCAATTGCCCTCCATTGTTATATCAACGCCCTTAAGTGTCGAGCCTTTCGTATCACCCTAACATCTTCTGCTCATAGATGGTTTAAATATTTACCTCCTGGTTCTATTACATGTTTTTTTGATCTGAAGGGAGTTTTTCTTCAATAGTTTACTAGCTATAAAACTTATAAGCATGATGCCTCTATTTTACTTCATTTGAAAAAGAGTCATCAGAATCCTTGAGTTACATATACTGCTTCACAGTCACTGCTCGGGAGATACCCTCCGTAATACTTGATTTCTTAAAATTTGCTATCCCTCATGTGTTAAAGGAGGGACCATTCCTTAGCTCCTTGCTGAGGAAGCTAGCCACCAATTATGAAGAGTTACTTGGCTACACTAAAGAATACATTAATAAGGAGAAAGGATTAAGAGTGAGAAGGGCAGAAAAGAAGACCGCTTCCACTCCCGCAGAAAGGAACCCTTCTCCTATTCAACGGAGGCCTTCCATAAGAGAATATGTCAGACCTTATTTTCCTGAAGTGCCTCATCCACGACCTCTGATGTTGGGAGTTCACCCTTATCCTCCCTTCCGAGTTATGGCCACTGAGGTACTACCTCTATCGCGAACATGGAAAGAGCGGGAAATTGAAGTATATGATCAATAAGGCATCCTTTAGTGCCCATCTGGATACAGAGGGATTCCTCATAATCCCCCAACTCCCTTATGTAAATACCATATAGAGTATGGGCATATCAGTGACCAGTGCTTTAAGTTGCAAAGTGAGCTAGAGCGTATCAGAACCAGTTACCCTCACCTACAACCACAGTTTGGAGGGCGGGTAGGGAGAGGGTGTTGACCTAATGTTGTTCGTCTTGAGCCTTATAACAGAAGATCCCAAGCTCTTCCCCCAACAGGGCCAGTGCAACCCAATCCCGAAGGCATCTCTCAAGAAGGATCGATCGATGAGGGAGCATTAGCTGCTCTGGGTGATGCTCCCCAGGGGGGTTATTAATGTGATCGCAGGAGGACCCACTAAAGGAGACTCCAATAGAGCCCGAAAGTATTATGCTGACTGATGGAAAGTTTGTCTATCAGAGAAGATAGGGCTATCTAGAGCACACACACCCCGGATATACTTTGGACCCGAAGACCTTCAAGGTATCCTTCTGCCTCATACCGATGCCTTGGTAATTAGGGTCTCGCTTGCAAATTATGAGGTGGCTCGAGTCCTGGTGGACTTGGGAAGTTCTGTTAACATTCTCTTCCAGGAAGCTTTTGAGCAAATGTAGCTCGGGAATGTGCAACTAGAAGATGTAGCAACTCCTTTATTTGGGTTTGTGGGACACATGGTGCATCCTGTAGGGAAAATCTCTCTGTCTCTTACCCTGGGAACAAAACTAAGCCAAAAACTAATATGTTTCCTTTCCTAGCGGTGGATGCTCCTTCCACTTATAATGCTATTTTGGGTCGCCCTTTTTATCAATATTTCAGGCAGTGGCCTCTCTCTACCATCAGAAGATCAAGTTTTCTATAGGCCATCTCATTGGAGGAGTCCGAGGAGAGCAGAAGGAAGCTTGGAGTTGTTATATCTAGATGGTACGAGACGATAAGAAAAAAGCCTGAGTGGATGATCCCAAAGGGAAGACCACCGCTACCTCGGGAGTATACGTGTTGGAGGAAGTCCTACCCAAAAAAGAGAAGATAGAAGAAGGCAAATTTATAGAGATAGCTCCTGGGAAAGTAACTCGGATAGCACAACAGTTGGAGGTGAAGGAAGAGCTTGTTGCTTGCTTACAAAGGAATGAAGATATCTTCACCAAAGATGTGTATGACCTGACTGGGACCGATCCCTGAATTGCCGAGCACCATCTAAACATTGTCCGAGGAGTTCGGCCAGTTCAATAGAAGAGGCAGCCCTTCTGACTGAAAAAGGACAAGGTTATTGTCGAAGAGGTGGATAAGTTACTACAAGCTTCTCGCATTAAAGAAATTCAATTCCCCGAGTGAGTCTCAAATGTAGTTTTGGTCCCCAAGCCTTCGAGGCATTGGAGGATGTGTATTAATTTTTGTGATTTGAATAAATCCTGCCTTAAAGACTGTTACCCCTTGCCTCGTATTGATCAGTTAGTTGATTCTACTGTGGGGTATGAAGTGGTATCACTCATGGATGCTTATTAGGGGTATCACCAAATCCCCTTACAGGGTTAGTTTTGTAACTGCAGGAGGGTTGTACGCCTATGTGGTAATGTCCTTCGGGCTAAAGAATGCGGGAGCTACTTACTAGAGGCTCATGGACAAGATATTCGCTGAACAGAAGCGTAAGAATGTAGAAGTGTATGTTGATGATATCCTAGTAAAGTCAAGGTTTGCTCGAGATATGGTACAAGATCTAGAGGAGACGTTTGCTACTCTTAGATGGTAAAACATGAAGTTGAATTCAAAGAAGTGCTTGTTTGGGGTAAAATGTGGGAAGTTCTTGGGATATATTGTAACGGAGAAAGGGTTGTAGGCTAATCTTGAGAAGGTGCAGGCACTATGCAATATGGAGTCACCTACTAATTTGCAAGAAACCCAAAAATTAGTAGGAAGGATAGTCTATCTATCTTGGTTTATAGCCAGGTTGATAGATAGGGGGTTACCCTTCTTTCGAATTTTATGGAAGGCTGCTCGATTTCAGTGGGATGAACAATGTGAACAAGTTTTTTAGGAATTGAAGAAATATTTGGCTGAAATCCCTCTGTTAGCCAAGCCTATTTCCGGGGAACCGCTGTGGGTATATTTAGTTGTCTCAGAGGGAGCAATAAGTTCTGTATTATTGAAATAGGAGGGTTCTCAACAACAACCTATTTATTACACCAGCCATATATTGAAGGGGGCCGAGTTACGATATACTAAGTTGGAAAAGCTAGCATATATTTTAGTCCTAATTGCTCGTAAGTTATGGCCTTATTTCTTAGCTCACCCGGTGAATGTATTGATAAACAGTGAGTTAGGTCAGGTGGTCACTAAACCTAATTTCTCAGAAAGGCTAGCCAAATGCATTGTGAAGTTGAGTGAATATGATATGCACTATTATCCCCAAACAACCATCAAGGCTCAATTGTTGGCTGATGTTTTAGCTGAGGTACCCATGGGTCTACAGACTAGTTCAGCACAAGAAGGAAAAGGAGAAAGAATGTGGAAAATTTTTGTGGATGGATCTTCGGGAGCCGGTGGAAGTGGAATGGGAGTAGTCCTCATATCTCCCCTTGAAGAAGAAACCCATTTATCCATTCAATTGGGATACAAGGCATCCAACAATGAAGCAGAATATGAAACTATTCTGGCAGGATTGCAAGCCGCCTAGGTGGTAGGTGCTGCCTCAGTTGTGGTGTATTCAAATTCTCAGTTAGCAGTGTCACAATTGTAGGGTGTCTTTTCTATTCAGGAAGAGAGACTATTAAAGTATGCTGAGGGTTTTAAGAAGTTGAAGGCTCATTTCCCAAAGGTACAATTACACCAGATTCCAAGGGAGCAAAATACCAAGGCAGATGAACTAGCATGGTTAGCAAGTACCCTGACTGAATGGGGATCTCAAGATCCTTTATCTTTGGAGATTTCTCATTTTCTAGAGATATACAACGTAGAGGAGGCAATGATGGAAGGAAATAAGGTACCTGACTAGAGGACCGATATTATGGTCTACTTGTAGCAAGGGAGTATTCCTTCCAACCCACAAGAGGCATCATTTTTATTGAGGCGAGTGAAGAGGTTCATAATTATTGATGGAGTTTTATGCAAGACATTTTTGGGCGACCTCTGCTGAAGTATCTCGAGAAAGAAGATTTTGAATGGGTATTTAGGGAAATACATGAAGGGTGTTGTAGTAATCATCTGGGAGGACGAGCTCTGACTCGAAAAGTGTTATTAGTCGGTTACTTTTGGCAGACCCTTCATCAAGATGTTGTGCAACCGGTCAAGACTTGCCAAGCCTGCCAGAAGCATAGAAATAGGTCAAACCGACCGGTCGAGTTGATGAAAGTTGTGATCACTTCTTGCCCCTTTGATCAATGGAGAATGAATATAGTGGGTTCGATGCCTATAGCCTCCTCACAAAAGAAGTTCCTATTAGTGGCAGTGGATTATTTCTCTAAATGAGTGGAGGCAGAACCTTTAGCTAAGATCATAGAAAGAGAAGTAATACAATTTTTATGGAAGAATATTGTGTGTAGATATGGAATCCCAAGGAAGTTGGTTAGTGATAATGGGCGTCAATTCCAGGGTCAGAGAATTCAAGAGTGGTGTCGTAGCCTTAATATTCGACAGACCTTCACTTCGGTAGCTTATCCGCAAGTGAATGGACAAGTGGAGGTGGTCAACAGAATTCTTATCCAAGGGTTGAAAACTAAATTAGGAGCTAAGTGAGGAAATTGGATGGACGAGCTGCCAAGGATACTGTGGGCTTATCGCACTACTCCGAAGATAGCAACTGGAGAGACTCCTTTCAGTTTGGTATATGGGACGGAGGTAGTCATCCTCGTGGAGGCTATTCTGAATAGTGCCTGAGTCGAAGCTTACGAGCTAGAGCAAAAACAAATGCTGAGGGGCACTAAATTAGATTTTTTAGAGGAAAGACGCGAGTAGGCTCATATCCGAGCTGAAGCATACAAGAAAAGAATACAATAAGTCTTTAATAAAAAGGTGATACTGCGGAGGTTTTAGGAGGGTGACTTGGTTTTACGAAAAGTCAATCCCATCGGGGATCCTGAGAAGTTAGCCTAAAATTGGGAATGACTGATGCACTCGAACGTGACCTCAAATCATGCGACTAAGACCGTCGAGGACTCGAAGCGCGCGGTTGTGCTCAACGTCCGCAAGTGTACGGATGTCGTCAAGTAATAAAAAGATTATCGATCCCACAAGGACTGATATTCGAGTATCGATTTAGTAAGTGGAGGTTATTGTTCGGAATTCAGATTTAAGGGTTGTAAATGCGAGGGTTGATGGCGGTCCCAACTCAATATGGTGTCACACGGAAGAAGAAAGAAACTATGTTGCGAGATTTTGGAAGGGATTCTAGGTTTTCGATTTCGTTTGTGTGTCGCAGAACACGTTGTCAATTGGGTTTCATCTAGGGTTCTAGCTACGGTTTTGTGGAAAAGACATCATACACTTCCCCGATGAGCCTTCACATCTATTGGAAGCTACCTCTTCCATTACCAGGTCAACCCCTGGACTTAGGATGGGATAGTCGGTACGAGGATGCCGAATCGATCCCTACAATGAGTCAAAAACGGGGCACGTTTCTTACTCTATCGCATCCTTCTACCCATGGTTATGAGAGATGAGGTCAACCCCTAGGTTCCTCCTTGATTCACCTAAATCTTAGATACAAGGGATGTCACCCCTCATATCGGCTAGCACAGTAGATAGAAAACCAAAATAATAACTATAGCTATAAAACCAAACGCCAATTGCAAATAGAAATTAAAGAACAGAATTCAAATTTGGAATAACATGTTATACACATACAAACTACTCCCTAATCCTAGAATCAGAGAGTCTACTCCATAGATAAGAAAGGAGAAACACAAAGCACGATCATGTTCTTATAAACCATAGAAATTAAGTAAGGAACAGAAATTACAATGCAATATGACTCTTCTCTCCGACGTTGAAGTGCAGAATTTGGATCTTCGGTGACTTTCTTCCTCCCCGATGCGAGTTCCCGAAGGTTTTTAGGGTGTCAGAGTGTCATCCCGACCATCGTGCCTCCTCCCTGGGGTTTGGGTGTAGCCTCTTTTATATAGACATCAACCTGGATCTCTCTAAAACCTGGAAAATAATCGACTCACGTCGGAATCGTGCAGCGCCACACGACTGTGTGTTTCCACACGGCCAATCCGTGTGTGGCACTGGGGTGGCCAATTTCGCCCCTTGGACATGGCCGTGTGTAGCCACACGCCCTGGCCGTATCCCCTTCTACGTCCAGCTGCAAAATGCCCTTCTTTTGCTCCAAAAGTGTGCCTTTTCCCCATGAAAATCTATCCTACACACAAAAGTACAAAGAGAGGATCTCCGAACCAGAAAATAGAAAATGCATGCAAAATAAAGTGAACTATGCATGAAAAAAATATAAAATGTAATGAGATGTGAGCGAAAACTACTCCTAAAACCCTATATGTTTTGCTCACATCCATTCCTCCAAACTTAAATCTTTGCTTGTCCTCAAGCAAACCTCAGTGCCATGAAATTTTAAAAGGTATTGTTCCATATTTAACATGTTAACTAGATTTATAAAGTGGTATTTTGTGTTAGGGCAATCAACCCATGTGATATGGTTTTGATGTGTGTGGCAAAGGGTTTAAGTTAGGTTGTTATTGTTTTGATATGTGCGTTGGAGTCTTGTAGGACTTAGTAATTCGCACATGGAGCTTTGGCAAGTTTCACCAACTCACAACCTTGTGCTTGAGTCGGTGAAGGAGCATTGTGAAGTCGTGCACTTGATGCATCCAAGGGACCACCAGACGAGATGACTTGAAGCGAAGCTAAGGAAGCAGACTTCGAGGGCAAGAGACGCAAAGGAGCATTGTGAAGTCATGCGCTTGGTGCTGCCGAGGGACGTGGCCACGAACGAAGAGAGCCTCGGCGAGGGACTTCGAGTGAGATGAGAGAATGAGTGAAATGTAAGTAGCTCATTAGGCGAACTTGGCTGAAATGGCTAAGTGTTGGAGGCTCGACCGAGAGGGTTGAGGTTTACCCGACAGTCAAATGCTCAAACGGATGTAAAGTTTGAGGTTTACCCGACATCAGTCGATTGTCATGTCATGGCAGTCGACTACTCCAAGTCGACTATGACTCGACTGGTGTTTGAGTCCATTTTGTGTTCCATCAGTCGACTTCCAAGGATTGGCAGTCGACTGACGAAACCACCAGTCGACTGATAATGGCATTAGTCGACTGGTCGTAAGGGTTTCGGGCACAGAATGTTGATCAGTCGAGTGCTCACTTCCGGCACTCGACTGATAGCTCCATCAGTCGACTGATGTGGGAGCCATTGGATGAAATCCAGCATGGAAGAAGTCGTTATTGGGCAACGGCTACAGGAGCAGTCGACTGATCGGGGAATCAGTCAACTGCCAGGCGCCCAACGGGAAGAATGAGTTCTTCTCTATAAAATGGGGCCTTGGGTCATCTTGGTAGACTAATGTTCATGCTCCAAACTATCATCCAAGTGCCCCCACAAGCTTTAAACTCCTTCTTGTTCTTACTTCAATCTTATTGTAAGAAGGAGTGTTTTGTGTTGTAAGAAGGTTTACCTCCACCTTGCTTTGGCTAAAGGGAGAGACCATATTGGATTGGTTTCAGAGTGATTCACCGGAGACGAATCGGGTCATGGATTAGCGGCGAGGCCGTGAACCACATTATATCGATTTGTTAGCATTGCCTTTGTATTGTTTTTACATTTCCGCTTGCGCTAATTATACTTGTAGGCAATCAACGAATGAATTCCACCATACGACGAAGAGTGCTATTCACCCCCCCCCCTCTAGTCGGCTACCGACGGTCCAACATTTTGCAATCAAAGTAAAATAGATATGTTCTAGAAATTCATTAAGTTTGCTTCTTGTGCTCGTGCTAAGCGAATCTTCTTAGGGGATACTCGTTCCATGGTAAGTTAAGTCGTCATCCTATAGCTTTCTTAAGGTCTCCGGCTCTTATCCACTTACCTTCCCAAAGCGAGGTTCATTCCGTAGATCTAGCACAAAGTCTCAAAGGCATGCTCAGTATTGAGAGAAATTGGTAGGTGTTTCCCCAGTAACCTAACTCGGTCTCAAAGGAGCACCTAACCATTTCCACCCACGACAATTATTTTTTTTTTATCCCTCATAAATTTTTTTTCTTGGGATTTTGATTTTTCTGAATGGGCTTCCATAATCCGAGCATCTCCAGTAACTAAAATACTAAACTTAGGGTCACCTATGGATTCTAAAGTATTAGACTACTGAGATGAATCATAACTAGGTACGTACTAGACTCTCCCTTTCAGAATGTTTGTCATGTGTAGGTGTAAATATAAAAGCTAACCAGTGTAAGACTAGAACATTTATTAGAGAAAATAAAATAAAATACCACGAGGTAAATGAAGTTAAGCTACCCATGGAAACAACTCATACAAGAAAACTCTAAAAATACTACTGAGATAGCTTAAAGATAGCAAAAATTAAGTACTGACGAAACTAAAAACTCTATGTATGAACAAATGAATGCTAACTAAAACAAATGCAAATGACAAGAAAGAAACTGCTGCTAGAAACAAAATAAATCAAAACTTGGGGCCCCCAGACTTATATGAGACCATACCACTAATATCGTGGCCGAGGTGGGAAGTCTGGTAGTCTCGGCATGTCAGGCTCCTGGGTAAACCTGGTGCTAAGCCGCTAATGCCACATGTACATGTGGTCGATCTGAGAGCTGGTGGATGCAGCGGCTGCTCTGTGCTCCTCCTCCCGGACCCACTGTGCCTGCTGGGCATGCATGTGTTGCCGCATCTTCTGGCAGTAGGTGACCTCATCCTGGCGATGGGCAGCCTCCTCCTGAAAGTAGACACGGGCCTCGTCGTAAAACTCCTCAGTCTGCTGGAAGTGCTCCCAAAAGCTCTGAAACTCTGCCTGCGTGAAAGCGCTCTACTCCTCCCATCACTTCCTCTACGTCTGCTACTCGACATATATATCATTGAGGCGCGATCAGAACTCCAAAAAAATTATAGGCAGATGTACCTACATCCTGCTCAAAAGTAGGAAAAAGGTGGCGGTGCAGGTGCAGGCTCATGTCTACGTGGACTAGGTGGGCTCCTATGAATGTGTGGACTGGAGGGAGAGTGATGTAAAGGTGGAGAGATGGGTGTCGATGTGGATGGTCTCTCATATGGCGGGGACTCCACTATTAGGTCTAAACGCCAGTTGACGCGTGTGGTGATGGTGGTACCATCGGGGTCGGGGAGCCTAAGGGATGATAGGTTTTTTCTTACAAAGCACAAGGAGTGTCCCTCTCTCACTATCTTCTTCATGCCCATACACACTCTATGCCATCTAGTGCAGTGTAGTCATACCCCATCCTATGACAAATGTGGGTAAGTAGGGCCCCCACAATGATCTCTCCTCTCGCTGCTTTGCCCATTTGCACTAAATGTCTAATGAAATGGGATCATACATCAATGCTACTCATTTCTTGTAGCATGTCCCACAAGCAAAGAAACTCACTATCTCGCACTACACCGTCACTCTCCCCACGATCAAAAATAGTACTTACCATGATTCGGTGTAGGTATCGGAAAATGGGGTTTTGGAGGAGCGACGCTTTGGCCCTAGAAAGGTCGTACACGTGCTCTTCTGTCAATTCAGTCCAAAAGATCCAAGAGTTGAACCGAATAGGGGTTCTTCTCTCTCCACCACTAGGCAAGCCAAAACATGTGTTCCATTGGTGTAGTGTCCATTCATGCTCAATGTTAAATAACCTAAAGGTAATCCTACTCTCTTCGCTCTCTCTACCCATTAAAACCTCAGCTTCTAAAGAACTTAAAAACTCTAAAACTATCATAGGGTAGGTTGGGTGTCTTATCCCCATTATCTCTCCCCACCCCATTTTTACAAATAGGGCTTGAATATCACCAAATAAACCTAGAGATTCTAGTAAATCTTCACCAAGATACCTAGTTGTAGTGATTCTTCTAGTAGCAAGCATGTTATATCTATCCCTATGCTCATTATTTCGAAAAAAGAGGGTTGGAAGAACGTTACCTTCCTCCGGAGCTTAAGGGGCATCCATTCTCCTTGTCCTTCGCTCCGAAGCACTGGATCGAGATGTCACTTGCTTGGTTCTCCTCATCCTTACTTCTTTTGAGCTTCCTTGAAGGTTGAAAAAGCTTCTAGGTGGTGGGGAAGAAGGATTCGCATGGCTAGGGCAAGAGGAACCAAAGCACATGGCACATTTGGGGTGAAAATGCACGGCTTGGCCATTTAACCCCTGCGTGACACGGTCGTATAAAAACACACAGCCAGGTCATGTGCGCTACTGAAGAAGGACACGATCATAGGAAAACACACGGCCGTGTGTCTCCGCTTCCTTCTTCTCACACATCGCATTCTTCTTACTCGCTCAGTTGTGTGGGTTCAAAGTGATTTTACTTTTACCTAGCAAGTTCTTTCTAGTCCTAATTCATGCTAAAAAAATTCTAAATGAATGGAATACAAAGTTCAAATTAAACAAATAAATACAATACAAAGAAAAGAACACCTAAAAACTAAATTTTGGTTGCCTCCCAAGAAGCACTTTGTTTAAGGTCTTTTAGCTCGACCCTACTCCATGGTCTTAACTTAGCTCCGGAGGTTCTGTAAATCTCCATTCATCCATCTCAGAGTTGACATCCGATGGGTTCGGCTCTACCCTACTGAAAGTGTAGCCATCCAGGAAGGGAGCTCTACATTCTGGCAGATTGAAAATGATGATCTCCCCGTCTACCTCCAAGGAGATCTTGTGCGCCTTTATGTCTATTAATGCTCCCGCAATCACCAGAAAAGGTCTTCCCAAAATGATGGGGTTCTGGGGATTTGGTTCTGTGTCCAATATAATAAAATCTGTGTGTATCACGAAATTCTCAATGACCACAGACACATGTTTTAACATGCCAATAGGCTTCTTGATCGTGTCATCCGCCATGTGAATGCCTATGCCCATTGGTTGTATATTGCCCAACCCCATCTCTAAGTAGAATGCATAGGGCATCACGCTAACTGATGACCCTAAGTCGCACAGTACTTCATCGAAGCTTTCCCCATAAATCAAGCAGGGGATAACAAATTCACTAGGGTCCTCAAGCTGTGGTGGAATTTTATCTTCAATTTCAGCTTGGTCGGGTAGCGTTGATATCATGGTTGCACACCCCTTAGCGGATATGTTCCTCTGACCCACTCTTTCGCCGAATATTCCCTCATCCTTGACTTAACTCGGCTCGGGTAGTGATGGAGAACTATCCATAGATTGTGACATGGTTTGGACTATATGGGTCATTTGTGTTTCCAACATCCTCGTGTGACTTGTAAGACCGTCAACAGTGACCTTCAAATCCCTAAGTGACTCTTCTATTTTCTGATGTTGGCGTTGAAACTCTTCATTGGCCTTTGTTTGGGTAGCAATGAAGTCTTCCATCATCAATTCTAGTCTAGACTTCTGTGATTGCTACTGCTCATTGCCCTGTTGTTGCCCATACCCTCCTGATGGTTGGAAATTCCTCGAGTTATTCCGATAGAAAAAGTACGGGTGGTTCTTCCATCCGGGGTTGTAAGTACTGGAGTATGGGTTGTTGGGCCTTTGATTGTAATCCCCAACCACATCTACATGCTCAATCTGTTCTTCTAAGCTACCATTCCCTTCATAGTAGTCCTCCCGATACACTGCTACTCCTTCTCCAAAGTCATTGGTTGCACATGCAGAAATAGGATTGAAAGAGTCGAAACATCTACTAAGCGCGTCCAACCTTGCTGCCATGTGGTCCACGGAGTTGACAACATATCGTCCCTCGGCAGGAACTAGGTGACTACGTTCGGAAGCCCATTGATGGTGGTTCTGGGCCACCTCTTCTATTAGCTCTTCTGCTTCCTCGATAGTCTTGTTCATAAGCACTCCTCCTGAGGCAAAATCGAGGGACATTTTTGTGGCGTACGTGATCCCATTATATAATATGTGGATCACCAACCACCTTTCAAGTCCATGATGGGGGCATTGGTAGAGTAGCCCCTTATAGCGATCCCAGACTTCAAATAGGAACTCTCCTTCCTTCTGACGGAAGCTCATTATTAGATGGCGCATGTGAGCAGTCTTGCTAGGTGAGAAGTATTTATTCAAGAACTGCTACTCACATTGCTCCCAGGTAGTAATGCTTCCTGAAGGTAGGGAGTGAAGCCATGTCTTAGCCTTATCTCGCAATGAGAACGGGAATAGGCTCAGGCAAATCGCGTCTGCAGGGACTCCATTAATTTTCATTGTTGAGCAGATTTCTAAGAATGTCAACAGGTGCTGGTTCGGGTCTTCAGTTGCAGCTCCCCCAAATTGACTCTGCTGGGCCATGTGAATGAGTGTCGATTTCAGCTCAAAGTTATTTGCTGAAATAGACGGTCCAGCTATACTCGGCCTAAATCCTCTAGCACTAGGGGTTGCATAATCCCGCAAAGGTCGGCTACCTACATGCACCTCGGATGTAGCTTGGTCCTCCATCCTCTTCTGTTCAGCTCTCCGGCGATGATAGGTTCGTTTGATTTCTAGATCGATCAGAATCAGGCCTTCTGATCCTAAGTGTCTATGCATACGAGGAACTGAACCACAAAATTAGGAGTATTACCTAATACTTAATTAAAAAAAATATAAAATAGCCTAAACTAATACTAAATCAAATGCAGAAAATTTAACTAATAGTTAATGCAACATAATTACTGAAATAAATCTAAACTTACTCTATATATTAAAAATCTAAAACTGAAGTAAATAAAAATAAATGAAAGAAATAAAAGTTAAGCAAGTAAATAAATCTATTCGATATCTAATCAATTAGTCCCCCGGCAATGGTGCCAAAAACTTGATGAACGCAAACGCGACCTCAAATCTCGCGACGGAGACCGTCGAGGACTCGAAGCACGCGCTCGTGCTCAACGCCCGTAAGTGCACGGATGTCGTCAAGTAATAAAAAGATTATCAATCCCACTGGGACTGAGATTCAAGTTCCGATATGGTAAGTGGAGGTTATTGTTCGGAATTCAGATTTAAGGGTTGCAAATGCGAGGGTTGACGGCGGTCCCAACTCAATATGGTGTCACACGAAAGAAGAAAGAAACTATGTTGCGAGATTTTGGAAGGGATTCTAGGATTTTGGTTTCGTTTGTGTGTCGTAGAACACGTTGTCAATTGGGTTTCGTCTAGGGTTCTAGCTACGATTTTGTGGAAAGGACATCATACACTCCCCCGATGAGCCTTCGTATCTATCAGAAGCTACCTCTGCCATTACTAGGTCGACCCCTGGACTTAGGACGGGATAGTCGGTATGAGGATGCCGAATCGATCCCTGCGATGAGTCAAAAATGGGGCACGTTTCCTACTCTATCGCATCCTTCTACCCACGATTACGGGAGATGAGATCAACCCCTAGGTTCCTCCTTGATTCTCCTAAATCTTTGATACAAGGGTTGTCACCTCTCGTATCAGCTAGCACAGTAGATAGAAAACAAAAACAATAACTATAGCTCTAAAATCAAACGCCAATTGCAAATAGAAATTCAAGAACAGAATTCAAATTTGGAATAACATGTTCTACGCACACAAACTTCTCCCTAATCGTAGAATTGGAGAGTCTACTCCATAGATAAGAAAGGAGAAACACAAAGCACGATCATATTCATATAAACCATAGAAATTAAGCAAGGAATAGAAATTACAATGCAATGTGACTTCTCTCCGGCGTTGAAGTGCAGAATTTGGATCTTCGATGACTTTTTTCCTCCCCGATGTGAGTTCCTGAAGCTTTTTAGGGCATCGAAGTGTCGTCCCGGCTGTCGTGCCTCCTCCCTAGGGTTTGGGCGTAGCCTCCTTTATATAGACATCAGCCTGGATCTCTCTAAAACATGGAAAATAACCAACTCGCATCGGAATCACACAGCGCCACACGATCGTGTGTTTCCACATGGCCAGGCCATATGTGGCACTGGGGTGACCAATTTCGCCCCTTAGACATGGTCGTGTGTAGCCACATGCCCTGGCCATGTCCCCTTCTACGTCCAATTGCAAAATACCCTTCTTTTGCTCCGAAAGTGCGTCTTTTCCCCATGAAATGCTATCCTGCACACAAAAGTACAAAGAGCATATCTTTGAACCAGAAAATAGGAAATGCATGCAAAACAAAGTGAACTATGCATGAAACAAATATAAAATGTAATGAGATGTGAGCGAAAACTACTCCTAAAACCCTATATGTTTGCTCACATCAATGACCATACAGGATAGTCCGTCGGGTTCCTGGGTCAGTGTATTACCTTTGAGACACCCAAGGCAAGGAGTTGCCTAGGCCTTGGAATACAGGGCATTTAAAGCATTTTCATAAAATGTAAATAGAAAACTTCATTAATGGAAGCTATCTTTTATATTAGCCATAAAAAGGAGGGATGTAACTAGAATATAGATTCATATCATTGTAACACGCAATTGTTTACAACCAAAGGAAGAAGAAAAACTAAAAAATTACAACCTAAAATGGTTAGGGGGATAACGGCTGAAATCAGTTTCCTAGTTTAAGAAAGAAGCTGGTTGCTGAGCCGGAGGGAATCCTTGAGCGACATATTGTCTGACTGCTTCGTTGAAACCATCCTTGAATGTGACCTGCATCAAGGGTTTCGAGCATTCTTGTCGGTATCTATCAGTAGCATATACATCTTGATGGAATTTCATACAGCACTCTCAGTGCTCTAAAAAGTCTTGTCAGATTCGACGATACTGGCATGATGTCTGAGCAATGGTATCAGTCAGGATATGCATACCCTAAGATTGAGAAGCATAATTTTGTTGAATGACTCTTGACATGTCCCCCAAATTTCATCGCATTGAGGCTGAAATTTCTCCAACAACTGCAGTATAGGCCCTGGTTCAAGAAACTTCATGCCTCACTTGCTGCAAGGAAACTTCATGCTGATGCACTTGAGAAAGAGCCCGATTCCTCTCTGATAGTAAAGCTGAATTGTGACAAATTTCCCTACTTAATTGGGCTCATAGGGTGGCTCCCTCTATTGTTGTCGTTAAGCCTCTGATAGTTGAGCCCGACATAGGGTCAATTCTTGGAGCAAAGAATCTTCTCTCTGTTTAAATTTTTCCTGGGCTACTAAATTTGTGATGGAGTGTTGCAGAGTTTATTGCTGAAGTTGTACTTGGTAGTGTGAGAAGGAGCGCTTTAGTTCTTGATAATTTGTCATGGCCTGAGCACAAGTTAGATGAAAGGGGTACTCCTAAAAGTGTATATGAAATTGGCTTGGGGAGGCTTACCAGCTCTAAAGCATGATGTAAACTCTCCATCCGCGGTATTATCTCATTCAGATTGAGGATGCGGGAGTCTCTCGCGGATGGTGAAGAAGGAGAAGAAGAAACAAGGGGAACTATTTCATTCATGATGGGTGAAGGGTAGGTATCGTATAGGGGCTCTTTACTACCTCAGGATGGAGAGGGGGGGGAGTTTCAGAAGAAAAAGGGGAAATGTTAACAAGAATTAGGGGGTTAGGGTTTGGGTCTGAAGAAGGGGAACTCATGGGTTCTGAAGATGAAGGGGAAGAAGAAAGGGAAAGGGGGGAGGTCACCGGTGTTAGGGAAATAGGAATGTCGATTGTAAGGGAGGATGCAAAGGGGCTAGGGAAGAAGGTTGCGACTAAGGAGTTTCCTTTGGAGTAGACAGGAGTTGAAGATAGGAAGGGGAGGCTCATTGGTGGGTGAAGAGAGTCAGAAGGTACCAGTTGAGCGGCAAAGGAGGTATTATCTAAAGAGGAAGGTGATGACACCAGTCGTTGTGGAGAAATGGAAGCAGGAGGAGGAAAGGGAAAAGAAGGTTTAATAGTGGTACCTCCGGTGAATAGGGAGGGAGGGGCGGTGGCGATAGTACTTTCTTTTTGTATTTTGCGGTGGCCGGCTCCTCTAACCATCACTTTTAGATTCAGATGTCAAGAGGGTGAAAGGGGAAGAGCAGGAAGCGGAGGGGAAGAAGAGAATGGGCTAGGGTCATCGCAAGTAGATTGTTAGGCAGAATGGGTAGCAATACACAAGAAGGAGTAGGGTCGGAAGGATGTCTGGCAGATGGAACCAATGTAGACAATGATGAAAAGGAGATGGGGATGGAGGAAGAAATGATGGAAGGGGAATTGGTGATGGTTGGTATCGGGAGGGAGGATGATGAGGTGACAAACCCTCCAGTGGCTTCAGCCTGTTGCTCTTGAAGCCGTCAACAGGTAGCATTTTTTAGGAGGGTCTTCATTCTCAGAGTTGGAGAAAAAGGGACGTAGGGTAACGAAAGAGGAGGAATCTTTGTAATGGCGGGTCGTGATCGGAACTGCTGTGAAGTTTAGGAGGGTGAAAGGTTGAAGGGTGAAAACTCATAAGCCCTATTTGAAGTAGCAGCACATGTTTTATTGAAGGAACCAATGAGTTTTTCAATTACTATGATGGGCCATAAGCGAGGCTTAGGGCCAGGCCCAAGGAAGGGAAGGGGCCATTCATTCTATTTATGCTATGTGCAGTATAAGAGAAGGCTGAGGCAGGGCGGAGAAGTTGAGTTTAAGGTGAAATCATAATTGAAGATGACGGAAGTAAAAAATTCATTCCGATCTGACAAGATGAAGCCCTTGATCAGATCGTCACTATTTTTACAGCTTCACTTTAGCCGAAGCTATTATCTCCGTGCGGTGGTGGATCGAAGGAGTTGGGTTCAAGGTAGATTCACTGTTGAAGATAACGAAAGTAAAAAATTCATTTCGATTTGACAAGGCAAATCCCTTGATCAGATCATCACTATTTTTATAGGTTTGCTTTAGTCGAAACTATTATCCCCGTGCGGTGGTGGATTGAAGGAGTTGGGTTCAAGGTAGATTCACTGTTGAAGATGACAAAAGTAAAAAAATTTATTCCGATCTGACAAGGTGAAGCCCTTGATTAGATCATTACTATTTTTATAGGTTTTCTTTAGGCGACCTATTATTCCCGTGCGGTGGCGGATCAGAGGAGTTAGGTTCAAGGTAGATTCACTATTGAAGATGACGAAAGTAAAAAATTCATTCCGATTTGACAAGGCGAAGCCCTTGATCAAATCATCACTATTTTTACAGCTTGACCTCAACCGAAGCTATTTTCCCCATGTGGTGGAGAATCAGAAGAGTTGGGTTCAAGATAGATTCACTCTGGAAGATGACGAAAGTAAAAAAAAATTCCGATCTGACAAGGCAAAGTCTTAGGTTAAAGTGTCACTATTTTTACAGCTTTGCTTCAACTGAAGCTATTATCCCTATGCAGTGGCGGATCGGAGGAGTTGGGTTCAAGGTAAATTCACTATTGAAGATGACGGAAGTAAAAAATTCATTCCGATTTGACAAGGTGAAGCCCTTGATAAGATCGCCACTAATTTTACAACTTGGCCTCAACCAAAGCTGTTATCCTCGTGCGATAGCGAATCAGAGGAGTAGGGTTCAAGGTTGATTCACTCTGGAAGATGACGGAAGTAAAAAATTATTTCAATTTGACAAGACAAAGCCTTAGGTCATATCACCACTATTTTTATAGCTTTGTTTCAGTCGAAGCTATTATCCCCGTGCGGTGACGAATCAAAGGAGTTGAGTTCAAGGTAGATTCACTGTTGAAGATGATGAAAGTAAAAAAAAATCATTCCAATCTGATAAGGTGAAGCCCTTGATCAGATCGTCACTATTTTTACAGCTTAGCCTCAGCTGAAGCTATTATTCCCATGTGGTGGCGGATCAGAGGAGTTGGGTTCAAGGTAGATTCACTGTTGAAGATGACAGAAGTAAAAAAAAATTCTTTCCGATCTGACAAGGCAAATCCCTTGGTCAGATCGTCACTATTTTTATAGATTCGCTTCAGCCAAAGCTATTATCCCCGTGCGGTGGTGGATTAGAGGAGTTGGGTTCAAGGTAGATACACTGTTGAATATGACAGAAGTAAAAAATTTATTATGATCTGACAAAGTGAAGACTTGATCAGATCGTCACTATTTTTATAGCTTGACCTCAGCCGAAGCTATTATCCCCGTGCGGTGGTGGATCGGAAGAGTTGGGTTCAAGGTAGATTCACAGTTGAAGATGACGGAAGTAAAAAATTCATTTCGATTTGATAAGTTAAAGCCCTTGGTCAGATCGTCGCTATTTTTATAGTTTCTCTTCAGTCGAAGCTATTATCCTCGTGTGGTGGTGGATCAGAGGAGTTGGGTTTAAGGTAGATACAATGTTGAAGATGATGGAAGTAAAAAATTTATTCTGATGTGACAAGGCGAAACCCTTGATCAGATCATCACTATTTTATAGCTTGGCATCGGCCAAAGCTATTATCCTCGTGCGGTGATGGATCAGATGAGTTGGGTTCAAGATAGATTCACTATTGAAGATGATGGAAGTAAAAAAATTCATTCTGATATGACAAGGCGAATCCCTTGGTCAGATCGTCACTATTTTTACATCTCGGCCTCAGGCGAAGCTATTATCCCCGTACGGTGGCGGATCGAAGGAGTTGGGTTTAAGGTAAGCTCATTCTGGAAGATGAGGGAAGTAAAAAAATTCAGTCCAATCTGATTTGGTGAAGTCCTGGATCAGATCGTCACTATTTTTATGGTTTGGCTTTTACCAACAGTGTTATTCCCCTACGGTGGTGGATGGGAGTCGGGTTAAAATTCATTTAAGGAAGAGGCAGAGGAGTGTTTCTATGACTGACTGAGGCGGCCCGTAAGTCCTCAAGTCAGGTCCCTATTCTATACTTCTTGACTGCCAACTGATGCTTAACGAGTCATAAAGATTGCTTAACTTACCTATTGGAGAACGTGCTTCTTTAACCTACTTGTTGCTTATTCTTTCCTAGAGGGTGATGTTATAGTATCTTGCAGATATTAAAGAATTATTTCTCAATGAGTCATGAAGATTGCTTAAGAAAATGAAGAAGGGATCAAGATCCCAGGAGAGGTACACTTTCTCATTCCTTAAAAATAAATTATATTTCTGCAGTATAAATTACATTTATCACTTCCTAAAAAAATAAAATAAAAAATATACTCTAGTAGAATAAAAACTAGGGGACTTCACGAATAACCCTCTCTGGGGGTAGAGGCAAAACCATGCGATTAGCCGACGTTGCGATAAGTTGTCTAACATAAGACCGATTAATGAACTTAAGTCTTGAGAAGGTTCGTTGAGTCACTGCTAGTTCTTGGGGTAGGGAGTTGGTACGAGTGAAAGATAACTGCAGACGACCCCTCAGATCTCTCACCAAGTTTTCCAATTCCAGTGTCCGCTGCTGGTCTTCCATAAGAGGTATAGGGGAAAGGGGTCTGTCTTCTTATTTCAAAGGGTCAACCATTTAGAAGGTAGAAGGATGAAGGAGTATAAGAGCAAAAGATACTACAAGTAGTTTTTATAGAAGAAAAGGGAGCATTAATTCATTTTCTTGGAAAAGAAAGAAGGTAGGGGTTGATAAGATAGGAGGACAAAGGGGTAGTGTTGGAAATGGTCGAGGCATTAATGAAGAGGTGACCGGTCATATCCCATAGAAGAGGTAAATATTTATCAAATATAATTCAATTTTGGTACAATGAAGTGTGGTAAAAAGTCTTTTCAAGGGGAATGTCCCTTACAAGAGAGTATCAGTCGACTGGCGCTAAGGAGGTATTGAGTAGAGTTTATTCAGTTATGAAGAGGTAAATTATAGTGGAGTTAAGATATAACTAACAAGGCATTATCATTTTAGCAAATTCAGAAATAGGTTAGATCGTACAGGTACAAAATATATGGACGTATTTCTTGTCCTAATACTCCCTTTACATGAAGTAAAGTCATTTACAATTCAAAACTAGAATCAGGGTACTCATCTATAGTCGCCTCCACATTTAAGAAACTGGTGTCTACCTCTGGGGGAGGATACCCTTGGCTGGCAAATTGCTTGTTCGATTCTTTAAAGTCCAGCATAAATAATTCAACCCCTTTGTCGCCAAATTTTATCATCAGCTCTTGCTCCCTCTCTTTCCAGCGAGCTTCCTCTGTAGCTATTTGGGTGGCAAGAGTAGCCTTCAATTTGTCTCTTTCATTGGAGACGGACAAAGCTTGTTGACTCAAGGAGTTGATGGCTTGAGTCTACTCTAACTACAGTTCCTGCATTTGGAGGGTTATCGCTGAGAGTTCTGCACGAAGGACTGGTATCTCCGAGTAGAGACGATCCAGCCGGGTTGAGGTTGAGGCTCGAGAAGATTCTAAGATCTTGATAGTGGATTGCGCCAGTATCATCTCTGCAAATGATTCTGATCTCCTGGCATGGGTCTCCTGTAGTTGGACTTGACACATTGCCAATTCTTGAGCTAAGGTGTTGACATTTTGAATCTGGGTAGTTTGGAGGAGCAGTTGAGCACGTAGGGTGTCAACTTCCCCTTGAGCTTTCTCTTTGTCGTGCCCTGTGGCCATCAACTTGGCTTTTAGCTCCTCACAATGGACTTTCAAACTCTTCTCGGAGGTGACTAGAGCAGCTTTCCGCTGCTTGCTCTCAGCTACATGCTGGGACATTTGTTTTAGTTTAACTTCAGAGGCAGTTTGGCGAGCTGCCATAGTAGACTAGTAATCAACCAAGTATTGGGCTACCTCGTTATAGACAGTCGATTCCTATGTAAGAGAAAGACATAGCTTAGAGATAAAGATTAGAAGAAGGGGAGGATAAAGAATAGTACCTCTGCTAGTTTTGTACGGAGGCATTCGAAGGGGCCCTGTACTCCCTGTACTCCCGATTGGTTGAATATCTTCACTTCCTGGGGAGTACAAGCCTGAGGACTGACCTTAGAGTGGTGGTCGGGGGGTCAAGCGGGAGGATATCCCCCATAGGAAGAGGAGGTTCATCCCCGAGGGAGGAAGGCTTGAGGGGAATAGAGTCGAGAGGTAGGGAAGTAATATGGGGTAGTTCTGTGGGTGCAGTCTGAGGTGGAGAAGACATAGGAGGGTCAATCTCCATACCGGAGGAAGAGGAAATTAAGGAGGAAGGTAAAATTGGAGAATTCTCCTCAGGAACCAGGGGGAATCATCGAAAAATGGAATATCCTCCTCAAAGAATCAGTTGAAGAGGAGGGGGGTTGGTGTTAGTGCAGGGGCACTAGATAATCGAACCTGTGTTTTGATTATGGCAAAGACACAAAGTTAAGTTTATATTGTTATCTCACGAGCTAAATCAAGTGTGCAGAAAAGTACTAAAGCTGGAGCTGAAGGCTAGCGACACCCGGAGGAAGCCGTGGTGGTCGGGCGACACTTGAGTGAATTCGGAGGGAGCCGAAGGAATCGAGTGGAAGGCCGGAAGCGAGAGCTACTATCGAGGTAAGCTCGTGTGAGTGAGAGATTGTAAGGTCGTGTCCTCTTTACGGGGATGACCGTAGGCGACGATTCGACTAAGACTTCCTGTGGAAGGTCTAGGTCGAGATCGGACGGTTAGAAACCGTCGTATTTATCATTTTCCGAGCTAATCTCTTATTGCAGGGAAGTGGCTGCCGGCAATGATCACCGGACACATAGCAAGCCGATCGATGCCCATCACCGATCGATGGGAGTCATCACGCGTGATGGCGGCGACTCACTTTGGCGCTATGTCAAAAGCGGATAACGTTTGACGCGCCGCCAGCGATAAAATTTGGAAAAATCCATGATCCGTTCCAAAGAAATAGGAGACAATTTCAGAGGCCAAAGTCTATAAAAGGAGGGGAGGATTCCACTCCAAATCACATCAATTATTCATCAAGTGCTCCTACAACGCCAACGCTTCAACACCGTCATAACGCCGACGCGACGACAACCTCAGATCTTCTTCGTCGGCAGCAGCATCTAGTAATACTTTTTATTATTGTATTCGTTGTTTTTTTTTGTAACGAGGTGAGGTAGGCTTGTTGCCTCATCCTCGTACTTCCGGATTTTGTGATCGTTGTCTCCTACCTCCAACGAGGAGGAGACGTTTTAGTGCTTTGCCCTCTGTACGCGGTCTAGGACTGATAGGGCCTTGGAGTAGCAACCGCTGGGTTGTGAACCAAGTAAAATAAACGTGTTCATTTATTTTCCGCTGTGCTTACTTTGCGTATTGAACGAACGAAAAAGAAAATATTTACGATCGCTATTCACCCCCCCTCTAGCGACGCTCAAATCGATCCAACAATTGGTATCAGAGCGGGGGCGCTAAGATTTGGTGAAACCACCAATCTAGCACGTTTTGGTTTTATTTTCGTATTTTTCGATTCGTATATTTCTTAGGTTTTTGTTTCCCGCACTACTAATCCAAGACCAAGTCTTGGTACATAGTTTTTTGTTGTGTTTTTGCAAGTACTAATCTCCTTCGGAGTACCTCATGATCAAACGAGCATAACTTTTGCTACAAGTGGACTCACGAAACGATCTACCCACCAAATCGAAGCTCTTTGAAAGATCTACACTTCTTACTGGGGGTTTACCCCCGTAACAAGCTATTTCCAGCCCCAAAATCCAACGTTTAGTACCCTTTCGGGGACACCGAAGGTCGTAAGTTTCTAATTTGTTTTAGTTTCTTATTCTTCTTATTTATTTCTGTTTATTTCCTATTATTTCCCGCACTACTAATCCAAGACCAAGTCTTGGAATTCTCTTTGGTTTTATTTGTATTTTTGCAAGAGACTTAATGGCTCACATTGAGGGGTATAGCACCACCCGACCTCCGTTCTTTAACGGAGATGATTTCCGTTATTGGAAAGGTCGGATGGAGTGTTTCTTGAAAACACAAGTCGAGACTTGGATAATAATCCAAACTGGCTTTGCTTTACCCACCAATGATCAAGGAGAGCCATTGGATTTCAACAAGTCGACAAATGCAACCAAGAGGCAAATCGAAGCCGATGCAAGAGCAACCCAAATATTGCAATGCGGCTTGTCCAAGGAGGAACTCAACCGCATCGGACCATTCATTAGCGCCAAGGACCTATGGAATAAATTAATTGAGCTACACGAAGGAACGTCCGATGCTAAGGTATGTAAACGTGACCTTCTTTTCAATAAGTTGTATAACCTCAAGATGCAGGAACACGAGACGGCAACACAACTACACGCCCGCGTCCAGGACATTGTCAATGGCCTACACACCATCGGACACAAGGTCGAAAACCGTGACCTACTAAGGTACGTTCTTAATTCATTTCCTAGGACTACCTTGTGGGCATCCATGGTCGATGCCTACAAGGTCTCTAAGGACCTATCGAAGTTTAGGTTAGATGAATTATTTTCCGAGTTTGAACTTCACGAGCAAACTAACGTGATCCGGGCCGAGAGAGGTATTGCTCTACTTGCAGGACAAAGAAGCAAGCCACCTACTAGGCAAGTAGATGAACTCGAACCCGAAGACGAATCCGAATCCGAAGAGGAGGCCATAATAGTCAATATTGTGCGGAGAATAGTTCGACAAGAAAGAAGGAAATTGAAGAATGAGAACCAAAAGAAAAAGGGAGCAAGGAAAGCCTTCCATGCAACTTGGGACAACAGAGAAGACATAGCTTACATGGCAAGAACGGAGGAGTTCGAGTCAGAATCCGAAGCCGAGTCCAACTACAACTCCGACTCCGACCCCGAAGATTATTTCGAGAGAAAACTCAAAGCTGGACCAAAAGGGAAAGTTAAGGTTGATTTCTCTTTAATTAGTACACTTTACAGTACAATTAAACTGCTTAATAGAAAATTAACTAAGTCCGAGTCTAGGGTTGAGTCGTTACTTGAGGAGGTTGAAACCCTCAAGAAAGAGGCTACTCTAATCTCTTCAACTAGTCAAGTTCAAGAGAGAAACTCAACCCAAATTGAAAAACTTGAGAAGGAGAATTCTATCTTGAAAGACCAAGTTCAAGAGGTCGAGGCTAGGTTGGAAAAGTTCACGTTGGGATCTAAGAACCTTAACCGACTACTTGGAACCCAAAGAGCCGTGTACAACAAAGCCGGACTCGGATTTAAGTCAAAGACTACGAATAGGTCTTATATGATGTAAATCGTAGTCATCAAAGAGTCCAAGCATGGGTCCCAAAGGTTTTATTAAATTCACATATTAGGACTAATAAGTATTGGATTCCTCAGATCAAGTTCATTATTTGAATAGACCTTATTGGTTCAATGGTCTAGGGGAGCTAACACTAAAATAGTATACCCGCTACTTAGCAAAACCATTGCATGCTTAGAATTTCGTTAACTTGTGAACTTACTTAGAATACGTACATAACCAACTAAAATCCTTGAAAAGATTGAGCCTCGGGAGCCTCTTTTCATAAATAACTAGTTAGTCAACTCTTGATAATATAGTATCGTGGACGCGCGAGATGATAGTACGTTAGGGAGACAAAGTCTCGTGTATTCGAGCTAGATAAGGCGTATCTAGCTTGGTGCACTTGACCGAGTGGAACTAGTGAAGCTACCTCGCCAGATCCTAAACTAGTTAGACCAGAAGTAACCCTAAGTGACTTAAGTGATATTTTCTTGAATTTGGCTTTGTCTAAGGAAGTGGTAGTCGTTGTTCCGATCAAAGAAGGCCTGTGCCTCGCCACGACACAGGCTTGATTTCCGAAAAGTTACTTAACGATCTAAAGGTTAAAATCTAACCCAAGGTTGACTATCTTTAATCAATTTAAAATCATCTCACAAAACATATAAGGTGAACAAATTATGAGACGCATAGAATGGGTGAGATGTTAAGGATAATTGAAATATACTTGAAACAATCCCTTCAAAATACTACTTATTTTCTCAACTATTGTACTTAACAACTCGAGGCCAAGTTTAGCCCCTACATCTCTTATACTTCATATATTTGACTAAGGGGAGAGCAAACTAATCTTAAGGGTTATATTATAAATCTTTAGATTATTGGTGCAGAGGGACACACCTCGAACCAATCTATCTAACTATTGCTAGACGATGCTTGGACTCATATTTGATTTATCTAGATGCATTCATAAACGACATTGTTTTAAACCCCTATTTTATACAAAAACCCCAACACTCTTTTTTGATTTATGGCAAAAGGGGGAGAAGAGCGAAAGTTAAGGGGGAGTAACACAAAATTTCATTTTGAAACACAAAATTTGTTTTTGAAAACTAAAGTATCTCTTTCAAAACTCACCTAGGGTTAAGGGGGAGTTTTGGTTAAGGGAGAGTTTTTGGGAATGGCATTCATCATCTACTATATGTGTTTTATGCTTTAATTTCCCTTAACTTTGTGTTGGTTTGCAATAGATCAAAAAGGGGGAGATTGTTGGTGCAGGTTCACTAGATAATCGAACCTGTGTTTTGATTATGGCAAAGACACAAAGTTAAGTTTATATTGTTATCTCACGAGCTAAATCAAGTGTGCGTAAAAGTACTAAAGCCGAGTGAAGGCTAGCGACACCCGGAGGAAGCCGTGGTGGTCGGGCGACACTTGAGTGAATTCGGAGGGAGCCGAAGGAAT
The DNA here is from genome assembly GCA_025175895.1 of Wurfbainia villosa. NCBI lineage: Eukaryota > Viridiplantae > Streptophyta > Magnoliopsida > Zingiberales > Zingiberaceae > Wurfbainia > Wurfbainia villosa. The sequence goes on from CM046006.1 coordinate 41,561,673, forward strand.
CGAGTGGAAGGCCGGAAGCGAGAGCTACTATCGAGGTAAGCTCGTGTGAGTGAGAGATTGTAAGGTCGTGTCCTCTTTACGGGGATGACCGTAGGCGACGATTCGACTAAGACTTCCTGTGGAAGGTCTAGGTCGAGATCGGACGGTTAGAAACCGTCGTATTTATCATTTTCCGAGCTAATCTCTTATTGCAGGGAAGTGGCCAGTGGCGGCATTCTGGACACATAGCGATCGTGATGCCCATCGATCGGTGATGGGAGTCATCGAGATCGTGATGGCGACGACTCAGCTTTTGCGCTATGTCAAAACGGATAACGTTTGACGCGGCCACTTCGCGATAAAATTTGGAAAAATCCATGATCCGTTCCAAAGAAATAGGAGACAATTTCAGAGGCCAAAGTCTATAAAAGGAGGGGAGGATTCCACTCCAAATCACATCAATTATTCATCAAGTGCTCCTACAATGCCAACGCTTCAACACCGTCATAACGCCGACGCGACGACAACCTCAGATCTTCTTCGTCGGCAGCAGCATCTAGTAATACTTTTTATTATTGTATTCGTTGTTTTTTTTGTAACGAGGTGAGGTAGGCTTGTTGCCTCATCCTCGTACTTCCGGATTTTGTGATCGTTGTCTCCTACCTCCAACGAGGAGGAGACGTTTTAGTGCTTTGCCCTCCGTACGCGGTCTAGGACCGATAGGGCCTTGGAGTAGCAACCGCTGGGTTGTGAACCAAGTAAAATAAACGTGTTCATTTATTTTCCGCTGTGCTTACTTTGCGTATTGAACGAACGAAAAAGAAAATATTTACGATCGCTATTCACCCCCCCTCTAGCGACGCTCAAATCGATCCAACAGTTGGGAGATTGGGAAGGGGAAGTTGGAGGAAGAGTTGCGAAGATAGTAGGACCTCCCTTGCGTATGCGAAGTTTCTTAGGTGAAGAAGAGGGGGAGACGGTATTTTCCCCTCTTGCACTTCCCCTTTGCTTTCTACGCTATAGTCTTTTCGGCACTCACTATGTCCCTCTGCATCATATCGTCTGCAATATAGTATATACAAAGTAACAAGACAACTATATAAAAAGACAATAAAACGATAAGCAGTAATAAGAGTTTGTATTATTAAAGGATATTAAGCAGCATCCTACCTATAACCAAGGGGTTATCTAAGTGAAAAGGAGACAAGCCAATGTGACTCAAAAGATTAGGGTTCAACAAAATGTCTAAATTGTAGTGGAGATCCCGCAGCACCCTGTGCACTTCCGTAAAAGGGCATTGGAGCCGGCAGTCTTTGAAGGAAGGCAGATCGGGAAGGGTAGTTCTCCATACTTTGAAATAGGGAAGGGGACCAGAAAGTCGGCCAAAGAAGTATAGTTTCCTCCAACTCTAATGGGAGGAGGGTTTATTGGTAAGGAATTGACAGTCAAGGTGGTTGGCGAAGTAGAAAAGGCCTATTTTGGAGGATTTTAGCAGAAATAAACAATGGAATATGATAGGGGATAGGGAAAACCCCAAGTGTTTAAAGATTATCACGGTGCCTGCTAATAGGCGGAAGATGTTAAGGGCCAGTTGATTAATGGATATTTTATAAAAATCCAATAGTTCCAAATAAATGGGAGGGGCCAAAAGATGCAAGCTATTTTCTAGTTGCCCTAGAAAGAAACAGTGATGGTGAGGAGGAGGGAGATGAGGTCGGTAAGGATGAGAACCGAGGAGGCACTTCACGATTGAATCCATGAAGAGGTCTTTGACATCGCGGAAGTAATGGCGGTTGTCTATGCGAGAAGTCAAATTTTCATACCAAGAGGTTGGGCTAGGGTTTCTTGGAGAAGAAGCCATAACGAAAGGGGCGAGGTGGCACTTACTTGTAGTGGAAAAGAAACGATCGTTGAAGAAGAGTGGACTCCTAGGCGTTGAAGGTTTAGGTGTGGAACGGTCGCTAGCAAGAGTCACCGGAAGGAATAGGAAGAAGCATGGTCTCATCCTCAATCCAACTAAGATGAAGATTGCCGTCCCTGAAATAGAATTCCTGGGTGTCGTCCTGGGAAACAGAAAGATAAGGCTGCAACCCCACATAATCTCCAAAATTGCAAATTTCAATGAGCAAAAATGATGCTAGCCTAAGCCATTACTAGGTTGAGGTACTCTTTTCCAGTTATCGGGCACCAAGCTTCCAAGGTTTTCCATTGACTGAAACTATACTCCTTGTCGGAGGCAAGAAAAAGGGCAAGTCCTAACTTGGGTAAGAGTTTGGGACTCTCTAGAACCAAGGGTACACCTGCATGAGCTAGCCAAAAACAAGTAGTCTAGTGAATGTCTGATAAATGGGAAGAAGCCATCCAGAAATGGTATAGAATGTCCCAAACTACAAATTTAGAATACCTTGACCTAGCCTCAAAAGCAAGAATCTCAAATTCTCACCTTGCTCAAAACCTCTCTGTAATTTATGACCGCACTTGCCTATCGGCGCGAGTACACCTCAGGCACTTCAAATTAATTCTAGAAGCCATTTAGAGGCTTGAAGGGTGAGTCCAAACCCTAGAAGAAACGACTACTTCCCTCATGACCTTACTTCCTGAGAGAGAACCTCTTTCAAAGCAGGACGTCAGGGACCTGACAATAGAAGTCTCTAAGGAGCCAAAGCTTGCAGAAGAAGCAGTGCGCAAGCTAACAGAAGAACTGACGAAGAAACTCAACCAAGTTGAGGAACTTCTCTAATGCATACAACAGTGGACCTCCGCATGAGCAGTAGCAAATTCATCCACACTAAAGGTAAGGAATCATACTAGGAAGATCTACAAGCTACCGAAGGGTTTGACACACCAGCGGTAGGCTTTGCGAAGCCTAGCGAGCACCAAGAGGCACTCTTGGGGACCACACCATCATCAGGCAAAACAATACACAGTTGCAGCTGCTAGTGCAAATTTCAGAGACATTGAAAAGTATCAAGGAGGAACTGAAGATAATATCTCAACAGAGGAAGGTTGCCAGCAGCAGCAACACTACTCCACTACCAGAGACACTGATAGCAAAGCTTCAAAACCTAAGCCTAGGCCCGGCAGAGGGCCAAAAGAGGCAAGAGGTAAGCTTCGAGTCTTCAAGGACCCCTACAACATATTGAAAGAAGAGCAAGCTAAGTTCAAATAGAAATGGCAACCCGAACCATAACTCATGAACAGCAGTCCCCCCCTCTTTTCAAAGACCAAATCAACGAGTACCGAAGACATCAAAGATGGATGTACAATGCTTAGAAAGCCATCCGAAGGATAGGCCGGCGAATTATGGAAAGAAGCACCCAGCAAACATTGGAGCAACAGCTGGATCCTCAGGTACAACTACAACTGTCCATCAAACATTGGAGCAACTACCGGCAGAAGTATTATACCACTCCAGGAGGGACGATGCCCATCACCGAGTCTACATACATAGATCGGAGGAAGTCATACTATGCATAGATGACCAGCAGCAGGACAGAAGTTTTATCCAAGAAAGCAACTTTCACCAACTACAATGAAGCCGAATGCGCTTCATACATCTGGGAGTCCTTCAAGTCAGAATCCAGACACTGCATAGATAGGAGGAAGGGACCATCGCCCTCGTTCTATTCCAAGACAACATATGGCAAGGAGACAGGGTCATAATCGCAGCAATGGAAGTGGATCTTTCACATGGATCCCAAATGGTATATGTAATCCCTGATATAATGCTAAAATAGGGGATTTTTATAGAAATATACAGATCTCAATACTCACACAAGGCTATGAACAATGGCAAAATGGAGAAGCGAACTTGCTAATCACAAGGGGCCTTATCGACAGACTCTCTAACATGCCAAATGTGGGCTTCTCATACGAAGTCCAAGGAGTAGTAGACTACCTGGTGAGCCACGGAGTAAGGGCACTCCAAGGGCAAAGATACTCAGCCACAATGCTCCAAGGACTAAGCTGGGTGATTCAGCCATCACAAGTCAACATCCCACTCCAACCAAGGGAGATCACAAGCAGAAACCTGATAGACGAAAGAATATCTGTAACATTTGATAGGTACACGACACCACCGGTATTTGGAAGTCCATGCTACAACGCCAGGGATGAGGAAGTCCCCAGCGACGAAGAAGAACTCAGGGTGCATTCCCTAGTCATTCTGATAGAAGGAGAAGCAGCTTATGTCGAAGAACAAAGCGAACTAGGAGTACTGGTCAGATTGCTATCTCCAACCGCACATATGCCCAAGTCATACTTCAGCGGATCGACGGGCTACGAAATAACCGCCGACGAGAATTGCGAAATTCCCCCACAAGGAAGAAGACAAGTTCCCACAGGCATAAGCTTTGAATTCCCATGGGGAATCTATGGGAAGATAACGACAAGATCTCTTTCATGTAGAGACAACCAATTAAGCATAGAAGCCAGTACCATTGATAGCCACTACACGGGAGAGGTAAAGATCACAGTATTCAACCTAACAGACTCCCCTATTAATGTGTATCAGGGACAGATATTGCATAGATGGTTATGCATTACAGCTATAACCACTGCATGATCCACATACCGAAAAGTGTGAAACCACCACCTGAGGAAGTTACCACGGAAAATCACAACCCTTTATGCGAAGGATGCTCGATGTGCGACGATGGCGCTGAGTATGGAGAAAGTGATGCAGAACAACAGTGGCAGGAGCCCTCAGTACCAGCAATATTTTCCCAACTCCTACCTAAGGAGAAAAGACAGGAAGGATTAGCACCTCCACTACAAAGGCAAGAATACACTACTCTGCAGGACCTAATGAATAGGAACTTAGCTATCCATGCCTTCTTGGAGACAACGGAGTCATCTCCTCCTCTGGAGCATCAGAAAGGTGAGCATGAAGGAGATACAAGCCCAGGGGCTACTGTACTCCGGTCCATGAATCACCCCTTGCATGACTCGGAGTATGAAGAGGACTACATAGGGCATATTCAGTATTTAGCATCCTTGGTCGACTCAAAGGAAACAGAGCCAGTCTGGGATGAATATCCCGACGACGAGGAGTGGTGCAACCCCTTTCCAAAACAAGAATAGGAAATATTGGCAGTAGGAATCGAGGCAAATATGGAATACCCAGCCCTAAGGTGCCTCATGGAAGCACAGCAAGAAGAGCAGAGAATCTACTCCTCCAGCATGGTAGCATCACCATACAACCCCCCAGCTCATGAGGCCACTATGGGTCCTCTAGGCTACCCACCTACAAGGGCAGAATAAGGGCAGGCACCAACCCGACTACCTCAAAGTCCATTCACAAATACCAGATTCAGAAGAGATGAAAACAATGAACTCTGGAACCTTCCCTTAGCTCAACGAAAGGGAGGTTCATTGTTTGTTATCCCAACACAACTCGGTCGCTTTGATGATGTTTTCTCATGATGGGAATCCATCACCAAGAATCATGTCTCAACACAAGGCTTCACTGATGTGCGAGACAAGGTGGAATACATCGAGAATCTACTAGGAGAGATTAAGAAGGTGGCATGGATCCAATGGAAAATGAGCTACCCCGTCGAGTATGACGCATTACTAAGCACTGCGGACGACAGAGAAGGAACCCATAACATACTTTCCCAAATGAGGAGGGTGTTCTCTTTCGAGGATCCATCACAAGGATCCACTGTCATACAAGATGCAGCCTACAAAGACCTCGAAAGGTTATCCTATGAAAATGTTAAAGATTTGGTCAAATACATGAATGATTACATGTGTTTGGCCGCCAAAACTGGAAGGCTCTACACCGGACCAGAGCTATCAGAGAAATTTTGGCTAAAAATGCCTAGAGACCTCAGCAATAGAATCAAGGCCGCATTTGATGAAAAATACGCGAGCCTCACAGTAGGAGTTTTTCCACGAATATTATTCTCCTACAAATATCCGAAACAAGAGTGCAAGGATGCTGCTTTCCAGAGGTCCCTCAAGAACATATCCTTCTGTAGCCAAATCCCTATACCGGGATATTATCAAGAGAAGAAGTGCCTAGGCGTCAGGCGATCCCGAACTTACAAAGGCAAGCCCCATGACTCCCACGCCCGCATTGAAAAGAGGAAGCACTTAATAAGGAACAAGAAGTGCAGATGCTACCTCTATGGCGAAGAAGGGCATTTTGAGAAAGAATGCCCTAGCGAGCGACGAAACATCAGAAGAGTCACGTTATTTGAGCAACTGGAGCTACCAGAGGATTGTGACATCCTCTCAGTCCGGGAAGGGGAGGACCAAAGCGACGCCATCTTTAGCATTTCCGAAGGAGAAGATGACGAGGAACTCCACAGGTCTATCCAAACTCTTCGGATTATTAACGAATTTTTATGCATGCTTGGGCAGATTGATGGGGGATACAGACCCCAAATAAAAGTGACCGAGGAACAACAGAATTTGCAATCACACTTGGAGGAGCAATGAAGTTATATTTTCACCATAGTCCAGCGTGAGCACCTGCTGCAAGAGGCCAACCCTCCAGAGGGCGAGGATCCATTGCCCGGAATGCCTCACCACTTCCTACAATCTGTGTGGCCCGTATTACTACAATAAGTAGGTCGCGGTCACACCATCGCCACCGGCCCAATTCTTCCCGAATGATCTAATAGAGCAACAGAGCTACTACATCTCCTAGTGCTCTGGCGAAATTGAAAGGCTACGAAGGGAAGTAGAGTTCTACAAAAAACAGTATGAAGAACTCCTCATGGAAAAGGAATTGACTCGGGACTTCCAGCAACTAGGGCTCGGGGAGAAAGCGGAAATGACCAATGTACTGATTGGAGAAAATAACATCGTCGTAGCACAAGAAGCGCAAAGAGGACCAAAGTTAGTAAAGAGCATGCTTTACAACCTCAATGTGGACATAGAAATCCAGGGCATTCCAAGGTTCGCACTCAGGGCCATCTTAGACACAGGCGCAACCACCTGCTGTGTCGACCTGAGGTCAGTACCACCAGCGGCCTTAGAGGAAATAACCTATATGGTCCAATTCAGTGGGATAAACTCGCAACAAACAGCCAAGAAGAAGCTAAGACCGAGAAAGATGCTAATCGAGGGCAATGCTTTTCATATCCCTTACACTTACAGCTTCCCCATGACACTAAGGGATAACATTCAGATGATTATTGGGGCAAATTTCATCAGAGCAATGCAAGGCAGTGTACGAATAGAAGGTAATGTGGTCACGAATTATAAAAATTTGACTACAATTCATACGTTACCTATAGTGAACACAACCGCAGACATTGAGGAACTAGACCTCGAAGAAGAAGAATTCTTACAGATAAAAGAAATGGTGGCTTACTCCATAGGGCCCTCGCAGACAAAAGAATTAGGCCCACTTCTAAAGGAGCTACAAGAACAAGGATACATTGGGGAGAATCTCCTAAAATATTGGTCCAAGAATCAAATAACATTGCAAGCTGGACATCAAGAACCCAAACTTCATTATTGAAGATAGGCCAGTCAAGTAGCTTACACCTGTAGAGGAAATGTTGACCGCTAGAGGGGGGTGAATAGTGTCGTGTTAGTACATTGATGGAATTCATTCGTGCTTGTCTCTACAATCCTCGTTAGCGCACAGCGGAATAATAATAAAGCAATAACAAAATAGACAAACACACAATTACACAAGTATTTAATGTGGTTTAGAACCGAACGGTTCCTACTCCACGGATCAAGCTCTAAAGAGCTCTAGCGATATCAATCACACACCACTATGCAATAACTCCTTCTCGACACAAGTCGGAGGTGGAGAAATCTCTTACAATAGTTTACAACAATAAACTAAATACAACAAGCAAATACAATATGAAATATAACAAGAGATGCAAAGAAAACTTTACACAAAACTCTTTTAAATGTTTGATTGCTAGGTTGATCGAGTAGCTCTTTGAGACCCTGAATTGCAGTAGCAACTCGCTCCAAAACACCTCAAAGAACCTTGTTGATTTCCTCCTCCATGAGCTCCATTTAAAGCTTCTGCCTGGGCTGGAAATGGCCTATCAGTCAACTGATCGGTACCATCAGTCGACTGATGACACTATTATTGTGAGATAACGGTGTAATCTACACTAGAAAAATCCAACGGATAGGACATCAATCGACTGATCATGTCCATCAGTCGACTGATGGAGCCTTCACTCAATTAATAGCCCCAAAAGTCGAGTCAGACTCCATTATGTGCCTAAATTCTCGAGCACCATTCAACTGATCACATGATTAGTCGACTGCTCGAGCCAACAGTCGATTGCCCACATCTGACAGTCGACTGCTGGGACACTTCTCGCAGTCAAACCCTAGTTGACTCACACCAGTCGACTGCCATATGGCACCAGTCGACTGGCACACCTCAAACATAAGGTTTTAACCTCAAACATGAGGTTTAACCCAAGTATGGTGCCCCCATACTTGCTAGACCACCGGTAGCCTAGACCTAGGCCTTCTAGTGCCTATCGGATCCCTCCAAGTCATCCATGACTTGTTCATCCATACGCTAGCCTTCAGGTGCTTCCATCAGCTATGTCATGCTAACGGTGTCTACACCGCCAAGGCACATTGGGCTTACACAGCCAAGACTCCCGCTTGGACTTTACGCCACCAACCATTGGACTTATGCTACCAAAACTCCCGCTTGGACTTTACGCCACCAATATCAAACCCCTTGGACTTCTCAAATGCTAAGACTCAAGCTTGGACTTTCCCTTGTCAACCCATGTTGGACTTTTCCTTGCCAAGACCCATGCTTGGACTTTCCATGCCAAGTACTCAAGACTTGGACTTTTCCTTGACATGGTCAACCCTAGTCAACAATCAAAATCCCCCTCGAGTCAAACTCGAGTCCGATTAATCATAACCCGGGTCGATTGTATCAGCAATCTCCCCAAAACAATATCAGACATCAATGTCAAACATCAAAACATCGCTCGAGTCAAACTCGAGTCCGGTCAATTGTGACCTGGGACGATTGCATCAACAATCTCCCCCTTTTTGATGTTTGACAAAAACACATACCATTGAGTTAGAACACTAACTCAAATATCCTTACCAATTATCCCAAATTGGTAATTTCACTTTCTCTCCAATTCTCTGAATTGACAATTGATAGTATCAATTGATAACACTCTTCATAACATTCTCTCCCAAAACATTCTCCCCCTTTTTGACTAACATTAAAAAGGTTCTCTCCAAGAAGGTCAATGTCTCATGTCCCAATGAGATCTTACAATCTCCCCCTTTGTCCAAAAATGCCTAGGATGTCTACCATCTTCCTAGTGATAAGTCTCATATCACTCAAGAGAGGCAATCCTATATACTCTCCCAATTTCCAAATTGGGTATCTCAAAATTCCATTTTCCCTCTCATGAGAAAAAATACCATCCTTCATCCCTTGATGGATACCTCCCCCTAAAGGCTTGCTCCCCCTTGACCATTGCACCAACAATGTCCTTGGGAAGTCCCTAAGCCAATAGGAACTCTAAACCATCAAAAATAAGGTCTAAGGTTCAACATTGAACTTTCCAACCCCTTAAATTTGATACATCACCCTAACACCTCTCCTAATCCATATCTAATGAATTTCACCCTTAATAATGCTTCCCAAAGCATATCCTAGGGTTAGGAGTAGTTAGAGAACTTTACTATGGCTGAAAATGGGCTAAACAATTTTGTTTCTCCCAAAATCAGCTTGGCAGTCGAGTCCTTCAGAAATCAGTCGACTGCCTTGCACATCAGTCGGCTTCCACCAAGGGCAGTCGACTGATAACTGAAAATCTCAATTTTCAGTTATCAGAAATGAGATTTGAAAATTCATAAATAATTATATGTATATCGAAAAATCATGAAAAATCATACGTATAATACTTATGACTAATACAATGGGTGAAAAATGATAGAAAAATATTTTACCCATAAAATAGTGAAATTGACACAAAGTTCAAAACCATTGAAATTTTCAATGTTTTGGCCCTACTTTGTATCAACTTCATCAATGGTGATTGCTATCAAAATATAGAATTCACCAAGATTTTCTAAAAGGATTTTAAAATAATTTTGAAAACCTATATTGAATCATGTTCCTTGGGCTCGATGTACATGACTTGTACACAAGCTTTCCCAATGATCCACCTTTAATTAAAGATGAGTTTTAGTTCATCTAGATGCAAAAACTATGCACCTTGAACTTAACTCATATCCTAGCATCTCACATGTATCTAGGGTGTATAAATACATATACATGTCAATTTAATGTGAGATATTGGTTTTGTTCATCCTAATTTAGGGTTTCATGCATTTTCTAAGGCAACACTACTTGATTCCCTTATAAATGGGACTCCAAGTCATGCCATTGTCCTTAAATCAATTTTAATCAAATTAAATGCATGAATGATCATGGCATAACTGATAACATAAGTAAGCATGGCCAATGATCATGATGTTATGGCATATTATATAATCTAAAAACACATGACATTAAACTTTAATCCTAAACATGATCATGACATATTAAATGATTAAAAATAGATATGATGGATGACATGTTATATGGCAAACAAAGCATGATACATAAAATGTATAGGTATAATAATACCTAAAACTTAGTATTAATTGTCATTGATATAATTAAGTATATTTTGTCATATTGCTACTAATCTTCCAAGTGTCCCAAAAACCCAAAATGACACACTATGACCTCTAATCCTAAATTGTGCCAATTTAATTGATTTTTCATAATTCCAAAAATGTATTGGCACATCCTAAAATCTTTTAGGATCATAATATCAAATCTATTTCCAAGGTATCCATAACCTTGAAAATTACCGAAAGTGTCACTTTTACCATGGTTAGGTTAACTACCCTTCCATTTAAAGTTGGTACACCCTAAACCCATCTAGCGTGAATCGATCACGCTCTTACGAACCCAAAACCTATTTAAGCTCCTAGGGTTAATTAGGTATTCCTTAGGGATAACCTCCCTAGATACCTTTCTAATGACCCTTTTAGGCTTGTTAGCCTTGGTCATTTGGGTCTTTCCATGGTTAACTCTAGGGGTGACTCCCCTTGTAACCTTCTTGGTGGCTTCCCTAGGTTTCCTTGAAACCCTAACCACTAGGCACACACCTTGGTTACCCTTAGGGATGACTTCCCTAGTAACCTTGTCTTCCTAGACCTGGGTTTAGTTCCATAATCAAATGGAACATTATGATAAGTCTCCTTAGGCTTAGGTTTGTGACCCAAACCTTTCTTTCCCTTGGTTGACTCTTATCTCTTAGGCCCTAGGTGTTGACTCTTGGACCTAGACCCTTGACTTTGATCATTTGACCCTTTTATTTGGTTTTGCATAATCTTAAGGGTCTTCTCAAGTTTCTCAAGTCTTGACCTCAAGGCTTGATTTTCTAATTCTAATTGTTCAATTTTTGATTTTTCATCTATTCTTTGGACATTTTTTTTCCTAGGCATATGCCTAGTCCATTTAGGGTTGATGCCTAGGTGATCTTTGTTAGGATCTTTGTAATGGCTAGAGGGGGGTGATTAGCCTTTCTTTGTTTCTACAAGAATGTTAGCGGAAGCAATACAAATACAAATAAGAATACAAATAAGAAAACAATGAAAGCAATGCTAACACCCGATGTATGTGGTTCGGAGATTACGCTCCTACTCCACGGTAATCCGTAAGGTGGATTAGCCCTAGCCAAGCTTCACTAAATCTCCTTTGGATGAACCAAGGTGGAGAAACCTTGTTTTACAATGCACTCCTCTTCTTTACAATGATAGAAGATTAAGACTCTAGAAGAGGAGGTTTAGAATCACACAAATACTTGGAGAAAGCTTGGTGAGCACAAGAGTATAGTTAGGAATAATAGCACTAGCTTCACCAAGCTCCCCAAGGCCCCTTCTTATAGAAAAGGGGTTGTTTTTCCCATTGGGCTTCGATCAGTCGACTGATGCTCACCATCAGTCGACTGCCGCCGAAGCCAACGACTTCTAAACAAGCAGATCCGCGGAGATACGTAGCCACAATTTCCAACAGCCAAGTGATCAGTCGAATGATCCCTCCATCAGTCGACTGATGGAGTGATCAGTCGAGTGATCGTAGGCCGCAGTCGAGTGCGACTACATTCTGTGCTCGTATTTGCATTGATCAGTCGACTGCCACTGTTGGCAGTCGACTGATTGCAACATCAGTCGACTGCCACTGTCAAAGCAGTCGACTGATGGTCAGGGTTTCACCCTGACTCAGTCGAGCACCTGACCAGTCGACTGATACATCGTATCAGTCGACTGATACTCATCAAGTATGAGTAATTCACACTTGATTTTACACCCTAGACCTAGACTCAACCTTCTAGCTCCTCATTAAGCCTTGCGCCTCCAGGATCCCTCCGAGTCCGCGACTTGTTCATCCTTTGCGCTTTGCTTCCAAGAGCTTCCTTCGGTTTCGTCATATCTTGGGTTGCCAAATGCTTGGACTTTACGCCGCCAAGACTACAAGCTTGGACTTATGCTGCCAAGACCTTACTTTGGACTTCCTTTGCCAAGGTTCACTTGGACTTTACGCTGCCAAGACTGCAAGATTGGTCTTACGTTGCCAAGTCCATCCCTTGGACTTCCTTTTCCAAGATCATACTTGGTCTTCCTTTGCCAATGGTTCACTTGGACTTTACGCTGCCAAGACTACAAGCTTGGTCTTATGCTGCCAAGTCCGTCCCTTGGACTTACCTTGCCAAGATCATACTTGGACTTCTCTTTTACCAAGTCTTCATCCTTGGATTTTCCTGTCACTTAAACATGTTCATAATTAGATCACTAAGCATTGCCTAACTTAGATGATTATCCAAACATCAAAACATATAAATGCTTGGGGCATTGTTGCACCAACAATCTCCCCTTTTTTGATGTTTGGCAATCACTTAAGTTAGGTCTTTACATAATCATAATATGAAATCTAACTTAAACATCCCTTCTCCCCCTTTGACACGCATCAAAAAGAGAAGGATTTATAAATTTCAAGAAAGAATTAAAGTTGTTGTATCTTGGACTAAGGTATAAAATTGATATTAAACTCCTCCTTAATTCAAGATATGCTTCATGATGTGTGAATAACATTGGAAGCAAAGCATACAAAAGTTAAGAAAGTTAAGTCCTAACTTTGCACCAACAATGTAAGTTTGGGGATGAAAAAGATATATTTTATGACACTCCCCCTAAAACACTGCATTAAACAGTCCTAAAAATTTGTTTATACTCAATATTATCATGCTATAGTTTTAGGACATCAAAGATACACTGAATATCAGAGAATGGAGCTATTTATCAGAAAATACAGTGTATCAGTCGACTAGTTTCTGAACCAGTCGACTGCTAGGCCTGAAATCTGAATTTCAGCCTTTTCATCCCAACTTCAGAAATGCGGTAGAAATTCCAGAAATCTTGAAAAATCATAAAATTTTGCGTACATATTTCTGGAATCATACTTTATTAAGGAAAAATAGATTAAAAAATATATGTTTTCCAGATTTCAAGATTGATACAAACTTGGAACCTAACAAAAGTTCTAAAGATTTTGCAAACTTGTATCACTTTTGTGTTCCACTTGAAAACTGTTTTTCAAACTATGATAAATATAGTTTAAAATATATATGATTTGGAATTTCCAACCATGTTCTTAGAGCTATGTATTCATTACTTGAATACAAGCCTTCCCAATGATTGGTCTATAAGGTATTCATGTCTCTAGGTGTGTCATTGGCTCATAGTAATGCATCATAACAAGCATGATGAGCCAAGTACACCTTCCCTATCATCTCACATATTTCTAAATGTCTCAATACAAAAATCAAGGTTTCTTAAGGCTTTTTGTGAGATGCATCAAGGTATAAGGCTAACATATGAATATGGGATCATGCAAACCTAGACTTTTACTCTACAAAGCACATACCAAGCTCTCTCCTTAATGATGAAAATTCGGTTTTGGGAAGAGCTTTGGTGAAGATATCGGCAAGGTTAGACTTAGATTCTACATAATTAAGTTAAATGTCCCCTCTTGCCACATGATCTCTTATGAAGTGATGTTTCACTTCAATGTGCTTGGTCCTAGAGTGATGTACCGGATTTTTGATCAAGTTGATGGTACTCACATTGTCACAATAAACTTTAATGTTAGAGTAGTGTAGCTCATAGTCCACAAGAGTATGTCTCATCCAAAGTAATTGAGCTACACAACCACCCATAGCCACATATTTGGCTTCGGTGGTTGATAAAGCAACACAATGTTGCTTCCTACTACTCCAACTAACTAGGGAAGACCCAAGAAATTGGCATCCACCACTAGTACTCTTCCTATCCAATTTGCAACCGGCATAATCGGAATCGGTATAACCAAGCAACTCAAAGGACCTAGTCCTAGGATACCAAAGTCCTACATTTAGGGTGCCTTTAATGTATCTTAAAATTCTCTTAACGACTACTAAATGTAATTCTTTGGCACAAGATTGGTATCTTGCACACATACCTACCGCAAATAAGATATCGGGTCTACTAGCGGTTAGATATAGTAGGATACCAATCATACTCCTATAGAGTTTAAGATCAATTGATTTACCATCATGATCACTATCTATTCTAGTGCTAGTGGTCATAGGAGTGGTTACAATTTTGGCATTTTCCAAACCAAATTTCTTGATCATTTCATTTGTATATTTGGTTTGATAAATATGAATACCTTCATTGGTTTGTTTGACTTGTAACCCTAGGAAAAAGTTGAGCTCTCCAACTAAACTCATTTCAAATTCATTTTCCATGTTTTTTATAAAGTCTTGAAGAAGATCATCATTTGTTAACCCAAAAATAATGTCATCAACATATATTTGGGCTATAAAGATATCCTTTAATGTTGACTTTATAAACAAGGTTTGATCTACTTGGCCTCTCCTAAAATCCTTAGAAATTAAGAAAGATGACAATCTTTCATACCATGCCCGGGGAGCTTGTTTTAACCCATATAATGCTTTCCTAAGCTTATATACATGGTTTGGATAATCTATGTTCTCAAACCCGGGTGGTTGCTCTACATATACTTCCTCCTTAATATAACCATTTAAGAATGCCGATTTAACATCCATTTGGTAAAGTTTAAATCCCATATAGGAAGCATACCCTAAGAGAATTCTAATAGATTCCAATCTAGCAACCGGGGCATAAGTCTCATCATAGTCAAGCCCCTCAACTTGATTGAATCCCCTAGCAACCAACCTAGCCTTATTTCTAGTGATATTTCCTTGGTCATCTAGCTTATTCCTAAAGACCCATCTGTTAGGGCAATCTCTTGCCGTAATATGGTTTTGATGGTGTGGCAAAGGGTTTAAGTTAGTTTGATATGTTGATGTGATATGTGCGTTGAAGTTGTGCAGGACTTAGTAATTCGCACATGGAGCCGTGGCGAGTTTCACATCTCATGACTCGTGCCTTGAGTCGGTGAAGGATAGCTTTGCGGAAGCCGTGCGCTTGGAGCATCCGAGGGACCGCCGGACGAGAAGCTTGGAGTGAAGCCGGAGGAAGTAGACTTCGAGGCAAGAGGCGAAGGAGCATTGCAGTCGTGCGCTGATCTTTGCCGCCGAGGGACGTGGAGAACGAAGAGAACCGGCGAGGGACTCGAGAGATGAGTGAGCGATTGTAACCGGGAAGGGTAGCTCTTAGGTGAAACTTGGCCCATTTGGCCAAGTGTCGGATGGGTTTTCGACACCACTCGATGCCATGTCATGGCGGCGGCCGATCGCTCGAGTCAGTGAGTTCGGGTATATCGATCGATGGATTGGCGCCGATCGCATACGTGGGCGTCATCCAAGACCATCGATCGCCGCGGCGTGATCGATCAATAGGGTTTCGGCCGAGAACCATTCGTAGCCGATCGGGCGATCGACTACGGAAGCGACGATCGTGATGAGGTCCATCACGATCGCCAAGAGTTCCGTTGGACTACAGCGGTCGGGATCCGTGTTCGGAGGCGTTGTAGTGACGACGATCGACCGCCAAGCGTGATCGTGATGGCGCCCAACGGGAAGAAAATAGCCCTCTCTATAAAAAGGGAGGGTGTAAGCCTTTGAGAGGCTAATGCTTATGCTCCAAGTGATCTTCCTAGTGCCCCACAAGCTCTAAACTCTTCTTACTCGCTTTTACTCTATTCTATTTGTAAGAAGAGTGATCTTGATTGTAAAGGTTACCTCCACCTAGCTTGGTGCAAAGGAGAGACCATTTAGTGGATTGGTTAAGCGGAGTGATTCACCGAGGACGAATCGAGGATCGTGGATTAGCGGCGTAGCCGTGAACCACGTTACATTCTTTGTTAGCGTTTGTTTTCTCGTATTTCTATTTGCTTGTCTTTATTAGTCTTCCGCTTGCGCTAATTAGTTTTGTAGACGAGCAAATACCGGCATCCAAACGAAAAGGGCTATTCACCCCCCTCTAGCCGGCCAACCGATCCCCTACAAGTGGTATCAGAGCTGAGGAAAGCTTGTCGAGGACTAACCGCCACAACAAGCAACTTTTAAAATGGCTGGCTCCAACATCCATCCTCCGAAGTTTGAAGGAGAATTCGCTTGGTGGAAGAAGCGAATGGAGGTATTTTTCGAAATGGATTTTGACATTATGATTACAATGGAATCCAGTTTCGTTTTGCCTAGGGATGAAGAGGGGAAGCCAATAGAGAAATCTAGGTGGACCAAAAGGCAAAGGGAAGAGCACCTTGCAAATTCAAAAGTCAAGCATCATCTCTTCAATGTGCTCCCCAACAAGAAATCAACCGAATAGGAGAATGCCTAAGCACCAAGGAGATGTGGGAGAAGCTAATTGAGCTTCATGAAGGCACATCCGAGGCAAAGCTAGCAAGGAGAGATCTCCTCCGCTCCCAACTATCCAACATCAAATTAGAAAAGGGAGAAAAGGTAATTTCTTTGCATTCTAGATTCAAAGAAATTTTAAATGGACTAACAAGTGTAGGTGAGAATCTATCAAACCGGGACATGCTCATGAAGGCTATAGATGCCTTTCCCCGGTCCTCAAAGTGGAGCTCCATGGTGGATTCGTTCTACATCTCCAAGAACTTAGAAGTAAGTACCTTGGAGGAATTTTTCTCAACAATGGAGCTCCATGAAACTAGGCTTGAGGGAATACAAGAGGAGCCTAGAATTCAACCCTCAAGAGGAGTAGCATTGTTGGCAAATAAGGGGAAGAAGAAGATGGAAATCACCTCCTCCTCCGATGACGAAGCATCTTCCTCCTCCTCCATGGATAGCACCGAAGAAGCCTACATGGTAAGGAAGGTGAGGCATGTATTTAAGAATTTTAGATTTGATAAATCTAATGATAGGAATAGAAGACCAAGGGGGAAGGTCATATGCTATAATTGCCAAGGAGAGGGACACATAAGGGACAATTGTCCCCTCCTAAACAAAAGCAAAGAAGAGAAGAAAAAGAAAGAAGAGAAGAGGAAGAAGAAGAAGGGGAGCAAGAGAAAGGAAGAAGAAAAGAAGGCAAAAGAAAAGGAGAAGGCCAAAGCATTCAAGGCCAAGACATGGGATGATCCTTCCTCATCCTCCTCATCATCATCGGATGAGGAGAATGCCTTTGTCACCAATTTGGCCTTGATGGCCTTTGATGACTTGGATTGCTCTTCCTCCGAAAATGAAGGATCAAGCTCAAGAGGAGAGAGCTCAAGTGAAGGGGGAGCTTCTACATCCTCCTCATCCGAAGAAGAAGAAGAAGATATGGAAACTATGGTAGCAGCTTCTCCTAAGAAAATAGTTTCCATAATTTCTAGTTTAACTAAGGACTTATTTGGAATGAAAAAGAAAAATAAAAGCATGCTTAATCAAATTAAGGCTTTGGAATATAAGCTAGAAAATGCATGTTTAAATAATAATGATACCTCTTCTTGCCATGATGATGCATGCTCACATGATTATATGCCTTTGGATGTTAATGATGCATGCATAGAGGAAAATAGGGCATTAAGGGAAAAGGTAGATTATTTAACCAAAGCCCTAGAAAAATTTACAATTGGCTCCAACACCTTAAAAATGATCTTAGGGAGCCAAAGAGCTAGTTTCAACAAGAAAGGCCTAGGATACAAAGAAAAGAAAAATGAAAAGGCCTATAGATGCCTAATAGCTAGGGGACAAGATAAAAAGAAAGTAATTGCTAGGAAATGGATCCCCAAGGAGTATTTAGTGAACCCAATAGGAAAGAATTTATTTTGGGTTCCAAAATCCATCCTTAAGGGTTAGAATAACCCTAGGGTAGTCAACCACATGGTCCTAACCTATATCATATTTTGGTTGACTTAGGATGACGGGACAACTTTTTTTTGATAGTGTTGGGTGATGATAACGTGCACATAAATAGGTAATAATGCTTAAATCATGATGATTAATGTAATTGCTATGTATGTTTTAAATCATGATTTATGATTTTGATATTTGGCATGTTATCATGAGAAATAGGGTTGAATCATGCTTTAGGTGATACTTTGTTTATTACAATGATATAATACCTAATGCATGGTTATAATTTGATGAAAACATGTATTTCATGATCATAATGTAGAATTAATTGATATATGTCATTATGATCATGTAGGATGTTAGGTTGATACTTAACCTTGATAGAATTGCATGAATATATTGGTTAAGTATATACAAATACCCCCTAGGATACATCTCACACTCACTATAGGCTACCTTGATTGCAAACTTAGCATGGGTGAGATGTTAGGATGATACAAATGTCCACTAATGCCTATGGCATTTAGATGGTCATTTAAAGAATCAACATAGCAATAATAGACCAATCATGGGGAAGACTTATGTTTAATTCATAGACATATTGCCCAAAGATCATGGTTGGATATTTCATATGTTTTCAAAACAATTTCTTACCTTAAAATACATGTATTCATGTTTTGAAACAATTGGATGCAAAACTAGGTAGCTAACTTGATACTAGAATGATAAAAAACCTAGTGGTTTTTAGAGCTTTTGGATTTTTGGCAAAAACAAGAAAATATAATGAGTTTTCATGAAAAACTATTTTTCATTGATAGATATACTTAAAAGAAATATGTTCCCCAAATTTCATGATTTTTCAAATTTTCTGGAATTTATAATGCATTTCTGAAATTCGTCCAGAAAATCAAAAATCCGGATTCCTTTGTGCCAGTCGACTGTCATACTGATAGCAGTCGACTGGTGGCCTGTAAATCAGAACATTGAAGGCCGAATTCAGTTTGTAAACCAACAAGTGGTACCCAATTTTAAATCAACTTGTCATATTTTCCCTCTTTATACTTGATGTCATGAGCTTATAACTTAGTGTTAATCTTTTTGATGGTGTCAAAGGGGGAGAAATAAGTATGTTTAAGTTAATTACTTTAGGGGGAGAAATATATTTTAGGGGGAGAAATATATGATAGGGGGAGAAAATTTGCATAGAGAGTTTCATGGATTAAGGGGGAGTTGCATGTTGCTATATCATGTTTATCTTTACATGCTTTCTTACCTTAGAATTTATATCAAATGTTTTTACCTAACTTAAACGGATTGCCACACATCAAAAAGGGGGAGATTGTTAGGGCAATCTCTTGCCGTAATATGGTTTTGATGGTGTGGCAAAGGGTTTAAGTTAATTTGATATGTTGATGTGATATGTGCGTTGAAGTCGTGCAGGACTTAGTAATTCGCACATGGAGCCGTGGCGAGTTTCACATCTCATGACTCGTGCCTTGAGTCGGTGAAGGATAGCTTTGCGGAAGCCGTTCGCTTGGAGCATCCGAGGGACCGCCGGACGAGAAGCTTGGAGTGAAGCCGGAGGAAGTAGACTTCGAGGCAAGAGACGCGAAGGAGCATTGCAGAGTCGTGCGCCTGATGCTGCCGAGGGACGTGGCCGAGAACGAAGAGAACTTCGAAGGCGAGGGACTCCGAGAGATGAGAGTGAGCGATTGTAACCCGGGGAAGGGTAGCTCTTAGGTGAAACTTGGCCATTTGGCCAAGTGTCGGATGGGTTTTCCCGACACCAGTCGACTGTCATGTCATGGCAGTCGACTGCTCTGAGTCGAGTGAGTTCGACTGGTATACGATCGATCGGATTAGGCAGCGATCGCCACATACGTGGGCGGTCGATTGCCAAGAAAGACCATCGATCGGCCAAGGCGCAATGATCGGTGATCAATAGGGTTTCGCCAGAGCCGTTAAAGCCGCGTAGGCGATGACTACGGAGGGCGATCGATCGAGAGGTCCATCACGAGCCAAGAGTTCCGTTGGACTACAACGGTCGGGATCCGACGTGTTCGGAGGTTATGCGCCAAGGGCGGCAATGATCGATGGCGGCCAACGGGAAGAAAACAGCCCTCTCTATAAAAAGGGAGGGTGTAAGCCTTTGAGAGGCTAATGTTTATGCTCCAAGTGATCTTCCTAGTGCCCCACAAGCTCTAAACTCTTCTTACTCGCTTTTACTCTATTCTATTTGTAAGAAGAGTGATCTTGATTGTAAAGGTTACCTCCACCTAGCTTGGTGCAAAGGAGAGACCATTTAGTGGATTGGTTAAGCGGAGTGATTCACCGAGGACGAATCGAGGATCGTGGATTAGCGGCGTAGCCGTGAACCACGTTACATTCTTTGTTAGCGTTTGTTTTCTCGTATTTCTATTTGCTTGTCTTTATTAGTCTTCCGCTTGCGCTAATTTGTTTTGTAGACGAGCAAATACCGGCATCCAAACGAAAAGGGCTATTCACCCCCCTCTAGCCGGCCAACCGATCCCCTACACCATCTTGTAGTAATTATGGTGCAATCATTGGGTCTAGGTACTAACTCCCATACTTGACTCCTTTCAAATTGAGTCAATTCATCTTGCATTGCCAAGATCCAATCCGGATCATGTAATGCATCATTGATCGATTTGGGCTCAATTTGTGAAATAAGAGCAACTTGACTAGTAGGAGGTCTATGAAATGACCTAGTTCTTACTCCTTGAGATATATCTCCTACTACTTGGTCAAGTGGATGATCTTGATGAATTCTTAGGGTTCTAGAAGGGGTTTCAAATTGATCATTGTTATCTTCCACCCTTCTTTCATCATCGGAATCTCCTTTTCCTCCCCCTTGATTATTACCCCTTATGGTCAAATTTTGAAGTTTTTGGGTAATGTCTTGATTATTGTCATTAATATCCTTATCAATGGAGGACTTTCTAGGGTAGGTACTAGTGGTTTCATCAAATTGAACATTGGAGGACTCCTCAATCCCTTGGGTTCTCTTATTGTAGACTCTATATCCTCTACTTGTGGATGAGTATCCAACTAGGATTCCCTCATCCGCTTTGGATTCAAATTTTCCTAAGTTATCTTTGGTGTTTAAAATATAAACTTTACATCCAAAGACTTTGAAATAATGAATTGTGGGAATAGTCCCATTCCATAATTCAAATGGTGTTTTTTCTAAAAACCTATGGATTTGAACCCTATTTTGGATATAGCAAGCGGTATTAACCGCTTCCGCCCACAAGTAGCTAGGTAGAGAATATGCATTAAGCATAGTCCTAGCCGTCTCTTGTAGGGCACGATTTCTCCTTTCCACCACCCCATTTTGTTGGGGTGTTCTAGGACAAGAGAACTCATGCTTGTACCCTTGCTCTAAATAAAATTGTGAAAATTTTGAATTCTCAAATTCACCACCATGATCACTACGGATCCGGTTGATTTTGAGACTCTTTTCATTTTCAACCCTTTTACTAAATCCTATGATTATTTCTAAGGTATCATCTTTATGTTTCATAAAGTAGACCCAAGTATACCTAGAAAAATCATCTACTATAACTAAACAATATTTGCTACCATTTAAAGAAGGAGTACTATGGCAATCAAATAAGTCAAGATGCAATAGTTCTAATGGTAAGGAAGTATTTGTTAAGGTTTTACCTTTGTGTGATGCTCTTGTTTGTTTTCCTTCTTGGCATGCATCACACAATTTGTTCTTGACATACTTGATCTTTGGTAGCCCTTTGACCAACTCCATCTTGGCTACCTTGGCTATGTTTTTCATGTTGATGTGCCCCAATCTCCTATGCCATAGCCAACTTTCTTCTTCTTTTGCAATAAGACACTTAGTAGAAATGTTAGAAGCATATGAAAGATCAACATAATAGATATTTGACTTCCTATATCCAACTAACATACAATCATTTAATTCCTTGTGTCTAATCATGCATTTAGAGGATTCAAAAGAAACATGATAGTTTGCATCACAAAGTTGACTAACACTTAATAAATTAAATTTCATATTTTCAACTAGTAAAACTTTGTGAATGACAATTTTGGGGGATACCTCAATTGTACCTCTACCTAATATCTTGAGTTTTCCACTATTTCCAAAAGACACCGCTCCCTTCTTCACATACTTAATTGTGGAGAACTTGCTCGCATCCCCGGTCATGTGTGTTGAGCAACCGCTATCCACAATCCAGAAACCTTGCTCACCTACCTAAATCACATGAAAAACACAAGCTTTTGGTACCCAAACATTTGGACCAGTAGCATTAAGTAAAAACTTCTTAGGTACCCATGCTTTCTTGACTTTACCCTTAATGGTTGCTTTCCTACTAATCAATGAAATATAGGCAACTTCTTTTTCTTTTGGCTTATATCCTATACCATCCTTATTGTAAACGGCTCTTTGTTGGCTAAGGATCATGTCAAGATATTTTGAGCCATTTGTAAATTTCTCTAGACATGCCTTTAACTCACTAACCTCATCCTTAAGTTTGTCATTCTCTTCCTTAAGTATGCAAGAGTCAACATGTGAAGGTTTTTCATTCCTAATGACCTTTAGTTCTACCTTCATGCTTTTAACCTTAGATTTAGACTTATCTAGAGCCTCTTTAAGATAAGCAATTGATTTATAAAGAAACTTAACTTTGGGATAGTTCATTACCTCATCGTCACTAGATGACGATTCATCACTTGAAGAATCTTCTTCTTGGCTTGATGTACCGGAGTCATCTCCTAGGGCCATGAGTGCCACATGGCGTGTGATGTGGAAAAGCTCATCATCGGAGGAAGAATCTTCAACACTTGGTGTGTCCCATGTGGTTTGAGCCACCATGGCCTCCTTCTTCTTCTTCTCCTTCTTGTCCTTCTTTTTCTTTTCTTTTTCCTCCTTCTTCTTTAGCTCCGAGAAATTTGGCTTTATGTGCCCCTTCTTATTGCAAGCATGGCAAATCACATTATTATTAAAATTTGAATTACCACTAATTTTACCTCTTGAAGAATGAGACCCCTTCCTTGCTTCTCTATTCTTGAATTCCTTTGATTTTCTATAGAGTTTCTTGACAAAGTTGGCCATCTCGCTAGACGAGTCTCCATCACTACTTGAGTCATGCTCCGATTCGGATGATGATGATACTTCTTTCCTTTCTTTCTTCTTCTTTTCCTTCTTTTCAACAAATAGAGCTAAACCCTTTTCCTTAGAAGACATATTAGTTTTCTCATGCAATTCAAATTCACAAAATAATTCATCAATTTTAATTTGAGAGAGATCCCTAGTTACTTTAATAGCATCAACTATAGAAGTCCATAGAGAATTTCTAGGAAATGCTTGAAGTATGTATCTTACCAAATCCTGGTTGTCAACTCGCTCGCCTATGATATGGAGTCCATTCACAATCTCCTTGAACCTTCCATGCATTTGGCTTACGGTTTCATGCATCTTCATTTGGAAGGCTTGAAGTGTTAGGGCAATCTCTTGCCATGATTAGGTTTTGATGTGTGTGGCAAAGGGTTTAAGTTAGTTTGTTATGTTGATTTGATATGTGCGTTGAAGTCGTGCAGGACTTAGTAATTCGCACATGGAGCCATGGAGAGTTTCACATCTCATGACTCGGTCCTTGAGTCGGTGAAGGATAGCTTTGCGGAAGTCGTGCGCTTGGAGCATCTGAGGGACCGCCGGACGAGAAGCTTGGAGTGAAGCCGGAGGAAGTAGACTTCGAGGCAAGATACGCGAAGGAGCATTGCAGAGTCGTGTGTCTGATGCTGCCGAGGGACGTGGCCACGAACGAAGAGAACTTCGAAGGCGAGGGACTCCGAGAGATGAGAGTGAGCGAATGTAAGCCGGGAAGGGGGTAGCTCTTAGGTGAAACTTGGCCATTTGGCTAAGTGTCGAATGGGATTTCCCAACACCAGTCGACTGTCATAGAATGGCAGTCGACTGCTCTTAGTCAAACGTGGTTCGACTGGTATTCGACTGAGTGTCTTTGAGGTCGTGATCGGCGCCATATGGGCGATCAGCTGCCAAGACCATCGATCGTGATGAAGCGGCGATCGGTAGTCGAAGGGTTTTGGCCAGAATCGCTCGTGGCCGTAGGCGTCGACTACGGAGGCAAATCGATGAGGTCAATGATCATTGCCAAATGTTCCGTTGATCGCATCGGGATCCGACATGTTCGAGGCTATTGTAATCGCGCGATCATTGCCGAGGCGCCGATCGGTAGTGGCGCGGGAAGAAAAGCCTCCTCTCTATAAAAAGAGAGGGTGTGGAGCTTTGGGGGGCTAATGCTCTTCCTCCAAACGACCATCCAAGTGCGCCACAAGCTTTAAACTCTTCTTACTTGCTTTTACTCCATTCTTATTGTAAGAAGAGTGATCTTGTTTGTAAAGGTTACCTCCACCTAGCTTGGTGCAAAGGAGAGACCAATAGTGATTGTCTTTGAAGGAGTGATTCACCTTGGACGAATCGGACCGTGGATTAGCGGCGTAGCCGTGAACCACGTTATACCATCGTGTTAGCATTTATTTTATTGTTTATATTTTGCTTTGTCTATTTGTATTTGTATATTCCGCTTGCGCTAATATTTTGTAGACGAGCAATTTATGACATTCATCGTAAGAGGGCTATTCACCCCCCCTCTAGCCGGCCATTTCGATCCCCTACAAGTGGTATCAGAGCAAGGTTGCTTGTCACCGGACTAACCGCCGCAACAAGCTCTACATCAAAAATGGTCGGCTCAAACATTCATCCACCGAAGTTTGAAGGGGAATTCGCTTGGTGGAAGAAGCGAATGGAGGTATTTTTCGAAACGGATTTTTATATCATGATTACAATGGAATCCGGTTTCGTTTTGCCTAGGGATGAAGAAGGGAAGCCAATAGAGAAATCTAGGTGGACCAAAAAGCAAAGGGAAGAGCACCTTGCAAACTCAAAAGCCAAGCACCATCTCTTCAATGTGCTCCCCCAACAAGAGATCAACCGAATTAGAGAATGCCTAAGTGCCAAGGAGATGTGGGAGAAGCTAATTGAGCTTCATGAAGGTACATCCGAGGCGAAGCTAGCAAGGAGAGACCTCCTCCACTCCCAACTCAACAACATTAAACTAGAAAAGGGAGAAAAGGTAATTTCCTTACATTCTCGTTTCAAGGAAATTATAACCGGTTTGTCAAGTGTAGGTGAGAAGCTATCAAACCGGGATATGGTTATGAAGGCTATAGATGCCTTTCCGCGATCTTCAAAATGGAGCTCCATGGTGGACTCATTTTATATCTCCAAGAATTTAGAAGTAAGCACCTTGGAGGAATTCTCTCAACCATGGAGCTTCATGAAACAAGGCTTGAAGGTATACAAGGAGAGCCTAGAATCCAACCTTCAAGGGGAGTAGCATTGTTGGCAAACAAGGGGAAGAAGAAGATGGAAATCCCCTCCTCCTCCGATGATGAAGCATCCTCATCCTCCTCCATGGATAGCATGGAAGAAGCGTATATGGTAAGGAGGGTAAGGCGTGCTTTAAAAGGTTTTAGATTTAATAAATCTAATGATAGGAATAGAAGACAAAGGGGGAAAATCATTTGCTACAATTGCCAAGGAGAGAGACACATAAGGGATAATTGTCCCCTCCTAAACAAGAGCAAGGAAGAAAAGAAGAAGAAAAAGGGGAGCAAGAAGAAAAAGGAAGAGGAGAAGAAAGCAAAGGAAAAGGGAAAGGCCAAGGCATTCAAAGCAAAGACTTGGGACGACCCTTCCTCCTCATCTTCATCATCATCCGAGGAAGAAAATGCATTCGTCACCAACCTAGCATTGATGGCATTTGACAACTTGGATTGCTCCTCCACCGAAAATGAAGAATCAAGCACAAGTGGAGAGAGCTCAAGTGAAGGGGGAGCCTCCTCATCCTCCTCATCCGAAGAAGAAGAGGACATGGAAACTATGGTAACCAATCTTTCACCTAGTAAAATAGGTTCTATGATTTCTAGCTTAACTAAGGATTTATTTAGAGCAAAGAAGAAAAATAAGAGCATGTTAGATCAAATTAAGGACTTAGAAAATAAGTTAGAAAAAGCATGCTTAAATGAAAATGAAAATATTTCTTCTTGCCATGATAATGATGCATGCTCACATGAATATATGCCATTTAATGTTAGTGATGCATGCATGGATGAAAATAGGGCTTTAAGAGAGAAAGTAGATTATTTAACCAAAGCCCTAGAAAAGTTTACAATTGGCTCAAACACCTTGAACATGATTATAGGGAAACAAAGAGCTAGCTTCAATAAGAAAGGCCTAGGATACAAAGAAAAGAAAAATGAAAAGGCCTATAAATGTCTAATTGCTAGGGGACAAGATAAGAAGAAGGTAATTTCTAGGAAATGGATCCCCAAGGAGTATCTAGTGAACCCCATAGGCAAGAACTTATTTTGGGTTCCAAAATCCATCCTTAAGGGTTAGGATAACCCTAGGGTAGTCAACCATATGCAATTGACCTATATCATATTTTGGTTGACTTAGGATGGCGGGACAACATTTTTAAATAGTGTTAGGTGATGATAACGTGCCTATAAATAGTTAATAATGCTTAAATCATGATGATTAATGCAATTGCTATGTATGTTTGCAATCATGATTTATGATTTGGCATATCATCATGAGAAATAGGTTAAATCATGCCTTAGGTGATATTTTGCTTATAATCATGATATAATACCTAATGCATGATTATAATTTGATGAATACATGTATTTCATGATCATAATGTAGAATTAATTGATATATGCCTTTATGATCATGAGGATTGTTAGGTTGATACTTAACCTTGATAGAATTGTATGAATATAATGGTTAAGTATCTACAAATACCCCCTAGGATGCATCTCACACTCACCATAGGCTACTTTGATTGAAAACTTAGCATGGGTGAGATGTTAGGATGATACAAATGTCCACTAATGCCTATGGCAGCATTTAGATGGTCATTTAAAGTATCAAAATAGCAATAATAGACCAATCATGGGGAAGGCTTATGTTTAATTCATAGACATATTGCCCAAAGATCATGGTTGGATATTTCATATGTTTTCAAAACAATTTCTTACTTTAAAATCTATGTATTCATGTTTTGAAACAATTGGATGCAAAACTAGGTGGTAAACTTGATACTAGAATGATCAAAAACCTAGTGATTTTTATAGCTTTTGGATTCTTGGCAAATACATGAAAATATGGTGATTTTTCATGAAAAACTATTTTTCACTGATGAAGAACCTTACAAGAAATATGTTCCCCAAATTTCATGATTTTTTGAATTTTCTGGAATTTTTAATGCATTTCTGAATTTCACCCCGAAAATCAGAATTCCTGAAAACAGTGTGCCAGTCGACTGGTAGTCTGAACCAGTCGACTGGTGACCTGATATTCCGAATAGTAAAGGCTGATTTCAGGTTTTAAAACAATTTTTGGAATTTTCCTCCTATTAGACTTGATGTCATGAGTTTATAACTTAGTGTTAATCATTTTGATGATGTCAAAGGGGGAGAATTGATTATGTTTAAGTAAATTATGATAGGGGGAGAAAATTTGTATGGGGAGTTTCATGGATTAAGGGGGAGGTGCATGTTGCTATATCATGTTTATGTTTACATGCTTTCTTACATTAGAAATTTTTATCAAATATTTTTACCTAACTTAAACGGATTGCCACACATCAAAAAGGGGGAGATTGTTAGGGCAATCTCTTGCCATGATTAGGTTTTGATGTGTGTGGCAAAGGGTTTAAGTTAGTTTGTTATGTTAATTTGATATGTGCGTTGAAGTCGTGCAGGACTTAGTAATTCGCACATGGAGTCGTGGCGAGTTTCACATCTCATGACTCGGTCCTTGAGTCGGTGAAGGATAGCTTTGCGAAAGTCGTGCGCTTGGAGCATCCGAGGGACCATCGGACGAGAAGCTTGGAGTGAAGCCGGAGGAAGTAGACTTCGAGGCAAGAGACGTGAAGGAGCATTGCAGAGCCGTGCATCTGATGCTGCTGAGGGACGTGGTCGCGAACGAAGAGAACTTCGAAGCCGAGGGACTCTGAGAGATGAGAGTGAGCGAATGTAACCCGAGAAGGGGGTAGCTCTTAGGTGAAACTTGGTCATTTGGCTAAGTGTCGGATGGGATTTCCCGACACCAGTCGACTGCCATGGAATGGCAGTCGACTGCTCTTAGTTGAACGTGGTTCGACTCGTATTCGGCCCGAGTGTCTTTGAGGCCAGCGATCGACTACCATATGGCGATCGCATTGCCAAGACCATCGATCGGTGATGAAAGCGTGATCGTGATCGAAAGGTTTAGCCACATAACCGCTCGTAGTCGGGCGGTCGACTACGGAGGCGACGATCGATGAGGTCCATCGATCGGCGCCAAGTGTTCCGTTACGCCTTGATCGGGATCCGACGTGTTCGGAGACTGTTGTAGTGGCGGCAATCGACTGCCAAGGGCAGCAGTCGACTGGTGGCGGCCAACGGGAAGAAAAGCCTCCTCTCTATAAAAAGAGAGGGTGTGGAGCTTTGGGGAGCTAATGCTCTTCCTCCAAACGACCATCCAAGTGCCCCACAAGCTCTAAACTCTTCTTGCTTGCTTTTACTCCATTCTTATTGTAAGAAGAGTGATCTTGTTTGTAAAGGTTACCTCCACCTAGCTGGTGCAAAGGAGAGACCAATAGTGATTGGCTTTGAAGAAGTGATTCACCTTGGATGAATCGGACCGTGGATTAGCGGCGTAGCCGTGAACCACGTTATACCATCGTGTTAGCATTTGTTTTATTGTTTATCTTTTGCTTTGTCTATTTGTATTTGTATATTCCGCTTGCGCTAATATTTTGTAGACGAGCAATTTATGACATCCATCGTAAGAGGGCTATTCACCACCCTCTAGCCGGCCATTTCGATCCCCTACATGAAGTTGTCCAATTAGCAAGTCCTTCTTGGCCCTCTTTGACTCCTTGGATCCTTCATTTAGCTCAATGAGCTTTTCCCATAACTCCTTGGCGGATTCGAAAGGCCCCACCTTGTTGAGTTGCTCCATTGTAATGCCGCATTGGATGGTGAGTACTGCCTTTGCATTTGATTCGAACTGCCTATTCATTTCCCTTGTCCAATCCTTGCTTGGAATAGGGTCTCCATGTTCATCCACCGGTTCTTCAAAGTCATCTACAATGCTATGCCAAATTTCAATATTACTCATTAGATAATATTTCATCCTACCTTTCCAATATGCAAAATGACTCCCATCGAAGAGCGGTGGCTTGGCGGTGCTATATCCCTCTTGAAGAGCCATTGATGCCTTGGTTGATGGTGAAATCTTCCAAGCTATCCGGGCTCTGATACCACTTGTTAGGATCTTTGTAATGGCTAGAGGGGGGGTGATTAGCCTTTCTTTGTTTCTACAAGAATGTTAGCAGAAGCAATACAAATACAAATAAGAATACAAATAAGAAAACAATGAAAGCAATGCTAACACCCGATGTACGTGGTTCGGAGATGACGCTCCTACTCCACGGCAATCCGTAAGGTGGATTAGCCCTAGCCAAGCTTCACTAAATCTCCTTTGAATGAACCAAGGTGGAGAAACCTTGTTTTACAATGCACTCCTCTTCTTTACAATGATGGAAGATTAAGACTCTAGAAGAGGAGGTTTAGAATCACACAAATACTTGGAGAAAGCTTGGTGAGCACAAGAGTATAGTTAGGAATGAGAGCACTAGCTTCACCAAGCTCCCCAAGGCCCCTTCTTATAGAAGAGGGGATGTTTTTCCGTTGAGCTTGATCGGTCGGCCGATGTCGACCATCGATCATCGGCCGCCAACCAACGGCTCAACAAGCGGATCCGCGGAGATCGTAGCACAATTTCCAATGGCCAAGTGATCGATCGATCCCTCCATCGATCGGATCGATGGAGTGATCGATCATGTGATTGTAGGCGCGATCGAGTGCGACTACATTCTCGTGCTCATATTTGCGTTGATCGATCGGCCCGCCGCTTTGTAGCGATCGGCAACATTACGATCACATCGGCCGCCCGTCAGCGATCGATGGTCGAGTTTCACCGACGACTGAGCACCGACCGATCCTCGATACATCGTGCGATCGAATGAGTAATTCACACTTGATTTTACACCCTAGACCTAGGCTCAACCTTCTAGCTCCTCATTAAGCCTTGCACCTCCAGGATCCCTTCGAGTCCGCGACTTGTTCATCCTTTGCGCTTTGCTTCCAAGAGCTTCCTTCGGTTTCGTCATATCTTGGGTTGCCAAATGCTTGGACTTTACGCCGCCAAGACTACAAGCTTGGACTTATGCTACCAAGACCTTACTTTGGACTTCCTTTGCCAAGGTTCACTTGGACTTTACGCTGCCAAGACTACAAGCTTGGTCTTACGCTGCCAAGTCCATCCCTTGGACTTCCTTTGCCAAGATCATACTTGGTCTTCCTTTGCCAATGGTTCACTTGGACTTTACGCCGCCAAGACTACAAGCTTGGTCTTATGCTGCCAAGTCCGTCCCTTGGTCTTCCCTTGCCAAGATCATACTTGGACTTCTCTTTTACCAAGTCTTCATCCTTGGATTTTCCTGTCACTTAAACATGTTCGTAATTATATCACTAAGCATTGTCTAACTTAGATGATTATCCAAACATCAAAACGTATAAATGCTTGCGGCATTGTTGCACCAACAATCTTCTATTTTCCCAATAGATTCCTTAGGTAATGTATTTCTAGGGACATTAGTCCCAAATTTCTCTTTATATTTAACCTTGTAGGTCTTAGCCTCTAAGCAATAAAATTTATTATTCTTAGCATGCTTTATATAAACCATAGAGAAATTACTTCTAGCATGCTTGTTCTTATTACTTAAAGAATGAACATTGTTTAAATGTACCTTAGGGTTTGCCTTAAAGGCTCCCCCTACATTCGATGCTCCTTCTTGACCTCTCTTCTTCCCCTTAGGGCATTGACTTCGGTAGTGCCCTCTTTGGTGACACTTGAAGCATTCCACATGCTCCTTGTTCTTAGGAATGGTGACTCCGGCATCCTTGGTCTTTTCTTGAGATTTCGGTGACGGTTGACTTTTCTTGACTTTCCTAGGGCACTTGCTCTTATAGTGCCCATGTTCCCTACACTCAAAACACATAATATGATTTTTATTTGAAATTGAAGTGTTTGAGTTACCTAGGTCAATGGTGGTGGCCAAAGTGAGAGCTTCTTCATCTTGACCCGTTGAAGATTCTTCTTCTTGCTCCGGTGTGGGAATTCTCTCCTCCCCCTCAATCCTAAAGGTGGAGGCTTCTTCCACTTCTTCTTCTTCCACCATCTGGAAGTTGACTCAATCTCAACTTCTGAATCCTCACTTGCTTGTGAGGATGATGATGGTTCTTCCTCGGCTTCTCCTCTTCTTGAGCCGATGAACATTCTTCTTCTTCTACTTGTGCCAATTGAAGCTTCTCATGGAACTTGGTCGATTTGTCCCATAGCTCCTTGGCATCTTGAAATTCACCTAAGCTAGACAAAATGTCATTAGGTATCAAATCTTCTAAAAGCTTTTGGGTCTACCTTTTTAACTTGAGGACTTGTCCCTTCTTATCCCTAGGAGGTTCAAAGCCTTCTACAAGGATGAACCAATCCTCTATGTCCATCATCAAGAATATCTCCATTCTTGCTCTCCACGCCGAAAAATCTTCTCGGTCATATGGTGGTGGAGTGTTGATGTCCCATCCAAGTTTGTCTTGGAATTTCACCTTCCCTCTAGCGTCTTTGCTCCCGGCAGTTAGTTCGTAGAAGAGCCCCGGGCTCTGATACCATTTGTAGATGAAATGTTGACCGCTAGAGGGGGGTGAATAGCGTTGTGCTAGTACGTTGATGTAATTCGTTCGTGCTTGTCTCTACAATCTTCATTAGCGCATAGCGGAATAATAATAAAGCAATAACGAAATAGACAAACACACAATTACACAAGTATTTAATGTGGTTCAGAACCGAACGGTTCCTACTCCACGGATCGAGCTCTAAAGAGCTCTAGCGATGCCAATCACACACCACTATGCAATAACTCCTTCTCGACACAAGTCGGAGGTGGAGAAACCTCTTACAATAGTTTACAACAATAAACTAAATACAACAAGAAAATACAATATGAAATACAATAAGAGATGCAAAGAAGACTTTACACAAAACTCTTTTGAATGCTTGCTTGCTAGGTTGATCGAGTAGCAATTGGAGACCCTGAATTGCAGCTGCAACTCGCCCCAAAACACCTCAAAGTACCTTGTTGATTTCCTCCTCCACGAGCTCCATTTAAAGCTTCTGCCTGAGTTGGAAATCGTTGATCAGTCAACTGATCGAGACCATCAGTCGACTGATGACACTGTTGCTATGAGACACCGGTGCAATTCACGCTGGAAAAATCCAATGGATAGAACATCAGTCGACTAATCATGTCCATCAGTCGACTGATGGAGCCTTCACTTGACTGCTAGCCCCAGCAGTAGAGTCAGACTCCATTCTATGCCCAAATTCTCGAGCACTAGTCAATTGATCAAACGATCAGTCGACTGCTCGAGCCAGCAATCGACTGCCCACCTCTAGCAGTCGATTGCTGGGACACTTCCCGCAGTCAAACCCTAGTTGACTCACACCAGTCGACTGCCATATGACACCAGTCGACTGGCACACCTCAAACATGAGGTTTTAACCTCAAACATGAGGTTTAACCCAAGTATGGTGCCCCCATACTTGCTAGACCACCTGTAGCCTAGACCTAAGCCTTCTAGCCACCTCCGTCAGCCTCGCGTCTATCAGATCCCTCTAAGTCATCCATGACTTGTTCATTCATACACTAGCCTTCAGGTGTTTCCATCGGCTATGTCATGCTAACAGTGTCTACACCGCCAAGGTACATTGGGCATACGCTGCCAAGACTCCCGCTTGGACTTTACGCCGCCAACCATTGGGCTTATGCTGCCAAGACTCCCGCTTGGACTTTACGCCGCCAATATCAAACCCCTTTGACTTCTCAAATGTCAAGACTCAAGCTTGGACTTTCCCTTGCCAACCCATGTTAGATTTTTCCTTGCCAAGACCCATGCTTGGACTTTCCATGCCAAGTACTCAAGACTTTGACTTTTCCTTGACATGGTCAACCCTAGTCAACCATTAAAATCCCCCTTGAGTCAAACTCGAGTCCGGTTAATCATAACTTGGGTCAAATATCAATGTTAAACTTTCATGTCAAACATCAAAACATCGCTCGAGTCAAACTTGAGTCGGGTCAATCGTGACCTGGGCTGATTGCACCAACAACACTGACACAAAAGGCAGCCTTCTCCTGACATGTCAAAGCACTATTAGAAATCGAGGTAATAAGCCCAAGCACCAGCAGGCACCGAACTACCATAATTATTGTCAATTCAGGGACCATGATAGATCCAAAAATCGGGAAGGAGACGAAAGGAAAAGAGAGGATAGTGTTCAACTACAAGTGGCTCAACGACCTCACCAACAAAGACCAATATAGCCTACCTGGCATCAATACCATACTCCAGAAGGTTAGTAATAGCAGGATCTATTCAAAGTTTGACCTGAAAAGTGGCTTCCACCAGGTGGCCATGCACCCTGAATCAATAAAGTGGACCGCATTCTGGGTACCAGACGGTCTATATGAATGGCTTACAATGTCATTCGGACTCAAGAATGCCCCGTCTATTTTTCAAAGGAAAATGGACAATTGTTTCCGAGGTACTGAGAATTTCATTGTGGTTTACATTAACGACATCTTAGTCTTTTTGGAAGACAAGAAGGAGCATGCGAAGCACCTTGCCACCATGCTAAAAATCTGCAAAGAGCACGGTCTCATCCTCAGTCCAACTAAGATGAAGATTGCCATCCCTGAAATAGAATTCCTGGGTGTTGTCCTAGGAAACAGAAAGATAAGGCTGCAACCCCACATAATCTCCAAAATTACAGATTTCAATGAGCAAGAACTCCTCAACAAGAAGGGATTACGAGCCTGGCTTGGGCTACTTAACTATGCCCACAACTATATACCAAACCTCGGTAGGCTTCTCAGCCCATTGTATGTGAAAACAAGCCCAACGGGCGACAAGAGGATGAACAACCATGACTGGACATTGGTCAAACAAATCAAGGAGCTTATGCGCAACCTTCCGGACCTCGAAGTCCCACTTGAGGATTGTTACATCATCCTGAAAACTGACGAGTGCATGACTGGATGGAGGGGGGGGGGGGGGGGGGGTGGGCAAAGGGAAACAACAGAAGCAAGACCCAAAGGGCACGGAGTGAGTTTATGCCTATGCAAGCGACAAGTTCAACCCTCCAAAGTCAACCCTAGACACCGAAATTTATGTTGTGATGAACACTCTGGAAGCACTCAAGATCTATTTTCTTAACAAAAGTGAGGTTATTATCAGAAAAGACTGCCAAGCTATGATCAGCTTCTTCGGCAAGGCCTCGAACAATAAACCCTCCCAAGTGAGATGGCTCGCCTTCACAGACTACATCACTGGCATAGGAGTAGTGGTCACTTTTGAACATATTAATGGGCAAGACAACCAACTGGCCGATATCCTATCAAGACTAATCACTTATTTAATTGTTTCAGAATGGCTGGACGAGTTGTTAGGACAACTGGGACAGGTGAACATGGCAATGCTGGACTATAGGTCAGCCCAAATATGATAGCACAGGCCCAACTAACATAAGCCCTCAACTAGTTAACCTATAGTACGCAGAATTTGTAACACCCCAAAATTTTTCTCCAAAATTTTTGGTATAGAATTTAATTTTTGTCTAGTAGATTATATATGGGATCCTGGAAAATGATGATAAAAGAACAAAAAAAGTGGAGAGGTGGGGTTTGAACCTTAAACCTCTTGGTGAGAGTTAACTCTTACCATGCATGTGATGACCAAGTGCTCAGCAGTAGCTTACTGTTGGAGAAAGAGGAGAAATTGTAGATGAGTGTGAGGAGGGTAAAATGAAGAGGCATGAAAAGAGAAGAGGCACTTCTCTTCCTCCCTTTATAAATAGGAGTGGAAGTTCCATTTGGCCACTTCTTCCTTCCTCTTCTCTTCTTCTTCCTCACCGAAACTCACCTTCTCCCTTTCCATTTTCCGAAATTCATCCAAGCAAGAAGAAGGCTAGGGTTGGCTTCCATTAGGTCATCTTCAAACTAAAAGCCAAGCGAAGGAAGTAAGATTCCCTCACCTGCAGTATATTTGTTCTTGTAGGACATGATACATGAAAGAAATATGATGCTAGATACCTTATAAGTTTCGGCCAACCAAGGTTTTGGGCTAGGGTTGCATGAAAATGCTTCTAAGGAAATTTTCTATAGGTTGTATGCTTCATGTAGAAATTTTTAGGTGCCAAAAACCCAAGCTTTGTGCCCCTACATGTTTCGGCCAACCAAGGTTTTTGGGCTAGGGTTGCATGAAAATGCTTCTAAGGAAATTTTTATAGGTTGTATGCTTCATGTAGCTTTGTGCCCCTACATGTTTCGGCCAACCAAGGTTTTGGGGCTAGGGTTGCATGAAAATGCTTCTAAGGAAATTTTTATAGGTTGTATGCTTCATATAGGAATTTTTAGGTGCCAAAAACCCAAGCTTTGTGCCCCTACAAGTTTCAGCCAACATTGGTTTTAGGGCTAGGGTTTCATGAAAACACCCCTTATGAAGTTATGTTATGTTGTATGCCTTCATGTATGAATTTATGTAACAAAAAAATGAAATTTTGGTACCCTACAAGTTTCGGCCAACATTGGTTTTAGGGCTAGGGTTTCATGAAAACACCCCTTATGAAGTTATGTTATGTTGTATGCCTTCATGTATGAATTTATGTAACCAAAAATAAAATTTTGGTACCCTCCAAGTTTCGGCCAACAATGGTTTTAGGGCTAGGGTTGCATGAAAACACCCCTTAGGAAATTAGGATATGTTGAATGCCTATGTGATGAACGTGTTTATGATTTTCATATGTCATGAAATATGCCTATGTGAAGAACGTGTTTATGATTTTAATATGCCATGAATTATGCCTATGTGATGACCATGTTTCTGATTTTAATATGCCTATGTGATGAACATGTCTATGATTTTCATATGTCATGAAATATGCCTATGTGATGAACATGTTTATGATTTTAATATGCCATGAATTATGCCTATGTGATGACCATGTTTCTGATTTTTAATATGCCTATGTGATGAACATGTCTATGATTTTAATATGTCATGAATTATGCCTATGTGATGAATATGTTTATGATTTAATATGCCATGAAATATGCCTATGTGATGGACAAGTTGATGATTTTAATATGCCATGAAATATGCTTATGTGATGAACATGATTATGCTTTAAGACCCCTTTAGGGTATTCTTAAGTTATGAATGCATATATGCTATGACATGTCTAAAAAGATGCTTCCCCTTTTTATGTTGGGATTAAGAGCTCTCCTTATGATAAGATAAGACGGAGATGCTTCCCTTTTTAAGTAGGGATTAAGAGCTCTCCTTATGATAAGATAAGACGGAGATGCTTCCCTTTTTATGTTGGGGATTAAGAGCATTCTTTATGATATGACAAGAAAGAAAGGAATTAAGTATTTTACTTTGTAAGAGGTTAAGTACCCGACCCGTTAGGTGGTCGTTAATCAAATCCAAAGGGACATAAGAAGACGTAAGAGGTCTTGCCCTGGTAAGACGTAAGAGGTCTTGCTCTAGTAGGTCTGGTGGCTCGCTACCCCAGCCTATTAGGGAACGCACATTATGTGGTACTTAACCTAGGGCCCCCCATTCAAGTTATGATTATGTTGAAGTACCTATATGTATATGTTTTGGAAAAAAAGGACTTGTATGAAATTAAGAATGCTTATGATTATGTCCTTGATGCATGTTTAGGATTTATGAAATTATGAATGCTTATGTTCAAGTTTAAGAATGCTTATGATTATGTCCTTGATGCATATTTAGGATTTATGAAATTATGAATGCTTATGTTCAAGTTTAAGAATGCTTATGATTATGTCCTTTATGCATGTTTAGGATTTATGAAATTATGAATGCTTATGTTCAAGTTTAAGAATGCTTATGATTATGTCCTTTATGCATGTTTAGGATTGATGATGTCATGAATGCTTATGTTTAATTTATGTCATGCTTAGATTTAATTATGTTTAGCATGCTTATGTAAATCTCATGCCATGCTTATGTTTTATTACGTGGGTATGTTGATGATTAGTGTTGTTATGAAATACTTATGCTATTTATGCTAGTATGCTCATGTCTTCTAATTGTTTGATGAAGTTGTGGCTTTTGTGAGTAGGCAAGAATCTTACTAAGCTATATGCTTATAGTTTATGTTGTCCATATCTATGCAGATCTGAAACATGAACTAGAGGAAGTAGCAGGAGGGGCCAAGTGTGTGTGATAGTGGCATGGTGGAAAAAGACCTTATTACTATCTGCTTATATTTATATGCTCAATGAATAACTTAAGACATTGCTTCCGCTTATAAGACTTGTGATTTATTAGTACCATGTTGGATGTTGCTTAGTTATGATACTGTTCAATTACTTAAGAAAGTTTGATATGTTAGAACTCATGAATGAATCTTTATGTTATGCATGTTATAAAATGAGATAAGATATGTTAACATGCTAATTATGAATATGATATGGGATGCATGTATAAAAGAAGGTTTAAGCCATGATAACATGTGTAAGTATGTAAATGGTGAAATGATCCATATATGTTATGTTATAAAAAAAAAAAAAGTAGCGCCGCCCTGAGAGCAGATAAGGGTGGGCGTTACAGAATTACTCCAGCATGGGAGTACCAGGACCGTCAGCCAGCAATATGAGGATTTACTCAAACTCAAATGACGACGAATCCAAGAAGGACAATTCATGCTAGCAGAAGAGCAGCACATCAGTAGCCTACTCCACCAGCTCCAGAAATAAGCAACTGACACTGCTGCAAGGGCACTGGAGCAACTCTAGACACTCCACATGCTAAAACTACAGGAGTGTGCCAGACAAAGCACCTCCGATAATTGGTGCAAGGACTGGCACCAAAGCACACGAGAAGTGGACAAACAGCTGGCAACAGCTGTAGACATAGTCAAAGGCACTGCTAAAGAAATTTCCCACTTCAAGCTGTAAAGTAGATTCCCTATATGGAAAGTAGGCACGTAGTGCGATCCGTCACGGGGATAGTGTACGTTTTATGCTTTGTGAGTTGTAAAGCAAACCCATCACGGGAATGCTCTGTGTGTTTGTACAAGTATGAGTTGTAAAAGCAAACCCAGCACAAGAATGCTTTGTCTTGAGAATCTTCTTTAAGAAAGGTGAATGACGATGGGGCCCCTAGAGCACCAATTCACAGTTCAAGACGTTCTATACCATTCCTGGATGGCTTCCTCCCATTTATCAGACCTTCGCCAGACTACTTGTTTTTGGCTAGCTCATGTAGGTGTGCCCTTGGTTCTAGAGAGTCCCTGACTCTTACCCAAGTTAGGACCTGCCCTTTTGCTTGACTCCGACAAGAAGTATAGTTTCAGTCTATGGAAAATCTTGGAAGCTTGGTGCCCAATAACTGGAACAGAGTACCTCGACCCAATAATGGCCTAGGTTAGCATCATTTTTGCTAGCTCTGATACCAAAAAGGAAGCGTAAACAACTGAAAGAAACTAGGAGATATGATGAAAAACTCACAAATTTCGATGGTCCCTTCCTCTTGTCTATGCAGTGTCTGGATTCTGACTTGGAGGACTCCCAGATGCATGAAGCACATTTGGCTTCATTGCAGTTGGTGAAAGCTGCTTTCTTGGATAATACTCTTGTCCTGCTGCTGGTCATCTGTGCATAGTATGGCTTCCTTTGATCTATGCAAGTAAACTCGGTGATGGGCATCGTCCCTCCTAGAGTGGTATAATACCAAAGGGATTGACACACCAACGGTAGACTTTACGAAGCCTAGCGAGCACCAAGGGGCACTCTCGAGGACCACAACCACCATCAGGCAAAACAATACACAGCTGCAGCTGCTAGTGCAAATTACAGAGACATTGGAAAGTATCAAGGAGGAACTGAAGATAATCTCTCAACAGAGGAAGGCTACCAGCAGCAGCGACACTACTCCACTACCAGAGGCACTGATAGCAAAGCTTCAAAACCTAAGCCTAGGTCCGTCAAAGCGGCTAAAAGAGGCAAGAGGTAAACTCTGAGTCTTCAAGGACCCCTACAACATATATATTGAAAGAAGAACAAGCTAAGCTCAAATAGAAATGGCAACTCGAACCATAACTCATGAGCAGTAGTCCCCCTCCTCCCCTCTTTTCGAAGACCAAATCAATGAGTACCGAAGACATCAAAGACATATGTACAATGCTCAGCAAGCCGTCCGAAGGATAGGTCGGTGAATTATGGGAAGAAGCACCTAGCAAACGCTGGAGCAACAGCTGGATCCTTAGGTTCAACTACAACTATCCATGCAGGAAAGGGCTTCCATCATACCGACAGAAGTATTATACCACTCCAGGAGGGATGATGCCCATCACCGAGTCTACATGCATAGATCGGAGGAAGCCATACTATGCACAGATGACCAGCAGTAGGACAGGAGTTTTATCCAAGAAAGCAGCTTTCACCAACTACAACGAAGCCAAATGCGCTTCATACATTTGAGAGTCCTCCAAGTTAGAATCCAGACACTGCATAGACAGGAGGAAGGGACCATACCCTCGTTTTATTCCGAGACAACAGATGGCAAGGAGACAGGGCCATAATCGCAGCAATGGAAGTGGATCTTTCACATAGATCCCAAATGGTATATGTAATCCCTGATCTAATGTTAACAACAGGGGATTTTTACAGAAATATCTAGGTATCAATACTCACACGAGGCTATGAACAATGGAGAAATGGAGAAGCGAACTTGCTAATCACAAGGGGCCTTATTGGCAGACTCTCTAACCCGCTAAATGTGGGCTTCTCATACAAAGTCAAAGGAGTAGTAGACTACCTGGTGAGCCACAGAGTAAGGGCACTCCAAGGGCGAAGATACTCGTTCGCAACGCTCCAAGGACTAAGCTGGGTGATTCAGCTAGCACAAGTCAACATCCCACTCCAACCAAGGGAGATCACAATCAGAATCCTAATAGACGGAAGAATATTCGTAACATTTGACAGGTACACGACACCATCGGTATCTGGAAGGCCATGCTACAACGTTAGGGATGAGGAAGTCCCAAGCAACGAAGAAGAACTCAAGGTGCATTCCCTAGTCGTTCTGATAGAAGGAGAAGTGGCTTATGTCGAAAAATAGAGCGAACCAGGAGTATTGGTCAGATTGCTATCTCCAATCGCACGTATGCCCAAGTCATACGTCAGCGGATCGGCGGGGATCCCGACCCAATAAGCTAGGTATAACAAGTAAAGGATCAAAAGGCAGTTGAGTTACGACTAAGGAAGTATGATTAAGGAGAACTAATAACTTAAAAAGTAAAACCAAGGGATTAGTCTGACTATTTTAGGGTGGGGGTGGCTAGTGATATTGCTATAATCCAATTTAGGGAAGAAAAGAAGAAAGAATGGAGGGCTAAGATTGGAAGGTAGGATTAGATGAATAAGACCATAGCTCGGGATTTTTACCCGAGTCAAGCAGGGTTTAGTTCGGAAGGTTGGACCGAGTTGAGGGGATTGCAACTCGAAGAGCTGATCTATGTTACGAGCGTATCAGTTAGGTGGCTAGAATAATGTCAAAATAGCAACTCGGAGAGCCGAGTTGAGCATATCGGTTTGATAGCCAGAATAGCGTCGAATAGCAACTCAGGAAAATGAGCTGAACTAGGAAAAGGGTGACTTGGGGAGAAGGATGGAGGTGGGAAAATATCAAGAAGTATTGATTGAGGGAATGACATAGGTAAACCGAAGGAAGAGGAGGCCCTACAATATGTAGGAAGTTTGTTATATTTGATAACCACCTAGGGCACCTCATGAGGCCCCACAAGAAGCTCCAGATGATACATTCTCGCCAACAACATAACAATATGATTCCTTGAACCTGCACAACCTTCCACGTGGACGGTGATCTAGGTGGTTTTTTACGCGATAGCTGACTTTAGGGGCGACAAGGATAAAAGGAAGGGAGGACAGAAGAAGAAGGGGGCTGGTTAATTAGTTTTCTCAACAAAGACTCACTGCTGAAGAGGGAGGATCGGGAGGTGAACTGGGAAGGAGAAGGAACATCCTCGACGGAGCAAGAAGGAGGGAGAATGATCCGTGTGTTATTTTCCTTTACTTTGTATAAGCTCCTATCTCTAAGGAGTTTCTCCACTTCCGGAAATACTTTCGATAAGGAAAGATTATAGTAAAAATGTATAATGTCGGAGCTCACTCTAGAGCTCATTCATGGAGTAGGAATCTGAATTCTGAACTACATTAAATCTCTTGTCGTCATCTTCTTATCTAATGTTGCGGCCAGAGAGGACCCTAAGCCTCTTCGACACCTTTGTTCCAAAGAGGAAAAAAATCTGTGCAGCATCACCAACCTTGAATGGATAGGTAGTTAACCTAATCATGGTAAAGGTAACACTGTAGGACATTTTCGAAGTTTGTAATACTTTGAAAATGAAATTAGAAATTTATCGTAAAAGATTTTAGGATGTGCCGATAAAATTAAAGAAGTTTGAAAAATTGATCAAAATTAGCACAAGATAAGTTAGAGTCAATAGTGTGTCATTTTAGATTTTTGGCACACTTGGGATTT
Organism: Wurfbainia villosa; assembly: GCA_025175895.1. Lineage (NCBI taxonomy): Eukaryota > Viridiplantae > Streptophyta > Magnoliopsida > Zingiberales > Zingiberaceae > Wurfbainia > Wurfbainia villosa. Next base: position 41,603,798 of record CM046006.1, read on the forward strand.
GATTTATTATGACAAAATTGGAATAATCCTAGAAAATAGCAATTAAGCTTTAATCTTAGATATTCTTATAACTTTATATTTTATTTGCCAAGATTCGTTTGCCATATGTCATATCATAACATCATGTTTCATATTAATCATTTACAATGTCATGATAATTTTTAGGTTATTTATGTCATGCTTGTGTTTAGGTTTATATTTATGTCATGACATAATGATTATTGGAAAATGTTTTAAATTATGCAATCATTATATGTCATGATCATATTTCATGCATTAAGGTTAATAAAATTGAATTAAGAACAATGACATGATTTAATTCTCATGATAAGGGAACCAAATAGAGTTGCCTAGATAAAATACATGAACCCTTAGATTAGGGAAGAACAAAAAATCTACATCTAACAAAAATACTAAATTGACATGTGTGTATTGATACACCCTAAACATATGCGAGATGTTAGAAAAATGAGTTAAGTTCAAGGTACATAGTTTTTGCATCTAGATGAACTCAAACTCATAATATAACATGGAGGAATCATGATGAAAGCTAATGTACAAGTCATGTAGATTTAGTCCATAGACCATGGTTCAAAATAAGATTTTAAAAATATTTTAAAATCATTTTAGAAAACCTTGGTAAAGCCTATCTTTTGATAGTAATTACCATTGAACAAGTTGATACAAATTAGGCCAAAAATATTAAAGTTATCAATACTTTTGAAGTTTGTATCAATATTTCAATTTAATGATATTTTAATTTAAAATTATTTTTCATCAATTGCATTTCATGTAAGTAATGTACATATAAAGTTTCAAGAATTTTTAAAATATGTATAATTACTTATGCATTTTTAAAAATCAATTTCTGAAACTGATTTCTGTATTTTGCAAAAACTAGTCGACTGCTGCTTGGAGTAGTTGACTGTTGGTAAGACAGTTAACTGATTTTTTATTTCAATTGACTGATGGTGTTGATTTTGGCTGAACAAGATTTGTTTAGTCATGTATCAGCTATTTTATGTTACTCTAACGTCTCCTAATCCTAGGATATACTTTGGAAAATATTAGAAGGGTGAAATAATCATTGTAAATGATTAGAAGAGTTTTTAGGGTGGAGTATCGAATTTTAAAGGAGGTTAAAGTTCAAGTTTGAACTTTTACCCTTATTTTTGATGATTTAAGTTTCCTATAGGCTTAGGAGCACTCTCCAATGACATTGTTGGTAGAATGGTCAAGGGGAGGGAGCAAGCCTTAGGAGGAGTGTGTCCACCTTGGGATGATGGATGCAATTTTGACCAAAGAGAGAGAAGTGAGGGTTGTTGGTGCAATCGGCCCAGGTCACGATTGACCGGACTCGAGTTTGACTCAAGTAGTATTTTGATGTTAGACAAAACATATGACATGTGGTTGTCATGGGAAGACCAAGTGTGCAGCCTTGGCCACGTAAGTCCAAGTGTGTAGCCTTGGCGGTGAAAGTCCAAGCATGAGGCTTGGCATTGGAAGTCCAACATGGAGTTAGCAAGGGAAGTCCAAGTGTGTAGCCTTGGCCACGTAAGTCCAAGCGTGTAGCCTTGGCGGTAAAAGTCCAAGTTATAGATACTTGGCATTTGAGACGTCCAAGGGGTGATTTGGTGGCGTAAGGCCAAGCAGTAGTCTAGGGAGCGTAAGTCCATATGTACCTTGGCGGTGTAGACACCGAGAGCATGACAATAGCCGAAGAAAGCACTTAAAGGCTAGCGTATGGATAAATAAGTCATGGATGACTTGGAGGGATCCGCACATGGATGAACAAGTCATGGATGACTTGGAGGGATCCGATAGACGTGGATCTAGTAGAGGTGTCTAGAAGGTTTAGGTCTAGGCTAAGGGTGTCTTGGGTTAAACCTCATGGATGAGGTGAACTTGGCCAAGTGACTGAGGTAAAGTGTCGGATGCTCAAACATGTTGTTTGAGGTTTTACCCGACGATCAAAAGCTCAAACAACTTGTGTTTGAGGTTTTATCTGATGGTCAAATGCTCAAACAACTTGTGTTTGAGATTTTACTCAACAACAGTTGACATGGTGGCATGTACCAGTCGACTGGTGAAAGTCAACTATTGTTCGACTGCATCGTATGCCATGTTATGGTAGCCGATCACATTTAGGTCGGATCGATGATAATGGTCGATCGCGCATGGATGGCGGTCATCTGGTTGAGGACGTGAGAGCGAACACTTTCGGTAGCCAACGATCGATCGACTACGAGGTTGGCGATCAAGCTGTCAATGTGGATTAGGTCATTATCTCACAATGGCTACAGGAGCAGTCGACTAGGGCCTTATGGCAGTCGAGTGTTAGGCACAGAATCAGCCCGAGATATGCATAAAAGGAGGACCTTGGGGAGGATTTCCATAGTAATTTTTGGTGAGATTTTGGAGGGGAATTACTGCTGCATTCCAAACCTTCAAGAGAAAACCAAAGCAAGCAACAAGGAAGTGATCAAAGCAAAGTGTTGTAAAAAAATTTTTTACTTGTATTTCATATTGTCTTTGTATTTTGTTTGTACTTTTGTATTACATTTTGTAATTACTTGTACAAGGTTTCTCCACCTCCGACTTGTTGTCAAGAAGGAGTTTTAGTAGTGGTGTGTTCATCACTCGAGCTCGTTAAGCTCACCCCGTGGAGTAGGAACCCTAAGATTCCGAACTACATATATCATGTGTCGTGTGTTTGTATTCTTATTATGTATTTTCATTATTGTATATTCCACTGCACTAACAAGAATTGTAGAGATGAACGAATGATTTCCATCAAGCACGATGATTAGGCTATTCAACCCCCCTTCTAGCTGGGCCATGATCCTCCAACAAGTGGTATCAGAGCGAGGAGCTTACCATCAGACTTATCGCCACGATAAGCAACCAAAATGGTCGACATCAACATCTATCCACCGAAATTCGAAGGAGACTTTTCTTGGTGGAAGAAAAGGATGGAGGTATATTTCGAAACCGATTTCGATATGATGCTAACAATTGAAGATGATTTCGAAGTGCCTAGGGATGAAGAAGGCAAGCTAATTAAAAAATCAAGATGGACCGAGGAGAAACGACTACAATTCAAGATAACCGTTAAGGTAACGAAAATGTTAATAAAGTTAATATCTTATGATATTTTGTCCAAGCTAGGTGAATATCGGGACGCTAAGGACCTATGGAACAAGTTGGTCAAGTTCCATGAAGAGCCCTCACTGGTCCATGGTGAGGAAGAAGAGGAGTGTTCATCCTCTCATGCTCAAGAAGAAGCAAGTTCATCCTCACAAGTCCATGAGGATTCAGAAGTTGAGAAGGAATCGACATCCGAGGAAGATGTGGAAGAAATAGAAGAAGCATCCACCTCCAGGAGAAGTGAAGAATCTGTAGGGAAAAATCCAGATCATGACATTCACAATATCGCGGGCGAATACTTCGCACAACCACAGCGAAAACAAAATATAAATTGGATCCCTCTAGAGATCCATGCAAAACATATAAATCGTTTCGATTATCCTACTTTGTCTAGATCTTATCTAGAGGAAGAAGTATACCTTCGATGCGAGCACTTCGCAATCCCACTAATCCAAGCGCTCCCGGATCTCAATATGGTAAGTATAACCATATCTCCACAGTATCCACACTGACACTCAACAGTTTTGGAGTCACGTTGTGCTAGTAACCCTAGCAAAATGCCAAGAACACTTGGAAGAAAGAAGGAGAAGAAGGAGAAGGCTTCTTGGCTTGCACGTCCAACACACACAAGGCTCACAAAGCTTTCACGTTGAAAGCATTTCAATAGTCACCAAGCCATCAACTCCCATTACTCCTAATTAATACCATGACCCTTGGTATTCTCTTTCATCAATGCATAAAATCTCTCATCTCCTCATCATGAATACCAAGGCCCTTGGTATTCCCTTGCATGATTAATCACATTAATCATGTAAAGTGATAGATGACCCTTGGATTTTCTTCATGATGAATTATCTTCCATGGTTTAACTTGAGTCTAACTCAAGTTTAACCAGTTTGAGTCTAACTCAAGTCTTGGCCATTTGCTCAATTGTTCTTTTAGTCAACTAAAAGAAACCATCTCCAAAATAGAATATCATTTGTGTGTGACCCAATAGGCTCTTGTAACGTTGGCAATGTGTCTAAAACCCTTTTAGATGCATAAGCAATGAGCGGCATCTAGCAATACATCATTGCTACCCAAGTTACAAGAAAGTAGAGATCTGACAACCTTTCCGTGATTATTATCATGTATGACGGTGTCCTTCTATCCTTGATATCTTAGTATCAATCAATGAGGCATAGACCGTGTCATCCCCTTATCGATCTTTATGTTTCTTGATCTCCAAGTAGACTCACTCAAACAAATGAGCTCAATATCTCATATTGTCTCATTTGAGCACGGCTATGCATTTCGTGGTCATACTCTATCAAGAGGCCAAAGATATCACTCTCGTCATATGGGAGGGATAGATCCCATCTACATCACTCACATCCCTCCGTATAATTTGTTACATACCTAGTGATCATCGTTATAGTGCACCCTGTTATGGGTGACGTTAGATGATACCAAAGTACATAACTCCTTATGTAGGGAACCGTAGTGACTTTAGGTCTAAGGACTATTCATACCAATAGTCACATGAGAAAGTATATGACACTCATATAACGATCCATGACACTTTCTCATGGCGGGTCAATTCAGTACATATATTCTCTAATATATATACCCATGTGTCAATGTGATATCACATATCCATGACTTGTGAGATCAAGTCATCCATTGACCTACATGCTAGTCTCAATGTATCAATATATCCCTTTGTCTATTAATACAATACTTGACTAGGAATGTTTAAGAATAGTGTTCTCTATAGCTACTCATAATCAATTCTACCAATTGATATACTATAGATTAGAACCTACTATTCAAGGGCATTATTATATTTATTTACTGGCACACACATAAAGTAAATATAATAATCAATCTTTGCCTGTTATTAATAAAATATGATACATACAATCCCTAATCAATCATCTCATGATTGACACTAAGGGCTGACACTAACAGAATCTGCCCATATCGCCTCCACCACTCTAGGTAACTCAAGCATTGTAATTAACAATAAAAATCACATTATATGTTTTGAGTGTAGGGAAGTCGGGCATTACAAGAGTAAGTGCCCAAAATTGGCCAAGGAGAAAGCACCGGCACCAAAAGTCCACCAAAAGTCAAAGGATGTCGGAGTCCTCGCTAAGAAAAGCAAAGAGCACATTGTGTGCTTCAAATGCAACCAAAGGGGACACTACAAAGCCAATGCCCTAGGGGGAAGAAGAAAACTCAAGAAGGAACTACACAAGTAGGGAGAGCTTCTAAATCAAACTCTAAGGTATACTTTAATGCACCTTCTAGTTCTAGGTTTAAAAAGCATGCTAGGAATTATTTTAGTACTTTTGCAATTGTTAATAATCATGAAAAGCATGCTAGTAAAAACAAATACTAGTGCTTAGGTGCCAAGCATGTAGATTTACTTAATAACAAACCTAGGATTAATAACTCTAGACCCATTTTACCTAGGGAGTCCATTAGGAAGGTAGAGAACCACCTAGGCCTTAATCCCAAGAATCATAGACATATGCCTAGGAAGAGTTATTCCCAAAATATCAATGAAAAATGAAAATTGAGAAAATTAGAATTAGAGAACCAAGCCTTGAGGTCAAGGCTTGAAAAATTAGAAAAGACCCTTAGGAAGATGCAAAATCAAATTCAAGGGTCTAATGGTCAAAATTTTGGTTCTATGGGGCAAGGACCAACAAGGGGGAAGAAAGGTTTGGGTCACAAACCTAACCCCAAGAAGACCTACCATGATGTTCCATTCGATTATGGAACAATATCTTGGCCTAGGAAAATCAAGGTTAATAGGGAAGTCATCCCTAAGACTAACCATGGTGTGTGTCTAGTGGCCAAGGGTTCTATAAAACCTAGGATGGCCACTAATAAGGTCAAAGGGGGAGTTGCCCCTAGAGTTGACTTAGGCAAGACCCAAATGACTAAGTTTTCAAAGCCAAAAAGAGTCATTAAGAAGGTATCTAGGGAAGTTATCCCTAGTGAATACCTTATTAACCCAAGGAGCTCCAATAGGTATTGGGTTCCTAGGAGCGTGATCGATTCATGCTAGATGAGTTAGGGTGTGTCAACCCTAAGTGGATGGGTAGTTAACCTAACCATGGTAGAGTTGACACTTTAGGATGTGCCAATGTGTTTTGAGAAGTTTGAATATTAATCAAATTGGCACACTTAGGGTTAGAGATCTTGGTGTGTCATTTTGGGTTTTGGCACACTTGGTAGAGTTGGTTAATATGGCAAAATAAACTTAATTCTATCAAATGACAATTAATATTAAATTCTAGGTATTCCTATACCTTTACCTTTTAAATTTCCATGCTTTGATTGTCATTTACCATGTCATGACATGATATTTATTTTTAAAATGTCATGATTTATGCTTAGGAATGTCATGGTATGCTTAAGTTAGAATCACATGTCATGACATCATGATTATTGGCACATGCTTATTTATATATCAATTATGACATAATCATTATTCATGCATTCAATAAAATTGAGTTAAGGGAAATGACATGATTTGAAGTCCCATGCATAAGGGAATCAAATAGTATTGCCTAGAAAAATGCATGAGACCCTAAATGAACAAAATCCACATCTCACAAGAACACTTGACTTGTATGTGTTTCATACACTTAGATACAAGTGAGATATTAGGAAAAGTAATTAAGGTTTTTAAAATTATTTCAAAACCATTTTGAAAAACCTTAGTGAAGTCTATCTTTTGATAGCAATCACCATTGAATGAGGTGATACAAAGTAGGGTTAAACATTGAAAATTTCAATAGTTTTGAACTTTGTGTCAATCTCACTATTTTATGGGTATTTTATTTTTCAAATATTTTTCACCTATAATGTTTGTTATAAGTAATATACTTATGAATTTTCAAGAATTTTTAAATTACGTATATTTACTTATGAATTTTAAAAATTTAGTTCTAAAGTCTGATTTCTACACTGTGCAGAAATCAGTCAACTGCCATGGATGGAAGTCGACTGGCGTCAATGGCAGACAACTGGTGACCATAAGAGTCGACTGCCAGAGCTGATTTCGGATAAACAAGGTTTGTTAGGCCCATGTTCAGCTATATCTAGGTTCCCTAACTGCTCCTAACCCTAGGATATGCTTTAGAGAGCATTGGAAGGGTGAAAATTCATTAGAAATGAATTAGAAGAATTGTTTAGGATTTGTATCGAATTTTAAGGGAGGTGAAAGTTAAATGTTGAATCTTTGCCCTTAATTTTGATTGTTTAGTGTTCCTATAGGCTTAGGGACTCTCCAAGGACATTGTTGGTGCAATGGTCAAGTGGGGGCAAGCCTTTAGGGGGAGGTTATCCATCTTGGGATGATGAATGTATTTCTCCTCATGGGAGGAGAATTGGGAGATTACCTCTCTTAAGTGATATGAGACTTATCACTAGGAAGAGTGAAGGCATCCTATATATGTTTTTAGACCAAGGGGGAGATTGTAAGATCTCATTGGGATATGAGACATTGGCACCCTTGGGGAGGACCTTTTTTATGTATGTCAAAAAGGGAAAGAAGGTACCAATTGGGGTTAGTTGGAATTCTCATAAGATGTGAAAATTGTCAATTGGGGATAATTGGTAGACTTGAGTTAGGTCACCTAACTCAAAGGTGTTTGGGGTTTTGTCAAACATCAAAAAAAGGAAGATTATTGGTGCAATCGGTCCAGGTCATGATTGACCGGACTCGAATTTGACTCGAGCAGTATTTTGATGTTAGACAAAACATATGACATGTGATTGTCATAGAAAGACCAAGTGTGTAGCCTTGGTCACGTAAGTCCAAGTGTGTAGCCTTGGCGGTGAAAGTCCAAGCATGGGGATTGACATTGGAAGTCCAACATGAAGTTGGCAAGGGAAGTCTAAGTGTGTAGCCTTGGCATTGAAAGTCCAAGTTATGGATACTTGGCATTTGGGAAGTCCAAGGGGTGGTTTGGTGGGTTAAGGCCAAGCGGTAGTCTTTGGAGCGTAAGTCCATATGTAGGTGAACTTGGCCAAGTGACTGAGGTCAAGTGTCGGATGCTCAAACATGTTGTTTGAGATTTTACCCGATAGTCGGATGCTCAAACAACTTGTGTTTGAGGTTTTACCCGACAATAGTCGACTGGTGGTATGTCCCAATCGACTGGTGAAAACTGACTACTGTTCAACTACGTCGTATGCCATGGCAGTCGACTGCTAGCATTAGGCAGTCGACTGATGGCAGTCGACTAGGGCCTTATGGCAGTCAACTGCTAGACGCGGAATCAGCCCGAGATAAGCATAAAAGGAGGAGCTTGGGGAGGGTTTCCATAGCGATATTTGGTGATATTTTGGAGGGAAATTGTTGCTGCATTCCAGACCTTCAAGAGCAAACCAAAGCTAGCAACAAGCAAGTGATCAAAGCAAAGTGTTGTAAAATTTTTCTTTACTTGTATTTCATATTGTCTTTGTATTTTGCTTGTACTTTTGTATTACATTTTGTAATTGCTTGTACGAGGTTTCTCCACCTCTGACTTGTTGTTGAGAAGGAGTTTTAGTAGTAGTGTGTTCATCACTCGAGCTCGTTGAGCTCACCCTATGGAGTAGGAACCCTAAGATTCCGAACCACATATATCGCATATCGTGTGCTTGTATTCTTGTTGTGTATTTTTATTATTGTATATTCCACTGCGCTAACAAGAATTGTAGAGACGAACGAACAATTTCCACCAAGCATGACGATTAGGCTATTCAACCCCCCCCCCTCCCTTCTAGCCGGGCCACGATCCTCCAACAAGGGTTCAATAAATCTTCATTATGGATTGCCTCTCATTTAGTGATATGAGATTTATCACTAGGAAGAGTAAAGGCATCCAAGATGTTTTTGGACTAAGGGGGAGAATGTAGAATCTCTTTTGGGAGATGAGACATTGAAAACTTTGATAGGCTTTTTGATGTATTGCTAAGGGGAAGAAGTGAGGTTTAAGTTATGTAAACTTTCACTATGTTTTGACATTGGTGAAGGTAGGAAACTTCGCTTCCCACTTCAACTCGGTCGCTTGTTCATGGCGATCCCTTCTATGTCCCCGGATAAAAAAGATTTATCCTTGACAAGAGGGATTACCCAAGCTCCCGTTTCATCATCGTGCTATTCGATTAGAGTGGTCACTTGAACAAACTTGTTGTTCAAGCAACCAACCTCTATTCTACGATTAGCCACGGAATAGATGATGTACGGATCGCCAGCTTTTGTGTTTGTATTCGGGGTCCAAGTTAATTTAGCCATTAAACAAAGCATACAACATGCATATAATTGAAAAACAATCATAGACATAACACAAAAGAATATAAAACAACATTTATACCTCTCGATCTTCTATTGTATATCCTTCCTCCTTTTGGACGTCGTGTGACCGACGGTCTTCCAAAAGTTGAAGCCTCCTAGATCGCTAATTTTCCTATCCTTGTTCTCTCCGAACAAAGGAAGATCAATAACAAAACTCTTCCTCTCTTTACTTGCGCCAACCACCAAGCACCAACTTGGTGTCCGCCATCCTAAGGAGTGGATGAAGGAGATGGGTGCCGGCCAAGAGCTCCAAGGGAAGACCCTAAGCTTTGTTTCCACCGGCCAAGGAGAGGAGAAGGGGGAGTTTTGGACGCCGACCAAGGGAGAGAAAGGAAGATGATATGCGCCGGCCACCTAAGGAAGAAGAAGGAAAGGAATTTCCTTAATTGTGGCCGCCCAACACCCCTTGCTCCTTGCCGCCCAAAACCCTAGCCCCTCCTTTTATTACTTGTCGTCCAAGCCCTAAGCCTCCTTTTATAGAGTTGGGATCAAGCCTCCCTTTAATCTCCACCTTTGGTTCTAGGGATTTAATTTCAACCGTTGGATCTAGAGAATTAATCTCAACCGTCGGATCTTGAGATTTAATCTCTACCATTGGATCTAGAGTTTTTGTTTTCTACCATTGGATCTAGGCTTCATGAGGTTTTAATAGGCTACAATAGGGACCATGAGAAGGAGTTGGATCTTGGCCACTCAATGGATCAAGCCCACATAAAGTCCGACCCATTAATGATAATCCAATCCACTAAAGGATTATCATTGATCTACCTCACCAACCCCCATAAGTTAATATGGGCTCCATATATTATTTGTATATTTTTCTCCCCATGTTTAATATCTCGAATGTCCGTCGATTAATTAATTTATTGACAATTAATTAATCAACATCTAACTCCATGAGTAGTACCACTCATCCTTATCATCATGCCGGACCAAGTCCACCTGTAGGGTTTACATGATGAACCTTATGAGCTCCTCAAGGGGACATCATCATCCTAATATTTAGGACATAATTTCCTCCTATAATCAACAGCACACCATATGAATAATATCATTTCCCAACTTACCGAGCCTATCGATTTAATCTATAAATCTCGTCCATTGGTAAATCAAAGAAATGAATACTAATTATATGTGCCCGTTATTATATCGAGATTAAGAGCATGTACAACATAATATCTGAGGTCCAATTCGATTATGTAGTCAGCAATAAATCGAATCACCTCTAAGTCGGTCCTGCTCAATACACACAAAGTGCACTAGTGTGATTCTATGGTCAAGACAAACCAATACCAAATCACACTACAACCATACCAATGGTTTGTCCAAAGTCATCTCGGTTGTGAGCCTTTACTTATACTTTACAAGGAACCGATAACATGATCTCCCGTGTAACATTACACACCATGTTATCTACAATGTAATGTATTAGACAATATGCATAACCGTATAAATATGCAAACAATGATCATATGATTCTTATTTCAAAATAAAGATGTTCATACAAAAAAATAGACTTTTCAGTATACATCCCAACAATCTCCCACTTATACTAAAAGACTATGTTGTCCTCAAACTGTCATACATCTGATTCTCATTCCCTTCACATGCCTATCAAAAGCTCTCACCGGAAGGGCCTTAGTGAAAGGATTTGTCAGGTTATCCTCTGATGCAATCTTGGCCACAGCAACTTCTCCTCTCTTTACGATTTCTCGTATCAGGTGGTACTTGCCCTCTATCTGTTTACTTGTCTTATGGGCTCGTGGTTCCTTCAAGATTGCAACTGCATGACTATTATCACAATAAATTGTGATAGTTCTGGGAAAACCAGGAAGCACATCCAAGTCCATCAAGAAGTTCCTGAGCCACACAGCTTCTTTGGCCACCTCAGAGGCCGCCACGTATTTCTGCTTGACACTCCTCCATACAATGGCTACACCTCCCAAAGTAAACACAAAACCTGAGGTAGACTTACTGTTATCCCTATCTAATTGGAAGTCGGAATCCGTGTAACCCACAGGGAGTAATTGGTATGTCTGGTAAACTATCATATAATCCCTAGTCCTTCTCAGGTACTTTAATATATGTTTTACCGCAGTCCAATGTTCCTATCCTAGATTACTCTGATATCTGCTGACCATGCTCATGACAAAGCAGATATCTTATCTCGTACATATCATCACATACATGAGGCTTCCTACTGCCGAAGCATAAGAAACCGCCTTCATCTCCTCTATCTCCTCAGATATTCTAGGACACATCTCCTTAGATAAAGGAACTCCATGTCTGAAAGGTAGAAAACCCTTCTTGGAGTTCTACATGATAAAACGATCCATAATGGTGCCATGTATGAAGCTTGAGATAAGCACAACATCCTTTTCCTGCGATCCCTTATAACCTTGATCCTAAGGATGTGTCCCACTTCTCCCAAGTCCTTCATATCAAACTTTCTAGACAACCATACCCTTACGTCCGATAACACCTTGACATTGTTGCCAATTAGCAAAATGTCATCTATGTATAGTACAAGAAATACCACTACGTTTCCGTCACATCTCTTGTATATACAAGACTCATCTGGACTTTGAATAAATCTATAAGACTAGATTACCTCATCAAAGTGGATGTTCCAAGACCTCGAAGCTTGCTTCAATCCATAAATAGACCGATTAAGCTTACACACAAGATGCTCTTTGCCCTTTGCAATGAATCCCTCTGGTTGCTTCATATAGATGTTTTCCTCAAGACTTCCATTAAGGAAAGTTGTCTTGACATCCATCTGTCATACCTCATAATCCATATGAGCAGCAATGCATAAGAGAATCCGGATAGACTTAAGCATGGCTACCGGTGAAAAAGTATCCTCATAATCGATACCCTCTTTCTGAGTATACCCTTTCGCAACAAGCCTTGCTTTGTGTTAGTAATATATGAGAGATGTCCTAAGGCAATCGCCTTATGTTTGAACCATTTATATGATAAATGAAGATTCACTATTTGAGTATACATGTTTTCATGTATTTGATTAGATCTTAAACTCATTTACTGAATGTCCATGATACGATTCACAGCATGAGAGAATTTGTTATTGGATCACAACTAGTGAGTATCTCTACATGTGTAATTGTGATGTATCGGAATTATCCCTAGTCGATGAATTGATGGATTTGGACACCATCAATTCTGTCGAGACTAGCACGAGGTATACTCCTTGGTGTATCCAAGCAGCTGATTCTCACTAGCTGGAGACATTGTGATGTCCGAAGTTAATCGTGGATGCTAGTTATGGTAACTAGTTCATTGGAGTGACCAGTCGTAAGACTTCATATGGTTCTCTTCATATATAGATATGTCAATGAAGTTTTTACTGCAGGTTAAGTGCGATGTTCCTTTGACTTACGGTATTCAAGTCATCTTGATCATAAAGACTTATGCTTTGACATCTTAAGCAAGCATCTCTAAGGAGATGTGGACCCAGGATTATTGGGTATAAGTCGAAGTGATCGAAGGTGTTTGAATAGCCTATAAAGGATTCACCACTCCTTGCGAGGAGATGTATACCCAATGCCTCTCATCGTATTGTTACTAAAGTCTTTGGCCAAAGCATTACATGTTTAGAGTAAGGTACTCTTGGATACATGTGCAGTAACTAGAATCCATAGGACGAGGAAATGATACTTGGGCTAGGTGTGACGTAGTCAACCTAGTGGGGACTGACACTATAGACCATGTCCTGAACCAAGAGGGTATAAGATGAGTGAAGGGAATGGGGCACGATTCATTGTAGCTACTGAAGGATTTCAGAAATAGTTCTGGATCAACCGTTGATCTTTTCGGTTAATTGGGGATCATGATGTACTACTAGGTGCCACTCATGATCGTTCTATAATTAATGGTTAATTATAGACGGCCAACATAAACCGAAAACCTATTTGGTCACACACACAACGAGCGTAATCCGAAGGATTTAAAATAAGCTTGAGAATGAGATTCTCAGACCGAGAGAAACTAGGTTTGGTTGGACCAAACAAGGAGTGAGCATAAAATCGTTTCAGTCGCAATGGAAGCGTGGATGGGCCATGTCTTATGAAGACATGATGGATGAACCAAATTATTTTGGTTCTAATCCAATGGTGGAGAATAAACCAAAGGGGTTTGGTTTGTTTTAAACGAATGAACCAAAGTTGATTCGGTTCGTTTTAACTTAAAATAGACCAACATGGTTTGGTTTATTTTAACTTAAATTAATGGAGCGGGTTAACGGGTTTTTGGTTATGATCCGATAACCATTAGGAGAATTTGTTATCTATAAAATAGGGCTTAAGGGTTTTGTGAAAACCTAATTCATGCAATCCCTAGTTGCCGCCCACCCCTCCTCTCCTCTAGTGGTCGGCGCCCAACCCTAGCCGCCGCCCAGCTTTGTGCCGCTGTCCAAGTTTGTTGTCGGCGTCCAAGCTTCAGCCGGTGATCCTCCGGCAACCCTCCGGTGATATTCTTTTGGTCCGGCGACAAGGTGAGCGTCTATCTTCCTTATTTAGCCGGCCCTATTCCTCCACCAAAGCTGTCCAGTTTTCTGGACAGCTTGTTTATTTCGTGTCGGAGCATTGTTTGGACGACATTCGGAGCTCCGACAGTGGCTTACTTGCCGGGGATTCGATCTCCGGTAATCCTTATAGGTGGAGGACAAAGAATTCGTCAAACGGTTGACTAATACCTCTCCGAAAAAGCGAGTTTTTTAGGACTCGTTTTGAATCCGAATTTTGATTCGGATTGTGATCTTCTCTAGATCACATCGTCTTTGACACGAGGCTAGTAACTCGTACGAAGAAGAGGCTCGTGACTTTGTGAAGTCATCCTGAAGATACTCGGCGTGGATACGGATAGAGACGATTCTAGCGAGGATCGTTCTAGTTGATGTCTTTCCCACTACACGTGATACGTAAGGTATACGTAGTATAAATTTTCTTTTATTACAAAATTTGAATTTACGATTATGTCTACACATATTGTACTATGCATACGTGTGGTGTGTGTGTTGTAATAAATTAGATTTATTATTTTTTTCTTCCGTTGTGCACTTGTTTACGAAACATGTTCGAACACACACTCGCCACGGTGCCGGAAACCCAACAGTGGTATCAGAGCCCAGGTTGTGTTTCGACATAATCGTAAAATTGTTTTGCGATAGTCGTAATGGTATTTATGGAAATTTTCTACTTTTGGAAAGTTAGAAGTATTTTTTAGAAATTTTTAATTTTGGAAAGTTTAGAAGTATTTATGGAAATCTTCTACTTTTGGAAAGTTAGAAGTATTTATGGAAATTGATATTTTCCATAAATAAAATATTTGATTAGATTTGAAAATTTGTTTCCTAATTTAATCATGATTTGATTTGGGAAATCAAATCTTAAAATATTTTATTTCCATAAGTAGTTTTGATTATTTAGGAAATTTGTTTCCTAAATTGACTTTCCTTAATCAACATTTTCCACAAATAAAATATGTGATTAGATTTGGAAATTTGTTTCCTAATTTAATCATGATTTGATTTGGAGAATCAAATCTTAAATATATTTTATTTCCATAAATAGTTATGACATATAAAGAAATATTGTACATGTCATAATTGTATGTCATGTAATTGCATTAGATGCATATCATTATGTCATGCGTGTCGTGACATGTAGTTGTATGTCATGTATGTCATGCCATGTAGATAATAGTTATTTGCATGCAAAGAGGATGAGACATAAAAACCTTTAATCAATATTAAAGCCTACACCTTCCATTAATATGGTTAGAACCAGAGTTCCGTTTCTTGTTTGGGTTGTTGGACTCTCTCCAAGCCCGGCTCGAACCCGAACATGTTCAAACCATGGAATAGTTTAATACTAATATGGTAAGAGTCAAAGGTCAATCGTTAGCTTTAGTTGTTGGACTCTCTCCAAGCGGGGCTAATTAGTTGAATGCGCTCTAACCATATTAAAACTATTTCTCGATTAATGGATTGGTTTTAACCTGGAGCATCGGCTTGTTGGACTCTCTCCAAGGTCGATGTAAAGGGAGGTGAAGTTGGGTGCTATGCATATGATGCATACTTGTTAATGTGTTAACAACCCGATGTATGTGTGAACATTCAATTAGTTGATAGCACATTGTGATAGTTGCATATACGTGATATGCAATCGGTATATTTGATACCTACCATCGTAGTTATGAATGGCTTGTTGGACTCTCTCCAAGGTTGTTCATATCTATGTTGGATATCAGCCCATTCGGGGATGGACCTATGATCTGTTAGGGATCGTTTGGAAGCTAGAGGGGGTGAATAGCGTTTTTTAGTTTCTACAAAAATGATTAGCGGAAGCAAACACAAATAATATATGTAAAAACAATAACAATGCAAACAAAGCCTTTTACGTGGTTCGGAGATAGCACTCCTACTCCACGGTGATCCTTAAGGTGGATCAATCCAAGCAAATCCACTAAGAAGCTTTCTTTACAACACAACTCCTCTTCTTTACAAAGAATGAAGATCTAAGCTTAGAGAGAAGAGGAGGAGATTTAAATCACTTAGAAAGCTAGAGAATTCGTGGAGGCTTTTGAGAAAGATTAGAGAATAAGCATTAACCTCAAAAACCTCCACCAGCCCTCTTTTTATAGAGAAGAGACTGATTTTCCTATTGGAGCACGATCAGTCGACTGATGTACAGCATCAGTCGACTGCTGGCGTGGTTAACGGCTTCTGAATAGCCAGATTCACGGGATTCAGAGTCGTTTCATCCAACGGCACTTTCATCAGTTGACTGATCCCTCCATCAGTCGACTGATGGAGTGATCAGTTGAGTGATCGCCGGTCGTAGTCGAGTGCGACTTCATTCTGTGCTCGTATTTACGTTTATCAGTCGACTGATAGCAACATCAGTCGACTGCCTTAATCAAAGCAGTCGACTGATGGTTAGGGTTTCATCCTGACTCAGTCGAGCACCTGACCAGTCGACTGATACATTGTATCAGTCGACTTATACTCATCAAGTGTGAGTAATTCACACTTGATTTCACCCCCTAGACCTAGACTTAACCTCCTAGCTCTTCCTTAAGCCTTGCGCCTCCAGGATCCCTCCGAGTCCGCGACTTGTTCATCCTTTGCGCTTTGCTTCCAAGAGCTTCCTTTGGTTTTGTCATGTCTAGCATTTTCCTTTGCCAAAGCATGCTTGGACTTTACGCCGCCAAGTCTACATGCTTGGACTTACGCTGCCAAGACTTGCCCTTGGACTTCCTTTGCCAAAGTTTGTTTGGACTTAATGCAGCCAAGACAACATGCTTGGTCTTATGCCGCCAAACCTTTACCTTGGACTTCCCTTGCCAAGATCATACTTGGACTTTGATTTTACCAAGTCTTCATACTTGGATTTCCCTGTCACTTGAACACGTTCATAATTAGATCACAATTTGTTGCCTAACTTAGATGATTATCCAAACATCAAAACATATAAATGCTTGGGGCATTGTTGCACCAACAATCTCCCCCTTTTTGATGTTTGACAATCATTTAAGTTAGGTCTTTTAGAGATACACATATGATCATATATCCAATTCTAACTTAAACATTTCTTCTCCCCCTTTGACATACATCAAAAAGAGAAGAAATCATATATTTCATAGAAGAATTGAAAATATTGAAATCTTGAACTAAGGTATAGAATTGAAAATTAGCTCCCCCTTAATCCAAGATATAGTTCATGATGAGTAACAAAAACATGTGGAGCAAAAATCTATCAAACAATTTGAAGATTTAAATCCTAACTTTGCACCAACAATGTTCATTTAGGATGAAAAAGATAAAATTGTGAAACTCCCCCTAAAATGCCACATTAACCAGTTACACAAGTTTTTTATACCCAATATTGTCGAGCTAGAGTTTTAGGACATCAAAGATACATTAAATATCATAAAGTGGAGCTATTTTTCCGAGAACACAGTGTATCAGTCGACTAGTTTCAACCGATCACTACGCTCAGAATGCTAAATTCAAAGATTTTCAATGAAATTCAGAAATGCATTAGAAATTCCAGAAACCTCGAAAAAACACAAAATTTTGTGTACACATTTCTGAAATCATACTTTATCAAGGAAAAATATTTTGAAAAATATATGTTTTCCATATTTCAATTTTGATACAAACTTGGAAACTAGCAAAAGTTCTAAAATTTTGCAAACTTTGTATCACTTTTGTGTTTCACTTGAAAACTATTTTTCAAAACATAATAAACATAGTTTAAAATATGTTTTATTTGACATTTCCAATCATGTTCTTGGAGCTATATGCACATCAATTGTGAATAAGCCTTCCCAATGATTGGTCCAATGAAGGATTAATGTCTCTAGATGACACTTTGGTTCATAGTAATGCATCATAACAAGCATGATGAACCAAGTGCATCTTCCTAACATCTCACATGTTCTCTAGGTGGCTCAATACAAAAATCATGGTTTCCTAAGTATTTTGTGAGATGGTTAAAAGGATAAATCCTAGTATTTCTATAGGATCATGCAAACCTACACCTTTACTCAACCAAGCACATTCCAAGTTCTCTCCTAAGTGATGAAAATTCTACCTCGGGGAGAGCCTTGGTAAATATGTCGGCTAAGTTGGACTTGGATTCAATGTAATTGAGCTCAATGTCCCCCTTAGCCACATGGTCTCTAATAAAGTGATGCTTCACTTCAATGTGCTTGGTCCTAGAGTGATGCACCAGATTTTTGGTCAAGTTAATGGTGCTCACATTATCACAAAATACTCTCATGTTAGAGTAAGATAGCTCATAATCTTCTAAGGTATGTTTCATCCATAAGAGTTGAGCTACACAACCACCCATAGCCACATATTCAGCCTCAGTGGTGGATAAAGCAACACAAGGTTGCTTCCTACTACTCCAACTCACTAGGGAGGACCCAAGGAATTGGCATCCACCACTAATACTCTTCCGATCCAATTTGCAACCGGCATAATCAGAATCGGTGTACCCAATCAAATCAAAAGACCTAGTTCTAGGGTACCATAGACCTACATTTAGTGTGCCTTTAACATATCTTAAAATTCTCTTAACGGCAACTAAATGAGATTCCTTAGCACATGATTGATACCTAGCACACATACCAACCGCAAATAATATGTCGGGTCTACTAGCGGTTAAATACAAGAGGCTACTAATCATGCTCCTATAAAGGGTAAGATATATTTGTTTTCCTTCACTATCACTATCTATTTTAGTATTGGTTGCCATTGGAGTTGACACTACCTTAGCATTTTCCAAACCAAATTTCTTAATCATTTCCTTAGCATATTTGGTTTGATAAATGTAAATTCCTTCACTTGTTTGTTTAACTTGCAATCCTAGGAAGAAATTTAATTCTCCAACTAGACTCATCTCAAACTCTTTTTCCATATTTTGAATGAAGTCTTGAAGAATTTCATCATTTGTTGACCCAAAGATAATGTCATTAACATACACTTGGGCTACAAAGATGTCCTTAGATGTTGACTTTATAAAGAGAGTTTGATCTATACTACCCCTTTTGAAATCCTTAGAGATTAGGAAAGATGACAATCTTTCATACCAAGCCCGGGGAGCTTGTTTCAAACCATATAAGGCTTTCCTAAGCTTGTATACATGGTTTGGGTAGTCCGTATTTTCAAACCCGGGAGGTTGTTCTACATACACCTCTTCCTTAATAAACTCATTTAGGAATGCCGATTTGACATCCATTTGATGGAGTTTGAAACCCATATAGGAGGCATATGCTAAAAGTATTCTAATGGACTCTAACCTAGCAACCGGGGCATATGTTTCATCATAATCAAGTCCTTCAACTTGATTAAAACCCCTTGCAACTAATCATGCTTTATTTCTAGTGATATTCCCTTGGTCATCTAGTTTGTTCCTAAAGACCCATCTTGTAGTAACAATAGTGTTTTCACTTGGTCTAGGAACTAACTCCCATACTTGACTCCTTTCAAATTGAGCCAATTCATCTTGCATTGCTAAGATCCAATCCGGATCAAGTAATGCATCTTTAATTGTTTTAGGCTCAATTTGAGAAATTAGAGCTATATGACTAGTAGGATCCCTATGGAATGACCTAGTCCTAACTCCTTGAGATAATTCACACACAATTTGATCTAAGGGGTGACTTTGATGAACTCTTATGGTTCTAGGAGGTGTATAAATTTGATTTTGATCATGATCAACCTCAATCCTACGCTCATCATCGGAATCATTCCTTACTCCCCCTTGATTCAATCCTCCCCCTTGATCATTACCCCCTAAGGTTAAATCTTGCAATTGTTGGGTAATTTCTTGATTTTCATTATTAATACCATCATCAATAGGGGATTTTCTAGGGTAAGTATGGGAAGCTTCATCAAATTGGACATTTGAAGATTCTTCAATCTTTTGAGTCCTTTTATTGTACACTCTATACCCTACACTAGTGGATGAGTATCCAACTAGGATTCCCTCATCCGCTTTGGACTCCAACTTACCTAGGTTGTCTTTGGTATTTAAAATATAAACTTTACATCCAAAGACCTTAAAATAATGAATTGTTGGAATTGTACCGTTCCATAATTCAAATGGAGTTTTTCCTAAAAACCTATGAATCAATACCCTATTTTGGATATAGCAAGCGGTATTAACCGCTTCCGCCCTGTTGGCAATGTGCTATACCTCGGAATGCTCATAGGCTCCCATGTCCCCGGATTAAAATTTTCACTAATGAAAACTAATCCGGATGGGATGAGTTTCCTAAGCACAACCAATTCGTCGTCGTGCTAACGACTTGAGCAATCGCTTGAACAAACTAGTTGTTCAAGCAACACAACTCTTCTAGTCGGTTAGCCGCGGAAGAGACGACGGACGGATCGCCGGTTTTTGTGTTTCTTATTCGGGGTCCATGATTATACAAATACATGCAAATGCAAACTAGTATAATCAACATATACTAACATAAAGAACATAAGCTAGCATATCAAATAAGAACATGAAAAGAACAATAATAAAAGTTGTGAAACTTTTATACCTCTTGATCTTCTATCGTATGTCCTAACCTCCTTGTAGACTTCGTGTGGGCGAAGATCCTCCACAAGTCGAAGCTTCTTAGATCTTCTTCAATCCAAAGAAAGAAGAACTCTCTTTCCCTTCTTGCTTGAGCCAACCACCAATCCACAAAGGATTGATGCCGCCGGCCCCAAGAATAGAGAGAACAAAATGGAAACAAAACTCATCTCTTATCTAGGACCAACCATCAAGCTCCAAGCATGATGTTTGCCGCCGGTCCAAAGAGAAGATGGAATGGAGTATGGAATCCAACCGAAAGAGAAACACCAAGGGTATGGGCACCGGCCAACACTTGGAGAAAGGAAAGGAAAACAATCCTCCTCCTTGTTGCCGCCCAAACCCTAGACAAAGCTTTCCTAATTTCCGGCCAAGGATGAAGGGAAGGAGAATAGGTTGAGCTCCGGCCAAGGTATAGGGAACATGGATAGTGGCCGGCCAACATTTAGAAGGAAGAAGAAGAAGATCTTCATCTCCATGTTGCCGCCCAACCTAATCCTAAAACCCTAACCCTAGCCGCCCAACCCCAATCCTATCCCATCTAGGTTTTGGTTGCCGCCCAAGGGAAGCCATCCTAATTCCATCCAACCTAAGCCATAGAAGGAAAGGTAAAACTTGGGCGCCGGCCAAATCAAGAAGGAATAGGGAGGATGGGTTGCCGGCCAACAATTGGAAGAAGGAGAAGCCTTGCCGCCCAACATTATCAACCAAACCCTAACCCTAATCTCCTTTTCTTGCCGCCCAAGCAACCTTGTCTCAATTAGGTTTTTCATCTATATTTTTTTTGCCAACCAAGCCTAAGCCCCTATTTATAGAACTTAGGAGAAAGTTGGTTATTGATGAGGTAGCCAAAAATATAGGAACTAATTCCCAATTTTCTTGCCGCCCAAGGGTAGCAAGGAATTAGTAAACTTTTTCTTCCTATAATCTTGCCGCCCAACTTATCCAACCTTTCCTCTCCCTTTTATATAGAGTTAGGTTTAGGCCTTGGTTTAATCTCCACCGTCGGTTCTAGGGTTTTAATCTCAACCGTCGGATTTAGAGATTTAATCTCAACCGTCGGTTCTAGGGTTTTAATCCCAACCGTCGGATCTAGAGATTTAATCTCAACCGGCGGTTCTAGGGATTTAATCTAAACCGTCGGATCTAGAGGTTTAATCTCAACCGGTTCTAGGGATTTAATCCTAACCGTCGGATCTAGAGATTTGTTTTCCATCATTTGATCTAGACTTCATGAGGTTTATATTAGGCTACGATAGGGACCATGAGGAGGAGTTGGGTCTTGGCCACCCGATGGATCGGAACCACACTCTTGATCCATCAATGATGTTCCATTCCACTAGAGGATCATCATCGAACTACCTCACCAACCCCCATAAATTAATATGGGCTCCATATATTATTTGTACATCCATCTCCCCGTGTTTAAGATATCGAATGTCCGTCAATTGATTGATTTACTGACCATCAATCAATTAACATCTAACTCCTCGAGTAGTACCACTCAACCTTATCATCATGTTGACTAAGTCAACCTGCAGGGTTTACATGATGAACCTTATGAGCTCCTCAAGGGGACATCATCAACCTAATACATAGGACACGGATTCCTCCTATAATCAACGACACACCATGTAAATAATATCATTTCCCAACTTACCGGGCATATTGATTTAATCCATAGAAATCTCACCCTCTGGTAAATCAAAGAAATAAATACTAAGTACATGTGTCCGTTATTATATCGGGATTAAGAGCATGTACAACATAATATCCAAGGTTCGATTCAATTATGTAGTCAGCAACAAATTGAATCACCTCTATGTCGGTCCTGCTCAATACACCTAAGTGTACTAGTGTAACTCTATGTTCAAGATAAAACAATACCAAGCTACACTACAACCATGCCAATGGTTTGTCCAAAACCATCTTGGTTGTGAGCCTTTACTTATATTCTACAAGGGACTGATAACATGATCTTATGTGCTGCACCCAGGCACCATGTTATCTACAATGTAAAATATTAGACAATATGTACACATATAAATATAACGTGCACTCAATGATCATGTGATTCTTATTTCAAAATAAAGATGTCCATACAAAAGAGCTAGGCTTTCAGTATACATCCCAACACGCCCACAAGTAGCTAGGTAAGGAATATGCATTAAGCATTGTCCTAGCCGCTTCTTGTAGGGCACGATTTTTCCTTTCCACAACCCCATTTTGTTGGGGTGTTCTAAGACAAGAAAATTCATGCTTGCCTTGTTCTAAGCAAAAATTTGAAAAATTAGAATTCTCAAATTCTCCACCATGATCACTACGGATCCGGTTGATTTTGAGTTTTCTTTCATTTTCTACTCTTTTTCTAAATCCTATGATTATTCCTAAGGTTTCATCTTTATTTTTCAAGAAAAACACCCAAGTAAACCTAGAAAAATCATCTACTATTACCAAGCAATATTTACTACCAATTATAGATGGGGTACTATGGCAATCAAATAAATCCATATGTAGTAATTCTAATGGTAAAGCGGTACTAAGTAAATTTTTACCTTTGTGTGATGTTTTTGATTGTTTCCCTTCTTGGCAAGCATCACACATCTTGTCCTTGAGAAATTTGACTCTAGGCAATCCTTTGACTAGCTTCAATTTTGCTATTTTGGCTATATTCTTCATGTTTATGTGTCCTAGCCTCCTATGTCAAAGCCAACTTTCTTCCTCTTTTGCAATAAGACACTTAGTGGAAGGATTAGTAGCATAGGATAAATCAACATAATATATATTTGATTTCCTAAAGCCTACTAACATGCAATCATTTATAGTTTTGTGTCTTATAAAACATTTTGAGGAATCAAATTTAACATCAAAGTCTGCATCACATAATTGACTTACACTAAGTAAATTAAATTTCATATTTTTAACTAATAGAACTTTATGAATGGCAAGATTGGGAGATACCTCAATGGTGCCCTTTCCTAGAATTTTAAGTTTGCTGCTATTACCAAATGACTCTTTTCCTTGGCTAGTGTGGTTGATAGTGGAGAATTTTCTCTCATCCTCGGTCATATGCTTTGAGCACCCACTATCAACTATCCACAAGCTTGGTTCTTCTACCTATATCACATGAAAAACACAATCCTTAGGTACCCAAATCTTAGGACCACTAGCATCAATTATAAATTTCTTTGGTACCCATGCCTTTCTCCCCTTGCTTTTAATCATTGATTTTCTACTAACAAGGGATGCATATGCTACCTCTTTCTCCTTAGGTCTATATCCTAATCCGGCCTTATTGTAAATTGCCCTTTGATCCTTAATAATCATATCTAGATATTTAGAACCATTAGTGAATTTTTCTAGACATGCTCTTAATTTACCTATTTCTTTTCTTAACTCATCATTTTCATCCCTAAGAGTACATTCATCAATATCACTAGATGGTTTGCAACATGATGAATCTAGACTCTTAAGTGATTTGATTTCTAATTTTAGATCCTTAATCCTAATTTTTGATCTATTTAAAGCATTTTGTAAACATGCAATAGTCTTATAAAGTAAATCTACTTTAGGTGAGTTATTTACCTCATCATCATCACTTGATGATGATTCATCACTTGAAGAGGAAGAGGACTCCCCGCTTGAGCTCCCGGCTTCTTCCTCTAATGCCATAAGGGCTAGGTTCCGGGTGGCATGGCATACTTCCTCATCGTCGGAAGACTCCTCCATACTTAGAGTGTCCCATGTTTGTGCCACCATTGCCTCCTTCTTCTTCTTCTCCTTCTTTTCCTTCTTTTTCTTTTCCTTCTCCTCCTTTTTTAGTTCCAGGCAATTTGGCTTTATATGCCCTTTCTTGTTGCAACCAAAACAAGTCACATTAGAGATAGAATTTGAATTACTTGAAGATTTACCTCTTGTGAATTGGAACATTGTCTTTACATCTTTCTTGGTGAGTCTCCTTGACTTCCTACCGAACTTCTTGACGTAATGTGCCACCTCACTTGCCGATAACTCATCTTCACTACTTGATGAGTCTTCCTCGGATTCGGATGAGGAGGACACTTCCTTCTCCTCCTTCTTCTTCTTCTCCTTCTTTCCTACAAAAAGAGCTATACCCTTCTCTTTGGATGAAGTGTTAACTTGTTCATGTAATTGAAATTCACAAAAAAGTTCATCTAACTTGACTAATGAAAGATCCCTAGAGACCTTATAGGCATCTACTATTGAGGCCCATAAGGTTGTCCTAGGGAAAGCTTGTAACACATACCTTACAAGGTCTCGGTTGTCGACCTTCTCACCTATGACATGTAGTCTGTTGACTACTTCCTTGAAACGCCCATGCATTTGGCTCACGGTCTCGTTTGTCTTCATAGTGAAGCTTTGGAGTTGGCCAATCAAAAGATCCCTCTTGGCCCTTCTTGTCTCTTTGGATCCTTCGTTGAGTTCGATGAGCTTCTCCCAAAGCTCTTTTGCGGAGTTGAAGGGCCCGACTTTAGAGAGTTGCTCCTTGGATAGACCACATTGAAGTGTGGTCGTTGCTTTTGCATTTGCTTATGCTTTCTTGGCCATCTCTCTTGTCCAATCTTTTGTTGGTAGTGGTGCTCCGAATTCGTCGACCGGCTTCTCAAAACCATCTACAATACTAAACCAATTTTCAATATCGTTCATTAAGTAATACTCCATCCTACCTTTCCAATATCCGAAATCGTTGCCGTCGAAGAACGGAGGCCTCGCCGTGCTATACCCCTCTTGAAATGCCATCTTTGCTCCGGTTGATTGCTAGATCTTCCGATGCGATCCAGGCTCTGATACCACTTGTTAGGGATCATTTGGAAGCTAGAGGGGGGTGAATAGCATTTTTCGGTTTCTACAAAAATGATTAGCGGAAGCAAACACAAATAATATATGTAAAAACAATAACAATGCAAACAAAGCCTTTTACGTGGTTTGGAGATAGCGCTCTTACTCCACGGAGATCCTTAAGGTGGATCAATCCAAGTAAATCCACTAAGAAGCTTTCTTTACAATACAACTCCTCTTCTTTACAAAGAATGAAGATCTAAGATTAGAGAGAAGAGGAGGAGATTTAAATCACTTAGAAAGCTAGAGAATTCGTGGAGGCTTTTGAGAAAGATTAGAGAATAAGCATTAACCCCAAAAACCTCCACCAGCCCTCTTTTTATAGAGAAGAGGCTGATTTTCCCGTTGGAGCATGATCGGTCGGTGATGTGACATCGATCGTGCATTAGTGGTGCGACTTGAATAGCGGATTCGTGGGATTGAGTCGTTTCATCAGCGACACTTTCATCGATCGGTGATCCCTCCATCGATCGGTGATGGAGTGATCGATCAGTGATCGCGGCCGCGATCGAGTGTGACTCCATTACGTGCTCGTATTTCGTTTATCGATCGGCCCCCTTGTTGGCGATCGGTGATCGCAACATCGATCGGCCTTGATCAAGCGATCGGTCGTGATGGTCGAGTTTCATCGGCTCGATCGAGCACGACGGTCGTGATACATTGTATCAGTCGACTGATACTCATCAAGTGTGAGTAATTCACACTTGATTTTACCCCCTAGACCTAGACTTAACCTCCTAGCTCTTCCTTAAGCCTTGCGCCTCCAGGATCCCTCCGAGTCCGCGACTTGTTCATCCTTTGCGCTTTGCTTCCAAGAGCTTCCTTCGGTTTTGTCATGTCTAGGGTTTTCCTTTGCCAAAGCATGCTTGGACTTTACGCCGCCAAGTCTACATGCTTGGACTTACGCTGCCAAGACTTGCCCTTGGACTTCCTTTGCCAAAGTTTGTTTGGACTTAATGCTGCCAAGACAACATGCTTGGTCTTATGCCGCCAAACCTTTACCTTGGACTTCCCTTGCCAAGATCATACTTGGACTTTGCTTTTACCAAGTCTTCATATTTGGATTTCCCTGTCACTTGAACACGTTCACAATTAGATCACAATTTGTTGCCTAACTTAGATGATTATCCAAACATCAAAACATATAAATGCTTGGGGCATTGTTGCACCAACATGATCTCCCGAAGTGATTTTGGGGTTTTATAAAATTCGAAAAAAGAATGGGATTTATGAATGTATATTGATGCATTTTAAAATCATTTTCTCATATATGCTCATTTTGTATTTCTAGGTTAATCGTTTGATCATGACGTCTTTGAATTTGAGCACTATTTTGGATTCAAACAAATTGACTGGGCCTTACTTCCTGGACTGACTTAGAAACTTGAGAATTGTTCTCAAGGTAGAAAAGCTAGCATATGTCCTTGAAGAGCCTCTTCACAACCATCCTAGGGACAATTCAACTCCAGACCAAATGTTGGCCTATCAGAAACATGTGGCAGATTCTGAACTGGCGAGTTGCATCATGCTAGCTGCGATGGTACCTGAGCTGCAAAAGCAGCATGAGCATATGGATGCTAATACTATAGTCCTCCATCTTCATGAGTTGTTTGATGAGCAAGCGAGATCCGAAATGTTCGAAGTCTCCAGGCTCCTCTTCACCACTAAGATGCAAGAAGGTTCGTCTGTAGTGCAGTTTGTGCTAAAGATGAACGGGTATATCGAGCGGCTAGCCACCCTCGGGTTTGTGATGGATCATGAATTAAGTATTGACTTAATTCTGCATTGTTTGCCCAAGAGTTTCTCACAATTCGTGATGAACTATCGGATGAACAAATTAAAATCCACTATTCCTGAGCTCCTCAATATGATGAAGACTATGGAGCCTTCTGTGAAGCATGAGGAGAAGGTGGTTCTGTTAGTTGATTCCTCAAAGAAAGGTTCTAAGAGGAAGGCAAAGGAATAGAAGAAAAGGAAGAATAATAAGGCTAAGAAGGCAGAACCAGCACAAAAGGGCACTTGCAATCATTGTGGTAAGGAAGGCCACTAGCGAAGAAACTGCAAGATTTATCTTGAGTCTGTGAAGAAGAAGAAGGCATCCGATGCCCCATCCTCTTCAGGTATCTTCGTTATTGATTGTCATTCTATTTCCTTAGACACTTGGGTATTGGATACTGGGTGTGGCTCACATATATGTAATGACATACAGGGGCTAAGGAATAGAAGAAGACTCATCAGAGGGGAGTCAAATTTGCGAGTTGGCAATGGAGCAAAGGTTGCTGCGGTCGCCATCGGAACTTATTGCTGAAGCTCCCTAGTGGACTAGTCTTGGAACTGGACAATTGCTATTGTGTTCCTTCTCTAATAAAGAACATTATTTCTATTTCCTGTTTAAATAGAAATGGTTATCATTTGACGTTTAGTAACAATTGTTGTTATATAACTTTGAATGGCATACTTTATGGAACTGGAACTTTGAGCAATGGTATTTATACATTGGACGTATCCAATGACATTTTCAATATCGAAAAGAGCAACAAGCGTGCTCAAAAGGATAATCAATTAAACTCCTACATGTGGCATTGTCATCTTGGCCATGCAAGCAAAAAACGCATGTCTGAATTACACCGATGTGGAATTCTGGAATCGTTTGAATTGGATTCATACGATACATGCGAATCATGCTTAAAGGGCAAGATGACTAAGTTACCTTTTATAGGAAAAGGTGAACGAGTGGGAGAGTTGCTAGGTCTAATACATACTGATGTATGTGGACCTATGTCAACTCAAGCTTTAGGAGGCTATAGCTACTTCATTACCTTCACCGATGATCACTCACGGTTTGGGTATGTGTTCTTGATGAAACACAAGTCTGAAGCCTTTGAAAGGTTCAAAGAATTCAGAAATGAAGTAGAGAAACAACATGACAAGAGTATTAAAATACTTTGATCGGATCGAGGTGGTGAATACTTAAGTCAAGAGTTTCTTGATTATCTAAGAGACAATGATATATTGTCTCAATGGACTCCGCCATATACACCACAGCATAATGGTGTATCTGAGAGGCGTAACCGAACTTTGTTGGACATGGTCAGGTCAATGATGAATCATGTGAATCTGCCCAAGTCCTTTTAGGGCTATGCACTTCAGATAGCTGTTTACTTGTTAAACAGAATGCCAACCAAGGTAGTCTCTACTACTCCATATGAGATATGGAATAGTAAGAAACCTCATGTATCTTACTTGAAGATATGGGCTTGTCCTGCTTATGTGAAGCGGACTGTATCAGACAAATTGGATGTTAAGTCTGATAAATGTCTATTTATTGGATACCCTAAGGAAACAAGGGGTTATCAATTCTATCATCCTGTGGAACAAAAGGTGTTTGTTTAAGGCATGCTGTGTTTCTAGAGAAAGAGTTTCTCTTGCAAGAAAACAGTGGGAGTGTCGTCGAGCTTGAGGAGGCTCGAGAGACTCAAATAGATATTGATGAGATACCTGGTGAAGCACAACAGCTGATAACTCATAGTGATGAGCAATCGGCTGGACCTATTGAAACACCACATCTTCGTAGATCTGGTAGAACACGCAATATTCCTGAGAGATATGGATTTCTCATAAGTGAATCGAACGACATGTTACTCATTGATGATGAGGAACCTACCAGTTATGAAGAAGTTCTGACAAGTTTGGAAAGGGATAAGTGGCTTGAAGTCATGAAGTCGGAAATGGATTCCATGTATTAAAACCAAGTATGGAACTAGGTTGACCCACATGAAGGCATCAAGCCTATAGGGTGCAAGTGGGTTTTCAAGAAGAAAACCGACATGGATGGTAATGTGATTACC
Organism: Wurfbainia villosa; assembly: GCA_025175895.1. Lineage (NCBI taxonomy): Eukaryota > Viridiplantae > Streptophyta > Magnoliopsida > Zingiberales > Zingiberaceae > Wurfbainia > Wurfbainia villosa. The sequence goes on from CM046006.1 coordinate 41,633,110, forward strand.
TATAAGGCTAGATTAGTGGTGAAAGTCTTAGTAATATATGAGAGATGTCCTAAGGCAATCGCCTTATGTATGAACCATTTATATGATAAATGAAGATTCACTATTTGAGTATACATGTTTAATGTATTTGATTGGATCTTAAACTCATTTACTGAATGTCCACGATACGATTCACAGCATGAGAGAATTTGTGATTGAATCACAACTAGTGAGTATCTCTACATGTGTAATTGTGATGTATCAAAATTATCCCTAGTTGATGAATTGATGGATTTGGACACCATCAATTCTGTCGAGACTAGCACGAGGTATACTCCTTGGTGTATCCAAGCAGTTGATTCTCACTGGCTGGAGACATTGTGATGTCCGGAGTTAATCGTGGATGCTAGTTATGGTAACTAGTTCATTGGAGTGACCAGCCGTAAGACTTCATATGGTTCTCTGCATATATAGATATGTCAATGAAGTTCTTACTGTGGCTTAAGTGCGATGTTCCTTTGACTTGCGGTATTCAAGTCATCTTGATCATGGAGACTTATGCTTTGACATCTTAAGCAAACATCTCCGAGGAGATGTGGACCCGGGATGATTGGGTATAAGTCGAAGTGATCGAAGGTGTTTGAATAGCCTATAAAGGATTCACCACTCCTTGCGAGGAGATGTATACCCATGGCCTCTCGTCGGATTGTTACTAAAAGTCTTTGGCCAAAGCATTACATGTTTAGAGTAAGGTACTCTTCGATACATGTGGAGTAACTAGAATCCGTAGGACGAGGAAATAATACTTGGGCTAGGTGTGACGTAGTCAGCCTAGTGGGGACTGACACAATAGACCATGTCCTGAACCAAGTGGGTATAAGATGAGTGAAGGGAATGGGGCACGATTCATTCGAGATACTGAAGGGTTTCAGAAATTGTTCTGGATCAACCGTTGATCTTTTCGGTTAATTGGGGATCATGATGTACTACTAGGTGCCACTCTTGATCGTTCTATAATTAATGGTTAATTATAGACGGCCAACATAAACCGAGAACCTATTTGGTCACACGCACAACGAGTATAATCCAAAGGATTTAAAACGAGCTTGAGAATGGGATTCTCAGACCGAGAGAAACTATGTTTGGTTGGACCAAACATAAAGCGAGCATGAAATTGTTTCAGTCGCAATGGAAGTATGGATGGGCCGTGTCTTATGAAGACATAATGGATGAACCAAAATGGTTTGGTTCTAATCCAATGGATGAGAATAAACCAAAGGGTTTGGTTTATTTTAAACGAATGAACCAAAAGTTGGTTCGGTTCGTTTTAACTTAAAATAAACCATCATGGTTTGGTTTATTTTAACTTATCCTAATGGAGCGGGTTAACGGGCTTTATGGATATGATCCATTAACCATTAAGAGAATTAGTTCTCTATAAAATAGGGCTTAAACCCTAATCCTAGCACCCTAATTAGAGTTGCCGCCCAACCTAATTGTGCTGCCCCCTCCATCTTCTCTCCTAGTCGGCGCCAACCCTAGGTGTGCCGCCGCCCAGCTTTTGTGCCGCCATCCAAGTCATTGCCGGCGACCAAGCTTCAGCCGGTGAACACTCCGGCGACCCTCCGGTGATCTCTTGTGGGTTCGGTGATAAGGTGAGCTCCACATCTCCTTTGGCCGGCCTCTATTCCTCCACCAAAAGCTGTCCAGTTTTTCTGGACAGCTTGTTTCTTTGTTGTCGGAGCATCGTTTGGACGACGGTTAGTGCTCCGACAGCGGCTAACTTACCGGAGATTTGATCTCCGGTAATCCTCTGAGGTGGGGGACGAAGGATTCGTCAAACGGTTGACGAATACCTCTCCGGAGAAGCGAGTTTTGAGAACTCATTTTAGGATCCGAATTTGGATTCGGATCGTGATCATCTCTCGATCACGTCGTCTTCAACACGAGGCTAGTAACCCGTACGAAGACGAAGCTCGTGACTTAGCGAAGTCATCCCGAGGAGCTCGGCGTGGATACGGATAGAGACGATTCTTACGAGGATCGTTCCGGTTGATGTCGTTCCCGCTACACGTCATACGAAAGGTATAACGTAGATAATTTTCTTTTATTGCAAATTTTAATTTACGGTTATGTCTACACTTGTTGTAATATGCATGCGTGTGTTGTGTGTGTTGTAATAAATATAGATTTATTATTTTAATTGCTTCCGCTGTGCTCATGTTTACGAAACATGATCGAACACACACACGCCGCGGTGCCCGAAACCCAACAGTGGTATCAGAGCCCAGGTTGTGTTTCGACATAATCGTAAAATGGTTTTGCGATAGTTATAATGTATTTCTAGAAATTTTCTAAATTTTGGAAATTTAGAAGTATTTATAGAAATTTTTCAATTTTGGAAAGTCTAGAAGTATTTATGGAAATCTTCCACTTTTGAAAAGTTGGAAGTATTTATGGAAATTGATATTTTCCATAAATAAAATATTTGATTAGATTCTGGAAATTTATTTCCTAATTTAATCATGATTTGATTTGGGAAATCAAATCTTAAAAATATGTTATTTCCATAAGTAGTTTCAATGATTTAGGAAATTGGTTTCCTAAATAGATTTTCCTTAATCAAATAATTCCATGAATAAAATATGTGATTAGATTTGGAAATTTATTTCCTAATTTAATTATGATTTGATTTGGAGAATCAAATCTTAAACATATTTTATTTCCATAAGTAGTTATGACATATAAGGAAATTATATACATGACATAATTGTATGCCATGTAATTGCATTAGATGCATAACATTATGTCATGCGTGTCCTGACATGTAGATGTATGTCATGTATGCCATGCCATGTAGATAATAGTTATTTGCATGCAAAGAGGATGAAACATAAAAACCCTTAATCAATATTAAAGCCTACACCTTCCATTAATATGGTTAGAACCAGAGTTCTGTTTCTTGTTTGGGTTGTTGGACTCTCTCCAAGCCCGGCTCGAACCTGAATATGTTCAAACCATGGAATAGTTTAATACTAATATGGTAAGAGTCAGAGGTCAATCGTTAGCTTTGGTTGTTGGACTCTCTCCAAGCTGGGCTAATTGGTTGAATGCGCTCTAACCATATTAAAACTATGTCCTGATTAATGGGTTGGCTTTAACCTGGAGCATCGGCTTGTTGGACTCTCTCCAAGGTCGATGTAAAGTGAGGTGAAGTTGAGTGCTATGCATATGATGCATACTTGTTAATGTGTTAACAACCCGATGTATGTGTGAACATTCAATTAGTTGATAGCACATTGTGATAGTTGCATATACGTTATATGCAATCGGTATAGTTGATACCTACCGTCGTAGTTTTGAATGGCTTGTTGGACTCTCTCCAAGGTTGTTCATAATTATGATGGATATCAGCCCATTCGGAGATGGACCTACAATCTCCCGAAGTGATTTTGGGGTTTTTGAAATTCGAAAAATGAATGGGATTTATAAATGTATATTGATGCATTTTAAAATCATCTTTCTCATATATGCTCGTTTTGTATTTCTAAGATTGATCATGATGTCTTTGAATTTATGCTCCATTTTGGATTCAATAAATTGATCGGGCCGAGCTTCATGGATCGGCTTAGAAGCTTGAGAATTGTTCTCAAGGTTGAAAAGCTTGCAAATGTCCTCGCGCCTTTTCCGCTGGGTTCCTAGTGACGATGCAACTCGACCAATTGTTGGCCTATCGTAAACATGTGAGTGATTCTCAACAAATGAGTTGCATCATGCTAGCCGCGATGGAACCCAAGCTACGAAGCGCATGAGCATATGGATGCTCATATCGTAGTCCTTCATCTTTGTGAGTTGGTTGATGAGCAAGTGAGATTCAAAGGTTCAAGTCTCAAAGCTCCTCTTCACCTCCGAGATGATAGAAGGTTCATCTGTGGTATCGCTAATATGTCAAGACTGTGGAGTCTTCTCGAGAAGCATGAGCAGGGGACGGTCTAGTTGATTTCTCAAGAAAGGTTCTAAGAGGAAGTCAAAGGAACAAAGCAGAAGGGAAAGAAGAGAAGGGCTAAGAAGGTAGAACTAGCACAAAAGGAAACTTGCCATCATTATGGCAAGGAGAGCCATTTAAGAAAGTGCAAGATTTATCTTGAGTCCGTGAAGAAGAATAAGGCACTGATGCCCCATCTTCTTCGTGATATCTTCTATTGATTGTCATTCTATTTCTCAAACACTTGGGTATTGATACTGGTGTGGCTCACATATATGTAATGACATACATGGGCTAAGGAATAGAAGAAGACTCGCCAAGGAGAGTCAAATTTACGTGTTGGGAATGGAGCAAAGGTTGCCGTGACTCGCCATCGAACGCATTTGTTGGAACTCCCAGTAGGACTTGTCTTAGAATCGACAATTGCTTTATGTTCCTTCGCTAATAAAGAACATCATTTCTATTTCTTGTTTAAATAGAAATGGTTTCCATTTGACGCTTTAGTAACAATTGTTGTTACATAACTTTGAATGGAGTTCTTTATGGACTGAACTTTAAGCAATGGTGTTTATACGCTGGACGATTCCAAAGGACATTTTCAATATCGGGTTGAGCAACACGGCATGCTCAAAGGATAATCAAATAGACTCCTATATGTGGCATTGTCGCTCTTGGCCATATAAGCAAGAAACGCATGTCCGAATTACACCGATGTGGAATTCGAATCGCTTGAATTGGATTCATACGATACATAATCATGCTTAAAAGGCAAGATGACTAAGTTACCTTTACCGAAAAGGTGAACGAGTGGGAGAGTTACTAGGTCTAGTACATACTGATGTATGTGGACCTATGTCAACTCAAGCATTAGGAGGCTATAGCTACTTCATTACCTTCACCGATGATCACTCACGGTTTGGGGTATGTGTTCTTGATGAAACACAAGTCTGAAGCCTTTGAAAGGTTCAAAGAATTCAGAAATGAAGTAGAGAAACAACATGACAAGAGTATTAAAATACTTCGATCGGATCGAGGTGGTGAATACTTAAGTCAAGAGTTTCTTGATTATCCGAGAGACAATGGCATATTGTCTCAATGGACTCCGCCCTATACACCACAGCATAATGGTGTATCTGAGAGGCGTAACCGGACCTTGTTGGACATGGTCAGGTCAATGATGAATCATGCAACTCTTCCCAAGTCCTTTTGGGGTTATGCACTTCAGACAGTTGTTTACTTGTTAAACAGAATGCCTACCAAGGTAGTCTCAACTACTCCATATGAGATATGGAATGATAAGAAACCTCATGTATCTTACTTGAAGATATGGGGTTGTCCTGCTTATGTGAAGCGGACTGTATCAGACAAACTGGATGTTAAGTCTGATAAATGTCTATTTATTGGATACCCTAAGGAAACAAGGGGTTACCAATTCTATCATCCTGTGGAACAAAAGGTGTTTGTTTCAAGGCATGCTGTGTTTCTAGAGAAAGAGTTTCTCTTGCAAGAAAACAGTGGGAGTGTCGTCAAGCTTGAGGAGGCTCGAGAGACTCAAATAGACATTGATGAGATACCTGGTGAAGCACAACAGCCGACAACTCATAGTGATGAGCAATCGGCTGGACCTATTGTAACACCACATCTTCGTAGATCTGGTAGAACACGCAATATTCCTGAGAGATATGGATTTCTCATAAGTGAATCGAACGACGTGTTACTCATTGATGATGAGGAGCCTACCAGTTATGAAGAAGTGCTGACAAGTTCAGAAAGGGATAAGTGGCTTGGTGCCATGAAGTCGGAAATGGATTCCATGTACGAAAACCAAGTTTGGAACTTGGTTGACCCACCTGAAGGCATAAAGCCTATAGGGTGCAAGTGGGTTTTCAAGAAGAAAACCGACATGGATGGTAATGTGATTACCTATAAGGCTAGATTGGTGGCGAAAGGATATCGTCAAAAGCAAAGTGTTGATTATGACAAAACCTATTCGCCTGTAGCTATGCTTAAATCCATTCGGATGCTCCTGGCCATAGCGGCTCATTATGATTATGAGATATGGCAGATGGATGTGAAAACAGCTTTTCTTAATGGAAACCTGCTCGAGGACGTGTATATGATACAGCCTGAGGGTTTCACATCGATTGATAAAACCAAGGTATGCAAATTGCGACGGTCCATTTATGGATTGAAGCAAGCATCCAAGAGCTGGAATATCCGTTTTGATGAGACAATCAAAAAGTTTGATTTCTCACAAAATCCAGACGAACCTTGTGTGTACAAGAAGGTTAGTGGGAGTGCAGTCGTATTCCTAGTATTATATGTCGATGACATACTACTTATAGGAAACGATGTTTCAATCTTACAGTCAGTTAAGGTTTGGTTATCCAAGACATTCTCCATGAAAGACCTGGGAGAAGCAACCTACATCCTTGGGATTAAGATCTATAGAGATAGATCGAAATGGTTGCTTGGTCTTTCGCAGTCTACATATATAGACCGAGTGCTAAAGAGGTTTAGCATGTCGGAATCCAAGAAAGGTTTCCTACCCATCAGGCATGGGGTACACCTTTCGAAGTCTATGTGTCCGCGCACAGAAGACGAGAGGATTTACATGAGTAAGATTCCCTATGCATCCGCAATAGGATCTATCATGTATGCTATGTTATGTACGAGGCCCGATGTATCGTACGCTCTGAGTGTCACGAGCAGATACCAATCCGATCCAGGAATGGATCATTGGGCGGCTGTTAAGACGATCCTTAAGTACTTGAGAAGAACTAAGGATGTGTTCCTAATATATGGAGAAGGGGACATGGTGATACGCGGGTATACGGATGCCAGCTTCCAGACAGACAAGGATGATTCCAGGTCTCAGTCTGGATACGTGTTCACCTTGAATGGGGGCGCAGTGAGTTGGAAAAGTTCCAAACAAGAGACTGTAGCGAATTCTACCACTGAGGCAGAATATATTGCAGCTTCGGAAGCAACAAAGGAAGCGGTTTGGATCAAGAAGTTCGTTCATGAACTTGGTGTGATTCCGGCCATTGTTGAAGCAATACCGGTCTACTGTGAAAACAATGGAGCAATTGCACAGGCGAAAGAGCCAAGGTCTCATCAACGATCCAAACATGTGCTTCGCCGCTATCATCTTATCAGAGAGATCATCAGTAGGAACGAAATACTAATCGAGAAAATTCCCACTGAAAGGAACTTAGCGGATCCTTTGACTAAAGCATTACCTCAAAGTAAGTTTGAGGGTCATGTTAGAGCTTATGGTATTGGATACCGTAGCGATTGGCATTAGGCCAAGTGGGAGTCTGTTAGTAATATATGAGAGATGTCCTAAGGCAAACGCCTTATGTATGAACCATTTATATGATAAATGAAGATTCACTATTTGAGTATACATGTTTTATGTATTTGATTGGATCTTAAACTCATTTACTGAATGTCCACGATACGATTCACAAAGATGAGAAAATTTGTGATTGGATCACAACTAGTGAGTATCTCTACATGTGTAATTGTGATGTATCGGAATTATCCTAGTCGATGAATTGATGGATTTGGACACCATCATTCGAGCATGAGGTATACTCCTTGGTGTATCCAAGCATTTGATTCTCACTGGCTGGAGACATTGTGATGTCCGGAGTTGATCGTGGATGCTAGTTATGGTAACTAGTTCATTGGAGTGACCGTCCGTAAGACTTCATATGGTTCTCTGCATATATAGATATGTCAATGAAGTTCTTACTGTGGCTTAAGTGCGATGTTCCTTTGACTTGCGGTATTCAAGTCATCTTGATCATGGAGACTTATGCTTTGACATCTTAAGCAAACATCTCCGAGGAGATGTGGACCCGGGATGATTGGGTATAAGTCGAAGTGATCGAAGGTGTTTGAATAGCCTATAAAGGATTCACCACTCCTTGCGAGGAGATGTATACCCATGGCCTCTCGTCGGATTGTTACTAAAAGTCTTTGGCCAAAGCATTACATGTTTAGAGTAAGGTACTCTTCGATACATGTGGAGTAACTAGAATCCGTAGGACGAGGAAATAATACTTGGGCTAGGTGTGACGTAGTCAGCCTAGTGGGGACTGACACAATAGACCATGTCCTGAACCATGTGGGTATAAGATGAGTGAAGGGAATGGGGCACGATTCATTCGAGCTACTGAAGGGTTTCAGAAATAGTTCTGGATCAACCGTTGATCTTTTCGGTTAATTGGGGATCATGATGTACTACTAGGTGCCACTCATGATCGTTCTATAATTAATGGTTAATTATAGGCGGCCAACATAAACCGAGAACCTATTTGGTCACACGCACAACGAGTGTAATCCAAAGGATTTAAAACGAGCTTGAGAATGGGATTCTCAGACCGAGAGAAACTATGTTTGGTTGGACCAAACATAAAGCGAGCATGAAATTGTTTGATCGCAATGGAAGCGTGGATGGGCCGTGTCTTATGAAGACATAATGGATGAACCAAAATGGTTTGGTTCTAATCCAATGGATGAGAATAAACCAAAGGGTTTGGTTTATTTTAAACGAATGAACCAAAAGTTGGTTCGGTTCGTTTTAACTTAAAATAAACCATCATGGTTTGGTTTATTTTAACTTAACCTAATGGAGCGGGTTAACGGGCTTTATGGATATGATCCATTAACCATTAAGAGAATTAGTTCTCTATAAAATAGGGCTTAAACCCTAATCCAAGCACCCTAATTAGAGTTGACGCCCAACCTAATTGTGCTGCCCCCTCCATCTTCTCTCCTAGTCGGCGCCAACCCTCGGTGTGCCGCCGCCTTTGTGCCGCCGTCAAGTCATTGCGGTGACCAAGCTTCAGCGGTGAACACTCCGGCGACCCTCCGGTGATCTCTTGTGGGTTCGGTGATAAGGTGAGCTCCACATCTCCTTTGGCCGGCCTCTATTCCTCCACCAAAAGCTGTCCAGTGTTTCTGGACAGCTTGTTTCTTTGTTGTCGGAGCGTCGTTTGGACGACGGTTAGTGCTCCGACAGCGGCTAACTTACCGGGGATTTGATCTCCGGTAATCCTCTGTGGGGGCGAAGATTCGTCCAAACGGTTGGCGAATACCTCTCGGAGAAGCGAGTTTTGAGAACTCGTTTTAGGATCCGAATTTGGATTCGGATCGTGATCATCTCTCGATCACGTCGTCTTCAACACGAGGCTAGTAACCCGTACGAAGACGAAGCTCGTGACTTAGTGAAGTCATCCCGAGGAGCTCGGCGTGGATACGGATAGAGACGATTCTTACGAGGATCATTCCGGTTGATGCCGTTCCCGCTACACGTCATACGAAAGGTATAACGTAGATAATTTTCTTTTATTGCAAATTTTAATTTACGGTTATGTCTACACTTGTTGTAATATGCATGTGTGTGTTGTGTGTGTTGTAATAAATATAGATTTATTATTTTAATTGCTTCCGCTGTGCTCATGTTTACGAAACATGATCGAACACACACACGCCGCGGTGCCGGAAACCCAACAGAAAGGATATTGTCAAAAGCAAGGTGTTGATTATGACGAAATCTATTCGCCTGTAGCTATGCTTAAATCCATTCGAATGCTCCTTGCCATAGCGGCTCATTATGATTATGAGATATGGCAAATGGATGTGAAAATAGCTTTGCTTAATGGAAACCTGCTCGAGGACGTGTATATGATACAACCTGAGGGTTTAACATCGGTTGATAAAACCAAGGTATGTAAATTGCGACGGTCCATATATGGATTGAAGCAAGCATCCAAAAGCTGGAATATCCGTTTTGATGAGACAATCAAAAAGTTTGATTTCTCATAAAATCCAGACGAACCTTCTGTGTACAAGAAGGTTAGTGGGAGTGCAGTTGTGTTCCTAGTATTGTATGTCGATGACATATTACTTATATGAAACAATGTTTCAGTCTTACAGTCAGTTAAGATTTGGTTGTCCAAGACATTCTCCATGAAAGACCTGGGAGAAGCAACTTACATCCTCGGGATTAAGATCTATAGAGATAGATCGAAACAGTTGCTTGGTCTTTCGCAGTCTACATATATAGACTGAGTACTAAAGAGGTTTAGCATGTCAGAATCCAAGAAAGGTTTCCTACCCATCAGGCATGGGATACACCTTTCGAAGTCTATGTGTCCGCGCACAGAAGATGAGAGGATTTGCATGAGTAAGATTCCCTATGCATCCGCAATACGATCTATCATGTATGTTATGTTATGTACGAGGCCCGATGTATCGTATGCTCTGAGTGTCACGAGTAGATACCAGTCTGATCCAGGAATGGATCATTGGGCGGCTGTTAAGACATTCCTTAAGTACTTGAGAAGAACTAAGGATGTGTTCGTAATATATGGAGAAGGGGACATGGTGATACGCGAGTATACGGATGCCAGCTTCCAGACAGACAAGGATGATTCGAGGTCTCAGTCTGGATACGTGTTCACCTTGAATGGGAGCGCAGTGAGTTGGAAAAGTTCCAAACAAGACACTGTAGCGGATTCTACCACTGAGGCAGAATACATTGCAGCTTCGGAAGCAGCAAAGGAAGCGGTTTGGATCAAGAAGTTCATTTATGAACTTGGTGTGGTTCCAGCCATTGTTGAAGCAATACCGGTCTACTGTGACAACAATGGAGCAATTGCACAGGCGAAAGAGCCATGGTCTCATCAACGATCCAAACATGTGCTTCGCCGCTATCATCTGATCAGAGAGATCATTAGTAGGAAGGAAATACAAATCGAGAAAATCCCCACTGAAAGGAACTTAGCAGATCCTTTGACTAATGCATTACCTCAAAGTAAGTTTGAGGGTCATGTTAGAGCTTATGGTATTGGATAATGTAGCGATTGGCATTAGGTCAAGTGGGAGTTTGTTAGTAATATATAAGAGATGTCCTAAGGCAATCGCCTTATGTTTGAACCATTTATGTGATAAATGAAGATTCACTATTTGAGTATACATGTTTTCATGTATTTAATTAGATCTTAAACTCATTTACTGAATGTCCACGATACGATTCATAGCATGAGAGAATTTGTGATTGGATCACAACTAGTGAGTATCTCTACATGTGTAATTGTGATGTATCGGAATTATCCCTAGTCGATGAATTAATGGATTTGGACACCATCGATTCTGTCGAGACTAGCACGAGGTATACTTCTTGGTGTATCCAAGCAGCTGATTCTCACTGGATGGAGACATTGTGATGTCCGAAGTTAATCGTGGATGCTAGTTATGGTAACTAGTTCATTGGAGTGACCAGCCGTAAGACTTCATATGGTTCTCTGCATATATAGATATGTCAATAAAGTTCTTACTATAGCTTAAGTATGATGTTCCTTTGACTTGAGGTATTCAAGTCATCTTGATCATAAAGACTTATGCTTTGACATCTTAAGCAAGCATCTCTGAGGAGATGTGGACCCGGGATGATTGGATATAAGTCGAAGTGATCAAAAGTGTTTGAATAGCCTATAAAGGATTCACCACTCCTTGCGAGGAGATGTATACTCATGGCCTCTCGTCGGATTGTTACTAAAGTCTTTGGCCAAAGCATTACATGTTTAGAGTAAAGTACTCTTGGATACATGTGCAGTAACTAGAATCCGTAGGACGAGAAAATGATACTTGGGCTAGGTGTGACATAGTCAACCTAGTGGGGACTGACACTATAGACCATGTCCTGAACCAAGAGGGTATAAGATGAGTGAAGGGAATGAGACACGATTCATTGTAGCTGCTGAAGGGTTTCAGAAATAGTTCTGGATAAACCGTTGATCTTTTCGGTTAATTGGGGATCATGATGTACTACTAGGTGTCACTCATGATAGTTCTATAATTAATGGTTAATTATAGATGGCCAACATAAACCGAGAACCTATTTAGTCACATGTACAACGAGCGTAATCCGAAGGATTTAAAACAAGCTTGAGAATGAGATTCTCAGACCGAGAGAAACTAGGTTTGGTTGGACCAAACAAGGAGTGAGCATGAAATCGTTTCAGTCGCAATGGAAGCGTGGATGGGTTGTGTCTTATGATGACATGATGGATGAACCAAATTGGTTTGGTTCTAATCCAATGGTGGAGAATAAACCAAAGGAGTTTGGTTTGTTTTAAACGAATGAACCAAAGTTGGTTCGATTCGTTTTAACTTAAAATAGACCAACATGGTTTGGTTTATTTTAACTTAAATTAATGGAGCGGCTTAACGGACTTTTGGTTATGATCCGATAACCATTAGGAGAATTTGTTCTCTATAAAATAGGGCTTAAGGGTTTTGTGAAAACCTAATTCATGCAATCCCTAGTTGTCGCCCACCCCTCCTCTCCTCTAGTGGTCGGCGCCCAACCCTAGCCACCATCCAGCTTTGTGTCGCTGTCCAAGTTTATTGTCGGTGTCCAAGCTTCAGATGGTGATCCTCCGGCGACCCTCCGGTGATATTCTTTTGGTCCAGCGACAAGGTGAGCTTCTAGCTTCCTTATTTAGCCGGCCCTATTCCTCCACCAAAGCTGTCCAGTTTTCTGGACAGCTTGTTTATTTCGTGTCGGAGCATCGTTTGGACGATGTTCAGAGCTCCGACAGCGGCTTCCTTGCCGGGGATTCGATCTCCGGTAATCCTCATAGGTGGAGGACGAAGGATTCGTCAAACGGTTGACGAATACCTCTCCGGAGAAGCGAGTTTTTGAGGACTCATTTTGAATCCGAATTTTGACTCTGATGGTGATCTTCTCTCGATCACATCGTCTTCGACACGAGGCTAGTAACTCGTACGAAGACGAGTCTCGTGACTTTGTGAAGTCATCCTAAAGATACTCATCGTGGATACGGATAGAGATGATTCTAGCGAGGATCGTTCCGATTGATGTCTTTCCCACTACACGTGATACGTAAGGTATACGTAGTATAAATTTTCTTTTATTGCAAAATTTGAATTTACGGTTATGTCTACACATGTTGTACTATGCATGCGTGTGGTGTGTGTGTTGTAATAAATTAGATTTATTATTTTTTTCTTCCGCTGTGCACATGTTTATGAAACATGTTCGAACACACACTCGCCGCGGTACCGGAAACCCAACACTTTGAAGGTCTCAACCTTCCCATCTATTCCTCTCTTTCTTTTGTAGATCCACTTGCAACCAATGGTTTTTACACCATCGGGTGGTTCTACTAGCTCCCAGACCTGATTTGAATCCATAGATTCAATCTCAGTATTCATTGCACTTTGCCAAGATACCGCATCTTTATCTTGGATTGCCTCGTCATATGTCCAGGGATCAGGTTCATGTTCACTATGGACCAAATCAGAAGATTCTCCCAAGAACATGAATCTATCAGGCTGTCTCACAACCCTCCCACTATGACGAGGTATCACTTATGTATCCTCTGTGACACGCGGTGCAGTGACTTGTGGTATATCCTCTTGTACCAGCGGTACTGAAGAAGTGACTTCCCCTTTTAATTCCTCCAGAACAATCTTACTCATGGGCTTATGATTCATCACATAGTTTTCCTCTAGAAATCTGGTGTTCGTGCTAACGATCACCCTCTGATCTCTAGGACAATAAAACAAACCACCCTTCATTCCTCTAGGATATCCAACGAACATGTGTACTTCTGTACGAGGTTCCAACTTACCAGCATCTGCCTTCAGCACTTGTGTTGGACTCCCCCAAATCCGAATATGTCTTAAACTAGGCTTTCACCCAGTTCACAATTCTATGGAAGTAGAAGGCACTGATTTAGAGGGAACCAAGTTTAGAATATACACTGTCGTATCTAGAGCATATCCCTAGAACGAATCTGGCAACTCAGAATAACTCATCATCGATCTGACCATCTCCATAAGAGTCCTATTCCTTTGCTCTGCTACACCATTCTGCTGGGGTGTGCCAGGTGCAGACAATTGGGATTGAATCCCAGCCTCTGATAAGTAATTCTTAAACTCTCCCAAGAGGTACTCACCACCACGATCAGATCATAGTGTCTTGATACTTTTTCCTTGACGTTTCTCCACATCAGCCTTGAATTATTTGAACTTGTCAAAGCATTCAGACTTGCGGCGCATCAATTAAATGTATCCATATCTTGAATAATCGTATATAAAAGAGACAAAATACTCAAAACCACCTCTAGCCTGGATAGACATAGGACCACACAAATCAGAATGAACCAATTCTAACACATCTTTGGCTCTATACCCCTTGGCCTTAAAAGGCCTCTTGGTCATTTTACCCTCCAAGCAAGATTCGCAGGTTGGGAAATCTTCCACCACTAATGATCTCAAAGGTCCATCAGCTATCAACTTTTGAATTCTGCTTAGGTTAATATGACCAAGTCTTAGATGCCAAAGATATGTTTGGTTCATCTTCGAAGGTTCTTTTCTCTTATTGGAATTAGAAGATGAGTTATTAACTTCTATTTGCATTGTGGGAGCTTTTGGTTCAAGTGTATACAAATTTTCTATCAATGCACCTGAACAGATAATCTCCCTATTCCTTTTTATAACAACTCTGTCATTAAAAGAAATAGAATATCCATCCATAAATAATTTAGAAATCAAAATTAAATTCTTTCTAAATAAAGGTACATAAAGGCAATTCTTAAGAACCAAAACTTTATTTTTCTCAAAAGACAAATAAACATCTCCCACTGCAACAGCCACCACCTTCATGGCATCGCCCAAGTATACGGTAATCTCCCCCTCAGCCAGTCGTCTGGTTTTTTGGAACCCCTGTAAAGTATTGCAGACATGATCAGTGGCTCCCGTATCTACACACCAGGTGTCGGTAAATAACATCGATAAACATGTTTCAACGACTAGACCAAAAGATATACCTTTGTTCTGCTTGCGGTTGGGGCAGTCCTTCTTCCAGTGTCCAGTCTACTTACAAGCGAAGCACTTGCCTTTCAGCTTCTTCACTCCTCCCTGAGTTCCTCCCACCGCCTTTGCCTCAGCTTGTTTTTTCTTCTTCTTGCCTTTCGGCTTGGAAGTAGAAACCTTTTTGGTAACCATGGCTTGTGCCTGAGCACTCTGACGAAATAGCCCCTCTACCGCCTGGAGTTCTATCAGAAGCTCTGCCAATGAATACAACGTCTTGTTCATGTTGTAGTTTAGGCAAAACTGCTCAAAACTCCTAGGTAGAGACTGGAGAAAGATATCAACCTGGGTTTCCCCATCGATCTCAGCTCCGAGGACTTCCAGCTTATTCAAATGAGCCATCATCTTGAGAACATGATCCCTCACGGGTGTTCCCTCGATCATGGTGGTCGTCATCAAGTTCCTCATGGCTTCCTGCCTAGCAGCCCGATTCGGGTGTCCGAAAAGCTCTTTGAGATTGAGCATCATGTCATAAGCAATGGGCATGGCTTGATGCGGATGTTGCAGTACATTTGACATAGATGCCAAAATGTAACACCGTGTCATCTCATCGGCCTTAATCCACTTCTTATAACTCTCCTTCTCCTTTTCCCCAGAATCATCCACAGGCTTAATAGGGAACTCTTCGAGGAGTACATATTTGTATTCCTCAACAGTCAAGACAATGTCAAGATTCCTCTTCCAATCAACATAGTTGGGTCCAGTAAGTTTATTTTCTTTCAGTATCATAGCAAGCGGGTTGAAAGTCATTTTGAAAGAAAACCTAAGAATCACATAGATCAAAACATTAGATTTCAAAAACTTATTGATTCCTCAAACAATAAAATTTTAAAATCAACCAACACCTCAAAACAACGAGAATATCGTATGCCACGATAGTGTAGATGTATACAAATTCTACATTTATAAGAAGAGGTTTTACCCATTAATTTTACTATCTTGTCAACCTAACTTTTTGACAAATAAAATTAATAGTTGGTTCCTCTTTGGCCCTACAAATAAAAGCAGTGACTCCGATGGGGAGGATACGTATATTTGTATCTAAGTGTTCACCATTACTCGGTACCAAGGTAATTATCTCGGGTTATGTGCCTTCCGATGGGGAAGTACACATGCTCCTTAATAATTTCCTATAACCATATTCGACCTTGTGATCCGCAAACAAACTCATCCGATGGAGAGGAAGGCACTCAGAGCCGACGCACAAGTTTGTTTGCATCACATGTCAAATCGTAATGGAGGCCGTGGAAATTTATAAAAATATCCCTCTCCCACTTAGTAATTTGAAATTGAGAAATTTTCTAGCCTACAACATGCATATCAAATAATAAGCAATAAATATGAAAAATAAATATTTTCCAACTATTATGGCTTTTGTCTTCAATATGTCTCCCATCGTGTCATCATCTCGTCCGCTCCTCCCTACGCCATGTACAAGCCATCCGGAGATCCGAGCCGAGAAAAACTATTTTAATTTACATCCATCGATCCTATACTCCACGAGGGAGTGTACATGAAATCTAGATCAAAAGTAAACTAAAATAAAAGGAGTGGATAAACAATGTCGTATCTAATTACAAAAATTAAATACTAGCCTCGTCAACCCCGAGGATTCAACAAAATATACAATTACACACATATAATCACATACACACATATGGCCATAATAGTTGGATCCTATGCCTGCAACCAAAAAGTTAACCTATGCACATCCTACTATTATCCGGCACATATAATATATGAAAAGTGCATAAAAGTAACCGAATCCTAAACACACAAAACCGGAAACTGTGGCTCTGATACCACTTGAAGGTAGGAAACTTCGCTTCCCACTTCAACTTGGTCTCTTGTTCATGGCGATCCCTTCTACGTCCCTGGATAAAAAAAAATTATCTTTGACAAGAGGGATTACCCAAGCTCCCGTTTCATTGTCGTGCTATTCGATTAGAGTGGTCACTTGAACAAACTTGTTGTTCAAGCAACCAACCTATATTCTACGATTAGCCGCGGAATAGACGATGTACGGATCGCCGTCTTTTGTATTTGTATTCAGGGTCCAAGTTAATTTATCGATTAAACAAAGCATACAACATGCATATAATTGAAAAACAATCATAGACATAACATAAAAGAATATAAAACAACATTTATACCTCTCGATCTTCTATTGTATGTCCTTCCTCCTTTTGGACGTCGTGTGGGCGACGGTCTTCCAAAAGTTGAAGCCTCCTAGATCGCTAATCTTCCTATCCTTGTTCTCTCCGAACAAAGGAAGATCAATAACAAAACTCTTCCTCTCCTTACTTGCACCAACCACCAAACACCAACTTGGTGTCCGCCGGCCTAAGGAGTGGATGAAGGAGATGGGTGCCGACCAAGAGCTCCAAGGGAAGACCCTAAGCTTTGTTTCCACCGGCTAAGGAGAGGAGAAGGGGGAGGTTTGGATGCCAGCCAAGGGAGAGAAAGGAAGATGATATGCGTCGGACACCTAAGGAAGAAGAAGGAAAGGAATTTCCTTAATTGTGGCCGCCCAACACCCCTTGCTCCTTGCTGCCCAAAACCCTAGCCCCTCCTTTTATTACTTGTCGTCCAAGCCCTAAGCCTCCTTTAATAGAGTTGGGCTCAAGCCTCCCTTTAATCTCCACCTTTGGTTCTAGGGATTTAATCTCAATCGTCGGATCTAGAGAATTAATCTCAACCGTCGGATCTAGAGATTTAATCTCTACCATTGGATCTAGAGTTTTGTTTTCTACCATTGGATCTAGGCTTCATGAGGTTTTAATAGGCTACAATAGGGACCATGAGGAGGAGTTGGATCTTGGCCACTCAATGGATCAAGCCCACATAAAGTCCAACCCATTAATGATAATACAATCCACTAAAGGATTATCATTGATCTACCTCACCAACCTCCATAAGTTAATATGGACTCCATATATTATTTGTATATTTTTCTCCCCGTGTTTAAGATCTTGAATGTCCGTCGATTAATTAATTTACTGACAATTAATTAATCAACATCTAACTCCATGAGTAGTACCACTCATCCTTATCATCTTGCCGGACCAAGTCCACCTACAGGGTTTACATGATGAACCTTATGAGCTCCTCAAGGGGACATCATCATCCTAATATTTAGGACACGGTTTCCTCCTATAATCAATGGCACACCATATAAATAATATCATTTCCCAACTTACCGAGCCTATCGATTTAATCTATAAATCTCGCCCATTGGTAAATCAAAGAAATGAATACTAATTATATGTGCCCATTATTATATCGGGATTAAGAGCATGTACAACATAATATTTGAGGTCCGATTCGATTATGTAGTTAGCAATAAATCGAATCACCTCTAAGTCGGTCCTGCTCAATACACTCAAAGTGCACTAGTGTGATTCTATGGTCAAGACAAACCAATACCAAATCATACTATAACCATACCAATGGTTTGTCCAAAGTCATCTCGGTTGTGAGCCTTTACTTATACTTTACAAGGAGCCGATAACATGATCTCCCGTGTGACACTACACACCATGTTATCTATAATATAATGTATTAGACAATATGTATAACCATATAAATATGCAAACAATGATCATGTGATTCTTATTTCAAAATAAAGATGTTCATACAAAAAAATAGACTTTTCAGTATACATCCCAACAATTGGAAGGGTTATGTTTAGGTTATTATTAACCTAACTTAAAGGTATTGTCAAAAATCAAAAAGGAAGAGATTGTTGGTGCAACAAGCCCCGTGTCAATGTTGATCAAACTCGACTGGGACTTGAGTAGTGTTTTGATGTTTGACAATGGGTTGACAATGGGTTTGACCATTGTTTGACAATATAGTTAGACCATATGACTAGTGGACAATTGGGATATCCAAAGTTACATAGGGGAGATTATTTGGGGGAGAATGTTGGAGCAATCAACCTCGAAAGTCCAACATGGAGTTGGCAAGGAAAGTCCAAGAATGGTCTTGGCAAGGAAAGTCCAAGTCATGGGTACTTGGCAATGGTAAAGTCCAAAGGTATAGTCTTGATGGCATAAGTCTAAGCATGTAGTCTTGGCGGTGTAAAGTCCAAGTGAACTTTGACAATTGGGAAAAATAGATCTTGGCAAGAATAGGTTTGGCTGCATAAAGTCCAAGCATGGGTCTTGGCGACGTAAATCCAAATAGATCTTGGCAAGGAAGTCTAAGGGTGGTGAGGTTTTGGCAACGTAAAATCCAAGCATATGATCTTAGCGGCATAAGTCCAAATGAACCTTGGCAAATGACCCGGTTAGCATGACATAGTAGTTGATGGAAGAACTTGAAGGCTAACGTGAAGGATGAAGAGTCACAGACTCAAGGGATCTAAGAGGCGTGAGACTGATGGAGTTGGCTAGAAGGTTTAAGTCTAGGATATGTGTGAGTATCAAGTATGAGGGGATCATACTTGAATTATACCTTATGTTTGAGGTATACCAGTCGACTGATCGAGTGTTTGACATTCGGGAGCCTAGTCAACTCGGAGTAGTCAACTGGGATTATGACCAGTCTGTTGTTGTAGGGGCACCAAATAATCGAACCTAGGGTTTTGATAATGGCAAAGATTCAAAGTTAAGCTATTTTGTTATCTCATATTCTATGCTAAGTGTGCAGGTATTGTATTAGACTTTGCTAAGGTCAACGACACTAGGAGAATCTTCAAACAAGAAACCTCGGTGGTCAACGACACTAGGAGAATCTCAGGACGAGAAACCTCGGTGGTCGAGTGATGTCAGGAGAAACCTCGGTGGTCGGGTGACGCCAGGAGAATTTTGGAAGGAGAAACCTCGGTGGTTAAGTGATCAAAAGCTAAGCGACAAGTCAAAAGGACAAAAGGTAAGCTCCGGGTGTGGAGAGATGGTAAGGATGCACCCTCAATAAGAGGACAATCCTAGGCGTCAATCCGACTAAACCTTCCGGAGGAATGCCAAAGTTGAGATCGGACAGTCAAAGGACTGTCACACTGCATGTCATTATGCATCTCTTGTGTTAACTTGTGTTGCAGGTGTCAGGTTGGATTCTCAATTGTAGCAGTCAATTAGAGATTTTAGCAGTCGACTGGAGGCAATCGACTTCCAATAGGATCAGTCGACTGATGTCGACAAATTAGCCCAAAGCACAAGGTCAAAGAGTTATCATTCAATGCTACCACCTCATGATAAGATAAGCTGCCACCTCAAGATAATATCCACGAGATTTGGATCTAGATTTGGACTTATTCCAAGGCGCCAATCTATTAAAGGAGGGGAGGACACAAACCCTAGATCAATCAATGAACTCCTAAGTGCTCCTACTCTCCGGGCGTCATCTTCATGCTACAATGCTACTCCGACCGTGCATCCTCTACAATTCATTGTCGGTACTTTATTTAATTCTTACTTATTACTTACTAAGAGGAGAGGTAGGTTTGTTACCTCTTCCTCTATATATTTTGTAATCATTTGTCTCATACCTCCAACGAGGAAGAGACTTTTAGTATTTTGTCCTTTGAAAGAGATCGAGGATTGCAGGGCCTTAGATTAGTAGTTGGTGGGTTGTGAACCAAGTAAAATCTCATTGTGTCTTTTGTATTTTTACTTTTAGTGTTTCCACTGCATTTAACTTTATTTTTTTTTAAAGAAAAGAAAAGGTTTTTAAAATACGCTATTCACCCCCCTATCATTTTCTCGATCTTACATTTGGTATCAGAGCGGGGGCGCTCAAATTTGGTGCAACCACCGGTCAAGCATTTTTCTTTTCGGGTTTTTATTTATTTATTTTATTTTATTTATTATCTCCCACACTACTAATCCAAGACCAAGTCTTGGGGCATTTTCTTTGTAATTAACATTGCAGGAAAATGGATAAATCAAGGATTTAGGGGGAGAGTTTAAATCAAGACTCACAAGGTAAATTAAATTTAAAATTTAAATTTCATATTACTTGTTTCAAGTGTAGGGAGAGAGGACACTATAAAAATAAGTGTCCTACTCGTAAGACTCAAACGGTGCAATCGACGACAGAGGAGACACCAATGTCAAAAGTCCGGAGGAACAAGGAGCACATTAAGTGCTTCAGGTGCAGAAGATTCGGTCACTACAAGAATCGGTGCCCGGAGAAAAAGAAGGCTAATAAAATTAATAATTTTGGAAATTTAAGTTTTAGAATACTTGATAATTTAGATAAATTGTGTATTAAAGCTAGCAAATTTGTTGATTATTGTCGATTAATTAACATAATTAATAATTCAACTAAGAAAACATTAATTAATCTAGATTTAATTAGTTTAAATAATAATAATATTATTGAAGAAAATAATCAAATTAATCACCTTTGATAAAATTAATTAAGAGCTTAATCAAATTTTTAGTTTAATTAAATATAGATCTAGATCGAATCAAGAATAAAATCAACTTAGAACTTAATCAGAATAATCAAAGCCTAGATCAGAATAATCAAAATCTAGAATAGAATTATCATACCCTAGATTTGATTAATCAATATAATTCCAAATTAAAAAAATTCTATTTTGAAAAATTCAACCATAAAAAATTCAAAATTAAATTTAAAAAATTCCAAATCTGATCTGAAAAATTCTAGTAATTATACTTTGAAAAATTCTAATAATTCTACTTTAAAAAATTCTAATAATCTTATCTTGAATAATTCTAATAATTCTTTTTTGAAAAAGTCTAATAATCTTATCTTGAAAAATTCTAATAATTTTATTTTTAAAAAGTCTAATAATCCTATTAAATCTATTTTAAATAATTCAAAATCTAAATTAATTAAGGATTCAATATTAAATAATCAAACTAGTAAAATTAGTTATAATAAAGTACTATTTGATTATACACAAATTAATAATTTAGTAATTAAACCTTCAACTTTTAGAAATTCAACAAATAAATATATAGACTTGGGTTACAAGTCTAAGTTAACCAAAAATCAAAACTCTAAAATTTGTAAACCTAATTATCATAGAGTACCTTATAACTATGGAACAAATAAAAGTCTACCCAAGAAACCAACCACTTCTTTGAATTGATTGAATATGACATGCTCATGCAGACATAACATTTTAATTAGTTATTATGCCTAATTATGTCATGTCATACATACTAGTCTTAAATTAATTCTCAAAGAATGGTTAGATAGGACTAATGGTTAATTAACCTTGACAACATAATATCAGGACGCGATGAGATGATAGTACATTAGGGAAATGAAGTCTCGTGTATCCAGGTTAGATAAGGAGTATCTATCTTAGTGCACTTGGCTAAGTGGAATTGGCTGAAGCTACTTCACCACATCCTAAACTAGTTAGACCAGGACTTAATCCTAATGTGAATTAAGTGCATAATTTCTTAAGTTGGCTTTGTCGAAGGAAGTTATCGTTGTTCCGATCAAAGAAGGCCTTTGTGCCTCGCCATGACCTAGAAGTCCTCTTTTGAAATGTTCACTTAATTAACTAAAGGGTAAATCAGAATCTAACCCAAGGTCAATTAATTTCTAAGACATTAAACTTAACTAAATAAAATTAAATTCATCTCACAACACCTATAAGGATAACTTGGTTGATCATGTAGAATGGGTGAGATGTTAAGGACAACAAATTGAAAATAGTTTTGAAAACGATATATATATATATATATATATATATATATATATATATATATATATTCTTAAAACTATTTTTATTAATTGTCATGATTATTGTGTGTATTATACGTAGTATTTGAAAAAAAAAACTATGTTTCTTAAAATGATAGTTAGTTGACCAATACTGAACTTCTAGATCCTTAGGTCAATTTTAGACACCTAGACCCTCTGGACACTTAGGTAAGCTTTCCTTGTAGCCAACAAGGATGTCCTAAGAGTTTGTCAGATAAGGGCAGAGATTCTGAGACCCTCTAGATAAGTCTTCCTTGTGGTTAACAAGGATGTCAGGTTAAGGGGAGGTTCTAATTGTATAATCATTATTTTTAGAAGTTGTTAAAATATTATTTAAAAAAACAAATTTATGCCAAGGGAGAGAAAAGACTTAAGTTAGACAACTTAGTGTCTCTGGCTCCCTCTAGTTAGACATAAGATTTATTAGATGTTGATTTGTTATCCAAATTTGATCTTTCTAGCAACCTTTAGTTTGACATAAAACCTAATAGACATGAGCTTTTAATATCTTGCAAATGTGTGTCTTTAATTCCTTTTAAAAAAATTACTTTCTCAAAATTTTATAACAATGTTAAAGGTTGGAAGGTCACATCTTAACCTAGGATATACATTGTTGGTGCAAGATCTAGAAACCTAAGCTCATAAATGTTAAAGGGAGTTGCACATGTTTTAAAATTGATTAGAATGTTTTAAAATTATAGTTTTGGTAAAAGTAAAGGACTCATTGTTCATACATTAATCTTATAAATGCACCCCTCATAAAACTATTTTTGATATATGACAAAGGGGGAGAAAGGTTAAAGTTAAGAGGTTAACTATTTTTTCGAAAAGTATTTATTTTTCAAAACTCACCTAGGGTTAAGGGGGAGATAACCTTAAGAGGGAGGTTTTAAAAAATGTTTGATTAATGCTTACTGTTTATTTTCTCTTAACTTTGAATTGGTTTGTCATATATCAAAAAGGGAGAGATTGTTGGTGTAGGGGCACCAGATAATAGAACCTAGGGTTTTGATAATGGCAAAGATTCGAAGTTAAGCTATTTTGTTATCTCATATGTTATGCTAAGTGTGCAGGTATTGTATTAGACTTTGTTAAGGTCAACGACACCAAGAGAATCTCTGGACGAGAAATCTCGGTGGTCAACGATACCAGGAGAATCTTGGGATGAGAAACCTCGATGGTCGGGTGACACCAGGAGAATCTCAGAAGGAGAATCCTCGATGGTCGGGTGACACCAGGAGAATCTCAGAAGGAGAATCCTCGATGGTCGGGTGACACTAGGAGAATCTCATAAGGAGAAACCTCGGTAGTCAAGTGATCGGAAGCTAAGCAACAAGTCAAAAGTACTAAAGGTAAGCTCCGGTTGTGAAGCGATGGTAAGGACGCATCTGATAAATCACGTTTTGACTTGATATTTTATATTCATTCCTCGATGTTTTGATCCATTCGTATGTGTAATTCAATATATTTATCATATTTTACGAATATGGATCATTTTAGAGTTTTAATGCAAATACATGCTAATTTGATGTCCTAAACACTAATTTGTTGTATACTTTATTTTATAGGACATTTAAGAGCAAATCGAGTAATGCACATGGAAAAAAATAGAAAGTACTATAGCATTTTACTATAGCAAAAGTATTGTAGCAGTGGTACTGTAACAACGCGGGAAGATAACCAGAATGAAGCACGACTGCCTGTGCCTATTTGGCATGGCATGCACTATAGCTACAGTAAAAACATTGTAGATACAGTAAAATTACTGTAGCAGAAGAAAGTTTTTTTTTTTCACAGAATGCAACACGACCGATCGTGTCTTTTTGGCACAGGCGTGTCGCGGTGAAAAACTTCCATTTGGGCAGTTATTTAAGGGATTTTAAAGGGTTTTCTTTTGGTGCAGTAGGCACCTAAGTCGAACCTGAGTTTTGATTATAGCAAACGATACAAAGTTAAGCTCATGTCATTATCTCACGAGCTGAATCAAGTATGCAGAAATGTTAAGCTAAGCCGAAGGTCAGCGACACTCGGAGAGAACCGTAGTGGTCGGGCGACACCGGGAGGACTTCGGAGGGAGCCGAAGGAATCAGGTGGAGACCGAAAGCAAGGCTTCAAAGGTAAATGTTGAGGTAAGCTTGTGTGAGTGAGCGTAAGTAAGGTCGAGTCCTCCATACGGGGACATCCTTAGGCGACGATCCGACCAAGACTTCCCATGGAAGGTTTATGTTGAGATCGGATGGCAAGTGGCCGTCGAATTCACTTATATTTCGAGCTAACTCTTTATTACAGTCGAAAAGTCTGAAAATCAGTTCAACCGGCCAAGGATCAGTTCAACTGCTAAGCCATCAGTTCAACCGGCCAAGGATCAGTTCAACTGCTGAGCCATCTGTTCAACCGGCCAAGAAATCAGTTCAACCGATGGTTAAAAATCAGCCTCGAGGAGTCAAGCTTTATCACCATTTTTCAAGGAGTTTTGTGCCCAATTTCTATTGGTTGAAGACCCATTCGATGAGGGGCTTAAAGGCTATAAAAGGAGGGCTTCTCCTAGGGTTTTTCATCATCTCTAAGTGCTCAAAAACCTTTGCAACTCCGCGATTCTCCGACGACTCTACGACGAAGTGCTGTCAACAACCCTAGCTTAGTTTCTACTCTTTAGTTGTTGATATTTTAATTTGTCATCTCTTTAAATATTGCAATTCCTTTTATTAATCGAGATTTTCTATCGTTTCACTTTACATTAATAGAAGAGAGGGTTTGTCTCTCTATCTTTTCTTTCGAAGGTTTTTTTGTAATCGTCAAACTCCTACCTCCAACGAGGAGGAGTGTTTTTAGTGAATTGCCCTCCGTGCGTGATCAAGGATCACTAGGGCCTTGGAGTAGTAGCCGAAGGCTACGAACCAAGTAAAAATATTTGTCTCATTTTATTTATTGCTTATCTTTCCGCTGCAAATTAATTATCTACTTGAGTTTTAACAAACAAACAAAAAAAAGGTTTTATCGCTATTCACCCCCCCCTCTAGCGATCCGCTTCGATCCAACAATTGGTATCAGAGCCGGGGGCGCTTAGATTTGGTGAAACCACCAATCTAACATTTTTTACAGATTTATTTTTCGTTCGTTTAAATTTTTCTCCCGCACTACTAATCCAAGACGAAGTTTTGGTACTCTTCGTTTGGTTTTGTTTTGCAAGTATTCGCTTTTGGAGTAGCCGACGGTCAAACGGGCATAACTTTTCGTACAAGTTGACCCACGACACGGGCTACCTACCAAAACGAAGCTCTTGGAGAGATCTACACTTCTTGGCAAACCCTCATAACAAACTGTCTTCATCCCCAAAAACCATCGTTTAGTACCATTTCTAGGACATCGAAGGTTGTAAGTGCTCATCTTTTATTTTAGTTGGTTATTTCTCATTTATTCCTTTTGTTTCTTTTCATTTCCTATATTACTAATCCAAGGCAAAGTCTTGGAACCTTTTTCGTGTTTTTTTTTGTATTTTTTATGCAAGGTTTTCCTTCCAAATGGCCCATCTCGAGGGTTTTAGCATTGTCCTACCTCCGTTTTACAACGGAGATGATTTCCGTTACTGGAAAGGTCGGATGGAATGCTTTCTCAAAACCCAAATCGAGATGTGAATCATAATCCAAACAAGTTTCACACTTCCGACTAACGAAGTGGGTGAATCCTTGGGTTATGACCAATGGACCATTGCGACAAAATGACAAGTCGAAGCCGACGCCATGGTAACTCAAATTCTCTAATGCGATTTGTCCAAGGAGGAGCTAAATCGCGTCGGCCCCTTCATAAGCGCAAAGGACCTTTGGACAAAGCTAGTGGAGCTACACGAAGGGACCGATGAAGCCAAGGTATGTAAGCGTGATCTTTTATTTAATAAACTATATAATCTAAAAATGCAGAAACACGAGTCTGCGACGCAACTTCACGCCCGCGTCCAAGACATAGTCAACAATCTACACGCGATCGGGCAAAAGGTCAAAAACCATGACCTTATAAGGTATGTCCTAAACTCCTTTCCGAGGACTACCTTGTGGGCATCCATGGTTGATGCCTACAAGGTCTCCAAGGATCTTTCGAAACTTAGGTTAGATGAACTATTTTCTGATTTTGAACTTCATGAGCAGTCTAACTCGGAACTCGAGAAGGGTATAGCACTTTTTGCAGGTTCAAGAAAGAAAACTGCAAGCAAGCCACCCCCGAAGGAAGAAGAGGATGAGTCCAATTCGGAGGTCGAGCCGAAAATGGAGGCCGAACTAGTCAACCTAGTTCGGAGGATAGTCAAGGGCCGAAAGCAAACCATCACTTGACCCAATGAAGGTAAGCCTAAAAGTTCTAATATTAGGTGTTACGAATGCAACAGGTTTGGACACATCAAGTCCGAATGCCCAAAGCTCAAAAGCAAAGCACCAAAATACAAAAAGGCACTCAACGCTACATGGGAAGAAGTGTCCGAGGAAGAAGACGATGATCGAGTCCTCATGGCTAAACCGGTTGAATCGGAGATGGAGTCGGAACCGAAACACGAATCGGAAACCAAAGACGAGTCGGACTGCGAAGCGCTATTCAAGACAAGTCACGGATACGCATCCGGTTCAAAAGATACACTCAAGGTAAGTCAATCTCTAATTAGTACGCTTTATAGTGCAATTAAGTTTTTAACTAGAAAGTTAGCTAAGTCCGAGTCCAAGGTCGAGACCTTGGTTGAGGAAGTTAAACTCCTCAAACACGAGGTCTCCCTAACCTCTTCGACTAGTCGAGTTCAAGAGGAGGACTCAACTCGGGTTGAAAAACTCGAAGTTGAGAACTCACTCTTGAAGAGTCAAGTCGAAGATCTTAGGAATACGTTGGAAAGGTTTACTTTGGGATCCAAAGGACTTGACCTCCTACTTGGATCGCAAAGGGCCGTGTACAACAAAGGTTGAGCTAGGGTTTAGCTCAAATACGACCAACAAGTCGTATATGTCGATTGTAAGTCGACATAAAAAATATGTCCAAGCATGGGTCCCTAAGACCACCTTAATTTCAAACTTAGGATCGAACCAGTACTGGGTTCCCAAGGACCAAATCCACTATGTGGAGAGACCGAATCGATTCAACAGTCCAGGGGGAGCTAGTATGAAACTTGTTTGTGTTTTAACCTAGAAATTGCATGCTTAGGTTTTTTTATTTAGTTTGATTTTCCTTTTTAGAATGGTTAGATAGGACTATAACTCGTCAATACTTGATAACATAGTACCAGGACGCGGCGAGATGATAGTACGCTAGGAAAGCGGAGTCTTGTGTATTCGGGCTAGATAAGGCGTATCTAGTTTGGTGCACTTGACCGAGTGGAACTAGCTGAAGCTACCTCGCCGTATCCTAGACTAGTTAGACCAGGAAGTGGTCTTAGGTAAGTCAAGTCTCTATTTTCTTGAAAATGGCTTTGTCTAAGGAAGTGGTCGTTGTTCCGATCAAAGAAGGCCTCTGTGCCTCGCCACGACCTGGAAGCCATGATTTTGAAAAGGTGACTTGATGATCCTAAGGTCAAATCCGAATCTAACGCAAGGTTGACAAGTGTTTAAGTCATTAAATTTAAATCAAGTAAAATTGGAAGTCATCTCACAAGAACATATAGGGTTAATGTGTTTGATCATGTAGATATGGGTGAGATGATTTAGGTTAATAATCTTCAACCAATCTTTAATAAATCCAATATCTGATCCAACTACCTTGCGTGTACGATCAATGGATGTTGGACAGTGGTTGCTCCTGACACATGACCGGGGATCAACTCAAGTTTTCGAAGCTTCGATTCAAACAACAAGGATCGGTAGCCTTCGGAAATAACGGCAAGCTCAAAATCATCGGATCAGGTGATATTGAGCTCAACTCAAATTTTGTTATTCAAAATGTTTTATTAGTATAAAATTTTCAATATAATTTACTTAGTGTAAGCCAATTGTGTGATAATTACTATAAGGTCATATTTCTAGAAAATGAATGCGTAATTAATACAATTGAAACTTCTAAAACAATTCTTAAGGGAACTAGAAATAACAACATTTACACTATTAACTTAACTAACTTCTCAACTAAGTGTCTTATGACACGGCAAGAGGAATCATGGTTGTGGCATCGGCGACTCGGTCACTCACACCCAAGACTCATCCACAAGATGAGTCAGAGTGACTTAGTCAGAGGTTTGCCTAACCTCAATAACTTGAACAATAAATTATGTAATGTGTGTCAACAAGGTAAACAATCTAGGACACAACATCAACTAACTAATCAAGAACGAACCAAAAGTGTGCTTGAGCTCCTACACATGGATCTATTTGATTCACACAGAGCTAAGTCACTTAATGGAAGTAAATTATGCTTAGTCATAATTGATGACTATTCTAGATTTACTTGGGTTAGGTTCATCAAACACAAAAGTGATACCCTAGATCAATTAATCAACCTATTTAAATTAATAGAAAATCAACAAAGCATTAAAATCAAAAGACTTAGGACTGATCATGGTGGTGAATTCGAGAACCATAGGTTTACAGAATTCTGTAACCTAAATGGATACCACCATGAGTTCTCTTGCCCTAAAACTCCACAACAAAATGGCCTAGTAGAACGCAAAAATAGAACCCTACAAGAAGCCGCTAGGACAATGTTAAATGAGTATAACCTACCCGATAGGTTTTGGGCGGAAGCCGTGAGTACGGTATGCTATGTCCAAAATAGGATCCTTATGGTAAAGAGGCACCTTAAGACCTCATACGAGATTTATCAAGATAAAATACCTAACATTAAGTACTTTAGAGTATTTGGGTGTAAGGTACATATCCTAAACGCTAAGGATTACCTAGGGAAATTTACATCCAAAACCACGACTGGAATCTTTCTAGGATACTCGACTACAAGTAGAGCTTATAGAGTATATAACCATGACACCCTTAGAGTCGAGGAGACTATCAATGTAGTATAGGAACTTACAAATTATATTTTTGTACTACTATTTCTTACTTTTCATTTTCATGGAACTAGCATAGGACATACCTTAGATATCATGCACCTATAGATTTAAGGAGCCAGTACATCTCACAACACATAGGACTAATGTGTTTGTGTACTTAGCCACATAGATGGGCGTGAGATGTTAGGACCTTACTCCTGGTTCCAGATGTAGAGCTAGTGCATCGCTATGAACCACGGAGTATAATCATACATACTAACCGACTCTGACCAGGACTGGTTGATCTTTCATATCAATCAAGCCAAATATGAGTCGAATATTTTATAGATGAACTTATTTTCAGTATATGATTTTCAAAATAATGTGGAACATGCTTGGACTTTAAAATTAATACTTATTTTTTATTCCACACACACCCTCACTCTTTTCGATATATGGCAAAAGGGGGAGAAAATGCCAAAGTTAAGGGATCAATTTTTTTATGGCCAAGGCTTACTTAACTTTAAGTTAACAAAACAAGTTAAGAGAATTCTTAACTTAAACACATTTAGTTAACTTGTTAACAAAAAAGTAATTTACTTAACCTTAAGTTAACTTACATTTAGTTAACTTGTTAAAAAAAAAAGTAATTTACTTAACTTTAAGTTAACTTGTTAACAAAACAGAAGTAAAGGCCAAGGTTAAGAAATTAATTTTTTGATTTCTTAACTTAAAACTTATTTTAAACACTATGGCAAATATTAAGTAATTTCGGTTACTTAATTCTTTTTTAGTAGCAAATATCAAGGGGGAGAGTTAAAACTCTTTCTCAAGTATTCACCCTCGGTCAAGAGTACTTGAAAAAGAGTTTTTATATACTCCTGCTCATTCGTGCATATCTAATACTCATTTTGCTTAATGCACTTAATTTATTTTTCTTAACTTTGTATGTGGGTTTGCCATAAATCAAAAAGAGGGAGATTGTTGGTGTAGTAGGCACCTAAGTCGAACTTGAGTTTTGATTATAGCAAACGATACAAAGTTAAGCTCATGTCATTATCTCACGAGCTAAATCAAGTATGCAGAAATGCTAAGCTAAGCCGAAGGTCAGCGACACTCGGAGAGAACCGTAGTGGTCGGGCGACACTGGGAGGACTTCGGAGGGAGCCGTAGGAATCAGGTGGAGACCGAAAGCAAGGCTTCAAAGGTAAATGTTGAGGTAAGCTCGTGTGAGTGAGCGTAAGTAAGGTCGAGTCCTCCATACGGGGACATCCTTAGGCGACGATCCGACCAAGACTTCCCATGGAAGGTCTATGTTGAGATCGGATGGCAAGTGGCTGTCGAATTCACTTATATTTCGAGCTAACTCTTTATTACAGTCAAAAAGTCTGAAAATCAGTTCAACCGGCCAAGGATCAGTTCAACTGCTAAGCCATCAGTTCAACTGGCCAAGGATCAGTTCAACTGCTGAGCCATCTGTTCAACCGGCCAAGAAATCAGTTCAACCGATGGTCAAAAATCAGCCTCGAGGAGTCAAGCTTTATCACCATTTTTCAAGGAGTTTTGTGCCCAATTCCTATTGGTTGAAGACCCATTCGATGAGGGGCTTAAAGGCTATAAAAGGAGGGCTTCTCCTAGGGTTTTTCATCATCTCTAAGTGCTCAAAAACCTTTGCAACTCCGCGATTCTCCGACGACTCTACGACGAAGTGCTATCAACAACCCTAGCTTAGTTTCTACTCTTTAGTTGTTGATTTTTTAATTTGTCGTCTCTTTAAATATTGCAATTCCTTTTATTAATTGAGGTTTTCTATCGTTGCACTTTACATTAATAGAAGAGAGGGTTTGTCTCTCTATCTTTTCTTTCGAAGGTTTTTTTGTAATCGTCAAACTCCTACCTCCAACGAGGAGGAGTGTTTTTTGTGAATTGCCCTCCGTGCGTGATCAAGGATCACTAGGGCCTTGGAGTAGTAGCCGAATTCTACGAACCAAGTAAAAATATTTGTCTCATTTTATTTATTGCTTATCTTTCCACTGCAAATTAATTATCTACTCAAGTTTTAACGAACAAACAAAAAAAAGGTTTTATCGCTATTCACCGCCCCCCCTCTAGTGATCCGCTTCGATCCAACATTTTCTAGGGTATCTCTTCTTCCCTTGAGCCCTAGCAGTCGCATCCACCTCCCTTCCATCCATTTTTCTCCTCGGATTCGAGGAGGAACCACTTCATCGAGGTATTCCGATGACATCTTCCATCTCCACAGCTCATCCACCTTCTCCTTCGGATTTGAGGAGGAGTTCTGCCTCGATGATGCTTCTTCGAGTTCAACCATATCTGCGAGAGTTTGGAGCATCCATAAATCTACTGAATTCAAGAGTTTGCACCATCCCACATTCATCGATGTTTGCGAAGTCTCGATCGAGCTCCGTTAGATTTAGTCAAAGGAACTTGTTCATACATCAGGCCTATCTTGGGTTGATTTGATCATTTATTTTCTTGTTTTAGCATAGAGAACTTTAATTTATATGCATGTCAATTGTTTGTTAAATTTCTCCTTACATGTATGGTAGTTTTACATTTGTGCACATTAGGTGTTTGATTTAATGCTTCTTAGAGTTTTGTTCTTTTAAATCCTTGCTTTAATTGTTGAATGCTTTAATTACTTGCATTGTTAGATTAACATTTTAATTACCTTGCAATCGTAGGTTAGAATCCAAATCCAAACCCCCCATTTTACATTAGAAAACCCCAAGCAATAATGAAATGATCCTAAGGACACCACTCTACCAATTACATTCGTTGGGAGATGACCCAAGTCAGCTCTATGCTACATTAGTGTAGAGGGGTTTGGTTTAATTATAAATTTTATTTTGATACATTATAGCAGTGCGACATGCTATGAGTTAGTTATCAATTTTTGGCACCGTTGTCGGGGAGTGTAATGATGTTTGGTAGACTTATTAGGATTGTTTGTCTATTTTCATAAAAAAAATCAAAATTCAAAACTTTTGTTGAGGGTTTAATTCTTTTATGTCTTATATATCCATGTGTTCTATTTTACATGTTTCCTGTATCTTTTGATTTTATTTGCCAGTGTTTCAGGATAAAAATAGGAACTTTTTTTATCATGGATCCTTATTATCATAGATTAGGAGGCTTTCGTTAGACTTATGATTCAGGGATTAACAGAACTGTCAAGGAACTCACCGCACCAGATATTGCTTGTCAATCTTTTTGCATTCAGTGTCCTGAATTAAATGTGGATGTTGAACTCTTTGAAATTATACATTTGCTTCCAAAATTCCATGGTCATGCTAGCGAAGATCCAATTAGGCACTTGCAAGAATTTCATATGGTATGCTCAGCAATGAAGTCATAAGGTATATCACAGGAGGACATTATGCTCAGAGTATTTCTATTCTCTTTATCAGACATGGCAAAGGATTGGATCTATTATCTTCCTCCTAGCTCTATTACATGTTGGAGTGAAATGAAGAAAGCCTTTTTGGAAAAGTTTTTTCTTGCATCCAGAACCATAGAAATTCGGAAGACATTTGTGGTATTAAGCAAATGATAGGAGAGACTCTACATGAGTATTGGGAGAGATTCAAAAGGTTGTGTGCTAGTTATCCCCAGCATCATATTCACGATCACATGCTCATCATGCACTTCTATGATGGACTATTTCCCATGGACAGGTGTATGCTTGATGCAGCTAGTGGAGGGGCCCTAATCAATAAGACTCCTGCTCATGCTAGAGAACTTATTGAGGTCATGGATGCAAATTCACAACATTCTTATTAGCCCCTACCAACATTTCAGAGGTCATTGCTTGAGTTCCAGAATAACCCAATGCTTAATAGCCCACAATGATCCCAGCAGATGCAAG
The DNA here is from genome assembly GCA_025175895.1 of Wurfbainia villosa. NCBI lineage: Eukaryota > Viridiplantae > Streptophyta > Magnoliopsida > Zingiberales > Zingiberaceae > Wurfbainia > Wurfbainia villosa. The sequence goes on from CM046006.1 coordinate 41,666,518, forward strand.
CACAAGGATTCATTCAGTCTTCGTCAGAGACCATTGTTAGTAATATATGAGAGGTGTCCTAAGACAATCGCCTTATGTTTAAACTATTTATATGATAAATGAAGATTCACTATTTGAGTATACATGTTTTCATGTATTTGATTAGATCTTAAACTCATTTACTGAATGTCCACGATATGATTCACAGTATGAGAGAATTTATGATTGGATCACAACTAGTGAGTATCTCTACATGTGTAATTATGATGTATTGAAATTATCCCTAGTCGATGAATTGATGGATTTGGACACCATCAATTCTGTCGAGACTAGCACGAGGTATACTCTTTGGTGTATCCAAGCAACTGATTCTCACTGGCTGGAGACATTGTGATGTCGGGAGTTAATCGTAGATGCGAGTTATGGTAACTAGTTCATTGGAGTGACCAGCTGTAAGTCTTCATATGGTTCTCTACATATATGGATATGTCAATGAAGTTCTTACTGCAGCTTAAGTGCGATGTTCCTTTGACTTGCGGTATTCAAGTCATCTTGGTCATGGAGACTTATGCTTTGACATCTTAAGCAAGCATCTCTAAGGAGATGTAGACCCAAGATGATTGGGTATAAGTCAAAATGCCCGAAGGTGTTTGAATAACCTATAAAGGATTCACCCGTCCTTGTGAGGAGATGTATACCCATGGCCTCTCGTCGTATTGTTACTAAAGTCTTTGGCCAAAGCATTACATGTTTAGAGTAAGGTGCTCTTGGATACATATGCAGTAACTAGAATTCATAGGACAAGGAAATGATACTTGGGCTAGGTGTGATGTAGTCTACCTAGTGGGGACTGACACTATACACCATGTCTTGAACCAAGTGGGCATAAGATACGTGAAGGGAACGGGGCACGATTCATTGTAGCTGCTGAAGGGTTTCAGAAATGGTTCTGGATCAACTGTTGATTTTTCGATTATTTGGGAATCATGATCTACTAGTAGGTGCCACTCATGATCGTTCTATAATTAATGGTTAATTATAGATGACCAAAATTAATCGAGAACCTATTTGATCACACACACAACGAGCGTAATCTGAAGGATTTAAAATGTTAAATATTGAAAATTTTAAAATATTAAATTAAATGTCCAAAGAATTAAGAAAATAATCTTGGAAATTTTTCGAGATTTTTAGGGAATTTTAGGAATTTTTTTGAAATTTTTCTAGATTTAAACGGAGTTCGTACGAGATAATTACGGGGATAAAATAAATAGGTTTTAGGTGGGGTTTATTTAAGGGGATTAATACGCGAGGAAAACCTAAATTTCTTTTTCTTTTTCCCCGCTGTGATTTTCCTCCTTCGGCAATTTCCGAGCCCGGTTCCTTCTTCCCCGATCCCTTTTCTTCTCGCACGATCTCTCCATCGCCGAATCCCTTTTCTTTCCCCCCCCCCCCCCCCCCCCCCCCCCGCGCTCGAACCACCGCAACCAGCAACCGAGCCCCCTTCTTCTTCGCGTCGCCACCCACAGTTCCCGGCCATCGGATCACCGTTTCTTCCTCGCGTGCTCATCAACCCCAGCCGCGCGCACCGGCCTCCACGGCCACAGGATCGTCGCCGGACTCCACTACCCTAGATGATGCGCGCCGGCCGCCGCGACCACAGGATCGCCGTGAGCCATCTGTTCTCCGTCGCCCGAGCCCCCACACACGACGACCAGGTCACCGGCCGCGCTGCTGCCAGCAACCGTCATCGTGCCTTTCGCCGCCGCCCCAACCAACCCTCGACGTGCTCGCCGACCTCCTCTGCCACTGTCGCTGCTGCTTCGTTCTCCTCTGCCAACGCTGGTTGTTTTTTCGGCCAATTTCCATCTGTACCGAGGAGATACCATTGAGAGGAGTTTTCCCAAATTTTGATATAATTTGTTTCTCTTTTCCTTTGTTTGTTCCAGTGGTTGTTGTTTTGGTGAAGAGGAACGGCTGTGAATGGGCTGAGTTGGAGTAGTTGGCTGGTTGTATGATTTGGTTGATTGGTCTATGTGTTCTGTCGGTGGAGGTTATTAGGGGTTGTAACGAAGGTATGGTAGGGTGTGTGTTGTTGTGCGGTTGTTAGCTGGAGTGGTGGTCAATTTGGGGCTGAACTTGGGGTTTTGGTTGGCTGCGATTCGGTTGGTGTCAGTTGTACGACCATATTGGTATGTTAGTGAGCGAGGAATGGTTCAAAATGTGTTATTCAGTGGATATGTGATGGTTGGGTGATATTGTATGATCTTGAGGATTTTTGTAGGTGATGAATTAGGTTAATTGATTAGGAATTAATTGGGTAAATTGATTGGTGCAATTATTGGATAAATTAAAAGCCATTAAGTTTTATTTATTTGGCTTAGGTTGTTAAAATGCGGGTTAATCCAGGTTTAATTGATTAATTAGCTTATCATTAATTAATCAAAATTTTTATCAATTGATTTAGTGAGCTAAATTAATTGTATGGATATTTGTGGTAGGAAAAGATTAATAAGATGGTTGGAAAATTAGTGACAATTGGAAATAGTTTTGGGTTAATTGGGTTATGAAGTAAATCGATTAAGTATTCGATTTGTCGGTGAATTGCATTTTTGTGCTTAACTATAGTTATGCTATATGCAAGTTTTGGTCACGAGGCAGGTCCCCGATCGTGACGTTTTCATTCTTGCAGATATTTATTCAGGCGGGTATTTTGACTTATCTTTTAGATATAGTCATTGTTGATATGCTAGTTAGGATAGCACGCAATAATTTTCATGTTTATATGCCTAGTATATGGTTGGTGCCTACTCGATACATGCATGTGATAGGTTATGATTATATCTTCCCTGTTTTTATTTGGATCATAGTTACTTAGATTATGGATATGTACATATTGATTGTACATATTATTCGGATAGGTATTTTGAGTAGGATTGACATGCTTTAGTATCATGCACCATCTTGCATGATTGCATGCTGGCTGGACGGGGTTCCATTATTGTTGAGCCCGCAGCCAGTTACATGGCCTGCACACACTGCCACTCATGGGTTAGTGGTACATCAGGAGGGTGTGTGCAGTTGCTCTGTCAGGCTCCGCTGGTCCACTCATGGGTAGCGATGAGGCAGCATGGTAGCGGGCAGGGATCCCTCCTCTAGTCTATGACACCGGGAGATGAGAGCTTAGCTCCCCCACTCTGTTTGGGGAAGGAGGATAGGTGTACTCCGACAGCATCCTGTCCACTCAGTCACTCAGGAGTAGTGATGGCAGAGTGCACAATTGTCATAGCTCTACCCACTCGGCTTCACCATCACGTGTGAGGCGGCTGACTGGCGTCAGGGGTGACCATGTCATTGGCACGACATGCACTTTGCACAGATCACATTTGTATTGTGTTTACTGCATTTTTATTGATGCCTTGGATGTGCATATGATTGTCATGCATACAGGATACATATTTATATATATGGTGAAGACTTTATTACTTCTAGTCAGGCACATGCTCCTATATCAGGGTAGGAGATTCAGGTAAGTACAGTCCTTTTGTATTTCTTGCTTGCATACCCTATTTATGTGAGACTGTACTGGCATGATTTTTATTGTTAGCTATACCTTACTTTGCATATCTACTATACCCGCTGAGTTCTTTGAATTATCCCGTTGATTTGTATCTATTTCAGGATGAAGCTGTCAGGAGAGTGCAGCTGCCAAACCCCACTCGTGAAAGTTTATATTTGTTATTTGTTTTGTTTCTATGGTTTGGACATTTTGATTAGAGGACATGTTTAGGTTTGGAGATTGATATTTGTATTCGTGGATTTTTGGTGTCCTTATGGACCTTTATTCGATTTTGTTTGGATTGGTTTTGGTTGAGTATTCCTTCCCAGATGGCAGAAGGGGTAAGTCTAGTTGTGATAGATGTTACTCATTTATTTTGGTTGATGGCCAGAGGCTTATTTTATTACCTGCGTGTGTGTTTGGATTTCGGTCGTGTTGACCGATGTATAGTGGTCGTGTAGGCCTTGTATGTAATTTGGCATTGTCACCCGTACAGGGGAGATGCTGTCGGATTTTTGTCTGGCGGGGTCTCCTTCGGGGCGTGACATAAAACGAGCTTGAGAATGAGATTCTCAGATCGAGAGAAACTAGTTTTGGTTGGACCAAAAAAGGAGCGAGCATGAAATTGTTTCAGTTGCAATGGAAGCATGGATGGGATGAGTCTTATGAAGACATGATGGATGAACCAAATTGGTTTGGTTCTAATCCAATGGTGGAGAATAAACCAAAGGGGTTTGGTTTGTTTTAACCGAATGAACCAAAGTTGGTTCGGTTCATTTTAACTTAAAATAGACCAACTCGGTTCGGTTTATTTTAACTTAAGTTATTTAAGCGGGTTAATGGGTTTTAGTTAGGAACCAATAACTCTAAGGAGAAGTTTTCTTAATGGTTAAGAAACACGCGCTCTATAAAAACGCGGTTAGAGGTTTGGAGAGCCCTAAGTTTATTGTTGGAAAATTCTCTTCCTCTCCTCTCCCAATCTTCTCCTTGCCGCCGCCCAAGGGTTTTCATGCCAGCCCAGCTCTTGAGTCGCCACCCCTTTATGCCGCCGGCGTCCAACTACTACCGGCCACCCCTCCGGAGACCCTCCGGCGATCCACCTTGGCTCCGGTGACCAAGGATTAGCTGGCCAGCTCCTTTGGCTGGCGCCAAGTCCTCCACCAAGCTGTCCAGATTTTGGACAACTTGTTTCCTTTTTGTCGAAGAGTTGTTTGGAGGGCATTTGGAGCTCCGACAGCGACTTCCTTGCTGGGGATTGGATCTCTGATAATCCTCATAAGTGGAGGGCCAAGGATTCGTCAATCGGTTGACAAATACCTCTCGAGAGAAGCGAGTTTTTGGGGACTCGTTTTGCATTCAAATTTTGATTCTGATTGTGATCGCCTCTCGATCACATCGTCTTCGACACGAGGCTAGTGACTCCTACGAAGATGAGGCTTGTAACTTGGTGAAGCTATCCCGATGATACTCGGCGTGGATACGGATAAAGGCAATTCTAGCGAGAGTTGCTCCAGTTGATGTCATTCCCGTTGCACGTGATACGTCAGGTATAACTGGCATAATTTCCTTTTATTACAAAATTTGAAACTGCGATTATGTCTACACATGGTGTATCTTGCATGTGTGTGGTGTGTGTGTTGTAATAAATTAGATTTATTACTTTTATTTCTTCCGTTGTGTACATGTTTACGAAACATGTTCGAACACACAATCGTCGCGGTGCCGGGGAAACCCAACAGTGGTATCATAACCCAGGTTGTGTTTCGACATAATCATAAAATTGTTTTGCGATAGTCATAATTATATTTATGGAAATTTTCTACTTTGAGAAAGTTTAGAAGTATTTATGAAAATTTTCTAATTTTGGAAAGTTTAGAAGTATTTATGAAAATCTTCTACTTTTTGAAAGTTTAGAAGTATTTATGGAAATTAACACTTTCCATAAATAAAAAATGTGATTAGATTTAGAAATTTGTTTCCTAATTAAATCATGATTTGATTTGGGAAATGAAATCAAAACATATTTTATTTCCATAAATAGTTTTGATAATTTAGGAAATTTATTTCCTAAATTAAATTTGACTTTCCTTAATTGAGACCTTCCATAAATAAAATATGTGATTAGATTTGGAAATTTGTTTCCTAATTTAATCATGATTTGATTTGGGAAATCAAATCTCAAACATATTTTTATTTCCATAAATAGTTATGACATATAAGGATATTTTGTACATGTCATAATTGTATGTCATGTAATTGCATTAGATGCATATCATTATGTCATGTGTGTCACGAAATATAGATGTATGTCATGCCATGTAGATAATAGTTATTTGCATGCAAAGAGGATGAGACATTAAAACCCTTACACAATATTATAGCCTACACCTTCTATTAATATGGTTGGAACCAAAGTTATGTTTCTTGTTTGGGTTGTTGGACTCTCTCCAAGCCCGGCTTGAACCCTAACATGTTCAAACCATGGAATAGTTTAATACTAATATAGTAAGAGTCAGAGGTCAATCGTTAGCTTTGGTTGTTGGACTCTCTCCAAGCCGGGCTAATTGGTTGAATGCGCTCTAACCATATTAAAGCTATTTTTTGATTAATGGGTTGGCTTTAACCTAGAGCATCGACTTGTTGGACTCTCTCCAAGGTCGATGTGAAGGGAGGTGAAGTTGGGTGTTATGCACATGATGCATACTTGTTAATGTGTTAACAATCTGATGTATATATGAACATTCAATTAGTTGATAGCACATTGTGATAGTTGTATATATGTGATATGCAATCAGTATACTTGATACCTACCATTGTAGCTATAAATGGCTTGTTGGACTCTCTCCAAGGTTATTCATATCTATGTTGGATATCAGCACATTCAGAGATGGACCTACGATCTCCCGAAGTGATTTTGGAGTTTTTTAATTTGAAAAATGAATGGGATTTGTAAATGTATATTGATGCATTTTTCCATCTTTCTCATATATGCTCGATTTGTATTTCTACATTAATCGCTTGATCATGATGTCTTTGAATTTGCGCACTATTTTGGATTCAAATAAATTGACTGGGCCTAACTTCTTGGACTAACTTAGAAACTTGAGAATTATTCTCAAGGCAGAAAAGCTCGCGTACGTCCTCGAAGAGTCTCTTCCTGCCCGTCCTAGTGACGACACAACTCTGGACCAATTGTTGGCCTATAAGAAACATATGAGTGATTCTGAACTAGTGAGTTGCATCATGCTAGCCGCGATGGTACCTGAGCTGCAAAAGCAGCATGAGCATATGGATGCTCATACCATAGCCCTTCATCTTTATGAGTTGTTTGATGAGCAAATGAGATTCGAAAGGTTCGAAGTCTCCAAGCTCCTCTTCACCTCTAAGATGCAAGAAGGTTCATCTGTAGTACTACTCAACATGTTGAAGACTATGGAGCCTTCTGTGAAGCATGAGCAGGGGACGGTGTTGTTAGTTGATTCCTCGAAGAAAGATTCTAAGAGAAAGTCAAAGGAACAGCAGAAGGGGAAGAAAAAAAAGGCTAAAAAAGCAGAACCAGCTCAAAAGGGCACTTGCCATCATTATGGCAAGGAGGGACATTGGCGAAGAAACTGCAAGATTTATCTTGAGTCTGTGAAGAAGAATAAGACATCAGATGCCCCATCTTCTTCAGATATCTTCGTTATTGATTGTCATTTTATTTCCTTAGACACTTGGGTATTGGATACTGGGTGTGGCTCACATATATGTAATAACATACATGGGCTAAGAAATAGAAGAAGACTCGTCAAGGGAGAGTCAAATTTATGTGTTGGGAATGGAGCAAAGGTTGTTGCACTCGCCATCGGAACGTATTTGTTGAAACTCCCTACAGGACTTGTCTTAGAACTGGACAATTGCTTTTATATTCCTTCGTTGATAAAGAACATCATTTCTATTTCCTGCTTAAATAGAAATAGTTACCATTTGACATTTAGTAACAATTATTGTTATATAACTTTGAATGGTGTACTTTATGGGACTGGAACTTTGAGCAATGGCATTTATACATTGCATGTATCCAGTGACATTTTCAATATCGAAGCGAGCAACAAGCATGCTCGAAAGGATAATCAATTAGACTCCTATATGTGGCATTGTCGTCTTGTCCATGCAAGCAAGAAACACATGTTCGAATTACACCGATGTGGAGTTATGGAATCGTTTGAATCTGATTCATTTGATACATGCGAATCATGCTTAAAAGGCAAGATGACCAAGTTACCTTTTACTGGAAAAGGTGAACCGGTGGGAGAGTTGCTTGGTCTAATACATACTGAAGTATGAGGACCTATGTCAACTTAAGCTCTAGGAGGTTATAGCTACTTCATTACCTTCACCGATGATCACTCATGGTTTGGGTATGTGTTCTTGATGAAACACAAGTCTGAAGCCTTTGAAGTGTTCAAAGAATTCAGAAATGAAGTAGAGGAACAACTTGGCAAGAGTATTAAAATACTTTGATCGGATTGAGGTGGTAAATACTTGGGTCAAAAGTTTCTGGATTATATAAGGGACAATGGTATATTGTCTCAATGGACTCCGCCATATACACCACAGCATAATGGTGTATCTGAGAGGCGTAACCGAACCTTGTTGGACATGGTCAGGTCGATGATGAATCATGTGAATATTCCCAAGTCTTTTGAGGCTATGCACTTCAGATAACTGTTTACTTGCTAAATAAAATGCCAACCAAGGTAGTCTCAACTACTCCATATGAGATATGGAATAATAAGAAATCTCATTTATCTTACTTGAAGATATGGAGTTGTCCTGCTTATGTGAAGCGGACTATATCAGACAAATTGGATGCTAAGTCTGATAAATGTTTATTTATTTGATACCCTAAGGAAGCGAGGAGTTACCAATCATCCTGTGGAACAAAAGGTGTTTGTTTCAAGGCATGTTGTGTTTCTAGATAAAGAGTTTCTCTTGCAAGAAAACAGTGGGAGTGTCGTTGAGCTTGAAGAGACTCAAGAGACTCCAATAGACATTGATGAGATACCTGGTGAAGCACCACAACTGATAACTCATAGTGATGAGCCATCGGTTGGACCTATTGTGACACCACATCTTCGTAGATCTGGTAGAACACGCAACATTCCTAAGAGATATGGATTTCTCGTAAGTGAATCGAACGATGTGTTACTCATTGATGATAAAGAGCCTACCAGTTATGAAGAAGTTCTGAAAAGCTCAGAAAGGGATAAATGGCTTAACGCCATGAAGTCGGAAATGGATTCCATGTATGGAAATCAAGTTTGGAACTTGGTCGACCCACCTGAAGGCATAAAGCCTATAGGGTGCAAGTGGGGTTTCAAGAAGAAAATCGATATGGATGGTAATGTGATTACCTATAAGGCTAGATTGGTGGCAAAAGGGTATCGTCAAAAGCAAGGTGTTGATTATGATGAGACCTATTCACATGTTGCTATGCTTAAATCCATTCGGATGCTCCTGGATATAGCGGCTCATTATGATTATGAGATATGGTAGATGGATATGAAAATAGCTTTCCTTAATAGAAACCTACTCAAGGACGTGTATATGATACAACCTGAGGGTTTCACATCGGTTGATAAAACTAAGGTATGCAAACTACGACGGTCTATATATAGACTAAAGCAAGCATCTAGGAGCTGGAATATCCATTTTGATGAGACAATAAAAAAGTTTGATTTCTCACAAAATCCGGACGAACCTTGTATGTACAAAAAGGTTAGTGGGAGTGCAGTGGTGTTCCTAGTATTGTATGTCGATGACATATTACTTGTGGGAAATGATGTTTCTGTCTTACAGTCAATTAAAATTTGGTTGTCCAAAACATTCTCCATGAAAGACTTGGGAGAAGAATCCTATATCCTCGGGATTAAGATCTATAGGGACAGATCGAATTGGTTGCTTGGTCTTTCACGGTCTACATATATAGACCGAGTGCTAAAGTGGTTTAGCATATCAAAATCTGAGGGTTTCACATCGGTTGATAAAACTAAGGTATGCAAACTACGACGGTCTATATATAGACTAAAGCAAGCATCTAGGAGCTGGAATATCCATTTTAATGAGACAATAAAAAAGTTTGATTTCTCACAAAATCCGGACGAACCTTGTGTGTACAAAAAGGTTAGTGGGAGTGCAGTGGTGTTCCTAGTATTGTATGTCGATGACACATTACATGTGGGAAATGATGTTTCTGTCTTACAGTCAATTAAAATTTGGTTGTCCAAAACATTCTCCATGAAAGACTTGGGAGAAGAATCCTATATCCTCGGGATTAAGATCTATAGGGACAGATCGAATTGGTTGCTTGGTCTTTCACGGTCTACATATATAGACCGAGTACTAAAGTGGTTTAGCATATCAAAATCCAAGAAATGTTTCCTTCCCATCAGGCGTGGGATACACATTTCAAAGTCTATGTGTCCGCACACAGAAGACGAGAGGATTTACATGAGTAAGATTCCCTATGCATCCGCAATAGGATCTATCATGTATGTTATGTTATGTATGAGGCCCGATGTATCATATGCTCTGAGTGTCACGAGCAGATACCAGTCTGATTCAGGAATGGATCATTGGGCGACTGTTAAAATGATCCTGTCGAGACTAGCACGAGGTATACTCTTTGGTGTATCCAAGCAGCTGATTCTCACTGGCTGGAGACATTATGATGTCCAGAGTTAATCGTGGATGCTAGTTACGGTAACTAGTTCATTGGAGTGACCAGCTGTAAGACTTCATATAGTTCTCTGTATATATGGATATGTCAATGAAGTTCTTACTGCAACTTAAGTGCGATGTTCCTTTGACTTGCAGTATTCAAGTCATCTTGGTCATGGAGACTTATGCTTTGACATCTTAAGCAAGCATCTCTAAGGAGATGTGGACCCGGGATGATTGGGTATAAGTCGAAATGCCCGAAGGTGTTTGAATAACCTATAAAGGATTCACCAATACTTGCGAGGAGATGTATATCCATGGCCTCTCGTCGGATTCTTACTAAAGTCTTTGGCCAAAGCATTATATGTAGGCGATCGATTGGACGTTAGAGGGGGGTGAATAGCACGTTACCGTTCGTTGATGGAATTCGATCGTGATCGCATCTACAAATCGTGTTAGCGCAATGGAATAGTAATAATAAAAGAAATAACGAATTAAAACAACCACGGACACAAAGATATAACGTGGTTCGGAACCGAACGGTTCCTATTCCAAAGATCGAGCTCTAAAGAGCTCTAGTGATGCACACGCACTCACTAATCACAAATAACTCCTTCTCGACATAAGTCGGAGGTGGAGAAACCTAGTACAACAAATTACAACAATAATCTAAATGGATACAAGCAAATACAATAATGAAATACAATGCAAGTAAAGAAAACTACTTTACAATTGCTCTTTGAATGATTGATCACTTGGTTGCTTGAAATCAACTTGGAGACCCTGATTTGCAACAGCAAATCGCCCCAAAAGCCTTCAAGAAACCATGTCTTTTTCCTCCTTCACGAGCTCCTTATAAAGCTTCAACCTATCGAAAGTCGATCGATCATCGTCGGGACCATCGATCGATGCCATCGCTGTCGTGAGACAACGGCTAGATCCACGCTGGATAAGTCCAACGGATCCATCATCAGTCGACTGATCATACCCATCAGTCGACTGATGGAGCCTTCACTCGACCAGTCGAGTCTCGACTCCATTCTGTGCCCAATTTCACGAGCACCACCGATCGATCACAAGATCACCGATCATTGCTCATCCAATCGACCGATGCCACCTATGGCGATCGCTAGGGCAATTCCCGCAGTCAAACCTTAGTTGACTCAGGCCAGTCGACTGTCACATGGCACCAGTCGACTGGCACACCTCAAACGTGAGGTTTTAGCCCAAGTATGGTTCCCCCATACTTGCTAGACCACCCTTAGCCTAGACCTAAGCCTTCTAGCCACCTCCATCAGCCTCACGGCTCTCGGATCCCTCCAAGTCATCCATGACTTATGTTGGAGATTTGACACCGCTAGAGGGGGTGAATAGCGTTTGACCGTTCGTAGATGGAATTCGATCGTGTGTTCGTGTCTACAAGTTTCATTAGCATAGCGGAATATATATATGATAACAATAACGAAACACAATCACAAACACAATAACACGAAGATTTAACATGGTTCGGAACCACACAGTTCCTACTCCACGGATCGAGCTCTAACGAGCTCTAGCTATGCCAATGCAATCACTAATCAATAAACTCCTTCTCAACAACAAGTCGGAGGCGTAAAAACCTCGTACAAACGTTTACAACAATAAACGAAAGAAATACAAGCAAATACAAGTGAAAATGTAAAGAACACTTTACAAACTAGGGTTTTGAGCGCTTGCTTGTCGGTTGCTTAGATGAGCTTGAAGGACCCTGAAATGCACCTGCAAATCACCTTCAAATCGCCTCACCAAAGCCCCCAAAGAACTGATGATGAAATCCTCCACGAGCTCCCCTTTTTATCTTGCGTCGGGCTGGATTTCCACCTATCAGTCGACTGCCATAAGTCCCCAGTCGCCTGATGCCACTGTTGTCGTGAGACAACGGCTCAATCCACGTTGGAAAAGTTCCAACGGGACTCTTGGCAGTCGACTGAAAACATTGGCAGTCATGCTAACGGTGTCTACACCGCCAAGGAACATTGGACTTATGCCGCCAAGACTCCGCTTGGACTTTACGCCACCAACCATTGGACTTATGCTGTCAAGACTTCACCCTTGGACTTTACGACGCAAATATTCCCCTTGAACTTTCCAAATGCCAAGACTCAATCTTGGACTTTCCCTTGCCAACCCATGTTGGACTTTCCATGCCAAGACCCATGCTTGGACTTTTCATGCCAAGTACCCATGACTTGGACTTTACCTTGCCAAGACCCATGCTTGGACTTTACATTGCCAAGACCCATGCTTGGGCTTTCCTAAATGCCAAGTGTCCCACTTGGACTTTCCATGTCAAGTACCCAAGACTTGGACTTTCGCATGACAATTACATTGTCATATGTTTTTGTATAACATCAAAACATCTCTCGAGCCAAGCTCGGGTCCTAGTCAATCGTGACCTGGGCCGATTGCACCAACAATCTCTCCCTTTTTGATGTTTGACAAAAACCAAACAAACCATTTGAGTTAGACCATCTAACTCAAAAACTCCTTACCAATTATCCCAAATTGGTAATCTTATCTTTCTCCCCCTTTTTGACATACATTAAAAAGGTTATCTCTCTAAGGAGGTCAATGTCTCATGTCCCAATGAGATCTTACAATCTCCCCCTTGATCCAAAAATACCTAGGATGTCTACCATCTTCCTAGTGATAAGTCTCATATCACTCAAGAGAGGCAATCCTATACTCTCTCCCAATTTCTAAATTGGGTCTCTCAAAATCCCATCAATTTTCCCAATTGATGTCCTTTTCCCATAACTTCTCCCCTTCAAGAAGAAAAACACATCCATCATCTCAAGATGGATACCTCCCCCTAAAGGCTTGCTCCCCCTTGACCATTGCACTAGCAATGTCCTTGGGAAGTCTCTAAGCCAATAAGAACTCTTAACCATCAAAATTAAGGTTCTAAGTTCAAAACATGAACTCTTTCACCCTTAAATTTGATACTTTGACCTAACACCTCTCCAAATCCATATCCAATGGATTTTCACCCTTTATAATGCTTCCCAAAACATATCCTAGGGTTAGAAGTGGTTAGGGACCTTAACCGCAGCTGAACACAGGCTAAACAAACCTAGTTTTCTCGAAATCAGCATTGGCAGTCGACTCTGTCAGTTATCAGTCGACTGCCACCAAGGGCAGTCGACTGATAACTGAAATTTCTAAATTTCAGTCATCAGAGTTGAATTTCAGAAAATCATAAGTAATTCTACGTATATCGAAAAATCACAAAATTTGATACGTATATTACTTATAGTCAATACAATGGGTGAAAAATATTTTACCCATAAAATACTGAAATTGATAAAAAATTCAAAAGTGAAGAAAACTTCTAAGTTTTGGCTCACTTTGTATCAATCTCATCAATGGTGATTGCTATCAAAAGGTAGACTTCACCAAGGTTTTCTAAAATGATTCTAAAATGTTTTCAAAACTTTACTTTGGATCATATTCCTTGGGCTCAATGTACATGACTTGTACACAAGCTTTCCCAATGATCCACCACTCATATAAGATGAGTTTGAGTTCATCTAGATGCAAAAACTATGCACCTTGAACTTAACTCATATCCTAGCATCTCACATATATCTAGGGTGTATAAATACACATACATGTCAATGTGATATGAGATGTGGGTTTTGTTCTCCCTAATCTAGGGTTTCATGCATTTTTCTAAGGCAACCCTACTTGATTCCCTTATAAATTGGACTCCAAGTCATGTCATTGTCCTTAAATCATTTTCAATCAAATTATCTTAAATGCATGAAATGATCATGGCATAATGATAGAAAAATAAAGCATGACCAATGATCATGATGTCATGGCATATGAGTAAATCTAAAAACACATGACATTTATCCTAAATCCTAAACATGATCATGACATATAAGTGATGAAAATAAACATGATGTCATGTCATGGCATATGGCAAATCAAGGCATGGCAAATAAAATATAAAGGCATATAATACCTAAATTTTAATATTAATTGTCATTTGATATAATTAAGTATATTTTGCCATAATATTACTTTTCTCCCTAATGTGTCAAAAACCCAAAATGGCACACTATGACCTCTAAACCTAAAATGTGTCAATTTGATCAATTTATCAAACTTCTCAAATAATATTGGCACATCCTAAAATCTTTTAGGATTAAAGCTCAAATGTATTTCCAAGGTAATCATAACCTTGAAAATAACCTAAAGTGTCACCTTTATCATGGTTGAGTTAACTACCCACCCAATCAAGGTTGGCACACCCTAAACCCATCTAGCGTGAATCAATCACGCTCTTAGGAACCCAAAATCTATTTGAGCTCCTAGGGTTAATTAGGTATTCCTTAGGGATAACCTCCCTAGATACCTTCCTAATGACCCTCCTAGGCTTGGTAGCTTTGGTCATTTTGGTCTTACCTAGGTTGACTCTAGGGATAACTCCCCTTGCAACCTTCTTAGTGGCCACCCTAGGTTTCCTAGACACCCTAGCCACTAGGCACAAACCTTGGTTACTCTTAGGGATAACTTCCCTAGTAACCTTGGTCTTCCTAGACCTAGTTTGTGTTCCATAATCAAATGGAACATTATGATAAGTCACCTTAGGCTTAGGTTTGTGACCCAAACCTTGCTTGCCCTTGGTTGACTTTTGTCTTTTAGGTCCTAAGTGTTGACTTTGAAATTTGGACCCTTGACTTTGACCATTAGACCCTTTAAATTGATTTTATATATTCCTAAGGGTCTTCTCAAGTTTTTCAAGCCTTGACCTCAAGACTTGGTTTTCAATCTCTAATTGCCCAATTTTAAAATTTTGATTTGGTCTTTGGGAATTATCCTTTCTAGGCATATACCTAGTCCATTTAGGATTAAGACCTAGGTGTTCTCCTATTTTCCTAATAGATTCCCTAGGTAAAACTTTTCTAGGGACATTAGTCTCAAATTTCTCCTTATTTCCTAAGTGGACACTTTTAGCTCCTAAGCAAAAATATTTATCATTCCTAGCATGCTCTTTATGATAAATAGTAACATTGCTTACATTATTTCTAGCATGCTTTTTATCCCTAGAAATTGAAGGTGCATAAATAAATTTTACCTTAGGGTTAGCTTTAGAAGCTCCCCCTACTTGTGATGCTCCCCTTTGCCCCTTCTTCTCCCCCTTTGGGCATTGATTCCGATAATGTCCTGGTATCCGGCATTTGAAGCAAATAATGTGCTCCTTGCTCTTTTGACTTGGGCCATTGGCATCCTTGACTTTTGGAGCCGGTTGAGCCTTCTTTACCCTTTTTGGACACTTACTCTTGTAGTGTCCGGATTCTCTACACTCAAAGCAAATTATATGTTTTTTATTTAAAACCATATTGGTTGAGTTACCTAGGGTGGTTGTTGGTGTCGGAATCGGATTTTGAGCTTCTTCATCTTGACCGGATGTCGAAGCTTCTTCTTGATGTTCCGATGTGGAAGTTCTCTCCTCCCCCTCAATCCTTGAGGTGGATGCTTCTTCCACTTTCTCCACCGATCTGGAAGTTGACTCCCTATCAACTTCCGACTCCTCAAGCTCTTTAGATGGCGATGTGTTTGCTTGAGCTTGAGAGGGTGAGCACTCCTCTTCTTCTTCTTCTTGGACCGATGATAAATTTTCATGGAGCTTTGCCACTTGGCTCCATAGCTCCTTGGCATCTACATAATTACCTAACATACACAAGATATTGTTAGGCATTAAATCAATTAAAAATTTTATCACCTTATCATTTTTCTCGGATGCTTGGACTTGCTCTTCGGTCCATCTCTTCTTTTTGAGGAATCCACCTCTTGGTCCTCTTGGATATTCAAATCCATCCATCAAAATGGACCATTCCTCAAAATCTCTCATCATAATAAAATCTTCAATTCTTCTCTTCCAAGAATTGAAGCCTTCTCGTCTGTATTGAGTGTAGGGCACCAGTGTGTTGATGTCCTAACCTAATTGTTCTTGAACTTCCATCTTCACCCTCTAGTGTGCTCCCTTAGTTATTAAACTTCAAGAGCGGCCTCGCTCTGATATCACTTGTAGGGGATCGATTGGATGCAAGAGGGGGGTGAATAGCGCGTTACCGTTCATTGATGGAATTCGATCGTGATCGCATCTACAAATCATGTTAGCTCAGCGGAATAGTAATAATAAAAGCAATAACGAATTGAAACAACCACAGACACAAAGATATAACGTGGTTCGGAACCGAACGGTTCAGACTCCACGGATCGAGCTCTAAAAAGCTCTAGTGATGCACACGCACTCACTAATCACAAATAACTCCTTCTCGACACAAGTCGGAGGTGGAGAAACCTCGTACAACATATTACAACAATAATCTAAATGGATACAAGCAAATACAATAATGAAATATAATGCAAGTAAAGAAAACTACTTTACAATTTCTCTTTGAATGCTTGATCACTTGGTTGCTTGAAATCAACTTGGAGACCCTGATTTGCAACAGCAAATCGCCCCAAAAGCCCTCAAGAAACCATGTCTTTTTCCTCCTTCACGAGCTCTTATAAAGCTTCAACCTATGCTGGAAAAAGTCGATCAGTCGACTGGTCGGGACCATCAGTCGACTGATGCCACTGTTGTCGTGAGACAACGGCTAGATCCACGCTGGATAAGTCCAACGGATCCATCATCAGTCGACTGATCATACCCATCAGTCAACTGATGGAGCCTTCACTCGACCAGTCGAGTCTCGACTCCATTCTGTGCCCAATTTCATGAGCACCAGTCGACTGATCACAAGATCACGATCGCCATCCAATCATCGATCGCCCCACCTATGGCGATCGCTAGGGCAATTCGCGATCAAACCTTAGTTGACTTGCCCGATCGTGTCACATGGCACCAGTCGACTGGCACACCTCAAACGTGAGGTTTTAGCCCAAGTATGGTTCCCCCATACTTGCTAGACCACCCTTAGCCTAGACCTAAGCCTTCTAGCCACCTCCATCAGCCTCACGGCTCTCGGATCCCTCCAAGTCATCCATGACTTATGTTGGAGATTTGACACCGCTAGAGGGGGGTGAATAGCATTTGACCGTTCGTAGATGGAATTCGATCGCGTGTTCGTGTCTACAAGTTTCATTAGCATAGCGGAATATATATATGATAACAATAACGAAACACAATCACAAACACAATAACACGAAGATTTAACATGGTTCGGAACCACACGGTTCCTACTCCACGGATCGAGCTCTAACGAGCTCTAGCTATGCCAATGCAATCACTAATCAATAAACTCCTTCTCAACAACAAGTCGGAGGCGGAGAAACCTCGTACAAACGTTTACAACAATAAACGAAAGAAATACAAGCAAATACAAGTGAAAATGTAAAGAACACTTTACAAACTAGGGTTTTGAGCGCTTGCTTGTCGGTTGCTTAGATGAGCTTGAAGGACCCTGAAATGCACCTGCAAATCACCTTCAAATCGCCTCACCAAAGCCCCCAAAGAACTGATGATGAAATCCTCCACGAGCTCCCCTTTTTATCTTGCGTCGGGCTGGATTTCCGCCTATCAGTCGACTGCCATAAGTCCCCAGTCGCCTGATGCCACTGTTGTCGTGAGACAACGGCTCAATCCACGTTGGAAAAGTTCCAACGGGACTCTTAGCGATCGGCCAACATTGCGATCGGCCGATCGCTACCGTAGCCAGCGATCGGGCGATCGCTACGAGCGTTAGCTGCTCGATATCGATCGCCGATCATTTGCTCGATGAGGTGCCGATCGCTCTGCAAATGAACTCGTCGACACTAATCGATTTTAACCCAAGTATGGTGCCCCCATACTTGCTAGACCACCCTTAGCCTAGACCTAAGCCTTCTAGCCACCTCCATCAGCCTCACGCCTCTCGGATCCCTCCAAGTCATCCATGACTTGTTCATCCATCGTGCTAGCCTCTAGGTGCTTCCGTCGGCTATGTCATGCTAACGGTGTCTACACCGCCAAGGCACATTGGACTTACACCGCCAAGACTCCGCTTGGACTTTACGCCGCCAACCATTGGACTTATGCTGCCAAGACTCCCGCTTGGACTTTACGCAACCAATATCAAACCCCTTGGACTTCTCATGCCAAGACTCAAGCTTGGACTTTCCCTTGCCAACCCATGTTGGACTTCTCAAATGCCAAGACCATGCTTGGACTTTCCCATGCCAACCCATGTTGGACTTTTACATTGCCAAGACCCATGCTTGGACTTTTCATGTGCCAAGTGTCCCACTTGGACTTTCCACGCCAAGTACACAAGACTCTGACTTTCCCATGACAATTACATTGTCATATGTTTTTGTCGAAACATCAAAACATCACTTGAGTCAAACTCGAGTCCTGGTCAATCGTGACCTGGGCCGATTGCACCAACAATCTCCCCCTTTTTGATGTTTGACAAAAACCAAACAAAACATTTGAGTTAGACCACTAACTCAAATCCCTTACCAATTATCCCAAATTGGTAAACACTCTCCAAATGTTCTCCCCCAAACATTCTCCCCCTTTTTGACTAACATCAAAAAGGTTTTCTCTCCAAGGAGGTCAATGTCTCATGTCCCAATGAGATCTTACAATCTCCCCCTTGATCCAAAAGTAAATACCTAGGATGCGAGAGGCAATCCTATACTCTCTCCCAATTTCCAAATTGGGTATCAAAAACCCATCAATTTTCCCAATTGATGATACTCTCCCAATAACTTCTCCTCTTCAAGGAGAAAAACACATCCATCATCCCAAGATGGATACCTCCCCCTAAAGGCTTGCTTCCCCTTGACCATTGCACCAACAATGTCCTTGGGAAGCCCCTAAGCCAATAGGAACTCTAAACCATCAAAATTAAGGTTCTAAGTTCAACATAGAACTTTCACTCACCCTAAATTTGATACTTTGACCTAACACAGCTCCTAATCCATATCCAATGGATTTTCACCCTTTATAATGCTTCCTAAAGCATATCCTAGGGTTAGGAGTGATTAGGAACCTTTTCCATAGCTGAACACGGGCTAAACAAATCTTGTTAACCCGAAATCAGACCTGGCAGTCGACTCCTGACGATGTCGATCATTGCCACCCATATCGATCATTGCCACCAAGGCGTGATCGATAGCTGAAATTTCCAATTTCAATTTATCGAGATTTGGAAAAGCATAAGTAATTCTATGTAAATTGAAAAATCATAAAATTTGATACGTATATTACTTATAGTCATTACAATGGGTGAAAAATATTTGAAAATTATTTTACCCATAAAATAGTGAGTTTGATACAAAACTCAAAACCATTGAAATTTTCAATGTTTTGGCGCTATTTTGTATCAATTCTATCAATGGTGATTGCTATCAAAAGATAGACTTCACCAAGGTTTTTCAAAATGATTTTAAAATATTTTCAAACCCTTATTTTGGATCATATTCCTTGGGCTCTATGTACATGACTTGTACACATGCTCTCCCAATGATCCACAAATAAAATTAGATGAGTTTTAGTTCATCTAGATGCAAAAACTATGCACCTTGAACTTAACTCATATCCTAGCATCTCACATATATCTAGGGTGTATAAATACACATACATGTCAATTGGATGTGAGATGTGGGTTTTGGTTCATTTAAAACTAGGGTTTCATGCATCTTCTAAGGCAACCCTACTTGATTCCCTTATAAATGGAACTTCAAGTCATGCCATAGTCCTTAATTCAATTTCAACCAAATTGTCTTAAATGCATGAATGATTATGGCATTAGAAATGATATAAATAAGCATATGCTCATAATCATGATGTCATGGCATAAGATGAAATCTAAAAACACATGACATTTAAAACCTTAATCCTAAAACATGAACATGACATATAAAATGATTAAAAGTAAGCATGATGTCATGGCATGTTATATGGCAAACAAAGCATGGCATATACAATATATAGGTATAATAATACCTAAATTTTAATATTAATTGTCATTTGTTGGGATTAATCATATTTTTCCATATTAACCTAATCTCCCTAGTGTGCCAAAAACCCAAAATGGCACACTAACCTCTAAACCTAAATTGTGCCAATTTAATTGATTTTTCTTAATTTCAAAAGTACATTGGCACATCCTAAAATCTTTTAGGATATTGATTCAAATCTATTTCCAAGGTAACCATAACCTTGAAAATATCCTAAAGTGTCACCTTTACCATGGTTGAGTTAACTACCCATCCAATCAAGGTTGGCACACCCTAAACCCATCTAGCATGAATCAATCACGCTCTTAGGAACCCAAAACCGATTTGAGCTCCTAGGGTTAATTAGGTATTCCTTAGGGATAACCTCCCTAGATACCTTCCTAATGACCCTCCTAGGCTTGTTAGCCTTGGTCATTTGGGTCTTACCTAGGTTGACTCTAGGGGTAACTCCCCTTGCAACCTTCTTAGTGGCCACCCTAGGTTTCCTAGAAACCCTAGCCACTAGGCACAACCTTTGGTCAACCTTAGGGATGACTTCCCTATTGACCTTGGTCTTCCTAGACCTAGTTTGTGTTCCATAGTCAAATGGGACACTATGATAAGCCACTTTAGGCTTAGGTTTGTGACCCAAACCTTGCTTGCCCTTGGTTGACTTTTGACTCTTAGGTCCTAGGTGTTGACTTTGACTTTTGGACCCTTGATTTTGACCACTAGACCCTTTAAATTGATTTTGTATCTTATTTAGGGTCTTTTCAAGTTTTTCAAGCCTTGACCTCAAGACTTGATTCTCTAATTCTAATTTCCCAATTTTAGAATTTTGATTTAAACCATGGGCATGAGACTTTCTAGGCATATGCCTAGTCCATTTAGGATTTAGATCTAGATGTTCTCCTATTTTCCTAATTAATTTCTTAGGTAAAATATTTTTAGGGACATTAGTCCCAAATTTCTCCTTACTCCTAAGGTAAACATTTTTAGCACCTAAGCAAAATTCCTTACTTCTAGCATGCTCTTTATGAATTGTAAGGGAATTAAAATTCCTAGCATGCTTTTCACTATTAAATCTAGAAGGTGCATTATTGAAATATACCTTAGGGTTTGCCTTGGAGGCTCCCCCTACATGTATAGCTCCTTCTTGGGTCTTTTTGCTCCCCCTAGGACATTGACTCTGGTAATGCCCCTTTGAGTTTCACTTGAAGCATATGATATACTCCTTGCTCTTTTGACTTGGGGCATCGGCATCCTTGACTTTTGTTCCTAACCTTCTTTGGGCACTTGCTCTTGTAGTGCCCGGCTTCTCTACACTCAAAATATATGATATTATTTTTATTACAAATTGATATGTTTGAGTTACTTAGGTCCAAGGTGGAAGGTGCCGGAGTTTGAGCTTCTTCTTGTTGCTCCGGAGTGGAAATTCTCTCCTCTTCCACTTCTACCTCCTCCTTGGAGATTGATGGCCTCTCAACCTCCAATTCTTCACACTCTCCTCTTGACCCGGATGTTGACTCTTCTTCAACTTCCAAATCCTCACTTGCTTGTGAGGAGGAGCTTGCTTCTTCGGCCTCTTCCGATTGAACCGATGAGCATTCTACATCTTCTTCTTCTTCTTGGACCAGTTGAGGGTTTTCATGGAGCTTGGCCAAATCGCTTCATAGCTCCTTGGCATCCACATAGTCACCTAGACTACACAAGAGGCCATTAGGAATTAAATCAAAAATGACTTTGATTACCTTCTTGTTTTTATCGAATTGTTAGAGTTGCTCCTCACTCCACTTCTTCTTCTTGAGAAACCCTCCCTTTGGTCCCTTAGGATATTCAAATCCTTCCATCAATGCGGACCACTCCTCAAGGTCTCTCATCATCAAAAAATCTTCAATTCTCGCCTTCCAAGAATTGAAACCTTCTCGTCCATAGAAGGAATAGGGAATTGGGGTGTTGATGTCCCATCCCAATGGTTCTTCCATCTTCACCCTCTAGCCTCTTTGTCTTAGCTCCTGGCGGTTAGTCCGTAGAAGAGCCCCGTGCTCTGATACCACTTGTTGGAGATTTGACACCGCTAGAGGGGGGTGAATAGTGTTTGACCCTTCATAGATGGAATTCGATCGCGTGTTCGTGTCTACAAATGATAACAATAACGAAACACAATCACAAACACAATAACACGAAGATTTAACGTGGTTCGGAACCACACGGTTCCTACTCCACGGATCGAGCTCTAACGAGCTCTAGCGACGCCAATGCAATCACTAATCAATAAACTCCTTCTCGACAACAAGTCGGAGGCGGAGAAACCTCGTACAAACATTTACAATAATAAACGAAAGAAATACAAGCAAATACAAGTGAAAATGTAAAGAACACTTTACAAACTAGGGTTTTGAGCGCTTACTTGTCGGTTGCTTGGATGAGCTTGAAGGACCCTGAAATGCACCTGCAAATCACCTTCAAATCGCCTCACCAAAGCTCCCAAGATGATGATGAAATCCTCCACGAGCTCCTTTTATCTTGCGTCGGGCTGGATTTGCCTGTCATCGATCGCCATAAGTCCCGATCGATGCCCACTTGTTGTCGTGAGACAACGGCTCAATCCACGTCGGACAAGTTCCAGCGGGACTCTTGGCGATCGGCCAACATTGGCGGATCGGCGCGGCCGACCCGTAATCGGCCCGCGATCGGCTACGGGCGATCTGTGCTCGACATTGGTGGCGGTCATTGATTGCCGAGCCTTAGCGATCATTGCCGTCGACACGATCGGCTGCTCGATTCGATTGCCCTCGAACTCAAGTCGACTCACGCCATAATGGAGGTTTTAACCCAAGTATGGTGCCCCCATACTTGCTAGACCACCCTTAGCCTAGACCTAAGCCTTCTAGCCACCTCCATCAGCCTCACGCCTCTCGGATCCCTCCAAGTCATCCATGACTTGTTCATCCATCGCGCTAGCCTCTAGGTGCTTCCGTCGACTATGTCATGCTAACGGTGTCTACACCGCCAAGGCACATTGGACTTACGCCGCCAAGACTCCGCTTGGACTTTACGCCGCCAACCATTGGACTTATGCTACCAAGACTCCCGCTTGGACTTTACGTAGCCAATATCAAACCCCTTGGACTTCTCATGCCAAGACTCAAGCTTGGACTTTCCCTTGCCAACCCATGTTGGACTTTTACATTGCCAAGACCCATGCTTGGACTTTTCCCTTGCCAACCCATGCTTGGACTTTTCCCTTGCCAACCCATGTTGGACTTCTCAAATGCCATGACCATGCTTGGACTTTCCCTTGCCAACCCATGTTGGACTTTTACATTGGCAAGACCCATGCTTGGACTTTTCATGTGCCAAGTGTCCCACTTGGACTTTCCATGCCAAGTACACAAGACTTGGACTTTCCCATGACAATTACATTGTCATATGTTTTTGTCGAAACATCAAAACATCATTCGAGTCAAACTCGAGTCCTGGTCAATCGTGACCTGGGCCGATTGCATTTACATCACTCTAAACTGGCAGTCGAACTCAAGTCGACTCACGGCAGTCGAACCGGCCATAATGTCAGTCGACTGCCAACCTCAAAAATGATGTTTTAACCCAAGTATGGTGCCCCCATACTTGCTAGACCACCCTTAGCCTAGACCTAAGCCTTCTAGCCACCTCCATCAGCCTCATGCCCTCGGATCCCTCCAAGTCATCCATGACTTGTTCATCCATCGCGCTAGCCTTCAGGTTCTTCCATCGGCTATGTCATGCTAACAGTGTCTACACCGCCAAGGCACATTGGACTTACGCCGCCAAGACTCCGCTTGGACTTTACGCCGCCAACCATTGGACTTATGCTGCCAAGACTTCACCCTTCGACTTTACGCCGCCAATATTCCCCTTACACTTTCCAAATGCCAAGACTCAAGCTTGGACTTTCCCTTGCCAACCCATGTTGGACTTTCCATGCCAAGACTCATTCTTGGATTTTTCATGTCAAGTATCGATGACTTGGACTTTACCTTGCCAAGACCCATGTTTGGACTTTACATTGCCAAGACCCATGCTTGGGCTTTCCCAAATGCCAAGTGTCCCACTTGGACTTTCCATGCCAAGTACCCAAGACTTGGACTTTCCCATGACAATTACATTGTCATATGTTTTTGTCTAACATCAAAACATCTCTCAAGCCAAGCTCGAGTCCTGGTCAATCGTGACCTGGGCCGATTGCACCAACATTACATGTTTAGAGTAAGGTACTCTTGGATACATGTCCAGTAACTAGAATCTGTAGGATGAGGAAATGATACTTGGGCTAGGTGTGACGTAGTCGACCTAGTGGGGATTGACACTATAGACCATGTCCTGAACCAAGTGGGTATAAGATGCGTGAAGGGAACAGGGAACGATTCATTGTAGCTGCTGAAGGGTTTCAGAAATGGTTCTGGATCAACTGTTGATTTTTCAATTAATTGGGGATCATGATGTACTACTAGGTGTCACTCATGATCGTTCTATAATTAATGGTTAATTATAGACGACCAACATAAACCAAGAATCTATTTGGTCACACGCACAACGAGCATAATCTGAAGGATTTAAAACGAGCTTGAGAATGAGATTCTCAGATCGAGAGAAACTAGTTTTGGTTGGACCAAAAAATGAGCGAGCATGAAATTATTTCAGTCACAATGTAAGCATGGATTGGCTAAGTCTTATGAAGACATGATGGATGAACCAAATTGGTTTGGTTTTAATCCAATGGTGGAGAATAAACCAAAGGGGTTTGGTTTGTTTTAAATGAATGAACCAAAGTTGGTTCGGTTCATTTTAACTTAAAATAGACCAACTCGGTTCGGTTTATTTTAACTTAAGTTATTTGAACGGGTTAATGGTTTTTGGTTAGGAACCAATAACTCTAAGGAGAAGGTTTCTTAATGGTTAAGAAACATGCGCTCTATAAAAATGCGGTTAGAGGTTTGGAGAGCCCTAAGTTTATTTTTGAAAAATTCTCTTCCTCTCCTCTCCCTCTCTTCTCCTTGCCGCCGCCCAAGGGTTTCCACGCTAGCCCAACTCTTGAGCTGCCACCCCTTTGTTGCGCTGGCATCCAGCTACTGTCGGCCACCCCTCCGGCGATCCTCCTGCAATCCACCTTGGCTCCGGTGACCAATGATTAGTTGGTCAGCTCCTTTGGCCGGTGCCAAGTCCTCCACCAAGCTGTCCAATTTTTGGACAGCTTGTTTCCTTCTTGTCGGAGCATCGTTTGGAGGGCATTTGGTGCTCTGACAGTGA
Organism: Wurfbainia villosa; assembly: GCA_025175895.1. Lineage (NCBI taxonomy): Eukaryota > Viridiplantae > Streptophyta > Magnoliopsida > Zingiberales > Zingiberaceae > Wurfbainia > Wurfbainia villosa. The sequence continues at coordinate 41,692,031 of CM046006.1, forward strand.
CTTCCTTGCCGGGGATTGGATCTCCGGTAATCCTCATAGGTGGAGGACCAAGGATTTGTCAATCGATTGACGAATACCTCTCCGGAGAAGCGAGTTTTTGGGGACTCATTTTGCATCCGAATTTTGATTCAGATTGTGATCTCCTCTCGATCACATCGTCTTCGACACGAGGCTAGTGACTCCTACGAAGACGAGGCTCGTAGCTTGGTGAAGCTATCCTGACGATACTCAGCGTGGATATGGATAGAGGCAATTCTAGCGAGAGTTGCTCCGGTTGATGTCATTCCCATTGCACGTGATACGTCAGGTATAACTAGCATAATTTCCTTTTATTGCAAAATTTAAAACTGCAATTATTTCTATACATGATGTATCTTGCATCCGTGTGGTGTGTGTGTGTGTTGTAATAAATTAGATTTATTTCTTTTATTTCTTTCATTGTGCACATGTTTACGAAATATGTTCGAACACACAATCACCGCGGTGTCGGGGAAACCCAACAACCATTTCTATGGATATCGACGCGCTAGAGGAGATGTATTGTGGAGTATGTGATAGACAAGTTCATGATTCTACTGCTCTACAGGACTCCGATATTTCTATGTGCTATGGTAGTGAAGTTATTATTGATAAAAGTGTAGATATTATTGTAGATGATATTTTTACTCCTTCTTGTGGTATTATTGATGTTGCACATTATATTTCAGATGTAGAGGATATTTTTACTTATATTGAGGTTGATGATGTTGTAAAAGAGACGGTGTTTGCAGAATTGTTATGTTCAACTGTGCAACTACTTGATAAGCCTGACCAGAATTGCTCTGAAGATATCAAGCTAACTCCTGTAGGAGTGATGGATAGCTGGAGACCCCCATACTGGACACTCCTACTACAGCCTAAGCCTCCAATATTTTTACTCAATAAGGCCTCAACAATAAATATAGCAATCCAGCTTCTAGACTGGTTGCTTCAAATAAATCATCTCCGACTGCCTGAGATAACCTTTAAGAAGACGATAGTGAAAGGAGTGGAGCTCATCTTAGCTCTTATTATTCTACTTCTGGGTTGGATTTTACACTGGAATTATTCTCATCCACCTAGAAGAACCTTCAAGAAGATGATGATGGAGGGAGCTAGACTTTACGACATAGACCACATAAAGAAGGCGCTCACTTCCACTCAATGCACTCCACTCCCAGCCTGGCTACTACTACTGAACCGCCTCCAACCACCAGGACCCAGGGGAGTTCATTCCTTTTCCCATCTCTTTTCTTTTTCTTTGTATATATACATTCCCTTGCTTTGGTTGTTCTTGTTTTAGCTAGTTATTTTGGTTGTCAAATTTTTAATGTTGAGTTTTTGTTTTGTAGTGTTTTGAGATAAATTCCCTATACATTCTTTTATATCATCTTAGAAGTCGTAAAAGCTAGTTAAATTTGGCTGTCGAATTTTGGGATTTATTGTCATGAATGGATTATTTGATTGCATGTGGTTACTACTTGGTGATGGATTCTGTGTTGATAGATTGAGATGATTAATTTTGTTTACCTAGTGAGGAATGAGCCTATTTTTATTGATTGTGTGTGGTGCACTTGTGGTTATTGTAACTCTAAAATTTTCTTTGATTCTTTCGATATCACACAACAATAGGTTTGCATGATTATTATGAAGGCAATCGTATTTGTTTTCCTTCACTTCTTTTATCACCACATGCTTATTGAATAACATTCTAGTCATTCATCATTTCTATTTTTCTTTCCTTCCATTACTTTCTTCTCCATTTCTATTTCTGGATGTGGAATATTTGGATGTTCCATGATGAGTGTTTTGCTCAGGATGGACAAAAATTTAAGTGTGGGGAGAGGAGTAGCTCAGGGAAATTTAGTGTAAGCATAGGCAAGTCGTGTTTGATCACCATGAGCTATCCATGCTCTTTATCTTTTTAGCTAAGCTTGATGTTGGAGCATAAGAAAGTGCACTACATGTTGAAAAAAAAGAGTTTGAAAAAAAAAGATGAAAAAAAAGAAGTTGAAAAAAATAAACATTTAGGTGCCCATGAAATAAAAAAATATTGTGAAAATTTTGATATGTTGTGTCATTTTTATTTATGTGTGATAGTATTTTTGTTATTGACATCCCTTGTTGTAACTATTGAGAGATTTATTATATATCATGAGTGGATTTGTTTTGAAGAATGTGATGAGGGTTGTTTACATGTTTATTGGATTGGAAGAAAAAAAAAATTAGGGCAATACTTTCTTATACTAATCTATGTAGCATTCCATTATTTTCATATCTTCCACTATTTTCTTTGTCTCTTTTATTTCTTTTTCTCTCATACACATCATCATTACTTTTATTTCATGTTTCCCTTACATTCCTAATAAGCCTTTAAAAATTGTGCATTATTATGTATATAATAGTGGTGAAGAGTAGAAGAGAAGCAAGCATATGGTAGTTCATAAACCATGAGTAGCTTGAGTGAACTCCACTATTATATGCTTATGAGAGCGAGAGAAATCACCACTTACCTTGTGAGGCTTAGTCATTCTCAGTCTATTCATAATAGATTGAAGTTACCTTGTTTGTTAACCTGTGTAAGATTTGAGTCCATGATTATTTGAGTCTTTGAGAATTGATGATCTTAGGTAACTTTCTTTCACGATTTTCTATGCATGATTGGTAATTGATAGGGGAATGCATTTTTAGTTGTTTTCTTAGTTTTGTTTAGTTGCATGTGTTAAATATTGAAAATTTAAAATATTAAATTAAATGGCCAAAGAATTAAGAAATTAATCCTGGAAATTTTTCAGGTTTTTTAGGGAATTTTAGGAATTTTTCAGAATTTTTCTGGATTTAAACGGAGTCCGTACGGGGTATTTACGGAGATAAGGAAAACCGGCTTTTAAAGAGCCTGTTTAGATGATGTTTAGTGATTAATTGAACTAAATCAAGGTTATCTATTTTTCCCCTTTTCTTATTCCCCGCTAACCACTCTTGTGATTTCTTAGCGGTTTCTCCTCGACGCCACTCAATCTCCTGCTTCTTCTCCCCGCCAAGACCTCCTCTTCTCGCGACGCCACCCATGCGTCGTTCCTCGCTCGCCTCGCCGCTTCTTCCTCGCGCAGCCCATACCACACCGATGTCGCTGCTCGAGCTCGCCCCGTCGCCGTCGCCATGGGCTACAGCCTCTCCGTCGCGGCCAACCCATTTCGACGCGATCTCTCCGACGTCCGCCCGAGCCCTCACGGTCGCCACCGCTCGCATGCATGCGACTCGACAAGACTCCGCCGACTTTCGACACCCTTTCTCCCGGCGATCTTCCCTGGCAAGGGCGGCGAGTTTACGGTGGCGGCGAGCACGTGGTCGGTTAGGTCGAGGAGTCACCGCTGTGTTGATCTGCGACGGAGGTCTCTGGGGAATGAGAGTCGGCAATGCTAGGCGGCGGTTCGAAGTGGGAGTTGTTCTTCCTGATCGAAGCTGGGGCAAGATCGTGTGTGTGGAGCTTGGGATTGGAAGTAGGTTGGGTTGTTGGTGTGGTGGGTTTTTGCTGCAGCGAGATCTGAACGGAGGTCGCCATCTTCGCCGGAGCTCAAGAACCTGGGGTTAGGGCAACGACAAATTCTGTAGGCGAAGTTTGAAATCTGGGTATATTTCCTTGTTTCTTTCTTTTCTCTTCTGTCCATGATGTTTTCTATGGATCGACGGTGTTGAATGAAGTGTTGATGCGATCTGTGGATTAGGGCAGCGATTGGCATTGGATTTTTTCCGGCGAACTGAGGAGATTAGGAGGGGGTTCCAATGTCGTTTGTCATCAGGAATGGGTAAGCGCCAATTTTTCTCCTTACCTTGGGCGAGACCTAGTTAATAGCTGTGAATTCCTGTGTTTGAGCTCAATTTGCGAATTGGGCAGTGGACTTTCCCGGCGAACAAGGCAAAAGTGGGGAAATTATATCGGTGGAGTCTCAAGTGTTGGTAAGATTGATCAATTCCCTGTTTCCTTTTTATTGTAAATTGCTAGATTGTTTTGGAGGTGAGTCAAGGTAGCATTGGTTGAGGTCATGGGCTACAAAGGTGATCGGGATAGGTCAGATGTGATTTTTGGGCAATGATTAGGTTGTTAATTGGTTTAATGGTCGATAGGGATTGATGTGTAGACTTGTTTAGGTTATGTGGGTAACTAGATCAATCTAGTTGATCGGGTTACGAAGTCGATGTAGGATTCGATCAGCCGTTGTATGATTGTACTTAATCATAACGGTTGTTATATGCAGGTTTCGGTCACGAGGCAGGTCCACGCGCGTGAAGATTGCTTTATTTCGAGTATTTTAGTAGGCGGGTATTTTGACTTATCTTTTAGATATAGTCATTGTTGATATGCTAGTTAGGATAGCATGCAATAATTTTCATGTTTATATGCCTAGTATATTGTTGGTGCCTACTTGATACATGCATGTGATAGGTTATGATTATATCTTCCCTGTTTTATTTGGATCATAGTTACTTAGATTATGGATATGTACATATTGATTGTACATATTATTAGGATAGATATTTTGAGTAGGATTTACATGCTTTAGTATCATGCACCATTTTTGCATGATTGCATGCTGGCTGGACGGGGTTCCATTATTGTTGAGCTCGCAGCCAGTTACATGGCCTGCACACACTGCCGCTCATGGGTTAGTAGTACATCAGGAGGGTGTGTGCAGTTGCTCTGTCAAGCTCCGCTGGTCCGCTCATGGGTAGCGATGAGGCAGCGTGGTAGCGGGCAGGGATCCCTCATCTGGTCTATGACACCGGGAGATGAGAGCTTAGCTCCCCCACTCTATTTGGGGCAGGAGGATAGGTGTACTCTGACAGCATCCTGTCCACTCGGTCACTCAAGAGTAGTGATGGAAGAGTGCACAGTTGTCATAGCCCTACCCACTCGGCTTCACCATCGCGTGTGAGGCGGCTGACTGGCGTCAGGGGTGACCATGTCATTTGCACGGCACGCACTTTGCACGGATCGCATTGGTATTGTGTTTGCTACATTATTGTATTGATCCCTTGGATGTTGCATATGATTGCCATGCATACAGGATTCATATTCATATATGGTGATGACTTTATCTCTTATAGTATGGCACATGCTCCTATATCAGGGTAGGAGATTCAGGTGAGTACAATCCTTTTGCATTTATTTCTTGCTTACCCTATATGTGAGACTGTACTGGCATGATTTTTATTGTTAGCTATATCTTACTTTGTATATCGACTATACCCGCTGAGTTCTTTGAACTTACCCCGTTGATTTATTTTTATTTCAGGATGAAGCTGTCAGGAGAGTCCAGCTGCAAATCCCCCTCGTCGAAATGGATAGGTTTTATTGGTCTTATGGTTTTGGATTTTGTATAGAAGATATGTTTAGGTCCTGATGTTTTGGTTATGTACTTGTGGAAGTTTGGGAATATTTGTAGTGTCCTTATGGACTATTCAATTAGTTGGTTGTGTTAGTAATATATGAGAGATGTCCTAAGGCAATCGCCTTATGTATGAACCATTTATATGATAAATGAAGATTCACTATTTGAGTATACATGGTTTCATGTATTTGATTGGATCTTAAACTCATTTACTGAATGTCCGCGATATGACTCACAACATAAGAGAATTTGTGATTGGATCACAACTAGTGAGTATCTCTACATGTGTAATTGTGATGTATCGGAATTATCCCTAGTCGATGAATTGATGGATTTGGACACCATTAATTCTGTCGAGACTAGCACGAGGTATACTCCTTGATGTATCCAAGCAGCTGATTCTCACTGGCTGGAGACATTGTGATGTCCGGAGTTAATCGTGGATGCTAGTTATGGTAACTAGTTCATTGGAGTGACCAGCCGTAAGACTTCATATGGTTCTCTGCATATATAGATATGTCAATGAAGTTCTTACTATAGCTTAAGTGCGATGTTCCTTTGACTTGCGGTATTCAAGTCATCTTGATCATAAAGACTTATGCTTTGACATCTTAAGCAAGCATCTCTGTGGAGATGTGGACCCGGGATGATTGGGTATAAGTCGAAGTGATCGAAGGTGTTTGAATAGCCTATAAATGATTCACCACTCCTTGCGAGGAGATGTATACCCATGGCCTCTCGTCGGATTGTTACTAAAGTCTTTGGCCAAAGCATTACATGTTTAGAGTAAGGTACTCTTCGATACATGTGCAGTAACTAGAATTCGTAGGACGAGGAAATGATACTTGGGCTAGATGTGACGTAGTCAGCCTAGTGGGGACTGACACTATAGACCATGTCCTGAACCAAGTGGGTATAAGATGAGTGAAGGGAATGGGGCACGATTCATTCGAGCTGCTGAAGGGTTTCAGAAATAGTTCTGGATCAACCGTTGATCTTTTCGGTTAATTGGGAATCATGATGTACTACTAGGTGCCACTCATGATCGTTCTATAATTAATGGTTAATTATAGACGGCCAACATAAACCGAGAACCTATTTGGTCACACACACAACGAGCGTAATCCGAAGGATTTAAAACGAGCTTGAGAATGGGATTCTCAGATCGAGAGAAACTAAGTTTGGTTGGACCAAACATGGAGCGAGCATGAAATCATTTCAGTCGCAATGGAAGCATGGATGGGCCGTGTCTTATGAAGACATAATGGATGAACCAAAATGGTTTGGTTCTAATCCAATGGAGGAGAATAAACCAAAGGGTTTGGTTTATTTTAAACGAATGAACCAAAGTTGGTTCGGTTCGTTTTAACTTAAAATAAACCATCATGGTTTGGTTTATTTTAACTTAAATTAATGGAGCGGGTTAACGGGCCTTATGGATATGATCCAATAACCATTAAGAGAATTTGTTCTCTATAAAAGAGGGCTTAAGGGATAGTTAAGCCCTAATCCAATTACTCATCATTGAGTTGCCGCCCCCCCTCCTCTCCTTGAAGTGGTCGGCGCCCATACCCTAGCCGCCACCCACCCCTTGTGCCGCCGTCCAAATTGTTGCCGGCGTCCAAGCTTCGGCCGGTGATCCTCCGGCAACCCTCCGGTGATCTCCCTTGGGTTCGGTAATAAGGTGAGCTTCCACCTTTCCTTTTTGGCCGGCCCCTACTCCTCCACCAAAGCTGTCCAGTTTTCTGGACAGCTTGTTTCCCTCTCGTCGGAGCGTCGTTTGGACGACGTTTGGAGCTCCGACAGTGCCTTACTTACCGGGTATTCGATCTCCGATAATCCTCAGAGGTGGAGGACGAAGGATTCGTCAAACGGTTGATGAATACCTCTCCGGAGAAGCGAGTTTTTGAGGACTCGTCTTTGGATCAGAATTTGGATTCGGATCATGATCTTCTCTCGATCACATCATCTTCAACACGAGGCTAGTAACCCGTACGAAGATGAGGATTGTGACTTAGCGAAGTCATCCCGAAGATACTCGGCGTGGATATGGATAGAGACGATTCTAGCAAGGATCGTTCCGGTTGATGCCTTTCCCGCTACACATGATACGTAAGGTATACAAAGTTAAATTTCCTTTTATTGCAAAATTTAAATTTACGATTATGTCTACACATGTTGTACTATGCATGCGTGTGATGTGTGTGTTGTAATAAATGTAGATTTATTATTTTTATTTCTTCCGTTGTGCACATGTTTACGAAACATGTTCGAACACACACTCGCCGCGGTGCCGGAAACCCAACAGTGGTATCAGAGCCCGGTTGTGTTTTGACATAATCATAAAATTTTTTTGCGATAGTCATAATGATATTTCTGGAAATTTTCTACTTTTGGAAAGTTAGAAGTATTTATGGAAATTTTTCAATTTTGGAAAGTCTAGAAGTATTTATGGAAATCTTCCACTTTTGGAAAGTTGGAAGTATTTATGGAAATTGATATTTTTCCATAAATAAAATATTTGATTAGATTTTGAAAATTTGTTTCCTAATTTAATCATGATTTGATTTAGGAAATTAAATCATAAAATATTTCATTTCCATAAGTAGTTTTGATGATTTAGGAAATTAGTTTCCTAAATTGACTTTCCTTAATCAACTATTTCCACAAATAAAATATGTGATTAGATTTGGAAATTTGTTTCCTAATTTAATCATGATTTGATTTGGAGAATCAAATCTTAAACATATTTTTTTTCCATAAATAGTTATGACATATAAGGAAATTACATACATGACATAATTGTATACCATGTAATTGCATTAGATGCATATCATTATGACATGCATGTCGTGACATGTAGATGTATGTCATGTATGTTATGTCATGTAGATAATAGTTATTTGGATGCAAAGAGGATGAGACATAAGAACCCAAACTCAATATTAAAGCCTACACCTTCCATTAATATGGTTAGAACCAGAGTTCCGTTTCTTGTTTGGGTTTGTTGGACTCTCTCCAAGCCCGGCTCGAACCCGAACATGTTCAAACCATGGAATAGTTTAATACTAATATGGTAAGAGTCAGAGGTTAATCGTTAGCTTTGGTTGTTGGACTCTCTCCAAGCCGGGCTAATTGGTTGAATGCGCTCTAACCATATTAAAACTATTTCTCGATTAATGGGTTGGCTTTAACCTAGAGCATCAGCTTGTTGGACTCTCTCCAAGGTCGATGTAAAGGGAGGTGAAGTTGGGTGCTATGCATATGATGCATACTTGTTAATGTGTTAACAACCCGATGTATGTGTGAACATTCAATTAGTTGATAGCACATTGTGATAGTTGCATATACATGATATGCAATCGGCATAGTTGATACCTACCATCGTAGTTATGAATGGCTTGTTGGACTCTCTCCAAGGTTGTTCATATCTATGATGGATATCAGCCCATTCGGAGATGGACCTACAATCTCCCGAAGTGATTTTGGGGTTTTTGAAATTCGAAAAATGAATGGGATTTATAAATATATATTGATGCATTTTAAAATCATCTTTCTCATATATGCTCGATTTATATTTCTAGATTAATTACATGATCATGATGTTTTGAATTTGTGTTCCATTTTGGATTCGAATAAATTGACTGGGCCGAACTTCTTGGACTGGCTTAGAAACTTGAGAATTGTTCTCAAGGTGAAAAGCTTGTGTATGTCCTCGAAGCGCCTCTTCCTTCCCATCCTAGTGACGATGCAACTTTGGACCAATTGTTGGTCTATCAGAAATATGTGACTGATTCTAAACTGACAAGTTGCATCATGCTAGCCGCGATGGGACCCAAGCTACGAAAGCAGCATGAGCATATGGATGCTCATATCGTAGTCCTTCATCTTTATGAGTTGTTTGATAAGCAAGTGAGATTCGAAAGGTTCGAAGTCTCCAAGCTCCTCTTCACCTCTGAGATGCAAGAAGGTTCATCTTTGGTACTACTCAATATGTTGAAGACTGTGGAGCCTTCTGAGAAGCATGAGCAGGGGACGGTGTTGTTAGTTGATTCCTCGAAGAAAGGTTCTAAGAGGGAGTCAAAGGAACAACAGAAGGGGAAGAAGAAAAAGGCTAAAAAGGCAGAACCAGCTCAAAAAAGGGCACTTGCCATCATTATGGCAAGTAGGGCCATTGGCGAAGAAATTGCAAGATTTATCTTGAGTCCGTGAAGAAGAATAAGGCATAAGATGCTCCATCTTTTTCATATATCTTCGTTATTGATTGTCATTCTATTTCCTCAAACACTTGGGTATTGGATACTGGGTGTGGCTCACATATATGTAATGACATACATGGACTAAGGAATAGAAGAAGACTCATCAAGGGAGAGTCAAATTTACGTGTTGGGAATGGAGCAAAGGTTGTTGCACTCGCCATCGGAACGTATTTGTTGAAACTCCCTGCAGGACTTGTCTTAGAACTGGACAATTGCTTTTATGTTCCTTTGTTGATAAAGAACATCATTTCTATTTCTTGTTTAAATAGAAATGGGTACCATTTGACTTTTAGTAATAATTATTGTTACATAACTTTGAATGGAGTTCTTTATGGGACTGAAACTTTAAGCAATGGTGTTTATACGTTGGACGTATCCAGTGATGTTTTCAATATCGAAGCGAGCAACAAGCATGCTCGAAAGGATAATCAATTAGACTCCTACATGTGGCATTGTCGTCTTGGCCATGTAAGCAAGAAACGCATGTCCGAATTACACCGATGTGGAATTCTGGAATCGTTTGAATTGGATTCATATGATACATGTGAATCATGCTTAAAAGACAAGATGACTAAGTTACCTTTTACAGGAAAAGGTGAACGAGTGGGAGAGTTGCTAGGTCTAATACATACTGATGTATGTGGACCTATGTCAACTCAAGCTTTAGGAGGCTATAGCTACTTCATTACCTTCACCGATGATCACTCACGGTTTGGGTATGTGTTTTTAATAAAACACAAGTCTGAAGCCTTTGAAAGGTTCAAAGAATTCAGAAATAAAGTAGAGAAACAACATGACAAGAGTATTAAAATACTTTGATCGGATCGAGGTGGTGAATACTTAAGTCAAGAGTTTCTTGATTATCTAAGAGTCAATGGCATATTGTCTCAATGGACTCCGCCATATACACCACAGCATAATGGTATATCTGAAAGGCGTAACCGGACCTTGTTGGACATGGTCAGGTCAATGATGAATCATGCGAATCTTCCCAAGTCCTTTTGGGGCTATGCACTTCAGACAGTTGTTTACTTGTTAAACAGAATGTCAACCAAGGTAGTCTCTACTACTCCATATGAGATATGGAATGGTAAGAAACCTCGTGTATCTTACATGAAGATATGGGGTTGTCCTGCTTATGTGAAGCGGACTGTATCAGACAAATTTGATGCTAAGTCTGATAAATGTCTATTTATTGGATACCCTAAGGAAACAAGGGGTTACCAATTCTATCATCCTGTGGAACAAAAGGTGTTTGTTTCAAGGCATGTTGTGTTTCTAGAGAAAGAGTTTCTCTTGCAAGAAAATAGTGGGAGTGTCGTCGAGCTTGAGGAGGCTCGAGAGACTCAAATAGACATTGATGAGATACCTAGTGAAGCACAACAGCCGATAACTCATAGTGATGAGCAATCGGCTGGACCTATTGGAACACCACATCTTCGTAGATCTGGTAGAATACGCAATATTCCTGAGAGATATGGATTTCTCGTAAGTGAATCGAACGACGTGTTACTCATTGATGATGAGGAGTCTACCAGTTATGAAGAAGTTCTGACAAGTTCAGAAAGGGATAAGTGGCTTGAGGCCATGAAGTTGGAAATGGACTCCATGTATAAAAACCAAGTTTGGAACTTGGTTGACCCACCTGAAGGCATTAAGCCTATAGGGTGCAAGTGGGTTTTCAAGAAGAAAACCGACATGGATGGTAATGTGATTACCTATAAGGCTAGATTGGTGGCGAAAGGATATCGTCAAAAGCAAGGTGTTGATTATGACGAAACCTATTCGCCTGTAGCTATGCTTAAATCCATTCGGATGCTCCTGGCCATAGCGGCTCATTATGATTATGAGATATGGCAGATGGATGTGAAAATAGCTTTCCTTAATGGAAACCTGCTTGAGGACGTGTATATGATACAGCCTGAGGGTTTCACATCGGTTGATAAAACCAAGGTATGCAAATTGCGACGGTCCATATATGGATTGAAACAAGCATTCAGAAGCTGGAATATCCATTTTGATGAGACGATAAAAAAGTTTGATTTCTCAGAAAATCCAGACGAACCTTGTGTGTACAAGAAGGTTAGTGGGAGTGCAGTCATGTTCCTAGTATTGTATGTCAATGACATATTACTTATAGGAAATGATGTTTCAATCTTACAGTCAGTTAAGGTTTGGTTATCTAAGACATTCTCCATGAAAGACCTGGGAGAAGCAACCTACATCCTCGGGATTAAGATCTATAGAGATAGATCAAAACAGTTGCTTGGTCTTTCGCAGTCTACATATATAGACCGAGTGCTAAAGAGGTTTAGCATGTTGAAATCCAAGAAAGGTTTCCTACCCATCAGGCATGGGGTACACCTTTCGAAATCTATGTGTCCACGCACAAAAGACGAGAGGATTTGCATGAGTAAGATTCCCTATGCATCCGCAATAGGATCTATCATGTATGTTATGTTATGTACGAGGCCCGATGTATCGTATGCTCTGAGTGTCACGAGCAGATACCAGTATGATCCAGGAATGGATCATTGGGTGGCTGTTAAGATGATCCTTAAGTACTTAAGAAGAACTAAGGATGTGTTTCTAATATATGGAGAAGGGGACATGGTGATACGCGGGTATACAGATGCCAGCTTCCAGACAGACAAGGATGATTCCAGGTCTCAGTCTAGATACGTGTTCACCTTGAATGGGGGCGCAGTGAGTTGGAAAGGTTCCAAACAAGACACTGTAGCGGATTCTACCACTGAGGCAGAATACATTGCAACTTCGGAAGCAACAAAGGAAGCGGTTTGGATCAAGAAGTTCATTTATGAACTTGGTGTGATTCTAGCCATTGTTGAAGCAATACTTGTCTTCTGCGACAACAATGGAGCAATTGCACAGGCAAAAGAGCCAAGGTCTCATTAACGATCCAAACATGTGCTTCGCCGCTATCATCTTATCAGAGAGATCATCAGTAGGAAAGAAATACAAATCGAGAAAATCCCCACTGAAAGGAACTTAGCGGATCCTTTGACTAAGGCATTACCTCAAAGTAAGTTTGAGGGTCATGTTATAGCTTATGGTATTGGATACCGTAGCGATTGGCATTAGGCCAAGTGGGAGTCTGTTAGTAATATATGAGAGATGTCCTAAGGCAATCGCCTTATGTATGAACCATTTATATAATAAATGAAGATTCACTATTTGAGTATACATGGTTTCATGTATTTGATTGGATCTTAAACTCATTTACTGAATGTCCGCGATACGACTCACAGCATAAGAGAATTTGTGATTGGATCACAACTAGTGAGTATCTCTACATGTGTAATTGTGATGTATCGGAATTATCCCTAGTCGATGAATTGATGGATTTGGACACCATCAATTCTGTCGAGACTAGCACAAGGTATACTCCTTGGTGTATCCAAGCAGCTGATTCTCACTGGCTGGAGACATTGTGATGTCCGGAGTTAATCGTGGATGCTAGTTATGGTAACTAGTTCATTGGAGTGACCAGCCGTAAGACTTCATATGGTTCTCTGCATATATAGATATGTTAATGAAGTTCTTACTATAGCTTAAGTGCGATGTTCCTTTGACTTGCGGTATTCAAGTCATCTTGATCATAAAGACTTATGCTTTAACATCTTAAGCAAGCATCTCTGTGGAGATGTGGACCCGGGATGATTGGGTATAAGTCGAAGTGATCGAAGGTGTTTGAATAGCCTATAAAGGATTCATCACTCCTTGTGAGGAGATGTATACCCATGGCCTCTCGTCGGATTGTTACTAAAGTCTTTGGCCAAAGCATTACATGTTTAGAGTAAGGTACTCTTCGATACATATGTAGTAACTAGAATTCGTAGGACGAGAAAATGATACTTGGGCTAGGTGTGACGTAGTTATCCTAGTGGGGACTGACACTATAGACCATGTTCTGAACCAAGTGGGTATAAGATGAGTGAAGGGAATGGGGCACGATTCATTCGAGCTGCTGAAGGGTTTCAGAAATAGTTCTGGATTAACCGTTGATCTTTTCGGTTAATTGGGAATCATGATGTACTACTAGGTGCCACTCATGATCGTTCTATAATTAATGGTTAATTATAGACGGCCAACATAAACCGAGAACCTATTTGGTCACACGTACAACGAGCGTAATCCGAAGGATTTAAAACGACCTTGAGAATGGGATTCTCGGACCGAGAGAAACTAAGTTTGGTTGGACCAAACATGGAGTGAGCATGAAATCGTTTCAGTCGCAATGGAAGCGTGGATGGGCCGTGTCTTATGAAGACATAATGGATGAACCAAAATGGTTTGGTTCTAATCCAATGGAGGAGAATAAACCAAAGGGTTTGGTTTATTTTAAACGAATGAACCAAAGTTGGTTCGGTTCGTTTTAACTTAAAATAAACCATCATGGTTTGGTTTATTTTAACTTAAATTAATGGAGCGGGTTAACGGGCCTTATGGATATGATCCAATAACCATTAAGAGAATTTGTTCTCTATAAAAGAGGGCTTAAAGGATAGTTAAGCCCTAATCCAATTTACTCATCATTGAGTTACTGCCCCCCCCCCTCCTCTCCTTGAAGTGGTCGGCGCCCATACCCTAGCCGCCGCCCACCCCTTGTGCCGCCGTCCAAATTGTTGCCGGCGTCCAAGCTTCAGCCGGTGATCCTCCGACAACCCTCCGGTGATCTCCCTTGGGTTCGGTAATAAGGTGAGCTTCCACCTTTCCTTTTTGGCCAGCCCCTACTCCTCCACCAAAGCTGTCCAGTTTTCTGGACAGCTTGTTTCCCTCTCGTCGGAGCGTCATTTGGACGACGTTTGGAGCTCCGACAGTGCCTTACTTACCGGGGATTCGATCTCCGGTAATCCTCAGAGGTGGAGGACGAAGGATTCGTCAAACGGTTGACGAATACCTCTCCGGAGAAGCGAGTTTTTGAGGACTCGTCTTTGGATCCGAATTTGGATTCGGATCGTGATCTTCTCTCGATCACATCGTCTTCAATACGAGGCTAGTAACCCGTACGAAGACGAGGCTCATGACTTAGCGAAGTCATCCCGAAGATACTCGGCGTGGATACGGATAGAGACGATTCTAGCGAGGATCGTTCTGGTTGATGTCTTTCCCGCTACACGTGATACGTAAGGTATACATAGTTAATTTTCCTTTTATTGTAAAATTTAAATTTACGGTTATGTCTACACATGTTGTACTATGCATACGTGTGATGTGTGTGTTGTAATAAATGTAGATTTATTATTTTTATTTCTTCCGCTATGCACATGTTTACGAAACATGTTTGAACACACACTCGCCGCGGTACCGGAAACCCAACAGGTTGTATGTTCCTACTCAGATGGCAGAAGGGGTAAGTCTAGATGTGATAGACTTCATTTATTTACTATGATGGTTGGCCTGAGGCCTTATGATCTGCGTGTGTAGATGTTTTTTTTCCGGTCGTGTTGACCGATGTATGGTGGTCGTGTAGGCCTTGTATGAAAATTTGTATTGTCACCCGTACAGGGGAGATGCTGCCGGATTTTTATCTGGCGGGGACTCCCTCGGGGCGTGACAGCATGATACGCGCAAGAATAAGTGCGGGGGAATTGATAAATCACATTTTGACATGATATTTTGTATTCATTCCTCGATGTTTAGATCCATTCGTATGTGTAATTCGATATATTTATCATATTTTACTAATATGGATCATTTTAGAGCTTTAATGCAAATACATGCTAATTTGATGTCCTAAATACTAATTTTTTGTATACTTTATTTTGTAGGACATGTACGAGCAAATCGAGGAATGCACATGGAAAAAATGGGAAGTACTGTAGCATTTTACTGTAGCAAAAGTACTGTAGCAGTGGTGTTGTAGCAGTGGTACTGTAGCAATGCGGGAAGATAACTAGAATGAAGCACGGCTGCTCGTGCCTATTTGGCATGGCATGCACTGTAGCTACAGTAAAATTACTGTAGCAGCAGAAAGTTTTTTTTCGCATAATGCAACACGATCGACCGTGTCTTTTTGGCACGAGCATGTTATGGTGAAAAAATTCCATTTGGACAACTATTTAAGGGGTTTTAAAGGGTTTTCTAGGGTATCTCTTCTTCCCTTGAGCCCTAGCAGCCGCATCCACCTCCCTTCCATCCATTTTCTTACTCGGATTCGAGGAGGAACCACTTCATCGAGGGATTCCGACGACGTCTTCCATCTCCACAGCTCATCCACCTTCTCCTTCGGATTCGAGGAGTTCCGCCCCGACGATGCTTCTTCGAGTTCAACCGGATCCACGAGAGTTTGGAGCATCCATCAAGCTATTAGAATTAGGAGTTTGCGTCATCCCACATCCACCGCCGTTCGCGGAGTCTCGATCGAGCTCTGTTGGATTTTGCCAGAGGAACTTGTGCATACACCGAGCTTATCTTGGGTTGATTTGATCATTTATTTTCTTGTTTTAGCATAGAGGAATTTAATTTGTATGCATGTCAATTGTTTGTTAAATTTCTCCTTACATTTATGGTAGTTTTACATTTGTGCACATTAGGTGTTTGATTTAATGCTTCTTATAGTTTTGTTCTTTTAAATCCTGTATTGCTTTACTTGTTGAATGCTTTAATTACTTGCATTGTTAGATTAGCATTTTAATTACCTTGCAATCATAGGTTAGAATCCAAATCCAAACCCCCCGATTTACATTAGAAAACCTCAAGCAATAATAAAATGATCCTAAGGACACTACTCTACCAATTACATTCGTTGGGAGATGACCCGAGTCAACTCTATGTTACATTAGTGTAGAGGGGTTCAGTTTAATTATAAATTTTATTTTGATACATCGTAGCGGTGCGACATGCTATGAGTTAGCTATCAACGTCCTCGGTAAGAGAACAATCCTAGGCGTCAATCCGACCAAGGCTTCCGAAGGAATGCCAAAGTCAAGATCGAATAGCCAAAGGACTATCACACTGCATGTCATTATGCATCTCTTGTGTTAACCTTGTGTTGTAGGTGTCAGGTTGGATTCTCAAGTGTAGCAGTCAGTTGGAGGCAGCCGACTACCAATAGGATCAGTCAACTGATATCGACGAATCAACCCAAAGCACAAGGTCAAAGAGTTATCATTCAATGTTGTCACCTCATGATAAGATAAGCTGTCACTTCAAGATAAGATCCACAAGTTTTGGATCTAGATCTGGACTTATTCCAAGGCACCAATCTATAAAAGGAGGGGAGGAAACAAACCCTAGATCAATCAATGAACTCCTAAGCGTTCCTTCTCTCCGGTCGTGATTCTTTGTGCTACAATGCTATTCCGATCGTGCATCCTCTACAATTCATTGTCGGTACTTTGTTTAATTCTTACTTATTACTTGCTAAGAGGAGAGGTAGGTTTGTTATCTTTTCCTCTACATATTTTGTAATTGTTTGTCTCTTATCTCCAACGAGGAAGAGACTTAGTAGTTTGCCCTTCGGAAGTGATTGAGGATCGCAGGGCCTTGGATTAGAAGTCGGTGGGCTGTGAACCAAGTAAAATCCCATTGTGTCTTTTGTGTTTTTACTTTTAGTGTTTCCGCTGTGTTTAACTTTGTTTTTTTTTTTAAGAAAAGAAAAGGGTTTTAAAATAGGCTATTCACCCCCCACCCCCTCTAGTGTTTTCTCGATCCTACATAGTCGACTGGTCAAGGAGTCGACTGAGGCTCGACTGCTCGACTAAAGGCTTGTATGGGCAGTCAACTGATGGCACTATAGCAATGCACAAATTATTACGTAGTCGACTAGCCAAGTGACTACGGGGCAGCAGTCGACTGCTGGTAAGGGCAGTCGACTGTTGATGTATCTATTGGGCAGATTCTAGCGTGGATGGAGTCGTTGTGAGACAACGGATAGGCTAGTAGTCGATTGATGTCTTTTAATAGTCAAATGCTAGGCGCAAAATCAACAAACTACAGATTATAAAAGGAGCAGTTCATAGAGGATTTTGGCCAAAGGATTTTGGCTAAGGTTGTTGGACGATTTTGAAGCGAAATTCTAGTGCATTTCAGGGTCTTGAAAGGCTTTCAAAGCAATCAAAAGAGCTCTTAAGCAAAGATTATTGTGTAAAGTTTTCTTTACTTGTATTTCATTTATTCTTTATAATACTTGTTGTATTTTCATTATTTGTGCAAAAGGTTAGAACCGCCAACCTAGCGGCCCCTACCAACCCGCCCCCGGACTATCGTAAGGGAGGTAAATCACGGTGGGCCTTTGGCCCTTGAGACTAGTAACCAACGCATGGAGGGACGGAACTCGCTTTTGCAAGGGATTGACCCGTTGTCCATTTGTGCAACTTTCTGCATGCGCTAGCCACTAGTCCTTTCCCGTGGGGTGTCTTCACCTCCGACATATTACCAAGAAGGAGGAAGAGTATAGTGGATGTGGATCACTAACTCGTCATGGAGTAAGAACTGTAGATTCCGAACCACATAAATCTTATGTATTGTTTGTGTTGTGCTTGTATTTGTTGTGTTTACTATACTTTATTATTTTGCTGTGTTTCACTAATGTATTATAGATAAGCATGATCAAAATGAAGCGAAATGCAATTAACTCCCTTCTAGCGTGACATTATTGACCCTACACAGTTTAGGTGGGATTTTTGGTAAACCCTAAACTCTAAGTTGATCACACAAATACTTTGAGAGAGATGGTCGTAGGGATGAAAAGTAGTGGAGTTAATTGGCGAACATAGGCGAGTGAGCAAAACTTGAGAGGATTCAAAGCAACAGGTGGAAATGGAAATGACCTCAGCTTTGCATTTTGGGTCAATTTTACCTTGAAACAAGCAGCGAGTTTGAACCAACTGTTTCAAGGTTAAGTACTTTAAACTTATTGGACTAAGGTTAAAATTTTAAACTAGCCAAACATATTGGAAATTTTAAACTGCTTCAAGTGTAGAATTGTCGTATGACAAGGAGGGATGGTGGGGTAGGATGCCCTTTTAATTAGAAATCAAAAAAGGGTGCCCCTTTGACTATTCCAATAAAAAGAGATCCATTTTGATATTTGCCTAAAATTTCCAATGTATTTTGAAAAAGAGGAGATTATTTTTCATAATTACCATATCAAAAAGGGGGATCTTTAAAAAAATTGACTCTTGCAAATGTTGTTTGAATTGTTTTTCAAAGTAGAATCATCACATTAATTATCTTTCAAGAAGGAAAAAAATCTAGAATTCTCTTACATTGCAATGACCAAGGAGAAGGACCATTGGATTTTGACTAAAAGGTAAAAAACCTTATATTTTTTATCCCTCTTAGAATTATTTTTGACATATGACAAAAAAAGATATTTTAGAGGTTTAAATTAGAAACTTTTTTTTTTGGCAGAAGGCTTGGAAAGTTAAGTTAATGACTTAGCCTAATTTAAATATATTGTCAAATATCAAAAAAAAAATTGTTAGTACAATTGACCTTAAGAGTTCGATGTTTGCTAATATATGTTTGATTAACATGGTTGGTTGTGTAAGTTGGTCAAGGTTGACTAAGAGTTAGAAATTTGGTGAAAGTTCAAGTAAGTCAAAGGGTGACCAGATGCTTAGCAGGTCAAGTGTAATGGATATTTAACAAGAGAAAAGGCCAAGCAAGTCAAGAGAGATCAAATATTTGATAAAGAAAAAAATTATAAAGGAGTGAAATCTATGTAGGTGAGAAGTCCAAAAAGATTAAAGGGAACCATATGCTTAGCAAGGAAAAAACTATAGAGTAAACTCTATGCAAAGGGAAGTATTGGAGAAGTGAACTCCGAGAATGTTAAGGGGAAGTCTTGAAGGAGTGAACTCTAAGCAAATGAGAAGTCCCAATAGGTCAGCTAAACTAGACATGCCCAATAGGTCAGATAGACCAAATATTAGACATGATAATAACTTGTATGTTGCTTTTGGATTAACTCTGTATTGCAGAAAGCTGAAGTTAACAAATTAGATTTAGAGGGTTTGGTGAAGGTGGATGCTTCGGAGGCTCATTGGCTCCCATGTCCCCGGATTAAAATTTTCACTAATGAAAGAATTAATCCGGATGGGATGAGCTTCCTTAGCACAACCATTTCGTCGTCGTGCTAACAACTTGAGTGATCGCTTGAACAAACTAGTTGTTCAAGCAACTCAACTCTTCTAGTTGGTTAGCCGAGGAAGAGACGACGGACGGATCGTCGGTTTTTGTGTTTATCTTCAGGGTCCATGATTATACAATATATTTACTAATTTACACATGCATAATCAAAACATAAAAGAACAAGCTTAGATCTGTAAATAAAGTTAAAATAATTTTATACCTCACGATCTTCTACCGTATGTCCTATCCTTCTCGTGGACGACGTGTGGACAAAGATCCTCCACGAATAGAAGCCTTCTAGATCGCTTTCTTCTCCACCTTGTCCGCTGCGAACAAAGAGAAGAAACAACAAATACCTTCCTATCTAGAACCGGCCACCAAATTAGGGATTTTGGTGCAACCGCCGGCCAAGGAACAATTGGATGATGCGCCGATCAACTTCAAGAAGTGTTGCCGCCGGCCACTCTAGGATGAAGGGAGGAAGATGAATGTCGGCCACCTATGGAAGGAGAACCGCCGGCCAAGGAAGAAGGGAGAGGCCTCTAGGATGGGCACCGGCCAAGTGTTGATGGAGGAGGATGGGCGCCGGCAATCAACTAGAAGGAAGAGTTGTCGCCCACTTGTTTTGCTCCAAAACCCTAGCCACCCAAAAACCCTAGCCGCCCACTTTTGGATGAGCCAAAACCCTAATTCCTCAATCAATTGATTATTTCCGCCCAACCCTAAGCTTTCCTTTTATAGAGTTAGGCTTAGGACTCCTTTAATCTCCACCGTCGGATCTAGGGATTTAACCTCCACCGTCGGATCTAGGGTTTTATCCCAACCGTCGGATCTAAGGTTTCATCTCAACCGTCGGATCTAGGATTTCATCCCAACCATCGGATCTAGGATTTCATCCCAACCGTTGGATCTAGGGTTTTATCTCAACCGTCAGATCTAGGGATTTAATCTCAACCGTCGATTCTAGGGTTTCATCCTAACCATCGGATCTAGAGATTTAATCTCAACCGTTGGTTCTAGGGTTTCATCCTAACCATCGGATCTAGGAATTTAATCCCAATCCGTTGGTTCTAGGTTTTGTTTTACATTCTTGGATCTAGACTTCACAAGGATTATATTAGGCTACGATAGAGACCATAAGGAGGAGTTGGATCTTGGCCACCCGATGGATCGGAACCACACAAACTTGATCCATCAATGATGTTCCATTCCACTAGAGGATCATCATTGAACTACCTCACCAACCCCCATAAATTAATATGGGCTCCATATATTATTCGTACATTAATCTCCCCGTGTTTAAGATATCGAATGTCCGTCAATTAATTGATTTACTGACCATCAATTAATTAACATCTAATTCCTCGAGTAGTACCACTCAACCTTATCATCATGTTGACTAAGTCAACCAGCTGGGTTTACATGATGAACCTTATGAGCTCCTCAAGGGGACATCATCAACCTAATATATAGGACACGGTTTCCTCTTATAATCAACGGCACACCATGTAAATAATATCATTTCCCAACTTACCGGGCATATTGATTTAATCCATCTAAATCTCACCCTCTGGTAAATCAAAGAAATAAATACTAAGTACATGTGCCCGTTATTATATCGGGATTAAGAGCATGTACAATATAATATCCGAGGTCCGATTCAATTATGCAGTCAGCAATAAATTGAATCACCTCTATGTCGGTTCTGCTCAATACACCTAAGTGTACTAGTGTAACTCTATGTTCAAGAAAAAACAATACCAAGCTACACTACAACCATGCCAATGGTTTGTCCAAAATCATCTTGGTTGTGAGCCTCTACTTATATTTTACAAAGGACTGATAACATGATCTTCTATGCCACACCAAGCACCATGTTATCTACAATGTAAAATATTAGACAATATGCACACATATAATAAATATATAAAGTGCAAACAATGATCATGTGATTCTTATTTCAAAATAAAATATTCATATAAAAAAAATTAGACTTTCAATATACATTCCAACATTTGGACGATCGAAATAGGTCCGAGTGACCCAAAAGTCTGATGACTTAGACTTGGAGTTATCTCTTCGGCCAAGATAATCGCTGATATGACAGATTAAATTTGGGTTCTAGCGACTAAATAGGGATCCAGGCAACTAAAAGGACACGTCACTAAGTCATTTGTAGGGAGTTATCCATTGCAGGTTGACACATAGGCTTCTGGGCGATTGAAAGGGTTTCCAAGCAATCAATGTAGGGATAAACTTCGTTGAACAAGCAAAATATAATCACTAAGCCAGGGGCAATTGGAAAGACTTTCAAACGTTCAAAATAGTTTTATAAAAGTGTCTTCAAGTAGCTTGTTCGTATCACCTCTCAAATCTCAATACACTCAATTCTCTCAAGTCTCTCAAAATCAATGTTGTTAGTGTGATCCAGGAAGTTCCAAGATGAGTGTTGTGCATTTAGGGGTTCAAGGCAATCTCTGTTTTAGTAATATTATTCATTTTATTTTATCTTTCATATTAATTATTGTGTTTACTTGTACGTAGTTATAATTTGTAAGAGATTTCTCTATCTTTGAAAGATTTTTGAAAAGGAAAATATTTAATGGCTCACAATCAAGGTGTAGACAATATAAGTAGGAACTCAAGAGGTTGCCAAACCAAGTAAATCTAGGCATCCTTTATTTCTTATGCTCGTTTTCTTTTATTATTTCAATGCATACTAACTCTGTAGATAAGTATGAGAACACTCCAAAAGTAAGTATTGTTCATCCCTCTCCAGAGCATCACAATCATATAGTTTCTTCATCTTCCTTTAAATTTATTCATTCTCATATTGCATGAAATGAGATCTTTTCATTGACCAATACAAATGAATCAATTAATCATAATTGTAGCTATTTAATCGTAATAAAATTAAGAAATGTGGGCTATACATTTAATAAAGAAATAAATTATAATAATATAATTCATTTAATAAAATAATATGGATCATTTAATAAGAAATAAAATTATTCCTTACAAGTAGATCATTAATAAAATATAAAAAAATATTTCTAACGTCAAGTAGGTTCCATATTTTGTGTTGTTGATGTCACGCAATGACACACTACTGACTAGTGTTAGTCCATTATGTTAGTGTCTATAAAATTCATATATCTCTACAATGATATGATATTGTCTACTTTGAGCCTAAGTCCTCATGGTTTTATTTTTGAGTTTTACCTAAAATGTCTCGTATCAATGGAGATATATTTTCATCTTATAAACACATAATTTTTTCCATGTCTTACCAATATGGGACTTTAATTGTATTCTCAATACTCCAACAATCTCCCCTCTCAAATGAAGGACCACATTGACCTCCCCCTCAAGTCTATCCATCTTCGAAGAACATCCTCTGCTTGATGTTTGATCCTCAATCCACCAGGACTTCCTGCCAACTATCTGGTTCTCCTGACCCAGCTGGACTTTCTGCCAGTTATCCAACCCCTCTAGCCCAACTGGACTTTCTACCAGTTGTTCGGTCCTCCCAGCTTAACTAGACTTTCTGTTTGATATCTGGTTCTCTTGATCCGAACATGGGAGCTCTACTTCCTTGGTTCAAGGTTCATGGCTTGACATGAACCATGACTCTGATAGCAATTGTTAGTGTCTATAAGATTCATATATTTCTACAATGAAATGATATTGTCCACTTTGAGCCTAAGTCCTCATGGTTTTATTTTTGAACTTTATCCAAAAGACCTCATATCAATAGAGATATCTTTTCATCTTATAAGTACATGATCTTTTTTATGTCTTATCAATATGAGAATTTGATTGTATTCTCAATACTCTAACATATTATCTTGCAAAAATATAGTACTATATACTGTTGACATGTGAGGTATTATTTATATAATATACTCTTTGCACCGCAGTCAACTAGATATTTAATAGTATATAGATTCACATCAAAATTTATGGTGTTAGCTCATTGGCCATACATATCAACCATTATTTAGTTGTAAGTATGCTAGTTAAGTAAACATATTCAATTATAAGTTAAGCAATTAGGTAAAATATACTTTTGAATAAATCAAGATTTGTTCTAAATGATTTGAAAAAATATATCACTTACAGTGGTCTACTCTGGTTGATGAGTGCACTTATATACAACCTCTCATGATGTCACAATCCTAACTCGTTCCTTTATATTTACATATATTAAGATGATTAAATCGTATACTGATAAGCAAAAATTTACTAGTCATAATTCACCCCATATATCTAGTGGTGCCCAGATCATGTGTGGTAGAAAAAGACATTAGTTATCTTGAAGAAGAGTTACTTCAGATGCCTCTACTACTATTTCTCTCGCCACCTGACTATATTCAACCATGCCCTCCAAATGACTACATTAGAGTGATCCTATCAAAATGTCACTGACTGTTGCACCACCACTTCAAGCAGCAACCGCCACCTTCACTCGGATCCATTGCAATTTCCAACACCACCCATAACAATTCCCATTATTTGCTTCTAATGAACCCACAATAGCAACAATGCCCTTCTCTTTCCTCCATTTCTCCTCAACCTCTTCTCCTTTCCCTCTTTCAAGAAATAACAACTCTTATCCTCTTTCCTTAGTCTGAGTCCAAGTAGCCTTGTCTTCCTCTTATTATGGTGATTGATCTCTTCTCTTTCATTTTTTTATTAATCTAGGTATTTAAGTTTTGCCCGATTGATTTAGGAGATGAATGACTTCCCCTGATTCTCTCATTGATAAATCCAGAAGCGCAGATAGCTACTCATACTCAAAGATAGATATTGTATATTTATTTTCAAGGGAAATCGAACCCTGATACTTTGGACTTATGAAAGCTTTACCACTTGATGTTTGATCATTGCATGATGCCCCAAGGTCAACATTAGCATACTTGGCATTTAATCAATGAATCAAAAGAATGAAGTAGAAGTAGGTTCTATAGGATCATTGTGATTATGATTTAGCATCAAATTTGTTAATAGTCGTAAGATGCTCATGTGTGAATTTGATTGACCATTTTACGTGGATCGACAAGCTATATTTTACATGGATTGGTGCAATATTCCTATTTCTATCTTTTCTTGCCCTGATAACTTGTATAAAAAAAGGCTCCAATGATTCTATTTTCCCACCTTTAGTCAATTAGTAATTGTTAGGATCTATGTGATCCTAACTTAATGGCTAGAGAGTGGATGACAATACTTTGACCTAAAACTAAATATCTTCTCTTTCAAAATCAAATACAAAGATAAGTGCAATGAATATAAAGACAGTAAAAAAAATACAAGTGTTAACAAGTGATTTAAGTAGCTTAAACCCTTAAGATTTAACTCTATGACCTATGGTGTCCTAAGTGAGCTGCTTTTCAAAAATTAAATACAAGTGTTAACAAGTGATTTAAGTAGCTTAAACCCTTAAGATTTAACTCTATGACCTATGGTGTCCTAAGTGAGCTGCTTTTCAAAAATTCACTATACTTTCTCCTTATTCGAGATGGAAAAATCTCATACAAAATCATTGACAAGAATTAAATAAAGCAACAACAAAGTAACTAGGCATATAAAAATTTATTTAAGACTTAAAGATAATCCTTAAATTCTAAGCATATAAAACTATAAATGTTTTAAAAATGGATGGATGCTTTGGAAGTTATACAATGGTATAAGAATAATGACTTCCTTCTCGTTATTCTAGCGGTCTTTATTTCTTTATTTATAGTCTCTAGCCTATGTTTGGATAAAATTCACCTAACTTAGGTGGCCTTTGGTTGGAAGATGGGAATAGGAATGAGAATGGATTTGATAGTAGACGGGAATGAGAATGGATTTTGTCATTCCAATAATGTTGTTTAATTTATAAGTTGGGAATGGGAGCGATCGACGGTGGCCGACGGTCGATCGGCGATCGACGGTCGACGGGACCGGCGGCGACCGACGGCGACCGGCGGCCGACGACCGACGGCGGGCAACGACCGTCGAGCGAGCGACGGGCGACGAGGAATGGGAATGAAACTCAAACCCCCTATGTGAGATGGGTTTTGTCGATTCCCAATTATTTAGAATTGATTTCCAAACCCTCCTTCCTAAAACTATTAACCAAACACTCTATATGATTCTCATTCTCATTCCCTCATTCCAAACCCACCAACCAAACGCCACCTTAATGTTAGTCTACTCAATTAATCTACTAATCAGTTGAAACTTATATCACAAGATTATTATTTAATTGTTTTCTCCAGTCGAACGTTCATCCATCCCATCGATTTAAATCTATCCCAGTCGACTCAAAGCCTTGTCAGTAGATTTCTTTGGACAAAATCTTCAAACAATCTTATTTTTCAAATTTGATAAGTAAATCAAATGATTGTCCAATTATTTAAACCTAAATAAAAATATTTTATTCACAACTAATTTAGCTTTAATTGACTCTCTATTTGACTTAGCACAAAAGTTGATTGAAGTATCGATTGCAACTCTGAAATACATTATTACTTAGTCGAGTCTTATGACTGGATAAATATCTATCTAAATTTCAAAGTACAAGTTATTCGACTCTTGCAATTCACTTAAGAGTTTACTATCGCAGTTTGACTTTGCCTCTAAAGTCATCTTTCATTAGGTCTTAAGTTCCTTAGAGTCATCAACTCATTTCATTTGTCATCCTTTGCTTTTTTCCTATGTAGTCTGTCTCCCTTTAGCCTTCCATCAACACTACCACCTCAATGCTCCACATCTTATGGTCCTTTAGATGTCTTATTCTTTCTTTAATTTACAAGAGATTTCGAGCCACTGATCCAACTATACTCTTGCACATTTTATGCACACACAAGAGATATAAATAAACCTAACTTAAATACTTTACCAATATATCAAAATAATATAATTGAACATGACCACTTAGGATATAATTTCACTAATAGAAACAACCTCTAATCATCCAATTAGGTATAAGTACTTATTACACAACCAACAAGTAATTAGACGATCGACTAGAAAAACTATCCAATTGAGTGAGTTGGAGCTAGAACAAAAATATTTTATATTTTGGACTCTTGTATTTAGTCAACTATTGAGATGACTAAAACTTACATTCAATCAATTGAATCTACTCAAAGATCTCGACTTCACTTGACTCATCCTTGATGAGAGTACCCTTATAAGTTTATTTAAAGCTTGATCTAACTGTTGACTACAATCAACAAATTGTTGCTCCTTGGTTAATGACTTTCTACGGGCTACTAATGGCCTAGGCCCATTCCTAGTAATAAATATCATCCTTGATGTTGCTTCTTAAATGTGCAAATCTAAAGATTGTGGTCGCTCATAATATAGTTTCTAGGTCTTCAACCTCCATCATCCCATGCTGATATTGCCAAAGACTCAAACCTCTAGGTTTTCAACCTTATTAATGTCATGTGAGACCATCAGTCTCTCAAATGCAATGTATAAGCCTTCAAGTTTATTGTAATGTACCACCCTTTGTTGTTCACCTATGAATTCCATCTCTTATCAGAGTGCCCTAGAGTATGCCTTATTAGAAGTTTTGATCACTTAGATCTTACATGTCATCCTTCGTTGATCACCTACAAATTCACCTTGTTATAGGCTAGCAAATTATCGAACTGTGAATGTTAGGGATTATGAGATGTGGCTAAAGGGAAGGGGTTAATCAATGCTTGCCTTTTGTGTGTGTGTCTACAATTGAGTTAGTACATAAGCATAAATACAAAAGATAAACTTAAAAAACACAGGCACAAACTCGTACATCGGATATATGTGATTTTCTAACCCCTAGCTCATATTCTACGAATTATGATTTGTTAGCGGATCATTTCTGAAATGCTCTTTATCTTTTTTTTTTTTTTTTTCAAAATCTTCTAAAGATTAAAAAAGTCTCTTACAATACTTGAATTTACAACACTGTATAAGACAATATAAAAGATAAGCAAATAAGAAATTGAATTACACAGCGAAGCAAATATTATTTGGCGGATGGTGACTTGTACAGTAGACAAAGTTTTTGCCCTGTAGATGATGTGGGTCATTAATAGTTATTTATACAGGTTTCTCTTCTTGGTCTGCCTTTGTTAATTGCATCCATGGAGAGTGTACACGTTTCCACTCCCTATCGTACTAGACTACTAGGGAGAGTGCAGGGTGTAACACAGATTGTCCAAACTATGCTCTATTAATTGATTACTATGCTTTAGCAGGTAGTAGCTGGTTAATATTCACTCACATGTTAATTTTCATGCATTGCAGATTTTATTTGTATCATTGCATTGCAGCGCACATATGAAGTTTATTACCGTGCTTATTACCTTACCTTGTAATTTTCATCATTTCTACTTTCCCTATTCAGTTTCCTTGTCGAGCCCCTCCCTTCTCTTGCCACTCCAAGGCTTCGAGGGAAGAGTATCTAGTCCTTTGGTGCTTTTGAGGACACTTTAGGTGAGTTTGGGATGTCTTGTGATTTGTTTGGTTGCATCCTATTCGACAATTACCAAAGATATCGTAGTGCCGCTGCCATGAGTTCTATGCCTTGCCAAAACCAGTTCCAAGTGAGTAATTTCAGACCTAGATAGCTGATAAATAATAACCGTCAGATTTGATTTATTAAAACTAGATCATACAATGATGATAACAGTTACTGCTTGTCACAAGGATGAAGAATTATATTTTTATCCTCTATAATGAAAATGTAATATTTGTAACAATCATGTTATATGAATTAAAAAAAATACTGTACATCATGGCGCCCATCTGCACATACTATATTTTGTATATGAGCCATAAACTTGAATATGATGTAGGTGAGGAGGTGGAGAACTGCAGAATTTACATGTCCTAACTTGAATCAACCCTCAGCTACTTTATGATGTATGAAAGCTGGATCAATTCCCATTGCGGCAAGCAATAGTTGATGGCCTCCTGCCTGTGTGAACTCAGGTGCGCTTTCTGAAATTGCTCAATAGATATGGAGTAAATGCTCCAAGGAGAAATCCAGGAGGAGCCATCTTATGGTTTCTTCTGCTTCCATTCTTCTTTCTCAAAGCAGTCGTTCGGTCTGCTGAAGTTATATGCGTACTAGTAGCAGTGTTTGATGGCACCACCCTTGCCGATGTGAATGATTCTTCCATACTGACAAAAGATTCATCATAAGATGAATCCATGTTGATTCCAATTGCTCCATCAAGATGAGGCGGTGGGAATTTTTCACTTATTTTTGTGACACTTGCACTAGCCATCCATCTCAGACGCTGGAGAGAAGAAACAAAAGGATAAAACTTCCAATGAAACTATAAAAGGGGGGGAAAAAAAGGCCTTGAGAATAAGTTAATTGCTTATTGTCTTAAAATTGTCCTTTTTAGATTTAATTGTGAATACTCTCGCAACGTTGATGCAACACAAAATTAATCCTGTTAGCTTGTAGCAAATAAGTTACTGCTTGATTATCATAGAATTCAATCTCCTACGACTGATTAACCATTGTTCTCAGTCTAATGTTCAGCCTAAAATTTGTTGCACTTTGTGTGCGCCTATTCTGAATCATTTTTGCTTCTTCAGTGAGCTTAAATCTGTTTCTGCTATTTTTTTAAAGTGATACGAAAAAAAGAATGAACTATACCATATCAGTCAGATTATTATCTGATGCCTAAATCACCTACTCAAAATTCACTTGCCTTTGCTAATGAATTTAAGTTCGCCTTGTAGAACTTAATTGCTTAGCCCAGAAAATTTTCAAATACAACAACCAAGTCTTATCCCACTAGATGGGATCGATTGTATGGATCCTTCTACGTCAATGGACTCTATCCCCTACCATATCATCATCTATACTTAAATAAATTTTATTTTATTTTACTGCTGTTAACCAAGTCTTTTTTGGTCTTCCTCTTCCTCATTTGATATTTATATTTGTCATTGTTTCACAACTCTATCTTTATTGGAAATATTTCAATTAATCCGTCTGAAATCCTCACTCTGATCGTTACTTCCTCATATATATCCTTAATTAGTTCACTATATGTTACGCTATTCTCCATATAATTTCTCTTGGAACTCTATCATAAGCTTTTTCTAAGTCAATGAATACTATGTGTAGATCCTGCTTTTGCTTCCGATACTTTTCAATTAACTGCCTAAAAAGATGTATAACTTCTATTGTCGATCTTCCTGACATGAACCCAAATTGATTTTCAAGAATCATGGTCTCCGTCCATAATCTCTTTTCTATTATTCTTTTCTAAAGTTTCATGGTATGACTCATTAGTTTAATGCTCCTAAAATTTGCACAAGTTTGTATGTCTCCCTTATTCTTAGATAAGAAAATTAGAGTACTTACTCTCCATTGATCAGGCACTTTTTTTGTTTTCAATATCATATTAAATAATTTTGCAAGTCATTCAATACCTTGTTTCCCTAAGTACTTCATACCTTTATCGAAATATCATATGATCCAACGACTTTTTATTTTGCATTCCATTTAAAGCTTGTTCTACTTCTGAAATTTAAATTTTATAATAAAAATTTAAATTTCTATACTCATTTGACCTACTTAAATTACCTAAATTAAGTTGGTCATCTAAACCTTCATTAAAAAGGTGATGAAAATATCTCTTTCATCGCTCATTATTTCTTATTTTGAGAGCTATAATTCTATCCCTCTTTCTAATTCCATCGCTCATTCTAGCAAGTATGGGGGCATCATACTTAGGGTAAAACCTTATGTTTGAGGTGTATCACGGATCGAGACCTATAATCGCTGATCGGTGTGAGTCAACGGAGTTCGATCAGAGGAATTGGCCCGCAATCGATCACAACATCGGGCAATCGATCGGTTGAGCCGAGCAAATGATCGATCCGAGATCACCGATCACCGGTCGAATTCGCACAAAAGCTTCCCGAGCCTACCGTTAGGGGTCGATAAATGAGCGAGAATTCGATTAGTCGACTGATAGGCATGATCAGTCGACTGATGGTCTATCCGTTGGAACTTATCCAATGTTGCTCATGCCGTTGTGAGACAACGGCTATAGGGGCAATCGACTGATGGTCCCAATCAGTCGACTGCTAGGCGGAATCCAACCCAAGGAGAAGCTTTAAAGGGAGCTCGTGAAGGAGGTTTTCGCCATCGGTTTCTTGGACGTTCTTGAGGCGATTTGCTGGTGCAAATCAGGGTCTTCAACCACGGTTTAAGCAATCAACAAGCAAACATCTAAAAGCTCTTTGTAAAATTTTCTTTACTTGCATTCTATTGTATTTGCTTGTATTCTTATTGTATTACTGTTGTAATCTTTGTACGAGGTTTCTCCGCCTCCGACTTATTGTCGAGAAGGAGTATTATTGTTATAGTCGTGTGTGTTGGCATTGCTAGGGCTTTTAGAGTCCAATCCGTGGAATAGGAACCATTCGATTCCGAACCACGTTATATTGCGTATTGTGATTGTGTGCTTGTATATTTTGTTATTGTTTTATTTCTACTATTTCCGCTGCACACTAACCGAATTGTAGCAAGCACGCGATCATGAAAGAATTCCTCCATCTACGACGTACATGCTATTCACCCCCCCTCTAGCGGCCACCGAGGTCCCAACATAGTTTTTCTAGACGCTACAATGCAAACTATTGCATATTTATCATTACACCCGAATTCTGGAGATGTAGCGGTCCTTGCCGAGACGTTACAGTTGGACCATATAATGCGTTCCTTCCGGAGAACAATCTGGCATTAGCATAATAGTTTGATGGATCAATTCATTGAACATTTGTCTTAGTTTAACGCTGGCTAGCAACCTAACACAACCCTCCTTTATTCAGGCTTGGGACCGACCACGATAAGGTTAACTCGGGTGGAATTTTTAGAAAATTTTTAAATAAGTCAGAAAAACATTTACTCTTTAAAAAACGGATGCAACTTACGCAAGTCATTACAAAAATACATCAAAATTGCGACGAAATTTAGTAATGAAAATAATTTATTGCAAATTTGCAACAAAATTTGTGACGAATTGAAAATTTCATCGCAAATTAGGAATGAAATTTCCAAAAAAAAAAATTTATTGCAAACATAAAAACATTTATAACAAATTAAATTTTGTCTCAAAATTCATCGCAATTTTGCAAAGAAATTGATTTTTCGTCGCAAAAATCAATTTCGTTGCAAAATTTTGCAACAAAAAATAAATTCGTCGCAAAATTTGCAACGAAATTGAGATTCGATGCAAACTTTGGGACAAATTCTATTTTCGTCCCAAATTTTGCAACGAATCTAGAATTCGTTGCAAATATTCCAAAAAATTTGGCGACAAAATATTTTCATCAAAAATTTTCAAAAAGACAACGACGAGAATTAAGAAATTTGTAACGAATTTAATATTCGTCGCTAATTTGGCAACGAATTTACTTTTCGTCGCCAATTTTGCGACGAAAAATAAAAAGTCGGTGTAGAATTTTGCGATGAAATATGAATTAAATGCAGACTCAGAATGATTTATTAATTCGCCGCAAATTTCGATAATTTTAGCGATTTAAAATATTTCGATTGATTTTTTAATCATGCATTTAATATCATATTCATCGCTAATTCGAAGAATATCAGATTCGCCGCCAATCGCAACATCAATTAGCGATTTAATATTGCAACAAATTATACCTTGTCACCGATTTCCCCTAATTACTCCCCCCCCCCTTTCCCCTTTCCTCTTCTCATGCGCTAGCTCCTCCTACCCGGCCCGATCCCCTTCGGTACGCATCTCCTCTTCCATCGCCGTCATTGTCGGAGCATCGGTCGGTGTCGCCGCACACGGTAGCTGTCGTGCTTTGCTTGCACCAGCTGCCGCGAGCTCGCTACCACGCGAGGTCACGGCGCCGCAAGCACGCCGACACACGTGCTCGCGGCCACGGGCCGCCACGCACACGCCGCCGCGGCAAAGACTCGTGATGTACGTGCTCGCAGCTGATGCCGTCGCGAACACACGGCAGGGCCACAAGCACGTCGCAGAGGCAAGACGCGGCAGGGGCGTTGCCCCTGCAACGTCGTGCATTGCGATCGTCCTTCAGGTGATCCGCGTGTGTGCATAGTGATCGTCTTTGAGGTGACCCTAGTCATTCGCACGTTGATGACTTGTCTGGGTGGGGTGAATGGCGCATTCGTTCGTCGACGGAATTCGTTCGGGTTCGTCTCTATAAAATGATTAGTGCGCAGCGGAAAATAAAAATACAAACTAGAACAAAGACAAACAACACAATCACACAAACACGGCAATATAACGTGGTTCAGAACCTTAGGATTCCTACTCCACGGGTTGAGCTTGAATTAGCCCTAGCGATGCAAACACCACCACTAAACTAATAATACTCCTCGGTGACACACCAGAGGTGGAGAAACCTCTTACAATGATTACAATAGTAATACAAAGAAACAACAAACAAATACAATAAAATGCAAGCAAAGAACACTTTACAAAGAGCTTTGGAATGCTTGTTTTTGGTTGCTTGAGAAGAGCCTTGAAGGTCTGGATTGCAGCAGCAAATCCCTTTAAAATCGCCTCAAAGAACCATGTCAAAAATCTTCTCCTCGAGCTCCTTTTAAGGTTGATTCCGGCCTCCCGATCACATAAGGGCCCCGGGCCGATCGCTAACAATGTCGCTGTTCTCACAACAGATTTAATCCACGCCGATATCTGCTAACGGATATTAATCGACAATGGGCCGACCGCCACTACCACGACCTCGGCGTTACGAGTACTAGCGATCATTATCGTTCGTTCATGACATTGCTCGCCATCGATCATTGCGAGGCTATTTATCGCGGTCGAGCGTCGATCGACTCGACCGATCGATTGGTCATAATCCCAGTCGAGTGCTATAAGTCGACCCGGCTGCCAAGTGTCAAAACACTTGATTAGTCGATTGGTTCATAACCTCAGTCGACTGACAAACCTCAACCATGAGGTTTAACCCCAAGTATGATACCCTCATACTTGCTAGACCACTCTTAGCCTAGACCTAAACCTTCTAACCACCTCCATCAGTCTCATGCCTATCGGATCCCTCCAAGTCATCCATGTCTTGTTCATCCATACGCTAGCCTTCAGGTGTTTCCATTGACTATTGTCATGCTAAGATGATCTATACCGCCAAGGCACATTTGGGCTTTTACTGCCAAGACTACCGCTTGGATTTTACGCTGTCAAACCATTAGACTTATGCGGCCAAGACTCCCACTTGGACTTTACGCCGCCAATATCAACCCTTGGACTTCCCAATTGTCAAGTACCCATGACTTGGACTTTCCTTGCCAACCCATGTTGGACTTTCCAATTGCCAAGACTCAAGCTTGGACTTTCCCTTGCCAAGACGCATGCTTAAACTTTCCATGCCAAGTGTCCCACTTGGACTTTCCATGCAAAGTACCCATGACTTGGACTTTCCTATGCCAAATGTCCCACTTGGACTTCCCTATTATGGTCAACCCCAAGCTAACCAATGGTCAACTCCTTTGTCAAACATCAATGTCAAACATCAAAACAATACTCGAGTCAAATTCGAGTCTGATCAATCGTGACCTGGGCCAATTGCACCAACATTGCAATCGTCCTTCAAGTGATCCGCGTGTGTGCATAACGATCGTCTTTGAGGTGACCCTAATCATTCACGCACCGATGACTTGTCTGGGTGGTTTGCCCAGCTGTGGTGTCGTTCCAGGCTCCGCGCGTGGGTGGTTATCGTTGCCCCTTGATCGGGCACAACTGTTGTGTCGACCCCGACCCTCCGATGCATGTACTCGGCCTACAGAAGATCGTCAACATGTTATTCAAATTGTGTTCAGTAATGTGTAATGTACATACAAAATTAATGTTTTATTTTTCATATATAGGTTTGTCGTACTTCGTTCTTTAGGTGATCCGCGTGTTCGTAAAGTCTTCTACTGTGAGCCCATCCGTTGCTTCCACCAGGGCAGGTATATTTGTATATTCAAAAATTTAGCATTATTATTATATAATATATATAATTAATGTTTAATTTTATGTATTTCTTTTACTGTAAATATGTATTATTTATTCGATATGTTATAGTTTGTAATTCAATATCATATCAAAAATAAATAAACACTAGAAGAATTTATTTTGAGTATAAATTTATTATTCAATTAATATGGATGGAACATGAAAAAAATAGAATTAATCCTTGATATAAATTTGGAAATAGGACAAATGGAGAGAGAAAGAAGTTGGATGTATAAAAAGAATTTACCAGAACGTCGAAGTTTAACCGATGAATTTATTATTGGGCTGAAACAATTTTTGAATTTTGGTGGTAGTAATATTGAGTTTATGGATGAGAATAAATTAAAATGTCTGTGCAAAAAATATCATAATGATAAATTTTTTGAGTGCGATAAAGTTCGGGAACATCTTTGTAGATTTGGTTTTATCCAAAACTATTATAATTGGACATGTCATGATGAACCTTTTATATCTGATGAAGAGGTTGGACGAAACATACAAAAGACAGTTAGTAGAGATCAAATATATTATGATCAATTCAATCCATATCAGAGGATGATAGTTGATGCAGTTGGTCATAATTTGAATACCGAATCAAACATTGCAAGTTCTAGTTATCCTCAAATATTTGAACACATGTATACTAGTTATTCATCGCCGTTAGAGGAGGTAGAAGTAATAGGTGTTCATGAAAATGTATACAATGAACTATATCTCAAATTTCAAGAAGTGTTGAGAGTTGCAGATGAACTCGTATGGTCTGGTTGTGACAGTTACACTAAATTATCTCTAACCGCAAGATTGTTGAATGTTAAAACTGAGCATAATATATCCGAAGATTGTTTTAATGATTTCGTTTAAGTTATTGGAGAAGTATTGCCGCGTAATCACATAATGCTAAATGATTTTTACAGTATGAAAAAACTTTTGAAAGATTTAGATCTTCCGGTGGAAAGAATTGATTTTTGCAGAGATGGTTGTATGTTATATTGGAGAGATAATGTAGATGCAGAGATTTGTAAATTTTGTAATCAATGTAGGTACAAGAGTACCACGAGATTGAATCGTAATAAGCGACGTAAATCATACAGACAAATGTTCTATCTGCCTTAACTCCTAGATTGCAAAGGCTTTATGCATCAAAGGACATTGCTGAACACATGACTTGACATACAAATCATGAAACAGGGGAAGGGATAATGTGTCATCCATCATATGCAGAGGCGTGGAAAAATTTTGATATAACATATCTTGAGTTTGCGAATGAGACTCGAAACATCAGGTTGAGTCTATGTGCTGATAGATTTGCTCCATTTAGCAAATCAGGAAGAACTTATTCTTGCTAGCTAATTATTTTAACTCCGTATAATCTTCTACTCGGTATGTGTATGAAAACACCATATATGTTTTTAACATTGATTGTTCCTGACCCTCATAATCCCAAGAAGTTAATAGATGTTGTTTACATGAAACCACTGATTGACGAGCTGAAACAACTATGGAATAAGGGTGTTTCTACATATGATGTTCATACTAATCAGATGTTTACAATGAGAGTTGCGCTTTTTTGGACCGTAAATGATTTTCCTGCTTATGGTATGTTATCGAGATAGAGTACTGTTGGGATTTTAGGATGTCCAATATGTATAGAGAGATCAAAATCATTCAGATTGAAACATGGAAAGAAACCGAATTATTTTGATTGTCAAAGACAATTTTTACCGCCGAATCATAAATTTAGAAGAAATAAAAAAGAATTCACTAAGAATAGAATTGAAAGAACACCTCCACCATTGAGATTAACAGGTCAATTCTCATGGCATAGAGTGTTTAACTTTCCATCTGTAATTGAAAAACCAAATGTTACAACATATGACTATGTAAGTACACATAAATGGACTAAACGGAGTATATTTTGGAATTTGTCGTATTAGCAGAGTAATTTGATTCATCACAATCTTGATATAATGCATATTGAGAATAATATTTTTGATAATCTGATAAATACGGTGATGAATATTACTGGAAAAACAAAAGACAATCTGAATGCAAGAAAAGATATGTGTCTCATCTGTAAACGACTCGCTCTTGATGTTGATGAAAATAGTAGGGGATCAAAATCAAAAGCAGTTTATACATTGAATAAGGATCAGAGACGGATTGTTTGTGAATGGTTGAAATCATTGAGATTTCCTGATGATTATGTCTCTAATCTTAGCAGATGTATCGATTCGAAGGAATACAAATTGATTGGTTTAAAAAGTCATGACTGTCATATATTCATGGAAAGACTAATTTCCATTGCTTTTAAGGAAATGTTAACAAATTTTGTATGGGGTGCAATTACGGAATTAAATATTTTCCTTCATGATATTTGCTCGACAGTATTAAGTCATTCACACATGGAGACATTAGAGAGAGACATTCCAATCATTTTGTGTAACTTAGAAAGAATATTTCCACCAGCATTTTTTTATTTCATAGAACATCTTTTGGTTCACTTATCATATGAGGCCAAAGTTGGAGGTCCTGTTCAATTTCGATGAATGTATCCGTTTGAAAGGTGAATTTTTTCTTTTTTTTATATATAATTGTTAGTGCATTTGATTAATTTTAGTATAAGTTAATTTCTAATACATTTTATTTTATTACTGTTAGATTCCTCTATCACTTGGAAAAAAGGTAAAAAATAAGACCTATGTTGAGGCTTCTATTGTTAATGTATATATTGTGGAGGAAGTTACAACTTTTGCATCATATTATTTTGAACCTCACATTCAATGCAAAAGTCGAAGAGTAGGAAGAAATGATTAGGGTCCTGTTGATCCCAATTTGAACTCATTCTCAATTTTTAACTATCTTGGTCAACTGAGTAGATCTTGTACACATAGATACTTAACTGGTCAAGAGTGACGAGCAGCCCACACATATATTTTACTAAACTGTCCAGAAGTAACGTCATATTTCGAGTGAGTATATATATGTTATATTATATATTTCATATATCGTAAATTATTGTTCGTGTTATATTTATTTTTATGGCAGGATTTTCCAAACCCTATATTCTGAGCTTCCGGAGCATGAGTTTGATCGTTTCTGCGATGAAGAATTTGCACCATGGTTCAAAAAATATGTAAGTAGTCTATGATAATAAATTGATTAAATCTTGACTTTAACACATACTTATTCGACTTTAGGTTCTTGATAATCATGCTCACATTGAGCAAGAATTAGTAAACCATCTGTCATGGGGTCCAAATTCAATGGTGAAAACTTGACCGGCATATTTCATAAACAAATATAATTTTCATACTCAAGAATATAGAATGGGCAAAGCTACAATGAATAGTGGCGTTTGTGTTCAGTCATCTAATGATGAAGGTGCAAGGAATGATTTTTATGGTTTGTTAGATGAAATTTTAGAGGTCGAGTACTCAGGCTCAGATTTGTGAGTTGTTTTATTTATGTGTCGTTGGTTTGACCCTATCAAAGGCATGAGGGTGCATCTACAGTTTAATTTGGTTGAAATAAATCACAAAAAGATATACAAGAGGAATGAACCATTTGTATTAGCACAACAAGCGATTCAAATATTTTATGTTTCATATCCTAGTCTGAGACAAGACAAAAGTGATTGGTGGGTTGTTTATAAAACAAAAGCACGTAAAAAAATTGAGGAACATTGAGAAGACATAGCATATCAACAAGATGAAGTTGTCAATACATTTCATATCGAAAAATATAATATTTCAACGTTACGAGATCCTAGCGGCGTAGTAATAGATGTTGATGCAAGTGAAATGAATGAGGATGAAGATGAGGAATTTAATTTAAAGGATGACGAAGACGATGATGATGACAACGACGACGATAATGATGAGGATGATGAGATCGAACAGACGTATAACCAGGATGAAATTCATGTTGGTGCAGTAGGCACCTAGGTCGAACCTGAGTTTTGATTATAGCAAACGATACAAAGTTAAGCTCATGTCGTTATCTCACGAGCTGAATCGAGTGTGCAGAAGATTGCTAAAGCTGGAGTTGAAGGCTAGCGACACCCGGAGGAAGCCGGGTGGTCGGGCGACACTCGAGTGACTTCAGAGGGAGCCGAAGGAGTCGAGTGGAAGGCCGGAAGCAAAAGCAACATGGTAAGTATCGAGGTAAGCTCGTGTGTGTGAGCATAAATGAGGTCGTATCCTCCTTACGGGGATGGTCTTAAGCGTAGATCCGACCAAAGACATCCCATCGATGGTCTAGGTCGAGATCGGACAATCGAAGGTCGTCGAAATAATGTTTTCTTTGAGCTAACTTTGCCTTGCAGCTAGCGTCGGTCATTGGACTTGGAGGACTCATTGCCGTCAGCGATCATTAGAAGGTCGGCCTCGGTGATCTTGCCCATCGATCGGTGATGATGGCCATCGATCGGTGATGGTCGATGATCGACCAGTCGAGGCTTATCACCCGTTTCAAAGAGATTGGTGCTCGATTGTGATTGGCTAGGGTTCCTCGCTATAAAGGAGGGTCGAACCTAGGGTTTCATCATCAATTCTAAGCTTCAAAAGCCTCCATGAAAGCTACTGACTTCTCCGACAATGAAGTGCTTCTTCTCCAAGCGTCTAGGTTTATTTGTTTTCATTTTATTCGTCGGTTAGAGTTTTATTTCAGTTTAGTACTTTCATTTTGGAGCTTTTATAAATAGCGAAGAGAGTGTCCCTCTACCTCAAGCTTTGTGCTTTACTTGTATCGATTAAACTCCTACCTCTAACAGGGAAGAGTTCTTTAGTATTTTTCCCCTCCGTACGTGGTCGAGGACCGCTAGGGCCTTGGAGTAGTAGCCGAAGGCTACGAACCAAGTAAAACTCCTTTGTCTCTTTTTACTTTACATTTACATTTCCGCTGCAATTAATTATCTACTCGGTTTTTGATACGAACTTGAAAAAAAAGTTTTATCGCTATTCACCCCCCCCCCTCTAGCGATCCGCTTCGATCCAACAATTGGTATCAGAGTCGGGGGTGCTAAGATTTGGTGAAACCACCAATCTAGCATTTTCACATATTTTTTTTCTTTTTTTTTCTGTTTATTTCGAATTTAATTCGTTCGCTTAGTTTTTCTACCGCACTATTAATCCAAGACGCGAGTCTTGGTACTTTCTTGTGTGTTTTTGTCATTGCTAGTTTTTTGTCTACTTGTTTCTTTTGTTTTAATGGCCCATCTCGAGGGTTTTAGCACCGTCCGACCTCCGTTTTACAACGGAGATGACTTCCGTTATTGGAAGGGTCGAATGGAATGATTTCTCAAAACCCAAATCGAGATGTGGATCATAATCCAAACGGGTTTCACACTTCCGACTAATGAAGTGGGTGACTCCTTGGATTATGATCAATGGACCATTGCGACAAAACGACAAGTCGAAGCCGATGCCAAGGCAACACAAATCCTCCAACGCGGCTTGTCCAAGGAGGAGTTAAATCGCGTCGGCCCTTCATTATGAAAAGGACCTTTGGACAAAGCTAGTGGAGCTACACGAAGGGACCGATGAAGCCAAGGTATGTAAGCGTGATCTTCTATTCAATAAACTATATAACCTAAAAATGCAGGAACACGAGTCCGCGACGCAACTTCATGCCCGAGTCCAGGACATCGTCAACAATCTACACGCAATCAGGCAAAAGGTCGAAAACCGCGATCTTATAAGGTATGTCCTAAACTCCTTTCCAAGGACTACCTTGTGGGCATCCATGGTCGATGCCTACAAGGTCTCCAAGGATCTTTCTAAACTTAGATTAGATGAACTTTTTCTCGATTTCAACTTCATGAGCAGTCTAATTCGGAACCCGAGAAAGGTATAGCATTATTTGCAGGTTCAAAGAAGAAAACCGCTAGCAAGCCACCTCCAAAGGAAGAAGAGGATGAGTCCGATTCGGAGGTCGACTCGGAAATGGAGGCCGAACTAGTCAACCTAGTTCGGAGGATAGTCAAGGGCCGAAAACGAGCCGTCACTCGACCCAACGAAGGTAAGCCTAAAAGTTCAAACATAAGATGTTATGAATGCAACAGGTTTGGACACATTAAGTCCGAATGCCCAAAACTCAAGAGCAAGACACCAAAATACAAAAAGGCACTTAACGCTACTTGGGAAGAAGCTTCCGAGGAAGAAGATAACGATCGAGTCCTCATGGCTAAACCGGTGGAATCGGAGACGGAGTCGGAACCGGAACTTGAATCGAAAACCGAAGACGAGTTGGACTGCGAAGCACTATTCAAGACGAGCCACGGATACGCATCCGGTTCAAAAGATACACTCAAGGTAAGTCGGTCTCTTATTACTACACTTTATAATGCAATTAAGTTTTTAAATAGAAAGTTAGCTAAGTCCGAGTCCAAGGTCGAGACCCTGGTTGAGGAAGTTAAACTCCTCAAACATGAGGTCTCCCTAACCTCTTTGACTAGTCGAGTTCAAGAGAAGGACTCAACTCGGGTTGAAAAACTCGAAGTTGAAAACTCACTCTTGGAGAGTCAAGTCGAAGATCTTAGGAATACGTTGGAAAGGTTTACTTTGGGATCCAAAGGACTTGACCTCTTACTTGGATCGCAAAGGGCCGTGTATAACAAGGCCGGGCTAGGGTTTATCTCAAACACGACCAATAAGTCGTATATGTCAATCGTAAGTAGACATAAAAAACGTGTCCAAGCATGGGTCCCTAAGACCACCTTGATTTCAAACTTAGGATCAAACCAGTACTGGGTTCCCAAGGACCAAATCCACTATGTGGAGAGACCGAATCGATTCAACGGTCCAGGGGGAGCTAGTACGAAATTTGTTTGTGTTTTAACTTAGAAATTGCATGCTTAGGTTTTTATTTTTCTTTTTAGAATGGTTAGATAGGACTATAACTCGTCAATACTTGATAACATAGTACCAAGATGCGGCAAGATAATAGTACGCTAGGAAAGCGGAGTCTTGTGTATTCGGGCTAGATAAAACGTATCTAGTTCGATGCACTTGACCGAGCGGAACTAGCTGAAGCTACCTCGCCGTATCCTAGACTAGTTAGACCAGGAAGTGGTCTTAGGTGAGTCAAGTCTCTATTTTCTTGAAAATGACTTTGTCTAAGGAAGTGGTCGTTGTTCCGATCAAAGAAGGCCTCTGTGCCTCGCCACGACCTGGAAGCCATGATCTTGAAAATGTGACTTGATGAACCTAAGGTCAAATCCAAATCTAACGCAAGGTTGACAAGTGTTTAAGTCATTAAATTTAATTCAACTAAAATTGGAAGTCATCTCACAAGAACATATAGGATTAACATGTTTGATCATGTAGACATGGGTGAGATGATTTAGGTTAATAAATTTTCAACCAATTTTTAATAAATCCAATATCCGATCCAACTACCTTGCGTGTAGGATCAATGGATGTTGGACAGTGGTTGCTCCCGACACATGACCGGGGATCAACTCAAGTTTTCGAAGCTTCGATTCAAACGACAAGGATCGGTAGCCTTTGGAAATAACGGCAAGCTCAAAATCATCGGATCAGGTGATATTGAGCTTAACTCAAATTTTGTCATTCAAAACGTTTTATTAGTAGAAAATTTTCAATATAATCTTCTCAGTGTAAGCCAATTGTGTGATAATAACTATAAGGTCATCTTTCTAAAAAATGAATGCGTAATTAATACAAATGAAACCTCTAAAATAATTCTTAAAGGGACTAGGAATAACAACATTGACACTATCAACTTAACTAACTACTAATCTAAGTGTCTTATGACACGGCAAGAGGAATCATGGTTGTGGCACCTACGACTCGGTCACTCACACCCAAGACTCATCCACAAGATGAGTCAGAGTGACTTAGTCAGAGGTCTGCCTAACCTCAATAACTTGGATAATAAAATATGTAATGCTTATCAACAAGGTAAACAATCTAGGACACAACATCAACTAACTAATCAAGAACGAACAAAAAGTGTGCTTGAGCTCCTACACATGGATCTATTTGATTCACACGGAACTAAGTCACTTAATGGAAGTAAATTCTGTTTAGTCATTATTGATGACTACTCTAGATTTACTTGGGTTAGGTTCATCAAACACAAAAGTGATACCCTAGATCAATTAATCAACCTATTTAAGTTAATAGAAAATCAACAAAACATTAAAATCAAAAGACTTAGGACTGATCATGGTGGTGAATTCGAAAACCATAGGTTTATGCACTCAGAACCTAAATGGATACCACCATGAGTTCTCTTGCCCTAGAACTCCACAACAAAATGACCTAGTAGAACGCAAAAATAGAACCCTACAAGAAGCCGCTAGGATAATATTTAATAAGTATAATCTACCCGATAGGTTTTGGGTGGAAGCCGTGAGTACGGCATGCTATGTCCAAAATAGGATCCTTATGGTAAAAAGACACCTTAAGACCTCATACGAGATTTATCACGATAAAATACCTAACATCAAGTACTTTAGGGTATTTGGGTGTAAGGTACATATCCTAAACACTAAAGATTACCTAGGAAAATTTACATCCAAAACCACGACCTGAATCTTTCTAGGATACTCGACCACAAGTAGAGCTTATAGAGTATATAACCATGACACCCTTAGAGTCGAGGAAACTATCAATGTAGTATTCGATGAAGGACACGAACCTACAAAACCCCCGGCAACCCCAATTAGCGAGCCGATTCATACTAGACCTAACTCTGATCCGGAGATCAGATCTAGTGTTAATCCTAACCTAAGTCAACCAAGTCACTCTATTGATCAAGTGATAGATGACTTCAACCAAACTAGAACTCAAACAAGTCATCCTATGGATCAAGTTGCAGACTCAAACCCAAATCCAACTAGGACTCAAACGAATCATCCTATCGACCAAGTGATAGGTGATCCAAGTCTAGGAGTTCGAACTAGAGCCTCATACAGAAACCTTAGTCAAATATCTTTGATTTCTAAAATTGAACCCAAAACTATTAACCAAGCTCTTTTTGATCCCGATTGGATTATTGCAATGCAAGAAGAGTTGGCTCAATTCACTAGGAACGAAGTATGGGAATTAGTACCACCACCTAAAGATAAAACAATCATTGGAACAAGGTGGGTGTTTAGAAATAAAATTGATGATAAAGGTGAAGTAGTTAGAAATAAAGCTAGACTAGTTGCTAAAGGGTTTAGTCAAGTCGAAGGTTTAGATTACGACGAGACCTATGCCCCAGTAGCTAGATTAGAGTCCATTCGAATGCTATTAGCATATGCAGCACATCGAGGATTTAAGTTGTTTCAAATGGATGTGAAATCTGCGTTCTTAAATGGATACATTAAAGAAGAAGTTTATGTTAGTTAACCCCCCGGTTTCGAAAGTTTAGACAAACCCGACTATGTCCTTAGGTTAAAGAAAGCTCTCTATGGACTTAAACAAGCTCCTCGAGCTTGGTACGAGAGACTTTCGATTTATCTTAAGTCCAAAGATTTTAACCAAGGTGTAGTTGACCCAACCCTTTTCGTAAAAACCTTAGGTAGAGACATATTCATAGCCCAAATCTACGTAGATATTATTTTCGGAACCACCAACTCAATCCTACTAAATGAGTTTATTTCACTTATGGAAAGCGAATTTGAAATGAATCTAGTAGGCGAATTAAGTTTCTTCTTAGGATTACAAATTAAACAAACTAAAGATGGAATATACCTACATCAACGCAAATATACTAGGGAATTAATTAAACGCTTTGGAATGCAAGACGCTAAAATTATTAATACCCCAATGACAACAA
This sequence comes from Wurfbainia villosa, assembly GCA_025175895.1. NCBI lineage: Eukaryota > Viridiplantae > Streptophyta > Magnoliopsida > Zingiberales > Zingiberaceae > Wurfbainia > Wurfbainia villosa. Next base: position 41,736,626 of record CM046006.1, read on the forward strand.
ATGTTAATATAGAAGAAGATATAATCGGAAACCAAATTGATTTAAAATACTATAGGAGCGTAATAGGGAGTCTCCTTTACTTAACTGCAAGCCGACCTGATATCTTATTTGCAGTAAGTATGTGCGCCAGGTTTCAAACTGCCAAGGAGTCTCACCTAACTCTAGTCAAGCGATCCTTAGATATCTAAAGGGTACACTTAATGTCGGTATTTGTATCCTAGATCTATCCGAAGTTCAACCAACCGCCATCTCGATTCGACTATGCCAGAGTAAGCTCGATAGAAAGAGTACGAGTGGTTGTTGTCAACTTCTACCAAGTCTAGTGAGTCAGCAGAGGAAGCAACATTACGTTGCTTTATCTACCACCGGCCGAATACATCGCGATGGGTGAGTGTGTCACTCAACTTCTTTGGATGAAGCACACTCTCCGCGACTTTAAGTTAGACTTTACGAATACAAAACTTCACGAGATAACATTAGTTCAATTAATCTTACTAAAAATCCTATATGTCACTCTAGGACCAAACATATAGAGGTTAAACACCATTTCATTCGAGAACATGTGGCCAATCTGAGCCATACAACTCAATACGTCAATCAAAGTCTAACTTAGCAGACTCTATTTACTAAACCCCTACCCGCCGAATTTAGTCTATTAAGACGAAAATTGGGCATGTGCGTAGTAGAATAGGAACTTGCAAATTATATTTTCTTACTACTATTTCTTAATTTTCATTTTTATGGAACTAACATAGGACATACTTTAGATATCATGCACCTATAGATTTAAGGAGCCAATACATCTCACAACACATAGGACTAATGTGTTTGTGTACTTAGCCACGTAGATGGGCGCGAGATGTTAGGACCTTACTCCTGGTTCCAGATGTAGAGCTAGTGCATCGCCATGAACCACGGAGTATAATCATACATACTAACCGACTGATCAGACTGTTGATCTTTATATCAATCAAGCCAAATATGAGTCTAACATTTTATAGATGAACTTATTTTCAGTATATTATTTTCAAAATAATGTGGAACATGCTTGACTTTAAATTTAACACTTATTTTTGTTTTCCACACACACTCACTCTTTCGATATATGGCAAAAGGGGGAGAAAAAGGCCAAAGTTAAGGGGTCAAATTTTTTGGTTTAACTCTTACTTTATATTTAAACCAAAAGTTAACTTTAAGTTTTGAAAACTTATTAAAGGCCAAGTTAAGAGAATTCTTAACTTAAACTTATTTGTGACATTAACGTTTTACTTGTTTTTAATGTTTTACTTAAGAGGGAGAAAGGGCCGAGTTAAGAAGAACTCTTAACTTAAACGTTTTACTAAGGCCAACTTTAAGTAATTACTTAAAGCAACCCTCAAGGGGAGGATTAAGGTCTTTCTTCAAGACTCACCCTCGGTCAAGAGGGAGGTTTCCTCAAGGGGGAGTACTTGAAGAAAATCCTTACTACTCCAACTTAATCTTCTTTATTTTTTGTTTGTTTCTAATGCACATTATTCTTCATGCTTGCTATTTACTTAACTTTGTATGTGGGTTTGTCATAAATCAAAAAGGGGGAGATTGTTGGTGTAGTAGGCACCTAGGTCGAACCTGAGTTTTGATTATAGCAAACGATACAAAGTTAAGCTCATGTCGTTATCTCACGAGCTGAATCGAGTGTGCAGAAGATTGCTAAAGCTGTAGCTGAAGGCTAGCGACACCCAGAGGAAGCCGGGTGATCGGGCGACACTCGAGTGACTTCGGAGGAAGCCGAAGGAGTCGAGTGGAAGGCCGGAAGCAAAAGCAACATGGTAAGTATCGAGGTAAGCTCGTGTGTGCGAGCGTAAGTAAGGTCGTATCCTCCTTACGGGGATAGTCTAAAGCATAGATCCGACCAAAGACATCCCATTGATGGTCTAGGTTGAGATCGAACGGTCGAAGGCCGTCGAAATAATGTTTTCTTTGAGCTAACTTTGCCTGCGGCAAGCGTCGATCGCTAACTTGGAGGACTTGGCTCATGACGATCCAGAAGGTCGGACTGATGTTGCCATCAGTCGACTGATGATGGCCATCAGTCGACTGATGGTCAATGATCAGCTTCGAGGAGTCAAGGCTTATCACCCCATTTCAAGGAGATTGGTGCTCAATTATGATTGGCTAGGGTTCCTCTCGAAAAGGGACTCAAAGGCTATAAAAGGAGGGTCAAACCTAGGGTTTCATCATCAATTCTAAGCTTCCAAAAGCCTCCGCAAAGCTACAACTTCTCCGACAACGAAGTGCTTCTTCTCCGACGTCTAGGTTTATTTATTTTCATTTTATTACGTCGGTTAGAGTTTTATTTCAGTTTAGTACTTTCATTTTCGGAGCTTTTATCGTAACGAAGAGAGGGGGAGTGTCCCTCTACCTCAAGCTTTGTGCTTTACTTGTATCGATTAAACTCCTACCTCTAACGGGGATGAGTTCTTTAGTGTTTTTGCCCTCCGTACGTGGTCGAGGACCGCTAGGGCCTTGGAGTAGTAGCCGAAGGCTACGAACCAAGTAAAACTCCTTTGTCTCTTTTTACTTTACATTTACATTTCCGTTGCAATTAATTATCTACTCGGTTTTTGATACGAACTCGAAAAAAAAGTTTTATCGCTATTCACCCCCCCTCTAGCGATCCGCTTCGATCCAACAATTCACAATGAGGACTTCGATTTATAATTATGGGTAACTTTTATTCGGTATCAATTATGTTTTTATTTACTGTCTAATTCTAAATTTCATATATTTGATATATTAATGAACTGTCTTTTTTTATAAGTTATCCAGTTGCTTCAAATATGGTATTTTTTTTAGTATTGTTCATATTATAAATTCGATATGTAAATGTAATTTTTTTTTTTTACTTTCATATTCTTCTAATAATTATGATTGTTAGTTTCGACGTGACGGTCATAGACGGAGTAGCAATGGAAGATTACAGTCTTCCTCTGCTTCAGCCCCTGCACAGTTTGATGCTCTTGTAGGAAATGTGCCCTCGAGCTCTTCTCCAGTTGCAGAATCTTCTGGTTCTCAACAGATCCCTGCTTATGTATCTTCTCCATACAACGATCACTGGTTGAGAGGGAAGATACGCGAGAGGTGATATCTCCACACAGAGATTCATAAGTATTTAAGTTTTAAATTATCTATGTTTTTAATAAAATATATATTTTTATAAATATCTAACATTGTTTGTTTTTATTTTATAATAGATTTACAAATTCTGTACATGTTATTCATGAGGTTAATAAGATAATGAATAACCATTGGGGCGGAGCTTCTATGAATTATACGAGCATGCCGAAAGAAATAAAAAATTTATGGTGGAATGAGTTTAAGGTAAGTTATTTAAATCATTTTGTATATAAAATTGCAGTTAATATAATCAATTCATTTTTTTCTCTACTGCAGCGGGTATTTACTTGGGAGGGAAGTGAAATACTAGAGATAAGGAGAATTTTCAAGAAAAAGTATGACAATCATATCAGAAATATACTCAGTCATGCCAAAACCAGAAGTAAAGCATAATCGAGGAGAATTGGAATAAGATTGTTACATATTAGGAATTTGAGGACAGCAAACGAACGAGTGAGCAAAATAAGAAAATTCAACATTGTAATGTCGGCACTATGTCTGCCACATATGCGGGAGGCTCGATAAATATCGATGAACATAGACATCGATTGATGAGTTTTTTCAAATCCTAATTTTGTAATCTAATACTCACTAATTTATAAATTATAACAATGTTTGTTTAGGCCCAGGAGACGGAGACTGAGCAATCATTTATAGACACTTTCACCCGTACATTCCAATAGAAAGGTAAGACGTAGAGTGGGGAGAGAGCTAGAACAATGAAAGTTTGTAATTTAAAAATTTTAAATTCTTATGTTAGTATTTAACTTTTTTTTTCTTTCAAAAAAGAAGAAATACAATAAACTTGCACAGATAAATTCGAGTGCAAGTGATGATGCAGTCGAATCTGAGCCTTCTGTTAGCAATATCAATTTATAACTCGAAGCAACTGGAGGGGCGAAAAGTGAAAGAATAATTGAACTCGGTTCTTTGAGTCGAACCTATAAAGCCTCTGATGCTTCTTCTTTATCCTCACCAGCAGTAAGAGCAGAAATAAATCAATTGACCGAAGAGGTTACTCATTTAAGGGAGTTACTAGCTTAAAAGAAAAATGAATCGAGACAAAGAGAGCAGGAAGTAAATGAACAGACGAACGAATTTCGGAGACAACAGATGTTAATTATGCAGCATCTTTAATTAACGTCTAGTTCAAATCGACTTCCTCCTTCTCAATCTGGTCCTTCTCCTGATCCCTGTAATAATGACAATGATGATGTATTTTTTTGATGATGATAGTGACGATGGTGGTTACGTTTGAATTTGTTGTATTTAAATGTTACTTGACTTATCACATTCGATATTTATGTATTGTAAGTTATATTTTTGTTTGTTATGTATATATTAATTTGGTATTGAAGTTTGATATGTGAATTAGTTTATATTGTTATATGTGTTTGTTGTAAAACGGGGAAAATAATAGAATTTATAATGATATTTTTTTATTTTCCCAGATTAGCAACGAAAATAAATTTCGTCACAGATTTGTGACGAAAAATCATTTTTCGTCGCAGAATTAGCAACGAAAAAAAATTTCATTGCTAACAAAGAAACAACAGTCGACTGGTATATTATCAGTCGATTGCTATACCAGTCGACTGGGCAGTCGGCTAAAAAATATTTTGTGACCTGCTTCTCCACCACCAGTCGATTGGCGCCCACCATCAGTCGACTAATAAATGTTTGATTGTGACGAAAAATTTTTTTTGTCACAAAAATTGCGTCGCAAAAATATTTTGTCGCAGATTATCCATTATTAGTCAACTAATTTATTGTATCACTTTATATAACCTTATTTAGCCGACTGCCCAATCGACTGTTCGCTTTCTAGTCGACTGCTGTTACTGTAGCAGCTTATAGAAACTTTGATAGCCAATTGACCAGTCGAACTAGTCAGACGTCAGTCGGCTGATGTTATTCTTCAGTCGACTGACCTTGAATATTTTGCAACGAAATTTGTTTTCGTCGTAGATTTGGCGACAAAAATAATTATTCATCGCCAAATTTATTTTCATTCATGAAAATATGTTTATTAATCTTTTGCGACGAACTATATTTTCGTCGCAGATTTGGCGACAAAAAATTATTTTCGTCGCCAAATTTATTTTCGATGCAAAGTAATATGTAAATAAATTTATTAATTTTTTGTGACGAACTATTTTTCATCGCAGATTTGGTGACGAACTATGTTTCGTCGCCAAATTTGGCGATGATTAATTATTTTCGTCACCAAATTTGACGACGAATTATTTTTGTTGCTATTTGTATCGCTAAATAGCAATTAATTTTGCAACGGAAATTTTATTTGTTGCAAATTTTTGCAACGAATTGTTTTTTTTCGTTGCAAAATTTTGCGGCGAATTATTTACAACAAAAAATATTTCGTTGCAAAATTCGTCGTCAAATGCTCAATTTTTTGTAGTGAATGAATTAGGTCAACTTCACTACAGTCTTCATTAATAATTTGTAAAAGAGGAAGATCTAATTGACTCAAGCTTAATAAGCAAAAGCATTGCAGAATACTCACATCAAGTTCTTCTTGCACCTTAGCAATGGCTATTGGAGCTCCTGGTCCTCGGTAACTTTTATCATGCAATCGGATTCTGTATTTGGATTTACCATCTTTTGTATTGATATTTTGTTGCCTGATGATAAAATTTTAACAAAAGAATGTGCTTAAATTTTTGGTCCATAAAGTTGATTAATAGGTGGAAAAGAGGATAACATTCACCTTTTATGTCTGCTATTCCTTTGACGTCTATCCATTTCTTTGCTTGGGGGATACTGTTGTAAACTAGATGGACCACATGCATAGGGTCTTGTTTTGAAGAACTGCAAGTCAAAGGTCACAGAGTAATTACAATGAAATGTGCTCTATCATTTGCTACTGAAGTAATTGTCCTAAAAATCTACTGAAAATGGTGCATAACTTTAATCATTCTATCCATTGTCATGCTAGTAAATTGGCGCTTCCTAGATATAATGATTCATTTAGTTCATTAACTTTGTCATAACACAGGTTTTTCAGCTAGTTTGGCTGGTAAAAAGATCGTTCACAAAATCACTTTCAGAACTTACAAGTCATTTGAGTAATTAATTTTTTGATGTTCTATATGTCTTTCTTCCAGGGATGCTGACTCTGAGTAATTCTAGTTTCACAGAAAATTTGTATAATTTTGTATATGTGACTACTGAGATTCGATATCTGCTAATAAAGAAAAATGGAAAGAAGCGAAGATGTAGGCATTAACATCATTGTTGAGGGCAGAAGTTGCAGATCCTCTCTCAAGTGGATCAAGTGAAAGAAGCTTGTCAAGAAGAGCCACTGCAGAAGGTGAAAGATCTGAAAACGTTTCTGACAAACAACGCTTATAAGATCTAAAAGAAGATTTCTGCTGTAAATTTAGTCTCTCAAAATAGGCTTCTGATGGGGTTCCGCATAACTTAAAGATGCGGTGCAACTGCTCGACCTACATAAGCCACAGAAAATATGTTTTAAACTGATTGCAAATGATAGGGATATGAGCTCCAAGAAACAAGCTTGGCAGATAATTCATGACATTATCCGAAAAACATTAAAGTTAATTCTGTCTCTACAGTTTAGCTGCAGGAAAAAAAATTGGAACAAAAGGAGTTATCAATAGAAGATAATATAGTATGTTGCCACATTTAATTTATTATTATATTATTTTCTAATGAAAATGAGAGAGAACCTCAGTTCTTGCAGGGAGTACTGGTTTCCCAGTAAGAAGCTCTGCCAAAATGCAACCAGCACTCCACAGGTCTACACCAAAACCATAATGAGTTGCACCTAGAAGCAGCTCTGGAGGCCGGTACCACAAGGTTACGACTCTGTTTGTCATTGCCTTTACGTTGTTATGATCATAAGAAATAGCTAGTCCAAAATCCGCAATCTTAAGAATCCCTTCTTTGGTAAGTAACAAATTTGAACACTTCAGATCACGGTGCAACACACCTCGGCTATGACAATGCTCAAGCCCAGAGAATAGTTGCTCCATATAAAATTTGACCTGTCATTTAGATAAATGTTAAGAAGCAGGAAGCTGCTACAGAGCTTATAATGAGTAATTTCAATTATGAAACTAAAATTAACAATTGAGCTCATTTTAGTAGATTACTTCTTAAAACATAATTTTAGTTTCATTAAGCACGTTGATTTGGACTGAAGCAGGCTTTTCTATGGTCAAAGTAGATAGAATCTATAGTCTTATATCTAGAAGAATCAATGGATTCCTTTACATGTCTGTTATTTTACCAATGAATACAGATGGATTAGTAGGCTGTTAAACTCTTAGCTTTCACATTGAGAAGAAAAAAGATGGCAAAGGACCATCTCATGTTCATTGTGGAAGAAACCTAAATTAAAGTTGAATACAAATAGTGATCTCAGCAACCAAAAAAAAAGGCATACTATAAGTCAATAATTTCCAGGAACTATTCCGATTAAGACTAAAAAACGTGGTATATCAAAGATGCATTTTTTACCTAACCATTAAAACCAATCCCAAGTAAGATCATTGACCTGTAATAGTACAAAGGAAGGCAGAGGGCTATCGAGTTATCAACTGAAAAAATGGAGAATATATGCTAAATGAAATGATTAACAGAAAATCCAAACTTTAACACAGATCATCATCTGTTGAAATCCATACCACACCTAAACTCAGACAAACTTCCTCCTATTTTGATCGAAATTTTCTTTTATCAAATGCTATCCATTCAGATGCGTTATTAACATCAAATAATGCCCTTTTAGATCATCAAGTGGTGAACATTAATTTCCTACTATCGAGACACAATATGGAAAAAGAACCATCCTTGTTTAAGGTAAGACAATTATCGATAGGAACCTAGCAAAACCCTAGGAATTTCCTGTGTCAAAATCAACTGTTTATTACCGGTCTACCGGAATAGGATCTGGTAACTAGAAAGGGTTTTAGGGGCAAAACGCACCTGGGACTCACTGAAGCTGAAGCCAGGGAGCGCAGTGAGACCAGCGAGGTCGTGCTCCATGTAGTCGAAGATGAGGTAAAGAGAGGGTGAGGTGGGGACTCGCGACACAGCGAGGCCCTCGAGGCGGATGACATTGGGATGGTCGAGGTGGCGGAGCAACACGATCTCCCGCACCATGAACCCCACGCTCTCCGCCGAGTCCACACTCTCCACCCGCACCTTCTTCAGCGCCACCACCCGCCCCGTCACCAGGTCCCTCGCCTTGTACACATTGCTGTAGGTGCCCGACCCAATCTAGAAACCACCGAACGAATAAATAAAAAGGCAATCACGTTCAATTTCTTAAAATTGACAATTTGTTTCCCCATTTTTTCTTCCCGATCCAAAATCGCTCACCTTTTCAATCTTTTGGAAAGAGTCGGCGCGGCGAGGCGGCCAGCCGTCGAGTGCGTCGCCGGCGGCGGCGGAGAGCCAGGCAGGCCACGCGGGAGAGTCACCAGGAGAGTACGAAATTAAGAGTCGGCGTGAAGGGGCAGGCGGCGGATCCACAGGCGGATGAGGCACAAGGGAGTGGGGTTTCTTCTCCGCGGTGGCGATGCTGGAGTCGGGGGTCTCGGCCGAGGTGGTTGCGGCGACGGGATGGGAAACGTCTCCGGCGTTATGCTTCCCGAGGAGGCAACCCATGCGGCTCACTGCGTCAGCATGCGGATGCAGGAACGCACGGCGGCGGCAAAGGTCGTCAGGAGATGGAGGGAGACGCGGGGTTCCGGTCACCTCCACGTGGGTTCAGCGAGGGAGCGGGAATCGGAACCCGATGGAATGTTCGTGACGCGCTTCTCTTTTATATAATTTCCTTGAAATTCAAGTTTCTCGCATTTGGCCTCTTTCTTCTTCTTATCTACAAGAATGCCACCCCAATAATAGACGCTTCAATTAGTTGAATGGCATTTCCGTTAATAACTGAGAACTTAGAGACAAAATTTGAAATTGGAGAATACCACGTAACATTAGTCCAAATCTGTACGCTTCCTTCACGGCTACTGCAGCACAATTCGTTTACTCAGCATTTTCTTAAAAAAAAAAGGGAAAAAGAAAATCTAAAAAGGCATTTTAATAGCAAGAATGAATCGAACGGCAATAACAAGGGTCCGTAATACTCTTCTAGAACTTATTTGAGAGGTAGGCGATTCCTTAATGGGGCATTAAAAAATGGACTACATGGCCCTGCAAAGCGTAAAGATGACAGTGAGTTTAACCATTTTTAATTATACGCATACAAATTAATTTGAATTATATCGATTTGGTCGGAAAATGTTTGACCTTAACTAACGCCGTGTATAATGATTCGTTCAGGTACATTGCCCGCACAGTCATTGACGGGGCAATTTTATGCGGCTTTTCTCAACTAATTTAAATAATGTTGAAGGAAAGAGATAAAGTGTGTGATTGACACGGAGCTTGGTTTGAATAAAAGAATTTACTGGCCAACGGTGTAAATTAACCAAATTTGGTTCTAAAAGGTTATCTAAGAGTTTAAAACGATTAAGATACTTTGCTTTACACACACATATATTATATATATAATATATAATATGTTGGACATCCGTCCCAATGCGTATATATATATATATATATATATATATATATATTGAATAATTTTTTAATTGTCTAAAATTCATAAAACTATGTAAATACATTTGAGATTTTTATGATAGTAAACTTTATTGTTCAAGATTAGCATAAGGGGTAGAAATTATGAGACATTTAAGTTTCACTTTCAAGTTTTGTTTCATCCGAGAGTTATATTTCAAAATTATTTGGTAGTTTTTAAAAGCCTTTTGAAATTTATTTCGGATTGAAATTTTCAACTGTAATTTTCAGATTATGTGCACATGATTTGAATATAAATATTTTCCATTTGATTGGTCATTTTCATGATTCATATTTTGACTATCGTAATAAGTATTCTAAAGCAAAATCATCTTCCAAATATCTCACGTGATGTCTATGAATCTTAATTCATAAATCATGTTCTCTTAGGTTGTTTGTAAGATATAATAAAGGTATAGTTATATTCTAGGTATTAATGTAATTCTAGAATCAGTATTCTAGTTCATAAAGCACGTACCAAACTCTCTTCGAAGAGTGCTAAACTAGGCTTCGAGAAGAGACTTAGTGAAAATATCAACAAGGCTAGATTTGGATTCCACATAGTTAAGCATTAGGTTTCTCTTTACTATATGGTCTCTAATGAAAGGATAATTTCACTTCAATAAACTCTATCCTAGAGCGATGCATCATATTCTTAGTATACTCACATTATCACATAACACTCAATATATTATTTTATAATCGAGTCCATAATTCTCAAGTGTGTGTATCTTCAAAGCAATTGTATCACACACCCACCTATAGCCATATACTCAGACTTACTTGAGAATAGTGCAACACAAAAATGTTGCTTCAACTATTTCAACTAACTAAAGAAGATTTAATAAATTGACATCTTCCACTAGTACATTTCATATTCAAATTGCATCTCACATAATTGGAATTAGAGTAGCCAATCAAAATTAGTGCATCATGTCCTTAAATACCAAAGACCTACATTGAGAGTACTCTTCAAATATCTCAAGATCCTTGTAATAGAAAATAAATGAGATGACTCTTTAGTATATGATTGATTCCTAATACACATGATCTATAATACTCCTAAAATACTTCAAGTTCATTGTTTATCTTATGGATCATAATCCAACTTTATATTAGCTATTAATGGAGTGGGTAGATCTAACTTGGGCTTTGTCTTTCTTTCTATAGGATATGCTACTCCAACCATATCTACTTATGATGCACTTGGGATCAAACCCTCTTCCTCCTACCCTTATTGTTGATGATTATGTATAAACCACAAAGCAAAATGGAAAGCATGACTCCATAACTTTGTCGACGTCTATTAATTCACAAGAAGGCAATAATGAATATCAAAGCTACGGTTGTTGTTTCCTCACATGAGTTTGATAGTAATATAGAATGGTTCCTCCCCCTATTGGTGCAGTGACATCAGATAATCGAACCTAGATTTTGATTATGACAAAGACCCAAAGTTAAGATCTTATCGTTATCTCATATGCTCGGTTAAGTGTGCAGAAATGATTAAGCTAAGACGAAGGTCAGCGACACTCGGAGAATTTTGAGTCGAGAAATCGTGGTGGTTGGGCGACACTGGGAGAACTTCGTGAGAGTCGAAAAACCCAAGTGGATACTGGAAGCTAAGCTATTGGTCAGAAAGGACCGGAGGTAAGTGTTGGAGATTTGACGCCGCTAGAGGGGAGGTGAATAGCGTTGTGACCGTACGAAGATGGAATTCGATCGTGATCGTGTCTACAATTTCGTTAGCGCAGCGGAATATAGAAATGAAAGCAATAACGAAATACAACAATCACGAACACAAAGATATAACGTGGTTCGGAACCACACGGTTCCTACTCCACGGATCGAGCTCTAACGAGCTCTAGCGATGCCAATGCAATCACTAATCAATAAACTCCTTCTCGACAACAAGTCGGAGGCGGAGAAACCTCGTACAAACGTTTACAACAATAAACGAAAGAAATACAAGCAAATACAAAGGAAATGTAAAGAACACTTTACAAACTAGGGTTTTGAGCGCTTGCTTGTTGGTTGCTTGGATGAGCTTGAAGGACCCTGAAATGCACCTGCAAATCGCCTCACCAAAGCTCCCAAAAATCTGATTCTTGAGCCTTCCACGAACAGCTGCTTTTATCCTCCATCGGGCTGGATTTCCGCCTAGCAGTCGACTGCCATAAGTTCCGATCATTGCCCGGCCACTGTAGCTGTGAGACAACGGCTCAATCCACGTTGGACAAGTTCCAACGGGACTCTTGGCAGTCGACTACCAACATTAGCGATCATTGCCCGGTATCAATCGCCCGGATCGGCTACGGAGCGTCTGTGCTCGCGGTGAACTAGCGATCGTAGCCCGACCCTTAGCGATCGGCTGCCGTCTCATCGATTATTTGCTCCGATGAGCGATCGGCGCGGCGATTCCGGCTCTTAAACGACAGTCGAACTCAAGTCGACTCACGGCAGTCGAACCGGCCATAATGCCAGTCGACTGCCAACCTCAAGAATGAGGTTTTAACCCAAGTATGGTGCCCCCATACTTTCTAGACCACCCTTAGCCTAGACCTAAGCCTTCTAGCCACCTCCATCAGCCTCACGCCTCTCGGATCCCTCCAAGTCATCCATGACTTGTTCATCCATCGCGCTAGCCTCCAGGTGCTTCCCTCGGCTATGTCATGCTAACGGTGTCTATACCGCCAAGGCACATTGGACTTACGCCGCCAAGACTCCGCTTGGACTTTACGCCGCCAACCATTGGTCTTATGCTGCCAAGACTCCCACTTGGATTTTACGCTGCCAATATCAAACCCTTGGACTTCTCAAATGCCAAGACTCAAGCTTGGACTTTCCCTTGCCAACCCATGTTGGACTTTCCATGCCAAGACCATGCTTGGACTTTCCTTGCCAACCCATGTTGGACTTTTCATGCCAAGACCATGCTTGGACTTTCCTTGCCAACCCATGTTGGACTTTACATTGCCAAGACCCATGCTTGGACTTTTACATTGCCAAGACCCATGCTTGGACTTTTCATGTGCCAAGACCCATACTTGGACTTCTCATGCCAAGTACTCAAGACTTGGACTTTACCAAATGCCAAGTGTTCCACTTGGACTTTTCCATGACAATTACATTGTCATATATTTTTGTCGAAACATCAAAACATCACTCGAGTCAAACTCGAGTCCTGGTCAATCGTGACCTGGGCCGATTGCACCAACAATCTCCCCCTTTTTGATGTTTGACAAAAACCAAACAAATCACTTGAGTTAGACCACTAACTCAAATCTCTTACCAATTATCCAAAATTGGTAAACACTATCCAAATGTTCTCCCCCAAACATTCTCCCCCTTTTTGACTAACATCAAAAAGGTTATCTCTCCAAGGAGGTCAATGTCTCATGTCCCAATGAGATCTTACAATCTCCCCCTTTTTGACCTAAAAATATCTAGGATGCCTACCATCGTCCTAGTGATAAGTCTCATATCACTCAAGAGAGGCAATCCTATTCACTCTCCCAATTTCCAAATTGGGTATCAAAAACCCATCAATTTTCCCAATTGATGATACTTTCCCAATAACTTCTCCTCTCCAAGGAGAAAAACACATCCATCATCCCAAGATGGATAACTCCCCCTAAAGGCTTGCTCCCCCTTGACCATTGCACCAACAATGTCCTTGGGAAGCCCCTAAGCCAATAGGAACTCTAAACCATCAAAATTAAGGTTCTAAGTTCAACATAGAACTTTCACTCACCCTAAATTTGATACTTTGACCTAACACATCTCCTAATCCATATCCAATGGATTTTCACCCTTTATAATGCTTTCTAAAGCATATCCTAGGGTTAGGAGTGATTAGGAACCTTTTCCATAGCTGAATACGGGCTAAACAAGCCTTGTTAACCCGAAATCAGACCTGGCAGTCGACTCGATCGATTATCACGATTTTATTACACACATGAAAATTCATAAATAATTATACGTAATTCGAAAAATCGTGAAAATTCATACGTATAATACTTATGACACACATAATGGGTGAAAAATATTTGAAAATTTATTTACCCATAAAATAGTGAGTTTGATACAAAACTCAAAACCATTGAAAATTTCAATGTTTGGCTCTATTTTGTATCAACTCTATCAATGGTGATTGCTATCAAAAGATAGACTTCACCAAGGTTTTTCAAAATATTTTTAAAACCTTATTTTGGATCATATTCCTTGGGCTCTATGTACATGACTTGTACACATGCTCTCCCAATGATTCACATTGAATTAAAATGAGTTTTGGTTCAACTAGATGCAAAAACTATGCACCTTGAACTCAACTCATATCCTAGCATCTCACATGTATCTAGGGTGTATAAATATACATACATGTCAATTGGATGTGAGATGTGGGTTTTGTTCTCCCTAATCTAGGGTTTCATGCATCTTTCTAAGGCAACTCTACTTGATTCCCTTATAAATGAGACTTCAAGTCATGCCATTGTTCTTAAATCAATTTCAATCAGATTAATGCATTAAATGTATGATCATGGCATAATGATAGCAAAAATTAAAGCATGACCAATGATCATGATGTCATGACATATGATATAACCTAACAACTCATGACATTAACCTAAAACCTAAACATGATCATGACATTTTATATGATTAAAACTAAGTATGATGTCATGACATGGCATATGACAATCAAGGCATGGCATATAAAATATATAGGTATAGTACTACCTAAATTTTAATATTAATTGCCATTTGATACAATTAGATATATTTTGCCATAATAACCTTAATCTCCCTAGTGTGCCAAAAACCCAAAATGGCACACTAATACTCTAAACCCTAATTGTGCCAATTTGACCATTTTATCAAGCTTCTCAAATAATATTGGCACACCCTAAAATCTTTTAGGATGATAATTCAAATCTATTTCCAAGGTATCCATAACCTTGAAAATAACCTAAAGTGCCACCTTTGCCATGGTTGAGTTAACTACCCATCCATTTAAGATTGACACACCCTAACCCATCTAGCGTGAATCAATCACGCTCTTAGGAACCCAAAATCGATTTGAGCTCCTAGGGTTAATTAGGTATTCCTTAGGGATAACCTCCCTAGATACCTTCCTAATGACCCTCCTAGGCTTATTAGCCTTGGTCATTTGGGTCTTACCTAGGTTGACTCTAGGGGTAACTCCCCTTGTAACCTTCTTAGTGGCCACCCTAGGTTTCCTTGAAACCCTAGCCACTAGGCACACCCTTTGGTCAATTCTAGGGATGACTTCCCTATTGACCTTGGTCTTCCTAGACTTAGTTTGTGTTCCATAGTCAAATGGAACACTATGGTAAGCTACCTTAGGCTTAGGTTTGTGACCCAAACCTTGCTTGCCCTTGGTTGACTTTTGACTCTTAGGTCCTAGGTGTTGACTTTGACTTTTGGACCTAGAAGTTTGACTAATTGACCCTTGCATTTGATTTTGCATAACCTTAAGGGTCTTTTCAAGTTTTTCAAGCCTTGACCTCAAGACTTGATTTTCCTTTTCTAATTGCCCGATTTTAGAATTTTGATTTAAATCTTGGGCATTGGACTTCCTAGGCATATGCCTAGTCCATTTAGGGTTTAGACCTAGGTGCTCTTGCACCTTTCTAATTGTCTTCCTAGGTAAAATTGATCTTGAGTTATTTGACCTAGGTTTGCCCTTAGGTAAAATATTTTTAGGGACATTAGTCCCAAATTTCTCCTTACTCCTAAGGTAAATATTTTTAGCACCTAAGCAAAATTCCTTACTTCTAGCATGCTCTTTATGAATTGCAAGAGAATTAAAATTTCTAGCATGCTTTTGATTTTTAAATTTAGAAGGTGCATTATTTAAATAAAAGGCTTTATTTAAAAATACCTTAGGGTTTGCCCTAGAGGCTCCCCCTACTTGTGTAGCTCCTTCTTGCCCCTTCTTCTTCCCTCTTGGGCATTGACTCCGGTAATGTCCCGGTAGCCGGCATTTGAAGCAAATCACTTGCTCCTTGCTCTTTTGCGTTGAGGGACCGGTCTCCTTGACTTTTGGCATGGGTGGAGTCTTCTTAACCCGTTTAGGACACTTACTCTTGTAGTGTCCTTTCTCCCTACACTCAAAGCATATAATATTCATTTTATTATTAATTGACATGCTTGAGTTACCTAGGGTGGTTGTGGTGGTCAGAGTGGATTCTTGAGCTTGCTCTTCCTCTCTACCGGATGTAGATGGTTCTTCTTGTTGCTCCGGTATCGAGGATGCCCTAATCTCCTCCCCTTCTATCCTAGAGGTGGAGGTCTCCTCTTCTTCCATCACTTCTACCTCTTCCGATCCGGATGTTGATTCCCTATCAACCTCCGAATCCTCTAGCTCTTTGGATGTTTCTTCTTGAGCTTGAGAGGGTGATGGTCCTTCTTCTTGGACGGGTGATAGACTTTCATGGAGCTTGGCCAAATCGCTCCATAGCTCCTTGGCATCCACGTAGTCACCTAGGCTACACAAGAGATCATTAGGAATTAAATCAAAAATGAATTTGATTACCTTCTTGTTTTTATCGAATTGTTGGAGTTGCTCCTCACTCCATCTCTTCTTCTTGAGAAACCCTCCCTTTGGTCCCTTAGGATATTCAAATCCTTCCATCAAGATAGACCATTCTTCGAAGTCCCTCATCATTAGGAAGTCTTCAATTCTTGACTTCCATTGCTTAAACCCTTCTTGTCCATAGAAGGAATAGGGAATTGGGGTGTTGATGTCCCATCTCAATGGTTCTTCCATCTTCACCCTCTATCCTTTTTTCTTAGCTCCCGGCGGTTAGTCCGTAGAAGAGCCCCCGGCTCTGATACCAATTGTTGGAGATTTGACGCCGCTAGAGGGGGGGTGAATAGCGTTGTGACCGTACGAAGATGGAATTCGATCGTGATCGTGTCTACAATTTCGTTAGCGCAGTGAAATATAGAAATGAAAGTAATAACGAAATACAACAATCACGAACACAAAGATATAATGTGGTTCGGAACCACACGGTTCCTACTCCACAGATCGAGCTCTAACGAGCTCTAGCGATGCCAATGCAATCACTAATCAATAAACTCCTTCTCGACAACAAGTCGGAGGCGGAGAAACCTCGTACAAACGTTTACAACAATAAACGAAAGAAATACAAGCAAATACAAAGAAAATGTAAAGAACACTTTACAAACTAGGGTTTTGAGCGCTTGCTTGTTGGTTGCTTGGATGAGCTTGAAGGACCCTGAAATGCACCTGCAAATCGCCTTCAAATCGCCTCACCAAAGCTCCCAAAAATCTGATTCTTGAGCCTTCCATGAACAGCTGCTTTTATCCTCCATCGTTTGGATTTCGCCAGCGATCATTGCCGCCATAAGTCCCGATCATTGCCGGCCACTATAGTGAGACAACGGCTCAATCCACGTTGGACAAGTTCCAGCGGGACTCTTAGCGATCGCCAACATTAGCGATCATTGCCCGGTAGCGTAATCGGCCCTTGATCGGCTCACGAACGATGCAATCTTTGCGGTGAACTAGCGATCGGCCAACCCTTAGCGATCGGCCCCGTATACATCGATTCATTGCTCGATGGCGATCTCGAACTCAAGTCGACTCACGTTGAGGTTTTAACCCAAGTATGGTGCCCCCATACTTTCTAGACCACCCTTAGCCTAGACCTAAGCCTTCTAGCCACCTCCATCAGCCTCACGCCTCTCGGATCCCTCCAAGTCATCCATGACTTGTTCATCCATCGCGCTAGCCTCCAGGTGCTTCCCTCGGCTATGTCATGCTAACGGTGTCTACACCACCAAGGCACATTGGACTTACGCCGCCAAGACTCCGCTTGGACTTTACGCCACCAACCATTGGTCTTATGCTGCCAAGACTCCCGCTTGGACTTTACGCTGCCAATATCAAACCCTTGGACTTCTCAAATGCCAAGACTCAAGCTTGGACTTTCCTTTGCCAACCCATGTTGGACTTTCCATGCCAAGACCATGCTTGGACTTTCCTTGCCAACCCATGTTGGACTTTTCATGCCAAGACCATGCTTGGACTTTCCTTGCCAACCCATGTTGGACTTTTACATTGCCAAGACCCATGCTTGGACTTTTCATGTGCCAAGACCCATACTTGGACTTCTCATGCCAAGTACTCAAGACTTGGACTTTACCAAATGCCAAGTGTTCCACTTGGACTTTCCCATGACAATTACATTGTCATATGTTTTTGTCGAAACATCAAAACATCACTCGAGTCAAACTCGAGTCCTGGTCAATCGTGACCTTGGCCGATTGCACCAACAGTAAGCACGAGTGCGAAGAGAGATGGTAAGGTCGTGTCCTCTATACGGGGGACGACTGTAGGTGACGATCCGATTAAGACTTCCAGTGGAATGCCTAGGTCGAGATTGGACGATAAGGAACCGTCATATTTACTATCTTTCATTTGTCTTATGCTAACTCTTTGTTGCAGTTGAATAACCAAGCTGATAGTCGACTACTAGCTATTGGCAGTCGACTACTACGGGCATCAGTCGACTGATGAAGGCTATTGGTCGACTGCTATTCAAACTGTTCACTTCGATGAAGGTCAAGATAAGAACCCCTTTTCTTGGGGTGAGGTGTCCATTTGAATCAGATCTTCCACTCGATGTTTAGGGGGTTGAAGGGCTATAAAAGGAGGGTTTCATCCCTTTAGGTCACTACAATTACTCTCCAAGTGCATCTACAATGCCGCACCATCAACGACAAGTCTACGTCGTCGAAATGCTGCCACAACACCGACGACAAGCCAACACTTCAATACTTTTGTTTATCGTCGGTACATTTTAAGTCGTCATTTTAATCTACTTTGTATTCAAGCTTTCATCATCGAGCTTTTTATTTTAAAAAGGAGAGGTGGTCGTGTACCTCTACCTCGAGATTATCTTTCATTGTAATCGTAGTCTCCTACCTCCAACGAGAAGGAGACGCTTTCGTTAGTGCTTTGCCCTTCGCATCGCCTAGGGATGATAGGGCCTTGGAGTAGCAACCTTTTAGTTGTGAACCAAGTAAAAATAAAGTGTCTATCTATTTTCTATTGTTTTACATTCCGCTGCATTACTTTGATTTTAATTGAACGAAAAGGAGTTTTTTATGCTCGCTATTCACCCCCCTAGTGTGCTTTCGATCCAATAATTGGTATCAGAGCGGGGGCGCTAAGATTTGGTGAAACCACCAATCTAGTTTTGTTTTTGGTTTTCTTTTCGTATTATTTTTTGTTTCGTTAAATTTTCTTTACTATTTTTCCCGCACTACTAATCTAAGGCGAAGTCTTGGAACTTTTTTCGTGTCATTTTGTTTTTGTGCAAGATTTGGTTTAGATGGCCCATCT
Organism: Wurfbainia villosa; assembly: GCA_025175895.1. NCBI lineage: Eukaryota > Viridiplantae > Streptophyta > Magnoliopsida > Zingiberales > Zingiberaceae > Wurfbainia > Wurfbainia villosa. The sequence goes on from CM046006.1 coordinate 41,755,803, forward strand.
CAAAGGGTTTAGCATCGTCCGACCTCCGTTTTACAATGGGGATGACTTCCGTTACTAGAAGGATCGGATGAAGTACTATTTAAAAACCCAAGTAGAGATGTGGATCGTGATTCAAATCGAATTCTTGCTACCTACCAATGAAGACGACGAGTTCCTAGATTGCGACCAGTGGACCAACGCCATGAAGTGTCAAGTGGAGGCCGATGCAAAGGTAACCCAAATCCTACAATGCGGTCTTTCCAAGGAGGAGCTCAACTGGGTCGGACCATTCATAAGCGCAAAGGACTTATGGAACAAGCTCATCGAGCTACATGAAGGAATGACCGACACAAAGGTATGTAAGAGTGATTTATTATTAAATAAATAATTTAATTTGAAAATGCAGAAACATGAGACCGCCACTCAATTACATGCAAGGATCCAGGAGATCATGAATGGACTCCACTCGATCGGACAAAAGGTGGAGAATTTGGACATAATAAGGTACGTGTTAAACGCATTTTCCTAGGACCACCTTGTAGGCATCCATGGTTAATGCCTACAAGGTATCTACAGATCTATCTGAGATTATGTTAGATGAACTTTTTTCAGAATTTGAATTACACAAAAAATCTAACACGGTCCCCGCTGAGAAAGGAATTGCTTTGATTGCAGGTCGGAAGAAGAAGGCGAAGAGCAAACCACCTCCCGAAGAAGAAGAAGAGGAGTACAAATCGGAGGTAACCGATGAGATGGAGACCGAACTAGTGAATCTAGTTCGGAAGATGATCAAGAGTCGAAAATGCCCTATCAAGCAATCCAAGGAAAATCAAAGTCCCAACTATAGATGCTACGAATGCAACAAGATGGGCCACATCAAATCGGATTGCCCAAGACTAAAGAACAAACCATCTTAATTCAAGAAGAATGCGCTCAACGCAACATGGGAGGAGTCGTCGTCGGAGGAAGACGAGCTCAATAATATCGTGTTCATGGCCAAGTCGATCGAGCCTGAAGATGAGTCCGAACCCGAAGCAAGCGACGAGTCCGAGACCGAGTCCGACTCCGGATCCGAAGATGAACTTCAATTCAAGACAAGTCACAGATCCGTATCTAGTTCAAGAGATTCGATCAAGGTAAGTCGGTCTTTAATTGATACACTTTATAATGCAATTAAATATTTAACTAAGAAGTTAGCTAAGTCCGAGTCTAAGGTCGAGATCTTAGTTGAGGAGGTTAAACTCCTTAAACATGAGGTCTCCCTAACCTCTTCGACTAGTTGAGTTCAAGAGGAGAACTCAACTTAAGTTGAAAAACTCGAAGAAGAGAACTCTCTCTTGAAAGGGCAAGTCCAAGATCTTAGGCAAACGTTGGAAAGGTTTACTTTGGGATCCAAGGGGCTTGACCTACTACTTGGATCACAAAGGGTCGTGTACAACAAGGCCGGACTAGAATTTAGATCAACCACGACCAATAAATCGTATATGTCAATCGTGAATTGAAATAGACAAATAGTCCAAGCATGGGTCCCTAAGACCGCTTTAATTTTACAATTAGGATCCAATAAGTACTGGGTTCCCAAGGACCAAATCCACTGCGTGGAAAGACCGAATCGATTCAATGGTCCAGGGAGAGCTAGTACTAAACTTGTTTGTTTTATTTCTTGAATTAGACTTGCATGCTTAGTTAATTTTTAGAACGACTAGATAGGGTTAATAACCAATCAATCTTGAAAACATAGTATTAGGACGCGACGAGATGATAGTACGTTAGGAAAATGAAGTCCTGTGTGTCCAAGTTAGATAAGGCGTATCTAGCTTGGTGCACTCGATTAAGTTGAACTAACTAAAGCTACCTTACCGTATCCTTAACTAGTTAGGCTAGGAAGTAATCTTAAGTGACTAAAGTAATCAATTTCTTGAATTTGACTTTGTCTAAGGAAGTGGTCGTTGTTCCGATCAAAGAAGGTCTCTGTGCCTCGCTACGACCTGGAAGCCAATTTCTTGAAAAGTTTACTTGACGAGCTAAGGGTTAAATCCGAATCTAACCCAAGGTTGATTAATTTCAAAACACTAAATTTAATCAAGTAAAATTGAAGTCATCTCAAAAACATATAAGGTTAACATGTTTGATCATGTAGAAAGGGTGAGATAACTACTAGGCTAAAATGTTCAACCAACTCTTAAAATTTCAATGTCCGATCCAACTACTATATGTGTAGGATCAATGGATATTGGACAGTGGGTGCTCCCGACACATGACCGGAGACCGACTAAAATTTTCAAAGCTTAGATTCAAAAGTCAAGGATCGGCAGCCTTCGGAAACAATGAGAAGCTCAAAATCATTGGTTTAGGTGATATTGAGATGAACTCCAACTTTATAATTCGTAATGTACTTTTATTTGAGAATTTTGATTTTAATTTACTTAGCGTAAGCCAATACTGTGATAACAACTATAAGGTTACCTTCTTACAAAATGAATGCCTAATCAAAAATAATGATACTTCAAAAATTATACTTAAGGGAGCTAGAAATAGCAATATTTACACAATTAACTTACCCAACTCCTCAACCAAGTGTCTAATGATACAACAAAAGGAATCCTAGTTGTGGCACTGACGACTCGACCACTCTCACCCAAGACTCGTACATAAAATGGGTTAGAGTGGTTTAGTCATAGGTCTGCCCAACCTTAATCACTTGGAAAATAAAATTTGTAATGCTTGTCAACAAGGTAAACAAACTAGGACTTCACATCAACTAACTAACCAAGAAAGAACCAAAAGTGTACTTGAGCTCCTACATTTAGACCTATTTGATTCTCATGGAGCCAAGTCACTAAATAGAAGTCAATATTATCTAGTCATAGTCGATGACTTCTCTAGGTTCACTTGGGTTAGGTTTCTAAAATATAAAAGTGAAACCTTAGAGCAACTCACCAACTTATGTAAATTAATAGAAAATGAAAAGAATCTTAAGGTAAAAAGACTTAGAAGTGATCATGGTGGTGAATTCGAAAACCATAGGTTTACTGATTTTTGTAACCAAAATGGATACCACCATGAATTTTCCTGCCCTAGGACTCCTCAACAAAACGGTCTAGTCGAACGTAAAAATCGAACATTACAAGAAGCCGCTAGAACCATGTTGAGTGAGTATAACTTACCTAATAGTTTTTGGGCAGAAGCGATCAATACGGTCTGCTATGTTCTGAATAGGATCCTTCTAGTTAGAAGACACCTTAGAACCTCTTATGAAATTTATTACGAAAAATTACCAAACATTAAGTATTTTAGGGTCTTTGGTTGTAAGGTGCACATATTGAACACTAAAGAGTACCTAGGGAAATTCACCCCTAAAATAACTACCGGGACATTCCTAGGATACTCAACCACTAGTAAAACTTATAGAGTGTATAGCAACGAAACCCTAAAAATCGAAGAAACAATTAATGTAGTATTTGATGAAGGAAACGAAACTACAAACCCCGGATTAGAAGTGATTAGTGAACCTAACTCCAGACCTGAACCTAGTTCTAGACCCGAATCTAACTCACAAAATGAATCTAGTATAGATCCTAACCTAAGTCAATCTAAGTTACAAACGAACCACCCGATTGATCAAGTAATAGGTGATCCCAATTTAGGAGTTCGAACTAGAGCCTCCTATAGAAACCTAAGCCAAATTTCACTTATCTCAAAAATTAAACCCAAAACAATTGAACAAGCTCTTCTTAATCCCGATTTGATTATAGCTATGCAAGAAGAGTTAGCTCAATTTACTAGGAGTCCAGTTTGGGAATTAGTACCCCCACCTAAAGAAAAAATGATAATTAGAACAAGGTGGGTATTTCGGAACAAACTCGATGATAAAGAAGTAGTTAGGAATAAGGCTAGGTTAGTCGCTAAAAGATTTAGCCAAGTTGAAGGCTTAGACTATGACGAAACCTATGCACCCGTAGCTAGACTTGAATCGATTAGAATGTTATTAGCCTACGTTGCACATCGAGGATTCAAGCTATTTCAAATGGATGTCAAGTCAGTGTTTTTGAATGGATTTATTAAGGAAGAAGTTTACGTTAGCCAGCCACCCAGATTTGAGAGTCTAGACAAACCCGACCATGTTCTTAAACTTAGAAAAGCCTTATATGGACTAAAACAAGCTCCTAGAGCTTAGTATGAAAGGCTTTCGATTTATCTTAAGTCTAAGGGGTTTAGTCAAGGCTTAGTCGACCTAACCTTATTTGTAAAATCCATAGGAAAAGAGATTTTCATTGCCCAAATATACGTAGATGACATAATCTTTGGAACAACTAATACAATATTACTAAATGAGTTCATTTCACTAATGGAAAGTGAATTCGAAATGAACTTAGTAGGGGAATTGACTTTTTTCTTAGGCTTACAAATTAAACAAACAATAGAAGGTATCTACCTACCCCAACGAAAATATGCTAAGAAATTAATTAATAGATTTGGAATGCAAAACGCTAAGGAAATTAACACACCCATGACAACTAATGTAAATATAGGAGAAGACTTAGGAGGAAAACCAATCGATTTAAAATATTATAGGAGCGCAATAGGTAGCCTCTTTTACTTAATTGTGAGTCAACCCGATATACTCTTCGTAGTAAGTATGTGTGCGAGATTTCAATCTTGTGCTAAGGAGTTGCACCTAACACTAGTCAAACGTATCTTTAGGTACCTAAAAGGAACATTAAACGTAGAAATTTGGTACCCTCGGTCTAACGAGTTCGAGCTAATCGGCTACTCCGATTCGGATTATGCTGGTAGTAAATTTGATAGGAAGAGAACGAGTGGTTGTTGCCAACTCCTCAGCTCAAGTCTAGTTAGCTAGTGTAGTAGAAAGCAACATTGTGTTGCCTTATCTACCACCGAAGCCGAGTACGTTGCGATGGGTGAGTGTGTGGCTCAACTTCTTTAGATGAAGCACACTCTCCAAGATTTTCAATTAAACTTTAATCACATTAAACTTTTCATCGACAACATTAATTCCATTAACCTAACTAAGAACCCAATTTGTCACTCTAGGACTAAACACATAGAGGTTAAACACCATTTCATTTGAGAACACGTAGCAAATGGAACAATACAACTCGAATATGTTGAGTCTAAATCAAACCTAGCAGATATTTTCACCAAACCCTTACCCGAGGCAGAGTTTAGTCTGCTTAGACAGAAATTACGAATGTGCGTAATAGAGTAGGATTTAAAACTTATACTTTTCTTACATACTCTATTTTTTTCTTCATGCTAAATGGAACTAGCTTAGGGTTTACCTTAGCAAGCATGCACCTATAGATTTAAGGAGCCAACACATCCCACAACACATAGGATCAATGTGTTTGTGTACTTAGTCATGTAGATGGGCGTGAGATGTTAGGACCTTACTCCTGGTTCCAGATGTAGATCCAATGCATCGATATGAACCATGGAGTATAATTATTTAAAATAACCAACTCTATATAGGACTTATTAATCATTTTATATCAATTAAGTCACAAAGAGTTGAACATACTACTAGTTAAGATTATTTTGAAATTATTTGTTTTCAAAATCTATACGGGACAAGCTTGGACTTGCAAATTGTAATTGCTTATTTTATAAAGTTTTTTTACAAACCCCCATACTTTTCGATTTATGACAAAAGGGGGAGAAAAAGGCCAAAGTTAAGAGATCAAAAATTATTTTTTGATAACTTAACTTACTCATCCTTTTTAGTGGCAAACGTTAAGGGGGAGAGCTAAGATTTCTTTTTCAAGTACTCACCTAAGGTTAAGGGGGAGGTGATAACTGTCATTTTGTCGTATTATTTTGGTTCTTAATCTTAATGTTTTTAATCCTCTCGTGTGTTTAATTATTGAATATTTGCATGTTTTATGAGTTGGATCATCTTTTGGACCTTATTGTAAATTCTCCTAAATTTTGGACTTAAATACAAATTTTACATCTTAATTATAGGAGATCGAGATGAGCCAATGGATTAGACTCGAGTTGGATCAATTATGGCTTCATCTAAGGGCATAAAGGGTATTTTAAGCTGGAAGAATCTGAGCCCTTCATCCAGATCAGAAGCAGTTTAATCAAAGGGTTCAAATCTGTTTAATCCTGACTGTCCGATAAGATCTGATTGATCTGAGCCATCCATCTAAATTTGGAGAGATTCGGTCTGTACATTTAGATCTGGACATCTGAGCCCTTTCTCCAGATTCGACCGATTGTGATTATCCATTCAGATTGATCAGATCCATCCATTCAAAGTCGGAGAATTCTCAGGCGTTGGATGCACAACCCTTAAATCGATTAATCAAGGCAATTAACCTATCTTCAATTGGACGGCTGGGATTAGATTTTGCTTTGATCGAACGACTACCAAAATGAAGCTTAAAAATCCAACAATCTCCCAAATCACGTAGCTGACTTCATTTCTTTCCTCCACGATTTTCACCCGACGTCATCTCCGCCTTCTTCATCGCCGAGCTCAGCCTCTTCCCCGCCAGTCGGCTGACGGTGATAACGGAGAGGAATCCCCACTCCGGTGATCGGCGACAACTGAGGCTGAAAATTTGATGAAAAGGTATTTGTCATGGTACCGTTTCCCCTAACTACACAAATATAGCATAGTGGATGGCCCGGATCATTTCCCAACCAGTGTAATCGATAGAATAGTAAACTTAGGATTTCTAATTATTGCTTTGAGTTTTCTACTGAAGATGGGGGGCTTGGATTTTAAAAGACTAATCCTACAATTGCAAGGTAATTAAAACTCTAAACTAACATACAACAACTAAATCAAACAATGTAGGAATTAAATCAACAAAAACTGGAAGAGGAAATAAATGATCTAATCAACCCAAGATAGGCCCGGTGAATGAATAAGTTCCTCCGGCTAAGTCCAACGAAGCTCGATCGAGACTCCGCAAACGACAGTGGATGTGGGATGGTGCAAACTTCTGAATCCTGTAGTTTGATGGATGCTCCGAACTCTTGCGGATCCGGTTGAGCTCGAAGAAGTGTCGTCAGGACGGAACTCCTCAAATCCGAAGGAGAAGGTGGATGAGCTGTGGAGATGGAGGACGTCGCCGAAATCTTTCGATGAAGTGGGTCCTCCTTGAATCCGTGGAGGAAAATGGATGGAAGGAAGGTGAAGGCGGCTGCTAGGGCAAAAGGGAAGAAGAGATTTAACTAACAACCAAATGAAATAAGCAATGCATCAACGAAATCTAATGCATGAACATGATTAAAAGAAAGCAACTAACTAACCTATGATTGCAATGAAATTAAGGACAACATAAACTAAGTATCCTAATCTAATTGCATTCTAATTACTAAAGAGACATTTAATCGAACACTACGTAAGCATGCAACAAATTAAACCAAATGCGTGCAAATCAAAACGTAGAAGCAAATTTGATTACAAACATTCAACAAATTAAAGCGCAAAAATAATCAATAAGACAAAGAAATTTGAGAAGGCTTGCTATCTGAAAATTGCTGCTCGGATATGTGCTGGAATTAGTGTTGGCTGCGATGAAGAACTAAGCTGCCAGAGCTGTGATGGGCTGGCCGGAGAAATAACGGAGGGTAATCCCTACTCCGGTGGCTGTGGTGGATGGACCGATCGGAGCTGCTGAAGGCGACGATAGAGCTCGGAGCTAGACCGACCGGAGCTGCTGAAGCCGTCAACTTAGCTCAGAGCTGCTGCCATTGTTGTGGAGATGCGGTCGGTGGAGGGTGGGATGGAGTGGCACCGGTTACCAGTGGGGAAGGGGTTGAGCTCGGCGATGAAGAAGGCGAAGATGGCATCGGGTGAAAATCGCAGAGGAAAGAAATGAAGCCGGCTACGCGATTTGGGAGATTGTTGGATTTTTAAGCTTCATTTTGGTAGCCGTCTGATCAAAGCAAGATCTAATCCCAGCCGTCCAATTGAAGATAGGTTAATTGCCTTGATTAATCGAGTTAAGGGTTGTGCATCCAATGGTTGAGAATTCTTCGACTTTGAATGGATGGATCTGATCAATCTGAATGGATAATCACGATCGGTCGAATCTGGAGGAAGGGCTCAGATGTCCAGGTCTAAATGTATGGATCAGATCTCTCCAGATTTAGATGGATGCCTCAGATCAATCAGATCTCATCGAACAGTCAGGATTAAACAGATCTGAACCCTTTGATTAAACTTCTTCTGATATGGATGAAGGGCTTAGATTCTTCTAGCTTAAAATATCCTTTATGCCCTTAGATGAAGCCATAATTGATCCAACTCGAGTCTAATCCATTGGCTCGTCTCAATCTCCTACAATTAAGATGTAAAATTTGCATTTAAGTCCAAAATTTAGAAGAATTTATAATAAGGTCCAAAAGATGATCCAACTCATAAAACATGCAAATAATCAATAATTAAATACACGAGAGGATTAAAAACATTAATATTAAGGACCAAAATAATACGACAAAATGACAGTTATCAATTCCCCCATACTTATTCTTGCACGTGCCAAGCAAGTAAAAAAAACTAAAAATAAACTGAAAGTATATTTCCCTAGCAATTCCCAATCATACATAGAAAATCGTGAAAGAAAGTTACCTAGGATTGTCAATTCTCGGAGACTCAAGCAATCATGGACTCAAATCTTACATAGGTTAACAAACATGGTGACTTCAATCCATCATAAATAGACTAAGAATGATTAAGTCTCACAAGATAAGTGGTGGTTTTCCTGCCTCTCATAAGCATGTAATAGTGGAGTTCACTCAAGCTACTCATGGTTTATGAACTACCATATGCTTGCTTTTCTTCTACCTTCACCACTATATACACATAAGAATGCACAATCACTGAAGGCTTATTAAGAATGTAAGGGAAACATGAATACAAGAAAAATGACGATATGTGCGAAAGAAAAGAAAGATAAGAAATAACTAAAGAAATGCAAGAAGATATGGAAATACTGGAATGCTACATAGATGAGTACAAGGAAGCATTGCACTAAATATTTTTTTTCTTCCAACCCAATAAACATGTAAACAACCCTTATCACATTCTTCAATACAAATCTACTAATGATATACAATAAATCTCTCAATAATTGTAACAAAGGATGTCGTTAAAAAAATACTATCACACATAAATAAAAATTGCACAACATGTTAAAATTTTCACAATATTTTTTTTATTTCATGGGCACTCAATTTATTTTTTTCAACTTTTTTTTACAGCTTTTTTTTTTTCAAACTCTTTTTTTTTCTTAACATGTAGTGCACTTCTCTATGCTCCAACATCAAGCTCAGCTAAAAAGATAAAGAGCATGGGTAGCTCATGGTGATCAAACACGACTTGCCTATGCTAACACTAAATTTTCCTGAGCTACTCTCCCCCCCACACTTAAACTTTTGTCCATCCTGGGCAAAATACTCATCATGGAACAACCAAATATTCCACATCCAGAAATAGAAATGGAAATAGAAAGAAATGACATGATGAAAGCATAGAGAGACAATAGAATGACTAATGAAAATGGTATGACGTATGATAAGAAAATTATTTGAGTAGCATGTGACAACAAAAGTAGTAAAGGAAAATGTGTGAGAATGCCTTCATAGTAATTATGCAAATCTATAGTTGTGTAGTCTCGAAAGAATCAAAGCAAGTTCTAGAGTTACAATAACCACAAGTGCACCACACACAAGCAATAAAAATAGGTTCAATCCTCACTAGGTAAACAAAAATAATCAACTCAGTCTATCAACACAGAATCCATCACCAAGTAGTAATCACATGCAATCAAATAATCCATTCAAGTCAATAAATCCCAAAACTTGACAATTAAATTTAACTAGCTTTCACGACTTCTAAGAAGATATAAAGGAATGCATAGGAAATTTATTTCAAAACACGATAAAACAAAAACTCAACAAACGAAACATAACAACTAAAATAAAAATAAATGAAGTAAAAGAAAAATATATACAAAGAAAAAGAAAAGAAGATGAGATGGAGCAAACTCCCCTACGGTCTTAGCGGTTGAAGAAGATTCAGTAGGAGAAGCCACTCAGGCAGTGGAGTGCTCCGAAAGAAATCTCTTCCCGGTGGTTGAAGAAGATTCAGCTTTAACATCCACGCTGAGAGTGGGATGGACAAAATGGGGGTGAGCGCCTTCATGGTGTGATCATGATAGTTCCATATGTCGCTCCCTCCAATAGGATTGCCTCATCATATGTAATCTCTGGCAGTTAGAGGCGATTCAGGAAAAGTGTACAACCTTAGGGCTGGATTATTGCATTTGTTGTTAGGGCTTTCATCAGCAAAATTCTTGGAGACTCTGGCTGAGATGGAAGTGTCCAGTCTGGGGGCCTCCAACTATCCACCACTTCCATTGGAATCAACTCATCAGAATTGCTTGCCGCCACTATCTCACTTGTCTTCTGGTCTAGCTGGCAAGTCTGGGCACTGGCATCTGGAAACCTCTCCTTTTCTTTAGAATAATCTAGGGCACAATCAACATCATAGGTTAAATCCAAGATGCTAGTATCAACATTCATATCATCTTCCACAACAACAACTTTATCAATATCTGGAGCATCAGATAGTACATTATCATCATGCACATCAGCAGAGGAGTCATGTAGAGCTGCAGAGGTGGAAGCGTACATATCACCAGCTCTGCAATCCATCTCCTCAAGCACATCACTACCATCAGAAATTATCTTTGAGGAAAACTGGGAGGAATCTTGTGCTTGTGTTTGGCTGATGGATGATGCAATTTGATCTAGCAGGATTTGCATGTTCTGTATCCGCTGATGACTATCATTCATTTATTGCTGATATTGATGTAGAAATGATGCTAGTTTTTCTAGTTTCTCTGTATTTTCTTGACTGGGAGCAGGGGTTTCTTCACAGTAACTTGATTGATCTCCCCAACTAGGCATGTAAGTATCAATAGATGGTGGGGGTAGATAACACTGAAATTGCTCAGGGGTGTACTGTTGTGTGTGCCCGTATATGAAATATGAATCAAAATTATGAAAAGATGTACCAGAAATTGGATTATACCTGTCCTACTGATAAGACTGATGATACTGAGGAACAGATTGATGATATTGTGGCTGGTACTGATAATACTCCTGTTGTCCAGTGCCTGAATAGTAAGCATCACTAAAGTCTCCACACTGATGATAATATGGATCCATGTTCAAAGAAATTTCCTGTCCTTTCCTGAAATACTAACAAAAACAATCAAAAGACACAGAAAATCGACATGACCAAGTACATGGATATGTAAGAAATAAAATAATGCAACCCTAAACAAAAGTTTTTGAATTTTGATTTTTTTTAGAAAAATGAAGAAATAATACTAAGTTTACCAAGCACCATTACACTCCCCGGCAGAGGCTAAAAATTTGATGAACAGGTATTTGTCGTGGTACCATTTCAAATTAATTACCGAACCCCCTAACTACACAAATATAGCATAGTGGATGGCCCGGATCGCTTCCCAACGAGTGTAATCGAAAGAATAGTAAACTTAGGATTTCTAATTATTGCTTTGGGTTTTCTACTGAAGATGGAGGGTTTGGATTTTAAAAGACTCTACTATTGCAAGGTAATTAAAACTCTAAACTAACATGCAACAACTAAATCAAACAATGCAGGAATTAAATCAACAAAAACTGGAAGAGGAAATAAATGATCTAATCAACCCAAGATAGGCCCGGTGAATGAACAAGTTCCTCCGGCTAAGTCCAACGAAGCTTGATCGAGACTCCACAAATGGCAATGGATGTGGGATAGTGCAAACTCTTTAATCCAGTAGTTTGATGGATGCTCTGAAGTCCGAACTCTCAAGGATCCAGTTGAGCTCGAAGAAGTGTCGTCAGGATGGAATTCCTCTTCGAATTTGAAGGAGAAGGTGGATGAGCTATGGAGATGGAGGACGTCGCCGAAATCTCTCGATGAAGCGGTTCCTCCTCGAATCCGTGGAGGAAAATGGATAGAAGGAAGGTCAAGGCGGCTGCTAGGGCTTAAGGGAAGAAGAGATTTAACTAACAACTAAATGAAATAAGCAATGCATTAACGAAATCAAATGCATGAACATGATTAAAAGAAAGCAACTAACTAAACTACAATTGCGATGAAATTAAGAACAACATAAACTAAGTATCCTAATCTAACTGCATTCTAATTACTAAAGTGACATTTAATCGAACACTACGTAAGTATGCAACAAATTAAACCAAATGCGTGCAAATCAAAATGTAGAAGCAAATTTGATTACAAACATTCAACAAATTAAAGCACAAAAAAAATCAACAAGACAAAGAAATTTGAGAAGGCTTGCTGTCCGAAAATTGCTGCTCGGATATGTGCTGGAATTGGTGTTGGCTGTGATGAAGAACTAAGCTGCTGGAGCTGTGATGGGCTGGCTGGAGAAATAACGGAGGGGAATCCCCACTCCGGTGGCTGTGGTGGCTGGACCGATCGGAGCTACTGAAGGCGGCGCGATAGAGAGCCGACCGGTGAAAGCCGCCAAGGCATCGACGAGCTTCGAGTCTGGCATTGTTGTGGAGATGTGGTCGATGGAGGGTGGGATGGAGTGGCACCGATAACCGGAGAAGGAGGGAATCCCCTTTCTATTGGACTTTCTGAGCCGCAAAAACCGCTTTTTGCATTGCGGAAACCCCGTAAGTCTGGCCACAGATATGTGTGAAGATATATTAAAATAAAAACATATATGTGCTAAGTAAACCAAGATCTACCTTAGATCTAGAAGTTGAGAGTGTTACCCTCGATGCGACGCCCTTCGCAAATCTCGCTCGTCTAAATAGCTTGTCGGAACTCTAGAGTGTCAAGTGTACACTCCTCTATTGGTATCCACACAAGCAATAGGTGGAGAAAAGAAACCTAGAGTGTGCTAGCACCCTTAGAAGTTTCGGCCAAGGAGAGGGATGGGAGAGCAAGCTTGAGAGGAAGATGATCCAAGGAAGAAGATGAAGTTAGAGTAACTCACAAAATCAATTCTCATCTAATGAGAATAGTGGCCGGCCACTTCATGTCTTGGGGGGTTACATGCATGCATGTAACTCCAAGAGCCAATGGCTCTTGGTCTCCCTCATGAGGTGGCACCACATGATAAGTCAATGATGATGTGGAGCATCATCATTGGCCGGCCATGCCAAGTCATCATCATGACATGACATTTGGTCAAGTCAAACTTGACCTTTCATCTTCCCTCTCAAGTCAAGTCAAACTTGACCTCTTATCTCCCATGGTTGATCAAATACAACCATTTTATTCAAGTCAATTTAATTTAATGAATCTCTATTCATTAATTTAAATTGATTTGATGAATAAAATCTAAATTAGACTCATTCAACACTTGAATCAAATTGAGTCCAACTCAATTAGTCTAATTAGGATTACTCTTAATCCAATTTGGTTCATCACATGAACCTAATCCTCATGGTTCATCATATGAAACTAATCTCTATCTAATTGCCCTTTGTGTGTGACCCTATAGGTTCTTGTAACGTTGGCAATGTCCCTAAACCGATTTAGGAACATAAGCAATGAGCGGTATCTAGCAACACATCATTGCTACCCAAGTTACAAGAATGTTGAGCTCCAACATCACCTTTGTGACTACTAATTGTGACTCTCATAATATGTGACAATGTCCCTCTATCCTTGACATCTAGATTGACCAATTGAGGCATAGACCGTGTCATCCTCGGTACAATCTATATCTTGAACTCCAAGTAGACTCACTCTAATCAAATGAGCTAAATATCTCATATTGACTCATTTGGGGATGACTATGTACTTCGTGGTCTCACTCTATCAAGAATATCGATGTCACCCCCGTCATATAGGAGGGATAGATCCCATCTACATTACTCACATCCCTCCGCATAATTTTTCACATACCCAGTAATCACCTTTATAGTCCACCCATTTACGGGTGACGTTTGACGAAGCCAAAGTATGCAACTCCTTATGTAGGGAACCATGGTGACTTCAGGTCTAAGGACTAATAGTCATACTAATAGCCACATGAGAAAGTATATGACACTCATATAACGATCCATAATACTTTCTCATGGCGGGTCATTCAATATACATTCTCCAATGCATACCCATGTGTCAACTTGATATCTCATATCCATGACTTGTGAGATCAATTCATCGTGTTGACCTACATGCTAGTCTCTACGCATTAATATTGTCGATGAATGTTAATACTTGACTAGGAATGATTAAGAGTAGTGTTCTCTATATCATCTCATTATCGATTCAACCAATCGATTGATATAGATAAGAACCTACTACTCAAGGACGTTATTATATTTAGTTATTTGGCACCAATACAAATAAATATAATAACCATGCCTTTATAAATAGGAATATGATACAATAAAGTCCATACAACAATCATCACATGATTAGCTCTAGGGCTTTCACTAACAATCTCCCACTAGCACTAGTGCCAATCACCGTAGTATCTAATACCCAATGACCTAGTGTGACCATCATGCTTTTTCTGTGCCAAATCCTTGGTCAAGGGATCTGCAATGTTAGCCTCTGTGGGTACTCTGCAAATCTTCACATCTCCTCTATCGATAATCTCTCTAATGAGATGGAAGTGCCGTAGTATGTGTTTGGTCCGTTGGTGTGAGCGAGGTTCCTTAGCCTGTGCAATCACTCCATTGTTGTCACAATAGAGCTCTATGGGATATGCTATGCTAGAAACCACCCCAAGCTCAGTAATGAACTTGCGGATCCAAACTGTCTCCTTTGCTGCCTTAGATGCAGCAATATACTCGGCTTCTGTTGTAGAATCAGCAACTGTGTCTTGCTTCGAACTCTTCCAGCTCACAGCGCCATAATTCTAGCAAAACATGAACCCTGACTGCGATCTATAATCATCCTAGTCAGTTTGGAAGCTAGCATCGCTGTAATCCTTTACAGCTAGCTCCTCATCGCCTCTAAATATCAAAAAATATTCTTTAGTCCTTCTCAAGTACTTAATAATATTCTTGACTGCTATCCAGTGACGCTCACCTGGATCTGACTGGTAGCTACTCATCATGCTCAAAGCATACGAGACATCAGGATGAGTACATAGCATGGCGTACATGATAGATCCTATAGTAGATGCATAAGAGATCTTATCCATGCGGTCTCTCTCCTCTCTAGAAGAGGGACTTTGAGTCTTCGAAAGACTCACACCATGTGACATCGGCAGAAGTCCCTTCTTGGAATTCTGCATGGCAAATTGTAGTAATACCGTATCAATGTATGTACTCTGACTTAGGCCAAGCAATCTCTTAGATCTATCTCTATAGATCTTGATGCCTAGAATACAGGCTGCTTCACCTAAGTCCTTCATTGAGAAGCACGTCCCCAGCCAAGTCTTCACAGACTGTAGCGAAGGGATGTCATTCCCAATGAGTAGTATGTCATCCACATACAATACAAGGAAGACAATTGTGTTCCCATTAACTCTCTTGTAGACACAGGTTCATCTTCATTCTTGATGAAACCAAACTATTTGATCGCATCATCGAATCGAAGATTCCAGCTCTGAGAGGCTTGCTTTATCCCATAAATGGACTTTTGCAGCTTGCATACTTTCCCAGTATGCTATGGATCTTCAAAATCCTCAGGTTGTGTCATGTACACATCCTCGAGTAAGTTTCCATTCAGAAATGCGGTTTCGACATCCATCTACCAGATCTCATAATCGTGGTATGCTGCAATAGCAAGCAAGAACCAAATGGACTTAAACATCACCACTGGAGAAAAGGTTTCATCATAGTCAATACCATGAATTTGCTTAAAACCTTTAGCCATTAATCGACCCTTATAGGTATGCGTAAGTCCATCCATGTCAGTCTTTCTCCTAAAGACCCACTTACACCCAATGGGTTTGACCCCTTCAGGTGGATCAACCAAAGTCCATACTTGGTTGGTGTACATGGATTCCATCTCGGATCTCATGGCTTCTAGCCATTTCTCAGAATCTGGGCTCATCAAAGCTTCCTGATAGGAGGTAGGCTCATTCTTAATGAGCATAACGTCATCATGGTCAGACAAGAGAAATGAGTATCTCTCAGGCTGACGACGTACCCTATCAGACCTGTGAAGAGGTAGGCCTACATGAACAGGTGGTTGTTCTATAACTCTTTGTGCAACAATCTCATCACCCACAACACTTTGTGGTTCCTGTTCAACCTCCATCAAGGCCTCAGTGCTATGGTCCTTATCTTGAATTTCTTTAAGATCGAACGTACTCCCACTAGTTTTTCTAGAAACAAAATCCCTTTCTAGAAAAACCCCAGTCTTTGCTACAAACACTTTGTGCTGACTGGGAATGTAGAAGTAATATCCCTTTGTATCCTTGAGATATCCAACAAAATAGCACCTATCGAATTTGGGTCCCAATTTGTCTGAGACTTGATGTCAAACGTAAGCCTCATAACCCCAAATCCTCATGAAATACATCTTGAGATTTCTCCTTGTCCATATCGTATATGGTGTCTTTATCATAGCCTTGGATGGTACACGGTTAAGGGAAAAGGCTGCTATGTCTAGAACATATCCCCAAAAGGATATAGGAATATCTGTGTGACTCATCATAGATCGTACCATATCTAATATGGTACGATTCCTCCTTTCGGATACACCATTCCATTGTGGTGTTCCAGGAGGAGTGAGTTGGGATAGAATCCCACACTCAGCTAGATAGTCACAAAACTATGACTAAGGTATTCACCACCTCGATCTGATCGAAGTATCTTAATACTCTTGCCAAGCTGGTTTTGTACTTCATTCTTGAATTCTTTGAACTTTTTAAAGGATTCTGATTTATGTGTCATGAGATACACATAACCATATCTACTGAAGTCATCAGTAAATGTAATGAAGTACCTGTAACCGCCTCTAGCAGCAACATTGAAAGGGCCACATACATCACTATGTATAAGTCCTAATAAGTCCGTTGCTCTTTCGCTGTGTCCACTAAAGGGAGTCTTGGTCATCTTGCCTAAAAGGAAAGACTCGTATGTCTCATATGATTCAAAATCAAATGAGTCTAGCAACCCATCCTTATGGAGCTGAGATAAGCGACTCTCATTTATGTGACCTAAGCGACAATGCCAGAGATAGGTTTGGTTCAACTCATTTGACTTGAACCTTTTGGTACTTATGTTATAGATAGGGCTCTCCAAGTCTAGAAAGTAGAGTCCGTTCATTAGAGGTGCACTACAATAGAACATATCATTTAAATAAACTGAACAACATTTGTTCTTTATTATAAATGTAAATCCTTTCTTGTCTAAACAAGAAACCGAAATTATGTTCTTAGTTAAAGCAGGCACATAACAACATTCATCTAATTCTAGTACAAGCCCAAAGGGCAAAGATAGATTATAAGTTCCTACAACAACAACAGCAACTCTTGCTCCATTGCCTACTCATAGGTCCACCTCACCCTTTGTCAATGCCCTACTATTTCTCAGTGCCTACACATTGGTACAAATGTGAGATGCACATCCGGTATCTAATACCCATGATAAAGAAATAGATAGATTGACTTCTATAACATTTATACCTGAAGTAGAAGTCTCACTTCTCTTCTTCTTAAGATCTTCCAAGTATGCCTTGCAGTTACGCTTCTAGTTTCCAGCTTCCTTGCAGTGGAAGCAAGCCCCTTCCTTGGCCACCCCTCCTTTGGGTTTTAGTTCCTTACCTTTTCCTTTGGCTTGGGACTTTCCCTTACCTTTAGGCTTGCCCTTGGCTTTCTTCTTTTGCACCATCAAAATGGCATCAGATTTTCCCTTCTTAAGGTTGAGCTTAGCAGTTCTCAACATGCTGAGCATCTCAGGCAGTGACTTATCAATTTCATTCATGTTGTAATTCATGACAAATTGATTGTAGCTTTGCGGCAAAGACTGCAAGATTAAGTCAGTGGCCAGCTCTTGGCCAAGGGGAATCCCAATCTTTGTAGGTTTTCTATGTACCCAATCATCTTGAGTACATATGGACCTACGGGAGTCCCATCTTGCATTTTGGAGCCAAACAATGCCTTAGAGACTTCATATCTCTCGTGCCTTGCTTGTCCTTGATATAGTTGACGAAGATGTTCAACCATATCATAAGCATTCATGAACTCGTGTTGCTTCTGAAGCTCAGAGTTCATGGTCGCGAGCATTAGACATAACACATCTAATGCATCATCTTGATGCTTCTTGTAAGCATCTTTGTCAGCTCGCGAGGCAGTGGCAGAAGGTGCCTTCGGAATGGGCTGCTCCAGGACGTACAGTTTCCTTTCTTGGGTGAGAACGATTCTCAAGTTCCTGTACCAGTCCAAGAAATTTTCTCCATTGAGCTTGTCCTTCTCAAGGACAGAACGCAGAGAGAGAGTGTTCGTATTTGTCGACATAGTAATCTACAACATACAATGTAGAGAATTAATATCATATTCCTTTTATCATTTAATTAGGCCTTTAATCAAATGATGCTCTCACTGAATTATAAGAATTTTATAGAATTGAGTTATGGATGTGGTCAAACCACATTACTAGATTTATACAAACTAGCTATAATTCTTACGGGATAAGATCCACATCATACTAAGCCTTGAGTTAGCTTTGGCTAAATCGCCTAAGACTTAGTACAATCAGTGGGTAACACATTACCGATTACATCTCTATGAAACTCTTGTTTATAGGATCAAGACCCACATTTACAAAAGACCTTGAGTTAGCTTTGGCTAAATCGCCCAAGATTTAGTGTAAATGCGATCTTATCCTATCTTTCCAACGGTTGGAATATGCCTATAGTTCTACTTGATCCAATTGAGTTAATTAGTTTTACTCAATCTAATTGAGCTTACTCTAACCCAAGCCGTGATAGGCGGGACCAAGATTGTCCCTCCATACCCTACCAAGATAATATGCGTTGCTCTGCTTTGGCAGATTCAACAACTACAAATGATCGAGGTAGTGATGGGTATCAAGGACTTGGTAGGCATTTACGAGTTGATTCGATTAAGATCTAATCTAATCGTAATGTGTATCATATACGCATTGAGGCCTTTATTATCCTACACTAGCATGCATCACATACATACAAGTATTATTCTAGCATGCATCATATACATACAAGAAAAATATCCTAGCATGCATCATATAGATACAAGCATTATTCTACTAGCATGCATCACATACATACAAGCAAAATCAAATATATATATAAAATTAACTGTGATGTGGTCATGGCTCTACTACGATCTTCTCAAGCCAATGAGAAGATCTGACGGTCAACCTAGGGCTTGCGGCTTCTCCAAGCACTTCCTTTGACCGCCATGTGTCGTCGGCACACTTCTCGTAACTTCGTTTACAAGTGGACTTTCCACCGCTCCATTATGTACATTACAAATATGAAACTCGAGTTACATTTGAGTCTAAAACTATTTACAACTAGAATTTCAAAAGAAGAGGTACGATGCGCAGGTCGCATACACTATACAACACTCACAACCACAAAAACGGCACGCAGGCCGTATTATGAATTACAACACATCATCATCCAATCATATTGGGGTTCTTGGGCCATGACAATCACATAATTATACATAATTCTAAATTATGTATTTTTACAAAAAATTTCTATAATTTTTCCTATTTTATTTTTCAATTTTATGAGTCACCTCTCCGTAACGGTCCCGCTAAGCGGTTTCCGGGCGTGATCGCGGGACAAGGCCCCTTTCGGGGATAGGGGCAGCGCCCCTACTTGCAAAATAAACTTTGTGAGTGTTCCTACTATAATCTTACAGTGACTTAAGTCGCTGTCCCAAAAACCTAAAGCGAGAACTCGCCGTTTCGGAGAGTTTTTCTCGATGGTTGAAGCCTACAAGTGTCCCAACACTCGTTGCTTCGACTCTTCGAGAAAAATACCCAAAAATTCGATAAAAATAGGAAATTTACAGAAACATAAAAATCTGTAATTTTTATATCTAATACAAAAACTACAAAAATGAAACACATACATGCTTCACATGTGGCTCTGATACCACTGTTGGACTTTCCGAGCCGCAAAAACCGCTTTTTGCATTGCGGAAACCTTGGAAGTCCGGCCACGGATCCGTACAAAGATATATTAAAATAAAAACATGTATGTGCTAAGTTAACCTAGATCTACCTTAGATCTAGAAGTTGAGAGTGTTACTCTCGATGCGACGCCCTTCGTAAATCCCGCTCGTCCAAATAGCTTGCCGGAACTCTAGAGTGTCAAGTGTACACTCCTCTATTGGTATCCACACAAGCAATAGGTGGAGAAAAGAAACCTAGAGTGTGCTAGCACCCTTAGAAGTTTCGGCCATGTAGAGGGATGGGAGAGCAAGCTTGAGAGGAAGATGATCTAAGGAAGAAGATGAAGTTAGAGTAACTCACAAAATCAATTCTCATCTAATGAGAATAGTGGTCGGCCACTTCATGTCTTGGGGGGTTACATGCATGCATGTAACTCCAAGAGCCAATGGCTCTTGGTCTCCCTCATGAGGTGGCACCACATGATAAGTCAATGATGATGTGGAGCATCATCATTGGTCGGCCATGCCAAGTCATCATCATGACATGACATTTGGTCAAGTCAAACTTGACCTTTCATCTTCCCTCTCAAGTCAAGTCAAACTTGACCTCTTATCTCCCATGGTTGATCAAACCCAACCATTTGATTCAAGTCAATTTAATTTAATGAATCTCTATTCATTAATTTAAATTGATTTGATGAATCAAATCTAAATTAGACTCATTCAACACTTGAATCAAATTGAGTCCAACTCAATTAGTCTAATTAGGATTACTCTTAATCCAATTTGGTTTATCACATGAACCTAATCCTCATGGTTCATCATATGAACCTAATCTCTATCTAATTTTCCTTTGTGTGTGACCCTATAGGTTCTTGTAACGTTGGCAATATCCCTAAACTGATTTAGGAACATAAGCAATGAGCGGTATCTAGCAACACATCATTGCTACCCAAGTTACAAGAATGTTGAGCTCCAACATCACCTTTGTGACTACTAATTGTGACTCTCATAATATGTGACAATGTCCCTCTATCCTTGATATCTAGATTGACCAATTGAGGCATAGACCGTGTCATCCTCGGTACAATCTATATCTTGAACTCCAAGTAGACTCACTCTAATCAAATGAGCTCAATATCTCATATTGACTCATTTGGGCATGGCCATGCACTTCGTGGTCTCACTCTATCAAGAATATTGATGTCACCCCCATCATATAGGAGGGATAGATCCCATCTACATCACTCACATCCTTCCGCATAATTTGTCACATATCCAGTAATCGCCTTTATAGTCCACCCATTTACGGGTGACGTTTGACGAAGCCAAAGTATGCAACTCCTTATGTAGGGAACCATGGTGACTTCAGGTCTAAGGACTAATAGTCATACTAATAGCCACATGAGAAAGTATATGACACTCATATAATGATCCATGATACTTTCTCATGGCGGGTCATTCAGTATACATTCTCCAATGTATACCCATGTGTCAACTTGATATCTCATATCCATGACTTGTGAGATCAATTCATCGTGTTGACCTACATGCTAGTCTCTACGCATTAACATTGTCCCTGAATGTTAATACTTGACTAGGAATGATTAAGAGTAGTGTTCTCTATATCATCTCATTATCGATTCAACCAATCGATTGATATAAATAAGAACCTACTACTCAAGGACGTTATTATATTTAGTTATTTGGCACCAATACAAGTAAATATAATAACCATGCCTTTATAAATAGGAATATGATACAATAAAGTCCATACAACAATCATCACATGATTGACTCTAGGGCTTTCACTAACACTTTCCTCTCCGGTGACCGGCGGGGAAGGGGTTGAGCTTGACGATGAAGAAGGCGGAGATGGTGTCGAGTGAAAATCGCGGAGGAAAGAAATGAAGCCGGCTGCGTGATTTGGGAGATTGTTGGATTTTTAAGCTTCTTTTTGGTAGCCGTTTGATCAAAGCAAGATCTAATCCCAGCCGTCCAATTGAAGATAGGTTAATTGCCTTGATTAATCGATTTAAGGTTTGTGCATCCAACGACTGAGAATTCTCTGACTTTGAATGCATGGATCTGATCAATCTGAATGGATAATCACGATCGGTTGAATCTGGAGGAAGGGCTCAGATGTCCAGATCTAAATGTACAGACCGAATCTATCCAGATTTAGATGGATGACTCAGATCAATCAGATCTCATCGGACGATCATGATTAAACAGATCTGAACCCTTTGATTCAACTGCTTCTGATTTGGATGAAGGGCTCAGATTCTTCCAGCTAAAAATATCCTTTATGCCGTTAGATGAAGCTATAATTGATCCAACTCGAGTTTAATCCATTGGCTCGTCTCGATCTCCTACAATTAAGATGTAAAATTTGCATTTAAGTCCAAAATTTAGGAGAATTTACAATAAGGTCCAAAAGATGATCCAACTCATAAAACATACAAATAATCAACAATTTAACACACGAGAGGATTAAAAACATTAATATTAAGGACCAAAATAATATGACAAAATGACAGTTATAAGGAGGTTACCTCAAGAGGGAGGACTTGAAAAAGAAATTTTGCTCTTACTTATGCTAACTTAGTAAGTTACTCATACTAACTTACTAAGTTATGCACTCTTTCATATTCATGCTAGCAATACGTAACTGAACGAAGCAATAACATTTACTACTCGTCTTGTTTTACACTTAATTTTTCCTTAACTTTGTGTCGGTTCGTCATAGATAAAAAAGCAGGAGATTGTTGGTGCAGTGGCACCAGATAATCGAACCTAGGTTTTGATTATGGAAAAGACCCAAAGTTAAGGTCTTATCATTATCTCATATGCTCAGTTAAGTGTGCAGAAATAATTAAGCTAAACCGAAGGTCATCGACACCCAGAGAATCTCGAGTCGAGAAACCGTGGTGGTCGGGTGACACCGGGAGAACTTCGTGGGAGTCGAAGAACCTAGGTGGAGACCGAAAGATAAGCGACTAGTCAGAAAGGATTGGAGGTAAGCACAAGCACGAAGAGAGATGGTAAGGTCGTGTCCTCCGTATGGGGATGACTGTAGGCGGCGATCTGACTAAGACTTCCAGTGGAAGGTCTAGGTCAAGATCGGACGGTAAGGAACTATCATATTTACTATCTTTCATTTGTCTTGTGCTAACTCTTTGTTGCAGTTGAATAACTAAGCTGGCAGTCGACTGCTGGCTATTAGCAGTCGACTGTTGCTGGTATCAGTCAACTGATGAAGGCCATTGGTCGACTGCTATTCAAACTGCCCACTTCGATGAAGGTCAAGATAAGAACCCCTTTTCTTGGGGTGAGGTGTCCAATTGGATCAGATCTTCCACTCAACATTTAGGGGGTTAGAGGGCTATAAAAGAAGGAGGGTTTCACCCCTTTAGGTCATTACAATTGCTCTCCAAGTGCTCCTACAATGCCGTGCCATCAACGACAAGTATACGTCATCGAAACGCTGCCACAACATCGACGATAAGCCAACACTATTGTTTATCGTCGGTATATTTTAAGTTGTTATTTTAATATACTTTGTATTTGAGCTTTCATCATCGAGTTTTTTATTGTAGAAAGGAGAGGTTGTCGTGTACCTCTACCTCGAGATTATCTTTCGTTGTAATCGTAGTCTCCTACCTCCAACGAGGAGGAGATTGTTAGTGTTTTGCTCCTTCGTACGCAGTTAAGGATCGCAGGGCCTTGGAGTAGCAACCTTTTGGTTGCGAACCAAGTAAAAATAAAGTGTCTATCTATTTTCTATCATTTTACATTCCGCTGCATTACTTTGATTGTAATCAAACGAAAAGGAGTTTTTTACCCTCACTATCCCCCCCACCCCCCCCCCCCCCCCTCTATCATGCTTTCGATCCAACACCCCCTACATCTTGGCACTTTCAATGCCAAAAATTTTAATGAGTTCCTTAGTATGCTTAGTTTGATGTAGATGGATTCTCTCTTTGGTTTGTTTGATTTGAAGTCCTTAGATATTCAATTCTTCTACTAAGCTAATTTCAAACTCACTCTCTACATAAACAATAAATTCATTGAGAAAATCCTTATTTGTTGACCCAAAAAATGTTATTCACATATTCTTGGTAACAAATATCTCATTTTTACTAGATTTTATGAACAAGGTGTTAAAGTCTTTGGAAATGAGATGAAGCATAAGATACTTGTTTTAATTCCTATATAGTCTTCTTAAATTTCTATAAAATATTTGGAAATTTTATATTTTTAAAACTAGGTGATTGTTCTACATAAACTTCTTCCTTAATAAAGCCATTTAGGAATATCGATTTCACATCTATTTGAAATAATTTGAATCCCTTATGAGAGGCATACACTAAGAGCATCTAGTTGGATTCTATGTGCTACAAATGGGTAAGTCTTATAATAATCCAACCATTCATCTTGGGTGAAACCCATGAGTTATAAGTTAGCCTATTCTTAACCATGACTCCCTTGTTATTCAACTTGTTCTTAGAGGTCCTGATGTGAGCAAAATATATAGGGTTTTAGGAGTAGTTTTCGCTCACATCCCATTGTATTTTATATTTGATTCTTGCATATTTCATTTTATTTTGCATGCATTTCCTATTTTTTGGTTCGGAGATCTGCTCTTTGTACTCTTGTGTGTAGGAAAGCATTCTACGAGAAAATGGTGCACTTTTGGAGCGAAAAGAAGGCATTTGGCAGCTAGAACAGAAGGACACACACCTTGACCCTGTGAATCCACACGGCTCGCACCCCAGCGCCACACACGGCCTGGTCGTGTGAATCCACATGACTGTGTGGTGTGATGGAGCATTGGTGGCCAGCTAGAGGGGGGTGAATAGCCCTCTTCGTACGATGATGGTAATTGCTTCGTTGATTGTCTACAAATTCTATTAGCGCAAGCGAAAATATAAAAGCTAAAGTGAAACAATGCAAAGAAACAAACAAGAATATAAATGCTAACACCAAGTTGTAATGTGGTTCACAACCCTTGCCGCTAATCCACGACCCGATTCATTCAAAGGTGAATCACTCCTTAAAGCTTTCCACTAATGTTAAATACTGAAAATTTAAAATATTAAATTAAATGGCCAAATAATTAAGGAAATAATCCTGTAAATTTTTTGGGATTTTTAGGAAATTTTAGGAATTTTTCCAGAATTTTTCTGGATTTAAACGGAGTCCGTACAAGAATATTACGGGGATAAAATAAATAGGTTTTAGGTGGAGTCTATTTAAGGGGATTAATAGGTGATATTAACTTAAGGTTTCAAATACCTAAACCTAGGTTTGTTTTTCACCATCGCGATAATTTTTCTTTCCCCGCCGCACCCGACGTTTTTCCCCTCGCGGCAGTTTCCGCGAGAACTTCTTTTCTCCTCGCGCAATCTCTTCTCCACTGATTCCCTTTTTCTTTCCCCGCGCCCAAAACCACCGCACCCAGCGCCTCTCCTCTCCTTCTTCTTCGCATCCGCACCGCCTGAGTCCTTGCATCGGCCGTTCCTCCACAAGCGCCGACGGACGTCATCGCCTTCCCGGTGCTCAGGCCGCCGTGGGTTTTCAGTAACCGACGTGGGTGCCCTTTTCGCCGCCGTCTTTGCCTCTGAGCCGCCGCCCTCACTTCAGATCAGCCACCGCTACTAGCCTTCTTCCTCACATCGACACCCACAGCGTCGACCGCTCCTCTGCACGCACCGGTCTCCGCGACCACAGGATCGCCGTCGGCCTCCTCGAGGCACCCCTCTTTCTCCGCAATAGCAGACACCTTCTCCTCTGTCTTTCTGGCTGAGCGTCGTCGGAGCAGGTTAGGGCTGTCCCTTTTTCCTATTTCGGACGACGTGAGTTAGGGATTTTGGTTCGGCCGATTGTGTTTCGGTGTGAGCGGGCTGTGAGGGTCGATTAGGGGGGGCTGTAAATTGGGGGTTTGGGTGTTAAAGTTGATTTCGATATTCCGATAGGGAGTTATTGGCCGATTGTGATGGAGGGGGTGGTTATAGAAAGTGTTTTGGGTTGTTCATAGGTTGTAAAAGGCTGTGGACCGGATTTATGGTCGATTTGGGCTGATTTTGGTGATTGAGGTGGCTGTGATTGGAGTTGTTGTGGGTTGAGAGGGCTATACGAGTCCATTTGAGTGATGTCGGCTGTGCAGGGTTAGGTGTAGGAGATTTGTGCAAGATTTAGGCTCGACTTGGGGATGGATATACTTTTGGTGTCGTATAAGTGTGATTGTACGAAAAGACCGACTGTGAAAGGGTTAGATAAATTAGTGGAATTGGAAATTGATTTGGGGTAATTGGGTTTTGAACGAAATCGATTAAGTATCTGATTTGTTGGTGAATTTCATTTTTGTGCTTAACAATAGTTATGCTATATGCAGGTTTCGGTCACGAGGTAGGTCCCCGGTCATGATGATCTGGTTCTTTTTGTGGATATTTTATCAGGTGGGTATTTTGACTTATCTTTTAGATATAGTCAAGTTGATATGCTAGTTAGGATAGCTTGCAATAATTTTCATGTTTATATGCCTAGTATGATATGTGCCTACTTGATACATGAATTTGATAGAATATGATTATATATTCCCTGTTTTACTTGGATCATAGTTACTTGGATTATGGATATATACATATTGATTGTGCATATTATTCAGATAGGTTTATTTAGTTGGATTTACATGCTTTAGTATCATGCACCATCTTGCATGATTGCATGCTGGCTAGACGAGGTTCCTTTATTGTTGAGCCCACAGCCAGTTACATGACCTGCACACACTGCTACTCATGGGTTAGTGGTACATCAGGAGGGTGTGTGCAGTTGCTCTGTCAGGCTCCGCTGGTCTGCTCATGGGTAGCGATGAGGCAGCGTGGTAGCGGGCAGGGATCCCTCCTTTGGTCTATGACACTGGGAGATGAGAGTTTAGCTCCCCCACTCTGTTTGGGGCAGGAGGATAGGTGTACTCCGACAACATCCTGTCCACTCGGTCACTCAGGAGCAGTGATGGCAGAGTGCACAGTTGTCATAGCCCTACCCACTCGGCTTCACCATCGCGTGTGAGGCGGCTGACTGGCGTCAGGGGTGACCATGTCATTTGCACGACATGCATTTTGCACGGATAACATTTGTATTGTGTTTGTTGTATTTTTATTGATGCCTTGGATGTTGCATATGATTGCCATGCATACAGGATTCATATTTATATATGGTGATGACTTTATTACTTCTAGTCAGGTACATGCTCCTATATCAGGGTAGGAGATTCAGGTAAGTACAGTCCTTTTGGTATTTCTTGCTTGCATACCCTATTTATATGAGACTGTACTAGCATGATTCTTATTGTTAGCTATATCTTGCGATGCATATCGACTATATCCGCTGAGTTCTTTGAGCTTACCCCATTGATTTATATCTATTTCAGGATGAAGCTGTCAGGAGAGTCCAGTTGCCAAACCCCACTCGTCGTGAAAGTTCTATTTGTTATTTGTGTTTACAGTTTTGGATATTTTGATTAGAATATATGTTTAGGACTGGAGTTGGATATTTGTACCTGTGGATGTTTTGGTATGTCCTTAGGGACCTTTGATCGGATTTATTTCGATTGGTTTTGGTTGGGTATTCCTGCCCAGATGGCAGAAGGGGTAAGTCTAGTTTGTAGACTGTTTACCTTTTTCTTTGATAGTTGGTGAAAAGACTTAACCCAGTATGCATATACTTAATCCCCCAGTCACATATCAATATTACCCATTATACACAAGATCGAAAAGCCCGGCACAAAATTTATTTTATTCCATCCAGTTTAGCAGTCTCAATTACACACTTAACCCTCTCAACCTGATGGAAAAAAAATAGAACATCAAAATCATCTCCCCTAAAACTGGAAACCTTGTTTCGTAGATGCCCCGGACAATGTGTGCCATGCTCATCATCATCTCCTCAGTTACACCACCTCCGCTTCTTGCGTCTCAATCAGAGTATCCTGATCCCTACCTGAAATTGTTATGTGACATCATGAGTTCACAGCCCAGTAAGTAGATCAATGATAGGGATATACACAGGGAGGAAAATTCAACAGGGAACATATATCTCTACAACTGTAAATGTAAACTACTGTAGCTCAACATACATTTTCGGTTACACCTTCTGTAAGTCAATTTGAAACATAACCAATACTTTTAACAACATGCCATTATAACAAGTACTGTGAACCCAATCATGCCTTTCTGTTATGCTAACTGTACCTAAACATAAACTCTCGTGGTACCTCACATTATGCATTTAAAATGCTGAGCCAGTCAAATACCTTAATTTCTTGTGCAATCCTGAGGTACCTCTAGAAAAAAACTAAGGGAATCAGTCATCAGTCAATCTGTCAATTTGGGTGGGCCCTCCCCGAAGCTCAACCCGGGGAGCCCAACCCGTCCAGGCACCACTAATGCTCATGTACATACAGTTAGCTAACTAAAAATTTATGTCATTTTCTATCATACTCAGTCACAGAAGGATAACATAGAACATCATGAATGGACGTGTATATATATATATATATCTATATATAGCATCTAACCTCATACACAGGTAGATGTTAATATAACTTATTCACATAACATCGAAGCATAAGAAGGATCTGATGAACATTTTAGCTAAAAAAAAATAAGAACATTAAACATCATAGGTGAACAAATATATATCTATATATAGCATCTAACCTCATACACAGGTAGATGGTAATTACACACATATACATATAACATCTAACCTCATACACAGGTAGATGGTAATTACACACATATACATATAACATCTAACCTCATACACAGGTAGATGATATTTATCACATATTACATATCATTTACAGCATTAAGAAAAATCTTATAAAGGATTAACTAAACATGCTGACTGAGAACACATATAGCAGGAATCATCTACAGACATAAAGCTCATATACATACTAACTTTTATATCCATCCTAGCATGCTGATTCATTTCCAACAAACTACTCCTTACCTCTATTAAACATTTATCTGGCTATTAATTGAAGATTTAACCCTCATATACATCGCTCGGCACACCCAATTCATTAGGACCCCAACATGTGTATACTCCGTTATTATCCCCCTACCGGATGAAACCCTCCATACCAATCCACGCTTAAATTCATCGAAAACGATTCTAAAATCCTAAACCGATCCCCTTCCCTTCCAACACCACCAATCTGTTTACCCATTCCCTTTCCCCTGTTCTTCACCTGCCGAGAACCCTAATCCACCGGTTCCGATCACCACCATCTAGAATTCCCATTATAGCCCAAGGATTTAAATCCCTAGCCACCTCCCGAGATCTCTCTGCTCCTCACCTCCTTCAAGCCGACGGAAAAACAGCTTCACCGGTTGCCATCGCTCCGTCCAGTTCCAAACTACCGAAATTCCCCCCCATAAACCCTGCTAGAACCCAATCTGGAAACCAATTTCCCAGACCCGATTAAATCCCGACATCCCTGCTCCTCACCTCCTTCAAGCCGACGGGATCCAAGCTCTACCAGTTTCTCCAGCTCCGTCCAATCCAAACCTACCGGAATCCCCCCCTATGACCCTGCTAGAACACCATCTGGCAACCCATTCCACCGGCACGATGAAATCCCCAAAACCCCGACTCAATCTCACGCAATAACTCACCCCTGAAAATCATAGCCAAAGACTACTCACCGTGAAGAGGAAGGAGGAGGGTTGGTGTAGCTCCGGCAGCTTGGCGTCGTCTCCGGCGGAGGGGATTCGACGATCTCCTCTTTTCGTCGGCTGCGGCGGCTCGCGAGCAGAAGGTGGGTCGCGCGAACGAAAAAGAATGGAAAAAGAAAAAGAAAAGGAAAATAAAAAGGGTTCGGCCCGGTTAAATGGGTTTTAGGGTTTTTTCCCCTTCATGCCCCTCAACGGTGATTATTTAGGGTATAAATAGACCCCAAAATTTATCCTCCTTTTCCGATGATAATACGCCCGTGTATTTTTTATCATTTTATTATTGTTATTACTATTATCATTATTATTATTAATATATATTTTTTTTTGAGACTTGACAACTCTTTCCCCCTTAAAAAAAAAAATTTCGTCCTCGAAATTTGACTTACCAAATAGTTCAGGGTAACGGTCACGCATATCCCGCTCGGTCTCCCAGGTAGCTTCCTCTATCTGTTGATTTCCCCATAAAACTTTCACCATTCTGATTTCTTTATTTCTCAGCTTCCGCACTTGACGATCCAATATTTGTTCTGGTATTACCTCGTAGGATAGATCTGGTGTCCACTGTATGACTTCATACCCAATCACATGTGCAGGGTTGGAAAGGTACCTCCTGAGCATGGATACGTGAAACACATTATGAACTCCTGCCAGGTTTGGTGGTAGAGCAACTCGGTATGCTCGTGTTCCAATCCGGTCGAGAATCTCAAAAGGCCCAATATACCTCGGACTGAGTTTGCCCTTCCTTCCGAACCTCAGTACTCCCTTCATGGGTGACACTTTGAGAAATACATGGTCTCCCACTGTGAACTCTAGGTCCCTCCTTCGACAATCAGCATAACTCTTTTGGCGACTTTGTGCCGACTGCATTCTGTCCCGGATCTTTGCCACTAGTTCCACAGTTTGTGTCACAATCTCTGGACCCAGAACTGCCCTTTCTCCTACCTCTTCCCAATGTAGTGGGGTTCTACACCTCCTTCCGTATAGCGCTTCATAGGGAGCCATACCGATGGTGGATTGATAACTATTATTATAGGTGAACTCTACCAAGGGCAGTTTGGACTCCCAACCCCCTTTGAAATCTATAATGCAAGCTCGTAGCATATCTTCCAAAATCTGAATTACTCGCTCAGATTGACCGTCAGTCTGGGGATGGAAAGCAGTGCTGAAAGCAAGTTTTGTACCCAATCCCCGATGCAAACTCTTCCAGAACCTGGATGTAAACTTTGGATCTCTATCTGACACAATCTGATCTGGAATTCCAAGTAACCTTACTATTTCCCGTATATACAACTCTGCATATTGTATCATAGTGAAAGTGGTTTTCACTGGCAAGAAGTGTGCTGACTTCGTCAGTCGATCCACAATAACCCACACTGCATTTGATCCCTTAGTCGAGATCGGTAAGCCTACAACAAAATCCATGGCAACATTTTCCCACTTCCAGTATCAGGCGGTTCGAGCAATCCCGCGGGTCTTTGGTGCTCAGCTTTCACCTGTTGACAGGTAAGACACTCATGGACCATCTTGCTTATGTCTCTCTTCATGCCCGACCACCAATATAATAGCCGCATATCCTTATACATCTTTGTGCTTCCAGGGTGGATAGAGTACGGGGTAGTGTGAGCTTCCCTCATGAGATTCTCCCTCAGGGATCCACCCTTAGGCACCCAGATGCGGCCCTTGTATCGCACCATCCCATCAATCACTGAGTAGATGGTGGTACCCTTTGCTTCATCTTTGCGTTTCCATTCCATTAACTGTTGATCCGAGGCTTGTTCTGCCCGAATCTGATCCCGTAAGTTCGATATAACCGTCAGTGCCGCCAACCTAACCTGCTCACCTGGTGCTATCACCTCCACTCTTATCTGTTGAAATTCTGATATCAATCTTTGCTGGGTGGTCAACTGTAATAGCGTCACCATCTTGCGACTCAGCGCATCCGCCACCACATTTGCCTTACCCGGGTGATAGTTAATATTGCAGTCATAATCATTTACCAACTCCAACCATCGTCTCTGTCGCATATTCAGTTCCTTTTGAGTAAAGAAATATTTCAGACTTTTATGATCTGTGTAGATCTCGCAACGTTCTCCGTAAAGGTAGTGTCGCCAGATCTTCAAAACGAAGACGACCGCTGCTAGTTCCAGGTCATGTGTAGGATAATTCTGCTCATGCACCTTCAACTGACGTGATGCATAGGCAATGACCTCCCTTCATACGCATCAATACAGCCCCTAGACCGATTTGGAGGCATCGGCTGTACACCACAACCGCCTGTATGTCTGGAGCGCAAGCACAAAGCATCAGCCTTTCCTTTAGCTCCATAAAACTCTTCTCGCACTGAGTAGTCCATTCATACCTCACCCCCTTCTTGGTCAACAAAGTCAGGGGTAGCGCAATTCGTGAAAAATTCTGAATGAATCTGCGATAATACCCCGCTAGTCCTAGGAAACTTCGAATTTCTGTAACATTCCTCGGAGTAGCCCAACTCTAGATTGCCTCCACTTTGACTGGATCCACCTTTATTCCCCTCTCCGAGACTATATGTCCCAAAAATGCTATTTGTCTCAGCCAAAAATCACATTTGCTGAACTTAGCGTATAACCGCTTATCCTTCAGAGTCTGTAGCACCAACGTCAGATGTTGTCGGTGCTCTTCACGACTCTGAGAGTAAATTAGTATATCATCGATGAAGATAATAACAAACTGATCCAGGTATGGCTGGAAAATCTGGTTCATCAAATCCATAAAGGCTGCGGGGGCATTAGTGAGCCCAAACGGCATAACTAGAAACTCATAATGACCATATCGAGTTCTGAATACAATTTTATGAACATCTTCTTCTTTCACCCTCAATTGATGGTACCCCGACCTCAAGTCAATTTTTGAGAACACTGTTGCTCCCTGTAGTTGATCGAACAGATCATCGATTCTAGGTAATGGGTACTTGTTCTTGACTGTAACCCGGTTCAACTCTTGGTAGTCAATGCACAATCGCATTGAACCGTCCTTCTTACGGACAAACAACACTGGCGCTCCCCAGGGTGACACACTGGGTCTGATGAAACCCTTATCCAGTAGTTCTTGTAGTTGCTCCTTCAGTTCCTTCATTTCGGTGGGTGCCAGGCGGTGCTTTAGATCTGGGTGGTTCCCGATGTTAATTCTATTCCAAACTCAATCTCCCTGACAGGGGGTAATCCTGCAATATCCTCTGGAAATACATCGGGGAAATCCTGGACTACCTCTACTTTCTCCAGACTTGGTTTAAAAGTCTCAGAACTACCCATTATGTTGACTAGAAATCCGTTACACCCCTTACTTAACATTTTCTGAGCTTTACATGCTGATATAATAGGTAGATGACTCAACGTGGAGGTTGCATTGAAGATGACAAATCCATCATTTGGTAATTTCAATTTAACCGTCCTTTGTTTACAGTCAATAATGGCCTTGTACTGGGTCAACCAATCCATACCCAGAATTACATCAAAGTCCACCATCTCTAATACAATAAGTTCGGCGTACACTGTATAGTTCTGCATCCTTATCGGACAGTTCCTCACTATTCTATTGCTGGTCAGTTCTTCCCCCGAAGGCAAGGACACGTTATAGCCGGTAGCCATCCAATCACATGAAATACCTAGTTTTGCAATGTAGGCCACCGATATGAAAGAGTGTGTAGCTCCAGAATCAATTAAGGCATGAGCAGGTAGGTTGACAATAGAAATTCTACCTGTGATGATGGCCGAATCCGGATCCACCTGCTCCTGTGTCATAGCATACACCCTTCCTCTAGTTGGCTCTTTGAGCTGAGGGCAGTTCATAGCAAAGTGCCCAGACTTCTTGCACTTGTAGAACACATCTGAACCCACCAAACACTGACCTGCATGAGTCTTATCGCACTTGGGACACTGAGTTTTGCTTTCACCCTTGAAGACAATATGATCGACTGGTTGGGGTTCACAGGGTCCTTTATCGTAAATGCGTCACAGCTGTGGTGTTTGCCTCAGCGGCTCGGTGCAAACTTCTTCTGACTCAACGCAGGAGGTTCCCTTCCCTGGTAACTAGACCTCTTAGCCTGTACTTCCTTTATCATGTCATTCCTGTCCCTCTCTGCCATCAGAGCCTGATCCACAGCCTCTCTGAAGGTGGTAACTCGACTCACCCTGACATCATGGCGAATGGCTGCCCTCAATCCCTCAGTGAAATGTTTCAGCTCCTCTACTGGTTGACTGGCAATCATAGGTACAAAATACCGCCCCTTCTCGAATTCCCTGACATACTCAGCCACTGTCCGGTCCCCTTGGCGAAGCTCTAGAATTCCACTGCCATTCGGGTTCGTGTCGTGATGAAGTATTTACCATAAAATACCTCCTTGAATTCAACCCAAGTAACTGTAGCTAAATCCACCGCTGAACGTGCACCCTCCCACCATATCCGAGCATCGCCCCGCAACATGAATATGGTGCACCTCACCTTGTCAGCATCCGTAAGCTGCATGAAGTCATATATCGTCTCTAATGATCGAATCCATCCATCTGCCATAATCGGGTCTGTACTTCCCTTAAACTCTGTCGGTCCAAGATCCTGAATCCGCTTGTAAATGGGTTCACACCGGGCCAGGACCACGGGTGTTTCCATGCTCACGGCTCTCAACAATTTGTTGGATTTGTTCTCCACGAATCCGACTGTTCTGCATAATTGCGGCAAGCTCATGGCCGAGCCGACTACTCTGCCCCACTTCACCATTGTTTCTTCGGCCCGCCATTCTCCTATAAAACCCGATACCTGCATCGTTATCTCCAATTTGTACATAAACCTAAATATGATTACATTAAGACTACTACTTGAAAAGTAAATTTAAAGCTTACAAATGCGGAGATGGATATATCTGAGTCCTTGATGAGATTGCATGCACACACTGTCCTTTAGGATCGTTCGCTCTGATACCAACTGAAAAGACTTAACCCAGTATGCATATACTTAATCCCCCAGTCACACATCAATATTACCCATTATACACAAGATCGAAAAGCCCGACACAAAATTTATTTTATTCCATCCAGTTTAGCAGTCTCAATTACACACTTAACCCTCTCAACCTGAAGGAAAAAAAAATAGAACATCAAAATCATCTCCCCTCAAACTGGAAACCCTATTTCGTAGATGCCCCGGACAATGTGTGCCATGCTCATCATCATCTCCTCAGTTACACCACCTCCGCTTCTTACGTCTCAATCTGAGTATCCTGATCCCTACCTGAAATTGTTATGTGACATCATGAGTTCACATCCCAGTAAGTAGATCAATGATAGGGATATACACAGGGAGGAAAATTCAACAGGGAACATATATCTCTACAACTGTAAATGTAAACTACTGTAGCTCAACATACATTTTCGGTTACACCTTCTGTAAGTCAATTTGAAACATAACCAATACTTTTAACAACATGCCATTATAACAAGTACTGCGAACCCAATCATGCCTTTCTGTTATGCTAACTGTACCTAAACATAAACCCTCGTGGTACCTCACATTATGCATTTAAAATGCTGAGCCAGTCAAATACCTTAATTTCTTGTGCAATCCTGAGGTACCTCTAGAAAAAAACTAAGGGAATCAATCATCAGTCATCAGTCAATCTGTCAATTTGGGTGGGCCCTCCCCGAAGCTCAACCCGGGGAGCCCAACCCGTCCAGGCACCACTAATGCTCATGTACATACAGTTAGCTAACTAAGAATTTCTGTCATTTTCTTTCATACTCAGTCACAGAAGGATAACATAGAACATCATGAATGGAAATGTATATATATATATATATATCTATATATAACATATAACCTCATACACAGGTAGATGTTAATATAACTTATTCACATAACATCGAAGCATAAGAAGGATCTGATGAACATTTTAGCTAAAAAAAAATAAGAACATTAAACATCATAGGTGAACAAATATATATCTATATATAACATCTAACCTCATACACAGGTAGATGGTAATTACACACATATACATATAGCATCTAACCTCATACACAGGTAGATGGTAATTACACACATATACATATAACATCTAACCTCATACACAGGTAGATGATATTTATCACATATTACATATCATTTACAACATTAAGAAAAATCTTATAAAGGATTAACTAAACATGCTGACTGAGAACACATATAGCAGGAATCATCTACAGACATAAGGCTCATATACATACTAACTTTTATATCCATCCTAGCATGCTGATTCATTTCCAACAAACTACTCCTTACCTCTATTAAACATTTATCTGGCTATTAATTGAAGATTTAACCCTCATATACATCGCTCGGCACACCCAATTCATTAGGACCCCAACATGTGTATACTCCGTTATTATCCCCCTACCGGATGAAACCCTTCATACCAATCCACGCTTAAATTCATCGAAAATGATCCTAAAATCCTAAACCGATCCCCTTCCCTTCCAACGACACTAATCTGTTTACCCATTCCCTTTCCCCTGCTCTTCACCTGCCGAGAACCCTAATCCACCGATTCCGATCACCACCATCTAGAATTCCCATTATAGCCTAAGGATTTAAATCCCTAGCCACCTCCTGAGATCTCTCTGCTCCTCACCTCCTTCAAGCCGACGGAAAAATAGCTTCACCGGTTGCCATCGCTCCGTCCAGTTCCAAACTACCGAAATTCCCCCCCCATAAACCCTGCTAGAACCCAATCTGGAAACCAATTTCCCAGACCCGATTAAATCCCGACATCCCTGCTCCTCACCTCCTTCAAGCCGACGGGATCCAAGCTCCACCGATTTCTCCAGCTCCGTCCAATCCAAACCTACCGGAATCCCCCCCTATGACCCTGCTAGAACACCATCTGGCAACCCATTCCACCGGCACGATGAAATCCCCAAAACCCCGACTCAATCTCGCCGCAACAGTCCCACTGTGAAAATCTGCGGAACTCACCGCCCTCGCCAACCCTAGCCAAAGACTACTCATTGTGAAGAGGAAGGAGAAGGGTTGGTGTAGCTCCGGCAGCTTGGCGTCGTCTCCGGCGGAGGGGATTCGACGATCGCCTCTTTTCGTCGGCTGCGGCGGCTCACGAGCAGAAGGTGGGTCACGCGAACGAAAAAGAAGGGAAAAAGAAAAAGAAAAGGAAAATAAAAAGGGTTCGGCCCGGTTAAATGGGTTTTAGGGTTTTTTCCCCTTCATGCCCCTCAACTGTGATTATTTAGGGTATAAATAGACCCCGAAATTTATCCTCCTTTTTCGATGACAATACGCCCATGTATTTTTTTATCATTTTATTATTGTTATTACTATTATCATTATTATTATTAATATATTTTTTTTTCGAGACTTGACAGTCGGCCAGAGGCCTAATTTATTATCTGCGTGGGTTGTTTGGATTCCGGTAGTGTTGATCGATGTATAGTGGCCGTGTAGGCCTTGTAAATTGACATTGTCACCCGTACAGGGGAGATGCTGTCGGATTTTTGTTTGGCGGGGACTCCATCGGGGCGTGACAACTAATCTATCTTTGGCACTAAGCAAGGTGGAGGTAACCTTTCTTACAATCTCCCTCTTACAATATAATTGAAATAAAAGCTAGTAAGAGAGGTTGAAAACATTTGGGTACTTGGGTGGATGTTTAGAGATCAAGCATTAGGCTCCTCAAGTGTCTAAAGGCCCCAATTTATAGAGAAGAACTCATTCTTTCTGTTGGGCGCTTGGCAGTCGACTGATGCCCTGATCACTCGACTGCTCCTGTAGCCATTGCCCAATAACGACTTCTTCCATGTTGGATTTCATCCAACGACTCCCACATCAGTCGACTGATCATCCCATCAATCGACTGATGGAGCTACCAGTCGAGTGCCGGAAGCGAGCACTTGACTGATCAACATTCTGTGCCTGAAACCCTGTGACCAATCGACTGATGCCATCATTAGTCGACTGATGTGACACGCACGGACTTCGAACACCCGGTCGAGTCACGGTCGACTGAGCGATCGATTGCCATGTCATGCGTCGGTGATGATCGAAATCCCATTCGACACTTAGCCAAATGGCCATGTTTCACCTACGATCTACCCCGTCCCGAGTTACAATCGCTCACTCTCATTCCCTTGGAGTCCCTCGCCTTTGAAGTTGTCTTCGTCCAGCCACGTCCCTCGGATGCGCCAAGCACATGGCTTCGCAGCGCCATCCTTCGCGTCTCGCCCTGAAGTCCATTTTCTCCGGCTTCACTCCAATGCTTCTCGTCCGGCGGTCCCTCGGATGCCCCAAGCGCACGACTTCCGCAAAGCTATCCTTCACCGACTCAAGGACCGAGTCATGAGAGGTGAAACTCGCCAATACTCCATGTGCGAATTATTAAGTCCTGCAAGACTCCAACGCACATATCAAATCCATATCAAACCTGACTTAAACCATTTTCCACACACATCAAAACCGTATCACTGGGTTGATTGCCCTAACAATCTCCCCCTTT
The DNA here is from genome assembly GCA_025175895.1 of Wurfbainia villosa. Lineage (NCBI taxonomy): Eukaryota > Viridiplantae > Streptophyta > Magnoliopsida > Zingiberales > Zingiberaceae > Wurfbainia > Wurfbainia villosa. The sequence continues at coordinate 41,794,151 of CM046006.1, forward strand.
TTGATGTGTGGCAATCCGTTTAAGTTAGGTAAACAAATAACAATAACAACAATGGGCAAGAAAGCATATAAATAATATGAGTATGAAACTCCCACTTAAACATGCAACTCCCCCTTAAGACATGCTAAATTTTCCCTTTTAGCATGATTAACTTAAACTTATCAATTCTCCCCCTTTGACACCATCAAAAACATTAACATAATGTCATAATCCAAGGCATCAAAGTCTAAGGGTCAAAAAACCATCAAAACAGCCTAAAATATTGAAATCAAATTGTAAACAGTGCCATCAGTCCACTGAATCAGACATCAGTCGTTTGGCATGCTGGTTTCAACAATTTTTGATTTTCGAACCGAAATTCAGAAATGCACCAGAAATTCCAAAAAATTCAAAAAATTGTGAAATTCTGAAACACATTTCTTTTAAACTCCTTTATCAGTGAAAAATGAGTTTTCATGAAAATTACTTATATTTTCAATGATTTGCTAAAAATCCAAAAGTTTCAAAAACAACTAGTATTTGATCAAGTTTGTATCAATTTTACACCTAGTTTTGCTTTAAATTGTTTCAAAACATGAAAACACAGATTTTAAAGTAAGGAATGGTTTTGAAAACATATGAAATATCCAACCATGATCTTTGGGCAATATGTTTATAAATTAAACATAAGCCTTCCCCATGATTGGTCTATTATTGCTCTATTGATACTTTAAATGACCATCCAAATGCCATAGGCATTAGTGGACCATTTGTATCATCCTATCATCTCACTCATGCTATGTTTTCAATCAAAGTTAGCCTTATAGTTGGATGTGAGATGTTCCTAATGGTATTTATATACTTAACCTTCAAATTCATGCATTTCTACCCATGGTTAAGTTAGCCTCATAGTTAGACGTCTAGATAATACCCAATTGATAGTGTATTCTACGACACACAAGCGAAACCAAAATCCTAGAATTCCCTCAAAAGACTCGTAGCAACCCTTCTCTTACTCCGTGTGACACCGTACTAGAGTTAGGACTGTCGACAACCCTCATCATCACAACCATTAGAATAGAACTCCGAACAATAACGTCCACTAAACCAATCGGTACTCGAATCTCAGTCCCTATGGGATCGATAATCTTTTTATTACTTGACGACAATCGTGCACTTGCGGGTATTGAGTGCGAGCACACACTTTGAGTCCTCGATGGTTCCCGTCGTGAAATTTGAGATTGCATTCGCATGCATCAAGTTTTTGGCGCCGTTGTCGGGGATTGATTGATTCGATATCGAATCAAGAGGTGGATAATTGGATCGAACTTAGGGTAGATTTATTTACTTGCTTTATTTTTCATTTTTTTTATTTTATTTACTTCAGTTTTAGATTTTTAATATCTAGAGTAAGTTTAGATTTATTTCAGTAATTACATTGCATTAACCTTTAGTTTAAATTTTCTGCATTTGATTTAGTATTAGTTTAGGCTATTTTCTATTTATCTAAGCATTAGGTAGACTCCTAATTTTGTGGCTCGGTTCTTCGTATTCATAGACGCTTAGTATCGGAAGGCCTGATTATGATAGATCTAGAAATTGAACGAACCTACCATCGTAGGAGAGCTGAACAGAAGAGGATGGAGGACCAAGATGCATCCATGGTGAACGTAGGTAGCCGACCTTTGAGAGATTACGCAGCCCCTAGTTCCATAGGATTTAGGTCGAGTATAACTGGACCGTCCATTACAGCTAACAATTTTGAATTGAAACCTTCTCTTATACACATGGTCTAGAAAAGTCAATTCAGGGGAGTTGCAACTGAAGACCCGAATCGGCACCTGGAGACATTTTTGGAAATTTGCTCGACAATGAAGATCAATGGAGTACCTATCGACGTGATCTGCTTGAGCCTATTCCCTTTCTCATTGTGGGATAAGACTAAGGCATGATTTCACTCCTTGCCGTTGGGAAGCATTACTACATGGGAGCAGTGTGAGCAGTGAATTTTGGACAAATATTTCCCACCAAGCAAGACTGCTCACATGCTCCATCTCATCACGAGCTTCTGTCAGAAGGAAGGGGAGTCTTTATTTGAAGCCTGGGATTGCTACAAGGGGCTACTCTACCAATGCCCCCCATCATGGATTGAAAAGGTGGCTGGTGATCCACATCTTCTATAATGGGATCACGTATGTTACAAAAGTGTCCCTCGATTCTGCTGCAGGAGGAACACTAATGAATAAGACTATCGAGGAAGCAGAGGAGTTGATTGAAGAGGTGGCCTAGAACCACCATCAATGGGCTTCCGAGCGTAGTCACCGAGCTCCTGCAACGAGACGATATGCTGTCAACTTCGTACACCACCTAGCGGTAAGGATGGCCACACTTAGCAGACAGTTCAACTCTCTAAACCCTAATTCTGCATGTGCAACCAATACTTTTGGAGAGGGAGCATCAACATATCAACAGGACTATTATGGAGGGAAGGGCAGATTAGAAGAGCAGATTGAGCATGTCGATGCTGTTGGGGACCACCATCAAAGGCCCAACAACCCATACTCTATCACTTATAATCCCGGATGGAGGAACCACCTGAATTTTTCCTATCGGAATAACCGGGGGAATTCCCAACCGTCCGGAGTATATGGGCAACAACAGGGCAGTGAAGTCTAGGCTAGAACTGATGATGGAAGACTTCATTACTACCCAAATGAAGGCCAATGAAGAATTTCGACGCCAACATCAAAAATTCGAAGAGTCACTTAGGGATTTGAAAGCCACTATTGACGGTCTTGCAAGTCACACGAGAATGTTGGAAACACAAGTGACCCAAATAGCCCAAACCGTAGTGCAGACCATGGATAACTCTCCATCATTACCCGAACCGAGTCAGGTCAAAGAAGAGGGAGTGTGCAGTGAGAGAGTAGCACAGAAAAATAGATTTGCCAAGGGATGTGTGACCATGATATCGACCTTGCCAATCTAGGCTGAAATTGAAGATAAAATCCCACCCAAGCTTGAGAACCCTAGTGAATTTGTTATACCCTGCTCGATTTATGGTGAGAGCTTCGATGAAGCGCTATGCGATTTAGGGTCATCAGTTAGTGTGATGCCTTACGCATTCTACCTAGAGATGGGGTTGGGCGATATACAACCAATAGGCATAGGTATTTGCATGGCGGATGACACGATCAAGAAGCACATTGGCATGCTAGAACATGTACCTGTGGTGATTGAGAATTTTGTCATGCCCATAGATTTTATCGTATTGGACACATGACTAAACCCCTAGAATTCCATCATCTTGGGAATACCTTTTCTGGCGACTACGGGAGCATGTATAAATGTAAAGGCGCACAAGATCTCCTTGGAAGTAGACGAGGAGATCATCATCTTCAACCTGTGAGAGTGTAGAGCTCCCTTCTTAGACGGCTACACTTTCAGCAGGGTAAAGCCCAGCCCACCAGAAGAAAATATAGAGACAGATGAATGGAGGTTTACAAAACCTCTGGAGCCAAATTGAGATAATGGAGTGTGGTCGAGCTAAAAGACCTTAAACAAAGCGCTTCTTGGGAGGCAACTCAAGTTTAATTTTACATGTTTTTAATCTTTCTGCATTCATGTGTATAATTTAGACTTTGATTTATGATCACTTATATTTTTGCAAATAGTTTAGGATTAGAAAGAACTTGCTAGGAAAAAACAAAAATCGTTTTGAGCCCACCTAGTCCATGATGAGAGCCTACACCTGCACCACCATTTTTCTTCTACTCTTGAGAAGGATGTAGGTACAGTCACCTACGACTTCTTCGAGTTCCGATCGCGCTTCGAGCACATATACGTCGAGTAGCAAACGCAAAGGTAGCGATGGGAGGAGCAGAGTGCTTACATGTAGGCGGAGTTTCAGGGCTTACGGGAGGACTTCCAGCGGGTCGAGGAGTTCTACGATGAGGCCCGAGTTTATTTTCAAGAGGAGGCTGCCCATCGCCAGGAGAAGGCCATACATCGCCAGGAGGTTTGGCAACACATGAGTGCCCAATAGGCACAGTGGGCCCGGGAAAAGGAGCACCGAGCAGCCGCTGCATCCACCAGCTCTCAGATCGACCACATGTACATGTGGCATCAGTGGCTAAGCACCAGGTTCTCCCAGGAGCCAAACATGCCGAAGCTACCAAATTTCCCGCCTCGAGCACCGTATTAGAGGTATGATTTCATATAAGTCTGGGGGCCCACATTTTGATTTATTTTGTTTCTAGCAGTAGTTTCTTTCCTGATATTTGCATTTTAGTTAGCATTCATTTGTTCATGCATAGGTTGTTTAGTTTCTTTCAGCACTTAGTTTTTGCTATCTATAATGTGCCTCAGTAGTATTTTTAAAGTTGTTTCATGAGTTGTTTCCATGGATAACTTAACTTCATTTACCTCATGGTATTTTATGTGCTCTAATGAATGTTCTAGACTTACACTGGTTAGTTTTTATTTTTACACCTACACATTTCGAATATTTTGAAAGGGAGAATCTAGTACGTACCTAGTTATGATTCATCTCAGTAGTCTAATACTTTGGAATCCATAGGTGACTCTAGATTTAACATTTTAGTTACTAGAGATGCTCGAATCGTGGAAGGCCATTCGAAAAAATCAAAATCCCAAGAGAGAAAGAAAAGGAAAAGAAAAAAATGGAAAAAAAGAGAGGGAAAGAAAAAGATAGTGAGAAAAATTGAAAAAAAGATTATGAGGGATAAAATAATAGTCGTCGTGGGTCGAAATGGTTAGGTGCCCCTTTGAGATTGAGTTAGGTTACTGGGGAAACACCTACCAATTTCTCTCAATATGGAGCACGCCTTTGAGACTTTGTGCTAGATCTAGAGAATGACCCTCTCTTTGGGCAGGTAAGTGCCTAAGAGCCGGAGACCTTAGGAAAGCTATAGGACGACGACTTAACTTACCATGGAACAAGTATCCCCTAAGAAGATTCGCTTAGCACGTGCATGAGAAGCTAACTTAGTGAATTTTTAGAACATATCTATTTTGCTTTGATTGAAAATACCACTTGATAAATCTAGTTAACATGCTAAGTATGAGACAATGCCTTTTTAAAATTTTTTATGGCACTGAGGTTTGCTTGAGGATAAGCAGAGACTTAAGTCTGGGGGAATTGATGTGAGCAAAACATATTTGATTCTTGCATATTTCACTTTATTTTGCATGCATTTCCTATTTTCTGATTCAGAGATCTACTCTTTGTACTCTTGTGTGCAGGACAACATTCTACGGGGAAAATGACACACTTTTGGAGCGAAAAGAAGACATTTGACAGCTAGAATAGAAGGAGACACACCCTGGCCCTGTGAATCCACACGACTCGCACCCTAGCGCCACACACGGCCTAGCCATGTGAATCCACATGGCTGTGTGACACTGGGCGATTTCGACACGATTATGTTATTTTCCAGATTTCGGGGAGATCTGGCCTAATGTCTATATAAAGGAAGCTATGCCCAAACCCTAGGGAGAGGCACGACGACCATGACAACACTCTGACACCCTAAAAAGCTTCAGAAACTCACAACGGGGAGGAAGAAGGCTGCTCGAGGATCAAGTTCTGCACATCAATGCCGGAGAGGAGAGCGAAAGTGCATTGTAATTCACGTTATTTTCATAGTTTACCTTGTTTCTACGAATTCTAATATGCTTTGTGTTTCTGATGGAGTAGATTCTCCTATTCTAGGATTAAGGAGTAGTTTGTGTGCATAGAACATGTTATTTCAAATATATTTCTATTTTCGAAATAATATTTGCAATTGGTGATTGTTTAGATCGATAGCTATTTGTTTTGGTCTTCTATTTATTGTGCATAGCCGATACGAGGGGTGACATCCCTCGTATCAAAGATTTAGGAGAATTAAGGAGGAACCTAGGGGTTGGCCTCATCTTCGGTAACCGTAGATAGAAGGGTGTGATAGAGTCGGAAACGGGACACGTTCCGACTCATCATAGGGATTGATCCGGCATCCTCGTACTGCCTATCCCGTCCTAAAGCTAGGGGTCGACCTAGTATGGCAGAGGTAGTTCCCGATAGATGCAAAGCCTCATTGGGGAAGTGTATGATGTCACTTCCACAAGACCATAGTTAGACGTCTAGATAATACCCAATTGATAGCGTGTTCTGCGACACACAAGCGAAACCGAAATCCTAAAATTCCCTCAAAAAACTCGTAGCAACTCTTCTTTTCCTTCGTGTGACACCGTACTAGAGTTAGTACCGCCGACAACCCTCGTCATCACAACCATTAGAATGGAACTCTGAACAATAATGTCCACTAAACCAATCGGTACTCGAATCTCAATTCCTGTGGGATCGATAATCTTTTTATTACTTGACGACATCGGTGCACTTGCGGGCGTTGAGCACGAGTGCATGTTTCGAGTCCTCGACGGTTCCCATTGCGAGATTTGAGGTCGCGTTCACGTGCATCAGACCCATCTAGTATTAATAATAGTACTCTCTTTTTAGGTATTTGAATTAAATTTCAAACTTTGACTTTCATCAAATTTAGCTAATTCATTTGGCATGATTAACACCAAATCTAGGTCAAACAATACATCATCATTGACATTATGCTCAACTTGGGTTATTAAAGCAAATTGATTTTATTAGTTCCTAAAGTTAGATTTAGTCATCACCCCTTGTTAAATATCTCCTAAATTTTATTCAATGAGATGACTAGAATTAATCCCAAGTATCCTATATAATTGAGATGTGCTCTCCACATTTTCAATAAATTTTTCCCCCTATTTTCATTTTCTAAATCTCTACTAGGTCCCCTTTTAACTTTTCAAGTCCAAAGATATTTTTTTTCAAGTTAACAATTTCCTAAATGATCATTAGTATTTAAAATATAAATCTTACAACCAAACACTCTTAAGGTAGCATTTGGTTTGAGTGTGAGAATAAAAATGAGAATGGGTTTAATAGTAGGGTGGAATGAGAATGAGTTTAGTCATTTCAATAATGTTGATGGGTTTATAAGTTGTGAATGAAGGCGGAGATGATGTCGATGTCGTCGCCGACGGGTGATGGGCGATGATTGGCGAACATTGACGGTCGGCAGCAGTCGACGACCGTCGACGGTGGACGACCATCAATGGCCGACGGCGACCGACGACGATGGATGTGTTGGCTTCCCATGGCACCGACGTGGGTGTTGTGTTTGAACACGTTTCATAAACATGCACACAGTGGAAGAAAAAACTAGTAATAAACTATTTATTACAACACACACACCACACGCATGCTAGGATACAACATGTGTAGACATAATCGACATTTCAAATTTTACAATAAAAGGAAACTTATACTAGGTATACCTGACGGATCACGTGTAGCGGGAATGACATTAACCGAGAGACACTTGCAAGTCTTGTCTCTATCCGTATCCACGCCAAATATCATCGGGATAGCATTATAAAGTCATGAGCCCTGTCTTCTCACAAGATACTAGTCTCGAATCGAAGACGTTGTGATCGAGAGATGATCACGATCCGAATCAAATTTGGATCCAAAAACCAAGTTCCACGAACTCGCTTCTCGAAAGCAATTTTCGTCAACCAATTGACGAAACCTTAACCCTCCACCTATGAGGATTGCCGAAGATCCAATCCTCAACAAGTAGGTTGCTTTCGGAGCACAAAATGTCTACCAAATGACCTCTCCAAAAAGAGGAGAACAAGCTATCCAAAACTAGACAACTTGTTTAGGTGGAAGAGATGGCCGACCAAAGCTTGGCCGACGGCCAAAGGTGGTTGGCCGGCGGCTGAGGTTGGCTCGAGGATTGTCGGCGGCTAGTGGAGGCTTGGGCGATGACACAAGGGTGGGCGACAACCGCCTTGGGTGGCAAGAGCAAGGACTCCTCTCCTAGGGTTGGGCGGCAACTCTTGATTGATGATTAGGGTTTCACAAAACCCTTGAGCTGTGTTTTTATAGAGAACACATTCTCCTAATGGTTATTGGTTCATAACCAAAATTCGTTAACTCGCTCTAATAACTTAAGTTAAAATAAACCAAACCACGTTAGCCTATTTTAAATTAAAATGAACCGAACCCCTGTTGGTTCATTCGTTTAAAACAAACCAAACCACTTTAGTTTATTTTCCACCATTGGATTAGAACCAAACCGATTTGGTTCATCCATTATGTCTTCATAAGACTCGGCCCATCCATGCTTCCGATGCGACAGAAACAATTTCATACTCGCTCTTTGTTTGATCCAACCAAACCAAGTCTCTCTCAATCTGAGAATCCTATTCTCAAGATCATTTTAAATCCTTCAGTATTGAAAGTCGACTGGGGCCTTATGGCAGTCGACTGCAATGCGAAAATCCAGCCCGATGGAGGATAAAAGCAGCTGTTCGTGGGAGGCTTATGACAAGGTTTTTCTTAGGCGATTTGAAGGGGAATTGTTGGTGCTCTTCCAGTCCTTCAAGGCTAGTCCAAGGCAACCAAAGATCAAGCAACCAAAGTGCTCTTGTAAAGTAGTTTTCTTTACTTGCATTGTATTTCATTATTGTATATTGCTTGTATTCATCTCTTATTGTTGTAAGAGTAGTTTGTACGAGGTTTCTCTGCCTCCGGATTGTTCTGAGAAGGAGTGTTTATTAGTGGTGTGTGATTGACATCGCTAGGGCTCGTTTGAGCCCGACCCGTGGAGTAGGAATCGTGCGGTTCCGAACCACGTTACATACTCGTGTTCGTGTGTGATTTTTTATTTCGTTATTATCATTATTATCTATATTCTGCTGCGCTAACGAAATTTGTAGAAATGACACGCGAACGATTTCCATCACGCTTAGCACGACACTATTCACCCCCCCTCTAGTAGGAGCACAGGTCCTAACAATGAATTGTATTACGGATATTCAGTAAATGAGTTTGAGATCCAATAAAATACATGAACACATGTATACTCAAATAGTGAATCTTCATTTATCAAATAAATGGTACATGTTGGTGCAATCGACCTAGACTCGAGTTTGACTTAAACTGTATTTTGATGTTAGACAAAACGCATGACATGCGATTGTCATGGGAAGTCCAACATAGGTTGGCCACGTAAATCCAAGTGTGTAGCCTTGGTGGTGAAAAGTCCAAGCATGGGGCTTGGTGTTGGGAAAATCCAAGCATAGGGCTTGGTGTTGGAAAGTCCAACATGGGTTGGCTACAAGTCCAAGTGTGTATCCTTGGCGGTGAAAGTCTAAGCATTGGGCTTGGTATGGAAAATCCAAGCATGAGTCTTGGTGTGAGAAGTCTTGAGGACTTGGCAAGTTCACTAGGCTTGGGGGCCTTGAGTCGGTGAAGGATGGCATTGCGAAGTCGTGCGCTTGGTGCATCTGAGGGACCACCGGATGGGGAGCAAATGAAGTGAGGCCCAAGGGAAGCATACTTCGAGGGTAAGAGACGTGAAGGATGGCATTGCGAAGCCGTGCGCTTAGTGCATCTGAGGGACGTAGGCCGAGGGAAGAGAGCTTCAGTGGGGAACTCCATGAGAGGATGAGGTGGACTTGGCCAAGTGGCTAAGACTGAGTGTCGGAGGCTCAAACATGGTGTTTGAGGGTTTACTCGACGGTCGGATGCTCAAACAACTTGGTGTTTGAGGTTTTACCTGACATCAGTCGACTGGCATAGGTGCCAGTCGACTGCTCTAGGTCGATTGGACTCGACCAGTGTTCGACGATGAAAACATCAGTAGACTTGTCGCGGTGAATTCGGGCACAAAACACTTTCAAGTCGAGTGATTGTAGAGAGCACTCGACTGATGGGATCATCAATCGACTGATGGGCATGATCAGTCGACTGATGATGGATCCGTTGGAACTTTGCCAGCGTGGATCAAGTCGTTGTGAGACAACGGCTACAGGACCAATCGACTGATGGTCACAATCAGTCGACTGATGGGCGCAGAATCAGCTTGATGCAGGTTATAAATGGAGCTCGAGATGGAGGATTTTGCCAAGACTTTTGGGGAGATTTTGGAGGGGAATTGCTGTTGCATTCCAGACCTTCAAGAGCAATCCAAAGCAAGAAACAAGTAAGTGTTCAAAGCAAAGTTTGTAAAGTGTTCTTTACTTGTATTGTTGGATCGAAGCAGATCGCTAGAGGGGGGGGGGGGTGAATAGCGATAAACCTTTTATTTCTTTTCGAAATCATTTCAAAACACTTATACGCAGCGGAAATGTAAATGTAAAGTAAAAGAGACAAGGGAATTTTACTTGGTTCGTAGCCTTCAGCTACTACTCCAAGGCCCTAGTGGTCCTTGACCACGTACGGAGGGCAAAAACACTAAAGAACTCCTTCTCGTTAGAGGTAGGAGTTAATCGATACAAATGAAGCACAAAGCTTGAGGTAGAGGGACACTCCCCCTCTCCTCGTTATGATAAAAGCTCCGAGAATTGAAAGTAATGAACTGAAATAAAAACTTAAACCGACGTAATAAAATGAAAACAATTAAAACCTAGATGTCGGAGAAGAAGCACTTCGTTGTCGAAAAGTTGTAGCTTGGCGGAGGCTTTTGGAAGCTTAGAATTGATGAAGAAACCCTAGGATAGACCCTCCTTTTATAGCCTTTGAGCCCCTTTTCGAGAGGAACTTTAGCCAATCACAATTGAGCACCAATCTCCTTGAAATGGGGTGATAAGCCTTGACTCCTCGAAGCTGATCATTGACCATCAGTCGACTGATGGCCATCATCGATCGTGATGGCGACATCGATCGAATCTTAACCGTAGCGCAATGATCGATGGATAAAATGACAAGTTAGCTAAAAATAACATTATTTCGACAGCCTCCGACCGTTCGATCTTGACCTAGACCATCGATGGGATGTCTTGGGTCGGATCTACGCTTAAGTCTATCCCCGTAAAGAGGATACGACTTCACTTACACTCGCACACACGAGCTTACCTCGATACTTACTGTGTTGCTTTTGCTTCCAGCCTTCCACTCAATTCCTTCGGCTCTCTCCGAAGTCACTCAAGTGTCGCCCGACCACCGCGGCTTCCTCCGGGTGTCGCTAACCTTCAGCTCCAGCTATAGCAATTTTCTGCACACTCAATTCAGCTCGTGAGATAACAACATGAGCTTAACTTTATATCGTTTGCTATAATCAAAACTCAGGTTCGACTTAGGTGCCTACTGCACCAACAATCTCCCCCTTTTTGATTTATGGCAAACCCACATACAAAGTTAAGTAAATAGCAAGCATAATAATGTGCATGAGAAACAAAAGTGAAGATTAAGTTGGAGTAGTAAGGATTTTCTTCAAGTACTCCTCCTTGAGGAAACCTCCCCCTTGACCAAGGGTGAGTCTTGAAGAAAGACCTTAATCCTCCCCCTTGAGGGTTGCTTTAAGTAATTAACATTACTTAAAGTTGGCCTTAGTAAAATGTTTAAGTTAAGAGGTCTTCTTAACTTGGCCCTTTCTCCCCCTTAAGTAAAACATTAACATTTTTGTTAAGAATAAGTTTTTAAGTTAAGAATTGTCTTAACTTAGCCTTTACTTCTTTTTGTTAAAAAAGTTAAGTAAGTTTTCAAAACTTAAAGTTAACTTTTGGTCATGTAAATAAATATGAAGTAAGAGTTAAGTTATAAAAAAAAAATTGACCCCTTAACTTTGGCCTTTTTCTCCCCCTTTTGCCATCTATCGAAAAGTGTAAGGGTGTGTGGAAACCAACAAAAAATAAGTATTAAATTTAAAGTCTAAGCATGTTCCACATTATTTTGAAAATAATATACTGAAAATAAGCTCATCTATAAAATGTTCGACTCATATTTGGCTCGATTGATATGAAAGATCAACCAGTCCTGGTCAGAGTCGGTTAGTATGTATGATTATACTCCGTGGTTTATGGCGATGCACTAGCTCTACATCTAGAACCAGGAGTAAGGTCCTAACATCTCACGCCCATCTACGTGGCTAAGTACACAAACACATTAGTCCTATGTGTTGTGAGATGTATTGGCTCCTTAAATCTATAGGTGCATGATATCTAAGGTATGTCCTATACTAGTTCCATGAAAAATGAAAAGTAAGAAATAGTAGTAATATAATTTGCAAAGTCCTATTCTACTACATACATGCCCAATTTTTGTCTTAATAAACTAAATTCGGCTTCGGGTAGGGGTTTAGTAAATAGGTCTGTCAAGTTAGACTTCGATTCGACGTATTCAAGTTGTATGGCTCCGTTGGCCACATGTTCTCGAATGAAATGGTGTTTGACCTCTATATGTTTGGTCCTAGAGTGACATATCATATTCTTAGTAAGATTAATTGAACTAATGTTATCTACGTGAAGTTTAGTATTTGTAAAGTCTAACTTAAAGTCGCGGAGAGTGTGCTTCATCCAAAGAAGCTGAGTGACACACTCACCCATTGTGATATATTCGGCTTCGGTGGTAGATAAGACAACACAGTGTTGCTTCCTACTGCACCAACTTACTAGACTCGAGCCGAGAAGTTGACAACAACCACTCGTACTCTTTCTATCGAGCTTACTACCGACATAGTCTGAATCGGAGTAGCCGATTAGTTCGAACTCGGTAGATCTAGGGTACCAAATACCGATATTAAGTGTACCCTTTAGATATCTAAGGATACGCTTGACTAGAGTTAGGTGAGACTCCTTGGAACAGATTTGGAACCTTGCACACATACTTACTACAAATAAGATATCAGGTCGGCTTGCAGTTAAGTAAAGAAGACTCCCTATTACGCTCCTATAGTATTTTAAATCAATTGAGTTTCCGATTACATCTTCTTCTATATTAACATTAGTTGCCATTGGGGTATTAATAATTTTAGCGTCTTGCATTCCAAAGTGTTTAATTAATTCCCTAGTATATTTGCATTGATGTAGGTATATTCCATCTTTAGTTTGTTTAATTTGTAGACCTAAGAAGAAACTTAACTCCCCTACTAAATTCATTTCAAATTCACTTTCCATAAGTGAAATGAACTCATTTAGTAGGATTGAGTTGGTGGTTCCGAAAATAATATCATCTACATAGATTTGGGTTATGAATATGTCTTTACCTAAGGATTTTACGAAAAGGGTTGGGTCAACTACACCTTGGTTAAAACCTTTAGACTTAAGATAAATCAAAAGTCTCTCGTACCAAGCTCGAGGAGCTTGTTTAAGTCCATAGAGGGCTTTCTTTAACCTAAGGACATGGTCGGGTTTATCTACACTTTCGAAACCGAGAGGTTGACTAACATAAACCTTTTCTTTAATGTATCCATTTAAGAACGCTGATTTCACATCCATTTGAAACAACTTAAATCCTCGATGTGCAGCATACGCTAATAGCATTCGAATGGACTCTAATCTAGCTACTGGAGCATAGGTCTCGTCGTAATCTAAACCTTCAACTTGACTAAACCCTTTAGCGACTAGTCTAGCTTTATTTCTAACTACTTCACCTTTATTATCAAGTTTATTTCTAAACACCCACCTTGTTCCAACGATTGTTTTATCTTTAGGTGGTGGTACTAATTCCCATACTTCGTTCCTAGTGAATTGAGCTAGCTCTTCTTGCATTGCAATAATCCAATCGGGATCAAGAAGAGCTTGGTCAATAGTTTTGGGTTAAATTTTAGAAATCAAGGAGATTTGACTAAGGTTTCTGTATGAGGCTCTAGTTCGAACTCCTAGACTTGGATCACTTATCACTTGGTCGATAGGATGATTCGTTTGAGTCCTAGATGGATTTGGGTTTGAGTCTACTACTTGATCAATAGGATGACTCGTTTGAGTTCTAGTTTGGTTAGAGTCATCTATCACTTGGTCGATAGAGTGACTTGATTGACTTAGGTTAGGATTAACACTAGACCTGATCTCCGGATCAGAGTTAGGTCTAGTATGAATCGGCTCGCTAATTGGGGTTGCCGAGGGTTTTGTAGGTTCATGTCCTTCATCAAATACTACATTGATAGTCTCCTCGACTCTAAGAGTGTCATGGTTATATACTCTATAAGCTCTACTTGTAGTCGAGTATCCTAGAAAGATTTCGATCGTGGTTTTGGATGTAAATTTCCCTAGGTAATTCTTAGTGTTTAGGATATGTACCTTACACCCAAATACCCTAAAGTACTTGATGTTAGGTATTTTATCGTGATAAATCTCGTATGAGGTCTTAAGGTGCCTTTTTACCATAAGGATCCTATTTTGGACATAGCATGCGGTACTCACGGCTTCCGCCCAAAATCTATCGGGTAGGTTATACTCGTTTAACATTGTCCTAGCGGCTTCTTGTAGGGTTCTATTTTTGTGTTATACTAGGCCATTTTTTTGTGGAGTTCTAGGGCAAGAGAACTCATGGTGGTATCCATTTAGGTTACAGAATTCTGTAAACCTATGGTTCTCGAATTCACCACCATGATCAGGCCTAAGTCTTTTGATTTTAATGCTTTGTTGATTTTCTATTAATTTAAATAGGTTGATTAATTGATCTAGGGTATCACTTTTATGTTTGATGAACCTAACCCAAGTAAATCTAGATTAGTCATCAATTATGACTAAGCAGAATTTACTTCCATTAAGTGACTTAGCTCCGTGTGAATCAAATAGATCCATGTGTAGGAGCTCAAGCACACTTTTGGTTCGTTCTTGACTAGTTAGTTGATGTTGTGTCCTATATTGTTTACCTTGTTGACAAGTATTACATATTTTATTATCCAAGTTATTGAGGTTTGGCAAACCTCTGACTAAGTCACTCTGACTCATCTTGTGGATGAGTCTTGGGTGTGAGTGACCGAGTCGTCGGTGCCACAACCATGATTCCTCTTGCCGTGTCATAAGACACTTAGTTGAGGAGTTAGTTAAGTTAATAGTGTAAATATTGTTATTTCTAGTTCCTTTAAGAATTGTTTTAGAAGTTTCATTTGTATTAATTACGCATTCATTTTCTAGAAATATGACCTTATAGTTATTATCACACAATTGGCTTACACTAAGTAAATTATATTGAAAATTTTCTACTAATTAAACATTTTGAATAACAAAATTTGAGTTGAGCTCAATATCACCTGATCTGATGATTTTGAGCTTACCGTTATTTCTGAAGGCTACCGATCCTTATCGTTTGAATCGAAGCTTCGAAAACTTGAGTTGATCCCCGGTCATGTGTTGGGAGCAACCACTGTCCAACATCCATTGATCCTACACGCAAGGTAGTTGGATCGGATATTGGATTTATTAAAGATTGGTTGAAGATTATTAACCTAAATCATCTCACCCATGTCTACATGATCAAACATGTTAACCCTATATGTTCTTGTGAGATGACTTCCAATTTTACTTGATTTAAATTTAATGACTTGAACACTTATCAACCTTGCGTTAGATTCGAATTTGACCTTAGGCTCATCAAATCACCTTTTCAAGATCATGGCTTCCAGGTCGTGGTGAGGCACAGAGGCCTTCTTTGATTGAAACAACGACCACTTCTTTAGACAAAGCCATTTTCAAGAAAATAGAGATTTGACTTACCTAAGACCACTTCCTGGTCTAACTAGTCTAGGATACGGCGAGGTAGCTTCAGCTAGTTCCGCTCGGTTAAGTGCACCGAACTAGATAGTCCTTATCTAGCTCGAATACACAAGTCTCCGCTTTCCTAGTGTACTATCATCTTGCCGCGTCCTGGTACTATGTTATCAAGTATTGATGAGTTATAGTCCTATCTAACCATTCTAAAAAGGAAAATCAAACTAAATAAAACCTAAGCATGCAATTTCTAAGTTAAAACACAAACAAGTTTTGTACTAGCTCCCCTTGGACCGTTGAATCGATTCGGTCTCTCCACATAGTGGATTTGGTCCTTGGGAACCCAATACTGGTTCGATCATAAGTTTGAAATCAAGGTGGTCTTAGGGACCCATGCTTGGACACGTTTTTTATGTCGACTTACAATCGACATATACGACTTGTTGGTCGTATTTGAGCTAAACCCTAGTCCGGCCTTGTTGTACACGACCCTTTATGATCCAAGTAGGAGGTCAAGTCCTTTGGATCCCAAAGTAAACCTTTCCAACATGTTCCTAAGATCTTCGACTTGACTCTTCAAGAGTGAGTTCTCAACTTCGAGTTTTTCAACCCGAGTTGAGTCCTCCTCTTGAACTCGACTAGTCGAAGAGGTTAGGGAGACCTCGTGTTTGAGAAGTTTAACTTCCTCAACCAGGGTCTCGACCTTGGACTCGAACTTAGCTAATTTTTTAGTTAAAAACTTAATTGCACTATAAAGTGTACTAATGAGGGATCAACTTACCTTGAGTGTATCTTTTGAACCGGATGCGTATCCGTGGCTTGTCTTGAATAGTGCTTTACAGTCCGACTCATCTTTGATTTTCGATTCAAGTTCTGGTTCCGACTCCATCTCTGATTCCACCGGTTTAGCCATGATAACATGATCATTATCTTCTTCCTCGGATGCTTCTTCCTAAGTAGCGTTGAGTGCCTTTTTGTGTTTTGGTGCTTTGCTCTTGAGTTTTGGGCATTCGAACTTGATATGTCCAAACCTGTTGCATTCATAGCATCTAATATTTGAACTTTTAGTCTTACCTTCGTTGGGTCGAGTGACGGTTCATTTTCGGCCCTTGACTATCCTCCAAACTAGGTTGACTAGTTCGGCCTCCATTTCCGAGTCGACCTCCGAATCAGACTCATCCTCTTCTTCCTTCGGAGGTGCCTTGCTTGCGGTTTTCTTCCTTGAACCTGCAAAAAGTGCTATACCCTTCTCGGGTTCCGAGTTAAACTGCTCATGAAGTTCAAAATTAGAAAATAATTCATCTAACCTAAGTTTCAAAAGATCCTTGGAGACCTTGTAGGCATCGACCATGGATGCCCACAAGGTAGTCCTCGGAAAGGAGTTAAGAACATACCTTATAAGGTTGCGGTTTTCGACCTTTTGCCTGATTGCATGTAGATTGTTGACTATGTCTTGAACGTGGGCGTGAAGTTGCGTCGCAGACTCATGTTCCTACATTTTTAGATTTTATAGTTTATTAAATAAAAGATCTCGCATACATACCTTGGATTCATCGGTCATTTTGTCACAATGGTCCATTGGTCATAATCCAAGGATTCACCCACTTCGTTAGTCGGAAGTGTGAATCCCGTTTGGATTATGATCCACATCTCGATTTGGGTTTTGAGAAAGCATTCAATCTAACCCTTTCAATAACGGAAGTCATCTCCATTGTAAAACGGAGGTCGGACGGTGCTAAAACCCTCGAGATGGGCCATTAAAATAAAATAAACAAGGAGATGAAGACGAAAAACCTAGCAATGACAAAAACACACGAAAATGTACCAAGACTCACGTCTTGGATTAGTAGTGCAAGAGAAAAACTAACCAAATGAAATAAATCTGAAATAAACAGAATTAAAAAGAAAAAAATCTGTAAAAAGCTAGATCAGTGGTTTCACCAAATCTTAGCAACCCCCGGCTATGATACCAATTGTTGGATCGAAGCGGATCGCTAGAGGGGGGGGGTGAATAGCGATAAACCTTTTATTTCTTTTCGAAATCGTTTCAAAACACTTATACGCAGCAGAAATGTAAATGTAAAGTAAAAGAGACAAGGGAATTTTACTTGGTTCGTAGCTTTCAGCGACTACTCCAAGGCCCTAGTGGTCCTTGACCACGTACGGAGGGCAAAAACACTAAAGAACTCCTCCTCGTTAGAGGTAGGAGTTAATCGATACAAATGAAGCACAAAGCTTGAGGTAGAGGGACACTCCCCCTCTCCTCGTTACGATAAAAGCTTTGAGAATTGAAAGTAATGAACTGAAATAAAAACTTAAACCGACATAATAAAATGAAAACAATTAAAACCTAGACGTCGGAGAAGAAGCACTTCGTTGTCGGAAAGTTGTAGCTTGGCGGAGGCTTTTGGAAGCTTAGAATTGATGAAGAAACCCTAGGATAGACCCTCCTTTTATAGCCTTTGAGCCCCTTTTCGAGAGGAACTTTAGCCAATCACAATTGAGCACCAATCTTCTTGAAATGGGGTGACTCCTGGCGATCATTGACCATCGATCGGTGATGGCCATCATCGATCGTGATGGCGATCATCGATCGAATCGACCATAGGCATCGATCGATGGGCGACATAATGAGTCCTCCAAGCGATCGTGATACTAGCTGAAATGACAAGTTAGCTAAAAAATAACATTATTTCGACGACCTCTGACCATCCGATCTCGACCTAGACCACCGATGGGATGTCTTGGGTCGGATCTACGTTTAAGTCTATCCCCGTAAAGAGGATACGACCTCACTTACACTCGCACACACGAGCTTACCTCGATACTTACTGTGTCGCTTTCGCTTCCGGCCTTCCACTCGATTCCTTTGGCTCCCTCCGAAGTGACTCAAGTGTCGCCCGACCACCGCGGCTTCCTCCGGGTGTCGCTAACCTTCAGCTCTAGCTATAGCAATTTTCTGCACACTCAATGCAGCTCGAGAGATAACAACATGAGCTTAACTTTGTATCGTTTGCTATAATCAAAACTCAGGTTCAACTTAGGTGCCTACTGCACCAACATGTATTTCTTCTTGTATTTGTATTTGCTTGTATTACTTAGTGTAATTGCTTTACGAGGTTTCTCCACCTCCGACGTGTTGTCGAGAAGGAGTTTGAGTATTGTCATGTGCATCTCTAGAGATCGTTGAGCTCGCCTCGTGGAGTAGGAACCCTAAGGTTCCGAACCATGTATATTGTTGTCTCTTGTGCGCTTGTGTGTATTTGTATATCTTGTTAGTATTATTATTGTTATTCCGCTGCGCTAACAAGATTTTAGATGCAAGAATGATTGAATTCCACCGCAAACATGATTAGGGCTATTCACCCGCCTCTAGCCGGCCACCGACGTTCCAACAAGTGGTATCAGAGCTAGGATCTTGTCGAGGACTAACCGCCAACACAAGCACGACAAGATGGCCGGCTACAACCTCCAACCACCAAAATTCGAAGGAGACTTTCAATGGTGGAGAAGAAAAATGGAGGTATATCTCGAAACCGATTTCGATTTCATGTTAATTCTAGAAAATGGTTTTGAAATGCCTAGGAATGAAAGCAATAGGCAAATTGAAAAGGCAAGATGGACCAAGGACCAAATGAAGGATTTCAAGACAAATCTCAAGGTAATCACATTGCTTAGTGATTTGATTCCTAACAATATTTGGTCTAGGCTGGTGAATATAGGGATGCAAAGGAGCTATGACATAAGGTTGTAAAATTCAATGAACATCCCAAATCGGCACAAGTAGAGGAAGTAGCCGAGGAAGAGTGCCCATCAACATCCGGAACCGAGGATGTTGAAGAATTGCCATCCACATTCGAAGATGTGGATGACTTGGTGGAAACCTCCACCTCTAGCATTGAGGGGGAGGAGAGGTCTTCCATCCCGGAACAAGATCAAGAAGAAGTATCTACATCCGGGAGAAGTGAAGATCAAGAGGCATCCACCTCTCTAGGTAACTCATGCATTATAATTAAAGATAAAATTCACATAATATGTTTTGAGTGTACAGAGCAAGGGCACTATAAAAGCAAGTGTCCCAAGAAGGTGAAGAAGGATCAACTGGTACCAAAAGTGAAAGATATTGGTGTCCCCACAATTAGAAGCAAGGAGCACCTTGTGTGTTTCAAATGCCATCTAAAGAGACATTATAGGAGCCAATGTCCTAAGGGGAGGAAGAAAGGCCAAGAAGGGGCATCTCATGTAGGGGGAGTTTCCAAAGCTAACCCTAAGGTAAAATTTAATGCACCTTCAATTTCTAAGGATAATAAGCATGCTAGGAATTATTTTAGCTCTCTTGCAATTATTAATGAAAAGCATGCTAAGAGGAATAAATATGTTTGCCTAGGTGCCAAGCATGTCGATTTATCTAAGGACAAACCTAGACACCATAACTCTAGACCAATTCTTCCTAGGGAGTCCATTAGGAGAATTGAAGAAATTTTAGATATTAATCCCAAGAAGTCTAGGCATATGCCTAGGAAGAGTCCATTCCAAAGAAAGAATGAAAATTCAAAATTGAGAAAATTATAATTAGAAAACCAAGCCTTGAGGTCAAGGCTTGAAAAATTGGGGAAGACCCTAGCAAAAATGACAAAATCATTTAAGGGGTCAAAAAGTCAAAATCTAGGTTCTAGAAAACAAGAAATGTCCAAGGGCAAGAGAGGTTTGGGTCACAAACCTATGTCCTATCACAATGTTCCATTTAATTATGGAACAATATCTAGGTCTAGAAAAACCAAGGCTAATAGGGAAGTTATCCCTAAGACTAGTCATGGTAAGTGTTTAGTGGCTAGGGACTTAAGAAAGCCACTAAGAAGGTCAAAGGAGGAGTCACCTCTAGAGTTGACCTAGGAAAGACCCAAATGACTAAGGTGTCAAAACCAAAATGGGTCATTAGTAAGATATCTAGGGAAGTTATCCCTAGTGAATACCTAGTTAACCTAAGGAGCTCCAATAGGTATTGGGTTCCTAGAAGCATGATCGATTCACGCTAGATGGGTTAGGGTGTGTCAACCCTAAGTGGATGAATAGTTAACCTAGCAATGGTAGAGTTGACACTTTAGGATGTGCCAATGTGGATTGAGAAGATTGAAAATGATTAAGTTGGCATAATTAGGTCTTAGGAGTAATGGTTTGTCATTTTGGGTTTTTGGCACACTAGGGGGATAATGGCATTAAAGTAAAAATAGATTTAATTTTAGAAATGACAATTTGAATTTAACACTTAGGTATTTTATACCTTAGTATCTTATAATTTCCATGCTTTGTTTGCCTTGCCATGTCATGACATCATATTTATTTTTATCATATAAAATGTCATGAACATATTTAGGGTTATTTATATATGTCATGAATGCTTAGATTTCATTCACATACCATGACATCATGATTATATGGCATATGCTTTATTCTTATATCATTATGCTATAATCATCATTCATGCATAAATAAAATGAAATTAAGGACTAAGGCATGATTTGAAGTCCCATGCATAAGGGAATCAAATAATGTTGCCTAGAAATATGCATGAAACCCTAAATAACAAAGACCCCACATCTCACTAATATTTGACTTGTATGTGTTTTACACATGTAGATACAAGTGAGATGGTTAGGAAAAAGGAATTAAAGGTTTTAAAAACATTTCAAAAACATTTTGAAAAACCTTAGTGAAGTCTATATTTTGATAGCAATCACCATTGAATGAGGTGATACAAAGAGGGCTCAATATTGAAGTTTCTCTCAACATTTGAACTTTGTGTCAATCTCACTATTTTGTGGGTAAAATAATTTTCTAATATTTTTCACCCATAATGATTGTAATAAGTAATATACATACAAAATTTCATAATATTTCAACTTATGTATATTTACTTACGAATTTCAGAAATTCATTTATGAAAACCTGAAAACTACATTTTACAGTTATCAGTCGACTGCCATGGATGACGGTCAACTGATGTGGAAAGAAGTCGACTGATCTCTGAGAGAGTTGACTGATACTGCTAATTTCGGGTAAACCTTGGTTGTTAGGCCCATGTTCAGCTATGTTTGGTCCCCTAACCACTCCTAACCCTAGGACATGCTATGGAGAGCATTAGAAAGGGTGGAAATCTATTGGATATGGATTAGGAGAAGTGTTTAGGGTGAGTATCAATTTTAAGGTGGATGAGAGTTCATTGTTGAACTTTGCCTTAATTTTGAATGTTCCTATTGGCTTAGGGACTCTCCAAGGACATTGTTGGTGCAATGGTCAAGGGGGAGCAAACCTTTAGGGGGAGGTATCCATCATGGGAAGATGGATGTGCCTTTTTCCTCATTGGAGGAAAATTTGGGATTGCCTCTCTTAAGTGATATGGGACTTATCACTAGAAAGATTGTAGGCATGTGTTCCTCCAAGGGAGAGATTGTAAGATCTCATTGGGATATGAGACATTCATACCCTTGGGGAGGACCTTTTTGATGTATGTCAAAAAGGAGGAGAAGTTACCAATTGGGATATTTGGAATTCTCATTGGGATGTGAGATTGCCAATTGGGGATAATTGGTAGACTTGGGTTTGAGGTTTTGTCAAACATCAAAAAGGGGGAGATTGTTGGTGCAATCGGCTCGGACTCGAGTTTGACTCGAACTGTATTTTGATGTTAAACAAAACGCATGACATGGGATTGTTATGGGAAGTCCAATATGGGTTGGCCACGTAAATCAAAGTGTGTAGCCTTGGTGGTGAAAAGTCCAAGCATGGGGCTCGGTGTTGGGAAAATCCAAGCATAGGGCTTGGTGTTGGAAAGTCCAACATGGGTTGGCCACGTAAGTCCAAGTGTGTAACCTTGGCGGTGAAAGTCCAAGAATGGGGCTTGGCATGGAAAACCCAAGCATGAGGCTTGGTGTGGGAAGTCTTGAGGACTTGGCAAGTTTACTAAGCTCGGGGTCCTTGAGTCGGTGAAGGATGGCATTGCGAAGCCATGTGCTTGGTGCATCCGAGGGACCACCGGACGGGGAGTGAATGGAGTGAGGCCCAAGGGAAGCATACTTCGAGGGCAAGAGATGCGAAGGATGACATTGCGAAGCCATTCGCTTGGTGCACTCGAGGGACGTAGGCCGAAGGAAGAGAGCTTTGGTGGGGAACTCCATGAGAGGAGGAGGTGGACTTGTCAACTAGCTAAGACTGAGTGTCGGAGGGTCAAACGTGGTGTTTGAGGGTTTACTCGATGGTAGGATGCTCAAACAACTTGGTTTTTGAGGTTTTACCCGACCGAGTTTGGTGACCAAGTTACGGTGAATAGTCATTTGCCAAGGGAGGCGTTATTGGCTGGACCGGTCGGTGATGAAGGCATCAGTCGACTAGTCGCGGTGAATTCGGGCATAGAACACTTTCCAGTCGAGTGATCACGGAGAGGACTCGACTGATGGGATCATCAGTCGACTGATGGGCATGATCAGTCGACTGATGATGGATCCGTTGGAACTTTGCCAGCATGGATCAATTCGTTGTGAGACAACAACTACAGGACCAGTCGACTGATGGTCACGATTAGTCAACTGATGGGCGCAGAATCAGCTCGATGCAGGTTATAAATGGAGCTCGAGATGGAGGATTTTGCCAAGACTTTTGGGGAGATTTTGGAGGAGAATTGCTGCTGCATTCCAGACCTTCAAGAGCAATCCAAAGCAAGCAACAAGCAAGTGTTCAAAACGAAGTTTGTAAAGTGTTCTTTACTTGTATTTCTTCTTGTATTTGTATTTTCTTGTATTACTTAGTGTAATTGCTTGTACGAGGTTTCTCCACCTCCAACGTGTTGTCGAGAAGGAGTTCGAGTATTGTCGTGTGCATCTCTAGAGCTCATTGAGCTCGCCCCGTGGAGTAGGTGTTAGGGCAATCTCTTGCCGTAATATGGTTTTAATGGTGTGGCAAAAGGTTTAAGTTAGTTTGATATGTTGATGTGATATGTGCGTTGAAGTCGTGCAGGACTTAGTAATTCGCACATGGAGCCGTGGCAAGTTTCACATCTCATGACTCGTGCCTTGAGTCGGTGAAGGATAGCTTTGTGGAAGCCGTGCGCTTGGAGCATCCGAGGGACCGCCGGACGAGAAGCTTGGAGTGAAGCCGGAGGAAGTAGACTTCGAGGCAAGAGACGCGAAGGAGCATTGCAGAGCCGTGCGCCTGATGCTGCTGAGGGACGTGGCCGAGAACGAAGAGAACTTCGAAGGTGAGGGACTCCGAGAGATGAGAGTGAGCGATTGTAACCCGGGGAAGGGTAGCTCTTAGGTGAAACTTGGCCATTTGGCCAAGTGTCGGATGGGTTTTCGAGCACCGCCGATCATTGCCATGTCATGGCGGGCTAACTCCGGTCGAGTGAGTTCGGTGGTATACGATCGATCGGATTGTGGCCAGCCGATGACGCATACGTGGGCGTCGGCCGATCGCAGACATCGGGCGATCACGGCCGAAGGCGTGAGCCGATCGATCAATAGGGTTTCGCCATTAGAACCGTTCGTAGCCGATCGGCGCCGATTAGGAGGCCGATCGGATGAGGTCCATCACGATCGCCAAGAGTTCCGTTGGACTACAGCGATCCGACGTGTTCGAGGCCGCCAAAGGGAGGGTGTAAGCCTTTGAGAGGCTAATGCTTATGCTCCAAGTGATCTTCCTAGTGCCCCACAAGCTCTAAACTCTTCTTACTCGCTTTTACTCTATTCTATTTGTAAGAAGAGTGATCTTGATTGTAAAGGTTACCTCCACCTAGCTTGGTGCAAAGGAGAGACCATTTAGTGGATTGGTTAAGCGGAGTGATTCACCGAGGACGAATCGAGGATCGTGGATTAGCGGCGTAGCCGTGAACCACGTTACATTCTTTGTTAGCGTTTGTTTTCTCGTATTTCTATTTGCTTGTCTTTATTAGTCTTCCGCTTGCGCTAATTAGTTTTATAGACGAGCAAATACCGGCATCCAAACGAAAAGGGCTATTCACCCTCCTCTAGCCGGCCAACCGATCCCCTACAAGTGGTATCAGAGCCGAGGAAAGCTTATCGAGGACTAACCGCCACAACAAGCAACTTTCAAAATGGCCGGCTCCAACATCCATCCTCCGAAGTTTGAAGGAGAATTCGCTTGGTGGAAGAAGCGAATGGAGGTATTTTTTGAAACGGATTTTGACATTATGATTACAATGGAATCCGGTTTCGTTTTGCCTAGGGATGAAGAGGGGAAGCCAATAGAGAAATCTAGGTGGACCAAAAGGCAAAGGGAAGAGCACCTTGCAAATTCAAAAGCCAAGCATCATCTCTTCAATGTGCTCCCCCAACAAGAAATCAACCGAATAGGAGAATGCCTAAGCGCCAAGGAGATGTGGGAGAAGCTAATTGAGCTTCATGAAGGCACATCCGAGGCAAAGCTAGCAAGGAGAGATCTCCTCCGCTCCCAACTATCCAACATCAAATTAGAAAAGGGAGAAAAGGTAATTTCTTTGCATTCTAGATTCAAAGAAATTTTAAATGGACTAACAAGTGTAGGTGAGAAGCTATCAAACCGGGACATGCTCATGAAGGCTATAGATGCCTTTCCCCGGTCCTCAAAGTGGAGCTCCATGGTGGATTCGTTCTACATCTCCAAGAACTTGGAAGTAAGTAACCTTGGAGGAATTTTTCTCAACAATGGAGCTCCATGAAACTAGGCTTGAGGGAATACAAGAGGAGCCTAGAATTCAACCCTCAAGAGGAGTAGCATTGTTGGCAAATAAGGGGAAGAAGAAGATGGAAATCACCTCCTCCTCCGATGACGAAGCATCTTCCTCCTCCTCCATGGATAGCACCGAAGAAGCCTACATGGTAAGGAAGGTGAGGCGTGTATTTAAGAATTTTAGATTTGATAAATCTAATGATAGGAATAGAAGACCAAGGGGGAAGGTCATATGCTATAATTGCCAAGGAGAGGGACACATAAGGGACAATTGTCCCCTCCTAAACAAAAGCAAAGAAGAGAAGAAAAAGAAAGAAGAGAAGAGGAAGAAGAAGAAGGGGAGCAAGAGAAAAGAAGAAGAAAAGAAGGCAAAAGAAAAGGGGAAGGCCAAAGCATTCAAGGCCAAGACATGGGATGATCCTTCCTCATCCTCCTCATCATCATCAGATGAGGAGAATGCCTTTGTCACCAATTTGGCCTTGATGGCGTTTGATGACTTGGATTGCTCTTCCTCCGAAAATGAATGATCAAGCTCAAGAGGAGAGAGCTCAAGTGAAGGGGGAGCTTCTACATCCTCCTCATCCGAAGAAGAAGAAGAAGATATGGAAACTATGGTAATGAAAGATTCTCCTAAGAAAATAGTTTCCATAATTTCTAGTTTAACTAAGGACTTATTTGGAATGAAAAAGAAAAATAAAAGCATGCTTAATCAAATTAAGGCTTTGGAATATAAGCTAGAAAATGCATGTTTAAATAATAATGATACCTCTTCTTGCCATGATGATGCATGCTCACATGATTATATGCCTTTGGATGTTAATGATGCATGCATAGAGGAAAATAGGGCATTAAGGGAAAAGGTAGATTATTTAACCAAAGCCCTAGAAAAATTCACAATTGGCTCCAACACCTTAAAAATGATCTTAGGGAGCCAAAGAGCTAGTTTCAACAAGAAAGGCCTAGGATACAAAGAAAAGAAAAATGAAAAGGCCTATAAATGTCTAATAGCTAGGGGACAAGATAAAAAGAAAGTAATTGCTAGGAAATGGATCCCCAAGGAGTATTTAGTGAACCCAATAGGAAAGAATTTATTTTGGGTTCCAAAATCCATCCTTAAGGGTTAGAATAACCCTAGGGTAGTCAACCACATGGTCCTAACCTATATCATATTTTGGTTGACTTAGGATGACGGGACAACTTTTTTTTGATAGTGTTGGGTGATGATAACGTGCCCATAAATAGGTAATAATGCTTAAATCATGATGATTAATGTAATTGCTATGTATGTTTTAAATCATGATTTATGATTTTGATATTTGGCATGTTATCATGAGAAATAGGGTTGAATCATGCTTTAGGTGATACTTTGTTTATTACCATGATATAATACCTAATGCATGGTTATAATTTGATGAAAACATGTATTTCATGATCATAATATAGAATTAATTGATATATGTCATTATGATCATGTAGGATGTTAGGTTGATACTTAACCTTGATAGAATTGCATGAATATATTGGTTAAGTATATACAAATACCCCCTAGGATACATCTCACACTCACTATAGGCTACCTTGATTGCAAACTTAGCATGGGTGAGATGTTAGGATGATACAAATGTCCACTAATGCCTATGGCATTTAGATGGTCATTTAAAGAATCAACATAGCAATAATAGACCAATCATGGGGAAGGCTTATGTTTAATTCATAGACATATTGCCCAAAGATAATGGTTGGATATTTCATATGTTTTCAAAACAATTTCTTACCTTAAAATACATGTATTCATGTTTTGAAACAATTGGATGCAAAACTAGGTAGCTAACTTGATACTAGAATGATCAAAAACCTAGTGGTTTTTAGAGCTTTTGGATTTTTGACAAAAACAAGAAAATATTATGAGTTTTCATGAAAAACTATTTTTCATTGATAGATATACTTAAAATAAATATGTTCCCCAAATTTCATGATTTTTTGAATTTTCTGGAATTTATAATGCATTTCTGAAATTCGTCCAGAAAATCAAAATTGATTCTTTGTGCCGGTCATTGCCATCTTGATAGCGATCGTGGTAGCTAAATCAGAACATTGAAGGCCGAATTCAGTTTGTAAACCCACAAGTGGTACCCAATTTTAAATCAACTTGTCATATTTTCCCTCTTTATACTTGATGTCATGAGCTTATAACTTAGTGTTAATCTTTTTGATGGTGTCAAAGGGGGAGAAATAAGTATGTTTAAGTTAATTACTTTAGGGGGAGAAATATATTTTAGGGGGAGAAATATATGATAGGGGGAGAAAATTTGCATAGAGAGTTTCATGGATTAAGGGGGAGTTGCATGTTGCTATATCATGTTTATCTTTACATGCTTTCTTACCTTAGAATTTATATCAAATATTTTTACCTAACTTAAACGGATTGCCACACATCAAAAAGGGGGAGATTGTTAGGGCAATCTCTTGCCGTAATATGGTTTTGATGGTGTGGCAAAGGGTTTAAGTTAGTTTGATATGTTGATGTGATATGTGCGTTGAAGTCGTGCAGGACTTAGTAATTCGCACATGGAGCCGTGGCGAGTTTCACATCTCATGACTCATGCCTTGAGTCGGTGAAGGATAGCTTTGCGGAAGCCGTGCGCTTGGAGCATCCGAGGGACCGCCGGACGAGAAGCTTGGAGTGAAGCCGGAGGAAGTAGACTTCGAGGCAAGAGACGCGAAGGAGCATTGCAGAGCCGCTCGCTGATCTTTGCCGAGGGAGCGTGGTGAGAACGAAGAGAACTTCAAGGTGAGGACTCAGAGAGATGAGAGTGAGCGATTGTAACCCGGGAAGGGTAGCTCTTAGGTGAAACTTGGCCATTTGGCCAAGTGTCGGATGGGTTTCACACCCGATCGCCATGTCATGGCGGCGGCGATCGCTCGAAGTCGAGTGAGTTTGGATCGGTATACGATCGATCGGATTGTGCGCGCAAATGATCGGCGTCATGATATGGGCCGATCGGCCAAGGCGCAATGATCGATCAATAGGGTTTCGCCAGAACCGTTCGTAGCCGATCGCGGCCGATTGACTAGGGAGCCGATCGATGAGGTCCATCACGATCGCCAAGAGTTCCGCTGGACTACACGATCCAACGTGTTCGGAGGGATCGCCAACGATGGCGCCAACGGAAGAAAACAAGGAGGTGTAAGCCTTTGAGAGGCTAATGCTTATGCTCCAAGTGATCTTCCTAGTGCCCCACAAGCTCTAAACTCTTCTTACTCGCTTTTACTCTATTCTATTTGTAAGAAGAGTGATCTTGATTGTAAAGGTTACCTCCACCTAGCTTGGTGCAAAGGAGAGACCATTTAGTGGATTGGTTAAGCGGAGTGATTCACCGAGGACGAATCGAGGATCGTGGATTAGCGGCGTAGCCGTGAACCACGTTACATTCTTTGTTAGCGTTTGTTTTCTCGTATTTCTATTTGCTTGTCTTTATTAGTCTTCCGCTTGCGCTAATTAGTTTTGTAGACGAGCAAATACCGGCATCCAAACGAAAAGGGCTATTCACCCCCCTCTAGCCGGCCAACCGATCCCCTACAGTAGGAACCCTAAGGTTCCGAACCATGTATATTGTTGTCTCTTGTGTGCTTGTGTGTATTTGTATATCTTGTTAGTATTATTATTGTTATTCCGCTACGTTAACAAGATTGTAGACACAAGAACGATTGAATTCCATCGCAAATGCGAGTAGGGCTATTCACCCCCTCTAGTCGGCCACCGACGTTCCAATAGTACAACCATAAGACGATTGCCTTAGGACACCTCTCATATATTACTAACAAACTCCCACTTGGCCTAATGTCAATCGCCACGGTACCCGATACTATAAGCTCTAACATGACCCTCAAACTTACTTTGAGGTAAGGCCTTAGTTAAAGGGTCTGCTAAGTTCCTTTCAGTGGGAATCTTCCCGATTTGTATTTCCTTCCTACTGATGATCTCTCTGATCAAATGATAGTGGCGAAGCACATGTTTGGATCGTTGATGAGACCACATCAAGTTCAGAGATGAACTTCTTGATCCAAACTGCTTCCTTTACTGCTTCCGAAGCTACAATGTATTCTGTCTCAGTGGCAGAATCCGCTATAGTGTCTTGCTTGGAACTTTTCCAACTTATTGCGCTTCCATTCAAGGTAAATACGTAACTAGACTAAGACCTAGAATCATCCCTATCTGTCTGGAAGCTGACATCCGTATACCCGCATATTACCATATCACCCTCTCCATATATTAGGAACACATCCTTAGTTCTTCTTAAGTACTTAAGGATTGTCTTAACAACCACCCAATGATCCATTCCTGGATCAGATTGGTATATGCTCGTGACACTCAGAGCATACGATACATTGGGCCTCGTACATAACATGACATACATGATAGATCCTATTGTGGATGCATAGAGAATCTTACTCATGCAAATCCTCTCGTCTTTTGTGCATGGACACATAAACTTCAAAAGGTGTATCCCATGCCTGATGAGAAGGAAACCTTTCTTGGATTCTAACATGCTAAATCTCTTTAGCACTCGGTCTATATATGTAGACTGCGAAAGACCAAGCAACCGTTTCGATCTATCTCTATAGATCTTGATCCCGAGGATGTAGGTCGTTTCTCCCAGGTCTTTCATGGAGAATATTTTGGATAACCAAATTTTAATTGACTATAAGACAAATATATCATTTCCTATAAGTAATATGTTAGGGATCGTTTGAAGGCTAGAGGGGGGGGTGAATAGCGCTTTTCGTTTCTACAAGAGTAATTAGCGGAAGCAAACACAAATAATATATGTAAAAACAAAAAGACAATGCTAACAAAGCCTTTACGTGGTTCGGAGATAACGCTCCTACTCCATGGCGATCCTTAAGGTGGATCAACCCAAGCAATTTCACTAAGAAGCTTTCTCTTTACAAAGACCTCCTCTTCTTACAAAAGATGACAATTAAGATTTGAGAGGAGATTAATACACTTAGAAAGCTTGGAAAACTTGTAGGAGCTTAGAAGAAAGATCAGAATGTAAGCATTAGCCCCTTCTTGCTCCCCTTGGGCTCTTTTTATAGGAAAGAGCCTCTTTTTCCCGTTGAAGGTCTATCAGTCGACTGATGACTTACATCAGTCGACTGCCGCCGATTCTAACGGCTTCTGAACAGCCGGATTTGCGGGATTTGCCGTCGTCGCCATCGCAGGAAGACTATCGATCGGCCCCCGATGGCGATTCGGTAATCGCCTAAATAGCCGTGGCGATCGGCTACGGCGATATTTATGGCGGTCGGCGCCAATAATGGCCGATCGCGCCGGCTTGTATCTTCGCGATAGTCGAGTCGTCACCGGTTCGGCCGGATAACCCCCAGTCGACTGATAACAGCCTTCCAAACTCTAATGCTGTATTTTAAGGGCCAGTTCGACCGACACTATGTTCCAGTCGACTGGCACACTCCAAGTATGACTAATTCATACTTGAAAACATAACCTAAGCCTAGACTTAACCTTCTAGCTTCTCCATCAGCCTTGCGCCTCTAGGATTTCTCTGAGTCCACGACTCCATCCATGCGCTTGCCTTCAAAAGCTTCCTTCGGTTTCGTCATGCTTTGGGTTTCTTCTTTGCCAAAGTACGCTTGGACTTTACGCCGCCAAGACTACATGCTTGGACTTATGCCGCCAAGACTTTCCTTTGGTCTTCCTTTTCCAAGGACTGCTTGGACTTTACGCCGCCAAGACTACATGCTTGGACTTATGCTGCCAAGACCTTTCCTTGACTTCTCTTTGCCAAGATCACACTTGGACTTGTCTTTTACCAAGTCTTCATACTTGGATTTTCCTGTCACTTAAACATGTATACAATTAGATCACAAAACATTGCCTAACTTAGATGATTATCCAAACATCAAAATATATATAAATGCTTGGGGCATTGTTGCACCAATAATCTCCCCCTTTTTGATGTTTGGCAATCATTTAAGTTAGGTCTTTAACACATAAACATATTTCAATATGAATTCTAACTTAAATATCCCTTCTCCCCCTTTGACATACAACAAAAAGAGAGGAGGTTATCCAATAAGTGCAGGAAAGAATTATAATTGACACATCTTGAACAAAGGTATAAAATTGATATGAAGCTCCCCCTAAATCCAAGACATGTTTCATGATGTGTAATTAACATGTTAAACAAAACATAAGCAATAGAATAGGCAAATATGTCCTAGCCTTGCACCAACAATTATATAAATAAGGGATGTAGCTCTCCCTAAACCAGTGCACCAAGAAAATCCGCTTTTCCATACAAGGTATCATGTATATACTGTGGAAATTGTATAATGTCCAAAATTGAACCTTTTAACCGATGAAAAACCGCTTTCCATTCCAAGCGGTGACAGGTTCGATTGGAATAAGCGTGATCAATCTGGACCATAGCGATCGGCCAATAATGACGATCGGTGATATCAGACAAATCTGAATTTTGAGTTTTTCAGTCAAGGTTTGAAAATGCGTAGAAAATTACGTGGGTGTCCAAAAATCACGAAACTTGGCATACACATTTTATTCGACTAATATAACATATGAAAAATATTAGATGAAAAACATGTTCATCAAATTAATGGATTGATACGATATTTAAAATAACAAAATTATGACGCAAAAAGTGTAATTGTATCGTATCAATATTCATAACTTCGTACTATATGCTCAACTTCTAAACTTGACAAACAACAAATTGTAGGCACTAATAGAAGTGAATAAAAAAAACACAATTTCATTTCATCAATCAAAAGTCATTACATAAGTAGGAGTTTATGCCGTACATACGGCCAAAAAGAAAATAACAAAGAAAACAAGTGAGCTAACGATCGTCGTCCTCAACATCCATCGGTGCCAATGATGAACCATCGTGAGGTGGGTGTCCAGGTGCAGCAGGGCGAAGAATCGCCAAGATGTCCTGCTGCTGCCGATGCACCTCTCTCACGAGGGAGAGGAGCTCCTGATGCTCTAGGCGCAGCTCCTCAAAATGTGTGTCCACCCGCTCCGCAAAAGCATCGAAGCGGGCACTGAGGGATGTGTCTGGTAGAGCGACGCTGCAGCAGTCTCCCCTGCATCAGTCCCCTCAGCAACACCTGCAGCACCACCCTCAGCAACTCCTTCCGCAGCGGCATCCTCTGGTGCCGGAGCGGCACCTGCTACCCGCCGTGCTAGGTCCCAGAAGATGGATCCTTTGTCGGCCTTCAGGCCCGCCAATGAGAAACTCCGTCGAGTCATCTGATCATATTTCCTATTCATGACTTTAATGACTCCTATATTCACATCAATGCCTACAGAGCTGAGCCATTGAGTGAGGACATTTCCAAATGGTATGTGAATCTTCCCATTGTTTGGCCTTATGAAATGAATGATGCATTGGAAGGTATTGAGACCAATGTTAATGTCTAAGTATTGACGAAAGAAATGCATGAGAAGTAGGTGTGGAGGGCGAACCAAGGCCAAACCACGGGTAACTATGGGGAGAAGACAATGAGCAACGACCTTATAAAGGACATTGTCAGAGGCAGACAGTTCTTGTGATTGAAATAAATTGGTGTTCAAAGGTCGAGGATAATGATAGAAGGTGTCATGAAGGGAATCTAAAGAAATCTCCTCAAAGGGAGATGGAAGAGGTTCACTCCAAGATGGATATAGAGTGAAATCATTCTCGGAAGGAAGACATCCGAGAAAATCGGTCGATCTGAGAATTTGAAATCCGGATCGCGAGCAAGCCTTGAGTCCGGTATCTCAGCCCATCTCCAACCGGTCGTAGGTTGTTGAAAAATTCAGAGAGAAGGGTGATATTTACGTGATGTTCACAGAAAACTAAGGACTCAAGGTTGTAATGTTGGATGATTTGAACAATGTCGAAACAGTAGTCTTTAAGAAACTTGGAATCCATTCATCTAGGTGGAATAAGTTGGAATTTGTTTTTATGAAAAGCACTTTCAAGGGCGGAATTTGGAAATCGAGGATCAACAGAGGGTTGAGGTGTGACCCTCATTGGTCGGAGGTGCCCGGGTGCGCTTAGTAGCAAAGTGCTTAATTCTAAATGGGTGAAAATACAACACAAAAAAAAAAAATATGCACAATGTAGGTTGATGATGCATGAACAGAGACAACAAGACAAGCATGGGTTAGTGAAATACAATCATAGGAAAAAAAAACAAAAACATTGATCATGAATGAAAATATACCTAGGCGGCATGGTGAACAAAGATCGATCTTGGGACCACGGAACCCTAAGCCGAGGATTTGGAAACTAGACGCGAACGGAGTGACAAGAGAAGGTCCTCGAGTTGGAGAGCACTCCAAATGGGATCACGTGTCGATGAAGTCGCCGGAAAACAAAGGAGAACGGCTAAGAGGTGCGGTGGAAGGTCGTCGGAAGAGGAAAAGACGAGAGAAATCGAGAGGTTCTGGCGAGTCGAACCGGTGGAAAGCCCTAAAATCGCGACACGGATCGGGCCGTTAGTTAGTCGGCAATGAACTAATGGTGATCGGTCGAAGGCGATCACATACGAATGATTACATGCAGACGTCGGCCGATCGCCATAAATGGCGATCAGATGGTTATCGAATCGACCCGATGATACGAATGATTACATGCAGCGTCGATCGCTGCCATAAATGGCGGTCGATGATAACGAACCGGTAAGCCGGTTCGATATCGGCGTATCGATCGAATCAGGCGTATCGTCGATAGCCTTTTGGCGGTTAAAAATTCATAATTAATTCAATAAAGATCAAAAAATCACGAAATTTTGTGGGTAATATTGTTAGATCATTTCCTATCAAGGAAAAATTATTTTAAGATTATATTACCTCTAGATTTTGATATTGACACAATCTTGAGATTTTGCAAAAGTTATGATATTTTTGCAAAACTTTGTATCACTTTGGCTTATCAATAGGAAATTGTTTCTCAAGGTTTGATAGACATAGTTTATATTTTATTTTATTTGACATTTCCAATCATATTCTTGGAGCTATATGCACATTAATTGTACATAGGCCTTCCCAATGATTGGTTTAATGAAGGATTAATGTTTCTAGATGACACTTTGGTTCATAGTAATGCATCATAACAAGCATGATGAACCAAGTGCATCTTCCTAATATCTCACATGTTGTCTAGGTGGCTCAATACAAAAATCATGGTTTCCTAAGTGTTTTGTGAGATGGTTAAAGGTATAAGTCCTAGTATTTCTATAGAATCATGCAAGACTACACTTCTATTCTACAAAGCACATCCCAAGTTCTCTCCTAAGTGATGAAAATTCTATTTCGGGGAGAGGCTTGGTAAAGATGTCGGCTAGGTTGGACTTAGATTCAATGTAATTAAGCTCAATGTCCCCCTTAGCCACATGGTCTCTAATGAAGTGATGTTTCACTTCAATGTGCTTGGTCCTAGAGTGATGCACCGAATTTTTGGTCAAGTTAATGGTGCTCACATTATCACAAAGTACTTTCATGTTGGAGTAAGTTAGCTCATAATCTTCTAAGGTATGTTTCATCCATAATAGTTGAGCTACACAACCACCCATAGCAACATATTCGGCCTCGGTGGTGGATAAAGCAACACAAGGTTGCTTCCTACTACTCCAACTCACTAGGGAGGACCCAAGGAATTGGCATCCACCACTAGTACTCTTCCGATCCAATTTGCAACCGGCATAATCGGAATTGGTGTACCCAATTAAATCAAAACACCTAGTCCTAGGGTACCATAGACCTACATTTAGTGTGCCCTTTACATATCTTAAAATTCTTTTAACGACAACTAAATGAGATTCCTTAGCACATGATTGATACCTAGCACACATACTAACAGCAAATAATATGTCGGGTCTACTAGCGGTTAAATACAAGAGGCTACCAATCATGCTCCTATAAAGGGTAAGATCTATTTGTTTTCCTTCACTATCACTATCTATTTTGGTATTGGTTGCCATTGGAGTTGACACTACCTTAGCATTTTCTAAACTAAATTTCTTAATCATTTCCTTAGCATATTTGGTTTGATAAATGTAAATTCCTTCACTAGTTTGTTTAACTTGCAAACCTAGGAAGAAATTTAATTCTCCAACTAGACTCATCTCAAACTCTTTTTCCATATTTTGAATAAAGTCTTCAAGAAGCTCATCATTTGTTGACCCAAAGATAATGTCATCAACATATACTTGGGCTACAAAAATGTCCTTAGATGTTGACTTTATAAAGAGAGTTTGATCTATACTACCCCTTCTAAAATCCTTAGAGATTAGGAAAGTTGACAATCTTTCATACCAAGCCCGGGGAGCTTGTTTCAAACCATATAAGGCTTTCCTAAGTTTGTATACATGGTTTGGGTAGTCCATATTTTCAAACCCGGGAGGTTGTTCTACATACACCTCTTCCTTAATAAACCCATTTAGGAATGCCGATTTGACATCCATTTGATGGAGTTTGAAACCCATATAGGAGGCATATGCTAAAAGTATTCTAATGGACTCTAATCTAGCAACCGGGGCATATGTTTCATCATAATCAAGTCCTTCAACTTGATTAAAACCCCTTGCAACTAATCGTGCTTTATTTCTAGTGATATTCCCTTGGTCATCTAGTTTGTTCCTAAAGACCCATCTTGTAGTAATAATAGTGTTTTCACTTGGTCTAGGAACTAACTCCCACACTTGACTCCTATCAAATTGAGCCAATTCATCTTGCATTGCTAAGATCCAATCCGGATCAAGTAATGCATCTTTAATGTTGTTGGGCTCAATTTGAGAAATTAGAGCTATATGACTAGTGGGGTCCCTATGGAATGACCTAGTCCTAACTCCTTGAGATAATTCACCCACAATTTGATCTAATGGGTGACTTTGATGAACTCTTATGGTTCTAGGAGGTGTATCAAGTTGAGTTTGATCATGATTTACTTCAATTCTATGTTCATTATCGGAATCATCCCTTACTTCCCTTTGATCCAATCCTCCCCCTTGATTATTACCCCCTAAGTTTAAATCTTGAAATTGTTTGGTAATTTCTTGATTTTCATTATTTATGTCATCATCAATAGGGGATTTTCTAGGGTATGTATTTGAAGTTTCATCAAATTGAACATTTGAAGATTCTTCAATCTTTTGAGTCCTTTTATTGTAAACTCTATATCCTACACTAGTGGATGAGTATCCAACTAGGATTCCCTCATCCGCTTTGGACTCAAATTTACTTAGGTTGTCTTTGGTATTTAAGATATAGACTTTACATCCAAAGACCTTAAAATAATGAATTGTTAGAATTGTACCATTCCACAATTCAAATGGAGTTTTTCCTAAAAACCTATGAATTAATACCCTATTTTGGATATAGCAAGCGGTATTAACCACTTCCGCCCACAAGTAGCTAGGTAAGGAATATGCATTAAGCATTGTCCTAGCCGCTTCTTGTAGGGCACAATTTTTTCTTTCCACAACCCCATTTTGTTGGGGTGTTCTAGGACAAGAAAATTCATGCATGTACCCTTGTTCTAAGCAAAAAGTTGAAAAGTTAGAATTCTCAAACTCTCCACCATGATCACTACGGATCCGGTTGATTTTGAGTTTTCTTTCATTTTCTACTCTTTTGCTAAATCCTATGATTATTTCTAAGGTTTCATCCTTATTTTTCAAGAAAAACACCCAAGTAAACCTAGAAAAATCATCTACTATTACCAAGCAATATTTACTACCAATTATAGATGGGGTACTATGGCAATCAAATAAATCCATATGTAGTAATTCTAATGGTAAAGCGGTACTAAGTAAATTTTTACCTTTGTGTGATGTTTTTGATTGTTTCCCTTCTTGACAAGCATCACACATCTTGTCCTTGAGATATTTGACTCTAGGCAATCCTTTGACTAGCTTCAATTTTGCTATTTTGGCTATATTCTTCATGTTTATGTGACCTAGTCTCCTATGCCAAAGCCAACTTTCTTCCTCTTTTGCAATAAGACACTTAGTGGAAGGATTAGTAGCATAAGATAAATCAACATAATATATATTTGATTTTCTAAAGCCTACTAACATGCAATCATTTATAGTTTTGTGTCTTATAAAGCATTTTGAGGAATCAAACTTAACATCAAAATTTGCATCACATAATTGGCTTACACTAAGTAAGTTAAATTTCATATTTTTAACTAATAAAACTTTATGAATAGAAAGATTGGGAGATACCTCAATGGTGCCCTTTCCTAAAATTTTAAGTTTGCCGCTATTACCAAAAGACACTTTTCCTTGGCTAGTGTGGTTGATAGTGGAGAATTTTCTCTCATCCCCGGTCATATGCTTTGAGCACCCACTATCAACTATCCACAAGCTTGGATCTTCTACCTATGTCACATGAAAAACACAATCCTTAGGTACCCAAATCTTAGGACCACTAGCATTAATTATAAATTTCTTTGGTACCCATGCTTTTCTCCCCTTGCTTTTAATCATGGATTTTCTACTAACTAGGGATGCAAATGCTACCTCTTTCTCCTTAGGTCTATATCCTAAACCGGCCTTATTGTAAATTGCCCTTTGGTCCTTAATAATCATATCTAGATATTTGGAACCATTAGTGAACTTTTCTAGGCATGTTCTTAATTTACTTATTTCTTTTCTTAACTCATCATTTTCATCCCTAAGAGTACAATCATCATCACTAGATGATTTATCACATGATGCATCTATATTCTTAAATGATTTGATTTCTAATTTTAGATCCTTAATCCTAGTTTTTGATCTATTTAAAGCATTTTGTAAACATGCAATAGTCTTATAAAGTAAATCTACTTTGGGTGAGTCATTTACCTCATCATCATCACTTGATGATGATTCATCACTTGAAGAGGAAGAAGACTCCTCGCTTGAGCTTCCGGTTTCTTCCAATGCCATGAGGGCTAAGTTCCGGGTTGAATGGCAAACTTCTTCATCGTCGGTAGACTCCTCCATACTTAGAGTGTCCCACGTTTGTGCCAACATCGCCTCCTTCTTCTTCTTTTCCTTCTTCTTCTTATCCTTCTCTCCTTTTCTTTGGTTCCTTTATATGCCCTTTCTTGTTGCAACCAAAACACGCCATCACGTTAGAAATAGAATTTGAATTGTTAGAAGATTTACCTCTTGAGGATTGAAACATCCTCTTCACATCTTTCTTGGTGAGCCTCCTTGACTTCCCACCAAATTTCTTGACGTAGTGTGCTACCTCACTTGCCGACAACTCATCCTCACTACTTGATGAGTCCTCCTCGGATTCGGATGAGGAAGACACCTCCTTCTTTTCCTTTTTCTTCTTCTCCTTCTTTCCTACAACAAGAGCTATACCCTTCTCTTTGGATGAAGTGTTAGCTTGTTCATGCAATTGAAATTCACAAAATAACTCATCTAATTTAACTAATGAAAGATCCTAGAGACCTTATAGGCATCTACCATTGAGGCCCATAAGGTGGTCCTAGGAAGGCTTGTAGTACATACCTCACAAGGTCTCGGTTGTCGACCTTTTCACCTATAACGTGTAGTCCATTGACTACCTCCTTGAAGCGCCCGTGCATTTGGCTCACCGTTTCATTTGTCTTCATAGTGAAGCTTTGGAGTTGGCCAATCAAAAGATCCCTCTTGGCCCTTCTTGTCTCTTTGGATCCTTCGTTGAGTTCGATGAGCTTCTCCCAAAGCTCTTTTGTGGAGTTGAATGGCCCGACCTTAGATAGTTGCTCCTTGGATAGACCACATTGAAGTGTGGTCGTTGCTTTTGCATTCGCTTGTGCTTTCTTGGCCATCTCTCTTGTCCAATCCTTTGTCGGTAGTGGTGCTCCGAATTCGTCGACCGGCTTCTCAAAACCATCTACAATACTAAACCAATTTTCAATATCGTTCATTAAATAATACTCCATCCTACCTTTCCAATATCCAAAATCGTTGCCGTCGAAGAACGGAGGCCTCGCCGTGCTATACCCCTCTTGAAATGTCATCTTTGCTCCGGTTGATTGCTAGATCTTCCTATGTGATCCGGGCTCTGATACCACTTGTTAGGGATCGTTTGAAGGCTAGAGGGGGGGTGAATAGCGCTTTTCATTTCTACAAGAGTAATTAGCGGAAGCAAACACAAATAATATATGTAAAAACAAAAAGACAATGCTAACAAAGCCTTTACGTGGTTCGGAGATAACGCTCCTACTCCACGGCGATCCTTAAGGTGGATCAACCCAAGCAATTTCACTAAGAAGCTTTCTCTTTACAAAGACCTCCTCTTCTTACAAAAGATGACAATTAAGATTTGAGAGGAGATTAATACACTTAGAAAGCTTGGAAAACTTGTAGGAGCTTAGAAGAAAGATCAGAATGTAAGCATTAGCCCCTTCTTGCTCCCCTTGGGCTCTTTTTATAGGAAAGAGCCTCTTTTTCCCGTTGAAGGTCTATCGACCGATGACTTACATCGACCATCGCCGATTCTAACGGCTCGAAGCAGACGATTTGCGGGATTTGCGTCGTCATTGCTAACGGAAGACTATCGATCGGCCAGCGATGGCGATTCGGT
This sequence comes from Wurfbainia villosa, assembly GCA_025175895.1. NCBI lineage: Eukaryota > Viridiplantae > Streptophyta > Magnoliopsida > Zingiberales > Zingiberaceae > Wurfbainia > Wurfbainia villosa. The sequence continues at coordinate 41,833,989 of CM046006.1, forward strand.
AATCGCTATATAGCCGTAGCGATCGGCTCTATCGCTTTGGCGCGATCGCCAATAATGACAATCATTGCCCGGCTTGTATCTAGCCGAGTCAGTCGATCGTCACAGTTCGGCCACCGATAACGGGCCGATAAATGACCTTTACAAACTCTAATCTTTGTATTTTAAGGGCGATTCGGCCGATGACACTATGTTCGATCGGCACACACTCAAGTATGACTAATTCATACTTGAAAACATAACCTAAGCCTAGACTTAACCTTCTAGCTTCTCCATCAGCCTTGCGCCTCTAGGATTTCTCTGAGTCCACGACTCCATCCATACGCTTGCCTTCAAAAGCTTCCTTCGGTTTCGTCATACTTTGGGTTTCTTCTTTGCCAAAGTACGCTTGGACTTTACGCCGCCAAGACTACATGCTTGGACTTATGCCGCCAAGACTTTCCTTTGGTCTTCCTTTTCCAAGGACTGCTTGGACTTTACGCCGCCAAGACTACATGCTTGGACTTATGCTGCCAAGACCTTTCCTTGACTTCTCTTTGCCAAGATCACACTTGGACTTGTCTTTTACCAAGTCTTCATACTTGGATTTTCCTGTCACTTAAACATGTATACAATTAGATCACAAAACATTGCCTAACTTAGATGATTATCCAAACATCAAAATATATATAAATGTTTGGGGCATTGTTGCACCAACATAATATGTCATCGACATACAACACTAGGAACACGACTGCACTCCCACTAACCTTCTTGTACACACAGGGTTCGTCTGGATTTTGCGAGAAATCAAACCTTTTTATTGTCTCATCAAAACGGATATTCCAACTCTTGGATGCTTGCTTCAGTCCATAAATGGACCGTCGAAGCTTGCATACCTTGGTTTTATCAATCGATGTGAAACCCTCCGGTTGTATCATATACACATCATCGAGTAGGTTTCCATTAACGAAAGCCGTTTTCACATCCATTTGCCATTTCTCATAATCATAATGAGCCGCTATGGCCAAGAGCATCTGAATGGATTGAAGCATAGCTACTGGTGAATAGGTCTCGTCATAATCAACACCTTGCTTTTGACGATAGCCTTTCGCCACTAATCTAGCCTTATAGGTAATCACATTACCATCCATGTCGGTTTTCTTCTTGAAAACCCACTTGCACCCTATAGGCTTAATGCCTTCAGGTGGGTCCACCAAGTTCCAAACTTGATTTTCATACATGAAATCCATTTCCGACTTCATGGCTTCAAGCCATTTGTCCCTTTTTGAAATTTTTAGAACTTCTTCATAACTGGTAGGCTCCTCATCATCAATGAGTAACACGTCATTCGATTCACTTACGAGAAATCCATATCTCTTGGGAATGTTGCGTGTTCTTCCAGATCTACGAAGATGTGGTGTCATAATAAGTTCAGCCGATGTCTCATCACTATGAGTTATCGGTTGAGGTTCTTGACCAAGTATCTCTTCAATGTCTATTGGAGTCTCTTAAACCTCCTCAAGTTCAATGCCACTCCCACTATTTTCTTGCAAGAGAAACTCTTTCTCCAGAAACACAACATGCCTTGAAACAAACACCTTTTGTTCAACAGGATGATAGAATTGGTAACCCCTCATTTCCTAGGGTATCTAATAAATAGACATTTATCAGACTTAGCATCCAGTTTGTCTGATACAGTCTGCTTCACATAAGCAGGGCAACCCCATATCTTCAAGTAAGATAAATGAGGTTTCTTACTATTCCATATCTCATATGGAGTAGTAGAGACTACCTTGGTCGGAACTCTGTTTAGCAAGTAAATAACAGTCTGAAGTGCATAGCCCTAAAAGGACTTGGGAAGATTGACATGATTCATCATCGACCTAACCATGCCCAATAAGGTTCGGTTTTGCTTCTCAGATACACCATTTAGCTGCGTTGTATACGGCGGAGTCCATTGAGAAAATATACCATTGTCCCTTAGATAATCTAGAAACTCATGACTCAAGTATTCACCACCTCGATCTGATTGAAGTATTTTAATACTCTTGCTAAGTTGTTTCTCTACTTCATTTCTGAATTCTTTGAACCTTTCAAAGGCTTAAGACTTGTGTTTCATCAAGAACACATACCCAAATCGTGAGTGATCATCGGTGAAGGTAATGAAGTAGCTATAGCCTCTTAGAGCTTGAGTTGACATAGGTCCGCATACATCAGTATGTATTAGACCAAGCAACTCTCCCACCAGTTCACCCTTTCCAGTAAAAGGTAACTTGGTCATCTTGCCCCTTAAGCATGATTCGTATGTATCGTATGAATCTAATTCAAACGATTCTAGAATTCCACATCGGTGTAATTCGGATATACATTTCTTGCTCACATGGACAAGATGACAATGCCGCATGTAGGAGTCTAATTGATTATTTTTTTGAGCACACTTATTGCTCACTTCGATATTGAAAATGTCACTGGATACGTCCAACGTATAAATACCATTGCTTAAAGTTCCAGTCCCATAAAGAATGCCATTCAAAGTTATGTAACAACAATTGTTACTAAAAGTTAAATGATACCCATTTCTATTTAAATAAGAAATAGAAATGATGTTCTTTATCAACGAAGGAACATAAAAGCAATTGTCCAGTTCTAAGACAAGTCCTATAGGGAGTTTCAACAAATACGTTCCGATGGCGAGTGCAGCAACCTTTGCTCCATTCCCAACACGTAAATTTGACTCTCCCTTGACGAGTCTTCTTCTATTCCTTAGCCCATGTATATTATTACATATATGTGAACCACACCCTGTATCCAATACCCAAGTGTCTAAGGAAATAGAATGACAATCAATAACGAAGATATCTGAGGAAGATGGGGCATCGAATGCCTTATTCTTCTTCATGGACTCAAGATAAATCTTGCAGTTTCTTCGCCAATGACCCTCCTTGTCGGAATGATGGCAAGTACCCTTTTGAGCTAGTTCTTCTTTTTTAGCCCTTTTCTTCTTCCCCTTTTGTTGTTCTTTTGACTTCCTCTTAGAACCTTTCTTCGAGGAATCAACTAACAACACCGTCCCTTGCTTATGCTTCACAGAAGGCTCCACAGTCTTCAGCATTTTGAGCAGTACCATAGATGAACTATCTTGCATCTCAGAGGTGAAGAGGAGCTTGGAGACTTCGAACCTTTCAGATCTCACTTGCTCATCAAACAACTCATAAAGATGAAAGACTATGGTATGAGCATCCATATGCTCATGCTGCTTCCGTAGCTCGGGTACCATCACGGCTAGTATAATGCAACTCACTAGTTCAGAATCACTCACATGTTTCTGATGGGCCAACAATTGGTCCGGAGTTGCGTCATCACTAGGACGGGCGGGAAGAGGTGCTTCGAGGTCATACTCAAGCTTTTCAGCCTTGAGAACAATTCTCAAGTTTCTAAGCCAGTCCAAGAAGTTTGGCCCAGTCAATTTATTTGAATCCAAAATAGATCACAAACTCAAAGACGTCATGGTTAAGCGATTAACCTAGAAATACAAATCGAGCATATATGAGAAAATGATTTTAAAATGCATCAGCATACATTTATAAATCCCATTCATTTTTCGAAATAAAAAAAAACCCTCAAAATCAATTCGGGAGATCGTAGGTCCATCTCCGAATGGGTTGATATCCAACATAGATAAGAATGACCTTGGAGAGAGTACAACAAGCCATTCTTAGCTACAATGGTAGGTATCAAGTATACCAATTGCATATCACATATATGCAACTATCACAATGTGCTATCAACTAATTGAATGATCACACATACATCGGGTTGTTAACTCATTAACAAGTATGCATCATATGCATAACACCCAACTTCACCTCCCTTCACATCGACCTTGGAGAGAGTCCAACAAACCGATGCTCCAAGTTAAAGCCGACCCATTAATCGCGAAATAGTTTTAATATGGTTAGAGCACATTCAACCAATTAGCCAAGCTTGGAGAGAGTCCAACAACCCAAGCTAACGATTAGCCTCTGACTCTTACCATATTAATGTTAAACTATTCAATGGTTTGAACATGTTCAAGTTCGAGCTAGGCTTAGAGAGAGTCCAACAACCCAAACAAGAAATGGAACTCTGGTTCTAACCATATTAATGGAAGGTGTAGACTTTAATATTGTGTAAGGGTTTTAAAGTCTCATCCTCTTTTTCATGCAAATAACTATTATCTACATGACATGACACACAAGACATACATCTACATGTCATGACACGCATGACATAATGATATGCATCTAATGTAATTACATGACATAAAATTATGACATGTACAAATAGTTTCCTTATTTGTCATAAATATTTTAGAAAAATAAAAAATGTTTGAGATTTGATTTCTCAAATCAAATCTCGATTAAATTAGGAAATAAATTTCCAAATCTAATCACATATTTTATTTATGGAAAATATTAATTAAGGAAATTAAAATTTAATTTAGGAAATAAATTTCCTAAATTGTAATTTCCTAATCACATTAGAAAATTTCCAATTTGAATTCTTTAGTAATTAAAATTTCTATAATTACTTCTAAACTTTCCAAAAGTAAAAAATTTACAAAAATATAATTATGACTATCGCAAAATAATTTTACGATTATGTTGGAACACAATCGGACTCTGATACCACTATTGGGTTCCCATGTCACCGACGTGGGTGTTGTGTTCAAACACGTTTCATAAACATGCACACAGCGGAAGCAAAAACTAGTAATAAATTATTTATTACAACACACACACCACACACATACTAGGATACAACATGTGTAGACATAATCAACATTTTAAATTTTGCAATAAAAGGAAACTTATACTAGGTATACCTGACGGATCACGTGTAGCGGGAATGACATCAATCGAGCGACACTTGCAAGTCTCGCCTCTATCCATATCCACATCGAGTATTATCGGGATAACTTCACAAAGACACGAGCCACATCTTCTCACGAGAAACTAGTCTCGAATCGAAGACATTGTAATCGAGAGATGATCATGATCCGAATCAAATTCGGATCCAAAAATCGAGTTCCACAAACTCGCTTCTCGGAAGCGGTTTTTGTCAACCAATTGATGAAACCTTAACCCTCCACCTATGAGGATTGCTGGAGATCCAATCCCCGGCAAGCAGGTCACTGTCAGAGCACAAAATGTCGACCAAACGACCTCTCCACAAAGAGGAGAACAAGCTGTCCAAAACTGGACAGCTTGTTTAGGTGGAAGAGATGGCCGGCCAAAGCTTGGTCAGTTGCTCCTTTGTCGCCGGCGGCTGAGGGTGGACTGAGGATTGTCGGCGGCTGGTGGGTGGGCGGCGGCAAGGTGGAGGAGCTGCAGCAAGCTTGGGTGGTGGCACAAGTGTGGGCGACAACCACCTTGGGCGGTGGCACAAGGGTGGGCGGCAACCACCTTGGGCGGCAAGAGCAAGGACTCCTCTCCTAGGGTTGGGCGGCAACTCTTGATTGATGATTAGGGTTTCACAAAACCCTTAAGCTATGTTTTTATAGAGAACACATTCTCCTAATGGTTATTGGTTCATAACTAAAATCCATTAACCCGCTCCAATAACTTAAGTTAAAATAAACCAAACCACGTTGGTCTATTTTAAATTAAAATGAACCGAACCACTATTGGTTCATTCGTTTAAAACAAACCAAACCACTTTGGTTTATTTTCCACCATTGGATTACAACCAAACTGATTTGGTTCATCCATTATGTCTTCATAAGGCTCGGCCCATCCATGCTTCCGATGCGACGGAAACAATTTCATACTCGCTCTTTGTTTGATCCGACCAAGCCGAGTCTCTCTCAATCTGAGAATCCTATTCTCAAGCTCGATTAAATCCTTTGGATTATGCTCGTTGTGCGTGTGACCAAATAGGTTCCTGATTTATGTTGGTCATCTATAATTAACCATTAATTATAGAACGATCATGAGTGGTACCTAGTAGTACATCATGATCCCCAATTAATCGGAAAATCAACGGTTGATCCCAGAACCATTTCTGAAACCCTTCAGCAGCTACAATGGATCGTGCCCCATTCCGTTCACTCATCTTATACCCACTTGGTTCAGGACATGATCTATTGTGTCAGTCCTCACTAGGCTGACTACGTCACACCTAGCCCAAGTATTTACTTCCTCGTCCTGCGGATTCTAGTTACTGCACATGTATCCAAGAGTACCATACTTTAAATATGTAATGCTTTGGCCAAAGACTTTTGTAACAATCCGACGAGAGGCCATAGGGTATACATCTCCTCACAAGGAGTGGTGAATCCTCTGTTGGCTATTCAAACACCTTCGAACACTTCGACTTATGCCGAATCATCCCGGGTCCACATCTCTTTGGAGATGCTTGCTTAAGATGTCAAAGCATAAGTCTCCGTGACCAAGATGACTTGAATACCTCAAGTCGAAGGAATATTGCACTTAAGCTGCAGTAAAGACTTCATTGACATATCTGTATATGTAGAGAACCATATGAAGTCTTACAGCTGGTCACTCCAATGAACTAGTTACCATAACTAGCATCCACGATCAACTCTGGACATCCCAATGTCTCTAGCTAGTGATAAATAGCTGCTTGGATAAACCAAAGAGTACACCTCGTGCTAGTCTCAACAGAATCGATGACGTTCGAATGCATCAATTCATTGACTAGGGATAATTCCAATACATCATAATTACACATGTAGAGATACTCACTAATTGTGATCCAATCACAAATTCTCTCATGCTGTGAATCGTATTGCGGACACTCAGTAAATAAGTTTGAGATCCAATCAAATACATGAAAACATGTATACTCAAATAGTGAATCTTCATTTATCAAATAAATGGAACAACCATAAGGCGATTGCCTTAGGACACCTCTCATATATTACTAATAAGATGACGATCGGTGACTGTCGACGACCATCAGCGACCTGTGATCAGCGGCGATGGATAGCGACTGACGACCGTCGGTGATCGACGGTCGTCGATGACCGACGATCGACAACCGATGACCAACGATTGACGACCGACGACTGACAAGCGGCTGACGACCACTGGTGACTGCCGATGGTCGATGACCGATGATCGACAACCAACGATCGACGATCGACGACCGACGATTGGCGACCGATGATCGGTGACCAACAATCGGCGGTTGATAGCGATGGCGACCGCGCGATCGACTATCGATCGGTGATCGATGATGGCGTGAGCGGTGGCGATGGCGGCAGGCGATGGGCGACATCACGATGGGCAGCGGCGATTGGTGGTAGGCGAGCGATGGGTGAAGCGGCGGTGGCGAGCGGCGTCGGCAGGCGGCGGTCAGCGATCGGTGGGTGGTCAACGATCGGTGACCGCCAACCGGCAACCGTCGACGATCGACGGCCCACGGCTCAACCATCGACCGACAACCATCGACGACTGGTGACCATCGGTGGTCGACGATCGGCGACCGATGATTAGCGGCCGACAATCATCGAACGAGCGATGGGCGACGAGCGACGAGCGACGACGGATGATAACAACAAGAGATGAATTGATAGGAATGAAACCCAAACCCACCACTTAGGGTGGATTTTGTTGATTCTCAGAAATCATTCCAAAATCTCAATCCCGAACATATTAACCAAACACTATATATGATTTCCATTCCCATTCCCTCATTCCAAATCCATCAACCAAACACCACCTAAGATTCTTAATTATGGAGACTTTTCCAAGCTAAAGTTCACAAGGAGTTTTTCATAGAAAACCTATGTAAATAAATATTATTTTTGACATTACAAGTAACATTAATTGCAATGGCTTTAAGCTAACTAGATAGTGAATATTCATTCAACATGGGCTTAGCCACCCATTTTGTTAAGGTATTCTAGAATAAGAAAATTTATGTTTATATCCTTGTTCTTTGTAAAATTTGTTAAAATCAAAGTTCTACACTATGATCACTCCCAATTTGATTGATCATTGGAACCATCTTATTTTATACTCTTTAATAAAAGTTAATGAGAATTTCCAAGGTATCATATATTAAGACTCTTGTCCCCCAACAACAATATTGATGAGTTTGATGAAATTGACAAAGAGTTTAAGTTAAACTTGTGGTTATTAGATCTGTATGATAAATTGTGCAAGGTCTACCAAGTATACAGTTTGACTTGGCGAGACCAAGGGTTGTGAGGGCTCAATGGTTTAAGGTTCTAAGATTGGAGATGGCTTGTGCATTTGAGGGATTGCAAAACAAGGAACATCGGAGCATTGCAAGTTGAGGAGGAGATCTAAATAAGCAAAGGCGAGAAGGATAGCTATGGAGGAGTTGTCATCTCAAAGTAATTAAGGGACACAAGTTAATGATAAATGACCTCGAGACTTGAAGATCTTCTAGGAAATAAGAGTGGAGTGACCTGTATACATGGGATGAAGCATAAACAAGAAACTTAGGCAAACTTGACTTTGGAACTAGTTAGAGTTAAGATGTTAGTTGACTAATAGTGAGATTTAGTTGATTGGTATTCACATATTCCAAGTTAGGCCTATTTAGAATATTATAGTTGTATTAATTGACTAATGGGTAAGAATCAATCTATTGTTGGTAACAAGCCTTAACAGATCAATTCACTAGAATAGCATGGGATATACTTGAATCAACTAAGGCAATCAATTGAGTATTGACTAGTCGACAATGCTATAATGACCAATTCAACTAAAGCCAAAAATGGAAAGATCAACAATATGATGCTGATCAAATTTGAAGGTTGGTCAACTAATGTGAAACAAATAGTCGATTGATGATCACCATATTAGCTAATGGGAAGATTTGATCCGAAGGCTATAAATAGGACTTTAGGGGCTATGAGAAGGATAGAGAGTCTGTGTTGGATGTATGTATGTGTGACTGTGCATTCATGTCATTTACATGCATGCTGGCGACTTGGTCTCCTTTGTGGTTGAGAGGGTCGCCAGTCATCCTACCTCCTAGGTTACTCATGAAGGAGTAACTGGTGTGAGGGTAGAGCATTTATTGGGCCGCACTTGCCCCACTATTGACAGTGGTTGTTGGAGTAGTGTGCAGTTGTCTTGGGTGCGTGACACTCGACCACTCATGGGTAGTGACAATCGGAGTGGCCAGTAGCAGGGATCCCCATTGTGTAGCTAGCTCTTTACGCTTATATGTTACTTGTTCATACTATCCACTCGGCCACTCGAGAGCAGTGGTTGTTGTTGAGTTGGGACAGTTGTCATATCGTGCCACCTAGGCTACACTGGGGTTGTGGTAGCGAGTAGGGTGCGCAGGCATGATCATGCATCTACATTGTGATGTGTGTAATTCATGTTGTATTTTGGGTATTCAATATGCATGCATTTCATTCAATTTTATGTTTTAGTCATGTATTTTGTTATGTTTTAGTCAAGTTTAACATATTTTGGACAAAGAAACTGTTTTGAGGTATTTTTCATGTTAACAGGGTGAAGAATAGGGAATTATCAAGGCGTATCAAAATAACATAGCCGTGCCATCAGAGACATGTCTGTGTTAGAACTTCCAGACCTCAACACACCCCGGGTGTGTTGGCCGACATGTTGGACTATCCGAGTCATAAAAACCGCTTTTTGCATTGTGGAAACCCTGGAAGTCGGCCACGGATCCGTGCGAAGGTAAATAAAAAACAACATGTATGCGTTTAAAACCTTTAGGTCTACTCTAGATCTACATGATAAGAGTTTACCCTTGGAGCGATGCCCTTAACTTATCATGCTCGTCCAAACGGATTGTCGGAACTCGAGAGTGTTAAGTGTACACTCCTCTATTGGTATCCACACAAGCAATAGGTGGAGAAAAGACAATCTTGAGTGTGCTACCACTCCTTGAAGTCCACGGCAAGATGAGGAAGAGAAGGGAGCTCGAGAAGAGAGAAGATCCAAGGAAGAAGATGATGAAGTTACACCCAAAATAACTTCACACACTAAACACCACTTAAGTGGCCAACCACTTCTTTGGGGGTTACATGCATGCATGTAACTTCAAGAGCCAATGGCTCTTGGTCTCCCTCACGAGGTGGCACCCCATGATAAGTCCATGATGATGTCGAACATCATCATTGGCCGACTCCCATGCCAAGTCACCATGACATGACAATTGGTCAAGTCAAAATTGACCATTCATCTTCCCTCTCAAGTCAAGTCAAACTTGACCTATTATCTCCCATGGTTGATCAAATATAACCACTTGATTCAAGTCAATTTGATTTAACGAATCTCTATTCATTAATTTAAATTGACTCAATGAATCAAATCTAAATTAGACTCATTCCACACTTGAATCAAATTGAGTCTAACTCAATTAGTCTAATTTGGATTACTCTTAATCCAATTTGGTTCATCCCATGAACCTAATCCTCATGGTTCATCATATGAACCTAATCTCCATCTAATTGCCTTTTGTGTGTGACCCTATAGGTTCTTGTAACATTGGCAATGCTCCTAAACCGATTTAGGAACATAAGCAATGAGCGGTATCTAGCAACACATCATTGCTACCCAAGTTACAAGAATGTTGAGATCCAACATCACCTTTGTGACTACTAATTGTGACTCTCACAATATGTGACAATATCCCTCTATCCTTAACATCTAGATTGACCAATTGAGGCATAGACCGTGTCATCCTCGATACAATCTATATCTTGAACTCCAAGTAGACTCACTCTAATCAAATGAGCTCAATATCTCATATTGACTCATTTGGGTATGGCCATGCACTTCGTGGTCTCACTCTATCAAGAATAACGATGTCACTCCCGTCATATAGGAGGGATAGATCCCATCTACATCACTCAAATCCCTCCACATAATTTGTTACATACCCAGTAATCGCCTTTATAGTTCACCCATTTACGGGTGACGTTTGACAAAGCCAAAGTATGCAACTCCTTATGTAGGGAACCATGGCGGCTTCAAATTCAAGGACTAATAGTCATACTAATAGTCACATGAGAAAGTATATGACACTCATATAACGATCCATGATACTTTCTCATGGCGAGTCATTCAGTATACATTCTCCAATGCATACCCATGTGTCAACTTGATATCTCATATCCATGACTTGTGAGATCAAGTCATCGAGTTGACCTACATGCTAGTCTCTATGCATTAACATTGTCCCTGAATGTTAATACTTGACTAGGAATGATTAAGAGTAGTGTTATCTATATCATCTCATTATCGATTCAACCAATCGATTGATATAGATAAGAACCTTCTACTCAAGGACATTATTATACTTAGTTATTTGACACCAATACAAGTAAATATAATAACCATGCCTTTATAAATAGGAATATGATACAATAAAGTCCATACAATAATCATCACATGATTGACTCTAGGATTTTCACTAACAATCTTCCACTAGCACTAGTGCCAATCACCATAGTATCTAATACCCAATGACCTAGTGTGACCATCATGCTTTTTCTGTGTCAAAGCCTTGGTCAAGGGATCTGCGAGGTTAGCCTCTGTGGGTACTCTGTAAATCTTCACATCTCCTCTATCGATAATCTCTCGAATGAGATGGAAGCGCCATAGTATGTGTTTGGTCCGCTGGTGTGAGCGAGGTTCCTTAGCCTGCGCAATCGCTCCATTGTTGTCACAATAGATCTCTATAGGATCTGCTATGCTAGGAACCACCCCAAGCTCAGTAATGAACTTGCGGATCCAAACTGCCTCCTTTGTTGCCTCTGATGCAACGATATACTCGGCCTCTATTATAGAATCAACAACTGTGTCCTGCTTCAAACTCTTCCAGTTCACAGCGCCACCATTCAAGCAAAACACGAACCCTAACTGTGGTCTATAATCATCCTTGTCAGTTTGGAAGTTGGCATCGCTGTAACCCTTTACAGCTAGCTTCTCATCGCCTTAAAATATCAAGAAATATTCTTTAGTCCTTCTTAAGTACTTAAGAATATTCTTGACTGCTGTCTAATGACACTCACCTGGATCTGACTGGTTTCTACTCGTCATGCTTAAAGCATACGAGACATCAGAATGAGTACATAGCATGACGTACATGATAGATCATATAACAGATGCATAAGGGATCTTATCCATGCGGTCTCTCTCCTCTCTAGAAGAGGGACTTTGAGTCTTCGAAAGACTCACACCATGTGACATCGGCAGAAGTCCCTTTTTTGGAATTCTGCATGGCAAATCGTAGTAATATTGTGTCAATATATGTACTTTGACTTAGGCCAAACAATCTCTTAGATCTATCTCTATAGATCTTGATGCCTAGAATACATGCTGCTTCACCTAAGTCTTTCATTGAGAAGCACATCCCCAGCCAAGTCTTCACAGACTGTAGCGAAGGGATGTCATTCCCAATGAGTAGTATGTCATCCACATGCAATACAAGGAAGACAACTGTGTTTCCATTTGTTGGGTTTCTGGCACCGCGGCGTGTGTGTGTTCGATCATGTTTCGTAAACATGAGCACAGCGGAAGCAATAAAAATAATAAATACTCCTATTTATTACAACACACACAACACACACATGCTATTACAACAAGTGTAGACATAACCGTAAATTAAAATTGCAATAAAAGGAAATTAAACTACGTTATACCTTCCGTATGACGTGTAGCGGGAACGGCATCAACCGGAACGATCCTCGTAAGAATCGTCTCTATCCGTATCCACGCCGAGCTCCTCGGGATGACTTCGCTAAGTCACGAGCTTCGTCTTCATATGGGTTACTAGCCTCGTGTTGAAGACGACGTGATCGAGAGATGATCACGATCCGAATCCAAATTCGGATCCAAAACGAGTTCTCAAAACTCGCTTCTCCGGAGAGGTATTCGTCAACCGTTTGACGAATCCTTCGTCCTCCACCTCAGAGGATTACCGGAGATCAAATCCCCGGTATGTTAGCCGCTGTCGGAGCACTAACCGTCGTCCAAACGACGCTCCGACGAGAGGAGGAGAAGCTGTCCAGAAAACTGGACAGCTTGGTGGAGGAGTAGGCGCCGGCCATAACAAGGAGAGAAAAGCCTCACCTTGATGCCAAACCTATAGGAGATCACCGGAGGGTCGCCGGAGGTTCACACTGAAGCTTGGTTGCGGCAAGGAGCTAGGACTGGCAGCACAATCAAGCTGGGCGGCAAGGAGGTTGGGCGGCACAACCAGGTTGGGCGGCAACTCCTTGGAGGCTAGGGTTTTGATTTTGGATTAGGGTTTAACAATCCCTTAAGCCCACTTTTATAGAGAACTAATTCTCTTAATGGTTAATGGATCATATCCATAAAGCCCGTTAACCCGCTCCATTAAGATAAGTTAAAATAAACCAAACCATGATGGTTTATTTTAAGTTAAAATGAACCGAACCAACTTTTGGTTCATTCGTTTAAAATAAACCAAACCCTTTGGTTTATCCTCATCCATTGGATTAGAACCAAACCATTTTGGTCCATCCATTATGTCTTCATAAGACACTGCCCATCCACGCTTCCATTGCGACTGAAACAATTTCATGCTCGCTTTATGTTTGGTCCAACCAAACATAGTTTCTCTCGGTCTGAGAATCCCAGTCTCAAGCTCGTTTTAAATCCTTTGGATTACACTCGTTGTGCGTGTGACCAAATAGGTTCTCGGTTTATGTTGGCCGTCTATAATTAACCATTAATTATAGAACGATCATGAGTGGCACCTAGTAGTACATCATGATCCCCAATTAACCGAAAAGATCAACGGTTGATCCGTAACTATTTCAAACCCTTCAAGAGCTCGAATGAATCGTGCCCCATTCCCTTCACTCATCTTATACCCACTTGGTTCAGTGACATGGTCTATTGTGTCATCCCACTAGGGTCGACTACGCCACACCTAGCCCAAGTATCATTTCCTCGTCCCACGGATTCTAGTTACTCCACATGTATCGAAGAGTACCTTACTCTAAACATGTAATGCTTTGGCAAAGACTTTAGTAACAATCCGACGAGAGGCCATGGGTATACATCTCCTCGCAAGGAGTGGTGAATCCTTTATAGGCTATTCAAACACCTTCGATCACTTCGACTTATACCCAATCATCCCGGGTCCACATCTCCTCGGAGATGTTTGCCTAAGATGTCAAAGCATGAGTCTCCATGATCAAGATGACTTGAATACCGCAAGTCAAAGGAACATCGCACTTAAGCCACAGTAAGAACTTCATTGACATATCTATATATGCAGAGAACCATATGAAGTCTTACGGTTGGTCACTCCAATGAACTAGTTACCATAACTAGCATCCACGATTAACTCCGGACATCACAATGTCTCCAGCCAGTGAGAATCAGCTGCTTGGATACACCAAGGAGTATACCTCGTGCTAGTCTCGACAAAATTGATGGTGTCCAAATCCATTAATTCATCGACTAGGGATAATTCTGATACATCACAATTACACATGTAGAGATACTCACTAGTTGTGATCCAATCACAAATTCTCTCATGCTGTGAATCGTATCGTGGACATTCAGTAAATGAGTTTAAGATCCAATCAAATACATAAAACATGTATACTCAAATAGTGAATCTTCATTTATCATATAAATGGTTCATACATAAGGCGATTGCCTTAGGACATCTCTCATATATTACTAACAGACTCCCACTTGGCCTAATGCCAATCGCTACGGTATCCAATACCATAAGCACCAACATGACCCTCAAACTTACTTTGAGGTAATGCTTTAGTTAAAGGATCCGCTAAGTTCCTTTCAGTGGGAATTTTCTCGATTTGTATTTCGTTCCTACTTATGATCTCTCTGATAAGATGATAGCGGCGAAGCACATGTTTGGATCGTTGATGAGACCTTGGCTCTTTCGCCTGTGCAATTGCTCCATTGTTGTCGCAGTAGACCGGTATTGCTTCAACAATGGCCGGAATCACACCAAGTTCATGAACGAACTTCTTGATCCAAACCGCTTCCTTTGCTGCTTCCGAAGCTGCAATATATTCTGCCTCAGTGGTAGAATCCGCCACAGTCTCTTGTTTGGAACTTTTCCAACTCACTGCGCCCCCATTCAAGGTGAACACGTATCCAGACTGAGACCTGGAATCATCCTTGTCTGTCTGGAAGCTGGCATCTGTATACCCGCGTATCACCATGTCCCCTTCTCCATATATTAGGAACACATCCTTAGTTCTTCTCAAGTACTTAAGGATCATCTTAACAGCCGCCCAATGATCCATTCCTGGATCAGACTGGTATCTGCTCGTGACACTCAGAGCATACGATACATCGGGCCTCGTACATAACATAGCATACATGATAGATCCTATTGCGGATGCATAGGGAATCTTACTCATGCAAATCCTCTCGTCTTCTGTGCGCGGACACATAGACTTTGAAAGGTGTACCCCATGCCTGATGGGCAGATAACCTTTCTTGGATTCCGACATGCTAAACCTCTTTAGCACTCGGTCTATATAT
This sequence comes from Wurfbainia villosa, assembly GCA_025175895.1. NCBI lineage: Eukaryota > Viridiplantae > Streptophyta > Magnoliopsida > Zingiberales > Zingiberaceae > Wurfbainia > Wurfbainia villosa. The sequence goes on from CM046006.1 coordinate 41,849,486, forward strand.
GTAGACTGCGAAAGACCAAGCAACCGTTTCGATCTATCTCTATAGATCTTAATCCCAAGGATGTAGGTTGCTTCTCCCAGGTCTTTCATGGAGAATGTCTTGGATAACCAAACCTTAACTGACTGTAAGATTGACACATCGTTTCCTATAAGTAATATGTCGTCGACATACAATACTAGGAACACGACTGCACTCCCATTAACCTTCTTGTACACACAAGGTTCGTCTGGATTTTGTGAGAAATCAAACTTTTTGATCGTCTCATCAAAATGGATATTCCAGCTCCTGGATGCTTGCTTCAATCCATAAATGGATCGTCGCAATTTGCATACCTTGGTTTTATCAACCGATGTGAAACCCTCAGGCTATATCATATACACGTCCTCGAGCAGGTTTCCATTAAGGAAAGCTGTTTTCACATCCATCTGCCATATCTCATAATCATAATGAGCCGCTATGGCCAAGAGCATCCGAATGGATTTAAGCATAGCTACAGGCGAATAGGTTTCGTCATAATCAACACATTGCTTTTGACGATATCCTTTCGCCACCAATCTAGCCTTATAGGTAATCACATTACCATCCATGTCAGTTTTCTTCTTGAAAACCCACTTGCACCCTATAGGCTTTATGCCTTCAGGTGGGTCAACCAAGTTCCAAACTTGGTTTTCGTACATGGAATCCATTTCCGACTTCATGACACCAAGCCACTTATCCCTTTCTGAACTTGTCAGCACTTCTTCATAACTGGTAGGCTCCTCATCATCAATGAGTAACACGTCGTTCGATTCACTTACGAGAAATCCATATCTCTCAGGAATATTGCGTGTTCTACGGATCTACGAAGATGTGGTGTTACAATAGGTCCAGATTGCTCATCACTATGAGTTGTCAGTGTTTATATCTCATTAATGTCTATTTGAGTCTCTCGAGCCTCCTCAAGCTCGATGACACTCCCACTGTTTTCTTGCAAGAGAAACTCTTTCTCTAGAAACACAGCATGTCTTGAAACAAACACCTTTTGTTCCACAGGATGATAGAATTGGTAACCCCTTGTTTCCTTAGGGTATCCAATAAATAGACATTTATCAGACTTAGCATCCAGGTTTATACGACATACGGTCGCTTCACATAAGCAGGACAACCCCATATCTTCAAGTAAGATACATGAGGTTTCTTACCATTCCATATCTCATATGGAGTAGTTGAGACTACCTTGGTAGGCATTCTGTTTAACAAGTAAACAGCTGTCTGAAGTGCATAACTCCAAAAGGACTTGGGAAGAGTTGCATGATTCATCATTGACCTGACCATGTCCAACAAGGTCCGGTTACGCCTCTCAGATACACCATTATGCTGTGGTGTATAGGGCGGAGTCCATTGAGACAATATGCCATTGTCTCTTAGATAATCAAGAAACTCTTGACTTAAGTATTCACCACCTCGATCCGATCGAAGTATTTTAATACTCTTGTCATGTTGTTTCTCTACTTCATTTCTGAATTCTTTGAACCTTTCAAAGGCTTCAGACTTGTGTTTCATCAAGAACACATACCCAAACCGTGAGTGATCATCGGTGAAGGTAATGAAGTAGCTATAGCCTCCTAATGCTTGAGTTGACATAGGTCCACATACATCAGTATGTACTAAACCTAGTAACTCTCCCACTCGTTCACCTTTTCCAGTAAAAGGTAACTTAGTCATCTTGCCTTTTAAGCATGATTCGCATGTATCGTATGAATCCAATTCAAACGATTCCAGAATTCCACATCGGTGTAATTCGGACATGTGTTTCTTGCTTATATGGCCAAGACGACAATGCCACATATAGGAGTCTATGTGATTATCCTTTCGAGCACGCGTGTTGCTCGCTTCGATATTGAAAATGTCACTGGATACGTCCAACGTATAAATGCCATTACTCAAAGTTCCAGTTCCATAAAGTACGCCATTCAAAGTTATATAACAACAATTGTGACTAAACGTTAAATGGAAACCATTTCTATTTAAGCAGGAAATAGAAACAATGTTCTTTATTAGAGAAGGAACATAATAGCAATTGTCCAGTTCCAAGACTAGTCCACTAGGGAGCTTCAGCAAATAAGTTCCGATGGCGACCGCAGCAACCTTTGCTCCATTGCCAACTCGCAAATTTGACTCCCCTCTGACAAGTGTTCTTCTATTCCTTAGCCCCTGTATGTCATTACATATATGTGAGCTACACCCAGTATCCAATACCCAAGTGTCTAAGGAAATAGAATGACAATCAATAACGAAGATACCTTAAGAGGATGGGGCATCGGATGCCTTCTTCTTCTTCATGGACTCAAGATAAATCTTGCAGTTTCTTCGCCAGTGGCCTTCCTTGCCACAGTGATGGCAAGTGCCCTTTTGCGCTGGTTCCGCCTTCTTTGCCTTTTTCTTTCCTTTCTTACATTCTTTTGCCTTCCTCTTAGAACCTTTCTTTGAGGAATCAACTAACAGAACCGCCTTCTCCTCATGCTTTACAGAAGGCTCCACAGTCTTCAGCATATTGAGGAGCTCGGGAATGGTGGATTCCAATTTGTTCATCCGATAGTTCATCACAAATTGCGAGAAACTCTTGGGCAAACAATGCAGAATTAAGTCAATACTTAACTCATGATCCATCACAAAACCGAGGGTAGCTAGCTGCTCGATGTACCCGTTCATCTTTAGCACAAACTGTACTTCTGAGCGAACCTTCTTGCATCTTCGTGGTGAAGAGGAGCCTAGAGACCTCGAACCTTTCGGATCTCGCTTGCTCATCGAACAACTCATGAAGATGGAAGACCATAGTGTTAGCATCCATATGCTCATGCTGCTTCTGCAGCTCAGGTACCATCGCCGCTAGCATGATGCAACTCGCCAGCTCAGAATCTGCCACATGCTTCTGATAGACCAACATTTGGTCTGGAGTTGCATCGTCCTTAGGACGGTCAGGAAGAGGCTCTTCAAGGACATATGCAAGCTTTTCCGCCTTGAGAACAATTCTCAGGTTTCTAAGCCAGTCCAGGAAGTTAGGCCCAGTCAGTTTGTTCGAATCCAAAATAGTGCGCAAATTCAAAGACAATCAATTTATTGACCTAGAAATACAAAACGAGCATATATGAGAAAATGATTTTAAAATGCATCAATATACATTTATAAATCCCATTCATTTTTTGAATTTCAAAAACCCCAAAATCACTTCGGGAGATTGTAGGTCCATCTCCGAATGGGCTGATATCCATCATAATTATGAACAACCTTGGAGAGAGTCCAACAAGCCATTCATAACTACGACGGTAGGTATCATCTATACCGATTGCATATCCCGTATATGCAACTATCACAATGTGCTATCAACTAATTGAATGTTCACACATACATCGGGTTGTTAACACATTAACAAGTATGCATCATATGCATAGCACCCAACTTCACCTCCCTTTACATCGACCTTGGAGAGAGTCCAACAAACCGATGCTCCAGTTAAAGCCACATTAATCAGACATAGTTTTAATATGGTTAGAGCGCATTCAACCAATTAGCCCAGCTTGGAGAGAGTCCAACAACCAAAGCTAACGATTGACCTCTGACTCTTACCATATTAGTATTAAACTATTCCATGGTTTGAACATATTCAGGTTCGAGCCGGGCTTGGAGAGAGTCCAACAACCCAAACAAGAAATAGAACTCTGGTTCTAACCATATTAATGGAAGGTGTAGGCTTTAATATTGATTAAGGGTTTTTATGTCTCATCCTCTTTGCATGCAAATAACTATTATCTACATGGCATGACATACATGGCATACATCTACATGTCACGACACGCATGGCATAATGTTATGCATCTAATGCAATTACATGGCATACAATTATGTCATGTATATAATTTCCTTATATGTCATAACTATTTATGGAAATAAAATATGTTTAAGATTTGATTCTCCAAATCAAATCATAATTAAATTAGGAAACATATTTCCAAATCTAATCACATATTTTATTCATGGAATTATTTGATTAAGGAAAATCTATTTAGGAAACCAATTTCCTAAATCTTTAAAACTACTTATGGAAATTAAATATTTTAAGATTTGATTTCCCAAATCAAATCATGATTAAATTAGGAAACAAATTTCCAGAATCTAATCAAATATTTTATTTATGGAAAATATAAATTTCCATAAATACTTTCAACTTTCCAAAAGTGGAAGATTTCCATAAATACTTCTAGACTTTCCAAAATTGAAAAATTTCTATAAATACTTCTAAATTTCCAAAATTTAGAAAACTTCCAGAAATACATTATGACTATCGCAAAACCATTTTTACGATTATGTCGAAACACAACCTGGGCTCTGATACCACTGTTGGGTTTCCGGCACCGCGGCGTGTGTGTGTTCGATCATGTTTCGTAAACATGAGCACAGCGGAAGCAATAAAAATAATAAATACTCCTATTTATTACAACACACACAACACACGCATGCTATTACAACATGTGTAGACATAACCGTAAATTAAAATTGCAATAAAAGGAAATTAAACTACGTTATACCTTCCGTATGACGTGTAGCGGGAACGACATCAACCGGAACGATCCTCGTAAGAATCGTCTCTATCCGTATCCACGCCGAGCTCCTCGGGATGACTTCGCTAAGTCACGAGCTTCGTCTTCGTACGGGTTACTAGCCTCGTGTTGAAGACGACGTGATCGAGAGATGATCACGATCCGAATCCAAATTCGGATCCAAAACGAGTTCTCAAAACTCGCTTCTCCGGAGAGGTATTCGTCAACCGTTTGACGAATCCTTCGTCCTCCACCTCAGAGGATTACCGGAGATCAAATCCCCGGTATGTTAGCCGCTGTCGGAGCACTAACCGTCGTCCAAACGATGCTCCGACGAGAGGAGGAGAAGCTGTCCAGAAAACTGGACAGCTTGGTGGAGGAGTAGGCGCCGGCCAAAACAAGGAGAGAAAAGCCTCACCTTGATGCCAAACCTATAGGAGATCACCGGAGGGTCGCTGGAGGTTCACCGGCTGAAGCTTGGTTGCCGGCAAGGAGCTAGACGGCAGCACAATCAAGCTGGGCGGCAAGGAGGTTGGGCGGCACAACCAGGTTGGGCGGCAACTCCTTGGAGGCTAGGGTTTTGATTTTGGATTAGGGTTTAACAATCCCTTAAGCCCACTTTTATAGAGAACTAATTCTCTTAATGGTTAATGGATCATATCCATAAAGCCCGTTAACCCGCTCCATTAAGATAAGTTAAAATAAACCAAACCATGATGGTTTATTTTAAGTTAAAATGAACCGAACCAACTTTTGGTTCATTCGTTTAAAATAAACCAAACCCTTTGGTTTATCCTCATCCATTGGATTAGAACCAAACCATTTTGGTCCATCCATTATGTCTTCATAAGACACTGCCCATCCACGCTTCCATTGCGACTGAAACAATTTCATGCTCGCTTTATGTTTGGTCCAACCAAACATAGTTTCTCTCGATGCGAGAATCCCATTCTCAAGCTCGCTTTAAATCCTTTGGATTACACTCGTTGTCGTGTGACCAAATAGGTTCTCGGTTTATGTTGGCCGTCTATAATTAACCATTAATTATAGAACGATCATGAGTGGCACCTAGTAGTACATCATGATCCCCAATTAACCAAAAGATCAACGTTGATCCGAACTATTTCAAACCCTTCAAGAGCTCGAATGAATCGTGCCCCATTCCCTTCACTCATCTTATACCCACTTGGTTGGGACATGGTCTATTGTGTGTCCCACTAGTCGACTATGTCACACCTAGCCCAAGTATCATTTCCTCGTCCTACGGATTCTAGTTACTCCACATGTATCGAAGAGTACCTTACTCTAAACATGTTATGCTTTGGCCAAAGACTTTAGTAACAATCCGACGAGAGGCCATGGGTATACATCTCCTCGCAAGGAGTGGTGAATCCTTTATAGGCTATTCAAACACCTTCGATCACTTCGACTTATACCCAATCATCCCAGGTCCACATCTCCTCGGAGATGTTTGCTTAAGATGTCAAAGCATAAGTCTCCATGATCAAGATGACTTGAATACCGCAATTCAAAGGAACATCGCACTTAAGCCACAGTAAGAACTTCATTGACATATCTATATATGCAGAGAACCATATGAAGTCTTACGGCTGGTCACTCCAATGAACTAGTTACCATAACTAGCATCCACGATTATCTCCGGACATCACAATGTCTCCAACCAGTGAGAATCAGCTGCTTGGATACACCAAGGAGTATACCTCGTGCTAGTCTCGACAGAATTGATGGTGTCCAAATCCATCAATTCATCGACTAGGGATAATTCTGATACATCACAATTACACATGTAGAGATACTCACTAGTTGTGATCCAATCACAAATTCTCTCATCTTTGTGAATCGTATCGTGGACATTGATAAATGAGTTTAAGATCCAATCAAATACATTAAACATGTATACTCAAATAGTGAATCTTCATTTATCATATAAATGGTTCATACATAAGGCGATTGCCTTAGGACATCTCTCATATATTACTAACACCATTAACCCTCTTGTAGACATAGGGTTCATCTTCATTCTTGATGAAACCAAACTATTTGATCGCATCATCGAATCGAAGATTCCAGCTCCGAGAAGCTTACTTTAGCCCATAAATGGACCTTTGTAGCTTTCATACTTTTTCAGTATGTTGTGGATTTACAAAACCCTCAGGTTGTGTCATGTACACATCCTCGAGCAAGTTTCCATTCAGAAACGTGGTTTTGACGTCCATCTACTAGATCTCATAATCATGGTACGCTGCAATAGCAAACATGATCCGAATGGACTTGAACATTGCCACTGGAGAAAAGGTTTCATCATAGTCAATACCATGAATTTGCTTGAAACCTTTAGACACCAATCGTCCCTTATAGGTATGCGTAAGTCCATCCATGTCAGTCTTTCTCTTAAAGACCCACTTACACCCAATGGGTTTGACACCTTCAGGTGGTTCAACCAAAGTCCATACTTGGTTGGTGTACATGGATTCCATCTCGGATCTCATGGCCTCTAGCCATTTCTCAGAATCTGGGATCATCACAGCTTCCTGATAGGAGGTAGGCTCATTCTCAATGAGCATAACGTCATCATGGTTAGACAAGAGAAATGAGTATCTCTCAGGCTGACGACTTACCCTATCAGACCTGCGAAGAGGTAGGTCTACCTGAATAGGTGGTTGTTCCACAACTCTTTGTGCAACAATCTCATCACCCACAACACTTTGTGGTTCCTGTTCAACCTCCATCAAGGCCTCAGTGTTATGGTCCTTATCTTGAATTTCTTTAAGATCGAACGTACTCTCACTAATTTTTTTAGGTACGATTCCTCCTTTCGGATACACCATTCCACTGTGGTGTTCCAAGAAGGGTGAGTTGGGATAGAATCCTACACTCAGCTAGATAGTCACGAAACTTATGGCTAAGGTATTCACCATCTCGATCTGATCGAAGTATCTTAATACTCTTGCCAAGCTGGTTTTGTACTTCATTCTTGAATTCTTTGAACTTTTCAAAGGATTCTGATTTATGTGTCATCAGATACACATAACCATATTTACTGAAGTCATCAGTAAATGTAATGAAGTACCTGTAACCACCTCTAGCAGCAACATTGAAAGGACCGCATACATCACTATGTATAAGTCCTAACAAGTTTGTTGCTCTCTCGCTGTGTCCACTAAAGATATTCTTGGTCATCTTGCCTAAAAGGCAAGACTTGTATGTCTCATATGATTCAAAATCAAATGAGTCCAGCAGCCCATCCTTATGGAGCTGAGATAAGCGACTCTCATTTATGTGACCTAAGCGACAATGCTAGAGATAGGTTTGGTTCAACTCATTTGACTTGAACCTTTTGGTACTTATGTTATAGATGAGGCTCTCTAAGTCTAGAAAGTAGAGTCCGTTCATTAGAGGTGCACTACAATAGAACATATAATTTAAATAAATTGAACAACATTTGTTCTTTATTATAAATGTAAATCCTTTATTGTCCAAACAAGAAACTGAAATTATGTTCTTAGTTAAAGCAGGCACATAACAACATTCATCTAGTTCTAGTACAAGCCCAGAGGGCAGAGATAGATCATAAGTTCCTACAGCAACAGTAGCAACTCTTGCTCCATTGCCTACTTGTAGGTCCACCTCGCCCTTTGTCAATGCCCTGCTATTTCTCAGCGCCTACACATTGGTACAAATGTGAGATGCACATCCGGTATCTAATACCCATGATGAAGAAATAGATAGATTGACTTTTATAACATTTATACCTGAAGTAGAAGTCTCACTTCTCTTCTTCTTAAGATATTCCAGGTATGCTTTGTAGTTACGCTTCCAGTGTCCAGCTTCCTTGCAGTGGAAGCAAGTCTCTTCTTTGGCCACCCCTCCTTTCGGTTTCAGTTCCTTTCCTTTGCCCTTGGCTTGGGACTTTTCCTTACCTTTAGGCTTGCCCTTGCCTTTCTTCTTATGTACCATCAAAATGGAGTCAGATTTTCCCGTCTTAAGGTTGAGCTCAGTAGTTCTCAACATGCTGAGCATCTTAGGCAGTGGCTTATCAATTTCATTCATATTGTAATTCATGACAAATTGATTGTAGCTTTGTGGCAAAGATTACAAGATCAAGTCAGTGGCCAGCTCTTGGCCAAGTGGGAATCCCAACCTCTGTAGGTTTTCTATGTATCCAATCATCTTGAGTACATATAGACCTACGGGAGTCCCATCTTGCATCTTGGACTGAAACAATGCCTTAGAGATCTCATATCTCTCGTGCCTTGCTTGTCCTTGATATAGTTGACGAAGATGTGCAACCATATCATAAGCATTCATGAACTCGTGTTGCTTCTGAAGCTCAGAGTTCATGGTTGCGAGCATGAGACATGACACGTCTAATGCATCATCTTGATGCTTCTTGTAAGCATCATTGTCAGTTCGCGAGGCAGTGGCAGGAGATGCCTCCGGAATGGGCTGCTCTATGACGTACAGTTTCCTTTCTTGGGTGAGAACAATTCTCAGGTTCCTGTACCAGTCCAGGAAATTAACTCCATTGAGCTTGTCCTTCTCAAGGACAAAACATAGGGAGAGAGTGTTCGTGTTTGTCGACATGGTAATCTACAACATACACAATGCAGAAAATTAATATCATATTCCATTTATCATTTAATTAGGCCTTTAATCAAATGATGCTCCCACTGAATTATAGGACTTTTGTAGAATCGAGTTATGGATGTGGTCAAACCATATTACTAGATTCATACAAACTAGCTATAATTCTCGTGGGACAAGATCCACATCATGCCTACTAAAATCCTGGAGCTTTGGCTAAATTGGGTTAAGAACTGGTTTTCTCCAGCAATCTAATTGAAACTTACTCTCTATCCAACTCTTGTTTATAGGATAAGACCCACATTTACAGACCAAGATTGTCCTCAGCGACCCTACCAAGATAATATGCGATGCTACTGGCGATTCAGCAACAACAAATGATCGAGTAGTGATGGGTATCAAAGCAGTAGGCATTTTGAGTTGATTCGATTAAGATCTAATTTAATACATTGAATGCTGTATCATATCATTAAAGGCCTTTATTATCCTACACTAGCATGCATCACATACATACAAGCATTATACTAGCATGCATCATATACATACAAGAAAAATATCCTAGCATGAATCACATACATGCAAGAAAAACAAATATATATATATATATATATATATATATATATATAATTGTGATGAGGTCATGACCCTACTACGATCTTCTCAAGCCAATGAGAATATAGGATGGTCAACCTAGGGTTAGCAGCTTCTCCAAGCGCCTCCTTTGACCACCATGTGTCGTCGGCACGCTCCTCGTAACTCCGTCTACTAGTGGACCTTCCACCGCTCTATTTTGTACATTACAAACATGAAACTCGAGTTACATTTGAGTATAAAACTATTTACAACTAGAATTTTAAAAGAAGAGGCACGACACGTAGGTCGCATACCCTATACAATATGCACAACCACAAAAACGGCACGCATGCTGTATTATGAATTACAACATATTTATCATCCAATCATATTGGGGTTCTTGGGCCATGACCATCACAGAATTATACGTAATTCTAAATTATGTATTTTACAGAAATTTTTTATAATTTTTCCTTTTTATTTCAATTTTATGAGTCACATCTCCGTAACGGTCCCGCTAAGCGGTTTCCGGGCGCGATCTCGGGACAATGCCCCTTTCAGGGTTAGGTGCAACGCCCCTACCCGCAAAATAAACTTTGCGAGTGTTCCATCTTGATATTACAGTGCTTAAGTCGCTGTCCCAAAAACCTAAAGCGAGATTTCACCGTTCCGGAGAGTTTTTCTCGGTGGTTGAAGCCTACAAGTGTCCCAACACTTGTTGCTTCGACTCTTCGAGAAAAATACTCAAAAAATCTATAAAAATAGGAAATTTATAGAAATTTACAGATCTGTAATTTTTATATATAATACAAAAACTGCAAAAATTAAACCACATACATGCTTCGCACGTGGCTCTTATACCACTGTTGGACTATCCGAGCCACAAAAACCGCTTTTTGCGTTACGGAAACCCCGGAAGTCGGCCACAGATCCGTGCGAAGGTAAATAAAAAACTACATGTATGTATTTAAAACCTTTAGATCTACATGATAAGAGTTTACCCTTGAAGCGATGCCCTTCGCTTATCCCGCTCGTCCAAACGGATTGCCAGAACTTGAGAGTGTCAAGTGTACACTCTTCTATTGGTATCCACACAAGCAATAGGTAGAGAAAAGACAATCTTGAGTGTACTAGCACTCCTTGAAGTCCACGGCAAGATGAGGAAGAGAAGGGAGTTTGAGAAGAGAGAAGATCCAAGGAAGAAGATGATGAACTTACACCCAAAATAACTTCACACACTAAACACCACTTAAGTGGCCGACCACTTCTTTGGGGGGTTACATGCATGCATGTAACTTCAAGAGCCAATGGCTCTTGGTCTCCCTCATGAGGTGGCACCCCATGATAAGTCCATGATGATGTGGAATATCATCATTGGCCGACCCCCATGCCAAATCACCATGACATGGCAATTGGTCAAGTCAAAATTGACCATTCATCTTCCCTCTCAAGTCAAGTCAAACTTGACCTATTATCTCCCATGGTTGATCAAATCTAACCACTTGATTCAAGTCAATTTGATTTAATGAATCTCTATTCATTAATTTAAATTGACTCAATGAATCAAATCTAAATTAGACTCATTCAACACTTGAATCAAATTGAGTCTAACTCAATTAGTCTAATTTGGATTACTCTTAATCCAATTTGGTTCATCCCATGAACCTAATCCTCATGGTTCATCATATGAAACTAATCTCCATCTAATTGCCCTTTGTGTGTGACCCTATAGGTTCTTGTAACGTTGGCAATGCTTCTAAACCGATTTAAGAACATAAGCAATGAGCGGTATCTGGCAACACATCATTGCTACCCAAGTTACAAGAATGTTGAGATCCAACATCATCTTTGTGACTACTAATTGTGACTCTCACAATATGTGACAATGTTCCTCTATCCTTGACATCTAGATTGACCAATTGAGGCATAGACCGTGTCATCCTCGGCACAATCTATATCTTGAACTCCAAGTAGACTCACTTTAATCAAATGAGCTCAATATCTCATATTGACTCATTTGGGCATGGCCATGCACTTCGTGGTGTCACTCTATCAAGAATAATGATGTCACTCCCATCATATAGGAGGGATAGATCCCATATACATCACTCAAATTTCTCCATATAATTTGTTACATACCTAGTAATCGCCTTTATAGTCCACCCATTTACGGGTGATGTTTGACGAAGCTAAAGTATACAACTCCTTATGTAGGGAACCATGGTGACTTCAGGTTCAAGGACTAATAGTCACATGATAAAGTATATGACACTCATATAACGATCCATGATACTTTCTCATGGCGGGTCATTCAGTATACATTCTCCAATGCATACCCATGTGTCAACTTGATATCTTATATCCATGACTTGTGAGATCAAGTCATCGAGTTGACCTACATGCTAGTCTCTACGCATTAACATTGTCCCTGAATGTTAATACTTGACTAGGAATGATTAAGAGTAGTATTCTCTATATCATCTCATTATCGATTCAACCAATCGATTGATATAGATAAGAACCTTCTACTCAAGAACGTTATTATACTTAGTTATTTGGCACCAATACAAGTAAATATAATAACCATGCCTTTATAAATAGGAATATGATACAATAAAGTCCATACAACAATCATCACATGATTGGTTCTAGGGTTTTCACTAACACGACACACCCACACTTCATGCCCGACACGCCCATGCCATCCATTGGCATGGGCGTGTCACCCTATTTCCTGCCTTTCCTTTTTTGCGTACAACACGGCGAAGCCCGGGATTTTCGCCTTAATTGAAGAGAATTTCTGCCTTAATTGAAGACCAAGCCAAGGCTATAAAAGAGGATATATTCTAACCCTAAAGGGGGGGGCGGTAGAATTCGAAGAAGACGACAAAGCTGACGGCGGAGGAAACACAACGATGGAGTTAAGGATTCAAATTTCTTTCTCTGGCAATTCTTGTTCAGCTATGAAGTAGTGTCTTGTAATCTTAGGATGGGGGAGTAACCCTTGACGACTTATGATGGTTGATTGAATCTCTTCTACTTGAATTGTTGTTTGTTTTGATTTGGTTTTAGATTCTTATTGATAAATCTAAGGAACCTTGGTGAAGTACCTAACAGTGAACCCAAGTTCCCGAACCCTAGATCCAAACTAGGGATTAACTCCTACCAAGTATCGATAGCGTATCTATGAGGGCTTGCGGGAATCATTGATGATTCCTTAGCTGATTATGGTCCCATGTGCAAACCTATCATGAAAAGGAAATTTAGTCTCTAGAGGAACTCTCTTGGACTTAATGGATCTATCAAATCCAATTTTTACCAAGTAACGGTAGTAAGACTAGGGAGGTTTGCAGGGGTCTCGTGACGGGTCCCCTTAGCTAATTATGATCACCTACGCTCGAATACCGTGACAGAAAAATTGAGTTTGATAGGTACAATTGACATAGACCTCGAAAGCGGTCGTTGATTTACCTTAGGACAGGTTCTATCAGAACAACTCTAAGGAGTAGGAGAGAACATAATCACCTTATAAATCGTCGATGCAGTGAAACCCATATCCTGAGATTCCCCCTTAATTCTTGACTTTTAGCTCGTTCTTCTCATTCGTTATTCTTGACTGCTTAGTTTCTTTACTTAATTCTTAAATTTGATTTGACTAGATAACTTGGTATCACGATCATTCGGTAATTGACCCAATCCCTATGGGATCGATATTTTTATTACTAGATGACAACCTTGCACTTGTGGAAATTGACACATCAAGTTTTTGGCGCCATTATCGGGGATTGACACTCAATATTGAATTGAGCGTGATTTAGTTAATCTAGATTTCTGTTTCTGTTTTTATTCTTTTGTCTATTCTGAATTCTTGTTTTGGAAGTTACTCCTGTTGTTACATGCACAGATTTAACAGGGAAATTCTCGAAATCGATCCTGAGATAGAGAGAACGTTCCTTGATAGAAGACGACTCCAGCAACAACAGGAAGAAAATTTAAACTCTAACATGGCTGATCAGAACGAGAATAAACCTTTAAGGGATTACGTAGCGCCTAGTACAAGGGGATTGAGATCAAGTATTAGAAGACCCCCCATTGAAGCGAACAATTTTGAATTGAAACCGACTCTACTTTCCATGGTCCAACAACATCAATTTGGAGGAATGCCCACTGAAGATCCTAATATGAACTTGGAAGTATTTTTAGAATTTTGTGAGACTTTAAAACTGAATGGATCCTCAGCTGATGCTATTAGATTGCACTTGTTTCCCTTCTCATTGCGGAACAAAGCTAGAGCGTGGTTACACTCTCTTCTAGCGGACTGCATAACTACATAGGATTAGCTGGAGCAAAGATTTCTAAACAAGTATTTTCCACCAAGCAAAACTGTAAGTCTTCGTAATCAAATCACTAATTTTGCATAGAAGGGTAGAGAATGTAGGGGATCGAATGGTCGGCTAGAGGGGGGTGAATAGCCCTCTTACGATGGATGTCGGTATTTGCTCGTCTACAAAGAGATTAGCGCAACGGAAATAATAAAGCAAGACAAGCAAATAGAAATACAAGAAATCAAACGCTAACAAGATGGTGTAAAGTGGTTCACGGCTACGCTGCTAATCCACGGTCCCCGATTCGTCCTCAGTGAATCACTCCGCCAAAACCAATCCACTAATGGTCTCTCCTTTGCACCAAGCTAGGTGGAGGTAACCTTTACAACCAAGATCACTCTTCTTACAATAAGATTGAAGTAAAGACAAGTAAGAAGAGTTTAAAGCTTGTGGGGCACTAGGAAGATCACTTAAAGCATAAGCATTAGCCTCTCAAAGGCTTACACCATCTCTTTTTATAGAGAGGGATGATTTCTTCCCGTTGGCCGCCACCAGTCGATTGCTGCCCTTGGCAGTTGATTGTCGTCACTACAACGACCTCCGAACACTTCGGATCCCGACCGTTGTAGTCCAACGGAACACTGGCGGATGATGGACCTCACCCGATCGCTTCCTCCGTAGTCGATCGCCTACCGGCCACGAGCGGTTCTGCGGCTCACGATATCCTCTCGCACCAATCAGGCATAAACCCATCACGGATACCAAACCCACTGATTAGTAACTTAACATAAGTTTGAGCTTCCGGCGGTCGGGTAAACCTTAACCCTTGCGGTCAAGTCTCCGACACTCAACCATTCGGCCAAGTTCACCTAATGAGATACTTACATTTCACTCATTCTCTCCTCTCACTCGAAGTTCCTCGCCGAAGCTCTCTTCGTTCGTGGCCACGTCCCTCGGCAGCATCAGGCGCACGACTCTGCAATGCTCCTTCGCGTATCTTGCCTCCGAAGTCTGCTTCCTTGGCTTCACTTCAAGTCATCTCGTCCGGCGGTCTCTCGGATGCTCCAAGCGCACGACTTCCGCAAAGTCATCCTTCACCGACTCAAGGATCGAGGTTGTGAGGGTGAACCCGCCAAGGCTCCATGTGCGAATTACTAAGTCCTGCAAGACTCCAACACACATATCAAATAACAATACCAACCTAACTTAAACCCTTTGCCACACACATCAAAACCTTATCATGGCAAGAGATTGCCTTAACAATCTCCCCCTTTTTGATGTGTGGCAATCCGTTTAAGTTAGGTAAAAACATTTGATATAAATTTCTAAGGTAAGAAAGCATGTAAACATAAACATGATATAACAACATGCAACTCCCCCTTAATCCATGAAACTCTCTCTACAAATTCTCCCCCTATCATAATTTACTTAAACCAATTATTTCTCCCCCTTTGACACCATCAAAAAGATTAATACTAAGTTATAAATCCATGGCATCAAGTCTAATAGAAGAAAAAATACCAAAAACATGTTTAAAATCTGAAATCAGAAAATATTAGACTGTTTCAGTGAGAGCAATGATCCTATCAAGATGGCAGTCGACTGACACAATGGTTTCCAAAATTCTGATTTTCTGGGCGAATTTCAGAAATGCATTAAAAATTCTAGAAAATTCAAAAAATCATGAAATTTGGGGAACATATTTCTTGTAAGATTCTTTATCAGTGAAAAATAGGTCTTCATGAAAAATCATTATATTTTCACGTATTTGCCAAAAATCCAAAAGCTTTAAAAACTACTAGGTTTTTGATTATGATAGTATCCATTTTAACACCTAGTTTCAGTTTGAATTGTTTCAAAACATGAATACACATATTTTAAGGTAAGAAATTGTTTTGAAAACATATGAAATATCCAACCATGATCTTTGGGCAATATGTCTATGAATTAAACATAAGCCTTCCCCATGATTGGTCTATTATTACTATTTTGATACCTTAAATGACCATCTAAGTGCCATAGGCATTAGTGGACATTTGTATCATCCTAACATCTCACTCTTGCTAAGTTTTCAATCATGGTAGCCTATAGTGAGTGTGAGATGCATCCTATGGGGTATTTGTATATACTTAACCATCATATTCATACAATTCTATCAAGGTTAAGTATCAACCTAACAATCCTCATGATCATAAAGGCATATATCAATTAATTCTATATTATGATCATGAAATATAAGTATTCATAAATTAATAATCATGCATTAGGTATTATATCATGATAATAAACAAAATATCACCTAAGGCATGATTTTAACCCTATTTCTCATGATGATGTGCCAAATTTCAAAATCATAAATCATGATTGCACATATACATAGCAATTACATTGATTATCATGATTTAAGCATTATTGACTATTTATAGGCACATTATCATCACCTAACACTATTTAAAAATGTTGTCCCGCCATCCTAAGTCAACCAAAGATATGATATAGGTCAAGTCCATATGGTTGACTACCCTAGGGTTTTTCTAACCCTTAAGGATGGATTTTGGAACCCAATACAAATTCTTGCCTATGGGGTTCACTAGAAATTCCTTAGGAATCCATTTCCTAGCAATTACTTTCTTCTTATCTTGTCCCCTAGCAATTAGGCATTTGTAGGCCTTTTCATTTTTCTTTTCTTTATATCCTAGGCCCTTCTTATTGAAACTAGCTCTTTGGCTCCCTATAATCATGTTCAAGGTGTTTGAGCCAATTGTAAACTTTTCTAGGGCTTTGGTTAAATAATCTACTTTCTCTCTTAAAGCCCTATTTTCCTCTATGCTTGCATCATTAACATCAAAAGGCATATAGTTATCATGTGAGCATGCATCATTTAAGCTAGAAGAAATATTATCATTTAAGCATGCTTTTTCTAGCTTATTTTCTAAGTCCTTAATTTGATCTAGCATGCTTTTGTTCTTCTTCTTAGCTCTAAATAAATCCTTAGTTAAGCTAGAAACCATGGAAACTATTTTCTTAGGAGTTAGATTCGTTACCATAGTTTCCATGTCCTCTTCTTCTTCTTCGGATGAGGAGGATGATGATGTGGAGGAGACTCCCCCTTCATTTGAGCTCTCTCCACTTGAGCTTGATCCTTCATTTTCGGTGGAGGAGCAATCCAAGTCATCAAAGGCCATTAAGGCCAGATTGGTGACAAAGGCATTCTCCTCTTCCGATGATGATGAAGAGGATGAGGATGGATCATCCCAAGTCCTTGCCTTGAGAGCTTTGGCCTTTCCCTTTTCCTTTGTCTTCTTCTCCTCTTTCTTCTTGCTCCCCTTTTTCTTCTTCTTTTCTTCTTTCTTCTTCCTCTCTTCTTTGCTCTTGTTTAGGAGAGGACAATTGTCCCTTATGTGTCCCTCTCCTTGGCAATTGTAGCAAATGATTTTCCCCCTTGGTCTTCTACTCCTATCATTGGATTTATTAAAATGAAAACCCTTTAAAGCACGCCTTACCCTCCTTACCATATACGCTTCTTCTGTGCTATCCATGGAGGAGGAGGAAGAGGCTTCATCATCGGAGGAGGAGGGGATCTCTATCTTCTTCTTCCCCTTATTTGCCATCAATGCTACTCCCCTTGAAGGTTGGATTCTAGGCTCTTCTTGTATACCTTCAAGCCTCATTTCGTGGAGTTCCATTGTTGAGAAGAACTCCTCCAAGGTGCTCACTTCTAAATTCTTCGAGATATAGAAGGAGTCCACCATGGAGCTCCACTTTGAGGACCGGGGAAAGGCATCTATGACCTTCATTACCATATCCCGGTTGGAGAGCTTTTCACCTACACTTGTTAAACCGGTTAGTATTTCCTTAAATCTAGAGTGTAGGGATTTTACCTTCTCTCCCTTTTCAAGTTTGATATTGGACAATTGGGAGCGAAGAACATCTCTCCTTGCTAGCTTTACCTTGGATGTGCCTTCATGGATTTCTATTAGTTTCTCCCACATTTCCTTGGCGCTAGCACACTCTCCTATCCTATTGACTTCTTGTTGAGGGAGGATATTGTATAGGTGGTGCTTGGCCTTTGAATTTGCCAAATATTCTTCTCTTTGCCTCTTGCTCCACCTTGATTTCTCCAATGGCTCCCCATTTTCGTTCCTGGGCAACTCGAAAGTGTTTTCCATTATTAAAAGGATTTCAAAGTCGGTTTCGAAGAATACCTCCATTCGCTTCTTCCACCGCTTAATTCGGCCGAACTTCGGTGGGTGGATGTTTGAGCCGGCCATTTTGAATGTTGCTTGTTGTGGCGGTTAGTCCTCAACAAGCTTTCCTTGCTCTGATACCACTTGTAGGGGATCGAACGGCCGACTAGAGGGGGTGAATAGCTCTCTTACGATGGATGTCAGTATTTGCTCGTCTACAAAGAGATTAGCACAATGGAAACAATAAAGCAAGACAAGCAAATAGAAATACAAGAAATCAAACGCTAACAAGATGGTGTAACGTGGTTCACGGCTACGCCGCTAATCCACGGTCCCCGATTCGTCCTCGGTGAATCACTCCGCCAAAACCAATCCACTAATGGTCTCTCCTTTGCACCAAGCTAGGTGGAGGTAACCTTTACAACCAAGATCACTCTTCTTACAATAAGATTGAAGTAAAGACAAGTAAGAAGAGTTTAAAGCTTGTGGGGCACTAGGAAGATCACTTAGAGCATAAGCATTAGCCTCTCAAAGGCTTACACCCTCTCTTTTTATAGAGAGCGATTTCTTCCTTAGCCGCCACTACGATCGCCCTTGGCGATCGCTCGTACTACAACAACCTCCGAACACGTCGGATCCCGACCGTTGTAGTCCAACGGAACACTTGGCAGTCGACTGATGGACCTCACCCGATCGCCGCCTCCGTAGTCGACGCCCGGCCACGAAGCGTTCTCAGGTTCGCTGAGATCCTTCTAGCAGCGATCGCCATTCCATACCGCGATCACGAGCATAAACCCATCACGGATACCAATGAACCCACTCGATTAAAGCAGCCATTACATGGCCGGTGCTGTGTGAAACTCAAACTTAACATAAGTTTGAGCTTCCGGTGGTCGGGTAAACCTTAACCCTTGCGGTCAAGTCTCCGACACTCAACCATTCGGCCAAGTTCACCTAATGAGCTACTTACATTTCACTCATTCTCTCATCTCACTCGAAGTTCCTCGCCGAAGCTCTCTTCTTTCGCGGCCACGTCCCTCGACAGCATCAGGCGCACGACTCTGCAATGCTCCTTCGCATCTCTTGCCTTCGAAGTCTGCTTCCTTGGCTTCACTTCAAGTCATCTCGTCCGGCGGTCCCTCGGATGCTCCAAGCGCACGGCTTCCGCAAAGTCATCCTTCACCGACTCAAGGACCGAGGTTGTGAGGGTGAAACCGCCAAGGCTCCATGTGCGAATTACTAAGTCCTGCAAGACTCCAACGCACATATCAAATAACAATACCAACCTAACTTAAACCCTTTGCCACACACATCAAAACCTTATCATGGCAAGAGATTGCCCTAACAGAGAAACATTATTTGAAGCTTGGGACAGATTTAAGGGGTTACTACAGCAATGCCCTCATCATGGGCTGGAAAAATGGCTCATTGTTCATACTTTCTATAATGGAATCTCGTATGCCACTAAAGTTTCTCTTGATTCTACTATAGAAGGAGCTCTCATGAACAAAACGTTGGATGAAGCATTTGAGATCTTCGAGAATGTGGCAATGAATTCTCACCAATGGGCTACAGAACGAGGGTGTCCGATTAAAATGCCAGATAAGTATGAGGTAAGTACTCTCGATTTACTCAGTGCTAAAGTTGATGCATTAACTCAAAAGCTCGAATGTTTTAATGTATCAGTTGTAAACTTATCTAATGTCACTTGTGAGATTTGTGGTGTAACAGGACATATGACCACAAATTGTCAAATCCTACACGCACCATCATTGGGAGCAGGGGTTAAGCAAGTAGATGCGCTGAATAATTTTAATCAAAAGCCTAATGGTGGCAGCCCTTATTCAAACACGTACAATACCGATTGGAGGAATCATCCCAACTTTTCGTATCGAGCCAACCAAAATTCTTCTGGACAGAACAATTTTGGAGCACCTTCGGGATTTCAGCCAGGGCCCAAGTCAAACTTAGAGAAGATGATGGAAAATTTTATCACATGCCAAGGGAAGATAAACGATGAATTTCGACAGCATGTTATAGAATCCAATCAGCAACATAAAAATAATACCGAGGCGATTAAGCAATTGGGAAGCAAGGTTGATAATTTGACTAATCACACAAGAATGTTGGAGAATCAAATTTCTCAAATTGCTAGCTCTACATCTAGGATGTCCGGTAGATTTCCTGGAAATTCAGAAGTAAACCCAGCTGAACATTGTAATTCTATAAGTTTGAGAAGTGGAAGAATTTTAGAAGGAGATAAGAAATTAGAACCACCTACCAGAGCTCAACAAGCCCCACTCGTGCTCGAGAACACGAGTGTGCCGGAGTTTGAAGAAGTGCCCATGCCCAGCAGCACGCCTGTGTTGAACGATTTTGAGATAGGCAGCTGACAACACACCCAGGGCGGGTGATGCCCATAAGCACACCCAGGGTGTGTCAGCCAACACACCCGTGGTGGGTCGCTCCAGCAGCCAGCACGCGCCAGCCAAGCCAGAGGACACAACCGTGTGGCACAAAGAGCCAAGAACATATAAGCCTCCGATCCCATTCCCTCAGAGGATGATTAAGAAGAAATTGGACGAACAATTTGGTAAGTTCCTTGAGGTAATTAGAAAGCTTTATATTAATATACCTGTTACAGAAGCTCTTCAACAAATGCCTACGTACTCCAAGTTCTTGAAGGATATTTTAACCAATAAAAGGAAAGTTGAGGAGTATGTAATAGTGGCTCTTACCGAAGAAGGCAGCGCTTTAATTAAAAACATGGTACCTCCCAAGCTAAATGATCCAGGTAGTTTTTCTATCCCTTGCATAATTAATGACTCTAATTTTGATAAGGCTTTTTGTGATTTAGGCGCTAGTGTCAATCTGATTCCTCTTTCCATATGCAAGAAATTAGATTTGGGAGAAATGAAACTAACAACTATGGCCTTGCAGTTAGCCGATCACTCCATTAGATATCCTTTGGGAATCTTAGAAGATGTGCTTGTGAAGGTGGGAAACATTATTATTCTCGCTAATTTCATAGTGCTTGACATGGATGAAGACCCATGTATTCCACTCATTTTAGGAAGACCTTTCCTGGCTATTGCAGGGGCGATGATAGACGTCAAGAACCACAAACTTTCACTTGCATTTGGAAATGATAAGATTGAATTCGACCTTTCAAAAGCTGTTAAACAACCTTCTGATTTCGATGTTTGTTGCAGGATTTACAGTTTCCAGTCAAGTGTGCTAAAAGGAGCACAAGAACAAACTTATCTTGATAGGCTTGAAAGGGATTTCGAGGATGAAGAGCCGGAGATTGTCGACCTTGACCTACCACCACAGGTAGAACTTAAGCCTCTTCCATCGATGCTCAGGTATGAATTTCTTAGCGAAAACTCTACTTATACCGTGATCATTAACGCTAATCTGAGCGATGAAGAGACTGAGAAACTGATCGAGGTGTTGAAAACACATAAGAACGTCATTGGATACAAGATTGATGATATAAAGAGAATTAGTCCATCGGTTTGCATGCATAGAATTCTACTCAAAGATAACTATAAACCTTCAATAGAACATCAACAAAGGCTGAACCCGGCCATGAAAGAGGTGGTCAAGAAAGTGGTCTTGAAATTACTAGATGTAGGAATTATCTATCCTATATCCGATAGAGAATGGGTAAGTCCTGTCCATGTGGTGCCTAAGAAAGGGGGGATAATCGTGATAAAAAATGCTATGAATGAGTTAATCCCCACGAGAGCAGTCACCGGGTGGAGAATGTGTATTGATTATAGAAGATTGAACAAGGAAACTAGAAAGGACCACTTTCCTATCCCATTTATTGACCAAATGTTAGACCGATTGGCAAAACATTCGCATTTCTGTTACCTAGATGGATACTCCGGTTTCTATCAAATCCCCATCTATCCTAATGACCAAGAGAAAACAACTTTTACTTGCCCATATGGTACTTTTGCTTTCAGGAGAATGCCTCTTGGACTTTGCAATGCACCAGCCACTTTTTAGAGATGCATGACTTTAATTTTTTCCAATATGATTGAGAATATAATGGAAGTATTCATGGATGATTTTTCTGTATTTGGTGCAAATTTTGATATGTGCTTATCTAATTTGGTCAAGGTTTTGCAGAGATGTGAGGAAATGAATTTAATGCTTAATTGGGAGAAGTGCCACTTCATGGTGCGAGAAGGCATAGTGCTTGGGCACCTAGTTTCACAGCGTGGTACCGAGGTGGACATTGCTAAAACTGAAGTGATCAAGAAGTTGCCTCCTCCAACTGATGTTAAGGGAGTGCGTAGTTTTCTGGGGCATGCAGGGTTTTACCGGCAGTTCATCAAGGACTTTTCAAAAATCTCAAAGCCATTGACTAATTTGCTTGCTAAGGATGCCGAGTTTGATTTTGATAATTCTTGTCTTGATGCATTTTTCAGGTTAAAAGAAGCATTGACAACCGCCCCAATAATGCAACCTCCAGATTGGAGTCTTCCTTTTGAAATTATGTGTGATGCAAGTGATTTCGCTGTAGGTGCAGTATTGGGACAAAGGAAGGACCACAAGGTGTATGCAATTTACTACGCCAGTAAAACATTGGATGAAGCACAAGTGAATTATGCTACTACGGAGAAGGAACTCTTGGCTATAGTCTTCGCCTTCGACAAATTCAGATCTTATATCATTGGGTCTAAGGTGATAGTTTACACAGATCATGCAACCATAAGATACTTGTTGAGTAAAAAGGAATCCAAGCCAAGACTCTTCCGGTGGATACTTCTTCTACAAGAGTTTGATCTGGAAATTCGAGACAAACAAGGAACAGAGAACGTAGTTGCAGATCATCTATCGAGACTACGCTAAGAAACAAATGCAGGAAGTGACAATGATCTTGCTATTAATGATTTCTTTCCGGATGAGCAGCTACTAGCTGTCAAGAAAATCAAGGCTCTGTGGTACGCTAATTTTGCCAATTACCTAGCTTGTGGGATAATACCTTCCCATATGACTTATCATCAGAGGAAGAAGTTTTTCGCGGATGTAAAGCAATATGTGTGGGATGAGCCATTCTTGTTCAAGCAAGGAGAAGATGCTATTTATCTAAGATGTGTATCCGAAGAAGAGATTGAGGACATATTGTTTCATTGTTATTCTTCTGCTTATGAAGGTCATACTAGCACGGACAAGACTGCGGCAAGGGTCTTACAAGCAGGATTTTACTAGCCTCATATTTTTAGAGACTCCTAGAATTATGTGATGACTTGTGACCGCTGTCAAAGGACCGGGAACATATCAAGAAGATACAAGATGCCTCAAAATTTGATATTGGAAGTCGAATTATTTGACGTTTGTGAAATTGACTATATGGGACCTTTCCCTTCTTCCTATAACAATGCCTACATATTGGTGGCGGTGGACTATGTGTCTAAGTGGGTTGAGGCTCTCCTATTTCCATCTTGTGATGCAAAAATGGTTATAAAACTTTTCAAGAGTATAATATTTCCAAGATTTGGAGTACTGAGAGCAGTAATAAGCGATGGAGGCTCACATTTTATCGAAAGACAATTTGAAAGCCTTCTCAAGAAGTATCGAGTAACCCATAAAGTAGCCTCACCATATCATCCACAAACAAGTGGGCAAGTCAAAGTTTCAAATAGGGAAATAAAGGCTATCTTGGAGAAAACAGTATCAAGGTCAAGGAAGGACTGGTCTTTGAAGCTTGACGATGCTCTGTGGGCCTATCGAACTGCTTATAAGACAGCCATTGGAATGACTCCGTTTCGATTAGTTTATGGAAAACCATGTCATCTTCCAGTTGAAATAGAGCACAGGGCATATTGGACAATTAAATGGCTTAATTTTGACCTAAAGAAAGCCGAGAGAAAAGAAAATTGCAGCTAAATGAACTTGAAGAACTACGCCTTGATGCTTATGAACATGCAAAATCTTACAAGGAGAAAACAAAGAGATGGCATGATCGGAATATCATGCATATAGAATTCCATGAAGGAGACTTGGTATTACTCTTCAACTTGAGATTGAAACTTTTTCCTGGAAAGCTGAAATTCAGATGGTCGGGACCATACCAAGTTAAAAAGGTTTATCCTCATGGAGCTATTGATATATCAAGTGAGTCTACCGGAATTTTCAAAGTGAATGGACAAAGACTTAAGAAATACTTCCCAAACAAACCTGCGAAGCTGATTGAGGAGGAGGAGTAGAGTACACTCCTTGAGCCACATCCATCCAACTAGGGAGTAATTGAGGGGTCAAGCTAATGACCTTAAATAAGCGCTTCTTGGGAGGCAACCCAAGCTATTTTCATTTTTTTTATTTTTATTCATTTTATTTTATTTTCTTCGTTTTTATTTTAACTTTGAGTTTTGCATTTTTCAGGTTTACAGGACACAACATGTCCGTGTCACTCGTCGACACGGCCGAATCAAGAACCAACTGCAGTCCAGAGGCTAGCACGGTGAGACCGTGCTGTTTGATGCGGTCGTGTTATTGTCGTGCCACTGTGTGCCAGATTTACACGACCCACCTATGCCAAATGACACGGGCATGTCAAGACAAACTCGAATACAACATGAGTCGGAGGTGCCCTTTGGCACGCCTGTGTCGCAAAAAAAAGAGGCGTGCCCTTTGGCACGCCTGTGTCGCGTAAAAAGGGACGGGCGACATGCCCATGTCGCCGCTAACCCTTAAAACCGTCCCAAACACACCCTAACTTTCACACATTGTTCACAAGCTTGGAGCAGCTGTCGTCTCTCTCTCAACCAGCCCAAAAGCTCAACCGACTCTCTCCCTCCCCTATGCCATGAGCAAGAGAGTGAAGACTAGGAGAGGAGTTTCTTCTCAACCTACGGCTCGGGACAAGGGAAAGAGAAAAGCTCAAGATTTGGGTAATGATCCTCTGTCCTCTTGTCATCTGTGTGGAATTGTATTTAGAGATGATGTTATGAAATCTAGATTCAGTAAGCTTGAGAAAAGAAAAATAGTTTCTACACGAACCATAGATTTCTACATGTTGACAACACTAGGAATTAGAGATGATATAATTTGGTTGACTAATAGGATAGGTTGGACTGAATTTATCACATATCATCATCTTACTTATCCTAGTATCACTCTTGAATTCCTTAGCTCTTTATCCGCTGAAATACTTCAAGGAAAGAATTGTTAAGAAGGAAAAATCCAATTTAGATTAATGAATCATGAGTTTACTCTTTATTTAAGTAATTTTAATGCGATATTTGATTTCCCTTACGGAGGGGAGAGGCAAATTCATAAACATTTTATTGATCATCAGTTTTGGAAATTAATTTCTGATGACCCTCACCCTTATGACGCATCTAGGTCTAAATCATTCAATATCCCGAATCCTATTTTTCGTTATCTCCTTAGGTTTATGGAAAATACAATTTCTGAGAGATATGATATTGCAGGGGTAGCTAGGCAGAGCGAGCTACAGTTTTTATGGGCTATGCTAAATGAAGTTAAAATTGATTCTGGAGCTCATATGGTGAGACACCTAGTTAAAGTTAGTAATAGCCCATCTGGGGTTATAATCGTAGGTGGTCTTATCACTAGAATTGCCATAGCTTTGGGATGTGACCTAGATAACCTTGAATATTATCTTGCTAGCCCTAGATTGGATTTGGATGCTTGTATCAATATGAAGATAATTGAGGCATTTGAAGAGGGATATCGTTTGGTGTTGAAAAATGGAATTAAAATCCCTCTTCCAAACCCCGAGCGAATCACCATACGTAATGAAGTCAATTGGCTTTTCAGAGATGTCCATGGTCCCTTGCCTACCCCTATTGCCCATGCTCCATCACCCTCACCTAGGGAGCCATCTCACTTAACCCCTAAGCCATCCCATTCGACTCCTGAGCCCCCTCGATTTTCTACTGACAATTTTTCTGTAGGATACTCTTCATTTGATTTTTTAGGATTCTGATTGTCATTCGAGGCTTTCAGAGTCGAGCATACCTCGCACATAGGTGTGTGGGATCGGTTTGCCCAGACTACAGAGGAGCACCATCGTATGGTGACTCAGCATTTGGATAGGGCAGCAAATTTTCACAGGAGGGCTGATGAGTTCTTCACCGTTGAGGCCGCCAGGAGGGAGGATGATGCTAGATTTCGGCAGGAGTCCCGGGAGTTTTACTAGGAGCAGCGACGTAGGTGGGCAGAGGAGGATGCTAGTAGGGAGGACGGTGACCAGTGATCCCCTTGAGCTATTTTGTGAGTTTCGATGCCTTTCATTTATTTCTTATGCTGTCTCTTCTTAGATTTCTAATTTGGTCATTGCATAATTTAGGTCTAGGGGAGTATGTTTCAGTGAGTAAGCTGATTCCATTTTTATCTTTTCATATATCATAATATTGCATTCTTATATCATCTAGCGTAGTATAACTGAACCTTGGTCGAATCATGATATTCCTTTTTGCTTATTTGATAAGAACCCTATTTCACTTTTCACATGACCAATAGGTTTGAGGTATCCGAAAAGGGTTTAAATCCCCCATATCGGACTAGTACTCGATTTTCCATTGGGGACTTTCCTATACAATTTGGTTACTAGAGAAACACTTTTCCTAGAAGTCTTCTGAAAAAAAAAGGACTGGAATTGTTTTGAAGCACCCCTTTGAGACCAAGTAGTTACTAGGGAAACACCTAAAGGTGCCCCTTTGAGGCTAACTAGTTACTGGGGAAATGCTTACTATAAATTTCTTCCTTTCTTTCTTCTTGGTAAGTGCTCCTTTGAGACCTTTTGTTGATAGGTGAGGATGATCCATGCATTAAGGCAGGTAAGTGCCTCTACGTCAGAAATGAGAAGAACACAATAGAGGGGATGTCAAATCTGGATTGGTGTCCAATGCCTTTGGATCGACTTTTCACGTGCACTATATATGGATCTTTCAAGTTTTGCCACTAGGAATGATTTGATAAGATTAATATCAGATTTTATACCTCTGGATGGTTTCTTACAACACCACACATAAGTTGTCTTTTGTGTTTTTCCCTTTTCTTTGCTTGAGGACAAGCAAAAGTTTAGGTCTAGGGGATTTTGATGTGTGTAATTCATGTTGCATTTTGGGTATTCAATATGCATGCATTTCGTCCCATTTTATGTTTTAGTCATATATTTTGTTATGTTTTAGTCAAGTTTAACATATTTTGGACAAAAAAACTATTTTGGGGTATTTTTCATGTTAACAGGGTGAAGAATCGGGAATTATCGAGTCGTATCAAAATAACATAGTCATCCCATTAGAGACACGTCTGTGTCAGAACTTCCAGCCCTCAACACACCCCGAGTGTGTTGACCGACACACCCACACTTAATGCCCGACACGCCCATGCCCTCCATTGGCATGGGCATGTCGCCCTATTTTCTGCCTTTCCTTTTTTGCGTACAACACGGCGAAGCCCGGGATTTCCGCCTTAATTGAAAAGAATTTCTGCCTTAATTAAAGACCAAGCCAAGGTTATAAAAGAGGATATATTCTAACCCAAAAGGGGGGGGGTGGCGGAATTCGAAGAAGGACGACAAAGCCGACGATGGAAGAAACACAACGATGGTGTTAAGGATTGTAATTTCTTTCTCTGGAAATTCTTGTTCAGCTATGGAGTAGTGTCTTGTAATCTTAGGATGAGGGAGTAGCCCTTGACGACTTATGATGGTTGATTGAATCTCTTCTACTTGAATTGTCGTTTGTTTTGAATCTAAGGAACCTTGGGGAAGTACCTAACAGTGAACCCAAGTTCCCGAACCCTAGATCCAAACTAGGGATTAAATCCTACCAAGTATCGATAGCGTATCTATGAGGGCTTGCGGGAATCATTGATGATTCCTTAGCTGATTATGGTCCCGTGTGCAAACCTATCGTGAAAAGGAAATTTAGTCTCTAGAGGAACTCTTATGGACTTAATGGATCTATCAAATCCAATTCTTACCAAGTAATGGTAGTAAGACTAGGGAGGTTTGCTCGTGACAGGTCTCCTTAGCTGATTATGATCACCTACGCTCGAATAACGTGACAGGGAAATTGAGTTTGATAGGTACAATTGACGTAGACCTCGAAGGGGGCCGTTGATTTACCTTAGGACAGGTTCTATCGGAACAACTCTAAGGAGTAGGAGATAACATAATCACCTTATAAATCGTCGATGCGGTGAAACCCATATCCTGAGATTCCCCCTCAATTATTGACTTTTAGCTCGTTCTTCTCATTCGTTGTTCTTGACTGCTTAGTTTCTTTACTTATTTCTCAAATTTGATTTGACTAGATAACTTGGTATCACGATCATTCTGTAATTGACCCAATCCCTGTGGGATCGATATTTTTATTACTTGACGACAACCGTGCACTTGCGGAAATCGACACATCACATTGTCATGTTTGATGGCGTTTGCAATATATATATAGTTGAGTGTGATGAGAATATATATAGATAGAGTCTATATATATGATCATCGTGATGTTGCATTTGTTTGAGCTATGCTTGCTGTTGGAATGTATACTGAAAGCCTAGCTCTTTTTGTATGAACATTTTTATTTTGAAATAAGAATCACATGATCATTGTTTGCACTTTATATTTATTATATGTGTGTATATTGTCTAATATTTTACATTATAGATAACATGGTGCTTGGTGTGGCACAGAAGATCATGTTATCAGTCCCTTGTAGAATATAAGTAGAGGCTTACAACCAAGATGGTTTTGGACAAACCATTGGCATGGTTGTAGTGTAGCTTGGTATTGTTTTGTCTTGAACATAGAGTTACACTAGTACACTTAGGTGTATTGAGCAGGACCGACATAGAGGTGATTCAATTTATTGCTGACTACATAATTGAATTGGACCTCGGATATTATGTTGTACATGCTCTTAATCCCGATATAATAACGGGCACATGTACTTAGTATTTATTTCTTTGATTTACCAAAGGGTGAGATTTAGATGGATTAAATCAATATGCCCGGTAAGTTGGGAAATGATATTATTTACATGGTGTGTCGTTGATTATAAAAGGAAACCGTGTCCTATATATTAGGTTGATGATGTCCCCTTGAAGAGCTCATAAGGTTCATCATGTAAACCCAGCTGGTTGACTTAGTCAACATGATGATAAGGTTGAGTGGTACTACTCGAGGAGTTAGATGTTAATTGATTGATGGTCAGTAAATCAATTAATTAACGGACATTCGATATCTTAAACACGGGGAGATGGATGTACAAATAATATATGGAGCCCATATTGATTTATGGGGGTTGGTGAGGTAATTCAATGATGATCCTCTAGTGGAATGGAACATCATTGATGGATCAAGTTTGTGTGGTTCCGATCCATCGGGTGGCCAAGATCCAACTCCTCCTCATGGTCCCTATCGTAGCCTAATATAATCCTCATAAAGTCTAGATCCAAGGATGGAAAACAAAACTCTAGAACCGACGGTTGGGATGAAACCCTAGATCCGACGGTTGGGATGAAACCCTAGATTCGACGGTTGGGATGGAACCCTAGATCCGACGGTTGGGATGAAACCCTAGATCCGACGGTGGAGATTAAATCACTATATCTGACGGTGGAGATTAAAGGAGGCTTAAGCCATACTCTATAAATAAAGGGCTAAGGCTTGGGTGGCAAACTAATGCTTGGGAGATTAGGGTTTTCCTATCTAAAAGTGGGCAGCAACAAACCCTAGAGAAGTTAGGGTTTTGGGCGGCTAGGGTTTTGGAGAAGTTGGGCGGCTAGAAGTGGGCGGCAAAGCTTTGTTCTCCCTAGGGTTTTGGCCGGCGCCCCTCTTCCTCTTCTCATCCTTTGCCGGCGCTCTTCCCTTCTTCCTTTTCTCCTTGGCCGGTGGAAACAAGGGCTAGGTTTTATCCTTGGACCTCTTGGCCGGAGCCCTCTTGCTTTCTCCTTGGTGGCCGGCGGCAACTCTTCTTGAAGGTTGGCCGGTGCTCAAGAAGCTACTCCTTGGCCGGCGGTTATATCAAGCTCCTTGGCTTGGTGG
This sequence comes from Wurfbainia villosa, assembly GCA_025175895.1. NCBI lineage: Eukaryota > Viridiplantae > Streptophyta > Magnoliopsida > Zingiberales > Zingiberaceae > Wurfbainia > Wurfbainia villosa. The sequence continues at coordinate 41,879,790 of CM046006.1, forward strand.
CAGGTTCTAGATAGGAGAAGGAGTTTTTGGTTGGTTCTTCTCTTTGTTCGGATAGAGAAAGGAAAGGAAGAACGTGATCTAGGAGGCTTCTACTCGTGGAGGATCTTCGCCCACACGACGTCCACGAGGAGGATAGGACATACGATAGAAGATCAAGAGGTATAAAAGTTTTACAACTTTTATTGATCTTTGCATGTTCTTATCTTTATGTTAGTATGTGTTGATTATACTAGTTTGCATTTGTATGTATTTGTATAATCATGGATTCCGAAGACAAACACAAAAACCGGCGATCCGTCCGTCGTCTCTTCCGCGGCTAACCAACTAGAAGAGTTGGGTTGCTTGAACAACTAGTTTGTTCAAGCGATCACTCAAGTTGTTAGCACGACGATGAATTGGTTGTGCTTAGGAAACTCATCCCATACGGATTAGTTTTTCATTAGTGAAAATTTTAATCCGGGGACATGGGAACCAATGAGCCTCCGAAGCAATTCCTACACTTGCTACATTAGATTGTACATCATCTTGCATTCTACTTGCATATTCTATATGGTCGTGTGTGGATTGCTCATGTTAAGTTGGTTAGACTGTCATATACCTTTGATCAATATCCTGGGATGATATAGGATGGATCCGGTTCATTGTTGTATTTGCTATAGAATGTCAGTATGATGGTTTTGTTGATTATAGAGTTAGTATTACTCTACCATGTCTTAGGTGTTGTATTATGTTACTTATACTCAGGTTGTATGAGTTGCTTCATTGTCGATCTTTAGGTATGTCAGTACCTTATGTTGTTATTGTTGATCAGTGGGTTATACAGTTCTTATATCATACTGATATATATCTATTATACCTTTAGATAGTATATTGTTGACTCGCATGTGATATATATATTATGCATGCACTTCTATTCTTATTACCGTTGAGTTTTATACTCACCACCATAGACCCTGGGTTTCTTGTCGCCTAGGTAACAGGTAGTTGACTTTGTGATGGGCTTGGAGCATTGCCGACTGGCATCATCTCATCTCTCTTCGTGATGGGCTTTTGGTTTATCGTAGGTGTTTTATTATGGACTTGGTTTGATATTGTAGGGGATCGATGTGTGTGTGGTTGGCCGACTAGAGGGGGGTGAATAGCCCTCAATCGTCGTACGATAGAATACGATCATTCTCGTTGTGTGCTCATCTACAATTGTCGTTAGCGCAGCAGAATACTAATACAAATATGAATACTAACAACAAATACAAGCATATGCAAACACACATGATATACATGGTTCGGAACCGAATGGTTCCTACTCCACGGGCGAGCTCTCCGAGCTCTAGTTATGTGCACGACACTAACTAAACTCCTTCTCGACTATACGTCGGAGGTGGAGAAACCTCGTACAAGCTATTACAACAGTAATACTACAAGAAATACAAAGACACAAGAAATACAAGTAAAGAACGCTTTACAACTCTTTGCTTTGAACCCTTTCTTGTTGCTTACTTTGGATGATTCTTGAAGGACTGGAATGCAGCAGCAATTCCCCTCCAATCGCTTCCTTAAAGTCTTGGCAAAATCCTCCCACTTGAGCTCTACGTTGGATAAGTTCAGATCACCTACGATCATGTCCATCATTGGTGACCTAATCGGTTGATTGCTTACGAGCGTCTGCTCACGACATTCCCATCAATCGATGCCATCCCTCGCGATCATGCGCGATCCATGGCAATCGGCGCCAAGCAAAATGCGATCTAACACCAGTCGAACCCTAGTCGACTTGGATCGATCACCGAACTTTGTGCGATCGGCTATCGTGTCAAAAGCAAAACTTCAAACACCAAGTTGTTTGAGCATCTGACCGTCGGGTAAACCTTCAAACATCAAGTTTGAGCTTCCGACACTCAGTCTTAGCCACTTGGCCAAGTCCACCTTATCCCTCATGGAGTTCCCCATCGAAGCTCTCTTCCCTCGGCCTACGTCCCTCGGATGCGCCAAGCGCATGGCTTCACAATGTCATCCTTCGTGTTTCATGCCCTCGAAGTATGCTTCCCTTGGGCCTCACTCCATTCGCTCCCCGTCCGGTGGTCCCTTGGATGCACCAAGCACACGACTTCGCAATGCCATCCTTCACTGACTCAAGGACCTCGAGCCTAGTGAACTTGCCAAGTTCTCAAGACTTCCTACATGCACCAAGCACACGACTTCGCAATGCATTTCTCACCAAGCACCAAGCGCACGGCTTCGTAATGCTTTGGATTTTCCCACACCAAGCTCCATGCTTGGATTTTCCATGCCAACCCCATGTTGGACTTTCCCACACCAAGCTCCATGCTTGGATTTTCCATGCCAACACCATGTTGGACTTTCCCACACCAACCTCCATGCTTGGATTTTCCATGCCAACACCATGTTGGACTTTTCCATGACAATCCCATGTCATGAGTTTTGTCTATCATCAAAATACTATCAAAGTACTGCTCGAGTCAAACTAGAGTCAACTTGGGCCGATTGCACCAACAGATATGATGGTTTATAGTGTCGGACACTGTTCGTGTTGTACTTGTCTTTTTTATTTTGTTATGGTACTTTATTATTTTGGTGTTAGTCATACTGGTATGTAGTGATGTCGAGTTTTTAACTCTATTGTAGTGATTTTCGCTGTGATTTTGGTTATACATATATGTATAAGTTGTTGTGATTGTAGCCGAAAGGCCTTGTATCAACAGGATATGGTGTCATGTACAGGAGAGATGTTGTTCGTTTGTTTTTTGGCTCGGCATACTCTCGGGGTGTGATGACTGTTGGATCGAAGCGGATCGCTAGAGGGGGTGTTGGAATGTATACTGAAAGTCTAGCTCTTTTTGTATGAACATTTTATTTTAAAATAAGAATCACATGATCATTGTTTGCATTTTATATATTCATTATATATGTGTGCATATTGTCTAAATATTTTACATTGTAGATAACATGGTGCTTGGTGTGGCACAGAAGATCATGTTATCAGTTCCTTGTAAAATATAAGTAGAGGCTCACAACCAAGATGGTTTTGGACAAACCATTGGCATGGTTGTAGTGTAGCTTGGTATTGTTTTGTCTTGAACATAGAGTTACACTGGTACACTTAGGTGTATTGAGCAGGACCGATATAGAGGTGATTCAATTTAGTACTGACTACATGATTGAATCGGACCTCGAATATTATGTTGTACATGCTCTTAATCCCGATATAATAACGGGCACATGTACTTAGTATTTATTTCTTTGATTTACCAGTGGGTGAGATTTAGATGGATTAAATCAATATGCCCGGTAAGTTGGGAGATAATATTATTTACATGGTGTGCCGTTGATTATAGGAGGAAACCGTGTCCTATATATTAGGTTGATGATGTCCCCTTGAGGAGCTCATAAGGTTCATCATGTAAACCCAGCTGGTTGACTTAGTCAACATGATGATAAGGTTGAGTGGTACTACTCGAGGAATTAGATGTTAATTAATTGATAGTCAGTAAATCAATTAATTGACGGACATTCGATATCTTAAACACGGGGAGATTAATGTACAAATAATATATGGAGCCCATATTGATTTATGGGGGTTGGTGAGGTAGTTCAATGATGATCCTCTAGTGGAATGGAACATCATTGATGGATCAAGTTTGTGTGGTTCTGATCCATCGGGTGGCCAAGACCCAACTCCTCCTTATGGTCCCTATCGTAGCCTAATATAATCCTTGTGAAGTCTAGATCCAAGAATGTAAAACAAAACCTAGATCCGACGGTTGGGATTAAACCCTAGATCCGACAGTTGGGATAAAACCCTAGATCCGACGGTGGAGATTAAATCCCTAGATCCGACGGTGGAGATTAAAGGAGGCTTAAGCCCAATTCTATAAATAGATGGCTAGGGTTGGGCAGCAAGATCAATCAAAGAATTGGAGTTAGGGTTTTGGGCGGCTAGGGTTTGAAGCAAAGTGGGCGGCAACCTCTTCCATCTTGTTGATTGCCGGCGCCCACTTCCATTGAGAATTCCTTGGCCGGCGCCCATCCTAGAGGCTTCCCCCTTCTTCCTTGGCCGGCGGTTCTCCTCCCATTGGTGGCCGGTTTTCTTCCTCCTCCCTATTCTCCAAAGTGGCCGGCAGCAACACTTCTTGAAGTTGGCCGGCGCATCATCCATTGCTCCTTGGCCGGCGGTTGCACCAAATTCCCTAATTTGGTGGTCGGTTCTAGATAGGAAAGGTATTTGTGAGTTCTTCTCTTTGTTCGCAGTGGACAAGGTAGAGAAGAAAGCAATCTAGAAGGCTTCTACTCGTGGAGGAACTTCGTCCACACGTCGTCCACGAGAAGGATAGGACATACGGTAGAAGATCGTGAGGTATAAAGTTATTTTAACTTTATATACAGATCTGAGCATGTTCTTATTTGTTTTGATTATGCATGTGTGTGTATGAATCATGGACCCCGAAGACAAACACAAAAACCGGCGATCCATCCGTCGTCTCTTCCGCGGCTAACCAACTAGAAGAGTTGTGTTGCTTGAACAACTAGTTTGTTCAAGCGACCACTCAAGTTGTTAGCACGACGACGAATAGGTTGTGCTAAGGAAGCTCATCCCATCCGGATTAATTCTTTCATTAGTGAAAATTTTAATCCGGGGACATGGGAGCCAATGAGCCTCCGATGCGGCCACCCTACAAATGGTATCAGAGCCATCGGTTTCCGATTTTGTGTGTTTAGGATTCGGTTAATTTTTTATGCATTTTTCATATATTATATGTGCCGGATAATAGTAGGATATGCGTAGTTTAACTCTTTGGTTGCAGGCATAAGATCCGACTATTATGGCCATGTGTGTGTATGTGAATGGATGTGTGTAAAAAAATTTATTATTTGAATCCTCGGGGTTGACGAGGCTAGATTAGTATTTAATTTTTGTAATTAAATACGGCATTGTTTAGCCTCTCATTTTAGTTTACTTTCGATCTAGATGATTTGTACATTCCTTCATGGAGTATAGGATCGATGGATGTAAATTAAAATGTTTTATCTCGGCTCGGAACTCTTTGGTGACTTGTGCACGGGAAAAGATGGAGCGGACGAGGTGGCGACACGACGGTGTTGTCAATCGTGCTATTTCTCGGAATGCTCATAGGCTCCCATGTCCCCGAATTAAAATTTTCACTAATGAAAACTAATCCGGATGGGATGAGTTTCCTAAGCACAACCAATTCGTCGTCATGCCAACGACTCGAGCGATCGCTTGAACAAACTAGTTGTTCAAGCAACCAAACTCTTCTAGTCGATTAGCCGCGGAAGAGACGACGGACGGATTGTCGGTTTTTGTGTTTCTTATTCGGGGTTCATGATTATACAAATACATGCAAATGCAAACTAGTATAATCATCATATACTAACATAAAGAACATAAGCTAGCATATCAAATAAGAACATGAAAAGAACAATAATAAAAGTTGTGAAACTTTTATACCTCTTGATCTTCTATCGTATGTCCTAACCTCCTTGTAGACTTCGTGTGGGCGAAGATCCTCCACAAGTTGAAGCTTCCAAGATCTTCTTCAATCCAAAGAAAGAAGAACTCTCTTTCCCTTCTTGCTTGAGCCAACCACCAATCCACAAAAGGATTGATGCTGCCGGCCCCAAGAATAGAGAGAACAAAATGGAAACAAAGCTCTTCTCTTATCTAGGACCAACCATCAAGCTCCAAGCATGATGTTTGCCGCCGGTCCAAAGAGAAGATGGAATGGAGTATGGAAGCCAACCGAAAGAGAAACACCAAGGGTATGGGCGCCGGCCAACACTTGGAGAAAGGAAAAGAAAACAATCCTCCTCCTTGTTGCCGCCCAAACCCTAGACAAAGCTTTCCTAATTTCCGGCCAAGGATAAAGGGAAGGAGAATGGGTTGAGCTCCGGCCAAGGTATAGGGAACATGGATAGTGGCCGGCCAACACTTAGAAGGAAGAAGAAAAAGATCTTCATCTCCATGTTGCCGCCCACCCTAATCCCAAAACCCTAACCCTAGCCGCCCAACCCCAATCCTATCCCATCTAGGTTTTGGTTGCCGCCCAAGGGAAGCCATCCTAATTCCATCCAACCTAAGCCATAGAAGGAAAGGTAAAACTTGGGCGCCGGCCAAATCAAGGAGGAATAGGGAGGATGGGTTGCCGGCCAACTATTGGAAGAAGGAGAAGCCTTGCCACCCAACACCATCAACCAAACCCTAACCCTAATCTCCTTTTCTTGCCGCCCAAGCAACCTTGTCTCAATTAGGTTTTTCATCTATTTCTCTTGCCGCCCAAGCCTAAGCCCCTATTTATAGAACTTAGGAGAAAGGTTGTTATTGATGAGGTAGCCAAAAATATAGGAACTAATTCCCAATTTTCTTGCCGCCCAAGGGTAGCAAGGAATTAGTAAACTTTTTTTTCCTATAATCTTGCCGCCCAACTTATCCAACCTTTCCTCTCCCTTTTATATAGAGTTAGGTTTAGGCCTTGGTTTAATCTCCACCGTCGGTTCTAGGGTTTTAATCTCAACCGTCGGATTTAGAGATTTAATCTCAACCGTCAGTTCTAGGGTTTTAATCCCAACCGTCGGATCTAGAGATTTAATCTCAACCGTCGGTTCTAGGGATTTAATCCTAACCGTCGAATCTAGAGATTTGTTTTCCATCATTTGATCTAGACTTCATGAGGTTTATATTAGGCTACGATAGGGACCATGAGGAGGAGTTGGGTCTTGGCCACCCGATGGATCGGAACCACACAAACTTGATCCATCAATGATATTCCATTCCACTAGAGGATCATCATCGAACTACCTCACCAACCCCCATAAATTAATATGGGCTCCATATATTATTTGTACATCCATCTCCCCGTGTTTAAGATATCGAATGTCCGTTAATTAATTGATTTACTGACCATCAATTAATTAACATCTAACTCCTTGAGTAGTACCACTCAACCTTATCATCATGTTGACTAAGTCAACCTGCAGGGTTTATATGATGAACCTTATGAGCTCCTCAAGGGGACATCATCAACCTAATACATAGGACACGGATTCCTCCTATAATCAATGGCACACCATGTAAATAATATCATTTCCCAACTTACTGGGCATATTGATTTAATCCATAGAAATCTCACCCTCTGGTAAATCAAAGAAATAAATACTAAGTACATGTGTCCGTTATTATATCGGGATTAAGAGCATGTAAAACATAATATCCGAGGTCCGATTCAATTATGTAGTCAGCAACAAATTGAATCACCTCTATGTCGGTCCTGCTCAATACACCTAAGTGTACTAGTGTAACTCTATGTTCAAGATAAAACAATACCAAGCTACACTACAACCATGCCAATGGTTTGTCCAAAACCATCTTGGTTGTGAGCCTCTACTTATACTCTACAAGGGACTGATAACATGATCTTCTGTGCCACACCCAAGCACCATGTTACCTACAATGTAAAGTATTAGACAATATGCACATATATAAATATAAAGTGCAAACAATGATCATGTGATTCTTATTTCAAGATAAAATGTTCATACCAAAGAGCTAGGCTTTCAGTATACATCCCAACAATCTCCCACTTATACTAAAAGACTATGCTGTCCTCATACTGCCATACATCTGATTCTCCTTCCCTCCACATGCCTATCAAAGCTCTCGCTAGAAGGGCCTTAGTGAAAGGGTCTACCAGGTCATCCTCTGATGCATGCTAGGTGACAGCAACTTCTACCTCCTTTACGATATCTCGTATCAGGTGGTACTTGCACTCTATGTGTTTACTCGCCTTATGGGCTCGTGGTTCCTTCGAGTTTGCAACTGCACCATTATTATCACAATAAATTGTGATAGTTCTTGGGCAAACCAAGAATCACATCCAAGTCCATCAGAAAGTTCCTGAGCCACACAGCTTCTTTGGCCGCCCGGGGCTGCCACATACCCAGCTTCCATGGTAGAGTCCACCACGCATTTCTGCTTGACACTCTTCCATACTATGGCTCCACCTCCCAAAGTAAACACAAACCCTAAGGTAGACTTACTGTTATCCCTATCTGATTGGAAATCGCAATCCATGCAACCCACAGGGAGTAATTGGTATGCCTGGTAAACTAGCATATAATCTCTAGTCCTTCTCAGGCACTACAATATATGCTTTACCGCAGTCCAATATCCCTGTCCTGGATTACTCTGATATCTGCTAACCATGCCTACGGCAAAGCAGATATCTGGTCTCGCACATAGCATACATTAGGCTTCCTACTGCCGAAGCATAAGGAACTGCCTATATCTCCTCTATCTTTTTAGATGATCTAGGACACATCTCCTTAGATAAAGGAACTCCATGCCTGAAGGGTAGAAAACCCTTCTTGGAGTTTTGTATGCTAAAATGATCCAAAACCATGTCTATGTATGAAGCTTGGGATAAGCACAACAAACTTGATCCCCAAGGTTGTGACCCACTTCTCCCAAGTCCTTCATATTGTTGGGTTTCCGGCACCGCGGCGTGTGTGTGTTCGATCATGTTTCGTAAACATGAGCACAACGGAAGCAATAAAAATAATAAATATTCCTATTTATTACAACACACACAACACACGCATGCTATTACAACAAGTGTAGACATAACCGTAAATTAAAATTGCAATAAAAGAAATTAAACTACGTTATACCTTCCGTATGACGTGTAGCGGGAACGGCATCAACCTGAACGATTCTCGTAAGAATCGTCTCTATCCGTATCCACGCCGAGCTCCTCGGGATGACTTCGCCAAGCCACGAGCTTCGTCTTCGTACGGGTTACTAGCCTCGTGTTGAAGACGACGTGATCGAGAGATGATCACGGTCCGAATCCAAATTCGGACCTAAAACAAGTCCTCAAGACTTGCTTCTCTGGAGAGGTATTCGTCAACCGATTGACGAATCCTTCGTCCTCCACCTCAGAGGATTACCGGAGATCAAATCCCGGTAGTTATCCGCTGTCGGAGCACTAACCGCCGCCCAAACGACGCCCGACGAAGGAGAAGAAGCTGTCCGAAAACTGGACAGCTTTGGTGGAGGAAATAGGCGCCGGCTAAAGAAGAGATGGAGGCTCACCTTTACACCGAACCCAAGGGAGATCTCGGAGGGTCGCCGGTGGTTCACCGGCCGAAACTTGGACGCCGACAAGGAGATGGCAGCAGCTCAATGAAGTTAAGGCAGCCCTTGTTGTTGACGCCAACAACAAGGAGGATGGGTTGGGCGCCAATTAGGGTTAGCTCTCAAAATTAGGTTTTCACAAAAACCCTTAAGCCCTATTTTATAGAGAACTAATTCTCTTAATGGTTATTAAATCATCCATAAAGCCCGTTAACCCGCTCCATTAAGATAAGTTAAAATAAACCAAACCATGATGGTTTATTTTAAGTTAAAACGAACAACCAACCTTTGGTTCATTCGCTTAATATAAACCAAACCCTTTGGTTTATTCTCATCCATTGGATTAGAACCAAACCATTTTGGTCCATCCATTATGTCTTCATAAGACACGCCCATCCACGCCTCCATTGATCAAACAATTTCATGTCGCTTTATGTTTGGTCCAACCAAACATAGTTTCTCTCGGCCGAGAATCCCATTCTCAAGCTCGCTTTAAATCCTTTGGATTACACTCGCAGCGTGGTGACCAAATAGGTTCTCGGCTTATGTTGGCCGCCTATAATTAACCATTAATTATAGAACGATCATGAGTGGCACCTAGTAGTACATCATGATCCCCAATTAACCAAAAGATCAACGCTGATCCAGAACTATTTCAAACCCTTCAAGAGCTTGAATGAATCGTGCCCCATTCCTTCACTCATCTTATACCCACTTGGTTCAGACATGGTCTATTGTGTCACCCCACTAGGGTCGACTACGCCACACCTAGCCCAAGTATCATTTCTCGTCCCTACGGATTCTAGTTACTCCACATGTATCAAGAGTACCTTACTCTAAACATGTAATGCTTTGGCCAAAGACTTTAGTAACAATCCGACGAGAGGCCATGGGTATACATCTCCTCGCAAGGAGTGGTGAATCTTTATAGGCTATTCAAACACCTTTCGATCACTTCGACTTATACCCAATCATCCCGGTCCACATCTCCTTAGAGATGTTTGCTTAAGATGTCAAAGCATAAGTCTCCATGATCAAGATGACTTGAATACCGCAAGTCAAAGGAACATCGTGACTTAAGCCACAAAGAAGAACTTCATCGACATATCTATATATGCAGAGAACCATATGAAGTCTTACGGCTGGTCACTCCAATGAACTAGTTACCATAACTAGCATCCACGATCAACTCCTGACATCACTATGTCTCCAGCCAGTGAGAATCAGCTGCTTGGATACACCAAGGAGTATACCTCGTGCTAGTCTTGACAGAATTGATGGTGTCCAAATCCATCAATTCATCGACTAGGGATAATTCCGATACATCACAATTACACATGTAGAGATACTCACTAGTTGTGATCCAATCACAAATTCTCTCATGCCGTGAATCGGACGTGGACATTCAGTAAATGAGTTTAAGATCCAATCAAATACATAAAACATGTATACTCAAATAGTGAATCTTCATTTATCATATAAATGGTTCATACATAAGGCGATTGCCTTAGGACATCTCTCATATATCACTAACAGACTCCCACTTGGCCTAATGCCAATCGCTACGGTATCCAATACCATAAGCACCAACATGACCCTCAAACTTACTTTGAGGTAATGCTTTAGTCAAAGGATCCGCTAAGTTCCTTTCAGTGGGAATTTTCTCGATTTGTATTTCATTCCTACTTATGATCTCTCTGATAAGATGATAGCGGCGAAGCACATGTTTGGATCATTGATGAGACCACATCAAGTTCAGAGATGAACTTCTTGATCCAAACCGCCTTTGTCCGCCTAAAGTCGCAATGTATTCTCGCCTTAGTGGCGTAATCCGCTTATAGCGTCCAAGCTTGGAACCTTTCCAACTTATTGCGCCCATTCTAGGTGAATACATACCTGCATCGAGACATGGAATCATCCTTGTCCTGTTCGAGTCGCATCCGTGATACCCACGTATCACCATGTACCCTTCTCCATATATTAGAACACATCCTTAGTTCTTCTCAAGTACTTAAGGATCGCTTAATACCGCCAATGATCCATTCTCGGATCGGATTGGTATCCGCCGTGACACTCGTGAGCGTATGATACATCGGGCCTCATACATAACATAACATACATGATAGATCCTATTGGATGCATAGGAATCTTACTCATGCAAATCCTCTCGCCTTCAGGCGCGACATAGACTTCGAAAGGTGTACCCCATGCCTGATGGGCAAATAACCTTTCTTGGATTCCGACATGCTAAACCTCTTTAGCACTCGGTCTATATATGTAGACTGCGAAAGACCAAGCAACCGTTTCGATCTATCTCTATAGATCTTAATCCCAAGGATGTAGGTTGCTTCTCCTGTGTCTTTCATGGAGAATGTCTTGGATAACCAAACCTTAATCGATCAGAAGATTGACACATCGCTTTCCTATAAGTAATATGTCATCGACATACAATACTAGGAACACGACTGCACTCCCACTAACCTTCTTGTACACACAAGGTTCGTCTGGATTTTGTGAGAAATCAAACTTTTTGATCGTCTCATCAAAATAGATATTCCAGCTCCTGGATGCTTGCTTCAATCCATAAATGGACCGTCGCAATTTGCATACCTTGGTTTTATCAACCGATGTGAAACCCTCAGGCTGTATCATATACACGTCCTCGAGCATGTTTCCATTAAGGAAAGCTGTTTTCACATCCATCTGCCATATCTCATAATCATAATGAGCCGCTATGGCCAGGAGCATCCGAATGGATTTAAGCATAGCTACAAAGTAATAGGTTTCGCCATGATCAACACCTTGTTTTTGACGATATCCTTTCGCCACCAATCTAGCCTTATAGGTAATCACATTACCATCCATGTCGGTTTTCTTCTTGAAAACCCACTTGCACCCTATAGGCTTTATGCCTTCAGTGGGTCAACCAAGTTCCAAACTTGGTTTTCGATACATGGAATCCATTTCACTTCATGGCACCAAGCCACTTATCCCTTTCTCGAACTTGTCAAGACTTCTTCATAACCGTAGGCTCTCATCATCAATGAGTAACACGTGCTTCGATTCACTTACGAGAAATCCATATCTCTCGTGAATGTTGCGTGTTCTACCTGCATCTACGAAGATGTGGTGTTACAATAGGTCCAAATTGATTGCTCATCACTATGAGTTGTGCTTCACCGTATCTCATTAATGTCTATTTGAGTCTCGAGCCTCCTCAAGCTCGACGACACTCCCATCGCTTTCTTGCAAGAGAAACTCTTTCTCTAGAAACACAAAGATGCCTTGAAACAAACACCTTTGTTCCAAAGGATGATAGAATTGGTAACCCCTTGTTTCCTTAGGGTATCCAATAAATAGACATTTATCGACTTAGCATCCAATTTGTCTGATACAGTCCGCTTCACATAAGCAGGACAACCCCATATCTTCAAGTAAGATACATGAGGTTTCTTACTATTCCATATCTCATATGGAGTAGTTGAGACTACCTTGGTAGGCATTCTGTTTAACCAGTAAACAGCTGTCTGAAGTGCATAGCCCCAAAAGGACTTGGGAAGAGTTGCATGATTCATCATTGACCTGACCATGTCCAACAAGGTCCGGTTACGCCTCTCAGATACACCATTATCCTGTGGTGTATATGGCGGAGTCCATTGAGACAATATGCCATTGTCTCTCAGATAATCAAGAAACTCTTGACTTAAGTATTCACCACCTCGGTCCGATCGAAGTATTTTAATACTTTTGTCATGTTGTTTCTCTACTTCATTTCTGAATTTTTGAACCTTTCAAAGGCTTCAGACTTGTGTTTCATCAAGAACACATACCCAAACCGTGAGTGATCATCGGTGAAGGTAATGAAGTAGCTATAGCCTCCTAAAGCTTGAGTTGACATAGGTCCACATACATCGCATGTATTAGACCTAGTAACTCTCCCACTGCTCACCTTTCCAAGAAAGGTAACTTAGTCATCTTGCCTTTTAAGCATGATTCGCATGTATCGTATGAATCCAATTCAACGATTCCGCAATTCCACATCGTGTAATTCGGATACGCATGCTTTTGCTTATATGGCCAAGACGACAATGCCACATATAGGAGTCTATTTGATTATCCTTTCGAGCACGCGTGTTGCTCGCTTCGATATTGAAAATGTCACTGGATACGTCCAACATATAAACACCATTGCTTAAAGTTCCAGTCCCATAAAGAACTCCATTCAAAGTTATGTAACAACAATTGTTACTAAAGTCAAATGGTACCCATTTCTATTTAAACAAGAAATAGAAATGATGTTCTTTATCAACGAAGGAACATAATAGCAATTGTCCAGTTCTAAGACAAGTCCTACAGGGAGTTCCAACAAATACGTTCCGATGGCGAGTGCAACAACCATTGCTCCATTCCCAACACGTAAATTTCACTCTCCCCTTGACGAGTCTTCTTCTATTCCTTAGCCCATGTATGTCATTACATATATGTGAGCCACACCCAGTATCAAATACCCAAGTGTCTGAGGAAATAGAATGACAATCAATAAAGAAGATTTCTGAAGAAGATGGGGCATCCAATGCCTTATCCTTCTTCACGAACTCAAGATAAATCTTGCACATTCTTCACAAATGGCTCTCCTTGCCATAATGATGGCAAGTTTCCTTTTGTGCTAGTTCTACCTTCTTAGCCTTTCTCTTCTTTCCCTTCTGCTGTTCCTTTGACTTCCTCTTAGAACCTTTCTTCGAGGAATCAACTAACGACCGTCCTGCTCATGCTTCTCGAGAAGACTCCACGGTCTTGACATATTGACGGCGTACCACAGATGAACCTCCTAGCATCTCGGAGGTGAAGAGGAGCTTGGAGACTTGAACCTTCGAATCTCACTTGCTCATCAACCAACTCACGAGATGAAGGACTACGATATGAGCATCCATATGCTCATGCGCTTTCGTAGCTTGGGTTCCATCGCTGGCTAGCATGATGCAACTCATTTGTTCGAGAATCACTCATGTTTACGATAGGCCAACAATTGGTCCAGAGTTGCATCGTCACTAGGACGGGCGGGAAGAGGTGCTTCGAGGACATTTGCAAGCTTTTCAACCTTGAGAACAATTCACAAGCTTCTAAGCCAGTCCATGAAGCTCGGCCCAGTCAATTTATTCGAATCCAAAATGGAATGCAATTCAAAGACATCATGATCAATCTTAGAAATACAAAACGAGCATATATGAGAAAATGATTTTAAAATGCATCAATATACATTTATTAATCCCATTCATTTTTCGAATTTCAAAAACCCCAAAATCACTTCGGGAGATTGTAGGTCCATCTCCGAATGGGCTGATATCCATCATAGATAAGAACAACCTTGGAGTGAGTCCAACAAGCCATTCTTAGCTATGATGGTGGGTATCAAGTATATCGATTACATATCATGTATATGTAACTATCACAATGTGCTATCAACTAATTGAATGTTTACACATACATTGGGTTGTTAACACATTAACAAGTATGCATCATATGCATAGCACCCAACTTCACCTCTCTTCACATCGACCTTGGAGTGAGTCCAACAAATCGATGCTCCAAGTTAAAGCCGACCCATTAATCGCGAAATAGTTTTAATATGGTTAGAGCGCATTCAACCAATTAGCCAGGCTTGGAGTGAGTCCAACAACCCAAACTAACGATTGACCTCTGACTCTTACCATATTAGAGTTAAACTATTCCAATGATTTGAACATGTTGAGTTCGAGCGGGCTTGGAGTGAGTCCAACAACCCAAACAAGAAAGCAGAACTCTGGTTCTAACCATATTAATGGAAGGTGTAGGCTTTAATATTGAGTTAGGGTTTTATGTCTCATCCTCTTTGCATGCAAATAACTATTATCTACATGGCATGACATACATGGCATACATCTACATGTCACGACACGCATGGCATAATGTTATGCATCTAATGCAATTACATGACATACAATTATGTCATGTATATATTTCCTTATATGTCATAACTATTTATGGAAATAAAATATGTTTAAGATTTGATTCTCCAAATCAAATCATAATTAAATTAGGAAACAAATTTCCAAATCTAATCACATATTTTATTCATGGAATTATTTGATTAAGGAAAATCTATTTTAGAAACCAATTTCCTAAATCATTAAAACTACTTATGGAAATAAAATATTTTAAGATTTGATTTCCCAAATCAAATCATGATTAAATTAGGAAACAAATTTCCAGAATCTAATCAAATATTTTATTTATGGAAAATATAAATTTCCATAAATACTTCCAACTTTCCAAAAGTGGAAGATTTCCATAAATACTTCTAGACTTTCCAAAATTGAAAAATTTCCATAAATACTTCTAAATTTCCAAAATTTAGAAAACTTCCAGAAATACATTATGACTATCGCAAAACCATTTTACGATTATGTCAAAACACAACCTGGGCTCTGATACCACTGTTGGGTTTCCGGCACCGCGGCGTGTGTGTGTTCGATCATGTTTCGTAAACATGAGCACAGCGGAAGCAATAAAAATAATAAATACTCCTATTTATTACAACACACACAACACACGCATGCTATTACAACAAGTGTAGACATAACCGTAAATTAAAATTGCAATAAAAGGAAATTAAACTACGTTATACCTTCCGTATGACGTGTAGCGAAACGGCATCAGCGGAGCGATTCTCGTAAGAATCGTCTCTATCCGTATCACGCCGAGCTCCTCGGGATGACCGCTAAGCCACGAGCCGTCTTAAATGCGGGTTACTAGCCTCGTGTTGAAGGCGGCGTGATCGAGAGATGATCACGGTCGAATCCAAATTCGGACCTAAAACAAGTCCTCAAGACTTGCTTCTCCGGAGAGGTATTCGTCAACCGATTGACGAATCCTTCGTCCTCCACCTCAGAGGATTACCGGAGATCAAATCCCCGGTATGTTATCTGCTGTCGGAGCACTAACCGTCATCCAAAGCGGCGCTCGGCGAGAGGAAAAGCTGTCAGAAAAACTGGACAGCTTTGGTGGGAGAAATAAGCGCCCGGCTAAAGAAGAGATGGAGGCTCACCTTTGCACCGAACCCAAGGGAGATCACCGGAGGGTCGCGGAGGTTCACCGGCCGAGCTTGGGCGCCGACAAGGAGATGACAGCAGCTCAATGAAGTTGGCGGCGGCCCTTGTTGTTGGCGCCAACAACAAGGAGGATGGGTTAGGCCAATTAGGGTTAGCCTCAAATTAGGTTTTCACAAAAACCCTTAAGCCCTATTTTATAGAGAACTAATTCTCTTAATGGTTATTAAATCATAACCATTAGGCCCGTTAACCCGCTCCATTAAGATAAGTTAAAATAAACCAAACCATGATGGTTTATTTTAAGTTAAAACGAACCGAACCAACCTTTGGTTCATTCGTTTAATATAAACCAAACCCTTTGGTTTATTCTCATCCATTGGATTAGAACCAAACCATTTTGGTCCATCCATTATGTCTTCATAAGACACGGCCCATCCACGCTTCCATTGCGACTGAAACAATTTCATGCTCGCTTTATGTTTGTCGACCAAACATAGTGTCTCGATGCGAGAAACTCATTCTCAAGCTCGCTTTAAATCCTTTGGATTACACTCGTTTTGCGTGTGACCAAATAGGTTCTCGGTTTATGTTGGCCGTCTATAATTAACCATTAATTATAGAACGATCATGAGTGGCACCTAGTAGTACATCATGATCCCCAATTAACCGAAAAGATCAACGGTTGATCCAGAACTATTTCTGAAACCCTTCAGTAGCTTGAATGAATCGTGCCCCATTCCCTTCACTCATCTTATACCCACTTGGTTCAGGACATGGTCTATAGTGTCAGTCCCCACTAGGCTGACTACGTCACACCTAGCCCAAGTATCATTTCCTCGTCCTACAGTTCTAGTTACTCCACATGTATCGAAGAGTACCTTACTCTAAACATGTATTGCTTTGGCCAAAGACTTTAGTAACAATCCGACGAGAGGCCATGGGTATACATCTCCTCGCAAGGAGTGGTGAATCCTTTATAGGCTATTCAAACACCTTCGATCACTTCGACTTATACCCAATCATCTCGTCCACATCTCCTTAGAGATGTTTGCTTAAGATGTCAAAGCATAAGTCTCCATGATCAAGATGACTTGAATACCGCAAGTCAAAGGAACATCGCACTTAAGCCACAGAAGAACTTCATTGACATATCTATATATGCAGAGAACCATATGAAGTCTTACTACTGGTCACTCCAATGAACTAGTTACCATAACTAGCATCCACGATTAACTCCGACATCACTATGTCTCCGGTGAGAATCACCGCTTGGATACACCAAGGAGTATACCTCGTGCTAGTCTTGGAATTGATGGTGTCCAAATCCATCAATTCATCGACTAGGGATAATTCCGATACATCACAATTACACATGTAGAGATACTCACTAGTTGTGATCCAATCACAAATTCTCTCATGCCGTGAATCGTATCGTGGACATTCAGTAAATGAGTTTAAGATCCAATCAAATACATAAAACATGTATACTCAAATAGTGAATCTTCATTTATCATATAAATGGTTCATACATAAGGCGATTGCCTTAGGACATCTCTCATATATCACTAACACATATCATATTGTTTGGACGACCATACCCTTACGTCTGATAACACTTCGATGTTGTCGCCAACCACCAAAATGTCATCTACGTATAGTACAAAAATACCACTACATTTTCGTCACATCTCTGATATACACAAGACTCATCCGAACTTTGAATAAATCCATAAGACTGGATTTACCTCCTCAAAGCGGATGTCCCAAGACTTCAAAGCTTGCTTCAGTCCATTAACGGACCGATTAAGCTTATATACAATACGCTCTTTGCCCTTAGCAATGAATCCCTCTGGTCACTTCATGTAGATGGATTCCTCAAGACTTCCACTAAGGAATGCTGTCTTGACATCCATCTATCACACCTCATAATCCATATGAGTTGCTATGCATAAGAGCTCCCAGACCTGTCTTGAATCCATAGATTCAATCTCAGTATTCATTGCACTTTGCAAAGATGCTGTATTTATATCTTGGATTGCCTCGTCGTATGTCTAGGGATCAGGTTCATGTTTGCTAGGGACCAAATCAGAAGATTTGTCCAAAAACATGAATCTGAGAGGTTGTCCAACAACCCTCCTACTACGACGAGGTATAACCTGTGTATCCTCTGTGACACGCGGTGCAGTGACATGTGGTATATCCTCTTGTACCGGTGGTACTAAAGAAGTGACTTCCCTTTTAACTCCTCCAGAACAATTTTACTCTTGGGCTTGTGGCTTATCACATAGTCTTCCTCTAGAAATCTGGCATTCGTGTTAACGATCACCCTCTGATCTCTAGGACTACAAAACAAGTCAGAATAACTCATCATCGATCTAACCATCTCCATAAGAGTCCTATTCCTTCGTACTGCTACACTGTTCTGCTGGGGTGTGCCAGGTGCAGTCAATTGGGATTGAATCCCAACCTCTGATAAGTAGTTCCTAAACTCTCCCAAGAGGTTGTCACCACTACTATCAGATCGTAGTGTCATCCATATCTTGAATAATCGTTTATGAAAGAGACAAAATATTCAAGATTACCTCTTGCCTAGATAGTCATAGGACCTCACAAATCAGAATGAACCATTTCTAACAAATCTTTGGCTCTATACCCCTTGGCCTTAAAAAGGCCTCTTGGTCATCTTACCCTCCAAGCAAGATTCGTAGGTTGGGAGATCCTCCACCACTAATGAACCCAAAGGTCCATCAGCTATCAACCTTTGAATTCTGCTTAGGTTAATGTGACCAAGCCTAAGAAGCCAAAGATATGTTTGGTTCATCTTCGAAGGTTCTTTTCTCTTATTGGAATTAGAAGATGAGTTATTAACTTCAATTTGCATCGTGGGAGCTTGTGGTTCAAGTTATAAATTTCCTATCTATGTACCTGAATAGATAATTTCCCTATTCCTTTTATAACAAATCTGTCATGAAAAGAAATAGATTATCCATCCAAAAACTATTTAGAAACCGAAATCAATTCTTTCTAAATAAGGGTACATAAAGGAAATTCTTAAGAACCAAAAACTTTATTTTTCTCAAAAGATAAATAAAACATCTCCCACTGCAATAGCCGCCATCTTCATGGCATTGCCCAAGTAAATGGTAATATCCCCTTTAGCTAGTTGTCGGGTTTCCTGGAACCCCTGCAAAGTATTGCAGACATGATTAGTGGCTCTCGTATCTACACACCAGGTGCCGGTAGATAACACCGCTAACCATGTTACAACGACTAGACCAAAAGATATACTTTTGTTCTATTTTGGATTGGGACAGTCCTCCTTCCAATGTCCATCCTGCTTGTAAGTGAAGTACTTGCCTTTCGGCTTCTTCACTCCTCCATGAGATCGTCCCACCACATTTGCTCCACCTTGTTTCTCCTTCTTCTTGCCTTTCGGCTTAGAAGTAGAAACCTTTTTGAGCAACCATGGCTTGAGGATACTCTTCGAAGAGTGCATACTAGCAGATAAGACAATATTTGGATTCATTTCCAATCAATATAATTTGGGTACAGTAAGTTTATTTCCTTTAGTATCAAAATAAGTGGACTGAAAGTCATTTTGAAAATCCTAAGAATCACATAGATCATTACTTTAGATTTCAAAAAATTATTGATTCCTCAAACAATAAAATTTCGAAATCAACCAACACCTCAAAACACCGAGAATATCGCATGCCACGATAGTGTGGACGTATACGAATTCTACATTTGTAAGAGAAGGTTTTACCCATTAATTTTATTATCTTGTCAACCTTACTTTTTGACAAATAAAATTAATAGTTGGTTCCTCTTTGGCCCTACAAATAAAAGAAGTGACTCCGATGGGGAGGATACTTTTTATTTGCATCTAAGTGTGCACCATTACACGATACTAAGGTAATTATCTCGGATTATGTGCCTTACCGATGGGGAAGTACACACGCTCTTAAATAATTTCCTATAACCATTATTTGACCTAGTGATCCGCAAACAAACTCATCCGATGGGGAGGAAGGCACTCAGAGCCGACGTGCAAGTTTGTTGCATCACACGTCAAATTGTAATGGAGGCCGCGGGAATTAATTAAAATATCTCTCTCCCACTTAGTAAATTGAAAATGAGGAATTTTCAAGCACACACAACATGCATATAAAACAAATCAGCAATAAATATGAAAAAATCAAAATTTTTCCAACTATTATGGCATTGTTCTCCAATATGCGTCCCGTTGTGTCGCCACCTCGTTCGCTCCCCCTACGCCATGTACGAGCCATCCGGAGATCTGAGCCGAGAATAAAACCTATTTTATTTTACATCCATCGATCCTATACTCCACGAGGGAGTGTACATGAAATCTAGATCGAAAGTAAAATAAAATAAAGAGTGGCTAAATAATGCCGTATTCAATTACAAAAATTAAATACTAATTTAGCCTCGTCAACCCCGAGGATTCAAATAATATACAATCACACACACGTGCAATCACATACACACATATATGGCCATAATAGTTGGATCTTATGCCTGCAACCAAAAAGTTAGCCTACGCATATCCTACTATTATCCGGCATACACAATATATGATAAGTGCGTGAAAGTAACCAAATCCAAAACACACAAAACTGGAAACCGTGGCTCTGATACCATTTGTTGGCAATCGTGCTATTTCTCGGAATGCTCATAGGCTCCCATGTCCCCGAATTAAAATTTTCACTAATGAAAACTAATCCGGATGGGATGAGTTTCCTAAGCACAACCAATTCGTCGTTGTGCCAATGACTCGAGCGATCGCTTGAACAAACTAGTTGTTCAAGCAACCAAACTCTTCTAGTCGATTAGCCGTGGAAGAGACGACGGACGGATTGCCGGTTTTTGTGTTTCTTATTCGGGGTTCATGATTATACAAATACATGCAAATGCAAACTAGTATAATCATCATATACTAACATAAAGAACATAAGCTAGCATATCAAATAAGAACATGAAAAGAACAATAATAAAAGTTGTGAAACTTTTATACCTCTTGATCTTCTATCGTATGTCCTAACCTCCTTGTAGACTTCGTGTGGGCGAAGATCCTCCACAAGTTGAAGATTCCTAGATCTTCTTCAATCCAAAGAAAGAAGAACTCTCTTTCCCTTCTTGCTTGAGCCAACCACCAATCCACAAAAGGATTGATGCCGCCGGCCCCAAGAATAGAGAGAACAAAATGGAAACAAAGCTCTTCTCTTATCTAGGACCAACCATCAAGCTCCAAGCATGATGTTTGCCGCCGGTCCAAAGAGAAGATGGAATGGAGTATGGAAGCCAACCGAAAGAGAAACACCAAGGGTATGTGCGCCGGCCAACACTTGGAGAAAGGAAAAGAAAACAATCCTCCTCCTTGTTGCCGCCCAAACCCTAGACAAAGCTTTCCTAATTTCCGGCCAAGGATAAAGGGAAGGAGAATGGGTTGAGCTCCGGCCAAGGTATAGGGAACATGGATAGTGGCCGGCCAACACTTAGAAGGAAGAAGAAAAAGATCTTCATCTCCATGTTGCCGCCCACCCTAATCCCAAAACCCTAACCCTAGCCGCCCAACCCCAATCCTATCCCATCTAGGTTTTGGTTGCCGCCCAAGGGAAGCCATCCTAATTCCATCCAACCTAAGCCATAGAAGGAAAGGTAAAACTTGGGCGCCGGCCAAATCAAGGAGGAATAGGGAGGATGGGTTGCCGGCCAACTATTGGAAGAAGGAGAAGCCTTGCCACCCAACACCATCAACCAAACCCTAAACCTAATCTCCTTTTCTTGCCGCCCAAGCAACCTTGTCTCAATTAGGTTTTTCATCTATTTTTCTTGCCGCCCAAGCCTAAGCCCCTATTTATAGAACTTAGGAGAAAGTTGGTTATTGATGAGGTAGCCAAAAATATAGGAACTAATTCCCAATTTTCTTGCCGCCCAAGGGTAGCAAGGAATTAGTAAACTTTTTCTTCCTATAATCTTGCCTTAACTTATCCAACCTCTCCCTTTTATATAGAGTTAGGTTTAGGCCTTGGTTTAATCTCCACCGTCGGTTCTAGGGTTTTAATCTCAACCGTCGGATTTAGAGATTTAATCTCAACCGTCGGTTCTAGGGTTTTAATCCCAACCGTCGGATTTAGAGATTTAATCTCAACCGTCGGTTCTAGGGATTTAATCCTAACCGTCGGATCTAGAGATTTGTTTTCCATCATTTGATCTAGACTTCATGAGGTTTATATTAGGCTACGATAGGGACCATGAGGAGGAGTTGGGTCTTGGCCACCCGATGGATCGTAACCACACAAACTTGATCCATCAATGATGTTCCATTCCACTAGAGGATCATCATCGAACTACCTCACCAACCCCCATAAATTAATATGGGCTCCATATATTATTTGTACATCCATCTCCCCGTGTTTAAGATATCGAATGTCCGTTAATTAATTGATTTACTGACCATCAATTAATTAACATCTAACTCCTCGAGTAGTACCACTCAACCTTATCATCATGTTGACTAAGTCAACCTGCAGGGTTTACATGATGAACCTTATGAGCTCCTCAAGGGGACATCATCAACCTAATACATAGGACATGGATTCCTCCTATAATCAATGGCACACCATGTAAATAATATCATTTCCCAACTTACTGGGCATATTGATTCAATCCATAGAAATCTCACCCTCTGGTAAATCAAAGAAATAAATACTAAGTACATGTGTCCGTTATTATATCGGGATTAAGAGCATGTAAAACATAATATCCGAGGTCCGATTCAATTATGTAGTCAGCAACAAATTGAATCACCTCTATGTCGGTCCTGCTTAATACACCTAAGTGTACTAGTGTAACTCTATGTTCAAGATAAAACAATACCAAGCTACACTACAACCATGCCAATGGTTTGTCCAAAACCATCTTGGTTGTGAGCCTCTACTTATACTCTACAAGGGACTGATAACATGATCTTCTGTGCCACACCCAAGCACCATGTTACCTACAATGTAAAGTATTAGACAATATGCACATATATAAATATAAAGTGCAAACAATGATCATGTGATTCTTATTTCAAGATAAAATGTTCATACCAAAGAGCTAGGCTTTCAGTATACATCCCAACAGACGGGATGCATATTGGAGGACAATGCCATAATAGTTGGAAAAAAAATTCTGTTTTTCCATATTTATTGCTTATTTGTTTTATATGCATGTCGTGTATGTTTAAAATTCCTCGATTGCAATTTACTAAGTGGGAGAGAGATATTTTAATTAATTCCCGCAGCCTCCATTACAATTTGACGTGTGATGCTACAAACTTGCGCGTTGGCTTTGAGTGCCTTCCTCCCCATCGGATGGGTTTGTTTGCGGATCACTAGATCAAATAATGGTTATAGGAAATTATTTAGGAGTGTGTGTACTTCCCCATCGGTAAGGCACATAATCCGAAATAATTCCCTTAGTATCGTGTAATGGTGCACACTTAGATACAAATAAAGGTATCCTCCCCATCGGAGTCACTGCTTTTATTTGTAGGGATAAAGAGGAACCAACTATTAATTTTATTTGTCAAAAAGTAAGGTTGACAAGATAATAAAATTAATGGGTAAAACCTCCTCTTACAAATGTAGAATTCGTATACGTCCACACTATCGTGGCATGCGATATTCTCGGTGTTTTGAGGTGTTGGTTGATTTCAGGATTTTATTGTTTTGAGGAATCAATAATATTTGAAATCTAATATTTTGATCATTGTGATTTTTAGGATTTTCAAATGGCTTTCAACCCACTTGCTGTGATTTTAAAAGAAAACAAACTTACTGGTCCAAACTACATTGATTGGAAAAGAAACCTGGATATTGTCCTAACTACGGAGGAGTACAAATTTATACTCTTCGAGGTCTGTCCTCCTAAGCCCTCCGATGACTCTGATGAAAAGGAGAAAGAACATTATAAGAAATGGGTTAAGGCAGATGAGATGGCGCGGTGTTACATTTTGACATCTATGTCAAATGTGCTGCAACATCAGCATCAGGCCATAGCCACTGCTTATGACATGATGTTCAATCTCAAGGAACTTTTCGGACATCAGAGTAGGGCGGCTAGGCAGGAGGCAATGAGAAACTTGATGACGACCACCATGGTCGAGGGAACACCCGTTAGGGATCATGTTCTTAAGATGATGGCTCATCTTAATGAGATGGAAGTCCTCGGAGCTGAGATCGATGGGGAAACCCAGGTCGATATCATTCTCCAGTCTCTGCCTAGGAGTTTTGAGCAGTTCCGCCTCAACTACAACATGAACAAGAGGTTGTATTCGTTGGCGGAGCTTCCGAGAACTCCAGTGCGCAGCAGGGCTTTTTCGTCAGAGTTCTCAAGCCATGGTCGCTCAGAAGGTTTCTTCCTCCAAATCGAAAGGTAAGAAGAAGAAGAAGCAAGGTGGAGCAAAGAAGGTGGCAGTGGGACCTCAGGCAGGAGTGAAGAAGCCGAAAGGCAAGTGCTTCACTTGCAAGCAGACTGGACATTGGAAGGCGGACTATCCTCGCCGAAAGAACAAAGGTATATCTTCTTGTTTAGTTGTTGAAACATGTTTAGCGGTGTTATCTACTGCACTCGTGTGTAGATACAGGAGCCACTGATCATGTCTGCAATACTTTGCAGGGGTTCCAGGAAACCCGACGACTAGCTGAGGGAGAGATTACCGTCTTCATGGGCAATGCTTCAAAGGTGGCAGCTATTGCAGTGGGAGACGTTTATTTATCTTTTGATAGGAATAAATTTTTGGTTTTGAGAAATTGTCTTTATGTACCTACTTTTAGAAAGAATTTAATTTTAGTTTCTAAATTGTTTTTGGATGGATATTCTGTTTCTTTTAATGACAAGGTGGTTATAAAAAGGAATAGGGAGATTATCTGTTCTGGTACATTGATTGGCAATTTATATACTATTGAACCAAAAACTCCCACGATGCAAATAGAAGTAAATAACTCATCTTCTAAATCTAATAAGAGAAAAGAACCTTCGCAAATGAACCAAACATATCTTTGGCATCTAAGGCTTGGTCATATTAACCTAAGTAGAATTAAAAGGTTGATAGCTGATGGACCTTTGGGTTCATTAGTGGTGGAGGATCTCCCAACCTGCGAATCTTGCTTGGAAGGTAAAATGACCAAGAGGCCTTTTAAGGCCAAGGGGTATAGAGCCAAAGATGTGTTAGAATTGGTTCATTCTGATTTGTGCGGTCCTATGTCTATCCAGGCAAGAGGTGGTTTTGACTATTTCGTCTCTTTTATAGACGATTATTCAAGGTATGGATACATTTACTTGATGAAGTCCAATGCTTTGACAAGTTCAAAGAATTCAAGGTGATGTGGAGAACCGTCAAGGTAAAAGTATCAAGACATTACGATCCGATCGTGGTGGCGAGTACCTCTTGGGAGAGTTTAGGAGTTACTTATCAGAGGCTGGGATTCAATCCCAATTGTCTGCACCGCACACCCAGAGAATGGTGTGGCGGAGCGAAGGAACAGGACTCTTATGGAGATGGTCGATCGATGATGAGTTATTCGAGTTACCCGATTCGCTCGGGGTTTGCTCCGAAAGCGACATTCTCGAACTTGGTTCCATCTAAATCAGTACTTCTACTCCCAGAGTTGTGGATCGGGCAAAGCCTAGTCTAAGACATATTCGATTTGGGATAGTCCAAAGACATGTAAGGAGATGCCGGTAAGTTGGAATCTCACGTAAGTGCGCTTGTTTGTTGGCTACCCTAAGGGATCGTAGGGTTGTTTATTCTATAGTCCTAGAGATCAGAAGGTGATCGTGAGTATGAATGTCAGATTTCTAGAGGAAGACTATGTGATGAACCACAAGCCCACGAGTAGGATTGTTCTTAAGGAGATGACAGGGAAGTCCACTTCAGACTCACCGCACAAGAGGAGACACCACAAGTCATGCACCGCGTGTCACAGAGCATACACAGGAGGCACTCGTCAGAGTGGGAGGGTTGTTAGACAACCCGATGATTCATGTTTTTGGGAGAGTCTTCTGACTTAGTCCCCGTGAACATGAACCCGATCCTCGGACATATGACGAGGCAATCCAAGATAGAGATGCAAAGATCTTGGCAAAGAGCGATGAATTCGAGATAGAATCTATGGATTCTAATCAAACCGAGCTAGTAGAACCACCCGATGGTGTAAAACCATTGGATGCAAGTGGATCTACAAGAGAAAGAGAGGAGTAGATGGAAGGTTGAGACCTTCAAAGCTAGGCTTGTTGTAAAGGGTATACTCGTAAAAGAGGGTATCGATTGTGAGGAGACCTTTGCAGAATATGCTTAAGTCTATCCGGATTCTCTTATCTATAGCAGCTCATATGGATTATGAGATATGGCAGATGGATGTCAAGACAGCTTTCCTTAATGGAAGTCTTGAGGAGAACATCTATATGCGGCAACCAGAGGGATTCATTGTTAAAGGCAAAGAGCATCTTGTATGTAAGCTTAATCGGTCCATTTATGGATTGAAGCAAGCTTCTAGATCTTAGAACATCCGCTTTGATGAGGTAATCCAATCATATGGATTTATTCAAAGTCCGGATGAGCCTTGTGTATACAAGAGATGTGACGGAAACGTAGTGGTGTTCCTTGTACTATACGTAGATGACATTTTGTTAGTTGGCAACAATATCAAAGTGTTATCAAACGTAAGGGTATGATTGTCCAAACAGTTTGATATGAAGGACTTGGGAGAAGTAGGACACATCCTTGGGATCAAAGTTATAAGGGATCGCAAGAAAAGGATGTTGTGCTTATCTCAAGCTTCATACATTGACACTATCCTTGCTCGTTTTAGCATGCAGAACTCCAAGAAAGGTTTCCTACCTTTCAGGCATGGAGTTCCTTTATCTAAAGAGATGTGTCCCAAAACATCAAAGGAGATAGAGGATATGAAGGCGGTTCCTTATGCTTCGGCAGTAGGAAGCCTTATGTATGCTATGCTA
Organism: Wurfbainia villosa; assembly: GCA_025175895.1. Classification (NCBI taxonomy): domain Eukaryota; kingdom Viridiplantae; phylum Streptophyta; class Magnoliopsida; order Zingiberales; family Zingiberaceae; genus Wurfbainia; species Wurfbainia villosa. Next base: position 41,907,075 of record CM046006.1, read on the forward strand.
TGTACGAGACCGGATATCTGCTTTGTCGTGGGCATGGTTAGCAGATATCAGAGTAATCCTGGACAGGGACATTGGACTGCGGTAAAGCATATATTGAAGTACCTGAGAAGGACTAGGGATTATATGTTGGTTTACCGGGCAGATCAATTAGTCCCTGTGGGTTACACGGATTTGGATTTCCAATCAGATAGGGACAAGAGTAAGTCTACCTCGGGGTTTGTGTTTACTTTTGGAGGTGGAGCCATAGCATGGAGGAGTGTCAAGCAGAAATGCGTGGCGGACTCTACCATGGAAGCTGAGTATGTGGCAGCCTCTGAGGCAGCCAAGGAAGCTGTATGGCTCAGGAACTTCTTGATGGACTTGGATGTGATTCCTGGTTTGCCCAGAACTATAACAATTTATTGTGATAATAGTGGTGCAGTTGCAAACTCGAAGGAACCACGAGCCCATAAGGCGAGTAAACACATAGAGCGCAAGTACCACCTCATACGAGAGATCGTAAAGCGAGGAGAAGTTGCTGTCGCCAAGATTGCATCAGAGGATAACCTGGCGGATCCATTCACTAAGGCCCTTCCAGCGAAAGCGTTTGATAGGCATGTGGAGGACATGGGGATCAGATGTATGGCAGAGTGATGACAGCATAGTCTTTTAGTATAAGTGGGAGATTGTTGGAATGTATACTGAAAGCCTAGCTCTTTTTGTATGAACATTTTATTTTGAAATAAGAATCACATGATCATTGTTTGCATTTTATATATTCATTATATATGTTTGCATATTGTCTAAATATTTTACATTGTAGATAACATGGTGCTTGGTGTGGCACAGAAGATCATGTTATCAGTACCTTGTAAAATATAAGTAGAGGCTCACAACCAAGATGGTTTTGGACAAACCATTGGCATGGTTGTAGTGTAGCTTGGTATTGTTTTGTCTTGAACATAGAGTTACACTGGTACACTTAGGTGTATTGAGCAGGACCGACATAGAGGTGATTCAATTTAGTACTGACTACATGATTGAATCGGACCTCGAATATTATGTTGTACATGCTCTTAATCCCGATATAATAACGGGCACATGTACTTAGTATTTATTTCTTTGATTTACCAGTGGGTGAGATTTAGATGGATTAAATCAATATGCCCGGTAAGTTGGGAGATAATATTATTTACATGGTGTGCCGTTGATTATAGGAGGAAACCGTGTCCTATATATTAGGTTGATGATGTCCCCTTGAGGAGCTCATAAGGTTCATCATGTAAACCCAGCTGGTTGACTTAGTCAACATGATGATAAGGTTGAGTGGTACTACTCGAGGAATTAGATGTTAATTAATTGATGGTCAGTAAATCAATTAATTGACGGACATTTGATATCTTAAACACGGGGAGATTAATGTACAAATAATATATGGAGCCTATATTGATTTATGGGGGTTGGTGAGGTAGTTCAATGATGATCCTCTAGTGGAATGGAACATCATTGATGGATCAAGTTTGTGTGGTTCCGATCCATCGGGTGGCCAAGACCCAACTTCTCCTTATGGTCCCTATCGTAGCCTAATATAATCCTTGTGAAGTCTAGATCCAAGAATGTAAAACAAAACCTAGATCCGACGGTTGGGATTAAACCCTAGATCCGACGGTTGGGATAAAACCCTAGATCCGACGGTGGAGATTAAATCCCTAGATCCGACGGTGGAGATTAAAGGAGGCTTAAGCCCTATTCTATAAATAGATGGCTAGGGTTGGGCGGCAAGATCAATCAAAGAATTGGAGTTAGGGTTTTGGGCGGCTAGGGTTTGGAGCAAAGTGGGCGGCAACCTCTTCCATCTTGTTGATTGCCGGCGCCCACTTCCATTGAGAATTCCTTGGCCGGTGCCCATCCTAGAGGCTTCCCCCTTCTTCCTTGGCCGGCGGTTCTCCTCCCATTGGTGGCCGGTTTTCTTCCTCCTCCCTATTCTCCAAAGTGGCCGGCGACAACACTTCTTGAAGTTGGCCGGCGCATCATCCATTGCTCCTTGGCCGGCGGTTGCACCAAATTCCCTAATTTGGTGGCCGGTTCTAGATAGGAAAGGTATTTGTGAGTTCTTCTCTTTGTTCGCAGTGGACAAGGTAGAGAAGAAAGCAATCTAGAAGGCTTCTACTCGTGGAGGAACTTCGTCCACACGTCGTCCACGAGAAGGATAGGACATACGGTAGAAGATCGTGAGGTATAAAGTTATTTTAACTTTATGTACAGATCTGAGCATGTTCTTATTTGTTTTGATTATGCATGTGTGTGTATGAATATATATTGTATAATCATGGACCCCGAAGACAAACACAAAAACCGGCGATCCATCCGTCGTCTCTTCCGCGGCTAACCAACTAGAAGAGTTGTGTTGCTTGAACAACTAGTTTGTTCAAGCGACCACTCAAGTTGTTAGCACGACGACGAATAGGTTGTGCTAAGGAAGCTCATCCCATCCGGATTAATTCTTTCATTAGTGAAAATTTTAATCCAGGGACATGGGAGCCAATGAGCCTCCGATGCGGCTGTTGGTGCAGGGGCACTAGATAATCGAACCTGTGTTTTGATTATGGCAAAGACACAAAGTTAAGTTTATATTGTTATCTCACGAGCTAAATCAAGTGTGCAGAAAAGTACTAAAGCTGGAGCTGAAGGCTAGCGACACCCGGAGGAAGCCGTGGTGGTCGGGCGACACTTGAGTGAATTCGGAGGGAGCCGAAGGAATCGAGTGGAAGGCCGGAAGCGAGAGCTACTATCGAGGTAAGCTCGTGTGAGTGAGAGATTGTAAGGTCGCATCAGAGGGCGACGGTTTCGACTAAGACTTCTGTGGAAGGTCTAGGTCGAGATCGGACGGTTAGAAACCGTCGTATTTATCATTTTCCGAGCTAATCTCTTCTGCGCAGGAAGTGGCGCCGGCAATCACCGGACATTGGGCCGATCGATTATCGATTGGTGATGAGATGCATCGATCGTCATCATCGATCGATGAGAGGCATCATCGATCGATGGCGACGATTCGCCTTTGCGCTAGGTCAAAGCGGATAACGTTTGACGCGCCATCGCGATAAAATTTGGAAAAATCCATGATTCGCTCCAAAGAAATAGGAGACAAATTCAGAGGCTAAAGTCTATAAAAGGAGGAGGATTCATCTCCAAATCACATCAATTATTCAGCGCTTCAACGCCGTCATGCGCGACGCGACGCCAAGTTTTGATCTTCTTCGTCGGCAGCAGATTCAAGTAATATTTTTGATATTATATTCTGTATTTTTATCTTCATAACGAGGTGAGGTAGGCTTGTTGCCTCATCCTCGTATATTCGGTTTTTGTAATCGTTGTCTCCTACCTCCAACGAGGAGGAGACGTTTTAGTGCTTTGCCCTCCGTACGCGGTCTAGGACCGATAGGGCCTTGGAGTAGCAACCGCTGGGTTGTGAACCAAGTAAAATAAACGTGTTCATTTATTTTCCGCTGTGCTTACTTTGCGTATCGAACGAACGAAAACGAAAAAGATTTACGATCGCTATTCACCCCCCCTCTAGCGACGCTTCTCGATCCAACAGCGGCCACCCTACAGGGGGGAGGTGAATAGCGATAACAACTTTTCTTTTAAAACGTTCGATAGACAATTAAACACAGCGGAAATGTAAATAAAACCTAAATGAGACAAATAGTTTTTTTACTTGGTTCGTAGCCTTCGGCTACTACTCCAAGGCCCTAACGGTCCTAGACCGTGTACGGAGGGCAATTCACTAAAACACTCCTCCTCGTTGGAGGTAGGAGTTTTACGATTACAAAAGCCTTCGAAGAAAAAAGATAGAGAGACAAACCCTCTCTTCTATTAAAGTAAAATGCAATGAAAAACCTCGATTGAAAATAATTGCAATATTGAAAGCAATAACAAATTAAGATTATACCAACAACTAAACAAAAGAAACTTTAAGCTAGGGTTGTTGGCAGCACTTCGTTGTTGTAGAGTCGTCGGAGAGTTGCAGTGTAACGGAGGCTTTTGAGCACTTAGAATTCTTATGAAAACCCTAGGTTAGGACCTCCTTTTATAGCCTTTGAGCCCCTTTTCGAGAGGAACCCTAGCCAATCATATTTGAGCACCACTCCCCTTGAAATTTGGTGATAAACCTTGACTCGAGTGATCCTTTGACTGATCTGATGGCCATCACTGGATCTTGGCGATCATCGAGTGCTAGCCGTAGTCACCCGACTGATGGACGGCAATCGAGTCCTTGAGTTGGCAATGATCCGATGATCGCAAGGCAATGTTAGCTTAAAGAAAATATTATTTCGATGGTCGTCGACCGTCCGATCTCGACCTAGACCACCTATGAGATGTCTTGGGTTGGATCTACGCTTAAGTCTTTCCCTGTAACGAGTATACGACCTTACTTACACTCACACACACGAGCTTACCTCGATACTTACGTGTTGCTTTTGCTTCCGGCCTTCCACTCAATTCCTTCGGCTCCCTCCGAAGTCACTTGAGTGTCGCCCAACCACCGCGGCTTCCTCCGGGTGTCGCTAGCCTTCAGCTTCAGCTATAGCAATTTTTTGCACACTCGATTCAGCTCATGAGATAACAACATGAGCTTAACTTTGTATCGTTTGCTATAATCAAAACTCAGGTTCTACTTAGGTGCCTACTGCACCAACAATCTCCCCCTTTTTGATTTATGGCAAACCCACATACAAAGTTAAGAAAAAAAATAATTTAAGTGCATTAAGTAAAATGAGCAAGAGATATGCATGAATGTGTAGGAGTATAAAAACTCTTTTTCAAGTGCTCCCCCTTGAGGAATCCTCTCCCTTGACCGAGGGTGAGTACCTGAGAAAGAGTTTTAACTTTCCCCCTTGATATTTGCTACTAAAAAAAGAATTAAGTAACCGAAATTACTTAATATTGGCCATAGTATTTAAAATAAGTTTTAAGTTAAGAAAATGATTTCTTAACCTTGGCCTTTACTTTCGTTTTGTTAACAAGTTAACTTAAAGTTTAAGTAAATTATTTAACAAAAACAAGTTAACTAAATATGTTTAAGTTAAGAATTCCCTTAACTTGTAAGTTAAGAATTCCCTTAACATGTTTTGTTAACTTAAAGTTAAGTAAGCCTTGGCCAAAAAAAATCGATCCCTTAACTTTGGCCTTTTTCTCCCCCTTTTGCCATATATCGAAAAAAGCGAGGGTGTGTGTGGAATAAGTATTAATTTTAAAGTCCAAGCATGTTCCACATTATTTCGAAAATAATATACTGAAAATAATTTCATCTATAAAATGTTCGACTCATATTTGGCTTGATTGATATGAAAGATCAACCAGTCTTGGTCAGAGTCGGTTAGTATGTATGATTATACTCCGTGGTTCATAGCGATGCACTAGCTCTACATCTGGAACCAGGAGTAGGGTCCTAACATCTCACGCCCATCTACGTGGCTAAGTACACAAACACATTAGTCCTATGTGTTGTGAGATGTACTGGCTCCTTAAATCTATAGGTGCATGATATCTAAGGTATGTCCTATGCTAGTTCCATCAAAATGAAAATTAAGAAATAGTAGTAAGAAAATATAGTTTGCAAGTTCCTATTCTATTACGCACATGCCCAATTTTCGTCTTAATAGACTAAATTCGGCTTCGGGTAGGGGTTTAGTAAATAGGTCTGCTAGGTTAGACTTCGATTCGACATACTCGAGTTGTATGGCTCGTACATGTTCTCGAATGAAATGGTGTTTGACTTCTATATGTTTGGTCCTAGAGTGACATATTGATTCTTTGTAAGATTAATTGAACTAATGTTATCTACGTGAAGTTTAGTATCGTGTAAAGTCTAACTTAAAGTCGCGGAGGGTGTGCTTCATCCAAAGAAGCTGAGTGACACACTCACCCATCGCGATGTATTCGGCTTCGGTGGTAGATAAGGCAACACAATGTTGCTTCCTACTGCACCAACTCACTAGACTCGAGCCGAGTAGTTGACAACAACCACTCGTGCTCTTTCTGTCGAGTTTACTACCGGCATAATCCGAATCGGAGTAGCCGATTAGTTCGAACTCGGTAGATCTAGGATACCAAATACCGACATTAAGTGTACCCTTTAGATATCTAAGGATACGCTTAACTAGGGTTAGGTGAGACTCAGCACAGTTTGAAACTGGCACAGCATACTCAAATAAGATATCGCTGCAGTTAAGTAAAGGAGACTCCCTATTACGCTCCTATAGTATTTTAAGTCAATGGACTTACTTTCTAGGTCTTCTCCTATGTTAACATTAATCGCCATTGGGGTGTTTATTATCTTAGCGTCTTGCATTCCAAATCTTTTAATTAACTCCTTAGTGTATTTTTGTTGATATAGGTATATACCATCCTTAGTTTGTTTAATTTGTAGACCTAAAAAGAAACTTAACTCGCCTACCAAGTTCATTTCGAACTCACTTTCCATGAGTGAAACGAACTCGTTTAGTAAGGCTGAGTTAGAGGTTCCAAAAATTATATCGTCTATGTAAATTTGAGCTATGAATATTTTTTTACCTAAGGTTTTTACGAAGAGAGTTGGGTCAACTAAGCCTTGGTTAAACCATTTTGACTTAAGATGGATTGAAAGTCTCTCGTACCAAGCTCGAGGAGCTTGTTTAAGTCCATAGAGAGCTTTCTTAAGTTTTAGAACATGGTCGGGTTTATCTAGATTTTCGAATCCGGGGGGTTGGCTAACATAAACTTCTTCTTTAATGTATCCATTTAGGAATGCCGACTTAACATCCATTTGAAACAGCTTAAATCCTCGATGTGCGGCATAAGCTAGCAACATTTGAATGGATTCGAGTCTAGCTACTGGGGCATAGGTTTCGTCGTAATCTAAGCCTTCAACTTGACTAAACCCTTTGGCGACTAACCTAGCCTTGTTTCTAACTACTTCACCTTTATCATCAAGCTTATTTCGAAACACCCACCTTGTTCCAATTATCGTTTTGTCTTTAGGTGGTGGTACTAATTCTACACTTCATTCCTAGTAAATTGAGCTAGCTCTTCTTGCATTGCAATAATCCAATCGGGATCAAGAAGAGCTTGTTCAATTGATTTGGGTTCTATCTTTGAAATTAAGGAAATTTGACTAAGGTTCCTATAGGATGCTCTAGTTCGAACTCCTAGATTAGGATCTCCTATCACTTGATCGATAGGGTGGTTAGTCTGAATCCTAGATTGGGTTGGGTTTGTGTCACCTAATGCTTGATCAATTGAGTGACTTGGTTGAACACTAGTTTGACTCGGATCACTTATCACTTGATCGACAAGAGAGGTTGGTTGATGTGGATTAGACTCGATCTCAGGGTCGGAGACGAGTTTGGTATCAGTGGGCTCAACACTTGGGGTCATTAAGGGTTTTGTAGGTTCGGGTACTTCATCGAACACTACATTAATAGTCTCTTCGACTTTAAGGGTATCGTGGTTATATACCCTATAGGCCATACTCGTGGTTGAGTATCCTAAGAAGATTCCGGTGGAGGTTTTGGATTCGAATTTCCCTAGGTGGTTCTTAGTGTTTAAGATATGTACTTTACATCCAAATACCCTAAAGTACTTGATGTTGGATACTTTATTGTGATAAATCTCGTATGAGGTCTTAAGGTGCCTCTTTACCATAAGGATCCTATTCTGTACATAGCAAGCCGTGCTAACAGCTTCTGCCCAAAACCTATCAGGTAGGTCGTATTCATTCAACATGGTCCTAGCGGCTTCTTGTAGAGTTCGGTTTTTCCGCTCCACTAGACCATTTTGTTGAGGGGTCCTAGGGCAAGAGAATTCATGGTGGTATCCGTTTAGATTATAGAAGTCGGTGAACCTTTGATTTTCGAATTCACCACCATGATCGCTTCTAAGTCTTTTAACCTTAAGGTCTTTTTGATTCTCGATTAATTTGAATAGATTGATTAATTGATCTAGGGTATCATTTTTATGTTTGATGAACCTAACCCAGGTAAACCTGGAGTAGTCGTCAATTATGACTAAGCAATACTGACTTTTATTGAGTGACTTGGCTCCATGTGCAGGAGCTCAAGTACACTTGAGGTTCGTTCTTGGTTAGTTAACTTGTGTTGTGTCCTAGGTTATTTTCCTTGTTGACAAGCATTACAGATTTTATTAACCAAATTATTGAGGTTGGGTAAGCCTCTGACTAAGCCACTCTGACTCATCTTGTGGACGAGTCTTGGGTGCGAGTGACCGAGTCGTCAGTGCCACAACCATGATTCCTCTTCCTGTGTCATAAGACATTTGGCTAAGGATTTGATTAAGTTAATTGTATAAATGTTATTTGTCCTAGTTCCTTTGAGTATTGTTTTAGCTGTTTTATTTGTTTTAATTACACATTCATTTTCTAAAAATATGACCTTATAGTTATTGTCACATAATTGGCTTACGCTAAGCAGGTTATATTCAAAATTCTCTACAAGTAATACATTTTTAATAACAAAATTCGAGTTAAGCTCGATATCACCTGATCCGATGATTTTGAGCTTGCCGTTATTCCCAAAGGCTACCGATCCTTGTCGTTTGAATCGAAGCTTTGTGAATTTGAGTTGATCCCCTGGCCATGTGCTGAGCAACCGCTGTCCAACATCCATTGATCCTACACACAAGGTGGTTGGATTGGATGTTAGATTTTTTATAAAAAAGGTTGTAAGTTTTTAAACCTAGGTCATCACACCTGTGTCTATATGATCAAGCATGTTATACTTATGTGTTTTTGTGAGATGACTTCCAATTAAGTTGATTAAGTGGATTTAGGTTCAAGTAATTTTATGTTAGATTTGGATTTAACCCTAGGCTTGTCAAGTTTACCTTTTCAAGATCATGACTTCCGTGTCGTGGGCAGGCACAGAGGCCTTCTTTATCGGATCATCGACCACTTCCTTAGACAAAGCCATTTTCAAGAAAATGATGACTTGACTCACCTAAGACTATTTCCTAGTCTAATCTAGTTATTTTTGAAAAGAGGCTCGAGGCTCAATCTTTTCGAAGAATTTTAGTTGGTTATGTTTTTGAAAAGAGGCTCCCCGAGGCTCAATCTTTTCGAAGAATTTTAGTTGGTTATGTTTTTGAAAAGAGGCTCCCCGAGGCTCAATCTTTTCGAAGAATTTTAGTTGGTTATGTTCGTGTTCTAAGTGAGTTCACAAGTTTTAAAGAACAAACTTTTTAAGTTAAAGCATGCAATTTCTAAGTTAAAGCACAAACTTTCTAAGTTAAAACATGCAATTTCTAACTTAAAGCACAAACTTTCTAAGTTAAAACATGCAATTTCTAAGTTAAAGCACAAACATGTTTTATACTGGCTCCCCCTAGACCGTTGAATCGGTTCGGTCTATCCACATAGTGGATTTGGTCCTTGGGAATCCAGTACGGGTTGGATCATAGAGTTGAAATCAAAATGTTCTTAGGGACCCATGCTTGGACATGTTTCCTATGTCGACTTACAATCGACATATACGACCTATTAGTCGTGTTTGAGTTAAACCCTAGTCCAGCCTTGTTGTACACGACCCTTTGAGATCCAAGTAGGAGGTCAAGTCCTTTGGATCCCGAAGTGAACCTTTCCAACGTGTTCCTAAGATCTTCGACTTGACTTTTCAAGAGTGAGTTCTCAACTTCGAGTTTTTCAACCCGAGTTGAGTCCTTCTCTTGAACTCGACTAGTCGAAGAGGTTAGGGAGACCTTGTGTTTGAGGAGTTTGACCTCCTCAACCAGGGTCTCGACCTTGGACTCAGATTTAACTAATTTCCTAGACAAAAACCTAACCATATTTTGTAAAGTATTAAATAAAGTTCGACTTACTTTAAGGGTATCTTTTGAACCAGATGCGTATCCGTGGCTTGACTTGAAGGTAGCTTCGTAGTCCGAGTCATCCTCAGGTTCTGACTCAAGTTCAGGTTCGGTCTCCATGTCTGACTCAATCGATTTCGCCATGAAGACGTGGTCTTCATCTTCTTCGGATGACGCCTCTTCCCATGTCGCGTTGAGGGCCTTCTTGTGCTTAGGTGCTCGGTGGTTGAGCTTGGGGCACTCGGACTTGATATGTCCAAACCTGTTACACTCATAACACCTAATATTAGAACTTTTAGGCTTACCTTGGTTGGGTCGAGTCGTGGTTCGCTTTCGTCCCTTGGCTATCCTTCGAGCTAGGTTCATTATTTCGGCAGTCAATTCCGGGTCAACTTCTTCTTCGGACTCGTCTTCCTCCTCGCTTGGTGGTGGCTTGCTTGCGATTTTCTTCTTCTTTGAACCTGCAAACAAGGCTATACCCCTCTCGGGTTCTGAGTTGGATTGCTCATGTAATTCGAAATCAGAAAAGAGTTCATCTAACCTAATTTTAGAAAGATCCTTGGAGACCTTGTAGGCATTGACCATGGATGCCCACAAGGTAGTCCTCGGAAACGAGTTTAGAACATACCTTATAAGGTCGCGGTTTTCGACCTTTTGCCCGATTACGTGTAGGTTGTTGACTATATCTTGGACATGGGCATGGAGTTGCGTCGCGGACTCGTGTTCCTGCATTTTTAGTGTGTACAATTTATTGAACAACAAATCGCGTTTGCAAACCTTAGCTTGATCCGATCCTTCGTGTAGCTCGATTAGTTTTGTCCAAAGATCCTTTGCGCTTATGAAGGGGCCGACGCGATTTAGCTCCTCCTTGGATAGGCCACATTGGAGGATTTGTGTTGCCTTGGCGTCGGCTTCGACTTGTCATTTTGTCGCAATGGTCCATTGATCATAATCCAAGGAGTCACCCACTTCATTAGTCGGAAGTGTGAAACCCGTTTGGATTATGATCCACATCTCGATTTGGGTTTTGAGAAAGCATTCCATCCGACCTTTCCAATAACGGAAGTCATCTCCGTTGTAAAACGGAGGTCGGACGGTGCTAAAACCCTCGAGATGGGCCATTAGAACAAAAGACACAAGGAGACGAAGACGAAGAAACTAGCAACAACAAAAACACGAAAACAAGTACCAAGACTCGCGTCTTGGATTAGTAGTGCGGGAAAAAAACTTAACAAAGCGAAATAAATAAAAAAAACAGAATTAAAAGAAAAATAAATCTATAAAAAAGGCTAGATTGGTGGTTTCACCAAATCTTAGCAACCCCCGACTCTGATACCAATTGTTGGATCGAAGCGGATCGCTAGAGGGGGGGGGGTGAATAGCGATAAAAACTTTTCTTTTAAAACGTTCGATAGACAATTAAACGCAGTGGAAATGTAAATAAAACCTAAATGAGACAAATAATTTTTTATTTGGTTCAGAGCCTTCGCCATTACTCCAAGGCCCTAACGGTCCTAGACCGTGTACGGAGGGCAATTCACTAAAACACTCCTCCTCGTTGGAGGTAGGAGTTTTACGATTACAAAAGCCTTCAAAGCAAAAAGATAGAGAGACAAACCCTCTCTTCTATTAAAGTAAAATGCAACGAAAAACCTCGATTGAAAATAATTGCAATATTGAAAGAAATAACAAATTAAGATTATACCAACAACTAAACAAAAGAAACTTTAAGCTAGGGTTGTTGGCAGCACTTCGTTGTTGTAGAGTCGTCGGAGAGTTGCAGCGTAACGGAGGCTTTTGAGCACTTAGAATTCTTATGAAAACCCTAGGTTAGGACCTCCTTTTATAGCCTTTGAGCCCCTTTTCGAGAGGAACCCTAGCCAATTATATTTGAGCACCACTCCCCTTGAAATTTGGTGATAAACCTTGACCCCTCGAGGCTGATCCTTTGACCGGGATGGCCGATGGCCATCACCGATCATTGCCCGGCGATCGAGTGCTAGCCGTAGTCACCCGACTGATGGACGGCAGTCGAGTCCTTCAGGTTGGCAGTCGACTGATGCTGGCTGCAAGGCAATGTTAGCTTAAAGAAAACATTATTTCGACGGTCGTCGACCGTCCGATCTCGACCTAGACCACCTATGAGATGTCTTGGGTCGGATCTACGCTTAAGTCTTTCCCCATAACGAGGATACGACCTTACTTACACTTGCACACACGAGCTTACCTCGATACTTACATGTTGCTTTTGCTTCCGGCCTTCCACTCAATTCCTTTGGCTCCCTCCGAAGTCACTTGAGTGTCGCCCGACCACCGTGGCTTCCTCCGGGTGTCACTAGCCTTCAGCTCCAGCTATAGCAATTTTCTGCACACTCAATTCAGCTCGTGAGATAACAACATGAGCTTAACTTTGTATCGTTTGCTATAATCAAAACTCAGGTTCGACTTAGGTGCCTACTGCACCAACAATGACTTTATTGGTATCAGAGCCCTAGGTTTTGCGATGCCATACAATGATGTTTTTCATTGAGTTTTGGATTCTCGGGAGTTGTTTTATTTTGGTTTGGTCTTTATTTTGTGATATGGGATTGACAGCGGCATGAGCTCCGAGCACATGAAGTAAGAATTCCTAATAACTTATATTCTAGTTAGATACTTATCTAAACTTGTTCAACAGGTGTATACAGACAGAATTATGGCACCTGTACAGACTTGTAGTAGGGGTCGTCCACTAAGGCGACTAGCCGGAGTTGCCTTTAGTGTTTATACTCTCAGTTATGTTGGCTATGCATTTAGTGTTTATAACAGGGAATAACATGTAGTGTGTTGGTTATTATTCATAATCATGGTTTAAGTTGACCACGGGAACAACCTGTTGAGTCCGTGAGTCTTGAACATGTGTTGAAAAGGTGAATTTCCTTTAAGAGCCGACTGATACTGAGTCGGAAAGCAGGGGACAAGTCGTCACATTTCTTATGGAAATCAAAGGTTATAGTCTTAGGGATTTTCACTAATTATGCTAGTTAGATCATTACCTATTAGGTAATGGACAAGATGAGTAGGTTATTGTTGATGCAGATAGCGAAAGATTAGTTTACGGTGTTTCATTGGGATTTTTATCCCTGAGTTGTTCATGTTGGGTTGTATAACTTTGAGGGTACTTTTGAGTACTTAACTCATGTTATACAGAGAAAGTGAAGTTAGTTGCAACCATTATAGGGATCAAGCCGGTACTTGGTGGAAGAGGTAGGAAATAACATTTCGGGAATATGATATCACTTGGTAATGGTTTAGTGATGTTGGGAGAGAGTATTTCCCCCGTGTTATTTGTAGGATCGAGTAAGCCGAGAGAGGGGGGTGAATCTTGGTGTTTAATAATTTTTGATTAATTTTAATATGAGTATGCAGCAGAAATTAAATGCAGTTAAAGACACTAGCAATTTACTTGGTTCACAACCCAGACTGGGTTGCTACTCCAAGGCCCGTAGCTCTACCAAGAGCTACCTCGATGGGCAATCTCTATAATACCCTCCGATTCGAGAACTCTCGATTTCGGAGGGAGTTTGCTTTTTACAAATATAAGAGAAGAGTAACAACCTACTCTCTCTTGAAATTAAATTTACAAGCGAAATAAAAAGATTAACGACTATTTTATACCGACACAATATGCAGTATAGGATGCAGCATGAGGTGTCAAAAAAGAGTCCTTCAGAATGGTTGAAGCTCTTGTGGTCGTGAGAAAATTTTGACAGCACTTCGACGTAGATTTGATTGATGATTGGATCTGGTTGAGCATAACTTTTATAAACTCTTTTCAGTCGATTGGAATGCCTTCCAGTCGACTCCACATCAGTCCATCGATATGGAATTCGTGGTCTTCCAGTCGACTGAATCCTCTCCAGTCGACTCCATATCACTCGGCTCTGCATCGGGAATTTTTCTTCTTCAGTCGACTCAAGCTCTTCAGTCGACTCAATCCCTTTCCATCTGCGTCGCACGATCTCCGATCGATCACCAGCTGATCCTGCCAAATAGGAATCCAGTCGACGGATACAACTCTAGTCGATTGAAGTTCAGTCGACTTGAATCCATTCAGTCTACTGTTCTCTACAAAATAGGATTAGTACGAAATACGATAGCAGTAATAATACTGCTCGATCTCGACTACTATATCCCACGCGGACTTTTCGTCGGATCGATGCCTAGCTTTGTCCCCCTAAAGAGGACTCGGCCTCACCTCTTCACTCGAGGCTTACCTGCCGACTACCTGCCGGACTTACCATTCTTGACTTCCGATCTGACCCACCAAGGCTTCCACCAGCTGTCTGGTCTGCCTGACCCAGCTGGACTTTTTGCCGATTGTCTGATCTCCTGACCCAACCAGTCTTCATGTCAAATGTTCGTTCCACGTGACCCATATGGACTTCGTGCCTGGTGTCTGGTCCTCTTGATCTATTAAGATACGTGCTTAGTATCCGGTCAACACGACCTACTAGGACTTTCTGTTAAGCCTGCACACTTAACACTTATATTAGATCACAAGTGGATCCTAACTCTTAACTGTGATTCATACATCAAAATTAAGGAGTGATGCTTACCGCATCAACAATCTTCCCCTTTTTGATGTATGACAATACATCAGTTAAAGTTAGGAGAATCAACTACCAATCTCCATATTTTGACATGTATAAAAAATGAACTAATAACTTTTTTCATGCATAAATTTAACCATGTATAAGATGCATAGGTCCTTATTAATTTTTTGCATTCTCTTAACTTTTTAAGTCTATAATTTTATATCTCTTCTCTCCCCCTTTGGCATACATCAAAATAAGGATTGAGTTAAAAATACGCCAACTTAATGTAGTGGAGATAACAAATTTACAAGCTCAAAAATTAAGTTTTAAAACTTTCACCTATGAATTTGAATACAAAAACATAATTTAATCTTTTTAACAGTATTTCTAACTTCAACTTTTTTTAAAATTTTCAAATCTTCAACTTTTTCAACAACTCTAAAATCTCCCCCTGAATAATTCAATTTTTTTTAAAAAATTTCAAAAAATTTCAACTTTTTCAAAACTCCAAAATCTCCCTCTGAATAATATTTTTTAAAAAAAATCAAAAATTTTCAACTTTTTTCAAAACTCCAAAATCTCACCCTGAATAATTCAAATTTTTTTAAAAAAATTTTCAAACTTTTTCTACTTTTTCAAAACATCAAAATCTCCCCCTGAATAATTCAAAATTTTTTAAAAATTTCCAAACTTTTTCAAATCTCCCCCTGAATAATTCAAAAATTTTAAAAAATTTCAAAAATTTTAACTTTTTCAAAATTTCAATGCAAGAGTGATAGGGAATAAGTCTAAGCATGAATTCCTAAATATTAAATTTAAATATTGAAAATACACATCTAAAAATTGTCCTTAAAGCAAATGTCCAACTCTTTACTAGCTCAAATGATATAGAATTAATCATCAAGCTTTGAATTAGGGTTAGTCACCGAAGTGATTGATTTGCTCTTGTAAACCCCATGTTGGCTCATGTCGATGCACTTGATCTACATCTAGAACTAGGGGTGCTGTCCTAATATCTCACGCCCATCTTTGTGGCTTAATACACAAACAGGTAATCCTAGGTGTTTGTGAGATGCGAAGACTACCTAGATCTATAGGATCATGAATTCTAGATTGACCTAATCTAGATTAATTTTCAATTTTCGTAAATATATAATATTACTTTTCAAAATAATTCGGAATGATAAGCACAAAAAATTCCTAATCTACCAAGCATAAACCTAATTGTCTTCTAAGCATACTAAATTCTTCTTCCGGAAGTGGTTTAGTGAGTATATCAGCAAAGTTTGATTTGGACTCAACATAGTTGAGTTCAATATTACCTTTCGCCACATGATCCCTTACAAAATGATGTTTAACATCAATGTGTTTAGTACATGAGTGATGAATTAGATTTTTAGTTAAATTTATTGAACTTATGTTATCAACTAAAGTTTTTACCTTTTTGTAATCTAGTTCAAAATCCTTAAGTGTGTGCATCATCCATAATAGTTGTGCTACACATTCACCTAATGCTATGTATTCTGCTTCAGTTGTGGAAAGTGCAACACAATGTTGTTTTCTACTGAACCAGCTTACTAAGCAAGATCCTAAGAGCTGTCATCTTCCACTAGTACTTTTCCTATCTAGTTTACATCTTGCATAGTCTGAGTCAGAATATCCTATTAACTCAAAAGTACTAGATCTTGGGTACCACATTCCTACATTAATTGTACCTTTAATGTATCTTAATATTCTTTTAACATGTGTTAAATGTGACTCCTTAGCACATGTTTGATATCTAGCACACATGCTTACTGCAAATAGTATGTCGGGTCTACTTCCAGTTAAGTAAAGTAAACTACCTATGGCACTCCTGTAGTATTTTAGATCTACAGATTTTCCTTCTTTGTCTTCATTTAATATAACATTCGTAGCTATAGGTGTTTTAATGTCTTTTGTATTTTCCATACCAAATTTCTTAATTAACTCTCTTGCATACTTATTTGGATATATATAATTACCGTCTCTTGTTTGTTTTATTTGTAAACCTAGGAAGAAGTTTAACTCACCTACTAAACTCATTTCGAATTCTTGTTCCATTAGGGTTATAAATTCCTTTAAAAAATTTGAATTTGTTAATCCAAAGACTATATCATCTACGTATATTTGAGCAATAAAAATGTCTTTGTTCAAGGTTTTTACAAAAAGCGTTGAGTCAATTTGACCTTGTCTGAACCCTTTAGAACTTAAGTATGAGGATTGCCTTTCATACTAGGCTCTACGAGCTTGTTTTAATCCATACAATGCCTTTTTTAATCTATATACATGATTAGGGTATTCTAGGCTCTCAAAACTGGGGGATTGACCTACGTACACTTCTTCTTTTATTACTCCATTTAAAAATGTAGATTTTACATCCATTTGGTATAATTTGAACCCTTTATATGCCACATATGCTAGCAACATTCTAATTGACTCAAGTCTAGCTACTGGGGCATAAGTTTCATCATAGTCTAGCCTTTCTACCTGACTAAACCCCTTAACTACTAATCTAGCTTTATTCCTAATGATTTCTCCTTGGTCGTTTAATTTATTTCTAAAGACCCATTTAGTGTCTATTATTGATTTATTTGCAGGCGGAGATACTAGGTTCCACACTTCGTTTCTATCAAATTGTGCTAATTCTTCTTGCATGGCTATAATCCAATCAGTGTTTGGTAAGACCTCCTCTATTGATTTTGGTTCTATTTTTGATATTAATGCGATTTGACTTAAGTTTCTTAGAGCTGATCTAGTTTGAACTCCTAAAGTTGGATTTCCTAATACTTGATCTAGCGGATGATTAAGATTAATTCTAGATGTCTTTAAGTTTTCTTCACATTGGTTTGTATTAATTTGTTCTTCTTCATCATGTGTAATTTTATTTAGCTCATTTTGATTATCTTTCAATTCATTTGATTGTTTATTAGTGATCTCTTCCTCATCAAATTTTACATTTGTTGTTTCTTCAATCTTTAGAGTTTTCTTATTATAAATCCTATAGGCTCTACTAGTGTTCGAGTATCCTAAAAATATTCCTTCATCGATTTTTGAAGAGAATTTTCCTAAATGGTATTTTATATTTAAAATGAATACTTTACAACCAAATACCTTTAAATATTTTATTGAAGGTATTTTATTATTAAAAATTTCATAAGAAGTTTTTTTTATGTATTTTATTAATTATTACTCTATTTTGCACATAACATGCAGTGTTTATTGCTTCGGCCCATAAATAACTAGGTAGATTATATTCATTTAACATTGACCTAGTGGCTTCTTGTAGAGTTCTATTTTTTGTTTCTACTATTCTGTTTTGTTGAGGTGTTCTAGGACATGAATATTCATGATGATATCCATTTTCTGAACACATTATTGTAAATTTTTCATTTTTAAACTCTCCTCTGTTATCACTTCGTATTCTTTTTATCTTACGATCTTTTTCGTTTTCTATTTGTCTACTAAAATTTTTAAATACTTTAAATGTTTCATCTTTATGTTTTAAAAATTTTACCCATGTAAATCTAGAGTAATCATCTACTATTACTAAACAATATAGGTTACCACTTAATGATTTTACTCCATGTGAATCGAATAAATCTAAGTGAATTAACTCGAGTATTGAGCTTGTTCGATCTTGATCAGTTAATTTATGTTGAGACTTAGTTTGTTTTCCTTGTTGGCAAGCATTTCAAACTTTGTTTTCAATATTTTTAAGTTTGGGCAACCCTCTAACTAGATTAGTTTCACTTAACTTCATTATATTTCTAAAGTTGGTGTGAGCAAGTTGCCAATGCCACAACCAACTCTCCTCTTGCCGTGTCATATGACACTTAATTGAGGATCTTTCTAAATTTATTGAATATATATTTTTATCCCTAACTCCCTTAAGTAATATTTTTGAATTTTCAATACTGTTAATCAAACATTCATTAGATAAAAATTTACTATATAACCAGCATCACACAACTGACTTATACTAAGCAAATTGAATTTAAAATTATCTACAAGCAGAACTTTTTGTATAACAAAATTAGTTTCTAATTCAATGTTACCTGATCTAATTACCTTAAGTTTGCCGTTGTTTCCAAAGGCAACTGTTCCTAGGTTCTTGTAGCTTAATTCCGAGAACTTTTGACTATCTCCCAGTCATATGTCTGAAGCAGCCACTATCCAGAATCTATTGATCCATTCCGGAGTCCTATATGAATTAAAATTTTTAAGATAATTCAAACCTTGAGTAGGATGAATTTTCTTAAATTCTATTTAAGTTGTAAATTTGTTAAGCGAGTAATTTTATTAAATTAATTATAGTTGGATTAAGTTTTGTTAATTGAGTTTGTTTTAGTTAGATATATTTGTTTAGTTTATGTATAGTACATTAGGTTGAGTTAAATTAAGTTAAGTTTAATTAAGGTAAATTGTTAAGATAGATTAGATTGAATTAAGCTAAATTAAACTTAATTAAGTTCTAAATCATCTTACCCAAGCTAAGTTTTCAATACACTTATCCCTATGTGTTTTGTGAGATGAATATTTCTTTTATCTTAATTAAATTTAATGTGCAATTTCAAAGTGTTTATGTCACGCCCCGAGAGTATGCCATGCCAAAAAGCAAACGGACAACATCTCCCCTGTACGTGGCAATATTTTGGGTTAATACATGGCCCGTAGGCCACAACAACAACAACATATATATATATATATATATATATATATATATATATATATATATATATATATATATATATATATATATATATATATATATATCAACAACCCACAACAACATAACAAACTAACTACCACAAGGATACAACAGAAACATAAAACAACCACATCACAACTACATATAATGCATACTAGTATGACTAACACCAGAACATAAAGAAAATCTCGTCAAAACCCGCACAATCATGTGCGTACATCACATAACATATAACACTATGAAAACTCATAATACAAAACAAGACATACGAAAAACCCAAAAACACGGACTCTCGGAGTTGAGATGAGACGATGCCAACCAGCTCCAAGTCCATTACGAAGTCGGCTACCTGCTACTTAGGCGACAGAAAAACCCAGGGTCCGTGGTGGTGAGTAAAACTCAGCAGGTAATAGGAAAAACATGTATATATATCAAATATCACATGTAATTCAACAACATAATCTAGAGGTACAACAGGTATATCAGCATAGTATATAAATACAAGCATATACCGTCTAACAAAATGAACAACGTAAAATGCAGACATACCTGAAAGTCTGCTACGCTACTGTAAAATACCGAAAAAAAATTAAATATATTCCTCAGTAATTGATAAAATATCTTGTGGAATTTTTCAGGAATTTTTAGAAATTTTTTTGGATTTAAACGAAGGTCTTATGGACATTTTACGGGGACAAAGTAGATAGGCTTTAGTAAAGTCTGTTTAGACTATCTGCTATTAAGAGGGTTAAATGCTAAGTGTTTAATTTTTCTCTTGCCGATTTCTTTCCATTTTCCCCAATCGACGTTTCTTCTTTTCATTTTCCCGATCGCGCGACTCTTCTTCTCCATCTCGATTCCGCTCTTCTTCCCCGATCACGCGTCGCCCTCCTCACCTCGCCGTCCTCGCAACCACCCACGACCGCCGTGGTCGCCAGCAAGCGACACCCGTTTCAATTGCCACCTCGGCGCGTGCGGGATCGGGATCGCCACTCACCGCAGACGGTCGACGACCATCATGCTTGGCCATCGCCGCTGATCTCCATCACGAGCACTTGCGGTAGGCTGACAGTTGCTGATCTCTTCGGTCTCGAGGATTAGGGCTGGACCTCCACTGCCGATGGACAGCGCCGATGCCAAATCAGATCCTCCATCCCGTGAGTTCAAGGATCGGTTGGAGTCGGGTGTGTAGTTGATGTTTTCTTCAATCTTGGATGAAATCTACACCTGCTGTGGTGGTCACTCGGTATTGGATTTGTGATTTGGGCAGGAGGTTGATTGGTGAACGGGCTGCCAGGTTTTGGGGACCTTGCTGCCGGTGGAGGTTCCAACGATTGGTAAGTTCAATTTGTTCTATCTCATATCTGAAATTTCTAAATTTTGGGTGTTAGGATGATCTGCCTTGGTTGTGTCTGATTAGGTTGAGTTTGGGCAGTGGTTTCGAGCGGGTGAATAGGGGAGACAAGACGGAGGCTGTCAGTTCTGTGGATGGCGCTGCCGGTGGTCGCCGGAGATAGTGGTCTGTTGGGTGAACAGCTGCGGGAGGTCTTCTGGTATGCGGCTGTGAGAGGGAGATGTGTCGATTGTGCGTGAATGGAGGGGCTATGAAGTTGTGTCGGCTGTGATGAGTGGATGAAGCTGTGCTAGGGATTGAATCGGGATAAGCAGTGTGTGGTAAGCCTTGATCTGAGAATGACATCAATAGATACGATGCTAGTTTATATATATGTTAGCTGTGGATTTTTGATTTTGTAGGTAAGAAGGGCAATCAGATCAAGGGTTGTGATTTAACAAGTTGATCACTCAGATTTGGAAACCTCAAATTGTTGAATCTAAAAGTTGAGTAGCTGGGATCAATAAAGGTAAGTTTGATCTGGATGATGGATGATGTTATGCTATGAATTACAATTTATGGTATGATAATTATAGGGGATGTTCGAGTTGAATTGATGTTTAATAGCTAGCGGACTATGTAGTTCTAGTCGAGAATACTAATTGTGGATTAATGGGGAAGATTGATTAGGTTAATTGGATAACTAGATCAATCTAGTTGATGGGGATACGAAGTCGATATAGGATTTGATTTGATAATTTGTTGTATGCTTGCACTAAATCATAATGTTTGATATGTGCAGGACAGGATACGAGACAGGACCGCGACAGTGAAGATATTATTATGAGCGTCTTAGAAGGTGGGTAATTTCCTACCTGGTCCGGGTAGATGTATTGCATTCAGATTTAGTCATAGATATGAGCATGTTAGGTGTTCATATTACCTTGACCCTGCTCTTATTATCGTATGCTTGAACTTATCGTTGGATATATTTATGCTAAATTGTTGATATCACATATACCCTATCATGATTTAGGAGTTATAGATGTGATGTAAATTGGCCTAGATATTTAGTAGGGTGTAAATGTTAGTACGGGGGATGACCCAATTTATAAATTGGAAAAAGGTCATCTATGGGTAGGTAATGCCCTAAATGTAGGATTTATTTCCAATACCCGTATGTTGTATACTGTTACCAACCATGAGTTATGTAATGGTTAAGTGAAGGGTGATTAGTGTGTCGCTGCGGACCGGTGGTCCCAGCTTGATTTGATTAGTCGAGTACAACTCTCTATCAAATAGAGAGTGCGTCGATCAGTTGAGTACGACTCTCTATTGGAGAGAGAGTTATGATCTGTCGAGTACGACTCTCTACAGGATAGAGAGTGCGTCGATCAGTTGAGTACGACTCTCTATTGGATAGAGAGTTATGATCAATTGAGTACGACTCTCTACAGGATAGAGAGTCCGTCGATCTGTTGAGTACAACTCTCTACAGGATAGAGAGTATTGATTAGATGGGTATGACTCTTTGCTGAACAGAGAGTCTATGGTAGATGGCTGTATGTGTGACAGCATACACATGTCATTTGCATGCATTCTGACGACATAGTCTCCCTTGGGGTTGAGAGAGTCGTCAGTCATCTTGCCTCCCAGTGCACTCCTCGAGGAGTAACTGGTGTGAGGGCAGAGCATCTGTTGTGCCGCACTCTACCACTATAGACGGTGGTAGTTGGAGTTACGTGCAGTTGTCCTGGGTGCGTGGTACTTGACCACTCATTGGTAGTGTTAGTCGGAGTGGCCAGCAGCAGGGACCCCCGTTGTGTAGCGAGCTCTTCACGCTCATATGCTACTTGATCATACTGCCCACTCGGCCACTCTATAGTAGTGGTTGGTGTGAGTTGGGACAGTTTTCATGTCGTACCACCTAGGCCACACTGGGGTCGTGGTAGCGAGTAGGGGTGAGCAGGCATGACCATGCATGCTGCAATGCCGTATCTTATGGTACTTTGCATATTACCATATATAGATACATATATGTATGTATATATATATATATATATGGATGGTTGAGATTAATATATATATAGATACAGTCTATATATATATGATTATTGTGATGTTGTATTTGATTGTACTATGCTTGCTGCATTTGGGTGTACATCATATTCATGCATGTTTCTTGCATTTGTTATACGATTGTGTCGGATACTGGTATGGGTTGGACAGACTATTAGATACCTTGACCTGTAGCTAGAGTATATTGTGAGTTGATCTACTCTACCTGTTATATATATATATGTTTGATATATGTTCAGGTTGGATCAGAGTAGCGTGGCACACTTTAGGTATGTCTGCATTTTTATGTTGTTTATTTGGTTAGTCGGTATATGCTTGTATTTATATACTATGCTGATATACCTGTTGTACCTCTAGAGTATGTTGTTGAAAATACATGTGATATAACATATATACATGTTTTTCTATTACCTGCTGAGTTTTACTCACCACCCCCCACGGACCCTGGATTTTCTGTCGCCCAGGTAATAGGTAGAAGACTTCGTGATGGCTTGGAGCACCGCCGGCTGACATCGTCTCATCTCACCTCCGAGGCTCCCGTGTGTATTTGGGCTTTCCGTCCGTTGTGTATTGTATTTTGGAGTTTTCGTGATGTACATGTTGTATATTCAGATTTTTGTCGAAGTTTTGTATTGTTGTGATGTGTTAGTCATACCGGTATGCATGTATAGGATGTGTATTATTGTGGTATCGTTTCCGCTGTGTGTAGTTGTTTTGATATATATATATACTATTGTGGTTTTGTATATTTGTATATATTATTGTCATTGTGGGCCTACGGGTCTTGTATTAACCCGAAATGTTACCACGTACAGGGGAGATGTCGTCCGTTTAATTTTCGGCTCGACATGGTCTCGGGGCGTCTCTGATCCAACCTGAGCATATATCTAACATATATATAACAGGAAGAATAATACTAACTCACAATATTGTCATGATATAGGTCAAGGTATCTAATGGTCTATCCAACAAATATACAAGTATCTGACACAACCGTATAACAAATGCAAGAATCATGCATGAATATGATGTACACCCAAATACAGCAAGCATAGTACAATCAAATGCAATATCACAATAAGCATATATATATAGACTGCATCTATATATATATTAATCACAACCATACATATATATATATACATGCATATATGTATATATATGGTAATATGCAAAGTGCCATAAGATACGACAATGTAGCATGCATGGTCATGCCTGCTCATCCCTACTCGCTACCACGACCCCAGTGTGGCTTAGGTGGCACGACATGACAACTGTCCCAACTCAACACCAACAATCGCTCTAGAGTGGCCGAGTGAGCAGTATGATCGAGTAGCATATGAGCGTAAAGAGCTCGCTACACAACGGGGGTCCCTGCTGTTGGCCACTCCGACTGACACTACCAATGAGTGGTCGAGTGCCACGCACCCAGGACAACTGCACGCAACTCCCACTACCACCGTCTATAGTGGTAGAGTGTGGCACAACAAATGCTCTACCCTCTCACCAGTTACTCCTCGAGGAGTAACCTGGGAGGCAAGATGACTGACGACTCTCTCAACCTCAAGGGAGACTATATCATCAGAATGCATGCAAATTACATGAATGTACTGTCACACGTACAGACATCTACCACAGACTCTCTGTTCAACAAAGAGTCGTACCCATCTGATCAATACACTCTCTATCCTGTAGAGAGTCGTACTCAACTGATCGACGGACTCTCTATCCTGTAGAGAGCTGTACTTAACTGATCATAACTCTCTATCCAATAGAGAGTCGTACTCAACTGATCGACACACTCTCTATCCTGTAGAGAGTCGTACTCGACTAATCATATCAAGCTGGGACCACCGGTCCGTAGTGACACACTAATCACCCTTCACTTAACCATTACACAACACATGGTTGGTAATAAGTAAGCAATATATTGGTATTGGAATAAATCCTACCTTTAGGGCATTACCTACCCACGGATGAACCTTTACCCAATTTACAAATCAGGTTATCATCTGTACTCCAACATCTACACCCTACTAAACATCTAGGCCTATTTACATCACATCTATAACCCTAAATCATAATAAAGGAAATGTGATATCAACCTTTGAGTAAAGATAGCCAACGACAAGTATCAAACATAAGATAAATAAGAGCAGGGTCAAGATAATATGAACACCTAACATGCTCATATCTACGACTAAATCTAAATGCAATTACATCTACCTGACCAGGGTAGGAAATTACTCACCTTCTAAGAAGCTCAGAATAATATCTTCACGGTCGCGGTCCTGTCTCATATCCAGGTCCTGCACATATCAAATATTATGATTAAGTGCAAGCATACAATGAAGGATTAAATCGAATCTTACATCGACTTCAAATCCCGATCAACTAAATTGATCTAGTTATCCAAATAACCTAATAAATCCTCCACATTAATCCCTATTTCACATCCATACCAATTTTAATACTGAATCTTAACCAACAGAAACAACTTCTTCCATTAACTTAATCAGAGTACCAACTATCAATTTAATAATAGCTAATCAAGCTAACTAAAGTAATGATCCATAGAATTTACCTAGTTTCAAATCTATGGTAAAAGCTTCTTGATCCAAATTCAAATATCCCATCCAGATCTCACAGCTGTAAACAAATCCAATATCACAGCCACAATATACAAATTGGAAGCATAAAACATATATATATCGATACAAATTTCAGATCAGGGTTTACAAATTTCTAATTCTTGATCCACCGTAGATAATCCACTCTATACGATATGAACTTACAAAGCTTAGTTTCGCCCGCCTTGTATCACTTCAATTCTGATCCAACTTCCTAGCTTAATTCCAATCATCAAAATAGCTCAACAACCACCCCCATTGCCTCCTTCATGTCTCTGCCCTAATCCTTCAATTGCCAAACAAGGATTTGAGCTCTAACACTCCCAATCCACATAACACAGCATATCCAACACAACAACATCCTAAATCAGAAGATGAAGAGTCCTACCCCTTTAGATCGCTTGGTTGCTCACAGATCAAATCAAGCCACTGGAACCAAGGTCGAAGATCCTAGCTACCGTCGGAATGTCCAGGCCTTGCTCACGACACATCAACATCTACGAGGGCAGCAGCGATCAAACAACAAGGAAGAAAAATGGGCAATCGATCTAGTAAGGTGAGCAACATGAGTGCAGGGTTGAGACCTCGGGAGGAGCCGACGGTGGGAATTGGCCTGACGAGCAGTGGTTTCGCGTAACGACGACACCATCCACTGGCCATAGAGCAAGGGTCGTCGTACCCAGGGGCGGTGGAACGACGATTGCGATGGAGAGAGGAGACGGTGGTCGTGGCATGCTCTCCGTGAGCGATAAACAAAAAGGGGTGACAACAAGTGGGCAGGCGACAGAGTTCGACCGTGTGACGATGGGCGATAGGGCTACTATTCGGTGGCACGCACAGCGAGCGGCGACAAAACAAAAAGGCGGTCCTAGGGTGGTGGCAGCGAGCACGGGGCAGAGATCGGCATCGGCGACAACTCTCTCTCGTGGCCGACGAGTGGTGCGGCAAGCCGTGCTACGATGGCGAGCACAGGCATGAGGGAAGGAGACGCGATCAGGAGAGGGATCAGGCTCTAGTCGCTTTGGAGATGAAGAGGAGAGGTCACGCGCGATAGAGAAACGACTGACGGTGAGTTGCGATAAGGAACTGACGGGAAACGAAGGAATCAGATTTATTGAAAAATTTAACACTTCATTATAGTCTAAACAGGCTTTACAAAAGCCTGTTTACTTTATCCACATGAAATATCTATAAAACTTCCATTTAAATCCAGAAAAATTTCTAAAAATTCCTGAAAATTCTATAAGATAATTTCTTAATTAACAAGGGTATTTTTTTTGGTATTTTATATTCTCCCCCACTGATAAAAATTTAGTCCCCAAATTTCATATTTAAATACGAGAACCAACTCAAGAAATTTCCGGAACCATCACATACCCTAAGTGAAAGGATGAGGATGTCGAGCTCGGATAGTGTCTTCCAGCTCCCACGTAGCCTCCTCATCCGGTATGATACTGCCATCCGACCTTTACGAGTCAGATGGTTTTATTTCGCAACTGACGCTCCTTGCGATCAAGAATCTGCACTGGAATCTCCTCATAGGTCGCATTAGACTGAGGTGGGATCGGTACCTCTTTCAGAACATGATTAGAATGCGACACGTATTTCCTCAGCATAAAAACATGAAATACGTTGTGAACACCCGTAAGTGTCGGAGGTTAAAGCCAACCATTAAGCTACACCTCCCATCCCCGCCAATATCTCAAATGGGCCAATATAGCGTGGAACTAATTTCCCTTTTAGCGCAAATCGTTTCACCTCTTTCGTAGGTGAAACACGCAGAAATACTTGTTCCCCAACTGAGAACTCTAAAGGCCTTCACCTCCAGTCTGCGTAACTCTTCTGTCGACCCTGTACCTCTAATAACCATCATTCAATGACGTGCACCAACTCTGCATCATGTTGGATACTCTGTGGCCCCCAACAGCTGTCATTCCCCAACTTTCTCCCAGAACACAAGAGATCTACAGGGTCTACCATATTGGGCCTCAGAAGAAGTCATCTGAATGGATGAGGGATAACTATTCTTATAGTCAAATTCCACTAAAGGAATGTAATTCTCCCAACTACCTCCATAATCCATGACACGGGATCTTAATAGATCCTCTAGAGTCTAAATGGTATGCTCCGACTATCTATTTGTTTACGGATAAAATGTTATACTGAGCCGAAGCTCTGTGCCCATAGCTTGCTGCTAACTCTGTCAAAATCGCGAGGTAAATCGTGTGTCTCTATCAGATATAGTACTCAAAAGTACCCCACGCAATCCGATAATCTTTCGGCAATACAACTCTGCCGGATGATCCAACGAGTATGACCCACGAATAGGAAGGAAGTGAGCTGATTGGTTAGTCGATCCATGATCACCCAAATCGCATCATGTCTTTTACGGGTTCTAGAAAATCCCGTAACGAAATCAATAGTGATATGCTCCCACTTCCATTCCGGAAATCGAAATTTCCCGGAGCAATCCAGTGGGTTTCTGATGTTCAACCTTCACCCACTGGCATACTAAACATCGAGCAGCAAAATCTGCTATATCTCTCTTTATACCGTTCCACCAGTATAAATGTTTTAAATCTCAGTACATCCAAGTACCACCAAGGTATATATCCCATCTCGAATGATGTGCTTTCTGTAGCAACTCTTCCTTAAACACTGCAACTCCGGAACCCACTATCCTTATCAGAGACGGGGAATTATTTTCTCAAAAGAGAAATCCATCAACCATCCAAGATACACTTCACAACACACTCTGTAAGTGCATGGGAGACTATAGCGACCAATCTCCCTTGTTGCAACTGTTCATGTTCCAACAACTCAATAGTAGCTACCTAGTAGCTAGTCAAAATCCCATAAGCATTCCTGCTCCATATCACTACTACACGAGATCATATCTGTTAAAACCACATCACGTGTATAACAGCTTATCTCGTAGTTTCTTAACTGACGTAGGCATATGATACACCTCATTCAACTGCATCGAATTCACTCTGATCCCTGAAATGATACATTTGCATACAACATCCTTTCATCCACTTCGGAAGGATTAACTAATACTCGTGTAAAAGTTAACCACCGTCTAGGTCTTGTAACTGGTTTCACCAGCTTCCGACTAAATGATTTCCATCATCACCCTTGTCAAACAAGTCCATGGTATAGTAATGCCAAACATTCTATCCACTTCTATAGAACTAACCCAAAACATACAAGGAAAACCACCATCTACGGTGGTTGAGTGTGCAACTCCAACTACCACAATCAATAGTGGCCAGGTTATGCAACTCCAACAACCACAAACTGATCCAATCATGTCCAGGATACACGATTCTCAAATCCAGTGGCGACTAAATTGTTAATTAGTCTAACAACTTACTCACAACTCATAAAATTCATACTAAATATGAAATTGTTGTCTCTACACACTTGCATCCCCTTTACTCTAAGCTGATGATATATATTAATCATCACAATGACCCTAATAATTGTATGACACCATGTCACTACAATATCAACGCTCCAGTCGTAGATCGATTCTAGAGTATATGTAGAGGATCCTTGGAATGCTAGAGGGGAGTGAATAGCGTCGTGCTCGTACGTTGATAGAATTCATTCACGTTCGTCTCTACAAAACTCGTTATGCGCAGTAGAATATAGATAATAGCAATAACAAGAAACAAGACAAACACGAACACAAGAATATAACGTGGTTCGGAACCGAACGGTTCCTACTCCACGGATCGAGCTCTAAAGAGCTCTAGTGATGCACACGCAACCACTAATCACAAATAACTCCTTCTCGGAACAATCCGGAGGTGGAGAAACCTCGTACAATGATTACACTAAGTAATACAAAAGATACAAGCTAATACAAGTATGAAATATGATGCAAGTAAAAAAAAATCACATTACAAGAGCACTTTGATTGCTTGATCTTCGATTGCCTTGGACTAGCCTTGAAGGACTGGAAAGCACCAACTATCCCCTTCAATTCGCCCAAAAAAAATTGCTGCAAAAACCCTCCATCCGAGCTGCCTTTATATCCTGCATCGAGCTGAATTTCCGTCGATAAGTCGACTGCCATAAGTCACCAGTCGACTAATGCCACTGTTGTCGTGAGACAACGGCTTGATCCACGCTGGAAAAATTCCAACGGATCTCTTGGCAGTCGACTGCCAGCGCCCGTAGCCGACTGCCCAGTCGGCTACGGAGCATTCTGTGCTCGCGACTAAACCATCAGTCGACTGCCATCCATGGCAGTCGACTGCCATCAGTCGACTGCTCCAACGAGCAGTCGACTGCCAAGGCATTTTCAGCCCTTGAACGGCAGTCGAGCTCTAGTCGACTCATGGCAGTCGAACCGACCATAATGCTAGTTGACTGCCAACCTCAAACATGAGGTTTTAACCCAAGTATGGTGCCCCCATACTTGCTAGACCACCCTTAGCCTAGACGACCTAAGCCTTCTAGCCATTTTCGTTAGCCTCGCGCCTATCAGATCCCTCCAAGTCATCCATGACTTGTTCATCCATGCGCTAGCTTTCAGGTGCTTCCATCGGCTATGTCATGCTAACCGTATCTACACCGCCAAGGCACATTAGACTTACACTGCCAAGACTCCGCTTGGACTTTACGTCGCCAACCATTGGACTTATGCTGCCAAAACTCCCGCTTGGATTTTACGCCGCCAATATCAAACCCCTTGGACTTCTCAAATGCCAAGTACCCATGACCTGGACTTTCACCGCCAAGACTACACCCTTGGACTTACGTGGCCAAGACTACACCCTTGGACTTTCCAAATGCCAAGACTCAAGCTTGCACTTTCCCTTGCCAACCCATGTTGGACTTTCCATGTCAAGACCCATGCTTGGACTTTTCCTTGCCAAGACCCATGCTTGGACTTTCCTTGCCAACCCATGTTGGACATTCCATTGCCAAGACCCATGCTTGGACCTTCCCAAATGCCAAGTTCCCCACTTGGACTTTCCATGCCAAGTACCCAAGACTTGGACTTTCCCATGACATAGTCAACTCCAGTCAACCATCAAAATCCCCCTCGAGTCAAACTCGAGTCAGGTCAATCATGATCCGGATCGATTGTATCAATAATCTCCCCAAAACATTACCAGACATCAATGTCAAACATCAATGTTAAACCTCCATGTCAGACACTTCCATGTCAAACATCAAAATATCACTCAAGTCAAACTCGAGTCCGGTCAATCGTGACTTGGGCCGATTGCACCAACAATCTCCCCCTTTTTGATGTTTGATAAAAACACATACCTTTGAGTTAGAACACTAACTCAAATCTCCTTACCAATTATCCCAAATTCGTAATCCCAAACATTCTCCTCAATTCTCCGAATTGACAATTGATAATATCAATTGATAACACTCTCCATAACATTCTCCCCCAAACATTCTCCCCCTTTTTGACTAACATCAAAAAGGTTTTCTCTCCAAGGAGGATAAAGTCCCATGTCCCAATGAGATCTTACAATCTCCCCCTTAGTCCAAAAATACCTAGGATGCCTACCATCTTCCTAGTGATAAGTCCCATATCACTTAAGAGAGGCAATCTTATATCCTCTCTCAATTTCCAAATTGGGTATCTCAAAATCACATTTTCCTTCTCATGAGGAAAAATACCATCCATCATCCCTTGATGGATAACTCCCCTTAAAGGCTTGCTCCCCCTTGACCATTGCACCAACAATGTCCTTGGGAAGTCCCTAAGCCTATAGGAACTCTAAACCATTAAAAATAAGATTAAAGTTCAACATTGAACTTTCACTCACCTTAAAATTGATACAAACCCTAAAAACTCTCCTAATCCATATCCAATGGATTTTCACCCTTTCCAATGCTTCCCAAAGCATATCCTAGGGTTAGGAGTGATTAGGGAACCTTACCATAGCTGAAATTGGGCTAAACAAATCTTGTTTTCCCGAAATCAGCTCTCGCAGTCGACTCCTGACAAAAGTAGTCGAACTGCCCTTTCATCAGTCGACTATCATAAGTTGGTAGTCGACTGATAACTGCAAAATGCACTTTTCAGATTCATAAAATGAACTTTGATAATACATAAATAATTATATGTATTTTGAAAAAAATCGTGAAACTTCATACATAT
Organism: Wurfbainia villosa; assembly: GCA_025175895.1. Taxonomy (NCBI): domain Eukaryota; kingdom Viridiplantae; phylum Streptophyta; class Magnoliopsida; order Zingiberales; family Zingiberaceae; genus Wurfbainia; species Wurfbainia villosa. Next base: position 41,938,402 of record CM046006.1, read on the forward strand.
AATACTTATAAGCAATACAATGGGTGAAAAATGTTTGAAAAATATTTTACCCATAAAATAGTGAAATTGATACAAAGTTCAAAAGTGAAGAAAAACTTCAATGTTTTAGCTCACTTTGTATCAATTTCATCAATGGTGATTGCTATCAAAAGATAGACTTCACCAAGGTTTTCCAAAATTATTTTAAAATGTTTTTGAAAATCTATATTGGATCATGTTTCTTGGGCTCAATGTACATGACTTGTACAAAAGCTTTCCCAAAGATCCACCTTTAGTAAAAGATGAGTTTTAGTTCATCTAGATGCAAAAACTATGCACCTTGAACATAACTCATAGTTCATCTAGATGCAAAAACTCAGCTCTCGTAGTCGACTCCTGACAGAAGCAATCTAACTGCCCTTTCATCAGTCGACTATCATAAGTTGACAGTCGACTGATAACTGCAAAATACAGTTTTCAGATTTAGAAAATGAACTTTGATAATACATAAGTAATTATACGTATTTTGAAAAAAAATCGTGAAACTTCATACATATAATACTTATAAGCAATACAATGGGTGAAAAATGTTTGAAAAATATTTTACCCATAAAATAGTGAAATTGACACAAAGTTCAAAAGTGAAGAAAAACTTCAATGTTTTAGCTCACTTTGTATCAATTTCATCAATGGTGATTGCTATCAAAAGATAGACTTCACTAAGGTTTTCTAAAATTATTTTAAAATATTTTTAAAAACCTATATTGGATCATGTTTCTTGGGCTCAATGTACATGACTTGTACAAAAGCTTTCCCAAAGATCCACCTTTAGTAAAAGATGAGTTTTAGTTCATCTAGATGAAAAAACTATGCACCTTGAACATAACTCATATCCTATCATCTCACATATATCTAGGGTGTACAAAACACACAAAAGTCAATGTGATGTAAGATATGGGTTTTGTTCTCCTAATCTAGGGTTTCATGTATTTTTCTAAGGCAACCCTACTTGATTCCCTTATAAATGGGACTTCAAGTCATGTCAAAGTCCTTAACTCAATTTTAATCAAATTAAATGCATGAAGTATGATCATGACATAAATAATAGCATAAGTAAACATGGCCAATGAACATGATGTCATGGCATATGGTATAATCTAAAGGCACATGACAATAAATCTTAATCCTAAACATGATCATGACATATAAATGATAAAAATAAATATGATGTCATGACATGTTATATGGCAAGCAAAGCATGACAAATAAAAAGTATAGGTATAAGAATACCTAAATTTCAATATTAGTTGCCATTTAATATAATTAAGTATATTTTTCCATAATACTAATTTTCTCCCAAGTGTGCCAAAAATCCAAAATGGCACACTATAACCTCTAATCCTAAATTGTGCCAATTTAATTGATTTTTCATAATTCCAAAAATGTATCGGCACATCCTAAAATCTTTTAAAATCATAAGATCAAAACTATTCCCAAGGTATCCATAACCTTGAAAATTACCTAAAGTGTCACCTTTACCATGGTTAGGTTAACTACCCTTCTATTTAAGGTTGGCACACCCAAACCCATCTAGCGTGAATCAATCACGCCCTTAGGAACCCAAAACCTATTTGAGCTGCTAGGGTTAATTAGGTATTCCTTAGGGATAACCTCCCTAGATACCTTCCTAATGACCCTTCTAGGCTTGTTAGCCTTGGTCATTTGGGCCTTGCCATTGTTAACTCTAGGGGTGACTCCCCTTGTAACCTTCTTAGTAGCTTCCCTAGGTTTCCTTGAAACCCTAGCCACTAGGCACATTCCATGGTTACCCTTAGGGATGACTTCCCTAGTAACCTTGGTGTTTCTAGACCTAGATTTAGTTCTATAATCAAATGAAACATTATGATAAGCCACCTTAGGCTTAGGTTTGTTACCCAAACATTTCTTGTCCTTGGTTGACTTTTGTCTCTTAGGCCCTAGGTGTTGACTTTGAGATCTAGACCCTTGACTTTGACCATTTGACCCCTTAACTTGATTTTGCATAAACCTAAGGGTCTTTTCAAGTTTTTCAAGCCTTGACCTCAAGGCTTGATTTTCCACCTCTAATTGCCCAATTTTTGAATTTTGATTTAATCCTTGGGCATGGTTCTTCCTAGGCATATACCTAGTCCATTTAGGGTTAAAACCTAGGTGCTCTTGTACCTTTCTAATTGTCTCCCTAAGTAAAATTGGCCTAGAATTATTTGACCTAAGTTTGTCCTTAGATAAATTTGTTTTAAGGACATTAGTCCCAAATTTCTCCTTATTATTAAACTTAACACTTTTAGCGCCTAGACAAAAATATTTATTGTTTCTAAAATCATGCTCCTTATGAACCATAGCAAGATTGTTTAAATTACTTCTAGAATGTTTCTGCCTATAAATTGAAGTAGAAGTGTTATTGAATTTTACCTTAGGGTTTACCTTAGAGGCTCCCCCTACATGTGTAGCTTCTTCTTGAGTCTTCTTGCTCCCCTTAGGGCATTGACTCCTATAGTGCCCTCTTTGACTACATTTGAAGCATATAATGTGCTCCTTGCTTTTGATGGTTGGGGAATTGGCTTACTTTGATTTTTCTTGACTTTTGGGTGCCGGTGGAGATTTCCTTACTCTTTTTGGACACTTACTCTTGTAGTATCCGGATTCCCTACACTCAAAGCATATTATATGATTTTTATTTACAATTGACATGCTTGAGTTACCTATGGTGGTGGTAGGTGCCGGAGTTGGAGCTTCTTCATCTTGACCACATGTGGAAGCTTCTTCTTATTGCTCCGGAGTGGAAATTATTTCCTCCCCCTCAATCCTAGAGGTGAAGGTTTCTTCTACTTCTTCCACCTCCTCTTCCACCGATCCGGAAGTTGACTCCTCTTCAACTTCTGACTCCTCACTTGCTCGTGAGGATGATGAACTCTCTTCATCTTCGGTCTCTTCCTCTTGAGCCGATGAGCACTCTTCTTCTTGGACCGGTGATGGGTTTTCATAATGTTTCGTCAATTTTCTCCATAGCTCCTTGGTGTCTTTACAATCCCCTATCTTGATCAAAATGTCATTAGGGATTACATTAAGCAAAATACCCATTACCTTATTATTGATATTGTAATATCGTAGTTGGTCTTGGCTCCAATTCTTCTTCTTGATTTTTCTTCCTTTGTCGTCTTTTGGAGTGTCAAAGCTTACTAAGACACTAATCCAATTGTCAGAGTCACATTAAAAAGTGCATCATTCTACCTTTTCAATACGCGAAATCTTCGCGGTCGAAGGACAGTGGAATGTTGACATTGTCACCCAATCTTTCTTGGAAATCCATCTTCTTCTTCTAGCGTGCTCCCTTAGTTGTTAAACTTGAGAGTGGCCTCGCTCTGATACCACTTGTAGAGGATCCATGGAATGCTAGAGGGGGGGGGGGGGTGAATAGCGTCGTGCTCGTACGTTGATGGAATTCATTCACGTTCCTCTCTACAAAACTCGTTATGCGCAGCAGAATATAGATAATATCAATAACAAGAAACAAGACAAACACAAACACAAGAATATAACGTGGTTCGGAACAGAATGGTTCATACTCCACGGATCGAGCTCTAAAGAGCTCTAGTGATGCACACGCAACCACTAATCACAAATACTCCTTCTTGGAATAATTCGGAGGTGGAGAAACCTCGTACAATGATTAAACTAAGTAATACAAAAAATACAAGCTAATACAAGTATGAAATACGATGCAAGTAAAGAAAAATCACTTTACAAGAGCACTTTGATTGCTTGATCTTCGATTGCCTTGGACTAGCCTTGAAGGACTGGAAAACACCAACTATCCCCTTCAATTCGCCCAAGAAAAATCGTTGCAAAAACCCTTCATCCGAGCTGCCTTTATATCTTACGTTGAGCTGGATTTCCGTCAATCAGTCGACTGCTATAAGTCACCAGTCGACTGATGTCACTGTTGTCGTGAGACAACGGCTTGATCCATGTTGGAAAAATTTCAACGGATCTCTTGGCAGTGGACTACCAACATTAGCAGTCGACTGCCAGCGCCCGTAGCCGACTACCCAGTCGGCTACGGAGCGTTCTATGCTCGTGAATAAACCATCAATCGACTGCCATCCACGGTAGTCGACTGATACAATGAGCAGTCGATTGCTAAGGCATTTTCAGCCTTTGAATGGTAGTCGAGCTCTAGTCGACTCACGACAGTCGAATTGGGCATAATGTTAATCGATTGCCAACCTCAAACATGAGGTTTTAACCCAAGTATGGTGCCCCCATACTTGCTAGATAACCCTTAGCCTAGACCTAAGCCTTCTAGCCACCTCCGTCAGCCTCACGCCTATCGAATCTTTCCAAGTCATCCATGACTTGTTCATCCATGCACTAGCCTTCAGGTGCTTCCATCGGCTATGTCATGCTAACGGTGTCTACACCGCTAAGGCACATTGGACTTACACTATCAAGACTCTGCTTGAACTTTACGCCGCTAACCATTGGACTTATGCTGCCAAGACTCCCTCTTGGACTTTACACCGCCAATATCAAACCCCTTGGACTTCTCAAATGCCAAGTACCCATGACCTGGACTTTCACCGCCAAGACTACACCCTTGGACTTAAGTGGCCAAGACTACACCCTTGGTCTTTCCAAATGCCAAGACTCAAGATTGGACTTTCCCTTGCCAAGACCCATGCTTGGACCTTTCCTTGCCAAGATCCATGCTTGGACTTTCCTTGCCAACCCATGTTGGACTTTCCATTTTCAAGACCCATGCTTGGACTTTCCCAAATGCCAAGTGTCCCACTTGGACTTTCCATGCCAAGTACCCAAGACTTGAACTTTCCCATGACATGGTCAACTCCAGTCAACCATCAAAATCCCCCTCGAGTCAAACTCGAGTCCGATCAATCATGATCCGGGTTGATTGCATCAACAATCTTCCCAAAATATTACCAGACATCAATGTCAAACATCAATGTCCAACCTCCATGTCAGACACTTCCATATCAAATATCAAAACATACTACTTCCATGTCAAACATCAAAATATCACTCGAGTCCGGTCAATCGTGACCTGGGCCGATTGCACCAATAGTATACACAGGTGTCCTTAGCTGATCTAGACAGATCATTTATCCACAACGAAGGATATTCACTCTTAACAACTATCGCATTCCATCATCGATAATCGATGCATAATCTCAAAGGTCAATCTCTATTCAACAAAGAGTTTCAGATCTTCTCAAGGAGGAATACTGGGATAGATAAATATCCCCTCCAACATCTCCTATAATCGCAACTCACGTTCTTCTAATTTCTATAGTATTTAGTAACACTTATATCAATAAAATTATCACTCGTATGAGGAATTAAATAACGACACTATCTTCGAAATCACTCTGATCGCCTACTCCACTTGCCTATGCAACGACAAGCCTTGGAGTTCATCCGAAATTACATCCAAATACTCTCAGATTATACGCACATCCGAGAGAAATATCGTACCATACTTCCAACAATTTAACCATCCGTAAGGATATGTCTACAGCGAAAGTATGTCTATCAAAGTCTAAGGGAATCCCTTGACTTCTTAATTGTTGATCCCCATCTCACCTGATGGTAGAGATACCACCGACCCACAAGTCGATGTAAAGGACCCTTCTAATCAAACTAAGAATGTTCTAGACAAAGATACCTGTAAACTACAAGTATCTCTCAATATATTAACCCAGAGGGTAAAACTAGAGTAATACCCTAAATGATCAAATATCTATCGATCCGATCCAAAAGGCTCCATGCAGGTCTCGTCCTTTCTCCGAAGAGAAAAAGATCAGATCCAATATTCCTCGATAAAGCGATCGCATTTCTGCTACGAATGCCTCGGGGATTTTTCCTAGATCATCTGATCCCATCCCTAAATCCTACGACCTACAACTGTAGAATACAAAATAGATACGACCATCGTCGTATACTCTTTCCTCTGTACCAAGCCAATCCACATCTGGGGGTAACTATTTATTATTGTCTGCTGAGTCTTCTACGACATCTTCTGCTGATACTGCTGCGTAAATCACTTCCCTTGAAGGGAAGTATCATGGAACTCCAACCACACCTGAGGTAGTAGGTCACTACTGATGAAATAACTCAATCTTATGTGCTGATATCTGCTGTCGAGATGGTGTATCATCCTCCCGGAACACCATTGGTAGTCTTCAACTAAGTCTTCAAGGTATAGCTCCTCAAATGTACTGGTTGCTCACAATAGCAACAGATGAACTAATCCAACAGATAATCTGACTTTGCATGTCTTCGTGATCTACACTGCACGCACATAATTTTTTCGGAGTCTTTGTTCTGATTTTGCTGATGTGCATGAGAACATCCTGATGATCTACGGTTGGTCTTCTATAATTGAAAAGTAGCTCAAGGCCTATGACTCCGATCTTGCTCTTTTTGTCTAACATTCGGAGGCTTCTTAATCCAACATCTAACTTGCAATGTCTGCTTATCGATCTTCATCTCCTAAACACTTGTATGAAGTTATTTCTAAACTCCTGACTCAATCAATGTCTTCAGACAGGATCTGGTAGAAGATCCCGACATCCTAATCCAACTATAAGCCAATAACTCTAGGTGGCTTAAAACATCCATTCACATTCTTGAGCTATTAGGTGAACATAAACTCTGCAAGTCTAACGACTCTGCATGATATTCTCGTTACCGATGATCACCCTACTTGAAGCTCAAGAATTTCTTACAATGTGTCACAGGAAGTGATGCGGGGAATTATTCTCTTTCAACATCACTAAACCATGATCAAGTGATATATTATTCCCCGAAGATTATTTTCTGTATTTACTACCAAATATCGGCTTGATCCTAATAATGGTATGCAAATAACTCTACCTTCTCTGTATAACACAAGTTAAGTACCCAAAAGTACTTTCAAAGTTATACAACCCAGTACGAACAACTCAGAGATAAAAATCCCTATGAAACACCATATACTAATCCTCCGTTATCTGTATCAACAATAGTATACAAGTCTATTCCATTACCCATCAAGTAATGATCTGACTAGCATAATTAGTAAAAATCTATAAGACTGTAGTCTCTGATTTCCCCAAGAAATGTGACGACTTGACCCCTGTTTTTCGACTCGGTATCAGTCGGCACTCAAAGGTAAATCACCTTTTTGACACAAGTTCAAGACTCACAGAGTCCATAGGTCATTCCCGTGGTCAATTTATACCACGATTACGAACAATAACCATCACACTATATGTTATTCCCTGTTCAAACATTAAATACATAACCAACAAAACCGAGAGTATAAACCCTAACGGCAACTCCGGTTGGTCGCCACGGTGGGCGACTTCTACTACGAGACTGTACAGGTATAATAACTCTAACTGTATACACTTGTTAATCAAGTCCAGATAAGTATCCAACTAGAAAATAAGTCATTAGGAATACTTACTTCGTGCAGCTTGGAGCTCAGGCTGCTGTTGTTAGTGAAAGCCCTAGAGCCAATCATGTGATGATTGTTGTATGGACTTTATTGTATGATATTCCTATTTATAAAGGCATGATTATTATATTTACTTGTATTGGTGCCAAATAACTAAGTATAATAATGTCCTTGAGTAGTAGTTTCTTATCTATATCAATGGATTGGTAGAATCGATAATGAGATGATATAGAAAATACTACTCTTAATCATTCCTAGTCAAGTATTAACATTCAGGGACAATGTTAATGCGTAGAGACTAGCATGTAGATCAACACAATGACTTGATCTCACAAGTCATGGATATGAGATATCAAGTTGACACATGGGTATGCATTGGAGAATGTATACTGAATGACCCACCATGAGAAAGTATCATGGATCGTTATATGAGTGTCATATACTTTCTCATGTGACTATTAGTTCTTGGACCTGAAGTCACCATGGTTCCCTACATAAGAAGTTGCATACTTTGGCTTCGTCAAACGTCACCCATAAATGGGTGGACTATAAAGGCGATTACTGGGTATGTAAAAAATTATGCAGAGGGATGTGAGTGATGTAGATGGGATCTATCCCTTCTATATGACGGGAGTGACATCGTTATTCTTGATAGAGTGAGACCACGAAGTGCATGGTCATGCCCAAATGAGTCAATATGAGATATTGAGCTCATTTGATTAGAGTGAGTCTACTTGGAGTTCAAGATATAGATTGTACCGAGGATGACACGGTCTATGCCTCAATTGGTCAATCTAGATGTCAAGGATAAAAGGACATTGTCACATATTGTGAGAGTCACAATTAGTAGTCACAAAGGTGATGTTGGAGCTCAACATTCTTGTAACTTGGGTAGCAATGATGTGTTGCTAGATACCGTTCATTGCTTATGTTCCTAAATCGGTTTAGGGACATTGTAGGATCTTTGAAGCCGCTAGAGGGGGGGGGTGAATAGCGTAGTTTTCGTTCGTAGATGGAATCCAATCGTGGTTGTCTCTAACATTTCGTTAGCATGCAGCGGAATAGTAATGAAAGCAATAACGAAATAAACAACACGCAAACATAAATATTTTAACGTGGTTCGGAATCGAACGGTTCCTACTCCACGGATTGGGTTCGTACGAACCCTAGCGATGCCAATCACACACCACTATGATAATCACTCCTTCTCGACACAAGTCGAAAGTTGAGAAACCCCTTACAATGTGATTACTACAATAATCTAAATACAACAAGCAAATACAATATGAAATACAACAAGAGAAGTAAAGAATACTTTACAAAAACTCTTTGGAAGCTTGCTTGTTGATCGCCTTGGACTAGCACTTGAAGGCCCTGATTTGCAGCAACAAATCGCTTCAAAATGTCCAAGAAAACCGATGCCTTTTCCTCCATTACGAGCTCCTTTTATAGCTTCAACCTGTGATGGAAAATGTCGATCAGTCGACTGCTCAGGACCATCAGTCGACTGATCACACTGTTGCTGTGAGACAACGGTGTAATCCACGTTGGAAAAATCCAACGGCTAGGACATCAGTCGACTGATCATCAGCATTAGTCGACTGATGAGCCATCACTCGACTGCTCATCCCAGCGGTCGAGTGAGACTCTATTCTATGCCTCAAAATCCGAGCATCAGTCGACTGATCACATGATCAGTCGACTGCTAGGCCAATCAGTCGACTGCCCACCTATGGAAGTCGACTGCTAGGGCAATTCCCGCAGTCAAACCCTAGTTGATTATGCCAGTCGACTGCCACATGGCATCAGTCGACTGGCACACCTCAAACATGAGATTTTAACCCAAGTATGGTGTCCCCATACTTGCTAGACCACCCTTAGCCTAGACCTAAGCCTTCTAGCCACCTCTATCAGCCTCACGCCTCTCGGATCCCTCAAAGTCATCCATGACTTGTTCATCCATCGCGCTAGCCTTCAGGTGCTTCCATCGGCTATGTCATGCTAACGGTGTCTACACCAACAAGGCACATTGGACTTACACGGCCAAGACTCCTCTTGGACTGTACGCTGCCAAGACTCCCACTTGGACTTTATGCTTCCAATATCAAACCCCTTGGACTTCTCATGCCAAGACCCATGCTTGGACTTTCCCAAATGCCAAGTGTCCCACTTGGACTTTCCATGCCAAGTACCCATGACTTGGACTTTACCTTGCCAAGACCCATGCTTGGACTTTCCAAAAATGCCAAGTGTCCCACTTGGACTTTCCATGACAAGTGCCCATGACTTGGACTTTACCATGACAATTACATTGTCATATGTTTTTGTCTAACATCAAAACATCTCTCGAGCCAAGCTCGAGTCCTAGTCAATCGTGACCTGGGCCGATTGCACCAACAATCTTCCCCTTTTTGATGTTTGACAAAAACCAAACAAAACAAACCATTTGAGTTAGACCATGTAACTCAAAGACTCTTTACCAATTATCCCAAATTGGTGATTTAATGTTCTCCCCATTTTTGACATACATCAAAAAGGTTATCCCTCCAAGGAGGTCAACGTCTCATGTCCCAATGAGATCTTACAATCTCCCCCTTGGTTCAAAAATGCCTAGGATGCCTACCATCTTCCTAGTGATAAGTCTCATATCACTCAAGAGAGGCAATCCTATACTTTCCCAATTTCCAAATTGGGTATGGGAAAATCTCATTTTTCCTTCCCATGAACCACCATCCATTATCCCATGATGGATACCTCCCCCTAAAGGCTTGCTCCCCCTTAACCATTGCACCAACAATGTCTTTGGGAAGTCCCTAAGATAATAGGAACTCTAAACCAATAAAGATAAGGTTAGAAATTCAACATTGAACTTTCCAATATCTTAAATTTGATACAAAACTCTAAACACCTCTCCAAATCCATATCCAATGGATTTTCACCCTTTATAATGATTCCCAAAGCATATCCTAGGGTTAGAAGTGATTAGGGACCTTAATCTTAGCTGAAACCGGGCTAAACACACCTAGTTTTTTCGAAATCAAGATATTGGCGACTGACTACCGGCTACGATTGATGATGTAATCAATGATCGTAACACGCAAGCACGATCGAGTGATACAACGTTGTACCCGAGTCAAGCGCTTCCCATCACCGATCGCTGTAGTGATCGATAATCAAAACCTAATTTTCAGATATCAGACTCGACTTTTGGAAATTCATAAGTAATTCTATGTGAATAATAAAAATATAAAATTTATACGTATATTACTTATCACACATAAAATCGGTGAAAAATTTTAGAAAAATATTTTTATCATTGAAATAAGAGATTGATACAAAGTTCAAAAACTATTAAAACTTTAAAGTTTTTGATCTACTTTGTATCAACTTCTACAATGATGATGGCTATCAAAAGATAGACTTCACCAAGGTTTTCTAAATTGATTTTAAAATGTTTTTGAAAACCTATTTTGAACCATAACTTTTATATTAGCTTTCCTTATGATTCTTGGTGATGATTAAAATAAGTTTGAGTTCATCTAGATGCACTACCTATGCACCTTGAACCTAACTTATTATCCTAGCATCTCACATGTATCTAGGGTGTATAAATACACATACATGTCAATGTGATGTGAGATGTGGAGTTATTCTCCCTAAATTAGGGTTTCATGCATTTTTGTAAGGCAACTCTACTTGATTCCCTTATAAATGGGACTCCAAGTCATGCCATTATCCTTGAATCAATTTTAAACAATTAAATGCATGAAATGATCATGGCATAAATGATATCAATAATAACGCATGGCCAATGATGTCATGGCATATGATATAATCTAAAAACAAACATGACATCTAAAATAATCCTAAACAATAGCATGACATGTTATATGATAAGATGAAACTTCATGTCATGATATGACAATTTTCTATAAACCAATACATTAATACAAATACATAATCAAACACACATGATTTTCACAAACAGAAATTTCATCCAGTTTAAGAAGATTTCAATTTTTACATCCAAAATAGAGATTTGATATGCTCAATCTCACTACAAAAACTGAATAACAAAACATTCTAACATCTTCTAGATCTAGTCATCTGCAGACGGTGGAGGTGGAGGAGGCTGCTGGCTCAAAGTCCAGGCTTGCATCATCTCATACATATCGAGCTGACGCTGCTCGATGCGGCTCTGGGACTCTGCAATCTGAATGTATCTCTCCTCCATCTGACTAAGATGTGCGCCCATGGAGGCTTGCCCTACTAAGAGCTCTAACAGCCGTGAGTCGACTGTCTGCTGATAGTCCTGGAATCTGGCCTCCATCTGGGCAAGCCGATCCGATGGACCCACTGCTGATGCATCTGCTTGCATCTGATCCTCCTCATCAGCAGCGTCTGGGTCATCATAGTCCTCTGTAGCCTCTCTAGGCACCAGAGGCAGCTCTCCACATGCCCTGGGCAGAGGTCGAGGTGCAAACTCCATCTGCCCATGCCCCATCCGCAGCTTCGCCAATGAGAAGTTATGAACTGATATGCAGTCGTACACCTCAGATAGCGCTCTCAGTGATCCCCTGTGAATGTTGATGCCTACTGACTCTAACCATGCAGTGATAATGTGGCCATAAGGCATATGCACTTTCCCTTGTACAGAGGATATGAAATGTACAATGCAATGAAACATGTTCAATGCAATGTTTATGTCTAGTCTATTACGCATGGCGTACAGTAGAAAGAGATGGGGAGGCTGAATCTTGGCCAGACCTCGAGTCATGATCGGAAGAAAACACCCAACAATGACCTTGTAGAGTACATTGTCAAGTGCAGATAGCTCAGTAATAGGAAATAAATTCTGAGCTGGTGGACGAGGATGACCAAAAACATGCTCATGCATGGAGTCCAAAGAGATATGGTCAAAGGGCTCGGGTAAAGGGGCATCAAAGGTAGGGTAGAAAATGAAGGTGTCATCCGATGGCTTACACTCAAGAAACTCCTGCAATATCGTAGGAGTGAACTCTAAATCGCATTTTGCAACGCGAGTAGTGTAGGTAGGGCCATCGTCTACCTTCTTTAAGTTCTGATAGAACTCCTTAAGGAGATCATCATTGATGGCATATGTGCATAACACAATTTTCATAAGATGATAATATGCAAATATGTCCATGACGTCACTACAGTAACGTGTAAAGAAGTCCCTATCGATGTACCTAACCAACATGGTTTGGTATAATCGTGACTCAACCTCGGGTGGGTCATTTCTACGGGATCTCCTATATGAATGTAATGCAACGACATGAAATGCAAGGGCACCAATACACGATTAGATTATAATAGATTATAATGGGAAGGGAAAATTAGGGTTTTTGAGTAAGAAAATTTTACTTTGGCGCCATTTGGAGGGATGATGAGAGAATACTCGGATATCGCTGAAAAGGCCGTCGGAAAGTTCGCCGGAGGACTGAACGCCGGAACCCTAATCGAAAAAAAGGAAACAACCGATGGAAATGAGTGGATTAGGGTTGTGAGATGAGTGAAAACATGAGTGGAAGAGAGTGGCTATCAAACCTAGGACTTAGGCGGCTGGCACGGTCGGAAAAACTTATCGGAAAAAGAAGTGGCGACCGGAGAGAAGAGAGAAAACGAGAGGTAGACGCGTGAAGACGTCGAACCCTAGCAGTTCGGCGTTATAAAATCACGATGCCGATCGATGTGCGACATCGGATCGATCGCGCTTATTAGCGGTTTTACCGAATCGCGATCGCCCGGCCAAGAATCGATCACGATCCTTCTATGTCATGTTACGGTAACATCGATCGATGTTGCCCATCGATCGGCCGATCGATGCGATCACCACTCAATCGCTCGAGCACTCGTCGATGATCCTGCCTCGATGAATAAGATAATCACCGATCGATGTATCCCATCGATCGACTAATGTGCAACAATGATCGAGTCCCGAGACAAGATCATCTGGACATATCGTATCACGCTACAGTATTATCAGTCGACTGATAACTGTATCAGTCGATTGATATCTGATTTCCAGTTCTGAAATTCAAAAAATCTCGATTTCTTTATCCAACTTATTTCATTTTCTCACGTTTAATCTTGTATATCGAATATATTGATGTTATGCTTATGTCCATGTATTTGTTAATGTATTTTGATATTTTATTTTATTTTAGCAAACATTAACATCCAATGGTTTCAAAATCCTAGCATCTCACCCTTTCTAAGTGTTGAAATACACAATCAAGGTAAAAGACTTATTTTGTGAGATGCAATCCACCCTAGACATTCCTTCCATGCAAACACATGGTGAAACATATGAAGCATGGTAAGTGCAAGACATCAAGGTGTGTGGCACTTGAGTATCACTCTTGATGTAACTTCTACACCTTAAACACACTTCTCTTGATACATTGATTACTAAAGTGTGCCAAAGATCAAAGTGACACACTATGACCTTTAAATCTAGATTGTGCCAATTTTATTGATTTTCATGATTTCAAAAATATATTGGCACATCCTAAAATCTTTTAGGATTAAATCTCAAATGTATTTCCAAGGTAACCATAACCTTGAAAATAACCTAAAGTGCCACCTTTACCATGGTTGAGTTAACTACCCATCCAATCAAGGTTGGCACATCCTAACCCATTTAACGTGAGTCAATCACGCTCTTTGGAACCCAAAATCTATTTGAGCTCATTGAATTAATTAGGTATTCCATAGGGATAACCTCCCTAGATACCTTTCTAATGACCCTCCTAAGCTTGTTAGTCTTGGTCATTGTGGTGTTACCTAGGTTGACTTTAGAGGTAACTCCCCTTGCAACCTTCTTAATGACCATCCTAGGTTTCCTAGAAACCTTAGCCACTAGGCACAAACCTTGGTCAACTCTAGGGATGACTTCCCTATTGACCTTGGTCTTCCTAGACCTAGTTTGTGTTCCATAATCAAATGGAACACTATGGTAAGCCACCTTAGGCTTAGGTTTGTGACCCAAACCTTGATTGCCCTTGGTTGACTTTTGTCTTTTGGGTCCTAGATATTGACTTTGAGATCTTGACCCTTGATTTTGACCATTAGACCCTTGAAATTGATTTTGTATCTTATTTAGGGTCTTTTCTAATTTTTCAAGCCTTGACCTTAAGGCTTGGTTCTCTAATTCTAATTGCCCAAATGATTTTTGATTAGGTTTTTGGGCATTACCATTCACCTTAGACATATGTCTACTGATGCGGGTGCGGGGGAAAAATCCGTTCGCTCCGTTTTCAAGGCGATGAGGCGATGAGGGAGGTCTCGGAGTATTCTCCCCCGGCAGCGATCAGTAAAGAATAAGAAAATGAAGTAGACGAAACGCGAAAACCCGACACCAGCAATCAAGATTCAGACACGAGATGTAACATGGTTCGGAATAAGGATTCCTACTCCACGGGGGTGAGGTTGCTCACCAGATGCGGTGCCTAAGCACTTTTCACTACGAAAATCCTCCTTTACAGAAAGCAAGTTTCCGAAGGTGGAGGAGAAATGACCTCTTACAATGATGTTACAAGATGAGGAAAATACAAGAGACTTAACAAACAGCAGATCTCCGTCCTCCTTCTCCGGCGAGACCGTTCTTCCTTTTTCTCCTCGTCTCCTCTTCTCTCTTGCTGGATGTGAATGATTGCAGATCCCCCTCTCTTGCCTCCTTCTCTCCCTTTTATCTTCCCTTCTCCTTCAACGTAACGTCGCGGATTATCTCCATTGTACACGTGGCCACCTCCTCTTCCGGGAGAATAATTCTGTTACAAATATGAGGAACGAGGACTCCCCCGAATATTGCATGGGCCCCCCCAAGCCGTTGCATAGCACCTTTTCCTTTACTTTTTCAGCGTGAGGTTAACTCGCTTTCCCTCACCTCTCGCTTTGGGTGAAGTTAACTTAGGCCCCTATACCATAGGTGACCTAGCCTTGGGGTTTCTCCTAAACCAACCAATTCTCCTTTTCCGTACCAAACTTCTTTCGCGTCGATTAGGTTGAGTTGACCCTTCCTCCATCCCATTGGCTTCGGACTTGCTTAGTTGAACGGTTCCTAGTCCTCTGTTAGCTAAGTGCCTTCCGCCTCTTTTCCACTGGCCCCTTGTTTCTAGCATTCGCTCGCGCGCCGATAGCTCGCTACTTGCCCGTCTGCCGATGACCTCGTACTTGCGCCCGTGTCGATTACTTCGATAACTCTCGCCCGTGTCAATGGCCCGTCTAACTCGCTGAGCGGTTTCCCTTTGGTGAACCGGTGTTTTGGGGGACGGTCACGGGTCACTGTGACTCTTCTATTGGGAATTAGGTAGAAAAAGTACCATTAGTATCATTAGTCAACCGAAAAATAGTCAAGCGAAGTTATAAGCTTGACTTTCCAGATGTGCGTAAAGTTTATGCCCTATTCTTCATTCCTCCGTTTGAATCCACCTTTTCCTTTATAACTCCTTTGTGTGCCTTCGAGGCGGCCTGATGGGCCCATGGGCTCCGCTTCTCCTTCTCTCTCCATGAAATTGAACCGTCACGGGAAACCCTATATAAACCTCCGCCTTCTCCTCTTAGGTATCCTTTAGCGTGCCTAACAATCCAGCCTATTCTTCTTCCTCCGCGATTTTCACCGGCGCTGTTTCGGCGATTCAGTCCTCCCCTTCTCACGCGATTCTCCCTTTCACCCGAGTAAGTGCTCTGTTTAGTTTAACGCCCATGGCTCCTAGGACCACCCTTCCACCTGCCTGGTACGAACATACCGTAACTCAGTTAGATTGCAATCATTACTTCTTTAACATTAAGAACGACTACATAGCCCCCTCTATAAAATGCTGCTTCACAACTAAAATACATCGACCTCACAACCCTCCTCCTGGCCTGACCTGCTTTTTCTCCGAACAATTTCTTAACGGCCTATCCCTGCCGGTACCCTCGGTCTATTTGGACCTGCTAGATTTTTATGGACTACCCCTGAACCAATTCACCCCCAACTCCTTCCGGATTCTATCGGGAGCCCATATAGTGTTCCAACATTTGAACCTCCCTTTGACCCCAGAACTATTCCATTGCTTCTTCCAATTAAAGTCTTCTAAGGCAGGCCTCTTCTATTTGTCTAGTCGTTCGGACTGCCAATTCCTGGTGAACCTGCCTACCTCCCACAAGGGCTGGGAAGCACTATACTTCTTTGTACAACTTCCTGAGTCTTTACCTTATTCTGATACTTGGAAGGTAGACCTTCCCGAATTACCTTCCTTCCGGGACATGAGGACCAAATGTCCTTTCCCGGAGGTGTATAAAGTCTGCTCAATCAGCTAGAGACTCCTCTTAAGGCTCATTTTGGATTATCCCCTCTACCTCTGACGACTTCGGTTGCTGTAGGTAGGGTATTATTTAACTGGCAATAGGACTTCTTTTCTACATTATTCATCTTTCCTGACAACATACCTTGCAGATAATCTGATGCAGAAGGCTTTGGTAGAAGGGGAGGCGATTGAGGCCGAGAAGAAGAAGAAAACCTCGACCAAAAGAGGTAAATCAACCGCAGCTCCATCATCTCCTCGTAAAAAACCACGGCTTATTAAGAAAGGGGCCTCGAGTTCCTTGGCTCTTCCTCCCTCATCTTCGGACCCGCTAGAGTCTCAACCCCTGGCCATTTATGAACCACGAAGAGAAGGTACTACCTCCCCTGTCTATTCTCCATCTCCTCAAGGAGGGGATTCTCCTTCTCATTTTCTTCACTCCTCCCCCACAAGAAAATTCACCTCCACCTTCTCATGTGGAGCCACTCCAAGCTCTGCCTTCGGACCTAAGGGCCGCCTCCCTCCCCTTCACAGATCAGCCTCCAACCTCCTCCAAGGGGAAGACCCTCCTTCCTGTTCCTCCGAGGGTCACGTTAGGGTCCCTGTTGCAAATTCGGCACCCCTCGAAGGTGAAATTCTTTAATCAGTCAGGCGTACAAGGCCCATGCGAGCAAGTGGGCAAGCTACTTGCTGAGGTATCTCTTATTTCTCCCTTTTCTCTTTACCGCAAGTATTACTATATGCCAATTTGTAATGATAGTTTCTTTGCAGTAGCCTTCGGCCAAAGATGAGAAGATGGTCACTCGCTGGCCCGCTTTAATCTACTGGAAACTCGCCACTTCGCCTCCGTGTCACAACAGAAAAAGCTCGTTCAGCAACTGAGCAAGCAAGAGGTGAAGGAAACCGACATGAGGGGCCAATGCGAGGAAGCGATGATGCAGCTAGCCCTGGTACGGAGCGAGAAAGAGGAGCCGCGTGAAAGAACGAGGACTTGGAGCATTTTTCTCCAATCCAGTGAACTGCAACAAGTAGATGAATTGGCTCGGGAGTTGAAGGAATACAAAAAATATCTTATGGATACCATGATCAAGGATGCTGACTCTGCGGCTACTATCTCACAGCTTCAACAAGAATGCAACCGCCTTAACCTGGAACGTCAAGCCTGGGCCATTACTCAGGAATCCTGTGCAAAGAAGTGTCAGGAACTTTCCTCTGCAATAACGGCTCTTCCCCGAACCTTATCACCGGTGGCCCAGCAGCAATCCACCCTCCAACAGGAGTATCTTGAAGCCCTTTCAGCCTTAGGACAGCGAGCTATAAAGGCAGCCACCGAGAGAGATGCTTTGGCGATCAAATTGGCGGAAAGTCAAACTCAGGTGGCTCAATATCAGGACCAATTAAAGGAGCAGGAAGCCGACCTCAAGAGGCGCTATGTCAAGAAAGGGGTAGATCTCTTTATATTAGGCTTCGAGGGGGCTGTAGCTCAAAACGCCGAACAAGGATATCTGCCTTCTGGCGCGAACACTAGTTACTTAGATCTGAGCGGCGTTGGCTAACTTGTTCCCCGAACGATTTGAATCTGTAACCTCGATCTTGTCTTTTCGTAATAACTCTTTCTTTCTTGTTAAGAGCCGACTTTTATCAATATGTTCGTCCTTGCGGTTCCCTAACGAGTCGGGTTTCGGGCCAATTTTGAGCTTCCTCGTCATTTCGCACGTACCTGCATTCATAACGCTTTGGTGGCTCGGTGTCTCTCTTACGGGATTTTGCCTACTAGTATCCATATCCACCCCGATTTTGGTTCGGACGTCACTTTAAATGACCTTTTGCCTGTTGATTTTCCCTATCCTTCCTCCTGCTTCGGGAAAGATGCCAGCCTCTTCGTCTTCTCCCCCTTCCCCAGAACTTTTTCGCCATTCTCCTTCCATTATAAATCCTTCGTCCCCCTTGTCTTCGTCTTGCTATCTTACCATCATGGCTTCAGCAGGGCATCCCATTGAAATTTCTTCGGAATCAGAATCTTTTGAAATACAGGACTGGATCTCACGAAGATGATGCGGTCGAGACCCGATCAACCGCCACTTGATCTTCCATCCCTACCTTTTCCGCCTTCCGGTCCAACTCCCACCCTCCAAATGGGAGATCCTTCCGCGCTCCTTTCCCCTCCTTTCGCAACAGGGTGTGGAATCCTCCCTTCACGTGGGAGTATACGGTGGGAGATCCTCATGCGGCCGCTGATCTTCCCCCACTTCCACCAGCATTGGCTTTCGTGCCGGTTCCTTCAGCGAGGACTCGTCCTTCCCCTTTCGGTGAAGGTCCACAAGTTCTTCCTCCACCTCAAGGCGAGCGTTTCCGAGTCATATTGGCTCCTTCTCCCCCCAAAGAGACATCTCCCGTCTCATCTGTTAAGAGTAATCGGGGAAAGTCTGTATAAATCAAGCTAATGTAATTATTTCAAGTATATTAATGAAACAAAGAAGGAAAACGATATCTGCTTTTTTTTTTTTTCAAAAATAAGGTTTCTGTTTTCAGAAGGATGGTACCCGGATCCGAACACACACTTTTCTGTCAGTTCTCAGGGATTTGGACCCTCTTAATTACGGTTGTCTTCCCGTCGACCTTCCCACTACCGCCTACACGTTTCCCTTTCTTTTCTGGCATTTATGGTCCCTACCTCTTCTGCCAATAAATGCATTCCTCCCCTTCATTGCTATAAAAATCCACCGACCTTTACCTGATAGTCTCCACCATTCTCCATTTCCCTTAGCTTATCATGGATGAATATCGAACAAGGTAGTGATTCCTCGCCTTCTAAAGAACAGATAAATGACCGCCGGTACATAGTCATTCTGGAGGAACAAGTGAAGTGTTTACAGCAACAGCTAGAGGAAACCTCCGCCAACAATCGTTCCTTGCGCCAACAACTGGTCGGGTCCCAAAAAGAACTGTCCAAGCAAATCTTCTTGAAGCAGTCTTATCTTCAACAGCTACTGCGCCAACCCCGACCGCGCAAAGAAATTCCATCCGTTCCGCCTAACAAAGAATTGTAATACCCTAGATGTATTAGGGTTTCTCTTGTTGTTTCTCCTTGTAGATGGCTGGGAGTATGTAGTTCTCCCGTATCATCGAACTTCCCTAGTTTATCTCTTTCCTCCAGGACCTTCTGAGTTGTACTACTCTTTACTCCTTTTGTATTTACATGTAATTTGGGGCATATTTCGGCTCTTCCGTCTTTTTCAATCTGCGGGGTGTATAGACCCCTTAGACGAGCCGACTCTGCTATTGCACAAGAATACAATCATATAAAGTTAATTAATATAGGATAAATAATAATCGAGGAATTTCGGTTCTTCCGTTTCACCACCGCACGGGGATAAACTTCCGCTCTGCGGGGATAGCATTTTGTATATAGAGTAAATAGTAACTGAGGAGTCTCGGTTCTCCGTTCCACCACCACACGGGGATAAACTTCCGCTCTGCGGGGATACCATTTTGTATATAGAGTAAATAGTAACTGAGGAGTCTCGGTTCTTCCGTTCCACCACCACACGGGGATAAACTTCCGCTCTCATGAAGGATAGCATTTGTATATAAAGTAAGTAGTAACCGAGGAGTCTCGGTTCTTCCGTTCCACCACCACACGGGGATAAACTTCCGCTCTGCGGGGATAGCATTTTGTATATAAAGTAAGTAGTAACCGAGGAGTCTCGGTTCTTCCGTTCCACCACCACACGGGGATAAACTTCCGCTCTGCGGGGATAGCATTTTATATATAGAGTAAATAGTAACCGAGGAGTCTCGGTTCTTCCGTTCCACCACCACACGGGGATAAACTTCCGCTCTGCGGGGATAGCATTTTGTATATAGAGTAAATAGTAACCGACGAGTCTCGGTTCTTCCGTTCCACCACCACACGGGGATAAACTTCCGCTCTGTAGGGATAGCATTTTGTATATAGAGTAAATAGTAACCGAGGAGTCTCGGTTCTTCCGTTCCACCACCACACGGGGATAAACTTCCGCTCTGCGGGGATAGCATTTTGTATATAAAGTAAGTAGTAACCGAGGAGTCTCGGTTCTTCCGTTCCACCACCACACGGGGATAAACTTCCGCTCTGTGGGGATAGCATTTTGTATATAAAGTAAGTAGTAACCGAGGAGTCTCGGTTCTTCCGTTCCACCACCACACGGGGATAAACTTCCGCTCTGCGGGGATAGCATTTTGTATATAGAGTAAATAGTAACCGAGGAGTCTCGGTTCTTCCGTTCCACCACCACACGTGGATAAACTTCCGCTCTGCGGGGATAGCATTTTGTATATAAAGTAAGTAGTAACCGAGGAGTCTCGGTTCTTCCGTTCCACCACCACACGGGGATAAACTTCCGCTCTGCGGGGATAGCATTTTATATATAGAGTAAATAGTAACCGAGGAGTCTCGGTTCTTCCGTTCCACCACCACACGGGGATAAACTTTTGATCTGCGGGGATAGCATTTTGTATATAAAGTAAGTAGTAACCGAGGAGTCTCGGTTCTTCCGTTCCACCACCACACGGGGATAAACTTCCGCTCTGTGGGGATAGCATTTTATATATAGAGTAAATAGTAACCGAGGAGTCTCGATTCTTCCGTTCCACCACCACACGGGGATAAACTTCCGCTCTGCGGGGATAGCATTTTGTATATAGAGTAAATAGAAACCGAGGAGTCTCGGTTCTTCCGTTCCACCACCACACGGGGATAAACTTCCGCTCTGCGGGGATAGCATTTTGTATATAAAGTAAGTAGTAACCGAGGAGTCTCGGTTCTTCCGTTCCACCACCACACGGGGATAAACTTCCGCTCTAGATAGCATTTGTATAAAGTAAAGTAGTAACCGAGGAGTCTCGGTTCTTCCATTCCACCACCACACGGGATAAACTTCGCTCTGCGGGATAGCATTTTGTATATAGAGTAAATAGTAACCGAGGAGTCTCGGTTCTTCCTGCTCCACCACCACACGGGATAAACTTCGCTCTGCGGGATAGCATTTGTATATAGAGTAAATAGTAACCGAGGAGTCTCGGTTCTTCCTGCTCCACCACTACACGGGATAAACTTCCGCTCAAGGGGATGTTATTTTGTATATAATGGGCTATTTAGGAAAAAATAAATCCTTCTTTCCCTTTCACTACCGCGCGATGCCCATTAACCGTAAGCCCATTCTTCCTCCTTTTATAGGGACCTTGCTTTCTTCCGCTACCTTCGTCCCCTTGTCTTTTGGTTTCCTTCTTCTTCCTCGCTTGCTCCTCACGCCAAATTTCGTTTCTTGATCTTTTCTTCCGGTTCCTCGCCTTTCATTGTTTTAGATATCCAGATGCATTCTACCTTCTTTCAGAAATAGCGGCCGCTACAGAACCGCCAACGGTATCACCAACCCTTAGCTCCTTCTTCTTCTTCACCTCCTTCGATCACCACCACAGGGGATCACCTCATCGTTCTCCTCCCTCCTTGGTGACTTTCGCTACCCCATCCCGGAAGCCGGGGTCATCAGTCCCTCTTCACTTCCTCTTACCTGTACAAGCCCTAACTTTCCCCCTTTGCCTCCTTCTGTTAACGATATTCAGAAATTGCCCTCTTCTTCCCCGCAACCTGGGGAGGCATCTGGGAAGGGGGTGCTTTCATGTCCGCCAATAATAGAGGTTATACCGCCCCTGTCTTCTCCTTCCTCGGCCCATCATTCCTCTCCTGAACCCATGGCGGTTGACATTCCTTCGCTG
The DNA here is from genome assembly GCA_025175895.1 of Wurfbainia villosa. Lineage (NCBI taxonomy): Eukaryota > Viridiplantae > Streptophyta > Magnoliopsida > Zingiberales > Zingiberaceae > Wurfbainia > Wurfbainia villosa. Next base: position 41,960,947 of record CM046006.1, read on the forward strand.
CCAACCTCCCCCTTCGCTTATCGCCCGAAAAGTCCTCCTCTTCCTGTAGGCCCTAATCAGGAGCCTTCTACTTCTAAAATTCTCATCAAGGCTTCCCTAACCCAGTGCTCATCATCTCATCTTCTTCAAGACCCTCCTCCGATCAGCCTCCTTCGATTTTTCCTTCCGACTTCACCTCCCCGACAAATGTGACGCCCGTTCTCCCCGCATCTCCGGATATGCCATCCTTGACCACCATTTCCACGGGCCTTTTGAATGAGACTCCTCCCTCTCTCCGTCCTCCACCAATTAATACCGCCTCCATTCTCCCCTTTGCGGGTGAAATTCACCCTTCGACGTCATCCGTCCCATCTTCTTCCCTTTCTCCGTGAGTCTTGGATCTCGAACTTAGAGGAGATGACTCCTCGTATGGAAGGCCTGCGTCACGCTTTGGACCTGGTACGTTTTTTCAGTCCATTTCCTTACCTTTGTTTAACTGACTCATTTCTTTTCTCTCAACCCGATGTAGGTGCCCTGACCAACCACCGAGAGTTGGATCGTTCCCTTCACCAATACCGGGCTCAAGCCCAAGAATGGGAACGGCAGCAACGGGAAGACTTGGCGAATGCTCAGAGTCGAGAACAACTTCTATCACAACAATTGCGCTGGTGCCAGGAGCAATTAACTGAAGCTCGCCAGCAAATTCAAAAAGATGCTGACATTATCGCAGTATTAAAGGAACGACCATGTCCGGGGGCGGGGCTACTTGTCCCTCAGCAGGAAATCCCATCAAGTTCTCTTGACACGGAACCATCCTCAGCTCAAGAGCTATGGCGTCTTCAAGGGCAGGTAGCAGAGCTCCTCAAGGGGAAGCAACAGGACGCGGACACCATCGCTCGCCTTCAAGTTCAATACCAACGAGCACAGGATAAGATAGGGGACCTCCGTACCCGCTTGTGTAAGGAGGTACAAGAAAACTCCTCCCTTATAAATTCCCGGGCGCATGCTCATGCCCGTCTACGCAGGCAAGAGACTTCCCTTCAGAGGATGAACTCTGAACTCGTCCGGACCAGATCTTATTCCGAAGCGGTGGAAGGGATTTCGGCCTCTATGCGTCGGAATATGGTGGAGATGACGCACCTTGTGCAGCAGGACCAAAGTTCTCGAGCCGATGATGTTTCCACTCTGGCTGACGCAATCATGGAGGTGTCACGGCGCTATGTGGACGTGCGTCATAATCTTCGCGAACAACAAGAAAAGTGCAAGAGGCAGCATCGAGAACGAAGCCCTGACCGCCCGAACCGCCAGGAGCGACTCGTTATTTTAATGCGCACCACTTATCAGGATGGATTTAATGACACAGTTAGACAATATGCCGCCCAGGGATTGCCTCCTCCAACTTATCCTTCATTTTCTTTAAATTGGGAGGCTGGGTTCAAATGTTATCCTCCCGAACGATTTAAGTTGTAATATAGTATCTCATTTTGAAACGGGGATTTCTTCTGCTTTGCTTTCCTTCAATACTCATTGGTGATACCGTATTGCCCTTGTAAATAACCCCTTAATGAAATTTAGAGAGCATTTGGTATTCCATCGATATAATCAATTCAATAAACACCCCCTCTGAGTTTCATAATTTCTTCCTTTCTATTTCATATTTCTCATACAGTGTGAAAGAGCTTCAAGTGAAGGGCGTTCCAAGGTCATGGAAGCTCTTTGCCTTGGTCGTCTTTCAGATAATATGCTGACCCTGCTACGCAGCGCGTTATCTCGTAAGGTCCTTCCCAGTTGGGAGCCAACTTTCCAGGATCTCCAGCGGGATTGACCTTACGCAAAACCCAATCTCCTTCTTGAAATCTCCGAGGCACCACTTTCTTATTAAAGGCTCGCTGAACTCTCTGCTTGTAAAATTCCGCTCGCCTCCGGGCCATCTCCCGCCTTTCCTCCACCAGATCTAATTCGGTGCTTCGGATAAGTTGGTTCTGATCTGGCTTGTATGCTTTTACCCGAGCGCTATCCAACAAAACTTCGACCGGAATAACGGCCTCCGCCCCATATACCAAACTAAAGGGAGTCTCTCCTGTCGCTGTCTTATGTGTGGTTCGATAGGCCCACAGGACGCCTGGTAGCTCTTCCACCCAGTTTCCTCTCTGAGCACCCAACTTGGTCTTTAATCCTTGAATGAGGATCCTGTTAGTTACCTCCACTTGTCCATTCGCTTGAGGGTGAGCTACCGAAGTGAAAGCTTGCTGAATGTTGAGACTTTGGCACCATTCTTGAATCTTTTTCCCCTGGAATTGTCGCCCATTATCACTGACTATTTTCTGAGGGATACCATACCGACAAATGATATTTCTCCATAAGAACTGTATTACGGCATTCTCAGTAATTTTGGCTAAGGGCTCGGCCTCCACCCATTTGGAAAAATAATCCACAGCGACCAATAAAAACCTCTTCTGTAAGGTGTCGTTGGCATCGGACCCATTATATCCATTCCCCATTGATCAAAAGGACAGGAAGAGACTACAGCTTTCATTAACTCAACCGGTCGCTCAGAACGGTTGCTATGTTTCTGACAAGCGATGCAACTTTGCACTATACGAGCCGCATCTCGTTGAAGAGTAGGCCAAAAGTATCTGGCCAACAAGGTCTTTCTTGCTAAAGCTCTCCCTCCTAAATGATTGCTGCAGCATCCCTCATGGATCTCTCGGAGTACCCATTCTGCATCCTCCTTTCCTAGGCATTTTAACAAGGGTCGCCCGAAAGAGGTCTTGTATAGGTCTTCATTTAAGAGGATGAACCGTTTGGCTCGGTGTATTAAAGTAGATGCCGCAATTTTTCCTTCAGGAATCTTCCCGTGCCATAAATAAGCTGTGATATCAGTTCTCCAATCAAGAATTAGGCTTGATTCGGGTGCGTCTCCTTCTATGTTGCATATTGCTAAGGAAGTGTGAATTCTCGCCTGGATCGTCTCCGATGATTTCATTCCTCCCACAACACTAAGCATCCGAGCCAATTCATCGGCCTTCTCATTGTGCTCCCGCGGGATTTGCTTCAAGAGGACTTGATGGAATTGAGCTTTTTCTCTCTCAAAAGCTTTCAAGTATTTGTGCAGCCTTTCCTCCCGAACCGCAAAAGAACCTTGAAGTTGGGATATTACCAACTGGGAATCCGAGTGGATCACAATGGAAGAAGCCCCTACCGCTTTAGCAGCCTACAATCCTGCTAGGATAGCTTCATATTCCGCTTCATTATTAGATGCCTGATATTCCAGGCGAACGGCTAATCGAGTTTTTTCACCCTCCGGGGTAATTAATAGAACACCAACACCACTGCCTGTAGATCCTGAGGAGCCATCTACGAATATATTCCATGCCTTTGGTTCTCTCTCCTTCATAGCTGAACCTTCTTCCGAACCACAAGGTACCTCGGCCAGGAAATCAGTGCACTCGGGCTTTGATGACCGTCTGCGAGGTTGGTAGTGTATATCATACTGCTAGCTCTATCACCCATTTGGCTAATCTACCCGAGAAATTTGGCTTAGTGATGACCTTGCCCAATTCGCTGTGTGTTAAAACGGTGATAGGATGAGCCAAAAAGTATGGCCTCAATTTGTGGGCGGTTAGCACTAAGATATAAGCCAGCTTCTCTAACTCCGTATAACGGAATTCTGCTCCCTTCAGAATATGGCTGGTATAGTAAATAGGTTGCTGGTGAGAACCTTCTTGTTTCAGTAATACCGAACTAACGGCTCCTTCTGAGACGGCCAGATACATCCATAGTGGTTCTCCCTGTATTGGTTTAGCCAATAACGGGAGTCCAGCCAGATATCTCTTCAACTCCTGGAAAGCTTGTTCACATTGATCGTCCCACTGAAATTTAGTAGCTTTGCGCAAGATCTTGAAGAAAGGTAGCCCTTTGTCCGCCGATCTGGCTATGAATCGGGATAAAGAAACAATCCTGCCCACTAACTTCTGGGTCTCTTGCAGATTAGTAGGTGACTTCATGTTGCATAAGGCCTTCACCTTCTCGGGGTTGGCTTGCAACCCCTTCTCAGTCACAATGTACCCCAAGAACTTGCCACTTTTTACCCCGAACAAGCATTTGTTAGGGTTTAGCTTCATATTAAATCACCTCAACGTAGCAAAGGTTTCATTCAAGTCTTTGACTAGATCCCGAGTGACCTTCGACTTGACCAGGATGTCATCCACATAGACCTCCACATTCTTCCCTTTCTCGCAAAAATTTTGTCCATAAGACGCGATATGTAGCCCCGCGTTCTTTAATCCAACGGCATGACCACATAGGCATATAATCCTCCTGCGCAATACAAAGCTAACCCTCTTCGATCCTCTTCGCCAAAGGTATTTGATGATATCCCCGATAGGCATCCATCGTGAAACCACTTCATATCCTACAAGAATCCACCAACCCATCAATACGAGGCAAGGGTAGCAGTCTTTAGGGCATGCTTTATTCAAATCACGGAAATCGATACACATCCTCCATTGCCCAGAAGGCTTGGGGACCAAGACTACATTAGAAACCCATTCGGGAAACTGGATTTCCTTTACGTGGCCCGCTTTTAGTAGCTTATCCACCTCCTCAGCTATGATCTTGTCCTTCTCGGGTCCAAAATGTCGCCTCTTCTCAGAGGGCGGGTCGGCTCCTCTAATGATGTTGAGGTGGTGTTCCGCTACTTGAGGATGGATACCCGTGAGATCATGCACATCTCTTGCAAAGATGTCCTCATTCTCCTTTAAGCAGGCCACCAGCTCTTCTTTGATATCCAACTGTTGTGCTATCCGTGTGGCCTTTCCCGGAGCGATCTCCACCAGTTCTCCCTCCTCTATCTTATCAGCCTTGGGGGGAGATTCCTCCAGGACGCAGACGTCGGTAGCGATGACAGCTTTGCCTTTTAGGTCTTCAGTCCTGGCCTTCTTTTGATCATCCCGAACCATTTGCACATAGCAACTCGGAAGCCTTACATTCTCTCCACGAACTTCTCCCACCAATTGTCCCACTAGAAATTTGACCACGGTGGTACGGGAAGCCACGACCTGAAAAAGGGTGAGGAAAGGGCGCCCCAGAATAGCGTTATAAGTGGATGGAGCATCCACGATAAGGAAAGGGATTATACTAGTTTTTTGGCGGGGCTTTTCACCCAGAGTTAAAGGCAATGAAATCTGCCCCGCTGGGTGGACCATATGCCCTACGAATCCGAAAAGGGGAGTGGACACATCTTCTAGCTGGGCATTTCGATTGCATGGAAGGCCTCTGGAAGAGGATGTTGACAGAGCTCCCGAATCAACTAGCACCCGCCACTTCATAATTAGCCAGGATATACGGATAACCAAAGGCTCAGATGAGGCAGAACACCTGCAGATCTTACGGCCCAACGAAGCGGCGGCGCCGCATGGCCAAACTCTCCATAAGATGGGCGATGACTTCCATGCCCTAGAGTCCTCACAGGTCCTCCTATCACATGGATAACTCCCGAGGGGAAGGTCATCTGAAGCGGAGGAAGGGCCCTCACCGATGGGCCTTCTTGGGAGACCACCTCTCGGACGGCATTTGGGGAAAGTGACCGAGGTTGTTGATTATACTGGCCGGACGAGCGACATTGGTTCTGGGGCCTCGCCGTCGTTCCTCATTTGGATATCTCAATTGCGGATATGCAACATGGAGGCGATCTAGTTCTTCTTGCGGCGAAACATCGATTGCTAGTGTGACCATACTCAGATGATAACCGCGTAAGAACGGGTCGGGGATTACGCGATCCTCTATGTCCCAAGGGTCGTTATAGCAGACCACGTTGATCGTAAAACTCCATTTCACGTTCTTTCCAAGTCCTCACAGAGGAAGCACTTGGCGGCCATGATTTGCAATGGCGGGCGGCGAACTCCTGTAGCATTGGTCGAGGCCTCGGAGCCTCGTCTTGAAAAGGTCTTGTATACTCCCGCCGAGGAGGAGCTTGAGGAGCGGGGACGAGCCCTTTCGATTGGGATCGCGCCGCTCGGCTCTCATCACCCTTAATCCTTCTTCTTCGCGGATAAACTACTTTGCATGGCTCAGTAGCTCTTCATAGCTATCCGTAGGCTGTCTCAGCAAGGAACTAAGGAAGGGACCCTCCTTCAGCCCGTGCTGAATGGCACCCCGGAAGGATTCAGATCGGGCTGCGGATTCCCTAGGGTGAATCGATGGATATACCCCTAAGGGATTCTCAAGGTCCCCGGGTGATATGCATTAACATAGAGGCGTCTTGCTTATCGCCTTCTGGTGACAAATTCTCATTGAACATTCTCTCGAAGTCGTAAAGCAGTGATAGATCCGGTGCGGCGTAGTAGTGAACCACTTTTGCGCCGAACCAATCAGGGTGGTCCGGAAGACTCGACACTTGAGAGCGTCAGTATAACAGTGAAGTGAGGCCGCTCCGTCGAATTGCGATATGTGCTCTTCCGGATCTGTCAGACCTTCGTGCATCGACTGAGGATTTGAAGTAGGATGGAGGAGCTCGAAAGAATGTCCATCGTGAAGGGGCTAGGTTCAGAGAACTCCGGAGGTCCTGGTCGATTGACTTTCACCTGTTCCTCCCTGCGTTTGGGTGAAGGCGTAGTAGGTGTTCTTCCCAGTACACCTCCGTGCAACACCTCACCATGGGCGGCGATGCGAGAGAGGAGGAGGCATTTACGGGAGGATCTCGGAAGAAGGTTCCCGAGTACGGATGCGATATCCGGTCCTTCTCCTTTCTCTAGCGAGGGCTTCGTGATTTCATCATCCATTAAGGCCTTTAGTTGCGATGGTAGAAGGGTGATGGGGCGCCTCCGCCGCAGAGATATCGTTGTTGCATTTCTTACGTTGCATCTCGACGTCCGGCTCAAATGTTTCCACGACGGCGCCCAATCGATGCGGTGCGGGGAAAAATCCGTCATCTCCGTTTTCAAAGGCGATGAGGCAATGAGGAGGTCTCGGAGTATTCTCCCCGTGATCGATGAGAATAAGAAAATGAAGTAGGCGAACGCGAAAAACCCGACACCAAAGAATCGAGATTCGGACCACGAGATGTAACGTGGTTCGAATAAGGATTCCTACTCCATGGGGGTGAGGTTGCTCACGGATCGGTGCCTAAGCACTTTTCACTCTGAAAATTCTCCTTTCTGAAGCAAGTTTCCGAAGGTGGAGGAGAAATGACCTCTTACAATGATGTTACAAGATGAGGAAAATACAAGAGACTTAACAAACAAACAGATCTCCGTCCTCCTTCTCGTGAGACCGTTCTTCCTTTTTCTCCTCGTCTCCTCTTCTCTCTTGCTGGATGTGAATGATTGCGGATCCCCCTCTCTTGCCTCCTTCTCTCCCTTTTATCTTCCCTTCTCCTTCAACGTAACGTCGCGGATTATCTCCATTGTACACGTGGCCACCTCCTCTTCCGGGAGAATAATTCTGTTACAAATATGAGGAACGAGGACTCCCCCGAATATTGCGTGGGGCCTCCGTTGCATAGCACCTTTTCCTTTACTTTTTCAGGCGACGAGGTTAACCTGTTTCCCTCACCTCTCTGCTTTGGGTGAAGTTAACTTAGGCCCCTATACCATAGGTGACCTAGCCTTAGGGTTTCTCCCTAAACCGAACCAATTCTCCTTTTTCCCGTACCAAACTTCTTTCGCGTCGATTAGGTTGAGTTGACCCTTCCTCCATCCCATTGGCTTCCGGACTTGCTTAGTTGAACCAGTTCCTAGTCCTCTGTTAGCTAAGTGCCTTCCGCCTCTTTTCCACCTGCGTTCCTTGTTTCTAGCATTCGCCCGTGCCGATAGCTCTCGCTACTTGCCCGTGCCGATGACCTCTGGTACTTGCGCCCGTGTCGATTACTTCCGATAACTCTCGCCCGTGTCAATGGCTTCGTCTAACTCTCGCTCGAACGGTTTCCCCCTTTGGCTGAACCAGGTGTTTTGGGGGACGGGTCACGGGTCACCTGCTGACTCTTCTATTGGGAATTAGGTAGAAAAAGTACCAGTAGTATCATCTACCCTTATTGGGATTGATACCTAAATGGTTTTCGATTTTCTTAATTGCTTTCTTAGGAATGACATTTCTAGGGACATTAGTCCCAAATTTCTCCTTCTTTGAAATAGATCTAGAGTTATCGTTCCTAGCATGCTTTGGTTCATGAGTAATAGCAAAGTTATTTGAATTAATTCTAGCATGCTTTTGCTTAGAATTTAAAGAATGAGCATTATGAAAATATACCTTAGGGTTAGCCTTAGTAGCTCCCCCTACTTGTGATGCTCCTTCTTGGGTCATTTTGCTCCCCCTAGGACATTGATTTCGGTAATGCCCCGGTTGTCGACATCTGAAGCAAATGATGTGCTTCTTGTCTTTAGGTGATGGGGAACCGGCATCCATTGACTTTTGTTGACTTTTAAGTGCCGGAGGAGTCTTCTTAACCTTCTTTGGGCACTTGCTCTTATAGTGCCCATGCTCCCTACACTCAAAACGCAATATATGGATTTTATTTGAAATTAGAGTGTTTGAGTTACCTAGGTTAATTGAGACCGGAATTGGAGCTTCTTCATCTTGACTAGATGTCGAAGCTTTCTCTTGTTGCTCCGGAGTGGAAATTCTTTCCTCCCCCTCAATCCTAGAGGTGGAGGTGTCTTCTACTTCTTCTTCCATGGATCCGGAAGTCGACTCCTCTTCAACTTCCGATTCCTCACTTGCTCGTGAGGAAGATGAACTCTCTTCATCCTCTTCCTTATCTTCTTCTACTTGTGCCAAGTGGGGCTTCTCATTGAACTTGGCTAATTTGTCCCATAGCTTCTTGGCATCAAGATATTCACCTAGCCTAGACAAAACATCATTAGGTATCAAATCTTCTAAAAGTTTTGTTACCTTGGCTTCGGTTTTGAATTTTTGCCATTGCTCTTGAGTCCATTTCTTCAACTTGAGGACTTGTCCATTCCTATCCCGAGGAGGTTCAAAACCTTCTGCGAGGATGAACCAATCCTCTATATCCATCATCAAGAATATCTCCATTCTTGTTCTCCACACCGAAAAGTCTTCTTGATCATATGGCGGTGGAGTGTTGATGTCCCATCCAAGCTTGTTTTGGAATTCCATCTTCCCTCTAGCCTTTTAGCTTCCGGCGGTTAATCCGTAGAAGAGCCCCGGGCTCTGATACCAAATGTAGGATCTTTGAAGCCGCTAGAGAGGGGTGAATAGCGTAGTTTTCGTTCGTAGATGGAATCCGATCGTGGTTGTCTCTACAATTTCGTTAGCACGCAGCAGAATAGTAATGAAAGCAATAACGAACTAAACAACACGCAAACATAAATATTTAACGTGGTTCGGAACCGAACGGTTCCTACTCCACGGATTGGGTTCGTACGAACCCTAGCGATGCCAATCACACACCACTATGATAATCACTCCTTCTCGACACAAGTCGGAGGCAGAGAAACCCCTTACAATGTGATTACAACAATAATCTAAATACAACAAGCAAATACAATATGAAATACAACAAGAGAAGTAAAGAACACTTTACAAAAACTCTTTGGAAGCTTGCTTGTTGATTGCCTTGGACTAGCACTTGAAGGCTCTGATTTGTAGCAGCAAATCGCTTCCAAACATCCAAGAAAACCGATGCCTTTTCCTCCATCACGAGCTCCTTTTATAGCTTCAACCTGTGCTGGAAAAGGTCGATCAGTCGGCTGCTCGGGACCATTAGTCGACTGATCACACTGTTGTTGTGAGACAACGGTGTAATCCACGTTGGAAAAATCCAACGGCTAGGACATCAGTCGACTGATCATCAGTATCAGTCGACTGATGATCCATCACTCGACTGCTCATCCCAGCGATCGAGTGAGACTCCATTTTGTGCCCCAAAATCCGAGCATCAGTCAACAGATCATATGATCAGTCGACTGCTAGGCCAATCAGTCGACTGCCCACCTATTGTAGTCGACTGCTAGGGCAATTCCCGCAGTCAAACCCTAGTTGACTATGCCAGTCAACTGCCACATGACATCAGTCGACTGGCACACCTCAAACATGAGGTTTTAACCCAAGTATAGTGTCCCCATACTTGCTATACCACCCTTAGCCTAGACCTAAGCCTTCTAGCCACCTCTATCAGCCTCACGCCTCTCGGATTCCTTCAAGTCATCCATGACTTGTTCATCCATCACGCTATCCTTTAGGTGCTTCCATCGGCTATGTCATGCTAACGATGTCTACACCGCCAAGGCACATTGGACTTACGCCGCCAAGACTCCGCTTGGACTTTACGCTGCCAATCATTGGACTTATGTTGTCAAGACTCTCGCTTGGACTTTACGCTGCCAATATCAAACCCCTTGGAATTCTCATGCCAAGACCCATGCTTGGACTTTCCCAAATGCCAAGTGTCCCACTTGGACTTTCCATGCCAAGTACCCATGACTTGAACTTTACCTTGCCAAGACCCATGCTTGGACTTTCCAAAAATGCCAAGTGTCTCACTTGGACTTTCCATGCCAAGTGCCCATGACTTGGACTTTACCATGACAATTACATTGTCATATGTTTTTGTCTAACATCAAAACATCTCTCGAGCCAAGCTCGAATCCTGGTCAATCGTGACCTTAACTTGGGTAGCAACGATGTGTTGCTAGATACCGCTCATTGCTTATGTTCCTAAATCGGTTTAGGGACATTGCCAACGTTACAAGAACCTATAGGGTCACACACAAAGGACAATTAGATGGAGATTAGGTTCATATGATGAACCATGACAATTAGGTTCATGGGATGAACCAAATTGGATTAAGAGTAATCCAAATTAGACTAATTGAGTTAGACTCAAGTTGATTCAAGTGTTGAATGAGTCTAATTTAGATTTGATTCATTAAGTCAATTTAAATTAATGAATAGAGGTTCATTAAATTAAATTGATTTGAGTCAAGTGGTCAGATTTGATCAACAATGGGAGATAAGAGGTCAAGTTTGACTTGACTTGAGAGGGAAGATGAATGGTCAATTTTGACTTGATCAATTGCCATGTCATGGTGACATGGCATGGGGGCCGGCCAATGATGATGTTCCACATCATCATTGACTTATCATGTGGTGCCACCTCATGAGGGAGACAAAGAGCCATTGGCTCTTGGAGTTACATGCATGCATGTAACCCCCCAAGATATGAAGTGGCCGGCCACTCCACTTGATGAATGTAATTCATTTGTGGTAACTCCATCTTCTTCTTCCTTGGATCTTCTTCCTCTCAAGCTCTCTCCCAATCCTCTATCTTGGCCGAACCATCCAAGGGGTGCTAGCACACTCAAGGTTGTGTTTTCTCCACCATTTGTCCATGTGGATACCAATAGAGGAGTGTGCACTTGACACTCTTAAGTTCCGGCGAAGCTTTAGGACGAGCGGGATAAGCGAAGGGCATCGCTACGAGGGTAATGCTCTCACCTTCTAGATCTAAGGTAGATCTAGCATCTTTAAACACATACATGTTTTATTTTATATATCTTCGCACGGATCCGTGGCCGGACTTCCGAGGTTTCCGCAATGCAAAAAACGGTTTTTGCGGCTCGGAAAAGTCCAACAGTGGTATCAAAGCCACTTGCGAAGTATGTATGTGTTTCATATTTGTAGTTTTTGTATTAGATATACAAATTAGAGATTTTTAAGTTTCTGTAAATTTTCTATTTTTATAGAATTTTTGGGTATTTTTCTCGAAGAGTCGAAGCAACAAGTGTTGGGATACTTGTAGGCTTCAACCACCGAGAAAAACTCTTCGAAACGGCGAGTTCTCGCTTTAAGTTTTTGGGATAGTGACTTAATTCACTGTAAGATCATAGTAGGGACACTCGCAAAGTTTATTTTGCGAGTAGGGGCACTGCCCCTATCCCCGAAAGGGGCCTTGTCCCGCGATTGCGCCCGGAAATCACTTAGCGGGACCGTTACGGAGAGGTGACTCAGAAAATTGAAAAATAAATAGGAAAAATTATAGAAATTTTCTGTAAAATACATAATTTAGTATTATGTATAATTCTGTGATGGTCATGGCCCAAGAACCCAAATATGATTGGATGTTAATGTGTTGTAATTCATAATACGGCCTGCGTGCCATTTTTGTGATTGTGCTTGTTGTATAGGGTATGCGACCTGCGCGTCGTGCCTCTTCTTTTTAAAATTCTAGTTGTAAATAGTTTTAGACTCGAATGTAACTCGAGTTTAATGTTTGTAATGTACAAAATGGAGCGGTGGAAGGTCCACTTCTAGACGGAGTTACTAGAAGGGTGCCGACGACACATGGCGGTCAAAGGAGGCGCTTGGAGAAGTCGCTAACCCTAGGTTGACCGTCCGATCTTCTCATTGGCTTGAGAAGATCGTAGTAGGGCCATGACCTAATCACAAATAATTTATATATATATATATATATATATATATATATATATATATATATATATATATATATATATATATTTGTTATGCTTATATATATGTGATGCATGCTAGTAGAATAATGCTTGTATGTATATGATGCATGCTAGGATATTTTTCTTGTATGTATATGATGAATGCTAAGAATAATGCTTGTATGTATGTGATGCATGCTAGTATAGGATAATAAAGGCCTAAATGCGTATATGATACACATTACGATTAGATTATATCTTAATCGAATCAACTCGAAAATGCCTACCAAGTCCTTGAAATCCATCACTACCTTGATCATTTGTAGTTGTTGAATCTGCCAAAGCAGAGCAATGCATATTATCTTGGTAGGGTGCGGAGGGACAATCTTGGTCCCTCCTATCACAGCTTGGGTTAGAGTAATCTCAATTAGATTGAGTAAAACTAGTTAACTCAATTGGATCGAGTAGAACTATAGGCATATTCCAATTGTTGGAAAGATAGGATAAGATCGCATTTACACTAAATCTTGGGCAATTTATCCAAAGCTAACTCAAGGTCTTTTGTAAATGTGGGTCTTGATCCTATAAACAAGAGTTGCATAGAGATGTAATCGGTAATGTGTTACCCACCAATCATACTAAGTCTTGGACGATTTAGCCAAAGCTAACTCAAGGCTTAGTATGATGTGGATCTTGTCCCGCAAGAATTATAACTAGTTTGTATGAATCTAGTAATGTGGTTTGACCACATCCATAACTCGATTCTACAAAATTCTTATAATTCAGTTGGAGCATCATTTGATTAAAGACCTAATTAAATGATAAAAGGAATATGATATTAATTTTCTGCATTGTGTATGTTGTAGATAACTATGTCGACAAACACAAACACTCTCTCCCTGTGTTCTGTCCTTGAGAAGGACAAGCTCAATGGAGCAAATTTCCTAGACTGGTACAAGAACTTGAGAATCGTTCTCACCCAAGAAAGGAAACTATATGTCCTGGAGCAACCCATTCCAAAGGCACCTCCTGCCACTGCCTCACGAGCTGACAAAGATGCTTACAAGAAGCATTAAGATGATGCATTAGATGTGTCATGTCTAAAGCTTGCGACCATGAACTTCAGAAGCAACACGAGTTCATGAATGCTTATGATATGGTTGAACATCTTCGTCAACTATATCAAGGACAAGCAAGGCACGAGAGATATGAAATCTCTAAGGCATTATTTAGGTCCAAAATGCAAGATGGGACTCCCGTAGGTCCATATGTACTCAAGATGCATGATTTAGTACGTAGAAAACCTACAGAGATTGGAATTCCCACTTGGCCAAGAGCTGGCCACTGACTTGATCTTACAGTCTTTTCCACAAAGCTATAATCAATTTTTCATGAATTACAACATGAATGAAATTGATAAGCCACTACTTGAGATGCTCAGCATGTTGAGAACTGCTGAGCTCAGCCTTAAGAAGGGAAAATCTGACTCCATTTTGATGGTGCAAAAGAAGAAAGGCAAGGGCAAGCCTAAAGGTAAGGGAAAGTCCCAAGCCAAGGGCAAAGACAAAGAACTAAAACACAAAGGAGGGGTGGCCAAGGAAGGGGCTTGCTTCCATTGCAAGGAAGCTGGACACTGGAAGCGTAACTGCAAGGCATACCTGGAAGATTTTAAGAAGAAGAGAAGTGAGACTTCTACTTCAGGTATAAATGTTATAGAAGTCAATCTATCTATTTCTTCATCATGGGTATTAGATACCAGATGTGCATCTCACATTTGTATCAATGTGCAGGCGCTGAGAAATAGCAGGGCATTGACAAAGGGCGAGGTGGACCTACGAGTAGGCAATGGAGCAAGAGTTGCTGCTGTTGCTGCTGTTGCTGTAGGAACTTATGATCTATCTCTGCCCACTGGGCTTGTACTAGAATTAGATGAATGTTGTTATGTGCCTGCTTTGACTAAGAACATAATTTTGGTTTCTTGATTGGACAAGAAAGGATTTACATTTATAATAAAGAACAAATGTTGTTCAGTTTATTTAAATAATATGTTCTATTGTAGTGCACCTCTAATGAACGGACTCTACTTTCTAGACTTAGAGAGCCCCATCTATAACATAAGTACCAAAAGGTTCAAGTCAAATGAGTTGAACCAAACCTATCTCTGGCATTGTCGCTTGGGTCACATAAATGAGAGTCGCTTATCACAGCTCCATAAGGATGGGCTGCTAGACTCATTTGATTTTGAATCATATGAGACATGCGAGTCTTGCCTTTTAGGAAAGATAACCAAGACTCTCTTTAGTGGACACAGCAAAAGAGCAACAGATTTGTTAGGACTTATACATAGCGATGTATGTGACCCTTTCAATGTTGCTGCTAGAGGTGGTTATAGGTACTTCATTACATTTACTGATGACTTCAGTAGATATGGTTATGTGTATCTCATGACACATAAATCAGAATCCTTTGAAAAGTTCAAAAAATTCAAGAATGAAGTACAAAATCAGCTTGGCAAGAGTATTAAGATACTTCGATCAGATTGAGGTGGAGAACACCTTAGCCATGAGTTTCGTGACTATCTAGCTGAGTGTGGGATTCTATCCCAACTCACTCTTCTTGGAACACCACAGTGGAATGGTGTATCCGAAAGGAGGAATCATACCCTATTAGATATGGTATGATCTATGATGAGTCACACATATTTTCCTATATCCTTTTGGGGATATGCTCTAGACACAGCAACCTTCACACTTAACCGTGTACCATCTAAGGCTGTGATAAAGACACCATATATGATATGGACAGGGAGAAATCCCAAGATGTCTTTCATGAGGATTTGGGGTTGTGAGGCTTACGTTCGACGTCAAGTCTCAGACAAACTGGGACCCAAATTCGATAAGTGTTATTTTGTTGGATATCCCAAGGATACAAAGGGATATTACTTCTACATTCCCAGTCAGCACAAAGTGTTTGTGGCAAAGACTCAGGTTTTTCTAGAAAGGGATTTTGTTTCTAGAAAAACTAGTGGGAGTACGTTCGATCTTGAAGAAATTCAAGATAAAGACTATAACACTGAGGCCTTGATGGAGGTTGAACAGGAACCACAAAGTGTTGTGGGTGATAAGATTGTTGCACAAAGAGTTGTGGAACAACCACTTGTTCAGGTAGACCTACCTCTTCGCAAGTCTGATAGGGAACGTCATCAGCCCGAGAGATACTCATTTCTCTTGTCTGACCATGATGACATTATGCTTATTGAGAATGAGCCTACCTCCTATCAGGAAGTTGTGATGAGCCCAGATTCTGAGAAATGGCTAGAGGCCATGAGATCCGAGATGGAATCCATGTACACCAACCAAGTATGGACTTTGGTTGATCCACCTGAAGGGGTCAAACCCATTGGGTGTAAGTGGGTCTTTAGGAGAAAGACTGACATGGATGGACTTACGCATACCTATAAAGGTCGATTGGTGGCTAAAGGTTTCAAGAAAATTCATGGTATTGACTATGATGAAACCTTTTCTCCAGTGGCGATGTTTAAATCCATTCGGATCATGCTTGCTATTGCAGCATACCACGATTATGAGATCTGGCAAATGAATGTCAAAACTGCGTTTCTGAATGGAAACTTACTCGAGGATATGTACATGACACAACCTGAGGGTTTTATAGATCCACAACATACGGGGAAAGTATGCAAGCTGCAAAGGTCCATTTATGGGCTAAAGCAAGCTTCTCGGAGCTGGAATCTTCGATTCGATGATGCGATCAAACAGTTTAGTTTCATCAAGAAAGAAGATGAACCCTGTATCTACAAGAGGGTTAGTGGGAATATAGTTGTCTTCCTTATATTGTATGTGAATGACATACTACTCATTGGGAATGACATCCCTTCGCTACAGTCTGTGAAGACTTGGCTGGGGACGTGCTTCTCAATGAAGGACTTAGGTGAAGCAGCCTGTATTCTAGGCATCAAGATCTATAGAGATAGATCTAAGCGATTGCTTGGCCTAAGTCAGAGTACATACATTGACACGGTATTACTACGGTTTGCCATGCAAAATTCCAAGAAGGGACTTCTGCCGATGTCACATGGTGTGAGTCTTTCAAAGACTCAAAGTCCCTCTTCTAGAGTGGAGAGAAATCACATGGATAAGATCCCTTACGCATCTGCTATAGGATCTATCATGTACGTCATGCTGTGTACTCATCCTAATGTCTCGTATGCTTTGAGCATGACGAGTAGATACCAGTCAGATCCAGGTGAGCGTCACTGGATAGCAGTCAAGAATATTCTTAAGTACTTGAGAAGGACTAAAGAATATTTCTTGATATTTGGAGGTGATGAGGAGCTAGCTGTAAAGGGTTACAGTGATGTCAGCTTCCAAACTGACCATGATAATTACAGATCGCAGTTAGAGTTCGTGTTTTGCTTGAATGGTGACACTGTGAGCTGGAAGAGTTCGAAGCAGGACACAATTGTTGATTCTACAACAGAGGCCGAGTATATCGTTGCGTCAGAGGTAGCATAGGAGGCAGTTTGGATCCGCAAGTTCATTATTGAGCTTGGGGTGGTTCCTAGCATAGCAGATCCTATAGAGCTCTATTGTGACAACAATGGAGCGATTGCACAGGCTAAGGAACCTCGCTCACACAAGCGGACCAAACACATACTACGACGCTTCCATCTCATTCGAGAGATTATCGATAGAGGAGATGTGAAGATTTGTAGAGTACCCACAGAGGCTAACATCGCAGATCCCTTGACCAAGGCTTTGACACAGAAAAAGCATTATGGTCACACTAGGTCATTGGGTATTAGATACTACGGTGATTGACACTAGTGCTAGTGGGAGATTGTTAGTGAAAGCCCTATAGTCAATCATGTGATGATTATTGTATGGACTTTATTGTATCATATTCCTATTTATAAAGGCATGGTTATTATATTTACTTGTATTGGTGCCAAATAACTAAGTATAATAATGTCCTTGAGTAGTAGGTTCTTATATATATCAATCGATTGGTAGAATCGATAATGAGATGATATAAAGAACACTAACCTTAATCATTCCTAGTCAAGTATTAACATTCAGGGACAATGTTAATGCGTAGAGACTAGCATGTAGGTCAACACGATGATTTGATCTCACAAGTCATGGATATGAGATATCAAGTTGACACATGGGTATGCATTGGAGAATGTATACTGAATGACCCTCCATGAGAAAGTATCATGGATCGTTATATGAGTGTCATATACTTTCTCATGTGACTATTAGTTCTTGGACCTGAAGTCACCATGGTTCTCTACATAAGGAGTTGCATACTTTGGCTTCGTCAAACGTCACCCGTAAATGGTTAGACTATAAAGGCGCTTACTGGGTATGTAACAAATTATCCGAAGGGATGTGAGTGATGTAGATGGGATCTATCCCTCCTATATGGCGGGAGTGACATCGTTATTCTTGATAGAGTGAGACCACGAAGTGCATGGCCATGCCCAAATGAGTCAATATGAGATATTGAGCTCATTTGATTAGAGTGAGGCTACTTGGAGTTCAAGATATAGATTGTACCAAGGATGACACGGTCTATGCCTCAATTGGTCAATCTAGATGTCAAGGATAGAGGGGCATTGTCACATATTGTGATAGTCACAATTAGTAGTAACAAAGGTGATGTTGGAGCTCAACATTCTTGTAGCTTGGGTAGCAATGATGTGTTGCTAGATACCGCTCATTGCTTATGTTCCTAAATCTGTTTAGAGACATTGCCAACGTTACAAGAACCTATAGGGTCACACACAAAGGACAATTAGATGGAGATTAGGTTCATATGATGAACCATGAGGATTAGGTTCATGGGATGAACCAAATTGGATTAAGAGTAATCCAAATTAGACTAATTGAGTTAGACTCAAGTTGATTCAAGTGTTGAATGAGTCTAATTTAGATTTGATTCATTAAGTCAATTTAAATTAATGAATAGAGATTCATTAAATCAAATTGACTTGAGTCAAGTGGTCATTGACTTATCATGTGGTGCCACCTCATGAGGGAGACCAAGAGTCATTGGCTCTTGGAGTTACATGCATGCATGTAACCCCCCAAGATATGAAGTGGTCGACCACTCCACTTGATGAATGTAATTCATTTGTGGTAACTCCATCTTCTTCTTCCTTGGATCTTCTTCCTCTCAAGCTCTCTCCCAATCCTCTATCTTGGTCGAACCATCCAAGGGGTGCTAGCACACTCAAGGTTGTGTTTTCTCCATCATTTGTCCGTGTGGATACCAATAGAGGAGTGTGCACTTGACACTCTTGAGTTTCGGTGAAGCTTTTGGACGAGCAGGATAAGCGAAGGGCATCGCTATGAGGGTAATGCTCTCACCTTCTAGATCTAAGGTAGATCTAGCATCTTTAAACACATACATGTTTTATTTTATATATCTTTGCACGGATCCGTGGCCGGGCTTCCGAGGTTTTCGCAATGCAAAAAGCGGTTTTTATGACTCGGAAAAGTCCAACAGCTGTCACATCTCATCTCAGAAAGACCAACCAAAATCGAAACAAATTGACTGTCGAGAATCCAAGACTCGACACAAAACACCATTGTATGACATCGCAGAACCTAAGGCTCTGATACCACTAAAGTTGTCACGCTCCGAGAGTATGCCGTGCCGAAAAGCAAACGGACAACATCTCCCCTGTACATGGCAATATTTCAGGTTAATACAAGGCTCGTAGGTCATAAAAACAACAACAACAACATTTTATATATATATATATATATATATATATATATATATATATATCATATATATATATATATATATATATATATGCTATGACATATATTGATGAACATGATTTCATGCTCATCATGCTGCGCCAGTGGTCGCGCATTGACCTGTAGCATAGAGAACGGGCCTCATATATATATATATATATATATATCAACAACCCACAACAACATAACAAACTAACTGCCACAAGGACACAGCGGAAACATAAAACAACCACATCACAACTACATACAGTGCATACCGGTATGACTAACACCAGAACATAAAGAAAACCTCGTCAAAACCCGCACCATCATGTGCGTACATCACATAACACATAACTCCATGAAAACTCAGAATACATAACAAGACATACGAAAAACCCAAAAACCCAGACTCTCAGAGTTGAGATGAGACGATGCCAGCCAGCGGTGCTCCAAGTCCATCACGAAGTCGGCTACTTGTTACCTGGGCGACAAAAAAACTCAGGGTCCGTGGTGGTGAGTAAAACTCAACAGGTAATAGGAAAAACATGTATATATATCAAATATCACATGTAATTCAACAACATAATCTAGAGGTACAACAGGTATATCAACATAGTATATAAATACAAGCATATACCGTCTAACAAAATGAACAACGTAAAATGCAGACATACCTGAAAGTCTGCTACGCTACTCTGATCCAACCTGAGTATATATCCAACATATATATAATAGGAAGAATAATACTAACTCACAATATCCTCATGATATAGGTCAAGGTATCTAATGGTCTGTCCAACAAATATACAAGTATCCGACACAACCGTATAACAAATGCAAGAAGCATGCATGAATATGATGTACACCCAAATGCAGCAAACATAGTACAATCAAATGCAACATCAAAATAAGCATATCTATATAGACTGCATCTATATATATATTAATCACAACTAACCATATATATATATATACATGCATATATGTATATATATGGTAATATGCAAAGCGCCATAAGATACGACAATGCAGCATGCATGGTCATGCCTGCTCATCCCTACTCGCTACCACGACCCCAGTGTGACCTAGGTGGCATGACATGACAACTATCCCAACTCAACACCAACTACCGCTCTAGAGTGGCCGAGTGGGCAGTATGATCAAGTAGCATATGAGCGTAAAGAGCTCACTGTAGGGGATCGATACGGCCGGCAAGAGGGGGGTGAATAGCCCTCGTACGATGGATGTCGTAATTCGTTTGTTCTTCTTGCGTTGCTTGTCTACGATTGTCGTTAGCGCAGCGGAATAACAATAATAATGAAACTAATAACAATACACAATCACACAACACAAGATATACGTGGTTCGAAACCGAATGGTTCCTACTCCACGGGCAAGCTCACTGAGCTCTAGTTATGCGCACGACACTAACTATAACACTCCTTCTCGACAACACGTCGGAGGTGGAGAAACCTCTCACAAGCAATTACAATGTAATATAGAAATACAAGCAAATACACAAATACAATACAAAAGGAAACTTTCACCGATTGCTTTGATCGGTTTGCTTGTTGCTTGCTTTGATTGGCTCTTGAAGGAATGGAATGCAGCAGCAATTCCCCTCCAATAGCTTCACAAAAGGCTTTGCAAAAACCTCCATCTCGAGCTCCTTTTATAACCTGCATCGAGCTGTTTTCGCGCCTAGTAGTCGACTGCCAAAAGGCCCCAGTCGACTGCCCCTGTAGCCGTTGTCTCACAACGGCCAGATCCACGTTGGACAAGTTCCAATGGATCACCTACTGATCGTGATGATGCCCATCGATCATTGACCCAAGAGTCGATTGCCTAGTCGGCTCACGAGTGTTCAATGCTCGTGACACTCCCATCGGTCATTGCCATCCCTCGGTAGTCGACTTGATCGCCGATCACGATCCATGGCGATCAAGCAACACAAAACCCTAGCCTTACACCAGTCGAACTCTAGTCGACTTGGATCAGTCGAACCGGCACCTATGCCAGTTGACTGATGTCGGGCAAAACCTCAAACACCAAGTTGTTTGAGCATCCGACCGTCGGGTAAACCCTCAAACATCAAATTTGAGCCTCCGACACTCAGTCTTAGCCACTTGGCCAAGTCCACCTTATCCCTCATGGAGTTCCCCACCAAAGCTCTCTTCCCTCAGCCTACGTCCCTCGGATGCGCCAAGCGCACGGCTTCGTAACTCCATCCTTCGCGTCTCATGCCCTAGAAGTATGCTTTTCTTTAGGCTCACTCCCTTTTATCCCCATCCGGTGGTCCCTCGGATGCACTAAGCGCACGGCTTCGCAATGCCATCCTTCACCGACTCAAGGACCCCGAGCCTAGTGAACTTACCAAGTCCTCAAGACTTTCCAAATGCACCAAGCGCACGGCTTCGCAATGCATTTCTCACCAAGCACCAAGCGCATGGCTTCGCAATACTTTGGATTTCCCATGCCAAGCACCAAGCGCACGACTTCGCAATGCTTTGGACTTTCCCATACCAAACACCAAGCGCACGGCTTCGCAATTCTTTGGACTTTCCCATGCCAAACACCAAGCGCACGGCTTCGCAATGCTTTGGACTTTCCCATGCCAAGGCTTCCCCCTTGGACTTCCACACCAAGCTCCATGCTTGGATTTTCCATGCCAACCCATGTTGCACTTTCCCATGACAATCCCATGTCATGAGTTTTGTCTATCATCAAAATACCATCAAGGTACTGCTGGGCTGATTGCACCAACAATCTCCCCCTTTTTGATGATTGACAAAACTACCATCTCAAGTCTACCAATTCTCCCATATTGGCAATTCTCATATCCCAATGAGAATTCCAACGAACCTTAATTGGTAACTTGGTAACTTCTCCCCCTTTTTGACATTACATCAAAAAGGTCCTCCCCAAGGGTATGAATGTCTCATATCCCAATGAGATCTTACAATCTCTCCCTTGGAGGAACACATGCCTACAATCTTTCTAGTGATCCCATATCACTTAAAGAGAGGCAACCCAATTTTCCTCCCATGAGGAAATACACATCCATCTTCCTATGATGGATACCTCCCCCTAGAGGCTTGTTCCCCCTTGACCATTGCACCAACAATGTCCTTGGAGAGTCCCTAAGCCAATAGGAACATTAAACCAAACCAAAATTAAGGCAAAGTTCAACAATGAACTCTTTTCCACCTTAAAATTGATACTCACCCTCAACCCAACTCCTAATCCATATCCAATGGATTTTCACCCACTCTAATGCTCTCCCAAGCATATCCTAGGGTTAGGAGTGGTTAGGGGACCTTAACCTAGCTGAACATGGGCCTAACCAACAAGATTTACCCAAAATCAGCTTGGGCGATCATTGAAATCAATCGGTTACCTTTTTGATCATCGCCACCCATGGCAATCGATTGATAATTGCATTGCAGATTTTGATTATTTAAATGGATTTAATCCATGTAAATATACGTAATTTTAAAAATCTTGAAAATGCATACGTATAATACTTATCTTAAACACTATGGGTGAAAAATATTGGAAAATTATTTTACCCACTAAATTAGGAGATTGATACAAAGTTCAAAAGTTTAGAAAAGCTTCAATAAAGAGCCCTCTTTGTATCATCCCATTCAATGGTGATAGCTATCAAAAGATAGGCTTCACCAAGGTTTTTCAAAATGTTTTTCAAACCTTTATTTTCTTTTTCCTAAACATCTCACCAATATCTAGATGTGTAAAACACATACAAGTCAAATTTTTGTGAGATGTGGGTTTTGTTTTGTTTATGTTTTCATGCATATTTCTAGGCAACATTATTTGATTCCTGTCAAATTATGCCATAGTCCTTAACTCCATTTTAATTCATGCATGATATGATTATGGCATAGATATGATATAGATAGCAACATATGCCAATATCATGATGTCATGGCATGTGAATGATGTTTTAGCATACATGACATATAAACATAAATCTAAACATGATCATGACATTTTATAGATAAAAATGAAAATGATGTCATGACATGGCAAGTAAAATATACTAAGGTATAGAATACCTAAGTGTTAAAAATTAAATTGTCATTTCTAGGAATTAAATTCATTTTGCCTTAATGCCATTCATTTCCCTAGTGTGCCAAAAACCCAAAATGACACACCAATACCTCTAAGACCTAATTGTGCCAATTTAAATCATTTTTAACTTCTCAAACCATATTGGCACACCCTAATGTGTCAACTCACAATGGTTAGGTTAACTACCCATCCACTTAGGGTTGACACATCCTAACCCATTTAGCGTGAATCGATCACGCTTTTAGGAACCCAATATCTATTGGAGCTCCTTGGGTTAACAAGGTATTCTCTAGGGATAACTTCCCTAGATACCTTCCTAATGACCCTTTTAGACTTTGAAGCCATAGTCTTTTGGGTCTTTCCTAGGTCAACTCTAGAGGTGACTCCTCCATTGACCTTCTTAGTGGCTTTCTTGATTTTTCTTAAGTCCTTAGCAACTAAACACACACCATGGCTAGACTTAGGGATGACTTCCCTATTAGCCTTGGTTTTTCTAGACCTAGATGTTGTTTCATAATTAAATGGAACATTATGATAAGTCTTCTTGGGCTTAGGTTTGTCACCCAAACCTTCCTTGCCCTTAGACCGTTTTTGAACCTTAGGTCTTGACTTTTGGGCATTTGACCCTAGAATTGAATTTTCTATGATTCTAAGGGCTTTCTCCATTCTCTCAAGTCTTGACCTCAAGACTTGGTTCTCTAGCTCTAATTTTCCCATTTTTTAATTTTTATTAGGTTTTTGGGAAAACCTCTTCTTCTTAGTCATGTGCCTAGACTTTTTGGGATTAATACCCAAATTTTCTTCTACTCTCCTAATTGACTCCCTAGGCAAGATATTTCTAGAATTATGAGTCCTAGGTTTGTCTTTAGTCATATGAACATGCTTGGCACCTAAGCAATAAACCTTATTGTTTCTCCTAGCATGCTTTTCATTAATAATGGCAAGAGAACTAAAATAATTTTTAGCATGCTTTTTGACTTTAGGAATTAAAGGTGCATTAACTAAATGTACCTTAGGGTTAGCTTTAGGAGCTCTCCCTACATGAGTTGCACCTTCTTGCCCTTTCTTCCTCCCCCTAGGGCATTGGCTTCGGTAGTGTCCCTTTTGATTGCATTTGAAGCACACAATGTGCTCTTTGCTCTTGATTTTGGGAACACCGGCATCGTTTGACTTTGGGTTGACTTTTGGTGTCGATGCCTTCTTCTTAGCCAATTTAGGGCATTTGCTTTTATAATGCCCTTTCTCCCTACACTCAAAACAAATAATATAATCTTTACGATTAATTATAATACATGAGTCACCTAGGGAGTTGGTGGAAGCCTCTTCCCGATCTTCACTTCTCCCGGATGTGGATGCTTCTTGTTCTTGCTCCGGGATGGAAGATTGCCTCTCCTCCCCCTCAATGCTAGAGGTGGAGGTCTCCACCAAGTCATCAACATCTTCAAATGTTGTGGGTTCTTCTTCGGAATTCTCCTCTTCTTGTGCCGATTGGGAATTTTCTTGGAATTTCATTACCTTATTCCATAATTCCCTTGCATCCCTATAATCACCCAATCTAGACCAAATAGTGTTAGGTAACAAATCACTAATCAACTTGATTACCTTGAGATTTGTCTTGAAGTCTTTGATTTGGTCTTGGGTCCATTTTGACTTCTCAATTGGCTTGTTGTGTTTGTCCCTAGGCATCTCAAAACCGTTTTCTATAATAATCATAAAATCAAAATCGGTTTCGAGATATACCTCCATCCATTTCCTCCACCAAGAAAAATCTCCATCGAATTTTGGTGGATGGATGAAGCCGGTCATCTTGTAGTGCTCTCGCGACGGTTAGTCCTAGAAGCTAGAGGGGGGTGAATAGCCCTCGTACGATGGATGTCGTAATTCTTTCGTTCTTCTTGTGTTGCTTGTCTACGATTGTCGTTAGCGCAGCGGAATAACAATAATAATGAAACTAACAACAATACACAATCACACAACACAAGATATACGTGGTTCGGAACCGAATGGTTCCTACTCCACGGGTGAGCTCACCGAGCTCTAGTTATGCGCACGACACTACCTATAACACTCCTTCTCGACAACACGTCGAAGGTGGAGAAACATCTCACAAGCAATTACAATGTAATATAGAAATACAAGCAAATACACTAATACAATACAAAAGAAAACTTTCACCGATTGCTTTGATCGCTTTGCTTGTTGCTTGCTTTGATTGGCTCTTGAAGGACTGGAATGCAGCAGCAATTCCCCTCCAATAGCTTCACAAAAGGCTTTGCAAAAACCTCCATCTCGAGCTCCTTTTATAACCTGCATCGAGCTATTTTTGCGCCTAGCAGTCGACTGCCAAAAGGCCCCAGTCGACTGCCCCTATAGCCATTGTCTCACAACGGCCAGATCCACGTTGGACAAGTTCCAACGGATCACCTACCAGTCGACTGATGATGCCCATCACCGATCGGTGACTCAAGATCGGCCAGCGGTCGGCTACGGAGCGTTCTGTGCTCGCGACACTCCCATCCATCGGCATTGCCATCCTCGGCGATCGGCTCGATCATTTCGATCATTCGATCCATGGCGATCGCTAAGCACAAAACCCTATCCTTACACCAGTCGAACTCTAGTCGACTTGGACCAGTCGAACTGGGACCTATGCCAGTCGACTGACGTCAGGCAAAACCTCAAACACCAAGTTGTTTGAGCATCCGACCGTCGGGTAAACCCTCAAACATCAAGTTTGAGCCTCCGACACTCAGTCTTAGCCACTTGGCCAAGTCCACCTTATCCCTCATGGAGTTCCCCACCAAAGCTCTCTTCCCTCGGCCTACGTCCCTCGGATGCGCCAAGCGCACGGCGTCGCAATGTCATCCTTCGCGTCTCATGCCCTAGAAGTATGCTTCCCTTTGGGCTCACTCCATTCGCTCCCCGTCCGGCGGTCCCTCGGATGCACCAAGCGCACGGCTTCGCAATGCCATCCTTCACCGACTCAAGGACCCCGAGCCTAGTGAACTTACCAATCCTCAAGACTTTCCAAATGCACCAAGCGCACGACTTCGCAATGCATTTCTCACCAAGCACCAAGCGCACGGCTTCGCAATGCTTTGGATTTCCCATGCCAAGCACCAAGCGCACGACTTTGCAATGCTTTGGACTTTCCCATGCCAAACACCAAGCGCACGACTTCGCAATGCTTTGGACTTTCCCATGCCAAACACCAAGCGTACGGCTTCGCAATGCTTTGGACTTTCCCATGCCAAGGCTTCCCCCTTGGACTTCCATGTTGGTGCAATCGGCCCAGGTCACGATTGACCATGGACTCGAGTTTGACTCAAGTGATGTTTTGATGTTTGACAAAGGGATATGAACAAAGTGTTTTGGCATTGATGTTTGACATTAATGTCGGTTAATATGTTGGGGAGATTGTTTATACAATCGACCCAGTTTATAATTGACTTGATGGTTGACCAGGGTTGACCATGTGAGTATGGGAAAGTCCAAGCATGGGTCTTGGCAAGGTAAAGTCCAAGTCATGGGTACTTGGCAATGGAAAGTCCAAGTGGGACACTTGGCAAATTGGAAAGTCCAAGTCTTGAGCACTTGGCATGAGAAGTCCAAGCATGGGTCTTGGCAAATGGAAAGTCCAACATGGGTTGGCAAGGAAAAGTCCAAGCTTGAGTCTTGGCATTTGGGGAGTCCAAGGGGATTGATATTGGCGGCGTAAAGTCCAAGCGGAGTCTTGGCGGCGTAAGTCCAATGTGCCTTGGCGGTGTAGACACCATTAGCATGACATAGCCGATGGAAGCACCTGGAAGCTAGCGCGATGGATGAACAAGTCATGGATGACTTGGAGGGATCCGAGAGGCGTGAGGCTGATGGAGGTGGCTAGAAGGCTTAGGTCTAGGCTAAGGGTGGTCTAGCAAGTATGGGGGCACCATACTTGGGTTAAAACCTCATTCTTGAGGTTGGCGACCGGGCATTATGGCGGTTCATTGCCGTGAGTCGACTTGAGTTCGACCGCCTTGAAAATGCCTGCAATGATCGCTCATTGGCGTAGCCGATCGCTAAGGATGGCAATGATCGCCAATGAGTGTCGAGCAGAGCGCTCCGTGGCCGATCGGGCGGTCGACTACGAGCGTTAGCGATCGCCAAGAGATCCGTTGGAGTTTTTCCAGCATGGATCGAGCCGTTGTCTCACGACAACAGTGGCATCAGTCGACTGGTGACTTATGGCAGTCGACTGATAGGCGAAAATCCAGGTCGCGCGCAAGGATAAAAGGAGCTCGACGGGAAGGATTTTAGTATCGGTTTCTTGAGGCTTTTGGGGCGATTTGCTGCTGCAAATCAGGGTCTCCAAGTTGACATCAAGCAACCAAGCGATCAAGCATCCAAGAGCATTTGTAAAGTGTTTTCTTTACTTGTATTGCTTTGTATTTCATTGTCTTAGCTTGTAGCTTTTGATTATTGTTGTAATCACTATTGTACGAGGTTTCTCCACCTCCGGATTGTTCCGAGAAGGAGTTATTTGATTAGTGATTGCATTGGCATCGCTAGAGCTCGTTAGAGCTCAATCCGTGGAGTAGGAACCGTGTGGTTCCGAACCACGTTATATGATCGTGTTGTGATTGTGTGTCTTGTTATATTTATTTGTTATTACTATTCCGCTGTGCTAACAAGATTGTAGACGATCAAACACGAAAGAATTCCATCTACATACGTTTACACGCTATTCACCCCCCCTCTAGCGGCGTCAAATCTCCAACAAGTGGTATCAGAGCCTGGTAGCTCTTCAACGGATTAACAACCGGGAGCAAGACGCTAGAGGGTAAAGATGGAATTCCAAGACAAGCTTGGATGGGACATCAACACACCGGTCCCGTACTCATTATATGGACAAGAAGGCTTCGATTCTTGGAAGAGAAGAATTGAAGATTTTTTGATGATGAAGGACTTCGAGGAATGGTCTCTATTAATGGAAGGATTTGAGTATCCTAGAGGACCAAAAGGTGGCTTCCTCAAGAAGAAGAGATGGAGTGAAGATCAACTCCAAAGATTCGAGAAAAACAAGAAGGTAATCAAATTCATTTTTGATTTAATTCCAAATGAATTCTTGTGTAGCCTAGGTGAATGCATGGATGCTAAGGAGCTATGGAGCGATTTGGCAAAGCTCCATGAAAGCCCATCAATTGTCCAAGAAGAAGAAGAAGAAGAGGAGTGCTCACCCTCTCAAGCTCAAGAAAGTTCACCATCAATTCAAGAAGATAAGGAGGGTGAAGAAGAGAGATCATCCTCACAAGGAAGTGAGGATTCGGAGGTTGATAGGGAATCAACATCCGGATCGGAAGATGTGAAGGAAGTGGAAGAAGCATCCACTTCAAGGATTGAGGGGGAGGAGAGAACTTCCATACCGGAACATCAAGAAGAAGCTTCGACATCCGGTCAAGATGAAGAAGCCCAAAGTCCAATTCCGGTCTCCATTAACCTAGGTAACTCAAACCTATGTGTTAATAATAAAATGCATATAATATGTTTTGAGTGTAGGGAAACCGGGCACTATAAGAGCAAGTGCCCAAAGAAGATTAGGAAAGCTCCACCGGCTCCAAAAGTCAAGGATGCCGGTTCCCCAAATATCAAGAGCAAGGAGCATATCATATGCTTCAAGTGCAACTCAAGGGGACATTATAGGAATCAATGTTCTAGGGGAAGCAAAAAGACCAAAGAGGGAGCTACACATGTAGGGGGAGCCTCTAGGGCAAACCCTAAGGTATATTTCAATAATGCATCTTCTTTAGTTAATAGGCAAAGGCATGCTAGGAATTTAAATTCTCTTGCAATTTATGAAAAGCATGCTAATAGGAATAAATATTTTTGCTTAGGAGCTAAAAGTGTCCATTTTAGTAATAAGGAGAAATTTGGGACTAATGTCCCTAGAAAAACCATACCTAGTGAATCTATTAAGAAAATACAAGAACATCTAGGTTTCAATCCCAAGTGGACTAGGCATATGCCTAGAAAGTCTCATGCCCATGATTTAAATCAAAATTCAAAAATTGGGCAATTAGAGTTAGAGAATCAAGTCTTGAGGTCAAGGCTTGAAAAACTTGAGAAGACCCTTAAAATTATACAAAATCAATTTAAAGGGTCAAAAGATCAAAAGTCAAGGTCCAAAAGTCAAAGTCAACACCAAGGACCTAAGAGTCAAAAGTCAACCAAGGGCAAACAAGGTTTGGGTCACAAACCTAAGCCTAAGGTGGCTTACCATAGTGTTCCATTAGATTATGGAACACTAACTAGGTCTAGAAAGACCAAGGTCAATAGGGAAGTCATCCCTAGAGTTGACCAAAGGGTGTGTCTAGTGGCTAGGGTCTCTAGGAAACCTAGGGTGGCCACTAAGAAGGTTGCAAGGGGAGTTACCCCTAGAGTCAACCTAGGTGAGACCCAAATGACCAAGGCTAATAAGCCTAGGAGGGTCATTAGGAAGGTATCTAGGGAGGTTATCCCTAGGGAATACCTAATTAACCCTAGGAGCTCAAATAGGTTTTGGGTTCCTAAGAGCGTGATTGATTCACGCTAGATGGGTTTAGAGTGTGCCAACCTTGATTGAATGGGTAGTTAACTCAACCATGGTAAAGGTGGCACTTTAGGATATTTTCAAGGTTATGGTCACCTTGGAAATACATTTGAGCTATAATCCTAAAAGTTTTTAGGATGTGACAATATTACTTGAGAAGTTTGATAAAATGATCAAAATTGGCACAATTTAGGTTTAGAGGTTAGTGTGCCATTTTAGGTTTTTGGCACACTTGGGAGAAAACTAGAAATATGGCAAAATATAATTAATTATATGAAATGGCAATTAATATTAAAATTTAGGTATTACTATACCTATATATTTTATATGTCATGCTTTGTTTGCCATATAACATGCCATGACATCATGCTTATTTTTAATCATTCTATATGTCATGTTCATGTTTAGGATTTAGGTAAATGTCATGTGGTTTTAGATCTTATTTTATGCCATGACATCATGATTATGAGCATATGCTTATTTATATCATCGTTAATGCCATAATCATTCATGCATTTAAGAAAATTTGATTAAAATTGATTTAAGGACTATGGCATGACTTGGAGTCCCATTTATAAGGGAATCAAGTAGAGTTGCCTTAGAAAAATGTATGAAACCCTAGTTTAGGGAGAAAAAAACCCACATCTCACATCCAATTGACATGTATGTGTATTTATACACCCTAGATACATGTGAGATGCTAGGATATGAGTTGAGTTCAAGGTGCATAGTTTTTGCATCTAGTTGAACCAAAACTCATCTAATTTTATTAGTGGATCATTGGGAAAGCTTGTGTACAAGTCATGTACTTAGAGCCCAAGGAATATGATCCAAAATAAGGTTTTGAAATCATTTTAAAATCAATTTAGAAAACCTTGGTGAAGTCTATCTTTTGATAGCAATCACCATTGATGAAGTTGATACAAAATAGGGCCAAAACATTGAAAATTTCAATGGTTTTGAGTTTTGTATCAAACTCACTATTTTATGGGTAAATTATTTTTCAAACATTTTTCACCCATTGTTTTGGTCATAAGTATTATACGTATCAAATTTCATGATATTTCGATATACGTATAATTAGTTATGATTTTACGAAATTGGATTACGATATTTGAATTTGAAAAATTCAGCTACGATCGCCATTGGTGGCGATCGATGAGAGTGTGATCGTGATAATTGTCAAGGTTTGCTTAGCCCGTGTTCAGCTATGGTAAAGGTTCCTAACCACTCCTAACCCTAGGATATGCTTTGGGAAGCATTATGAAGGGTGAAAATCCATTGGATATGGATTAAGAGTTGTGTTAGGTCAAAGTATCAAATTTAGGGTGAGTAAAAGTTCTATGTTGAACTTAGAACCTTAATTTTGATGGTTTAGAGTTCCTATTGGCTTAGGGGCTTTCCAAGGACATTGTTGGTGCAATGGTCAAGGGGGAGCAAGCCTTTAGGGGGAGGTATCCATCTTGGGATGATGGATGTTTTTTTATATGGGGAGAATGTTATCAATTGAAAATTGATGGGTGTTTGATACCCAATTTGGAAATTGGGAGAGTGAGATAGGATTGCCTCTCTTGAGTGATATGGGACTTATCACTAGGAAGATGGTAGGCATCCTAGGTATTTTTGATCAAGGGGGAGATTGTAAGATCTCATTGGGATATGAGACATTGACCTCCTTGGAGAGATAATCTTTTTGATGTTAGTCAAAAAGGGGGAGAATGTTTGGGGGAGAACATTTGATTTACATTTTCACTTGAATGTTTGGGGGAGAACATTTAGTGAGTGTCTACCAATTTGGGATAATTGGTAAGGGATTTGAGTTAGTGTTCTAACTCATGATTTGATTTGGTTTTTGTCAAACATCAAAAAGGGGGAGATTGTTGGTGCAATCGGCCCAGGTCACGATTGACCATGGACTCGAGTTTGACTCAAGTGATGTTTTGATGTTTGACAAAGGGATTTGAACAAAGTGTTTTGGCATTGATGTTTGACATTAATGTCGGTTAATATGTTGGGGAGATTGTTTATACAATCGACCCAGTTTATAATTGACTTGATGGTTGACCAGGGTTGACCATGTGAGTATGGGAAAGTCCAAGCATGGGTCTTGGCAAGGTAAAGTCCAAGTCATGGGTACTTGGCAATGGAAAGTCCAAGTGGGACACTTGGCAAATTGGAAAGTCCAAGTCTTGAGCACTTGGCATGAGAAGTCCAAGCATGGGTCTTGGAAAATGGAAAGTCCAACATGGGTTGGCAAGGAAAAGTCCAAGCTTGAGTCTTGGCATTTGGGGAGTCCAAGGGGATTGATATTGGCGGCGTAAAGTCCAAGCGGAGTCTTGGCGGCGTAAGTCCAATGTGCCTTGGCGGTGTAGACACCATTAGCATGACATAGCCGATGGAAGCACCTGGAAGCTAGCGCGATGGATGAACAAGTCATGGATGACTTGGAGGGATCCGAGAGGCGTGAGGCTGATGGAGATGGCTAGAAGGCTTAGGTCTAGGCTAAGGGTGGTCTAGCAAGTATGGGGGCACCATACTTGGGTTAAAACCTCATTCTTGAGGTTGGCAGTCGACTGGCATTATGGTCGGTTCGACTGCCGTGAGTCGACTTGAGTTCATGCCGGCAATGAAAATGCCACAGTAGTCATTGCTCATTAGCGGCCGATCGGTGTCTCTGTGTCACGACCGCTAAGGATGGCGATCATTGCCCGATCGAGTGTCGAGCAGAACGCTCCGTGGCCGATTAGGCGATCGACTACGGGCGTTAGCGATCGGCCCGCCAATGTTGGCAGTCGACTGCCAAGAGATCCGTTGGAGTTTTTCCAGCATGGATCGAGCCGTTGTCTCACGACAATAGTGGCATCAGTCGACTGGTGACTTATGGCAGTCGACTGATAGGCGGAAATCCAGGTCGCGTGCAAGGATAAAAGGAGCTCGACGGGAAGGATTTTAGTATCGATTTCTTGAGGCTTTTGGGGTGATTTGCTGCTGCAAATCAGGGTCTCCAAGTTGACATCAAGCAACCAAGCGATCAAGCATCCAAGAGCATTTGTAAAGTGTTTTCTTTACTTGTATTGCTTTGTATTTCATTGTCTTAGCTTGTAGCTTTTGATTATTGTTGTAATCACTATTGTACGAGGTTTCTCCACCTCCGGATTGTTCCGAGAAGGAGTTATTTGATTAGTGATTGCATTGGCATCGCTAGAGCTCGTTAGAGCTCAATCCGTGGAGTAGGAACCGTGTGGTTCCAAACCACGTTATATGATCGTGTTGTGATTGTGTGTCTTGTTATATTTATTTGTTATTACTATTCCGCTGTGCTAACAAGATTGTAGACGATCAAACGCGAAAGAATTCCATCTACGTACGGTTACACGCTATTCACCCCCCCCCTCTAGCAGCGTCAAATCTCCAACATTCCACACCAAGCTCCATGCTTGGATTTTCCATGCCAACCCATGTTGGACTTTCCCATGACAATCCCATGTCATGAGTTTTGTCTATCATCAAAATACCATCAAGGTACTGTTGGGCCGATTGCACCAACACTCGCTACACAACAGGGGTCCCTGTTGCTGGTCACTCCAACTGACACTACCAATGAGTGGTCGAGTGCCACGCACCCAGGACAACTGCACGCAACTCCAACTACCACCGTCTATAGTGGTAGAGTGTGGCATAACAAATGCTCTGCCCTCACACTAGTTACTCCTCAGGGAATAACCTGGGAGGCAAGATGACTAATGACTCTCTCAACCCCAAGGGAGACTATGTCGTCAGAATGCATGCAAATGACATGAATGTACTGTCACACGTATAAACATTTACCACAAACTCTCTGTTCAACAAAGAGTCGTACCCATCTGATCAATATACTCTCTATCCTATAGAGAGTCGTACTCAACTGATCGACGAACTCTCTATCCTGTAGAGAGCCGTACTCAACTGATCATAACTCTCTATCCAATAGAGAGTCACACTCAACTGATCGACGCACTCTCTATTCTGTAGAGAGTCATACTCGACTAATCATATCAAGCTGGGACCACCGGTCCGTAGTGACACACTGATCACCCTTCACTTAACCATTACATAACACATGTTTGGTAATAAGTATGCAACATACGGGTATTGGAATAAATCCTACCTTTAGGGCATTACCTATCCACAGATGAGCCTTTACCCAATTTACAAATTAGGTTATCATCTGTACTCCAACATCTACACCCTACTAAACATCTAGGCCTATTTACATCGCATCTATAACCCTAAATCATAATAAAGGAAATGTGATATCAACCTTTGAGTAAATATAGCTAACGACAAGTATCAAGCATAAGATAAATAAGAGCAGGGTCAAGATAATATGAACACCTAACATGCTTATATCTACGACTAAATCTGAATGCAATTATATCTACCTGACCAGGGTAGGAAATTACCCACCTTCTAAAAAGCTCAGAATAATATCTTTACGGTCGCGATTCTGTCTCGTATCCAAGTCCTGCACATATCAAATATTATGATTAAGTGCAAGCATACAATGAAGGATCAAATCGAATCTTACATCGACTTCATATCCCGATCAACTAAATTGATCTAGTTATCCAAATAACCTAATCAATCCTCTACATTAATCCCTATTTCACATCCATACCAATTTTAATACTGAATCTTAACCAACAGAAACAACTTCTTCCATTAACTTAATCAGAATACCAACTATCAATTTAATAATAGCTAATCAAGCTAACTAAAGTAACAATCCATAGAATTTACCTAGTTTCAAATCTATGGTAAAAGCTTCTTGATCCAAATTCAAATATCCCATCCAGATCTCATAGTTGTAAACAAATCCAATATCACATCCACAATATATAAATTTGTAGCATAAAACATATATATATTGATATAAATTTCAGATCAGGGTTTACAAATTTCTAATTCTTGATCCACTGTAGATAATCCACTCTGTACAATATGAACTTACAAAGCTTAGTTTTGCCCGCCTTGTATCACTTCAATTCTGATCCAACTTCCCAGCTTAATTCCAATCATCAAAATAGCTCAACAGCCACCCCATTGCCTCCTTCATGTCTCTGCCCTAATCCTTCAATTGCCAAACAAGGATTTGAGCTCTAACACTCCCAATGCACATAACACAGCATATCCAACACAACAACATCCTAAATCAGAAGATGAAGAGTCTTACCCCTTTATATCGCTTGGTTGCTCACAGATCAAATCAAGCCACTAGAACCAAGGTCAAAGATCCTAGCTACCGTCGGAATGTCCAGGCCCTGCTCACGACACAGCAACATCTGTGAGGGCAACAGCGATCAAACAACAAGGAAGAAAAATGGGCAATCGATCCAGCAAGGAGAGCAACATGAGTGCAGGGTTGAGACCTCGGGAGGAGCCGACGGTGGCAATTGGCCTGACGAGCAGTGGTGTCGCGTAACGGCGACACCATCCGCTGGCCATAGAGCAAGGGTCATCGTACCTAGGGGCAGTGGAACGACGATTGCGATGGAGAGAGGAGACGACAACCGTGGCATGCTGTTCGTGAGCGACAAACAAAAAGGGGCGGCGACAAGTGGGCAGGCGGCAGAGTCCGGCCAGGTTACGGCGGGCGATAGGGCTACTACTCGGTGGCGTGCACAGCGAGCGGTGACAAAACAAAAAGGCGGCCCTAGGGCGGCGGCAGTGAGCACGGGGCAGAGATCGGCACCGACGACAACTCTCTCTCACGGTCGACGAGTGGTGTGGCAAGCCGTGCGACGACGGCGAGCACGGGCACAAGGGAAGGAGATGTGATCGGGAGAGGGATCGAGCTCTGGTCACTCCGGAGACGAAGAGGAGAGGTCGCACGTGACAGAGAAACGACCGACGGTGAGTTGCGATAAGGAACCGACGGGAAATGAAGGAATCAGATTTATTGAGAAATTCAACACCTCATTATAGTCTAAACAGGCTTTACAAAAGTCTGTTTACTTTATCCCCATGAAATATCTATAAAACTTCCATTTAAATCCAAAAAAATTTCTAAAAGTTCCTGAAAATTCTATAAGATAATTTCTTAATTAACAAGGATATTTTTTTCGGTATTTTACAGTTTAAACTTTGTTAGATTCAAGCTTGGTTTGAGCTAGTCAAGTAGGTTTTTCCAGTATTGACTTCCAGGTCGTGGCGAGGCACATGACCTTCTTGGTTATCGGAGCAATGACCACTTCCTAGACAAAGTTAATAA
This sequence comes from Wurfbainia villosa, assembly GCA_025175895.1. Lineage (NCBI taxonomy): Eukaryota > Viridiplantae > Streptophyta > Magnoliopsida > Zingiberales > Zingiberaceae > Wurfbainia > Wurfbainia villosa. Next base: position 41,997,016 of record CM046006.1, read on the forward strand.
AGGAATCAAGTACTTGATTCACTTTAGACTAAGCCTTGGTCTAACTAGTTAAAGACTTAGTGAGTTAGCTTCGATCAGTTCCACTCGACTTAGTGCACCAGGTCGTGGCGAGGCACATGACCTTCTTGGTTATCGGAGCAATGACCACTTCCTAGACATGCACTTAGAAGAGCTTCCCTAACTTACTATCAGTTCACTTGTCTTAGTACTAGGTTGTTCAAGTTTAAATTACTTGTTTCCTATCTTGTCCGTTCTAAATTAAGCAAGTAAAGTAGACTAACACATGCAAGTGTTTAACTAAAACAAGGAAAGTAAACTAAAGCATGCAAGTGTTTAACTAAAATAGGGAAACAAGCATGTTATTAGCTCCCCCTAAATGGTAGCTAGTTTGAGTTTTGTTCATTAAGTGAACTTGACTCTTGGGAACCCAAAATTGATTTGGTCCAATTTGGTTGACTAAGCTAGACTTAGGAACCCATGCTTGGACTCTATTCTTAGCATTTCGGCTAAGTAATGACATGTATGATTTATAGGTGGTCTTAGCCTTATACCCGAGTTCGTATCTATTGTACACAGCTCATTGAGATCCAAGCATCATGTTGAGATACTTGGAACCCGAAGTGAACATTTTCAAAGATCCGATTAGGTTTTTTACTTGCCTTTTTAGTACTGAGTTCTCTTCCTCAAGCTTTACAACTTGAGTTGAGCCTCTATCCTTAATTTGACAAGTCGAAGTCTTCGAGTTGACTTGCTCCTTAAGTACTTGGACTTCCTTAAGTAGCGAGTCGACCCGATTCTCGGACTTAGCTAATTTCCTACCTAAGCATGCAATAATGTTATATAATTTATCTTCTAATGGAGAAGTTACCTCATTTGAATCTTCAGAAATGGATACGGATCCGTGGCTTCTCTCGAATTCGGAATCGGACTCGTACTTGGAACTTGACTCGGCTTCGGATCTCGATTCGGCCATAAATGCAATGAAGCTTCTCTTCGTCTCTTCCGCGTCCAACTCCTCTGATGATGATTCATCCCATGTCGCCTTAAGTGCCTTCTTATTCTTTTCCTTTTTTGGGTTTTCTTCCTTTTTTAAGTTTGCGCACTCCGACTTGTAGTGTCCCTTTCCATTGCATTCTTAGCATGTTACTTCCGATCGGGGTCTCAGCTTGTTGTCAACCACCTTTTTGGCATCTTTCTTCGTAAATCTCTTCCTCCGATTGAACATCTTCCGGACCATATTTACGATCTCCTCTTCTCCGTTTGACTCCAAATCCGACTCGTCTTCGAATTCACTCTTCACTTTTCTTTCCTTTTTAGTTGAACTTGCCATCAAAGCTATACCATTCTCAGTTTGACCTGAGTTAGCTTGTTCGTATAGTTCAAGTTCACAAAATAGTTCGTCTAACCTAATTGTGGAGGGATCCCTAGATACCTTATAAGCATCGACAATCGATGTCCATAAGGCATTTCTCGGGAATGCCTTAAGGGAATACCTAATTAAGTCCATATTCTCTATTTGATGTCCTATTAAATGCAATCTATTTAATATGTCTTTAATTCTAGTATGAAGTTGACTAACATTTTCGTTTTCGTTCATTTTACAATTAAATAATTTATTTAATAGCATTTCTCATTTGACTATCCTAGTGCCATTTGTACCCTCATACAGTTCAATTAATATTTCTCATAATTCCTTAGAATTTTCGAATGGCCCTACCCTATTGAGCTCTTTTTTGGTAAGTCCGCATTGCAAGGTGTTAAGTGCCTTGTAATCTGAAGGGTTTTGCTTATCGAGTCCGTGAGGGGAAACTTTGCTTCCCACTTCACCTCGGTAGCTTGTCCATGGCGATCCCTTCGATGTCCCCAGATTAAAAAAATTTAATCCTGGACAAAAGGGATTGCCCAAACCACCAAGTTATCGTCGTGCTATTCGTTTAGAGAGGTCACTTGAACAAACTAGTATTTCAAGCGACCATCCTCTATTCTATGAGTAGCCGCGGAATAAACGATATCTGGATTGCCGGTTTTCGTGTTTATACTTAGGATCCAAGTATTATTTAGCCATTTACAGATTTATAACATGCTTATAATTGAAAAAAAAAATACAAGCAATAAACAAAAGAAGAAAGTAGAATAGGTATACCTCTCGATCTTCTAATGTATGACCTTCCTCCTTTTGGACGTCGTGTGGGCGACGATCTACCAAAAGTCGAAGCTCCTAGATCGCAAATCTTCCTTCCTTGCTCTTCCAAAGCAAGAGGAAGAATAGAAAAAAGTTTTTCTCCTCTCTAGAAACAACCAACAAGGAACTAAAACTATCATTGCCGCCGGCCAACTAGGTGAAGGAGAAGATGGTGGAAAACAACCAAGACACCAAGGGAAGCCCTATATCTTGTTTCCACCACCTAAGGAGAAGGAGAAGGGAGCTTTTGGGCGCTGGCCAAGGCTGGAAAAGAGGCTGGAGAGGTGCTGGACGCTGGCTAAAAGAGGAAGAAGAAGAGAAGAATACCTTCCTTATTTGGTGCCACCCTTGCCTCCAAACCCTAATCCTAATCCTATCTCAACTAGGATTCCTCTTCCTTGCTGCCCAAAAACCCTAGCTCTCATCAATTATCCCACGCCAACTCCCTTGACATCCTTTTATAGAGTTAGGGATAAGTCATGAATTAATCTCATCCATTGGTTCTAGGGATTTAATCTCAACCGTCAGATCTAGATATTTAATCTCAACCGTCGGTCTTAGAGATTTAATCTCTACCTATGGATCTTAGCGTTTTGTTTCTATCCATTGGATCTAAGCTTCATGAGGTGTTAATAGGCTACATTAGGGACCATGAGGAGGAGTTGGGTCTTGGCCACCCATGGATCAAGCCCACATAAAGTTCGATCCACTAATGATGATCCAATCCACTAAAGGTTCATCATTGATCTACCTCACCAACCTCCATATGATAATATGGGCTCCATATATTATTTGTACATTTTCTCCCTATGTTTAAGATCTCGAATGTCCGTCGATTAATTAATTTACTGACCATTAATTAATCAACATCTAACTTCTTGAGTAGTACCACTCAACCTTTTCATCATGCCGGACCAAGTCCACCTGCAGGGTTTACATGATGAACCTTATGAGCTCCTCAAGGGGACATCATCATCCTAATATATAGGACACGGTTTTCTCCCATAATCAACGACACACCATATAAATAATATCATCTCCCAACTTACCGAGCCTATCGATTTAATCTATAAATCTCGCCCATTGGTAAATCAAAGAGATGAGTACTAAGTATATGTGCCCGTTATTATATCGGGATTAAGAGCATGTACTAAATAATATCTGAGGTCTGATTCGATTATGTAGTCAGCAATAAATCGAATCACCTCTAAGTCGGTCCTGCTCAATACACACAAAGTGCACTAGTGTGATTCTATGGTCAAGACAAACCAATACCAAATCACACTACAACCATTCTGATGGTTTGTCCAAAGCCATCTCGGTTGTGAGCCTTTACTTATACTTTTCAAGGGGCCAATAACATGATCTCCTGTGTGACACCACACACCATGTTATCTACAATGTAAAGTATTAGACAATATTGCATAACCATAATAATATGCAAACAATGATCATGTGATTCTTATTCCAAAATAAAGATGTTCATACAAAAAGATAAACTTTTCAGTATATATCCCTACATAATCAACTTAAGCTCTCTTCCTAATATCCGAGGACCATTTTTCGGTTCTAACAACTCACCCGAGTCGTCTACCAGAGCTGTGAAATATTTCCTAATTGAAAATCAGACCTCTAGGTCGGTCTTCAAGTAATACTCCATTTATTTTTTCCAGTAGGAAAAGTCCTCTCCATTGAAGAGAGGAGGGCGAACGGTGTTGTATCCCTCTAAGTATGACATTATTAAGGAAATGTACTCTAAATGTAGAAAAATAAATTAAATAATTCAAATGTGCAAAAAAAATAAATTAAGTAAATTTAATGTGCAGGAAATTGAATTAAAATATTTAATGTACAGTAAATATCTTCTAAAGTGCAGAAAATTATATTAAATGTAGAAAATAATTTTTATATGCAGAAAATGTCTTTTAAAATGTAGAAAATTATATTAAATGAATTTAAATATGAATAAAATTATTTTAATGAATTTAAATATGCATAAAATTATTTTAATGAATTTAAATATGTAAAAAATTATTTTAATGAATTTAAATATGTAAAAAATTATTTTAATGAATTTAAATATGTGGAAAATTATTTTAATGAATTTAAATATGAAAAAATTATTTTAATGAATTTTAAAATACAAAAAATTATTTTAATGAATTTAAAAATGCAAAAAATTATTTTAATGAATTTAAAAATGCAAAAAATTATTTTAGTGAATTTAAAAATTGATCTAATGCAATAAAAAATTATCTAAAACAATAAAAAATTATCTAAAGAAATAAAAAATTATCTAAAGCTAATCTAAAGCTCACGATGGTGGTTTCACCAACTCGAAGCGCCCCTGGTCTAATACCAATTGTTGGATTGAGTAAGCCGAGAGAGGGGGTGAATTTCTGTGTTTAATAATTTTTGATTAATTTTAATACGAGTACGCAGTGGAAATTAAATGCAGTTAAAGACATTGACAATTTACTTGGTTCACAACCCAAACTGGGTTGCTACTCCAAGGCCCGTAGCTCTACCAAGAGCTACCTTGATGGGCAATCTCTATAATACCCTCTGATTCGAGAACTCTCGACTTCGGAGGGAGTTCGCTTTTTATAAATATAAGAGAAGAGTAACAACCTACTCTCTCTTGAAATTAAATTTACAAGCGAAATAAAAAAGATTAACGACTACTTTATACCGACACAATATGTAGTATAGGATGCAGCACGAGGTGTCAAAAAAGAGTCCTTCGGAATGGTTGAAGCTCTTGTGGTCGTGAGGAAATTTTGATAGCACTTTGACGTAGATTTGAATGATGATTGGATCTGGTCGAGCACAACTTTTATAAACTCTTTCCAGTCGACTGGAATGCCTTCCAGTCGACTCCACATCAGCCCGTAGATATGGAATTCGTGGTCTTCCAGTTGACTGAATCCTCTCCAGGCGACTCCACGTCACTCGGCTCCGTATCGAGAATTTTTCCTCTTCAGTTGACTCAAGCTCTTCAGTCGACTCAATCCCTTTCCATCTGCGTCGCACGATCTCCGATCGATCACCAGCTGATCCTGCCAAATAGGAATCCAGTCGACTGATACAACTCCAGTCGACTGGAGTTTAGTCGACTTGAATCCATTCATTCGACTGTTCTCTGCAAAATAGGATTAGTACAAGATATGAAATATGATAGCAGTAGTAATACTGCTCGATCTTGACTACTACGTTCCACACAGACTTTTCGTCGGATCGACGCCTAACTTTATCCTCCTAAAGAGGACTCGACCTCACCTCTTCACTCGAGGCTTACCTGTCGGCTACCTGTCGAACTTACCATTCTTGACATTCGATCTGACCAACCAGAGCTTCCACCAGCTGTCCAGTCTATCTACCCCAGCTGGACTTTTTACCGATTGTCCGGTCTCCTGACCCAACCAGTCTTCATGCTAAATGTCCAGTCCACGTAACCCATTTGGACTTCATGATTGGTATTCGGTCCTCCTGATATGTCAAGATACGTGCCTAGTATCCGGTCAACACGACCTACTAGGACTTTCTGTTAAGCCTGCACACTTAACACTTATATTAGATCACAAGTGGATCCTAACTCTTAACTATGATTCGTACATCAAAATTAAAGAGTGATTCTTACTGCATCAACATTATTTCCTTTGACTCGTTGTTAGGGAATTCTTGAGCTTCAAGTAGGGTTATTAATTGGTAATAAGAGTACCATGTAGAATTGGTAGACTTGCAGAGGTTACGACCACCTAATAGCTCAAGAATGTCTTAAGCCACCCGTGGTTTATTGGCTTATATTCAGATCAAGGTGTTTGGATCTTCTATCAGATTCTACTAAAAGGCATTTGACTGAGTCATGAGTATAGAAATGACTCTGTACAAATGTGTAAGAGTTGGAGATCGATAAACAGACATTGCAAGTCAAATATTAGAATAAGAAAAATGATTTCGAAGGAATTATGTACGTGCAGTGTAGGTCAAGACAACACGCAAAGCCAAGTATTAACGAGGTGCATTTAAATGGTTGGAGAAGGAGGGTTCAAACCCAAATTCTGTGACATTCTCAACTCTCATCAACGTGATGTGTGACAATGGAAGGGTCGATGAGGTATTAATCATGTTAAATGAGATGGTGAGAAAAGGTGTTCAACCCACTGTTTACACGTACACAGTCCCAATTCAAGCGTTTTGCAGCATTGGACGAGTTAGAGAAGCCTTCAGTTTGATGGCTGATATGAGAAGTAGGAATCTTGCCCCAACTGTCCAAACTTACACAACCCTCATCAGTGGATTGTTCAAGTCTGGTCTACTTGAGTTGGCAGTTGGATTGTTTCATAAGATGCAAAAGGACGGAGTGACACCAAATACAGTAACATGTAATGCTTTATTTGATGGGTTGTGTGAGCACAAGAGAATAAAATGCACTTTAAGGGTTTTTGAAGCAATGGAGGGACAAGGGTGCATGCCCAATTTGCAGACCTATAATGAGATAATCAAGGGTTTTTGCTTGGTTGGTGTTGTTGAGAGAGCAATGTTTCTTTTCAATAGAATGCTTACCTCAGGTCCCTCACCAAAGCAGGTTACATATAATACAATCATAAATGGGTATTGTAGGATTGGTAACCACAATAATGCCATACGGATGGTTGAGCTTATGAAAAGAATATGGATGTAATCTTGATGAGTGGACATACACTGAACTTATTTGTGAGCTTTCCAAAAGGGGGCAATCTGGATTTAGCGTGTAAGGCATTTGAAGAAATGGTTGAATATAATCTGAAGCCAACTGAGATTGCTTACACTACCCTAATTGATGGATATTGCAAGGAAGGGAAAGGTTGAGGATGCTGAGAAGATGTTTGTTAGCATGCAGAAAAGAGGATTAGTTCCAAATGAAGTTACATATACCCATGATGAATGGTTACATTACAATGGATAGGGTTGATGCTGGATTTTCACTATTGAGGCAGATGGTTTGTGCTGGTTAGCCCAATTTTCAGACTTACAGTGTTTTGATGAAAGGAATTTGGAAGGAGCAGCAAGTGATGGAAAACAAGCTTGCAGCTGTGCCAAATTCAATCACTACATGCAACTTAGATGAAAAATATCTAAGTATCGACATTAATTCTAGTATGTTAATTAGATTAGAGGAGATTGGGTACAAATCTAATATTGATGATTTAGTCGTTCATGGACTTGAGAAACGAGTATTTTGGAAGCGATTGGACCAGTTGGCGGTTGTCGTCTTAGACGATATTGTTGGATATATTCATGATCTTAGGGGAAGTTGTAGTCTTCCTGGATTGATTTGATTATTACCACGGATGTGGATAGGATGCTTTTAGCGTTACTATACCACTGATTTATTTGACCAAGAAGGTGATGGAAATCAATTGGTTAAAAGCTTGTGAAATCCATTTTCAGGACCTAGACGGTGGCCAAATTTTTGCACCAGTGTTAGTTAATTCTTTCGGAGTGGATGGAAGGATATTGTACGCAGATGCATTATTTCATGGAATGGAGCAATTCTGATGCAGTTTAATAAGACGTATCTTATGCTTACATCAGCTGAGGAACTACAAGATAAGTTGTCATATATATTTGATGTGGATTTAATAGCTATGATCCTGATTTGTAGATGTATTGAGCAGGGATGCTCATGGGGTTTCGGGCTAGCTACTGGGTAGCTACTATAGAGATTGCTGAAACATGGACAGTTGCAACAAGGGAGATTGCTCACTATAGTCTCCTAGTCACTTCTAGGAGAAAATAATGACAAAAGATTTTGGATAGTAGATTTCTCTTGTGAGAAAATAATCCTCCGTCTCCAAGGAGAATAGTGGGTTATAGAGTTGCATTCGAATTAGGAAGAGTTACTTTAGGAGACTCGTTATTCGAGATCGGTGATTTATTCAGAGTGGATCCGAAAATAATGATTTGAAACGTTTATACTGGTGGAACGGTATGAAGAGAGATATTGCAGATTTTGTTGCTCGATGTTTAGTATGTCAGCAGGTGAATGCTGAACATCAGAAACCTACTGGGTTGCTTCAGGAAATTTCAATTCTGGAATGGAAGTGGGAGCATATCACTATGGATTTCATTACAGGATTGCCCAAAACCCGTAAAGGACATGATGCAATTTGGGTGATTATGGATCGACTAACCAAAATAGCTCACTTGCTGCCTATTCGTGGGACAGATTCATTGGATCGTCTGGAAGAGTTGTACTACTGAGAGATTATCAGGCTGCATGGAGTGCCTTTGAGTATCATATCAGATAGAGATCTGCGATTTACCTCACATTTTTGGCAAAGTCTACAGCAGGCCATGGGCACAAAGCTTCAACTCAATACAACATTTCATCCATAGATAGATGGACAATCTGAGCATACCATTCAGACATTAGAGGATTTGCTGAGATGGTGTGTTATGGATTTCGGAGGCAGTAGGGAGGACCACATTCATTTAGTGGAATTTGCCTATAATAATAGTTATCACTCCTCCATTCAGATGACTCCTTTCGAGGCCTTATACGACAGACCTTGTAGATCTCCCGTGTTGTGGGAGGAGATTGGGGAGAGATAGTTGCTGGGGCCAAAGAGTATCCAACATGATGCAGAGTTGGTGTGCGTCATCAGACGACGGTTATCTGAAGCACAGGATTGGCATAAGGTTATGCAGACCGGAGGCGAAGACCTTTGTGTTGGGAGGGGAAACTTCGCTTCCCACTTCAACTTGGTCGCTTATTCATGGCGATCCCTTCTACGTCCCCGGATAAAAAAATTTTATCCTTGACAAGAGGATTGCCCAAGCAACCTTATCATCGTCGTGCTATTCGATTAGAGTGGTCACTTGAATAAACTTATTGTTCAAGCGACCAACCTCTATTCTACGAATAGCTACGGAATAGACGATGTACGGATTGCCGGCTTTTGTGTTTATGTTCGGGGTCCAAGTTATATTAGCCACAAAACAGAATATAACATTCATATATAATTGAAAAACAAATATAAACATGTTACACATGAAGATAGATAAGTGATATACCTCTCGATCCTCTATTGTATGACCTTCCTCTTTTCGGACGTCGTGTGGGCGACGATCCACCAAAAGTTGAAGCTCCTAGATAACCAATCTTCCTTCCTTGCTCGTTTCGAGCAAGAGGAAGAATAGAAACAAAACTCTTCTCCTTCCTTTAGTCAACCAACAAGCAACAAACAAGTTGCTTGCCGCCGGCCAACAAGGAGAAGGAAAAAGGATGGTTGCCAGCCAAGAGCTCCAAGGGAGGGCCCTAAGCCTTGGTTCCACTGGACAAGGAGAGGAGAAGAAGGTGGTTTTGACGCCGGCCAAGGGTTGGGAAGGCTGGTATGGGCGTCGGCCACCAATGGAGAAGAAGAAGACAAGGAAAGAATTTCCTTATTTGGTGCCGCCAAGCTCCAAACCCTAATCCTAGCTTCTTGCTGCCAACTCCAAAGCTCCCTTGCTTCTCAATTTCGATTCCACGCCAACCCTAAGGCCTCCTTTTATAGAGTTTAGGGATAAACCTTATTTTAATCTCCACCATTGGTTCAAGGGATTTAATCTCAACCGTCGGAGCTACAGATTTAATCTCAACCGTCGGATCTAGAGATTTAATCTCAACCGTCGGATCTAGAGATTTAATCTCTACCTTTGGATCTAGAGTTTTGTTTCTATCCATTGGATCTAAGCTTCATGAGGTATTAATAGGCTACAATAGGGACCATGAGGAGGAGTTGGATCTTGGCCACCCAATGGATCAAGCCCACATAAAGTCCGATCCATTAATGATAATCCAATCCACTAAAGGATTATCATTGATCTACTTCACCAACCCCATAAGTTAATACGGGCTCCATATATTATATGTACATTTTCTCCCCATGTTTAAGATCTCGAATGTCCATCGATTAATTAATTTACTGACCATTAATTAATCAACATCTAACTTCATGAGTAGTACCACTCAACATTTTCATTATGCCGGACCAAGTCCGCCTGCAGGGTTTACATGATGAACCTTATGAGCTCCTCAAGGGGACATCATCATCCTAATATATAGGACATGGTTTCCTCCTATAATCAATGACACACCATATAAATAATATCATTTCTCAACTTACCGAGCCTATCGATTTAATCTATAAATCTTGCCCATTGGTAAATCAAAGAAATGAATACTAAGTATATGTGCTCATTATTATATAGGGATTAAGAGCATGTACAAAATATTATCTGAGGTCTGATTCGATTATGTAGTCAGCAATAAATCGAATCACCTCTAAGTTGGTCATGCTCAATACACACAAAGTGTACTAGTGTGATTTTATGGTCAAGACAAACCAATACCAAATCACACTACAATCATACAAATGGTTTGTCCAAAGCCATCTCGGTTGTGAGCCTATACTTATACTTTACAAGGAGCCGATAACATGATCTCCCGTGTGACACCACACACCATGTTATCAACAATGTAATGTATTAGACAATATGCATAACCATAAAAATATACAAACAAGAATCATGTGATTCTTATTTTCAAAATAAAGATGTTCATACAAAAGATAGACTTTTCAGTATACATCCCAAAAATCTCCCACTTATACTAAAAGACTATGCTGTCCTCAAACTGCCATACATCTGATCCCCATTCCCTCCACATGCCTATTAAAAGCGCTCGCTGGAAGGGCCTTAGTGAAAGGATCTGCTAGGTTATCCTCCGATGCAATCTTGGCCACAGTAACTTCTCCTCTCTTTACGATTTCTCGTATCAGGTGGTACTTGCGCTCTATGTGTTTACTAGCCTTATGGGCTCGTGGTTCCTTCGAGTTTGCAACTGCACCACTATTATCACAATAAATTGTGATAGTTCTGGGCAAACCAGGAATCACATTCAAGTCCATCAGGAAGTTTCTAAGCTACACAGCTTCTTTGGCCGCCTCAGAGGCTGCCACATACTCAGCTTCCATGGTGGAGTCCGCCACGCATTTCTGCTTGACACTCCTCAATACAATGGCTCCACCTCCCAAAGTAAATACAAAACCTAAGGTAGACTTACTATTATCCCTATCTGATTGGAAGTCGGAATCTATGTAACCCACAGGAAGTAATTGGTTTGCCTAGTAAACCAACATATAATCCCTAGTCCTTCTCAGGTACTTCAATATATGTTTTACCGCAGTTCAATGTCCCTATCCTAGATTACTCTAATATCTGTTGACCATGCCCACGACAAAGCAGATATCTGGTCTCGTACATAGCATCGCATACATGAGGCTTCCTACCGCCGAAGCATAAGGAACCGCCTTCATCTCCTCTATCTCCTCAGATGTTCTAGGACACATCTTTTTAGATAAAGAAACTCCATGCCTGAAAGGTAGAAAACCCTTCTTGGAGTTCTGCATGCTAAAACGATCCATAATCGTGTCTATGTATGAAGCTTGGGATAAGCACAACATCCTTTTCCTGCGATCCCTTATAACCTTGATCCCAAGGATGTGTCCCACTTCTCCCAAGTCCTTCATATCAAACTGTTTGGACAACCATACCCTTACGTCCGATAACACCTTGATATTGTTGCCAATCAACAAAATGTCATCTACGTATAGTACAAGAAATACCACTATATTTCCGTCACATCTCTTGTATACACAAGACTCATCCGGACTTTGAATAAATCCATAAGACTGGATTACCTCATCAAATCGAATGTTCCAAGACCTCGAAGCTTGCTTCAATCCATAAATGGACCGATTAAGCTTACATACAAGATGCTCTTTGCCTTTCGCAAAGCATCCCTCTGGTTGCTTCATATAGATGTTTTCCTCAAGACTTCCATTAAGTAAAGCTGTCTTGACATCCATCTGCCACACCTCATAATCCATATGAGCTGTAATACATAAGAGAATCTGGATAGACTTAAGCATGGCTACCGGCGAAAAGGTCTCCTCATAATTGATATCCTCTTTCTGAGTATACCCCTTCGCAACAAGCCTCGCTTTGAAGGTCTCAACCTTCCCATCTATTCCTCTCTTTCTTTTGTAGATTCACTTGCATCCAATGGTTTTTACACCATCGGGTGGTTCTACTAGCTCCCAGACCTGATTTGAATCCATAGATTCAATCTCAGTATTCATTGCACTTTGGTAAGATACTAGAACTTTATCTTGGATTGCCTCGTCATATGTCCAGGGATCAGGTTTATATTTGCTAGGGACCAAATCAGAAGATTCTCCCAAGAACATGAATCTTATAGGCTGTCTCACAACCCTCCCACTATGATGAGGTATTACCTGTGTATCCTCTGTGACACGCGGTGCAGTGACTTGAGGTATATCCTCTTGTACTGGCGGTACTGAAGAAGTGACTTCCCCTTTTATTTCCTCCAGAACAATCTTACTCATGAGCTTGTGGTTCATCACATAGTCTTCCTCTAGAAATCTAGCGTTAGTGCTAACGATCACCCTCTGATCTCTAGGACTATAAAATAAACCACCTTTCGTTCCTCTAGGATAGCCAACAACATGCATACTGCATTTAGGTTCCAACTTACCAAAGATTCGCCTTCAAAGACATGTGGCCGGACTCCCCATATCCGAATATGTCTTAGACTAGGCTTTCGCCACCCACACCAGTAGAAGGCACTGATTTAGATGGAACCAAGTTCAGAATGTACACCTCCGTATCTAGATCATATCCCCAGAACGAATCTGTCAACTCAGAATAACTCATCATCGATCTAACCATCTCTATAAGAGTCCTATTCCTTCGCTTTGCTACACCATTCTGCTGGGGTGTGCCAGGTGTAGACAATTGAGATTGAATCCCAGCCTCTGATAAGTAATTCCTAAACTCTCACAAGAGGTACTCACCACCACGATCAGATCGTAGTGTCTTGATACTTTTACCTTGACGTTTCTCCACATCAGCCTTGAATTCTTTGAACTTGTCAAAACATTCAGACTTGCGGCACATCAAGTAAATGTATCCATATCTCAAATAATCGTCTATAAAAGAGACAAAATACTCAAAACCACGTCTAGCCTGGATAGACATAGGACCACACAAATCATAATGAACCAATTCTAACACATCTTTGGCTCTATATCCCTTGGCCTTAAAAGGCCTCTTGGTCATTTTACCTTCCAAGAAAGATTCACAGGTTGGGAAATCCTCCACCACTAATGATCCCAGAGGTCCATCATCTATCAACCTTTGAATTCTTCTTAGGTTAATATGACCAAGCCTAAGATGCCAAAGATATGTTTGGTTCATCTTCGAAGGTTCTTTTCTCTTATTGGAATTAGAAGATGAGTTATTAACTTCTATTTGCATTGTGGGAGCTTTTGGTTCGAGTGTATACAAATTTCCTATCAATGCACCAGAATAGATAATCTCCCTATTCCTTTTTATAACAACTCTGTCATTAAAAGAAATTAAATATCCATCCATAAACAATTTAGAAACTAAAATTAAATTCTTTCTAAATAAATATACATAAAGGCAATTCTTAAGAACCAAAACTTTATTTTTCTCAAAAGATAAATGAACGTCTCCCACTGCAACAGCTGCCACCTTCGTAGCATCGCCCAAGTACACGGTAATCTCTCCCTCAGCCAGTCGTCTGGTTTCCTGGAACCCCTGCAAAGTATTGCAGACATGATCAGTGGCTCCTGTATCTACACACCAGGTGCCGATAGATAACACCGCTAAATATGTTTCAACGACTAGACTAAAAGATATACCTTTGTTCTGCTTGCAGTTGGGGCAGTCCTTCTTCCAATGTCCAGTCTGCTTACAAGTGAAGCACTTGCCTTTCGACTTCTTTACTCCTCCCTGAGTTCCTCCCACCGCCTTTGTCCCAGTTTGTTTCTTCTTCTTCTTGCCTTTTGGCTTAGAAGTAGAAACCTTTTGGGTCACCATGGCATACGCCTGAGCACTCTGACGAAATAGCCCCTCTGCCGCCTGGAGTTCTGTCAGAAGCTCCGCCAACGAATACAACCTTCTGTTCATGTTGTAGTTCTAGAGAAACCACTCAAAACTCCTAGGTAGAGACTGGAGAATGATATCGAGCTGGGTTTCACCATCGATCTCAGCTCCGAGGACTTCCAACTCATTCAAATGAGCCATCATCTTGAGAATATGATCCCTCACGGGTGTTCCCTCGATCATGGTGGTCGTCATCAAGTTCCTCATGGCTTCCTGCCTAGCAGCCCAATTCTGGTGTCCAAAAAGCTCTTTGAGATTGAACATCATGTCATAAGCAGTGGGCATGGCTTGATGCTGATGTTGCAGTACATTTGACATAGATGCCAAAATGTAACACCGCGCCATCTCATCAGCCTTTATCCACTTCTTATAACTCTCTTTCTCCTTTTCCCCAGAATCATCCGTAGGCTTAGGAGGACACTCTTCGAGGAGTACATATTCATATTTCTCAGCAGTCAAGACAATGTCAAGATTCCTCTTCCAATCAACATAGTTGGGTCTAGTAAGTTTATTCTCTTTCAGTATCACAGCAAGCGGGTTGAAAGTCATTTTGAAAGAAAACCTAAGAATCACATAGATCAAAACATTAGATTTCAAAAAATTATTGATTCCTCAAATAATAAAATTTTAAAATCAACCAACACCTCAAAACACCGAGAATATCGTATGCCACGATAGTGTGGACGTATACGAATTCTACATTTGTAAGAGAAGGTTTTACCCATTAATTTTACTATCTTGTCAACCTAACTTTTTGACAAGTAAAATTAATAGTTGGTTCCTCTTTGGCCCTACAAATAAAAGCAGTGACTCCGATGGGGAGGATACTTATATTTGTATCTAAGTGTTCACCATTACTCGGTACTAATGTAATTATCTCGGGTTATGTGCCTTTCGATGGGGAAGTACACACGTTCCTAAATAATTTCCTATAACCATATTTGACCTTGTGATGCGCAAACAAACTCATCCAATGGGGAGGAAGGCAATCAGAGCCGACGCGTAAGTTTGTTTGCATCACTTGTCAAATCGTAATGGAGGCCGTGAGAATTTTTATAAAAATTTCCCTCTCCCACTTAGTATTTTGAAATTGAGGAATTTTCTAGCCTACGACATGCATATCAAACAATAAGCAATAAATATGAAAAATAAAATTTTTCCAACTATTATGGCTTTTGTCTTCAATATGTCTCTCGTCGTATCGCCTTCTCGTCGCTCCTCCTACGCCATGTACAAGCCATTCGGAGATCTGAGCCGAGACTAAAATCTATTTTAATTTACATCCATCGATCCTATACTCCACGAGGGAGTGTACATGAAATCTAGATCGAAAGTAAACTAAAATAAAAAGAGTGGCTAAACAATGTCGTATCTAATTTACAAAAAATTAAATACTAGCCTCGTCAACCCCGAGGATTCAACAAAATAAACATTTACACACATACAATCACATACACACATATGACCATAATAGTTGGATCCTATGCCTACAACCAAAGAGTTAACCTACGCATATCCTACTATTATCCGACACATATAATATATGAAAAGTGCATAAAAGTAACTGAATCCTAAACACACAAAATCGGAAACCGTGGCTCTGATACCACTTGTTGGGAGGGGAAACTTCGCTTACCACTTCAACTCAGTCGCTTGTTCATGGCGATCCCTTCTACGTATCCGGATAAAAAAAATTTATCCTTGACAAGAGGGATTGCCCAAGCAACCTTGTCATCGTTGTGCTATTCGATTAGAGTGGTCACTTGAGCAAACTTGTTGTTCAAGCGACCAACCTCTATTCTACGATTAGCCGCAGAATAGACGATGTACGGATCGCCGGCTTTTGTGTTTATGTTCGGGATCAAAGTTATATTAGCCACAAAACAGAATATGACATTCATATATAATTGAAAAACAAATATAAACATGTTACACATGAAGATAGATAAGTGATATACCTCTCGATCTTCTATTGTATGACCTTTCTCCTTTCGGACGTCGTGTGGGTGACGATCGACCAAAAGTTGAAGCTCCTAGATCACCAATCTTCTTTCCTTGCTTGTTCCGAGCAAGAGGAAGAATAGAAACAAGACTCTTCTCCTTCCTTTAGTCAACAAACAAGCAACAAACAAGTTGCTTGCCGTCAGCCAACAAGGAGTAGGAAAAAGGATGGTTGCCGGCCAAGAGCTCCAAGAAGGGACCCTAAGCCTTGGTTCCACCGGCCAAGGAGAGGAGAAGAAGGTGGTTCTGACGCCGGCCAAGGACTGGGAAGGCTGGTATGGGCGTCAGCCACCAATGGAGAAGAAGAAGACAAGGAAAGAATTTCCTTATTTGGTGCCGCCAAGCTCCAAACCCTAATCCTAGCATCTTGCCGCCAACTCCAAAGCTCCCTTGCTTCTCAATTTGGATTCCACGCCAACCCTAAGGCCTCCTTTTATAGAGTTTAGGGATAAGCCTTGTTTTAATCTCCACCATTGGTTCTAGGGATTTAATGTCAACCGTCGGATCTAGAGATTTAATCTCAACCGTCAGATCTCGAGATTTAATCTCTACCTTTGGATCTATTCTATCCATTGGATCAAAGCTTCATGAAGTATTAATAGGATACAATAGGGACCATGAGGAGGAGTTGGATCTTGGCCACCCAATGGATCAAGCCCACATAAAGTCCGATCCATTAATGATAATCCAATCCACTAAAGGATTATCATTGACCTACCTCACCAACCCCCATAAGTTAATATGGGCTCCATATATTATATGTACATTTTCACCCCGTGTTTAAGATCTCGAATGTCCATCGATTAATTAATTTACTGACCATTAATTAATCAACATCTAACTCCATGAGTAGTACCACTCAACCTTTTCATCATGTCGGACCAAGTCCACCTGCAGGGTTTACATGATGAACCTTATGACCTCCTCAAGGGGACATCATCATCCTAATATATAGGACATGGTTTCCTCCTATAATCAACGACACACCATATGAATAATATCATTCCCCAACTTACCGAGCCTATCGATTTAATCTATAAATCTCGCCCATTGGTAAATCAAATAAATGAATACTAAGTATATGTGTCCGTTATTATATCAGGATTAAGAGCATGTACAAAATAATATCTGAGGTCTGATTCGATTATGTAGTCAGCAATAAATCGAATCACCTCTAAGTCGGTCCTGCTCAATACACATAAAGTGTACTAGTGTGATTTTATGGTCAAGACAAACCAATACCAAATCACACTACAACCATACCAATGGTTTGTCCAAAGCCATCTTAGTTGTGAGCCTATACTTATACTTTACAAGGAGCCGATAACATGATCTCCTGTGTGACACCACACACCATGTTATCTATAATGTAATGTATTAGACAATATGCATAACCATAAAAATATGCAAACAATCATCATGTGATTCTTATTTCAAAATAAAGATGTTCATATAAAAGATAGACTTGTCACTATACATCCCAACACTTTGGAATTCCCAGTCGGGGATCATATATTCCTATGAGTTTTACCCACCAAAGGAGTCAAAAGATTTGGGCTAAAAGGAAAATTAGCACCATGCTATATTGGTCCATTTGAGATATTGGAGCAGATTGGGGGTGTAGCTTACCGGTTAGCTTTACCTCCGACACTTGCGGGTGTTCATAACGTATTTCATATTTCTATGCTGAGGAAATACATGTCGCGATTTGATCATGTTCTAAAGGAGGTACCGATCCCACTTTAGCCTAATGCGACCTGTAAAATATTGGAAAAACAAATAAATAAAAATAATCCTTGTTAATTAGGAAAATACCCTATGAAATTTTCCAAGAATTTTTAGAAATTTTTCTGAACTTAAATGGAAATGTCTATGGCAGTTGCGAGGAAAGATTTAATAGGCTTTGGGAAAGCCTGTTTGGGTCATCTGCTTATGAGGGGTTAATAGGGTTTAATTGACCTAAGTTTAAATATAAAAACCCTAAATTAAATGGGTGGATAAGAGTAG
Source organism: Wurfbainia villosa (assembly GCA_025175895.1). Classification (NCBI taxonomy): domain Eukaryota; kingdom Viridiplantae; phylum Streptophyta; class Magnoliopsida; order Zingiberales; family Zingiberaceae; genus Wurfbainia; species Wurfbainia villosa. Next base: position 42,015,227 of record CM046006.1, read on the forward strand.
GTGTAAGCTCGAACCCAACCCGTTTATTGCAAACTCAACCCGCTTACCTATTCCTTTATTTCCTCGCTGGTTTTATTACCTGTGCCGAATGTTTTCTCCCCATTCACGACTCTTCCCTTCTGAAACGCATGACTTCATCAATTCCCCGATTTCTTCTTCCCAATCTTGCCACCGTATTTCTTCCCCTTCCTCTCGGGTTCTCGTGCGCCGCGCTCCTCACCTCGCACGCCATGCTCCTCACCTCGCCACCGCCCCTGTGCGTCGCGTGCACAGGACTAGTGGTCACTGCCCCTGCGCACGCTGTCGGTGACCATAACCTGGGCCATCACCGACCATCGCCTGTTCTGCAGATCGCATGTCGCTAAATTGACAGCTAGCCCTCTGATCAGTTGGATTCTTCATTTTTCCCTTGCTCTGTGATTTTCCGTTGCGATCGATCTATATCGCCTGCTAGCGATGACCTCCTCTTCTGTCGTTTCATCATCGGATATCTCCACTGCAAGCAACATCTGGTCGCCTCGCTCAGCCGCAACATCTCCTCCGACCCTCGCTCGCCGACAACTACCAAGCATCGCCTGCAGCAGCAGCTCCACCACTCGGCGTTCGACACTTCGAGTCATGACCGAAGCTTCGATCACCGCTTCGCCGCTAGTGAGCCGACCTCCGCTGGTCGTTTCTTCTTCTTCGTAGCTCGATCAGTTCTGTTATGACTTTTCTCTATAGAGTTGCCCTCACCGATACCATTTGCAGCTTGGATCGGTTGTCGACCCCTCTTAGTGTGAGCTCGGCTTGGTGATGCCATCACTGTACCTGATCAACGCCGTCGCCACACTTCACTCACTGACCATCGGCTATGAGCGTTAATCGCCAAGGCAAGAGGAGTTGGGCATTTAGCAGCAAGCTCCGACGAATTTCCTTGGCTGTGTTCAACTGATGCTAAGCAAGGTAAGGATTTTTATGTGGTTGTTTGGTTATGCAATTGATTAATTAAGATTGATATATCTGTAGAGGTCTATTGGAATTGGATGTTGCTTAAGTCCAATTGTTTAATACAGATTGGATTTTCTTAAGCCGAGGAAGAAGCTGTGGATGAATGAAACGATGTTGGGTAAGTCTGAATCTGAATATTTATAAATGCATAATAGGTTGTTATGTAGCCTAATGGTTGATAGGGATTAATGAGGAGGATTGATTAGGTTAATTGGATAACTAGATCAACCTAGTTGATCGGGATACGAAGTCGATGTAGGATTCGATTCGATTATTTGTCGTATACTTACACTTAATCATAATGTTTGATATGTGCAGGACGTGGATACGAGATAGGACCGCGATCGTGAAGATATTGTTATTACGAGCAATATAACAGGTGGGTAATTTCCTACCCTGGTCAGGTAGTTGTTATTGCATGCAGATTTAGATATATGATCATATTACCTTGACTCCACTCTTATTTATTCTTGTGCTTGATACTTTATCTTTGGCCTATATGCTCTATTGTTGTTATCACATTTCCTTCATCATGATTAGGAGTTACAGATATGATGTAGGTAAATCTATAAATGCTTAGTTATGTGTAAATAGTGGAGTACATATGATGACTTGATTTGTAAATTGGGTAAAAGGTCATCCGTGGGTAGGTAATGTCCTGAACGTAGGATTGATTCCAATACCCTTATGTTGCATATTTACTATCGATCATGTGCTGTGTAAATGGTCAGGTGAATTGTGAATAGTGTGTCGCTATGGACCGGTGGTCCTAGCTTGTTATGATTAGTTGAGTATGACTCTCTGCAGGATAGAGAGTGTGTTGATCATATTGGTATGACTCTCTACAGAATAGAGAGTGTTATGATCAGTTGAGTATGACTCTCTGTAGGATAGAGAGTGTGTTGATCAGATTGGTATGACTCTCTGTAGAATAGAGAGTCTATGGTGGATGTCTGTATGTGTGACTATGCATTCATGTCATTTACATGCATGCTGGCGACATGGTCTCCCTTGTGGTTGAGAGGGTCGTTAGTCATCCTGCCTCCACGATTACTCATAGGAGGAGTAACTGGTGTGAGGGTAGAGCATTTGATGTGCCACACTCTACCACTATAGACGGTGGTAGTTGGATTTATATGCAGTTGTCCTGCGTGTGTGGCACTCGACCACTCATGGGGAGTGACTGTCGGAGTGGCCAATAGCATGGACCCCCATAGTGTAGCTTGCTCTTTACGCTTATATGCTACTCAATCATACTGCCCACTCGGCCACTCGAGAGTAGTGGTTGGTGTTGAGTTGGGACAGTTGTCATGTTGAGCCACCGATGCCACACTGGGGTTGTGGTAGCTTTAGGGTGAGCCGGTATGACCATGCATGCTGCATTGTCGTGTCTTATGGCGTTTTGCGTATTACCATATATATATATATATATATATATATATATATATATATATATATATATATATATCTATGTGGATGATTATGATTAGTATATATATAGATGCAGTCTATATATATATGCTTATTGTGATGTTGCATTTGATTGTACTATGCTTGCTGCATATGCTACTCGCATCTGTTATATGGTTGTGTCGGATATCTGTATACTTGTTGGTCGGGCCATTAGATACTTTTGACCTGTATCATGATTATAGTGTGTGTTAATATTACTCTTCGTGTTGTATATTATGGTTGGATATATGTAGCGTAGCAGACTTCCAGGTATGTCTGCACTTTATGCTGTTCATTTTGTTTAGGGAGTATACACATGTATTTATATATTATGCTGGTGTATACCTGATATACCTATAAGTTATATTATTGAATTACATGTTATATTTGATATATATACATGTTCATTCATATTACCGCTGAGTTATACTCACCACCACGGACCCTGGGTTTTTTCTGTTGCCTAGGTAACAGATAGAAATCTTCATGATGGCTTGGAGCATCGCTGGCTGCCATCGTCTCATCTCAACTACGAGGGTCCGAGCTTTTAGGTTTATCGTTGGTGTTTCGATATGTCTTTGGTTTTATGTGATGATTTGTAGTGTTGGACACTGTTGTTGTTGTACCGTTCTTTCTGGTTTTGTTACGGTGTTTTCTTAGTTTGGTGTTAGTCATACCGGTATGCATGGTGTATGGTTTGTAATGTAGTTGTGTTAGTTCTGCTGTGTATTATTATGTTGTATGTTTACATTTGTATATGTTATTATTATTGTGGGCCCAAGGGCCTTGTATAAATAGGATATGTTGCCACGTACAGGGGAGATGTTGTCCGTTTGATTTTCGATTCGGCATACTCTCGGGGCATGACACAACCTATAAGGAGATTCCAGTGCAAATTCTTGGTTGCAAGGAGCGACAATTGCGGAACAAAACCATCCGACTCGTAAAGGTTGGATGGCAACATCATACTGATGAGGAGACTACATGGGAACTAGAAGATACTATCCGAGCTCGATACCCTCATTTGTTCACTTGAGGTATTGGGTCATTTCAGAAACTTGCTTGAATTAATTTACGCATTTAAGTATGAAATTTGGGGACCAAATTTTATTAAATGGGGAAGAATGTAAACTACCACAAATAAATGGCGAAAGAGTAATATTATTATTGGGAGAAATTAAATAAATAAGGCATGGTTAGGGATTTAATTAAACCTAACCTTGGCTTAATTTAAATGAGTGTTAGTGGATCTAGGTTTAGTCTAATATGGTAAAAACCCAACCCGTTTCTCACTTATTAATGCCGAGCGTTAATTTTCGTTCGACTGTTTCCTCACCGTCAGGTTTTTTTTTCTTCCCCCGAGCGGTTTCTTTCTTCTTCACCATAACTCCTCTCCCATGCGATCTGTCTTCCTCGCGACAACTACTCTCACATCCCTGTTTCTCGCTGCAGCCGACCTCTCCCTCTCGTTCTTTCTCCACGTGGCAAGTAGCGATGACCGGCCTTAACGGAGCACACAGACGAGTCGACAGCCAGTGTGTACGGCTAGGAGGTGGCGTCGGTGTCGGTTGCACCTTGTTTTGACCTAGGGCTACGATTTCCGTTGGAGTTAGGTGAACCATTGATCCTCTCCTCGATCTTGGACGAGATCACCATTTCCTTTGAAATCCATACCAACTGAACGAAATTTTGGTGTTTTGGGTAGTGACCTTGAGCCGGTGAACAGGGGATAAAAGAAGTGACTCCGGTGAAGCTCCAATTGATGGTATATGTCTTGATTTCCCTCTTTCTTTTCGGTCCAGTTCGATTATGTGGATTACTGTTATTAATCTTGGTTGGCTGCCGTGTGATTGTGTGAGGCTGGGAAGGGGATGTTTCCTTGAGGTAAGCTTGGAGGTTGCTGTGTGAGGAGTTGTGGGTGTTGGGCTGCTCTTTTTGGGGACATTGGGTGTTTTGTAAGTGTAACTATGGGTTGTGATGGAGCTGTGAATGACGGATCTAAAGGTAGAAAACTTCGCTTCCCACTTCAACTCGGTCGCTTGTTCATGGTGATCCCTTCTATGTCCCCGGATAAAAAAATTTATCCTTGATAAGAGGGATTACCCAAGCAACCGTTTCATCGTCGTACTATTCGATTAGAGTGGTCACTTGAACAAACTTGTTGTTCAAGCCACCAACCTCTATTCTACGAATAACCATGAAATAGACGATGTACGGATCGCCTGCTTTTGTGTTTATATTCGGGGGCCAAGTTATTTTAGCCATAAAAACAGAATACTACATGCATATATAATTGAAAAACAATTATAGACATGTTACAAAGGAGAATAGACAATCGATATACCTCTCGATCTTCTATTGTATGTCCTTCCTCCTTTTGGACGTCGTGTGGGCAACGATCTACCAAAAGTCAAAGCTCCTAGATCACCAATCTTCCTTCCTTGCTCACTCCGAACAAGAGGAAGAATAAGAAACAAAACACTTCTCCTTCTTTCAACCAACCACCAAGCTCCGAGCTTGGTGCTTGCCGCCGGCCAAGAAGGAGATCAAGGAGAGTGAACGCCGGCCAAGACTCTAAGGGAAGAGACCCTAGACTTCTTTCCACCGGCCAAGGAGAGGAGAAGGACTTGATTTGGACGTGGCCAAGGGAGGGAAGAAGGAGATGGGCGCCGACCACCAAGGAAGAAGAAGAAGAAAGGAAATAATTTCCTTATTTGGTGTCGTCCAAGCCTTCAAACCCTAAGCCTCCCAAACCCTAATCCTATCTCAATTGGAATTCCTTGTTGCCGGCCACCCTAAAGCCTCCTTTTATAGAGTTAGGAATAAGCCTTGTTTTAATCTCCACCATTGGTTCTAGGAATTTAATCTCAACCGTCGGATCTAGAGATTTAATCTCAACCGTCGGTTCTAGAGATTTAATCTCTACCTTTGGATCTAGAGTTTTGTTTTCATCCATTGGATCTAGGCTTCATGAGGTATTAATAGGCTACAATAGGAACCATGAGGAGGAGTTGGATCTTGGTCACCCAATGAATCAAGCCCACATAAAGTCCGATCCATTAATGATAATCCAATCCACTAAAGGATTATCATTGATCTACCTCACCAACCCTCATAAGTTAATATGGGCTCCATATATTATTTATATATTTTTCTCCCCGTGTTTAAGATCTCGAATGTCCGTCGATTAATTAATTTACTGACCATTAATTAATCAACATCTAACTCCATGAGTAGTACCACTCAACCTTTTCATCATGTCGGACCAAGTCCACCTGCAGGGTTTACATGATGAACCTTATGACCTCCTCAAGGGGACATCGTCATCCTAATATATAGGACACGGCTTCCTCCTATAATCAACGACACACCATATAAATAATATCATTTCCCAACTTACCGAGCCTATCAATTTAATCTATAAATCTCGCCCATTGGTAAATCAAAGAAATGAATACTAAGTATATGTGCTCGTTATTATATCGGGATTAAGAGTATGTACAATATAATATCTGAGGTCCGATTCGATTATGTAGTCAGCAATAAATCGAATCACCTCTAAGTCGGTCCTGCTCAATACACACAAAGTGTACTAGTGTGATTCTACGGTCAACACAAATCGATACCAAATCACACTACAACCATACCAATGATTTTTCCAAAACCATCTCGGTTGTGAGCCTATACTTATACTTTACAAGGAGCCAATAACATGATCTCCCGTGTGACACCACACACCATGTTATCTACAATTTAATGTATTAGACAATATGAATCACCATAAATATGCAAACAATGATCATGTGATTCTTATTTAAAAATAAAAATGTTCATACAAAAGATAGACTTTTCAGTATACATCCCAATAATCTCCCACTTATACTAAAAGACTATGCTATCCTCAAACTGTCATACATCTGATTCCCATTCCCTCCACATGCCTATCAAAAGCTCTTGCCGGATGGACCTTAGTGAAAGGATCTGCCAGGTTATCCTCCGATGCAATCTTGGCCACAACAACTTCTCCTCTCTTTACGATTTCTCGTATTAGGTGGTACTTGCGCTCTATGTGTTTACTTGCCTTATGGGCTCGTGGTTCCTTCGAGTTTGCAACTGCACCACTATTATCACAATAAATTGTGATAGTTCTGGTAACCAGGAATCACATCCAAGTCCATCAAGAAGTTCCTGAGCCACACAGCTTCTTTGGCCGCCTCAGAGGCTGCCACATACTCAGCTTCCATGGTGGAGTCCGCTACGCATTTTTGCTTGACACTCCTCCATACAATGGCTCCACCTTTCAAAGTAAACACAAAACCTGAGGTAGACTTACTGTTATCCCTGTCTGATTGGAAGTTGGAATCCATGTAACCCATAAGCAGTAATTGGTCTGCCTGGTAAACTAGCATATTATCCCTAGTCCTTCTCAGGTACTTCAATATATGCTTTATCGCAGTCCAATGTCACTGTCCAGGATTACTCTGATATCTGCTGACCATGCCCACGACAAAGCAGATATCTGGTCTCGTACATAACATCGCATACATGAGGCTTCCTACCGTCGAAGCATAAGGAACCACCTTCATCTCCTCTATCTCCTCAGATGTTCTAGGACATATCTCCTTAGATAAAGGAACTCCATGCCTGAAAGGTAGAAAACCTTTCTTGGAGTTTTACATGCTAAAACGATCCATAATTGTGTCTATGTATGAAGCTTGAGATAAACACAACATCCTTTTCCTGCGATCCCTTATAACCTTGATCCCAAGGATGTGTCCCACTTCTCCCAAGTCCTTCATATCAAATTGTTTGGACAACCATTCCCTTACGTCCGATAATACCTTGACATTGTTGCCAATTAATAAAATATCATCTACGTATAGTACAAGAAATACCACTATGTTTCCGTCACATCTCATGTATACACAAGACTCATCCAGACTTTGAATAAATCCATAAGACTGGATTACCTCATCAAAGCGGATGTTCCAAGACCTCGAAGCTTGCTTCAATCCATAAATGGACCGATTAAGCTTACACACAAGATGCTCTTTGCCCTTTGCAATGAATCCCTATGGTTGCTTCATATAGATGTTTTCTTCAAGACTTCCATTAAGGAAAGCTGTCTTGACATCCATCTACCACACCTCATAATCCATATGAGCTGCAATGCATAAGAGAATCCGGATAGACTTAAGCATGGCTACCGGCGAAAAGGTTTCCTCATAATCGATACCCTCTTTCTGAGTATACCCCTTCGCAACAAGCCTCGCTTTGAAGGTCTCAACCTTCCCGTCTATTCCTCTCTTTCTTTTATAGATCCACTTGCATCCAATGGTTTTTACACCATCGGGTGGTTCTACTAGCTCCCAGACCTGATTAGAATCCATAGATTCAATCTCAGTATTCATTGCACTTTGCCAAGATACTGCATCTTTATCTTGGATTGCCTCATCATTCATCCAGGGATCAAGTTCATGTTCACCAGGGACCAAATCAGAAGATTCTCCCAAGAACATGAATCTATCAGTCTGTCTCACTACCCTCCCACTACGACGAGGTATCACCTGTGTATCCTCTGTGACACGCGGTGCAGTGACTTCAGGTATATCCTCTTATACTGGCGGTACTGAAGAAGTGACTTCCCCTTTTATTTCCTCCAGAACAATCTTACTCATGGGCTTGTGGTTCATCACATAGTCTTCCTCTAGAAATCTGGCGTTCGTGCTAACGATAACCCTCTGATCTCTAGGACTATAAAATAAACCACCTTTCATTCCTCTAGGATAGCCAATGAACATTCGTACTTCTGTACGAGGTTCCAACTTACCAGCATATGCCTTCAGCACATGTGCTGGACTCCCCCAAATCCAAATATGTCTTAGACTGGGCTTTCGCCCAGTCCACAATTCTGTGGGAGTAGAAGGCACTGATTTAGATGGAACCAAGTTCAGAATGTACACCTCCGTATCTAGAGCATATCCCCAGAACGAATCTGGCAACTCAGAATAACTCATCATCGATCTAACCATCTCCATAAGAGTCCTATTCCTTCGCTCTGCTACACCATTCTGCTGGGGTGTGCCAGGTGCAGACAATTGAGATTGAATCCCAGCCTCTGATAAGTAATTCCTAAACTCTCCCAAGAGGTACTCACCACCACGATCAGATCGTAGTGTCTTGATACTTTTACCTTGACGTTTCTCCACATCAGCCTTGAATTCTTTGAACTTGTCAAAGCATTCAGACTTGCGGCGCATCAAGTAAATGTATCCATATCTCAAATAATCATCTATAAAAGAGACAAAATACTCAAAACCACGTCTAGCCTAGATAGACATAGGACCACACAAATCAGAATGAACCAATTCTAACTCATCTTTGGCTCTATACCCCTTGGCCTTAAAAGGCCTCTTGGTCATTTTACCCTCCAAGCAAGATTCGCAGGTTGGGAAATCTTTCACCACAAATGAACCCAAAGGTCCATTAGCTATCAACCTTTGAATTCTGCTTAGGTTAATATGACCAAGTCTTAGATCCCAAAGATATGTTTGGTTCATCTTCGAAGGTTCTTTCCTCTTATTGGAATTAGAAGATGAGTTATTAACTTCAATTTGCATCATGAGAGCTTTTGGTTCAAGTGTGTATAAATTTCCTATCAATGCACCCGAGTAGATAATCTCTATATTCCTTTTTATAACAACTCTGTCATTAAAAGAAATAGAATATCCATCCATAAACAATTTAGAAACTGAAATTAAATTCTTTCTAAATAAAGGTACATAAAGGCAATTCTTAAGAACCAAAACTTTATTTTTCTCAAAAGATAAATAAACATCTCCCATTGCAATAGCCGCCACCTTCGTGGCATCTCCCAAGTATACGACAATCTCCCCTTCAGCCAGTCGTCTAGTTTCCTAGAACCCCTACAAAGTATTGCAGACATGATCAGTGGCTCCAGTATCTACACACCAGGTGCCGGTAGATAACACCGCTTAACATGTTTCAACGACTAGACCAAAAGATATACCTTTGTTCTGCTTGCGGTTGGGGCAGTCCTTCTTCCAGTGTCCAATCTGCTTATAAGTGAAGCACTTGCCCTTCGGCTTCTTCACTCCTCCTTGAGTTCCTCCCACCGCCTTTGCCCCAACTTGTTTCTTCTTCTTCTTGCCTTTCGGCTTAGAAGTAGAAACCTTTTGGGCAACCATGGCATGTGTTTGAGCACTCTGACGAAATAGCCCCTCTGCAGCCTGGAGTTCTATCAGAAGCTCCACCAATGAATACAACCTCTTGTTCATGTTGTGGTTCAGGCGAAACTGCTCAAAACTCTTAGGTAGAGACTGGAGAATGATATCGATCTGGGTTTCCCCATCGATCTCAGCTCCAAGGACTTCCAACTCATTCAAATGAGCCATCATCTTGAGAACATGATCCCTCGATCATGGTGGTCGTCATCAAGTTCCTCATGGCTTCCTGCCTTGCAGCCCGATTCTGGTGTCCGAAAAGCTCTTTGAGATTGAGCATCATGTCATAAGCAGTGGGCATGGCTTGATGCTGATGTTGCAGTACATTTGACATAGATGCCAAAATGTAACACCGTGCCATCTCATCGGCCTTGATCCACTTCTTATAACTTTCCTTCTCTTTTTCTCCAGAATCATCCACAGGCTTAGGAGGGCACTCTTTGAGGAGTACATATTTGTATTCCTCAGCAGTTAAGACAATGTCAAGATTCCTCTTCCAATCAACAAAGTTGGGTCCAGTAAGTTTATTTTCTTTCAGTATCACAGCAAGCGGGTTGAAAGTCATTTTGAAAGAAAACCTAAGAATCACATAGATCAAAACATTAGATTTCAAAAAATTATTGATTCCTCAAACAATAAACTCTTAAAATCAACCAACATATCAAAATACCAAGAATATCATATGCCATGATAGTGTGGACGTATACGAATTTTACATTTGTAGGAGTAGGTTTTACCCATTAATTTTACTATCTTGTCAACCTATCTTTTTGACAAGTAAAATTAATAGTTGGTTCTTCTTCGGCCCTACAAATAAAAGCAGTGACTCTGATGGGGAGGATATTTATATTTGTATCTAAGTATTCACCATTACTCAATACCAAGGTAATTATCTCGGGTTATGTGCCTTTTGATGGGGAAGTACACATGCTCTTTAATAACTTCCTATAACCATATTTGACCTTGTGATCCGCAAACAAACTCATTCGATGGGGAGGAAGGCACTCAGAGTTGGCGTGTAAGTTTGTTTGCATCACATGTCAAATCGTAATGGAGGCCATGAGAATTTATAAAAATATCCCTCTCCCACTTAGTAATTTGAAATTGAGGAATTTTCTAGCCTACGGCATGTATATCAAACAATAAGCAATAAATATGAAAAATAAATATTTTCCAACAATTATGGCTTTTGTCTCCAATATGCCTCCCGTCGTATCGCCATCTCGTCCACTCCTCCCTACGCCATGTACAAGCTATCCGGAGATCCAAGCCGAGAAAAATTATTTTAATTTACATCCATCGATCCTATACTCCACGAGGGAGTGTACATGAAATCTAGATCGAAAGTAAACTAAAATAAAAAGAGTGGGTAAACAATGTCGTATCTAATTTACAAAAAATTAAATACTAGCCTCGTCAACCCTGAGGATTTAACAAAATATACAATTACACACATACAATCACATACACACATATGACCATAATAGTTGGATCCTATGCCTACAACCAAAGAGTTAACCTACGCATATCCTACTATTATCGGGCACATATAATATATGAAAAGTGCATAAAAGTAACCGAATCCTAAACACACAAAATCGGAAACCGTGGCTCCGATACCACTTGAAGGAAGGAAACTTCGCTTCCCACTTCAACTCGGTCGCTTGTTCATGGCGATCCCTTCTACGTCCCCGGATAAAAAAATTTATCCTTGACAAGAGGGATTACCCAAGCAACCGTTTCATCGTCGTGCTATTCGATTAGAGTAGTCACTTGAACAAACTTGTTGTTCAAGACACCAACCTCTATTCTACGAATAACCGTGGAATAGACGATGTATGGATCACCAAATTTTGTGTTTATATTCGGGGTCAAAGTTATTTTATCCATAAAAACAGAATACTACATGCATATATAATTGAAAAATAATTATAGACATGTTACAAAAGAGAATAGACAATTAATATACCTCTCGATCTTCTATTGTATGTCCTTCCTCCTTTTGGACGTCGTGTGGGCGACGATCTACCAAAAGTTAAAGCTCCTAGATCACCAATCTTCCTTCCTTGCTCGCTCTAAACAAGAGGAAGAATAAGAAACAAAACACTTCTCCTTCTTTAAACCAACCACCAAGCTCCAAGCTTGGTACTTGCCGCCGGCACAGAAGGAGATCAAACAGAGTGAACGCCGGCCAATACTCTAAGGGAAGAGACCTTAGACTTCTTTCCATCGGCCAAGGAGAGGAGAAGAACTTGATTTGGATGCCGGCCAAGGGAGGGAAGAAGGAGATGGGCACCGGCCACCAAGGAAGAAGAAGAAGAAAGAAAATAATTTCCTTATTTGGTGCCACCCAAGCCTTCAAACCCTAAGCCTCCCAAACCCTAATCCTATCTCAATTGGAATTCCTTGTTGCCGCCCACCCTAAAGCCTCCTTTTATAGAGTTAGGGATAAGCCTTGTTTTAATCTCCACCCTTGGTTCTAGGGATTTAATCTCAACCGTCGAATCTAGAGATTTAATCTCAACCGTCGGTTCTAGAGATTTAATCTCTACCTTTGGATCTAGAGTTTTGTTTTCATCCATTGGATCTAGGCTTCATGAGGTATTAATAGGCTACAATAGAGACCATGAGGAGGAGTTGGATCTTGGCCACCCAATGGATCAAGCCCACATAAAGTCCTATCCATTAATGATAATCCAATCCACTAAAGGATTATCATTGATCTACCTCACCAACCCCCATAAGTTAATATGAGCTCCATATATTATTTGTACATTTTCTCCCCGTGTTTAAGATCTCGAATATCCGTCGATTAATTAATTTACTGACCATTAATTAATCAACATCTAACTCCATGAGTAGTACCACTCAACCTTTTCATCATGCTGAACCAAGTCCACCTGCAGAGTTTACCTGATGAACCTTATGATCTCCTCAAGGGGACATCATCATCCTAATATATAGGACATGATTTTCTCCTATAATCAATGACACACCATATAAATAATATCATTTCCCAACTTACCGAGCCTATCGATTTAATCTATAAATCTCGCCCATTGGTAAATCAAAGAAATGAATACTAAGTATATGTGCCCGTTATTATATCGGGATTAAGAGTATGTACAATATAATATCTGAGGTCCGATTCGATTATGTAGTCAGCAATAAATTGAATCACCTCTAAGTTGGTCCTGCTCAATACACACAAAGTGTACTAGTGTGATTCTATGGTCAAGACAAATCAATACCAAATCACACTATAACCATACCAATGGTTTGTCCAAAACCATCTCGGTTGTGAGCCTATACTTATACTTTACAAGGAGTTGATAACATGATCTCCCGTGTGACACCACACACCATGTTATCTACAATGTAATGTATTAGACAATATGCATCACCATAAATATGAAAACAATGATAATGTGATTCTTATTTCAAAATAAAGATGTTCATACAAAAGATAGACTTTTCAGTATACATCCCAACAGGATCAAGTGGTTAAGTTAACTATTTGGGTTTTGCTCTATTGTGTGATGTGAATTTGGTGTATGAATTGGAGATTTGGTTGTGATAGAGAAACTGAAGGGTGAGTTTCATTATCTTTATGATACTTGTTAGATGATTGATGTTGGTGAATAGGATGATGTATGGAGGAGTTGGAGGTGTTTGGTGGTTGTGTTGCTATGTTCAGCATGGATGAATATCAATTTGGGAATGGCTCTGTCATGGTGGTAAAAAGGGGCTGTGAATGGTTGGATGTGATATCTCCACTTGAGATCAAGAAGTTGTGCAAGTGTAGATAAGGTTGGTAAGTTCATATATGGGTGGTTTTAAATGCATAATAGGTTGTTAAGTGGCCTAATGGTTGATAGGGATTAATGTGAAGGCTTGATTAGGTTAATTGGATAAATAGATTAATCTAGTTGATCGAGATACGAAGTCGATATATGATTCAATTAGATCATTCGTTGTATGCTTGCACTTAACCATAATGTTTGATATGTGCAGGATGTGGTTACGAGGCAGGTCTATAGGCGTGAAGATATTATTGCAAAAAGCTTCACGACAGGTGGGTAATATTTCCTACCCTAGTCAGGTAGTAGCTAAACCCTGATGCATGAGATTGCATATTGTTGTCAGTTAGATCTTGACTCCACTCTAATTTTTTTGTTGCTTGATACTTGCCTTTGCACTTAAATGCTCTATCATTGTTGTTATCTATTCATTCATCGTTGTTATGAATTATAGAACTAATGGCAAGTTGACCTATAGTGGTTTACCTATGTGTACGTAGCTAAATTCGATTGTAGATCCGAATTGTGCAATTTAGACAATTCATCCCGGGGATGAGTGATGACCTAGATGTAGAGTTGATTGTCATATTACATTCCTTACGTGGTATGACGGTTATGGATCACATATCCATTTTGGATCATGTGTTTATTGTTAAGATCTTTGTAACGGCTAGAGGGGGGTAAATAGCGGTTAACCATTTGTAGATGGAATTCGATCTCGTTCGTGTCTACAATTTCGTTAGCGCAGCGGAATATAAATAATGATAACAATAACGAAATAGACAATTACAAACGAACACAAGGATATAACGTGGTTCGGAACCGCACGATTCCTACTCCACGGATCTAGCTCTAGTGATGCGCACACAACCACTAATAAACACTCCTTCTCGGAATAATCCGGAGGCGGAGAAACCTCGTACAATAATGATTACAACAATAATCAAATGAATACAAGCAAATACAATGAAATACAAATGCAAGTAAAGGAAAAACACTTTATAAGAGCTTTGGATTGCTTGATCTTTGATTGCCTTGAACTAGCTTTGAAGGACTGGAAAGCACCAACTTCCCCCTTCAATTTCGCTCAAGAGAATCGCTATCTTTTCCTCCATCACGAGTTCCTTTTATAGCTTCAACCTGTACTGGAAAAGGTCGATCTGTCGACTGATCGGGACCATCAGTCGACTGATAACACTGTTGCTGTGAGACAACGGTGTAATTCACGCTGGAAAAATCCAACGGCTAGGACATCAGTCGACTGATCATGAGCATTAGTCGACTGATGAGCCATCACTCGACTGCTCGTCGCAGCGGTCGAGTGAGACTCTATTCTGTGGCCAAAAATTCGAGCACCCGATCGATCACGATCGATCGGCCGATCGCTGAGCAATCACCGATCGCCCACCTCGCATCGCTAGACCACTTCGCATGATCAAACCCTAGTTGACTTGGTCCAGTCGACTGCCACATGACACCAGTCGACTGGCACACCTCAACATGAGGTTTTAGCCCAAGTATGGTGCCCCCATACTTGTTAGACCACCCTTAGCCTAGACCTAAGCCTTCTAGCCACCTCCATCAGCCTCACGCCTCTCAGATCCCTCCAAGTCATCCATGACTTGTTCATCCATCGCGTTAGCCTTCAGGTGCTTCCATCGGCTATGTCATGCTAACGGTGTCTACACCGCCAAGGCACATTGGACTTACGCCGCCAAGACTCTGCTTGGACTTTATGCCGCCAACTATTGGACTTATGCTGCCAAGACTCCCGCTTGGACTTTACGCATCCAATATCAAACCCCTTGGACTTCTCATGCCAAGACTCAAGCTTGGACTTTCCCTTGCCAACCCATGTTGGACTTTTACATTCCCAAGACCCATGCTTGGACTTTTCATGTGCCAAGTGTCCCACTTGGACTTTTCATGCCAAGTACTCAAGACTTGGACTTTACCAAATGCCAAGTGTTCAACTTGGACTTCCCATGCCAAGTACCCATGACTTGGACTTTACCTTAACAATTTCATTGTCATATATTTTTGTCGAACATCAAAACATCATTCGAGTCAAACTCGAGTTCTGGTCAATCGTGACCTGGGCCGATTGCACCAACAATCTCCCCCTTTTTGATGTTTGACAAAAACCAAACCGTTTGAGTTAGATGGCTAACTCAAGTCTCTTACCAATTATTCTAAATTGGTGATCTCAAATATCAAACAAATTCTCCCCCTTTTTGACATACATCAAAAGGTTATCTCTCCAAGGAGGTCAATGTCTCATGGCCCAATGAGATCTTACAATATCCCCCTTTGTCCAAAAATACCTAGGATGCCTACTATTTTCTTAGTGATAAGTCCCATATCACTCAAGAGAGGAAATCCTATACACTCTCCCAATTTCCAAATTGGGTTTCTAAAAATCCATCAATTTTCCAAATTGATAACATTTTCTCCTTGGATACCTCCCCCTAAAGGCTTGCTCCCCCTTGACCATTGCGCCAACAATGTCCTGGGGAAGTCCCTAAGCTAATAGGAACTCTAAATCATCAAAGTTAAGGTTAGAAATTCAACATTGAACTTTCTAATACCTTAAAATTGATACAAACCCTAAACACCTCTCCTAATCCATATCCAATGGATTTTCACCCTTCATCATGCTTCCCAAAGCATATCCTAGGATTAGTGGAGGTTAAGCAACTTTAAGAAATCGAGCTATCGATCGACTCTGTCGACTACGATCATGATGTGTCCATCGATCGGCACGCAACGATTGAGTGACAACTATATTCTGATCGAGTCAACCATTGCCATCGATCATTTGCATTGTAGAGGCATCGTGATAACAAAACGATTTTGAAAATCGACTCGACTTTTAGAAATTCATAAGTAACTCTACGTAAATCAAAAAAATCATGAAACTTGATACGTATATTACTTATCACACATACAACTAGTGAAAAATTTTGGAAAAATATTTTTACCATTGAAATAGGAGATTGGTACAAAGTTCAAAACTATTAAAAACTTTAAAGTTTTTGATCCACTTTGTATCAACTTCTACAATGATGATGGCTATCAAAAGATAGATTTCACCAAGGTTTTCTAACTAGATTTTAAAATGATTTTGAAAACCTATTTTGAACCATAATTTATTGGCTAAATATACATAACTTGTATATTAGCTTTCCTTATGATTCTTGGTGATAATTAAAATAAGTTTGAGTTCATCTAGATGCACTACCTATGCACCTTGAACCTAACTTATTATCCTAGCATCTCACATGTATCTACGGTGTATAAATACACATATATGTCAATGTGATGTGAGATGTGGGTTTTGATTTATTTTATCTAGGGTTTCATGCATTTCCTAGGCAACCCTACTTGATTTCCTTATAAATGAGACTTCAAGTCATGCCATTTTCCTTAAATCAATGTTCAATCAAATTAATGCATGAAATGATCATGGCATAGTGATAGCAAAATAAGAACATGACCAATGATCATGATGTCATGGCATATGATGAAATTTAAGAACACATGACATCTAAAATAATCCTAAACAATGACATGACATGTTATATGATAAAATGCAATTTCACGTCATGATATAGCAACTTTCATAAGCCAACACAATAATACAAATACTCATCCAAACACACAAGATTATCACAAACAGAAATTTCATTTAATCTAAAAGATTTTAGTCTTTTACATTCAAAATGAAGATTGGATATGCTCAATCTCACTACAAAAACTGAAAACCAAAGAAAATCTAGCATCCTCTATATCTAGTCGTCTGCAGGAGGTGGCGGTGGAGGAGGCTGCTGACTCAACGTCCAGGCCCGCATCATCTCAAACATATCGAGCTGACGCTGCTCGATGCGGCTCTGGGACTCCTCCATCCGATCAAGACGTGCACCGAAAGATGCTTGGCCTGCTAAGATCTCTGACAGCCTAGAGTCAATCGTCTGCTGATAGTCCTAGAATCTGGACTCCAACTGGCCACGACGATCTGATGGACCCGCCGCTGATGCATCTGCCGACATCTGATCATCCTCATCAGCGGCGTCTGAATCCTCATAGTCCTCTGCCGCCTCTCTGGGTACCCGAGGAGGCTCTCTGCGTGCCCTGGGTGGTGGGCGAGGCGCCAACTCCATCTGTCCAGCCCCCATCCGCAGCTTTGCTAATGAGAAGTTGCGAGTCGATATGCAATCGTACACCTCAGAGAGCGCTCTCAGAGAACCCCTGTGAATGTTGATGCCTACTGACTCTAGCCATGCGGTGATAATGTGACCATATGGCATATGCACTTTCCCTTGTACAGGGGAAATGAAATGCACTATGCAATGAAATATGTTTAGGGCAAAGTTTATGTCTAACCTATTACGCATGGCGTATAGTAGAAAGAGATGGGGAGGCCGAATCTTGGCCAGACCCCGAGTGACGATAGGAAGAAAACACCCAACAATGACCTTGTAGAGTACATTGTCAGGTGCAGATAACTCACTAATAGGGAATAAGTTCTGGGCCGGTGGACGAGGATGACCAAAAATGTGCTCATGCATGGATTCTAAAGAAATATGGTCAAATGGCTCGGGTAAAGGAGCATCAAAAGTGGGGTAAAAGATGAAGGTGTCATCCGATGGCTTACACTCGAGAAACTCCTACAGTATCGCAGGAGTGAACTCTAAATCGCGTTTTGCAACGCGAGTAGTGTAGGTAGGGCCATCGTCTACCTTCTTTAGGTTCTGATAAAATTCCTTAAGAAGGTCATTGTTAATAGGATGGGTGCATAAGACAATTTTCATGAGATGATAGTATGCAAATAAGTCCATGATATCACTCTGATGGCGATTGAAAAAGTCCCTATCGATGTACCTAACCAACATAGGTTGGTACAATCGAGATTCACCCTCGGGTGGATCATTCCTACGGGCTCTCCTATTATGAATGCAATGTAATGATATGATATGCAAGGACAATAATACATGATTAGATAAAACCAAATTACAATGGAAAGGCAAATTAGGGCTTGGGTAAGAAGAGTGTTACTTAGGTGCCATTTGGAGGTGTGACGATGGGATGCTCAGATATCATTTGAGGGTCGCACGGAAGGTCGCCGGAGGACTCAGACGCCGGAACCCTAATTGGAAACAGGGAAACAAACCCTAGAACGAGTGAACTAAGGCTTGAAATAAGTGAAAAATGCAAGAAAAGGGGCTTATCTATCAAACCTAAAAGCTTGGGCGGCTGGCACGTCCGGAAGGGTTGGTCGGAGAAGGGGATGGCGATCGGAGAGGAGAGGAAAATCGAAGGCGCGTCGCGTGAAGTTGTCGAACCCTAGCGGTTCGGCGTTATAAAATCGCGATGCAGTCGACTGATGTGCAACATCAGTTTACTGATCGCAGTTTATTAGCGGGTTTACCGAGCTGGCAGTGAACTGCTCCGGCTCAGCAATCGACTGCTGAACCTTCTGCGACGTGCTACAGTAACATCAG
This sequence comes from Wurfbainia villosa, assembly GCA_025175895.1. NCBI lineage: Eukaryota > Viridiplantae > Streptophyta > Magnoliopsida > Zingiberales > Zingiberaceae > Wurfbainia > Wurfbainia villosa. Next base: position 42,034,214 of record CM046006.1, read on the forward strand.
TCGACTGATGTGGCTCATCAGTCGACTGGTGTTGTCACCACTCGACTGATGCGCGAGCACTCGACTGATGCCCCTCAGCCTCGGTGAACAGTACCATCAGTCGACTGATGTTCAAGCAGTCGAGTCCTGGCGCCAGCACTCGACTGCTGGACGCATCGTATCGCGCTACAGTATGATCAGTCGACTGATAACTGTTGGATCGATGCGGTTCGCTAGAGGGGGGGGGGTGAATAGCGAAAAACCTTTTTCTTCGAGTTCGTATCAAAAGAATTGAGTGCAGCGGAAAAGTAAATGAAACAAAAAGAGACAAGTTTATTTTTTACTTGGTTCGTAGCCTTCGGCTACTACTCCAAGGTCCTAACGGTCCTAGACCGTGTACGGAGGGCAATTCACTAAAACACTCCTCCTCGTTGGAGGTAGGAGTTTGACGATTACAAAAAAAACTTTCGAAGCAAAATGATAGAGAGACAAACCCTCTCTTCTATTAAAGTAAAATGCAACGATAGAAAAACCTTGAGTAAAAGAATTGTAATATTGAAAACAATAACAAGGATTATACCAACAACTAAAAAGAAAGACCTTAAGCTAGGGTTGTTGGCGACGCCGTTCGTCATTGAGAGTCGCTTGAGAGTCGCGAGCACTTAGAATTAATGATGAAACCCTAGGTTTGGCCCTCCTTTTATAGCCTTTGAGCCCCTTTTCGAGAGGAACCCTAGCCAATCAAAATTGAGCACCAATCTCCTTGAAATAGGGTGATAAGCCTTGACTCCTCGAATCTGATCATTGACCATCGATCGGATGGCCATCATCGATCGTGATGGCATCGGTCAATTCGCGACCTTCAGGATCGTTTGACGCAGCGAGTCCTCCAAGCGGATCGATGCTTTGCGCAAGTCAAAATTAGCTCAACAAAAACATAATTTCGATGGTCGTTGACCATCCGATCTCGACCTAGACCATCTATAAGATGTCTTTGGTCGGATCTACGCTTAAGATTATCCCCATAAAGAGGATACGACCTCACTTACGCTCGCACACATGAGCTTACCTCGATACTTACGTGTCGCTTTTGCTTCCGGCCTTCCACTTGATTCCTTCGGCTCCCTCCGAAGTCACTCAAGTGTCGCCCGACCACCGCGGCTTCCTCCGGGTGTCGCTAGCCTTCAGCTCACTATAGAAATCTTCGCACACTCGATTCAGCTCGTGAGAAAACGATATGATCTTAACTTTGTATCGTTTGCTATAATCAAAACTCAGGTTCGACTTAGGTGCCTACTGCACCAACAATCTCCCCCTTTTTGATTTATGGCAAACCCGCATACAAAGTTAAGAAAAATAAATTAAGTGCATTAAGTAAAATGAGTAAGAGATATGCATGAATGAGCAGGAGTATATAAAAACTCTTTTTCAAGTGCTCCCCCTTGAGGAATCCTCCCCCTTGACCGAGGGTGAGTACTTGAGAAAGAATTTTAACTCTCCCCCTTGATATTTGCTACTAAAAAAGAATTAAGTAACCGAAATTACTTAATATTGGCCATAGTATTTAAAATAAGTTTTAAGTTAAGAAATCAAAAAAATTGATTTCTTAACCTTGGCCTTTACTTCCATTTTGTTAACAAGTTAAAGTTAAGTAAATTACTTTTTGTTAACAAGTTAACTAAAAGTTAAGTAAATTATTTTCTGTTAACAAGTTAACTAAATGTGTTAAAGTTTGAGTAAGCCTTAAAAAAAATATTGATCCCTTAACTTTGGCCTTTTTCTCCCCCTTTTGCCATATATCGAAAAGAGTGAGGGTGTGTGTGGAAAAAAAATAAGTTTTAATTTTTAAAGTCTAAGCATGTTCCACATTATATCGAAAATAATTTCATCTATAAAATGTTCGACTCATATTTGGCTTGATTGATATGAAAGATCAATCAGTCCTGGTCAGAGTCGGTTAGTATGTATGATTATACTCCGTGGTTCATAGCGATGCACTAGCTCTACATCTGGAACCAGGAGTAAGGTCCTAACATCTCATGCCCATCTACGTGGCTAAGTACACAAACACATTAGTCCTATGTGTTGTGAGATGTACTGGCTCCTTAAATCTATAGGTGCATGATATCTAAGGTATGTCCTATGCTAGTTCCATGAAATTAAAGAAATAGTAGTAAGAACATATAATTTGCAAGTACCTATTCTATTACGCACATGCCCAATTTTTGTCTTAATAGACTAAATTCGGCTTCGGGTAGGGGTTTAGCAAATAGGTCTGCCAAGTAAGACTTCGATTCGACGTATTCGAGTTGTATGGCTCCGTTGGCCACATGTTCTCGAATGAAATGGTGTTTGACCTCTATATGTTTGGTCCTAGAGTGACATATCGGATTCTTTGTAAGATTAATTGAACTAATGTTATCTACGTGAAGTTTAGTATTCGTAAAGTCTAACTTAAAGTCGCGGAGAGTGTGCTTCATCTAAAGAAGCTGCGTGACACACTCACCCATCGCGATGTATTCAGCTTCGGTGGTAGATAAAGCAACACAGTGTTGCTTCCTACTGCACCAACTCACTAGACTCGAGCCGAGTAGTTGACAACAACCACTCGTGCTCTTTCTATCGAGTTTACTACCGGCATAATCCGAATCGGAGTAGCCGATTAGTTCGAACTCCGTAGATCTAGGGTACCAAATACCAACGTTAAGTGTACCCTTAAGATATCTAAGGATACGCTTAACTAGGGTTAGGTGAGACTCCTTAGCACAGGTTTGAAACCTGGCGCACATACTTACTGCGAATAGGATGTCGGGTTGACTCGCAGTTAAGTATAGAAGACTTCCTATCGCGCTCCTATAGTACTTTAAGTCAATGGACTTACTTTCTGGGTCTTCTCCTATGTTAACATTAATCGCCATTGGGGTGTTTATTATCTTAGCGTCTTGCATTCCAAATCTTTTAATTAACTCCTTAGTGTATTTCTGTTGATATAGGTTATACCATCCTTAGTTTGTTTAATTTGTAGTCTTAAAAAGAAACTTAACTCACCTACCAAGTTCATTTCGAACTCACTTTCCATGAGCGAAACGAACTCGTTTAGTAAGGCTGAGTTAGAGGTTTCAAAAATTATATCATCTACGTAAATTTGAGCTATGAATATTTCTTTACCTAAGGTTTTTACGAAGAGAGTTGGGTCAACTAAGCCTTGGTTAAACCCTTTTGACTTAAGATGGATTGAAAGTCTCTCGTACCAAGCTCGAGGAGCTTGTTTAAGTCCATAGAGAGCTTTCTTAAGTTTTAGAACATGATCGGGTTTATCTAGATTTTCGAATCCGGGGGGTTGGCTAACATAAACTTCTTCTTTAATGTATCCATTTAGGAATGCCGACTTAACATCCATTTGAAACAGCTTAAATCCTCGATGTGCAGCATAAGCTAGCAACATTCGAATGGATTCGAGTCTAGCTACTGGGGCATAGGTTTCATCATAATCTAAGCCTTCGACTTGACTAAACCCTTTGGCGACTAACCTAGCCTTGTTTCTAACTACTTCACCTTTATCATCAAGCTTATTTCGAAACACCCACCTTGTTCCAATTATCGTTTTGTCTTTAGGTGGTGGTACTAATTCCCACACTTCATTCCTAGTAAATTGAGCTAGCTCTTCTTGCATTGCAATAATCCAATCGGGATCAAGAAGAGCTTGTTCAATTGATTTGGGTTATATCTTTGAAATTAAGGAAATTTGACTAAGGTTCTTATAGGATGCTCTAGTTCGAACTCCTAGATTAGGATCTCCTATCACTTGATCGATAGGGTGGTTAGTCTGAATCCTAGATTGGGTTGGGTTTGTGTCACCTAATGCTTGATCAATGGGGTGACTTGGTTGAACACTAGTTTGACTCGGATCACTTGTCACTTGGTCGACAAGAGAAGCTGGTTGATGTGGATTAGACTCGATCTCAGGGTCGGACACGAGTTTGGTATCAGTGGGCTCAACACTTGGGGTACTTAAGGGTTTTGTAGGTTCGGGTACTTCATCGAACACTAAATTAATAGTCTCTTCGACTTTAAGGGTATCGTGGTTATATACCCTATAGGCCCTACTCGTGGTTGAGTATCCTAAGAAGATTCCGGTGGAGGTTTTGGATTTGAATTTCCCTAGGTGGTTCTTGGTGTTTAAGATATGTACCTTACATCCAAATATCCTAAAGTACTTGATGTTGGGAACTTTATTGTGATAAATCTCGTAGGAGGTCTTAAGGTGCCTCTTTACCATAAGGATCCTATTCTGGACATAGCAAGCCGTGCTAACGGCTTCTGCCCAAAACCTATCAGGTAGGTCGTATTCATTCAACATGGTCCTAGCGGCTTCTTGTAGAGTTCGGTTTTTCCGCTCCACTAGGCCATTTTGTTGAGGGGTCCTAGGGCAAGAGAATTCATGGTGGTATCCATTTAGGTTACAGAAGTCGGTGAACCTTTGATTTTCGAATTCACCACCATGATCGCTTCTAAGTCTTTTAACCTTAAGGTTTTTTTGATTCTCGATTAATTTGAATAGATTGATTAATTGATCTAGGGTATCATTTTTATGTTTGATGAACCTAACCCAGGTAAACCTGGAGTAGTCGTCAATTATGACTAAGCAATATTGACTTCTATTGAGTGACTTGGCTCCATGTGAATCGAATAGATCCATATGCAGGAGCTCAAGTGCACTTGAGGTTCGTTCTTGGTTAGTTAACTTGTGTTGTGTCCTAGGTTGTTTTCCTTGTTGACAAGCATTACAGATTTTATTAACCAAATTGTTGAGGTTGGGTAAGCCTCTGACTAAACCACTCTGACTCATCTTGTGGACGAGTCTTGGGTGCGAGTGACCGAGTCGTCGGTGCCACAACCATGATTCCTCTTCCTGTGTCATAAGACATTTGGCTGAGGATTTGATTAAGTTAATTGTATAAATATTATTTGTCCTAGTTCCTTTGAGTATTGTTTTAGCTGTTTTATTTATTTTAATTACACATTCATTATCAAAAAATACGACCTTATAGTTATTGTCACATAATTGGCTTACGCTAAGCAGGTTATATTCAAAATTCTCTACAAGTAATACATTTTTAAAAACAAAATTCGAGTTAAGCTCGATATCACCTGATCCGATGATTTTGAGCTTGCCGTTATTCCCAAAGGCTACCGATCCTTGTCGTTTGAATCGAAGCTTCGTGAATTTGAGTTGATCCCCGGTCATGTGTCGGGAGCAACCGCTGTCCAACATCCATTGATCCTACACACAAGGTGGTTGGATTGGATGTTAGATTTTTTTTAAAAAAATTGGTTGTAAGTTGTTAAACCTAGGTCATCTCACCTGTGTCTATATGATCAAGCATGTTATACTTATGTGGTTTTTGTGAGATGACTTCCAATTAAGTTGATTAAGTGGATTTAGGTTCAAGTAATTTTATGTTAGATTTGGATTTGACCCTAGGCTTGTCAAGTTTACCTTTTCAAGATCATGGCTTCCAGGTCGTGGCGAGGCGCAGAGGCCTTCTTTTATCGGATCATCGACCACTTCCTTAGACAAAGCCATTTTCAAGAAAATGATGACTTGACTCACCTAAGACTATTTCCTAGTCTAACTGGTTATTTTTGAAAAGAGGCTCCCCGAGGCTCAATCTTTTCGAAGGATTTTAGTTGGTTATTTGAAAAGAGGCTCCCCGAGGCTCAATCTTTTCGAATGATTTTAGTTGATTTTGTACGTGTTCTAAGTGAGTTCACAAGTTAAAAAAAAACTAAGCATGCAATTTCTAAGCTAAAGCACAAACATAGTGAGTTCACAAGTTTAACAAAAACATGCAATTTCTAAGTTAAAGCACAAACATGTTTTGTACTGGCTCCCCCTAGACAGTTAAATCGATTCGGTCTATCCACATAGTGGATTTGGTCCTTGGGAACCCAGTACGGGTTGGATCCTAGAGTTGAAATCAAAAAGTTCTTAGGGACCCATGCTTGGACATGTTTCCTATGTCGACTTACAATCGACATATATGACCTATTAGTCATGTTTGAGTTAAACCCTAGTCCAGCCTTGTTGTACACGACCCTTTGAGATCCAAGTAGGAGGTCAAGTCCTTTGGATCCCGAAGCGAACCTTTCCAACGTATTCCTAAGATCTTCAACTTGACTTTTCAAGAGAGAGTTCTCAACTTCGAGTTTTTCAACCCGAGTTGAGTCCTTCTCTTGAACTCGACTAGTCGAAGAGGTTAGGGAGACCTCGTGTTTGAGGAGTTTAACTTCCTCAACCAGGGTCTCGACCTTGGACTCGGACTTAGCTAACTTCCTAGACAAAAACCTAACCGTATTATGTAAAGTATTAAATAAAGTTCGACTTACTTTAAGGGTATCTTTTGAACCGGATGCGTATCCGTGGCTTGAATTGAAGGTAGCTTCGTAGTCCAAGTCATCCTCAGGTTCTGACTCAAGTTCAGGTTCGGTCTCCGTGTTTGACTCAATCGATTTCGCCATGAAGACGTGGTCTTCGTCTTCTTCGGATGACGCTTCTTCCCATGTCGCGTTGAGGGCCTTCTTGTGCTTAGGTGCTTGGTGGTTGAGCTTGGGGCACTCGGACTTGATATGTCTAAGCCTGTTACACTCATAACACCTAATATTAGAACTTTTAGGCTTACCTTGGTTGGATCGAGTCGTGGTTCGCTTTCGTCCCTTGGCTATCCTTCGAGCTAGGTTCGTTAGTTCGACAGTCAACTCCGAGTCAACTTCTTCTTCGGATTCGTCTTCCTCCTCGGTTGGTGGTGGCTTGCTTGCGATTTTCTTCTTCTTTGAACCTGCAAACAAGGCTATACCCCTCTCAGGTTCCGAGTTGGACTGCTCATGTAATTCGAAATCAGAAAATAATTCGTCTATTCTAACTTTAGAAAGGTCCTTGGAAACCTTGTAGGCGTCGACCATGGATGCCCACAAGGTAGTCCTCGGAAAAGAGTTTAGAACATACCTTATAAGGTCGCGGTTTTCGACCTTTTGCCCGATTGCGTGTAGGTTGTTGACGATGTCCTGGACGCGGGCGTGCAATTGTGTTGCCGTCTCGTGTTCCTGCATTTTTAGTGTGTAAAATTTATTGAACAACAAATCATGTTTGCAAACCTTAGCTTGATCCGATCCTTCGTGTAACTCGATCAGCCTCGTCCAAAGATCTCTTGCGCTGATGAAGGGTCCGACTCGGTTCAGCTCCTCTTTGGATAGCCCGCACTGCAGGATTTGAGTCACCTTTGCATCTGCCTCGACTTGTCGTTTAGTGGCAATGGACCACTGATTGTAATCCAAGGATTCACCTTCTTCATTAGTAGGAAGGGTGAACCCGGTTTGGATCACAATCCACATCTCTATTTGGGTTTTTAGGAAGCACTCCATCCGACCTTTCCAGTAACGAAAATCGTCACCGTTATAAAATGGTGGTCGGACGGTGCTAAAACCCTCGAGATGGGCCATTAACACGAAAGACAAAAAGAGAGGAAGACGAAAAAACTAGCAACGACAAAAAAACACAAAAACAGGTACCAAGACTCGCGTCTTGGATTAGTAGTGCGGGAGAAAAACCTAACAAAGTGAAATAAATAATAAAAAAAAGAATTAAAAGAAAAATAAATCTGTAAAAATGGCTAGATTGGTGGTTTCACCAAATCTTAGCAACCCCCGGCTCTGATACCAATTGTTGGATCGATGCGGTTCGCTAGAGGGGGGGGGTGAATAGCGAAAAACCTTTTTCTTCGAGTTCATATCAAAAGAATTGAGTGCAGCAGAAAAGTAAATGAAACAAAAAGAGACAAGTTTATTTTTTACTTGGTTCGTAGCCTTCGGCTACTACTCCAAGGCCCTAACGGTCCTAGACCGTGTATGTGTTGGGTTTCCGGCACCGCGGTGTGTGTGTGTTCGATCATGTTTCGTAAACATGTGCACAGCGGAAGCAACAAAAATAATAAATACTCCTATTTATTACAACACACACAACACACGCATGCTATTACAACAAGTGTAGACATAACCGTAAATTAAAATTTGCAATAAAAGGAAAATAAAACTACGTTATACCTTCCGTATGACGTGTAGCGGGAACGGCATCAACCGGAACGATCCTCGTAAGAATCGTCTCTATCCGTATCCACGCCGAGCTCCTCGGGATGACTTCGCTAAGTCACGAGCTTCGTCTTCGTACGGGTTACTAGCCTCGTGTTGAAGACGACGTGATCGAGAGATGATCACAATCCGAATCCAAATTCAGACCTAAAAACAAGTCCTCAAGACTTGCTTCTCCGGAGAGGTATTCGTCAACCGATTGACGAATCCTTCGTCCTCCACCTCAGAGGATTACCGGAGATCAAATCCCCGGTATGTTAGCCGCTGTCGGAGCCCTAACCGTCGTCTAAACGACGCTCCGACGAGAGGAGAAGAAGCTGTCCAGAAAACTGGACAGCTTGGTGGAGGAGATAGGCGCCGGCCAACAAAGGAAGCCAAGTGCTTACCTTGATGCCAAACCTAAGGAGGATCGCCGGAACTCTTCCGGCAGCAGCTCGACGCCGGAGAGGAGGAAGGAAGCTACGGGCGCTTTGGATGGTTGGATGAGCGTACTAAGATTAGGTTTAGGGTTAGGGTTTAATCCCTATTTTATAGAGAACTAATTCTCTTAGTGGTTAATGGATCATATCCATAAAGCCCGTTAACCCGCTCCATTAAGATAAGTTAAAATAAACCAAACCATGATGGTTTATTTTAAGTTAAAACGAACCGAACCAACCTTTGGTTCATTCGTTTAATATAAACCAAACCCTTTGGTTTATTCTCATCCATTGGATTAGAACCAAACCATTTTGGTCCATCCATTATGTCTTCATAAGACACGGCCCATCCACGCTTCCATTGCGACTGAAACAATTTCATGCTCGCTTTATGTTTGGTCCAACCAAACATAGTTTCTCTCGGTTTGAGAATCCCATTCTCAAGCTCGTTTTAAATCCTTTGGATTACACTCGTTGTGCGTGTGACCAAATAGGTTCTCGGTTTATGTTGGCCGTCTATAATTAACCATTAATTATAGAACGATCATGAGTGGCACCTAGTAGTACATCATGATCCCCAATTAACCGAAAAAGATCAGCGGTTGATCGAACTATTTACGAAACCCTTCATAGCTTGAATGTGCCCCATTCCCTTCACTCATCTTATACCCACTTGGTTGAGGACATGGTCTATTGTGTCGGTCCCCACTAGGTGACTACGTCACACCTAGCCCAAGTATCATTTCCTCGTCCTACGGATTCTAGTTACTCCACATGTATCGAAGAGTACCTTACTCTAAACATGTAATGCTTTGGCCAAAGACTTTAGTAACAATCCGACGAGAGGCCATAGGTATACATCTCCTCGCAAGGAGTGGTGAATCCTTTATAGGCTATTCAAACACCTTCGATCACTTCGACTTATACCCAATCATCCCGGGTCCACATCTCCTCGGAGATGTTTGCTTAAGATGTCAAAGCATAAGTCTCTATGATCAAGATGACTTGAATCGCAAGTCGAAGAACATCGCACTTAAGCCCGCGTAAGAACTTCATTGACATATCTATATATGCAGAAAACCATATGAAGTCTTACGGTTGGTCACTCCAATGAACTAGTTACCATAACTAGCATCCACGATTAACTCCGGACATCACTATGTCTCCAGCCAGTGAGAATCAGCTGCTTGGATACACCAAGGAGTATACCTCGTGCTAGTCTCGACAGAATTGATGGTGTCCAAATCCATCAATTCATTGACTAGGGATAATTCCGATACATCACAATTATACATGTAGAGATACTCACTAGTTGTGATCCAATCACAAATTCTCTCATGCTGTGAATCGTATCGTGGACATTCAGTAAATGAGTTTAAGATCCAATCAAATACATAAAACATGTATACTCAAATAGTGAATCTTCATTTATCATATAAATGGTTCATACATAAGGCGATTGCCTTAGGACATCTCTCATATATTACTAACAGACTCCCACTTGGCCTAATGCCAATCGCTACGGTATCCAATACCATAAGCACCAACATGACCCTCAAACTTACTTTGAGGTAATGCTTTAGTCAAAGGATCCGCTAAGTTCCTTTCAGTGGGAATTTTCTCGATTTGTATTTCGTTCCTACTGATGATCTCTCTGATAAGATGTTAGCGGCGAAGCACATGTTTGGATCATTGATGAGACCACATCAAGTTCAGAGATGAACTTCTTGATCCAAACCGCTTCCTTTGCTGCTTCCAAAGCTGCAACGTATTCTGCTTTAGTGGCAGAATCCGCTATAGTGTCAAGCTTGGAACATTTCCAACTTATTGCGCCTCCATTCTAGGTGAATACATACCCAGACTAAGACATGGAATCATCCTTGTCTGTATGGATCTGGCATCCGTATACCCACGTATCACCATGTACCCTTCTCCATATATTAGGAACACATCCTTAGTTCTTCTCAAGTATTTAAGGATCGTCTTAACAGCCGCCCAATGATCCATTCCTGGATCGGACTGGTATCTGCTCGTGACACTCAGAGCATACGATACATTGGGCCTCGTACATAACATAGCAAACATGATAGATCCTATTGCGGATGCATAGGGAATCTTACTTATGCAAATCCTCTCGTCTTCTGTGCGCGGACACATAGACTTCGAAAGGTGTACCCCATGCCTGATGGGCAGATAACCTTTCTTGGATTCCGACATGCTAAACCTCTTTAGCACTCGGTCTATATATGTAGACTGCGAAAGACCAAGCAACCGTTTCGATCTATCTCTATAGATCTTAATCCCAAGGATGTAGGTTGCTTCTCCCAGGTCTTTCATGGAGAATGTCTTGGATAACCAAACCTTAACTGACTGTAAGATGGACACATCGTTTCCTATAAGTAATATGTCATCGACATACAATACTAGGAACACGACTGCACTCCCACTAACCTTCTTGTACACACAAGGTTCGTCTGGATTTTGTGAGAAATCAAACTTTTTGATCGTCTCATCAAAACGGATATTCCGACTCTGGATGCTTGCTTCAATCCATAAATGGATCGTCGATTTGCATACCTTGGTTTTATCAAGATGTGAAACCCTCGGTGTATCATATACCGTCCTCGGCGAGTTTCCATTAAGGAAAAGCTGTTTTCACATCTATCGCCATATCTCATAATCATAATGAGCCGCTATGGCGGGAGCATCCGAATGGATTTAAGCATAGCTACGGCGAATAGGTTTCGTCATAATCAACACCTTGTTTTTGGCGATATCCTTTCGCCACCAATCTAACCTTATAGGTAATCACATTACCATCCATGTCGGTTTTCTTCTTGAAAACCACTTGCACCCTATAGGCTTTATGCCTTTGGGTGGGTCAACCAAGTTCGAACTTGGTTTTTCGTACATGGAATCCATTTCGACTTCATGGCACCAAGCCACTTATCCCTTCTGAACTTGTCGGCACTTCTTCATAAGCTGTAGGCTCCTCATCATCAATGAGTAACACGTCGTTCGATTCACTTACGAAATCCATATCTCTTAGGAATGTTGCGTGTTCTACGGATCTACGAAGATGTGGTGTTACAATAAGTCGAGTAGATTGCTCATCACTATGAGTTGTCGGTGTTGTGCTCACCGGTATCTCATTAATGTCTATTTGAGTCTCTCGAGCCTCCTCAAGCTCGGCGACACTCCCCTTTGTTTTCTTGCAAGAGAAACTCTTTCTCTAGAAACACGGCATGCCTTGAAACAAACACCTTTTGTTCCACGGGATGATAGAATTGGTAACCCCTTGTTTCCTTAGGGTATCAACAAATAGACATTTATCGGACTTAGCATCCAATTTATACGTCTGATCCGCTTCACATAAGCGGACAACCCCATATCTTCAAGTAAGATACATGAGGTTTCTTACTATTCCATATCTCATATGGAGTAGTTGAGACTACCTTGGTAGGCATTACATTTTAACAAATAAGCAAGTATGCAAGTGCATAGCCCCAAAGGACTTGGGAAGAGTCGCATGATTCATCATTGACTGACCATGTCCAACAAGGTCGATTCGCCTCTCGGATACACCATTATCTTTGTGGTGTATAGGGTGAGTCCATTGAGACAATATGTCATTGTCTCTTAGATAATCAAGAAACTCTTGACTTAAGTATTCACCACCTCGATCCGATCAGTATTTTAATACTCTTGTCATGTTGTTTCTCTACTTCATTTCTGAATTCTTTGAACCTTTCAAAGGCTTGGACTTGTGTTTCATCAAGAACACATACCCAAACCGTGAGTGATCATCGGTGAAGGTAATGAAGTAGCTATAGCCTCCTAAAGCTTGAGTTGACATAGGTCCACATACATCGGTATGTATTAGACCTAGTAACTCTCCCACTCGTTCACCTTTTCCAGCAAAAGGTAACTTTAGTCATCTTGCCTTTTAAGCATGATTCGCATGTATCGTATGAATCCAATTCAAACGATTCCAGAATTCCACATCGGTGTAATTCGGACATGCGTTTCTTGCTTATATGGCCAAGACGACAATGCCACATATAGGAGTCTATGTGATTATCGCTGAAACACGCGTATTGCTGCAACCGATATTGAAATCGTCCTTTGGATACGTCCAACGTATAAACACCATTGCTTAAAGTTCCAATCCCATAAAGAACTCCATTCAAAGTTATGTAACAACAATTGTTACTAAAAGTCAAATGGAACCCATTTCTATTTAGACAAGAAATAGAAATGATGTTCTTTATCAGAAGGAACATAAAAGCAATTGTCGTTCTAAGACAAGTCCTACAGAGTTCCAACAAATACGTTCCGATGGCGAGTGCGACGTGCTCCATTCCCAACACGTAAATTTGACTCTCCCTTTATGAGTCTTCTTCTATTCCTTAGCCCATGTATGTCATTACATATATGTGAGCCACACCCAGTATCAAATACCCAAGTGTCTGAGGAAATAGAATGACAATCAATAAAGAAGATTTCTGAAGAAGATGGGGCATACGATGCCTTATCCTTCTTCACGAACTCAAGATAAATCTTGCACTTTCTTCACAAATGGCTCTCCTTGCCATAATGATGGCAAGTTTCCTTTTGTGCTAGTTCTACCTTCTTAGCCTTTCTCTTCTTTCCCTTCTGCTGTTCCTTTGACTTCCTCTTAGAACCTTTCTTCGAGGAATCAACTAACAGCACCGTCCCCTGCTCATGCTTCTCAGAAGACTCCACAGTCTTCAGCATATTGAGCAGTACCACAGATGAACCTCCTAGCATCTCAGAGGTGAAGAGGAGCTTTGAGACTTCGAACCTTTCGAATCTCACTTGCTCATCAACCAACTCACAAAAATGAAGGACTACGATATGAGCATCCATATGCTCATGCTGCTTTCGTAGCTTGGGTTCCATCGTGGCTAGCATGATGCAACTCATTTGTTCAGAATCACTCACATGTTTCTGATAGGCCAACAATTGGTCCAGAGTTGCATCATCACTATGACGGGCGGGAAGAGGCGCTTCGAGGACATTTGCAAGCTTTTCAACCTTGAGAACAATTCTCAAGTTTCTAAGCTAGTCCAAGAAGTTCGGCCCAGTCAATTTATTTGAATCCAAAATGGAACGCAAATTCAAACACATCATGATCAATTTATTGACCTAGAAATACAAAACGAGCATATATGAGAAAACGATTTAAAATGCATCAATATACATTTATAAATCCCATTCATTTTTCGAATTTCAAAAACCTCAAAATCACTTCGGGAGATTGTAGGTCCATCTCCGAATGGGCTGATATCCATCATAGTTATGAACAACCTTGGAGAGAGTCCAACAAGTCATTCATAACTACAACGGTAGGTATCATCTATACCGATTGAATATCCCGTATATGCAACTATCACAATGTGCTATCAACTAATTGAATGTTCACACATACATCGGGTTGTTAACACATTAACAAGTATGCATCATATGCATAGCACCCAACTTCACCTCCCTTTACATCGACCTTGGAGAGAGTCCAACAAGCCGATGCTCGAGTTAAAGCCAACCCATTAATCGAAATAGTTTTAATATGGTTAGAGCGCATTCAACCAATTAGCCCAGCTTGGAGAGAGTCCAACAACCAAAGCTAACGATTGACCTCTGACTCTTACCATATTAGTATTAAACTATTCCATGGTTTGAACATATTCAGGTTCGAGCCCGGCTTGGAGAGAGTCCAACAACCCAAACAAGAAACAGAACTCTGGTTCTAACCATATTAATGGAAGGTGTAGGCTTTAATATTGATTAAGGATTTTTATGTCTCATCCTCTTTGCATGCAAATAACTATTATCTACATGGCATGGCATACATGACATACATCTACATGTCACGACACGCATGGCATAATGTTATGCATCTAATGCAATTACATGGCATACAATTATGTCATGTCTATATTTCCTTATATGTCATAACTATTTATGGAAATAAAATATGTTTAAGATTTGATTCTCCAAATCAAATCATAATTAAATTAGGAAACAAATTTCCAAATCTAATCACATATTTTATTCATGGAATTATTTGATTAAGGAAAATCTATTTAGGAAACCAATTTCCTAAATCTTCAAAACTACTTATGGAAATAAAATATTTTAAAGATTTGATTTCCCAAATCAAATCAAGATTAAATTAGGAAACAAATTTCCAGAATCTAATCAAATATTTTATTTATGGAAAATATCAATTTCCATAAATACTTCCAACTTTCCAAAAGTGGAAGATTTCCATAAATACTTCTAGACTTTCCAAAATTAAAAATTTCCATAAATACTTCTAAATTTCCAAAATTTAGAAAATTTCCAGAAATACATTATGACTATCGCAAAACCAATTTTACGATTATGTCGAAACACAACCTGGGCTCTGATACCACTGTTGGGTTTCCGGCACCGCGGCGTGTGTGTGTTCGATCATGTTTCGTAAACATGTGCACAGCGGAAGCAACAAAAATAATAAATACTCCTATTTATTACAACACACACAACACACACATGCTATTACAACAAGTGTAGACATAACCGTAAATTAAAATTTGCAATAAAAGGAAAATAAAACTACGTTATACCTTCCGTATGACGTGTAGCGGGAACGGCATCAACCGGAACGATCCTCGTAAGAATCGTCTCTATCCGTATCCACGCCGAGCTCCTCGGGATGACTTCGCTAAGTCACGAGCTTCGTCTTCGTACGGGTTACTAGCCTCGTGTTGAAGACGACGTGATCGAGAGATGATCACAATCCGAATCCAAATTCGGACCTAAAAACAAGTCCTCAAGACTTGCTTCTCCGGAGAGGTATTCGTCAACCGATTGACGAATCCTTCGTCCTCCACCTCAGAGGATTACCGGAGATCAAATCCCCGGTATGTTAGCCGCTGTCGGAGCCCTAACCGTCGTCTAAACGACGCTCCGACGAGAGGAGAAGAAGCTGTCCAGAAAACTGGACAGCTTGGTGGAGGAGATAGGCGCCGGCCAACAAAGGAAGCCAAGTGCTTACCTTGATGCCAAACCTAAGGAGGATCGCCGGAACTCTTCCGGCAGCAGCTCGACGCCGGCGAGGAGGAAGGAAGCCGCCTTCTGGACGCCGGTTGGATGAGCTGTGGGCTGGGCGGCAACACAAGCTGGGCGGCAGCTCTTGATGTTGGGCGGCCACTAATTGGATTAGGTTTAGGGTTAGGGTTTAATCCCTATTTTATAGAGAACTAATTCTCTTAGTGGTTAATGGATCATATCCATAAAGCCCGTTAACCCGCTCCATTAAGATAAGTTAAAATAAACCAAACCATGATGGTTTATTTTAAGTTAAAACGAACCGAACCAACCTTTGGTTCATTCGTTTAATATAAACCAAACCCTTTGGTTTATTCTCATCCATTGGATTAGAACCAAACCATTTTGGTCCATCCATTATGTCTTCATAAGACACGGCCCATCCACGCTTCCATTGCGCCTGAAACAATTTCATGCTCGCTTTATGTTTGGTCCAACCAAACATAGTTTCTCTCGGTCTGAGAATCCCATTCTCAAGCTCGTTTTAAATCCTTTGGATTACACTCGTTGTGCGTGTGACCAAATAGGTTCTCGGTTTATGTTGGCCGTCTATAATTAACCATTAATTATAGAACGATCATGAGTGGCACCTAGTAGTACATCATGATCCCCAATTAACCGAAAAGATCAACGGTTGATCCAGAACTATTTCTGAAACCCTTCAGTAGCTTGAATGAATCGTGCCCCATTCCCTTCACTCATCTTATACCCACTTGGTTCAGGACATGGTCTATTGTGTCAGTCCCCACTAGGCTGACTACGTCACACCTAGCCCAAGTATCATTTCCTCGTCCTACGGATTCTAGTTACTCCACATGTATCGAAGAGTACCTTACTCTAAACATGTAATGCTTTGGCCAAAGACTTTAGTAACAATCCGACGAGAGGCCATAGGTATACATCTCCTCGTAAGGAGTGGTGAATCCTTTATAGGCTATTCAAACACCTTCGATCACTTCGACTTATACCCAATCATCCCGGGTCCACATCTCCTTAGAGATGTTTGCTTAAGATGTCAAAGCATAAGTCTCCATGATCAAGATGACTTGAATACAAGTCAAAGAACATCGCACTTAAGCCACAGTAAGAACTTCATTGACATATCTATATATGCAGAGAACCATATGAAGTCTTACGGTTGGTCACTCAATGAACTAGTTACCATAAGTAGCATCCACGATTAACTCCGGACATCACTATGTCTCCAGCCAGTGAGAATCAGCTGCTTGGATACACCAAGGAGTATACCTCGTGCTAGTCTCGACAGAATTGATGGTGTCCAAATCCATCAATTCATTGACTAGGGATAATTCCGATACATCACAATTATACATGTAGAGATACTCACTAGTTGTGATCCAATCACAAATTCTCTCATGCTGTGAATCGTATCGTGGACATTCAGTAAATGAGTTTAAGATCCAATCAAATACATTAAACATGTATACTCAAATAGTGAATCTTCATTTATCATATAAATGGTTCATACATAAGGCGATTGCCTTAGGACATCTCTCATATATTACTAACAGACTCCCACTTGGCCTAATGCCAATCGCTACGGTATCCAATACCATAAGCACCAACATGACCCTCAAACTTACTTTGAGGTAATGCTTTAGTCAAAGGATCCGCTAAGTTCCTTTCAGTGGGAATTTTCTCGATTTGTATTTCGTTCCTACTGATGATCTCTCTGATAAGATGATAGCGGCGAAGCACATGTTTGGATCATTGATGAGACCACATCAAGTTCAGAGATGAACTTCTTGATCCAAACCGCTTCCTTTGCTGCTTCCAAAGCTGCAACGTATTCTGCTTTAGTGGCAGAATCCGCTATAGTGTCAAGCTTGGAACATTTCCAACTTATTGCGCCTCCATTCTAGGTGAATACATACCCAGACTAAGACATGGAATCTGTTGGGAGTATGGGGAATACAATCAAAGTCCCACATTGGTAAGACATGGAAAAGATCATGTGCTTATAAGAAAAAAGATATCTCCATTGGTATGAGGCCTTTTGGGTAAAGCCCAAAAATAAAACCATGAGGGCTTAGACCCAAAGTGGACAATATCATGCCATTGTGGAGATATGTGGAGCTTATAAGCACTAACAATTGGTATCAGAGCCATGGTCCATGTCAAGCCATGAACCTCGAACGAAGGAAGTTGAGCTCCCACGTCCGGATCAAGAGAACCAGACATCAGGAAGGAAGTCTAGTTGGGTCGGGGGGACCGAACAACTGGCAGGAAGTCCTGGTGGGTTGAAGATCGGACATCAAGCAGAGAAAATCCTTCGAGGAGGGATAGGCTTGAGGGGGGGCCCAATGTGGTCCTTCGTTTGAGGGGGGGATTGTTGGGAGTATGGGGAATACAATCAAAGTCCCACATTGGTAAGACATGGAAAAGATCATGTGCTTATAAGAAAAAAGATATCTCCATTGGTATGAGGCCTTTTGGGTAAAGCCCAAAAATAAAACCATGAGGGCTTAGACCCAAAGTGGACAATATCATGCCATTGTGGAGATATGTGGAGCTTATAAGCACTAACAGAATCATCCTTGTCTGTATGGATCTGGCATCCGTATACCCACGTATCACCATGTACCCTTCTCCATATATTAGGAACACATCCTTAGTTCTTCTCAAGTATTTAAGGATCGTCTTAACAGCCGCCCAATGATCCATTCCTGGATCGGACTGGTATCTGCTCGTGACACTCAGAGCATACGATACATTGGGCCTCGTACATAACATAGCATACATGATAGATCCTATTGCGGATGCATAGGGAATCTTACTCATGAAAATCCTCTCGTCTTCTGTGCGCGGACACATAGACTTCGAAAGGTGTACCCCATGCCTGATGGGCAGATAACCTTTCTTGGATTCCGACATGCTAAACCTCTTTAGCACTCGGTCTATATATGTAGACTGCGAAAGACCAAGCAACCGTTTCGATCTATCTCTATAGATCTTAATCCCAAGGATGTAGGTTGCTTCTCCCAGGTCTTTCATGGAGAATGTCTTGGATAACCAAACCTTAACTGACTATAAGATGGACACATCGTTTCCTATAAGTAATATGTCATCGACATACAATACTAGGAACACGACTGCACTCCCACTAACCTTCTTGTACACACAAGGTTCGTCTGGATTTTGTGAGAAATCAAACTTTTTGATCGTCTCATCAAAACGGATATTCCAGCTCCTGGATGCTTGCTTCAATCCATAAATGGATCATCGCAATTTGCATACCTTGGTTTTATCAACCGATGTGAAACCCTCAGGCTGTATCATATACACGTCCTCGAGCAGGTTTCCATTAAGGAAAGCTGTTTTCACATCCATCTGCCATATCTCATAATCATAATGAGCCGCTATGGCCAGGAGCATCCGAATGGATTTAAGCATAGCTACAGGCGAATAGGTTTCGTCATAATCAACACCTTGTTTTTGACGATATCCTTTCGCCACCAATCTAGCCTTATAGGTAATCACATTACCATCCATGTCGGTTTTCTTCTTGAAAACCCACTTGCACCCTATAGGCTTTATGCCTTTAGGTGGGTCAACCAAGTTCCAAACTTGGTTTTCGTACATGGAATCCATTTCCGACTTCATGGCACCAAGCCACTTATCCCTTCTCGAACTTGTCGGCACTTCTTCATAAGTAGGCTCCTCATCATCAATGAGTAACACGTCGTTCGATTACTACGAAATCCATATCTCTTAGGAATGTTGCGTGTTCTGCGGATCTACGAAGATGTGGTGTTACAATAGGTCCAAAGATTGCTCATCACTATGAGTTTGTGATTGTTGCTTCACCGGTATCTCATTAATGTCTATTTGAGTCTCTCGAGCCTCCTCAAGCTCGACGACACTCCCACTGTTTTCTTGCAAGAGAAACTCTTTCTCTAGAAACACAGCATGCCTTGAAACAAACACCTTTTGTTCCACAGGATGATAGAATTGGTAACCCCTTATTTCCTTAGGGTATCCAACAAATAGACATTTATCAGACTTAACATCCAATTTGTCTGATACAGTCCGCTTCACATAAGCAGGACAACCCCATATCTTCAAGTAAGATACATGAGGTTTCTTACCATTCCATATCTCATATGGAGTAGTTGAGACTACCTTAGTAGGCATTCATTTAACAAGTAAACATTTATGCAAGTGCATAGCCCCAAAAGGACTTGGGAAGAGTTGCATGATTCATCATTGACCTGACCATGTCCAACAAGGTCCGGTTACGCCTCTCAGATACACCATTATGCTGTGGTGTATAGGGCGGAGTCCATTGAGACAATATGTCATTGTCTCTTAGATAATCAAGAAACTCTTGACTTAAGTATTCACCACCTCGATCCGATCGAAGTATTTTAATACTCTTGTCATGTTGTTTCTCTACTTCATTTCTGAATTCTTTGAACCTTTCAAAGGCTTGGACTTGTGTTTCATCAAGAACACATACCCAAACCGTGAGTGATCATCGGTGAAAGTAATGAAGTAGCTATAGCCTCCTAAAGCTTGAGTTGACATAGGTCCACATACATCGGTATGTATTAGACCTAGTAACTCTCCCACTCGTTCACCTTTTCCTAAGGTAACTTTAGTCATCTTGCCTTTTAAGCATGATTCGCATGTATCGTATGAATCCAATTCAAACGATTCCAGAATTCCACATCGGTGTAATTCGGACATGCGTTTCTTGCTTATATGGCCAAGACGACAATGCCACATATAGGAGTCTATGTGATTATCCTTTCGAGCACGCATGTTGCTCGCTTCGATATTGAAATCGTCACTGGATACGTCCAACGTATAAACACCATTGCTTAAAGTTCCAATCCCATAAAGAACTCCATTCAAAGTTATGTAACAACAATTGTTACTAAAAGTCAAATGGAACCCATTTCTATTTAGACAAGAAATAGAAATGATGTTCTTTATCAACGAAGGAACATAAAAGCAATTGTCCAGTTCTAAGACAAGTCCTACAGGGAGTTCCAACAAATACGTTCCGATGGCGAGTGCAGCAACCGTTGCTCCATTCCCAACACGTAAATTTGACTCTCCCCTTGACGAGTCTTCTTCTATTCCTTAGCCCATGTATGTCATTACATATATGTGAGCCACACCCAGTATCAAATACCCAAGTGTCTGAGGAAATAAAATGACAATCAATAAAGAAGATTTCTGAAGAAGATGGGGCATCCGATGCCTTATCCTTCTTCACGAACTCAAGATAAATCTTGCACTTTCTTCACAAATGGCTCTCCTTGCCATAATGATGGCAAGTTTCCTTTTGTGCTAGTTCTACCTTCTTAGCCTTTCTCTTCTTTCCCTTCTGCTGTTCCTTTGACTTCCTCTTAGAACCTTTCTTCGAGGAACCAACTAACAGCACCGTCCCCTGCTCATGCTTCTCAGAAGACTCCACAGTCTTCAGCATATTGAGCAGTACCACAGATGAACCTCCTAGCATCTCAGAGGTGAAGAGGAGCTTTGAGACTTCGAACCTTTCGAATCTCACTTGCTCATCAACCAACTCACAAAGATGAAGGACTACGATATGAGCATCCATATGCTCATGCTGCTTTCGTAGCTTGGGTTCCATCGTGGCTAGCATGATGCAACTCATTTGTTCAGAATCACTCACATGTTTCTGATAGGCCAACAATTGGTCCAGAGTTGCATCATCACTATGACGGGCGGGAAGAGGCGCTTCGAGGACATTTGTAAGCTTTTCAACCTTGAGAACAATTCTCAAGTTTCTAAGCTAGTCCAAGAAGTTCGGCCCAGTCAATTTATTTGAATCCAAAATGGAACGCAAATTCAAACACATCATGATCAATTTATTGACCTAGAAATACAAAACGAGCATATATGAGAAAACGATTTAAAATGCATCAATATACATTTATAAATCCCATTCATTTTTCGAATTTCAAAAACCTCAAAATCACTTCGGGAGATTGTAGGTCCATCTCCGAATGGGCTGATATCCATTATAGTTATGAACAACCTTGGAGAGAGTCCAACAAGTCATTCATAACTACGACGGTAGGTATCATCTATACCGATTGCATATCCCGTATATGCAACTATCACAATGTGCTATCAACTAATTGAATGTTCACACATACAACGGGTTGTTAACACATTAACAAGTATGCATCATATGCATAGCACCCAACTTCACCTCCCTTTACATCGACCTTGGAGAGAGTCCAACAAACCGATGCTCCAGGTTAAAGCCAACCCATTAATCGGGAAATAGTTTTAATATGGTTAGAGCGCATTCAACCAATTAGCCCAGCTTGGAGAGAGTCCAACAACCAAAGCTAACGATTGACCTCTGACTCTTACCATATTAGTATTAAACTATTCCATGGTTTGAACATATTCAGGTTCGAGCCGGGCTTGGAGAGAGTCCAACAACCCAAACAAGAAACAGAACTCTGGTTCTAACCATATTAATGGAAGGTGTAGGCTTTAATATTGATTAAGGATTTTTATGTCTCATCCTCTTTGCATGCAAATAACTATTATCTACATGGCATGACATACATGGCATACATCTACATGTCACGACACGCATGGCATAATGTTATGCATCTAATGCAATTACATGGCATACAATTATGTCATGTCTATATTTCCTTATATGTCATAACTATTTATGGAAATAAAATATGTTTAAGATTTGATTCTCCAAATCAAATCATAATTAAATTAGGAAACAAATTTCCAAATCTAATCACATATTTTATTCATGGAATTATTTGATTAAGGAAAATCTATTTAGGAAACCAATTTCCTAAATCTTCAAAACTACTTATGGAAATAAAATATTTTAAAGATTTGATTTCCCAAATCAAATCAAGATTAAATTAGGAAACAAATTTCCAGAATCTAATCAAATATTTTATTTATGGAAAATATCAATTTCCATAAATACTTCCAACTTTCCAAAAGTGGAAGATTTCCATAAATACTTCTAGACTTTCCAAAATTAAAATTTCCATAAATACTTCTAAATTTCCAAAATTTAGAAAATTTCCAGAAATACATTATGACTATCGCAAAACCAATTTTACGATTATGTGAAACACAACACAGGCTCGATACCCTTGTTGGGTTTCACACTTTGGCGTGTGTGTGTTCGATCATGTTTCGTAAACATGTAGCAGTGAAGCAACAAAATAATAAATACTCCTATTTATTACAACACACACAACACACATGCTATTACAACAAGTGTAGACATAACCGTAAATTAAAATTTGCAATAAAGGAAATTTAAACTACGTTATACCTTCCGTATGGCGTGTAGCGGGAAACGGCATCAGCGGAGCGATCCTCGTAGAATCGTCTCTATCCGTATCCACGCCGAGCTCCTCGGGATGACTTCCGCTAAGTCACGAGCCGTCTTCGTGCGGGTTACTAGCCTCGTGTTGAAGGCGGCGTGATCGAAGATGATCACAATCCGAATCAAATTCGGACCTAAAAACAAGTCCTCAAAACTTGCTTCTCCGGAGAAGGTATTCGTCAGCGATTGGCGAATCCTTCTCCTCCACCTCAGAGGATTACGGAGATCAAATCCCGGTATGTTAGCCGCTGTCGGAGCACTAACCGTCGTCAAGCGATGCTCCGGCGAGAGGAGAAAAGCTGTCAGAAAACTGGACAGCTTGGTGGAAGAGAGATAGCGCCGGCCAACAAAGGAAGCCAAGTGTTACCTTGATGCCAAACCTAAGGAGGATCACGGAACTCTTCCGGCAGCAGCTCGGCGGCGAGGAGGAAGGAAGCGCTTCTGGCGCGGTTGGAAGGTGGCGGCGGCTTTAATCCTATTTTATAGAGAACTAATTCTCTTAATGGTTAATGGATCATATCCATAAAGCCCGTTAACCGCTCCATTAAGATAAGTTAAAATAAACCAAACCATGATGGTTTATTTTAAGTTAAAGCGAACGAACCAACCTTTGGTTCATTCGTTTAATATAAACCAAACCCTTTGGTTTATTCTCATCCATTGGATTAGAACCAAACCATTTTGGTCCATCCATTATGTCTTCATAAGACCACGGCCCATCCACGCTTCCATTGCGGTGAAACAATTTCATGCTGCTTTATGTTTGGTCAACCAAACATAGTTTCTCTCGAGAATCCCATTCTCAAGCTCGTTTTAAATCCTTTGGATTACACTCGTTGTGCGTGTGACCAAATAGGTTCTCGGTTTATGTTGGCCGTCTATAATTAACCATTAATTATAGAGCGATCATGAGTGGCACCTAGTAGTACATCATGATCCCCAATTAAGAAAGATCAGCGGTTGATCGAGAACTATTTACGAAACCCTTGATGGCTTGAATGAATCGTGCCCCATTCCCTTCACTCATCTTATACCCACTTGGTTCGGGACATGGTCTATTGTGTCGGTCCCACTAAGTGACTCGTCACACCTAGCCCAAGTATCATTTCCTCGTCCTACAGTTCTAGTTACTCCACATGTATCGAAGAGTACCTTACTCTAAACATGTAATGCTTTGGCCAAAGACTTTAGTAACAATCCGACGAGAGGCCATGGTATACATCTCCTCGCAAGGAGTGGTGAATCCTTTATAGGCTATTCAAACACCTTGATCACCGACTTATACCCAATCATCCGGGTCCACATCTCCTTAGAGATGTTTGCTTAAGATGTCAAAGCATAAGTCTCCATGATCAAGATGACTTGAATACATAAGTCAAGGAACATCGCACTTAAGCCATGATAAGAACTTCATTGACATATCTATATATGCAGAGAACCATATGAAGTCTTACGGTGGTCACTCAATGAACTAGTTACCATAACTAGCATCCACGATTAACTCGGACATCACTATGTCTCGGCCCGGTGAGAATCGGTGCTTGGATACACCAAGGAGTATACCTCGTGCTAGTCTCGTGAAATTGATGGTGTCCAAATCCATCGATTCATCGACTAGGGATAATTAGATACATCACAATTACACATGTAGAGATACTCACTAGTTGTGATCCAATCACAAATTCTCTCATCTTTGTGAATCGTATCGTGGACATTCGATAAATGAGTTTAAGATCCAATCAAATACATGAAACATGTATACTCAAATAGTGAATCTTCATTTATCATATAAATGGTTCATACATAAAGCGATTGCCTTAGGACATCTCTCATATATTACTAACGGACTCCCACTTGGCCTAATGCCAATCGCTCACGGTATCAATACCATAAGCTCTAACATGACCCTCAAACTTACTTTGAGGTAATGCTTTAGTCAAAGGATCCGCTAAGTTCCTTTTCGTGAATTTTCTCGATTTGTATTTCGTTCCTACTTATGATCTCTCGATAAGATGATAGCGAAGCACATGTTTGGATCATTGATGAGACCACATCAAGTTCATAGATGAACTTCTTGATCCAAACGCTTCCTTTCTTTGCTTCCAAGCTGCAATGTATTGCCTTAGTGGCGAGAATCCGCTATAGTGTCAAGCTTGGAACCTTTCCAACTTATTGCGCCTCCATTCTAGGTGAATACATACCCGGACTAAGACATGGAATCATCCTTATGCATGGATCACGCATCCGTATACCACGTATCACCATGTACCCTTCTCCATATATTAGGAACACATCCTTAGTTCTTCTCAAGTACTTAAGGATCGTCTTAATGACGACCAATGATCCATTCTGGATCGGTGGTATCTGCTCGTGACACTCGGAGCATACGATACATCGGGCCTCGTACATAACATAGCATACATGATAGATCCTATTGCGGATGCATAGGGAATCTTACTCATGCAAATCCTCTCGTCTTACGTGCGCGGACACATAGACTTGAAGGTGTACCCCATGCACGATGGGTAGAAACCTTTCTTGGATTGACATGCTAAACCTCTTTGCTTTTCGGTCTATATATGTACTGCGAAAGACCAAGCAACCGTTTCGATCTATCTCTATAGATCTTAATCCCAGGATGTAGGTTGCTTCTCCCGGTCTTTCATGGAGAATGTCTTGGATAACCAAACCTTAGCATTGTAAGATTGACACATCGTTTCCTATAAGTAATATGTCATCGACATACAATACTAGAACACGCACTCCCACTAACCTTCTTGTACACACAAGGTTAAATGCGGATTTTGTGAGAAATCAAACTTTTGATCGTCTCATCAAAGCGGATATTCGACTCTGGATGCTTGCTTCAATCCATAAATGGATCGTGCAATTTGCATACCTTGGTTTTATCAGCGATGTGAAACCCTCGGTTGTATCATATACACGTCCTCGGCGAGGTTTCCATTAAGGAAAGTGTTTTCACATCCATCATCGCCATATCTCATAATCATAATGAGCGCTATGGCGGGAGCATCGAATGGATTTAAGCATAGCTACGAGCGAATAGGTTTCGTCATAATCAACACCTTGTTTTTGGCGATATCCTTTCGCCACCAATCTAACCTTATAGGTAATCACATTACCATCCATGTCGGTTTTCTTCTTGAAAACCACTTGCACCCTATAGGCTTTATGCCTTGGTGGGTCAACCAAGTTCCAAACTTGGTTTTATACATGGAATCCATTTCCGACTTCATGGCACCAAGCCACTTATCCCTTCTACGAACTTGTCGGCACTTCTTCATAAGCTGGTAGGCTCCTCATCATCAATGAGTAACACGTCGTTCGATTCACTTACGAAATCCATATCTCGGGGAATATTGCGTGTTCTACGGATCTGAAGATGTGGTGTTACAATAAGTCGTAGATTGCTCATCACTATGAGTTGTCGGTCATTGTGCTCACCGGTATCTCATTAATGTCTATTTGAGTCTCTCGAGCCTCCTCAAGCTCGCTGACACTCCCCTTTGTTTTCTTGCAAGAGAAACTCTTTCTCTAGAAACACGGCATGCCTTGAAACAAACACCTTTTGTTCCACGGGATGATAGAATTGGTAACCCCTTGTTTCCTTAGGGTATCCAATAAATAGACATTTATCGGACTTAGCATCAATTTATACGTCTGATCCGCTTCACATAAGCAAGACAACCCCATATCTTCAAGTAAGATACATGAGGTTTCTTACTATTCCATATCTCATATGGAGTAGTTGAGACTACCTTGGTAGGCATTACATTTAACAAAGTAAGCGGTATGCGAAGTGCATAACCCCAAAGGACTTGGGAAGAGTCGCATGATTCATCATTGACTGACCATGTCCAACAAGGTCGATTCGCCTCTCGGATACACCATTATCTTGTGGTGTATAGGCGAGTCCATTGAGACAATATGCCATTGTCTCTTAGATAATCAAGAAACTCTTGACTTAAGTATTCACCACCTCGATCCGATCAGTATTTTAATACTCTTGTCATGTTGTTTCTCTACTTCATTTCTGAATTCTTTGAACCTTTCAAAGGCTTCAGACTTGTGTTTCATCAAGAACACATACCCAAGCCGTGAGTGATCATCGGTGAAGGTAATGAAGTAGCTATAGCCTCCTAATGCTTGAGTTGACATAGGTCCACATACATCAGTATGTACTAGACCTAGTAACTCTCCCACTCATTCACCTTTTCCAGTAAAGGTAACTTAGTCATCTTGCCTTTTAAGCATGATTCGCATGTATCGTATGAATCCAATTCAAGCGATTCCGAATTCCACATCGGTGTAATTCGGACATGCGTTTCTTGCTATATGGCCAAACGACAATGCCACATATAGAGTCTATGTGATTATCCTTTCGAGCACGCATGTTGCTCGCCCGATATTGAAATGTCCTTTGGATCGTCCAGCGTATAAACACCATTGCTTAAAGTTCCAATCCCATAAAGAACTCCATTCAAAGTTATGTAACAACAATTGTTACTAAGTCAAATGGAACCATTTCTATTTAGACAAGAAATAGAAATGATGTTCTTTATCAGCGAAGGAACATAAAAGCAATTGTCCAGTTCTAAGACAAGTCCTACAGGAGTTCCAACAAATACGTTAGATGGCGAGTCACGCCTTTGCTCCATTCCCAACACGTAAATTTGACTCTCCTTGGCGAGTCTTCTTCTATTCCTTAGCCCATGTATGTCATTACATATATGTGAGCCACACCCGAGTATCAAATACCCAAGTGTCGAGGAAATAGAATGACAATCAATAAAGATTTACGAAGAAGATGGGGCATCAGATGCCTTATCCTTCTTCAGGACTCAAGATAAATCTTGCACTTTCTTCATAAATGGCTCTCCTTGCCATAATGATGGCAAGTTTCCTTTTTGCTAGTTCTACCTTCTTAGCCTTTCTCTTCTTTCCCTTCTTTGTTCCTTTGACTTCCTCTTAGAACCTTTCTTGAGAATCAACTAACAGACGTCCCCTCTCATGCTTCTCGGAAGACTCCGCAGTCTTGCATATTGGCGGTACCCAGATGAACCTCCTAGCATCTCGGAGGTGAAGAGGGCTTTGAGACTTGAACCTTTGAATCTCACTTGCTCATCAACCAACTCACAAAGATGAAGGACTACGATATGAGCATCCATATGCTCATGCTTTCGTAAGCTTAGGTTCCATCGTGGCTAGCATGATGCAACTCATTTGTTCGAGAATCACTCACATGTTTACGATAGGCCAACAATTGGTCGAGTTGCATCTGTCACTAGGGGGCGGGAAGAGGCGCCGAGGACATTTGCAAGCTTTTCAACCTTGAGAACAATTCTCAAGTTTCTAAGCTAGTCCAAGAAGTTGGCCCGATCAATTTATTTGAATCCAAAATGGAGCATAAATTCAAACACATCATGATCAATTTATTAACTTAGAAATACAAAGCGAGCATATATGAGAAGATGATTTTAAAATGCATCAATATACATTTATAAATCCCATTCATTTTTGAATTTCAAAAACCCAAAATCACTTGGAGATTGTAGGTCCATCTCAGAATGGGCTGATATCCATCATAGTTATGAACAACCTTGGAGAGTCAACAAGCCATTCTTAGCTATGATGGTGGGTATCATCTATCATTGCATATCATGTATATGCAACTATCACAATGTGTGCTATCAACTAATTGAATGTTCACACATACATGGGTTGTTAACACATTAACAAGTATGCATCATATGCATAGCACCCAACTTCACCTCCTTTACATCGACCTTGGAAGAGTCCAACAAGCGATGCTCGAGTTAAAGCCAACCCATTAATCGGAAATAGTTTTAATATGGTTAGGCGCATTCAACCAATTAGCCCGGCTTGGAGAGTCAACAACCAAAGCTAACGATTGACCTCGACTCTTACCATATTAGTATTAAACTATTCCATGGTTTGAACATATTGAGTTCGAGCGGGCTTGGAGAAGTCAACAACCCAAACAAGAAAGCAGAACTCTGGTTCTAACCATATTAATGGAAGGTGTAGGCTTTAATATTGATTAAGGGTTTTATGTCTCATCCTCTTTGCATGCAAATAACTATTATCTACATGGCATGGCATACATGGCATACATCTACATGTCACGACACGCATGGCATGTTATGCATCTAATGCAATTACATGGCATACAATTATGTCATGTATATAATTTCCTTATATGTCATAACTATTTATGGAAATAAAATATGTTTAAGATTTGATTCTCCAAATCAAATCATAATTAAATTAGGACACAAATTTCCAAATCTAATCACATATTTTATTCATGGAATTATTTGATTAAGGAAAATCTATTTAGGAAACCAATTTCCTAAATCATTAAAACTACTTATGGAAATAAAATATTTTAAGATTTGATTTCCCAAATCAAATCATGATTAAATTAGGAAACAAATGTCCAGAATCTAATCAAATATTTTATTTATGGAAAATATCAATTTCCATAAATACTTCCAACTTTCCAAAAGTGGAAGATTTCCATAAATACTTCTAGACTTTCCAAAATTGAAAAATTTCCATAAATACTTCTAAATTTCCAAAATTTAGAAAATTTCAGAAATACATTATGACTATCATAAAACCATTTTACGATTATGTCGAAACACAACCTGGGCTCTGATACCACTGTTGGGTTTCCGGCACCGCGGCGTGTGTGTGTTCGATCATGTTTCGTAAACATGAGCACAGCGGAAGCAATTAAAAATAATAAATCTATATTTATTACAACACACACACTACACACGCATGCTATTACAACAAGTGTAGACATAATCGTAAATTAAAATTTACAATAAAAGAAATTAAACTCGTTATACCTTCCATTATGGCGTGTAGCGAAACGGCATCAGCGGGCGATCCTCGTAGAATCGTCTCTATCCGTATCCACGCGCCGAGCTCCTCGGGATGACCGCTAAGTCACGAGCCGTCTTAAATGCGGGTTACTAGCCTCGTGTTGAAGGCGGCGTGATCGAGAGATGATCACGATCCGAATCCAAATTCGGATCCTAAAACAAGTTCTCAAGACTTGCTTCTCCGGAGAAGGTATTCGTCAACCGTTTGGCCGAATCGCCCGTCCTCCACCTCAGAGGATTACGAGATCAAATCCCGGTAAGTTAGCCGCTGTCGGGCACTAACCGTCGTCCAAGCGGCGCTCCGGCAAGGAGAGAAGCTGTCAGAAAACTGGACAGCTTGGTGGAAGAGATAGGCGCCCGGCCAACAAAGGAAGCCAAGTGCTTACCTTGATGCCAAACCTAAGGAGGATCACGGAACTCTTCCGGCAGTCGGCCAGGAGGTTGGCGGCTGGAGCTTGGGCCCGGCACAAGGACGCGGTTGGCGGACCTGGCGGCCTAGGTTGGCGGCATTAGGTTTGGGTTAGGGCTATTTTATAGAGAACTAATTCTCTTAATGGTTAATGGATCATATCCATAAAGCCCGTTAACCCGCTCCATTAAGATAAGTTAAAATAAACCAAACCATGATGGTTTATTTTAAGTTAAAACGAACGAACCAACCTTTGGTTCATTCGTTTAATATAAACCAAACCCTTTGGTTTATTCTCATCCATTGGATTAGAACCAAACCATTTTGGTCCATCCATTATGTCTTCATAAGACACGGCCCATCCACGCTTCCATTGCATTTGAAACAATTTCATGCTCGCTTTATGTTTAGTCGACCAAACATAGTTTCTCTCGATGCAGAATCCCATTCTCAAGCTCGTTTAAATCCTTTGGATTACACTCGTTGTCGCGTGTGACCAAATAGGTTCTCGGTTTATGTTGGCCGTCTATAATTAACCATTAATTATAGAGCGATCATGAGTGGCACCTAGTAGTACATCATGATCCCCGATTAAGCAGAGAAAGATCAGCGGTTGATCGAACTATTTACGAAACCCTTGATGGCTCGAATGAATCGTGCCCCATTCCCTTCACTCATCTTATACCCACTTGGTTGGAGACATGGTCTATTATTGTCCGTCCCCACTAAGTGACCTCACGTCACACCTAGCCCAAGTATCATTTCCTCGTCCTACAGTTCTAGTTACTCCACATGTATCGAAGAGTACCTTACTCTAAACATGTAATGCTTTGGCCAAGACTTTAGTAACAATCCGGCGAGAGGCCATGGGTATACATCTCCTCGCAGTGGTGAATCCTTTATAGGCTATTCAAACACCTTGATCGCCACTTACTTATACCCAATCATCCGGGTCCACATCTCTCCTTAGAGATGTTTGCTTAAGATGTCAAAGCATAAGTCTCCATGATCAAGATGACTTGAATACATAAAGTCAAAGGAACATCGCACTTAAGCCCGAGTAAGAACTTCATTGACATATCTATATATCACGAGAACCATATGAAGTCTTACGGTGGTCACTCGATGAACTAGTTACCATAACTAGCATCCACGATTAACTCGGACATCACTATGTCTCGGCCCGGTGAGAATCGGTGCTTGGATACACCAAGGTATACCTCGTGCTAGTCTCGTGAATTGATGGTGTCGAATCCATCGATTCATCGACTAGGGATAATTCCGATACATCACAATTACACATGTAGAGATACTCACTAGTTGTGATCCAATCACAAATTCTCTCATGCTGTGAATCGTATCGTGGACATTCAGTAAATGAGTTTAAGATCCAATCAAATACATAAAAAATGTATACTCAAATAGTGAATCTTCATTTATCATATAAATGGTTCATACATAAGGCGATTGCCTTAGGACATCTCTCATATATTACTAACAGACTCCCACTTGGCCTAATGCCAATCGCTCACGGTATCAATACCATAAGCACTAACATGACCCTCAAACTTACTTTGAGGTAATGCTTTAGTCAAAGGATCCGCTAAGTTCCTTTCTGTGGGAATTTTCTCGATTTGTATTTCGTTCCTACTGATGATCTCTCTGATAAGATGATAGCGGCGAAGCACATGTTTGGATCGTTGATGAGACCTTGGCTCTTTCGCTGTCAATTGCTCCATTGTTATCGCGATGCGGTATTGCTTGATGGCGGAATCACACCAAGTTCATGAGCGAACTTCTTGAGTCAAACGCTTCCTTTCTTTGCTTCCCAATATATTACGCCTTAGTGGTAGAATCCGCTATAGTGTCAAGCTTGGAACCTTTCCAACTATTGCGCCCCCATTCAAGGTGAATACATACCCGGTGAGACATGGAATCATCCTTGTCTGCATGCGGAAGTCATCGTATACCGTATCACCATGTACCCTTCTCCGTATATTAGGAACACATCCTTAGTTCTTCTCAAGTACTTAAGGATCGTCTTAACCACCCAATGATCCATTCTGGATCGGTGAGTATCTGCTCGTGACACTCGAGGCATCACGATACATCGGGCCTCGTACATAACATAGCATACATGATAGATCCTATTGCGGATGCATAGGGAATCTTACTCATGCAAATCCTCTCTCGTCTTACGTGCGCGGACACATAGACTTGAAAGGTGTACCCCATGCACGATGGGTAGATAACCTTTCTTGGATTCCGACATGCTAAACCTCTTTGCTTTCGGTCTATATATGTAGTATGCGAAAGACCAAGCAACCGTTTGATCTATCTCTATAGATCTTAATCCCAAGGATGTAGGTTGCTTCTCGAGTCTTTCATGGAGAATGTCTTGGATAACCAAACCTTAGCGGTATAAGATTGACACATCGTTTCCTATAAGTAATATGTCATCGACATACAATACTAGGAACACGACTGCACTCCCACTAACCTTCTTGTACACACAAGGTTCGTCTGGATTTTGTGAGAAATCAAACTTTTTGATCTCATCAAAGCGGATATTCCGACTCTGGATGCTTGCTTGATCCATAAATGGATCGTCGCAATTTGCATACCTTGGTTTTATCAGCGATGTGAAACCCTCGGTGTATCATATACACGTCCTCGGCAGTTTCCATTAAGGAAAATGTTTTCACATCCATCGCCATATCTCATAATCATAATGAGCGCTATGGCGGGAGCATCGAATGGATTTAAGCATAGCTCTGAGTGAATAGGTTTCGTCATAATCAACACCTTGTTTTTGGCGATATCCTTCGCCACCAATCTAGCCTTATAGGTAATCACATTACCATCCATGTCGGTTTCTTCTTGAAAACCACTTCACCTATAGGCTTTATGCCTTGGTGGGTCGACCAAGTTCAAACTTGGTTTCGTACATGGAATCCATTTCGACTTCATGGCACCAAGCCACTTATCCCTACGAACTTGTCGGCACTTCTTCATAAGCTGGTAGGCTCCTCATCATCAATGAGTAACACGTCGTTCGATTCACTTCACGAGAAATCCATATCTCTCGGGAATATTGCGTGTTCTACGGATCTGAAGATGTGGTGTTACAATGAGTCAGTAGATTGCTCATCACTATGAGTTGTCATTGTTGTGCTTCACCAGTATCTCATCAATGTCTATTTGAGTCTCTCGAGCCTCCTCAAGCTCGGCGACCTCCCCTTTTTTTCTTGCAAGAGAAACTCTTTCTCTAGAAACACGGCATGCCTTGAAACAAACACCTTTTGTTCCACAGGATGATAGAATTGGTAACCCCTTGTTTCCTTAGGGTATCAATAAATAGACATTTTATCGGACTTAGCATCGATTTATGCGATCTGATCGCTTCACATAAGCGAGACAACCCCATATCTTCAAGTAAGATACATGAGGTTTCTTACTATTCCATATCTCATATGGAGTAGTTGAGACTACCTTGGTAGGCATTACATTTAACACAAGTAAGCGGTATCTGCGAAGTGCATAACCCCAAAGGACTTGGGAAGAGTCGCATGATTCATCATTGACTGACCATGTCCAACAATCGATTCGCCTCTCAGATACACCATTATGCTGTGGTGTATAGGGCGGAGTCCATTGAGACAATATGCCATTGTCTCTTAGATAATCAAGAAACTCTTGACTTAAGTATTCACCACCTCGATCCGATCGGAGTATTTTAATACTTTTGTCATGTTGTTTCTCTACTTCATTTCTGAATTCTTTGAACCTTTCAAAGGCCTCAGACTTGTGTTTCATCAAGAACACATACCCAAACCGTGAGTGATCATCGGTGAAGGTAATGAAGTAGCTATAGCCTCCTAAAGCTTGAGTTGACATAGGTCCACATACATCAGTATGTATTAGATCTAGTAACTCTCCCACTCGTTCACCTTTTCCAGTAAAAGGTAACTTAGTCATCTTGCCTTTTAAGCATGATTATGTATCGCCTTTTAAGCATGATTCGCATGTATCGTATGAATCCAATTCAAGCGATTCGAATTCCACATCGGTGTAATTAGGACATGCGTTTCTTGCTTATATGGCCAAACGACAATGTCACATATAGGAGTCTAATTGATTACCCTTTCGAGCACACGTGTTGCTCGCTTCGATATTGAAAATGTCACTGGATACGTCCAACGTATAAACACCATTGCTTAAAGTTCCAGTCCCATAAAGAACTCCATTCAAAGTTATGTAACAACAATTGTTACTAAAAGTCAAATGGAAACCCATTTCTATTTAAACAAGAAATAGAAATGATGTTCTTTATCAACGAAGGAACATAAAAGCAATTGTCGATTCTAAGACAAGTCCTCAGGAGTTCAACAAATACGTTCGATGGCGAGTGCGGCAACCTTTGCTCCATTCCCAACACGTAAATTTGACTCTCCTTGAGTCTTCTTCTATTCCTTAGCCCATGTATGTCATTACATATATGTGAGCCACACCCGAGTATCAAATACCCAAGTGTCGAGAAATAGAATGACAATCAATAAAGAAGATTTACGAAGAAGATGGGGCATCATGCCTTATCCTTCTTCATGGACTCAAGATAAATCTTGCACTTTCTTAAATGGCTCT
Source organism: Wurfbainia villosa (assembly GCA_025175895.1). Lineage (NCBI taxonomy): Eukaryota > Viridiplantae > Streptophyta > Magnoliopsida > Zingiberales > Zingiberaceae > Wurfbainia > Wurfbainia villosa. The sequence goes on from CM046006.1 coordinate 42,069,239, forward strand.
CCTTGCCATAATGATGGCAAGTTTCCTTTGTGCTAGTTCTACCTTCTTAGCCTTCTCTTCTTTCCCTTCTGCTTGTTCCTTTGACTTCCTCTTAGAACCTTTCTTGAGGAATCAACTAACAACATATCCCCTACTCATGCTTCTCGAGAAGACTCCACGGTCTTGACATATTGGCGATACCACGGATGAACCTCCTAGCATCTCGGAGGTGAAGAGGAGCTTTGAGACTTGAACCTTTGAATCTCACTTGCTCATCAACCAACTCACAAAGATGAAGGACTACGATATGAGCATCCATATGCTCATCTTTGCTTTCGTAGCTTAGGTTCCATCGTGGCTAGCATGATGCAACTCATTTGTTCAGAATCACTCACATGTTTACGATAGGCCAACAATTGGTCGAGTTGCATTGTCACTAGGGATGAAGCGGGAAGAGGCGCCGAGGACATATAGCTTTTCCAACCTTGAGAACAATTCTCAAGTTTCTAAGCTAGTCAGAAGTTCGGCCCGATCAATTTATTTGAATCAAAATGGAGCATAAATTCAAACACATCATGATCAATTTATTGACCTAGAAATACAAAGCGAGCATATATGAGAAATGATTTTAAAATGCATCAATATACATTTATAAATCCCATTCATTTTGAATTTCAAAAACCCCAAAATCACTTGGAGATCGTAGGTCCATCTCGAATGGGCTGATATCCATCATAGTTATGAACAACCTTGGAGAGAGTCCAACAAGCCATTCATAACTCGACTGGTAGGTATCATCTATACGATTGCATATCAGTATATGCAACTATCACAATGTGCTATCAACTAATTGAATGTTCACACATACATTGGGGTTGTTAACACATTAACAAGTATGCATCATATGCATAGCACCCAACTTCACCTCCTTTACATCGACCTTGGAGAGAGTCGACAATCGATGCTCCAGTTAAAGCCAACCCATTAATCGGAAATAGTTTTAATATGGTTAGGCGCATTCAACCAATTAGCCCAGCTTGGAAGAGTCCAACAACCAAAGCTAACGATTGACCTCGGCTCTTACCATATTAGTATTAAACTATTCCATGGTTTGAACATGTTCGGGTTCGAGCCGGGCTTGGAGAGAGTCCAACAACCCAAACAAGAAACGGAACTCTGGTTCTAACCATATTAATGGAAGGTGTAGGCTTTAATATTGTTTAAGGGTTTTTATGTCTCATCCTCTTTGCATGCAAATAACTATTATCTACATGGCATGGCATACATGGCATACATCTACATGTCACGACGCGCATGGCATAATGTTATGCATCTAATGCAATTACATGGCATACAATTATGTCATGTATATATTTCTTTATATGTCATAACTATTTATGGAAATAAAATATGTTTAAGATTTGATTCTCCAAATCAAATCATAATTAAATTAGGAAACAAATTTCCAAATCTAATCACATATTTTATTCATGGAATTATTTGATTAAGGAAAATCTATTTAGAAACCAATTTCCTAAATCATTAAAACTACTTATGGAAATAAAATATTTTAAGATTTGATTTCCCAAATCAAATCATGATTAAATTAGGAAACAAATTTCAGAATCTAATCAAATATTTTATTTATGGAAAATATCAATTTCCATAAATACTTCAACTTTCAAAAGTGGAAGATTTCCATAAATACTTCTAGACTTTCCAAAATTGAAAAATTTCCATAAATACTTCTAAATTTCCAAAATTTAGAAAATTTCAGAAATACATTATGACTATCGCAAAACCATTTTACGATTATGTGAAACACAACACAGCTCACGATACCCTTTGTTGGGTTTTAGGCACGGTGTGTTCGATCATGTTTCGTAAACATGAGCCAGTGAAGCAATTAAAAATAATAAATACTCTATATTTATTACAACACACACAACACGCATGCTATTACAACAAGTGTAGACATAAGTAAATTAAAATTTGCAATAAAGGAAATTATCTCGTTATACCTTCCGTATGGCGTGTAGCGGGAAACGGCATCAGCGGAGCGATCCTCGTAGAATCGTCTCTATCCGTATCACGCCCGAGCTCCTCGGGATGACCGCTAAGTCACGAGCCGTCTTACGTGCGGGTTACTAGCCTCGTGTTGAAGGCGGCGTGATCGAGAGATGATCACGATCCGAATCAAATTCGGATCCTAAAACGAGTCCTCAAAACTTGCTTCTCCGGAGAGGTATTCGTCAACAACGTTTGGCCGAATCGCCGTCCTCCACCTCAGAGGATTACGGAGATCAAATCCCGTATAAGTTAGCGGCTGTCGGAGCACTAACCGTCGTCCAAGCGGCGCTCGGCGAAGGAGAAAAAGCTGTCAGAAAACTGGACAGCTTGGTGGAAGAGATAGGCGCCCGGCCAAAAAGGAAGAAGTGCTCACCTTGATGCCAAACCTAAGGAGGATCGCCGGAACTCTTCCGGCAGCAGCTCGGCTTGGCCGGCGAGGAGGAAGGAAGCGCCATAGGGCGGTTGGAGGAGCTATGGTGGCGGGAGAACTAATTCTCTTAATGGTTAATGGATCATATCCATAAAGCCCGTTAACCGCTCCATTAAGATAAGTTAAAATAAACCAAACCATGATGGTTTATTTTAAGTTAAAAGCGAACGAACCAACCTTTGGTTCATTCGTTTAATATAAACCAAACCCTTTGGTTTATTCTCATCCATTGGATTAGAACCAAACCATTTTGGTCCATCCATTATGTCTTCATAAGACACGGCCCATCCACGCTTCCATTGCGACTGAAACAATTTCATGCTCGCTTTATGTTTGGACCAACCAAACATAGTTTCTCTCGGTCTGAGAATCTCATTCTCAAGCTCGTTTTAAATCCTTTGGATTACACTCGTTGTGCGTGTGACCAAATAGGTTCTCAATTTATGTTGGCCGTCTATAATTAACCATTAATTATAGAACGATCATGAGTGGCACCTAGTAGTACATCATGATCCCCAATTAACCGAAAGATCAGCGGTTGATCGAACTATTTACGAAACCCTTGATGCTTCGAATGAATCGTGCCCCATTCCCTTCACTCATCTTATACCCACTTGGTTGGGACATGGTCTATTGTGCCGATCCCACTAAGTGACTCGTCACACCTAGCCCAGTATCATTTCCTCGTCCTCACAGTTCTAGTTACTCCACATGTATCGAAGAGTACCTTACTCTAAACATGTAATGCTTTGGCGAGACTTTAGTAACAATCGACGAGAGGCCATGGGTATACATCTCCTCGCAAGGAGTGGTGAATCCTTTATAGGCTATTCAAACACCTTCGATCACTTCGACTTATACCCAATCATCCCGGGTCCACATCTCCTTAGAGATGTTTGCTTAAGATGTCAAAGCATAAGTCTCTATGATCAAGATGACTTGAATACCGCAAGTCAAAGGAACATCGCACTTAAGCCACAGTAAGAACTTCATTGACATATCTATATATGCAGAAAACCATATGAAGTCTTACGGTTGGTCACTCCAATGAACTAGTTACCATAACTAGCATCCACGATTAACTCCGGACATCACTATGTCTCCAGCCAGTGAGAATCAGCTGCTTGGATACACCAAGGAGTATACCTCGTGCTAGTCTCGACAGAATTGATGGTGTCCAAATCCATCAATTCATTGACTAGGGATAATTCCGATACATCACAATTATACATGTAGAGATACTCACTAGTTGTGATCCAATCACAAATTCTCTCATGCTGTGAATCGTATCGTGGACATTCAGTAAATGAGTTTAAGATCCAATCAAATACATTAAACATGTATACTCAAATAGTGAATCTTCATTTATCATATAAATGGTTCATACATAAGGCGATTGCCTTAGGACATCTCTCATATATTACTAACAATCTTTGTAGCCCAAGTATATGTTGATGACATTATCTTTGGGTCAACAAATGATGATCTTCTTCAAGACTTTATCAAGAATATGGAAAATGAGTTTGAGATGTGTCTAGTTGGAGAACTAAATTTCTTCCTAGGACTACAAGTCAAACAAACAAGTGAAGGAATTTATATTTACCAAAGCAAATATGCTAAGAAAATAATTAAAAAATTTGGTTTGGAAAATGCTAAAGTAGTGTCAACTCCTATGGCAACTAATACAAAATTAGATAGTGATAATGAATGAAAACAAATTGACCTTACACTCTATAGGAGTATGATTGGTAGTCTCTTGTACCTAACCGCTAGTAGACCCGATATATTATTTGCGATTGGTATGTGTGCTAGGTACCAATCATTTTAACATAAAGCGAGCATGAAATCGTTTCAGTCGCAATGGAAGCGTGGATGGGCTGTGTCTTATGAAGACATAATGGATGAACCAAAATGGTTTGGTTCTAATCCAATGGAGGAGAATAAACCAAAGGGTTTGGTTTATTTTAAACGAATGAACCAAAAGTTGGTTTGGTTCGTTTTAACTTAAAATAAACCATCATGGTTTGGTTTATTTTAACTTATCTTAATGGAGCGGGTTAACGGGCCTAATGGTTATGATCCAATAACCATTAAGAGAATTAGTTCTCTATAAAAGAGGGCTTAATGGATAATTAAGCCCTAATCCAAAAATCCTAGCCTTTGAGTTGCCGCCCACCCTTGGAGTTGCTCGGCGCCAACCCTAGGCTGCCGCCCAGCTTGTTGTGCCGCCGTCATCTCCTTGTCGGCGTCCAAGCTTCAGCCGGTGAACCCTCCGGCGACCCTCCGGTGATCTTCCTAGGCCTCGGTGAAAAGGTGAGCACTTGGCTTCCTTGTTTTGGCCGGCGCCTACTCCTCCACCAAGCTGTCCAGTTTTCTGGACAGCTTCTTCTCCTCTCGTCGGAGCGTCGTTTGGACGACGGTTAGAGCTCCGACAGCGGATAACTTACCGGGGATTCGATCTCCGGTAATCCTCTGAGGTGGAGAACGAAGGATTCGTCAATCGGTTGACGAATACCTCTCCGGAGAAGCGAGTTTTGAGGACTCGTTTTGGATCCGAATTTGGATTTGGATCGTGATCATCTCTCGATCACGTCGTCTTCAACACGAGGCTAGTAACCCGTATGAAGATGAAGCTCGTGGCTTAGCGAAGTCATCCCGAGGATCTCGTCGTGGATACGGATAGAGACGATTCTACCGAGGATCGTTCCGGTTGATGCTGTTCCCGCTACACGTCATACGAAAGGTATAACGTAGATAAATTTTCCTTTTATTGCTAATTTAAATTTACGGTTATGTCTACACTTGTTGTAATATGCATGCGTGTGTTGTGTGTGTTGTAATAAATAGGAGTATTTATTATTTTTATTTCTTCCGCTGTGTTCATGTTTACGAAACATGATCGAACACACACACGCTGCGGTGCAGGAAACCCAATAGTGGTATCAGAGCCCAGGTTGTGTTTCGACATAATCGTAAAAATCGTTTTGCGATAGTCATAATATATTTCTGGAAATTTTCTAATTTTGGAAATTTAGAAGTATTTATGGAAATTTTTCAATTTTGGAAAGTCTAGAAGTATTTATGGAAATCTTCCACTTTTGGAAAGTTGGAAGTATTTATGGAAATTGATATTTTCCATAAATAAAATATTTGATTAGATTCTGGAAATTTGTTTCCTAATTTAATCATGATTTGATTTGGGAAATCAAATCTTAAAATATTTTATTTCTATAAGTAGTTTTAATGATTTAGGAAATTGGTTTCCTAAATAGATTTTCCTTAATCAAATAATTCCATGAATAAAATATGTGATTAGATTTGGAAATTTGTTTCCTAATTTAATTATGATTTGATTTGGAGAATCAAATCTCAAACATATTTTATTTCCATAAATAGTTATGACATATAAGGAAATATATACATGACATAATTGTATGCCATGTAAATGCATTAGATGCATAACATTATGCCATGCGTGTCGTGACATGTAGATGTATGCCATGTATGCCATGCCATGTAGATAATAGTTCTTTGCATGCAAAGAGGATGAGACATAAAAACCCTTAAACAATATTAAAGTCTACACCTTCCATTAATATGGTTAGAACCAGAGTTCCGTTTCTTGTTTGGGTTGTTGGACTCTCTCCAAGCCCGGCTCGAACCCGAACATGTTCAAACCATGGAATAGTTTAATACTAATATGGTAAGAGTCAGAGGTCAATCGTTAGCTTTGGTTGTTGGACTCTCTCCAAGCTGGGCTAATTGGTTGAATGCGCTCTAACCATATTAAAACTATTTCCCGATTAATGGGTTGGCTTTAACCTGGAGCATCGGCTTATTGGACTCTCTCCAAGGTTGATGTAAAGGGAGGTGAAGTTGGGTGCTATGCATATGATGCATACTTGTTAATGTGTTAACAACCCGATGTATGTGTGAACATTCAATTAGTTGATAGCACATTGTGATAGTTGCATATACGTGATATGCAATCGGTATAGTTGATACCTACCATCGTAGTTATGAATGGCTTGTTGGACTCTCTCCAAGGTTGTTCATAACTATGATGGATATCAGCCCATTCGGAGATGGACCTACGATCTCCCGAAGTGATTTTGGGGTTTTTGGAATTCGAAAAATGAATGGTATTTATAAATGTATATTGATGCATTTTAAAATCATCTTTCTCATATATGCTTGTTTTGTATTTCTAGGTCAATAAATTGATCATGACGTCTTTGAATTTGCGCACTATTTTGGATTCGAACAAACTGACTGGGCCTAACTTCCTGGACTGGCTTAGAAACCTGAGAATTGTTCTCAATAAAAGCTTGCATATGTCCTTGAAGAGCCTCTTCCTGACCGTCCTAAGGACGATGCAACTCCAGACCAAATGTTGGTCTATCAGAAGCATGTGGCAGATTCTGAGCTGGCGAGTTGCATCATGCTAGCGGCATGAGAATATGGATGCTAATACTATGGTCTTCCATCTTCATGAGTTGTTCGATGAGCAAGCGAGATCCGAAAGGTTCGAGGTCTCTAGGCTCCTCTTCACCACGAAGATGCAAGAAGGTTCATCTGTAGTGCAGTTTGTGCTAAAGATGAACGGGTACATCGAGCGGCTAGCTACCCTCGGTTTTGTGATGGATCATGAGTTAAGTATTGACTTAATTCTGCATTGTTTGCCCAAGAGTTTCTCGCAATTTGTGATGAACTATCGGATGAACAAATTGGAATCCACCATTCCCGAGCTCCTCAATATGCTGAAGACTGTGGAGCCTTCTGTGAAGCATGAGGAGAAGGCGGTTCTGTTAGTTGATTCCTCAAAGAAAGGTTCTAAGAGGAAGGCAAAAGAACAGAAGAAAGGAAAGAACAAAAAGGCAAAGAAGGCGGAACCAGCGCAAAAGGGCACTTGTCATCACTGTGGCAAGGAAGGCCACTGGCGAAGAAACTGCAAGATTTATCTTGAGTCCATGAAGAAGAAGAAGGCATCCGATGCCCCATCCTCTTCAGGTATCTACTGTTGGGCTTTTCCGGGCCGCAAAAACCGCTTTTTGCGTTGCGGAAACCCCGGAAGTCCCGGCCACGGATCCGTGCGAAGAAGTATTAAAACTAATTACATGTATGTGCTTACAAAATCCTCTAGATCTACCTTAGAACTAAGAGATAAGGATGTTACCCTTGATGCGATGCCCTTCGCAAATCCCGCTCGTCCAAAGTCCGCCGGAACTCGAGAGTGTCAAGTGCACACTCCTCTATGGTATCCACACAAGCAATAGGTGGAAGAAAACTCAACCTTGAGTGTGCTAGCACTCCTTGGTTGGTTCGGCCAAAGAGAGGAAGGAGAGGGAGAGCTTGAGAGGAAAATTCCCAAGGAAGAAGATGAAGTAATGAGTGATTACTCACAAAATGAATTTTCACTCACATAACCCCCAAATGGTGGCCGACCACTTCATGGAGGGGGAGTTACATGCATGCATGTAACTCCCATGACCCTTGGTCTCCCTCATGATGTGGCACTAATTGACCAAGTCAATGATGATGTGGAGCATCATCATTGGCCGGCCATGCCTAGTCATCATCATGACATGGCATTTGGTCAAGTCAAACTTGACCTTTCAACTTCCCTCTCAAGTCAAGTCAAACTTGACCTCTAATCTCCCATGGTTGATCAAATCTAACCACTTGACTCAAGTCAATTTAATATAATGAATCTCTATTCATTAATTTAAATTGATTTGATGAATCAAATCTCAATTAGACTCATTCAACACTTGAATCAACTTGAGTCTAACTCAATTAGTCTAATTTGGATTACTCTTAATCCAATTTGGTTCATCCCATGAACCTAATCCTCATAGTTCATCATATGAACCTAATCTCCATCTAATTGCTCTTATGTGTGTGACCCTATAGGTTCTTGTAACGTTGGCAATGTCCCTAAACCGATTTAGGAACATAAGCAATGAGCGGTATCTAGCAACACATCATTGCTACCCAAGTTACAAGAATGTTGAGCTCCAACATCACCTTTGTGACTAATAATTGTGACTCTCACAATATGTGACAATGTCCCTCTATCCTTGACATCTAGATTGACCAATCGAGGCATAGACCGTGTCATCCTCGGTACAATCTAAATCTTGAACTCCAAGTAGACTCACTCTAATCAAATGAGCTCAATATCTCATATTGACTCATTTGGGCATAACCATGCCGTGGTCTCACTCTATCAAGAATATCGATGTCACCCCGTCATATAGGAGGGATAGATCCCATCTACATCACTCACATCCCTCCGCATAATTTGTTACATACCCAGTAATCGCCTTTATAGTCCACCCATTTACGGGTGACGTTTGACGAAACCAAAGTATGCAACTCCTTATGTAGGGAACCATGGTGACTTCAGGTCTAAGGACTAATAGTCATACTAATAGCCACATGAGAAAGTATATGACACTCATATAACGATCCATGATACTTTCTCATGGCGGGTCATTCAGTATACATTCTCCAATGCATACCCATGTGTCAACTTGATATCTCATATCCATGACTTGTGAGATCAAGTCATCATGTTGACCTACATGCTAGTCTCTACGCATTAACATTGTCTCTGAATGTTAATACTCGACTAGGAATGATTAAGAGTAGTGTTCTCTATATCATCTCATTATCGATTCAACCAATCGATTGATATAGATAAGAACCTACTACTCAAGGACATTATTATATTTAGTTATTTGGCACCAATACAAGTAAATATAATAACCATGCCTTTATAAATAGGAATATGATACAATAAAGTCCATACAACAATCATCATATGATTGGCTCTAGGGCTTTCACTAACAATCTCCCACTAGCACTAGTGCGATCACTGTAGTATCTAATACCCATTGACCTAGTGTGACCATCATGCTTTTTCTGTGCTAAAGCCTTGGTCAAGGGATCTGCGATGTTAGCCTCTGTGGGTACTCTGCAAATCTTCACATCTCCTCTATCGATAATCTCTCGAATGAGATGGAAGCGCCGTAGTATGTGTTTGGTCATTTGGTGTGAGCAAGGTTCCTTAGCTTTCTGCAATCGCTCCATTATTGTCACAATAGAGCTCTATAGGATCTGCAATGCTAGGAACCACCCCAAGCTCAGTAATGAACTTGCGGATCCAAACTGCCTCCTTTGCTGCCTCAGATGCAGCGATATACTCGACCTCTGTTGTAGAATCAGCAACTGTGTCCTGCTTCGAACTCTTCCAGCTCACAGCGCCACCATTCAAGCAAAACACGAACCACATTGCGATCTGTAATCATCTGGAGTTTGGAAGGCGCATCATTGTAACCCTTTACTGACTAGCTCCTCATCGCCTCGAATATCAAGAAATATTCTTTAGTCCTTCTCAAGTACTTAGAATATTCTTGGCTACTATCGATGGTCACAGATCGATCGTATCTACTCGTCATGCTCAAAGCATACGAGACATCAGGACGAGTACACAACATGGCGTACATGATAGATCCTATAGCAGATGCGTAAGGGATCTTATCCATGCGGTCTCTCTCCTCTCTAGAAGAGGGACTTTGAGTCTTCGAAAGACTCACACCATGTGACATCGGCAGAAGTCCTTTCTTGGAATTCTGCATGGCAAACCGTAATACGTGTGTCAATGTATGTACTACGACTTAGGCCAAGCAATCTCTTAGATCTATCTCTATAGATCTTGATGCCTAGAATACAGTGCTTCACCTAAGTCCTTCATTGAGAAGCACGTCCCGGCCAAGTCTTCACGGTGTAGGCGAAGGATGTCATTCCCAATGAGTAGTATGTCATCCACATACAATACAAGGAACACAAGTGTTCCCATTAACCCTCTTGTAGACCACGAGGTTCATCTTCATTCTTGATGAAACCAAACTGTTTGATCGCATCATCGTCGAATCGAAGATTCCAACTCGAAGCTTGCTTTAGCCCATAAATGGACCTTTGCGGCTTGCATACCTTCCCGATTATCTTTGTGGATCTACAAAACCCTCGGGTTGTGTCATGTACACATCCTCGAGTAAGTTTCCATTCGTAAAGCGCGGTTTTGACATCCATCTGCGGATCTCATAATCGTGGTATCTTTGCAATAGCAAGCAAGATCGAATGGACTTAAACATCGCCCTTTGGAGAAAAGGTTTCATCATAGTCAATACCATGAATTTCTTGAAACCTTTAGCCAATCGGCCCTTATAGGTATCGTAAGTCCATCCATGTCAGTCTTTCTCCTAAAGACCCACTTACACCCAATGGGTTTGACCCCTTGGTGGATCAACCAAAGTCCATACTTGGTTAGTGTACATGGATTCCATCTCGGATCTCATGGCGTCTAGCCATTTCTCGAGAATCTGGGCTCATCACGACTTCTCGATAGGAGGTAGGCTCATTCTCAATGAGCATAACGTCATCATGGTCGACAAGAGAAATGAGTATCTCTCGGTCGACAGCGTACCCTATCGGACCTGCGAAGAGGTAGGTCTGAGCAATTGGTTGTTCCACAACTCTTTGTGCAACAACCTCATCACCCACAACACTTTGTGGTTCTGTTCAACCTCCATCAAGGCCTCGGTGCTATGGTCCTTATCTTGAATTTCTTCAAGATCGAAGGTACTCCCACTAGTTTTTCTAGAAACAAAATCCCTTTCTAGAAAAACCCCGATCTTCACAAACACTTTGTCTTTGGGGAATGTAGAAGTAATATCCTTTTGTATCCTTGGGATATCCAACAAAATAGCACCTATCGGATTTGGGTCCCAGTTTGTTTGAGACTTGACGTCGAACGTAAGCCTCACAACCCCAAATCCTCATAAAAGACATCTTGGGATTTTTCCCTGTCCATATCGTATATGGTGTCTTTACCACAACCTTGGATGGTACACGGTTAAGGGTAAAGGCTGCTGTGTCCAGAGCATATCCCCAAAAGGATATAGGAAGATCTGTGTGACTCATCATAGATCGTACCATATCCAATAGGGTACGATTCCTCCTTTCGGATACACCATTCCCTTTGTGGTGTTCCGGGAGGAGTGAGTTGGGATAGAATCCCACACTCGGCTAGATAGTCACGAAACTCATGGCTAAGGTATTCACCACCTCGATCCGATCAAGTATCTTAATACTCTTGCCAAGCTGGTTTTGTACTTCATTCTTGAATTCTTTGAACTTTTCAAAGGATTCAGATTTATGTGTCATAAGATACACATAACCATATCTATTGAGGTCATCAGTAAATGTAATGAAGTACCTGTAACCACCTCTAGCAGCAACATTGAAAGGACCGCATACATCACTATGTATAAGTCCTAACAAATCTGTTGCTCTTTCGCTATGTCCACTAAAGGGAGTCTTGGTCATCTTGCCTAAAAGGCAAGACTCGCATATCTCATATGATTCAAAATCAAATGAGTCTAGCAGCCCATCCTTATGGAGCTGAGATAAGCGACTCTCATTTATGTGACCTAAGCGACAATGCCAGAGATAGGTTTGGTTCAACTCATTTGACTTGAACCTCTTGGTACTTATGTTATAGATAGGGCTCTCTAAGTCTAGAAAGTAGAGTCCGTTCATTAGAGGTGCACTACAATAGAACATATCATTTAAATAAACTGAACAACATTTGTTCTTTATTATAAATGAAAACCCTTTCTTGTCCAAACAAGAAACTGAAATGATGTTCTTAGTTAAAGAAGTCACAAAACAACATTAATCTAAATCTAGTACAAGCACAGAGCTCAGAGATAGATCATAAGTTCCTCTGACGACGGACCCTTGCTCCATTGCCTACTCGTAGGTCCACCTCGCCCTTTGTCAATGCCTTGCTATTTCTCAGCCCCTGCACATTGGTACAAATGTGAGATGCACATCCGGTATCTAATACCCATGATGAAGAAATAGATAGATTGACTTCTATAACATTTATACCTGAAGTAGAAGTCTAACTTCTCTTCTTCTTAAGATCTTCCAGGTATGCCTTGCAGTTACGCTTCCAGTGTCTTGCTTCCTTGCAGAAGAAGCAAGCCCCTTCCTTAGCTACCCCTCCTTTGGGTTTAAGTTCTTTGCCTTTGCCCTTGGATTGGGACTTTCCCTTACCTTTAGGCTTGCCCTTGCCTTTCTTCTTTTGCACCATCAAAATGGTGTCGATTACCCTTCTTAAGGTTAAGCTCGTGATTCTCAACATCTTTGAGCATTTCACGATGGCTTATCAATTTCATTCATGTTATAATTCATGACAAATTGATCGAAGGCTCTTGGCAAAGATTGCAAGATTAGGTCAGTGGCCAGCTCTTGGCCAAGTGGGAATCCCAGCCTTTGTAGGTTTTCTACGTACCCAATCATCTTGAGTACATATGAACCTCTGAGTCCCTTCTTGCATTTTAGACCCAAATAGTGCTTTAGAGACTTCATATCTCTCATGCCTAGCTTGTCCTTGATATAGTTGTGAAGATGTCCAACCATATCATAAGCATTCATGAACTCATGTTGCTATACAGCTCGAGTTCATGGTCTGAGCATTAGACATGACACATCTAATGCATCATCTTGATGCTTCTTGTAAGCATCTTTGTCAGCTCGCGAGGCAGTGGCAGGAGGTGCCTCTGGAATGGGCTGCTCCAGGACGTACAACTTCCTTTCTTGGGTGAGAACAATTCTCAGGTTCCTGTACCAGTCCAGGAAATTTGCTCCATTGAGCTTGTCCTTCTCAAGGACAGATCACAGAGAGAGAGTGTTCGTATTGTTTGACATAGTAATCTACAACATACAATGCAGAGAATTAATATCATATTCCTTTTATCATTTAATTAGGCCTTTAATCAAATGATGCTCCCACTGAATTATAGGAATTTTATAGAATCGAGTTATGGATGTGGTCAAACCACATTTACTTGATTCATACAAACTAGCTATAATTCTTGTGGGACAAGATCCACATCATACTAAGCCTTGAGTTAGCTTTGGCTAAATCGCCCAAGACTTAGTACGATCGGTGGGTAACACATTACCGATTACATCTCTATGCAACTCTTGTTTATAGGATTAAGACCCACATTTACAAAAGACCTTGAGTTAGCTTTGGCTAAATCGCCCAAGATTTAGTGTAAATGCGATCTTAACCTATCTTTCCAACGATTGGAATATGCCTATAGTTCTACTCGATCCAATTGAGTTAACTAGTTTTGCTCAATCTAATTGAGCTTACTCTAACCCAAGTCGTGATAGGCGGGACCAAGATTGTCCCTCCGCACCCTACCAAGATAATATGCGTTGCTCTGCTTTGGCAGATTCAACAACAACAAATGATCGAGGTAGTGATGGGTATCAAGGCTCGGTAGGCATTTTCGAGTTGATTCGATTATGATCTAATCTAATCGTAATGTGTACCTTATACGCATTTAGGCCTTTATTATCCTATATTAGCATGCATCATATACATACATTCATTATTCTAGCATGCATCATATACATACAAGAAAATTAACCTAGCATGCATCATATACATACAAGAAATTTTTTTTTTTTCACTAGCATGCATCACATACATACAAGCATAAATCAATTAAATATATATATATCAACATATATATATATATAATTAAATGTGATATAGTCATGGCCCTACTACGATCTTCTCAAGCCAATGAGAAGATCGGACGGTCTACCTAAGGCTAGCGGCTTCTCCAAGCGCTTCCTTTGACCGCCATGTGTCGTCGTCACCCTTCTCGTAAGCTCGTCTTCAAGTGGACTTTCCACGCTCCATTTTTGTACATTACAAATACGAAACTCGAGTTACATTCAGTCTAAAACTATTTACAACTAGAATATTAAAGAAGAGGTCGACGCGGTCGCAAACATTTTACAACACGCCTGACCACAAAAGCGACGCAGCCGTATTATGAATTACAACACACATCAATCCTATTGGGTTATTGGGCCATGACAATCACAGAATCATACATAATTCAAAATTATGTATTTTTACAGAAAATTTCTATAATTTTTCCTAATTTATTTCAATTTATGAGTCATCTCTCCAGCGGTCCCGCTAAGCGGTTTCGGTAGCGATCGCGGGACACATGGCCCCTTTCGGGGATAGGGCAGCGCCCTACTGCAAAATAAACTTGCGAGTGTCCCTACAGCGACTTAAGTCGCTGTCCCAAAACCTAAAGCGAGAACTCGCCGATTCGGAGAGTTTTTCGGCGGTTGAAGCTACAGTGTCCCAACACTCATTGCTTGACTCTACGAGAAAAATACCCAAAAATTCTATAAAATTAGAAATTTACAGAAACATAAAAATCTGTAATTTTTATATCTAATATAAAAAATACAAAAGCGAAACACATACATGCTTCGCGCGTGGCTCACGATACCCTTTGTTGGGCTTTTAGGGCATGAAAAACCGCTTTTGCGTTGCGGAAACCGGAAGTCGACCACGGATCCGTGCGAAGAAGTATTAAAACTAATTACATGTATGTGCTTACAAAATCCTCTAGATCTACCTTAGAACTAAGAGATAAGGATGTTACCCTTGATGCGATGCCCTTCGCAAATCCGCTCAAATCGTCCAAAGTCCGCGGAACTCGAGAGTGTCAAGTGCACACTCCTCTATGGTATCCACACAAGCAATAGGTGGAAGAAAACTCAACCTTGAGTGTGCTAGCACTCCTTGGTTGGTTCGGCCAAAGAGAGGAAGGAGAGGGAGAGCTTGAGAGGAAAATTCCCAAGGAAGAAGATGAAGTAATGAGTGATTACTCACAAAAAGAATTTTCACTCACATAACCCCCAAAATGGTGGTCGGCCACTTCATGGAGGGAGTTACATGCATGCATGTAACTCCCATGACCCTTGGTCTCCCTCATGATGTGGCACTAATTGACAAGTCAATGATGATGTGGAGCATCATCATTGGCCGGCCATGCCTAGTCATCATCATGACATGGCATTTGGTCAAGTCAAACTTGACCTTTCAACTTCCCTCTCAAGTCAAGTCAAACTTGACCTCTAATCTCCCATGGTTGATCAAATCTAACCACTTGACTCAAGTCAATTTAATATAATGAATCTCTATTCATTAATTTAAATTGATTTGATGAATCAAATCTCAATTAGACTCATTCAACACTTGAATCATCTTGAGTCTAACTCAATTAGTCTAATTTGGATTACTCTTAATCCAATTTGGTTCATCCCATGAACCTAATCCTCATGGTTCATCATATGAACCTAATCTCCATCTAATTGCTCTTATGTGTGTGACCCTATAGGTTCTTGTAACGTTGGCAATGTCCCTAAACCGATTTAGGAACATAAGCAATGAGCAGTATCTAGCAACACATCATTGCTACCCAAGTTACAAGAATGTTGAGCTCCAACATCACCTTTGTGACTAATAATTGTGACTCTCACAATATGTGACAATGTCCCTCTATCCTTGACATCTAGATTGACCAATCGAGGCATAGACCGTGTCATCCTCGGTACAATCTAAATCTTGAAATCAAGTAGACTCACTCTAATCAAATGAGCTCAATATCTCATATTGACTCATTTGGGCATAACCATGCACCCGTGGTCTCACTCTATCAAGAATATCGATGTCACCCCCCGTCATATAGGAGGGATAGATCCCATCTACATCACTCACATCCCTCCGCATAATTCGTTACATACCCAGTAATCGCCTTTATAGTCCACCCATTTACGGGTGACGTTTGACGAAGCCAAAGTATGCAACTCCTTATGTAGGGAACCATGGTGACTTCAGGTCTAAGGACTAATAGTCATACTAATAGCCACATGAGAAAGTATATGACACTCATATAACGATCCATGATACTTTCTCATGGCGGGTCATTCGATACATTCTCCAATGCATACCCATGTGTCAACTTGATATCTCATATCCATGACTTGTGAGATCAAGTCATCTTGTTGACCTACATGCTAGTCTCTACGCATTAACATTGTCCCTGAATGTTAATACTCGACTAGGAATGATTAAGAGTAGTGTTCTCTATATCATCTCATTATCGATTCAACCAATCGATTGATATAGATAAGAACCTACTACTCAAGGACATTATTATATTTAGTTATTTGGCACCAATACAAGTAAATATAATAACCATGCCTTTATAAATAGGAATATGATACAATAAAGTCCATACAACAATCATCATATGATTGGCTCTAGGGCTTTCACTAACATCTACGTTATTGATTGTCATTCTATTTCCTTGGACACTTGGGTATTGGATACTGGGTGTAGCTCACATATATGTAATGACATACAGGGGCTAAGGAATAGAAGAAGACTTGTCAGAGGGGAGTCAAATTTGAGAGTTGGCAATGGAGCAAAGGTTGCTGCGGTCGCCATCAGAACTTATTTGCTGAAGCTCCCTAGTGGACTAGTCTTAGAACTGGACAATTGCTATTATGTTCCTTCTCTAATAAAGAACATTGTTTCTATTTTCTGTTTAAATAGAAATGGTTTCCATTTGACATTTAGTAACAATTGTTGTTATATAACTTTAAATGGCGTACTTTATGGAACTGTAACCTTGAGTAATGACATTTATACGTTGGACGTATCCAGTGACATTTTCAATATCGAAGCGAGCAACACGCGTGCTCGAAAGGATAATCAAATAGACTCCTATATGTGGCATTGTCGTCTTGGCCATATAAGCAAGAAACGCATGTCCAAATTACACCGATGTGGAATTCTGGAATCGTTTGAATTGGATTCATACGATACATGCGAATCATGCTTAAAAGGCAAGATGACTAAGTTACCTTTTACTGGAAAAGGTGAACGAGTGGGAGAGTTACTAGGTCTAATACATACTGATGTATGTGGACCTATGTCAACTCAAGCATTAGGAGGCTATAGCTACTTCATTACCTTCACCAATGATCACTCACGGTTTGGGTATGTGTTCTTGATGAAACACAAGTCTGAAGCCTTTGAAAGGTTCAAAGAATTCAGAAATGAAGTAGAGAAACAACATGACAAGAGTATTAAAATACTTCGATCGGATCGAGGTGGTGAATACTTAAGTCAAGAGTTTCTTGATTATCTAAGAGACAATGGCATATTGTCTCAATGGACTCCACCCTATACACCACAGCATAATGGTGTATCTGAGAGGCATAACCGGACCTTGTTGGACATGGTCAGGTCAATGATGAATCATGCAACTCTTCCCAAGTCATTTTGGGCTATGCACTTCGCATACAAGCATTTGTTAAATGTAATGCCTACCAAGGTAGTCTCAACTACTCCATATGAGATATGGAATAGTAAGAAACCTCATGTATCTTACTTGAAGATATGGGGTTGTCCTGCTTATGTGAAGCGGACTGTATCAGACAAATTGGATGCTAAGTTTGATAAATGTCTATTTATTGGATACCCTAAGGAAACAAGGGGTTACCAATTCTATCATCCTGTGGAACAAAAGGTGTTTGTTTCAAGGCATGCTGTGTTTCTAGAGAAAGAGTTTCTCTTGCAAGAAAACAGTGGGAGTGTCATCGAGCTTGAGGAGGCTCGAGAGACTCAAATAGACATTGATGAGATACTTGGTGAAGCACAACATCCGACAACTCATAGTGATGGGCAATCGGCTGGACCTATTGTAACACCACATCTTCGTAGATCTGGTAGAACACGCAATATTCCTGAGAGATATGGATTTCTCGTAAGCGAATCGAACGACGTGTTACTCATTGATGATGAGGAGCCTACCAGTTATGAAGAAGTGCTGACAAGTTCAGAAAGGGATAAGTGGCTTGGTGCCATGAAGTCGGAAATGGATTCCATGTATGAAAACCAAGTTTGGAACTTGGTTGACCCACCTAAAGGGATAAAGCCTATAGGGTGCAAGTGGGTTTTCAAGAAGAAAACCGACATGGATGGTAATGTGATTACCTATAAGGCTAGATTGGTGGCAAAAGGATATCGTCAAAAATAAGGTGTTGATTATGACGAAACCTATTCGCCTGTAGCTATGCTTAAATCCATTCGGATGCTCCTGGCCATAGCGGCTCATTATGATTATGAGATATGGCAGATGGATGTGAAAACATCTTTCCTTAATGGAAACTTGCTCGAGGACGTGTATATGATACAGCCTGAGGGTTTCACATCGGTTGATAAAACCAAGGTATGCAAATTGCGACGGTCCATTTATGGATTGAAGCAAGCATCCAGAGTCGAATATCCGCTTTGATGAGACAATCAAAAAGTTTGATTTCTCACAAAATCCGCATTTAACCTTGTGTGTACAAGAAGGTTAGTGGGAGGCAAATGATTCCTAGTATTGTATGTCGATGACATACTACTTATAGGAAACGATGTTTCAATCTTACAACAAGTGAAGGTTTGGTTATCCAAGACATTCTCCATGAAAGATTCGGGAGAAGCAACCTACATCCTCGGGATTAAGATCTATAGAGATAGATCAAACGGTTGCTTGGTCTTTCGCAGCCTACATATATAGACCGAAAAGTGCTAAAGAGGTTTAGCATGTTAATCCAAGAAAGGTTTCCTACCCATCGTGCATGGGGTACACCTTCAAGTCTATGTGTCCGCGCACGTAAGACGAGAGGATTTGCATGAGTAAGATTCCCTATGCATCCGCAATAGGATCTATCATGTATGCTATGTTATGTACGAGGCCCGATGTATCGATGCTCGAGTGTCACGAGCAGATACTCACCGATCCAGAATGGATCATTGGGCATTGTTAAGATGATCCTTAAGTACTTGAGAAGAACTAAGGATGTGTTCCTAATATATGGAGAAGGGGACATGGTGATACGCGGTATATGGATGCCACCTAGACAGATAAGGATGATTCTGTGTCTCACCGATAATGGTTCACCTTGAACGGGGGCGCAGTGAGTTGGAAAAGTTCCAAACAAGAGATCAGAGTGATTCTACCACTGAGGCGTAATACATTGCAGCCTTCTAAGCAAAGCAAAGGAAGCGTTTGGATCAAAAAGTTCGCTCATGAACTTGGTGTGATTCCGCCATTGTTGAAGCAATACCGGCCCATCGCGACAACAATGGAGCAATTGCACAGCGAAAGAGCCAAGGTCTCATCAACGATCCAAACATGTGCTTCCCGCTATCATCTTATCGTAGAGATCATTAGTAGGAACGAAATACAAATCGAGAAAATTCCTAATCGAAAGGAACTTAGCGGATCCTCGACTAAGGCATTACCTCAAAATAAGCTGAGGGTCATGTTCGAGCTTATGGTATTGATACCGTGAGCGATTGGCATTAGGCCGGCGGAGTCCTGTTAATAATATGAGAGATGTCCTAAGGCAATCGCTTTATGTATGAACCATTTATATGATAAATGAAGATTCACTATTCGAGTATACATGTTTTATGTATTTGATTGATCTTAAACTCATTTATCAATGTCCACGATACGATTCACAAAGATGAGAGAATTTGTGATTGATCACAACTAGTGAGTATCTCTACATGTGTAATTGTGATGTATCGAATTATCCCTAGTCGATGAATCGATGGATTCGACACCATCAATTCGCCGAGACTAGCACGAGGTATACTCGGTGTATCCAAGCACCGATTCTCACCGGGCCGAGACATAGTGATGTCCGAGTTAATCGTGGATGCTAGTTATGGTAACTAGTTCATTGGAGTGACCACCGTAAGACTTCATATGGTTCTCTCGTATATATAGATATGTCAATGAAGTTCTTACGTGGCTTAAGTGCGATGTTCCTTCGACTTGATTCAAGTCATCTTGATCATGGAGACTTATGCTTTGACATCTTAAGCAAATTCTTACAAAAGCAATACGTAACTGAACGAAGTACATCAGTCAAGTGATCGAAGGTGTTTGAATAGCCTATAAAGGATTCACCACTCGCGAGGAGATGTATACCCATGGCCTCTCGTCGGATTGTTACTAAAGTCTTTGGCCAAAGCATTACATGTTTAGAGTAAAGTACTCTTCGATACATGTGCAAAGAACTAGAATCCGTAGGATGAGGAAATGATACTTGGGCTAGGTGTGACGTAGTCACTTAGTGGGACCGACACAATAGACCATGTCCACGAACCAAGTGGGTATAAGATGAGTGAAGGGAATGGGGCACGATTCATTCGAGCCATCAAGGGTTTCGTAAATAGTTCGGATCAACCGCTGATCTTTCACTAATTGGGGATCATGATGTACTACTAGGTGCCACTCATGATCGTTCTATAATTAATGGTTAATTATAGAGACCAACATAAACCGAGAACCTATTTGGTCACACGCACAACGAGCGTAATCCAAAGGATTTAAAATGAGCTTGAGAATGGGATTCTCAGACCGAGAGAAACTAGGTTTGGTTGGACCAAACATAAAGCGAGCATGAAATCGCTTCACCGCAATGGAAGCGTGGATGGGCCGTGGTCTTATGAAGACATAATGGATGAACCAAAATGGTTTGGTTCTAATCCAATGGAGGAGAATAAACCAAAGGGTTTGGTTTATTTTAAGCGAATGAACCAAAAGTTGGTTCGGTTCGTTTTAACTTAAAATAAACCATCATGGTTTGGTTTATTTTAACTTATCTTAATGGAGCGGGTTAACGGGCCTAATGGTTATGATCCAATAACCATTAAGAGAATTAGTTCTCTAAAAAAGAGGGCTTAAGGGATAAATAAGCCCTAAACCAAAACCCTAGCCTTTGAGTTGCCGCCCACCCTTGGAGTTGCTCGGCGCCAACCCTAGGCTGCCGCCCAGCTTGTTGTGCCGCCGTCATCTCCTTGTCGGCATCCAAGCTTCAGCCGGTGAACCCTCCGGCGACCCTCCGGTGATCTTCCTAGGCCTCGGTGAAAAGGTGAGCACTTGGCTTCCTTGTTTTGGCCGGCGCCTACTCCTCCACCAAGCTGTCCAGTTTTCTGGACAGCTTCTTCTCCTCTCGTCGGAGCGTCGTTTGGACGACGGCTAGAGCTCCGACAGCGGATAACTTACCGGGGATTCGATCTCCGGTAATCCTCTGAGGTGGAGGACGAAGGATTCATCAATCGGTTGACGAATACCTCTCCGGAGAAGCGAGTTTTGAGGACTCGTTTTGGATCCGAATTTGGATTCGGATCGTGATCATCTCTCGATCACGTCGTCTTCAACACGAGGCTAGTAACCTGTACGAAGACGAAGCTCGTGGCTTAGCGAAGTCATCCCGAGGAACTCGGCGTGGATACGGATAGAGACGATTCTAGCGAGGATCATTCCGGTTGATGCCGTTCCCGCTACACGTCATACGAAAGGTATAACGTAGATAAATTTTCCTTTTATTGCAAATTTAAATTTACGGTTATGTCTACACTTGTTGTAATATGCATGCGTGTGTTGTGTGTGTTGTAATAAATAGGAGTATTTATTATTTTTATTGCTTCCACTGTGTTCATGTTTACGAAACATGATCGAACACACACACGCCGCGGTGCAGGAAACCCAACAAAGATGTCCTTTGATGTTGACTTTATAAATAGAGTTTGATCTACACTACCCCTCTTAAAGTCCTTAGAGATTAAGAAAGATAATAATCTTTCATACCAAGCATGGGGAGCTTTTTTCAAACCATATAAAGCTTTTCTAAGCTTGTTTACATGGTTTGGATATTCTATACTCTCAAACCCGGGAGGTTGTTCTACATATACCTCTTCCTTAATGAATCCGTTTAGGAATGCCGATTTAACATTCATTTGATGGAGTTTGAAACCCATATAAGAGGCATACCCTAATAGGATCCTAATAGACTCTAATCTAGCAACCGGGGCATATGTTTCATCATAATCAAGTCCTTCAACTTGATTAAAGCCCCTTGCAACTAACCTTGCCTTATTCCTAGTAATATTTCCTTGGTCATATAGTTTGTTCCTAAAGACCCATCTTGTAGTAATGATGGTGTTGTCATTAGGTCTAGGAACTAACTCCCATACTTGACTCCTTTCAAATTGAGCCAATTCATCTTGCATTGCCAAGATCCAATCCGGATCAAGTAATGCATATTTGATTGTTTTGGGCTCAATTTGAGAGATTAGGGCTATATGACTAGAGGGATCCCTATGAAATGACCTAGTCCTAACACCTTGAGATAGTTCACCAACAATTTGATCTAGAGGGTGATTTTGATAAACTCTTATTGTTCTAGGAGGTGTATTAAATTGAGTTTGATCATAATTATCCTCAACTCTTCTTTCATCATCGGAATCACCTCTTACTCCCCCTTTATTTAACTCTCCCCCTTGATCATTACCCCCTAAAGTTAAATCTTGAAATTGTTGGGTAATTTCTTGATTTTTGTTATTGATATCATCATCAATAGGGGATTTCCTAGGGTATGTATTAGAGGTTTCATCAAATTGGACATTTGAAGACTCCTCAATATTTTGAGTTTTTTTATTATAAACTCTATATCCTACACTAGTGAATGAGTATCCAACTAGGATTCCCTCATTCGCTTTGGACTCAAATTTACCTAGGTTGTCTTTGGTGTTTAAAATATAGACTTTGCATCCAAAGACTTTAAAATAGTGAATTGTTGGAATTGTACCATTCCATAATTCAAATGGGGTTTTTCCTAGAAACCTATGAATTAAAATCCTATTTTGGATATAGCAAGCTGTGTTAACTGCTTCCGCCCACAAGTAGCTAGGTAAAGAGTATGCATTTAGCATAGTCCTAGCCGCTTCTTGTAGGGCACGATTTTTTCCTTTCCACAACCCCATTTTGTTGGGGTGTTCTAGGATAAGAAAACTTATGCTTGTACCCTTGTTCTAAGAAAAAGTTTGAGAAGTTAGAATTCTCAAATTCTCCACTATGATCACTACGGATCCGGTTGATTTTGAGTTTTCTTTCATTCTCTACTCTCTTGCTAAATCCTATGATTATTCCTAGGGTTTCATCCTTATTTTTCATTTAAAATACCCAAGTAAATCTAGAGAAGTAATCTACTATTACTAAACAATATTTACTACCAATCATGGAAGGGGTACTATGACAATCAAATAAGTCCATATGCAATAGTTCTAAAGGTAAAGCGGTACTAAGTAAAGTTTTACATTTGTGTGATGTTTTTGATTGTTTCCCTTCTTGGCATGCATCACACATTTTGTCCTTGAGAAACTTGACTTTTGGCAACCCTTTGACTAACTTCATTTTGGCTATTTTGGCTATGTTCTTCATATTTATGTGCCCTAGCCTCCTATGCCAAAGCCAACTCTCTTCCTCTTTTGCAATAAGACACTTAGTAGAAGCATTAGTAGCATAGGATAA
Source organism: Wurfbainia villosa (assembly GCA_025175895.1). Taxonomy (NCBI): domain Eukaryota; kingdom Viridiplantae; phylum Streptophyta; class Magnoliopsida; order Zingiberales; family Zingiberaceae; genus Wurfbainia; species Wurfbainia villosa. The sequence goes on from CM046006.1 coordinate 42,093,065, forward strand.
ATCAACATAATATATATTTGATTTCCTAAAACCTACTAGCATGCAATCATTTAGAGTTTTGTGTCTTATAAAACATTTTCAAGAGTCAAATTGAACATCAAAATTTGCATCACATAGTTGGCTTACACTAAGTAAATTAAATTTCATATTTTTAACTAATAACACTTTATGAATGGCAAGGTTGTGGAATACCTCAATTGTGCCTTTTCCTAGAATCTTAAGTTTGCCACTATTTCCAAAAGACACCTTCCCCTTGCTAGTGTGGTTGATAGTGGAAAATTTACTCTCATCACCGGTCATTTGTTTTAAGCACCCACTATCAACGATCCATAAGCTTGGTTCTTCTACCTATACAACATGAAAAATGCAAGCCTTAGGGGACCAAATTTTAGGACCACTAGCATCAATCAAAAACTTCTTAGGGACCCAAGACTTTCTAACCTTGCTCCTAAAGGTGGATTTTCTACTAACAAGAGATGTAAATGCTACCTCCTTTTCCTTAGGCCTATATCCTATTCCGGCCTTGTTGTAAATAGCCCTTTGATCCTTAATTATCATATATAGGAATTTAGAGCCATTTGTAAATTTTTATAAGCATGCTCTTAGTTCACCTATTTCTTTTCTTAATTCATCATTTTCATCTCTAAGTGTACATGTATCGTTACAAAGTAGTTCTACATTTTTAAGTGACTTAATTTCTACTTTTAAGTCCTTAATCCTAGTTTTTGATCTATTTAAGGCATTTTGAAGGCATACAATAGTTTTGTAAAGTAAATCTACCCTAGGGGAGTTGCTTACTTCATCATCACTAGATGATGATTCATCGCTTGAGGAAGAGGATGAAGACTCCTCACTTGAGCTTCCGGCTTCCTCCTCCAAGGCCATGAGGGCTAGATTCTGGGTGGCATGACACACTTCTTCATCATCGGAAGAGTCCTCCAAGCTTAGTGTGTCCCATGTTTGTGCCACCATTGCCTCCTTCTTCTTCTTCTTCTTCTTTTCCTTCTTCTCCTTATGCTTCTTCTCCTTCTCCTCCTTCTTCTTTAGTTCCGGGCAATTTGGCTTGATATGCCCTTTCTTGTTGCAACCATAGCAAGTTACATTAGATGAAGGAATTGAACTAGTAGAAGACTTACCTCTTGAGGATTGGAACATCCTCCTCACATCCTTCTTGGTGAGTTTCCTTGACCTCCTACCAAACTTCTTGACATAATGAGCCACCTCGCTTGCCGATATCTCATCTTCACTACTAGATGAATCTTCCTCGGATTCGGATGAGGAAGACACTTCTTTCTTCTCCTTCTTCTTCTTGTCCTTTTTCCCTACAAAAAGAGCTACACCTTTCTCTTTGGATGAAGTGTTAGCTTGCTCGTGCAACTCAAATTCATAAAATAACTCATCTAATTTAACCAAGGAAAGATCCCTAGAGACCTTATAGGCATATACCATTAAAGCCCATAAGGTTGTTCTAGGGAAGGCTTGGAGTACATACCTCACAAGGTCTCGGTTGTCGACCTTCTCACCTATCACATGTAGTCCGTTGACTACTTCCTTGAAGCGACTGTGCATTTGGCTCATGGTCTCATTGGTCTTCATGGCGAAACTTTGGAGTTGGCCTATTAGGAGATCTCTCTTGGCTCTTCTTGTTTCCTTGGATCCCTCATTGAGCTCAATTAACTTCTCCCAAAGCTCCTTCGCCAATTCGAAAGGCCCCACCTTGCTTAGTTGCTCCTTTGACAACCCACATTGAAGTGTGGTTGTTGCTTTGGCGTTGGCTTGAGCCTTCTTGGCCATGTCCCTCGTCTAATCCTTGGTTGGTATGGGTGCTCCGTGTTCATCGATCGGCTTCTCAAATCCGTCTACAACGCTAAACCGATTTTTAATATCATTCATAAGATAATACTCCATCCTATCTTTCTAATAGCTGAAATTGTTGCCATCGAAGAAAGGAGGCCTCGCCGTGCTATACCCCTCTTGGAAAGCCATCTTGCTCCAGTTGATTGTTAGATCTTCCAATGTGATCCGGGCTCTGATACCACTTGTAGGAGATCGTTGGAAGCTAGAGGGGGGGGTGAATAGCTTGTTTTCGTTTCTACAAAAAGATTAGCAGAAGCACAAACAAAAACAACAATAATAAAGGAAATGAAAACACAATGCTAACACAAATTCTTTACGTGGTTCGGAGATAACGCTCATACTCCACGGCGATCCTTAAGGTGGATCAACCCTAAGCAATCTCACTATGAAGCTTTCTTTTACAAACAACCCTCCTCTTCTTACAAAGGATGAATATGAAGTTTAGAGAGGAGGAGGGAGATTAAAACACTAGAAAGCTTGGAAAAATCGTGGAGGCTTGAGAATATGATCAGAAAGTAAGCATTAGCCCTCAAAGCCACCACCAGCCCTCTTTTTATAAACATAGGGCTATTTTTCCCATTGGAGTATGATCAGTCGACTGATGTACAACATCAGTCGACTGCCGCTGAAGCCAACGTCTTCTGAAGAAGCAAATCCACAGAGATATGTAGCCTCCATTTCCAACGGCTACATAATCAGTCGACTGATCACTTCATCAGTCGACTGATGAAGCGATCAGTCGAGTGATCGCAGCGCGGAGTCGAGTGAGACTCCATTCTGTGCTCGTCGTCGACCTGATCAGTCGACTGCCGATATTGGTAATCGACTGATGGTGACATCAGTCGACTGCCATGACTAGGTAGTCGACTGTTCATCAACTTTTTAGCCTGACTCAGTCGAGCACCCTAATAGTCAATTGATACATCGTATCAGTCGACTGATACTCATCAAGTATGAATAATTCATACTTGAATTTACCCCCTAGACCTAGACTCAACCTTCTAGCTCTTCCTTAATCTTTACGCCTCCAGGATCCCTCCGAGTCTGCGACTTGTTCATCCTTTGCACTTTGCTTCCAAGAACTTCCTTCGGTTTTGTCATGTCTTGGGTTTACCTTTTCCAAAGCTTGCTTGGACTTTATGCCACCAAGACTACATGCTTGGACTTACGCTGCCAAGACTTGCCTTTGGACTTCCTTTGCCAAGATCACACTTGGACTTTACCTTTAACCAAGTCTTCATACTTGGATTTTCCTGTCAATTAAACACGTTCACAATTAGATCATAAGGCATTCCCTAACTTAGATGATTATCCAAACATCAAAACATATAAATGCTTGGGGCATTGTTGCACCAACACAAATCACTAAAATACTCCTCCTCATTGGAGGTAGGAGTAAGCGAGTATAAGAAATAACAAAGACTTGAGGTAGAGAGACACTCCCCCTCTCCTCATTGCGATTAAAGCTCCGAAAGTTTACAAGATTTGAAATGAACTTAAAGTAAAACTTTTACCAACGACCTAAGAGATGGAATTTGAGCCTGAATTGTCGTCGATCATTTCAGCAGTGCTTCGTCGTCGTAGGATCGTTGTAGAGTAGCAGCGTTGCGGGAGTAATTGAGAGCACTTGGGATTGATGAAATGGTGGAGAATGACCCTTCTTTTATGACCTTGAGAAACCCTAATCGTTCATATCTTGATCCTATCACCAAAGCCACCTCACCCTTGAAGAAAGGGATGAGTTTTTGACTCTCCTCGAAGCTGTAATTTGACCATCAGTCGACTGCTCAACCCTAACAGTCGACTAATGGAGGCAGCAGTAGACTGATTCAAGCCATCAGTCGACTGATGCCTAGTTTTCCATCTACAATGAAGAGTTATCTCAAAAATACAATTAATATAAGTAAATGTGATGACCACTTACCATCCGATCTTGCCTTAGACCTTCCATGGGAAGTCTTGGTTGGATCGTCGCCTAAGGACATCCCCGTATGGAGGACTTGACCTTGCATTCTCGCGCACACACGAGCGTACCTTAAGTTCGTAGCTTTGAAGCTTCGCTTTCGGTCTCCACCTGATTTCTTAGGCTCCCTCCAAAGTCCTCCTGGTGTTGCCCGACCACCACGGTTCCCTCTGGGTGTCGCCAACCTTCGGCTTAGCTTAGCATTCTTACACACTTGATTCAGCTCGTGAGATAACGATGTAAATTTAACTTTGTGTCATTTCCATAACCAAAATATAGGTTCGATTATCTGATGCCCCTACACTAACAATCTCCCCCTTTTTGATCTATGATAAACCAATACAAAGTTAAGGGAAATTTAAAGCATGAAAATAAGTAAAGTAAATGATAAACTCACTTAAAAGAACTCCCCCTTAACCTAGGTGAGTTTTGAAAGAAACACTTTAATTTTTTAAATTTAAATTTTGTGATACTCCCCCTTAACTTACGCTCTTCTCTCCCTTTTGCCATGAATCAAAAATAAGGTTGGGGATTTATAAAAAATAAGGGTTTTTAAAATGCATAATATTATAGCATGCATAAAAAAGTGAGTATGAGTCCAAGCATGCGTCTTGAATTGGTTAAGTAAATTGGTTCGAGGTATATCCCTCTACACCAACAATAAGTTTTTGAAACTTAGCTTTGATTTTCAAAATACTTATAAGCTAATTTTCAAGAATAACATTAAAGATTTATAACCCTTAGGGTTAGTTTTCTCTCCCCCTTAGTCAAGTATATGAGGTATAAGAGATAGGGGCGCTAAACTTTGACCTAGAGAGTTTTATAGTTAATATTGGCCGATTATAATTATTCGTCTAAGCACAATAGTTAAAAAATAGATGGCTTTTGAAAAAAAGTTATGTATATTATAATTATTCCTTAATCATCTCACTCATTCTATGTGTCTCAGAATTTGTTCTCCTTATATGTTTTATGAGATGATTTGAACTTAATTAAAGCTAGTCAACCTTGGGTTAGATTCAGATTTAACCCTAAGCTCGTCAAGTAACCTTTTCGAGAAATTAACTTTCAGGTCATGGCGAGGCACAGGGGCCTTCTTTGATCGGAACAACGACCACTTCCTTAGACAAAGCCAAATTCAGAAAAATGATAACTTGAGTCACTTAAGACTACTTCCTGGTCTAACTAGTTTAGGATACGGCGAGGTAGCTTTAGCTAGTTCCACTCGGTCAAGTGCACCAAGCTAGATACGCCTTATCTAGCTCGAATACAAGAGACTTTATTTCCCTAATGTACTATCATCTCGTCGCATCCTGATATTATGTTATCAAGAGTTGACTAACTACTTATCCTATCTAGCCGTTCTAAAAAGTAAAATAAAAGTTTGATCATGCTAAGTTATCGGGTATACTATTTTGGTATTAGCTCCCCCTGGATCATTGAACCAATATGGTCTATTCAAGTAATGAACTTGATCTTGGGGAATCCAATACCTATTGGTCCTTATATGTGAATTTAAGAGAGTCTTCGGGACCCAAGCTTGGACTCATTGATGACTACGATTTACGATAGACATATATGATCTATTCGTAGTCTTTGGACTAAACCTGAGTTCAGCTCTATTGTACACAACTCTCTGAGTTCCAAGAAGTCGGTTAAGATTCTTGGACCCCATTGAGAACTTGTCCAACCGAGCCTCGAGCTCTTGGACTTGTCCTTTCAAGAAGGAGTTCTCTTCTTCAAGTTTCTCAACTCAAGTTGAGTCCTCCTCTCGAACTCGACTAGTCGAAGAGGTCAGATTGGCCTCTTGCTTGAGGGTTTCAACCTCCTTAAGAAAGGTCTCGACCCTAGACTCGGACTTAGCTAATTTTCTAGTTAGCATTTTAATTGTATGATAAAGCATACTAATTAAAGAACGACTAACCTTACTTTCTTTTTCGGCCCGACTTTGAGTCTCTTCTCGAAGTAGTCTTCGGGGTCAGAGTCAGAGTTGTAGTTGGATTCATACTCAGCTTCGGACTCTGACTCGGACTCTTCTGGTCTTTCCATGTATGCTCTGCCGACGCCTTCTTCTTCATTGTCCCAAGTTGCACGAAAGACTTTCTTTGCTCCCTTTTGCTTTGATTTGAATTGTGCCCTCTTTTTGTTCTTTGATTGCTCTCTTTCTTTTCGAACAATCCTCCACACCATGTTCACTATCACAGCCTCCTCTTCGGATTCGGACTTGGATTCGCCTTCGGGTTCGGATTTATCTTCTTGCTCGGGAGGTGACTTGCTCTTTCCTTTTCTTCTTTGACCTGCAAGTAAGGCAACTCCTTTCTCGGCCCGAACCACATTAGTTTGTTCATGAAGTTCAAATTCCAAAAATAATTCATCTAGTCTAATTTTAGAGAGGTCCTTAGAAACCTTGTAGGCATTGACCATGGATGCCCACAAGGTAGTCCTAGGAAAGACATTAAGTGCATACCTTATAAGGTATCAGTTCTCGACCTTTTTCCCTGATGGAGTGCAGGCTGTTGACGATGTCTTGTATATGAGCGTGTAGTTGTGTTGCCATCTTGTGTTCCTTCATCTTAAGGTTATACAACTTATTGAAAAGTAAGTCACATTTACACACCTTCGCATCGTCGGTTCCTTCGTGTAGCTCTACGAGCTTGTTCCAAAAGTCCTTCGCACTAATGAAGGGGCCGACGCGGTTTAGCTCCTCTTTGGACAAGCCACATTGAAGGATTTGGGTCGCCTTGGCATCGACTTCCACTTGTCTTTTCATGGCATTCGTCCATTGATCATAATCCAACGATTCACCCACTTCATTAGTAGGAAGTGTGAATCCGATTTGGATTACGATCCACATCTCGATTTGGGTCTTTAGGAAGCACTTCATCCAACCCTTCTAGTAATGGAAGTCATCTCTATTGTAAAACGGAGGTCGGACAGTGCTAAACCCTTCGAGATGGGCCATTTAGACAAAAAAAAAATACCTCGCAAAAACAAAAACAACCAAATGTACCAAGACTTTTCATCTTGGATTAGTAGTATGGGAGAACGAAATCAAACAAAACGAAAAAGTCAAAAAACCAAAAATAAACAAGAAAAATTTATAAAGAGTTGCTAGATTGGTGGTTTCACCAAATCGTAGTGCTCCCGGCTCTGATACCACTTGTTGGATCGATATGAGCACTAGAAGGGGAGGTGAATAGCGCAAAATAAGTTTTCTTTTTGTACGTCGATTCGATAAATAAAAAGAGTAAAGTGCAACAGAAAATAAATATGAGACAAATGCAATTTTACTTGGTTCACAGCCTTCCGACTGCTAATCCAAGGCCCTAACGGTCCTAGACCATGTACGGAGGGCAAATCACTAAAATACTCTTCCTCGTTGGAGGTAGGAGTAAGCGAGTACAAGAAATAACAAAGACTTGAAGTAGAGGGACACTCCCCCTCTCCTCGATGCGATTAAAGCTCCGATAAAAGTAAAGTTTACAATATTTGAAATGAACTTAAAGTAAATCTTTTACTGATGACCTAAGAAATGGAATTTGAGCCCGTATTGTCATCATTTCGGCAGTGCTTCATCGTCATAGGATCATCATAGAGTAGCGACGTTGTGGGAGTAATTGAGAGCACTTGGGATTGATGAAATGGTGAAGAATGACCCTTCTTTTATATCCTTGAGAAACCCTAATTGTTCAGATCTTGATCCTATCACCAAAGCCACCTCACCCTTGAAGAAAGGGATGAGTTTTTGACTCTCCTCAAAGCTATAATTTGACCATCAGTCGACTGCTCAACCATAGCAGTCGACTGCTCAACCCTAGCAGTCGACTGATGGAGGCAACAGTCGACTAATTCAAGCCATTAGTCGACTGATGCCAGGTTTTCCAGCTACAATGAAGAGTTAGCTCGAAAATACAATTAATATAAGTAAATGTGACGACCACTTACCGTTCGATCTCGACTTAGGCCTTCCACGGGAAGTCTTGGTCGGATCATTGCCTAAGGACGTCCCCGTATGGAGGACTCGACCTTGCATTCTCTTGCACACACGAGCGTACCTTAAGTTCGTAGCTTTAAAGCTTCTCTTTTGGTCTTTACTTGATTTCTTTGGCTCCCTCCGAAGTCCTCCTAGTGTCACCCGACCACCACGGTTTCCTCCGGGTGTCGCCGACCTTCGGCTTAGCTTAGCATTCCTGCACACTTGATTCAACTCGTGAGATAATGATGTAAACTTAACTTTGTGTCTTTTCCATAATCAAAACACAGATTCGATTATCTAGTGCCCCTGCACCAATAGCTACGAACCGGTGGTCCTAGCTTGGATGTGATCAATTGAGTATGACTCCCTACAGGATAGAGAGTATGTTGATCAGTTGAGTATGACTCTCTGTAGGATAGAGTGTATTGATCAGTTGAGTATGACTCTCTGTAGGATATAGTGTATTGATCAGTTGAGTATGACTCTCTGTAGAATAGAGAGTCTGTGTTGGATGTATGTATGTGTGACTGTGTATTCATGTCATTTACATGCATGCTGGCGACTTGGTCTCCCTTGTGGTTGAGAGGGTTGTCAGTCATCCTGCCTCCTAGGTTACTCGTGGATGTGTAACTGGTGTGAGGGCAAAACATTTGTTATACCGCACTTGCCCCACTATTGACAGTGGTTGTTGGAGTAGTGTGTAGTTGTCCTGGGTGCATGACACTCGACCACTCATGGGTAGTGATAGTCGGAGTGGCCAGTAGCAGAGATCCCCATTGTGCGATGGTTGTTGTTGAGTTGGGACAGTTGTCATGTCGTACCACCTAGGCCACACTGGGGTCGTGGTAGCAAGTAGGGTGCGCAGGCATGATCATGCAAGTGCATTGCCGTGGTTGATGTCGTTTGCATATACAGATATATATACAAACGACATCAACCACGTCAATGCACTTGCATGATCATGCCTGCGCACTCTACTTGCTACCACGACCCCAGTGTGGGCTAGGTGGCACGATATGACAACTGTCCCAACTCAACAACAACCACTGCTCTCGAGTGGCCGAGTAGATAGTATGAACAAGTAGCATATAAGAGCATATAAGTGTGTGTGTGTGTGTGTGTGTGTGTGTGTGTGTGTGTGTGTGTGTGTGTGTGTGTGTGTGTGTGTGTGTGTATATATATATATATATATATATATATATAGTTAAGTGTGATGAGAATTTATATAGATAGGGTCTATATATATAATCGTCGTGATGTTGCATATTCTATATGGTCATGTGTGGATTACCAGTGTTGAGTTGGTCAGACTGTCATATACCTTTGACCAGTACCGTGGGATGATATGGGATGGACTCGATTCATTATTGTATTTGCTATAGAATATCAGTACGGTTGTTTTGTTGATTATAGAGTTAGTATTACTCTACCATGTCTTAGGTGTTGTATTATGTTACTTATACTCAGGTTGTATGAGTTGCTTCATTGCTGATCTAGCTGATCTTCAGGTATGTCAGTACCTTATGTTGTTATTGTTGATCTGTTAGTTATACAGTCCTTATATCATACTGATATAAATCTATTATACCTTTAGACAGTATATTGTTGACTCGCATGTGATATATATATTATGCATGCACTTCTATTCTTATTACCACTGAGTTTTATACTCACCACCACAGACCCTGGGTTTCTTGTCACCCAAGTAACAGGTAGTTGACTCCGTGATGGGCTTGGAGCATCGCCGGCTAGCATCATCTCATCTCACTTTCGAGGGTCCTGGCTTTTGGTTTATCGTAGGTGTTTTGTTATGGACTTGGTTTGATATGATAGTTTATAGTGTTGGACACTATTGGTGTTGTACTTGTCTTTTTGATTTTATTACGGTACTTTCCTATTTTGGTGTTAGTCATACCGGTATGCAGTGATGTCGAATTTTTAACTCTATTGTGGTGATTTCCGCTGTAATTTTGGTTATACATATATGTATATATTGTTGTGGTTGTGGCCAAAAGGTCTTGTATCAACAGGATATGGTGTCATGTACAGGGAAGATGTTGTCCGTTTGTTTTTCGGTTCGACATACTCTCGGGTCCAAGTTAACCTTGGCAAAGGACCCGGTTAGCATGACATGTTGGGAGTATGGGGAATACAATCAAAGTCCCACATCGATAAGACATGGAAAAGATCATGTGCTTATAAGATAAAATGATATTTCCATTAGCATGAGGCCTTTTGGGTAAAGCCAAAAAACCAAACCATAAGGGCTTAGGCCCAAAGTGGACAATATCATATCATTGTGGAGATATGTGGATCTTATAGGCACTAACAATTGGTATCAGAGCCATGGTCCATGTCTAGACATGAACCTCGAATGAAGGAAGTGGAGGTCCCATGTTTGGATTAAGAGAACCAGACACCAGACAGGAAGTCCAGTTGGATCGAGAGGATCGAACACCTGGCAGGAAGTCCAGTTGGGCCAGAAGGGCTGGACAACTGTAGGGAAAAGTCCGGATCATGACATTCATAATATCGCGGGCGAATACTTCATACAACTGTAGTGGAAACAAAAATAAACTGGATCCCTCCAGAGATCCATGCAAAACATATAAGTCATTTCGATTATCCTACTTTATCTAGATCTTATCTAGAAGGAGAAGTATACCTTCGATGTGAGCCCTCGCAATCCCGCAAATCCAAGCGCTCCTAGATCTCAATATGGTAAGAACAACCGTATCTCCACGGTATCCACACTGACACTCAGCAGTTTTGGAGTCATGTTGTGCTAGCAACCCTAGCAAACTACCAAGAACACTTGGAAGAAAGAAGGAGAAGAAGGAGAGGAGCTCTTGGCTTGCACGCCCAAACTCACAAGCCTCTCACCGAAAAACCTTACCTCTCATCCCATGAAGAGGCTTCTTATCTCCATCATGAATACCAAGACCCTTGGTATTCCATTTCATCAATGCATTAAACCTCTCATCTCCTCATCATGAATACCAAGACCCTTAGTATTCCCATGCATGATTAATCACATTAATCACGCATGATGATCGATGACCCTTGGATTTTTCGCATGATGATTTATCTTCCATGGTTTAACTTGAGTCTAACTCAAGTCATGGTCATTTGCTCAATTGTTCTTTTAGTCAACTAAAAGAAATCATCTCCAAAACAGAATGTCATTTGTGTGTGACCCAATAGGCTCTTGTAACGTTGTCAATGAATCTAAAACTCTTTTAGATGCATAAGCAATGAGAGGGATCTAGCAATACATCATTTCTACCCAAGTTACAAGAAAGTCGAGATCTGACAACCTTTCCGTGACTATTATCATGTATGACGGTGTCCTTCTATCCTTGATATCTTAGATTGATCAATGAGGCATAGACCGTGTCATCCCCTTATTGATCTTTGTGTTTCTTGATCCCCAAGTAGACTCACTCAAACAAATGAGCTCAATATCTCATATTGACTCATTTGAGCATGATCATGCATTTCGTGGTCATACTCTATCAAGAGGACAAAGATATCACTCCCGTCATATGGGAGGGATAGATCCCATCTACATCACTCACATCCCTCCACATAAATCATTACATACCCAGTAATCGCCGCTATAGTGCACCCTATTACGGGTGACGTTAGACGATACCAAAGTACATAACTCCTTATGTAGGGAACCGTAGTGACTTCAGGTCTAAGGACTATTCATACCAATAGTGACATGAGAAAGTATATGACACTCATATAACGATCCATGACACTTTCTCATGGCGGGTCAATTCAGTACATATATTTTCCAATATATATACCCATGTGTTAATGTGATATCACATATCCATGACTTGTGAGATCAAGTCATCCATTGACCTACATGCTAGTCTCAATGTATCAATATATCCCTTTGTCTATTAATACAATACTTGACTAGGAATATTTAAGTATAGTGTTCTCTATAGCTTCTCATAATCAATTCTACCAATTGATATATTGTAGATTAGAACCTACTATTCAAGGGAATTATTATATTTATTTGGCTGGCACATGCATAAAGTAAATATAATAATCAATCTTTGCCTGTTATTAATGAAATATGATACATATGATCCTTAATCAATCATCTCATGATTGGCACTGAGGGCTGACACTAACGACAACTGGCAGGAAGTCCAGTCGGATCAGGAGGACCAGATAGTTGGCAAGAAGTCCTAGTGAGTTAAGGATCAGACATCAAATAGAGGAAGTCCTTCGAGGATGGATAGGCTGGAGGGGGGGGAGGCTCAATGTGGTCCTTCATTTGAGGGGGGGGGGATTGTTTCCATTGGCATGAGACCTTTTAGGTAAACTCCAAAAACAAAACCATGAGGGCTTAGGCCCAAAGTGGACAATATCATACCATTGTGGAGATATGTGGATCTTATAGGCACTAACATGACATAGCCGATGGAAGCACCTAAAGGCTAACACGAAGGATGAAGAGTTGCAGACTCGAGGTATCCGAGAGGCATGAGGCCGATGGAGGTGCCTAGAAGGCTTAGGCCTAGTCTATGGGTGGTTATCAAGTATGAGGGGATCATACTTGGGTTAAACCTCATGTTTGAGGTTTATCAGTCGACTGGGGTTATGGACTAGTAGACTGGCCGACTGATTGACACTCATAAGGCCTAGATGATGTTGGTGCAACAATCCCTCAAGTATAATATATTTTGATGTCTAAATAATCATTTAAAATTAGACAATAATTGTGATCTAACAATGAATATTTAAGTGATAGGAAAGTCCAAGTGTGAATCTTGGCAAAGGAAGTCCAAGTGTGAAGACTTGACAAGGAAAGTACAAGGGTAAAGCATTGGTAAGAGAAGTCCAAGAATGTGGACTTGGCGGTATAAGTCCAAGCTTATAGTCTTGGCGGCATAAGTCCAAGTGGATATTGGCAAGGAGGTCTAAAGGTGAGTCTTAGCAGCATAAGTCCAAGTATGTAGTCTTGGTGGCATAAAGTCCAAGCAGGCCTTAGCAAAGAAGCAACCCAAAGCATGACGAAATCGAATGAAGCTTTTGAAGGCAAGCGCAAGGATGAAAGAGTCATGGACTCGGAGGGATCCTGGAAGCGCAAGGCTGATGGAGAAGCTAGAAGGTTTAGTCTAGGCTTAGGGTATGTTTTCAAGTATGTGTTAGTCATATTTAAGGTATACCAGTCGACTGGTATCCTGTACCAGTTGCCTGGTCTCGAATATTTACCACTCGAGAACTCAGGCTGACTCGTAACAGTCAACTGGGATTATTACCAGTCGATTGATCGATAAGTTGACTGATGGCCTAACTGCCAACTGTGCCTTGGTAGTCGACTAGTGGCTTCCACCAATTGACTGGTCCATAATAGTCAACTGCTAGGGTTTGGTAGAAGACTGGAATTAGGTGGACAAAGCATAAATTTTTTTACAGTCGACTAATCAAGTTGTTGGATCGAAAAAGAGCGCTAGAGGTGGGGGGTGGTGAATAGAACACGTAAATATCTCATTTCTTTTTCGTTTGATTTGATTAAAATAATAGTAAGAGTAAATACACAGCGGAAATGTAAATGACAAAGCTTGGTTTTACTTGGTTCACAGCCTACTGGCTGCTAATCCAAGGCCCTTACGATCTGAGATCGCATACGGAGGGCAATTCACTAAACTTGTCTCCTCGTTGGAAGTAGGAGACAACAATTACAAAACTTTGAAAATCTCAAGATAGAGAGACAAACCCCCTCTCCTTGTTACGATAAGAGCTCAATAAAGAATTGAAATACAATGTTTAAAGATGACGATAAAATGAATTGATACCGACGTCTAGGGAAATGGAGGTTGAGCACGTGTCGTCGATTTTTCGACAATACTTCGGCGTGGTAGAGTCGTAGTAGAAGAGCGGCATTGCGGGAGCATTTCGAAGGCTTGGAATGATCACCTAAAGGAGTGAAACCCCCATTTTTTTTAGCCTTCCAACCCCTAGATGTTGAGATCAAGTTCTATGCAAAAAGGCCACCTCACCCTAAGATAAGGGGATGAAGTTTGACTCTCATCGAAGTTGGAATTTGAATGGCAGTCGACTGATGAACCCTATCAGTCGACTGATTCCGCTAGTAGTTGACTGCTAACAACTAGCAGTCGACTGTTGGCTAGGGTATCCATCTGCACTAAAGAGTTAGCTCGAAATCAAAGTAATAAGAGTGAATTCAATGGCCATGTACCGTCCGATCTCGACCTAGACCTTCCACGGGAAGTCTTGATCGGATCTCCGCCTAAGGATGTCCCCGTACGGAGGACCCGTCCTTACTTTCACTCACACACACGAGCTTACCTTAGGTCCTTTTGTGACTTGCAGCTTTACTTCAAGTCTCCACCTGAATTCTTCGGCTTCCTCCGAAGTTTTTACGGTGTCGCCCGACCACCACGGTTTCTCCATCTGAGATTCTTTGAGTGTCGCTGACCTTCAGCTTAGCTTAACCATTCCTACACACTTGGTTCAGCTCGTTAGACAATAATATGACCTTAGCTTTGAGTCTTTTTCATAATCAAAATTTAGGTTCGATTATCTAGTGCCTACTGCACCAACAATCTCCCCCTTTTTGATCTATGGCAAACCGACACAAAGTTAAGGGAAAAATTAATGCATAAGAGTGAAATGATTATTATGAATATGAAATAAGCATAAATTATGCAAGAAGCATAAATGCATAACTTAGTAAGTTAGTGTGAGTTACTTAGTAAGTTAGCATAAGTAAGAGTATGAGTAAAACTCTTTTTCAAGTCCTCCCCCTTGAGGTAACCTCCCCCTTGACCTTAGGTGAGTACTTGAAAAAGGATCTTAGCTCTCCCCCTAACGGTTGCAACATAAAAATTTAAGTAATCAAGATTACTTAACATTGGCCTAAATGTATAAGTTATGTTTAAGTTAAGTTATCAAAAATTAATTTTTGATCTCTTAACTTTGGCCTTTTCCTCCCCTTGTTGCCATAAAAGAAAGTTAAGTTAAGTAAGTGTCACTTACTTAACTTTAGCCCGATGGTTTTAAGTTTATATTTAAGTTAAGTTATCAAAAGAAATTTTTGATCCCTTAACTTTGGCCTTTTTCTTCCCCTTTTGCCATAAATCGAAAAGTGTGGGAGTTTATATAAAAATCTTTGTCGAAACATGGTGATAAGTTTTATAAGTCCAAGCATGTACCTATTAGATTTTGAAAATAATGTTGGTGCAATCGGCCCAGGTCATGATCTACCAGGACTCGAGTTTGACTCGAGTGATGTTTCGACAAAAACACATGACAATGTAATTGTCATGGGAAAGTCCAAGTGGAACACTTGGCATTTGGTAAAGTCCAAGTCTTGAGTACTTGGCATGAAAAGTCCAAGTGGAACACTTGGCATTTGGGAAAGTCCAAGTCTTGAGTACTTGGCATGAAAAGTCCAAGTGGGACACTTGACACATGAAAAGTCCAAGCATGGGTCTTGACAATGTAAAAGTCCAAGCATGGGTCTTGGCAATGTAAAAGTCCAACATGGGTTGGCAAGGAAAGTCCAAGTGGAACACTTGGCATTTGGGAAAGTCCAAGTCTTGAGTACTTGGCATGAGAAGTCCAAGCATGGGTCTTGGCAAATGAGAAGTCTAAGCATGGGTCTTGGCAAATGAAAAGTCCAAGCATGGGTCTTGGCATGGAAAGTCCAATATGGGTTGGCAAGGAAAGTCCAAGCATGGTCTTGGCATGGAAAGTCCAACATGGGTTGGCAAGGGAAAGTCCAAGCTTGAGTCTTGGCATTTGAGAAGTCCAAGGGCTTGATATTGGCGGCGTAAAGTCCAAGCGGGAGTCTTGGCAGCATAAGTCCAATGGTTGGCGGCGTAAAGTCCAAGTGGAGTCTTGGCGGTGTAAGTCCAATGTGCTTTGGCGGTGTAGACACCGTTAGCATGACATAGCCGAGGGAAGAACCTGGAGGCTAGCACGATGGATGAACAAGTCATGGATGACTTGGAGGGATCCGAGAGGCGTGAGGCTGATGGAGGTGGCTAGAAGGCTTAGGTCTAGGCTAAGGGTGGTCTAGCAAGTATGAGGGCACCATACTTGGGTTAAAACCTCATATTAGCATTATGGGTTTAAGCATCTGCGATTATTGCTCATTAGGCGATCGCGATGTCTCTGACGATCGCCAGGGCCGGGTGATCATTGCCTAGTTGACATGACCTGAGAATGCTCCGTGGCCATGGGCAATCGACTCTGGTGGCGATCGCCAATGTTGGTAGTCGACTGCCAAGAGTCCCGTTGGAACTTGTCCAATGTGGATTGAGCCGTTGTCTCATAGCTATAGTGCTGGCAGTCGACTAGGGACTTATGGCAGTCGACTGCTAGGCGGAAATCCAGCCCGATGGAGGATAAAAGCAGCTGTTCGTGGAAGGCTCAAGAATCAGATTTTTGGGAGCTTTGGTGAGGCGATTTGCAGGTGCATTTCAGGGTTCTTCAAGCTCATCCAAGCAACCAACAAGCAAGCACTCAAAACCCTAGTTTGTAAAGTGTTCTTTACATTTCCTTTGTATTTGCTTGTATTTCCTTCGTTTATTGTTGTAAACATCTGTACGAGGTTTCTCCGCCTCCGACTTATTGTCGAGAAGGAGTTTATTGATTAGTGATTGCATTGGCATCGCTAGAGCTCTTTAGAGCTCGATCCGTGGAGTAGGAACCGTGTGGTTCCGAACCACGTTATATCTTTGTGTTCGTGATTGTTGTATTTCGTTATTGCTTTCATTTCTATATTCTGCTGTGCTAACGAAATTGTAGACACGATCACGATCGAATTCCATCTTCCTACGGGCACAACGCTATTCACCCCCCCTCTAGAGGCGTCAAATCTCCAACAAGTGGTATCAGAGCCCGGGGCTCTTCTACGGACTAACCGCCGGGAGCTAGGACAAAGAAGCTAGAGGGTGAAGATGGAAGAACAATTGGGATGAAATATTAACACACCGATCCCTTACTCCTTCTATGGACAAGAAGGGTTTAAGCATTGGAAGTCAAGAATTGAAGACTTCCTAATGATGAGGGACTTCGAAGAATGGTCTATCTTGATGGAGGGTTTTAGCTATCCAATAGGACCAAAGGGAGGATTCCTCAAGAAGAAGAAGTGGAGTGAAGATCAACTCTAAGCCTTCAAGAAAAACATGAAGGTAGTAAAATTTATTCATGATTTGGTCCCTAATGAAATTGTGTGTATGGTAGGGGACTATATGGACGCTAAGGAGTTGTGGAGCCAAGTGGCAAAACTCCATGAAAACTCATCATTGGTCCAAGAAGAAGAAGAAGAAGAAGAGTGCTCATCCTCTCAAGCTCAAAAAGAAGCAAGTACATCTTCATCCAAAGAGCTTGAGGATTCGGAGGTTGATAGGAAATCAACATCTGGATCGGAAGAGGTGGAGGAAGTGGAAGAAGCATCCACTTCTAGGATTGAGGAGGAGATTAGAGTTTCCTCAACACCAAAGCATCAAGAAGAAGCTTCGACATCCGGTCAAGATGAAGAAGCTCAAAATCCAATTCTGGTCTCCATTAACCTAGGTAACTCAAACACTCTAATTTCAAATAAAAATAATATTATATGTTTTGAGTGTAGGGAATTTGGGAACTATAAGAGCAAGTGCCCAAAGAAGATTAGGAAAGCTCCACTGGCACCAAAAGTCAAGGATGTCGGTTCCCCAACACCTAAAGGCAAGGAGCACATCATATGCTTCAAGTGCAATTCAAAGGGGCATTATCGGAATCAATGTCCTAGGGGGAAGAAGAAGGGGCAAGGAGGAGCATTACAAGTAGGGGGAGCCTCTATAGCTAACCCTAAGGTATATTTAAATAATGCACCTTCTAAATTTAAAAGTCAAAAGCATGCTAGAAATTTTAATTCTCTTGCAATTCATAAAGAGCATGCTAGAAGTAAGGAATTTTGCTTAGGTGCTAAAAATGTTTACCTTAGGAGTAAGGAGAAATTTGGGACTAATGTCCCTAAAAATATTTTACCTAAGGGCAAACCTAGGTCAAATAACTCAAGATCAATTTTACCTAGGGAGACAATTGGAAAGGTGCAAGAGCACCTAGGTCTAAACCCTAAATGGACTAGGCATATGCCTAGGAAGTCCAATGCCCAAGATTTAAATCAAAATTCTAAAATTGGGCAATTAGAAAAGGAAAATCAAGTCTTGAGGTCAAGGCTTGAAAAACTTGAAAAGACTCCTAGGAATATACAAAACCAATTTAAAGGGTCTAATGGTCAAAGTCAAAGGTCCAAAAGGCAAAGTCAACACCAAGGACCTAAGAGTCAAAAGTCAACCAAAGGCAAGCAAGGTTTGGGTCACAAACCTAAGCCTAAGGTAGCTTACCATAGTGTTCCATTTGACTATGGAACACAAACTAGGTCTAGGAAGACCAAGGTCAATAGGGAAGTCATCCTTAGAATTGACCAAAGGGTATGCCTAGTGGCTAGGGTTTCTAGGAAACCTAGGGTGGCCACTAAGAAGGTTGCAAGGGGAGTTACCCCTAGAGTCAACCTAGGTAAGACCCAAATGACCAAGGCTAACAAGCCTAGGAGGGTCATTAGGAAGGTATCTAGGGAGGTTATCCCTAAGGAATACCTAATTAACCCTAGGAGCTCAAATCGGTTTTGGGTTCTTAAGAGCGTGATTGATTCACACTAAGATGGGTTTAGGGTGTGCCAACCTTGATTGGATGGATAGTTAACTCAATCATGGTAAAGGTGGCACTTTAGGATGTTTTCAAGGTTATGGTTACCTTGGAAATAGATTTGAATCAATATCCTAAAAAGATTTTGGGATGTGCCAATGCACTTTTGAATTTAAGAAAAATCAATTAAATTGGCACAATTTAGGTTTAGAGGTTAGTGTGTCATTTTTGGGTTTTTGGCACACTAGGGAGATTAATGATAATATGGCAAAATATATCTAATTATATCAAATGGCAATTAATATTAAAATTTGGGTATTACTATACCTATATATTTTATATGCCATGCCTTGTTTGTCATATGCCATGTCATGACATCATGTGTATTTCTAATCATTTTATATGTCATGATTATGCTTAGGTTTAAGGATTTAAATGTCATGTGTTTTAGATTTCATATTATGTCATGACATCATGGTTATGAGCATATGTTTATTTATGTCATCATTAATGCCATAATCATTCATGCATTTAAGAAAATCTCAATTGAAATTGATTTAAGGACTATGGTATGACTTGGAGTCCCATTTATAAGGGAATCAAGTAGGGTTGTCTAGAAAAATGCATGAAACCCTAGTTTTAAATGAACCAAAACCCACATCTCACATCCAATTGACATGTATGTGTATTTATACACCCTAGATATATGTGAGATGCTAGGATATGAGTTAAGTTCAAGGTGCATAGTTTTTGCATCTAGATGAACTAAAACTCATCTAATTTCAATTAGTGGATCATTAGGAAAGCATGTGTACAAGTCATGTACATAGAGCCCAAGAAATATGATCCAAAATAAGGTTTTGAAAACATTTTAAAATCATTTTGAAAAACCTTGGTGAAGTCTATCTTTTGATAGCAATCACCATTGATGAAGTTGATACAAAATAGGGCCAAAACATTGAAAATTTCAATGGTTTTGAGTTTTGTATCAAACTCACTATTTTATGGGTAAAATAATTTTCAAATATTTTTCACCCATTGTGTGTGTCATAAGTATTATATGTATGAATTTTCATGATTTTTCGAATTACATATAATTATTTATGAATTTCCAAAATTCATTTACGATGAAAATCGAGATTTGTTATCGATCGATAATGTGTGATCGAGTGATGTAGTGATCGAGATCTTGAGTCGAGTCGACTACTGTGTCGATTCGGGTTAACAAGGTTTGTTTAGCCTGTGTTCAGCTATGGAAAAGGTTCCTAATCACTCCTAACCCTAGGATATGCTTTAGGAAGCATTATAAAGGGTGAAAATTCATTGGATATGGATTAGGAGCTGTGTTAGGTCAAAGTATCAAATTTAGGGTGAGTGAAAGTTCTATGTTGAACTTAGAACCTTAATTTTGATGGTTTAGAGTTCCTATTGGCTTAGGGGCTTTTCAAGGACATTGTTGGTGCAATGATCAAGGGGGAGCAAGCCTTTAGGGGGAGGTATTCATCTTGGGATGATGGATGTGTTTTTCTCCTTGAAGAGGAGAAGTTATTGGGAGAGTATCATCAATTGGGAAAATTGATGGGTTTGTGATACCCAATTTGGAAATTGGGAGAGAGTATAGGATTGTCTCTCTTGAGTGATATGTGAACTATCACTAGGAAGATGGTAGGCATCCTAGGTATTTATTTTTGGATCAAGGGGGAGATTGTAAGATCTCATTGGGACATGAGACATTGACCTCCTTGGAGAGAAAACCTTTTTGATGTTAGTCAAAAAGGGGGAGAATGTTTGGGGGAGAACATTTGGAGAGTGTTTACCAATTTGGGATAATTGGTAAGGGATTTGAGTTAGTGGTCTAACTCAGATGATTTGTTTGGTTTTTGTCAAACATCAAAAAGGGGGAGATGGTTGGTGCAATCGGCCCAGGTCACGATTGACCAGACTCGAGTTTGACTCGAGTGATGTTTTGATGTTTGACAAAGGGATTTGACAAAGTGGTTTGGCATTGATGTTTGACATTAATGTCGGTTAATATGTTGGAGAGATTGTTGGAGCAATCGACCCGGGTCATGTTTGACCGGACTCGAGTTTTACTCGAGGAAGACCTTAATGGTTGACTAGAGCTGACCATGTGATTTTGGAAAGTCCAAGCATGGGTCTTGGCAAATGGAAAGTCCAAGCATGGGTCTTGGCAAGGTAAAGTCCAAGTCATGGGTACTTGGCATGGAAAGTCCAAGTGGGACACTTGACATTTGGTAAAGTCCAAGTCTTGAGTACTTGGCATGAAAAGTCCAAGTGGGACACTTGGCGTATGGAAAGTCCAAGTCATGGGTACTTGGCATTTGGGAAAGTCCAAGTCTTGAGTACTTGGCATGAGAAGTCCAAGTATGGGTCTTGGCAAATGAGAAGTCCAAGCATGGGTCTTGGCATGGAAAGTCCAACATGGGTTGGCAAGGGAAAGTCCAAGCTTGAGTTTTGGCATTTGGGAAGTCCAAGGGGATTGATATAGGCAGCGTAAAGTCCAAGCGGAGTCTTGGCAGCGTAAGTCCAATGTGCCTTGGCGGTGTAGACACCGTTAGCATGACATAGCCGAGGGAAGCACCTGGAGGCTAGCGCGATGGATGAACAAGTCATGGATGACTTGGAGGGATCTGAGAGGCGTGAGGCTGATGGAGGTGGCTAGAAGGCTTAGGTCTAGGCTAAGGGTGGTCTAGCAAGTATGGGGGCACCATACTTGGGTTAAACCTCATGTTTGAGGTTGAGTTCGAGCTTAAGAGCTGACCGTTGCTCATCGAGATCAAGCGATGTCTCGGCAGCCGGCGCATCGCGATCGATCGCTAGTTCACCGCGAGCAGTAATGCTCAGTAACCGATCGGGCGGTCGATTACGCTACCGGCTGATCGCCAATGTTGGCCGATCGCCAAGAGTCCTGCTGGAACTTGTCCTCGTGGATTGAGCCGTTGTCTCACTACTGATCTGGCGGTGATCCGGGACTTATGGCAGTCGACTGCTAGGCGGAAATCCAGCCCGATGGAGGATAAAAGCAGCTGTTCGTGGAAGGCTCAAGAATCAGATTTTTGGGAGCTTTGGTGAGGCGATTTGAAGGCGATTTGCAGGTGCATTTCAGGGTCCTTCAAGCTCATCCAAGCAACCAACAAGCAAGCGCTCAAAACCCTAGTTTGTAAAGTGTTCTTTACATTTCCTTTGTATTTGCTTGTATTTATTTCGTTTATTGTTGTAAACGTATGTACGAGGTTTCTCTGCCTCCGACTTGTTGTCGAGAAGGAGTTTATTGATTAGTGATTGCATTGGCATCGCTAGAGCTCTTTAGAGCTCGATCCGTGGAGTAGGAACCGTGTGGTTCCAAACCACGTTATATCTTTGTGTTCGTGATTGTTGTATTTCGTTATTGCTTTCATTTCTATATTCCGCTGCGCTAACGAAATTGTAGACACGATCACGATCGAATTCCATCTTCCTACGGGCACAACGCTATTCACCCCCCCCTCTAGCGGCGTCAAATCTCCAACAAATAATACTTTAAACATAAGCTTAACTAATAGAATGTTCAACTCTATTTGACTTAATTGATATAGAATGATCAATAAGTCCTTATTAGAGTTGGTTAATTTAGATCATTATACTCCATGGTTCATGTCGATGCACTAGATCTACATCTAGAACAAGGAGTGAGGTCCTAATATCTCACACCCATTTACGTGGCTAAGTACACAAACACATTAGTCCTATGTGTTGTGAGATGTATTGGCTCCTTAAATCTATAGTTGCATGTGTTAGGATCTTTGTAATGGCTAGAGGGGGGGTGATTAGCCTTTCTTCGTTTCTACAAGCAAGTTAGCGGAAGCAATACAAATACGAATAAGAATACAAGTAAGAAAACGATGAAAGCAATGCTAACACTCGATGTACGTGGTTCGGAGATGACACTCCTACTCCACGGCAATCCGTAAGGTGGATTAGTCCTAGCCAAGCTTCACTATATTCTCCTTTGGATGAACCAAGGTGGAGAAACCTTTCTTACAATGCTCTCCTCTTCTTTACAATGATGGATGATTAAGAACTAGAGAAGAGGAGGTTTTGAATTGCTAAAACACTTGGGAAAGCTTGGTGAGCACGAGGGTGTAGTTAGGAATGAGAGCACTATCTTCACCAAGCTCTCCAAGGCCCCTTTTTATAGAAGAGGGGATGTTTTTCCCGTTGGGCCTAGATCAGTCGACTAATGCTTTCCATCGGTCGACTGCTGCTGAAGCCAACGGCTTCTGAACCGAGATCTTCGCGGAGATTCGTAGCCGCAATTTCCAACGACCAGGTGATCGGATCGGATCCCTCCATCGATCGGTGATGGAGCGATCGATCAGTGATCATGACCGTAGTCAGTCAGTCGCGACTACATTCGCGGCTCATTTTGCGTTGATCGATCGATCGCCGATCGCTTGGCGATCGTGATAACATCGATCGATCATAAGTGTGAGTAATTCACACTTGATTTTACACCCTAGACCTAGACTCAACCTTCTAGCTCCTCATTAAGCCTTGCGCCTCTAGGATCCCTCCGAGTCCGTGGCTTGTTCATCCTTTGCGCTTTGCTTCCAAGAACTTCCTTCGGTTTCGTCATGTCTTGGGTTGCCAAATGCTTGGACTTTACGCCGCCAAGACTACAAGCTTGGACTTATGCTGCCAAGATCTTACTTTGGACTTCCTCTTCCAAGGTTCACTTGGACTTTACGCTGCCAAGACTACAAACTTGGTCTTACGCTGCCAAGTCCATCCCTTGGACTTCCTTTACCAAGATCATACTTGGTCTTCCTTTGCCAAGGTTCACTTGGACTTTACGCTGCCAATACTACAAGCTTGGTCTTATGCTGCCAAGTTCGTCCCTTGGACTTTCTTTGCCAAGATCATACTTGGACTTCTCTTTTACCAAGTCTTCATCCTTGGATTTTCCTGTCACTTACACATGTTCATAATTAGATCACAAAACATTGCCTAACTTAGATGATTATCTAAACATCAAAACATATATAAATGCTTAGAGCATTGTTGCACCAATAATCTCCCCCTTTTTGATGTTTGACAATCATTTAAGTTAGGTCTTTAAAGATACACACATAATCATATTTTCAATATGAATTAAAACTTAAACACTCCTTCTCCCCCTTTGACATACATCAAAAAGAGAAGGATTCAAACATGAAAGAATTAATGTGTTGGATCTTGGACTAAGGTATAAGATTGAAATTAAGCTCCCCCTTAATCCAAGATATGCTTTATAATGTGTAAACAATATTTGAAGCAAAGCATAAAAAAACAAATTAAGTCCTAACTTTGCACCAACAATGGATTTTGGGGATGAAAAAGATATAATATATGAAACTCCCCCTAAAACATTGCATTAAACAGTCCTAAAACTTGTGTATATGCAATATTATCATACTATAGTTTTAGGATATCAAATATACACTAAATATCAGAAAATGGAGCTGTTTATCAGAAAATACAGTGTATCAGTCGACTGCTACGCCCGAAATCGAAATTTCAGTCTTTTCAGCCCAACTTCAGAAATGCGTTAGAAATTCTAGAAACCTCGAAAAATCACGAAATTTTGTGTACACATTTCTGAGATCATACTTTATTAATGAAAAATAGTTTTAAAAATATATGTTTTCCAGATTTCAATATTGATACAAACTTGGAACCTAACAAAAGTTCTAAAGATTTTGCACACTTTGTATCACTTTTGTGTTCCACTTGAAAACTGTTTTTCAAAATATGATGAACATAGTTTAAAATATATAGTATTTGGAATTTCCAACCATGTTCTTAGAGCTATGTATTCATTACTTGAATACAAGCCTTCCCAATGATTGGTCCATAAGGTATTCATGTCTCTAGGTGTGTTATTGGCTCATAGTAATGCATCATAACAAGCATGATGAGCCAAGTACGCCTTCCCTATCATCTCACATGTTTCGAAGTATCTCAATACAAAAATCAAGGTTTCTTAAGGCTTTTGTGAGATGCATCAAGGTTTAAGAATACTATATAAGTATAGGATCATGCAAACCTAGAATTTTACTCTACAAAGCACATACCAAGCTCTCTCCTTAATGATGAAAATTTGGTTTCGGGAAGAGCTTTGGTGAAGATATCGGCAAGGTTGGACTTAGATTCTACATAATTAAGTTCAATATCCCCTCTTGCCACATGATCTCTTATAAAGTGATGTTTCACTTCATTGTGCTTGGTCCTAGAGTGATGTACCGGATTTTTGGTCAAGTTGATGGTACTCACATTGTCACAATAAACTTTAATGTTAGAGTAGTGTAGCTCATAGTCCACAAGAGTATGTCTCATCTAAAGTAGTTGAGCTACACAACCACCCATAGCCACATATTCGGCTTCGGTGGTTGATAAAGCAACACAATGTTGCTTCCTACTACTCCAACTAACTAGGGAGAACCCAAGAAATTGGCATCCACCACTAGTACTCTTCCTATCCAATTTGCACCCGGCATAATCGGAATCGGTATAGCCAAGCAATTCAAACGACCTAGTCCTAGGATACCAAAGTCCTACATTTAGGGTGCCTTTAATATATCTTAAAATTCTCTTAACGGCTACTAAATGTGATTCTTTGGCACAAGATTGATATCTTGCACACATACCTACCGTAAATAAGATATCGGGTCTACTAGCGATTAGGTATAGTAGGCTACCAATCATACTCCTATAAAGTTTAAGATCAATTGATTTACCTTCATGATCACTATCTATTATAGTGCTAGTGGCCATAGGAGTGGTTACGATTTTGGCATTTTCCAAACCAAATTTCTTGATCATTTCATTTGCATATTTGGTTTGATAAATGTGAATCCCTTCATTAGTTTGCTTGACTTGTAAACCTAGGAAAAAGGTAAGCTCTCCAACTAAACTCATTTCAAATTCATTTTCCATGTTTTTTATAAAATCTTGGAGAAGATCATCATTTGTTGACCCAAAAATAATGTCATCAACATATACTTGGGCTATGAATATATCCTTTAATGTTGACTTTATAAACAACGTTTGATCTACTTGGCCTCTTCTAAAATCCTTAGAAATTAAGAAAGATGACAATCGTTCATACCATGCCCGAGGAGCTTGTTTTAACCCATATAATGCTTTCCTAAGCTTACATACATGGTTTGGATAATCTATGTTCTCAAATCCAGGTGGTTGCTCTACATATACTTCCTCCTTAATATAACCATTTAAGAATGTCGATTTAACATCCATTTGGTAAAGTTTAAATCCCATATAGGAAGCATACCCTAAGAGAATTCTAATAGATTCTAACCTAGCAACCGGGGCATAAGTATCATCATAGTCAAGCCCCTCAACTTGATTAAATCCCCTAGCAACCAACCTAGCCTTATTTCTAGTGATATTTCCTTGGTCATCTAGCTTATTCCTAAAGACCCATCTTGTAGTAATTATGGTGCTATCATTGGGTCTAGGTACTAATTCCCATACTTGACTTCTCTCAAATTGGGCCAATTCATCTTGCATTGCCAAAATCCAATCCGGATCATGTAATGCATCATTGTTCGATTTGGGCTAAATTTGTGAAATAAGAGCTACTTGACTAGTAAGAGGTCTATGAAATGACCTAGTTCTTACTCCTTGAGATAGATCTCCTACTACTTTGTCAAGTGGATGATCTTGATGAACTCTTAGGGTTCTAGAAGGGGTTTCAAATTGATCATTATTATCTTCTACCCTCCTTTCATCATCGGAATCTCTTCTTCCTCCCCCTTAATCATTACCCCTTATGGTAAAATTTTGAAGTTTTTGGGTAATGCCTTGATTATTGTCATTAATATCCTTATCAATGGAGGACTTTCTAGGGTAGGTACTAGTGGTTTCATCAAATTGAACATTAGAAGATTCCTCAAGTCCTTGGGTTCTCTTATTGTAGACTCTATACCCTCTACTTGTGGATGAGTATCCAACTAGGATTCCCTCATCCGCTTTGGATTCAAATTTTCCTAAATTATCTTTGGTATTTAAAATATAAACTTTACATCCAAAGACATTGAAATAGTGAATTGTGGGAATAGTCCTATTCCATAATTCAAATGGTGTCTTTCCTAAAAACCTATGGATTTGAATCCTATTTTGGATATAGCAAGCGGTATTAACCGCTTCCGCTCACAAGTAGATAGGTAGAGAATATGCGTTAAGCATATTCCTAGCCGCCTCTTGTAGGGCACGATTTCTCATTTCCACCAACCCCATTTTATTGGGATGTTCTAGGACAAGAAAACTCATGCTTGTACCCTTGCTCTAAACAAAAATGTGAAAATTTAGAATTCTCAAATTCACCACCATGATCACTACGGATCCGGTTGATTTTGAGACTCTTTTCATTTTCAACCCTTTTACTAAATCCTATGATTATTTCTAAGGTATCATCCTTATGTTTCATAAAGTAGACCCAAGTATACCTAGAAAAATCATCTACTATAACTAAACAATATTTGTTACCATTTAAAGAGGGAGTGCTATGGCAATCAAATAAGTCAAGATGCAATAATTCTAACGGTAAAGAGGTATTAGTTACGGTTTTACTTTTGTGTGATGCCTTTGTTTGTTTTCCTTCTTGGCATGCATCACACATTTTGTTCTTGACATATTTGATCTTTGGTAGCCCTTTGACCAACTCCAACTTGGCTACCTTGGCTATGTTTTTCATGTTGATGTGCCCCAATCTCCTATGTCATAGCCAACTTTCTTCTTCTTTTGCAACAAGACACTTAGTAGAAATGTTAGAAGCATATGAAAGATCAACATAATAAATATTTGACTTCCTATATCCCACTAACATACAATCATTTAATTCCTTGTGTCTAATCATGCATTTAGAGGATTCAAACGAGACATGATAGTTTGCATCACAAAGTTGACTAACACTTAATAAATTAAATTTCATATTTTCAACTAGTAAAACTTTGTGAATGACAATTTTGGGGGATACCTCAATTGTACCTCTACCTAATATCTTGAGTTTTCCACTATTTCCAAAAGATACCGCTCCCTTCTTCACATACTTAATTGTGGAGAACTTGCTCACATCACCGGTCATATGTGTTGAGCAACTGCTATCCACAATCCACATACCTTGCTCTCCTACCTAAATCACATGAAAAACACAAGCTTTTGGTACCCAAACATTTGGACCGGTAACATTAAGTAAAAGCTTCTTAGGTACCCATGCTTTCTTAACCTTTCCCTTAATGGTTGTTTTCCTATTAATCAATGAAATATAAGCAACTTCTTTTTCTTTTGGCTTATATCCTAAACCGGCCTTGTTGTAAATGGCTCTTTTATCGACTAAGGATCATATCAAGACATTTTGAGCCATTTGAAAATTTTTCTAAACATGTTTTTAATTCACTAACCTCATCCTTAAGTTTGTCATTTTCTTCCTTAAGCATGCAAGAATCAACATGTGAAGGTTTTTCATTCCTAATGGCCTTTAGTTCTACCTTCATGCTCTTAACCTTAGATTTAGACTTATCTAGAGCTTCTTTAAGATAGGCAATTGATTTATAGAGAAGCTTAACTTTGGGAGAGTTCATTACCTCCTCGTCACTAGATGATGATTCATCACTTGAGGAGTCTTCTTGGCTTGATGTATCGGAATCATCTCTTAGGGCCATGAGTGCCACATGGCGTGTGATGTGGCAAAGCTCATCATCGGAGGAGGAGTCTTCATCACTTGGTGTGTCTCATGTGGTTTGAGCTACCATAGCCTCCTTCTTCTTCTTCTCCTTCTTGTCCTTCTTTTTCTTTTCTTTTTCCTCCTTCTTCTTTAGCTCCGGGCAATTTGGCTTTATGTGTCCCTTCTTGTGGAAAGCATGGCAAATCACATTGTTATTAAAACTTGAATTACCACTAAACTTACCTTTTGAAGAATGAGACCCCTTCCTTGCTTCTCTACTCTTGAACTCCTTTGATTTCCTATAGAGCTTCTTGACAAAATTGGCCATCTCACTAGATGAGTCTTCATCACTACTTGAGTTATGCTTCGATTCGGATGATGATGATACTTCTTTTCTTTCCTTCTTCTTCTTTTCCTTCTTTTCAACAAATAGAGCTAAACCCTTTTCCTTAGAGGACATGTTAGTTTGCTCATGTAATTCAAACTCACAAAATAATTCATCAATTTTAATTTGAGAAAGATCCCTAGTTACCTTAATGGAATCAACTATAGAAGTCCATAAAGAATTTCTAGGAAATTCTTGAAGTATGTATCTTACCAAGTCCCGGTTGTCAACTCGCTCACCTATGATGTGAAGTCCATTCACAATCTCCTTGAACTTCCATGCATTTGGCTTACGGTTTCATGCATCTTCATTTGGAAGGCTTGAAGTTGTCCAATTAGTAGGTCCTTCTTGGCCCTCTTTGACTCCTTGGAACCTTCATTTAGCTCAATGAGCTTTTCCCATAACTCCTTGGCGGATTTGAAAGGCCCCACCTTGTTGAGTTGCTCCATGGTAATACCACATTGAATGGTGAGTACCGCCTTTGCATTTGATTCAAATTTCTTATTTATTTCCCTTGTCCAATTCTTGCTTGGAATAGGATTTCCATGTTCATCCACCGGTTCCTCGAAGCCATCTACAATGCTATGCCAAATTTCAATATTACTCATTAGATAGTACTTCATCCTACCTTTCCAATACGCAAAATGACTCCCATCGAAGAGCGGTGGCTTGGCGGTGCTATATCCCTCTTGAAGAGCCATTGATGCCCTGGTTGATGATGAGATCTTCCAAGCTATCCGGGCTCTGATACCACTTGTTAGAATCTTTGTAACGGCTAGAGGGGGGGGTGATTAGCCTTTCTTCGTTTCTACAAGCAAGTTAGCGGAAGCAATACAAATACGAATAAGAAAACAAGTAAGAAAATGATGAAAGCAACGCTAACACTCGATGTACGTGGTTCGGAGATGACACTCCTACTCCACGGCAATCCGTAAGGTGGATTAGTCCTAGCCAAGCTTCACTATATTCTCCTTTGGATGAACCAAGGTGGAGAAACCTTTCTTACAATGCTCTCCTCTTCTTTACAATGATGGATGATTAAGAACTAGAGAAGAGGAGGTTTTGAATTGCTAAAACACTTGGGAAAGCTTGGTGAGCACGAGGGTGTAGTTAGGAATGAGAGCACTAGCTTCACAAGCTCCCAAGGCCCCTTTATAGAAGAGGGCTATTTTCCGTTGGGCCTCGATCGATCGTGATGCTTTCCATCACCGATCACACCGCGGCTAACGACTTTTGAACCGAGATCTCCGCGGAGATTCGTAGCCGTAATTTCCAACGGCTAGGTGATCACCGATCAGTGATCGCGAGCCACGATCGAGTGCGACTCACATTCTGCTCATTTTTTGATCGATCGGTGATGCTTGTTCGATCGTGATCGGTAACATCGATCGATCACCATCTTTAACCAGCTGATCGGTGATGGTCGATTTCAACTGACTCGGTCGAAGAGACCACGATCGTGATACATTGTATCAATCGACTGATACTCATTAAGTGTGAGTAATTCACACTTGATTTTACACCCTAGACCTAGACTCAACCTTCTAGCTCCTCATTAAGCCTTGCGCCTCCAGGATCCCTCCGAGTCCGTGACTTGTTCATCCTTTGTGCTTTGCTTCCAAGAACTTCCTTCGGTTTTGTCATGTCTTGGGTTGCCAAATGCTTGGACTTTACGCCGCCAAGACTACAAGCTTGGACTTATGCTGCCAAGATCTTACTTTGGACTTCCTCTGCCAAGGTTCACTTGGACTTTACGCTGCCAAGACTACAAACTTGGTCTTACACTACCAAGTCCATCCCTTGGACTTCCTTTGCCAAGATCATACTTGGTCTTCCTTTGCCAAGGTTCACTTGGACTTTACGCTGCCAATACTACAAGCTTGGTCTTATGCTGCCAAGTCCGTCCCTTGGACTTTCTTTGCCAAGATCATACTTGGACTTCTCTTTTACTAAGTCTTCATCCTTAGATTTTCCTGTCACTTACACATGTTCATAATTAGATCACAAAACATTGCCTAACTTAGATGATTATCCAAACATCAAAATATATATAAATGCTTGGAGCATTGTTGCACCAACAGCATGCTTTCTAGGGTAAGCCCTAGGCTAGTTCCATTTTGCATGAAAATTAAATAGATTATAGCAAAAATATAAGTTTTATGTCCTACTCTATTACACACATACCTAATTTACGTCTAAGCAGACTAAATTCTGCTTCGAGTAAAGGTTTGGTAAACAAGTCTGCTAGGTTCGATTTGGACTCCACGTATTCGAGTTGTATGGTTCCGTTAGCTACATGTTCTCGAATAAAGTGGTATTTGACCTCTATATGTTTGGTTCTAGAATGATAGATTGGGTTTTCGGTTAAATTAATTGAACTAATATTGTCAATGTAAATTTTGGTGCTGTTAAAATTTAAGTTAAAGTCTTGGAGAGTGTGCTTCATCCAAAAAAGCTGAGCTACACACTCACCCATCGCGACGTATTCGGCTTCGGTGGTAGATAAGGCAATACAGTGTTGCTTTCTACTACACCAACTCACTAGACTCGAGCCGAGGAGTTGACAACAACCACTCGTGCTCTTTCTATCGAGTTTACTACCGACATAATCCGAGTCGGAGTAGCCGATTAGTTTGAACTCGCTAGATCTAGGTTACCAAATCCCTACATTTAGTGTACCCTTTAGGTATCTAAGGATACGTTTAACTAACATTAGGTGCGACTCCTTAGAACAAGTTTGGAACCTTGTGCACATACTTACTACGAATAATATATCGGGTTGACTCGTAGTTAAGTACATGAGACTACCTATTGCGCTCCTATAGTATTTAAGGTCTATTGGTTTGCCTTCTAAGTCTTCTCCTATATTAACATTTGTGGCCATCGGTGTATTTATTACCTTAGCATTTTGCATTTCGAATCGATTAATTAATTCCTTAGTGTATTTATGTTGGTGTAAGTAAATTACCTCTTTAGTTTGTTTAATTTGTAATCCTAGGAAAAAAGTTAATTCTCCTACTAAGTTCATTTCAAATTCACTTTCTATTAGTGAAATGAACTAGTTCAGTAGGATTGAGTTGGTTGTTCCAAAAATTATATCGTCTATATAAATTTGGGCAATAAAGATTTCTTTGCCTACGAATTTTATGAAGAGGGTTGGGTCGACTAGGCCTTGGCTAAACCCTTTAGACTTGAGATAAATAGAGAGCCTTTCATACCAAGCTCTAGAAGCTTGTTTTAGTCCACATAAGGCTTTCTTAAGTCTAAAAACATGGTCGGATTTGTCAAAGCTTTTGAATCCTGGGGGTTGGCTAACGTAGACTTCTTCCTTAATGAGACCATTTAAAAATGCTAACTTCACATCCATTTGAAATAGTTTAAACCCTTGATGTGCAACGTAGGCTAATAACATTCTGATCGATTCTAGTCTAGCTACGGGGGCATAGGTTTCGTCATAATCCAACCCCTCTACTTGACTAAAACCTTTTGCGACCAATCTCGATTTATCTTTAGGTGGTGGTACTAATTCCCAAACTTCGTTCCTAGTGAATTGAGCTAGCTCTTCTTGCATAGCAATAATCCAATCAGGATGAAGAAGAGCTTGTTCAATTGATTTGGGTTTGATTTTCGAGATTAAAGAGATTTGACTAAGGTTTCTATATGATGCTCTAGTTCGAACCCCTAGGTTGGGATCACCTATCACTTGATCAATAGGATGATTTTGAAGGTTGAAGCTTCGCTTCTCGCTTCGCCTCAGTCGCTTGTGCATGGCGATCCAATCATACGTCCTCGGATTAAAAAAAATTAATCCAAATGAAGATGGATTACCCAAGCAACCGATCCATCATCGTGCTTCTCGATTTGAGTCGTCGCTTGAACAAACTTGTTGTTCAAGCAACCTAACTCTTTTCCTCGATTAGCCGCGGAATAGATGATGTACGGATCGCCAGTTTTTGTGTTTATCTTCGGGGTCCATGATCATACAATTGTAAACAAATACAAAGAACAAAAAGGAAACCAAAATAAGAATTATACCTCTTGTTTACCTCTTGATCTTCTATCGTATGACCTATCCTCCTCTTGGACGTTGTGTGGGCAACGATCCTCCAAGAGTTGAAGCCTTCTAGATCTCTATCTTCCCTTCCTTGCTCGCTCCGAATAAAGGGAAGACAACCAAACTCTTCTTCTCCTATCTAGTGTCGACCACCAAGCCACCTAGCTTGGATGTTGCCGCCGACCAAGGAGAGGAAGAGAGAAGAGGGCGCCAGCCAAGAGTTGAGGGAAGGGAGTCCAAACCCTAACCTTGACGCCGGCCAAGGGAAGAGGGAGAAGGTGGCACCGCCGGCCCTAGGAGAAGATGAGGGTGGCCGACCAAGAGAGAAAAGAAGCAAACCCTAGACCCTCTTGTGCCGCCGGCCAAAGGGACTAAACCCTAGCATACCTCCTATCTCCTTGCTGCCCAAGCCAACCCTAACCCAAACCCAAGCATCCAAAAAACTTAGTTGCCGCCCAAGCCTTGGGCCCTTATTTATAGATCTCGCCCAAGCCCCCTTTTAATCATGTCCGTTGGATCTAGGCTTCATGAGGGTTTTAATAGGCTACAATAGGGACCATGAGAAGGAGTTGGATCTTAGCCACCTAATGGATCCGGCCCACATAAAATCCGATCCATTAATGATAATCTATTCCACTAGAGGATTATCATTGATCTACCTCACCAACCCCCATAATTAAATATGGGCTCCATATATTAATTGTACAAATATCTCCCCATGTTTAAGATATCAAATATCCGTTAATTAATTAATTTACTGACAATTAATTAATTAACATCTAACTCCATGAATAGTACCACTCTTCCTTATCATCATGCTAGACCAAGTCCACCTGCAGGATTTATATGATGATTCTTATGAGCTCCTCAAGGGGACATCATCATCCTAATACATAGGACACGATTTCCTCCTATAATCAATGACACACCTTGTAAATAATCATTTCCCAACTTACCGGGCCTATCGATTTAACTCATAAATCTCGACCATTGGTAAATCAAAGAAATACATATTAAGTACATGTGCCCGTTATTATATCGGGATTAAGAGCATGTACTTTATAATATCCGAGGTCCGATTCAATTATGTATTCAGCAATAAATTGAATCACCTCTAAGTCAGTCCTGCTCAATACACACAGTGTACTAGTGTAATTCTATGGTCAAGATAAAACAACACCAAATTACACTACAACCATACCAATAGTTTGTCCAAAACCATCTTGGTTATGAGCCTCTACTTATACTCTATAAGGAACTGATAACATGATCTTCTGTGTGACACCACACACCATGTTATCTACAATGTAAAGTATTAGACAAGATGCACACATATAATAAATATAAAATGCAAACAATGATCATGTGATTCTTATTTCAAAATGAAGATGTTCATACAAAGACTAGGCTTTTAGTATACATCCCAACAGATTCGATTGTAACCTAGACTGACTCGGGTTAGGATTTATACTAGACTCATTTTCATGGTCAGATTTGGTCTAGTATGAATTGGTTCTACTTTGGGTTTTGTAGTTTTATCTCCTTCATCGAATACTACATTAACGGTTTCTTCGATTTTTAGGGTTTCATTATTGTAGACTCTATAGTCTCTACTTGTGGTTGAGTATCCTAGGAATATTCTGGTATTTGTTTTAGAGGTGAATTTGCCTAGGTAGTCTTTAGTATTTAGGATATGTACCCTACATCCAAATACCCTAAAGTATTTAATGTTAGGTACTTTATCATGGTAGATTTCGTATGAGGCCTTAAGGTGTCTTTTGGCTAGTAGGATTCTATTTTATACATAGCACGACGTACTAATGGCTTCTTCCCAAAACCTATTAGGAAGGTTGTATTCATTCAACATGGTTCTAGCGGCTTCTTGTAGGGTTCTATTCTGTCGCTCGACTAGACCATTTTGTTGTGGGGTTCTAGGACAGGAGAACTCATGGTGGTATTCGTTTAGGTTATAGAAGTCAATGAACCTATGGTTTTCGAATTCACAATCATGATCGCTTCTAAGTCTTTTAATCTTAAGGTTCTTTTCATTTTCTATTAATTTACATAAGTTGGTAAGTTGGTCTAAGGTATCACTTTTGTGTTTAAGGAACCTAACCCAGGTGAACCTAGAGTAGTCGTCAATTATGAGTAAGCAAAATTGACTTTTATTTAGTGACTTGGCTCCATGAGAATCGAATAGATCCAAGTGTAGGAGCTCAAGCACACTTTTGGTTCTTTCTTAGTTAGTTGATGTTGTGCCCTAGTTTGTTTACCTTGTTGACACGCATTATAAATTTTATTGTCTAAGTTGTTAAGGTTGGGTAAACCTCTGACTAAACCACTCTTACTCACCTTGTGAATGAGTCATGGGTGCGAGTGGTCGAGTCGTCGGTGCCACAACCAAAATTCCTCTTGCTGTGTCATTAGACACTTGGATAAGGAGTTGGGTAAATTAATTGTGTATATATTGCTATTCCTAGTTCCTTTAAGTATTATTTTAGAGGTTTCATTAGTTTTAATTAAGCATTCATTTTCTGAGAACATAACCTTATAATTGTTGTCACATAATTGACTTATACTAAGTAAATTATACTCAAAATTTTCGACTAATAAAACATTTCAAATTGTAAAGTTAGAGTTTAGCTCAATATCACATGATCCGATGATTTTGAGCTTTTCGTTGTTTCCAAAAGCTATCGATCCTTGACTTTTGAATCTAAGCTTCAAAATTTTCAGTCTGTCTCCAGTCATGTGTCGGGAGCACCCACTGTCCAACATCCATTGATCCTACACATATAGTAGTTGGATCGAATATTGGAATTTGAGATTTGGTTGAAGTTTATTAGTCCTAGAGTCATCTCACCCTTTCTACATGATCAAATATGTTATCCTTATGTGTTCTGTGAGATGACTTCAATTTTACTTGATTAAATTTAATGAATTGAAACTAATCAACCTTGGGTTAGATTTGGATTCAACCCTAAGCTCGTCAAGTAACTTTTTTGAGAAGTTGGCTTCTAGGTCGTGGCGAGGCACAGAGGCCTTCTTTGATCAGAACAATGACCACTTCCTTAGACAAAACCAAATTCAAGAAATCAATTACTTGAGTCACTTAAGATTACTTCTTGGTCTAACTAGTTAAGGATACAGCGAGGTAGCTTCAGCTAGTTCCACTTAGTCGAGTGCACTGAGCTAGATACGCCTTATCTAACTTGGACACACAGGACTTTGTTTCCCTAATGTACTATCATCTCGTCGCATCCTAATACTATGTTTTCAAGATTAACGAGTTATTGACCCTATCTAGCCATTCTAAAAATTAAAACAAAAACTAAGCATGCAAGTCTAATTTCATGTAATAGAACAAACAAATTTAGTACTAGCTCCCCCTGGACCATTGAATCGATTCAGTCTATCCACTTGGATTTGGTCCTTGGGAACCCAGTACTTATTAGATCCTAATTGTGAAATTAAAGTGGTCTTAGGGACCCATGCTTGGACTTGTTTTCTATTATGATTTACAATTGACATATACGACTTGTTAGCCATATTTGATCTAAACCCTAGTTCGACCTTGTTGTACACGGCCCTTTGCGATCCAAGTAGTAGGTCAAGTCCCTTGGATCCCAAAGTAAACCTTTCCAACGTTTGCCTAAGATCTTCGACTTGTCCTTTCAAGAGTGAGTTCTCAACTTCGAGTTTGTCAACTCGAGTTGAGTCCTCCTCTTGAACTTGACTAGTTGAAGAGGTTAGGGAGACCTCATGTTTAAGGAGTTTAACCTCCTCAACTAAGGTCTCGACCTTGGACTCGAACTAAGCTAACTTTCTAGTTAAAAACTTAATTACATTATATAACGTATCCATTAAAGACCGACTTACCTTGAGTGAACTTTTTGAACTGGATACAGATCCGTGGCTTGTCTTGAATAGAGATTCATTGTCAGATCGGAGTCAGACTCTTCCTTAGGTTCGGACTCCACCTCGGGTTTGGTCGGCTTGGCCATGAAGACGAGGTTGTTGAGCTCGTCTTCCTCCTCCGATGATTCCTCCCATGTAGCATTGAGTGCTTTCTTGGACTTTTGTGCCTTGTTCTTGAGCTTTGGACATTCCGACTTGATGTGGCCCAACCTGTTACACTCATAGCATCTATAGTTGGAATTTGATTTAGACTTACCTTCCTTGGATTGATTGATGTGTCATTTTAGAATTTTGATTATCTTCCGAATTAAATTTACTAGTTCGGTCTCCATCTCATCGTCTATCTCCGACTTGTCCTCGTCTTCTTCCTCCGGAGGTGGTTTGCTTTTGGACTTCTTCTTCGGACCTACAAATAAGGCAATACTTTTCTCGGCGGGGGCCGAATTAGACTGCTCATGTAATTCAAATTCAGAAAACATTTCGTCTAATCTAATTTTAGAAAGGTCCTTAGAAACCTTGTAGGCATCAACCATGGATGCCCACAAGGTAGCCCTAGGGAATGCATTAAGCGCATACCTTATTAAGTCCCGGTTTTTGACCTTTTGTCCGATCGAATGTAGATCATTGACGATATATTGGATTCGTGCATGTAATTGGGTGGTGGTCTCGTGAACAAGAATTTTTAGATTGTATAATTTATTTAAAAATAGATCTCTCTTACATACCTTAGCGTCGTCAGTTCCTTCGTGTAGCTCAACGAGCTTGTTCCACAAGTCCTTCGCACTGATGAAGGGGCCGACACGGTTGAGCTCTTCTTTGAACAAGACACACTATAGGATTTGCGTATCCTTGGAATCTGCTTCCACTTGGCATTTCATAGCATTTTTCCATTGATCACAATCCAATGATTCACCATCTTCATTAGTAGGAAGCGTGAACGCAGTTTGGTTTACGATCCGCATCTCTACTTGGGTTTTTAAATAGCACTCCATCCGACCCTTCCAGTAACGAAAGTCATCTCCATTGTAAAACGGAGGTCGAGCGGTGCTAAACCCTTCGAGATGAACCATTTTTTTTTAAAAAAAGAACCTCGCAAAAACAAAAATGACAAAAGGTACCAAGACTCTCGTCTTGGATTAGTAGTGTGGGAGATAGGAATTTAATGAAATGAAAAATGCTACTAATCGAAAAACTAATACGAAAAGAAACTTAACAAGATGCTAGATTGGTGGTTACACCAAATCATAGCATCCCCGCTCTGATACCAATTGTTGGATCGAAAAAGAGGGCTAGAGGGGGGGGGTGAATAGCGCACGTAAATCTCTCGTTTCTTTTTCATTCGATTCAATTAAAACAATAGTAAGAGTAAATACACAGGGGAAATGTAAATGAAAAAGCTTGGTTTTACTTGGTTTACAACCTACCAGCTGCTAATCCAAGGCCCTTATGATCCGAGATCGCATATAGAGGGCAATTCACTAAACTAGTCTCCTTTTCGTTGGAGGTAGGAGACAATGATTACAAAACTTCAAAAATATTGAGGTAGAGAGACAAACCCCCTCTCCTCGTTATGATAAAAGCTCGATAAAGAATTGAAATACAATGTTTAAAGATGACAACAAAATGAACTGATACCAATGACTAGAGAAATGGAGGTTGAGCTCATGTCGTCAGCGTTTCAGTAGTACTTCAGCGTCGTAGAGTCGTAGTAGAAGAGTGACATTGTGGGAGCATTTTGAAGGCTTGGAATGATCACCTAAAGGGGTGAACG
The DNA here is from genome assembly GCA_025175895.1 of Wurfbainia villosa. Classification (NCBI taxonomy): domain Eukaryota; kingdom Viridiplantae; phylum Streptophyta; class Magnoliopsida; order Zingiberales; family Zingiberaceae; genus Wurfbainia; species Wurfbainia villosa. Next base: position 42,131,402 of record CM046006.1, read on the forward strand.
CCCCTTCTTTTATAGCCTTCCAACCCCCTAGATGTTGAGATCAAATTCTATCCAAAAGGCCACCTCACCTTAAGATAAGGGGATGAAATTTGACTCTCATCGAAGTTGGAATTTGAATGGCAGTCGACTGATGAACCCTATAAGTCGATTGATTCCACTAGTAGTCGACTGATAATAGCTAGCAGTCGACTGTTGGCTAGGTTATCTAGCTTCATCAAAGAGTTAGCTTGAAATCAAAGTAATAAGAGTGAATTCAACGACCACATATCATCCGATCTCGACCTAGATCTTCCATGGAAAGTCTTGATCGGATCGCCGCCTAAAGATGTCCCCGTACGGAGGACCCATCCTTACTTTCACTAACACACACGAGCTTACCTTAGGCCCTTTTGTGACTTACGACTTTGCTTCAGGTCTCCACCTGGATTCTTCAGCTTCCTCCGAAGTTTTTTCGGTGTCGTCCGACCACCGCGGTTTCTCAATCTAAGATTCTTCGGGTGTCGCCGACCTTCAGCTTAGCTTAACATTCCTGCACACTTGGTTCAGCTTGTTAGACAATAATATGATCTTAGCTTTGAGTCTTTGCCATAATCAAAACTTAGGTTCGAATATCTGGTGCCTACTGCACCAACACAAGTGTTCGTTGAGTGGTGAGGATCGCGATCAAACTTTGTCAGAAACTGTTGGATTCAGTCAATAGTGGTAGCAGTCGACTATTGATATACAACAATTGATTGGAGTCAGGCTCAATGGTAAAAAACAACCAAGTTCTATAAAGAGGGACTTGGGGAGCTTGAAGAAGGCTAGTGCTCTCATTCAAATCTTTCTTCTCAAGCTCACCAAGTCTTTCTCTAAGCTTTCAAGTGTTTCTAACCTCTTCTTCTCTAGCTTAACTCAATCATCTTGTAATAAGAAGAGTGTGCATTGTAAGAAGGCTTATCCACCTCGGTGTTCTCATCAAAAGGAGGTTTTAGTGAAAGTTTGCTAGGAGTGATCCACCTTACGGATTACTGTGGAGTAGGAGCGTCATCTCTGAACCACGTTACATCTACTGGTGCAATCGACCCAGGTCACAATTGACAGGACTCGAGTTTGACTTGAGCGATGGTTTGATGTTCGACAAAAACATATGACAATGTGATTGTCATGGTAAAGTATAAGTCATGGGTACTTGGCATGGAAAGTTCAAGTGGGACACTTGGCATTGGGAAAGTCCAAGTCTTGAGTACTTGGCATGTAAAGTTCAAGCATGAGTCTTGGCATGGAAAGTCCAACATGGGTTGGCAAGGGAAAGTCCAAGCTTGAGTCTTGGCATTTGGAAAGTCCAAGGGGAATATTGGAGGCGTAAAGTCCAAGCGGGAGTCTTGGCAGCATAAGTCCAATGGTTGGCGGCGTAAAGTCCAAGCGGAGTCTTGGCAGCATAAGTCCAATGTGCCTTGGCAGTGTAGACACCATTAGGATGACAATAGTCAATGGAAGTACCTGAAGGCTAGTGTATGGATGAATAAGTTATGGATGACTTAGAGGGAGTGTTTTTCTTTACTTGTATTGTATTTAATACTTGTATTTGCTTGCATTTGTTGTATTACTTAGTGTAATCATTTGTACGAGGTTTCTCCACCTCCGACTTGTGTCGAGAAGGAGTTATTGTTATAGTGGTGTGTGATTTGCATCGCTAGGGCTCTTACGAGCCCAACCCGTGGAGTAGGAACCATTTGGTTTCGAACCACGTTACATAGTTGTGTTGTGGATTGTGCTTGTGTATTTGTATTGTATATTTTGTATTTTCACTGCGTATTAACATCTTGTAGCAAGCACGATCGAGATCTATCAACAAACGACGAACGAGCTATTCACCCCCTCCCTGTAGTGGTCACGAGATCCCCTACAATTGGTATCAGAGCGGGTCATTCTTCATCGACTTCACATCCGAGGAAGCAAGCTAGAGGGAAGATGGATTTTGAAGAACAACAAGGATGAAACATCAACACGCCGATCCCATATACCTTCTATGGACAAGAAGGGTTTAGACAATGGAAGGCGAGGATTGAAGTTTTTATGATGATGATGCACTTAGATGATTGGGCCACATTGATGGAAGGTTTCCAATTTACAAGAGGGCCTAAGGGAGGGTTCCTCAAAATGAAGAAGTGGACCGAAGAACAACTTCAAGAATTCGAGAGGAGTAATAAGTGTTAGATTGAAGCAGATCGCTAGAGAAGGGGGGTGAATAGCGATAAAAACTTTTCTTTCGTTTCATTCATTAAAATCCGAGTAGACAATTAATTGCATCGGAAAGATAAATGATAAATAAAAGGAGACAAATGTTTTTTTACTTGGTTCATAGCCTTTGGCTACTACTCCAAGGCTCTAACGGTCCTAGACCGTGTACGGAGGGCAATTCACTAAAACACTCCTCCTCGTTGGAGGTAGGAGTTAGACGATTACAAAAACCTTCGAAAGCAAAAGATAGAGAGACAAACCCTCTCTTCTATTAATGTAAAATGCAATGATAGAAAACCTCGATCAAAAAGAATTGCAGTATTAAAGAGATGACAAAATAAGATTATACCAACAACTAGGAAATATAAATTAAGCAAGGGTTGTTGACAGCACTTCGTCGTTGTAAAGTCGTTGGAGAGTCATAGCGTTACGGAGACTTTTGAGCACTTAGAGATTGATGAAAAACCCTAGGAGAGGCCCTCCTTTTATATCCCTTGAGCCCCTTTTCGAGAGGATCTTCAACCAATAGGAATTGGGAACAAGACTCCTTGAAAAATGGTGATAAAGCTTGACTCCTCGAGGCTTATTATTGACCATCGATTGAACTGATTTCTTGGCAGGTTGAACTGATGGCTCAGCAGTTGAACTGATCCTTGGCCGGTTGAACTGATGGCTCAGCAGTTGAATTGATCCTTGGCCGGTTGAACTGATTGCCAGACTTTTCGACTGTAATAAAGAGTTAGCTCAAAATATAAGTGAATTTGACGGCCACTTGCCGTCCGATCTCAACATAGACCTTCCATGGGAAGTCTTGGTTGGATTGTTGCCTAAGGATGTCCTCGTATGGAGGACTCAACCTTACTTACGCTCACTCATATGATCTTACCTCGATACTTACTGTGTCGCTTTCGCTTTCGGCCTTCCACTCGATTCCTTCGGCTCCCTCCGAAGTCACTCGAGTATCGCCCGACCACCGCGACTTCCTCCGGGTGTCGCTAGCCTTCTCTTCAGCTTTAGTACTTTTCTGCACACTCGATTCAGCTCATGAGATAATGATATATCCTTGACTTTGCATCTTTTGTCATAATCAAAATATAGGTTCAACTCAGGTGCCCCTGCACCAACAATCTCCCCCTTTTTGATCCTATGGCAAATTTACGCAAAGTTAAGGGAAAATATAAAGCAGAAAATGAGTAAGATAAATGTTACACTCATTTGTAGTGAACTCCCTCTTAACCTTCAGTGAGTTTTAAAACAAAAGTTTAATTAACAAAAATTTAAATTTTGTTCTCCCCCTTAACTTATGCTCTTCTCCCCCTTTTGCCATGAATCAAAAAAGCTATGGGGTTTTATATAAAAAGTAGGGTTTTTTTAATAGAAAAGGTAGCATGCATAAAGATTATCTAACATGAGTCCAAGCATGTGTCTTGATTTAATTTGGTTCGAGGTATAGCCCTATGCACCAACAATGTAAGTTTTTTGGAAACTAAGTTTGATTTTCAAAATACTTATAAAATTAGCTTTGAGTTCCACAATACTTATACGCTAATAACTTTTGAAAATATATAACCCTTAGGGTTAGTTTGCTCTCCCCCTTAATCGAATATATAAGGTATAGAAGAGTTAGGGGGCGCTAAACATTGACCAAGAAGGTTGTATATTTAGAGTTTTATCCGAGTATAAATAAACGTTTAAGCTCAATAGTTTGAAAAATAGATAGCATTTTTAAAAGGATTAAGTGAATTGAAATTATTCCTTATTCATCTCACCCATTCTAAGTGTCTTAGAATTGGTTCACCTTATAAGTTGTGTGAGATGATTTCAATTTTATCTTAATTAAATTTAATGATTTGAAACTGGTCAACCTTGCGTTAGATTCAAATTTGATCCTAAGCTCATCAAGTCACCTTTTTAAGATCTTGGCTTCCAGGTCGTGGCGAGGCACAGGGGCCTTCTTTGATCGGAAAAATGACCACTTCCTTAGAAAAAGCCAATTTCGAGAAAATAGTAACTTGACTCACCTAAGACCACTTCTTGGTCTAACTAGTCTAGGATACGGCGAGGTAGCTTCAGCTAGTTCCACTTGATCAAGTGAACCGAACTAGATATGCCTTATCTAGCTCGAATACACGAGACTCCATTTTCCTAGCGTACTATCATCTCGCCGCGTCCTAGTACTATGTTACCAAACATTGACGAGTTATAGTTCTATCTAACCATTCTAAAGAAAATAAGAGGTTTAGGTTACCGGATATACTATTTTGGTATTAGCTCCCCCTGGATCATTGAACCAATATGGTCTGGTCAAGTAATGAACTTGATCCTGGGGAATTCAAAACCTATTGGTCCTTATATGTGAGTTTAATAAAGTTTTTGGGACCTACGCTTGGACTCGATGATGACTACGATTTACAATAGACATGTAAGATCTATTCGTAGTCTTTGAGCTATATCCGAGTCCGGCTCTGTTGTACACGACTCTCTGAGTTCCAAGAAGTCGGTTAAGATTCTTGGACCTGTTGGTGCAGTGGGCACCAAAGTCGAACCGGTATTTTGATTATGGCAAAAGGCTCAATAGTTAAGGGTATATTTGTTATCTTACGAGCTCAATTAAGTGTGCAGAAATGCTAAAGTTGAGCGGAAGGTCTGTGACACCCGGTGGGAACCGAGGTGGTCGGGCAACGCCAGAGGGACTTCGGAGGAAGCCGAGGTACTCGGGTGAAGACCGGAAGCGAGGCTACAAGGTAAGCTCGTGTGAAAGAGAAGCAAGGTCGTTAAGCGTAGATCCGACCCAATACCTCCAATGGAAGGTCTAGGTCGAGATCAGATGGTTAGAACCATCGTACTTTATATTTTAAGCTAACTTGTACTGCAGTCCAAAACCCTTTGACTACAGTCAACTGCTAGTCAAGTTCCAGCCTCGAGAAGAGCTCGAAGTTCAAGGGGGTGAATTTGGACTTGACTCGTGTTTTGGTACAAAGGGTGATGTGGCATCAAGGTGGACATCCAAACCATCACCAAGCTTCCTTGTGGTGGACGCCCAAAATAAGGTGAGTTGGCACAAGATGGTTGGCTCCCATGATGTGGCACAAGTTGAATGGCTCCAACAAGTTGGCGCCCAAGGAGGTTGGAGGTGGCACAAGGTGGTTGGATGAAACACCTCATCCTCAAGTTGGCGCCCAAGGAGGTTGGAGGTGGCACAAGGTGGTTGGATGAAACACCTCATCCTTGAGTTGGCGCACAAGGAGGTTGGAGGTGGCACAAGGTGGTTGGATGAAACACCTCATCCTCAAGTTGGCGCCCAAGGAGGTTGGAGGTGGCACAAGGTGGTTGGATGAAACACCTCATCCTCAAGTTGGAGCCCAAGGAGGTTGGAGGTGGCACAAGGTGGTTGGATGAAACACCTCATCCTTGAGTTGGCGCACAAGGAGGTTGGAGGTGGCACAAGGTGGTTGGATGAAACACCTCATCCTTGAGTTGGCTCAAAGGATGTGGATGAACAAGTCTTGGGGGATAAGAACCTCACCTTGGACACTACCTATGTCTAAATTCATAGATCAATATCCATAAATAGACATGTTCAAGCCAAGCAAATTACAAGAATTCAAGAGCTCTCAACACGCCGTCGTAACGCCGCTACTACTACTCACATTTGCTACGACGAAGTGCCGCCGACAACGAAAGCTACATCTTCTACTTATAAGAGTTGTCGGTATATTTATTTAAGTTCTACTTCTTTAAATTGTCTTTGTGCTTTAATCGTAACAAGGAAAGGGGGAGTGTCCCTTTGCCTTGATTTCTTTTTGTAATCGTTGCTCCTACCTCCAACGAGGAGGAGTGGTTTTAGTGAATTGCCCTCCGTACGTGATCAAGGATCACTAGGGCCATGGATTAGCAATCGAAAGATTGTGAACCACGTAAAAATATCTTGTCTACTTTATATTTCCGCTGTGCACTCTCTACTTGCTTTTTACTTATTGCAAAAGTTTTTAACGACATCGTATCGCTATTCACCCCCCCCCCTCTAGCGACACTTTCGATCCAACAATTGGTATCAGAGCCGGGGGCGCTAAGATTCGGTGAAACCACCAATCTAGCTTTGTTTTTCTTTTTTTTACAGATTTTTTATTTATTTATTTCTGTTTTCGTATAATTATTTCACTTGCTTATCTTCTCCTACATATAGAATTGCATTAGAGGCTTTAGGATCCGGATAAGGTTGTCCTTCGGGTTAGATCCCGAGTAAGGTTGTCCTCCGGAACTTCAACGACATTCGCATTTGATTGTTTATTTCTTTTTGCAAGTTACATTTTATATATCTTTTTACTTCTCAAGACTACTAATCCAAGACGAAAGTCTTGGAATATTCTTTCCGTGTGTGTTTTGCAAGATTCTTTTCGTCGTTCTTCTTCTTGTTTTTAAATGGCCCATCTCGAAGGGTTTAGCACCGCCCGACCCCCGTTTTACAACGGTAATGACTTTCGTTATTGGAAGGGTCGGATGGAATGCTTTCTTAAAACCCAAATCGAGATGTGGATCGTAATCCAAACCGGTTTCACACTTCCTATTAATGAAGATGGTGAATCTTTGGGTTACGATCAATGGTCAAATTCCATGAATAAACAAGTAGAAGCCGATGCCAAGGCAACTCAAATCTTGCAATGTGGGTTGTCCAAGGAAGAGCTCAACCGCGTCGGCCCCTTCATTAGTGCAAAGGACTTATGGACCAAGCTAGTGGAACTACACGAAGGCACCGACGACACGAATGTATGTAAAAGAGATTTACTTTTAAATAAATTGTATAACTTGAAAATGCAGGAAAACGAGACCGCAACTCAACTACATGCTCGTATCCAAGACATCGTCAACCAACTCCATGCCATCGGACAAAAGGTCGAGAATCGCGACCTTATCGGTATTCTCTTAACTCGCTTTCCTAGGACCACCTTGTGGGCATCCATGGTCGATGCCTACAAGGTCTCCAAGGACCTTTCTAAAATTAGGTTAGACGAATTGTTTTCGAACTTGAATTACATGAGCAAACTAACGTGGTCCGTGCCGAGAAGAGTATTGCGTTAGTTGCGTGTTCCAAGAAGAAGAAGCCCGCAAGCAAGCCACCCCAAAGGAAGAAGGCGAGTCCGAATCGGAAGTAGACTCGAATAGAATCCGAACTAGTCAATCTAGTTCGGAAGATGATCAAGAGACGAAACGACCAACAACTCAAGGTAAGCCTAAACCTAATTCAAATACTTCTAATTTTAGATGCTATGAGTGCAGCAGTTCGGTCACATCAAGTCCGAGTGCCCAAAGCTAAAGAATAACGCATCAAAGACCAAGAAAGCGCTAAACGCTACTTGGGAGGAGTTGTCGGAGGAAGAAGACGATATCCAAGCTCTAATGGCCAAGCCGACCGAGCACGACTCAAATCAAGAAGAGTCCGAGTCCGAATGGCGATGATGAGCTTCCATTCAAGACAAGCCACGGATCCGATCCAGTTCAAAAGAATCATTAAGGGTAAGTCGGTCGTTACTTAATACTTTGTATGGTGCAATTAAATTTTTAAATAAGAAACTAGCTAAGTCCGAGTCCAAGGTCGAGACCCTAATTGAGGAGGTTAACCTTCTCAAACATGAGGTCTCCTAACCTCTTCGACTACTCGTATTCAAGAGGAGGACTCAACCTGTTGAAAAGCTTGAAGTTGAGAACTCGCTTTTGAAAACACAAGTCAAGACCTTAGGAACACGTTGGAAAGGTTCACTTTGGGATCCAAGGGACTTGACCTCTTACTTGATCACAAAGGGACGTGTACAACAAGGCCGGACTCGGGTTTAACTCAAATACAACCAATAAGTCATATATGTCTATAGTAAACCAACATAAGAAAAATGTCCAAGCATGGGTCCCTAAGACCACTTTGATTTCAACTTTAGGATCTAACATGTATTGGGTTCCCAAGGACCAAATTCACTATGTGAATAGACCCACTCGATTCAATGGTCCAGGGGAGCCAATACAAAATGTATTTTTGTTAAGTCTTAGAAATTGCATGCTTAGTTTTTCCTTTATTTTTAGAATGGTTAGATAGGACTCATAACCAACTAAAATCCTATTTAAAAGATTGAGCCTCGGGAGCCTCTTTTCAAAAATAACTAGTTAGACCAAGACGTAGTCTCAAGTAAGTCGAGTTATCAATTTCTTGAAATTAGCTTTGTCTAAGGAAGTGGTCGTTGTTCCGATCAAAGAAGGCCTCAGGCTCGCCACGACTGAAGCTAATCTCTTGAAAAGATTACTTGATGAGCTTAGACTAAATCCGAATCTAACCTAATGTTGGTTAATTTAAATTCATTAAAATTAATCAAGTAAAATTGATAGTCATCTCACAATAACACATAGGAATAACATGTTTTGATCATGTAGATATTGGTGAGATGATTTAGGTTTAAAACTTACAAACAACCCTTTATTAATTCCAATATCCGATCCAACTACCTTATGTGTAGGATCAATGGATGTTGGATGCTGGTTGCTCGACACATGACTGGGATCAACTCAAATTTTCGGTTACGATTCAAACGACAAGGATCGTAGCCTTCGAAATAACGGCAAGCTCAAAATCATCGGATCGTGATATTGAGCTCAACTCTAACTTTACAATTCAAAATGTCTTATTAGTAGAAAACTTTCAATATAATTTACTTAGTGTAAGCCAATTGTGTGATAACAATTATAAGGTCATATTTCTAGAAAATGAATGCGTAATCAAAATAAATGCAACATCTAAAATAATACTTAAAGGAACTAGGAGTAGCAACATCTACACAATAAATTTACCCAACTCCTCAACCAAGTGTCTTATGACACAGCAAGAAGAGGAATCTTGGTTATGGCAATCAAGACTTGGACACTCGCACTCCAAGACTCGGCCCACAAGATGAGTCGAGTGGCTTGGTTATAGGTTTGCCTAAACTAAACAACTTGGATAATAAAATATGTAATGCTTGTCAACAAGGTAAACAATCTAGGACACAACATCAATTAACTAATCAAGAACGAACCAAAAGTGTTCTTGAGCTCCTACACATGGATCTATTTGATTCACATGGAGCTAAGTCACTCAATGGTAGTCAATTTTGCTTAGTCATAATTGACGACTATTCTAGATTTACTTGGGTTAGGTTTATCAAACATAAAAATGATACCCTAGACCAACTAATCAATCTTTGTAGGTTAATCAAAATCAAAAGAACCTTAAGATTAAAAGACTTAGAAGCGATCATGGTGGTGAATTCGAAAACCACAGGTTTACAGATTTCTGTAACCTAAACGGATACCACCATGAGTTTTCATGTCCTAGAACCCCACAACAAAATGGGTTAGTCGAACGGAAAAATAGAACCCTACAAGAAGCCGCTAGGACAATGTTAAACGAGTATAACCTACCCGATAGATTTTAGCGAGAGGCCGTTAGTACGGCTTGCTATGTCCAAAATAGGATCCTTATGGTAAAGAGGCACCAAAAGACCTCAGACGAGATTTATCACGATAAAATACCGAACATCAAGTACTTTAGGTATTTGGATGCAAGGTACATATCTTAAACACTAAGGATTACCTAGGGAAATTCAAATCCAAAACCTCATCGAACCTTTCTAGGATACTCAACCACCGAGAGCTTATAGGGTATACAATCACGACACTCTTAGAGTCGAAGAAACCATTAATATAGTTTTCGACGAAGGACACGAACCCGCTCAATCCTTAACAAAACCAACTAGCAAATCAACTTATAAACCCGACTGATCTTGAACTTGAATCTGTTCTAACCCAAGTCATCCTATCGACTAAGTGATAGATGACTCTAACCCAAGTCAAACTAGAACTCACCCAAGTCATCCTATCGACCAAGTGATAGATGACCCTAACCCGAGTCACACTAAGACTCAAACAAATCATCCTATCAATCAAGTTATAGGTGATCCAAATTTAGGGTTCGAACTAGAGCTTCATATCGAAACCTTAGTCAAATCTCGTTAATTTCCAAAATCGAACCCAAAACTATTGAACAAGCACTTCTTGATCCCGACTGGATTATTGCTATGCAAGAAGAGCTAGCTCAATTCACTAGAAATGAAGTCTGGGAATTAGTACCACCACCTAAAGAAAAATCAATTATTGGAACAAGGTGGGTATTTCGAAATAAACTTGATGATAAAGGTGAAGTAGTTAGAAATAAAGCTAGGTTAGTCGCAAAAGGGTTTAGTCAAATCGAAGGTTTAGATTACGATGAGACCTACGCCCCGTGAGCAGACTAGAGTCCATCCGAATGTTGTTAGCATATGCCGCATCGAGGTTTTAAATTGTTTCAAATGGATGTCAAGTCATCATTTTTGAATGGATACATTAAGGAAGAAGTTTACGCTACCAACCTCCCGGATTCGAAAATCTAGATAAACTTGACCATGTCCTTAGACTTAAGAAAGCCCTATATGGACTCAAACAAGCCCCAAGAGTTTGGTACGAAAGGCTTTCGATCTATCTTAAGTCCAAAGGATTCAACCAAGGTTTAGTCGACCTTATTCGTAAACCGTAGGAAAAGAAATCTTTATAGCCCAAATCTATGTAGATGATATAATTTTGGAACTACCAACTCGATCTCGCTAAACGAATTCATCTCACTTATGGAAAGTGAATTTGAAATGAATTTAGTGGGAGAGTTAAGTTTCTTCTTAGGTTTACAAATTAAACAAACTAAAGATGGAATATATTTACATCAACAAAAATATACTAAGGACTTAATAAATCGATTTGGAATGCAAGATGCTAAAATAATCAATACACCTATGGCAACTAATGTTAATATAAACGAAGATGTAGAAGGAAAACCCGTTGACCTAAAATACTATAGAGCGCAATAGGAAGTCTCCTATACTTAACCGCTGAGCCGACCCGATATTTTATTCATAAGTATGTGCGCAAGGTTACAAACCTGTGCCAAGGAGTCTCACCTAACCCTAGTCAAGCGTATCCTTAGATATCTAAAGGGCACGCTAAACGTAGGTATTTGGTACCCTAGATCTACCGAGTTTAATCTAATCGGCTACTCCGACTCCGACTATGCCGGTAGTAAACTCGATAGAAAGAGCACGAGTGGTTGTTGTCAAATCCTCGCCGAGTCTAGTAAGTTGGTGCAGAGGAAGCGAGATTGCGTTGCCTTATCTACCACCGGGCCGAATACGTTGCGATGGGTGAGTGTGTCTCTCACTCTGTGGATGAAGCACACTCTCCAAGACTTTAGCTTAATCTTTAACAACATTAAAACCTACATAGATAACATTAGTTCAATTAACTTAACTAAAAATCCAATATGTCATTCTAGGACAAAACATATAGAAGTTAAACACCACTTCATTAGGGAACATGTAACTAATGGAACTATACAACTAGAGTATGTTGAGTCCAAATCAAACCTAGCGGACATCTTCACCAATCCACTACCCGGTCTAATTTAGTTTATTAAGACGAAAGTTAGGTATGTGCGTAATAGAGTAGGATTTAAATTTTTCTATATATGTACTCTACTTTTTGCTTATGAAATTAGCCTAAGTCTTACCTTAGAAATCATATACCTATAGATTTAAGGAGCCAACACATCTCACAACACATAGGACTAATGTGTTTGTGTACTTAGCCACGTGACGGCGTGAGATGTTAGGACCTTACTCACAGTTCCGACGTAGATTGATTCGACATGAACCATGGAGTATAATTATTTAAAATTAATCAACTCCTTCAAGACTTATTGATCATTCTATATCAATCAAGTCCAACCGAGTTGTACATTTTAGATGAACATATTTTCAAGCTTATTATTATTTAAAAAAAAAAAAAATATAATTATATTGGGAACTTGCTTGGACTTACAAAACTTAAAAAATAATTAAAAAATTTTTTTGTTAAGGCAAAATGGGGAGAAATTAAAAAAATTAATGAAGAAAGTAAAAAAAATTATTACCTTTTATATTAAGTAATTCCGTTTACTTAAGCAACTATTAAGGGGGAGTAAAAATTATTTTTCAAGAACTCACCTTCGGTCAAGGGGGAGGTTACCTCAAAGGGGAGAACTTGAAACAATAATATTTCTCACTCATACTTAATCATTATGCTAGCTCATTCATATTTAATCATTATGCTAGCTCATTCATATTTAATCTTTATGCTAGCTCATTCATATTTAATCTTTATGCTAGCTCATTCATGCTTAATCATTATGCTAGCTCATTCATATTTAATCTTTATGCTAGCTCATTCATGCTTAATCATTATGCTAGCTTACTGTTATGCTTAATTTTTCCTTAACTTTTGTGTCGGTTTGCCATGAATCAAAAAGGGGGAGATTGTTGGTGCAGTGGGCACCAAAGTCGAACCGGTATTTTGATTATGGCAAAAGGCTCAATAGTTAAGGGTATATTTGTTATCTTACGAGCTCAATTAAGTGTGCATAAATGCTAAAGTTGAGCGGAAGGTCTGCGACACCCGGTGGGAACCGAGGTGGTCGCAACGCCAGAGGGACTTCGGAGGAAGCCGAGGTACTCGGGTGAAGACCGGAAGCGAGGCTACAAGGTAAGCTCGTGTGAAAGCGAATCAAGGTCGTTAAGCGTAGATCCGACCCAATACCTCCAATGGAAGGTCTAGGTCGAGATCAGTTGGTTAGAACCATCGTACTTTATATTTTTAGCTAACTTGTACTGCAGTCCAAAACCCTTTGACTACAGTCAACTGCTAGTCAAGTTCCAGCCTCGAGAAGAGCTCGAATTTCAAGGGGGTGAATTTGGACTTGACTCGTGTTTTGGTACAAAGGGTGATGTGGCATCAAGGTGGACATCCAAACCATCACCAAGCTTCCTTGTGGTGGACGCCCAAAATAAGGTGAGTTGGCACAAGATGGTTGGCTCCCATGATGTGGCACAAGTTGAATGGCTCCAACAAGTTGGCGCCCAAGGAGGTTGGAGGTGGCACAAGGTGGTTGGATGAAACACCTCATCCTCAAGTTGGCGCCCAAGGAGGTTGGAGGTGGCACAAGGTGGTTGGATGAAACACCTCATCCTTGAGTTGGCGCACAAGGAGGTTGGAGGTGGCACAAGGTGGTTGGATGAAACACCTCATCCTCAAGTTGGCGCCCAAGGAGGTTGGAGGTGGCACAAGGTGGTTGGATGAAACACCTCATCCTCAAGTTGGCGCCCAAGGAGGTTGGAGGTGGCACAAGGTGGTTGGATGAAACACCTCATCCTTGAGTTGGCGCACAAGGAGGTTGGAGGTGGCACAAGGTGGTTGGATGAAACACCTCATCCTTGAGTTGGCGCAAAGGATGTGGATGAACAAGTCTTGGGGGATAAGAACCTCACCTTGGACACTACCTATGTCTAAATTCATAGATCAATATCCATAAATAGACATGTTCAAGCCAAGCAAATTACAAGAATTCAAGAGCTCTCAACACGCCGTCGTAACGCCGCTACTACTACTCACATTTGCTACGACGAAGTGCCGCCGACAACGAAAGCTACATCTTCTACTTATAAGAGTTGTCGGTATATTTATTTAAGTTCTACTTCTTTAAATTGTCTTTGTGCTTTAATCGTAACAAGGAAAGGGGGAGTGTCCCTTTGCCTTGATTTATTTTTGTAATCGTTGCTCCTACCTCCAACGAGGAGGAGTGGTTTTAGTGAATTGCCCTCCGTACGTGATCAAGGATCACTAGGGCCGTGGATTAGCAATCGAAAGATTGTGAACCACGTAAAAATATCTTGTCTACTTTATATTTCCGCTGTGCACTCTCTACTTGCTTTTTACTTATTGCAAAAGTTTTTTAAGGACATCGTATCGCTATTCACCCCCCCCCCCTCTAGCGACACTTTCGATCCAACAGGACCCCATCGAGAACTTGTTCAATCGAGCTTCGAGCTCTTGGACTCATCCTTTCAAGAGAGAGTTCTCTTCTTCGAGTTTTTCAACTCGAGTTGAGTCCTCCTCTTGAACTCGACTAGTCGAAGAGTTTAGGGGTGTCTCTTGTTTGAGGGTTTCAACCTTCTCAACCAAGGACTCGACTCTAGACTCGGATTTAGCTAATTTCCTAGTTAGCAATTTAATTGTATTGTAAAGCGTATGAATTAGTGAGTAACTAACCTTAATTTTCCCTTTTGGTCCAGCTTTGAGTTGCTTCTCGAAGTAGTCCTCGAGTTCGGAGTCGGTGTTGCAATTGGATTCGAATTCGGACTCTGACTCGGACTCTTCGGGTCTTGCCATGCATGCTATGCCGACGCCTTCTTCATTGTCCCATGTTGCATGAAAAGCCTTCTTTTGATTTGATTTGAATTGTGCCCTCTTTTGGTTCTTTAGTAGCCTCCTTTCCCTCCAAACGATCTTCCGCACTACGTTCACTATTGCTTCCACCTCTTCGGATTCGGACTCTGATTCGTCTTCGGGTTCAAGTCCATCTTCTTGCCTGGTAGATGGCTTTCTTCTTTGTCCTGCAAATAGAGCAATACCTTTCTCGACCCGGACCATGTTAGTCTGCTCGTGAAGTTTAAACTCAGAAAATAACTCATCTAACCTAAGCTTCGAAAGGTCCTTAGAGACCTTGTAGGCATCGACCATGGATGCCCACAAGGTAGTCCTAGGAAATGAATTAAGAATGTACCTTAGAAGGTCACGGTTTTTGACCTTGTGTCCAATAGTGTGCAGGCCATTGACAATGTCCTAGACGTGGGCGTGTAGTTGCGTTGCCGTCTCATGTTCCTGCATCTTAAGGTTATACAACTTATTGAAAAGAAGGTCACATTTACATACCTTAGCATCGGACGTTCCTTCATGTAGCTCGATTAATTTGTTCCACAGGTCCTTTGCGCTGATGAAGGGTCCGATGCGGTTGAGCTCCTCTTTAGACAGACCACACTGTAACATTTGGGTCGCCTTTGCATCGGCTTCGATTTGCCTCTTGGTTGCATTGGTCCACTTGTTGAAATCCAAGGGCTCGCCTTGATCATTGGTGGGTAGAGAAAAGCCGGTTTGGATGATTATCCAAGTCTCGACTTGTGTTTTTAGAAAACACTCCATCCGACCTTTCCAATAACCGAAATCATCTCCGTTAAATAACGGAGGTCGGATGGTGATGTACCCCTCAATGTGGGCCATTTGGAAGGAAAAACTTGCACACAAAATAATAAAAAAAATGAAAAAGGTTCCAAGACTTTTCCTTGGATTATCAATGTAGGAAATGAAAAGAAACAAAAGGATTATACGAGAATAACCAACTAAAATCAAAGATGAGCACTTACAACCTTTGATGTCCCCAAAAGGGTACTAAACATCGGTTTTTGGGGATGAATACAGCTTGTTACGAGGGTAAACCCTAGATATAAGTGTAGATCTCTCAGAGAGCTTCATTTTGGTAGGTAGCTCGTTTCGTGGGTCAACTTGTACGAAAAGTTATGTCCGTTTTACCGTCGGCTACTCCAAAAGAGAATACTTGCAAAACAAAACCAAAAGAAAAGTACCAAGACTTCATCTTGGATTAGTAGTGCGGGAGAAAGTTTAAACGAACAAAAAAATATCTGTAAAATTCAAAAACAAATCTGTAAAAAGGCTAGATTGGTGGTTTCACCAAATCTTAGCGCCCCCGGCTCTGATACCAATTGTTGGATCGAAGCGGATCGCTAGAGGGGGGGGTGAATAGCGATAAAAACTTTTCTTTTGTTTCGTTCGTTAAAACCCGAGTAGACAATTAATTGCAGCGGAAAAATAAATGATAAATAAAAGGAAACAAATGTTTTTTTACTTGGTTCGTAGCCTTCGGCTACTACTCCAAGGCCCTAATGGTCCTAGACCGTGTACGGAGGGCAATTCACTAAAATACTCCTCCTCGTTAGAGGTAGGAGTTAGACGATTACAAAAACCTTCGAAAGCAAAAGATAGAGAGACAAACCCTCTCTTCTATTAATGTAAAATGCAACGATAGAAAACCTCCATAAAAAAGAATTGCAGTATTAAAGAGATGACAAAATAAGATTATACCAACAACTAGGAAATATAAATTAAGCTAGGGTTGTTGGTAGCACTTCATCGTTGTAAAGTCGTCGGAGAGTCATAGCGTTGCGGAGGCTTTTGAGCACTTAGAGATTGATGAAAAACCCTAGGAGAGGCCCTCCTTTTATAGCCCTTGAGCCCCTTTTCGAGAGGATCTTCAACCAATAGGAATTGGGCACAAGACTCCTTGAAAAATGGTGATAAAGCTTGACTCCTCGAGGCTGATTATTGACCATCGGTCGAACTGATTTCTTGGCCAGTTGAACTGATGGCTCAGCAGTTGAACTGATCCTTGGCCGATTGAACTGATGGCTCAGCAGTTGAACTGATCCTTGGCCGGTTGAACTGATTGCCATACTTTTCGATTGTAATAAAGAGTTAGCTCGAAATATAAGTGAATTCGATGGCCACTTGCCGTCCGATCTCAACATAGACCTTCCATGGGAAGTTTTGGTTGGATCGTCACCTAAGGATGTCCCCGTATGGAGGACTCGACCTTACTTATGCTCACTCACACGAGCTTACCTCGATACTTACTGTGTCGTTTTCACTTTCGGCCTTCTACTCGATTCCTTCGGCTCCCTCCGAAGTCGCTCGAGTGTCGCCCGACCACCGCGGCTTCCTCCGGGTGTCGCTAGCCTTCAGCTCCAGCTTTAGCAATTTTCTGCACACTCGATTCAGCTCATGAGATAATGATATATCCTTGACTTTGCGTCTTTTGTCATAATCAAAATATAGGTTCAACTCAGGTGCCCCTGCACCAACAATAAGGTAATTAAATTTTTGAGTGATTTTATTCCTAACGATATTGTGTCCAAATTAGGAGAATACAAGGATGCAAAGGAATTTTGGAGCGAATTGGCCAAGCTCCATGAGAACCCTCAACCCGCCCAAGAGCCCGAAGAAAAAGAATCCTCATCCTCACAAGCAAGTGAGGATTCGGAAGTTGATAGAGAATCGACATCCGGATCGGTGGAAGAAGAAGAGGTAGAGGAAGCCTCCATCTCTAGGGTTGAGGGGGAGGATGTTAGAGCACCCTCAATGCCAGAGCAAGAAGAACATGAACCATCTACCTCCGGTCAAGAAGAGGAAGAAGTCCAAACTTCCACCACCCTAGGTAACTCAAACATTGTAGTTAAAAATAAAAATCATATAATATGTTTTAAGTGTAGGGAGCAAGGACACTACAAGAGTAAGTGTCCTAAACGAGTTAAGAAGATTCCACCGACGCCTAGAAGTCAAGGGAAAGCTAAGGGTGTCGGTTCCCCAACACATAAAAGCAAGGAGGACATCATTTGCTTCAAGTGCCGACAACCGGGACACTACCGGAGTCAATGTCCCAAGGGGAAGAAAAAGACCCAAGAGGGTGCATCACAAGTAGGGGGAGCATTGAAAGCTAACCCTAAGGTATAATTTATTAATGTACCTTCTTTGATTAATAGGCAAAAGCATGCTAGGAATTTTATTGCTATTACTCATGAGCAAAAACATGCTAGAAATAGATTTTATTGTCTAGGTGAAAAATCATATCATATTTCAAATAAGGAGAAATTTGGGACTAATGTGCCTAGAAAAACCTTACCTAGGGAATCTATTAGGAAAATTGAAGACCACCTAGGTTTTAACTCTAAATGGACTAGGCATATGCCTAGGAAAAACAATGTCTAAAGAATAGATGCAAAATCAAAAATCAGAAAATTAGAGCTAGAAAACCAAGCCTTGAGGTAAAGGCTTGAGAAATTTGAGAGAACCCTTGCAAAAATGCAAAATCAATTTCAAGGGTCAAAGGATAAAAAATCTAGGTCTAAGAGTCAAAATCTAGGTTTTAGGAGACAAGAGTCCACCAAGGGCAAGAAAGGTTTGGGTCACAAACCTAAGCCCAAGGAGACCTACCATAGTGTTCCATTCGATTATGGAACACAACCTAGGTCTAGGAAAACCATGGTCAATAGGGAAGTCATCCCTAAGGTTGACCAAGGTAGGTGCCTAGTGGCTAGGGTTTCAAAGAAACCTATGGAAGCCATTAAGAAGGTCAAAGGGGGAGTTACCTCTAGATTTGATCTAGGCAAAACCCAAATGACCAAAGCTACCAAGCCTAGAAGGGTCATTAGGAGGGTATCTAGGGATGTCATCCCTAAGGAATACCTAGTTAACCCAAGGAGCTCAAATAGGTTTTGGGTTCCTAAGAGCGTGATCGATTCACACTAGATGGATTTAGGTGTGCCAACTTTAAATGGATGAGTAGTTAACCTAACCATGGTAAAGGTGTCACTTTAGGTCATTTCCAAGGTTATGGGTATCTTAGAAATGAGTTTGATCTTATATCCTAAAAGATTTTTGGATGTGCCAATATATTTTTGAAATTATGAAAAATCAATCAAATTGGCACAATTTAGATTTAGAGGTCTTAGTGTGTCATTTTGGGTTTTTGGTACACTTTGGGAGATAAGTAATAAGATGGAAAAATGAGTTTAATTATAACAAATGGAAACAAATATTAAAATTTAGGTATTATTATACCTATATATTTTATTTACCATGCTTTGTTTGCCATATAACATGCCATGACATCATATTTATCTTTATCATATAAAATGTCATGAGTATGTTTAGGGCTAGTTTTTAATGTCATGTATATTTAGATTATATCATATGTCATGACATCATGATCATCGGTCATATCTATTTATGCCATGATCATACTTCATGCATTTAAGTTGATGAAAATTGATTTAAGGACTATGGCATGACTTGAAGTCCATTGTATAAGGGAATAAAGTAGGGTTGCCTTAGAAAATGCATGAAATCCTAGATTAGGAGAACAAAACCCACATCTCACAATCACATTGACTTGTACGTGTTTTATACACCCTAGATACATGTGAGATGCTAGGATATGAGTTAAGTTCAATGTGTATAGTTTTTGCATCTAGATGAACTAAAACTCATCTTATGTTATTAATGGATCATGGGGAAAGCTAATGTGCAAGTCATGTGCATTAAGCCCATTGATCATGATCCAATATAGGTTTTAAAAAACATTTTAAAATTATTTTAGAAAACCTTGGTGAAGTCTATCTTTTGATAGCAATCACCATTGATGAAGTTGATACAAAGTAAGCTTAAACATTGAAGTTTTTCTTCACTTTTGAACTTTGTGTCAAATTCGCTATTTTATGGGTAAAATATTTTTCAAACATTTTTCACCCATTGTATTGGTCATAAGTATTATATGTATGAAGTTTCATAATTTTTCAAATTATGTATAATTATTTATGCATTTCTAAAATTCATTTATGATAATTGAAAATCATATTTTGATTATCGATTGGACCCTTGTTAGCGATCGATGATATGATGATAGAGTCTAAACAAGGTATGTTTAGCCCAATTTCAACTATGTTAGGGTTTTCTAACTACTCCTAACCCTAGAATATGCTTTAGGAAGCATTATAAAGGGTGAAAATCCATTGGATATGGATTAGGAGAGTTGTTAGGATAATGTATCAAATTTAAGGTGTGGGAAAGTTCAATGTTGAACTTTAGATCTTATTTTTGATGGTTTAGAGTACCTATTGGCTTAGAGACTTCCCAAGGACATTGTTGGTGCAATGGTCAAGGGGGAGCAAGCCTTTAGGTGAAGGTATCCATCATGGGATGATGGATGTTATTTTTCCTCATGAAGGGGAAAAATGGGAATCTCAGATACCCAATTTGGAAATTGGGAGAGTTTATAGGATTGCCTCTCTTGAGTGATATGAGACTTATCACTAGGAAGATTGTAGGCATCCTAGATGTTTTTGGACCAAGGGGGAGATTGTAAGATCTCATTGGATATGAGACATTGACCTCCTTGGGAGAACCTTTTTGATGTTAGTCAAAAAGGGGGAGAAAGGTAAGATTACAAATTTAGGATAATTGGTAAGGGAATTTGGGTTAGGGGTCTAAATCAAGGGTGTTTTTGTCAAACATCAAAAAGAGGGAGATTGTTGGTGCAATTGGCCCAGGTCACGATTGACCGGACTCGAATTTGACTCGAGCGATGTTTTGATGTTCGACAAAAACATATGACAATGTGATTGTCATGGTAAAGTCCAAGTCATGGGTACTTGGCATGGAAAGTCCAAGTGGGACACTTGGCATTGGGAAAGTCCAAGTCTTGAGTACTTGGCATGTAAAGTCCAAGCATGGGTCTTGGCATGGAAAGTCCAACATGGGTTGGCAAGGGAAAGTCCAAGCTTGAGTCTTGGCATTTGGAAAGTCCAAGAGGAATATTGGCGGTGTAAAGTCCAAACGGGAGTCTTGGCGGCATAAGTCCAATGGTTGGCGGCGTAAAGTCCAAGTGGAGTCTTGGCAGCATAAGTCCAATGTATCTTAGCGGTGTAGACACCGTTAGCATGACAATAGCTAATGGAAGCACCTGAAGGCTAGCATATAGATGAACAAGTCATGGATGACTTGGAGGGATCCGATAGGCACGAGGCTGACGGAGGTGGCTAGAAGGCTTAGGTCTAGGCTACAGGTGGTCTAGCAAGTATGGGGGCACCATACTTGGGTTAAAACCTCATGTTTGAGGTGTATCAGTCAACTGGGACTATGGTCAGTCAACTGATGTGAGTCAACTAGGGTTTGACTGCGGGAAGTTCTTTGGCAGTCGACTGCCAGAGTTGGGCAGTCGACTACTGGCCCGAGTAGTTGACTGATATTGTGATCAGTTGACTGATGGTTGGGGTTTCGGGCATAGAAGGCTCTCCAGTCGAGTGATTGGCCCGAACACTCGACTGATTGAGCCATCAGTCGACTGATGGGTATGATCAGTCAACTGATAGTGTATCCGTTGGACTTATCCGACATGTTTCATACCGTTGTGAGACAACGGCTACAGGGGCAGTTGACTGATGGTCCCGATCAGTCGACTGCTAGGCGAAATCCAGCTCAAGGAGCAGCTTTAAAGGGAGCTCGTGGAGGGAGGATTCACCATGGTTCTTTGGGAGCTTTTGGGCCAAATTGCTGGTGTGATTCAGGGTCTCCAAGGCTACTCTTCAAGCAACCAAAGCAAGCACTCAAGTTCTCTTGTAAAGTATTTTTCTTTTCTTGTATTGTATTTCATACTTGTATTTGCTTGAATTTGTTGTAATACTTAGTGTAATCATTTGTAAGAGGTTTCTCCACCTCCGACTTGTATCGAGAAGGAGTTATTGTTATAGTGGTGTGTGATTTGCATCGCTAGGGCTCTTACGAGCCCAACTCGTGGAGTAGGAACCATTCAGTTCCGAACCACGTTACATAGTTGTGTTGTGGATTGTGCTTGTGTATTTGTATTATATATTTTGTATTTCCGCTATGTATTAACATCTTGTAGCAAGCATGATCGAGATCCATCACGAAACGACGAACGAGCTATTCACCCCCCTCTAGCAGTCACGAGATCCCCTACAACATTGACTTCGTTAGCATTGTCTTCTTTGATTTTTGTTTTATTTATTGTATTATTTATATTTCTTCCACTAACAAAATTTTAGAAATTGAAGAAGGGTTATTCACCCCCCACCCCTCCCCCTCTAGCCATTCCAAAGGATCCTACAGTTTACTTGGGCAATCGATTGGGGTTATAACCCAGTCGACTAGTCGATTAGTCTACTAAGACTTCTAACCAAGTGCTTTGGCAATCGACTGGAGACCAAGTGCTCTAGTAGTTGACTGGAGGGGATTCCAATCAACTGGTCCATGACAGTTGACTACTATGTATGGGTAGTTGACTGGTGTAAGTGGACATGAGCACATATTGTCGCATAGTCAACTGACCAGTCGACTACTGGCTAGTAGTCCACTACTGGTAAGGGCAGTCGACTTGTCACGCCCCGAGAGTACGTCGTGCCGAAAATCAAACGGACGACATCTCCCCTGTACGTGGCAATATTTTGGGTTAATACAAGGCCCGTAGGCCCACAATAATAACATACTAAACAGATAAATATATCAAACACACAGCGGAAACATAAACACATATACACAGACATCCAAACCAAAGAACACAGGTGTACACCACCTGATAAGTCCACAATACTAAGCTGTAAACAAAACATCGACACAAAACAAGTCCACGATATAAAGACAAGTCCATACATAAACCAAAGTCTAAGACAAAGAGCAAAATCCATAACAGAAAAAAAATCCTCGGGAGACTTGGAAACAAGCAGAGATGGGATGGATCGCCGGCGCAGCTCCAAGCCATCACGAAGACTTCAACCTGTTACCTAGGCGACAGAAAAACCCAGGGTCCGTTGGGGTGGTGAGTAAAACTCAGCAGGTAATAGATAAACATGTACATTAATATCACATGTATTTCGACAGAAAATCTACAGGTATCACTAGCATGATAACATATCCAAGTATATACCTTCTAACCAAAAGTCAATATGAAATGCGGACATACCTGAACGTCTGCTACGCTACACCTATCCAACCTGAGCACATATTCACAACATATGGTATAAAGAATAGAACTAACTCATACTACATCCTGATATGGGTCAAGGGTATCACAGTGAATAACTAACAAGTATACAAGTGTTGGCCTACTACCATACAGAAAATGTAATAACATGTATGAATATGTACAAACAAATGCAACAAGCATAGTACATATAAATGCAGCATCACAATAAGCATATATATATAGACTGAATCTATATATGTATGCTAATCACAATCATCCATATATATATATACATGCATATATGTATATATATGGTAATATGCAAAAATGCCATAAGTCGGCAATGCAGCATGCATGGTCATGTTGGCTCACCCTAAAGCTACCACGACCCCAGTGTGGCCTCGGTGGCTCGAGCATGACAACTGTCCCAACTCAACACCAACCACTACTCTCGAGTGGCCGAGTGGGCAGTATGATCGAGTAGCATATAAGCGTAAAGAGCAAGCTACACTATGGGGGTCCCTACTGTTGGCCACTCCGACAGTCACTACCCATGAGTGGTCGAGTGCCACACACGCAGGACTATGACACGCAAATCCAACTACCACCATCTATAGTGGTAGAGTACGGTACCACAATGCTTTGCCCTCACACCGGCTACTCCTCCTATGAATAACCGTGGATGCAGGATGACTGGCGACACTCTCAACCACAAGGGAGACCTCGTCGCCAGCGTGCATACAAATGACATGAATGCAATGTCTCACATACAGACATCCACCATAGACTCTCTATTCTATAGAGAGTAGTACTAATCAGATCAACACACTCTCTATCCTGTAGAGAGCCGTACTCAAACTGATTGTATCAGGCTAGGACCACCGGTCTGTAGCAACACACTAAATACCATTCACCGGAACATTTACATAATACATGGTCGGTAGTAAACATGCAATCTAAGGGTACTAGAATTAACCCTAGGTTCAAGATATTATTTACCTACGGATGACCTTTTTGCCCAATTTACAATCAGGTTGTCATCCAGACTTTACTACTTGTTCTTAACTTAAACAAATTCTAAGTTATTTACATCATCTACATGTATAACTCCTAATCATGGTAAAATAAACATGATAGCAGCAATGGAGTTAATAGCCAACGATAAAGTATCAAGCATAAGATAAATAGAATAGGGTCAAGGTAACATGATCATATAAGATGATCATGCATCTAAATCTGTATGCATTAACTACCTGAGCAGGGTAGGAATTACTCACCTATTGTATATGCTCGTAGTAATAAAATCCTCACGGTCGCGGACCCGTCTCGTATCCACGTCCTGCAAGTATCATCAATTATCATTCAGTGAAAGCATACAACATATATATATAAATTCACTACTACACCGTTCCTATATTCACGTCCTTCTATCGAATGTGAATTAAAAGTCCCAATCAACCATGGCCGATTCACTATAACCAACCATCACGTAAGACCCTCAACTGGTACGATTAACATCATAATTAAAATAACCCAATATTGAATAAGATCAAGAACAACCCCATTTATCTAAAAGGATCGCAGAACACTCAAAATCACCCCTTTAAAATACTAAGGTTAGATAGTATACCCTAAATTGCATCTAACATCGACATATACCTTCTACATTAACCGCATCCACTGACCCATGTCAACTATTGAATCGAAATTGAATTCATAGCACACAAGAGGGAAATTGATTTTGCTTACCAACACTTGAAGCTTCACCGGTAGCAACTCCCTTAGAACTGGCAAATTAGAATCCCCAAATCAACAGCTTAATAGACTCGACGTCGCTGCCCTATCACTGCCGGGTTAGGGTTACACAGAGGAAGGAGATCGATTGATGAAGAACTGTATCAACTCACCGAGCAATCGTAGAAATTGGACCGAGATTACTCCCAACCAAATAGCCACAGAGTCGCCGTCGATCCCCTACTCTGACTGAACACTCATTCGAATCACCCCCTGGCAAATTCTAGGTAACCTTTTCTCCGGCCAGATCCTCCACCGAAACAAGGCGTCATCCACGAGCAGAGAGGAGGAAGAGGGATTGATCGATTAATGCCGTCATCCAATCGGTCGGCCAAGGAGACTAACAATCCGACTGGGACTGAGAGCTCAA
Source organism: Wurfbainia villosa (assembly GCA_025175895.1). Classification (NCBI taxonomy): domain Eukaryota; kingdom Viridiplantae; phylum Streptophyta; class Magnoliopsida; order Zingiberales; family Zingiberaceae; genus Wurfbainia; species Wurfbainia villosa. The sequence goes on from CM046006.1 coordinate 42,156,310, forward strand.
GATTATGGCAGTGGACGGAGTGGTTGCTCGGGGAGGAAGAGAGGGACTGTCGGCGATGAGGAGAAAACAGACGAGCGAGGTCTTCGTTTCGGGGGAGGAAGATCGTGCTCCGGTCGGTGGAAAAGAAATCGTCGAAGAAGGGAAGAAGTCGCGAGAGGATAGATCGCGATGGGAGAAAAATAAGAACGCAGGTAATGCTCGGGCGAGAAAACGGCGAGAATTAATGAGGAGACGGTTTGGCCTTAATGAGAACCGGGTTGGGTTTGAAAACTTGGGTCGGATCCGATTTTAAAACCCAATAAGCCAACCCTAGATCCAATTAACCCCCTTGACCATTAAGCCAAGGTTTGATTAAATTAAATCCCTAACCATGGTTTAAATTAATTCCTAAAATAAGTTCTCTAACTACGAATAATAGGGATATTAATCTTTCCGAATTTTTTTTCGTGGTATTTTACATTCTCCCGCACTTATTAAAATTTGGTCCCCAAATTTTGTACTTAAATGCAAAAATTAATTCAAGCATATTTTGAAATAACCACATACCTCAGGTAAATAGATGAGGGTATCGAGCTCGGATAGTATCTTCTAGCTCCCATGTAGCCTCTTCATCCGTATGATGTTGTCATCCCACCTTTACGAGTCGGATGGTTTTGTTCCGCAACTGTCGCTCCTTGCGACCAAGAATCTGCACCGGAGTCTCCTCATAAGTCACATTCGCCTGGAGTGGTATCGGAACCTCTTTCATAACATTGTCAGATCGTGGCACGTATTTCCTCAGCATAGATACATGGAATACGTTGTGAACACCTACAAGTGTCGGAGGTAACGCCAGCCGATAATCAACACCTCCAATCCGCTCTAATATCTCAAATGGACCAATGTAGCATGGAGCTAATTTTCCTTTTAGCCCAAATCTCTTGACTCCTTTGGTGGGTGACACTCGTAGGAATACATGGTCCCCAACTGAGAATTCCAGAGGCCTTCGCCTCCGATCCGCATAGCTCTTCTGTCTATCCTGTGCCTCTGATAATCGTCGTCTGATGACTCGTACCAACTCCGCATCATGCTGGATACTCTGAGGCCCCAATATCTGTCGTTCCCCAACCTCCTCCCATAACACAGGAGATCTGCAGGGTCTGACGTATAATGCCTCGAAAGGAGCCATCTGGATAGAAGAGTGGTAGCTGTTGTTGTAGGCAAACTCCACTACAGGAATGTGATCCTCCCAACTGCCACCGAAATCCATGACACAAGATCTCAATAGATCCTCCAGTCCGAATGAATGCGTTGGCTGTCTGCGGATGAAAGGTTGTACTGAGTCGAAGCTCTGTGCCCATGGCCTGCTGCAGACTCTGCCAGAATCGCGAAGTAAATCGCGGATCTCTATCAGATATGATACTCAATGGTACACCATGCAACCTGACGATCTCTCAGCAGTACAATTCCGCTAGACGATCTAATGAGTCTGTCTCACGAATCGGAAGGAAGTGAGCTGATTTGGTTAATCGATCCACGATCACCCAAATTGCAGTATGTCCTTTACGGGTTCTGGGTAATCCCGTAACAAAATCCATCGTGATATGCTCTCACTTACATTCTGGGATCGGAATTTCCTGTAGTAACCCAGCAGGTTTCTGATGTTCGGCCTTCCCTTGCTGGCATACTAGGCATCGTGCGACAAAGTCTGCAATATCTTGTTTCATACCGTTCCACCAGTATAAACGCTTCAAATCTCGGTACATCCGAGTACCACCAGGATGTATAGCAAATCTCGACTGATGTGTTTCCTGTAGCAATTCTTCCTTAACTGGGTGTGTGTCCGGAACACATAGTCGTCCTCGGAATTGAAGTACACCATTCTCGTCACTCGAGAATCTGGCACGATGTTACGAGTCTATCGTGCCGCCAAGAATTGCGAATCCGGTCACTGACTTGTGCTTCCTTGATCCTCTCAGCAATAGCGGAATGGGCAACCCTAGAAACTAATATCCCCCGGGGTGTTTGACCGTGTTCGAGGTCCCAACTCGAGAATCACAACTAGATCGAATCCGCACAAATGACCGCCGTAACTCCACGAGACTTCTGCCGAGATCGCTACCACATTAGCTTTTCCGGATGATACCGGATTGTGCACGTAATCTTCAGATATTCCATCCACCGCCTCTCTCGATTCATCTCTTTACGTGTGAGCAGATACTTGATTTTATGTGCGTGTAGATCTCAAAGGTAATCCCATACAAGTAGTGCCTCCATATCTTCAATGCGAAAATAATGGCGGCTAACTCCAGATCATGCACTGGGTAATTTCTCTCATGATCTTTTAGTTGACGGGAGGCATAAGATACCACATGGTTGGTCGCATCGTAATCGCATCCAACCCTTGGATAGAAGCATCTGTATAGAGAACCATCCCATCAACACCAGAAGGAATCACTAAGATTGGTGCAGAAACTAGCCGTCGCTTATGCTCCTAGAAGCTAGTTTCACAGGCCTCTGACCAGGTGAATTTGACCCTTTTTTAAGTCAGACGAGTGAGTGGCATGGCGATACTTGAGAACCCCTCCACGAATCTCCGATAATACCCGGCCAGACCAAGGAAACTATGGACCTCCTGAACTGATTTTGGCTGCTCCCAACTGGTAATCGCCTCAATCTTCTGGGGATCTACAGAAATACCTTTGTTGGACACCACATATCCAAGAAAACCCACTGAGGATAACCAGAATGCACATTTGCTAAACTTGGCATACAACTGCTCCTGTCGCAATATCTCCAATACTATCCGCAGATGTTGTTCATGCTCTTCCTCGGATAAGGAATAAATCAATATATCGTCGATGAACACTATCACGAACTGATCTATATACCTCAGGAATACCCGGTTCATTAAGTCCATAAATGGAGCTGGGGCATTCGTGAGACCGAACGGTATCACTAGAAACTCGTAATGTCCATAACGGGTGCGGAAAGCTGTTTTCTGAACATCCTCATCTCTTATCCGAAGCTGATGATATCCGGAGCGCAGATCAATTTTAGAATACACACATGTATCCTTAAGCTGATCGAACAAATCTTCTATCCTCGACAGTAGATATTTATTCTTAACTGTGACTGCATTCAGTTGCCGATAGTCAATACATAACCGCAATGATCCATCCTTCTTTTTGACAAAGAGTACCAGTGCTCCCCATGGTGAAACACTAGGGCGGATGAATCCATTATCCAGCAACTCCTGTAGTTGAACTTTAAGTTCATTCAGCTTCTTTGGCGCCATTCGATAAGGAGGTTTCGATATAGGCGCGGTTCTTGGAATCACCTCTATCGCAAATTCAACTTGCCTAGGAGGTGGCAAGCCTGGAAGTTCATCTGGAAATACATTTGGATATTCTCGGACTACTCGCACATCAGAGAGAGGTGGTAGTCTGTCGTTCTCAACTTTGACCAGAGATAGCAAATAACCCTGACAACCTTGGGCCAATAGCTTCTGAGCCTGTAAAGCCGATATAATAGATAATCCATCATCTCTAGTACCAACAAATTCCCAAGCTGGTTGATCTGGAGGTCGGAATGTCACCACCCTTGCTCTACAATCCACTGTAGCATGATAAGCGGCCAACCAGTCCATACCGAGAATAATATCGAACTCTACCATTTCCAACACCTGAAGGTCCACTGTAAGGATATGCCCGTCAAAATCTAATGGGTAACCCTTGATTTCTTGGTGGCTAGTCAGCACCTCTCCTGACGGCAAGGATACTGCTAACCCACAAGGATGAACCATTGGGATCCTTCCGACTCTACCTAGAAATATTCTAGATACGAATGAGTGAGAACTACCAGTATCAATCAAAGTATCAACATATATAGAATAAACTGAAACCATACCCCGTATGACTGATCCCTCAGCCCGCTGTGCCTCATCTCTGGTGATGGCAAAAACTCGTCCAGTCTCAATATTTGTCGGTTGCATCCCCGACGAAGAAGTAGTGTGCCTCCACTCGGGCTGAGTCTGACTCTGAGGTGTTGAAGACTGAGTCACTGGTGCAGGCATAAGGTAACCCTGAGAGCTGGCTGGTAACATCGGCGGTGCAGATACCCCTGGATAGTAGATCATTGGAGATGCAGGATACTGGATCGCTGTCGGCATCACTGTAGGGGCGCCTCCCTACATCTGATACAAGTGTACTGGTGGAGGTACTGGCTGCCTCTGACCATAAGGCTGCATCCGCGGTGCTGTTCTCTATTGCCGCTGCTGGTTGGACTGTCTTCCCTTGTTAGAACTATCAGGAAACTCCAGCTGTGCTCTCAACGTACACTCTCGACTGGTATGTCCCGGTTGCTTGCAATAGTAGCAAATAGGCTGCTCCAAAGGACACTCTAGAGCTCTATGACTTTCGGATCCGCATTTATAACATCCAGTTCTATTCTGACTCTTACGGTTCTTCTGAGACCCTCCAGAAAAGTCTGATGCTGGACGCTTCCCCTTCTGCGATCTAGCTGACCCTTCTTCCGCACCTCGCATAGTTCCTTTTTGCTCCCCTTTCTTCTGAGTCCCCTGAGCTGAATCCTAGTTTTGCTGCTTGCCCTTAGTCATTTGCTTCTCGATATCTTTCTCCCTGGAAATTCACTGGGAAGTCATCTCGATGAAGAGGGCACGGTCCAATGCCTCCCTATAGGAGGTAATGCTAGATCCTGACATCCTCGCTCGGATATAAGCTGCTAGGCCCTGTGTAAACTAGTACATCCGATCTGCATCCTGTGCTACAAGATGAGAGCAGAACTCGATGATACCGTAAACTCGCTTTGTACTCCATGATGTAATGATCACCTTGCTTCGTGCTCGAAATTCTCGGCGACGCGTCAGAAAACGCCAAGGAAAGTATCGCCTCGTAAAGCGTCTCGAAAGCTGGCCCAAGTAATCCCACGCTCCCCGAATAGAGTCTTCTGTAATTTCCACCAAGTGACAGCCTGATCTCTGAGATGATATGCAGCAAGGCCCACCTTCTCCACATCTGTACAGTTCATGTTCTCAAAGGTGTCTTCCATATTTTCTAGCCAAGATTGGGCAATCCATGGGTCAGACTCCCCTCGAAACAAGGTGAACTTTTCCTTGGCTGATCGTGCTAACACGAGTATCCGTGCCTTGTCATTGAGCCAACTGGACTCTGCAGGCTCTGGCATAGTCAGCGGTACATCCGGATTCTGAGGCTTCGAATCACCAATAGGGGGTTGTTGAGGTTGTGCTTGAGTAGTTGGCTCAGTAGCAACAGTATCTTGTGTTGGTACAGGGGCACTAGATAATCGAACCTGTGTTTTGATTATGGCAAAGACATAAAGTTAAGTTTACATCGTTATCTCACGAGCTATCGAGTGTGCATAAAAGTATTAAAGCTAGAGCTGAAGGCTAGCGACACTCGAGTGACTTCGGAGGGAGCCGAAGGAATCGAGTGGAAGGCCGGAAGCGAGAGCTACTATCGAGGTAAGCTCGTGTGAGTAAGAGATTGTAAGGTCGTGTCCTCTTTACGGGGACGATCGTAGGCGGCGATTCGACTAAGACTTCCGACTAAGACTTCCTGTGGAAGGTCTAGGTCGAGATCGGACGGTTAGAAACTGTCGTATTTATCATTTTCTGAGCTAACCTCTTATTGCAGGGAAGTGGTTGTCGGGCAATGATCACCGGACATGGAGCGCCGATCGTGATGCCCATCATCGGTCCGATCGATGGGAGGCATCAGTCGACTGATGGCGACGATTCGGCTTTTGCGCTAGGTCAAAACGGATAACGTTTGACGCGGCCACTTCGCGATAAAATTTGGACAACTTCATGATCCGTTCTGAAAAAAGAGGAGACAAATTCAAAGGCTAAAATCTATAAAAGGAGGGGAGGATTCCATATCCAAAACACATCAAGTTTATTCATCAAGTGCTCCTACAACGCCAACGCTCCAACATCGTCATAACGCCGACGCAACGCCAAGTTTCGATCTTCTTCGTCGGCAGCAGAATCAAGTAATATTTTTGATATTGTATTCTTTGTTTTTCTTCATAACAAGGTGAGGTAGGCTTGTTGCCTCATCCTTGTATATTCGGTTTTGTGATCGTTGTCTCCTACCTCCAACGAGGAGGAGACGTTATAGTGTTTTGCCCTCCGTACGCAGTCTAGGACCGATAGGGCCTTGGAGTAGCAACCGCTGGGTTGTGAACCAAGTAAAATAAACATGTTCATTTATTTTCTGCTGAGCTTACTCGTTTACTTGTGTATCAACGAACGAATTCGAACGAAAGATTTACGATAGCTATTCACCCCCCCTCTAGCGATGCTTCTCGATCCAACATCTTGTCCCATACCTCTGGCTGCTTGCCTGGATGGATGACCTCGACCACGAGTCTGCACAGGTGCCATAACTCTGATAGTATACACCTGTTGAACAAGTCTAGGTAAGTATCTAACTAAAGTATAATTTGTTGGGGGATCGATTGGCCGGCTAGAGGGGGGTGAATAGCCCTCGTTCGTTGTTCGTCGTATTTTGTTCGTTCTCGTCTACAATTCTTGTTAGCGCAGCGGAATAACAATAATAATACTAACAAGAAACACAAATACACACAAACAAAACACAACGATATACGTGGTTTGGAACCGAATGGTTCCTACTCCACGGGTGAGCTCCTCGAGCTCTAGTTATGCTCACGACACTAACTATAACACTCCTTTTCGACAACACGTCGGAGGTGGAGAAACCTCTCACAAGCTATTACACTAAGTAATGAAATACAACAAGAAATACAAAGACAATACAAAAGAGAACTTTTACACCGATTGCTTTTGATCGCTTTCTTGTTGCTTGCTTTTGCTTGCTCTTGAAGGTCTGGAATGCAACAAAGAATTCCTCCAAAGTCACCCAAAAGCCTTTTGAAATCCTCCAACTCGAGCTCCGTCGTTTTCGCCCATCAATCGATCGATCGTGACCATCGATCCGTATCGTAGCCGTTGTCTCACAATGGCCGGATCCACGTTGGTTAAGTTCCAACGGATCACACATTAGTCGACTGATGGCACCCATCAGTCGACTGATCATCCATCAGTCGAGTGTTGGCGAGCTCGACTCCATTCTGTGCTCGGCATGTCATCGATCGTCATCCCTCGGCTTGATCGATCCCCAACGATCATGCCCTCCTAAGCCGATCGATCAGCCAGACTTGGTTCAGTCGAACACTGGTCGAACCCATACGACCTAGAGCAGTCGACTGGCACCTATGCCAGTCGACTGATGTCGGCTAAAACCACAAACATAACGATGTTTGAGCCTCCGACACTCAGTCTTAGCCACTTGGCCAAGTCCACCTTATCCCTCATGGAGTTCCCCACCGAAGCTCTCTTCCCTCGGCCTACGTCCCTCGGATGCGCCAAGCGCACGGCTTCGCAACGCCATCCTTCGCGTCTCATGCCCTAGAAGTATGCTTCCCTTTGGGTTCACACCATTCGCTCCCCGTCCGGTGGTCCCTCATATGCACCAAGCGCACGGCTTTGCAATGTCATCCTTCACCGACTCAAGGACCCGACCCTAGTGAACTTGCCAAGTTCTCAAGACTTCCCAAATGCACCAAGCGCACGGCTTCGCAATGCCTTTCTCACCAAGCACCAAGCGCACGGCTTCGCAATGCTTTGGATTTTCCCACACCAAGCTCCATGCTTGGATTTTCCATGCCAACTCCATGTTGGACTTTCCCATGACAATCCTCATGTCATGAGTTTTGTCTATCATCAAAATACTATCAGGGTACTGCTCGAGTCAAACTCGAGTCAACCTGGGACAATTGCACCAACAATCTCCCCCTTTTTGATGATTGACAAAACTACCATCTCAAGTCTACTAATTCTCCCATATTGACAATTCTCATATCCCAATGAGAATTCCAAACCTAATTGGTAACTTGGTACTATCTCCTCCTTTTTGACATTACATCAAAAAGGTCCTCCCCAAGGGTATGAATGTCTCATATCCCAATGAGATCTTATATCTCTCCCTTGGAGGAACACATGCCTACCATCTTTCTAGTGATCCCATATCACTTAAAGAGAGGCAACCCAATTTCCTCCCATGAGGAAATACACATCCATCTTCCCATGATGGATACCTCCCCCTAGAGGCTTGCTCCCCCTTGACCATTGCACCAACAATGTCCTTGGAGAGTCCCTAAGCCAATAGGAACATTAACCAAATCAAAATTAAGGCAAAGTTCAACAATGAACTCTCATTCACCTTAAAATTGATACTCTCCCTAAACTCTTCTCCTAATCCATATCCAATGGATTTCCACCCTCTCCAATGCTCTCCCAAGCATATCCTAGGGTTAGGAGTGGTTAGGGGACCCAAAACATGGCTAAACATGGGCCTAACTATCATTAGTCGATCGACTTCCATCGGCCGACCGCCATCGTATCAAGGCCGATCGATAATCGCTATATGCGTATGCTTGTCGAGAATTGGATTTTCGAAATCCATAAGTAAATATACATAAGTTTAAAAATCATGAAATTTCATATGCATATTACTTATCCTAAACACTATGGGTGAAAAATATTGGAAAATTATTTTACCCATTAAATTAAGAGATTGATACAAAGTTCAAAAGCTTCAATAATAAGCCTTCTTTGTATCATTCCATTCAATGGTGATAGCTATCAAAAGATAGACTTCACCAAGGTTTTTCAAAATGTTTTTCAAACCTTTATCTTCTTTTTCCTAAACATCTCACCAATATCTAGATGTGTAAAACACATACAAGTCAAATTTTTTGAGATGTGGGTTTTGTTTTGTTTATGTTTTCATGCATATTTCTAGGCAACATTATTTGATTCCTTTCAAATTATGCCATAGTCCTTAACTCCATTTTAATTTATGCATGATGATGATTATGGCATACATATGATTTAGATAAAAACATATGCCAATATCATGATGTCATGGCATGTGAATGAAAATTAAGCATACATGACATACAAACATAAGTCTAAACATTATCATGACATTTTTATAAATAAAAATGAGAATGATGTCATGACATGGCAAGGCAAACAAATCATGGCAAGTAAAGTATACTAAGGTATAAAATACCTAAGTGTTAGAATCAATTTGCCATTTCTAGGAATTAATTCAATTTTGCCTTAATGCCATTCATTTTCCTAGTGTGCCAAAAACCCAAAAATGGCACACCAATACCTCTAAGACCTAATTGTGCCAATTTAAATCATTTTAAACTTCTCAAGCATATTGGCACATCCTAATGTGTCAACTCTTCTATGGTTAGGTTAACTACCCATCCATTTAGGGTTGACACACCCTAACCCATTTAGCGTGAATCGATCACGCTTTTAGGAACCCAATACCTATTGGAGCTCCTTGGGTTAACAAGGTATTCCCTAGGGATAACTTCCCTAGATACCTTCCTAATGACCCTTTTAGGCTTTAAAGCCATAGTCTTTTGGGTCTTACTTGGGTCAACTCTAGAGGTGACTCCTCCATTGACCTTCTTAGTGGCTTTCTTGGTTTTCCTTAAGTCCTTGGCCACTAAACAAACACCATAGCTAGACTTAGGGATAACTTCCCCATTAGCCTTGGTTTTTCTAGACCTAGATGTGGTTCCATAATTAAATGGAACATTATGATAGGATATAGGTTTGTGACCCAAACCCTTCTTGCCCTTAGATATTTCTTGCTTCCTAGGTCTTGACTTTTGGGAATTTGACCCCTTAACCGAATTTGATATTATTTCGTGGTCTTCTCAATTTTCTAGCCTTGACCTCAAGGCTTGGTTCTCTAGCTCTAATTTCCTCAATTTTGAATTTTCATTAGATTTTTGAGGAATGATTTTCTTTTTAGGCATGTGCCTAGATTTCTTGGGATTAACACCCAAGTTTTCTTGAACTTTCCTAATTGACTCTCTAGGTAAAATAGATCTAGTGTTTTGAGTCCTAGGTTTGTCTTTAGTTATATGAATATGTTTGGCACCTAGACAATATACCTTATTATTTCTCTTAGCATGCTTTTCATTGATAATAGCAAGAGAACTAAAATAATTTTTAGCATGCTTTTTAACTTTAGGAATTAAAGGTGCATTAAGTAAATTTACCTTAGGGTTAGCTTTAGGAGCTCCCCCTACATGAGTTGCACCTTCTTGCCCTTTCTTCCTCCCCCTAGGGCATTGGCTTCGGTAGTGTCCCTTTTGATTGCATTTGAAGCACACAATGTGCTCTTTGCTCTTGATTTTGGGAACACCGGCATCCTTTGACTTTGGGTTGACTTTCGGTCTTGATGCCTTTTCCTTAGCCAATTTAGGGCATTTGCTCTTGTAATGCCCTTTCTCCCTACACTCAAAGCATATTATGTGATTTTTATTTAAAATAATAACACTTGAGTTACCTAGGGAGGTGGTGGAGGCCTCTTCATGATCTTCACTTCTCCCGGATGTGGATGCTTCTTGTTCTTGCTCCGGGATGGAAGATTGCCTTTCCTCCCCCTCAATGCTAGAGGTGGAGGTCTCCACCAAATCATCAAAATCTTCAAATGTTGTGGGTGCTTCTTCTTCGGTATTCTCCTCTACTTGTGCCGATCGGGAATTTTCTTGGAATTTCATTATTTTCTCCCATAATTCCTTCGCATCCCTATAGTCACCCAATCTAGACCAAATAGTGTTAGGTAACAAATGACTAATCAACTTGATTACCTTGAGATTTGTCTTGAGGTCTTTGATTTGGTCTTGGGTCCATTTTGACTTCTCAATTGGCTTGTTGTACTTGTCCCTAGGCATTTCAAAACCGTTTTCTATAATAATCATAAAATCAAAGTCGGTTTCTAGGTATACCTCCATCCGTTTCCTCCACCAAGAAAAATCTCCATCGAATTTCGGTGGATGGATGAAGTCGGCGATCTTGTAGTGCTCTCGCGGCGGTTAGTCCTTGAAGAGCGACCTCGGCTCTGATACCACTTGTTGGGGGATCGATTGGCCGGCTAGAGGGGGGTAAATAGCCCTCGTTCGTTGTTCGTCGTATTTTGTTCATTCTCGTCTACAATTCTTGTTAGCGCAGCGGAATAACAATAATAATACTAACAAGAAACACAAATACACACAAACAAAACACAACGATATACGTGGTTCGGAACCGAATGGTTCCTACTCCACGGGTGAGCTCCTCGAGCTCTAGTTATGCTCACGACACTAACTATAACACTCCTTTTCGATAACACGTCGGAGGTGGAGAAACCTCTCACAAGCTATTACACTAAGTAATGAAATACAACAAGAAATACAAAGACAATACAAAAGAGAACTTTTACACTGATTGATTTTGATCGCTTTCTTGTTGCTTGCTTTTGCTTGCTCTTGAAGGTCTGGAATGCAACAGCAATTCCCCTCCAAAGTCACCCAAAAAGCCTTTTTGAAATCCTCCAACTCGAGCTCCATTTATAACCTACATCAAGCTATTTTCGGCCATCACGATCGATCGTGACCATCACCGATCGTATCGTAGTCGTTGTCTCACAACTACGGATCCACGCTGGTTAAGTTCCAACGGATCACACATCGACCGATCGATGGCACCCATCACCGATCGATCATCCATCACCGAGTCGGCGAGCTCGACTCCATTCTGCTAGTGCACGTGTCATCACGACCGCCATCCTCGACAATGACGGATCCTCCCAATAGTCCGCCTCCTCGACAGTCCATCGATCGGCCCAGACTTGGTTCAGTCGAACACTGGTCGAACCCATATGACCTAGAGCAGTCGACTGATGTCGGCTAAAACCTCAAACATAACGATGTTTGAGCCTCCGACACTCAGTCTTATCCACTTGGCCAAGTCCACCTTATCCCTCATGGAGTTCCCCACCGAAGCTCTCTTCCCTCGGCCTACGTCCCTCGGATGCGCCAAGCGTACGGCTTCGCAACGCCATCCTTCACATCTCATGCCCTAGAAGTATGCTTCCCTTTGGGCTCACACCATTCGCTCCCCGTCCGGTGGTCCCTCAGATGCACCAAGCGCACGGCTTCGCAATGTCATCCTTCACCGACTCAAGGACCCGAGCCTAGTGAACTTGCCAAGTTCTCAAGACTTCCCAAATGCACCAAGCGCACGGCTTCACAATGCATTTCTCACCAAGCACCAAGCGCACGCCTTCGCAATGCTATGGATTTTCCCACACCAAGCTCCATGCTTGGATTTTCCATGCCAACTCCATGTTGGACTTTCCCATGACAATCCCATGTCATGAGTTTTGTCTATCATCAAAATACTATCAGGGTACTGCTCGAGTCAAACTCGAGTCAACCTGGGACGATTGCACCAACAATCTCCCAACATAATTTATGAGGAATACTTACTTCGTGCTTCCCGGAGCTTATGCCGCTGCCAATCCCATCTAACAAAACCAAAACCGAAAAAATATACTGACTCCCGAGAATCGAAGACTCAAAAACAAAATCATTGTATGGCATCGCAGAACCTTCGGCACTGATACCAATAAAGTTGTCACGCTCCGAGAGTACGCCATGTCGAAAATCAAATGGACGACATCTCCCCTATACGTGGCAAAATTTCGGGTTAATACAAGGCCCGTAGGCCCACAATAATAACATAATAAACAGATAAATATATCAAACACACAGCGGAAACATAAACACATATACACAGACATTCAAACCAAAGCACACAGGTGTACACCACCTGATAAGTCCATAATACTAAGCTGTAAACAAAACATCGACACAAAACAAGTCCACGATATAAAGACAAGTCCATACATAAACCAAAGTCTAAGACAAAGAGCAAAATCCATAACAGAAACAAAAATCCTCGGGAGACTCGGAAACAAGCGGAGATGGGATGGATCACGGCGCACCAAAGCCGTCCACGAAGACTTCAACTCACACTGGCGCATGTAAAAACCTGTGGTCCGTTGGGGTGGTGAGTAAAACTCAGCAGGTAATAGATAAACATGTACATTAATATCACATGTATTTCGACAGAAAATCTACAGGTATCACTAGCATGATAACATATCCAAGTATATACCTTCTAACCAAAAGTCAATATGAAATGCAGACATACCTGAACGTCTGCTACGCTACACCTATCCAACCTGAGAACATATTCACAACATATGGTATAAAGAATAGAACTAACTCATACTACATCCTGATATGGGTCAAGGGTATCACAGTGAATAACTAACAAGTATACAAGTGCTGGCCTACTACCATACAGAAAATGTAATAACATGTATGAATATGTACAAACAAATGCAACAAGCATAGTACATACAAATGCAGCATCACAATAAGCATATATATATAGACTGCATCTATATATGTATGCTAATCACAATCATCCATATATATATATACATGCATATATGTATATATATGGTAATATGCAAAAATGTCATAAGTCAGCAATGCAGCATGAATGGTCATGTCGGCTCACCCTAAAGCTACCACGACCCCAGTGTGGCCTCGGTGGCTCGAGCATGACAACTGTCCCAACTCAACACCAACCACTACTCTCGAGTGGCCGAGTGGGCAGTATGATCGAGTAGCATATAAGCGTAAAGAGCAAGCTACACTATGGGGGTCCCTGCTGTTGGCCACTCCGACAGTCACTACCCATGAGTGGTCGAGTGCCACACACACAGGACTACGACACGCAAATCCAACTACCACCGTCTATAGTGGTAGAGTGCGGCACCACAATGCTCTGCCCTCACACCGGCTACTCCTCCTATGAATAACCGTGGAGGCAAGATGACTGGCGACACTCTCAACCACAAGAAAGACCTCGTCGCCAGCGTGCATGCAAATGACATGAATGCAATGTCTCACATACATACATCCACCATAGACTCTCTATTCTATAGAGAGTAGTACTAATCAGATCAACGCACTCTCTATCCTGTAGTGAGCCGTACTCAAACTGATCGTATCAGGCTAGGACCACCGGTCCATAGCGACACACTAAATACCATTCACCGGACCATTTACATAATACATGGTCGGTAGTAAACATGCAATCTAAGGGTACTAGAATTAACCCTAGGTTCAAGACATTATTTACCTACGGATGACCTTTTTGCCCAATTTACAATCAGGTTGTCATCTAGACTTTACTACTTGTACTTAACTTAAACAAATTCTAAGTTATTTACATCATCTACATGTATAACTCCTAATCATGGTAAAATAAACATGATAGCAACAGTGGAGTTAATAGCCAACGGTAAAGTATCAAGCATAAGATAAATATAACAGGGTCAAGGTAACATGATCATATAAGATGATCATGCATCTAAATCTGTATGCATTAACTACCTGACCAGGGTAGGAATTACCCACTTGATGTATATGCTCGTAGTAATAAAATCCTCACGGCCGCGGTCCCGTCTCGTATCCACGTCCTGCAAGTATCATCAATTATCATTCAGTGAAAGCATACAACATATATATATAAATTCACTACTACACCGTTCCTATATTCACATCCTTCTATCGAATGTGAATTAAAAGTCCCAATCAACCAAGGCCGATTCACTATAACCAACCATCACATTAGTCCCTCAACTGGTATGATTAACATCATAATTAAAACAACCCAATATTGAATAAGATCAAGAACAACCCCATTTATCTAAAAGGATCGCAGAACACTCAAAATCACCCCTCTAAAATACTATGGTTAGATAGTATACCCTAAATTTCATCTAACACCGGCATATACCTTCTACATTAGTCGCAGCCACTGACCCATGTCAACTATTGAATCGAAATTGAATTCACAGCACACAAGAGGGAAATTGATTTTGCTTACCAACACTTGAAGCTTCACCGGCAGCAACTCCCTTAGAACTGGCAAATTAGAATCCCCAAATCAATAGCTTAATAGCCTCGATGTCGTTGCCCTATCACTACCAGGTTAGGGTTACACAGAGGAAGGAGATCGATTGATGAAGAACTATATCAACTCACCGAGCAATCGCAGAAATTGGACCGAGATTACTTCCAACCAAATAGCCATAGAGCCGTCGTCGATCCCCTACTCTGACTGAACACTCGTTTGAATCACCCCCTGGCAGATGCTAGGTAACCTTTTCTCCGGCCGGATCCTCCACCGGAACAAGGCGTCGGCCGCGAGCAGAGAGGAGGAAGAGGGATCGATCGATTGACGTCGTCGTCCAATCGGTCGGGTCGGGTTTATCTAGGCTTTTGAATCTGGGGGGTTGACTAACATATACCTCTTCCATAATAAGTTCATTCAAAAATGCTGACTTGACATCCATTTGAAATAACTTAAATCCTCGATGTGCAGCGTAGGCTAACAACATTTGGATGGACTCTAATCTAGCTACTGGGGCACAGGTCTCGTCGTAATCTAAACCTTCGACTTGACTAAACCCTTTAGCGACTAATCTAACTTTATTTCTAACTACTTCACCTTTATCATCAAGTTTATTTCGAAACACCCACCTTCTTCCAATGATTGTTTTATCTTTAGGTGGTGGTACTAATTCCCATACTTCGTTCCTAGTGAATTGAGCTAGCTCTTCTTGCATTGCAATAATCCAATCGGGATCAAGAAGAGCTTGGTCAATGGTTTTGGGTTTAATTTTGAAAATCAAGGAGATTTGACTAAGGTTTCGATATGAAGCTCTAATTCAAACTCCTAGGCTTGGATCACCTATCACTTGGTCGATAGGATGATTCATTTGAGTCCTAGTTTGACTTGGGTTAGAGTCACCTATCGCTTGGTCGATAGGATGACTTGGTTGACTTAGGTTAGGATTAATACTAGACTCGATCTCAAGATCGGAGTTGAGTCTGGTATGAATCGGTTCGCTAATTGGGGTTGCTAGGGGTTTTGTAGGTTCGTGTCCTTCATCAAACACTACATTAATAGTCTCTTCGACTCTAAGGGTGTCATGGTTATATACCCTATAGGCTCTACTCGTAGTCGAGTATCCTAGAAAGATTGTGGTAGAGGTTTTGGATATGTACCTTACATCCAAATATCCTAAAGTACTTGATGTTAGGTATTTTATCGTGATAAATCTCGTACGAGGTCTTAAGGTGTCTCTTTACCATAAGGATCCTATTTTGGACATAGCAAGCTATACTAACGGCTTCTGCCCAAAACCTATTGGGTAGCTTATACTCGTTTAACATTGTCCTAGCGACTTCTTGTAGGGTTCTATTTTTACATTCTACAAGGCCATTCTATTGTGGGGTACTAGGACATGAGAACTCATGGTGGTATCCATTTAGATTATAGATTTTTGTGAACCTGTGGTTCTCGAATTCACCACCATGATCACTCTTAAGTCTTTTGATTTTAAAGTTTTGTTGATTTTCTATTAGTTTAAATAGGTTGATTAATTGATCTAGAGGATCACTTTTGTGTTTGATGAACCTAACCCAATTAAATTTAGAATAGTCATCAATTATGACTAAGCAGAATTGACTCCCATTAAGTGACTTAGCTCTGTGTGAATCAAATAGATCCATGTGTAGGAGCTCAAGAACACTTTTGGTTCGTTCTTGATTAGTTAGTTGATGTTGTGTCCTAGATTGTTTATCTTGTTGACAAACATTACATATTTTATTATCCAGGTTGTTGAGGTTAGGCAAACCTCTGACTAAGTCACTCTGACTCATCTTGTGGATGAGTATTGGGTGTGAGTGACTGAGTCATCAGTGCCACAACCAAGATTCCTCTTGTCATGTCATAAGACACTTGGTCGAGGAGTTAGTTAAATTAATAGTATAAATGTTGTTATTTCTGGTTCCTTTAAGAATTGTTTTAGAGGTTTCATTTGTATTAATTACGTATTCATTTTCTAGAAATATGACCTTATAGTTATTATCACACAATTGACTTACACTAAGTAAATTATATTGGAAATTTTCTACCAATAAGACATTTTGAATAATAAAGTTTACGTTGAGCTCAATATCACCTGATCCGATGATTTTGAGCTTGCCGTTGTTTCCGAAGGCTACCGATCCTTGTTGTTTGAATCGAAGCTTCGAAAACTTGAGTTGATCCCCGGTCATATGTCAGGAGCAACAACTGTCCAACATCCATTGATCCTACACACAAGGCAGTTGGATCGGATATTGGAATTGGTAAAGGTTGGTTGTAAATTATTAAACCTAAATCATCTCACCCATGTCTACATGATCAAGCATGTTATCCTTATATGTTCTTGTGAGATGACTTTCGATTTTACTTGATTTGAATTTAATGATTAGAACACTTGTCAACCTTATGTTAGATTCGGATTTGACCTTAAGCTCATCAAGTCACTTTTTCAAGATCATGGCTTCCAAGTCGTGGCGAGGCACAAGGGCCTTCTTTGATCGGAAAAATGACCACTTCCTTAGACAAAGCCATTTTCAAGAAAATAGAGACTTGACTCACCTAAGACCACTTCTTGGTCTAACTAGTCTAGGACACGACGAGGTAGCTTCAGCTAGTTCCACTCGGTCAAGTGCACCGAATTAGATACACCTTATCAAGCCGAAATACACGAGACTCCATTTTCCTAGCGTACTATCATCTCGCCGCGTCCTGGTACTATGTTACTAAGCATTGATGAGTTATAGTCCTATCTAACCATTCTAAAAAGAAAAATAAAAATAAATAAAGGACCTAAGCATGCAATTTCTAAGTTAGAGCACAAACAAATTTTGTACTGGCTCCCCATGGACCGTTGAATCGGTTCGGTCTCTCCACATAGTAGATTTAGTCCTTGGGAACCCAGTACTAGTTGGATCCTAAGTTTGAAATCAAAGCGGTGTTAGGGACCCATTCTTGGACATGTTTTTTATGTCGACTTACAATCGACATATACGATTTGTTGGTCGTATTTGAGCTAAACCCTAGTCCGGCCTTGTTGTACACGGCCCTTTGCGATCCAAGTTGGAGGTCAAGTCCCTTGGATCTCAAAGTAAACCTTTCCATCGTGTTCCTAAGATCTTCAACTTGACTTTTCAAGAGTGAGTTCTCAACTTCAAGCTTTTCAACCCGAGTTGAGTCCTCCTCTCGAACTTGACTAGTTGAAGAGGTTAGGGAGACCTCGTGTTTGAGGAGTTTAACCTCCTCAACCAGGGTCTCGACCTTGGACTCGGACTTAGCTAATTTCCTAGTTAAGAATTTAATCGCACTATAAAGAGTACTAATAAGAGATCGACTTACCTTAAGTGTATCTCTTGAACCGGATGTGGATCCGTGGCTTGTCTTGAATAGAGCTTCGTAGTCCGATTCATCTTCGGGTTCAAACTCGTACTCTGGTTCAGACTTCATCTCCGATTCAGCTAGTTTAGCCATAAAGACGTGATCATCATCTTCTTCCTCTGACGCTTCTTCCAACGTAGCGTTGAGTGCCTTCTTGAGTTTCGGTGCTTTGCTCTTGAGCTTCGGACATTCGGACTTGATATGTCCAAACCTGTTGCATTCGTAACACCTAACATTAAAACTTGTAGGCTTACCTTCGTTGGGTCGAGTGATGGTTCTCTTTCGGCCCTTGACCATCCTCCGAACTAGGTTGACTAGTTCGGTCTCTAATTCTGGGTCGACCTCTGAATCGGACTCATCTTCTTCCTCCTTCGGGGGTGGCTTGCTCGTGGTTTTCTTCTTCGAACATGCAAAAAGTCCTATACCTTTCTCGGGTTTCGAGTTGGACTGTTCATGGAGTTCGAAATCCGAAAACAATTCATCTAATCTAAGGTTTGAAAGATTCTTAGAGACCTTGTAGGCATCGACCATGGATGCCCACAAGGTGGTCCTAGGAAACGAGTTTAGTACGTACTTGATAAGGTCGTGGTTTTCGACCTTTTGTCCAATTGCATGTAGGTTGTTGACAATATCTTGAACCCGAGTATGCAGTTGCGTCGCCGTCTCGTGTTCCTGCATTTTTAGATTATACAACCTATTGAAAAGGAGATCACCCTTATATATCTTGGCTTCATCGGTTCCTTCGTGTAGCTCCACTAGCTTTATCTAGAGATCTTTTAATTTGCACTGATGAAGGGGCTGACGCGATTAAACTCCTCCTTAGACAAGCTGCATTGGAGGATTTGAGTCACCTTAGCGTCGGCTTCAAATTGTCTTTTTGTAGCATGGGTCCATTGGTCATAATCCAAAGATTCACCTACTTCGTTAGTCGGAAGTGTGAATCCCATTTGAATTATGATCCACATCTCGATTTGGGTCTTAAGGAAGCACTCCATTTGACCATTCCAATAACGGAAGTCATCTCCATTGTAAAATGGAGGTCAGACGGTGCTAAAACCCTTGAGATGGCCCATTGATACAAAAAGAGCAAGAAAATGAAGAAAAAACCTAGCAATGACAAAAATGAGCGGAATGTACCAAGACTTGCGTCTTGGATTAGTGGTGCGGGAGAAAAACTAAACGAATGAAAGAGCTTAAAAAAATCAAAATAAACAGAAATGAAAATGAAAAAAAATCTGTAGAAAAGCTAGATTGGTGGTTTCACCAAATCTTAGCACCCCCGGCTCTGATACCAATTGTTGGATCGAGTGGATCGCTAGAGGGGGGTGAATAGCGATAAAAGCTTTTTCATCGAATTCATTTCAAAAATAGAAGTAAATGCAGCGAAAAGATAAAATCAACACAATAGGGTTTTACTTAGTTCGTAGCCTATGACTACTACTCCAAGGCGCTAGTGGTCCTTGACCACGCACGGAGGGCAAATCACTAACGAACTCCTCCTCGTTGGAGGTAGGAGTTAATCGAATACACAAAAGCCAAAGCTTGAGGTAGAGGGACACTCCCCCTCTCCTCGTTGCAATAAAAACTCGTAAAGTAGAAAGAAAATACAAGAATTAATGGACGACTAAAAACTTACCGATTTAAAAAGGATGGAGGTTAGGCTCTGTCATGCTTTCAGTACTCTGCCATCGGGAGTTGTTGGAGTGTCGTTACGTTACGGAGGCTTTAGGGCACTTTAGAATTGATGAAAAACCCTTAGAGAAGCCCTCCTTTTATAGTTTTTGAGCCCCTCATCGAGGGGATCTTTAGCCAATCAAAACTAGGCACAAAGCTCCTTGGAATGAGGTGATAAGGCTTGACTCCTCGAAGCTAATCCTTGACCATCAGTCGACTGATGGCCATCAATAGTCGGCTGATGGCAGCACCAGTCGTGTCACAATCCTCAGCAGTCGACTGATGAAGGCAGTCAAGTGGCTCTTGTGGGTAGTTGACTGATGCTTGCTGAAATCACAAGTTAGCTTAATAAAAACATAATTTCGACGGCCGGTGACCGTCCGATCTCGACCTTAACCACCCATGGGATGTCTTTGGTCAGATCTACACTTAAGACCATCCCCGTAAAGAGGATATGACCTCACTTACGCTCACACACACGACCTTACCTCGATACTTACTTTGTAGCTCTCGCTTATGGCCTTCGACTCGATTCCTTCGGCTCCCTCCGAAGTCACTTAAGTGTTGGCCTTCGACTTTGTAGCTCTCGCTAGCTCAGCTCCAGCTTTAGCACTTTTCTGTACACTCGATTCAGCTCATGAGATAACGATATGAGCTTAACTTTGTATCGTTTGCTATAATTAAAACTCAGGTTTGACTTAGGTGCCCACTGCACCAACACACTCAAAACACATTATATGAATTTTATTTGAAATTGAGGTGTTTGAGTCACCTAGGGTGGTGGTGAGGGTCTCTTGAGCTTGCTCTTCCTCTCGACCGGATGTAGATGGTTCTTCTTGTTGCTCCGGTGTTGAGGATGCCCTAATCTCCTCCCCCTCAATCCTAGAGGTGGAGGTTTCTTCCACTGATCCGGAAGTTGACTCCTCTTCAACTTCCGAATCCTCACTTGCTTGTGAGGATGAGGATTCATCTTCGGCCTCTTCATCTTAAGCCGGTGATGGGTCTTCATGGAGCTTAGCCAATTCACTCCAAAGCTCCTTGGCATCCATGCAATCCCCTAGGCTACACACGATATCATTAGGAATTAGATCAAAAATAAATTTTACTACCTTCTTATTTTTATCAAATTGTTGGAGTTGCTCCTCGGTCCATCTCTTCTTCTTGAGGAAGCCTCCCTTTGGTCCTCTTGGATATTCAAATCCTTCCATTAAGATGGACCATTCCTCAAAATCCCTCATCATCAAAAAATCTTCAATCCTTGCCTTCCATTGGTTGAAGCCCTCTCGTCCATAGAAAGCATACGGGGACCGGTGTATTGATGTCCCATCCAAGTTATTCTTCAACTTCCATCTTTCCCTCTAGCATCTTTGCTCTCGGCGGTTAGTTCGTAGAAGAGCCCCGGGCTCCGATACCAATTGTACAAGATTCGTTGACTGCTAGAGGGGGGTGAATAGCACGTTTCAATGCGTCGATAGAATTTGTTCGCGATCGTGCTTGCTACAAATATATTAGTATGCAACAGAAATAGAAAATATACAATACAAACACACAAAAATGATAAAGACAAAAGGATATAACGTGGTTTGGAACCGAATTATTCCTACTCCACGAATCGGGCTCTAAAAGCCCTAGCAATGCAAACACACACTACTAATCACAATAATTCCTTCTCGGAACAATCCGGAGGTGGAGAAACCTCGTACAATAGCTCTTACAACAGTAAGAAACAAATACAAGAAAGATACAAATGAAATACACAACAAGTAAAGAAAACAACACTTTACAATTGCTCTTTTGATTGCTTGCTTGATGGTCACTTGAAATGCACTTGGAGACCCTGATTTGCAGCAGCAAATCACCCCAAAACTCCTCAAGAACCAGTTGCAAAATCCTCCTCCACGAGCTTCCTTTATAGCTGCTGCCTGGGCTGGATTTCGCCTATCAGTCGACTGATCGGGACCATCAGTCGACTAATGACACTGTTGTTGTGAGACAATGGTGCAATCCACGCTGAAAAAATCCAACGGATAGGACATCAGTCGACTGATCATGTCCATCAGTCGACTGATCGAGCCTTCACGCGACTGCTAACCCTAGCAGTCAAGTCTGACTCCATTCTGTGCCAGAAATATCGAGCACCGATCGGTGATCGATCACAAGATCATTTGCTCAGTCAGCGATGACCGCCCACCTCGACAGGGCGCATGCTAGGGCACTCCCCGTAGTCAAACCCTAGTTGACTCACACCAGTCGACTGCCACATGGTACTAGTCGACTGATACACCTCAAACATGAGGTTTTAACCCAAGTATGATTCTCCCATACTTGCTAGACCACCCTTAGCCTAGACCTAAGCCTTCTAGCCACCTCCGTCAGTCTCGCGCCTATCGGATCCCTCCAAGTCATCCATGACTTGTTCATCCATATGCTAGCCTTCAGGTGCTTCCATCGGCTATGTCATGCTAACGGTGTCTACATTGCCAAGACACATTGGACTTACACTGCCAAGACTCCGCTTGGATTTTACATCGCCAACCATTGGACTTATGCTGCCAAGACTTCACCCTTGGACTTTCTAAATGCCAAGTACTCATGACTTGGACTTTCAACACCAAGAATACACCTTTGGACTTACGTGAGCAAGACTCCACCCTTGGACTTACGTGACCAAGATTACATCCTTGGACTTTACTTGCCAACCCATATTGGACTTTCCATGCCAAGACCCATGCTTGGACTTTTCCTTGCCAAGACCCATGCTTGGACTTTACATGCCAAGTACACAAGGCTTGGACTTTCCATGACATGGTCAACTCCAGTCAACCATCAAAATCCCCCTCAAGTCAAACTCGAGTCCAGTCAATCATGACCTGGGTCGATTGCACCAATAATCTCCCCAAAACATTATCAGACATCAATGTCAAACATCAATGTCAAACCTTCATGTCAAACATCAAAACATCGCTCGAGTCAAACTCGAGTCTGGTCAATCGTGACCTGGGCCAAATGCACCAACATCCTATGCATGCGTGGACTGTAGGGAGAATGGTGTAAAGGTTGAGAGATGGGTGATGTTGTGGATGGTCCCTCATATGGCGGGGACTCTACTATCAGTCTAAGTGCCAGTTGGCACGCGTAGTGATGGTGGTACGATCAGGGTCGGGGAGCCTGAGGGCCATCAGGTTTTTCCTTACAAAGCATAAAGAGTGTCCCTCTCTTACAATCATCTTCATCACCATACACACTCCTAGGTCGATCCTAGGGCTCCCCTTTATACTCTCTAATGCGGTGTAATCGTACCCCATCCTATGGCAAATGTGGGTAAGTAGACCCCCCGCATTAATCTCTCCTCTTGCTGCTTTGCCCATCTTCACTAAGTGTCTAATGAAATGGGAACCTACATCGATGCTACTCCTTTCTTGTAGCATGTCCCAGAGGAAAAGTAGCTCGCTAGCTCTCACTACACCGTCACTCTCCCCGCGACCAAATATAGTGCTTGCCATGATTCGGTGGAGGTATCGGAAAATGGGGTTTTGGAGGCGCAATGCTTTGGCCCTAGAAGGTTCGTAAGTATGCTCCCTTGTCAATTCGGTCCAAAATATCCGAGAGTTAAACCCAATAGGAGTCTTTTCTCTCCCCCACTCGGCAAGCCAAAGCATGAATTCCATTAGTGAAGTGTCCATTCATGCTCAATGTTAAATATCATAAAAGTAATCCTAGCCTCTTCGCTCTCTCTACCCGTTAAAATTTCCGCTTCTAAGGAACTCAAAAATTCTAAAACTATCCTAGGGTAGGTTGGGTGTTTTATTCCCATTATCTCTTCCCACCCCATTTTTGCAAATAGGGCTTGAATGTCACCCAACAACCCTAAGGACTCTAGCAAATCTTCATCAAGGTACCTAGTTGCAGTGAGTTTGTGAGTAGAAAGCATATTATATCTATCCCTATGTTCATTGTTGTGAAAAAGAAGGGTTGGAAGAGTGTTACCTTCCTTCGGAGCTTGAGGGGCATTGGTTCTCCTTGTTCGCCGCTCCGAAACACCGGATTGAGATACCACTTGCTTGGTCCTCCCCATCTTTGCTTCTTTTGGCTTCTTTGAAGGTTGGAAAAGCTTCTAGGTGGTGGGGACGAAGGATCCACACAGCTATGGCAAGAAAAATCAAAACACACGGCGCAAATGGGGTGAAAATGCACGGCATGCCCTTTTTAACCTCGCACGACACGGCCGTGTGAAAACACATGACCAGGCCGTGTGCACCTCGGGTTGGTTGGGCACGACCGTGGGAAAACACACGACCAGGCCGTGTGTCCCCTTTTTCTCTCATTTTATGCACAACGGTCCGAATTTTCTCACATGCTTCGCCGTGTAAGCTAAAAATTAATTTATTTTTACCTAGCAAAGTTCTTTTCTAATCCTAATGCTAAATGAAATGGAAATCAAAGTTCAAATGCATGCAATACAATCAAAGGAAAACCTAAAAACTAAACTTGGGTTGCCTCCCAAGAAGCGCTTTGTTTAAGGTCATTTAGCTCGACCAAACTCCATTGTCAACTTGGCTCTGTAGGTTCAGTGAACCTCCATTCATCTGTCTCGGTTTTTGCATCTGGAGGGCTCGGCTTCATTCTGAGAAAGTAAAGCCGTCTAGGAAGGGAACTCTACACTCGAATAGGCTGAAGAGGATGATCTCCCCATCTACCTCTAAGGAGATTTGAGGTGCCTTTATGTCTATGCACGCCCCCGCAGTCGCCAGAAAATGTCTTTCCAAAATGATGGGATTATGGGGATTTGGTCCTGTGTCAAGTTTGATGAAATTCGTGGGTATCACTGTTGGTGTAGTAGGCACCTAAGTCGAACCTGAGTTTTGATTATAGCAAATGATACAAAGTTAAGCTCATGTCATTATCTCACGAGCTGAATCGAGTGTGTAGAAAATTGCTATAGCTGGAGCTGAAGGCTAGCGACACCCGGAAGAAGCCACGGTGGTCAGGCGACACTCGAGTGACTTTGGAGGGAGCTGAAGGAATCGAGTGGAAGGTCGGAAGCAAAAGCAACACAGTAAGTATCGAGGTAAGCTCGTGTGTATGAGCGTAAGTGAGGTCGTATCCTCTTTACGGGGATGATCTTAAACGTAGATCCGACCAAAGACATCCTATAGGTGGTCTAGGTCGAGATTGGACGGTCAGAGGCCGTCAAAATAATGTTTTTGTTAAGCTAACTTTGCCTTGCAGCTAGCATCGGATCATTGCCGACTGAGGACTCAACTATCACCCATCATCGACGATGCGGTCGACGATTCGGCGATCTTTGCCATCAATCGATCGGTGATGGCCACCCGATCGTGATGGTCAAGGATCGACCTCGAGTCAAGTCTTATCACCATTTTTCAAGGAGCCATGTGCCCAATTCCTATTGGTTGAAGTTCCTCTCGAAAAGGGGCTCAAAGGCTATAAAAGGAGGGCCAATCCTAGGGTTTCTTCATCAATTCTAAGCTTCCAAAAGCCTCCGCCAAGCTACAACCTTCCGACAACGAAGTTCTTCTTCTCCGACGTCTAGATTTATTTGTTTTCATTTTATTACGTCGGTTAAAGTTTTTATTTCAGTTTAGTACTTTCAATTCTCGGAGCTTTTATTGTAACGAGGAGAGGGGGAGTGTCCCTCTACCTCAAGCTTTGTGCTTCACTTGTATCGATTAAATTCCTACCTCTAACGAGGAGGAGTTCTTTAGTGTTTTTGCCCTCCGTATGTGGTCAAGGACCGCTAGGGCCTTAGAGTAGTAGCCGAAGGCTACGAACCAAGTAAAATTCCCTTGTCTCTTTTTACTTTACATTTACATTTTCGCTGCGTATAAGTGTTTTTGAATCGTCTACTGAAAGAAGAAAAAAAAAGGTTTATCGCTATTCACCCCCCCCCTCTAGCGATCCACTTCGATCCAACAATCACGAAATTCTCAATCACCACAGGCACCTGTGGTAGCATGCCAATGGGCTTCTTGATCATGTCATCCGCTATACATATCCCTATGCCCATTGGTTGTGTATGACCTAGTCCCATCTCCAGGTAGAATGCGTAGGACATCACACTAACCGATGACCCCAAGTCGCACATCACTTTATCGAAGCTTTCTCTATAAATCGAGCAGGGGATAACAAACTCACCAGGGTCCTCCAGGTGGGGTTGAATCTTGTCCTCAATTTCGGCTTGGTCAGGTAGGGTGTAGATTATGGCTGCACATCCCTTGGCAAATCTGTTTCTCTGTGCTATTCTCTCACTTCCCACTCCTTCTTCTTTAGCTTGACTTAGCTCGGGTAATGATGGAGAGCTCTTCATAGGTTGCGACACGGATAGGGCTATCTGGGCCACTTGTGTCTCCAATATCTTTGTGTGACTTGCAAGACCATCAATGGTGGCCTTTAAGTCTCTGAGTGACTCCTCTGTTTTTTGATGTTGGTGATGAAATTCCTCATTGGTCTTTGTTTGAATAGCAATGAAGTCTTCCATCATCGATTCCAACCTAGACTTCTGTTGTTGCTGCCCATTGCCCTACTGCTGCCCATACCCTCCTGATGATTGGAAGTTTCCCAAGTTATTCCGATAGGAAAAGTTCGGGTGGTTCCTCTATCCGGGATTGTAAGTACTAGAGTACAGGTTGTTGGGCCTTTGATTGTAGTCCCCAACCGCATCACAGTGCTCAATCTGCTCTTCCGAGGTTCCCTGCCCTCCATAGTGGTCCTCTCGATATGTTGCTGCTCCTTCTCTAAAGTCAATGGCCACACATGTAGATGAAGGATTTAAAGAGTCCAATTGTCTGATAAGTGCGTCCATCCTCGCTGTTAAGTGGTCAATGGAGTTGACAACATATCGTCCTGCCGCAGGAGCTGGGTGACCACATTCGGAAGCCCATTGATGGTGGTTCTGGGCCACCTCTTCTATTAGCTCTTCCACTTCCTCTATGGTCTTATTTATAAGTGCTCCTCCTGTAGCAGAATCCAGGGGTATCTTCGTGGCGTACGTGATCCCATTGTAGAAGATGTGGATCACTAGCCACCTTTCCAATCCGTGGTGGGGGCATTGGTAGAGTAGTCCCTTGTAGCGATCCCAAGCTTCGAATAGGGAATCTCCTTCCTTCTGATGGAAGATTGTGATAAGATGGCTCATGTGAGCAGTCTTGCTTAGTGGGAAGTATTTATTCAGGAACTGCTGCTCACATTGCTCCCATGTAGTAATGCTTTCTGAAGGCAGGGAGTGAAGTCATGCCTTAGCCTTATCCCGTAATGAGAATGGGAATAGGCTCAGGCGGATCGCGTCCGCAGGGACTCCATTTATCTTAATCGTTGAGCAAATTTCCAAAAATGTCTATAGGTGCCGGTTCGAGTCTTCATTCGTAGCTCCTCCGAATTGACTCTGTTGGACCATATGCATGAGTGCTGGTTTCATTTCAAAGTTGTTTGCCGAAATAGATGGTCCTGCTATACTCGGCCTAAATCCTCTAGCGCTAGGAGCTGCATAATCCCGTAGAGGTCGGCTATCTATATTTACTTCGGATGCAGCTTGGTCCTCCATCCTCTTATGTTTGGCTTTCTCGCGATGATAGGTTCGTTCAATTTCTAAATCAATCGGAATCATGCCTTCCGATCCTAGGCATCTAAGCATACGAAGAACCGAGCCACAAAAATTAGGAGTACTACCTAATACAGGAAATAAACAAATCTAGCTAATAAAATCAAAGAGCTAATAAGGAATAGAAAACTACTGCTAAAATAAAATAAAAACTAAATCTAGATATGGAAAATCTAAAACTGAAGTAAAATAAAGCAAGTAAGTAAATCTAATCCTAAGTCTGATCCAATTATCCACTTCTCGATTCGATATCGAATCGATCAGTCCCTGACAACGGCACCAAAATCTTGATGCACACAAACGTGACTTCAAATCTCGCGACGAGACCGTCGAGGACTCGAAGCGCACGCTCACGCTCAACGCCTGCAAGTGCATGGATGTCGTCAAGTAATAAAAAGATTATCGATCCCACAGGGAATGAGATTCGAGTATCGATTTGTTCGGTGGGTGTAATTGTTCAGGACTAAACTCTAAGGAGTTGTGAATGTGGGGGTTATCGGTGGTCCTACTCAATACGGTGTCACACGGAGGAAGAAAGGAGGTTGCCACGAGATCTTTTAAAGGGATTCTAGGACTTCAGTTTCGCTTGTGTGTCGCAAGACATGCTATCAACTAGGCGTTGTCTAAACGTCTAACTACGGTCTTGTGGAAGGGACATCATACACTCTCCCGATGAACTACCACATCTATCGGGAGCTATCTCTGCCTTACAAGGATTGGATAGGCGATACGAGGATGTCGAATCAATCCCTGCGATGAACCATTTCCACTTCTATCGCATCCTTCTACCCACGGTTACAGGAGATGAGGCTAACCCCTAGGTTCCTCGTATAAATCCACTAAATCTTAGATACGAGGGTTGTCACCCCTCTTATCGACTAAGCACAGTAGATAGAAAACCAAATACACATAGATATCGGTCTAAACAAATTCTAATTGCAAATTCAAACTCAATAATAGAATTCAATTTAAAGCAGCATGTCATACGCACACAAGCTACTCCCTAACCCTAGAATCGAAGAAACTACTCCATAGATGGGAAAGAAGAAACACAAGGCATGTTCATATTCGAATACATAGTAGATAAAGTGCAAGAAAAGAAATTTACTATGCCAATATGGCCTTCTCTCTGGCGTTGAAGTGCAGAATCTTGACCTCCGGCAGTGTTCTTCCTCCCTTGCGAGTTTCGAATGCTTTTTAGGGCTTCAGGATGTCGTCCCAGTCGTTGTGACCTCCCCCTAGAGTTTGGCCAGAGCTCTCCTTATATAGACATCACACCGGATCGCTGCGAATTCCGAAAAAAACCCTAGTCGTGTCAATCTGTTGGGCCGCCACACGGCCGTGTGTTTCCACACGGCCAGGCCGTGTGTGGCCCTAAGGTGGCCGATTTCGCCCCTTGGACACGACCGTGTCCCCTTCTGTGTCTAGCTGCAAAAATGCCCTTCTTTTGCTCCGAAAGTGTGCCTTTTCCTCACGAAATGATGTCCTACACACAAAAGTACAAAGAGCAGATCTCTGAACTAGAAAATAGGAAATGCATGCAAAACAAAGTGACATATGCATGAAACTAACATAAAATGTAATGAGATGTGAGCGAAAACTACTCCTAAAACCCTATATGTTTTGTTCACATCACGTGGCTAAGTACACAAACATATTAGTTCTATGTGTTGTGAGATGTATGTAGGGGATCGATTGGACGCTAGAGGGGGGGGGGGTGAATAACGCATGTTATACGTGATGGAACTCGTTCGCGTTCATCTCTACAAAACTCGTTATGCACAGTGGAATAATAATAATAAAAGCAATAACGAATTAAAACAAACACGAACACAAAGATATAACGTGGTTCGGAACCGAATGGTTCATACTCCACGGATCGAGCTCTAAAGAGCTCTAGCGATGCCAATCACACACCACTATGCAAACACTCCTTCTCGACACAAGTCGGAGGTGGAGAAACCTCGTACAAATGATTACAGCAGTAATTCTAAGTACAAAAAGCAAATACAAGTGAATACAACAAAAGAAATGCAAAGGAAACTTTACAATTGATCTTTTGAGAGCTTGCTTGTTTGGTTGGTTGAGTGGCACTTGGAGACCCTGAATTGCAGCAACAATTCGCTCCAAAAACTCCTCAAAGAACCATCCCTTTTTCCTCCATCACGAGCTTCTTTTATAGCTTCAACCTGTGCTAGAAAAAGTCGATCAGTCGACTGGTCGGGACCATCAGTCGACAGATGCCACTATTGTCGTGAGACAACGGCTAGATCCACGCTAGATAAGTCCAACGGATCCATCATCAGTCGACTGATTATGACCATCAGTCGACTGATCAAGCCATCACTCGACTGCTGACCGTAGCGGTCGAGTGAGACTCCATTCTATGCTCGATTTCTCGAGCACCAGTCGACTGATCACAATATCAATCGACTGCTCAACCAATTAATCGACTGCCCACCTATGGCAGTCGACTGCTAGGGCAATTCCCGCAGTCAAACCCTAGTTGACTCAGGACAGTCGACTGCCACATGGTACCAGTCGACTGGCACACCTCAAACATGAGGTTTTAACCCAAGTATGGTTCCCCCATACTTGCTAGACCACCCTTAGCCTAGACCTAAGCCTTCTAGCCACCTCCATCAGCCTCACGCCTCTCGGATCCCTCCAAGTCATCCATGACTTGTTCATCCATCGCGCTAGCCTTCAGGTGCTTCCATCGTCTATGTCATGCTAACGGTGTCTACACCACCAAGGCACATTGGACTTACGCCGCCAAGACTCTTCTTGGACTTTACGCCGCCAATATCAAACCCCTTGGACTTCTCAAATGCCAAGACTCAAGCTTGGACTTTCCCTTGCTAACCCATGTTGGACTTTCCATGCCAAGACCCATGCTTGGACTTTTCATGCCAAGTACCCATGACTTGGACTTTACATTGCCAAGACCCATGCTTGAGCTTTCCCAAATGCTAAGTGTCCCACTTGGACTTTCCATGCCAAGTACCTAAGACTTGGACTTTCCCATGACAATTACATTGTCATATGTTTTTGTTGAACATCAAAACATCTCTCGAGCCAAGCTCGAGTCCTGGTCAATCGTGACCTGGGCCGATTGTACCAACAATCTCTCCCTTTTTGATGTTTGACAAAAACCAAACAAACCATTTGAGTTAGCCCATCTAACTCAAAAACTCCTTACCAATTATCTCAAATTGGTAATCTTATTTTTCTCCCCCTTTTTGACATACATCAAAAAGGTTATCTCTCCAAGGAGGTCAATGTCTTATGTCCCAATAAGATCTTACCATCTCCCCCTTGATCCAAAAATACCTAAGATGCCTACCATCTTCCTAGTGATAAGTCCCATATCACTCAAGAGAGGCAATCCTATTCGCTCTCCTAATTTCCAAATTGGGTCTCTCAAAATCCCATCAATTTCCCCAATTGATGACATTCTCCCCATAACTTCTCCCCTTCAAGAAGAAAACACATCCATCATCCCAAGATGGATACCTCCTCCTAAAAGCTTGCTCCCCCTTGACCATTGCACCAAAAAAAAAACAATGTCCTTGGGAAGTCCCTAATCCAATAGGAACTCTAGACTATCAAAATTAAGGTTCTAAGTTCAAACATGAACTCTTCCACCCTTAAATTTGATACTTTGACCTAACATCTCTCCAAATCCATATCGAATGGATTTTCACCCTTTATAATGCTTTCCAAAGTATATCCTAGGGTTAGGAGTGGTTAGGGACCTTAACCGCAGTTGAACACGGACTAAACAAACTTTGTTTTCTCGAAATCAGCATTGGAAGTCGACTCGGTCAGCTACCAGTCGATTGACACTCACATCGATCATTGCCACCCAGGCGATCAAGCGATAATCAAATTCTCAATTTGATTATCGTAGTCAATTTCAAAAAATCATAAGTAATTCTACGTATATCAAAAAATCATGAAATTTGATACGTATATTACTTATAGTCAATACAATGGGTGAAAAATAATAGAGAAATATTTTACCCATAAAATACTGAAATTGATACAAAATTTAAAAGTAAAGAAAACTTCTATGTTTTGGCTCACTTTGTATCAATCTCATCAATAATGATTGCTATCAAAAGATAGACTTCACTAAGGTTTTTCAAAATGATTTTAAAATGTTTTCAAAACCTTATTTTAGATCATATTCCTTGGGCTCAATGTACATGACTTGTACACAAGCTTTCCCAATGATCCACCACTAATATAAGATGAGTTTTAGTTCATTTAGATGCAAAAACTATGCACCTTGAACTCAACTCATATCCTAGCATCTCACATGTATCTAGGGTGTATAAATACACATATATGTCAATGTAACGTGAGATGTGGGTTTTGTTCTCTCTAATCTAGGGTTTCATGCATTTTTCTAAGGCAACCCTACTTGATTCCCTTATAAATGGGACTCCAAGTCATGCCATTATCCTTAAATCAATTTCAATCAAATTATCTTAAATGCATGAGTGATTATGGCATTAGAGATGATATAAATAAACACATGCTCATAATCATGATGTCATGGCATAAGATATAATCTAAAAATACATGACATTTATCCTAAATCCTAAACATGATCATGACATATAAGTGATGAAAATAAACATGATGTCATGTCATGGCATATGGCAAATCAAGGCATGACAAATAAAAAGTATAGGTATAATAATACCTAAATTTTAATATTAATTGACTTTTGAGATAATTAAGTATATTTTTTCCATATTCCTATTAATCTCCCAAGTGTGCCAAAAACCCAAAATGATACACTATGACCTCTAAACCTAAAATGTGCCAATTTGATTATTTTATCAAACTTCTCAAATAATATTGGGACATCCTAAAATCTTTTAGGATTAAATCTCAAATGTATTTCCAAGGTAACCATAACCTTGAAAATAACCTAAAGTGCCACCTTTATCATGGTTGAGTTAACTACCCACCCAATCAAGGTTCGCACACCCTAAACCCATCTAGCGTGAATCAATCACGCTCTTAGGAACCCAAAATCTATTTGAGCTCCTAGGGTTAACTAGGTATTCCTTAGGGATAACCTCCCTAGATACCTTCCTAATGACCCTCCTAGGCTTGTTAGCCTTGGTCATTGTGGTCTTACCTAGGTTGACTCTAGAGGTAACTCCCCTTGCAACCTTCTTAGTGGCCACCCTAGGTTTCCTAGAAACCCTAGTCACTAGGCACAAACCTTGGTTACTCTTAGGGATAACTTCCTAGTAACCTTGGTCTTCCTAGACCTAGTTTGTGTTCCATAATCAAATGGAACACTATGATAAGCTACCTTAGGCTTAGGTTTGTGACCCAAACCTTGCTTGCCCTTGGTTGACTTTTGTCTTTTAGGTCCTAGGTGTTGACTTTGATTCCTAGACCCTTAACTTTGACCATTAGACCCTTGAAATTGATTTTGTATCTTATTTAGGGTCTTTTCCAATTTTTCAAGCCTTGACCTCAAAGCTTGATTTTCCTTTTCTAATTGCCCAATTTTTTATTAGGTTTTTGGGCATTACCATTCTCTTTAGGCATATGCCTACCCTTATTAGAGTTAATGCCTAAATGGTTTTTGATTTTCTTAATTGTTTCCTTAGGAAGGACATTTCTAGGGACATTAATCCCAAATTTCTCCTTCTTTGAAATAGGTCTAGAGTCATCATTTCTAGATTTCTTCTTAGACCAAAAACCAACATGTTTAGCTTCTAGACACCCATAATTATTATTTCTAGAATGCTTTGATTCATGAGTAATAGAAAAATTGTTTAAGTTATTTCTAGAATGCTTTTTCTTAGAATTTAAAAAGTGAGCATTATGAGAATATACCTTAGGGTTAGTCTTAGAGACTCCCCCTACTTGTGAAGCTCCCTCCTTTCTTCTAGGACATTGGCTTCTATAGTGTTCCGGTTGTCTGCATTTGAAACATACCACGTGCTCCTTGCTCTTCTTAGTGGGGACACCGACATCCTTGACTTTTTCATTTACTTTTGGTGCCGGAGGAGCTTTCTTGACCCTTTTTGGACACTTACTCTTGTAGTGTCTGGATTCCCTACACTCAAAGCATATTATATGAATTTTATTATTAATTGACATGCTTGAGTTACCTAGGGTGGTGATGAGGTTCTCTTGAGCTTACTATTCCTCTCTACCGGATGTAGATGGTTCTTCTTGAGATTGCTCCGGTGTAGATGCTCTAATCTCCTCCCCCTCAATCCTAGAGGTGGAGTGTTGGATCGAGAAGCATCGCTAGAGGGGGGGGTGAATAGCGATCATAAATCTTTTCGATGTTTCATTCAAGTAGATAATTAAATGAGTAAGAGCAGCGGAAAATAAAGAGACACGTTTATTTTTACTTGGTTCACAACCCAGTGGTTGCTACTCCAAGGCCCTATCGGTCCTAGACCGCGTACGGAGGGCAAAGCACTATAACGTCTCCTCCTCGTTGGAGGTAGGAGACAACGATCACAAAACCGAAAGTACGAGGATGAGGCAACAAGCCTACCTCACCTCATTACGATTAAAACAAAGAATACAATAAAAACAATTACTTGCTACTGCTGCCGACGAAAGGAGATTTGAACTTGTCGTCGCATCGGCGTTATGACGGCGTTGGAGCATTGGCGTTGTAGGAGCACTTGAGAATAAACTTGATGTAATTTAGAGTTGGAATCCTCCCCTCTTTTTATAGATTTTGGCCTCTGAATATGTCTCCTCTTTTTTTGGAACAGATCACGAAGTTGTATAAATTTTATCACGAAGTGGCCGCGTCAAACCTTATCCGTTTTGACCTAGCGCAAAGGCTGATTCGTCGCCATCAGTCGACTGATGACTCCCATCAGTCGATTGATGAGCATCAGTCGACTGCCCAAAGTCCAGCAGTCGACTGGCAGCCTGGCCACTTCCCTGCAGTAAGAGGTTAGCTCGGAAAATGATAAATGCGACGGTTTCTAACCATCCGATCTCGACCTAGACCTTCCACAGGAAGTCTTAGTCGGATCGCCGCCTACGGTCATCCCCGTAAAGAGAACACGACCTTACAATCTCTCACTCACACGAGCCTTCCTCGATACTTACCTTGTAGCTCTCGCTTCCGGCCTTCCACTCGATTCCTTCGGCTCCCTCCGAAGTCACTCGAGTGTTGCCCGACCACCGCGGCTTCCTCCGGGTGTCGCTAGCCTACAGCTCCAGCTTTAGTACTTTTCTGCACACTCGATTTAGCTCGTGAGATAACGATGTAAACTTAACTTTGTATCTTTGCCATAATCAAAACACAGGTTCGATTATCTAGTGCCCCTGCACCAACATGGAGTTCTCCTCTTCTTCCACCAATCTGGAAGTTGATTCCTTCTCAACTTTCGAGTCCTCACTCGCTTGTGAAGATGATGATGATTCTTCCTCGGCTTCTTCCTCTTCTTGAGCCGATAAAGATTCTTCTTCTTCTACTTGTGCCAAGTGAGGCTTCTCATGGAACTTGGCCAATTTGTCCCATAGCTCCTTGGCATCTTGAAATTCACCTAAACTAGACAAAATATCATTAGGTATCAAATCTTCTAAAAGCTTTGTTACCTTGTCTCCATTCTTTCTCTCCATGCCGAAAAGTCTTCTCGATCATATGGCGATGGAGTGTTGATGTCCCATCCAAGCTTGTCTTGGAATTCCATCTTCCCTCTAGCTTCTTTAGCTCCCGACGGTTAATCCGTAGAAGAGCCCCAAGCTCTGATACCACTTGTAGGGGATCGATTGGATGCTAGAGGAGGGGTGAATAGCGCGTTCTATACATGATGGAACTCGTTCACGTTCATCTCTACAAAACTCGTTATGCACAGCGGAATAATAATAATAAAAGCAATAATGAATTAAAACAAATACGAACACAAAGATATAACATGGTTCGGAACTGAATGGTTCCTACTCCATGGATTGAGCTCTCTAGAGCTCTAGCGATGCCAATCACACACCAATATGCAAACACTCCTTCTCGACACAAGTCAGAGGTGGAGAAACCTCGTACAAATGATTACAACAGTAATTCTAAGTACAACAAGCAAATACAAGTGAATACAACAAAAGAAATGCAAAGGAAACTTTACAATTGATCTTTTGAGAGCTTGCTTGTTTGGTTGGTTGAGTGGCACTTGGAGACCCTGAATTGCAGCAACAATTTGCCCCAAAAATGTAGGGTTTTGCTTATTGAGTCCGTGAGGGGAAACTTCACTTCCCACTTCACCTTAGTTGTTTGTTCATGGCGATCCCATCGATGTCCCCAGATTAAAAAATTTAATCCTAGACAAAAGGGATTGCCCAAACAATC
The DNA here is from genome assembly GCA_025175895.1 of Wurfbainia villosa. Classification (NCBI taxonomy): domain Eukaryota; kingdom Viridiplantae; phylum Streptophyta; class Magnoliopsida; order Zingiberales; family Zingiberaceae; genus Wurfbainia; species Wurfbainia villosa. The sequence goes on from CM046006.1 coordinate 42,192,247, forward strand.
AAGTCATCGTCGTGCTATTCGTTTAGAGAGGTCACTTGAACAAACTCATTGTTCAAGCGACCATCCTCTATTCTACGAATAGCCGCGGAATAGACGATGTCCGGATCACCGGTTTTTGTATTTATGTTTGGGATCCAAGTATTATTTAACCAAAAACAGATTTATATCATGCTCATAATTGGAAAAACAAATACAAGCAATTAACAAAAGAGAATAGAGAATAGATACACCTCTCGATCTTCTAATGTATGACCTTCCTCCTTTCAGACGTCGTGTGGGCGATGATCTACCAAAAGTTAAAGCTCCTAGATCACAAATCTTCCTTCCTTGCTCTTGCAAAGCAAGAGGAAGAATAGAAACAAGACTCTTCTCCTTCCTATAGCCAACCAACAAGCAACAAGAAGAGTGCTTGCCGTCGGCCAACAAGGAGAAGGAGATTATGGTGGAAACCGGCCAAGACACCAAAGGAAAGTCCTATATCTTATTTCCACCACCTAAGGAGAAGGAGAAGAGGGAGTTTGGATGCTGGCCAAGGGCTAGAAAGAAGGTTATGGGCGCCGGCCACCAAGGTAGAGGAAGAAGAAAGGAAACTACTTCCTTATTTGGTGCCGCCCAAGCCTCCAAAAACCCTAAGCCTCCAAACCCTAATCCTATCTCTCCTAATGGCCGGCCATGGAAGAGGGGAAGAAGATTAGGATGAGCTCTGGCCAAGGTATAGGGGAGAAGTATATGTGTCGGCAACAACTTGGGAAGAAGAAGAAAAGAGTTCTTCCTCATGTTGCCGCCCACCCCTAGCTCCCAAACCCTAGCGGCTACCACATACTCAGCTTCCATGGTAGAGTCCACAACATATTTCTGCTTAACATTCCTCCATATAATGGCTCCACCTCCCAAAGTAAACACAAAACCTGATGTAGACTTACTGTTATCCTTATTAGATTGGAAGTCGAAATCTGTGTAACCCTTAGGGAGTAATTGGTCTGCTTGATAAACTAGCATATAATCCCTAGTCCTTCTCAGGTACTTCAATATATGCTTTACCGCAGTCCAATGTCCCTGTCCTAGATTACTCTGATATCTGCTGACCATGCCCACGACAAAGCAGATATCTGGTCTCGTACATAGCATCGCATACATGAGGCTTCCTACTGCCGAAGCATAAGGAACCACCTTCATCTCCTCTATCTCCTCAGATGTTCTAGGACACATCTCCTTAGATAATGGAATTCCATGCCTGAAAGGTAGAAAACCCTTCTTGGAGTTCTGCATACTAAAATGATCCATAATCGTGTCTATGTATGAAGCTTGGGATAAGCACAACATTTTTTTCCTGCGATCCCTTATAACCTTGATCCCAAGGATGTGTCCCACATCTCCCAAGTCCTTCATATCAAATTGTTTGGACAACCATACCCTTACGTCCGATAACACCTTGATATTGTTGCCAATCAATAAAATGTCATCTACGTATAGTACAAGAAATACCACTACATTTCCATCACATCTCTTGTATACACAAGACTCATTTGGAATTTGAATAAATCCATAAGACTGGATTACCTCATCAAAGCGGATGTTCCAAGACCTCGAAGCTTGCTTCAATCCATAAATGGACCGATTAAGCTTACATACAAGATGCTCTTTGCTAAGATATTGTATCTTTATCTTGGATTGCCTCGTCATCTGTCCAGGGATAAGGTTCATGTTCACCAGGGATCAAATCAGAAGATTCTCCCAAGAACATGAATCTATTAGGCTGTCTCACAACCCTCCCACTACGATGAGATATCATCTGTGTATCCTCTGTGACACGCGGTGCAGTGACTTGTGGTATATCCTCTTATACCGGTGGTACTGAAGAAGTGACTTCCCCTTTTAATTCCTCCAGAACTATTTTACTCTTGGGCTTGTGGTTCATCACATAGTCTTCCTCTAGAAATATGGCGTTCGTGCTAACGATCACCCTCTGATCTCTAGGACTATAAAACAAACCACCCTTCGTTCCTCTAGGATAGCCAACGAACATGCGTACTTCTGTACGAGGTTCCAACTTACCAGCATCTGCCTTTAGCACATGTGCTGGACTCCCCCATATCCGAATATATCTTAGACTAGGTTTTTGCCCAGTCCACAACTCTGTGGGAGTAGAAGGCACTGATTTAGATGGAACCAAGTTCAGAATGTACACCGCCGTATCTAGAGAATATCCCTTGAACGAATTTGACAACTCAGAATAACTCATCATCGATCTAACCATCTCCATAAGAGTCCTATTCCTTCGCTCTTCTACACCGTTCTGCTGGGGTGTGTCAGGTGCAGTCAATTGGGATTGAATCCCAGCCTCTGATAAGTAGTTCCTAAACTCTCCCAAGAGGTACTCTCCACCACAATCAGATCGTAGTGTCTTGATACTTTTACCTTGATGTTTCTCCACATCAGCCTTGAATTCTTTGAACTTGTCAAAGCATTCAGACTTGTGGTGCATCAGGTAAATGTATCCATATCTTGAGTAATCATCTATAAAAGAGACGAAATACTCGAAACCACCTCTAGCCTGGATAGACATAGGACCATACTAATCAGAATGAACCAATTCCAACACATCTTTGGATCTATACCCCTTGGCCTTGAAAAGGCCTCTTGATCATTTTACCCTCCAAGCAAGATTCGCAGGTTGGGAAATCTTCCACCACTAATGAACCCAAAGGTCCATCAGCTATCAACTTTTGAATTCTGCTTAGGTTAATATTACCAAGCCTAAGATGCCAAAGATATGTTTGGTTCATCTTCGAAGGTTCTTTTCTCTTATTGGAATTAGAAGATGAGTTATTAACTTCTATTTGCATCGTGGGAGCTTTTGGTTCGACTATATACAAATTTCCTATCAATGTACCTGAACAAATATTCTCCCTATTCCTTTTTATAACAACTCTGTCATTAAGAGGAATAGAATATCCATCCACAATCAATTTAGAAACCGAATTTAAATTCTTTCTAAATAAAGGTACATAAAGGAAATTTTCCAGAACCAAAGTTTTATTTTTCTCAAAAGATAAATAAAACATCTCCCACTGCAATAGCCGTCACCATTATGGCATTTCCCAAGTAAACGACAATCTCCCCTTTTAGCTAGTCGTCGGGTTTCCTGGAACCCCTGCAAAGTATTGCAGACATGATCAGTGGCTCCCGTATCTACACACCAAGTGTCGGTAGATAATACCACTAACCATGTTTCAACGACTAGACCAAAGGATATACCTTTGTTCTGTTTCGGATTGGGGCAGTCCTTATTCCATCTTCCATCCTACTTACAAGTGAAGCACTTGCCTTTCGGCTTCTTAACTCCTCCCTGAGATCCTCCCACCACCTTTGCTCTACCTTATTTCTTCTTCTTCTTGCCTGTCAGCTTAGAAGTAGAAACCTTCTGAGCAACCATGGCCTTAGCCTGAGTAAGCCTTTCTGTCAACTAGAGAATGATATCGACCTGGGTTTCCCCATTGATCTCAACTCCAAGGACTTCCAGCTCATTCGCAGGCTTAGGAGGATACTCTTCGAAAAGTACATATTTGTACTTTTCAATAGTTAAGACAATATCTAGATTCTTTTTCAATCAACATCATTTGGGTACAGTAAATTTATTTTCCTTTAGTATCATAACAAGTGGACTGAAAGTCATTTATGAAAATCCAAAGAATCACATAGATCATTACTTTAGATTTCAAAAAATTATTGATTCCTCAAACAATAAAATTTTAAAATCAACCAACACCTCAAAACACCGAGAATATCATATGACATGATAGTGTAGACGTATACGAATTCTACATTTATAAGAGGAGGTTTTACCCATTAATTTTACTATCTTGTCAACCTAACTTTTTGACAAGTAAAATTAATAGTTGGTTTCTCTTCGGCCCTACAAATAAAAGCAGTGACTCCGATGGGGAGGATACTTATATTTGTATCTAAGTGTTCACCATTACTTGGTGCCAAGGTAATTATCTCGGGTTATGTGCCCTACGATGGGGAAGTACACACGCTCCTTAATAAATTTCTATAACCATATTCGACCTTGTGATTCGCAAACAAACTCATCCGATGGGGAGGAAGGCACTCAGAGCCGACGCACAAGTTTGTTTGCATCACTTGTCAAATCGTAATGGAGGCCGTGGGATTTTTTTTAAAAAAAAAATTCCCTCTCCCACTTAGTAATTTGAAATTGAGGAATTTTCCAAGCCTACGACATGCATATCAAACAAAAAGCAATAAATATGAAAAATAAATTATTTTCCAACTATTATGGCTTTTGTCTTCAATATGTCTCCTGTCACATCGTCATCTTGTCTACTCCTCCTACGCCATGTATGAGCCATCCGGAGATCCGAGCCGAGACTAAAACCTATTTTAATTTACATCCATTGATCCTATACTCCACGAGGGAGTGTACATGAAATCTAGATCGAAAGTAAAATAAAATAAAGAGTGGCTAAACAATGCCGTATCTAATTTACAAAAAAACAAATACTAGCCTCGTCAACCCCGAGGATTCAACAAAATAAATATTTACACACATACAATCACAAACACACATATGGCCATAATAGTCGGATCTTATGCATGCAACCAAAGAGATAACCTACACATATCCTACTATTATTTGGCACATATAATATATGAAAAGTAGATAAAAATTAACCGAATCCTAAACACACAAAACTAGAAACCTTTGCTCTGAAACCAATTGTAGGGTTTTGCTTATTGAGTCCGTGAGGGGAAACTTCGCTTCCCACTTCACCTTGGTTGTTTGTTCATGGTGATACCATCGATGTCCCCGGATTAAAAAATTTAATCCTAGACAAAAGGGATTGCCCAAACAATCAAGTCATCGTCGTGCTATTCGTTTAGAGAGGTCACTTAAACAAACTCGTTGTTCAAGCGACCATCCTCTATTCTACGAGTAGTCACGGAATAGACGATGTCCGGATCGCCAGTTTTTGTGTTTATATTTGGGATCCAAGTATTATTTAGCCACAAACAGATTTATATCATGCTCATAATTGGAAAAACAAATACAAGCAAGTAACAAAAGAGAATAGAGAATAGATATACCTCTCGATCTTCTAATGTATGACCTTCCTCCTTTCGGACTTCGTGTGGGCGACGATCTACCAAAAGTTGAAGCTCCTAGATCACAAATCTTCCTTCCTTGCTCTTCCAAAGCAAGAGGAAGAATGGAAACAAGGCTCTTCTCCTTCCTATAGCCAACAAACAAGCAACAAGGAGAGTGCTTGCCGCCGGCCAACAAGGAGAAGGAGATTATGGTAGAAACCGGCCAAGACACCAAGGGAAAGCCCTATATCTTGTTTCCATCACTTAAGGAGAAGGAGAAGAGGGAGTTTGGATGCTGGCCAAGGGCTGGAAAGAAGGTTGTGGGTGCCGTCCACCAAGGTAGAGGAAGAAGAAAGGAAACTACTTCCTTATTTGGTGCCGCCCAAGCCTCCAAAAACCCTAAGCCTCCAAACCCTAATCCTATCTCTCCTAATGGCCGGCCATGGAAGAGGGGAAGAAGATTAGGATGAGCTCTGGTGAAGGTAGAGGGGAGAAGTATATGTGCCGGCAATAACTTGGGAAGAAGAAGAAAAGAGCTCTTCCTCATGTTGCCGCCCACCCCTAGCTCCCAAACCCTAGCCGCCCAAACCTAATCCTAAACAAACTAGGATTCCTAGCCTCCAAAGGAAGAAAACCCTAATCCCCTAAGCCATCATCAAGTTGCTGCCCACTTTTAATATCTATTTATAGAGTTGGTCTCAAGCCATGATTTAATCTCCTCCATTGGTTCTAGGGATTTAATCTCAACCGTCGGATCTAGAGATTTAATCTCTACCTTTGGATCTAGAGTTTTGTTTCTATCCATTAGATCTAAGCTTCATGAGGTGTTAATAAGCTACATTAGGGACCATGAGGAGGAGTTGGATCTTGACCACCCATGGATCAAGCCCACATAAAGTCCGATCCACTAATGATAATCCAATCTACTAAAGGATTATCATTGATCTACCTCACCAACCCCCATAAGTTAATATGGGCTCCATATATTATTTGTAAATTTTCTCCCCGTGTTTAAGATCTCGAATGTCCGTCGATTAATTAATTTACTGAAAATTAATTAATCAATATCTAATTCCATGAGTAGTACCACTCAACCTTTTCATCATGCCAGACCAAGTCCACCTGCAGGGTTTACATGCTGAACCTTATGAGCTCCTCAAGGGGACATCATCATCCTAATATATAGGACATGGTTTCCTCCTATAATCAATGACACATTATATAAATAATATCATCTCCCAACTTACCGTGTCTATCGATTTAATCTATAAATCTCGCCCATTGGTAAATCAAAGAGATGACTAATAAGTATATGTGCCCGTTATTATATCGGAATTAAGAGCATGTACAATATAATATCTGAGGTCCGATTCGATTATGTAGTCAGCAATAAATCGAATCACCTCTAAGTCGATCCTACTCAATACACACAAAGTGCACTAGTGTGATTCTATGGTCAAGATAAACCAATACCAAATCACACTACAACCATTCCGATGGTTTGTCCAAAGTCATCTCGGTTGTGAGCCTTTACTTATACTTTACAAGGAGTCGATAACATGATCTCCCGTGTGACACCACACACCATGTTATCTACAATGTAATGTATTAGACAATATTGCATAACCATGAAAATGCAAACAATGATCATGTGATTTTTATTTCAAAATAAAGATGTTCATACAAAAGATAGACTTTTCAGTATACATCCCTCCAAAAAACTACTTAAAGAACCATCCCTATGGCAGTCGATTGCTAGGGCAATTCCTGTAGTCAAACCCTAGTTGACTCAGGCCAGTCGACTGCCACATGGTACCAGTCGACTGACACACCTCAAACATGAGGTTTTAATCCAAGTATGGTTCCCCCATACTTGCTAGACCACACTTAGCCTAGACCTAAGCCTTCTAGCCACCTCCATCAGCCTCACGCCTCTCGGATCCCTCCAAGTCATCCATGACTTGTTAATCCATCGCGCTAGCCTTCAGGTGCTTCCATCGTCAATGTCACGCTAACGGTGTCTACACCTCCAAGGCACATTGGACTTACACCCCCAAGACTCCGCTTAGACTTTACGCCACCAATATCAAACCCCTTGGACTTCTTAAATGCCAAGACTCAAGCTTGGACTTCCCCTTGCCAACCCATGTTGGACTTTCCATGCCAAGACCCATGCCTGGACTTTTCATGCCAAGTATCCATGACTTGGACTTTACATTGCCAAGTCCCATGCCTAGACTTTTCATGCCAAGTACCCATGACTTGGACATTGCATTGCCAAGACCCATGCTTGAGCTTTCCCAAATGCCAAGTGTCCCACTTGGACTTTCCATGCCAAGTACCTAAGACTTGGACTTTCCCATGACAATTACATTGTCATATGTTTTTGTCGAACATCAAAACATCTCTCGAGCCAAGCTCGAGTCCAGGTCAATCGTGACCTAGGCTGATTGCACCAACAATGTATTGGCTCCTTAAATCTATAGGTACATGATATCTAGGGTAAGCCCTAAGCTAGTTCCATTAACATGAAAAGAAAAGTAAATAATAGAGTATATAAAAATATAAGTTGTCAATCCTACTCTATTATGCACATGCCCAATTTTCGTCTTAGTAGACTAAATTCGGCTTCGGGTAGTAGCTTGGTAAAAAGATCGGCTAGGTTTGACTTGGATTCTACGTATTCGAGTTGTATGGTTTCGATAGCTACATGTTCTCGAATAAAGTGGTGTTTGACCTCTATATGTTTAGTCCTAGACTGACATATAGGATTTTTGGTTAAGTTGATTGAGATAATATTATCTATGTGGGTTTTAATATTTTTGAAGTTTAAGTTAAAGTCTTGGAGAGTGTGCTTCATCCAAAGAAGCTGAGCCACACAATCACCCATTGCGACATATGAAGGGAGGGGAAACTTTGCTACCCACTTCAACCCGGTCGCTTGTTCATGGTGATCCCTTCTACGTCCCCGGATAAAAAATTTATCCTTGACAAGAGGGATTGCCCAAGCAACCTTGTCATCATTGTGCTATTCGATTAGAGTAGTCACTTGAACAAACTTGTTGTTCAAGCGACCAACCTCTATTCTACGAATAGCCGCGGAATAGATGATGTATGGATCGCCGGCTTTTGTGTTTATGTTCGGGGTCCAAGTATATTTATCCACAAAACAGAATATATATCATGCATATAATTGAAAAACAAGTATAAACATGTAACAAATGAAAATAGAGAATCGATATACCTCTTTATCTTCTATTGTATGACCTTCCTCCTTTCGGACGTCGTGTGGGCGACGATCTACCAAAAGTTGAAGCTCCTAGATCACCAATCTTCCTTTCTTGCTCGTTCCGAGCAAGAGGAAGAATAGAAACAAGACTCTTCTCCTTCGTTTAGCCAACCAACAAGCAACAAGGAAGTTACTTGCCGCCGGCTAACAAGGAGAAGGAGAAAGAATGGTTGCCGGCCAAAAGCTCCAAGGGAGGACCCTAAGCCTTGGTTCCACCGGCCAAGGAGAAGAGGAGAGCTAGGTTTGGACGCCAACCAAGAGGGGAGAGGGGTTGTATGGACGCCGGCCACCAATGGAGAAGAAGAAGACAAGGAAAGTATTTCCTTATTTGGTGCCGCCAAGCTCCAAACCCTAATCCTAGTTTCTTGCCGCCAAATCCAAACACCCTTGCTTCTCAAAATTGCTCTCCACTCCAACCCTAAAGCCTCCTTTTATAGAGTTTAGGGTTAAGCCTTGTTTTAATCTCCACCATTGGTTCTAGGGATTTAATCTCAACCGTCGGATCTAGAGATTTAATCTCAACCGTCGGATCTAGAGATTTAATCTCTACCTTTGGATCTAAAGTTTTGTTTCCATCCATTGGATCTAGGCTTCATGAGGTATTAATAGGCTATAATAGGGACCATGAGGAGGAGTTGGATCTTGGCCACCCAATGGATCAAGCCCACATAAAGTCCGATCCATTAATGATAATCCAATCCACTAAAGGATTATCATTGATCTATCTCACCAACCCCCATAAGTTAATATGGGCTCCATATATTATATGTACATTTTCTTCCCGTGTTTAAGATCTCGAATGTCCGTCGATTAATTAATTTACTGACCATTAATTAATCAACATCTAACTCCATGAGTAGTACCACTCAACCTTTTCATCATGCCGGACCAAGTCCACCTGCAAGGTTTACATGATGAATCTTATGAGCTCCTCAAGGGGACATCATCATCCTAATATATAGGACACGGTTTCCTCCTATAATCAACGACACACCATATAAATAATATCATTTCCCAACTTACCGAGCCTATCGATTTAATCTATAAATCTCGCCCATTGGTAAATCAAAGAAATGAATACTAAGTATTTGTGCCCGTTATTATATCGAGATTAAGAGTATGTACAATATAATATCCGAGGTCTGATTTGATTATGTAGTCAGCAATAAATCGAATCACCTCTAAGTCGGTCCTGCTCAATACACACAAAGTGTACTAGTGTGATTTTATGGTCAAGACAAACCAATACCAAATCACACTACAACCATTCCAATGGTTTGTCCAAAGCCATCTCGGTTGCCAACCTATACTTATACTTTACAAGGAACCGATAACATGATCTCCCGTGTGACCCCACACACCATGTTATCTACAATGTAATGTTTTAGACAATATGCATAACCATAAAAATATACAAACAATGATCATGTGATTGTTATTTCAAAATAAAGATGTTCATACAAAAGATAGACTTTTCAGTATACATCCCAACAATCTCCCACTTATACTAAAAGACTATGCTGTCCTCAAACTGCCATACATCTGATCTCCATTCCCTCCACATGCCTATCATAAGCTCTCGCCGGAAGGGCCTTAGTGAAAGGATCTGCCAGGTTATCCTCCGATGCAATCTTGGCCACAGCAACTTCTCCTCTCTTTATGATTTCTTATATCAGGTGTTACTTGCGCTCTATGTGTTTACTTGCCTTATGGGCTCGTGGTTCCTTCGAGTTTGTAACTGAACCACTATTATCACAATAAATTGTGGTAGTTCTGGGCAAATCAGGAATCACATCAAAGTCCATCAGGAAGTTCCTGAGCCACACAACTTCTTTGGCCGCCTCACAGGCTGCCACATACTCAGCTTCCATGGTGGAGTCCGCCATGCATTTCTGCTTGACACTCCTCCATACAATGGCTCCACCTCCCAAAGAAAACACAAAACCTGAGGTAGACTTACTATTATCCCTGTCTAATTGGAAGTAGGAATCTGTGTAACCCACAGGGAGTAATTGGTCTGCCTGGTAAACTAGCATATAATCTTTAGTCCTTCTCAGGTACTTCAATATATGCTTTACCACAGTCCAATGTCCCTTCCCTGGATTACTCTGATATCTGCTGACCATGCCCATGGCAAAGTAGATATCTGGTCTTGTACATAGCATCGCATACATGAGGCTTCCTACTGCCGAAGCATAAGGAACCGCCTTCATCTCCTCTATCTCCTTAGATGTTCTAGGACACATCTCCTTAGATAAAGGAACTCCATGTCTAAAAGGTAGAACACCCTTCTTGGAGTTCTGCATGCTAAAACGATCCATAATCGTGTCTATGTATGAAGCTTGGGATAAGCACAACATCCTTTTCATGCGATCCCTTATAACCTTGTTCCCAAGGATGTGTCTCACTTCTCCCAAGTCCTTCATATCAAACTGTTTGGACAACCATACCCTTACGTCCGATAACACCTTGATATTGTTTCCAATCAATAAAATATCATCTACGTATAGTACAAGAAATACCACTATGTTTCCATCACATCTCTTGTATACACAAGACTCATCCGGACTTTGAATAAATCCATAAGACTGGAATACCTCATCAAAGCGGATGTTCCAAGACCTTGATGCTTGTTTCAATCCATAAATGGACCGATTAAGCTTACATACAAGATGCTCTTTGCCCTTATCAATGAATCCCTCTGGTTGCTTCGTATAGATGTTTTCCTCAAGACTTCCATTAAGGAAAGCTGTCTTGACATCCATCTGCCACACCTTATAATCTATATGAGCTGCAATACATAAGAGAATCCGGATAGACTTATGCATGGCCACCGGCAAAAAGGTCTCCTCATAATCGATACCCTCTTTCTGAGTATACTCCTTCGCAACAAGCCTCGCTTTGAAGGTCTCAACCTTCCCGTCTATTCCTCTCTTTGTTTTGTAGATCCACTTGCATCCAATGGTTTTTACACCATCAGATGGTTCCACTAGCTCCCAGACCTGATTTGAATCCATAGATTCAATCTCAGTATTCATTGCACTTTGCCAAGATGCTGCATCTTTATCTTGGATTGCCTCGTCATATGTCCAGGGATCAAGTTCATGTTTGCCAGGGACCAAATCAGAAGATTCTCCCAAGAACATGAATCTATCAGGCTATCTCACAACCCTCCCACTACGATGAGATATCACCAGTGTATCCTCTGTGACACACGGTGCAGTGACTTGTGGTATATCCTCTTGTACCGGTAGTACTAAAGAAGTGACTTCCTCTTTTATTTCCTGTAGAACAATCATACTCATGGGCTTGTGGTTCATCACATAGTCTTCCTCTAGAAATCTGGCGTTCATGCTAACGATCACCCTCTGATCTCTAGGACTATAAAACAAACCACCTTTCGTTCCTCTAGAATAACCAACGAACATGCGTACCTCTGTACGAGGTTCCAACTTACCAGCATCCGCCTTCAACACATGTGCTGGACTCCCCCATATCTGAATATGTCTTAGACTAGGCTTTTGCCCAGTCCACAATTCTGTGGGAGTAGAAGGCACTGATTTAGATGGAACCAAGTTCAGAATGTACACCGCCATATCTAGAGCATATCCCTAGAATAAATCTGGCAACTCAGAATAACTCATCATCGATCTAACCATCTCCATAAGAGTCCTATTCATTCTCTCTACTACACCACTCTGCTGGAGTGTGCCAGGTGCAGACAATTGGGATTGAATCCCAGCCTCTGATAAGTAATTCCTAAACTCTCCCAAGAGGTACTCACCACCACGATCAGATCGTAGTGTCTTGATACTTTTACCTTGACATTTCTCCACATCAGCCTTGAATTCTTTGAACTTGTCAAAGCATTCAGACTTGCGGTGCATCAAGTAAATGTATCTATATCTCGAATAATCGTCTATAAAAGAGACGAAATACTCAAAACTACCTCTAGCCTGGATAGACATAGGACCACACAAATCAGAATGAACCAATTCTAACACATCTTTGGCTCTATACCCCTTGGCCTTAAAAGGCCTCTTGATCATTTTACCCTCCAAGCAAGATTCGCAGGTTGGGAAATCTTCCACAACTAATGAACCCAGAGGTCCATCAGCTATCAACCTTAGAATTCTGCTTAGGTTAATATGACCAAGCCTAAGATGCCAAAGATATGTTTGGTTCATCTTCGAAGGTTCTTTTCTCTTATTGGAATTAGAAGATGAGTTATTTACTTCTATTTGCATCGTGGGAGCTTTTGGTTCAAGTGTGTATAAATTTCCTATCAATGCACCCGAACAGATAATGTCCCTATTCCTTTTTATAAAAACTCTGTCATTAAAAGAAATAGAATATCCATCCATAAACAATTTAGAAACCGAAATTAAATTCATTCTAAATAAAGGTACATAAAGCCAATTCTTAAGAACCAAAACTTTATTTTTCTCAAAAGATAAATAAACGTCTCCCACTGCAACAGCCGCCACCTTCGTGGCATCTCCCAAGTATACGGTAATCTCCCCCTAAGCCAGTCATCTGGTTTCCTAGAATCCCTACAAAGTATTGCAGACATGATCAGTGGCTCCCGTATCTACACACCAAGTGCCAGTAGATAACTCCGCTAAAAATGTTTCAACGACTAGACCTAAACATATACCTTTGTTCTGCTTGCGGTTGGGGCAGTCCTTCTTCCAGTGTCCAGTCTGCTTGCTAGTGAAGCACTTGTCTTTCGGCTTCTTCACTCCTACCTGAGATCCTCCTGTCGCCTTTGCCCCAGCTTGTTTCTTCTTCTTCTTGCCTTTCGGCTTAGAAGTAGAAACCTTTTGGGTAACAATGGTCTGCGCCTGAGTACTCTGACGAAATAGCCCCTCTGCCGCCTGGAGTTCTGTCAGAAGCTCCGCCAACGAATACAACCTTTTATTCATGTTGTAGTTCAGGAAAAACTGCTCAAAACTTTTAGGTAGAGACTGAAGAATGATATCAACATGGGTTTCCCCATCGATCTCAGCTCTGAGGACTTTCAACTCATTCAAATGAGCCATCATCTTGAGAACATGATCCCTCACGGGTGTTCCCTCGATCATGGTGGTCGTCATCAAGTTTCTCATGGCTTCCTACCTAGCAGCCTGATTCTGGTGTCCAAAAAGCTCTTTGAGATTGAGCATCATGTCATAAGCAATGGGCATGGCTTGATGCTGATGTTACAGTATATTTGACATAGATGCCAAAATGTAACATTGCGTCATCTCACTTCTTATAACTCTCCTCCTTTTCTCCAGAATCATCCACAGGCTTAGAAGGACACTCTTCGAAGAGTACATATTTGTACTCCTCAACAGTCAAGACAATGTCAAGATTCCTCTTCCAATCAACATAATTGGGTCCAGTAAGTTTATTTTCTTTCAGTATCACAGTAAGCGGGTTGAAAGTCATTTTGAAAAACCTAAGAATCACATAGATCAAAACATTAGATTTCAAAAAATTATTGATTCCTCAAACAATAAAATTTTAAAATCAACCAACACCTCAAAACACCGAGAATATCGTATGCTACGATAGTGTGGACGTATACGAATTCTATATTTGTAAGAGGAGGTTTTACCCATTAATTTTACTATCTTGTCAACCTAACTTTTTGACAAATAAAATTAATAGTTGGTTCCTCTTCAGCCCTACAAATAAAAGCAGTGACTCCGATGGGGAGGATACTCCTATTTGCATCTAAGTGTTCACCATTACTTGGTACCAAGGTAATTATCTCGGGTTATGTGCCTTCCGATGGGGAAGTACACACGCTTCTTAATAATTTTCTATAACCATATTCGACCCTGTGACCCACAAAAAAACTCATCCGATGGGGAGGATGACACTCAAAGCCGACGCGCAAGTTTGTTTGCATCACATGTCAAATCGTAATGGAGGCTGTGGGAATTTATAAAATTATCCCTCTCCCACTTAGTGATTTAAAATTGAGGAAGTTTCCTAGCCTACGACATGCATATCAAACAAGAAGCAATAAATATGAAAAAAATATTTTCCAACTATTATGGCTTTTGTCTCTAATATGCCTCCCGTCGTATCGCCATCTCATCCGCTCCTCCCTACGCCATGTACAAGCCATCCGGAGATCCGAGCTGAGAAAAACTATTTTAATTTACATCCATCGATCCTATACTCCACGAAGGAGTGTACATGAAATCTAGATCGAAAGTAAACTAAAATAAAAGGAGTCGCTAAACAATGTCATACTTAATTACAAAAATTAAATACTAGCCTCGTCAACCCCGAGGATTCAAATAATATACAATTACACACATACAATCACATACACACATATGACCATAATAGTTGGATCCTATGCCTGCAACCAAAAAGTTAACCTACGCACATCCTACTATTATCCGGCACATATAATATATGAAAAGTGCATAAAAGTAACCAAATCCTAAACACACAAAACCGAAAACTGTGGCTTTGATACCACTTGAAGGTAGGAAACTTCGCTTCCCACTTCAACTCGGTCGCTTGTTCATGGCGATCCCGTCTACGTCCCCGGATAAAAAAAATTAATCCTAGACAAAGAGGGATTACCCAAGCAATTGTTTCATCGTCGTGCTATTCGATTAGAGTGGTCACTTGAACAAACTTGTTGTTCAAGAAACCAACCTCTATTCTACGATTAGCCGCGGAATAGACGATGTACGGATCGCCAGTTTTTGTATTCGTATTCGGGGTCCAAGTAAATTAGCCACATAACAAAAACATACAACATACAAAGAAACAAAAGGAAAGAAAAACAAGATTTATACCTCTTGTTTACCTCATGGTCTTCAATCGTATGTCCTATCCTCCTCTTGGACATTGTGTGGGCAATGATCCTCCAAGAGATGAAGCCTCCTAGCTCACAATCTTCCTTTCCTTGCTCGCTCCGAACAAAAGGAAGTATAGAAACAAAACTCTTCTCCTACTTAGGACCAACCATCAAGCTCCAAACTAGATGTTTGCCGCCGGCCCAAAGAGAGGAGTAGGGAGTATAGGTGCCGACCAAAAGCTCCAAAGGAAGAAGACCTAGTTCATTTAGCTGTCGTTGGACGGTGCGAGTGACCGAGTCGTCGGTGTCACAACCAGGATTCCTCTTGTTGTGTCATAAGACACTTGATTGAGGAGTTGGGTAAATTAATTGTGTAGATGTTGCTATTTCTAGTTCATTTAAGTATTGTTTTAGAGGCTTCATTTGTTTTAATTAAGCATTCATTTTCTAAGAATATAACCTTATAGTTGTTATCACACAATTGGCTTACACTAACTAAATTATATTGAAAATCTTTGATTAATAAAACATTATGAATTATGAAATTAGAAATTAGTTCAATATCACCTAATCTGATGATTTTGATCTTGTCGTTGTTTCCGAAAGCTACCGATCCTTGTCGTTTGAATCTAAGCTTTGAAAATTTAAGTTGGTCTCCGGTCATACGTCAGAAGCACCCATTGTCCAACATCCATTGATCCTACACACAAGGTAGTTGGATCGGATATTGGAATTTAAGGGTTGGTTGAAAATTATTAGTCCTAGATCATCTCACCCATTTCTACATGATCAAACACGTTATCCTTATGTGTTCTTGTGAGATGACTTCAATTTTAGATGAATTGAAACTAGTCAACCTTGGGTTAGATTCAAATTTAACCCTAAGCTCATCAAGTCACCTTTTCAAGAAATTGACTTCCAAGTCATGGCGAGGCACAAAGGCCTTCTTTGATCGGAACAACGACCACTTCCTTAGACAAAGCCAAGTTCGAGAAAATAGTAACTTGATTCACCTAAGATCACTTCCTGGTCTAACTAGTAAAGGATATGGCGAGGTAGCTTCAGCTAGTTCCACTTAGTCGAGTGCACCGAGCTAGATACGTCTTATCTAACTCGGCCACACAAGACTTCACTTTCCTAGCGTACTATCATCTCACCACGTCCTAGTACTATATTGTCAAGAATTGACAAGTTATAGTTCCTATCTAACCATTCTAAAAATAAAAAGAAAAAGACCTAAGCATGCAAATTCTAAGTAATAGCACAAGCAAATTTTGTACTAGCTCCCCCTGGACCATTGAATCGATTCGGTCTTTCCATATAGTGGATTTGGTCCTTGGGAACCCAGTACTTGTTAGATCCTAATTGAGAAATAAAAATGGTTTTAGGGACCCATGCTTGGACATGTTTTTTATTTCTACTTACAATTGACATATACGACTTGTTAGTCGTATTTGAGCTAAACCCAAGCCCGACCTTGTTGTACACGGCCATTTGCGATCCAAGTAAAAAGTCAAGTCCCTTGAATCCCAAAGTGAACCTTTCCAATGTATGCCTAAGGTCTTCAACTTGACTTTTCAAAAGTGAGTTCTCAACTTCGAGCTTTTCAACTCGAGTTGAGTCCTCCTCTTGAACGTGACTAGTCGAAGAGGTTAGGGAGACCTTGTGTTTAAGGAGTTTAACCTCCTCAACTAAGGTCTCGACCTTGGACTCGGACTTAGCTAACTTTCTAGTTAATAATTTAATTGCATTGTATAAAGTGCTAAGCAAATATCGACTTACCTTAAGTGACTCTTTTGAACGGGATGTGTATCTGTGGCTTGTCTTGAATAGCGACTCATCGTCGAACTCGAACTCGAACTCTTCCTCAGGTTTGGAGTCTTGCTCGGGCTCGGTCGACTTGGACATGAAGATGAGATCGTCTTCTTCCTCCTCCGACAATTTTTCCCAAGTAGCGTTAAGCGCTTTCTTGGGTGCTTTGTTCTTTAGTTTCGGACACTCCAACTTGATGTGCCTGAACCTGTTACATTCAAAACATGTCAAATTCGAATTAGACTTAGATTTAGTTTTACCTTGATTGACGGGTCATTTTCGGCTCTTGATCATCTTCCGAACTAGATTTACTAGTTCGGTTTCCATTTTGGGATCTACCTCCGACTCATACTCGTACTCGTCCTCTTCCTTCGGGGGTGGTTTGCTCGCGGCCTTCTTCTTCGAACCTGCAATTAAGGTAATAGCTTTCTCGGCCCGGACCACATTAGTTTGTTCATAAAGTTCATACTCATAAAATAACTCATCTAATCTATGTTTAGAAAGATCCTTAGAAAGCTTGTAGGCATCGACCATGGATGCCCACAAGGTGGTCCTAGGAAAAGAGTTTAAGGCATACCTTATGAGGTCTCGATTCTCAACCTTTTGTCCGATGGCATGCAAGCTATTGACGATGTCTTGAATATGAGCATGCAATTGTGTCACTGTCTCGTGTTCCTGCATCTTAAGGTTATACAACTTATTGAAAAGCAAGTCACGTTTACATACCTTCGCGTCCTCAGTTCCTTCATGTAGCTCTACGAGTTTAGTTCATAGATCTTTCGCGCTAATGAAGGGGCCTACGCGGTTTAACTCCTCTTTGGACAAGTCACATTGAAGGATTTGGGTCGCCTTAGCGTCGGCTTCCACTTGTCTTTTTCATGGCATTAGTCCATTGATCATAATCCAATGATTCACCCACTTCATTAGTAGAAAGCGTGAATCTGGTTTGGATTATGATCAACATCTCAATTTGGGTTTTTAGGAAGCACTCCATCCGACCCTTCCAATAACGGAAGTCGTCTCCATTGTAAAACGGAGGTCGGATGGTGCTAAACCCTTTGAGATGGGTCATTTAGACAAAAGAAAGAAAACAAGTACCTCACAAAACAAAAACAATCGAAATGTACCAAGACTTTCGTCTTGGATTAGTAGTGCGGGAGAATGGATTTAAACGAAAAAAAAACTCGTAAAACAAAAATAAAAAGAAAAAAACTTGTAAAAATTGCTATATTGGTGGTTTCACCAAATCATAGCGCCCCCGGCTCTAATACCAATTGTTGGATCGATTTGAGCGCTAGAGGGGGGGGTGAATAGCACACGTGAAAACTTTTCGTTCGTTCAATAAAAAATACGAGCATTAAAGAAATGTACAACGAAAACTAAAAAACACTATTTCTTTTTTACTTGGTTCACAACCTTCAATTGCTAATCCAAGGCTCTAACGGTCCTAGATCGTGTACGGAGGGCAATCCATTAAAATACTCCTCCTCGTTAGAGATAAGAGTGAACGATTACAAGGAAATAATAAAACTCAAGGTAGAGGGACACTCCCCCTCTCCTTGTTACGATTAAAGCTCCGAAAAAAAAAAGAATGCACAATTAAGACTCTAAATAAAGATGTTTATACCGATGACGAAGAAGATCTTTAGCTAAGGTTGAGTCGTCGTCATTCCGGCGACACTTTGGCGTAGTAGAGTCGTCGTAGGAGAGCAGCGTTGTGGGAGCATTTTGGAGCACTTGGAATGATGGAAAAGGGGTGGAGAACCCCCTACTTTTATAGCCTTGTGAAACCCTAATCATTAAGATGAGGTTTCATGAGGTGATGTCACCTAGCCCTTGAGAAATGGTGATATGCTTTGACTCTCCTCGAGGCTGATCCTTGACCGGTGATCGATCAACCCTATCACATCTGGCTGGCATCGATCCAACTAATACAAGGGCATCGATCGATGGCGGGGTTTCTAGCCGATGAAGAGTTAGCTCGAAAATGCAGTTAGTATAAGTAAGCTCGATGGTCATTTACCATCCGATCTCGACTTAGACCTTCCATGGGAAGTCTTGGTCGGATCGACGCCTAAGGATGTCCCCGTACGGAGGACACGACCTTACTTATGTTAGTGGCTATAAGATCCACATATTTCCATAATGGTATGATATTGTCCACTTTGGGCCCAAGCCCTCATGGTTTTATTTTTGGGCTTTACCCAAAATGCCTCATACTAATGGAGATATCTTTTCATATTATAAGCACATGATCTTTTCCATGTCTTACCAATGTGAGACTTTGATTGTATTCCCAATACTCCAACAATCCCTCCCTTAAACGAAGGACCACATTGACCCCACCCCCCCCCCCTCAAGGCTATCCGTCCTCGAAGGACATTCTCTGCTTGATGTCCGATCCTCAACCCACCAGGACTTCCTACTAACTGTCTGGTCCTCCTGATCCATCTGGACTTCTTGCTAGTTGTCTAGCCCAACTGGACTTCTTGCTAGTTGTCTAGCCCAACTGGCATATTGGAAAATTCCATAATAGTTGAAAAATATTTTTCTTTTCATATTTATTGCTTATTGTTTGATATGCATGTCGTAGGCTAGAAAATTCTTCAATTTTAAATTACTAAGTGGGAGAGGGATATTTTTATAAATTCCCACGGCCTCCATTACGATTTGACATGGGATGCAAGCTAAATTGTGCGTCGGCTCTGAGTGCCTTCCTCCCCATCGGATGAGTTTTTTTGCAGATCACAAGGTCGAATATGGTTATAGAAAATTATTAAGGAGTGTGTGTACTTCCCCATCGGAAGGCACATAACTCGAGATAATTACCTTGGTACCGAGTAATGGTGAACACTTAGATACAAATATAAGTATCCTCCCCATCGGAGTCACTGCTTTTATTTGTAGGGCCGAAGAGAAACCAACTATTAATTTTATTTGTCAAAAAGTTAGGTTGACAAGATAGTAAAATTAAGGGGTAAAACCTCCTCTTACAAATGTAGAATTCGTATACGTCCACACGATCATAGCATACAATATTCTCGGTGTTTTGAGGTATTGGTTGATTTTAAAATTTTATTGTTTGAGGAATCAATAATTTTTTGAAATATAATGTTTTGATCTATGTGATTCTTAGGTTTTCTTTCAAAATGACTTTCAACCCGCTTGCTGTGATACTGAAAGAAAATAAACTTACTAGACCCAACTATGTTGATTGGAAGAGGAATCTTGACATTGTCTTGACTGCTAAGGAATACAAATATGTACTCCTCGAAGAGTGCCCTCCTAATCCTACGGATGATTCTGGGGAAAAGGAGAAGGAGAGTTATAAGAAGTGGATCAAGGCCGATGAGATGGCGCGGTGTTACATTTTGGCATCTATGTCAAATGTACTGCAACATCAGCATCAAGCCATGCCCACTGCTTATGACATGATGCTCAATCTCAAAGAGCTTTTCGGACACCAGAATAGAGCTGCAAGGAAGGAAGCCATAAGGAACTTGATGACGACCACCATGATCGAGGGAACACCCGTAAGGGATCATGTTCTTAAGATGATGGCTCATTTAAATGAGTTGGAAGTCCTCAGAGCTGAGATCGATGGGGAAACCCAGGTCGATATCATTCTTCAGTCTCTACCTAAAAGTTTTGAGCAGTTTCGCCTGAACTACAACGTGAATAAGAGGTTGTATTCGTTGGAAGAGCTTCTGACAGAACTCCAGGCAGTATTTCGTCAGAGTGCTCAGGCGCATGCCATGGTCACCCAAAAGGTTTCTACTTCTAAGCTGAAAGGCAAGAAGAAGAAGAAACAAGCTGGGGCAAAGGCGATGGAAGGAACTCAGGGAGGAGTGAAGAAGTCGAAAGGCAAGTGCTTCACTTGTAAGCAGACTGGACACTGGAAGAAGGACTGCCCCAACCGCAAGCAGAACAAAGGTATATCTTTTGGTCTAGTCGTTGAAACATATTTAGTGGTGTTATCTACCAGCACTTGGTGTGTAGATATGGTATCCACTGATCATGTCTGCAATACTTTGCAGGGGTTCCAGGAAATCAGACAACTGGCTGAGGGGGAGATTACCGTATACTTGGACGATGCCATGAAGGTGGCGGCTGTTGCAGTGGGAGATGTTTATTTATCTTTTGAGAAAAATAAAGTTTTGGTTCTTAAGAATTGCCTTTTATGTATATTTATTTAGAAAGAATTTAATTTTGGTTTCTAAATTGTTTATGGATGGATATTCTATTTCTTTTAATGACAGAGTTGTTATAAAAAGGAATAGGGACATTATCTGTTCGGGTGCATTGATAGGAAATTTATACACACTTGAACCAAAAGCTCCTACGATGCAAATTGAAATTAATAACTCATCTTCTAATTTCAATAAGAGAAAAGAACCTTCAAAGATGAACCAAACATATCTTTGGCATCTAAGACTTGGTCATATTAACCTGAGCAGAATTCAAAGGTTGATAGCTGATGGACCTTTGGGCTCATTAGTGGTGGAAGATTTCCCAACCTGCGAATCTTGCTTGGAGGGTAAAATGACCAAGAAGTCTTTTAAGGCCAAGGGGTATAGAGCAAAAGATGTGTTAGAATTGGTTCATTCTGATTTGTGTGGTCCTATGTCTATCCAGGCTAGAGGTGGTTTTGAGTATTTCGTCTCTTTTATAGATGATTATTCGAGATATGGATACATTTACTTGATGCGCTGCAAGTCTAAATGCTTTGACAAGTTCAAAGAATTCAAGGTTGATGCGGAGAAACGTCAAGGAAAAAGTATCAAGACACTACGATCTGATCGTGGTGGTGAGTACCTCTTGGGAGAGTTTAGGAATTACTTATCAAAGGCTGGAATTCAATCCCAATTGTCTGCACCTAGCACACCCCAGCAGAATGGTGTAGTAGAGCGAAGGAATATGACTCTTATGGAGATGGTTAGATCGATGATGAGTTATTCTGAGTTGCCAGATTCGTTCTGGTGATATGCTCTAGATACGACAATGTATATTCTGAACTTAGTCCCATCTAAATCAGTGCCTTCTACTCCCACAAAATTGTGGACTGGGCGAAAGCCTAGTCTAAGACATATTCGGATCTGGGGGAGTCCAGCACATGTGCTGAAGGCGGATGCTGGTAAGTTGGAACCTCGTACAGAAGTACGCATGTTCGTTGGCTATCCTAGGGGAACAAAAGGTGGTTTGTTTTATAGTCCTAGAGATCATAAGGTGATCGTTAGCACGAACGTCAGATTTCTAGAGGAAGACTATGTGATGAACCATAAGCCCATGAGTAAGATTGTTCTGGAGAAATTAAAGGGGGAAGTCGCTTCTTCAGTACCACCTATACAAGAGGATATACCACAAGTCACTGCACCGCGTGTCACAGAGGATACACAGGTGATATCTCGTCGTAGTGGGAGGGTTGTGAGACAACCTGATAGATTCATGTTCTTGGGAGAATCTTCTGATTTGGTCCCTGGCAAATATGAACCTGATCCCTGGGCATATGACGAGGCAATCCAAGATAAAGATGTGGTATCTTGGCAAAGTGCAATGAATACTGAGATTGAATCTATGGATTCGAATCAGGTCTGGGAGCTAGTAGAACCACCCGATGGTGTAAAAATCATTGGATGCAAGTGGATCTACAAAAGAAAGAGAGGAATAGACGGGAAGGTTGAGACCTTCAAAGCGAGGCTTGTTGCGAAGGGGTATACTCAGAAAGAGGGTATCGATTATGAGGAGACCTTTTCGTCGGTTGTCATGCTTAAGTCTATCCGGATTCTCTTATGCATTGCAGCTCATATGGATTATGAGGTGTGGCAGATGGATGTCAAGACATCTTTCCTTAATGGAAGTCTTGAGGAAAACATCTATATGAAGCAACCAGAGGGATTCATTGCGAAGGGCAAAGAGCATCTTGTATGTAAGCTTAATCGGTCCATTTATGGATTGAAGCAAGCTTCGAGGTCTTGGAACATCCGCTTTGATGAGGTAATCCAGTCTTATGGATTTATTCAAAGTCCGGATGAGTCTTGTGTATACAAGAGATGTGACGGAAACGTAGTGGTATTTCTTGCACTATACGTAGATGACATTTTGTTAATTGGCAACAATGTCAAGGTGTTATCGGACGTAAGGGTATGGTTGTCCAAACAATTTGATATGAAGGACTTGGGAGAAGTGGGACACATCCTTGGGATCAAGGTTATAAGGGATCGCAGGAAAAGGATGTTGTTCTTATCTCAAGCTTCATACATAGACACAATTATGGATCGTTTTAGCATGCAAAACTCCAAGAAGGGTTTTCTACCTTTTAGGCATGGAGTTCCTTTATCTAAGGAGATGTGTCCTAGAACATCTGAGGAGATAGAGGAGATGAAGGCGGTTCCTTATGTTAGTGCTTATAAGCTCCACATATCTCCACAATGGTATGATATTGTCCACTTTGGGTCTAAGCCCTCATGGTTTTATTTTTGGGCTTTACCCAAAAGGCCTCATACCAATGGAGATATCTTTTTTCTTATAAGCACATGATCTTTTCCATGTCTTACCAATGTGGGACTTTGATTGTATTCCTCATACTCCCAACAATCCCCCCCTCAAACGAAGGACCACATTGGGCCCCCCCTCAAGCCTATCCCTCCTCGAAGGATTTTCTCTGCTTGATGTCCGATCTTCAACCCACCAGAACTTCCTGCCAGTTGTTCGGTCCCCCCGACCCAACTAGACTTCCTTCCTGATGTCTGGTTCTCTTGATCCGGACGTGAGAGCTCAACTTCCTTCGTTCGAGGTTCATGGCTTGACATGGACCATGGCTCTGATACCAATTGTTAGTGCTTATAAGCTCCACATATCTCCACAATGGTATGATATTGTCCACTTTGGGTCTAAGCCCTCATGGTTTTATTTTTGGGCTTTACCCAAAAGGCCTCATACCAATGGAGATATCTTTTTTCTTATAAGCACATGATCTTTTCCATGTCTTACCAATGTGGGACTTTGATTGTATTCCTCATACTCCCAACACCTTATGCTTCGGCAGTAGGAAGCCTCATGTATGCGATGCTATGTACGAGACCAGATATCTGCTTTATCGTGGGCATGGTCAGCAGATATCAGAGTAATCTAGGACAGGGACATTGCACAGTGGTAAAGCATATATTGAAGTACTTGTTAGTAATATATGAGAGATGTCCTAAGGCAATCACCTTATGTATGAACCATTTATATGATAAATGAAGATTCACTATTTGAGTATACATGTTTTATGTATTTGATTGGATCTTAAACTCATTTACTGAATGTCCAAGATACGATTCACAGCATGAGAGAATTTGTGATTGGATCACAACTAGTGAGTATCTCTACATGTGTAATTGTGATGTATCGGAATTATCCCTAGTCGATGAATTGATGGATTTGGACACCATCAATTACATCGAGACTAGCACGAGGTATACTCCTTGGTGTATCCAAGCGGTGATTCTCAGCGGTGGAGACATAGTGATGTCGGAGTTAATCGTGGATGCTAGTTATGGTAACTAGTTCATTGGAGTGACCAATAGTAAGACTTCATATGGTTCTCTGCATATATAGATATGTCAATGAAGTTCTTCTTGTGGCTTAAGTGCGATGTTCCTTTGACTTGCGGTATTCAAGTCATCTTGATCATGGAGACTTATGCTTTGACATCTTAAGCAAACATCTCAGGAGATGTGGACCGAGATGATTGGGTATAAGTCGAGTGATCGAAGGTGTTTGAATAGCCTATAAAGGATTCACCACTCCTTGCGAGGAGATGTATACCCATGGCCTCGTCGGATTGTTACTAAAGTCTTTGGCCAAAGCATTACATGTTTAGAGTAAAGTACTCTTGATACATGTGGAGTAACTAGAATCCGTGGGACGAGGAAATGATACTTGGGCTAGGTGTGGCGTAGTCGACCTAGTGAGGTGACACAATAGACCATGTCTGAACCAAGTGGGTATAAGATGAGTGAAGGGAATGGGACACGATTCATTCGAGCTCTTGAAGGGTTTGAGAAATAGTTACGGATCAGCGTTGATCTTTTCGGTTAATTGGGAATCATGATGTACTACTAGGTGCCACTCATGATCGTTCTATAATTAATGGTTAATTATAGATGACCAACATAAGCCGAGAACCTATTTGGTCACACGCACAACGAGCGTAATCCAAAGGATTTAAAACGAGCTTGAGAATGGGATTCTCAGACCGAGAGAAACTAGGTTTGGTTGGACTAAACATAAAGCGAGCATGAAATTGTTTGATCGCAATGGAGCGTGGATGGGCCGTGTCTTATGAAGACATAATGGATGGACCAAAATGGTTTGGTTCTAATCCAATGGATGAGAATAAACCAAAGGGTTTGGTTTATATTAAGCGAATGAACCAAAGGTTGGTTGATTCGTTTTAACTTAAAATAAACCATCATGGTTTGGTTTATTTTAACTTATCTTAATGGAGCGGGTTAACGGGCTTTATGGATATGATCCATTAACCATTAAGAGAATTAGTTCTCTATAAAATAGGGCTTAAACCCTAATCCAAAACCCTAATCTATTTTGGCCGCCCAACCTAGTTGCCGCCCACCCCTTGTTGGTGATTTCGGCGCCCTACTACAAGCTTCCGCCGGCCAGCTTTGTGCCGCCGTCCAAGACCCTTGCCGGCGTCCAAGCTCCAGCCGGTGAACCTCCGGCGACCCTCCGGTGATCTCCTATAGGTTCGGCATCAAGGTGAGCTTTTTCTCTCCTTGTTTTGGCCGGCGCCTACTCCTCCACCAAGCTGTCCAGTTTTCTGGACAGCTTCTCCTCCTCTCGTCGGAGCATCGTTTGGACGACGGTTAGTGCTCCGACAGCGGCTAACTTACCGGGGATTTGATCTCCGGTAATCCTCTGAGGTGGGGGACGAAGGATTCGTCAAACGGTTGACGAATACCTCTCCGGAGAAGCGAGTTTTGAGAACTCGTTTTAGGATCCGAATTTGGATTCGGATCGTGATCATCTCTCGATCACGTCGTCTTCAACACGAGGCTAGTAACCCGTACGAAGACAAAGCTCGTGACTTAGCGAAGTCATCCCGAGGAGCTCGGCGTGGATACGGATAGAGACGATTCTTACGAGGATCGTTCCGGTTGATGTCGTTCCCGCTACACGTCATACGAAAGGTATAACGTAGATAATTTTCTTTTATTGCAAATTTTAATTTACGGTTATGTCTACACTTGTTGTAATATGCATGCGTGTGTTGTGTGTGTTGTAATAAATATAGATTTATTATTTTTAATTGCTTCCGCTGTGCTCATGTTTACGAAACATGATCGAACACACACACGCCGCGGTGCCGGAAACCCAACAGTGGTATCAGAGCCCAGGTTGTGTTTCGACATAATCGTAAAAATGGTTTTGTGATAGTCATAATGTATTTCTGGAAATTTTCTAAATTTTGGAAATTTAGAAGTATTTATGGAAATTTTTCAATTTTGGAAAGTCTAGAAGTATTTATGGAAATCTTCCACTTTTGGAAAGTTGGAAGTATTTATGGAAATTGATATTTTCCATAAATAAAATATTTGATTAGATTCTGGAAATTTGTTTCCTAATTTAATCATGATTTGATTTGGGAAATCAAATCTTAAAATATTTTATTTCCATAAGTAGTTTTAATGATTTAGGAAATTGGTTTCCTAAATAGATTTTCCTTAATCAAATAATTCCATGAATAAAATATGTGATTAGATTTGGAAATTTGTTTCCTAATTTAATTATGATTTGATTTGGAGAATCAAATCTTAAACATATTTTATTTCCATAAATAGTTATGACATATAAGGAAATATATACATGACATAATTGTATGCCATGTAATTGCATTAGATGCATAACATTATGCCATGCGTGTCGTGACATGTAGATGTATACCATGTATGCCATGCCATGTAGATAATAGTTATTTGCATGCAAAGAGGATGAGACATAAAAACCCTAACTCAATATTAAAGCCTACACCTTCCATTAATATGGTTAGAACCAGAGTTCTGTTTCCTGTTTGGGTTGTTGGACTCACTCCAAGCCCGGCTCGAACCTAAACATGTTCAAATCATTGGAATAGTTTAACTCTAATATGGTAAGAGTCAGAGGTCAATCGTTAGTTTGGGTTGTTGGACTCACTCCATGCCTGGCTAATTGGTTGAATGCGCTCTAACCATATTAAAACTATTTCGCGATTAATGGGTCGGCTTTAACTTGGAGCATCGATTTGTTGGACTCACTCCAAGGTCGATGTGAAGAGAGGTGAAGTTGGGTGCTATGCATATGATGCATACTTGTTAATGTGTTAACAACCCAATGTATGTGTAAACATTCAATTAGTTGATAGCACATTGTGATAGTTACATATACATGATATGTAATCGGTATACTTGATACCCACCATCATAGCTAAGAATGGCTTGTTGGACTCACTCCAAGGTTGTTCTTATCTATGATGGATATCAGCCCATTCGGAGAAGGACCTACGATCTCCCGAAGTGATTTTAAGGGTTTTTTGAAATTCGAAAAATGAATGGGATTTATAAATGTATATTGATGCATTTTAAAATCATTTTCTCATATATGCTCGTTTTGTATTTTTAGGTCAATAAATTGATCATGACGTCTTTGAATTTGCGCACTATTTTGGATTCGAACAAACTGACTGGGCCTAACTTCCTGGACTGGCTTAGAAACCTGAGAATTGTTCTCAAGGCGGAAAAGCTTGCATATGTCCTTGAAGAGCCTCTTCCTGACCGTCCTAAGGACGATGCAACTCCAGACCAAATGTTGGTCTATCAGAAACATGTGGCAGATTCTGAGCTGGCGAGTTGCATCATGCTAGCGGCGATGGTACCTGAGCTGCAAAAGCAGCATGAGCATATGGATGCTAATACTATGGTCTTCCATCTTCATGAGCTGTTCGATGAGCAAGCGAGATCCGAAAGGTTCGAGGTCTCTAGGCTCCTCTTCACTACGAAGATGCAAGAAGGTTCGTCTGTAGTGCAGTTTGTGCTAAAGATGAATGGGTACATCGAGCGGCTAGCTACCCTCGGTTTTGTGATGGATCATGAGTTAAGTATTGACTTAATTCTGCATTGTTTGCCCAAGAGCTTCTCGCAATTTGTGATGAACTATCGGATGAACAAATTGGAATCCACCATTCCCGAGCTCCTTAATATGCTGAAGACTGTGGAGCCTTCTGTAAAGCATGAGGAGAAGGCGGTTCTGTTAGTTGATTCCTCAAATAAAGGTTCTAAGAGGAAGGCAAAAGAACAGAAGAAAGGAAAGAAAAAGGCAAAGAAGGCGGAACCAGCGCAAAAGGGCACTTGCCATCACTGTGGCAAGGAAGGCCACTGGCGAAGAAACTGCAAGACTTATCTTGAGTCCATGAAGAAGAAGAAGGCATCCGATGCCCCATCCTCTTCAGGTATCTTCATTATTGATTGTCATTCTATTTCCTTAGACACTTGGGTATTGGATACTGGGTGTAGCTCACATATATGTAATGACATACAGGGGCTAAGGAATAGAAGAAGACTTGTCAGAGGGGAGTCAAATTTGCGAGTTGGCAATGGAGCAAAGGTTGCTGAAGCTCCCTAGTGGACTAGTCTTGGAACTGGACAATTGCTATTATGTTCCTTCTCTAATAAAGAACATTGTTTCTATTTCCTGCTTAAATAGAAATGGTTTCCATTTAACGTTTAGTAACAATTGTTGTTATATAACTTTGAATGGCGTACTTTATGGAACTGGAACTTTGAGTAATGGCATTTATACGTTGGACGTATCCAGTGACATCTTCAATATCGAAGCGAGCAACACGCGTGCTCAAAAGGATAATCAAATAGACTCCTATATGTGGCATTGTCGTCTTGGCCATATAAGCAAGAAATGCATGTCCGAATTACACCGATGTGGAATTCTGGAATCGTTTGAATTGGATTCATACAATACATGCGAATCATGCTTAAAAGGCAAGATGACTAAGTTACCTTTTACTGGAAAAGGTGAACGAGTGGGAGAGTTACTAGGTCTAGTACATACTGATGTATGTGGACCTATGTCAACTCAAGCTTTAGGAGGCTATAACTACTTCATTACCTTCACCGATGATCACTCACGGTTTGGGTATGTGTTCTTGATGAAACACAAGTCTGAAGCCTTTGAAAGGTTCAAAGAATTCAGAAATGAAGTAGAGAAACAACATGACAAAAGTATTAAAATACTTCGATCAGATCGAGGTGGTGAATACTTAAGTCAAGAGTTTCTTGATTATCTAAGAGACAATGGCATATTGTCTCAATGGACTCCGCCCTATACACCACAGCATAATGGTGTATCTGAGAGGCGTAACCGGACCTTGTTGGACATGGTCAGGTCAATGATGAATCATGCGACTCTTCCCAAGTCCTTTTGGGGTTATGCACTTCAGACAGCTGTTTACTTGTTAAACAGAATGCCTACCAAGGTAGTCTCTACTACTCCATATGAGATATGGGCTAGTAAGAAACCTCATGTATCTTACTTGAAGATATGGGGTTGTCTTGCTTATGTGAAGCTGGTTTGTATCGAGACAAATGGATGCTAAGTCGATAAATGTCTATTTATTGGATACCCTAAGGAAACAAGGGGTTACCAATTCTATCATCCTCTGGAACAAAAGGTGTTTGTTTCAAGGCATGCTGTGTTTCTAGAGAAAGAGTTTCTCTTGCAAGAAAACAGTGGGAGTGTCGTCGAGCTTGAGGAGGCTCGAGAGACTCAAATAGACATTGATGAGATACCTGGTGAAGCACAACAGCCGACAACTCATAGTGATGAGCAATCGGCTGGACCTATTGTAACACCACATCTTCGTAGATCAGGTAGAACACGCAATATTCCTGAGAGATATGGATTTCTCGTAAGTGAATCGAGCGACGTGTTACTCATTGATGATGAGGAGCCTACCAGTTATGAAGAAGTGCTGACAAGTTCAGAAAGGGATAAGTGGCTTGGTGCCATGAAGTCGGAAATGGATTCCATGTACGAAAACCAAGTTTGGAACTTGGTTGACCCACCTGAAGGCATAAAGCCTATAGGGTGCAAGTGGGTTTTCAAGAAGAAAACCGACATGGATGGTAATGTGATTACCTATAAGGCTAGATTGGTGGCGAAAGGATATCGTCAAAAACAAGGTGTTGATTATGGAAACCTATTCTCGTAGCTATGCTTAAATCCATTCGGATGCTCCCGGCCATAGCGGCTCATTATGATTATGAGATATGGCGGATGGATGTGAAAACGGCTTTTCCTTAATGGAAACCGCTGAGGACGTGTATATGATACACTGAGGGTTTCACATCGGTTGATAAAACCAAGGTATGCAAATTGACGATCCATTTATGGATTGAAGCAAGCATCTAGAGATGGAATATCCGCTTTGATGAGACAATCAAAAAGTTTGATTTCTCACAAAATCCGCATTTAACCTTGTGTGTACAAGAAGGTTAGTGGGAGTGCAGTCGTGTTCCTAGTATTGTATGTCGATGACATATTACTTATAGGAAACGATGTGTCAATCTTACAGTCAGTTAAGGTTTAGTTATCCAAGACATTCTCCATGAAAGACCTGGGAGAAGCAACCTACATCCTTGGGATTAAGATCTATAGAGATAGATCGAAACGGTTGCTTGGTCTTTCGCAGTCTACATATATAGACCGAGTGCTAAAGAGGTTTAGCATGTCGGAATCCAAGAAAGGTTATCTACCCATCAGGCATGGGGAACACCTTTCGAAGTCTATGTGTCCGCGCACAGAAGACGAGAGGATTTACATGAGTAAGATTCCCTATGCATCCGCAATAGGATCTATCATGTATGCTATGTTATGTACGAGGCCCGATGTATCGTACGCTCTGAGTGTCACGAGCAGATACCAATCCGATCCAGGAATGGATCATTGGGCGGCTGTTAAGATGATCCTTAAGTACTTGAGAAGAACTAAGGATGTGTTCCTAATATATGGAGAAGGGGACATGGTGATACGCGAGTATACGGATGCCAGCTTCCAGACAGACAAGGATGATTCCAGGTCTCAGTCTGGATACGTGTTCACCTTGAATGGGGGCGCAGTGAGTTGGAAAAGTTCCAAACAAGAGACTGTAGCGGACTCTACCACTGAGGCAGAATATATTGCAGCTTCGGAAGCAGCAAAGGAAGCGGTTTGGATCAAGAAGTTCGTTCATGAACTTGGTGTGATTTCGGCCATTGTTGAAGCAATACCGGTCTACTGCGACAACAATGGAGCAATTGCACAGGCGAAAGAGCCAAGGTCTCATCAACGATCCAAACATGTGCTTCGCCGCTATCATCTTATTAGAGAGATCAGAAGTAGGAACGAAATACAAATCGAGAAAATTCCCACTGAAAGGAACTTAGCGGATCCTTTGACTAAAGCATTACCTCAAAGTAAGTTTGAGGGTCATGTTAGAGCTTATGGTATTGGATACCGTAGCGATTGGCATTAGGCCAAGTGGGAGTCTGTTAGTAATACATGAGAGATGTCCTAAGGCA
The DNA here is from genome assembly GCA_025175895.1 of Wurfbainia villosa. Lineage (NCBI taxonomy): Eukaryota > Viridiplantae > Streptophyta > Magnoliopsida > Zingiberales > Zingiberaceae > Wurfbainia > Wurfbainia villosa. Next base: position 42,223,877 of record CM046006.1, read on the forward strand.
ATCGCCTTATGTATGAACCATTTATATGATAAATGAAGATTCACTATTTGAGTATACATGTTTTATGTATTTGATTGGATCTTAAACTCATTTACTGAATGTCCACGATACGATTCACAGCATGAGAGAATTTGTGATTGGATCACAACTAGTGAGTATCTCTACATGTGTAATTGTGATGTATCGAAATTATCCATAGTCGATGAATTGATGGATTTGGACACCATCAGCTTACGAGGTATACTCCTTGGTGTATCCAAGCAGCTGATTCTCACTGGCTGGAGACATAGTGATGTCCGGAGTTAATCGTGGATGCTAGTTATGGTAACTAGTTCATTGGAGTGACCAGCCATAAGACTTCATATGGTTCTCTGCATATATAGATATGTCAATGAAGTTCTTACTGTGGCCTAAGTGCGATGTTCCTTTGACTTGCGGTATTCAAGTCATCTTGATCATGGAGACTTATGCTTTGACATCTTAAGCAAACATCTCCGAGGAGATGTGGACCCAAGATGATTGGGTATAAGTCGAAGTGATCGAAGGTGTTTGAATAGCCTATAAAGGATTCACCACTCCTTGTGAGGAGATGTATACCCATGGCCTCTCGTCGGATTGTTACTAAAGTCTTTGGCCAAAGCATTACATGTTTAGAGTAAAGTACTCTTCGATACATGTGGAGTAACTAGAATCCGTAGGACGAGGAAATGATACTTGGGCTAGGTGTGACGTAGTCAGCCTAGTGGGGACTGACACAATAGACCATGTCCTGATCCAAGTGGGTATAAGATGAGTGAAGGGAATGGGGCACGATTCATTCGAGCTACTGAAGGGTTTCAGAAATAGTTCTGGATCAACCGTTGATTTGTTCGGTTAATTGGGGATCATGATGTACTACTAGGTGCCACTCATGATCGTTCTATAATTAATGGTTAATTATAGACGGCCAACATAAACCGAGAACCTATTTGGTCACACGCGACAACGAGTGTAATCCAAAGGATTTAAAACGAGCTTGAGAATGGGATTCTCGATCGAGAGAAACTATGTTTGGTTGGACCAAACATAAAGCGAGCATGAAATTGTTTCAGATCGCAATGGAAGCGTGGATGGGCCGTGTCTTATGAAGACATAATGGATGGACCAAAATGGTTTGGTTCTAATCCAATGGATGAGAATAAACCAAAGGGTTTGGTTTATATTAAACGAATGAACCAAAGGTTGGTTCAGTTCGTTTTAACTTAAAATAAACCATCATGGTTTGGTTTATTTTAACTTATCTTAATGGAGCGGGTTAACGGGTTTTATGGATATGATCCATTAACCATTAAGAGAATTAGTTCTCTATAAAATAGGGCTTAAACCCTAATCCAAAACCCTAATCTATTTTGGCCGCCCAACCTAGTTGCCGCCCACCCCTTGTTGGTGATTTGGCGCCAACTACAAGCTGCCGCCGCCCAGCTTTGTGCCCGTCAAGACCCTTGCCGGCGTCCAAGCTCCAGCCGGTGAACCTCCGGCGACCCTCCGGTGATCTCCTATAGGTTCGGCATCAAGGTGAGCTTTTTCTCTCCTTGTTTTGGCCGGCGCCTACTCCTCCACCAAGCTGTCCAGTTTTCTGGACAGCTTCTCCTCCTCTCGTCGGAGCGTCGTTTGGACGACGGTTAGTGCTCCGACAGCGGATAACTTACCGGGGATTTGATCTCCGGTAATCCTCTGAGGTGGGGGATGAAGGATTCGTCAAACGGTTGATGAATACCTCTCCGGAGAAGCGAGTTTTGAGAACTCGTTTTAGGATCCGAATTTGGATTCGGATCGTGATCATCTCTCGATCACGTCGTCTTCAACACGAGGCTAGTAACCCATACGAAGACGAAGCTCGTGACTTAGCGAAGTCATCCCGAGGAGCTCGGCGTGGATACGGATAGAGACGATTCTTACGAGGATCGTTCCGGTTGATGCCGTTCCCGCTACACGTCATACGGAAGGTATAACGTAGATAATTTTCTTTTATTGCAAATTTTAATTTACGGTTATGTCTACACTTATTGTAATAGCATGCGTGTGTTGTGTGTGTTGTAATAAATATAGATTTATTATTTTTAATTGCTTCCGCTGTGCTCATGCTTACGAAACATGATCGAACACACACACGCCGCGGTGCAGGAAACCCAACAGTACCTGATAAGGCCTAGGGATTATATGCTAATTTACCAGGCAGACCAATTACTCCCTGTGGGTTATACGGATTCCGACTTCCAATCAGATAGAGATAACAGTAAGTCTACCTCAGGTTTTGTGTATACTTTGGGAGGTGGAGCCATTGTATGGAGGAGTGTCAAGCAAAAATGCGTGGCAGACTCTACCATGGAAGCTGAGTATGTGGCAGCCTCTGAGGCGACCAAAGAAGCTGTGTGGCTCAGGAACTTTCTGATGGACTTGGATGTGATTTCTAATTTGCCCAGAACTATCACAATTTATTGTGATAATAGTGGTATAGTTGCAAACTCGAAGGAACCATGAGCCCATAAGGCAAGTAAACACATAGAGCGCAAGTACCACCAGATACGAGAAATCATAAAGAGAGGAGAAGTTGTTGTGGCCAAGATTGCATCGGAGGATAACCTGGAAGATCCTTTCACTAAGGCCCTTCCGGCGAGAGCTTTTGATATGCATGTGGAGGGAATGGGAAACAGATGTATGGCAGTTTGAGGAAAGCATAGTCTTTTAGTATAAGTGGGAGATTGTTAGGATGTATACAGAAAAGTCTATCTTTTGTATGAACATCTTTATTTTGAAATAAGAATCACATGATCATTGTTTGCATATTTATGGTGATGCATATTGTCTAATACATTATATTATAGATAACATGTTGTGTGGTGTCACATGGGAGATCATGTTATCGGATCCTTGTAAAGTATAAGTAAAGGCTCACAACCGAGATGACTTTAGACAAACCATTGGTATAGTTATTATGTGATTTGGTATTGGTTTATCTTGACCATAGAATCACACTAGTACACTTTGTGTGTATTGAGCAGGACTGACTTAGAGGTGATTCGATTTATTGCTGACTACATAATCGAATCGGACCTTAGATGTTATATTGTACATGCTCTTAATCCCGATATAATAACGGATACATATACTTAGTATTTATTTCTTTGATTTACCAATGGGCGAGATTTATAGATTAAATCGATAGGCTCGGTAAGTTGGGAAATGATATTATTTATATGTTGTGCCGTTGATTATAGGAGGAAACCATGTCCTATATATTAGGATGATGATGTCCCCTTGAGGAGCTCATAAGGTTCATCATGTAAACCCTACAGGTGGACTTGGTCCGGCATGATGAAAAGGTTGAGTGGTACTAGTCATGGAGTTAGATGTTGATTAATTAATGGTCAGTAAATTAATTAATCGATGGATATTCGAGATCTTAAACACGGGGAGAAAATTGCACAAATAATATATGGAGCTCATATTAACTTATGGGGGTTGGTGAGGTAGATCAATGATAATCCTTTAGTGGATTGGATTATCATTAATGGATCAGACTTTATGTGGGCTTGATCCATTGGGTGGCCAAGATCCAACTCCTCCTCATGGTCTCTATTGTACCCTATTAAAACCTCATGAAGCCTAGATCCAATGGATGAAAACAAAACTCTAGATCCAAAGGTAGAGATTAAATCTCTAGATCCGACGGTTGAGATTAAATCTCTAGATCCGACGGTTGAGATTAAATCCCTAGAACCAATGGTGGAGATTAAAAGGAGGCTAAGGCCTAACTCTATAAAAGGGTGCTTAAGGGTGGACGGCAAGGGAAATAGAAAAAGGTTAGGGATTTCTTTCTTAAAGCTTGGGCGGCAAGAAACAAAAGAGGCTAGGGTTTTGGATTAAAGCTTGGGCGGCCACAAATAAGGTAAGAAATTCTTCTTCCTTGAGAGTAGCCGGCGCCCTTTCTCCTTCCCAAGACCTTGGCCAGCGTCCAAACAAGTTTCTCTCCTCTCCTTGGCCAGTGGAAAGAAGTCTAGGGTCTCTTCCCTTAGAGTCTTGGTCGGCGTTCACTCTCCTTGATCTCCTTCTTGGCCGGCGGCAAGCACCAAGCTTGGAGCTTGGTGGTTGGTTGAAAGAAGGAGAAGTGTTTTGTTTCTTAGTCTTCCTCTTGTTTGGAGAGAGTAAGGAAGGAAGATTGGTGATCTAGGAGCTTCGACTTTTGGTAGATCGTCGCCCACACGACGTCCAAAAGGAGGAAGGACATACGATAGAAGATCGAGAGGTATAATACTTGTCTATTTTCTTATGTAACATGTTTATAATTATTTTCAATTATATATGCATGATATATTCTGTTTTGTGGCTAATATAACTTGGACCCCGAATATAAACACAAAAGTCGGCAATCCATACATCGTCTATTCCGCGGGTATTCATAGAATAGAGGTTGGTAGCTTGAACAACAAGTTTGTTCCAGTGACTACTCTAATCGAATAGCACGACGATGAATTGGTTTCTTGGGGGATCCCTTTTGTCTAGGATTAAATTTTTTAATCCGAGGACGTCGATGGGATCGCCATGAACAAGCGACCAAGTTGAAGTGGGAAGTGAAATTTCCTACCTTCAATCTCCTTTATCGATAATCTCTCGAATGAGATGGAAGCACCGTAGTATGTGTTTGGTCTGCTGGTGTGAGTGAGGTTCCTTAGCTTGCGCAATCGCTCCATTGTTGTCACAATAGAGCTCTATAGGATCTGCTATGCTAGGAACCACCCCAAGCTCAGTAATGAACTTGCGGATCCAAACTGCCTCCTTTGCTGCCTCTGATGTAGCGATATACTCGGCCTCTGTTGTAGAATCAGCAAATGTGTCCTGCTTCGAACTCTTCCAGCTCACTGCGCCACCATTCAAGCAAAACACGAACCCTGACTGTGATCTATAATCATCCTGGTCAGTTTGGAAGCTTGTATCGCTGTAATACTTTACAGCTAGCTCCTCATCGCCTCCAAATATCAAGAAATATTCTTTAGTCTTTCTCAAGTACTTAAGAATATTCTTGATTGCTATCTAGTGATGCTCATCTGGATCTGACTGGTATCTACTCATCATGCTGAAAGCATACGAGATATCAGGACGAGTACATAGCATGGCGTACATCATAGATCCTATAGCAGATGCATAAGGGATCTTATCCATACAGTCTCTCTCCTCTCTAGAAGAGGGACTTTGAGTCTTCGAAAGACTCACACCATGTGACATCGACAGAAGTCCCTTCTTGGAATTTTGCATGGCAAACCGTAGTAATACCGTGTCAATATATGTACTCTGACTTAGGCCAAGCAATCTCTTAGATCTATCTCTATAGATCTTGATGCCTAGAATACAGGCTACTTCACCTAAGTCCTTCATTGAGAAGCACGTCCCCATCCAAGTCTTCACAGACTGTAGCGAAGGGATGTCATTCTCAATGAGTAGTATGTCATCCACATACAATACAAGGAAGACAACTGTGCTCCCATTAACCCTCTTGTAGACACAGGGTTCATCTTCATTCTTGATGAAATCAAATTGTTTGATCGCATCATCGAATCGAAAATTCCAGCTCCGAGAAGCTTGCTTTAGCCCATAAATGGACCTTTGCAGCTTGCATACTTTCCCAGTATGCTGTGGATCCACAAAACCCTCAGGCTGTGTCATGTACACATCCTCGAGCAAGTTTCCATTCAAAAATGTGGTTTTGACATCCATCTGCCAGATCTCATAATTGTGGTATGCTGCAATAGCAAGCATGATCCGAATGGACTTAAACATTGCTACTGGAGAAAAAGTTTCATCATAGTCAATACCATGAATTTGCTTGAAACCTTTAGCCACCAGTCGACCCTTATAGGTATGCGTAAGTCCATCCATGTCAGTCTTTCTCTTAAAGACCCACTTACACTCAATGGGTTTGATGCCTTCAAGTGGATCAACCAAAGTCCATACTTGGTTGGTGTACATGGATTCCATCTCGGATCTCATAGCCTCTAGCCATTTCTCAGAATCTGGGCTCATCACAGCTTCCTGATAGGAGGTAGGCTCATTCCTAAAGAGCATAATGTAGGGTTTTGCTTATTGAGTCCGTGAGGGGAAACTTCGCTTCCCACTTCACCTTGGTTGTTTGTTCATGGCGATCCCATCGATGTCCCCAGATTAAAAAATTTAATCCTAGACAAAAGGGATTGCCCAAACAATCAAGTCATCGTCGTGCTATTCGTTTAGAGAGGTCACTTGAACAAACTCGTTGTTCAAGCGACCATCCTCTATTCTACGAGTAGCCGCGGAATATACGATGTCCGGATCGCCGGTTTTTGTGTTTATGTTCGGGATCCAAGTATTATTTTGCCACAAACAGATTTATATCATGCTCATAATTGGAAAAACAAATACAAGCAAGTAACAAAAGAGAATAGAGAATAGATATACCTCTCGATCTTCTAATGTATGACCTTCCTCCTTACGGACGTCGTGTGGGAGACGATCTACCAAAAGTTGAAGCTCCTAGATCACAAATCTTCCTTCCTTGCTCTTCCAAAGCAAGAGGAAGAATAGAAACAAGGCTCTTCTCCTTCCTATAGCCAACCAACAAGCAACAAGGAGAAGGAGATTATGGTGGAAACCGGCCAAGACACCAAGGGAAAGCCCTATATCTTGTTTCCACCACCTAAGGAGAAGAAGAAGAGGGAGTTTGGACGCCGGCAAAGGGATGGAAAGAAGGTTGTGGGTGCCGGCCACAAAGGTAGAGGAAGAAGAAAGGAAACTACTTCCTTATTTAGTGCCGCCCAAGCCTCCAAAAACCCTAAGCCTCCAAACCCTAATCCTATCTCTCCTAATGGTCGGCCATGGAAGAGGGGAAGAAGATTAGGATGAGCTCCGGCCAAGGTAAAGGGGAGAAGTATATGTGCTGGCAACAACTTGGGAAGAAGAAGAAAAGAGCTCTTCCTCATGTTGCCGCCCACCCCTAGCTCCCAAACCCTAGCCGCCCAAACCTAATCCTAAACAAACTAGGATTCCTAGCCTCCAAAGGAAGCAAACCCTAATCCCCTAAGCCATCAACAAGTTTCCGCCCACTTTTAATCTCTATTTATAGAGTTGGGCTCAAGCCATGATTTAATCTCCTCCATTGGTTCTAGGGATTTAATCTCAACCGTCGGATCTAGAGATTTAATCTCAATAGTCGGATCTAGAAAATTAAATGTCTACCTTTGGATCTAGAGTTTTGTTTCTATCCATTGGATCTAAGCTTCATGAGGTGTTAATAGGCTACATTAGGGACCATGAGGAGGAGTTGGATCTTGGCCACCCATGGATCAAGCCCACATAAAGTCCGATCCACTAATGATAATCCAATCCACTAAAGGATTATCATTGATCTACCTCACCAACACCCATAAGTTAATATGGGCTCCATATATTATTTGTACATTTTCTCGCCGTGTTTAAGATCTCAAATGTCTGTCGATTAATTAATTTACTGACCATTAATTAATCAACATCTAACTCCATGTGTAGTACCACTCAACCTTTTCATCATGTCGGACCAAGTCCACCTGCAGGGTTTACATGATGAACCTTATGAGCTCCTCAAGGGGACATCATCATCCTAATATATAGGACATGGTTTTCTCCTATAATCAACGGCACATCATATAAATAATATCATCTCCCAACTTACCGAGCCTATCAATTTAATCTATAAATCTCGCCCATTGGTAAATCAAAGAGATGACTACTAAGTATATGTGCCCGTTATTATATCGGGATTAAGAGCATGTACAATATAATATTTGAGGTCTGATTCGATTGTGTAGTTAGCAATAAATCGAATCACCTCTAAGTCGGTCTTGATCAATACACACAAAGTGCACTAGTGTTATTCTATGGTCAAGATAAACCAATACCAAATCACACTACAACCATTCCGATGGTTTGTCCAAAGTCATCTCGGTTGTGAGCCTTTACTTATACTTTACAAGGAGTCGATAACATGATCTCCCGTGTGACACCACACACCATATTATCTACAATGTAATGTATTAGACAATATTGCATAACCATAAAAATGAAAACAATGATCATGTGATTCTTATTTCAAAATAAAGATGTTCATACAAAAGATAGACTTTTCAGTATACATCCCTACAATCTCCCACTTATACTAAAAGACTATGCTGTCCTCATACTGCCATACATCTGATTCCCCTTCCCTCCACATGCCTATCAAAGCTCTCGCTAGAAGGGCCTTAGTGAAAGGGTCTACCAGGTTATCCTCTGATGCAATCTAGGCGACAGCAACTTCTACCTCCTTTAAGATTTCTTGTATCAGGTGGTACTTGCGCTCTATGTGTTTATTTGCCTTATGGGCTCATGGTTCCTTCGAGTTTGCAACTGTACCACTATTATCACAATAAATTGTGATAGTTCTAGGCAAACCAGAAATCACATCCAAGTCCATCAGGAAGTTCCTGAGCCACACACCTTCTTTGGCCGCCTTAGAGGCTACCACATACTCAGCTTCCATGGTAGAGTCCGCCACGCATTTCTACTTGACACTCCTCCATATAATGGCTCCACCTCCCAAAGTAAACACAAAACCTGAGGTAGACTTACTGTTATCCCTATCAGATTGGAAGTCGGAATCCGTGTAACCCACAAGGAGTAATTGGTCTGCCTAGTAAACAAGCATATAATCTCTAGTCCTTCTCAGGTACTTCAATATATGCTTTACCGCAGTCCAATGTTCCTGTCCTGGATTACTCTGATATCTGCTAACCATGCCCACGGCAAAGCAGATATCTGGTCTCGTACATAGCATCGCATACATGAGGCTTCCTACTGTCGAAGCATAAGGAACCGCCTTCATCTCCTCTATCTCCTCAGATGTTCTAGGACACATCTCCTTAGATAAAGGAATTCCATGCATGAAAGGTAGAAAACCCTTCTTGGAGTTATGCATGCTAAAAGATCCATAATCGTGTCTATGTATGAAGCTTGGGATAAGCACAACATCCTTTCCCTGCGATCCCTTATAACCTTGATCATAAGGATGTGTCCCACATCTCCCAAGTCCTTCATATCAAATTGTTTAGACAACCATACCCTTACATCCGATAACACCTTGATATTATTGTCAATCAACAAAATGTCATCTACGTATAGTACAAGAAATACCACTACATTTTCGTCACATCTCTTGTATACACAAGACTCATCCGGACTTTGAATAAATCCATAAGACTTGATTACCTCATCAAAGCGGATGTTCCAAGACCTCGAAGCTTGCTTCAATCCATAAATGGACCGATTAAGCTAACATACAAGATGCTCTTTGGTAAGATGTTGTATCTTTATCTTGGATTGCCTCGTCATATGTCCAGGGATCAGGTTCACGTTCGCCAGGGATCAAATCAGAAGATTCTCCCAAGAACATGAATCTATTAGGCTGTCTAACAACCCTCCCACTACGACGAGATATCACCTGTGTATCCTCTGTGACACATCGGTGCAGTGACTTATGGTATATCCTCTTGTACCGGTGGTACTGAAGAAGTGACTTTCCCTTTTAATTCCTCTAGAACTATTTTACTCTTGGGCTTGTGGTTCATCACATAGTCTTCCTCTAGAAATCTGGCATTCGTGCTAATGATCACCCTCTGATCTCTAGGACTATAAAACAAACCACCCTTCGTTCCTCTAGGATAGCCAACAAACATGCGTACTTCTGTATGAGGTTTCAACTTACCAGCATCTGCCTTCAGCACATGTGCTGGACTCCCCCATATCCGAATATGTCTTAGACTAGGTTTTCGCCCAGTCCACAACTCTGTGGGAGTAGAAGACACTGATTTAGATGGAATCAAGTTCAGAATGTACACCGCCGTATCTAGAGCATATCCCCAGAACGAATCTGGCAACTCAGAATAACTCATCATCGATCTAATCATCTCCATAAGAGTCCTATTCCTTCGCTCTGCTACACCGTTCTGCTGGGGTGTGCAGGTGCAGTCAATTGGGATTGAATCCCAGCCTTTGATAAGTAGTTTCTAAACTCTCCCAAGAGGTACTCTCCACCATGATCAGATCGTAGTATCTTGATACTTTTACCTTGACGTTTCTCCACATCAGCCTTGAATTCCTTGAACTTGTCAAAGCATTCAGACTTGCGGTGCATTAGGTAAATGTATCCATATCTCGAGTAATCGTCTATAAAAGAGATGAAATACTCAAAACCACCTCAAGCCTGGATAGACATAGGACCATACGAATCAGAATGAACCAATTCCAACACATCTTTGGATCTATACCCCTTGGCCTTGAAAAGGCCTATTGATCATTTTACTCTCCAAGCAAGATTCGCAGGTTGAGAAATCTTCCACCACTAATGAACCCAAAGGTCCATCAGCTATCAACCTTTGAATTCTGCTTAGGTTAATATGACCAAGCCTAAGATGCCAAAGATATGTTTGGTTCATCTTCGAAGATTCTTTTCTCTTATTGGAATTAGAAGATGAGTTATTAACTTATATTTGCATCGTGGAAGCTTTTGGTTCGAGTATATACAAATTTACTATCAATGTATCTGAACAGATATTCTCCCTATTTTTTTTATAACAACTCTATCATTAAGAGGAATAGAATATCCATCCATAATTAATTTAGAAAACGAAATTAAATTCTTTCTAAATAAAGGTACATAAAGGAAATTTTCCAGAACCAAAGTTTTATTTTTCTCAAAAGATAAATAAAACATCTCCCACTGCAATAGTCGTCACCATTATGGCATTGCCCAAGTAAATGGCAATCTCCCCTTTTAGCTAGTTGTCGGGTTTCCTAGAACCCTTGCAAAGTATTGTAGACATGATCAGTGGCTCCCGTATCTACACACCAAGTGCCAGTAGATAATACCACTAACCATGTTTCAACAACTAGACCAAAGGATATACCTTTGTTCTGCTTCGGATCGGGGCAGTCCTTATTCCATTGTCCATCCTGCTTACAAGTGAAGTACTTGCCTTTCGGCTTCTTCACTCCTCCCTGAGATCCTCCCACCACCTTTTCTCTACATTATTTCTTCTTCTTCTTGCCTTTCGGCTTAGAAGTAGAAACCTTCTGAGCAACCATGGCCTTAGCCTGAGCAAGCCTTTCTGTCGACTGGAGAATGATATCGACCTGGGTTTCCCCATCGACCTCAGCACCAAGGACTTCCAGCTCATTCGCGGGCATAGGAGGATACTCTTCGAAAAGTACATATTTGTACTCCTCAGCAGTTAAGACAATATCTAGATTCTTTTTCAATCAACATCATTTGTGTACAGTAAGTTTATTTTCCTTTAATATCATAACAAGTGGACTGAAAGTCATTTATGAAAATCCTAAGAATCACATAGATCATTACTTTGGATTTCAAAAAATTATTGATTCCTCAAACAATAAAATTTTAAAATCAACCAACACCTCAAAACACCGAGAATATTGTATGCCATGATAGTGTGGACGTATACGAATTCTACATTTGTAAGAGGAGGTTTTACCCATTAATTTTACTATCTTGTCAACCTAACTTTTTGACAAGTAAAATTAATAGTTGGTTTCTCTTCGGCCCTACAAATAAAAGCAGTGACTCCGATGGGGAGGATACTTATATTTGTATAGTGTTCACCATTACTTGGTACCAAGGTAATTATCTCGGGTTATGTGCCTTATGATGGGGAAGTACACACGCTCCTTAATAATTTCCTATAACCATATTCGACCTTGTGATCCACAAACAAACTCATCCGATGGGGAGGAAGGCACTCAGAGCCGACGCGCAAGTTTGTTTGCATCACTTGTCAAATCGTAATGGAGGCCGTGGGAATTTTTTTTAAAAAAAAATTCCCTCTCCCACTTAGTAATTTGAAATTGAGGAATTTTCCTAGCCTACGACATGCATATCAAACAAAAAGCAATAAATATGAAAAATAAATTATTTTCCAACTATTATGGCTTTTGTCTTCAATATGTCTCCCATCGCATCGCCATCTCGTCCGCTCCTACGCTATATATGAGCCATCCGGAGATCCTAGCCGAGACTAAAACCTATTTTAATTTACATCCATCGATCCTATACTCCACGAGGGAGTGTAAATGAAATCTAGATCGAAAGTAAAATAAAATAAAGAGTGGCTAAACAATGTCGTATCTAATTTATAAAAAATCAAATACTAGCCTCGTCAACCCCGAGGATTCAACAAGATAAACATTTACACACATACAATCACATACACACATATGGCCATAATAGTCAGATCTTATGCCTACAACCAAAGAGTTAACCTACGCATATCCTACTATTATCCGGCACATATAATATATGAAAAGTGCATAAAAATTAACCGAATCCTAAACACACAAAACCGGAAACCTTTGCTCTGATACCAATTGTAGGGTTTTGCTTATTGAGTCTGTGAGGGGAAACTTCGCTTCCCACTTCACCTTGGTTGTTTGTTCATGGCGATCCCATCGATGTCCCCGAATTAAAAAATTTAATCCTAGACAAAAGGGATTTCCCAAACAATCAAGTCATCATTGTGCTATTCGTTTAGAGAGGTCACTTGAACAAACTCGTTGTTCAAGCGACCATCCTCTATTCTACGAGTAGCCGCGGAATAGACGATGTCCGGATCGCCGGTTTTTGTGTTTATATTTGGGATCCAAGTATGATTTAGCCACAAACAGATTTATATCATGCTCATAATTGGAAAAACAAATACAAGCAAGTAACAAAAGAGAATAGAGAATAGATATACCTCTCGATCTTCTAATGTATGACCTTCCTCCTTTCGGACGTCGTGTGGGAGACGATCTACCAAAAGTTGAAGCTCCTAGATCACAAATCTTCCTTCCTTTCTCTTCCAAAACAAGAGGAAGAATAGAAACAAGGCTCTTCTCCTTCCTATAGCCAACCAACAAGCAACAAGGAGAGTGCTTGCCGCCGGCCAACAAGGAGAAGGAGATTATGGTGGAAATCGGCCAAGACACCAAGGGAAAGCCTTATATCTTGTTTCCACCACCTAAGGAGAAGGAGAAGAGGGAGTTTAGATGCCAGACAAGGGCTGGAAAGAAGGTCGTGGGCGCCGGCAACCAAGGTAGAGGAAGAAGAAAGGAAACTACTTCCTTATTTGGTGCCGCCCAAGCCTCCAAACCCTAATCCTATATCTCCTAATGGCCGACCAAGGAAGAGGGGAAGAATATTAGGATGAGCTCTGGCCAAGGTAGAGGGGAGAAGTATATGTGCCAGCAACAACTTGGGAAGAAGAAGAAAGAGCTCTTCCTCATGTTGCCGCCCACCCCTAGCTCCCAAACCCTAGCCACCCAAACCTAATCCTAAACAAACTAGGATTCCTAGCCTCCAAAGGAAGCAAACCCTAATCCCCTAAGCCATCATCAAGTTGCTATCCACTTTTAATCTCTATTTATAGAGTTGGGATCAAGCCATGATTTAATCTCCTCCATTAGTTCTAGGGATTTAATCTCAACCGTCGGATCTAGAGATTTAATCTCAACCGTCGGATCTAGAGATTTAATCTCTACCTTTGGATCTAGAGTTTTGTTTCTATCCATTGGATCTAAGCTTCATGAGGTGTTAATAGGCTACATTAGGGACCATGAGGAGGAGTTGGATCTTGGCCACCCATGGATCAAGCCCACATAAAGTCTGATCCACTAATGATAATCCAATTCACTAATGATAATCCAATTCACTAAAGGATTATCATTGATCTACCTCACCAACCCCCATAAGTTAATATGGGCTCCATATATTATTTGTACATTTTCTCCCCGTGTTTAAGATCTCGAACGTCCGTCGATTAATTAATTTACTGACCATTAATTAATCAACATCTAACTCCATGAGTAGTACCCCTCAACCTTTTCATCATGCCGGACCAAGTCCAACTGCAGGGTTTACATGATGAACCTTATGAGCTCCTCAAGGGGACATCATCATCCTAATATATAGGACACGGTTTCCTCCTATAATCAACGACATATCATATAAATAATATCATCTCCCAACTTACCGAGCCTATCGATTTAATCTATAAATCTCGCCCATTGGTAAATCAAAGAGATGACTACTAAGTATATGTGTCCATTATTATATCGGGATTAAGAGCATGTACAATATAATATCTGAGGTCCGATTCGATTATGTAGTCAGTAATAAATTGAATCACCTCTAAGTCAGTCCTGCTAATACACACAAAGTGCACTAGTGTGATTCTATTGTCAAGACAAACCAATACCAAATCACACTACAACCATTCCGATGGTTTGTCCAAAGTCATCTCAGTTGTGAGCCTTTACTTATACTTTACAAGGAGCCGGTAACATGATCTCCCGTGTGACACCACACACCATGTTATCTACAATGTAATTTATTAGACAATATTGCATAACCATAAAAATGCAAACAATGATCATGTGATTCTTATTTCAAAATAAAGATGTTCATACAAAAGATAGACTTTTCAGTATACATCCCTATGTTGGGATGTATACTGAAAGCCTAGCTCTTTTGTATGAACATCTTTATTTTGAAATAAGAATCACATGATCATTGTTTGCACGTTATATCTATATGTGTGCATATTGTCTAATATTTTACATTGTAGATAACATGGTGCCTGGGTGCGGCACAGAAGATCATGTTATCAGTCCCTTGTAGAATATAAGTAAAGGCTCACAACCAAGATGGTTTTGGACAAACCATTGGCATGGTTGTAGTGTAGCTTGGTATTGTTTTGTCTTGAACATAGAGTTACACTAGTACACTTAGGTGTATTGAGCAGGACCGACATAGAGGTGATTCAATTTGTTGCTGACTACATAATTGAATCGGACCTCAGATATTATGTTGTACATGCTCTTAATCCCGATATAATAATGTACACATGTACTTAGTATTTATTTCTTTGATTTACCAGAGGGTGAGATTTCTATGGATTAAATCAATATGCCCGGTAAGTTGGGAAATGATATTATTTACATGGTGTGCCGTTGATTATAGGAGGAATTCATGTCCTATGTATTAGGTTGATGATGTCCCCTTGAGGAGCTCATAAGGTTCATCATGTAAACCCTGCAGGTTGACTTAGTCAACATGATGATAAGGTTGAGTGGTACTACTCGAGGAGTTAGATGTTAATTAATTGATGGTCAGTAAATCAATTAATTGATGGACATTCGATGTCTTAAACACGGGGAGATGGATGTACAAATAATATATGGAACCCATATTAATTTATGGGGTTGGTGAGGTAGTTCGATGATGATCCTCTAGTGGAATGGAACATCATTGATGGATCAAGTTTGTGTGGTTCCGATCCATCGGGTGGCCAAGACCCAACTCCTCCTCATGGTCCCTATCGTAGCCTAATATAAACCTCATGAAGTCTAGATCAAATGATGGAAAACAAATCTCTAGATCCAACGGTTAGGATTAAATCCCTAGAACCTACGGTTGAGATTAAATCTCTAGATTCGACGGTTGGGATTAAAACCCTAGAATCGACGGTTGAGATTAAATCTCTAGATCCGACGGTTGAGATTAAAACCCTAGAACCGACGGTGGAGATTAAACCAAGGCCTAAACCCTAACTCTATAAAAGGGTGGCTTAGGCTTGGGTGGAAAAAAAGTGATATGGATTAGGGTTAGGGTTTAGTTGATGGGGTTGGGCGGCTAGGGTTAGGGTTTTGGGATTAGGTTGGACGGCAACATGGAGATGAAGATCTTCTTCTTCTTCCTTCTAAGTGTTGGCCGACCACTATCCATGTTCCCTATACCTTGGCCGGAGCTCAACCTATTCTCCTTCCCTTCATCCTTGGCCGGAAATTAGGAAAGCTTTGTCTAGGGTTTGGGCGGCAACAAGGAGGAGGATTGTTTTCCTTTCCTTTCTCCAAGTGTTGGCCGGTGCCCATACCCTTGGTGTTTCTCTTTCGGTTGGCTTCCATACTCCATTCCATCTTCTCTTTGGACCGGAGGCAAACATCATGCTTGGAGCTTGATGGTTGGTCCTAGATAAGAGATGAGTTTTGTTTCCATTTTCTTCTCTCTATTCTTGGGGCCAGCGGCATCAATCCTTTGTGGATTGGTGGTTGGCTCAAGCAAGAAGGGAAAGAGAGTTCTTCTTTCTTTGGATTGAAGAAGATCTAGGATGCTTCAACTTGTGGAGGATCTTCGCCCACACGAAGTCTACAAGGAGGTTAGGACATACGATAGAAGATCAAGAGGTATAAAAGTTTTATAACTTTTATTATTGTTCTTTGCATGTTCTTATTTGATATGCTAGCTTATGTTCTTTATGTTAGTATATGTTGATTATACTAGTTTACATTTGCATGTATTTGTATAATCATGGACCCCGATAAGAAACACAAAAACCGGCGATTCGTCCGTCGTCTCTTCCGCGGCTAACCGACTAGAAGAGTTGTGTTGCTTGAACAACTAGTTTGTTCAAGCGATCACTCGAGTCGTTAGCACGACGACGAATTGGTTGTGCTTAGGAAACTCATCCCCTCCGGATTAGTTTTCATTTGTTGAAAATTTTAATCCGGGGACATGGGAGCCAATGAGCCTCCGAGGATTAGCACATTGCCAACACCCTACACATAACGTCATCATGGTCAGACAAGAGAAATGAGTATCTCTCAGGCTGACGACGTACCCTATCAGACTTGCGAAGAGGTAGGTCTACCTGAATTGGTGGTTGTTCTACAACTCTTTGTGCAACAAAATCATCACCCACAACACTTTGTGGTTCCTGTTCAACCTCCATCAAGACCTTAGTGTTATGGTCCTTATCTTGAATTTCTTCAAGATCGAACGTACTCCCACTAGTTTTTCTAGAAACAAAATTTCTTTCTATAAGTACCCCAGTCTTTGCCATAAACACTTTGTGCTGACTGGGAATGTAGAAGTAATATCCCTTTGTCTCCTTGGGATATCCAATAAAATAGCACTTATCGGATTTGAGTCCCAATTTGTCTGAGACTTGACGTCGAACGTAAGCCTCACAACCCCAAATCCTCATGAAAGACATCTTGGGATTTCTCCCTGTCCATATCGTATATGGTGTCTTTATCACAGCCTTAGATAGTACACGATTAAGTGTGAAGGCTGCTGTGTCTAGAGCATATCCCCAAAAGGATATAGGAAAATCTTTGTGACTCATCATAGATCGTACCATATCTAATAGGGTATGATTCCTCCTTTTGGATACACCATTCCACTGTGGTGTTCCAGGAGGAATTAGTTGGGATAGAATCCCACACTCAGCTAGATAGTCACGAAACTCATGGCTAAAGTATTCACCACCTCGATCTGATCGAAGTATCTTAATACTCTTGGCAATTTGGTTTTGTACTTTATTCTTGAATTCTTTGAACTTTTCAAAGGATTCTGATTTATGTGTCATCAGATACACATAACCATATCTACTGAAGTCATCAGTAAATATAATGAAGTACCTGTAACCACCTCTAGCAGCAACATTGAAAGGGCCACATACATCATTATGTATAAGCCCTAACAAGTTTGTTGCTCTCTCGCTGTGTCCACTAAAGGGAGTCTTGGTCATCTTTCCTAGAAGGCAAGACTCGCATGTCTCATATGATTCAAAATCAAATGAGTCCAGCAGCCCATCCTTATGGAGCTGGGATAAGCGACTCTCATTTATGTGACCTAAGCGACAATGCCATAGATAGGTTTGGTTCAACTCATTTAACTTGAACCTTTTGGTACTTATGTTATAGATGGGGCTCTCTAAGTCTAGAAAGTAGAGTCCGTTCATTAGAGGTGCACTACAATAGAACATATCATTTAAATAAACTTAACAACATTTGTTCTTTATTATAAATGTATATCTTTTCTTGTCCAAACAAGAAACCGAAATTATGTTCTTAGTCAAAGCAGGCACATAATAACATTCATCTAGTTCTAGTACAAGCCTAGAGGGCAGAGATAGATCATAAGTTCCTACAGCAACAGCAGCAACCCTTGCTTCATTGCCTACTCATAGGTCCACCTCGCCCTTCGTCAATGCCCTGCTATTTCTCAGCGCTTGCACATTGGTACAAATATGAGATGCACATCCGGTATCTAATACCCATGATGAAGAAATAGATAGATTGACTTCTATAATATTTATACCTGAAGTAGAAGTCTCACTTCTCTTCTTTTTAAGATCTTCCAAGTATGCTTTGCAATTACGCTTCCAGTGTCCATCTTCCTTGCAGTGGAAGCAAGTCCTTTCTTTGGCCACCCATCCTTTGGGTTTCAATTCTTTACCTTTGCCCTTGGCTTGGGACTTTCCCTTACCTTTAGGCTTGCCCATGTCTTTCTTTTTTTGCACCATCAAAATGGAGTCAGATTTTCTCTTCTTAAGGTTGAACTCAACAGTTCTCAACATGCTGAGCATCTCAGTCAGTGGCTTATCAATTTCATTCATATTGTAATTCATGACAAATTGATTGTAGGTTTGTGGCAAAGATTGTAAGATCAAATCAGTGGCCAGCTCTTGGCCAAGTGGAAATCCCAACCTCTGTAGGTTTTTTATGTACCCAATCATCTTGAGTACATATGGACCTACGGGAGTCTCATCTTGCATCTTAGACTGAAACAATGCCTTAGAGATCTCATATCTCTCATGCCTTGCTTATCCTTGATATAGTTGATGAAGATGTTGAACCATATCATAAGAATTCATGAACTCGTGTTGCTTCTGAAGCTCAGAGTTCATGGTCGCAAGCAAGAGACATGACATATCTAATGCATCATCTTGATGCTTCTTGTAAGCATCTTTGTCAGTTCGCGAGGCAGTGGCAGGAGGTGCCTCCAGAATGGGCTGCTCCAGAACGTACAGTTTCCTTTCTTGGGTGAGAACAATTCTCAGGTTCCTGTACCAGTCCAGGAAATTAGCTCCATTGAGCTTGTCCTTCTCAAGGACAGAATGCAGGGAGAGAGTGTTCGTGTTTGTCGATATGGTAATCTAAAACATACACAATGTAAAAAATTAATATCATATTCCATTTATCATTTAATTAGGCCTTTAATCAAATGATGCTCCCACTAAATTATAGGACTTTGTAGAATCGAGTTATGGATGTGGTCAAACCACATTACTAGATTCATACAAACTAACTATAATTCTCGCGGGACAAGATCCACATCATACTGCGCCTTGAGTTAGCTTTGGCTAAATCGCCCAAGGCTTAGCATGATCGATAGGCTGGACCAAGATTGTCCCTCCGCACCCTACCAAGATAATATGCGTTGCTCTACTTTGGCAGATTTAACAACTACAAATGGTCGAGGTAGTGATGGGTATCAAGACTTGGTAGGCATTTTTGAGTTGATTCGATTAAGATCTAATCTAATCGTAAATGTGTATCATATACGCATCAAGGCCTTTATTATCCTACACTAGCATGCATCACATACATACAAGCATTATACTAGCATGCATAATATACATACAAGTAAAACATCCTAGCATGCATCATATACATACAAGCAAAATTTACCAGCATGCATCACATACATACAAGAAAAAACAAATATATATATTAATTGTGATGAGGTCATGGCCCTACTATGATCTTCTCAAGCTAATGAGAAGATCGGACGGTCAACCTAGGGTTAGCGGCTTCTCCAAGCGCCTCCTTTGACCGCCATGTGTCGTCGGCTCCCTCCTCGTAACTCCGTCTACAAGTGGACCTTCCACCGCTCCATTTTGTACATTACAAACATGAAACTCGAGTTACATTTGAGTCTAAAACTATTTACAACTGGAATTTTAAAAGAAGAGGCACGACGCGCAGGTCGCATACCCTATACAACATGCACAACCACAAAAACGGCACGCAGGCCGTATTATGAATTACAACACATTTATCATCCAATCATATTTGTGTTCTTGGGCCATGACCATCACAGAATTATACATAATTCTAAATTATGTATTTTATAGAAATTTCTATAATTTTTCCTATTTTTTTCAATTTTATGAGTCACCTCTTCGTAACGGTCCCGCTAAGTGGTTTCCGAGCGCGATCGCGGGACAATGCCCCTTTCGGGGTTAGGGACAGAGCCCCTACTCGCAAAATGAACTTTCCGAGTGTCTCATCTTGATCTTACAGTGACTTAAGTTGCTGTCCCAAAAACCTAAAGCGAGATTTCGCCGTTCTGGAGAGTTTTTCTCGGTGGTTGAAGCCTACAAGTGTCCCAACACTTGTTGCTTTGACTCTTCGAGAAAAATACCCAAAAATTCTATAAAAATAGGAAATTTACAGAAACTTATAGATATGTAATTTTTATATCTAATACAAAAACTACAAAAATAAAACACATACATGCTTCGCACGTGGCTCTGATACCACTGTTGGACTTTCCGAGCCGCAAAAACCGCTTTTTGCGTTGCGGAAACCTCGGAAGCCCAGCCACGGATCCATGCGAAGTATAAAAAAATTACATGTACATGTTTAAAACCTTAGATCTACATGAGAAGAGCATTACCCTTGATGTGACGCCCTTCAATTATCCCGCTCGTCCAAATGGATTGCCGTAACTCGAGAGTGTCAAGTGTACACTCCTCTATTAGTATTCACACAAGCAATAGGTGGAGAAAAGACAATCTTGAATGTGCTAGCACTCCTTGATAGTCTCGGCAATGAAGGATTGGGAGAGCAAGAGAGGAAGAACCAAGGAAGAAGATGATGTTGTTGCCCACACAAAATAACTTCACACTAACTCCACCTAAAAGTGGCCGGCCACTTCATGGAGGTGCATGTAACTCCAAGAGCCAATGGCTCTTGGTCTCCCTCATGAGGTGGCACTCCATGATAAGTATATGATGATGTGGAACATTATCATTGGCCGGCCCCCATTCCAAGTCACCATGACATGGCAATTGGTCAAGTCAAAATTGACCATTCATCTTCCCTCTCAAGTCAAGTCAAACTTGACCTCTAATCTCCCATGGTTGATCAAATCTAACCACTTGATTTAAGTCAATTTGATTTAATGAATCTCTATTCATTATTTTAAATTGACTCAATGAATCAAATCTAAATTGGACTCATTCAACACTTGAATCAAATTGAGTCTAACTCAATTAGTCTAATTTGGATTACTCTTAATCCAAGTTGGTTCATCCCATGAACCTAATCCTCATGGTTCATCATATGAACCTAATCTCCATCTAATTGCCCTTTGTGTGTGATCATATAGGTTATTGTAATGTTGGCAATGCTCCAAAACCGATTTAGGAATATAAGCAATGAGCGGTATCTAGCAACACATCATTGCTACCCAAGTTATAAGAATGTTGAGATCCAACATCACCTTTGTGACTATTAATTGTGACTTTCACAATATGTGACAATGTCCCTCTATCCTTGACATCTAGATTGACCAATTGAGGCATAGACCGTGTCATCCTCGGTACAATCTATATCTTGAACTCCAAGTAGACTCACTCTAATCAAATGAGCTCAATATCTCATATTGACTCATTTGGGCATGACCATGAACTTCGTGGTCTCACTCTATCAAGAATAACGATGTCACTCCCGTCATATAGGAGGGATAGATCCCATCTACATCACTCACATCTCTCTGCATAATTTGTTACATACCCAATAATCTCCTTTATAGTCCACCCATTTACGGGTGACGTTTGACGAAGCCAAAGTATGCAACTCCTTATGTAGGGAACCATGGTGACTTCATGTCCAAGGACTAATAGTCATACTAATAGTCACATGAGAAAGTATATGACACTCATATAACGATCCATGATACTTTCTCATGGCGGGTCATTCAGTATACATTCTCCAATGCATACCCATGTGTCAACTTGATATCTCATATCCATGACTTGTGAGATCAAGTCATCGAGTTGACCTACATGCTAGTCTCTACGCATTAACATTGTCCCTGAACGTTAATACTTGACTAGGAATGATTAAGAGTAGTGTTCTCTATATCATCTCATTATCGATTCAACCAATCGATTGGTATAGATAAGAACCTTATACTCAAGGACGTTATTATACTTAGTTATTTGGCACCAATACAAGTAAATATAATAACTATGCCTTTATAAATAGGAATATGACACAATAAAGTCCATACAACAATCATCACATGATTGGCTCTAGGGCTTTCACTAACACAATTTCCCCAAAACATTATTAGACATCAATGTCAAACATCAAAACATCACTCGAGTCAAACTCGAGTCCGGTCAATCGTGACCTAGGTCGATTGCACCAATAATCTCCCCCTTTTTGATGTTTGACAAAAACACATACCTTTGAGTTAGAACACTAACTCAAATTCCCTTACCAATTATCCCAAATTGGTAATCTCATTTTCTCCCTCAATTCTCCGAATTGACAATTGATAACATTAATTGATAACACTCTCCATAACATTCTCCCCCAAAACATTCTCCCCCTTTTTGACTAACATCAAAAAGGTTTTCTCTCCAAGGAGGTCAATGTCTCATGTCCCAATGAGATCTTACAATCTCCCTCTTGGTCCAAAAATACCTAGGATGTCTACTATCTTCCTAGTGATAAGTCTCATATCACTCAAGAGAGGCAATCCTACACACTCCCAATTTCCAAATTGGGTATCTCAAAATTTCATTTTCCTCCTCATGAGGAAAAAATATCATCCATCATCCCATGATGGATATCTCCCCCTAAAGGCTTGCTCTCCCTTGACCATTGCACCAACAATGTCCTTGGGAAGTCCCTAAGCCAATAGGAACTCTAAACCATCAAAAATAAGGTCTAAAGTTCAACATTGAACTTTCCTATACCTTAAATTTGATACATCACCCTAACACCTCTCCTAATCAATATCCAATGGATTTTCACCCTTTATAATGCTTCCCAAAGCATATCCTAGGGTTAGGAGTGGTTAGGGAACTTTACCATAGCAGAAAACGGGTTGAACATACCTTGTTTTCCCAAAATCAGCCTTTGTAGTCGACTCTATCAGAGATTAGTCGACTGCCACCAAGGGAAGTCGACTGATAACTCAAATTTCCGAATTTCAATTATCAGAAATAAATTTTGAAAATTCATAAATAATTATATGTATATCAAAAAATCATAAAAATTCATAAGTATAATACTTATGACCAATACAATGGATGAAAAATGACAGAAAAATATTTTATCCATAAAATATCAAAATTGACACAAAGTTCAAAACCATTGAAATTTTCAATGTTTTGGCCCTACTTTTTATCAACTTCATCAATGGTGATTGCTATCAAAAGATAGACTTCACCAAGATTTTCTAAATTGATTTTAAAATATTTTTGAAAACCTATATTGGATCATATTCCTTGGGCTTAATGTACATGATTTGTACACAAGCTTTCCCAATGATCCACAATTAAGATAAGATGAGTTTTAGTTCATCTAGATACAAAAACTATGCACCTTGAACTTAACTCATATCCTAGCATCTCACATGTATCTAGGGTGTATAAATACACATACATGTCAATTTAATGTGAGATGTGGGTTTTGGTTCATCTTAAACTAAAGCCTCATGCATTTTCTAAGGCAACACTACTTGATTTCCTTATAAATGGGACTCCAAGTCATGTCATTGTTCTTAAATCAATTTTCATTAACTTAAATACATGAATGATCATGGCATAAATGATAGCAATAATTGAGCATGGCCAAAGATCATGATGTCATGACATATGATATAATCTATAAACACATGACATTAAACCTTAATCCTAAACATGATCATGACATATTAAATGGTAAAAATAAATATGATGTCATGACATGTTATATAGCAAACAAAGCATGGAAAATAAAATATATAGGTATAATAATACCTAAATTTTAATATTTGTTGTCATTTGATATAGTTAAATATATTTTGCCATATTACCCAAAATTTTCCAAATGTGCCAAAAACCCAAAATGGCACACTAGGACCTCTAAACCTAAATTGTGCCAATTTGATTGATTTTTCATAATTCCAAGAATGTATTGGCACATCCTAAAATCTTTTAGGATCATAAGATCAAATCTATTCCCAAGGTACCCATAACCTTGAAAATTACCTAAAGTACCACTTTTACCATGGTTACGTTAACTACCCTTCCATTTAAAGTTGGCACACCCTAAACCCATCTAGCATGAATCAATCACACTCTTAAGAATCCAAAACCTATTTGAGCTCCTAAGGTTAATTAGGTATTCCTTAGGGATAACCTCCCTAGATACCTTCCTAATGACCCTTCTAGGCTTATTAGCCTTGGTCATTTGGGTCTTACCTAGGTTAACTCTAGGGGTAACTCCCCTTGTAACCTTCTTAGTGGCCACCCTTGGTTTCTTAGAAACCCTAGCCACTAGGCACACACCTTGGTTACCCTTAGGGATGACTTCCCTAGTAACCTTGGTCTTCCTAAACCTAGTTTGTGTTCCATAATCAAATGGAACACTATGATAAGCCACCTTAGGCTTAGGTTTGTGACCCAAACCTTTCTTGCCCTTGGTTGACTTTTGTCTTTTAGGCCCTAGGTGTTGACTTTGACTTCTAGACCCTATGGTTTGACCATTTGACCTTTGCATTTGATTTGTCATTTTTGCAAGGGTCTTTTCAAGTTTCTCAAGCCTTGACCTCAAGGCTTGATTTTCAACCTCTAATTGCCCAATTTTTGAATTTTGATTTAATCCTTGGGCATGGTTCTTTCTAGGCATATGCCTAGTCCATTTGGGGTTAAGGACTAGGTGCTCTTGTACCTTTCTAATTGTCTCACTAGATAGAATTGGTCTAGAATTATTTGACCTAGATTTGTCTTTAGATAAATTTGTTTTAGGGATATTAGTCTCAAATTTCTCCTTATTCCTAAGGTTGACCTTCTTAGCTCCTAAACAATATTCATTGTTCCTAGCATGCTTATCATGATAAATTGCAAGAGAATTGAAATTCCTAGCATGCTTTTTAACATTTAAATTAGAAGGAGCATTATTAAAATATACCTTAGGGTAAGCCTTAGCTCCCCCTACATGTGATGCTCCATTTTGGGTCTTTTTGGTCCCCTTAGGGCATTGACTCCTATAATGCCCTGGTAGACGGCATTTGAAGCAAATCACTTGCTCCTTGCTCTTGATTATTGGGGGACCGACATCCTTGACCTTTGGTGCCGGTAGAGCTTTCCTTACTCTCTTTGGGCACTTGCTCTTATAGTGCCCGGATTCCCTACACTCAAAGCAAATTATATGATTTTTATTTAAACCTAAATTGCTTGTGTTACCTAGGGTATTTGTGGTGGTGATCGGAGTGGGTTCTTCATCCCTCCCAGAGGTTGAGGCTTCTTCTTGATTTTGCTCCATCTCCGGTGTGGATGGTCTCTCCTCCCCCTCAATCCTAGAGGTGGAGGCTTCTCCTACTTCTTCTTCCACCGATTCAGAAGTTGACTCTTTCTCAACTTCCGACTCCTCACTTTCTTGTGAGGATGATGATGATTCTTCCTCGGCCTCCTCTTCTTGAGCCAGTGATGGGTCTTCATGGAGCTTGGCCAATTCCCTCCAAAGCTCCTTGGCATCCATGCAATCACCTAGGCTACACAAGAAGTCATTAGGAATTAAATCAAAAATAAATTTGATTACCTTCTTGTTTTTCTCAAAGTGTTGGAGTTGCTCCTCACTCCATCTCTTCTTTTTAAGGAAGCCTCCCTTTGGTCCTCTTGGATATTCAAATCCTTCCATTAAGATGTACCACTCCTCAAAATCTCTCATCATGATAAAATCTTCAATTCTTCTCTTTCAAGAATTGAAGCCTTCTCGTCCATATAGGGTGTAAGGCACCGGTGTGTTGATGTCCTAACCTAGTTGTTTTTCCAACTCCGTCTTCACCCTCTAGTGTATTTGTCTTTGCTCCCGGTGGTTAGTCCGTAGAAGAGCCTCGGACTCTGATACCAATTGTAGAGGAAATGTTGACCGCTAGAGGGGGTGAATAGTGTCGATTCGTTGCATGATGGAATTCGATTGCATTCGTCTTCAAATCTCGTTAGTGCAGGGAAATAAAACAAATAGTAATAACGAAATACAACAAACACAATTCACAACACAAGCATATAATGTGGTTCAGAACCGAACGATTCCTACTCCATGGATCGAGCTCTAAAGAGCTCTAGTGATGCACACGCAATCACTAATCACAAATAACTCCTTCTCGGAACAATCCAGAGGTGGAGAAACCTCTTACAATAGATTATAAAATTAATACAAGGTAAAACAAGCAAATACAAAAAGAATACAACAATCTATGCAAAGAAAAACTTTACAAATGCTCTTTTGATTGCTTGCTTTGTGGTTGCTTGAATTGTACTTGGAGACCCTGATTTGTAGCAATAAATTGCCCCAAAAGCCTTCAAAAACCATTGTTGATTTCCTCTTCCACGAGCTCCATTTAAAGCTTCTGCCTGGGCTAGAAATCCCCGATCAGTCGACTGATGACACTATTATTGTGAGTCAACGGTGTAATCCATGCTGGAGAAATCCAACGGATAGGACATCAGTCGACTGTTCGTGTCCATTAGTCAACTGATGGAGCCTTCACTCGACTGCTAACCCCAGGAGTCGAGTCAGACTCCATTCTGTGCCCAAAATATCGAGCACCAATCGACTGATCACACGATCAGTCGACTGCTGGCTCCAGTAGTCGACTACCCACCTCTGGCAGTCGACTGTTGGGACACTTCCCGCAGTCAAACCCTAGTTGACTCACACCAGTCGACTGTCATATGGCACCAGTCGACTGGCACACCTCAAACATGAGGTTTTAACCCAAGTATGGTGCCCTCATACTTGTAACCTACGTCAGCCTCGCGCCTATCGGATCCCTCCAAGTCATCCATGACTTGTTAATCCATATGCTAGCCTTCAGGTTCTTCCATCGACTATGTCATGGTAATAGTGTCTACACTGCCAAGGCACATTGGACTTACGCTTCCAAGACTCTGCTTGGACTTTACGCTGCCAACCATTGGACTTATGCTGCCAAGACTCCCGCTTGGACTTTACGCCAACAATATCAAACCCCTTGGACTTTTCAAATGCCAAGACTCAAGCTTGGACTTTCCCTTGCTAACCCATGTTGGACTTTCCATGCCAAGACACATGCTTGGACTTTCCCTTGCCAAGACCCATGCTTGGACTTTACATGCCAAGTACTCAAGACTTGAACTTTCCATGACATTGTCAACTCCAGTCAACCATCAAAATCACCTCGAGTCAAACTCGAGTTTGGTCGATCATGATTCGGGTCGATTGTATCGACAATCTCCCCAAAATATTTTCAGACATCATTGTCAAACTTTCATGTCAAACATCAAAACATCACTCGAGTCAAACTCGAGTCCGGTCAATCGTGACCTAGGTCGATTGCACCAACAAAGTATTGGAGGACTTGATGCTAGATGGACATAGGAGGCAAGATGGCGCATGAAGGTACACATGACAAGCTGAGTGCAGTTGGATGGTACATAGGAGCAAAAGAGACAGGGATGGAGTGCAGAAGTTTTATACACGGGTTGGACACATGAAGGAGGACCAAGAGGAATGAGTGGATATATCAAGCGAGAGGGTTGGTACCCATGAGAGCACATGTATGCCGCACCTTGGGTATTGTTAGTGCAATCAACCCGTGATATGGTTTTGATGTGTGTTGCAAAGGGTTTAAGTTAGGTTGTTATTGTGATTTGATATGTGCGTTGGAGTCTTGCAGGACTTAGTAATTCGCACATGGAGCCTTGGTGAGTTTCACCTCTCATGACTCGGTCCTTGAGTCGGTGAAGGATGGCTTTGCGGAAGCCGTGCTCTTGGAGCATCCGAGGGACCGTCGGACGAGGAGCTTAGAGTGAAGCCGGAGGAAGTACACTTCAGGGCGAGACGCAAAGGATGGCACTGTAGAGCCATGCACTTGACGCATCCGAGGGACATTGCCGGACGAAGACAACTTCAAAGGCGAGGGACTTCAAGGGATGAGAGTGAGCGAATGTAACCCGGGAAGGGGTAGTGCTCTTAGGTGAAACTTGGTCATTTGGCGAAGTGTAGGATGAGGTTTCCCGACACCAGTCGACTGCCATGAAATGGCAGTCGACTGCTCTGAGTTGAATGGGATTCGACTGGTACCCAACTGATGGGTTTTTGGCCCAAAGAATGATCATCATATGTTGGCGATCAAGAGATTATCATCGATCACGATGGCAGCAATGATCGTCAAGAGGATTTTGAGGATAGAACCACTCATAGCCGACTGGGCAGTCGACTACGAGGCATCAATTGACTGATGGATATATCAGTCTACTGCCAAGGGTTTCGTTGGACTACAATGGTCAGGATCTAACGTGTTCAGAGGTCGTTGTAGTGGCGGCAGTCGACTGTCAAGGGCAACAGTCGACTGGTGGCGGCCAACGGGAAGAAATCAACCCTCTCTATAAAAAGAGAGGGTGTTGGGCTTTGGGAGGCTAATGCTTCTATTCTAAACATCTCCCAAAGTGCCCAAACGAATTTCCTCCTCTTCCTTGTGCTTATATTCATCGTATTGCAAGAGGAGTGATTTTGTAAGAAAAGGTTACCTCCACCTAGCTTTGTGCAAAGGAGAGAATAGTGAAAGCTTGCGGAGTGATTCACCGTGGATGAATCGGACTGTGGAGTAGCGGCACAGTCATGAACCACGTTATATTCTCTTGTTAGCATTGTTTGTTTCCTTTTCTTTGTCTTTCTTTGTTTGTATTTGCATATTCTGCTTGCGCTAATATTCTTTGTAGACGAGCAAATTTCATCATCGTACGAAGAGGGCTATTCACCCTTCTCTAGCCGGCTAACACATACACTTCATTGACCCTACAAGTGGTATCAGAGCCAAGTCGTTTGTCGAGGACTAACCGCCACAACAAACACTTCATCAAGAGATGGCTGGCTCCAATATTCATTTGCCAAAGTTCAAGGGGGAATTCACTTGGTGGAAGAAGTGAATGGAGGTATTTTTCGAAACTGATTTCGAAATTCTTTTAATCATGGAAAACGGTTTCGAAATGCCTAGGGCTGAAGAAGGGGAGCCATTAGAAAAATCAAGGTGGAGCAAGAGACAAAGGGAAGAGTACTTGGCAAACTCAAAAGCCAAACATCACCTCTACAATGTACTCCCCCAACAAGAAGTCAACCGGATAGGAGAGTGTGCTAGCGCCAAGGAGATGTCGGAGAAGCTCATAGAAATTCATGAAGGCACATCCGAGGCCAAGCTAGCAAGGAGAGATGTCCTTCGCTCCCAAATATCCAATATCAAACTCGAAAAGGGAGAGAAGGTAAAATCCCTACACTCTAGATTTAAGGAAATTCTAACCGGTTTGACAAGTGTAGGTGAAAAACTCTCCAACTGGGATATGGTAATGAAGGCCATAGATGTCTTTCCCCGGTCCTCAAGATGGAGCTCTATGGTGGACTCCTTCTACATCTCCAAGAACTTGGAAGTGAGCACCTTGGAGGAGTTCTTCTCAACTATTGAGCTCCACGAAACAAGGCTCGAAGGAATAGTAGAAGAGCCAAAGTTTCAACCTTCAAGAGGAGTAGCCTTGATGGCTAACAAAGGGAAGAAAAAGATGGAGATTACCTCCTCCTCCGATGAAGCTTCCTCCTCCTCCTCCTCCATGGATAGCACGGAAGAAGCTTATATGGTAAGGAGGGTAAGGCATACATTAAAAGGTTTTAAATTTAATAAATCTAATGATAGGAGTAGAAGACCAAGGGGGAAGGTGATTTGCTATAATTGCCAAGGAGAGGGACAT
Organism: Wurfbainia villosa; assembly: GCA_025175895.1. Taxonomy (NCBI): domain Eukaryota; kingdom Viridiplantae; phylum Streptophyta; class Magnoliopsida; order Zingiberales; family Zingiberaceae; genus Wurfbainia; species Wurfbainia villosa. The sequence continues at coordinate 42,253,801 of CM046006.1, forward strand.
ATAAGGGATAATTGTCCCCTCTTGAACAAGAGCAAAGAAGAGAAGAGAAAGAAGGAAGAAAAGAAGAAGAAAAAGGGGAGCAAGAAGAAGGAAGAAGAGAAGAAAGCCAAAGAAAAGGGAAAGGCAAAGGCACTAAAAGCAAGGACTTGGGATGACCCTTCTTCCTCATCATCATCATCATCCGAGGAAGAAAATGCCTTTGTCACAAATTTGGCATTGATGGCTTTTGACGACTTAGACTCCTCCTCCTCCGAAAATGAAGAAGCAAGCTCAAGTGAGGAGAGCTCGAGTGAAGGGGGAGCTTCTTCTACATCCTCATCATCGGAAGAAGATTTGGTAAGTGAGGTAACAAATCTCTCCCCCAAGAAAGTTATGTCAATTATTTTTAGCCTCACTAAGGACTTGTTTAGGGCAAAGAAAAAGAACAAATGCATGCTAGATCAAATTAAGGACTTAGAATAAAAATTAGAAAAAGCATGCTCAAATGTTAATAATAATGTTTCTAGTCTTGATAATGCATGCTCACATGACTATATGCCATTTGATGTTAATGATGCATGCATTGATGAAAATAGGGCTCTAAGAGAAAAGGTAGATCATTTGACCAAGGCCCTAGAAAAGTTTACAATTGGCTCCAACACTCTTAACATGATCATAGGGAGTCAAAGAGCAAGTTTCAATAAGAAAGGCCTAGGATATAAGGAAAAGAAAAATGAAAAGACCTATAAATGCTTAATTGCTAGAGGTCAAGATAAAAAGAAGACAATAGCTAGAAAATGGATCCCTAAGGAATTTTTAGTGAACCCCATAGGAAAGAATTTATTTTGGGTTCCTAAATATATCCTTAAGGGTTAGGAAAACCCTAGGATAGTCAACCATATGGAATTTATCTATATCATATGTTGGTTGACTTGGGATGGCGGGACAATATTTTTGAAATAGTGTTAGGTGATGATAATGCACCTATAAATAGATAAATCATGCTTTAGGTGATATTTGCCTTATTATCATGATGTAATACCTAATGCATGATTACAATTTGATGAATACATTTGTTTCATGATCATAATATGGAATTCATACATATATGTCTTTATGATCATGTGGAATGATAGAATGATACTTAACCTTGATAGAATTGCATGAAAATAATGGTTAAGTATATACAAATACCTCTAGGATACATCTCACACTCACCATAGGCTACCTTGATTGAAAACTTAGCATAAGTGAGATGTTAGGATGATACAAATGTCCACTAATGACCTATGACATTTAGATGGTCATGTAAAGTACAAAATAGCAATAATAGACCAATCATGGGGAAGGCTTATGTTAAATTCATAGACACATTGCCCAAAGATCATGGTTGGATATTTTATATGTTTTCAAAATAATTTCTTACTTTAAAATCTGCATGTTCATGTTTTGAAACAATCCAAAGCAAAACTAGGTGTTAAAATGGATACAAATTTGATCAAAACACTAGTTGTTTTTAAAGCTTTTGGATTTTTGGAAAATCATTGAAAATATAATGATTTTTCATGAAAAACTAATTTTCATTGATAAAGAACCCTAAAAGAAATGTGTTCCCCAAATTTCACTATTTTTTTAATTTTCTAGAATTTATAGTGCATTTCTGAATTTCGTCTAGAAAATCAGAAAACCTGATTTCCTTGTGCCAGTCGACTGCCATATTGATAGCAATCGACTGATGTACTATGCACTAGCACAGTAAACTGATTTTATCAGGATTTTAAGTGTTTTTTATTTTTGCTTCTCTCTAGACTTGATGTCATGCCATATAAACCCTGTTTAATCTTTTTGATGGTGTCAAAGGGGGAGAAAGATATATATTTAAGTAAGGGGGAATGTATTTAGGGGGAGTTTCATGTATTAAGGGGGAGAGTTGCTAATCATGTTATTTACATGCTTTCTTTCCTTAATATTTTATCAAATGTTTTTACCTAACTTAAACAGATTGCCACACATCAAAAATGGGGAGATTGTTAGTGCAATCAACCCGTGATATGGTTTTGATGTGTGTGGAAAAGGGTTTAAGTTAGGTTGTTATTGTGATTTGATATGTGTGTTGGAGTCTTGCAGGACTTAGTCATTCGCACATGGAGCCTTGGCGAGTTTCACCTCTCATGACTCGGTCCTTGAGTTGGTGAAGGATGGCTTTGCGGAAGCCGTAAGCTTGGAGCATCCGAGGGACCGCCAGACGAGAAGCTTGGAGTGAAGCCGGAGGAAGTAGACTTCAGGGCGAGATGCGAAGGATGGCGCTACAGAGTCATGCGCTTGGCGCATCCGAGGGATGTGGCCGGACGAAGACAACTTCAAAGGCGAGGGACTTCAAGGGATGAGAGTGAGCGAATGTAACCCGAGAAGGGGTAGTGCTCTTAGGTGAAACTTGGTCATTTGGCTAAGTGTCGGATGAGATTTCTCGACACCAGTCGACTTCCATGAAATGGCAGTCGACTGCTCTGAGTTGAACGGGGTTCGACTAGTATCCAACTGATGGGTTTTTGGCCCGAATGATCGCTAAGACCATCACGATCACGATGGCGAAATGACCGTCGAGAGGGTTTTGGGCACAGAACCTCTCGTAGCTGACTGGGCAGTCGACTATGAGGCATCAGTCGACTGATGGATACATCAGTCGACTACCAAGGGTTTCATTAGACTACAACGGTCGAGATCTGACGTGTTCAGAGGTCATTGTAGTGGCGGCAGTCGACTGTCAAGGGCAGCAGTCGATTGGTGGCAGCCAACGGGAAGAAATTAGCCCTCTCTATAAAAAGATAGGGTGTTGGGCTTTGGAAGGCTAATGCTCCTATTCTAAACATCTCCAAAAGTGCCCAAACGAATTTCCTCCTCTTCCTTGTGCTTATATTCATATTATTGCAAGAGGAGTGATTTTGTAAGAAAAGGTTACCTCCACCTAGCTTTGTGCAAAGGAGAGAATAGTGAAAGCTTGCGGAGTGATTCATCGTGGACGAATCGGACCGTGGACTAGCGGCGCAGCCATGAACCACGTTATATTCTCTTGTTAGCATTGTTTGTTTCCTTTTCTTTGTCTTTCTTTGTTTGTATTTGCATATTTCGCTTGCACTAATATTCTTTGTAGATGAGCAAATTCCATCATCGTATGAAGAGGGATATTCACCCTTGTCTAGTCGGCCAACACATACACTTCATCTACCCTACAGGGTACATCTCAGATATGACACTTCGTCAGACATGACATGAGCATGAACCCTAGGCTATTGTATGATTATGCTTTACTTTGATGATATATATTTACCTTTCATCAAAAAAAAATGATGATCCTTATGAGCTCCTCAAGGGGACATCATCATCCTAATATATAGGACATGGTTTCCTCCTATAATCAACGGCACACCATGTAAATAATATCATTTCCCAACTTACCGAGCTTATCGATTTAATCTATAAATCTCGCCCATTGGTAAATCAAAGAAATAAATACTATGTACATGTGCCTGTTATTATATCGGGATTAAGAGCATGTACACCATAATATCCGAGGTCCGATTCAATTATGTAGCCAGGAATAAATTGAATCTCCTCTAAGTCGGTCCTGCTCAATACACACAAAGTGTACTAGTGTAATTCTATGGTCAAGACAAACCAATACCAAATTACACTACAACCATACCAATGGTTTGTCCAAAACCATCTCGGTTGTGAGCCTTTACTTATACTCTACAAGAAACTGATAACATGATCTTCCGTGTTACACCACACACCATGTTATCTACAATGTAATGTATCAGACAATATGCATAACCATAAATATGCAAACAATGATCATGTGATTTTTATTTCAAAAATAAAGATGTTCATACAAAAGATAGACTTTTCAGTATACATCCCAACAGAATTTTCAATATTTTTCAAATTACGTATATTTACTTATGAATTTTAGAATTTAGTTTTTGATAATTGAAATCTGCATTCTGCAGATATCAGTCGATTGCCATGTATGGCAATCGACTCATGAGTGTGCCAGTCGACTGATTACTGTCAAAGTCGATTGCCAGAAGCTGATTTCGGGTAAACAAGGTTTGTTAGGCCCGTGTTCAGCTATGTTTTTGTTTTCTAACTACTCCTAATCCTAGGACATGCTTTAGAAAGCATTAGAAAGGGTAGAAATCCATTGGATATGGATTAAGAGAAGTGTTTAGGGTGAGTATCAATTTTAAGGTGTATGGAAGTTCAATGTTGAACTTGTGCCTTAATTTTGATTATTTAAGTGTTCCTATTGGCTTAGGGACTCTCCAATGACATTGTTGGTGCAATGGTCAAGGGGGAGCAAGCCTTTAGGAGGAGGTATCCATCATGGGAAGATGGATGTGTATTTTTCCTCATGGGAGGAAAATTAGAGGATTGCCTCTCTTAAGTGATATGGGACTTATCACTAGGAAGATTGAAGGCATCCTAGATGTTTGTGTACCAAGGGGAAGATTGTAAGATTTCATTAGGATATGAGACATTGACACCTTTGAGGAGGACCTTTTTTATGTATGTCAAAAAGGGGGAGAAGTTACCAATTGGGGTTAGTTGGAATTCTCATTAGGATGTGAGAATTGCCAATTGGGGATAATTGGTATACTTGAGTTTGAGATTTTGTCAAACATCAAAAAGAGGGAGATTGTTGGTGCAATCAGCCCAGGTCACGATTGATCAGACTCGAATTTGAATCGAACTGTATTTTGATGTTAGACAAAACGTATGTCATGGGAAGTCCAACATGGGTTGGCCACGTAAATCCAAGTGTATAGCCTTGGTGGTGAAAAGACCAAGCATGGGGATTGGTGTTGGTAAGTCCAAGTGTGTAGCCTTGGCAATGGGAAGTCTTAAGGACTTGCCAAGGTCACTAGTCTCGTAGGCTCGGGCTCCTTGAGTCGGTGAAGGATGGCATTGCGAAGTCGTGCGCTTGGTGCATCCGAGGGACCACGGGACGGGGAGCGAATGGAGTGAGGCCCAAGGGAAGCAGACTTCAAGGGCAAGAGATGTGAAGGATGACATTGAGAAGTCGTGCGCTTGGTGCATCCGAGGGGCGCAGGCCGAGGGAAGAGAGCTTCGGTGGGGAACTCCATGAGAGGATGAGGTGAACTTGGCCAAGTGGCTAAGACTGAGTGTCGGATGCTCAAACAACTTGGTGTTTGAGGTTTTATAACATCACGATCGGGTATAGGTACCGATCATTGTTCCAAGTCGATAGCAATCCATCGGTGTTCGATCGATGTGCTTCGCCGAACAATAATCAATCGTCGACATATCGACACATGATGGCGAGGATGGCGATCGTGATCAAGGTGAATTCGGGCACAGAAAGTTTTCCAGTCGAGTGATCACGTCGAGCACTCGACTGATGGCTTGACCAGTTGACTGATGGGCATGATCAGTCGACTGATGGTGGATCCGTTGGAACTTGTCTAGTATGGATCGAGTCATTGTGATACAATGGCTACAGGATCAGTCGACTGATAGTCATGATCAATCGATTAATTGGCGCAAAATCAGGTCAATGCAGGTTATTTAAGGAGCTCGAGATGGAGGATTTTGCAACACTTTTTGGGGAGATTTTGGAGGGGAATTGCTGTTGCATTCCAGTCCTTCAAGAGCAATCCAAAGCAAGCAACAAGCAAGTGATCAAAGCAAAGTTTTGTAAAGTATTCTTTACTTGTATTTTGTATTGTCTTTTTATTTTGTTTGTACTTTTGTATTACATTTATAATTGCTTATACGAGGTTTTTCCACCTCCGACTCATGGTCGAGAAGGAGTTTTGTTAGTATGGTGCGCATAACACGAGCTCGTTGAGCTCACCCCGTGGAGTAGGAACCCTACGGTTTCAAACCATGTATATCGTGTTGTATTGTGTGTGCTTGTATTGTTGTTTAGTATTTATATTGTTTTTGCTGTGCTAACAACAATTGTATACAAGCGACATGCACAAACGAACGAATTCCATCATCTACGTGAATTGGGCTATTCACCCCTATCTAGCTGGCCACCGATCCTCCAACAAGTGGTATCAGAGTGAGGAGCTTGTAACGGACTCATCGCCAACACAAGCACGACAAGATTGTGTTGGTGCAACAATACCCCAAGCATTTATATGTTTTGATGTTTGGATAATCATCTAAGTTAGGCAACAATTTGTGATCTAATTGTGAACATGTTCAAGTGATAGGGAAATCCAAGTATGAAGACTTGGTAAAGGCAAAGTCCAAGTATGATCTTGGCAAGAGAAGTCCAAGGTAAAGGTTTGGTGACATAAGACCAAGCATTTTGTCTTGGCAGCATTAAGTCCAAATGGACTTTGGCAAAGGAAGTCTAAAGGAAAGTCTTGACAGCATAAGTCCAAGCATGTAGACTTGGCGGCGTAAAATTCAAGCACGCTTTGGCAAAGAGAACCCCAAGACATGACAAAACCGAAGGAAGCTCTTGGAAGCAAAGCGCAAAGGATGAACAAGTCGTGGACTCGGAGGGATCCTGGAGGCACAAGGCTTAAGGAAGAGCTAGAAGGTTGAGTCTAGGTCTAGGGGGTTAAATCAAGTATAAATTATTCATACTTGATGAGTATCAGTCGACTGATACGATGTATCAGTCGACTGGTCAGGTGCTCGACTGAGTCAGGATGAAACTCTGATGATCAGTCGACTACTTTGGTCGTGGCAGTCGACTAATATTGTGATTAGTCGACTGCCAAACAATGGCAGTCGACTGATCAAGTTAAACACAGGCACAGAATGGAGTCTCACTCGACTGCAGCCTGTGATCACTCGACTGATCACTCCATCAGTCGACTGATGGAGGGATCAGTCGACTGATGAGAGTTTCGTTGGTGGTAATGACTCTGAATCCCGCGAATCCAGCTATTCAGAAGTCGTTAACCATGCTGACAGTCGACTGATGTTGTGCATCAGTCGACTGATGGTGCTCCAATGGGAAAATCAGCCCTCTCTCAATAAAAAGAGGGCTTATGGTGGCTTTGAAGGCTAATGCTTATTCTCTGATAATACTCTCAAGCCTCCACGATTTTTCAAGCTTTCTAGTGATTTTAAATCCCCTCCTCCTCTCTAAGCTCCATCTTCATCCTTTGTAAGAAGAGGAGGATTGTTGTAAAGGAAAGCTTCATAGTGATATTGATTAGGGTTGATCCACCTCAAGGATCACCGTGGAGTAGGAGCGCTATCTCCGAACCACGTAAAAGAATTGTGTTAGCATTGTTTTCATTTATGTTATTATTATTTTTGTTGTGCTACGAACAACAAGCTATTCACCCCCCCCTCTAGCTTCCAATCGATCACCAACAAGTGGTATCAGAGCCCGGATCGCATCGGAAGATCTAACAATCAACTGGAGCAAAATGGCTTTCCAAGAGGGGTATAGCACGACGAGGCCTCTGTTCTTCGACAGTAATGACTTCGGCTACTAGAAAGGTAGGATGGAGTATTATTTAATGAATGATATTGAAAATTGGTTTAGCGTTGTAGATGGTTTCGAGAAGTCGGTCGATGAACACGGAGCACCCATATTGACCAAGGATTGGACTAGAGACATGACCAAGAAGGCTCAAGCTAATGCCAAGGCAATAACCACACTTCAATGTGGGTTGTCAAAAGAGCAACTAAGCAAGGTGGGTGTTAGTGCTTATAAGATCCACATATCTCCACAATGACATGATATTATCCACTTTAGGCCTAGCCCTCATGGTTTTGTTTTTAGGCTTTACCCAAAAGGCCTCATACCAATGGAGATATCTTTTCATCTTATAAGAACATGATCTTTTTCATGTCTTACCAATGTGGGACTTTGATTGTATCCCCAATACTCTAACAATCCCCCCCTCAAACGAAGGATCACATTGACCCCCCTCAAGCCTATCCGTCCTCGAAGGACATCCTCTGCTTGATGTCCGATCTCAACCCACCAGGACTTCCTGCCAACTGTCTAGTCCTCCTGACCCAGCTGGACTTCCTGCCAGTTGTTCGGTCCTCCCGACCCAACTGGACTTCCTGCCTAGTGTCTGGTTCTCTTGATCCGGACATGGGAGCTCAACTTCCTTCGTTCGAGGTTCATGGCTTGACATGGACCATAGCTCTGATACAAATTGATGGTTTTTTGCTTATTGAGTCCGTGAGGGGAAACTTCGCTTCCCACTACACCTTGGTTGTTTGTTCATGGTGATCCCATCGATGTCCCCGGATTAAAAAATTTAATCCAAGACAAAAGGGATTGGCCAAAGAATCAAGTCAACGTCGTGCTATTCGTTTAGAGAGGTCACTTGAACAAACTCGTTGTTCAAGCGACCATCCTCTATTCTACGAGTAGCCACGGAATAGACGATGTACGGATCACCTGTTTTTATATTTATGATCGGGATCCAAGTATTATTTAGCCACAAACAAAATATTACAATGTCATAATTGAAAAACAAAAACAAGCAAGTAACAAAAGAGAATAGAGAATAGATATACCAAAAGTCGAAGCTCCAAGATCGCAAATCTTCCTTCCTTGCTCTTCCAAAGAAAGAGGAATAATAGAAATAAGGTTCTTCTCCTTCCTAAAACCAACCCACAAGGAACAAAGAAAATCCTTGTCGTCGGCCAACAAGGAGAAGGAGATGATGATGGAAACCAACCAAGACACCAAGGGAAACCCCTAAGTCTTGTTTCCACCACTCAAGGAGAAGGAGAGAAGAGGTTTGGACACCGAACAATGGCTGGAAAAGGTTGGGAAAACAAGCTGGACGCCGGCCACCTTGAAGGAAGAAGAAGAAAGGAATTACCTTCCTTATTTGGTGCCGCCCAAGCCTCCAAAACCCTAACCCTAGTTTTGCCGCCAATTCCAAAACCTTAGCCTCTCTTGATGATTTTTCCATGCCAACCCCTCAAGCTCCTTTTATAGAGTTAGGGATAAGCCTCCTTTTAATCTCTACCATTGGTTCTAGGGATTTAATCTCAACCGTCGGATCTAGAGATTTAATCTCAACCGTCGGATCTTAGAGATTTAATCTCTACCTATGGATCTAGAGTTTTGTTTCTATCCATTGGATCTAATCTTCATGAGGTGTTAATAGGCTAAATTAGGGACCATGAGGAGGAGTTGGATCTTGGCCACCCATGGATCAAGCCCACATAAAGTCCGATCCATTAATGATAATCCAATCCACTAAAGGATTATCATTGATCTACCTCACCAACCCCCATAAGTTAATATGGGATCCATATATTATTTGTACATTTTCTCCCCGTGTTTAAGATCTCGAATGTCCATCGATTAATTAATTTACTGACCATTAATTAATCAACATCTAACTCCATGAGTAGTACCACTCAACTTTTTCATCATGCCGGACCAAGTCCACCTACAGGGTTTACATGATGAACCTTATGAGCTCCTCAAGGGGACATCATCATCCTAATATATAGGACACGGTTTCCTCCTATAATCAACGGCACACCATATAAATAATATCATCTCCCAACTTACCGAGCCTATCGATTTAATATATAAATCTCGCCCATTGGTAAATCAAAGAGATGAATACTAAGTATATGTGCCCGTTATTATATCGGGATTAAGAGCATGTACTAAATAATATCTGAGGTCTGATTCGATTATGTAGTCAGCAATAAATCGAATCATCTCTAAGTCGGTCTTGCTCAATACACACAAAGTGCACTAGTGTGATTCTATGGTTAAGACAAACCAATACCGAATCACACTACAACCATTCCGATGGTTTGTCCAAAGCCATCTCGGTTGTGAACCTTTACTAATACTTTACAAGGAGACGATAACATGATCTCCCGTATGACACCACACACCATATTATCTACAATGTAATATATTAGACAATATTGCATAACAATAAAAATGCTAACAATGATCATGTGATTTTTATTTCAAAATAAAGATGTTCATACAAAAGATAGACTTTTCAGTATACATCCCTACAATCTCCCACTTATACTAAAAAACTATGTTGTCCTCAAACTGCCATACATCTGATCCCCATTCCCTCCACATGCCTATCAAAAGCTCTCACCGGAAGGGCCTTGGTGAAACATAGGACCACCTTTAGCCTAGATAGGCATAGGACCACACAAATCAGAATGAACCAATTCTAACACATCTTTGGCTCTATACCCCTTGGCCTTAAAAGGCCTCTTGGTCATCTTACCCTCCAAGCAAGATTCACAGGTTGAGAAATCTTCCACTACTAATGAGCCCAAAGGTCCATCAGCTATCAACCTTTGAATTTTGCTTAGGTTAATATGACCAAGCCTAAGATTCCAAAGATATGTTTAGTTCATCATCGAAGGTTTTTTTTTCTCTTATTGGAATTAGAAGATGAGTTATTAACTTCTATTTGCATCGTTGGAGCTTTTGGTTCGAGTGTATACAAATTTCCTATCAATGTACCTGAACAGATAATCTCCCTATTTCTTTTTATAACAACTCTATCATTAAAAGAAATAGAATATCCATCCATAAACAATTTAGAAACTGAAAATAAATTCTTTCTAAATAAAGGTACATAAAGGGAATTTTCTAGAACCAAAGTTTTATTTTCCTTAAAAGATAAATAAAACTTCTCCCACTGCAATAGCCGCCACCTTAGTGGCATTGCCCAAGTAAACAGTAATCTCTCCCTCAGCTTGTCATCGGGTTTCCTGGAACCCCTGCAAAGTATTGCAGACATGATCAGAGGCTCCCGTATCTACACACCAGGTGCTGGTAGATAACACCGCTAACTATGTTTCAATGACTAGACCAAAGGATATACCTTTATTCTGTTTTGGATTGGGACAATCCTTCTTCCAATGTCCATCCTGCTTACAAGTGAAGTACTTGCCTTTCGGCTTCTTTACTCCTCCCTGAGATCCTCCCACCACCTTTGCTCCATCTTATTTCTTCTTCTTCTTGCCTTTCGGCTTAGAAGTAGAAACCTTCTGAGCAACCATGGCCTTAGCCTGAGCAAGCCTTTCTGTCGACTGGAGAATGATATCGTCCTGGGTTTCCCCATCGATCTCAGCTCCAAGGACTTCCAGCTCATTCGCGGGCTTAGGAGGACACTCTTCTAAGAGTACATACTTGTACTCCTTAGCAGATAAGGCAATATCTAGATTCTTTTCCAATCAACATTATTTGGGTACAGTAACTTTATTTTCCTTTAGTATCATAGCAAGTGGACTGAAAGTCATTTTTGAAAATCCTAAGAATCACATAGATCATTACTTTAGATTTCAAAAAATTATTGATTCCTCAAACAATAAAATTTTAAAATCAACCAACACCTCAAAACACCGAGAATATCGTATGCCACGATAGTGTGGACGTATATGAATTCTACATTTGTAAGAGGAGGTTTTACCCATAATTTTACTATCTTGTCAACCTAACTTTTTGACAAGTAAAATTAATAGTTGGTTTCTCTTCGGCCCTACAAATAAAAGCAGTGACTCCGATGGGGAGGATACTTATATTTGTATCTAAGTATTCACCATTACTTGGTACCAAGATAATTATCTCGGGTTATGTGCCTTACGATGGGGAAGTACACACGCTCCTTAATAATTTCCTATAACCATATTTGACCTTGTGATCTGCAAACAAACTCATCCGATGGGGAGGAAGGCACTCAGAGACGACGCGCAAGTTTGTTTGCATCACTTGTCAAATCGTAATGGAGGCCGTGGGAATTTATAAAAATTTCCCTCTCCCACTTAGTAATTTGAAATTGAGGAATTTTCCTAGCCTACGACATGCATATCAAACAAAAAGCAATAAATATGAAAAATAAATTATTTTCCAACTATTATGGCTTTTGTCTTCAATATGTCTCCCGTCGCAACGCCTTCTCGTCCGCTCCTCCTACGCCATGTACAAGCCATCCGGAGATCCGAGCCGAGACTAAAACTTATTTTAATTTACATCCATCGATCCTATACTCCACGAGGGAGTGTACATGAAATCTAGATCGAAAGTAAAATAAAATAAAGAGTGGCTAAACAACGCCGTATTTAATTTACAAAAAATCAAATACTAGCCTCGTCAACCCCGAGGATTCAACAAAATATACACATACAATCACATACACACATATGGCTATAATAGTCAGATCTTATTCCTGCAACCAAAGAGTTAAACTACGCATATCCTACTATTATCCGGCACATATAATATATGAAAAGTGCATAAAAATTAACCAAATCCTAAACACACAAAACAGGAAACCTTGGCTCTGATACCAATTGTTAGTGCTTATAAGATCCACATATCTCCACAATGACATGATATTATCCACTTTGGCCCTAGCCCTCATGGTTTTGTTTTTGGGCTTTACCCAAAAGGCCTCATACAAATGGAGATATCTTTTCATCTTATAAGCACATGATCTTTTTCATGTCTTACCAATGTGGGACTTTGATTGTATTCCCAATACTCCAACAATCCCCCCCTCAAACGAAAGACCACATTGACCTCCCTCAAGCCTATCCGTCCTCGAAGGACATCCTCTGCTTGATGTCCGATCTCAACCCACCAGGACTTCATGCCAACTGTCTGGTCCTCCTGACCCAGCTGGACTTCCTGCCAGTTGTTTGGTCCTCCCAACCCAACTGGACTTCCTGCCTGGTGTCTGGTTCTCTTGATCCGGACATGGGAGCTCAACTTCCTTCGTTTGAGGTTCATGGCTTGACATGGACCATAGCTCTGATACCAATTGATGGTTTTTTGCTTATCGAGTCTGTGAGGGGAAACTTCGCTTCCCACTACACCTTGGTTGTTTGTTCATGGCGATCACATCGATGTCCCCGGTAATCTCTCCAAGATAGCAAATCTTCCTTCCTTGCTCTTCCAAAGCAAGACGAAGAATAGAAATAAGGTTCTTCTCCTTCCTAAAACCAACCAACAAGGAACAAAGAAAATCCTTGCCGCCGGACTGTTGGGATGTATACTGAAAGCCTGGCTCTTTTTGTATGAACATTTTTATTTTGAAATAAGAATCACATGATCATTGTTTGTACTTTATATTTATTATATGTGTGCATATTGTCTAATACTCTACATTGTAGATAACATGGTGCTTGGTGTGGCACAGAAGATCATGTTATCAGTCCCTTGTAGAATATAAGTAGAGGCTCACAACCAAGATGGTTTTGGACAAACCATTGGCATGGTTGTAGTGTAGCTTGGTATTGGTTTGTCTTGACCATAAAGTTACACTAGTACACTTAGGACCGACATAGAGGTGATTCAATTTATTGCTGACTACATAATTGAATCAGACCTCGGATATTATGTTGTACATGCTCTTAATCCCGATATAATAACGGGCACATGTACTTAGTATTTATTTCTTTGATTTACCAAAGGGTGAGATTTCTATGGATTAAATCAATATGTCCAGTAAGTTGGGAAATGATATTATTTACATGGTGTGCCATTGATTATAGGAGGAAACCGTGTCCTATATATTAGGTTGATGATGTCCCCTTGAGGAGCTCATAAGGTTCATCATGTAAACCCTGCAGGTTGACTTAGTCAACATGATGATAAGGTTGAGTGGTACTACTCGAGGAGTTTGATGTTAATTGATTGATGGTCAGTAAATCAATTAATTGACGGACATTCGATATCTTAAACACGGGGAGATGGATGTACAAATAATATATTGAGCCCATATTAATTTATGGGGGTTGGTGAGGTAATTCAATGATGATCCTCTAGTGGAATGGAACATCATTGATGGATCAAGTTTGTGTGGTTCCGATTCATCGGGTGGCAAAGATCCAACTCCTCCTCATGGTCCCTATCGTAGCCTAATATAATCCTCATGGAGCCTAGATCAAATGATGGAAAATAAATCTCTAGATCCGACGGTTGGGATGAAACCCTAGATCCGACGGTTGGGATGAAACCCTAGATCTGACGGTTGGGATGAAACCCTAGATCCGACGGTTGGGATGAAACCCTAGATCCGACGGTTGGGATGAAACCCTAGATCCGACGGTTGGGATGAAACCCTAGATCCGACGGTTGGGATGAAACCCTAGATCCGACAGTGGAGACTAAGTCTCTAGATCCGACGGTGGAGATTAAACCAAGGCTTATCCCTAACTCTATAAAAGGGTGGCTTAGGGTGGGCGAAAAAAAAAAGATGTTGGTTGGTTTTGGAAATTAGGGTTTTGCCTTTTATTGGCTTGGGCGGCAAGAAACCCTAGGGAGATTAGGGTTTGGTTCCTTGGTTGGGTGGCTAGGGTTTGGAAGGAAGAGTGGGCGGCAACTATAGGAGAGGATCTCTTCTTCTTATTACTAGGGTGTGGCCGGCTCCTAGATCTCTTCTCTCTACCTTGGTCGGCGCTCGACCTATTCCTCTTCTCTTCCTCTTGGTCAGCGGCACAAAGGAGCTAGGGATTGTTCCCTTGTTCGGTTCCTTGGTTGTTTCCATTTTGTTCTCTCTATTTGGGGCCGGCGGCATCAATCCTTTGTGGATTGGTGGTTGGCTCAAGCAAGAAGGGAAGGAGAGTTCTTCTTTCTTTGGATTAAAGGAGATCTAGGAAGCTTCAACTTGTGGAGGATCTTCGCCCACACGAAGTCTACAAGGAGGTTAGGACATACGATAGAAGATCGCGAGGTATAAAAGTTTTACAACTTTTATTATTGATCTTTGCATGTTCTTATTATTATGTTCCTTATCTTAGTATGTGTTGATTATACTAGTTTACATTTGTATGTATTTGTATAATCATGGACCCCGAAGATAAACACAAAAACCGGCGATCCGTCCGTCGTCTCTTCCGCGGCTAACCGACTAGAAGAGTTTGGTTGCTTGAACAACTAGTTTGTTCAAGAGATCGCTCGAGTCGTTAGCATGACGATGAATTGGTTATGCTTAGGAAACTCATCCCATCCGGATTAGTTTTCATTAGTGAAAATTTTAATCCGGGGACATGGGAGCCAATGAGCCTCCGAAGCAATTCCCTACAATTGGTATCAGAGCCACGGTTTCCGATTTTGTGTGTTTTGGATTCGGTTACTTTCATGCACATATCATATATTGAGTATGCCGGATAATAGTAGGATGTACGTAGGGTAACTTTTTTGGTTGCAGGCATAAGATCCGACTATTATGGCTATATGTGTGTATGTGATTATTTGTGTGTGATTGTATGTATATCATTTGAATCCTCGGGGTTGACGAGGCTAGATTAGTATTTAATTTTTATAATTAAATATGGCATTGTTTACTTTCGATCTAGATAGTTTGTACACTCCTTCGTGGAGTATAGGATCTATGGATGTAAATTAAAATGATATATCTCGGCTCGGATCTCTTTTGTGGCTTGCGCACGGAAAAGGTGGAGCGGACGAGGTGGCGACACGACGGGACGCATATTGGAGAACAATGTCATAATAGTTGGAAAAATTCTTATTTTTTCCATATTTATTGCTGATTTGTTTTATATGCATGTTGTGTGTGCTTGAAAATTCCTCATTTTCAATTTACTAAGTGGGAGAGGGACATTTTAATTAATTCCCGCGGCCTCCATTACAATTTGACGTGTGATGCAACAAACTTGCGTGTCGGCTCTAAGTGCCTTCCTCCCTGTGGATGGGTTTGTTTGCGGATCACTAGGTCAAATAATGGTTATAGGAAATTATCTAGGAGCATGTGTACTTCCACAGCGGTAAGGCACATAATCTGAAATAATTCCCTTAGTATCGTGTAATGGTGCACACTTAGATGCAAATAAAAGTATCCTCCCCATCAGAGTCACTGCTTTTATTTGTAGGGCCAAAGAGAAACCAACTATTAATTTTATTTGTCAAAAAGTAAGGTTGACAAGATAATAAAATTAATGGGTAAAACCTCCTCTTGCAAATGTAGAATTCGTATACGTCCACAGTAGTGTGGCATGCGATATTCTCGGTGTTTTGAGGTTTTGGTTGATTTCGGAATTTTATTGTTTTGAGGAATCAATAATATTTGAAATTTAATATTTTGATCATTGTGATTCTTAGGTTTTTCAAATGGCTTTCAACCCACTTGCTGTGATATTAAAAGAAAATAAACTTACTGGAACAAATTATATTGATTGGAAAAGAAATTTGGATATTGTCTTAACTGCAGAGGAGTACAAATTTGTACTCTTCGAGGTCTGTCCTCCTAAGCCCACCGATGAATCTGATGAAAAGGAGAAAGAAAGTTATAAGAAATGGATCAAGGCAGATGAGATGGCGCGGTGTTACATTTTGGCATCTATGTCAAATGTGCTGCAACATCAGCATCAGGCCATGGCCACGCTATGACATGATGTTCAATCTCAAGGAACTTTTCTGACATCGTAGTAGGGCTAGACAGAGGCTATGAGGAACTTGATGACGACACTCACCATGATCGAGGAACACCTGATGGACCATGTTCTCAAGATGATGGCTCATCTGAATGAGATGGAAGTCCTCGGAGCTGATATCGATGGGGAAACCTAGGTCGATATCATTCTCCAGTCTCTGCCTAGGAGTTTTAAGTAGTTCCGCCTCAACTACAACATGAAAAAGAGGTTGTATTCGTTGGCGGAGCTTCTGACAGAACTCCAGGCGGCAGAGGGGCTTTTTCATCAAAGTGCTCAAGCCATGATTGCTCAGAAGGTTTCTACTTCTAAACCAAAAGGGAAGAAGAAGAAGAAGCAAGGTGGAGCAAAGAAAATGGCAGTAGGACCTCAGGCAGGAGTGAAGAAGCCAAAAGGAAAGTGCTTCACTTGCAAGCAGACTAGACATTGGAAGGCGGACTGTCCTCGCCGAAAGAACAAAGGTATATCTTCTTGTTTAGTTGTTGAAACATGTTTAGCGGTGTTATCTACCAGTACCTGGTGTGTAGATATAGGAGCCACTGATCATGTCTGCAATACTTTGCAGGGGTTCCAGGAAACCCGACGACTAGTTGAGGGAGAGATTACCGTCTTCATGGGCAATGCTTCAAAGGTGGCGGCTATTGCAGTGGGAGACATTTATTTATCTTTTGATAGGAATAAAGTTTTGGTTTTGAGAAATTGTCTTTATGTACCTACTTTTAGAAAGAATCTAATTTCAGTTTCTAAATTGTTTCTGGATGGATATTCTGTTTCTTTTAATGACAAAGTTGTTATAAAAAGGAATAGGGAGATTATCTGATAGTACATTGGTTAGCAATTTGTACTCTTGAACCGAAAACTCCCACGATGCATATAGAAGTGAATAACTCATCTTCTAAGTCTAATAAGAGAAAAGAACCTTCGAAAATGAACCAGACATATCTTTGGCACCTAAGACTTGGTCATATTAACCTGAGTAGAATTCAAAGGTTGATAGTTGATGGACCCTTGGGTTCATTAGTGGTGGAAGATCTCCCAACCTGCGAGTCTTGCTTGGAAGGTAAGATGACCAAGAGGCCTTTTAAGGCTAAGGGGTATAGAGCCAAAGATGTATTGGAATTGGTTCATTCTGATTTGTGCGGTCCTATGTCTATCCAGGCTAGAGGTGGCTTTGAATACTTTATCTATTTTATAGACGATTATTCAAGGTATGAATACATTTACTTGATCTTGCGCAGTCTGAATGCTTTGAGTT
The DNA here is from genome assembly GCA_025175895.1 of Wurfbainia villosa. Classification (NCBI taxonomy): domain Eukaryota; kingdom Viridiplantae; phylum Streptophyta; class Magnoliopsida; order Zingiberales; family Zingiberaceae; genus Wurfbainia; species Wurfbainia villosa. The sequence continues at coordinate 42,271,454 of CM046006.1, forward strand.
CAAGAATTCAAAGGTGATGTGAGAAGCCGTCAAGGTAAAAGTATCAAGACACTACGATCGATCGTGGTGGCGAGTACCTCTTGGGAGAGTTTAGGAGTTACTTATCAGGTGGGATTCAATCCCAATTGTCACTTTGGCACACCCAGTGAGAATGGTGTGGCGAAGCGAAGGAATATGACTCTTATGGAGATGGTCAGATCGATGATTAGTTATTCTGAGTTACCTGATTCGTTCTGGGGGTTTGCTCTGGAAACGGCAGCACACATTCTGAACTTGGTTCCATCTAAGTTAGTACCCTCTACTCCCACAGGTGTGTGGTGGTAAAGCCTAGTCTAAGACATATTCGGATTTGGGGTAGTCCAGCACATGTGCTGAAGGGAGATGCTGGTAAGTTGGAATCTCATACAGAAGTACACTTCTTTGTTGGCTACCCTAAGGGAATGAAGGGTGGTTTGTTCTATAGTCCTAGAGATCAGAAGGTGATCGTGAGTACGAATGCCAGATTTCTAGAGGAGGACTATGTGATGAACCACAAGCCCACGAGTAGGATTGTTCTTGAGGAGTTACAGAAGTCCGACTTCATAACCACCATACAAGAGGAAATACCACATGTCAACGCACCAGTCGAAACATACACATGAGGCACCTCGTCGTAGTGGGAGGGTTGTTAGACAACCTGAGAGATTCATGTTCTTGGGAGAGTCTTCGGACTTAGTCCCTAGTAAACATGAACCTGATCCCTGGACATATGACGAGGCAATCCAAGATAAAGATGCAGTATCTTGGCAAAGTACAATGAATACTGAGATTGAATCTATGGATTCAAGATAGGTCTGGGAGCTCTTATGCATAGCAGCTCATATGGATTATGAGGTGTGGCAGATGGATGTCAAGACAGCTTTCCTTAATGGAAGTCTTGAGGAAAACAAGCTATAGGAAGCAACCATAGGGATTCATTGCTAAGGGCAAAGAGCATCTTGTATGTAATCTTAATCGATCCATTTATGGATTGAAACAAGCTTCGAGGTCTTGGAACATCCGCTTTGATGAGGTAAATCCAGACTTATGGATTTATTCAAAGTCCGGATGAGTCTTGTGTATACAAAAGATGTGACGGAAACGTAGTGGTATTTCTTATACTATACGTAGATGACATTTTGTTAGTTGGCAACAATATTAGAGTGTTATCAGACGTAAGGGTATGGTTGTCCAAACAGTTTGATATGAAGGACTTGGGAAAAGTGGGACACATCCTTGGGATCAAGGTTAGTGTGCTAATCCCAAGGTTCATACATAGACACGATTATGGATCATTTTAGCATGCAAAACTCCAATAAAGGTTTTCTACCTTTCAGGCATGGAGTTCCTTTATCTAAGGAGATATGTCCTAAATCATCTGAGGAGATAGAGGAGATGAAGGCGGTTCTTTATGCTTCGGCAGTAGGAAGGCTCATGTATACGATATTATGTACGAGACCCGATATATGTTATGTCGTGGGCATGGTCATCAGATATCAGAGTAATCCAGGATAGGGACATTGGATTGCGGTAAAGCATATATTGTAGTGCCTGAGAAGGACTAGGGATTATATGCTAGTTTACCGGGCAGACCAATTACTCCCTGTGGGTTACACGGATTCCGATTTCCAATCTGATAGGGATAACAGTAAGTCTACCTCAGGTTTTGTATTTACTTTGGGAGGTGGAGCCATTGTATGGAGGAGTTGTTGGGAATCGGCTACTTCGGAGGCTCATTGGCTCCCATGTCCCCGGATTAAAATTTTCACTAATGAAAACTAATCCAGATGGGATGAGTTTCCTAAGCACAACCAATTCGTCGTCGTGCTAACGACTTGAGCGATCGCTTGAACAAACTAGTTGTTCAAGCAATACAACTCTTCTAGTCGGTTAGCCGCGGAAGAGACGACGGACGGATCGACGGTTTTTGTGTTTATCTTCGGGGTCCATGATTATACAAATACATACAAATGTAAACTAGTATAATCAACACATACTAATATAATGAACATAAGCTAGCATATTAATAAGAACATGCAAAGATCAATAATAAAAGTTGTAAAACTTTTATACCTCTCGATCTTCTATCGTATGTCCTAACCTCCTTGTAGACTTCGTGTGGGCGAAGATCCTCCACAAGTTGAAGCTTCCTAGATCTTCTTCAATCCAAAGAAAGAAGAACTCTCCTTCCCTTCTTGCTTGAGCCAACCACCAATCCACAAAGGATTGATGCCGCCGACCCCAAGAATAGAGAGAACAAAATGGAAAACACCAAGGAGCCAAACTAGGGACAAACCCTAGCTTCTAGTGCCGCCGGCCAAGATGGAGTGAAGAGGAGAAAGGGAATATGTTGGGCGCCGGCTAAGGTATAGGGAAGAGAGAAGGAGCCGGCGACACCCTAGGAAGAAGAAGAGCTCCTCTCCTATAGTTGCCGCCCACCTTCTTGCAAACCCTAGCCGCCCAACCATAAGATCCAAACCCTAATCTAATTAGGGTTTCCTCCTTAGGCTTTCTTGCCGCCCAACCAAGGTGGAAGGAAGAGATCTAGGAACCGGCCACCTTCCCTATGAAGAAGAAGAGCTCTTCTCCTATAGTTGCCGCCCCTCTCCTTCCAAACCTTGTTGCCCAACCAAAGGAGCCAAACCCTAATCTAATTAGGGTTTCCTCCTTAGGGTTTCTTGCCGCCCAAGCCATTGATGGGCAAAACCCTAATCTCCAAAACATCCAACTCCTTCAACCTATTTTTGCCTCCCACCTTAAGCCCATATATATAGATTTAGGTTTAGGCCTTGGTTTAATCTCCACCGTCGGTTCTAGGGTTTCATCCTAACCGTCGGATCTAGGGTTTCATCCCAAACGTCGGATCTAGGGTTTCATCCCAACCGTCGGATCTAGGGTTTCATCCCAATCGTCGGATCTAGGGTTTCATCCCAACCGTCAGATCTAGGGTTTCATCCCAACCGTCGGATCTAGGGTTTCATCCAAATCGTCGGATCTAGGGATTTAATCTCAACCGTCGGTTCTAGAGATTTAATCTCAACCGTCGGTTCTAGAGATTTGTTTTCCATCATTTGATCTAGACTTCATGAGGTTTATATTAGGCTACAATAGGGACCATGAGGAGGAGTTGGATCTTGGCCACCCGATGGATCGGAACCACACAAACTTGATCCATCAATGATGTTCCATTCCACTAGAGGATCATCATTGAACTACCTCACCAACCCCCATAAATTAATATGGGCTCCATATATTATTTGTACATCCATCTCCCCGTGTTTAAGATATCGAATGTCCGTCAATTAATTGATTTACTGACCATCAATTAATTAACATCTAACTCCTCGAGTAGTACCACTCAACCTTATCATCATGTTGACTAAGTCAACCTGCAGGGTTTACATGATGATCCTTATGAGCTCCTCAAGGGGACATCATCAACCTATATATAGGACACGGTTTCCTCCTATAATCAACGGCACACCATGTAAATAATATCATTTCCCAACTTACCGGGCATATTGATTTAATCCATCTAAATCTCACCCTTTGGTAAATCAAAGAAATAAATAATAAGTACATGTGCCCGTTATTATATCGGGATTAAGAGCATGTACAACATAATACCCGATGTCCGATTCAATTATGTAGTCAGCAATAAATTGAATCACCTCTATGTCGGTCCTGCTCAATACACCTAAGTGTACTAGTGTAACTCTATGTTCAAGACAAAAAAATACCAAGCTACACTACAACCATGCCAATGGTTTGTCCAAAACCATCTTTGTTGTGAGCCTCTACTTATATTCTACAAGGGACTGATAACATGATCTTCTGTGCCACACCAAGCACCATGTTATCTACAATATAAAATATTAGACAATATGCACACATATAATAAATATAAAGTGCAAACAATGATCATGTGATTCTTATTTCAAAATAAAAATGTTCATACAAAAAGAGCTAGGCTTTCAGTATACATTCCAACAATCTCCCACTTATACTAAAAGACTATGCTGTCATCACACTGCCATACATCTGATTCCCCTTCCCTCCACATGCCTATCAAAGCTCTCGCTAGAAAGGCCTTAGTGAAAGGGTCTACCAAGTCATCCTCTGATGCAATCTTGGCGACAGCAACTTCTACCTCCTTTACGATTTCTCGTATCAGGTGGTACTTGCGCTCTATGCATTTACTTACCTTATGGGCTCGTGGTTCCTTCAAGTTTGCAACTGCACCATTATTATCACAATAAATTGTGATATTTCTGGGCAAACCAGAAATCACATCCAAGTCCATCAGGAAGTTCCTGAGCCACCCAGCTACTTTGGCCGCCTTAGAGGCTGCCACATACTCAGCTTCCATGGTAGAGTTTGCCACACATTTCTTCTTGACACTCTTCCATTCAATGGCTCCACCTCCCAAAGTAAAAACAAAACCTGAGGTAGACTTACTGTTATCCCTATCAGATTGGAAATCGGAATCTATGTAACCCACAGGGAGTAATTGGTCTGCCCGGTATACTAGCATATAATCCCTAGTCCTTCTCAGGCACTACAATATATGCTTTACCGTAGTCCAATGTCCCTGTCCTGGATTACTCTGATATCTGCTGACCATGCCCATGGCATAGCAGATATCGGGTCTCGTACATAGCATCGTATACATGAGGCTTCCTACTGCCGAAGCATAAAGAACCGCCTTCATCTCCTCTATCTCCTCAGATGATCTAGGACACATCTCCTTAGATAAAGGAACTCCATGCCTGAAAGCTAGAAAACCTTTCTTGGAGTTTTGCATGCTAAAATGATCCATAATCGTGTCTATGTATGAACCTTGGGATTAGCACACTAACCTTGATCCCAAGGATGTGTCCCACTTCTCCCAAGTCCTTCAAAACTGTTTAGACAACCATACTCTTACATCCGATAACACTTCGATGTTGTTGCCAACCACTAAAATGTCATCTACGTATAGTACAAAAATACCACTACGTTTCCATCACATCTCTTGTATACACAAGACTCATCCGAACTTTGAATAAATCCTTAAGACTGATTTACCTCCTCAAAGCGGATGTTCCAAGACCTCGAAGCTTGCTTCAATCCATAAATGGACCGATTAAGCTTACATACAAGATGCTCTTTGCACTTAGCAATGAATCCCTCTGGTCGCTTCATGTAGATGTTTTTCTCAAGACTTCCATCAAGGAAAGCCGTCTTGACATCCATATGCCACCTCATAATCCATATGAGCTGCTATGCATAAGAGCTCCCATACCTGATTTGAATCCATAGATTCAATCTCAGTATTCATTGCACTTTGCAAAGATGCTACATCTTTATCTTGGATTGCCTCGTCATATGTCCAGGGATCAGGTTCATGTTCGCCAAGGTCCAAATCGGAAGATTCTCCCAAGAACATGAATCTATCAGGCTGTCTCACAACCCTCCCACTACGATGAGGTATCACCTGTGTATCCTCTGTAACACGCGGTGCAGTGACATGTGGTATATCCTCTTGTACCAGTGGTACTGAAGTTGGGACTTCCCCTGTCAACTCCTCAAGAACAATCCTACTCGTGGGCTTATAGTTCATCACATAGTCCTCCTCTAGAAATCTAGCATTCGTACTAACGATCACCCTCTGATCTCTAGGACTATAAAACACACCACCCTTCATTCCCCTAGGATAGCCAACAAACAAGCGCACTTCTGTACGAGGTTCCAACTTACCAGCATCAGCCTTCAGCACATGTGCTGGACTCCCCCATATCTGAATATGTCTTAGACTAGGCTTTCGCCCAGTCCAAAACTCTGTGGGAGTAGAAGGCACTGATTTAGATGGAACCAAGTTCAGAATGTACACCGCCGTATCTAGAGCATATCCCCAGAATGAATCTAGCAAGTCAGAATAACTCATCATCGATCTAACCATCTTCATAAGAGTCCTATTCCTTCGCTCTGCTACACCGTTCTGCTGGGGTGTGCCAGGTGCAGACAATTGGGATTGAATCCCAACCTCTGATAAGTAGTTCCTAAACTCTCCCAAGAGGTACTTACCACCACAATCAGATCGTGGTGTCATCCATTTCTTGAATAATCATCTATGAAAGAGACAAAATATTCGAGACTACCTCTTGCCTAGATAGTCATAGGACCACACAAATCAGAATGAACCATTCCTAACACATCTTTGGCTCTATACCCCTTGGCCTAAAAAGGCCTCTCAGTCATTTTACCTTCCAAGCAAGATTCGCAGGTTGGGAGATCCTCCACCACTAATGAACCCAAAGGTCCATCAGCTATCAACCTTTGAATTCTACTCAGGTTAATATGACCAAGCCTTAGATGCCAAAGATATGTTTGGTTCATCTTCGAAGGTTCTTTTCTCTTATTTTAATTAGAAGATGAGTTATAAACTTCAATTTGCATCGTGGGAGGTTTTTGGTTCAAGTGTTTACAAATTTCCTATCAATGTACCTGAACAGATATTTTCCCTATTCCTTTTTATAACAACTCTGTCATCAAAAGAAATAGAATATCCATCCATAAACAATTTAGAAACCGAAATTAAATTCTTTCTAAATAAAGGTACATAAAGGGAATTTTCCAGAACTAAAATTTTATTTTTCTTAAGAGATAAATAAAACTTCTCCCACTGCAATAGCCGCCACCTTCATGGCATTGCCCAAGTAAATGGTAATCTCCCCTTTAGCTAGTCGTCGGGTTTCCTGGAACCCCTGCAAAGTGTTGCAGACATGATTAGTGGCTCTCGTATCTACACACCAGGTGCCGGTAGATAATGCCTCTAACCATGTTTCAACGATTGGACCAAAGGATATACATTTGTTCTTGCTTCGGATTGGGATAATCCTTCTTCTTATGTCCAGTTTGCTTGCAAGTGAAGTACTTACCTTTCGGCTTCTTCACTCCTCCCTGAGATCCTCCTACCACCTTTGCTCCACCTTGTTTCTCCTTTTTCTAGCCTTTCGACTTAGAAGTAGAAACCTTTTTGAGCAACCATGGCTTGAGGGCACTCTTTGAAGAGTGTATACTTGTACTTCTTAGCAGATAAGACAACATCTAGATTCTTTTCCAATCAACATTATTTGGGTACAGTAAGTTTATTTCCTTTAGTATCATAGTAAGTGGACTGAAAGTCATTTTTGAAAATCCTAAGAATCACAATGATCAAAATATTAGATTTCAAATATTATTGATTCCTCAAAACAATAAAATTCCGAAATCAACCAACACCTCAAAACACCGAGAATATCGTATGCCACGATAGTGTGGACGTATACGAATTCTACATTTGTAAGAGGAGGTTTTACCCATTAATTTTATTATCTTGTCAACCTTACTTTTTGACAAATAAAATTAATAGTTGATTCCTCTTTGGCCCTACAAATAAAAGCAGTGACTCCGATGGGGAGGATATTTTTTATTTGCATCTAAGTGTGCACCATTACACGATACTAAGGGAATTACCTCGGATTATATGCCTTACCGATGTGGAAGTACACACGCTCCAAAATAATTTCCTATAACCATTATTTGACCTAGTGATCTGCAAACAAACTCATCCGATGGGGAGGAAGGCACTCAGAGCCGACGCGCAAGTTTGTTGCATCACACGTCAAATTGTAATGGAGGCCGCAGAAATTAATTAAAATATCCCTCTCCCACTTAGTAAATTGTAAATGAGGAATTTTCAAGCACACACAACGTGCATATAAAACAAATCAGCAATAAATATGGAAAAATAGAATTTTTCCAACTATTATGGCTTTGTTCTCCAATATGCGTCCCGCCGTGTCGCCACCTCGTCCACTCCACCTTTTCCGTGCGTAAGGCACATAAAGAGATCCGAGCCGAGATATATCATTTTAATTTACATCCATCGATCCTATACTCCACGAAGGAGTGTACAAATAATCTAGATCAAAAGTAAACTAAAATGAGCGGTTAAACAATGCCGTATTTAATTACAAAAATTAAATACTAATCTAGCCTCGTCAACCCCGAGGATTCAAATAATAAATATTTACACACATACAATCACATACACACATATGGCCATAATAGTCGGATCTTACGCCTGCAACCAAAGAGTTAAACTACGCATATCCTACTATTATCCGGCACATATAATATATGAAAAAGTGCATAAAAATTAACCGAATCCAAAACACACAAAACCAGAAACCGTGGCTCTGATACCAATTGTTGGGAATCGGCTACTTCGGAGGCTCATTGGCTCCCATGTCCCCGGATTAAAATTTTCACTAATGAAAACTAATCCGGATGGGATGAGTTTCCTAAGCACAACCAATTCATCATCGTGCTAACGACTTGAGCGTTCGCTTGAACAAACTAGTTGTTCAAGCAATACAACTCTTCTAGTCGGTTAGCCGCGGAAGAGACGACGGACGGATCGCCGATTTTTGTGTTTATCTTCGGGGTCCATGATTATACAAATACATACAAATGTAAACTAGTATAATCAACACATACTAATATAATGAACATAAGCTAGCATATTAATAAGAACATGCAAAGATCAATAATAAAAGTTGTAAAACTTTTATACCTCTCGATCTTCTATCGTATGTCCTAACCTCCTTGTAGACTTCGTGTGGGCGAAGATCCTCCACAAGTTGAAGCTTCCTAGATCTTCTTCAATCCAAAGAAAGAAGAACTCTCCTTCCCTTCTTGCTTGAGCCAACCACCAATCCACAAAGGATTGATGCCGCCGACCCCAAGAATAGAGAGAACAAAATGGAAACCACCAAGGAGCCAAACTAGGGACAAACCCTAGCTTCTAGTGTCGTCGGCCAAGATGGAGTGAAGAGGAGAAAGGGAATATGCTGGGTGCCGGCCAAGGTATAGGGAAGAGAGAAGGAGCCGGCGACACCCTAGGAAGAAGAAGAGCTCCTCTCCTATAGTTGCCTCCCACCTTCTTGCAAACCCTAGCCACCCAACCATAAGAGCCAAACCCTAATCTAATTAGGGTTTCCTCCTTAGGCTTCCTTTCTGCCCAACAAAGGTGGAAGGAAGAGATCTAGGAACCGGCCACCTTCCCTAGGAAGAAGAAGAGCTCTTCTCCTATAGTTGCCGCCCCTCTCCTTCCAAACCTTGTCGCCAAACCAAAGGAGCCAAACCCTAATCTAATTAGGGTTTCCTCCTTAGGGTTTCTTTCCGCCCAAGCCATTGATGGGCAAAACCCTAATCTCCAAAACATCCAACTCCATCAACCTATTTTTGGCGCCCACCTTAAGCCCATATATATAGAGTTAGGTTTAGGCCTTGGTTTAATCTCCACCGTCGGTTCTAGGATTTCATCCTAACCGTCGGATCTAGGGTTTCATCCCAAACGTCGGATCTAGGGTTTCATCCCAATAGTCGGATCTAGGGTTTCATCCCAATCGTCGGATCTAGGGTTTCATCCCAACCGTCGGATCTAGGGTTTCATCCCAATCGTCGGATCTAGAGATTTAATCTCAACCGTCGGTTCTAGAGATTTAATCTCAACCATCGGTTCTAGAGATTTGTTTTCCATCATTTGATCTAGACTTCATGAGGTTTATATTAGGCTACGATAGGGACCATGAGGAGGAGTTGGATCTTGGCCACCCAATGGATCGGAACCACACAAACTTGATCCATCAATGATGTTCCATTCCACTAGAGGATCATCATTGAACTACCTCACCAACCCCCATAAATTAATATGGGATCCATATATTATTTGTACATCCATCTCCCCGTGTTTAAGATATCGAATGTCCGTCAATTAATTGATTTGCTGACCATCAATTAATTAACATCTAACTCCTCGAGTAGTACCACTCAACCTTATCATCATGTTGACTAAGTCAACCTGTAGGGTTTACATGATGAACCTTATGTGCTCCTTAAGGGGACATCATCAACCTATATATAGGACATGGTTTCCTCCTATAATCAATGGCACACCATGTAAATAATATCATTTCCCAACTTATCGGGCATATTGATTTAATCCATCTAAATCCCACCCTTTGGTAAATCAAAGAAATAAATACTAAGTACATGTGCCCGTTATTATATCGGGATTAAGAGCATGTACAACATAATATCCGAGGTCCGATTCAATTATGTAGTCAGCAATAAATTGAATCACCTCTATGTCGGTCTGCTCAATACACCTAAGTGTACTAGTGTAACTCTATGTTCAAGACAAAACAATACCAAGCTACACTACAACCATGCCAATGGTTTGTCCAAAACCATCTTGGTTGTGAGCCTCTACTTATATTCTACAAGGGAATGATAACATGATCTTCTGTGCCACACCAAGCACCATGTTATCTACAATGTAAAATATTAGACAATATGCACACATATAATAAATATAAAGTGCAAACAATGATCATGTGATTCTTATTTCAAAATAAAAATGTTCATACAAAAAGAGATAGGCTTTCAGTATACATTCCAACAGGAGTGTCCAGCAAAAATGCGTGACGGACTCAACCATGGAAGCTGAGTATGTGGCAGCCTCTTAGGCGGCCAAAGAAGTTGTGTGGCTCAGGAACTTCCTGATGGACTTGGATGTGATTCCTGGTTTGCCCAGAAATATCACAATTTATTGTGATAATAATGGTGCAGTTGCAAACTCGAAGGAACCACGAGCCCATAAGGTAAGTAAATTCATAGAGCACAAGTACCACCTGATACGAGAAATCGTAAAGGAGGTAGAAGTTGCTGTCGCCTAGATTGCATCAGAGGATGACCTGGTAGACCCTTTCACTAAGGCCCTTCTAGCGAGAGCTTTGATAGGCATGTGGAGGGAAGGGGAATCAGATGTATAGTCGTGTGATGGCAGCATAGTCTTTTAGTATAAGTGGGAGATTGTTGGGATGTATACTGAAAGTCTAGCTCTTTTTGTATGAACATTTTTATTTTGAAATAAGAATCACATGATCATTGTTTGCACTTTATATTTATTATATGTGTGCATATTGTCTAATACTCTACATTGTAGATAACATGGTGCTTGGTGTGGCACAGAAGATCATGTTATCAGTCTCTTGTAGAATATAAGTAGAGGCTCACAGCCAAGATGATTTTGGACAAACCATTGGCATGGTTGTAGTGTAGCTTGGTATTGGTTTGTCTTGACCATAGAGTTACACTAGTACACTTAGGTGTATTGAGCAGGACCGACATAGAGGTGATTCAATTTATTGCTGACTACATAATTGAATCAGACCTCGGATATTATGTTGTACATGCTCTTAATCCCGATATAATAATGGGCACATGTACTTAGTATTTATTTCTTTGATTTACCAAAGGGTGAGATTTCTATGGATTAAATCAATATGCCCGGTAAGTTAGGAAATGATATTATTTACATGGTGTGCCATTGATTATAGGAGGAAACTGTGTCCTATATATTAGGTTGATGATGTCCCCTTGAGGAGCTCATAAGGTTCATCATGTAAACCCTGCAGGTTGACTTAGTCAACATGATGATAAGGTTGAGAGGTACTACTCGAGGAGTTAGATGTTAATTGATTGATAGTAAATAAATCAATTAATTGACGGATATTCGATATCTTAAACACAGGGAGATGGATGTACAAATAATATATGGATCCCATATTAATTTATGGGGGTTGGTGAGGTAATTCAATGATGATCCTCTAGTGGAATGGAACATCATTGATGGATCAAGTTTGTGTGGTTCCGATTCATCGGGTGGCCAAGATCCAACTCCTCCTCATGGTCCCTATCGTAGCCTAATATAATCCTCATGGAGCCTAGATCAAATGATGGAAAACAAATCTCTAGATCTGACGGTTGGGATGAAACTTTAGATCCGACGGTTGGGATGAAACCCTAGATTCGACGGTTGGGATGAAACCCTAGATCCGACGGTTGGGATGAAACCCTAGATCCGACGGTTGGGATGAAACCCTAGATCCGATGGTTGGGATGAAACCCTAGATCTGACGGTTGGGATGAAACCCTAGATCCGACGGTGGGATGAAACCCTAGATCCGACGGTGGAGACTAAGTCTCTAGATCCGACGGTGGAGATTAAACCAAGGCTTATCCCTAACTCTATAAAAGGGTGGCTTAGGGTGGGCGGCAAAAAAAGATGTTGGTTGGTTTTGGAAATTAGGGTTTTGCCTTTCATTGGCTTGGGCGGCAAGAAACCCTAGGGAGATTAGGGTTTGGTTCCTTGGTTGGGCAACTAGGGTTTGGAAGGAAGAGTTGGCGACAACTATAGGAGAGGATCTCTTCTTCTTATTCCTAGGGTGTGGTCGTCTCCTAGATCTCTTCCCTCTACCTTGGTCGGCGCTCGACCTATTCCTCTTCTCTTCTCTTCCTCTTGGCCGGCGGCACAAAGGAGCTAGGGATTGTTCCCTTGTTCGGTTCCTTGGTTGTTTCCATTTTGTTCTCTCTATTCTAGGGGCCGGCGGCATCAATCCTTTGTGGATTGGTGGTTGGCTCAAGCAAGAAGGGAAGGAGAGTTCTTCTTTCTTTGGATTGAAGGAGATCTAGGAAGCTTCAACTTGTGGAGGATCTTCGCCCACACGAAGTCTACAAGGAGGTTAGGACATACGATAGAAGATCGCGAGGTATAAAAGTTTTACAACTTTTATTATTGATCTTTGCATGTTCTTATTATTATGTTCCTTATCTTAGTATGTGTTGATTATACTAGTTTACATTTGTATCACTACAAAAAAAACAGAAATTTGGGACGAATTTAGCGACGAAATTTAAAAAAAAATTCGTTGCAAAAAAAATTTGCGACGAATTTAGCGACAAAAAATTTTTTGTTGGGAATAAAGCGTCGCAAATTTTAGCGACAAAAATAGCGACGAATTTTTACGACGAATTTTAGCGACGAAAATTAGGGACGAATTTTAAAATTCGTCCCTAATTTTGTTGAAAAAGTTACCCCGATTTTCCAAATTCGTCGCAAAATTTTTGTAACAATTACAAATTAAATGCAAAATTTGCGACAATTTGTAATTAGCTGTAAAATTTTATGACAATTAATTTTTTCGTCGGAAATTTTCGCAACGAAATAAGGAATTCGTTGGTAAATTTGCACGATACAAATTAAATGCAAAAATTAAATGCATAAAAACATTTTTTGCGACGAATAAATTTTTTCGTTGGTAATTTCGCGATGAAAAAAGGAATTCGTTGGTAAATTTGCGATGTTTCCAAATTGTGCAAAAATTGTCATAAAATTTTTGACGAATTCGTTTTCGTAAAATATTTGCGACGAAATAAATTCGTTAGCAAAATTCATCGCAAATTCGTTGCAAAATTTGTCATGATTGGATTCGTTGCTAAATTAAATTGCAAAATTTGCGTAAATTTAAATTCGTCCGCAAAGTTCGTGCAGATTTATCGAGATTTAGCAATTGGGATATTTGTCGCTAAATTTGTCGAAAAGAAAAAAATTTGTGACTTTATGCAGTTCGATATTCTATCGTATATACAAATTATCACACACACACAACAAAACACAATAAATTCAATACAAACAAAACACACATACATTCAATACAAACAAAACACACATACATTCAATACAACAAAATAATAAGCAACATTCCAACAAAAGATATCCAAATAAAAAGTTATATCCTACAACATTTCAAACATCAACATAGTTATGATATCCAAATAACAATGTCCACAAAAGATCTCAACACATGGGGAAAAAAAGAGAATCTGGTAAGCAATCGCAGACATTCTTCTACCTGCATTAGAAAAGAAACAAACGGCAAAAAGTATCATACATTAAAAAAAACTATATACTAACACGAAAATAAATATGCAAAGACTTACAATGATGTGCATTTTCAACCGTCATAAGGATTGACTTCATAGATCATTCCTGTTTAAAGCAAAATAAAAAGTACTAATAAAAAATGTAAAAAATGAAGGAGTAACAAACTAAATAAACTAAACAATTTTAAAGGTACTAATTAAAAACATGCATACAATATCATCATCGTCGCCACCATCATCGTCTTGACTCGGAGGAATATGACTTGAACTGTATAAATTAAATCGGCGCATAAGAAAGGCTTGTTGTCGTGATCTCTATCATTTTCTGATCCCTTTGTGAGTTTTGATGTTGTATTGCTAAAATTTGCTGATCTCTTTCATGTATTATGCCCTTCAAATTGCTAACCTCCTCAATCAAGTTGTGTATCTGTGCCGCTACTGCTGGTGGAGTAGAAGAAATAGATCTACGAGGAGCATTATGCATTCGCTTTCAGAGAACCCATACCTAGTATCCTTCCCCTTTGGATCCTCCACTGCCTCAAGCCATAAATCCATATTATTACTAACAGATGGCTCAGGATCCTCGATATCACCGTCATCTCTGAAATTCTCGAGATGAGGATAATGATCATATCTCTCCTACACAAAATTAAAAATTTAATCAGCATTTACATAACTAATGTAATTAAAGTTATAAAGTAAGTTTAAAGGTTATTTCAAACCTTAATAGCTCGAGCTCTATCTCCACTCCAAGTCTTATCTTTTTGGAAAGTGCAACGAAAGTATCTATAAATTCGGCTCCTTTCCCAATTCCTTAGACTAAATATAAGAATGTTAGAAATAAAATAATAATCTGAAATAAATTTAAAAACTAATTGTAGAATTTAAAAATTACCAATCTACGTGAATGCTCCTCGATATTTATAGATCCGCCCGCATATGTTGCAGATAAGTCTCTAGAATTACAGGCTTGATTTAATTTATTACATTGACTTCTTTTTGCTCTCATCCGATTGCCAATAATTGGAGATTTTACTCAATTTTAGACACAGTGGTTTTTTCCAGATTTGGCATGACTCAATACATGCCGGATATGATCGCCACATTTTTTTTTAAAAATTCTTTTAACTTCCAAGTCTTGACTAGGGTCCCAAATAAATCTCCGCTGAGATGGAAATAAAACAATTGATTATATAATCACTTATTTAATATATAAAATGAATCAATTATACCTGAAACTCGCACCACCATAATTCTTGTAGGTCCCGCATGCTCGAGTATGACAAAGAATCTCCTCTCCAATAGTTATTCACGATTTTATTGATCACGCGAATAACAGGTACAGAATTTTCAAACCTACGATCAAGTGAAAAAAATTTGAATAAATAATTAAGATATTTTAAAAATTATAATACTTATATTACTTACGAATCTCCCATAGGAAAAATATATGGTCGACTTTCGATGTTCTCAGTGGAGGAGTGTCCGTGCGTAATCAGTGAATCGGGAAAGTAGTGCCCAATGAGATGGTACTGGCGGCTGATCATGTGAAGGTCCAGGAAGATCAGGAGGGCAAGTAGGTATAGTGCTGGCAGGCGGTGGATCACTCTGGCCACTGCTAGTACTCTGTCGTCTCTGTCCACCACGTCGAAACTATCAACCAAAAAAAAAATTAGAATAAAGAAAATAAAACTTTTATGCTTAATGAAGAACATGAAAAACTTACAATATGCATAATGAAGATATGAGATACTGCAGCCGCGCTAAGCTACGATGATTTCACCACTGATAACCTATAAGAACAAATTATACAAAACATACAGAGACAAAAGATATAAATTTAATAATGAGACATTATATAAACAAATAATTGAGCTAAGAAAATTTGTAAAATTATAGTTTAAAACTAAAATTATTTATATAAAAACTTACCCTAGACGTCAAATTTCAAAGTCCTCATTATCATCTTCCTCATCATCATCAGTATCCTCATCCTCGGTCTCCTCCTCCTCTTCCTCCTCGTCCCCCTCCTCCTCTTCATCATTATCATCAATTTCAGTTGCATCCACGTTTATCACTACTCCGCTGGGATCTCGTAACGTTGGAATTATATATTCTTCGGTATGAAACATATTTGTAACTTTGTCTTGTTGATATGCAATGTCTTGCCAGCGCTCTTCAATTTTTTTCCGTGCTTTTGTTTTACAAACAACCCACCATTCATTTTTGTCACGCCTCACACTAGGATATGGAGCATAGAAAACTTGAATCGCTTGTTGTGCCAAAATAAATGGTTCATATCTCTTATAAAATCTTTTATGATTTACTTCAACCAAATTATACTGTGGATGCACCTTCATCCCCCTGACGGGGTCAAACCAGCGACACATAAATAAGATAACTCGCATTTCTGGACCAGGATAATCAATCTCTATAATTTCATCCAGCAAACCATAAAATTCATTGCTTGCACCTCCATCATTGGAAGACTGAACACATACTCCACTATTCATTGTACTCTTTCCATTTCCATATTCTTGAGTGTGGAAATTATATCCGTTTATGAAATATGCTGGCCAAGTGCGTACCATTGATTTTGGACCCCATGATAGATGGATTAGCAATTCTTGCTGAACGTGAGTTTGATTATCATAAACCTATACTCAAATGAAAATGATATTTATTTAAAAGTTAAGATATGTCTAAACAAAAATGAGGTAATTAAAACTGCTTACATATGATTTGAACCAAGGTGCAAATTCCTGATCGCAGAAGTGATCAAAGTCACGTGTCGGGATTTCAGAGTATAAGTTTTGGAAAATCCTATAATAAAAAATTGTATTATAACATAAACAAATTAACACTTGACGAAGAAATAGGAAATATATACTAACTCGAAATATGGCGATACTTCTGGACAATTAAGTAAAACATATGTCTGGGCTGCCCGCCATTCTTGATCAGTTAAGTATCGTTGCTTACATGGTCCACTTGGTCGACCAAGATAATTAAAAATTGAGAAAGAATTTAAATTGGGATCGACAGGACCTTCATCATTCCTTCCGGATTTCCGTCTTTTGGTCTGAACGTGAGGCTCAAAATAATATGATGCGAAAGTTGTTACTTCCTCCACAATATATGCATTCACAATAGAGGCTTCAACATGTGCCTTATTTTTCACTTTTTTCTTCAAATGATATAAGAATCTGATTGTAATATAACAAATTGTATTAGAAATAAATATATTAAAAAATAAACATTTTTATGCAATATTAAGAAATATAGAATATGTGAATTATACCTTTCAAAAGGATACATCCATCGATAATGAACTGGTCCTCCAACTTTGGCCTCATATGGCAAGTGAACCAAAAGATGTTCCATTGAATCAAAAAATGCAGGCGAAAAAATCCTTTCTAAATTGCACAAAATAATTGGAATGTCTCTCTCTAACTTCTCCATGTGAATATCCCAAAGCTGCTGAGCATATATCATGAAGAAAAATACTTAACTCGAATGGCACCCTGGACATAAAATTCTAAGAGTTCTTTAAAGGCAATAGGAATAAGTCTTTCCATGAATATATGGCAATCATGGCTTTTCAAACCCATCAATTTGCATTCCTTCATATCGACACATCTCCCAAGATTAGAAACATAGCCATCAGGAAATCTCAATGACTTCAACCATTCACAAACAACACGTCTGTTCCTTATTCAATGTATAAAGCGCCTTTGGTTTTGGTCCTTTACTATTTTCATCAACATCAAGGTGGGTCGTTTTGCAAATGAGTCGCATATCTTTTCTTGCATTCAGATTATCTTTTGTTTTTCGGTGATATCCATCACTGTATTTATCAGATTATCAAAAACATTCTTCTCAATATGCATAACATCGAGATTATGATGAATCAAATTACTAAACCAATACGGTAACTCCCAAAATATACTTCGTTTGGTCCATTTATGGTTGCTTCCATATTCATAAGTTGTATCATGTGGCTCTTCAATAACAGATGGAAAGTGAAGAACTCATATCAAATATCTTGACGATCAATCTCAATGGCGGAGGTGTTCTTTCAATTCGATTCCTAGTGAATTCATCTTTATTCCTTACGATATTATGATTTAGTGGTAAAATTATGTGACAATCAAAATAACTCGGATTGTTACCATGCTTCAATCTAATCGACTTTGATCTCTCCATACATATTGGTCATCCTAAGATCCCTACAAGATCTAACTCCGATAGCATACCATGTCGGAGGAAGTCATTTATGGTCCAAAGAAGAGCAGCCTTCATCACAAACATCTGATTAGTATGAACGTCGTATGTAGGAAAACCTTCATCCCATAGTTGTTTTAGCTCTACAATCAATGGTTGCATATAAACATCTATTAACTTCTTCAGATTTTTTAGGCCAGGCACAACCAATGTTAAAAACATATACGGTGTTTTCATGCACATCCCAGGCGGAAGATTATACGGAGTTAATATAACTGGCCAACAAGAATAGTGTCTTCCTGATTTACCAAATGGAGCAAATCCGTTAGCACAGAGACCTAACCTAATATTTCGAGTCTCCTTCGCAAAATCAGGATATGTTCTATCAAAATTTTTCCACGCCTCTGCATATGATGGATGACACATTAGTCCCTCTTCTGTTTGATGATTTGCATGCCAAGTCATGTGTTCAGCAGTTGTCTTTGATGCATAAAGTCTTTGTAACCTAGGAGTTAAAGGCAAATAAAACAACTGACTATATGATTTACGTCGTTGTTGCCTCCTACTAGTTCTCTTGTACCTATCTTGATTACAGAATTTACAAACATCCACATCTGCATCATCTCCCCAATATAACATACAACCATCTCTGCACACATCAATTCTTTCCACTGGGAGACCTAATTCTTTCATCAGTTTTTTTTCATCTGTACAAATCATTGGGCAAGATATTATCATGCACAATGCCTCTTCAAAGCTTGAACAAAATTATTAAAACACTCTTGGACACATTGTGCTCTGCCTTGACATTCAACATTCTTGCGGTGAGCGATAGTTTAGTGTAGTCTCACAACCGACCCATAAAGGTGCATCTGCGGCACTCAACACCTCTGAAATTTGAGATATGCTTCATTATTCATATTGACCGATATCATTACGTGCACCTCTTCCAAGGGTGATGCATTAGTAAACATTTGCTCAATCGTTGGAGGACAACTTGAAGTTGCACCTTGTGATTGGGAATCAAAGGCCCGCTACATCATATATCATCCTCGATATGGATTTAATTGATTATAATCACTTTGATCCTAGACACTTGTGTGTTGTGTCTATCATAAACTTCATCGATATAAATGGTTCACCATGACATGTCGATTATAGTAATTTGCAAGCGAATCCAAATCTACAAAGATGCTCGAAACTTTGCTAGCGGTAAAAATCTACCATTCTGACACTTTCTGCACGGACACCTTATCTGATTACCATCCATAAACTCAACATTACTAGCTGCGAAATTTAAAAACTCTTGCAACCCACTCATAAATTCATCAGTTAAACCCCGACGTTCAGGTAAATTCCTATTATACATCCAACTCCTTTCACGCTGCATTTTATCTGTTTTCAATCAATTATATTAATATCAACTCCTAGAAATTACAATAATACGAATATACAGTTAGTTCACATATGAATTCACTATGTTTAACAATCTTTAAACATAACCGAAAAAGGACAACAGTTGTATAGAAAGCTCACTGTTAATTTATGTTTAAACATTTTGGGATGTTTAAACCTGAAATGTTAAACAACTTAAGTTGATTGTGACAATTAATATCACAATTGAACACATTGAAAGGTAATGTGTTGGGGTTTCGGTCTTATCGAGGACATCAGGACTTAAAATGGGGGTGATTGTGAAAACCCGAATTTAGTGTAAAATTGTGAATTGTCGGCTAATAATATAGAGAAGCTTTATAAGATTAGATGAGAGAGTTATTATTAACATAGGTCTAGAAGTTTTGTTAATCGGGCAATTCTCTCATCTAAGCAAGCAGGGACAACAAACTAATCAAATTTATTGAACATGAAAGATACTCATTGTAATTATGTCATTTAAGTGAAATTATTATTGTAGATGTATAACAATCGTCGCAAATGAGACAGATCAAAATGTATCACCACAAGTTAATACTAATATACTAAGCCTTAAACACTAGCTCCCCCACCACCACTGACTTTAAGATGCTTGTAATTTCTCAGGTAGCTGTGCATGATTTGTTCATCTAAGCCTTATAAACTGCTTGTTTTATCCCATAACTTCCTATATGTGACTAAACAAAATCATAAAATATTCCAACTTAGTACTTAGCATTATTTGGTATGTGAACCCAAATGGCAAATTAGCAGCTTATAAGCTTCTGTAGTTTCTGATTAACTATATATAATTCTGAGAATAAATAGCATAACAACATAAAGCTTTTGTAGTTAATTATCGAGTTAAATATAGGAAAAAATAAAAGGTGGCCTCGCAGGCCGGGGCACGCGACGACGAGGCGGCTACTGGGTAGTGGCCGGCCGATAGCGGCTACGGCGGCGGCCGGGGGCGCGGCCGGTCGGCCGGCGGCGGCACGCTACGACCAGGGCGCCAGAAGGTAGCGGCCGCTAGCTGTCGGCCATACGGCGCGGCGGTCGCAGTGGCGCGGCCACGGCGGGTCGCAGGGGGCGCATTGGTCGCCGCGGCGGTGGGGCACACGGCCGGACGAGGGGCGCCGCGGCCGTGGCGTGGGCCGCGTCGGCGGCGGCGGCGTCGGCGTCGGTCGACCTAGCTACCGCCGCTTGGCGGCCTCTAGTGCGGCGCGGGCTCAGATGCGCACGCGGCAGGAAGCCGGGACGTGGCCGGAGCGTACGCCTGCAGGCGCGAAGGCGACGGGAAGACGGCGGCGGCGGAAGACGGCGCCGGCGGAAGGGAAGACGACGAGAGAGGAGAAGAAGTTAGCTCGTGCGGCGCGGAGGGGAAAGTTAGGGCACGATAAAATAATTCACGTTTGCAACGAATCCAGGATTCGTTGCAAATTTGCAACGAATCCTGGATTCGTTGCAGATTAGCAACGAATCCGTGGATTCGTTGCAAATTTGCAACGAATCCACGGATTCGTTGCAAATAAAAAAACGTTTATTTGGTTTTTTTTTTAATTTGCAACGAATCAGGATTCGTTGCAAATTTGCAACGAATCCAGGATTCGTTGCAAAATTGCAACGAATCCACGGATTCGTTGCAAAAATTTGCAACGAATCCCGATTCGTTGCAAATTAAAAAAAAACAAATAAACGTTTTTTTATTTGCAACGAATCCGTGGATTCGTTGCAAATTTGCAACGAATCCGTGGATTCGTTGCAAATTAAAAAAAAGAAACTTGACGTTTTAAAAAATTATAATTATAATTATAAATTTTTATTTTGCAACGAATCCTGGATTCGTTGCAAAATTTCCGACGAAAATTTATTTCGTTCCAAATCTGCGACGAGACCTAAAATTCGTTGCTATATTTGTTGCAGATTTGCAACGAAAATAATTCGTTGCTAAATTTCGTCGCAATAAAACTGTTTTTTTGTAGTGTATGTATTTGTATAATCATGGACCCCGAAGATAAACACAAAAATCGGCGATCCGTCCGTCGTCTCTTTCGCGGCTAACCGACTAGAAGAGTTTGGTTGCTTGAACAACTAGTTTGTTCAAGAGATCGCTCGAGTCGTTAGCACGACGACGAGTTGGTTGTGCTTAGGAAACTCAACCCATCATTAGTGAAAATTTTAATCTGGGGACATGGGAGCCAATGAGCCTCTGAAGCAATTCCCTACACGGCCAACAAGGAGAAGGAGATGATGATGGAAACCAACCAAGACACCAAGGGAAACCCCTAAGTCTTGTTTCCACCACTCAAGGAGAAGGAGAGGAGAGGTTTGGACGCCAGACAATGGCTGGAAAAGGCTGGGAAAACAAGTTGGACGTCGGCCACCTTGAAGGAAGAAGAAGAAAGGAATTACCTTCCTTATTTGGTGCCGCCCAAGCCTCTAAAACCCTAACCCTAGTTTTGCCGCCAACTCCAAAACCTTAGCCTCTCTTGATGATTTTTCCATACCAACCCCTCAAGCTATTTTTATAGAGTTAGGGATAAGCCTCTTTTTAATCTCTACCATTGGTTCTAGGGATTTAATCTCAACCGTCGGATCTAGAGATTTAATCTCAACCGTCGGATCTTAGAGATTTAATCTCTACCTATGGATCTAGAGTTTTGTTTCTATCCATTGGATCTAATCTTCATGAGGTGTTAATAGGCTACATTAGGGACCATGAGGAGGAGTTGGATCTTGGCCACCCATGGATCAAGCCCACATAAAGTCCGATCCATTAATGATAATCCAATCCACTAAAGGATTATCATTGATCTACCTCACCAACCCCCATAAGTTAATATGGGCTCCATATATTATTTGTATATTTTCTCCCCGTGTTTAAGATCTCGAATGTCCGTCGATTAATTATGTCAAGAAGTTTGGTGGGAAGATAAGGAAACTCACCAAGAAAGATGTGAGGAAGATGTTCCAATCCTCAAGAGGTAAGTCTTCAAATAGTTCAAATTCTACACCTAACGTAACTTGCTATGGTTGCAACAAGAAAGGGCATATCAAGCCAAATTGCCCGGAACTAAAGAAGAAGGAAGAGAAGGAAAAGAAGGAGGAGAAGAAGAAGGAGGCAATGGTGGCATAAACATGGGACACCCTAAGCATGGAGGACTCTTCCGATGATGAAGAAGTATGTTATGCCACCCGGAATCTAGCCCTCATGGCCTTGGAGGAAGAAGCCGGGAGCTCAAGTGAGGAGTCCTCATCTTCTTCTTCAAGCGACGAATCATCATCAAGTGATGATGATGAGGTAAACAACTCCCCTAGGGCAGATTTACTTTACAAGACAATTGCATGTCTTCAAAATGCATTGAATAGATCGAAAACTAGGATTAAGGACTTAAAAGTAGAGATTAAATCACTTAAGAGTGTAGAACCATCTTGTGATAAATTATCTTGTGATGATGATGCATGTACCCTTAGAGATGAAAATGATGAATTGAGAAAAGAAATAGGTAACTTAAGAGCATGCTTAGAAAAATTTACTAATGGCTCTAAATACCTAGACATGATAATTAAGAATCAAAGGGCTATTACAACAAGGCCGGACTAGGATATAGGCCTAAGAAAAAGGAGGTAGCATTTGCATTTCTTGTTAGTAGAAAAACCATAATTAGAAGCAAGGGTAGAAAGGCTTGGGTCCCTAAGAAATTTCTAATTGATGCTAGTGGTCCTAAAATTTGGGTACCTAAGGATTGTGTTTTTCATGTGATATAGGTAGAAGAACCAAGCTTGTGGATTGTTGATAGTGGGTGTTCAAAACACATGACCAATGATGAGAGAAAATTCTCCACTATCAACCACACTAGCAAGGGAAAGGTATCATTTGGTAATAGTGGCAAACTTAAGATTCTAGGAAAGGGCACAATTGAGGTATCCTCCAACCTTGCCATTCATAAAGTGTTATTAGTTAAGGATATGAAATTTAATTTAATTAGTGTAAGCCAACTATGTGATGCAAAATTTGATGTTAAATTTGACTCTTCAAAATGTTTTATAAAACACAAAACCTTAAATGATTACATGCTAGTAGGTTTTAGGAAATCAAATATATACTATGTTGATTTATCCTATGCTACTAATTTCTCTACTAAATGTCTTATTGCAAAAGAAGAGGAGAGTTGGCTTTGGCACAGGAGGCTAGGACACATAAACATGAAGAACATAGCCAAAATAGCAAAAATGAAGTTAGTCAAAGGGTTGCCTAAAGTGAAATTTCTCAAGGACAAAATGTGTGATGCATGCCAAGAAGGGAAACAATCAAAAACATCACACAAAGGTAAAACTTTACTTTGTACCGCTTTACCTTTAGAACTTTTACATATGGACTTATTTGATTGTCATAGTACCCCTTCTATGATTGGTAGTAGATATTGCTTAGTAATAGTAGATGATTTCTCTAGGTTTACTTGGGTATTTTTCATGAAAAATAAAGATGATGTTAGTTATAGCCCTAGAACCAATCATGTGATGCTTGAATAGGGAACATTTTGTATCATATTCTATAAAGGAAAAGGATTGGTTATTATATATTTACGTCTTGCTTGTGCCAGCTAAATTAAATATATAATAATGCCCTAGAAAAGTAGGTTCTTATCTACAGCACATCAATTGGCAGAATTGATTATGAGAGGCTGTAGAGAACACTTTCCTAAATGTTCCTAGTCAAGTATTAATATGCAAGGGCAATATTAATACATAAAGACTAGCATGTAGGTCAATTGATGACTTGATCTCACAAGTCATGGATATATGATATCAAGTTGACACATGGGTATATATTAGAGAATATATCGAATCGACCCGCCATGAGAAAGTTTCATGGATCGTCATATGAGTGTCATAAACTTTCTCATGTGACTATTGGTATGAATAGTCCTCAAACCTGAAGTCACTACGGTTCCCTACATAAGGAGTTATGTACTTTGGTATCGTCAAACGTCACCCGTAACAGGGTGGACCATAAAGGCGATTACTGGGTATATAACAAATTATGCGGAGGGATGTGAGTGATGTAGATGGGATCTATCCCTCCCATATGACGGGAGTGATATCTGTGGGCCCCTTGATTGAGTAGAACTACTAAAACGCATGGCCATGCTCGAATGAGTCAATATGAGATATTGAGCTCATTTGTTTGAGTTAGTTTACTCAGGGATCAAGAAACACATAGATTGATCGAGGATGACACGGTCTATGCCTCATTGGTCAATCTGATATCAAGGATAGAAGGACACGGTCATACATTATAGTAGTCACGGAAAGGTTAGTCGGATCTTGACTTATTTCGTAACTTGGGTAGCAATGATGTATTGCTAGATGTCGCTCATTGCTTGTGTATCTAAAAGAGTTTAGATCCACTGCCAACGTTATGAGAGCCTATAGGGTCACACACAAAGAGCATGATGATTAGAAGAGATAGTGCATTCTAGTTTGACTAGAATTATTTGGGAATAAGCTTAAGTACAAAATGGTTTTTGGACTTTAAGCTTAAAGAGAATTTTAGCTTATTGATTTAATGAGATTAATTCAATATACTAAGCTTATTAATTTAATAAGATTAAATAAATATGTTATCATGATAGCCTAAGCTAAATTGATCTAATGAGATTAATTCAATATGATAACATAAGCTTATTGAATTAATAAGATTAATTCAACATGCATGAATGCCACATAAGCATGCCACCTAAGCATGCCACATAAGCATGCCACCTAAGCTTGATGAGGTGGAAGGAAACAAAGGGTTTTGACCTTTGGATTTCCCCCACATGTGGCCGGCCAAACAAGGAGTGTGATTATGTTTCAATGCAATTGATTGCATTGAATGTGATAGGAGATGAAAGGTTTTTCAAATCCTATAAAACACCCCATGGGGTGGCCGGCCAACTTAGGTGAGAGTCTTGAGGCTTGGTGGAAGTTTGAGGCTTGGAGAGAGCTTGGTGGTGAGAGGCTTTAGTTGTGTGGTTTTTGTGAGTGTAGGCTAGCAAGAAGAAGTGGTCTTCTTCTTCCTCTCTCTTTTCCCTACCTTCCTCTCCTTTAGGGACTTCTCTAGCAAGAAGTAAAGGAGAGCTCTTCTAGTTTCTTTTGTGAGACAAGAGCTTGCTCGTGTGGATACATATAGAGGCACGGACATTTGAACGTGCTAAAAGATCCAACAAACCCAAGGAGAAGCGGGATTACAAAGGGCACGCAACAAAGGTAATATTCTCCTATAAGATAGGTTTTGAGAAATTTATTTTTGTACGAGGTTTTCTTTCGCAAGGATCACTTGGAAGGGATCCTAATTTTCCGTTGCGCATATGCTATTTCTCATACGAGATCCCAACAGTGGTATCAGAGCCACTTACGAAAGATCGTATAAAAATAGTTTTTCTCTATTTTATATATGATATAGAAGTAGGATAAATTTTATTATGAGTTGATAATTGCATTAACAATTTTTTAAAGATAATAAAATATCCGATGTCTTTTAAAAGTTAAAATTGACATGGTGCATGGTTATGGCCTAGTCCCAAAAAGTTTGTGAATGTGTGTGTTGTAATTCTTAATACGGCCTGCGTGTCGTGCCTTTCTCCTAAAATTCTTGTTGTAAAATTAGTTTTAGACTTGAATGTAACTCGAGTATTTCTCCTTTTGTAATATACACAACAAAGATGGAGGGTCCATTGGAAGATGATGTTACAAGGAGGAAGTCAACAACACAAGACAACCAAAAGGAAGCACTTGGGAGAAGATGCTATCCCTAGGTTGACCAATCAATCTTTTCATTGGCTTGAGAAGATTGTAGAATAAGGGCCATAACCATGACACGCTTAGTTTAATATGTATGTGATGCATGTTAATTTAGCTTGTATGTGATGCATGTTAATTTAGCTTATATGTGATGTATGCTAATATGTATGTGATGCATGTTTAAGTTTATTTCTTAATAAGTCAAACACGATATGCCTACCAAAGTTTGGTACTCACAACTTCCTCGATCATTTGTTATTGGGTTTGCCAAAGCAAAGCAATACATTTTATCTTGGAAGAGTGCGAGTGGACAATCGTGATGTCCCGCTATCAAACTTGATTAAGACTTAATTAAGTTTTTAAAGTAGAGGCATATATTAGCTTTGAACATAAGTTTTAAAAATTAGTTTTGTGTGATTTCCAAACATCAGCTTTGTCTTAGAAGTGGTCGTTGCTCCGATATCCAAGAAGGCCTTTGTGCCTCACCACGGCCTGGAAGCTGGTTTAGGAATAAGCACTAAACTAATCTAAACTTAACCAAAGCTATTAAAGAGTTACATCAGATGTAATTGGCAAAAGATTGCCTACCTAATCATACTACGTCTTGGGCGATTAGCCAAAGCTAACTCAAGACGAAGTATGATGTGGATCTTTATCCCATATAAATTTATAGCTAAATAGAAGCTAATGATGTAAGCAAAATGTGTTTGCCTACATCAATGATTAGCTCATATCAAAGCTATGAGAATTTAGTGGGAACCTCATTTGATTAAAGGCCTAATTAAATGACTTAGGTATGATACTTAATTTTGCATTTTAATGTTGTAGATCACCATGTCATCTAACACGACACACCCCCTCAACTTGCAATCTGTCC
Source organism: Wurfbainia villosa (assembly GCA_025175895.1). NCBI lineage: Eukaryota > Viridiplantae > Streptophyta > Magnoliopsida > Zingiberales > Zingiberaceae > Wurfbainia > Wurfbainia villosa. The sequence continues at coordinate 42,298,587 of CM046006.1, forward strand.
TTGAGAAAGACAAGCTCAATGGAGCTAACTTTCTAGACTGGTATAGGAACTTGAGGATTATCCTCAAGCAAGAACGTAAACTATATGTCCTAGAGCAGTCTATCCCTGAAACACCCGCCCATGCGGCCACTCGTGCTGAAAAAGATGCTTATAAGAAGCATCAAGATGACGCATTAGATGTGTCATGTCTTATGCTTGCCACCATGAACTCTGAGCTTCAGAAGCAACATGAGAACATGGATGCCTATGGTATGGTTGAACATTTGAAACAACTATATCAAGGACAAGCTAGGTACGAGTGTTTTGAAGTGTCTAAGGCTCTTTTTGCATGCAAGATGCAAGAAGGAACACCTGTAGGAACTCACGTACTTAAAATGATTGGGTACGTTGAGAACCTTGAAAGACTAGGTTTTCCATTGAGCCAAGAATTAGCAACCGATGTTATCCTGCAATCGTTGCCGGAAGCATATAATCAATTCGTCTTGAATTATAACATGAATGAAATTGATAAACCTTTGCCTGAGATTCTCAGCATGTTAAGAACTGCTGAACCGAATCTCAAAAAGAAAGTTAGTAATGTACTAATGGTCAAGAAGGGCAAAGGTAAGGGCAAAGGTAAGCGCAAAGGCAAGGGTAAGACCCAAGCCAAAGGCAAGGCCAATTCATCCACTTCAAAGGGTAAAGGTAAAGTACCTAAGGAAGGGGACTGTTTCCATTGCGGTGAGACTGGACACTGGAAGCAGAACTGCAAAGTCTACCTTGAGGAAGTAAAGAATAAAAGAAGTGGAACTTCTGCCTCAGGTATACACATTATAGAAGTTAATCTATCTATTTTTTCTACATGGGTATTAGATATCGGATGTGCATCTCACATTTGTACTAATGTGCAGGGATTGAGAAATAGTAGACTAATGGCAAAGGGTGAAGTGGACCTACGAGTAGGCAATGGCACAAAAGTTGCTGCTGTAGCTGTAGGAACATATTCTTTGTCTTTGCCCACTGGGCTTATCTTAGAACTAGAGGAGTGCTTTTATGTACCTGCATTAACGAAGAACATAATTTCTGTATCTTGTTTAGACAAGAAAAACTTTTCTTTTATAATAAAGGATAAATGTTGTTCCATTTATTTAAATGAAATGTTCTATTGTAATGCACCACTTATGAATGGTCTTTATGTTCTAGATTTAGAAAACCCAATTTATAACGTAAATACCAAACGGTTCAAATCGAATGATTTGAACCAAACATATCTCTGGCACTGTCGCCTAGGTCACATAAATGAAAAACGCATATCCCAACTCCATAAAGATGGATTATTGGACTCATTTAATTTTGAATCATATGAGGTATGCGAATCTTGTCTTTTAGGAAAGATGACTAAAACTCCATTTAGTGGACATGGCGAGAGAGCGACAGACTTGTTAGGACTCATACATACTGATGTATGTGGCCCTTTCAATGTCGAAGCCAGAGGAGGCTATAAATACTTTATTACTTTCACTGATGATATGAGTAGATTTGGCTACTTATATTTGATGAGACATAAGTCAGAATCCTTTGAAAAGTTCAAAGAATTCAATAATGAAGTACAAAACCAACTTGGTAAGCGTATTAAGCTACTTCAATCAGATCGAGGTGGTGAATACCTTAGTCAAGAGTTTCGTACCACCTGGAACACCACAATGGAATGGTGTATCTGAGAGGAGAAATTGTACTCTATTAGATATGGTACGATCAATGATGAGCCAGACTGATCTACCTACTTCCTTTTGGGGTTTAGCTCTAGAGACAGCCGCTTTCACACTTAATCGCGTCCCATCAAAAGCCATAGAAAAGACACCATATACATTATGGACTGGGAAGAGTCCCAAAATGTCTTTTATAAAGATTTGGGGTTGTGAAGCTTATGTGAGACGTCAAGTCTCAGATAAACTAGGACCCAAATCAGATAAGTGTTATTTTATAAGATATCCCAAGGAAACTAAGGGATATTACTTTTACAATCCCACACTTGGCAAGGTGTTTGTTGCCAGAAATGCTGTCTTTCTAGAAAGAGAATTTATTTCTAGAAAAACTAGTGGGAGTAAAATTCATCTTGAAGAAATTCAGGATGAAGATAACACTAAGGCTTCGATGGAAAATGAACAGGCACCACAAAGTGTTGTGGATGAGGAAATTGTTGTCCAAAGAGTTGTGGAGCACACACCTGTTCAAGTAGACCAACCTCTTCGTAGATCTGATAGGATCCGTCGTCAACCCGAGAGATATTCTTTTCTCTTGACTGACAACGGTGAAGTATTGCTTGTCAATCTTGACGAGCCTACATCCTATCAAGAAGCTATGATGAGCCCAGATTCCGAGAAATGGCTAGAGGCATGAGATCCGAAATGGAATCCATGTACACTAACCAAGTATGGACTTTGGTTGATCCACCTGAAGGGGTAAAACCCATTGGGTGTAAGTGGGTCTTTAAAGTAAAGACTCACATGGATGGTAATAAGCATACCTATAAAGGTAGATTGGTGGCTAAAGGATTCAAACAAATTCATGGTATTGACTATGATGAAACCTTTTCACCAGTTGCGATGCTTAAATCCATTGGGATCATACTTGCTATTGCAGCCTACCACGATTATGAGATCTGGCAGATGGATGTCAAAACTGCTTTTCTGAATGGAAAGCTACTCGAGGATGTGTACATGATACAGCCTGAGGGTTTTGAAGATCCAAAGCATCCTGGAAAGGTATGCAAACTACAAAGGTCCATTTATGGACTAAAGCAAGCCTCTCGAAGCTGGAATCTTCGATTCGATGATGCAATCAAGGAGTTTGGTTTCATCAAGAATGAAGATGAACCTTGTGTCTACAAGAGAAATAGTGGGAGCACAGTTGTATTTCTTGTCTTGTATGTAGATGACATACTTCTCATCGGAAATGATATTCCCTCACTCCAGTCTGTGAAGATGTGGTTAGGAAATTGTTTCTCGATGAAAGACTTAGGTGAAGCTGCCTATATTCTAGGCATCAAGTTCTATAGAGATAGATCTAAAAGATTACTTGGCCTAAGTCAGAGTACATACATTGATAAAGTGCTAGATCGTTTTGCTATGCAAAATTCCAAGAAAGGATTTCTGCCTTTATCACATGGTGTGAGTCTTTCGAAGACTCAATGTCCCTCTTCTAAGGAGGAGAGAGATCGCATGGATAAGATCCCTTATGCATCCGCTATAGGGTCTATCATGTACGCCATGCTTTGTACTGCTCCGACGGCGTTCGTATGCTTTGAGCATGACGAGTAGATACGATCGGATCTGAAAGTCATGGATAGCAGCCAAAAATATTCTTAAATACTTACGAAGAACGAAAGAATATTTCCGATATTTGGAGGCAATGAGGAGCTAATCGTAAAGGGTTACGAATGCAAGCTTCCAAATGCACAAGGATGACTATAGATCGCAATCGGTAATGGTTTTGCCCGAATGGTGGAGCCTGAGTCGGAAAAGTTCAAGCAAACGCTTGTCTTGATTCTACAATGCAGTATATTGTCGCGTCGATGCAAAGAAAGGAGGTCTTGGCTCCGCAAGTTCATCAGTGAACTTGGGGTAGTTCCTAGCATTGCATATCCAATAGACCTCTATTGTGACAACAATGGGGCTATTGCACAGGCTAAGGAACCTCGATCACATCAGTGGACCAAACACATACTGTGGCGCTTCCATCTCATTCGAGAGATCATCGATAGAGGAGATGTGAGGATATGCAGAGTACCGACAGAAGCTAACATCGCAGATCCATTGACCAAGGCTTTGGCACAGAGGAAGCATGATGGTCACACTAGGTCACTAGGTATTAGATATCATAGTGATTGGTACTAGTGCTAGTGGGAGATTGTTAGTTATAGCCCTAGAACCAATCATGTGATGGTTGAATAGGGAATATTTTGTATCATATTCTATAAAGGCAAAGGATTGGTTATTATATATTTACGTCTTGCTTGTGCCAGCTAAATTAAATATATAATAATGCCCTAGAAAAGTAGGTTCTTATCTACAGCACATCAATTGGCAGAATTGATTATGAGAGGCTGTAGAGAACACTTTCCTAAATGTTCCTAGTCAAGTATTAATATGCAAGGGCAATATTAATACATAAAGACTAGCATGTAGGTCAATTGATGACTTGATCTCACAAGTCATGGATATATGATATCAAGTTGACACATGGGTATATATTAGAGAATATATACTGAACTGACCCGCCATGAGAAAGTTTCATGGATCATCATATGAGTGTCATAAACTTTCTCATGTGACTATTGGTATGAATAGTCCTCAAACCTGAAGTCACTACGGTTCCCTACATAAGGAGTTATGTACTTTGGTATCGTCAAACGTCACCCGTAACAAGGTGGACCATAAAGGCGATTACTGGGTATATAACAAATTATGCGGAGGGATGTGAGTGATGTAGATGGGATCTATCCCTCCCATATGATGGGAGTGATATCTGTGGGCCCCTTGATTGAGTAGAACTACTAAAATGCATGGCCATGCTCGAATGAGTCAATATGAGATATTGAGCTCATTTGTTTGAGTTAGTTTACTCAAGGATCAAGAAATACATAGATTGATCGAGGATGACACGGTCTATGCCTCATTGGTCAATCTGATATCAAGGATAGAAGGACACGGTCATACATTATAGTAGTCACGGAAAGGTTAGTCGGATCTTGACTTATTTCGTAACTTGGGTAGCAATGATGTATTGCTAGATGCCGCTCATTGCTTGTGTATCTAAAAGAGTTTAGATCCACTGCCAACATTATGAGAGCCTATAGGGTCACACACAAAGAGCATGATGATTAGAAGAGATAGTGCATTCTAGTTTAACTAGAATTATTTGGGAATAAGCTTAAGTACAAAATGATTTTTGGACTTTAAGCTTAAAGAGAATTTTAGCTTATTGATTTAATGAGATTAATTCAATATACTAAGCTTATTAATTTAATAAGATTAAATAAATATGTTATCATGATAGCCTAAGCTAAATTGATCTAATGAGATTAATTCAATATGATAACATAAGCTTATTGAATTAATAAGATTAATTCAACATGCATGAATGCCACATAAGCATGCCACCTAAGCTTGATGAGGTGGAAGGAAACAAAGGGTTTTGACCTTTGGATTTCCCCCACATGTGGCCGGCCAAACAAGGAGTGTAACTCCTTGTTTGATTATGTTTCAATGCAATTGATTGCATTGAATGTGATAGGAGATGAAAGGTTTTTCAAATCCTATAAAACACCTCATGGGGTGGCCGGCCAACTTAGGTGAGAGTCTTGAGGCTTGGTGGAAGTTTGAGGCTTGGAGAGAGCTTGGTGGTGAGAGGCTTTAGTTGTGTGGTTTTTGTGAGTGTAGGCTAGCAAGAAGAAGTGGTCTTCTTCTTCCTCTCTCTTTTCCCTACCTTCCTCTCCTTTAGGGACTTCTCTAGCAAGAAGTAAAGGAGAGCTCTTCTAGTTTCTTTTGTGAGACAAGAGCTTGCTCGTGTGGATACATATAGAGGCACGGACATTTGAACGTGCTAAAAGATCCAACAAACCCAAGGAGAAGCGGGATTACAAAGGGCACGCAACAAAGGTAATATTCTCCTATAATATAGGTTTTGAGAAATTTATTTTTGTACGAGGTTTTCTTTCGCAAGGATCACTTGGAAGGGATCCTAATTTTCCGTTGCGCATATGCTATTTTGCATACGAGATCCCAACAGATGAAACCCTAGGAATAATCATAGAATTTAGCAAAAGAGTATAGAATGAAAGAAAACTCAAAATCAACCGGATCCGTAGTGATCATGGTGGAGAATTTGAGAATTCTAGTTTCTCAACCTTTTGCTTAGAACAAGGGTACAAGCATGAGTTTTCTTGTCCTAGAACACCCCAACAAAATGGGGTTGTGGAAAGGAAAAATCATGTCCTACAAGAAGTGGCTAGGACTATGCTAAATGCATATTCTTTACCTAGCTACTTGTGGGCGGAAGCAGTTAATACCGCTTGCTATATCCAAAATAGGGTGTTAATTCATAGGTTTTTAGGAAAAACTCCATTTGAATTGTGGAATGGTACAATTCCAACAATTCATTATTTTAAGGTTTTTGGATGCAAAGTTTATATTTTAAATACCAAAGACAACCTAAGTAAATTTGAGTCCAAAGCGGATGAGGGAATCCTAGTTGGATACTCATCCACTAGTGTAGGATATAGAGTTTATAATAAAAGGACTCAAAAGATTGAGGAATCTTTAAATGTCCAATTTGATGAAACTTCAAATACATACCCTAGGAAATCCCATATTGATGATGATATAAATAATGAAAATCAAGAAATTACCCAACAATTTCAAGATCTAACCTTAGGGGGTAATGATCAAGGGGGAGGTTTGAATCAAGGGGGAGTAAGAGGTGATTCCGATAATGAGCATAGGATTGAGGTTAATTATGATCAAACTCAAATTAATACACCTCCTAGAACCATAAGAGTTCATCAAAATCACCCCTTAGATCAAATTGTGGGTGAATTATCTCAAGGTGTTAGGACTAGGTCATTTCATAGGGATCCCACTAGTCATATAGCTCTAATTTCTCAAATTGAGCCCAAAACAATCAAAGATACATTACTTGATCCAGATTGGATCTTAGCAATGCAAGATGAATTGACTCAATTTGAAAGGAGTCAAATATGGGACTTAGTTCCTAGACCAAATGAAAACACCATTATTACTACAAGATGGGTTTTTAGGAACAAACTAGATGACCAAGGGAATATTACTAGAAATAAAGCAAGATTTGTTGCAAGGGGTTTTAATCAAGTTAAAGGACTTGACTATGATGAAACATATGCCCCGGTTGCTAGATTAGAGTCTATTAGGATACTATTAGGGTATGCCTCCTATATGGGTTTCAAACTCCATCAAATGGATGTTAAATCGGCATTCCTAAATGGGTTTATTAAGGAGGAGGTATATGTAGAACCACCTCCCGGGTTTGAGAATATGGACTATCCAAACCATGTATACAAGCTTAGGAAAGCTTTGTATGGTTTGAAACAAACTCCCCGAGCTTGGTATGAAAGATTATCATCTTTCTTAATTTCTAAGGACTTTAAAAGGGGTAGTGTAGATCAAACTCTATTTATAAAGTCAACATCAAAGGACATCTTTGTAGCCCAAGTATATATTGATGACATTATCTTTGGGTCAACAAATGATGAACTTCTTCAAGACTTTATTAAAAATATGGAAAAAGAGTTTGAAATGAGTCTAGTTGGGGAATTAAATTTCTTCCTAGGATTACAAGTCAAACAAACAAGTGAAGGAATTTATATTTATCAAACCAAATATGCTAAGGAAATGATTAAGAAATTTGTTTTGGAAAATGCTAAGCCAATGGCAACCAATACTAAAATAGATAGTGATAATGAAGGAAAACAAATTGATCTTACACTCTATAGGAGCATGATTGGTAGCCTTTTGTACCTAACCGCTAGTAGACCCGACATATTATTTGCGGTTGGTATGTGTGCTAGGTATCAATCATGTGCGAAAGAATCTCATTTAGTTGTCGTTAAGAGAATCTTAAGATATATTAAAGGCACACTAAATGTAGGACTATGGTACCCTAGGACTAGGTCTTTTGATTTGGTTGGGTACACCGATTCCGACTATGCAGGTTGCAAATTGGATCGGAAGAGTACTAGTGGTGGATGTCATTTTCTTGGGTCCTCCCTAGTTAGTTGGAGTAGTAGGAAGCAACCTTGTGTTGCCCTATCCACCACCGAGGCTGAGTATGTGGTTATGGGTGGTTGTGTAGCTCAACTACTATGGATGAAACATACCTTAGAGGATTATGAGCTATCTTACTCCAACATGAAAGTATTTTGTGATAATGTGAGCACCATAAATTTGACCAAAAATCTAGTGCATCACTCTAGGACCAAGGACATTGAAGTGAAACATCACTTCATTAGAGATCATGTGGCTAAGGGGGACATTGAGCTTAATTACATTGAATCCAAGTCCAACCTAGCTGATATATTTACCAAGGCTCTCCTCAAGGTAGAATTTTCATCACTTAGGAGAGAACTTGGAATGTGCTTGGTTGAATAGAGGTGTAGGTTTGCATGATCCTATAGAAATCCTAGGATTTATACCTTTAAGCATCTCACAAAATACCTAAGAAACCATGATTTTTGTATTGAGCCACTTAGACAACATGTGAGATGTTAGAAAGATGCACTTGGTTCATCATGCTTGTTATGATGCATTACTATGGACCAAAGTGTCATCTAGAGACATTAATCCTTCATTGGACCAATCATTGGGAAGGCTTATACACAATTGATGTGCATATAACTCCAAGAACATGATTGGAAATGTCAAATAAAACATATTTTAAACTAAGTTTATCATATTTTGAAAAATAGTTTTCAAGTGAAACACAAAAGTGATACAAAGTTTGCAAAAATATTAGAACTTTTTTTAGTTTTCAAGTTTGTATCAATCTTGAAATCTGGAAAACATATATTTTTCAAATTATTTTTCCTTGATAAAGTATGATTTCAGAAATGTGTATACAAAATTTCGTGATTTTTCGAGATTTCTAGAATTTTTAATTCGGATTTGCGAAATAATTGACTAAGTCAGAAACCAGTCGACCGATACACTGTGTTTTCTGAAAAATAGCTCCATTTTATGATATTTAGTGTATCTTTGATGTCCTAAAACTATAGCATGATAATATTGAGTATAAACAAATTTTTAGGACTGCTTAATGCGGTGTTTTAGGGGGAGTTTCATAAAATATATCTTTTTCATCCCCAAACTTACTTTGTTGGTGCAAAGTTAGGATTTAACCTTCAAATTGTTTGTTAGGCTTTTGCTCCACATGTTTTTTTTACTCATCATGAACTATATCTTGGATTAAGGGGGAGCTAAATTTCAATTCTATACTTTAGTTCAAGATTACAACACATTCAATTCTTTTATGAAATATATGACTTCTTCTCTTTTTGATGTATGTCAAAGGGGGAGAAGAAATGTTTAAGTTAGAATTGGATATATGATTATGTGATTTGGAAATATGATTATGTGTGTATTTTTAAAAGACCTAACTTAAATGATTGTCAAACATCAAAAAGGGGGAGATTGTTGGTGCAACAATGCCCCAAGCATTTATATGTTTTGATGTTTGGATAATCATCTAAGTTAGGCAACAATTTGTGATCTAATTGTGAACATGTTCAAGTGACAGGGAAATCCAATTATGAAGATTGTTGGATCAATATGAGCGCTAGAGGGGGGGGTGAATAGCGTTCATAAAAACTTTTCTTTTTCGACGATTAAAACCAAGTACACAGCGGAAAACTAAAAGACAAACACAAGAAAGACACAAAGCTTTTTTACTTGGTTCACAGCCCACCGATTGCTAATCCAAGGCCCTGCGATCCTTAATTGCTTCCGAAGGGCAATCACTAAAAGTCTATTCCTCGTTTGAGGTAAGAGACAAGACGATTACAATGATTATAAGGTCGGTAACAACCTTACCGGTCCTTATACAAATTAAGTATAGAAAGATAATAATAATACCGACAATTAATTAGAAGATGGTGCACGGTCGGAGTAGCGTTGTAGAGAGCACGAGCACTTGGGAGATTCTTGAATTTGGGTGTGAGTCCTCCCCTCTTTTTATAGATTTGCGCCTTGGAATTTGTCCCAATCCAGATCCAAAACTCATGGATCTTATCTTGAGATGGCGGCTTATCTTATCCTGAGGTGGCGGATTATCTTATCCTGAGGTGGTGGTATCAATCTCTATCTCTTTGACCTTGTGCCTTTGGTGATTAAACCGACATCGATCGTGATCCTCTTAGCGATGAGCGCCTTGATCGACTACGACATCTCCATTTATTCTGCGCCGAGAATTCCTACAATACAAGATTAGCACAATAGATGCATAATGCCATGCAATGTGACAGTCCTTTGACTGTCCGATCTCGACTTCAGCATTCCTCCAGAAGCCTTAGTCGGATCGACGCCTAGAATTGTCCTCTAACCGAGGATGTATCCTTACCACCGCTCCACACACGAAGCTTACCTTTGGTCCTCTTGACCTATCGCTTAGCTTTCGGTCACCACCGAGATTCCTCGACTCCCCGAGGTTCTCCTGGTGTCGCCCGACCACCACGGTTTCTCAACTTGAGATTCTCCGGATGTCGCTCGACCTTTGGCTTAGCTTAAACACTTCCTGCACACTTAGCATATCACATGAGATAACAAAATAGCTTAACTTTGAATCTTTGTCATCATCAAAACCAAGGTTCGATTATCTAATGCCCCTGCACCAACAATCTCTCCCTTTTTGATCTATGGCAAACTAATTCAAAGTTAAGAGAAAATAAGCAGTAAGCATTGAACAATCATTTTTCAAAACCTCCCCCTTAAGGGTACCTCTTCCTTAACCCTTGGTGAGTTTTGAAAAACAATTATTTTTTTGGGAAAGAAAATGTAAGTAACCTCTTAACTTTATTCTCTCTCCCCCTTTGACATATCAAAAATAACTTTATATTGGGTACATTGCCAAGAAATAGAATTTTTAAACATGCTAATCAAGTTGATTTAATATGTTTAATACTTAAGAGTTTAGGAGTTTAGGTTTCTAGATCCTGCACCAACAATGTATATCCTAGGTTAGAATGTGACCCCCTAACCTTTAACATTGTTATAAAATTTTGAGAAAGAATTAAAAAAAACATTTTAAAGGCTCATGTCTATTGGTTTTTATGCCAAACTGGAGGTAGCTAGATACTAAGTTTGTCCAACTTAAGTCTTCTCTCCCCCTTGGCATATTATCAAAAGAAGGATTTAAATTTAGAAAGTATTGGTGATTTTTTTAAAAAAAAATATTTTTTAACAACTTCTATGATGATTATCCAATTAAAACCTCCCCCTTAACCTAACATCCTTGTTAGCCACAAGGAAGGCATATCTAGAGGGTCTCCCCTTTTGTCTGACTAACTCTTAGGACATCCTTGTTGGCCATAAGGAAGGCTCACCTAAGTGTTCAGAGGGTCTAGGTATCTAAAGTTGACCTAAGGATTTAGACGTTCAGTATTGGTCAACTAACCATCATTTTAAGAAGCATAGTTTTTTTTTTTTTTATTTACATCAGGTATCAGGTACGATTTCTCTTCCCTAAAAAAAAAAGCATAGTTGTTTTGAAAACTATGTATAACTACACACAATAATCATGACAACCAATAAAAATAGTTTTAAGAATCTATTTATGTGTATATAAATTTTGAAATCATTTTTAATTTGTTGTCCTTACCATCTCACCCATTCTACATGATCAACCAAGTTATTCTTATAGGTATTGTGAGATGAATTTAATTTAATGCCTTAGAAATTAATTAATCTTGGGTTAGATTCGGATTTCACCTTTAGTTAGTTAAGTGAACATTTCAAAAGAGGGCTTCCAGGTCGTGGCGAGGCACAGGGGCCTTCTTTGATTGGAACAATGACCACTTCCTTAGACAAAGCCAACTTAGGAAATTACACACTTAATTCACTTAGGATTACGTCCTGGTCTAACTAGTTTAGGATGTGGTGAGGTAGCTTCAGTTAGTTCCACTTAGTTAAATGCACCAAGCTAGATACTCCTTATCCAACTCGGATACACTTGACTTCGTTTCCTTAACGTACTATCATCTCACCACATCCTGATACTATGTTGTCAAGATTAATTAATTATTTCCTATCTAACCATATGAGAGTGAATTTAAAACTAGTATGTATGACATGACAAAATAAGCATGATAATGATATGTATGTATGAGCAAGCTACATTCAATCAATTTAAAGAAATGGTTGTTTTCTTGGGTAGACTTTTATTTGTTCTATAGTTATAAGATACTTTATTATAATTAGGTTTACAAATTTTAGTATCTTGATTTTTGGTTAGCTTAGACTTGTAACCCAAGTCTACATATTTATTAGTTGAATTTTTAAAAGTTGAAGGTTTAATTACTAGATTATTAATTTGTGTATAATCAAATGGTACTCTATTATAATTAATTTTATTGGTTTGATTATCTAATTTTGAATTTTTAATTAAGTTAGATTGTGAATTATTTAAAATAGGATTATTAGAATTTTTCAAAATAATATTATTAGACTTTTTCAAGATAAGATTATTAGACTTTTTAAAAGTAGAATTATTAGAATTTTTTAAGATAAGATTATTAGACTTTTTAAAAATAGAATTATTAAAATTATTAGAATTTTTTAAGGTAGAATTATTAGAATTATTCAAGATATGATTATTAGAATTTTTAAAGGTAGAATTATTATTAGAATTATTTAAGATAAGATTGTTAGAGTTTTTAAATGTAGAATTATTATTAGAATTATTTAGATTATCTTTGGAATTTTTAAAAGTTAATTTCAATTTTTTTATGATTGAATTTTTCAAAACAGAATTTTTTTAATTCGGAATTAGCTAGATTAATCAGATCTAGGATTTGATGATTCTGTCCTATGGTTTGATTATTCTGATCAAGAGTTTGATTATTCTGATTAAGTCCTAGGTTGGTTTTATCTTTGACTTGTTCTAGATCTATGTTGATTAAACTAAATATTTAATTAATCTCTTTGTTAATTTTATCAAATGTTAGATTAATTTGATCATTTTCTTCCATGATATTATTATTATTTAAACTAATTAAATCTGAATTAATTAATTTTTTATTAGTTGATTTATTAATTGTATTAATTAATTGACAACGATTACACAATTTATCTAAATTATCAACTATTCTAAAACTCAACTTTTCAAAATTATTAACTTTACTAACCTTTTTTAGGACACGATTCTTGTAGTAAGAATCTTCACTTTTAAAGCACTTGATGTGCTCCTTGTTCTTCCGGATTCCTGGCAATGGTATCTCCTTTGCCATCGGTTGCGTCGTTCGAGTCTTACGAGTAGAACACTTATTTTTATAGTGTCTTCTCTGCCTGCACTTAAAGCAAATAATATGAAATTTAAAATTTAAATTGACATTGTTACCTTTATGCCTTGTGGGAGACTCTTCCATGGTTGACTCGGTCAACGATTTTCTAAAACTCGCAAAAAAAAACACAAACCAAAAAGTCCCAAGACTTGGTCTTGGATTAGTAGTGCGGGAGATATTTAAAAATAAAAATAAAAATAAATAAAAGAAAATGCTCAAAATGCCGTTGGTGGTTGCAGAATCTGGCGCCAGCTCTGATACCAATTGTTGGATCGATATGAGCGCTAGAGGGGGAGTGAATAGCGTTCATAAAAACTTTTCTTTTTCGACGATTAAAACCAAGTACACAGCAGAAAATTAAAAGACAAACACAAAAAAGACACAAAGCTTTTTTACTTGGTTCACAGCCCACTGGCTGCTAATCCAAGGCCCTGCGATCCTTGATCGCTTCCGAAGGGAAATCACTAAAAGTCTCTTCCTCGTTGGAGGTAAGAGACAAGACGATTACAATGATTATAAGGCCGGTAACAACCTTATCGGTCCTTATACAAATTAAGTATAGAAAGATAATAATAATACCGACAATTAATTAGAAGATGGCGCACGGTCGGAGTAGCCTTGTAGAGAGCACGAGCACTTGGGAGATTCTTGAATTTGGGTGTGAGTCCTCCCCTCTTTTTATAGATTTGCGCCTTGGAATTTGTCCCAATCCAGATCCAAAACTCGTGGATCTTATCTTGAGATGGCGGCTTATCTTATCCTGAGGTGGCGGCTTATCTTATCCTGAGGTGGCGGCTTATCTTATCCTGAGGTGGTGGTATCAATCTCTATCTCTTTGACCTTGTGCACTGGGCTGATTTGTCGACATCAGTCGACTGATCCTCTTAGCAGTCGACTTCCTTCAGTCGACTACTGACATCTCCAGTTGACTGCTGCACTTGAGAATTCTTACAATACAAGATTAGCACAATAGATGCATAATGTCGATCGATCTGATCTCGATCAGATTCCTCCGGAAGCCTTAGTCGGAACGACGCCTTGAATTGTCCTCTAACCGAGGACGTGTCCTTACCACCGCTCCACACACGGAGCTTACCTTTGGTCCTCTTGACCTGTCGCTTAGCTTTCGGTCACCACCGAGGTTCCTCGACTCCCCGAGGTTCTCCTGGTGTTGCCCGACCACCACGGTTTCTCAACTTGAGATTCTCCGGATGTCGCTCGACCTTTGGCTTAGCTTAAACACTTCCTGCACACTTAGCATATCACATGAGATAACAAAATAGCTTAACTTTGAATCTTTTCCATCATCAAAACTAAGGTTTGATTATCTAGTGCCCCTGCACCAACAAAGACTTGGTAAAGGCAAAGTCCAAGTATGATCTTGGCAAGAGAAGTCCAAGGTAAAGGTTTGGCGGCATAAGACCAAGCATGTTGTCTTGGCAACATTAAGTCCAAACGGACTTTAGCAAAGGAAGTCCAAAGGCAAGTCTTGGCAGCGTAAGTCTAAGCATGTAGACTTGGCGGCGTAAAGTCCAAGCACGCTTTGGCAAAGGGAAACCGAAGACATGACAAAACCGAATGAAGCTCTTGGAAGCAAAGCGCAAAGGATGAACTAGTCGCAGACTCGGAGGGATCCTGGAGGTGCAAGGCTTAAGGAAGAGCTAGAAGGTTGAGTCTAGGTCTAGGGGGTGAAATCAAGTATGAATTATTCATACTTGATGAGTATCGATCAGCGTCGGTGCTCGATCGAGTCGGGATGAAACTCGACGATCGATCATTTGCTTTGGTGTGTGATCGATATTGTGATCAGTCGATTGCCAAAAAGTGGCAGTCGACTGATCAAGTTAAACATGGGCACAGAATGGAGTCTCACTCGACTGCGGCCTGTGATCACTCGACTGATCACTCCATCAGTCGACTGATGGAGGGATCAGTCGACTGATGAGAGTGCCATTGGAGGTAATGACTCTGAATCCCGTGAATCTGGCTATTCAGAAGTCGTTAACCACGCCGACAGTCGACTGATGTTGTGCATTAGTCGACTGATGGTGCTCCAATGGGAAAATCAGCCCTCTCTCTATAAAAAGAGGGCTTGTGGTGGCTTTGAGGGCTAATGCTTATTCTCTGATAATACTCTCAAGCCTCCACGATTTTTCAAGCTTTCTAGTGATTTTAAATCCCCTCCTCCTCTCTAAGCTCCATCTTCATCCTTTGTAAGAAGAGGAGGATTGTTGTAAAGGAAAGCTTCATAGTGATATTGATTAGGGTTGATCCACCTCATGGATCAACGTGGAGTAAGAGCGCTATCTCCGAATCACGTAAAAGAATTGTGTTAGCATTGTTTTCATTTGTGTTATTATTATTTTTGTTGTGCTTCCGCTAATCTCTTTGTAGAAATGAACAACAAGCTATTCACCCCCCCCCTCTAGCTTCCAATCGATCTCCAACAGATTACCGGCATCAACATCCATCCACCGAAATTTAAAGGAGAATTCTCATGGTGGAAGAAAAGGATGGAGGTATATTTCAAAACCGATTTCGATATGATGCTAACAATTGAAAATGATTTTGAAGTACCTAGGGGTGAAGACAACAAGTCGTTAGTAAAATCAAGATGGACCGAGGAACAACGACAACAATTCAAGACAACAGTTAAGGTAACAAAAATGTTAATTAAATTAATACCTAACCATATCTTGTGTAAGATAGGTGAATATAGGAATGCCAAAGAATTGTGGGATAAGGTGGTCAAGTTCCACAAAAATTCCGAACCGGCACAAGTAGAGAAGGAAGCCGAAGTAGAATGTCCATCAACATCCGGATCCGAGGATGTTGAAGAATTGGAGGAAAACTCCACCTCTAGCATTGAGGGGGAGGAGAGATCTTCTATCCCGGAGCAAGAACGAGAAGAACCATCTACATCTGGGAGAAGTGAAGATCAAGAGGCTTCCACCTCCCTAACTAACTCAAATGCAATGCTTTATAATAAAGATCACATAATTTGCTTTGAGTGTAGGGAGAAAGGGCATTACAAGAGCAAATGCCCAAAATTGGCTAAGGAGAAAGTACCGACACCAAAGGTCAACCAAAAGTCAAAAGATGCCAGAGTCCTCGCTAAGAAGAGAAAAGAGAACATTGTGTACTTCAAATGCAACCAAAGAGGACATTACCGAAGCCAATGCCCTAGGGGGAGGAAGAAAGGGCAAGAAGGAGCTACACAAGTAGGGGGAGCTTCTAAAGCAAACCCTAAGGTAATGCACCTTCTAGCTCTAGGACTAAAAATCATGCTAGAAATTATTTTAATTCACTTGCTATTTTTAATGAAAAGCATGCTAGTAGGAATAAATACTATTGCTTAGGTGCCAAGCATGTAAACTTACCTAAGGACAAACCTAGGAACAACAATTCTAGACCCATTTTACCTAGAGAGTCCATTAGGAAAGTAGAAAACCATCTAGGCATTAATCCCAAAAATCATAGACATATGCCTAGGAAGAGTCTTTCCCAAAAGAGGAATGAAAAATCAAAATTGGGAAGATTAGAGGTGGAGAACCAAGCCTTGAGGTCAATGTTAGGGCAATCAACCCATGATGTGGTTTTGATGTGTGTGGCAAAGGGTTTAAGTTAGGTTATTTTGGTTTTGATATGTGCGTTGGAGTCTTGCAGGACTTAGTAATTCGCACAAGGTTAGCTTGACGAAGCATCGGCAAGTCACCATCTAATAACTCCATCCTTGAGTCGGTGAAGGAGCATTGCGGAAGCCACGCACTTGGTGCATCCGAGGGACCGCCGGACGAGGAGCATTGGAGTGAAGTCGAAGGAAGTAGACTTCAGAGCGAGACGCGAAGGATGGCGCTGCGAAGCCATGTGCTTGGCGCATCCGAGGGACGTGGTCGGACGAAGATAACTTCAAAGGTGAGGGACTCCGAAGGGATGAGAGTGAGCAAATGTCACTCGGATTGGGTAGCTCATAGGTGAACTTGGCCAGATGGCTAAGTCAAGAGTCGGAGGCTCAACCGAGTTGGCTGAGGTGAACCCGATAGTCGAATGTACCCAAGTTTGAGGGTTTATCGATTGCTCCAATCAACTAGAGACTCATTGTTGTTTGAGTCTCCATTACAGCAAACGTCGACCGATGGCTCCATCGCTTGATCGCCAAAGCGATCGGTAGTATCGAGGGTTTCAGGCACAGAACCTTCTCCAGTCGAGTGATCACATCGACCACTCTGTTGGTGCAGGGGCACCAGATAATCGAACCTGTGTTTTGATTATGGCAAAGACACAAAGTTAAGTTTACATCATTATCTCACGAGCTAAATCGAGTATGCAGAAAAGTACTAAAGCTAGAGCTGAAGGCTAGTGACACCCGGAGGAAGCCGCGGTGGTCGGGCGACACTCGAGTGACTTCGGAGGGAGCCGAAGGAATCGAGTGGAAGGCCGGAAGTGAAAGCGACATAGTAAGTATCGAGGTAAGCTCGTGTGAGTGAGAGATGGTAAGGTCGTGTCCTCTGTATGGGGACGACCGTAGGCGGCGATCTGACTAAGACTTCTTGTGGAAGGTCTATGTCGAGATCGGATGGTTAGAAACCGTCGTATTTATCATTTTCCGAGCTAACCTCTCACTGCAAGGAAGTGATCAAGCTGGCAGTCGACTGTTGGACATTGGGCAGTCGACTGATGCTCATCAGTCGACTGATGGGAGTCATCAGTCGACTGATGGCGACGAATCAGCCTTTGCGCTAGGTCAAAATGGATAAGGTTTGACGCGGCCACTTCGCGATAAAAATTATACAACTTCGTGATCTGTTCCAAAAAAAGAGGAGACATATTCAGAGGCCAAAATCTATAAAAGGAGGGGAGGATTCCAACTCCAAATTACATCAAGTTTATTCATCAAGTGCTCCTACAACGCCAACGCTCCAATACCGTTATAACGCCGACGCGACAACAAGTTCAGATCTTCTTCATCGGCAGTAGCATCTAGTAATATATTTTGATATTGTATTCGTTGTTTTTATTCGTAACGAGGTGAGGTAGGCTTGTTGCCTCATCCTCGTACATTCGGTTTTGTGATTGTTGTCTCCTACCTCCAACGAGAAGGAGACATTATAGTGCTTTGCCCTCCGTACGCGGTCTAGGACCGATAGGGTCTTGGAGTAGCAACCGCTGGGTTGTGAACCAAGTAAAAATAAATGTGTCTCTTTATTTTCCACTGCTCTTACTCATTTAATTATCTACTTGAACGAAACGTCGAAAAGATTTACGATCGCTATTCACCCCCCCCTCTAGCGACGCTTCTCGATCCAACACACTCGACTGATGGCACCATCAATCGACTGATGGTCATGATCAGTCAACTGATGTGGGAGCCGTTGGTTGGAAACCAACGTGGATGAAGCCGTTATTGGGCAACGGCTATAGCAGCAGTCGACTGATCGGGGCATCAGTCGACTGCTGCTGTGTTAATGGGAAGATTGGACTCTTCTTTATAAGAAGGAGCCTTTGGACACTTGGGGAGCCTAATGCTTCTACTCTAAATATCTCCCAAAGTGCCCAAACGAATTTCCTCCTCTTCCTTGAGTTTATTTCAATTATATTGTAAGAGGAGTGATTTCTTGTAAAAAGGTTACCTCCACCTAGCTTGGTGCAAAGGAGAGACTATTGGACTTGAAGGGAGTGATTCACCATACGAATCGGGTCGTGGATTAGCGGCAAGGCCATGAACCATGTTAAATCTCTTTATTAGCGTTTGTCTCATTTCTTATTGCTTAGTCTTAATTGTTTTACTCTAGCATTACATTTCCGCTTGCGCTAACCATAATTCGTAAACAATTAAGCGAGCAATTCCACCATACGCGAAAGAGGGCTATTCACCCCCCTCTAGTCGACCACCGACGTTCTAACAAGTGGTATCAGAGCCAAGTCGCTTGTCACCGTACTAACCGCCACAACAAGCACAACAACAACGATGGCCGGCTCTAACATCCATCCGTCAAAGTTTGAAGGTGAATTCTCTTGGTGGAAGAAGAGAATGGAGGTCTTCTTCGAGATCGACGTTGATATTATGCTTATAATGGAGAGCGGTTTCGATTTGCCTAGGGATGAAGAGGATAAGCTAATTGAGAGATCAAGATGGACAAAGAAGCAAAGAGAGGAGTACTTGGAGAATTCAAAGGCTAAGCACCATCTATACAATGTACTCCCTCAACAAGAAGTCAACCGAATAAGAGAATGTGCTAGCGCCAAGGAGATGTGGGAGAAGCTAGTAGAGCTTCATGAAGGCACATCCGAGGCCAAGCTAGCAAGAAGAGATCTTCTCCGCTCCCAACTCAACAATATCAAACTCGATAAAGGGGAGAAGGTAACATCTTTACATTCACGCTTTAAAAAGATAATAACTGGTTTGTCAAGCGTAGGTGAAAAGCTCTCCAACCGGGACATGATTATGAAGGCGATAGATGCCTTCCCCCAGTACTCAAAGTGGAGCTCCATGGTGGACTCCTTCTATATTTTGAAGAATTTAGAAGTGAGCACCCAAGAAGAATTCTTCTCTGTAGGGGATCGTTGTAACGCTAGAGGGGGGGTGAATAGTGTCATGCAATGTGTCGATGGAATACGTTTGCGTTCGTCTACAAACTTCGTTAGCACAGCGGAATATAGATAATAATAACAATAACGAAATAGACAATCACACGAACACAAGAATATAACGTGGTTCGGAACCGAACGGTTCCTACTCCACGGATTGAGCTCTAAAAAGCTCTAGTGATGCACACACGCTCACTAATCACAAATAACTCCTTCTTGACACAAGTCGGAGGTGGAGAAACCCCGTACAATAGAATACAACAGTAATACAATGAAAATACAAGCAAATACACTAAAATGCAAGTAAAGAAAACTTTACGCCGAGCTTTTGAATGCTTGCTTGCTAGGTTGATAGAGTAGCACTTGGAGACCTTGAATTGCAGCAGCAACTCACCCCAAATCGCCTCAAAGAACCATAGTTTTTTCCTCCTTCATGAGCTCCATTTAAAGCTTCAACTTGTGCTGGAAAAAGTCGATCAGTCGACTGCTCAGGACCATCAGTCAACTGTTGCCACTGTTGTCGTGAGACAACGGTTAGATCCACGCTGGAAAAATCCAACGGATCCATCATCAGTCGACTGATTGTGACCATCAGACGACTGATCAAGCCATCACTCGACTGCTGACCACAACGGTCGAGTGAGACTCCATTCTGTGCTCCAAAACCCGAGCACCAGTCGACTGATCATAAGATCAGTCGACTGCCCTCCTCTGGCAGTCGACT
The DNA here is from genome assembly GCA_025175895.1 of Wurfbainia villosa. NCBI lineage: Eukaryota > Viridiplantae > Streptophyta > Magnoliopsida > Zingiberales > Zingiberaceae > Wurfbainia > Wurfbainia villosa. Next base: position 42,318,962 of record CM046006.1, read on the forward strand.
GCTAGGTCAATTTCCATAGTCAAACCCTAGTTGACTCATGTCAGTCGACTGTCATATGCCACCAGTCGACTGGCACACCTCAAACATGAGGTTTTAACCTCAACCATGAGGTTTAACCCAAGTATGGTACCCCCATACTTGCTAGACCACCCTTAGCCTAGACCTAAGCCTTCTAGCCACCTCCATCAGCCTCACGCCTCTCGGATCCCTCCAAGTCATCCATGACTTGTTCATCCATCGTGCTAGCCTTTAGGTGGTTCCATCAACTATGTCATGCTAATGGTGTCTACACCGCCAAGGCACATTAGACTTACGGCGCCAAGACTCTGCTTGGATTTTACGCCGCCAATTGGACTTATGCTGCCAAGACTTCACCCTTGGACTTTACGCCGCCAATATTCCCCTTGGACTTCTCAAATGCCAAGACTCAAGCTTGGACTTTCCCTTGCCAACCCATGTTGGACTTTCCATGCCAAGACCCATGCTTGGACTTTTCCTTGCCAAGACCCATGCTTGGACTTTACATGCCAAGTACTCAAGACTTGGACTTTCCCATGACAATTATATTGTCATATGTTTTTGTCGAACATCAAAACATCTCTCGAGTCAAGCTCGAGTCCTGGTCAATCGTGACCTGGGCCGATTGCACCAACAATCTCCCCCTTTTTGATGTTTGACAAAAACCAAACAAACCATTTGAGTTAGACCATCTAACTCAAAACTTCTTACCAATTATCCCAAATTGGTAATCCCAAATATTCTCCAAATATTCTCCCCCAAATATTCTCCCCCATTTTGACTAACATCAAAAAGGTCTTCTTCAAGGAGGTCAATGTCTCATGTCCCAATGAGATCTTACAATCTCCCCCTTGGTCTAAAAATACCTAGGATGTCTACCATCTTCCTAGTGATAAGTCCCATATCACTTAAGAAAGGCAATCCTATACACTCTCCCAATTTCCAAATTGGGTCTCCCAAAATCCCATCAATTTTCCCAATTGATGACATTCTCCCCATAACTTCTCCCCTTCAAGAAGAAAAACACATCCTGTTGGTGCAATCGGCCCAGGTTGACTCAAGTTTGACTCGAGCAGTATTTTCATGATAGACAAAACTTATGACATGGGATTGTCATAGGGAAGTCCAACATGGTGTTGGCATGGAAAATCCAAGCATGGGGCTTGGTGTGGAAAGTCCAACATGGAGTTGGCATGGAAAATCCAACCATGGGGCTTGGTGTGGAAAAATCCAAAGCATTGCGAAGCCGTGCGCTTGGTGATTGGTGAGAAATGCATTGCGAAGTCGTGCGCTTGGTGCATGTGGGAAGTCTTGAGGACTTGGCAAGTTCACTAGGCTCGGGGTCCTTGAGTCGGTGAAGGATGGCATTGCGAAGCCGTGTGCTTGGTGCATCCGAGGGACCGCCGGACGGGGAGTGAATGGAGTGAGACCAAAGGGAAGCATACTTGTAGGGGATCGATGTGTATGTGTTTGGCCAGCTAGAGGGGGGTGAATAGCCTAATACATAGATGGTGGAATTTTCTCGTCGATTGCTCGTCTATAAATTCGTTAGCGCAAGCAGAAAGTATAAACAATAAAGACAAAGCAATAGCAAGAATACAAATGCTAACAAAGGATGTAACGTGGTTCACGGCTATGCCGCTAATCCACGGTCCGATTCGTCCATGGTGAATCACTCCGCAAGCTTCCACTATTCTCTCCTTTGCACCAAGCTAGGTGAAGGTAACCTCTTTACAAGAATTCACTCCTCTTACAAATATGATGTAAATAAAACCAAGTAAGAGGATTGAAAAGCTTTAGGGCACTTGGGAGTCTTTAGAGCATGAGCATTAGGTTCCCAAAGCCCCCACACCCTTCCTCTTTATAGAGGAAGAGGGTTTCTTCCCGTTGACACAGGAGCAGTCGACTGATGTCCCTATCAGTCGACTGGTCCCGTAGCCGTTGCCCAATAACGAATGCTTTCCACATTGGATTCCATCCAACGGCACCATCATCAGTCGACTAATCTTACTATCAGTTGACTGATGGACCTATCAATCGAGTGCTCGCAAGCTCGACTCGCTTCTGTGCCCGAAACCCTTGCGATCACCGATCGATGCCTTCATCGATCGGTGGTGAGTCGTAGTCATTGTCATTCCATGGCAATGATCATTTATTAACCGACTCGAATACTAGTCGAGTCACAGTTGACTTAGAGTAGTCGACTACCATAACATGGTAGTCAACTGATGTCGGAAATCCCATCCGACACTTAGCAAAATGGCCAAGTTTCACCTAAGAGCACTACCCCTTCCTGGGTTACATTCGCTCACTCTCATCCCTTGGAGTCCCTCGCCTTCGAAGTTATCTTCGTCTGGCCACGTCCCTCGGATGCGCCAAGCGCACGGCTCTGCAGCACCATCCTTCGCGTCTCGCCCTGAAGTCTACTTCCTCCGGCTTCACTCCAAGCTCCTCGTCCGGCGGTCCCTCGGATGCTCCAAAGCGTACGGCTTCCGCAAAGCCATCCTTCACTGACTCTAAGATCGAGTCATGAGATGTGAAACTTGCCAAGGCTCCATGTGTGAATTACTAAGTTCTGCAAGACTCCAACACATATATCAAATCCACACATCCTAACTTAAACCCTTTTCCAAACACATCAAAACCATATCAAGGGTTGATTACTCTAACAATCTCCCCCTTTTTGATGTGTGGAAATCCGTTTAAGTTAGGTAAAACATTTAATAAAAATATTAAGGTAAGAAAGCATGTAAATAACATGATTAGCAACTCTCCCCCTTAATACATGAAACTCCCCCTAAATATAATTCCCCCTTACTTAAACAAATATATTTCTCCCCCTTTGACACCATCAAAAATATTAAACAAAGTTTATCTAAGCATGGTATCAAATTTAGAGGGAAACAAAAGTCAAAACATGCCTTAAAATCGGATACAAAAGGTTATTGGGCATGTTATTAGACAATCAGTCGACTTGCTCAGACTACCAGTCGATTGGCACACTGATTTTGGGTTTTTCAGATTTTCAGGGTGGATTTCAGAAATGCATTAGAAACTCTATAAAATTCAAAAAATCATGAAATTTGGGGAACATATTTCTTGTAAGTATATTTATCAATGAAAAATAGTTGTCCATGAAAAACCATTATATTTTCAAGTATTTGCCAAAAATTCAAAAGTTTCAAAAGTAACTAGGTTTTTGATCAAGTTAGTATCAAGTTTAACACCTAGTTTTGCTTTAAGTTGTTTTAAAACATGAACACACAGATTTTAAAGTAAGAAATTGTTTTGAAAACATATGAAATATCCAACCATGATCTTTGGGCAATATGTCTATGAATTAAACATAAGTCTTTCCTATGATTGGTCTATTATTGTTATTTTGATACCTTAAATGACCATCTAAATGTCATAGGCACTAGTGGACCATTAGTATCATCCTATCATCTCACCCATGCTAAGTTTTCAATCATAGTAGCCTATGGTGAGTGTGAGATGTATCCTAAAGGTATTTGTATATACTTAACCATTATTTTCATGCAATTCTATATAAGGTTAAGTATCATCCTAACATCCAACATGATCATAAAGACATATATGGATGAATTTCATATTATGACCATGAAACAAATGTATTAATCAATTTATAATCATGCATTAGGTATAAAGTCATGATAATAATTCAAGTATCACCTAAAGCATGATTTATCTATTTATGGGTGCATTATCATCACCCAACACTATTTCAAAAATATTGTCTCGCCATCTTAAGTCAACCAAAATATGATATAGATAAATTCCATGTGGTTGACTATCCTAGGGTTTTCCTAACCCTTTAGGATGGATTTAGGAACCCAAAATAAGTTCTTTCCTATGGAGTTCACTAAATACTCCTTAGGGATCCATTTTCTAGCAATTGTTTTCTTTTTATCTTGACCCCTAGCAATTAAGCATTTATAGGTCTTTTCATTTTTATTTTCTTTATATCCTAGGCCTTTCTTGTTGAAGCTTGCCCTTTGGCTCCCTATAATCATGTTAAGAGTGTTGGAGCCAATTGTAAACTTTTCTAGGGCCTTGGTCAAATGATCTACCTTTTCTCTTAGAGCCCTATTTTCATCAATGCATGCATCATTAACATCAAATGGCATATAGTCATGTGATCATGCATTATCAAGGCTAGAAACATTATCATTAACATTTGAGCATGCTTTTTATAATTTTTCTTCTAAGTCCTTAATTTGATCTAGCATGCATTTGCTCTTTTTCTTTTCCCTAACAAGTCCTTAGTGAGGCTAGAAATAATTGACATAACTTTCTTGGGGGAGAGATTTGTTACCTCACTTACCAAATCTTCTTTCGATGATGAGGATGTAGAAGAAGCTCCCCCCTCACTCGAGCTCTCCTCACTTGAGCTTGCTTCTTCATTTTCGGAGGAGGAGGAGTCTAAGTCGTCAAAAGCCATTAATGTCAAATTTGTGACAAAGGCATTTTCTTCCTCGGATGATGATGATGATGAGGAAGAAGGATCATCCCAAGTCCTTGCTTTTAGTGCCTTTGCCTTTCCCTTTTCTTTAGCTTTCTTCTCTTCTTCCTTCTTCTTGCTCCCCTTTTTCTTCTTCTTTTCTTCCTTCTTTCTCTTCTCCTCTTTGCTCTTGTTCAAGAGGGGACAATTATCCCTTATATGTCCCTCTCCTTGGCAATTATAGCAAATCACCTTCCCCCTTGGTCTTCTCCTCCTATCATTAGATTTATTAAATTTAAAACCTTTTAATGCACGCCTTACCCTCCTTACCATATAAGCTTCTTCCGTGCTATCCATGGAGGAGGAGGAGGGAATCTCCATCTTTTTCTTCCCTTTGTTAGCCATCAAGGCTACTCCTCTTGAAGGTTGAAACTTTGGCTCTTCTACTATTCCTTCGAGCCTTGTTTCATGGAGCTCCATAGTTGAGAAGAACTCCTCCAAGGTGCTCACTTCCAAGTTCTTGGAGATGTAGAAGGAGTCCACCATAGAGCTCCATCTTGAGGACCGGGGAAAGGCATCTATGGTCTTCATTACCATATCCCGGTTGGAGAGTTTTTCACCTATACTTGTCAAACCGGTTATAATTTCCTTAAATCTAGAGTGTAGGGATTTTACCTTCTCTCCCTTTTCAAGTTTGATATTGGATAATTGGGAGCGAAGGACATCTCTCCTTGCTAGCTTCGCCTCGGATGTGCTTTTATGAATCTCTATTAGTTTCTCCCACATCTCCTTGGCGCTAGCACACTCTCCTATCCGGTTTACTTCTTGTTGGGGGAGTACATTGTAGAGGTGATGTTTGGCTTTTGAGTTTGCCAAGTACTCTTCCCTTTGCCTCTTTCTCCACCTTGATTTTTCCAATGGCTCCCCTTCTTCATCCCTAGGCATTTCGAAACCATTTTCCATAATTAAAAGAATTTCGAAATCGGTTTCGAAAAATACCTCCATTCTCTTTTTCCACCAAGAGAATTCTCCTTCAAACTTCGGTGAATGAATGTTCGAGCCGACCATCTCTTGATATAGTGCTTGTGTTGGTGGTTAGTCCTCAACAAGCGCCTTGGCTCTGATACCACTTGTAGGGGATTGATGTGTATGTGTTTGGCCGGCTAGAGGGGGGTGAATAGCTTAATACGTAGACGGTGAAATTTTCTCGTCGATTGCTCGTCTACAAATTCGTTAGCACAAGCGGAAAGTATAAACAATAAAGTCAAAGCAATAACAAGAATACAAATGCTAACAAAGGATGTAACGTGGTTCACGGCTATGCTACTAATCCACGGTCTGATTCGTCCACGGTGAATCACTCTGCAAGCTTCCATTATTCTCTCCTTTGCACCAAGCTAGGTGGAGGTAACCTCTTTACAAGAATTCACTCCTCTTACAAATATGATGTAAATAAAACCAAGTAAGAGGATTGAAAAGCTTTAGGGCACTTTGGGAGACTTTAGAGCATGAGCATTAGGTTCCCAAAGCCCCACACCCTTCCTCTTTATAGAGGAAGAGGGTTTCTTACCGTTGACACAGGAGCAGTCGACTGATGTCCCTATCAGTCGATTGGTCCCATAGTCGTTGCCCAATAACGGATGCTTTCCACATTGGATTCCATCCAACGACACCATCATTAGTCGACTGATCTTACCATCAGTCGACTGATGGACGTATCAGTCGAGTGCTCGCGAGCTCGACTCGTTTCTGTGCTTGAAACCCTTCCGACCAGTTGACTGATGCCTTCATTAGTCGACTAGTGGTCTCGCAATCGACTGTCATCCATGGCAATCGACTATTGGCACTTGAACCATACTCGAACACTAGTCGATTCACAGTCGACTTAGAGTAGTCGACTACCATAACATGGTAGTCAACTGATGTCGGGAAATCTGATCCGACACTTAGCCAAATGGCCAAGTTTCACCTAAGAGCACTACCCCTTCCCGGGTTACATTCGCTCACTCTCATCCCTTAGAGTCCCTCGCCTTCGAAGTTATCTTCATTCGGACATGTCCCTCGGAGGCGCCAAGCGCACAGCTCTGCAGCACCATCCTTCGCGTCTCACCCTGAAGTCTACTTCCTCCGGCTTCACTCCGAGCTCCTCGTCCAGCGGTCCCTCGGATGCTCCAAAGCGCACGGCTTCCGTAAATCCATCCTTCACCGACTCTAAGACCGAGTCATGAGATATGAGACTCACCAAGGGTCCATGTGCGAATTACTAAGTCCTGCAAGACTCCAACGCATATATCAAATCCACACATCCTAACTTAAACTCTTTGCCACACACATCAAAACCATATTAAGGGTTGATTGCTCTAACAATACTTCGAGGGCATGAGATGTGAAGGATGGCGTTGCAAAGTCGTGCGCTTGGCGCATCCGAGGGACGTAGGCCGAGGGAAGAGAGCTTCGGTGGGGAACTCCATGAGAGATGAGGTGGACTTGGCCAAGTGGCTAAGACTGGTTGTCGGATGCTCAAACAGCTTGATGTTTGAGGTTTTACCCGACATCAGTCGACTGACATAGGTGCTAGTCGACTGCTCTAGGTCATATGGTTTCGACCAGTGTTCGACTGAACAGAGTCTGGTTGATCAGTCGACTGCCATGGGAGGGCATTCGACTATTGACAATATCAGTCGATTGCTTAAGGAAGCGATCGGTGATCGCCAGCATGGGCACGAAGCTAGTCGAGCTGACACTGGTGCCATCAATCGATTGATGTGTGATCCGTTGGAACTTAACCAATGTGGATCTGGTCATTGTGAGACAACGACTACAGGACCAGTTGACTGATGGTCACGATCAGTCGACTGATACGCGCGAAATCAACTTGATGCAGGTTATAAATGGAGCTCAAGATGGGGGATTTCGCAAAGACTTTTGTGAAGCTATTAAAGGGGAATTGCTGCTGTATTCCAGACCTTCAAGAGCCACCTAAAGCAAGCTACAAGCAAAGGGTTCAAAGCAAGTGTTGTAAAGTGTTCTTTACGTGTATTTCGTATTTGTCTTTGTATTGCTTGTATTTCATATTACTTAGTGTAATTGCTTGTGAGAGGTTTCTCCACCTCCGATGTGTTGTCGAGAAGGAGTGGTTTAGTTAGTGTCGTGTACATAACTAGAGCTCGGTGAGCTCGCCCGTGGAGTAGGAATCATTTGGTTCCGAACCACGTATATCGTGTTGTCTCTTGTGTAATTGTATTTGTTGTTAGTATTCATATTTGTATTAGTATTCCGATGCGATAATGATAATTGTAGATGAGCACGCAACGAGAACGATCGTATTCCACCGTATGACGATTGAGGGTTATTCACCCCCCTCTAGCCAGCCAACCGATCCCCTACAAGTGGTATCAGAGCCAAGGCGTTTGTTGAGGACTAACCGCCGCTACAAGCACTACATCGAAGATGGCCGGCTATAACATCCATCCACCGAAATTCGATGGAGATTTTTCTTGGTGGAAGAAATGGATAGAGGTATATATCGAAACTGATTTTGATTTTATGATTATTGTAGAAAATGGTTTTGAGATGCCTAGGGACAAAGACAACAAGCCAATTGAGAAGTCAAGTTGGACCCAAGACCAAATTAAGGACTTCAAGACAAATCTCAAGGTAATAAAATTACTTAGTGATTTGATTCCTAACACTATTTGGTCTAGATTGGGTGACTATAGGGATGCGAAGGAATTATGGAATAAGATAATGAAATTCCAAGAAAATTCCCAACCGGCGCAAATAGACGAGAATGTCGTGGAAAAATTGTCATCCACATTCGATGATGTGGATGATTTGGTGGAAACCTCCACCTCTAGCATGGAGGGGGAGGAAAGGATTTCCATTCTGGAGCAAGATCGAAATGAAGCTTCTACCTCCGGAAGATGTGATCAAGAAGAATCCTCCACCACCCTAGGTAACCCAAGTGTTGTTATTTTAAATAAAGATCACATAATATGTTTTGAGTGTAGGAAGAAAGGGCATTACAAGAGTAAATGCCCAAAATTAGCTAAGAAGAAAACACCGGCACTAAGGTCAAAGGATGTCGGAGTCCCCACAACTAGAAGCAAAGAGCACATTGTGTGCTTTAAATGCAATCAAAAGGGACACTACCGAAGCCAATGCCCTAGGGGGAGGAAGAAAGGGCAAGAAGGTGTATCTCATGTAGGGGGAGCTTTTAAAGCTAACCCTAAGGTAAATTTAAATTATGCACCTTCTAGTTCTAGAATTAAAAAGCATGCTAAGAACTATTTTAGCTCTCTTGCTATTATTAATGAAAAGCATGCTAGTAGAAATAATAAGGTTTATTGTTTAGGTGCGAAGCATGTAAGTTTCTCTAAGGATAAACCTAGGACAAATAACACTAGACCAATCTTGCCTAGGTAGTCAATTAGGAGAATTGAAGAAAATTTGGATGTTAACCCCAAGAAATCTAGGCATATGCCTAAGAAGAAGAACATTTCCCAAAAACCTAATGAAAATTCAAAATTGGGAAAATTAGAACTAGAGAACCAAGTCTTGAGGTCAAGGCTTGAGAGAATGGAGAAAACCCTTAGGATTATTGAAAATTCAATTCAAGGGTCAAATGCCCAAAAGTCAAGACCTAGGGTTCAAAAATGGTCTAAGGGAAAGGAAGGTTTGGGTCACAAACCTAAGCTCAAGAAGACTTATCATAATGTTCCATTTGATTATGGAACTATTTCTAGGTCTAGAAAAACCAAGGCTAATAGGAAAGTTATCCCTAAGTCTAGCCATGGTGTTTTCTTAGTGGCCAAGGACTCAAGAAAAACCAAGAAAGCCACTAGGAAGGTCAAAGGAGGAGTCACCTCTAGAGTTGACCTAGGAAAGACCCAAAAGACTATGGCTTTAAAGCCTAAAAGGGTCATTAGGAATGTATCTAGGGAAGTTATCCCTAGAGAATACCTTGTTAATCCAAGGAGCTCCAATAGATATTGGGTTCCTAAGAGCGTGATTGATTCACGCTAGATGGGTTAGGGTGTGTCAACCCTAAGTGGACGGGTAGTTAACCTGGCCATTGTGAGTTGACACATTAGGGTGTGCCAATACGCTTTGAGAAGATGAAAAATGATTAAATTGTCACAATTAGGTCTTAGAGGTATTGGTGTGCCATTTTGGGTTTATGGCACACTAGGGGGATAAATGGCATTAAGGAAAAATGATCTTAACCCTAGAAATGGCAATTTGGATTCAACACTTAGGTATTCTATACCTTAGCATATTTTACTTGCCATGATTTATTTGTCTTGCCATGTCATGACATCATTTTCATTTTTATCTCTAAAAATGTCATGATCATGCTTAGGGTTATTTATATATGTCATGTATGTTTAAATGTCATTCACATGCCATGACATCATGATTTTGGCATATGCTTTTATCTATATCATATTTATGCCATAATCATCATCATGCATATAATTAAAAATGGATTTAAGGACTATGGCATGATTTGATGGTAATCAAATAATATTGCCTAGAAATATGCATGAGACCATTAAAGAACAAAAACCCACATTTCACTAGATTAATTGCCTTGTATGTGTTTTACACATCTAGATACAAGTGAGATGTTTAGGAAAAATGAATTAAAGGATTCAAAAATATTTTGAAAAAATTTTGAAAAACCTTGGTGAAGTCTATTTTTTGATAGCTATCACCATTGAATGGGATGATACAAAGAGGGCTCAATATTGAAGTTTTTCTTAACTTTTGGACTTTGTATCAATCTCACTATTTTGTGAGTAAAATAATTTTCCAATATTTTTCACCCATAATGATTGTGATAAGTAATATACATGCCAAATTTCAAGATTTATCAACTTATGTATATTTACTTACGAATTTTAGAAATTCATTTCTGAAATTCAGCAAACTGCAAATGCAGTTATCAATCGACTGGCATGAGGACCAGTCGACTGATGACAAGTCCAGTCGACTGGTAGCTGACAGATTTGACTAGCACAGGTTGATTTCGGGTAAACCTTGGTGGTTAGGCTCATGTTCAACTGTGTTTTGGTTCCCTAACCACTCCTAACCCTAGGACATGCTTGGGAGAGCATTAGCAAGGGTGGAAATCCATTAGACATGGATTAGGAGAAGTGTTTAGGGAGAGTATCAATTTTAAGGTGGATGGAAGTTCATTGTTGAACTTTGCCTTAATTTTGATGGTTTTATGTTCCTATTGGCTTAGGGACTCTCCAAGGGCATTGTTGGTACAATGGTCAAGGGGGAGCAAGCCTCTAAGGGGAGGTATCCATCATGGAAAGATGGATATATATTTCCTCATGGGAGGAAATTTGGGTTGCCTCTCTTAAGTGATATGGGATCACTTGAAAGATTGAGGGCATGCCAAGGGGAAGATTGTAAGATCTCATTGGGATATGAGACATTGAAACCCTTGAGGACCTTTTTGATGTAATGTCAAAAAGGGGGAGAAGTTACCAAGTTACCAATTAGGGTTCGTTGGAATTCTCATTTGGGATATGAGAATTGCCAATATGGGAGAATTGGTAGACTTGAGATGGTAGTTTTGTCAATCATCAAAAAGGGGGAGATTGTTGGTGCAATCGGCCCAGGTTGACTCGAGTTTGACTTGAGCAGTATTTTGATGATAGACAAAACTTATGACATGGGATTGTCATAGGGAAGTCCAACATGGTGTTGGCATGGAAAATCCAAGCATGGGGCTTGGTGTGGAAAGTCCAACATGGAGTTGGCATGGAAAATCCAAGCATGGGGCTTGGTGTGGAAAAATCCAAAGCATTGCGAAGTCGTGCGCTTGGTGCTTGGTGAGAAATGCATTGCGAAGCCATGCACTTGGTGCATGTGGGAAGTCTTGAGGACTTGGCAAGTTCACTAGGCTCGGGGTCCTTGAGTCGGTAAAGGATGGCATTGCGAAGCCGTGCACTTGGTGCATCCGAGGGACCGCCGGACGGGGAGTAAATGGAGTGAGACCAAAGGGAAGCATACTTCGAGGGCATGAGACGCGAAGGATGGCATTGCGAAGCCGTGTGCTTGGCGCATCCGAGAGACGTAGGCCGAGGGAAGAGAGCTTCGGTGGGGAACTCCATGAGGGATGAGGTAGACTTGGCCAAGTGGCTAAGACTGGTTGTCGGATGCTCAAACAACTTGATGTCTGAGGTTTTACCCGACATCAGTCGACTGACATATGTGCTAGTCGACTGCTCTAGGTCGTATGGGTTTGACCAGTGTTCGACTGAACAGAGTCTGGCTGATCAGTCGACTGCCATGGGAGGGCAGTCGACTATTGACAACATCAGTCGACTGCTTAAGGGAAGTAGTCGACTGATCGCACTGTGCACGGGCACAGAAGCTAGTCGAGCTTGCCAGCACTCAACTGATGGGGTACCTGTCGACTGATGGGTGCCATCAGTCAACTGATGTGTGATCCGTTGGAACTTAACCAATGTGGATCTGGCCGTTGTGAAACAACGGCTACAGGACCAGTCGACTGATGGTCACGATCAGTCGACTGATGCGCGTGAAATTAGCTTAATGCAGGTTATAAATAGAGCTCAAGATGAGGGATTTCGCAAAGACTTTTGTGAAGCTATTTAAGGGGAATTGTTGCTGCATTCCAGACCTTCAAGAGCCACCTAAAGCAAGCAACAAGCAAAGGGTTCAAAGCAAGCGTTGTAAAGTGTTCTTTACATGTATTTCGTATTTGTCTTTGTATTGCTTATATTTCATATTACTTAGTGTAATTGCTTGTGAGAGGTTTCTCCACCTCCGACGTGTTGTCGAGAAGGAGTGGTTTAGTTAGTGTCGTGCGCATAACTAGAGCTCGGTGAGCTCGCCCGTGGAGTCGGAACCATTCGGTTCCAAACCACGTATATCGTGTTGTCTCTTGTGTGATTGTATTTGTTTTTAGTATTCATATTTGTATTAGTATTCCGCTGTGCTAACGATAATTGTAGACGAGCACGCAATGAGAACGATCGTATTCCACCGTACGACGATTGAGGGCTATTCACCCCCCTCTAGTCAGCCAACCGATCCCCTACACATCCATCATCCCAAGATGGATACCTCTCCTAAAGACTTGGTCCCCCTTGACCATTGCACCAACAATATCCTTGGAAAGTCCCTAAGCCAATAGGAACTCTAAACCATCAAAAATAAGGTTCAAATTTCAAACATAAACTTTCCACACCTTAAATTTGATACATTATCCTAACTGTTGGATCGATGCGGTTCGCTAGAGGGGGGGTGAATAGCGAAAAACCTTTTCGAGTTCGTATCAAAATAATTAAGTGCAGCAGAAAGATAAATGAAACAAAAAGAGACAAGATATTTTTTACTTGGTTCGTAGCCTTCGGCTACTACTCCAAGGCCCTAACGGTCCTAGACCGTGTACGGAGGGCAATTCACTAAAACACTCCTCCTCGTTGGAGGTAGGAGTTTGACGATTATAAAAACCTTCGAAGCAAAAAGATAGAGAGACAAACCCTCTCTTCTATTTAAGTAAAATACAACAATAGAAAACCTCGATTAAAAAGAATTGCAATATTGAAAGCAATAACAAAGTAAGATTATACCAACAACTAGAAAAAAAAGAACTTAAGCTAGGGTTGTTGGCAGCACTTCGTTGTTGTAGAGTCGTCGGAGAGTAGCAGCGTTGCGGAGGCTTTTGAGCACTTAGAATTGATGAAGAAACCCTAGGTTATGACCTCCTTTTATAGCCTTTGAGCCCCTCTTCGAGAGGAACCCTAGCCAATCATATTTGAGCACCACTCCTCTTGAAATTTGATGATAAGCCTTGACTCCTCGAAGTTGATCCTTTGACCACCAGTCGACTGATGGCCATCATCAGTCGAGTCCTCCAAGCTGGCAGTCAACTGATGCTTGCTGCAAGTCAAAGTTATCTCAATAAAAACATAATTTCGACAATCGTCGACCATCCGATCTCGACCTAGACCATCTATAGGATGTCTTTGGTCGGATCTACGCTTAAGATCATCCTCGTAAAGAGGATACGACCTCACTTACGCTCACACACACACACGAGCTTACCTCGATACTTACTGTGTCGCTTTCGCTTCCGGCCTTCCACCCAATTCCTTCGGCTCCCTCCGAAGTCACCCGAGTGTCGCCCGACCACCGCAGCTTCCTCCGGGTGTCGCTAGCCTTCAACTCTAGCTATAGCAATTTTCTGCACACTCGATTCAGCTCGTGAGATAACGACATGAGCTTAACTTTGTATCGTTTGCTATAATCAAAACTCAGGTTCGACTTAGGTGCCTACTGCACCAACAATCTCCCCCTTTTTGATTTATGGCAAACCCACATACAAAGTTAAGAACATAGCATGCATGAAGAATAAAAATAGCATGTATGAATAAAAATAGAATGCATGAAGAATAATAATGTGCATGAAAAACAAAAATAAAGATTAAGTTGGAGTAGTAAGAATTTTCTTCAAGTACTCCCCCTTGAGGAAACCTCCCCCTTGACCGAGGGTGAGTCTTGAAAGAAGACCTTAGTCCTCCCCCTTGAGGATTGCTATTTAGGAAGAGTTTAAGTAATTAACATTACTTAAAGTTGGCCTTAGTAAAACATTTTAAGTTAAGAAGACTTCTTAACTTGGCCCTTTCTCCCCCTTTCTTAAGTAAAGCATTAGCACTTGGCCAAAGTGTTTAAAAAATAATAAGTTTAAGTTAAGAATTCTCTTAACTTGGCCTTTACTTCCTTTTAAGTAAATTTTTAAAACTTAAAGTTAAGTAAACATTTACTTAACTTTTGTCCATGAAAATTTTTGATCCCTTAACTTTGGCCTTTTTCTCCCCCTTTTGCCATATATCGAAAAGTGGAAGGGTGTGTGGAAAATAAGTATTAAATTTAAAGTCCAAGCATGTTCCACATTATTTTGAAAATAATATACTGAAAATAAGCTCATCTATAAAATGTTCGACTCATATTTGGCTTGATTGATATGAAAGATCAACCAGTCCTGGTCAAAGTCGGTTAGTATGTATGATTATACTCCGTGGTTCATGGCAATGCACTAGCTCTACATCTGGAACTAGGAGTAAGGTCCTAACATCTCACACCCATCTGTTGGATCGATGCGGTTCGCTAGAGGGGGGGTGAATAGCGAAAAACCTTTTCTTTTTCTTTCGTTCGTTAAAACTCTAGAGAAAATAAATTAATTGCAGCGGAAATGTAAATATAAAATAAAAGAGACAATCGACACAAGGGTTTTACTTGGTTCGTAGCCGAAGGCTACTACTCCAAGGCCCTAGTGGTCCTTGACCACGTACGGAGGGCAGAAGCACTAAAGGAACTCCTCCTCGTTGGAGGTAGGAGTTAATCGATACAAAAAAAACTTTAAGGTAGAGGGACAATCCCCCTCTCCTCGTATACGATAAAAGCTCCGAAAAGTAGATGAACAACTGATAACAAAATAATACCGACGTACAAAGACAAATAAGAAAAATTAAACCTAGACGTCGGAAGGAAGGACTTCGTTGTCGGAGAATTGTAGCTTTGCGGAGACTTTTTGGAGGCTTAGAATTGTTGATGAAACCCTAGGTTTGGCCCTCCTTTTATAGCCTTTGAGCCCCTTTTCGAGAGGAACCCTAGCCAATCAAATTTGAGCACATCTTCCCTTGAAATTTGGTGATAATCCTTGACTCCTCGAATCTGATCATTGACCATCAGTCGACTGATGGCCATCATCAGTCGACTGATGGCAGCATCAGTCGATTGCTGACCTTCGGCAGTCGACTGTTTGACGGCAGTCGAGTCCTCCAAGCTGGCAGTCGACTGATGCTTGCTGCAAGTCAAAGTTAGCACAACAAAAACATAATTTCGATGGTCGTCGACCATCCGATCTCGACCTAGACCATCTATAAGAAGTCTTTGGTCGGATCTACGCTTAAGATCATCCCCGTAAAGAGGATACGACCTTACTTACTCTCGCACACTCGAGCTTACCTCGATACTTACGTGTCGCTTTTGCTTCTGGCCTTCCACTCGATTCCTTTGGCTCCCTCCGAAGTAACTCGAGTATCGCCCGACCACCGCGGCTTCCTCCGGGTGTCGCTAGCCTTCAGCTCCAGCTATATCAATCTTCTGCACACTCGATTCAGCTCGTGAGAAAACAAAATAGACTTAACTTTGTGTCTTTGCTATAATCAAAACACAGGTTCGATTTCGGTGCCTCACTGCACCAACAATCTCCCCCTTTTTGATATATGGCAAAAACACACAAAGTTAAGGAAATTAAGTGCATGAAACAGTAAAGACAAGAAGCAAAAGTAGGAGTAGTAAAAATATTTCTCAAGTTCTCCCCTTAGAGGAACCCTCCCCCTTGACCGAGGGTGAGTACTTGAAAAAGACTTTTAGTTCTCCAAACACAAAAGATAATGAGTTAAGTAAATGGCATTACTTAACTTAGGCTTCTTAGAGTCAAAAATAAGTGCAAGTTAAGTAATCAAAAGTTAAGTCAAAGGGTTAATTATTCAAAAGGTTTAACTTTTGATTTCTTAACTTGGGCCTTTAAAGTTTTCAATTCCGAAGAGTTGAAACCTAAACCTTACTCCCCCTTAACTTAGGCCAGAATCAAAGTTTTAAGTTAAGTTATCAATTTCAAAAATTTGAAATTGAACTTTGGCCTTTTCTTGAACCTTAACTTTGACCCTTTTCTCCCCCTTTTGACATAAATCAAGGAAAAAGTGGGGGGGTTTTAAGAAAACCCTAAGTCCAAGCATGATGATTTTAAAAATAGTATGTGAAAATAATTCATCTAAATGTTCAACTCTAGTTTGACTTGATTGAAATGATATTATCAACAAGTCCTGATGAGAGTTGGTTAATATTAGTTGCATATTTATACTCCGAGGTTCATATTGACGCACTTGATCTACATCTTGGAACCTGGAGTAGGGTCCTAACATCTCACGCCCATCTACGTTGCTAAGTACACAAACACATTAGTCCTATGTGTTGTGAGATGTACTGGCTCCTTAAATCTATAGGTGCATGTTATCTAATGTATGTCCTATGCTAGTTCCATCAAAATGAAAAATAAGAAATAGTAGTAAGAAAATATAGTTTGCAAGTTCTTATTCTATTACGCACATGCCCAATTTTCATCTTAATAGACTGAATTCGGCTTCGGGTAGGGGTTTAGTAAATAGGTCTGCTAGGTTAGATTTCGATTCGACGTACTCGAGTTGTATGGCTCCGTTGGCCACATGTTCTCGAATGAAATGGTGTTTGACTTCTATATGTTTGGTCCTAGAGTGACATATTGGATTCTTTGTAAGATTAATTGAACTAATGTTATCTACGTGAAGTTTAGTATTCGTAAAGTCTAACTTAAAGTCGCGGAGGGTGTGCTTCATCCAAAGAAGCTGAGTGACACACTCACCCATCGCGATGTATTCGGCTTTGGTGGTAGACAAGGCAACACAATGTTGCTTCCTACTGCACCAACTCACTAGACTCGAGCCGAGTAGTTGACAATAACCACTCGTGCTCTTTCTGTCGAGTTTACTTCCGGCATAATCCGAATCGGAGTAGCCGATTAGTTCGAACTCGGTAGATCTAGGATACCAAATACCGACATTAAGTGTACCCTTTAGATATCTAAGGATACGCTTAACTAGGGTTAGGTGAGACTCCTTGGCACAGGTTTGAAATCTGGCGCACATACTTACTGAAATAAGATATAAGGTCGGCTTGTAGTTAAGTACAGGAGACTCCCTATTACACTCCTATAGTATTTTAAGTCAATGGACTTACTTTCTAGGTCTTCTCCTATGTTAACATTAATCGCCATTGGGGTGTTTATTATCTTAGCGTCTTGCATTCCAAATCTTTTAATTAACTCCTTAGTGTATTTTTGTTGATATAGGTATATACCATCCTTAGTTTGTTTAATTTGTAGACCTAAAAAGAAACTTAACTCGCCTACCAAGTTCATTTCGAACTCACTTTCCATGAGTGAAACGAACTCGTTTAGTAAGGCTGAGTTAGAGGTTCCAAAAATTATATCGTCTACGTAAATTTGAGCTATGAATATTTCTTTACCTAAGGTTTTTACGAAGAGAGTTGGGTCAACTAAGCCTTGGTTAAACCCTTTTGACTTAAGATGGATTGAAAGTCTCTCGTACCAAGCTCGAGGAGCTTGTTTAAGTCCATAGAGAGCTTTCTTAAGTTTTAGAACATGGTCGGGTTTATCTAGATTTTTGAATCCGGGGGGTTGGTTAACATAAACTTCTTCTTTAATGTATCCATTTAGGAATGCCGACTTAACATCCATTTGAAACAGCTTAAATCCTCGATGTGCGGCATAAGCTAGCAACATTCGAATGGATTCGAGTCTAGCTACTGAGGCATAGGTTTCGTCGTAATCTAAGCCTTCGACTTGGCTAAATCCTTTGGCGACTAACCTAGCCTTGTTTCTAATTACTTCACCTTTATCATCAAGCTTGTTTCGAAACACCCACCTTATTCCAATTATCGTTTTGTCTTTAGGTGATGGTACTAATTCCCACACTTCATTCCTAGTAAATTGAGCTAGCTCTTCTTGCATTGCAATAATCCAATCGGGATCAAGAAGAGCTTGTTCAATTGATTTGGGTTCTATCTTTGAAATTAAGGAAATTTGACTAAGGTTCCTATAGGATGCTCTAGTTCGAACTCCTAGATTAGGATCTCCTATTACTTGATCGATAGGGTGGTTAGTCTGAATCCTAGATTGGGTTGGGTTTGTGTCACCTAATGCTTGATCAATGGGGTGACTTGGTTGAACACTAGTTTGGTTGGAGTCATCTATCACTTGATCAATAGAGTGACTAGGTTGACCTAGGTTAGGATTAACACTAGACCTGATCTCCGGATCAGAGTTAGGTCTAGTATGAATCGGCTCGCTAATTGGGGTTGACTCTGGTTTTGTAGGTTCATGTCAATAATCAAATAATACATTGATAGTCTCCTCGACTCTAAGGGTGTCGTGGTTATATACTCTATAAGCTCTACTTGTAGTCGAGTATCCTAGAAAGATTCCGGTCGTGGTTTTGGATGTAAATTTCCCTAGGTAATCCTTAGTGTTTAGGATATGTACCTTACACCCAAATACCTAAAGTACTTGATGTTAGGTATTTTATCGTGATAAATCTTGTCGAGGTCTTAAGGTGCCTCTTTACCATAAGGATCCTATTTTGGACATAGCAAGTCGTGCTTCCGCCCAAAATCTATCCGTAGGTCGTATTCATTCAACATGGTCCTAGCGGCTTCTTGTAGAGTTCGGTTTTGCTCCACTAGGCCATTTTGTTGAGGGTCCTAGGACAAGAGAATTCATGGTGGTATCCATTTAGGTTCTGAAGTCGGTGAACCTTTGATTTTGAATTCACCACCATGATCGCTTCTAAGTCTTTTAACCTTAAGGTCTTTTTGATTCTCGATTAATTTGAATAGATTGATTAATTGATCTAGGGTATCATTTTTATGTTTGATGAACCTAACCCGTAAACACAGTAGTCGTCAATTATGACTAAGCAATATTGACTTCTATTGAGTGACTTGGCTCCATGTGAATCGAATAGATCCATATGCACGAGAGCTCAAGTACACTTGAGGTTCGTTCTTGGTTAGTTAACTTGTTTGTGTCCTAGGTTGTTTTCCTTGTTGACAAGCATTACAGATTTTATTAACCAAATTGTTGAGGTTGGGTAAGCCTCGACTAAGCCACTCGACTCATCTTGTGGGCCGAGTCTTGGGTGCAGTAATGAGTCGTCGGTGCCACAACCATGATTACTCTTCTGTGTCATAAGACACTTAGTTGAGGAGTTAGTTAAGTTGATCGTATAAATGTTGTTATTTCTAGTTCCTTTAAGAATTGATTTAGAGGTTTCGTTGGTATTAATTACGCATTCATTTTCTAGAAATATAACCTTATAGTTATTATCATACAATTGGCTTACACTAAGTAAGTTATATTCAAAATTCTCTACAAGTAATACATTTTTAATAACAAAATTAGGTATTAAGCTCGATATCACCGATCCGATGATTTTGAGCTTGCCGTTATTCCCAAAGGCTACCGATCCTTGTCGTTTGAATCGAAGCTTTGCGAATTTGAGTTGATCCCGGTCATGTGCCGAGCAGCAATCCAACATCCATTGATCCTACACACAAGGTGGTTGGATTGGATGTTAGATTTTGTTAAGAAAATTGGTTGTAAGTTGTTAACCCTAGGTCATCTCAAGTCTATATGATCAAGCATGTTATACTTATGTGTTTATTTTGAGATGACTTCTAATTAAGTTGATTAAGTGGATTTAGGTTCAAGTAATTTTATGTTAGATTTGGATTTAACCCTAGGCTTGTCAAGTTTACCTTTTCAAGATCATGGCTTCCAGGTCGTGGCGAGGCACAGGGGCCTTCTTTTATCGGATCATCGACCACTTCCTTAGACAAAGCCATTTTCAAGAAAATGATGACTTGACTTACCTAAAATTATTTCCTCATCTAACTAGTTATTTTTGAAAAGAGGCTCCCCGAGGCTCAATCTTTTCGAAGAATTTTAGTTGGTTATGTTTTTGAAAAGAGGCTCCCCGAGGCTCAATCTTTTCGAAAAATTTTAGTTGGTTATGTTTTTTTTTCTAAGTGAGTTCACAAGTTTTAAAGTACAAACTTTCTAAGTTAAAGCATGCAATTTCTAAGTTAAAGCATAAACATTCTAAGTTAAAACATGCAATTTCTAAGTTAAAGCACAAACATGTTTTGTACTGGCTCCCCCTAGACCGTTGAATCGGTTCGGTCTATCCACATAGTGGATTTGGTCCTTGGGAACCCAGTACGGGTTGGATCCTAGAGTTGAAATCAAAAAGTTCTTAGGGACCCATGCTTGGACATGTTTCTTATGTCGACTTACAATCGACATATACGACCTATTAGTCATGTTTGAGTTAAACCCGAGTCCAGCCTTGTTGTACACGGCCCTTTGAGATCCAAGTAGGAGGTCAAGTCCTTTGGATCCCGAAGTGAACCTTTCCAACGTGTTCCTAAGATCTTCGACTTGACTTTTCAAGAGAGAGTTCTCAACTTCGAGCTTTTCAACTCGAGTTGAGTCCTTCTCTTGAACTCGACTAGTCGAAGAGGTTAGGGAGACCTCGTGTTTGAGGAGTTTAACCTCCTCAACAAGAGTCTCAACCTTGGACTCGGACTTAGCTAACTTCCTAGACAAAAACCTAACCATATTATGTAAAGTATTAAATAAAGTTTGACTCACCTTAAGGGTATCTTTTGAACCAGATGCGTATCCGTGGCTTGACTTGAAGGTAGCTTCGTAGTCCGAGTCATCCTCAGGTTCTGACTCAAGTTCGGTCTCCGTGTCTGACTCAATTGATTTCGCCATGAAGACGTGGTCTTCGTCTTCTTCGGATGACGCTTCTTCCCATGTCGCGTTGAGGGCCTTCTTGTGCTTAGGTGCTTGGTGGTTGAGCTTGGGGCACTCGGACTTTATATGTCCAAACCTATTACACTCATAACACCTAATATTAGAACTTTTAGGCTTACCTTGGTTGGGTCGAGTTGTGGTTCGCTTTTGTCCCTTGGCTATCCTTCGAGCTAGGTTCATTAGTTCGGCAGTCAATTCCGGGTCAACTTCTTCTTCAGACTCATCTTCCTCCTCGGGTGGTGGTGGCTTGCTTGCGATTTTCTTCTTCTTTGAACCTGCAAACAAGGCTATACCCCTCTCGGGTTCCGAGTTGGACTGCTCATGTAATTCAAAATCCGAAAAGAGTTCATCTAATCTAAGTTTAGAAAGGTCCTTAGAGACCTTATAGGCATCAACCATGGATGCCCATAAGGTAGTCCTCGGAAAAGAGTTTAGGACATACCTAATAAGGTCGCGGTTTTCGACCTTTTGCCCGATTGCGTGTAGGTTGTTGACTATGTCTTGGACACGGGCGTGGAGTTGCGTCGCGGACTCGTGTTCCTGCATTTTTAGTGTGTACAATTTATTGAATAACAAATCACGTTTGCAAACCTTAGCTTGATCTGATCCTTCGTGTAACTCGATTAGCTTTGTCCAAAGATCCTTTGCGCTTATGAAGGGGCCGACGCGATTTAGCTCCTCCTTGGACAAGCCGCATTGGAGTATTTGTGTTGCCTTGGCATCGGCCCGACTTGTCGTTTTGTTGACAGCGGTCCATTGATCATAATCCAAGGAGTCACCCACTTCATTAGTCGGAAGTGTGAAACCCGTTTGGATTATGATCCACATCTCGATTTGGGTTTTGAGAAAGCATTCCATCCGACCTTTCCAATAACGGAAATCATCTCCGTTGTAAAACGGAGGTCGGACGGTGCTAAAACCCTCGAGATGGGCCATTAGAACAAAAAACAAGGAGACTAAAAAGAAGACCTAGCAACGAAAAAAAACACACGAAAGTACCAAGACTTGCGTCTTGGATTAGTAGTGTGGGAAATAAAAAGAAACAAACGAAAAATAGAAAGTTAAGCAAAGAAATGAGAAACTAAATAAAAAGTAAGTACTCACAACCTTCGATGTCCCCGAAAGGCTACTAAACGTCGATTTTTGAGGACTAAAACATCTTGTTACGGGGGTAAACCCCAGTAAGAAGTGTAGATCTCTGCGAGGGCTTCGATTTGGTAGGTAGACCGTGTCGTGGGTCAACTTGTACAAAAAGTTATGCCCGTTTGACCGTCGGCTACTCCAAAAGCGAATACTTGCAAAACAAAATCAAACGAAGAGTACCAAGACTTCGTCTTGGATTAGTAGTGCGGGAGAAAAATTTAAACGAACGAAAAACAAATCTGTAAAAAAATGTTAGATTGGTGGTTTCACCAAATCTAAGCACCCCAGCTCGATACCAATTGTTGGATCGTCTCGGTTCGCTAGAGGGGTGAATAGCGAAAAACCTTTTCTTTTTCTTTCGTTCGTTAAAACTCTAGAAAAAATAAATTAATTGCAGCGGAAATGTAAATATAAAATAAAAGAGACAATCGACACAAGGGTTTTACTTGGTTCGTGGCGAAGGCTACTACTCCAAGGCCCTAGTGGTCCTTGACCACGTCACGGAGGCGAAGCACTAAAGGAACTCCTCCTCGTTGGAGGTAGGAGTTAATCGATACAAAAAACTTTAAGGTAGAGGACAATCCCCTCTCCTCATTATCGATAAAAGCTCAGAAAAGTAGATGAACAATGATAACAAAATAATACCGGCGTACAAAGACAAATAAGAAAAATTAAACCTAGGCGTCGGAAGGAAGGACTTCGTTGTCGGAATTGTAGCTTTGCGAGACTTTTTGGAGCTTAGAATTGTTGATGAAACCTAGGTTTGGCCCTCCTTTTATAGCCTTTGAGCCCCTTTTGAGAGGAACCCTAGCCAATCAAATTTGAGCACATCTTCCCTTGAAATTTGGTGATAATCCTTGACTCCTCGAATCGATCATTGACCATCGATCGGTGATGGCCATCATCGATCGTGATGGCGACATCGGTCGATTCTTGACCTTCAGCGGCGATTGTGATCGAGTCCTCAGTAGCGATCGTGATGCTTGCTGCAAGTCAAAGTTAGCACAACAAAAACATAATTTCGATGGTCGTCGACCATCCGATCTCGACCTAGACCATCTATAAGAAGTCTTTGGTCGGATCTACGCTTAAGATCATCCCCGTAAAGAGGATACGACCTTACTTACTCTCGCACACTCGAGCTTACCTCGATGCTTACGTGTTGCTTTTGCTTCCGGCCTTCCACTCGATTCCTTCGGCTCCCTCCGAAATCACTCGAGTGTCGCTCGACCACCGCGGCTTTCTTCGGGTGTCGCTAGCCTTCAGCTCCAGCTATATCAATCTTCTGCACACTCGATTCAGCTCGTGAGAAAACAAAATAGACTTAACTTTGTGTCTTTGCTATAATCAAAACACAGGTTCGATTTCGGTGCCTCACTGCACCAACACCATCTACGTAGCTAAGTACACAAACACATTAGTCCTATGTGTTGTGAGATGTATTGGCTCCTTAAATCTATAGGTACATGATATCTAAGGTATGTCCTATACTAGTTCCATGAAAAATAAAAAGTAAGAAATAGTAGTAATATAATTTGCAAAGTCCTATTCTACTATGCACATGCCCAATTTTCGTCTTAACATACTAAATTCGGCTTCGGGTAGGGGTTTAGTAAATAGGTCTGCCAAGTTAGACTTCGATTCGACGTATTTGAGTTGTATGGCTCCGTTGGCCACATGTTCTCGAATGAAATGGTGTTTGACCTCTATATGTTTGGTCCTAGAGTGACATATCGGATTCTTAGTAAGATTAATTGAACTAATGTTATCTACGTGAAGTTTAGAATTTGTAAAGTCTAACTTAAAGTCACGGAGAGTGTGCTTCATCCAAAGAAGCTGAGTGACACACTCACCCATCGCGATGTATTCGGCTTCGGTGGTAGATAAGGCAACACAGTGTTACTTCCTGTTAGTAATATATGAGAGATGTCCTAAGGCAATCGCCTTATGTATGAACCATTTATATGATAAATGAAGATTCACTATTTGAGTATACATATTTTATGTATTTGATTGGATCTTAAACTCATTTACTGAATGTCCACGATACGATTCACAGCATGAGAGAATTTGTTATTGGATCACAACTAGTGAGTATCTCTACATGTGTAATTGTGATCCCTAGTCGATGAATTGATGGATTTGGACACCATAAATTCTGTCGAGACTAGCACGAGGTATACTCCTTGGTGTATCCAAGCAGCTGATTCTCACTGGCTGGAGACATTTGTGATGTCCGGAGTTAATTGTGGATGCTAGTTATGGTAACTAGTTCATTGGAGTAACCAGCCGTAAGACTTCATATGGTTCTCTGCATATATAGATATGTCAATGAAGTTCTTACTGTAGCTTAAGTGCGATGTTCCTTTGACTTGCGGTATTCAAGTCATCTTGATCATGGAGACTTATGCTTTGACATCTTAAGCAAACATCTCGAGGAGATGTGGACCGATGATTGGGTATAAGTCAGTGATCGAAGGTGTTTGAATAGCCTATAAAGTTCACCACTCCTTGTGAGAGATGTATACCCATGGCCTCTCGTCGGATTGTTACTAAAGTCTTTGGCCAAAGCATTACATGTTTAGAGTAAGGTACTCTTCGATACATGTGGAGTAACTAGAATCCGTGGGACGAGGAAATGATACTTGGGCTAGGTGTGACGTAGTCAGCCTAGTGGGGACTGACACAATAGACCATGTCCTGAACCAAGTGGGTATAAGATGAGTGAAGGGAATGGGGCACGATTCATTTCGAGCTCTTGAAGGGTTTGAAATAGTTCGGATCAAGTTGATCTTTTAGGTTAATTGGGGATCATGATGTACTACTAGGTGCCACTCATGATCGTTCTATAATTAATGGTTAATTATAGGCGGCCAACATAAGCGAGAACCTATTTGGTCACCACGCTGCGAGTGTAATCCAAAGGATTTAAAGCGAGCTTGAGAATGGGATTCTCGGGCCAGAGAAACTATGTTTGGTTGGACCAAACATAAGCGAGCATGAAATTGTTTGATGCAATGGAAGTGTGGATGGGCCGTGTCTTATGAAGACATAATGGATGGACCAAAATGGTTTGGTTCTAATCCAATGGATGAGAATAAACCAAAGGGTTTGGTTTATATTAAACGAATGAACCAAAGGTTGGTTCGGTTCGTTTTAACTTAAAATAAACCATCATGGTTTGGTTTATTTTAACTTATCTTAATGGAGCGGGTTAGGGCTTTATGGATATGATCCATTAACCATTAAGAGAATTAGTTCTCTATAAAATAGGGCTTAAACCTAACCCTAAAACCCTAATCAAGTTTTGGCCCAACATAGTTGCCGCCCACCTCCTTGGAGTTTTCGGCGCCAACCCTAGGTGTGCCGCCGCCCAGCCTTTGTTCCACCGTCCAAGTCCTTGCCGGCGACCAAGCTTCAGCCGGTGAACACTCCGGCGACCCTCCGGTGATCCCCTATAGGTTTGGCATCAAGGTGAGGCTTTTCTTTCCTTGGTTGGCCGGCGCCTATATCCTCCACCAAGCTGTCCAGGTTTCTGGACAGCTTCTCCTCCTCTCGTCGGAGCGTCGTTTGGACGACGGTTAGTGCTCCGACAGCGGCTAACTTACCGGGGATTTGATCTCCGGTAATCCTCTGAGGTGGAGGACGAAGGATTCGTCAAACGGTTGACGAATACCTCTCCGGAGAAGCGAGTTTGAGAACTCGTTTTGGATCGAATTTGGATTCGGATCGTGATCATCTCGATCCGCGTCGTCTTCAACACGAGGCTAGTAACCCGTCACGAAGAGCGAAGCTCGTGACTTAGCGAAGTCATCCGAGGAGCTTGGCGTGGATACGGATAGAGACGATTCTTACGAGGATCGTTCCGGTTGATGCCGTTCCCGCTACACGTCATACGGAAGGTATAACGTAGATAATTTTCTTTTATTGCAAATTTTAATTTACGGTTATGTCTACACTTGTTGTAATAGCATGAGTGTGTTGTGTGTGTTGTAATAAATAGGAGTATTTATTATTTTAATTGCTTCCGCTGTGCTCATGTTTACGAAACATGATCGAACACACACCTGCCATGATGCTTAAACCCAACAAAGGGTATCGAGCCCAGGTTGTGTTTCGACATAATCGTAAAAATGGTTTTGTGATAGTCATAATGTATTTCTGGAAATTTTCTAATTTTGGAAATTTAGAAGTATTTATGGAAAATTTTCAATTTTGGAAAGTCTAGAAGTATTTATGGAAATCTTCCACTTTTGGAAAGTTGGAAGTATTTATGGAAATTGATATTTTCCATAAATAAAATATTTGATTAAATTCTGGAAATTTGTTTCCTAATTTAATCATGATTTGATTTGGGAAATCAAATCTTAAAATATTTTATTTCCATAAGTAGTTTTAATGATTTAGGAAATTGGTTTCCTAAATAGATTTTCCTTAATCAAATAATTCCATGAATAAAATATGTGATTAGATTTGGAAATTTGTTTCTAATTTAATTATGATTTGATTTGGAGAATCAAATCTTAAACATATTTTATTTCCATAAATAGTTATGACATATAAGGAAATTATATACATGACATAATTGTATGCCATGTAATTGCATTAGATGCATAACATTATGTCATGCGTATCGTGACATGTAGATGTATGTCATGTATGTCATGCCATGTAGATAATAGTTATTTGCATGCAAAGAGGATGAGACATAAAAACCCTAAATCAATATTAAAGCCTACACCTTCCATTAATATGGTTAGAACCAGAGTTCTGTTTCCTGTTTGGGTTGTTGGACTCACTCCAAGCCCGGCTCGAACCTGAACATGTTCAAATCATTGGAATAGTTTAACTCTAATATGGTAAGAGTCAGAGGTCAATCGTTAGTTTGGGTTGTTGGACTCACTCCAAGCCTGGCTAATTGGTTGAATGCGCTCTAACCATATTAAAACTATTTCGCGATTAATGGATCGGCTTTAACTTGGAGCATCGATTTGTTGGACTCACTCCAAGGTCGATGTGAAGAGAGGTGAAGTTGGGTGTTATGCATATGATGCATACTTGTTAATGTGTTAACAACCCAATGTATGTGTAAACATTCAATTAGTTGATAGCACATTGTGATAGTTACATATACATGATATGTAATCGGTATACTTGATACCCACCATCATAGCTAAGAATGACTTGTTGGACTCACTCCAAGGTTGTTCTTATCTATGATGGATATCAGCCCATTCGGAGATGGACCTACGATCTCCCGAAGTGATTTTAAGGGTTTTTTGAAATTCGAAAAATGAATGGGATTTATAAATGTATATTGATGCATTTTAAAATCATCTTTCTCATATATGCTCGTTTTGTATTTCTAAGTTAATATATTGATCATGATGTGTTTGAATTTGCGTTCCATTTTGGATTCAAATAAATTGACTGGGCCGAACTTCTTGGACTGGCTTAGAAACTTGAGAATTGTTCTCAAGGTGAAAAGCTTGTGTATGTCCTCGAAGCGCCTCTTCCCGCCCGTCCTAGTGACGATGCAACTTTGGACCAATTGTTGGCCTATCAGAAACATGTGAGTGATTCTGAACAAATGAGTTGCATCATGCTAGCCGCGATGGAACCCAAGCGGATGCTCATATCGTAGTCCTTCATCTCTGTGAGTTGGTTGATGAGCAAGTGAGATTCGAAAGGTTCGAAGTCTCAAAGCTCCTCTTCACCTCTGAGATGCTAGGAGGTTCATCTGTGGTACTGCTCAATATGCTGAAGACTGTGGAGTCTTCTGAGAAGCATGAGCAGGGGACGGTGCTGTTAGTTGATTCCTCGAAGAAAGGTTCTAAGAGGAAGTCAAAGGAACAGCAGAAGGGAAAGAAGAGAAGGGCTAAGAAGGTAGAACTAGCACAAAAGGAAACTTGCCATCATTATGGCAAGGAGAGCCATTTGCGAAGAAAGTGCAAGATTTATCTTGAGTCCGTGAAGAAGGATAAGGCATCGGATGCCCCATCTTCTTCAGAAATCTTCTTTATTGATTGTCATTCTATTTTCTTAGACACTTGGGTATTGGATACTGGGTGTGGCTCACATATATGTAATGACATACATGGGCTAAGGAATAGAAGAAGACTCGTCAAGGGAGAGTCAAATTTACGTGTTGGGAATGAAGCAAAGGTTGCTGCACTCGCCATCGGAACGTATTTGTTGAAACTCCCTGCAGGACTTGTCTTAGAACTGGACAATTGCTTTTATATTCCTTTGTTGATAAAGAACATCATTTCTATTTCTTGTTTAAATAGAAATGGTTTCCATTTGACGTTTAGTAACAATTGTTGTTACATAACTATGAATGGGGTTCTTTATGGGACTGGAACTTTAAGCAATGGTGTTTATACGTTGGACGTATCCAGTGACATTTGCAATATCGAAGCGAGCAACAAGAGTGCTCGAAAGGATAATCAAATAGACTCCTACATGTGGCATTGTCGTCTTGGCCATGTAAGCAAGAAACGCATGTCCGAGTTACACCGATGTGGAATTCTGGAATCGTTTGAATTGGATTCATACGATACATGCGAATCATGCTTAAAAGGCAAGATGACTAAGTTACCTTTTACGGGAAAAGGTGAACGAGTGGGAGAGTTACTAGGTCTAATACATACTGATGTATGTGGACCTATGTCAACTCAAGCTTTAGGAGGCTATAGCTACTTCATTACCTTCACCGATGATCACTCATGGTTTGGGTATGTGTTCTTGATGAAACACAAGTCTGAAGCCTTTGAAAGGTTCAAAGAATTCAGAAATGAAGTGGAGAAACAACATGACAAAAGTATTAAAATACTTCGATCGGATCGAGGTGGTGAATACTTAAGTCAAGAGTTTCTTGATTATCTAAGAGACAATGGCATATTGTCTCAATGGACTCCGCCCTATACACCACAACATAATGGTGTATCTGAGAGGCGTAACCGGACCTTGTTGGACATGGTCAGGTCAATGATGAATCATGCGACTCTTCCTAAGTCCTTTTGGGGTTATGCACTTCAGACAGCTGTTTACTTGTTAAACAGAATGCCTACCAAGGTAGTCTCAACTACTCCATATGAGATATGGAATGGTAAGAAACCTCATGTATCTTACTTGAAGATATGGGGTTGTCCTGCTTATGTGAAGTGGACTGTATCAGACAAACTGGATGCTAAGTCTGATAAATGTCTATTTATTGGATACCCTAAGGAAACAAGGGGTTACCAATTCTATCATCCTGTGGAACAAAAGGTGTTTGTTTCAAGGCATGCTGTGTTTCTAGAGAAAGAGTTTCTCTTGCAAGAAAACAGTGGGAGTGTCGTCGAGCTTGAGGAGGCTTGAGAGACTCAAATAGACATTGATGAGATACCTGGTGAAGCACAACAGCCGACAACTCATAGTGATGAGCAATCGGCTGGACCTATTGTAACACCACATCTTCGTAGATCTGGCAGAACACGCAATATTCCTGAGAGATATGGATTTCTCGTAAGTGAATCGAACGACGTGTTACTCATTGATGATGAGGAGCCTACCAGTTATGAAGAAGTGCTGACAAGTTCAGAAAGGGATAAGTGGCTTGGTGCCATGAAGTCGGAAATGGATTCCATGTACAAAAACCAAGTTTGGAACTTGGTTGACCCACCTGAAGGCATAAAGCCTATAGGGTGCAAGTGGGTTTTCAAGAAGAAAACCGACATGGATGGTAATGTGATTACCTATAAGGCTAGATTGGTGGCGAAAGGATATCGTCAAAAACAAGGTGTTGATTATGACGAAACCTATTCGCCTGTAGCTATGCTTAAATCCATTCGGATGCTCCTGGCCATAGCGGCTCATTATGATTATGAGATATGGCAGATGGATGTGAAAACAACTTTCCTTAATGGAAACCTGCTCGAGGACGTGTATATGATACAGTCTGAGGGTTTCACATCGGTTGATAAAACCAAGGTATGCAAATTGCGACGGTCCATTTATGGATTGAAGCAAGCATCCAGGAGCTGGAATATCCGTTTTGATGAGACGATCAAAAGGTTTGATTTCTCACAAAATCCAGACGAACCTTGTGTGTACAAGAAGGTTAGTGGGAGTGCAGTCGTATTCCTAGTATTGTATGTCGATGACATACTACTTATAGGAAATGATGTTTCAATCTTACAGTCAGTGAAGGTTTGGTTATCCAAGACATTCTCCATGAAAGACCTGGGAGAAGCAACCTACATCCTCGGGATTAAGATCTATAGAGATAGATCGAAACGGTTGCTTGGTCTTTCGCAGTCTACATATATAGACCGAGTGCTAAAGAGGTTTAGCATGTCGGAATCCAAGAAAGGTTTCTTACCCATCGGGCATGGGGTACACCTTTCGAAGTCTATGTGTCCGCGCACAGAAGACGAGAGGATTTGCATGAGTAAGATTCCCTATGCATCCGCAATAGGATCTATCATGTATGCTATGTTATGTACGAGGCCCGATGTATCGTATGCTCTGAGTGTCACAAGCAGATACCAGTCCGATCCAGGAATGGATCATTGGGCGACTGTTAAGACGATCCTTAAGTACTTGAGAAAAACTAAGGATGTGTTCCTAATATATGGAGAAGGGTACATGGTGATACGTGGGTATACGGATGCCAGCTCCAGACAGACAAGGATGATTCCATGTCTCAGTCTGGGTATGTATTCACCTAGAATGGAGGCGCAATAAGTTGGAAAGGTTCCAAGCTTGACACTATAGCGGATTCTGCCACTAAGGCAGAATACGTTGCAGCTTCGGAAGCAGCAAAGGAAGCGGTTTGGATCAAGTAGTTCATCTATGAACTTGATGTGGTCTCATCAATGATCCAAACATGTGCTTTCCGCTATCATCTTATCAGAGAGATCATCAGTAGGAACGAAATACAAATCGAGAAAATTCCCACTGAAAGGAACTTAGCGGATCCCTTGACTAAGGCATTACCTCAAAATAAGTTTGAGGGTCATGTTCGAGCTTATGGTATTGGATACCGTAGCGATTGGCATTAGGCCAAGTGGGAGTCTGTTAGTAATATATGAGAGATGTCCTAAGGCAATCGCCTTATGTATGAACCATTTATATGATAAATGAAGATTCACTATTTGAGTATACATGTTTTATGTATTTGATTGGATCTTAAACTCATTTACTGAATGTCCACGATACGATTCACAGCATGAGAGAATTTGTGATTGGATCACAACTAGTGAGTATCTCTACATGTGTAATTATGATGTATCGGAATTATCCCTAGTCGATGAATTGATGGATTTGGACACCATAAATTCTGTCGAGACTAGCACGAGGTATACTCCTTGGTGTATCCAAGCAGCTGATTCTCACTGGCTGGAGACATTTGTGATGTTCGGAGTTAATTGTGGATGCTAGTTATGGTAACTAGTTCATTGGAGTGACCAGCCGTAAGACTTCATATGGTTCTCTGCATATATAGATATGTCAATGAAGTTCTTACTGTAGCTTAAGTGCGATGTTCCTTTGACTTGCGGTATTCAAGTCATCTTGATCATGGAGACTTATGCTTTGACATCTTAAGCAAACATCTCTGAGGAGATGTGGACCCGGGATGATTGGGTATAAGTCGAAGTGATCGAAGGTGTTTGAATAGCCTATAAAGGATTCACCACTCCTTGTGAGGAGATGTATACCCATGGCCTCTCATCGGATTGTTACTAAAGTCTTTGGCCAAAGCATTACATGTTTAGAGTAAGGTACTCTTCAATACATGTGGAGTAACTAGAATCCGTAGGATGAGAAAATGATACTTGGGTTAGGTGTGACGTAGTCAGCCTAGTGGGGACTGACACAATAGACCATGTCCTGAACCAAGTGGGTATAAGATGAGTGAAGGGAATGGGGCACGATTCATTCGAGCTACTGAAGGGTTTCAGAAATAGTTCTGGATCAACCATTGATCTTTTCGGTTAATTGGGGATCATGATGTACTACTAGGTGCCACTCATTATCGTTCTATAATTAATGGTTAATTATAGACGGCCAACATAAACCGAGAACCTATTTGGTCACACGCACAACGAGTGTAATCCAAAGGATTTAAAACGAGCTTGAGAATAGGATTCTCAGACCGAGAGAAACTATGTTTGGTTGGACCAAACATAAAGCGAGCATGAAATTGTTTCAGTCGCAATGGAAGCGTGGATGGGCCGTGTCTTATGAAGACATAATGGATGGACCAAAATGGTTTGGTTCTAATCCAATGGATGAGAATAAACCAAAGGGTTTGGTTTATATTAAACGAATGAACCAAAGGTTGGTTCGGTTCGTTTTAACTTAAAATAAACCATCATGGTTTGGTTTATTTTAACTTATCTTAATGGAGCGGGTTAACGGGCTTTATGGATATGATCCATTAACCATTAAGAGAATTAGTTCTCTATAAAATAGGGCTTAAACCCTAACCCTAAAACCCTAATCAAGTTTTGGCCGCCCAACATAGTTGCCGCCCACCTCCTTGGAGTTTTCGGCGCCAACCCTAGGTGTGCCGCCGCCCAGCCTTTGTGCCGCCGTCCAAGTCCTTGCCGGCGACCAAGCTTCAGCCGGTGAACACTCCGGCGACCCTCCGGTGATCCCCTATAGGTTTGGCATCAAGGTGAGGTTTTTCTTTCCTTGGTTGGCCGGCGCCTATATCCTCCACCAAGCTGTCCAGTTTTCTGGACAGCTTCTCCTCCTCTCGTCGTAGCGTCGTTTGGACGACGGTTAGTGCTCCGACAGCGGCTAACTTACCGGGGATTTGATCTCCGGTAATCCTCTGAGGTGGAGGACGAAGGATTCGTCAAACGGTTGACGAATACCTCTCCGGAGAAGCGAGTTTTGAGAACTCGTTTTAGGATCCGAATTTGGATTCGGATCGTGATCATCTCTCGATCACGTCGTCTTCAACACGAGCCTAGTAACCCGTACGAAGACGAATCTCGTGACTTAGCGAAGTCATCCCGAGGAGCTCGGCGTGGATACGGATAGAGACGATTCTTACGAGGATCGTTCCGGTTGATGCCGTTCCCGCTACACGTCATACGGAAGGTATAACGTAGATAATTTTCTTTTATTGCAAATTTTAATTTACGGTTATGTCTACACTTGTTGTAATAGCATGCGTGTGTTGTGTGTGTTGTAATAAATAGGAGTATTTATTATTTTAATTGCTTCCGCTGTGCTCATGTTTACGAAACATGATCGAACACACACACGCCGCGGTGCCAGAAACCCAACACTTCCTACTGCACCAACTCACTAGACTCGAGCCGAGAAGTTGACAACAACCACTCGTACTCTTTCTATCGAGCTTACTACCAGCATAGTCCGAATCGGAGTAGCCGGTTAGTTCGAACTCGGTAGATCTAGGGTACCAAATACCGACATTAAGTGTACCCTTTAGATATCTAAGGATACGCTTGACTAGAGTTAGGTGAGACTCCTTGGCACAGGTTTGAAACCTTGCGCACATACTTACTGTAAATAAGATATCAGGTCAGCTTGCAGTTAAGTAAAGGAGACTCCCTATTACGCTCCTATAGTATTTTAAATCAATTGGGTTTCCAATTACATCTTCTTCTATATTAACATTAGTTGTCATTGGGGTATTAATAATTTTAGCGTCTTGCATTCCAAAGCATTTAATTAATTCCCTAGTATATTTGCGTTGATGTAGGTATATTCCATCTTTAGTTTGTTTAATTTGTAGACCTAAGAAGAAACTTAACTCGCCTACTAAATTCATTTCAAATTCACTTTCCATAAGTGAAATGAACTCATTTAGTAGGATTGAGTTGGTGGTTCCGAAAATAATATCATCTACGTAGATTTGGGCTATGAATATGTCTTTACCTAAGGTTTTTACGAAAAGGGTTGGGTCAACTACACCTTGGTTAAAGCCTTTGGACTTAAGATAAATCGAAAGTCTCTTGTACCAAGCTCGAGGAGCTTGTTTTAGTCCATAAAGAGCTTTCTTTAACCTAAGGACATGATCGGGTTTGTCTAAACTTTCGAAATCGGGGGGTTGACTAACATAAACTTCTTCTTTAATGTATCCATTTAAGAATGCAGATTTCACATCCATTTGAAACAACTTAAATCCTCGATGTGCTGCATATGCTAATAGAATTCGAATGGACTCTAATCTAGTTACTGGGGCATAGGTCTCGTCGTAATCTAAACCTTCGACTTGACTAAACCCTTTAGCAACTAGTCTAGCTTTATTTCTAACTACTTCACCTTTATCATCAATTTTATTTCTAAACACCCACCTTGTTCCAATGATTGTTTTATCTTTAAGTGGTGGTACTAATTCCCATACTTCGTTCCTAGAGAATTGAGCCAACTCTTCTTGCATTGCAATAATCCAATCGGGATCAAGAAGAGCTTGGTCAATAGTTTTGGGTTCAATTTTGGAAATTAAGGAGATTTGACTAAGGTTTTTGTATGAGGCTCTAGTTCGAACTCCTAGACTTGGATCACCTATCACTTGGTCGATAGGATGATTCATTTGAGTCCTAGTTGGATTTGGGTTTGAGTCTACAACTTGATCAATAGGATGACTCCTTTGAATTCTAGTTTGGTTAGAGTCATCTATCACTTGGTCATTAGAGTGACTTGGTTGACTTAGATTAGGATTAACACTAGACCTGATCTCCGGATCAGAGTTAGGTCTAGTATGAGTCGGCTCGCTAATTGGGGTTGCCGGGGGTTTTGTAGGTTCGTGTCCTTCATCAAATACTACATTGATAGTCTCCTCGACTCTAAGGGTGTCGTGGTTATATACTCTATAAGCTCTGCTTGTAGTCGAGTATCCTAGAAAGATTCCGGTCATGGTTTTGGATGTAAATTTCCCTAGGTAATCCTTAGTGTTTAGGATATGTACCTTACACCCAAATACCCTAAAGTACTTGATGTTAGGTATTTTATCGTGATAAATCTCGTATGAGGTCTTAAGGTGCCTCTTTACCATAAGGATCCTATTTTGGACATAGCATGTCGTACTCACGGCTTTCGCCCAAAACCTATCGGGTAGGTTATACTCATTTAACATTGTCCTAGCGGCTTCTTGTAGAGTTCTATTTTTGCGTTCTACTAGGCCATTTTATTGTGGAGTTCTAGGGCAAGAGAACTCATGGTGGTATCCATTTAGGTTACAGAATTCTGTAAACCTATGGTTTTCGAATTCACCACCATGATCAGTCCTAAGTCTTTTGATTTTAATGTTTTGTTGATTTTCTATTAACTTAAATAGGTTGATTAATTGATCTAGGGTATCACTTTTGTGTTTGATGAACCTAACCCAAGTAAATCTAGAGTAGTCATCAATAATGACTAAACAGAATTTACTTCCATTAAGTGACTTAGCTCCGTGTGAATCAAATAGATCCATGTGTAGGAGCTCAAGCACACTTTTGGTTCGTTCTTGATTAGTTAGTTGATGTTGTGTCCTAGA
This sequence comes from Wurfbainia villosa, assembly GCA_025175895.1. Classification (NCBI taxonomy): domain Eukaryota; kingdom Viridiplantae; phylum Streptophyta; class Magnoliopsida; order Zingiberales; family Zingiberaceae; genus Wurfbainia; species Wurfbainia villosa. Next base: position 42,354,578 of record CM046006.1, read on the forward strand.
TTGTTTACCTTGTTGACAAGCATTACATATTTTATTATCCAAGTTATTGAGGTTAGGCAAACCTCTGACTAAGTCACTCTGACTCATCTTGTGGATGAGTCTTGGGTGTGAGTGACCGAGTCGTCGGTGCCACAACCATGATTCCTCTTGCCGTGTCATAAGACACTTAGTTGAGGAGTTAGTTAAGTTAATAGTGTAAATGTTGTTATTTCTAGTTCCCTTAAGAATTGTTTTAGAGGTTTCGTTTGTATTAATTACGCATTCATTTTCTAGAAATATGACCTTATAGTTATTATCACACAATTGGCTTACACTAAGTAGATTATATTGAAAATTTTCTACTAATAAAACGTTTTGAATAACAAAATTTGAGTTAAGCTCAATATCACCTGATCTGATGATTTTGAGTTTGCCGTTATTTCTGAAGGCTACCGATCCTTGTCGTTTGAATCGAAGCTTCGAAAACTTGAGTTGATCCCCAGTCATGTGTCGGGAGCAACCACTGTCCAACATCCATTGATCCTACACGCAAGGTCGTTGGATCGGATATTGGATTTATTAAAGATTGGTTGAAAATTATTAACCTAAATCATCTCACCCATGTCTACATGATCAAACACGTTAACCCTATATGTTCTTGTGAGATGACTTCCAATTTTACTTGATTTAAATTCAATGACTTAAACACTTGTCAACCTTTTGTTAGATTCGGATTTGACCTTAGGCTTATCAAGTCACTTTTTCAAGATCATGGGTTCCAGGTCGTGGTGAGGAACAGAGGCCTTCTTTGATCGGAACAACGCCCACTTCCTTAGACAAAGCCATTTTCAAGAAAATAGTAACTTGACTCACCTAAGACCACTTCCTGGTCTAACTAGTCTAGGATACGGCGAGGTAGCTTCAGCTAGTTCCACTCGGTCAAGTGAACCGAACTAGATACGCCTTATCTAGCTCGAATACACGAGACTCCATTTTCCTAGCGTACTATCATCTCGCCGCGTCCTGGTACTATGTTATCAAGTGTTGACGAGTTATAGTCCTATCTAACCATTCTAAAAAGAAAAATCAAACTAAATAAAAAACTAAGCATGCAATTTCTAAGTTAAAACACAAACAAATTTCGTACTAGCTCCCCCTGGACCGTTGAATTGATTCGGTCTCTCCACATAGTGGATTTGGTCCTTGGGAACCCAGTACTGGTTTGATCCTAAGTTTGAAATCAAGGTGGTCTTAGGGACCCATGCTTGGACACGTTTTTTATGTCGACTTACAATTGACATATACGACTTATTGGTCGTGTTTGTGCTAAACCCTAGCCCGGCCTTGTTGTACACGGCCCTTTGCGATCCAAGTAGGAGGTCAAGTCCTTTGGATCACAAAGGAAACCTTTCCAACGTATTCCTAAGATCTTCGACTTGACTCTTCAAGAGTGAGTTCTCAACTTCGAGTTTTTCAACCCGAGTTGAGTCCTTCTCTTGAACTCGACTAGTCGAAGAGGTTAGGGAGACCTCGTGTTTTAGGAGTTTAACTTCCTCAACCAGGGTCTCGACCTTGGACTCGGACTTAGCTAACTTTCTATTTAAAAACTTAATTGCACTATAAAGTGTAGTAATGAGAGACCGACTTACCTTGAGTGTATCTTTTGAACCGGATGCGTATCCGTGGCTTATCTTGAATAGTGCTTCACAGTCTGACTCGTCTTCAGTTTCCGATTCAAGTTCCGGTTCCGACTCCGTCTTCGATTCCACCGGTTTAGCCATGAGGACTCGATCATTGTCTTCTTCCTCTGAAGCTTCTTCCCATGTAGCGTTGAGTGCCTTTTTGTATTTTGGTGCTTTTCTTTTGAGCTTTGGGCATTCAGACTTGATGTGTCCAAACCTGTTGCATTCATAACACCTAATATTAGAACTTTTAGGCTTACCTTCATTGGGTCGAGTGATGGTTCGCTTTCGGCCCTTGACTATCCTCCGAACTAGGTTGACTAGTTCGGCCTCCATTTCCGGGTCGACCTCCGAATCAGACTCATCCTCTTCTTCCTTCGGGGGTGGCTTGCTTGCGGTTTTCTTCCTCGAACCTGCAAAAAGTGTTATACCCTTCTCGGGTTCCAAGTTAGACTGCTCATGAAGTTTGAAATCAGAAAAAAGTTCATCTAACCTAAGTTTAGAAAGATCCTTGGAGACCTTGTAGGCATCGACCATGGATGCCAACAAGGTAGTCCTCAGAAAGGAGTTTAGGACATACCTTATAAGGTCGCGGTTTTTGAACTTTTGCTCGATTGCGTGTAGATTGTTGACTATGTCCTGGACGCGGGCGTGGAGTTGCGTCGCTGTTTCATATTCCTGCATTTTTAGATTATATAATTTATTAATTAAAAGGTCGCGCTTACATACCTTGGCTTCATCGGTCCCTTCGTGTAGCTCCACTAGCTTTGTACAAAGGTCTTTTGCGCTGATGAAGGGGCCGATGCGATTTAACTCCTCCTTGGACAAGCCACATTGGAGGATTTGTGTTGCCTTGGCGTCGGCTTTAACTTGTCATTTTGTCGCAATGGTCCATTGGTCATAACCCAAGGATTCACCCACTTTGTTAGTCGGAAGTGTGAAACCCGTTTGGATTATGATCCACATCTCGATTTGGGTTTTGAGAAAGCATTCCATCCGACCTTTCCAGTAACGGAAATCATCTCCATTGTAAAACAGAGGTCGGACGGTGCTAAAACCCTCGAGATGGGACATTTGGAAGGGAAACCTTGCACAAAAAAATACCAAAAAAATGAAAAAAGGTTCCAAGACTTCGCCTTGGATTAGTACTATAGGAAATGAAAAGAAACAAAAGGAATAAACAAGAAATAACCAACTAAAATAAAAAATGAGCACTTACAACCTTCGATGTCCCAAAAATGGTACTAAACGATGGTTTTTGGGGATGAAGAAAGCTTCTTATGAGGGTTTACCCTGTAGATCTCTCCGAGAGCTTCGTTTTGGTAGGTAGCCCATTTCGTGGGTCAACTTGTACGAAAAGTTATGCCCATTTTACCGTCGGCTACTCCAAAAGCGAATACTTGCAAAACAAAACCAAACGAAGAGTACCAAGACTTCGTCTTGGATTAATAGTGCGGGAGAAAAATTTAAACGAACGAAAAACAAATCTGTAAAAAATACTAGATTGGTGGTTTCACCAATATAAGCGCCCCCGGCTCTGATACCAATTGTTGGATCGATGCGGTTCGCTAGAGGGGGGTGAATAGCGAAAAACCTTTTCGAGTTCGTATCAAAACAATTAAGTGTAGCGGAAAGATAAATGAAACAAAAAGAGACAAGATATTTTTTACTTGGTTCGTAGCCTTCGGCTACTACTCCAAGGCCCTAACGGTCCTAGACCATGTACGGAGGGCAATTCACTAAAACACTCCTCCTCGTTGGAGGTAGGAGTTTGACGATTACAAAAACCTTCGAAGCAAAAAGATAGAGAGACAAACCCTCTCTTCTATTTAAGTAAAATGCAATGATAGAAAACCTCGATTAAAAAGAATTGTAATATTGAAAGCAATAACAAAGTAAGATTATACCAACAACTAGAAAAAAAAAAGAACTTAAGCTAGGGTTGTTGGCAGCACTTCGTTGTTGTAGAGTGATGCGACGAGGAAAATATGTTCACTCCTTTTCAATGCAGTGAAGCACTGAGGGAGATCTCAGAGGGTTCTCACAGGCCGCAATCAGTAAAGAATAAGAAGATGAAGTAGATGAAACGCAAAAACCGGTACCAACAATCGAAACTCAGACACAAGATGTAACGTGGTTCGGAATGAGGATTCCTACTCACCGGGTGCAGTGCCTAAGCACTTTCACTATGAAGGTCCTCCCTTACGGAAAAGAAGTTTCCGGAGGTGGAGGAGAAAAATCTCTTACAGTGATATCACAAGACGAGAAAAAATATAAGAGATGTAACAACAACAGATCTCTATACTTCTTCTCCGGCGAGGTGGTTGTCGCTCTCCCTCTCCTCTTGTGCCTTCTTCTCTCTTGCTTGGTTAGAATGATTGCGGATCCCCTTCCTCTTCTTTCTTCCTCCCTTTTATCTTCCTCTTTTCCTCCATCATGACATCGTGGGCTGTCTCCATCGTAAACGTGGTCACCCTCTCCACCTGGAGAATCATTCTGTTACGGATATGAGGAACGAAGGCTCCTTGGAATATTGTGTGGGGCCTCCTAAGTTGTTGCATAACGCCTCTTCCTCTAATTTTCGGGTAACTAGGTTAGACTGTCTCCCTCAACCATCCGCTTTAGGTAAAGCTAACTTAGGTCTATGGCCCACGGGTGACCTAGCCTTACGGCTCCTCATCAACCCGAACCAATTCCTCTTTTTCCCGTGCCAAACTTCTTTCAGATCGATCAGGCTGAGTCGACCCTTTATCCATCCCATCTGCTTCTGGGATTATCTAGCTGAATCAATTCCTGTTCCACCCTTGGTGAAGTGCCTTCCGTCTCTCCTTTGCCGTGCCAATTGCTTCTGCTAATTCTCCCGTGCTAATTGCTTCTTCTAATTCTCCCGTGCCAATTGCTTCTGCTAATTCTCCCATGCCAATTGCTTCGGATATTTACGCCCGAACCATTCTTCCTTTTCTCCCTTCGCTGAGCCGAATATTTTGGCTCGGATCACATGTTACATGCTAACCCTTCTATCTGGAGTATATAGAAAAGGTACCAGTAGTATCATTGGTCAACCCCGAAAAATAGTCAAACGAAGTTATAAGCTTAACTTTCCAGATGTATATAAAGTTTCTGCCCTATGTTTTATTTCTTAACTTAAACTCACTCTTTCCCTTATAGCTCCCTTATATATACTTGAGGCGGCCCGATGGGCCCATGGGCCCCGCTTCTCCTTCTCCTTTCATGCAGTCGAACCGTCATGAAAAACCCTATATAAACCCCCGCCTTCTCCTTTTAGGTATCACCTAGCGTGTTTAACAATCCTGTCCGTTTACTTCTTCCGTGATTTTCACCGGCGGCATTTCGGTGACCCAGTCCTTCCTTTTCCCCACGATTCTTCCTTAACCTCCGAGTAAGTACTCTACCTTGTTCACACCCATGGCTCCTAAGACCATCCCTTCACCCGCATGGTATGAACATACCATAACTCAACTAGATTGCAATCATTATTTCTTTAATCTTAAGGACAAATATATAGACCCTTCTATAAAATGTTGTTTTACTACCAAAATGCATCGGCCCCATAGTCTTCCTCCCGGTCTGACTTGCTTCTTCTCTGAACAATTTCTTAACGGCCTGTCCCTGCTAGTACCGGCGGTCTATTTGGACCTTCTAGACTTCTATGAACTACCCCTGAACCAATTCACCCCCAATTCCTTTCGGATTCTGTCGGAAGCCCATATAGTGTTCCAACACTTAAACCTCTCTTTAACCCCCGAAATATTCCATTACTTTTTCCAATTAAAATCTTCCAAGGCAGGTCTCTTCTATCTATCTAGCCGTTCAGACTGTCAATTCTTAGTGAACCTGCCTACTTCCCACAAGAGATGGGAAGAATTATACTTCTTTGTACAGCTTCCAGAATCTCTACCTTATTCTGATACCTGGAAGGTAGACCTTCCTGAGCTGCCTCCCTTTCGGGAAATGAGGACCAAATGCCCCTTCCCGGAGGTTTATAAAGTATTAGGAGAGTTACATTACTGCTCAAATTACCTAATAGAAACTCCCTTTTTGAGCCACTTTGGATTGTCTCCTCTACCGTTGACGACTTCGGTTGCTGTAGGTAGGGTGATATTTACCCTGCAATATGACTTCCTTTCTATATTATTCATCTTTCTCACCAGTACACTTTGCAGATAACCTAATGCAGAAGGCTTTGGTGGAAAGAGAGGCAATTGAGGTTGCCAAAAAGAAGAAAACCTCAACTAAAAGAGGTAAATCAGTATCAGCTCCGTCATCCCCTCGGAAAAAATTGCGGCTCACTAAGAAAGGAGCCTCAAATTCATCTGTTTTTCTCCCCTCATCTTCCGACCAGCCAGGAACTCAGTCCCTAACCATTTATGAGCCGAGAAGAAGAGGCAATACCTCATTTGCCCCTTCTCCATCTCCTCAAGGAGGGGACTCTCCCTCCCATTTTCTCCATTCCTCCCCATCTGCACAGAATTCACCACACCTTCTCATACTGAATCTCCCCAAGCTCCTATCCCCTCCATCACAAGAGCTTCTCCTCCCCCCCTTCGGCATATCAGACCCCCACTTTCTTCTGAAGGGGAGGATCCTTCCCTTCTCATTCCTCCGAGGGCCACATTGGGGTCCCTGCTAAAGATCCGGCACCCCTCGGAGGTGAAATTTTTCAATCAGTCGGGCATACAAGGCCCCTGTGAGCAAGTGGGCAAGCTGTTGGCGGAGGTATCTACTATTTCTTCCTTATCTTTAATATACGTCTCTATACATCGGCATATACTAACGTTGATTTCCTTCTTCCAGGCCTCATCCCAACATCACAACATGGTAGTCCAGCTGGCTCAGTTCCAATCCAGCGTGGAGACCCTCCACTTTGCCACTATAGCGCAACAAAAAGAGCTCGTTCGGCAATTAAGCGAGCAAGAGGCGAAGGAAGCAGACCTAAGGGGCCAGTGTGAAGATGCAATGATGCGACTGGCCCTGGTCCAAAGCGAGAAGGAGGAGATGCAGCGAAAAAATGAAGAACTTGAACAGCGCATCTTCTTACAATCCAGTGAACTACAACAGGTAGACGTCCTGACCCGTGAACTGAAGGAATATAAAGGATATCTTGGGGACGCCATGATCAAAGCTGCTGACTCCTCGACTACAATTCTACAGCTTCAGCAAGAATGCCACCGGCTTAAACTGGAGCGTCAAGCCTGGGAAGCTACCAAGAAATCCTGTATAGAGAAATGTCAGGAGCTTTCCTCCAGGGTGGCGGCTCTTCCTCAAACCTTATCGCCGGTGGCTCGGCAATAGTCCACCCTTCACAAAGAGTACTTCGAAGCTCTTTCAACTCTAGGACAGCAAGCTATACAGGCAGCTACTGAAAGAGATGTCTTGGCAGCCAAATTGGCAGAAAGTCAAGCCCAGCTGGCCAAATGTCATGACCAGCTGAAGGAGCAAGAAGCTGATCTTAAAGGACGCTATGTCAAGAAGGGAGTAGATTTATTCATACTAGGTTTTGAGGGGTCCTCGGCTCAAAATGCCAAACAAGGATACCCGCCTCCCGGCACAGACACTAGCTATTTGAATCCTGTAGATGCGTTAGCTAAGTGTCCTCCCGAACTCTTTGAGCTGTAATTTCCACTATTCTCTTCTTTAGTAATTTTATTAATAGCTTCTCTCTTGCTTCTGAATAATAAATTTGTCCATATATCTAGTTGTCATCGTCTTGTTATGTTCCTTGATGGGTCGGGAATTCTGAACCAATTTTAAACTGCTCTCTTTTTATACTGTTATCTCTTTTCCCATGTCGTATGGCGCAATCACCTAGTTGGTTCGGGAATGTACTTGGAAGGTCTTGAATGACATTATTCATATCCGATCCGATTTTAGTTCGGGGATTTGCTTGAAGAGTCTTGCATAATATTATTCATATCCGTCCCGATTTTGGTTCGGGGATTCGCTTTAAGTGATTTTTGCCTGTTGATCTTCCCTATCCCTCCTACTGCTTCGGAAACGATATCAGTCTCTTCATCTTCTTCCCCTTCCCCAGAACTTTTTACCACCGCTTTCCTTCCACTATAAATCATCGCCCTCCATGTCTTCGTCCTTCTATCTCACCATCATGGCGTCAGCGAGGCACCCCATCGAGATTTCTTCAGAATCAGAATCTTTTGAACTACAAAGCTGGGTTTTTGAAGACTTGGAAGACTCGGATACCCGCTCAACCGCCACTTCAACCTTCCGCCCCCTTCCTTTTCCGCCTCCCATTCCAGCTCCAACCCCTCCTACAGGGAGGTCCTTTCGTGCACCCTTCCCCTCCTTCCGCAATAGGGTGTGGAATCCTCCCTTCACATGGGAGTATCTAGGAGACCCTCGTCGTCCGCTGAACTTCCCCCACTTCCACCAGCGCTGGCTTTCATCCCAATTCCCTCGGCGAGAGCTCATCTCCTCCTTTTGATGAAGGTCCATCAGTCATTCCTCCGTCTCAAGGCGAGCGCTTCAAGGTCATCTTAGCGCCTTCTCCCCCCAAAGAGACCTCTCCCGCTTCGTCTGTTAGGAGTAATCAGAGAAGATCTTCATAGATTAAGTTAATGTAATCATTTCAAATATGTTAATAAAAATGAGGGAGGGAACTGATATTTGCTTTTGTCATTTTCTCATAGAAGTAAGGTTTCTGTCTTCAGAAGGACTGTAATCTGGTCCGAACACACCTTCTTCTATCATCGCCCGAGGATTTGGACCCTCTTAATTACAGTTATAGTTCCGTCGACTGTCCACCTACTATCTCTATGCTTCCTCTCCTTTACTGGCATTTATTATCCCTATCTCTTTTGCAAATAAATGCGCTCTTCTCCTTCCTCGCTATAAAGACTTCCGACCCTTATCAAATAGCTTCCACTTTTTCCCTTTCCTTTCATTTGTCATGGACAGAATATCTGAACAGGGCAGCAGTTCCTCTCCTGCTGAAGAACAGATAAACGATCGCCGCTACATAGCTAGCCTGGAGGAGCAAGTGAAGTATTTGCAACAACGGCTGAAGGAAGCTTCCGCCAGTAATCGCTCTCTGCGTCAACAATTGGTCGGGTCCCAAAAGGAGTTAGCCAAGCAAATCTTCCTGCAGCAGTCTTACCGTCGGCAATTACTGTGCCAACCTCGACCGTACAAAGAAGCTCCATCCATTCCGCCCAACAAAGAACTGTAATACCCTAGATGTATAAGGGTTTCTTTTGTTATCTCCCCCTTGTAAATGACTCAGAATATGTAATTTTCCCGCATCAGTGAACTTTCCCTGTTTATCCTCTTCTTCCAGTATCTTTTGAGTTGTGTCACGCTTTACTTTTTTCATATTCACATAGACTGACATATAGTTGAGGAATATTTCAACTCTTCTGCCTTTTTACCCTGCCGGGAATATAGAACCACTAAATGAGCCAACTCTGCTACTCTACGGGAATAAAGCAATATAAAGTTAAATAAGGACTTCAACTTCTCCCGCTTTACGGGGACAAAAATGATATATAACTGAGGAGACCTCAGTTCTTCCGTTCCACCACCACACGAGGATTTCTCCCGCTTCGTGGGGATAAAAATTAAGTATAACCGAATGAATTTCGGTTCTTCCGTTCCACCACCACACGGGGATTTCTTCCGCAATGCGGGGATAAAAATTTAAGTATAACCGAGTACATTTCGGTTCTTCCGTTCCACCACCACACGGGGATATCTTCCGCTTCGCGGGGATAAAAATTTATATATAATATATAACTGAGGAATATCGGTTCTTCCGTTCCGCCACCACACGGGGATTTCTTCCGCTCTGCGGGGATAAAAATTGAGTATAACCGAATAAATTTCGATTCTTCCGTTCCACCACCACACGGGGATATCTTCCGCTTCGCGGGGATAAAAATTTATATATAATATATAACCGAGGAATCTCGGTTCTTCCGTTCCGCCACCACACGGGGATTTCTTCCGCTCTGCGGGGATAAAAATTGAGTATAACCGAATAAATTTCGGTTCTTCCGTTCCACCACCACACGGGGATATCTTCCGCTTCGCGGGGATAAAAATTTATATATAATATATAACCGAGGAATCTCGGTTCTTCCGTTCCACCACCACACGGGGATATCTTCCGCTTCGCGGGGATAAAAATTTATATATAATATATAACCGAGGAATCTCGGTTCTTCCGTTCCGCCACCACACGGGGATTTCTTCCGCTCTGCGGGGATAAAAATTGAGTATAACCGAATAAATTTCGGTTCTTCTGTTCCACCACCACACGGGGATATCTTCCGCTTCGCGGGGATAAAAATTTATATATAATATATAACCGAGGAATCTCGGTTCTTCCGTTCCACCACCACACGGGGATTTCTTCCGCTCTGCGGGGATAAAAATTGAGTATAACCGAATAAATTTCGGTTCTTCCGTTCCACCACCACACGGGGATATCTTCCGCTTCGCGGGGATAAAAATTTATAAATTTATATATAATATATAACCGAGGAATCTCGGTTCTTCTGTTCCACCACCATACGGGGATATCTTCCACTTCGCGGGGATAAATATTAAGTATATATTGCTCAAAGGCCATCAGCATAAAGGAGGTGACGCCTTCATATCATCCCTCTTTTGGGTTTTCTTCTGAAGGGGAACGCCTATATCCGCCCCTTCCCATGCAAATGAGGGCTTTAGTACATAATGGGTCATTTAGAAAAATAAACCCTTCTTTCCCTTTCACTTATGGCCTCCTTCACCACAGACGAGGAGCCCAATAATGGTTATAAGCCCATTCTTCCCTCCTTTTATAGGGGATCCTTTGTCTTCGTCTCTTTTGCTATCTTCATCCTTTCGCCTTTTCATCTCCTTCTTCTTTGCCTGTTTGTTCCTCCACCGCCACACTCCGTTGTCTCAATCCCTTTTTTTCAACCCTTTTTCCTTATTCTCAGACCCTCAAAATGCATTCTACCTTCTTCAAGGAGATAGCCGGCCATTATCCTCACCGCAAGAGGGGTGTCGGTCAGCCGCCAGCTTCATCTTTCTCTTCACCTTCCCCATCACCACCACACCTACTTCATCTCGTCTTTCTTCCTCTCCTCTTCCTGAAACCCTTGTTATCTCCACCCCAGAGGAAACCGGGGTAATTAGTCCTTCCTCACTTCCTCCGACATTTACAAACCCTAGCTCTCCTACTTTTTCTCCTTCTGCCACCAATGTTTGGAAGTCGCCTTCTCCTTCCCTGCAACCTGAGGATGCACTTGGGGAAGATGTACCCCCATGTCAGCCAATAACAAAGGCTGGCTCTCCCCTGCCTTCTCTTTCCCCTGAATATTATTCCTCCTCCGAACCCATGGCGGTTGATATCCCCTCACTGCCAATTTCCCCCTCCACTCATCACCTGAAGAGCCCTTCTCCTCCCATAGATATCACCCCCACTCCCCCCATTATAAGCGAACTTCCCACCCTAGTACCATCCGTCCCATCTTCTTCCCTTTCTCCCAGGAGTCTTCGGATCATGAACTTAGAGGAAGTGGTTCCTCGCATGGAAAGCCTACGTCATGCTCTGGATTTGGTAGGTTTTCTCAATTAGCTTCCTTATCTTTATCTTACTAACCAATTTCTTTCCCACGACCGGTATGCAGGCCCTGACCAACCATCAAGAGTTGGATCGCTCCCTTCATCAATATCGAGCTCAAGCTCTGAAATGGGAGGGCAACAACGGAAAGATTTGGCAAATGCTCAAAATCAAGAATGGCTCCTGTTGCAACAACTGCACCTATGCCAGGAGCAATTAGCCAAAGCTCGCCAACAAATTCGAAAGGATGCTGATACCATTGCAACATTACGGGAACAACAGCGAGTGGGTGTGGAGCCACCCGTTTCCCAGCGGGAAGTCCAACCGGCTCCTCTTGAGGAGGGATCTTCCTCTGCTCGAGAATTAATACATCTTCAAGGGCAGGTAGCAGAGCTCCTCCAGAGGAAGCAACAGGACTCTAACACCATCGCTCATCTTCAGGTTCAACACCGGCAAGCCCAAGATAAAATAGGAGACCTCCGCACCCGCTTATGCAAGGAGGTACAAGAAAACTCATCCCTCATAAATTCCAGGGTGCATGCTCATGCCCGTCTACGCAGGCAAGAGACTTCCCTTCAGAGGCTGAACACTGAACTCGCCCGAACCAGATCTTATTTTGAAGCAGTGGAGGGAATTTCAGCTTTAATGCGTCAAAATATGATGGAGATGACGCACCTTGTACAGCATGACCAAAATTCCCGAGCCAACGATGTTTCCATCCTAGTCGATGCTATTATGGAGGTGTCATGACGCTATGTTGACGTACACAGAAAGCTTCAAGAACAACAAGAAAAATGTCATAGGCTTCATCGAGATCGGAGCCCTGATCGCCCGAACCGCCAGGAGCGACTCATCATTTTGGTGCGCGCCACTTATCAGGACAGATTTAATGAAGCGGTTCGGCAATATGCTGATCAAGGATTACCTCCTCCAACTTATCCTTCATTCTCTTTAAATTGGGAGGTTGGCTTTCGACGTTATCCTCCCGACCGATTTAAGCTGTAATTCGATATATTGTTTCGAAACGGGAGCTTCCTTTCCATTTTCTTTCTCTTTTTCAAGATTTATTAACAGTACTGTATTACACTTGTAAATGACTCATTAATGAAATCTGAAGGGTACTTTGCGTCTAATTAATGCAATCAAGTTAGGAAGTACACCCCTTCGGAGTCTCATAATTCCTCTTCTTCTATTCCCCACTTCTCATACAGTGTGAAAAAGTTTTAAATGAATGGCATTCCAAGGTCGTGGAAGTTCTTTGCCTTGGTCATCTTTCAGATAATATGCTGACCCCGCTACGCAACGCGTTACTTCATAGGGTCCTTCCCAGTTTGGAGCTAGCTTTCCAGGGTCTCCAGCGGGATTAACTTTTCGCAAAACCCAATCCCCCTCTTGAAATCTTCGAGGCATCACTTTCTTATTAAAGGCTCACTGCACTCTTTGCTCGTAAAATTTCGCTCGCCTCCGTGCCATCTCCCGCTTTTCCTCCACCAAGTCCAATTCAGCGCTTCGGATAAGTTGGTTCTGATTTGGTTCGTACGCCTTTATCCGAGCATTACTTAAGAGAACTTCGACCGGAATAATAAACTTCCGTCCCGCACACTAAATCAAGGGAGTTTCGCTGCGCCTTTGGTGTAGTTCGGTAGAGCCCACAGACTCTGGTAATTCTTCTACCAGCTTCTCCGAGCCCCCAATTTGGTCTTTAATCCTTGAATGAGAATTATAGTCACTTCCACTTGCCCGCTAGCTTGAGGGGTGAGCTACCAATCAAAGCTCCAATGTTGAGACTTTGGCACCACTCTTTGATCTTTTTTCCTTGGAACTGTCGTCCATTGTCACTGACTATTTTCTGCGGAATACCATATCGACAAACAATATTCCTCCATAAGAACTGTATCACAGCATTCTCAATAATTTTGGCTAGGGGCTCTGCCTCCACCCATTTGGAGAAATAATCTACGGCCACCAACAAAAACTTCTTCTGTAAAGGTGTCACTGGCATCGGACCCACTATATCCATTCCCCATTGATCAAAAGGACATGAAGAGACCACGACTTTCATTAACTCAGCCGGCCGTTCGGAACGGTTGCTATGCTTCTGACAAGCGGGGCAAGCTTACACTATACGACCAACATCTTACTGGAGAGTAGGCCAAAAATATCCTGCTAATAGGGCCTTCCTTGCTAAAGCTCTCCCTCCTAAATGATTGCTGCAGCAACCTTCATGAATCTCCCGGAGTACCCATTCCGCATCCTCACTTCCCAAGCATTTCAATAAGGGTCGTCCGAAAGAAGTCTTGTATAAGTCCCCATTTAAGAGGGTAAACAGTTTGGCTCGGCTTATTAAAGCAGATGTCGCTGCTTTTTCTTCAGGGACCTTCCCATGCCGTAGATAAGCTATGATGTCAGTCCTCCAATCAGGAATTAGGCTTGATTTGGGCGCATCTTCCTCCACGTTGCATATTGCTAAGGAAGTATGGATTTCCGCATGGACCGTTTCCAAGGACTTCACTCCTTCCATAACACTAGCCATCCGAGCCAATTCATCTGCCTTCCCGTTATTCTCCCGCAGGATTTGCTTTAAGAGGACTTGACGGAATTGAGCTTTTTCTTTCTCAAAAGCCTTTAAGCACTTATGCAGCCTTTCCTTTCGAACCACGAAAGAACCTTGAAGTTGGGATATTACCAACTGGGAATTCGAATGGATTACAATTGAATAAGCCCCTACCGCTTTAGCAGCCTGCAATCCCACTAGAATGGCTTCATATTCCGCCTCATTATTGAAGGCCTAATATCCCAGGCGAACGGCTATACGGGTCTCCTCCTTATCAGGGGAAATTAATAGAACACCAATGTCGCTGCCCATAGATCCTGAAGAACCGTCTATGAATATATTCCATGCATCTGATCCCTTCTCTTTTGCTGACGATCCATCTTTCGGGCCGCAAGGTACCTCTGCTAGAAAATCAGCGAGCGCTTGGGCCTTGATAACCGTTCGGGGTTGGTAGTGAATATCATACTCGCTTAATTCTACCACCCATTTGGCCAATCTTCCGGAAAAATTGGGCTTAGTGACGACCTTGCCCAATTCGCTGTGAGTTAGAACGGTGATGGGATGAGCCAAAAAGTATGGCCTCAATTTGCGGGCGGTTAACACTAGGATATATGCCAGCTTCTCTAGCTCTGTATAACGGAATTCAACCCCCTTCAGGATATGGCTGGTATAATAAATAGGCTGCTGATGAGAGCCTTCTTGTTTCAATAAAACCGAACTAATAGCTCCTTCCGAGACGGCCAGATACATCCATAATGGTTCTTCGGCTATTAGTTTGGCTAGCAGTGGGAATCCAGCCAAATATTTCTTCAACTCTTGGAAAGCCTGTTCACATTGATCGTCCCACTGAAATTTAGTAGCCTTGCATAGGATCTTGAAGAAAGGTAGCCCTTTGTCCGCCGATCTGGCTATGAATCGGGATAAAGAAACAATCCTGCCCACCAACTTCTGGGTTTCTCGCAGATTAGCGGGTGATTTCATGTTGTATAGTGCCTGCACCTTTTTAGGGTTGGCTTGCAACCCCTTCTCAGTCACTATGTACCCCAAGAACTTGCCACTTTTTACCCCGAACAGGCATTTGTTAGGGTTTAGCTTCATATTAAAACGTCTCAATGTAGCGAAGGTTTCATTTAAGTCCCTGACTAAATCCCGAGTGGTCTTCGATTTGACTAATATGTCATCCACGTAGACTTCCACATTTTTCCCTTTCTGTTCTGCAAAAATCTTGTCCATAAGGCGCTGATAGGTGGCCCCTGCGTTCTTTAATCCGAACGGCATTACCACATAAGCATATAACCCTCCCGCAGTCACAAAGCTAACCCTTTTTTGATCTTCTCTGGCCAAAGGTATTTGGTGATATCCTTGATATGCATCCATTAGGGACACCACTTTATATCCCACAGTAGAATCTATCAATTGATCAATACGAGACAAGGGGTAGCAGTCTTTAGGGCATGCTTTATTCAAATCACAAAAATCGATACACATCCTCCACTGCCCCGAGGACTTGGGGACCAAGACTACATTGGAAACCCACTCGGGAAACTGGATTTCCTTTCCCTCTTTTAGCAGTTTTTCCACCCCTTCGGCTATGACCTTGTCCTTTTCCGATCCAAAATGTCGCCTCTTCTGTTGGATGGGTCGGGCTCCTCTAGTGATATTGAGATGGTGTTCAGACACCCGAGGGTTGATCCCAGTAAGATCATGCACATCTCTTACAAAGATGTCTTCATTCTCCTTCAAGCAAGCCACCAGCCCTTCCTTGGTTTCCAGCTGTTGTGCTATCCGTGTAGCCTTTCCCGGAGCGATTTCCACCAGCTCTCCTTCTTCTATTTTGCCAGCCTTGGGGGGGGATTCTTCCAGGATGCAGACGTCCGAAATGATGATAGCTTTGCCTTTGAGGTCATCGGTTCGGGCTTTCTTTTGATCATTCTGAACCATTTATACGTAGCAGCTCCTAGAGGCTTTCTGTTCTCCACGAACTTCTCCCACCAATTGTCCCACTGAAAATTTCAGCTTCTGGTGGTACGGGGACGCTACCGCCTGAAAAAGGGTAAGGAAAGGATGCCCAAGAATAGCATTATAAGTGGACGGAGCGTCCACGATAAGGAAAGGGATTATACTGGTTTTTTGGCTGGGCTTTACACCCAGAGTCAGAGGCAATGAAATCTGCCCTGTAGAGTGGACCACATGCCCCGCGAATCCAAAGAGGGGGTGGCAACATCTTCTAGCTAGGCATTTCCCAGCTGCATCTGTCCGAAAGCTTCCTGGAAAAGGATATTGACAGAGCTTCCCGAATCGACCAACACCCTGGCCACTTCATAATTGGCCAAGGATATACGAATAACCAAGGCATCCGTGTGAGGCAGCAGGACACCTTGTAGATCCTCCGGCCCGAACGAAATGGGCGGTGCTATTTGAATAGTTTGGTCGGTGATGATGGCCAAACTCTCCATGAGACGGGCGTATGACTTCCGCGCCCGGTTAGAGTCCCCGTCAGTAGGTCCTCCAGCTATCACATGAATAACTCCCCGTGTGGAAGCATTATCTAGATTGGACGAGGGGCCCTCACCTGATGGGCCCTCTTGAGAGACAACCTCTTGGGACGGCGTTTGGGGGAAAGTGACTTGAGGTTGTTGATTATACGGCCCTGGATGGGCTATATTGGGTCGGGGGCCTCGCCGTGCCGGTCCTCCCGCCTGAAATCGCACTTGCGGATATGCAGTGTGGAGGCGATCCAATTCCTCTTGTAACTTGAAACATCGGCCACTAGTGTGGCCATACTCCGTATGATATTGGCAAAAGAATGGGGCAGGGGGGTTACGTGGGATCCCCCTGTATCCTAAGGGTCGTTGCAGTAGACCCTGTTGGTCATAAAATTCCATCTCCCGTTCCTTCCAAGTTCTCGCAGGAGGAAGTGCTTCAGCGGTCATGATTTGTAACGGCGGTACGGGGCGAACACCCTGCAACATTGGACGAGGCCTCGGAGCCACCTGTCAAAAAGGTCGCACATATTCCCGCCGAGGGGGCGCTTGGGGAATGGCGGGACGAGCTCTTTCAGTTGGGACTGTTGCGGCAGCCCGTTCAGCTCTCCGCACCTTTAATCCTTCCTCTTCTCGGATAAATTGCTCCGCACGGCTTAGTAGCTCCTCATAACTATCCGCAGGTTGTCTTAACAAAGAACTGAGGAAGGGGCCCTCCTTCAGCCCGTGCTGAATAGCGCCTCTGAAAGATTCTGATCTGGCAGAGGGGATTCCCCTAGCTGCAGAAGTGAATCGATGGAGATACCCTCTAAGGGATTCTGAGGGTCCCTGGGTGATATGCATTAATATGGAGGCATCATGTTTATACGCCTTGCAGCTGACAAACTCCCGACTAAATATTCCCCAGAAATCAGCAAAACAAGTGATGGATCCTGGGGGCAGAGTATTAAACCACTTTTGTGCTGATTCGATTAAGGTGGTCCGGAAAACTCGGCATTTGAGAGCATCAATATAATAGTAGAGCGAGGTCGCTCCGTCAAATTGAGATATGTGCTCTTCGGGATCCGTCGAGCCATCATACTTATCGATCTGAGGATTCCGGAAGTAGGACGGAGGGACTTCAGAGAGAATGTCCATTGTAAAGGGACTGGGCTCATATATTTCCGGAGGTCTGGTTGATTGACTTTCGCCCTGTTCTTCCCTGCGCGTTTGGGTGAAGGGCATAGTATTCTGAGGTGTTCTTCCCCCAAGTCCCCCTCCAGGCAATATTTCCACATTAACGATTGTACGAGATGGGGGAGACATTTCTGGGGGTGGGCCTCGGGAAGAAGGTTCATCGGAATGCGGATGCAGATATCCGTGTAGGGGATCGGATGGCCGGCTAGAGGGGGGTGAATAGCCCTCGTACGTTGGACGTCGTAAATTGCTCGTCTACAAAAGATTAGCGCAAGCGGAATATACAAATATAAAGCAAAAGACAAACAATAAAACAAACGCTAACACGATGGTATAACGTGGTTCACGGCTACGCCGCTAATCCACGGTCCCCGATTCATCCTCGGTGAATCACTCCGTTAAACCAATCCACTAAATGGTCTCTCCTTTGCACCAAGCTAGGTGGAGGTAACCTTTACAACCAAGATCACTCTTCTTACAATAGGATTGAAGTAAAAACAAGTAAGAAGAGTTTAAAGCTTGTGGGGCACTAGGAAGATCGTTTGGAGTATGAGCATTAGCCTGTCAAAGGCTTACACCCTCTCTTTTTATAGAGAGGGCTGTTTTCTTCCGCCGCCATCGCCGACCGCCGCTTGGCGGATCACTACAACGGCCTCCGAACACGCCGGATCCCGACCGCTTGTAGTCCAACGAAACTCTTGGCAATGATCGATGGACCTCATCGCCGATCGATGCCTCCGTAGTCATCGCCTGGCCGACTACGAACGGCTCTGTGGCGAAACCCTATTGATCACCGATCACGCCTTTCGAGAGCCGATCGATGGTCTTGGCAATAACGCCACGATGGCGGCCGATCCGCCACAATCCCGGGCCGTATACCGAACTGAACTCACTGAGCCAGCCTGCCGCTATGATATGGCGATCCGATCGTGTCGAAAACCCATCCGACACTTGGCCAAATGGCCAAGTTTCACCTAAGAGCTACCCTTCCCGGGTTACAATCGCTCACTCTCATTTCTGAGTCCTCGCCTTGAAGTTCTCTTCGTTCGCCACGCCTCGCGATCAGCGACGGCTCGCAATGCTCCTTCGCGTCTCTTGCCTCAAGTCTACTTCCTCCGGCTTCACTCCAAGCAAGCTCGTCCGGCGGTCCCTCGGATGCTCCAAGCGCACGGCTCGCAAAGCTATCCTTCACCGACTCAAGGCACGAGTCATGAGATGTGAAACTCGCCACGGCTCCATGTGCGTAATTACTAAGTCCCGCACGACTTCAACGCATATCACATCAACATATCAAACTAACTTAAACCCTTTGCCACACCATCAAAACCATATTACGGCAAGAGATTGCCCTAACAATCTCCCCTTTTGATGTGTGGCAATCCATTTGCTAGGTAAAAACATTTGATATAAATTCTACGGTAAGAAAGCATGTAAAGATAAACATGATATAACAACATGCAACTCCCCCTTAATCCATGAAACTCTCTATGCAAATTTTCTCCCCCTATCATATATTTCTCCCCCTAAAATATATTTCTCCCTCTAAAGTAATTAACTTAAACATACTTATTTCTCCCCCTTTGACACCATCAAAAAGATTAACACTAAGTTATAAGCTCATGGCATCAAGTATAATGGAGGGAAAATATGACAAGTTGATTTAAAATTGGGTACCACTTGTTGATGGCATCAAGTATATTTCTACCACTTGTTGTAGGTTTACAAACTGAATTCGGCCTTCAATGTTCTGATTTACAGCACCAATGATCGCTATCAAGATGGCAATGACCGCACAAAGGAATCCGAATTTTTGATTTTCTGGATGAATTTCAGAAATGCATTAAAAATTCCAAAAAATTTGAAAAATCATGAAATTTGGGGAACATATTTCTTTTAAGTATATCTATCAATGAAAAATAGTTTTTCATGAAAAATCATTATATTTTCTTATTTTTGCCAAAAATCCAAAAGCTCTAAAAACCACTAGGTTTTTGATCATTCTAGTATCAAGTTAGCTACCTAGTTTTGCATCCAATTGTTTCAAAGCATGAATACATGTATTTTAAGGTAAGAAATTGTTTTGAAAATATATGAAATATCCAACCATGATCTTTGGGCAATATGTCTATGAATTAAACATAAGCCTTCCCCATGATTGGTCTATTATTGCTATTTTGATACTTTAAATGACCATCTAAATGCCATAGGCATTAGTGGACATTTGTATCATCCTAACATCTCACCCATGCTAAGTTTGCAATCAAGTTAGCCTATAGTGAGTGTGAGATGCATCCTAGGGGGTATTTGTATATACTTAACCCATATATTCATGCAATTCTATCATGGTTAAGTATCAACCTAACATCCTACATGATCATAATGACATATATCAATTAATTCTACATTATGATCATGAAACTCATGTTTTCATCAAATTATAACCATGCATTAGGTATTATATCATGGTAATAAACAAAGTGTCACCTAAAGCATGATTCAACCCTATTTCTCATGATAACATGCCAAATATCAAAATCATAAATCATGATTTAAAACATACATAGCAATTACATTAATCATCATGATTTAAGCATTATTACCTATTTATGGGCACGTTATCATCACCCAACACTATCTAAAAAAAAAATGTTGTCCCGTTATCCTAAGTCAACCAAAATATGATATAGGTCAAGTTCATATGGTTGACTACCCTAGGGGTTTTCTAACCCTTAAGGATGGATTTTGGAACCCAAAATAAGTTCTTTCCTGTTGGGTTCACTAAGTATTCCTTGGGGATCCATTTCCTAGCAATTACCTTCTTCTTATCTTGTCCCCTAGCTATAAGGCATTTGTAGGCTTTTTTATTTTTCTTTTCCTTGTAGCCTAGACCCTTTTTGTTGAAGCTAGCTCTTTGGCTCCCTAAGATCATGTTCAATGTGTTGGAGCCAATAGTGAATTTCTCTAGGGCTTTGGTTAAATAATCTACCTTTTCCCTTAAGGCCCTATTTTCATTCATACATGCATCACTAACATCTAAAGGCATATAATCACGTGAGCATGCATCATTTAAGCTAGAAGAAATATTATCATTTAAGCATGCATTTTCTAGTTAATTTCTAATGCCTTAATTTGATCTAGCATGCTTTTTTTTTTCTTCTTAGCTCTAAATAAATCTCTAGTTAAGCTAGACACCATGGAAACTATTTTCTTAGGAGTTAGATTTGTTACCATAGTTTCCATGTCCTCTTCTTCTTCGGATGAGGAGGATGTGGAGGCTCCCCCTTCACTTGAGCTCTCCCCATTTGAGCTTGATCCTTCATTTTCGGATGAAGAGCAATCCAAGTCATCAAAGGCCATCAAGGCCAAATTGGTGACAAAGGCATTCTCCTCATCCGATGATGAGGAGGAGGATGAGGATGGATCATCCCAAGTCCTTGCCTTGAGAGCCTTAGCCTTTCCCTTCTCCTTTGTCTTCTTCCTTCTTCTTCTTGCTCCCTTTTTCTTCTTCTTTCTTCTTCTTTCTTTTCCTTCTTCTTCCTTGCTCTTGTTTAGGAGAGGACAATTGTCCCTTATGTGCCCTCTCTCCTGGCAATTGTAGCATATGACCTTCCCCTGGTCCCTCCTTACCATATAGGCTTCGTCGGTGCTATCCATGGAGGAGGAGGAAGATGCTTCGTCATCGGAGGAGGAGGGGATTTCCATCTTCTTCTTCCCCTTATTTGCCAATAATGCTACTCCTCTTGAGGGTTGAATTTTAGGCTCCTCTTGTATTCCCTCAAGCCTAGTTTCGTGGAGTTCCATTGTTGAGAAGAACTCCTCCAAGGTGCTCACTTCTAAATTCTTTGAGATATAGAATGAGTCCACCATGGAGCTCCACTTGGAGGACCGGGGAAAGGCATCTATAGCCTTCATGAGCATGTCCCGGTTTGATAGCTTCTCACCTACACTTGTTAGCCCAATTAAAATTTCTTTAAACCTAGAGTGTAGTGAGGTTACCTTTTCTCCCTTTTCTAGCTTGATATTTGATAATTGGGAGCAGAGGAGGTCTCTTCTTGCTAGCTTAGCCTCCGAGGTACCTTCATGAAGCTCTACTAGCTTCTCCCACATCTCCTTAGCACTAGAACATTCCCCTATCCTATTGACTTCTTGTTGGGGGAGGACATTGTATAGGTGGTGCTTGGCCTTTGAATTCGCCAAATACTCCTCTCTTTGCCTCTTGCTCCACCTAGATTTCTCCAATGGCTCCCCATTCTCGTTCCTAGGCAACTCGAAACCGTTTTCCATTATTAAAAGGATTTCAAAGTCGGTTTCGAAGAATACCTCCATTCTCTTTTTCCACCAAGAGAATTCGCCATCAAACTTCGGAGGGTGGATGTTTGAGCCGGCCATTTACTTGTTGAAGTGCTCTCGCGGAGGTTAGTCCTTGAAGAGCGACCTTGCTCTGATACCACTTGTAGGGGATCGGATGGCCGGCTAGAGGGGGGGTGAATAGCCCTCGTACGTTGGACGTCGTAAATTGCTCGTCTACAAAAGATTAGCGCAAGCGGAATATACAAATACAAAGCAAAAGACAAACAATAAAACAAACGCTAACACGATGGTATAACGTGGTTCACGGCTACGCCGCTAATCCACGGTCCCCGATTCGTCCTCGGTGAATCACTCCGTTAAACCAATCCACTAAATGGTCTCTCCTTTGCACCAAGCTAGGTGGAGGTAACCTTTACAACCAAGATCACTCTTCTTACAATAGGATTGAAGTAAAAACAAGTAAGAAGAGTTTAAAGCTTGTGGGCCACTAGGAAGATCGTTTGGAGTATGAGCATTAGTCAAGGCTTACACCTCTCTTTTATAGAGGGTCGCTTTTTTCTTGCCGCCACTCGATCGCGCCTTGGCATTGCCGCCATTACTATAGCGACCTCCGAACACGTCGGATCCCGACCGTTGTAGTCCAACGGAACTCTTGGCGATCGTGATGTACCTCATCACCGATCGATGCCTCCGTAGTCGACCGCCCGGCTACGAACGCTCTGCGGCCGAAACTATTGATCCCGATCGATCCGCGCGCCAATGATCGGTGATGCAATGATCGCCCACGTATGCGCGATCGCGCCAATCTAGTCGACCATATACCGGTCGAACTCACTCGACTGAAGCGATCGGCCCGCCATGACATGGCAATGACCGGTGTGTCGAAAAACCCATCCGACACTTGGCCAAATGGCCAAGTTTCACCTAAGAGCTACCCTTCCCCGGGTTACAATCGCTCACTCTCATTTCTCGGAGTCCCTCTCCTTCGAAGTTCTCTTCGTTCTCGGCCACGTCTCTCGGCAGCATCAGGCGCACGGCTCTGCAATGCTCCTTCGCGTCTCTTGCCTCGAAGTCTACTTCCTCCGGCTTCACTCCAAGCTTCTCGTCCGACGGTCCCTCGGATGCTCCAAGCGCACGGCTTCCGCAAAGCTATCCTTCACCGACTCAAGGCACGAGTCATGAGATGTGAAACTCGCCACGGCTCCATGTGCGAATTACTAAGTCCTGCACGACTTCAACGCACATATCACATCAACATATCAAACTAACTTAAACCCTTTGCCACACCATCAAAACCATATTACGGCAAGAGATTGCCCTAACAATCCGATCTTTCTCCTTTCCCTAGCAAGGGCCTCTGTAATAGCGTCATCCATCAGGGCCTTCAGCTGTGATGGTAGAAGGGTGATGGGGCGCTCCTCCACTGCAGAGGTAGCGGGTTGTTGTACCTCTTCAAGTTGCATCTCGACGTCCAGCTCAATGTTCCCACAGACGGCGCCAACTAATGTGACGAGGAAAATCTGTTCACTCCTTTTCAATGCAGTGAAGCACTGAGGGAGATCTCAGAGGGTTCTCATAGGCCGCAATCAGTAAAGAATAAGAAGATGAAGTAGATGAAACGCAAAAACCGGTACCAGCAATCGAAACTCAGACACAAGATGTAACGTGGTTTGGAATGAGGATTCCTACTCCACAGAGGTGAGCTTTCTCACCGGGTGCAGCGCCTAAGCACTTTCACTATGAAGGTCCTCCCTTACGGAAAAGAAGTTTCCGGAGGTGGAGGAGAAAAATCTCTTACAGTGATATCACAAGACGAGAAAAAAAATAAGAGATGTAACAACAACAGATCTCTATCCTTCTTCTCCGGCGAGGTGGCTGTCGCTCTCCCTCTCCTCTTGTGCCTTCTTCTCTCTTGCTGGGTTGGAATGATTGCGGATCCCCTTCCTCTTCTTTCTTCCTCCCTTTTATCTTCCTCTTTTCCTCCATCGTGACATCGTGGGTTATCTCCATCGTACACGTGGTCACCCTCTCCACTTGGAGAATCATTCTGTTACAGATATGAGGAACGAAGGCTCCTTGGAATATTGTGTGGGGCCTCCTAAGCTGTTGCATAACGCCTCTTCCTCTAATTTTCGGGTAACTAGGTTAGACTATCTCCCTCAACCATCCGCTTTAGGTAAAGGTAACTTAGGTCTATGGCCCACGGGTGACCTAGCCTTAGGCCTCCTCATCAACCCGAACCAATTCCTCTTTTTCCCGTGCCAAACTTCCTTCAGATCGATCAGGCTGAGTCGACCCTTTATCCATCCCATCTGCTTCTGAGATTATCTAGCTGAATCAATTCCTGTTCCGCCCTTGGTGAAGTGCCTTCCGTCTCTCCTTTGCCGTGCCAATTGCTTCTGCTAATTCTCTTGTGCCAATTGCTTCTGCTAATTCTCCCGTGCCAATTGCTTCTGCTAATTCTCCTGTGCCAATTGCTTCGGATATTTGCGCCCGAACCATTCTTCCTTTTCTCCCTTCGCTGAGCCGAATATTTTGGCTCGGATCACGTGTTACATGCTAACCCTTCTATCTAGAGTATATAGAAAACATACCAATAGTATCATAGAGTCGTCGGAGATTCGCAGCGTTGCGAAGGCTTTTGAGCACTTAGAATTGATGAAGAAACCCTAGGTTAGGACCTCCTTTTATAGCCTTTGAGCCCCTCTTCGAGAGGAACCCTAGCCAATCATATTTGAGCACCACTCCCCTTGAAATTTGGTGATAAGCCTTGACTCCTCGAAGCTGATCCTTTGACCATCAGTCGACTGATGGCCATCATCAGTCGACTGATGGCAACATCAGTCGAGTGCTAACCTCCGGCAGTCGACTGATTGACGGCAGTCGAGTCCTCCAAGCTGGCAGTCGACTGATGCTTGCTGCAAGTCAAAGTTAGCTCAACAAAAACATAATTTCGACAGTCCTCGACCATCCAATCTCGACCTAGACCGTCTATAGGATGTCTTTGGTCGGATCTATGCTTAAGATCATCCCCGTAAAGAAAATACGACCTCACTTACGCTCACACACACACGAGATTACCTCGATACTTACTGTGTCACTTTCGCTTCCGCCCTTCCACCCGATTCCTTCGGCTCCCTCCGAAGTCACCCGAGTGTCGCCCGACCACCGCGACTTCCTTCGGGTGTCGCTAGCCTTCAGCTCTAGCTATAGCAATTTTCTGCACACTCGATTCATTTCGTGAGATAACGACATGAGCTTAACTTTGTATCATTTGCTATAATCAAAACTCAGGTTCGACTTAGGTGCCTACTGCACCTACACTAACACCTCTCCTAATTCATATCCAATGAATTTTCACCCTTTATAATGCTTCCCAAAGCATATCCTAGTGTTAAAAGTGGTTAGGGACCTTAACCGCAGCTGAACACCGGCTAAACATACCTTGTTTTCTTGAAATCAGCATTGACAGTTGACTCTCTCAGCTACCAGTCGACTGCCACCCTCATCAGTCGACTGATAACTGAAATTTTTGAATTTCAGTTATCAGAAATGGATTTTGAAAATTCATAAATAATTATACATATATCGAAAAATCTTGTAAATTCATACGTATAATACTAATGACTAATACAATAGGTGAAAAATGATAGAAAAATATTTTACCCATAAAATATCGAAATTGATATAAAATCCAAAAGTGAATAAAAACTTCAAAGTTTTAGCTCACTTTGTATCAATCTCATCAATGGTGATTGCTATCAAAAGATATACTTCACCAAGGTTTTTCAAAAGGATTTTAAAATGTTTTCAAAACCTTATTTTGGATCATATTCCTTGGGCTCAATGTACATAACTTGTACACAAGCTTTCCCAATGATCCACACTCATATAAGATGAGTTTTGGCTCACCTAGATGCAAAAACTATGCACTTTGAACTTAACTCATATCCTAGCATCTCACATGTATCTAGGGTGTATAAATACACATACATGTCAATGTAATGTGAAATGTGGGTTTTGTTCTCCCTAATCTAGGGTTTCATGTATTTTTCTAAGGCAACTCTACTTGATTCCCTTATAAATGGGACTCCAAGTCATGTCATTGTCCTTAATTCAATTTTAATCAAATTAAATGCATGAAATGATCATGGCATAATGATAGCAATAATTAAGCATGGCCAATGATCATGATATCATGACATATGATTAAATCTAAAAACACATGACATTTAATCCTTAATCCTAAACATGATCATGACATATAAATGATAAAAGTAAACATGATGTCATGGCATGTTATATGGCAAACAAAGCATGGCATATAAAAAGTATAGGTATAATAATACCTAAATTTTAATATTAGTTGTCATATTATTACTTTTCTCCCTAGTGTGCCAAAAACCCAAAATGGCACACTAACCTCTAAACCTAAATTGTGTCAATTTAATTGATTTTTCATAATTCCAAAAATGTATTGGCACATCCTAAATTCTTTTAGGATCATAAGATCAAATCTATTTTCAAGGTATCCATAGCCTTGAAAATTGTCTAAAGTGTCACCTTTACCATGGTTGAGTTAACTACCCATCCAATCAAGGTTGGCACACCCTAAACCCATCTAGCGTGAATCAATCACGCTCTTAAGAACCCAAAACCTATTTGAGCTCCTAGGGTTAATTAGGTATTCCTTAGGGATGACCTCCCTAGATACCCTCCTAATGACCCTCCTAGGCTTGTTAGCCTTGGTCATTTGGGTCTTACCTAGGTTGACTCTAGGAGTAACTCCCCTTGCAACCTTCTTAGTGGCCACCCTAGGTTTCCTTGAAACCCTAGCCACTAGGCACAAACCTTGGTCAACCTTAGGGATGACTTCCCTATTGACCTTGGTCTTCCTAGACCTAGTTTGTGTTCCATGATCAAATAGAATACTATGATAAGTCACCTTAGGCTTAGGTTTGTGACCCAAACCTTTCTTGCCCTTGGTTGACTTTTGTCTTTTAGGTCCTAGATGTTGATTTTGAGATCTTGACCCTTGACTTTGACCATTAGACCCTTGAAATTGATTTTGTATCTTATTTAGGGTCTTTTCTAATTTCTCAAGCCTTGATCTCAAGGCTTGGTTTCTAATTCTAATTGCCCAATTTTAGAATTTTAATTTAATCCTTGGGCATGGTTCTTTCTAGGCATATGCCTAGTCCATTTAGGGTTGAGACATAGATGCTCTTGTACCTTTCTAATGATCTCCCTAGGTAGAATTTGTCTAGAATTGTTTGACCTAGGGTTGTCCTTAGGTAAAATATTTCTAGGGACATTAGTCTCAAATTTCTCCTTCTTCCTAAGGTTGACTTTCTTAGCTCCTAAGCAATATTCTCTATTTCTAACATGCTCTTTTTGATAAATAGCAAGATTGCTAAAATTATTTCTAGCATGCTTTTTGACATTATTTGAATAAGGAGCTTTATTTAAAAATACCTTAGGGTTAGCTTTGGAAGCTCCCCCTACTTGTGGTGCTTCTTCTTGGCCCTTTTTCTTCCCCCTTGGGCATTGACTCTGGTAATGTCCTAGTAGCCGGCATTTGAAGCAAATGACTTGCTCCTTGCTTTTGATAGTTGGGGGACCGGCTTCTTTGACCTTTGGAGCAGGTGAAGACTTCTTAACTCTTTTCGGACACTTACTCTTGTAGTATCCGAATTCCCTACACTCAAAGCATATTATATGTTTTTTATTTAAAACCAAATTGCTTGAGTTACCTAGTTCGGTGGTGAGGATCAGAGTGGGTTCCTCATCCCTCCCGGAGGTTGAGGCTTCTCCTTGATCTTGCTCTGGCTCTGGTGTGGAAATTCTTTCCTCCCCCTCAATCCTAGAGGTGGAGGTTTCTTCTACTTCTTCCACCTCCTCTTCCACCGATCCAGAAGTTGACTCCTCTTCAACTTTCGACTCTTCACTTGCTCGTGAGGATGATGAACTCTCTTCATCCTCTTCCTTATCTTCTTCTACTTGTGCCAAGTGGGGCTTCTCATTGAACTTGGCCAATTTGTCTCATAGCTCCTTGGCGTCAAGATATTCACCTAGCCTACACAAAACATCATTAGGTATCAAATCTTCTAAAAGTTTTGTTACCTTGGCTTCGGTCTTGAATTTTTGTCGTTGCTCTTGGGTTCATTTCTTCAACTTGAGGACTTGTTGATAGCTGCATTTTTTATTGCGCCATTTTTACTTGTTGATTAGATCTTTTAGGCTCTTTGATGGGATAATTATTGTTATTCGGGATGTTTTTACATATTGAGCCTATTTGCGATTAATTGCATTAATTCCTATAATTTCAGTATTTTTCATGAATTTCATGTGATTTTGTAGGAAACATATAATGAGGATCTAATTGGAGCAATCGCAGCCGTCGATCCGGATTAGATCTGAGCATTATGGACCGTCCAATGAATATAGCTGATTTTAAGCCATCTATTCAGATCTGGAGAGATCCCGTCCATACATTTTGATCTGAACATCTGAGCCCTTCCTCCAGATTTGACCGATCGTAATTATCCTTTCAGATGGATCAGATCCGTTCATTTGAAATCAGACTGATCACAACCGTTGGATCACAGCCTGCTTAGGAGATTAATTGGATTCATTTAACCTAGCTATATTTGGGCGGCTGAGATCAGAACTGGCACAATCGGACGGCTGAGAAAATTGGAGATAAAATCCAACTTCTTCCCAGCTGCGGCAGATCGCGCGACAGAACACGAGCGGCGTCTTCTTCCTCTCGTGAGCACGGCGACCGGCGATTACACGAGTGATCGACGATAGGCCGACAGTATTCCGGCGAGTTTCCCTCCGACAGCTGGTGGTGATCCCATCCGATCCTTGGCGGCAGATCTAGATGTCGTGATTCGGGCAGCTGATCCAAAGCGAGGCGAGGTGGGATTCCGGCGAGTTCTTCCTTCACCGGCATTCTCCTTCATTCCGACGACTGGGATAGGCCGTTCCAGATTCACCGGAGTCACCCACAGGTTGTGCCGATTGGACAACCCCATCTTCACCGCCGGTGAAGAGTTCCATTTCACTGTCCGGTGAAGTCAGATTCGCCGGAGCAGTGATCGCGTTCCTCCGTCTGTCCGTCCTTCCTGTTGCGCCGATCGGGGCAGCTTCGCATTCACCGCTGGAGTGGTTGTTCGGTTTGTTGTGATCGCCATGTGGTTACCGGTTGTAGTTTATTTGGATTACTGAGTGTGCTTGTGTTAAACACTCGGGATTTCGTGTTAATTACATTCTGTGTTTTATTCCAGTGCAATTATGCAATTGTTAGTAGTTGATTATGTTTGTTTCGGTTAATTGTTGGTTTGTTTACATGCAATGTTATTTCTATCGGTTTGTTATGCTTAGTTGTTTAATTCTGTTCATTGTGCATTTTTATTAGACTTAATATTGGCGTTCGTTATTTAGTTGTAGGTTAGTTTAATTTCTTGTTGTTGATGTACTAACCCCATCCATTAAAATTGTCCAATCAATGCATCGTATAGTGAAAGTATGGTGTTTTGGTTGGAGTGCTTTCATTATTAGGTTAGATTTCCTTTACATTCGACTAGTTGTCGTATAGTGACAGTGCGGTGCCTGGTTGAATTGCTTTCGTTTATTGCATTTCATTTATTGTAGTTTTCAGTGGATGTTTGATCACTGTGTCGTATAGTGACAGTGCGGTGCATGGTTGAATTGTTCACCTTTGTTTGATCGATTAGTATAGTAGTGATGCGGTGCTTGGTCGCTTTCTTTTACATCTGTTAGTTTAGTTTTTAGTATTGTTTGACTCACATGTCGATATAGTAGCTGATCACGGTGCATGGTTGAATTGTTCACATTTGTTTGATCATTGTACCGTATAGTGACAGTGCGGTGCGTGATCACTTACTTTTGCACATTATGATAGTTGTTTGTTACTTGTTATTTGGTAGTTAGATTTGTTCTTTGTATATTTAATTCTCATGTTTGCTTTGGATTTTGCATTTTAATTGTTTTGATAATTGTAAAAAAACCCCAGTGTTTACTTCTGTTTAAAAACAAACGTCCAGCCATTAGGTTCGTTGGGAGACGATCCGAGTCAGTCCTATACTGCATTAGTGTAGTTAGGGGGTTCGGTAAATAATTTGGGAACGATATCATGACATAATAACCGTCATATCAAATTTTTATTGCGTCATTTTTACTTGTTGATTAGATCTTTTAGGCTCTTTGATGGGATAATTATTGTTATTCGGGATGTTTTTACATATTGAGCCTATTTATGATTAATTGCATTAATTCCTATAATTTCAGTATTTTTCATGAATTTCATGTGATTTTGTAGGAAACATATAATGAGGATCTAATTGGAGCAATCGCAGCCGTCGATCCAGATCAGATCTGAGCATTATGGATTGTCCAATGAATATAGCTGATTTTAAGCCATCTATTCAGATCTGGAGAGATCCCGTCCGTACATTTCGATCTGAACATCTGAGCCCTTCCTCCAGATTCGATCGATCATAATTATCCTTTCAGATGGATCAGATCCGTTCATTTGAAATCAGACTGATCATAACCGTTGGATCACAGCCTGCTTAGGAGATTAATTGGATTCATTTAACCTAGCTATATTTGGGCGGTTGAGATCAGAACTGGCACAATCGGACGGCTGAGAAAATTGGAGATAAAATCCAACTTCTACCCGCCCGGATCGCGCTGACGAGAACAGCGCGTCTTCTTCCTCTCACTGGCCGGCGGGCGACTACGAGTGATCGATGACAGGTCGGCAATATTCCGGCGAGTTTCCCTCCGACAGCTGGTGGCGATCCCATCCGATCCTTGGCGACAGATCTAGATGTCGTGATTCGGGCAGCTGATCCAAAGCGAGGCGAGGTGGGATTCCGACGAGTTCATCCTTCACTGGCATTCTCCTTCATTCCGGCGACTGGGATAGGTCATTCCAGATTCACCGGAGTCACCCACAGGTTGTGTCGATTGGACAGCCCCATATTCACTGCTGGTGAAGAGTTCCATTTCACTGTTCGGTGAAGTCAGATTCGCCGGAGCAGTGATCGCGTTCCTCCGTCTGTCCGTCCTTCCTGTTGCGTCGATCGGGGCAGCTTCGCATTCACCGCTGGAGTGGCTGTTCGGTTTGTTGTGACCGCCGTGTGGTTACCGGTTGTAGTTTATTTGGATTACTGAGTGTGTTTGTGTTAAACACTCGGGATTTCGTGTTAATTACATTCTGCGTTTTATTCCAGTGCAATTATGCAATTGTTAGTAGTTGATTATGTTTGTTTCGGTTAATTGTTGGTTTGTTTACATGCAATGTTATTTCTATCGGTTTGTTATGCTTAGTTGTTTAATTCTGTTCATTGTGCATTTTTATTAGACTTAATATTGGCGTTCATTATTTAGTTGTAGGTTAGTTTAATTTCTTGTTGCTGATGTACTAACCCCATCCATTAAAATTGTCCAATCAATGCATCGTATAGTGACAGTATGGTGTTTTGGTTGGAGTGCTTTCATTATTAGGTTAGATTTCCTTTACATTCGACCAGTTGTCGTATAGTGACAGTGCAGTGCCTGGTTTAATTGCTTTCGTTTATTGCATTTCGTTTATTGTAGTTTTCAGTGGTTGTTTGATCACTGTTCCGTATAGTGACAGTGCGGTGCATGGTTGAATTGTTCACCTTTGTTTGATCAGTGTACCGTATAGTGACAGTGCGGTGCTTGGTCGCTTTCTTTTTTGTCTGTTAGTTTAGTTTTAGTATTGTTTGACTCATGCGTAGTAGTATAGTGTCACGGTGCATGGTTGAATTGTTCACATTTGTTTGATCATTGTACCGTATAGTGACAGTGCGGTGCGTGATCACTTACTTTTGCGCATTAGGATAGTTGTTTGTTACTTGTTATTTGGTAGTTAGATTTGCTCTTTGTATATTTAATTCTCATGTTTTCTTTGGATTTTGCATTTTAATTGTTTTGATAATTGTAAAAAAAAACCCAGTGTTTACTTCTATTTAAAAACAAACGTCCAGCCATTAGGTTCGTTGGGAGACGATCCGAGTCAGTCCTATACTGCATTAGTGTAGTTAGGGGGTTCGGTAAATAATTTGGGAACGGTATCACGACATAATAACCGTCATATCAAATTTTGGCGCCGTTGTCGGGGAACCTTTTTATAATGGTGTTCGTTTGTCTTTAAACTGTAGTAGTTTGTTTTGTTTTGTTTGCTTTTGTTATTTGTGTCTTTCCTATTATTTCTATCTTTTCTATCTGTACTCATTGTGTTGTTTGTTTTGAAAATGACCAGGTCTTCAGGCGATAAACTCTTTGAGCTGGATCCGAAGATTGATAGGACTTTTCACGCCATGAGAGCATAGGCGTGTCAGGTGATGCTTCGATTACTGATCCATCGAGTTCTGAGATAGTCATGGCAGATAACAACAGGACTCTGAAGGAGCTTGCAGCCCCTGATGCGACATACCAGTATTCTTGCATTAGCTACCCAGCTTTAGAGGAGGATTTTGAGCTCAGATCGGGTACAGTTCATTTGCTTCCTAAGTTTCATGGATTGTCTGGTGAAGATCCCAACAGGCACTTGCACGAGTTCCATGTGGTATGCTCTACTATGAAGCCACAGGGCATTTCAGAGGAAGATATAAAATTGAGAGCTTTTCCATTTTCATTGGCTGGAGCATCTAAGGATTGGTTATACTATCTTCCACCTGGATGTATCAACAGTTGTCTTGAATTGAAGAAGGCATTCTTGGAAAAGTTCTTCCCAGCATTCAGAACTGCTACCATCAGGAAAAGCATCTGCAGTATCCGGTGATCTCTTGGAGAGGCGTTGTATGAAATCTTGGGAGAGATTCAAGAAACTATGTTCCAGTTGCCCCCAGCATCAGATCAGTGACCAATTGCTTGTTCAGTACTTCTACGAGGGACTGCTTCCCATTGACAGGAGTATGATAGATGCAGCTAGTGGAGGGGCATTAGTGAACAAGACTCCTAGTGAGGCCAGAGAACTTATTGCAAATATGGCAGAGAACTCACAACAGTTTGGGAGCAGAGCTATAGTGACTAGAGGGGTGAGTGAGGCTCACCTGGCTTATACTGATCAGGCGGAGATGAAGAATTCTATATAGGAGCTCACATCCTTAGGCAATTGGCACTAAACCAGGCAAGCCAATCTTCTATAGTGCCTATGCAGCCTATGAGAGTTTGTGGTATTTGTTCGAGTCCAGAGCATCCTTTTGATTCATGTCCTTCACTCCAGTAAGATGAAATAGTAGCGCCGGCTAATCAGTTTCCTTCCAGACCTCAATATCAGCCTCCATATCAGCATCAACAGCATAAGTATCAACCTCAGTATCAGCAACAACATTCCAGATATGATTCGATGTCTGCCACTTATAATCCAGGATGGAGAGATCATCCAAATCTGAGGTATGGGAATTCATTTTATCATCAGTCATTTCAGCCAGGACCAGCATTTCAGAGACCCCTAGCCATCCAGAGTAACCCAGTACAGGTCAGACCTTCTATTCGGCCAGTTAGAGCTGAGTCTTCCAGTTCGAGTTCAAATTCAAAGATGGAGGATTTTGAGTGCGGTACAGCAGATTTGGCCGAGAAGGCGGATGCATCTATTGAACATAGAGCGGCTAGCGACTTGCATCTAACATTAACATTTGCGATCCGCGAGGATCTAGTCAGCTACCATCTCAGACCATCCCGAATCCTAAAGGGAACATCAGTTTGATTACACTGCGGAGTGGTAGAGTTACTTCAGACCTCCAGGCTTCAGACCCTGTACCAGATCCAGTTGCTTATTTGAGTAGTTCATAGTAGTGCAGAGCAGAGCAGGATCCACAGCTGCGATGATCAGAGTCGCCAGTTCCATTACCTTTCCCTCAGAGGCCAGTACAGGCTAGGAAGGGGGTTAGTGAAGAAAAGGCTAGGGAATTTCAGGAGCTTGTGGATTTGTTCAGTAAGGTGGAAGTTAATGTCCCTTTATTGACAATGATCGAGCAGATTCCCAAGTATGCCAAATTTCTGAAAGAATTGTGTGTGCATAAGAAGAAGCTGAAAGGAAATGAGTTAATCAGAGTTGGAAAAAATGTTTCAGCACTTATTCAGCCTTTGCCCCAGAAGTGCGAGGATCCAGGAGTGTTCACTGTACCTTGTGTGATTAGGAGCCATGTGTTCGAGGATGCTATGCTAGATCTAGGAGCTTCCATTAATGTGATGCCAAGGTCAGTTTTTTGTTCACTAGGTTGTGTAGTTATTGATTATTAACGCGGTCGGACTCACCCAGCTGGGGTGATTGAGGATGTGTTGGTTAAGGTGAGAGAGCTGATAATTCCTGCAAATTTCTACATTCTTGACATGGAGGGTGATTCACAGAGTAGTAGAGCTCCGCTTATTCTGGGCAGGCCTTCCCTCAAGACTGCCAAGACCAAGATTGATGTGCATGTAGGTACACTTTCCATGGAGGTAGGAGATACTGTAGTTCAGTTCATGATTTTAGACGCGATGAAGCACCCGACGGAAGATCATTCTATACTCAGCATGGACTTAGAGGATGAGCTGGATTGCATGGATTTCATTTTTGAGTCTGTTTTTCAGTTGGATATCTCTATACCTTCTGTTCTTTGTAGTGATTTCAGTGATTCTGATGATTCTGGTGTAGATGCTATTTTGTTAGGACCTATTTGTGGGCCCTTTGATTTTGACAGGGACATGGAATGTGTAGGGACTTGCGATCTTCAGGCAACGGCCCAGGAATCACTTCCATCAGAATTGCAACCACAGCAGCTTGAATTGAAACCTCTTCCCGAGCATTTGAAGTATGTGTATTTGGATAAGGACGAGCGACGGCCCGTTATTGTGCGAGATCTAGATCGGATCGAGTCTGATTAGTAGATCTTATGAGGCAGCACAGGAAAGCGATTGGGTGGACGCTGGCAGATATCCCGGGTATCAGTCCTTCGATCTGTATGCACAGGATTCACTTGGAAGAGGATGTAAAACCAGTTATACAACCACAACGATGACTTAACCCACTGATTCTTGAGGTAGTAAAAAAAGAGGTGACGAGGCTTCTACAGGTTGGTATCATCTATCCTATTTCAGACAGCAAATGGGTAAGCCCTGTTCAGGTGGTTCCGAAGAAGTCTGGTATTACAATGGTTGTTAATGCAGATAATGAACTAATTCTCACCAGAGTGCAGAACTCTTGGAGAGTTTGTGTGGACTACAGAAAGCTGAATCAGGCCAGCATGAAAGACCACTACCCCCTACCTTTTATTGATCAGATACTCGAGAGGTTGGCGGGCAAGTCACACTATTGCTTCCTAGATGGTTACACTGGGTATTTCCAGATCTGTATTGCTCCAGAGGATCAGGAGAAGACCACTTTCACTTGCCCTTTCGGGACGTATGCCTATCGACGCATGCCTTTCGGACTTTGCAATGCTCCCGGGACATTCCAGCGATGTATGGTAAGTATTTTTGGTGATTTATTAGAGCATTGCATGGAGGTGTTTATGGATGATTTTTCTGTGTACGGTTCTTCTTTTGATTCATGTCTAGATAGTTTGTCGAGAGTTTTATGGAGATGCATTGATACGGATTTGGTTTTGAATTTCGAGAAATGTCATTTCATGGTAGGGCATGGGATAGTCCTAGGTCATATTATCTCTGTGCATGGTATAGAAGTAGATCCTGCTAAAATTCATGTTATTTCTGCTCTATCTTACCCCGCTTCTGTGTGGGAAGTTCGTGCTTTTCTTGGACATGCAGGTTTCTACAGATGTTTCATCAGAGATTTCAGCCAGATTGCCTTACCTTTGACTAACTTATTACAAAAGGAGGTGGTATTTCAGTTTGATCAGAGGTGCAAGGATTCATTCAACCAGCTGAAGAAAGCTTTGATATCAACACCGATCTTGAGACCACCAGATTGGACTCTGTCGTTCGAGTTGATGTGTGATGCCTCGAACTATGCGGTAGGAGTTGTCTTGGCGCAGAGAGTAGACAGAGCGTCTCATGTGATCTGCTACGCCTCGAGGACATTGGATGTTGCACAATCCAACTACACCACCACAGAAAAAGAGCTTTTAGCTATTGTTTTTGCTTTAGATAAATTCAGATCTTATTTGCTATGTTCTCATGTGGTTGTTTCTTCTGATCATGCAGCTTTGAAATTCCTCCTGAAGAAGCCTGATGAAAAACCGAGACTGATTAGATGGATGCTTCTGCTTCAAGAATTCGACGTAGAGATACGCGATAGGAGCGGGAGGGAGAACCTGGTAGCAGACCATCTGAGCAGGATAGTGACGGAGATCGAGTCCACCCCCATAGCAGATTCTTTTCTAGATGAGCAGCTTTTTCACCTGCAGGGTAATACACCATGGTATGCAGATATTGCTAACTATTTAGTTGCCCGTGTCGTACCTTCATTTTTTTCTCATGCACAAGTCCAGAAATTGAAAAGTGATGCCAAGTATTATGTATGGGATGATCCTTACCTTTGAAAGTTTTGTAGT
Organism: Wurfbainia villosa; assembly: GCA_025175895.1. Taxonomy (NCBI): domain Eukaryota; kingdom Viridiplantae; phylum Streptophyta; class Magnoliopsida; order Zingiberales; family Zingiberaceae; genus Wurfbainia; species Wurfbainia villosa. Next base: position 42,390,907 of record CM046006.1, read on the forward strand.
GATCAGATTATTAAGAGATGTGTTCCTGACTATGAATTTCATTCCATACTTACTTTTTGTCATTCTCTGGCTTGTGGGGGCATTTTGGACCCCAAAGGACTGCTAGGAAAGTTTTAGAGTCTGGTTTGTACTGGCCCACCTTATTTCATGATGCCTATGAATTTTATAAAGCCTGTGAGAGATGTCAATGAACAGGAAACATAGGACGTAGACATGAAATGCCTCAACAACCTTTATTATTCTGTGAGATTTTTGACGTTTGGGGTATTGATTTTATGGGTCCTTTTCCTGTATCTTTTGGATTTTCTTATATTCTTTTGGTTGTTGATTATGTTTCCAAATGGGTGGAGGCCATCCCCACCAGAACTGACGATTCTCCAGTTGTTGTGAATTTTGTTAGGTCTCACATATTTTGCAGATTTGGAGTACCCAGGGCGATCATCAGCGATCAAGGGTCTCACTTTTGCAACAGACACATGAAAGCCATGCTAAGCAGGTACGGGGTTTTTCATAAGATTTCTACTCCTTATCACCCTCAAACGAATGGGCAGGCTGAAGTGTCAAACAGAGAGATCAAATCTATACTGGAGAAGACAGTGGGGCCAGACAGAAAAGATTGGAGCAAAAGGTTAGAGGACGCTCTGTGGGCCTACAGGACTGCCTATAAGACTCCCATAGGCATGTCCCCTTACAGATTAGTTTATGGCAAAGCATGTCATTTGCCGGTGGAGATTGAGCATAGGGCTTACTGGGCAGTGAAAGCTTGCAACATGGATGCTTACAGAGCTGGGAGAGAGAGAAAACTCCAACTTCAGGAACTTGAAGAGATACGGTTAGAAGCATATAAGAACTCTCGCATTTACAAGGAGAAGACTAGAAATTATTTCAGAGGATTATTAGGAAAGAGTTCCATATTGGCGACAAAGTTTTAGTGTATCAGTCTCGTCTCAAGTTGATTGGAGGTAAGTTGAGATCCAAGTGGGACGGTCCTTTTTGTGTTACTAATGTGTTTCCCTATGGTGTTGTAGAGGTGCAGAAACTTTCTTCAGGGAATACCTACAGAGTGAATGGACACTGTCTCAAGATATTTCACGAAGGGGCGAGAGAAACTATAGTAGAGGACTTGGACCTTAAGGATGCTTCTTCTCCGACATGACAGGGGAGTGTGTTCTTTTGTTTATTGTATTTTCTTCCTTCCTCTCATGTTCGGAAATAACTGGTTGTTAGTTGTGTGGTATTTGCCTGTTTGCCTAGGTTGTTTAGTTGTTTTCGTTGAGTCAAATAATTTTCCCTATGCATACCTTAGTATTATTTCAGAGGTGGTAAAAATTAGTTATGTTTGATCATTAAATTGTGGATTTTTGTGTATGATAGGAGACTTCACTTGCATGCAGTCACTTGTTATGATGGTGAACTTTTTATTGATAGACCAAGCTTGATTTTTATTCACCTAGTGAGGTAGTAAGCCATTTCAATCATTTACCCACTTTAGTGTGATACACGTGTGATACTTGTTACTCTAGAACTTGCTTTGAGTCTTTTAAAAACTGCATGAATATGATGAAGGATTTCACTCTTGATTCTTTTCCTTACTTGAATTGCTTGTTTAATCCACTTGATACTTTCATGTTGTCGTACTTGTCATTCCTATTCATTTATTTCCCATTGTCTTGTGGATTACCTCTACCCATATCTTTTATTTACATGTTGGAAGAATAACTTGATAAGTTGCATTGTTCGAGACGGGAAAAATTCTTAAGTGTGGGGGAGGAGATTATTGTTGGGTAGTTGTGAATTGGATACAGAATTTGACTTGGATCTAATTGGAAATCTATTTAGAGATTGCTTGATTTGCTAAGTCATGCAGTTCCAGAATCTTGGCGCTAGAAGTAGGTATTAAAATGTTGGTCAGTTGGGAATTTGAAAAAAGAAAAAACAATATTCAAGGAAGGAAGCAGAAGCATTGGATGTAGGACTGTTGTTAACTTCATCTGCATGAAATCTTTCTGTCATCAGCTCTATGAGGAAGATCTTGTCACTTGCTGAACTTGCCAATGAAAACATAACTATATGTCCTGTGCTAGAGCCAATGTTTGCTTACTGTGATGTAGGAAGACATTGGGCTTCTTATAATGGGTTTGCTTTAATGGTCTTATGTGACATAGCTCATTCAAGGGAAAACTCAGATAATGAAATGCTTATTCTGGCTTCTATAATCCGACACCTGGAAAGCCTTTAGGCCACAGTTTAATCAGTTGAGCTACAAGAATCAACTTGGAATGACTCACTTCAAAATTCCATTGAGGATTGCCTATTGGAAATTATACAAGGAAGTGGGAACATAGGTGTGGTCTTGGTTCTAAATGGAGATAAGAAGGTACTTGATGCCAATGATAGGGCCAAGATGGAAACAAAGATCCACATTGATGTCGTGAGGATGCACATGCAATCAAATTATGCTAGTAACAGCAGCCACGTGTGAAAAAAAAAATGGTGGATGCTAGTATGCTGTCAAAGGATGGAAGAAGGAAAAAAAATTCTGATAAGTACTTTAACGTGTTGGAGCAGTATCTACTTCCATGAAATCCCTCCTAACTGTGATTATCTATGGACATGGGATAATTATGTCATGTGCCAAATCAGAGATCCTGAGAGAAGATATCATGGTTTTTAATGAAGTTAGAACAAGCAAGAAAAAAATGGAGAATACCAAGGTGAAACTGTTCTGAATCTGAAAATCTAGCTCACTTCCAGTTACTCATCTAACAGAAACATCCAAATTGAAAAGAAAAAAATCTGATAAGAATGATAGATGGAGTCTGGGTTTAGAAACTGTACAGGTATCAGAAAAAGAAGGCTTGGAAGAAGAGAGGAAAGTGGTATCACTTGGAAACTGTCCACAACATTAGCTTCAAATAAGAGCAAAGCTACCCCTTCACAGCCAACTGGACAGCAACAATTTCAACATCCCAACAATTCTCAATTCGTGCAGCACCTGCCATTGTAGAGATAACTTGCAAGTTCACTTCATTAAAACCTGCAGAATGTCAAGGAATTGTAACCTTCAAGAAGATGCACATGCAAGCTTAGAGGAGCTAGATACAATCTGAACAAAATGCGATGATCAATGTCGTTCACAAACCTTGAAGCAATTGTTGTAAAACAAATGGAAGACCCTAAGAATTTTCTAACTGTCCATCCAACATCTCAAGTGCTAAGCCTTGACCACATCCTGGTGATCTTGTTAAACGTGTTCTTAATTTTTTCTGCACAGAGTGTTGCTCTACTTTGCTTAGCAGCTGGTTATCAGAAAAGTGTATCCATTGTAGAGATGCTAAAAGGAATTGTGGAAGATGATAGCAATAGGAATTCTGCTAAACAATACCTAGCATTGCTATGTCTTGGAGAAATTGGAAGATGATAGATTCTGCACATAGAGGTAGAGGTGCTCTAGATTAGGCTGAATGGGAGAATCAAATCTGGGTATACGAACTTATCAAGAAACATATGGAAGCACTTCATGAAATTTAACCTCATCCTTTGCAGGTCTTGGTTCATTCCATTTCAACATGTTTGGCACTACAGTGCCATCTGAGCATGCTTCTGTAGCTCCTATTTTTGACGACCATTTGGATGGTGATGCCCACTACATTTAATTAAATTTTCACATGGAATGAACTCTGGCCATGTTTCTGGAAGAAGGGGGCTTGGTGATAGCCGTTGGACTGATGATGGCCAACCTCAAGTAGGGAGTCATGCTTCTGCAATTGATCAGGCAGTAGAAGACCAATTTTTAACTTATATGCATGCAACAATGTCTGCCATTAAACCTCAAACTAAAGAAAAGCTTGTGGATGAAAACTCAGCTAATCAACAATTACCAACACTGCCTGTTATTGTCCAAGCAGATGAAGCAATTGAACTTACAACTGCACCGACTAACAACCAATTTCAAGTTCGTGGAGATGAAATAGTGGCTGTCCAACAAGCTGCCACTATGGAGGATATGCATCGAGGGGCATCTGAAATGAGGAAGCAAACTCTTGATAACCTGAATGTCATAGATAATACTCAAATCAATCTTGAAGTTGAATCTATTCCTATAATTGCAAGGACGGATACTATACCTGAAATTGATTCCTCTTTCTTGCCAATTATGAATAGTCCACTTTGAATTGACACCAAAATACTTGATAATATTCAAGCTACAGAAGTCTACAATGAAGTTCAGAATCAGAACATTAATCTATTGCCAAATCATACAAGTTGCTTCTAGATAGTAATGAGGTTTTCAGTGTAAATGCAATTGATCCTACATTTCTTGAGGCACTTCCAGAGGATCCACGTGATGAAGTTCTAGCTTCACGGCAAGCTACAAATTATGGCCCACCACCACCTATTGAGAAAAAATGTATAAATCTTGAATTTTTAGCTGTTCTTCCTCCAGATATTCAAGCTGAAGTTATGGCACAACAACGAGCACAACCAAACTTATAATTCTTGTAGGCAATGCCTGAACCAGTTGTATCGGAAGTTGTATGCTGTTGAGAGCTATTCCATTGGATTGTTATTAAAATATCTTCCTCCACACACCACTCCTAATTGCAACTAATCAGGTTTATTCTTCCAATTCTTCTATTGTTGCTTATTCATTATATCTTGATCTTCTGGTATGTTTCTTTTGCAGTCTACATCTGATCTTGTTTTGATATTCGATAAATCCTTTTGATTCATGTATGGAATATATTGATAGCGGTGGAGAAGTAGATGATAAGCAAGCATATGGTAGGACAAGATTACATGATGTTTTGATGGTACCCCACTCCTACGATCATTATGTGAGCATGAGTGCATATATCCATTTGGGAGGTTTTGTATCAAACTTGGTTTATTTGATTTGACTGTAAACCATCATACATGTTGACTGTTGTAGGAGTCGGATCTTTTGAATACCCTAGATCCTGATGAATTTGGTGATCCTAAGTAACTTATTTTTTCTGTCTCTGAAATATTGATCTAGGTATTACTAGGGGAATGAGTTAGGGAGTTAGTGTGTCTTTGTTTTTGTTATTGCACGGGACGCGCACTTGTCCCTTCTTATCCCTAGGAGGTTCAAAGCCTTCTACGATGATAAATCAATCCTTTATGTCCATCATCAAGAATGTTTCCATTCTTGCTCTCCACGCCGAAAAGTCTTCTCGATCATATGGTGGTGGAGTGTTGATGTCCCATCCAAGATTGTCTTGGAATTCCATCTTCACCCTTTAGCGTGCTCCCTTAGTTGTTAAACCTTGAAGAGTGACCTGGCTCTGATACCACTTGTAGGGGATCGTTGAAATGCTAGACGGGGGTGAATAGCGTCGTGCTATGCATCGATGGAATACGTTCGTGTTGGTCTACAAACTTCGTTAGCGCAGCGGAATATAGATAAAAATAACAATAACGAAATAGACAATCACATGAACACAAGAATATAATGTGGTTCGGAACCGAACGATTCTTACTCCACGGATTGAGCTCTAAAGAGCTCTAGTGATGCACACGCACTCACTAATCACAAATAACTCCTTCTCGACATAAGTCGGAGGTGGAGAAGCCCCGTACAATAGATTACAACAATAATACAATGAAAATACAAGCAAATACACTAAAATACAAGTAAAAAAAACTTTATACCGAGCTTTTGAATGCTTGCTTGCTAGGCTGATCGAGTAGCACTTGGAGACCCTGAATTGCAGTAGCAACTCGCCCCAAATCGCCTCAAAGAACCATAGCTTTTTCCTCCTTCACGAGCTCCATTTAAAGCTTCAACCTGCGCTGGAAAAAGTCGATCAGTCGACTGCTCGGGACCATCAGTTGACTATTGCCACTGTTGTCGTGAGACAACGGCTAGATCCACACTGGAAAAATCCAACGGATCCATCATCAGTCGACTGATTGTGACCATCGACCTCGATCAAGCCATACTCATTTGTTGACCGCCGGTCAAGTGAGACTCTATTGCGGCCGCAAAACACGAGCATCAGATCGATCACAAGATCAATCGATCGCTGACCAATCATCGATCATTGCCCTCCTCTGGCAATCAACTGCTAAGTCAATTCCTACAGTCAAACCCTAGTTGACTCATGCCAGTCGACTGTCATATGGCACCAGTCGACTGGCACACCTCAAACATGAGGTTTTAACCTCAACCATGAGGTTTAACTCAAGTATGGTGCCCCCATACTTGCTAGACCACCCTTAGCCTAGACTTAAGCCTTCTAGCCACCTCCATCAACTTCACGCCTCTCGGATCTCTCCAAGTCATCCATGACTTGCTCATCCACTGCGCTAGCCTTCAGGTGCTTCCATCGGCTATGTTATGCTAACGGTGTCTACACCGCCAAGGCACATTGGACTTACGCCGCCAAGACTCCGCTTAGACTTTATGCCATCAACCATTGGACTTATGCTGCCAAGACTTCACCCTTGGACTTTACACCGCCAATATTCCCCTTGGACTTCTCAAATGCCAAGACTCAAGCTTGGACTTTCCCTTGCCAACCCATGTTGGACTTTCCATGCCAAGACCCATGCTTGGACTTTTCCTTGCCAAGACCCATGCTTGGACTTTACATGCCAAGTACTCAAGACTTGGACTTTCCCATGACAATTACATTGTCATATGTTTTTGTCGAACATCAAAACATCTCTCGAGTCAAGCTCGAGTCCTGGTCAATCGTGACCTGGGCCGATTGCACCAACATTCTCCACCATGGAGTTACATGAAACAAGGCTTGAAGGAATAAGTGAAGAACCAAGCATCAAGCCATCAAGGGGAGTGGCACTAATGGCCAACAATGGGAAGAAGAAGAAGGAGACTCCCTCCTCATCCGATGAAGACTCCTCCTCCTCCTCCATGGATAACATAGAAGAAGCCTACATGGTAGGGAAGGTAAGACGTGCGCTAAAAAATTTTAAATTTAACAAATCTAATGATAGGAGGAGAAGGCCAAGGAGGAAGATAATTTGCTACAATTGCCAAGGATATGGACATATAAGAGATGATTGTCCCCTCTTGAACAAGAGCAAAGAAGAAAGGAGGAGAAAAGAAGAAAAGAAGAAGGGGAGCAAGAAGAAGGAAGAAGGAAGAAGAGAAGAAAGTCAAGGAGAAAGGGAAGGCAAAGGCACACAAGGTCACATGGGATGATCCTTCATCCTCATCCGAAGAAGAAGCGGCCTTCACAAATCTTGCTCTTATGAGGATAGATGATTTGGACTCCACCTCTTCTGAGGAAGAAGAAAGAAGCACTAGCGAGGAGGAGAGCTCAAGTGAAGGGGGAGCGTCCACATCTTCATCCTCATCATCGGAAGGGGATTTGGTAAGTGAGGTAACAAATCTCCCTCCCAAGAAAATTATGTCTATGATTTCTAGCTTAACTAAGGAATTATTTAGGGCTAAAAAGGAAAACAAAAGCATGAAAAATGAAATTAAGGCCCTAGAAGAAAAGCTAGAAAATGTTGGGGGATCGGAACGGCCGGCTAGAGGGGGGTGAATAGCCCTCAATTGATGTATGTCGGATTTTGTTTGTCTACAAAACGTTAGCGCAAGCGGAATATGCAAATATAAATAAAGACAAAGCAAAAGATAAACAAACAATACAAACACCAAGATGTAACGTGGTTCACGGCTACGCCGCTAATCCACGGTCCAATTCGTCCAAGGTGAATCACTCCTCCAAAGCCAATCACTATTGGTCTCTCCTTTGCACCAAGCTAGGTGGAGGTAACCTTTACAATCAAGATCACTCTTCTTACAATAAGATTGAAGTAAAAGCAAGTAAGAAGAGTAGGGAATCGTGTATGGCACTTTAGGAGAAGTTTAGAGCTCAAGCATTGGCCTCCCAAAGCTCCATCCTCTTCCTTTTTATAGAGGAAGAGGGTTTCTTCCCGTTGACACAGGAGCAGTCGACTGATGCCCTCGATCAGTCGACTGGTCCTATAGTCGTTGCCCAATAACGGCCGCTTTCCATGTTGGATTCCATCCAACGACACTGGCATCAGTCGACTGATATTACCATCAGTCGACTGGTGCTCGATCAGTCGAGTCTTCAACGAGGTCGTGCCGTGATCATTGCTCCCGAAGCGATCGGTGATCAACTCATCGATCGACCGTGCCGTTGCCGTGATCGGATCAACTTGATCCAGCCACATTAGACCAGTCGATCGAACCATCGACTCAGAGCAGTCGACTGCCATGACATGGTAGTCGACTGGTGTCGGGAAAACTCATCCGACACTTGGCCAAATGGCCAAGTTTCACCTAAGAGCTACCCCTTCTCGGGTTACATTCGCTCACTCTCATCCCTCGGAGTCCCTTGCCTTCGAAGTTCTCTTCGTTCGCGGCCACGTCCCTCGGCAGCATTAGGCGCACGGCTCTGCAATGCTCCTTCGCGTCTCTTGCCTCGAAGTCTACTTCCTCCGGCTTCACTCCAAGCTTCTCGTCCGACGGTCTCTCGGATGCTCCAAGCGCACGGCTTCCGCAAAGCAATCCTTCACCGACTCAAGGACCGAGTCATGAGATGTGAAACTCACCACGGCTCCATGTGCGAATTACTAAGTCCTGCACGACTTCAACGCACATATCAAATCATAACAAACTAACTTAAACCCTTTGCCACACACATCAAAACCTAATCATGGCAAGAGATTGCCCTAACAATCTCCCCCTTTTTGATGTGTGGCAATCCATTTAAGTTAGGTAAAAACATTTGATAAAAATTTCTAAGGTAAGAAAGCATGTAAACATAAACATGATATAGCAACATGCAACTCCCCCTTAATCCATGAAACTCTCTCTACAAATTCTCAAAGTAAATTTTCTCCCCCTATCATAATTTACTTAAACATAATCAATTCTCCCCCTTTGACACCATCAAAAAGATTAACACTGAGTTATAAACTCATGGCATCAAGTATAATAGAAGGAAAATACCAAAAATTAGTCTAAAACCTGAATTCGGCCTTAACTAGTCTGATTTTAAGCCACCAGTCGACTGGTTCAGACTACCAGTCGACTGGCACGCGAATTTCAGAACTTTCTGATTTTCGGACCGAATTTCAGAAATGCATTAAAAATTCCAAAAAATTCGAAAAATCATGAAATTTGGGGAACATATTTCTTGTAAGATTCTTTATCAGTGAAAAATAGGTCTTCATGAAAAATCATTATATTTTCACGTATTTGCCAAAAATTCAAAAGGTTTAAAAACCACTAGGTTTTTGATCATGTGAGGATCAAGTTTAACACCTAGTTTTGGTTCCAATTGTTTCAAAACATGAATACATAGATTTTAGATTAAGAAATTGTTTTGAAAACATATGAAATATCCAACCATGATCTTTTGGCAATATGTCTATGAATTAAACATAAGTCTTCCCAATGATTGGTCTATTATTGCTATTTTGATACTTTAAATGACCATCTAAATGCCATAGGAATTAGTGGACATTTGTATCATCCTAACATCTCACCCATGCTAAGTTTTCAATCAAAGTAGCCTATGGTGAGTGTGAGATGCATCCTAGAGGGTATTTGTATATACTTAACCATTATATTCATACAATTCTATCAAGGTTAAGTATCATCCTAACACTCAACATGATCATAAAGATATATATGACTTAATTTCACATTATGATCATGAAACACATGTATTCATTGAATTGTTATCATGCATTAGGTATTATGTCATGATAATAAACAAAGTATCACCTAAAACATGATTTAACCCTATTTCTCATGATTATGTGCCAAATATCAAAATCATAAATCATGATTGCACATATACATAGCAATTACATTGATTATCATGATTTAAGCATTATTAACTATTTATAGGCACGTTATCATCACCTAACACTATTTCAAAATGTTGTCCCGCCATCCTAAGTCAACCAAAATATGATATAGGTCAATTGCATATGGTTGACTACCCTAGGGGTTTTCTAACCCTTAAGGATGGATTTTGGAACCCGAAATAAGTTCTTGCCTATGGGGTTCACTAGATACTCCTTAGGAATCCATTTCCTAGCTATTACTTTCTTCTTATCTTGTCCCCTAGCAATTAGGCATTTGTAGGCCTTTTCATTTTTCTTTTCTTTATAACCTAGGCCCTTTTTGTTGAAGCTAGCTCTTTGGCTCCCTATGATCATGTTCAAGGTGTTGGAGCCTATAGTGAATTTGTCTAGGGCTTTTGTCAAGTAATCTACCTTTTCCCTTAGAGCCCTATTTTCATCCATACATGCATCACTAACATTAAATGGCATATATTCATGTGAGCATGCATCATCATGGCAAGAAGAAATATTTTCATTTTCATTTAAGCATGCTTTTTCTAACTTCTCTTCTAAGTCCTTAATTTGTTCAAGCATACATTTATTCTTCTTCTTAGCTCTAAATAAATCCCTAGTTAAGCTAGAAACCATGGAAACTATTTTCTTAGGAGTTAGATTCGTTACCATAGTTTCCATGTCCTCTTCTTCTTCTTCGGATGAGGAGGATGTAGAGGCTCCCCCTTCACTTGAGCTCTCTCCACTTGAGCTTGATTCTTCATTTTCGGTGGAGGAGCAATCCAAGTCGTCGAAGGCCATCAATGCAAGGTTGGAATAGACTTGTTCCTCTTCTTCAGATGAGGATGAGGAGGAAAGATCATCCCATGTCTTGGCTTTGAATGCTTTGGCCTTCCCCTTTTCCTTTGCCTTCTTCTCCTCTTTCTTCTTGCTCCCCTTTTTCTTCTTCTTTTCTTCCTTCTTCTTCCTTTCTTCTTTGGTCTTGTTTAGGAGAGGACAATTGTCCCTTATGTGTCCCTCTCCTTGGCAATTGTACCATATGACCTTCCCCCTTGGTCTTCTATTCCTATCATTAGACTTATTAAATCTAAAACCTTTTAATGCACGCCTTACCCTCCTTACCATATACGCTTCTTCCGTGCTATCCATGGAGGAGGAGGAAGAGGCTTCATCATCGGAGGAGGAGGGGATCTCTATCTTCTTCTTCCCCTTGTTTGCTATCAAAGCTACTCCTCTTGAAGGTTGGATTCTAGGCTCTTCTTGTATTCCTTCAAGCCTTGTTTCGTGGAGCTCCATTGTTGAGAAGAATTCCTCCAAGGTGCTTACTTCTAAGTTCTTGGAGATATAAAATAAGTCCACCATGGAGCTCCATTTTGAGGATCGCGGAAAGGCATCTATAGCCTTCATAACCATATCCCGGTTTGATAGCTTCTCACCTACACTTGACAAATCGGTTATAATTTCCTTGAAACAAGAATATAAGAAAATTACCTTTTCTCCCTTTTCTAGTTTAATGTTGTTGAGTTGGGAGCGGAGGAGGTCTCTCCTTGCTAGCTTCGCCTCGGATGTGCCTTCATGAAGCTCAATTAGCTTCTCCCACATCTCCTTGGCACTTAGGCATTCTCCAATTCGGTTGATCTCTTGTTGGGGGAGCACATTGAAAAGATGATGCTTGGCTTTTGAGTTTGCAAGGTGCTCTTCCCTTTTCTTTTTGGTCCACCTAGATTTATCTATTGGCTTCCCTTCTTTATCCCTAGGCAAAACGAAACCGGATTCCATTGTAATCATAATATCAAAATCCGTTTCAAAAAATACCTCCATTCTCTTTTTCCACCAAGAGAATTCGCCGTCGAACTTCGGTGGGTGGATGTTGGAGCCGAACATTTTGAATGTTGCTTGTTGTGGCGGTTAGTCCTCGACAAGCTTTCCTTGGCTCTGATACCACTTGTTGGGGGATCGGAACGGCCGGCTAGAGGGGGGTGAATAGCCCTCAATTGATGTATGTCGGATTTTGCTCGTCTACAAAATGTTAGCGCAAGCGGAATATGCAAATATAAATAAAGACAAAGCAAAAGATAAACAAACAATACAAACACCGAGATGTAACGTGGTTCACGGCTACGCCGCTAATCCACGGTCCGATTCGTCCAAGGTGAATCACTCCTCCAAAGCCAATCACTATTGGTCTCTCCTTTGCACCAAGCTAGGTGGAGGTAACCTTTATAATCAAGATCACTCTTCTTACAATAAGATTGAAGTAAAAGCAAGTAAGAAGAGTAGGGAATCGTGTATGGCACTTTGGGAGAAGTTTAGAGCTCAAGCATTGGCCTCCCAAAGCTCCATCCTCTTCCTTTTTATAGAGGAAGAGGGTTTTTTCCCGTTGACACAGGAGCAGTCGACTGATGCCCTCGATCAGTCGACTGGTCCTGTAGCCGTTGCCTAATAACGGCCGCTTTCCACGTTGGATTCCATCCAATCACACTGGCATCAGTCGACTGATATTACCATCAGTCGACTGGTGCTCGATCAGTCGAGTCCTCAATGAGGTCGACTCCATTCTCGCCGTGCCGCAGTGCCATCACGATCGCTCCATGAGGTCGCCGATCGAGCTCATCGATCGCCGATCGACCGTGTTTCGGCGATCCGATCAACTTGATCCAGGCCACATTAGACGGTCGATCGAACCATCGATTAAGCGCCGACCGCCATGACATGGCACATGCGATCGCGTGTTGGGAAAACTCATCCGACACTTGGCCAAATGGCCAAGTTTCACCTAAGAGCTACCCCTTCCCGGGTTACATTCACTCACTCTCATCCCTCGGAGTCCCTCGCCTTCGAAGTTCTCTTCGTTCGCGGCCACGTCCCTCGGCAGCATCAGGCGCACGGCTCTGCAATGGTCCTTCGCGTCTCTTGCCTCAAAGTCTACTTCCTCCGGCTTCACTCCAAGCTTCTCATCCGGCGGTCCCTCGGATGCTTCAAGCGCACAGCTTCCGCAAAACAATCCTTCACCGACTCAAGGACCGAGTCATGAGATGTGAAACTCGCCACGGCTCCATGTGCTAATTACTAAGTCCTGCACGACTTCAACGCACATATCAAATCATAACAAACTAACTTAAACCCTTTGCCACACACATCAAAACCTAATCATGGCAAGAGATTGCCCTAACAGAAAAATCATGTTTAAATATTAATGATAATGTTTCTTCTAGTATCAATGATGCATGCTCACATGATGATTACATGCCCTTTAATGTAAATGATGCATTCATTAAAGAAAATAGAGCTTTAAGGGAAAAGGTAGACCATCTAACTAAAGCCTTAGAGAAATTCACTATAGGCTCCAACACATTGAACATGATCATAGGGAGCCAAAGGGCAAGCTTTAATAAGAAAGGCCTAGGTTATAAAGGAAATAAAAATGAAAAAGTCTATCATTGTCTAATTGCTAGGGGCCAAGCCAAAAATAAAACAATAGCTAGAAAATGGTTCCCTAAGGAATTTTTGGTGAATCCTATAGGAAAGAATTTGTATTGGGTTCCCAAATTCATTCTTTAAGGGTTAGGAAAACCCTAGGATAGTCAACCATAGTGGACTTTATCTATATCATATTATTTGGTTGACTTAGGATGGTGTGGATTATAAATTTTTAACATAGTGTTGGGTGATGATAATGCATAACCCATAAATTGAATGTTTAAATCATGATTCATGCTTAATTTTATAATTTATATTCATGATATGCAATGATTGATGATTTATGATCATGATTGATAATTCTTGATGCATGTTCATGATTGGGTTTTTAGGATGATACTTAACTATGGGTAGAAATGCATAAAATTTTGGTTAAGTACAAATACCTTTAGGAACATCTCACACCCACTGTAAGGCTAACTTTGATTGAAAACATAGCAATTGGTGAGATGATAGGATGATACAAATGGTTCACTAATGCTTATGGCATTTAGATGGATCATTAAGTGTATCAGTAGAGCAATAATAGACCAATCATGGGGAAAGCATATGTTTAATTCATAGACATATTGCCCAAAGATCATGGTTGGATATTTCAAATAATTTTAAAACTATTTTATGTTTCATAAACAGTGAGTTCATGTTTTGAAAAACTTCAAGACAAAACTAGGCTTTAAAGTTGATACAAACCTTAGACTTTTTACAAGTTTTGAGTTTTTGCTTATTGCAAAAATAAAATGAATTTTCATGAAAAAATTATTTTTCACTGATAGAGGAACTCACAAGAAATATGTACTCAAAATTTCATGATTTTTTGAATTTCCTAGAATTTTTAATGCATTTCTAAAATTGGGATTCGAAAATCAAAAAACCTGAAATTTGCGTGCCACTCGACTGATGTACTGTGCACGAGCACAGTAACCTATTTTATTAAGTTTTGAGTGATTTTTGGGTATTTTTCTTCCTTAGAGTTGATGTCATGCGTGTATAACATTTAGATAATATTTTTGATTATGTCAAAGGGGGAGAATTGATAGGTTTAAGTTAATCATGCTAAAAGGAAAATATTAGCATGTCTTAAGGAGGAATTGCATGTTTAAGGGGGAGTTTGATACTCGTGCTTTTATTTACATGCATTCTTGCCTTATGCTTTATGTATTTGTTTTACCTAACTTAAACAGATTGTCACACATCAAAAAGGGGGAGATTGTTAAGGCAATCAACCCATGATGTAGTTTTGATGTGTGTGGCAAAGGGTTTAAATTAGGTTGTTATGGTTTTGATATGTGTGTTGGAGTCTTGCAGGACTTAGTAATTCACACAAGGTTAGCTTGATGAACCATCGGTGAGTCACCATCTCATAACTTCGTCCTTGAGTCGGTGAAGGAGCATTGCGGAAGCCGCGCACTTGGTGCATCCGAGGGACCGCTGGACGAGGAGCATTGGAGTGAAGCCAAAGGAAGTAGACTTCAGGGCGAGACGCGAAGGATGGGGCTGCGAAGCCGTGCGCTTGGCACATCCGAGGGACGTGGCCGGACGAAGATAACTTCAAAGGTGAGGGACTCCGAAGGGATGAGAGTGAGCGAATGTAACCCGGGTTGGGTAGCTCATAGGTGAACTTGGCCGGATGGCTAAGTCAAGAGTCAGAGGCTCAACCGAGTTGGCTGAGGTGAACTCGACGGTCGGATGTACCCAAGTTTGAGGGTTTTCCCGACAACAGTCGACTTCTCCAAGTCGATTGGAGACTCGACTGGTGTTTAAGTCTCTGTTCTGGTCGAACAGTCGACTGCCAAGGGGAGCAATCGACTGGTGTCAAGGGTTTCGGGCACAGAACCTTCTCCAGTCGAGTGATCGCATCGACCACTCGACTGATGGCACCATTAGTTGACTGATGGTCATGATCAGTCGACTGATGTGAGAGCTGTTGGTTGGAAACCAACGTGGATGAAGCCGTTATTGGGCACTCTGACGATCATTGATCGACGGGGCATCGATCTGTGTTAACGGGAAGATTGGACTCTTCTCTATAAGAAGGAGCCTTTGGACACTTGGGGAGCCTAATGCTTCTACTCTAAATATCTCTCAAAGTGCCCAAATGAATTTCCTCCTCTTCCTTGAGTTTATTTCAATCATATTGTAAGAGGAGTGATTTCTTGTAAAAAGGTTACCTCCACCTAGCTTGGTGCAAAGGAGAGACTAGTGGACTTGAAGGGAGTGATTCGCCATACGAAACGGGTCGTGGATTAGCGGCAAGGTCGTGAACCACGTTAAATCTCTTTGTTAGCATTTGTCTTATTTCTTATTGCTCAGTCTTAATTGTTTTACTCTAGCATTACATTTCCTCTTGTGCTAACCATAATTCGTAGACAATTAAGCGAGCAATTCCACCGTACGCGAAAGAGGGCTATTCACCCCCCTCTAGCCGGCCACCGACGTTCTAACAGTCAAGGCTTGAAAAACTAGAGAAGACCCTAGCAAAAATTACAAACTCATTTAAAGGGTCAAAGGAACAAAATTTAGGACCTTGGAGACAAGAACCGATTAAGGGCAAGAAAGGTTTGGGTCACAAACCTAAGTCCTACCACAATGTTCCATTTGATTATGGAACTAAATCTAAGTCTAGCAAAACCAAGGTTAATAGGGAAGTCATCCCTAAAACTAACCATGGTAAGTGTCTAGTTGCCAAAAATTCAAGAAAATCTAAGGTGGCCACTAAGAAGGTTACTAGGGAGGCAATCCCTAAGGTTAACCTAGCAAAGACCTAAATGACTAAGGCTTCAAAGCCAAAAAGGGTCATTAGGAAGGTATCTAGGGAAGTTATCCCTAGTGAATACCTTGTTAACCCAAGGAGCTCCAATAGGTATTGGGTTCCTAGGAGCGTGATCGATTCACGCTAGATGGTTTATGGTGTGTCAACCTTAAGTGGATGAGTAGTTAACCTAACCATAGTAGAGTTGACACTTTAGGACGTGCCAATGTGCTTTAAGAAGTTCAAAAATGATTAAATTGGCACAATTAGGTCTTAGAAGTTATAGTGTGTCATTTTAGGTTTTTGGCACACTTGGGGGATAGTTAGCATTATGGCAAAATAGATTTAATTATAACAAATGGCAATTAATACTAAAATCTAGGTATTTTATACCTTTATCTTTTACTTGCCATATTTGTTTGTCATATACTATGTCATGACATCATATTCATTTTTATCATGAAAAATGTCATGATCATATTTAGGGTTATTTATATATGTCATGTATGCTTAAGTTTGTATCACATGTCATGACATCATGATTATTGGCACATGCTTTTATTCTTGTTATCATTTATGTCATAATCATTATTCATGCATTAAATAAAATTGAGTTAAGGACTATGACATGATTTGAAGTCTCATGCATAAGGGAATCAAATAGAGTTGCCTAGCATATGCATGAGACCCTAAGTAACCAAAATTCACATCTCACTAGAATACTTGACTTGTATGTGTTTCATACATTTAGATACAAGTGAGATGTTTAGGAAAATGAATTTAAAGGTTTTAAAAAATATTTTAAAATCACTTTGAAAAATCTTGGTGAAGTCTATCTTTTGATAGCAATCACTATTGAATGAGGTGATACAAAGTAGAACTAAACATTGAAAATTTCAATGAATTTAAACTTTGTGTCAATCTCAATAGTTTATGGGTATTTTATTTTTCTAATATTTTTCACCCATAATGTTTGTAATAAGTAATGTACGTATGAATTTTTAAGACTTTTTAAATTATATATATTTACTTATGAATTTCAGAATTTGGTTTCTGATAACTAAAATCAGATTCGAGATATCGATCGTTGCCATGTATGGCGATCGATGAGTGTGGCAATGATCGACGATCATCGAGTCATTGTCATAAGTTGATTTTGGATAAACAAGGTTTGTTAGGCCCATGTTCAGCTATGTTTTAGTTTACTAACTACTCCTAACCAAAGCATGGAAAGTATTAGAAAGGGTGGGAATTCATTGAATATGGATTAGGAGAAGTGTTTAGGGTGAGTATCAATTTTAAGGTGTATGGAAGTTCAATGTTGAACTTGTTCCTTAATTTTGATTGTTTAAGTGTTCCTATTGGCTTAGGAACTCTCCAAGAATAATGTTGGTGCAATGGTCAAGGGGGAGCAAGCCTTTAGGGGGAGGTATCCATCATGGGAAGATGGATGTGTATTTTTCCTCATGGGAAGAAAATTGGGAGATTGCCTCTCTTAAGTGATATGGAACTTATCACTAGGAAGATTAAAAGCATCCAAGATGTTTGTGTACCAAGGGGAATATTGTAAGATCTCATTGGGATATGAGACATTGACTCCCTTGAGGAGAACCTTTTTGATGTATGTCAAAAAGGGGAAGAAGTTGTTAGGACCTGTGCGCCCGCTAGAGGGAGGGGTGAATAGCGCGTTGCCCGTACGTAGATGGAAATCATTCGTGATCGTCTTTACAAAACTCGTTATGCGCAGCGGAATAGTAATAATAAAAGTAATAACGAATTGAAATAACCACGAACACAAAGATATAACGTGGTTCGGAACCGAATGGTTCCTACTCCACAGATCGAGCTCTAACGAGCTCTAGCGATGCCAATGCAATCACTAATCAATAAACTCCTTCTCGACAACAAGTCGGAGGCGGAGAAACCTCGTACAAACGTTTACAACAATAAACGAAAGAAATACAAGCAAATACAAAGGAAATGTAAAGAACACTTTACAAAACTAGGATTTGAGCGCTTTGCTTATTGGTTGCTTGGATGAGGTTGAAGGGCCCTGAAATGCACCTGCAAATCGCCTTCAAATCGCCTCAAGAAAGCTCCCCAAAAACTGATGATGAAATCCTCCACGAGCTCCTCTTTTTATCTTGCGTCGGGCTGGATTTTCGCCTGGCAGTCGACTGCCATAAGTCCCCAGTCGACTGCCAACACTGTAGCTGTGAGACAACGGCTCAATCCATGTTGGACAAGTTCCAACGGGACTCTTAGCGATCCGATCGCCAACATTGGCTGATCGGCTAATGCCCGTAATCGTCGCTTGATCGGCTACGGAGCGTTAAATGCTCGTAACTCAAGCTGGCGGTTGCCATCCTTGGATCATTGACTGCCGTCGACATCAGTCGACTTCCATCGACATCAGTCGACTGCTCCAATGAGCAGTCGACTGCCAGAGCAATTTCATCTCTTAAATGGCAGTCGAACTCAAGTCGACTCGTGGCAATCGAACCTGCCATAATGTCAGTCGACTATCAACCTCAAAAATGAGGTTTTAATGTAAGTATGGTGCACCCATACTTGCTAGACCACCTTTAGCCTAGACCTAAGTCATCTAGCCACCTCCATCAGCCTCACGCCTCTCGAATCCCTCCAAGTCATCCATGACTTGTTCATCCATCGCGCTAGCCTCCAGGTGCTTCCCTCGGCTATGTCATGCTAACGGTGTCTACACCGCCAAGGCACATTAGACTTACGCCGCCAAGACTCCGCTTGGACTTTACGCCGCCAAGACTCCTCAAATGCCAAGACTCATGCTTGGACTTTTCCTTGCCAACCCATGTTGGACTTTCCATTTGCCAAGACCCATGCTTGGACTTTCCTTGTGCCAAGTACTCAAGACTTGGACTTTCCCAAATGCCAAGTGTCCCACTTGGACTTTCCATGCCAAGTACCCATGACTTGGACTTTACCTTGCCAAGACCCATGCTTGGACTTTCCCATAATCACATGGTCAATCCCTATTCAACCATCAAAGACTCCCTCGAGTCAAACTCGAGTCTGGTCAATTATAACCTGGGTCGATTGTATAAACATTCTCCCCAAAACATTAACCGACATCAAAGTCAAACATCAATGTCAAACATACTATGTCAAACATCAAAACATCACTCGAGTCAAACTCGAGTCTGGTCAATCGTGACCTGGGCCGATTTCACCAACAATCTCCCCCTTTTTGATGTTTGACAAAACAAACTTTGAGTTAGGCCCCTAACTCAAATTCCCTTACCAATTTTCCAAATTGGTAATTTTACTCTCCCCCTTTTTGACATATATCAAAAAGGTTCTCTCTCCAAGGAGGTCAATGTCTCATGTCCCAAAGAGATCTTACAATCTCCTCCTTGATCCAAAAATACCTAGGATGCCTACACTCTTCTTAGTGATAAGTCTCATATCACTCAAGAGAGGCAATCCTATACTCTCTCTCCCAATTTCCAAATTGGGTTTCTCAAAATCCCATCAATTTTCCCAATTGATGATACTCTCCCAATAACTTCTCCTTCTTCAAGGAGAAAAAAAAATACATCCATCATCCCAAGATGGATAACTCCCCCTAAAGGCTTGCTTCCCCTTGACCATTGCACCAACAATGTCCTTGGGAAGTCTCTAAGCCAATAGAAACTCTAAACCATCAAAATTAAGGTTCTAAGTTCAAACTTGAACTTTCCACACCCTAAATTTGATACTTTTACCTAACACCTCTCCTAATCCATATCCAATGGATTTTCACCCTTTATAATGCTTCCCAAAGCATATCCTAGGGTTAGGAGTGATTAGGAACCTTTACCATAGCTGAACACGGGCTAAACAACCTAGTTTTTCCTGAAATCAGCTTGGTAGTCGACTACTTATGTCGATCGATGCCACTCACATCGATCATTGCCATCGGTAGGATCGTGATAACTGAAATTCTCAAATTTCAGCTATCAGAATCGAATTTTAAAAAGTCATAAGTAATTCTATGTATATAGAAAAATCACGAAATTTGATACATATATTACTTATAGTCAACACAATGGGTGAAAAATATTTGAAAATTATTTTACCCATAAAATAGTGAGTTTGATACAAAACTCAAAACCATTGAAATTTTCAATGTTTTGGCCCTATCTTGTATCAACTCTATCAATGATGATTGCTATCAAAAGATAGACTTCACCAAGGTTTTTCAAAATAATTTTAAAACATTTTCAAAACCTTATTTTGGATCATATTCCTTGGGCTCTATGTACATGACTTGTACACATGCTTTCCCAATGATCCACTACTAATATAAGATGAGTTTGAGTTCATCTAGATGCAAAAACTATGCACCTTGAACTTAACTCATATCCTAGCATCTCACATATATCTAGGGTGTATAAATACACATACATGTCAATTGGATGTGAGATGTGGGTTTTGTTCTCTCTAATCTAGGGTTTTATGAATTTTTCTAAGGCAACCCTACTTGATTCCCTTATAAATGGGACTTCAAGTCATGTCATTGTCCTTAAATCAATTTTAACCAAATTATCTTAAATGCATGAATGATTATGGCATTAGAAATGATATAAATAAGCATATGCTCATAATCATGATGTCATGGCATAAGATAAAATCTAAAAACACATGACATTTAAAACCTTAATCCTAAATATGAACATGACATATAAATGATGAAAATAAACATGATGTCATGTCATGGCATATGGCAAATCAAAGCATGGCAAATAAGATATCAAGGTACCTAAATTTTAATATTAGTTGTCATTTTATATAATTAGGTTTATTTTGCCATATTAACCTAAATTCTCCCAAATGTGCCAAAAACGCCAAATTGGCACATTAAGACCTCTAAACCTAAATTGTGTCAATTTGATCATTTTATCAAACTTCATAATTAATATTGGCACATCCTAAAAGCCTTTAGGATTCAAATCAAACCACATTCCCAAGGTAACCATAACCTTGAAAATGACCTAAAATGCCACCTTTATGATGGTTGGGTTAACTACCCATCCAATCAAGATTGGCACACCCTAAACCCACCTAGCGTGAATCAATCACGCTCTTAGGAACCCAAAACCGATTTGAGCTCCTAGGGTTTATTAGGTATTCCTTAGGGATAACCTCCCTAGATACCTTCCTAATGACCCTCCTAGGCTTATTAGCCTTGGTCATTTGGGTCTTACCTAGGTTGACTCTAGGGGTAACTCCCCTTGCAACCTTCTTAGTGGCCACCCTAGGTTTCCTAGAAACCCTAGCCACTAGGCACAACCTTTGGTCAACCTTAGGGATGACTTCCCTATTGACCTTGGTCTTCCTAGACCTAGTTTGTGTTCCATAATCAAATTGAACACTATGGTAAGCCACCTTAGGTTTAGGTTTGTGACTCAAACCTTTCTTGCCTTTGGTTGACTTTTGTCTTTTGGATCCTAGACTTTGACCATTAGACCCTTGAATTTGATTTTGCATAACCTTAAGGGTCTTTTCGAGTTTTTCAAGCCTTGACCTCAAGGCTTGATTTTCAACCTCTAATTGCCCAATTGTTTTTTGATTAAATTCTTGGGCATGGGACTTTCTAGGCATATGCCTAGTCCATTTAGGATTAAGACCTAGATGTTCTCCTATTTTCTTGATAGATTCCCTATGTAAAGTATTTTTAGGGACATTAACCCCAAATTTCTCCTTAGTTTCAAAATGGACACTCTTAGCTCCTAAACAATAGTATTTATTCCTATTAGCATGCTTTTCATAAATTGTAAGAGAATTAAAATTCCTAGCATGCTTTTTAACATTTAAATTAGAAGGAGCTTTATTTAAAAATACCTTAGGGTTAGCCTTAGCTCCCCCTACTTGTGATGCTCCTTCTTGGGTCTTTTTGCTCCCCCTAGGACATTGATTCCTATAATGTCCTTTTGAATTGCACTTGAAGCATATGATGTGCTCCTTGCCTTTAGGTGTTGGGGAACCGACATCCTTGACTTTTGGTACCGGTGGAGCTTTCCTAATCTTCTTTGGGCACTTGCTCTTATAGTGCTCAAATTCCCTACACTCAAAACACATAAGATTATTTTTATTTTGAATTACGGTGTTTGAGTTACCTAGGGTGGTTGTGGTGATTGGAGTGGATTCTTCATTCCTCTCGGAGGTTGAGGCTTCTTCTTTGTTTTGTTCTGGCTCCGGTGTGGATGGTCTCTCCCCCTCAATCATAGAAGTGGATGCTTCTTCCACCTCTTCTACTTCCTTCTCCGATCCGAAAGTTGACTCCTCACTTCCTTGTGAGGATGATGAAGCTACCTCTTCGATCTCCTCCTCTTCCAAATCTTCTTGGACCGATTCGGGATTGTCATAGAACTTGATCAACTTGTTCCACAACTCCTTGGCATCCCTATAGCTTCCTAATCTAGACAAAATGTCGTTAGGTATCAAATTAACCAACATTTTTGTTACCTTAACGGTTGTCCTGAATTTTTTCCGTTGCTCCTCGGTCCATCGCTTCTTTTTGAGGATTTTGCCATTCTCTCCTCTCAGAGCATCAAAACCTATAATCACGGCAAACCAATTTTCTATATTCGACATTAGAAAATATTCCATCCTACCTTTCCAATACGCGAAATCTTCGCGGTCAAAAGCGGGTGGAGTCATTATGTCATCGCCCCATCTTTCTTGAAGATCCATCATCTTCCCTCTAGTTTCTTTGCTCCCGATTGTTAATCCGTTGAAGAGCCACCAGGCTCTGATACCACTTGTTAGGACCTGTGTGCCCGCTAGAGGGGGGGTGAATAGCGCGTTGCCCGTACGTAGATGGAAATCGTTCGTGATAGTCTCTACAAAACTCGTTATGCGCAGTGGAATAGTAATAATAAAAGTAATAACGAATTGAAATAACCACGAACACAAAGATATAACGTGGTTCGGAACCGAACGGTTCCTACTCCACGGATCGAGCTCTAACGAGCTCTAGCGACGCCAATGCAATCACTAATCAATAAACTCCTTCTCGACAACAAGTCGGAGGCGGAGAAACCTCGTATAGATGTTTACAACAATAAACGAAAGAAATACAAGCAAATACAAAGGAAATGTAAAGAATACTTTACAAAACTAGGATTTGAGCGCTTTACTTGTTGGTTGCTTGGATGAGGTTGAAGGGCCCTGAAATGCACCTGCAAATCGCCTTCAAATCGCCTCAAGAAAGCTCCCCAAAAATTGATGATGAAATCCTCCACGAGCTCCTCTTTTTATCTTGCGTCGGGCTGGATTTCTGCTTGGCAGTCAACTGCCATAAGTCCCCAGTCGACTGCCAACACTGTGTTAGGGCAATCTCTTGCCGTAATATAGTTTTGATGGTGTGGCAAAGGGTTTAAGTTAGGTTGATATGTTGATTTGATATGTGCGCTGAAGTCGTACAGGACTTAGTAATTCGCACATGGAGCCGTGGCGAGTTTCACATCTCATGACTCGTGCCTTGAGTCGGTGAAGGATAGCTTTACGGAAGCCGTGCGCTTGGAGCATCCGAGGGACCGCCGGACGAGAAGCTTGGAGTGAAGCCGGAGGAAGTAGACTTCGAGGCAAGAGACGCGAAGGAGCATTGCAGAGTCGTCGCTGATCTTTGAGGGGCGTGGTGAAGCGAAGAGAACTTGGCGAGGACTCAGAGATGAGTGGCCGAATGTAACCCGGGAAGGGGTAGCTCTTAGGTGAAACTTGGCCATTTGGCCAAGTGTCGGATGGGTTTTCCCGACACCAGTCGACTGCCATGTCATGGCAGTCGACTGCTCTGAGTCGAATGAAGTTCGACTGGTATACGACTGACTGGAGTGTGGCAGCAGTCGACTGCCATGTTGGTGCAATCGGCCTAGGTCACGATTGACCAGGACTCGAGTTTGACTCGAGTGATGTTTTGATGTTTGACAAAGTGTTTGACATTGATGTTTGGCATTGATGTCGGTTAATATGTTGGGGAGATTGTTTATATAATCGACCTAGGTTATAATTGACTTGATGGTTGACCAGGGTTGACCATGTGTTTATGGGAAAGTCCAAGCATGGGTCTTGGCAAGGTAAAGTCCAAGCATGGGTCTTGGCAAATGGAAAGTCCAAGCATGGGTCCTGGCATGGAAAGTCCAACATGGGTTGGCAAGGGAAAGTCCAAGCTTGAGTCTTGGCATTTGAGAAGTCCAAGGGTTTGATATTGGCAGCGTAAAGTCCAAGCGGGAGTCTTGGCAGCATAAGTCCAATGGTTGGCGGCGTAAAGTCCAAGCGGAGTCTTGGCGGCGTAAGTCCAATGTGCCTTGGCGGTGTAGACACCGTTAGCATGACATAGCCGATGGAAGCACACGAAGGCTAGCGCGATGGATGAACAAGTCATGGATGACTTGAGAGGATCTGAGGCGTGAGGCTGATGGAGGTGGCTAGAAGGCTTAGGTCTAGGCTAAGGGTGGTCTAGCAAGTATGGGGGCACCATACTTGGGTTAAAACCTCATGTTTGAGGTTGTCGATCAGTAGCATTATGGCGGATTCGGTATCGTGAGTCGACGAGTTCGACCGACAGTTTAGGTAGCGCTCTGGCGGTCGGCTCATCATTAGGCGATCGGCGGTGTCGGTCGATGATCGGTAGGTGTCGGCAATGATCATTGCCGATGTGATCATTGCTAGTTGACCATGACACGAATGCTCGTGGCCGTGACGGTCCGACTCTGGCAAGCGTGTGATCGCGCAAGAGATCCGTTGGAGTTTTCGGCGTGGATCGATCCGTTGTCTCACGACAACAGATGGCATCGATCGTGGGGACTTATGGCGGTCGGTGATGGCGGAAATCGGCCCGGCCAGCCTTGAGTTAAAAGGAGCTCGTGGGAGGATTGCAGAAAGTGTTCTCTTGGGCGATTTGAAGGGGAATAGTTGGTGCTCTTCCAGTCCCTCAAGGCTAGTCCAAGGCAACCAAAAGCAAGCGATCTAAAGGCATTTGTAAAGTGATCTCTTTACTTGTATTGCATTGTATTTCATTGTAATTGCTTGTTGTACTTAGTTTATTGTTGTAAACTGTTGTACGAGGTTTCTCCACCTCCGACTTGTGTCGAGAAGGAGTTTTATTGGTTAGTGGTGTTTGTGGCATCGCTAGGGTTCGTACGAACCCAATCCGTTGAGTAGGAACCGGTTTGGTTCCGAACTACGTTATATCATCGTGTTCGTGTGTGATTGTATTTTGTGTATTGCTTTTATTATTATTATTCCGCTGCGCTAACATGAATTGTAGACAAGCACGCGAACGATTTCCATCTACGTACGGTCATCTACGCTATTCACCCCCCCCTCTAGCGGCCTCAAATCTCCAACAAGTGGTATCAGAGCCTGGTGGCTCTTCAACAGATTAACAACCGGGAGCAAGACGCTAGAGGGTAAAAGATGGAAGTCCAAGATCAATTAGGTTGGGACATCAACACACCGGTGCCCTACACCCTATACGGACGAGAAGGATTCAATTCTTGGAAGGGAAGAATTGAGGATTTTATTATGATGAGAGACTTTGAGGAATGGTCCATTTTGATGGATGGATTTGAATATCCAAGAGGACCAAGAGGTGGATTCCTCAAAAAGAAGAGGTGGACCGAAGAGCAAGTTCAAGCATCCGAGAAAAATGATAAGGTGATAAAATTTTTAATTGATTTAATACCTAACAATATCTTGTGTATGTTAGGTAATTATGTAGATGCTAAAGAGTTATGGAGCCAAGTGGCAAAGCTCCATGAAAACTCATCATCGGTCCAAGAAGAAGAAGAAGATGTAGAATGCTCATCGATCCAATCGGAAGAGGTCGAAGAAGCAAGCTCCTCCTCACAAGCAAGTGAGGATTCGGAAGTTGAAGAAGAGTCAACATCCGGGTCAAGAGGAGAGTGTGAAGAATTGGAGGTTGAGAGGCCATCAATCTCCAAGGAGGAGGTAGAAGTGGAAGAAGCATCCACCTCAAGGATTGAGGAGGAGAGAACCTCCATACCGGAACATCAAGAAGAAGCTTTGACATCTGGTCAAGATGAAGAAGCCCAAAGTCCAATTTCGGTCTCCACCACCGAACTAGGTAACTCAAGCAATTTGGTTTTAAATAAAAAACATATAATTTGCTTTGAGTGTAGGGAAACCGGGCACTATAAGAGCAAGTGCCCAAAGAAGATTAGGAAAGCTCCACCGGCTCCAAAAGTTAAGGATGTCGGTCCCTCAATACAAAAGAGCAAGGAGCAAGTGATTTGCTTCAAATCCAAACTCTTAGGGACATTCTTGAGTCAATGCCTAAGAGGGAAGAAGAAGGGGCAAGAAGGAGCTACACAAGTAGGGGGAGCTAAGGCTAACCCTAAGGTATATTTTAATAATGCTCTTTCTAATTCTTATAGTCAAAAGCATGCTAGAAATAATTTTAGCAATCTTGCTATTTATCAAAAAGAGCATGCTAGAAATAGAGAATATTGCTTAGGAGCTAAAAATATTCACTTAGATAATAAGAAGAAATTTGGGACTAATGTCCCCAAAAGTAATTCATCTAAGGATAAACCTAGGTCAAATAACACTAGACCAATTTTACCTAGGGAGACCATTAGAAAGGTGCAAGAGCACCTAGGTTTCAATCCTAAGTGGACTAGGCATATGCCTAGAAAGTCCAATGCCCAAGACTTAAATCAAAATTCTAAAATTGGGCAACTAGAAAAGGAAAATCAAGTCTTGAGGTCAAGGCTTGAAAAACTTGAAAATACCCTTAAAATTATACAAAATCAATTTAAAGGGTCAAATGATCAAAAGTCTAGGTCCAAATCTCAAAGTCAACACCAAGGACCTAAGAGTCAAAAGTCAACCAAGGGCAAGCAAGGTTTGGGTCACAAACCTAAGCCTAAGGTGGCTTATCATAGAGTTCCATTTGATTATGGAACCCAAATTAGGTCTAGGAAGACCAAGGTCAATAGGGAAGTCATCCCTAGAGTTGACCAAAGGGTGTGCCTAGTGGCTAGGGTTTCTAGGAAACCTAGGGTGGCCACTAAGAAGGTTGCAAGGGGTTACCCCTAGAGTCAACTTAGGTAAGACCCAAATGACCAAGGCTAACAAGCCTAGGAAGGTCATTAGAAAGGTATCTAGGGAGGATATCCCTAAGGAATATCTAATTAACCCTAGGAGCTCAAATAGGTTTTGGGTTCCTAAGAGCGTGATTGATTCACGCTAGATGGGTTTAGGGTATGTCAACCTTGATTGGATGGGTAGTTAACTCAACCATGGTAAAGGTGGCACTTTAGGATATTTTCAAGGTTATGGTTACCTTGGAAATAGATTTGAATTAATATTCTAAAAGATTTTAGGATGTGCCAATATTAATTATGAAGTTTGATAAAATGATCAAAATTGGCACAATTTAGGTTTAGAGATTAGTGTGCCATTTTGGGTTTTTGGCACACTTGGGAGAAAAATAAAAATGTGGCAAAATGCAATTAATTATATGAAATGGCAATTAATATTAAAATTTAGGTATTACTATACCTATATATTTTATATGCCATGCTTTGTTTGCCATATAACATGTCATGACATCATGCTTAGTTTTAATCATAAAAAATGTCATGATCATGTTTAGGGTTTAGGTTAATGTCATGTGTCTTTAGATTTCATCTTATGCCATGACATCATGATTATGAGCATATGTTTATCTATATCATCTCAAATGCCATAATCACTCATGCATTTAAGATAATTTGATTGAAATTGATTTAAGGACAATGCCATGACTTGGAGTCCCATTTATAAGGGAATCAAGTAGAGTTGCCTTAGAAAAATGCATGAAACCCTAGTATTAGGAAGAACAAAACCCACATCTCATATCAAATTGACATGTATGTGTATTTATACACCATAGATACATGTGAGATGCTAGGATATGAGTTAAGTTCAAGGTGCATAGTTTTTGCATCTAGATGAACTAAAACTCATCTAATTCTATTTGTGGATCATTAGGAAAGCTTGTGTACAAGTCATGTACATAGAGCCCAAGGAATATGATCCAAAATAAGGTTTTGAAAACATTTTAAAATCATTTTGAAAAACCTTGGTGAAGTCTATCTTTTGATAGCAATCACCATTGATGAGATTGATACAAAGTGAGCTTAAACTTTAAAGTTTTTAGTCACTTTTGGATTTTGTATCAATTTCACTATTTTTATGGGTAAAATATTTTTCAAATATTTTTCACCCATTGTTTTAGTCATAAGTATTATACGTATCAAATTTAGTGATTTTTCGATATACGTATAATTATTTATGAATTTCTGAAATTGATCGATAAAAATTCGAATTTGCTACGATCTTGCCACTTGGTGGCGATCGGATGGATGGATGGCGATTCAGTGATTTACATCGGAGTCAGTTTGTTTAGCCCATTTTCAGTCATGGTAAAGGTCCCTAATTACTCCTAACCCTAGGATATGCTTTAGGAAGCATGATAAAGGGTGAAAATCCATTGGATATGGATTAGGAGTTGTGTTAGGTCAAAGTATCAAATTTAGAGTGAGTAAAAGTTCTATGTTGAGCTTAGAACCTTAATTTTGGTGGTTTAGAGTTCCTATTGGCTTAGGGGCTTCCTAAGGACATTGTTGGTGCAATGATCAAGGGGGAGCAAGCTTTTAGGGGGAGTTATCCATCTTGGGATGATGGATGTGTTTTTTTCTCCTTGAAGAGGAGAAGTTATTGGGAGAGTATCATCAATTGGGAAAATTGATGGGTTTTTGATACCCAATTTGGAAATTGGGAGAGAGTATAGGATTGCCTCTCTTGAGTGATATGTGACTTATCACTAGGAAGATGGTAGACATCCTAGGTATTTTTGGATCAAGGGGGAGATTGTAAGATCTCATTGGGACATGAGACATTGACCTCCTTGGAGAGAAAACCTTTTTGATGTTAGTCAAAAAGGGGGAGAATGTTTGGGGGAGAACATTTGGCTTACATTGTCACTTGAATGTTTGGGGGAGAACATTTGGTGAGTGTTTACCAATTTGGGATAATTGGTAAGGGATTTGAGTTAGTGGTCTAACTCAAATGATTTGTTTGGTTTTTGTCAAACATCAAAAAGGGGGAGATTGTTGGTGCAATCGGCCCAGGTCACGATTGACCAGGACTCGAGTTTGACTAGAGTGATGTTTTGATGTTTGACAAAGTATGTTTGACAAAGTGTTTGACATTGATGTTTGGCATTGATGTCGGTTAATATGTTGGGGAGATTGTTTATACAATCGACCCAGGTTATAATTGACTTGATGGTTGACCAGGGTTGACCATGTGTTTATGGAAAAGTCCAAGCATGGGTCTTGGCAAGGTAAAGTCCAAGCATGGGTCTTGACAAATGGAAAGTCCAAGCATGGGTCCTGGCATGGAAAGTCCAACATGGGTTGGCAAGGGAAAGTCCAAGCTTAAGTCTTGGCATTTGAGAAGTCTAAGGGTTTGATATTGGCAACGTAAAGTCCAAGCAGGAGTCTTGGCAGCATAAGTCCAATGGTTGGCGGCGTAAAGTCCAAGCGGAGTCTTGGCGGCGTAAGTCCAATGTGCCTTGGCGGTGTAGACACCGTTAGCATGACATAGCCGATGGAAGCACCTGAAGGCTAGCAAGTCATGGATGACTTGGAGGGATCTGAGAGGCGTGAGGCTGATGGAGGTGGCTAGAAGACTTAGGTCTAGGCTAAGGGTGGTCTAGCAAGTATGGGGGCACCATACTTGGGTTAAAACCTCATGTTTGAGGTTGTCAGTCGACTGGCATTATGGCCGGTTCGACTGCCGTGAGTCGACTTGAGTTATTGGCAGTTTAGGTAGCGCTCGGTAGTCGACTACTCATTGGAAGCGATCGGTGTCGGCGGCGATCATTGCCAGGGATGGCGGTCGACTGCTAGTTCGGCCATGAGCACAGAATGCTCCGTGGCCGTGACGACGATCGACTACGTGGGTAGCGATCGGGCCACCAAGTGGCGATCACGATCCGTTGTCTCACGACAATTGGCATCACCGATCGGGACTTATGGCAGTCGACTGATAGGCGGAAATCCAGCCCGACGCAGGTTAAAAGGAGCTGTTCGTGGGAGGATTGCAGAAAGTGTTCTCTTGGGCGATTTGAAGGGGAATAGTTGGTGCTCTTCCAGTCCTTCAAGGCTAGTCCAAGGCAACCAAAAGCAAGCGATCTAAAGGCATTTGTAAAGTGATCTCTTTACTTGTATTGCATTGTATTTCATTGTAATTGCTTGTTGTACTTAGTTTATTGTTGTAAACTGTTGTACGAGGTTTCTCCACCTCCGACTTGTGTCGAGAAGGAGTTTTATTGGTTAGTGGTGTTTGTGGCATCGCTAGGGTTCGTACGAACCCAATCCGTGGAGTAGGAACCGGTTCGGTTCCGAACCACGTTATATCATCGTGTTCGTGTGTGATTGTATTTCGTGTATTGCTTTTATTATTATTATTCCGCTGCGCTAACACGAATTGTAGACAAGCACGCGAACGATTTCCATCTACGTATGATCATCTACGCTATTCACCCCCCCTCTAGCGGCCTCAAATCTCCAACATGCCATACGTAAGGCCGATCAGAAGATTAGAATGACATCGCAAGGCGCGAATGATCGGGTCAATAGGATTGTAGCCATTAATCGTCAGTAGCCGATCGGGCCGACTACGAGAATGACCGATGAGGTCCATCACGATCGCCAAGAGTTCCGCTGGACTACAACCCGGATCCGATGAGGTCGCTGAGGAGCCCTCTTAAAAGAGAGGGTGTGAGCCTTTGAGAGGCTAATGCTTATGCTCTAAGTGATTTTCCTAGTGCCCCACAAGCTCTAAACTCTTCTTACTTGTTTTTACTTCATTCTATTTGTAAGAAGAGTGATCTTGATTTTAAAGGTTACCTCCACCTAGCTTGGTGCAAAGGAGAGGCCAATAGTGATTGGATTTGGAGGAGTGATTCACCTCGGATGAATCGGGATCGTGGATTAGCGGTGTAGCTGTGAACCACGTTACATTCTTTGTTAGCGTTTGTTTTCTCGTATTTCTATTTGCTTGTCTTTATTAGTCTTCTGCTTGCGCTAATTAGTTTTGTAGACGAGCAAATACTGGCATCCAAACGAAAAGGGCTATTCACCCCCCTCTAGCCGGCCGTACCGATCTCCTACAAGTGGTATCAGAGCCAAGAAAAGCTTGTCGAGGACTAACCGCCACAACAAGCAATTTTCGAAATGGCCGGCTCCAACATCCATCCTCCGAAGTTCGACGGCGAATTCTCTTGGTGGAAAAAGAGAATGGAGGTATTCTTCGAGACCGATTTTGATATTATGCTTATAATGGAAAATGGTTTCGAGTTGCCTAGGGATGAAAGGGGTGAACCAATTGAAAAATCACGTTGGACTAAGAAACAAAGAGAGGAGCACCTTGCAAATTCAAAGGCAAAACATCATCTTCTCAATGTGCTCCCTCAACAAGAGATCAACCGGATCGGAGAATGTGCTAGCGCCAAAGAGATGTGGGAAAAGCTTGTATAACTCCATGAAGGCACATCCGAGGCCAAGCTAGCTAGGAGAGACCTCTTCCGCTCTCAACTCTCAAACATCAAATTAGAAAAGGGAGAAAAGGTAACTTCCCTACATTCTAGATTTAAAGAAATATTAATTGGGCTAACAAGTGTAGGAGAAAAGCTCTCCAATCGGGATATGGTAATGAAGGTCATAGATGCCTTTCCCCGGTCCTCAAGATGGAGCTCCATGGTGGATTCGTTTTACATCTCCAAGAACTTGGAAGTAAGTACCTTGGAGGAATTTTTCTCAACAATGGAGCTCCATGAAACTAGGCTTGAAGGAATACAAGAAGAGCCTAGAATTCAACCCTCAAGAGGAGTAGCCTTGATAGCGAACAAGGGGAAGAAGAAGATGGAAATCCCCTCCTCCTCCGATGACGAAGCGTCTTCCTCCTCCTCTATGGATAGCACGGAAGAAGCCTACATGGTAAGGAAGGTAAGGCGTGCATTTAAGAATTTTAGATTTGATAAATCTCATGATAGGAATAGAAGACCAAGGGGGAAGGTCATATGCTACAATTGCCAAGGAGAGGGGCACATAAGGGACAATTGTCCTCTCCTAAACAAGAGCAAGGAAGAGAGGAAAAAGAAAGAAGAAAAGAAGAAGAAAAAGGGGA
This sequence comes from Wurfbainia villosa, assembly GCA_025175895.1. Classification (NCBI taxonomy): domain Eukaryota; kingdom Viridiplantae; phylum Streptophyta; class Magnoliopsida; order Zingiberales; family Zingiberaceae; genus Wurfbainia; species Wurfbainia villosa. Next base: position 42,423,194 of record CM046006.1, read on the forward strand.
GCAAGAAGAAAAAGGAAGAGGAGAAGAAGACAAAGGAAAAGGGAAAGGCCAAAGCTCTCAAGGCAAGGACTTGGGATGACCCATCCTCATCCTCCTCATCATCATCGGATGAGGAGAATGCCTTTGTCACCAATTTGGCCTTGATGGCCTTTGATGACTTCGATTGCTCTTCATCCGAAAATGAAGGATCAAGCTCAAGAGGAGAGAGCTCAAGTGAAGGGGGAGCTTCTACATCCTCATCATCCGAAGAAGAAGAGGACATGGAAACTATGGTAACGAAAGCCTCTCCTAAGAAAATAGTTTCCATAATTTCTAGTTTAACTAAGGACTTATTTGGAATGAAAAAGAAAAATAAAAGCATGCTTAATCAAATTAAGGCATTAGAAAATAAGCTAGAAAATGCATGCTTAAATAATAATGATATTTCTTCTAGCTTAAATGATGCATGCTCACATGACCTATATGTGCCATTAGATGTTAGTGATGCATGTATAAATGAAAATAGGGCATTAAGGGAAAAGGTAGATTATTTAACCAAAGCCCTAGAGAAATTCACAATTGGCTCCAACACATTGAACATGATCTTAGGGAGCCAAAGGGCAAGTTTCAATAAGAAAGGCCTAGGATATAAGGAAAAGAAAAATGAAAAGGCCTACAAATGCCTAATTGCTAGGGGGCAAGATAAGAAGAAGATAATAGCTAGAAAATGGATCCCCAAGGAGTACTTAGTGAACCCAATAGGAAAGAATCTATTTTGGGTTCCAAAATCCATCCTTAAGGGTTAGAAAACCCCTAGGATAGTCAACCATATGGACCTAACCTATATCATATTTTGGTTGACTTAGGATGACGGGACAACATTTTTTAGATAGTGTTGGGTGATGATAACGTTCCCATAAATAGATAATAATGCTTAAATCATGATGATTAATGTAATTCCTATGTATGGTTGCAATCATGATTTATGATTTTAATATTTGGCACGTTATCATGAGAAATAGGTTTGAATCATGCTTTAGGTGATACTTTGCTTATTATCATCATATAATACCTAATGCATGATTATTATTCAATGAATACATGTATTTCATGATCATAATGTAAAATTAATTCATATATGTCTTTGTGATCATGTAGAGTGTTAGGATGATACTTAACCATGATAGAATTGCATGAATACAAGGGTTAAGTATATACAAATACCCCCTAGGATGCATCTCACACTCACTATAGGCTAACTTGATTGCAAACTTAGCATGAGTGAGATGTTAGGATGATACAAATGTCCACTAATGCCTATGGCATTTAGATGGTCATTTAAAGTATCAAAATAGCAATAATAGACCAATCATGGGGAAGGCTTATGTTTAATTCATAGACATATTGCCCAAAGATCATGGTTGGATGTTTCATATATTTTCAAAACAATTTCTTACTTTAAAATCTATGTATTCATGTTTTGAAACAATTGGATGCAAAACTAGGTAGTTAACTTGATACTAAAATGATCAAAAACCTAGTGGTTTTTAAAGCCTTTGGATTTTTGGCAAATCTCGGAAAATAAAATGATTTTTCTTGCAAAACTATTTTTCATTGATAGATATACTTAAAATAAATATGTTCCTCAAATTTCATGATTTTTCGAATTTTCTGGAATTAATAATGCATTTCTGAAATTCATCCAGAAAATCAGAAATTCGGATTCTTTTGTGCCAGTCGACTGCCATACTGATAGCAGTCGACTGATGGACTGTGAACAAGTACAGTAACCTGATTTTATCAGGTTTTGACTGATTTTAATGTATGTTTCTCTTTATACTTGATGTCATGTGCCTTTAACTTAGTGTTAATCTTTTTGATGGTGTCAAAGGGGGAGAAATAATTATGTTTAAGTTAATTATTTTAGGGGGAGAAATATATGATAGGGGGAGAAAATTTGTATAGAGAGTTTCATGGATTAAGGGGGAGTTGGATGTTGTTATATCATGTTTATCTTTACATGCTTTCTTACCTTAGAATTTATATCAAATGTTTTTAACTAACTTAAACGGATTGCCACACATCAAAAAGGGGGAGATTGTTAGGGCAATCTCTTGCCGTAATATAGTTTTGATGGTGTGGCAAAGGGTTTAAGTTAGGTTGATATGTTGATTTGATATGTGCGCTGAAGTCGTACAGGACTTAGTAATTCGCACATGGAGCCGTGGCGAGTTTCACATCTCATGACTCGTGCCTTGAGTCGGTGAAGGATAGCTTTACGGAAGCCGTGCGCTTGGAGCATCCGAGGGACCGCCGGACGAGAAGCTTGGAGTGAAGCCGGAGGAAGTAGACTTCGAGGCAAGAGACGCGAAGGAGCATTGCAGAGTCGTGCGCCTGATGCTGCCGAGGGACGTGGCCGAGAACGAAGAGAACTTCGAAGGCGAGGGACTCGGAGAGATGAGAGTGAGCGAATGTAACCCGGGAAGGGGTAGCTCTTAGGTGAAACTTGGCCATTTGGCCAAGTGTCGGATGGGTTTTCCGACACCGCCGATCATTGCCATGTCATGGCGGATCGCTTCCGAGTCGAATGAAGTTCGATCGGTATCGACCGATCGAGTGTGGCGTGATGATCGCCATACGATCGTGGCCGATCAAGACCATCTGATCAAGGTAGCAAATGATCGTCAATAGGGTTTTCGCCACATAATCGTCGTAGCCGATCGGGCGATCACGAGGCGGCGATCGACTAATGAGGTCCATCGATCGATCGCCAAGAGTTCGCTGGACTACAGTCGGGATCCGACGTGTTCGAGGCCGCTGAGTGATGGCAATGATCGCTAAGGGAGGCAATGATCGGGTGGCGATAACGGGAAGAAATCAGCCCTCTCTATAAAAAGAGAGGGTGTGAGCCTTTGAGAGGCTAATGCTTATGCTCTAAGTGATCTTCCTAGTGCCCCACAAGCTCTAAACTCTTCTTACTTATTTTTACTTCATTCTATTTGTAAGAAGAGTGATCTTGATTGTAAAGGTTACCTCCACCTAGCTTGGTGCAAAGGAGAGGCCAATAGTGATTGAATTTGGAGGAGTGATTCACCTCGGACGAATCGGGATCGTGGATTAGCGGCGTAGCCGTGAACCACGTTACATTCTTTGTTAGCGTTTGTTTTCTCGTATTTCTATTTGCTTGTCTTTATTAGTCTTCCGCTTGCGCTAATTAGTTTTGTAGACGAGCAAATACCGGTATCCAAACGAAAAGGGTTATTCACCCCCCTCTAGTCGGCCGTACCGATCTCCTACACACTGTAGCTGTGAGACAATGGCTCAATCCACGTTGGACAAGTTCCAACGGGACTCTTGCGATCGGCCCCGCCGCTCGTAGTCGACGCCTAATCGGCTACGGAGCGCTGCGCTCGCAGAACTCAACTGCAATGATCGTCATCCCTTGGCAGTCAACTGTCGTCGACATCAGTCGACTGCTCCAATGAGCAATCGATTGCCAGAGAAATTTCAGCTCTTAAACGGCAGTCGAACTCAAGTCGACTCACGGCAGTCGAACCGGTCATAATGCCAGTCGACTGCCAACCTCAAAAATGAGGTTTTAATGTAAGTATGGTGCACCCATACTTGCTAGACCACCTTTAGCCTAGACCTAAGCCATCTAGCCACCTCCATCAGCCTCATGCCTCTCAGATCCCTCCAAGTCATCCATGACTTGTTCATCCATCGCGCTAGCCTCTAGGTGCTTCCCTCAGCTATGTCATGCTAACGGTGTCTACACCGCCAAGGCACATTAGACTTACGCCGCCAAGACTCCGCTTGGACTTTACGCCGCCAAGACTCCTCAAATGCCAAGACTCATGCTTGGACTTTTCCTTGTCAACCCATGTTGGACTTTCCATTTGCCAAGACCCATGCTTGGACTTTCCCAAATGTCAAGTGTCCCACTTGGACTTTCCATGCCAAGTACCCATGACTTGGACTTTACCTTTCCAAGACCCATGCTTGGACTTTCCCATAATCACATGGTCAATCCCTAGTCAACCATCAAAGACTCCCTCGAGTCAAACTCAAGTCTGGTCAATTATAATCTGGGTCGATTGTATAAACATTCTCCCCAAAATATTAACCGACATTAAAGTCAAACATCAATGTCAAACATACTATATCAAATATCAAAACATCACTCGAGTCAAACTCGAGTCTGGTCAATCGTGACCTGGGCCGATTGCACCAACAGAAGTTACCAATTGGGGTTAGTTGGAATTCTCGTTGGGATATGAGAATTGCCAATTGGGGATAATTGGTAGACTTAAGTTTGAGGTTTTGTCAAACATAAAAAATGGGGAGATTATTGGTGCAATCGGCCCAGGTTACGATTGACTGGACTCGAGTTTGACTCAAACTGTATTTTGATGTTAGAAAAAATGTATGTCATGGGAAGTCCAACAGGGGTTGGCCACGTAAATCCAAGTGTGTAGCCTTGGTGGTGAAAAGACCAAGCATGGGGCTTGGTGTTGGGAAAATCCAAGCATGGGGCTTGGTGTTGGTAAGTCCAAGTGTGTATCCTTGGCAATGGAAAGTCTTGAGGACTTGGCAAGGTCACTAGTCTCGTAGGCTCGGGGTCCTTGAGTCGGTAAAGGATGGCATTGCAAAGTCGTCATCCATGTATACTCAAATAGTGAATCTTCATTTATCAAATTTAAGATCTAATCAAATACATGAAAATATGTATACTCAAATAGTGAATCTTCATTTATCAAATAAATGGTACAATCATAAGGCGATTGCCTTAGGACACCTCTCATATATTACTAACAGGTAGTGGCACTCCAAATTCATCTATGGGCTTCTCAAATCCATCTACTATATTAAACCAATTATCAATGTCATTCATTAAATAATACTTCATCCTACCTTTCCAATAGGCGAAGTCATTCTCGTCGAAGAAAGGTGGTTGCGTCGTGTTATAACCCTCTTGAAATGTCATTTTGCTTCGATTGATGGTTAGATCCTCCAATGTGATTCGGGCTCTGATACCACTTATAGTGGATCCTTTGAATGGTTAGAGGGGGTGAATAGTCTCTTTCGATTTCTACAAGATGTTAGCGGAAGCAAAAACAATAATGCAAATAAAAATGAAATCAAAAGACAATGCTAACAAAAGTGTTTAATGTGGTTTGGAGATGACGCTTCTAATCCACGACAATCCGTAAGGTCGATCAGCCCTAGAAAGCTTTCACTAAAGTCTCCTTTTGATGCAAACACCAAGGTGGAGAAGCCTTCTTACAATCACACTTTTCTTCTTACAAGATAATGGAATTAAAATGGAGAAGAAGAGATTAAGAACACTAGAAAGCTTGGAGAAGGCTTGGTGAGCTTGAGAGCAAAGTTTGGAATGGGAGCACCAACCCTCTTAAGCTCCCCAAGACTTTTTTTTATAGAGAAAGGTTGATTCTTCCCATTGAGCATGTCAACAATCGATCACGCATACCGATCGACTACGCCACTATTGATCAATCCAAAGGCTTCGACGGCCAGGCTCGATCGCGATCATCACGCCCAATGAAACTCGACTGTCATCGCGCATACCGGTAGTCAACTATCGCCATCATGATAGAATCCAGCGGATTCTCGACAAAGCGATCACGACCATCATCGCCACGAAACTCTAACGATGACTACTCATACTAATAGTCAATCGATCAAGCCCGTGATCGCTTCCAAGCAATCGATCGACTCAAAATGTTTACGTTCGTATCCACCTACATCACCGATCGCCATTCATGGCGCTTGGTGATCAAGCGCATCGACTATTGGTGGCACATAGCCACAGTCGAGCTCCAGTCAACTCTAGACCAGTTGACTGGGTCATTGATGTGTATAAATCATGCTATGTTTTCACTACTCCATATACATGCATTTTATCTCATTTCATGTCCTAGGCATGTATTTTATCATGATTTAGTTAAGTTTAGCATATTTTGGACAAAGAGACTACTTTTGGGTGTTTTCCGTGTTAACAGGGCAAAGAAGCAGGCGTATCAAAACAACATAGGCGTGTCATCAGTGACACGTCCATGTCAGGAGTTCCAGCCTTCAACACGCCCTGGTTCAGCAGCCGACACGCCCCAGTCAAAGTGTTGACACGGCCGGCGTATCAAAACAACACAGGTGTGTTATCAGTGACACGTCCGTGTCAGGAGTTCCAGCGCTCAACACGCCCCAGTTCAGCCTTCGACATGCCCCAATTCAAGCGCAACACACCCTGTGGGAAGCCCACGACACGCCTGTGCCTTCATTTGGCACGGGCGTGTTGTCCTGACTCCGAATTTCCTTTTCTGCGAGAGCCGCAATCTTCGTCTCAATTAAAGGAAAATCTTTTGCCTTAATTAAAGAGGAGGCCAAGGATATAAAAGAGGAGATATTCTAACCCTAGAGGAGGACGTCGGGTGGTGAAAACGACAATAGAAGAAGGAGGATAAGGAAGGAGTCGACGACAGAGGAACACAGATGGCACTAAGTATCGTAATTTCTTTCTCTAGCAATTCTTGCCAGACTATGGAGTAGTGTCTTGTAATCTTAGGATGGGGGAGTAGCCCTTGACGATTTATGATGGATGATGTAATCTATACTACTTGAATTATTGTTTGTTTTGATCTGGTTTTTGGATTCTTATTGATAAACCTAAGAAGCTAAGGGAAAGTACCTAACAGTGAACCCAAGTTCCCGAAACCCAGAACCAACTAGGGATTAACTCCTGCCAAGTAGCGATGGTGTATCTATGAGGGCTTGCGGGGGTCTCGTGACAGATCCCCTTAGTTGATTATGGTCCCGTGTGCAAACCTACCGTGAAAAGGAAATTTAGACTCTAAAGGAACTCTTATGCACTTAATGGATCTATCAAATCCAGTTTTTACCAAATAACGGAGATAAGACTAGGGAGGTTTGACGGGGTCTCGTGACAGGTCCCCTTAGCTGATTATGATCCCCTACGCTCGAATACCGTGACAGGTAAATTGAGTTTGATAGGTACAGTTAGCGTAGACCTCGAAAGGGGCCGTTGATTTACCTTAGGATAGGTTCCATCAAAACAACTCTAATATGTTGGTGCAATCGGCCCAGGTCACGATTGACCAGGACTCGAGTTTGACTTGAGTGATGTTTGATGTTTCGACAAAAACATATGACAATGTAATTGTCATTTGGTAAAGTTCAAGTCTTGAGTACTTGGCATGGAAAGTCCAAGTGGGACACTTGGCACATGAAAAGTCCAAGCATTGGTCTTGGCATGGAAAGTCCAACATGGGTTGGCAAGGGAAAGTCCAAGCTTGAGCCTTGGCATTTGAGAAGTCCAAGGGTTTGATATTGGCAGTGTAAAGTCCAAGCGGGAGTCTTGGCAGCATAAGTCCAATGGTTGGCGGCGTAAAGTCCAAGCGGAGTCTTGGCGGCGTAAGTCCAATGTGCCTTGGCGGTGTAGACACCGTTAGCATGACATAGCCGATGGAAGCACCTGAAGGCTAGCGCGATGGATAAACAAGTCATGGATGACTTGGAGGGATCCGAGAGGCGTGAGGCTGATGGAGGTGGCTAGAAGGCTTAGGTCTAGGCTAAGGGTGGTCTAGCAAGTATGGGGGAACCATACTTGGGTTAAAACCTCATGGTTGAGGTGTGTCAGTCGACTGATGCCATGTGGCAGTCGACTGGACCAAGTCAACTAGGGTTTGACTGCGGGAAGTGGCCTAGCAGTCGACTGCCATTGTTAGGCAGTCGACTGATCATGTGATCAGTCGACTGATGCTCGGATTTTCGGCCACAGAATGGAGTCTCACTCGACTGCTGAGACGAGCAGTCGAGTGATGGCTCATCAGTCGACTGATGGTCATGATCAGTCGACTGATATCCTAGCCGTTGGATTTTTTCCAGCGTGGATTACACCGTTGTCTCACAGCAACAGTGTGATCAGTCGACTGATCGACCTTTTCCAGCACAGGTTGAAGCTATATAAGGAGCTCGTGATGGAGGAAAAGATAGCGATTTTCTTGAGCGAAATTGAAGGGGGAAGTTGGTGCTTTCCAGTCCTTCAAAGCTAGTTCAAGGCAATCAAAGATCAAGCAATCCAAAGCTCTTGTAAAGTGTTTTTCCTTTACTTGCATTTGTATTTCATATTGTTTTTTCTTGTATCTACTTGATTATTGTTGTAATCATATTGTACGAGGTTTCTCCGCCTCCAGATTATTCCGAGAAGGAGTTATTGTTATAGTGGTGTGTGATTGGCATCGCTAGGGTTCGTACGAACCCGATCCGTGGAGTAGGAATCGTGCGGTTCCGAACCACGTTATATCGTTGTGTTAGCGTGTTGTGAATTTCGTTATCGTTATTACTTTTCTATTTCCGCTGCGCTAACGAAATTGTAGAAACAAACGCGAAAGAATTACATTGACGCTATTCACCCCCCTCTAGCCGTTCCAAACGATCCCTAACAAGTGGTATCAGAGCCCGGAGATCTTCTACGGACTAACCGCCCGGAGCTAAGACAAAAGGCTAGAGGGTGAAGATGGAATTCCAAGACAAGTTTGGATGGGATATCAATACTCCACCTCCATATGATCCAGAAGATTTTCCGGCGTGGAGAGCAAGAATGGAAACATTCTTGATGATGAACATAGAGGATTGGTTCATCCTCGTTGAAAGCCTTGAACCCCCTAAGGATAAGAAGGGAAATGTCCTAAAATTGAAAAAGTGGACCCAAGAGCAACGTCAAAAGCTCAAGACCGAAGTTAAGGTAACGAAATTTTTGGAAGATTTAATCCCTAATGATGCTTTGTGCAAGCTAGGGGATTACATGTATGCCAAGGAGCTATGGAGAAAATTGGCAAGATTCCATGAGGAGAGTTCATCCTCAAGTGAAAGTGAGGAATCGGAAGTTGAGATGGAGTCAACTTCCGGATCGGAGAAAGAAGAAGTAGAAGAGATGGAAGAAGCATCTACTTCTAGGATTGAGGAGGAGAGACCATCCTCTACACCGGAGCAACCTCAAGAAGAGCCTTCAACATCCGATCAAGATGAGGAAGCTCAAAATTCAACTCCGGCACCTACCACCACCCTAGGTAACTCAAACACTTTATCTTCCAATAAAAATCATATAATGTGCTTTGAGTGTAGGGAGTATGGGCATTACAAGAGCAAATGCCCAAAGAAGGTTAGGAAAGCTTCTCCGGTGCCCAAAAGTCAACAAAAGTCAAAGGATGCCGGTTCCCCAAGTCAAAAGAGCAAGGAGCATATTATATGCTTCAAGTGCCATCAAAAGGGGCATTATAGAAGTCAATGCTCTAGGGGGAGAAAAAAGACCCAAGAAGAAGCATCACAAGTAGGGGGAGCTAAGGTTAACCCTAAGGTACATTTTAGTAGTGCATCTTCTAATTTAAATGTTAAAAAGCATGCTAGGAATTTAAATTCTCCTGCAATTTATGAAAAGCATGCTAATAGGAATAAATGTTTTTATTAGGAGCTAAAAGTGTCCATTTTAGTAATAAGGAGAAATTTGGGACTAATGTCCCCAGAAAAACCATACCTAGGGAATCTATTAAGAAAATACAAGAACATCTAGGTGTTAATCCAAAATGGACAAGGCGTATGCCAAGGAAGTCCAATGCCCAAGATTTAAATCAAAATTCTAAAATTGGGCAATTAGAATTAGAAAACCAAGCCTTGAGGTCAAGGCTTGAAAAACTTGAGAAGACCCTCAACACTATGCAAAATCATTTTAAAGGGTCTAATGGTCAAACTCCTAGGTCAAGAAGTCAAACTCAACATCTAGGACCTAAGAGTCAAAAGTCAACCAAGGGCAAGAATGGTTTGGGTCACAAACCTAAGTCCAAGGTGACTTATCATAGTGTTCCATTTGACTATGGAACACTAACTAGGTCTAGGAAGACCAAGGTCAATAGGGAAATCATCCCTAGAGTTGACCAAGGTTTGTGCCTCGTGGGCAAGGTTTCGAAGAAACCTAGGGTGGCCGCTAAGAAGGTTGTTAGGGAGGCAATCCCTAAGGTTAACCTAGGCAAGACCAAAATGACCAAGGCTAATAAGCCTAGAAAGGTCATTAGGAAGGTATCTAGGGAGGTTATCCCTAAGGAATACCTAGTTAATTCAATGAGCTCAAATAGATTTTGGGTTCCAAAGAGCGTGATTGATTCACGTTAAATGGATTAGAATGTGTCAACCATGATTGGATGAGTAGTTAACTCAACCATGGTAAAGATGGCACTTTAGGTTATTTTCAAGGTTATGGGTGCCTTGGAAAAACATTTGAGCTTTAATCCTAAAGGATTTTAGGATGTGCCAATATAGTTTTTGAAAAACATGAAAATCAATAAAAGTGGCACAATCTAGATTTAGAGGTCATAGTGTGTAACTTTGATTGTTGGCACACTTTAAGAGTTCATGTAAAAGTAACATCAAGAGTGATACTCAAGTGTCACACAACTTGATGTCTTGTACTCACCATGCTTCATATGTTTTACCATATGTTTGCATGGAAGGAATGTCTAGGATGGATTGCATCTCACAAAACAAGTCTTTTACCTTGATTGTGTATTTCAACACTTAGAAAGGGTGAGATGTTAGGATTTGGAAATCATTGAATGTTAATGTTTACAAAAATGAAATAAAACATTAAAACACATTAACAAATACATGAATGTAAGTGTAACATCAATATATTCGATATACAAGAATAAACATGATAAAATGGATTAATTAGATGAAGAAATCGAGATTTTCAGAATTTGATCGAAATCGATATCGATCGATCGATACGATTATCGATCGATCGATAACATCAGCACGATACGATGCGATCGGTCATCGATCGAGGTCTTTGGCTTCATGACTCGATCGTTGAACATCACGATCGGTGATGGGATACATCAGTCGACTGATAGTACTATTCACCGAGGTTGAGGGGCATCAGTCGAGTGCTCGACGATAAGTCGAGTGATGCATACATCAGTCGACTAATGAGCAACATCACGATCGATGTTATCAGTAGCACGCGTCACGAAGGTTCGGCTGATTGCCGGATCACGATCAACCGCTAGGGTTCGGTGTCTTCACTTGACGCGCCTTCGTTCTTTTCTCCTTCTCCGATCGCCATCTTTTTCTCCGACCGATCCTTCCGGCCGTGCCAGCCGCCCAAGGTGTTAGGTTTGTTAGATGAACCCTAACTTGCCTTAGTTCACTTATTTCAAGCCGTGTTTCACTCGTTCTAGGGTTTATCTCCTTGTTTTTCTGATTAGGTTCCGACGTCTGAGTTCTCCGGCGAACCTTGACCTCAATATATCTGAGCATTTCCTCCGGCCACACCTCCAAATGGCGCCTAAGTAACGCTCTTCTTACCCAAGCCCTAATTTGTCTTTCCATTAGAATTTAGTTTTTATCTAATCATGTATTATGTCCTTGCATGTCATATCATTACATTGCATTCATAATAGGAGAGCCCGTAGGAATGATCCACCCGAGGGTGAATCTCGATTGTACCAACCTATGTTGGTTAGGTACATCGATAGGGACTTTTTCAACCGCCATTGTAGTGATGTCATGGAATTAATTGCATACTACAATCTCATGAAAATCGTCTTATGCACGCATCCAATTAATGATGACCTTCTTAAGGAATTTTATCAAAACCTAAAAAAGGTGGATGACGGCCCTACCTACATTACTCGCATTGCAAAACGCGAGTTAGAGTTCACTCCTGCGATACTGCAGGAGTTTCTCGAGTGTAGGCCCTCAGATGATACCTTTATCTTTTTCCCTACCATGGATTTTCCTTTACCCGAGCCCTTTGACCATATCTCTATGGAGTCCATACATGAACATATCTTTGGTTATCCTCGTCCACAGGCCCAAAATTTATTCCCTATCACTGAGTTATCTGCACCTGACAATGTACTTTACAAGGTCATTGTTGAGTGTTTTCTTCCTATCGTCACTCGGGGTCTGGCCAAGATTCGGCCTCCCCATCTCTTTCTTTTATACGCCATGCGTCATAGGTTAGACATTAACTTTGCACTAAACACATTTCATTGCATTGTGCATTTCACTTCCCCTGTACAAGGGAAAGTGCATATGCCATATGGTCATATCATCACAGCATGGCTAGAGTCCGTAGGCGTTAACATCCATAGGGGTTCTCTGAGAGCGCTATCGGAGGTGTACGACTGTATATCAGTTCGTAACTTTTCGTTAGCAAAGCTACGGATGGGGGCTGGACAGATGGAGTTGGCGCCTCGACCACCACCCAGGGCACGCAGAGAGCCTCCTCCGGTACCCAGAGAGGCGATAGAGGACTACGAGGATGCAGACACCACTGATGAGGATGATCAGATGCCGACAGACACATCAGCGGCGGGTCCATCAGATCGTCGTGGCCGGCTGGAGTCCAGATTTCAGGACTATCAACAGTCGGTTGACTCTAGGCTGTCAGAGTTATTGGCAGGCCAGGCATCTTTCGGCGCACGTCTTGATCGGATGGAGGAGTCCCAGAGCCGCATCGAGCAGCATCAGCTCGATATGTTAGAGATGATGCGGGCCTGGACCTTGAGTCAGCAGCCTCCTCCACCGCCACCTCCTGAAGACGATTAGATATTAAGGATATTAGATTTTCTGTGGTTGTCAGTTTTTGTAGTGAGATTGAGCATAGCCAATCTCCATTTTAAATGTAAAAGACTAAATTTTTAAGTTAAATGAAATTTATGTTTCTGAAAATCTTGTGTGTCTGGATGAGTACTTGTATTATTGTATTGCTTATAAAAGTTGATATATCATGACATGAAATCGCATCCTATCATATACCATGTCATGTCGTTGTTTAGGGTTATTTTAGATGTCATGTGTTCTTAAAGTTCATCATATGTCATGACATCATGATCATTGGTCATGTTTTTATTTTGACATCACTATGCCATGATCATTTCATGCATTAATTTGATTGAACATTGATTTAAGGAAAATGGCATGACTTGAAGTCTCACTTATAAGGGAATCAAGTAGAGTTGCCTAGAAAATGCATGAAACCCTAGATAAAGTAAATCAAAACCCACATCTCACATCACATTGACATGTATGTGTATTTATACACCTTAGATACATGTGAGATGCTAGGATAATAAGTTAGGTTCAAGGTGCATAGGTAGTGCATCTAGATGAACTCAAACTTATTTCAACTATCACCAAGAATCATAAGGAAAGCTAATATACAAGTTATGTATATTTAGCCAATAAATTATGGTTCAAAATAGGTTTTTAAAAAAAATTTTAAAATCAATTTAGAAAATCTTGGTGAAGTCTATCTTTTGATAGCCATCATCATTGTAGAAGTTGATACAAAGTGGAGCAAAAACTTTAAAGTTTTTAATAGTTTTGAACTTTGTATCAATCTCCTATTTCAATGGTAAAAATATTTTTCCAAAATTTTTCACTGAGTGTATGTGTGTTAAGTTATATAGATGATTAAGTTTCGTGATTTTTCGATTTACGAGAATTACTTGATTTTGATTTCGCTGAGTCTCATTTAAAATCAAAGTTTTTGGGCTATCAATGATCAAGCTTTACAAAGGGCGATGCGACCATGACATAGGTTGACTGATCCCAGAAGGGCACAGATTACTGGATCGTGATGGACATATCAGTCGACTGGTAGCTGATAGAGTCGACTGATAGCCTGATTTTGGGGTAACCAAAGTTGTTTAACCCGATTTCAGCTGCGGTTAAGGTCCCTAACCACTCCTGACCCTAGGATATGCCTTGGAAAGCATGATGAAGGGTGAAAATCCATTGGATATGGATTAGGAGAAGTGTTTAGGGTTTGTATCAATTTCAAGGTGTTGGAAAGTTCAATGTTGAATTTCTACCCTTAATTTTTGATGGTTTAGAGCTCCTATTGGCTTAGGGGCTTCCCAAGGACATTGTTGGTGCAATGGTCAAGGGGGAGCAAGCCTTTAGGGGGAGGTATCCATCTTGGATGATGGATGTGTTTTTCTCCTTGAAAAGGAAAAGTTATTGGGAAAGTATCATCAATTGAGAAAATTGATGGGTTTTTGATACCTAATTTGGAAATTGGGAGAGTAAATAGGATTGTCTCTCTTGAGTGATATATGACTTATCACTAGGAAGATGGTAGGCATCCTAGGTATTTTTGGACCAAGGGGGAGATTGTAAGATCTCATTGGGACATGAGACATTGACCTCCTTGGAGAGAAAACCTTTTTGATGTTAGTCAAAAAGGGGGAGAATGTTTGGGGGAGAATATTTGGAGAGTATTTACCAATTTGGGATAATTGGTAAAGGATTTGAGTTAGTGTTCTAACTCAATCATTTGTTTGGTTTTTGTCAAACATCAAAAAGGGGAAGATTGTTGGTGCAATCGGCCCAGGTCACGATTGACCAGGACTCGAGTTTGACTTGAGTGATGTTTTGATGTTTCGACAAAAACATATGACAATGTAATTGTCATTTGGTAAAGTCCAAGTCTTGAGTACTTGGCATGGAAAGTCCAAGTGGGACACTTGGCACATGAAAGTACAAGCATTGGTCTTGGCATGGAAAGTCCAACATGGGTTGGCAAGGGAAAGTTCAAGCTTGAGCCTTGGCATTTGAGAAGTCCAAGGGTTTGATATTGGAAGCGTAAAGTCCAAGCGGGAGTCTTGACAGCATAAGTCCAATGGTTGGCGGCGTAAAGTCCAAGCGGAGTCTTGGCGGCGTAAGTCCAATGTGCCTTGGCGGTGTAGACACCGTTAGCATGACATAGCCGATGGAAGCACCTGAAGGCTAGCGCGATGGATAAACAAGTAATGGATGACTTGGAGGGATCCGAGAGGCGTGAGGCTGATGGAGGTGGCTAGAAGGCTTAGGTCTAGGCTAAGGGTGGTCTAGCAAGTATGGGGAAACCATATTTGGGTTAAAACCTCATGGTTAAGGTGTGTCAGTCGACTGATGTCATGTGGCAGTCGACTGGACCAAGTCAACTAGGGTTTGACTGCGGGAAGTGGCCTAGCGATCATTGCCATTGTTAGCGGTCGGTGATCATGTGATCGATCGGTGATGCTCGATTTTCGGCGCAGAATGGAGTCTCACTCATCGAGACGAGCGAAATGAGTGATGGCTCATCAGTCGACTGATGGTCATGATCAGTCGACTGATATCCTAGCCGTTGGATTTTTTCCAGCGTGGATTACACCGTTGTCTCACAGCAGATGTGATCGGTCGATCGATGGTCCGTCCGATCGGTGATCGACCTTTCCAAAGAGTTGAAGCTATATAAGGAGCTCGTGATAGAGGAAAAGATAGCGATTTTCTTGAGCGAAATTGAAGAGGGAAGTTGGTGCTTTCCAGTCCTTCAAAGCTAGTTCAAGGCAATCAAAGATCAAGCAATCCAAAGCTCTTGTAAAGTGTTTTTCCTTTACTTGCATTTGTATTTCATATTGTTTTTGCTTGTATCTACTTGATTATTGTTGTAATCATATTGTACGAGGTTTCTCCGCCTCCGGATTGTTCCGAGAAAGAGTTATTGTTATAGTGGTGTGTGATTGGCATCGCTAGGGTTCGTACGAACCCGATCCGTGGAGTAGGAACCGTGCGGTTTCGAACCACGTTATATCGTTGTGTTAGCGTGTTGTGAATTTCGTTATCGTTATTACTTTTCTATTTCCGCTGCGCTAACGAAATTGTAGAAACAAACGCGAAAGAATTACATTGACGCTATTCAACCCCCTCTAGCCGTTCCAAACGATCCCTAACATAATAGGGGTAGGAAAGAATTAAATCACCTTATAAATCACCGACGTGGTGAAACCCATATCCTGAGATTCTCCTCAACTATTGACTTTTAGCTCGTTCTTCTCATTCGTTGTTCTTGACTGCTCAGTGTCTTTGCTTAATCCACAAATTGATTGACTAGATAACTTGGTATCACGATCATTCGGTAATTGTCCCAATCCCTGTGGGATCGATATTTTTATTACTTGATGACAACCGTGCACTTGCGGAAATTAAGACATCAAGTTTTTGGCACCGTTGCCGGGGATTGGCACTCAATATTGAATTGAACGTGATTTAGTTAATCTAGATTTCTATTTTTGTTCATATTCTTTGTGTCTATTCTGAATTCTTGTTTTGGGAGCCTCTCTTGTTGTTTCATGCACAGACTTAATAGGGAAATTCTCGATATTGATCCTGAGATAGAGAGAACGTTCCTTGCTAGAAGACAATTTCAGCAACATCAGGAATACAATCTGACCTCCGACATGGCTGACCAGAACGAGAATAAACCTTTAAGGGATTATGCAACACCTAGTACAAGGGGATTGAGATCGAGTATTAGAAGACCCCCTATTGAAGAGAACAATTTTGAATTAAAACCGGCTCTACTATCCATGGTCCAACAACATCAATTCGGAGGAGCACCCACTGAAGATCCAAATCTGCACTTGGAAGTATTTTTGAAATTTTGTGAAACTTTAAAACTGAATGGAGCCTCAGCTGATGCTATTAGATTGCGCTTGTTTCCTTTCTCATCATGGACAAAGCTAGAGCTGGCTACACTCTTCCAAGACAGATTGCATAACTACCTGGGATCAGCTGGAGCAAAGATTTTTAGACAAGTATTTTCCACCCAGCAAAACTGCAAGTCTTCATCATCAAATCACTAATTTTACGCAAAAGGATGGAGAAACACTATTTGAAGCATGGGACAGATTTAAGGGATTACTACAGCAATGCCCTCATCATGGGCTGGAGAAGTGGCTCATTGTTCATACTTTCTACAATGGAATCTCGTATGCTACTAAAGTTTCTCTTGATTCTGCTGCAGGAGGAGCTCTTATGAACAAAACATTGGATGAAGCATTTGAGATCATCGAGAATGTGGCAATGAATTCTCACCAATGGGCTACAGAACGAGGATATCAAACTAAGATGCCAGGTAAGTTTGAGGTAAGTACCCTTGATCTACTCAGTGCAAAAGTCGATGCGTTAACTCAAAAGCTCGAACATTTTAATGTATCAGCTGTAAACTCATCTAATGTCACTTGCGAGATCTGTGGTGTAACAGGGCATGTAGCGATGAACTGTCAAATCCTACACGCACCATCATCGAAAGCTGGGATTGAGCAAGTAGATGCGCTAAATAATTTTAATCAGAAGCCTAATGGTGGCAACCCTTACTCGAACACGTACAATCCCGGTTGGAGGAATCATCCCAACTTTTTGTATAGAGCCAACCAAAATTCTTCTGGACAGAACAGTTTTGGAGCACCTTCGGGATTTCAGCCAGGACCCAAGTCGGGCTTAGAAAAGATGACGGAGAATTTTATTATGTGTCAGGGGAAGATAAACGATGAATTTCGACAGCATATTATAGAATCAAATCGGCAACATCAAAATAATACCGAGGCAATCAAGCAATTGGGAGGCAAGGTTGATAATTTGACTAATCACACAAGAATGCTGGAAAATCAAATTTCCCAAATTGCCACCAAGATCAAGGAGCGTGATTTCGAAATTCGTATAAACCCAAATTTGAGCATTGTAATTCCATAAGTTTGAGAAGTGGAAGGATTTTACAAGGAGACAGAGCTCAACAAGTGGCCCCTGTGCTAAAGGACACGAGTGTGTCAAAGTTGGAAGAAGACAGCAGCATGCCTGGGTTGAATAGAAAAGGAAGCCGACACACTGACCTGTATGTTGTTCAACACGCTGAGGAGAGAATACCCACGAGCGTGTCACCGACACACCCGTGTCGTCACTCCAGCCAACATGCCCAAATTTATGCGAGCGACACAGGCGTGTCGAATAAGGAACCAAGAACATATAAGCCCCCTATCCCGTTCCCTCAGAGGCTGATTAAGGAAGCTATATAGCAATATACGTTTTACAGAAGCTCTTCAACAAATGCCTACATACTCCATGTTCTTGAAGGACATCTTAACCAATAAAAGAAAAGTCGAGGAGCATGTAAGGGTCTTCCATCGAGGAGTGCAAGCTTAATTAAGAACATGGTACCTCCCAAACTAAACGATCCAGGTAGCTTTTCTATCCCTTGCATAATTAATGACTCAAATTTTGATAAGGCTTTTTGCGATTTGGGCGCCAGTGTCAATCTGATACCTCTTTCCATATGCAAGAAATTGGATTTGGGAGAAATGAAACTAACTACTATGGCCTTGCAGTTAGCCGATCGCTCCATTAGATATCCTTTGGGAATCTTAGAAGATGTACCAGTGCAGGTGGGAAATTTTATTATTCCTGCAGATTTTGTAGTGCTTGACATGGATGAAGACCCATGCATTCCACTCATTTTGGGGAGACCTTTCTTGGCTACTGCAGGGGCAATGATAGATGTCAAGAACCATAAACTCTCACTTGCATTTGGAAATGAAAAAATTGAATTCGACCTTTCAAAAGCTGTTAAACAACCTTCTGTTTTTTATGTTTGTTGTAGGATTGACAGTTTCCAGTCAATAGCACTAGACGGAGCACCAGAACAAACTCGTCTTAATAAGCTCGGAGGGGATTTTGAGGATAAAGAGCTGGAGATTTTCGACCCCAACCTCACACCACAGGTAGAACTTAAGCCTCTTCCATCAACACTCAGGTATGAATTTCTTGGCGAAAACTCTACTTATCCTGTGATCATTAATGCTAATCTGAGCAATGCAGAGACCAAAAAACTGATTGAGGTATTGAAAACACACAAGAACGTCATTGGATACAAGATTGATGACATTAGGGGAATTAGTCCATCGGTTTGCATGCACAAAATTCTACTAGAAGAAAATTTTAAAACCTCTATAAAGCATCAAAGAAGACTGAACTCATCCATGAAAGAGATAGTTAAGAAAGAGGTCATGAAATTGCTAGATGCAGGAATTATCTACCCAATATCCGATAGCAAATGGGTAAGTCCTGTCCATGTTGTGCCAAAGAAAGGGGGGATAACGGTAATAAGGAATGCTATAAATGAGTTAATCCCCACAAGAGCGGTTATGGGATGGAGAATGTGTATTGATTATAGGAAACTGAATAAGGAAACTAGGAAGGACCACTTTCCCATCCCATTTATTGACCAAATGCTAGACCGGTTGGCAAAACACTCGCATTTCTGTTACTTAGATGGATACTCCGGTTTCTATCAAATCCCTATTTATCCTAATGACCAAGAGAAAATAACTTTCACCTGCCCATATGGTACTTTTGCTTTCAGGAGAATGCCTTTTGGACTATGCAATGCACCTGCCACTTTTCAGAGGTGTATGACTTCAATTTTTTCTGATATGATCGAGAATATAATGGAAGTTTTCATGGATGATTTTTCTGTATATGGTGCAGATTTTGATATGTGTTTATCTAATTTGGTCAAGGTCTTGCAGAGATGCGAGGAAATGAATTTAATGCTTAATTGGGAGAAGTGCCACTTCATGGTGCGAGAAGGCATAGTACTTGGGCACCTAGTTTCACACCGTGGTATTGAGGTGGACGTTGCTAAAACTGAAGTGATCAAGAAGTTGCCTCCTCCAACTGATGTCAAGGGAGTGCATAGTTTCCTAGGACATGCAGGGTTCTACCGACGGTTCATCAAGGACTTCTCAAAAATTTCAAAGCCATTAACTAATTTGCTTGCTAAAGATGTTGTGTTTCACTTTGATAATCCTTGTCTTGATGCATTTTCCAGGTTAAAGGAAGCATTAACAACCGCCCCAATAATGCAACCTCCAGATTGGAGTCTCCCTTTTGAAATTATGTGTGATGCAAGTGATTTTACTGTGGGGGCAGTGTTAGGACAAAGGAAGGATCGCGCAAGGTGTATGCAATCTACTATGCCAGTAAAACATTGGATGAAGCACAAATGAATTATGCTACCACAGAGAAGGAACTCTTGGCTATAGTATTTGCTTTCGACAAGTTCAGATCTTATATCATAGGGACCAAGGTGATAGTTTACACAGATCATGCAGTCATAAGATACTTGCTGAGTAAAAAGGAATCTAAGCCAAGACTTATCCGGTGGATACTTCTTCTACAAGAGTTTGACTTGGATATCCGAGACAAACAAGGAACGGAGAACGTAGTTGCAGACCATCTATCAAGGCTTCATCAAGAATCAAATGCGGGAAGAGCCGATGATCTTGCTATAAATGATTTCTTTCCGGATGAGCAGCTACTAGCGGTCAGAACAATCAAGGCTCCGTGGTATGCTGATTTTGCCAACTACCTAGCTTGCGGGATAATACCTTCTCACATGAGTTATCATCAGAGGAAGAAGTTCCTTTCAGATGTAAAGCATTATGTGTGGGACGAACCATTCCTGTTCAAGCAAGGGGCGGATGCTATATATCGAAGATGCGTATCCGAAGAAGAGATTGAAGATATATTGTATCACTGTCATTCTTCTGCATATGGAGGTCACATGAGCATAGACAAGACTGCGGCAAAGGTTTTGCAAGCAGGATTTTATTGGCCTCATATTTTTAGAGACTCTCGGAATTATGTGACGACTTGTGACCGCTGTCAAAGGACCGGGAACGTATCAAGAAGACATGAGATGTCTCAAAATTCGATATTGAAAGTCGAATTGTTCGACGTCTGGGGAATTGACTATATGGGACCCTTCCCTACTTCCTATAAAAATACCTATATACTGGTGGCAGTGGACTATGTGTCTAAATGGGTTGAGGCCCTACCATCCCCCTCTTGTGATGAAAAAACAGTCATTAAGCTCTTTAAGAGTATAATTTTTCCAAGATTTGGAATACCGAGAGCAGTAATAAGTGATGGAGGCTCACACTTTATCGAAAGACAATTTGAAAGCCTTCTCAAGAGGTATGGAGTAACCCATAAACTAGCCTCACCATATCATCCACAAACGAGCGGGCAAGTAGAAGTTTCAAATAGGGAAATCAAGACTATCTTGAAGAAAACAGTATCAAGATCAAGGAAAGATTGGTCTTTAAGACTTGACGATGCTCTATGGCCTATCGAACTGCCTACAAGACACCCATTGGAATGACTCCGTTTCGATTAGTTTATGGAAAACCATGTCATCTTCCAGTTGAAATAGAGCACAGGGCATATTGGGCAATTAAATGGCTTAATTTTGACCTGAAGAAAGCCGAAGAGAAAAGAAAACTGCAGTTAAATGAACTTGAAGAACTACGCCTTAATGCTTATGAACATGCAAGGTCTTACAAGGAGAAAACGAAGAGGTGGCATGACAAGAATATCATGCATAGAGAATTCCATCAAGGAGACTTGGTATTACTATTCAACTCAAGATTGAAACTCTTTCCTGGGAAGCTGAAATCCAGATGGTTGGGGCCATATCGAGTTGAAAAGGTTTATCCTCATGGAGCTATTGATATATCTAGTGAGTCTACAGGAATTTTCAAAGTAAATGGTCAAAGACTTAAGAGATACTTCGCAACCAATTCTGTTGATCTGATTGGAGACGAGGAGGGGCAGAGCACACTCCTCGAGCCATATCCCAAAAACTAGGGAGTAACTGAGGGGTCAAGCTAACGACCTTAAACAAGCGCTTCTTGGGAGGTAACCCAAGCTATTTCCATTTTTTTTAGTCATTTTATTTTATTTTATTTTATTCTTTATTCTATTTTTATTTTTTCAGGTTTACAGGACACGACATGTTAAATGTGCCACTGCGTGCCAAATTGACACGACCCGCCTATGCAGAATGACACAGGCGTGTTGAGGTTATCCGAAGACAACACAGGTCGAGCGTGCTGATGAGCACGCCCGTGTCGCACACTTCTCAAATGCGGCACGCCTGGCCGGATCAAGCGCACGCCTGGCCGGATCATGCACGCTGGCCGGATCATGCACGCTGGGAGGACGGAGCACGCCTATGTTGCGCTTAAACGGGTCGGGTATTTGCGTAAGAGGATGCCCAACACGCCTATGCTGTGGATAGCCCTCTAAAGCCGGCCCGAGCATGCCCTAATTTTCCACTCGCGTTACAAGGTTGAAGCAGCCGCCGCCGGTCTCTCTCAAGCAGCCGAGGAGCTAACCTGCTGTCTCTCCCTCCCCAACGCCATGAGTAAGCGAGTGAAGACTAGAGGAGGAGCTTCTTCCTCTTCGGCAAGGGACAAGGGAAAAAGAAAAGCTCAGGATTTGGGTAACGATCCTCCTCCGACCTCTTGCCATCCATATGGAATTGTTTTTAGAGATGAGGTTATGAAGTCTAAATTCAGTAAGCTTGAAAAAAGGAAGTTAGTATCTACAAGAACTATAGACTTCTACACGTTGACCACCCTAGGGTTAAGAGATGACATAACTTGGTTGACCAATAGGATAGGCTGGACCGAGTTTATCATGCACCATCATCTTACTTACCCTAGCATCACTCTTGAATTCCTTAGCTCCCTGTCTGCTGAAATACTGCAAGGAAAGGATTGTTAGGAAGAAAAAATAAAATTTAGATTAATGAACCATGAGTTTACCCTTTCTTTAAGTGATTTTAATACGATATTTGATTTTCCTAGCGTAGGGGAGAGGCAAATTCATAGTCATTTTATTGATCATCAATTTTGGAGATTAATTTTTGATGACCCTCGCCCTTATGATGCATCTAGGTCTAAATCATTTAACATCCCTAATCCTACTTTTCATTATCTCCTTAGGTTTATGGCTAATACAATCTCTGGAAGATATGATAGTGCAGGGGTGGCTAGGCAGAGTGAGTTACAATTTTTATGGGCCATGCTAAATGAAGTTAATATTGATTCTGGAGCCCATATGGTTAGACATTTAGTTAAGGTTAGTAATAGCCCATCCGGAGTCATAGTCATAGGTCGTATTATCACTAGGATTGCTGTAGCCTTAGGATGTGAATTGGATGACCTTGAATATTGTCCTGCTAGCCCTAGATTGGATTTGGATGCTTGTATAAATATGAAGATGATTGAGGCATTCGACGAGGGGTATCGTTTGGTGTTAAGAAATGGAATTAAAATCCCTCTTCCAAACCCTGAGCGGATGACTGTACGTAATTCATCCAATTGGCTTTTTAGAGATGTCCAAGGACCCTTTCCTACCCCCACTGCCCATGCTCCATCACCCTCTCCTAGGGAGCCATCTCACATAGCCCCTGAGCCATCACATTCGACTCCTGAACCCCCGCAGTTTCCTACTGACAATGTTTCTGCAGGGTACTCTTCTTTTGATTTTTCAGGATTCCGATCATCATTCGAAGCTTTCAGGGTCGAGCATACCTCGCACATAGGTGTGTGGGATCGGTATGCCTAAGCTACAGAGGAGCACCATCGTATGGTGACACAGCATTTGGATAGGGCAGCTGATTTTTACAGGAGAGTTGATGAGTTTTTCACTGTTGAGTCCGTCCGGAGGGAAGATGATGATAGATTTCGACAGGAGTCCCAAGAGTTTTACCAGGAGCAGCGACGTAGGTGGGCAGAGGAGGATGCTAATAGCGAACACGATTACCATTGACCGCCTTGAACTATTTTGTGAGTTTCGATGCACATCCTTTACTGCTTATGCTGTCTCTACTTAGATTTTTAGTTTGGTTAGTGCTATTTTGTTTGCATCTTTTCATATATCATAACATTGCATTTTTATATCATCTAGCGTAATACAACTGAATATTGGTCGGATCATGATATTCCTTTTTGCCTATTTGATAATAGCCCTATTTCACTTCTAACACGGTCTATAGGTCTGAGGTATCCAAAAAAGGATTTAAATTCCCCATATCGGACGAGAACTCGATTTTCCATTGGAGACCTACCTGCGCAACTTGGTTACTGGAGAAACACTTTCACTAGAAGTATGATCGAAAAAAAAACGAAAACTGGAATTGTTTTCAAGCACCCCTTTGAGACCAAGTAGTTACTGGGGAAACACCTAAAAGGTGCCCCTTTGAGACTAACTAGTTACTGGGGAAATGCGCTCTATAAATTCCTTTCCTTCTCTCTTAGAAAGTGCTCCTTTGAGACCTTTTGATGATAGGTAAGGATGTTCCATGCATTAAGGCAGGTAAGTGCCTCTATGCCGGAAATAAGATTGCTCTACGATAGAAGGGATGTCAAATCCGGATTGGTGTCCAATGACTTTAGTCCAACCTTTCACGTGCACTATATAGGGATCTTTCAAACTTGGCAACTAGGAATGACTTGAAAAGATTAAGATCAGATTGTATACCTCTGGATGGTGTCTAGCATTCCCACAAATAAGTTGTCTTTTGAGTTTTCTTTGCTCGAGGACAAACAAAAGTTTAGGACTAGGGGATTTTGATGTGTATAAATCATGCTATGTTTTCACTACTCCATATACATGCATTTTATCTCGTTTCATGTCCTAGGCATGTATTTTATCATGATTTAATTAAGTTTAGCATATTTTGGACAAAGAGACTGCTTTTGGGTGTTTTCCGTGTTAACAGGGCAAAGAAGCAGGCATATCAAAACAACACAGGCGTGTCATCAGTGACACGTCCATGTCAGGAGTTCCAGCCTTCAACACGCCCTGGTTCAACAACCGACACGCCCCAGTCAAATTGTGTACACGGCCGGCGTATCAAAACAACACAGGCGTGTTATCGCGATACGCCACGTGTCGGGAGTTCAGCCTCAACATGCCCGATTGACCTTCGACCGCCCCAATTCAAGCGCGCAACACGCTGCGGAAGCGCGACACGCCTGTGCCCTCATTTGGCATGGGCGTGTTGTCCTGACTCCGGATTTCCTTTTCTGCGAGAGCCACGATCTTCGTCTCAATTAAAGGAAAATATTTTGCCTTAATTAAAGAGGAGGCCAAGGCTATAAAAGAGGAGATATTCTAACCCTAGAGGAGGACGGCGGGTGGTGAAAACGACGACAGAAGAAGGAGGATAAGGAAGGAGTCGATGACAGAGGAACACAGATGGCACTAAGTATCGTAATTTCTTTCTCTAGCAATTCTTGCCAGACTATGGAGTAGTGTCTTGTAATCTTAGGATGGGGGAGTAGCCCTTGATAATTTATGATGGATGATGTAATCTATACTACTTGAATTATTGTTTGTTTTGATCTGGTTTTTGGATTCTTATTGATAAACCTAAGGAGCTAAGGGGAAGTACCTAACAGTGAACCCAAGTTCCCGAAACCCAGAACCAACTAGGGATTAACTCCTGCCAAGTAGCGGTGGTGTATCTATGAGGGCTTGCGGGGGTCTCGTGACAGGTCCCCTTAGCTGATTATGGTCCCGTGTGCAAACCTACCGTGAAAAGGAAATTTAGACTCTAAAGGAACTCTTATGCACTTAATGGATCTATCAAATCCAGTTTTTACCAAGTAACGGAGGTAAGACTAGGGAGGTTTGCGGGGGTCTCGTGACAGGTCCCCTTAGCTGATTATGATCCCCTACGCTCGAATACCGTGACAGGTAAATTGAGTTTGATAGGTACAGTTAGCATAGACCTCGAAAGGGGCCGTTGATTGACCTTAGGATAGGTTCCATCAAAACAACTCTAATAGGGGTAGGAAAGAATTAAATCACCTTATAAATTGTCGACGTGGTGAAACCCATATCCTGAGATTCTCCTCAACTATTAACTTTTAGCTCGTTCTTCTCATTCATTGTTCTTGACTGCTCAGTGTCTTTGCTTAATCCACAAATTGATTGACTAGATAACTTGGTATCACGATCATTCGGTAATTGTCCCAATCCCTGTGGGATCGATATTTTTATTACTTGACGACAACCGTGCACTTGCAGAAAATAAGACATCAGTCATAACCCTAGTCAAGCCTTCCCTCGACCTCGAGCTCGAAACTGAGATCACCGATCGTAAGACCCAGTCGACTATAATACTTCAAGTATGATCAATTCATACTTGAAACCAACACCCTAAACCTAGACTCAACCTTCTAGCTTCTCCATCAGCCTTGTGCCTCTAAGATCCCTCGGAGTCCATGACTCCTTCATCCTTGCGCTTGCCTTCAAAAGCTTCCCTCAATTTCGTCATGTTTTGGATTTCTCCTTTGCCAAAGTCCACTTGGACTTTACGCTGTCAAGACTACATACTTAGACTTATGCTACTAAGACCTTGCCTTTGGACTTCCTTTGCCAAGGTTTGCTTAGACTTTACGCCGCCAAGACTACATGCTTGGACTTATGATGCCAAGACCTTCCCTTGGACTTTCCTTGCCAAGATTGACACTTGGACTTCTCTTTACCAAATCTTCATACTTGGATTTTCCTGTCACTTAACACATTCATGATTAGATTACAAATATTGCCTAATTATAAATGATTATCCAAATATCAAAATACATAAATGCTTGGGGAATTGTTGCACCAATAGTCCTTTCGAGGAGGAATTCTCTTCCTCAAGTGTCTTGACTTGAGTTGAGGTTCCTTCTTGAATGTGGCTAGTTGAAGAATTTAAGTTGGTCTTCTTAAGGGTTTCAACATCCTTAAGAAGAGACTTGACTTTAGACTCAGACTTAGTTAATTTTTTATTTAAATACTTAATTGCAATATATAAGTTCCTAATTGTATAACAGTGTACCTTTATCGAACCTTCAAAAATGGATACAGATTCGTGGCTTGTCTCGGAGTCGGACTTGGACTCGCGCTAGGACTCTGACTCGGACTCGGATTCGGATTCGAAGGGTCTTTCCATGAGGACGAGGTTGTTGATTTGATCTTGTTCTTCTTCATCTGACGATTCTTCCCATGTTACTCTAAGAGCCTTCTTGGTGGATTTGGACTTTAGCTTGGGCTAGTCGGCTACGAAATGGCCCTTCTTGTTGCATTCATAGCACTTAAAGTCTTGCTTAACCTTTTGATTTGTTTTGGAGTTTTTCTCTTTAGTTGACTTGTTTGTACTCCTTCTTTTCTTGATTAGTCTTCGAACAAGGTTGACGATCTCCGTTTCTAATTCGGCATCTAGATTCGAATCAGACTCATCGTCTTCGAGAGTTGGTTTTCTTTTTGCTTTCTTTTTCCCTGCAAACAAAGCTATACTTTTCTCGATCGGGGTCGAATTAGTTTGTTCATGCAATTCAAATTTAGAAAAAATCTTGACTAATCTAATCTTAGAAAGATCCCAGGACACTTTGTAAGCATCAACCATTGATGCCCACAATGTAGTCCTAGGAAAAGCCTTAAGTGTGTACCTTATAATATCGTAATTCTCCACCTTCTATCTAATGGAATGGAGACCGTTTAGGATGTCTTGGATGCGAGCATGAAGTTGACTCACAGTCTCGTTGCCCTACATTTTTAAATTAAATTATTTATTTAAAAGAAAATCCCTTTTGCATACCTTTGTATTGAAGGTTCCTTCATGGAGCTCGATAAGCTTTTCTCATAAATCTTTAGCACTAATGAAGGGGCCGACGCAGTTGAGCTCCTCTTTGGATAGACCACATTGCAAGATTTGGGTTGCTTTGGCATCTGTTTCGATTTGTTTCTTCATTGCATTGGTCCACAAGTCACATTCCAAGAGCTCACCCTTTTCATCGATAGGTAGATCGAACCCTTTTTGGATGATAATCCACAAGTCGACTTGAGTCTTGAGGAAACACTTCATCTGACCCTTCCAGTAACAAAAGTCATCTCCATAAAAATACAGAGGTCAGACGATGCTAAATCCCTCTTGACTAGCCATGCAAATCTTGCATGAAACAAAAACAAAAAAAAATATTCCAAGACTTGGTCTTGGATTAGTAGTGTGGGATACAACTTTTTTAAAAAACCAATAATAAAAATAATAATAATAATAATTTCTTGGTCGGTGGTTGCACCGAATCTTAGCGTCCTTGCTCTAATATCAATTGTAGGACCGAAAACACACTAGAGGGGGGTGAATAGCATTCGAAAATCTTTTGTTTTAAAGCCTCATAAAATGCAAAGTAGTCGCAGTGGAATAAGAAACAAAACACAGTACACAGAAGGATTTTACTTAGTTCACAGCCTACCGGCTGCTAATCCAAGGCTTGTGATCCAAGACCGCCTTCAAAGGGCAATTCACTAAAAAGATCTCTTCCTCGTTGAAGGTAAGAGATGTGATGCTTACAAAGGATATGAAGACAGTAACAAGTCTACCGCTCCACTAATTAAAGTACAAAGCAAAAAGAAGTAAACAATTATATCGACACAAAAAAATGATGATGAGGCTTGGTGGCAATGATGTCGTAGAGCGTCGGAGTATGTTTTGAGAGCTTTAGCACTTGTGTAAAAATTAACTTTTAGGGTTGAGTTCCTCCTTCTTTTATAGCCTTTTTGGATTCATAAATTACCTTGATTTTGTCTAGATACATGATAAGAATAGAGCCCTATCTCTTTCAATCTCGAACTCTTATCAATGAGGTGGCAAGAGGGTGAACTTTGACTTGATGCTAAGGCTGATTCGTCGACATCAATCGACTGCGTTCATGGTCAATCAACTGGATCAGTCGACTACTCTTATATTTTAGCTTGGCTCAAAGATAGAAACTCTAGTCAACTGCTATTCTTGTCCAGTCGACTGTTGCACTATGATTAGTGTCACGCCCCGAGAGTATGCCGAGCCCAAAAATCGAACAGCATCTCCCCTGTATGTGATATAATTCCCTGTTGATACAAAGCCTTCCGGCCACAACCACACAACATATAGAAGTATATAACCAAAGTCACGGCGGAATACACCAATAATAATAAAAAAATACAAAGACTCAAATACATGCATACCGGTACGACTTTGACACAACAAGAAAACATGATCGAAACCAAATACATAACAACATAACCGATTACCAAACAACGGAAATAATATAGAATAAAAATCCAAAACATACAATCCAAAATATACAACACCAATATGGATTTCAATCCAAATACTCAAGGTGAGATGGAATCAGCTGGTGGTGCTCCGAGCATCCAAGGAATCTTCTACCTGTTACTTGGGAAACAAAAAAACTCAGGGTCTGTGGTGGTGAGTATAAAACTCAGCGGTAATATAAAAGACAGTGCATGAACAAATAACATATGTAGAGCAACATGTATACAAATGAAGATCAATAGGTATACCTAGGGAGATCAACGTACATATAGTCTTAAAGGAAACAACGGAACTATCAGTATAATACTAATCAGTGCATATACCAAACCAACCAATCAACTATACATAACGTAATGTAAGGTACTGACATACCTAAGGATCTGCAACGATATAATTCATACACCTTGAACACATATACCACACTATAACACATACAACATAAAGGAACAATACTATATCTGTAATCAACACACTACTATATGAACAACATATAAACAAGTACATAAACGAACCTGATCCATCCTATACCACAACATGACGCTGATTAAATGCGTAGAACAGTCTGATCCAACTCGTACACTGTACTCCACGCACAACATTATAGAATATGTAAATAATATGCAAAATAATGAACAAACATATGCAGCAAACATAGCTCAAACAAATGCAACATCACAACAAGCATATATAGACTATATCTATATATCCTGATTACACACACACACACACACACACACACACATATATATATATATATAGGCAATGCAAATGCATGGTCATGCCTGCATACCCCACTCGCTACCACGACCCCAGTGCGACCTAGGTAGCACGACATGACAACTGTCCTGACTTAACAACAACCACTACTCTCGAGTGGCTGAGTGGGCAGTATGAATAAGTAGCGATAAGCTAAAGAGCTATAAGCTACACAACGGGGGTCTCTACTGCTGGCCACTCCGACTGTCACTATCCATGAGTGTTCAAGTGTCACACACCCAGGATAAACTGCATGCGACTCTAACTACCACCATCAATAGTGGTCGAGTGCTGCACAACGGATGCACTGCCCTCACACCAGCTACTACTACATCGAGTAACCTTGGAGGCAGGATGACTGATGACCCTCTCAACCACAAGAGAGACCAAGTCATCAGCATGTATGTAAATGGAATGAGTGCACAACCACACATACACACATACACAACACACTCTCCATCCAATAAAAAGTCATACACAACTGACAATCAACTATGCTAGGACCTCCAGTCCGTAGCGACCCACTACCGATAATCAACCATACTAGGACCTTCGGTCCGTAGCATCATCCTATTGACAACCCACATAACCATACACAAATACATGATCCATAGTAGATATACAACAAAAAGGAAGTTGAAACGACCATCAACTCTACCTTAAGGACATCACCCACCCCCGGATGATTAATCCTGACGACACAAGTCAATACTACAACTATACACAGCTACGTACATATAGTTAAGCATCTATAGGACCACATACCATAGCGTCAGAAATTCATAACTACGATGAATGAAATATAACATCAACAACAGTGCATCTCAAAGTGCAAAGACTAAGTATCAAGCATAGAATAACAGGAGTGGAGTCAAGGAATAAAGTCATCAATATAAAATCTCATGCACTAAGATTATCAACTACCTGACTAGGGTAGAAATATTACCCACTTGTTAAATAGCTCTGCTAGTTGTCCATGCGTACAAGCATCTGTCACTAATCAAAGCCCTGCAAGTCAACATGAACTACGATTAAGTTCTAACATGATCCAATCGAATCCTACATCGATTTCATATTCAAATCAATTATCCAAATACTAATTAAAGTCTCGATCACAATCCTACCTTACCTCGGCTATATCGTCGTAAGTATACACACTAGATCCAATTAACAATTCACACCAATCCATATCAACACTCAAATCAATAGTTAACTACTTCCCCTCTACATATCATCTCACTAATCTATAACTCACGATTCAACAAATCCAATTCAACATACAAATTCACACCAACCCACAATCCAGATCTACAAATACCCAGCAAAACTTACCTTGCACCATTAATTTAGATCCAACTTCATATCAAACCAAACCACAATGCTAATTATATGCATCCATAAATTATCCACATATAACTTACCTCGCCTAACCTCAATTTCACCACTTCTTGCTCCCTGATTGACACCAAATTTGATTAGGGCTACATCACAGATTTGCACCCATAGACCACTGCAAAAACTCACTCTGGATCGACATCCCTGTATAGGAAACAATGGAGAGCAATAGAGAAAATAGGAGAAAATTGAGAGATGTTGTTGTGGGAATGACACAAAGGTAGAAAGCATCACCATTGTGCTCGGATCATGAAGGATTGCTCGCGTCAAAAGATTGCTGATCCGAAATCTCGAATCACCGTAAGCAACGAAAAACAGAACACAACCTGGAGATCGACAACTTACCCAAAATTGAACATACCACCATTACGAAGTCAATGAACGATCCAAAAATCTAAGTTGTGGCGGTGCTGGAAGATCGCTGATCAGAATGACGTTGTAGAGAAGGAAAGTCGCCAGATGGAGCTCGCAAATCGCTGATGGAGGGCTGATGGGCAGCGGTAGAGGAGGTCGACGACGAGCTGGCTCGGTGGCCGCGGAGGTCATCCCTTGCGCCGAGGCAAACTCGATGGTTGGAGTAGCTCGCTGTTGTCGAGATCGGGAGCGAGAGGCACCGAAGATGGAGCACAGGGGAGAAGAGCATCGACGTCGAGAAAAAAAGGTTGCGATGAGAGCTCGAGGTGGAGAAGAGAAAGAATCGAAAGAAGAGAAGGAGCGGGCAGCGCTCAAGCGAGATCGCGAGAAGAAGAAATTAGGGATATTGGGAGAAAAGAGGAACCGAAGGATAAATAAACATACAAACCTAGGTTAATAACACTAATTAACTCTCATAGTCTAAATAGGCTTTAATAAAGCCTATTTACTTTATCCCTACGAAACACCATAGACATTCTGTTTTAAACCCTAAAAAAATTCTAAAAAATCTTGAAAAATCCTCTAAGATATTTTCCTAATAAAAAAGTATTATTTCATTATTATTTTATTTTCCAATATCTTACAATTAGCAAATGTACTTCTTTCACCTGCATTCCAAGGTTAGTATAGTATATTTGAATGTACTAGAAGTGACCGTCTTTGACTGTCCCATCTCGACTTCGGCATTCCCCCGAATGCCTTAGTCGGATCGACACCTAGGATTGTCCCTATAAAGAGGAAATGTCCTTATCACCGCTCCTCGCCCAAAGCTTACCTTTGCCAACCCCCTATTGGACTTCTCAGTTTTGCTTCTGGTCACTTGACCACCGAGGTTTCTCATCCCATCGAGATCCTCCTTGCATCTTTGACCTTAGCAAAGTCTAATACCTGCACACTCAATATAATATATGAGATAATAAAATAACTTAACTTTGAATCTTTGTCATTATCAAAACTCTATGTTTGGTACCCCTGCACCAACACATCAGTCGACTGATCAATTGTGTAAATTCAAACTGATCATCAGTCGACTATCAAAATATAACAGTCAACGGATGATGGAAAATTTGCGATGGAATAATTTTTTTGTCGCAAAATTTGTGTTGAAAAAATTTTTCATCACAAATTTTCAATTTTCCACTTTCAGACGACTAAATGAATACATCGGTCGACTGATAATACTGTATCACTTTATAGAACCTTTTTTAGTCGACTGGTCAGTCAACTATTCAGACGTCAATCGACTGAACAAATATAATAGTCGACTATTAATGTTGTAGCACTTCACAGAACCTTTTTTAACCGACTGCTTAGTCGACTGGTCAAGCGTTCGTCGACTAATCGCCATATGCAGTCGACTGGCGTTCAATATTTTACAACGAAAATTTGATTCGTGGCAGATTTGGCGACAAAATTTATTTTCGTCGCAAAAATATCTTGAAAACACATTTATTGATCTTTTGCGACGAACCAAGTTTTCATCGTGGATTTAGCGACAAAAATTTTTTCATCACAAAAGTTTGCGATAAAAAATCATTTTCGTCACCAAATATTTCGACGAATAATTATTTTCGTCTTCAAATTTTGCGACGAAAGATATTTTCGTCGAAAAAATTTTGTGACTAAAATAATTTCATTGTTATTTTTATTGCTAATTTTCAATTAATTTTGCAATGAAAATTTTATTCGTCACAATTTTTGCGATGAATTTTTATTTTTTTTTGCAAAATTTTACAATGAATTTTTATTCAAAATTAGTTGCAAAATTTATCGCAAAAACAAAGTAATTTTGTAGCGCTAGATTATTTTAATACTCACTCACCTACGAAAAGGATCATATGGATTCGAGGATTTGCCTACCATCATAGCTATAATTGATTTTGAAATTCACAAAATGAATGTGAAAATGACCTTGTTGAATGAAATACTAAAGGAGAAATTTTACTTGATGCATAACTTAAAAGGTACATTTAATTCAAGATAATTATTGATAACTTATTTAGTGATATGATTTAATTTTTTTTATTTAAGTATTGAGTAATTCCCATATAATTAAGCATGTATGTCACGTCAATAAATGGGAGATAATGGAGTATAAAATTCGGAATCACTTTTAGAAGAGTAAGATTTTTTTTATTCCGGAGTTACGATGATAATTTGATAATCACATAATTAAAATTATATAAGAAAATTTGAATCATATGCACTCAAGAACATGATTCAAGTCAAATTATGGTGTGCATACTTGTTCAGCCCTCTCTAGTCTTAAATAAGAAATGAATTTTAGATTAATAAGAATGATAAGTGTGTTTATATGAAGAGATCAAGGTTACTCCATGTATGGAAACATGTCTAAATCCAACTTATGAATTAAGAAATGATAATTTAATCGTGTTGGCTATAGATTCTAATATCATTATTCAAAAGGGAAATATAAACTTTAAATTCAAGACACCTCAAATAAAATATTCCAATTCTTTTCATAGACAAATCAAGTGGGACCTATACATGGGTAGAGATTAAGCAAAGTCTTTTTAACAATTCTTATATATTTTAACATCGAGGGCCGTATAATGAGATATTATAGGATACTCATTACATAAAATCACCTATATAAGCATATAGTAAGATTCTCTTTAAAATTATATGCACTTAAATATTTTCCAAGGGTTGTCCAATGCAAAAAAAAAAAGACAAACAAAATAGAGCACTTTTAGAAACCTAGGGAGTTATCGTGGGAGTATTATTAAAAAAAAAAAAAAGATTCAAAGTCACGTATTATCTCTTTAGAAGCAATAATTATTCTCATTGATATTCTAAAAGTTAACTTTTGAGTGTGCCTAACCCGTACTTTAGATTTATCTAATAGACAAAGTATAGGAGAAAAATCATTTGTTGCCGGGATTAGTCGGACAAACCCATACACCTAAATTATAAAAAAAAGTCAAGTCAAACTCGAACTAAACTTAAATTAAACTTTATTTATTTTTTATTTTATCTGTGCATAATTTTGAACTCCAATTTGAACTATTTTGAATTATAATACAATTTGGCTTGAACGAAAGTTCGAAGTAGAACTTAAAGTTTGAACAACTTAATTGAAGAAGTGAGTTCACTTTTGAAGGGGTGTGGCTGCTAACAAGCTATGCCTTACCTAACCATATCAATGTTCTACCTGTTTGAACTATTGGCTTACTAACAGCACGACCAAACTGACACAAAATTATTGAATCTACATTCATAAATTTTCAACAAAAAAAAAAAAGTATGAAATGTGATTTTTACTCCATCCACCCGCAAAGGTTGCAACCGCTAACCTAGCAATGCTCACCGATTCGTTCTAGGACCATTATGAGGGAGGTAAATCATGGGGATCCTTTGAACTTTAACACGATTATTGACAAGGCTGTGGAGGATCATACGTTCTAAATCCGAGGGAGAATTTTGGATCTTCCTTCGAAATTCGATCCGTATCTCATCTGCAAACTGTCATACGGTCTTATCAATGCATTGTCCCCATGGAGACATGTGATTTTTACTCCACTAAGTGTGCAAATCATTGCTTAATTAACTAAGGGTAAATGACATGATACTTTCTTACTAATACAAATCTAGGCAAAGCTTAATGGAGGGTGATTGCATTTAGTGAACTCAACCATATTATTAAAGATAATGTATTTTTTTACAAATGATTAATATCATAAAATTGTCATTAGACTTCTAATAATGACGGACTCGTCTTTAGGTTATATATTTTACAGCACTTGTCCAACTTCAATACAAAATTCAGTGATTGATATGACTATTAGCTC
This sequence comes from Wurfbainia villosa, assembly GCA_025175895.1. Classification (NCBI taxonomy): domain Eukaryota; kingdom Viridiplantae; phylum Streptophyta; class Magnoliopsida; order Zingiberales; family Zingiberaceae; genus Wurfbainia; species Wurfbainia villosa. Next base: position 42,458,387 of record CM046006.1, read on the forward strand.
AATTTTTTTACAAATTAATTATTTACTTATGAATAATATCATTTTGAAAATTAGTAAACTTCCGTACTATATGAATGACATGATATGGGCTGAGTCCAGTATGTATGATCCAATAAGGATTAGGCTTCGGGCCAGTCCAAAGTCGAGGATCTACAGTTGATTTGAGTGTGTAATTTTTAGATTCATTTTGAACTTAAAAAATAATTTCTTAAATGCTAAAAAGTAGTGTTGAGCTGGTAAAAAGTGCTACAAATTTAATCCTACATTATTTTAAAAAAAGAGAGAAAAATTTAAAACTTATTTATTATTATTTAAGGTTTCGCATTAAAAACAAATTCTGAACTTTTTTTACAATTTTGAAAATTGATTTTTAAAGTCTGTTAAAAAAAATTCAAAACTAATTTAGCTGAAAATTTTCCCAATCAATTCCTACAACGTCGGCCTAAATTGGGCCCAATAAGGCTCGACACTTTTTCATGCATTTTAAATGCATGCGTAAATTAAAATTCAATTTAAACATAGAAATTGATTTTTAATTCCTATATTCTAAAGTCTAAAATAATATGAAGAATCTGACATTTCTATAGTCTGAAAGTCTAAAATTTGACCATGCAGATAAAGTCGGTGCAAAATTATAAAAATAAACAAGAGTCAATCGTGATTAATTCTCTTTTTTTTTAAAAAAAATTGTGAGATAGATGAGAGGAGGTTCTAAAAAAAGGATTTCACCCTTTTATAAAGAAGTAAGTCTAAAATTCGAACAAAGCCATTTTAAGCTTAGCACATCTTTTCTTATTCTTAATTTTTCCTATATATGTATATTAATAAATAAAATTTTATTTAAATAGAGGCCAAGATATAATCTATATGATAAATAAATAAATAAATAAATAGTTATTATTTTTATTTAATTTCGAAGCGATGGAAGTTGCTCGATCGAGCGAGCATTCATTATTGTTTCAGTTTATTTATTTATTTATTTTGGTTCCTGCAAACTCTCTGAAGCTGCGATATCCTGGCGTAGTGCATGCTCCACCATGCAGTTGCAGTGGCAGTCGCCCCATCATGACGATGAAGGTAGCAGATGATCCTGCAGTTGGACAATAAGCGAGCCCGCAACTTGTCAACTTGTGAACTGGCACCACAAATATCAAATTGTGCATCGTGCTCGGCAGGTAGATCAAAACAGTGCCTGAGCTACCTGTCCGCTCCACATCACGTTGCAGTTCCAATAGGAAAAGTCATTCCTATTCATTACGTGGGCCACTTGCTTCTTCACTCGATGCCCCCCGCCTCCAACCAAATTCAGCTACTTCAATTCCCAGTTGCACGGGTGGCGGTGATGGCAGCGGTGTCAATGCTCATGGTGGTGGACTCGATGCCTCTCTCTCTGTCTCTATTGTGAAAACTTATTGTTGGACGATCTATTATTCTTATTTTTAAAAATATATATTATATATTTAAAAAAAAATAAATGTTAAATTCCTTATATTATATATATATATATATATATATATATTCAAACATACACAAACAAAAGATAAAAAATGACAAAAATGAGAATGTTAATTAAATTGGAGGTGTGATCCAATATACGAAAATGAAATGTGTTGTTAAAAGAAAACTCCAAAAGGCAATAAAAATGCAATAAATATAAAATTGATTAAGAGAATCGTATGTATATATAGTTACAGGTGATTCCATGAGCATTTTAGGAGGTCAAATGAATAAATTGGTGAATCTTTTACCAACCAAATCAAATATATATATATTTTATATAGTTTATGGGCTACAGATAGGAACCAACAATTGAGGTCTCGTCTCAGCATGAATTGTTGTTGCTCAGCTTTTCATCCGCAAGGAGGGGGGTGGAGCCGGAGTTCAATAATTTAGAAATAGTGGAGTGGGATTCCTTAACATAAAATATAAATAAAAAAGTCAACATAGAGATCCTTTTGTCCTTTTCTCATCTGAGGCCATGACATTCTCGTACATCACCAACACCTAATTTTAATTCAGTGCAAATATTATTGATCGATCGATATGGATTGTAGATATGATTCTTTTTTTGTCCGATTCGATAGGAATTATTAAAAATATGAAGCAAAAGTAAAATTATTATTATTATTATTATTTTAATTCTAAACCAAATTAAACCTTTTCATCTTTAGGTAAGCAAAATTTAACCATAAACCGAGTAGAAATTCTACATTGCAATGTAATTAGAAAAGAAAACAAAACAAACCAAACCAAATTTTTTTTCTTGTACTCTTCGACATAAACTTATCTTAGCAAAATCTACAATAATCAGAAGATAAAAATCTATTTTAATGCTTCAAATTAAAAAATATATATATGGTGGTGATATCACTTTGGATTGCTCTAATAATTTTTTCCATCTATATCTATCTTCTTCCTTAGTTCAAAATTTTTTATTGTAATTTAAAAAAAAAATCCTTTTTTTGTTTGAAATCTTCCTGCATCGGATGCCACAGGCAGGTAGGTAGGTAGGTAGATATTAGAAGGCCAAAAAAAATCAATAATATATATATATATATAAGGTTGATGATTAATGAAAAAAGAAAATAGATATAATTTTCCGCCGTCAAGGAGTGGGGACTGGCCAGTTCCGTGGACCGACACGTTGAATTATGAGGCATGTTTGTTTAGATAATTTGATCGGAGAGAGTGGGAGACAGATTCTATCGCTATCCTTATCATTTGCCACAAACAATATTTAATTATTTGCGTATGTATAAGCCACATCGGCAACCTAACTATACACCTGCGACGCATGCTTTGCTTCCGGTGGATGCCACTCAAACCTCTCTCCCATCACAATTCTACCACTGCCCTAGCTTGTTGATGTCAAAAGTTGCAGATCCAACGCATGCATGACACATAGAGAGTGATTTGATAATTGGTGGCGTATTTTTTTTTTTCCATAAAATTTTGTATGTAAAGTTTGGATACGGTGTGCATCTATCATGTACATTTATGAATACAAAAGTATGTTTGATGTGTATCGTTGCTCCGATAGATATTATAATCAATTCCTTAAATTCGTCGGGATCAATAGCATCACCATTGGAGCAACGATGGACATCAAAAATACCTTTATATCTATGGATGTACATGATAGTCTAATCCTTGAACTCTAAGAAATCGAACGGTGGATAATGAAGGTGCTCATAGATTAATATATATTTGTGTGTGACACGTTCTCCATCATTGATCCATTGCTATTGCACAATGAATATAAAATGTACAGTGCGTCCGTCCATGACAGTCTTTTTTGGTGAGTGCTATAGCCCAACCCTTGAATCCGTCGAGGTTGTCAGCGCCATCGCCGTCGTCGTCCGACCGATCGACAACCAGACCTCGGGCGGATTATGACCCGAATTTGGTTGAATTACGGCCGTCAGCGCTGCAACCGTTGGCGACGAATTCGATCGTGATCCGGTCAAACTCCAATGTTAGTCTGACCGCAACTGGATTCTGATTGGATTGTGGCCAGAATCTGGCCGAATTGTGGCCGCCAGCGACCGTGGCACTGGGGGTCGCAATTCATCGGATTCTGGTCGGAACGCCGTCGAAATCCGACCAAACGATGGCAGAATGGCGATGGCGGGATTTCTTCTCGCGACAAAAAAATCACTATGTATTTTTCATTTACTGTGCATTGCGAATGAGTGTACAAGAAAGAGACGCTCCATGCATGATGTGATCTCAGTCGTTCATTACACGAAGATGCACAGTAATTGAGAAATACATAATATTTCTCTCTCGACAATCTTGGTCAAATTCTTCGTCGTCGATCGTCATCCGTATTATAGCCGAACTCTTGAACTCGTAGGGATCGCTGTCACCGTCCAACCAATAAAAACTATGGTTGGATCACGACCTGATCCCAATCAGAATCAACCGTGATTGAGATCGCAATTTGGTCATGTTTCGATCGGAATCTGACTGCCACAATCGTGACCAATTCTGGTCGCAATTCGATCAAATCCCAACTGCGATTCACTCAGACTCTGGTGTTGATCGAACCATGGGTGAATTCCGACCAGATTGCGATCGAAATCTGACAGCTCAGCGGCGATGCCGAGTGGCAAATGCTCTAGTAGAGTGAAACACTGTGCATTATCTGTTACTGTGCGTGCTCGATCACTCACGAATTGCACATCGCACGATATATATATATATATATATATATATATATATATATATATATATAGTGAGAGCTCGGTGGGTTCGAGGGTTGGAAGTTCGGATTGAGATGTTGCTTGGATTTGGTTCTTGAATTATTGGAGCTTGGAAAGGATTTTCTGGGGGACTTAAAAGTGTTCAAGACCTAAAACCATGAGAGCCATGAGTGATCATGGGGGGTGTAATCTTGACTTTTATGTTTAAGCAGTCAACGTTCTTATGATATTGTAATTACCTAGATGATGAATTGAGCTACCTAGCCTTAATAGATGTGAAGTCTTTTACCGTGAGGTAGACTCCCAAGTTGTGTTTCATCCAACCTTTGCGTAGGCATGGTTGTAAGGCAAGTGATGACATTCTGTTTAAATTATATAAAAAATGATTTGTTAGACAAAACTAATAGGTTAGGAAAAATTAATATAATATTCTATTTTTGTCAAGTGTGCAATTGCAAAGTCTTAACAATAACTACATATGTAGTTTGACTAGTTTTAAGTCTTGAAGAATGAGCTCTTGGCAAATGAAAAATTAATAAGCCAAGAAATATCATATGCTTGGCAATTTAAAATTCCAAAGAATGAGCTCTTGCTAAATAAAACTTGGAAGATCACAGAGGTACTAGATTTTTGATAATTTAAAATCCTAGATAATGAGCTCCTACTAGGTGAAGTCTTAGTATATCAAAGAGGATTAAATATTTGACAGTTTGAAGTCCCGATCAAAGAATATATCTGTAGCATGTGAAATCTTAATAAGTCAAGGATAATTAAATATTCGACTAGTTGAAGACTCAAAGAGTGAGCTTCTAGTAGGCGAAGAGCTGATAGGTCAAAAAATACTGAATGTCTGACAAAAAGTCCTAGAGGGTAAACACCTACTAAGTTGAAATTTCAATATATTAAGGAGGATAACCAGATGTTTGAAATGAAGTCCGTGAGGTGGAGCTCTTGGTAGATGAAAGTCCTAGAATTGGAACTCTTGGCAATTTGAAGTCTCAGAGATGGATCTCCTAGCGGGTTTATCAGATGTCAAAGTTCATCTATGTTTTTAAAAGAGATGCTTGTTTAGTGACCCATATTAAGCAGGACTCAAAGAATGGAGGTTTGTCGAGGAGGTCTTGAGAGATGGAGCATGATCAACAAGAAGATATGTGAGATGAGTGATCAGGTAAACTATATTTTTTGCTTTTGGATAAAAGTTTTTCTACTTAAGACATGTACTCGACTAGAGAATAGGGTTCTAGGTCAAAGTTCAATTTGCTTGAGTTAAGCAAGATCAGTTGACTAATATGTATATTTAGTCAATTGGTTCATCTTGTTGACAATATAGTCAATTGATGACTTATTTCTTGAAAGTAGGTAAGGTTTCTATTTTGACGAGTAGTCTAAATGTTAGAACAAATGATTGATATACTTGAATTTGACCTAGAATGGTCATATTGTCATAATAGATAAATGTCCTAAGACAATCATCTTAGTTATTATTAATAAAATTCACTATTTGAGTATACATTCTCTATATATTTGATTAGATCTTAAACTAATTTACTAAAGTCTACAATACGATATATTGCATGAGAAAAATTATCATTGGATCATAATTAATGAGTATCTTATCATATGTAATTATGTAAATATTGAAATTATTCATAGTCGATGAATTGATGAGATTGAACATTATCAATTCTGTAAGACTAACACATGTTATGATCCTTGGTTTATCCAAGCATTAGGTATTCACTAAATGAAAATATAGGGATGTTGAAAGTGAACATGTGGATGTTAGTTAAGGATAATTAGTTCATTGGAGTGACATGCTATGAAACTTCATATGATTTTATATGTCGAAGTTTCATTACAGTTTGAGTGCAAACTTCCTTAGACTTGAAATATTTAAGTCATCTTGGTTATGATGACTTATACTTTAACTATTTCGCAACCATCTCCATAGGAGATGTCATTCTGGATTGATTGGATATAAGTCAAGTGATTGAAGATGTTTAAATAACCCATTGAGAATTCACCACTCCTATAAAGGAGACATATACCCTATGACTCTTAACAAGATTGTTACTTAGAAATCTTTGGTCAAAGCACGCATGTCAAGAAGACAGTCCTCTTAGATATATATATGGAGTAACTTGAATCCACAGGACAAGAAACAAACTCGGGCTAGGTGTGATGTAGTCAGGCTAATAGGGATGAACACTATAGACCATGCCCTAAACCAAGTGGATATAGGATGAGTGAAAGGAACAAGTGTTGGGTTTCCGGCACCGCGGCGTGTGTGTGTTCGATCATGTTTCGTAAACATGAGCACAGTGGAAGCAATTAAAATAATAAATCTATATTTATTACAACACACACAACACACGCATGCATATTACAACAAGTGTAGACATAACCGTAAATTAAAATTTGCAATAAAAGAAATTTATCTATGTTATACCTTTCGTATGACGTGTAGCGGGAACGACATCAACCGGAACGATCCTCGTAAGAATCGTCTCTATCCGTATCCACGCCGAGCTCCTCGGGATGACTTCGCTAAGTCACGAGCTTCGTCTTCGTATGGGTTACTAGCCTCGTGTTGAAGACGACGTGATCGAGAGATGATCACGATCTGAATCCAAATTCGGATCCTAAAACGAGTTCTCAAAACTCGCTTCTCCGGAGAGGTATTCGTCAACCGTTTGGCCAGATCGCCGTCCCCACCTCAGAGGATTACGGAGATCAAATCCCGGTAAGTTAGCCGCTGTCGGGCTCTAACCGTCGTCAAGCGGCGCTCCGGCGGAGAAAAAGCTGTCCAGAAAACTGGACAGCTTGGTGGAGGATATAGGCGCCGGCCAACCAAGGAAAGAAAAGGCTCACCTTGATGCCAAACCTATAGGAGATCACCGGAGGGTCGCCGGAGTGTTCACCGGCTGAAGCTTGGTCGCCGACAATGACTTGGACGGCGACACAAAAGGCTGGTAGCGGCACTTTAGGGTTGGCGCCGAAAACTCAAGGAGGTGGCGAACTATGTTAAAACTTGATTAGGGCTTTGGATTAGGGTTTAAGCCCTATTTTATAGAGAACTAATTCTCTTAATGGTTAATGGATCATATCCATAAAGCCCGTTAACCAGCTCCATTAAGATAAGTTAAAATAAACCAAACCATGATGGTTTATTTTAAGTTAAAACGAACCGAACCAACTTTTGGTTCATTCGTTTAAAATAAACCAAACCCTTTGGTTTATTCTCCTCCATTGGATTAGAACCAAACCATTTTGGTCCATCCATTATGTCCTCATAAGACACGGCCCATCCACACTTCCATTGCGACTGAAATAATTTCATGCTCGCTTTATGTTTGGTCCAACCAAACATAGTTTCTCTCGGTCTGAGAATCCCATTCTCAAGCTCGTTTTAAATCCTTTGGATTACACTCGTTGTGCGTGTGACCAAATAGGTTCTCGGTTTATGTTGGCCGCCTATAATTAACCATTAATTATAGAACGATCATGAGTGGCACCTAGTAGTACATCATGATCCCCAATTAACCAAAAGATCAACTTGATCCGTAACTATTTCAAACCCTTCAGAGTTCGAATGAATCGTGCCCCATTCCCTTCACTCATCTTATACCCACTTGGTTCAGGGACATGGTCTATTGTGTCACCTCACTAGGTCGACTACGCCACACCTAGCCCAAGTATTATTTCTCGTCCCACTGATTCTAGTTACTCCACATGTATCGAAGAGTACCTTACTCTAAACATGTAATGCTTTGGCCAAAGACTTTAGTAACAATCCGACGAGAGGCCATGGGTATACATCTCCTCGCAAGGAGTGGTGAATCCTTTATAGGTTATTCAAACACCTTCGATCACTTCGACTTATACCCAATCATCCCGGGTCCACATCTCCTCGGAGATGTTTGCTTAAGATGTCAAAGCATAAGTCTCCATGATCAAGATGACTTGAATACCGCAAGTCAAAGGAACATCGCACTTAAGCCACAGTAAGAACTTCATTGACATATCTATATATGCAGAGAACCATATGAAGTCTTACTACCGGTGGTCACTCCAATGAACTAGTTACCATAACTAGCATCCACGATTAACTCCGGACATCACTATGTCTCCGGCCGGTGAGAATCACCGCTTGGATACACCAAGCTAGTCTCATACTGTAATTGATGGTGTCCAAATCCATCAATTCATCGACTAGGGATAATTCCGATACATCACAATTACACATGTAAAGATACTCACTAGTTGTGATCCAATCACAAATTCTCTCATGCTGTGAATCGCATCGTGGACATTCAGTAAATGAGTTTAAGATCCAATCAAATACATTAAACATGTATACTCAAATAGTGAATCTTCATTTATCATATAAATGGTTCATACATAAGGCGATTGCCTTAGGACATCTCTCATATATTACTAACAGACTCCCACTTGGCCTAATGCCAATCGCTAGATCCAATACCATAAGCTCTAACATGACCCTCAAACTTACTTTGAGGTAATGCCTTAGTCAAAGGATCCGCTAAGTTCCTTTCAGTGGGAATTTTCTCGATTTGTATTTCGTTCCTACTAATGATCTCTCTGATAAGATGATAGCAGCGAAGCACATGTTTGGATCGTTGATGAGACCTTGGCTCTTTCGCCTGTGCAATTGCTCCATTGTTGTCGCAGTGACCGGTATTGCTTCAACAATGGCGGAATCACACCAAGTTCATGAACGAACTTGATCCAAACCGCTTCTTCGCCGGCCGCAATATATTCTCGCCTCGTGGTAGAATCCGCCGCTGATCTCTTGTTTGGAACTTTTCCAACTCATCGCGCCCCATTCAAGGTGAACACGTATCCGCATCGAGACTGAATCATCCTTGTCGTCTCGAAGCCGCATCCGTATACCCGCGTATCACCATGTCCCTTCTCCATATATTAGGAACACATCCTTAGTTCTTCTCAAGTACTTAAGGATCGTCTTAATATTACCCAATGATCCATTCCTGGATCAGACTGGTATCTGCTCGTGACACTCAGAGCATACGATACATCGGGCCTCGTACATAACATAGCATACATGATAGATCCTATTGCGGATGCATAGGGACTCTTACTCATGCAAATCCTCTCGTCTTCTGTGCGCGGACACATAGACTTCGAAAGGTGTACCCCATGCCTGATGGGCAGATAACCTTTCTTGGATTCCGACATGCTAAACCTCTTTAGCACTCGGTCTATATGTAGATGCGAAAAGACCAAGCAACCGCTTCGATCTATCTCTATAGATCTTAATCCCAAGGATGTAGGTTGCTTCTCCCGTGTCTTTCATGGAGAATGTCTTGGATAACCAAACCTTAATCGATCAGAAGATTGACACATCGTTTCCTATAAGTAATATGTCATCGACATACAATACTAGGAACACGACTGCACTCCCACTAACCTTCTTGTACACACAAGGTTCGTCTGGATTTTGTGAGAAATCAAACTTTTTGATCGTCTCATCAAAACGGATATTCCAGCTCCTGGATGCTTGCTTCAATCCATAAATGGACCGTCGCAATTTGCATACCTTGGTTTTATCAACCGATGTGAAACCCTCAGGCTGTATCATATACACGTCCTCGAGCAGGTTTCCATTAAGGAAAGTTGTTTTTACATCCATCTGCCATATCTCATAATCATAATGAGCCGCTATGGCCAGGAGCATCCGAATGGATTTAAGCATAGCTACAGGCGAATAGGTTTCGTCATAATCAACACCTTGCTTTTGACGATATCCTTTCGCCACCAATCTAGCCTTATAGGTAATCACATTACCATCCATGTCGGTTTTCCTCTTGAAAACCCACTTGCACCCTATAGGTTTTATGCCTTCAGGTGGGTCAACCAAGTTTCAAACTTGGTTTTCGTACATGGAATCCATTTCTGACTTAATGGCACCAAGCCACTTATCCCTTTCTGAACTTGTCAGCACTTCTTCATAACTGGTAGGCTCCTCATCATCAATGAGTAACACGTCGTTCGATTCACTTACGAGAAATCCATATCTCTTAAGAATATTGCGTGTTCTACCAGATCTACGAAGATGTGATGTTACAATAGGTCCAGTCGATTGCTCATCACTATGAGTTGTCGGCTGTTGTGCTTCACCAGGTATCTCATCAATGTCTTTTTGAGTCTCTCGAGCCTCCTCAAGCTCGATGATACTCCCACTGTTTTCTTACAAGAGAAACTCTTTCTCTAGAAACACAGCATGCCTTGAAACAAACACCTTTTGTTCCACAGGATGATAGAATTGGTAACCCCTTGTTTCCTTAGGGTATCCAATAAATAGACATTTATCAGACTTAGCATCCAGTTTGTCTGATACAGTCCGCTTCATATAAGCAGGACAACCCCATATCTTCAAGTAAGATACATGAGGTTTCTTACCATTCCATATCTCATATGGAGTAGTTGAGACTACCTTGGTAGGCATTCTGTTTAACAAGTAAACAGCTGTCTGAAGTGCATAACCCCAAAAGGACTTGGGAAGAGTCGCATGATTCATCATTGACCTGACCATGTCCAACAAGGTCCGGTTACGCCTCTCAGATACACCATTATGCTGTGGTGTATAGGGCGGAGTCCATTGAGACAATATGTCATTGTCTCTTAGATAATCAAGAAACTCTTGACTTAAGTATTCACCACCTCGATCCGATCGAAGTATTTTAATACTTTTGTCATGTTGTTTCTCTACTTCATTTCTGAATTCTTTGAACCTTTCAAAGGCTTCAGACTTGTGTTTCATCAGGAACACATACCCAAACCGTGAGTGATCATCGGTGAAGGTAATGAAGTAGCTATAGCCTCCTAAAGCTTGAGTTGACATAGGTCCACATACATCAGTATGTACTAGACCTAGTAACTCTCCCACTCATTCACCTTTTCCAGTAAAAGGTAACTTAGTCATCTTGCCTTTTAAGCATGATTCACATGTATCGTATGAATCCAATTCAAACGATTCCAGAATTCCACATCGGTGTAATTCGGACATGCGTTTCTTGCTTATATGGCCAAGACGACAATGCCACATATAGGAGTCTATTTGATTATCCTTTCGAGTACTCTTGTTGCTCGCTTCGATATTGCAAATGTCACTGGATACGTCCAACGTATAAACACCATTGCTTAAAGTTCCAGTCCCATAAAGAACCCCATTCAAAGTTATGTAACAACAATTGTTACTAAACGTCAAATGGAAACCATTTCTATTTAAACAAGAAATAGAAATGATGTTCTTTATCAACAAAGGAATATAAAAGCAATTGTCCAGTTCTAAGACAAGTCCTGCAGAGAGTTTCAACAAATACGTTCCGATGGCGAGTGCAGCAACCTTTGCTTCATTCCCAACACGTAAATTTGACTCTCCCTTGACGAGTCTTCTTCTATTCCTTAGCCCATGTATGTCATTACATATATGTGAGCCACACCCAGTATCCAATACCCATGTGTCTAAGGAAATAGAATGACAATCAATAAAGAAGATTTCTGAAGAAGATGGGGCATCCGATGTCTTATCCTTCTTCACGGACTCTTGATAAACCTTGCAATTTCTTCGCCAAAGACCCTCCTTGCCATAATGATGGCAAGTGCCCTTTTGAGCTGGTTCTGCCTTTTAGCCTTTTTCTTCTTCCCCTTCTGTTGTTCCTTTGACTCCCTCTTAGAACCTTTCTTCGAGGAATCAACTAACAACACTGTCCCCTACTCATGCTTCTCAGAAGGCTCCACAGTCTTCAGCATGTTGAGCAGTACCACAGATGAACCTCCTTGCATCTCAGAGGTGAAGAGGAGCTTGGAGACTTCGAACCTTTCGAATCTCACTTGCTCATCAACCAACTCACAGAGATGAAGGACTACGATATGAGCATCCATATGCTCATGCTGCTTTCGTAGCTTGGGTTCCATCGTGGCTAGCATGATGCAACTCATTTATTCAAAATCACTCACATGTTTCTGATAGGCCAACAATTGGTCCAGAGTTGCATCATCACTAGGACGGGCGGGAAGAGGCGCTTCGAGGACATTTGCAAGCTTTTCAACCTTGAGAACAATTCTCAAGCTTCTAAGCCAATCCATGAAGCTTGGCCCAGTCAATTTATTCGAATCCAAAATGAAACGCAAATTCAAACACATCATGATCAATCTTAGAAATACAAACGAGCATATATGATAAAGATGATTTTAAAATGCATCAATATACATTTATAAATCCCATTCATTTTTCGAATTTCAAAAACCCCAAAATCACTTCGGAAGATCGTAGGTCCATCTCCGAATGGGCTGATATCCATCATAGTTATGAACAACCTTGGAGAGAGTCCAACAAGCCATTCATAACTACGACGGTAGGTATCATCTATACCGATTGCATATCCCGTATATGCAACTATCACAATGTGCTATCAACTAATTGAATGTTCACACATACATCGGGTTGTTAACACATTAACAAGTATGCATCATATGCATAGCACCCAACTTCACCTCCCTTTACATCGACCTTGGAGAGAGTCCAACAAGCCGATGCTCCAGGTTAAAGCCAACCCATTAATCAGGACATAGTTTTAATATGGTTAGAGCGCATTCAACCAATTAGCCCAGCTTGGAGAGAGTCCAACAACTAAAGCTAACGATTGATCTCTGACTCTTACCATATTAGTATTAAACTATTCCATGGTTTGAACATATTCAGGTTCGAGCTGGGCTTAGAGAGAGTCCAACAACCCAAACAAGAAACAGAACTCTGGTTCTAACCATATTAATGGAAGGTGTAGGCTTTAATATTGATTAAGGGTTTTTATGTCTCATCCTCTTTGCATGCAAATAACTATTATCTACATGGCATGACATACATGACATACATCTACATGTCACGACACGCATGGCATAATGTTATGCATCTAATGCAATTACATGGCATACACTTATGTCATGTTTATAATTTCCTTATATGTCATAACTATTTATGGAAATAAAATATGTTTAAGATTTGATTCTCCAAATCAAATCATAATTAAATTAGGAAACAAATTTCCAAATCTAATCACATATTTTATTCATGGAATTATTTGATTAAGGAAAATCTATTTAGGAAACCAATTTCCTAAATCATTAAAACTACTTATGGAAATAAAATATTTTAAGATTTGATTTCCCAAATCAAATCATGATTAAATTAGGAAACAAATTTCCAGAATCTAATCAAATATTTTATTTATGGAAAATATTAATTTCCATAAATACTTCCAACTTTCCAAAAGTGGAAGATTTCCATAAATACTTCTAAACTTTTCAAAATTGAAAAATTTCCATAAATACTTCTAAATTTCCAAAATTTAGAAAATTTCCAGAAATACATTATGACTATCGCAAAACCATTTTTACGATTATGTCGAAACACAACCTGGGCTCTGATACCACTGTTGGGTTTCCGGCACCGCGGCGTGTGTGTGTTCGATCATGTTTCGTAAACATGAGCACAGCGGAAGCAATTAAAAATAATAAATCTATATTTATTACAACACACACAACACACGCATGCATATTACAACAAGTGTAGACATAACCGTAAATTAAAATTTGCAATAAAAGAAATTTATCTACGTTATACCTTTCGTATGACGTGTAGAGGGAACGGCATCAACCGGAACGATCCTCGTAAGAATCGTCTCTATCCGTATCCACGCCGAGCTCCTCGGGATGACTTCGCTAAGTCACGAGCTTCATCTTCGTACGGGTTACTAGCCTCGTGTTGAAGACGACGTGATCGAGAGATGATCACGATCCGAATCCAAATTCGGATCCTAAAACGAGTTCTCAAAACTCGCTTCTCCGGAGAGGTATTCCTCAACCGTTTGACGAATCCTTCGTCCCCCACCTCAGAGGATTACCGGAGATCAAATCCCCAGTAAGTTAGCCGCTGTCGGAGCTCTAACCGTCGTCCAAACGACGCTCCGACGAGAGGAGAAGAAGTTGTCCAGAAAACTGGACAGCTTGGTGGAGGATATAGGCGCCGGCCAACCAAGGAAAGAAAAGGCTCACCTTGATGCCAAACCTATAGGAGATCACCGGAGGGTCGCCGGAGTGTTCACCGGCTGAAGCTTGGTCGCCGGCAATGACTTGGACGGCGGCACAAAAGCTGGGCGGCGACACTTTAGGGTTGGGCGCCGAAAACTCCAAGGAGGTGGGCGGCAACTATGTTTTAGGGCTTTGGATTAGGGTTTAAGCCCTATTTTATAGAGAACTAATTCTCTTAATGGTTAATGGATCATATCCATAAAGCCCGTTAACCCGCTCCATTAAGATAAGTTAAAATAAACCAAACCATGATGGTTTATTTTAAGTTAAAACGAACCGAACCAACTTTTGGTTCATTCGTTTAAAATAAACCAAACCCTTTGGTTTATTCTCCTCCATTGGATTAGAACCAAACCATTTTGGTCCATCCATTATGTCCTCATAAGACACGGCCCATCCACGCTTCCATTGCGACTGAAACAATTTCATGCTCGCTTTATGTTTGGTCCAACCAAACATAGTTTCTCTCGGTCTGAGAATCCCATTCTCAAGCTCGTTTTAAATCATTTGGATTACACTCGTTGTGCGTGTGACCAAATAGGTTCTCGGTTTATGTTGGCCGTCTATAATTAACCATTAATTATAGAACGATCATGAGTGGCACCTAGTAGTACATCATGATCCCCAATTAACGCAAAAGATCAGCGGTTGATCGAACTATTTACAAACCCTTCAGTAGCTCGAATGAATCGTGCCCCATTCCCTTCACTCATCTTATACCCACTTGGTTCAGGACATGGTCTATTGTGTCAGTCCCCACTAGGCTGACTACGTCACACCTAGCCCAAGTATTATTTCCTCGTCCTACGGATTCTAGTTACTCCACATGTATCGAAGAGTACCTTACTCTAAACATGTAATGCTTTGGCCAACGACTTTAGTAACAATCCGACGAGAGGCCATGGGTATACATCTCCTCGCAAGGAGTGGTGAATCCTTTATAGGCTATTCAAACACCTTCGATCACTTCGACTTATACCCAATCATCCCGGGTCCACATCTCCTGGAGATGTTTGCTTAAGATGTCAAAGCATAAGTCTCCATGATCAAGATGACTTGAATACCAAGTCAAAGGAACATCGCACTTAAGCCACGATGAGAACTTCATTGACATATCTATATATGCAGAGAACCATATGAAGTCTTACGGCTGGTCACTCCAATGAACTAGTTACCATAACTAGCATCCACGATTAACTCCGGACATCACTATGTCTCCAGCCAGTGAGAATCAGCTGCTTGGATACACCAAGGAGTATACCTCGTGCTAGTCTCAACAGAATTGATGGTGTCCAAATCCATCAATTCATCGACTAGGGATAATTCCGATACATCACAATTACACATGTAAAGATACTCACTAGTTGTGATCCAATCACAAATTCTCTCATGCTGTGAATCGCATCGTGGACATTCAGTAAATGAGTTGAAGATCCAATCAAATACATTAAACATGTATACTCAAATAGTGAATCTTCATTTATCATATAAATGGTTCATACATAAGGCGATTGCCTTAGGACATCTCTCATATATTACTAACAATAAGAGGTACAAATAACTATAGCTGCTAAAGGGTTTAAAACTGTTCTGAAGTCAACATCGACTTTTTGATTAATTGGAGGTCATGATGTACTGCTAAGTGACACTCATGATCTATTCATAACTAATGGTTAGTTAGAAATGACCAAAATAATCTGGAACCTATCGGGTCACATGCATAACGGTGTCTCAAGAGATGTAAAACAAGTTAGAGAATTAGATTCTTAAAGAGAAAGAGGATGTCTATTTGGATCGGACTTAAAGAGGCATGAAATGGGAGTGAAAGAGGTGAACATGGGTGTGCCAGAGGTTGGCATGGTTGTGCCACACTCTGTCAAGAAAAATATGGGATATAGAGTGCTCCATGGTCTAGTTGTAAAGCATGACATGGTCGTGTCTCAGGTCATGCTGGAGACATCGCATTAGCACATACGTGTTTCTGGTCGTGTTGGACAATCTAGAGAAAAACACGGTCTGGTTGTGCTGAGAGGCATGACCGTGCCAAAAACCACAGGCATGGCGTGTTTGGCGAGCACAACTATATGATAGTCGTACTTAGCGAAGCCACACACGATATGGTGTCCTGATGCTTTGTCTTCTCCATTTTTGGTAAGTTATTTCATATTCCTATAAATAGGGTTCTTGATGAAATCCTAAAAAAAGGAGAGACTCTTCGATTTCCTAGGGTTTTGGTACTGTCTTTCTTCCTCTTCTCCTCTAAGTTTCAGCTAGCGACGAACAGAGAGAAAGGCTTGTGGCCTTAGAGAGATTGTCTGGTGAAGATTTGATGTGGATACTAATAGAACCAAGGCTCGTCAATCTTGCTTGTGGTTTCTATAGATTTAAAAGGATTATGAAGATATGATCTTTCTTCTAACCCTATTTTATGTATGATGATCTATGGTAAAACAAGAGAGCTTGCGCGTGTGATCTATGGGAAGTACTCTAAATTGTTGCTTTCTACTGCACGTGCATCCCATAGGATCTCACATCGTGGTGTCGAGCACTGTCGGACAGAGCTTGAAGAGGTCACGAGGTTCCAATAAGTGGTATCATAGCCACACTTGTTCTATTGACATAGACGTTAAGCTAGAGCTAGAATACATATATATTGTAGAATAAGCGTGTGCTTACCTAGTTGTATAGATATTGCTATATATGATATGCATGTTTTGTTAGTGAAATCCCTAGAGTCAATCATGTGATGATTGTTGTATGAACTTTATTGTATCATATTCATATTAATAAAGGCATGGTTATTATATTTACTTGTATTGGTGCCAAATAACTAAGTATAATAACGTCCTTGAGTAGTAGGTTCTTGTCTATATCAATCGATTGGTTGAATCGATAATGAGATGATATAGAGAACACTACTCTTAATCATTCCTAGTCAAGTATTAACATTCAGGGACAATGTTAATGCATAGAGACTAGCATGTAGGTCAACACGATGACTTGATCTCACAAGTCATGGATATGATATATCAAGTTGACACATGGGTATGCATTGGAGAATGTATACTGAATGACCCGCCATGAGAAAGTATCATGGATCATTATATGAGTGTCATATACTTTCTCATGTGGCTATTAGTATGACTATTAGTCCTTAGACCCGAAGTCACCATGGTTCCCTATATAAGGAGTTGCATACTTTGGCTTCGTCAAACGTCACCCGTAAATGGGTGGACTATAAAGGCGATTACTGGGTATGTAACAAATTATGTGGAGGGATGTGACTGATGTAGATGAGATCTATCCCTCCTATATGACGGGAGTGACATCATTATTCTTGATAGAGTGAGATCACGAAGTACATGGTCATGCCCAAATGAGTCAATATGAGATATTAAGCTCATTTGATTAGAGTGAGTCTACTTGGAGTTCAAGATATAGATTGTACTGAGGATGACACGGTCTATACCTCAATTGGTCAATCTATATATCATGGATAGAGGAACATTGTCACATATTGTGAGAGTCACAATTAGTAGTCACAAAGGTGATGTTGGATCTCAACATTCTTGTAACTTGGGTAGCAATGATGTGTTGCTAGATACCGCTCATTGTTTATGTTCCTAAATCGGTTTAGGGACATTGCCAACGTTACAATAACCTATAGGGTCACACACAAAGGGCAATTAGATGGAGATTAGGTTCATATGATGAACCATGAGGATTAGGTTCATGGGATGAACCAAATTGGATTAAGAGTAATCCAAATTAGACTAATTGAGTTAGACTCAATTTGATTCAAGTGTTGAATGAGTCTAATTTAGATTTGATTCATTGAGTCAATTTAAATTAATGAATAGAGATTCATTAAATCAAATTGACTTGAATCAAGTAGTTAGATTTGATCAACCATGAGAGATAAGAGGTCAAGTTTGACTTGACTTAAGAGGGAAGATGAATGGTCAATTTTGACTTGACCAATTGCCATGTCATGGTGACATGGAATGGGGGTCGGCCAATGATGGTGTTTCACATCATCATTGACTTATCATGTGGTGCCACCTCATGAGGGAGACCAAGAGCCATTGACTCTTGGAGTTACGTGCATGCATGTAACCCCCCAAGATATGGTGGCCGGCCACTTTATTCCATTAGATGGAATTCATTTGGTTGTAACTCCATCTTCTTCTTCCTTGGATCATCCTCTCAAGCTCTCCTATCCCTCATCTTACCGAAATTCCTAAAGGGTGCTAGCACACTCTAAGGTATTTTCTCCACCATTTATCCGTGTGGATACCAATAGAGGAGTGTACACTTGATACTCTTGAGTTCCGGCAAAGCGTTTGGACGAGCGGGATAAGCGAAGGGCGTCGCATCGAGGTTAACGCTCTCATCATTTAGATCTATGGTAGATCTAGGTTTTTCATAACACATACATGTAGTTTTATTTTTTATATCTTCACACGGATCCGTGGCCGGGCTTCCGAGGTTTCCGCAACGCAAAAAGCAGTTTTTGTGGCTCGGAAAGTCCAACATGCTTATACATGGATCTACGTTTATGATTATTATATTACATGTATAATTAGTTTTGCATAAGATGCACATGATTATACATATAGGATAACTATAGGCATTGATTAGTGAATAATGAGACCTAGGTAATGAAAATTCCTTTGTGCAAATATTAGGGCTAACACCTTCTATTAATATGGTATGAACCAAAGTTCATTATCAAGTTGAGGTTGTTGGACTCTCTCCAAGCTTGGCTTGACAATGAATATGTTTAGATCATTTGAGACTGATCCTCCATTTAAATAATAAGAACTAGAGTTCAAGTTTTTAGTTTGAGTTGTTGAACTCTCTCCAAGCCTGACTAGAAAATTGGAAATGTTCGGACCATTTAAATTCGATCTCTTGATGAATGGGTTGACCCTAACTTAAAGCATTGATTTATTGGACTCTCTCTAAAATTAATGTGGATAGAGTTGCAATTAGAAAATACACATTGGATGTATATTTGTTAATGAGTTAATAATCTAATATTTTATGCAAAGATTCAATTAGATATTTATATATATGATATATAATTGGTACTATTGATACCTATTGTTATGATTAAGAATAGCTCATTGGACTCTCTCCAAAGTTGTTCTTAGCTATAATGGATATCAACCCGCTAGGAGAAAAACTATCATCTCTCGAATTCAAAGTGAGAGCTCTTGAATTTGATAAAATAGTGGGAGTTTCTTTTGTTAATGTAAATTGTTTGCATTACAAATAAATTCATCTCTCTTATATACTCTTTTTGTATGTCTAGATTATTTGGTTAGAATAATATGTTAATCTCCATTAACTTAAGATAAATTTTAGAAAGCACTGTAGGGGATCGGTATGGACGGCTAGAGGGGGGTGAATAACCCTTCGTCGTTGGATGTCGTAATTCGCTCGTTCTCGTTGCGTTGCTTGTCTACGATTGTTGTTAGCGCAGCGGAATAACAATAATAATGAAACTAACAACAATACACAATCACACAACACAAGATATACGTGGTTCGGAACCGAATGGTTCCTACTCCATGGGCGAGCTCACCGAGCTCTAGTTATGCGCACGACACTAACTATAACACTCCTTCTCGACAACACGTCGGAGGTGGAGAAACCTCTTACAAGCAATTACAATATAATATAGAAATACAAGCAAATACACAAATACAATACACAAGAAAAACTTTCACCGATTGCTTTGATTGCTTTGCTTGTTGCTTGCTTTGATTGGCTCTTGAAGGACTGGAATGCAGCAGCAATTCCCCTCCAATAGCTCCACAAAAACCATTACAAAAACCTCCATCTCGAGCTCCTTTTATAACCTGCATCGAGCTGTTTTCACGCCTAGCAGTCGACTGCCAAAAGGCCCCAGTCGACTGCCCCTGTAGCCGTTGTCTCACAACGGCCAGATCCACGTTAGACAAGTTCCAACGGATCACCTACCAGTCGACTGATGATGCGCATCAGTCGACTGGTGATCTAGTAGTCGACTGCTCAGTCAGCTATGGAGCGTTCTGTGCTCACGACACTCCCATCGATCATTGCCATCCCTAATGATCGTCATTCATGGCAATGCGCCAAACACAAAACCCTAGCCTTACACCAGTTGAACCCTAGTCGACTTGGACCAGTCGAACCAGCACCTATGCCAGTCGACTGACGTCGGGCAAAACCTCAAACACCAAGTTGTTTGAGCATCCGACCGTCGGGTAAACCCTCAAACATCAAGTTTGAGCCTCCGACACTCAGTCTTAGCCACTTGACCAAGTCCACCTTATCCCTCATGGAGTTCCCCACCGAAGCTCTCTTCCCTCGGCCTACGTCCCTCGGATGCGCCAAGCGCACGGCTTCGCAATGCCATCCTTCGCGTCTCATACCCTAGAAGTATGCTTCCCCTTGGGCTCACTCCATTCGCTCCCCGTCCGACGGTCCCTCGGATGCACCAAGCGCATGACTTCGGAATGCCATCCTTCACCGACTCAAGGACCCCGAGCCTAGTGAACTTACCAAGTCCTCAAAACTTCCCAAATGGACCAAGCGCACGACTTCGCAATGCATTTCTCACCAAGCGCACGGCTTTGTAATGCTTTGGACTTTCCCATGCCAAGCACCAAGCGCACGGCTTCGCAATGCTTTGGACTTTCGCATGCCAAGGCTTCCCCTTGGACTTCCACACCAAGCTCCATGCTTGGATTTTCCATGCCAACCCCATGTTGGACTTTCCCATGACAATCCCATGTCATGAGTTTTGTCCATCATCAAAATACTATCAAGGTACTGCTCGAGTCAAACTCGAGTCAACTTGGGCCGATTGCACCAACAATCTCCCCCTTTTTGATGATTGACAAAACTACCATCTCAAGTCTACCAATTCTCCCATATTAGCAATTCTCATATCCCAATGAGAATTCCAACGAACCCTAACTGGTAACTTGGTAACTTCTTCCCCTTTTTGACACTACATCAAAAAGGTCCTCCCCAAGGGTATGAATGTCTCATATCCCAATGAGATCTTACAATCTCTCCCTTGGAGGAACACATGCCTACAATCTTTCTAGTGATCCCATATCACTTAAAGAGAGGCAACCCAATTTTCCTCCCATGAGGAAATACACATCCATCTTCCTATGATGGATACCTCCCCCTAGAGGCTTGCTCCCCCTTGATCATTGCACCAACAATGTCCTTGGAGAGTCCCTAAGCCAATAAAAACATTAAACTAAAACAAAATTAAGGCAAAGTTCAACAATGAACTCTCTTCCACCTTAAAATTGATACTCTTTCTAAACACCTCTCCTAATCCATGTCCAATGGATTTCCACCCTCTCTAATGCTCTCCCAAGCATATCCTAGGGTTAGGAGTGGTTAGGGGACCTTAACCTAGCTGAACATGGGCCTAACCAACAGTCGGCTAGATTTACCGAATCGGCTTGGCGATCATTGAAATCAATCGATTGTGCCACCCTCATCGATCATTGTCATCCATGGCGATCGTGATCTTCATTTGCGATTTTGACATTTAATGGATTTTCGAAATCCATAAGTAAATATACATACGTAGATAAATCATGAAATTTTGTATGTATATTACTCATCCTAAACACTATGGGTGAAAAATATTGGAAAATTATTTTACCCATTAAATTAGGAGATTGATACAAAGTCCAAAATTTAAGAAAAGCTTCAATAAAGAGCCCTCTTTGTATCATCCCATTCAATGGTAATAGCTATCAAAAGATAGGCTTCACCAAGGTTTTTCAAAAAGATTTCAAAATGTTTTTTAAAACCTTTATTTTCTTTTTCCTAAACATCTCACCAATATCTAGATGTGTAAAACACATACAAGTCAAATATCTTAGTGAGATGTGGGTTTTTGTTCTTTATGTTCTCATGCATATTTCTAGGCAATATTATTTGATTCCCATCAAATCATGTCATAGTCCTTAATTTCATTTTAATTTATGCATGATGATTATTATGGCATAGATATGATATAAGTAAAACCATATGCCAATATCATGATGTCATGGCATGTGAATGAGATCTAAGCATACATAACATCTAAATATAAATCTAAACATGATCATGACATTTTTATAGATAAGAATGAAGATGATGTCATGATATGGCAAGGCAAACAAATCATGGAAACTAAAAAATATACTAAGGTATAGAATACCTAAGTGTTAAAATCAATTTGTCATTTCTAGAGATTAAACCAATTTTGCCTTAATGCCATTCATCTCCCTAGTGTGCCAAAAACTCAAAATGGCACACCATGACTTCTATGACCTAATTGTGCCAATTTAAATCTTTTTTAACTTTTCAAACCATATTGGCACACCCTAATGTGTCAACTCACAATGGCTAGGTTAACCACCCATCCACTTAGGGTTGACACACCCTAACCCATTTAGCGTGAATCAATCATGCTCTTAGGAACCCAATATCTATTGGAGCTCCTTAGGTTAACAAGGTATTCCCTAGGGATAACTTCCCTAGATACCTTTCTAATGACCCTTTTTGGCTTTGAAGCCTTAGTCAAATGGGTCTTACTTGGGTCAACTCTAGAGGTGACTCCTCCATTGACCTTCTTAGTGGCTTTCTTGGTTTTCCTTAAGTCCTTAGTCACTAAGCACACATCATGACTAGACTTAGGGATAGCTTCCCTATTAGCCTTGGTTTTTCTAGACCTAGATATTGTCCCATAATTAAATGGAACATTATGGTAGGACATAGGTTTGTGACCCAAACCCTTCTTGCCCTTAGACATTTCTTGTTTTCTAGGTCTTGACTTCTGTACATTAGACCCCTTAACCGAATTTGATATTATTGCTAGGGTCTTCTCCAATTTTTCTAGCCTTGACCTCAAGGCTTGGTTTTCTAGCTCTAATTTTCCCAATTTTGAATTTTCATTTATCTTTTGGGAAATGTTTTTCCTTTTAGGCATATGCCTAGATTTCTTGGGATTAACACCCAAGTTTTCTTCAATTCTCCTAATTGACTCCCTAGGTAAAATAGATCTAGTGTTTTGAGTCCTAGGTTTGTCCTTAGAGAAAATAACATGTTTAGCACCTAGACAATACACCTTATTATTTCTCTTAGCATGCTTTTCATTGATAATAGCAAGAGAACTAAAATAATTTTTAGCATGCTTTTTGACTTTAGGAATTAAAGGTGCATTAAGTGAATTTACCTTAGGGTTAGCTTTAGGAGCTCCCCCTACATGAGTTGCACCTTCTTGCCCTTTCTTCCTCCCCCTAGGGCATTGCCTTCGGTAGTGTCCCTTTTGATTGCATTTGAAGCATACAATGTGCTCTTTGCTCTTGATTTTGGGAACACCGGCATCGTTTGACTTTGTGTTGACTTTTGGTGTCGATGCCTTCTTCTTAGCCATTTTTGGGCATTTGCTTTTGTAATGCCTTTTCTCCCTACACTCAAAACAAATAATATAATCTTTACGATTAATTATAATACATGAGTCACCTAGGGAGTTGGTGGAAGCCTCTTGGTCATTTCTTCCGGAGGTAGATGCTTCATTTTGGCTTGGCTCCGGAGTGGAAATCCTTTCCTCCCCCTCAATGCTAGAGGTGGAAGTCTCCACCAAATCATCAATATCTTCAAATGTGGATGGGCTTTCTTCCACGGCATCTTCCTCTACTTGTGCCGATTGGGAACTTTCTTGAAATTTCATTACCTTATTCCATAATTCCCTTGCATCCCTATAATCACCCAATCTAGACCAAATAGTGTTAGGTAACAAATCACTAATCAACTTGATTACCTTGAGATTTGTCTTGAAGTCTTTGACTTGGTCTTGGGTCCATTTTGACTTCTCAATTTGCCTATTTCTTTCATCCCTAGGCAATTCGAAACCGTTTTCTAAAATTAGCATAAAATCAAAATCGGTTTCTAGGTATACCTCCATTTTTCTTCTCCACCATAGAAGGTCTCCTTCGAATTTGGGTGGTTGAAGGTTGTAGCCGGCCATCTTGTAGTGCTCTCGCGGCGGTTAGTCCTTGAAGAGCGACCTCGGCTCTGATACCACTTGTAGTGGATCGGTACGGCCGGCTAGAGGGGGTGAATAGCCCTTCGTCGTTGGATGTCGTAATTCGCTCGTTCTCGTTGCGTTGCTTGTCTACGATTGTTGTTAGCGTAGCGGAATAACAATAATAATGAAACTAACAACAATACACAATCACACAACACAAGATATACGTGGTTCGGAACCGAATGGTTCCTACTCCACGGGCGAGCTCACCGAGCTCTAGTTATGCGCACGACACTAACTATAATACTCCTTCTCAACAACACGTCGGAGGTGGAGAAACCTCTCACAAGCAATTACAATGTAATATAGAAATACAAGCAAATACACAAATACAATACACAAGAAAACTTTCACCGATTGCTTTGATTGTTTTGCTTGTTGCTTGCTTTGATTGGCTCTTGAAGGACTGGAATGCAGCAGCAATTTCCCTCCAATAGCTCCACAAAAACCATTACAAAAACCTCCATCTCGAGCTCCTTTTATAACCTGCATCGAGCTATTTTCGCGCTGATCATTGCCAAGGCCCGGTCATTGCCCCCTGTAGCCGTTGTCTCACGGCGGATCCACGTCGAGACAAGTTCCAGCGGATCACCTACGATCGTGATGATGCCCATCGATCATTGGTGACTAATAGTCGATCGCCGATCGGCTACGGAGTGTTCTGCTCACGACACTCCCATCGATCATTGCCATCCCTCGGCGATCGTATCACTTATCGATCATTGCCGATCCATGCGGTGATCGCCAAGCACAAAACCCTAGCCTTACACTAGTCGAACCCTAGTCGACTTGGACCAATCGAACCAGCACCTATGCCATTCAACTGACATCGAGCAAAACCTCAAACACCAAGTTGTTTGAGCATTCGACTGTCGGGTAAACCCTCAAACATCAAGTTTGAGCTTCCGACACTTAGTATTAGCCACTTGACCAAGTCCACCTTATCCCGCATGGAGTTCCCCACCGAAGCTCTCTTCCCTCGGCCTATGTCCCTCGGATGCGCCAAGTGCACGGCTTTGCAACGCCATCCTTCGTGTCTCATACCCTAGAAGTATGCTTCCCCTTGGGCTCACTCCATTCACTCCCCGTCCGGCGGTCCCTCGGATGCACCAAGCGCACAGCTTCGCAATGCCATCCTTCACCGACTCAAGGACCCCAAGCCTAGTGAACTTACCAAGTCCTCAAGACTTCCCAAATGCACCAAGCGCACGACTTCGCAATGCATTTCTCACCAAGCACCAAGCGCACGGCTTCGCAATGCATTTCTCACCAAGCACCAAGCGCACGGCTTCGCAATGCTTTGGACTTTCCCATGCCAAGCACCAAGCGCATGACTTCGCAATGCTTTGGACTTTCCCATGCCAAGGCTTCCCTCTTGGACTTCCACACCAAGCTCCATGCTTGGATTTTCCATGCCAACCCCATGTTGGACTTTCCCATGACAATCCCATGTCATGAGTTTTGTCCATCATCAAAATACTATCAAGGTACTGCTCGAGTCAAACTCGAGTCAACCTAGGCCGATTGCACCACCAAGCACTTCTTGAATTGGCTTCGCAATTTGAGAATTATTCTCAAGGTTGAGAAGCTAGCGTATGTCCTTGAAGATGGACTTCCCATTATGTTTGCTTCTATGTCTCCTAAGTTGCAAAAGCAACATAAGCATGTGGACGCTTATACAATTGTCTTTCATTTTTGTGAACTATTCGATGAGCAAGCTAGATCTAAAAGGTTCGAGATCACTAGCTTATCTTTCTTATGAAGATGTAGGAGGGTTCATCTATGATACAGTATGCACTAAAGATGAATGACTATATTGAGAGATTAACATTACTAGAGTTTATAATGGACCATGAATTAAGTGTTGGTGCAATCGGCCCAGGTCACGATTGACCGGACTCGAGTTTGACTCGATCGATGTTTTGATGTTTGACATGAAGGTTTGACATTGATGTTTGACATTAATGTCTGATAATGTTTTGGGGAGATTGTTGGCACAATCGACCCGGGTCATGATTGATCGGACTCGAGTTTGACTCGAGGGGAATTTTGATGGTTGATTGGAGTTGACCATGTCATGGAAAGTCCAAGTCTTGAGTACTTGACATGTAAAGTCGAAGCATAGGTCTTGGCAAGGAAAAGTCCAACATGGGTTGGTATTTGAAAAGTCCAAGGGTGTAGTCTTGGCCACGTAAGTCTAAGGGTGTAGTCTTGGCGGTGAAAGTCTAAGTCATGGGTACTTGGCATTTGAGAAGTCCAAGGGGTTTGATATTGGCAGCGTAAGTCCAATGTGCCTTGGCGGTGTAGACACCGTTAGCATGACATAACCGATGGAAGCACCTGAAGGCTAGCATATGGATGAACAAGTCATGGATGACTTGGAGGAATCCAATAGGTGCGAGGCTGACGAAGGTGGCTAGAAGGCTTAAGTATAGGCTACGGGTGGTCTAGCAAGTATGGGAGCACCATATTTGGGTTAAAACCTCGTGTTTGAGGTTAAAATCTCATGTTTGAGGTGCATCAGTTGACTGGTATCATGTGGCAGTCGACTGGTGTGAGTCAACTAGGGTTTATGCAGGAGTGCCCTATCGATCATTATCGAGTGGGCGATCGGTGATTGGTACAATCGGTGATCTTGTTATCAATCGACTGGTGCTCGGTATATCGGGCACAGAATGGAGTCTGACTCAACTGCTGGGGTTAGCAGTCGAGTGAAGGCTCGATCAGTCGACTGATGGACATGATCAGTCGATTGATGTCCTATCCGTTGGATTTTTTCAGCATGGATTGCATCGTTGTCTCACAGCAACAGTGTCATTAGTCGACTGATGGTCTCGACCAGTTGATTGATAGGCAAAAATCTAGCCCGATTGCAGGTTATAAAAGCAACTCGGAATAGAGTTTTTGACAGCAATTTTCTTGGGTGAATTAAAGCGATTTGCTATTGCAAATCAGGGTCTTCAAGGCTAATTCAAGGCAATCAAAGATCAAGCAACCAAAGTGCTCTTGTAAAGTGTTTTTTCTTTATTTACATTGTATTTCATACTTGTATTAGCATGTATCTTTCGTATTACTTAGTGTAATCATTGTAAGGGGTTTCTCCGCCTCCGACTTGTATCGAGGAGTGTTTATTAGTGGTGTGTGATTGGCATCGCTAGAGCTTTTTAGAGCTCGACCCGTGGAGTAGGAACCTTTTGGTTCCGAACCACGTTACATCCTTGCGTACTTGTGTTTGTCTTAGTTTTTGTTATTGCTATTATATATATTTTGCTGCGCTAACGAAGATTGTAGAGACAAGCACGAATGAATTCCATCGACGTATCGAAATGAGCTATTCACCCCCCTCTAGCGGTCAACGAATCTTCTACAATTGGTATCAGAGCCCGGGGCTCTTCTACGGACTAATCGCCGGGAGCAAAATCGCTAGAGGAATAAGATGGAATTCGAAGAAAGATTTGGATGGGACATTAACACACTGCCACCATATGACCAAGAGGATTTTCTGGCATGGAGGGCAAGAATGGAGACATTCTTGATGATGGACATAGAAGATTGGTTCATCACCATGGAAGGCTTTGAACCTCCTAGAGATAAGAAGGGAAATGTCATGAAGTTGAAGAAGTGGACCCAAGAGCAATGCCTAAAGTTCAAAACCGAAGTCAAGGTAACAAAGCTTTTAGAAGATTTGATACCTAATGACATTTTGTCTAGGCTAGGTGAATATCAAGATGCCAAAGAGCTTTGGAGCAAATTGGCAAAGCTTCATGAAGGATCATCACTGGCTTCAAGCGAGGAACAATCACAAGAAGCCGAAGAATGTTCATCGGCTCAAGAAGAGGAAGAGGCCAATGAAGCAAGTTCATCTTCCTCACAAGAAAGTGAGGATTTGGAGATTGAGAGGGAGCTGACATCCGAGGAGAAAGAAGAACAAGAGACCTCCACATTTAGGATTGAGAAAGAGGAGAAAATTTCCACTTCGGAACATGATCAAGAGGAAGCATTCACCTCCGGTCGAGGAGATGAAGAAGCCTAAACCATCACCATTAACCTAGGTAACTCAAGCACATCAATTCAAAATAACAATCATATTATGTGTTTTGAGTGTAAGGAATATGGGCACTATAAGAGCAAGTGCCATAGGAAAGTCAAGAAAAGTCAACCGGCACCGAAATCTCAAGAAAAAACCAAGGATGCCGAAGTCGCCATTCCTAAGAACAAGGAGCATGTGGTATGCTTCAAGTGTCACCAAAGAGGGCACTACCGAAGTCAATGCCCTAAGGGGAAGAAGAGAGGTCAAGAAGGAGCATCAAATGTAGGGGGAGCCTTTAAGGCAAACCCTAAGGTACATTTAAACAATGTTCATTCTTTAAGTAATAAGAACAAGCATGCTAGAAGTAATTTCTCTATGTTTTATAAAGAGCATGCTAAGAATAATAAATTTTATTGCTCGGGGGCTAAGAGCTACAAGGTTAAAAATAAGGAGAAATTTGGGACTAATGTCCCTAGAAAAACATTACCTAAGGAATCTATTAGGAAAATAGAAAATCACTTAGGCATCAATCCTAAATGGACTAGACACATGCTTAGAAATAAGAATATCTCAAGAGATAATGAAAAATAAAAAATTGGGCAATTAGAAAAGGAAAATCAAGCCTTGAGATCAAGGCTTGAGAAACTTGAAAAGACCATTGCAAAAATGACAAATCAAATGCAAAGGTTAAATGGTTAAACTCTAGGATCAAGAAGTCAAAGTCAAAACCTAGGGTTTAGAAGACAAGAGTCATCCAAAGGAAAGAAAGGTTTGTGTCACAAACCTAAGCCAAAGGAGACCTACCATAGTGTTCCATTCGATTATGGAACACAACCTAGGTCTAGGAAGGCCATGGTTACTAGGGAAGCTATTCCTAAGGTTAACTAAGGCAAGTGTCTAGTGGCTAGGGTTTCGAAGAAACCTAGGATGACAACTAAGAAGGTTACAAGAGGAGTCACCCCTAGAGTTAACCATGGAAAGACCACAATGACCAAGGCTAACAAGCCTAGAAGGGTCATTAGGAAGGTATCTAGGGAGGTTATCCCTAAGGAATACCTAGTAATCCCTAGGAGCTCAAATATATTTTGGGTTCCTAAGAGCGTGATCGATTCACGCTAGAAGGGTTTAGGTGTGCCAACTTTAAATAGATGGGTAGTTAACCTAATCATGTTGAAGATGACACTTTAGGTCATTTCCAAGGTTATAGGTATCTTGGAAATAGATTTGATATTAAGATCCTAAAAGATTTTAGGATGTGCCAATACATTTTTAGAATTATGAAAAATCAATTAAATTGGCACATTTTAGGGTTAGAGGTCATAGTGTGTCATTTTGGATTTTTGACACATTTGGGAGAAAAGTGGTAATATGGAAAATATATTTAATTATATCAAATGACAATTAATATTAAAATTTGGGTATTATTATACCTATACATTTTATGTGTCATGCTTTGTTTTCCATATAACATGTCATGACATCATATTTATTTTTAATCATTTAATATGTCATGATCATGTTAGGATTAAAGTTTAATGTCATGCGTTTTTAGATTATATCATATGCCATGACATCATGATCATTAGCCATGCTTAATTTTGTCATCATTTATGCCATGATCATTCATGTATTTAATTTGATTAAAAATTGATTTAAGGACAATGACATGACTTGGAGTCCCATTTATAAGGGAATCAAGTAGTGTTGCCTTAGAAAATGCATAAGGCCTTAGTTTAAGATAAAACAAAACTCAAATCTCACATCACATTGACTTGTATGTGTTTTCATACACTTTAGACATATGTGAGATGCTAGGATATGAGTTAAGTTCAAGGTGCATAGCTTTTGCATCTAGATGAACTAAAACTCATCTTATCTTAATTGTGGATCATTGGGAAAGCTTGTGTACAAGTCATGTATATTAAGCCCAAGGAATATGATCCAATATAGGTTTTCAAAATTATTTTAAAATCCTTTTAAAAAAACCTTGGTGAAGTCTATCTTTTAATAGCAATCACTATTGATGAAGTTGATACAAAGTGAGCTAAAACATTGAAGTTTTTCTTCACTTTTGAACCTTGTATCAATTTCGCTATTTTATGGGTAAAATATTTTTCTAATATTTTTCACCCATTGTATTTCTTATAAAAATATACGTATGAATTTTCATAATTTTTCGATATACGTAGAATTACTTATGCTTTTTCGAATCTTATTTCTGATAATTGAAAATCGAAATTTTCAGTTATGAGTCGACTGCCCTTGGTGGCAGTCGACTGATGGACACGGCAGTCAACTGATCTCTGATAGAGTTGACTGCTAGGCTTATTTCGAGAAAAACAAGATTTTTTAGCCCATTTTCAGCTACGGTAAAGTTCCCTAACCACTCCTAACCCTAGAATATGCTTTGGGAAGCATTATAAAGGGTGAAAATCCATTGGATATGGATCAGGAGAGTTGTTAGGGTGATGTATCAAATTTAAGGTATAGGAAAGTTCAATGTTGAACTTTACACCTTATTTTTTGATAGTTTAGAGTTCCTAATTGGCTTAGGGACTTCCCAAGGATATTGTTGGTGCAATGGTCAAGGGAGAGCAAGCCTATAGGGGGAGGTATCCATCATGGGATGATGGATGTTATTTTTTCTCATGAGGGAAAAAAATGAGAATTTTGAGATACCCAATTTGGAAATTGGGAGAGTTTGTAGGATTGCCTCTCTTGAGTGATATGAGACTTGTCACTAGAAAGATTGTAGGTATCTTAGGTATTTTTGGACCAAGGGGGAGATTATAAGATCTCATTGGGACATTAGACATTGACCTCCTTGGAGAAAATCTTTTTGATGTTAGTCAAAAAGGGAGAGAATATTTGGGGGAGAATATTTTTGGGAGAATTTATAGGATTACCAATTTGGAATAATTGGTAAGAAGATTTAAGTTAGTGTTCTAACTCAAAGGTATGTGTTTTTGTCAAACATCAAAAAGGGGGAAATTATTGGTACAATCGGCCTAGGTCATGATTGACCGGACTCGAGTTTGACTCGAGTGATGTTTTGATGTTTGACATGAAGGTTTGACATTGATGTTTGATATTAATGTCTGATAATATTTTGGAGAGATTGTTGGCACAATCGACCTGGATCATGATTGATCGGAGTTGAGTTTGACTCGAGGAGGATTTTGATGGTTGACTGGAAGTGACTATGTCATGGAAAGTCCAAGTCTTGAGTACTTGGCATGTAAAGTCCAAGCATAGGTCTTGGCAAGGAAAAGTTCAACATGGGTTGACATTTGGAAAGTCCAAGGGTGTAGTTTTGGCCACGTAAGTCCAAGGGTGTAGTCTTGGCGGTGAAATTTCAAGTCATAGGTACTTGGCATTTGAGAAGTCCAAGGGATTTGATATTGACAACGTAAGTCCAATGTGCCTTGGCGGTGTAGACACCATTAACATGACATAACCAATGGAAGAATCTAAAGGCTAGCGTATGGATGAACAAGTCATGGATGACTTGGAATGATCCGATAGGCACGAGGCTGACGGAGGTGGCTAGAAGACTTAGGTCTACGCTACGAGTGGTCTAGCAAGTATGGGGGCACCATATTTTGGTTAAAACCTCATGTTTGAGGTTAATACCTCATGTTTGAGGTGTATCAGTTGACTGGTATCATGTGACAGTCGATTGGTGTGAGTTAACTAGGGTTTGACTGCGGGGAGTGCCCTATCAATTGACTGCCAGGTGAGCGATCGGGATTAGGTGGCGATCGATCTTGTGATTAGTCGATGGTGCTCGATATCTCGAGCGCGAGAATGGAGTCGACTCATTGATCAATCGACTAATGGACATGATCAGTCGACTGGTGTCATATCCGTTGGATTTTTCCTGCATGGATTACACCGTTGTCTCACAACAACAGTGTCATCAGTCGATTAATAGGCAAAAATCCAGCCCGATTGCAGGTTATAAAAGCAGCTCAGAAGAGGATTTTTGGCAGCGATTTTCTTGGGTGAATTGGAGTGATTTGCTGTTGCAAATCAGGGTCTTCAAGGCTAGTCCAAGGCAATCAAAGATCAAGCAACCAAAGTGCTCTTGTAAAGTGTTTTTTCTTTACTTGCATTGTATTTCATACTTGTATTAGCTTGTATCTTTCATATTACTTAGTGTAATCATTGTAAAGAGTTTCTCCACCTTCGACTTGTGTCGAGAAGGAGTGTTTATTAGTGGTGTGTGATTGGCATCGCTAGAGCTCGATCCGTGGAGTAGCAACCTCTCGGTTTCGAACCACGTTACATCCTTGCATACTTGTGTTTGTCTTAGTTTTTGTTATTGCTATTATATATATTATGCTACGCTAACGAAGATTGTAGAGACAAGCACGAATAATTTCCATCGACGTATCGAAACGAGTTATTTACCCCCCCCCCTCTAGTGGTCAACGAATCTTCTACATTAAGTATTGATTTAATTCTGTTTAGTTTGACTGATAGCTATTCATAATTTGTGATGAATTATCTGATGAATAAAATTGAGTCCACTATATTCGAACTGATCAACATGCTCAAAACAATGGAGTCATTTGTTAAGAAGGAATAGAAGATTGTGATGTTGGTTGACTCCTCAAAGAAAGGTTTTAAGAGGAAGTCAAATTATGGAGCCAAGGGAAAGAAAAAGGCAAAGAAGGAAGAACAAACTCCGAAAGGTACTTGCTATCATTGTGGCAAGGAGATACGTTGGAAAAGAAACTGCAAACATTATTTGGAGTCCTGAAAAAGAAAAGGCATCTGATGCCGAACCTACTTCAGGTATTTTTGTAATTGAACGTGACACTGTGTCTTCTAATACTTGGGTATTGGATACTGAGTGTGTCTCACATATATGTAATGACATACAGGGGTTAAAGAACAACAAACGGCTAGCTAAGGGAGAAGTAAGCTTAAGAGTTAGCAACTGAGTAAAAGTTGTTGTTGTAGCTATAGGGACTTATTTTTTGCAACTTCCTAATGGACTAGTTATGGAATTAGATAATTGTTATTGTGTTCCTGTATTGATAAAGAATATTGTTTCTATTTCGTGTTTGAATAGAAAGCTTTCCATTTAGCTTTTAATAGCAATGATTGTTATATAACATCTAATGATGTTCTTTATGTTAGTAGTAAGCCCTAGAGCCAATTATGTGATGATTGACTAGGGATTTTTTTTGTATCATATTTTATTAATAAAGGTAAAGGTTGGTTATTATATTTACTTCATGTTTGTGTCAGCCGAATAAATATAATTATATCCTAGAAAGATGGTTCTAATCTATAACATATCAATTGGTAGAATTGATTGTGAGAAGCTGTGGAGAACACTATTCTTAAATATTCCTAGTCAAGTATTAATATACAAGGGCAATATTAATGCATTGAGACTAGCATGTAGGTCAATTAATGACTTGATCTCACAGGGCATGGATATATGATATCACTTTGGCACATGGATATATATTAGAGAATATATACTGAATTGACCCACCATGAGAAAGTTTCATGGATCGTTATATGAGTATCATAAACTTTCTCATATGACTATTAGTATGAATAGTTCTTAAACCTGAAATCACTACGGTTTCCTACATAAGGAGTTATGTGTTGATGTAGAGAGCATCACTCCTTGGTTTTGATGTATGAACCATAGTTAAAGCTTCTTGTGTTCTAATATCAGTGTTAAGTTTGCAGGCTTAACAGGAAGTCCTAGTAGGTCATGTTGATCGGATACTAGGCAAATGTCTTGACAGATCAGGAGGATCGAACACCAAGCATGAAGTCCAGATGGGTCGAGTGGACTGGACATTTGGCATGAAGACCAGTTGGGTTAGGAGACCGGACAATCGACAAAAAGTCCAGCTGGGTCAAGTAGACCGGACAGCTGGTGGAAGCCCTGGTGGGTTAGATCGGATGTCAATAATGGTAAGTTCGGCAGGTAGCCGACAGGTTAGCCTCGAGTGGAGAGGTAAGGCCGAGTCCTCTGTAAAGGGACAAAGCTAGGTGTCGATCCGACGGAGAGTCTGCATGGGACTTAGAAGTCGAGATCGAGCAGTATTACTACTGATATCATATTTAATATTATCTATTTGTGCTAATCTTTTTTTGCACGGATCAGTCAACTAAATGTATTCTAGTCGACGAGGTATGGAGCAGTTGACTGGATACCTAGTTGACAGAATTAGTTTGTGATCGATCGAAGATCTAGCAGCGCAGATGGAAAGAGTTTCAGTCGACTGGAGAGTTTCAATCCACTGAAGAGGCAAACTTTTCGATGCGGAGTTGAGTGACTTGGAGTCGACTGAAGCGTGTTCAGTCGACTGGAAGACCAGAAGTTTCATATCGACGGGCTGATGTGGAGTCGACTAGAAGGCATTCAGTCGGCTGGAAAAAATTTATAAAATAAATGCTCGACCAACTCTGAAAATAAGACTGCTACTACGTCGAAGTGCTGCCTCTATTCATACTCGTCCACAAGAGCTCCATTTCCTCACAAAGACGAATTCTCAACACTCCGTGCTTACTCCAAAATCTCTAAAGCGTTGGTATAATTTAGCTCATAGTTTCTTGTATTCATTTTCGCTTGTGTACTTAATTTCAAAGAGAGGGTAGAGTGTTACCCATCTCTTACTTTTGTAAAAAGTGAATCCCTCCGAAGTCGAGAGTTCTCGAGTCGGAGGGTATATAGTGATTGCCCATCAAGGTAGCTCTCGGAAGAGCTACGAGCCTTGGAGTAGCAACTTGGTCAGGGTTGTGAACTAAGTAAAAGAAGTTTGCCTATATTTTATTTCCGCTGCATACTCGTTAGCGATTTCAAAATATAAAAATAAGTTTTAAAATTTAAAAGAAAATTATAACCTTCGAGATTCATGTTGGGAGTATGGGGAATACAATCAAAGTCCCACATTGGTAAGACATGGAAAAGATCATGTGCTTATAAGAAAAAAGATATCTCCATTGGTATGAGGCCTTTTGGGTAAAGCCCAAAAATAAAACCATGAGGGCTTAGACCCAAAGTGGACAATATCATGCCATTGTGGAGATATGTGGAGCTTATAAGCACTAACAATTGGTATCAGAGCCATGGTCCATGTCAAGCCATGAACCTCGAACGAAGGAAGTTGAGCTCCCATGTCCGGATCAAGAGAACCAGACATCAGGAAGGAAGTCTAGTTGGGTCGGGGGGACCGAACAACTGACAGGAAGTCCTGGTGGGTTGAAGATCGGACATCAAGCAGAGAAAATCCTTCGAGGAGGGATAGGCTTGAGGGGGGGTCCAATGTGGTCCTTCGTTTGAGGGGGGGATTGTTGGGAGTATGGGGAATACAATCAAAGTCCCACATTGGTAAGACATGGAAAAGATCATGTGCTTATAAGAAAAAAGATATCTCCATTGGTATGAGGCCTTTTGGGTAAAGCCCAAAAATAAAACCATGAGGGCTTAGACCCAAAGTGGACAATATCATGCCATTGTGGAGATATGTGGAGCTTATAAGCACTAACAATTCACCCCCTCTCTCGGAGTATCTTGATCCTATAATTGGTATCAGAGCGGAAGCGCTCCGAAATTGATGCAACCACCATCGAGAGCATTAGAATAATTTTCTTTAATTTTCTTGCATTAGAATATTTTTCTTTAATTTTCTAGCATTAGAATAATTTTAATTATTTTCTGCATTTAGAATAATTCTAATTAATTTTTCTGCATCTAGATT
Organism: Wurfbainia villosa; assembly: GCA_025175895.1. NCBI lineage: Eukaryota > Viridiplantae > Streptophyta > Magnoliopsida > Zingiberales > Zingiberaceae > Wurfbainia > Wurfbainia villosa. Next base: position 42,494,591 of record CM046006.1, read on the forward strand.
AATTTTAATTAATTTTCTTTATCTAGATTAATTTTAATTAATTTTTTGAATCTAGATTAATTTTAATTAATTTTCTGCATCTAGATTAATTTTAATTAATTTTATACATCTAGATTAATTTTAATTAGTTTTATGCATCTAAATTAATTTTAATTAATTTTCTACATCTAGATTAATTTTATTTAATTTTTTGTATCTAGATTAATTTTATTTAATTTTCTGCATCTAGATTAATTTTATTTAATTTTATGCATCTAGATTAATTTTATTTAATCTTCTACATCTAGATTAATTTTATTTAATTTTCTGTATCTAGATTAATTTTATTTATTTTTCTGTATTTATGTTAATTTTATTTAATTTTTTGTATTTAGATTAATTTTATTTAATTTTCTGTATTTAGATTAATTTTATTTAATTTTTTATATTTAGATTAATCCTAATTAATTTTTCTACATTTAGATTAATTCTAATTAATTTTTTTTCTGTATTAGATTAATTTTTATCAATTTCTACACTTAGCTTAATTTTTATTTTAGAATAATTTTTGCCTTTGAATTAGTATAATTTTTATTAATTTTTGCACTTAGCATAAACTTAATTCTTGCATAATATTTTTAATTTTTATAACTCTAGGAATATTTTAAAAAAAATAAAAATCTATATTTTTAATATAAAAAATGTCGCATTTAGAGGTTTTAAACACCATTCATCCTCCTCTCTTTAACGGAGAGGTTTTTCCCTCTTGGAAGAGGCGAATGAAGTACTTTCTGAAAATTAACCTAGAAGTTTGGTTTTCGATTAGGAAAGAGTTCGTAGCTCTGGTGTAGGACTCGGGAGAGTTATTAGATCCAGAGAAATGGACTGCAAACATTAGGAAAAAGGCTCAAGTCAATTATAAGGCTTTAAACACCTTGCAATGCGGACTTACGAATGAAAAGCTAAGTCGAGTTGGGTCAGTTCAAAATTCTAAAGAATTATGGAACAAATTAATTAAATTACATGAACAGACTAACTTGAGTCAACTGAGGATGGTTTAGTTTTGATGGCAAGAACAAACAAAAAAGGAAAGAAATCCAAATCGAGAAAAAGGAAAAGGAAGGAAGCATCTAAGGCAAATTTGGACAAGTCATCATTGGACAAGTCGGATGCTAAAATATTGGAGACAAGTTTCGTAGCACTCATGGCGACCGACGAGTCCGAAGTTGAGTCAAGACAAGAGTCCGAGTTCGAGAGAAGCCACGGATCCACATCCGTTTCCGAAGGTTCAAACGAGGTAACATCTCCTCTAGAAGATAAATTGTATAACATTATTGCATGCATGTTTAGGTAGGAAACTAGCCAAGTCCGAGAATCGAGTCTACTCGCTTCTTGAGGAAGTCCAAGTACTTAAGGAGCAAGTCAACTCGAAGACTTCGACTTGCCAAATTAAGGATAGAGACTCAACTCAAGTTGCAAAGCTTGAGGAAGAGAACTCGATCCTAAAAAGGCAAGTAGAATATCTCACCGGATCGTTGGAAAGGTTCACTTCAGGCTCCAAGTATCTAAACATGATGCTTGAGTCTCAACGAGCCGTGTACAATAAGTTCGAACTCGGATACAAGGCTAAGGACACAAATAGATCACATATGTCCTTGTTTAATAGAAATGCTAAGGGTCAAGTCCAAGCATGGGTTCCTAAGACTAGCTTAGTCAACCAAGTTGGACCAAATCAATTTTGGGTTCCCAAGAGTTAAATTCACTTAGTGAACAAAACTCAACCTAGCTATTTCTAGCATGCTTGTCATCATGAACAATTGCAAGTGAATTGAAAATATTCCTAACATGCTTTCTATCATTACATGAATTATGAGCATTATTAAAATATATCTTAGTGTTTGTCTTAGCTCCCCCTACATGTGATACTCCTCTCATGTCTTTCCTAGGGTGACTCCCTTTCGGATATTGACTTCTATAGTGACCTCGTTGTTGGCACTTGAAGCATACAATATGACCCTTGCCTTTGCGTGTTGAGGCTCTAGCTTCCTTGACCTTCTCCTTCCCCTTGGGCACTTGAGTCATCTTCTTGACTATTTTTGGTCATTTGCTCTTATAATTCTCTTATTCCCTACACTCAAAGCAAGTTATATAATTTTTATTTTTAGAAATTGTATTTGAGTTACCTAGAGAAGAATCTTGAATTTGTTCTTCATTTTATTCAGAGGTAGATGTTTCTTCTTGTTTTTGCTCCGGTGTTGAAGACCTATGCTCCCCCTCAATTCTAGAAGTGGATACTTTCAAGACCTCCTCTTCCTCGAATGTTGAGCACCTCTCAACCTCCGATTCTTCACTCTCTTAAGAGGATGAACCTGATTCTTCCTCCTTAGACTCCTCCTCTACTTCTTAGGCTGGTGAGAACTTTTCATGAAGCTTTGCTATCTTACTCCATAAATCATTTGCATCCTCAAATTTCTCTATCTTACACAACAAATCATGAGCAATTACATTAATTAGAGTTTTCATTATCCTTTCATTTATCTCGAGGGTTTGACATTGCTCCTTGGTCCATCTCTTCCTCTTAGGGAATCCTCCCTTCGGACCCCATGAAGCTTTGAACCTGTCCACCAAGATGAACCAATCTTCTATGTTCATCATGAGGAAATTTTCCATTCTTGCATTCCATTGGTCGAAGCCTCTAATCCCGAATCCATAGAGTCCATAGGGCGGTGGAGTGTAGATGTTATGTCTAAGTCCATCATTTGGCAATTCCATATCTTCTCTTCAACCTCTAGCACTTATGCTTTCTTGGTGATGAGTCCGTAGAAGAGCAACCTTGTTTTGAAACCAATTGTAGGGTCGATGACGTCATGCTAGAGGGGAGTGAATAGCGTTTTCTTTGATTTCGTGCTTCGATCGTGATTATGTGGTCATCTACAATTTGTTAGTAATACGAAGTGAAATAATAAAGTAAAATAACAAATACAAGTACACACTACAAGACAAGAGTATTTACGTAGTACGAAACTAGGGTTCCTACTCCAAGAGTTGAGCTCGAGTGATGCACACCGCCTATTAAAATTCTCCTTCTCAATATGATACTGGAGGTGGAGAAACCTCTTACAAGGTCTTACAACAATAGGAATACAACTAAAATAAAATACAAAGAAAATACAAACAATTATAAGTAAAGAACACTTTACAAAGAGAGCTTTTGATTGCTTGCACTTTGGTTGCTTTAGACGAGCTTAGAATGTTTGGAATGTTATAGCAATTCCCCTTCAAGATCACTAAAAATCGACAACTTCAAATCCTCCACGAAGCCTCCATATAAAGATGAACTTGGGGTAATTTTTCACCTTCCAGTCAGTCGACTAACCTCAATACCGTTGTCTCACAATGACTCCATCAACGTTGGAATCTATCCAATGGATATCTCAGCAGTTGACTGCCCTTATCAGCAATCGACTGTTGTCTAGTAGTCGACTGACCAGTTGACTATGCAATAATTTGTGGATTGCTACAATACCATCAGTCGACTGCCCATACATTGTAGTTGACTACCACAACCTCAGTCGAGCCTTAGTCTACTCCTCGACCAGTTGACTGGGGCAACCCCAGTCGACTGTTTCGAGTCAACTAGGCTCCCGAGTGTTAAACACTCGGCCAGTCAACTGGTCCATAACCCCAGTCGACTGGTAAACCTCAAACATAAGGTTTAAGCCAAATATGATCTCCTCATATTTGATACTAACCCATAGCCTAGACCTAAGCCTTCTAGCCACCTCCATCAGCTTCATGCCTCTCAAATTCCTCGAGCCCGTGACTCTTCATCCTTTATGTTAACCTTCAGGTGCTTCCATCGATTATGTCATGTTAACCGGGTCATTTGCTAAGGTTTATTTGGATTTATGTTTCCAAAATCATATGCTTAGACTTTACGATGCCAAAACCTCACCCTTGGACTCCTTGTCAAGATCCATTGGGACTTACGCTGCCAAGACTACATGCTTGAACTTTACATTGCCAGACTTACTCACTTGGACTTTCCCTTTGCCAAGTACCCATGACTTGGACTTTCAATTTCCAAGTACTCATGACTTGAACTTTCCAATTGCCAAGACCATGCTTGGACTTTCTATGCCAAGATCATGTTTGGACTTTCCTTGTCAACTCCATGTTGGACTTTTCAATTGCTAAAGTTTACTTGGACTTTATACTGCCAATACTACACACTTGGACTTATGCTACCAAGACTTTAGCATTTGGACTTCCCTTGCCAAATATCCATATTTGGACTTTCCTTGGCAAGTATCCAAACTTGGACTTACGAGGTCGATTGATCCAACAATCTCCCTCAAATAATTTCCCCTATATGACTTTGGATATTCCAATCATCCACTAGTCATATGGTCAACATATCGTCAAACCATATAGTTAAACAATGGTCAAACCCATTGTCAACTCATTGTCAAATATCAAAACACCACTCGAGTCTCACTCGAGTTTGATCAATATTAACCCGGGGTTATTGCACCAACAAATTCAAGGTCTCAAAAGATTTTAGCTAAAACACAATGAGATATGCATAAAAAAAAATAAAGCAATGTGAATATAGGAATTTACATGGTTTGACAGTGCCAGAATCTTACGTCACAATCTATGACTCGTTAGATGAGTCACTTCTTGAGACCATTATATTGAAAAGCTTTCTCCTTTCTAGAGGTAAAGAAATCTTATATTAAAAATTTTTCATTTACAATTGAGTGATGTACAAGAGAAATAAATATAATAAAATAACCTTATGAATATTCATTTGAAGTGTAGTATAGAACAAGATCAACACCTGGCCATAGTAATCATGAATATGAGTAGGAATGGGCATATATGGTGTGTTTGTATTCAAGATGCCCATGCTCAATATTTATAGAGTGCTATTTGTTGGTGCAATCGGCCCAGATCACGATTGACCGGGACTCGAGCTTGACTCGAGAGATGTTTTGATGTTCGAAAAAAATATATGATAATGTGATTGTCATGGGAAAGTTTAAGTCATGGGTACTTGGCATGGAAAGTCCAAGTGAGACACTTGGCATGTAAAGTCCAAGCATGGGTCTTAGCAAGGAAAAGTCCAAGCATGGGTCTTGACATGGAAAGTCCAACATGGGTTGGCAAGGGAAAGTCCAAGCTTGAGTCTTGGCATTTGGAAAGTCCAAGGGGTTTGATATTGGCAGTGTAAAGTCCAAGTGAGAGTCTTGACAACATAAGTCCAATGGTTGGCAACGTAAAGTCTAAGAGGAGTCTTAACGGCGTAAGTTCAATATGCCTTGGCGGTGTAGACACCGTTAGCATGACATAGCCGATGGAAGCACCTGAAGGCTAGCGTAATGGATGAACAAGTCATGGATGACTTGGAGGGATCCGAGAGGCATGAGGCTGACGGAGGTGTCTAGGAGGCTTAGGTCTAGGCTAAGGGCGGTCTAGCAAGTATGGGGGCACCATACTTGGGTTAAAATCTCATGTTTGAGGTGTGCCAGTCGACTGGTGTCATGTAGCAGTCGACTGGCGTGAGTCAACTAGGGTTTGACTGCGGGAATTAGCCTAGCAGTCGACTGCCAGAGGAGGGAAGTCGACTGATTGGCAAGCGGTCGACTGGTGCTCGATTTTTCGGGCACAGAATGGAGTCTGACTCGATTGCTGGGGTTAGCAGTTCAATGGAGGCTCGAACAATCGACTGATGGTCATGATCAGTCGACTGATGGTGGATATGTTGGATGTTTTCAGTGTAGATCTAGCCGTTGTCTTACGACAACAGTGGCATCAGTCGACTGATGGTCTTGAGCAGTCGACTGATCGGCGATTTCCAGCCCAGGTTGAAGCTTTAAATGGAGCTCGTGGAGGAGGATTTCACCAGTGTTTCTTGAGGTGTTTTGGGGCGATTTGCTACTGCAAATCAGGGTCTCTAAGTACAATTCAAGCAACCAAAGATAAGCATTCAAAAGAGCAATTGTAAAGTAGTTTTCTTTACTTGCATTGTATTTCATTATTGTAATTGCTTGTATCTATTTCTTATTGTTGTAAGAATATTTGTACGAGGTTTCTCCGCCTCCGACTTGTGTCGAGAAGGAGTATTTGTGATTAGTGGTTGCGTGTACATCACTAGGGCTCTTTAGAGCTCGATCCGTGGAGTAGGAACCATTCGGTTCCGAACCACGCTAAATACTTGTGTATTTGTGTATTTGTGATTGTCTATTTCGTTATTGCATTATTTCTATTATTCCGCTGCGCGCTAACAAAATTTGTAGATGCAATCACGATCATATTCCATCGACGAAATAAAAAGAAGCTATTCACCCCCTCTAGCTTCCAATGATCCCCTACAAGTGGTATCAGAGCGAGACCACTCTTCAAGTTTAACAACTAAGGGAGCACGCTAGAGAGTGAAGATGGAGTTGGAAGAACAACTCAGTTGGGACATCAACACACCGGTGCCCTACACCCTATATGGACGAGAAGGCTTCAATTCTTGGAAGAGAAGAATTGAAGATTTTTTTGATGATGAGGTACTTTGAGGAGTGGTCCATCTTAATGGATGGATTTGAATATCCAAGAGGACCAAAAGGCGGTTTCCTCAAAAAGAAGAGATGGAGTGAGGAGCAACTCTAACAATTTGAGAAAAACAAGAAGGTAGTAATATTTATTTTTGATTTGATACCTAATGACTTCTTGTGTAGCCTAGGTGATTGCATGGATGCCAAGGAGCTTTGGAGGGAATTGGCCAAGCTCCATGAAGACCCATCACCAGCTCAAGAAGAGGAGGCTGAAGATGAATCCTCATCCTCACAAGCAAGTGAGGATTCAGAAGTTGATAGGGAGTCAACCTCCGAATCGGTGGAAGAAGAAGAAAGAGTGGAAGGAGCCTCCACTTCAAGGATTGAGGGGGAGGAGAGACCATCCACACCGGAGCAACCTCAAGAAGTCGCTTCAACCTCCGGAAGAAGTGAAGAAGCAATTCCGGCTTCCACCATGGACATAGGTAACTCAAGCAATGTAATTTTAAATAAAAATCATATAATTTGCTTTGAGTGTAGGGAAAGTAGGCATTACAAGAGTAAGTGCCCGAAAAGAGTAAGAAAAGTTCCATCGGCGCCTAAGAGTCAAGAAAAGTCAAAGGATGCCAATGTCCCCACCAAGAGCAAGGAGCAAGTGATTTGCTTCAAATGCTGGCTACCGGGGCATTATAGAAGTCAATGCCCTAGGGGGAGCAAAAAGACTCAAAATGGAGCATCACATGTAGGGGGAGCCACAAAGGCAAACCCTAAGGTATATCATTTCAATAATGCTCATTCTTCTAGTTTTAATAGACAAAAGCATGCTAGGAATTTCAATTCACTTGTTATTTATCATGAAAAGCATGCTAGGAATAATAAGTATTTTTGTCTAGGAGCTAAGAATATTCATCTCAATAACAAAGAGAAATTTGGGACTAATGTCCCTAAAACAAATTTATCTAAGGACAAACCTAGATCAAACAACTCTAGACCAATTCTACCTAGGGAGACAATTAGAAAGGTACAAGAGCACCTATGTTTTAATCCTAAATGGACTAGGTATATGCCTAGGAAGAACCATGCCCAAAGACCAAATCAAAATTCAAAAATTGGACAATTAGAGGTTGAAAATCAAGCCTTGAGGTCAAGGCTTGAGAAACTCGAAAAGACCCTTAAGTTTATGCAAAACCAAATAAAAGGGTCAAATGGTCAAAGTCAAGGGTCTAGAACTAAGAATCAAAACCTAGGGCCTAAGAAACAAGAGTCTACCAAGGGCAAGAAAGGTTTGGGTCACAAACCTAAGCCTAAGGTGGCTTATCATAGTGTTCCATTTGATTATGAAAAATAAACTAGGTCTATGAAGACCAAGGTCAATAGGGAAGTCATCCCTAAGGTTGACCAAGGTATGTGCCTAGTGGCTAGGGTTTCAAGGAAACCTAAGCAAGCCACTAAGAAGGTTGCAAGGGGAGTTACCCCTAGAGTCAACCTAGGCAAGACCACAATGACTAAGGCTAACAAGCCTAGAAGGGTCATTAGGAAGGTATCTAGGGAGGTTATCCCTAAGGAATACCTAGTAAACCCTAGGAGCTCAAATAGGTTTTGAGTTCCTAAGAGTGTGATTGAATCACGCTAGATGAGTTTAGGGTGTGTCAACTTTAAATGGAAGGGTAGTTAACCTAACCATGGTAAAGGTGACACTTTAGGTTATTTTCAAGGTTATGGATACCTTGGAAATAGGTTTGATCCTTGATCCTAAAAGATTTTAGGATGTGCCAATACATTGTTAGGATTATGAAAAATCAATTAAATTGGCACAATCTAGGATTAGAGGTCATAGTGTGTCATTTTAGGTTTTTGGCACACTTGGGAGTAAATTGACAATATGACAAAATATACTTAATTATATTAAATGACAACTAATATTGAAATTTAGATATTCTTATACCTATACTTTTTGTTTGCCATGTTTTTTTTGTCATATTACATGTCATGACATCATATCTATTTTCAATCATTTAATATATCATGATCATGTTTAGGGTTAGGTTAAATGTCATGTATGCTTAAATTGTATCATATGTCATGACATCATGATCATTGGCCAAATTAATTATGCTATCATTTATGTCATAATCATACTTCATGCATTTAAGTTAATGAAAATTGATTTAAAGACTTTGACATGACTTGGAGTCCCATTTATAAGAGAATCAAGTAGGGTTGCCTTAAAAAATGCATGAAACTCTAGATTAGGAGAACAAAACCCACATCTCACATCACATTGACTTATATGTGTTCATACACCCTAGATATATGTGAGATGCTAGGATATGAGCTAAGTTCAAGGTGTATAATTTTTGCATTTAGATGAACTAAAACTCATCCTTAACTAATGGTGGATCATTGGGAAAGCTTGTGTACAAGTCATGTACATTGAGCCCAAGGAACATGATCCAATATAGGTTTTCAAAAATATTTTAAAATCATTTTAGAAAACCTTGGTGAAGTCTATCTTTTGATAGCAATCACCATTGATGAAGTTGATACAAAGTACGGCCAAAACTTTGAAAATTTCAATGGTTTTGAACTTTGTGTCCATTTAACTATTTTATGGGTAAAATAATTTTCAAATATTTTTCACCCATTGTATTGGTCATAAGTATTATACGTATGAATTTTCATAATTTTTCGATATACGTATATTTATTTATGCATTTCTGAAACTCAACTCTAATAACTGAAAATCAGATTTTTTAGTTATCAGTCGACTGCCCTTGGTGGCAGTCGACTGATGGAGACGGCAGTCGACTGATCTCTGATAAAGTCTACTGCCAAATTGATTTTGAAAAAAACAAGGATGTTTAGCCCGTGTTCAACTACGGTAAAGGTCTCTAACCAATCCTAACCCTAGGATATGCTTTGGGAAGCATTATAAAGGGTGAAAATCCATTAGATATGGATTAGGAGAGGTGTTAGGATGATGTATCAAATTTAAGGTGTGGAGAGTTCATGTTTGAACTTTGAACATTATTTTTGATGGTTTAGAGTTCCTATTGGCTTAGAGACTTCCCAAGGACATTGTTGGTGCAATGGTCAAGGGGGAGCAAGCCTTTAGGGAAGGTATCCATCATGAAATGATGGATGATATTTTTTCTCATGGGGAGGAGAAAAAGGGATTTTGAGATACCCAATTTAGAAATTGAGAGATTGTATAGGATTGCCTCTTTTGAGTGATATGTGACTTATCACTAGGAAGATGGTAGACATCCTAGGTATTTTTGGACCAAGGGGGAGATTGTAAGATCTCATTGGGACATGAGATATTGACCTCCTTGGAGAGAACCTTTTTGATGTTAGTCAAAAAGGGAGAGAACATATTGGGAGAATGACATCAATTGGGAAAATTGATGGGGATGATTGGTAGTCTAACTCAATGGTTTGTTTAGTTTTTGTCAAACATTAAAAAGGGAGAGATTGTTGGTGCAATCGGCCCAGGTCATGATTGACCGGGACTCGAGCTTGACTCGAGAGATATTTTGATGTTAGACAAAAACATATGACAATGTGATTGTCATGGGAAAGTCCAAGTCATGGGTACTTGACATGGAAAGTCTAAGTGGGACACTTGGCATGTAAAGTCCAAGCATGGGTCTTGGCAAGGAAAAGTCCAAGCATGGGTCTTGCCATGGAAAGTCCAACATGGGTTGGCAAGGGAAAGTCCAAGCTTGAGTCTTGGCATTTGAAAAGTCCAAGGGGTTTGATATTGGTGGCGTAAAGTCCAAGCGGGAGTCTTGGCAGCATAAGTCTAATGGTTGGCGGCGTAAAGTCTAAGCGGAGTCTTGGCGGCATAAGTCCAATGTACCTTGGCGGTGTAGACACCGTTAGCATGACATAGCCGATGGAAGCACTTGAAGGCTAGCGCAATGGATGAACAAGTCATGGATGGCTTAGAGGGATTCGAGAGACGTGAGGCTGACGAAGGTGGCTAGAAGGCTTAGGTCTAGGCTAAGGGTGGTCTAGCAAGTATGAGGGCACCATACTTGGGTTAAAACCTCATGTTTGAGGTGTGTCAGTCGACTGGTGCCATGTGGCAGTTGACTGACATGAGTCAACTAGGGTTTGCCTGCGGGAATTTGCCTAGCGATCATTGCCCGGAGGAGGCGTCGGGATTAAATGCGATCGGCCCAGTGCTCGATTTTTGGGCACAAAATGAAGTCGACTTCATTCTTGGGGTTAGCGATCAGTGGAGGCTCGAGCGATCGGATGGTCGCATCGATCGACTAATGCTGGATCCGTTGGATGTTTCCAGCGTGGATCTAGCCGTTGTCTCACGACAATAGTGGCATCAGTCGACTGATGGTCCGGAGCAGTCGACTGATCGATGATTTCCAGTCCAGGTTGAAGCTTTAAATGGAGTTCGTGGAGGAGGATTTCACCAATGTTTCTTGAGGTGTTTTGGGGCAATTTGCTGCTGCAAATCAGGGTCTCCAAGTATAATTCAAGCAACCAAAGATCAAGCATTCAAAAGAGTAATTGTAAAGTAGTTTTCTTTACTTGCATTGTATTTCATTATTGTAATTGCTTGTATCTATTTCTTTTTGTTGTAAGAATATTTGTATGATGTTTCTCCGCCTCCAACTTGTGTCGAGAAGGAGTATTTTTAATTAGTGGTTGCGTGTGCATCATTAGGGCTCTTTAGAGCTCTATCCGTAGAGTAGGAATCATTCGGTTTCGAACCACGTTAAATACTTGTGTATTTGTATATTTGCGATTGTCTATTTCGTTATTGTATTATTTTTATTATTCCGCTGCGCGCTAACGAAATTTGTAGATGCGATCACGATTGTATTCCATCGACGAAACGAAAAAAAGCTATCCCCCCCCCTCTAGCTTCCAAGGATCCCCTACACTACTATTCATCATTAGTTCACTAATCTATCAATCTTGAAAACCTATTAATGGCAATCAATGCTCATTATAGTTGACTTAATCCTAAATCTTATCGATTAATTAGCCATCAATCGACTCATCTTCCTTCTAGTTGACTCTCTTAGACTTGGTTCGTCAATTACAACAATTTCCTCTAAATTGATGCTAATTTGTATGATATCGACCTATTCTTTTGGTGAATATGTTATCAGTCAACTATATAGGTTCATAAATCAACTGGTCCAAATTTATTCGTGATTGAATCTTTAAACTATTATGTCATTAGTTGACCCTTCAATTCTAACAATCAATTTTATTTTGACAAGTGATCAATTTTTTTTATTGTTGATTAGGCTTTAGCCGACTTCAAATATATATACTTGACTCATATCCTCTTGCAAAGATAAAGTCAATGCAACCAAATATTCAACTTAAGCTACTTTATTTGACTATCTTGCCATCCAATTGACTCAAGTTAACAAAAATCAATTGTGTTTTCAAGAAATGAGCCATTAGTTGACTACATCATCAACATGGCTAACCATTCGATTGAATAAACATATTAGTCGACTAATCTTACTTGACCTTAAAAAATTATATTGACTTAGATCTAAACCACATGTCTCCTAGTCGAATTTACACCTAAGTAGAAAAACTTCTACCCAAAAATTAAAATACAATTCGTTATATCTTTCATCTCGCATGTCTTCTAGCTAATGATGCTCCATCCTAAGAGTCTACTTCGACAAACTTCTAGAATTTAATCTTGCTTAATCTGGATCTACTAATATAAAATTCCTTTGGACATGTAAATGATCACCATCAATTTTGCTTGAAATCTAACAAGACTTCACATGCTAGGACCTATCTTTTGGGACTTCACTTGTAAGACCTTCAATCAGGACTTCACTTGCTAAGAGCTCTCTTTTGGGACTTCACTTACCAAATCTCCAATCAAGACTTCACTTGCCAACAACTCACCTCCGAATCTCACCTACCATACCTCCAATCAAGACATCACTTGCCAAGAGCCTACCTCCAAGGCTTCACTTGTGATAGGACTTTAGTTGCCAAGAGTTTTCCTCGAGGAATTCACTTGCTAAACTTCTAGTTGGAACTTCATTCGATTGGAGCTTACCTTTAAGACTTTGCTTGCCAAACCTCTAGTCGAGACTTCACTTGTCAGGAGCTTACCTTGGGGATTTCACTCAATAGACATCTAGTTGGAACTTGCTCAGATGGCCAAATTGCATACTAAATAAATCAGTTATAGAAAAACAAACCAACTTCTTTCTAACTTAAATATTATGTCATTGGTTAGCCAACCACATCAAAACTAGCCTAATTCAAGTGTAACTATATTAATAGCTGTTAATGAAAGTCCTAGAGTCAATCATGTGATGATTGTTGTATGAACTTTATTGTATCATATTTCTATTCATAAAGACATGGTTATTATATTTACTTGTATTGGTGCCAAATAACTAAGTATAATAACGTCCTTGAGTAGTAGGTTCTTGTCTATATCAATCGATTGGTTGAATCGATAATGAGATGATATAGAGAACACTACTCTTAATCATTCCTAGTCAAGTATTAACATTCAGGGACAATGTTAATGCATAGAGACTAGCATGTAGGTCAACACGATGACTTGATCTCACAAGTCATAGATATGAGATATCAAGTTGACACATGGGTATGCATTGGAGAATGTATATTGAATGACCCGCCATGAGAAAGTATCATGGATCGTTATATGAGTGTCATATACTTTCTCATGTGACTATTAGTATGACTATTAGTTCTTAGACCTGAAGTCACCATGATTCCCTACATAAGGAGTTGCATACTTTGGCTTCGTCAAACGTCACCCGTAAATGGGTGGACTATAAAGGCGATTACTGAGTATGTAACAAATTATGCGGAGGGATGTGAGTGATGTAGATGAGATCTATCCCTCCTATATGACGGGAGTGACATCATTATTCTTGATAGAGTGAGACCACAAAGTGCATGACCATGCCCAAATGAGTCAATATGAGATATTGAGCTCATTTGATTAGAGTGAGTTTACTTAGAGTTCAAGATATAGATTGTACCGAGGATGATACGGTCTATGCCTCAATTGGTCAATCTAGATATCAAGGATAGAGGGACATTGTCACATATTGTGAGAGTCACAATTAGTAGTCACAAAGGTGATGTTGGATCTCAACATTCTTGTAACTTGGGTAGCAATGATATGTTGCTAGATACCGCTCATTGCTTATGTTCCTAAATCGGTTTAGGAGCATTGCCAACGTTACAAGAACCTATAGGGTCACACACAAAGGGCAATTAGATGGAGATTAGGTTCATATGATGAACCATGAGGAGTAGGTTCATGGGATGAACCAAATTGGATTAAGAGTAATCCAAATTAGACTAATTGAGTTAGACTCAATTTGATTCAAGTGTTGAATGAGTCTAATTTAGATTTGATTCATTGGGTCAATTTAAATTAATGAATAGGGATTCATTAAATCAAATTGAATTGAATCAAGTAGTTAGATTTGATCAACCATGGGAAATAAGAGGTCAAGTTTGACTTGACTTGAGAGGGAAGATGAATGGTCAATTTTGACTTGACCATTTGTCATGTCATGGTGACTTGGCATGAGGGCCGACCAATGATGGTGTTCCACATCATCATGGACTTATCATATGGTGTCACCTCATGAGGGAGACAAAGAGTCATAGGCTCTTGGAGTTACATGCATGCATGTAACCCCCCAAACAATAAGTGGCCGACCACTTTCATTTGATGAGGGAATTCATTTTGGTTTTGTAACTTCATCATCTTCTTCCTAGCTCTCCTTCTTGCTCTCCAAAGACCTCCTTGGTCGAAATACCTAAAGGGTACTAGCACACTCTAAGGTGTTTTTCTCCACCATTTGTCCGTGTGGATACTTGTAGAGGAGTGTATACTTGACACTCTTGAGTTCCGGCAAAGCGTTTGGACGAGCGGGATAAGCGAAGGGCATCGCTACGAGGGTAATACTCTCACACTCTAGATCTAAGGTAGATCTAGGTTTACTTAAGCACATACATGTTTTTATTTTTATATATCTTTGCACGGATCCGTGGCCGGGCTTCTAAGGTTTCCGCAACGCAAAAAGCGATTTTTACGACTCGGAAAAATCCTAACAACAACCTCCCTTAAGTCAAGCTTTCAAAAGATGATTGTACAAACAATCTTCTAGATTGCCCTAGCATTTCTTACATCTTAATTTTCTTGTTCTCAATCTAATCAGCTACTTAAAAGGTTCCAAGAGCTTAGACAAGGTTGAAAGCTTCATCATCCTCAAGATCTTAGTAGTTTTTCTTTCACTACCTTTCATTTTCATTACTTATTGTGTGGTGAGGTTTATTGCAAAATTCCTATAAAGGTCAAGTTTGTGAAATCTCAATGAATGAATCAAGGTATTATTCTTGTTTTTAGAGATTTACTCAATTACTTTTTTGTAAGCACTCATACTACTAATTTTTTAATTTGATTTTATATTTGTGTGAGGAATCATGCAATGATTTGGGTGCAACATCTATCTCGCTATCTTGCCAAGCTATTTACTACAACACTCACAATCAATTCAACTTTAAGAAGGAAAATCTTTCTAATAGGATCATCATAGTAGAAGACAATGCATTGGCGCTGTGGATCTTTCATTTTTTTTCCTTAAGATACAATTTTCTTGCAATGCTTAATCAAACCAACATAACTTAATAAAATTGAAAAGGGTGAATTAAATTCATCATACATAGTGGAGATTTGTTGAGAAATATATTTTTCTACTTTGTTCACAAAATAAAAAGTTCCTAATTTAGCATGGAGGTACTAGCATCTATCATAACGAGCATGGAGGTACTAGCATCTATCACAACGATGGAGAGGTATGGAGAGGTGGTCAATCGATACAAAAAAAGAGGCGGGAGAGTTGGTCAACCGATAACAACTAGTGAGGATGTGAATATGGATGACACCAATAAGAAATAAAAGGTGCTCATGGTACAGACATGGCTCGAGTGGATATTACATCAAGCATGACAGAACATGCACCGTAGGACGAACCAGACAGAACACTTGGCGATGCCCATGACACATGCATGACTCGAGTGGACAGTGCACATGACATAGCAGAATGTGCGCCGCAGGATGAACCAGGTAGAACACTTGGCGGTGCACATGGCATAGACGTGGCTCGGGCAGACAGTGCACCATGCATGGCAGATTCTACGCCACAGGACAGACCAGGCAGAACCATTGATGATACTGATGGCATAGGCATGGCTCGGGCGGACAGTGTGCCACGGGGGCCGACTGGTGTGCCATAGGAGATGGAGGGGGTTGATGCCTATACGGACTTGCGACAACGTGTCACTTTGCTCGCTGATGCGGAGAGACTCTTCTACCAGCAGTGGGCGCATGGGGCATACCTCCGTGGAAGTGATAGGTGTACGCGTTTCTTCCATGATTTGGTGAAGCGAAACAATAAGCCGAATGTCATATTTAGCATCGCCAAACCATCCGAGGAGCTGACGAGTAGTATGGATGAGGTTGCGGACATTTTTGTCGCTCATTTTCACAACCTTTTGGGCACCGCCGAGGGCTGCAGGCTACTAGACATCGTTGCTCTGCTCAGACAACGCCTTACTTTGGCACGGGCAACAGCTTTGGAGGCTCTCGTCACTGTTGATGAGGTGTGGGATGCCCTATTTGACATTGGAGGGGACAAAGCGCCGGGGCTAGATAGGTATAGATCCAAATTCTTCACCTCGGCGTGGGATACGGTGAAAGATGATTTTTGAAGCCATGCAAGAATTTTTTTCATACGGGGCAGCTCCTCAAGCAGTGGAATCACACTCTTATAGCATTAATTCCTAAAGTCGATCATGCCCCGACGATCAATGACTACCTCCTCATCTCTTGTTGTTCTGTCTTCTACAAGGTCATCTCAAAGATCATGACGGAGCGACTTTTGGAGGTGATGGATGATTTATTGGATCTGGCTCAAGCGACCTTTGTCAAAGGTCGCTCGATTGGTGAGAATATACATTTGACCCAAGAACTCCTCCGGAAGTATGCTAGGAAGCGGCTATCTCCTCGGTGCATGCTTAAGGTGGATCTCCGGAAGGCTTTTGATACGGTGAATTTGGATTTTCTTATGGCGGTGCTTGTTGGTTTTGACTTTCCCCAAAAATTCCATCAATGGATATTTGCATGTGTCTCTACCGTCTCTTACTCCATTAGTATCAATGAGGTGATGTATGGACACTTTAGTGGGCGGCGAGGACTTCGACAAGGTGACCTTTTATCTCATTTGTTATTTGGCTTATGTCTTGAGGTATTCTCTCGGAATTTGAAGATGATTGCGCAACGACCCGATTTTCATCACCATCCCATGTGTGGAGAGGTGGGGGTCACTCACTTAGCGTATGCGGATGACCAACTATTGTTTACTCGGGCGGTTTCCACCTCTCTCTTGGCGTTCTCATAATGCTTGATGGACTTTGGTGACTTTGCGGGCCTTCAGGCGAACCCATTGAAGTCCAACATATACATGGCCGGGGTGGATGACCGAATTAAGGCGGACCTCCTCCGTATCACGAGTTTCCAAGAAGGCACATTCCCCTTTCGGTACCTTGGAGTGCCCTTGGCAATGGAGAAGCTTCAGATTTCCAGTTATGAGCCCTTACTTGATGCGGTGCGGCGCAAGATAGTTGGATGGCTGAAGCACACTTTATCTTATGCGGGATGACTTGAGCTTGTGCGGTCAGTGCTTCAAGAGGTGGAATGCTATTGGCTCTCCATCCTTCTGGTTCTGAGCGGCATGGTGGACAAGGTTTATAACATTTGTCGCTCGTTTGTATGGTCAACCAAGCATTCCAAGGTGTCATGGGCGACTTTGTGCCTTTTGAAGGAGGAAGGGGCCTATGGTCTATAGAACTTGCGGGCATGAAACTCGGCTTTAATTTGCCAAGCCTTGTGGAATTTACAATGCAATTTGGACTCCCTTTGGGTGAGATGGATTCATCATCAATATCTCAAACGCATGAACATTTGGCAATGGCAAGGGCGCTCTTCCGACTCACCGTTGATGAAGAAGTTAGGGAAGCTCCGTGACGCCATCCTACAGTGAGCAGGAGGTGAGCATGAGGCCAAGGTGCTACTGGACAACTGGTATTCAGAGGCCGACAACCCCTACGCTAGCTTGTGGTGCTACTGGACGGAGCACCAAGGGGCTGCTGACAGGAAGCACACAAATAGCTCAGACGGTAGCCTGTGGTGTGGCCTGGCAGAGCACCATGGGGTTGCAGGCTACCACCAGGCGGACAGTGAGTTGGGCAGTGCACATGGCACAACTGCAGCTCGAGCAAACAACGCACCATGCATGACAGATTGTGCACCGCAGGACAGACCAGGCAAAACCCTTGGCGGTGCACATGACATAGGCATGGTTCGAGCAGGCAGCGCACAACGCATGACAAATTGTGCACCGTTGGACAGACAAGACAGAATACTTGGAGGTGCACATGCAGCGCACTGCAGGGGCAGTGGCATCATGAATCGCAACACATTTGGCACTGGGTGAACAGGTGAACCTCCTTGGGAGGCTAGCAGCGCGCTATAGTGTGGGCCGCTAACGCACCATGGGGCACTTGACACTGGACAGACATGCAACCTCTAGCAGGCTGCTGATGGCGGGGTGTGGTGCGGGCGTTCAGCGCACCACAACATACTTGGCATTGGGTGGACTGGCGAACCTCCATGGGAGACTAGTGATGACCTGTGGTGCAGACCGCCAGCACACCACAGGGCACTTGGCACTGGACGGATCGACAAACCTCTGTCTTGCAGAAGGCAGGTGGCAGCATGCATGATATACATATTTTTTCAGCTACGAGATGTCACGGTGCCTTGGGCAGTGACGGTGTGGTGACCAAGCATTATGCCTAAGCACCGCTTCACCTATTGGCTAGCGGCGCATGGGAGATTGTGCATGGCAGACTGCATGTTGTATGAGCCGAGGAAGGAGTGTGCACTATGTCATTCTGCGGAGGAATCCAATGCTCACATCTTCTCTCGCTGCTCCTTCACTAGGCCCTTATGGGATATGGTGTGAAGATGGCTACACATATGGCCCCAGATATACACGGTGCCTCGTCTCTTTCGGGCTTTCCAACGTGAGATGCGTGGGAAAGGATGGGTGAGGAAGGCGCGCGACTTGGCTATTTCTTGTATGATATTTCTTATATGACAGGCTCGTAACCGGAGCCATTTTGAGGACCATGAGTCTAGTATTGAGAGGTTGTTCCTCAAGATACAGACTCATGTTTAACGCTTTGTAGAAGCATAGGGAGTGTTTGGTTCGTAGAAAATTTTTCATTTTTCGTTTTCATTTTCTCTTTTCTAGAAAACAGAGAATGATTTTTTTTTTGTATTTTTCAGTTTTCCAAAAAAACGCTCCTTTATTTTTTGGAAAATGAAAATGAAAACAGAAAATGATTTTTTTGTATTTACTAATTTTTCAGAAAATACTCCTTTATTTTCTGGAAAATAAAAATGAAAAATGACAACCAAATATCATTTTCTATATTTTCTCATTTTCTCAGAAAATGAAAATGAAAAATAAAATTTTTTTTACGAACCAAACGCTCCCGTAGCTTCTGTACTTTTTCACACTTTTCATATATGTATATTTACCATTCTCCAAAAAATAAATGGTCAAAATTATGAGTAGTATTATTTTTTACTTTTTAAGATCTCAATCTAGACTATTGGTTATAGATTTAGAGAATATTTAATGTCATTTAATCTCAACTTGGAGAGAAATTATGGAATTATATTAAAGAGTTTAAATGTTTTAATAGTTTTAAAGCTCTTTTCAAATCATTATAAAATTATTTTTTACTTTAAATGTATTTATATATCAAATAAGAATTAATTTAAGTTGAAATAATTTTAAGAGGACCAAGGTTCTAATTCCACTAAGGATGAATATTTTATAAGTTGACTTTTGAACATACACAAATTAATTGTACTCTAAATTTACTTGATTAATTAGTTGAGAAAAATTCAAACTCCTAAATTATCAAAAAAAAAAGAGTTGAAATAATTTTAATTCAAAATTTAATTAAGTATTAATTTGACCATTCAAATTTATATTGGTAAATTAACCATCATGTTTCACAATTACTTTCTTAATCTACCTAAATACATGCATTAATCTTAACTTATGTATAAATTTAATCCAAGTGGTAATGATCGAACTAGTTATATGATATATTCTCTTTTTAACCACAAGTGACAAATCCTCTATTGATTACTTACCTCTAAAAAATTTGCAATATATCTAACAATAAGAGTGCTTAAAACTATTTAGGGGCCAACAAACACCAAATTAAGTATGTCAATCCTCTTATGAGATGAGCAATAACTTCAACTCTAAGAACTAACCATACCTATTCACATAAGACCCCTAAAGACACTCAATAATATATTAAATTAATTCTTATGTTGGTCACTTTCAGTAAATTATTTTTTATTGCACTCTCATACATTTAGACATATTTCAACAACAAGCAATGAAATCCTTAATAAAAAGTAATTTCATTAATTAAAAATATTTTTTAGGATTAGTTGAGATGGATTATCAGATAACTAGAGGGGGTTGGAGTGGGTATCAATTATCCTACAAATTAAACGTATAGTTTTTCTACAACATTAACAATGTGATGCATTGGTGAATCATTCCCATAAATTTACTATCTTTCTCCTTCGTAGATAACCTTTGAAGGCAAACATCTTACAATAAATTTTACAATAAGAGTTAGAGAGAAGACTGCAAAGATTTTAAGAGAACAAGTCTCGAATGATCAAGAGAATCATATTGTGGTGGCTTTCAATGCCCCTCTTGGTCTTCCTTGTATAGCCTTTAAATTCTTCCCGCTTCACTTATTGTTCTACTGCTCTATCATTTATTAGTTAACTCAATCCACTGTCAAATTGATTCATTTCTAAATTGCTTGATCCTATAATCTATTAATGACTAATTGAGTTGATTAGAATCCATCATTAATTGACTAATCATTTGTAGCCCTTAGGTTGTCTAACCATTGCATTGCTAATGTGTATGAACAATGACTACTACTTTTCTTGTTGTAACATCAATTAATTGAACTTATCATCCATCAATTGGCCATAAATTTGCCCACAAATAAAAATAATTTGTTTATTAGCTGATTAGCTCGAGTTGAAACCTTAGTCAACTTGGCTCATTAGTAAATTAGAATCAGATCCAGTCGACTAGAGCCCCGATCATGATCATTCTAATAATTGAATTTTTGTTTATGTTGAGATTTACCCTTTCTAAAGATACATGTCACTCGCCTCTCACAACTCACACACGAGATTACTTTCTATAGTTTGACTTTGCCACCAAGTCATCTTCCACTAGGTCCTCAAATCTCTCAAACGCACTAAGCCTATGATTTGATTCATGTGCCATTTTCACTCTTTCTTTATATAGGTGTTCCTTTGACACTCTTCATCCTATGATCCTTTGGATGCCATATACCATTCTTTTGTGATCTCTAGCATACCTCAAGCTATTGAGCCAACTAACTTGACCATGCCATGTGATACTCCATGAGTTGATCCAACACTATTTTAATGCTTCGCATCCTATAATCCCTTAAATGCCCCTTGCAACCTTCTCTATGTTGGGATGTATACTGAAAGCCTAGCTCTTTTGTATGAACATTTTTATTTTGAAATAAGAATCACATGATCATTGTTTGCATATTTTTATGGTTATGCAATATTGTCTAATACGTTACATTGTAGATAACATGGTGTGTGGTGTCACACGGGAGATCATGTTCTCGGCTCCTTGTAAAGTATAAGCAAAGGCTCACAACCGAGATGGCTTTGGACAAACCATCGGAATGGTTGTAGTGTGATTTGGTATTGGTTTGTCTTGACCATAGAATCACACTAGTGCACTTTGTGTGTATTGAGCAGGACCGACACAGAGGTGATTCGATTTATTGCTGACTACATAATCGAATCGGACCTCAGATATTATTTAGTACATGCTCTTAATCCCGATATAATAACGGGCACATATACCTGGTACTCATCTCTTTGATTTACCAATGGGCGAGATTTATAGATTAAATCGATAGACTCGGTAAGTTGGGAGATGATATTATTTATATGGTGTGCCATTGATTATAGGAGGAAACTGTGTCCTATATATTAGGATGATGATGTCCCCTTGAGGAGCTCATAAGGTTCATCATGTAAACCCTGCAGGTGGACTTGGTCCGGCATGATGAAAAGGTTGAGTGGTACTACTCATGGAGTTAGATGTTGATTAATTAATGGTTAGTAAATTAATTAATCGACGGACATTCGAGATCTTAAACACGGGGAGAAAATGTACAAATAATATATGGAGCCCATATTATCATATGGGGGTTGGTGAGGGAGATCAATGATGGACCTTTAGTGGATTGGATCATCATTAGTGGATCGGACTTTATGTGGGCTTGATCCATGGGTGGCCAAGACCCAACTCCTCCTCATGGTCCCTAATGTAGCCCATTAACACCTCAAGATGCTTAGATCCAATGGATAGAAACAAAACTCTAAGATCCATTGGTAGAGATCAAATATCTAAGATCCGTTGAGATTAAATCTCTAGATCCGACGGTTGAGATTAAATCCCTAGAACCAATGGAGGAGATTAATTCATGACTTATCCCTAACTCTATAAAAGGAGGGCATGGGAGTGGTCGTGACATACATGAAAGGGAGGGAGCAAGGCTTGGCGGCAGAATAGGGCAATCCTAGTTGAGATAGGATTGGAATTAGGGTTAGGGTTTGGAAGCAAGGGTGGCACCAAATAAGGCAAGTTTTCCTTCTTCTTCCTTGCCTTGTGGCCAACGTCCAGCAGCTATTCCAGCCCTTCCAGCCCTTTGGCCACGCCCCAAAACACTCCCCTCTCTTCTCCTTAGGTGGTGGAAACAAGATATAGGGTTTCCCTTGGTGTCTTGGTAGTTTTCCATCATCTTCTTCTCCTTCTAGTTGGCGTGGCAAGAACTTCTATAGTTCTTTGTTGGTTGAGTTTTTGAAGGAGAAAAACATTGTTTCTCTTCTTCCTCTTGCTTGGAAAAAGCAAGGAAGGAAGTTTTGCGATCTAGGAGCTTCGACTTTTGGTGGATCGTCGCCCACACGACGTCCAAAAGGAGGAGGGTCATACATTAGAAGACCAAGAGGTATAACTATTCTTCTATCTCTTTTATTCATTGCTTGTGTTTGTTTTTCAAAATATAAGCATGTTATATTTCTGTAAATAGGCTAAATAATACTTGGATCTCGAGTATAAATACAAAAACCGGCGATCCGGACATCGTCTATTCCGCGGCTACTCGTAGAATAGAGAATGGTCGCTTGAACAACTAGTTTGTTCAAGTGACCTCTCTAAATGAATAGCACGACGATGACTTGGTTGCTTTGGGAATCCCTTTTGTCTAAGATTAAATTTTTAATCCGGGGACATCAAAGGGATCACCATGGTCAAGCAATCGAGGTGAAGGGGAAGCGAAGTTTCCCCTCATGGATCAACCCCAACAATTGGTATCAGAGCCAAGGATTCCGGTTTTGTGTGTTTAGGATTCGGTTAATTTTATGCACTTTTTCATATATTATATGTGCCGGATAATAGTAGGATATGCGTAGTTTAACTCTTTGGTTGCAGGCATAAGATCCGACTATTATGGCCATGTGTGTGTATATGATTGTATGTGTGTAAATATTTATTTTGTTGAATCCTCGGGGTTGACGAGGCTAGTATTTAGTTTTTTTTGTAAATTAAATACGGCATTGTTTAGCCGCTCTTTATTTTATTTTACTTTCGATCTAGATTCATGTACACTCCCTCGTGGAGTATAGGATCGATGGATGTAAATTAAAATAGGTTTTAGTCTCGGCTCGGATCTCCGGAGGGCTTGTACATGGCGTAGGAGGAGCGGACGTGATGGCGATGCGACGGGAGCCATATTGAAGACAAAGGCCGTAATAGTTGGAAAATAATTTATTTTTCATATTTATTGCTTTTTGTTTGATATGCATGTCGTAGGAAAATTCCTCATTTTTAATTTACTAAGTGGGAGAGGGATATTTTAATTAATTCCCGCGGCCTCTATTACAATTTGACGTGTGATGCAACAAACTTGCGTGTTGGCTCTGAGTACCTTCCTCCCTGCGGATGAGTTTATTTGCGGATCACTAGGTCAAATAATGGTTATAGGAAATTATCTAGGAGCGTGTGTACTTCCACAGCGGTAAGGCACATAATCCGAAATAATTCCCTTAGTATCGTGTAATGGTGCACACTTAGATGCAAATAAAAAGTATCCTCCCCATCGGAGTCACTGCTTTTATTTGTAGGGCCAAAGAGGAACCAACTATTAATTTTATTTGTCAAAAAGTAAGGTTGACAAGATAATAAAATTAATGGGTAAAACCTCCTCTTACAAATGTAGAATTCGTATACGTCCACACTGCGTGGCATGCGATATTCTCGGTGTTTTGAGGTGTTGGTTGATTTCGAAATTTTATTATTTTGAGGAATCAATAATTTTTTGAAATCTAAAATAATAATCTATGGGATTCTTGAAAATTCCTCACTGTCAATTTACTAAGTGGGAGAGGGATATTTTAATTAATTCCCACGGCCTCCATTACAATTTGACGTGTGATGCAACAAACTTGCGTGTCGGCTCTGAGTGCCTTCCTCCCTGCGGATGAGTTTATTTGCGGATCACTAGGTCAAATAATGGTTATAGGAAATTATCTAGGAGCGTGTGTACTTCCACAGCGGTAAGACACATAATCCGAAATAATTCCCTTAGTATCGTGTAATGGTGCACACTTAGATGCAAATAAAAAGTATCCTCCCCATCGGAGTCACTGCTTTTATTTGTAGGGCCAAAGAGGAACCAACTATTAATTTTATTTGTCAAAAAGTAAGGTTGACAAGATAATAAAATTAATGGGTAAAACCTCCTCTTACAAATGTAGAATTCGTATACGTCCACACTGCGTGGCATGCGATATTCTCGATGTTTTGAGGTGTTGGTTGATATCAAAATTTTATTGTTTGAGGAATCAATAATTTTTTGAAATCTAAAGTAATGATCTATGTGATTCTTAGGATTTTCAAAATGACTTTCAGTCCACTTGTTGTGATACTAAAAGAAATAAACTTACTGTACCCAAATAATATTGATTGGAAAAGAATCTAGATATTGTCTTATCTGCTAAGGAGTACAAGTATGCACTCTTGAAGAGTGTCCTCAAGCCATGGTTGCTCAAAGGTTTCTACTTCTAAGCGAAGGCAAGAAGAAGAAAAAACAAGGTGGAGCAAAGGTGGTGGGAGGATCTCGGAGGAGTGAAGAAGCGAAAGGCAAGTACTTTAAGCGGGATGGACATTGGAAGAAGGATCGCCCCAAAGCAAAAAAGGTATATCCTTTGGACTAATCGTTGAAACATGATTAGCGGTGTTATCTACCGACACCGGTGTGTAGATATGAGAGTCACTAATCATGCGTATGCAACACTTGCGGGGTTTAGAAACCCAACGACTAGCTAAAGGAGATTACCATTTTGGGCAATGCCATGAAGGTGGCGGCTATTGCGATGGGAGAAGTTTTATTTATCTCTTGAGAAAAATAAAACTAAGGTTCTGAAAATTCCTTTATGTATCTTTATTTAGAAAGAATTTAGTTTCAGTTTCTAAATTATTATGGATGGATATTCTATTTCTTTTAATGACAGAGTTGTTATAAAAAGGAATAGGGAGAATATCTGTTCAGGTACATTGAAAGGAAATTTGTATACAAAACCTCCCACGATGCAAATTGAAGTTAATAACTCATCTTCTAATTCCAAAAGGAGAAAAGAACCTTCGAAGATGAACCAAACATATCTTTGCCATCTTAGTCTTGGTCACATTAACCTAAGCAGAATTCAAAGGTTGATAGCTGATGGACCTTTGGGTTCATTAGTGGTGGAGGATCTCCCAACCTACGAATCTTGCTTGGAGGGTAAGATGACCAAGAGGCCTTTCAAGGCCAAGGGGTATAGAGCCAAAGATATGTTAGAAATGGTTCATTCTGATTCGTATGGTCCTATGTCTATCCTGGCAAGAGGTAGTTTTGAATATTTCGTCTTTTTCATAGACAATTATTCAAGATGACACTCGATCGATCGTGGTGAGTACCTCTTGGGAGAGTTTAGGAATTACCTATCGAGGTTGGGATTCAATCCCAATTATGCACGCACACCCAGTGAGAATGATGTAGAAGAGCGAAGGAATAGGACTCTTACGAGATGGTTAGATCAATGATGAGTTATTCTGACTTGCCAGACTCGTTCTGGGGATATGCTCTAGATACGGCGGTGTACATTCTGAACTTGGTTCCATCTAAATCAGTGCCTTCTACTCCCACAGAGTTGTGGACCGGGCGAAAGCCTAGTCTAAGACATATTCGGATATGGGAGAGTCCAGCACATGTGCTGAAGGCAGATGATGGTAAGTTGGAACCTCGTACAAAAGTGCGCTTGTTCGTTGGCTATCCTAGATGAACGAAGGGTGGATTGTTTTATAGTCCTAGAGATCCAGAGTGATCGTTAGCTTACGAACACTAGATTTCTAGAGGAAGACTATGTGATGAGCCACAAGCCCAAGAGTAAAATTGTTGGAGGAGTTAAAGGGAAGTCACTTCTTTAGTGCCACCGTCAAGAGGATATACCACATGTCACTCGCACGCGTGTCACAGAGGATACAAGTGATGTCTCGTCGTAGTGGGAGGGTTGTGAGATACTGATAGATTCATGTTCTTGGGAGAATCTTTCGATTTGGTCACTGGCGAACATGAACTGATCCTGGACATATGGAGGCAATCCAAGATAAAGATGCACTATCTTGGCAAAGTGCAATGAATCGAGATTGAATCTATGGATTCAAGTCAGTTTGAGAGCTCTTATGCATAACAGCTCATATGGATTATGAGGTGTGGCATATGGATATCAAGAAAGCTTTCCTTAATGGAAGTCTTGAGGAAACCATCTATATGAAGCAACCAGAGGGATTCATTGCTAAGGGCAAAGAGCATCTTGTGTGTAAGCTTAATCGGTCCATTTATGGATTGAAGCAAGCTTCAAGATCTTGGAACATCCGCTTTGATGAGATAATCCAGTCTTATGGATTTATTCAAAGTCCGGATGAGTCTTGTGTATACAAGAGATGTGACGGAAACGTAGTGGTATTTCTTGTACTATACGTAGATGACATTTTGGTGGTTGGCAACAACATCGAAGTGTTATCGGACGTAAGGGTATGGTTGTCCAAACAGTTTGATATGAAGGACTTGGGAGAGGTGAGACACATCCTTGGGATCAAGGTTATAAGGGATCGCAGGAAAAGGATGTTGTGCTTATCCCAAGCTTCATACATAGACACGATTATGGAGCGTTTTAGCATGTAGAACTCCAAGAAGGGTTTTCTACCTTTCAGGCATGGAGTACCTCTATCTAAGGAGATATGTCCTAGATCATTTGAGTAGATAGAGGAGATGAAGGCGGTTCCTTATGCTTCGGCAGTAGGAAGCCTCATGTATGCGATGCTCTCAGATGAGACCGGATATACGCTGCCGTGGGCATGGTTAGCGATATCGAGTAATCCAGGGAGGATATTGGAGCGTAAAGCATATATTGTAGTGCCTGAGAAGGACTAGGGATTATATGCTAGTTTACCGGGCAGACCAATTACTCCCTGTGGGTTACACGGATTCCGATTTCCAATCTAATAGGGATAACAGTAAGTCTACCTCAGGTTTTGTGTTTACTTTGGGAGGTGGAGCCATTGTATGGAGGAGTGCCCAGCAGAAATGCGTGGCGGACTCCACCATGGAAGCTGAGTATGTGGCAGCCTATGAGGCGGCCAAAGAAGCTGTATGGCTCAGGAACTTCCTGATGGACTTGGATGTGATTCCTGGTTTGCCCAGAACTATCACAATTTATTGTGATAATAGTGGTGCAGTTGCAAACTCGAAGGAACCACGAGCCCATAAGGCTAGTAAACACATAGAGCGCAAGTACCACCTGATACGAGAAATCGTAAAGGAGGTAGAAGTTGTTGTCGCCTAGATTGCATCAGAGGATGACCTGGTAGACCCTTTCACTAAGGCTCTTCTAGCGAGAGCTTTGATAGGCATGTGGAGGGAAGGGGAATCAGATGTATGGCAGTATAAGGACAGCATAGTCTTTTAGTATAAGTGGGAGATTGTTGGGATGTATACTGAAAGCCTAGCTCTTTTGTATGAACATCTTTATTTTGAAATAAGAATCACATGATCATTGTTTGCATATTTTTATGGTTATGCAATATTGTCTAATACGTTACATTGTAGATAACATGATGTGTGGTGTCACACGGGAGATCATGTTATCGGCTCCTTGTAAAGTATAAGCAAAGGCTCACAACCGAGATGACTTTGGATAAACCATCGGAATGGTTGTAGTGTGATTTGGTATTGGTTTATCTTGACCATAGAATCACACTAGTGCACTTTGTGTGTATTGAGCAGGACCGACACAGAGGTGATTCGATTTATTGCTGACTACATAATCGAATCGGACCTCAGATATTATTTAGTACATGCTCTTAATCCCGATATAATAACGGGCACATATACTTGGTACTCATCTCTTTGATTTACCAATGGGCGAGATTTATAGATTAAATCGATAGACTCGGTAAGTTGGGAGATGATATTATTTATATGGTGTGCCATTGATTATAGGAGGAAACTGTGTCCTATATATTAGGATGATGATGTCCCCTTGAGGAGCTCATAAGGTTCATCATGTAAACCCTGCAGGTGGACTTGGTCCGGCATGATGAAAAGGTTGAGTGGTACTACTCATGGAGTTAGATGTTGATTAATTAATGGTTAGTAAATTAATTAATCGACGGACATTCGAGATCTTAAACACGGGGAGAAAATGTACAAATAATATATGGAGCCCATATTATCATATGGGGGTTGGTGAGGTAGATCAATGATGGACCTTTAGTGGATTGGATCATCATTAGTGGATCGGACTTTATGTGGGCTTGATCCATGGGTGGCCAAGACCCAACTCCTCCTCATGGTCCCTAATGTAGCCCATTAACACCTCAAGATGCTTAGATCCAATGGATAGAAACAAAACTCTAAGATCCATTGGTAGAGATCAAATATCTAAGATCCGACGGTTGAGATTAAATCTCTAGATCCGACGGTTGAGATTAAATCCCTAGAACCAATGGAGGAGATTAATTCATGACTTATCCCTAACTCTATAAAAGGAGGGCATGGGGAGTGATCGTGACATACATGAAAGGGAGGGAGCAAGGCTTGGGCGGCAAGAATAGGGCAATCCTAGTTGAGATAGGATTGGAATTAGGGTTAGGGTTTGGAAGCAAGGGTGGCACCAAATAAGGCAAGTTTTCCTTCTTCTTCCTTGCCTTGTGGCCAACGTCCAGCAGCTATTCCAGCCCTTCCCAGCCCTTGGCCACGCCCAAAACACTCCCCTCTCTTCTCCTTAGGTGGTGGAAACAAGATATAGGGTTTCCCTTGGTGTCTTGGTAGTTTTCCATCATCTTCTTCTCCTTCTAGTTGGCCGGCGGCAAGAACTTCTATAGTTCTTTGTTGGTTGAGTTTTTGAAGGAGAAAAACATTGTTTCTCTTCTTCCTCTTGCTTGGGAAAAGCAAGGAAGGAAGTTTTGCGATCTAGGAGCTTCGACTTTTGGTGGATCGTCGCCCACACGATGTCCAAAAGGAGGAGGGTCATACATTAGAAGACCAAGAGGTATAACTATTCTTCTATCTCTTTTATTCATTGCTTGTGTTTGTTTTTCAAAATATAAGCATGTTATATTTCTGTAAATAGGCTAAATAATACTTGGATCCCGAGTATAAATACAAAAACCGGCGATCCGGACATCGTCTATTCCGCGGCTACTCGTAGAATAGAGAATGGTCGTTTGAACAACTAGTTTGTTCAAGTGACCTCTCTAAATGAATAGCACGACGATGACTTGGTTGCTTTGGGAATCCCTTTTGTCTAAGATTAAATTTTTAATCCGGGGACATCAAAGGGATCACCATGGTCAAGCAACCGAGGTGAAGAGGAAGCGAAGTTTCCCCTCATGGATCAACCCCAACACTCTAAACTCCATCACACCTTCAAACATTGAAGATGCTTCCTTTGCATTGATAAGTCATTGTCTTCTTTGGGTCAAGAGAGGCTAGAGGGCATGGAGATTAATCATTTGCTCGAGCCTATTTCTATAGAGAAATTAGTATAGTAAAAAACAACAAATAACAAAACATAAGTAAGAACAAACTAATAAAGTTATTTATAACAACACCGAGCTACTAATCTACGATCTATGACATGTTAGTGGATCATCCCTTAAAATATCTTGGGCAAAGATCAAGGCAACATTCCCGATTACTTGAATTTTTAAAAGAGTGTCTTTTAAAAAAAAAAAGTTAAAAAGGCGCTCCAACACATTTTCAATATAAAAATATCATTATTCAGTGCGGTTGTAATAGCTACTCCTACTTGCTACAATGTTTTAAAATAAATTGATTTAACTTAGTCATTTTGCAAAATGAGCATAAAAATTTAAATTTTTATTATAGAATTTAAATTTTAGAAGTAGAACAAACTTTAAATGAGATACAAAATGAAAAAGTCATTGGACCAGATGATATTCTGATAGATGTATAGAAGTGTCTAGGGAAATAATGTATTGAATGACTTACAAAATTATTTAATATGATATTGAAAATAAAAAAATATATGATCAATGGAGGGTAAGTACTCTAATTCTCTTATATATATAAGAATAAGGGGGCGTACTAAATTATGTAAACTATAGGAATATTAAACTAATAAGTCATACACTGAAATTTTAGAATAATAAAAAAAGATTAAAGAAGGATACCATGATTATCGAAAATCAATTTGGGTTTATACTTAGAAGGTCAAAAATAGAAGTTATATATTTTCTCAGACAACTAATTGAAAATTATCAAGAGCAAAGCAAAATTTACACATGATATTTATTAACTCAAAAAAAGTTTATGATAGAGTCTAAAAAAAATTATATAGACAATTATAGAAAAGAGAGGTGTTAGCATAACATAAATTAAAATAATTAAACATATGTATGAAAAAATAATGATCATAGTGAAGACTTTAGACGGATTAACTGAAATATTTCCAATAAAGATAGAATTACATCAAAGATCAGCTCTAAGTCTCTATCATTTTACACTGATAATGGACGACCTCATTGATATATTCAAGATATATAATACTATGGTACATGTTATTTGCAGATGATATCAATTTGGTAAATGAGATACGTGAATGAGTAAATATTAAATTAGAATATTGGCGGAAAAATACTAGAAATGAAAGATTTTATATTTAGTAGAGTACAATCAGAATATATAGAATTTAAGGTTTGCAATACTAATGTAATAAGACAAGTATTAAAATAAGAGATGATAAGTTATATGGAACTGAGAGCTTTAAGTATTTAGGATCATTTTTGTAAGACGATGGAGAGATTGAGAGAGATATCTTATATAGAATAAAGCAGGATGATTGAAATAGAAGAGATCATCGGGTGTTTTATGTGATCGTACTGTAACTCTAAAATTTAAAGAGAAGTTCTATAAAACGATGGTTAAACCTGCTATATTATATGAAACTGAATATTGAGTTATGACTCGAGCACATGAGCAGAAGATGAGAGTTATAGAGATGATGATATTAAGATGGATACGTAGACACATAAGGATGAACAAAATAAAAAATGAGAGTACTAGAGATAAAATCGAAATTGCATCTATTAAGGAAAAATACTGAGAGACACATTTAAAGTGATACAAACATGTATATTTAGATGACCAATAAATGCTCCAGTTAGGCAATATAAAATTATGACAAATACACACAATAAATGAGGAAGAGGAAGACCAAAAAAAGACTTAGTTAGCAATAATAAAATAAAATAAAATTTATTTAAGTATAAATAATGATATAGTAGGAGATAGAGTTCAATGATCATAGAAGGATCTATATAGACTTATGTACGACCCTATTGGCATTTTGGCCCGTATTAGTGGAGTCAGCGACCCTATTGGTCGGCGATTTATTGTTGGCCCGTCGTTACTCACCTGGACATCCCACCCCTGGAAGTGGGTTTTTGCCTTCCCTAGGATTCGAACTCTAGACCTCCAGGCTAAGTACTAAAGTTTATGAATCCTGGTAACCAAGTGATCTTGATCACTTGGTTACCAGGATTCATAAACTTTAGTACTTAGTATGGAGGTCTAGAGTTCAATCTGAGAAGGCAAAACCCATCGTGGAATCGAGTGAGTAACGACGGCCAATACACGCACGTCGACGATAAGTCGCCATAATAGCCGTGCCAATAGCTTACAATAAAAAAGGGTACTAAAGTTTATGAATCCTGGTAACCAAGTGATCCTTGATCACTTGGTTACCAGGATTCATAAACTTTAGTACTTAGCCTGGAGGTCTAGAGTTCGAATCCTGGGGAAGGCAAAAACCCACTTCCAGGGGTGGGAAGTCCAGGTGAGTAACGACGGACCAACAGGGGCGACGGTCGTCGACCAATAGGGGTCGCCGAATTCCGCCAATAGGGGCCCGGTCGTTACAGACTAGACCACCTAGTGGGATAAAACTTAGTAGTAGTAGTAGTTGTTGTTGTTAGTGGATGACTATTATATCGATTGTAGCAGTCACTAATTATCTATAGTATAGTAAATAATTAATGGCTACTATACTATTGTAGCAAGTATTAATTGGCTACTATAACTATTGTAGCAATTAATTAGTGGTCGTTACAATAATTTTGTAAAAAATTTAATATTATTGAAGTGATTTTAGCCAATTTGACAAAGAGTTTTTTATTTGAAAGTGCTTTATGTATATTTTTGACCAAGTTAAACTAAAAATAAAAATTATTTACTTTATATAACAATTGTGGTATACATGCTATATGTTGTAACAACTAATTTTAGCTCCTATAACAATATTGGAATAAGGATATTTTTGGAGAAATATGCTAGAGTGCCATTTTGACTTTTTTTTTATATTCCTTTGAAGATTTCATTAATTTTGGGTGCCAAGTTGATTTTTGTCCTTATTATTTCTCCTTTTTGGCTAGTAATTAGAGGGGAAGAAACCTCTTGCATTTTTCTTATAATGAGTGAAATTTAAACACAAAGAAGAGAGTTTAGAGTTAGAGCACAAGAGAATAAAGAATACTTAGGGATTACAATTAGATCACTTTCAATCATCTTTTCAAGCCATTAAAACATATTTATAGCCTAAATCCCCAGCTTCTTTTCAACCTTTATTATGCTTTTTCGAGTCACAATCAATCAATTGAATCATTTATAAGTCGATTGCTAATTTGCTTTTGTTAGCTTGTTGTATTACAATAAATATTTCAGTAAACTAATTTGGCTCATCAATTGATTGATTGAATAATAGTTTGTAGGTACCCATCTAATATAGGTTGTTGTTATCAGAAGAACAACTATTTTTTTAGATTTTTAGTTGCTCATCAATCGATTGACCTAAAGATCTAATTTTCTAATTCAACCTTAATTGACTAACTAGTCTACTAGCTTCTATATAGAAATATTTTATAAGTTTCTATTAAGGATTGATTTGAAGTATAATTAGTTGGCTGACTAGGATATCAGTTAACTAACTAGTCAATTGACACCTAAATAGAAATATCTTGTAAGTTTTTATTCAGTCTTAAGTGGACTATTTGGTCGACTTATATACTAGTTGATTGAAAAACTCTTTCAGTCAATTATTTTTTCTAATTTTGAATACTACTTTTAAAGTCGAATATACTCCTGTGTCTAGTCCTGCCAATACCCCATCTACAAGTGCACTTATCTCTCCTTATAGGAGCTTATCTTTGTGACAAGAGGTTCTCTATACCTGTAGGACTTCGTTGTTTAAGAAATCTTCTCACTTATGGATCTTCCATGCTTGGTGACTTCTCAGACTATTTAACATTTAGTCTTCCTAACATGATAGGATTTCAAGTTGTTAAGAATTTGATCTCTAATTTTATTGAGATTTTATGTGTCAATTATCCGATCTTTGACTTATTTAAACTTTCTCATGTTAAGTATTTGGTCATTGTTGACCTATTTGGTCTTCCATTTGTCAATTATTTAGTCTACTTAAATTTTCATTATTTCAATTGCAATATATATCAAGCTTTCTTCCATTGACACACTCGAGATACATGTGACATCAACAATATCTCCCTAACTTAAGCCATCAAAATCTAGGCAAATTACATATTTTGAGAATGATTGCACCAACATCAATACATGACCTATGAGTCATGAGTTCCATGAGCTTCATATGTGTCCTATAAACATTTTTGCACAATTTGTTTGAACTTGAATACACAAGGTATGATTCCATCAACAATAGTGATACGTAATCATCATTTTATTGTTTATATTCATCATCAATTTCTAGTAATAGTTGAGGATAACAAAGACATTCCCCTTGAATGAGTTTGATATTGCACTTATTAGTCACTTCCAAATGTCCATCTTGATAGAGATAGTTGAAAGAACTACCACATCAAAAATACCCCTTCTTTTATAATATTTTCTTAGTTGAGCTTCAAGTAATATATAACCCCTTTTAAAAAATGTAACTTTTTTCTAATAACTTTTCCTCTATTACATGTGTCGTTCTTTACAAATTTGACCTTGAGCATTAGCTCCAAGTTTAAAGATTGCAAAAAAATAAAATAAAAAAGAGTTCTAGAAGATCGATCACGAAAGAACTTTAGTCTTGGGAGAGAGAACAAGTCGTTTAAATATAGTGTTTTAGGATAATCCAAACCTAGTGGAGGCATCATGTGTTTCACAAATGGTGGAATCCTATAGAAAGCATATGATGGATCTAGGTCATATGCACTGCAGATGAACGATATTGTGCTCTACACTTAATTTTATATATATATATATATATATATATATATATATATATGAATGTGTCGTGTTAATGTGGCTCACACACAAGAAATTCATTAAATCACTTTGCACACATGAAAAAATTTAACTCATTTTGTATACATGCGATGTGTATTAATTGATATCCAATTGGCATATTTAGATAAATGCGTGATGCTTTGTTAATGTGGCAAATGTGATAATGCTCACCCCAAATACTTCTCATGGTCAGCTCTTCGAAGGGTGGTAAATCATGGTTTTGCATGGAGAGATCTGTGAGACATTTAGTATCCAACATTGGGACTTGACTCCAAGATATCACATGGTAATCATCCATGCAATTACCAACTACACAAATCCGTGGGAGCAATGTGATGCTTTGTTTAATGGACTTTAATTTGTATGTATTTAGTTTACTACCAATTAGAAAGTTGCCTTCAACCTCAATCGCCATATTGGACAAGCAATCAAAGTGAAAGTCATGTGCCAACCATTCAATATGGACCCTAGCTAGTACCCAATTCATGAACCAACGCTTTGAATTATATATTGGACTTAATTGGATGGCCCAAGTGATCTGATGACACAAGATATATAAATATGAGCGAATGCAAACCAAGAGACACAAGGCAATAAATTAAATGAGCATGAACTAGAGTGAACGAGGCAAACACAGTTAGAATGTCACAAGTAGATGAAACGCTCGCCAATGGATTTGCACACTTTGTCAAGAAAATTCCAATAAACTAAATATATTCTTAATCGGGTGGACGTACCATAGACTCTATCTCAACGGTGCAAGTTCTAAAAGCTAGAGTAAATGGTTTCGCCCTAGCAAAAGCTCACCGACTACGGTTGCAATGTTTTGGAGGGAATAAAATAACCTTTTATTTTTTTTTAACAATTCGAATTTGGTAGCTCATCACTTAGACTTGGCAATGATCAAATTCTCCAACACCATCCACCCACACAAAGTCATCGCCTGTCCTACGTACCTAGGACACTATCTAACACAACTAAGAGAAAGTGTTGTAGCATTAAACCCTAATTAATTCATCAATTATTAGACCACCAGTAATTGTTCTTCTTTGACATATCACTGCAAAGGCCAATGACACTCATGCTGATCAATATTAATGCTGTACTTGGCTGCAGCAGGTACTCAAACTTTTGCTAAGGGCACTTGGCACGCCCCTTCTCAGGATTCATAAAGACATGCAAAGCAAAAGCACGGTAAGACATGGACTAGCAACACAAGTGAAGGCCCCAGTTGAGACCAGCTGTTCTCAGGCAACCCTTGCAACTTGCCTGTCCTATTCCATTACATGTTTTTAACAAATATGCTAACAAACTTACCTATGAGCATGTGTATTGATACCATATATATATATATATAAAGAATACATGGATTCGATACCATCTCCTTACAAGTATACATTCGATATAGTGAAACCGAATATAATGTCTCTTGTTCGTAGTCGTGTTCATCAACATTAATGAGCTAGCTAGTTGTAGATCCATTCAATTGCATTGCGCGACACAATATAATTCAACACATGATGGGGGCGTATCTATACAAAAATACAAATTAGTTCAATCCAATTAATCTCGGCATCCTATTGATGAATGGCAGGTCAAAAGGACCTTGTGAGAAATTGTCTAAAGGTCCCCTAAGAATGCTAAGCCTGAGCTGGCTAACCCCAAAGAAGTAGAGCTACCATAGATTTGGTGGACCTAAACTACTAGACCTTATCTGCATTGTTGGGTGAAGAGTCAGATTTGGCAATGCCACACAAGCATGCACCTTGAGGTGATAGATTTCCTTGAGCCACCCTGCTCTTCTTAGCAAAGAAAAGGACTGCGTGCCTTCCATCCCATTTCCCACCACTTCATACCTCAACTTGCTCATCTACATTATTCTCGACTTCTCCGCCTCCCAAACCCCCAAAATCGCTCTAAGTCAGAGGGGGTAAAAGTGATCTTCAACTTGACAATTTCTAGTAAAAAAAAGGAGTGTATTTCATGTAGAATCTAATGTGTAAATATGAACTTGCCTTAGAATGATCATTATCGCGCGCGCGCGCGTGTGTGTGAGAGAGAGGCTTAATTAAGAATGCTTGCATGCATGTCATCACTCTCCCTTGCCTACCTAGGCATCAGCCAAAGTGGAAGCCAGAGGAGCTTGCCATTTCAGTACTCTTCATCTCTGAATCAGGCCTTGGGAACTCCTTTCTGCGGTTTCTCGGATGACTTTAGACCCTCCGCCGAGCAACAATTCACCGAGAATATTCCCTTCCTTTTCACGCTTAGAATTGAGCAAGTTTTCTGCGGATCACTCAGTTTCAAAGTTAAGCCTAGCTCAATAGACTTAAATTTCATGGTTTAACGACAAGTCGATGGTGAACCTTGTCGCCGAGATGGAGTCACTTTGTGCTCAGTTTGATTGTCGCTTCATCATGTAGACGAGAGATGTTTGCTACTGAGTCAAGAGTTAGATGGAAGAGAAGGAAAAATCTAAGAGGGTATTCTAAACCCTATTGTGCTCGATCTGTTTAGACAAACATTCCAAAAACACTGCTTTGCTCTTTATGTTTCGCCTGTCGATCGATTTATCAAAAGGTGGTAAATGCATGGAACAGTTGACTTTGCTTTCATTATATTGCACACATATAACACAAGCTAAGTGGGGCTTGCCATTTCACAAAGCTGTAAGTAAGTGCAAACTGGAATCTGACTGTCTGCCTTCAACTGGCAATAATTTATTTTATCAAGTCAATCAAATTAAGTTCTCATATTTCTTGGCTAGATAAAATTGATTTGAAGTTGGAGCTGCAGCTTTTGTTGGTCGGTCTACATTTTATTTACTAAGCATGCACTACCACAAGAATCTTTCTAGTTGTGAGGCATAATCTATAGAAGAAATTTTAAAAAAATTTGTTGAAGTTAAAGAATAAACCATTGATGAGTTTCTTTCTATATATCTTACCGATTTGGGTTTGTTTATTGGTTGACCAAGAAAGTCTCTTTGGTTTCATGCAAACTTTGCTACAAATTGTAGAATCTTATGTATGATCTTCCTTTGCTTAGATCAAGCTGCAAACTAGCTAGTTTAAGATGTGTTGGAATCCAAATCATAGTGAAGGCAGCTTACTGTTCTTCAAGACTCTGATCCTCCTCCTTTCTTTGTAAGTTCCACTTCAGCTTTTGATAGTTGGCTATAGATTCTAGACTAAATTTGGTGACAAAGATTATAATTAAAAGCTATCAAGATTCATGATCATGAAAAGCAAAATTAAAGGAATGTCTTGTCAGTTGGATTGGTGCATGGGTGAATGATCTATTTTCCAACAATGGGTATCTAAGGAGGATTTTTTCGAATGTAGAATTTGGTTACGGAGCCATGATGACATCTTGAGTGGATCATAGTTGGTGTTGGAGACTAGAAATACAAATTTTATATGTATGAAATGTGTCTTCTTTATCATTGGATCATGCCCAAAATCATCACAAAGGGTTTATTAAAATGAATGTGATTTTTTTTTTTCAAAAAATATAGTAAGTGACTTAAAAAAGGTCAGACACAAGATTCGAACGAAATCTCATTCTATATTATGTTTTGATCCTCAATTCAAATGAAAGGTGTTGGTGATGTATGTAATGTTGAATGAGCATAAGGGCCGACGGATTCTATTTGATTTGACAAGTGAATTAGCGGCTGACGGATTCTATTTGATTTGACAAGTGAATTTGCGGCTGAATCGGATCGAACCAAATATTTGTGGCAATTGTTCTCTTGTTCCTTTAACATCAATTTTTCAATATGATCATATAATTGACTCATTTGAAAAGCATTAATGGTGCATGTGTAAACGAGGTGCTCTACCAATGAACTATAGCTCTTGTTGTAGGCATTTTAACACATAGACAATTTCTTGTCAAGATAAATATTTCATAATCTCACACGATAGTTCTAACATTGAAGAATCAAGGAGAGGAAGAGAAAGAGAAAGAGGAAGAAATAGGTGAGATCACTGAAATGACTTGTAGAAACCTTGAGGAAACCTCTAATGGAGTTCTAGCTCGTGGAAAACCATGCATGTGCATGCTCTCATTGTCATCTCTAATTTATTAGTCTTCACGAAAGCTTCATAAGAGGGGAACCCTAGGCCTCCAAGAAGCCTTGTTCACATACGCCCTCCTATGTAACAAGTTTCAAGTGCATGTCAGAAAGTGCATATATAGTGCTAAATTTTGTTCGTGTCATCCAACACAAGGCAAAAATCTAAACCATGATCATACACGACGTAAAAATGGCATAAATATGGGATGACTCAGGTTGCTTTGATCAGGCCAAAGAAACAAATACTATAAAGTGAGCAGGATAGAAACAGAGGAAGACAACAAAATTGACAAAACTTTGCTTTCTTCTTAATTAAGGGGCTCCGCGGCTACTATCTTTTCATCAACATATTAATTAATTAATTAAAAAACAACTGTGTATATATTAAAAAAAAACACCTCTAGATTTTATTGTAAATACACTGTTCATTAGGAAATATGTGGGAGCTAGATTTGTGCCGTTGCCATGTACTAAACATGTGATCGAGTCATGTTTGAGGCATAGATTTAACTTGAACAAGCTTCTTTCTTTGCCTAAAAGAAAAGAGAAGAGCTCTTTTTTTTTTTGGAATCATGATAATGTTTTTTTAGGTAAATTTCATTTTAGAAACAATTTAAAAACAGGTCATACATTCACTGGAATATTATCATCGTCATCCATTTTGTTGCATACGATGGCCTTACCTGTAGGTTCATGAGAGTGACAAGTCATGCCCCACCTCACACAGCGCTGGCAACTCCTCCCACTGGCTTCTCCTATAAAATGACCTTTCTCCTCCCTTTCAAAGTAGCAGTTGTGAGAAGTGAGGATCAAGGCAGGCCGAGCTAGTTTCCTCTCTTCCTTTTGTTTTCTTGTTTGAGAAGAGAGAGACTTGCAACCCTTGCTCTTGCATCATAATATAGAGATTCACTTTTCTTCTTTCACAAACAAATTAAAGCCATGGCCGGTCTATCCCTCCAACACCC
The DNA here is from genome assembly GCA_025175895.1 of Wurfbainia villosa. Classification (NCBI taxonomy): domain Eukaryota; kingdom Viridiplantae; phylum Streptophyta; class Magnoliopsida; order Zingiberales; family Zingiberaceae; genus Wurfbainia; species Wurfbainia villosa. Next base: position 42,534,334 of record CM046006.1, read on the forward strand.
CTTGCCTTTTGCCTTTGGAATCCTAGGTCCGTTGACATACCACTCCTCCATTCATTTACAGTATTCTTAATTTGCTATTTGCAATTTTCTAATTCACTCGCTCGCTCACTAGCTCACTCTCTCTTCCCTTTACTCATCATCTCTTCTTGTTTTCTTTACCTGCATGCTGTTTTCTTCTTTCTGTATGAAGTTAGATTGTGCTACATATATTGACTAGCAGTTTGGAATTTGGAAGATGGTGTATTTTCTTGCTTTTGTATGAAAATGTATTCTGGTGAATTAAGGTCTTGCATGTTGCATATTCGTTGTAAGTGCTCCTTTATAGTTTCGCCTCGAACATATTAAACTCATCACACAATTGAAAATTTGTATGTTCGAGCAATATTAGCCAACGGCAGTTGTCCACTGAATGTAAGTATGTAAATCAATTGCACCTCTTAGACTTATTAGCGTACCGCCTTTCAATTAATGTTCTTCTCAGTACTGCATGCATGCAAAAAGATGTTGATTATATATTTTTTTCATTTTCTTAATGCAGGGAATATTATCTCCTTCATGGTTTTCCTTGCCCCAATGTGAGTATAACATCCATATAGTTAGTTAACTCAATATTGTTTCATCGACTTGCTCATGTATCTTTATAACTTGAACTGAACAGTCCAACATTTTATCGAGTTTACCGAAAGAAATCAACAGAGGGGTTCCACTCGGTGCCCTACGTGGTTGCATTATTCAGCTGCATGCTGTGGATCTACTACGCCTTCGTCAAGACTAATTCTCTCCTCCTCATCACCATTAACTCCTTCGGTTTGCTCATCGAGACCGTCTACATCACCATCTACCTCATTTATGCCCCCAAGAAAGCTAGGGTAATCGTTAATAACTAGTTTGTATAAAATGTTTAAATATATCATGCATGTATTCTACGTAAATGTTACGTAATATTATAAACTTACGTGATATGTCCATGCAGGTCTTTTGCATCCAAATATTCCTGCTCTTGAACGTGCTATCCTTCGCCGGGATAGTTCTTTTAACTCAACTGCTAACTAGTGGCTCCAAACGTGTGGTTTTACTCGGTTGGATTTGTGTTGGCTTCTCTGTTAGTGTTTTTGCTGCTCCACTCAGTGTCATTGTAAGCGCTTTCTTTTAAATGAACTGAAAAAAAAGAAAAGAATAATAGTTTCTTTCATGCCATTCTTTTCGAACTAATTAATTAAACAAAATTCTTTGGTTATTGCCAACATAGAGGGTCGTCATACGCACCAAGAGCGTAGAGTTCATGCCATTCTTTCTCTCATTCTTCCTCACTTTGAGTGCAATTGCGTGGTTCGGATATGGCCTGTTTACTAAGGACATATATGTTCAGGTACTGTGGATCCTTAATACATTTGATTATACACTTTTTTTATTATAGATATTAATGCACTGTATCATTGTTATTGTGTTTTGTAGCTTCCTAACGTGCTAGGGTTCTTGTTTGGAGTTGCTCAAATGCTGCTCTATATGATATACAAGAAGAAGAAGAATGTCGTCGTGGAGCCAACAGTGCCCGAGCACATAGTGAAGATAATGGAACTAACCACGGCCCCTCCTTCAGAGTTGCTACAAGTGAGTGCACAGTGCAACTTAAAGAAAGTGGATGAAAACATGGAAGGAGGCTTGGACAAAGCGAAGGGGGTCATAGGCGAGGGCTTTGAGATCATCCCAATCATCACAACCTCTTGACCCAGGTGGAGATGATCGATCGCACAAGAAAATTAACATCATTATATGATCAGATATGAATCATGGCTTACTTCCACTACATGTTTCCTTTACAAATTTCTATGTCTTAGGGTTTAAATTAGTTTCTGCTAGCAATCTACAATAGGATTATGCATGCATGCATCCACCTCTATTTGTATCCCCAAAAGAAAGAAAAAAAAAAAGTGTGCAAGTGTATGCTTAGTTTTCGCATTAATAAAGGTTGTTTTCTTTTCTCCATATATGTGCAAAAGTCTTGGAGGGTAGCCTAACCCTAACATCTAAAGGGTTCTTTGCAAAAGTTCGAATTACCAAATTAAACATACCGTTCTAGTACTTTGCCAATTTGAAAAGAAATTGAAAGATGACACATATATACGTCAAATAGAATGCAATATAGTAATTATCCATCCACCCAACTCAACTTCTTTATTGTGTTTCGCCTTTCTTACTAACTATTAGTTTATAATTGTCGATGTAAGGTGGTCCAAGTAAGTCTCAATGAGGGAATTCACTTGTGGCATCCTCTACTTGATGATCTGGTTAGATCCCCATGGATTAGAAACTCAAGGGGACTTTACTTAATTTAAAGGCAAAATTTGATAGGTGATCGAGACCTATTGAAATATGAAGGCATCCTCCACAAGATTCAATAATCTCAACACGATATTAATTATAACCAGTTTTGTGATCTTGAAATGGAAGAACATTTGAGAACAAGAAGGAAAAAAAAAAGGGCAAATACAAGCAAGCAATGACTTAAACATATAAGCTGTTTCTTTGGGACCTTAATGTAACTACACACCCATATATGAGTAAGGAGCATATTAGAACGTAGCCTAGATATAAGATTAGATAGATGAATAATATTTACGAGTAGAACGGAGTACCATGGGTGAATTGTCTTAACTTTCCTATCAAACTAGCGACAAGGCATCAAAGCAACAATCGAAGGTCACGAATTCGCTTCTTTGTTGTGAACAACCCTTTGCACAATATCTCAGAGTAGAGTCATTCATTATCATCTCGAAATGATTTTAGAGCTTGTGCTGCTTTCTATCAAGCATGCGACACCACTAGTACTCCATCATTAAGGATCAACAAAAAAACCTCATATAGCACGTTTTCTACTACTAAAGATTTATAACAATTCGAATTGGTTTACATTTTGTACCTTGTGCCACTTGATTGTTGTCCAAATTCCAACATCTGCGTCTCTGTTGTCCACATTGGAAAATATCTTATCCTTGCGAGTGCAGATTACATCAGCACTCTCCACTAGAACACATGGTCTTGTAAAAGCAATTCTTGTATATATTCAATTAACCAATCAAAATAATTAAAGTGCTAATGATCAATAGCACATTGGCAAACTCTATCATTGTGATTTTCATGCACTAGCTAGCTTCGTAAGTTGTAGTGTTGATCTTCCAGATCCTCGACTACGGGTCTCCAGTACATTCAAATTGCCCTCTAACATTACTTATGTGTTTATTTTTCTAAAATGGTAAGCTCCTCGACTGCGTTACTGCATCTTCGACCTACAGTTTCCTTGAACCTTCTAGAGCCCATGCATATTACCACAAAAGAGTATATTTGGAAGAATTATTCTTCAAGGGTTGTAGCAGTCAATGTTTGGTTCATGGGTCAAGGTTAGCTCCTATTTGAGGTGTTGAGATCCCTATGCCCATCATGACATGACATAAGGGGGTGAAGATAATAAACTGATGAAGTTGCGAATAATGTAAATGTTAGTGTAATAAGCCTCTAGAATTTCGATATTGGACAATGTATAATTGTTTGATTTGATATGGTGTGTTAAGTTTGCAGGACTTAATAGGTAAGAAGTCCTAGTAGGAATCAAAGACATCAAATGAAGGATTCGTGATGGGTCAGCGGAATCTGAACATTAGAAAGAAATTGTAGTGGTCGAAGACATTAGTTGAAGGAAGCCGAGATGGTCAAAGACACCAAGTGAAGGATTCGTGATGGGTCATAAGAGTTTGGACACCAGAATGAAGCCGGGATAATCAAATGATCAGTTGCTAAGCAACAGATAAGAGGATCAATGGTAAGCAAGGTAAGAACCTTGTGTGGAGTGGTAAAATCGTGCCCTCAATATAGGGACAATTTTAGGCATCAGTTCGACTAAGAGTTCTAGAGGAAGGCCAAAGTCAAGATCGAATAGTCGAAGACTGTCATTACTATTGTTATATACATTGTGCTAATCTTATGATGTAGGTGATTGGATGAGAATTCAAGGAGTGGAAATTCGAGCACTAGTCAACTGGTTCGAGCACCAGTCGACTATAGTCCAGTCGATTGGAACCAAGGTGAATAAGAATTAGTCAATTGTCACATAAGGATAAAGTTTGTGGTTAAATAGGATCTAGATTTTGACGAAGATGGCCAGATCTAGGCAATTGGAAAGGTCTATAAAATGGTGTTGGACATAAACCCAATTCATCTTTTTCCAAGTGCTCTTACTTCCAATTTCTGCAATTGACATTCTACTACTGAACTCCTATGACTCTGACCACACACTCCATTCATCTTACTTTCGTGTCGATATATTGTCTTAATTTCATTTCATTTGTACGACATTTGTAAAAGGAGCGGTTGTTAGTAATATATGAAAGGTGTCCTAAAACAATTGCCTTATTGTTGTATCATTTATTTGATAAATGAAGATTCACTATTTGAGTATACATATTTTCATGTATTTGATTGGATCTTAAAATCATTTATTAAATGTCCACAATACGATTCACAGCATGAGAGAATTTCTGATTGGATCACAACTAGTAAGTATCTCTATTGTGTAATTGTGATATATTAGAATTATCTCTAGTCGATAAATTGATGGATTTGGACGCCATCAATTCTGTTGAGAATAACATGAGTTATACTCTTTGATTTATCCAAGCAGCTGTTCCTCACTGGCTGGAGACATTGGGATCTCCGAAGTTAATCATGATGCTAGTTATGGTAACTAGTTCATTGGAGTGACTAGCTGTAAGACTTCATATGGTTCTCTACATATATGGATATGTCAATGAAATTCTTACTGCAGCTTAAGTGCGATGTTCCTTCCATTTGCAGTATTCAAGTCATCTTGGTCATGTAGACTTATGTTTTGACATTTTAAGCAAGCATCTCTGAGGAGATGTGGATCCGGAATGATTGGGTATAAGTCGAAGTGTCCGAAGGTGTTTGAATAACCAACAAAGGATTCATCACTCCTTGAGAGGAGATGTATACCCTATGACCTCTCGTCGGATTGTTACTAAAGTCTTTGGCAAAAGCATTACATGTTTAGAGTAAGGTACTCTTGGATACATGTGCAGTAACTAGAATCTGCAGGACGAGGAAATAATACTTGGGCTAGGTGTGACATAGTCAGCCTAGTGGGGACTGACACTATAGATCATGTTCTCAACCAAGTGGGTATAAGATGAGTGAAGGGAACGAGGCATGATTCATTGTAGCTGCTGAAGGGTTTCAGAAATGGTTCTGGGATCAACCGTTGATTTTTTGATTAATTGGGGATCATGATGTACTGCTAGGTGCCACTCATGATTGTTCTATAATTAATGGTTAATTATAAACAACCAACATAAATCGAGAACCTATTTGGTCACACGCACAACGAGCATAATCCAAAGGATTTAAAACGAGTTTGAGAATAGGATTCTCAGATCGAGAGAGACTTATTTGGTTGGACCAAATATAGAGCGAGCATGAAATGGTTTCAGTCGCATCGGAAGCATGGATAGGCCAAGTCTTATGATGACATGATGGATGAACTAAATTGGTTTGATTCTAATCCAATGGTGGAAAATAAACCAAAGTGGTTTGGTTTGTTTTAAACGAATGAACCAAAGTTGATTTGGTTCGTTTTAACTTAAAATAGACCAACGTGATTTGGTTTATTTTAACTTAAGTTATTGGAGCGGGTTAACGGGTTTTGGTTGTGAACCAATAACCACTAGGAGAGGGCTTCTTGATGGTCAAGAAATATGCGCTCTATAAAATACAACTTAAGGGTTTTGGAAACCTTAATGAAGCCCTAAGAGTTATTTTTGGAAATAGCTAGCCTCCTCTTCTCCTTTTTGCTCTTGCTGCCCAACCATAGGGGGAACTCCTTGCCGCCCAAAAGGTTGCTGCCGTGCAACCTTCTGCAGCAGCTCCTCCTCCACACCGCTGGCCACCCACTAGCCATCGGCAACTCCTCCGGCCATCCTCCCTTGGCCGCCGATGACCAAGGAGCAACCGACCATTGATTGGCCGATTATCTTCTCTACCAAAACAAGCTGTCCAGTTTTGGACAGCTTGTTTCTCTCTTCATAGAGAGGTCGTTTGGTCGGTGTTTTGCGCTCTGACAATGACTTACTTGCCGGGGATTGGATCTCCTGCAATCCTAATAGGTGGAGGACAAAGGTTTCGTCAATTGGTTGACGAAAACCGCTTTCGAGAAGCGAGTTCGTGGAGCTCGTTTTGAGATCCGAATTTGATTCGGATTATGATCGTCTCTCGGATCACATCGTCTTCGACTTGAGGTTAGTGACTTTTTCTAAGACGTGGCTCGTGGCTTTGTTAAGCTATCCCGACGATACTCGGCATGAATACGGATTGATACTGCTGGTACCTTTTCTACATAATTCCCGATAGAAGGGTTAGCGGGTGACTCATGATCCGATCCAAAATATTCGGCTCAGCGAAGGAAGAAAAGGAAGAATTGGTTCGGGCGCGAATATCAGAAGCCATGGGTTCGGGCGCGAATATCAGGAGCCATTGGTTCGGGCGAGAATATCAGAGGCCATTGGTACGGAAAAATATCGAAAGCGATTGGCATGGGAGAGCTAGCAGAAGTAATTGATACAGCAAAGAAGAGACGGAAGGCACTTCGCTAAAGAGTGGAACAAGAATTGGTTCAGCTAGATAATTCCAGAAGCCGATGGGATGGATAGAGGGTCGACTTAACCTGATCGATACGATTATACGAAGGAAGTCTGGCACGGGGAAAAGAGGAATTGGTTCGAGTTGATGAGGAATCCTAGGGCTAGGGCACCCGTGGGCTATAGACCTAAGCTAGCTTCACTCAAAGCGGATGGTTGAGGGAGATAGTCTAACCTAGTTACCCAAAAAGTAGAGGGAAAGGTGTTAGGCAACGACTTGGGAGGCCCCACGCAATATTCCCAGGAGTCTTCACTCCTCATATCTGTAACAGAATTATTCTCCAGGTGGAGGTGGTGGCCACGTGTACGATGGAGATAACCCACGACGTTACAATGAAGGAAGGGGGAAGATAAAAGGGAGGGAGCAAGGAGGAAAGAAGGGATCCACAATTATTCCAACCTAGCAAGAGAGAGAAGGAGACGCAGGAGGAGAAGGGGAGCGACAACCGCCTCGCCGGAGAAGAAGGACGGAGATCTGTCGTTGTTACATCTCTTGTATTTTTCTCGTCTTGTGATATCACTGTAAGAGGTTTTTCTCCTCCACCTTCGGAAACTTACTCTCCGTAAAGGAGGACCTTCATAGTGAAAGTGCTTAGGCACTGCATCCGGTGAGAAAAGCTCACCTCCGTGGAGTAGGAATCCTGATTCCGAACCACGTTACATCTTGTGTCTGAGTCTCGATTGCTGACGTCGGTTTCTTGCGTTTCATCTACTTCATCTTCTTATTCTTTACTGATTGCGGCCCGTGAGAACCCTCTGAGATCTCCCTCTGTGCTTCATTGCATTGGAAAGGAGGGAATAGATTTTCACTCGTCCGCATCAGTTGGCGCCGTCTGTGGGAAACTTTGAGCTGGACGTCGAGATGCAACCTGAAGAAGTACAACAACCTGCTATCTCTGCAGCGGAGGAGCGCCCCATCACCCTTCTACCATCGCAGCTGAAGGCCCTGATGGATGACGCTATTACAGAAGCTCTCGCTAGGGAAAGGAGAAGGACTGGATATCTGCATCCGCATTCCGGTGAACCTTCTTCCAGAGGCCCACCCCTAGAAATGCCTCCTCCATCTCGTATAGCCGTTAATGGGGAAATATTGCCTGGAGGCGGACTTGGGGGAAGAACGCCTCAGAACACTATGCCCTTCACCCAAACACGCAGGGAAGAACAGGGTGAAAGTCAATCAACTAGACCTCCGGAAATATACGAGCCCAGTCCCTTTACAATGGACATTCTCTCTGAGCTCCCTCCATCTTACTTTCGGAATCCTCAGATCAATAAGTATGATGGTTCGACGGACCTCGAAGAGCACATATCTCAATTTGATGGAGCGGCCTCGCTCCACTGTTATTCTGACGCTCTCAAGTGCCGAGTCTTCCGAACCACCCTAACTGGCTCAGCACAAAAGTGGTTCAATACTCTGCCCCTAGGATCCATCACTTGTTTCGCTGATTTTCAGAGAATGTTCAGTCGGGAATTTGTCAGCTGCAAGGCGTATAAACAGGACGCCTCTATGTTAATGCATATCACACAGGGATATTCAGAATCCCTTAGGGGGTATCTTCATCGATTCACTTCTGCAGCTAGGGGAATCCCCTCAGCCCGATCCGAATCTTTCAGAGGCGCTATTCAAAGACGGGAAGAGGGCCCTTCCTCGCCTTGTTAAGGCAACCTGCGGATAGTTATGAGGATCTACTAAGCCGTGCGGAGCAGTTTATCCACGAAGAAGAAGGATTAAAGGTACGGAGAGCTGAACGGATTGGCGCAACAGTCCCAATTGAAAGAGCTCATCCCGCTGTTCCTCAAGCACCCCCTCGGCGGGAGTATACAAGACCTTTTCGACAGGAGGTTCCGAGGCCTCGTCCTATGCTGCAAGGTGTTTGCCCCATCCCGCCATTACAAATCATGGCCGCTGAAGCACTTCCTCCTGTGAGGACTTGGAAAGAGCGGGAAATGGAATTCTATGACAAACAGGGTTTGCTGCAATGACCTTTAGGATACAGGGGGATCCCACGTAACCCCCCTGCCCCATTCTTCTGCCAATATCATACGGAATATGGCCACACTAGTGGCCGATGTTTCAAGTTGTAAGAGGAATTGGATCGCCTCCATACTGCATATCCGCAAGTAAGGTTACAGGCAGGAGGACCGGCACGGCGAGGCCCCCGACCCAATGTAACTCGTCCAGGGCCCTACAATCAACAACCTCAAGTCACTTTTCCTCAAACGCCGTCCCAAGAGGTTGTCTCCCAAGGAGGCCCATCAGGTGAGGGCCCTTCATCCAGTCTAGATAACGCTCCCGTACGAGGAGTTATTCATGTTATAGCTGGAGGACCTACTAATGGGGACTCCAACCGAGCGCGGAAGTCGTATGCCCGTCTCATGGAGAGTTTGGCCATCGTCACCGACCAGACTATTCAAGTTGCACCGCCCGTTTCATTTGGGCCAGAAGATTTATAGGGTGTCCTACTGCCCCATACGGACGCCTTGGTTATTCGTATATCTTTGGCCAATTATGAAGTGGCCCGGGTGTTGGTCGATTCGGGGAGTTCCGTCAACATCCTCTTTCAGGAAGCCTTCGGACAGATGCAGCTGGGGAATGCCCAGCTAGAAGATGTGGCCACCCCTCTCTTTGGATTCGCAGGGCATGTAGTACACCCTACGGGGCAGATTTCATTGCCTCTAACTCTGGGCGTAAAGCCCAGCCAAAAAACTAGTATAATCCCTTTCCTTATTGTGGACGCTCCGTCCACTTATAATGCTATTCTTGGGCGCCCTTTCCTCACCCTTTTTCAGGCCGTGGCTTCCCCGTACCACCGTGAAATTTCCGGTCTCGATTGGTGGGAGAAGTCCGTGGAGAACAGAAGGCCTCCAGAAGCTGCTACATGCAAATGGTTCGGGACGATCAGAAGAAAGCCCGAACTGATGACCTCAAAGGCAAAGCTGTCATCATCACTGATGTCTGTGTCCTGGAGGAATCCCCTCCCAAGGCTGGCAAAATAGAGGAAGGAGAACTGGTGGAAATCGCTCAGAAAGGCACACTGGATAGCACAAATAAATTGGAAACCAAAGAAGAGCTGGTGGCTTGTCTGAAGGAGAATGAAGACATCTTTGCAAAAGATGTGTATGATCTCACGGGGATCAACCCTCGAGTGGCTGAACACCATCTCAATATCACTAAAGGAGCCCGACCCGTTCAACAGAAGAGGCGACATTTTGGACCGGAAAAGGACAAGGTCATAGCCGAAGAAGTAGACAAACTGCTAAAAGAGGGTCATGTAAATGAAATCCAGTTTTCCGAATGGGTTTCCAATGTAGTCCTGGTCCCCAAACCTTCGGGGCAATGGAGGATGTGTATCGATTTTCGTGATTTAAATAAAGCATGCCCTAAAGACTGCTACCCCTTGCCTCGTATTGATCAATTGGTGGATTCTACTGTGGGTTATGAAGTGGTGTCCCTAATGGATGCATATCAAGGATATCATCAAATACCTTTGGCCAAAGAAGATCAAAAGAGAGTTAGCTTTGTGACTGCGGGAGGGTTATACGCTTATGTGGTAATGCCATTCGGATTAAAGAACGCAGGGGCCACCTATCAGCGCCTTATGGACAAGATCTTCACAGAACAGAAAGGGAAAAATGTGGAAGTCTACGTGGATGACATATTAGTCAAATCGAAGGCCACTCGGGATTTAGTCAAGGATTTAAATGAAACCTTCGCTACATTAAGGTGGTTTAATATGAAGCTAAACCCTAACAAATGCCTGTTCGGTGTAAAGAGCGGCAAGTTCTTGGGGTACATCGTGACTGAAAAAGGGTTGCAAGCCAACCCTGAGAAGGTGCATGCACTATGTAACATGAAGTCACCCGCTAATCTGTGGGAAACCCAGAAGCTGGTAGGCAGGATCGTTTCTTTATCACGATTCATAGCCAGATCGGCGGACAAAGGGCTGCCTTTCTTCAAGATCTTGCGCAAGGCTACTAAATTTCAGTGGGATGATCAATGTGAACAAGCTTTCCAGGAGTTGAAGAAATATTTGGCTGAACTCCCACTGTTAGCCAAACCAATAGCTGGAGAACCACTATGGATGTATCTGGCCGTCTCAGAGGGAGCCGTTAGTTCGGTATTATTAAAACAAGAAGGTTCTCACCAGCAGCCTATTTATTATACCAGCCATATCCTGAAGGGGGCGGAATTCCGTTATACGGAGCTAGAGAAGTTGGCATATATCCTAGTGCTAACCGCCCGCAAGTTAAGGCCGTACTTTTTGTCTCATCCCATCACCGTTCTAACACACAGCGAATTGGCCAAGGTCGTCACTAAGCCCAATTTCTCTGGAAGATTGTCCAAATGGGTGGTAGAGCTAAGCGAGTATGATATTCACTACCAACCTCGAACGGTTATCAAGGCCCAAGCGCTCGCTGATTTTCTGGCGGAGGTACCCTGCGGCTTGGAAGATGGTTCGGCAACAAAAGAGGAGGGATCAGAGGCATGGAATATATTCGTAGACGGTTCTTCGGGATCTATGGGCAGCGACGTCGGTGTTCTACTAATTTCCCCTGATGGTGAAGAAACTCGATTAGCCGTTCACCTGGGATATCGGGCATCTAATAATGAGGCAAAATATGAAGCCATCCTAGCGGGATTGTAGGCTGCTAAAGCGGTGGGGGCTTCTTCCATTGTAATCCATTCGGATTCCCAGTTGGTAATATCACAACTTCAAGGTTCTTTTGCGGTTCGAGAGGAAAAGCTGTACAAGTACTTGAAGGCTTTTGAGAAAGAAAAAGCTCAATTCCGTCAGGTCCTCTTAAAGCAAATCCCGCGGGAGAATAACGGGAAGACAAATGAATTGGCTCAGATGGCTAGTGCTATGGAAGGAATGAAGTCCTCGGAAATGGTCCATACGAAAATCCATACTTCCTTAGCAATATGCGGCATGGAGGAAGATGCACCCGAATCAAGCCTAATTCTTGATTGGAGGACTGACCTCATAGCTTATTTACGGCACGGGAAGGTCCTTAAAGAAAAAATAGCGGCCTCCGCTTTAATAAGCCGAGCCAAACGGTTCACCCTCTTAAATGGAGACTTATACAAGATTTCTTTCGGACGACCCTTATTGAAATGCTTGGGAAATGAGGATGCGGAATGGGTAGTCCGGGAGATTCATGAAGGTTGCTGCAGCAATCATTTAGGAGGGAAAGCTTTAGCAAGAAAGGCCCTATTAGCAGGATATTTTTGGCCTACTCTCCAGCAAGATGCTGCTCGTATAGTGCAAGCTTGCCTCGCTTGTCAGAAGCATAGCAACCATTCCAAACGGTAGACTGAGTTAATGAAAGCCGTGGTCTCTTCCTGTCCTTTCGATCAATGGGGAATGGATATAGTAGGTCCGATGCCAGCGGCGCCTTTACAGAAGAAGTTTTTATTGGTGGCTGTGGATTATTTTTCCAAATGGGTGGAGGCAGAGCCCCCAGCCAGAATTACTGAGAATGCCGTAATATAGTTCTTATGGAGAAACATTGTTTGTCGATATGGTATTCCTCGAAAAATAGTCAGTGACAATGGACGACAATTCCAAGGAAAAAAGATCCAAGAATGGTGCCAAAGTCTCAACATTCAGCAGACTTTCACTTCGATGGCTCACCCTCAAGCGAACGGGCAAGTGGAGGTGACTAACAGGATCCTCATTCGAGGATTAAAGACCAAATTGGGGGCTCAGAGGGGAAACTGGGTAGAAGAGTTACCAGGTGTCCTGTGGGCCTATCGAACTACACCCAAGACAGCAACAGGAGAAACTCCCGTCAGTTTGGTGTACGGGACGGAAGCCGTTATTCCGGTCGAAGTTTTGTTAAATAGCGCTCGGATAGAGGCGTACGAACCAAATCAGAACCAACTTATCCAAAGCACTGAGTTGGACTTGGTGGAGGAAAAGCGAGAAATGGCACGGAGGCGAGCGGAGTTCTACAAGCAAAGAGTGCAGCGAGCCTTTAATAAGAAGGTGGTGCCTCGAAGATTTCAAGAAGGGGATTGGGTTTTTGCGTAAAGTTAATCCCGCTGGAGACCCCGGAAAGCTAGCTTCAAATTGGGAAGGACCCTATGAAATAACGCGCTGCGTAGCAGGATCAGCATATTATCTGAAAGATGACCAAGGCAAAGAGCTTCCACGACCTTGGAATGCCATTCATTTAAAACTCTTTCACACTGTATGAGAAATAGGGAATAGAAGAAGAGAAATTATGAGACTCTGAAGGGGGGGTACTTCTTAAATTGATCGCGTTAATTAGATGCCGAGTACTCTCCAAATTTCGTTAATTGGTTATTTACAAGAGCAATACGGTACTGTTAATAAATCTTGAAGAAGAGAGAGAAAATGGAAAGGAAATTCCCGTTTCAAGACAAGATATCAGATTACAGCTTAAATCGGTCGGGAGGATAACGTCGAAAGCCAACCTCCCAATTTAAAGAAAATGAAGGATAGGTTGGAGGAGGTAATCCTTGGTCGGCATACTGCCGGACTGCTTCATTAAATCCATCCTGATAAGTGGCGCGCAGTAAAATGATGAGTCACTCCTGGCAGTTCGGACGGTCAGGGCTTCGTTCTCGATGAAGCCTTTGGCATTTTTCTTGTTGTTCTTGAAGTTCTCGGCGTACATCAACATAGCAGTGTGACACCTCCATAATAGCATCGGCTAGTATGGAAACATCATCGACTCTGGAATTTTGGTCCTGCTGCACAAGGTGCATCATCTCCATCATATTTTGACACATAGAAGCTGAAATCCCCTCCACCGCTTCAGAATAAGATCTGGTCCGAGTGAGTTCAGTGCCCAGCCTTTGGAGGGAAGTCTCTTGCCTGCGTAGACGGGCGTGAGCATGCGCCCTGGAATTTATGAGGAATGAGTTTTCTTGTACCTCCTTGCACAAGCGGGTGCGGAGGTCTCCTATCTTATCTTGTGCTTGTCGGTATTGAACCTAAAGGCGAGCGATGGTGTCAGAATCCTGTTGCTTCCCCTCAAGGAGCTCTGCTACCTGCCCTTGAAGACGTATTAACTCTTGAGCCAAGGAAGACTCCTTATCAAGAGGAGCCGGTGGGACTTCCCGCTGGGGGACGGGTGGCTCCACACCTGGACGCTGTTGTTCCCTTACGCTGCAATAGTGTCAGCATCCTTCTGAATTTGTTGGCGAGCTTCGGCTAATTGTGTTGGATCGAGTGGATCGCTAGAGGAGAGGGGGGGGGGTGAATAACGATAAACACTTTTTCTTATTGATCATTCGGTAGACAATTAAATGCAGCGGAAATGTAAATAAAAAATAAATGAGACAAATAGTTTTTTTACTTGGTTCGTAGCCTTCAGCCACTACTCCAAGGCCCTAACGATCCTAGACCATGTACGGAGGGCAATTCACTAAAACACTCCTCCTCGTTGGAGGTAGGAGTTTTACGATTACAAAAATCTTCGAAGCAAAAGATAGAGAGACAACCCCTTTCTTCTATTAAAATAAAATGCAACGGTAGAAAGCCTCGATTAACAAACGAATTGCAAGATTAAGAGAAATGACAAACTAAGATTATACCAACAACTCGAAGATAGGACTTAAACTAGGGTTGTTGGCAGCACTTCATTATTGTAGAGTCGTCGGAGAGTCGCAGTGTTGCGGAGGCTTTTGAGCACTTAGAATTGATGAGAAAACCCTAGGTTAGGACCTCCTTTTATAGCCTTTGAGCCCCTTTTCGAGAGAAATCCTAGCCAATCATATTTGAGCACCACTCCCCTTGAAATTTGGTGATCCTTTGACCATATCGATGGCCATCATCGATCGGTGATGGCCATCATCGATCGGTGATGGCGACCATCGATCGAGTGCTAACCTCCGAAGAATGATCGGATTGACGGCCGAGTCCTCTAGCGGTCGTGATGACCGATGCTAGCAAGGCAAAGTTAGCTTAACAAAAACATTATTTTGACGACCTCCGACCATCCGATCTCGACCTAGACCATCTATAGGATGTCTTTGGTCGGATCTACGCTTAAGGTCATCCCCTTAAAGAGGATACGACCTCACTTACGCTCGCACACACGAGCTTACCTCGATACTTACGTGTCGCTTTTGCTTCCGGCCTTCCACTCGATTCCTTCGGCTCCCTCCGAAGTCAATCGAGTGTCGCCCGACCACCGCGGCTTCCTCCGGGTGTCGCTAGCCTTCAGCTCCAGCTATAGCAATCTTCTGCACATTCGATTCAGCTCGTGAGATAACGACATGAGCTTAACTTTGTATCGTTTGCTATAATCAAAACTCAGGTTCGACTTAGGTGCCTACTGCACCAACAATCTCCCCCTTTTTGATTTATGGCAAACCCACATACAAAGTTAAGAAAAATAAATTAAGTGCATTAAGCAAAATAAGTATGAGATATGCATGAATGAGCAGGAGTATATAAAAACTCTTTTTCAAGTGCTCCCCCTTGAGGAATCCTCCCCCTTGACCGAGGGTGAGTACTTGAGAAAGAGTTTTAACTCTCCCCCTTGATATTTGCTACTAAAAAAGAATTAAGTAACCGAAATTACTTAATATTGGCCATAGTGTTTAAAATAAGTTTTAAGTTAAGAAATCAAAAAATTGATTTCTTAACCTTGGCCTTTACTTCCATTTTGTTAACAAGTTAACTTAAAGTTAAGTAAATTACTTTTTGTTAACAAGTTAACTAAAAGTTAAGTAAATTATTTTTTTTTGTATTGTTAACAAAAACAAGTTAACTAAATGTGTTTAAGTTAAGAATTCCCTTAACTTCTTTTGTTAACTTAAAGTTAAGTAAGCCTTGGCCATAAAAAAAATGATCCCTTAACTTTGACCTTTTTCTCCCCCTTTTGCCATATATCGAAAAGAGTGAGGGTGTGTGTGGAATAAAAAATAAGTTTTAATTTTAAAGTCCAAGCATGTTTCACATTATTTTGAAAATAATATACTGAAAATAAGTTCATCTATAAAATGTTCGACTCATATTTGGCTTGATTGATATGAAAGATCAACCAGTCCTGGTCAGAGTCGGTTAGTATGTATGATTATACTCCGTAGTTCATAGCGATGCACTACCTCTACATTTGGAACCAGGAGTAAGGTCCTAACATCTCACGCCCATCTACGTGGCTAAGTACACAAACACATTAGTCCTATGTGTTGTGAGATGTATTGGCTCCTTAAATCTATAGGTGCATGATATCTAAGGTATGTCCTATGCTAGTTCCATAAAAATGAAAATTTAAGAAATAGTAGTAAGAAAATATAATTTGCAAGTTCCTATTCTACTACGCACATGCCCAATTTTCGTCTTAATAGACTAAATTCGGCTTCGGGTAGGGGTTTAGTAAATAGGTCTGCTAAGTTAGACTTTGATTCGACGTATTCGAGTTGTATGACTCCGTTGGCCACATGTTCTCGAATGAAATGGTGTTTGACCTCTATATGTTTGATCCTAGAGTGACATATTGGATTCTTAGTAAGATTAATTGAACTAATATTATCTACGTGAAGTTTTGTGTTCATAAAGTCTAACTTGAAATCGCGGAGAGTGTGCTTCATCCAAAGAAGCTGAGTGACACACTCACCCATCGCGATGTATTCGACTTCGGTGGTAGATAAGGCAACACAGTGTTGCTTCCTACTGCACCAACTCACTAGACTCGAGCCGAGAAGTTGACAACAACCACTCGTGCTTTTTCTATCGAGCTTACTACCGGCATAGTCCGAATCGGAGTAGCCGGTTAGTTCGAACTCGGTAGATCGAGGGTACCAAATACCGACATTAAGTGTACCCTTTAGATATCTAAGGATACGCTTGACTAGAGTTAGGTGAGACTCCTTGGCACCGGTTTGGAACCTTGCGCACATACTTACTGCAAATAGGATATCGTGCCTGGCTGCGCTAAGTAAAGGAGACTCCCTATTATGCTCCTATAGTATTTTAAATCAATTGAGTTTCCGATTAAATCTTCTTATATATTCACATTAGTTGCCATTGGGGTATTAATAATTTTAGCGTCTTGCATTCTAAAGCATTTAATTAATTCCCTAGTATATTTGCATTGATGTAGGTATATTCCATCTTTAGTTTGTTTAATTTGTAGACCTAAGAAGAAACATAACTCGCCTACTAAATTCATTTCAAATTCACTTTCCATAAGTGAAATGAACTCATTTAGTAGGATTGAGTTGGTGGTTCCGAAAATAATATCATCTACGTAGATTTGGGCTATGAATATGTCTTTACCTAAGGTTTTTACGAAAAGGGTTGGGTCAACTACACCTTGGTTAAAGCCTTTGAACTTAAGATAAATCGAAAGTCTCTCGTACCAAGCTCGCGGAGCTTGTTTAAGTCCATAAAGAGCTTTCTTTAATCTAAGGACACGATCAGGTTTGTCTAAACTTTCGAAACCGGGGGGTTGACTAACATAAACTTCTTCTTTAATGTATCCATTTAAGAATGCAGATTTCACATCCATTTGAAACAACTTAAATCCTTGATGTGCTGCATATGCTAATAGCATTCGAATGGACTCTAATCTAGCTACTGGGGCATAGGTCTCATCGTAATCTAAACCTTTGACTTGACTAAACCCTTTAGCGACTAGTCTAGCTTTATTTCTAACCACTTCACCTTTATCATCAAGTTTATTTCTAAACACCCACCTTATTCCAATGATTGTTTTATCTTTAGGTGGTGGTACTAATTCCCATACTTCGTTCCTAGTGAATTGAGCCAACTCTTCTTGCATTGCAATAATCCAATTGGGATCAAGAAGAGCTTGGTCAATAGTTTTGGGTTCAATTTTAGAAATCAAAGATATTTGACTAAGGTTTCTGTATGAGGCTCTAGTTCGAACTCCTAGACTTGGATCACCTATCACTTGGTCGATAGGATGATTCGTTTGAGTCCTAGTTGGATTTGGGTTTGAGTCTACAACTTGATTTATAGGATGACTCGTTTGAGTTCTAGTTTGGTTGGAGTCATCTATCACTTGGTCGATAGAGTGACTTGGTTGACTTAGGTTAGGATTAACACTAGACCTGATCTCTGGATCAGAGTTAGGTCTAGTATGAGTCGGCTCGCTAATTGGGGTTGTCGAGGGTTTTGTAGGTTCGTGTCCTTCATCAAATACTACATTGATAGTCTCCTCGACTCTAAGGGTGTCGTGGTTATATACTCTATAAGCTCTGCTTGTAGTCGAGTATCCTAGAAAGATTTCGGTCGTGATTTTGAATGTAAATTTCCCTAGGTAATCCTTAGTGTTTAGGATGTGTACCTTACATCCAAATACCCTAAAGTACTTGATGTTAGGTATTTTATCATGATAAATCTCGTATGAGGTCTTAAGGTGCCTCTTTACCATAAGGATTCTATTTTGGACATAGCATGCCGTACTCACGGCTTCCGCCCAAAACCTATCGGGTAGGTTATACTCATTTAACATTGTCCTAGCGGCTTCTTGTAGGGTTCTATTTTTGCGTTCTACTAGGCCATTTTGTTGTGGAGTTCTAGGGTAAGAGAACTCGTGGTGGTATCTATTTAGGTTACAGAATTTTGTAAACCTATGGTTTTCGAATTCACCACCATGATCAGTCCTAAGTCTTTTGATTTTAATGCTTTGTTGATTTTCTATTAACTTAAATAGATTGATTAATTGATCTAGGGTATCATTTTTGTGTTTGATGAACCTAACCCAAGTAAATCTAGAATAGTCATCAATTATGACTAATACTTACTTCCATTAAGTGACTTAGCCCGTGTGAATCAAATAGATCCATGTGTAGGAGCCTCAAGCACACTTTTGGTCTGCTCTGACTAGTTAGTTGATGTTGTGTCCTAGATTGTTTACCTTGTTGACAAGCATTACATATTTTATTATCCAAGTTGTTGAGGTTAGGCAAACCTCTGACTAAATCACTCTGACTCATCTTGTGGATGAGTCTCGAGTCGTCGGTGCCATAACCATGATTCCTCTTGCCATGTCATAAGACACTTAGTTGAGGAGTTAGTTAAGTTAATAGTGTAAATGTTGTTATTTCTTGTTCCCTTAAGAATTATTTCAGAGGTTTCGTTTGTATTAATTACGCATTCATTTTCTAGAAATATGACCTTATAGTTATTATCACACAATTGGCTTACACTAAGTAGATTATATTGAAAATTTTCTACTAATAAAACGTTTTGAATAACAAAATTTGAGTTAAGCTCAATATCACCTGATCCGATGATTTTGAGCTTGCCGTTATTTCCGAAGGTTACCGATCCTTGTCATTTGAATTGAAGCTTCAAAAACTTGAGTTGATCCCCGGTCATGTGTCGGGAGCAACCACTGTCCAACATCCATCGATCCTACATGCAAGGTAGTTGGATCGGATATTGGATTTACTAAAAATTAGTTGAAAATTATTAACCTAAATCATCTCACCCATGTCTACATGATCAAACATGTTAATCCTATATGTTCTTGTGAGATGACTTCCAATTTTAGTTGAATTAAATTTAATGACTTAAACACTTGTCAACCTTGCGTTAGATTCGGATTTGACCTTAGGCTCATCAAGTCACCTTTTCAAGATCATGGCTTCCAGGTCGTGGCGAGGCACAGAGACCTTCTTTGATCGGAACAATGACCACTTCCTTAGACAAAGCCATTTTCAAGAAAATAGTAACTTGACTCACCTAAGACCACTTCCTGGTCTAACTAGTCTAGGATACGGTGAGGTAGCTTCAGCTAGTTCCGCTCGGTCAAGTGCACCGAACTAGATACGCCTTATCTAGCCCGAATACACAAGACTCCGCTTTCCTAGCATACTATCATCTCGCCGCGTCCTAGTACTATGTTATCAAGTATTGACGAGTTATAGTCCTATATAACCATTCTAAAAAAAAAATCAAACTAAATAAAAATCTAAGCATGCAATTTCTAGGTTAAAACACAAACAAGTTTTGTACTAGCTCCCCCTGGACCGTTGAATCGATTCGGTCTCTCCACATAGTGGATTTGGTCCTTGGGAACCCAGTACTGGTTCGATCCTAGGTTTGAAATCAAGGTGGTCTTAGGGACCCATTCTTGGACACATTTTTTATGTCGACTTACGATTGACATATATGACTTATTGGTCGTGTTTGAGCTAAACCCTAGCCCGACCTTGTTGTACACGGCCCTTTGCGATCCAAGTAGGAGGTCAAGTCCTTTGGATCCCAAAGTTAACCTTTCCAACGTATTCCTAAGATCTTCGACTTGACTCTTCAAGAGTGAGTTCTCAACTTCGAGTTTTTCAACCCGAGTTGAGTCCTTCTCTTGAACTCGACTAGTCGAAGAGGTTAGGGAGACCTCGTGTTTGAGGAGTTTAACTTCCTCAACCAGGGTCTCGACCTTGGACTCGGACTTAGCTAACTTTCTATTTAGAAACTTAATTGCACTATAAAGTGTAGTAATAAGAGACCGACTCACCTTGAGTGTATCGTCTTGAATAATAGTGCTTGCGATCAGGCTCGTCTTCGATTTTCGATTCAAGTTCCGGTTCCGACTCCGTCTCCGATTCCACCGGTTTAGCCATGAGGACTCGATCGTTATCTTCTTCCTCGGAAGCTTCTTCCCAAGTGGCGTTAAGTGCCTTTTTGTGTTTTGGTGCCTTGCTCTTGAGTTTTGGGCATTCGGATTTGATATGTCCAAACCTGTTGCATTCATAACATCTTATGTTCGAACTTTTAGGCTTACCTTCATTGGGTCGAGTGACGGCTCATTTTCGGCCCTTGACTATCCTCCGAACTAGGTTGACTAGTTCGACCTCCATTTCCGAGTCGACCTCCGAATCAGACTCCTCCTCTTCTTCCTTCGGAGGTAGCTTGCTAGCAATTTTCTTCTTTGAACCTGCAAATAGTGCTATACCTTTCTCGGGTTCCGAGTTAGACTGCTCATGAAGTTCGAAATCAGAAAAAAGTTCATCTAATCTAAGTTTAGAAAGATCCTTGGAGACCTTGTAGGCATCGACCATGGATGCCCACAAGGTAGTCCTCGGAAAGGAGTTTAGGACATACCTTATAAGGTCGCGGTTTTCGACCTTTTGCCCGATTGCGTGTAGATTGTTGACTATGTCCTGGACTCGGGTGTGAAGTTGCGTCGTGGACTCGTGTTCCTGCATTTTTAGATTATATAATTTATTGAATAAAAGGTCGCGCTTACATACCTTGGCTTCATCGGTCCCTTCGTGTAGCTCCACTAGCTTTGTCCAAAGGTCCTTATACCGATGAAGGGGCGAGCGATTTAACTCCTCCTTGGACAAGCCGCATTGGAGGATTTGTGTTGCCTTGGCATCGGCTTCGACTTGTCATTTTGTTGCAACGGTCCATTGATCATAATCCAAGGAGTCACCCACTTCATTAGTCGAAAGTGTGAAACCTGTTTGGATTATGATCCACATCTCGATTTGGGTTTTGAGAAAGTATTCCATCCGACCTTTCCAGTAACGAAAATCATCTCCATTGTAAAATGGAGGTCGAACGGTGCTAAAACCCTCGAGATGGGCCATTAGAACAAAAAAACAAGGAGACTAAAAAGAAAACCTAGCAACGACAAAAACACACGAAAGTACCAAGACTTGCGTCTTGGATTAGTAGTGCGGGAAATAAAAAGAAACAAATGAAAACTAGAAAGTTAAGCAAAGAAATAAGAAACTAAATAAAAGGTAAGTACTCACAAACTTCGATGTCCCCGAAAGGCTACTAAACATCGATTTTTGAGAATGAAAACAGCTTGTTACGGGGGTAAACCCCCAATAAGAAGTGTAGATCTCTGCGAGAGATTCGATTTGGTGGGTAGATCGTTTCGTGAGTCCACTTGTAGCAAAAGTTATGCTCGTTTGATCGTGAGGTACTCCGAAGGCGATCAATACTTGCAAAAACACAACCAAAAACTATGTACCAAGACTTGGTCTTGGATTAGTAGTGTGGGAGAAATCTTAAAATGATAAATACAAAAACAAAACAATGCTCGACCGGTGGTTGCACCGAATCTGAGCGCCCCCGGCTCTGATACCAATTGTTGGATTGAGGCGGTTCGCTAGAGGGGGGGGGTGAATAGCGATAAACACTTTTTCTTTTAAATCGTTCGGTAGACAATTAAATGCAGCGGAAATGTAAATAAAAACAAAATGAGACAAATAGTTTTTTTACTTGGTTCGTAGCCTTCGTCCACTACTCCAAGGCTCTAACGATCCTAGACCGTACCGTGTACGGAGGGCAATTCACTAAAACACTCCTCCTCGTTGGAGGTAGGAGTTTTACGATTACAAAAACCTTCGAAGCAAAAGATAGAGAGACAACCCCTCTCTTCTATTAAAATAAAATGCAACGGTAGAAAGCCTCGATTAACAAACGAATTGCAAGATTAAGAGAAATGACAAACTAAGATTATACCAACAACTCGAAGATAGGACTTAAACTAGGGTTGTTGGCAGCACTTCGTTGTTGTAGAGTCGCTTGAGAGTCGCAGACATTGTGAGGCTTTTGAGCACTTAGAATTGATGAGAAAACCCTAGGTTAGGACCTCCTTTTATAGCCTTTGAGCCCCTTTTCGAGAGGAACCCTAGCCAATCATATTTGAGCACCACTCCCCTTGAAATTTGGTGATAAACCTTGACTCCTCGGCGATCCTTTGACCATCGATCGGTGATGGCCATCATCGATCGATTGATAAGATCGCATCGATCAGTGCTAACCTCCGGCCGATCGGTCGATTGTGGCAATGAGTCCTCTAAGCTGGCAGTCGACTGATGCTAGCTGCAAGACAAAGTTAGCTTAACAAAAACATTATTTTGACGGCCTCCGACCGTCCGATCTTGACCTAGACCATCTATAGGATGTCTTTGGTCGGATCTACGCTTAAGGTCATCCCTGTAAAGAGGATACGACCTCACTTACGCTCGCACACACGAGCTTACCTCGATACTTACGTGTCACTTTTGCTTCCGGCCTTCCACTCGATTCCTTCGGCTCCCTCCGAAGTCACTCGAGTGTCGCCCGACCACCACGGCTTCCTCCGGGTGTCGCTAGCCTTTAGCTCCAGCTATAGCAATCTTCTGCACACTCGATTCAGTTCGTGAGATAACAACATGAGCTTAACTTTGTATCGTTTGCTATAATCAAAACTCAGGTTCGACTTAGGTGCCTACTGCACGAACAAATTGCTCCTGGCACAGGTGCAATTGTTGCAATAGGAGCCGTTCTTGATTCTGAGTATTCACCAAATCTTCCCGTTGTTGCCGCTCCCATTCTTGAGCTTGAGCCCGATATTGATGGAGGGAGCGATCCAACTCTTGATGGTTGGTCAAGGCCTGCATGCCGGTTGTGGAAAAGAAATCGGTTAGTAAGACAAAGCTAAGGAGGCTAATTGAGAAAACATACCAAATCCAGAGCATGGCGTAGGCTCTCCATGCGAGGAACCACTTCCTCTAAGTTCAGGATCCGAAGATTCCTGGGAGAAAAGGAAGAAGATGGGACGGATGATACTGGGGTGGGAAGTTCACTAGTGAGAGGGAGAAGGGGGATGATATTTATGGGAGGAGAAGGGCTCTTCAAGCGATAAGTGGAGGGGAAAGTTTGCAGTAAGGGGATATCAACCGCCATGGGTTCGGAGGAAGAATGGTATTCAGAGGAGATAGAAGGTAGGGGTGAGCCAGCCTCTGTCATCGGCTGACATGGAAGGGCATCCTCCCCAGGTTCATCCTCAGGTTGCAGTGAAGGAGAAGGCAACTTCTGAATACTGGTGGCAGAGGGAGAAAAAGTATGAGAGCTAGGGTTTGTAAATGCCGGGGAAATCGAGGAAGGACTAATTGTCCCGATTTCTTCCGGGGCGGAAGTAACAAGGGATGCAGGGGGAGGAGAGGAAGACGGACGAGATGAAGCAGGTGTGGTGGTGACCGGGGAAAGTGAAGAAGAAAACGGAGCCGACGGCTGACCGGCCTTCCTCTTGCGATGTGGATAACGACCCGCTATCTCCTGGAAGAAGGTAGAATGCATTCTGAGGGTCTGAGAATAAAGAGAAAGGGCTGAAAAAAAGGGATTAAGGCAACGGAGTATGGCGGCGGAGGAACGAACAGATGGAGAAGAAGGAGATGAAAAGGCAAGGGGACGAAGATAGAAAAAGAAACGAAGACAAAAGGATCCCCTATAAAAGGGAGGAGAGTGGGCTGGTAACCATTATTGGGCTCCTCGTCTGTGGTAAAGGAGGCCCTAAGTGAAAAGGAAAAAAGGGTTATTCTTTCTAAATAGCCCAGTATGTACTAAAGCCTTCATTTGCATGGGAAGGGGCGGATATAGGCATTCCCCTTCGGAAGACAAGCACAAAAGAGGGATGATATGAAAATGTTGCCTCCTTTATGTTGATGGCTTCTGAGCCATATATATATATATATATATAAATTTCTATCCCCGCGAGGCGAAGCGGAAGATATCCCCGTACGGTGGCGGAACGGAAGAACCGAGATTCCTCGGTTATGTATTATATATATAAATTTCTATCCCCGCGAGGCGAAGCGGAAGATATCCCCGTGCGGTGGCGGAACGGAAGAACCGAGATTCCTCGGTTATGTATTATATATGTAAATTTCTATCCCCGCGAGGCGAAGCGGAAGATATCCCCGTGCGGTGGCGGAACGGAAGAACCGAGATTCCTCGGTTATGTATTATATATATAAATTTCTATCCCCGCGAGGCGAAGCGGAAGATATCCCCGTGCGGTGGCGGAACGGAAGAACCGAGATTCCTCGGTTATGTATTATATATATAAATTTCTATCCCCGTGAGGCGAAGCGGAAGATATCCCCGTGCGGTGGCGGAACGGAAGAACCGAGATTCCTCGGTTATGTATTATATATATAAATTTCTATCCCCGCGAGGCGAAGCGGAAGATATCCCCGTGCGGTGGCGGAACGGAAGAACCGAGATTCCTCGGTTATGTATTATATATGTAAATTTCTATCCCCGCGAGGTGAAGCGGAAGATATCCCCGTGCGGTGGTGGAACCGAAGAACCGAGATTCCTTGGTTATGTATTATATATGTAAATTTCTATCCCCGCGAGGCGAAGCGGAAGATATCCCCATGCGGTGGCGGAATGGAAGAACCGAGATTCCTCGGTTATGTATTATATATATAAATTTCTATCCCCGCGAGGCGAAGCGGAAGATATCCCCGTGCGGTGGTGGAATGGAAGAACCGAGATTCCTCGGTTATGTATTATATATATAAATTTTTATCCCCGTGAGGCGAAGCAGAAGATATCCCCGTGCGGTGGCGGAACGGAAGAACCGAGATTCCTCGGTTATGTATTATATATGTAAATTTCTATCCCCGCGAGGCGAAGCGGAAGATATCCCCGTGCGGTGGCGGAACGGAAGAGCCAAGATTCCTCGATTATGTATTATATATGTAAATTTCTATCCCCGCGAGGCGAAGTGGAAGATATCCCCGTACGGTGGCGGAACGGAAGAACCGAGATTCCTCGGTTATGTATTATATATATATATAAATTTCTATCCCCGTGAGGTGAAGCGGAAGATATCCCCGTGCGATGGCGGAACGGAAGGACCGAGATTCCTCGGTTATGTATTATATATATAAATTTTTATCCCCGTGAGGCGAAGCGGAAGATATCCCCGTACGATGGCGGAACAGAAGAACCGAGATTCCTCGGTTATGTATTATATATATAAATTTCTATCCCCGCGAAGCGGAAGATATCCCCGTGTGGTGGTGGAACGGAAGAACCAAAATTCATTCGGTTATACTCAAAATTTTTATCCCCGCGAACTGGAAGATATCCCCGTGTGGTGGCGGAACGGAAGGACTGAGATCTCCTCAGTTATATATCACTTTTTGTCCCCGTAAAGGGGGAGAAGTTGAAGTCCTTTTTTAACTCTATATTGTTTTATTTCTGTAAAATAGCAGAGTCGATTCATTTAATGGTTCTATATTCCCGGTAGGGTGAAAAAGAAGGAGAAGCAAAATATGCCTCAACTATATGTCAGTACGGAAAGAAGTAAAACACAGCACAACTCAAGAGATACGGGAAGAAGAAGATAAACAGGGAAAAGTTCATTGATGCAGAAAAATTACATATTTCAAGTCATTTACAAGAGGGAAATAACCAAAAGAAACCCTTATACATCTAGGGTATTACAACTCTTTGTTGGGAGGAACGGATGGAGCTCCTTTGTGCGGTCAAGGTTGACACAGTAATTGCTGACGGTAAAATTGCTATAGGAAGATTTGCTTGGCCAGTTCCTTTTGGGAACCGACCAGTTGTTGACGCAGGGAGCAATTACTGGCGGAAGGTTTCTTCAGCTGTTGTTGTAAATACTTCACTTGCTCCTCCAGGCTAGATATGTAGCGGCGTTCGTTTATCTGCTCTTCAGCAGGAGAGGAACTGCTACCCTGTTCAGATATTCTGTCCATGGCAAATAAAAGGAAAGGGAAAGGATGGAAGCTATCAGGTAAGGGGCGGAGGTTTTTATAGCGATGAAGGGGAAGAGTGCATTTATTGGTAGAAGAAATAGGGATAATAAATGCCAGTAAAGAAGAGGAAATGTGGGGGCAGTAAGGGGGAAGGTCGACGGGATTATAACTGCAATTAAGAGGGTCCGAATCCCCGGGCGAGGATAGAAGAAGGTATGTTCGGACCAGATTACAGTCCTTGTGAAGACAGAAACCTTACTTCTACGAAAAAAAGACAAAAGCAAACATCAAGTTCCCCCCCTCGTTTTTATTGATATATTTGAAATGATTACAGTAAATTGATCTATACAGATTTTCTCTGACATCTCTAACACAGCAGGAGAGGCCTCTTTGGGGGGAGAGGGCGCCAAGATGACCTTGAAGCGCTCGCCTTGAGGTGGAGGAATGGCGGATGGAACTTCATCAAACGGAGAAGGATGAGCTTCCGCCGGGGGGACTGGGATGAAAGCCAGCGCTGGTGGAAGTGAAGGAAGTTCGACAGCGGCATGGGGGTCTCCCACTGTATACTCCCATGTGAAGGGAGGATTCCACACTCTATTGCGGAAGGAAGGGAAGGGAGCACGAAAGGACCTCCCTGTATGAGGGGTTAGAGTTGGAGTGTGAGGCGAAAAAGGAAGAGGACGAAAAGCTGAAGTGGCAGTTGAGCGGGTCTCCGAATCTTCAGTGTCTTCAAAAACCCAGTCCTGCAGCTCGAAAGATTCTGAATTGGAAGAAATTTCGATGGGGTGTCCCTCCGAAGCCATGATAGTAAGATAGGAGGACGAAGGCATGGAGGGCAATGATTTATAATGGAAGAAAAGCGACAACAGAGGTTCTTGGGAAGGGGAAGAAGACGAAGAGGTTGATATAGTTTCCGAAGCAGTAAAAGGAATGGGGAAAACCAATAGGCAAGAGTCACTTAAAGTAAATCCCCGAGCCAAAATCGGGACGGATGTACATAAAATCAGGCAAGTTACTTCAGGTGGATTCCCGAACCAAAAGTGGGACAGATGTGAATAATGTTATTCGAGATACCTCAAATAAGCCCGAACCAACAAGGTGATTGCGCCATACAATACGGGGAAAGAGATGACGGTACAAAGAGGGAGGAGTTTAAAATTGGTCTAGAATTCCCGATCCGTCAAGAAACATTACAAGATGATGATAACTAAACATATGGACAAATTCATCATTCAGAAGCAAAAGAAAGGCTATTGACAAAATTACCAAAAAAGGAGAATAGTAGAAATTACAACTCAAAAAGTTCGGGCGGACACTTAGCTAGCGCCTCCGTGGGATCTAAATAGCTAGTGTCCGTGCCAGGAGGCAGGTATCCTTGTTCGGCATTTTGAGCCGAGGACCCCTCAAAACCTAGTATAAATAAATCTACCCCCTTCTTGACATAGCGTCCTTTGAGGTCGGCTTCTTGCTCCTTCAGTTGGTCTTGATATTGAACCACCTGAGCTTGACTTTCTGCCAATTCAGCCGCCAAAGCATCTCTTTCGGTGGATGCCTTTATAGCTTGCTGCCCTAAGGCTGAAAGAGCTTCTAGGTACTCCTGGTGGAGGGTAGACTGTTGCTGAGCCACCGGCGATAAGGTGTGAGAAAGAGCTGCCACCATGGAGGAAAGCTCCTGACATTTCTCTGTACAGGATTCCTTGGTGGTTTCCCATGTTTGACGTTCCAATTCAAGCCGGTGTCACTCTTGCTGAAGCTGTATAATAGTAGTCGAGGAGTCAGCAGCCTTGATCATGGCGTCCCCAAGATATCCCTTGTACTCCCCCAGTTCACGGGTCAGGACATCTACATTGCGATTAAATTTGTAAGAGAAAAGGCGTATTCAAGTTCTTCATTTTTTCGTTGCAGCTCCTCTTTCTCGCTTCGGACTAGGGCTAGTTGCATCATGACATCTTCACACTGACCCGTGAAGTCCGCCTCCTTGGCCTCTTGCTTGTTTAACCGCCGAACGAGCTCCTTTTGTTGTGATATGGTGGCAAAGTGGCGAGTTTCCACACTAGATTGGAATTGGGCCAGCTGAACCACCATTTTGTTATGTTGGGTGGAGGCCTAAATGGAAGGAAAAATTATCAGTATATATTGACATATAGAGATACTCATAATGAAGAGGAGGAAAAGAAAGAGTAGATACCTCTGCCAACAGTTTGCTCACTTGTTCGCACGGGCCTTGTATGCCCGACTGATTGAAGAATTTTACCTCCGAGGGGTGCCAAATCTTCAGCAGGGATCCCAGCGTGGACTTCGAAGGAATGGGAAGGGAAGGATCCTCCCCTTCCTAGGAAGATGGGGGCCTGATACAACAAAGGGGGGTAGGAGCAGCTCTTGAGTCGGAAGGTATATGAGCTTGGAGGGACTCCGCATGAGAAGGTGGGGGTGAATTTTGTGCAGATGGGGAGGAATGAAGAAACTGGGAGGGAGAATCTCCTCCTCGAGGAGAGGGAGAAAGGGTAGATGAGGTAGTGCCTCCTCTTCTTGGGTCATAAATGGTTAGGGGCTGAGACCCCGATTGGTCTGAGGGCGAGGGGAGACGAGCCGATGAACTTGGGGCTCCTTTCTTGATGAGCCGCAACTTTTTTCGGGGGGATGACGGAGCTGCTACTGATTTGCCTCTTTTAGTCGAGGTTTTCTTCTTCTTGGCAGCCTCGATCGCCTCCCCTTCCACTAAAGCCTTCTGCATTAGATTATCTGCAAGGTATACTGATAAGAAAGATGAATAACATAGAAAGAAAGTCATATTGCAGGGTAAGTATCACCCTACCTACAACAACCGAAGTCATCAAAGATAGAGGAGACAATCCAAAGTGGCTTAAAAGAGGAGTTTCTATTAGATGGTTTGAACAGTAATGTAACTCTCCTAATACTCTATATACTTCCGGGAAGGGACATTTGGTCCTCATTTCCCGGAAGGGAGGCAATTCGGGAAGGGCTACCTTCCATGCATCAGAATAGGGTAGAGACTCGGGAAGCTGTACAAAGAAATACAATTCTTCCCAACCCTTGTGGGAAGTGGGCAGGTTCACCAAGAATTGGCAGTCTGAACGGCTAGATAGATAGAAGAGACCTGCCTTGGAAGACTTTAATTGGAAGAAGCAATGGAATATTTCGGGGGTTAAAGAGAGGTTCAAGTGTTGGAACACTATGTGAGCTCCCGATAAAATTCGAAAGGAGTTGGGGGTGAATTGGTTCAGGGGTAGTCCATAGAAGTTTAGAAGGTCCAAATAGACCGATGGTACCGACAGGGATAGGCCGTTAAGAAATTGTTCAGAGAAAAAGCATGTCAAACCAGGAGGAGGATTATGGGGCCGATGCAGTTTAGTCGTGAAACAACATTTTATAGAGGGGTCTATGTAGGTGTTCTTAATATTAAAGAAATAATGGTTACAATCTAACTGAGTTATGGTATGTTCATACCAGGCGGGTGAAGAGATGGTCCTAGGAGCCATGGGTGTGAACAAAGCAGAGCACTTACTCGGAGGTTAAGGAAGAATCGTATGGGGAAAGGAAGGACTGGGTCGCCGAAACGCCGCCGGTGAAAATCACGGAAGGAGAAGAACAGGCTGGATTGTTAAGCACACTAAATGATACCTAAAAAGAGAAGGCAGGGGTTTATATAGGGTTTTTCGTGATGATTCAACTGCACGAAAGGAGAAGGAGAAGCGGAGCCCATAAGCCCATTGGGCCTCCTTGAGTATACCTAAGGGAGGTATAAGGGAACTGATGGATTTAAGTTAAGAAATGAAGAGTAGGTCAGAAACTTTATGTACATTTGGAAAGTCAAGCTTATAACCTCGCTTGACTATTTTTCGGGGTTGACTAATGATACTGCTGGCACCTTTTCTACATAATTTCCGATAGAAGGGTTAGCTGGTGACCCATGATCCGATCCAAAATATTCGGCTCAGGGAAATGAGAAAAGGAAGAATTGGTTCGGGCGCGAATATCAGAAGCCATGGGTTCGGGCGCGAATATCAGGAGCCATTGGTTCGGGCAAGAATATCAGAAGCCATTAGTTCGGGCGTGAATATCAGAGGCCATTGGTACGGGAAAATATCGAAAGCGATTGGCACGGGAGAGCTAGCAGAAGTAATTGATACAGCAAAGAAGAGACGGAAGGCACTTCGCTAAAGAGTGGAACAAGAATTGGTTCAGCTAGATAATTCCAGAAGCCGATGGGATGGATAGAGGGTCGACTTAACCTGATCGATACGATTATACGAAGGAAGTCTGGCACGGGGAAAAGAGGAATTGGTTCGGGTTGATGAGGAATCCTAGGGCTAGGGCACCCGTGGGCTATAGACCTAAGCTAGCTTCACTCAAAGTGGATGGTTGAGGGAGATAGTCTAACCTAGTTACCCAAAAAGTAGAGGGAAAGGTGTTAGGCAACGGCTTGGGAGGCCCCACGCAATATTCCCAGGAGTCTTCACTCCTCATATCTGTAACAGAATTATTCTCCAGGTGGAGGTGGTGGCCACGTGTACGATGGAGATAACCCACGACGTTACAATGAAGGAAGGGGGAAGATAAAAGGGAGGGAGCAAGGAGGAAAGAAGGGATCTGCAATTATTCCAACCCAGCAAGAGAGAGAAGGAGACGCAGGAGGAGAAGGGGAGCGACAACCGCCTCGCCGGAGAAGAAGGACGGAGATCTGTCGTTGTTACATCTCTTGTATTTTTCTCGTCTTGTGATATCACTGTAAGAGGTTTTTCTCCCCACCTTCGGAAACTTACTTTTCGTAAAGGAGGACCTTCATAGTGAAAGTTCTTAGGCACTGCATCCGGTGAGAAAAGCTCACCTCCGTGGAGTAGGAATCCTGATTCCGAACCACGTTACATCTTATGTCTGAGTCTCGATTGCTGGCGTCGGTTTCTTGCGTTTCATCTACTTCATCTTCTTATTCTTTACTGATTGCGGCCCATGAGAACCCTCTGAGATCTCCCTCCATGCTTCACTGCATTGGAAAGGAGGGAACAAATTTTCATTCGTCCGCATCACGGATTGAGGTAATTCTAACAAGGGTCGCTACAGTTGATGTCATTCTCGCTACACGTGATATGTCAGGTATAGCTAGAATAAATTTCCTTTTATTGCAAAATTTTAAATAGTGATAATGTCTACATATGTTGTATCCTACATGCGTATGATGTGTGTGTTGTAATAAAATTAGTTTATTACTTGTTTTTGCTACTGCTGTTTGCATGTTTACGAAACATGTTCAAATACACACTGAGAAACCCAACAGTAGTATCAGAGCCCGACTGTGTTTCGACATAATCATAAAATTATTTTGCGATAGTCATAATTGTATTTATGGAAATATTCTACTTTTGGAAAGTTTAGAAGTATTTATGGAAATTTTAATTTGTAAAGAAATTCAAATTAGAAGTTTCCTAATATGATTAGGAAATTACAATTCTGAAAATTTGTTTCCAAAATTAGATTTGACTTTCCTTAATTAACACTTTCCATAAATAAAATATGTGATTAGATTTGAAAATTTGTTTCCTAATTTAATCATGATTTGATTTGAGAAATCAAATCTCAAACATATTTTATTTTCAAAATAGTTATGACAAATAAGGAAATTTTTGTACATGTCATAATTGTATGTCATGTAATTGCATTATATGCATATCATTATGTCATACGTGTCGTGACATGTAGATGTATGCCATGTGTGTCATGCCATGTAGATAATAGTTATTTGCATGAAAAAGAGGATGAGACTTTAAAACCCTTACACAATATTAAAGCCTACACCTTCTATTAATATGGTTAGAGGTAGAGTTCCGTTTCTTATTTGGGTTGTTGGACTCACTCCAAGTCTGGCTTGAACATGAACATGTTCAAATCATTAGAATAGTTTAACACTAATATGGTAAGAGTCAGAGGTCAATCGTTAGTTTGGGTTGTTGGACTCACTCTAAGCCTGGTTAATTGGTTGAATGCACTCTAACCATATTAAAACGATTTCGCGATTAATGGGTCGGCTCTAACTTGGAGCATCGATTTGTTGAACTCACTCCAAGGTCGATGCGAAGAGAGGTGAAGTTGGGTGCTATGCATATGATGCATACTTGTTAATGTGTTAACAACCCAATGTATGTGTGAACATTCAATTAGTTGATAGCATATTGTGATAGTTACATATATGTGATATGTAATTGGTATATATGATACCTACCATCATACCTAAGAATGACTTGTTGGACTCACTTCCAAGGTTGTTCTTATCTATGTTGGATATCAACCCATTCGGAGATGGACCTGCGATCTCCCGAATTTATTTTGAGGGTTTTGATTTTGAAAAATGAATGGGATTTATAAATGTATGTTGATGCATTTTAAAATCATTTTCTCATATATGCTTGATTTGTATTTCTAGGCTAATCACTTGATCATGATGTCTTTGAATTTGCGCTCTATTTTGTATTCAAATAAATTGACTCGGACAAACTTCTTGGACTGCTTAGAAACTTGAGAATTGTTATCAAAGTTAAAAATCTTGCGTATGTCCTCGAAGAGCCTATTCTCGCTCGTCCTAGTGATGACGCAACTCCGAACCAATTGTTGGCCCATCAGAAACATGTGAGTGATTCTGAATTAGTGAGTTGCATCATGCTAGCCATGATGGTACTCGAGCTACAGAAGCAGCATGAGCATATGAATGCTCATACCATAGTCTTTCATCTTTATGAGTTGTTTGATGAGCAAGTGAGATTCAAAAGGTTCAAAGTCTCTAAGTTCCTCTTCACCTCTGAGATGCAAGAAGGTTCATATGTGGTACTGCTTAACATGCTGAAGATTGTGGAGCCTTCTGTGAAGCATGAGCAGGGGACGATGCTGTTAGTTGATTCCTCAAAGAAAGGTTCTAAGAGGAAATCAAAGGAATAACACAAGGGGAAGAAGAAGGCAAGGAAGGCAGAACTAGCTCAAAAGGGCACTTGCCATCGTTGCGGCAAGGAGGGTCATTGGCGAAGAAACTGCAAGATTTATCTTGAGTCTGTGAAGAAGAATAAGGCATCCGATGCGCCATCTTCTTCATATATCTTTGTTATTGATTGTCATTCTATTTGCTTAGACACTTGGGTATTGAATACCGGGTGTGATTCACATATATGTAATAACATACATGATCAGCTAAGGAATAGAAGAAGACTCGTCAAGGGAGAGTCAAATTTATGTATTGGGAATGGAGCAAAGGTTACTGCACTTGCCATCAAAATGTATCTATTGAAGCTCCCTACAGGACTTGTCTTAGAACTGGACAATTGCTTTTATGTTCCTTCTTTAATAAAGAACATCATTTCTATTTCTTGTTTAAATAGAAATCGGTATCATTTAACTTTTAGTAACAATTATTGTTACATAACTTTGAATGACGTTCTTTATGGGACTAGAACTTTAAGCAATGATATATATATGTTGGACGTATCCAATGACATTTTCAATATCGAAGCGAGAAACAAGTGTACTCGAAAAGATAATCAATTAGACTCCTACATGTGGTATTATCGTCTTGGCCATGTGAGCAAGAAATGCATGTCCGAATTATACCGATGTGGAATTCTAGAATCATTTGAATTAGATTCATACGATACATGCGAATCATGCTTAAAGGGCAAGATGACCAAGTTACCTTTTGGTGGAAAAGGTGAACTGGTGGGAGAGTTGCTTGGTCTAATACATACTGATGTATGTGGACCTATGTCAACTCAAGCTCTAGGAGGATATAGCTACTTCATTACCTTCACCAATGATCACTCACGGTTTGGGTATGTGTTCTTGATGAAACACAAGTCTGAAGCCTTTGAAAGGTTCAAAGAATTCAAAAATGAAGTAGAGAAACAACTTGGCAAAAGTATTAAAATACTTCGATTGGATTGGATCGAGGTGGTGAATACTTGAGTCAAGAGTTTCTAGATTATCTAAGGGACAATGGTATATTGTCTCAATGGACTCCGTCGTATACACCACAACTTAATGGTGTATCTGAGAGGCGAAATTGGACCTTGTTAGACATGGTCAGTACATGATGAATCACGCGAATCTTCCTAAGTCCTTTTGGGGTTATGCACTTCAGACAACTATTTACTTGCTAAATAGAGTCCTGACCAAGATAGTCTCTACTATTCCATATGAGATATGGGCTAGTAAGAAACCTCATTTATCTTACTTGAAGATATGGGGTTATTTTGCATATGTGAAGCGTGTTGGGTTTCCGGCACCGCGGCGTGTGTGTGTTCGATCATGTTTCATAAACATGAGCACAGCGGAAGCAATTAAAAATAATAAATCTATATTTATTACAACATACACAACACACGCATGCATATTACAACAAGTGTAGACATAACCGTAAATTAAAATTTGCAATAAAAGAAATTTATCTACGTTATACCTTTCGTATGACGTGTAGCGGGAACGGCATCAACCGGAACGATCCTCGTAAGAATCGTCTCTATCCGTATCCACGCCGAGCTCCTCGGGATGACTTCGCTAAGTCACGAGCTTCGTCTTCGTACGGGTTACTAGCCTCGTGTTGAAGACGACGTGATCGAGAGATGATCACGATCCGAATCCAAATTCGGATCCTAAAATGAGTTCTCAAAACTCGCTTCTCCGGAGAGGTATTCGTCAACCGTTTGACGAATCCTTCGTCCCCCACCTCAGAGGATTACCGGAGATCAAATCCCCGGTAAGTTAGCCGCTATCGGAGCACTAACCGTCGTCCAAACGACGCTCCGACAACAAAGAAACAAGCTGTCCAGAAAAACTGGACAGCTTTTGGTGGAGGAATAGAGGCCGGCTAAGGAAATATGGAAGCTCACCTTATCACCGAACCCAAAGGAGATTGCCGGAGGGTCGCCGGAGGTTCTCCGGCTGAAGCTTAGACGCCGGCAAAGACTTGGACGGCTGCACACAAGCTGGGCGGCGGCAGCTTTAGGGTTGGCGCCAATTAACTCCAAGGTGGAGGTGGGCGGCAACTCAAGGGGGCTAGGGTTTGGATTAGGGCTTAATTATCCCTTAAGCCCGCTTTTATAGAGAACTACTTCTCTTAATGGTTATTGGATCATAACCATTAGGCCCGTTAACCCGCTCCATTAGGATAAGTTAAAATAAACCAAACCATGATGATTTATTTTAAGTTAAAACGAACCGAACCAACTTTTGGTTCATTCGTTTAAAATAAACCAAACCCTTTGGTTTATTCTCATCCATTGGATTAGAACCAAACCATTTTGGTCCATCCATTATGTCTTCATAAGACACGGCCCATCCACGCTTCAATTGCGACTGAAACAATTTCATGCTCGCTTTATGTTTGGTCCAACCAAACATAGTTTCTCTCGATCTGAGAATCCCATTCTCAAGCTCGTTTTAAATCCTTTGGATTACACTCGTTGTGCATGTGACCAAATAGGTTCTCGGTTTATGTTGGCCGTCTATAATTAACCATTAATTATAGAACGATCATGAGTGGCACCTAGTAGTACATCATGATCCCCAATTAACCGAAAAGATCAACGGTTGATCCAGAACTATTTCTGAAACCCTTCAGTAGCTCGAATGAATCGTGCCCCATTCCCTTCACTCATCTTATACCCACTTGGTTCAGGACATGGTCTATTGTTTCAGTCCCCACTAGGCTGACTACGTCACACCTAGCCCAAGTATTATTTCCTCGTCTTATGGATTCTAGTTACTCCACATGTATCGAAGAGTACCTTACTCTAAACATGTAATGCTTTGGCCAAAGACTTTAGTAACAATCCGACGAGAGGCCATGGGTATACATCTCCTCGCAAGGAGTGGTGAATCCTTTATAGGCTATTCAAACACCTTCGATCACTTCGACTTATACCCAATCATCCGGTCCACATCTCCTGAGATGTTTGCTTAAGATGTCAAAGCATAAGTCTCCATGATCAAGATGACTTGAATACCGCAAGTCAAAGGAACATCGCACTTAAGCCACAAAGAAGAACTTCATTGACATATCTATATATGCAGAGAACCATATGAAGTCTTACGGCTGGTCACTCCAATGAACTAGTTACCATAACTAGCATCCACGATTAACTCCGGACATCACTATGTCTCCAGCCAGTGAGAATCAGCTGCTTGGATACACCAAGGAGTATACCTCGTGCTAGTCTCGACAGAATTGATGGTGTCCAAATCCATCAATTCATCGACTAGGATAATTCCGATACATCACAATTACACATGTAGAGATACTCACTAGTTGTGATCCAATCACAAATTCTCTCATCTTGTGAATCGTATCGTGGACATTCGAAATGAGTTTAAGATCCAATCAAATACATAAAACATGTATACTCAAATAGTGAATCTTCATTTATCATATAAATGGTTCATACATAAGGCGATTGCCTTAGGACATCTCTCATATATTACTAACAAAGCGGACTGTGTCAGACAAATTAGATGCTAAGTTTAATAAATATCTATTTATTGGATACCCTAAGGAAACGAGGGGTTACCAATTCTATCATCCCTTGGAACAAAAGGTGTTTGTTTCAAGGAATGTTGTGTTTCTAGAGAAAGAGTTTCTCTTCCAAGAAAATAGTGGGAGCATCGTTGAACTTGAGGAGGTTTAAGAGACTCTAGTAGACATTGAGGAGATACCTGGTCAAGCACCTTAACCGATAACTCACAGTGATGAGACATTGGCTGAACCTATTGTGACACCAAATCTTTGTAGATCTGATAGTACACGCAACATTCCTGAGAGATATGGATTTCTCGTAAGCGAATCGAACGATGTATTACTCATTGATGATGAGGAGCCTACCAGTTATGAAGAAGTTCTGAAAAGTTTAGAAAGGGACAAATGGCTTGAAACCATGAAGTCGGAAATGAATTCCATGTATGAAAATCAAGTTTGGAACTTGGTGGACCCACCTGAAGGCATTAAGCCTATAGGGTGCAAGTGGGTTTTCAAGAAGAAAATTGACATAGATGGTAATGTGATTACCTATAAGGCTAGATTAGTGGCGAAAGACTATCGTCAAAAGCAAGGTGTTGATTATGACGAGACCTATTCACCAGTAGCTATGCTTAAATCCATTTGAATGCTCCTGGCCATAGCGGCTCATTATGATTATGAGATATGACACATGGATGTGAAAACGACTTTCCTTAATGGAAACCTACTCGAGGACGTGTATATGATACAACCCGAGGGTTTCACATCAGTTGATAAAACTAAGGTATGCAAACTTCGATGGTCCATTTATGGACTGAAGCAAGCATCCAGGAGTTGGAATATCCATTTTGATGAGACAATCAAAAGGTTTG
This sequence comes from Wurfbainia villosa, assembly GCA_025175895.1. Classification (NCBI taxonomy): domain Eukaryota; kingdom Viridiplantae; phylum Streptophyta; class Magnoliopsida; order Zingiberales; family Zingiberaceae; genus Wurfbainia; species Wurfbainia villosa. Next base: position 42,571,888 of record CM046006.1, read on the forward strand.
ATTTCTCACAAAATCCGGACGAATCTTGTGTGTACAAGAAGGTTAGTGAAAGTGCAGTCGTGTTCCTAGTGTTGTATGTCGATGATATATTACTTATAGGAAATGATATATCTGTCTTACAGTCGGTTAAAATTTAGTTATCCAAAACATTCTCCATGAAAGACCTGGGAGAAGCGACCTACATCCTCGGGATCAAGATCTATAGAGATAGATTGAAATGGTTGCTTGGTCTTTCGCAGTCTACATATATAGATCGAGTGCTAAAGAGGTTTAACATGTCAGAATCCAAGAAAGGTTTCCTTCCCATCAGGCATGGGATACACCTTTCGAAGTCTATGTGTCCGCGCACAGAAGACGAGAGGATTTGCATGAGTAAGATTCCCTATGCATCTACAATAGGATATATCATGTATGCTATGTTATGTACAAGGCCCGATGTATTGTATGCTTTGAGTGTTACGAGCAGATACTAGTCTGATCCAAGAATGAATTATTTGAAGGCTGTTAAGACAATCCTTAAGTACTTAAGAAGAACTAAGGATGTGTTTCTAATATATGGAGAGGGTGATATGGTAATACACGGGTATACGGATGCCAGCTTTCAGACAGACAAGGATGATTCTAGGTCTCAGTTTGGGTACATTTTCACCTTAAATAGAGGCACAATAAGTTGGAAAAGTTTCAAGCAAGACACTATGGCAGATTCTACCACTGAGGCAGAATACATTGTAGCTTCGAAAGCAGCAAAGGAAGTGGTTTGGATCAATAAGTTCATCTTGAAACTTGATGTGGTCTCATCAACGATCCAAACATGTGCTTCGCCGCTATAATTTGATCAGAGAGATCATAAGTAGTAAGGAAATACAAATCGAGAAGATTCCCACTGAAAGGAACTTAGTAGATCCTTTAATTAAGGCCTTACCTCAAAGTAAGTTTGAGGGTTATGTTAGAGGTTATGGTATTTGATACCGTGGCGATTGACATTAGGCTAAGTGGGAGTTTTTTAGTAATATATGAGAGGCGTCCTAAAGCAATCGCCTTATGATTGTACTATTTATTTAATAAATGAAGATTCACTATTTGAGTATACATGTTTTCATGTATTTGATTGGATCTTAAACTCATTTACTGAATGTCCGCAATACGATTTATAGCATGAGAGAATTTGTGATTGGATCACAACTAGTGAGTATCTCTACATGTGTAATTGTGATGTATTGGAATAATCCCTAGTCGATGAATTGATGGATTCGGACGCCATCAATTCTGTTGAGACTAGCATGAGTTATACTCTTTGGTTTATCCAAGCAGCTGTTCTTCACTGGATGGAGACATTGGGATGTCCGGAGTTAATCGTGGATGCTAGTTATGGTAACTAGTTCATTAGAGTGACTAGATTTAAGACTTCATATAGTTCTCTGCATATATGGATATGTCAATGAAGTTCTTACTGTAGCTTAAGTGCGATGTTCCTTCGACTTGCGGTATTCAAGTCATCTTAGTCATGTAGACTTATGCTTTGACATCTTAAGCAAGTATCTCCGAGGAGATGTGGACCCGCGATGATTGGGCATAAGTCAAAGTACCCGAAGGTGTTTGAATAGCCAATAGAGGATTCACCACTCCTTGCGAGGAGATGTATATCCTATGGTCTCTCATCGGATTGTTACTAATGTCTTTGACCAAGGCATTACATATTTAGAGTAAGGTACTCTTGGATACATGTGCAGTAACTAGAATCCGCAGGACGAGGAAATGATACTTGGGCTAGGTGTGACGTAGTCAACCTAGTGGGGACTGACACTATAGACCATGTCTTGAACCAAGTGGGTATAACATGAGTGAAGGGAACGGGGCACGATTCATTGTAGCAGCTGAAGGGTTTCAGAAATGGTTCTGGGATCAACCATTGATTTCTGGTTAATTGAGGATCATGATGTACTACTAGGTGCCACTCATGATCGTTCTATAATTGATGGTTAATTATAGACAATCAATATAAACCGGAAACCTATTTGGTCACATGCACAACGAGCATAATCCGAAGGATTTAAAATGAGTTTCAGAATAGGATTCTCAGATCGAGAGAGACTTGGTTTGGTTGGACCAAATATAGAGTGAGCATGAAATGGTTTCAGTCGCATCGGAAGCATGGATGGGCCGAGTCTTATGAAGACATGATGGATAAACCAAATTGGTTTGGTTCTAATCTAATGGTGGAAAATAAACCAAAGTGGTTTGGTTTGTTTTAAACGAATGAACCAAAGTTGGTTCGGTTCATTTTAACTTAAAATAGACCAACACGGTTTGGTTTATTTTAACTTAAGTTATTAGAGCAGGTTAACGAGTTTTGGTTGTGAACCAATAACCACTAGGAGAAGGCTTCTTGATGGTCAAGAAACACACACTCTATAAAATATGGCTTAAGGGTTTTGGAAACCTTAATGAAGCCCTAAGAGTTATTTTTAGAAATAGCTAGCCTCCTCTTCTCCTTTTTGCTCTTGCCACCTAATGCCGGCGACCAAGGAGCAACCGACCATTGATTGGCTGGTTATCTTCTCCACCAACACAAGCTGTCCAGTTTTGGATAGCTTGTTTCTCTATTCGTAGAGAGGTCGTTTGGTCGGCATTTTGCACTTTGACAGTGACTTACTTGTCAGGGATTGGAAATCCGACAATCCTCATAGGTGGAGGACCAAGGTTTCGTCAATTGGTTGATGAAAACCGCTTCCAAGAAGCGAGTTCGTGGAGCTCGTTTTTAGATCCGAATTTGATTCGGATTGTGATCGTCTCTCAAATCACATCATCTTCGACTTGAGGCTAGTGACTTTTGCGAAGACGAGGCTCGTGGCTTTGTGAAGGTATCCCGATGATACTCGACGTGGATACGGATATAGGCGATTCTAGTGAGGGTCACTACGGTTGATGTCATTCCCGCTACACGTGATACGTCAGGTATACCTAGAATAAATTTCCTTTTATTGCAAAATTTTAAATAGTGATTATGTCTACACATTTTGTATCCTGCATGCGTGTGATGTGTGTGTTGTAATAAAATTAGTTTATTACTTATTTTTGCTTCCGCTGTGTGCATGATTCAAAACGTGTTCAAACACACACTTGCCGCGGTGTTGGGGAAACCCAACAGCAGTAAGGTTGTTACCGACTCTTTTATTTTTGTAAACACTGTGTCTCTTACCTCCAATGAGGAAGAGAACTTTTAGTAGATTGCCCATTGAAAGTAATTAAGGATCGCGCGCCTTAGATTAGTAGTCTTTCGGTTGTGAACCAAGTAAAAAAGGCTTTGTATTTCATTGTGTTTCTACTTTCTGCTATGCTCTTACTTTGATCTAATGTGTTTTACGAACAGAAAGAAAAGTTTTGAAAATGCTATTCACCCCCCTCTAGTCTTCTCTCCAATCAACAATAAAAGCATATATATATATATATATATATATATATATATATATATATCGTGCATAATAACGAGAAATGCACTGTAACTCTATCGCTACTTTGTCACCCAAGCACCCGCTTCCCACCTCCAACGCTCGACACTTGATGCCCGATGCTCGAGCACTGATTACTACTCGGCATCACCATCGATCAGTTGAATTTTGATCCCGATCAGATTAGAATCCGACCGTGGTTCCGCCGATATTGGATTCCGACCAGACTGCGGTTGGATTCTAGCTAGATTGTGATCGAAATATGTCGAATTGTCGTCACCAGTGCTGTGACCATAATTGCATCAGATTTTGACCATGATCCGACCAAACTCTGGTGCCAACTAGACCACGGTTACATTGCGACCGCCAGCAGCTGCGACGTTGGCAGTCACAATTCGATCGGATTCCAACCGTAATCCGATTGGAATCTGACACGGCTGTGCCTAACCCCGAAGCCAGATTCAGGGTAAGATTTTCAGCGAGCCACATGGTCGACCATGTGGAATCCACACAATCATGTGTCGTTAGCCCGATTAGACGTAGAATAGGGTTTTGTCGGGAATTAAGGAAAGCTAGTTTCTCTTATATAAATAGGAAGACACGCCTAAACCATAGAGGAGAGGCCCGATGACTAGGACAACAAGAAGGTACCCTAAGAAGCAACGAAGGGTCGCAACGGGGAGGAAGGAAGTGGCTTGAAGATCCGAATCAACGCTCTGACACCGTGGTGAACAACCAAGACACGACATCAGATAGAACAGAAAGTATCATCTTTATTTTGCATTCTATTTGCATTGTAATGATTTACCTTAAGATGTCTTGTGTTATTCTCATTCATTTTTGGAGTAGATACTTCGATTCTAGGATTAGGGAGTAGCTTGTGTATGTGGACTGTTGGATCGAAAGCGTCGCTAGAGGGGGGGGGGGGGGTGAATAACGAGCATAAAACTTTTCGTCTTTTCGTTCGATTAAACTTAAACACAGCGGAAAGTAAAAGAACAAAAAAAATAAATAGACACTTTATTTTTACTTGGTTCACAACCCAGCGGTTGCTACTCCAAGGCTCCGCGATCCTTGACCGCGTACGAAGGGGCAATCCACTATAAAGTCTCCTTCTCGTTGGAGGTAGGAGACAACGATCACAAAAATGAAAGCACGAGGATGAGGCAACAAGCCTACCTCACCTTGTTATGATTAAAACCATGAATACAGTAAATAAAAATAATACTTGTTGTCGACGAAGAGATTCTGAACTTAGCGTTGCATTGATATTACGGCGTTTATAGCTTTGGTGTTGTGGGAGCACTTTAAGAGCAAGATGATGATCTTTGGGTTGGAGTCCTCCCGTCCTTTTATAGACTTGTTCCTTGGAATAAGTCTAGTTGGGAATCCTCAACTTTTGGAACTGATCACGAGGTGGCACCTTATCTTATCGTGAAGTGGCCGCGTCAAACATTATCCGTTTTGACCAAGCACAAAAGGCTGATTCGTCGCCATCAGTCGACTGATGTGCATCAGTCGATTGTCCAATGACCAGCAGTCGAATGCCAATCTGGCCACTTCCCTGTAGTAAGAGGTTAACACAAAAAATGATAAATATGACGGTTCCTTACCATCCGATCTCGACCTAGACCTTTCACTAGAAGTCTTAGTTGGATCGCCGCCTACGGTCATCCCCATACAGAGGACACGACCTTACCATATCTCTTCGAACTCGTGCTTACCTCTGGTCCTTTATGACCTGTCACTTTGCTTCTAGTCTTCCACCTAGGTTATTCGACTCTCACAAACTTCCCCCGGTGTCGCCCGACCACCACGGTTTCCTGACTCGGGATTCTCCAAGTGTCGCTGACCTTCAACTTAGCTTAACCATTTCTTGCACACTTAATTTAGCTCATGAGATAACAATATGACCTTAACTTTGGATCTTTTCCATAATCAAAATCTATGTTCGATTATCTGGTGCTCCTGCACCAACAGTGGACATGCTAGTTCAAATAGTTATTCATCTCCTTTAAATCTATTTGCAATTTATGTTGTTTAGATCAATGAGAATTATGTCTTGATTCTATTTCTACTGTACATAGTTGATACAAGGGTGGAAAGCCTTTGTATCAAAAATCTAGGAGAATCAAGGAGGAACCTTGTGGTCATCCTCCCTCCCATAACCGTAGAAAGTAGAATATGATAGAGTAGGATATGAAATATGATCCATCCTTCATAGGGTTTACTAGGACATCCTCGTACCTCAATAACCTATCTTAGCATAAGGCCCAAAGTAGGAGTCATAAACTCTAGAGGGGTTGAGGGACCCTTGTGACAGGGGGCTCCTATCGGTATCAACCCCTTTAGCTCTGACGATTCGAAAGGGAAACTTAATTAGGAATAGGTAGTTCCCGATAGAAGAAAAAGTTCATCGGGAAAATACATGATGATCCTCCCACAAGATAATAACTAGAGATCCTAAAAGCATTAAATTGATAGCATGTTCAACAACACCCAAGTAAAATCGAAGTCCTAGAATCCTTTAAGGGAACTTTGAACCTACCTTCGCTTTCTCTAAGTGACACCGTAATTGAGTTAGAACTACTATCTGTTGGGATGTATACTGAAAAGTCTATCTTTTGTATAAACACCTTTATTTTTGAAATAAGAATCACATGATCATTGTTTGCATATTTATGGTTATGCATATTGTCTGATACATTACATTGTAGATAACATGGTGTGTAGTGTCACACAGGAGATCATGTTATCGGTTCATTGTAAAGTTTAAGTAAAGGCTCACAACCGAGATGGTTATGGACAAACCATTGGAATGGTTGTAGTGTGATTTGGTATTGGTTTGTCTTGACCATAGAATCACACTAGTACACTTTGTGTATATTGAGCAGGACCGACTTAGAGGTGATTCGATTTATTGCTAATTACATAATCGAATCGGACCTCAGATATTATATTGTACATGCTCTTAATCCCGATATAATAACGGACACATATACTTAGTATTCATTTCTTTGATTTACCAGTGGGCGAGATTTATAGAGTAAATTGATAGGCTCGGTAAGTTGGGAAATAGTATTATTTATATGGTGTGTCGTTGATTATAGGAGGAAACAATGTCCTATATATTAGGATGATGATATCCCCTTGAGGAGCTCATAAGGTTCATCATGTAAACCCTGCAGGTGGACTTGGTCCGGTATGTTGATAAGGTTGAGTGGTACTACTCATGGAAATAGATATTGATTAATTAATTGTTAGTAAATTAATTAATCGATGGACATTCGAGATCTTAAACACGGGGAGAAAAATGTACAAATAATATATGGGGCCCATATTAATTTATGGGGGTTGGTGAGGTAGATCAATGATAATCCTCTAGTGGAATGGATTATCATTAATGGATCGGACTTTATGTGGGCTTGATCCATTGGGTGGCCAAGATCCAACTCCTCCTCATGGTCCCTATTGTAGCCTATTAAAACCTCATGGAGCCTAGATCTAATGATGGAAAACAAAACTCTAGATCCAACGGTAGAGATTAAATCTCTAGATCCGACGGTTGAGATTAAATCTTTAGATCCAACGGTTGAGATTAAATCCCTAGAACCGATGATGGAGATTAAAACAAGGCTTAAGCCTAACTCTATAAAAGGAGGGATTAGAGTGGGCGGAAAAATCAATAAGGAGGCAAAGGGGATTAGGGTTTTTGGGCAGCAAGGGCAAGGAGGCTTGGGCAACCACAAACTTGGAAAGATTTTCCTTCTTCTTCCTTAGGTGGCCGGTGCCCATCCTCTCCTCTCCTTGGCCGGCATCCAAAGCTCTTCCTTCTCTTCTCCTTGGCCGGTGGAAACAAGGGTTAGGGTGATTCCCTGGAGCTCTTGGCCGGCGCCCACCTTTCCCTCTCTTTAGGTCGGTGGCAAGCTTCAAGTTGGGAGCTTGTTGGTTGGTCCTAGATAGAGGAGAGTTTTGTTTCTTATTCTTCCTTTTGTTTAGAGTGAGCAAAGAAAGGAAGATTGGTGATCTAGGAGGCTTCGACTTTTGGAAGATCATCGGCCACACGACGTCCAAAAGGAGGAAGGACATACAATAGAAGATCGAGAGGTATAACGCTTGTTTATATTCTTTTGTAACATGTCTATAATTGTTTTTCAATCATATACATGTTGTATGTTCTGTTTTATGGCTAAATTAACCTAGACCCCGAATACAAACGCAATAACCGACGATCCGTACATCGTCTATTCCGCGGCTAATCATAGAATAGAAGTTGATTGCTTGAACAACAAGTTTGTTCAAGTGACCACTCTAATTGAATAGCAAGACGATGAAATGGTAGCTTGGGTAATCCCTCATTGTCAAGGATAATTTTTTTTTATCTGGGGACGTAGAAGGGATCACCATGAACAAGTGACCGAGTTGAGGTGGGAAGCGAAGTTTCCTCCCTTCAAGTGGTATCAGAGCCATGGTTTTCGATTTTATGTGTTTAGGATTCGGTTACTTTTATGCACTTTTCATATATTATATGTGCCGGATAATAGTAGGATGTGCATAGTTTAACTTTTTGGTTGCAGACATAGGATCCAACTATTATGGCCATATGTGTGTATGTGATTGTATGTGTGTAATTGTATATTTCGTTGAATCCTCAGGGTTGACGAGGTAAGTATTTAATTTTTATAATTAGATACGACATTGTTTAGCCACTCTTTTTATTTTAGTTTACTTTCGATCTAAATTTCATGTACACTCCCTCGTGGAGTACAGGATCGATGAATGTAAATTAAAATAGTTTTTTTCTCGGCTCGGATCTCCGGATGGCTTGTACATGGCGTAGGGAGGAGCGGACGAGATGGCGATACGACGGGAGGCATATTGAAGACAAAAGCCATAATAGTTGGAAAATATTTTTTCATATTTATTGCTTATTGTTTGATATGCATGTCGTAGGCTAGAAAATTCCTCAATTTTAAATTACTAAGTGGGAGAGGGATATTTTTATAAATTCCCACAGCCTCCATTACAATTTGACATGTGATACAAAAAAACTTGCGCGTCGGCTCTGAGTGCCTTCCTCCCCATCGGATGAGTTTGTTTGCAGATCACAAGGTCGAATATGGTTATAGAAAATTATTAAGGAGCATGTGTACTTCCCCATCGGAAGGCACATAACCCGAGATAATTACCTTGGTACCGAGTAATGGTGAACACTTAGATACAAATATAAGTATCCTCCCCATCGGAGTCACTGCTTTTATTTGTAGGGCCGAAGAGGAACCAACTATTAATTTTATTTGTCAAAAAGTTAGGTTGACAAGCTAATAAAATTAATGGGTAAAACCTCCTCTTACAAATGTAGAATTCGTATACGTCTACACTATCGTGTCATACGATATTCTCGGTGTTTTGAGGTGTTGGTTGATTTTAAAATTTTATTGTTTGAGGAATCAATAATTTTTTGAAATCTAATGTTTTGATCTATGTGATTCTTAGGTTTTTTCAAAATGATTTTCAACCCGCTTGCTGTGATACTGAAAGAAAATAAGCTTACTGGACCCAACTATGTTGATTGAAAGAGGAATCTTGACATTGTCTTGACTGCTGAGGAATACAAATATGTACTCCTCGAAGAGTGCCCTCCTAAGCCTATGGATAATTCTGGGGAAAAGGAGAAGGAGAGTTATAAGAAGTGGATTAAGGCCGATGAGATGGCGCGGTGTTACATTTTGGCATCTATGTCAAATGTACTGCAACATCAGCATTAAGCTATGCCCACTGCTTATGACATGATGCTCAATCTCAAAGAGCATTTCAGACACCAGAATCGGGCCACTAGGCAGGAAGCCATGAGGAACTTGATGATGACCACCATGATCGAGGGAACACCCGTGAGGGATCATATTCTCAAGATGATGACTCATTTGAATGAGCTAGAAGTCCTCGGAGCTGAGATCGATGGGGAAATCTAGGTCAAATCATTCTCCAGTCTCTACCTAGGAGTTTTGAGCAGTTTCGCCAGAACTACAACATGAACAAGAGGTTGTATTCGTTGGCGGAGCTTCGGATAGAACTCCAAGCGGCAGAGGGGCTTTTTCATCAGAGTTCCATGGTTGCCCAAAAGGTTTTTACTTCTAAGTCGAAAGGCAAGAAGAAGAAGAAACAAGCTGGAGCAAAGGCGGTGGGAGGAACTCAGGGAGGAGTGAAGAAGCCGAAAGGCAAGTGCTTCACTTGTAAGCAGACTGGACACTGGAAGAAGGACTGCCTCAACCGGAAGCAGAACAAAGGTATATCTTTTGGTCTAGTCGTTGAAACATGTTTATCAGTGTTATCTACTGGCACCTAGTGTGTAGATACGGGAGCCACTGATCATGTCTGCAATACTTTGCAGGGGTTCCAGGAAACCAGACGACTGGCTGAAGGGGAGATTACTGTCTACTTGGGTGATGCCACGAAGGTGGCGACTGTTGCAGTGGGAGATGTTTATTTGTCTTTTGAGAGGAATAAAGTTTTGGTTCTTAAAAATTACCTTTATGTACCTTTATTTAGAAAGAATTTGATTTCGGTTTCTAAATTATTTATGGATGGATATTCTATTTCTTTTAATGACAGAGTTGTTATAAAAAGGAATAGGGAGATTATCTGTTCTGGTGCATTGATAGGAAATTTGTATACACTCGAACCAAAAGCTCCCACGATGCAAATAGAAGTTAATAACTCATCTTCTAATTCCAATAAGAGAAAAGAACCTTCGAAGATGAACCAAACATATCTTTGACATCTAAGACTTGGTCATATTAACCTAAGCAGAATTCAAAGGTTGATAGCTGATAGACCTTTGGGTTCATTAGTGGTGGAAGATTTCCCAACCTGCGAATCTTGCTTGGAGGGTAAAATGACCAAGAGGCCTTTTAAGGCCAAGGGGTATAGAGCCAAAGATGTGTTGGAATTGGTTCATTCTGATTTGTGTGGTCCTATGTCTATCCAGGCTAGAGGTGGTTTTGAGTATTTCGTCTCTTTCATAGATGATTATTCAAGATATGTATACATTTACTTGATGCGCCGCAAGTCTGAATGCTTTGACAAGTTCAAAGAATTCAAGACTGATGTGGAGAAACGTCAAGGTAAAAGTATCAAGACACTACGATCTGATCGTGGTGGTGAGTACCTCTTGGGAGAGTTTAGGAATTACTTATCAGAGGTTGAGATTCAATCCCAATTGTCTGCACCTGGTACACCCCAGTAGAATGGTGTAGCAGAGCGAAGGAATAGGACTCTTATGGAGATGGTTAGATCGATGATGAGTTATTCTGAGTTGCCAAATTCGTTTTGGGGATATGCTCTAGATACGGCAGTGTATATTCTGAACTTGGTACCATCTAAATCAGTGCCTTTTACTCCCACAGAATTGTGGACTGGACAAAAGCCTAGTCTAAGACATATTCAGATTTGGGGGAGTCCAACACATGTGCTGAAGGCAGATACTGGTAATTTGGAACCTCGTATAGAAGTGTGCATATTCGTTGGCTATCCTAGAAGAATAAAAGGTGGTTTGTTTTATAGTCCTAGAGATCAGAAGGTGATCGTTAGCACGAATGCCAGATTTTTAGAGGAAGACTATGTGATGAACCACAAGCCCATGAGTAAGATTATTCTGGAGGAATTGAAAGGGGAAGTCACTAATTCAGTACCACCGGTACAAGAGGATATACCACAAGTCACTGCACCGCGTGTCACAGAGGATACACAGGAGATACCTCGTCGTAGTGGGAGGGTTGTTAGACAGCCTGATAGATTCATGTTCTTGGGAGAATCTTCTGATTTGGTCCCTGGTGAACATGAACCTGATCCCTGGACATATGATGATGCAATCCAAGATAAAGATGCAATATTTTGGCAAAGTGCAATGAATGCTTAGATCGAATCTATGAATTCAAATCAGGTCTGAGAGCTAGTAGAACCATCCGATGGTGTAAAAAACATTGGATGCAAGTGGATCTACAAAAGAAAGAGAGGAATAGACGGGAAGGTTGAGACCTTCAAAGCGAGGCTTGTTGCGAAAGGGTATACTCAGAAAGAGGATATCGATTATGAGGAGACCTTTTCGCCGGTAGCCATGCTTAAGTCTATCCGGATTCTCTTATGCATTGCTGCTCATATGGATTATGAGGTGTGACAGATGGATGTCAAGACAGCTTTCCTTAATGGAAGTCTTGAGGAAAACATCTATATGAAGCAACCAGAAGGATTCATTGCAAAGGGCAAAGAGCATCTTGTGTGTAAGCTTAATCGGTCCATTTATGGATTGAAGCAAGCTTCGAGGTCTTGGAACATCCGCTTTGATGAGGTAATCTAGTCTTATGGATTCATTCAAAGTTCGGATGAGTCTTGTGTATACAAGAGATGTGACAGAAACGTAGTGGTATTTCTTGTACTATACATAGATGTCATTTTGTTAATTGGAAACAATATCAAGGTGTTATCGGACGTAAGGGTATGGTTGTCCAAACAGTTTGATATGAAGGACTTGGGAGAAGTAGGACACATCTTTGGGATCAAGGTTATAAGGGATCGCAAGAAAAGGATGTTGTGCTTATCTCAAGCTTCATACATAGACACAATAATGGATCGTTTTAGCATGCAGAACTCCAAGAAGGGTTTTCTACCTTTCAGGCATGGAGTTCCTTTATCTAAGGAGATGTGTCCTAGAACATCTGAGGAGATAGAGGAGATGAAGGCGGTTCCTTATGCTTCGGCAGTAGGAAGCCTCATGTATGCGATGCTATGTACGAGACCAGATATCTGCTTTACCGTTGGCATGGTTAGCAGATATCAGAGTAATCCAGGACAGGGATATTGGACTGCGGTAAAACATATATTGAAGTACCTGAGAAGGACTAGGAATTATATGTTAGTTTACCAGGTAGACTAATTACTCCCTATGGGTTACACAGATTTTGACTTCCAATCAGACAGGGATAACAGTAAGTCTACCTCAGGTTTTGTGTTTACTTTGAGAGGTGGAGCTATTGTATGGAGGAGTGTCAAGCAGAAATGCGTGGCGGACTCTACCATGGAAGCTGAGTATGTGGCAGCCTTTGAGGCGGCCAAAGAAGCCGTGTGGCTCAGGAACTTCTTGATGGACTTGGATGTGATTCCTGGTTTGCTCAGAACTATCATAATATATTGTGATAATAGTGGTGTAGTTGCAAACTCGAAGGAACCATGAGCCCATAAGGCAAGTAAACACATAGAGCGCAAGTACCACCTGATACGAGAAATCGTAAAGAGAGGAGAAGTTGCTGTGGCCAAGATTGCATCGGAGGATAACTTGGTAGATCCTTTCACTAAGGCCCTTCCAGCGAGAGCTTTTGATAGGCATGTGGAGAGAATGGGAATCAGATGTATGGCAGTTTGAGGACATCATAGTTTTTTAGTATAAGTGGGAGATTGTTGGGATGTATACTGAAAAGTCTATCTTTTGTATAAACATCTTTATTTTTGAAATAAGAATCACATGATCATTATTTGTATATTTATGGTTATGCATATTGTCTGATACATTATATTGTAGATAACATGGTGTGTAGTGTCACACAAGAGATCATGTTATCAGTTCATTGTAAAGTTTAAGTAAAGGCTCACAACTGAGATGGTTATGGACAAACCATTGGAATGGTTGTAGTGTGATTTGGTATTGGTTTGTCTTGACCATAGAATCACACTAGTACACTTTGTCTCTATTGAGCAGGACCGACTTAGAGGTGATTCGATTTATTACTGACTACATAATCGAATCGGACCTCAGATATTATATTGTACATGCTCTTAATCCCAATATAATAACGGGCACATATACTTAGTATTCATTTCTTTGATTTACCAATGGGCGAGATTTATAGAGTAAATCGATAGGCTCGGTAAGTTGGGAAATGGTATTATTTATATGGTGTACCGTTGATTATAGGAGGAAACTGTGTCCTATATATTAGGATGATGATGTCTCCTTGAGGAGCTCATAAGGTTCATAATGTAAACCCTACAGGTGGACTTGGTCCGGCATGATGATAAGGTTGAGTGGTACTACTCATGGAATTAGATATTGATTAATTAATTGTCAGTAAATTAATTAATCGACGGACATTCGAGATCTTAAATACGGGGAGAAAAATGTACAAATAATATATGTAGCCCATATTAATTTATGGGGGTTGGTGAGGTAGATTAATGATAATCCTCTAGTGGAATGGATTATCATTAATGGATCGGACTTTATGTGGGCTTGATCCATTGGGTTGCCAAGATCCAACTCCTCCTCATGGTCCCTATTGTAGCCTATTAAAACCTCATAGAGTCTAGATCCAATGATGGAAAATAAAACTCTAGATCCAACGGTAGAGATTAAATCTCTAGATCCGGCGGTTGAGATTAAATCTCTAGATCCGACGGTTGAGATTAAATCCCTAGAACCGATGGTGGAGATTAAAATAAGGCTTAAGCCTAACTCTATAAAAGGAGGGATTAGGGTGGGCGGCAAGAGAAATAAGGAGGCAAAGGGGATTAGGGTTTTTGGGCGGCAAGGGCAAGGAGGCTTGGGCGGCCACAAACTTGGAAAGATTTTCCTTCTTCTTCCTTAGGTGGCCGGCGCCCATCCTCTCCTCTCCTTTGCCAGCGTCCAAATCTCTTCCTTCTCTTCTCCTTGGCTGGTGGAAACAAGGGTTAGGGCGATTCCTTGGAGCTCTTGGCTGGAGCCCACCTTTCCCTCTCTTTAGGCCGGCGACAAGCTTCAATTTGGGAGCTTGTTGGTTGGTCCTAGATAGAGGAGAGTTTTGTTTCTTATTCTTCCTTTTGTTTGGAGTGAGCAAAGAAAGGAAGATTGGTGATCTAGGAGGCTTCGACTTTTGGAAGATCGTCGCCCACACGACGTCCAAAAGGAGGAAGGACATACAATAGAAGATCAAGAGGTATAACACTTGTTTATATTCTTTTGTAACATGTCTATAATTGTTTTTCAATCATATACATGTTGTATGTTCTGTTTTATGGCTAAATTAACCTGGACCCCGAATACAAACACAAAAACCGGCGATCCGTACATCGTCTATTCCACGGATAATCGTAGAATAGAAGTTGGTTGCTTGAACAACAAGTTTATTCAAGTGACCACTCTAATTGAATAACACGACGATGAAACGGTAGCTTAGGTAATCCCTCCTTGTCAAGGATAATTTTTTTTTATCTGGGGACGTAGAAGGGATCACCATGAACAAGCGACCGAGTTGAGGTAGGAAGCGAAGTTTCCTCCCTTCACTATCGATGTAATATACGAAAAAAATTAATAATAAGAATAAAATGAAATATAAATATAAATAAATAAATAAATAAATATATATATATATAGTAGTATTATATAAATTTTAGTTATTTAATAAAAATTTTCGAGATAAATTTTTAGGGCTTGGTTAAGTGAATTAATCAAGATTGATTAATTCAATGAAACCTAAGTTATAAATAAACCTAGGTTTATATTTAAGGGCTTATGTTTTTATTCTTTCCCATTATTGCCTCCACCCAACCTGTGCCGCCCTTCAATCGCACGTGCACCGTCGCGTAGCTTCTCATGCATACGTACCGATGCTTACCTCTGCGGTCGTCACTGCCAGCATCGATCGCCTTCTGATGTGAGAAAAATATATAAGGTTTTAGGAGTAGTTTTAGTACACATTTCATTGTATTTTATACTTGTTTCATGCATATTCTACTTTGTTTTGCATGCATTTTCTATTTTCTGGTTCGGAGATCTGCTCTTGTTGCTTTTATATGTAGGACAACATTTTATAGGTAAAAAGACACACTTTTGGAGCAAAAGGAAGACATTCACCGGGTGGAACAGAGGCGGACATGACCGACCATGTGGATTCCACACGGTCGTGTGGCGCTGGGCAGTTTTGATGTGTCTAGGGTTTTTGTTGGATTTATAAAGAGCTTCACGTCTATAAAAAGGAAAGCACGCTCAAACCCTAGGAAGGAGGCCCAACAACTAGAATGACAAACGGTGCCTTAAAAAGCACCGAAGACTCACAACGGGGAGGTAGGAAGCGGCTAGGAGATCCATCTCAACGCTCCGGCATTATGGAGAACAACCAAGACACGCATATTGGTTATGACAGAGAGTATCTTCTTTATCCTCTTATTCTATTTTTAGTGTAATGATATTTTCTAAGTTGTCTTATGTTTATTCTTCCTTGTTTATGGAGTAGATACTTCGATTCTAGGATTAGAGAGTAACTTGTGTTTGTGGACATGTTAGTGCAAATAGTCATTTATCTCCTTTGATTTTATTTGCAATTTTGTGTGTTGGGGTTTATGAAGATTGTGTTTTGATTCTAATTCTACCATGCGTAGCCGATACAAAGGGTGACAACCTTTGTATCAAAAACCTAGGAGAATCAAGGATGAGCCTTGCGGTCATCCTACCTCCCATAATCGTAGAAGATAGAATATGATAGGACAGGATATGAAATAAGATCCACCTCTACATAGGAATTGTTAGGATGTCTTGGTACCCAATTACCTATCATAGCAGAAGGGCCAAAGTAGGAGAAATTAACTATAGAAGGGTTGAAAGACCTTAGTGACAGAGGGCTCCCAACGATATCAACCCTCTGAGCTCTGATGATCCGAAAGGTAAACTTGGTTAGGAATAGGTAGCTCTCGATAGAAGCAAAGTTCATCGGGCAATTACATATTGATCCTCCTTCAAGATCATAATTAGAGATCTCAACGCACCTAATGGATATCATGTTCCACGACGCACAAGTGAAACCGAAGTCCTAGAATCCTTTTTGAGAACTTCGAACCAACCTTCCCTTCCTCTGAGTGACACCGTACTAGAGTTAGGACTACCGTCAACCTCACAACCTATACTCTTAGGAGATTTATTCCGAACAACAACATCCACTGGACAGGCGATATTCGAATCTCAGTCTCTATGGGATCGATAATCTTTTATTACTTGACAACACTCATGCACTTGCGAGCATTAAGCGCGCGCTACGAGTCCCATTGAAGATTTGAGAGTCGTGCTCGCATGCTTCAAGTTTGGCATCGTTGTTGGGGATTGTTGATTCAATATCGAATCGAAAGTGGATAGCTTGGATCAGACTTAGGTCAGATTTTCTTTCTTTTTTTATTTCATTACAACTTATTCAGTTTTAGACATTTGCTATTTAAATTCAGTTTAGCTTAATTTTAGTAGTCACATTACATTTTGCTTTAGTTTAGTTCTTAGGTCTTCTTCACTTTGTTCAGGGCGTCAGAGTTATTTTATTTCCTGTTAATAAGTAGTAGATGTACTCCCAATTGCATATATTGGTTCGTTGTATGCATCGACGATTAGGATCGGACAATCTGCTTTTGATAGACCCAGAAATAGAACGAACCTACCATCGTAGGAGAGCTGAGCAAAGAAGCATGGAGGGCCAAGACGCCCCCTTTGGTGAACCTAGGTAGCCAACCTCTACAGGACTACGCATCCCCGAGTGCTAGAGGGTATAGGCCTAGTATAGCTGGACCATCCATCTTAGCTAATAACTTTGAATTAAAACCTGCACTCATACACTTGGTCTAGCAGAGCCAATTCGGAGGAGCTACAACTGAAGACCCGAAACGGCACCTAGAGACGTTTTTAGAGATATGCTCAACATTGAAGTTCAATGGAGTGCCCACCAATGTGATTCGTCTGAGCCTATTCCCATTCTCACTATAGGACAAGGCGAAGACATGGCTACACTCCCTTCCCTCAGGAAGCATCACCACATGGGAGCAGTGTGAGCAACAATTTATGAATAAATTCTTCCCACCAAGTAAGTCTGCTCACATGTGCCATTTGATTACCATCTTCCATCGGAAGGAAGGGGAGTCCCTGTTTGAAGCCTGGGATCGCTACAAAGGGATACTCTATCAATTCCCCCATCATGGTCTAGAGAGGTAGCTGGTAATCCACATATTCTATAATGGGATCACATATGCCACTAAGGTTTCCCTCGATTTTGCTATAGGAGGAGCGTTAATGAATAAGACCATCGAGGAGGTAGAAGAGATTATCTAGGAGATGACCCAGAACCACCACCAATGGGCTTCCGAGCGTAGTCACCCAACACCTCGTATCGATATCCATTGGGTATTCTGGAAGATGTGTCAGTTAAGGTGGGAAATTTTACACTCCCTATGGATTTTGTGGTCATGGAAATGGAGGAGGACCCAAAAATCCCCATAATTCTTGGATGACCATTTTTAGCAATGATCGGAATGGTCATAGACGTCAGGAATCACAAGCTGACCTTGAGAGTGGGAGAAGATAGCTTAGAATTTGAGCTTGCCAGCACAGCAAACTAGGGACTCACGTTGGGTAAGTATGTTATCCCCGCAAGAGTTAAAGTAGAAAGTAAAGATAGAGATTCTAAGATGGATGAATGGAAGTTCACAGAACCATTGGAGCCGAGCTGAAGCGGGGGAGTATGGTCGAGCTAAAATACCTTAAATAAAGTGCTTCTTGAGAGACAACCCAAGTTTAATTTTATCACATTCATGTGTATAATTTAGACTTTACTTTATGGACATTAACGTCTTTGCAAATAGTTTAGGGTCAAAGAGATCAACGAGAAGCACAGGTGGTCGTGTGGATTCCACACAGTTGTGTCGTGTGTCTTTAAAAGGAAAAGCACCATGTGCTTTGCCCCAAATCCATCGTGTGCTTCAACCCCTCTCACCCCCTACCCATCACTCTCCCACAAGTCCTCATATGTATAGGAGTCCCCCTAGTCCACACTGAGAGCCTACACCTGCACCTCCTTTTTCTACTTTTGAGTAAGATGCAGGTACATCTGCCCATGATTTTTTTGAGTTTTGATCGTGCCTCGACGACATATATGCCGAGCAGCAGACATAGAGATAGCGATGGGAGGAGAAGAGCACCTACCCGCAGACAGAGTTTCAGGGCCTACGGGAGCACTTCTAGCGAGCCGAGGAGTTCTACGGCGAGGCTCGTGTCTATTTCCAAGAGGAGGCTACCTACCACTAGGTGTTTTGGAAGCACATGCATGCCATGCAAGCACAGTGAGCCAGGGCAAAGCTGCCGCTGCATCTACTATTTTCCAGATCGACCACATATACATATGGCATCAATGGCTAAACACCAGATTTTCCCAAGAGCCCGACATGCCAAAACTACCAGACTTCCCACCTTGACAGCCATATTAGTTGTACTATTTTCCTTAAGTCAGGGGGAAGCTTCGAATTTTGATATGTCTTTCTTCTAGCAGTAGTTTCTTTCTTGAAATTTATGGTTTAGTTTTAGTTTGCATTCATTTATTCATGCATATAGTATTTAGTTTCCTTTCCGCAATTAGTTTTTGCCATCTTTAAGCTGCCTCAGTAATATTTTTTAGAATCTCTTCATGAATTGCTTCCATAGATAGTTTAACTTCATTTATCTTTTGGTATTTTATTTTTAGTTGTTTTAATGAATGTTCTAGACTTGCACTGGTTAGCTTTTATCTTTCACTCACACTTGACGAAAATTCCAGAAGGGATAATCTATTATATACATAGTTATGGTTCATCCCAGTAGTTTAATACTTTGGAATCCATAGGTGACTATAGATTTAGCATTTTAGTTACTGGAGATGCTTGGATTGTGTAAGCTCATTTGGAAAAAAAATCAAAATACCAGTGAGCTAGAGAGGAACAAAGTTCCTTGAGAAAAAAATATAAATATAAATAAATAAAAATATAGAAAAAAAAAGAGTTAAAAATAGTTGTCTTGGATGGAAATGGCTAGGTACCCCTTTGAGACCGAGTTAAGTTACTAAGAAACACCTACCAATTTCTCTCAATATCAAGAACGGCTTTGAAACTTTGTGCTAGATCTAGGGAATGACCCTCGCTTAGGGCAGGTAAGTGCCTAAAAGATGGAGACCTTAGGAAAGTTTTAGGATGATGACTTGACTCACTGTGGAACGAGTATCCCTTAGGAAAATTCGCTTAGCACATGCACAAAAAGCTAACTTAGTGAACTTTTAGAACATATCTATTTTTCTTTGATTGAAAATATCATTTGATAAATCCAGTTAGCATGCTAAGTATGGAACAATACTTTTTAAAATTTCATGGCACTGAGGTTTTCTTGAGGACAAGCAAAGATCTAAGTCTGGGAAAATTGATGTGAGCAAAATTTATAGGGTTTTAGGAGTAGTTTTAGTACATATTTCATTACAATTTATACTTGTTTCATGCATATTCTACTTTGTTTTTCATGCATTTTCTATTTTCTGATTTAGAGATTTGCTCTTGTTGCTTTTGTGTGAAGGACGACATTTTATAGGTGAAATGACATACTTTTGGGGCAAAAGGAAGACATTCATTGGGTGGAACAGAGGCGGACACAGTCGATCGTGTGGATTCCACACGGCTGTGTCCAAACCTCTGAGGCCAGCCACCCCAGTGCTCCACATGGTCGGTCGTGTGGATCCCACATCGTGTGGCTCTGGGAAATTTTGACGCGACTAGGGTTTTTGTGGGATTTATGAAGAGTCGGCTTCACCTTTATAAAAAGGAAGGCACGCCTAAATCCTAGGGAGGATGCCCGACGGCTAGAACGAAAAATGGTGCCCTAAAAAGCACCGGAGACTCGCAATGGGAAAGAGGGAAGTGTCTAGGAGATCCATCCCGATGCTCCGACATTGTGGAGAACAACCAAGACACGCATATTGGTTAGGACAGAGAGTATCTTCTTTATCCTCTTGTTCTATTTTCAGTGTAATGATATTTTCTAAGTTGTCTTGTGTTTATTCTTCCTTGTTTATGGAGTAGATACTTCGATTCTAGGATTAGGGAGTAACTTGTGTTTATGGATATGTTAGTGAAAATAGTAATTTATCTCTTTTGATTCTATTTGCAGTTTTGTGTGTTGAGATTTATGAAGATTATGTTTTGATTCTAATTCTACCATGCATAGCCGATACAAAGGGTGATAACTTTCATATCAAAAACCTAGGAGAATCAAGGATGAGCCTTATGGTCATCATACCTCCCGTAGTTGTAGAAGATAGAATATGATAGGACAGGATATGAAATAAGATCCACCTCTACATAGAGATTGTCAGGATGTCTTGGTACCCAATTACCTATCTTAGCAGAAGGGCCAAAGTAGGAGAAATTAACTCTAGAAGGGTTGAGGGACCTTAGTGACAGAGGGCTCCTAACAGTATAAACCCCATGAGCTATGATGATCCAAAAGGTATACTTGGTTAGGAATAGGTTGCTCCCGGTAGAAGCAAAGTTCATTGAGCAATTACATATTGATCCTCCCTCAAGATCATAATTAGAGATCTCAATGCACCAAATGGATAGCATGTTCCATGTTGCACAAGTGAAATCGAAGTCCTAGAATCCTTTTTGAGAACTTCGAACCAACCTTCCCTTCCTCTGAGTGAAACCGTACTAGAGTTAGGACTACCGTCAACCTCGCAACCTATACCCTTAGGAGATTTATTCTGAACAATAACATCCACTGGATAGACAGTATTCGAATCCCACTCTCTGTGGAATCAATAATATTTTATTACTTGACGACACCCGTTCTCTTGCAGGCGTTGAGCGCGAGCGCGCGCTACAAGTCCCTAACGAGTCCCGTCGGAGATTTGAGAGTCATGCTCGTGTGCATCACCTTTCGGCCAGTGTCTGCCACCATGACCTGTGCCGCCGTTCCACTGCACGCATACCCTTGCCTAGCTTCCCACGTGTACACATCCCCTGCCTACCTCTACGGTCGTCGCTGCCACCGCCGACCGCCTTCCAGCCAGCCTTCGCCGCCGCGACCTGCCCACACCGCAGAAACATTCCATTGCGTTTTGCTCTTCACTACAGTCGTTGTTGCTGCCAACCTCGACGGTGTTATTTCGGTGTTACCGGTCTCACCTCCGGACAGTGTCGACCTCACTAGTCGATCACCATCGGAGTCGCAGTTGGAGTCACGACAGCTGTGCGAGCCGCTGTCAACCCACGGTCACTGTGCCACCACCGCGCCATTTCCACCTTGAAACTATCAGCGTGCGCTCACAAGGTCACCTTTGTCATCGTAGCTATTTTCCTATGCTGCCAGGAACCCCATCGTCGTCTCCCGCTCAATTGTGATCGAAATCTAACGATAGCCAATTAAACCGTAAATAAGAAAAATGTCTTCTACTTTAATTAATTAAGTTAATTGATATAGTTTGGTAAATTAAAAAGCTGTAAGATTTTATTAATGAACTTAGGTCGTTAATCTATTTCATTAAGTTGACCAATCCATTTTTAATTGATTAAGTAGCTTAGGTTAATTAATCAAAGTTTTAGTTCAATTGATTTAGTTGGGCTAGAATAATTGAATGGAGATTTTTTTTGGATTAATTAAGGTTGGAAAGGATTAATAAGTTAGTTAAAATATTGGCAATTAAATTGACAAGGACACTTTCAACTGATTATATAATAAATTTATAAACTAATTGATAGTTGAGTTAACGATGGTTTAATTATAACATAGTTGGGAGCTGAAGCACATCCTTGGATTTAGAGATAGTTAGGACGCGTCACAGTCAAAGGTTGGTGGTTCCTTCTTTGACCTCTTTAGATTTTAGTGCATGATTATTTTGGCTACGTTGATTACTTAGGTTATATTATCTTTCTACTATATGTTCTTTCTAGTATTATGTTGACGTTATATTTGCTTGACCTGTTTATATTCTATTTAGATTTTGGCTATTCGATTTTCATTAGTATGTGAATGCTTATGATATTGTTTAATGGATAGTATTATTATATGTGCTCATTTATTTATTTACTGCTTTGGTCGATACCATGATTGAACTAGTATAAATAGTATAATTTAGGCTTAACCACCTCGACATGCTTATTAGTAGATTGATGATCTTTGTCGACCTTGATAGGCGTTTCATGCTTGATGTGTTGGATACTCCTAGGCTTAACAACCTAGGATAATCGACTGCTTGCGAGACCCATTCATGGTAGCATGTTATTGCGTGTAGGCGATAGCTAGATAGTTATACACTCTGTCTGCCCACGAGATCCGTTCATAGTAGTATGTCATTGCTCGTAGACATTGAGTTTTTATATTGCCTGTCTGCCCACGAGACCCATTCGTGGTAGCATGTAATTGCGCGCAAATAGTGCTATGGGTATTGCCTATTTGCCCACGAGTCCCATTCATAGTAGCATGTTGTTGCCCATAGATAGTGCCCTTTGTATTACCTTGAGAGCCCCGAGGCTTTGTCGTGATATCTTGATGTGCAATTCTTATAAGTGCATTTATATATGGATGACCAGGTTAGTTGCATATTGATATTGGTACTCTGAGGTTTGGGTTACTTAGGTTATTTTTCTTTGACCTCCATTATGTTTATATTATCATGCACTATCTTTCTATATATCCGATGAGTGATTTATACTCACTCTCTTTTTTTTTTTGGCCTCTAGATTAGCAGATAGAGGACATGTCATACTGACCTACCTTCACATCATTTAGAGAGTCCATTGTTGTGATGGTCCCACTGCATCGTCGAGATGTCGATTTACTTTCTTTGTTGTCATCGCATTTTGTTTACGTATTTTGGATTTCGTCGCAATTTGATTTGGATGTTATAGACCTATTTTACTTTCACTGAGTTATATTTTAGTCATGCATGTATGCAGTTGATAAAATAATTATATTTTATATTTTGATTATTTCAATGTTTTTACCATATCTGGTTCTAGTAATGTGTTTCGGAATATTGTCATTAAGGGGCTCCTCTATTATTTGGATGATGAATATATCCCCGGGGTGTGACAATTTTATTGGTATCAGAGCTTAGGTTTGCGATTTTGATTTGTGGGTTTGGTAATTCGAGATTTTCTTTTCTTTGTTTTTGGAGTTTTGTGTTTTGGGACCAAGCAAACTGAAGGACATCTCTGAGCTATAGGAAAAGTTGTCTTTAATGGTCATTGTACTTTCCTTGAGTAATAGGAAGTCATCACTATGTTCTTTTGTTAGGCACTTACCTATTTAATCATAACAGATGTCACCTAATGAGACTGCCCCTACTCATGGTCGTGGACGAGATCGACCTCGGAAGCGACTTGGTGATGCTGCGGAACCTACCCCCGAGGTTGAAAATATAGACTCTTCGGAGGCGTTGACTAAGGTCCAGTCGAAAGGAAAGGGTCAGATCCGCCAGCCACCTGTTGGAGGTCAAGGAGTAAACCCTCAGAGAGCCCCGATCCCTACCATCACCACTTGGGTCATGGACAAGGCACGTATACCTACATTGGCTAAAATGATGAAGGATCATTTTACCTTATTTCAAGGGGATACCGATCCATGGATTGCTCGTGCGTGGATGGACAATCTAGAAGACTCATTTGGATATATCACCTGCATGGATGTAGAAAAGGTGGAGCTTGTTGTGTATCACTTACGAGGTCAGGCCCTCACTTGGTGGAAAATGCAGCGGATGATTTTGGAGGGACAGAGCATCACTTGGAGACAATTCTGAGAGGCCTTTGAGAGATAGTATTTTCCTGCCTCTTCCTGTATGGGGTGTCATCAAGAGTTCCTAAAACTTAAATAAGGCAATCAAAGCGTCATGGAGTATAATACAGAGTTTAGTCGACTTGCGGAATTTTGCCCCCACCTGGTGACACAGGACTATGATGGGATGCTCCAGTTCATCCAAGGTCTTACAGCCTACATTTGGATTAGGATGTTTGAATCCTCCATTAGTACTTAGCGAGAAGCTTTAGATTGGGCCATGTTGATTGAGATGACCCAATAGTAGGTATCATGGGAGAAAGAGTCAGAGAGACAAATATCGCAGATAAAACCTCAGATGTAAAACCAGTAGAATGGCAACCAAAAAGCATAGAACCAGACCCAAGGGTCACAATCCAGTACGGGAGGGGCCTCTCAATCACAGAAGTCAGCTCGAACATCCTCCAAGTCCACCCAGCAAAAGCGATCATATAATGCTAGTTCAGTGAGGTGTTATCAATGTGGATCATGAATTCATACAAAGCGATAGTCTCCTTTGGATCAACTGATATGTTTCTATTGCAAACTACAATGACACATTAGCAGGGAGGTGCACCTTGAAAGCCCAAATAGACCCCACTGATGCCTCAACTCAGAAGGGACCTTCCATACAACATCTATCACAAAGGGGATCACAGAAGTTATAAACACCACGTCAGCAGCGAGCCGTACATCCTCAGACATAGTTGTACCATGTGCAATCCCTGGAGCACTCAACGACACCCTTACTCACACAACATCCACTGTTGTCCTCCCAGTATTACCCCGCGTACCCACCATGACAATTCCTACCACCTCCACCACAACCTTACCTACTGCCTCCACCACAGTCGGCTCAGACTCCCCCCAGTCAACCTCAACCAGAGTCAAATTCGATGATCATCCCTCGCAGAACACAATCAGGACCTAAAATGGGGCAAATATATGCCATGATGTGAGAGGAGGCACAACGAGCAAGTGGATCTATTATACGAGGTATCATTTCAGTTTATACTATTTCAGTTAATATATTGATAGATACTGGTAGTTCACATTCTTTTATATCTTGAGAATTTTTGAGAAAAATTAGAAGAATTTCAGTACCTTAGGGGAGATTCTGACATCCAATCAGGAAGTTAAAGGTTGCCCCTTAGATTTTGGTGGACATATCCTAACAGTGGACTTGCAAGTGCTAGAAATGGTGGAATTTGACATCATCCTAGGCATGGACTGGTTGGGTACATCTCATGCTATAGTTGATTGTCAAACAAGGATGGTAACCTTTCGACCCCCGAACCAACCACCTTGGGAATTTGTCAGGGCAAAGGAAGAGAGAGTATCCATCATTTCCACCCTACAAGCCCAACAACTCTTGGCTCGTGGTTACAAAGGATATTTATTGTCCTTGATCAGATCTAGTGTGAATGACATTGTATTCCTTCTAGAAGTCCACACAATTCAAGAATACTCTGATGTATTTCCTGATGAATTACCTAGTCTGCCACCTCAAAGATAAGTGGAGTTTGAGATTGAGGTATTTCCAAGAACACCTCTAATCTCAAAGGCCCCCTACCGTATGACACCAAAGGAACTAGAGTAATTAAAGTTGCAACTCCAGGAGATGTTAGATCGGGGATTCATTCGACCGAGCATTTATCCTTGAGGAGCCCCTGTGCTTTTTGTCAAGAAGAAGGACGGATCATTGAGGTTGTGCATTGACTATAGAAAGATGAATGCGGTAACAATCAAGAATAACTACCCATTACCATGGATAGAAGATCTATTTGACCAGCTTAAGGGTACTTATGTATATTCAAAAATTGACTTAAGGTCAGGCTATCATCAGCTAAGAGTCAGAGACTCTGACATACAAAAGACAACCTTTCGCACATAATATAGACACTATGAGTTCTTGGTCATGCCTTTTGGTCTCACCAATGCTCTCGTTGCCTTCATGGATTTGATGAACCGAGTATTTTTGGACTATCTGGATTGATTTGTCATTGTTTTTATAGATAACATTTTGGTTTATTCAAAGTCAAAAAATGAGAATGAGCGACATCTTCATATAGTTTTGGAAACGCTTCGAAAAGAGCGCCTATACGCAAAGTTCAACAAGTGTGCATTTTTGCTACCATTGGTATGATTTCTCGGACATGTGGTTTCTAGTGAAGGAGTTTTAGTAGACCCTCAAAAGGTAGCAGCAATCACCAACTGGAGACAACCTAAGACCATATAGGAGATTCAAAGTTTTCTTGGACTAGCAGGTTATTACAGAATGTTTGTGGAAGGATTCTCCAAGATTGCAATACCATTGACTCGATTGACCCGGAAAAGGGGTGAAGTTCATATAGACAGAGGCTTGTGAGTCAAGCTTCCAAGAGCTTAAACAGAAGTTAGTATGTGCTTCGGTGTTGGTGATCCCTTCTGGCAAAGAAGGCTTTGTCATTTATACAGATGCATCTATTCAGGGACTAGGAGTCGTGTTGATGTAGTTTGATCGGGTGGTATCCTATGCTTCTCACCAATTAAAAGTCCACGAGAAGAATTATCCTGTACATGACCTAGAACTAGCAGCCATCATCTTTGCTCTTAAGTTGTGGAGGCGTTACTTGTACGGAATCACATTTGAGATTTTTACTGACCATAAAAGCCTTAAGTACTTGTTCATGTAGAAGGAGTTAAATCTCAGGCAACGAAGATGGATGGAGTATTTAAAGGACTATAAATGCACTATAAATTATCACCCAAGAAAAGCTAATGTGGTAGCCAATGCATTGAGCAAGAAATCTCAAGGAGTTTTGGCTAGTCACAGAGTAGAAATTATGGACGACATCCAACAATTTTCTGACTTGGACTTAATAGAAGAAGGATGGACGAAACAAGGGATCTTAGTATCCATGGTCGCTCAGTCACCCTTAGTCGAACGAATCAAGGAAGCTCAAGCTAATGACCAACACCTCAAATTCCTAAGTAGTGAGCTAACTTCAGGATCCCGACCAGATTTTTCCCATGATGAGGATGGAACACTCCGATTTTGAGGAAGACTATGTGTTCCAAAATCACATCAAGTTAAAGAGAACCTACTACAGGAAGCACATCGATCTCAATTCACCATTCATTCAGGTGGTACTCGCATGTATCAAGACTTAAAACACTTTTATTGGTGGAAGGGTATGAAGAGAGACATTGTAGACTTTGTCGCCCGGTGCCTAGTATGTCAACAAGTCAAAGTGGAACATCAAAGACCAGCAGGACTACTTCAAAGAATACCTATACTGTTAGGGAAATCAACCCAAGCATGGTTTAAGGTTTTGATGTGTGTGACAAAGTTTTAAGTTAGGATGTTTATGTGATTTGATATGTGTGTTGAAGTCGTGCAGGACTTAGTAATTCACACATGTGTTGGCTTGACGAAAGCATTGGTGAGTTCACCATCTCATAGCTTGGGTCTTTGAGTCGGTGAAGGATGACATTGCAAAGCCATGCACTTGGTGCATCTGAGGGACCGTCGGACGAGCAACATTGGAGTGAAGCCAAGGAAGTAGACTTCAGAGCGAGATGCGAAGGATGACATTGTGAAGTCGTGTGCTTGGTGCATCCGAGGGACGTGGCCGGATGAAGAGAACTTCGACGAGGGACTTCAAGGGAGATGAGAGAATGAGCAAAGTGTAACGTAGCTTATAGGTGACCTTGGCCGAATGACTAAGTCAAGAGTCAGATGCTCAACCGAGTGGGTTGAGGTTTACCCGACAAGTCGGATGCTCAAACTAGGGTTTGAGGTTTTACCCGACGTATGGTTAAGTCGGACGCTCAAACATTAGTTTGAGATTTTACCCGACGAATAGGAGTGTCGGATGCTCAACCGAGTGGGTTGAGGTTTTACCCGACCGTCAAATGCTCAAACAAGCCATTTGTTTGAGGTTTACCTGACATCAGTCGACTACCAAGTATTGGCAGTCGAACTACTCCAAGTTGAATTGAGTTCGACTGGTGTTCGACTGAATTGGCCAACCAACAGTCAATTTCCGGAAGTGGTAGTCGACTTTCGAAAATCATCACGGCACAGAATGCTTCGTAGCCGACTGTTCAGTCGACTATAGGGTCTGTTAGTAATATATGAGAGATGTCCTAAGGCAATCGCCATATGTATGAACCATTTATATGATAAATGAAGATTCACTATTTGAGTATACATGTTTTATATATTTGATTGGATCTTAAACTCATTTACTGAATGCCCACGATACGATTCACAACATGAGAGAATTTGTGATTGGATCACAACTAGTGAGTATCTCTACATGTGTAATTGTGATGTATCGGAATTATCCCTAGTCGATGAATTGATGGATTTGGACACCATCAATTCTGTCGAGACTAGCACGAGGTATACTCCTTGGTGTATCCAAGCAGCTGATTCTCACTGGCTGGAGACATAGTGATGTCCGGAGTTAATTGTGGATGCTAGTTATGGTAACTAGTTCATTGGAGTGACCAGCCGTAAGACTTCATATGGTTCTCTGCATATATAGATATGTCAATGAAGTTCTTACTGTGGCTTAAGTTTGATGTTCCTTTGACTTGCGGTATTCAAGTCATCTTGATCATGGAGACTTATGCTTTGACATCTTAAGCAAACATCTCCGAGGAGATGTGGACCCGGGATGATTGGGTATAAGTCGAAGTGATCGAAGGTGTTTGAATAGCCTATAAAGGATTCACCACTCCTTGCGAGGAGATGTATACCCATGGCCTCTCGTCAGATTGTTACTAAAGTCTTTGGCCAAAGCATTACATGTTTAGAGTAAGGTACTCTTCGATACATGTGGAGTAACTAGAATCCGTAGGATGAGGAAATAATACTTGGGCTAGGTGTGACGTAGTCAGCCTAGTGGGGACTGACACAATAGACCATGTCCTGAACCAAGTGGGTATAAGATGAGTGAAGGGAATGGGGCACGAATCATTCGAGCTACTGAAGGGTTTCAGAAATTGGGGATCATGATGTACTACTAGGTGCCACTCATGATCGTTCTATAATTAATGGTTAATTATAGACGGCCAACATAAACCGAGAACCTATTTGGTCACACGCACAACGAGTGTAATCCAAAGGATTTAAAACGAGCTTGAGAATGGGATTCTCAGACCGAGAGAAACTATGTTTGGTTGGACCAAACATAAAGCGAGCATGAAATTGTTTCAGTCGCAACGGAAGCGTGGATGGGCCGTGTCTTATGAAGATATAATGGATGGACCAAAATGGTTTGGTTCTAATCCAATGGATGAGAATAAACCAAAGGGTTTGGTTTATTTTAAACGAATGAACCAAAAGTTGGTTCGGTTCGTTTTAACTTAAAATAAACCATCATGGTTTGGTTTATTTTAACTTATCCTAATGGAGCGGGTTAACGGGCCTAATGGTTATGATCCAATAACCATTAAGAGAAGTAGTTCTCTATAAAAGAGGGCTTAAGGGATAATTAAAACCTAATCCAAACCCTAGCCCCCTTGAGTTGCCGCCCACCTCCACCTTGGAGTTAATTGGCGCCAACCCTAAAGTTGCCGCCGCCCAGCTTGTGTGCAGCCGTCCAAGTCTTTGCCGGCGTCCAAGCTTCAGCCGGAGAACCTCCGGCGACCCTCCGGCGATCTCCTTTGGGTTCGGTGATAAGGTGAGCTTCCATCTTTCCTTAGCGGCCTCTATTCCTCCACCAAAAGCTGTCAGTTTTCTGGACAGCTTGTTTCTTTGTTGTCGGGCATCGTTTGGGCGGCGGTTAGTGCTCCGACAGCGGCTAACTTACCGGGGATTTGATCTCCGGTAATCCTCTGAGGTGGGGGACGAAGGATTCGTCAAACGGTTGACGAATACCTCTCCGGAGAAGCGAGTTTTGAGAACTCATTTTAGGATCCGAATTTGGATTCGGATCGTGATCATCTCTCGATCACGTCGTCTTCAACACGAGGCTAGTAACCCGTACGAAGACGAAGCTCGTGACTTAGCGAAGTCATCCCGAGGAGCTCGGCGTGGATACGGATAGAGACGATTCTTACGAGGATCGTTCCGGTTGATGCCGTTCCCGCTACACGTCATACGAAAGGTATAACGTAGATAAATTTCTTTTATTGCAAATTTTAATTTACGGTTATGTCTACACTTGTTGTAATATGCATGCGTGTGTTGTGTGTGTTGTAATAAATATAGATTTATTATTTTTAATTGCTTCCATTTGTGCTCATGTTTACGAAACATGATCGAACACACTGCACCTTGTGGTCTAGGAAACCAGCGATGGTATCAGAGCCCAGGTTGTGTTTCGACATAATCGTAAAAATGGTTTTGCGATAGTCATAATGTATTTCTGGAAATTTTCTAAAATTTGGAAATTTAGAAGTATTTATGGAAATTTTTCAATTTTGGAAAGTCTAGAAGTATTTATGGAAATCTTCCACTTTTGGAAAGTTGGAAGTATTTATGGAAATTGATATTTTCCATAAATAAAATATTTGATTAGATTCTAGAAATTTGTTTCTTAATTTAATCATGATTTGATTTGGGAAATCAAATCTTAAAATATTTTATTTCCATAAGTAGTTTTAATGATTTAGGAAATTTGTTTCCTAAATAGATTTTCCTTAATCAAATAATTCCATGAATAAAATATGTGATTAGATTTGGAAATTTGTTTCCTAATTTAATTATGATTTGATTTGGAGAATCAAATCTTAAACATATTTTATTTCCATAAATAGTTATGACATATAAGGAAATTATATACATGACATAATTGTATGCCATGTAATTGCATTAGATGCATAACATTATGCCATGCGTGTCGTGACATGTAGATGTATGCCATGTATGCCATGCCATGTAGATAATAGTTATTTGCATGCAAAGAGGATGAGACATAAAAACCCTTAATCAATATTAAAGCCTACACCTTCCATTAATATGGTTAGAACCAGAGTTCTGTTTCTTGTTTGGGTTGTTGGACTCTCTCCAAGCCCGGATCGAACCTGAATATGTTAAAACCATGGAATAGTTTAATACTAATATGGTAAGAGTCAGAGGTCAATCGTTAGCTTTGGTTGTTGGACTCTCTCCAAGCTGGGCTAATTGGTTGAATGCGCTCTAACCATATTAAAACTATGTCACGATTAATGGGTTGGCTTTAACCTGGAGCATCGGCTTGTTGGACTCTCTCCAAGGTCGATGTAAAGGGAGGTGAAGTTGGGTGCTATGCATATGATGCATACTTGTTAATGTGTTAACAACCCGATGTATGTGTGAACATTCAATTAGTTGATAGCACATTGTGATAGTTGCATATACGGGATATGCAATCGGTATAGATGATACCTACCGTCGTAGTTATGAATGACTTGTTGGACTCTCTCCAAGGTTGTTCATAACTATGATGGATATCAGCCCATTCGGAGATGGACCTACAATCTCCTGAAGTGATTTTGGGGTTTTTGAAATTCGAAAAATGAATGGGATTTATAAATGTATATTGATGCATTTTAAAATCATTTTCTCATATATGCTCGTTTTGTATTTCTAGGTCAATAAATTGATCATGACGTCTTTGAATTTGCGCACTATTTTGGATTCGAACAAACTGACTGGGCCTAACTTCCTGGACTGGCTTAGAAACCTGAGAATTGTTCTCAAGGCGAAAAAGCTTGCATATGTCCTTGAAGAGCCTCTACGATGCAAACCTGCACCAAATGTTGGTCTATCAGAAGCATGTGGCAGATTCTGAGCTGGCGAGTTGCATCATGCTAGCGGCGATGGTACCTGAGCTGCAAAAGCAGCATGAGCATATGGATGCTAATACTATGGTCTTCCATCTTCATGAGTTGTTCGATGAGCAAGCGAGATCCGAAAGGTTCGAGGTCTCTAGGCTCCTCTTCACCACGAAGATGCAAGAAGGTTCATCTGTAGTGCAGTTTGTGCTAAAGATGAACGGGTACATCGAGCGGCTAGCTACCCTCGGTTTTGTGATGGATCATGAGTTAAGTATTGACTTAATTCTGCATTGTTTGCCCAAGAGTTTCTCGCAATTTGTGATGAACTATCGGATGAACAAATTGGAATCCACCATTCCCGAGCTCCTCAATATGCTGAAGACTGTGGAGCCTTCTGTAAAGCATGAAGAGAAGGCGGTTCTGTTAGTTGATTCCTCAAAGAAAGGTTCTAAGAGGAAGGCAAAAGAACAGAAGAAAGGAAAGAACAAAAAGGCAAAGAAGGCGTAACCAGCGCAAAAGGGCATTTGCCATCACTGTGGCAAGGAAGGCCACTGGCGAAGAAACTGCAAGATTTATCTTGAGTCCATGAAGAAGAAGAAGGCATCCGATGCCCCATCCTCTTCAGGTATCTTCGTTATTGATTGTCATTCTATTTCCTTAGACACTTGGGTATTGGATACTGGGTGTAGCTCACATATATATAATGACATACAGGGGCTAAGGAATAGAAGAAGACTTGTCAGAGGGGAGTCAAATTTGCGAGTTGGCAATGGAGCAAGGGTTGCTGCGGTCGCCATCGGAACTTATTTGCTGAAGCTCCCTAGTGGACTAGTCTTGGAACTAGACAATTGCTATTATGTTCCTTCTCTAATAAAGAACATTGTTTCTATTTCCTGCTTAAATAGAAATGGTTTCCATTTGACGTTTAGTAACAATTGTTGTTATATAACTTTGAATGGCATACTTTATGGAACTGGAACTTTGAGTAATGGCATTTATACGTTGGACGTATCCAGTGACATTTTCAATATCGAAGCGAGCAACACGCGTGCTCGAAAGGATAATCACATAGACTCCTATATGTGGCATTGTCGTCTTGGCCATATAAGCAAGAAATGCATGTCCGAATTACACCGATGTGGAATTCTGGAATCGTTTGAATTGGATTCATACGATACATGCGAATCATGCTTAAAAGGCAAGATGACTAAGTTACCTTTTACTGGAAAAGGTGAACGAGTGGGAGAGTTACTAGGTCTAGTACATACTGATGTATGTGGACCTATGTCAACTCAAGCTTTAGGAGCCTATAGCTACTTCATTACCTTCACCGATGATCACTCACGGTTTGGGTATGTGTCCTTGATGAAACACAAGTCTGAAGCCTTTGAAAGGTTCAAAGAATTCAGAAATGAAGTAGAGAAACAACATGACAAGAGTATTAAAATACTTCGATCGGATCGAGGTGGTGAATACTTAAGTCAAGAGTTTCTTGATTATCTAAGAGACAATGGTATATTGTCTCAATGGACTCCGCCCTATAAACCACAGCATAATGGTGTATCTGAGAGGCGTAACCGGACCTTGTTGGACATGGTCAGGTCAATGATGAATCATGCAACTCTTCCCAAGTCCTTTTGAGGCACTATGCATAACATTTACTTTGTTAAATGTAATGCCTACCAAGGTAGTCTCAACTACTCCATATGAGATATGGAATAGTAAGAAACCTCATGTATCTTACTTGAAGATATGGGGTTGTCTCGCTTATGTGAAGCAGATGTATCGCATAAATTGGATGCTAAGTCGATAAATGTCTATTTATTGGATACCCTAAGGAAACAAGGGGTTACTAATTCTATCATCTGTGGAACAAAAGGTGTTTGTTTCAAGGCATGCTGTTTCTAGAGAAAGAGTTTCTCTTGCAAGAAAACGTGGGAGTGTCGTCGCCGAGCTTGAGGAGGCTCGAGAGACTCAAATAGACATTGATGAGATACTCGGTGAAACACAAATGACAACTAATAGTGATGAGTAATCTACCGGACCTTATTGTAACACCACATCTTCGTAGATCCGGTAGAACACACAATATTCCCGAGAGATATGGATTTCGTAAGTGAATCGAACGACGTGTTACTCATTGATGATGAGGAGCCTACAGTTATGAAGAAGTGCCGACAAGTTCGAAAGGGATAAGTGGCTTGGTTCCATGAAGTCGAAATGGATTCCATGTACAAAAACCAAGTTTGGAACTTGGTTGACCCACCAAGGCATAAAGCCTATAGGGTGCAAGTGGGTTTTCAAGAAGAAAACCGACATGGATGGTAATGTGATTACCTATAAGGCTAGATTGGTGGCGAAAGGATATCGCCAAAAGCAAGGTGTTGATTATGGCGAAACCTATTCGCTGTAGCTATGCTTAAATCCATTCGGATGCTCCCGCCATAGCGGCTCATTATGATTATGAGATATGGCGGATGGATGTGAAAACAACTTTCCTTAATGGAAACCCGCCGAGGACGTGTATATGATACAGCCTGAGGGTTTCACATCGGTTGATAAAACCAAGGTATGCAAATTGCGACGGTCCATTTATGGATTGAAGCAAGCATCCAGGAGCTGGAATATCCGTTTTGATGAGACGATCAAAAAGTTTGATTTCTTGCAAAATCCAGACGAACCTTGTGTGTACAAGAAGGTTAGTGGGAGTGCAGTCGTGTTCCTAGTATTGTATGTCGATGACATATTACTTATAGGAAACGATGTGTCAATCTTCTGATCGATTAAGGTTTGGTTATCCAAGACATTCTCCATGAAAGACCTGGGAGAAGCAACCTACATCCTTGGGATTAAGATCTATAGAGATAGATCGAAACGGTTGCTTGGTCTTTCGCAGTCTACATATATAGACCGAGTGCTAAAGAGGTTTAGCATGTCGGGATCCAAGAAAGGTTATCTACCCATCAGGCATGGGGTACACCTTTCGAAGTCTATGTGTCCGCGCACAGAAAACGAGAGGATTTGCATGAGTAAGATTCCCTATGCATCCGCAATAGGATCTATCATGTATGCTATGTTATGTACGAGGCCCGATGTATCGTATGCTCTGAGTGTCACGGCGGATACGATCCCGATCCAGAATGGATCATTGGCGTATTAAGATGATCCTTAAGTACTTGAGAAGAACTAAGGATGTGTTCCTAATATATGGAGAAGGGACATGGTGATCTGCGGGTATACGGATGCGGCTTCAGACAGACAAGGATGATTCCGTGTCTCGGCTGGATCGTGTTCACCTTGAATGGGGTGCGATGAGTTGGAAAAGTTCCAAACAAGAGATCAGAGCGGATTCTACCACTGAGGCAGAATACATTGCAGCTTCGGAAGCAGCAAAGGAAGCGGTTTGGATCAAGAAGTTCGTTCATGAACTTGGTGTGATTCCGGCCATTGTTGAAGCAATACCGGTCTACTACAGCAACAATGGAGCAATTGCACAGGCGAAAGAGCCAAGGTCTCATCAACGATCCAAACATGTGCTTCGCCGCTATCATCTTATCAGAGAGATCATCAGTAGGAACGAAATACAAATCGAGAAAATTCCCATTGAAAGGAACTTAGCGGATCCCTTGACTAAGGCATTACCTCAAAATAAGTTTGAGGGTCATGTTCGAGCTTATGGTATTGGATACCGTAGCGATTGGCATTAGGCCAAGTGGGAGTCTGCTAGTAATATATGAGAGATGTCCTAAGGTAATCGCCTTATGTATGAACCATTTATATGATAAATGAAGATTCACTATTTGAGTATACATGTTTTATGTATTTGATTGGATCTTAAACTCATTTACTGAATGCCCACGATACAATTCACAGCATGAGAAAATTTGTGATTGGATCACAACTAGTGAGTATCTCTACATGTGTAATTGTGATGTATCGGAATTATCCCTAGTCGATGAATTGATGGATTTGGACACCATCAATTCTGTCGAGACTAGCACGAGGTATACTCCTTGGTGTATCCAAGCAGCTGATTCTCACTGGCTGGAGACATAGTGATGTCCGGAGTTAATCGTGGATGCTAGTTATGGTAACTAGTTCATTGGAGTGACCAGCCGTAAGACTTCATATGGTTCTCTACATATATAGATATGTCAATGAAGTTCTTACTGTGGCTTAAGTGCGATGTTCCTTTGACTTGCGGTATTCAAGTCATCTTGATCATGGAGACTTATGCTTTGACATCTTAAGCAAACATCTCCGAGGAGATGTGGACCCGGGATGATTGGGTATAAGTCGAAGTGATCGAAGGTGTTTGAATAGCCTATAAAGGATTCACCACTCCTTGCGAGGAGATGTATACCCATGGCCTCTTGTCGGATTGTTACTAAAGTCTTTGGCCAAAGCATTACATGTTTAGAGTAAGGTACTCTTCAATACATGTGGAGTAACTAGAATCATTAGGACGAGGAAATAATACTTGGGCTAGGTGTGACGTAGTCAGCCTAGTGGGGACTGACACAATAGACCATGTCCTGAACCAAGTGGGTATAAGATGAGTGAAGGGAATGGGGCACGATTCATTCGAGCTCGAAGGGTTTGAAATAGTTCGGATCAATGTTGATCTTTTCGGTTAATTGGGGATCATGATGTACTACTAGGTGCCACTCATGATCGTTCTATAATTAATGGTTAATTATAGACGGCCAACATAAACCGAGAACCTATTTGGTCACACGCACAACGAGTGTAATCCAAAGGATTTAAAACGAGCTTGAGAATGTGATTCTCAGACCGAGAGAAACTATGTTTGGTTGGACCAAACATAAAGCGAGCATGAAATTGTTTCAGTCGCAACGGAAGCGTGGATGGGCCGTGTCTTATGAAGACATAATGGATGGACCAAAATGGTTTGGTTCTAATCCAATGGATGAGAATAAACCAAAGGGTTTGGTTTATTTTAAACGAATGAACCAAAAGTTGGTTCGGTTCGTTTTAACTTAAAATAAACCATCATGGTTTGGTTTATTTTAACTTATCCTAATGGAGCGGGTTAACGGGCCTAATGGTTATGATCCAATAACCATTAAGAGAAGTAGTTCTCTATAAAAGAGGGCTTAAGGGATAATTAAAACCTAATCCAAACCCTAGCCCCCTTGAGTTGCCGCCCACCTCCACCTTGGAGTTAATTGGCGCCAACCCTAAAGCTGCCGCCGCCCAGCTTGTGTGCAGCCGTCCAAGTCTTTGCCGGCGTCCAAGCTTCAGCCGGAGAACCTCCGGCGACCCTCCGGCGATCTCCTTTGGGTTCGGTGATAAGGTGAGCTTCCATCTTTCCTTAGCCGGCCTCTATTCCTCCACCAAAAGCTGTCCAGTTTTTCTGGACAGCTTGTTTCTTTGTTGTCGGAGCGTCGTTTGGACGACGGTTAGTGCTCCGACAGCGGCTAACTTACCGGGGATTTGATCTCCGGTAATCCTCTGAGGTGGGGGACGAAGGATTCGTCAAACGGTTGACGAATACCTCTCCGGAGAAGTGAGTTTTGAGAACTCGTTTTAGGATCCGAATTTGGATTCGGATCGTGATCATCTCTCGATCACGTCGTCTTCAACACAAGGCTAGTAACCCGTACGAAGACGAAGCTCGTGACTTAGCGAAGTCATCCCGAGGAGCTCGGCGTGGATACGGATAGAGACGATTCTTACGAGGATCGTTCCGGTTGATGTCGTTCCCGCTACACGTCATACGAAAGGTATAACGTAGATAAATTTCTTTTATTGCAAATTTTAATTTACGGTTATGTCTACACTTGTTGTAATATGCATGCGTGTGTTGTGTGTGTTGTAATAAATATAGATTTATTATTTTTAATTGCTTCCGCTGTGCTCTTGTTTACGAAACATGATCGAACACACACACGCCGCGGTGTCGGAAACCCAACAGGGTCATCAGTCAGACTGATGGGATTGTTAGTCGACTGCTCAGGCAATCATTGGACCATGATGACTGCGGTTTAGACTGTGTCAAAAGCCATTGGAAGGGCGGTAATCGACTACTGCATTGCGGCAGTCGACTGATGAAACTCCAACGGGAAGATTTCGCCCCTCTCTATAAAAGGAGAGGGTGTGGTCTTTAGGGAGGTTAATCTTTATGCTCTTAAGTTCTCCCTAAGTGCTCCACACATTCCCAACTCCTTCTCCTTGCATCTATTTCAATTCTATTGTAAGAAGGAGTATATTGTTGTAAGAAGGGTTACCTCCACCTTGCTTGGGGAAAAGGAGAGACTAGTGAAGGTTTATGAGTGATTCACCTGGAACGAATCGGTCCGTGGATTAGCGGCAAGGGTCGTGAACCACGTTACATCTCCGGTGTTAGTGTTTGTTCTTCCTTGTCTTTTGTATTGTCTTAATTGTTTTGTTTAGCACTTGTTTCTGCTGTGCTAATCTTCATTGTAGACAATTAAGAGTGAGTAATTTCCATCGTACACATTGAGGGCTATTCACCCCCCTCTAGCCAGCCACCGATCCTCCAACAAGTGGTATAAGACCGAGGAGCTCATCCACCCAAGTTCGAGGGAGACTTCACATGGTGAAAGAAAAGAATGGAGGTATTCTTCGAAACGGACTTTGATATAATGGTTATTATGGAATCCGGTTTCGATGTACCTAGGGACAAAGAGGGTGAACAATTGAAAAGTTAAGATGGACAAAGAAGCAACAAGAGGAGCATCTTGCAAACTCAAAGGCCAAGCATCATCTATACAACATACTCCCTCAACAAGAAATCAACCGAATTGGGGAGTGTGATAGTGCCAAGGAGATGTGGGAGAAGTTAGTGGAGCTTCCTGAAGGCACATCTGAAGCCAAGCTAGCAAGAAGAGACCTCCTCCAATCGCAATTAAGCAATATCAAACTAGATAAAGGGGAGAAGGTATTTTCTCTTCATTCATGCTTTAAAAAAATTATTAATGGTCTAACAAGTGTAGGGGAGAAGCTCTCCAATAGAGATATGATCATGAAGGCCATAGATGCATTTCCTCGATCATCTAAGTGGAGCTCCATGGTGGACTTATTTTATATCTCCAAGAATCTAGAGGTAAGTACTCTAGAAGAATTCTTTTCAACTATGGAGTTACATGAAACTAGGCTTGAAGGAATAGTAGAACAACCAATCAAGCCATCAAGAGGATTAGCACTCATGACCGACAAGGGAAAGAAGAAGAAGGATATGCCACCCTCCTCATCCGATGAAGAATCTTCATCCTCTTCAATGGATAGAAATGAGGAGGCCTACATGGTAAGAAAGGCTAGACGTGCTCTTAAGAGTTTTAGATTTAATAAGTCTCATGATAGGAGAAGGCCAAGAAAGAAGGTGATATGCTATAATTGCCAAGGAGAGGGACACATGAGGGATGAGTGTCCCTTATTGAACAAAAGCAAGGAAGACAAGAAGAAAGACAAGAAGAAAGGAAAGAAGAAATCCAAAGAAAAAGGGAAGACAAAAGCCCACAACCTTAAATTGGTTACGTGGGATGATCCATCATCATCGGAAGAAGAGGAAATTGTCACCCACCTAGCACTAATGGGATTTGATGACATAACATCCACCTCCTCCGAAAAAGAAGAAACAAGCTCAAGTGAGGAGAATAGCTCGAGTGAAGGGGGAGTGTTCTCATCCTCATCATCATCATTGGAAGGAGATTGGGTTAGCAAGGTAACTAAATTACCCTACAATGATGTTGTTTCTATGATAATTAGCTTAACTAGGGACTTATTTAGGGGTAAGAGGAAGAACAAAAGCATGCAAAATGAAATTAAGGAACTAGAAGAAAAATTGAAAAATGCATGTTCACATGAAAATGATATTTCTTCTAGTGTAAATGACGAATGTTTAGTAGAAGAAAATAGGGCTTTAAGGGAAAAGGTAGAATTTCTTACCAAGGCCTTAGAAAAATTTACTATTGGCTCAAATACCCTTAACATGATAATTGGGAGCTAAAGGGCTAGTTTCAACAAGAAAGGCCTAGGTTATAAGGGAACCAAGAATGAAAAGGCCTACCATTGTCTAATTGCTAGGGGTCAAGCCAAAACAACTACAATGGTAGCTAGAAAATGGATCCCAAAGGAATACTTGGTGAACCCCATAGGAAAGCATCTATATTCGGTTCCCAAGTCAATACTTAAGGGTTAGAAAATCCTAGGTTAGTCAACCATAAGTGGACTTAATTTATATCATGATAAATGGTTGACTTAGGATGATGAGGGTAGTGATATTTGAATTATTAGCATGGTGGATGATTTGAGTATAATGTTTAAATCATGATACTTGATATACATGTTTATAATCATGATTCATGATTTGGATGGTAGTGTTGGGTGATGACAATGTGTGACCTATGAATTGAATGATATACTTAATTTATCATGATGTGTAGTTAAGGATAATACTTAAATTCATGGTCATGCTTGTTGATACTTAACCTTGATAGAAATTACATGAAATTGATGGTTAAGTACAATACTTTAGGTACATCTCACACTCACTATAGGTTAAATTGATTGAAAACATAGCATGAGTGAGATGTTAGGTTGATACAAATGGTCCACTAATACTTATGACATTTAGATGGTCATTTACAAGTATCATGATAGCAATAATAGACCAATCATGGGGAAAGTATATGTTTAATTCATAGACATATTGCCTAAAGATCATGGTTGGATATTTCAAATGTTTTCAAAACCATTCGTTGTTTTATAATATGTGTATTCATGTTTTAAATTATTTCAAGGCAAAACTAATTCTTAAAGTTGATACATGATTGAAGGTTTTTGCAACTTTTAAGTTTTTGCCAAATGTTGAAAAATTGAATGAATTTTCATGAAAACTTATTTTTCATTAATAAAGGACTTTACAAGAAATGTGTTTTCAAAATTTCATGTTTTTTCAAATTTTATGGAATTTTTTATGCATTTCTGAATTTCGATTCGAAAATTAGAAAACTGATCTTTCATGTGCCAGTCGACTGCTGGACTGTACACGAGCACAGTAACCTATTTTGACAGGTTTTGAGTCTGATTTTGGTGATTTTCTTCCTTTAGACTTGATGTCATGCTAGTATAACATATGTTAGATGTTTTTGATGGTGTCAAATGGGGAGAAATATTGTGTTTAAGTTAATCATGCTAGGGGGAGAGAATTAGAATGTGTTAAGGGGGAGTTGCATGTATTTTGGGGGAGTATTTGATACTCATGTTATTTTACATGCTTTCCTGCCTTATGTATTTTGTTAATGGTTTACCTAACTTAAACATGGTTGCCACACATCAAAAAGGGGAAGATTGTTAGGGAAATCAACCCAAGTATGGTTTAAGGTTTTAATGTGTGTGGCAAAGGTTTAAGTTAGGATGTTTATGTGATTTGATAGGTGTGTTGAAGTTGTGCAAGACTTAGTAATTCACACATGAGTTGGCTTGACGAAAGCATTGGTGAGTTCACCATCTCATAGCTTGGGTCTTTGAGTCGGTGAAGGACGACATTGCTGTATGTTGGTGCAGTGGGCACCAAAGTCGAACCGGTATTTTGATTATGGCAAAAGGCTCAATAGTTAAGGGTATATTTGTTATCTTACGAGCTCAATTAAGTGTGCAGAAATGCTAAAGTTGAGCGGAAGGTCTGCGACACCCGGTGGGAACCGAGGTGGTCGGGCAACGCCAGAGGGACTTCGGAGGAAGCCGAGGTACTCGGGTGAAGACCGGAAGCGAGGCTACAAGGTAAGCTCGTGTGAAAGCGAAGCAAGGTCGTTAAGCGTAGATCCGACCCAATACCTCCAATGGAAGGTCTAGGTCGAGATCAGATGGTTAGAACCATCGTACTTTATATTTTAAGCTAACTTGTACTGCAGTCCAAAACCCTTTGACTACAGTCAACTGCTAGTCAAGTTCCAGCCTCGAGAAGAGCTCGAATTTCAAGGGGGTGAATTTGGACTTGACTCGTGTTTTGGTACAAAGGGTGATGTGGCATCAAGGTGGACATCCAAACCATCACCAAGCTTCCTTGTGGTGGACGCCCAAAATAAGGTGAGTTGGCACAAGATGGTTGGCTCCCATGATGTGGCACAAGTTGAATGGCTCCAACAAGTTGGCGCCCAAGGAGGTTGGAGGTGGCACAAGGTGGTTGGATGAAACACCTCATCCTCAAGTTGTCGCCCAAGGAGGTTGGAGGTGGCACAAGGTGGTTGGATGAAACACCTCATCCTTGAGTTGGCGCACAAGAAGGTTGGAGGTGGCACAAGGTGGTTGGATGAAACACCTCATCCTTGAGTTGGGATAAGAACCTCACCTTGGACACTACCTATGTCTAAATTCATAGATCTATATCCATAAATAGACATGTTCAAGCCAAGCAAATAACAAGAATTCAAGAGCTCTCAACACGACGTCGTAACGCCGCTACTACTACTCACATTTGCTACGACGAAGTGCCGCCGACAACGAAAGCTACATCTTCTACTTATAAGAGTTGTCGGTATATTTATTTAAGTTCTACTTCTTTAAATTGTCTTTGTGCTTTAATCGTAACAAGGAAAGGGGGAGTGTCCCTTTGCCTTGATTTCTTTTTGTAATCGTTGCTCCTACTTCCAACGAAGAGGAGTGGTTTTAGTGAATTGCCCTCCGTACGTGATCAAGGATCACTAGGGCCGTGGATTAGCAATCGAAAGATTGTGAACCACGTAAAAATATCTTGTCTACTTTATATTTCCGCTGTGCATTCTCTACTTGCTTTTTACTTATTGCAAAAGTTTTTAACGACACCGTATCGCTATTCACCCCCCCCTCTAGCGACACTTTCGATCCAACACTGTAGGGATGTATACTGAAAAGTCTATCTTTTATATGAACATCTTTATTTTGAAATAAGAATCACATAATCATTGTTTGCATATTTTTATGGTTATGCAATATTGTCTAATACTTTATATTGTAGATAACATGGTGTGTGGTGTCACACAGGAGATCATGTTATCGGCCCCTTGAAAAGTATAAGTAAAGGCTCACAACCGAGATGACTTTGGACAAACCATCGGAATGGTTATAGTGTGATTTGGTATTGGTTTGTCTTGACCATAGAATCACACTAGTGCACTTTGTGTGTATTGAGCAGGACCGACTTAGAGGTGATTCAATTTATTGCTGACTACATAATCGAATCGGACCTCAGATATTATTTGGTACATGCTCTTAATCCCGATATAATAATGGGCACATATACTTAGTACTCATCTCTTTGATTTACCAATGCGCGAGATTTATAGATTAAATTGATTGGCTCGGTAAGTTGGGAGATGATATTATTTATATGGTGTGCCGTTGATTATAGGAGGAAACCGTGTCCTATATATTAGGATGATGATGTCCCCTTGAGGAGCTCATAAGGTTCATCATGTAAACCCTGCAGCTGGACTTGGTCCGGCATGATGAAAAGGTTGAGTGGTACTACTCAAGGAGTTAGATGTTGATTAATTAATGGTCAGTAAATTAATTAATCGACGGGCATTTGAGATCTTAAACACGGGGAGAAAATGTACAAATAATATATGAATCCCATATTATCATATGGGGGTTGGTGAGGTAGATCAATGATGATCCTTTAGTGGATTGGATCATCATTAGTGGATCAGACTTTATGTGGGCTTGATCCATGGGTGGCCAAGATCCAACTCCTCCTCATGGTCCCTAATGTAGCCTATTAACACCTCATGAAGCTTAGATCCAATGGATAGAAACTAAACTCTAAGATCCATAGGTAGAGATTAA
Organism: Wurfbainia villosa; assembly: GCA_025175895.1. Taxonomy (NCBI): domain Eukaryota; kingdom Viridiplantae; phylum Streptophyta; class Magnoliopsida; order Zingiberales; family Zingiberaceae; genus Wurfbainia; species Wurfbainia villosa. Next base: position 42,615,508 of record CM046006.1, read on the forward strand.
ATCTCTAAGATCCGACGGTTGAGATTAAATCTCTAGATCCGACGGTTGAGATTAAATCCCTAGAACCAATGGATGAGATTAATTCATGACTTATCCCTAACTCTATAAAAGGAGGGCATGGGAGTTGGCGTGAACAACATGAAAGGAGAGCTAGGGTTTGGGCGGCAAGAAGGAATCCTAGTTGAGATAGGATTAGGGTTAGGGTTTGGAGGCTAGGGCGGCACCAAATAAGGAAGGTGATTGTTTCTTCTTCCTCCTCTTGTGGCCGGCATCCAGATTGGTTTCCAGCCCCTTCCAGCCTTTGGCCGATGCCCAAAAGGTCCTACTTTCTTATCCTTAGGTGGTGGAAACAATATATAGGGCTTCCCTTGGTGTCTTGATTGTTTTCCATCATCTTCTCCACCTTCTAGTTGGCCGGCGGCAAGGAGATTGTGTGCTCCTTGTTGGTTGGTTTTAGGGAGGAGAAAAAGCTTATTTCTACTCTTCCTCTTGCTTTGGAAGAGCAAGGAAGGAAGCTTTGCAATCTAGGAGCTTCGACTTTTGGTAGATCGTCGCCCACACGACGTCCAAAAGGAGGAAGGACATACATTATAAGATCAAGAGGTATATCTATTCTCTTTTCTCTTTTGTTTGTTGCTTGTTTTTGTTTTTCAATTATAAGCATGTTATAAATCTGTAAATGGCTAAATAATACTTGGATCCCGAGCATAAATACAAAAACCGGCGATCCGGACATTATCTATTCCGCGGCTAGTCGTAGAATAGAGGATGGTCGCTTGAACAACTAGTTTGTTCAAGTGTCCTCTCTAAACAAATAGCACGACGATGACTTGGTGGTTTGGACAATCCCTTTTGTCTAGGATTAAATTTTTTTAATCCGGGGACATCGAAGGGATCGCCATGGACAAGATACCGAGGTGAAGTGGGAAGCGAAGTTTTCCCTCACGGACTCGATAAGCAAAACCCTTCAATTGGTATCAGAGCTTCCGGGCAAATCCTTCAATTGGTATCAGAGCCAAGGTTTCCAGTTTTGTGTGTTTATGATTCGGTTAATTTTTATGCACTTTTTCATATATTATATGTGCCAGATAATAGTAGGATATGCGTAGTTTAACTCTTTGGTTGCAGGCATAAGATCCGACTATTATGACCATATGTGTGTATGTGATTGTATGTGTGTAAATATTTATTTTGTTGAATCCTCGGGGTTGACGAGGCTAGTATTTAGTTTTTGGTAAATTAAATATGACATTGTTTAGCCGCTCTTTATTTTATTTTACTTTCGATCTAGATTTCATGTACACTCCCTCGTGGAGTATAGGATCGATGGATGTAAAATAAAATAGGTTTTAGTCTCGGCTCGGATCTCCGGATGGCTCGTACATGGCGTAGAAGGAGCGGACGAGATGGCGATGCGACGGGAGTCATATTGAAGACAAAAGCCATAATAGTTGGAAAATAATTTATTTTTCATATTTATTGCTTTTTGTTTGATATGCATGTCGTAGCCTAGAAAATTCCTCATTTTCAAATTACTAAGTGGGAGAGGGATATTTTTATAAATTCCCACGGCCTCCATTACGATTTGACAAGTGATGCAAACAAACTTGCACGTCGGCTCTGAGTGCCTTCCTCCCCATCGGATGAGTTTGTTTGTGGATCACAAGGTCGAATATGGTTATAGGAAATTATTAAGGAGCGTGTGTACTTCCCCATCGTAAGGCACATAACCCGAGATAATTACCTTGGTACCAAGTAATGGTGAACACTTAGATACAAATATAAGTATCCTCCCCATCGGAGTCACTGTTTTTATTTGTAGGGCCGAAGAGAAACCAACTATTAATTTTATTTGTCATAAAGTTAGGTTGACAAGATAGTAAAATTAATGGGTAAAACCTCCTCGTACAAATGTAGAATTCGTATACATCCACACTATCGTGGCATACGATATTCTTGGTGTTTTGAGGTGTTGGTTGATTTTGAAATTTTATTGTTTGAGGAATCAATAATTTTTTGAAATCTACAGTAATGATCTATGTGATTCTTAGGATTTTCAAAAATGACTTTCAGTCCACTTACTATGATACTAAAGGAAATAAACTTACTGTACCCAAATAATGTTGATTGGAAAAGAATCCAGATATTGTCTTATCTGCTAAGGAGTACAAGTATGCACTCTTCAAAGAGTGTCCTCAGGCCATCGTTGCTCAGAAGGTTTCTACTTCTAAGCCGAAAGGCAAGAAGAAGAAGAAACAAGGTGAAGTAAAGGTGGCGGGAGGATCTCACGGAGGAGTGAAGAATCCGAAAAGCAAGTACTTCACTTATAAGCAGGATGGACATTAGAAGAAGGACTGTCCCAATCCGAAGCAGAACAAAGGTATATCCTTTGGTCTAGTCATTGAAACATGATTAGCGGTGATATCTATCGGCACTTGGTGTGTAGATACGGGAGCCACTAATCATGTCTGCAACACTTTGCAGGGGTTCCAGGAAACTTGACGACAAGCTAAAGGGGAGATTACCGCTTACTTGGGCAATGCCATAATGGTGGCGGCTATTGCAGTGGGAGAAGTTTTATTTATCTTTTGAGAAAAATAAAACTTTGGTTCTGGAAAATTCTCTTTATGTACCTTTATTTAGAAAGAATTTAGTTTCAGTTTCTAAATTGTTTATGGATGGATATTCTATTTCTTTTAATGACAAGTTGTTATAAAAAGGAATAGGAAGAATATCTGTTCAGGTACATTGAAAGGAAATTTGTATACAAAACCTCCCACGATGCAAATTGAAGATAATAACTCATCTTCTAATTCCAATAAGAGAAAAGAACCTTCGAAGATGAACCAAACATAACTTTGACATCTTAGGCTTGGTCACATTAACCTAAGCAGAATTCAAAGGTTGATAGCTGATGGACCTTTGGGTTCATTAGTGGTGGAGGATCTCCCAACCTGTGAATCTTGCTTGGAAGGTAAAATGACCAAGAGGCCTTTTAAGGCCAAGGGGTATAGAGCCAAAGATGTGTTGGAGATGGTTCATTCTGATTTGTGTTGTCCTATGATTATCCAGACAAGAGGTAGTCTTGAATATTTTGTCTCTTTCATAGACGATTATTCAAGATATGGATGACACAACGATCTGATCATGGTGGTGAGTACCTCTTAGGAGAGTTTAGGAACTACTTATCAGAGGCTGGGATTCAATCCCAATTGACTGCACCTGGCACACCCCAGCAAAACGGTGTAGTAGAGCGAAAGAATAGGACTCTTATAGAGATGGTTAGATCGATGATGAGTTATTCTGACTTGCCAGATTCGTTCTGGAGATATGCTCTAGATACGGCGGTGTACATTAAGAACTTGGTACCATCTAAATCAGTGCCTTCTACTCCCACAGAGTTGTGGACTGGGCGAAAGCCTAGTCTAAGACATATTCGGATATGGGGGAATCCAGCACATGATGTGCTGAAGGCAGATGCTGGTAAGTTGGAACTTTGTACAGAAGTATGCTTGTTCATTGTCTATCCCAGGGGAACGAAGGGTGGATTGTTTTATAGTCCTAGAGATCAGAGGGTGATCGTTAGCACGAATGCCAGATTTCTAGAGGAAGACTATGTGACGAGCCACAAGCCCAAGAGTAAAATTGTTCTGGAGGAGTTAAAAGGGGAAGTCACTTCTTTAGTACCATCGGTACAAGAGGATATACCACATGTCACTGCACCGCATGTCACAGAGGATACACAGGTGATACCTCATCGTAGTGGGAGGGTTGTGAGACAGCCTGATAGATTCATGTTCTTGGGAGAATCTTCTGATTTGGTCCCTGGCAAACATGAACCTGATCCCTGGACATATGACGAGGCAATCCGAGATAAAGATGCAGTATCTTGGCTAAGTGCAATGAATGCTGAGATTGAATCTATGAATTCAAATCAGGTCTGGGAGCTAGTAGAACCACCTGATGGTGTAAAAACCATTGGATGCAAGTGGATCTACAAGAGAAAGAGAGGAATATATGGGAAGGTTGAGACCTTCAAAGCGAGGCTTGTTGCGAAGGGGTATACTCAGAAAGAGGGTATCGATTATGAGGAGACCTTTTCGTCGGTAGCCATGCTTAAGTCTATCTGGATTCTCTTATGCATAGCAGCTCATATGGATTATGAGGTGTGACAGATGGATGTCAAGACAGCTTTCCTCAATGGAAGTCTTGAGGAAAACATCTACATGAAGCAACCAGAGGAATTCATTGCTAAGGGCAAAGAGCATCTTGTATGTAAGCTTAATCGGTCCATTTATGGATTGAAACAAGGTTCAAGGTCTTGGAACATCCGGTTTAATGAGGTGATCCAGTCTTATGGATTTATTCAAAGTCCGGATGAGTCATGTGTATACAAGAGATGTGACGGAAACGTAGTGGTATTTCTTGTACTATACATAGATGACATTTTGTTGATTGGCAACAATATCAAGGTGTTATCGGACGTAAGGGTATGGTTGTCTAAACAGTTTGATATGAAGGACTTGGGGGAGGTGGGACACATCCTTGGGATCAAGGTTATAAGGGATTGCAGGAAAAGGATGTTGTGCTTATCCCAAGCTTCATACATAGACACGATTATGGAGCATTTTAGCATGCAGAACTCCAAGAAGGGTTTTCTACCTTTCAGGCATGGAGTTCCTTTATCTAAGGAGATGTGTCCTAGATCATCTGAGGAGATAGAGGAGATGAAGGCGGTTCCTTATGCTTCGACAGTAGGAAGCCTCATGTATGCGATGCTCTGTACGAGACCAGATATCTGCTTTGCCGTGGGCATGGTCAGCAGATATCAGAGTAATCCAGGATAGGGACATTGGACTACGGTAAAGCATATATTGAAGTACCTGAGAAGGACTAGGGATTATATGCTAGTTTATCGGCCAGACCAATTACTCCCTGTGGGTTACATGGATTGCGACTTCTAATCGGATAGGGATAACAGTAAGTCTACCTCAGGTTTTGTGTTTACTTTGGGAGGTGGAGCCATTGTATGGAGGAGTGTCAAGCAGAAATGCGTGGCAGACTCCACCATGGAAGCTGAGTATGTGGCGGCCTCTGAGGCGGCCAAAGAAGCTGTATGGCTCAGGAACTTCCTGATGGACTTGGATGTGATTCCTAGTTTGCCCAGAACTATCACAATTTATTGTGATAATAGTGGTGCAGTTGCAAACTCGAAGGAACCACGAGCCCATAAGGCTAGTAAACACATAGAGCGCAAGTACCACCTGATACGAGAAATCGTAAAGAGAGTAGAAGTTGCTGTCACCTAGATTGCATCAGAGGATGACTTGGTAGACCCTTTCACTAAGGCCCTTCTAGCGAGAGCTTTGATAGGCATGTGGAGGGAAGGGGAATCAGATGTATGGCAGTATGAGGACAGCATAGTCTTTTAGTATAAGTGGGAGATTGTAGGGATGTATACTGAAAAGTCTTTCTTTTGTATAAACATCTTTATTTTGAAATAAGAATCACATGATCATTGTTTGTATATTTTTATGATTATGCAATATTGTCTAATACTTTACATTGTAGATAACATGGTGTGTGGTGTCACATAGGAGATCATGTTATCGGCCCCTTGAAAAGTATAAGTAAAGGCTCACAACCGAGATGACTTTGGACAAATTATCGGAATGGTTGTAGTGTGATTTGGTATTGGTTTGTCTTGACCATAGAATCACACTAGTGCATTTTGTGTGTATTGAGCAGGACCGACTTAGAGGTGATTCGATTTATTGCTGACTACATAATTGAATCGGACCTCAGATATTATTTAGTACATGCTTTTAATCCCGATATAATAACGGGCACATATACTTAGTACTCATCTCTTTGATTTACCAATAGGCGAGATTTATAGATTAAATCGATAGGCTCGGTAAGTTGGGAGATGATATTATTTATATGGTGTGTCGTTGATTATAGGAGGAAACCGTGTCCTATATATTAGGATGATGATGTCCCCTTGAGGAGCTCATAAGGTTCATCATGTAAACCCTGCAGCTGGACTTGGTCCGGCATGATGAAAAGGTTGAGTGGTACTACTCAAGGAGTTAGATGTTGATTAATTAATGGCAGTAAATTAATTAATCGACGGGCATTCGAGATCTTAAACACAGGGAGAAAATGTACAAATAATATATGGAGCCCATATTATCATATGAGCTCCATGAAGCTTGGTGAGGTAGATCAATGATGATCCTTTAGTGGATTGGATCATCATTAGTGGATCGGACTTTATGTGGGCTTGATCCATGGGTGGCCAAGATCCAACTCCTCCTCACGATCCCTAATGTAGCCTATTACCACTTCATGAAGCTTAGATCCAATGGATAGAAACAAAACTCTAAGATCCATAGGTAGAGATTAAATCTCTAAGATCCGACGGTTGAGATTAAATCTCTAGATCCGACGGTTGAGATTAAATCCCTAGAACCAATGGATGAGATTAATTCATGACTTATCCCTAACTCTATAAAAGGAGGGCATGGGAGTTGGCGTGAACAACATGAAAGGAGAGCTAGGGTTTGGGCGGCAAGAAGGAATCCTAGTTGAGATAGGATTAGGGTTAGGGTTTGGAGGCTAGGGCGGCACCAAATAAGGAAGGTGATTGTTTCTTCTTCCTCCTCTTGTGGCCGGCATCCAGATTGGTTTTCAGCCCCTTCCAGCCTTTGGCCGATGCCCAAAAGGTCCTACTTTCTTCTCCTTAGGTGGTGGAAACAATATATAGGGCTTCCCTTGGTGTCTTGATTGTTTTCCATCATCTTCTCCACCTTCTAGTTGGCCGGCGGCAAGGAGATTGTGTGCTCCTTGTTGGTTGGTTTTAGGGAGGAGAAAAAGCTTATTTCTACTCTTCCTCTTGCTTTGAAAGAGCAAGGAAGGAAGATTTGCAATCTAGGAGCTTCGACTTTTGGTAGATCGTCGCCCACACGACGTCCAAAAGGAGGAAGGATATACATTAGAAGATCAAGAGGTATATCTATTCTCTTTTCTCTTTTGTTTGTTGCTTGTTTTTGTTTTTCAATTATAAGCATGTTATAAATCTGTAAATGGCTAAATAATACTTGGATCCCGAGCATAAATACAAAAACCGGCGATCCGGACATTATCTATTCCGCGGCTAGTCGTAGAATAGAGGATGGTCGCTTGAACAACTAGTTTGTTCAAGTGACCTCTCTAAACAAATAGCACGACGATGACTTGGTGGTTTGGACAATCCCTTTTGTCTAGGATTAAATTTTTTTAATCCGGGGACATCGAAGGGATCGCCATGGACAAGCTACCGAGGTGAAGTGGGAAGCGAAGTTTTCCCTCACGGACTCGATAAGCAAAACCCTTCAATTGGTATCATAGCTTCCGGGCAAATCCTTCAATTGCGAAGCCGTGCGCTTGGTGCATCTGAGGGACCGCTGGAAGAGCAGCATTGGAATGAAGCCAAGGAAGTAGACTTCAGGGCGAGACGTGAAGGATGACATTGGGAAGCCGTACATTTGGTGAATCCGAGGGACATGGTCGGATGAAGAGAACTTCGGCGAGGGACTTCAAGAGAGATGAGAGAATGAACGAAGTGTAACTTAGCTCATAGGTTAACTTGGCTGAATGGCTAAGTCAATAGTCGGATTCTCAACCGAGTGGGTTGAGGTTTACCCGACAAGTCGGATGCTCAAACTAGGGTTTGAGGTTTTACCCGACGTATGGTTAAGTCGGACGGTCAAACATTAGTTTGAGGTTTTACCCGACAAATGGGAGTGTCGGATGCTCAATCGAGTGGGTTGAGGTTTTACCTGACCATCGGATAATCAAACAAGCCATTTGTTTGAGGTTTACCCGACATCAGTCGACTGCCAAGTATTGACAGTCGAACTGCTCCAAGTCAAATTGAGTTCGACTGGTGTTCGGCTGAATTGGCCGACCAACAGTCGACTGCCGGAAGTGGCAGTCAACTACCAAAAATCATCGCAGCATAGAATGCTTCATAGTCGACTGTTCAGTCGACTACGGGGTCATCAGTTGAACTGATGGGATTTCCAGTCGACTGCTCAGGCAATCATTGTGTTGGTGCAATCGACCCAGGACTCGGGTTTGACTCGAATTATATTTTGATGTTAGACAAAATGCATGACATGGGATTATCATGGGAAGTCCAACATGGGTTGGCCACGTAAGTCCAAGTGTGTAGCCTTGGCGGTGAAAGTCCAAGCATGAGGCTTGGTGTGGGAAGTCTTGAGGACTTGGCAAGTTCACTAGGCTTGGGGTCCTTGAGTCTGTGAAGGATGACATTGCAAAGTCGTGTTCTTGGTGCATCCGAGGGACCGCCGGACGGGGAGCGAATGAAGTGAGGCCCAAGGGAAGCATACTTCGAGGGAAAGAGACGTGAAGGATGACATTGCGAAGCTGTGCGCTTGGTGCATTCGAGGGACGTAGGCCAAGGGAAGAGAGCTTCGGCGGGGAACTCCATGAGAGGATGAGGTAGACTTGGCCAAGTGGCTAAGACTGAGTGTTGAAGGCTCAAATGTGATGTTTGAGGGTTTACCCGATGATCGGATGCTCAAACAACTTGTTGTTTGAGGTTTTATCCGACATTAGTCAACTGGCATAGGTGCCAGTCGACTTCTCTAGGTTGAAAGGACTCGACTGGTGTTTGACTGACCAAGTTCTGGCTGAATAGTCGACTGCCGAGGGAGGGCAGTCGACTGCCGACGCCATTAGTCGACTGATGATGGAGATTAGTCGACTAATCGGGGCGAATTCAACTACAGAAGGTTTTCCAGTCGAGTGCTCGTGTCATCACTCGACTGATGGGATCATCAGTCGACTGATGGGCATGATCAGTCGACTGATGATGGATCCGTTGGCTTTTAGCCAGCGTGGATCGAGTCGTTGTGTGACAACGGCTACAGGACAGTCGACTGATGGTCACGATCAGTCGATTGATGGGTGCAAAATTAGCTCGGTCCAGGTTATAAATGGAGCTCGAGATGGAGGATTTCGCCAAGACCTTTGGGAAGATTTTGAAGGGGAATTGTTGCTGCATTCCAGACCTTTAAGAGAAACCAAAGCAAGCAACAAGCAAGTGATCAAAAGCAATCGGTGAAAAGTTTCCTTTTGTATTGTATTTGTATTGTTGTTTGTACTTCGTGTATTACTTTGTAATTTCTTGTATGAGGTTTCTCCACCTCCGACGTGTTGTCGAGAAGGAGTTTAGTTAGTGCCGTGCACATAACTAGAGCTTGGTGAGCTCACTCGTGGAGTAGGAACCATTCGGTTCCGAACCACATATATCGTGTGTGTTTGTGTGTGCTTGTATTGTTGTTAGTATTTCTATTTGTTTCTATTGTTTCCATTGCGCTAACGATAATTGTAGACAAGCGACGCACAACGAACGATGGTATTCCACTGCACACACGACTTAGGGCTATTCACCTCCTCTAGTTGGCCACCTACGGTCCAACAAGTAGTATCAGAGCCAAGTTGCTTGTCGAGGACTAACCGCCAACACAAGCACTACTAGATGGTCGGCTACAACCTCCAACCACCAAATTTCGAAGGGGATTTTCAATGGTGGAGAAAAAAAATGGAGGTATATCTCGAAACCGATTTCGATTTCATGTTAATTCTAGAAAATGGTTTCGAATTGCCTAGGGATGAAAGCAATAGAAAAATTGAGAAGTCAAGGTGGACCCAAGACCAAATCAAGGACTTCAAGACAAATCTCAAGGTAATCAAATTGCTTAGTAATTTGATTCCTAACAACATTTGGTCTAGGCTAGAAGAATATAGGGATGCTAAGGACCCATGGGGCAAGGTGATCAAATTTCATGAAAAGCCCACATTGGTCCATGAAGAGGAAGAATGCCCATCAACATCTGGATCTGAGGATGTTGAGGAATCGCCATCCACCTTCGATAATGTTGATGATTTGGTGGAGACCTCCACCTCTAGCATTGAGGGGGAGGAGAGACCTTCCATCCCGGAACAAGTTCAAGAAGAAGCTTCAACATCCGGGAGAAGCAAAAATTCCCTAGGTAACTCAGGTGTTATGATTATAAATAAAAATCATATAACATGCTTTGAGTGTAGGGAACAAGGGCACTATAAAAGTAAGTGTCCCAAGAAAGTGAAGAAGGCTCAACCGGCACCGAAAGTTCAAAAGTCAAAAGATGCCGGAATCCCCACAACTAGAAGCAAAGAGCACATTGTGTGCTTTAAATGCAATCAAAGGGGATATTACTGAAGCCAATGCCCTAGGGGGAGGAAGAAAGGGCAAGAAGGGGCATCTCATGTAGGGGGAGCTTCCAAAGGTAACCCTAAGGTAAATTCAATTAATACACCTTCAATTTCTAGGACTTATAAGCATGCTAAAAATTATTTTAGTTCACTTGCTATTATCAATGAAAAGCATGCTAATAGGAACAAATATGTTTGTTTAGGTGCCAAGCATATTAGTTTACCTAAGGACAAACCTAGGACCAATAACACTAGATCAACCCTACCTAGGGAGTCAATTATGAGAATCGAAGAAAACTTGGGCATTAACCCCAAGAAATCTAGGCATATGCCTAAGAAGAAAACCAACTCCCAAAAGATAAATGAAAAATAAAAATTGGGAAGGTTAGAGGTGGAGAACCGAGCCTTGAGGTCAAGGCTAAAAAAATTAGAAAAGACCCTGAAAATTATGACAAAATCATTTAAGGGATCTAGTGATCAAAATTTAAGGCCTAGGAAACAAGAAATGTCCAAGGGCAAGAAAGGTTTGGGTCACAAACCTATGTCCTACCATAATGTCCCATTCAACTATGGAACAATCTCTAGGTCTAGAAAAACCAAGGCTAATAGGAAAGCTATCCCTAAGACTATCCATGGTGTGTGTTTAGTGGCTAAGGACTTAAGAAAAATCAAGAAAGCCACTAAGAAGGTCAAAGGAGGAGTCACCTCTAGAGTTGACCTAGGAAACACCCATTTGACTAAGGTGTCAAAACCTAAAAGGGTCATTAGAAAGGTATCTAGGGAAGTTATCCTTAGTGAATACCTAGTTAACCCAAGGAGCTCCAATAGGTATTGAGTTCCTAGAAGCGTGATCGATTCACGCTAGATGGGTTAGGGTGTGTCAACCCTAAGCGGATGGGTAGTTAACCTAGCCATGATGAGTTGACACATTAGGATGTGCCAATGTGGTTTGAGAAGATGAAAAATGACTAAATTGACACAATTAGGTCTTAGGAGTATTGGTGTGCCATTTTGAGTTTTTGGCACACTAGGGGGATAATGACATTAAGGCAAAAATAGGTTTAATCTTAGAAATGACAATTTGAATTTAACACTTAGGTATTTTATACCTTAGTATCTTATAATTGTCATGCTTTGTTTGCCTTGCCATGACATGACATCATATTTATTTTTATCATATAAAATGTCATGATCATTTTTAGGGTTATGTTTATATGTCATGTATACTTATATTTCATTCACATGCCATGACATCATGATTATATAACACATGCTTTATTATTGTATCATTATGCCATAATCATCATTCATGCATAAATAAATTGAAATTATGGACCAAGACATGATTGGAAGTCCCATGCATAAGGGAATCAAATAATGTTGCCTAGAGATATGCATGAAATCCTAAATAACAAAGACCCCACATCTCACTAATATTTGACTTGTATGTATTTTACACATGTAGATACAAGTGAGATCTTTAGGAAAAAGGAATTAAAGGTTTTGAACAATTCATAAACATTTTGAAAAACCTTGGTGAAATCTATCTTTTGATAGCAATCACTATTGAATGGGATGACATAAAGAGGGCTCAATATTGAAACTTTTCTTAACTTTTGAACTTTGTATCAATCTCGCTAATTTGGTGGTAAAATAATTTTCTAATATTTTTCACCCATAATGATTGTAATAAGTAATATACATACAAAATTTCAAGATTTTTCAACTTATGTATATTTACTTATGAATTTCAACGAAAACAAACGCATTTGCGCTTATCACCGATCTAGGAGGCCAATCTGATGTGGGAAGGAGTCGACTGATATCTGATTCAGTTGATTGAAACTGCTGATTTCAGGTAAACCATGGTGGTTAGGCCTATGTTCAGCTATGTTTTGGTTCCCTAACTACTCCTAACCCTAGGACATGCTTGGGAGAGCATTAGGAAGAGTGGAAATCCATTGGATATGGATTAGGAGAGGTGTTTAGGGTGAGTATCAATTTTAAGGTGGATGAGAGTTCATTGTTGAACTTTGCCTTAATTTTGATTGTTTAAATGTTCCTATTGGCTAAGGGACTTTCCAAGGACATTGTTGGTGCAATGGTCAAGGGGGAGCAAGCTTTTAGGGGGAGGCATCCATCATGGGAAGATGGATGTGTATTTTTCCTCACGGGAGGAAAATTGGGTTGCCTCTCTTAAGTGATATGGGACTTATCACTAGAAAGATTGTAGGCATGTGTGTTCCTCCAAGGGAAAGATTGTAAGATCTCATTGGGATATGAAACATTTATACCCTTGGGGAGGACCTTTTTTATGTATGTCAAAAAGGGGGAGAAGTTACCAATTGTGATAGTTGGAATTCTCATTGGAATGTGAGAATTGCCAATTAGGGATAATTGGTAGACTTGGGTTTGAAGTTTTGTCAAATATCAAAAAGGGAGAGATTGTTGGTGCAATCGGCCCAGGACTCGGGTTTGACTCGAATTATATTTTGATGTTATACAAAATGCATGACATGGGATTGTCATGGGAAGTCAAACATAGGTTGGCCACGTAAGTCCAAGTGTGTAACCTTGGCGGTGAAAGTCCAAGCATGAGGCTTGGTGTGGGAAGTCTTGAGGATTTGGCAAGTTCACTAGGCTCGGGGTCCTTGAGTCGGTGAAGGATGACATTACGAAGCCATGCGCTTGGTGCATTCGAGGGATCATCAGACGGGGAGCGAATGGAGTGAGGCCCAAGGGAAGAATTCTTCGAGGGCAAGAGACGCGAAGGATGACATTGCAAAGTCGTGTGCTTGGTGCATCTGAAGGACATAGGCCAAGGGAAGAGAGCTTCGGTGGGGAACTCCATGAGAGGATGAGGTGGACTTGGCCAAGTGGCTAAGACTGAGTGTCGGAGGCTCAAACATGATGTTTGAGGGTTTACCCGATGGTTGGATGCTCAAACAACTTAGTGTTTGAGGTTTTACCCGACATCAGTCGACTGACATAGGTGCCAATCGACTGCTCTAGGTCGAAAGGAATCGACTGATGTTTGACTGACCAAGTTCTGGTTGAACAGTCGACTGCCGAGGGAGGGCAGTTGACTGCCGACGCCATCAGTCGACTGATGATGGAGATCAGTCGACTGATCGGGGTGAATTCAGCCACAGAAGATTTTCCAGTTGAGTGCTCGCGCCAGCACTCGACTGTTGGGATCATCAGTCAACTGATGGGCATGATCAGTCGACTGATGATGGATACATTGGCTTTTGGCCAACATTGATCGAGTCGTTGTGAGACAACAGCTATAGGACTAGTCGACTGATGGTCACGATCAGTCGACTGATGGGCACGAAATCAGCTCGGTGTAGGTTATAAATGGAGCTCGAGATGGAGGATTTTGCCAAGACTTTTGGGAAGATTTTGAGGGGGAATTGCTGCTGCATTCCAGACCTTCAAGAGCCAACCAAGGCAAGCAACAAGCAAGGTATCAAAAGCAATCGGTGAAAAGTTTCTTTTTGTATTGTATTTGTATTCTTATTTGTACTTCGTGTATTACTTTATAATTTCTTGTACGAGGTTTCTCCACCTCCAACGTGTTGTCGAGAAGGAGTTTAGTTAGTGTCGTGCACATAACTAGAGCTCGGTGAGCTCGCCCGTGGAGTAGGAACCATTCGGTTCCGAACCACATATATCGTGTGTATTTGCATGTGCTTGTGTTGTTGTTAATATTTCTATTTGTTTCTATTGTTTCCGCTGCGCTAACGACAAATGTAGACAAGCGACGCACGATGAATGATCGTATTCCACCGTACACATGACTTAGGGTTATTCACCCCCTCTAGCCGGCCACCTACGGTCCAACACGTTGGACCGTGACGATCGCGGTTCAGACGGTGTTAGAAGCCATTGGAAGGGTGGCAGTCGACTGCTTAATTACAGCAGTCGACTGATGAAACCCCAACGGGAAGATTTCGCCCCTCTTTATAAAATGAGAGGGTGTGGGCTTTAGGGAGGTTAATCTTCATGCTCCTAAGTGCTCCCTATGTGCTCCACACGTTCTCAACTCCTTCTCCTTGCATCTATTTCGATTATATTGTAAGAAGGAGTGTATTATTGTAAGAAGGGTTACCTCCACCTTGCTTGGGCAAAAGGAGAGACTAGTGAAGGTTTAGGAGTGATTCACCTGGAACAAATCGGTCCGTGGATTAGCGGCAAGTTCCGTGAACCATGATACATCTCCGGTGTTAGCGTTTGTGCTTCCTTGTCTTTTGTATTGTCTTAATTGTTTTGTTTACCACTTGTTTTCGCTCCGCTAATCTTCATTGTAGACAATTAAGAACGAGAAATTTCCATCGTACACATCGAGGGCTATTCTGCCCCTCCAGCCGGCCACCAATCCTCCAACATATACCTGAGTGGAAATGGGAGCACATCACAATGAACTTTGTGGCAAGATTACCCAAAACTTCGAAGGGGCATGACTCAATATGGGAAATAGTGGACCGACTTACTAAGTTCGCCCACTTCTTACCAATTCGGAGGATAGAATCCTTGGACCACTTAGCAGGGTTGTACTGTCGAGAGATCACCAAACTTCATGGGATACCTCTTAGCATTGTCTCAGATAGAGATCCACATTTTACTTCACGATTCTGGCAGAGTTTCCAATGCACCATGGGCACGGAACTTTATTTTAGTATCGCATTTCATCCTCAGACAGACAGACAGTCGGAGCGTACCATTCAAACACTAGAAGACTTGTTTTGTGCCTGCGTGATGGATTTTATGTTGGGTTTCCCGGCACCGCGGCGAGTGTGTGTTCGAACATGTTTCGTAAACATGTGCACAGCGGAAGAAATAAAAATAATAAATCTATATTTATTACAACACACACAACACACGCATGCATAGTACAACATGTGTAGACATAACTGTAAATTTAAATTTTGCAATAAAGGAAATTTAACTACGTATACCTTTCGTATCACGTGTAGCGGGAACGACATCAACCGGAACGATCCTCGCTAGAATCGTCTCTATCCGTATCCACGCCGAGTATCCTTAGGATGACTTTGCTAAGCCACGAGCTTCGTCTTCGTACGGGTTACTAGCCTCGTGTTGAAGACGACGTGATCGAGAGATGATCACGATCCGAATCCAAATTCGGATCCAAAGACGAGTCCTCAAAACTCGCTTCTCCGGAGAGGTATTCGTCAACCGTTTGACGAATCCTTCGTCCTCCACCTCAGAGGATTACCGGAGATCGAATCCCCGGTAAGTTAGGCGCTGTCGGAGCTCTAACCGTCCTCCAAATGACGCTCCGACAAGAGGAAAACAAGCTGTCCAGAAAACTGGACAGCTTTGGTGGAGGAGTAGGCGCCGGCCAAGCAAGGGAAGCCAAGTGCTCATCTTATCGCCGAAGCCTAGGAAGATCACCGGAGGGTCGCCGGAGGATCACCGGCTGAAGCTTGGATGCCGGCAACAAGTTGGACGGCGGCACAAGGGGCTGGGCGGCAATGAAGGTTGGCGGCGAGAATCTCCAAGGAAGGAGGTGGGCGGCAACTTAGGGCTAGGGTTTTTGGATTAGGGCTTAACAATCCCTTAAGCCCTCTTTTATAGAGAACTAATTCTCTTAATGGTTAATGGATTATAACCATGAGGCCCGTTAACCCGCTCCATTAATATAAGTTAAAATAAACCAAACCATGATGGTTTATTTTAAGTTAAAACAAACCGAACCAACTTTTGGTTCATTCGTTTAAAATAAACCAAACCCTTTGGTTTATTCTCCTCCATTGGATTAGAACCAAACCATTTTGGTTCATCCATTATGTATTCATAAGACACGGCCCATCCACGCTTCCATTGCGACTAAAATGATTTCATGCTCGCTTCTTGTTTGGTCCAACCAAACCTAGTTTCTCTCGGTCTGAGAATCCCATTCTCAAGCTCGTTTTAAATCCTTCGGATTACGCTCGTTGTGCGTGTGACCAAATAGGTTCTCGGTTTATGTTGGCCGTCTATAATTAACCATTAATTATAGAACGATCATGAGTGGCACCTAGTAGTACATCATGATCCCCAATTAACCAAAAGATCAATGGTTGATCGAACTATTTACAAACCCTTGACTCGAATGAATCGTGCCCCATTCCCTTCACTCATCTTATACCCACTTGGTTCAGGACATGGTCTATAGTGTCAGTCCCCACTAGGCTGACTACGTCACACCTAGCCCAAGTATTATTTCCTCGTCCTACGGATTCTAGTTACTCCACATGTATTGAAGAGTACCTTACTCTAAACATGTAATGCTTTGGCCAAAGACTTTAGTAACAATCCGACGAGAGGCCATGGGTATACATCTCCTCGCAAGAAGTGGTGAATCCTTTATAGGCTATTCAAACACCTTCGATCACTTCGACTTACACCCAATCATCCCGGGTCCACATCTCCTTAGAGATGCTTGCTTAAGTTGTCAAAGCATAAGTCTCCATGATCAAGATGACTTGAATACCGCAAGTCAAAGGAACATCACACTTAAGTTACAGTAAGAACTTCATTGACATATCTATATATGCAGAGAACCATATGAAGTCTTATGGCTGGTCACTCCAATGAACTAGTTACCATAACTAGCATCCACGATCAACTCTGGACATCACAATGTCTCCAGCCAGTGAGAATCAGCTGCTTGGACACACCAAGGAGTATACCTCGTGCTAGTCTCGACAGAATTGATGGTGTCCAAATCCATCAATTCATCAACTAGGGATAATTCTGATACATCACAATTACACATGTAGAGATACTCACTAGTTGTGATCCAATCACAAATTCTCTCATGCTGTGAATCGTATCGTGGAAATTCAGTAAATGAGTTTAAGATCCAATCAAATACATGAAACATGTATACTCAAATAGTGAATCTTCATTTATCATATAAATGGTTCATACATAAGGCGATTGCCTTAGGACATCTCTCATATATTACTAACAGACTCCCACTTGGCCTAATGCCAATCGCTACGGTATCCAATACCATAAGCTCTAACATGACCCTCAAACTTACTTTGAGGTAATGCTTTAGTCAAAGGATCTGCTAAGTTCCTTTCAGTGGGAATTTTCTCGATTTGTATTTCGTTCCTACTGATGATCTCTCTGATAAGATGATAGCGGCGAAGCACATGTTTGGATCGTTGATGAGACCTTGGCTCTTTCGCCTGTGCAATTGCTCCATTGTTGTCACAGTAGACCGGTATTGCTTCAACAATGGCCGAAATCACACCAAGTTCATAAACGAACTTCTTGATCCAAACCGCTTCCTTTGCTGCTTCCGAAGCTGCAATGTATTCTGCCTCAGTGGTAGAATCCGCTACAGTGTCTTGTTTGGAACTTTTCCAACTCACTGCGCCCCCATTCAAGGTGAACACATATCCAGACTGAGATCTGGAATCATCCTTGTCTGTCTGGAAGCTGGCATCCATATACCCGCGTATCACCATGTCCCCTTCTCCATATATTAGGAACACATCCTTAGTTCTTCTTAAGTACTTAAGGATTGTCTTAACAGCCACCCAATGATCCATTCCTGGATCGGACTGGTATCTGCTCGTGACACTCAGAGCATACGATACATCGGGCCTCGTACATAACATAGAAAACATGATAGATCCTATTGCGGATGCATAGGGAATCTTACTCATGCAAATCCTCTCATCTTCTGTGTGCGAACACATAGACTTCGAAAGGTGTACCCCATGCCTGATGGGTAGGAAACCTTTCTTGGATTCCGACATGCTAAACCTCTTTAGCACTCGGTCTATATATGTAGATTGCGAAAGACCAAGCAACCGTTTCGATCTATCTCTATAGATCTTAATCCCGAGGATGTAGGTTGCTTCTCCCAGGTCTTTCATGGAGAATGTCTTGGATAACCAAACCTTAATCGATCATTTGTAAGATTGACACATCGTTTCCTATAAGTAATATGTCATCGACATACAATACTAGGAACACGACTGCACTCCCACTAACCTTCTTGTACACACAAGGTTCGTCTGGATTTTGTGAGAAATCAAACCTTTTGATTGTCTCATCAAAACGGATATTCCAGCTCCTGGATGCTTGCTTTAATCCATAAATGGACCGTCGCAATTTGCATACCTTGGTTTTATCAACCGATGTGAAACCCTCAGGCTGTATCACATACACGTCCTCGAGCAGGTTTCCATTAAGGAAAGCTATTTTCACATCCATCTACCATATCTCATAATCATAATGAGCCGCTATGGCCAGGAGCATCCGAATGAATTTAAGCATAGCTACCGGCAAATAGGTTTCGTCATAATCAACACCTTGCTTTTGACGATATCCTTTCGCCACCAATCTAGCCTTATAGGTAATCACATTACCATCCATGTCGGTTTTCTTCTTGAAAACCCACTTGCACCCTATAGGCTTAATGCCTTCAGGTGGGTCAACCAAGTTCCAAACTTGGTTTTCATACATGGAATCCATTTCCGACTTCATGGCATCAAGCCACTTATCCCTTTCTGAACTTGTCAGCACTTCTTCATAACTGGTAGGCTCCTCATCATCAATGAGTAACACGTTGTTTGATTCACTTACAAGAAATCTATATCTCTCAGGAATGTTGCGTGTTCTACCAGATCTACGAAGATGTGGTGTTACAATAGGTCCAGCCGATTGCTCATCACTATGAGTTGTCGGCTGTTGTGCTTCACCAGGTATCTCATCAATGTCTATTTGAGTCTCTCGAGCCTCCTCAAGCTCGACGACACTCCCACTATTTTCTTGCAAGAGAAACTCTTTCTCTAGAAACACAGCATGCCTTGAAACAAACACCTTTTGTTCCACAGGATGATAGAATTGGTAACCCCTTGTTCCCTTAGGGTATCCAATAAATAGACATTTATCAGACTTAGCATCCAATTTTTCTGATACAGTCCGCTTCACATAAGCAGGACAACCCCATATCTTCAAGTAAGATACATGAGGTTTCTTACTATTCCATATCTCATATGGAGTAGTAGAGACTACCTTGGTTGACATTCTGTTTAACAAGTAAACAGCTGTCTGAAGTGCATAGCCCCAAAAGGACTTGGAAAGATTCGCATGATTCATCATTTACCTGACCATGTCCAACAAGGTCTGGTTACGCCTCTCAGATACACCATTATGTTGTGGTGTATATGGCGGAGTCCATTAAGACAATATACCATTGTCTCTTAGATAATCAAGAAACTCCTGACTCAAGTATTCACCACCTTGATCCGATCGAAGTATTTTAATACTTTTGTCATATTGTTTCTCTACTTCATTTCTGAATTCTTTGAACCTTTCAAAGGCTTCAGACTTGTGTTTCATCAAGAACACATACCCAAACCGTGAGTGATCATCGGTGAAGGTAATGAAGTAGCTATAGCCTCCTAAAGCTTGAGTTGACATAGGTCCACATACATCAGTATGTATTAGACCTAGTAACTCTCCCACTCGTTCACCTTTTCCAGTAAAAGGTAACTTAGTCATCTTGCCTTTTAAGCATGATTCACATGTATCGTATGAATCCAATTCAAACGATTCCAGAATTCCACATCGGTGTAATTCGGACATGCGTTTCTTGCTTACATGGCCAAGACGACAATGCCACATATAGGAGTCTAATTGATTATCGTTTTGAGCACGCTTGTTGCTCGCTTCGATATTGAAGATGTCACTGGATACGTCCAACGTATAAATGCCATTACTCAAAGATCCAGTTCCATAAAGTACGCCATTCAAAGTTATATAACAACAATTGTTACTAAACGTCAAATGAAAACCATTTCTATTTAAACAGGAAATAGAAACAATGTTCTTTATTAGAGAAGGAACATAATAGCAATTGTCCAGTTCCAAGACTAGTCCACTAGGGAGCTTCAGCAAATAAGTTCTGATGGCGACCGCAACAACCTTTGCTCCATTGCCAACTCGCAAATTTGACTCCCCTCTGACAAGTCTTCTTCTATTCCTTAGCCCCTGTATGTCATTACATATATGTGAGCCACACCCAGTATCCAATACCCAAGTATCTAAGGAAATAGAATGACAATCAATAACGAAGATACCTGAAGAGGATGGGGCATCGGATGCCTTCTTCTTCTTCATGGACTCAAGATAAATCTTGCAGTTTCTTCGCCAGTGGCCTTCCTTGCCATAATGATGGCAAGTGCCCTTTTGCGCTGGTTCTGCCTTCTTCGCCTTTTTGTTCTTTCCTTTCTTCTGTTCTTTTGCCTTCCTCTTAGAACCTTTCTTTAAGGAATCAACTAACAGAATCACCTTCTCCTCATGCTTCACAGAAGGCTCCACAGTCTTCAGCATATTGAGGAGCTCGGGAATAGTGGATTCCAATTTGTTCATCCGATAGTTAATCACAAATTGTGAGAAACTCTTGGGCAAACAATGCAGAATTAAGTCAATACTTAACTCATGATCCATCACAAACCTGAGGGTGGCTAGCCGCTCGATGTACCCATTCATCTTTAGCACAAACTGCACTACAGACGAACCTTCTTGCATCTTCGTGGTGAAGAGGAGCCTAGAGACCTCGAACCTTTCGGATCTCGCTTGCTCATTGAACAACTCATGAAGATGAAAGACCATAGTATTAGCATCCAGTCGGTACCATCGCCGCCAAAGATGATGCAACTCGCCATTTCGTAACCGCCACATGCTTCTGATAGACCAACATTTGGTCTGGAGTTGCATCGTCCTTAGGACGGTCAGGAAGAGGCTCTTCTAGGACATATGCTAGCTTTTCCGCCTTGAGAACAATTCTCAGGTTTCTAAGCCAGTCCAGGAAGTTAGGCCTAGTCAGTTTGTTTGAATCCAAAATAGTGCGCAAATTCAAAGACGTCATGATCAATTTATTGACCTAGAAATACAAAACGAGCATATATGAGAAAATGATTTTAAAATGCATCAATATACATTTATAAATCCCATTCATTTTTCGAATTTCAAAAAACCCCAAAATCACTTCGGGAGATCGTAGGTCCATCTCCGAATGGGCTGATATCCATCATAGATATGAACAACCTTGGAGAGAGTCCAACAAGCCATTCATAACTACGACGGTAGGTATCAACTATACCGATTGCATATCACGTATATGCAACTATCACAATGTGCTATCAACTAATTGAATGTTCACACATACATCGGGTTGTTAACATATTAACAAGTATGCATCATATGCATAGCACCCAACTTCACCTCCCTTTACATCGACCTTGGAGAGAGTCCAACAAGCCGATGCTCCAGGTTAAAGCCAACCCATTAATCGAGAAATAATTTTAATATGGTTAGAGCGCATTCAACCAATTAGCCCGGCTTGGAGAGAGTCCAACAACCAAAGCTAACGATTGACCTCTGACTCTTACCATATTAGTATCAAACTATTCCATGGTTTGAACATGTTCGGGTTCGAGCCGGGCTTGGAGAGAGTTCAACAACCCAAACAAGAAACGGAACTCTGGTTCTAACCATATTAATGGAAGGTGTAGGCTTTAATATTGAGTTAGGGTTTTTATGTCTCATCCTCTTTGCATACAAATAACTATTATCTACATGACATGACATACATGGCATACATCTACATGTCATGACACGCATGGCATAATGATATGCATCTAATGTAATTACATGACATACAATTATGTCATGTACATAATTTCCTTATTTGTCATAACTATTTATGAAAATAAAATATGTTTAAGATTTGATTCTCCAAATCAAATCATGATTAAATTAGGAAACAAATTTCCAAATCTAATTACATATTTTATTTATGGAAATAGTTGATTAAGGAAGATCAATTTAGGAAACCAATTTCCTAAATCATCAAAACTACTTATGGAAATAAAAAATATTTTAAGATTTGATTTCCCAAATCAAATCATGATTAAATTAGGAAACAAATTTCCAGAATCTAATCAAATATTTTATTTATGGAAAATATCAATTTCCATAAATACTTCCAACTTTCCAAAAGTGGAAGATTTCCATAAATACTTCCAGACTTTCCAAAATTAAAAAATTTCCATAAATATTTCTAAATTTCCAAAATTAGAAAATTTCCAGAAATAACATTATGACTATCGCAAAACCATTTTACGATTATGTCGAAACACAACCTGGGCTCTGATACCACTGTTGGGTTTCCCGACACCGCGGCGAGTGTGTGTTCGAACATGTTTCGTAAACATGTGCACAGCGGAAGAAATAAAAATAATAAATCTACATTTATTACAACACACACAACACACGCATGCATTGTACAACACGTGTAGACATAACCGTAAATTTAATTTTGCAATAAAGGAAATTTAACTACGTAAACCTTTCGTATCACGTGTAGCGGGAACGGCACCAACCGGAATGATCCTCGCTAGAATCGTCTCTATCCGTATCCACACCGAGTATCCTTAGGATGACTTCGCTAAGCCACGAGCTTCATCTTCGTACGGGTTACTAGCCTCGTGTTGAAGACGACGTGATCGAGAGATGATCACGATCCGAATCCAAATTCGGATCCAAAGACGAGTCCTCAAAACTCGCTTCTCCGGAGAGGTATTCGTCAACTGTTTGACGAATCCTTCGTCCTCCACCTCAGAGGATTACCGGAGATCGAATCCTCGGTAAGTTAGGCGCTGTCGGAGCTCTAACCATCGTCCAAACGATGCTCCGACGAGAGGAAAACAAGCTGTCCAGAAAACTGGACAGCTTTGGTGGAGGAGTAGGCGCCGGCCAAGCAAGGGAAGCCAAGTGCTCACCTTATCGCCGAAGCCTAGGAAGATCACCGGAGGGTCGCCGGAGGATCACCGGCTGAAGCTTGGACGCCGGCAACAAGTTGGACGGCGGCACAAGGGGCTGGGCGGCAATGGAGGTTGGCGCCGAGAATCTCCAAGGAAGGAGGTGGGCGGCAACTTAGGGCTAGGGTTTTTGGATTAGGGCTTAACAATCCCTTAAGCCCTCTTTTATAGAGAACTAATTCTCTTAATGGTTAATGGATTATAACCATGAGGCCCGTTAACCCGCTCCATTAATATAAGTTAAAATAAACCAAACCATGATGGTTTATTTTAAGTTAAAACGAACCGAACCAACTTTTGGTTCATTCGTTTAAAATAAACCAAACCCTTTGGTTTATTCTCCTCCATTGGATTAGAACCAAACCATTTTGGTTCATCCATTATGTCTTCATAAGACACGACCCATCCACGCTTCCATTGCGACTGAAATGATTTCATGCTCGCTTCTTGTTTGGTACAACCAAACCTAGTTTCTCTCAGTCTGAGAATCCCATTCTCAAGCTCGTTTTAAATCCTTCGGATTACGCTCGTTGTGCGTGTGACCAAATAGGTTCTCGGTTTATGTTGGCCGTCTATAATTAACCATTAATTATAGAATGATCATGAGTGGCACCTAGTAGTACATCATGATCCCCAATTAACCAAAAAGATCAACAGTTGATCCAGAACTATTTCTGAAACCCTTCAGCAGCTCGAATGAATCGTGCCCCATTCCCTTCACTCATCTTATACCCACTTGGTTCAGGACATGGTCTATAGTGTCAGTCCCCACTAGGCTGACTACGTCACACCTAGCCCAAGTATCATTTCCTCGTCCTCACGGATTCTAGTTACTCCACATGTATCGAAGAGTACCTTACTCTAAACATGTAATGCTTTGGCCAAAGACTTTAGTAACAATCCGACGAGAGGCCATGGGTATACATCTCCTCGCAAGGAGTGGTGAATCCTTTATAGGATATTCAAACACCTTCGATCACTTCGACTTACACCCAATCATCCCGGGTCCACATCTCCTTAGAGATGCTTGCTTAAGATGTCAAAGCATAAGTCTCCATGATCAAGATGACTTGAATACCGCAAGTCAAAGGAACATCGCACTTAAGTTACAGTAAGAACTTCATTGACATATCTATATATGCAGAGAACCATATGAAGTCTTATGGCTGGTCACTCCAATGAACTAGTTACCATAACTAGCATCCACGATCAACTCCGGACATCACAATGTCTCCAGCCAGTGAGAATCAGCTGCTTGGACACACCAAGGAGTATACCTCGTGCTAGTCTCGACAGAATTGATGGTGTCCAAATCCATCAATTCATCAACTAGGGATAATTCCGATACATCACAATTACACATGTAGAGATACTCACTAGTTGTGATCCAATCAAAAATTCTCTCATGCTGTGAATCGTATCGTGGACATTCAGTAAATGAGTTTAAGATCCAATCAAATACATGAAACATGTATACTCAAATAGTGAATCTTCATTTATCATATAAATGGTTCATACATAAGGTGATTGCCTTAGGACATCTCTCATATATTACTAATATTTTAGAGATAGTTGGAAAGACCATTTACATCTAGTAGAGTTTGCTTATAATATTAGCTATCACTCCGCTATTCAGATGCCATCTTTTGAGGCTCTATATGGGAGGACTTGTTGATCCCCTACCCTATGGGTTGAGATTGGGTAACGACAACTCCTGGGACCACATAACATCCAATGAGATGCTGAGCTGGTGAAGGTTATTCGACAAAGATTATTATGAGCTCAAAGTCAACAGAAGAGCTATGCAGATTGGCGATGCCGACCATTAGAATTCACAGTAGATGATCATGTATTTCTACGTATTTCACCAACCAAGGGAATCAAAAGGTTTGGGTTGAAGGGCAAGTTAACTCCCTGTTATATCGGACCCTTCCAGATTTTAGAAAGGGTAGGCATGGTAGCCTATCGTGTAGCATTACCTCCGTCCCTTGCAGGAGTGCATAACGTTTTCCATGTCTCTATGCTACGAAGATATATACCGCATCCGACTCACGTCCTAAGTGATGTTTTAGTAACACTCCGTCTGGATGTGTCTTATGAGGAGCTACCAGTTTGCATTTTGAATCACAAGGAAAGGTCATTACGGAACAAGGTAATCCAATTGATGAAAGTCGGATGGCAACATCACACCGATGAAGAAGCCACGTGGGAATTAGAAGATGTGATGCGAGTTCAATACCCCCATTTATTTACCCCAGGTACGTAAATTTGGGGACCAAATTTTTTATTAGTAGGGGAGAATATAATATACGAAAAAAATTAATAATAAGAATAAAATGAAATATAAATATAAATATATAAATATATTTATATATAAAATAAAATAATAATAATAATAATAGTAGTATTATATAAATTTTAGTTATTTAATAAAAAATTTCAAGATAAATTTTTAGGGATTGGTTAAGTGAATTAATCAAGATTGATTAATTCAATGAAATCTAAGTTATAAATAAACCTAGGTTTAGATTTAAGGGTTTATGTGTTTCTTCTTTCCCGTTGTCGCCTCCACTCGACTTGTGCTGCCCTTCCACCGCACGTACATCGCCGCCCAACTTCCCATGTGCACGCACCGCTGCCTACCTCTGTGGTTGTTGCTGCCAGAGTCGGCGACCTTCCGTCCAACCTCTGCCGACGCAACCTGCGCCACCCTTCCACCGTGCGCTCACCCTAGCCCAGCTTCCCGTGCGCACGCATTCGTTGCCTACCTTTGCGATCGTCGCTGCCAGCATCAGCTGCCTTTCGGCCAACCTCCGCTGTTGTGACCTACCCACACTGTGGAAACCTTCCATCACATTCTACTCTTTGCCACTGTCATTGTTGCTGCCAACCTCGATAGTGATAGTTCGGTGTTACCGGTCTCACCTCCAGATAGTGTCGACCTCGCTGGTCAATCACCGTCGGAGTCACGGTTGGAGTCACGACACCTGCGCAAGCCACTGTCAACTCACAGTCACTGCATCACCATCACGCTGTTTCCACCCTGAAACTGTCAGCGTGCACTCATAGGGTAGCATTCATCATCGTAGCTATTTTCTTGTGCTACTAAGAACCCCACCGTCATCTCCTGCTCAGCTGTGACTGGAATCCGACGATCGTCGATTGAACCATAAATAAGAAAAATGTCTTCTGCTTTAATTGATCTAGTTTGGTAAATTAAAAAGCCATAGGAATTTATTAATGAACTTAGGTTGTTAATCTATTTCATTAAGTTGACCAATCCATGTTTAATTGATTAAGTAGCTTAGGTTAATTAATCAAAGTTTTAGACCAATTGATTTAGTTGGGCTAGAATAATTGAATGGAGATTTTTTTTTTTGGAATAATTAAGGTTGGAAATGATTAATAATTTAGTTAAAATATTGGCAATTAAATTGTCAAGGAAACTTTCAACTGATTAGATAATCAATTTATAAATTAATTGATAGTTGAGTTAATGATGGTTTAATTATAATAGAGTTGGGAGCTGAAGCACATCCTCGGATTTAGAGATAGTTATGATGCGTCGCAGTCAAAGGTGGGTGGTTCCTTCTTTAACCTCTTTAGATTTTAGTGCATAATTATTTTGGCTACGTTGATTACTTAGGTTATATTATCTTTTCACTATATGTTCTTTCTAGTATTGTGTTGATGTTATATTTGCTTAACCTATTTATATTCTATTTAGCTTCTGGCTATTCGATTTTCATTAGTATATGAATGCTTATGCTATTGTTTAATGGATAGTATTGTTATATGTACTCATTTGTTTATTTACTGCTTCGGTCGATACCATGATTGAACTGGTAGAAATAGTATAATTTAGGCTTAACCACTCCGACATGCTTATTAGTAGATTGATGATCTTTGTCGACCTTGATAGGCGTTTCATGCTAGATGTGTTGGATAACCCTAGCTTAACAACCTAGGATAATCGACTGCCCACGAGACCCATTCGTGGTAGCATGTTGTTGCGTGCAGTCGATAGCTAGATAGCTATACACTTTGTCTGCCCACGAGATCCGTTTGTGGTAGCATGTTGTTGCCCGTAGACATTGAGTCTTTATATTACCTATCTTCTTACGAGACCCATTCATGGTAGCATATCGTTGCACGCAAACAGTGCTCTGGGTATTGCCTATCTTCCTATGAGTCCCATTCTGGTAGCATGTTGTTGCACGTAAATAGTGCCCTTTGTATTACCTCGAGAGCCCCGAGGCTTTGTCGCGGTATCTTGACGTGTATTTCTTATAGGTGCATTTATTATATGGCTAACTAGGTTAGTTGTAGGTTAACATTGGTACTCTGAGATTTGAGTTACTCGGGTTATTTTCCTTTGACCTCCATTATGTTTTTTATTATCATGCACTATCTTTCTATACGTCCACTGAGTGATTTGTACTCACTCCTTCTTTTCTTTGGCCTCCAGATTAGCTGATAGAGGACGTGTCATACTGACCTACCTTCACGTCGCTCAGAGAGTCCCTTGCTATGCTAGTCTCACTGCATCGTCGAGATGTCGATTTACTTTCTTTGTTGTTATCTCATTTTGTTTACGCATTTTAGATTTTGTTACAATTTTATTTGGATGTCATAAACCTATTTTACTTTCACTGAGTTATATTTTAGTCATGCATGCATGCAGTTGATAAAATAATTATATTTTATATTTTGATTATTTCAAAGTTTTTACCATATCTGATTCTAGTAATGTGTTTCGAAATATTGTCACTAAGGGGCTCCTCCATCATTTGGATGACAAATATATCCCCAAGGCATGACAGTCGACCTTGCAAACCTTACTCTCAGGAGATTTACTCCGAACAACGACATCCATTGGACAAACGATATTCGAATCTCAATCTCTATGGGATCGATACTTAAATTATAACTTGACAACAACCGTGCACTTGCAGGCGTTGAGCATGAGTGCACACATCGAATCCTTGGCGATCCTCGTCGGAGATTTAAGGTCGTACTCACGTGCATCAATGTCAAGCATGGTAAGTCCGGCTAGACAGCTGGCAAGTAAGCCTTAAGTAGAGAGGTGAGGCCGAGTCCTCAGTTGGGTGTAAGATAGGCGTCGATCTGATGGAGGGTTTGAGTGAACTCGGAAATCGAGATTGGACAATATTACTACTGCCAAGTGATATTATATTTTATATTATGCTAACTCTATGTTGTAGGTCTCCTGGTGATTAGATAGAGTCTAGGTTCCTCATACCCAGTAAACTAGATTAGGTCCAGGTGATTGGGATGTCGAATTGGCAAGGCGAGTTGGAGTTTGACTGGAGATCTTATGACCGAGATGTTAGGTATTCCAGTCGACTAGACTTGGTCCAAGTGAATGGGATAGGAAAATTTAAGAACTATGGAGGAGTAGAGCCAGCTGACTTGGAGTCGACTAAACCAGGTCCAGTTGACTAGAAAGGCCAATGTACTATATCGATGAGCTGATATGGAGTCGACTGGTGAGTGGTCCAGGCGACTAAAAATGTCTTATAAAAGAAATGGAGGGTCAACTTCGAATTCATCATTCCTACTACTCTAAAGTGTTGTCGATGTCATTCCTCGTCTACAAAATCTTCATCACGCTGACACTCCACAACTTCCGACACTATGTGCTCATCTTCAATTCGTTAGTGTCGGTATATATTTACTTTAATTGCATTTTGCTTATTGTACTTATAGTTTAAAGGGAAGGTAATTTGTTACCTTACCCTTTCATTTTGTAAAAGAGAACACCTCCGAGTTCGAGAGTTCTCGAGTCGGAGGGATTATAGTGTATTTTCCTACGAGGTGACTGTTGGAGAGTCATGGGCATTGGAATAGCAATTCGGTTAGGATTGTGAACCAAGTAAATCCCTCAAGTGTTTTGTTTTACTTTCCACTGCATATTACTCTTGATTTTGAAAAAAAAAAGAAAAAGGTTTTAAAGTTATAAAGAAAATTTTTAAACACCGAGATTCACCCCTCTCTCGGTAGACTCGATCCTATAAAAACCAAGTTTGGAACTTGGTAGATCCACCCGAAGGCATAATGCCTATTGGGTGCAAGTGGATTTTCAAGAAGCAAACCAACATGGATGTTAATGTATTACCTATAAAGCATGGTTTGTGGCAAAAGGATATCGTTAAAGATAAGGTGTTGCCTATGATGAAACTTTTTCATTAGTAGCTATGCTTAAATCCATTTGGATACTCCTGACCATAGCATCTCATTATGATTATGAGATATGATAGATAGATGTGAAAACAACTTTCTTTAATGGGAACCAGTCTAAGGATGTATATATGATACAACCTGAGAATTTCACATCTATCGATATGAAGAAGGTATGGAAGCTTCAGAGATCCATCTATGGATTGAAACAAGCATCTAGGAGTTGGAACATCTGTTTTGATGAGGCAATCAAATAGTTTGATTTCTCACCAAATCCTAACGAACTCTGTGTATAAAAATATTAATAGGGGTACCGTTGTGTTCCTACTGTTGTATGTCGATGACATATTATTGATAGGAAATGATGTCCTAGTTCTTCAATCAGTTAAAGTTTGGTTCTCCAAAATATTCTCCATGAAAGATATGGGAGAAGCAACTTATATCTTGGGGATCAAGATTTGTAGAAATAAATTGAATCGGTTCTTTGGTCTTTCATAGTCTACATATATAGACAAAGTGTTAAAACAATTTAACATGGAAGAATCCAAAAAAGATTTAATTCCCATGAGGCATGGGATTCACCTTTCAAAGTCTATGTGTCTGCATATGGAAGACGAGAGGATTCACATGACTCTGATCTTGTATGCATTAGATATAGGATAGATCATGTATGTTATGTTATGTACTAGGAACGATGTGTCATATGCTTTGAGTGTTATGAGTAGATACCAGTCGGATCATGGTATAAACTATTGGGTGATTGTCAAGGTAATCCTTAATCACTTAAGAAGAACTAAAGATTTGTTCTTGGTATATGGAGGAGGTGATATGGTAATACATGGGTATACTAATGCCAACTTCTAGATGGATAAAGATGACTCTAAATCCCAATTTGGATACATATTCATCTTAAATGGAGGTGCGATGAGTTGGAAAAGTTTCAAAAAAGACACCGTTACTGATTCTATCACAGAGGCAGAGTACATTACGGCTTCTAAAGCAACAAAGGAGGTGGTTTGGATTAAGAAGTTCATCACTGAACTTGGAGGTGTGTTGAAGCATTCGCGATCTACCACAACAACAATGGTGCCATTGCACAGGTGAAGAAACCATGGTCTCATCAGTGGTCCAAGCATGTACTTCGCCATTACCATTTGATTAGAGAGATCATAGGTAGAAGAGACGTACAAATAGAGAAAGCTCCCACCGATAGAAATCTAGTAGATCCCTTGACAAAGCCTCTTCCCTGAAAAATTTGAGAGGCATATAGAGGCCTATGATATTAGATACCAATCGATTGGTTGCAGACCAAGTGGATGTATTATGTAATTGAGAGGTGTCCTAAGGCAATTGCCTTAGATGTTATTAATAAAATTCACTATTTGAGTGTACATTTTCTATGTATGTGATTGGATCTTAAGTCTACTGAAGTCCACAATACGATATATAGCATGGGAGAAATTATGATTATATCACAATTAGTAGGTATCTGATCATGTGTAATTATGTAAGTATTGAAAAGATCCCTAGTTGATGAATTGATGAGATTGGACATCATTAATTTTGTGAGACTAGCACATGTTATGCTCCTTGGCTTATCCAAGCATTCGGTACTCACGGAATGGAAGCATAGGGTTGATGAGAGTGAGCATATGGATGTTAGTTAGAGTAACTAGTTCATTAGAGTGACCTGCTATGAGACTTCATATGGTTATTCATGTCAATGAAAATCTTATTGTAGCTCGAGTACGAGCTTCCTTAGACTTGAGATATTCAAGTCATCTTAATCATGGTGACTTATACTTTGACTTCTTCACAACCATCTCCATAAGAGATATCACTCCAGGTTGATTGGGTGTAAGTTAAAGTGATTAAAGATATTTGAATAGCCCATAGAGGATTCACCATTCCTTATAAAGAAGATGCATATCCTAGGCCTCTTGTCAGAATTGCTACTCAGAAGTCTCTAGCCAGAGCAAGCATGTTAAGAAGACAATCTTCTTGGTAACATAAAGGAGTAACTTGAATCCACAGGACAAGAAACTAACTTGGCCTAGGTGTAACGTAGTCATCCTAGTGGGGACGAGCACATAGACCATGTCCTGAACCAAGTAGGTATAGGATGAATGAAAGGAACAAGGGAACGAACAACTGAAGCTACTGAAGGGTTCAAAAACATTTTGAAGTCAACATTGGACTTTTTGGTCAATTAGGAGTCATGATATACTGTTAGGTGTCACTCATGATCTATTCATAATTAATGGATTAATTATGAATAGCCAACATAGCCAGGAACCTATTAGGTCACACGCAATACGACTAGGCCATGGAACACACACAATACGGCTAGGCCATGGAACACACACAATACGACATAAAACAAGTTTGTAAATGCTAGGCCATGGAGCACACACAATACGGCTAGGCCATGGAGCACACCACGATAGTGGATCAAGCCATCGTTCTTGGGTTTTCTTACCATAATTACATGTTAATTATAGTAAGGTTGTTCCGTTTAATGCTTCTATAATACCCTAAACATGAGAACTATATAAAGCTCTCATGATAATTTTTGGGAGAGTTTTTTCTTCCTCCATGTGGGTGTCGTCTCTTCCTCCTCTCTCTCCGTCTCGCCTCCGTCGGTTGGCGAGCATCAACCAGAGGTGAAAACTTGTTCTCTTGGAGTTATCCCTAAGAATCTCGACATGGATAATGGTAGAGGCAAAGCTTGTCATCATTGCTCTTTGTTTCTACAGATTTGAAAAGAATCCCGAAGTTATAAGCTCTAAACATGTTTTAAAGAAAAGATTTACATATTACCTATGCTAATACATGAAATCCTGGCCCTCGGGGATGTCTAGGATGGAATACAATTTTTATTTTATTACTCTTTTGCTACTTTTATATCCTAGAATCTCCAACATATTAGAAGGAAAGAATAATTTCAATTTGACTCTAGGTTAAAGTTGGATCGATACAACATTGTCCAATATTTAATATTTTAAGCATCCCGACAACTCAGGGGATTGTCAATTAAAAATATAAATGTCTTAATGATGCACACGAGAGCGACCTTAAATCGTCGACAAGGGTCGTCGAGGACTCAAAGCGCGCGCTTAACGCCTGCAAGTGCATGGATGTCGTCAAGTAATAAAAGATTATCGATCCCACAGAGACAGATTCGAATACTGTTTGCCCAGTGGATGTTATTGTTTGGAGTTATAACCCTAAGAGTTGTGGTTGCGAGGCTGACGGAAGTCCTAACTCAAGTGTGATGTCACTCGGAGGAAGAGAAGGTTGATTCGAAGTTCTCTAAAGGATTATAGGACTTCGGTTTCACTTGTGAGTTGTGGGACATGCTATCAATTAGTTGCTTTGGAGACATCTAATTATGATCTTGCAAGAGGATCATCATGCATTTGCCTAATAAACTTTTGCTTCTACCGGAAACTACCTATTCCTAATCAAGTTTCCCTTTCTAATCGTCAGAGCTAAGGGGGTTGATACCGTGGGAGCCCTCTGTCACTAAGTTCCCTCAATCCTTCTAGAGTTAATCTCTCCTACTTTGGGCCTTCTGCTAAGATAGGTTATCGGGGTACGAGGACGTCCTAATAATCCCTTCGAAGAGGCGGATCATATTTCATATCCTACTCTATCATATTCTATCTTCTACAATTACGGGAGGTAGGATAACTGCAAGGTCTATCCTTGGTTCTCCTAAATTTTTGATACGAAGGTTGCCATCCTTTGTATCACCTATGTGCAGTATAAATAGAAACAAGACATAATCCTCATCGAACTCAAAAACACACAATTGCAAATAGAATCAAAAGAGATGACTAACTATTTGATCTAGCATGTCCACATACACAGTCACTCTCTAATTCTAGAATCGAAGTATCTACTCCATAGACGAATGAGAATAAACCTCAAGACATCTTAAGAAAAGCCATTACAATGCAAATAGAACAAGAAAATAAAGAATGTACTCGCTGTCCTATCGAATTTGTGTGTCTTGGTTGATGTCCACGGTGCTGGAGTGTCGGGATGGATCTTCTAGTCGCTTCCTTCCTCCCCATTGCGAGTCTTCGGTGCTTTTTAGGGCACCTTCTTGCCATCCTAGCCATCGGGCCTCCTCCCTAAGATTTGGGCATGGCTTCCTATTTATAGATGTGAAGCCAGCTCTCCATAAATTCCACAAAATCCCTAATCACGTCAAATACATCCGTATGCCACCATTTGACCGTATGGAATCCACGATCGACCATGTAGAAGCGCTAAATAGGGTTGGACACGACCATGTGAGATTCACATGGCCAGGCCGTGTCTGCCTCTATACTATTTAGTGTACACCTTCTTTTGATCAAGAGCATGCCCATGTTTTGGGAGAAACACGGCTAGAGCATGCTTGTCTTCCTTTGGCTCCAAAAGTGTATCGTTTTACCTCCAAAATGCCTTCCTACACATAAAAATAGCAAGTGCAAATCTCTAAACTAGAAAATAGGAAATGAATACAAAATATGGGAAAAAAATTGCATGAAACATGTATGAACTGCAATGAGATGTGAGCTAAAACTACTCCTAAAACCCTATATGTTTTGCTCACATCAATTCCCCCAGACTTAGATCTTTGCTTGTCCTCAAGTAAACCTCAGTGCCATGAAATTTAAAAACATTGTTCCCATACCTAGCATGTTAACATAATTATCAAGTTGTATTTTCAATCAAAGCAAATAGATATGTTCTAAAAGTTCACTAAGTTAGCTTTTTGTGCATGTGCTGAGAGAATTTTCCTAAGGGATACTCGTTCCACAGTGAGTTAAGTCGTCATCGTATAGCTTTCGTAAGGTCTCCAGTTTTTAGGCACTTACCTGCCTTAAACGAGGGTCGTTCCCTAGAATTAGCCTAATATCTCAAAGGTGTGTTCGGTATTGAGAGAAATTGATAGGTGTTTCCCCAGTAATCTAACTCAGTCTCAAAGGGACACTT
Organism: Wurfbainia villosa; assembly: GCA_025175895.1. Classification (NCBI taxonomy): domain Eukaryota; kingdom Viridiplantae; phylum Streptophyta; class Magnoliopsida; order Zingiberales; family Zingiberaceae; genus Wurfbainia; species Wurfbainia villosa. The sequence continues at coordinate 42,649,824 of CM046006.1, forward strand.
AACTATTTCCACCCACGATAACTATTTTTAACTCTCTTTTTTCCCTATTTTTTATTATTATTTATTTATTTTTCAAGGAACTTTGTTCCTCTCTAGCTCATTAATATTTTGATTTTTCCAAATGGCCTTACACAATCCGAGCATCTTCAGTAACTAAAATGCTAAATCTAGAGTCCCCTATGGATTCCAAAGTACTAGACTACTGAGATGAATCATAACTATGTATGTAATATATTCTCCCTTTCAGAATATTCATCAAGTGTAAGTGAAAGATAAAAGCTAGCAAGTGCAAATCTAGAACATCCATCAAAGCAACTAAAAATAAAATACCATAGGATAAATGAAGTTAAGCTATCATGGCATGGAAACAAATCTCAAAAAAGAAAATTTTGAAAGTATCACTCAGGTAGCTTAAAATGACAAACAACTAAGTGCTGAAAGAAAACTAAAATTTGTATGCATAAAAACATAAATGCAAATGATCTAAAACTAAACCTAAATGTCAAGAAAGAAACTACTGTTAGAATAAGAGAATATCAAAATTTGGGGTCCTCCCCTCAAACTTAAATGGAACCATACCTCTAGTATGGTGGTTGAGGTGGGAAATTCGGTAGTCTTGGCATGTCAGGCTCCTGGGAGAACCTGGTGCTCAACCGCTAATGTCACATGTACATGTGGTCGATATAGGAACTAGTGGATGCAGCGATAGCTCTATTCTCCTCCTCCCTGGTCCACTATGCCTGTGTAGCATGCATGTGTTGCCGAACCTCTTAGCGATAGGCATCCTCCTAAAAATAAGCTCGGACCTCGCCGTAGAACTCCTCGGCCCACTGAAAATGCTCTCATAGATCCTGGAACTCTGCCCATGTATAGGTCATGTGCTCCTCCCATCGCTGCCCTTGTGTTTGCTACTCAGTGTAAATATCGTCGAGGAACGATCAAAACTAGGAGAAGTCATAAGCCAACGTACTTGTATCCTGTTCAAAAGTGGAAAAAGAAGGAGGTGCAGGCGTAGGCTCATGGCGTGGACTAGTAGGGCTCCTATACATGGGTGGATCTACCAGTGAGTGATGAGTAGGAGGTGAGAGGGGTGTATGAGTGGAAGGCCCTGCGTGTGGTGGGGACTCCACTATAAGATCCAACTGCAAATTGGCACAGTTGGTGATGGTGGTACGGTCAATGTCGGGGAGCCTAAGGGGTCCCAAGTTTTTCCTTACAAAACAAAAATAGTGCCCCTCTCTCACTATCATTTTCATTTCCACACACACCCCTAGGTCGATGCTTGGGCTCCCCTCTACTCTATCAAAGTCCATGCAATCATACCCCATCCTATCACAAATGTGAGTGATTAATTCCCCCAAAATGATCTCTCCCTTTGCCGCCTTGCCCATCTTTAGCAAGTGTCGGATGAAATGGGATCCTATATCAATGGTACTTCTCTCTTGTAGCATGTCCCATAGGCAAAGAAGCTCACTCATATTCACTACTCCATCGGTCTCCCCTCTCCCAAAAATGGTACTCACCATAACTTGGTGAATATACCGAAAAATAGGGTTTTGGAGGCGCGAGGATTTTTCCCTAGAAGGGTCATACGCATTCTCCCCCATCACTTCAGACCAAAAGGTTCATGCATTAAACTCAACAAGGGTCCTTCGCTCTCCCCCACTAGGCAGTCCAAAACATGAGTTCTATTGGTGCAAGTACCACTTATGTTCAATGTTAAAAAGACAAAGTAATCTTTCCTTCTTCACTTTCTCTACCCGTCAAGATCTCTGCCTCCAATGAACTTAAAAATTCCAAAACTATTCTAGGGTAGGTTGGGCATCTCACCCCCATAATCTCTCCCCAATCCATTTTTGCAAAAAGACTTTGTACATCCCCAAGCAAACCTTGGGTTTCTAAAAGAGCTTCATCCAAATACCTAGTAGCAGTGATTTTTTCAATTGGAAAGAATGTTAAATCTATGAAAAAATCATAGAATCCCATTGTGTGACTCTAGATTTTTGCCAGCGTGCCACACAGTTCGAGCCTTTCCACATGCCCCCCCATTGTGTGTGGTTCTAATCATGGGGTACGATTGTGTGCAATCCACATGCCCACCCGTGCTTCTCACTGAGGGTTCAAAAAGGAATCCCATTTCTACCTAGCAAGTTCTTTCTGACCCTAACCAATTTACAAAGATGCTAATGGCCATAAATTAAAGTCTAAATTATACACATAAATGCAAAAAAGATTAAAAACATATAAAATAAACTTGGGTTGCCTCCCAAGAAACACTTGTTTAAGGTCTTTAGCTCGACCATACTCCTTTGCCTCAGCTCAGATTCGGTGGTTTCGTGAACCTTCATTCATTCGTTTTAGAATATTTATCTTATGGTGGGGTATTTCCTATCCTGCAGGAAGTATACCCATCTGAGAATGGAGCCTTACACTCTGATAAGTTAAATATGATAATCTCGCCATGCACTTCCAAGGAGACTTTGTGCCCCTTCACGTCTATGCGTGCTCCTACAGTTGCCAGAAAGGGTCTCCCTAAGATGATTGGGTTATGAGGGTTCAGTCCTGTTTCAAATATAATGAAGTCTGTGGGTATCACAAAACTCTCTATTACAACAGGTACATCCACCAGCATGCCAACTGGTTCTCTAACCATGTCATTCGCCATATGAATGGCCAGGCTAGCTGGTTGTAACCCACTCAGTCCCCTCTCCCTATAGATCTCATAGGGTATGACACTAACAGACAATCCTAAATCACATAATGCCTCGTTGATGCTCTTCCCATAGATCATGCAGGGTACAATAAAATTACCAGGGTCCTCAAGCTTGGGTGGAATTTTATCTTCAATTTTAGCTTGATTTGACAAAGTTGAGATCATGGCTGGTCACCCCTTGGTGACTTTTCTTTTCTAACTTGCAACTTTGTTGTATGCCCCTCTCCCTCAATCGAGTTTTGCTCGGATAGTAGGGGGGAGTTGTCCATGGTTTATGATACGGTGTTGGCTATTTAGGCCACTTGCATTTCCAACACCTTAGTGTGGCTTGTGAGCCCATCAACAGAGGCCTTCAACTCCCTTAGTGCCTCTTCAGATCTTTGAAGCTACCACTGGAAGTCTGCATTGACCTTTGTTTGGGTAGCAATGAAGCCTTCAATCATTGACTCAAGTCTAGATTTAGACGGTTGTTGCTACCCGTTGCCCTGCTGCCCATATCCTCCCGATTGTTGGAAATTTCCTGAATTACTTTTGTATGAAAAATTCGGGTAGTTCCTCTATCCGGGATTGTATGTGCTGGAATAAGGGTTATTGGGCCTCTGATTATACTTGCCCACCGCATCAACATGCTCAACCTAAACCTCAGATCTGCTCTGCTCCCCACAGTAGTCCTCTTGTTATGCCGCTACTCCATCACTAAAGGAGTTGGTCACACGTACAGAAGCAGGGGTTAGGGAGTCAAACCATCTGCTTAGTGCATCCATCCTTGCCACTAGATGATCCACGGAGTTAACAACATATCTCCCTACTGTAGGTGCTGGGTGACTCTGCTCAGAAGCCCATTGGTGGTGGTTCTGGGCCACCTCCTTGATCAACTCTTTCTCTTCCTCGATGGTTTTGTTCATTAGCACTCCTCCTGCAGTAGAATTGAGGGAAACCTTCGTGGTGTATGTGATCCCATTATAGAATATGTGGATCACCAACCACCTCTCTAGACCATGATGGGGGCATTGATAGAGTAGCCCTTTGTAGCGATCTCAGGCTTCAAACAAGGACTCTCCTTCCTTCTAGTGGAAGCTAGTGATCATGTGGCACATGTGAGCAGTCTTACTTGGTGGGAAAAATTTATTCAGGAATTGCTACTCACACTACTCCCATGTAGTGATGCTTCCTAAAGGAAGGGAATGTAGCCATGCCTTTGCCTTATCCCTTAGTGAGAATGGGAAGAGGCTCAGATAGATCGCATCAGTGGGTACTCCATTGAATTTCAATGTTGAGCATATCTCTAAAAACGTCTCTAAGTGCCGATTCGGATCTTTAATTGCAGCTCCTCCGAATTGGCTATGTTGGACCATGTTTATGAGTGCTGGTTTTAACTCGAAATTATTAGTTGTGATGGATGATCTAGCTATACTCGACCTATACCCTCTAACACTGGAGCTGCATAATCCTGCAGAGGTCAGCTACCTATGTTCGCCAAAGGGGCGTCTTGCTCCTCTATACTTCTCTGTTAAGCTCTCTTGCGATGGTAGGTTTGTTCTATTTCTAGATCTATCGGAAGCAAATTATCTGATCCTAAGCATCTATGCATACGATGAACCAAGTTGTGCAATCGGGAGTATATATACTACTTTTAATAAGGAAATCAAATAACCTAAACACTAAACTAAATAAAGAAAAATTAAAAACTGAGCTAAAGCAAGATTTAATATAACTACTAAAATTAATCTAAACTGAATTCAAATAGAAAAAAATCTAAAATGAGTAAACTGAAATAAAATGAAAATAAAACAAGACAACAAATCTAGCCTAGGTCCTATTGTGTATCGAATGTCGCTAGAGGAGGGGGGATGGCGCGTCTTCGTCGACTTGACAAAATTCGATCGTGCTTGCTACAAACGTTAGTGTGCGCAGCGAAAATAACAATAACAAAAACAAATACACACAACACAATAACATGATGATATAACGTGGTTTGGAACCTTAGGGTTTCTACTCCACGGATTGAGCTCAAGTGAGCTCTCACGATGCAAATGCCACCACTAATCAAAAACACTCCTTCTCGACAACAAGTCAGAGGCGGAGAAACCTCTTACAATAGATTACAACAGTAATACAAAGAAATTACAACAAGTAAACAAATCAATGTACAAAAACAAGTAAAGAACACTTTACACAAGATCTTTAGATTAGTTTCTTATTGCTTGCTTTGGATTCGTCTTGAAGGTTTGGAATGCAATGACAATTCCCCTCCAAAAATGCCTCAAAAATCACTGCTAAATCCTCCCTTTCAAGCTACTTTTATAACCTGCATCAGGCTGATTTTGCACCTGGCAGTCGACTGCCATAAGGCCCCAGTCGACTATCAATAGTGTTGTTGTCTCACAATGATTTAATCCACGTCGGCAAAACTCCAACGGATACATAGGCAGTCGACTATCATTACCCATTAGTTGACTGCCAAGGTCGTAGTCGACTGACTAGTTGGCTATCGAGTGTTCTGCTCCTACAATCTCGACCCAATGATCACATCCATGGTAGTCATTGCTCAAGCTATCGATTGATTGGCTAATGCCGATGCTTGATCGCCAAGGCCATTTCCGATCGAATGCCAGTTGACTCCTGACCAGTCGACTAGTCATAATCCCAGTCGACTGTCTAGAGTCAACTCGGCTGCCAAATTTCAAAACACTTGGTCCAAAGCCCCAGTCGACTGACAGACCTCAAACAAGAGATTTAACCCCAAGTATAATGCCCTCATACTTACTAGACCACCATTAGCCTAGACCTAAGCCTTCTAGCCACCTTCGTTAGCCTCATGCCTATCAGATCTCTTCAAGTCATCAATGACTTATTCATCCATATGTTAGTCTTCAGGTGTTTCCATCGGCTATTATCATGCTATGCTGGTCTACACTGCCAAGGTACATTTGGACTTACACTGCCAAGATTACCACTTGGACTTTATGCCGCCAAACCATTAGACTTATGCTGCCAAGACTCTACCCTTGGACTTTACGCCCCCAATATCAACCCTTGGACTTTCCCTTGCCAACCCATGTTGGACTTTCCATTTGCTAAGACTTAAGCTTGGACTTTCCCTTGCCAACCCATGTTGGACTTTCCAATTGCCAAGACTCAAGCTTGGACTTTCCCTTACTAAGACCTATGCTTGGACTTTCCATGCCAAGTACCTATGACTTGGACTTTCCCTTTCCAAGACCCATGCTTAGACTTCTCTATCATGGTCAACCCCAAGTCAACCATCTAGTCAACCCATTGTCAAACAACGACCAACTCCTTTGTCAAACATCAATGTCAAACATCAAACCACTACTCGAGTCTGGTCAATTATGACCTGAGTCGATTGCACTAACAATCTCTCTCTTTTTGATGTTTGACAAAAAATAAATACCTTTGAGTTAGACCACTAACTTAATTCAATCCTCCCAATTTTCCAAATTGGGAATTCCATTTTCTCCCCTTTTTAACATACATCAAAAAGGATCTCCCCAAGGGTGTCAATGTCTCATATCCCAATGAGATCTTATCTCCCCCTTGGTCCAAAAACATCTAGGATATCTTCATTCTTCCTAGTGATAAATCCCATATCACTAAAGAGAGGCAATCCTACAAGCTCTCCAACTCTCCAAATTCTTCCCCTCATGAGGAAGAACACATCCATCATCCCATGATGAATAACCTCCCCCTAAAGACTTGCTCCCCCTTGACCATTGCACCAACAATGTCCTTGGAGAGTCCCTAAGCCTATAGGAACACTAAACCATCAAAATTAAGGTTAAAGTTCAACCTTGAACTTTCACATACCTTAAACTTGATACACAACCAAACAACTCTCCTAATCCATATCCAATGGATTTTCACCCTTTCTAATGCTTTCCAAAGCATATCCTAGGGTTAGGAGCAGTTAGGGTAGCCTAACATAGTTGAAATTAGGCTAAACAAATCTTGTTTACTCGAAATCAAGCTTGACAGTCGACTTTGATAGTCAATAGTCAACTACCCTTGATGCTAGTCAATTGATTTTTGTAAATGCAGAAATCAAGTTCAGAAAATTGAAATTTGAAAAATCATAAGTAATTATACATAATACAAAAAATCACGAAAATTCATATGTATAATACTTAAGTCAATCATTATGGGTGAAAAATATTGAAAAAATAAAATACACATAAAATAATGAGATTGACAAAAAGTTCAAAACTATTGAAAAGTTCAAAGTTTTGACCCATTTTGTATCAACTTCTACAATGGTGATTCCTATCAAAAAAATTAGCTTCACCAAGGTTTTCAAAATGATTTTAAAATAGCTTTAAAACCTAATATTGAACCATGGTCTATGGGCTTAATGCATATGACTTGTACATAAGCTTTCCTCATGATTCCTCTATGGTATAAGATGAGTTTGGGTTCATCTAGATGCAAAAACTATGCACCTTGAACTTAACTCATTTCCTAGCATCTCACATGTGTCTAGGGTGTTTGAAAACACACACATGTCAATTCGATGTGAGATGTAAGTTTTGTTCATCCTAATCTAAGGTCTCATACATTTTTCTAAGGCAACACTACTTGATTCTCTTATACATGAGACTTCAAGTCATGCCAATTGTCCTTAAATGAATTTTATTAATGCATGAATAATGATTATGATATAAATGATAGCATAAATAGAAGTATGTGCCAATAATCATAATGTCATAGTATATGATTAAATCTAAATACATATGACATTAAAAGACGACCTAAGATATCATGACATTTATATGATAAAGATGAAATATGATGTCATGACATGGTAAATGACAATCAAAGCATGACAAATAAAATATAATCCATAAGAATACCTAAATTTTAATATTAGTTGTCATTTGTTAGGATTATGTTAATTTTTCCATGATATCACCTATCCCCCAAGTGTGCCAAAAACCCAAAATGACACACCATGACCTCTAAACCTAGTTTGTGCCAATTTGATCAATTTTTCATAGCTCTCAAAATACATTGACACATCCTAAAATCTTTTAGGATTTAAATTCAAACTTATTTCCAAGATATCCCAAAACCTTTAAAATGTCCTAAAGTGTCAACTTTGCTATGGTTGAGTTAACTACCCATCCAATCAAGGTTGACACAACCTAACCCATCTAGCGTGAATCAATCACGCTCCTAGGAACCCAATTCCTATTGGAGATCCTTTGGTTTAATAGGTATTACTTAGGAATAACTTCCCTAGATACCCTCCTAATGACCCTCCTAGGCTTAGAAGCCTTGGTCATTTGGGTTTTGCCTAAGTTAACTCTAAGGGTAACTCCCCTTGTAACCTTCTTAGTGGCCTCCCTAGGTTTCCTTGAAACCTTAGCCACTAGGCACACTCCATGGTTAGCCTTAGGGATTGCCTCCCTAGTAACCTTGGCTCTCCTAGACCTAGATTTAGTTCCATAATCAAATGAAATAATGTGATAAGTAGACATTACCTTCTTGGACATAGGCTTGTGACCCAAATCTTGTCTCCTAGATGGTTCTTGCCTCTTACACCCTTGACTTTGACTTCTAGACCCTAGATTTTGACAATTTAACCCTTTAATTGAATTTTTCATTCTTGCAACAAGGTTCTCAAGTATTGACCTCAAAACATGGTTCTCTAACTCTAATCTTCCCAATTTTGATTTTTCATATATCCTTTGGGAATGAGATTTCCTAGGCATATAATGTCTATGGTTCTTGGGATTAATGCCTAAAAGGTCCTCTACTTTCCTAATAGTTTCCCTAGGTACGATTGTTTTAGGGATATTAGTCCCAAATTTCTCCTTATTTCTAAGATTGACATGTTTAGCCCCTAAGCAATAAAATCTATTATTTCTAGCATGCTTTTCATGAACAATAGCAAGGGAATTGAAAGCATGTTTTTTAACATTAAACTTAGAAGGTGCATTACTAAAATATATCTTAGGGTTAGCTTTAGAAGCTCCCCCTACATGTGTAGCTCCTCCTTGGACCTTTTTCTTCCCATTAGGGCATTGACTCCTATAATGCCCCTTTTGTTGGCACTTGAAGCAAATTACATGCTCCTTACTCTTATGTGTTGGGGCACCGACATCCTTGACCTTTGGTGTCGGTTGAGCCTTCTTGACCTTCTTAGGGCACTTGCTCTTATAGTGCCCATATTCCCAACACTTAAAACACATAATATGATTTTTATTACTAATGCATGTATTTGAGTTACCTAGGGTGGTGGTGGAATTTTGAACTTCCTTTTCTTCTTGACAAGAGGTAGATGGTTCCTCTTGAGTTGGCTCCGGTATTGAAGATGACCTAGTCTCCTCCCCCTCAATTCTAGAGGTGGAGGCTTCCTCCAATTCTACTTCTTCCACCAATCCGGATGTTGACTCCTTTTCAACTTCTGAATCCTCACTTTCTTGTGAGGAAGAACTTGCTTTTTCGGTCTCCTTGTCCAATTGAGCCGAGAGCATTCTTGTTCCTTAGGCTCCTCTATCTCTGGAGCCATTGAGGGTTCTTCATGGAGCTTAGCAAGCTTGCTCCAAAGCTCCTTTGCATACTTCCAATCTCCTAATCTACACAAAACATCATTAGAAATTGCATTAAGAATATACACATTGCCTTGTTATTTATGTTGTAGTATTGGAGTTGTTCTTTGCTCCAATTCTTCTTCTTGAGTTTTCTTCCTTCTTCGTCCTTTGGAGTGTCGAACCCTACCATTACACTAATCCAATTATCATAATCACACATAAAGAAATATTTCATCCTTACTGCCCATAGCTCAAAATCCTTTGCTCCATAGAGTTCGTATGGTGGTAGCACATTGATATCATCCCCCAATCTTTCTTCAATCACCATCTTCTTCCTTTAGCATGCTCCCTTAGTTGTTAAACCTTAAAGAGTGGCCTCGCTCTGATACCACTTGTTGGGTATCGAAGTGTCTTCTTCTTCTTAGAGCCACCGGGCTCTGATACCACATGTTGGGTATCGGACGTCACTAGAGGGGGGGGGGGTGAATGGTGCGTCTTCGTCGACTTGACAAAATTCGATCGTGCTTGCTACAAATGTTAATGTGCGCAGCAGAAATAACAATAACAAAAACAAAAACAAATACACACAATGACACAAAACACGATGATATAATATGGTTCAGAACCTTAGGATTTTTACTCCACGGATTGAGCTCAAATGAGCTCTAGCGATGCAAATGCCACCACAAATAAAAAAAACTCCTTCTCGATAACAAGTCGGAGGTAGAGAAACCTCTTACAACATATTACAACAGTAATACAAAGAAATTACAACAAGTAAACTAAGAAATGTACAAAAAAAAGTAAAGAATACTTTACACAAGATCTTTGGATTGCTTGCTTTGGATTGGTCTTGAAGGTCTAGAATGCAGCAGCAATTTCCCTCCAAAAACACCCCAAAAATCACTGCTAAATCCTCCCTTTCGAGTTGCTTTTATCGCCTGTATCGAGCTGATTTCGTGCTTAGCATTCGATTGTCATAAGACCCCAATCAACTGCCAACAATACTGTTGTTTCAAAATGACTCAATCCACATCGGCAAAACTCTAATAAATACAATGGAAGTCGATTGCCATTACCCATCAGTTGACTACCTGTTGGGTTTCCGGCACCGCGGCGTGTGTGTGTTCGATCATGTTTCGTAAACATGAATACAGTGGAAGCAATAAAAATAATAAATACTCCTATTTATTACAACACACACAACACACGCATGCATATTACAACAAGTGTAGACATAACCGTAAATTTAAATTTGCAATAAAAGGAAATTTATCTACGTTATACCTTTCGATGACGATAGCGAACGGCATCAACCGAACGATCCTCGCTAGAATCGTCTCTATCCACATCCACGCCGAGTTCCTCGGGATGACTTCGCTAAGCCACGAGCTTCGTCTTCGTACGGGTTACTAGCCTCGTGTTGAAGACGACGTGATCGAGAGATGATCACGATCCGAATCCAAATTCGGATCCAAAACGAGTCCTCAAAACTCGCTTCTCCGGAGAGGTATTCGTCAACCGATTGACGAATCCTTCGTCCTCCACCTCAGAGGATTACCGGAGATCGAATCCCCGGTAAGTTAGCCGCTGTCGGAGCTCTAACCGTCGTCCAAACGACGCTCCGACGAGAGGAGAAGAAGCTGTCCAGAAAACTGGACAGCTTGGTGGAGGAGATAGGCGCCGGCCAAAACAAGGAAGCCAAGTGCTCACCTTGATGCCAAACCTAAGGAGGATCGCCGGAACTCTTTCGGCAGCAGCTCGACGCCGGCGAGGAGGAAGGAAGCAGCCTTCTGGACGCCGGTTGGAGGAGCTATGGGCTGGGCGGCAAGAGAAGTTGGCACCAACTCAAAAGGGGAGATGAGGTGGGCGGCCAAACTAGGGTTGCCTCTTCATTGGGGCTTAACAAACCCTAAAGCCCTTTTTTATAGAGAACTAATTCTCTTAATGGTTATTGGATCATAACCATTAGGCCCGTTAACCCGCTCCATTAAGATAAGTTAAAATAAACCAAACCATGATGGTTTATTTTAAGTTAAAACGAACCGAACCAACTTTTGGTTTATTCGTTTGAAATAAATCAAACCCTTTGGTTTATTCTCCTCCATTGGATTAGAACCAAACCATTTTGGTTCATCCATTATGTCTTCATAAGACTCGGCCCATCCATGCTTCCATTGCGACTGAAATGATTTCATGCTCGCTTTATGTTTGGTCCAACCAAACTTAGTTTCTCTCGGTCTGAGAATCACATTCTCAAGCTCGTTTTAAATCCTTTGGATTACGCTCGTTGTGCGTGTGACCAAATAGGTTCTCGGTTTATGTTGGCCGTCTATAATTAACCATTAATTATAGAACGATCATGAGTGGCACCTAGTAGTACATCATGATCCCCAATTAACCGAAAAGATCAGCGTTGATCGATCCATCGCTTCAAACCCTTGATGCTCGAATGATTCGTGCCCCATTCCCTTCACTCATCTTATACCCACTTGGTTCAGGACATGGTCTATTGTGTCAGTCCCCACTTGGCTGACTACGTCACACCTAGCCCAAGTATTATTTCCTTGTCCTACGGATTCTAGTTACTCCACATGTATCGAAGAGTACCATACTCTAAACATGTAATGCTTTGGCCAAAGACTTTAGTAACAATCCGACGAGAGGCCATGGGTATACATCTCCTCGCAAGGAGTGGTGAATCCTTTATAGGCTATTCAAACACCTTCGATCACTTCGACTTATACCCAATCATCCTGGGTCCACATCTCCTCGGAGATGTTTGCTTAAGATGTCAAAGCATAAGTCTCCATGATCAAGATGACTTGAATACCGCAAGTCAAAGGAACCTCACACTTAAGCCACAGTAAGAACTTTATTGACATATCTATATATGCAGAGAACCATATGAAGTCTTACGGCTGGTCACTCCAATGAACTAGTTACCATAATTAGCATCCACGATTAACTCCGGACATCACTATGTCTCCAGCCAGTGAGAATCAGCTGCTTGGATACACCAAGGAGTATACCTCGTGCTAGTCTCGACAGAATTGATGGTGTCCAAATCCATCAATTCATCGACTAGGGATAATTCCGATACATCACAATTACACATGTAAAGATACTCACTAGTTGTGATCCAATCACAAATTCTCTCATGCTGTGAATCGTATCGTGGACATTCAGTAAATGAGTTTAAGATCCAATCAAATACATAAAACATGTATACTCAAATAGTGAATCTTCATTTATCATATAAATGGTTCATACATAAGGCGATTGCCTTAGGACATCTCTCTTATATTACTAACACTACCAAGGTCGTAGCTGACTGACCAATCGGCTACTGAGGGTTCTGCTCTCGTAACCTCATCTAGCAGTCGATTGCCATCCATGACAGTTGACTGCTCAAGCTTCTATCGATCATTGCCAAGGCCATTTCATGATCGAACTCGATCGACTCCGACCGATCGATCGATCATAATCGATCGATTGCCCAGAAGTCAATTGGGTTGCCAAGTGTCCAAAATGAGGTTTAACCCCAAGTATGATACCCTCATACTTGCTAGACCACCCTTAACCCAGACCTAAGCCTTCTAGCCACCTTCGTCAGCTTCATGCCTATCAGATCCCCCCAAGTCATCCATGACTTGTTCATCCATATGCTAGCCTTCAGGTGCTTCCATCGGCTATTGTCATGCTGAGCTAGTCTACACTGCCAAGACACATTTGGACTTATGATGCCAAGAATACCGCTTGGACTTTACGTCGCCAAACCATTAGACTTATGCTTCCAAGACTCCACCCTTGGACTTTACGCCGCCAATATCAACCCCCTTGGACTTTCCCTTGCCAACTCATATTGAATTTTCCATTTGCCAAAACTCAAGCTTGGACTTTCCCTTGCCAACCCATGTTGGACTTTCCAATTGCCAAGACTCAAGCTTGGACTTTTCCTTGCCAAGACCCATGCTTGGACTTTCCATACCAAGTACCCATGACTTGGACTTTCCCTTGACAAGACCCATGCTTGGACTTCTCCATTATGGTCAACCTCAAGTCAACCATCTAGTCAACCCATTATCAAACAACGGTCAACTCCTTTGTCCAACATCAATGTCAGACATCAAAACACTAACATCAAATCACTACGCAAGTCAAACTCGAGTCTGGTCAATCGTGACCTAGGCCGATTGCACCAACAGGTTTGATCCAAACTATCCACTTTCGATTTAATATCGAATCAATAATCCCCGACAACGGTTCCAAAAACTTGATGCACACAAGAGTGATCTCAAATCCTCGACGAGGGTCACCGAGGACTCAAGTGTACGCTCGCGCTCAATGCCCATAGTGCACGGATGTCATCAAGTAATAAAAGATTATCGATCCCATAGAGACTGAGATTCTAATACCGTTTGTCTAGTGGATGTTGTTGTTCAGAGTTATAACCCTAAGAGTTGTGGTTGTGAGGCTGACGGTAGTCCTAACTCAAGTATGGTGTCACTCGGAGGAAGAGAAGGTTGGTTCGAAGTTCTCTAAAGGATTCTAGGACTTCGGCTTCACTTGTGCGTTGTGGGACATGCTATCAATTATATGCTTTTGAGACCTCTAATTATGATCTTGTGAGAGGATTATCATGCATTTTCCCGATGAACTTTTGCTTCTACCAAGAACTACCTATTCCTAGCCAAGTTTCCCTTTCGGATCTTTAGAGCTCAGGGGGTTGATGCCGTTGGGAGCCCTCTGTCACAAGGTCCCTCAACCCTGTTGGTGCAATCGACCCAGGTCATGATTGACCAGACTCGAGTTTGATTCGAGCAATATTTTGATGTTAGACAAAACATATGACATGTGATTGTCATGAGAAGTCCAAGTGTGTAGCCTTGGCCATGTAAGTCAAAGTGTGTAGCCTTGGCGATGAAAGTCCAAGCATGGGGCTTGGCATTGGAAGTCCAACATAGAGTTGACAAGGGAAGACTAAGTGTGTAGCCTTGGCCATGTAAGTCCAAGTGTGTATCTTTGGCGGTGAAAGTCCAAGTTATGAGTACTTTGCATTTGGGAAGTCCAAGCGGTGGTTTGGCGGCATAAGGCCAAGCGGTTGTCTTGGGAGCTTAAGTCCATATGTACCTTAGCGGTGTAGACATCAAGAGCATGACAATAGTTGAAGGAAGCACCTGGAGGCTAGAATATGGATGAACAAGTCATGAATGAATTGGAGGGATCCGCGCATGGATGAACAAGTCATGGATGACTTGGAGGGATCCAATAGGTGCGAAGCTAGTAGAGGAGGTTAGAAGGTTTAGGTCTAGGCTAAGGGTGTCTTGGGATAAACCTCATGGATGAGGTGAACTTGGCCAAGTGACTGAGGTCAAGTGTCGGATGCTCAAACAATTGTTTGAGGTTTTACTCGATGGTCGGATGCTCAAACAATTTGTATTTGAGGTTTTACCTGACAATAGTTGATTGGTGAGAGTCGACTTTGTTCGACTGCATCGTATGCCATGGCAATCGACTGATGGCGTGAGCAGTTGACTGCCATGGAGGGCAGTCGACTACTGGTGGAGGACATTAGCACAGGAGCTCCCGTAGCCGATTGGGAAATCGACTGTCGAAGGAGTAGTCGACTGCTAGGGTTTGGTAGTCAATTGATGAGTGATCCATTGAAATTTTTCCAACTTGGATCAAGCCGTTGTGAGACAACGGCTACAGGAGTAGTTGATTGATGGTCATGAGCAGTTGACTGCTAGGTGCGGAATCAACCCGAGACAAGCATAAAAGGAGGAGCTTGGGGAAGATTTCCATAGCGATATTTGGGGTAATTTTGGAGGGGAATTACTGTTGCATTCTAGACCTTCAAGACCAATCCAAAGCAAGTAACCAATAAGCAATCCAAAGTTCTTGTGTAAAGTGTTCTTTACTTATTTTTGTGTATTGCTTAGTGTATTTGTAGTATTTCATTGTATTACTTTTGTAATCACTTGTATGAGGTTTCTCCATCTCCTACTTATTGTCGAGAAGGAGTTTGAGTAGTGGTATGTTCATCACTAGAGCTCAACAGTAGGAACCCTAAGGTTCCAAACCACGTATATCGGTTGTTCTTGTGCTTGTGTGTTATATCTTTATTTCATTTTTAACATTATTCTGCTGCACATATTAACGATCATTGTAGACAAGCACACAAGAACGATCGATTTCCGTCAAGCATCGAATCAGGTTATTCATCCCCCCTCTAGCTGGGCCATGATCTTTCAACAAACCCTTCTAGAGTTAATCTCTCCTACTTTGGGCCTTTTGCTAAGACAGGTTATTGGGGTACGAGGATGTCCTAATATTCCCTACAAAGAGGCAGATCATATTTCATATCCTACTCTATCATATTCCATCTTCTACAATTACAGGAGGTAGGATGACCGCAAGGTCTATCCTTGGTTCTCCTAGATTTTTGATATGAAGGTTGTTACCCTTTGTATCGCCTATGTGCAGTATAAATAGAAGAAAGACGTAATACTCATTGAACTCAAAAACACACAATTGCAAATAGAATCAAAAGAGATGACTAATTATTTAATCTAGCATGTCCACATACACAAGTTACTCCCTAATCCTAGAATCGAAGTATCTACTCCATAGACAAACCAGAATAAACACAAGACATCTTAAGAAAAGCCATTACAATGCAAATAAAACAAGAAAATAAAGAATGTACTCACTGTTCTATCGAATTTTCATGTCTTGGTTGATCTCCACGGTGTCGGAGCATCGGGATGGATCTTCTAGCTACTTTCTTCCTCCCCATTGCAAGTCTCTGATGCTTTTTAGGGCACCTTCTTGCCATCTTAGCTGTCGGGACTCCTCCCTAAGGTTTGGGTGTGACTTCCTATTTATAGATGTGAAGTCGACTCTCTATAAATCCCATGAAAACCCTAATCGCATCAAATCTGTCCAACGTCACACGGGCGTCCATGTGGGGTGCTAGAATTTCTAGCTTTGGGGGTTGGACATGACCGTGTGAGATTCACATGACCAAGTCGTGTCTGCCTCTGTACTGTCTGGTGCATGATTTCTTTTGCTCCAGAGCATGCCCGTGTTTTGGGAGAAATATGACCAGAGCATGCTCGCCTTTCTTTGGCTCCAAAAGTGTATCGTTTTACCTCAAAAATGCCTTCCTACACATAAAAATAGCAAGAGCAGATCTTCGAACTAGAAAATAAGAAATGAATGCAAAATATGGAAAAGGATGCATGAAACACATATGAACTGTAATGAGATGTGAACTAAAACTTCTCCTAAAACCCTATATGTTTTGCTCACATCACTTAACCAACTACTTCTTGACTATAGTACAGAAGTCAAAAGGCAAGAAGTACTCTTGTTATTCTTTATCTTAGTCAACTGTTATCTTATCTTATGGAGTTACCTTTATTGCACTTATTCCTTACTCCACCTAACATTTTATTTGGATTTTCAACTCAAGTACCCTAAGCCCATATTGGTAACATTCATTTACTATAATTATTGTCCTATATTTATTTCTAGACTTTATGAAATGGTCAATCTTTATTGACTGATGCTACATGAATTTTTTACCTCCTTTAGAGAGAAGATATCAGGGAGGTTTTAGGGTTCTCTCCAACCGCAACAGTAAAAATGAAAAGAGTGATCCAAATGAGAATGATGACAAGAGATTTAACGTGGTTTGAAATTTCAATTCCTACTCTACGGGTGAGCTCTAGAGCGAGCTCTGACACTAGACACCTTTACTATAATATCTCTTTCTCAGAAGTACTTCTGGAGGTGGAGAAAATCCCTCACAGACTTTCTGCCTCCTTCTTCCTCCCAGGATTTGTTCTCTTCCTTCCGGTGATCAATCTTCATTTAAAAAACTCCTCCGTCCCTGAGAGTGAGAGAGAGATTAAGAGAAGTTGAAGTGTCTAGGAGGTGAAGCCCTAGAGAGCGTGTCCCCTTTTTCTTCTTTTCTTCCTTTCTTTTATAGTTGCCGCTCCTAGAGCCATCTATTGCGTAACAAATCACTCGAATCACCGTCTATGTGAAGGGCCCTTCCAACCTGAAGAATAATTCTGTTATGATATTAGTGAGTGAAGGATATCCAGAATCTTCTGTGGGGTCCTTTAGGTGCCTTGGTTTGTTATACTGAGTAACAAACTCTCATGAGCAAGTATGATAAGGAGGACCTTCCCCTTTTCTCTACCCTAACCTTATCATGGGGCTCTTATTTTCCTTAGTTACTTTTTCTTATCCCTAACTCAACTTGTCTCTATTTCCCTAGTTTCCCTTGGCTTATTTTCTCGACTTGCTTCCCCACATCACCCTAGTCATTTAAGTCAAGGTGCATATTGTTGGGGATCCTTGGAAGGCTAGAGGGGGGTGAATAGCCTCTTTTCGTTTCTACAATTTGATTAGCGAAAGCACAAGAACAATGAACAATGAAATTAAGAAACAAAAGAGTACAAACGCTAACAAAGAAATTTAACGTGGTTCAGAGATTATGCTTCTACTCCACGGCAATCCTTAAGGTGGATCAATCCAAGCAAATCTACCACTAAGAAAGCTTCTTTTACAAGACACTCCTCTTCTTACAAATGATAGAGATGAAGATTAGAGAAGAGGAGGTTTAAGAGCACAAGAAAACTTAGAGAAGACTTGGGGAGGTTGAAGACAGAATTTGGAATATAAGCACTAGCCTCCTCAAGCACCCCAAGGTCGCTTTTTATAAAATAAGGGTTGATTTTCCCATTGGGACTGAAGCAATCGATTGATAGAGCCATCAGTCGACTGTTGTTATAACTGACCTCATCCAACGGCTTCTAACGAGCTGGATCAGTGATCTTCATATCCCAATGACACTTCGATCAGTCGACTGATCATACCATCAGTCGAGTGCTCCAAGCGAACACTCGATTGGAAAATATTCTATGTCGATGTCCACTATTAACAGTCGAGTGACTGATCAGTCGACTGAGACAACACAACAGTCGACTGATATACTCCAAGTATGATTAAATCATACTTGAACCAACTCCCTAGACCTAGACTTAACCTTCTAGCTCTTCCTTCAGCCTTGTGCCTCCAGGATCCCTCTGAGTCCGCGACTCCTTCATCCTTGCGCTTGCTTCCAAGAGCTTCCATCGATTTTGTCATGTCTTGGGTTTCTCTTTTGCCAAAGGACCGTTTGGACTTTATGCCGCCAAGACTATATGCTTGGACTTACGCTGTCAAGACCTTGCCTTTAGTCTTCCTTTGCCAAGGTCTGCTTGAACTTTACGCCGCCAAGACTACATGCTTGGACTTACGCTGCCAAGGCCTCGCCTTGGACTTTCATTACCAATATTACACTTGGTCTTTCTTTTACCAAGTTTTTACACTTGGATTTCCGGGCACTTAACACGTTCACGGTTAGATCACAAAATATTGACTAACTATAAATGATTATCCAAATATTAAAACACATAAATGATTGGGGCATTGTTGCACCAATAATCTCCTCCTTTTTGATGTTTGACAATCATTTAAGTTAGGTCTTGAAATATGCTCAGAAATAAAACATCATATATCAATATGAATTCTAACTTAAATTTTCCTTCTCCCCCTTTGACACACATCAAAAAGAGAAGGACTAATAGAAATTAAGTTAATCATGAATAAAGTTTGTCATGCCTTGAACCAAGGTATAAGAAAGAAAATAGGGGCCCCCCTTAATCCAAGACATGGAACATGTTGAGCAAAGCATGAAACAATAGACAAAATATATTTTATCTTTGCACCAACAATAGATATGATATAGATTTAGGGAATAAAAAAAAATTGCTTAATAATAGCTCCCCCTAAATCAATGCATCAATCAGTCCTATACCCTCTCAATTACTTGGATTATCATACCATAGGGTTAGGACACTTAATATTGCATTTAAGACAAAGAAATAAGGCTGATTTGTAGAAATATCAGCATGGCAATTGACTGAATACTGAAGAAGTTGACTGACAAGCCTGAAATGCCAATTTCAGGATTTCAGCCAAACTTCAGAAATGCGCCAAAAATTCAAAAAATATCAAAAAATCACAAAATTTTATGGACAAATTTCTGAAATCATATTCTATCAAGGGAAATAAAAATAAAAATATATCTTTTTCAGATTTTGAAAATGATACAAATTTGAAAACTAGCAAAATCTTTAAGGTTTTTGTAAACTTTGTATTACTTTTGTTTATCAAGTGAAAACTGTTTTTTAAAATATGATAAACATAGTTTAAAATATATTATATTTGACATTTCCAATCATATTCTTAGAGCTATATGCACATCAATTGTACACAAGCTTTCTCAATGATTGGTCCAATTAGGGATCAATGTCTCTAGATGACACCTTGGTTCATAGTAATGCATCATAACAAGTATGATAAACCAAGTGCATCTTCCTAACATCTCACATGATGTCTAAGTGGCTCAATACAAAAATCATATTTTCTTAGGTGTTTTGTGAGATGCTATAGAGGTATAGTCCTACATTTTCTATAGGATCATGCAAACCTAGACCTCTATTCTACTAAGCACATTCTAAGTTCTCTCCTAAGTGATGAATAATCCACTTCGGGGAGATCCTTGGTGAAAATGTCGGCAATGTCGGACTTAGATTCTATGTAGTTGAGTTCAATGTCCCCCTTTGCCACATGATCTCTAATGAAGTGATGCTTCACTTCAATGTGCTTTGTCCTAGAGTGATGTACCGGATTTTTGGTCAAATTTATGATACTCACATTATCATAACAAACCTTAACGTTGGAGTATTATAACTCATAATTCTCTTGAGTGTGTCTCATCCAAAGTAATTGAGCTACATAACCACCCATGGCTACATACTCGGCCTCGGTGGTGGATAGAGCAACACAAGATTGCTTCCTACTACTCCAACTAACTAGGGAGGATCCAAGAAATTGACATCTATCACTAGTACTCTTTCGATCCAACTTGCATCCTGCATAGTCGGAATCGGTGTACCCAACCAAATCAAAAGACTTAGTTCTAGGGTACCAACGTCCTACATTTAGTGTGCCTTTGATATATCTTAAAATTCTCTTAACGACTACCAAATGGGACTCTTTGGCACAAGATTGGTATCTTGCACACATACCTACCGAAAATAAGATATCAGGTCTACTAGAGGTTAGGTATAATAGACTACCAATCATACTCCTATAAAGTTTTAGATCAATTGATTTACCTTCTTGATCATTATCTATTTTTGTGTTGGTTTCCATAGGAGTTGATACTACCTTAGCATTTTCGAAATTGAATTTCTTAATCATTTCTTTGGCATATTTGGTTTGGTATACATAAATTCCTTCATTAGTTTGTTTGACTTGTAAAC
Source organism: Wurfbainia villosa (assembly GCA_025175895.1). Lineage (NCBI taxonomy): Eukaryota > Viridiplantae > Streptophyta > Magnoliopsida > Zingiberales > Zingiberaceae > Wurfbainia > Wurfbainia villosa. Next base: position 42,670,478 of record CM046006.1, read on the forward strand.
CTAAGAAGAAATTTAATTCTCCAACTAGACTCATTTCAAACTCATTTTCCATATTTTTGATAAAGTCTTGAAGGAGTTTATCATTTGTTGACCCAATAATAATGTCATCAACATATATTTGGGCTATAAAGATATCCTTTGATTTTGACTTTATGAAGAGAGTTTGATCTACTCGACCCCTTCTAAAACCCTTAGAAACTAAGAAAGATGATAATCTTTCATACCAAGCTCGGGGAGCTTATTTTAACGAGTATAAAGCTTTTCTAAGCTTGTATACATGGTTTGGATAGTCTACACTTTCAAACTCGGGTGGTTGTTCTACATACACTTCTTCCTTAATGAACCCGTTTAGGAATGCCGATTTTACATCCATTTGATGGAGTTTAAAATCCATGTAAGAGGCATATCCTAATAGGATTCTAATCGATTCTAACCTAGCAACCGAGGCATAAGTTTCATCATAGTCAAGTCCTTCAACTTGATTAAAGCCCCTTGCAACTAACCTAGTCTTATTTCTAATTATGTTACCTTGATCATCTAATTTATTCCTAAAGACCCATCTTGTAGTAACAATAGTGCTATCATTGGGTCTAGGGACTAGCTCCCATACTTGACTCCTCTCAAATTGAGCCAATTCTTCTTGCATTGCTAAGATCCAATCTGGATCAAGTAATGCATCATTGATTGATTTGGCCTCAAATTGTGAGACGAGAGGTATTTGACTCGAGGGAGCTCTATGAAAGGACCTAGTTCTAACACCTTGAGATAATTCTCCTACAATTTGGTCTAGAGGATGATTTTGATGAATTCTTATTGTTCTAGGAGGTGTTTCAAGTTGATTTAGATCATTGTTATCCTCCTTTCTCCTCTCATCATCGGAATCTCCTCTTCCTCCCCCTTAATCTAATCCTCTCCCTTGATCATTACCCCCTAAGGTCAAGTTTTGAAATTTTTGGGTAATATCTTGGTTTTTGTCATTGATATCATTATCAATGAGGGATTTTCTAGGGTAAGTAGTAAAGGTTTCATCAAATTGAACATTTGAGGATTCCTCAACCTTTTGAGTCCTTTTGTTATAGACTCTATATCCTCTACTAGCGGATGAGTATCCAACTAGAATTCCCTCATCCGCTTTGGACACAAATTTTTCTAAATTGTCTTTGGTGTTTAAGATGTAAACTTTGCATCCAAAGACTTTAAAGTAATGAATTGTAGGAATTATGTAATTCTATAATTCAAAGGTTGTTTTTTCTAAAACCCTATGGATTAAGACTCTATTTTGGATATAGCAAGCGGTGTCAACCACTTCCGCCCACAAGTAGCTAGGAAGTGAATATGCATTAAACATAGTCCTAGCCGCCTCCTGTAGGGCATGATTTCTCCTTTCCACCACCTCATTTTGTTGGGGTGTCCTAGGACAAGAGAATTCATCTTGTACCCTTGTTCTAAGCAAAATTTTGAGAAATTAGAATTCTCAAATTCTCCACCATGATCACTACGGATCCGGTTGATTTTGAGATTTCTTTCATTCTTTACTCTTTTGTTAAAACCTATGATTATTCCTAGGGTTTCATCCTTATGTTTAATAAAATATACCCATGTGTATCTAGAAAAATCATCCACTATAACTAAGAAATATTTACTACCATTCAAAGAGGGAATGTGATGCACACGAATGCAACCTCAAATCTCGTGACAGGAACCGTCGAGGACTCGAAGTGCGTACTCACACTCAACGCCCACAAGTGCACGGATGTCGTCAAGTAATAAAAAGATTATCGATCCCACAGGGACTGAGATTCGAGTACCGATTGGTTTAGTAGACATTATTGTTCGGAGTTCCGTTCTAATGGTTGTGATGACGAGGGTTGTCGGTGGTCCTAACTCTAGTACGGTGTCACACGAAGGAAGAGAAGGGTTGCTACGAGTCTTTTGAGAGAATTCTAGGATTTCAATTTTGCTTGTGTGTCACAGAACACGCTATCAATTGGGTATTATCTAGACGTCTAACTATGGTTTTGTGGAAGGGACATCATACGCTTCCCAGATGAGCCTTCGCATCTATCGGGAATTACCTTTGCCATACCAGGTCGACCCCTGGCTTTAGGACGGGATAGGCAATACGAGGATGCCGATTCAATCCCTATGACGAGTCGGAACGTGTCCCATTTCTGACTCTATCACACCCTTCTATCTACGGTTACCGAAGATGAGGCCAACCCCAAGGTTCCTCCTTAATTCTCCTAAATCTTTGATACGAGGGTTGTCGCCCCTTGTATTAGCTACGCATAGTAAATAGAAGACCAAAACAAATAGCTATCGATCTAAACAATCACTAATTACAAATATGATTTTAAGAATAGAAATATATTTGAAATAACATGTTCTATGCACACAAACTACTCTCTAATCCTAGAATAGGAGAATCTACCCCATAAATACGAGAAGAGAAACACAAAGCATATTAGAATTCATAGAAACAATGTAAACTGCGCAAAGAATGATGTGAGCAAAACATATAGGATTTTAGGAGTAGTTTTCGCTCACATCTTGTTACATTTTTGTGTTAGTTTCATGCATATGTTACTCTATTCTTGCACACATTGCCTATTTTCTGGTTCGGAGGTCTGTTCATTGTACTTTTGTGTGCAGGTTAGCTTTTCTGGTGAAGAAGATGCATTTTCGGAGCAAAAGAAGGACTTTCGTAGCTAGACGCAGAGTGGGACATGACTAGGGCATGTGGATTCACACGGTCATGTCCAATGGGCGAAGAACAACACCCCAGGCCCGCACACGGCCTGGCCATGTGGAAACACACGGCCGTGTGGTGGCCCGACGGATTTGCGTGACTAGGGCTTTTTTCGGATTTTGCAGCGGTTCGAGGCGATGTCTATATAAGGATGGCTCCGCCCAAACCCTAGGGGGGAGGCATGACGGCTAGGACGACATGCCGAAGCCCTAAAAAGCTTCGATAACTCACAACGGGGAGGAGGAACGCCGTCGGAGATCCACAATTTGCAATACAACGTTGGAGAGAAGATCGCGAAGCATCGTATATCTCTATTTTTGCACTCTATTTCTATTGTAATTGAACTTAAACATGTTTTGTGATTCTTCCTTCGTATTTATGGAGTAGTACTTTCGATTCTAGGATTAGGGAGTAGCTTGTGTACATAGACAATGTTGGTTCATATTAAATTCTGGCCATAAATTTGATTTGACAATTGGTAGTTGCTCTTTATTATATCTACGTGTGTTTGACTTTCTTTCCATTGTTCTTAGGCGATACGAGGTGGTGACAGCCCTCACAATCTAGATTTAGGAGGTTTGATCAAGGAACCTAGGGGTAAACCTGACCTCCCGTAACTGCGGGGAGAAGGGAGTGGTGGAATCGGAAATAGTCCATCGCAAGGATTGATTTGGCATCCTCGTACCCTCTATCCCATCCTTTTGGGCGAAGGTAGCTCCCGATGAATGCGTCGGCTCTGCGGGAGAGTGTATGATGTCCCTTCCCCAAAACCGTAGATAGACCTTTAGACGACGCCAATTGACAGCATTGTTCTATGGTACACAGGCGAAACCGAAGTCCTAGAATCACCTTTTAAGACCCCCACACACTCTTTTCCTCCTCCGTGTGACACCGTACAAAGTAGGGTCCATCGATAGTCCTCACTAACTGACTCTCTCAGAGATCACATCCGAACAATCACAACCACTTAGTGTATTGGTACTCGAATCCCAGTCCCTGTGGGATCGATAATCTTTATTACTTGACGACATCCGTGCACTTGCAGGCATTGAGTGCGAGCACACACTTTGAGTCCACGATGGTATCCGTCGTGATATTTGAGGATGTATCCGTGCGCATCAAGTTTTTGGCGTCGTTGCCGGGGACTGTCGATTCGATATCAAATCGAATGGTGGTAGATTGAATCGGACTTAGGATTAGATTATTTTCTTGCTTTATTTTCTTTTTAGTTTATCTTATCTGCTTAGTTCTATTTTCCATATTTAGATTTAGTTTTTATTTTTTAGTAGTAGTTTTTTTTATTTACTTATTGCATCTTAGATTTTTATTTGCTAGTTTTATTTACTTTCTGCATTTTTAGCATTAGGTTATCACTCTTACTTTTGTAGTTTGGTTCGTCGTATGCTTAGAAGACTAGGGTCAGAAGATCTAATTTCGATCGATTTAGAGATTGAGCAAACCTTTCACCGTCGGAGAGCAGCACAGCGAAAGATGGAAGATCAAGCTGCATCCGAGGTGAACATAGGCAGTTGACCTCTACGGGACTATGCAACTCCTAGCGCTAGAGGATTCAGGCTGAGCATAGCTGGACCATCAATTTCGGAAAATAACTTTAAACTGAAGCCGACACTTATACATATGGTCCAACAAAGCCAATTCGGGGGAGCTGCAACTAAAGACCCGAACCGACATCTTGAGGCTTTTCTTGAAATCTGCTCAACTATGAAACTGAATGGAGTCCCTTCTGACGCGATTCGCTTGAGCCTGTTCCCATTTTCACTGCGGGATAAGGCTAAGACATGACTTCACTCCTTACCTTCTGGCAGCATCACCACATGGGAGCAGTGTGAGCAGTAGTTTTTGAATAAATACTTCCCACCAAGTAAGACTACTCACATGCGCCATCTTATCACAAGCTTTCGCCAGAAGGAGGGGGAGTCCTTATTTGAAGCATGGGATCGCTACAAGGGGATACTTTACTAATGCCCACACCACGGACTGGAGAGGTGGTTGGTGATCCATATTTTCTATAATAGGATCGCTTACGCCACGAAGATGTCTCTAGATTCTGCCGCAGGAGGAGCTCTAATGAACAAGACCATAGAGGAGGCCGAGGAGCTTATCGAAGAGGTGGCCCAAAACCACCATCAATGGGCTTCCGAACGTGGTCAACCCACGCCTGTGGCAGGACGATACACTGTCAACTCCATGGACCACCTTTTGGCAAGGATGGATGCGCTCAACAGACGATTTGAATCTTTGAATTCTTCATTTGCATACGCAGCCATTGATTTTGGAGAAGGAGCGGCAGCGTATCATGAGGACCACTATGGAGGGCAGGGGACTTCAGACGAGCAGATTGAGCATTGTGACGTGATTGGGGACTATGATCAAAGGCCCCACAACCCATACTCTAATACCTACAATCCCGGATGGAGGAGTCACCCAAATTTCTCCCACAAAAATTACTCGGGAAACCCCCAACCATCCGGAGGGTACGGGCAACAGCAGGGCAATGGGCAGCGACTACAGAAGTCCAGACTGGAGCTGATGATGGAGGACTTCATCGCTACCCAAACTAAGGCCAATGAGGAATTCTGTCACCAACATTAGAAATCTAAAGAAGCACTGAGAGACTTGTAGGCCACCATTGACAACCTTGCAAGTCATACCAGGATGTTGGAGACACAAGTGGCCCAAATAGCCCAATCCGTGTCACAACCTGTGAAGAACTCTCTGGCGAGCCAAGGAAAGGAGGAAGGAGTAAGGCAAAGTAGTCAATTTTCCAAGGGGTGTGCAACCATGATTTCCACCCTACCTGACTAAGCTGAGTTTGAAGAGAAGATTCCAATACAGCTTGAGGACCCTGGTAAATTCGTTATTCCCTACTCGATTTATGGGGAGAGCTTCAACGAAGCACTATGCGACTTGGGGTCATCAGTCAGTGTGATGCCCTACGCATATTTTCTGAAGATGGGACTGAGCGGGCTCCAACCGGCGAATCTTGGTATTCATATGGGGGATGATTCAGTGAAGGAGCTCGTTGGCCTACTACCATACATTCCTGTGATGATTGAGGATTTCATGATACCCACGGACTTCATCATACTGGACATAGGACCGAATCCTATCTTTCTGGGAAGGACTTTTCTAGCAACCGCAGGGGCGTGCATAGATGTGAAGGCACACCAGATCTCCCTGGAGGTAGACGGGGAGATCATCATTTTCATCCTTTCAGAGCACAAAGCTCCCTACTTTGACGACTTCACAATTAGCAGATTGAAGCTGGAACCTCCAGATGCAGATCTCGAGACGGATGAATGGAGGTTCACTGAACCACCAGAGCCGAGTTGATAGAAGAGTGCGATCGAGCTAAACGACCTTAAACAAAGTGCTTCTTGGGAGGCAACCCAATTTTAGTTTTAGATTTCCCTTTTCGATTGCATTGCATACATTTGTTAGAATTTTAGTTTTGATTTCCATCACATTTAGAGTTAGGAATAGAAAAGAACTTTGCTAGGCAAAAATGAGACCCATATTAGTCTACACGGCGAAGTGCATGAACAAATTCGGGCCATGGTGCATATGTTGGCGAAAAATGGGGGCACATGGCCTGACCATGTGTTTTCCCACGGTTGTGCCCGATTGACCAGAGGCGCACACGACCTGGCCATGTGTTTTCACACAGCCATGGCGCGTGAGGTTAAGAGGGGTGAGCCATGTGTTTTCACCCCATTTATGCCGTGTGCTTCAAAAGTTCTTGCCCTAGCCGTGTGATTTTGCTTTCCCCTTCCTCTAGAAGCATTTTCAACCTCTTAAGAAACCAAAAGAAGCAAGGATGAGGAGAACGAAGACCGTAGCATCCCGATCTGGGGCCTCAGAGCGACGAACAAGAAGAGTCGACGCTCCTCAAGCTTTGGAAGAGGGTAACGCCCTACCCCCTCTACTTTTTCGCAATAATGAATATAGAGATAGATACAATATGCTCTCTACTCGTAAACTTACTGCTACTAGGTACTTAGATGAGGATTTGCTAGAATCTTTAGGGTTGTTGGGTGATATGCAAACCCTATTTGCAAAAATGGGGTGGGAAGAGATTATGGGAATAAAACACCTAACTTACCCTAGGATAGTTTTGGAATTTTTGAGTTCTTTAGAGGCGGAAGTTTTAACGGGTAGAGAAAGCGAGGAGGGTAGGATAACTTTTAGGCTTTTTAATATTGAGCATGAGTGGACCCTTCACCAATGGAACTCATGCTTTGGCTTGCCAAGCGGGGGAGAGAGAAGGCCCCTATTGGGTACAACTCTCGTATAATTTGGACCGAGTTAACAGGGGAGCACGCTTATGACCCATCTAAAGCCAAAGCGTCGTGCCTCCAAAACCCCGTCTTTCGATACCTACATCGCATCATGGCCAGTACCATATTTGGTCGTGGGGAGAGTGACGGTGTAGTTAGAGCCAGCGAGCTGCTTTGCCTATGGGATATGCTACAAGAAAGGAGTAGCATCGATATAGGGTCCCACTTCATCAGACATTTAGTGAAGATGGGCAAAGCAGCACACGGAGAGATCAATGTGGGAGGCCTACTTACCCATATTTGCTATAGGATGGGGTATGATTACACAGTATTGGAGAGTATAGAGGGGAGCCCTTGGATCGACCTAGGAGTATGCATGACCATGAAGATGATTGTAAGAGAAGGAGACTCCTTATGCTTTGTAAGGAAAAATCTTACGACCCTTAGGCTCCTCGACCCGGATCGTACCACCATCGCTGATAGTGGAGTCTCCTCCACATGAGGGACCATCAACATCGGCACCCATCTCTCCACCTTTGTATCACTCTCCCTCCAGTCCACTCATGCATAGGATCCCACCTAGTCCACACCGACATGAGCCTACACCTGTACCACCATCTTTTTCTACTTTTGAGCAGGATGCAAGTACGTGGCATACGATTTCTCTGAGTTCCAATCGTGCCTTGACGACATTTACACTGAGCAACAAACGCAGAGGCAGTGATGGGAGGAGCAGAGCACCTACCAACAGGCGGAGTTCCAGGGATTCTGAGAGCATTTCTAGCAGACAGAGGAGTTCTACGATGAGACCCGCATATACTTCCAGGAGGAGGCTGCTCGTCGCCAGGATGAGGCCGCCTACCGCAGGGATATGCAGCAGTATATGCACGCCCAGCAGGCACAGTGGACCAAGGAGGAGGTGCATCAAGAAGCCGCTGCATCCACTAGCTCTCAGATCGACCACATGTAATGTGGCATCAGTGGCTCAGCAGTAGGTTCTCCCAGGATCCAGAGATGCCGAAGCTCCCAGACTTTCCACGTCGTCCACCATATTAGAGGTATATTTTTGTTTAAGTCTGGGAGGGACCCCAAAATCTATTTTGTTTTGTTTCCTAGAAGTAGTTTCTTTTCTGGTATTTTCATTTGTTCATGCATGCATGAGTTGTTTAGTTCCTTTCAGTACTTAATTTTTGGTGTCTGTAAAGTTACCTCAGTAGTATTTTTGAAAGTTGCTTGCATGAGTTGTTCCCATAGGTAGCTTAACTCCATTTATCTTGTGGTATTTTATTTTATGTGCTCTATTGAATGTTCTAGACTTGCACTGGTTAGCTTTGTTTTTGCACTTACACATGTTGAACAATCTGAAAGGGAGAATATGTAGGGATTTTTATGCAAAATAGCATATGCGCAACGGAAAAATAGGATCCCTTCCAAGTGATCCTTGCGAAAGAAAACCTCGTACAAAAATAAATTTCTCAAAACCTATCTTATAGGAGAATAATACCTTTGTTGCGTGCCCTTTTTAATCCTGCTTCTCCTTGGGTTTGTTGGATCTTTTAGCACGTTCAAATGTCCGTGCCTCTATATGTATCCACACGAGCAAGCTCTTGTCTCACAAAAGAAACTAGAAGAGCTCTCCTTTACTTCTTGCTAGAGAAGTCCCTAAAGGAGAGGAAGGTAGGGAAAAGAGAAAGGAAGAAGAAGACCACTCTTCTTGCTAGCCTACACTCACAAAAGCCACACAACCAAAACCTCTCACCACCAAGCTCTCTCCAAGCCTCAAGCTTCAACCATTTGGCCGGCCACCCCATGGGGTGTTTTATAGGATTGAAAAACCTTTCACCTCCTATCACATTCAATGCAATCAATTGCATTGAAACATAATCAAACAAGGAGTTACACTCCTTGTTTGGCCGACCACATGTGGAGGAAATCCAAAGGTCAAAACCCTTTGTCTCCTTCCACCTCATCAAGCTTAGGTGGCATGCTTATGTGACATGCTTATGTGGCATGCTTATGTGGCATTCATGCATGTTGAATTAATCTTATTAATTCAATAAGCTTATGTTATCATTTTGAATTAATCTCATTAAATCAATAAGGTAACATATTGAATTAATCTTATTAAATCAATTTAGCTTAGGATATCATGATAACATATTTATTTAATCTTATTAAATTAATAAGCTTAGCATATTGAATTAATCTCATTAAATCAATAAGCTAAAAATCTCTTTAAGCTTAAAGTCAAAAAACCATTTTGTACTTAAGCTTATTCCCAAATTATTCTAGTCAAACTAGAATGCACTAATTCTTCTAATCATCATGCTCTTTGTGTGTGACCCTATAGGCTCTCATAACGTTGGCAGTGGATCTAAACTCTTTTAGATATACAAGCAATGAGTGACATCTAGCAATACATCATTGCTACCCAAGTTACGAAATAAGTCAAGATCCGACTAACCTTTCCGTGACTACTATAATCTATGACGGTGTCCTTCTATCCTTGATATCAGATTGACCAATGAGGCATAGACCGTGTCATCCTCGATCAATCTATGTGTTTCTTGATCCCTGAGTAAACTAACTCAAACAAATGAGCTCAATATCTCATATTGACTCATTCGAGCATGGCCATGCGTTTTAGTAGTTCTACTCAATCAAGGGCCTGAGATATCACTCCGTCATATGGGAGGATAGATCTCATCTACATCACTCACATCCCTCCGCATAATTTGTTATATACCCAGATGTCGCTTTTATGGTCCACCCTATTACGGGTGACGTTTGACGATACCAAAGTACATAACTCCTTATGTAGGGAACCGTAGTGACTTCAGGTTTGAGGACTATTCATACCAATAGTCACATGAGAAAGTTTATGACACTCATATGACGATCCATGAAACTTTCTCATGGCGGGTCAGTTCAGTATATATTCTCTAATATATACCCATGTTTCAACTTGATATCATATATCCATGACTTGTGAGATCAAGTCATCAATTGACCTACATGCTAGTCTTTATGTATTAATATTGCCCTTGCATATTAATACTTGACTAGGAACATTTAGGAAAGTGTTCTCTACAGCCTCTCATAATCAATTCTGCCAATTGATGTGCTGTAGATAAGAACCTACTTTTCTAGGGCATTATTATATTTAATTTAGCTGGCACAAGCAAGACGTAAATATAATAACCAATCCTTTTCCTTTATAGAATATGATACAAAATGTTTCCTATTCAACCATCACATGATTGGTTCTAGGGCTATAACTAACAGAATCTAGTACATACCTAGTTATGATTCACTTCAGTAGTCTAGTACTTTGGAATCCATAGGTGACTATGGTTTAGCATTTTAGTTACTGGAGATGCTCAGATTGTGTAAGCCCATTCGGAAAAATCATAATCCCTGTGAGCCAAAAAAAAAGAGAGAGAGAGAAAGAAATGACAAGAAAAAAAAGGGAGTGAGAGGGATAAAAAACAGTTGTCGTGGGTGGAAATGGCTAGGTGCCCCTTTGAGACCGAGTTAGGTTACTGGGGAAACACCTCCCAATTTCTCTCAATACCGAGCATGCCTTTGAGACTTTATGCTATATCTAGGGGACGACCCTCGCTTTGGGCAGGTAAGTGCCTAAGAGCCAAAAACCTTAGGAAAGCTATGGGGTGACGACTTAACTCACCATGGAATGGGCATCCCCTAAGAATGATTCGCCTAGCACGAGCACGAGGAGCTAACTTAGTGAATTTTTAGAACATATCTATTTTGCTTTGATTGCAAATACCACCTGATAAATTTAGTTAGCATGCTAATTATGGAACAATATATTTTTGAAAATTTTATGGCACTGAGGTTTGCTTAAGGATAAGCAAAGATTTAAGTCTGGGGGAAGTGATGTGAGCAAAATATATAGGGTTTTAGGAGTAATTTTTGCTCACATCTTGTTACATTTTTGTGTTAGTTTCATGCATATGTTATTCTATTCTTGCACACATTGCCTATTTTCTTGTTCGGAGGTCTGCTCATTGTACTTTTGTGTGCAGGTTAGCTTTTTTAGTGAAGAAGACACGTTTTCGGAGCAAAAGGACTTTCGCAGCTAGATGCAGAGTGGGACATGGCCAGGGCGTATGGATTCACACGACCATGTCCAATGGGCGAAGAACAGCACCCCAGGCCCGCACACGGCCTGGCCGTGTGGCGGCCCGATGGATTTGCGTGACTAGGGCTTTTTCTGAATTTTACAGCGGTCTGAGGCAATGTCTATATAAGGATGGCTCCGCCCAAACCCTAGGGGGGAGGCACGATGGCTAGGATGGCATGTCGAAGCCCTAAAAAGCTTCAGTAACTCACAGCGGGGAGGAGGAACACCGTCGGAGGTCAACAACTTGTAATACAACGCCGGAGAGAAGATCACGAAGCATCGTATATTTCTATTTCTACACTTTATTTCTATTGTAATCGAACTTAAACATGTTTTGTGATTCTTCCTTCGTATTTATGGAGTAGTACTTTCGATTCTAGGATTAGGGAGTAGCTTGTGTACATAGACAATGCTGGTTCATATTAAATTCTAGCCATAAGTTTGATTTGACAATTTGTATTTGCTCTTTATTATATCTATGTGTGTTTGGCTTTCTTTCCGCTGTGCTTAGGCGATATGAGGTGGTGACAACCCTCGCAATCTAGATTTAGGAGGTTTGATCAAGGAACTTAGGGGTAAACCTGACCTCCCGTAACTGCAGGGAGAAGGGAGGAGTGGAATCGGAAACGGTCCACCGTAAGGATTGATTTGGCATCCTCGTACCCTCTATCCTGTCCTTTTGGGCAGAGGTAGCTCCCGTGGAATACGACAGCTTTGCGGGAGAGTGTATGATGTCCCTTACCCAAAACCACAGATAGACCTTTAGACGACGCCAATTGACAGCATTGTTCTGTGGTACACAGGCGAAACCGAAGTTCTAGAATCACCTTTTAAGACCCCGACACACTCTTTTCCTCCTCCGTGTGACACCATACAGAGTAGGGTCCACCAATAGTCCTCACTAACCGACTCTCTCAGAGATCACGTCCGAACAATCGCAACCACTTGGTGTATTGGTACTCGAATCCTAGTCCCTGTGGGATCGATAATTTTTATTACTTGATGACATCCGTGCACTTGCGGGCGTTGAGCACAAGCGCACACTTTGAGTCCACGATGGTATCCATCGTGAGATTTGAGGACGTGTCCATGCGCATCAAAGAACGAGAATTACAATGCACTTTAGCTCTCCTCTCCATCATTGATGTGCATAACTTGATCCTCGAGCGGCCTTCTTCCTCCCCATTGCGAGTTTTCAAAGCTTTTTAGGGTGTCAAAGTGTTGTCCCGACCGTTGTGCCTCTCCCCTAGGGTTTAGGCGTAGCTTCCTTTATATAGACATCAGGCCGGATCTCCCCGAAACCTGGAAAATAACAGAATTGCATCGAAATTGCCCAGCGCCATACGACCATATAGATTCACACGGCCAGGCCGTGTGTGGCGCTGGGGTGCGAACCGTATGGATTCACAGGGCTAGGGTGTGTGCCCTTCTGTTCTAGCTGCCAAATGCCTTCTTTTCGCTCCAAAAGTGCACCATTTTTCCCATAAAATTTTGTCCTACACACAAGAGTACAAAGAGCAGATCTCCGAACTAAAAAAATAGGAAATACATGCAAAATAAAGTGAAATATGCAAGAATCAAATATAAAATGCAACGAGATGTGAGCGAAAACTACTCCTAAAATCCTATATGTTTTGCTCACATCAGAATGCTATGACAATCAAATAAATCTAAGTGTAAAAGTTCTAAAGGTAAAGAAATATTAATTAAGGTTTTACCCTTGTGTGGTGACTTTGATTGTTTTCCTTGGCATGCATCACACATCTTGTCCTTGAGGCACTTCACTTTTGGCAACCCTTTGACTAGATCCATCTTGGCTATCTTGGCAATATTCTTCATGTTGATCTGCCCAAGCCTCCTATGCCATAACCAACTTTCTTCTTCTTTTACCATAAGACACTTAGGGGAAATATTAGAAGCATAGGACAAATCAACATAATAAATATTGGATTTCCTATATCATACTAACATGCAATCATTTAGTTCCTTGTGTCTAATAAAGAACTTTGTGGAATTAAATTCAACATTAAAATTAGCATCACAAAGTTGACTAACACTAAGTAAATTAAATTTTATGTTGTTGACTAGAAAGACCTTATGAATAATAAGTTTTGAGGATACCTCAATTGTGCCTTTACCTAGGATTTTAAGTTTACAACTATTCCCAAAAGACACGGTCCCCTTGCTTATGTAGTTGATTGTGGAAAACTTGCTCACATCTCTGGTCATATGTCTTGAGCATCTTCTGTCCACAATCCACATACCCGGTCCACCTACCTATACAACATGAAAAACACAAGCCTTAGGTACCCAAATTTTTGGACCGGTAGCATCAACTAGAAATTTCTTTGGAATTCAAGCCTTTTTAACCTTGCTCCTAAGTGTTTCTTTTCTACTAATTAGGGAAGTAAATGCTACTTCCTTGTCCTTAGGTCTATAACTTATGCCAGCCTTGTTATAAATGACCCTTTGGTCCCTAAGTATCATGTCAAGATATTTGGATCCACTAGTAAATTTTTCTAAGCATGTCCTTAATTCACATACTTCCCTTTTAAGTTCCTCATTTTCATCCTTAAATAAGCATGCATCATTACATGAAAGTTCTACATTCTTAATTGCCCTAATTTCTACCTTCAAATCATTAATCCTAGATTTTGATTTATTTAATGAATTTTGAAGACATGCAATGGTTTTGTACAATATTCTACCCTAGGGGAGCCTCTTATCTCATCGTTACTAGAGGACGATTCGTCGCTTGATGATGATGACTCCTCTTGGCTTGAGGCTTCCGTGTCATCCTCTATGGCCATGAGTGCTAAGTTGCGTGTGACGTGGCAAAGCTCCTCCTCATTGGATGAATCCTCAACGCTTTGTGTATCCCACGTTTGTGCTACCATGACCTCCTTCTTCTTCTTTTCTTTCTTATCATTCTTCTTCTTTTCCTTCTCCTCCTTCTTTAGGTCTGGGTAATTCGGCTTGATGTGCCCTTTCTTATTACATCCATAAAAAGTCATGTTAGTGTTAGAAATGGAACTACTAGAGGATTTACCTTTTGAGGATTGCAACATCCTCTTCACATCCTTCTTGGTGAGCTTCCTTGATCTTGTAGGGTTTTGCTTATCGAGTCCGTGAGGGGAAACTTCGCTTCCCACTTCACCTCAGTAGATTGTCCATGGCGATCCCTTCGATGTACCCAGATTAAAAAAATTTAATCCTAGACAAAAGGGATTTCCAAAGCAACCAAGTCATCATCGTGTTATTCGTTTAGAGAGGTCACTTGAACAAACTAGTTGTTCAAGCGACCATCCTCTATTCTACGAGTAGCCGCGGAATAGACGATGTCCGGATTGCCGGTTTTTGTATTTATGCTCGGGATCCAAGTATTATTTAGCCATTTACAGATTTATAACATGCTTATAATTGAAAAACAAAAACAAGCAACAAACAAAAGAAGAAAGTAGAATAGGTATACCTCTCGATCTTCTAATGTATGACCTTCCTCCTTTTGGACGTCGTGTGGGCGACGATCCACCAAAATTCGAAGCTCCTAGATGCCAAATCTTCCTTCCTTGCTCTTCCAAAGCAAGAGGAAGAATAGAAACAAGGTTTTTCTCCTCACTAGAAACAACTAACAAGGAACCAAACTTATCCTTGCCGCCGGCCAACTAGATGAAGGAGAAGATGGTGAAAAACCACCAAGACACCAAGGGAAGCCCTATATCTTGTTTCCACCACCTAAGGAGAGGAAAAAGGAAGCTTTTGGGTGCCGGCCAAGGCTGGAAAAGATCTGGGAAGGGTGTTGTACGTTGGCCAAAAGAGGAAGAAGAAGAGAGAAAGAACCTTCCTTATTTGGTGCCACCCTTGCCTCCAAACCCTAATCCTAATCCTATCTCAAATAGGATTCCTTCTTGCTGCCCAAACCCTAGCTCTCCTATCATGTAGTTCATGCCAAATCCCTTTGCCATCCTTTTATAGAGTTAGGGATAAGTCATGAATTAATCTCCTCTATTGGTTCTAGGGATTTAATCTCAACCGTCGGATCTAGAGATTTAATCTCAACCGTCGGTTCTTAGAGATTTAATCTCTACCAATGGATCTTTGAGTTTTGATTCTATCCTTTGAATCTAAGCATCATGAGGTGTTAATAGGCTACATTAGGGACCATGAGGAGGAGTTGGGTCTTGGCCACCCATGGATCAAGCCCACATAAAGTCCGATCCACTAATGATGATCCAATCCACTAAAGGTTCATCATTGATCTACCTCACCAACCCCCATATGATAATATGGGCTCCATATATTATTTGTACATTTTCTCCCCGTGTTTAAGATCTCGAATGTTCATCGATTAATTAATTTATTGACCATTAATTAATCAACATCTAACTCCTTGAGTAGTACCACTCAACCTTTTCATCATGCCGGACCAAGTCCACCTGCAGGGTTTACATGATGAACCTTATTAGCTCCTCAAGGGGACATCATCATCCTAATATATAGGACACGGTTTCCTCCTATAATCAATGACACACCATATAAATAATATCATCTCCCAACTTACCGAGCCTATCGATTTAATCTATAAATCTCGCCCATTGGTAAATCAAAGAGATGAGTACTAAGTATATGTGCCCGTTATTATATCGGGATTAAGAGCATGTACTAAATAATATCTGAGGTCCGATTCAATTATGTAGTCAACAATAAATCAAATCACCTCTAAGTCGGTCCTGCTCAATACACACAAAGTGCACTAGTGTGATTCTATGGTCAAGACAAACCAATACCAAACCACACTACAACCATTCCGATGGTTTATCCAAAGCCATCTCGGTTGTGAGCCTTTGCTTATACTTTTCAAGGGGCCGATAACATGGTCTCCTGTGTGACACCACACACCATGTTATCTACAATGTAAACTATTAGACAATATTTCATAACCATAAAAATATGTAAACAATGATCATGTGATTCTTATTCCAAAATAAAGATGTTCATATAAAAGATAGACTTTTCAGTATACATCCCTACAATCTCTCACTTATACTAAAAGACTATGATGTCCTCAAAGTGCCATACATCTGATCCCCATTCCCTCCACATGCCTATCAAAAGCTCTCGTCGGAAGGGCCTTAGTGAAAGGATCTGCCAGGTTATCCTCCGATGCAATCTTGGCCACAACAACTTCTCCTCTCTTTACAATTTCTCGTATCAGGTGGTACTTGCGCTCTATGTGTTTACTAGCCTTATGGGCTCGTGGTTCCTTCGAGTTTACAATTGCACCACTATTATCACAATAAATTGTGATAGTTCTGGGCAAACTAGGAATCACATCCAAGTCCATCAGGAAGTTCCTGAGCCATACAGCTTCTTTGGCCGCCTCAGAGGCCGCCACATACTCAGCTTCCATGGTGGAGTCCGCCATGCACTTCTGCTTGACACTCCTCCATACAATGGCTCCACCTCCCAAAGTAAACACAAAAACTGAGGCAGACTTATTGTTATCCCTATCAGATTGGAAGTCGGAATCCGTCTAACCCACAGGGAGTAATTGGTCTGCCCGGTAAACCAGCATATAATCCCTAGTCCTTCTAAGGTACTTCAATATATGCTTTACCGCAGTCCAATGTCCCTGTCCTGGATTACTCTGATATCTACTGACCATGCCCATGACAAAGCAAATATCCGGTCTCATACAGAGCATCGCATACATGAGGCTTCCTACTGCCGAAGCATAAGGAACCGCCTTCATCTCCTCTATCTCCTCAGATGATCTAGGACACATCTCCTTAGATAAAAGGAACTCCATGCCTGAAAGGTAGAAAACCCTTCTTGGAGTTCTGCATGCTAAAACGCTCCATAATCGTGTCTATGTATGAAGCTTGGGATAAGCACAACATCATTTTCCTGCGATCCCTTATAACCTTGATCCCAAGGATGTGTCCTACCTCTCCCAAGTCTTTCATATCAAACTGTTTGGACAACCATACCCTTACGTCCGATAACACCTTGATATTGTTGCCAATCAACAAAATGTCATCTACGTATAGTACAAGAAATACCACTACGTTTTCGTCACATCTCTTGTATACACAAGACTCATCTGGACTTTGAATAAATCCATAAGACTGGATCACCTCATCAAACCGGATGTTCCAAGACCTCAAAGCTTGTTTCAATCCATAAATGGACCGATTAAGCTTACATACAAGATGCTCTTTGCCCTTAGCAATGAATCCCTCTGGTTGCTTCATGTAGATGTTTTCCTCAAGACTTCCATTAAGGAAAGCTGTCTTGACATCCATCTGCTACACCTCATAATCCATATGAGCTTCTATGCATAAGAGAATCCGGATAGACTTAAGCATGGCTACCGACGAAAAGGCCTCCTCATAATCGATACCCTCTTTCTGAGTATACCCCTTCGCAACAAGCCTCGCTTTGAAGGTCTCAACCTTCCCATCTATTCCTCTCTTTCTCTTGTAGATCCACTTGCATCCAATGGTTTTTACACCATCGGGTGGTTCTACTAGCTCCCAGACCTGATTTGAATCCATAGATTCAATCTCAGCATTAATTGCACTTTGCCAAGATACTGCATCTTTATCTTGGATTGCCTCGTCATATGTCCAGGGATCAGGTTCATGTTCGCCAGGGACCAAATTTGAAGATTCTCCCAAGAACATGAATCTATCTGGCTGTCTCACAACCCTCCCACTACGACGAGGTATCACCTGTGTATCCTCTGTGACACGCGGTGCAGTGACATGTGGTATATCCTCTTGTACCAATTGTACTAAAGAAGTGACTTCCCCTTTTAACTTTTCCAGAACAATTTTACTCTTGGGCTTGTGGCTCATCACATAGTCTTCCTCTAGAAATCTGGCATTCAGGCTAACGATCACCCTCTGATCTCTAGGACTATAAAACAATCCACCCTTCGTTCCCCTGGGATAGCCAACAAACAAGCGTACTTCTGTACGAGGTTCCAACTTACCAGCATCTGCCTTCAGCACATGTGCTGGACTCCCCCATATCCGAATATGTCTTAGACTAAGCTTTCGCCCAGTTCACAACTCTGTGGGAGTAGAAGGCATTGATTTAGATGGTACCAAGTTCATAATGTACACCGCCGTATCTAGAGCATATCCCCAGAATGAATCTGGCAAGTCAAAATAACTCATCATCGATCTAACCATCTCCATAAGAGTCCTATTCCTTCGCTCTGCTACACCGTTCTGCTGGGGTGTGCCAGGTGCAGTCAATTGGGATTGAATCCCAGCCTCTGATAAGTAGTTCCTAAACTCTCCCAAGAGGTACTCACTGCCACGATCAGATCGTAGTGTCTTGATACTTTTACCTTGACGTTTCTCCACATCAGCCTTGAATTCTTTGAACTTGTCAAAGCATTCAGACTTGCGGCGCATCAGGTATATGTATCCATATCTTGAGTAATCGTCTATAAAAGAGACGAAATACTCAAAACCACCTCTAGCCTGGATAGACATAGGACCACACAAATCAGAATGAACCAATTCTAACACATCTTTGGCTCTATACCCCTTGGCCTTAAAAGGCCTCTTGGTCATCTTACCCTCTAAGCAAGATTCACAGGTTGGGAGATCCTCCACCACTAATGTGTTAGTTATAGCCCTAGAACCAAACATGTGATGGTTGAATAGGGAACATTTTGTATCATATTCTATAAAGGCAAAGGATTGGTTATTATATATTTACGTCTTGCTTGTGCCAGCTAAATTAAATATATAATAATGCCCTAGAAAAGTAGGTTCTTATCTACAACACATCAATTGGCAGAATTGATTATGAGAGGCTGTAGAGAACACTTTCCTAAATGTTCCTAGTCAAGTATTAATATGCAAGGGCAATATTAATACATAAAGACTAGAATGTAGGTCAATTGATGACTTGATCTCACAAGTCATGGATATATGATATCAAGTTGACACATGGATATATATTAGAGAATATATACTGAACTGACCCGCCATGAGAAAATTTCATGGATCGTCATATGAGTGTCATAAACTTTCTCATGTGACTATTGGTATGAATAGTCCTCAAACCTGAAGTCACTACGGTTCCATACATAAGGAGTTATGTACTTTGGTATCGTCAAACGTCACCCGTAACAGGGTGGACCATAAAGGCGATTACTGGGTATATAACAAATTATGCGGAGGGATGTGAGTGATGTAGATGGGATCTATCCCTCCCATATGACGGGAGTGATATCTGTGGGCCCCTTGATTGAGTAGAACTACTAAAACGCATGGCCATGCTCGAATGAGTCAATATGAGATATTGAGCTCATTTGTTTGAGTTAGTTTACTCAGGGATCAAGAAACACATAGATTGATCGAGGATGACACGGTCTATGCCTCATTGGTCAATCTGATATCAAGGATAGAAGGACACGGTCATACATTATAGTAGTCACGGAAAGGTTAGTCGGATCTTGACTTATCTCATAACTTAGGTAGCAATGATGTATTGCTAGATGCCGCTCATTGCTTGTGTATCTAAAAGAGTTTAGATCCACTGCCAACGTTATGAGAGCCTATAGGGTCACACACAAAGAGCATGATGATTAGAAGATTTAGTGCATTCTAGTTTGACTAGAATAATTTGGGAATAAGCTTAAGTACAAAATGGTTTTTGGACTTTAAGCTTAATGAGAATTTTAGCTTATTGATTTAATGAGATTAATTCAATATGCTAAGCTTAATTGATTTAATAAGATTAATTCAATATGTTACCTTATTGATTTAATGAGATTAATTCAATATGATAACATAAGCTTATTGAATTAATAAGATTAATTCAACATCCATGAATGCCACATAAGCATGCCACCTAAGCATGCCACATAAGCATGCCACCTAAGCTTGATGAGTTGGAAGGAGACAAAGGGTTTTGACCCTTGGATTTCCTCCACATGTGGCCGGCCAAAACAAGGAGGATAACTCCTTGTTTAATTATCTTTCAATGCCATTGATTGCATTGAATGTGATAGGAGATGAAAGGTTTTTCAAATCCTATAAAACACCCCATGGGGTGGCCGGCCAAAGGAGTTGAGTTGGAGCTTAAGGCTTGGTGAGAGCTTGGTGGGAGAGGCTTTTGTTGTGTGGTTTTGTGAGTGTAAGCTAGCAAGAAGAGTAGTCTTCTTCTTCCTTTCTCTTCTTCCCTACCTTCCTCTCCTTTAGGGACTTCTCTAGCAAGTAAAGGAGAGATCTTCTAGTTTTCTTTTGTGAGACAAGAGCTTGCTCGTGTGGATACATATAGAGGCACGGACATTTGAACGTGCTAAAAGATCCAACACATCCAAGGAAAAGCGGGATTGCAAAGGGCACGCAACAAAGGTAGAATTCTCCTATAAGATAGGCTTTCTTTTGAGAAATTTATTTTTGTATGAGTTTTTCTTTCGCAAGGATCACTTGGAAGGGATCCTAATTTTTCCGTTGCGCATATGCTATTTTGCATAAAGAGATCCCAACAGTGGTATCAGAGCCACTTGCGAAAGATCGTATAAAAATAGTCTTTCTCTATTTTATATATGATATAGAAGTAGGATAAATTTTATTATGAGTTGATAATTGCATTAGCAATTTTTCAAACATAATAAAATATCCGATGTCTTTTAAAAGTTAAAAATGACATGGTGCATGGTTATGGCCTAGTCCCAAAAGTTTGTGAATGTGTGTTGTAATTCTTAATACGGCTTGCGAGTCGTGCCTTTCTCCTAAAAAAATCTTGTTGTAAAATTAGTTTTAGACTCGAATGTAACTCGAGTATTTCTCCTTTTGTAATATACAAAATAAAGATGGAGGGTCCATTGGAAGATGATGTTACAAGGAGGAAGTCAACAACACACGACAACCAAAAGGAAGCACTTGGGAGAAGATGCTATCCCTAGGTTGACCAATCAATCTTCTCATTGGCTTGAGAAGATTGTAGAATAAGGGCCATAACCATGACACACTTAGTATGCTAATATGTATGTGATGCATGTTAATTTAGCTTATATGTGATGTATGCTAATATGTATGTGATGCATGTTTAAGTTTATTTCTTAATAAGTCTAAACGATATGCCTACCAAAGTTTGGTACTCACTACTTCCTCGATCATTTGTTATTGGGTTTGCCAAACCAAAGCAATGCATTTTATCTTGGAAGAGTGCGAGTGGACAATCGTGATGTCCCGCTATCAAACTTGGTTAAGACTTAATTAAGAAAGTAGAGGCATATATTAGCTTTGAACATAAGTTTTAAAAATTAGTTTTGTGTGATTTCCGAACATCAGCTTTGTCTTAGAAGTGGTCGTTGCTCCGATATCAAAGAAGGCCTCTGTGCCTCGCCACGACCTGGAAGCTGGTTTAGGAATAAGCACTAAACTAATCTAAACTTAACCAAAACTATTAAAGAGTTACATCAGATGTAATTGGCAAAAGATTGCCTACCTAATCATACTACGTCTTGGGCGATTAGCCAAAGCTAACTCAAGACGAATTATGATGTGGATCTTTATCCCATATAAATTTATAGCTAAATAGAAGCTAATGATGTAAGCAAAATGTGTTTGCCTACATCAATAATTAGCTCATATCAAAGCTATGAGAATTTAGTGGGAGCCTCATTTAATTAAAGGCCTAATTAAATGACTTAGGTATGATACTTAATTTTGCATTTTAATATTGTAGATCACCATGTCATCTAACACGACACACCCCCTCAACTTGCGATCTGTCCTTGAGAAAGACAAGCTCAATGGAGCTAACTTTCTAGACTGGTATAGGAACTTGAGGATTATCCTCAAGCAAGAAGCGTAAAGCTGTATGTCCTAGAGCGGTCTATCACTGAAACACGCCCCTGCAGCCACTCGTGCTGAAAAGGATGCTTATAAGAAGCATCAAGATGACGCATTAGATGTGTCATGTCTTATGCTTGCCACCATGAACTCTGAGCTTCAGAAGCAACATGAGAACATGGATGCCTATGATATGGTTGAGCATTTAAAACAACTATATCAAGGACAAGCTAGGCACGAGCGTTTTGAAGTGTCTAAGGCTCTTTTTGCATGCAAGATGCAAGAAGGAACACCTGTAGGAACTCACGTACTTAAAATGATTGGGTACGTTGAGAACCTTGAAAGACTAGGTTTTCCATTGAGCCAAGAATTGACAACCGATGTTATCCTGCAATCTAATCAACGTCATGAATTATAACATGAATGAAATTGATAAACCTTTGCTGAGATTCTCGGCATGTTAGAAGCTACAACCAATCTCAAAAAGAAAGTTAGTAATGTACTAATGGTCAAGAAAGGCAAAGGTAAGCGCAAAGGCAAGGGTAAGACCCAAGCCAAAGGCAAGGCCAATTCATCCACTTCAAAGGGTAAAGGTAAAGTACCTAAGGAAGGGGACTGTTTCCATTGTCTTGGTGAGATCGACCAGGCGGAATTGAGGAAGTAAAGAATAAAAGAAGTGGGACTTACGCCTCGGTATACGTTATAGAAGTTAATCTATCTATTTCTTCTACATGGGTATTAGATAGGATGTGCATCTCACATTTGTACTAATGTGCGAGGGGTGAAATAGTAGACTAATGGCAAAGGCGAAGTGGACCTCTGAGTAGGCAATGGCGCAAAGTTCTTTCTTTGTCATGTGGAACATATTCTTTGTCTTTGCCCACTGGGCTTATCTTAGAACTAGAGGAGTGCTTTTATGTACCTACATTAACAAATAACATAATCTCTGTATCTTGTTTAGAAAAGAAAAACTTCTCTTTTATAATAAAGGATAAATGTTGTTCCATTTATTTGAATGAAATGTTCTATTGTAATGCACCACTTATGAATGGTCTCTATGTTCTAGATTTAGAAAACCCAATTTATAACGTAAATACCAAACGGTTCAAATCGAATGATTTGAACCAAACATATCTCCAACCTTACATAAATGAAAAGCATATCAACTCCATAAAGATGGATTATTGGACTCATTTGATTTTGAATCATATGAGATATGCGAATCTTGTCTTTAGGAAAGATGACTAAAACTCCATTTAGTGGACATGGCGAGAAGCGACGGACTTGTTAGGACTCATACATGCGATGTATGTGGCCCTTTCAATGTCGAAGCGAGAGGAGGCTATAAGTACTTTATTACTTTCAGCGATGATATGAGTAGATTTGGCTACTTATATTTGATGAGACATAAGTCGAGAATCCTTTGAAAAGTTCAAAGAATTCAGAATGAAGTACAAAACCAACTTGGTAAGCGTATTAAGCTACTTGATCGGATCGAGGTGGTGAATACCTTAGTCAGAATTTCGTGATCACTGGTGAGTGTGGGATAATATCAACTCACTCCTGGAACACCACAATGGAATGGTGTATATCTGAAAGGAGAAATCGTACTCTATTAGATATAGTGCGATCAATGATGAGCAGGTGATCTACCTACTTCCTTTTGGGGTTTAGCTCTAGAGGCAGTAGCTTTCACATGTCGCGTCCCATCAAAAGCCGTAGAAAAGACACCACACACGTTATGGACTGGG
This sequence comes from Wurfbainia villosa, assembly GCA_025175895.1. NCBI lineage: Eukaryota > Viridiplantae > Streptophyta > Magnoliopsida > Zingiberales > Zingiberaceae > Wurfbainia > Wurfbainia villosa. The sequence goes on from CM046006.1 coordinate 42,694,252, forward strand.
AAGAGTCCCAAAATGTCTTTTATAAAGATTTGGGGTTGTGAAGCTTATGTTAGACGTCAAGTCTCGGATAAACTAGGACCCAAATCGGATAAGTGTTATTTTGTAGGATATCCCAAGGAAACTAAGGGATATTACTTTTACAATCCACACATGGCAAGGTGTTTGTTGCGAAATCTTTGTCTTTCTAGAAAGAATTTATTTCTAGAAAAACTAGTAGAGTAAAATTCATCTTGAATAAATTCAAGATGAAGATAACACTAAGGCTTGATGGAAAATGAGCAGGCACCACAAAGTGTTGTGGATGAAATTGTTGCCCAAGAGTTGTGGAGCAAACACACATTCAAGTAGACCAACCTCTTCGTAGATCGATAGGATCCGTCGTCGTCAACAGAGATATTCTTTTCTCTTGGTGACAGCGGTGAAGTATTGCTTGTCGATCTTGGCGAGCCTACATCCTATCAGAAGCTATGATGAGCCAGTTAGAAATGGCTAGAGGCCATGAGATCAGAAATGGAATCCATGTACACTAACCAAGTATGGACTTTGGTTGATCCACGAAGGGTAAAACCCATTGGGTGTAAGTGGGTCTTTAAAGTAAAGGGACATGGATGGTAATAAGCATACCTATAAAGGTAGATTGGTGGCTAAAGGATTCAAACAAATTCATGGTATTGACTATGATGAAACCTTTTCACCAGTTGCGATGCTTAAATCCATTCGGATCATACTTGCTATTGCAGCCTACCACGATTATGAGATCTGGCAGATGGATGTCAAAACCGCTTTTCTGAATGGAAAGCTACTCGAGGATGTGTACATGACACAGCCTGAGGGTTTTGAAGATCCAAAGCATCTTGAAAAGGTATGCAAACTGCAAAGGTCCATTTATGGACTAAAGCAAGCCTCTCGAAGCTGGAATCTTCGATTCGATGATGCAATCAAGGAGTTTAGTTTCATCAAGAATGAAGATGAACCTTGTGTCTACAAGAGAAATAGTGGGAGCACAGTTGTATTTCTTGTCCTGTATGTAGATGACATACTTCTCATCGGAAATGATATTCCCTCACTCCAGTCTGTGAAGATGTGGTTAGGGAATTGTTTCTCGATGAAAGACTTAGGTGAAGCTGCCTATATTTTAGGCATCAAGATCTATAGAGATAGATCTAAAAGATTACTTGGCCTAAGTCAGAGTACATACATTGATAAAGTGCTAGATCGTTTTGCTATGCAAAATTCCAAGAAAGGATTTCTGCCTTTATCACATGGTGTGAGTCTTTCGAAGACTCAATGTCCCTCTTTTAAGGAGGAGAGAGATCGCATGGATAAGATCCCTTATGCATCTACTATAGGGTCTATCATGTACGCCATGCTTTGTACCTTTGAGCATGACGAGTAGATACCAGTCGGATCCAGGTGAAAGTCACTGGATAGCAGTCAAAAATATTCTTAAATACTTACGAAGAACGAAAGAATATTTCCTGATATTTGGAGGCAATGAGGAGCTAACTGTAAAGAGTTACAGTGATGCAAGCTTCCAAACAGACAAGGATGACTATAGATCGCAATCGGGGTACGTGTTTTGCCTGAATGGTGGAGCTGTGAGCTGGAAAAGTTGAGCGACACGATTCTTGATTCTACAGCAAGAGAGTATATTGCTGCGTCGATGCGAAAGGAGGTGTTTGGCTCATAAGTTCATCAGTGAACTTGGAGTAGTTCCTAGCATTGCAGATCCAATAGACCTCTATTGTGACAACAATGGGGCTATTGCACAGGCTAAGGAACCTCGATCACATCAGCGGACCAAACACATACTGCGGCGCTTCCATCTCATTCGAGAGATCATCGATAGAGGAGATGTGAGGATATGCAGATCAAACGAAGCTAACATCGCAGATCCATTGACCAAGGCTTTGTACAGAGGAAGCATGATGGTCACACTAGGTCACTAGGTATTAGATATCATAGTGATTGGTACTAGTGCTAGTGGGAGATTGTTAGTTATAGCCCTAGAACCAAACATGTGATGGTTGAATAGAGAACATTTTGTATCATATTCTATAAAGGCAAAGGATTGGTTATTATATATTTACGTCTTGCTTGTGCCAGCTAAATTAAATATATAATGCCTAGAAAAGTAGGTTCTTATCTACAACACATCAATTGGCGTAATTGATTATGAGAGGTCAGTAGAGAACACTTTCCTAAATGTTCTAGTCAAGTATTAATATGCAAGGGCAATATTAATACATAAAGACTAGCATGTAGGTCAATTGATGACTTGATCTCACAAGTCATGAATATATGATATCAAGTTGACACATGGGTATATATTAGAGAATATATACTGAACTGACCCGCCATGAGAAAGTTTCATGGATCGTCATATGAGTGTCATAAACTTTCTCATGTGACTATTGGTATGAATAGTCCTCAAACCTGAAGTCACTACGGTTACCTACATAAGGAGTTATGTACTTTGGTATCGTCAAACGTCACCCGTAACAGGGTGGACCATAAAGGCGATTACTGGGTATATAACAAATTATGCGGAGGGATGTGAGTGATGTAGATGGGATCTATCCCTCCCATATGACGGGAGTGATATCTGTGGGCCTTGATTGAGTAGAACTACTAAAACGCATGGCCATGCTCGAATGAGTCAATATGAGATATTGAGCTCATTTGTTTGAGTTAGTTTACTCGGGATCAAGAAACACATAGATTGATCGAGGATGACACGGTCTATGCCTCATTGGTCAATCGATATCAAGGATAGAAGGACACGGTCATACATTATAGTAGTCACGGAAAGGTTAGTCGGATCTTGACTTATCTCATAACTTGGTAGCAATGATGTATTGCTAGATCGCTCATTGCTTGTGTATCTAAAGAGTTTAGATCCACTTTGCCAACGTTATGAGAGCCTATAGTCACACACAAAGAGCATGATGATTAGAAGATTTAGTGCATTCTAGTTTGACTAGAATAATTTGGGAATAAGCTTAAGTACAAAATGGTTTTGGACTTTAAGCAATAGTACAGCTTATTGATTTAATGAGATTAATTCAATATGCTAACCTTATTGATTTAATAAGATTAATTCAATATGATTACCTTATTGATTTAATGATTAATTCAATATGATAACATAAGCTTAATTGAATTAATAAGATTAATTCAACATGCATGAATGCCACATAAACAGCCACCTAAGCATGCCACATAAGCATGCCACCTAAGCTTGATGAGTTGGAAGGAGACAAAGGGTTTTGACCCTTGGATTTCCTCCACATGTGGCCGGCCAAAACAAGGAGGATAACTCCTTGTTTAATTATCTTTCAATGCCATTGATTGCATTGAATGTGATAGGAGATGAAAGGTTTTTCAAATCCTATAAAACACCCCATGGGGTGCCCGGCCAAAGGAGTTGAGTTGGAGCTTAAGGCTTGGTGAGAGCTTGGTGGGAGAGGCTTTTGTTGTGTGGTTTTGTGAGTGTAAGCTAGCAAGAAGAGTAGTCTTCTTCTTCCTTTCTCTTCTTCCCTACCTTCCTCTCCTTTAGGGACTTCTCTAGCAAGAAGTAAAGGAGAGATCTTCTAGTTTTCTTTTGTGAGACAAGAGCTTGCTCGTGTGGATACATATAGAGGCACGGACATTTGAACGTGCTAAAAGATCCAACACATCCAAGGAAAAGCGGGATTGCAAAGGGCACGCAACAAAGGTAGAATTCTCCTATAAGATAGGCTTTCTTTTGAGAAATTTATTTTTGTACGAGTTTTTCTTTCGCAAGGATCACTTGGAAGGGATCCTAATTTTTCCGTTGCGCATATGCTATTTTGCATAAAGAGATCCCAACATAATGAACCCAAAGGTCCATCAGGTATCAACCTTTGAATTCTGCTTAGGTTAATGTGACCAAGCCTAAGATGCCAAAGATATGTTTGGTTCATCTTTGAAGGTTCTTTTCTCTTATTGGAATTAGAAGATGAGTTATTAACTTCAATTTGCATCGTGGGAGGTTTTGGTTCAAGTGTATACAAATTTCCTATCAATGCACCCAAACAGATAATGTCCCTATTCCTTCTTATAACAACTCTGTCATCAAAAGAAATAGAATATCCATCCATAAACAATTTAGAAACCTAAATTAAATTCTTTCTAAATAAGGGTACATAAAGGCAATTCTTAAGAACCAAAAGTTTATTTTTCTCAAAAGATAAATGAACATCTCCCACTGCAACAGCCGCCACCTTCGTGGCATCGCCCAAGTATACGGTAATCTCCCCCTCAGCTAGTCGTCTGGTTTCCTGGAACCCCTGCAAAGTATTGCAGACATGATCAGTGGCTCCCGTATCTACACACCAGGTGTCGGTAGATAACACCGCTAAACATGTTTCAACGACTAGACCAAAAGATATACCTTTGTTCTTTCCTTCTTCCAGTTGTCGATGCGCTTACAAGTGAAGCACTTGCCTTTCGGATTCTTCACTCCTCCCTGAGTACCTCTCACCACCTTCGCCCTGGTTTATTTCTTCTTCTTCTTGCCTTTCAGCTTAGAAGTAGAAACCTTCTGGGTCACCACGACATGCGCCTGAGCACTCTGACGAAATAGTCCCTCTGCCGCCTGGAGTTCTATCAGAAGTTCCTCCAATGAATACAACCTCTTGTTCATGTTGTAGTTGAGACGAAACTGCTCAAAACTCCTAGGCAGAGACTGGAGTATGATATCGACCTGGGTTTCCCCATCGATCTTAGCTCCTAGGACCTCTAGCTCATTCAAATGAGCCATCATCTTGAGAACATGATCCCTCATGGGTGTTCCCTCGACCATGGTGGTCGTCATCAAGTTTCTCATGGCCTCTTGCCTCGCAGCCCGATTCTGGTGTCCGAAAAGCTCCTTGAGATTGAGCATCATATCATAAGCAGTGGACATGGCTTGATGCTGATGTTGCAGTACATTTGACATAGATGTCAAAATGTAACACCGCGCCATCTCATCGGTCTTGATCCACTTCTTATAGCTCTCTCTCTCCTTTTCCCCAGAATTATCTACAGGCTTGGGAGGGCACTCTTCGAGGAGTACATATTTGTACTCCTTAGCAGATAAGACAATATCTAGATTCTTTTCCAATCAACATTGTTTGGGTACAGTAAACTTATTTTCCTTTAGTATCACAATAAGTGGACTGAAAGTCATTTTGAAAATCCTAAGAATAACATAAATCATTACTGTAGATTTTAAAAAATTATTGATTCCTCAAACAATAAAATTTTAAAATCAACCAACACCTCAAAACACCGAGAATATCGTATGCCACGATAGTGTGGACGTATACGAATTCTACATTTGTAAGAGGAGATTTTACCCATTAATTTTACTATCTTGTCAACCTAACTTTTTGACAAGTAAAATTAATAGTTGGTTTCTCTTCGGCCCTACAAATAAAAGCAGTGACTCCGATGGGGAGGATACTTATATTTGTATCTAAGTGTTCACCATTACTCGGTACTAAGGTAATTATCTCGGGTTATGTGCCTTACGATGGGCAAGTACACACGCTCCTTAATAATTTCCTATAACCATATTTGACCTTGTGATCCGCAAACAAACCCATCCGATGGGGAGGAAGGCACTCAGAGCCGACGCGCAAGTTTGTTTGCATCACTTGTCAAATCGTAATGGAGGCCGCGGGAATTTATAAATATATCCCTCTCCCACTTAGTAATTTGAAATTGAGGAATTTTCCTAGCCTACGACATGCATATCAAACAAAAAGCAATAAATATGAAAAATAAATTATTTTCCAACTATTATGGCTTTTGTCTTCAATATGACTCCCGTCGCATCGCCATCTCGTCCGCTCCTCCTACGCCATGTATGAGCCATCCGGAGATCCGAGCCGAGACTAAAACCTATTTTAATTTACATCCATCGATCCTATACTCCACGAGGGAGTGTACATGAAATCTAGATCGAAAGTAAAATAAAATAAAGAGCGGCTAAACAATGGCGTATTTAATTTACCAAAAACTAAATACTAGCCTCATCAACCCCGAGGATTCAACAAAATAAATATTTACACACATACAATCACATACACACATATGGCCATAATAGTCGGATCTTATGCCTGCAACCAAATAGTTAAACTACGCATATCCTACTATTATCCGACACATATAATATATGAAAAAGTGCATAAAAATTAACCGAATTCTAAACACACAAAACCGAAAACCTTGGCTCTGATACCAATTGTAGGGTTTTGCTTATCGAGTCCGTGAGGGGAAACTTCACTTCCCACTTCACCTCGGTAGCTTGTCTATGGCGATCCCTTCGATGTCCCCGGATTAAAAAAATTTAATCCTAGACAAAAGGGATTGCCAAAGCAACCAAGTCATCGTCGTGCTATTCGTTTAGAGAAGTCACTTGAACAAACTAGTTGTTCAAGCGACCATCCTCTATTCTACGAGTAGCCACGGAATAGACGATGTCCGGATCGCCGATTTTTGTATTTATGCTCGGGATCCAAGTATTATTTAGCCATTTACAGATTTATAACATGCTTATAATTGAAAAACAAAAACAAGTAACAAACAAAAGAAGAAAGTAGAATAGGTATACCTCTCGATCTTCTAATGTATGACCTTCCTCCTTTTGGACATCGTGTGAGCGACGATCCACCAAAAGTCGAAGCTCCTAGATGCCAAATCTTCCTTCCTTGCTCTTCCAAAGCAAGAGGAAGAATAGAAACAAGGTTTTTCTCCTCACTAGAAACAACCAACAAGGAACCAAACTTATCCTTGCCGCCGACCAACTAGCTGAAGGAGAAGATAGTGGGAAACAACCAAGACACCAAGGGAAGCCCTATATCTTGTTTCCACCACCTAAGAAGAGGGAAAAGGAAGTTTTTGGGCACTGGCCAAGGCTAGAAAAGAGCTGGGAAGGGTGCTGGACGTTGGCCAAAAGAGGAAGAAGAAGAGAGAAAGAACCTTCCTTATTTGGTGCCACCCTTGCCTCCAAACCCTAATCCTAATCCTATCTCAAATAGGATTCCTTCTTGCCGGCCAAACCCTAGCTCTCCTATCATGTAGTTCATGCCAAATCCCTTTGCCATCCTTTTATAGAGTTAGGGATAAGTCATGAATTAATCTCCTCCATTGGTTCTAGGGATTTAATCTCAACCGTCGGATCTAGAGATTTAATCTCAACCGTCGGTTCTTAGAGATTTAATCTCTACCAATGGATCTTTAAGTTTTGTTTCTATCCTTTGGATCTAAGCATCATGAGGTGTTAGTAGGCTACATTAGGGACTATGAGGAGGAGTTGGGTCTTGGCCACCCATGGATCAAGCCTACATAAAGTCCGATCCACTAATGATGATCCAATCCACTAAAGGTTCATCATTGATCTACCTCACCAACCCCCATATGATAATATGGGCTCCATATATTATTTGTACATTTTCTCCCTGTGTTTAAGATCTCGAATATCCATCGATTAATTAATTTACCAACCATTAATTAATCAACATCTAACTCCTTGAGTAGTACCACTCAACCTTTTCATCATGCCGGACCAAGTCCACCTGCAGGGTTTACATGATGAACCTTATGAGCTCCTCAAGGGGACATCATCATCCTAATATATAGGACACAATTTCCTCCTATAATCAACAGCACACCATATAAATAATATCATCTCCCAACTTACCAAGCCTATCGATTTAATCTATAAATCTCGCTCATTGGTAAATCAAAGAGATGAGTACTAAGTATATGTGCCCGTTATTATATCGGGATTAAGAGCATGTACTAAATAATATCTGAGGTCCGATTCGATTATGTAGTCAGCAATAAATCGAATCACCTCTAAGTCGGTCCTGCTCAATACACACAAAGTGCACTAGTGTGATTCTATGGTCAAGACAAACCAATACCAAACCACACTACAACCATTCCGATGGTTTGTCTAAAGCCATCTCGGTTGTTAGCCTTTGCTTATACTTTTCAAGGGGCCGATAACATGGTCTCCTGTGTGACACCACACACCATGTTATCTACAATGTAAAGTATTAGACAATATTGCATAACCATAAAAATATGCAAACAATGATCATGTGATTCTTATTCCAAAATAAATATGTTCATATAAAAGATAGACTTTTCAGTATACATCCCTACAGATCTCCCACCAAACTTCTTCATGTAATGAGCCACCTTGCTTGCCGACAACTCATCACCGCTACTAGAGGACTCCTCCGATTCGAATGATGAAGAAACCTCGTTCTTTTATTTCTTCTTCTTCTCCTTTTTACCTAAAAAAAGAGCTACACCTTTCTCCTTCGACGAAGTGTTAGCTTGCTCATGCAACTCAAATTCACAAAATAGTTCATCTAACTTAACTAAGGAAAGGTCCCTAGAAACCTTATAAGCATCTACGATTGATGTCCATAAAGTTGTTCTAGGGAAGGCTTGAAGGACATACCTTACTAGGTCGCGATTTTCTACCTTCTCACCTATTACATGTAGTCCATTGACTACCTCCTTGAATCGACCGTGCATTTAGCTCACGGTCTCGTTGGTCTTCATGTTGAAGTTTTGGAGTTGACCTATCAATATGTCCCTCTTGTCTCTTCTTGTCTCCTTTGACCCTTCATTTAGTTCGATGAGCTTCTCCCAAAGCTCTTTTGCGGAATTGAAGGGGTCGACCTTGGATAGTTTCTCCTTGGATAGACCATATTGGAGTGTGGTCGTTGCTTTTGCGTTAGTTTGGACCTTCTTCGCCATCTCCTTAGTCCAATCCTTCGTCGGTATTGGCGCTCCGAATTCATCGACCGACTTCTCGAATCCATCTACAATACTAAACCAATTCTCAATATCATGTTGGAGATTTGAGGCCGCTAGAGGGGGGGGGGGTGAATAGCGTTGTGATCGTAAGATGATGGAAATCTTTCGCGTTCGTCTCTACAAAACTTGTTATACGCAGCGGAATGATAATAATAAAAACAATAACGAAGTAAGACAAACACGAACACACCAATACACAAATATTTAACGTGGTTCGGAACCGCACGGTTCCTACTCCACAGATCGGGCTAAAACGAGCCCTAGCGATGTCACAAGCACACCACTATGTAATAACTCCTCGGAACAATCCGGAGGTGGAGAAACCTCGTACAATGTATACAACAGTAATACAATGAAAATACAAGAAAATACAATGGAATATAATGCAATACAAGTAAAGAAAATACTTTACAAATGCTTTGGATTGCTTGCTTTTGGTTACTTGAAGAATAGCCTTGGAGACCCTGATTTGCAACAACAAATCGCCCCAAGGATGCTCAAGAAACCTTGTGCAAAAACCCTCCCGTCGAGCACCTTTTATCCTTCCACGCGACCTGGATTTCCGCCTATCAGTCGACTACCATAAGCCACCAGTCGACTGATGCCACTGTTGTTGTGAGACAACGGTTCGATCCACGCTGGAAAAACTCCAATGGATCTCTTGGCGATCGCCAACATTGGCCGATCACAATACCATAGCCGATCGCCTAGTCGGCCACGTGAGTGTTCTGCTCGGATCGAACCATCGATCGCCATGTGGCGACAACGCGATCTTGAACAATGATCACAATGAGCAATGCACGCCAAAGACATTTTCATCCCCGGCAAATCGAACTCGTCGACTCACGGCAAATGAACCGACCATAATGCTACCGACCGCCAACCTCAAAGATGAGGTTTTAACCCAAGTATGGTGTCCCCATACTTGCTAGACCACCCTTAGCCGAGACCTAAGCCTTCTAGCCACCTCCATCTGCCTTATGCCTCTCGGATCCCTCTAATTCATCCATGACTTGTTCATCCATCGCGCTAGCCTTCAGGTGCTTCCATCGGCTATGTCATGCTAACGGTGTCTACACTGCCAAGGCACATTGGACTTACGCCGCCAAGACTCCACTTGGACTTTACGCCGCCAACCATTGGACTTATGCTTCCAAGACTCCACCCTTGGACTTTACGTCGCCAATATCAAACCCCTTGGACTTCTCAAATGCCAAGACTCAAGCTTGGACTTTCCCTTGCCAACCCATGTTGGACTTTCCATGCCAAGACCCATGCTTGGACTTTCCCAAATGCCAAGTGTCTCACTTGGACCTTACCTTGCCAAGACCCATGCTTGGACTTTATCATAATCACATGGTCAACCCTAGTCAACCATCAAAGTCTCCCTCGAGTCAAACTCGAGTATGGTCAATTATAACCTAGGTTGATTGTATAAACAATCTCCCCAAAATATTAACCGACATCAATGTCAAACATACTATGTCAAACCACTTTGTCAAACATCAAAACATTACTCGAGTCAAACTCGAGTCTGGTCAATCGTGACCTGGGCCGATTGCACCAACAATCTCCCCCTTTTTGATGTTTGACAAAAACAAACCTTGAGTTAGGCCCCTAACTCAAATTCCCTTACCAATTTTCCAAATTGGTAATTTAACCTTCTCCCCCTTTTTAACATACATCAAAAAGGTTATCTCTCCAAGGAGGTCAATGTCTCATGTCCCAATGAGATCTTACAATCTTTCCCTTGATCCAAAAATACCTAGGATGCCTACCATCTTTCTAGTGATAACTCTCATATCACTCAAGAGAGGCAATCCTATACTCTCTCCTAATTTCCAAATTGGGTTTCTCGAAATCCCATAAATTTTCCCAATTGATGATACTCTCCCAATAACTTCTCCCCTTCAAGAAGAGAAAAAACACATCCATCATTCCATGATGGATAACTCCCCCTAAAGGCTTGCTCCCCCTTGACCATTGCACCAACAACGTCCTTGGGAAGTCCCTAAGCCAATAGGAACTCTAAACCATCAAAATTAAGGTTCTAAGTTCAAACATGAACTCTTCCACCCTTAAATTTGATACTTTGACCTAACACCTCTCCAAATCCATATCCAATGGATTTTCACCCTTTATAATGCTTCCCAAAGCATATCCTAGGGTTAGGAGTGGTTAGGGACCTTTACCATGGCTGAAAATGGGCTAAACAACCTTGTTTTTCTCGAAATCAGCTTGGCAGTCGACTACTTATAGTAATCAGTCGACTGCCACTCACATCAGTCGACTGCCATCAGGCGACAGTCGATTGATAACTGAAATTCTTGAATTTTAGCTATCAGAATCAAATTTTGAAAAGTTATAAGTAATTCTACGTATATCGAAAAATCATGAAATTTGATACGTGTATTACTTATAGTCAATACAATGGGTGAAAAATATTTGAAAATTATTTTACCCATAAAATATCGAAATTGATACAAAATCCAAAAGTGAAGAAAAACTTCAATGTTTTAGCTCACTTTGTATCAATCTCATCAATGGTGATTGCTATCAAAAGATAGATTTCACCAAGGTTTTCTAAAATGATTTTAAAATGTTTTCAAAACCTTATTTTGGATCATATCCCTTGGGCTTTATGTACATGACTTGCACACAAGCTTTCCCAATGATCCACATATGAAATTAGATGAGTTATAGTCCATCTAGATGCAAAAACTATGCACCTTGAACTCAACTCATATCCTAGCATCTCACATGTATCTAGGGCGTATAAATACACATACATGTCAATGTAATGTGAGATGTGAGTTTTGTTCTTCCTAAACTAGGGTTTCATGCATTTTCTAAGGCAACTCTACTTGATTCCCTTATAAATGGGACTCCAAGTCATGCCATTGTCCTTAAATCAATTTTAGTCAATTTAAATGCATGAAATGATCATGACATAATAATAGCAAAAATAAATCATGGCCAATGATCATGATGTCATTGCATAATATGAAATCTAAAAATACATGACATTAATATTTAATTCTAAACATGATCATGACATATAAATGATAAAAATAAACATGATGTCATGTCATAGCATATGACAAATCAAAGCATGGCAAATAAGATATCAAGGTATATAATACCTAAATTTTAATATTAGTTGCCATTTGATATGATTAAGTATATTTTGTCATATTACTACTAATCTCCCTAGTGTGCCAAAAACCCAAAATGACACACTAACCTCTAAACCTAAATTATGCCAATTTGATCAATTTATCAAACTTCTCAAATAATATTGGCACATCCTAAAATCTTTTAGGATTAAAGCTCAAATGTATTTCCAAGGTAACCATAACCTTGAAAATGAACTAAAATGCCACCTTTATCATGGTTGAGTTAACTACCCATCCAATCAAGGTTGGCACACCCTAAATCCACCTAGCGTGAATCAATCACGCTCTTAGGAACCCAAAATCTATTTGAGCTCCTAGGGTTAATTAGGTATTCCTTAGGGATAACCTCCCTAGATACCTTCATAATGACCCTCCTAGGCTTGTTAGCCTTGGTCATTGTGGTCTTACCTAGGTTGACTCTAGAGGTAACTCCCCTTGCAACCTTCTTAGTGGCCACCCTAGGTTTCCTAGAAACCCTAGCCACTAGGCACAAACCTTGGTTACTCTTAGGGATAACTTCCATAGTAACCTTGGTCTTCCTAGACCTAGTTTGTGTTCCATAATCAAATGGAACACTATGAAAAGTCACCTTAGGCTTAGGTTTGTGACCCAAACCTTGCTTGCCCTTGGTTGACTTTTGTCTTTTAGGTCATAAGTGTTGACTTTGAGATTTGGATCCTTGACTTTGACCATTAGACCCTTGAAATTGATTTTGTATCTTATTTAGGGTCTTTTCCAATTTCTCAAGCCTTGATCTCAAGGCTTGGTTTTCTAATTCTAATTGCCCAATTTTAGATTTTTGATTTATTCCTTGGGCATGATTCTTTCTAGGCATATGCCTAGTCCATTTAGGGTTAAAACCTAGGTGCTCTTGTATTTTCCTAATAGATTCCCTAGGGATGACATTTTTAGGGACATTAGTCCCAAATTTTTCTTTCTTTGAAAAGTAGACATTCTTAGCTCCTAGACACAATTCTCTATTTCTAGCAAGCTCTTTATGATAAATAGCAAGACTATTAAAATTATTCCTAGCATGCTTTTGACTAGAATTTAAAGAACAAGCATTGTTTAAATATACCTTAGGGTTAGCTATAGAAGCTCCCCCTACTTGTAATGCTCCATTTTGCTTCTTTTTTTCCCCCTTCGGGCATTGATTCCGGTAATGTCCCGTTTGTTGACATTTGAAGCAAATTACTTGCTCCTTGATTTTAGTTGTTTGGGGATCGGCATCCTTTGACTTTTGTTGACTTTTAGGCACCGGAGGAGCTTTCTTTACTCTCTTTGGGCACTTGCTCTTGTAGTGCCCGGCTTCCCTACACTCAAAACATATGATATGATTTTTATTACAAATTGATATGTTTGAGTTACCTAGGGTCGTGGTGGAAGCTTGAACTTGCTCTTCTTCTTGACCGAAAGTAGAAGCTTCTTCTTGATGTTCCGGTGTTGAGGATGCTCTAGTCTCCTCCCCCTCAATCCTTGAGGTGGAGGTCTCCTCCAATTCTTCCTCTTCCTCTTCCTCCTTGGATGTTGATGGTCTCTCAACCTCCAAGTCCTAACTTCCTTGTGAGGATGATGTGTTTGCCTCTTCGGTCCCTTCCTCTTGGACCGGTGATGGACTTTCATGGAGCTTTGCCACTTGGCTCCATAGCTCCTTGGTATCTACATAATTTCCTAATATGCACAAGATATTGTTAGTTATTAAATCGATTAAAAACTTCAATACCTTATCATTTTTCTCGAAGGCTTGGACTTGCTCTTCGGTCCATCTCTTTTTCTTGAGGAACCCTCCTTTTGGTCCTATTGGATAACTGTATCCCTCCATTAAAATTGACCATTCTTGGAAGTTCCTCATCATTAGGAAGTCTTCGATCCTTGCCTTCCATTGTCTAAACCCTTCTTGTCCATAGAAGGTATAAGGGATAGGTGTGTTGATATCCCATCCTAGTTGCTCTTGAACTTCCATCTTCCCTCTAGCTTCTTTAGCTCTCGACGGTTAGTCCGTAGAAGAGCCACGGGCTCTGATACCAATTGTTGGAGATTTGAGGCCGCTAGAGGGGGGGTGAATAGCATTGTGATCGTAAGATGATGGAAATCTTTCGCGTTCGTGTCTACAAAACTCGTTATGCGCAGCGGAATGATAATAATAAAAACAATAACGAAGTAAGACAAACACGAACACACCAATATATAAATATTTAACGTGGTTCAGAACCGCACGGTTCCTACTCCACAGATCGGGCTCAAACGAGCCCTAGCAATGCCACAAGCACACCACTATGTAATAACTCCTTCTCGGAACAATCCGGAGGTGGAGAAACCTCTTACAATGTATACAATAGTAATACAATGAAAATACAAGCAAATACAATGGAATATAATGCAATACAAGTAAAGAAAACACTTTACAAATGCTTTGGATTGCTTGCTTTTGGTTGCTTGAAGAATGACCTTGGAGACCCTGATTTGCAGCAACAAATCTCCCCAAGGATGCTCAAGAAACCTTGTGCAAAAACCCTCCCGTCGAGCTCCTTTTATCCTTCCGCGCGACCTGGATTTTCGCTTATCAGTCGACTGCCATAAGACACCAGTCGACTGATGCCACTGTTGTCGCGAGATAATGGTTTGATCCACGCTGGAAAAACTCCAATGGATCTCTTGGAAGTCGACTGCCAGTGCTCGTAGCCGACTGCCCAGTCGGCTACGGAGCGTTCTGTGCTCGTGGCCGAACCATCAGTCGACTTCCATGTAAGCGGTAGTCGACTGATCATCCCATCAGTCGACTGCTACCAATGAACAGTCGACTGCCAACACATTTTTAGCCCCAAGCCGGTAGTCGAACTCAAGTCGACTCACGACAGTCGAACCGTGTTGGGTTTCCGGCACCGCGGCGAGTGTGTGTTCGAACATGTTTCGTAAACATGTGCACAATGAAAGATATAAAAATAATAAATCTAATTTATTACAACACACACACCACACGCATGCATAGTACAACATGTTGTGACATAACCGTAAATTCAAATTTTGCAATAAAAGAAATTTATACTACGTATACCTGACGTATCACGTGTAGCGGGAAAGATATCAACCGGAACGATCCTCGCTAGAATCATCTCAATTCGTATCCACGCCGAGTATCTTCAGGATGACTTCACAAAGTCACGAGCCTCATCTTCGTACGAGTTACTAGCCTCGTGTTACAGACGATGTGATCGAGAGAAGATCACAATCCAAATCAAAATTCGGATCCAAAACGAGTCCTTAAAAACTTGCTTCTCCGAAGAGGTATTCATCAACCGTTTGACGAATCCTTCGTCCTCCACCTATGAGGATTACTGGAGATCAAATCCCTGGCAAAGTTACCACTGTCGGAGCTCCAAACGTCGTCTAAATGATGCTCTGACAAGAAGGAAACAAGCTGTCAAGAAAACTGGACAGCTTTGGTGGAGACCTTGCGCCGGCCAAATAAGGAAAGCTAGATGCTCACCTTGTCGCTGGAGCCAAGGAAGATCACCTGAGCTCCTCCGGCAACAGCTAGACGCTGGCAAGTGGGGAGGACGGCAGCTGCTGGATGCCGGTTGGAGAAGATTGGGTGGTGGCAAGGAGTTGGGCGCCGGCAAGACTAGGAGAAGAGAGGGAGGTGGGCGACAATATTAGGGTTGCTTGGATTAGGGGTTAACAAAACCCTTAAGCTCTATTTTATAGAGAACAAATTCTCCTAATGGTTATCGGATCATAACCAAAAGCCCGTTAACCCGCTCCATTAATTTAAGTTAAAATAAACCAAACCATGTTGGTCTATTTTAAGTTAAAACGAACCGAACCAACTTTTGGTTCATTCGTTTAAAACAAACCAAACCCCTTTGGTTTATTCTCCTCCATTGGATTAAAACCAAACCAATTTGGTTCATCCATCATGTCTTCATAAGACACTGCCCATCCATGCTTCCATTGCGACTGAAACGATTTTATGCTCACTCCTTGTTTGGTCCAACCAAACCTAGTTTCTCTCGGTCTTAGAATCTAATTCTCAAGCTCGTTTTAAATCCTTCGGATTACGCTTGTTGTGCGTGTGACCAAATAGGTTCTCGGTTTATGTTGGCCGTCTATAATTAACCATTAATTATAGAACGATCATGAGTGGCACCTAGTAGTACATCATGATCCCCAATTAACTAAAAAGATCAACGGTTGATCCAGAACTATTTTTGAAACCCTTCAGCAGCTACAATGAATCGTGCCCCATTCCCTTCACTCATCTTATACCCACTTGGTTCAGGACATGGTCTATAGTGTCAGTCCCCACTAGGTTGACTACGTCACACCTAGCCCAAGTATCATTTCCTCGTCCTATGGATTCTAGTTACTGCACATGTATCGAAGAGTACCTTACTCTAAACATGTAATGCTTTGGCCAAAGACTTTAGTAACAATCCGACGAGAGGCCATGGGTATACATCTCCTCGCAAGGAGTGGTGAATCCTTTATAGGCTATTCAAACACCTTCGATCACTCGACTTATACCTAATCATCCGGGTCCACATCTCCTCGAGAGATGCTTGCTTAAGATGTCAAAGCATAAGTCTTTATGATCAAGATGACTTGAATACCGCAAGTCAAAGGAACATCGCACTTAAGCTACAGTAAGAACTTCATTGACATATCTATATATGCAGAGAACCATATGAAGTCTTACGGCTGGTCACTCCAATGAACTAGTTACCATAACTAGCATCCATGATTAACTCCGAACATCACAATGTCTCCAGCCAGTGAGAATCAGCTGCTTGGATACACCAAGGAGTTTACCTCGTGCTAGTCTCGACAGAATCGATGGTGTCCAAATCCATCAATTACTAACAAACTCCCACTTGACCTAATGTCAATTGCTACGGTATCCAATACCATAAGCTCTAACATGACCCTCAAACTTACTTTGAGGTAATGCCTTAGTCAAAGGATCCGCTAAGTTCCTTTCAGTGGGGATTTTCTCGATTTATATTTCCTTCTTACTAATGATCTCTCTGATCAGATGATAGAAGCGAAGCACATGTTTGGATCATTGATGAGACCACATCAAGTTCAGAGATGAACTTCTTGATCTAAACCGCTTCCTTTGCTGCTTCCAAAGCTGCAATGTATTCTACCTTAGTGGCATAATCTGCTATTGTGTCAAGCTTGGAACCTTTCCAACTTATTGCGCCTCCATTCTAGGTGAATACATACCCAGACTGAGACTTGGAATCATCCTTGTCTGTCTGGAAGTTGGCATCCGTATACCCACGTATCACCATGTACCCTTCTCCATATATTAGGAACACATCCTTAGTTCTTCTCAAGTACTTAATGATTGTCTTAACAACCTCCCAATGATCCATTCCTGGATCAGACTGGTATCTACTCATGACACTCAGAGCATACGATACATCGGGCCTCGTAGATAACATAGCATACATGATAGATCATATTGTGGATGCATAGGGAATCTTACTCATGCAAATCCTTTTGTCTTCTGTGCGCGGACACATAGACTTCGAAGGGTGTATCCCATTCCTGATGGGTAGGAAACCTTTCTTGGATTCCGACATGCTAAACCTCTTTAGCACTCGGTCTATATATGTAGACTGCGAAAGACCAAGCAACCGTTTCGATCTATCTCTATAGATCTTAATCCCGAGGATGTAGGTTGCTTCTCCCAGGTCTTTCATGGAGAATGTCTTGGACAACCAAATCTTAACTGACTGTAAGACTGAAACATCGTTTCCTATAAGTAATTTGTCATCGACATACAATACTAGGAACATGACTGCACTCCCACTAACCTTCTTGTACACACAAGGTTCGTCTGGATTTTGTGAGAAATCAAACTTTTTGATTGTCTCATCAAAACGGATATTCCAGCTCCTGGATGCTTGCTTCAATCCATATATGGACCGTCACAATTTGCATACCTTGGTTTTATCAACCGATGTGAAACCCTCAGGCTGTATCATATACACGTCCTCGAGCAGGTTTCCATTAAGGAAAGTTGTTTTCACATCCATTTGCCATATCTCATAATCATAATGAGCCGCTATGGCCAGGAGCATCCGAATGGATTTAAGCATAGCTACAGGCGAATAGGTTTCGTCATAATCAACACCTTGCTTTTGACGATATCCTTTCGCCACCAATCTAGCCTTATAGGTAATCACATTACCATCCATGTCCATTTTCTTCTTGAAAACCCACTTGTACCCTATAGGCTTTATGCCTTCAGGTGGGTCAACCAAGTTCCAAACTTGGTTTTCATACATGGAATCTATTTCCGACTTCATGGCTTCAAGCCACTTATCCCTTTCTGAACTTGTCATAACTGGTAGGCTCCTCATCATCAATGAGTAACACATCGTTCGATTCACTTACGAGAAATCCATATCTCTCAGAAAAGTTGCGTGTTCTACTAGATCTACGAAGATGTGGCGTTTCAATAGGTCCAGCCGATTGCTCATCACTATGAGTTATCGGCTATTGTGCTTCACCAGGTATCTCATCAATGTCTATTTGAGTCTCTCAAGCCTCCTCAAGCTCGACGACACTCCCACTGTTTTCTTGCAAGAGAAACTCTTTCTCTAGAAACACAGCATGCCTTGAAACAAACACCTTTTGTTCCACAAGATGATAGAATTGGTAACCCCTTGTTTCCTTAGGGTATCCAATAAATAGACATTTATCATACTTAGCATCCAATTTATTTGATACAGTCCACTTCACATAAGCAAGACAACCCCATATCTTCAAGTAAGATACATGAGGTTTCTTACTATTCCATATCTCATATGGAGTAGTGGAGACTACCTTGGTTGGCATTCTATTTAACAAGTAAACAGTTGTCTGAAGTGCATAGCCCCAAAAGGACTTGGGAAGATTCGCATGATTCATCATTGACCTGACCATGTCCAACAAGGTCTGGTTACGCCTCTCAGATACACCATTATGTTGTGGTGTATATGGCGGAGTCCATTGAGACAATATACCATTGTCTCTTAGATAATCAAGAAACTCTTGACTTAAGTATTCACCACCTCAATATGATTGAAGTATTTTAATACTCTTGTCATGTTGTTTCTGTACTTCATTTCTGAATTCTTTGAACCTTTCAAAGGCTTCAGACTTGTGTTTCATCAGGAACACATACCCAAACCGTGAGTGATCATTGGTGAAGGTAATGAAGTAGCTATAGCCTCCTAAAGCTTTAGTTGACATAGGTCCACATACATCAGTATGTATTAGACCTAGCAACTCTCCCACTCGTTCACCTTTTCCTGTAAAAGGTAACTTAGTCATCTTTACCTTTAAGCATGATTCACATATATCGTATGAATCCAATTCAAACAATTCCAGAATTCCACATCGGTGTAATTCGGACATACGTTTCTTGCTTGCATGGCCAAGACAACAATGCCACATATAGGAGTCTAATTGATTATCCTTTCGAGCACGCTTGTTGCTCGCTTCAATATTGAAAATGTCACTGGATACGTCCAACGTATAAATATCATTGCTTAAAGTTCCAGTCCCATAAAGAACTCCATTCAATGTTATGTAACAACAATTGTTACTAAAAGTCAAATGGTATCCATTTCTATTTAAACAAGAAATAGAAATGATGTTATTTATCAACGAAGGAACATAAAAGCAATTGTCCAGTTCTAAGACAAGTCCTACAGGGAGTTTTAACAAATACGTTCCGATGGCGAGTGCAGCAACCTTTGCTCCATTCCCAACATGTAAATTTGACTCTCCCCTAATGAGTCTTCTTCTATTCCTTAGCCCATGTATTTCATTACATATATGTGAGCCACACCCAGTATCCAATACCCAAGTGTTTGAGGAAATACAATGACAATCAATAACGAAGATATCTGAAGAAGATGGGGCATCTAATGCCTTATTCTTCTTCACAGACTCAAGATAAATCTTGCAGTTTTTTCGACAATGGCCCTCCTTGCCACAATGATGGCAAATGTCCTTTTGAGCTAGTTCTGCCTTTTTAGCCTTTTTCTTCTTCCCCTTCTGCTGTTCCTTTGACTTCCTCTTAGAACATTTCTTCGAGGAATCAACTAACAACACCGTCCCCTGCTCATGCTTCTCAGAAGGCTCCACAACCTTCAGCATGTTGAGCAGTACCACATATGAACCTTCTTGCATCTTAGAGGTGAAGAGGAGCTTGGAGACTTCGAACCTTTCGAATCTCACTTGCTTATCAAACAAGTCATAAAGATGAAGGACTACGATATGAGCATCCATATGCTCATGCTGCTTCCGTAGCTTGGGTTCCATCATGGCTAGCATGATGCAACTCACTTGTTCAGAATCACTCATATGTTTCTGATAGGCCAACAATTGGTTCAGAGTTGCATTGTCACTAGGACGGACGGGAAGAGGCGCTTCGAGGACATTTGCAAGCTTTTCAACCTTGAGAACAATTCTCAAGTTTCTAAGCCAGTCCAAGAAGTTCGGCCCAGTCAATTTATTCGAATCCAAAATGGAATGCAAATTCAAAGACATCATGATCAATAGATTACCTTAGAAATACAAAACGAGCATATATGAGAAAGATGATTTAAAATGCATCAATATACATTCATAAATCCCATTCATTTTTCAAATTTCAAAAACCCCAAAATCACTTCGGGAGATCGTAGGTCCATCTCTGAATGGGCTGATATCCATCATAGATATGAACAACCTTGGAGAGAGTCCAACAAGTCATTCATAGCTACGATGGTAGGTATCAAATATACCGATTGCATTTCACATATATGCAACTATCACAATGTGATATCAACTAATTGAATGTTCACACATACATCGGGTTGTTAACTCATTAACAAGTATGCATCATATGCATAGCACCCAACTTCACCTCCCTTCACATCGACCTTGGAGATAGTCCAACAAGCCGATGCTCCAGGTTAAAGCCAACCCATTAATCGAGAAATAGTTTTAATATGGTTAGAGCGCATTCAACCAATTAGCCCGGCTTGGAGAGATTCCAACAACCAAAGCTAACGATTGATCTCTAACTCTTACCATATTAGTATTAAACTATTCCATGGTTTGAACATGTTCGGGTTCGAGCCGGGCTTGGAGAGAGTCCAACAACCCAAACAAGAAATGGAACTCTGGTTCTAACCATATTAATGGAAGGTGTAGGTTTTAATATTGAGTAAAGGTTTTTTTTATGTCTCATCCTCTTTGCATGTAAATAACTATTATCTACATGGCATGACATACATCTACATGTCACGACACACATGACATAATGATATGCATCTAATGCAATTACATGACATACAATTATGACATGTATAAAATTTCTTTATATGTCATAACTATTTATGGAAATAAAATATGTTTAAGATTTGATTCTCCAAATCAAATCATGATTAAATTAGGAAACAAATTTCCAAATCTAATCACATATTTTATTTGTGGAAAGTGTTGATTAAGGAAAGTCAATTTAGGAAACAAATTTCCTAAATCATCAAAACTACTTATGGAAATAAAATATTTTAAGATTTGATTTCCCAAATCAAATCATGATTAAATTAGGAAATAAATTTCCAAATTTAATCAAATATTTTATTTATGGAAAATATCAATTTCCATAAATACTTCTAACTTTCCAAAATTAAAAATTTCCAAAAATACTTCTAACTTTCCAAAAGTAGAAAATTTCCATAAATACCATTACGACTATCGCAAAATAATTTTACGATTATGTCGAAACACAACCTGGCCTCTGATACCACTATTGGGTTTTTGGCACCGCGGCGAGTGTGTGTTCGAACATGTTTCGTAAACATGTGCACAGCGGAAGAAATAAAAATAATAAATCTAATTTATTACAACACACACACCACACGCATGCATAGTACAACATGTGTAGACATAACCATAAATTCAAATTTTGCAATAAAAGAAATTTATACTACGTATACCTGACGTATCACGTGTAGTGGGAAAGGCATCAACCGGAACGATCCTCGCTAGAATCGTTTCTATCCGTATCCATGCTGAGTATCTTCAGGATGGCTTCACAAAGTCATGAGCCTCGTCTTCGTACGAGTTACTAGCCTCATGTTGAAGACGATGTGATCGAGAGAAGATCACAATCCGAATCAAAATTCGGATCCAAAATGAGTCCTCAAAAACTCGCTTCTTCGGAGAGTTATTCGTCAACCGTTTGACAAATCCTTCGTCCTCCATCTATGAGGATTACCGGAGATCGAATCCCCAGCAAGGCTACCGCTATCGGAGCTCCAAATGTTGTCCAAACGACGCTCCGACAAGAAGGAAACAAGCTATCCAGAAAACTGGACAACTTTGGTGGAGACCTTGCGCCGTCCAAATAAGGAAAACTAGATGCTCACCTTGTCGCCGGAGCCAAGGAAGATCACCGGAGCTCCTCCGACAACAGCTAGACGCCGGCAAGTGGGGAGGATGGCAGCTGCTAGACGCCAATTGGAGAAGCTTGGGCGGCGGCAGGGAGTTGGGTGCCGACAAGACTAGGAGAAGAGAGGGAGGTGGGCGGCAATATTAGGGTTGCTTGGATTAGGGCTTAACAAAACCCTTAAGCCCTATTTTATAGAGAACAAATTCTCCTAATGGTTATCATATCATAACCAAAAGCCCGTTAACCCGCTCCATTAATTTAAGTTAAAATAAACCAAACCATGTTGGTCTATTTTAAGATAAAACGAACCGAACCAATTTTTGGTTCATTCATTTATAACAAACCAAACCCCTTTGGTTTATTCTCCTCCATTGGATTAAAACCAAACCAATTTAGTTCATCCATCAAAGGAACATCGCACTTAAGCTACAGTAAGAACTTCATTGACATATCTATATATGTAGAGAACCATATGAAGCCTTACGGCTGGTCACTCCAATGAACTAGTTACCATAACTAGCATCCACGATTAACTCCGGACATCACAATGTCTCCAGCCAGTGAGAATCAACTGCTTGGATACACTAAGGAGTATACCTCATGCTAGTCTCGACAGAATCGATGGTGTCCAAATCCATCAATTCATCGACTAGGGATAATTCCGATACATCACAATTACACATGTAGAGATACTCACTAGTTGTGATCCAATCACAAATTCTCTCATGCTGTGAATCGTATCGTGGACATTCAGTAAATGAGTTTAAGATCTAATCAAATACATGAAAACATGTATACTCAAATAGTGAATCTTCATTTATCATATAAATGGTTCAAATATAAGGTGATTGCCTTAGGACATCTCTCATATATTACTAACAAACCGGCCATAATGCCAGTCGACTGCCAACCTCAAAGATGAGGTTTTAACCCAAGCATGGTGTCCTCATACTTGCTAGAGCACCCTTAGCCTAGACCTAAGCCTTCTAGCCACCTCCATCAGCCTTACGCCTCTCGGATCCCTCCAAGTCATCCATGACTTGTTCATCCATCGCGCTAGCCTTCAGATGCTTCCATCGGCTATGTCATGCTAACGGTGTCTACACCGCCAAGGCACATTGGACTTACGCTGCCAAGACTCCACTTGGACTTTACGTCGCCAACCATTGGACTTATGCTACCAAGACTCCACCCTTGGACTTTACGCCGCCAATATCAAACCCCTTGGACTTCTCAAATGCCAAGACTCAAGCTTGGACTTTCCCTTGCCAACCCATGTTGGACTTTCCATGCCAAGACCCATGCTTGGACTTTCCCAAATGCCAAGTGTCCCACTTGGACCTTACCTTACCAAGACCCATGCTTGGACTTTCTCATAATCACATGGTCAACCCTAGTCAACCATCAAAGTCTCCCTCGAGTCAAACTCGAGTCTGGTCAATTATAACCTGGGTTGATTGTATAAACAATCTCCCTAAAACATTAACCGACATCAATGTCAAACATCAATGTCAAACATACTATGTCAAACCCTTTGTCAAACATCAAAACATCACTCGAGTCAAACTCGAGTCTGGTCAATCGTGACCTGGGCCAATTGCACCAACATATCATTCATAAGGTAGTACTCCATCCTATCTTTCCAATAGCCAAAGTCGTTGTCGTCGAAGAACGGAGGCCGCGCCGTGCTATATCCCTCTTAAAATGCCATTGTGCTCCGGTTGATGGTTAGATCTTCCGACATGATCTGGGCTCTGATACCACTTGTTGGGGGATCCTTGGAAGGCTAGAGGGAGTTGAATAGCCTCTTTTCATTTCTACAATTTGATTATCGGAAGCAAAAGAACAATGAACAATGAAATTAAGAAACAAAAGAGCACAAACGCTAACACGGACATTTAATGTGGTTCGGAGATTATGCTCCTACTCCACGGCGATCTTTAAGGTGGATAAATCCAAGCAAATCTTCCACTAAGAAAGCTTCTTTTACAAGACACTCCTCTTCTTACAAATGATAGAGATGAAGATTATAGAAGAGAAGGTTTAAGAGCACAAGAAAACTTAGAGAAGACTTGGGGAGCTTGAAGATAGAATTTGGAATATAAGAACTAGCCTCCTCAAGCACCCCAAGGTCTCTTTTTATAGAACAAGGGCTGATTTTCCCGTTGGGGATGAAGCAGTTGACTGATAGAGCCATCAGTCGATTACTGCTGTAGTTGACCTCATCCAACGGCTTCTGACGAGCCAGATCTACAATGGTCATATCCCAATGACACTCTGATCAGTTGACTGATCATACTATCAGTCGACTGATTGAGCCATCAGTTGAGTGCTCCAAGCGATCACTCGACTGGAAAACATTCTGTGTCGATGTCCACTATTAATAATCGAGTGACTGATCAGTCGACTGAGACAATACAACAACCGACTGATATACTCCAAGTATGATTAAATCATACTTGAAACCTACTCCCTAGACCTAGACTTAACCTTCTATCTCTTCCTTCAGCCTTGCACCTCCAGGATCCCTCTGAGTCTGCGACTCCTTCATCCTTATGCTTGCTTCCAAGAGCTTCCATCGGTTTTGTCATGTCTTAGGTTTCTCTTTTGCCAAAGGACCGCTTGGACTTTATGCCTCAAAGACTACATGCTTGGATTTACGCTGTCAAGACCTTGCCTTTGATCTTCCTTTGCCAAGGTCTGCTTGGACTTTACGTTGCTAAGACTACATGCTTGGACTTACGCTACCAAGACCTTGCCTTGGACTTTCATTTCCAAGATTACACTTGGCTTTCCTTTACCAAGTCTTTACACTTGGACTTCCTGTCACTTAACACGTTCATGGTTAGATCACAAAATATTGTCTAACTATAAATGATTATCCAAACATCAAAACATATAAATGCTTGGGGCATTGTTGCACCAACACATATAACTCAACTCAGCTCTCCGAGTTGCTATTTAGCTTTGTTTTGGCCACTAAGCGCATGCACTTATACCCCACCTTGATTTCCTGAGTTGCTCCCCCTCAACTTGGCTCACTTTCCTGAGTCACTATCTAGTTTCATTTTGACTATTGGACTTCCTCTTCCTTCCCCAAGTTGCCACCTCATCAGCTTAGCCTATTTCCTGAGTCAGGTATGGCTGGACTAGGACATATACCCTACATTATGATCTTGCACTCCGATCTCATCTTACCAACCATAATTCCTTTTACTAGCTCCTAAGTCATATTATAGTAGTATCATTAGCCACCCCTTCCCAAAATAGTCAAACGAAGCCTTGAGTTTGGCTTTCTAAGTGAGGATCCTCCTTTAATTACCCTTCTTTGGTCATACCTTAACAACCTTTTCATCTTTTACCAGTCTTATTTAAATTATTGGGCTAGGATTTTCCTCTTCCTTACTTACCTTAAGCATATTAAGCCTCTTACTGGGATAATGGGCCCCGCCTTCTCATTTTAGAGGGAAGTTTAAAAGCCAAAACCCTCGACAACCTAGTCTTCACACGACAACTTCTTCTTCTTCAATTCGACTCTTCTTCTTTCACTCGATGATTTTTGCCAGTGATTGTCCTATGCTTAAACTCTCGGCATCTAGGAGCCTTCTTTCTTCAAACGACTGCCTCCTCTCAACCACAAGTGCCCCTGCCTTCCCTACTATGGCTCCTTCTCGGACAAACCCTTGTTCGGCCTCCTGGTACGAAGATGCTTTCACACTCATAGATAGTAACCATTACTTCCTTGATGTTAAAAACTTGTTTATAGATCCCACTGTAAAATGTCTTTTTTCTTCTACCTCTTACCGACCACATCTTCCCCCTCTCAATCATCACTATTTCTTCTCCGAACAACTAATAAATGGCTTTCAACTACTTGTACCTCCCATTTACTTCGAGCTATTAGATTTCTACAAACTACTCGTAAACCAATTAGCCCCAATTGCCTTCCGACTAATGGCGGGCACCATTGTAGTTTTAAAGCATTTAGGGCTTCCTTTGTCCCCCCTAATGTTCCAAATGTTTCATTGCCTTTTTCAACTGAAATCTTCAAAGGAAGGCATTTTTTATTTTGCTAGTTGCCCCGATTGTCAGTTCCTTACTAATAAACCCTCCTCCCACAGAGGTTGGAGGGACTTATACTTCCTTTCACAACTCCCTACCCCACTTCCCCATTCTAAAACTTGAAAGATTGCCCTTCCAAACTTGCCTCCCTTTCAGGATTGTAGGCTCCAATGCTCTTTCACTGAGGTCCAAAAGGTGCTGAAAAAACATCACTACAATTCTGACCTCCCTATTAGATGCCCACATTCTGAGCTATTATGAGTTGTCCCCCTTCCACCTGGACGATCCCATCATCATAGGTAGGGTATTAACAACATTTCATATACAATGTTTGCTAATTCTTATTAATATTATCCATTGTTCTAGATGTCTTGCATTATAGACGACCTGATGCAGAGGGCTAGGGATAGTGCAGAGAAGGCCATAGCCCTTAAGCCCCAAAGGAAACGAGCAAGGGGAAAATCCCCTGTTCTACCCCCTTCGCCTCCAAGAAACTCTGCTTGTGCAAAGGGGGCGCTACCAGCTCCTTAACTCTCCCAATAACCTCCTCCTCTCATTCCCCTAGCCCACCTCCTCTCCTACTTCGTCGACGCTGCCACCTTATCACCTCCGATCCCATTGAGGAGGACATCCAGTCCCCGGGCATCCTCCCCCCCACCCCTAAAGAGCATCTTCCCCCGTTACCTACTCCTTCCCTTCCTCTTTCTTCATGCATGGAAATCGATCCTCCCATGTCTCCTCCTTCTCTGACCGCATCCCCAGAATTACCTCATCCCCCTTCCCCACTTCCTGATTCTACTTCTCTCGATCCATCCTCACTCAGGGATGAACCCTCACTTCCTATGGGGGATATTCTTCCTCTCATCCCTCCAACGACTACCCTCGGGTCCTTACTCAAAATCTATATTCCCCAGGACGTAAAGCTCTTCACTCAGTCGGGAGTATAGGGGTCGTTTGAGCGTTTGCATAGGAATTTATCAGAGGTACCCTCCCTTAATTCTACTATATTGGGCATATCTTAACATTTACATCTGAACGATTTCTTCCCTTGATATAGGAGGACACTAATTATAATGACGCGACTCAGCATCTGGTCGACTACCAGTCTACCATGGCGGCTTGCCATAATGCCTCCCAAATTCAACAAAAGAAAATACTTCAACAACTTACTAACAACAAACATCGAGAGGTTGTTTTAACTACTCGCTGCGAAGAATTGAAAACCCAATTGGAGGCAACAAGGCTTGAAAATGAAAAAACCCTCAAAAAGGCTAATTCCTTTCAAGTCCAACTATTCCTACAATCCGAGAAGATCCAGCATGTCAATGCATTGGCTCAGGAATTGTCAGAGTGCCAGGTTGAGCTCAAGTAAACACAAGCCAGAAAATCTGGGTCCTTGGATGAACTACTAAAGGCTCAATCAGTTATTGATACTTTGGAGGCCTCCCGAGAATCAAGTCAAACACAACTAAGCGACCTCTCTTTCAAAGTATCTACACTATCAGGGGATCTGACGGAAGTAACTGGACAAATACAGACATTACAGCTGGATCACGCCCAGGCCATGAGCTCTATAAGCTAACATACTATGGTCATCACCAAAGAGAGGGATGAACTGAAGACTGCTCTTGCCAATCAGATAACCACTGAAGAAGCTTGGTGAAAAGAACGAGAAGAAGAGATGCTAACAAAATTTGGTGACAAAGCAGCTGAGTTATTCATTTTGGGTTTCAAAGGGGCCAACAAACAACACACTGCTCATGGCCATCCCCCCCCCCAGGTACAGAAATCAACTACTTAAGCATGGAGGTCACTATAGATGAGTACCTGGATAGTGTTTTTGAATTGTGAAGCTTCATGTTTTTGAGTTGTAATGAATGTTCTTGAATTATATGAAGTACTGAGTCTTTGTGAAGTAACCTGCATTTCCTTCTTTTTCCAAATTGTTGAGTTATCACTATTTTGATATTTATATTCTTCTTGCCAACCGTATACCTCCCCTTTTCCATGCTTAACTACCTCTGGCTAGAAACTTTCCTAGTGCAAGTCGACTGATACTCAGCCACAATAGGAATTACTCTAACCAATTTGAAAATAATATACCCTCAAATTATCCCAAGCAATTTCCCCAGTGAACGAGATCCACTCCTTTTAGGCCACTTTGCACTACAGTCGGACCACGCCTGATCAACCTTTATCCCTTTTGACAGGAATAGGATCAGTCACCTCTTTGTCAATACCCTTATCATTCCCAACACCAACCCTTCAGTTGCCCCTTCCATCCTCCCGTATTCTTCCTCTTTTTCTAGAAAATGAATTAATTCCCCTTCCCCTCTACAAATACCTCCCATGAAGCCTTCTGTCTTCCTACTACTTCCATGGCCTCCCCCTCGCACCTGTTTG
Organism: Wurfbainia villosa; assembly: GCA_025175895.1. Lineage (NCBI taxonomy): Eukaryota > Viridiplantae > Streptophyta > Magnoliopsida > Zingiberales > Zingiberaceae > Wurfbainia > Wurfbainia villosa. The sequence continues at coordinate 42,723,181 of CM046006.1, forward strand.
GCATAAGCTCCGATACAGACTAGACTGATGATTCAGATACTCATTCTACAACAACTTCAGCATATCAACCTCCACCCCTGAATCCCCATTGACACAGTGGCTCCAACCTCTAGGGGGTCCTTCCGATCTCATTTCCCTTCCTTCAGCCATCTCTTATGGAATCCTCCAACATCTCGGTAGCAACCTTCAATGGATCCCCCTCCACCAGCTGACATTCCTCTTCCTTTGATAATTCCACCACCTTACTTAGAAGGAGAGCCTTCTGTTGACCCCTCTAGTACTTCTCGAGCTCTGTAAACAAGAATGTCTCTATTGGCAATATCATTTGGTTTATATATAAAATAAAAGAATATTAGATTCTACATAACTTCCATAGTCATCGAAAACATCTCATGTATGAAGATCCCTTCAATTTTCGATCCCTCGCAGAAGACTAGCAGCGTATAGCAGAACTAGAAAGTATCACAAGAAGACCATTGTACCATGGTTGAGTTACACCCTCCAAATATTTACTTCTTCTGTAGGATATGATCGGTCATCTCTCTATTAATGTATCAACTAATCCCAACACTACCCCTTTATCTTCCCATCTTATCAACCTTTACTTTCCTTCTTTTCCAAGAAGATGAATTAATGCTCCCTTCTCCTCTATAGAAAAACTTCCTACAATGTCTTTGGCTCGTATACTCCTTCATTTTTCTACCTTCTAAATGGCTGACCCTTCAGGGAAGAAAAGCAGACCTTTTTCCCCTGAGCCCCCTATAGAAGACCAGCAGTGCATACATGAGCTAGAAGATTTAGTAAGAGATCTGAGGAATCGCTTGCAGTCGTCTTCCACCTATAACTACTCCCTATGCCAAGAACTAGCAGTGACCCAATGAGCCCTATCAAGACTCAGGCTGACTTACTAGTCTCATGTCAAATAGCTTATCGCTGAGTTAGACCATCATCTGGCCTTGACTCTACCTTTAGAGAAAGTTATCCACGAAGCCCCCTAGTTTTCATTTTACCATAATGTACTTTCTTTTATGATATTAAGAAGTAATGAATGTAACCTTACTCTGCAACAATATAATTCTTATTTTGGAGAATGAGAAAGTGTAGCTCTTCTCGTTAAAAACCGACTCTTCGAGATGGATAAAATATCATAATATCACCCTTCAAGGCCGAATGAACAACATAAAATTACTAAATCCACACTGACGTTCCCCTCTTCTTCCTGGGTGTATCTAACTTTTCTGTTTTTTAAGAAATGACTTTTTACACAAGCCAGTCATAGAAACATTCTTTTGCCTTCCAACTCCTCCAATCCGCCACCACATGGGGATAAAATCAGGCTAAAAATATAGTGACGATCTGACCTAGGGCTTTGCCTGGTCAAATCGGAATAAAATTTTTAACTTCCGTCATCTTCAACAATGCATCTACCTTGAACCTAGCTCCTCCGATCCGCCACCACATGGGGATAAGAGCTTCGGCTATCGCCGAGCTATAAAAATAGTGATGATATGACCTAGGGCTTCACCTTGTCAGATCAGAATGAATTTTTTTACTTCCGTCATCTTCAATAGTGCATCTACCTTGAACCTAGCCCTCCGATCCACCATCGCACAAGAATAAGAGCTTCGGCTAAGGCCAAGATGTAAAAAATAGTGAAAATCTGACATAGGGCTTCACTTGGTCAGATCGAAATAATTTTTCACTTTCGTCTTCTTCAACAGTGCATCTACCTTGAACACAACTCCTCCGATCCGCCACCACACGGGGATAAGAGCTTTGACTGAGGCCAAGCTATAAAAAATAGTGATGATCTGACTGAGGGCTTCGCCTGGTCAAATCAGAATAACTTTTTGCTTTTGTCATCTTCAACAGTGCATCAACCTTGAACCCAACTCCTCTGATCCGCCACCACACGGGGATAAGAGTTTCGGCTGAGGACAAGCTATAAAAATAGTGACGATTTGAACTAGGGCTTCTCCTAGTCAGATCGGAATAATAAGTTTTTGCTTTCGTCATCTTTAACAGTGCATCTACCTTGAACTCAACTCCTCCGATCCACCACCGTACGGGGATAAGAGCTTTGGCTGAGGTCAAGCTATAAAAATAGTGATGATATGACCTAGGGCTTCGCCTGGTCATATCGGAATAATTATTTTGCTTCCATCATCTTCAACAGTACATCTACCTTAAACCCAACTCCTTCGATCCACCACCGCATAGGGATAAGAGCTTCGACTGAGGCCAAGCTATAAAAATAGTGACGATCTGACCTAGGGCTTCGCCTGGTCATATCAGAATAATTTTTTGATTCCGTCATCTTCAACAGTGCATCTATCTTGAACCCAACTCCTCCGATCTGCCACTGCATGGGGATAAGAGTTTTGGCTCAGGCCAAGCTATAAAAATAGTGACGATCTGACCTAGGGTTTTTCCTTGTCAAGTCGGAATATTTTTTGTTTCTGTCATCTTCAATAGTTCATCTACCTTTAACCCAACTCCTTCAATCTGCCACTACACGGGGATAAGAGCTTCAGTTGTGGCCAAGCTATAAAAAATAGTGACGATCTGACCTAGGGCTTCACCTGGTCAGATCAGAATAATTTTTTGCTTTTGTCATCTTCAACAGTCCATCTACCTTGAACCCAACACCTTCGATCCGCCACTACACGGGGATAAGAGCTTCTGCTGAGGCCAAGCTATATAAAATAGTGACAATATAAGCTAGGGCTTCGACTTATCATATCGGAATAATTTTTTTCTTCTGTCATATTCAACAGTGCATCTACCTTAAACCTAACTCCTCCGATCCACCATTGCACGGGGATAAGAGCTTCGGTCGAGGCAAAGCTATAAAAAATAGTGATGATCTAACCTAGGGCTTCACCTAGTCAGATTAGAATAATTTTTTACTTCCATCATCTTCAACAATGCATCTACCTTGAACCCATCTCCTCCGATCCGCCACCGTACGGAGATAAGAGTTTCGGCTAAGGCCATGCTGTAAAAATAGTGACGATCTAACCTCGGCCTTCACTTGGTCAGATCGAATTTTTTTTACTTCCGTCATCTTCCATAGTGTATTTACTTAAAACCTACTCCTCCAATCCACCACCGCACGGGGATAATAGCTTTGGCTTGTCTTCGAGCTATAAAAAGGGTGACGATCTGATCTAAGGCTTTGCCTTCTCAGATTGGTATAATTTTTTTAACTTCTGCCATCTTTCATAGTGTATTTACCTTAAACCCTACTCCTCCGATCAGCAACCACATGGGGATAATAGCTTCAGCTATCGTTGAGTTGTAAAAAGAGTGACGATCTGATCTAAGGCCTTGCCTTCTCAGATAGATTTTTTTTTTACTTCCATTATCTTCCATAGTGTATTTACCTTAAAACCTACTCCTCTGATCTACTACTGCACGAGGATAATAGCTTTGACTTATTGTCGAGCTATAAAAAGAGTGACGATCCAATCTAAGGCTTTGCTTTCCTAGATCGGTATAATTTTTTATGCCATCTTCTATAGTGTATTTACCTTAAACCCTACTTCTCCGATCTGCAACCACACGGGGATAATATCTTTGGTTATTATTGAGCTATAAAAAGAGTGATGATCTAATCTAAGCCCTTGCCTTCTCAGATTGGAAATTTTTTTTACTTCCGTCATGTTGGGGATAATAGCTTCGGCCTATCACCGAGCTGTAAAAAGAGTGATAATCTGATATAAGGCCTTGCCTTCTCAAATCAGATTTTTTTTTTACTTCCGTCATCTTCCATAGTGTATTTACTTTAAACCCTACTCTTCCGATTCACAATCACACGGGGATAATAGCTTCAGCTATAGCCGGGCTGTAAAAATAAACAAAGGCTCCACCCACCAATAAATCACGCCTAAAACTTCTTTAAGGCCCATATCTTTTCCCATAGGCCCAATTATCTTGCTCAACGAGAATGCACTACCCTCCTTTAAATTTGACTTCTTGCCTTCCCCTTCTTCATCTTCTGTTCTTCCTATCTTCAAAACCCTTCCCCCATTTCTGCGCAGCGTGAAGATTCTTCTTCTTTCCCCTTGCATCACCCTCCAACCCTTCCTTATTTTTGACAAGATGAAGATTTTCTTAAAGAAGGCTTGCTACAAAACTTGTTATGCATGGAAGAAATAAAGATAATAAAGCAATAACAAAATTTACAAGCACACAACACACAAGAACACACCTATATAATGTGGTTCAGAACCTTAGGGTTCGTACTCTACGGGTTGAGCTCAAATGAGCCCTAGTGATGCACAACACCACTAACAGTAAACACTCCTTCTCGACAACATGTCGGAGGAAGAGAAACCTCGTACAATGATTACAACAGTAATACAAAGAAACAACAAGCAAATACAAAGTAAATACAACAAGAGAAGTAAATAACACTTTACAAAAACTCTTTTGGATACTTGCTTGTTGATCACCTTGGACTAGCCTTGAAGGACTGAAAAGCACCAACTATTCTCCTTCAAATCACCCAAGAAAATCACTGGCGAAAACCTCCCCGTCGAGCTCCTTTTATGCCTCCACGTGACCTAGATTTCCGCTTGGCAGTCTATTGGGATGTATACTGAAAGCCTAGTCTTTGTATGGACATCTTCATTTTGAAATAAGAATCACATGATAATTGTTTGCATATTTATAGTTATGCATATTGTCTAATACTTTACATTTTAGATAACATGGTGTGTGGTATCACATAGAAGATCATGTTATCAGTTTCTTGTAGAGTATAAGTAGAAGCTCACAACCAAGATGGTTTTGGACAAACCATTGACATGGTGGTAGTGTACTTGGTGTTGGTGCAACAATGCCCCAAGCATTTATATGTTTTGATGTTTGGATAATCATCTAAGTTAGGCAATGCTTTGTGATCTAATTGTCAACATGTTTAAGTGACAGGAAAATCCAAGTATGAAGACTTGGTAAAAGAAAAGTCCAAGTGTGATCTTGGCAAAGAGAAGTCCAAGAAAAGGTCTTAGCGACGTAAGTCCAAGCATGTAGTCTTGGCGGTGTAAAGTCCAAGCAGTCCTTGGCAAAGGAAGACCAAAGGCAAGTCTTGGCGGCATAAGTCCAAGCATGCAGTCTTGGCAGCGTAAAGTCCAAGCGTACTTTGGCAAAGAAGAAACCCAAAGTATGACAAAACCGAAGGAAACTTTTGAAGGCAAGCACATGTATGGAGTCGTGGACTCAAAGAAATCCTGGAGGCGCAAGGCTGATGGAGAAGCTAGAAGGTTAAGTCTAGGCTTAGAGTATGTTTTCAAGTATGAATTAGTCATACTTAGGGTGTGCCAGTCGACTGGAACATTGTGCTAGTCGAACTGACCTTCAATATGCAGCATTAGAGGTTGAGAATGGCGGACGATCGGAGTTATCCTACCGAACTAATGATAGTCGACTCGCACCGAATCGTCGATACAAGCTAGCGATCGTACGCATTATTGGCGATCGCTATGAACAAAGGCTCGTAGCCGACTAGCCAGTCGGCTACGGGTAACATTAGTCAAACTGCTACTTTTGGCAGTCGACTAATAGCCCTCCCATTGGTGATGATGACTACGAATCCCACGAATCCGGCTCGCCAAAAGCCGTTAGCTACGGCTGCAGTCGACTGATGAAGCACATCAGTCGACTAATGGACCTCCAATGGGAAAATGGGTCTCTTTCCTATAAAAAGAGGCCAAGGGGAGCAAGAAGTGGCTAATTCTTATATTCTGATCATTCTCTCAAGCTCCCACAAATTTCCTAAGCTTTCTAAGTGTTTTAATTCCCCTCCTCCTCTCTAATCTTGATCTTCATCCTTTGTAAGAAGAGGAGGTTTTTGTAAAAGAGAAAGCTTATTAGTGAAGATTGATTTGGGTTGATCCACCTTAAGGATCGCCGTGGAGTAGGAGCGTTATCTCCGAACCACGTAAAAGATTCTATGTTAGCATTGCATTTTCGTTTCTATTACTATTGTATTTGTTGTGCTTCCGCTAATCATTTTTGTAGAAAATGAAAAAAAGGCTATTCACCCCCCCTCTAGCCTTCCAAGGATCCCAACAAGTGGTATCAGAGCTCGGATCACATCGGAAGATCTAACCATCAACCGAAGCATGACATTTCAAGAGGGATATAGTACAGTGAGGCCTCCATTTTTCGATGGCAACTATTTCGGCTATTGGAAAGGTAGGATGGAATACTACCTCATGAATGACATCGAAAATTGGTTTAGTAATGTAGATGGATTCGAAAATCCGGTCGACGAATTCGGAGCACCACTACTAAAAAAAGATTAGACAAGAGAGATGGCAAAGAAAGCGCAAGCTAATGCAAAAGCAACAAAAAATTAGATGAACTCTTTTGTGAATTTGAGTTACATGAGCAAGCTAATACTTCATCAAAAGAGAAAGGTGTAGCTCTCTTTGTAGGGAAGAAGGACAAAAAGAAGAAGGAGAAGAAAGAAGTATCTTCCTCATCCGAATCCGAGGATGAGTTATCAAGTAGCGACGATGAGCTATCGGCTAGTGAGGTAGCTCACTATGTGAAAAAGTTTGGTGGGAGGTTAAGGAAACATACCAAGAAGGATGCGAGGAGGATGTTACAATCCTCCAAAGGTAAAATATCAACTAGTTCAATTTCTACATCTAACGTAACTTGTTATGGATGCAACAAGAAAGGGCATATTAAGCCAAATTGCCTGGAACTAAAGAAGAAGGAGGAGAAGGAAAAGAAAAAGAAGGAAAAGAAGGAGAAGAAGAAGAAGGAGGCAATGGTGGCACAAACATGGGACGCACTAAGCTTGGAGGACTCTTCCAATGATGAAGAAATGTGTCATACAACCCACAACCTAGCTCTCATGGCCTTGGAGGAGGAAGCCGGAAGCTCAAGTGAGGAGTCTTCATCCTCATCCTCAAGCGACGAATCATCATCAAGTGATGATGAGGTAAGAGACTCCCCTAGGATAGATTTACTTTATAAAACCATTGCATGCCTTCAAAATGCCTTAAATAGATCAAAAATGAGGATTAAGGACTTAAAAGTAGAAATTAAGTCACTTAAAAATGTAGTACCACCTTGTGATGATGCATGTACACTTAGGAATGAGAATGATGAACTTAGGAAAGAAATAGGTGATTTACATGCATGTTTAGAAAAGTTTACAAATGGGTCCAAATATCTTGACATGATTCTTAGGGACCAAAGGGATATTTATAACAAGGCCGACATAGGATATAAACCTAAGGAAAAAGAAGTAGCCTTCACCTCTCTAATTAGTAGAAAACCAACCATTAGGAGCAAGGCTAAAAAGGCTTGGGTCTCCAAAAGTTATATAGTTGATGGTATCGGTCCTAAAATTTGGGTGCCTAAGGCTTGCATTTTTCATGTTGTATAGGTAGAAGAACCAAGCTTATGGATTATTGATAGTGGGTGCTCAAAACACATGACCGGTGATGAGAGAAAATTTTCCACCATCAACCACACTAGCAAGGGGAAGGTGTCTTTTGGAAATAGTGGTAAACTTAAGATTCTAGGAAAAGACACAATTGAGGTATCCCCCAACCTTGTAATTCACAAAGTGTTATTACTTAAAAATATGAAATTTAATTTTCTTAGTGTAAGTCAACTATGTGATGCCAATTTTGATGTTCAATTTGATTCTTCAAAATGTTTCATAAGACACAAAACTTTAAATGATTGCATGTTAGTAGGTTTTAGGAAATCAAATATATATTATGTTGATTTATCCTATGCTACTAATGCTTCTACTAAGTGTCTTATTGCAAAAGAAGAAGAGAGTTGGCTTTGGCATAAAAGGCTAGGGCACATCAATATGAAGAACATTGCCAAAATAGCCTAAATGAAGTTAGTCAATGGGTTGCCAAAAGTCAAGTATCTCAAGGACAAAATGTGTGATGCATGCCATGAAGGGAAGCAATCAAAAACATTACACAAAGGTAAAACTTTACTTAGTACCGCTTTACCTTTAGAACTATTGCATATGGACTTATTTGATTGTCATAGTACTCCTTCCATGATTGGTAGTAAATATTGCTAAGTGATAGTAGATAATTTTTCTAGATTTACTTGGGTATTTTTCATGAAAAATAAGGATGAAACCCTAGGAATAATCATAGGATTTAGCAAGAGAGTAGAGAATGAAAGAAAACTCAAAATCAACCAGATCCGTAGTGATCATGGTGGAGAATTTGAGAATTCTAACTTCTCAAACTTTTGCTTAGAACAAGGGTACAAGCATGAATTTTCTTGTCCTAGAACACCCTAACAAAATGGGGTTATGGAAAGAAAAAATCGTACCCTACAAGAAGCGGCTAGGACTATGCTTAATGCATATTCTTTACCTAGCTACTTGTGGGCGGAAGCGATCAACACCGCTTGTTATATCCAAAATAGTATTTTAATTCATAGGTTCTTAGGAAAAACCCCATTTGAATTGTGGAATGGTACAATTCTAGCAATTCACTATTTCAAGGTCTTTGGATGCAAAGTCTATATTTTAAACACCAAAGACAACCTAGGTAAATTTGAGTCCAAAGCGGATGAGGGAATCCTAGTTGGATACTCATCCACTAGTGTAGGGTATAGAGTTTATAATAAAAGAACTCAAAAGATTGAGGAATCTTCAAATGTCCAATTTGATGAAACCTCTTATACATACCCTAGGAAATCCCCCATTGATGATGATATCAATGACAAAATCAAGAAATTATCCAAAAATTTCAAGATTTAACTTTAGGGGGTAATGATCAAGGGGGAGAGTTAAATCAAGGGGGAGTAAGAGGTGATTCCAATGATGAAAGAAGGGTTGAGGATAATCATGATCAAAATCAACTTAATACACCTCCTAGAACAATAAGAGTTCATCAAAATCACCCTATAGATTAAATTGTAGGTGAATTATCTCAAGGTGTTAGGACTAGATCATTTCATAGAGATCCCTTTAGTCATATAACACTAATCTCTCAAATTGAGCCCAAAACAATCAATGATGCATTACTTGATCCGAATTGGATCTTAGCAATGCAAGATGAATTGGCTCAATTTGAAAGGAGTCAAGTATGAGAGTTAGTTCTTAGACCTAATGACAATACCATCATTACTACAAGATGGGTCTTTAGGAACAAACTAGATGATCAAGGCAATATCACTAGGAATAAGGCAAGGTTAGTTGCAAGGGGCTTCAATCAAGTTGAAGGACTTGATTATGATGAAACATATGCCCTGGTTGCTAGGTTAGAGTCCATTAGAATCCTATTAGGATATGCCTCTTACATGGGTTTTAAACTCCATCAAATGGATGTAAAGGCAGCATTCCTAAATGGGTTCATTAAGGAGGAAGTATATGTAGAACAACCTCCCGGGTTTGAAAGCATAGACTATCCAAACCATGTATTGAAGCTTAAAAAGGCTTTATACAGTTTGAAACAAGCTCCCCGGGCTTGGTATGAAAGATTGTCATCTTTTTTGGTCTCTAAGGGGTTTAGAAGGGGTCAAGTAGACCAAACTTTCTTCATTAAATCAAAGTCTAAGGACATCTTTGTAGCCCAAGTGTATATAGATGACATTATCTTTGGGTCAACAAATGATGAGCTCCTTCAAGACTTCATCAAAAATATGGAGAATGAGTTTGAGATGAGTCTAGTTGGGGAACTAAATTTCTTCCTAGGCCTACAAGTCAAACAAACAAATGAAGGAATTTATGTATACCAAACCAAATATGCCAAGGAAATGATTAAGAAATTTGGTTTGGAAAATACTAAAGTAGTGTCAACCCTAATGGCAACTAATACAAAAATTGATAATGATCATGAAGGAAAACAAATTGACCTTACACTCTATAGGAGTATGATTGGTAGCCTTTTGTACCTAACTGCTAGTAGACCCTATATATTATTTGCGGTAGGTATGTGTGCAATGTATCAATCATGTGCCAAAGAGTCTCATTTAGTGGCCGTAAAAAGAATCTTAAGGTATATCAAGGGCACACTAAATGTAGGACTTTGGTACCCTAGGACTAAGTCTTTTGATTTTATTGGGTACACCGACTTTGACTATGCCGGTTGCAAGTTGGATCGGAAGAGTACTAGTGGTGGATGTCAATTTCTTGGATCCTCCCTAGTGAGTTGGAGTAGTAGAAAGCAACCTTGTGTTGCTTTGTCAACCACCGAGGCCGAATATGTGGCTATGGGTGGTTGTGTGGCTCAATTACTTTGGATGAGACACACATTAGAAGATTATGAGCTACACTACTCCAATGTCAAAGTCTATTGTGATAATGTGAGTACCATAAATTTGACCAAAAATCTAGTACATCACTCTAGGACTAAGCACATTGAAGTGAAGCATCACTTCATTAGGGATCATGTGGCAAAGGGGGACATTGAACTTAATTACATAAAATCTAAGTCCAACCTAGCCGACATATTCACCAAGGCTCTCCCTGAAGTGGAATATTCATCACTTAGGAGAGAACTTGGAATGTGCATAGTAGAATAAGAGGTCTAGGTTTGCATAATTTTATAGAAATTCTAGGTTTTATACCTTTAAGCATCTCACAAAACACCTAAGAAACCATGATTTTTGTATTGATCCACTTAGACAACATGTGAGATGTTAGGAAGATGCACTTGGTTCATCATGCTTGTTATGATGCATTACTATGAACCAAAGTGACATCTAGAGACATTAATCCTTCATTGGACCAATCATTGGGAAGGCTTATGCACAATTGATGGGCATATAGCTCCAAGAATATGATTGGAAATGTCAAATAAAATATAATTTAAACTATGTTTATCATACTTTGAAAAATAATTTTCATTTGATAAGCAAAAGTGATACAAAACTTACAAAAATGTCATAACTTTTGCTAAAATCTCGAGTTTGTGTCAATACCAAAATCTAGAAGTGACATATTTTTAAAATCATTTTTTCGTGATAGGAAATGATCTAACAAAGTTAACCACAAAATTTTGTAATTTTTTTTTATCTTTATTGAATTAATTATACATTTTCCAATCTAACCAGAAAACCTATCAGACTGATAGCAGTCGACTGGCGCTTATCGCCAGTTCAACTGATACGACTTTCCCCAAATCGGGCTTACCCGGTTCACTGGCAGTTCGACTGCTATTTATGGCAGTCGACTACTGCGCATAGAAGCATTCGTATCCGACTGGCCAGTTCGACTGGCCTCTATCAGTTCAACTGCCGACTAATGGCAGTCGACTGATGTCGCGGGTTTTAGGGTTATCCCACCCATTCGACTCGCCAAAAACTCGAACTCCCCTCTTCTTCTTCTTCCGACGACCATTTCCGCCGCGATTCTCTCGCCTCCTCCCTTTTTTCGGCGATCTCACCGGTTGGTGCTCGTGCTTGAAGGCTTCTTCGACTTGAGGACCCCCTCCTCTCACCATTTCATGCCCTGGTCTCCACCATAGCCCATTCCCTCGGTTAGGGCTTCGTGGAACCTAAACTCCGATGCCCTTCTTTGATCATTCACCATGCCTCTTAGGTAAACCCTCACCCTTGCTTATAGTTTGGTTGCTTATCTATTTTTGTTTCACTAATCATTGTGTTTTTGTTTATTTTTGTGATGCATTCATCATCATCATGAATTCTTGACCTATATTGTTCCTTTTTTCCTTTCAATCCGCACATTTAGAGTTAAGCATTTTGCATCTAAGCGCACCCGATTACGACCGGTCAACGAGGGCCCATCGAACCCTCCACCCACGACCGATCCTAAGTTTCCAAATTCGACACTTGAACATGCATTCAATAAAAATAAATTTCAACTCATCCCTCCTCGATTATTGGACCCACAATTTATTAAGGATAACTGCTTTGACATTGTCCAAATTATCCAACTCTACAATCTTGAGTCCTTGGTATTTTGTGACCACCCGGTCAACATTACCCTACTTTCTGAGTTTTTCGACAATTTGCGACTGGCTAGGGATGGCTTGAGGTATCGAACTCGCATTTCTCAATGCGATCTGGATTTCAGCCCCCAGATTTGGATGAATTTTCTCGGATGTCGCCCTTCCGAGAATGATTTCATCTTTTATCCTTCTTGGAGTTAGCCACTTCCGCCTCCCTTCGAGGATATCTCTCTAGACTCACTTCATACTCTCTTCTACAATTCTCCTCGTCCTCTAAATACAAATCTTTTCCAATCCCATGAGCTTTATGCTCCTAACGATGTCCTTTATAAGGTCATTGCTCATTGCATTCTTCCGATAGTTACACGTGGGTTGACTTTAGTTCGACCTGTTCACTTCTTCCTCATGCATATATTCTGTCAGAGTTTAGATATCAACATTTGTCTCAACACCTTCCATTGCATTACTCATTTCATTAGGCTAGACAATGGGAAGGTCCATATACCATTTGGTAATGTACTTACTCAGTGGTTAGGTTCCATCGGCATCGATGTGACCAAGGGGGTCATTAAGCCTATGACCAAGAAATATGACCAGATGAACGCTCAGAGCTTCTCTTTAGTGGGCTTAAAGCCCCACGAGGGGTCCATTATCTGGGACCCTACACGACGGCTGACAGACGGTGCTCCGGCACCGAGGGTGTCATGCATCGCAGTGTTGTCGAGGGTCTTCTGCTACGGGTGCGCGCGGAGGATGCTATGCAGTAATGCCGTTATGCGGACTCGGCTTCGAGCCCGCCGATGCCTTTTCAGAGAGGATGGATGCACGCCTTGAGGAGCTTTGTTTGGGGCACCAGGAGCTTCGCCGGGAGCACTAGGAGTTCCTCTCCCTGGTGAGTGGGATTCACCGACAGCAGCAGGACATTCTAGCGATTCTCTGCCCTCCTGCACCTGGACATCTGCCTCCTCATGATGGTTCGTCATCCGTACCGATGGATGCTGCTGATGACGATCTCTAGATAGCTTGTGTTTTGTATTTTTTTTGGCCATATGTACGACACTAACTCAGACTTTTGTTAGTAACTTTTTGTTTAATGAAATGGAGTTATTTTAGTTCATCTCTATTCATGTCTATATTACTATGGGTTGATATTTTAAAGTTTAGGAATTGAACACATATTACTAAGTGTTTTTGGAAACCTTTATTGTAATCCTAGTTAAGAATATTGATACGATACAATCCAATTTTTCATCATTTTTAATCTTGGTCAATCCGTTAATCTGATGAGCATAATTTTAGTCTAATATTTTTCAAATGTTATATTAGTCATAAATAATGTGCATGCCGAGTTTCATGATTTTTGATATCCACGGAATTTCCTACACATTTTTAAACCTCGACTGAAAAACTCTGATTTCAGAGTTGTTTGATATCAGTCGACTGTCGTTATTGATAGTCGATTGCCAAGGTCGGCAATTGACTGATGACAATATCAGTCGAACTGGTGACACTGTTTTGGGATAGTTTTCTGTTTTCATCGTTTAAATGTCCAATTTTGGATACTATATCTCCATACTATGATTCCCACAGTATATAAATGATAACTTGTATGGAAAGAAGGATTGCATTTATGCATTGGTTTAGGGGGAGCTACATCCCTAAAATCTATACTTGTTGGTGAAAAGTTAGGACATATTTGCCTATTCTATTGTTTATGCTTTGCTTCACATGTTATTCACACATCATGAACCATGTCTTGGATTAAGGGGGAGCCTCATATCGATCTTATACCTTAGTTCTGAAGGTTTTTCCTTCGGAACCGAAGCTCTTATACCACTTGAAGGTAGGAAACTTTGCTTCCTACTTCAACTCGGTCGCTTGTTCATAGCGATCCCGTCTTCATCCCCGGATTAAAAAAATTAATCCTAGACAAAAGGGATTACCCAAGCAACCATTCCATCGTCGTGCTATTCGATTAGAGTGGTCACTTGAATAAACTTGTTGTTCAAGCAACCAACCTCTATTCTACGATGAGTCACGGAATAGACGATGTACGAATCGTCGGTTTTTGCATTTGTATTCGGGGTCCAAGAATATTTAGCCACATAATAAAGTAAACAACCACATACATAATACAAAAGAACACTAATCAAAATAAACAAGATTATACCTGTTGTTATATCTCTTGATCTTCTATTGTATATCTTTCCTCCTTTTGGACGTCGTGTGGGCGACGATCTTCCAAAAGTCGAAGCCTCCTAGATCACCAATCTTCCTTCCTTGCTTGCTCCGAACAGGAGGAAGTATAGAAACGAAACTCTTCTCTTATCTAGGACAAACCATCAAGCTCCAAGCTTGATGCTTGCCGCTGGCACAAAGAGATGAAGATAGAAGTGTAGGCGCCGGCTAAAAGCTCCAAGGGAAGAATCCCTAGCTCTTGTTTCCACCGGCCAAGGAGAAGAAGAGAAATAGGTTGAGCGCCAACCAAGGTAGAGGGGAGAAAGATGGGTGCCGACAACAGCTTAGGAAGAAGAAAAAAGCTCTCCAATTGTTGCCGCCCAAGCCACACCTCAAACCCTAGCCGCCCAACCTACACCCTAATCTTCCTAGAGTTTCTTGCCGCCCAAGCTAAGGGAAGCAAAACCCTAATCTCCTATCCATTAGTTTCTGCCCAAGCCATAAGCCCCCTTTTTATAGAGCTAGGCTTAAGCCTCCTTTTAATCTCCACCATCAGTTCTAAGGATTTAATCTCAACCGTCGGATCTAGAGATTTAATCTCAACCTTCGGATCTAGAGATTTAATCTCCACCGTCGGACCTAGAGTTTTATTTTCCATCATTGGATCTAGGCTCTATGAGGCTTTAATAGGCTACAATAGGGACCATGAGGAGGAGTTGGATCTTGACCACCCAATGGATTAAGCTCACATAAAGTCCGATTCATTAATGATAATCCATTCCACTAGAGGATTATCATTGATCTACCTCACCAACCCCCATAAGTTAATATGGGCTCCATATATTATTTGTACATTTATCTCCCCGTATTTAAGATCTCGAATGTCCGTTGATTAATTAATTTACTGACAATTAATTAATCAACATCTAACTCCATGAGTAGTACCACTCAACCTTATCATCATGCTGGACCAAGTCCACCTGCAGGGTTTACATGATGAACCTTATGAGCTCCTCAAGGGGACATCATCATCCTAATATATAGGACACGGTTTCCTCCTATAATCAATGACACACCATATAAATAATATCATTTCCCAACTTACCGAGCCTATCGATTTACTCTATAAATCTCGCCCATTGGTAAATCAAAGAAATGAATACTAAGTATATGTGCCCGTTATTATATCAGGATTAAGAGCATGTACAATATAATATCTAAGGTCCGATTCGATTATGTAGTCAGCAATAAATCGAATCACCTCTAAGTCGGTCCTGCTCAATACACACAAAGTGCACTAGTGTGATTCTATGGTCAAGACAAACCAATACCAAATCACACTACAACCATACCAATGGTTTGTCCAAAGACATCTAGGTTGTGATCCTTTACTTATACTTTACAAGGAACCGATAACATGATCTCCCGTGTGACACTACACACCATGTTATCTACAATGTAATGTATTAGACAATATGCATAACCATAAATATGCAAACAATGATCATGTGATTCTTATTTCAAAAATAAAGATGTTCATACAAAAGATAGACTTTTCAGTATACATCCCAACAATCTCCCACTTATACTAAAAGACTATGTTGTCCTCATACTGCCATACATCTGATCCCTATTCCCTCCACATGCCTATCAAAAGCTCTCGCTAGAAAGGCCTTAGTGAAAGGATCTACTAGGGTATCTTCTGATGCAATCTAGGCGACAACACCTTCTACATCCTTTATGATTTCTCATATCAGGTGGTACTTGCGCTCTATGTATTTACTTGCCTTATGGACTCGTGGTTCCCTCGAGTTTGCAACTGCACCACTGTTATCACAATAAATTGTGATAGTTCTGGGCAAACCATGAATCACATCCAAGTCCGTCAAGAAGTTCCTGAGCCATACAACTTCTTTGGCTGCCTGTGAGGCTGCTACATACTCAGCTTCCATGGTAGAGTCTGCCATGCATTTCTTCTTGACACTCCTCCATACAATGGCTCCACCTCCCAAAGTAAACACAAAACTTGAGGTAGACTTACTATTATCCCTATCTGATTGGAAGTCGAAATCTATGTAACCCACAGGAAGTAATTGGTCTGCCTGGTAAACTAACATATAATCCCTAGTCCTTCTCAGGTACTTTAATATATGCTTTACTGCAATTCAATGTCTCTGTCCTAGATTACTCTGATATCTACTGACCATGCCCACGATAAAGCAGATATCTGGTCTCGTAGTTAGCATCGCATACATGAGGCTTCCTACTGCCGAAGCATAAGGAACCACCTTCATCTCCTCTATCTCCTCAGATGTTCTAGGAAACATCTCCTTAGATAAAGAAACTCCATGCCTTAAAGGTAATAAACCTTTCTTGGAGTTCTGCATGCTAAAACGATCCATAATGGTGTCTATGTATGATGCTTGAGATAAGCACAACATCCTTTTCCTGTGATCCCTTATAACCTTGATCCCAAGGATGTGTCCCACTTCTCCCAAGTCATTCATATCAAACTTTTTGGACAATCATACCCTTACGTCCGATAACACTTTGACATTGTTACCAATTAACAAAATGTCATCTACGTATAGTACAAGAAATACCACTACGTTTCCATCACATCTCTTGTATACACAAGACTCATCCGGACTTTGAATAAATCCATAAGACTGGATTACCTCATCAAAGTGGATGTTCCAAGACCTCGAAGTTTGCTTCAATCCATAAATGGACCGATTAAGCTTACACACAAGATGCTCTTTGCCCTTTGCAATGAATCCTTCTAATTGCTTCATATAGATGTTTTCCTCAAGACTTCCATTAGGGAAAGCTATCTTGACATCCATCTGTCATACCTCATAATCCATATGAGCAGCAATACATAAGAGAATCTGGATAGACTTAAGCATGGCTATCGGCGAAAAGGTCTCCTCATAATCGATACCCTTTTTCTGAGTATACCCCTTCGCAACAAGCCTCGCTTTGAAGGTCTCAACCTTCCCATCTATTCCTCTCTTTCTTTTGTAGATCCACTTGCATCCAATGGTTTTTACACCATTGGGTGGTTCTACTAGCTACCAGACCTGATTTGAATCCATAGATTCAATCTCAGCATTCATTGCACTTTGCCAAGATACTGCATCTTTATCTTGGATTGCCTTGTCATATGTCTAGGGATCAGATTCATGTTCGCCAGGGACCAAATCAGAAGATTCTCCCAAGAACATGAATCTAGCAGGCTGTCTAACAACCCTCCCACTACGATGAGGTATCACTTGTGTATCCTCTGTGACACGCGGTGCAGTGACTTGTGGTATATCCTCTTGTACCGGTGGCATTGAAGTAGTGAATTCCCCTTTCAATTCCTCCAGAACAATCTTACTCATGGGCTTGTGGTTCATCACATAGTCTTCCTCTAGAAATCTGGCGTTCGTACTGACGATCACCCTATGATCTCTAGGACTATAAAACAAACCACCTTTCATTCCTCTAGGATAGCCAACGAACATGCGCACTTCTGTACAAGGTTCCAACTTACCAGCATCTGCCTTTAGAACATGTGCTGGACTCCCCCATATCCGAATATGTCTCACACTAGGCTTTCGCCCAGTCCATAATTTTGTGGGAGTAGAAGGCACTGATTTAGATGATACCAAGTTTAGAATATACACTGTCGTATCTAGAGCATATCCCCAAAACAAATCTGGCAACTAAGAATAACTCATCATCGATCTAACCATCTCCATAAGAGTCCTATTCCTTCGCTTTACTACACCATTCTGCTGGTGTGTGCCAGGTGTAGACAATTGTGATTGAATCCCAGCCTCTGATAAGTAATTCCTAAACTCTCCCAAGAGGTACTCACCACCACGATTAGATCGTAGTGTCTTGATACTTTTACCTTGACGTTTCTCCACATCAGCCTTGAATTCTTTGAACTTGTCAAAGCATTCCGACTTACGGCGCATCAAGTAAATGTATCCATATCTTGAATAATCATCTATAAAGGAGACAAAATATTCAAAACCACCTCTTGCCTGGATAGACATAGGACCACACAAATCAGAATGAACCAACTCCAACACATCTTTGGCTCTATACCCCTTGGCCTTAAAAGGCCTCTTGGTCATTTTACCCTCCAAGCAAAATTCGCAGGTTGGGAAATCTTCCACCACTAATGAACCTAGAGGTCCATCAGCTATCAACCTTTGAATTCTGCTTAGGTTAATATGACCAAGACTTAGATGCCAAAGATATGTTTGGTTCATCTTCGAAGGTTCTTTTCTCTTATTGGAATTAGAAGATGAGTTATTAACTTCTATTTGCATTGTGGGAGCTTTTGGTTCGAGTGTATACAAATTTCCTATCAATGCACCAGAATAGATAATCTCCCTATTCCTTTTTATAACAACTCTGTCATTAAAAGAAATAGAATATCCATCCATAAATAATTTAGAAACCGAAATTAAATTCTTTCTAAATAAAGGTACATAAAGGCAATTCTTAAGAACCAAAACTTTATTTTTCTCAAAAGACAAATAAACATCTCCCACTGCAACAGTAGCCACCTTCGTGGCATTGCCCAAGTATACAGTAATCTCCCCTTCAGCTAATCGTCGGATTTCTTGGAACCCCTACAAAGTATTGTAGACATGATCAGTGGCTCCCGTATCTACACACCAGATGCCAGTAGATCACACCGCTAAATATGTTTCAACGACTAGACCAAAGGATATACCTATGTTTTTCTTCGGATTGGGACAGTCCTTCTTCCAATGTCCATCCTGCTTGCAAGTGAAGCACTTGCCTTTCGACTTCTTCACCCCTCCCTGAGATGCTCCCACCAGCTTTGCTCCACCTTGTTTCTTCTTCTTCTTGCCTTTCGGCTTAGAAGTAGAAACCTTCTGAGCAACCATGGCCTGAGCCTGAGCAAGCCTTTCTGTCAACTGGAGAATGCTATCGACCTGGGTTTCCCCATCGATCTCAGCTCCAAGGACTTCCAGCTCATTCGTAGGCTTGGGAGGACACTCTTCGAAGAGTACATACTTGTACTCTTCAGCAGTTAAGACAATATCTAGATTATTTTTCCAATCAACATAATTATGTATAGTAAGTTTATTTTCCTTTAGTATCACAGCAAGTGGACTGAAAGTCATTTTTGAAAAACCTAATAATCACATAGATCAAAACTTTAGATTACAAAAATTATTGATTCCTCAAACAATAAAATTTTAAAATCAACCAACATCTCAAAACACCGAGAATATCGTATGCCACGATAGTGTGGACGTATACGAATTCTACATTTGTAAGAGGAGGTTTTACCCATTAATTTTATTATCTTGTCAACCTAACTTTTTGACAAATAAAATTAATAGTTGGTTTCTCTTCGGCCCTACAAATAAAAGCAGTGACTCCGATGGGGAGGATACTCCTATTTGTATCTAAGTGTTCACCAATACTCGATACCAAGGAAATTATCTCGGGTTATGTGCCTTCCAATGGGAAAGTACACACACACCTAAATAATTTTTTATAAACATATCTGACCCTGTGATCTGCAAACAAACTCATCCGATGGGGAGGAAGGCACTCAGAGCCGACGCGCAAGTTTGTTTGCATCACATGTCAAATTGTAATGGAGGCCGTGAGAATTTATAAAAATATCCATCTCCCACTTAGGAATTTAAAATTGAGGAATTTTCTAGCCTACGACATGCATATCAAACAATAAGCAATAAATATGAAAAATAAATATTTTCCAACTATTATGGCTTTTGTCTTCAATATGTCTTCCGTCGTATTGTCATCTCGTCTTCTCCTCCCTACGCCATGTACAAGCCATCCAAAGATCCAAGCCGAGAAAAAAAACTATTTTAATTTACATCCATCGATCCTATACTCTACGAGAGAGTGTACATGAAATCTAGATCAAAAGTAAACTAAAATAAAAGGAGTGGCTAAACAATGTCGTATCTAATTACAAAAATTAAATACTTGCCTCGTCAACCCCGAGGATTCAACAAAATATACAATTACACACATACAATCACATACACACATATGACCATAATAGTTGGATCCTATGCCTGCAACCAAAAAGTTAACCTACGCACATCCTACTATTATCTGGCACATATAATATATGAAAAGTGCATAAAAGTAACTGAATCCTAAACACACAAAATCGGAAACCGTGGCTCTGATACCAATTGAAGGGTTTTCCTTTGGAACCGAAGCTCTTATACCACTTGAAGGTAGGAAATTTCGCTTCCCACTTCAACTCGGTCGCTTATTCATGGCGATCCCGTCTTCGTCCCCAGATTAAAAAAATTAATCCTAGACAAAAGGGATTACCCAAGCAACCATTCCATCATCGTGCTATTCGATTAGAGTGGTCACTTGAACAAACTTATTGTTCAAGCAACCAACCTCTATTCTACGATTAGCCGTGGAATAGACGATGTACGGATCGCCGGTTTTTGCGTTTGTATTCGGGGTCCAAGTAAATTTAGCCACATAATAAAGTAAACAACCACATACATAATACAAAAGAACACTAATCAAAATAAACAAGATTATACCTCTTGTTATACCTCTTGATCTTCTATTGTATGTCCTTCCTCCTTTTGGACATCGTGTGGGCGACAATCTTCCAAAAGTCGAAGCCTCCTAGATCACCAATCTTCCTTCCTTGCAACTCCGAACAAGAGACAGTATAGAAACAAAACTCTTCTCTTATCTAGGACCAACCATCAAGCTCCAAGCTTGATGCTTGCCACCGGCCCAAAGAGATGAAGATAGAAGTGTAGGCGCCGGCCAAAAGCTCCAAGGGAAGAATCCCTAGCTCTTGTTTCCACCGGCCAAGGAGAAGAAGAGGAATAGGTTGAGCACCGGCCGACCAAGGTAGAGGGGAGAAAGATGGGTGCTGGCAATACCTTAGGAAGAAGAAAGAAGCTCTCCAATTGTTGCCGCCCAAGCCACACCTCAAACCCTAGCCGCCCAACCTAAACCCTAATCTTCCTAGAGTTTCTTGCCGCCCAAGCTAAGGGAAGCAAAACCCTAATCTCCTATCCATTAGTTGTCGCCCAAGCCATAAGCCCCCTTTTTATAGAGCTAGACTTAAGCCTCCTTTTAATCTCCACCGTCGGTTCTAGGGATTTAATCTCAACCGTCAGATCTAGAGATTTAATCTCAACCGTCGAATCTAGAGATTTAATCTCCACCGTCGAATCTAGAGTTTTATTTTCCATCATTGGATCTAGGCTCCATGAGGTTTTAATAGGCTACAATAGGGACCATGAGGAGGAGTTGGATCTAGGCCACCCAATGGATCAAGCCCACATAAAGTCCGATTCATTAATGATAATCCATTCCACTAGAGGATTATCATTGATCTACCTCAGCAACCCCCATAAGTTAGTATGGGCTCCATATATTATTTGTACATTTATCTCTCCGTGTTTAAGATCTCGAATGTCTGTCGATTAATTAATTTACTGACAATTAATTAATCAACATCTAACTCCATGAGTAGTACCACTCAACCTTATCATCATGTCGGACCAAGTCCACCTGCAGGGTTTACAAGATGAACCTTATGAGCTCCTCAAGGGGATATCATCATCCTAATATATAGGACACGATTTCCTCCTATAATCAACAACACACCATATAAATAATATCATTTCCCAACTTACCTAGCCTATCGATTTACTCTATAAATCTCGCCCATTGGTAAATCAAAGAAATGAATACTAAGTATATGTGCCGTTATTATATCGGGATTAAGAATATGTACAATATAATATCTGAGGTCCGATTCGATTATGTAGTCAGCAATAAATCGAATCACCTCTAAGTCGATCCTGCTCAATACACACAAAGTGTACTAGTGTAATTCTATGGTCAAGACAAACCAATACCAAATCACACTACAACCATACCAATGGTTTGTCCAAAGACATCTAGGTTTTAAGCCTTTACTTATACTTTACAAGGAACCGATAACATGATCTCCCGTGTGACACTACACACCATGTTATCTACAATGTAATGTATTAGACAATATGCATAACCATAAATATGCAAACAATGATCATGTGATTCTTATTTCAAAAATAAAGATGTTTATACAAAAGATAGACTTTTCAGTATACATCCCAACAAATTCAAGATATGTCAAATGTAATTCTTTCATGAACTTATTGTTGTATGAATTCTTCTCTTTTTGATGTATGTCAAAGGGGGAGAAGGTATGTTTAAGTTAGAATTCATATTGGAAATATGATTATGTGCACGTGTTAAAGACCTAACTTAAATGATTGTCAAACATCAAAAAGGGGGAGATTATTGGTGCAACAATGCCCCAAGCATTTATATGTTTTGATGTTTGGATAATCATCTAAGTTAGGCAATGCTTTGTGATCTAATTGTGAACATGTTTAAGTGATAGGAAAATCCAAGTATGAAGACTTGGTAAAAGAAAAGTCCAAGTGTGATCTTGGCAAAGAGAAGTCCAAGGAAAGGTCTTGGTGGCGTAAGTCTAAGCATGTAGTCTTGGCGGCGTAAAGTCTAAGAAGTCCTTGGCAAAGGAAGACCAAAGGCAAGTCTTGGTGGCATAAGTCCAAGCATGTAGTCTTGGCAGCGTAAAGTCCAAGCATACTTTGGTAAAGAAGAAACCCAGAGTATGATGAAACCGAAGGAAGCTTTTGAAGGCAAGCGCATGGATGGAGTCGTGGACTCAAAAAAATTCTAGAGGCGCAAGGCTGATGGAGAAGCTAGAAGGTTAAGTCTAGGCTTAGGGTATGTTTTCAAGTATGAATTAGTCATACTTGGGGTGTGCCAGTCGACTGGAACATTGTACTAGTCGAACTGTCCTTCAATATGCATCATTAGAGGTCGGAGAACTGCTGGCAGTCGACTGGGAGTTATCCCAGTCGAACTGATGATAGTCAACTCAGACTGGACTATCGCATACAAGCTAGCAGTTGACTACCATTATTGGCAGTCAACTGCCACGAACAGAAAGGCTCATAGTCGACTATCCAGTCGGCTACGGGCAACATTAGTCGGACTGCTACTTTTGGTAGTTGACTGATAGCCCTCCCATTGGTGATGACAACTGCGAATTCTGCGAATCCTACGAATCCGGCTCGCCAGAAGCCGTTAGCTGCGATTGCAATCGACTGATGAAGCACATCAGTCAACTGATGGACCTCCAACGGGAAAATGGGTCTCTTTCCTATAAAAAGAGGCCAAGGGGAGCAAGAAGTGGCTAATGCTTATATTCTGATCATTCTCTCAAGCTCCCACAAATTTCCTAAGCTTTCTAAGTGTTTTAATTCCCCTCCTCCTCTCTAATCTTGATCTTCATCCTTTGTAAGAAGAGAAGGTTTTTGTAAAAGAGAAAGCTTATTAGTGAAGATTGATTTGGGTTGATCCACCTTAAGGATCACCGTGGAGTAGGAGCGTTATCTCCGAACCACGTAAAAGCTTCCGTGTTAGCATTGCATTTTCGTTTCTATTACTATTGTATTTGTTGTGCTTCCTCTAATCATTTTTGTAGAAAATGAAAAAAAGGCTATTCACCCCCCTTTAGCCTTCCAAGGATCCCAACACTTTGGTATTGGTCTATCTTGACCATAGAATTACACTAGTACACTTTGTGTGTATTGAGCAGGACCGACTTAGAAATGATTCAATTTATACTGACTATATAATTCAATCGGACCTCAGATATTATGGTGTACATGCTCTTAATCCCGATATAATAACGGGCACATGTACTTAATATTTATTTCTTTGATTTACCAATGGACGAGATTTATGGGTTAAATCAATAGACCCGGTAAGTTGAGAAATGATATTATTTACATGGTGTGCCATTGATTATAGGAGGAAATTGTGTCCTATATATTAGGATGATGATGTCCCCTTGAGGAGCTCATAAGGATCATTATGTAAATCCTGCAGGTGGACTTGGTCCAGCATGATGATAAGGTTGAGTGGTACTACTCATGGAGTTAGATGTTAATTAATTAATTGTCAGTAAATTAATTAATTAACGGACATTTGATATCATAGACATGGGGAGATATTTGTACAATTAATATATGGAGCCCATATTTAATTATGGGGGTTGGTGAATTAGATCAATGATAATCTTCTAGTGGAATGGATTATCATTAATGGATCAAATTTTATGTGGGCCGGATCCATTAGGTGGCTAAGATCCAACTCCTCCTCATGGTCCCTATTGTAGCCTATTAAAACCCTCAAGAAGCCTAGATCCAACGGACACGATTAAAAGGAGGCTTGGGCGAAATCTATAAATAAGATGGAAGAGGCTTGGGAGAGAAAATAGAGCTTCTAGGGTTTTTGGAGTGGTGCTAGGGTTTGGGGCGGCAAGCATTGGTTGCTAGGGTTTGCTCCTCCTAGGGTCGGCGGCAACAAGGTTGGAGGCTTAGGTTTTGTTCTTCTCCTCCTTCACTTGGCCGGTGACTCCTTCCTTCAAGCTTTGGCCGGCGGTTCTACCTCCCCTTCCTTCTCTTAGGGTCGGCGGTTCCTTCTCCATTGGAAAGGGTTGGTGCCAACTCCTTCTTCCTCTCCTTGGCCAGCGGCAACATCCAAGCAAGGAGGCTTGGTGGTCGACACTAGATAGGAGAAGAAGAGTTTGGTTATCTTCCCTTGTTTGGAGTGAGCAAGGAAGGGAAGATACGTGATCTAGGGGGCTTCAACTCTTGGAAGATTGTTGCCCAGACAACGTCCAAGAGGAGGATAGATCATACAATAGAAGATCAAGAGGTAAACAAGTGGTATAATTCTTGTTTAAATTTCTTTCTTGTTCTATGCAATTTGTTTGTAATTGTATGATCGTGGACCCCGATGATAAACACAAAAACCGATGATCTGTACAACATCTATTTTGTGGCTAATCAAGGATAAGAGTTAGGTTGCTTGACAAACAAGTTTGTTCAAGCGACTACTCAAATCGAATAGCACGATGATGGATCGATTACTTGGGTAATCCATCTTCGTCTAGATTAATTTTTTTAAATTCGGGGACATATGATTGGATCGCCATGAACAAGTGACCGAAGCGAAGCTTCAACCTTCAAGTGGTATCAGAGCCATGGTTTCTGATTTTGTGTGTTTAAGATTCGGTTACTTTTATGCACTTATCATATATTATGTGTGTCGGATAATAATAGAATGTGCGTAGGCTAACTTTTTGGTTGCAGGCATAAGATCCAACTATTATGGCCATATGTGTGTATGTGATTGTATGTGTGTAATCGTAATATTATTTGAATCCTCGAGGTTGACGAGGCTAGTATTTAATTTTTGTAATTAAGTATGACATTGCTTAGCTACTCTTTTATTTTAGTTTACTTTCGATCTAGATTTCATGTACACTCCTTTGTGGAGTATAGGATCGATGGATGTAAATTAAAATAATTTTTCTCGTCTCGGATCTCCGGATGGCTTGTACATGGCATAGGGAGGAGCGGACGAGGTGACAACACGACTGGAGGCATATTGGAGAACAAAAGTCATAATAGTTGGAAAATTTGCTTTTCATATTTATTGCTTTTGATTTATATGCTTGTTGTGCTTGCATAGTTAAAATTCCTCAATTTTAAATTACCAAGTGGGAGAGGGATATTTTTTAAAAAAAAATCCCGTGACCTCCATTACAATTTGACATGTGATGCGAACAAACTTGCGCATTGGCTCTGAGTGCCTTCCTCCATATCGGATGAGTTTGTTTTGCAGATCACTAGGTCAAATATGGTTATAGGAAGTTATTTAGGAACGTGTATACTTCCCCATTAGAAGGCACATAATCCGAGGTAATTGCCTTAGTATTAGGTAATGGTGAACACTTAGATGCAAATAAAAGTATCCTCCCCATCGGAGTCACTGCTTTTATTTGTAGGGCCGAAGAGGAACCAACTATTAATTTTATTTGTCAAAAAGTAAGGTTGACAGGATAATAAAATTAATGGGTAAAACCTTCTCTTACAAATGTAGAATTCGTATACGTCCACACTATCGTGGCATGGATATTCTCGGTGTTTTGAGGTGTTGATTGATTTTAAAATTTTATTGTTTGAGGAATCAATAATTTTTCGAAATCTAATGTTGTGATTTATGTGATTCTTAGGTTTCTTCAAAATGACTTTCAACCCACTTGCTATAATTCTAAAGGAAAATAAACTTATTGGACTTAACTATGTGGATTGGAAAAGAAATCTGGACATAGTCTTGACTGTTGAGGAGTACAAGTATGTACTTCTCGAGGAGTGTCCTCCTAAGCCTACGGATGATTCTGGGGAAAAGGAGAAAGACAGTTATGAGAAGTGGATCAAGGCTGATGAGATGGCGCGGTGTTATATTTTGGCTTCTATGTCAAATGTATTGAAACATCAGCATCAGGCCATGACTACTGCTTATGACATGATGCTCAATCTCAAGAAACTTTTCGAATACCATAATCGGGCTGCTAGGCAAGAAGCCATGAGAAACTTGATGATGACTACCATGGTTGAAGGAACACCTGTGAGGGATCATGTTCTCAAGATGATGGCTCATTTGAATGAGCTGGAAGTCCATGGAGCTAAGATCAATGGGGAAATCCAGGTCGATATCATTCTCCAATCTCTACCTAGGAGTTTTGAGCAGTTTCGCCTGAACTACAACATGAATAAGAGGTTGTATTCATTGGTGGAGTTTCTGACAGAACTCCAAGCGACAGAGGGACTTTTTCATCAGAGTTCTTAGGCTTTGGTTGCTCAAAAGGTTTCTACTTCTAAGCCGAAACGTAAAAAGAAGATAAGGCACATTAAAGGTGGTGGGAGGATCTCAGGGAGGAGTGAAGAAGTCGAAAGGCAAGTGCTTCACTTACAAGCAAACTGAACATTGGAAGGCTGACTGCCCCAACCAGAAGCAGAACAAAGGTATAACTTTTGGTCTAGTCATTGAAACATGTTTAGCGGTGTTATCTATCAGCACCTGGTGTGTAGATACTGGAGCCACTGATCATGTATGTAATACTTTGCAGGGGTTCCAGGAAACCAGACAACTAGCTGAGAGGGAGATTACCGTCTACATGGACAATGCTACTAAGATGGCGGCTATTGCAGTGGGAGATGTTTATTTATCTTTTGATAGGAATAAAACTTTGGTTCCGAGAAATTGCCTTTATGCACCTTCATTTAGAAAGAATTTGATTTCAGTTTCTAAATTATTTTAGGATGGATATTCTATTCCTTTTAATGACAGAGTTGTTATAAAAAGGAATAGGGAGATTATCTGTTCTAGTGCGTTGGTAGAAAATTTATATACTCTTGAACCAAAGGCTCTCACATGCAAATAGAAGTAAATAACTCATCTTCTAAATCTAATAAGAGAAAAGAACCTTCGAAAATGAACCAAACGTATCTTTAGCATCTAAGGTTAGGTCGTATTAACCTAAGTAGAATTCAAAGGTTGATAGCTGATGAACCTTTGGGTTCATTAGTGGTGGAAGATTTCCCAACCTGCGAATCATGCTTGGAAGGTAAAATGACCAAGAGGCCTTTTAAGGCCAAGGGGTATAGAGCCAAAGATATGTTGGAATTGGTTCATTCTGATTTGTGTGGTCCTATGTCTATCAAAGCTAGAGGTGGTTTTGAATGCTTCGTCTCTTTTATAGACGATTATTCAAGATATGGATATATTTACTTGATGCGCCACAAGTTTGAATGCTTTGACAAGTTCAAAGAATTCAAGGCTGATGTGGAGAAACGTTAAGGTAAAAGTATCAAGACACTACGATCTGATCGTGGTGGTGAGTACCTCTTGGGAGAGTTTAGGAGTTACTTATCAGAGGTTGAGATTCAATCCCAACTGTCTACACCTGGTACACCCCAGTAGAATGGTGTGGTGGAGCAAAGGAATAGGACTCTTATGGAGATGGTTAGATCAATGATGAGTTATTCTGAGTTATCATATTCATTCTGGGGGTATGCTCTAGATATGGCAGTGTATATTTTGAACTTGGTACCATCTAAATCAGTACCTTCTACTCCCAAAGAATTGTGGACTGGGTGAAAGCCTAGTCTGCGACATATTCGGATTTGAGGGAGTCCAGCACATGTGCTGAAGGTAGATGCTGGTAAGTTGGAACCTCGTACAGAAGTGCGCTTGTTCATAGGCTATTCTAGAGGAACGAAAGGTGGTTTATTCTATAGTCCTAGAGATCAGAGGGTGATCGTTAGAATGAATGCCCAATTTTTAGAGGAAGACAATGATGAACCACAAGCCCATGAGCAAGATTTTTCAGGAGGAGTTGAGAGGGGAAGTCACTACTTCAGTACCAACGGTACAAGAGGACATACCACAAGTGACTACACCGCGTGTCACAGAGGATACACAGGTGATACCTCGTCGTAGTGGGAGGGTTGTTAGACAACCTGAGAGATTTATGTTCTTGGGAGAATCTTCTGATTTGATCCATGCCGAACATGAATCTAATCCCTGGACATATGACGAGGCAATCCAAGACAAAGATGCGGTGCAAAGGGCGATGAATTCTGAGATAGAATCTATGGATTCAAATCAGGTCTGGGAGCTAGTAGAACCACCCAATGGTATAAAAACCATTAGATGCAAGTAGATATACAAAAGAAAGAGAGGAATAGACGGGAAGGTTGAGACCTTCAAAGCGAGGCTTGTTGCGAAGGGATATACTCAGAAAGAGGGTATCGATTATGGAGAGACCTTTTCGCCGGTAGCCATGCTTAAATCTATCTAGATTCTCTTATGCATAGCAGCTCATATGGATTATGAGGTGTGGCAGATGGATGTCAAGACAGCTTTCCTTAATGGAAGTCTTGAGGAAAACATCTACATGAAGCAACCAGAGGGATTCATTGCTAAGGGCAAAGAGCATCTTGTATGTAAGCTTAATCGGTCCATTTATGGATTGAAGCAAGCTTCGAGGTCTTGGAACATCCGGTTTGATGAGGTGATCCAGTCTTATAGATTTATTCAAAGTCCGGATGAGTCTTGTGTATACAAGAGATGTGACAGAAACATAGTGGTATTTCTTGTACTATACGTAGATGACATTTTGTTGATTGGCAACAATATCAAGGTGTTATCGGACGTAAGGCTATAGTTGTCCAAACAGTTTGATATGAAGGACTTGGGAGAGGTGGGACACGTCCTTGGGATCAAGGTTATAAGGGATCGCAGGAAAAGGATGTTGTGCTTATCCCAAGCTTCATACATAGACACGATTATGGAGCGTTTTAGCATGCAGAACTCCAAGAAGGGTTTTCTACCTTTCAGGCATGGAGTTCCTTTATCTAAGGAGATGTGTCTTAGATCATCTGAGGAGATAGAGGAGATGAAGGCGGTTCCTTATGCTTCGGCAGTTGGAAGCCTCATGTATGCGATGCTCTATACAAGACCAGATATCTGCTTTGCCATGGGCATGGTCAGCAGATATCAGAGTAATCCAAGACAGGGACATTGGACTGAGGTAAAGCATATATTGAAGTACCTGAGAAGGACTAGGGATTATATGCTGGTTTACCGGGCAGACCAATTACTCCCTGTGGGTTACACGGATTCCGACTTCAAATATGATAGGCATAACAGTAAGTCTACCTCAGGTTTTGTGTTTACTTTGGGAGGTGGAGCCATTGTATGGAGGAGTGTCAAGCAAAAGTGCGTGGCGGACTCCACCATGGAAGCTGAGTATGTGGTGGCCTCTGAGGCGGCCAAAGAAGCTGTATGGCTCAGGAACTTCCTGATGGACTTGGATGTGATTCCTGGTTTACCCAGAACTATCACAATTTATTGTGATAATAGTGGTGCAGTTGCAAACTCGAAGGAACCATGAGCCCATAAGGCTAGTAAACACATAGAGCGCAAGTACCACCTGATACGAGAAATCGTAAAGAGAGGAGAAGTTGCTGTGGCTAAAATTGCATCGAAGGATAACCTGGCAGATCCTTTCACTAAGGCCCTTCCGGCGAGAGCTTTTGATAGGCATGTGGCGGGAATGAGGATTAGATGTATGGCACTTTGAGAACAACATAGTCTTTTAGTATAAGTGGGAGATTGTAGAGATGTATACTGAAAAGTCTATATTTTGTATGAACATCTTTATTTTGAAATAAGAATCACATGATCATTGTTTGCATATTTTTATGGTTATGCAATATTGTCTCATACTTTACATTGTAGATAACATGGTGTGTGGAGTCACACAGGAGATCATGTTATCGGCCCCTTGGAAAGTATAAGTAAAGGCTCACAACCGAGATGGCTTTGGACAAACCATCGGAATGGTTGTAGTGTGATTTGGTATTGGTTTGTCTTGACCATAGAATCACACTAGTGCACTTTGTGTGTATTGAGCAGGACCGACATAGAGGTGATTCGATTTATTGCTGACTACATAATCGAATCGGACCTCAGATATTATTTAGTACATGCTCTTAATCCCGATATAATAATAGGCACATATACTTGTACTCATCTCTTTGATTTACCAATGGGCGAGATTTATAGATTAAATTGATAGACTCGGTAAGTTGGGAGATGATATTATTTATATGGTGTGTCATTGATTATAGGAGGAAACCGTGTCCTATATATTAGGATGATGATGTCCGCTTGAGGAGCTCATAAGGTTCATCATGTAAACCCTGTAGGTGGACTTGGTCCGACATGATGAAAAGGTTGAGTGGTACTACTCAAGGAGTTAGATGTTGATTAATTAATGGTCAGTAAATTAATTAATCGACGGACATTCGAGATCTTAAACACGGGGAGAAAATGTACAAATAATATATGGAGCCCATATTATCATATGGGGGTTGGTGAGGTAGATCAATGATGGACCTTTAGTGGATTGGATCATCATTAGTGGATCGGACTTTATGTGGGCTTGATCCATGGGTGGCCAAGACCCAACTCCTCCTCATGGTCCCTAATGTAGCCTATTAACACCTCATGAAGCTTAGATCCAATGGATAGAAACAAAACTCTAAGATCCATTGGTAGAGATCAAATCTCTAAGATCCGACGGTTGAGATTAAATCTCTAGATCCGACGGTTGAGATTAAATCCCTAGAACCAATGGAGGAGATTAATTCATGACTTATCCCTAACTCTATAAAAGGAGGGAATGGGGAGTGGTCGTGGATTACATGATGAATAGGAGGAGAGCTAGGGTTTGGGCGGCAAGGAGCAATTCTATTTGAGATAGGATTGGGATTAGGGTTTTGAGGCTAGGGTGGCACCAAATAAGGAATGTTCTTTCTCTCTTCTTCTTCCTCTTTGGGCCAACGTCTAGCAGCCTTTTCCATCTCTTTTCCAGCCTTGGCCGGTGCCCAAAGTCCCCTTCTTCTTATCCTTAGGTTGTGGAAACAAGATATAGGGTTTCCCTTGGTGTCTTGGATGTTTTCCACCATCTCCTTCTCCTTCTAGTTGGCCGGCGGCAAGGGCTTTGATAGCTCTTTGTTGGTTGAGTTTTGGAAGGTGAAAAACATTGTTTCTTTTCTTCCTCTTGCTTGGGAAAAGTAAGGAAGGAAGTTTTGCGATCTAGGAGCTTCGACTTTTGGTGGATCATCGCCCACACGACGTCCAAAAGGAGGAAGGTCATACATTAGAAGACCAAGAGGTATACCTATTCTTCTTTCTCTTTTATTCATTGCTTGTTTTTGTTTTACAAATATAAGCATGTTATATTTCTATAAATGGCTAAATAATACTTTGATCCCGAGTATAAACACAAAAACCGGCGATTCAGACATCGTCTATTCCGCGACTACTCGTAGAATAGAGGAAGGTCGCTTGAACAACTAGTTTGTTCAAGTAACCTCTCTAAATGAATAGCATGATGATGACTTGGTTGCTTTGGGAATCCCTTTTGTCTAGAATTAAATTTTTTAATCCGGGGACATCGAAGGGATCACCATGGTCAAGCAACCGAGGCGAAGGGGAAGCGAAGTTTCCCCTCACGGACTCGACAAGGGACATCCTTTCAAATGGTATCAGAGCCAAGGTTTCCGGTTTTGTGTGTTTAGGATTCGGTTAATTTTTATGCACTTTTTCATATATTATATGTGTCGGATAATAGTAGGATATGCGTAGTTTAACTCTTTGGTTGCAGGCATAAGATCCGACTATTATGGCCATATGTGTGTATGTGATTGTATGTGTGTAAATATTTATTTTGTTGAATCCTCGGGGTTGGCGAGGCTAGTATTTAGTTTTTGTAAATTAAATACGGCATTGTTTAGCCACTCTTTATTTTATTTTACTTTCGATCTAGATTTCATGTACACTCCCTCGTGGAGTATAGGATCGATGGATGTAAATTAAAATAGGTTTTAGTCTCGGCTCGAATCTCCGGATGGCTCGTACATGGCGTAGGAGGAGCGGATGAGATGGTGATGCGACGGGAGTCATATTGAAGACAAAAGCCATAATAGTTGGAAAATAATTTATTTTTCATATTTATTGCTTTTTGTTTGATATGCATGTCGTAGGCTAGGAAAATTCCTCAATTTCAAATTACTAAGTGGGAGAGGGATATTTTTATAAATTCCCGTGGCCTCCATTACAATTTGACAAGTGATGCAAACAAACTTGCGCATCGGCTCTGAGTGCCTTCCTCCCCATCGGATGGGTTTGTTTGCGGATCACTAGGTCAAATAATGGTTATAGGAAATTATCTAAGAGCGTGTGTACTTCCACAGCGGTAAGGCACATAATCCAAAATAATTCCCTTAGTTTCGTGTAATGGTGCACACTTAGATGCAAATAAAAGTATCCTCTCCATCGGAGTCACTGCTTTTATTTGTAGGGCCAAAGAGGAACCAACTATTAATTTTATTTGTCAAAAAGTAAGGTTGACAAGATAATAAAATTAATGGGTAAAACCTTCTCTTGCAAAATGTAGAATTCGTATACGTCCACACTGCGTGGCATGCGATATTCTCGGTGTTTTGAGGTGTTGGTTGATTTCGGAATTTTATTGTTTTGAGGAATCAATAATATTTGAAATCTAATATTTTGATCATTGTGATTCTTAGGATTTTCAAATGGCTTTCAACCCACTTACTGTGATATTAAAAGAAATAAACTTCTTTGTACCCAAAATATTGATTGGAAAAAGAAATTTGGATAGTGTCTTAACTGCCGATGAGTGTCCTCCTAGGTTCTGCGGATGATTCTGGGAAAAGGAACTTTGTAATCGGGCTGCTAGGCAGGAAGTCATGGTTACTCAGAAGGTTTCTACTTCTAAGCCGAAAGGCAAGAAGAAAAAGAAACAAGGTGGAGCAAAAATGGCGGGTGGACCTCAGGGAGGAGTGAAGAAGCCGAAAGGCAAGTGCTTCACTTGCAAACAGACTGGACATGGGAAGAAAGACTTCCCCAACCTAAAGCAAAACAAAGGTATATCTTCTGCCTTAGTCATTGAAACATGTTTAGTGGTGTTATCTACCGGTACCTGGTGTGTAGATACAGGAGCCACTGATCATGTCTGCAATTCTTTGCAGGGCTTCCAGGAAACCCGACCACTAGCTGAAGGAGAAATTACCATCTACATGGGAAATGCTACAAAGGTAGCGGCTATTGCAGTGGGAGACGTTCATTTATCGTTTGATAGAAATAAAGTTTTGGTTTTGAGAAATTGTCTTTATGTACCTACATTTAGAAAGAATTTGATTTCGGTTTCTAAATTGATTATGGATGGATATTCTGTTTCTTTTAATGACAGAGTTGTTATAAAAAGAAATAGAGAGATTATCTGTTCAGGTACATTGGTTGGCAATTTGTATACTCTTGAACCAAAAGCTCCCACGATGCATATAGAAGTAAATAACTCATCTTCTAATTCCAATAAGAGAAAAGAACCTTCGAAGATGAACCAGACATATCTTTGGCATCTAAGGCTTGGTCATATTAACCTGAGTAGAATTCAAAGGTTGATAGCTGATGGACCTTTGGGTTCATTAGTGGTGGAGGATCTCCCAACCTACGAATCTTGCTTGGAAGGTAAAATGACCAAGAGGCCTTTCAAGGCCAAGGGGTATAGAGCCAAAGATGTGTTAGAATTGGTTCATATTGATTTGTGCGATCCTATGTCTATCCAAGCTAAAGGTGGTTTTGAATATTTCGTCTCTTTTATAGACGATTATTCAAGATATGGATGCATTTACTTGATGCGCCGCAAGTCTAAATGCTTTGACAGGTTCAAAGAATTCAAGGCTGATGTGGAGAACCGTCAAGGTAAAAGTATCAAGACCCTACGATCTGATCGTGGTGGTGAGTACCTCTTGGGAGAGTTTAGGAATTACTTATCAGAGGCTGGGATTCAATCCCAATTGTCTGCACCTGGCACACCCTAGCAGAATGGTGTAGCGGAGCGAAGGAATAGGACTCTTATGGAGATGGTTAGATCAATGATGAGTTATTCTGAGTTGCCAGATTCATTCTGGGGGTATGCGCTGGATACGACAATGTATATTCTGAACTTGGTTCCATCTAAATCAGTGTCTTCTACCCCCGTAGAATTGTGGACTGGGAGAAAGCCTAGTATGAGACACATTCGGATATGGGGGAGTCCAGCACATGTGCTGAAGGGAGATGCTGGTAAGTTGGAATCTCGTACAGAAGTACGCTTGTTTGTTGGCTACCCTAAGGGAACGAAGGGTGGTTTGTTCTATAGTCCTAGGTATCAGAAGGTGATCATGAGTACAAATGCCAGATTTCTAGAGGAGGACTATGTGATGAACCACAAGCCCACTAGTAGGATTGTTCTTGAGGAACTAAAAGGGGAAGTCACTTCTTTAGTACCACCGGTACAAGAGGATATACCACATGTCACTGCACCGCGTGTCACAGAGGATACACAAGTGATACCTCGTCGTAGTGGGAGGGTTGTGAGATAGCCTGATAGATTCATGTTCTTGGGAGAATCTTCTGATTTGGTCCCTGGCGAATATGAACCTGATCCCTGGACATATGATTAGGTAATCCAAGATAAAGATGTTGTATCTTGGCAAAGTGCAATGAATGCTGAGATTGAATCTATGGATTCAAATCAGGTCTGGGAGCTAGTAGAACCACCCGATGGTGTAAAAACCATTGGATGCAAGTGGATCTACAAAAGAAAGAGAGGAATAGATGGGAAGGTTAAGACCTTCAAAACGAGGCTTGTTGCGAAGGGATATACTCAGAAAGAGGGTATCGATTATGGGGAGACCTTTTCTCCGGTAGCCAATCTTAAATCTATGCGAATTCTCTTATGCATAGCAGCTCATATGGATTATGAGGTGTGGCAGATGGATGTCAAGACAGCTTTCCTTAATGGAAGTCTTGAGGAAAACATCTACATGAATCAACCAGAGGGATTCATTGCTAAGGACAAAGAGCATCTTGTATGTAAGCTTAATCGGTCCATTTATGGATTGAAGCAAGCTTCGAGGTCTTGGAACATCCGGTTTGATGAGGTGATCCAGTCTTATGGATTTATTCAAAGTCCGGATGAGTCTTGTGTATACAAGAGATGTGACGGAAACGTAGTGATATTTCTTGTACTATACGTAGATGACATTTTGTTGATTGGCAACAATATCAAGGTGTTATCGGACGTAAGGGTATGGTTGTTCAAACAGTTTGATATGAAGGACTTGGGAGAGGTGGGACACATCCTTGGGATCAAGGTTATAAGGGATCACAGGAAAAGGATGTTGTGCTTATCCCAAGCTTCATACATAGACACAATTATGGAGCGTTTTAGCATGCAGAACTCCAAGAAGGGTTTTCTACCTTTCAGGCATGGAGTTCCTTTATCTAAGGAGATGTGTCCTAGATCATCTGAGGAGATAGAAGAGATGAAGGTGGTTCCTTATGCTTCGGCAGTAGGAAGCCTCATGTATGCGATGCTCTGTACGAGACCAGATATCTGCTTTGCCATGGGCATGGTCAGCAGATATCAGAGTAATCCAAGATAGAGACATTGGACTGCGGTAAAGCATATATTGAAGTACCTGAGAAGGACTAGGGATTATATGCTGGTTTACCGGGCAGACCAATTACTCCCTGTGGGTTACACGGATTCCAACTTCAAATCAGATAGGGATAATAGTAAGTCTACCTCAGGTTTTGTGTTTACTTTGGGAGGTGGAGCCATTGTATGGAGGAGTGTCAAGCAAAAGTGCATGGCGGACTCCACCATGGAAGCTGAGTATGTGGCAGCCTCTGACGCGGCCAAAGAAGCTGTATGGCTCAGGAACTTCCTGATGGACTTGGATGTGATTCCTGGTTTACCCAGAACTATCACAATTTATTGTGATAATAGTGGTGCAGTTGCAAACTCGAAGGAACCACGAGCCCATAAGGCTAGTAAACACATAGAGCGCAAGTACCACCTGATACGAGAAATCGTAAAGAGAGGAGAAGTTGTTGTGGCCAAAATTGCATCGGAGGATAACCTGGCAGATCCTTTCACTAAGGCCCTTCCGACGAGAGCTTTTGATAGCCATGTGGAGGGAATGAGGATCAGATGTATGACACTTTGAGAACAGCATAGTCTTTTAGTATAAGTGGGAGATTGTAGGGATGTATACTGAAAAGTCTATATTTTGTATGAACATCTTTATTTTGAAATAAGAAACACATGATTATTGTTTGCATATTTTTATGGTTATGCAATATTGTCTCATACTTTACATTGTAGATAACATGGTGTGTGATGTCACACAGGAGATCATGTTATCGGCCCCTTAGAAAGTATAAGTAAAGGCTCACAACCGAGATGACTTTGGACAAACCATCGGAATGGTTGTAGTGTGATTTGGTATTGGTTTGTCTTGACCATAGAATCACACTAGTGCACTTTGTGT
The DNA here is from genome assembly GCA_025175895.1 of Wurfbainia villosa. Classification (NCBI taxonomy): domain Eukaryota; kingdom Viridiplantae; phylum Streptophyta; class Magnoliopsida; order Zingiberales; family Zingiberaceae; genus Wurfbainia; species Wurfbainia villosa. The sequence goes on from CM046006.1 coordinate 42,760,193, forward strand.
GTATTAAGCAGGACCGACATAGAGGTGATTCGATTTATTGCTGACTACATAATCGAATCGGACCTCAGATATTATTTAGTACATGCTCTTAATCCCGATATAATAACGGGCACATATACTTAGTACTCATCTCTTTGATTTACCAATTGGCGAGATTTATAGATTAAATCGATAGACTCGGTAAGTTGGGAGATGATATTATTTATATGGTGTGCCGTTGATTATAGGAGGAAACCGTGTCCTATATATTAGGATGATGATGTCCCCTTGAGGAGCTCATAAGGTTCATCATGTAAACCCTGTAGGTGGACTTGGTCCGACATGATGAAAAGGTTGAGTGGTACTACTCAAGGAGTTAGATGTTGATTAATTAATGGTCAGTAAATTAATTAATCGATGGACATTCGAGATCTTAAACACGGGGAGAAAATGTACAAATAATATATGGAGCCCATATTATCATATGGGGGTTGGTGAGGTAGATCAATGATGGACCTTTAGTTGATTGGATCATCATTAGTGGATCGGACTTTATGTGGGCTTGATCCATGGGTGGCCAAGACCCAACTCCTCCTCATTGTCCCTAATGTAGCCTATTAACACCTCATGAAGCTTAGATCCAATGGATAGAAACAAAACTCTAAGATCCATTGGTAGAGATCAAATCTCTAAGATCCGACGGTTGAGATTAAATCTCTAGATCCGACGGTTGAGATTAAATCCCTAGAACCAATGGAGGAGATTAATTCATGACTTATCCCTAACTCTATAAAAGGAGGGCATGGGGAGTGGTCGTGGATTACATGATGAATAGGAGGAGAGCTAGGGTTTGGGCGGCAAGGAGCAATCCTATTTGAGATAGGATTGGGATTAGGGTTTTGAGGCTAGGGTGGCACCAAATAAGGAAGGTTCTTTCTCTCTTCTTCTTCCTCTTTGGGCCAACGTCCAGCAGCCTTTTCCATCTCTTTTCCAGCCTTGGCCGGTGCCCAAAGTCCCCTTCTTCTTCTCCTTAGGTGGTGGAAACAAGATATAGGGTTTCCCTTGGTGTCTTGGAAGTTTTCCACCATCTCCTTCTCCTTCTAGTTGGCCGGCGGCAAGGGCTTTGATAGCTCTTTGTTGGTTGAGTTTTGGAAGGTGAAAAACATTGTTTCTTTTCTTCCTCTTGCTTGGGAAAAGCAAGGAAGGAAGTTTTGCGATCTAGGAGCTTCGACTTTTGGTGGATCGTCACCCACACGACGTCCAAAAGGAAGAAGGTCATACATTAGAAGACCAAGAGGTATACCTATTCTTCTTTCTCTTTTATTCATTGCTTGTTTTTGTTTTACAAATATAAGCATGTTATATTTCTGTAAATGGCTAAATAATACTTGGATCCTAAGTATAAACACAAAAATCGGCGATCCGGACATCGTCTATTCCGCGGCTACTCGTAGAATAGAGGAAGGTCGCTTGAACAACTAGTTTGTTCAAGTAACCTCTCTAAACGAATAGCACGACGATGACTTGGTTGCTTTGGGAATCCCTTTTGTCTAGGATTAAATTTTTTAGTCTGGGGACATCGAAGGGATCACCATGGTCAAGCAACTGAGGCGAAGGGGAAGCGATGTTTCCCCTCACGGACTCGACAAGGGACATCCTTTCAAAGGGTGTTTTTGTCAAACATCAAAAAGGGGAAGATTATTAGTGCAATCGGCCCAGGTCACGATTGACCAGACTCGAGTTTGACTCGAGTAGTATTTTGATGTTTGACATTGATGTCTGGCAAGTGTTGGGGAGATTGTTGGTGCAATTGACCCAGGTTATGAGTTTGATATTTGACAATGGTTTGACCATTGTCATGGGAAAAGTTCAAGTCTTGTGTACTTGGCATGAAAAGTCCAAGCTTGAGTCTTGGCATGGAAAGTCCAACATGGGTTGGCAAGGAAAGGGAAAAGTCCAAGCATGGGTCTTGGCATGGAAAGTCCAGCATGGGTTGGCAAAGGAAAGTCCAAGCTTGAGTCTTGGCAATTGAGAAGTCCAAGGGAAATATTGGCGGCGTAAAGTCCAAGCGTGGAGTCTTGACAGCATAAGTCCAATGGTTGGTGGCGTAAAGTCCAAGCGGAGTCTTGGCAGCGTAAGTCCAATGGGCCTTGGCGGTGTAGACTACATTAGTATAACAATAGTTGATGGAAGCACCTGAAGGATAGCGTATGGATGGACATGTCATGGATGACTTGAAGGGATCTGATAGGCGTGAGGCTGGCAGAGGTGGCAGAAGGCTTAGGTCTAGGCTAAGGGTGGTCTAGCAAGTATGGGGATACCATACTTGGGGTTAAAACCTCATGGATGAGGTTATTAGTAGACTGATATTATGGTCAGTCGACTGGTGTGAGTCAACGGGAGTTCGACTGTAGGAATTGGCCTGGTAGTTGACTGCTGGCCTGAGGAGTCGACTGATATGGAGATCAGTTGACTGCTGGTCGGGAATTCGGGCACAGAAGCTTCTCGAGTCAACTATTAGGGTTTGGCAGTCGAGTGAAGGCTCGATCAGTCGACTGATGGTCTATCCGTTGGACTTATCCAATGTGGTTCATGCTGTTGTGAGACAACGGCTACAGGTGCAATCGACTGATGGTCTCGATCAGTCGACTACTAGGTGGAATCCATCCCAAGGAGAAGCTTTAAAGGGAGCTCGTGGAGGAGGTTTTCGCCAATGGTTCTTTGAGGAGTTTTGGGGCAAATTGCTGGTGTAATTCAGGGTATCCAAGTGTAACTCAAGCAACAAAACAAGCAAACTTTCAAAAGATCTATTGTAAAGTTTTCTTTGCATTCTTTTGTTGTATTTTATTATAATAGCTTGTATTCAGTTCTTGCTGTTGTAAGAACTGTTGTAAGAGGTTTCCTCCACCTCCAAATTGTTCCGAGAAGGAAATTTTATTGTTTAGTGGTGTTTAGCATCACTAGAGCTCTTACGAGCCCAACCCGTGGAGTAGGAACCATATGGTTCCGAACCATGTTATATTTGGTGTTGTGATTGTGTTTGTGCATTTTGTTTTTGTTATTATCATTATTCTGCTTCACGCTAACACAATTTGTAGAAACAAACGAATTTCGATCAAGCGAACGACAAAACACTATTCACCCCCCCCCCCCTAGCGAGTGCACATGTCCTACTAATCATAGCATATAATGATAGCATAAATGAACATGTGTTAATAATCATGATGTCATGGCATATGATTAAATCTAGATACACACGACATAAAAAAAATCATAAGCATTATCATGACATTTATATGATAATGATGAATTATGATATCATGACATGGTATATGACAATCAAAGCATGACAAATAAGATATGACATAAGAATACCAAAATTTTAATATTAGTTGTCATTTGTTAGGATTAATTCCATTTTTTCATATTACCAACTTTCTCCTAAGTGTGCCAAAAACCCAAAATGACACACTATGACTCTAAGACCTAAATTGTGGCAATTTAATCAAATTATCAAACTTCTTAAATAATATTGACACATTCTAAAATCCTTTAGGATTATGTTCAAACTTATTTCCAAGGTACTCATAACCTTGAAAATGACGTAAAGTGTCAACTTTGCTATGGTTAGGTTAACTACCCATCCATTCAAGGTTGACACAACCTAACCCATTTAGCGTGAATCGATCACGCTCCTAGGAACCCAATACTTATTTGAGCTCCTTGGGTTTACTAGGTATTTCTTAGGGATAACTTCCCTAGATACCCTCCTAATGACCCTCCTAGGCTTAGAATCCTTGGTCATTTAGGTCTTTCCTAGGTTAACTCTAGGGGTGACTCCTCTTGTAACCTTCTTAGTGACTTCCCTAGGTTTCCTTGAAACTTTAGCCACTACGCACACTCCTTGGTTTTCCTAGACCTAGTACTAGTTCCATAATAGAATGGAACATTGTGATAGGTAGGTTTATCTACCTTGGACTTAGGCTTGTGGCTCAAGCCTTTCTTGCCCATAGATGAGCCTTGCCTCATAGACTCTAGGCTTTGACAATTTGACCCCTTAATTGAATTTGTCATTCTTGCAAGGGTCTTCTTTAATTTCTCAAGTCTTGATCTCAAGGCTTGATTTTCTAGCTCTAATTTCTCAAATTTTGTGGGCCCATTATTTCTTTGAGTATTTTCCCCTTTCCTAGGCATATGCCTAGCCTTCTTAGGGTTAATGCCTAAATGGTCTTCTACCTTCTTAATGGACTCCCTAGATAGAATTGTTTTAGGGATATTAGTCCTAAATTTCTCCTTATTTCTAAAATTGGCATGTTTAGCACCTAAACAATAGAACCTATTTTTAGCATGCTCTTTATGAACAATAGCAAGAGTATTTAAATTATTTCTAGCATACTTTTTGATATTAAAACTAGAAAGTGCATTACTAAAATATATCTTAGGGTTTACCTTAGAGGCTCCCCCTACATGTGTAGCTCCTCCTTGAACCTTCTTCTTCCCCCTAGGGCATTGACTTCTATAATTCCTCGGTTGTTGGCACTTGAAACACACCATGTACTTCTTGCTCTTCCTAATTGGGGCACTGACATCCTTTGAGATTTCTTGAGGTTTTGGTGCTGATTGACTTTTCTTGACCTTCTTAGAGCACTTGCTCTTATAGTGCACAGATTCCCTACACTCAGAGCAAATTATATGATTTTTATTTTTAACTAAATTGTTTGAGTTACCTAGGTCAATGGTGGTGGACTTTTGGACTTCTTCATCTTCTCGACCGAAGGTGGATGGTTCCTCTTGAGTTGGCTCTGGCATTGAAGATGACCTAATCTTGTCCCCCTCAATCTAGAGGTGGAGGTTTCTTCTACCTCTTCCACCACTTCTATCGACCTGGATATTGACTCATCTTCAACTTCTGAATCCTCACTTGCTTGTGAGGATGAGCTTTCTTCCTTCTCCTCTTCTTCTTCTTGTGTCGAGTGAGGCTCCTCATTGAATCTTGCCAACTTGCTCCATAGCTTCTTGGCATCCATGTAATCCCCTAAACTACACAAAATATCAATAGGGATTAAATCAACCAAGAATTTTATTACCTTCTTGTTTTTCTTGAATTCTTGGAGTTGTTCCCCTATCCACTTTTTCATTTTGAGGAATCCTCTTTTTGGCCCTTTTGGATATTCAAATCCTTCCATCAATGTGGACCAATCTTTGAAGTCCCTCATCAAAATGAGTTCTTCAATCCTTGTCTTCTATTGATTGAAGTCTTCACGTCCATAGAGCACATATGGAACCGATGTGTTGATGTCCTATCCTAACTTTTCTTCAAATTCCATCTTCTTTCCTCTAGTGCTTTACTCCCGATTGTTAATCCATAGAAGAGCCCCGGGCTCTGATACCACTTGTTAGGAACTTGATGTCGCTAGAAGGGGGTGAATGGCATGTCTTCGTTAACTTGACGGAATTCATTCGTGCTTGCTACAAAGCTTGTTATGCGTAGCGAAAATAAAGATAATAAAGCAATAATAAAATATACAAGCACACAACACACAAGAACACACTGATATAACGTGGTTCAGAACCTTAGGGTTCCTACTCCACGGGTTGAGCTCAAACGAGCCCTAGCGATGCACAACACCACTAAACAGTAAACACTCCTCGACAACAAGTCAGGGCAGAGAAATCTCGTACAACGATTACAACCGTAATACAAAGAAACAAATAAGCAAATACAACAAGAGAAATAAAGAACACTTTACAAACACTCTTTTGGATGCTTGCTTGTTGATCACCTTGGACTAGCCTTGAAGGACTAGAAATCACCAACTATACCCCTTCAAATCGCCCAAAAAAAATCGCTGGCGAAAACCTCCCTGTCAAGCTCCTTTTATGCCTCTGTGCCACCTAGATTTTCGCTTGGCAGTCGACTTCCATAAGGCCTCGATCAATTGCCAACAGTGTCGTTGTCTCACAACAAACATATTCCACATCGACATTCAAGCCAACGGATACACTAACAGTCGACTGCCATTACCCATCAATCGACTGCCAAGGTCATAACTGACTGATCAGTCGGTTATCGAGCGTTCTTCTCCCTCAACCTCAACCAGTAGTCGACTGTCATCCATGGCAGTCGACTGCTTAAGCCATCAGTCGACTGCCAAGGCTATTTGCCACAGTCGAACCCTAGTCGACTCACAACAGTAGACTGGTCATAATCCCAGTCGACTGCTACAAGTCGACTCGGGTGTCAAGTGTCAAAACACTCGGTCAATCGACTGGTCCAAAACCCCAGTATGATACCCTCATACTTGCTAGACCACCCTTAGCCTAGACCTAAGCCTTCTAGCCACCTCCGTCAGTCTCATACCTATCGGATCCCTCCAAGTCATCCATGACTTGTTCATCCATACGCTAGCATTTAGGTGCTTCCATTGGCTATTGTCATGCTCAGCTGGTCTACACCGCCAAGGCACATTTGGGCTTACGCTTGCAAGACTACCGCTTGGACTTTATGCCACCAAACCATTGGACTTATGCTACCAAGACTCACTCTTGGACTTTATGCCGCCAATATCAACCCTTGGACTTCCCTTGTCAACCCATGTTGGACTTTCCAAATGCCAAGACTCAAGCTTGGACTTTTCCTTGCCAAGACCCATTCTTGGACTTTCCATGTATGTTGAACTTTTCAATTGCCAAGACTCAAGCTTGGACTTTTCCTTGCCAAGACCCATGCTTGGACTTTCCATGCCAAGTACATAAGACTTGGACTTTCCATTGCCAAGTGTCCCACTTGGACTTTTCCATCATATGGTCAACCCTATGTCGACCATCTAGTCAATCCATTGTCAAACAAAGGTCAACTCCTTTGTCAAACATCAATTTCAAATATCAAAATACTAACATCAAATCACAACTCAAGTCAAACTAGAGTCTGGTTAATTGTGACCTGGGTCGATTGCACAAACACTGTAAGGCTCCCTTCCTCGTCCATTTTATCAACCCTACCAGAAACATTACCTTCCCCTTTTGATACCTCCTTTTTATGCCAATCCTCCTATGATTATTGACAACCTCCCTCAAAAGTCCAGCCCTAATTTTCCCTCTATCACCTCTTCCCTAGTTGAAGAGGAGCTTCCCACTATCACATCCTCTCCACCTACCATCACGTCGTCCGCCATAGCTTCCACCCCAATGTCCATGTCACCTGAACCGTCAAATTCCCCCCTTCCTATTCCCTCCCATCTTTAGAAGGTACGCCCTATTTCATTATTCAGCAAGTAATTTCTGAACTTCTTCCTCCGCCATTAGGCCACCCCCTCCCGTCTTCCACCTCCGTCTACTCAGAAGGAAGTTCTTTGTCTGCAACCCTTTTTTTATCAGTTCCACATCCTCCCTTAACACTGATATTCCTACCTCCCTACCACTTGTGACATCCCCCATTTTCCTTTCTTCTTCTCCTTCATCTTCAGAACCTTCAAGTTCCCCATCTTCAAGCCAAAATCCTAACCCCCCATCTTGTAGTGATGTTTCCCCTTTTTCCTTCGGAACCTCCTTTCGTTTTTTCCTTTTGAGCTAATAGAACAGTTCTCTGTGGCACATCATCCTTCACCAATTATGAGTGAACCAACCCCCCTCATTGCTTCTACTCTTTCTTCTCTTTTTGCAAGAGACTCACACATCCTCAATTTGGATGAATTAATACCATGGATGGAAAGCTTGCAACATGATCTAGAACTAGTAAGCCTTTCTAAGTCATTCTTGCATGCACCTTCAATAATGACCCTTTCTCTAACTTGCTATCTTCAGACGATAACAAATTACCAAGAGATGAAGCGCTCTTTTTCCCATTATCAAATACAGCTTCAGCAACAATACATCACTAGTTCAACATCCCAAGAAATGTTTAAACAGAGAGAAAATTCTTTGCTTCAAGAATTGGCTCAATGTCGTGCTCAACTGTCAAAGGCTCAACAACAACAACAAAGAGATGTTGAGACTATAACTGCCCTACGAGCCCAAGTAAGTAGGGAGATCTGTCATATTTCAACTTTAATATCAGAGAGAAATCAAGCCCTTTCTCAAGTGCACCGGCATGAAGTTTCCTTACAGTAAGTGAGGCACGAAGTGGCCCACACCAGGGCCTATACTGAAGATGTGGAAGAAGTCTCGACCTCAATGCGATAGGATTTGGTGGGCATGTGAAGAGAATCATACAGCAAGACCATGCCTCCCAATCTCAGGGCATGTACATCTTGACTGATACTATCACTCAAACATCATGCCAATATTGTCGAATCTGTCAAGACTTTTTGGAGGACAGGGAGAGTTGCATAAAGTTCTGCTAGGATGTGCATACTACTGACAAACACCGACAAGAGCGCTTGAAGCCCTTGATGCAAGCCATATTCAAGGATGGTTTCAATGAGGCAGTCAGATAGTATGTCGCTCAGGGATACCCTCTGACACATCAACTAGCTCCTTTTTTGAATTGGGAAATTGCTTTTAGACGCTATCCCCCTGACCATTTTTGGTTGTAAATTTTCTATTTTTCTTCTTCTTCTTGTGGTTGTAAACAATTACTAATTTCAATAATATAGAATGATATTTAAGTTGCATTTCTTTTTTCTAATGATTGATAGCAGACTTGTAACAGATAATCCTTCTCATTGATGTCCCTTGATTTCGCCTTTTATGAATTGGAAGATTGGTTCCATATGAGACCCTCCTAAACCTTTTAGGCTATAATTTCCTTACTTTCATTCTCTTGATAATTGTAAACAACTACGAGTTTCAATGATATGAAACTATATTCAAGTTGTATTCCTCCTTTTTGGGATTAATATCAAACATGTAACAGATAACTCCTCTCATTGATGCCTCTCAATTACATGGAATGAAAATATTTTAAATGCACAATATTCTAGGGCCTAGGAAGCTCTTCGCCCTCAGCATCTTTTAAATAATATGCTAATCTAGCAACTCGGTGAGTGACTATATAAGGTCCTTTCCAATTAGGGGCTAACTTTTCAGGACCTCCAGTAGGATTGACTTTGCGTAAAACTAAGTCACCTTCTCAAAACCTCTTCAATACTACCTTCTTGTTGAAGACTTGTTATATTCTTTGCTTGTATACTTTAGCTCAGATTCGAGCTTGTTCGCTCCTTTCTTCCAACAAATCTAATTTAGTGCATCTCATGATTTGGTTTTGCTCTGGCTCGTAAGCTTTAACTCGAGAACTATTCAAAATGGCTTCCACCAGGATGACTACTTCAGTTCTATACATTATACTAAATGGGGTTTCTCCAATGGCTATTTTGGGTGTGGTTTGATAAGCCTATAGAATCCCGGGCAACTCATCCACCCAAATTCCTCGTTTAGCTCCTAACTTATCTTTTAACCTTTGAATGAGAATTTTGTTAACTACTTCCACATGACCATTATCTTGAGGATGAGCTACCGGAGTGAAGGCTTGTTGAATATTAAGACTTTGGCACCACTCCCTAATCTTTCAACCCTGGAACTGACGTCCATTGTCACTAACCAACTTTCGTAGAACTCCATAATGGCAGATGATATTCTTCCAAAGGAACTGTATCACCGCATTCTCCATGATCTTGGTTAAAGGTTCAGCTTCCACCCATTTGGAAAAGTAATCCACAACCACTAACAAGAATTTCTTTTGTAAAGGAGTTGTAGGTATCGGGTCGACTATGTCCATTCTCTACTGATCATGTCACGCCCCGATGGAGACCCCACCAGATGAAAATCCGGCAGCATCTCCCCCTGTACGAGTGACAATACCAAACTTATATACAAGGCCTACACGACCACTATACATCGGTCAACACGACCGAAATCCAAAACAACACATGCATATAATATTTAGGCCTCAGGCCATCAATCCAAGTAAATAAATAAACAGTCTATCACATCTAAACCTACCCCTTCTGCCATCTGGGCAGGAATACTCAACCGAAATCCAATCCAGAACAAAACTCTAAACAGAGGTCCATAAGGACACCAAAAATCCACGAATACATAAATCCAATTCCAGTCCTAAGTATATCTTCTAAAGAAGATATCCAAAACCAAAAACAAATAACCAAATAAACTTCCACGACGAGGGGGTTTGGCAGCTGCACTCTCCTGACAGCTTCATCCTGAAATAGATATAATCAACGGGGTAAGTTCAAAGAACTTAGCGGATATAGTTGATATGCAAAGTAAGATATAGCTAACGATAGAAATCATGCCAGTACAGTCTCACATATAGGGTATGCAAGAAATAAATACAACAGGACTGTACTAACCTGAATCTCCTACCCTGATATAGGAGCATGTGCCTGACTAGAAGTAATAAAGTCCTCACCATATATATAAATATGTATCATGTATGCATGACAATCATATGCACATCCAAGGCAGCAATAAAAATGTAGCAAACACAATACAAATGCTATCCATGCAAAATGCATGCCGTGTCGATGACATGGTCACCCCTGACGCTAGTCAGCCGCCTCACACACGATGGTGAAGCCGAGTGGGTAGGGCTATGACAATTGTGCACTCTGCCATCACTGCTCCTGAGTGACCGAGTGGATAGGATGCTTTCGGAATACACCTATCCTCCTGCCCCAAATAGAGTGGGGGAGCTAAGCTCTCATCTCTCGGTGTCATAGACCAGAGGAGGGATCCCTGCCCGCTACCACGCTGCCTCATCGCTACCCATGAGTGGACCAGCGGAGCCTGACAGAGCAACTGCACACACCCTCCTGATGTACCACTAACCCATGAGTGGCAGTGTGTGCAGGCCATGTAACTGGCTGCGGGCTCAACAATAATGGAACCCTGTCCAGCTAGCATGCAATCATGCAAGATGGTGCATGATACTAAAGCATGTCAATCCTACTCAAAATACCTATCCGAATAATATGTACAATCAATATGTACATATCCATAATCTAAGTAACTATGATCCAAATAAAAACAGGGAAGATATAATCATAACCTATCACATGCATGTATCAAGTAAGCACCAAAAACATGCTAGGCATATAAACATGAAAATTATTGCAAGCTATCCTAACTAGCATATCAACTTGACTATATCTAAAAGATAAGTCAAAATACCCGCCTGATAATATATCCGCAAAAGAACCAGATCATCACGACCAGGGACCTGCCTCGTGACCAAAACCTGCATAATGCATAACTATTGTTAAGCACAAAATACCATTCACCGACAAATCGAATACTTAATCGATTCCTTCCATAACCAATTAATCCAAAGTAAATCCACCAAATCCAAGCACGTGACAACGTGCTAAAATTACTACTATGTATCCCCAAGTAGACCCTCAACCCCTAGGTCACAAATTGTGATTAACTCCTCAATCCAAGAACATATCCTTGCAATTAATCAAATCGAATCCTACATCGACCTCATATCTGATCCACTAGATTGATTTAATTATCCTATTTAACCTAATCAATCCTCCATATATAATTATAGAACCGATCAACATCACACCGTAATCAACAACCCATCCAACTATAGATCACTAAAAACTAACTCACACCCAAATCATATAGCCAAAATACAGACAACCACTGTCAATAACCTGTAATTAAATTAAAATCATCCTGTATGTAATCCAACTGATCAATCACATCCCCACAACAACTCACCAACAGGACATCACAAATAGACCTCCAATTTCAGTCGACATCAACACATCCGCCCATTCCCAAACAAAACCCCACAATCAAAAACCAACCTCCAAACTCCTGGTTGTGCATAGTCGGCACAGCCGGCTCAAACTCCATAATCATCCCAAATTGACCATAAATTTGGTCCACAGTCTTTTACAACCTATGGACAACCCAAAACAACTTCTATAACCACCCCCTCCTTCACAACCGGCCAATAACCCCCTATCGGAATATCGAAATCAACTTTAACACCCAAACCCCAATTTATAGCCCCCTAATCGACTCTCATAGCCCGCTCACATCGAAACACAATCGGCCGAACCAAAATCCCTAACTCACAGTCATCCAAAATAGGAAAAAGGGACAACCCTAACCTGCTCCGGCGATCACCGACAGAGATCGCAGCCCTCCAATAGTGACTGTGACGCTGAACCGGCACTGTCAAGGTTTGTCGGCACTGGTAGCGACTACCGAAGAGATAGCATGCGGTGGCGGTCCGGTGGCAGAGGAGGGCGGCGCTCGTCGCCTAGGGAAGAGGAGTCCGGCGACGATCCTGTGGCCGAGAAGCTGGCGCGTGCGCGAGTCGGGCGATGCAAGGAAGAAAATTGAGAGGAGCGGCGTCGTCTAGCACACAGAGGGTCGTCGGGGCGGCGGTCAGATGCGAGAAGGGCGGCACCGACGAAGGGAAATGAGGGCTCGCGGTGATCCTGTGGCTGCGGCCAGGCGGCATCGTGGTCGGCGAGGAAGAGGAGAACGGCTGTGCGGCGTGGTGCAAGCGACGACGGCACGATCGCCGGCCGGCGTCTGCATGACGAGTTGGACGGCGAAGAGGTGGCGGCGAGAAAATCGTGCGGAAGAAACTGCGGAAGGGGAAAGAGGGGTCGTGGCGCGGCGGGGAAAAGAAAAAGAAAATAACAAAAACCTAAACTTATAATTTATCCTATTTACTCATCTAAACAGGCCCTTTAAAAGCATGTTTTCCCTATCCCCATAATTATCTCGTACGACCTCCGTTTAAATCCGTAAAAATTCCTAAAAATCCCGAAAAATTTCCAGAGGTATTTTTCTTAATTTCTGGCCATTTAATTTAATATTTTAAATCTTCAGTATTTAACAGATCAAAGGGGCAAGAAGAGACTATGGCCTTCATCAACTCGGCGGGTCGCTCTGAACTATTGCTATTCTTTTGACAGGTTGGATAAGTCTACACTAGGCATGTTGCATCTTGATTAAGAGTTAGCCAAAATATCCAGCTAACAATACTTTCCAAGTCAGCGCCCTTCCTCCCAAATGGTTGCTACAATATCCTTCATGTATTTCTCTGAGTACCCACTCGGCGTCTTCTTTCCCGAGACACTTCAATAAAGGTCATCCAAAGGACGTCTTGTATAGAGTCCCATCAATAATTACAAACCTCTTCACTCTTTTCAACAAAGTTGATGCTACTCCACCTTCGGTTGGAATATTTCCATGCTGCAGATAAGCCATAATGTTGGTCCTCCAGTCAGATGTACCATTACTTTCTAGACCACATCTTCCACATTATGCACCACCAAAGAATGAGGAACTTCTATATAGACAGAATCCTGAAGCCTCCATCCCTCTAAGGCACTGGCCAACCGAGCCAATTGATCTTCCCTTGGTTTCTCTTCTCTTGGGATTTGTTGTAGGTTTACCTCCTGAAAATGAGTCTTTCCTTTTTCAAAAGTCACAAAGTATTTCTGTAATATATCCTCCCGAATGGAAAAAGTACCCTTGAGCTGTGACACGACCAATTGAGAATCTAAATGGATTATGACTGAAGTGGCCCCCACTGCCCGAGTTGCCTCATACTCTGCCTCATTGTTAGATGCTTTATATCCCAAGCGAATGGCTATACGAGTTTCTTAGTTTAATGAAGATATAAGTACTACTCCAACTCCACTTCCTCCAGCCCTTAAAGATCCATCCACAAAGATGTTCCATGCACTCTTTCCTCCTTTTTCTTTTGCTGAACTGTTCTCCATACCCATTGTCACTTCAGCTAGGAAATCAGCTAGTGATTGAACCTTGATGGCAGTTCAGGGATGGTAATGAATATCATACTCAATTAAGTCCACAATCCACTTGGCTAACCTTCCTAAAAAATTATGTTTAGTGACCACCCAACCTAGCTTACTATTTGTCAACACATTTACCGGCTGAGCTAAGAAATAAGGCCTCAACTTACGAGCAGTTAAGTTTAGAATGTATACTAACTTTTTCAACTCAGTGTATCGCAACTCTGCCCCTTTCAATATATGGCAGGTGTAATAAATAGGTTGTTGTTTAGAACCTTCCTGTTTCGATAACACTGAACTGACTACCCCTTCTGATACAACTAAGTACATCCACAATGGTTCTCCAGAAATAGGCTTGTCCAACAGAGGGAATTTAGCTAAATACTTTCTTCAATTCTTGAAAAGCTTGCTCATACTGTTCATCCCACTAGAACCAAGCAACCTTCTGTAGAATTCAGAAGAAGGGTATCCCCTTATCCGTTGATCTAGCTATAAATCGAGACAGAGAGACTATCCTTCCTACTAATATTTGGGTTTCTCGCAAATTAATAGGTGACTTCATATTGCATAATGCTTGCACCTTTTCAGGATTAGCCTGTAGCCCTTTCTCTGTTACAATATATCTCAAAAACTTCCCACTCTTTACCTCAAACAAACACTTCTTTGGATTTAACTTCATGTTATACCATCTAAGGGTAGCAAATGTCTCTTCAAGATCCCGCACTAGATCCCGAGTGAACCTTGATTTGACTAGAATATCATCAACATACACTTCTACATTCTTTCCTTTCTGTTCAGCGAATATCTTATCCATGAGCTTCTGGTAGGTAGCTTCCGCATTCTTTAGCCCGAAGGGCATCACCACATAAGCATACAACCCTCCTACCGTTACAAAGCTAACCCGCTTCTGATCATCCTGCACTCAGAGGATTTGGTGATACCCTTGGTAAGCGTTCATAAGTGATACCACTTCATACCCTATAGTAGAGTCTACCAACTGATCAATACGAGGCAAGGGGCAGTCTTTAGGGCATGTTTTATTTAAATCATGAAAGTTAATACACATCCTCCACTGCCCAGAAAGCTTGGGGACCAATACTACATTTGAGACCCACTTAGAAAATTGAATTTCTTTAATGTGACTAGCTTACAGTAGCCTATCCACCTCCTCAACAATAACCTTATCTTTCTCTGGTACGAAATGCTGCCTCTTCTATTGAACCGACCGAGCTCCTCAGAAAATATTGAGATGATGTTCGGCAATTCAAGAATAAATCCCCGTGAGCACATGCACATCTTTAGCGAAAATATTTCCATTTCGTTGTAGGCAAGCAACGAGTTCTTCCTTCACCTTCAGCTGTTGGACTATCCGAGTAACTTTCTCAGGGGCTATCTCTACAGGCTCGCCTTCATCCATCTTCTCTGTTTTGGGTAAGGCTTCTTTCAGCACATATACTCCCGAGGTAGCAACAGCCTTTCCTTTGGGATCATCCACTCGGGTTTTCTTCTAGTCATCCCTCACCATCTTGATATAATAGCTCCGAGTTATCCTCTGCTCTCCTCAGACTTCTCCAATGAGCTGGCCTACAATGAAATTGATCTTTTAGTGGTAGGGAGAAGCTAATGCCTAAAAAATTGAAAGAAAAGGGCGACCCAAAATAGAATTATAGGTGAAAGGAGCATCCACCACAAGGAAAGGAATCATATTAGTCTTTTGGCTTAGTTTTGTGCCCAAGGTAAGAGGTAAAGATATTTGTCCTACAGGATGCACCATGTGTCCAACAAACCCAAATAAAGGAGTTACAACATCTTCTAATTGTGCATTCTTCAGCTGTATTTGCTTGAAAGCTTCTTGAAAGAGAATGTTAACAGAGCTTCCCGAGTTCACCAGGACTTGAACCACCTAATAATTTTCAAGAAAGACCCTAACTACCAAGGCATCAGTATGAGGTAGGAAGATACCTTGAAGATCTTCAAGTCCAAAGTATAACTAAGACATGCTCTGGATGGCCCAGTCTTCTCTGATAACCAAACTCTCCATTAAGCGAGCATAAGACTTCTTGGCTCTATTAGAGTTTCCATCAGTGGGTCCCCCTGTAATAACATTAATAATTCCCCGAGTGGGGGCATCACCCAGAGCAGCTAATGCCCCCTCACTAGCTGATCCTTCTTGAGAGACACCTCCAGGGTTAGGTTGCGCTAGGCCCGACCAAGGGAGAGCTTGGGGTCTTCTATTGTAAGGCTTGGGATGGACAACATTCGGCCTACAATCTCTACCTATTTGTCCTCCCAGCTGCAGTTGTAGGTGGGGATATTCAACTCTAACACACTCTAACTCACTCTGTAGCTTGAAACATTGGTCACTGGTATGCCCAAATTTTGTGTGGTATTGACATAAGAACGGGGTTGGGGGATTATGGGGAATCCCTCTGTATTCGGCTGGGTGTTGAAGGATATCCTACTGATCATATGCCTCCATTTCCCGCTCCATCCATATTCGCGGGAGGGATAAGGCCTCCGTGGACATAATTCACAAAGGAGGATGAGGGTGAACCCCCAACGTTGGGGGTCACAACTGAGGTGCTTCGAGCAAAAAGGGTCTGACATATTCCCTTCTGAGAGATCCCCATGAGATAGGAGGGGGGTTCCTTTTTGCAAGAGTAGAAGTAGGCTTCTTCTCTACCCTTCTCATTCTCAACCCTTCCTCCTCGTTAATATACTCTTCAGCATGACCCAGTACTTCTTCATAGCTGGTAACTGGGTTTCTCAACAAAGAACTAAGGAAATGTCCTTCCTTCAATCCATGAGGGATAGCAACCCACAAGAGGTCAGGCATTGCAGATGGTATTTCCTGAGCAGTAGCAGCGAAGCGATGCATGTAACTCCTCAAAGACTCTAAGGACTCTTGTTTTAAATGAATAAAAATAGAGGCATCATGCTTATATATTTTACAGCTAGCAAACTACTGAAGAAAAAACTCCCTTTAAATCAGAAAAACATGTGATAGAACTAGGAAGTAAAGACTTGAGCCATCTCTGAGCAGAGGCAGCCAAGGTAATGCGGAAAGCCCGACACTTAAGGGTGTCAGTATAAAAATGGAGGGCAATTGCACCTTCAAATTGAGACAAATGATCTTCTGGGTCGAAAGTGTCGTTATACATCCCCATTTGGGGGGCTCGAAAGTGTGCTAGTGGTTGTTCTAGAACTATGTCTTCAGTGAAAGGACAAGGCTCATAATGTTCCGATACCTTCGTAGAATAACTCTCCTCTGGTCTTCACACCTCGTTGGCATCACCGGGAAAGGATACTGATATGCTCCCACTGTCGGCATTTCTCCTGAATATCTCAGTTTCTTGGGGATCGGCCGGAGGAATATGAGGTCATTCAAATGACAATTCCCTTTGAGAAGGCTCACCAGAGTGGGGAGGGAGATATCCCGTCCTCTTTTTTCCCCTACTAGAGATTCAGATATTGCTATCATGCCCCGAGAGTATGTCGAGCCCGATAAATGGAAAATCATCACAATATAGTTAAAAACTCGACATCACTGCATACCGGTATGACTGACCACAACATAAAGAAAATACGTCAACAAATCCGAAGAGACATGTGTGAATACCAACAAATGTCAAACCATACAATCTACCATATGAAACCAAGTTCATAATAAGAAACATTCGAAACTAAAGGAAAAATAAATCAAAAGTGGGGACCCTTGGAAGCGAGATGAGATGATATCAGCCAGTGATGCTCCAAGCCCATCACAAAGTCGGCTACCTGTTACCTGGACGACAAGAAAACCCAGGGCCTATGGTGGTGAGTATAAAACTCAGTGGTAATATGGAAAAGGAGTGCATGCATAATATATATCACATGAGAGTCAATAACATACAGGCTAAAGGTGTATCAGATAACCACTAGCATAATGTAACTAAAGCGCATCCCAAAAGATCCACCAAACAATATAAGGTAATGTCATACCTGAAGCTCTACCACTCTACAACTCATACAATCTGAACACATAAGTCATAATATAACCCATACAACATGAAAGAACATCACTAAGCATGTAATCAACACACTGCCTTAGGAACATATAAGCAACATCATCAATTAACCTAATCGACTCTATACAATATCATGATACTGATCATGGGCATACAACAGTCCGATCCAACTCTACACTGGTATCCCATACACGAACATATAGAATATGCAAGTAACATGCAAGATGATGTACAACCAAATGCAGCAAACATAGAAGAAACAAATGCAACAGTACAACAAGCATATATATAGACTGTATCTATATATACTGCTCACACTCACACACATACATATACATAAATATATTTATATGTATATGTATATATATGCAAATGTCCTCACACATGGTAATGCAAATGCATGGTCATGCCTGCGCACCCCACTCGCTACCACAACCCTAGTGTGGGCTAGGTGGCACGACATGACAACTGTCCCAACTCAACAATAACCACTGCTCTCGAATAGTCGAGTGGGCAGTATGAATAAGTAGTGATAAGCTAAAGAGCTACAGGCTACACAACGGGGGTCCCTGTTGTTGGCCACTCCGACTGACACTACCCATGAGTGGTCGAGTGCCACACACATAGGACAACTGTACGCAACTCTAACTACCACTATCAATAGTAGCTGAGTGTGACACAACAAATGAACTACCCTCACAACAGTTACTATTACCACGAGTAACCATGGAGGCAGGATGACTGATGACCCTCTCAACCACAAGGGAGATCAAGTCGCCAGCATGCATGTAAATGGAATGAATGCACAACCACAAATACGTACATCCACGACACACTCTCTATCCCATAGAGAGTCGTACACAACTAATAATCGACCGTGCTAGGGCCTCCAGTCCGTAGAGACACACCATCGACAACCCACACTATCATGTATAAACATATGATCCGTAATAGTTATAGAACGAAAGGTAAGATGATACAACTACCAACTCTACCATAAGGACATCACCCATGTTGGTGTAGGGGTACCAGATAATCGAATCTGTGTTTTTATTATGAAAAAGACACAAAGTTAAGTTTACATCATTATCTCATGAGCTGAATCAAGTGTGCAGAAATGCTAAGCTAAGCCAAAGGTCAGCGACACCCGGAGGGAACCGTGGTGGTCGGGTGACACCGGGAGGACTTCGGAGTGAGCCAAAGAAATCAGGTGGAAACCAGAAGCAAAGCTTCAAAGGTAAAAGGTTGAGGTAAGCTCGTGTGAGTGAGCGTAAGTAAGGTCGTGTCCTTCGTACGGGGACGTCCTTAGGTGACGATCCGACTAAGACATCCCATGGAAGGTCTATGTCAAGATCGGACGATCAGTGACCATCGAAAGCACTTATTTTAGTTTCATTTTGAGCTAACTTTTCAATGCAGTCGAAAACCCTAGCCAACAGTCGACTGATAGCTTGTATCAGTTGACTGATGAGTTTATCAGTCGACTGATAAGGGTGAGCAGTCGACTGATGTTCAAATTCTATCCTCGAGGAGAGTCAAAGTTTATCACCATTTCTCAAGGGCTAGGTGGCATCTTCTCATGAAACCTCATCTCAACGATTAGGGTTTCTCAAGACTCTAAAAGAAGGAGTTCTCCACACCATTTTCATCATTCAAAGTGCTTCCAAGTTCTCCCCCAATGCCATGACTCTCCGACAATCCTACATCGACGAAGCGCTGTCGAAATGCCGACGACCCAAGCTTCTTCTTCTAACTCTTTAGTCATCGGTAACTTTTAAAGTTGTTATTTCATTATATTCAATTTCAATTTGTATTTCGGAGCTTTTAATCGTAACAAGGAGAGGGGGAGTGTCCCTCTACCTTAATCTCTTTCGAGCTTTTTGTATTCCGTTGTCTCCTACCTCTAACGAGGAGAAGATTGTTTTAGTGGATTGCCCTCCGTACGTGGTCTCAGACCATTAGGGCCTTGGATTAGTAGCCGAAGGCTGTGAACCGAGTAAAAACAAAAAGTGTCATATTTATTTTCTACTACATTTACTCTTACTTGTGTTTTATATCGAACGAAAAAGAAAAAAAAATCTCTTGCGTTATTCAACCCCCCCCCCTCCAGTGCTCAAATCGATCCAACAACCCACCCTCGGATGATTATTCCTGAAGACATGAGTCAAATTAACAACCATACTCAGCTACACACACATGGTTAAGCATCTAAAGATTGACATACCATAACAATGGTAATCTATAGCAACAATGAACGAAATATGACAACATGAACGGTATATCTCAAAGTGCAAAGATAAGTATCAAGCAACAGAAAAATTAGAATGGAGTCAAGGTATAAGTGACATC
Organism: Wurfbainia villosa; assembly: GCA_025175895.1. NCBI lineage: Eukaryota > Viridiplantae > Streptophyta > Magnoliopsida > Zingiberales > Zingiberaceae > Wurfbainia > Wurfbainia villosa. Next base: position 42,780,276 of record CM046006.1, read on the forward strand.
AACATGAAATCACATGCATCAGGATTTAGCTACTACCTGACCAGGGTAGGAAATTACCCTCCTGCTAAGTAGACTGTGCTAGTTGTATTCGCGTCTGCGAACCTGCCTCATATCAAAGTCCTCACGCTTATTCCACCTCAATCAACTTCTTGATCTACTTAAGAAATCCGGTCTTCATTTAATCTAAATAAATCAAACATCACCACCCAATAAACAGGAACTATATCATCACTATATAATTATAGCACACCCAGATTAGTTTGCTAAACAAAACTGATACACAACTATGAATAACCAAAACTTACTTACCAAGCCTAGTTTCCATCTGCTCAACTTCTTGATCCCATTTGAAGTAGTAATCAATAACAATCAAAAGGATTCGCCACATCCTTACTTCAATTACTCTCCTCACCTAACCACCACAACCACAACACACTAGCGGCAGAACATTTAATATATATATCGATAAAGTTTATAAATCTAAGTTTACCTACCCAATTTCACCACAACAACCACTTGATCCACCTGGGTGAGTCCAATTTGCACAAAATAGATAAACCAAATCTTACATTACTAAATTTGTTCATCCTACAAGAATATGTTAATTTAATCAACATATGGAACTAATGAATTAATCCACAGTCAACCCATAACACGTACCTCTTACCCCCTTCATCAACACGATCATATCATAGCAATTGATGTTGCTCGCAATGACAGAGACTGTTGGCTACGAGGTGCAGAGCAGTTGAAATGGCACGGCAGCAAGCACAATAGAGATGTCAATGGATCTGTCACTTGCTCATGGTGGTGGGAGAAAACAGCGAGTTGGAGTCAGGGGAAGAGCACCGACGGTAAAAATCTAAACCAATGGAATGCGACAAAGAAGAGCTGACAGTGTTTAGATCGTAGGGTCACAAGGTTGGTCTTGATTGCTGAAGGGTTGAAGCTTCGCTTCCCACTTCAACTTGGTCGCTTGTTCATGGTGATCCCGTCTACGTCTCCGGATTAAAAAAATTAATCCTTGACAAAGAGGGATTACCCAAGCAACCTTTCCATCATCGTGCTATTCGATTAGAGTGGTCACTTGAACAAACTTGTTGTTCAAGCAACCTACCTTTATTCTTCGATTAGCCGCGGAATAGACGATGTACAGATCGCCAGTTTTTATGTTTGTATTCGGGGTCCAAGTAAATTAGCCACATACAAAATATACAACATGCCAAGAGGAGCACCAAACCCTAGTCTTGTTTGCTGTCGCCCAAAAGGAAGAGGAAACCCTAGGGTTGCCACTGCCTACCTCTCCTCTCAAGCCAACTCCAAAACCCTAATCTCCCAAAAGTATTCTCACGCCTAAGCCTTGGCCCTTCTTTTATAGAGCTAGGCTTAAGCCTCCTTTTAATCTCCATCGTCGGATCTAGAGATTTAATCTCGACCGTCGAATCTAGAGATTTAATCTCTACCGTCGGATCTAGAGATTTAACCTTCACCGTTGGATCTAGAGTTTCATTTTTCATCATCAGATCTAGGCTCCATGAGGATTTTAATAGGCTACAATAGTGACCATGAGGAGGAGTTGGATCTTGGCCACCCAATGGATCGAGCCCACATAAAGTCCGATCAATTAATGATAATCCATTCCACTAGAGGATTATCATTGATCTACCTCACCAACCCCATAAATAAATATTGGCTCCATATATTATTTGTACAAATGTCTCCCCGTGTTTAAGATCTCGAATGTCCGTCAAATAATTACTTTACTGACAATTAATTAATCAACATCTAACTCCATGAGTAGTACCACTCAACCTTATCATTATGCCGGACCAAGTCCACCTGCAGGGTTTACATGATGAACCTTATGACCTCCTCAAGGGGACATCATCATCCTAATATATAGGACACAGTTTCCTCCTATAATCAACGACACACCATACAAATAATATCATTTCCCAACTTACCGGGCCTATCGATTTACTCTATAAATCTCGCCCATTGGTAAATCAAAGAAATTAATACGAAGTATATGTGCCCATTATTATATCGGGATTAAGAGTATGTACACCATAATATCTGACGTCTAATTCAATTATGTAGTCAGCAATAAATTGAATCACTTCTAAGTCAGTCCTGCTCAATACACACAAAGTGCACTAGTGTAATTTTATGGTCAAAACAAACCAATACTAAATCACACTACAACCATACCATTGGTTTGTCCAGAAACATCTCGGTTGTGAGCCTTTGCTTATACTCTACTAGGAACTGATAACATGATCTCCCGTGTGACACTACACACCATGTTATCTAAAATGTAATGTATTAGACAATATGCATAACCATAAATATGCAAACAATGATAATGTGATTCTTTTTTCAAAAATAAAGATGTTCATACAAAAGATAGACTTTTTAGTATACATCCCAATGATCTCCCACTTATACTAAAAGACTATGTTGTTCTCATACCACCATACATCTGATTCTCATTCCCTCCACATGCCTATCAAAAACTCTCGCTAGAAGGGCCTTAGTGAAAGGATATGCGAAGTTATCCTCTGATGCAATCTTGGTCACAGCAACTTCTCCTCGCTTTACGATTTCTCGTATCAGGTGGTACTTGCGCTCTATGTGTTTACTTGCCTTATGGGCTCATGGTTCCTTCGAGTTTGCAACTACACCACTGTTATCACAAAAAATTGTAATAGTTCTGGGCAAACTAGAAATCACATCCAAGTCCATCAAGAAGTTCCTGAGTCATACAGCTTCTTTGGCCGCCTCAAAGGTTGTCACATACTCAGCTTCTATGGTAGAGTCCACCACGCATTTCTTCTCGACACTCCTCCATACAATGGCTCCACCTCTCAAAGTAAACATAAAATTTGAGGTGGACTTACTGTTATCCCTATCTGATTGGAAGTCGAAATCTGTGTAACCTACAAGGAATAATTGATCTGCTTGGTATACCAGCATACAATCCCTAGTCCTTCTCAGGTACTTCAATATATACTTTATTGTAGTCCAATGTCCCTGTCCTGGATTACTCTGATATCTACTAACCATGCCCACGGCAAAGCAGATATCCGGTCTTGTACATAGCATAGCATACATGAGGCTTCCTAGTGTCGAAGCATAAGGAACCGCCTTCATCTCCTTTGATGTTCTAGGACACATCTCCTTAGATAAAGGAACTCCATGCCTAAAAGGTAGAAAACCTTTCTTGGAGTTCTGCATGCTAAACCGAGCCAAAATGGTGTCTATGTATAAGGCTTGAGACAAGCACAACATCCTTTTCCTGCGATCCCTTATAACTTTGATCCCAAGGATGTGTCCCACTTCTCCCAAATCCTTCATATCAAACTGTTTGGACAACCATACCCTTACGTCCGATAACACCTTGACATTATTGCCAATTAACAAAATGTCATCTACGTATAGTACAAGAAATACCACTACGTTTCCGTCACATCTCTTGTATACACAAGACTCATCCAGACTTTGAATAAATCCATAAGACTGGATTACCTCATCAATGCGGATGTTCTAAGATCTCAAAGCTTGTTTCAATCCATAAATGGACCGATTAAGCTTGCACACAAGATGCTCTGTGCCCTTTGCAATGAATCCTTTTGGTTGCTTCATATAGATGTTTTCCTCAAGACTTCCATTAAGGAAAGTTGTCTTGACATCCATCTATCATACCTCATAATCCATATGAGCAGCAATACATAAGAGAATCCGGATAGACTTAAGCATGGCTACCGGTGAAAAGGTCTCCTCATAATTGATACCCTCTTTCTGAGTATACCCTTTCGCAACAAGCCTCACTTTGAAGGTCTCAACCTTCCCGTCTATTCCTCTCTTTATTTTATAGATCCACTTGCATCCAATGACTTTTACACCATTGGGTGGTTCTACTAGCTCTCAGACCTGATTTGAATCCATAGATTCTATCTCAGAATTCATCACACTTTGCCAAGATACCTCATCTTTATCTTGCATTGCCTCGTCATATGTCTAGGGATCAGGTTCATGTTCGTCAGGGACCAAATCAGAAGATTCTCCCAAGAACATAAATCTGTCAGGCTGTCTAACAACCCTCCCACTACGATGAGGTATCACCTGTGTATCCTCTGTGACACGCGGTGCAGTCACTTGTGGTATATCATCTTGTACCGGTGGTACTAAAGTAGTGACTTCCCCCCTCAATTCCTCCAGAATAATCTTACTCATGGGCTTGTGGTTCATCACATAGTCTTCCTCTAGAAATCTGGCGTTCGTGCTAACGATCACCCTCTGATCTCTAGGACTATAAAATAAACCACCTTTCGTTCCTCTAGGATATCCAACGAACATGCGCACTTTTGTATGAGGTTCCAACTTATCAGCATCTGCCTTCAGCACATGTGCTAGACTCCCCCAAATCCGAATATATCTCAGACTAGGCTTTTGCCCAGTCCACAATTATGTGGGAGTAGAAGGCACTGATTTAGATGGTACCAAGTTCAGAATATACACTGTCATATCTAGAGCATACCCCCAGAATGAATCTGGCAACTAAGAATAACTCATCATCGATCTAACCATCTCCATAAGAGTCATATTCCTTCACTCTGCTACACCATTCTGCTGGGATGTGCCAGGTGCAGACAATTGGGATTGAATCCCAGCCTCTGATAAGTAATTCTTAAACTCTCCTAAGAGGTACTCACCACCACGATCAGATCGTAGTGTCTTGATACTTTTACCTTGACGTTTCTCCACATCAGCCTTGAATTCTTTGAACTTGTCAAAGCATTCAAACTTGTGGCGCATCAAGTAAATGTATCCATATCTTGAATAATCGTCTATAAGAGAGACAAAATATTCAAAACCACCTCTTGCCTGGATAGATATAGGACCACACAAATCAGAATGAACCAATTCCAACATATCTTTAGCTCTATACCCCTTGGCCTTGAAAGGCCTCTTGGTCATTTTACCTTCTAAGCAAGATTCGCAGGTTGGGAAATCTTCCACCACTAATGAACCCAGAGGTCCATCAGCTATCAACCTTTGAATTCTGCTTAGGTTAATATGACCTAGCCTTAGATGCCAAAGATATGTTTGATTCATCTTCGAAGGTTCTTTTCTCTTATTGGAATTAAAAGATGAGTTATTTACTTTTATTTGCATCGTGGGAGCTTTTGATTCAAGTATATATAAATTTTCTATCAATACACCAGAATAGATAATCTCCCTATTTTTTATAACAACTCTGTCATTAAAAGAAATAGAATATCCATCCATAAACAATTTAGAAACTGAAATCAAATTCTTTCTAAATAAAGGTACAAAAAGGCAATTTTTCAGAACCAAAATTTTATTCCTCTCAAAAGACAAATAAACATCTCCCACTGCAATAGCTGTCACCTTCGTGGCATCGCCCAAGTAAATGGTAATCTCCCCCTCAGCCAGTCGTCTGGTTTCCTAGAACCCCTGCAAAGTATTGCATACATGATCAGTGGCTCCCGTATCTACACACCAGGTGTCGATAGATAACACCGCTAAACATGTTTCAACGACTAGACCAAAAGATATACCTTTGTTCTGCTTCCGGTTGGGGCAGTCCTTCTTCCAGTGTCTAGTCTACTTGCAAGTGAAGCACTTGCCTTTCGGCTTCTTCACTCCTCCCTGAGATCCTCCCGCCACCTTTGCCCCAGCTTGTTTCTTCTTCTTCTTGCCTTTCGACTTAGAAGTAGAAACCTTTTGGGCAACTATTGCCTGAGCTTGAGCACTCTAACGAAAAAGCCCCTCTGTCGCTTGGAGTTCTGTCAAAAGATCCGCCAACGAATACAACCTTTTGTTCATGTTGCAATTCAAGCGAAACTGCTCAAAACTCCTAGGTAGAGACTAGAGAATGATATCGACCTGGGTTTCCCCATCGATCTCGGCTCCAAGGACTTCCAGCTCATTCAAATGAACCATCATCTTGACAACATGATCCCTCACGGGTGTTCCCTCAATCATGGTGGTCGTCATCAAGTTCCTCATGGCTTCCTGCCTAGCAGCCCGATTTTGGTGTCCAAAAAGCTCTTTGAGATTGAGCATCATGTAAGCAGTGGGCATGGCTTGATGCTAATGTTGCAATACATTTGACATAGAAGTCAAAATGTAACACCGCGCCATCTCATCAGCCTTTATCCACTTCTTATAACTCTCCTTCTCCTTTTCTCCAGAATCATCCACAGGCTTAGGAGGACACTCTTCGAAGAGTACATATTTGTACTCCTCAGCAGTCAAGACAATATCAAAATTCCTCTTCCAATCAACATAATTGGGTCCAGTAAGTTTATTCTCTTTCAGTATCACAATAAGAGGGTTGAAAGTCATTTTTGAAAAACTTAAGAATCACATAGATCAAAACATTAGATTTCAAAAAATTATTGATTCCTCAAACAATAAAATTTTAAAATCAACCAACACTTCAAAACACTGAGAATATCGTATGCCACGATAGTGTGGATGTATACGAATTCTACATTTGTAAGAGGATGTTTTACCCATTAATTTTATTATCTTGTCAACCTAACTTTTTGACAAATAAAATTAATAGTTGGTTCTTCTTCGGCCCTTCAAATAAAAGCAGTGACTCCGATGGGGAGGATACTCCTATTTGCATCTAAGTGTTCACCATTACTCGGTACCAAGGCAATTATCTCGGGTTATGTGCCTTCCAATGGGGAAGTACACACACTCCTTAATAATTTCCTATAACCATATTCGACCCTGTGATCTGCAAAACAAACTCATCCGATAGGGAGGAAGACACTTAGAGCCGACGCACAAGTTTATTTGCATCACATGTCAAATCGTAATGGAGGCCGTGGAAATTTATAAAAATATCCCTCTCCCACTTAGTAATTTAAAATTGAGGAATTTTCCTAGCACACGACATGCATATCAAACAAGAAGCAATAAATATGAAAAAAAATATTTTCCAACTATTATGGCTTTTGTTCTCCAATATGCCTTCCGTCGTATCACCATCTCGTCCGCTCCTCCCTACGCAATGTACAAGCCATCCACAGATCCAAGCCGAGAATAACTATTTTAATTTACATACATCGATCTTATACTCCACGAAGGAGTGTACATAAAATCTAGATCGAAAGTAAACCAAAATAAAAGAATGGCTAAACAATGCCGTACTTAATTATAAAAATTAAATACTAGCCTCGTCAACCCCGAGGATTCAAATAATATTACACACATGCAATCACATACACACACATATGGCCATAATAGTTAGATCTTATGCCTGCAACCAAAAAGTGACATACGCACATCCTACTATTATCTGGCACATACAATATATGATAAGTGTATAAAATTAACCAAATCCAAAATACACAAAATCGGAAACCGTGGCTCTGATACCACTTGAAGGGTTGAAGCTTCGCTTCCCACTTCAACTTGGTCGCTTATTCATGGCAATCCCATCTACGTCCCCGGATTAAAAAAATTAATCCTTGACAAAGAGGGATTACCCAAGCAATTGTTCCATCGTCGTGCTATTCGATTAGAGTGGTCACTTGAACAAACTTTTTGTTCAAGCAACCTACCTCTATTCTTCGATTTGCCACGGAATAGATGATGTATGGATCGGCGGTTTTTATGTTTGTATTCGGGGTCCAAGTAAATTAGCCACATACAAAATATACAACATGCATAGAATAAGAAAAATTCATAAACAAGAATCATACCTCTTGTTATACCTCTTGATCTTCTATTGTATGTCCTTCCTCCATTTGGACGTCGTGTGGGCGACGATCTTCCAAAAGTCAAAGCTTCCTAGAACACGTTCTTCCCTTCCTTGCTCGCTCCGAACAAAGGGAAGAATGAAACGAAACTCTTTCTCCTATCTAGAACCGGCCACCAAGCTCCAAGCTTGATGTTGCAGCCGGCCAAGGAGTGGATGTAGGGCACTGACCAACCTTGAAGAAAGGTTGCCGCCGACCAACCTAGAGAGAGAGAGAGAATGGGAGGAGTTGTCGCCGATCTAGAGAGAGAGAGGGTGGTTGTGATGCCACCGGCCAAGAGGAGCACAAAACCCTAGTCTTGTTTGTCGCCGCCCAAAAGGAAGAGGAAACCCTAGGGTAGCCGCCGCCCACCTCTCCTCTCAAGCCAACTCCAAAACCCTAATCTCCCAAAAGTATTCTCATGCCCAAGCCTTGGCCCTCCTTTTATAGAGCTAGGCTTAAGCCTCCTTTTAATCTCCACCGTCGGATCTAGAGATTTAATCTCAACCGTCAGATCTAGAGATTTAACCTCCACCGTTGGATCTAGAGTTTCATTTTTCATCATCGGATCTAGGCTCCATGAGGGTTTTAATAGGATACAATAGGGACCATGAGGAGGAGTTGGATCTTGGCCACCCAATGGATCAAGCCCACATAAAGTCCGATCCATTAATGATAATCCATTCCACTAGAGGATTATCATTGATCTACCTCACCAACCCCATAAATAAATATGGGCTCCATATATTATTTGTACAAATGTCTCCCCATGTTTAAGATCTCGAATGTCTGTTAATTAATTATTTTACTGACAATTAATTAATCAATATCTAACTCCATGAGTAGTATCACTCAACCTTATCATCATGCCAGACCAAGTCCACCTGTAGGGTTTACATGATGAACCTTATGACCTCCTCAAGGGGACATCATCATCCTAATATATAGGACACGGTTTCCTCCTATAATCAACGACACACCATATAAATAATATCATTTCTCAACTTACCGGGCCTATCGATTTACTCTATAAATCTTGCCCATTGGTAAATCAAAGAAATAAATACTAAGTATATGTGTCCGTTATTATATTAGGATTAAGAGTATATACACCATAATATTTGAGGTCTGATTCAATTATGTAGTCCGCAATAAATTGAATCGCCTCTAAGTCGGTCCTGCTCAATACACATAAAGTTCACTAGTGTAATTCTATGGTCAAGACAAACCAATACCAAATCACACTACAACCATACCAATGGTTTGTCCAGAACCATCTCAGTTGTGAGTCTTTATTTATACTCTACAAGGAACTAATAACATGATCTCCTGTGTGACACTACACACCATGTTATCTACAATGTAATGTATTAGACAATATGCATAACCATAAATATGCAAACAATGATAATGTGATTCTTATTTCAAAAATAAATATGTTCATACAAAAGATAGACTTTTCAGTGTACATCCCAACAATTGTTGCAGAGGTTGCTAGCTGCGAAGCAGAGTAGCTGTGATGATCCCAGAGGCAGATCAACTAGGCGAAGAGAGGTGACGGCAGATCGAGCTATGATAGGCGGCCAACGTTGTTTGTAGTCAAGAGGAAGGTACACAGGCAGAGTCGGGAAAGAGGGTAGCACGTAATCGACATGTGGTCATGCATCGCTCCGGCGAAGCATTGTGTCGACAGTGTCAGATGCTGCTCTTCGACTGGCCATCAACGGCGTTACACACATCAGTAATTGCTTGGTGATGGCGTCGCGAGGAGGTGCCATCGGTGCTCGATGTGGCGCGCGATCGGGAGTGGGACGAGACGACGACGGAGAAACTTGGGCGGCGGCGATGAAGAGGAAGAAGGGACTCACGGCTGTGGCTAGGAAGAGGAAAGTCGCGATGGGGAAGAAGAAAAAGTAGGGAAAATTAGGTTAAGTTATTTAAATCTAGGCTTATTAAACCCATTAACCCAAAGAGATTTTATAAAGCCTATCTATTTTATCCCCATGAAATATCCATAAAACTTCCATTTAAATCCAGACAAATTTTTAAAAATTCTTCAAAAATTATATAAAATAATTTATTAATTAACAAGGGATATTCTATATATTTTTTCTGATATCTTACATTCTCCTCCACTAATAAAAATTTGGTCCTCAAATTTCCTGCTCAAGTACAATGAGTAAGCAATAACACACTGCTCTACTCAAGTACTTGAAGAAAGATCACACACCTCAAGTAACTAAGTGGGGGTATTGTGCTCAAATATTATATTCTAGCTCTCACATAGTTTCCAAACTCTGTCACTTATACTCTCAACAGATCCTCTAAATTATGATCAGTACCTTCATATTGGTCATCTATCAAAAGTAAATAATTGTACCAGAGTGGAGTTCTATATCCGTGACTTGTGGGAGACTTTGCCGGAATCATAAGATGAATCATGAATCACTATAGGAAATTATACTCAAGGATACTCCATGAAATTGGAAATTCCCTTGCAGTATAATTCCTCCAAGCAATCCCAACGAATCCATATTACGACTCAGTAAAAAGTGAGCGGTCTTGGTTAATCGACCACCGATTATCCAAACCGCATCAAGTCCTTTCCAAATTTTAGATAATCTCCCAACACAGTCCGTCGTATTAGGCTCTCACTTCTATCTCGTTATGCAACCCTACTGGTCACTAATATTCCACCTTTACTTGTTGGCACACCCAACATCACTATTTCCTGCATTTCGTTCCACCACGAAGAACATTTCAACACTCACTATTTTTGGATCCACTCCGAATAAACCACCAATCTTGAATGACGAGTCTCCTAAGACAACTCTTCCTAAAACTAATGCAACTCCGGGAACCACTATCCTCCTTAGAGACAGAGAATTACTTTCTCGCAAGAGAAATCAATCTACTATCCAAAATTCACTCTACTACACCAAACTAGAAGTGACTGGGAGACTATGGTGATCAATCTTCCTTATTGCATCCGTCCGTGTTCTAGCAACTCTATAGTAGCTACCCAGTAGCTAGCCAAAATCTCATGAGCACTCCTGCTCCATACTTCTACAAAACATGACAATCATCGCTAAATCCACGTCATGTATATGACCGTTTTTCTCATAGTTCCTCAACTAACGTAAACATGAGATACGTCTCAATCAACTATATCAGAATCGCTCCATTCTCTAAAACGATGCATCTGCGTACAATACCCTTCCATCCACATCGAAAGGATTAACTAACACTGATGCAAAAGTCAACTATCGTCTGAGCTCTGAAAACTAGTTTCACAAGCTTCTAACCAAGTAAATTCCATCACCTTTCTGAGCAAACAAGTCAGTGATATACCAACGCTTAAAAGCATCATATCCACATCTGCGGTAATAACCAAATCAATCATAAGGAACCCACAACTTACTTTAAGATTGTCAATATATTCAAAAGTATCGTCCAAGATGACAAACACCAACTAGTCTAATTGCTTCATGAGCGACTAAATCGTTAATAAGTCTAACAATATTATCAAAGCTCTTAAAATTCATACTAAGTATGAAATGTCATCTACACATCTGCATCCTTTTTACTCTAAGCTGATGATATCTCAATCATCACACCAACAATGATAATTATATGATGCCAAGCCACTACAATATCAACCCTAGAGTATACACAGGTATCCTTTAACTGATCTAAACATATCATCTATCCATAGCGAAGGATATTCATTCCCAACAACTACTGCATCCATCATCAATAATCGATGAATAACCTCAAAGGTTCATCTCTCTTTTAGCAATGAATTCTGGATCTTCTCAAAAAGAACCACTAGGACAGATAAATCTCCCATCCAATACCTCATATAATCGCAACTTACATTCTTCCAATTCCCATAGTGTTTAGAAACACTGATACCAATAAAATTATCTCCCAGTATGAGGTCTTTAATATCGAAACTATTCCCGAAATCATTTCGATCACATGCTCCACTTGCTTATGCAGTGGCAAGCCCAAGAGTTCATTCGAAACTACATTCGAATACTCTTTGATTATATGCACATCCGAGAGTTATTTTATACCATCATTTCAACATCATAATATCCAAGTTAATATCAAGATATCCATATCCACACCTTATCCACCAAATCAACAATATAACAACTACCATGGAGAAACTAAAGTCAACTGCCAAAATGGAGATACAAATCGGAACGGCTGTAATGGAGGTGGTAACCACTGTTGTACTGGTAAAGAGTACACTACCGGCTGTAAAATACTGAATACCTACCAATATCATAGCGCGCTCCATACTCTGCAAATGGTATAGTCGTGCCTACGGAGATAACAGTTGTTGTTGTTTGGACGTTTGAGTCTTCTGAGATGTCTTCTGCTGATGCTGCTGAGTAAAATCACTTCCCCTAGAGGTAAGTATCAAAGAATCCCAACTATGCCTGAAGTAGTAGATCACTGCTGGTGTGATAACCCAATCTTCTGTGATAATCTCTGCTATCAAGATTGTGTATCATCCTCCCGGAACAACATTGATAGTCTTCAACTGGGTCTTTGAAGTACACCTTCTCTTCATATGCATTGGTTGCTTACAATAGTAATAGATGAACTAATCTAACGGATAATCTGACTTTGCATGTCATCGTGACCCGCACTGCATGAACATAATCCCTTCGGAATCATTTTTCTGATTCCAATATTTGACTTGCAATGTCTGCTTGTTGATCTCCAACTCAAAGAACCTGCTACGGAGTCAGTTCCATACATATGACTTGGTCTAATGCTTTTCAATAGGATCTTATAACTGATCCATGCATCTTAATCCTAATGTAAGTCGATAGACCGTGAGTGGCCGAAGACAACCCAACCATAATCTTGAGCTATTAGGTGGTCGTAACCTCTGCAAATCCAATAACTCTGCATGGTACTCTCATTACCGAATGATCACCCTACTTGATGCTCAAGAATTCCCTGACAATGAGTCAAAGGAATAACATGGGGAAATACCCTCTCATAACATCACTACATAGTGACCTAGTGATGTACTATTCCCCGAAGATTATTTCCTGTATCTTCCACCAAGTACCGGCTTGATCCTGATAATAGTATGCAACTAACTCTACTTCCTCTGTATAACACGAGTTAAGTACTCAAAAGTACCTTCAAAGTTATACAATCCAACACGACCAACTAAGGGTTCAAAATTCCTATGAAACATCGTATACTAATCCTCTACTATCTGCATCAACAATAGTACACATGCCCTGTTCACTACCCCCAAGGTAACGATCCAACTAGCTTAATTAGTGAAAATCTCTAAGACTGTAATATTTGATTTCTCAAAAAATCGGCCATGTAATCTCATGCTCCCCGAATAGGGTTTTCTGCATCTTCCACCAGGTAACCACCTGATCTCGAAGATGGTATGCCGCTAAGCCCACTTTCTCCTCATTCGTACAATCCACGCACTCAAAAGTGGCTTCCAAATTTTCCAGCCAAGCGCAAGCGGTCCATGGATCAAACTCCCCTCGAAACAAAGTAAGTCGATCCTTGGCTGAACGTGGCAATAGCATCATTCGTGCTTTATCGTTGAGCCAACTGGAATCTGTAGGTACCGACATAGTCGGTGGTATATCCAGACCTTGAGATTTTGAACCTTTGATATGAGGATGATGAGGTTGTTCCTGGCTAACAGGCTCCATCGTAGTAGTCTCTGGTCCCACAACTCTGACTAGTCGCCTTGGTGGACGATCCCTACTCCGAGTCTGTATGGGTGGCTGATGTGCACGGACGCATCCTCAAATCTTGCGACGGATACCATCGTGGACTCAAAGTGCGCACTCGCGCTCAACGCCTGCAAGTGCACGGATGTCGTCAAGTAATAAAGATTATCGATCCCATAGAGACTGGGATTCGAGTACCAATACACTAAGTGGTTGCGATTGTTCGGATGTGATCTCTGAGAGTGTCGGTTGGTGAGGACTATCGGTGGACCCTACTCTATACGGCATCACACGGAGGAGGAAAAGAGTGTGCCGGGGTCTTAAAAGGTGATTCTAGGACTTCGGTTTCGCCTGTGTACCACAGAACAATGCTGTCAATTGGCGTCGTCTAAAGGTCTATCTACGGTTTTGGGGAAGGGACATCATACACTCTCCCGCAGAGCCGCCGCATTCACCAGTAGCTACCTCCGCCCAAAAGGACGGGATATAGGGTACGAGGATGCCAAATCAATCCTTGCGGTAGATCGTTTCCGATTCCACCGCTCTCTTCTCCCCACAGTTATGGGAGGTCAGGTTTACCCCTAGGTTCCTTGATCAAACCTCCTAAATCTAGATTGCGAGGGTTGTCACCATCTCGTATCACCTAATCACAGTGGAAAGAAAGCCAAACACACGTAGATATAATAAAGAGCAACTACCAATTGTCAAATCAAACTTATGGCCAGAATTTAATATGAACCAGCATTGTCTATGTACACAAGCTACTCCCTAATCCTAGAATCGAAAGTACTACATAAATACGAAGGAAGAATCACAAAACATGTTTAAGTTCGATTACAATAGAAATAGAGTGCAGAAATAGAGATATACGATGCTTCGTGATCTTCTCTCCGGCATTGTATTGCAAGTTGTGGACCTCCGGCGGCGTTCCTTCACCCCGCTGTGAGTTACCGAAGCTTTTTAGGGCTTCGGTGTGCCATCATAACCGTCGTGCCTCTCCCTTAGGGTTTGGGCGGAGCCATCCTTATATAGACATCGCCTCGGACTGCTGTAAAATCCGAAAAAAGCCCTAGTCGCACAAATTCATCGGGTCGCCACACGGCCGTGTGTTTCCACACGGCCGTGTGTTTCCACACGGCCAGGCCATGTGCGGCCCTAGGGTGATGTTCTTCGCCCATTGGACATGGCCATGTGAATCCACATGCCCTAGCCGTGTCCCACTCTGCGTCTAGCTGTGAAAGTCCTTCTTTTGCTCCGAAAACACATCTTCTTCACTAGAAAAGCTAATCTGTACACAAAAGTACAACGAGCAGACCTCCGAACTAGAAAATAGCCAATGCGTACAAGAATAGAGTAACATATGCATGAAACTAACACAAAATGTAACAAGATGTGAGCGAAAACTACTCCTAAAACCCTATATATTTTGCTCGCATCACTTCCCCCCGACTTAAATCTTTCCTTGTCCTTAAGCAAACCTCAGTCTCATAAATTTTTCAAAAATATATTGTTCCATAATTAGCATGCTAACTAAATTTATCAGGTGGTATTTGCAATCAAAGCAAAATAAATATGTTCTAAAAATTTACTAAGTTAGCTCCTCGTGCTCGTGCTAGGTGAATCATTCTTAGGGGATGCCCGTTCCATGGTGAGTTAAGTCGTCACCCCATAACTTTCCTAAGGTTTCCGGCTCCTAGGCACTTACCTACCCAAAGCGAGGGTCATCCCCTAGAAATAGCATAAAGTCTCAAAGGCGTGCTCGGTATTGAGAGAAATTGGGAGGTGTTTCCCCAATAACCTAACTCGGTCTCAAAAGGGCACCTAGCCATTTCCACCCACGACAACTATTTTTTTATCTCTCTCACTCCCTTTTTTTTTCTTGTCATTTCTTTTTCTCTTTTTTTTGGCTCACAGGGATTTTGATTTTTTCGAATAGGTTTACACAATCCGTGCATCTCCAGTAACTAAAATGCTAAACCAGAGTCACCTATGGATTCCAAAGTACTAGACTACTGAAGTAAATCATAACTAGGTATGTACTAAATTCTCCCTTTCAGACTGTTCGACATGTGTTAGTGCAAAAACAAAGCTAACCAGTGCAAGTCTAGAACATTCAATAGAGCACATAGAATAAAATACCACAAGATAAATGGAGTTAAACTACCTATGGGAACAACTCATGCAAGCAGCTTTCAAAAATACTACTGAGGTAACTTTACAGACACCAAAAATTAAGTACTGAAAGGAACTAAACAACTCATGCATGCATGAACAAATGAAAATACCAGAAAAGAAGCTACTGCTAGGAAACAAAACAAAATAGATTTTGGGGTCCCCCTAGACTTAAACAAAAATATACCTCTAATATAGTGGACGAGGTGGAAAGTCTGGGAGCCATGGCATCTCTAGATCCTGGGAGAACCTGCTGCTGAGCCATTGATGCCACATATACATGTGGTCGATCTGAGAGTTGGTGGATGCAGCGGTTGCTCGGTGCTCCTCCTCCCTAGCCCACTGTGCCTGTTGGGCATGCATATGCTGCCACATCTCCCTGCGGTAGGCGGCCTCATCCTGGCGACGAGTAGCCTCCTCCTGGAAGTATATACAGCCCTCATCGTAGAACTCCTCTGCCCGCTGGAAATGCTCCTGGAATCCCTGGAACTTCGCCTGCTGGTAGGCGCTCTGCTCCTCCCATCGCTGCCTCTGCGTCTGCTGCTCAGTGTAAATGTCGTCGAGGCATGATCGGAACTCTGAGAAATCATATGCCGACGTACCTACATCCTGCTCAAAAGTAGAAAAAGATGGTGGTGCAGGTGTAGGCTCATGTTGGCGTGGACTAGGTGGGCTCCTATGCATGTGTGGACTGGAGGGAGAGTGATACAAAGGTGGAGAGATGGGCGCCGATGTGGATGGTCCCTCATGTGGAGGAGACTCCACTATCAGGTCCAAATGCCAGTTGGCGCGTATAGCGATGGTGGTACGATCCGGGTCAGGGAACCTAAGGGTCGTAAGATTTTTTCCTTACAAATCATAAGGAGTATCCTTCTCTTACAATCATTTTCATGGTCATGCATACTCCTAGGTCGATCCTAGGGCTCCCCTCTATACTCTCTAATATTGTGTAATCGTACCCCATCCTATAGCAAATATGGGTAAGTAGGCCTCCCACATTAATCTCTCCGCGTGCTGCTTTGCCCATCTTCACTAAGTGTCTGATGAAGTGGGACCCTACATCGATGTTACTCCTTTCTTGTAGCATATCCCATAGGCTAAGCAGCTCGCTAGCTCTAACTACATCGTCACTCTCCCCACGCACAAATATGGTACTGGCCATGATGCGGTGTAGGTATCGAAAGACGAGGTTTTGGAGGCGTGACGCTTTGCCCCTAGATGGGTCATAAGCGTGCTCCCCTGTCAACTCGGTCCAAATCATACAAGAGTTGTACCCATTATGGGTCCTTCTCTCTCCCCCGCTTGGCAAGCCAAAGCATGAGTTCCATTGGTGAAAGGTCCACTCATGCTCAATATTAAAAAGCCTAAAAGTTATCCTACCCTCCTTGCTCTCTCTACCCGTTAAAACTTTCGCCTCTAAAGAACTCAAAATTTCCAAAACTATCCTAGGGTAAGTTAGGTGTTTTATTCCCATAATCTCTTCCCACCCCATTTTTGCAAATAGGGTTTGCATATCACCCAACAACCCTAAAGATTCTAGCAAATCCTCATCTAAGTACCTAGTAGCAGTAAGTTTACAAGTAGAGAGTATATTGGATCTATCTCTATGTTCATTATTGCGAAAAAGTAGAGGGGGTAGGGCGTTGCCCTCTTTTGGAGCTTGAGGAGGGTCGGCTCTTCTTGTTCGTCGCTTCGAGGCATCGGATCAGGATGCTACGGTCTTGGTTCTCCTCATTCTTGCTCCTTTTGGCTTCTTAAGAGGTTGAAAATGCTTCTAGAGGAAGGGGAAAGCGAAATCACACGGCTAGGGAAAGAACTTTTGAAGCACACGATGCAAATGGGATGAAAACACACGACTCACCCCTTTTAACTTCGTGCGCCACGACCATGTGAAAACACATGGCCAGGCCGTGTACGCCTCTGGTCAATCGGGCACGGCTGTGGGAAAACACACGGTCAGGCCATGTGCCCCCATTTTTCGCCCACGTATGCACCATGGCCCGAATTTGTTCATGCACTTCACCGTATAGACTAATATGGGTCTCATTTTTGCCTAGCAAAGTTCTTTTCTATTCCTAACTCTAAATGTGATGGAAATCAAAACTAAAATTCAAACAAATGTACACAATGCAATCAAAAAGGGAAATCTAAAACTAAACTTGGGTTGCCTCCCAAGAAGCGCTTTGTTTATGGTCGTTTAGCTCGACCACATTCTTCTATCAACTCGGCTCTGGTGGTTCAATGAACCTTCATTCATCTGTCTCGGGATCTGCATCTGGAGGTTCCGGCTTCCTAGATCTTGCTGGAATCACATACTTTCCTTATGCAGGTTCCTGACTTCCTATCCCAGCAGGCTCAAATTCCATCTTGTCCTCTCTCACTTTCAGGGTCAGCTTGTGATTCTTCACATCAATGACCATTCCTGCAGTCGCTAAAAATGGTCACCCCAGGATGATGGGTATCTTGGGGTCCTCTTCCATCTCCATCACCACAAAGTCATTTGGCAGTGTAAACTTCCCCACCTTAACAGGAACATCTTCTAAAATCCCCAATGGGTAGCGGTATGTGTGGTCAGCTAGTTGTAGTGTCATAGTAGTGAATTTTAAATTTCCTAAGCCTGGCTTTTTGCATAAGGTGTAGGGAATAAGACTCACACTCACTCCCAAGTCACAGAAGGCTTTGCTAATCAGTGTCATCCCTATATAGCATGGGATATAGAAGTTCCCCAGATCTTTTAATTTCTGAGTAGCTTCGTTTCGGAGATAAGTGCTTGATTCCTCTGTGAGGGCTACTGTTTCCGACTCCGTGACCTTGCTATAATGTGCTAGAATATCTTTCATGAACTTAGCGAACTGAGGCATTTGGTGCAACGCTTCGAGTATCGGTACCTCCACTGAGATCGACTTCAGCATGTCTAGGAATTTACCAAACTCGACGTCTTTCTTTGCATTCGACAATCGCTGTGGGAATGGTACAGTAAGGGGTGGTTGAGCCCTCACAGCAGGCTCCCGATTTGTCTCTCTCGCTTTTTCATTCTCTGCCTTCCCCAGAGGCTCTAGAGGTTCAGATCTCTGGTCCTTTTCATCAACCGATCATCCTGGCATCTCTTTCAGGATCCTTCCGCTTCGCAGCGTCACTACCTAGAATTGCTCTACTAGATTGACCTCTGCTCTTCCTGGTAGCTTCCCTGGTATCTTGGATATTTGGTTCACGATCTGAGCTACTTGAATCTCCAGCAACTTCTGCCTGGTGGCCATATATCTTACAGATGACCCCAACCCTTCGATCATCGTATCTGTCTGCGAATGTCGTCCCTAAAATTCAGTGTTCGCCTCCCTTTGCGTTTGAATGAAATTCTCCACCATATTCTCCAAACTGGTGTTAAAGGAATGTGGTTGCCCATTCTCTCCCGGCAGTTGGAACCTCCCCAAGGTATTCTTATAAGAAAAATTTTGGTGATTCCTCCATCCCGGATGAGAAGTGCTGGTGTGTTGGTTGTTGGGTCTTGGGTTGTAGTCCCCAACCACATCGCAGTGCTCAATCTACTCGTCCCGAGTCCCCTGCCCTCCATAGTAGTCCATGGAATTGACAGTGTAACATCCCGCTGCAGGCGTGGGTTGACCATGTTCGGAAACCCATTGATGGTGGTTTTGGGCCACCTCTTCGATAAGCTCCTCGGCCTCCTCTATGGTCTTGTTCATTAATGCTCATCCTGCGGCAGAATCCAAGGACATCTTCGTGGCATAAGCGATCCCATTATAGAAAATGTGGATCACCAACCATCTCTCCAGTCCGTGGTGTGGCCATTGGTAAAGTAGCCCCTTGTAGCGATCTCATGCTTCAAATAAGGATTCCCCCTCCTTCTGGCGAAAGCTTGTGATAAGATGGCGCATGTGAGCAGTCTTACTTGGTGGGAAGTATTTATTCAGAAACTGCTACTCAACTGCTCCCATATGGTGATGTTGTCAGAAGGTAAGGAGTGAAGCCATGCCTTAGCCTTATCCCGCAATGAAAATGGGAACAGGCTCAGGCGGATTGCGTCAGAAGGGACTCCGTTCAGTTTCATAGTTGAGCAGATTTCGAGAAAAGCCTCAAGATGCCGATACGGGTCTTCAGTTGTAGCTCCCCTGAATTGGCTCTGCTGGACCATATGTATAAGTGTTGACTTCAGCTCAAAGTTATTTGCAGAAATTGATGGTCCAGCTATGCTCGCCCTGAATCCTCTAGCGCTAGGAGTTGCGTAGTCCCGTAGAGGTCAGCTGCCTATGTTCACCTCGGATGTAGCTTGATCTTCCATCTTTCGCTGTGCTGCTCTCCGACGGTGAAAGGTTCGCTCAATCTCTAAATCGATCGGAATTAGACCTTCCGACCCTAGTCTTCTAAGCATATGACGAACCAAACCACAAAATTAAGAGTGATAACCTAATGCTAAAAAAAGCAGAAAGTAAATAAAACTAGCAAATAAAAATCTAAGATGCAATAAGTAAATAAAAAAACTACTATTGAAAAATAAAAACTAAATCTAAATATGGAAAATAGAACTAAGCAAATAAGATAAACTAAAAAGAAAATAAAGCAAGAAAATAATCTAATCCTAAGTCCGATCCAATCTACCACCGTTCGATTTGATATCGAATCGACAATCCCCGACAACGGTGCTAAAAACTTGATACGCACGAACGCATCCTCAAATCTCGTGACAGATATCGTCGTGGACTCAAAGTGCATCCTCGCGCTCAATGCCCGCAAGTGCACGGATGTCATCGAGTAATAAAGATTATCGATCCCACAGGGACTGGGATTCAAGTACCAATACACTAAGTGGTTGCGATTGTTCGGACGTGATCTCTGAGAGAGTCGGTTGGTGAGGACTATCGGTGGACCTACTCTGTACGGTGTCACACAGAGGAGGAAAAGAGTGTGCCGGGGTCTTAAAAGGCGATTCTAGGACTTCAGTTTCGCTTGTATACCACAGAACAATGCTGTCAATTGGCGTCGTCTAAAGGTCTATCTACGGTTTTGGGGAAGGACATCATACACTCTCCCACAGAGCCGCCGCATTCTCCGGGAGCTACCTCCGCCCAAAAGGATGGGATAGAGAGTACGAGGATGTCAAATCAATCCTTGCGGTGGACCATTTTTGATTCCACCGCTCCCTTCTTCCCGCAGTTACGGGAGGTCAGGTTTACCCCTAGGTTCCTTGATCAAACCTCCTAAATCTAGATTGAAAGGGTTATCACCACCTTGTATCACCTAAGCACAGCGAAAAGAAAGTCAAACACATGTAGATATAATAAAGAGCAACTATAAATTGTCAAATCAAACTCATGGACAGAATATAATATGAACCAACATTGTCTATGTACACAAGCTACGCCCTAATCCTAGAATCGAAAGTACTACTCCATAAATACGAAGGAAGAATCACAAAACATGTTAAAGTTCGATTACAATAGAAATAGAGTGCAAAAATAGAGATATACGATGCTTCATGATCTTCTCTCCGACATTGTATTGCAGGTTGTGGACCTCTGACGGCGTTCCTCCTCTCCGCTGCGAGTTACCAAAACTTTTTAGGGCTTCGGCATGCCGTCCTAGCCGTCGTGCCTCTCCCTTAGGGTTTGGGTGGAGCCATCCTTATATAGACATCGCCTCGGACTGCTGCAAAATCCGGAAAAAGCCCTTGTCACGCAAATCCATCCGGGTGCCACACGGTCGTGTGTTTCCACACGGCCAGGCCGTGTGCGGCCCTGGGGTGCTATTCTTCGCCCATTGGACACGGCCGTGTGAATCCACACGCCTTGTCCATGTCCCACTCTACGTCTAGTTGCGAAAGTCCTTTTTCTCCGAAAATGCATCTTCTTCATCAGAAAAGCTAACATGCACACAAAAGTACAACGAGCAGACCTCCGAACTAGAAAATAGGCAATGCGTGCAAGAATAGAGTAACATATGCATGAAACTAACACAAAATGTAACAAGATGTGAGCGAAAACTACTCCTAAAACCCTATATGTTTTGCTCACATCAGTGGCATAACTCCGTCTGTCAACACCTACTGAACAATTTTAAATAAATATCTAACCAGAATATAAGGTATCAAAAATTCTTACTTCGTGCTGCTTAGAGCTCATGCCGCTATCAATTCCATCTCACAAAACCCAAAACCAAAACCAAAACAAAATGACTTCCGAGGTCCAAAACTCAACAAAATATTATTATACGACATCGCAACCTTGGCTCTAATACTAATAAATTTGTCACGCCCCGAGAGTATGCTGAGCCCGATAAACGGACAACATCTCCCCTGTACGTGATACAATACCCTGTTGATACAAAGCCTTTCGGCCATGACCACTGATGTGAGCAAAACATATAGGTTTTTAGGAATAGTTTTTGCTCACATCTCATTACATTTTATGTTTGTTTCATGTATATTTTACTTTGTTTTGCATACATTTCCTATTTTTTGGTTCGGAGATATGCTTTTTGTACTTTTGTGTGCAGGACAACATTTTATGGGAAAAACGGTGCACTTTTGGAGTAAAAGGACATTTTGCAGCTAGACGCAGAAGGGGACACGGTCAAAGCGTGTGGCTACACACAGCCGTGTCCAAGGGTCAAAATTGGCAACCACAGCGCCACACACGGCTTGGCCATGTGGAAACACACTATCATGTGGTACTGTGCGATTCCGACTCGATTCGGTTATTTTCCAGGTTTCAGGGAGATCCAGGCTGATGTCTATATAAAGGAGGCTATGCCCAAATCCTAGGGGGAGGCACGATGGTTGGGATGGTACTCCGATGCCCTAAAAAGCTTTGGGAATTCGCAACGGAGAGGAAGAAAACCGTCTGAGATCCAAGTTCTGCACTTCAACACCAGAGAGAAGAGCCACATTGCATTGTAATATCTGTTCTTTACATAATTTCCATTGTTTATACGAACATGATCATACTTTGTGTTTCCCCTCTCTTATTTATGGAGTAGACTCTTCGATTCTAGGATTATGGAGTAGTTTGTGTGCGTAGAACATGTTATTTCAAATTGAATTCTGTTCTTGAATTTGTATTTGCAATTGGTATTAGTTTAGACCAATATCTACGCGTTTTGGTTTTTTATCTACTGTGCTAGCCGATACGAGGGGTGACATCCCTCATATCTAAGATTTAGGAGAATTAAAGAGGAACCTAGGGGTTGGCCTCATCTCCCGTAACCGTGGGTAGAAGGATGCGATAGAGTAGAAAACATGCCCCATTTTCGACTCATCGCAGGGATCGATTCGGCATCCTCGTACCGACTATCCCGTCCTAAGTCCAGGGGTCAACCTGGTAATGGTAGAGGTAGCTTCCAATATATGCGAAGGCTCATCGGGTGAGTATATGATGCCCTTTACACAAAACCATAGCTAGAAACCTAGACAAAACCCAATTGACAACGTGTTCTGCGACACAAATGAAACCGAAATCCTAGAATCCCTTCCAAAGACTCGTAACTAGTTTCTTTCTTCTTCCGTGTGACACCGTATTGAGTTAGGACCACTATCAAACCTCACAATCGCAACCCTTAAAACTAAATTACAAACAATAACGTCCACTTAACAAATCAATACTCGAATCTCAGTCCCTGTGGGATCAATAATCTTTTTATTACTTGACGCATTCGTACACTTACGGGCGTTGAGCGCGAGCGCACGCTTCGAGTCCTCAATGGTCTCCATCGCGAGATTTGAGGTCGCATTCACGTGCATCAACCACATAACATATAAATGTATATAACTAAAGTCACAATGAAAATCATCACAATAGAGTTAAAAACTCGACATCACTGTATACCGATATGACTGACCACAACATAAAGAAAATACCTCAACAAATCCGAAGAGACATGTGTGAATACCAACAAATGTCCAACCATACAATCTACCATATGAAACCAAGTTCATAATAAGAAACATCCAAAACTAAAGGAAAAATAAATCAAAAGTCAGGACCCTCAGAAGTGAGATGAGATGATATTAGCCAGTGATGCTCCAAGCCCATCATGAAGTCAGCTACCTATTACTTGGGCGACAAGAAAATTCAGGGTCTGTGGTGGTGAGTATAAAACTCAACGATAATATGGAAAAGGAGTGCATGCATAATATCACATGAGAGCCAATAACATATAGGCTAAAGGAATATCAGATAACCACTAGCATAATATAACTAAAGCGCATCCCAAAAGATCCACTGAACAATATAAGGTATTGTCATACCTGGAGCTCTGCCACTCTACAACTCATACAACTTGAACACATAAGTCACAATATAACCCATACAACATGAAAGGATATCACAAAACATGTAATCAACACACTACCCTAGGAACCTATAAGCAACATCATCAATGAAGCTAATCGACTCTATACAACATCATGATACTGATCATGGGCATACAATAGTCCGGTCCAACTCTACACTGGTATCCCAGACACGAACATATAGAATATGCAAGTAGCATGCAAGATGATGTACAACCAAATGCAGCAAACATAGAACAAACAAATGCAACAGTACAACAAGCATATATATAAATTGTATCTATATATATACTGCTCACACTCACACAGATACATATACATAAATATATGTATATGTATATATATGCAAATGCCCTCACACATGGCAATGCAAATGCATGTTCATGTCTGCGTACCCCACTCGTTACCACAACCCTAATGTGGCCTAGGTGGCACGACATGACAAATGATCCAACTCAATAACAACCACTGCTCTCGAGTGGCCAAGTGGACATTATGAATAAGTAGCGATAAGCTATAGAGCTACAGGCTACACAATGGGGGTCCCTGTTGCTGGTCACTTCGACTGCCACTACCCTTGAGTGGTCGAGTGTCACACACATAGGACAACTGCACGCAACTCTAACTACCACTATCAATAGTGGTCGAGTGCGACACAATAAATGAACTGCCCTCACACCAGTTACTACTACCACGAGTAACCGTGGAGGCAGGATGACTGACGACCCTCTCAACCACAAGAGAGACCAAGTTGCAAGCATGCATGTAAATGGAATAAATGCATAACCACACATAGGTACATCCACAACACACTCTCTATCCCACAGAGAGTCGTACACAACTAACAATTGACCGTGCTAGGGCCTCCAGTCCGTAGCGACACACCGTCGACAACCCACACTACCATGTATAAACATATGATTCGTAATAGTTATACAACGAAAGGTAAGATGATACAACTACAAACTTTACATTAAGGACATCACCCACCCTCGGATGATTGTTCCTGATGACATGAGTCAAATTAACAACCATACTCAGCTACACACACATGGTTAAGCATCTAAAGATTCACATACTATAACAATAGTAATCTATAGCAACGATGAACGAAATATGACAACATGAACGATATATCTCAAAGTGCAAAGATAAGTATCAAGCAACAAAAAAAATAGAATGGTGTCAAGGTATAAGTGACATCAACATGAAATCACATGCATCCAAATTTAGCTACTACCTGACTAGGGTAGAAAATTGCTCACCTGCAAAGTAGACTATGCTGGTTGTATTCGCGTCTGCGAACCTGTCTCATATCAAAGTTCTCACGTTGATTCCACCTCAATCAACTTCTTGATCTGCTTAATGAATCCGGTCTTCATTTAATCTAAATAAATCAAACATCACCACACAATAAATAGGAACTATATCATCACTATATAATTATAGTACACCCAGATCAGTTTGCTAAACAAAACTGATACACAATTATGAATAACCAAAACTTACTTACCAAGCCTAGTTTTCATCTGCTCAACTTCTTGATCCCATTTGAAGTAGCAATCGATAACAATCGAATGGAGTGAGCTCTAGAGTGAGCTTCATCACTAGTCATCTTTACTATAATCCCTCCTTGGAAGTACTTTCGGAGGTGGAGAAAATCCCTCACAAATAGAAATGTGTACAAAGTAAAGAAAGTAAGACCCGTATGACTTTCCACCTCCTTCTTCTTTCCAGGATATGTTCTCTTCCTTTCGGTGATCAGTCTCTATTCAGAAAACTCCACTGCACCCTAGAGTGAGACAGAGAGTAAGAGAAGTTGAAGTGTTCAGAAGGTGAAGCCCTAGAGATTGTGTCCCCTTCTTCTTCTTTTCTTCCTTTCTTTTATACTTGCCGCCCCTGGAGCCAGCTGTTGCGTAACAAACCACCCGAATCACTGTTCACGTGGAGGGTCCTTCCAACCTGAAGAATAATTCTGTTATGATATTAGTGAGTGAAGGCTACCCAGAATCTTCTGTGGGGTCCTCTAGGTGTCGTGGTTTATTATACTGAGTAACAAACTCTCATGAAAAAGTATGATAAGGAGCACCTTCCCCTTTTCTCTACCCTCACATTATCATGGGGCCCTTATTTTCTCTAGTTGCTTCTTCTTATCTCTACCTCAACTCGTCTTTGTTTCTCGAGTTGCCCTCGGGTTATTTTCCCAACTTGCTTCTCTACATCACCCTAGTCGTTTAAGCTGAGGTGCATATAACTCAACTCGGCTCTCCAAGTTGCTATTTAGCTTTGTTTTGGCCACCAAGTGCATGCACTTCTACCCCACCTTGATTTCCCGAGTTGCTCCCACTCAACCTGGCTCACTTTTCCGAGTCACTATCTCGTTTCATTTTGAGTACCAGACTTCCTCTTCCTTCCCCAAGTTGTCACCTCATCAGCTTAGCTTATTTCCCGAGTCAGGTATGGCTGAACTAGGACATATACCCTATATTATGATCCTGCCCTCCGATCTCATCTTACCAACCATAATTTCTTTTTCTAACTTCTAAGTCATATTATAGTAGTATCATTGATCATAATTAGAGTTTTTATCTATCAGAATTTAATTTTTTAAAATTCAAAATTCTCAACGTTCTAGATGAGTTCACTTCAACATTAGTCAACCAAATTTCATAAAAAGTGGTCTAAAACAATATTTGATGGCTTTTAAATTTTCTAAGTCAGTTGTGTCTTAATATTGATCTCAATTGACTTCAAATCTATTTGTCTAGAACTTTCTAACATGATCATAGGTGATTTCTTGATATTTGATTCAAGAGAATTGACACAAAGCCTAAATAAAATGTGACTCAGCTTCTAACCAAGGCTCCTAGGTTACAATCATATATATGCACAATATTTACATTAAGTTACATTCTACCTTTATTACAACAAAAAAACTCATTTGTTTGAGTTTTCTTCAAGCTTAATGACATCCTTCTGGAGTTCTTCCACAATGTTTTGCCCAAGCCAATGTATACATATCCTAATTTGAATAAAACCAACCTTCATAATTGACACAAAATCCAAACACAATTTGTTCGCGAACTTGTTTTGTCAAATTTCAAATTCTCGAGGGATTAATAATCTTTTTCTTTTTGTTATTTGACTAGTTTAAGTTAATACATAACAAAAAGAATAACAAGTAGAAATTAAAAGATAGAAATGAAAACAATGATAGGCATAAAGAGCATAACAATTGAAAATAAAGCATGAAATTTTATAGGCATAAAATTGATCAAAGGGAATAAGAACCATAAGTATTTAAACTTTCACATAAGAATTCATAAACATAAAACAAATTCATAAGAAATATACATAAGTAAATGAGTAATAAACTAAAGGCGTGCTGGCGCTCAGATATACAAGTTCTTGTGTTAGATTTAAATTTTATTATGGATTCCACAAGTAAATATTTTTAGAATATATAGGTTCTCAGGCGGTAGCGAGTTATAGGGGACATTATTAAATTAGTCATGTGCCTTAAATAGAACTTTTCCTAAACAACCAACCTAAAGAATTTAATATTAAGTTTTGGTATAACTAGCCAAGATAGATTGAAATAACTTTAGCTAGATTCAGTAAGTCGATTGCATCAGGTAGGATCTCTTTATCTAACTGCATGCATCAATAAAACTTCCTCAGTCTATTATCATCTCAACCCATTTTAAAAAAAATATGGAACCGTCACATTGGCGATTCCCCACCGTTGCCCCCACATGTGAGAGGGTAAATCAAATCCCAAGGTCAAACTCTTTTGTCTAAACTATTCTAAGATTTAGAATCTAATAGTATATATAACATATAACAATTAATTAAATACATAACATATAATATGACAAGTATAACTTGTAACACATCAAACAAATCATAATTAGTTCATTCCAGTGATTTCTAATAATGCGTCAAATCCACAATTTGACACATTGTGTATCATTTCTTAAATGTGGCAACTCACTTTTGAAACATTTTAAATTATTATTAATATTTTTATTATTTCTTTGGATATAATTTTATTAGTTTGTTTCATAATAAAAAGTACTTAATGATAAATTTATTCAAAATTATTTGTTTTGGATTTATTCTTTTGATTATGATTCAACTTAGATTTGTGAAGTCTATATTTTGAATTTTAGATAAATTTTTAATTATCTTTTATATTTTTTATTTTAATTTTTAATGTACTATTTTATTTTTCTAACTTTATTAATTTTGAATTTGAATTTTGACATTTAAAATTTTGATTTATTTTTCTATAATTCAAAAGTTGATTTTCTGAATTTTTAAAATTCAAAGATTGATTTTTCAATTATTCAAGATCTAAAATACGGTTTTTCTATTTTTTTTAATTTTCAAAAACTAATTTTTGATGGGGATGGTTGTGATGGCTAGAGGAGCGTGAATAACCTTTTCTTCGATTTCTATAAAGATATTAGCGGAAGCAAGAACAAAAATAATATTAGAATTGAAATCAAAGAAACAATGATAACAAAGGTTATTTAACGTGGTTCGAAGATAAAGCTCCTACTCCACGACAATCCTTAAGGTGGATCACCCCTTGCAAGTTTTCACTAAAACTCCTTTTGATGAGAACACCAAGGTGGAGAAGCCTTCTTTACAAACACACTCTTCTTCTTATAAGATGATTGAAATGAATTTAGGAAGAAGAGGTTAAAGAACTTAGACGGCTTAGGAGAAGGATTAGTGAGCTTAGGGTGGAAGATTAGAATGAGAGCCATCTTCAAGCTGCCCAAGCCTCCCTTTATAAAGTTTGGATATTTCTGCCAGTTGAGCCCAACGTCAGTCGACTACTATATATCATCAATCGACTGGTGCTACTGTTGATTGAATCCAACAATTTCTGACGAAGACTAATTTCGATCGTCACCACTCAACGGATACATGAGCAGTCGATTGTCATATCATCAATCGACTGGTGTCAGCCTAGTCGATTTATCAGTTGACTACCAAATATTATATGTCTTGGCCACTTAATTCCAGTCGATTGTTATATCCTAGCAGTCGACTACAGTGGGCCCCTCGATTGGTGCACGCCACCAGTCAACTGCCAGAGCACAGTTGGCAGTTAAGTCCTCAGTCGACTACTTGACCAGTCAACTGGGTCATAACTCCAATTTACTGCTCGAGTCATCCTGAGCTCTCGAGTATCAAACACCCGAGACTAGTCGACTAATTCAAATATCAGTCGATTTGTACACTTCAAGTATGACTATTTCATACTTGAGACCATACCCTAAGCCTAGACTACACCTTCAAGTTTTCCATCAGTCATGCATCTCCAGTATCCCTCCAAGTCCACGACTCCTTCATCCTTACGCTTACCTTCAAAAGTTTTTCTCAGTTTTTTCATGCTTTGGGGTCTTTCTTTTTCAAGGTTCATTTGGACTTATGCTGCTAAGACTACACACTTGGACTTTATGCTGCCAAAATTTCACCCTTGGACTTTCTTGCCAATATCTACTTGGACTTATACCGCCAAGGCTACATGCTTGGACTTATACTGCCAAGTTCTCATCTTGGACTTTTCTTATCAAATTTCACCCTTAGACTTTACTTTCCAAGTCTTCACACTTGGACTTTCTGTTGGGATCTCTTATGCAAAATAGCATATGCGCAACGGAAAAATAGGATCTCTTCCAAGTGATCCTTGCGAAAGAAAACCTCGTACAAAAATAAATTTCTCAAAACCTATCTTATAGGAGAATATTACCTTTGTTGCGTGCCCTTTTTAATCCTGCTTCTCCTTAGGTTTGTTGGATCTTTTAGCACGTTCAAATGTCCGTGCCTCTATATGTATCCACACGAGCAAGCTCTTGTCTCACAAAAGAAACTAGAAGAGCTCTCCTTTACTTCTTGCTAGAGAAGTCCCTAAAGGAGAGGAAGGTAGGGAAAAGAGAAAGGAAGAAGAAGACCACTCTTCTTGCTAGCCTACACTCACAAAAGCCACACAACCAAAACCTCTCACCACCAAGCTCTCTCCAAGCCTCAAGCTTCCACCAAGCCTCAAGTTTTCACCTACACATTGGCCAGCCACCCCATGGGGTGTTTTATAGGATTGAAAAACCTTTCACCTCCTATCACATTCAATGCAATCAATTGCATTGAAACATAATCAAACAAGGAGTTACATGTGGAGAAATTCCAAAGGTCAAAACCCTTTGTCTCCTTCCACCTCATCAAGCTTAGGTGGCATGCTTATGTGGCATGCTTAGGTGGCATTCATGCATGTTGAATTAATCTTATTAATCCAATAAGCTTATGTTATCATATTGAATTAATCTCATTAAATCAATAAGGTAACATATTGAATTAATCTTATTAAATCAATTAAGCTTAGCATATTGAATTAATCTCATTAAATTGATAAGCTAAAATTCTCATTAAGCTTAAAGTCCAAAAACCATTTTGTACTTAAGCTCATTCCCAAATTATTCTAGTCAAACTAGAATGCACTAATTCTTCTAATCATCATGCTCTTTGTGTGTGACCCTATAGGCTCTCATAACGTTGGCAGTGGATCTAAACTCTTTTAGATACACAAGCAATGAGCGACATCTAGCAATACATCATTGCTACCCAAGTTACGAAATAAGTCAAGATCCGACTAACCTTTCCGTGACTACTATAGTGTATGACCGTGTCCTTCTATCCTTGATATCAGATTGACCAATGAGGCATAGACCGTGTCATCCTCGATCAATCTATGTGTTTCTTGATCCCTGAGTAAACTAACTCAAACAAATGAGCTCAATATCTCATATTGACTCATTCGAGCATGGCCATGCATTTTAGTAGTTCTACTCAATCAAGGGGCCCACAGATATCACTCCCGTCATATGAGAGGGATAGATCTCATCTACATCACTCACATTCCTTCGCATAATTTGTTATATACCCAGTAATCGCCTTTATGGTCCACCCTGTTACGGGTGACGTTTGACGATACCAAAGTACATAACTCCTTATGTAGGGAACCGTAGTGACTTCAGGTTTGAGGACTATTCATACCAATAGTCACATGAGAAAGTTTATGACACTCATATGACGATCCATGAAACTTTCTCATGGCGGGTCAGTTCAGTATATATTCTTTAATATATACCCATGTGTCAACTTGATATCATATATCCATGACTTGTGAGATCAAGTCATCAATTGACCTACATGCTAGTCTTTATGTATTAATATTGCCTTTGCATATTAATACTTGACTAGGAACATTTAGGAAAGTATTCTCTACAGTCTCTCATAATCAATTCTGCCAATTGATGTGCTGTAGATAAGAACCTACTTTTCTAGGGCATTATTATATTTAATTTAGCTGGCACAAGCAAGACATAAATATAACAACCAATCTTTTGCCTTTATAGAATATGATACAAAATGTTCCCTATTCAACCATCACATGATTGGTTCTAGGGCTATAACTAACACTTTCTTTGTACCTGATACTCAACATCCATGTTAGAACACAAATACTGCCTAAGTGTAAATGATTATTCAAACATCAAAATATTAATACTTAGAGTGCAATTTCAAAAACTGATTTTTAGAATTTTTTTTAAAATTAAAAAAAAATGATTTTCTATATTTTTAAAATTCATAACCTAATTTTTATAATTTTAAAATTTAGTGTTCTGATTTTTTTATTAAATTTTGTATTTTGATTTTTCTAATTTTAAAATTTGTATTAATCGACTTAATCAGACTTAGATTTTGATTGATTTGATCATTTCTTTCAATTAATCTGATCAAAATTAGATTATATATATTATCATTCCCTTTAATAATCTAATTAAAATTATTAATTGAATCTAAATTATTCTAGATAATTAAATTATTTTTTATTAAATTCAAATTATTATAATTATCTACTAGCATAATCAAAAGTTAAACTAGATTATTCATAATTATCACAACTATGCATTTTAAAAATAGAATTTTCGTAAACGTTAAATTTTCTAACCTTTAACGCTCCCCTTGTATCTAAGAGTTTCTTCCATGAATATTAGTTTTTGTAATGGCCCATTTGAACTAGGAAGTTAGTTGGAAAGCCCTAAGAAAGTAAACATAGATAAGAGAAAGCTCTAGGGGAGTGAACTTTAGTTAAAGGAAAGCCTTAGAAAAGTGAATCTTAGACAAGAGAAATCTTGGAGGAGTGAACTCCAAGAGAGGGAAAAATCCTAAGATAGTGAACTTTAGGCAAGTGAAAATTCTACTGGAGTGAACCTTAGGTAAGGAAAGTATTGGACAAGTGAACTCTAAGCAAGGAAAAATCCAAGCTAGTCAGATACTAAATGCTTGGCAAGTGAAAAGTTTTTGAGGAGTAAACTCCAAGCAAGCGAGAAAACATAGTAGGTGAGATAGATCAGGTAGTAAGTTTAACATGTATGTTGTCTTATACTTAACCTTGTGATGCAGGATCAAGTTTGTTGGTGCAATCGCCCCAGGTCACGATTGACCAGACTCGAGTTTGACTCAAGTAGTGGTTTGATGTTTATGTTTTGATGTTTGACAATGAGTTGACCATTGTTTGACAATGGATTGACTATATGGTTGACATGAGATTGACCATATGATGGAGAAATCCAAGTGGGACACTTGGCATGAAAAGTCTAAGCATGGGTCTTGGCAAGGGAAAGTCCAAGTTTGAGCCTTGGCATTTGGAAAGTCCAACATGGGTTGACAAGGGAAAGTCCAAGCTTGAGCCTTGGAATTTGGAAAGTCCAACATGGGTTGGCAAAGAAAAGTCCAAGCTTGAGCCTTGGCATTTAGAAAGTCCAAGCTTGAGCCTTGGCATTTGAAAAGTCCAACATGGGTTGACAAGGGAAAGTTCAAGCTTGAGTTTTGGCAATTGGAAAGTCCAACATGGAGTTGGCATGGGAAGTCCAAGGGTGTAGTCTTGACCACGCAAGTCCAAGTGTGTAGTATTAGCGGTGAAAGTCCAAGTCATGTGTACTTGACATTTGGAAAGTCCAAGGGTTGATATTGGCAACGTAAAGCCCAAGGGTGGAGTCTTGGCAGCATAAGTCCAATGGTTTGGCGGCGTAAAGTCTAAGCATGTGTCTTAGCAACGTAAGCCCAAATGTACCTTGACAGTATAGACCATGTTAGCATGACAATAGCCGATGGAAGCACCTGAAGGCTAACATATGGATGAACAAGTCATAGATGACTTGGAGGGATCCAATAGGCATGGGACTGATGGAGGTGGCTAGAAAGCTTAAGTCTAGGCTAAGGGTGGTCTAGCAAGTATGAGAGCATCATACTTGGGGTTAAACCTCATGTTTGAGGTTTATCACGATCGATTATGACAATGATCGCCGTGGAGTCGACTAGTGTTCGATCGCGATCGATCACAGTGGCCTCGGGGGCCGATCGCGCAAGATAGATAGTCGACGCCATGGATGGAGTCGATCGGCGTAGAGAACACGAGCACTGAGAATGTTCGAGTCATCGTTAGGGTTTGGCAGTCGAGTTGAGGCATGATCAGTTGACTGATGGAAATGATCAGTCGACTGATGGTCTATCCATTGGAACTTGTCCAATGTGGATTAAGTCGTTGTCTCACAACGACTACTAGAGCAGTCGACTGATGATCGCGAGCAGTAGACTGATAGGCGGAATCTAACCCGAGTTGCAGCTTTAAAGGGGGTCGAGGAGAAGAATTTTGGCATGGTTCTTTGAGGCGATTTGGAGGGAATTTGCTACTGTAATCCAGACCTTCAAGGCTCTTCTCAAGCAACTAAAAGCAAGCATTCAAAATCTTCTTGTAAAGTATTTTTCTTTACTTGTATTACATTTCATTTTTGTATTTGCTTGTAATTTCTTGTATTACTTTTGTAATCCGTGTACGAGGTTTCTCCGCCTCGGACTTATTGTCGAGAATGAGTGTTTTTTATTAGTAGTGGTATTTGTATCGCTAGAGCTCATTTGAGCTCAATCCGTGGAGTAGGAACCCTAAGGTTCCGAACCACATTATATTATTGTGTTCTTGTGTATTGTGTGTTTGTATATTTTGTTTATGCTTCATTATTATTTCCACTCCGCATATTAATAAGAATTGTAGATAAGAACGCAAGCATGAACGAATTTCGTCAAACGACGAGAACGTGTCATTCACCCCCCCCTCTAGCGCTCATCTAAGATCCTACAAGGTTAACTAGATCAGACGGATCCAGACAACCTTATTTGATCTAGGCACCCAAAAGTCCAAGCAATCGAAAAGAATCCAAGCATCTAGAGTCTCGATATAGGTTAAGTTCAGATTAGGTCTAGGTGCAAGATGACATGGCGATCCGAGAGTGATGATCTTCGGTGTTCTGCCACGTCAGTATCCTAGCAATCAAAAGGAGTCCGAGCAACTGGAGTTGGATATAAGTCGAGGAGTCGAATCAGATCAAGGTCAAGTTTCTCAAAAGAGCTTCCAAGTGGCCGAAAGAGCTTTCGAGTGCTCGAAACAAGTTTATAAAAGAGAGCTTGATAGCATCACTAATGAATCAATCAATCACAATCTATCAAGCCTCTCTCATCTCTCATTCTTTATTTCAATTCCTAAAGTGATCTAAGAAGTGTCAGGGCGAGTGTTGCTCATTGAAGGCTTTCAAAGCAATCCTTTATTAAAGCAACATTGTTATTTCATATTGTTATTATTTTATATTTGTGATCTTAAACTATAAGAGGTTTCTCCACCTTCAAGAGTTGTCCATAAAGGAGAAATATTAGTGGCTCGCGATTGAGGTATAATCGTGGAGTGGGAACCCTAGGGGTTGCTGAACCATATAAAAACTATTGTGTTTCTTTTGTTTATTTTATTTTATCCATTGTGTACTAACATCTTTGAAAGGAATTTCTCAATCAACAAGATATGGAATTCACCACCCTCTAGTATGCACAGATCCAAACAAGTGGTATCAGAGCTTTATTTGCATAAGGTTCACTTGCTTTTTCTTGCCTAAGGTTCACTCCCCTATAGCTTTTCTTTGCCTAAAGTTCACTATCCAAGGGTTTTCCCCCTTGCCTAAGGTTCGCTGATGTGAGAAAAACATATATGGTTTTAGGAGTAGTTTCTGCTCACATCTTGTTACATTTCATATTTGTTTCATACATATTTCACTTTGTTTTGCATGCATTTCTTATTTTCTAGTTTGAAGATCTGCTCGTTGTACTTTTGTGTGAAGGACAACATTTTACAAGGAAAATGATACATTTTTGGAGCAAAAGGAAGTCATTTGGCAGGTGGAATGGAAGGGGGCATGACCTAGCTGTGTGAATCCACATGGTCGTGTCCAAACCACTGATTTGGCCACCCATCGCCACACACGGCCTGGTCGTGTGAGTCCACACGGTCATGTGGCACTGGATTATTTTGTCATGACTAGGTTTCTTTTGTGGCTTCGAGCAGTGTCGACTTCAAGTCTATAAAAGGAAAACCACACCCAAACCCTAAGGGAGGAGGCATGACAGCTGGGACGGCATACCGGTGACCTAAAAAGCATCAGAAACTCACAACGGAGAGGAAAGAGACGACGAGTGGATCACCTACGCTCTGACATCAAAGAGAAGGGCCAAGAGCATTGTAATTTAATTTCCATTCATCTTTTACATTGTAATGATTAATTCTATTATACCTTGTGTCCTTTTTTCCGTCTATGGAGTAAAATCTTCGATTCTAGGATTTGGGAGTAGCTTCTGTAACGTAGAACATGCTAGTCTAATGATAATTCTGTTTATGGATTTTTATTCGCAGTTTATGTTGGTTTGATTTGATGAAGATTTATGTTTTGGTTTTCTATATATTGTGCATAGCCGATACAAAGGGAGATAGCCCTTGTATCAAAGATCTAGGAGAACTAAGTAGAAACCTAGTGGTTGTTCTCATCTCTGATAACCGTAGGTAGAAGAATATGTAGGAGTAGGGAACGAGACATGTTCCAACTCTTCATAGGGATTGATTTGGCATCCTCATACCTTCTATCCTATCTTAACAAAAGGGTCGGCCTGGTTAGGTATAGGTAGTTCCCGGTAGAAGCGAAAGCTCATCAGGAAAGGGTATGATGTCCCTTCCACAAGACATTAATTAGAGAACCAGTCAACATTTAATTGATAGCATGTTCCATGTCGCACAAGTGAAACCGAAGTCCTAGAAATCCCTTTTTGAACCTCAAACCAACCTTCACTTCCTCTGTGTGACACCATATTTGAGTTAGGACCACCATCAACCTTGCAACCACAACCCTTAGAATTTAACTCCGAACAACACCCACTGAACAATCGATACTCAAATCTCAGTCTCTGTGGGATCAATAATCTATTTATTACTTGACGACATCTGTGCGCTTGCAGGCGTTGAGCGTGAGTGCGCACTTCGAGTCCTCGGCAGTTCCTGTCGTAATATTTGAGGTCGAGTTCGTGCGCATAAAGTTTTTGGCACCGTTGCCAAGGACTGATTGATTCGATATGGAATCAAGAAGTGGATAGTTGGATCGGACTTAGGGTAGATTTGTTTTAATTTATTTTATCTCAGTTTTTGGTTTTTACTATTTAGATTAGGTTTAAATCAGTTTTAGTAATTATTTTTTAGTTTAGTTCTTCTTCATTTAATTTTGTAAGTCAGACACTTTATTTCCTATTTTTCTTTAAGCAGTAGGTATACTCCTAATTAAGCGGCTTAGTTCTTCATATGCGTAGACATTTAGGATCAGAAAATCTATTTCTGATAGACCCAGAAATCCAAAGAACCTACCATCGCAGGAGAGCTGAATAGAAAGGCATGGAGGATCTAGACACATCTGTGGTAAACTTAGGTAGTTGGCCTTTGCGAGACTATGCAGCCCCAAGCTCTAGAGGATATAGGACAAGCATAATTGGACCATCAATCTCAGCCAACAATTTTGAACTGAAACCTGCGCTTATACACATGGTCCAACAGAGCCAATTCGTAGGTGCTGCAACTGAAGACCCAAACCGGTATCTAGAGACCTTTTTGGAGATATGCTCGACGATGAAACTCAATGGAGTACCAGCTGACGTGATCCGTCTGAGCCTATTCCCGTTCTCACTATGGGATAAGGTGAAGACATGGCTCCACTCCCTTCCTTTAGGAAGCATCACAATGTGGGAGCAATGTGAGCAGTAGTTCTTAAATAAATTTTTCCCACCATGTAAGATTGTTCACATGCACCGCTTGATCACTAGCTTCCACCAGAAAGAAGGGGAGTCCTTATTCGAAGCCTAGGATCGCTACAAAGGGTCCGCGAATGCCCCCATCATGGCCTAGAAAGGTGACTGGTGATCCACATATTCTATAATGGGATCACGTACTCCACTAAGGTGTCCCTCGATTCTGCTGCAAGAGGTGCCTTAATGAATAAGACTATCGAGGAAGCAGAGGAGCTTATCGAAGAGGTGGCTCAGAACCACCATCAATGGGCTTCCGAGAGTAGTCACCCAGCGCTTGCAGCCGGTGGATATGCTGTTAACTCCATTGACTACTTGGCGGCAAGAATGGACATGCTAAGCAAACAGTTTGAATCTTTAACCTTTGCATCTTCATGTGCGGCCACTATTTTCGAAGAGAGAGTAGCAGCGTATCAGGAGAACTACTATGGAGGGCAGGGAAACTATGAAGAGCAAATTGAGCATGTTGACGCGGTTGGTGACAAGAACCAAAGGGCCAACAACCCATATTCAAGTACCTACAATCCCGGATGGAGGAGCCATCCAAATTTTTTCTATAGGAATAATACGAGAAATTTCCAACAATCGGGAGGATATGGGCAATAGCAGGGCAGCAGGGAGCATCAACCACCAAAATCTAGGTTGGAACTAATGATTGAAGACTTCATTGCTACCCAAACAAAGGCCAATGCAGAACTTCAACCCCAACATCAAAGATTTTGACTTTGCCAAATCAGGATGAAATTGAAGATAAAATCCCACCCAAACTAAAGGATCCTGGTGAATTTGTTATACCCTCCATGATTTATGGTGAGAGCTTCGATGAGGCACTGTGAGATCTAGGGACATCAGTTAGCATAATGCCCTACTCATCCTACCTGGAGATGGGACTAAGTGGTATACAACCGACGGGCATAGGTATTCGCATAGCGGACGACACAATCAAGGAGCCCATTGGCATGTTAGAACATGTACCTATGGTGGTTGAGAATTTTGTCATACCCACAGATTTTATTATACTAGACACAGGACCAAACCCTCAGAATCCCATTATTTTAGGAAGACCCTTTCTGGCGACTGCGAGAGTATGCATAGACGTGAAGGCGCATAAAGTCTCCTTTGAAGTAGATGATGAGATCATCATATTCAACCTATCAGAGTGTAAGGATCCCTTCGTAGACGGGTATACCTCATGCAGGATGATGACCACTTCACCGAAAAATACATATTTCGAGAAGAATGAAGGGAGGTTTACGGAGCCTCTGGAGCCGAGTTAAAATAATGGAGTATGGTCGAGCTAAAAGACCTTAAACAAAGTGCTTCTTGGGAGGCAACCCAAGCTTAGTTTATGCGTTTTTTTTATTTGCATTCGTTTGTATAATTTGAACTTTGATCTATATCAGTCAGTATTTTTTGCAAATAAAATAGGATTAGAAAGAACCTACTAGGTAGAAACAAAAATCGTTTTAAGCCTACAATAAGGGTATGAGTGGTCTTGTGGTTTCACACGACCATACCCCATGAGGAGAGGCCCACACGGCAGGGCATATGGGTGAATTCAGACCCTGATGTGCTCTGGGAGAGAAATAGAGGGGCACATGGCCTGGCCGTATGAATTCACTTTTGAGCCTGCACCTGCACATACCTCTTTTTCTACTTTTGAGTAGGATGTAGGTACATCCGCCTACGATTTCTCCAAGTTTCGATCGCACCTCGACGACGTATACACCGAACAGCAGACGCAGAGGCAGCAATAGGAGGAGAAGAGCACTTATACACAGACGGAGTTTCAGGGCTTATGGGAGCACTTCCAATGGGCCGAGGAATTCTACGACGAGGCTCGTATTTATTTCTAGGAGGAGCCTGCATATCGCCAGGAGGTTCGGCAGCACATGCGTGCCTAGCAGGCTCAGTGGGACCGGGAGGAGGAGCACAGAGTAGTTGCTGCATCCTCCAGCTCTTAAATCGACCACATGTACATATGACATCAGCGGTAGAGCACCAGGTTTTCTCAGAAGCCCGATATGCCGAGACTATCGGACTTCCCACCTCGGCCACCGTATTAGAGGTATTGTTTCATATAAGTCTGGGGGGAAACTCCAAGCTTTGATATGTTTTGTTGCTAGCAGTACTTTCTTTCTTGATACTTGCATTTTAGTTTTAGTTTGCATTCATTTGTTCATGCATAGAGTATTCAGTTCAACACTTAGTTTTTGTTATCTTTAAGCTACCTTAGTAATATTTTTTTTAAGATCTCTTCATGAATTATTTTCGTAGGTAGCTTAACTTCATTTATCTCATGGTATTTTATTTTATTTGTTTTAATGAATGTTCTAGACTTGCACTGATTAGCTTTGTTTTTACACCTACACTTAACGAATATTCTGAAGGAGAGAATCCAGTACATACATAATTACGATTCATCCTAGTAGTCTAGAACTTTTGAATCCACAGGTGACTCTAGATTTAGCATTTTAGTTACTAGAGATACTCGGATTGTGTAAGCCCATTTGGAAAAATCAAAATCACCCGTGAGTATGAGAAGAACGAAGGGTCTATTAGCAAAAAAAATACAGTTGTCGCAGGTGGAAATGGTTAGGTGCCCATTTGAGACCGAGTTAGCTTATTGGGGAAACACTTACCAATTTCTCTCAATACTGAGCACACCTTTGAGACTTTGTGCTAGATCTAGGGAACGACCCTCGCTTAGGGCAGACTAGTGCCTAAAAGCTAGAAACCTTAGGAAAGCTATAAGATGATGACTTAACTTACCGTGGAACGATGTATCCTCTAAGAAGATTCGCTTAACACATGCACAAGAAGCTAACTTAGTGAATTTTTAGAACATCTCTATTTTACTTTGATTGAAAATACCACTTGATCAATCCAGTTAGCTTGCTAAGTATGGAACGATATTTCTTTTAAAATTTCATGGTATTGAGGTTTTCTTGAGGGCAAGCAAAGATTTAAGTCTAGGGGAATTGATTTGAGCAAAACATTTAGAATTTTAGGAGTAGTTTTTGCTCACATCTCGTTATATTTCATACTTGTTTCATGCATATTTCACTTTGTTTTACATGCATTCCCTATCTTTTAGTTCGAAGATCTACTTGTTGTACTTTTATATGCAGGACAACATTTTACAGGGAAAACGACAAGTTTTTGGAGCAAAATGAAGATATTTGGCAGGTGGAATGGAAGGGGACATGGCCTAGCCGTGTGAATCCACAAGGGCATGTCCAAACCATAGATTTGGCCACCCAGCGCCACACATGGCCTGGCCGTGTGAATCCACATGGTCATGCGGCACTGGATTATTTTGACGCGACTACGATTCTTTCGTGGCTTCGGGTAGGGCCAGCTTCAAGTCTATAAAAGTAAAGCCATGCCCAAACCCTAAGGGAGGAGGCACGACAGCTGGGACGACATACCGGTGACCTAAAAAGCATCGAAAACTCACAATGGGGAGGAAGGAGACGGCGAGAGGATCATAACCTACACTCCGACATCGAAGAGAGGGACCACGAGCACTATAATTTAATTTCCATTCATCTTTTGAATTGTAACGATTAATTCTAGTATGCCTTGTGTCCTTTCTTTTCCGTCTATGAAGTAAAATGTTCGATTTTTGGATTAGGGAGTAGCTTGTGTAACGTAGAACATGCTAGTCGAATGATAATTCTGTTTATGGATTTTTATTCGCAGTTTATGTTGGTTTGATTAGATGAAAATTTATATTTTGGTTTTCTATCTATTGTGCATAGCCGATACAAGGGGTAACGACACTTGTATCAAAGATTTAGGAGAACTAAGTAGGAACCTAGTGGTTGTCCTCATCTCCGGTAACCGTAGGTAGAAGAGTATTAAAGAGTAGGGAACAGGACACGTTCCAACTCTTTATAGGGATTGATTTGGCATCCTTGTACCGTCTATCCTATCTTAATGAAAGGGTCGACCTAGTTAGGTATAGGTAGTTCTCGGTAGAAGTGAAAGCTCATCAAGAAAGGGTATGATGTCCCTTCCACAAGACATTAATTAGAGAACTAGTCAACATTTAATTGATAGCATGTTCCATGTCACACAAGTGAAACTGAAGTCCTAGAATTCCTTTTTGAACCTCGAACCAACCTTCACTTTCTCCGTGTGACACCGTATTTGAGTTAGGATCACCGTCAACCTTGCAACCATAACATCCTTAGAATTTAACTCCGAACAATAACACCCACTGAATAATCAGTACTCGAATCTCAGTCTTTGTGGGATCGATAATCTGTTTATTACTTGACGACATCCATGCACTTGCGGGCATTGAGTGCGAGTACCACTTCAAGTCCTCGGTAGTTCCTGTCGTAAGATTTGAGGTCGCGTTCGCGTGCATCATTTTCTCCACTAGGATTTCCTCTTACCTAAGATTCAATCACTTTCCCTTGTCTAAGGTTCACTCCTCTAGGCCTTTTCCTTGCCTAAGGTTCACTCTCTTAGAGATTTTCTCTATCTAAGGTTCACTCCCCTAGTATTTTTCTTGCCTAAGGTTCACTCCCCTAGGACTTCCCCTTGCCTAAGGTTCACTCACTTCCCCTTGCCCAAGGTTCAATCCCCTAGGACTTTACCTTGCCTAAGATTCACTCTCTTAGGACTTGCTTAGAGTTCACTCCTTCAAGAATTTCCTTGTCTAAGGTTCACTCTCTTAGAACTTTTCCTTACCTAAGGTTCACTCCCCTAGGACTTCCCTTGCCTAAGGTTCACTCACTTTTTCTTGCCTAAGGTTCACTCTCCTAGGGCTTCCTCTTGGCTAAAGTTTACTGCTCTAAGACTTTTTCTTTCCTAAGG
This sequence comes from Wurfbainia villosa, assembly GCA_025175895.1. Taxonomy (NCBI): domain Eukaryota; kingdom Viridiplantae; phylum Streptophyta; class Magnoliopsida; order Zingiberales; family Zingiberaceae; genus Wurfbainia; species Wurfbainia villosa. The sequence goes on from CM046006.1 coordinate 42,822,332, forward strand.
TTCACTCTCCTAGAGTTTTCTTTGAAAACTAAATTACAAGTATTTAGTCAACATTGTGTTAGTGAAAGCCCTAGAGTCAATCATGTGATGATTGTTGTATGGACTTTATTGTATCATATTCCTATTTATAAAGGCATGGTTATTATATTTACTTGTATTGGTGTCAAATAACTAAGTATAATAACATCATTGAGTAGAAGGTTCTTATCTATATCAATGATTGGTTGAATCGATAATGAGATGATATAGAGAACACTACTCTTAATCATTCCTAGTCAAGTATTAACATTCAGGGACAATGTTAATGCGTAGAGACTAGCATGTAGGTCAACTTGATGACTTGATCTCACAAGTCATGGATATGAGATATCAAGTTGACACATGAGTATGCATTGGAGAATGTATACTGAATGAACCGCCATGAGAAAGTATTATGGATCATTATATGAGTGTCATATACTTTCTCATGTGACTATTAGTCCTTGGACCTGAAGTCACCATGGTTCCCTACATAAGGAGTTGCATACTTTGGCTTCGTCAAACGTCACCCGTAAATGGGTGGACTATAAAGGCAATTACTGGGTATATAACAAATTATGCGGAGAGATGTGAGCGATGTAGATGGGATCTATCCCTCCTATATGACGAGAGTGACATCGTTATTCTTGATAGAGTGAGATCACGAAGTACATGACAATGCCCAAATGAGTCAATATGAGATATTGAGCTCATTTGATTAGAGTGAGTCTACTTGGAGTTCAAGATATAGATTGTACTGAGGATGACACGGTCTATGCCTCAATTGGTTAATCTAGATGTCAAGGATAGAGGGGCATTGTCACATATTATGAGAGTCACAATTAGTAGTCACAAAGGTGATGTTGGATCTCAACATTCTTGTAACTTGGGTAGCAATGATGTGTTGCTAGATACTGCTCATTGCTTATGTTCCTAAATTGGTTTAGGAGCATTGCCAACATTACGAGAACCTATAGGGTCACACACAAAGGGCAATTAGATGGAGATTAGGTTCATATGATGAACCATGAGGATTAGGTTCATGCGATGAACTAAATTGGATTAAGAGTAATCCAAATTAGACTAATTGAGTTAGACTCAATTTGATTCAAATGTTGAATGAGTCTAATTTAGATTTGATTCATTGAGTCAATTTATATTAATGAATAGAGATTCATTAAATCAAATTGACTTAAATCAAGTGGTTAGATTTGATCAACCATGGGAGATAATAGGTCAAGTTTGACTTGACTTGAGAGGGAATATGAATGGTCAATTTTGACTTGACCAATTGTCATGTCATGGTGACTTCGCATAGGGGCTGGCCAATGATGATGTTCCACATCATCATGGACTTATCATGGGGTGCCACCTCATGAGGGAGACCAAGAGCCATTGGCTCTTGGAATTACATGCATGCATGTAACCCCCCAAAGAAGTGGTCGGCCACTTTAGGAGGAATAATAGTGTTAAGTTAATGTGATTAACTTCATCTTCTTCCTTGCTCTCCTTCTTGCTCTCTCCCACTCTTCCTTTGCTGAAACTTTCATGAGTGCTAGCACACTCTAGGTTGATTTTCTCCACCTATTTCTTGTGTGGATACCAATAGAGGAGTGTACACTTGACACTCTCGAGTTCCGACAAGCCATTTGGACGAGCAGGATAAGCGAAGGGCGTCGCATCAAGGGTAATGCTCTTCTCATGTAGATCTAAGGTATATCTAAGGTTTTAAACATGCACATGTAAATTTTGTTATACTTCGCATGGATCCGTGGCTGGGCTTCCGAGGTTTCCGCAACGCAAAAAGCAGTTTTTGCGGCTCGAAAGTCTAACAGTGGTATCAGAGTCACGTGCGAAGCATGTATGTGTTTTAATTTTTCTAGTTTTTGTACTAGATATAAAAATTACAGATATTTAATTTTCTATAAATTTCCTATTTTTATATATTTTTTGGTTAATTTTCTCGAAGAGTCGAAGCAACAAGTGTTGGGACACTTGTAGGCTTCAACCACCGAGAAAAACTCTCCGGAATGGCAAAATCTCGCTTTAGGTTTTTGGGACAGTGACTTAAGCCGATGTAAGATCAAGATGGGATACTCGTAAAGTTTATTTTGTGAGTAGGGGCGCTGCCCCTAACCCCGAAAGGGCCATTGTCCCGAGATCGCGCCCAGAAACTGCTTAGTGGGACCGTTACGGAGATGTGACTCATAAAATTGAAAAAAAAATAGGAAAAATTATAGAAATTTTTTGTAAAATACATAATTTAGAACCCCAATATGATTGGATGATAAATATGTTATAATTCATAATACGGCCTGCGTGCCGTTTTTGTGGTTGTGCATGTTGTATAGGGTATGCGACCTGCGCGTCGTGCCTCTTCTTTAAAAAATCCAGTTGTAAATAGTTTTAGACTCGAATGTAACTCGAGTTTCATGTTTGTAATGTACAAAATGGAGCGGTGAAAGGTCCACTAGTAGACGGAGTTACGAGGAGGGTGTCGACAACACATGGCGGTCAAAGGAGGCGCTTGGAGAAGTTGCTAACCCTAGGTTGACCGTCCGATCTTCTCATTGGCTTGAGAAGATCGTAGTAGGGCCATGACCTCATCACAATTTTATATATATATATATATATATATATATATATATATATATATATATATATATATATATATATATATATATATATATATATATATATATATATATATATATATATATATATATATATGTGATGCATGCTAGTATATTTTGCTTGTATGTATATGATGCATGCTAGTATGATGCTTGTATGTATGTGATGCATGCTAGTATAGGGTGATAAAGGCCTTGATGCGTATATGATACACATTCATGATTAGATTAGTTCCTAATCGAATCAACTCGAAAATGCCTACCAAGTCTTGATACCCATCACTACCTCGATCATTTGTAGTTGTTGAATCTGTCAAAGAAGAGCAACGCATATTATCTTGGTAGGGTGGCGGAGGGACAATCTTGGTCCCGCCTATCATGGTTTGGGTTAGAGTAAGCTCAATTAGATTGAGTAAAACTAGTTGACTCAATTAGATCGAGTAGAACTATAGGCATATTCCAACCGTTGGAAAGATAGGATAAGATTGCATTTACACTAAATCTTGGGCGATTTAGCCAAAGCTAACCCAAGGTCTTTTGTAAATGTGGGTCTTGATCCTATAAACAAGAGTTGTATAGAGATGTCATCGGTAATGTATTACCTACTGATCATACTAAGTCTTGGGCAATTTAGCCAAAGCTAACTCAAGGCGTAGTATAATGTGGATCTTGTCCCGCAAGAATTATAGCTAGTTTGTATGAATCTAGTAATGTGGTTTGACCACATCCATAACTCGATTCTACAAAAGTCCTATAATTCAGTGGGAGAAACATTTGATTAAAGGCCTAATTAAATTATAAATGGAATATGATATTAATTTTCTATATTATGTATGTTGTAGATTACCATGTCGACAAACACGAACACTCTCTCCCTGCGTTCTGTCCTTGAGAAGGACAAGCTCAATGGAGCAAATTTCTTGGATTGGTACAGGAACCTGAGAATTGTTCTCACCCAAGAAAGGAAACTGTACATCCTGGAGCAGCCCATTCCGGAGGAACCTCCTGCCACTGCCTCGCGAACTGACAAAGATGCTTACAAGAAGCATCAAGATAATGCATTAGATGTGTCATGTCTCATGCTCGCGACCATGAACTCTGAGCTTCATAAGAAACACGAGTTCATGAATGCTTATGATATGGTCGAACATCTTCATCAACTATATCAAGGACAAGCAAGGCACGAGAGATATGAGATCTCTAAGGCATTGTTTCAGTCCAAGATGCAAGATGGGACTCCCATAGGTCCATATGTACTCAAGATGATTGGGTACATAGAAAACCTACAGAGGTTGGAATTCCCACTTGGCCAAGAGCTGGCCACTGACTTGATCTTGCAATCTTTGCCACAAAGCTACAATCAATTTGTCATGAATTACAACATGAATGAAATTGATAAGCCACTGCCTGAGATGCTCAACATGTTGAGAACTGCTGAGCTCAACCTTAAGAAGGGAAAATCTGACTCCATTTTGATGGTGCAAAAGAAGAAAGGCAAGGGCAAGCCTAAAGGTAAGGGAAAGTCCCAAGCCAAGGGCAAAGGCAAGGAACTGAAACCGAAAGGAGGGGTGGCCAAAGAAGGGACTTGCTTCCACTTCAAGGAAGCTGGACACTGGAAGCGTAACTGCAAAACATACCTAGAAGATCTTAAGAAGAAGAGAAGTGAGACTTCTACTTCAGGTATAAATGTTATAGAAGTTAATCTATCTATTTCCTCATCATGGGTATTAGATACCGAATGTGCATCTCACATTTGTACCAATGTGCAGGCGCTGAGAAATAGCAGGGCATTGACAAAGGGCGAAGTGGACTTACAAGTAGGCAATGGAGCAAGAGTTGTTGCTGTTGCTGTAGGAACTTATGATCTCTCTCTTCCCTCTGGGCTTGTACTAAAACTAGATGAATGTTGTTATGTGCCTGCTTTGACTAAGAATATAATTTCGGTTTCTTGTTTGGACAAGAAAGGATTTACATTTATAATAAAGAACAAATGTTGTTCAGTTTATTTAAATGATATGTTCTATTGTAGTGCACCTCTAATGAACGGACTCTACTTTCTAGACTTAGAGATCCCCATCTATAACATAAGTACCAAAAGGTTCAAATCAAATGAGTTGAACCAAACCTATCTCTGGCATTGTCGCTTAGGTCACATAAATGAGAGTCGCTTATCTCAGCTCCATAAGGATGGGATACTGAACTCATTTGATTTTGAATCATATGAGACATGTGAGTCTTGCCTTTTAGGCAAGATGACCAAGACTCCCTTTAGTGGACACAGCGAGAGAGCAATAGATTTGTTAGGACTTATACATAGTGATGTATGTGGTCCTTTCAATGTTGCTGCTAGAGGTGGTTATAGGTACTTCATTACATTTACTGATGACTTTACTAGATATGGTTATGTGTATCTGATAACACATAGATCTGAATCCTTTGAAAAGTTCAAAGAATTCAAGAATGAAGTACAAAACCAACTTAGCAAGAGTATTAAGATACTTCGATCAGATCGAGATGGTGAATACCTTATCCATGAGTTTCGTGACTATCTAGCTGAGTGTGGGATTCTATCCCAACTCACTCCTCCTGGAACACCATAGTGGAATGGTGTATCCGAAAGGAGGAATCGTACCCTATTAGATATGGTACAATCTATGATAAGTCACACAGATCTTCCTATATCCTTTTGGGGATATGATCTAGACACAGCAGCCTTCACACTTAACTGTGTACCATCCAAGGCTGTGATAAAGACACCATATACGATATAGATAGAGAGAAATCCCAAGATGTCTTTCATGAGGATTTGGGGTTGTGAGGCTTACATTCGACGTCAAGTCTCAGACAAACTGGGACCCAAATTCGATAAGTGCTATTTTGTTGGATATCCCAAGGAGACGAAGGGATATTACTTCTACATTCCAGTCAGCACAAAGTGTTTGTAGCAAAGACTGGGGTATTTCTAGAAAGGAATTTTATTTCTAGAAAAACTAGTGGGAGTATGTTCGATCTTGAAGAAATTCAAGATAAGGACCATAGCACTGATACCTTGATGGAGGTTGAACAGGAACCACAAAGTGTTGTGGGTGATGAGATTGTTGCATAAAGAGTTGTGGAACAACCACCTGTTCAGGTAGACCTACCTCTTCGCAAGTCTGATAGGGTACGTCGTCAATCTGAGAGATACTCATTTCTCTTGTCTGACCATGATGACGTTATGCTCATTGAGAATGAGTCTACCTCCTATCAGGAAGCTGTGATGAGCCCAGATTCTGAGAAATAGCTAGAGGCCATGAGATCCGAGATGGAATCCATGTAATCTAACCAAGTATGGACTTTGGTTGATCCGCCTGAAGGCGTTAAACCCATTGGGTGTAAGTGGGTCTTTAAGAGAAAGATTGATATGGATGGTCATACACATACCTATAAGGGTCGATTGGTGGCTAAAGGTTTCAAGCAAATTCATGGTATTGACTATGATAAAATATTTTCTCCAGTGGCGATGTTTAAGTCCATTCGAATCATGCTTGCTATTGCAGCATACCACGATTATGAGATCTGACAGATGGATGTCAAAACCGCATTTCTGAATAGAAACTTGCTCGAGGATGTGTACATGACACAGCCTGAGGATTTTGTGGATCCATAACATACTGGAAAAGTATGCAAGCTGCAAAGGTATATTTATGGGCTAAAGCAAGCTTCTTAGAGCTGGAATCTTCGATTCGATGATGCGATCAAATAGTTTGGTTTCATCAAGAATGAAGATGAACCCTGTGTCTACAAGAGGGTTAATGGGAACACAGTTGTCTTCCTTGTATTGTATATGGATGACATAGTACTCATTGGGAATGACATCTCTTCGCTACAGTCTGTGAAGACTTGGCTAATGACGTGCTTCTCAATGAAGGACTTAGGTGAAGCAGCCTGTATTCTAGGCATCAAGATCTATAGAGATAGATCTAAGAGATTGGTTGGCCTAAGTTAGAGTACATATATTGACACAGTATTACTACGGTTTTCCATGCAGAATTCCAAGAAGGGACTTCTGCCGATGTCACATAGTGTGAGTCTTTCGAAGACTCAAAGTCCCTCTTCTAGAGAGGAGAGAGATCGCATGGATAAGATCCCTTATGCATCTGCTATATGATCTATCATGTACGCCATGTTGTGTACTCATCCTAATATCTCGTATGCTTTGAGCATGACGAGTAGATACCAGTCAGATCCAGGTGAGCGTCACTGGATAGCAGTCAAGAATATTCTTAAGTACTTGAGAAGGACTAAAGAATATTTCTTGATATTTGGAGGCGATGAGGAGCTAGCTGTAAAGGGTTACAGCGATGTCAGCTTTCAAACTGACCAGGATGATTATAGATCACAGTCAGGATTCGTGTTTTGCTTGAATGGTGGCGCTGTGAGCTGGAAGAGTTCGAAGCAGGACACAGTTGCTGATTCTACAACAGAGGTCGAGTATATTGCTGCATCAGAGGCAGCAAAGGAGGTTGTTTGGATCCACAAGTTCATTACTGAGCTTCGGGTGGTTCCTAGCATAGCAAATCCTATAGATCTCTATTGTGACAACAATGGAGCGATTGTGCAGGATAAAGAACCTCGCTCACACCAGCGGAGCAAACACATACTACGGCGCTTCCATCTCATTCGAGAGATTATCGATAGAGGAGATTTGAAGATTTGCAGAGTACCCATAGAGGCTAACATCGCAGATCCCTTGACCAAGGCTTTGGCACAGAAAAAGCATGAAGGTCACACTAGGTCATTGGGTATTAGATACTACGATGATTGGCACTAGTGCTAGTGGGAGATTGTTAGTGAAAGCCCTAGAGCCAATCATGTGATGATTGTTGTATGGACTTTATTGTATCATATTCCTATTTATAAAGGCATGGTTATTATATTTACTTGTATTGGTGTCAAATAACTAAGTATAATAACGTCCTTGAGTAGAAGGTTCTTATCTATATCAATCGATTGGTTGAATCGATAATGAGATGATATAGAGAACACTACTCTTAATCATTCCTAGTCAAGTATTAACATTTAGGGACAATGTTAATGCGTAGAGACTAGCATGTAGGTCAACTCGATGACTTGATCTAACAAGTCATGGATATGAGATATCAAGTTGACACATGGGTATGCATTGGAGAATTTATACTGAATGACCCACCATGAGAAAGTATCATGGATCATTATATGAGTGTCATATACTTTCTCATGTGACTATTAGTATGACTATTAGTCCTTGGACCTGAAGTCACCATGGTTCCCTACATAAGGAGTTGCATACTTTGGCTTCGTCAAACGTCACCCAAAAATGGGTGGACTATAAAGGCGATTACTGGGTATGTAACAAATTATGCGGAGGGATGTGAGTGATGTAGATGGGATCTATCCCTCCTATATGATGGGAGTGACATTGTTATTCTTGATAGAGTGAGACCACGAAGTGCATGGTCATATCCAAATGAGTCAATATGAGATATTTAGCTCATTTGATTAGAGTGAGTCTACTTGGAGTTCAAGATATAGATTGTACCGAGAATGACACGGTCTATGCCTCAATTGATCAATCTAGATGTCAAGGATAGAGGGATATTGTCACATATTGTGAGAGTCACAATTAGTAGTCACAAAGGTAATATTGGATCTCAACATTCTTGTAACTTGGGTAGCAATGATGTGTTGCTAGATACCGCTCATTGCTTATGTTCTTAAATTGGTTTAGGAGCATTGCCAACATTACAAGAACCTATAGGGTTGCACACAAAGGGCAATTAGATGGAGATTAGGTTCATATGATGAACCATGAGGATTAGGTTCATGGGATGAACCAAATTGGATTAAGAGTAATCCAAATTAGACTAATTGAGTTAGACTCAATTTGATAATTTATATTAATGAATAGAGATACATTAAATCAAATTGACTTGAATCAAGTGGTTAAATTTGATCAACCATGGAAGATAATAGGTCAAGTTTGACTTGACTTGAGAGGGAATATGAATGGTCAATTTTGACTTGACCAATTGCCATGTCATGGTGACTTGGAATATGGGCCGACCAATGATGATGTTCCACATCATCATGGACTTATCATGGGGTGCCACCTCATGAGGGAGACCAAGAGTCATTGGCTCTTGGAGTTACATGCATGCATGTAACCCCCCAAAGAAGTGGTCGGCCACTTTAGGAGGAATAATAGTGTGAAGTTAGTGTGATTAACTTCATCTTCTTCCTTGCTCTCCTGCTTGCTCTCTCCCAATCCTCCTTGGTCGAAACTTCCATGATTGCTAGAACACTCTAGGTTGATTTTCTCCACCTATTACTTGTGTGGATACCAATAGAGGAGTGTACACTTGACACCCTCGAGTTCCGGCAAGCCATTTGGACGAGCGGGATAAGCGAAGGGCGTCACATCAAGGGTAATGCTCTTCTCATGTAGATCTAAGGTTTTAAACATGTACATGTAAATTTTGTTATACTTCACACGGATCCGTGGCCGGGCTTCCGAGGTTTCCGCAACGCAAAAAACGGTTTTTGCGACTCGGAAAGTCTAACACATTGTTGACCAATTTGGACCATATCTTGGTCAACTTTAACTAGTCAATCAAACCTAGAAGATCAATTGTATCATCAATAATATCTCCACTAACCATCTTGAACAAATATATTGTGTAAATATTAAAATCCTTGGAGGTCGATTGCACTAACAGAGTCTTATATTAAATTCGACTACATAGGCTGAATATAATTGGAAATGCACTAGCTATTGCCAAGCTTCACTAAAGAGAAACTCTAGTGTGATACCATGGCATGATATTAACTGTTAATTCTTGATGGAAGGAGAAGACACAATTTTGACTAGTTTCTTCGCAAACACCATCAATAAGGGAGGTTGACTCTCAATAAGAAGATGAAAGCTATATTATCCCCTTAAGCTCTTAGCCTATTTTCATTTACCACTTAATTGATGTTAAAACACCATCCCCCAAAGTGAAATAAATATTAAAATAGACACCCATGTGACAATTGCCAAGCACCAATTGCAAATAATGGACAATAAACCCCTTCGCAATCCAATAGAGGGCTTTGAAAATTATCATTCTAGAAGAAGTGGATAAGTTTGTTGAAGATAAATTTCATCCATGCATGAAATCCAATTTCCTAACTTGACTAACCAATGTGTGATTTTAAGGAAACCCAATAGGAAGTAGTAGATGTAAATAAATTTCCAAGGTATAACAAAAGGTCTACTGCTCTCTACTTTGGATTGACTATAGTTTTGTACAAACTATATTGAGTTTTTTTTTGGACACCTTTGGTTATACATTGGACGGCAAAGGAGGATGAACCTCCACTTTTTCGAAACTAAGGTATATTTTGCTATCAAAAAATTTATTCAATAATTGTAGTTTTAACTTAGCAAATGATCAGTAAGTTTTTTGGCATTCTCATGAGAAAAAATGGAAGCCCACATTGATGACATAGTAGTGAAAAGCAAAAGAAGGGAAGACCAAGGCTTAGATATGGAAAAAATGAATGAAAAATACGGGGTAAAAATGGGGGTGAATGGGGGCTCTCATATGGAGGAGTTTTTGTCCTACATTAATAGTTGAGAGGCATATTAGTTGATTTATATTGAATCACAATATCTATGGTTGTGAATGTGTATGGATAAGAGACTCTCTCTCATGTATGCATCCACAGGGAAGGTGCAAATTTAGGATTCGGATTGCACTAAATCCGAGTAACTCATATGTCAATGTGACCTACGTGCATCGAATGTTGAACTAGTCAAGCTGACCATTGATTGTTGATTATCGACATTATGACCTGAGCAGCTGAATGCATTATATTGAATGGTCATTACTTGGTCATTCAATGTACTTGAGGATCAGATTCTTATATATGGAGGTTATAACCTCGGGCAGAAGAGAAACAATACAAATGAGGTCTCCATCCAACTTTTCTCTCTCGCATTCATTCTTTTCCTCCCTACTAAGTAACCCATTCAACATCTCTTCTATGATAATATTTGGGTGCATACTTAATTCACAGCTACAACTCATACTTGGTTATATATACGGTTCTACTATTGTATCTTAGAAAATAGATGTCCATTATAACTTTGAATCACCGCATGAAGGGAACAATTTATTTTAAGTAAATTATGTTAAACATAGACCTCGACATCTCTTTCCACTCGGCCACTCGACGACTTAACCTTCAGCTTCACTTCCCAATCACTCAAAGTAAGGACTCAGATTCTTCTCAATCACCCTAGCACTTAGCTTGACACTTAGTCAACTTAAGTGCTTAACACTTGACCAGCTAAGTCACTCAGCTAGCTTGGGTACTCATCCAACTCAACCACTCATGCAACTCAACACTCAGTAGCTCAACCACTCAACCAAGAAGGTCATCATCTTAATAGATAAATCTAGATTTATTTTGTGATATGTTGAGATGACCACAGAAATAGTTGAGATGAAGGCTGAACAAGCTACTCAATAGATGGTCCCCTCTACCCTGATAGGGAATGCCCCAATTAATCATGGGAAAAGCTAGAGAAGTTCATTGGGTAGAACTTTGAGCGATGACAACAGAAGATGTTCTTCTACTTGACCATGTTGAACTTAACCCAGTTCTTGACAAAGGAACGTCCCAAGATACCTGAGGATGTGAGTGATGACCAAACCATGACTGCAGTAGAAGCATGAACCACTCAGAGTTCCTATGCAAAATCTATATCCTCAACTACCTAGCCAAATCATTATATAATGTGTATTGCATGAAAAGAACGACTAAAGAACTATGAGAGTCCCTAGACAAGAAATACAAGATGGAAAATACAAGGGCCAACAAAATGCATTATCAGTTGATTCCTAGACTATAAGATGGTTGACTCTAAGATGGTGATCAGGCAAGTCTAGGAGTTTCAGGTAATTCTACATGAGATTAACTTAGAAGGCATGATTTTAATGATACCTTCTAGTTAGCTATAATCTTTGAGAATCTACCTCTTGGTTAAAATGATTTTAAGAACTACCTGAGCAAAAAGAGATGAACATTGAGGAGCTCATTGTTCAACTCCATATCAAGAAAGATAACAAGAGTTATGATAAGCGATCATTCACTCAAGCACCTATTAAAGCCAACATGATTGAGTACAATGAAAACTCGAAATGGAAGAAACCCAACTTTTCTAAGGTGGGACCCAAAGGAGGCATTATCAAAAAGAAATTCTCTGGGAGATGCTTCAACTGTAATTGAGTCGGTCACAAATCTTTGGACTGTAAGAAGTTAAAGATATAACAACCCCCCCTCCCCCTAGTCTTTCTCTCTACTAGGGGAGATGTCACTACTTTACTTTTTTTACTTTCCTTATCTTACTCTGATACCAACTGTACCACCCCTCCCATAAGGGAGAGATCGTTACATATTTTGTACTTTCTACTCTTACTCTGATGCTATACTTTAATCATCACACCATGTTACTATCATTCTTTAATTCATGCAATATACTAATGCAATTTGCTAATAACTAAAATGATCATAAAGACTTTGACATCACTTAAACAATAACCATTTCAAGATCTTCACATAACATGCAAGTATTAAGACTAACCCAACATGACTCTAGCATTCTTTAGTCTCAACCATAAGCAATCCAGTTGAACTTCAACAATATCTAAAAGAGCAATTAGAAACTTAAAATCCGGTTTATACATCTGCACTTAGGATCTTTTACTTCCACTGTTCCATCGCCACACACTCCAAGCACTTCATCCTCTATGCCACCTTACTGAAGCTTTTCCTTATCTTTATCTGCAATATAAGGAAATGCAAACTGTAAGCGATAACGCTTAGTAAGTACTTTCTATGCTCACAAAAATATGCAACGTATGAAATCATGCAACTAGTTCTCTTACCCTTGATACATTGATACACATGCAAACATAACTAGAAATCATAACTCTGAATACATGTCTCTTGAATAAACCATGCTCTTGAATATTTTAAAACTTGTAAACAGTGTATCTGAAATGGAATGCTTAACTTTGAAAACTTTTACTTATACTTATACTTATATTTATACTGATACTTATACTGATACTTCAAATTAATAATCATCCTGAATATGGGCCCGACATAGTACCAATGTCTACCTTCCTAATAGGCTGGGGTGGCCAACCACCGAACCTACTAGGGTAATTGAAACTGAGGGCCTTGGGCCGTGGGTGAAACTGATGCCCGGTACATGCCCTTTCAAAAGTAAAATACTTCCTTTATACTTATATTTTTATACATACTGAAAGAATGCTCTTAATCCCCTAAATCATGAATGGGGAGCACCATAAAGATCATTATGCTCTTAACCCCCAAAACTGAAATGGGGAGCATACTAAAGATCGTTGTGCTCTTAATCCCCAATTCGAACGGGGAGAATCTTTAAATATTCTTTATAAAGAAAATATTTTTACATCTTACTCTACATCATGCATATAATTGTAAGCTACAACTCATCTACAACATGCATAATCATAAATTACATTCTTATCATGGATCTAAACATGATATTGAATCAAACATGACATAACGGGTAAAATCATGTAACTAAAAACACCATGCATAATTGGCTCATATACATGCATATAAATTGCTCAACCATTTAACTGGAAATAACATGCACATAAAAACATATCAATGACATACGATAACTACTTATACTGCAGGTGAGCAACACTTATATCCTACACTTTTTCACCAATTTATACCGTTAGATTTCGTAAAGAGAAGACCTCCTACGTGTTCCTTTGCTTTAGTGTGATCCTCTACCAATTCCTTGAGGAGATCCCTCTTGAAAATCCCCTCTTGAATTATTCCACGGTGGTGAAATTGTAGAGGCTCTTTTTTTTTTGCTTGGTGGAGAAAAGTAATTGGAGTTGGAGGTGGCTTGCACCGTGGAGGAAAAATCAAGGGGAGAATCAATCACGTTCTGGAAAAAAATATTTCTTGAAGAAAACTCAACGAAAGGCTACTCCTTTCTTTGATTCGGCAGGGGAAGAACGAGATAGAGATGAGAGCAATTCTACGGGTGAGAAAAAAAATATGAAAGAGAGGAAGATGAGGTGAGTAGGTTGTTCGGCGGGGAAGAAAAATCCAAAGAGAAGACAATCTTCTTCCTTGCTTCGGTGGTTGGAACACGAGAGATCGAGAGAGAGGGATGAGAGGACGAAGGGTCAGCGGCTGGGAAGGTTTCAACGTGAGAAAATGAGAGAGATCTAAAGTCGACGGCTGGAGAAAATGGAAGGGGAAGAGGAAGAGTTTGTCGACGTTTGGTGGTCATGGCACAGAAGAAACTACTAAGAGATATAGAAGAGGAAGAGGCGTCGAACGGCTTCAGCGGTTAGAGAGAAGAGGTGTGGGTGGGTTCGGTGCAGGAAGTTTAGGGAAAGGAAAATAAATATAAACTAGGATTTTCCTTAACTTAATTACCCCTTTAAATGATTAGCCAAATTAACCAACTTCTTCCTTTTTCCTGCCTATAGATATATTCTGTTATATCCTACTCATTGGTAATCTTATGACTTAGTGGTACGAAGCCTATTCCCCAACACTAAAGGTTCATGGTTCGAACGCCGGCTAATGAACTATTTATTCGAACTTTTATTTTATTCCTATTCTTATTTCTATTTTTCTATAAATAAAAGTATAAGAATTAAAATTTGGGCTGTTACAATCCCTTATACCTTATAAAAGTTTCGTCCTCAAAACTTAGAATAGCTCTGGATACTTTTGCTTCATGTCATCCTCACGTTCCCAGGTTGCTTCTTCAAATCTTTGACTTTTCCATAAGACTTTTACTAACGGTACTTCTTTATTTCTTAGTTTCTTGACTGCTCGATCTATTATCTGAATAGGTCGACTTTCATAACTTAGATCTATCTGAATCTGTACCGTCTATGGCTCAATCACTTGGTTTGTATCTGGGACGTACTTCTTAAGCAATGAAACATGAAATATATTGTGGATAGCTGACATCTTCTGTGGTGACTCTAGCTCATAAGCTACTTTATCAACTCTCTTGGTGATCAGGTAAGGGCCTACATATCTGGGACTTAACTTGCCTTTCTTCCCAAACCTCATTACCCCTTTCATAGGAGCTACCTTAATGAACATTGAATCCCCGACTTTGAACTCTAGGGGTCTACGTCAGAGATCGGCGTAACTCTTCTGCCGACTCTGGGCAGTCTCTATCCTTTGGCGTATGTTCTTTATAGCTTTGGTGGTGTCATCTATAAAATCATTCTTGAGTCCCATTTCTTTCTTCTCGCCACCCTTATACCAACAGATAGGTGATCTGCATCTCCTTCCATACAAGGCTTCGTAAGGTGCCATTCTAATTGTGGTTTGATAACTATTATTATAGGCAAACTCTGCCAAACACAAATATTTGCGCCAGCTTCCTGTTGGTAATTGCTTCGGAGGCTCATTGGCTCCCATGTCCCCGGATTAAAATTTTTACTAATGAAAAAACTAATCCGGATGGGATGAGTTTCCTTAGCACCACCATTTCATCGTCGTGCTAACAACTTGAGCGATCGCTTGAACAAACTAGTTGTTCAAGCAACACAACTCTTCTAGTTGGTTAGCTGCGGAAGAGACGACGGACGGATCACCGGTTTTTGTGTTTGTCTTCGGGGTCCATGATTATACAAAATACATACAAATGCAAACTAGTATAATCAACACATAAAGAACATGTTAAGATCAGAAAAATAAAGTTGTAAAACTTTTATACCTCTTGATCTTCTACCGTATGTCCTATCCTCCTCGTGGACGTCGTGTGGGCGAAGATCCTCCACGAGTAGAAGCCTTCTAGGTCACGTTCTTCCCTTCCTTGCTCGCTCCGAACAAAGAGAAGAACCAAACAAAACTCCTTCTCCTTTCTAGAACCGGCTACCAAGCCAAGGAGCTTGATATAACCGCCGGCCAAGGAGTAGATGGTTGAGCATCGGCCAACCTTTGTAACAATGTTGTCGCCGGCCACCAGGGAATGGGAGAAGCGCCGGCCACCAATGGATTGGAGAACCGCCGGCCACCAAGGAGAAAAGGAGGAGGAAGAGGGCTGGCCAAAGCAAGGAGGAAGATGGAGTGAGCGCCAACCACCAAGGAGAAAAGGAGGAAACCCTAATCTCCTTCCTTGTTGCCGCCCAAACCACAAACCAAACCCTAGCCGCCTAAACTCTTGAGAGGCAAAACCCTAATCCAAAAAACCATTCTTGCCGCCCAAGCCTTAGCCCTCTATTTATAGAATTGGGCTTAAGCCTCCTTTAATCTCCACCGTCGGATCTAGGGATTTAATCTCCACCATCGGATCTAGGGTTTTATCCCAACCGTCGGATCTAGGGTTTCATCCCAATCGTCGAATCTAGGGATTTAATCCCAACCGTCGGATCTAGGGATTTAATCTCAACCGTCGGTTCTAGGGTTTCATCCCAACCGTCGGATCTAGAGATTTAATCTCAACTGTCGGTTCTAGGGATTTAATCTCAACCGTTGGTTTTAGAGTTTTGTTTTACATCCTTGGATCTAGACTTCTTGAGGATTATATTAGGCTACGATAGGGACCATGAGGAGGAGTTGGATCTTGGCCACCCGATGGATCGGAACCACACAAACTTAATCCATCAATGATGTTCCATTCCACTAGAGGATCATCATTGAACAACCTCACCAACCCCCATAAATTAATATGGGCTCCATATATTATTTGTACATCCATCTCCCCGTGTTTAAGATATCGAATGTCCGTTAATTAATTGATTTACTGACCATCAATCAATTAACATCTAACTCCTCGAGTAGTACCACTCAACCTTATCATCATGTTGACTAAGTCAACCAGCTGGGTTTACATGATGAACCTTATGAGCTCCTCAAGGGGACATCATCAACCTAATATATAGGACACAGTTTCCTCCTATAATCAACGGCACACCATGTAAATAATATTATTTCCCAACTTACCGGGCATATTGATTTAATCCATCTAAATCTCACCCTATGGTAAATCAAAGAAATAAATACTAAGTACATGTGCCCATTATTATATCGGGATTAAGAGCATGTACAACATAATATCCGAGGTCCGATTCAATTATGTAGTCAGCAATAAATTGAATCACCTCTATGTCGGTCCTGCTCAATACACCTAAGTGTACTAGTGTAACTCTATGTTCAAGACAAAACAATACCAAGCTACACTACAACCATGCCAATGGTTTGTCCAAAACCATCTTGGTTGTGAGCCTCTACTTATATTCTACAAGGGACTGATAACATGATCTTCTGTGTCACACCAAGCACCATGTTATCTACAATGTAAAATATTAGACAATATGCACACATATAATAAATATAAAGTGTAAACAATGATCATGTGATTCTTATTTCAAAATAAAAATGTTCATACAAAAAGAGCTAGGCTTTCAGTATACATTCCAACAATCTCCCACTTATACTAAAAGACTATGCTGTCATCATACTGCCATACATCTAATCCCCATGTCCTCCACATGCCTATCAAACGCTTTCGCTGGAAGGGCCTTAGTGAATGGATCCGCCAGGTTATCCTCTGATGCAATCTTGGCGACAACTACTTCTCCTCGCTTTACGATCTCTCGTATCAGGTGGTACTTGTGCTCTATGTGTTTACTTGCCTTATGGGCTCGTGGTTCCTTCGAGTTTGCAACTGCACCACTGTTATTACAATAAATTGTGCTAGATCTGGGCAAACCAGAAATCACATCCAAGTCCATCAAGAAGTTCCTGAGCCATACAACTTCCTTGGCTGCCTCAGAGGCTGTCATATACTCAGCTTCCATGGTAGAGTCCGCCACGCATTTCTGCTTGACACTCCTCCATACTATGGCTCCACCTCCAAAAGAAAACACAAACCCCGAGGTAGACTTACTATTGTCTCTATCTGATTGGAAATCCGAATCCGTGTAACCCACAGGGACTAATTGATCTGCCCGGTAAACCAGCATATAATCCCTAGTCCTTCTCAGGTACTTCAATATATGCTTTACCGCAGTCCAATGTCCCTGTCCAGGATTACTCTGATATCTGCTAACCATGCCCATGGTAAAGCAGATATCTGGTCTCGTACATAGCATAGCATACATGAGGCTTCCTACTGCCGAAGCATAAGGAACTGCCTTCATCTCCTCTATCTCCTTTGATGTTTTGGAACACATCTCTTTAGATAAAAGAACTCCATGCCTAAAAGGTAGAAAATCTTTCTTGGAGTTCTACATGCTAAAACGAGCAAGGATAGTGTCAATGTATGAAGCTTGAGATAAGCACAACATCCTTTTCTTGCGATCCCTTATTACTTTGATCCCAAGAATGTGTCCCACTTCTCCCAAGTCCTTCATGTCAAACTGTTTGGATAACCATACCCTTACATCTGATAACACTCTAATATTGTTGCCAACTAACAAAATGTCATCTACGTATAGTACAAGAAATACCACTACGTTTCCATCACATCTCTTGTATACACAAGGCTCATCCGGACTTTGAATAAATCCATATGACTGGATTACCTCATCAAAGCGGATGTTCCAAGATCTAGAAGCTTGCTTCAATCCATAAATGGACCGATTAAGCTTACATACAAGATGCTCTTTGCCTTTAGCAATGAATCCCTCTGCCGCATAGATGTTCTCCTCAAGACTTCGCTAAGGAAAGTGTCTTGACATCCATCCGCCAAATCTCATAATCCATATGAGCAAATATAGATAAGAGAATCTGAATAGACTTAAGATAGCTAATGGCAAAAAGGTCTCCTCATAATCGATACCCTCTTTCCGAGTATACCCTTTCGCAACAAGCCTAGCTTTGAAGGTCTCAACCTTCCCGCCTACTCCTCTTCTCTCTTGTAGATCCACTTGCATCCAATGGCTTTTATACCATCGGGTGGCTCTACTAGCTCCTGACCTAATTAGAATCCATAGATTCTATCTCAATTCATCGCTTTTTGCCAAGATATCGATCTCTATCTTGGAGTGCCTCGTCATATGTCCAGGATCAGTTCATGTTCACTGTGACTAAGTCCAAGACTCTCCCAAGAACATGAATCTCTCGGGTTGTCTAACAACCCTCCCACTACGACGAGGTGCCTCGTGTATGCTCATGACACGCTGTGCTGACTTGTGGTATGTCCTCTTGTACCGGGTACTAAAGTCTGACTTCGCCAACTCCTCAAGAACAATCCTACTGTGGGCTTGTGGTTCATCACACATACTCCTCCTCTAGAAATCTGCATTCGTACTCACGATCACCTTCTCGATCTCTAGGACTATAGAACAAACCACCCTTCGCTCCTTAGGGTAGCCAACAAACAAGTGTACTTACACGAGATTCCAACTTACCAAAGATCTCCCTTCAAAGACATGTGCCGGACTACCCCAAATCCGAATATGTCTTAGACTAGGCTTTCGCCCACCACAACTCAGGGAGTAGAGGGTACCGACTTAGATGGAACCAAGTTCGAGTAATGTGTCCGCTTTCCAGAGCAAACCCCTAACGAATCAAGTAACTCGAATAACTCATCATCGATCCGACCATCTCCATAAGAGTCCTATTCTTCGCCTCCGCCACACCATTCTCACGGGTGTGCGTGACAATTGGGATTGAATCCCAGCCTCTGATAAGTAACTCCTAAACTCTCCCAAGAGGTACTCGCCACCACGATCAGATCGTAGTGTCTTGATACTTTTACCTTGATGGTTCCCACATCAGCCTTGAATTCTTTGAACCTATCAAAGCATTCAGACTTGCGGCGCATCAAGTAAATGTATCCATATCTTGAATAATCGTCTATAAAAGAGACAAAATATTCAAAACCACCTCTTGCCTGGATAGACATAGGACCACACAAATCAGAATGAACCAATTCTAACACATCTTTAGCTCTATACCCCTTGGCCTTGAAAGGCCTCTTGGTCATTTTACCTTCCAAGCAAGATTCGCAGGTTGGGAGATCCTCCACTACTAATGAACCCAAAGGTCCATCAGCTATCAACCTTTGAATTCTCGCCGTGTTAATATGACCAAGCCTTAGATGCCAAAGATATGTCTGGTTTATTTTCGAAGGTTCTTTTCTCTTATTAGACTTAGAAGATGAGTTATTTACTTCTATATGCATCGTGGGAGTTTTCGGTTCAAGAGTATACAAATTGCCAACCAATGTACCAGAACAAATAATCTCCCTATTCCTTTTTATAACCACTTTGTCATTAAAAGAAACAGAATATCCATCCATAAACAATTTAGAAACTGAAATTAAATTCTTTCTAAAAGTAGGTACATAAAGACAATTTCTCAAAACCAAAACTTTATTCCTATTAAAAGATAAATAAACGTCTCCCACTGCAATAGCCGCCACCTTTGAAGCATTGCCCATGAAGACGGTAATCTCTCCCTCAGCTAGTCGTCGGGTTTCTTGGAACCCCTGCAAAGTATTGCAGACATGATCAGTGGCTCCTGTATCTACACACCAGGCACTGGTAGATAACACCGCTAAACATGTTTCAACAACTAAACAAGAAGATATACCTTTGTTCTTTCGGCGAGGACAGTCCGCCTTCCAATGTCCAGTCTGCTTGCAAGTGAAGCACTTGCCTTTCGACTTCTTCACTCCTGCCTGAGGTCCCACTGCCACTTTCTTTTCTCCACCTTGCTTCTTCTTCTTCTTACCTTTCGGTTTAGAAGAAGAAACCTTCTGAGCAACCATGGCTTGAGCGCTTTGACGAAAAAGCCCCTCTGTCGCCTGGAGTTCTGTCAAAAGCTCCGCCAACGAATACAACCTTTTGTTCATGTTGTAGTTGAGGCGGAACTGCTCAAAACTCCTAGGCAGAGATTGGAGAATGATATCGACTTGGGTTTCCCCATCGATCTCAGCTCCGAGGACTTCCATCTCATTAAGATGAGCCATCATCTTGAGAACATGATCCCTAACGGGTGTTCCCTCGACCATGGTGGTCGTCATCAAGTTTCTCATAGCCTCCTGTCTAGCCGCCCTACTCTGATGTCCAAAAAGTTCCTTGAGATTGAACATCATGTCATAAGCTGTGGCCATGGTTTGATGCTGATGTTGCAGCACATTTGACATAGATGCCAAAATGTAACACCACGCCATCTCATCTGCCTTGATCCATTTCTTATAACTTTCTTTCTCCTTTTCATCAGAGTCATTGGTGGGCTTAGGAGGACAGACCTCGAAGAGTACAAATTTGTACTCCTCTACAGTTAAGACAATATCCAAGTTTCTTTTCCAATCAATATAGTTTGTTCCAGTAAGTTTATTTTCTTTTAATATCACAGCAAGTGGGTTGAAAGCCATTTGAAAAACCTAAGAATCACAATGATCAAAATATTAGATTTCAAATATTATTGATTCCTCAAAACAATAAAATTCCGAAATCAACCAACACCTCAAAACACCGAGAATATCGCATGCCACGATAGTGTGGACGTATACGAATTCTACATTTGTAAGAGGAGATTTTACCCATTAATTTTATTATCTTGTCAACTTTACTTTTTGACAAATAAAATTAATAGTTGGTTCCTCTTTGGCCCTACAAATAAAAGCAGTGACTCCGATGGGGAGGATACTTTTTATTTGCATCTAAGTGTGCACCATTACACGATATTAAGGGAATTATTTCGGATTATGTGCCTTACCGATGGGGAAGTACACACGCTCCTAAATAATTTCCTATAACCATTATTTGACCTAGTGATCTACAAACAAACCCATCCGATGGGGAGGAAGGCACTCAGAGCCAACGCGCAAGTTTGTTGCATCACACATCAAATTGTAATGGAGGCCGCGGGAATTAATTAAAATGTCCCTCTCCCACTTAGTAAATTGACAATGAGGAATTTTCAAGCATACACAACATGCATATAAAACAAATCAGCAATAAATATGGAAAAAATAGAATTTTCCCAACTATTATGGCGTTGTTCTCCAATACGCATCCCGTCGTGTCGCCACCTCGTCCGCTCCATCTTTTCCCGTGCGCAAGTCACCAAAGAGATCCGAGCCGAGATAAACTATTTTAATTTACATCCATCGATCCTATACTCCATGGAGTGTACAAATAATCTAGATCGAAAGTAAACTAAAATGAGTGGCTAAACAATGTCGTATTTAATTACAAAAATTAAATACTAATCTAGCCTCGTCAACCCCGAGGATTCAAATAATATACATACAATAACACACAAAACAATCACATACACACAAATAGCCATAATAGTCGGATCTTATGCATGCAACCAAAAAGTTAGCCTACGCACATCCTACTATTATCCGGCATACTCAATATATGATATGTGCATGAAAGTAACCGAATCCAAAACACACAAAACCGGAAACCGTGGCTCTGATACCACTTGTTGGTAATTGCTTCGGAGGCTCATTGGCTCCCATGTCCCCGGATTAAAATTTTCACTAATGAAAAAACTAATCCGGATGGGATGAGTTTCCTTAGCACAACCATTTCATCGTCGTGCTAACAACTTGAGCGATCGCTTGAACAAACTAGTTGTTCAAGCAACACAACTCTTCTAGTTGGTTAGCCGCGGAAGAGACGACGGACGGATCGCCGGTTTTTGTGTTTGTCTTCGGGGTCCATGATTATACAAAATACATACAAATGCAAACTAGTATAATCAACACATAAAGAACATGTTAAGATCAGAAAAATAAAGTTGTAAAACTTTTATACCTCTTGATCTTCTACCGTATGTCCTATCCTCCTCGTGGACGTCGTGTGGGCAAAGATCCTCCACGAGTAGAAGCCTTCTAGGTCACGTTCTTCCCTTCCTTGCTCGCTCCGAACAAAGAGAAGAACCAAACAAAACTTCTTCTCCTTTCTAGAACCGGCTACCAAGCCAAGGAGCTTGATATAACCGCCGGCCAAGGAGTAGATGGTTGAGCGTTGGCCAACCTTTGTAACAATGTTGCCGCCGACCACCAAGGAATGGGAGAAGCGTCGACCACCAATGGATTGGAGAACCGCCGGCCACCAAGGAGAAAAGGAGGAGGAAGAGGGCCGGCCAAAGCAAGGAGGAAGATGGAGTGAGCGCCGACCACCAAGGAGAAAAGGAGGAAACCCTAATCTCCTTCCTTGTTCCCGCCCAAACCACAAACCAAACCCTAGCCGCCTAAACTCTTGAGAGGCAAAACCCTAATCCAAAAAACCATTCTTGCCGCCCAAGCCTTAGCCCTCTATTTATAGAATTGGGCTTAAGCCTCCTTTAATCTCCACCGTCGGATCTAGGGATTTAATCTCCACCGTCGGATCAAGGGTTTTATCCCAACCGTCGGATTTAGGGTTTCATCCCAACCGTCGGATCTAGAGATTTAATCCCAACCATCGGATCTAGGGATTTAATATCAACCGTCGGTTCTAGGGTTTCATCCCAACCGTCGGATCTAGAGATTTAATCTCAACCGTCGGTTCTAGGGATTTAATCCCAACCGTTGGTTTTAGAGTTTTGTTTTACATCCTTGGATCTAGACTTCTTGAGGATTATATTAGGCTATGATAGGAACCATGAGGAGGAGTTGGATCTTGGCCACCCGATGGATCGGAACCACACAAACTTGATCCATCAATGATGTTCCATTCCACTAGAGGATCATCATTGAACTACCTCACCAACCCCCATAAATTAATATGGACTCCATATATTATTTGTACATCCATCTCCCCGTGTTTAAGATATCAAATGTCCGTTAATTAATTGATTTACTCACCATCAATCAATTAACATCTAACTCCTCGAGTAGTACCACTCAACCTTATCATCATGTTGACTAAGTCAACCAGCTGGGTTTACATGATGAACCTTATGAGCTCCTCAAGGGGACATCATCAACCTAATATATAGGACACGGTTTCCTCCTATAATCAACGGCACACCATGTAAATAATATTATTTCCCAACTTACCGGGCATATTGATTTAATCCATCTAAATCTCACCCTATGGTAAATCAAAGAAATAAATACTAAGTACATGTGCCCGTTATTATATCGGGATTAAGAGCATGTACAACATAATATCTGAGGTCCGATTCAATTATGTAGTCAGCAATAAATTGAATCACCTCTATGTCAGTCCTGCTCAATACACCTAAGTGTACTAGTGTAACTCTATGTTCTAGACAAAACAATACCAAGCTACACTACAACCATGCCAATGGTTTGTCCAAAACTATCTTGGTTGTGAGCCTCTACTTATATTCTACAAGGGACTGATAACATGATCTTCTGTGCCACACCAAGTACCATGTTATCTACAATGTAAAATATTAGACAATATGCACACATATAATAAATATAAAGTGCAAATAATGATCATGTGATTCTTATTTCTAAATAAAAATGTTCATACAAAAAAAGCTAGGCTTTCAGTATACATTCCAACATTTCCTTTAAAATCTAAGGCACAAGCTCTTAGCATATCCTCCAGAATCTGATTCACTCTTTCTATTTTCCCCTCTATCTGAGGATGAAATGCAGTGCTAAATCGTAGCTTAGTGCCAAGGTCTTTCTGAACACACTCCTAGAAGTGTGAAGTGAAGCGACTGTCTCTATCAGAGATAATGGTCTTAGGTACTCCATGTAGTCTAATCACTTCCTTGACATATAACTGGGCTAACTGTTCCATGGAGTATGATATTCTAATAGACATGAAGTGAGCAGACTTTGTCAATCTATCGACAACTACCCAAATAGAATCGTAGTCATTAGTTGTTTTGGGTAGTCCTACTATGAAATCCATGGCTATATCCTCCCACTTCCATTCTGGAATCTGAATAGGCTACAGAACTCCTCCTGGTCTCTGGTGTTCTGCTTTCACTCTTTGACCTGTCAGACAAGTGCTAACATACTTAGCCATGTCCCTCTTTATACCAAGCCACTAGAATTTCACTTTCATATCTTGATACATCTTGGTGGATCAATGATGCATTGAATATGGGGTCCCATGAGCTTCTTCTAGGATCTTCTTTCTTAAGTCTGGGTCCTTGGGGATACATAAGCGTTCACCCAAATATAATATCCCACTATCAGAGACACGAAATCCTTCATCCTTTCCTTCTTGAATCTCTTGCTTGATCCTTTGGATGCTAGGATCTTTGTCCTGTCTCGCTAATATATCGTCAACCAGTGTAGGTACTATGATCAAGGCGGAGAGCTATCCAGAAATGATCTTAACCCCAAAATTCATTATCTCTTTCTCTAGTGGTTGGGATAGTGTTGCTAGGGACATCAAAGTGGCACATGATTTTCTACTCAGCGTGTCTGCACTTTGTTTGCCTTTCCAGGATGGTAGTGGATTTCACAGTCATAGTCCTTTACTAGCTCAAGCCATCTACGTTGTCGCATATTCAGATCCTTCTGAGTGAAGAAATACTTCAGACTCTGGTGATCTATGTAAATCTTGCATTGGACTCCATATAGGTAATGTCTCTAAACTTTCAGAGAAAAAACCACTGCTGTCAACTCAAGGTCATGAGTGGGGTAATTCTTTTTATAGTCCTTGAGTTGTCTAGATGCATAAGCAAAGACTTTACCCTTCTGCATAAGTACTGCTCCGAGTCTCATCTTGGATGCATCACTATACATGTCAAATCCCTCATTACTTTCTGGAAGGGTAAGCACTGGAGCACTTGTGAGTCTCCTCTTTAATTCAAGGAAGCTCTTTTCACAATCTTCAGTCCATTCGAACTTCTTGTTCTTTCTGGTAAGAACCGTCAATGGTGAGGCTATCCTTGAGAAGTTTTCCACAAACTTTCGGTAGTACCCCGCTAATCTGAGGAAACTTCTGACTTCACTCGCATTCTTTGGTTGACCCCAATTACTGACCGCTTCTATCTTTGTCGGGTCTACCATAACTCCATCTTTTGAAATAACATGAACTAGAAACGATATTCGATCAAGCCAAAACTCACACTTGGAGAACTTTGCATATATATGTCTTTGCTAAAGGGTCTGCAAGACTATCTTCAAGTGTTTGGCATGTTCTTCCTGGGTTCTCGAGTAGATAAGGATGTCGTCAATGAAGATGACCACAAACTTGTTAAGGAACTCCTTAAATACCCAATTCATCAAGTCCATAAACATAGCAGGTGCATTTGTCACTCCGAAGGGCATGACCACAAACTCATAGTGTTCATACCTCATTTGAAAGGTTGTTTTCGGTATATCATCCTCTTTAACTCTTACTTGATGATAACCAGATCGCAAGTCAATCTTGGAGAAGACTGTGGCTCCCCTCAATTGATCAAATAAATTCTCTATTCTTGGTAGAGGATATTTGTTCTTGATCGTCACTTGATTCAAGGCTTGGTAGTCTATGCACATCCTCATAGACCCATCTTTCTTTTTCACGAACAACACTGGAGCTCCTCACAGGGAATGACTAGGGTGGATGAATCTCTTATCTAGTAACTCCCGTAATTGTTCCTGAAGCTCTTTTAATTCAGCTGGAGCCATACGATAGGGTGTTTTTGAGATTGGGATGGTACCAAAAATAATCTCAAACTCAACTTCCCTTCTAGGTGCTAGTCCTGGTAGCTCGTTAAGAAATACTTCCGGGTAGTCACATACAATTGGAACTTCTTCCAGCTTTTGGCTTCTTTCTTGCTTAGTATCAACTATGTGTGCTAAATACTCAATGCATCCACTAACTAACATCTTCTGAGCTTCCATGGCAGACAAGAACTTCTTAGTCTTCTTCCTTGGTTCTCCAATAAACTCAAATTTGGCCTTGGTCTCAGGTTGGAATACTACTCTTCGCTTACGACACTCAATGGAAGCATTGTACTTGCTAAGAAAGTCCATTCCAAAGATGACATCATAGTCATGCATGTCCAGCAAGATCATATCACTATAAAGCTCTCTGTCTGAAATTCTGACAGGCACGGCACGCAAC
Source organism: Wurfbainia villosa (assembly GCA_025175895.1). NCBI lineage: Eukaryota > Viridiplantae > Streptophyta > Magnoliopsida > Zingiberales > Zingiberaceae > Wurfbainia > Wurfbainia villosa. The sequence continues at coordinate 42,849,039 of CM046006.1, forward strand.
CAGTGTGTAGATGCCATTATTTCACCCGAAGGTAGGGTCGTTAAAAACTGAATATCTAAGATATCTGGAGTTATATCTATCTTATTAGCAAATGCCATAGACATGAAAGAATGGGTTGCCCCGGTATCAAACAGTACGGTAGCATGCTGACTAAGGATAGGTATCTGACCTATGACTATCGTAGAAGCATTTGCTACCTCTTCCTTGGTGAGGGAGAAGATTCAGGTATTAGGTGTAACTGATGGGGTCTCCAATCTTCCTTGGCTGATGTGAGGACCCTCCAGTGCTCCTTGCATCTAATGTAGCTGAGCTAGTCTACCTCCATACTGAGTAGACTGTGGCGGAGGTAGATTGGTCTTGGTGGGGCACTGTTTGGAGAAGTGTCCCTCGACTCCACATATATAACACCCGCTCATGCCCTGGTGACAAACTCATGGATGCTTCCTCCCACACTTAGAACATGTAGGATACGTTGGCTGCTTACTGGCTGAACCTCCCTTTGCATTATTCTATTGTTTCCTCTTGCCATTGTTGTTTCGCTTCCAGTTCGAATTACCGCTCTAAGGTTTCTGACCTCCTGAACTTCCCTAGCTTTTGCTTTCTATCGAGGCTAGGTTCTGGTGTTTGATACTATTCATGTAATGCTCCATGATTAGAGCACTACTAATTAGCTCTTCAGTGGTCTGTGGTCTATTAATTCCACCAGGCACATTCAGAGCTTGAAGGGTGACAAAGCTTCGCTTCCCACTTCAACTTGGTCGCTAGTGCATGGTAATCCCATCTACGTCTCCGGATTAAAAAAATTAATCCTTGATGAAGAGGGATTACCCAAGCAACCGATCCATCGTCGTGCTATTCGATTAGAGTGGTCACCTGAACAAACTTGTTGTTTAAGCAATCTACCTCTTTTCTTCAATTAGTCGTGGAATAGACGATGTACGGATCGTCGATTTTTGTGTTTGTCTTCGGGGTCCAAGTAAATTAGCCACATACAATACATACAAATTGCATAGAATAAGAAAACATACTTAAACAAGAATCATACCTCTTGTTTACCTCAAGGTCTTCTATCGTATGTCCTATCCTCCTCTTGGACATTGTGTGGGCAACGATCCTCCTAGAGATGAAGCCTCCTAGATCACATATCTTCCTTTCCTTGTTCGCTCCGAACAAAGGAAGATAATAAGCTCCCTTCTTCTCCTTTCTAGTTTCGGACATAATCCCTTTGGAGAAAGATCAATCCACCTTCTCCTCTTTGTTGTTGTCGCCGACCACCAAGGAGAGGGAGAAGGAATAATGTGTGCCGGCCAAGAGCTCTAAAGGAAGAACCTTCACTCTTGTTGCTGCACGGCCAAGGAGAAGAATAGGAGGAGGTATGGGCACTGGCCAAAACAAGGAGGAAGAAGATGGGCGCCGGCTACCAATTAGGAAGAGAAGGAAACAAACCCTAATCCTTCCAAAGATTGCCGCCCAAGCCTTTTCCCAAACCCTAGCCGCCCAAGACAAAAACCCTAATCTCCAAGTATGTCTTGCCGCCCACTCCTAAGCCTTATTTATAGAGTTAGGCTTAAGTCTCCTTTCAATTTCCACCGTTGGATCTATAGATTTAATCTCCACCATCGGATCTAGGCTTCATGAGGGTTTTAATAGCCTACAATAGGAACCATGAGGAGGAGTTTGATCTTAGCCACCCAATGGATCCGGCCCACATAAAATCCGATCCATTAATGATAATCCATTCCACTATAGGATTATCATTGATCTACCTCACCAACCCCATAAATAAATATGGGCTCCATATATTAATTGTACAAATATCTCTCCGTGTTTAAGATCTTGAATGTCCATCAATTAATTAATTTACTGATAATTAATTAATCAACATCTAACTCCATGAGTAGTACCACTCAACCTTATCATCATGTCAGACCAAGTCCACCTACAGGGTTTACATGATGATCCTTATGAGCTCCTCAAGGGGACATCATCATCCTAATATATAGGACACAGTTTCATCCTATAATCAATGACACACCATATAAACAATATCATTTCCCAACTTACCTAGCCTATCGATTTACTCTATAAATCTCACCCATTGATAAATCAAATAAATAAATACTAAGTACATGTGCCCGTTATTATATCGGAATTAAGAGCACGTACATTATAATATCTGAGGTCCAATTCAATTATGTAGTTAGCAATAAATCGAATCACCTCTAAGTCGGTCCTGCTCAATACAGACAAAGTGTACTAGTGTAATTCTATGGTCAAGATAAACCAATACCAAATTACACTACAACCATACCAATGGTTTTTCCAAAACCATCTCGATTGTGAGCCTTTACTTATACTCTACAAGGAACTGATAACATGATCTCCCGTGTGACACTACACACCATGTTATCTACAATGTAATGTATCAGACAATATGCATAACCATAAATATGCAAACAATGATCATGTGATTCTTATTTCAAAAATAAAGATGTTCATATAAAAGATAGACTTTTCAGTATACATCCCAACAGAGCTATCTTCGGTCTCAACATCTTTAGCATCAGCCTAACTCTTTCCTTCTCAATACTGATCAATTTCGGACATAGGCGAGCCAACCTATTGAACTTCTTTACCGCTTCATCTACTGATAAGTCCCCTTGTCGAAACTCCGTGAACTCATCATAATGCTTATTGGTGACTCGCATATGGAAGAACTCCTCGACAAATTCCATCTCAAAGTCTGTCCATGACATTTGGTTCACCACCCTCTTGGCCTTTACTCGCTCCCACCACATTCTAGCATCTCCGGTCAGACAGAACAAGGCGCACTTAACTTTCTCATTCTCAGGTCAGTCCAGCAGTTCCACTATGCTCTCTACTGTCTTGAACCATGCCTGAGCATCCCATGGTTCACTGGCACCGACAAAACTCTCTGGCTTCAGCTTTTAACATTGAATCAGATAGGCCTCTTGCCTCACCCCTCCCATTGGAGCTGTTGGTGGGACTGGTGGGGCAGAAGATGCAGTTGGAATGGCATTCTGAGTCATTGGCTGAGTAATAGGATTTTCGTGTTGATTCATCATCAAGGTATTCTTCAAGGAATCAAATAGAGTTGCCTTAGAATATGCATGAGACCATTAAAGAACAAAAACCGACATCTCACTAGAATATTTGACTTGAATGTGTTTTGCACATTTAGATACAAGTTATATGTTTAGGAAAAATGATTTAAAAGTTTTGAAAACATGTTGAAAACATTTTGAAAAACCTTGGTGAAGCCTATCTTTTGATAGCTATCACCATTGAATGGGATGATACAAAGAGGGCTCAATATTGAAGCTTTTCTTAACTTTTGGACTTTGTATCAATCTCCTAATTTAGTGGGTAAAATAATTTTCAAATATTTTTCACCCATAGTGTTTATGATAAGTATTATATGTATGAATTTTCAAGATTTTTAAAACTACATATATTTACTTATGGATTTCAGAAATTCATTTCTAAAAAATCAGAATGTAGCTATCACGACTACCATGGAGGTCGATCGATTGATGAAGTGGCAATGATCGTTTCTAAATTCAATGATCGCCTTGATGGTTAGGCCTATGTTCAGCTATGTTTTGGTCCCCTAACTACTCCTAACCCTAGGACATGCTTGGGAAAGCATTAGAAAGGGTGGAAATCCATTAGACATGGACTAGGAGAAGTGTTTAGGGAGAGTATCAATTTTAAGGTGGATGAGAGTTCATTGTTGAACTTTGCCTTAATTTTGATTTGGTTAATGTTCCTATTGGCTTAGGGACTCTCCAAGGACATTATTGGAGCAATGGTCAAGGGGGAGCAAGCCTCTTGGGGGAGGTATCCATCATGGAAAGATGGATGTGTATTTTCTCATGGGAGAAAAATTGGGTTGCCTCTCTTAAGTGATATGGGATTATTACTAGAAAGATTGAGAGCATGCCAAGGGGAAGATTGTAAGATCTCATTGGGACATGAGACATTGAAACCCTTGAGGACCTTTTTGATGTAATGTCAAAAAGGGGGAGAAGTTACCAATTAGGGTTCGTTGGAATTCTCATTGGGATGTGAGAATTGCCAATATGGGAGAATTGGTAGACTTGAGGGATAGTTTTGTCAATTATCAAAAAGGGAGAGATTGTTGGTGCAATCGGCCCAGGTTGACTCGAGTTTGACTCGAGCAGTATTTTGATGATAGACAAAACTTATGACATGGGATTGTCATGGGAAAGCCCAACATGGAGTTGGCATGGAAAATCCAAGCATGGGGCTTGGTGTGGAAAAGTCCAAAGCATTGCGAAGCCGTGCGCTTGGTGTTTGGTGAGAAATGCATTGCGAAGTCGTGCGCTTGGTGCATGTGAGAAGTCTTGAGAACTTGGCAAGTTCACTAGGCTCGGGATCCTTGAGTCGGTGAAGGATGACATTGTGAAGTTGTGCACTTGGTGCATCCGAGGGACCGTCGGATGAGGAGCGAATTGAGTGAGGCCAAATGTTGGTGCAACAATGCTCCAAGCATTTATATGTTTTGATGTTTGGATAATCATCTAAGTTAGGCAATATCTTGTGATCTAATTGCGAATATGTTTTAAGTAACAGGGAAATCCAAGGATGAAGACTTGGTAAAAGAGAAGTCCAAGTATGATCTTGGCAAGGAAAGTCCAAGGGATGGACTTGGCAGTGTAAGACCAAGCTTGTAGTCTTGGCAGCGTAAAGTCCAAGTGAACCTTGGCAAAGGAAGTCCAAAGTAAGGTCTTGGCAGCATAAGTCCAAGCTTGTAGTCTTGGCGGCATAAAGTCCAAGCATTTGGTAAACCCAAGACATGACGAAACCGAAGGAAGCTCTTGGAAGCAAAGCGTAAAGGATGAACAAGTCGCGGACTCGGATGGATCCTAGAGGCGCAAGGCTTAATGAGGAGCTAGAAGGTTGAGTCTAGGTCTAGGGTGTAAAATCAAGTGTGAATTACTCATACTTGATGAGTATCAGTCGACTGATACGATGTATCGATCGGACCGTCAGCGTTCGACCGAGTCGTGTGAAACCCGCCATCGATTAACGCCTTGGTCGTAAGGCCGATCGATGTTGAGATCACCGATCGATCGTAGCAGATCGATCAAGGAGAAAATCGCCACGCACGCAATCGCCTCACTCATGCTGCCTTAATCACTCGACTGATCACTCCATCAGTCGAATGATCACCTGGCCGTTGGAAAATGCGGCTACGAATCTCCGTGGATCTGCATGGTCAGAAGCCGTTGGCTTTGGCGACAGTCGACTGATGGCAAGCATCAGTCGACTGATCGAGGCCCAACGGGAAAAATAGCCCCTCTTCTATAAAAAGGGGCCTTGGGGAGCTTGGTGAAGCTAGTGCTCTTACTCCTAACTACACCCTCGTGCTCACCAAGTTTTCCCAAGTGTTTTAGAAATTCAAAACCTCCTCTTCTCTAGTTCTTAATCATCCATCATTGTAAAGAAGAGGAGAGCATTGTAAGAAAGGTTTCTCCACCTTGGTTCATCCAAAGGAGGTGTTTAGTGAAGCTTGGCTAGGGCTAATCCACCTTACGGATTACCGTGGAGTAGGAGCATCATCTCCGAACCACGTACATCGGGTGTTAGCATTGATTTTCTTGTTTCTTATTTGTATTCGTATTTGTATTTGTATTGCTTCCGCTAACTTGCTTGTAGAAATGAAGAAAGTCTAATCACCCCCCTCTAGCCGTTACAAAGATCCTAATACCAAAGGGAAGCATACTTCGAGGGCATAAGAAGCGAAGGATGGCATTGCGAAGTCGTGCTCTTGGCGCATCCGAGGGACGTAGGCCGAGGGAAGAGAGCTTTGGTGGGGAACTCCATGAGGGATGAGGTGGACTTGGCCAAGTGGCTAAGACTAAGTGTCAAATGCTCAAACAACCTTGTGTTTGAGGTTTTACTCGACATCAGTCGACTAGCATAGGTGCCAGTCGACTGCTCGAAGTCGACTTCGACTGGTGTTAGACTATGGTTTTGTGCTTGGAAGTCGACTGCCATGGATCGGTCGATCGATGTCGGCGTAGTCGATTACGAGGATGGCGGCCGCCGCTATGTATCGGGTGATCGGTCGATGTCGGCGAGTCGATCGATGGAAATATTGTGAGCACGTAACGCCCGTAGCTAATTCAGGCGGTGATCCGCTGGAACTTGTCCAGCGTGGATCCGCCGCTGAGACAACGACTACGAGGCGCCGATCGGGCCTTTTGGCGATCGCTAGGCGCGAAATCAGCTTGATGCAGGTTATAAATGGAGCTCAAGATGGAGGATTTCGCCAAGACTTTAAGGAAGCTATTGGAGGGGAATTGTTGCTGCATTCCAGTCCTTTAAGAACCATCCAAAGCAAGCAACAAGAAAGGGTTCAAGGCAAAGAGTTGTAAAGCGTTATTTACTTGTATTTCTTAGTGTCTTTGTATTTCTTATAGTATTACTGTTGTAATAGCTTGTGAAAGGTTTCTCCACCTCCGACGTGTAGTCGAGAAGGAGTTTAGTTAGTGTCGTGTGCATAACTATAACTCGGTGAGCTTGCCCGTGGAGTAGGAACCATTCAGTTCCGAACCACGTATATCGTGTGTGTTTGCATATGTTTGTATTGTTGTTAGTATTATTATTGTTTCTGCTGCGCTAACAACAAATTGTAGACGAGCACGCAACGAGAATGATCATATTCCATCATACTACGATTGAGGGCTATTCACCCCCCTCTAGCCAGCCAACATATCGACCCTACACATGCAACGTATGAAATCATGCAACTAGTTCTCTTACCCTTGATACATTGATACACATGCAAGCATAACTGGAAATCATAACTCTGAATACATGTCTCTTGTATAAACCATGCTCTTGAGTATTTTAAAACTTGTAAACAGTGTATCTGAACTGGAATGATTAACTTTGAAAACTTTTACTTATACTTATACTTATACTGATACTTCAAATTAATAATCATCCTGAATATGGGCCCGGCATAGTACCAATGCGCGCCTTCCTAATAGGCCGGGATGGCCAACCACTGAACCTACTAGGGTAATTGAAACTGAGAGTCTTGGCCCATGGGCGAAACTGATGCCCGGTACATGCCCTTTCAAATGTAAAATACTTCCTTTATACTTATATTATTATACATACTGAAAGAATGCTCTTAATCCCCTAAACCACAAATGGGGAGCACCATAAAGATCATTATGCTCTTGACCCCCAAAACTAAAATGGGAAGCATACTGAAGATCGTTGTGCTCTTAATCCCCAATTCTAATGGGGAGCATCTTTAAATTTTCTTTATAAAGGAAATATTTTTACATATTACTCTACATCATGCATATAATTGTAAGCTACAACTCATCTACAATATGCATGATCATAAATCACATTCTTATCATGGATCTAAACATGATACTGAATCAAACATGACATAACGGGTAAAATCATGTAACTAAAAACACCATGCATAACTGGCTCGTATACATGCATATAAACTGCTCAACCATATAACTGGAAATAACATGCACATAAAAATATATCAATGACATACGATAACTACTTATACTGCAGGTGAGCAATACTTACATCCTACGCTTTTTCACCAATTTCTACCGTTAGATTTCGTAAAGAGAAGACCTCCTACGTGTTCCTTTGCTTTAGTGTGATCCTCTACCAAGTCCTTGAGGAGATCCCTCTTGAATTATCCCACGGTGGAGAAATTATAGAGGCTCTTTTTTTTTTTTTTTTGCTTGGTGGAGAAAAGTAATTGGAGATAGAGGTGGCTTGCACCATGGAGGAAAAATCAAGGGGATAATCAATCACGTTCTGGAAAAAAAATATTTCTTGAAGAAAACTCAACGAAAGGTTGCTCCTTTCTTTGATTCGGTGGAGGAAGAATGAGAGAGAGATGAGAGCAATTATGCAGGTGAGAAAAAAAAAACATGAAAGAGAGGAAGATGAGGTGAGTAGGCTATTCGGCGGGGAAGAAAAATCCAAAGAGAAGACAATCTTCTTCCTTGCTTCGGCGGCTAGAACATGAGAGATCGAGAGAGAGGGATGAGAGGACGAAGGGTCAACAATTGGGAAGGTTTAGACGTGAGAGAACGAGAGAGATCTAGAGTTGACGGCTGGAGAAAATGGAAGGGGAAGAGGAAGAGTTGGTCGGCGTTTGGTGCTCACGGTGCAGAAGAAACCACCGAGAGATATAGAAGAGGAAGAGGCATCGAACGGCTTCAGCGGTTAGAGAGAAGAGGAGAAGAGGCGTGGGTGGGTTTCGGCGCAGGAAGTTTAGGGAAAGGAAAAAAAAATATAAACTATGATTTTCCTTAACTTAATTACCCTTTTAAATGATTATCCAAATTATCCAACTTCTTCCTTTTTCCTTCCTATAGATATATTCTGTTATATCCTACTCATTGGTAATCTTATGACTTAGTGGTAGGAAGCCTATTCTCCCAAACCAAAGGTTCATGATTCGAACCTTGACTAACGAATCATTTATTCAAACTTTTATTTTATTCCTATTCTTATTTCTATTTTTCTCTAAATCAAAGTATAAGAATTAAAATTTGGGCTGTTACAAAAGAAGTAGGAAGAATTCAACCTAAACGAGGGATCTGACATAGATCTTTGCACTGTGGTCTCCAAAATGAACTTGGTAGGCTCAAACTCGCAATAATGGTAGATTAATACTAGTGCCACCAAACATGTGTGCTACAACAAGAAGTTGTTCTACAACTTTGAGGAAGTCAAAGATGGAAAAAAGTTGTTCATGAAAAATTCAGCAACCTCAAAAATAAAGGGTAAAAAAAAGTGGTGTTGCATATGACCTCGTGAAAAGAGTTAACTTTGAAGAATGTACTATACATTCTGCAAATTCACAAAAATGTGGCATCTGGATCGCTTTTGAGTAAGCATGACTTTCGCATTATTTTTGAGTCTGACAAAATTATTTTGCTAAAAAAATAAAATGTTTGTAAGGGAGGGTTATATAACAAATGGATTTTTTATGCTCAGTATATGCTTAGTAAAAGTGAAGTTCTTCCACGTATATGCTTGAGTCTTCCATTTTGCCTCATGGTAAACTAAAATATATTAACTTTGATCCATTATATAGACTAATTAATATGCAAAGTATGTTGGTGCAATTCTCCAAGTTCACGATTGACCAGACTCGAGTTTGACTCGAGCAGTATTTTGATGTTCAACAAAACGTATGGCAATGTGATTGCCATGGGAAGTCTAAGTCTTCAATACTTGACATGGAAAGTCCAAGCATGGGTCTTGACAATGGTAAAGTCCAAGTTTTGTGTACTTGGCATGGAAAGTCCAAGCATGGGTCTTGGCAAGAGAAAGTCCAAGCTTAAGTTTTCGCATTTGGAAAGTCCAATATGGAGTTGGCATGGAAAGTCCAAGGGTGCAGTCTTAGGCACGTAAGTCTAAGTGTGTAGTCTTGGCGGTGAAAGTCCGAGTCATGGATACTTGGCATTTGGGAAGTTCAAGGATATGATATTGGCAGTGTAAAGTCCAAGGGTGGAGTCTTGACAACATAAGTCCAATGGTTAGCGGCGTAAAGTCCAAGCGTGAGTCTTGGCAGTGTAAGCCTAATGTGCCTTGGCGGTATAGACACGGTTAGCATGACAATAGCCAATGGAAGCACTTGAAGGCTAGCGTATGGATGAAAAAGTCATAGATGACTTGAAGGGATCCAATAGGTGTGAGGCTGATGGAGGTGGCTAGAAGGCTTAGGTCTAGGCTAAGGGTGGTCTAGCAAGTATGAGGGCATCTTACTTGGGTTAAACCTCATGGTTGAGGTGTATCAGTCGATTGGGGCCATGGACCAGTCGACTGGTCAAGTGTTTTGACACTTGGCAGTTGAGTCAACACTGAGCAGTCCACTGGGACTATGATCAGTCAACTGATGGGAGTCGACTGACCTCGACTGTGACCGAGTTGCAGCCACAGACACAAGGTGCCTCGACTGGCACCTCAATTGGAGTCCCAGTCGAGGAAGCACCTCGACTGCCCTTGAGCAGTCAACTGCCATGGAGGGCAGTCGATTGTTTGTTATGGTCACAAGCTCAGAACCTTCGATAGAGGACTAGTCAGTCAGCTACCGAAGTAGCAGTCGACTGCTGGTAAGGGCAGTCGACTGATGAGGTATTCGTTGGAGTTTTTCTAGTGTGGATTGAGTTGTTGTGAGACAACGGCTATAGGAGCAGTCGATTAATGGGTATGAGCAGTCGACTTCTAGGCAGAAATCATCTCGAGTTACAGCTTTATAAGGAGCTCAAAGGGGAGGTTTTTGGCCATGGTTCTTGGGGTGATTTGAAGGGGAATTGCTTCTGCATTCCAGTCCTTCAAAAGCAAATCAATAAGCAAGCAATCCAAAGTTTTTAGTATAAAGTTTTCTTTACTTGTATTTGTGTATTGCTTAGTTTACTTTTTATATTTCATTGTATTGCTTTTGTAATCACTTGTACGAGGTTTCTCCACCTCCGGATTATTCCGAGAAGGAGTGGTCATCCGGTCGGAATCCGGTGTTGACCTAATGGTGGTCAAATTTCGATCAGATCGCGATCAGAATCCAGCCGTCCGCCGATAATGGAGAACTTCCAACTCGCACGGGCAGGGAACTGTGCATTTCTCAATCGCGTTAGATCGACGACCGAGATTGCATCGCGCATGGGCACGGACGGATGAAGCACGTAGGAGATCAATTCTCTCTCTCTCTCTCTCTCTCTCTCTCTCTTGAGCATCCATTTTTGTGCATCCGTCCGTGACACACAGTGAAGAGGAACTGCATAGTATTTTTTTTTCTCATGCGACCTCGGTGCTACCATCTACTTCACCTGTCATTCCGTTGGATTTCGATCATAATTCGATGATTTATGACCATTGGCGGCCACAATTCTATTGGATTCCAATCGAAATCCGAGCATAGCCCGATCAACACCGGAGTCCGTTAGGAATCACGATTGAATTCTGACTGAATTGTAGTCAAAATCAGCTACAATTCTGATGGCCACAATTTAGCTGAATTCCATTTGCAATCCAATCGAAATCCGACTGAGATCCGATCGGCCGAATGGCGACCCTGATAGATTCAAGAGTTGGCCTATAATGCTCACCTAAGAAGGAAGTCGTGGGCAAAAGCATTATGCATTTCCATTGACTGTACAATCGTGATGGATCAACAGTGGAGAACGCGTCACGTACAATATCAGCTATATATATATATATATATATATACACAACTCATCTGTGAGCACCTCCATTATCCACCGTCCGATCGATAAAGACTATAGCCCAATCCTTGAATCCTAGGGGATCGGATGATGGATAATAGAGGTGCTCACAGATGAATTGCATAGGGTAACATTCCATTAACTATCGTTTGATACTCTAGGATTCAAGGATTGGACAATAGTGCTCACCCGATTAGGCGGTAGATATTGAAGGTGCTCACGGGTGAGTTGTGCAGAATAACAATCGACTGGCGAGAGTCAACTAATGCTCGACTGTTGTTTTGTGCTCCAATAGTTGACTGCTAGAGTTTAGCAGTAGACTATTCTACAACAGTCAACTGTCATGAAGGGCAATCGACTATTCAAGCTAGACATGAGCACAAAAGCTTTGGTTGTTGACTGATTAGTCGACTGTCGAACAACGATCATTCTTTGGTAAGGGCAATGCGATCATTGTGTATCCATTGGAGTTTTTTCAACGTGGATTGAGCCATTGTGAGACAATGGCTACAGGGGCAGTCAACTGTTGCCTTATGATAGTCGACTGTTAGGCAAAAATCAGCCCGAGTTGCAGCTTTATAAGAAGCATGAAGAGGAGGATTTTGGCTAGCATTTCTTGAGAAATTTGAAGGGGAATTGCTGCTGAATTCCAGACCTTCGAGGCATTCCAAAAGCAACCAAAGATCAAGCATTCAAAGCTCACATTTGTAAAGTATTTTTCTTTACTTGTATTCATTTGCTTAGTGTAATTGCTTGTATCTTTATTCTTATTGTTGTAAGACTATTGTATGATATTTCTCCACCTCTGGTGTGTCACTGAGAATGAGAGATTTGATTAGTGGTGTGTGCATCACTAGAGCTCACTTGAGCTCACCCCACAGAGTAGGAACCCTAGGTTCCAAACCACGTATATCCTTGTGTTAATTGTGTTTGTGTGTTTGTATTTGTGTTCATATTGTATTTCTATATTCCGTTGTGTTAACAAGTTTTGTAGGCAAGCACCAAAGGGCATTCTAAGTGAATGAACGAATGTGTCATTCACCCCCTCTAGCACATTACCACTGGTCCTTCAATTGGTATCAGAGCTGGGAGCTCTTCTACAAACTAACTGTCAAGGAGAAAACACGCTGGAGGAGATGGAACTACCTAAGGATGGGTTGGGGTACGCCATCAACATTCCTCCACCATATGGCCGAGAAGACTTTCCGGCATGGAGGGCGAGAATGGAGACATTCTTGATGATGGACATAGAGAATTAGTTCATCATCGTAGAAGGATTTGAACCTCCCAAGGACAAGAAGGGAGAACCCCTTAAATTCAAGAAATGGATCAAGGAGCAAGGAAAAAAAAATTCAAGACCGAGGTTAAGGTAACAAATTTTTTAGAAAATTTAATCCCTAATGATATTTTGTGTAGATTAGATGAATATAAGGATGCCAAGGAGCTTTGGAGCGAATTGTCAAAATTCCATGAGAAGTCTCAACTGGCCCAAGAAGATAAGGATGAATCCAAGGAGGAGGATGAAAGCTCATCCTCTCAAGGGAGTGAGGGTTCGGAGGTTGAGAAGGAATTAACATTCGGATTGATAGAAGAAGTGGAAGAATTAGAAGAAGCCTCCACCTCTAGGATTGAGGGGGAGGAGAGACCTTCCATGCTGAAGGAAGAGCAAGAAGAGGCATCAACCTCCGAGAGAAGTGATGAACAAGTTCAAGAGGCCTCCACCACCACTCTAGGTAACTCAAGCATGCAAATTAAAAATAAAAATCATATTGTATATTTTGAGTGTAGGGAGCAAGGACACTACAAGAGTAAGTGTCCAAAAAGAGTCAAGAAGACTCAACCGATGACAAAAATTCATGAAAAGCCTAAGGATGTCGATGCCTCAACAATTAAAATCAAGGAGCACATCATTTGCTTCAAATGTCACCAAAAGGGGCACTATAGAAGTCAATGCCTTAAGGGAGGAGCTACACATGTAGAGGGAGCTAAGGCAAACCCTAAGGTATATTTTAATAATGCTTCTCATTTACATAATAATCAAAAGCATGCTAGGAGTAATTTTAATACTCTTGCTATTATTCATAATCATGAAAAGCATGCTAAAAATAGGTCTTATTGCTTAGGTGTGAAATCTTGCAATATTAGGGTTAAGGATAAATCTAGAACAACTAACCCTAAAACAATTCTACCTAAGGAAACTATTAGGAAGGTAGAGGATCATTTAGGCATTAACCCTAAGAAGGGTAGACATATGCCTAAGAGAAAGAATCTTTCTCAAAGAAAGAATGAAAATTCCAAATTAGAAAAATTAGAGATAGAAAACCAAGTCTTGAGGTCAAGGCTTGAGAAGTTACAGAAAACCCTTAAAAATATGACAAATTCAATTAAGGGGTCTAGGAGTGAAAGTTTAGGTGTTAGGAGGCAAGAGCCTTCCAAGGATAGAAAAGTTTTGGGTCACAAACCTAAGTCTAAGGAAGTCATGCCAACCTACCACAATGTTCCATTTGACTAAGGAACAAGTTCTAAATCTAGGAAAACCAAGGTTACTAGGGAAGGTATCCCTAAGGCTAACCATTGTAGGTGTCTAGTGGTCAAGGTTTCCATGAAACCTAAGAAAGTCACTAAGAAGGTCACAAGGGAAGTCATCCTTAGAGTTGACCTAGGCAAGACCAAATTGACCAAGACTTTCAAGCCTAAAAAGGTCATTAGAAAAGTACTAAGGGAGAATATCCCTAGTGAATACCTAGTTAACCCAAGAAGCTCCAATAGGTATTGAGTTCCTAGGAGCATGATTTCATCACACTAAATGGGTTAGGTTGTGTCAACCTTGAATGGATGGGTAGTTAACCTAACCATAACAAAGTTGACACTTTAAGTCATTTCCAAGGTACTGGGATACTTTGGTAATAAGTTTGGATTTATATCCTACAAGAATTTAGGATGTGCCAATAGAATTTGAGAAGTATGGAAAATTGATCAAAATTGGCACAATTAAGTTTAGAAGTCACGATGTATCATTTTGGATTTTTGGCACACTTGAGAGATTGATCTATCAAGGCAAAATTATCTTGATTTTTAGGAAATGGCAATTGGGCCTAACACTTAGGTATTATATACCTTTGTATGGCATACACTTGTCATGCTTCATATACTTTATCGTATGGCTGCATGAAAGGTGTGTTTATGGTGTATTGTATCTCACAAGAATATAGGGTTCACCTTGATTGTGTATTTCAAACATCTAAAAGGGTGAGATGCTAGGAATAAAATTCTTGGATGTTAATGCTTGTTAAAATAAAATAAAAATGTCAAAACACATTAACAATTGCACAAATACAAGCATACTACTAATATAATAGATGCACATGCATAAACACACTAAAGTGAAACAAAATTGGGTGAACAAATCAATTCCAACCAAATAATCAGGGATCAATCAACTGACGTTACTATAGCTCGACACAGAGAGTTGAGCAGTCGACTGCTAGCGTTGTGACTTGGTCACAGAGCCTCAATCAGTCGACTGCTCTGTGACGACAGTCGACTGATCACCGCAATTTTATAGCCCGACCCGCTAGGGCTTGATTTCTTCAGGCGATCTTTTCCTCCGGCGTCGTTGCCTTCTTCCTTGTTCGAGTGCTCCCTAGCGATTCCAAACCTCGATAAGCCCTAGTTTTTGAAACCTAGCCCGTTTTACCTTATTCTTGTCTCGCTATCATGCTAATGGACGTCTCTCTCACTTCCTATCTTCTTCTTCCACATGAGCTAGGGTTCTGACCATCTTTCACTGGTGCTCCTCCGGCACTTTCCTCCAGCCAGCTTCTACAAACGAACACTAGCCCATGGCACCTAAGTAACGATTTTGCCTAAACCCTAGTTTATTTTTCTTGTTGTAATGTCATGAGCTAATCATTTCTTTATGCATTCTTTCATGTTCATTCATTGCATTCATTACATTTATGTAGACAAAAATGTAGGGAAGAGCCTGGTGAAGGATCCTAGGCTCCATCATGACCATACCAGCCCCATGCCTGTGAGATATTTAGATGAGTCATTTTTTCGATCCTACTTTGGGGATGCCATCCAAATTATAATGCATTACCAATTAGTGAAATTAGTTTTTTGCATGCATCCAATTAATATTAACATACTCAAGGAGCTTTACTCCAATCTTCGGAGAGTTGGCGATGAACCGATATACTCCACTCGGGTTGTAAAATGCGATTTAGAGTTCACTCCTACGATCATGTAGGGTCGATATGTTGGCCGGCTAGAGGGGGTGAATAGCCTTTGTCATAGATGGTGGAATTCGTTCGTTCGTTGCTCGTCTACAAACTTAATTAGCACAAGCGGAATATAAACAACTAAGACAAATGCAAAGAGAAAATAGAAATACAAATGCTAACACCGTAATGTAACGTGGTTCACGGCTACACCGCTAGTCCACGTTCCGATTTATCCCCGGTGAATCACTCCGCAAGCTTCCACTATTCTCTCCTTTGCACCAAGCTAGGTGGAGGTAACCTCTTTACAAGAATTCACTCCTCTTACAAATATGATGTAAATAAAAACAAGTAAGAGGATGGAAAAACTTTAGGGCACTTTGGGAGAGTTTAGAGCATGAACATTAGGCCCCCAAAGCCCCACACCCTTCATCTTTATAGAGGAAGAGGGTTTCTTCCCGTTGACACAGGATCAGTTGACTGATGGCCTGATCAGTCGACTGATCCTATAGTCGTTGCCCAATAACGACCGCTTTCCACATTGGATTCCATCCAATGGCACCACCATTAGTCGACTAATGGACCTATCAGTTGAGTGCTCGCGAGCTTGACTCCATTCTGTGCCCGAAACCCTTGCGACCAATCGACTGATGCCTTCATCGGATCATTGGTCTCTCGTAATGTCATTCCATGGCGATCCATTAACATGAACGGTTCGAACACTAGTCGAGTCACAGTCAACTTAGAGTAGTCGACTACCATTACATGGCAGTCGACTGGTGTCGGGAAATCCCATCCGACACTTAGCCAATTGGACAAGTTTCACCTAAGAGCACTACCCCTTCCCGGGTTACATTCGCTCACTCTCATCCCTCGGAGTCCCTCGCCTTTGAAGTTATCTTCTTCCGGCCACGTCCCTCAGATGCGCCAAGCGCACGGCTCTGCAGCACCATTCTTCTCGTCTCTCCCTGAAGTCTACTTCCTTCGGCTTCACTCCAAACTTCTTGTCCGGCGGTCCCTCAGATGCTCCAAGCGCACGGCTTCCACAAAGTCATCCTTCACTGACTCAAGGACCGAGTCATGAGAGGTGAAACTCGCCAAGGCTCCATTTGCGAATTACTAAGTCCTGCAAGACTCCAACGCACATATCAAATCCAAACATCCTAACTTAAACCCTTTGCCACACACATCAAAACCATATCACGGGTTGATTGCACTAACAGATCATACAGGAATTCTTCGAGTGTTGACCATCTGACGACACCTTCATTTTTTATCCTACTCTTGATCTGCCTTTTCGAGCCCCATTTGATCATGTCTCTCTAGAGTCCATGCATGAGTTCTTCTTTCATCAACCTCGTCCTTTGGGTCAAAATCTCTTTTCAATCAATGCTCTATCTGCTCCTAACAATGTGCTTTATAAAGTCATTGTTGGATGTCTTTTACCTATTGGGACCTGGGGTCAGGCTAAGATTCATCCTCCCCACCTATTTCTGATATTTGCAATGCGTAATCTATTAGATATCAATCTTGCATTGAATATTTTCAATTGCATAGTCCATTTTGTGTCCCCTATCCAAGGGAAGATTCATATGCCTTTTAGTCATATCATCGCTGCATGGTTAACATCTAGGGGCATAAATGTCTCCAAGGGTACGTTGAGGTTGTTATCTGACTCTTATGATCGCATCACCATGAGACATTTTGCATTAGTCGGCATGCGGACGGGCCCTGGGAGGATGGAGTGGCTAGATCAGCCTCAGCCAGCTGGAGAGCATGGAGAGGAAGCGATGGCATAGGATGTCCTTGAGTTTCTAGATGTACCAGCAAAGGGTCTCTCTGCTCGTGTTGCATGACTGGAGGCTAGACTTGAGGACTACCGTGAGGATATTGACACCCACTTTGAGGAGTTCAGCTTAGAGCAGCCCTCCATGGCTTATCAGGTGTCTTCCATGGCTCAGCAGCTGGGTCAGATGGAGCAACATCAGCTCGAGATGCTCGAGATGATGTGGAGCTAGATACTAAGTCAGCAACCTCCACCTCCTCCACCACCTCCGGGCAATGACTCTAGTGGATGGTAGCTAGGATCATGTTTATGTACTTTCTTTTATTTTCGTAGTGAGGTTGAGCGTTTGGACATATGTTTTGCTTATAGGAATGACTTTAAGATAAATGAAATATTTTATTTTGAAAAATTGTGTGTCTTTGCTTGGTTGATGTGTGTGTTGATGTTATATTTATGTATTCCTATTATGCCATGTCATGACATCATATTTCATTTAATCATTTTAAATGTCATAATAACGTATAGGTTTGATTTTAATGTCATGCTTGTATTTAGGTTATTTCTTTATGTCATTATATCATGATTATTGACACATGTTTATTTATGCTATCTTATATGTCATAATCATGTTTCATGAATTTTTGGTTAATCAAATTGATTTAAGGCAAATGGCATGATTTGAAGTCCCACGTATAAGGGAATCAAATAGAGTTGCCTAGAAAATGCATAAAACTCTAAGAACTAAAATCCACATCTCACATTAAATTGATATGTGTGTGTATTGATACACTCTAGACACATGTGAGATGTTAGGAAATGAGTTAAACTCATGTGCTTATTGAGTACATCATATTGAGTTTAAAACTCATTAAATGATAATGATGAATCATGAGGAAAGCTAATGTACAAGTCATGTACATCTAGCCCATAGTTCATGGTTCAAAATATATTTTCAAAAACATTTTAAAATCATTTTAGAAAATCTTGGTGAAATCTATCTTTTGATAGAAATCACCATTGAAGAAGTTGATACAAAATAGGTCAAAAATATTGAAAGTTTCAATGGTTTTGAACTTTGTATCAATCTTTCATTTTAATGGGTATTTTATTTTAAAACTATTTTTCACCCATTGCATTTCATGTAAGTAATGTACGTATGAATTTTCAAGATTTTTCAAAATATGTATTTTTACTTATGCATTTTCAAAACTCATTTTTGAAAAACTGATTTCTGAAAATTAGAGAGCAGTCGACTGTTTTAGTATGGCAGTCGACTGATGATGCTATCAGTCGACTACTGAGCTGATTTCGAGTAAACAAGATTTGTTTAACCCATTTTCCGCTATCCCTATGTACCCTAACTGCTCCTAATCCTAGGATATGCTTTGAAAAGCATTGGAAGGGTAAAATGGATTAGGAAAGTTGTTTAGGGTGAGAATCAATTTTTAAGTGTGTGAAAGTTCACGTTTGAACTTTTTCCCTTAATTTTGATGATTTAGTGTTTCTATAGGCTTAGGGACTCTCCAAGGACATTGTTGGTGCAATGATCAAGGGGGAGCAAGCCTTTAGGTGGAGGTTATCCATCATGGAATGATGGATGTCTTTTTCCTCAAAGGGGAAGAATTGGAGAATGAAGATTGTCTTTCATTTAGTGATATGTGATTTATCACTAGGAAGAGTGAAGGCATCCTAGATGCTTTTGGACCAAGGAGGAGATTGTAAGATCTCATTGGTATATGAGACAATGAAACCCTTAGGGAGTCTTTTTGATGTATGCCAAAGGGGGAGAAGTGAGGTTTAAGTTAGAGAAACCTTCACTATGCTTTGGCATTGAAAGTGTTTAAGCTTAGGTTATTGTTAGCCTAACTTAAAGGTATTCTAAAACATCAAAAAGGGGGAAATTGTTGGTGCAATCGGCCTAGGTCACGATTGACCGGACTCGAGTTTGACTCGAGTAGTATTTTGATGTTTGACAATGGGTTGATCATTATTTAACAATGGGTTGACTATATGGTTGACATGGGGTTGACCATATGATGGAGAAGTCCAAGTGGTACACTTGGCAATTGGAAAGTCCAAGCCTTGTGTACTTGCCATGGAAAGTCCAAGTCTTGTGTACTTGGCATGAAAAGTTCAATTCTTGTGTACTTGGCAATTGGAAAGTCCAAGCATGGGTCTTGGCAATTGGAAAGTCCAAGAATGGGTCTTGGTAATTCGAAAGTCCAACATAGAGTTGGCAAGTCTTAGCGGCATAAGTCCAATGGTTGACGATGTAAAGTCCAAGCATGTGTCTTGGCAGCACAAGTCCAAATGTACCTTGGCAAAGTAGACCTACTTAGCATGACAATAGCCAATGGACTTGAAAGCTAGCGTATGGATGAAAAAGTCATGAATGACTTGGAGGGATCTGATAGGCATGAGGCTGATGGAGGTGGCTAGAAGGCTTAGGTCTAGGCTAAGGGTGGTCTATCAAGTATGAAGGGATCATACTTGAGTTAAATCTCATGTTTGAATTGTGTTAGTTGACTAGCCGAGTGTTTGACACTTGGCAGCCTAGTCAACTTGGATCAGTCAACTGGGGTTACAAGCAGTTGACTGGCAAGAGTCGACTGATGCTCGACTACTATTCTGTGGTCCAGCAATTGACTATCGATTGTTCTACAATAGTCGACTTCCATGAAGGCCAGTCGACTTTTCAAGATGGATACGAGCACAGAAGTTTCGATAGTAGACTGATCAGTCGACTATCAGGCCAACAGTCGACTGTTGGTAAGGACAATCGACTGCTAGTGTCACGCCCCGAGAGTATACTGAGCCGAAAAATAAACGGACAACATATCCCCTGTACGTGGCAACATATCCTGTTGATACAAGCCTTTTGGCCACATCCACACAACATAAATAAATATATCTATATCAAAACACAGCGGAAACCATCACAACATAATAACAAACTCACAACAACGCATACCAACATAAAAATCTGACACAACACAATTGTACACCAACCAACAAGTCCACAACACGAATCATCACATAAACACCAAATACATATTAAAGTATACGAAAAACCCAAAATATCCACGGGAGCCTCGGAAGTGAGATGGGATGGATCAACTAGCGATACTCCAAGCTGTCACCAAGATTTCTACCTGTTACCTGGGCGACAAGAAAACCCAGGGTCTATGGTGGTAAGTATAAACTCAACGGTAATATGAAAGATAATGCATATATAGCATAAATCTCATGAGATTCAACAATATACTATCTGAAAATACAACAGGTATATACCAGTATAATAAATATATACATGCATATACCATCTAAACAAATGAACAAGGTAAAGTGCAGACATATCTGAAAGTCTGCTACACTCATCCAACCTGAGCACATATCCACAATATACAACAATAAATCTGGTCTAACTCATACTACATCATGATACTGGTCAAAGATATGCAATAGTCCGACCAACTCATACACAGGTATCCCACACACACACACACACTAACACACTATATATATATATATATATATATATATATATATATATATATATATATATATATATATATATATATATATATATACAATATGCAAAATGCCATAAGAACACGACAATGCAAAATGCATGGTCATGCCTGCTCACCCTAATCGCTACCACAAACCCAGTGTGGCCTAGGTGGCTCGACATGACAACTGTCCCAACTCAACACCAACCACTACTCTCGAGTGACCGAGTGGGCAGTATGAACAAGTAGCATATAAGCGTAAAGAGCTAGCTACACAATAGGGGTCCCTGCTATTGGCAACTCCGATAGTCACTACCCATGAGTGGTCGAGTGTCACACACGCAGGACAACTGAACGTAACTCCAACTACCACCATCTATAGTGGTCGAGTGCGGCACAACAAATTAAATGCTCTGCCCTCACACCAGTTATTACTACCATGAGTAACCGTGGAGGCAGGATGACTGACGACTCTCTCGACCACAAGGGAGACCAAGTCGCCAGCATGCACGTAAATGATATGAATGCATAGTCACACATACAGACATCCACCACAGACTCTCTATTCTATAGAGAGTCACACTAATATGATCAACACACTTTCTATCCTACAGAGAGTCATACTTAATTGATCACAACCAAGCTAGGACCTCCAGTCCATAGTGATGCACTATCCACAATCCACATGACCATATACAATCACATGATACAAAATGGTACACAACATAAGAATTTATCATAAGATTCAATTCTATGTTCAGGACATTACCCACTCCCCCGGATGACCTTTTATTTCATTTACAAATCAAGTCCTCATTCGTACTCTACTAAATACACCTAATTGAACAACTATAGGCTTACATGCATCACATCCATAACTCATAATCATGGTGAAGGAAAATGTGATAACAACAATAGAGTATTTAAAAGGGCAAAGACTAAGTATCAAGCATTAGAAAAACTAGAGTGGAGTCAAGATCAAAGTGATAATAATATGAAATCATATACATCAGGGTTTAGCTACTACCTGACCAGGGTAGGAAATTACCCACCTTTTATAACACTCAAAATAATAAGATTTTCATGGCTGCGGTCCTACCTCATATCCACGTCCTGTACATATCAAACATTATGGTTAAGTGCAAGCATACAACTAATATTCAACCAAATTCGAATTAACATCTTGATCACACACACTTCGTAACTCCTAGCTATTTCTCCGTGAGTACAACCTCTCGATACACCCTCCAAACACATCCAAACCATTCACAGCTCATTTACAACTATTCACAGCTCATTTATGACCATTCACAGCCCCTCTATAGTCTAGGACAGAACCATTCTTCACAGGTGGCCAAAAACTCCCACTCACAGTCGTGCACAACCATTCACAGCTGCTCACAGCCCTTCACAACCCCTTCTCACTTAGCCACAACCGAGCAACACCAACACCAGCCCATAACGGACCAAAACTCCAACCCACAACCATCTTAAATGACCAAACCTCCAACTCACAACCAACTCCATAGATCAAAAATCCATCCGCATACAACAACGATTAACTACAACAAGGAAAAAAGAAAAGAAACAGATCAAGCTTACCAGTGGTTGGAATCTCATCGGCAGCAATTTCTCCCAAATCCACCCTGTTCGCTAGAAAACCACTGCCCAAACAGAATCCTGATTCAACCAAAGAAAACCACAGTAGGTATTTCGATCTCATCCAAGATTGAGGGAAAGAGCAGCTCTTACCTTGCTCTGGCGACTACCGGTAGTGATTCCCTCCTAATCCCCTATTCACAAGACACCTCGCGCTCAAAAGCCACAAGCTCCGGCAGAGATCGCAGCCTCCGATCAAAACACGCTGCAGACGTCGCCGACCCAAGATCGCTACTCTGGCTCGTTCGTGGGCACCGTCAAGGTCGATCTCCATCATTTGCAGTGAAAGGGGCGGGCTGTGGTCGGTCATCTCTTGCAAAGAAAGGGGGCGATTGTGGTCGGTCGTCGCTTGCAGAGAAAGGGGACGGATAGATGTCGGAGAGGTCGTGAGAGGAAAGGGGCTCACGAGAAGGAGAACTCGCGAGAAAGAAAAATAGCAAGGAGGAGAGGAAGAGCTTCAGTCGCGGGTTGCTTCGGAGAAGAAGAGAAAAAAATGGGAGAGGCAGCGTCGCGATGGGAAAAAGAAGGGGTTCGCGAGTGAAGAAATGCTCACGTGGAGAAACTGTCCAAAGACATGAACGACTTGATCATTAAGGGAAATGGGTCGGGTTTTGGGGATAACGGGTCGGGTTTCAGACCTTGTAAGCAATTAACCCTTGGTTCAATTAAACCCAAATTCCATTAAACCAATAAACTCTTGAGCTAGGTTAGATTTAAATTAAATCCCTAACCATCCCTCAAAAATTTTAATTAACCCACTAATAAAATTGCCCCTTTACCCATCTATTTGCGGTATTTTATAGCTAGTGTATCCGTTGGAGTTTTTCAATATGGATTGAGTCGTTGTGAGACAATGGCTACAAGAGCAGCCGATTGTTGCCTTATGGCAATCGACTACTAGGCGAAAATCAGCCCGAGTTGCATCTTTATAAGAAGCACGAAGAGAAGGATTTTGGCTAGCATTTCTTGAGGAATTTGAAGGGGAATTGCTGCTAAATTCCAGACCTTCAAGGCATTCTAAAAGCAACCAAAGATCAAGCATGCAAAGCTCACATTTGTAAAATGTTAATCTTTACTTGTATTTATTTTCCTAGTGTAATTGCTTGTATCTTTATTCTTATTGTTGTAAGACTATTATACGAGGTTTCTCCACCACTAGTGTGTCACCAAGAAGGAGAGATTTGATTAGTGATATGTGCATCACTAGAGCTCACTTGAGCTCACCCCATGGAGTAGGAACCCTAGGTTCCAAACCACGTATATCCTTGTGTTGATTATGCTTGTATGTTTGTATTTGTGTTCATATTGTATTTCTATATTTCGCTGCGTTAACAAGTTTTGTAGAAAAGCACAAAAGCGATCGAATTCCAAGCGAACGAATGAACACGTCATTCACCCCCCCCCCCTCTAGCGCGTCACCATTGGTCCTTCACAGTTTGATAGTGGTTTTGTGCATCACTAGAGCTCATTTTATGGAGTAGGAACCCTAGCTTTCGAACCACATATATCTTGTGTTGTGCTTGTGGATTTGTGCTTGTGTATTTGTATTCTATATTCTGCTGTGTACTAACATCATTGTAGACGAGCATGCGATCGAACGACAAAAATCACAAAAAGTGTCATTCACCCCCCTCTTGCGCTCAACTAGATCTTACAGAGAAAGAAGGAAAAACTAGTTATCGATGTCAATTGAAGACATCCTCTGGCTTGGGGTTCTTTCTGTTGGACTTTCTGAGCCGCAAAAATCGCTTTTTGTGTTGCGGAAACCTCGGAAGCCCGACCACAGATCCGTGCGAAGTATAACAAAAATAAATTCATGTATATGTTATGGAAACCTAGATCTACCTTAGATCTACATGATGAGAGCGTTACCCTCGATGCGACGCCCTTCGCTTATCCCGCTCGTCCAAATGGCTTGTCGAAACTCAAGAGTGTCAAGTGTACACTCCTCTATTGGTATCCACACGGACAAATGGTGGAGAAAAACAACCTAGAGTGTGATAGCACTCCTTGGTAGTCTCGGCAAGATGAGGAATGGGAGAGAGCAAGAAGGAGAACAAGGAAGAAGAAGATGATGTTAATTCCAATAACTTCACCCAATGAATAAAAGTGGTCGGCCACTTTGTTTTGGGGGGTTACATGCATGCATGTAACTCCAAGAGCCAATGGCTCTTGGTCTCCCTCATAAAGTGGCACCACATGGTAAGTCCATGATGATGTGGAACATCATCATTGGTCGGCCCCCATGCCAAGTCACCATGACATGGTAATTAGTCAAGTCAAAATTGACCATTCATCTTCCCTCTCAAGTCAAGTCAAACTTGACCTCTTATCTCCCATGGTTGATCAAATCTAACCACTTGATTCAAGTCAATTTGATTTAATGAATCTCTATTCATTAATTTAAATTGACTCAATGAATCAAATCTAAATTAGACTCATTCAACACTTGAATCAAATTGAGTCTAACTCAATTAGTCTAATTTGGATTACTCTTAATCCAATTTGGTTCATCCCATGAACCTAATCCTCATAGTTCATCATATGAACCTAATCTCCATCTAATTTCCCTTTGTGTGTGACCCTATAGGTTCTTGTAACATTGGCAATGCTTTTAAACTGATTTAGAAACATAAGAATTGAGCGGTATCTAGCAACACATCATTGCTACCCAAGTTACAAGAATGTTGAGATCCAACATCACCTTTGTGACTACTAATTGTGACTCTCACAATATGTGACAATGTCGCTCTATCCTTGTTAAATACGGAAATTTTAAAATACCAAAATAAATGGCCAAAAATTAAGATAAATAATTCTGGAAATTTTTCGGGATTTTTAGGAAATTTTAAAAAAATTCTAGAATTTTTCTAGATTTAAATGGAGATCTTATGATATTATATATGGAAAGAGTCAACAGGCTTTTACAAAGCCTGTTTGGTTTATCCATGTTGAGGGGTTAATAAATTTTATTCACCTAAGGTTTTAAAAAGAAAACCTAAGTTTTTTTTCTATTCCCTTTTTCTCTTCCCAGCCGCGCCCGACACCTCTTTCTATCACGATTTTTCAATTTCTTCTCTCGCGCTACCCCCTCTCCTCCGTCGACGGTTCCCTTGCGATCCCTTCTCCATCGATGACCAGGTCGCCATTCTTCTCCGCCTTCCTCACCTCTGACCGTCACTCGAGCCTTCTCTTCCTCGCGTCTGCCCGACAGTCGCTACGATTGATGCGTCGCCATAGCCTTGAGCAACCTTTAAATGCGTTCGGTGCAGTCTTTGTGGGTGCCCTTTTCGCCACTAATTGCCTGAGCTACCGCTGTTCACCACAGTCGGTCGACCTCTCACGCGCACGAACCGCGTGCCCTTCTCTGCCAGCGCCGGCCAGCCTCCGTAGTCGTGATCGGCCCGCACCGAGGAAATACTGCCAAGGGGAACTTCTAATTTTCGGTATATATATATCATGTTTTCCTTATTCATAGTGAATCTGTGATTTTGAGCCGTAATCAGTGAGTGTTGATGGTACCGGTGAATAGGGCAGTAGGGAAGGAATTGTGGCCGACTGAGAGGGCTATGAGGGTTTATTTGGGGGTGTTGTGTGGTTAGGGTTGGAGGTGGTCGTGCAAGAACGGCTATAAATGGGCTGATTTTGGAGTTGTTGGCTGGTTGTGAAGGAGGAGGTCGTTATAGAAGGTGTTTCATGTTGTTCATAGGTTGTGAAAGGTTGTGATTGGGTTGGTGTCGGTTGTACGATCATAAGTGGTATGTTTAGTGAGTTGTGAATGGTTTCGGATGTGTTTTGATATGTGAGGTAGCTATTTGGGTTTTGGTTCCATCCGTGGATGGTGTATTCGAGTGAAGATGTGTAGTACGAGTGTGATTGGATGAAAAGACGGTTATATAAGGTGGAAGGTG
Source organism: Wurfbainia villosa (assembly GCA_025175895.1). Classification (NCBI taxonomy): domain Eukaryota; kingdom Viridiplantae; phylum Streptophyta; class Magnoliopsida; order Zingiberales; family Zingiberaceae; genus Wurfbainia; species Wurfbainia villosa. The sequence continues at coordinate 42,875,406 of CM046006.1, forward strand.
ATCGAGATTTTATTAAGCTTTTGGGTTAATTGGTTTATGTACAAAATCATCTTTAGATTCGATTTGACAGTGGATTGCATTTTTGTGCTTAACAATAGTTATGTTGTATGCAAGTTTCGATCACGAGGCATGTCCGCGGTTTACGGGCATTTTATCAGGCGGGTATTTTGACTTATCTCTTAGATATAGTCATGTTGATATGCTAGTTAGTATAGCTTGCAATAATTTTCATGTTTATATGCCTAGTATGTTATTGTGCCTACTTGATACATGCATATGATCAAATTATAGTTATACCTTCCCTGTTTTACTTGGATCATTGATATGTACTTATTGGTTGTGCATATTATTCGGATATGTATTTTAGTTGGATTTACATGCTTTAGTATCATGCACCATCTTGCATGATTGCATGCTGGATGGACGGGGTTCCTTTATAGTTGAGCCCGCAGCCAATTACATGGTTTGCACACGCTGCCACTCATGGGTTAGTGGTATATCAGAAGGGTGTGTGCAGTTGCTCTGTCAAGCTCTGCTGGTCCGCTCATGGGTAGCGTTGAGTCAGCGTGGTAGCAGGCAGGGATCCCTCCTCTGGTCTACGACACCGGAAGATGAGAGTTTTGCTCCCCTACTCTGTTTGGGGCAGGAGGATAGGTGTACTCTGACAACATCCTGTCCACTCGATCACTCAGGAGCAGTGATGGCAGAGTGTACAGTTGTCATAGCCCTACCCACTCGTCTTCACCATTGCGTGTGAGGCGGCTGACTGGCATCAGGGGTGACCATGTCATTTGCACGGCATGCATTATGCATGGATAACATTTGTATTGTGTTTGTTGCATTTTTATTGCTACCTTGGATGTTGCATATGATTACCATGCATACAGGATACATATTTGTATATGGTGATGACTTTATTTCTTCTAGTATGGCACATGCTCCTATATCAGGGTAGGAGATTCAGGTAAGTACAATCCTTTTATATTTCTTTCTTGCATACCCTATATATATGAGACTGTACTGGCATGATTATTAGTGTTAGCTATATCTTACTTTGCATATCGACTATTATCCGCTGAGTTCTTTGAACTTACCCCGTTGATTTATATCTATTTCAGGATGAAGCTGTCAGGAGAGTCCAACTGCCAAACCCCCTCGTCGCGAAAGTTTATTAATTATTTGTTTTATGGTTTTGGATATTTTGATTAGAAGATATGTTTAGGACTGGAGTTGGATTTATGTACTCATGGATTTTTGGTGTCCTTATGGACCTTTATTCGGATTTTTATTTCGATTGGGTTTTGGTTGGGTATTCCTGCCCAGATGGCAGAAGAGGTAAGTCTAGTTATTGTAGACTATTTACTATATCATATGATTGTTGTCCTGAGGCCTATTTTGTTACTTGTGGGTGATGTTTGGATTCCGGTCGTGTTGACCGATGTATAGTGGTCATGTAGGCCTTGTATGAAAATTGGTATTGTCACCCGTACAGGGGAGATGCTGTCGGATTTTTCTCTGGCGGGGACTCCCCCGAGGCGTGACAATTTATTTGGTATCAGAGCCCTAGGTTTACGAGTTCCTAGGGGTTTTTGGATTTTTTGGAGTTCGCCACATTTGGCAAGATTTTGTGAGTCAATCTGAAATTTTTTGGATTGGTATGGATTTTCGACGATTTTCATGTTTCGAAAATTCAAGGTATTATTGACTAGGTTAATTTGGGGGATTTGGCGACGACGGGACCTCTCCTGGCGGAAAAATAGGTATGATGGAAAATTTTATGTTTTTACTTGTAGTAACATCTGTAATAATTTAACAGATATGAGACGAGGTGGACGTGCTCCTGCGCCGAGACGTGGTGCGGGGTGGCCACACCAGAGGACATTAAGACCTCGGGCGACAGAGTTGCCAGAGAGATCTACTGAGGGTGAGCATGTTGATCAGTGTTAGATTCCACATGGTGCTGCGAGAGTCATGGATCCTCAGTCCTCGGCGGTTCCTCCTCCAGAGATACCCACTTCTAGGGTATCCGATGTACCAGCGGGAGATCCTGCTACTACACACCAGCCACCCCCGCCAGTAGGGCCTACTACGATGGGCCAGCAGGCCCATCGATGGAGCGATCGGCCCTCACTCGATATCTGCCCTGAATATGCGGCACCATCTCTGATTGTTCGCCCGGCTCTGCGCGACCCCTACTCATCCTACTGATGTGGCTGTGGCACGAGCTCGGATTCCCAGTTTAGCAAAGTCGAGGAAAAGCCAATTCACCTTATTCAGTGGAGAGACTGATCCAAGTGTGGCTCAGTCTTGGATCGAGAAGATGGAGCATACTTTCTACTATATGGTCTGCTCCGAGTGGGAGAAGGTAGAGTTGGCGGCCTTCCATTTACGAGGCGAGGCCGAGATCTGGTGGGACATGCAGCACTCGATCATCGGCGAGCAGAAGATTACCTGGGTAAGATTCAGAGAGGCCTTTGAGAGTCAGTATTTCTCACGGGCATATCAGATGATGCGCCGTCAGAATTTTCTGAGTCTACGATAGAATAATCACTCAGTGATGGAGTATAATACAGAATTTAATCAGGTAGCCAGGTTTTTTCCAGAGTTAGTTGTTGAGGACAGGTCACGCATGATGCAATTTGTTTAGGGACTAGATGGGCATCTTCAGGTCAAGATGGCAGGATTTGGTAGTTCTTCCTATCGAGAGGCATTGGATAGAGCTCTGTTGATTGAGTCGGCTCAACAGAGAGCTAATACTGACAAGAAGAGGAAACAAACAGAGAGAACCACAGGACAGACCCAGCAGCCATAAACTACTGGACATCAGCAAAGTAGCCATAGTCAATCGGGTTAGAGTCATTCTGGGGCATCTAGCCACCTCGTGTCGACGATCTTCACCGACCCTCCCGCCTTCTCAAAGAGCCGAGGCCCTACTAGTGACACTCCATCAGATTGCTAGGATCGAGAGAGCATACTCTCACTGCACCTTTAGGACAATATATTATTGCAAACTGCCTGGACACTTGAGCCGAGATTGTTCGTTGAAGGCTCAGCATGTGGCTTCCGGGGTTACTATACAGGGAGGACAGTTGCGTTAGTCTGCGACTCAGAGAGGGGGGCAAACAGCCAGACCTTCACAACGCCCGCAGAGGACAGCTCCCCCTACAGGAGTACTCCAGTGCCCGTACGATGTCACAGGGTTCTGTTTCAGGACCTCAGTATCAGGTGCAGCCCCAGCCACTGGTACAGTACCAGTCGCAGCCTCAGCCACTGATTCAGTATCAGTTGCAGCCCCCGCCACTAGTTCAGGACCAGCCACAACTACCGATACAAGACACCACATCCTTCATATCACTCAGATCACTTCAGACGGGCCTCCTGGGCCCGACACGGCCTACCTCGCGGCTACCACCTCCACCTCCACCTCCACCGGAGACTGGGCGGATTCATACGATTACTAGAGAGGATGTGCAGCGAGCTAGCGAATCCGTTTTTCACGGTACGGTTTCACTTTATGCATTTTCAGCTATTGTGCTCATTGATACTAGTAGTTCGCATTCATTTATTTCTCGTACATTTATGAGAGAGATTGGTAGACTACCTACTATTAGATCACAGTGATTAACCGTCTCCCTACCGTCTGGTGATACGTTGAACGTTACCCAGGAGGTCCGAGGTTGTCCCTTAGATATCAGTAACATCATACTTACTGTAGATTTATTGGTACTGGACATGGTCGAGTTCGACATTATACTTGGCATGGATTGGCTGTCAGCATATCATGCCACAGTTGATTGCCAGACGAGGGTGGTCACTTTCTGACCTCCGAACCAACCCTTGTGGGATTTCACTAGCATTCGGGATGATGGCATAGCGACCATTTCTGCGATTCAGGCTTAGAAGCTTTTATTGCACGGTTGCCAAGGTTTTCTATTATCTATGGTCAATTTAGAAGACAGTGGTGACTCTCAGATCGCTGACATTCCTATTGTTCAAGAATTTTTGGATGTCTTTCCAGAGGAGTTACCGGGCCTGCCTCCCAGAAGGTATGTGGAGTTCATGATTGAGTTAATTCCTGGGATGTCACCGGCATCGAAAGCTCCTTATCGTATGGCCCCGAGAGAGTTGGACGAGTTAAGGTTTAGCTCCAAGAACTTTTGGACAGAGGTTTTATTCACCCTAGTGTATCTCTCTGGGGTTCTCCAGTTCTTTTTGTGAAGAAGAAAGATGGTTCGATGAGACTGTGCATTGACTACAGGCAGTTGAACGCCATCACTATCAAGAATAAATACCCCCTGTCACGTATTGAGGACTTGTTTGATCAACTCAGAGGTACATCAGTATATTCTAAGATTAATCTGTGGTCCAGATATCATCAGTTAAGGGTTAGAGACTCAGACGTACAAAAGACAGCATTTCGTACCAGATATGGACACTATGAGTTTTTGGTAATGTCATTTGGGCTTACCAATGCTCCAGCGGTATTCATGGATTTGATGAACCATGAATTTATGGATTTCTTAGATCGATTTGTCATTGTCTTTATTGATGACATTCTGGTCTATTCTCGTTCTGAAGAGGAACACGCGCAGCATCTTCGCCTTGTTTTGGATAGGCTTCGACAGAAGCGACTCTATGCGAAGTTCAATAAGTGCGCATTCTGGTTACCCTCAATTGGTTTTCTGAGACATGTGGTATCAAGTAGTGGCATTTCTGTTGACCCCCAGAAGATCGAGGCTGTCACCAGTTGGGAGCAACCGAAATAAGTTCAGGAGGTTCACAGTTTCCTAGGCTTGGCCGGTTATTACAGATGGTTCGTTAAGGGTTTCTCGAGCATCGCTATGCCATTGACATGCCTTACCAGGAAAGGCGTGAAGTTCACATGGTCAGAGGCATGCGAGACCAATTTTCAGAAGTTGAAGAAGAGATTGGTGTCAACACTGATTCTGGTATTGCCATCAGGGGACGACGGTTTCGTCCTTTATACCGATGCGTCTCTACAGGGTTTAGGCGCAGTATTGATGCAACACGGCAGGGTAGTCTCTTATGCTTCTCGCCAGTTGAAGGAGCATGAGAAAAACTACCCAATACATGATTTAGAGTTAGCTGCAATTATCTTTGCCTTGAAGATTTGGAGGCATCATCTGTACGGTATTACGTTTGAGATTCTCACTGATCATAAGAGTCTCAAATATCTATTTATGCAGAAGGAACTCAATCTCCGACAGAGGAGATGGATGGAGTTCCTGAAGGATTATGACTGTACCATTAGCTACCACCCAGGGAAAGTCAATGTGGTTGCCAATGCACTTAGACAGAAGTCCCAAGGGACTTTAGCTTCCTTTTGAGTTTCAGTCACGGATTTGATTCAGGGTTTTTCTGAGTAGAGCCTTGAGGAGCAGGGATCGACAGAGCAGGGTGTTCTGGTTACCATGGTTGCTCAGTCGTCTATCTGGACGAGAGTTTGGGAGGCTCAGGCTAGTGATCAGCATTTGCAGTTTATTGGCAGCCAGATAACTTCTGGACAGCAGACTGAGTTCACCCGAGATGATGAAGGTATAATTTATTTTCGAGGCAGATTATGCGTACCTCGGTCTCACCCGGTTATGGAGGAGTTACTTCAGAAGGCTCATCGCTCTCGATTTGCGATCCATCCAGGCGGAACCCGCATGTATCGAGATTTAAAGAGTTTGTATTGGTGGAACGGCATGAAGAAAGACATCGCATATTTTACAGCTAGATGTCTGATTTGTCAGCAGGTAAAGGTTGAGCACCAGAGACCAGCCGGATTACTTCAAAGGATTCCTATTCCTGAGTGGAAGTGGGATCACATTACCATGGATTTTGTGGTGGGTTTGCCTAGGACACGTCAAGGCCATGACTCGATTTGGGTAGTCGTAGATCGACTAACCAAATCCACGCACTTCTTAGTAATTCGGAAGACCAACTCTCTGGATCATTTGGCAGAGTTATATTGTCGGGAGATCATCAGATTGCATGGTGTTCCTTTGAGCATTATATCAGATAGAGACCCTCGGTTCACGTCCCGGTTCTGGCAGAGTCTGCAGCAGGCCTTGTTAGGATCTTTGTAACGGCTAGAGGGGGTGAATAGCGTCGATGGAATTCGATCGTGATCGTGTCTACAATTTTGTCAGCGCATCAAAATATAGATAATGATAACAATAACGAAATAGGAAATTACACACGAACACGAGTATGTAACGTGGTTCAGAACCGCACGATTCCTACTCCATGGATCGGGCTCAAACGAGCCCTAGTGATGCCAATCACACACCACTATAAACTAACTCCTTCTCGGAACAATCCGGAGGTGGAGAAACCTCGTACAATGTATACAACAGTAATACAAGATGAATACAAGCACTATAATGAAATACAAAGCAATACAAGTAAAGAAAACACTTTACAAATGCTCTTTGAATGCTTGATCACTTGGTTGATCGAGTAGCACTTGGAGACCCTAAATTGCAGCAGCAACTCACCCCAAATTGCCTCAAAGAACCATATATTTTCCTCCATCACGAGCTCTATATAAAGCTTCAACCTGTGCTGGAAAAAGTCGATCAGTCGACTGATGCCACTGTTGTCGTGAGACAACGGCTAGATCCACGTTGGATAAGTCCAACGGATCTACCATCAGTCGACTGATCATACCCATCAGTCGACTGATGGAGTCCTCACTCGACCAGTCGAGTCTCGACTCCATTCTGTGGCCGATTTCTCGAGCACCAGTCGACTGATCACACGATCAGTCGACTGCTCGAGCCATCGATCGCCGCCCACTTATCGCTAGGCCACAACCCGCAGTCAAACCCTAGTTGACTCGGTCCAGTCGACTGTCACATGGCACCAGTCGACTGGCACACCTCAAACATGAGGTTTTAGCCCAAGTATGGTTCCCCCATACTTGCTAGACCACCCTTAGCCTAGACCTAAGCCTTCTAGCCACCTCCATCAGCCTCACATCTCTCGGATCCCTCCAAGTCATCCATGACTTGTTCATCCATCGCGCTAGCCTTCAGGTGCTTCCATCGGCTATGTCATGCTAATGGTGTCTACACCGCCAAGGCACATTGGACTTACGCCGCCAAGACTCTGCTTGGACTTTACGCCACCAATCGTTGGACTTATGCTGCCAAGACTCCCGCTTGGACTTTATGCCGCCAATATCAAACCCTTGGACTTCTCAAATGCCAAGACTCAAGCTTGGACTTTCCCTTGCCAACCCATGTTGGACTTTCCATGCCAAGACCCATGCTTGGACTTTCCCTTGCCAACCTATGTTGGACTTTCCATTTGCCAAGACTCATGCTTGGACTTTTCTCGAATGCCAAGTGTCCCACTTGGACTTCCCATGCCAAGTACCCATGACTTGGACTTTCCTATGACAATTACATTGTCATATGTTTTTGTCGAAACATCAAAACATCACTCGAGTCAAACTCGAGTCCTGGTCAATCGTGACCTAGGCTGATTGCACCAACAATCTCCCCCTTTTTGATGTTTGACAAAAACCAAACAAATCATTTGAGTTAGACCACTAACTCAAGTCTCATGCTTGGACTTTTCTCAAATGCCAAGTGTCCCACTTGGACTTCCCATGCCAAGTACCCATGACTTGGACTTTCCCATGACAATTACATTGTCATATGTTTTTGTCGAAACATCAAAACATCACTCGAGTCAAACTCGAGTCCTGGTCAATCGTGACCTGGGCCGATTGCACCAACAATCTCCCCCTTTTTGATGTTTGACAAAAGCCAAACAAATCATTTGAGTTAGACCACTAACTCAAGTCTCTTACCAATTATTAAATGTTCTCCCCCAAACATTCTCCCCCTTTTTGACTAACATCAAAAAGGTCTTCTCTCCCAGGAGGTCAATGTCTCATGTCCCAATGAGATCTTACAATCTCTCCCTTGGTCCAAAAATACAGTGATAAGTCTCATATCACTCAAGAGAGGCAATCCTATACACTCTCCCAATTTCCAAATTGGGTTTATAAAAATCCATCAATTTTCCCACTTGATAACCTTTTCCCCTTCAAGAAGAAAGAAAAACACATCCATCACTCCAAGATGGATACCTCCCCCTAAAGGCTTGCTCCCCCTTGACCATTGCACCAACAATGTCCTTGGGAAGTCCCTAAGCCAATAGGAACTCTAAACCATCAAAATTAAGGTTAGAAATTCAACATTGAACTTTCCAACACCTTAACATTGATACAAACCCTAAACAACTCTCCTAATCCATATTCAATGGATTTTCACCCTTCATCATGCTTCCCAAAGCATATTCTAGGGTTAGGAGTGGCTAGGGACCTTAACTGCAGTCGAAATCGGGTTAGACAAGCTTGTTTATCCCGAAATCAGGCAATCAGTCGAGTGATTCAGAAATCAGTCGATTGCCACTATGAGCAATTGACTGATAACTGAAAAATCCGATTTTCAGTTATCAGAAATGAGATTTGGAAATTCATAAATAATTATACGTTTATCGAAAAATCACAAAAATTGATACGTATAATACCTATGACCAATACAATGGGTGAAAAAGTTTGAAAATTATTTTACCCATAAAATAGTGAGTTTGATACAAAACTCAAAACCATTGAACTTTTCAATGTTTTGGCCCTATTTCGTATCAACTCTATCAATGGTGATTGCTATCAAAAGATAGACTTCACCAAGGTTTTTCAAAATAATTTTAAAATATTTTCAAAACCTTATTTTGGATCATATTCCTTGGGCTCTATGTACATGACTTGTACACATGCTCTCCCAATGATCCACATGTTGGGTTAATATGAATTTGAGTTCAACTAGATGCAAAAACTATGCACCTTGAACTTAACTCATATCCTAGCATCTCACATGTATCTAGGGTGTATAAATACACATACATGTCAATTGGATGTGAGATGTGGGTTTTGGTTCATTTAATCTAGGGTTTCATGCATTTCCTAGGCACCCCTACTTGATTCCCTTATAAATGGGACTTCAAGTCATGCCATTGTCCTTAGTTTAATTTTAATCAATTAATTGCATGAAATGATCTTGGCATAAAGATAGCAATAACTAAGCATGACCAATAATCATGATGTCATGGCATGTCATATGGCAAACAAAGCATGGCATATAGGTATAATAATACCTAAATTTTAATATTAGTTGTCATTTGTTGTGATTAAATATATTTTGCCACATTATCACTAGTTTCCCTAGTGTGCCAAAAATCCAAAATGGCACACCAACCGCTAAACCTAAATTGTGCCAATTTGATCACTTTATCAAACTTCATAATTAATATTGGCACATCCTAAGATCTTTTTAGGATTAGAGCTCAAATGTATTTTCAAGGTAACCATAACCTTGAAAATATCCTAAAGTGCCACCTTTACCATGGTTGAGTTAACTACTCATCCAATCAAGGTTGGCACACCCTAAACCCACCTAGCGTGAATCAATCACGCTCTTAGGAACCCAAAACCGATTTGAGCTCCTAGGGTTAATTAGGTATTCCTCAGGGATAACCTCCCTAGATACCTTCCTATTGACCCTCCTAGGCTTTTTAGCCTTGGTCATTTTGGTCTTACCTAGGTTGACTCTAGGGGTAACTCCCCTTGCAACCTTCTTAGTGGCCACCCTAGGTTTCTTACCAACCTTGGCCACTAGGCACAACCCTTGGTCAACTCTAGGGATGACTTCCCTATTGACCTTAGTTTTCCTAGGTTTAGTTCCATAATCAAATGGAACATTGTGATAGGTTTCCTTGGGCTTAGGTTTGCCCTTGGATGAATCTAATTTCCTAGGTCTTGATTTTTGATCATTTGACTCTAGGTTTTGACTTCTAGACCCTACATGTTGACCTCTTGACCCTTGAAATAGATTTTGCATTTTTGTAAGGGTCTTTTCCATCTTTTCAAGCCTTGACCTCAAGACTTGATTTTTCTTTTCTAGTTGCCCAATTTTAGAATTTTGATTTAATCCTTGGGCATTTGACTTCCTAGGCATATGCCTAGTCCATTTAGGATTGAAACCTAGGTGTTCTCCTATTTTCTTGATAGATTCCCTAGGTAAAATATTTTTAGGGACATTAGTCCCAAATTTCTTCTTATTTCCTAAGTGGACACTCTTAGCACCTAAACAAATATGTCTATTATTTCTAGCATGCTTCTTTTCCCTAGAAATTGAAGGTGCATTAATAAATTTTACCTTAGGGTTTGCCTTGGAGGCTCCCCCTACTTGTGTTGCTTCTTCTTGCCCTTTCTTCTTCCCCCTTGGGCAATGACTCCGGTAATGCCCCTTTGAGTTGCACTTGAAGCATATGATGTGCTCCTTGTCTTTAGATGTTGGGGAACTGGCATCCTTGACTTTTGGTGTCGGTTGAGCTTTCTTGACCTTCTTTGGGCACTTGCTCTTGTAGTGCCCGGTTTCCCTACACTCAAAGCAAATTATATATTTTTTACTTAAAACCAAATTGCTTGAGTTACCTAGTTCGGTGGTGGAGACCGGAATTGGACTTTGGGCTTCTTCATCTTGACCGGATGTCGAAGCTTCTTCTTGATGTTCCGGTATGGAGGTTCTCTCCTCCCCCTCAATCGTTGAGGTGGATGCTTCTTCCACTTCCTCCACCTCTTCCGATCCAGAAGTTGACTCCTCACTTTCTTGTGAGGATGGTGATGATTCTTCTTCGGTCTCCTCCTCTTCCAAGTCTTCTTGGACCGATTCGGGATTGTCGTGGAACTTGATCAACTTGTTCCACAACTCCTTGGCATCCCTATAGCTTCCTAATCTCGACAAAATGTCATTAGGTATCAAGTTAATCAACATTTTTGTTACCTTAACGGTTGTCTTGAATTTTTCCCGTTGCTCCTCAGTCCATCGCTTTATTTTGAGGATTTCGCCGTTCTCCCCTCTCGGAGCATCAAAACCTATAGTCACAGCAAACCAATTTTCGATATTTGTCATTAGAAAATATTCCATCCTACCTTTCCAATACGCGAAATGTTCGCGGTTGAAGGAAGGTGGAATGTTGATGTCGTCACCCAATTTTTCTTGGAAATCCATATTCTTTCCTCTAGCTTCTTGACTCTGAGTTGTTAATCCGTAGAAGAGCCCCGGGCTCTGATACCACTTGTTAGGATCTTTGTAACGGCTAGAGGGGGGTGAATAGCGTCGATGGAATTCGATCGTGATCGTGTCTACAATTTTGTTAGCGCAGCGGAATATAGATAATGATAACAATAACGAAATAGACAATTACACATGAACACGAGTATGTAACGTGGTTCGGAACCGCACGATTCCTACTCCATGGATCGGGCTCAAACGAGCCCTAGTGATGCCAATCACACACCACTATAAACTAACTCCTTCTCGGAACAATCCGGAGGTGGAGAAACCTCGTACAATGTATACAACAGTAATACAAGATGAATACAAGCACTATAATGAAATACAAAGCAATACAAGTAAAGAAAATACTTTACAAATGCTCTTTGAATGCTTGATCACTTGGTTGATCGAGTAGCACTTGGAGACCCTGAATTGCAGCAGAACCTCACCCCAAATCGCCTCAAAGAACCATACATTTTCCTCCATCACGAGCTCCTTATAAAGCTTCAACCTGTGTTGGAAAAAGTTGATCAATCGACTGATCGGGACTATCAGTCGACTAATGCCACTGTTGTCATGAGACAACGGCTAGATCTACGTTGGATAAGTCCAACGGATCTACCATCAGTCGATTGATCATACCCATCAGTCGACTGATGGAGTCCTCACTCGACCAGTCGAGTCTCGACTCCATTCTGTGGCCGATTTCTCGAGCACCAGTCGACTAATCACATGATCAGTCGACTGCTCGAGCCATCAGTCGACTACCCACTTCTGGCAGTCGACTGCTAGGCCACAACCCGTAGTCAAACCCTAGTTGACTCGGTCCAGTCGACTGCCACATGGCACCAGTCGACTGGCACACCTCAAACATGAGGTTTTAGCCCAAGTATGGTTCCCCCATACTTGCTAGACCACCCTTAGCCTAGACCTAAGCCTTCTAGCCACCTCCATCAGCCTCACATCTCTCGGATCCCTCCAAGTCATCCATGACTTGTTCATCCATCGCGCTAGCCTTCAGGTGCTTCCATCGGCTATGTCATGCTAATGGTGTCTACACCGCCAAGGCACATTGGACTTACGCCGCCAAGACTCCGCTTGGACTTTACGCCGCCAATCATTGGACTTATGCTGCCAAGACTCCCGCTTGGACTTTACGCCGCCAATATCAAACCCTTGGACTTCTCAAATGCCAAGACTCAAGCTTGGACATTCCCTTGCCAACCCATGTTGGACTTTCCATGCCAAGACCCATGCTTGGACTTTCCCTTGCCAACCTATGTTGGACTTTCCATTTGCCAAGACTCATGCTTGGACTTTTCTCAAATGCCACGTGTCCCACTTGGACTTCCCATGCCAAGTACCCATGACTTGGACTTTCCCATGACAATTACATTGTCATATGTTTTTGTCGAAGCATCAAAACATCACTCGAGTCAAACTTGAGTCCTGGTCAATCGTGATCTGGGTCGATTGCACCAACAGGCCTTAGGCACGCAGCTTCGTTTTAGTATTGCATTCCATCCGCAGACAGATGGAAAGTCTGAGCGGACCATTCAGACACTAGAGGATTTGCTGAGGTCTGTGTTATAGATTTCAGGGGCAACTGGGAGGACCACTTGTCGTTAGTGGAATTTGCCTACAATAACAACTATAATTTGGCTATCCAAATGGCCCCTGGTTGAAGCATTTTATGGTAGACAGTGTCGTACACCCACCCTCTGGGAGGAGGTTGGGGAGGCCCAGTTGCTAGGACCCCAGAGAGCTCAGCATGAGGCAGAGTTGGTCCGTATTATCCGACGTAGGATGGCAGAGGCGCAGGATCGCCAGAAGAGTTATGCAGATCGGAGACGGAGACCTCTAGAGTTCTCTATTGGTGATCATGTGTTCCTTCGAGTCTCACCCACGAAAGGGGTGAAGAGATTTGGCCTCCGTGGTAAGCTAGCTCCTAGATACATTGGTCCGTTTGAGATTTTGGAGAGGATCGGAGCAGTCGCTTACTGTCTACGCTCCCACCATCTTTGACGAGTATTCATGATGTGTTCCATGTGTCCATGCTGAGGAAGTATGTGCCAGACTCTACACATATTATGTCAGATGTGTCAGGTTCCATTCAACCTGATGCTACTTACGCAGAGGTTCCAGTATGGATTTTGGTTCACAAGGAACGACAGTTGAGGAACAAGGTTGTGCGACTTGTCAAGGTCAGGTGGAGTCACCACACCGATGAGGAGGCTACTTGGGAGCTTGAGGAAAAGATCAAAGCTCAATACCCCCACCTATTTATTACAGGTACGTGAAATATATTTTCAGTACTTGTGGTATTTCATACTCGTTATGAATCTGAGTAGGAAATTTGGGGACCAAATTTTTATTAGTGGAGGAAAATGTTAAATACGGAAAATTTAAAATACATAAATAAATGGCCAAAAATTAAGAGAAATAATTCTGAAAATTTTTCGGGATTTTTAAGAAATTTTTGAAATTTTTCCAGAATTTTTCTGAATTTAAATGGAGATCTTATGATATTATATATGGAAAGAGTCAACAAGCTTTTACAAGGCATGTTTGGTTTATCTGTGTTGAGGGGTTAATAAATTTTATTAACCTAAGGTTTTAAATAGAAAACCTAAGTTTTTTTTCTATTTCCCTTTTTCTCTTCCTAGATGCGCCCAACACCTCTTTCTATCGCAATTTTTTGATTTCTTCTCTCGCGCGACCCCCTCTCCTCCGTCGATGGTTCCCTTGTGATCCCTTCTCCACCGATGACCAAGCCGTCGTTCTTCTCTGCCTTCCTCACCTCTAACCATCGCCCGAGCCTTCTCTTCCTCGCGTACGTAGCCGCCGAGTCCCTGTGGTCGGTCGTCCCTTCGCAAGCGCCGACAACCTTTCGCCGTTACCAGTGCCCAGGTCATCGTGGGTGCCCTTTTCGCTGCTGATTGCCTGAGCCACCTCTGTTCGGCACAGTCGGTCGGCCTTTCACGCGCACGCACCATGTGCCCTTCTCTGCCAGCACCGGCCAGCCTCTGCAGCCGTGATCGGCCCGCACCAAGGAAATACTGCCAAGGAGAACTTCTAATTTCCGATATATATATATATATCATGTTTTCCTTATTCGTAGTGAATTTGTGATTTTGAGCCGTAATCAGTGAGTGTTGATGGTGCCGGTGAATAGGGCAGTAGGGAAGGAACTGTGGCCGACTGAGAGGGTTGTGAAGGTTTATTTGGGGGTGTCGTGCGGTTAGGGTTGGAGGTGGTCGTGCAAGAACGGTTGTAAATGGGCTGATTTTGGAGTTGTTGGCTAGTTGTGAAGGAGGAGGTGGTTATAGAAGGTGTTCGGGTTGTTCATAGGTTGTAAAAGGCTGTGATTGGGTTGGTGTCGGTTGTACGATCATAAGTGGTATGTTTAGTGAGCTGTGAATGGTTTCGGATGTGTTTTGATATGTGAGGTAGCTATTTGGGTTTTGGTTTCGTCCGTGGATGGTGTATTCGAGTGAAGATGTGTAGTATGAGTGTGATTGGACGAAAAGACGGTTATATAAGGTGGAAGGTTATCGAGATTTTATTATGCTTTTGGGTTAATTGGTTTATGTACGAAATCGGCTTTAGATTCGATTTGACGGTGGATTGCATTTTTGTGCTTAACAATAGTTATGCTGTATGGAAGTTTCGGCCACGAGGCAGGTCCGCGGTCGTGATGATTTCATTTTTTTTGTGGGCATTTTATCAGGCGAGTATTTTGACTTATCTCTTAGATATAGTCATGTTGATATGCTAGTTAGTATAGCTTGCAATAATTTTCATGTTTATATCCCTAGTATGTTATTGTGCCTACTTGATACATGCATATGATCAGATTATAGTTATACCTTCCCTATTTTACTCGGATCATTGATATGTACTTATTGGTTGTGCATATTATTCGGATATGTATTTTAGTTGGATTTACATGCTTTATTATCATGCACCATCTTACATGATTGCATGCTGGCTGGACGGGGTTCCTTTATAGTTGAGCCCGCAGCCAGTTACATGGACGGGGTTCCTTGGATGTTGCGTATGATTGCCATGCATACAGGATACATATTTGTATATGGTGATGACTTTATTTCTTCTAGTATGGCACATGCTCCTATATCAGGGTAGAAGATTCAGGTAAGTACTGTCCTTTTATATTTCTTTCTTGCATACCCTATATATATGAGACTGTACTAGCATGATTATTAGTGTTAGCTATATCTTACTTTGCATATCGACTATTATCCGCTGAATTCTTTGAACTTACCCCGTTGATTTATATCTATTTTAGGATGAAGCTGTCAGGAGAGTCCAGCTGCCAAACCCCCTCGTCGTGAAAGTTTATTAATTATTTGTTTTATGGTTTTGGATATTTTGATTAGAAGATATGTTTAGGACTAGAGTTGGATTTATGTACTCGTGGATTTTTGGTGTCCTTATGGACCTTTATTCGGATTTTTATTTCGATTGGGTCTTGGTTGGGTATTCCTGCCCTGATGGCAGAAGGAATAAGTCTAGTTATTGTAGATTGTTTACTATATCATATGATTATTGGCCTGAGGCCTATTTTATTACTTGCGGGTGATGTTTGGATTCCGATAGTGTTGACCGATGTATAGTGGCCGTGTAGGCCTTGTATGAAAATTGGTATTGTCACCCGTATAGGGGAGATGCTGTCAGATTTTTGTCTGGCGGGGACTCCCCCAGGGCATGACAATCCTTGACATCTAGATTGACCAATTGAGGCATAGACCGTGTCATCCTCGGTACATTCTATATCTTGAACTCCAAGTAGACTCACTCTAATTAAATGAGCTCAATATCTCATATTGACTCATTTGGGCATGGCCATGCACTTCGTGGTCTCACTCTATCAAGAATAACGATGTCACTCCCGTCATATAGAAGGGATAGATCTCATCTACATCACTCACATCCCTCCGCATAATTTGTTACATACCCAGTAATCGCCTTTATAGTCCACCCATTTATGGGTGACGTTTGACGGAGCTAAAGTATGCAACTCCTTATGTAGGGAACCATGGTGACTTCAGGTCCAAGGACTAATAGTCATACTAATAGTCACATGAGAAAGTATATGACACTCATATAACGATCCATGATACTTTCTCATGGCCGATCATTTAGTATACATTCTCCAATGCATACTCATGTGTCAACTTGATATCTCATATCCATGACTTGTGAGATCAAGTCATCGTGTTGACCTACATGCTAGTCTCTACGCATTAACATTGTCCCTAAATGTTAATACTTGACTAGTAATGATTAAGAGTAGTGTTCTCTATATCATCTCATTATCGATTCAACCAATCGATTGGTATAGATAAGAACCTTCTACTCAAGGATGTTATTATACTTAGTTATTTGGCACTAATACAAGTAAATATAATAACCATGCCTTTATAAATAGGAATATGATACAATAAAGTCCATACAATAATCATCACATGATTGGCTCTAGGGCTTTCACTAACAATCTCCCACTAGTACTAGTGTCAATCACCGTAATATCTAATACCCAATGACCTAGTGTGACCATCATGCTTTTTCTGTGACAAAGCCTTGGTCAAGGGATCTACGATGTTAGCTTCTGTGGGTACTCTACAAATCTTCACATCTTCTCTATCGATAATCTTTCGAATGAGATGGAAGCATCGTAGTATGTGTTTGGTCCACTGGTGTGAGCGAGGTTCCTTAGCCTGCGCAATAGCTCCATTGTTTTCACAATAGAGCTCTATAGGATCTACTATGCTATGAACCACCCCAAGCTCAGTAATGAACTTGAGAATCGAAATTGCCTCCTTTGCTACCTCTGATGCAACGATATACTCGGCTTCTGTTGTAGAATCAGCAATTGTGTCTTGCTTCGAACTCTTCTAGCTCACAGCGCCACCATTCAAGGAAAACACGAACCCTGACTATGATCTATAATCATCCTGGTCAGTTTGGAAGTTGGCATCGATGTAACCCTTTACAGCTAGATCCTCATCACCTCCAAATATCAAAAAATATTCTTTAGTCATTCTCAAGTACTTAAGAATATTCTTGACTGCTACCCAGTGACGCTTACCTGGATCTGACTGGTATCTACTCATCATGCTCAAAGCATATGAGACATCAGGACAAGTACACAACATGGCGTACATGATAGATCCTATAGTAGATACATAAGGAATCTTATTCATGCGGTCTCTTTCCTCTCTAGAAGAGGGACTTTGAGTCTTCGAAAGACTCACACCATGTGACATCGACAGAATTCCCTTCTTGGAATTCTGCATGGAAAACCGTAGTAATACCGTGTCAATATATGTACTATGACTCTGGCCAAGCAATCTTTTAGATCTATCTCTATAGAACTTGATGCCTAGAATGCAGGCTGCTTCACCTAAGTCTTTCATTGAGAAGCACGTCCCCAGCCAAGTCTTCACAGACTGTAGCGAAGGGATGTCATTTCCAATGAGTAGTATGTCATCTACATACAATACAAGGAAGACAACTGCATTCCCATTAACCCTCTTGTAGACACAGGGTTCATCTTCATTCTTGATGAAACCAAACTGTTTGATTACATCATCGAATCGAAGATTCCAGCTCCGAGAAGCTTGCTTTAGCCCATAAATGGACCTTTGCAACTTGCATACTTTCCCAGTATGCTATGGATCTACAAAACCATTAGGTTGTGTCATGTACACATCCTCGAGCAAGTTTCCATTGAGAAATGCGGTTTTGACATCCATCTGCCAGATCTCATAATCGTGGTATGCTGCAATAGCAAGCATGATCTGAATGGACTTAAACATCACTACTGGAGAAAAGGTTTCATCATAGTCAATACCATGAATTTGCTTGAAACCTTTAGCCACCAATCGGCCCTTATAGGTATGCATAAGTCCATCCATGTCAGTCTTTCTCTTAAAGACCAACTTACACCCAATGGGTTTGACCCCTTCAGGTGGATCAACCAAAGTCCATACTTGGTTGGTGTACATGGATTCCATCTCGAATCTCATGGCCTCTAGCCATTTCTCAGAATATGGGTTCATCACAGCTTCCTGATAGGAGGTAGGCTCATTCTCAATGAGCATAACGTCACCATGGTCAGACAAGAGAAATGAGTATCTCTCAGGCTGACAACGTACCTTATCAGACGTGCGAAGAGGTAAGTCTACCTGAACAGGTGGTTGTTCCACAACTCTTTGTGCAACAATCTCATCACCCACAACACTTTATGGTTCCTGTTCAACCTCCATCAAGGCCTTAGTGCTATGGTCCTTATCTTGAATTTCTTCAAGATCGAACGTACTCCCACTAGTTTTTCTAGAAACAAAATCCCTTTCTAGAAATACCCCAGTCTTTGCCACAAACACTTTGTGCTGACTCGGAATGTAGAAGTAATATCCCTTCGTCTCCTTGGGATATCCAACAAAATAGCACTTATCGGATTTGGGTCCCAGTTTGTCTGAGACTTGACGTCAAACGTAAACCTCACAACCCCAAATCCTCATGAAAGACATCTTGGGATTTCTTCCTGTCCATATCGTATATGGTGTCTTTATCACAGCCTTGGATGGTACATGGTTAAGTGTGAAGGCTGTTGTGTCTAGACCATATCCCCAAAAGGATATAGGAAGATCTGTGTGACTCATCATAGATCGTACCATATCTAATAGGGTACGATTCCTCCTTTCGAATACACCATTCTACTGTGGTGTTCCAGAAGGAGTGAGTTGGGATAGAATCCCACACTCAGCTAGATAGTCACGAAACTCATGGCTAAGGTATTCACCACCTCGATCTAATCGAAGTATCTTAATACTCTTGCCAAGTTGGTTTTGTACTTCATTCTTGAATTCTTTGAACTTTTTAAAGGATTCAGATTTATGTGTCATCAGATACACATAACCATATCTACTGAAGTCATCAGTAAATGTAATGAAGTACCTGTAACCACCTCTAGCAGCAACATTGAAAGGACCGCATACATCACTATGTATATGTCCTAACAAGTCTGTTGCTCTCTCACTGTGTCCACTAAAGAGAGTCTTGGTGATCTTGCCTAAAAGGCAAGACTAGCATGTCTCATATGATTCAAAATCAAATGAGTCCAGCATCCCATCCTTATGGAGCTGAGATAAGCGACTCTTATTTATGTAACCTAAGCAACAATGCCAGAGATAGGTTTGGTTCAACTCATTTAACTTGAACCTTTTGGTACTTATGTTATAGATGGGGCTCTCTAAGTCTAGAAAGTAGAGTCTGTTCATTAGAGGTGCACTACAATAGAACATATCATTTAAATAAACTGAACAACATTTGTTCTTTATTATAAATGTAAATCCTTTCTTGTCCAAACAAGAAACCGAAATTATGTTCTTAGTTAAAGCAGGCACATAACAACATTCATCTTGTTCTAGTACAAGCCCAGTGGGCAGAGATAGATCATAAATTCCTACAACAAAAGCAGCAACTCTTGCTCCATTGCCTACTAGTAGGTCCACCTTGCCCTTTGTCAATGCCCTGCTATTTCTCAGCGCCTGCACATTGGTACAAATGTGAGATGCACATCCGGTATCTAATACCCATGATGAAGAAATAGATAGATTGACTTCTATAACATTTATACCTGAAGTAGAAGTCTCACTTCTCTTCTTCTTAAGATCTTCCAGGTATGCTTTGTAGTTATGCTTCCAGTGTCCAGCTTCCTTGCAGTGGAAGCAAGCCCCTTCTTTGGCCACCCCCTCCTTTGGGTTTCAGTTCTTTGCCTTTGCCCTTGGCTTGGGACTTTCCCTTACCTTTAGGCTTGCCCTTGCCTTTCTTCTTTTGCACCATCAAAATGGAGTCAAATTTTCCCTTCTTAAGGTTGAGCTCAGCAGTTCTCAACATGCTGAGCATCTCAGGAAGTGGCTTATCAATTTCATTCATGTTGTAATTCATGACAAATTGATTGTAGCTTTGTGGAAAAGACTGCAAGATCAAGTCAGTGGCCAGCTCTTGGCCAAGTGGGAATCCTAATCTCTGTAGGTTTTCTACGTACCCAATCATCTTGAGTACATATGGACCTACGGGAGTCCCATCTTGCATCTTAGACTGAAACAATGCCTTAGAGATCTCATATCTCTCGTGCCTTGCTTATCCTTGATATAGTTGACAAAGATGTTCAACCATATCATAAGCATTCATGAACTCGTGTTGCTTCTGAAGCTCAGAGTTCATGGTCGCGAGCATGAGACATGACACATCTAATGCATCATCTTGATGCTTCTTGTAAGCATCTTTGTCAGTTTGCGAGGCAGTGGCAGGAGGTGCCTCCGGAATGGGTTGCTCCAAGACATATAGTTTCCTTTCTTGGGTGAGAACAATTCTCAGGTTCCTGTACCAGTCTAGGAAATTTGCTCCATTAAGCTTGTCCTTCTCAAGGACAGAATGCAGGGAGAGAGTGTTCGTGTTTATCGACATAGTAATCTACAACATACACAATGCAGAAAATTAATATCATATTCCTTTTATCATTTAATTAGGCCTTTAATGAAATGATGCTCCCACTGAATTATAGGACTTTTGTAGAATCGAGTTATGGATGTGGTCAAACCACATTACTTGATTCATACAAACTAGCTATAATTCTTGCGGGACAAGATCCACATCATACTATGCCTTGAGTTAGCTTTGGCTAAATTGCCCAAGACTTAGTATGATCGGTAGGTAACACATTACCGATTACATCTCTATGCAACTCTTGTTTATAGGATCAAGACTCACATTTAAAAAAAACCTTGAGTTAGCTTCGGCTAAATCGCCCAAGATTTAGTGTAAATGCGATCTTATCCTATCTTTCTAATGGTTGGAATATGCCTATAATTCTACTCCATCCAATTGAATTAACTAGTTTTACTCAATCTAATTGAGCTTACTCTAACCCAAGCCGTGATAGGCGGGACCAAAATTGTCCCTTCGCACCCTACCAAGATAATATGCATTGCTCTGCTTTGGCAGATTCAACAACTACAAATGATCGAGGTAGTGATGGGTATCAAGACTTGGTAGGCATTTTTGAGCCCTACTACGATCTTCTCAAGCCAATAAGAAGATCGGATGGTCAACCTAGGGTTAGCGGCTTCTCCAAGTGCCTCCTTTGACCGTCATGTGTCGTCGGTACCCTTCTCGTAACTCCGTCTACTAGTGGACCTTCCACCGCTCCATTTTGTACATTACAAACATGAAACTCGAGTTATATTCGATTCTAAAACTATTTGCAACTAGAATTTTAAAAGAAGAGGCACGACGCCCAGGTCACATACCCTATACAATATGCACAACCACAAAAATGGCACGTATGCCGTATTATGAATTACAACACATTTATCATCCAATCATATTGAGGTTCTTGGGCCATGACCATCATAGAATTATGCATAATTCTAAACTATGTATATTACATAAATTTCTATAATTTTTCCTATTTTTTTCAATTTTATGAGTCACCTCTCCGTAACGGTCCCGCTAAGCAGTTTTCGAGCGCGATCGCGGGACAAGGCCCCTTTCGGGGATAGGGGCAGCACCCCTACTCGCAAAAATAAACTTTGTGAGCATCCCTACTTGATCTTACAACAACTTAAGTCACTGTCCCAAAAACCTAAAGCGAGAACTCGCCGTTTCGGAGAGTTTTTCTCGGTGGTTGAAGCCTACAAGTGTCCCAACACTTGTTGCTTCGACTCTTTGAGAAAAATACCCAAAAAATCTATAAAAATAGGAAATTTACAGAAACTTAAAAATATGTAATTTTTATATCTAATACAAAAACTACAAATTTAAAACACATACATGCTTCGCACGTGGCTCTAATACCACACTGTTGGACTTTCCAAATCGCAAAAACTGCTTTTTGCATTGCGGAAACCTCGGAAGCCCGGCCATAGATCCGTGCGAAGTATAACAAAAATAAATTCATTTATATCTTATGGAAACCTAGATCTACCTTAGAAATACATTATGATAGTGTTACCCTCGATGTGATGCCCTTCGCTATCCCGCTCGTCCAAATGGCTTGCCAGAACTCAAGAGTGTCAAGTGTACACTCCTCTATTGGTATCCACATGGACAAATGGTGGAGAAAAACAACCTAGAGTGTGCTATCACTCCTTGGTAGTCTCGGCAAGATGAGGAATGGGAGAGAGAAAGAAGGAGAGCAAGGAAGAAGAAGATGATGTTAATTCTAATAACTTCACCCAATGAATAAAAGTGGTCGGCCACTTTGTTTTGGGGGGTTACATGCATGCATGTAACTCCAAGAGCCAATGGCTCTTGGTCTCCCTCATGAGGTGGCACCACATGATAAGTCCATGATGATGTGGAACATCATCATTGGCCGGCCCCCATGCCAAGTCACCATGACATGGCAATTGGTCAAGTCAAAATTGACCATTCATCTTCCCTCTCAAGTCAAGTCAAACTTGACCTCTTATCTTCCATGGTTGATCAAATCTAACCACTTGATTCAAGTCAATTTGATTTAATGAATCTCTATTCATTAATTTAAATTGACTCAATGAATCAAATCTAAATTAGACTCATTCAACACTTGAATCAAATTGAGTCTAACTCAATTAGTCTAATTTGGATTACTCTTAATCCAATTTGGTTCATCCCATGAACCTAATCCTCATGGATCATCATATGAACCTAATCTTCATCTAATTTCCCTTTGTGTGTGACCCTATAGGTTCTTGTAACGTTGGCAATGCTCCTAAACCGATTTAGGAACATAAGCAATGAGCGGTATCTAGCAACACATCATTGCTACCCAAGTTACAAGAATGTTGAGATCCAACATCACCTTTGTGACTACTAATTGTGACTCTCACAATATGTGACAATCTCCCTCTATCCTTGACATCTAGATTGACCAATTGAGGCATAGACCATGTCATCCTCAGTACAATCTATATCTTGAACTCCAAGTAGACTCACTCTAATCAAATAAGCTCAATATCTCATATTGACTCATTTGGGCATGGCCATGCACTTCGTGGTCTCACTCTATCAAGAATAACGATGTCACTCCCGTCATATAGGAGGGATAGATCCCATCTACATCACTCACATCCCTCCGCATAATTTATTACATACCCAGTAATCGCCTTTATAGTCTACCCATTTACGGGTGACGTTTGACGAAGCCAAAGTATGCAACTCCTTATGTAGGGAACCATGGTGACTTCAGGTCCAAGGACTAATAGTCATACTAATAGTCACATGAGAAGTATATGACACTCATATAACGATCCATGATACTTTCTCATGGCGGGCCATTCAGTATATATTCTCCAATGCATACCCATGTGTCAACTTGATATCTCATATCCATGACTTGTGAGATCAAGTCATCGTGTTGACCTACATGCTAGTCTCTACGTATTAACATTGTCCCTGAATGTTAATACTTGACTAGAAATGATTAAGAGTAGTGTTCTCTATATCATCTCATTATCGATTCAACCAATCGATTGATATAGATAAGAACCTTCTACTCAAGGACGTTATTATACTTAGTTATTTGGCACCAATACAAGTAAATATAATAACCATGCCTTTATAAATAGAAATATGATACAATAAAGTCCATACAACAATCATCACATGATTCGCTCTAGGGCTTTCACTAACACTTTCTCCATGGATCCGCAACTCATGCCTTGATCGTATTCGGAATCTCCAGCCTTCTCTAGAATATCTAGGATATCTAGAATTCAGAATCATTTTTTCCTTGGCTCTGGTGTATTTTTATAAACTTTTCTAGAAAGAAAATTAGGAAATTAATTGCAATAAATTTGGAACAGCCTGAGGAAAGTCGACTGCTCATGGCCAGTCGACTGCCCAATGCTAGCAATTGGCTGCCAAGGCCATTTGCCCGCAATTGAACACCAGTCAACTCACGGTAGTCGACTGGTCATAATCTCAGTCAACTGCTCAGTGTCGACTCGACTACCAAGTGTCAAACACTTGACCAGTCGACTGGTCCATAAACCCAGTCGATTACTACACCTCAACCATGAGGATTACCCCAAGTATGATGCCCTCATACTTGTTAGACCACCCTTAGCCTAGACCTTGTTGGAGGATTGGTGGCCAGCTAGAGGGGGGTGAATATCCCTCGATGTGTACGATGGAAATTACTTGCTCTTAATTGTCTACAATGAAGATTAGCACAGCAGAAACAAGTGCTAAACAAAACAATTAAGACAATACAAAAGAAAAGGAAGCACAAATGCTAACATCAGAGATGTAACGTGATTCACGACCCTTGCCGCTAATCCATAGACCGATTCGTTTCAGGAGAATCACTCCTAAACCTTCACTAGTCTCTTCTTTTGCCCAAGCAAGGTGGAGGTAACCCTTCTTAAAACAAACACTCCTTCTTACAATAGGATTGAAATAAAATCAAGGAGGAGTTGGGAACGTGTGGAGCACTTAGGGAGCACTTGGGAGCATGAAGATTAACCTCCCTAAAGCCCACACCCTCTCTTTTTATAGAGAGAGCTGATTTCTTCCCATTGGGCATGCAACAGTCGACTGTATCCCTTCCAACAGCTTCTGACATCGTCTAAATCGTAGTCATCACTGTCCAATGGCCGACTTGGCAGTCGACTGGCGATCACATCAGTTCGATTGATCACCTCGTAGCCAACTGATCAGTCAGCTACGAAGCATTCTGTGCCTGCACCATTTTTCGATAGTCGATTGTTGATCAGGCAAATCAGCCGAACACCAGTCAAACTCAAGTCGACTTGGAGTAGTTTGACTGCCAATATTTGGTAGTCGACTGATGTCAGGTAAACCTCAAACAAATGGCTTGTTTAAGCATTCGATGGTAGGATAAAACCTCAACCCACTCGGTTGAGCATCTGACACTCTCATTCGTCGGGTAAAACCTCAAACTAATGTTTGAGCATCCGACTTAACCATATGTCGGGTAAAACCTCAAACCCTAGTTTGAGCATCTGACTTGTCGGGTAAACCTCAACCCACTCGGTTGAGCATCCGACTCTTGACTTAGCCATTCAGCCAAGTTCAGTTATGAGCTACATTACACTTAGCCCATTCTCTCATCTCCCTTGAAGTCCCACGCCGATGTTCTCTTCGTCCGGCCACATTCCTCGGATGCACCAAGCGCATGGCTTCGCAATGCCATCCTTCATGTCTCGCCCTGAAGTCTACTTCCTTTGCTTCATTCTAATGTTGCTTGTCTGACGGTCCCTCGGATGCACAAAGCGCACGGCTTCGCAATGTCATCCTTCACCGACTCAAAGACCCGAGCCATGAGATGGTGAACTCACAAATGTTTTCGTCAAGCCAACACATGTGTGAATTACTAAGTCTTGCATGAATTCAACACACATATCAAATAACATAAACATCCTAACTTAAACCTTTGCCACACACATCAAAACCTTAAACCATACTTGGGTTGATTGCTCTAACAATCTCTCCCTTTTTGATGTGTGGCAACTATGTTTAAGTTAGGTAAACCATTAACAAAATACAATAAAGGCAAGGAAAGCATGTAAACATAATGAGTATCAAACACTCCCCCTAGATACATACAACTCCCCCTTAACACATGCTAATTCTCTCCCCCTAGCATGATTAACTTAAACCCAATATTTCTCCCCCTTTGACACCATCAAAAACATCTAACATATGTTATACAAGCATGACATCAATTCTAAAGAAAGAAAATCACCAAAATCAGGCTTAAAACCTGATAAAATAGGTTATTATGCTCGTGCATAGTACATTGGTCGACTGCTATCAGAATGGCAGTCGACTGGCACAAGTAAAACTAGTTTTCTGAA
The DNA here is from genome assembly GCA_025175895.1 of Wurfbainia villosa. NCBI lineage: Eukaryota > Viridiplantae > Streptophyta > Magnoliopsida > Zingiberales > Zingiberaceae > Wurfbainia > Wurfbainia villosa. The sequence goes on from CM046006.1 coordinate 42,901,438, forward strand.
TTTCAAACCGAAATTCAGAAATGCATTAAAAATTCTAGAAATTTTGAAAAATCGTGAAATTTTGAAAACACATTTCTTGTAAAGTCATTTATCAATGAAAAATAAGTTTACATGAAAATTAATTCAATTTTCAATCATTTGACAAAAACTCAAAAGTTACAAAAACCTTCAATCATGTATCAACTTTAAGAACTAGTTTTGCCTTGAAATGATTTAAAACATGAGTACACAGATTATAAAACAAGAAATGGTTTTAAAAACATTTGAAATATCCAACCATTATCTTTGGGCAATATGTCTATGAATTAAATATATGCTTTCCCCATGATTGGTCTATTATTGCTATCATGATACTTGTAAATGACCATCTAAATGTCATAAGCATTAGTGGACCATTTGTATCAACCTAACATCTCACTCATGCTATGTTTTCAATCAAGTTAACCTATAGTGAGTGTGAGATGTACCTAAAGTATTATACTTAACCATCAATTTCATGCAATTTTTATCAAGGTTAAGTATCAACAAGCTTGACCATGAATTCAAGTATTATCCTTAACTGCACATCATAATAAATCAAGTATATCATTCAATTCATAGGTCACACATTATCATCACCCAACACTACCATCCAAGTCTTGAATCATGATTATAAACATGTATATCAAGTATATCAAGTATCATGATTTAAACATCATCCACCATGCTCATAATTCAAATATCACTACCCACATTATCCTAAGTCAACCATTTATCATGATATAAATTAAGTCCACTTATGGTTGACTATTCTAAGTTCCTCTAACCCTTGAGGATTGACTTGGGAACCCAATACAAATTCTTTCCTATGGGGTTCACCAAGTATTCCTTTGGGATCCATTTTCTAGCTACCATTGTAGTTGTTTTGGCTTGACCCCTAGCAATTAGGCAATGATAGGCCTTTTCATTCTTAGTTCCCTTATAACCTAGGTCTTTCTTGTTAAAGTTTGCCCTTTGGCTCCCAATAATCATGTTCAATGTGTTGGAGCCAATAGTAAATTTTTCTAAGGCCTTGGTAAGAAATTCTACCTTTTCCCTTAAAGCCTTATTTTCTTCTACTAAGCATACATCATTTACACTAGAAGAAATATCAATATCATGGGAGCATGCATTTTTCAATTTTTCTTCTAGAGTTCTAATTTCATCAAGCATGCATTTGTTCTTCTTCTTAGCCCTAAATAAGTCCCTAGTTAGGCTAGTTATCATTGAAACAATATCATTGGAGGGGAGTTTCATTATCTTGCTTACCCAATCCCCTTCCGATGATGATGATGATGAGGCTCCCTGATGTAGGCACATCCAGCATCTTGATCAACTTTTATCATAGGATGTGATCCCGCTATCCTTTAAATTATGACAAGGAGAAATTAAGCCCTAAAATAAAGATTTCAATGCCTTTATGGCCCCCTGATATGGATCTCCTCCATTTTGGATCAGGACGAAGTGCAAAGGAGTTTCTAGAGGCTACCACGACCTATCTGTGGTCACCACCACAAACATGGATCATTCTATGACTCGATACGGGACCTCCAGCAAGGGCTACGGCCTAACCATGGACAAGTCATGGTCGTAGCATGTCGCCATCGCTATTTAGAATTTCATTAAAATTTTATTATGAATTTTATTAATTTTGAATTTTCATTTAATTTTTAATTTCCCGCCACTATTTAGAATTTCATTAATATTTTATTATTTATTTTATTTATTTTGAATTTTCATTTAATTTTAATTTTTGATCGTTTTTTAGAATTTCATTAATATTTTATTATTAAATTTATTTATTATGAATTTTTATTTAATTTTATTTTTTAAAATTTTAAAATTTTGATATTTGCTTTTCTGTTTCATTAAGAAATTCTTGACTTAGTCTTTTTATTTTTTTTATTTTAACTTTTTTACTTGTTAAGAAATTTCTGTTAAAGTTAGTTTATTTTTTTTTACCATCAAGAAACATTCTCTTTCTAAGCCTATTTAAGCATAGGTTTAGGCTCTTGTAAGATATTCAGTTTTGATTAATAATATTTGTTAGGGCAATCTCTTGCCGTGATATGGTTTTGATGTGTGTGGCAAAGGGTTTAAGTTAGTTTGTGATTGTGATTTGATATGTGCGTTGAAGTCGTGCAGGACTTAGTAATTTGCACATGGAGCCTTAGCGGGTTCACCACTCACAACATCGTGCTTGAGTCGGAGAAGGAGCATTGCAGAGTCATGCGTTTGATGCTGTCGAGGGACCGCCGGACGAGATGACTTGAAGCGAAGCCAAGGAAGCAGACTTCGGAGGCAAGAGACGCGAAGGAGCATTGCAGATCCGTGTGCCTGATGCTGCCGAGGGACGTGGCCGCAAACGAAGAGAACTTCGGCGAGGGACTTCGAGTGAGATGAGAGAATGAGTGAATTGTAAGTAGCTCATTAGGTGAACTTGGCCGAATGGCTAAGTGTCGGAGGCTCGACCGCAAGGGTTGAGGTTTACCCGACCGCCGAAAGCTCAAACAAATGTTAAGTTTGAGTTTCGATCCAGCCATGAAATGGCGATCGCTCCAGATGGCCCGATATCGACTAATGGGTTTTATGCCTGTGATCATTGCCATGGAATGGCAGTCGACTGCCAGAGGAAGTCGCGGGCACAGAACCTCTCGTAGCCGACTGGGTAGTCGACTACGGAGGCATCAGTCGACTGATGGCTACATCAGTCGACTGCCAAGGGATCCGTTGGACTACAACGGTCAGGATCCGATGTGTTCGGAGGTCATTGTAGTGGCGGCAGTCGACTGCCAAGGGCAGCCGTCGACTGATAGCGGCCAACGGAAAGAAATCAACCCTCTCTATAAAAAGAGAGGGTGTGAGCTTTTGGATGGCTAATGCTTATGCTCTAAGTGATCATCCAAGTGCTCCACAAGATTCAAACTCCTTCTCTTAGTTTTCTTTCACATCTATTGTAAAAGAAGGAGTGTTCTTGAGTTGTAAGGGTTACCTCCACCTAGCTTAGTGCAAAGGAGAGACCGATAGTGAATTGGTTACGGAGTGATTCACCGGGGATGAATCGGGATCGTGGATTAGCGACGTAGCCGTGAACCACGTTATATTCTCTTGTTAGCATTGTTTTTATCTTTGCATTGTTTATTTGCTTGTCTTGTTGTTTCCGTTGCACTAATCATATTTGTAGACAAGCGAATTCCACCATCGAACGTTTGAGGGCTATTCACCCCCCTCTAGCCGGCCAATACACACCGATCGATCCCCTACAAGTGGTATCAGAGCCAAGGAAAGCTCTTCGAGGACTAACCACCACAACAAGCACATTCAAGAATAGTCGACTCTAATATTCATCTGCCAAAGTTTGAGGGGGAATTCTCTTGGTGGAAAAAGAGAATGGAGGTATTCTTCGAAACCGACTTCGAAATTTTATTAATTATGGAAAATGGTTTTGAGATGCCTAGGAATGAAGAAGGGGAGCTATTGGAGAAATCAAGATGGAGTAAAAGACAAAGAGAGGAGTACTTGGCGAATTCAAAGGCCAAGCACCACCTCTACAATGTACTCCCCCAACAAGAAGTTAACCAGATTGGGGAATGCTCTAGTGCGAAGGAGATGTGGGAGAAGCTAGTAGATCTTCATGAAGGTACCTCGGAGGCCAAGCTTGCAAGAAGAGACCTCCTCCGCTCCCAACTATCAAACATCAAATTAGAAAAGGGAGAAAAGGTAACATCATTGCATTCTAGGTTTAAAGAAATTTTAATTGGGCTAACAAGTGTAGGAGAAAGACTTTCGAACCGGAACATGCTCATGAAAGCAATCGATGCTTTTCCCCGGTCATCGAAATGGAGCTCAATGGTGGACTCCTTCTACATGTCCAAGAATTTAGAAGTGAGCACCTTGGAGGAGTTCTTCTCAACAATGGAGCTCCACAAAACAAGACTTGAAGGAATAATAGAAGAGCCAAAATTTCAACCTTCAAGAGGAGTAGCACTTTTGGCCAACAAGGGGAAGAAGAAGATGGAGATCCCCTCCTCCTCCGATGAAGCATCCTCCTCCTGCTCCATGGATAGCACGGAAGAAGCCTATATGGTAAGGAGGGTAAGGCGTGCATTAAAAGGTTTTCAATTTAATAAATCTAATGATAGGAGGAGAAGACCAAGGGGGAAGGTTATTTGCTACAATTGTCAAGGGGAAGGACATATAAGGGATAATTGTCCCCTATTGAACAAGAGCAAGGAGGAGAAGAGAAAGAAAGAAGAAAAAAAGAAGAAGAAGGGGAGCAAGAAGAAGAAAGAAGAAGAGAAGAAGGCCAAAGAGAAAGGGAAGACAAAAACACTCAAAGCAAGGACATGGGATGATCCCTCTTCATCATCATCATCATCCGAAGAGGAAGAACATGTCTACTCCAACCTTGCCCTAATGGCCTTTGACGACCTAGGCCTTTGACGACCTAGGCCTTTGACGACCTAGACTCATCCTCCTCTGAAAATGAAGGATCAAGCACAAGTGAGGAGAGCTCGAGTGAAGGGGGAGCTTCTTCACCATCCTCATCCGAAGAAGAAGAAGACATGGAAACTATGGTAACGAACCTTTCACCAAGTAAAATAGTTTCCATGATTTCTAGTCTTACTAAGGATCTATTTAGAGCTAAAAATAAAAATAAAACCATGCTTGATCAAATTAAAGATTTAGAACAAAAATTAGAAAAAGCATGTTTTAATGATGATAATAATGATGCATGCTCACATGATAACTATATGCCTTTGGATGTTAATGATGCATGCATAGAAGAAAATAAGGCTTTAAGGGAAAAGGTAGATCACTTGACCAAAGCCCTAGAAAAATTTACAATAGGCTCCAACACCCTTAACATGATCATAGGGAGCCAAAGGGCAAGCTTCAACAAGAAAGGCCTAGGATACAAGGGAAAAACTAATGAAAAGGCCTATAAATGTTTGATTGCTAGGGGCCAAAGAAAAAATAAGACAATAGCTAGAAAATGGATCCCTAAGGAGTATTTAGTGAACCCCATAGGAAAGAACTTATTTTGGGTTCCTAAATCCATCCTAAAGGGTTAGGAAAACCCTACGATAGTCAACCATATGGAATTTATCTATATCATATGTTGGTTGACTTAGGATGGCGGTACAACATTTTTGAAATAGTGTTAGGTGATGATAATGCACCTATAAATAGATAAATCATGCTTTAAGTGATATTTTCCTTATTATCATGTTTCATACCTAATGCATGATCACAATTTGATGAATACATGTGTTTCATGATCATAATGTGAAATTTATCCATATATGCCTTTATGATCATGTGGAATGATAGAATGATACTTAACCTTGATAGAATTGCATGAAAATAATGGTTAAGTATATACAAATATCTTTAGGATGCATCTCACACTCACCATAGACTACATTGATTGAAAACTTAGCATGAGTGAGATGTTAGGATGATACAAATGTCCACTAGTGCCTATGACATTTAGATGGTCATTTAAAGTATCAAAATAGCAATAATAGACTAATCATGGGGAAGACTTATGTTTAATTCATAGACATATTTCCCAAAGATCATGGTTGGATATTTTATATGTTTTCAAAACAAATTCTTACTTTAAAATCTGTGTGTTCATGTTTTGAAACAATCCAAAGTAAGATTAGGTGTTAAAATGGATACTCACCTGATCAAAAACTTAGTTGTTTTTAAAGCTTTTGGATTTTTGGCAAATCTCTGAAAATATAATTATTTTTCATGAAAAACTATTTTTCATTGATAGATATACTTACAAGAAATATGTTCCCCAAATTTCACTATTTTTTGAATTTTTTGGAATTTATAGTGCATTTCTGAAATTCATCCAAAAAATCAGAAATTCGGATTTCATTGTGTAAGTCGACTGCCATACTGATAGCAGTCGACTGCTCACCTGAAAAATAGCCCAGCAACTTCTGATACACGATTTTAAGGCATGTTTTTGGTTTATGTCTCTCTCTAGACTTGATGTCATGCTGTATAAACTTTATTAATCTTTTTGATGGTGTCAAAGGAGGAGAAAGATATATGTTTAAGTAAAGGGGGAATGCATTTAGGGGGAGTTTCATGTATTAAGGGGGAGAGTTGCTAATCATATTATTTGCATGCTTTCCTTTCTTAATATTTTATCAAATATTTTTACCTAACTTAAACGGATTGCCACACATCAAAAAGGGGGAGATTGTTAGGGTAATCTCTTGCCGTGATATAGTTTTGATATGTGTGGCAAAGGGTTTAAGTTAGTTTGTTATTGTGATTTGATATGTGCGTTGAAGTCGTGCAGGACTTAGTAATTCGCACATGGAGACTTTGCAGGTTCACCACTCACAACCTCATGCTTGAGTCGGAGAAGGAGCATTGTTGAGCCGTGCACTTGATGCTGCCGAGGGACCGCCGGACGAGATGACTTGAAGCGAAGCCAAGGAAGTAGATTTCGGAGGCAAGAGACGCGAAGGAGCATTGTAGAGTAATGCGCCTGATGCTGCCAAGAGACGTGGTCGCGAACGAAGAGAGCTTCGGCGAGGGACTTCAAGTGAGATGAGAGAATGAGTGAATTGTAAGTAGCTCATTAGGTGAACTTGGCCGAATGGTTGTGTCAGAGGCTCGATCGCAAGGGTTGAGATTTACCCGACCGCCGAAAGCTCAAACGAATGTTAAGTTTGAGTTTCACATGGCACTAGTCGACTGCCATGAAATGGCAGTCGACTGCTCTGAGTTGATTGGTATCCGACTGATGGATTTTATGCCCAACATTGCCGCGAAGGAAGTCGCGGCGCAGAACCTCGTAGCCGTAGGCGATAAACTACGGAGGCGGCGATTGGTGATGGCTACATCGATCGCTAAGGGATCCGAAGTGTTCGGAGGCCATTGTAGTGGCGGCAGTCGACTGCCAAGGGCAGCAGTCGACTGATAGCGACCAACGGGAAGAAATCATCCCTCTCTATAAAAAGAGAGGGTGTGGGCAAGAGACGTGAAGGAGCATTGCAGAGCCGTGTGCCTGATGCTGCCGAGGGACGTGGCCGCGAACGAAGAGAACTTCGGCGAGGGACTTCGAGTGAGATGAGAGAATGAGTGAATTGTAAGTAGCTCATTAGGTGAACTTGGTCGAATGGCTAAGTGTCGGAGGCTCGACCGCAAGGGTTGAGGTTTACCCGACCGCTGAAAGCTCAAACAAATGTTAAGTTTGAGTTTCACATGACACCAGTCAACTGCCATGAAATGGCAGTCGACTGCTCTGAGTCGACTGATATCTGACTAATGGGTTTTATGCCCAGTAGTCGACTGCCAGAGGAAGTCGCGGGCACAGAACCTCTCGTAGCCGACTGGGTAGTCGACTACGGAGGCATCAGTCGACTGATGGCTACATCAGTCGACTGCCAAGGGATCCGTTGGACTACAACGGTCGGGATCCGATGTGTTCAGAGGTCGTTGTAGTGGCGGCAGTCGACTGCCAAGGGCAGCCGTCGACTGATAGCGACCAACGGAATGAAATCAACCCTCTCTATAAAAAGAGAGGGTGTGAGCTTTTGGATGGCTAATGCTTATGCTCTAAGTGATCATCCAAGTGTTCCACAAGATTCAAACTCCTTATCTTAGTTTTCTTTCACATCTATTGTAAAAGAAGGAGTGTTCTTGAGTTGTAAGGGTTACCTCCACCTAGCTTAGTGCAAAGGAGAGACCGATGGTGAATTGGTTGCGGAGTTATTCACCGGGGACGAATCAGGATCGTGGATTAGCGGCATAGCCGTGAACCACGTTATATTCTCTTGTTAGCATTGTTTTTATCTTTGCATTGTTTATTTGCTTGTCTTGTTGTTTTCGTTGCACTAATCATATTTGTAGACAAGCGAATTCCACCATCGAACGTTTGAGGGCTATTCACCCCCTCTAGCCGGCCAATACACACCGATCGATCCCCTACAATATTTCTTTTCATTTAAACTAAGAGGTGTCCCTCTTTTGTTTGTGAATTCCCCTTCTCCTTCTATTCTCTTTGCCCCTCTCTATTCTAACCTCATGTATGGAAGGTTTTTAGCCTCGCCTCGCTGCCTCGCCTACGTTAGTTGGTATCAGAGCCCTAGTGTTGGGTTTCCGGCACCGCGGTGAGTGTGTATTCAAACATGTTTCGTAAATATGTGCGCAGCGGAATAAATAAAAGGAAATAAATCTAATTTATTACATCACACACACCACACGCATACATAGTACAACATGTGTAGACATAACCATAGTTTTAAATTTTGCAATAAAAGGAAATTTATTCTACGTATACCTGACGTATCACGTGTAGCAGGAAAGGTATCAACCGGAGCGACCCTCGCTAGAATCGCCTCTATCCGTATCCACGCCGAGTATCTTCGAGATGACTTCACAAAGTCATGAGCCTCGTCTTCGTACGAGTCACTAGCCTCGTGTTGAAGATGATGTGATCGAAAGAAGATCACAATCCGAATCAAAATTCGGATTCAAAATCGAGTCCCCAAAACTCGCTTCTCCGAAGAGGTATTCGTCAACCGTTTGACGAATCCTTCGTCCTCCACCTATGAGGATTACCGAAGATCAAATCCCCGGCAAGGAAGCCGCTGTCAGAGATCCAAATGTCGTCCAAATGATGCTCCGACAAGAAGAAAACAAGCTGTCCAGAAAACTGGACAGCTTTGGTGGAGGATGTTGCGCAGGCCAAATAAGGAAAGCTAGATGCTCACCTTGTCACCGGAGCCAAGGAAGATCACCGAAGCGTCGCCGGAGGATCGCCGGCAGGAGCTTGGACGCCGGCAACAACTTGGACGGCAGCACAAGGGGTGGGTGGTGACAAGGGCTTGGGCGCCGACTACAAGGAGAGGAGGGAGAGGGGCGGCAAGATTAGATTTTGTTTTCACAAAACCCTTAAGCCCTATTTTTATAGAGAACAAATTCTCCTAATGGTTATTGGTTCATAACTAAAATCCCGTTAACCTGTTCTATTAATTTAAGTTAAAATAAACCAAACCGATTTGGTCTATTTTAAGTTAAAATGAACTGAACCAACTTTGGTTCATTTGTTTAAAACAAACCAAACTCCTTTGGTTTATTCTCCACCATTAGATTAGAACCAAACCAATTTGGTTCATCCATCATGTCTTCATAAGACACGACCCATCCACGCTTCCATTGTGACCGAAATGATTTCATGCTCGCTCCTTGTTTGGTCCAACCAAATCTAGTTTCTCTCGGTCTGTGAATCTCATTCTCAAGCTCGTTTTAAATCCTTCGGATTACGCTCATTGTGCATGTGACCAAATAGGTTCTCGGTTTATGTTGGCCATCTATAATTAACCATTAATTATAGAATGATCATGAGTGGCACCTAGTAGTACATCATGATCCCCAATTAATCGAAAAGATCAATGGTTGATCCAGAACTATTTCTGAAACCCTTCAGCAGCTATAATGATTCGTGTCCCATTCCCTTCACTCATCTTATACTCACTTGGTTCAGGACATGGTCTATAGTGTCAGTCCCCACTAGGTTGACTACGTCACACCTAGCCCAAGTATCATTTCCTCGTCCTATGAATTCTAGTTATTGCACATGTATCCAAGAGTACCTTACTCTAAACATGTAATGCTTTGGCCAAAGACTTTAGTAACAATCCGACGAGAGGCCATGGGTATACATCTCCTAGCAAGGAGTGGTGAATCCTTTATAGGCTATTCAAACACCTTCGATCACTTCGACTTATACCCAATCATTTCGGGTCCACATCTCCTCAGAGATGCTTGCTTAAGATGTCAAAGCATAAGTCTTCATGATCAAGATGACTTGAATACCGCAAGTTAAAGGAACATCGCACTTAAGCTGCAGTAAGAACTTCATTGGCATATCTATATATGCAGAGAACCATATGAAGTCTTATGGCTAGTCACTCCAATGAACTAGTTATCATAACTAGCATCCACGATTAACTCCGGACATCACAATGTCTCCAGCCAGTGAGAATCAGCTGCTTGGATACACCAAGGAGTATACCTCGTGCTAGTCTTGACTGAATTAATGTTGTCCAAATCCATCAATTCATCGGCTAGGAATATTTTTTGATACATCACAATTACACATGTAGAGATACTTACTAGTTGTGATCCAATCACAAATTCTCTCATGATGTGAATCGTATCATGGACATTCAGTAAATGAGTTTAAGATCTAATCAAATACATGAAAACATGTATACTCAAATAGTGAATCTTCATTTATCATATAAATGGTTCAAACATAAGGTGATTGCCTTAGGACATCTCTCATATATTACTAACACCTAGATCCATGGAAGATCGACGAGGACATGGTTATGGTCATGATCGGCAGGTTCTGATAGAGGAAGCCGCACCCCAGGATCAAAGTACCCACGAGTTCATCGATCTATAGAGACAAATTATGGAGTTATATTGGCAACTACGATTCACAGATGGTTGTCATGGTTGTGATCATGGTCGTGACTGGCAGGTTCCGATTGAGGAAGCCTCACCCCAAGATCGAAGTTTCCCAAAGATCATCAAGAATCTATGAAGAAAAGTTAGAGCATTAACTCGGCGTGTAACATTGTGAGAACTTGAGATAAGTCTTCGACGCTCTAAAATTCTACATCATCAAGAATATTGTGGTTGTAAAGAATGGCATGAAGATCTCGTCTATGATGATGATGAAAATTCTATCTACGATGAGGAAATTGAAGACTATATCTATGATAATGATGAAAACATGGAAGACTCTGTCTTCAACAATGATGACATTGATGAGAAAATTGAAGACCCTATATGATAAAGACACTGATAAGAAAATTGAAGACCATGTCTACGATGATGATGATGAAGACATGGAAGATTCTATCTACTACGAGGAAATTGCAGACCCTATTTACAATGATGATAAAGACATAGAAGATTCTGTCTACGATGAAGAAATTGGAGACAACACAAAAGATCCCATCTATAACGATGATAACATTGATGAGGTCATTGGCGATCCCATCTATGACAAGTACGATGATGATGAGATACTTTATGGAGATGACCACGAAATGCTGACTGCTCAAAAGAAAATTCTTCTCCCCAAGGGGATAAAGCTAGTCGATCAAGGATACACCCAAGAGAGCATGATTCCTTATGCCAAAAGGGAGATAGCATTGGTCCGAACTCGAGGTCAAGTTCTTTTCAACCCTGGGTGACTGATGAAGGCACATCTAGCATCTTGATCAACTTTTATCATAGGATGCGATCCCGCCATCCTTTAAATCATGACAAGGAGAAATTAAGCCCTAAAATAAAGATTTCAATGCTGATACTACTGTTACCTCTTCTCTATGAACCGGGTAAAAGGGCTCGCATGTAAGACACTATCCGAACCAAATAATTGGTTTGGCAAAGAAAGTAAGGAAGAATGGTTCGGGCACGATCGTCTGGGACAATTGGAACGGGAGGATCAGTTGAGGTAATCGGCACGGCGAAGCGATGGTGGAGATCGCTTCGCTAGGAGATGAACGAGAATCGGTTCGGCCTAGTGTGCCTAGAAGCAGATGGGGCAGACGAGAATCGACTCGGCATGGCCAGTCCAGAAATAGTTTAGTGCGGAAAGAAGGGGAGTTGGTTCGAGCTGCTGAGAAGAGCCCAAGGGATATGCCACATGTGAGCTATATGTCTAGATTAGTTTCACCAAAGGCAAAAGGTTGAAAGGGATAGGCTATCATATTTCCCAAAATGTAGATGAGAAGTTGTTACACAACAGAAGGGGGCTCCCCACACAATATTTCGAGGAGTCTTCACTCCTCGTGTCTGTAATAGAATGATTCTCCAGGTGGACATGGTGACCACATGTACGATGAGGAAAGCTTGCGATGCAACAACTGATCAGAGGAGGGGAATAAAAGGGAAGAGCAGGACAAATGAAGAGGGATCCACATTATTCTAACCAGCAAGAGACAAAGGCACATTGGGGGAAAGAGGAGAGCTACCACTTCGCCGGAGAAGGAGAGTGCTGATTTTTATCTTTCGTGTACTGTTTCCTGTATCTTGACTTGATTGTAAGAGGTTTTCTCCTCTGCCTTCGGAAGTTCTTTTCCGTAAAGGAGGACATTCATAGTGAAAGTGCATCCGGTGAGAGAGCTCATCTCCGTGGAGTAGGAATCCTTATTCTGAACCACGTTACATCCTGTGTCTTGGTTTGTTGTCTGTGTTGGCTTGCGTGTCTTTGCTTTACGTTTTCATTTTTACTGTTGTGGCTGGAGAGAACCCCCTAAGATTCCTTCACGCTTCATCACATCGAAAGGAAGTCAACAGATCTTCTTCCCCGTCACAGCATCAGTTGGCACCGTCTGTGGGAACACTTGAGCGAGACATAGAGATGCAGCCAGAAGAGATACAACATCCAGTTGCCTCCACAGTGGAGGAAAACCCCATTACGATACTACCATCACAATTGAGAGCCATGGTGGACAACGCCGTGGCTGAGGCCCTCGCCAGAGAAAGGAGAAGGACAAGATATCTTTATCCTCATTATAGTGAACCTTCTTCTCGTGGACCACCACCAAAGGTGCCCCCTCCACCTCGTACAACCACTAATATTGAAGTATTTCCTGGAGAGGGGATGGGAGGGCGAGTACATCAGAACACTCTGCCATTAACCCAGAATCGACAAGAAAAATAGGGCGAAAGTCGGTCAACTAGGGCTCCAGCGGTTTATGAGCCCATCCCTTTTACCATGGACATCCTTTCTAAAATCCCACCATCATACTTCTGGAATCCTCAAATAGACAATGCGGCACTGTGATTGGAAGAACACCTATCACAATTTCTTTGGAAGCGACCTTGCTCCTTTGCTATCTACGCCCTCAAGTGCCGAGTCTTTCGGACCACGTTAACCAGTTCGCCACAAAAATGGTTCAACACCCTACCCCCGGGGTCTATCACTTGTTTTGCTAATTTTCAGGGGATGTTCCGCCAAGAGTTCACCAGCTGCAAGGAATACAAGAATGACACCTCTATCCTGCTGCACATTATGTAAGGGCCCTCAGAATCACTCAGAGGGTATCTTAATTGGTTCACCTCCACCGCCAGAAGCATCCCTTCTGCGAGGTCGGATGCTTTCAGAGTAGTCATCCCACACTGGCTGAGGGAGGGCCCCTTCCTCAGTTCCCTTTTGAGAAAGCTCGCTAACAGCTACTAGGAGTTGTTAAGCCGTGTGGAAAAATACATCAACGAGGAAGAATGGATGAAAGTGTGAAGGGTCGAACGAGCTTCCGCAACAGTCCCTGCCGAAAAAAATCACCCCGCTGTTAGTGAAAGCCCTAGAGCCAATCATGTGATGATTGTTGTATGGACCTTATTGTATCATATTCTTATTGATAAAGGCATGGTTATTATATTTACTTGTATTGGTGTCAAATAACTAAGTATAATAACGTCCTTGAGTAGTAGGTTCTTATCTATATCAATCGATTAGTTGAATCGATAATGAGATGATATAGAGAACACTACTCTTAATCATTCCTAGGCAAGTATTAACATTCAAGGACAATGTTAATGCGTAGAGACTAGCATGTAGGTCAACACGATGACTTGATCTCACAAGTCATGGATATGAGATATCAAGTTGACACATGGCTATGCATTAGAGAATGTATACTGAATGACCCGCAATGAGAAAGTATCGTGGATCGTTATATGAGTGTCATATACTTTCTCATGTGACTATTAGTATGACTATTAGTCCTTAGACCTGAAGTCACCATGGTTCCCTACATAAGGAGTTGCATACTTTGGCTTCATCAAACGTCACCCGTAAATGGGTGGACTATAAAAACGATTACTGGGTATGTAACAAATTATGCGGAGGGATGTGAGTGATGTAGATGGGATCTATCCCTCCTATATGACGGGAGAGACATCATTATTCTTGATAGAGTGAGACCACGAAGTGTATGGCCATGCCCAAATGAGTTAATATGAGATATTGAGCTCATTTGATTATAGTGAGTCTACTTGGAGTTCAAGATATAGATTGTACCGAGGATGACACGGTCTATGCCTCATTTGGTCAATCTAGATGTCAAGGATAGAGGGACATTGTCACATATTGTGAGAGTCACAATTAGTAGTCACAAAGGTGATGTTGGAGCTCAACATTCTTGTAACTTGGGTAGCAATGATGTGTTGCTAGATACCGCTCATTGCTTATATTCCTAAATCGGTTTAGGGACATTGCCAACGTTACAAGAACCTATAGGGTCACACACTAAGGGCAATTAGATGGAGATTAGGTTCATATGATGAACCATGAGGATTAGGTTCATGGGATGAACCAAATTGGATTAAGAGTAATCCAAATTAGACTAATTGAGTTAGACTCAAGTTGATTCAAGTGTTGAATGAGTCTAATTTAGATTTGAGTCATCAAATCAATTTAAATTAATGAATAGAGATTCATTAAATTAAATTGACTTGAATCAAATGGTTGGATTTGATCAACCATGGGAGATAAGAGGTCAAGTTTGACTTGACTTGAGAGGGAAGATGAAAGGTCAAGTTTGACTTGACCAAATGTCATGTCATGATGATGACTTGGCATGGTCGGCCAATGATGATGCCCCACATCATCATTGACTTAGCATGTGGTGCCACCTCATGAGGGAGACCAAGAGCCATTGGCTCTTGGAGGAGTTACATGCATGCATGTAACCCCCCCCCCCTAAGAAAAGTGGTCGGCCACTATTACCATTAAATGGGAATTCATTTTGTGAGTTACACAACTTCATCTTCTTCCTTGGATCACCCTCTCAATCTCTCTCAACCTCCTTGGCCGAAATTCCTAAAGGGTACTAGCACACTCTAAGGTATTTTTCTCCACCTATTGCTTGTGTGGATACCAATAGAGGAGTGTGCACTTGACACTCTCGAGTTCTGGCGAACCTTTTGGACGAGCGGGATTTGCGAAGGGCATCGCATCGAGGGTAACTTCTTATCATGTAGATCTAGAGTAGATCTAAAGGTATTAAACACATACATGTTAGTTTTATATTTTATACTTCGCACGGATCCGTGGCCGGGGCTTCTGAGGTTTCCGCAACGCAAAAAGCGGTTTTTGCAGCTCGGAAAACCCAATAGTGGTATCAGAGCCACGTGCGAAGCATGTATGTGTTTCATTTTTGTGGTTTTTATATTATATATAAAAATTACAGAATTTTATGTTTCTGTAAATTTCTTATTTTTATAGAATTTTTGGGTATTTTTCTCGAAGAGTTGAAGCAACGAGTGTTGGGACACTTGTCGGCTTCAACCACCGAGAAAAACTCTCCGAAACGGCGAGTTCTCGCTTTAGGTTTTTGGAACAGTGACTTAAGTCACTGTAAGATCATAGTAGGGATACTCGCAAAGTTTATTTTGTGAGTAGGGGCGCTACCCCTGTCCCCGAAAGGGGCCTTGTCCTGCGATCGCGCCCGGAAACCGCTTAGCAGGACCGTTACGGAGAGGTGACTCATAAAATAAAAAAAAATAGGAAAAATTATAGAAATTTTCTATAAAAATACATAATTTAGAATTATGTATAATTCTATGATTGTCATGGCCCAATGACCCCAATTTTATTGGATTATGATGTGTTGTAATTCATAATATGGCCTGCGTGCCGTTTTCGTAGTTGTGCGTGTTGTATAATGTATGCGACCTACGCGTCGTACCTCTTCTTTTGAAATTCAAGTTGTAAATAGTTTTAGACTCGAATGTAACTCGAGTTTCATATTTGTAATGTATAAAATGGAGCGGTGGAAAGTCCACTTGTAGACGAAGTTACAAGAAGGGTGCCGACGACACATGGCGGTCAAAGGAAGCACTTGGAGAAGCCGCTAGCCTTAGGTTGACCGTCCGATCTTCTCATTGGCTTGAGAAGATCGTAGTAGGGCCATGAATACATCACAGTTAATTATATATATATATATATGTTGATATATATATGTATATATATATATATATATATATATATATATATATATATATATATATATATATTTTG
Organism: Wurfbainia villosa; assembly: GCA_025175895.1. NCBI lineage: Eukaryota > Viridiplantae > Streptophyta > Magnoliopsida > Zingiberales > Zingiberaceae > Wurfbainia > Wurfbainia villosa. Next base: position 42,917,540 of record CM046006.1, read on the forward strand.
ATATATATATATATATATATATATATATATATATATATATATATATATATATATATATTTGATTTTGCTTGTATGTATATGATGCATGCTAGAATAATGTATGTATGTATGTGATGCATGCTAATATAGGATAATAAAGGCCTTAATGCGTATATGATACACATTACGATTAGATTAGATCTTAATTGAATCAACTCGTAAATGCCTACCAGGTCCTTGATACCCATCACTACCTCGATCATTTGTAGTTGTTGAATCTTCCAAAGCAGAACAATGCATATTATCTTGGTAGGGTGCGGAGGGACAATCTTGGTCCCGCCTATCATAGCTTGGGTTAGAGTAAGCTCAATTAGATTGAGTAAAACTAGTTAACTCAATTGGATCGAGTAGAACTATAGGCATATTCCAATCGTTGGAAAGATAGAATAAGATCGCATTTACACTAAATCTTGGGCGATTTAGCCAAAGCTAACTCAAGGTCTTTTGTAAATGTGGGTCTTGATCCTATAAACAAGAGTTGCATATGTTGGAATGTATACTGAAAGTCTAGCTCTTTTGTATGAATATTTTTATTTTGAAATAAGAATCACATGATCATTGTTTGCACTTTATATTTATTATATGTGTGCATATTGTCTAATACTTTACATTGTAGATAACATGGTGCTTGGTGTGGCACAGAAGATCATGTTATCAGTCCCTTATAGAATATAAGTAGAGGCTCACAACCAAGATGGTTTTGGACAAACCATTGGCATGGTTGTAGTGTAGCTTGGTATTGGTTTGTCTTGAACATAGAGTTACACTAGTACACTTAGGTGTATTGAGCAGGACCGACATAGAGGTGATTCAATTTATTGCTGACTACATAATTGAATCGGACCTCGGATATTATGTTGTACATGCTCTTAATCCCGATATAATAACGGGCACATGTACTTAGTATTTATTTCTTTGATTTACCAAAGGGTGAGATTTAAATGGATTAAATCAATATGCCCGGTAAGTTGGGAAATGATATTATTTACATGGTGTGCCATTAATTATAGGAGGAAACCGTGTCCTATATATTAGGTTGATGATGTCCTCTTGAGGAGCTCATAAGGTTCATCATGTAAACCCTGCAAGTTGACTTAGTCAACATGATGATAAGGTTGAGTGGTACTACTCGAGGAGTTAGATGTTAATTGATTGATGGTCAGTAAATCAATCAATTGACGGACATTCGATATCTTAAACACGGGGAGATGGATGTACAAATAATGTATGGAGCCCATATTAATTTATGGGGGTTGGTGAGGTAATTCAATGATGATCCTCTAGTGGAATGGAACATCATTGATGGGTCAAGTTTGTGTGGTTCCGATCCATCGGGTGGCTAAGATCCAACTCCTCCTCATGGTCCCTATCGTAGCCTAATATAAACCTCATGGAGCCTAGATCCAATGATGGAAAACAAAACTCTAGATCCGACGGTGGAGATTAAATCTCTAGATCCGACGGTTGAGATTAAATCTTTAGATCCGACTGTTGAGATTAAATCTCTAGATCCGACGGTTGAGATTAAATCTCTAGATTCGACGGTTGAGATTAAATCCCTAGATCCGATGGTTGAGATTAAATCTCTAGATTCGACGGTTGAGATTAAATCTCTAGATCCGAAAGTTGAGATTAAATCCCTAGAACCAACGGTGGAGATTAAAACAAGGCTTAAGCCTAACTCTATAAAAGGGGGCTTAAGGTGGGCGGCAAGAAGAGTGGTAGTTAGTGGTTTTTGGAGATTAGGGTTTTGCCTATCATTAGCTTGGGCGGCAAGAAACCCTAGGGAGGTTAGGGTTTGGTTGGGCGGCTAGGGTTTGGAAGGTGGAGTGGGCAGCAACAATAGGAGAGGTTCTCTTCTTCTTCCTAGGGGGTTGCCGGCACCTATCTCTCTTCCCTCTACCTTGGTCGGCGCTCAACCTATTCCTCTTCTCCTCTTCACTCCCTCTTGGCCGGCGGCACTAGGAGCTAGGGATTGTTCCCTTGTTTGGTTCCTTGGTTGGCCATCTTGTTCTCTCTTTTCTTGGGGTCGGCGGCATCAAGCCTTTGTGGCTTGGTGGTTGGCTCAAGCAAGAAGGGAAGGAGAGTTCTTCTTTCTTTTGATTGAAGAAGATCTAGGAAGCTTCAACTTGTGGAGGATCTTCGCCCACACGAAGTCTACAAGGAGGTTAGGACATACGATAGAAGATCGAGAGGTATAAAAGTTTTACAAGTTTTATTATTGATCTTTGCATGTTCTTATTAATATGTTTGTATGTGTTGATTATACATGTCTACATCCATATGTATTTGTATAATCATTGACCCCGAAGATAAACGCAAAAACCGGCGATCCGTCCGTCGTCTATTCCGCGGCTAACCGACTAGAAGAGTTTTGTTGCTTTAACAACTAGTTTGTTCAAGCGATCGCTCAAGTCGTTAGCACGATGACGAATTAGTTGAGCTTAGGAAACTCATCCCATCCGGATTAGTTTTCATTAGTGAAAATTTTAATCCGGGGACATGGGAGCCGATGAGCCTCCGAGCATGCCATCAGCATAGAGATGTAATCGGTAATGTGTTACCCACCGATCGTACTAAGTCTTGGGCGATTTAGCTAAAGCTAACTCAAGGCTTAGTATGATGTGGATCTTGTCCCGCAAGAATTATAGCTAGTTTGTATAAATCTAGTAAATGTGGTTTGACCACATCCATAACTCGATTCTACAAAATTCTTATAATTCAGTGGGAGCATCATTTGATTAAAGGCCTAATTAAATGATAAAAGGAATATGATATTAATTCTCTGCATTGTATGTTGTAGATTACTATGTCGACAAACACGAACACTCTCTCTGTGTGTTCTATCCTTGAGAAGGACAAGCTCAATGGAGCAAATTTCTTGGACTGGTACAGGAACCTGAGAATTGTTCTCACCCAAGAAAGGAAGTTGTACATCCTGAAGCAGCCCATTCCAGAGGCACCTCCTGCCACTGCCTCGCGAGCTGACAAAGATGCTTACAAGAAGCATCAAGATGATGCATTAGATGTGTCATGTCTAATGCTCGCGACATTGAACTCTGAGCTTCAGAAGCAACACGAGTTCATGAATGCTTAGGATATGGTTGGACATCTTCGTCAACTATATTAAGGACAAGCAAGGCATGAGAGATATGAAGTCTCTAAGGCATTGTTTGGGTCCAAAATGCAAGATGGGACTCCCGTAGGTCCATATGTACTCAAGATGATTGGGTACGTAGAAAACCCACAAAGGCTGGGATTCCCACTTGCCTAAGAGCTGGCCACTGACCTGATCTTGCAATCTTTGCCACAAGCCTACAATCAATTTGTCATGAATTATAACATGAATGAAATTGATAAGTCACTGCCTGAGATGCTCAGCATGTTGAGAACACCTGAGCTTAACCTTAAGAATGGAAAATCTGATACCATTTTGATGGTGCACAAAAAGAAAGGCAAGGGCAAGCCTAAAGGTAAAGGAAAGTCCCAAGCCAAGGGCAAAGGCAAAGAACTTAAACCCAAAGGAGGGGTAGCCAAAGAAGGGGCTTGCTTCCACTGCAAGGAAGCTGGACACTGGAAGCGTAACTGCAAAGCTTACCTGGAAGATCTTAAGAAGAAAAGAAGTGAGACTTCTTCTTTAGGTATAAATGTTATAGAAGTCAATCTATCTATTTCTTCATCATGGGTATTAGATACCGTATGTGCATCTCACATTTGTATCAATGTGCAGGCACTGAGAAATAGCAGGGCATTGACAAAGGGCGAGGTGGACCTACAAGTAGGCAATGGAGCAAGGGTTGCTGCTGTTGCTGTAGGAACTTATGATCTATCTCTGCCCTCTGGGCTTGTACTAGAATTAGATGAATGTTGTTATGTGTCTGCTTTGACTAAGAACATAATTTCGATTTCTTGTTTGGACAAGAAAGGATTTACATTTATAATAAAGAACAAATGTTGTTCAGTTTATTTAAATGATATGTTCTATTGTAGTGCACCTCTAATGAACGGACTCTACTTTCTAGACTTAGAGAGCCCTATCTATAACATAAGTACCAAGAGGTTCAAGTCAAATGAGTTAAACCAAACCTATCTCTGGCATTGTCGCTTAGGTCATATAAATGAGAGTAGCTTATCTCAGCTCCATAAGGATGAGCTGCTAGACTCATTTGATTTTGAATCATATGAGACATGCGAGTCTTGCCTTTTAGGCAAGATGACCAAGACTCCATTTAGTGGACACAGCGAAAGAGCAACAGATTTGTTAGGACTTATACATAGTGATGTATGTGTCCTTTCAATGTTGCTGCTAGAGGTTGTTACAGGTACTTCATTACATTTACTGATGACTTCAGTAGATATGGTTATGTGTATCTTATGACACATAAATCAGAATCCTTTGAAAAGTTCAAAGAATTCAAGAATGAAGTACAAAACCAGCTTGGCAAGAGTATTAAGGTACTTCGATCAGATCGAGGTGGTGAATACCTTAGCCATGAGTTTCGTGACTATCTAGCTGAGTGTGGGATTCTATCCAAACTCACTCCTCCTGAAACACCACAGTGAAATGAGTCACACAGATCTTCCTATATCCTTTTGGGGATATGCTCTAGACACAACAGCCTTTACCCTTAACCATGTACCATCCAAGGCTGTGATAAAGACACCATATACGATATGGACAAGGAGAAATCCCAAGATGTCTTTCATGAGGATTTGGGGTTGTGAGGCTTACGTTCGACGTCAAGTCTCAGAGAAATTGGGACCTAAATCCGATAGGTGCTATTTTGTTGGATATCCCAAGGATACAAAGGGATATTACTTCTACATTCCCAGTCAGCACAAAGTGTTTGTGGCAAAGACTGGGGTTTTTCTAGAAAGGGATTTTGTTTCTAGAAAAACTAGTGGGAGTACGTTCGATCTTGAAGAAATTCAAGATAAGGACCATAACACTAAGGCCTTGATGGAGGTTGAACAGGAACCACAAAGTGTTGTGGATGATGAGATTGTTGCACAAAGAGTTGTGGAACAACCACCTGTTCAGGTAGACCTACCTCTTCGCAGGTCTGATAGGTACGTCGTCAGCCTTAGAGATACTCATTTCTCTTGTCTGACCATGATGACATTATTCTCATTGAGAATGAGCCTACCTCCTATCAGGAAGCTGTGATGAGCCCAGATTCTAAGAAATGGCTAGAGGCCATGAGATCCGAGATGGAATCCATGTACACCAACCAAGTATGGACTTTGGTTGATCCACCTGAAGGGGTCAAACCCATTGGGTGTAAGTGGGTCTTTAGGAGAAAGACTGACATGGATGGACTTACGCATACCTATAAGGGTCGATTGGTGGCTAAAGGTTTCAAGCAGATTCATGGTATTGACTATGATGAAATCTTTTCTCCAGTGGCGATGTTTAAGTCCATTCGGATCTTGCTTGCTATTGCAGCATATCACAATTATGAGATCTGGCATATGGATGTCAAAACTGCATTTCTAAATGGAAGCTTACTCAAGGATGTGTACATGACACAACCTGAGGGTTTTGAAGATCCACAGCATACTGGGAAAGTATGCAAGCTGTAAAGGTCCATTTATGGGCTAAAGCAAGCTTCTCGGAGCTGGAATCTTCGATTCGATGATGCGATCAAACAGTTTGGTTTCATCAAGAATGAAGATGAACCCTGTGTCTACAAAAGGATTAATGGGAATACAGTTGTCTTCCTTGTATTGTATGTGGATGACATACTGCTCTTTGGGAATGACATCCCTTCGCTACAGTCTGTGAAGACTTAGCTGGGGACGTGCTTCTCAATGAAGGACTTAGGTGAAGCAACCTGTATTCTAGGCATCAAGATCTATAGAGATAGATCTAAGAGATTGCTTGGCCTAAGTCAGAGTACATACATTGACACGGTATTACTACGGTTTTCCATGCAGAATTCCAAGAAGGGACTTCTGTCGATGTCACATGGTGTGAGTCTTTCGAATACTCAAAGTCCCTATTCTAGAGAGGAGAGAGACCGCATGGATAAGATCCCTTACGCATCTGCTATAGGATCTATCATGTACGCAATGTTGTGTACTCATCCTGATGACTCGTATGCTTTGAGCATGACGAGTAGATACCAGTCATATCTAGGTGAGCGTCACTGGATAGCAGTCAAGAATATTCTGAAGAACTTGAGAAGGACTATAGAATATTTCTTGATATTTGGAGGCGATGAGGAGCTAGCTGTAAAGGGTTACAACGATGTCAGCTTCCAAACTGACCAGGATGATTATAGATTGCAGTCAGGGTTCGTGTTTTGCTTGAATGGTGGCGCTGTGAGCTGGAAGAGTTCCAAGCAGGACACAGTTGTTGATTCTACAACAGAGGCCGAATATATTGGTGCTTCCATCTCATTCGAGAGATTATCGATAGAGGAGATGTGAATATTTGTAGAGTACCCACAGAGGCTAACATCGCAGATCCCTTGACCAAGGCTTTGGCACAAAAAATGCATAATGGTCACACTAGGTCATTGGGTATTAAATACTACGGTGATTGGCACTAGTGCTAGTGGGAGATTGTTAGTGAAAGCCCTAGAGTCAATCATGTGATGATTGTTGTATGGACCTTATTGTATCATATTCCTATTTATAAAGGCATGGTTATTATATTTACTTGTATTGGTGCCAAATAACTAAGTATAATAACATCCTTGAGTAGTAGGTTCTTATCTATATCAATCGATTAGTTGAATCGATAATGAGATGATATAGAGAACACTACTTTTAATCATTCCAAGTCAAGTATTAACATTCAAGGACAATGTTAATGCGTAGAGACTAGCATGTAGGTCAACACGATGACTTGATCTCACAAGTCATGGATATGAGATATCAAGTTGGCACATGGGTATGCATTGGAGAATGTATACTGAAAGACCCGCCATGAGAAAGTATCGTGGATCGTTATATGAGTGTCATATACTTTCTCATGTGGCTATTAGTATGACTATTAGTCCTTAGACCTAAAGTCACCATGGTTCCCTACATAAGGAGTTGCATACTTTGGCTTCGTCAAACGTCACCCGTAAATGGGTGGACTATAAAGGCGATTACTGGGTATGTGACAAATTATGCGGAGGAATGTGAGTGATGTAGATGGGATCTATCCCTCCTATATGATGGGAGAGACATCGTTATTCTTGATAGAGCGAGACCACGAAGTGCATGGCCATGCCCAAATGTGTCAATATGAGATATTGAGCTCATTCGATTAGAGTGAGTCTACTTGGATGTAGGTCTCATGTTCCGGCGAACCTTTTGGACGAGCGGGATTTGTGAAGGGCGTCGCATCGAGGGTAACTTTTTATCATGTAGATCTAGAGTAGATCTAAAGGTATTAAACACATACATGTTAGTTTTATATTTTATACTTCGCACGGATTCGTGGCCGGGGCTTCCGAGGTTTCCGCAACTCAAAAAGCTATTTTTGCAGCTCAGAAAACCCAACACCCGCCGCCCCTCAAGTGCCTCCCCGATGGGGATATGCGCGACCTCTTTTACTGGAGGCTCCCAAGCCTCGGTTATTGCTACATGGCACTCGCCCCATGTAGTCATTTTAGATCATGGCTGCTGATGCAGTTCCTCCCGTGAGGACTTGGAAGGAGCGAGAGATGGAATTCTACGACCAGCAAGGTCTATTGCAACGGCCCACGGGGTACAGGGGAGTACCTCGCAATCCTCCCACCCCATTCTTCTGCCAGTATCACATGGAGTATTGCCACTCTAGCGGCCGATATTTCAAATTGCAAGAGGAACTGGAGCGCCTCCGAGCCGCTTACCCACAACTTCAACCTCAGACTGGAGGACTGACACGGCGAGGGCAACAACCCAATGTGGCTCATCCAGGGCCATATAACCAACCACCGTAAGTAACTTTCCCTCCAGACCCCCAAACTCTGTCCCAGGAGGCTATTTCTCAAGGAGGCCCATCGGGTGAGGGCCCATCATCTGATCCAAATAACTCCCCCACATGGGGGGTTATTCACGTTATTGCAAGAGGACCCACTGACGAAGACTCCAATCTGGCACAGAAGTCATACGCCTACCTCATGGAAAGCCTAGCCATCATCACCAACCAGACTGTCCAAATCGCACCGCTGATCTCGTTCGGGCCGAAAGATCTCCGAAGCATCCTGCTGCCTCACATGGATGCCTTGGTGATCCATATTTTCCTTGCCAACTACGAAGTGGCCAGGGTATTAGTTGATTTAGGAAGATCTGTCAACATCCTCTTCTAGGATGTGGCCACACCCCTCTTCGTGTTCGCGAGACATGTGGTCCACCCTATAGGGCAGATTTCATTGCCCCTGACTCTGGGCACAAAGCCCAGTCAAAAAACCAGTATAGTTCCTTTCCTCATTGTGGACGCTCCATCCACTTATAATGCAATTCTTGGTCGTCCCTTCCTTGTCATTTTTTAGGCGGTGACTTCTCCGTACCACCAAAAGGTGAAATTCCCAGTCGGACAGTTGGTGGGAGAAGTCTAAGGCGAGCAGAAAGCCGCTAGGAGTTGTTATGTGCAAATGGTCCGGGATGATCAGAAGAAGGCCCCAACCAATAACCTCAAAGGGAAGGCCATCGTAATTTCTAATGTCTGCATCCTAAAAGAATCTCCTCCCAAGGCGGGCAAGATAGAGGAAGGAGAGCTAGTGGAAATAGCTCCCGGAAAGGCCATGCGGGTGGCACAACAGCTAGAGGCTAAGGAGGAGTTGGTGGCCTGTCTAAAGAAGAACGAAGACATCTTCGTAGGAGACATGCATGACCTCACGGGAATTGACCCTCGCATTGCTGAACATCACCTCAACATCACCAGAGAAGTCTGACCCGTCCAACAGAAGCGGCGACATTTTGGACTTCAGAAGGACAAGGTGATAGCTGAAGAAGTAGAAAAATTGTTAAAAGCGGGTCATGTGAAAGAAATTTAATTCCCTGAGTGGGTCTCCAATGTATTCTTGGTCCCCAAGCCTTCTACGTAGTGGAGGATATGTATTGACTTCCGCGATTTAAATAAAGCGTGCCCTAAAGACTGCTACCCCTTGTCTCGCATTGATCAGTTGGTGGATTCTATAGTAGGATATGAAGTGGTGTCCTTAATGGATGCCTACCAGGGATATCATCAAATACCACTGGCTAAAGAAGATCAGAAGAGATTTAGTTTTGTAATGGCAGGAGGGTTATATGCTTATGTGGTAATGCCCTTCGGCCTAAAAAATGCGGGGGCTACATACCAACGGCTCATGGATAAGATCTTCGCAGAGCAAAAAGGGAAAAATGTGGAAGTTTATGTGGATGATATCCTGGTCAAATCAAAAACCACTCGGGATTTGGTTAAGGATCTAAATGAAACTTTCGCTACATCGAGACAGTATAATATGAAGCTGAACCCTAAAAAATGTCTGTTCGGAGTGAAGAGTGGGAAATTCTTGGGATATATAGTAACTGAGAAGGGACTGCAGGCTAACCCAGAGAAGGTGCAAGCATTATGCAATATGAAGTCACCCACTAATTTGTGGGAGACTCAAAAGTTAGTGGGGAGGATTGTTTCCCTATCTCGATTCATAGCCAAGTCGGCAGACAAGGGGCTACCTTTCTTCAAGATTTTGTGCAAAGCTACCAAATTTCAATGGGATGATCAATACGAGTAGGCTTTCCAAGAGTTGAAGAAGTATCTAGCTGGACTTCCGCTATTAGCCAAGCCGGCGGTGGGAGAGCCATTGTGGATGTATTTAGTTGTCTCAGAGGGAGTTATCAGTTCAGTTTTGTTGAAGCAAGAAGGTTCTCATCAACAACCTATTTATTATACCAGCCATATTCTAAAGGGGGTTGAATCCCGTTACACGGAGTTGGAGAAGTTGGCATATATTCTAGTCTTGACAGCCCGTAAATTGAGGTCATACTTTCTAGCTCACCCTATCACTGTTTTGATTCATAGTGAATTGGGTAAGGTGGTCACTAAGCCTAATTTTTCTAGGAGATTGGCTAAATGGGTAGTAGAACTAAGCAAATATGACATTCACTACCAAGCCCGAACCATTATCAAGGCTCAGGCTCTTGCTGATTTTCTGGCTGAAGTACCTATTGGTTCAGGAAATAGCTCGCCGACAAAAGAAGAAGGGTCAGATGCATGGAATGTATTTGTGGACGGTTCTTCGGGATCCATAGGTAGCGGAGTTGGAGTCTTGTTAATATCCCCTGAGAAAGAGAAGATGCGCATAGCCGTGGGCCTAGGATATTGGGCATCTAATAACGAAGCAGAGTATGAAGCTATTCTAGCGGGGTTACAGGCTGCCAAAGCTGTAGGAGCCACCTCAATTATAATCCACTCAAATTCCCAGTTAGAGGTATCACAACTTCAAGGCTCTTTCACGGTTCGAGAAGAAAGATTACAAAAATACTTGAAGGCTTTTGAGAAAGAGAAGGCTCATTTTCGTCAAGTCCTTTTGAAGTAGATTCTGAGGGAGAACAATGGGAAGGCGGATGAATTGGCTCGATTGGCTAGCGCGATGGAAGGGGTGAAGCCATTTGAAATGGTCTGCGTGGAAATCCCTACTTCTCTGATGATATGCAATGTGGAGGAGGTCGTGCCCGAATGTGATCCGATCCTTGATTGGAGGACTGACATCATAGCTTATCTACAGCATGGAAAGGTCTCGGAAGAAAAAGGGGCGGCATCTGTTTTAATGAGCAGAGCCAAACGATTCACCCTCTTAAATGGAGACTTATACAAAACATCTTTTGGACGGCCCCTGCTGAAGTGTTTGGGAAAGGAGGATGTTGAATGGGTACTTCGGGAGATCCGCGAAAGTTGTTGCAGCAATCATTTGGGAGGGAGAGCTTTGGCGAGGAAGGCCTTGTTAGTGGGATACTTTTGGCCTACCTTCCAACAAGATGCAGCTCATATAGTGCAAACCTGCTCAGCCTGTCAAAAGCATAGTAACCGGTCCGAACAACCGGCTGAATTAATGAAAGTTGTTGTTGCTTCATGCCCTTTTAATCAGTGGGGAATGGATATAGTGGGTCATATGCCTGTGGCACCATTGCATAAAAAATTCCTATTGGTGGTTGTGGATTATTTCTCCAAGTGGGTGGAAGCAAAGCCTCTTGCCAAGATTACTGAGAATGTTGTAATACAATTTCTGTGGAAGAATATTATCTGCTGGTATGGTATTCCCCGGAGATTAGTTAGCGATAATGGACAACAATTCCAGGGCAAGAAGATCAAAGAATGGTGTTAAAGTCTTAATATCCAGCAAGCTTTTACTTCGGTAGCCCACCCTCAAGCTAATGGGCAAGTTGAAGTCACTAATAGAATTCTTATTCAATGACTGAAGACTAAATTGGGAGTTCAGAGAGGAAACTGGGTGGAAGAGTTTCCCGGAATCTTGTGGGCCTATCGAACCACACCGAAAACTGTAATAGGCGAAACCCCCTTCAACTTAGTATATGGGATGGAGGTCGTTATTCCAGTGGAAGCCCTTCTAAGTAGCGCCCGAGTGGAAGTCTATGAGTCAGAGCAAAACCAAATTATTCGGAGCACTGAGTTGGACTTGGTGGAAGAAAAGAGAGAAGTGGCACAGAGGCGAGCGGAGTTTTACAAGAGGAGAGTGCAGCAAGCCTTTAACAAAAAGGTGATGCCTCGAAGGTTTCAAGAAGGGGATTTGGTTCTGCGCAAAATTAATCCCGCTGGGGATCCGGGAAAGTTAGCTCCGAACTGGGAGGGGCCCTACGAAGTTACGCGCCGCGTAGCAGGATCAGCATATTATTTGAAGGATGACCAGGGCAAGAAATTTCCTCGACCCTGGAACGCTATCCACTTGAAATATTTTTATACTGTATAAGGGGTGATGGATGAAAGAAAGGAGTTGGAGGGTTCCTGGAGAAATGTATTTGACAATTTGTTATATTGATTAGATGTATGGCGAACTCAAGTCTAATTGATGAATCACTTACATTAATACTATATTCCTTGTGGCGAGCTATGAAAAGAGAAGAAGATAAAAAGGGAGCCATATCCCGAAGCAATACATCAAGTTATAACTTAAACTGATCAAGAGGGTAGCGTCGGAAGTCGGCTTCCCAGTGCAAGGAGAGAGTAGGATGGTTCGCAGGGGGAAGTCCTTGGTCAGCGTACTGCCGAACCGCCTCATTAAATCCGTCCTGGAAAGTGGCACGTATTAGGATTATTAGCCTCTCTTATCGGTTCAGACAGTCAGGGCTTCGGTTCCGATGGAGCCTGTGACACTTCTCTTGATGCTCCCAGAGGGATCGACGCATTTCACTATAATGTTGGGATATTTCCATAATAGCATCAGCCAGGACCGAGATGTCATCCGCTCGGGAAGTTTGGTCCTGCTGGAGGAGGCTCGTCATATCTATCATATTCTGGCATATTGAAGCTAAAATTCCCTCTACCACCTCTGTGTAGGATCTGGTGCGGACAAGCTCATTGCCCAGCCTCTGAAGGGATGTTTCTTGCCTGCGTATACGGGCGTGAGCATGCGCCCTAGAAGTTATTAAGGAGGAGTTCTCTTGTACCTCCTTACACAGGCGGGTGCGGAGGTCCCCTATTTTGTCCTCCGTTTGCTGGTATTGAATCCGCAGGTTGGAGATGATATCAGAATCTTTTTGCTTCTCCCGAAGGAGTTCTGCTACCTGCTCTCAAAGGTTTATTAACTCTTGAGAAGGGGAAGTCTCTTTGTCAGACTGCACCGGCTGAACATCCCACCGGATGGATAGCGATTCTGTATGAGCCCGCTGCTGTTCTCGCAATGCCGCTATAGTTTCGGCATCTTTTTGATGTTGGCAGCGAGCTTCTGTCAGTTGCTCCTAACACTACTTCAGTTGCTGCGACAAGATATGCTCTCGATTCTGAGCAGTTGTCTGATCCTCCCGCCGTTGCTGCTCCCATTTCAGAGATTGAGCTCGATACTGCGAAGGGAGCGATCCAATTCTTGATAATTGGTAAGGGTCTGTAAGTCGTTTATCAAAAGGAAGTCATCCAATGAGGAAAGTCAAAGAATTTGATTCGAGAAACATACCAATTCTAGAGCATGGCACAGGCCTTCCATTCGGAGGACCAGTTCCTCTAAATTTAAGATCCGAAGACCCCGGGGAGAAGGGGAAGAAGAAGGGGCGGCTGATACCAAAGGTGGAGGCTCGCTGATGATGAGGAAGGGAAGCATAGGAGCCAGAGGTTGTGTCGAGGGTTCGGAAGGAAAAGAAGGAGGAGCACTCGTAAGGAGGCTCAAAGGAATAGAGGCCGAAGGTGAAGAATCAAAAGTGTAGGGGGGAAGACTCAACGGGGTCGACTGTGAAATAGGCACGAAAGAATCTGCGGAAGGGGATTGGTTTGGCGAGGAGTCTGGGGAGGAAGATATAGAGAGCACCAGGATAGAGAACTCTTCACTGGGAAGGTGGAAAGTAGAAGGACCTGAGCTAGTGCCCAAAGAAGGTGAAAGGCTCCCCAAGTTATTGTTGGGTTTCCGGCACCGCGGCGAGTGTGTGTTCGAACATGTTTCATAAACATGTGCACAGCGGAAGGAATAAAATAATAAATCTACATTTATTACAACACACACATCACACGCATGCATAGTACAACATGTGTAGACATAACCATAAATTTAAATTTTGTGATAAAAGGAAATTTAACTACGTATACCTTTCGTATGACATGTAGCGGGAAAGACATCAACCGGAACGATCCTCGCTAGAATCGTCTCTATCCATATCCACACTGAGTATCTTCGGGATGACTTCGCTAAGTCATGAGCCTCGTCTTCATATGGGTTACTATCCTCGTGTTGAAGACGATGTGATCGAGAGAAGATCACGATCCGAATCCAAATTCGGATCCAAAGACGAGTCCTCAAAAACTCGCTTCTCCGGAGAGGTATTCGTCAACCGTTTGACGAATCCTTCATCCTCCACCTATGAGGATTATCGGAGATCGAATCCCCGGTTAGTAAGGTGCTGTCGGAGCTCCTAACGTCGTCCAAACGATGCTCCGACGAGAAGGAAACAAGATGTCCAGAAAACTGGACAGCTTTGGTGGAGACCTTGCGCCGGCCAAATAAGGAAAGCGGCTTGCTCACCTTGTCACCGGAGCCAAGGAGGATCACCGGAACTCTTCCGACAGCAGCTCGACGCCGGCAATGGGAGAAGATGGAAACAGCTGGTGGCCGGTTGGAGAAGATGGGCGGCGGCCTAGGGTTGGCGCCGACTCCTTCAATGAGGTGGGCGGCAACTCTAGGTTAGGGGTTTTTTTTTTTTTTTGGATTAGGGCTTAACAAACCCTTAAGCCCTCTTTTATAGAGAACTAATTCTCTTAATGGTTATTGGATTATAACCATAAGGTCCGTTAACCCGCTCCATTAATTTAAGTTAAAATAAACCAAACCATAATGGTTTATTTTAAGTTAAAACGAACCAAACCAACTTTGGTTCATTCGTTTAAAATAAACCAAACCATTTGGTTTATTCTCCTCCATTGGATTAGAACCAAACTATTTTGGTTCATCCATTATGTCTTCATAAGACATGGCCCATCCATGCTTCCATTGCGACTGAAACAATTTCATGCTCGCTTCTTGTTTGGTCCAACCAAACCTAGTTTCTCTCGGTCTGAGAATCTCATTCTCAAGCTCATTTTAAATTCTTCGGATTATGCTCATTGTGCGTGTGACCAAATAGGTTCTCGGTTTATGTTGGTCGTCTATAATTAACCATTAATTATAGAACGATCATGAGTGAAACCTAGTAGTACATCATGATCCCCAATTAACTGAAAAGATCAACGGTTAATCCAGAACTATTTCTGAAACCCTTCAGTAGCTCGAATGAATCGTGCCCCATTCCCTTCACTCATCTTATACCCACTTGGTTCAGGACATGGTCTATAGTGTCAGTTCCCACTAGGCTGACTACATCACACCTAGCCTAAGTATCATTTCCTCGTCCTACGGATTCTAGTTACTGCACATGTATCGAAGAGTACCTTACTCTAAACATGTAATGCTTTGGCCAAAGACTTTAGTAACAATCCGACGAGAGGCCATGGGTATACATCTCCTCGCAAGGAGTGGTGAATCCTTTATAGGCTATTCAAACACCTTCGATCACTTCGACTTATACCCAATCATCCCGGGTCCACATCTCCACATAGATGCTTTCTTAAGATGTCAAAGCATAAGTCTTTATGATCAAGATGACTTGAATACCGCAAGTCAAAGGAACATCGCACTTAAGCTACAGTAAGAACTTCATCGACATATCTATATATGCAGAGAACCATATGAAGTCTTACGGCTGGTCACTCCAATGAACTAGTACCATAACTAGCATCCACGATTAACTCCGGACATCACAATATCTCCAGCCAGTGAGAATCAGCTGCTTGGATACACCAAGGAGTATACCTCGTGCTAGTCTCAACAGAATTGATGGTGTCCAAATCCATCAATTCATCGACTAGGGATAATTCGGATACATCACAATTACACATGTAGAGATACTCACTAGTTGTGATCCAATCACAAATTCTCTCATGCTGTGAGTCGTATCGCGGACATTCAGTAAATGAGTTTAAGATCCAATCAAATACATGAAACCATGTATACTCAAATAGTGAATCTTCATTTATCATATAAATGGTTCATACATAAGGCGATTGTCTTAGGACATCTCTCATATATTACTAACAGACTCCCACTTGGCCTAATGCCAATTGCTACGGTATCTAATACCATAAACTATAACATGACCCTCAAACTTACTTTGAGGTAATGTCTTAGTCAAAGGATCCGCTAAGTTCCTTTCAGTGGGGATTTTCTCGATTTGTATTTCTTTCCTATTGATGATCTCTCTGATAAGATGATAGCGGCGAAGCACATGTTTGGATCGTTGATGAGACCTTGGCTCTTTCGCCTGTGCAATTGCTCCATTGTTGTCACAGTAGACCGGTATTGCTTCAACAATGGCTGGAATCACACCAAGTTCATAAATGAACTTCTTGATCCAAACCGCTTCCTTTGCTGCTTCCGAAGCTGCAATGTATTCTTCCTCAGTGGTAGAATCTGCTACAGTGTCTTGTTTGGAACTTTTCCAACTCACTGCGCCCCCATTCAAGGTGAACACATATCCAGAATGAGAACTGGAATCATCCTTGTCTGTCTGGAAGCTGACATCTGTATACCCGCGTATCACCATGTCCCCTTCTCCATATATTAGGAACACATCCTTAGTTCTTCTTAACTACTTAAGGATCGTCTTAACAGCCACCCAATGATCCATTCCTGGATCAGACTGGTATCTGCTCGTGACACTCAGAGCATACGATACATCGGGCCTCGTACATAACATAGCATACATGATAGATCCTATTGCGGATGCATAGGGAATCTTACTCATGCAAATCCTCTCGTCTTCTGTGCGCGGACACATAGACTTCGAAAGGTGTACCCCATGCCTGATAGGTAGGAAACCTTTCTTGGATTCCAACATGCTAAACCTCTTTAGCACTCGATCTATATACGTAGACTGCGAAAGACCAAGCAACCGTTTCGATCTATCTCTATAGATCTTAATCCCGAGGATGTAGGTTGCTTCTCCCAGGTCTTTCATGGAGAATGTCTTGGATAACCAAACCTTAACTGACTGTAAGATTGAAACATCATTTCCTATAAGTAATATGTCATCGACATACAATACTAGGAACACGACTGTACTCCCACTAACCTTCTTGTACACACAAGGTTCGTCTGAATTTTGTGAGAAATCAAACTTTTTGATCGTCTCATCAAAACGGATATTCCAGCTCCTGGATGCTTGCTTCAATCCATATATGGACCGTCGCAATTTGCATACCTTGGTTTTATCAACCGATGTAAAACGCTCAGGCTGTATCATATACACATCCTCGAGCAGATTTCCATTAAGGAAAGCTGTTTTCACATCCATCTATCATATCTCATAATCATAATGAGCCGCTATGGCCAGGAGCATCCGAATGGATTTAAGCATAGCTATAGGCAAATAGGTTTCGTCATAATCTACACCTTGTTTTTGACGATATCCTTTCACCACTAATCTAGCTTTATAGGTAATCACATTACCATCCATGTCGGTTTTCTTCTTGAAAACCCACTTGCACCACCTCGATACCATTGTCTCTTAGATAATCAAGAAACTCTTGACTTAAGTATTCACCACCTCGATCCGATCGAAGTATTTTAATACTCTTGTCATGTTGTTTCTCTGCTTCATTTCTGAATTCTTTGAACCTTTCAAAGGCTTCAGACTTGTGTTTCATCAAGAACACATACCTAAACCGTGAGTGATCATCGATGAAGGTAATGAAGTAGCTATAGCCTCCTAAAGCTTGAGTTGACATAGGTCCACATACATCACTATGTATTAGGCCTAGCAACTCTCCCACTCATTCACCTTTTCCTGTAAAAGGTAACTTAGTCATCTTGCCTTTTAAGCATGATTCGCATGTATCGTATGAATCCAATTCAAACGATTCCAGAATTCCACATCGGTGTAATTCGGACATGTGTTTCTTGCTTACATGGCCAAGACGACAATGCCACATGTAGGAGTCTATTTGATTATCCTTTCGAGCACGCTTCTTGCTCGCTTTGATATTGAAAATGTCACTAGATACATCCAACGTATAAATACCATTGCTCAAAGTTCCAATTCCATAAAGTACACCATTCAAAGTTATATAACAACAATTGTTACTAAACGTCAAATGGTAACCATTTCTATTTAAGCAGGAAATAGAAACAATGTTCTTTATTAGAGAAGGAACACAATAGCAATTGTCCAGTTCCAAGACAAGTCCTGCAGGGAGTTTCAACAAATACATTCCGATGGCGAGTGTAGCAACCTTTGCTCCATTCCCAACACGTAAATTTGACTCTCCCTTGACGAGTCTTCTTCTATTCCTTAGCCCATGTATGTCATTACATATATGTGAGCCACACCCAGTATCCAATACCCAAGTGTCTGAGGAAATAGAATGACATTCAATAACGAAGATATATGAAAAAGATGGAACATCTTATTCCTTATTCTTCTTCACGGACTCAAGATAAATCTTGCAATTTCTTCGCCAATGGCCCTACTTGCCATAATGATGGCAAGTGCCCTTTTTGAGCTGGTTCTGCCTTTTTAGCCTTTTTCTACTTCCCCTTCTGTTGTTCCTTTGACTCCCTCTTAGAACCTTTCTTCGAGGAATCAACTAACAACATCGTCCCCTGCTCATGCTTCTCAGAAGGCTCCACAGTCTTCAGCATGTTGAGCAGTACCACAGATGAACCTTCTTGCATCTCAGAGGTGAAGAGGAGCTTGGAGACTTCGAACCTTTCGAATCTCACTTGCTTATCAAACAACTCATAAAGATGAAGGATTACGATATGAGCATCCATATGCTCATGCTGCTTCCGTAGCTTGGGTTCCATCATGGCTAGCATGATGCAACTCATTTGTTCAGAATCACTCACAAGTTTTTGATAGGCCAACAATTGGTCCAGAGTTGCATTGTCACTAGGACGGGCGGGAAGAGGCGCTTCGAGGACATTTGCAAGCTTTTCAACCTTGAGAACAATTCTCAAGTTTCTAAGCCAGTCCAAGAAGTTCGGCCCAGTCAATTTATTCGAATCCAAAATGGAACGCAAATTCAAAGACATCATGATCAATCGATTAACTTAGAAATACAAAACGATCATATATGAGAAAATGATTTTTAAAATGCATCAATATACATTTATAAATCCCATTCATTTTTCGAATTTTAAAAACCCCAAATTCACTTCGGGAGATCGTAGGTCCATCTCCAAATGGGTTGATATCCAACATAGATATGAACAACCTTGGAGAGAGTCCAACAAGCCATTCATAGCTACAATGGTAGGTATCAAATATTCCGATTGCATATCACGTATATGCAACTATCACAATGTGTTATCAACTAATTGAATGTTCACACATACATCGGGTTGTTAACACATTAACAAGTATGCATCATATGCATTGCACCCAACTTCACCTCCCTTCACATCGACCTTGGAGAGAGTCCAACAAGACGATGCTCCAGGTTAAAGCTAACCCATTAATCAAGACATAGTTTTAATATGGTTAGAGCGCATTCAACCAATTAGCCCGGCTTGGAGAGAGTCCAACAACCAAAGCTAACGATTGACCTCTGACTCTTACCATATTAGTATTAAACTATTCCATGGTTTGAACATGTTCAGGTTCGAGCCGGGCTTGGAGAGAGTCCAACAACCCAAATAAGAAACGAAACTCTGGTTCTAACCATATTAATGGAAGGTGTAGGCTTTAATATTGAGTAAGGGTTTTTATGTCTCATCCTCTTTGCATGCAAATAACTATTATCTACATGGCATGGCATACATGGCATACATCTACATGTCACGACACGCATGGCATAATGATATGTATCTAATGCAATTACATGGCATACAATTATGTCATGTACAATATTTCCTTATATGTCATAACTATTTATGGAAATAAAATATGTTTAAGATTTGATTCTCCAAATCAAATTATGATTAAATTAGGAAACAAATTTTCAAATCTAATCACATATTTTATTTGTGGAAATAGTTGATTAAGGAAAGTCAATTTAGGAAACCAATTTCCTAAATCATCAAAACTACTTATGGAAATAAAATATTCTAAGATTTGATTTCCCAAATCAAATTATGATTAAATTAGGAAAAAAAATTCCAAAATCTGATCAAATATTTTATTTATGGAAAAATATCAATTTCCATAAATACTTCCAACTTTCCAAAAGTGGAAGATTTCCATAAATACTTCTAGACTTTCCAAAATTGAAAATTTCCATAAATACTTCTAACTTTTCAAAAGTAAAAAATTTCCAAAAATATCATTATGACTATCGCAAAACAATTTTACGATTATGTCGAAACACAACCTGGGCTCTAATACCACTGTTGGGTTTCCGGCACCACGACGAGTGTGTGTTCGAACATGTTTCGTAAACATGTGCACAGCGGAAGGAATAAAATAATAAATCTACATTTATTACAACACACACATCACACGCATGCATAGTACAACATGTGTAGACATAACCATAAATTTAAATTTTGCGATAAAAGGAAACTACGTATACCTTTCGTATGACGTGTAGCGGGAAAGGCATCAACCGGAATGATCCTCGCTAAAATCGTCTCTATCCGTATCCACGCCGAGTATCTTCGGGATGACTTCGCTAAGTCACGAGCCTCGTCTTCGTATGGGTTACTAGCCTCGTGTTGAAGACGATGTGATCGAGAGAAGATCACGATCCGAATCCAAATTCGGATCCAAAGACGAGTCCTCAAAAACTCGCTTCTCCGGAGAGGTATTCGTCAACCGTTTGACGAATCCTTCGTCCTCCACCTATGAGGATTACCGGAGATCGAATACCCAGTAAGTAAGGCACCGTTGGAGCTCCTAACGTCGTCCAAACGATGCTCCGACGAGAAGGAAACAAGCTGTCCAGAAAACTGTTGGTGCAGTAGGCACCTAAGTCGAACCTGAGTTTTGATTATAGCAAACGATACAAAGTTAAACTTATGTCGTTATCTCACGAGCTGAATCGAGTGTGTAGAAGATTGCTAAAGCTGGAGCTGAAGGCTAGCGACACCCGGAGGAAGTCGGGCGGTCGGGCGACACTCGAGTGACTTCGGAGGGAGCCGAAGGCCATCAGTCGACTGATGGTCAATGATCAGCTTCGAGGAGTCAAGGCTTATCACCCCATTTCAAGGAGGTTTTGTGTCCATTTGTGATTGGTTGAAGACTCATTCGATGAGGGGCTCAAAGGCTATAAAAGGAGGGCTTGTCTTAGGGTTTTTCATCAATTAAAAAGGCTTCCAAGTGCTTCCGATATGCTCCGACTCTCCGACATCCCTACGACGAAGCGTTGCCGAGACGACAACTAGAGCTTCAACCTCCAACCTTTGAAGTTGTCGGTAACGAAAGTTTAAATTATATTTCAGTTTATTTTTTAGTAAAGCTTTCATTATAACGAGGAGAGGGGGAGTGTCCCTCTACCTCGAGCTTTTGTCATTTTGTGTATCCGTCTAACTCCTACCTCCAACGAGGAGGAGTTCTTTAGTAGTTTGCCCTCCGTACGTGGTCAAGGACCACTAGGGCCTTGGAGTAGTAGCCTTCAGCTACGAACTAAGTAAAACCCTTGTGTCTATTATCTCACTTGTTTTGTTTTTATCTTCCGCTGTGTCTACTCGCATTTTAACGAATGATTTTGAACGAAAAATTTCTATCGCTATTCACCCCTCCCTCTAGCGATCCGCTCGATCCAACAATTGGTATCAGAGCCAGGGGCGCTCAGATTCGGTGCAACCACCAATCGAGCAATTTTCTTTTCGTATTTATTGTTTTAAGATTTCTCCCACACTACTAATCCAAGACCAAGTCTTGGTACATAGTTTTTGGTTGTGTTTTTTGCAAGTACTAATCGCCTTCGGAGTACCTCACGATCAAACGAGCATAACTTTTGCTACAAGGGGACTCACGAAACGATCTACCCACCAAATCGAAGCTCTCTGAGAGATCTACACTTCTTATGGGGGTTTACCCCCATAACAATCTGTTTTCATCCTCAAAAATCGATGTTTAGTAGCCTTTCGGGAACATCGAAGGTTGTGAGTACTTACTTTTTATTTAGTTTCTTATTTCTTTGCTTAACTTTCTATTTCTCGTTTGTTTCTTTTTATTTCCCGCACCACTAATCCAAGGCGAAGTCTTGGAACCCTTTTTCATGTTTTTTGTATTTTTTTTGTGCAAGGTTTTCCTTCCAAATGGCCCATCTCGAGGGTTTTAGCACCGTCCGGCCTCCGTTTTACAACGGAGATGACTTCCGTTATTGGAAGGGTCGGATGGAATGCTTTCTTAAAACCCAAATCGAGATGTGGATCATAATCCAAACGGGATTCACACTTCCGACTAACGAAGTGGGTGAATCCTTGGATTATGACCAATGGACCATTGCGACAAAAAGACAAGTCGAAGCCGACGCTAAGGCAACTCAAATCCTTCAATGCGGCCTATCTAAGGAGGAGCTAAATCACGTCGGCCCCTTCATAAGCGCAAAGGATCTTTGGATAAAACTAGTGGAGCTACACGAAGGGACCGATGAAGCCAAGGTATGTAAGCGTGATCTTCTATTCAATAAACTATATAACCTAAAAATGCAGGAACACGAGTCTGCGACGCAACTCCACGCCCGTGTCCAAGACATAGTCAACAACCTACACGCAATCGGGCAAAAGGTCGAAAACTCCGACCTTATAAGGTATGTCCTAAACTCTTTTCCGAGGACTACCTTGTGGGCATCCATGGTCGATGCCTACAAGGTCTCCAAGGATCTTTCTAAACTTAGGTTAGATGAACTTTTTTCTGATTTTGAACTTCATGAGCAGTCTAACTCGGAACCCGAGAAGGGTATAGCACTTTTTGCAGGTTCGAGGAAGAAAACCGCAAGCAAGCCACCCCCGAAGGAAGAAGAGGATGAGTCGGATTCGGAGGTCGACTCGGAAATGGAAGCCGAACTAGTCAACCTAGTTCGGAGGATAGTCAAGGGCCGAAAATGAGCTGTCACTCGACCCAACGAAGGTAAGCCTAAAAGTTCAAACATAAGATGTTATGAATGCAACAGGTTTGGACACATTAAGTCCGAGTTCCCAAAACTCAAGAGCAAGGCACCAAAACATAAAAAGGCACTCAACGCTACTTGGGAAGAAGCCTCCGAGGAAGAAGACAACGATCGAGTCCTTATGGCTAAACCGGTGGAATCGGAGACGAAGTCGGAACCGGAACCAGAATCAGAAATCGAAGACGAGTCGGACTACGAAACACTATTCAAGACAAGCCACGGATACGCATCCGGTTCAAAAGATACACTCAAGGTAAGTCGGTCTCTTATTACTACTCTTTATAGTGCAATTAAGTTTTTAAATAAAAATTTAGCTAAGTCCGAGTCCAAGGTCGAGACCCTGGTTGAGGAAGTTAAGCTCCTCAAACACGAGGTCTCCCTAACCTCTTCGACTAGTCGAGTTCAAGAGAAGGACTCAACTCGAGTTGAAAAACTCGAAGTTGAGAACTCACTCTTGAAAAGTCAAGTCGAAGATCTTAGGAATACGTTGGAAAGGTTTACTTTGGGATCCAAAGGACTTGACCTCCTACTTGGATCGCAAAGGGCCGTGTACAACAAGGTCGGGCTAGGGTTTAGCTCAAACACGACCAATAAGTCGTATATGTCAATCGTAAGTAGACATAGAAAACGTGTCCAAGCATGGGTCCCTAAGACCACCTTGATTTCAAACTTAGGATCAAACCAGTACTGGGTTCCCAAGGACCAAATCCACTATGTGGAGAGACCGAATCGATTCAACGGTCCAGGGGGAGCTAGTACGAAATTTGTTTGTGTTTTAACTTAGAAATTGCATGCTTAGGTTTTTATTTAGTTTGATTTTCCTTTTTAGAATGGTTAGATAGGACTATAACTCGTCAATACTTGATAACATAGTACCAGGACGCGGCGAGATGATAGTACGCTAGGAAAGCGGAGTCTTGTGTATTCGGGCTAGATAAGGCGTATCTAGTTCGGTGCACTTGACCGAGCGGAACTAGCTGAAGCTACCTCGCCGTATCCTAGACTAGTTAGACCAGGAAGTGGTCTTAGGTGAGTCAAGTCTCTATTTTCTTGAAAATGGCTTTGTCTAAGGAAGTGGTCGTTGTTCCGATCAAAGAAGGCCTCTGTGCCTCACCACGACCTGGAAGCCTTGATCTTGAAAAGGTAACTTGATGAGCCTAAGGTCAAATCTGAATCTAACGCAAGGTTGATAAGTGTTTAAGTCATTAAACTTAATTCAACTAAAAAATTGGAAGTCATCTCACAAGAACATATAGGATTAACATGTTTGATCATATAGACATGGGTGAGATGATTTAGGTTAATAATCTTCAACCAATTTTTAATAAATCCAATATCCGATCCAACTACCTTGCGTGTAGGATCAATGGATGTTGGACAGTGGTTGCTCCCGACACATGACCGGGGATCAACTCAAGTTTTCGAAGCTTCGATTCAAACGACAAGGATCGGTAGCCTTCGGAAATAACGGCAAGCTCAAAATCATCGGATCAGGTGATATTGAGCTCAATTCAAATTTTGTTATTCAAAATGTTTTATTAGTAGAAAATTTTCAATATAATTTACTTAGTGTAAGCCAATTGTGTGATAATAACTATAAGGTCATATTTCTAGAAAATGAATGCGTAATTAATACAAATGAAACCTCTAAAACAATTCTTAAAGGGACTAGAAATAACAACATTTACACTATCAACTTAACTAACTCCTCAACTAAGTGTCTTATGACACGGCAAGAGGAATCATGGTTGTGGCACCGACGACTCGGTCACTCACACCCAAGACTCATCCACAAGATGAGTCAGAGTGATTTAGTCAGAGGTTTGCCTAACCTCAACAACTTGGATAATAAAATATGTAATGCTTGTCAACAAGGTAAACAATCTAGGACACAATATCAACTAACTAGTCAAGAACGAACCAAAAGTGTGCTTGAGCTCCTACACATGGATCTATTTGATTCACACGGAGCTAAGTCACTTAACGGAAGTAAATTCTGCTTAGTCATAATTGATGACTATTCTAGATTTACTTGGGTTAGGTTCATCAAACACAAAAATGATACCCTAGATCAATTAAGCAATCTATTTAAGTTAATAGAAAATCAACAAAGCATTAAAATCAAAAGACTTAGGACTGATCATGGTGGTGAATTCGAAAACCATAGGTTTACAGAATTCTGTAACCTAAATGGATACCACCACGAGTTCTCTTGCCCTAGAACTCCACAACAAAATGGCCTAGTAGAACGCAAAAATAGAACCCTACAAGAAGCCGCTAGGACAATGTTAAATGAGTATAACCTACCCGATAGGTTTTGGGCAGAAGCCGTGAGTACGGCATGCTATGTCCAAAATAGAATTCTTATGGTAAAGAGGCACCTTAAGACCTCATACGAGATTTATCACGATAAAATACCTAACATCAAGTACTTTAGGGTTTTTGGATGTAAGGTACATATCCTAAACACTAAGGATTACCTAGGGAAATTTACATCCAAAACCACGACCGGAATCTTTCTAGGATACTCGACTACAAGCAGAGCTTATAGAGTATATAACCACAACACCCTTAGAGTCGAGGAGACTATCAATGTAGTATTTGATGAAGAACATGAACCTACAAAACCCCCGGCAACCCCAATTAGCCAGCCGACTCATACTAGACCTAACTCTGATCTGGAGATCAGGTCTATTGTTAATCCTAACCTAAGTCAACCAAGTCACTCTATCGACCAAGTGATAGATGACTCCAACCAAACTAGAACTCAAACAAGCCATCCTATGGATCAAGTTGTAGACTCAAACCCAAATCCAACTAGGACCCAAACGAATCATCCTATCGACCAAGTGATAGGTGATCCAAGTCTAGGAGTTCGAACTAGAGCCTCATACAGAAACCTTAGTCAAATATCTTTGATTTCTAAAATTGAACCCAAAACTATTGACCAAGCTCTTCTTGATCCCGATTGGATTATTGCAATGCAAGAAGAGTTGGCTCAATTCACTAGGAACGAAGTATGGGAATTAGTACCACCACCTAAAGATAAAACAATCATTGGAACAAGGTGGGTGTTTAGAAATAAAATTGATGATAAAGGTGAAGTAGTTAGAAATAAAGCTAGACTAGTTGCTAAAGGGTTTAGTCAAGTTGAAGGTTTAGATTACGACGAGACCTATGCCCCAGTAGCTAGATTAGAGTCCATTCGAATGCTATTAGCATATGCAGCACATCGAGGATTTAAATTGTTTCAAATGGATGTGAAATCTGCATTCTTAAATGGATACATTAAAGAAGAAGTTTACGTTAGTCAACCCCCCGGTTTCGAAAGTTTAGACAAACCCGATCATGTCCTTAGGTTAAAGAAAGCTCTTTATGGACTTAAACAAGCTCCGCGAGCTTGGTACGAGAGACTTTCGATTTATCTTAAGTCCAAAGGCTTTAACCAAGGTGTAGTTGACCCAACCCTTTTCGTAAAAACCTTAGGTAAAGACATATTCATAGCCCAAATCTACGTAGATGATATTATTTTCGGAACCACCAACTCAATCCTACTAAATGAGTTCATTTCACTTATGGAAAGTGAATTTGAAATGAATTTAGTAGGCGAGTTAAGTTTCTTCTTAGGTCTACAAATTAAACAAACTAAAGATGGAATATACCTACATCAACGCAAATATACTAGGGAATTAATTAAACGCTTTGGAATGCAAGACGCTAAAATTATTAATACCCCAATGGCAACTAATGTGAATATAGAAGAAGATGTAATCGGAAATTCAATTGATTTAAAATACTATAGGAGCGTAATAGGAGTCTCTTTACTTAATCAGTCGACTGATATCCTATTTGCAGTAAGTATATGCGCAAGGTTCCAAATCGGTGCCAAGGAGTCTCACCTAACTCTAGTCAAGCGTATCCTTAGATATCTAAAGGGTACACTTAATGTCGATATTTGGTACCCTAGATCTACCGAGTTCGAACTAACCGGCTACTCTGATTCGGACTATGTCGGTAGTAAGCTCGATAGAAAGAGCACGAGTGGTTGTTGTCAACTTCTCGGCTCGAGTCTAGTGAGTTGGTGCAGTAGGAAGCAACACTGTGTTGCCTTATCTACCACCGAAGCCGAATACATCGCGATGGGTGAGTGTGTCACTCAGCTTCTTTGGATGAAGCACACTCTCCGCGATTTCAAGTTAGACTTTATGAACACAAAACTTCACGTAGATAACATTAGTTCAATTAATCTTACTAAGAATCCAATATGTCACTCTATGACCAAACATATAGAGGTCAAACACCATTTCATTCGAGAACATGTGGCCAACGGAGCCATACAACTCGAATACGTCGAATCAAAGTCTAACTTAGCAGACCTATTTACTAAACCCCTACCCGAAGCCGAATTTAGTCTATTAAGATGAAAATTGGGCATGTGCGTAGTAGAATAGGAACTTGCAAATTATATTTTCTTACTACTATTTCTTAAATTTTCATTTTTATGGAACTAGCATAGGACATACCTTAGATATCATGCACCTATAGATTTAAGGAGCCAATACATCTCACAACACATAGGACTAATGTGTTTGTGTACTTAGCCACGTAGATGGGCGTGAGATGTTAGGACCTTACTCCTGGTTCCAGATGTAGAGCTAGTGCATCACTATGAACCACGGAGTATAATCATACATACTAACCGACTCTGACCAGGACTGGTTGATCTTTCATATCAATCAAGCCAAATATGAGTCGAACATTTTATAGATGAACTTATTTTCAGTATATTATTTTCAAAATAATGTGGAACATGCTTGGACTTTATATTTAACACTTATTTTTGTTTTCCACACACACCCTCACTCTTTCGATATATGGCAAAAGGGAGAAAAGGCCAAAGTTAAGGTGTCAAAATTTTTTTATAACTTAACTCTTACTTTATATTTAAACCAAAAGTTAACTTTAAGTTTTGAAAACTTATTAAGACCAAGTTAAGATAATTCTTAACTTAAACTTATTTGTGCCATCAATGTTTTACTCATTTTTAATGTTTTACTTAAGGGGGAGAAAGGGCCAAGTTAAGAAGAACTCTTAACTTAAACGTTTTACTAAGGCCAACTTTAAGTAATGTTAAGAAACCCTCAAAGGGGGAGGATTAAGGTCTTTCCTCAAGACTCACCCTCGGTCAAGGGGGAGGTTTCCTCAAGGGGGAATGCTTGAAGAAAATCCTTACTACTCCAACTTAATCTTCTTTATTTTTTTGTTGTTTGTTTCTAATACACATTATTCTTCATGCTTGCTATTTACTTAACTTTGTATGTGGGTTTGCCATAAATCAAAAAGGGGGAGATTGTTGGTGCAGTAGGCACCTAAGTCGAACCTGAGTTTTGATTATAGCAAATGATACAAAGTTAAACTTATGTTGTTATCTCACGAGCTGAATCAAGTGTGCAGAAGATTGCTAAAGATGGAGCTGAAGGCTAGCGACACCCGGAGGAAGCCGGGTGGTCGGGCGACACTCGAGTGACTTCGAAGGGAGCTGAAGGAATCAAGTGGAAGGCCGGAAGCAAAAGTGACATGGTAAGTATCGAGGTAAGCTCGTGTGTGCGAGCATAAGTGAGGTCGTATCCTCCTTACAGGGATGGTCTTAAGCGTAGATCCGACCAAAGACATCCCATCGATGGTCTAGGTCGAGATCGGACGGTCGAAGGCCGTCGAAATAATGTTTTCTTTGAGCTAACTTTGTCTTGCAGCTAGCATCAGTCGACTGCCAGCTTGGAGGACTCGACTACCCTTCATCAGTCAGATGTCTACTGTCAGTACTCGACTGATGCTACCATCAGTCGACTGATGATGGCCATCAGTCGACTAATGGTCAATGATCAGCTTCGAGGAGTAAAGGCTTATCACCCCATTTCAAGGAGGTTTTGTGTCCATTTGTGATTGGTTGAAGACCCATTCGATGAGGGGCTCAAAGGCTATAAAAGGAGGGCTTGTCTTAGGGTTTTTCATCAATTAAAAAGGCTTCCAAGTGCTTCCAATACGCTCCAACTCTCTGACATCCCTACGACGAAGCGCTGCTGAGACGACGACTAGAGCTTCAACCTCCAACCTTTGAAGTCGTCGGTAACGAAAGTTTAAATTGTATTTCAGTTTATTTTTTAGTAAAGCTTTCATTATAACGAGGAGAGGGGGAGTGTCTCTCTACCTCGAGCTTTTGTCATTTTGTGTATCCGTCTAACTCCTACCTCCAACGAGGAGGAGTTCTTTAGTAGTTTGCCCTCCGTACGTGGTCAAGGACCACTAGGGCCTTAGAGTAGTAGCCTTCGGTTACGAACCAAGTAAAACCCTTGTGTCTATTGTCTCGCTTGTTTTGTTTTTATCTTCCGCTGTGTCTACTCGCATTTTAACGAACGATTTTGAACGAAAAATTTCTATCGCTATTCACCCCCCCCTTTCTAGCGATCCGCTCGATCCAACAAAAACTGGACAGCTTTGGTGGAGACCTTGCGCCGGCCAAATAAGGAAAGCAACTTGCTCACCTTGTCGTCGGAGCCAAGGAGGATCACCGGAACTCTTCCAGCAGCAGCTCGACGCCGGCAATGGGAGAAGACGGTAGCAGCTGGTGGCCGGTTGGAGAAGATGGGCGGCGGCCTAAGGTTGGCGCCGACTCCTTCAATGAGGTGGGCGGCAACTCTAGGTTAGGGGCTTTTTTTTTTTTGATTAGGGCTTAACAAACCCTTAAGCCCTCTTTTATAGAGAACTAATTCTCTTAATGGTTATTGGATTATAACCATAAGACCCGTTAACCCGCTCCATTAATTTAAGTTAAAATAAACCAAACCATAATGGTTTATTTTAAGTTAAAACGAACCGAACCCTTTGGTTTATTCTCCTCCATTGGATTAGAACCAAACCATTTTGGATCATCCATTATGTCTTCATAAGACACGGCCCATCCACGCTTCCATTGCAACTGAAACAATTTCATGCTCGCTTCTTGTTTGGTCTAACCAAACCTAGTTTCTCTCGGTCTGAGAATCTCATTCTCAAGCTCGTTTTAAATCCTTCCGATTACGCTCGTTGTGCGTGTGACCAAATAGGTTCTCGGTTTATGTTGGCCGTCTATAATTAACCATTAATTATAGAACGATCTTGAGTGGCACCTAGTAGTACATCATGATCCCCAATTAACCGAAAAGATCAACGGTTGATCCAGAACTATTTCTGAAACCCTTTAGCAGCTTGAATGAATCGTGCCCCATTCCCTTCACTCATCTTATACCCACTTGGTTCAGGACATGGTCTATTGTGTCAGTCCCCACTAGGCTGACTACGTCACACCTAGCCCAAGTATCATTTCCTCGTCCTACGGATTCTAGTTACTCCACATGTATCGAAGAGTACTTTACTCTAAACATGTAATGCTTTGGCCAAAGACTTTAGTAACAATCCGACGAGAGCCCATGGGTATACATCTCCTCGCAAGGAGTGGTGAATCCTTTATAGGCTATTCAAAACACCTTCGATTACCTTCTTCCATTGTAGCAAGCACGTAACTGAAACGAAGTACAATGCTTGCTTAAGATGTCAAAGCATAAGTCTTTATGATCAAGATGACTTGAATACCGCAAGTTAAAGGAACATCGCACTTAAGCTACAGTAAGAACTTCATTGACATATCTATATATGCAGAGAACCATATGAAGTCTTACGGCTGGTCACTCCAATGAACTAGTTACCATAACTAGCATCCACGATTAACTCCGGACATCACAATGTCTCCAGCCAGTGAGAATCAGCTGCTTCGATACACCAAGGAGTATACCTCGTGCTAGTCTCAACAGAATTGATTGTGTCCAAATCCATCAATTCATCGACTAGGGATAATTCCGATACATCACAATTACACATGTAGAGATACTCACTAGTTGTGATCCAATCACAAATTCTCTCATGCTGTGAGTCGTATCGCGGATATTCAGTAAATGAGTCATATCGCGGATATTCAGTAAATGAGTTTAAGATCCAATCAAATACATGAAACCATGTATACTCAAATAGTGAATCTTTATTTATCATATAAATGGTTCATACATAAGGCGATTGCCTTAGGACATCTCTCATATATTACTAACAGTTATGGGTAGCGGAGGAAACTGACAATGGATGAATCTCGACTGCCATGGGTTCAGGGGCAGCGGAATGTTCCGGGGAAAGAGAAGGCGGGGATGCAGAAATGTTTGTCATCGATAGGCGTTGACGCACCACCTCTCTGTGTTCATCTTCAGGTTGCAATGAGGGAGGGGGCATTTTTCGGATACCCAAGGCGGAAGGGGGAAAAATGGGAGAGTTAGGATTTATAAGTAACATTGGAGATGAGGATGGACTGGTTACCCTAGTCTCATCTGGAGCGGTGGAGACAAGGGTTTCGGGGGAAGGTAGAGGAGAAGGGAGAGGTGAGACAGGTGTGATGGTAATGGACGAAGGTAAGGGCGAAGTTGATGCTAGCGGCTGACCCTCATCCCGTTTGATTTGTGAATAACGGCTTGCTATTTCTCGGTGGAAGAAGGAATACATCTTGCCCACTAAAGAAAGAAGAGAAGCGCTGGAGTTAATGACTGGAGCACCGGAGGATGGCGGCGGAAAGAAGAACGGACGAAGAAGAAGGAGACAAAAAGGTAGAAGGAATGACGGTAACAGAAGAAAGGAAAGATGAAGAGTCCCCTATAAAAGGAGGGGGGAATGGGCTTGCAGTGGCGATTGGACTCCTAATTTATAAAAAGGAGCCCTAAGAAGAAGAAAAATGATGATTTATTCCTCTGATGGCCCGTTATTTGTTAAAACCCTTGCTTTCATATGAGGGGATGGATGAGAGTATTCACCTTCAAGATGGAGGAAGAAATAATAGCGGTACAAAGGTAGAACCGGAGGTCAAGTCAGCACACTCTTTATACAGAAGGCCTTGGTCGCTATTATTTTATCCCCGTGTGGGGGCAGAACGGAAGAGTTAAGTTCATTCCTCAACTATATATTATTTTATCCCCGTGTGGTGGCGGAACAAAAGAGTTGAGTTCATTCCTCAACTATATATTATTTTATCCCCGTGTAATGGCGGAACGGAAGAGTTGAGTTCATTCCTCAACTATATATTATTTTATCCCCGTGTGGTGGCGAAACGGAAGAGTTGAGTTCATTCCTCAACTATATATTATTTTATCCCCGTGTGGTGGTGGAATGGAAGAGTTGAGTTTATTCCTCAACTATATATTATTTTATCCCCGTGTGGTGGCGGAACAGAGGAGTTGAGTTCATTCATCAACTATATATTATTTTATCCTCGTGTTGTGGCGGAATGGAAGAGTTGAGTTCATTCCTCGACTATATATTATTTTATCCCCGTGTGATGGCGGAACGGAAGAGTTGAGTTCATTCCTCAACTATATATTATTTTATCCCCGTGTGATGGCGGAACGGAAGAGTTGAGTTCATTCCTCAACTATATATTATTTTATCTCCGTGTGATGGCAGAACGGAAGAGTTGAGTTCATTCCTCAACTATATATTATTTTATCTCCGTGTGGTGGCGGAACGGAAGAGTTGAGTTCATTCCTCAACTATATATTATTTTATCCCCGTGTGGTGGCGGAACGGAAGAGTTGAGTTCATTCCTCAACTATATATTATTTTATCCTTGTGTGGTGGCAGAATGGAAGAGTTGAGTTCATTCCTCAACCATATATTATTTTATCCCCGTGTAGTGGCAGAATGGAGGAGTTGCGTTCATCCCTCAACTTTATACATTATTTTATCCCCATGAAACGGAAGAGCTGAGTATTCCCTCAGTTGTATATCATTTTATTCTTGTGCAGTGGAAGTGTATACGCAATTCCTGCATAATTAAAGAATGGGAAAGTTGTATGTTTATTTAATTGTCGTATTATCCAAGAGGAGTGTAGAATTTGACATAACCAGAGAAATGTCGGAAGAAGAAGATAAGCGGGAAAGGATATAGGCGAAGGCTTACATTGCAGAAGGTTCATTACTTCGGAAAGATCACATATTACAATTCCCCCACAAGAAGAAAATAACAAAAGAAACCCTTATTTATAGGGTATTACAGTTCTTTGTTGGGAGGTACTGAAGGAGCTTCTTTGTGTGGCTTGGGTTGGTGCCATAGCTATCGAAGGTAAGATTGTTGTATGAAGATGTGCTTAGACAGGTCCTTCTGGGACACTGCTAGTTGTTGGCGCAAGGAGTAGTTGTTGGTGGAAGCTTCCCTCAAGCGTCGTTGCAGATATCCCACTTGCTCTTCCAAATTAGCGATGTAACGTTGTTCTTCAGTCTTCTATTCAGAAGGGAAAGAGCTGCTACCCTGTTCAGAAGTTTCTTCCATGACGTGGAGAAGAAAAAGAGAAGATGAATGTTAAGCGGTGATAGTTTGGGGTCCTTATAACGACAAAGGAGGAAGGTGCATTTATTCGCAGAGAAGATACAAATAATAAATGCTAGTAAAGAAGGAGAAACGTAAAGACAGTAGGTGAAAAGTTGCTAGTACAGTAACTCTGAGAGGGATGGTTCAAATTCCATGGAAGCAATAAGGGGAAGTATGTTCAGATAAGGTTACAGTCTTTTCTAATGGTAGTTACTCTACCTTTACAAGAAAACGACAAGAATTAACATCAGTTTCTTTCTTCCTTTTTATTAACATACTTGATAGTAATTACATCATTTAAGCTACTTAAGCTTTTTATGATCATTCTTAGTAGGAGGATTATTAGAAGGCTCCTCCGAGGGGGAAGGCACCAAGATAACTCTGTAGAGATCGCCTTGATCGGAAGGTACCGCTGGTGGAGCTTCATCAAAAGAGGGTGGACGAGTCCTCACTGGAGGGGCTGGAACGAATGCTAGGGCTGGTGGAAGAGGAGGAAATTCAGTGGAGGCCCGAGAATCTCCTACCGTATACTCCCAGGTCAAGGGAGGATTCCAGACCCTGTTGCAAAAGGAAGGTAAGGGAGCTCAAAAGGATCTCCCTGGATTAAGAGGGGAAGCAGTGGTTGATGGCTGAGTTAGGGACGGACGGAACGTAGAAGTTGCAGTCGATCGCGTTTCTGATTCCTCAGTATCCTCAGTGGGCCAGTCGTGCAGTTCGAAAGAGTCAGAGTCTGAAGAGATCTCAATGGGATGTTCCGCGGAAGCCATGAGAGCCAGATGGAAAGGTGAAGACACTTGAGGTGATAATTTATAATCGAGGGAGGAGAAGTTGCATTTGTCCTCGGAAAGGAGAAGAAGAGGAAATGACCAACATCGTAATGGCGTCAGCATAGGAAATTGTCGAGATATCATTTTCGGAGCAGTTAATTAATTTGAGAAGATCAAAGGTTAAGGTGGGTTAAATTGCCGACTGAGCCCAACAAATTGGTTCGGGCTAGGAAAAAGATCTTTCCAAGGATATCCCGAACCAGTTCCAAAGTAAGGAGCATCGTCCTTTCATTTATACAGAGCAGAAAAGGGGTTGTCATTATAAAGAGAAAGAAATACAGAACATACCCAAAGTTCTTAACCCGTACCAAGATATGCGTAAAAAACCACGAAGAATCGTGTCGGTACCAACATTCTTTCATAATAAAAGAGTCATTACAAGGATCAAAGGGTGACAGATTACAATTCGAAGAGTTCAGGGGGGCATTTGGATAAAGCATCCACGGGGTTTAAATAGCTGGTATCTGTGCCGGGGGGAGGATACCCTTGTTCAGCGTTTAAAGCAGAGGACCCACCGAAGCCAAGTATGAATAAGTCCACCCCCTTCTTGACATAACGCTCTTTCAGGTCGGCCTCCTGCTCCTTCAGCTGGGATTGGCAAGTAGCAAGTTGGGCCTGACACGCAACTAGCTGGGCCTGGCTTTTAAATAATTGGGTTGCCAAGCCATCTCTTTCCATTGTCGCCATCATGGCCCGTTGACCCAGAGCCAAAAAAAACCTAGATATATTCTTGGTGGAGTTCTTTTTGTTGCCGAGCCACGGGCAACAGGGCTTCGGGAAAGGTAGTCACCAATGAAGAGAGTTCTTGGCACCTCTCCAAGCAAGACTTTTGGGTGGCCTCCCACACTTGGCGTTCTTGCCGCAATTGCTGAATAGTAGTCGAGAAGTCAGTAGCTTGAATAATGGTGTCTCTGAGCTGTCTTTTATACCCTGTTAGCTCGTGAGTAAGAAGATCCACCTGCTGAAGCTGGCTGGACTGCAAGAAGATTTGTTGTTCGAGGTCTTCATTCTTTCGCTGAAGCTCCTCCTTCTCACTTTGAACCAAGGTCAATTGTGTCATGGAGTCTTCGTATTGGCCAACCAGATCAGATTATTTTTGTTCCTTCTCACTCAGCTGCTGAGTGAGTTATTTTTGGTGCGCCAAGGAAGCGAAGTGGCGCGTCTCCACGTTGGACTAAAATTGGGCTATATGAGACATCATCTTATTATGAATGGCCGAGACCTGAAGGAAAGAGGATGCAAATGCTTAGCGTTGGTACATCAATATATATGTATATATATATGCTAAAGGTAAAGAGTGAAAATAATTACCTCGGCTAGCATTTTGCTCATCTGATCACAGGGTCCCTGTATACTGGATTGGTTGAAAAATTTCACCTCGGAGAGGTGACGGATTTTCAGAAGGGACCCCAATGTAACCAATGAAGGGTTCGGGGAAGGAAGATCCCCCCCCCCTCCGAAGGGGGATGGGGACCTACTCGCTGAAGGGGAGCGAGAGAAGTATGTGTTTCTGAAGGAATGGTGACTGGGATAGATTCGGTTCTGGAAGGTGTGGGAGAGTCAAGATGAAGGGAGGATGAAGCAGGAGAATGGGAAGAAGAATTTCTCCCTCGGGGAGAAGAGGATGGGGTAGCTAAGTTGGTATCCCTCATTCTCGGTTCATAGATGGTTAGACACAGGGATTCCTGCCAATCAGAAGAGGAGGAAGGAGGAAATGATGAGCTAGGAACTCATTCCTTAACCGGACGCAATTTCTTCCGAGGGGAGGAAGGGGCAGCTACAGATTTACCTCGCTTGATGGAGGCTTTTTTCTTCTTGGCTGCTTCAATTTCTTCACCTTTTATTAAAGCACTCTGCATTAGGTTATCTGTGAAATTCACAAGAAAGAAGGATAAGTTAATCCAGATAATAAGCTATATCAAAATACAAACATCGTCCTACCTATGGTGGTCGGAGCCGTTAGAGGGAAAGGGGACAGTCTGAAGTGACTGAGGAGTGGGGGTTTCATTAGATGTTCCGAGCAGTAATGGGATTCTCCCAACACTTTACAAACCTCCAAGAAGGGACATTGGGTCCTTGTTTCGTGAAAGGGAGGCAGCTCAGGAAGATCTAGCTTCCAGGTATCCGAGTGGGGTAAAGGTGTGGGAAGCTGAGCAAAGAAATATATTTCTTCCCACCCTTTATGGGAAGAAGGCATATTTATTAAGAATTGGCAGTCCGTGTGGCTGGAGAGGTAAAAAAGGCATGCCTTAGAAGATTTCAGTTGGAAGAAGCAATGGAATATTTGGGGGGATAATGGGAGGTTCAGGTGTTGGAATACTATGATGGCCCCCGATAAAAGGCAGAAGGAATTGGGGATAAATTGATTCAAGGGCAAACCATAAAAGTCGAGGATTTCCAAATAAGAGGAGGGCACGGTTAAAAACAAGTCGTTAAGAAATTGTTCAGAGAAGAAGTAGGTTAGGCCAGGAGAAGGACGATGCGGTTAGTACGTTTTAGTGTTAAAACGGTATTGAATGGAAGAGTCTATGAATTGGTCCCTCATGTTAAAGAAGTAATGATTGCTGCTTAGTTGGGTGATGGTATGTTCGTACTAAGGAGGTGAAGGTAAGGTGTTAGGGGCCATAGGTACAGAACGGGGAAGAGCACTTACTTGAAGGTTGAAGGAGGAGCGTTTGCAAAAGATGGGGCTAGGTCGCTCAAACGCTGCCGGAGAAAGTCGCTAGGAAGAGGAAGCAGAAAAGACTGGATTGTTAGACACGCTAAGTTATGCCTAAAAGAAAAGGACGAAGATTTATATAGGGTTTTGTGTGATCGTTCGACTATCTAAGAGAAAAGAAGAAGCGGGGCCCATGGGCCCATTAAGCCACCCTGTATATATGAGGTAGGATCATGAGAGGAGAGTGAATTTGAATTGGCGAGCAAAGGGTGGAGTAGAGACTTTATACATTTAGAAAGTCAAGCTTATAACTTCGCTTGACTATTTTTGGGGGTTGACTAATGATACTGTTGTTACCTCTTCTCTATGAACCGGGTAAAAGGGCTCACATGTAAGACACTATCCGAACCAAATAATCGGTTCGACGAAGAAAGTAAGGAAGAATGGTTCGAGCGCGATCGTTTAGGACAATTGGAACGGGAGGACTAGTTGAGGTAATCGACATGGCGAAGCGATGGTGGAGATCACTTCGCTAGGAGATGAACGAGAATCGGTTCGGCCTAGTGGGCTTAGAAACAGATGGGGCGGACGAGAATCGACTCGGCATAACCAGTCCGGAAATAGTTTGGTGCGGAAAGAAGGGGAGTCAGTTCGGGCTGCGGAGAAGAGCCCAAGGGCTATGCCACACGTGAGCTATATGTCTAGATTAGTTTCACCAAAGGCAAACAGTTGAAAGCGACAGGCTAGCATATTTCTCAAAATGTAGATGAGAAGTTGTTACACAACAGAAGGGGGGTCCCCACACAATATTCCGAGGAGCCTTCACTCCTCGTGTCTGTAACAAAATGATTCTCCAGGTGGACGTGGTGGCCACGTGTATGATGAGGAAAGCTTGCGATGCAACAACTGATCAGAGGAGGGGAATAAAAGAGAAGAGCAGGACAAATGAAGGGGGATCTGCATTATTCCAACCAGCAAGAGACAAAGGCACATTGGGGGAAAGAGGAGAGCTACCACTTCGCCGGAGAAGGAGAGTGGTGATTTTTATCTTTCGTGTACTGTTTCCTGTATCTTGACTTGATTGTAAGAGGTTTACTCCTCCACCTTCGGAAGTTCTTTTCCGTGAAGGAGGATGTTCATAATGAAAGTGCTTTGGCACTGCATCCGGTGAGAGAGCTCATCTCCGTGGAGTAGGAATCCTTATTCCGAACCACGTTACATCCTGTGTCTTAGTTTGTTGTCTGTGTTGGCTTGCATGTCTTCGCTTTACGTTTTCATTTTTACTGTTGCGGCCGGAGAGAACCCCCTAAGCTTCCTTCGCGCTTCATCGCATCGAAAGGAAGTCAACAGATCTTCTTCCTCGTCACTGCATCAAACGTCTCTATGGCCCCCTGATATGGATCTCCTCCATTTGGATCAGGACGAGGTGCAAATGAGTTCCTAGAGGCTACCACGACCTATCTGTGGTCACCACCACGAACATGGATCATTCCATGACTCGACACGGGACCTCCAGCAAGGGCTACGGCCTAACTATGGACCAAGCCATGGTCGTAGCATGTTGTCGTCACTATTTAGAATTTCATTAATATTTTATTATGAATTTTATTAATTTCGAATTTTCATTTAATTTTAATTTTCCATCGCTATTTAGAATTTCATTAATATTTTATTATTAATTTTATTTATTTTTAAATTTTCATTTAATTTTAATTTTCCGTCGATTTTCATTTAATTTTTAATTTTCCGCCACTATTTAGAATTTCATTAATATTTTATTATTAATTTTATTTATTTTGAATTTTCATTTAATTTTAATTTTCGATCATTTTTTAGAATTTCATTAATATTTTATTATTAAATTTATTTATTACGATTTTTTATTTAATTTTTTTTTATTTTTAAATTTTGATATTTTCTTTTCTGTTTCGTTAAGAAATTTTTGACTTAGTCTTTTTATTTTTTTATTTTAACTTTTTTACTTGTTAAGACATTTCTGTTAAAGTTAGTTTATTTTTTTTAGCATCAAGAAACATTCTCTTTCTAAGCCTATTTAAACATAGGTTTAGGCTCTTGTAAGATAATCAGTTTTGATTAATAATATTTCTTTTCATTTAAACTAAGAGGTGTGCCTCTTTTGTTTACAAATTCCCCCTTCTCCTTCGATTCTCTCTGCCCCCTCTATCCTAACCTCATGCATGAAAGGCTTTTAGTGCACACCCCGCTACCCCGCCTACGTCACTCCCCCTTCACTCGAGCTCTCCTCACTTGAGCTTGTTTCTTCTTTTTCGAAGGAGGTGGAGTCCAAGTCTTCTATCTCCATAAGTGCAAGACTTGTGAATGCTTGTTCTTCCTCCGATGAGGATGGATCATCCCATGTCACCGCTTTAAGGTTGTGGCCTTTTGTCTTCTTCTCCTTCTTCTTTTCTTCTTTCTTCTTGCCTTTCTTCTTCTTGTCATTCTTTCTCCTCTCTTCTTCTTTGCTTTTGTTCAATAAGGGACACTCATTCCTCAAATGTCCCTCTCCTTGGCAATTATAGCAAATTACCTTCCTTCATGGCCTTCTCCTATGATGAGACTTGTTAAATCTAAAACTCTTTAAAGCACGTCTCACATTTCTTACCATGTAGGCCTCTTTATTGCTATCCATTTAAGAGGAAGATTCATCATCGGATGAGGAGGATGGAGTCTCCTTCTTCTTCGCTTTGTTGGCTACTAGTGCTACTCCCGTTGAATTTTTGCTTGGTTCTTCTACTATCCCTTCAAGTCTAGTTTCGTGAAGCTCCATAGTAGAGAAAAATTCATCTAGAGTACTTACCTCTACATTCTTTGAAATGTAAAATGAGTCCACCATGGAGCTCCAATTTGATGACCGGGGGAATGCATCAATAGCCTTCATTATCATGTCCCGGTTTGATAACTTCTCACCTACACTTGTTAAACCGTTAATTATTTCTTTAAAATGCGAATGAAGAGATAATATCTTCTCCCCTTTATCTAGCTTGATATTGTTCAATTGGGAGCAGAGGAGGTCTCTTCTTGCAAGCTTCGCCTCGGAAGTGCCTTCATGAAGCTCTATAAGCTTTTCCCACATTTCCTTGGCACTTGCGCATTCTTTAATTCGGTTGATTTCTTGTTGACGTAGCACATTGAATAGATGATGCTTGGCCTTTGAATTCGCCAAGTGCTCCTCTTTTTGCTTCTTTGTCCACCTTGACTTTTCAATTAGCTTATCCTCTTCATCCCTAGGCAACTCAAAACCATTTCCCATAATAAGCATTATATCGAAATCGGTTTCAAAGAATACCTCCATTCGCTTTTTCTACCAAGCAAATTCTCCTTCGAATTTAGGCGGATGAATGTTGGAGCCGGTCATTTCTTGTCGTGCTTGTGTTGGTGATGAGTCCTTGACAAGCTCCTCGCTCTGATACCACTTGTTGGAGGATCGGTGTCCAGCTAGAGGGGGTGAATAGCCCTCGATGTGTACGATGGAAATTACTTGCTCTTAATTGTCTGCAATGAAGATTAACGCAGTGAACACAAGTGCTAAACAAAACAATTAAGACAATACAAAAGAAAAGGAAGCACAAACGCTAACACCAAAGATGTAATGTGGTTCACGGCCCTTGCCGCTAATCCACAGACTGATTCGTTCCAGATGAATCACTCCTAAACCTTCACTAGTCTCTCCTTTTGCCCAAGCAAGGTGGAGGTAACCCTTCTTACAACAAGCACACCTTACAATAGGATTGAAATAAAAGCAAGGAGAAGGAGTTGGGAACGTGTGGAGCACTTAGGAGCATGAAGATTAACCTCCCTAAAGCTCACACCCTCTCTTTTTATAGAGAGAGTTGATTTCTTCCCATTGAGCATGCAGCAGTCGACTGCCGCCCTTCCAATGGCTTCTAATGTTGTCTGAATCGCAGTCGTCACTATCCAATGTTTGTGCAATCAACCCTTGATATGGTTTTGATGTGTGTGGCAAAGGGTTTAAGTTAGGATATTTGGATTTGATATGTGCGTTGGAGTCTTGCAGGACTTAATAATTCGCACATGGAGTCTTGGCGAGTTTCATATCTCATGACTCAGTCTTAGAGTCGGTGAAGGATAGCTTTGTGGAAGTCGTGCGCTTGGAGCATCCGAGAGACCGCCGGACGAGGAGCTTGGAGTGAAGTCGGAGGAAGTAGACTTCAGGGCGAGACGCGAAGGATGGCGCTGTAGAGTCGTGCACTTGGCGCATCCGAGGGACGTGGCCGGACGAAGATAACTTCAAAGGCGAGGGACTCTGAGGGATGAGAGTGTGCGAATGTAACCCGGGAAGGGGTAGTGCTCTTAGGTGAAACTTGGCCATTTGGCTAAGTGTCGGATGGGATTTCCTGACATCAGTCGACTACCATGTTATGGTAGTCGACTACTCTAAAATCGGGTGACTCAACTAGTGTTGAGTCGGTTCAAGTGCCAGCGATCGATGCCATGGAATGGCGTCATCG
Source organism: Wurfbainia villosa (assembly GCA_025175895.1). NCBI lineage: Eukaryota > Viridiplantae > Streptophyta > Magnoliopsida > Zingiberales > Zingiberaceae > Wurfbainia > Wurfbainia villosa. The sequence goes on from CM046006.1 coordinate 42,958,758, forward strand.
GCTGAACCACCGGATCGGTGATGAAGGCATCAGTCGACTGGTCCCAAGTGTTTCGGGCACAGAATGGAGTGTCCGCTTTTGGCACTCGACTGATCGGAGCATCAGTCGACTGATGGTAAGATCAGTCGACTAATGTGGAAGCCGTTGGATGGAATCCAACGTGGAAAGCAGCCGTTATTGGGCAACGGCTACAGGATCAGTCGACTGGTCAGGGCATTAGTCAACTGCTCCTGTGTCAACGGGAATAAACCCTCTTCTTCTATAAAAAGAAGAGGTGAAGGGCTTTGGGGGCCTAATGCTTATGCTCTAAACTCTCCCAAAGTGCCCTAAAGTTTTTCCATCCTCTTACTTGGTTTTATTTACATCATATTTGTAAGAGGAGTGAATTCGTGTAAAGAGGTTACCTCCACCTAGCTTGGTGCAAAGGAGAGAATAGTGGAAGCTTGCGGAGTAATTCACCGTGGACGAATCAGATCGTGGACTAGCGGCGTAGCCGTGAACCATGTTACATTGCGGTGTTAGCGTTTGTGTTTATTCTTCCTTTGCTTTATCTTTAATTGTTTGTATTTGCATATTCCTCTTGCGCTAATAGTTTTGTAGATGAGAAACGAACGAACGAATTCCACCGTCTACGACGAGGGCTATTCACCCCCCTCTAGCCGGCCACCATCGACCCTACAAGTGGTATCAGAGCCAAGGCGCTTGTTGAAGACTAACCTCCAACACAAGCACTATATCTAGAGATGGCCGACTCGAACATTCATCCACCAAAGTTTGAAGAAGAATTCTCTTGGTGGAAAAAGAGAATGGAGGTATTTTTTGAAACCGATTTCGAAATTCTTTTAATTATGGAAAATGGTTTTGAAATGCCTAGGGATGAAGAAGGGGAGTCATTGGAAAAATCAAGGTGGAGCAAGAGGCAAAGGGAAGAGTACTTGGCAAACTCAAAAGCCAAATATCACCTCTACAACGTACTTCCCCAACAAGAAGTCAACCGGATAGGAGAGTGTGCTAGCGCCAAGGAGATGTGGGAGAAACTCATAGAGATTCATGAAGGTACATCCGAGGCCAAGCTAGCAAGGAGAGATATCCTTCGCTCCCAATTATCCAATATCAAACTCGAAAAGGGAGAGAAGGTAAAATCCCTACACTCTAGGTTTAAGGAAATTCTAACTAGTTTGACAAGTGTAGGGGAAAAGCTCTCCAACTGGGATATGGTAATGAAGGCTATAGATGTCTTTCCCCGGTCCTCAAGATGGAGCTCTATGGTGGATTCCTTCTACATCTCCAAGAACCTAGAAGTTAGCACCTTGGAGGAATTCTTTTCAACCATGGAGCTCCACAAAACAAGGCTCGAAGGAGTAGTAGAAGAGCCAAGATTTCAACCTTCAAGAGGAGTAGCCTTGATGGCCAACAAAGGGAAGAAGAAGATGGAGACTCCCTCCTCCTTCGATGAAGCATCCTCCTCCTCCTCCATGGATAGCACGGAAGAAGCATACATGGTAAGGAAGGTAAGGCGTGCTTTGAAAAATTTTAAATTTAATAAATCTAATGATAGGAGAAGAAGACCAAGGGGGAAGGTGATTTGCTATAATTGCCAAGGAGAGGGACACATAAGGGACAATTGTCCCCTCTTGAACAAGAGCAAAGAGGAGAGGAGAAAGAAAGAAGAAAAGAAGAAAAAGGGGGGCAAGAAGAAAGAAGAAGAGAAGAAGGCCAAAGAAAAGGGAAAGGTCAAAGCACTAAAGGCAAAGACATGGGATGATCCCTCTTCATCATCCTCATTCAAAGAAGAGGAAGAACATGTCTACTCAAACCTTTCCCTAATGGCATTTGACGACCTAGACTCCTCCTCCTCCGAAAATGAAGAAGCAAGATCAAGTGAGGAGAGCTCAAGTGAAGGGGGAGCTTCTTCTACATCCTCATTATCGGAAGAGGATTTGGTAAGTGAGGTAATGAATCTACCTCCCAAGAAAATTATGTCAATGATTTCTAGCCTTACTAAGGAATTATTTAGGGCTAAAAAGAAAAATAAATGCATGCTAGCTCAAATTAAGGATTTAGAAGAAAAATTAGAACAAGCATGTTCAAATATTAATGATAATATTTCCTCTAGTTTCAATGATGCATGCTCATATGAATATATGTCTTTTGATGTTAATGATGCATGCATTGAGGAAAATAGGATCCTAAGGGAAAAGGTAGACCACTTGACCAAGGCCCTAGAAAAATTCACTATTGGCTCCAACACTCTTAACATGATCATAGGAAGCCAAAGGGCAAGCTTCAACAAGAAAGGCCTAGGATATAAGGAAAACAAAAATGAAAAGGCCTATAAATGCTTAATTGCTAGGGGTCAATATAGAAAGAAAACAATTGCTAGAAAATGGATCCCTAAGGAATTTTTAGTGAACCCAATAGGAAAGAACTTGTTTTGGGTTCCTAAATCCATTCTTAAGGGTTAGGAAAACCCAAGGATAGTCAACCATATGGACTTTACCTATATCATATTTTTGGTTGACTTAGGATGGCGGAACATAATTTTTGAAATAGTGTTGGGTGATGATAATGTGCCCATAAATTGATAATAATGCTTAAATCATGATAATTAATGTCATTGTTATATATGTTTGCAATCATGATTTATGTTTTTGATATTTGGCACATAGTAATGAGCATTAGGGTTTAAATCATGCTTTGGATGACACTTTACTTTTTATCATGCTTACACACATAATGCATGATTATAAATTGATGAATACAATTGTTTCATGATCATAATGTGAAATTATTTCATGTATATTTTTATGATCATGTGGGATGGTAGGATGATACTTAACCTTGGGTAGAATTGCATGAAATTGAAGGTTAAGTATATACAAATACCTTTAGGATACATCTCACACTCACCATAGGCTACCTTGATTGAAAATTTAGCATGGGTGAGATGATAGGATGATACGAATGGTCCACTAATACCTATGGCATTTAGATGGTCATTTAAAGTATCAAAATAGCAATAATAGACCAATCATGGGGAAGGCTTATGTTTAATTCATAGACATATTGCCCAAAGATCATGGTTGTATATTTCATATGTTTTCAAAATAATTTCTTACTTTAAAATCTGTGTGTTCATATTTTGAAACAATCCAAAGCAAAACTAGGTGCTAAAAGTGATACTAACATGATCAAAAACCTAGTTGATTTTGAAACTTTTGGATTTTTGGAAAATATTTGAAAATATAATGATTTTTCATGAAAAACTATTTTTCATTGATAAATATACTTACAATATATATGTTCCCCAAATTTCATGATTTTTCGAATTTTATAGATTTTCTAATGCATTTCTGAAATCCACCCTGAAAATCTGAAAAACCCAAAATCGGTGTGTCAGTCGACTGGTAGTCTAAACCAGTCGAATGATCATCTGATAACATGCCCAATAACCTCCTTTATCTGATTTTAAGGCATGTTTTGGCTTTTGTTTCCCTCTAAACTTGATGCCATGATTATATAAACTTTGTTTAATATTTTTGATGGTGTCAAAGGGGGAGAAATATATTTGTTTAAGTAAGGGGGAATTACATTTATGGGGAGTTTCATGTATTAAGGGGGAGAGTAGATAATCATGTTATTTACATGCTTTCTTACCTTAATAGTTTTATCAAATGTTTTACCTAACTTAAACAAATTGCCACACATCAAAAAGGGAGAGATTGTTAGTGCAATCAACCCTTGATATGGTTTTGATGTGTGTGGCAAAGGGTTTAAGTTAGGATGTTTGGATTTGATATGTGCGTTGGAGTCTTGCAGGACTTAGTAATTCGCACATGGAGCCTTGGCTAGTTTCACATCTCATGACTCGGTCTTAGAGTCGGTGAAGGATGGCTTTGCGGAAGTCGTGCGCTTGGAGCATCCGAGGGACCGCCGGACGAGGAGCTTGGAGTGAAGCCGGAGGAAGTAGACTTCAGGGCGAGATGCGAAGGATGGCGCTGCAGAGCCGTGTGTTTGGCGCATCTGAGGGACATGGCCGGACGAAGATAACTTCAAAGGCGAGGGACTCCGAGGGATGAGAGTGAACGAATGTAACCCGGGAAGGGGTAGTGCTCTTAGGTGAAACGTGGCCATTTGGCTAAGTGTCGGATGAGATTTCCCGACATCAGTCGACTACCATGTTATGGTAGTCGACTACACTAAGTCGACTGTGACTCGACTAGTGTTCGAGTCCGGTTCAAGTGCCAACAGTCGACTGCCATGGAATGGAAGTCGACTATGAGACCACCAGTCGACTGATGAAGGCATCAGTCGACTGGTCGCAAGTGTTTCGGGCACAGAATGGAGTGTCCGCTTCCGGCACTCGACTGATCGGAGCATCAGTCGACTGATGGCAAGATCAGTCGACTGATGTGGAAGTCGTTGGATAGAATCCAACGTAGAAAGCAGCCGTTATTGGGCAACGGCTACAGGATCAGTCGACTGATTGAGGCATCAATCGACTGCTCCTGTATCAACGGGAAGAAACCCTCTTCTTCTATAAAAAGAAGAGGTGAAGGGCTTTGGGGGCCTAATGCTTATGCTCTAAACTCTCCCAAAGTGCCCTAAAGTTTTTTCATCCTCTTACTTGGTTTTATTTACATCATATTTGTAAGAGGAGTGAATTCTTGTAAAGAGATTACCTCCACCTAGCTTGGTGCAAAGGAGAGAATAGTGGAAGCTTGCGGAGTAATTCACCGTGGATGAATCGGATCGTGGACTAGCGGTGCAGCCGTGAACCATGTTACATTGCGGTGTTAGCGTTTGTGTTTATTCTTCCTTTGCTTTGTCTTTAATTGTTTGTATTTGCATATTCCGCTTGCGCTAATAGTTTTGTAGACGAGCAACGAACGAACGAATTCCACCGTCTACGACGAGGGCTATTCACCCCCCTCTAGCAGGCCACCATCGACCCTACATCCAACTGTCGGCTTGACAGTCGACTGGCGATCACATCAGTTCGATTGATCGCCTTGTATTTCACTGATCAGTCGGCTACGAAGCATTTTGTGTCCATGCCATTTTTCGATTGTTGACTACTGATCAGGCAAATCAGCCGAACACTAGTCGAACTCAAGTTGACTTGGAGCAGTTCGACTGCAAATATTTGGCAGTCGACTAATGTCGGGTAAACCTCAAACAAATGGCTTGTTTAAGCATCCGATGGTCGGGTAAAACCTCAACCCACTCGGTTGAGCATTTGACACTCTCATTCGTCGGGTAAAACCTCAAACTAATGTTTGAGCATCCGACTTAACCATACGTCGGGTAAAACCTCAAACCCTAGTTTGAGCATCCGACTTGTCGGGTAAACCTCAACCCACTCGGTTGAGCATCCGACTCTTGACTTAGCCATTCGGCCAAGTTCGCCTATGAGCTACGTTACACTTCGCTCATTCTCTCATCTCCCTTGAAGTCCGTCGCTGAAGTTCTCTTCATTCGGCCACTTTCTTCGGATGCACCAAGCGCACAGCTTCGCAATGTCATCCTTCGTGTCTCGCCCTAAAGTCTTCTTCCTTGGCTTCACTCTAATGTTGCTCGTCCGGAGTTCCCTCAGATGCACCAAGCACACGACTTCGCAATGTCGTCCTTCACCAACTCAAAGACCCGAGCCATGAGATGGTGAACTCACCAATGCTTTCATCAAGCCAACAAATGTGTGAATTACTAAGTCCTGCACGACTTCAACACACATATCAAATTACATAAACATACTAACTTAAACCTTTGCCACACATCAAAACCTTAAACCATATTTGGGTTGATTGCCCTAACAGACCTAAGCCTTCTAGCCACCTCCATCAACCTCATGCCTATTGGATCCCTCCAAGTCATCCATGACTTGTTCATCCATACGGTAGCCTTCAGGTGCTTCCATCGGCTATTGTCATGCTAAGCTGGTCTACACCGTCATGGCACATTAGGCTTACGTTGCTAAGACACACGCTTGGACTTTACGCTGTCAACCATTGGACTTATGTTGCCAAGAGTCCACCCTTGGACTTTGCACCGCCAACATCAACCCTTGGACTTTGCTTACCAACTCATACTTTCCATGTCAATTCCATGTTAGACTTTCCAATGCCAAGACTCAAGCTTGGACTTTCCTTTGCCAAGACCCATGCTTGGATTTTTCATGCCAACTCCATGTTGGATTTTCCATCATATGGTCAACCCCATATCAACCATATAGTCAACCCATTGTCCAACAATGGTCAACTCATCATCAAATATCAAAACATCAACATCAAAACACGGCTCAAGTCAAACTCGAGTCTGGTCAATCATGACATGGGTCGATTGCACCAATAACTTAGCTCCGCTCCTGCGTAGTTTGGGAAATTACCTATCCCAATCAACTGGACTTTCTTAGTCGGCTGGAACTCTTGTCATCTCGATTGCACAATCTGCCATCGATCACCAGCTGTGTTATCAACTCGACATCCCAGTCGACTGGACCATATTAAGTCGACTGAGGCAGAGTCAACTGAAAACTTGCAAATCGAGATTAGCCAAAATATACAATATAATTTGAAATGGTAGTAGTAATATTACCCAATCTTGACTTCTTAGTCCCACGCAGACTATCAATCAGATCGACGCTTACCTTGTCCCCCCTAAAGAGGACTCGACCTCACCTCTTCACTCGATGCTTACCTACCGGCTCCCCAGCCGGACTTACCATGCTTTACATCCAACCTGACCCACCAGGGATTCCCGTCAACTGTTCGATCTCCCTGACTCAGCTAAACTTCATGTCTGTTGTCTGGTCTCTTAACTCAACTGATCTTCATGCTAGTTGTTCGATCTCCTAACCCATCTGGACTTTCTACCTAGTGTTCAGTCCTCCTAAACTATCAAGTCTGAAAGAGATTTGAGGCCGCTAGAGGGGGGGTGAATAGCGCATTATCGTTCGTTGATGGAATTCGATCATGATCGTCTCTACAAAACTCATTATGCGCAGCGGAATAGTAATAATAAAAGCAATAACGAAATGAAACAACCACGAACACAAAGATATAACGTGGTTCGGAACCGAACGGTTCCTACTCTACGGATTGGGTTCGTACGAACCCTAGCGATGCCACAAACACCACTAAGCACAATAAACTCCTTCTCGACAATACGTCGGAGGCAGAGAAACCTCTTACAACAGATTACAAAAGTAATACACAAAAATACAAGCAAAATACAAGGAAATGTAAAGAACACTTTACAAAACTAGGGTTTGAGCGCTTTGCTTGTTGGTTGCTTGAATGAGGTTGAAGGGCCCTGAAATGCACCTACAAATCGCCTTCAAATCGCCCCAAGAAAGCTCCCAAAGAACCAAAGCCGAAATCCTCCATGAGCTCCCCTTTTTATCCTGCGTCGAGCTAGATTTCTGCCTGGCAGTCGACTGCCATAAGTCCCCAGTCGACTGCCAACACTGTAGCTGTGAGACAACGGCTCAATCCACGTTGGACAAGTTCCAACGGGACTCTTAGCGATCACGCCAACATTAGCGATCGATTGCGTGTGTAGCCGTGACGATCGGCTACGGGCGATACGTGCTCTTCATTGCGATCGATTATGTATCTTAGCGGTCGAGCAATTTCAGCTCTTAAGCGGCAAAGCAATGAGTTGTGGAGGTTTGTGAGCACTTAGAGATGATAAAAAACCCTAGGAGAAGCCCTCCTTTTATAGCCTTTAAGCCCCTCATCGAATGGGTCTTCAACCAATAGGAATTGGGCACAAAACTCCTTGAAAAATAGTGATAAAGCTTGACTCCTCGAGGCTAATTTTTGACCATCGGTTGAACTGGCCGGTTGAACTGGCCCGGTTAAACTGGCTTGGTTGAACTGGCCGATTGAACTGATGGCCAGGATTTTTTACTACAATAAAGAGTTAGCTCAAAATATAAGTGAATTCGACGGTCACTTATCGTCCGATCTCAACATAGACCTTCCATGGGAAGTCTTGGGTCGGATCGTCGCCTAAGGACGTCCCCATACAAAGGACACGACCTCACTTCACTTTACTCACTCGAGCTTACCTTGATACTTACTATGTCTCTTTTGCTTCCGGCCTTCCACTTGATTCCTTCGGCTCCCTCCGAAGTCACTCGAGTGTCGCCCAACCACTGTGGCTTCCTCCGGGTGTCGCTAGCCTTCAGCTCCAGCTATAGCAATTTTCTACACACTCGATTCAGCTCGTGAGATAACGACATGAGCTTAACTTTGTATCGTTTGCTATAATCAAAACTCAAGCTCGACTTAGGTGCCTACTGCACCAACAATCCCCCTTTTTGATTTATGGCAAACCAACATACAAAGTTAAGAAAAATAAATTAAGTGCATTAAGCAAAATGAGCAAGAGATATGCATGAATGAGCAGGAGTATAAAAAAGCATGAATGAGCAGGAGTATATAAAAAAAAATTTCAAGTGCTCTCCCTTGAGGAATCCTCCCCCTTGACCGAGGGTGAGTACTTGAGAAAGAGTTTTAACTCTCCCCCTTGATGTTTGCTACTAAACAAAAGAATTAAGTAACCGCAATTACTTAATATTGGCAATAGTGTTTAAAATAAGTTTTAAGTTAAGAAATCAAAAAACTGATTTCTTAACCTTGGCCTTTACTTTCGTTTTGTTAACAAGTTAACTTAAAGTTAAGTAAACCTTTCCATTTTGTTAACACGAACAAGTTAACTAAGCCTTGGCCATAAAAAAAAATTATCCCTTAACTTAACAAGTTAACTTAAAGTTAAGTAAACCTTTCCATTTTGTTAACACGAACAAGTTAACTAAGCCTTGGCCATAAAAAAAATTATCCCTTAACTTTGGCCTTTTTCTCCCCCTTTTGCCATATATCGAAAAGAGTGAGGGTGTGTGTGGAATAAAAAATAGGTATTAATTTGAAAATGTTCCACATTATTTTGAAAATAATATACTGAAAATAAGTTCATCTATAAAATATTCGACTCATATTTGGCTTGATTGATATGAAAGATCAACCAGTCCTGGTCAGAGTCGGTTAGTATGTATGATTATACTCCGTGGTTCATGACGATGCACTAGCTCTATATCTGGAACCAGGAGTAAGGTGTTGGTGCAGTGGGCACCAAAGTCGAACCGGTATTTTGATTATGGCAAAAGGCTCAATAGTTAAGGGTATATTTGTTATCTTACGAGCTCAATTAAGTGTGCAGAAATGCTAAAGTTGAGCGGAAGGTCTGCGACACCCGGTGGGAACCGAGGTGGTCGGGCAACGCCAGAGGGACTTCGGAGGAAGCCGAGGTACTCGGGTGAAGACCGGAAGCGAGGCTACAAGGTAAGCTCGTGTGAAAGCGAAGCAAGGTCGTTAAGCGTAGATCCGACCCAATACCTCGAATGGAAGGTCTAGGTCGAGATCAGATGGTTAGAACCATCGTACTTTATATTTTAAGCTAACTTGTACTGCAGTCCAAAACCCTTTGACTACAGTCAACTGCTAGTCAAGTTCCAGCCTCGAGAAGAGCTCGAATTTCAAGGGGGTGAATTTGGACTTGACTCGTGTTTTGGTACAAAGGGTGATGTGGCATCAAGGTGGACATCCAAACCATCACCAAGCTTCCTTGTGGTGGACGCCCAAAATAAGGTGAGTTGGCACAAGATGGTTGGCTCCCATGATGTGGCACAAGTTGAATGGCTCCAACAAGTTGGCGCCCAAGGAGGTTGGAGGTGGCACAAGGTGGTTGGATGAAACACCTCATCCTCAAGTTGGCGCCCAAGGAGGTTGGAGGTGGCACAAGGTGGTTGGATGAAACACCTCATCCTTGAGTTGGCGCACAAGAAGGTTGGAGGTGGCACAAGGTGGTTGGATGAAACACCTCATCCTTGAGTTGGGATAAGAACCTCACCTTGGACACTACCTATGTCTAAATTCATAGATCAATATCCATAAATAGACATGTTCAAGCCAAGCAAATCACAAGAATTCAAGAGCTCTCAACACGCCGTCATACGCCGCTACTACTACTCACATTTGCTACTGACGAAGTCTGGACAGCGAAAGCTACATCTTCTACTTATAAGAGTTGTCGGTATATTTATTTAAGTTCTACTTCTTTAAATTGTCTTTGTGCTTTAATCGTAACAAGGAAAGGGGAGTGTCCTTTGCCTTGATTTCTTTTTTATGTCGTTGCTCCTACCTCCAGCGAGGAGGAGTGGTTTTAGTGAATTGCCCTCCGTCGTGATCAAGGATCACTAGGGCCGTGGATTAACAATCGAAGATTGTGAACCACGTAAAAATATCTTGTCTACTTTATATTTCCATTGTGCACTCTCTACTTGCTTTTACTTATTGCAAAAGTTTTTAACGACATCGTATCGCTATTCACCCCCTCTAGCGACACTTTCGATCCAACAATTGGTATCGAGCGGGCGCTAAGATTGTGAAACCACCAATCTAGCTTTGTTTTTCTTTTTACAGATTTTTATTTATTTATTTCTGTTTTTCGTATAATTATTTCACTTGCTTATCTTCTCCTACATATAGAATTGCATTAGAGGCTTTAGGATCCGGATAAGGTTGTCCTTGGGTTAGATCGAGTAAGGTTGTCCTCGGAACTTCAGCGACATTCGCATTTGATTGTTTATTTCTTTTGCAAGTTACATTTTATATATCTTTTTACTTCCCTTTTCACTACTAATCCAAGACGAAAGTCTTGGAATATTCTTTCCGTGTGTTTTGCAAGATTCTTTTCGTCGCTCTTCTTCTTGTTTTTAAATGGCCCATCTCGAAGGGTTTAGCATCCCACCCCCGCTTTTACAACGGTAATGACTTTCGTTATTGGAAGGGTCGGATGGAATGCTTTCTTAAAACCCAAATCGAGATGTGGATCATAATCCAAACCAGTTTCACACTTCCTATTAATGAAGATGGTGAATCTTTGGGTTACGATCAATGGTCAAATTCCAAGAAAAACAAGTAGAAGCCGATGCCAAGGCAACTCAAATCTTGCAATGTGGGTTGTCCAAGGAAGAGCTCAACCGCGTCGGCCCCTTCATTAGTGCAAAGGACTTATGGACCAAGCTAGTGGAACTACACGAAGGCACCGACAGGTATGTAAAAGAGATTTACTTTAAATAAATTGTATAACTTGAAAATGCAGGAAAACGAGACCGCAACTCAACTACATGCTCGATTCCAAGACATCACAACCAACTCCATGCCATCGGACAAAAGGTCGAGAATCGCGACCTTATCGTATTCTCTTAACTCGCTTTCCTAGGACCACCTTGTGGGCATCCATGGTCGATGCCTACAAGGTCTCCAAGGACCTTTCTAAAATTAGGTTAGACTAATTGTTTTCGAACTTGAATTACATGAGCAAACTAACGGGTCCGTGCCGAGAAGAGTATTGCGTTAGTTGCAGTGTTCCAAGAAGAAGAAGCCCGCAAGCAAGCCACCCCAAGGAAGAAGACGAGTCCGAATCCAAGTAGACTCGAATAGAATCCGAACTAGTCAATCTAGTTCGAAGATGATCAAGAGACGAAATGACCAACAACTCAAGGTAAGCCTAAACCTAATTCAAATACTTCTAATTTTAGATGCTATGAGTGCAACAGTGTCTTGGCCACATCAAGTCCGAGTGCCCAAAGCTAAAGAATAACGCATCAAAGACCAAGAAAGCGCTAAACGCTACTTGGGAGGAGTTGTCGGAGGAAGAAGACGATATCCAAGCTCTAATGGCCAAGCCGACCGAGCACGACTCCGAAACCGAAGAATAGTCCGAGTCCGAATCCGATGATGAGCTTCCATTCAAGACAAGCCACGGATCCGTATCCGGTTCAAAAGAATCATTAAGGGTAAGTCGGTCGTTACTTAATACTTTGTATGGTGCAATTAAATTTTTAAATAAGAAACTAGCTAAGTCCGAGTCCAAGGTCGAGACCCTAATTGAGGAGGTTAACCTTCTCAAACATGAGGTCTCCCTAACCTCTTCGACTACTCGTATTCAAGAGGAGGACTCAACTCAAGTTGAAAAGCTTGAAGTTGAGAACTCGCTTTTGAAAACACAAGTCCAAGACCTTAGGAACACGTTGGAAAGGTTCACTTTGGGATCCAAGGGACTTGACCTCTTACTTGGATCACAAAGGGCCGTGTACAACAAGGCCGGACTCGGGTTTAACTCAAATACAACCAATAAGTCATATATGTCTATAGTAAACCAACATAAGAAAAATGTCCAAGCATGGGTCCCTAAGACCACTTTGATTTCAACTTTAGGATCTAACATGTATTGGGTTCCCAAGGACCAAATTCACTATGTGAATAGACCCACTGATTCAATGGTCCAGGGGAGCCAATACAAAATGTATTTTGTTAAGTCTTAGAAATTGCATGCTTAGTTTTTCCTTTATTTTTAGAATGGTTAGATAGGACTCATAACCAACTAAAATCCTCATGAAAAGATTGAGCCTCGGGAGCCTCTTTTCAAAAATAAACCAACTAAAATCCCATTTAAAAGATTGAGCCTCGGGAGCCTCTTTTCAAAAATAACTAGTTAGACCAAGACGTAGTCTCAAGTAAGTCGAGTTATCAATTTCTTGAAATTAGCTTTGTCTAAGTGGTCGTTGTTCCGATCAAAGAAGGCCTCTGTGCCTCGCCACGACCTGGAAGCTAATCTCTTGAAAAGATTACTTGATGAGCTTAGACTAAATCCGAATCTAACCTAATGTTGGTTAATTTAAATTCATTAAAATTAATCAAGTAAATTGAAAGTCATCTCACAATAACACATAGGAATAACATGTTTTGATCATGTAGATATTGGTGAGATGATTTAGGTTTAAAACTTACAAACAACCCTTTAGTAATTCCAATATCCGATCCAACTACCTTATGTGTAGGATCAATGGATGTTGGATGCTGGTTGCTCCCACACATGACCGGGATCAACTCAAATTTTCGGTTACGATTCAAACGACAAGGATCGGTAGCCTTCGAATAACGGCAAGCTCAAAATCATCGGATCAGGTGATATTGAGCTCAACTCTAACTTTACAATTCAAAATGTCTTATTAGTAGAAAACTTTCAATATAATTTACTTAGTGTAAGCCAATTGTGTGATAACAATTATAAGGTCATATTTCTAGAAAATGAATGCGAATCAAAATAAATGCAACATCTAAAATAATACTTAAAGGAACTAGGAGTAGCAACATCTACACAATAAATTTACCCAACTCCTCAACCAAGTGTCTTATGACACAAAGAAGAGGAATCTTGGTTATGGCAATCAAGACTCTGACACTGCACCCAAGACTCGCCCACAAGATGAGTCGAGTGGCTTGGTTATAGGTTTGCCTAAACTAAACAACTTGGATAATAAAATATGTAATGCTTGTCAACAAGGTAAACAATCTAGGACACAACATCAATTAACTAATCAAGAACGAACCAAAAGTGTTCTTGAGCTCCTACACATGGATCTATTTGATTCACATGGAGCTAAGTCACTCAATGGTAGTCAATTTTGCTTAGTCATAATTGACGACTATTCTAGATTTACTTGTTAGGTTTATCAAACATAAAAATGATACCCTAGACCAACTAATCAATCTTTGTAGGTTAATCAAAATCAAAAGAACCTTTAAGATTAAAAGACTTAGAAGCGATCATGGTGGTGAATTCGAAAACCACAGGTTTACTGATTTACGTAACCTAAGCGGATACCACCATGAGTTTTCATGTCCTAGAACCCACAACAAAATGGGTTAGTCGACGGAAAAATAGAACCCTACAAGAAGCCGCTAGGACAATGTTAAACGCAGTATAACCTGCAGATAGATTTTGGGCGAGAGTAGTTAGTACGACTTGCTATGTCCAAAATAGGATCCTTATGGTAAAGAGGCACCAAAAGTCCTCGACGAGATTTATCACGATAAAATACCGAACATCAAATACTTTAGGTATTTGGATGCAAGGTACATATCTTAAACACTAAGGATTACCTAGGAAATTCAAATCCAAAACCTCTCGAACCTTTCTAGGATACTCAACCACCAAGAGAGCTTATAGGTATACAATCACGACACTCTTAGAGTCGAAGAAACCATTAATATAGTTTTCGACGAAGGACATGAACCCGTTCAATCCTTAACAAAACCAACCAGCAAATCAACTTATAGCAAACCCGACTCTGATCTTGAACTTGAATCTCGTCCTAACCCAAGTCATCCTATCGACCAAGTGATAGATGACCCTAACCCAAGTCATCCTATCAATCAAGTTATAGGTGATCCAAATTTAGGGGTTCGAACTAGAGCTTCATATCGAAACCTTAGTCAAATCTCGTTAATTTCCAAAATCGAACCCAAAACTATTGAACAAGCACTTCTTGATCCCGACTGGATTATTGCTATGCAAGAAGAGCTAGCTCAATTCACTAGAAATGAAGTCAGGAATTAGTACCACCACCTAAAGAAAAATCAATTATTGGAACAAGGTGGGTATTTCAAATAAACTTGATGATAAAGGTGAAGTAGTTAGAAATAAAGCTAGGTTAGTCGCAAAGGGTTTAGTCAAGTCGAAGGTTTAGATTACGATGAGACCTACGCCTGTAGCAAGACTAGAGTCCATCCGAATGTTGTTAGCATATGTTGCACATCGAGGTTTTAAATTGTTTCAAATGGATGTCAAGTCAGCATTTTTGAATGGATACATTAAGGAAGAAGTTTACGTCAGTCAACCTCCCGGATTCGAAAATCTAGATAAACCTGACCATGTCCTTAGACTTAAGAAAGCCCTATATGGACTCAAACAAGCCCCAAGAGCTTGGTACGAAAGGCTTTCGATCTATCTTAAGTCCAAAGGATTCAACCAAGGTTTAGTCGACCCAACCTTATTCGTAGGAAAAGAAATCTTTATAGCCCAAATCTATGTAGATGATATAATTTTTGGAACTACCAACTCGATCCTGCTAAACGAATTCATCTCACTTATGGAAAGTGAATTTGAAATGAATTTAGTAGGAGAGTTAAGTTTCTTCTTAGGTTTACAAATTAAACAAACTAAAGATGGAATATATTTACATCAACAAAAATATACTAAGGACTTAATAAATCGATTTGAAATGCAAGATGCTAAAATAATTAATACACCTATAGCAACTAATGTTAATATAAACGAAGATGTAGAAGGAAAACCCGTTGACCTAAAATACTATAGGAGCGCAATAGGAAGTCTCCTATACTTAACCGCGAGCCGACCCGACATTTTATTCGCGGTAAGTATGTGCGCAAGGTTACAAACCTGTGCCAAGGAGTCTCACCTAACCCTAGTCAAGCGTATCCTTAGATATCTAAAGGGCACGCTAAACGTAGGTATTTGGTACCCTAGATCTACCGAGTTTAATCTAATCGGCTACTCCGACTCCGACTATGCCGGTAGTAAACTCGATAGAAAGAGCACGAGTGGTTGTTGTCAAATCCTCGGCTCGAGTCTAGTAAGTTGGTGCAGTAGGAAGCAGCATTGCGTTGCCTTATCTACCACCGAAGCCGAATACGTTGCGATGGGTGAGTGTGTCTCTCAGCTCCTGTGGATGAAGCACACTCTCCAAGACTTTAGCTTAATCTTTAACAACATAACATTAGTTCAATTAACTTAACTAAAAATCTAATATGTCATTCTAGGACAAAACATATAGAAGTTAAACACCACTTCATTAGGGAACATGTAACTAATGGAACTATACAACTAGAGTATGTTGAGTCCAAATCAAACCTAGCGGACATCTTCACCAAACCACTACCCGAAGCCGAATTTAGTTTATTAAGACGAAAGTTAGGTATGTGCGTAATAGAGTAGGATTTAAATTTTTCTATATATGTACTCTACTTTTGCTTCTTTTTATGAAATTAGCCTAAGTCTTACCTTAGAAATCATATACCTATAGATTTAAGGAGCCAACACATCTCACAACACATAGGACTAATGTGTTTGTGTATATGACGTGAGCCAGGCGTGAGATGTTAGGACCTTACTCACGGTTCCGGATGTAGATTCGGTGCATCGACATGAACCATGGAGTATAATTATTTAAAATTAATCAACTCCTTCAAGACTTATTGATCATTCTATATCAATCAAGTCCAACCGAGTCAGACATTTTAGATGAACATATTTTCAAGCTTATTATTATTTTAAAAAAAATATATATATATTTATATTGGGAACTTGCTTGGACTTACAAACCTTAAAATATATTTACAAACTTTTGAGTTAAGGCAAAGGGGAGAAAGTCACAAAAGTAAGGAAGAAAGTAAACAAAATTATTACCTTTTATATTAAGTAATTCCGTTTACTTAAGCAACTATTAAGGGGAGTAAAATTATTTTCAAGAACTCACCTTCGGTCAAGGGGAGGTTACCTCAAAGGAGAACTTGAAACAATATTTCTCACTCATGCTTAATCTTTATGCTAGCTCACTCATGCTTAATCTTTATGCTAGCTCACTCATGCTTAATCTTTATGCTAGCTCATTCATGCTTAATCATTATGCTAGCTTACTGTTATGCTTAATTTTTCCTTAACTTTTGTGTCGGTTTGCCATGAATCAAAAAGGGGGAGATTGTTGGTGCAAGGGCACCAAAGTCGAACCGGTATTTTGATTATGGCAAAAGGCTCAATAGTTAAGGGTATATTTGTTATCTTACGAGCTCAATTAAGTGTGCAGAAATGCTAAAGTTGAGCGGAAGGTCTGCGACACCCGGTGGGAACCGAGGTGGTCGGGCAACGCCAGAGGGACTTCGGAGGAAGCCGAGGTACTCGGGTGAAGACCGGAAGCGAGGCTACAAGGTAAGCTCGTGTGAAAGCGAAGCAAGGTCGTTAAGCGTAGATCCGACCCAATACCTCGAATGGAAGGTCTAGGTCGAGATCAGATGGTTAGAACCATCGTACTTTATATTTTAAGCTAACTTGTATCTGCGGTCAAAACCCTTTGACTACAGTCAACTGCTAGTCAAGTTCCAGCCTCGAGAAGAGCTCGAATTTCAAGGGGGTGAATTTGGACTTGACTCGTGTTTTGGTACAAAGGGTGATGTGGCATCAAGGTGGACATCCAAACCATCACCAAGCTTCCTTGTGGTGGACTCCCAAAATAAGGTGAGTTGGCACAAGATGGTTGGCTCCCATGATGTGGCACAAGTTGAATGGCTCCAACAAGTTGGCGCCCAAGGAGGTTGGAGGTGGCACAAGGTGGTTGGATGAAACACCTCATCCTCAAGTTGGCGCCCAAGGAGGTTGGAGGTGGCACAAGGTGGTTGGATGAAACACCTCATCCTTGAGTTGGCGCACAAGAAGGTTGGAGGTGGCACAAGGTGGTTGGATGAAACACCTCATCCTTGAGTTGGGATAAGAACCTCACCTTGGACACTACCTATGTCTAAATTCATAGATCAATATCCATAAATAGACATGTTCAAGCCAAGCAAATCACAAGAATTCAAGAGCTCTCAACACGCCGTCGTAACGCCGCTACTCCTACTCACATTTGCTACGACGAAGTGCCGCCGACAACGAAAGCTACATCTTCTACTTATAAGAGTTGTCGGTATATTTATTTAAGTTCTACTTCTTTAAATTGTCTTTGTGCTTTAATCGTAACAAGGAAAGGGGGAGTGTCCCTTTGCCTTGATTTCTTTTTGTAATCGTTGCTCCTACCTCCAACGAGGAGGAGTGGTTTTAGTGAATTGCCCTCCGTACGTGATCAAGGATCACTAGGGCCGTGGATTAGCAATCGAAAGATTGTGAACCACGTAAAAATATCTTGTCTACTTTATATTTCCGCTGTGCACTCTCTACTTGCTTTTTACTTATTGCAAAAGTTTTTTAACGACATCGTATCGCTATTCACCCCCCCCCCTCTAGCGACACTTTCGATCCAACATAAGGTCCTAACATCTCACGCCCATCTACGTGGCTAAGTACACAAACACATTAGTCCTATTTGTTGTGAGATGTATTGGCTCCTTAAATCTATAAGTGCATGATATCTAAGGTATGTCCTATGCTAGTTCCATAAAAAATGAAAATTAAGAAATAGTAGTGAGAAAATATAATTTGCAAGTTCCTATTCTACTATGCACATGCCCAATTTTCGTCTTAATAGACTAAATTCGACTTCCGGTAGGGGTTTAGTAAATAGGTCTGCTAAGTTAGACTTTGATTCGACGTATTCGAGTTGTATGGCTCTGTTGGCCACATATTCTCTGTTGGAAATTTGACGCCCGCTAGAGGGGGGTGAATAGCGTTTGACCGTACGTAGATGGAATTCGTTCGCGATCGTCTCTACAAAACTCGTTATGAGCAGCGGAATAGAAATAATAAAAGCAATAACGAAAAGATACAATCACGAACACAAGGATATAACGTGGTTCGGAACCGAACAGTTCCTACTCCACGGATTGAGCTCTAACGAGATCTAGCGACACCAATACAATCACTAATCAATAAACTCCTTCTCGACAACAAGTCGGAGGCGGAGAAACCTCGTACAAACGTTTACAACAATAAACGAAAGAAATACAAGCAAATACAAAGGAAATGTAAAGAACACTTTACAAAACTAGGGTTTGAGTGCTTTGCTTGTTGGTTGCTTGGATGAGGTTGAAGGGCCCTGAAATGCACCTGCAAATCGCCTTCAAATCGCCTCAAGAAAGCTCCCCAAGAACTGATAATGAAATCCTCCACGAGCTCCTCTTTTTTACCTGCATCGGGCTGGATTTCCGCCTATCAATCGACTGCCATAAGTCCCCAGTCGACTGATGCCACTGTTGTCGTGAGACAACGGCTCAATCCACGTCGGACAAGTTCCAACGGGACTCTTGGCGGATCGCAACATTGTCATTGCCGATCATTTGCTGCCCATAGCCGATCGGGTCACGGCTACTGAGCGCGTTCGCGGCTCGACATTGGGATCGCAATGATCGCGATTTGCCCGATCGCCGGCGACACTCCGATCGCTCAATGAGCGATGATCGCCAGAGCATTTCCAGCTCTAAACTGGCAGTCGAACTCAAGTCGACTCACGGCAGTCGAACCGGCCATAATGCCAGTCGACTGCCAACCTCAAAAATGAGGTTTTAACCCAAGTATGGTGCCCCCATACTTGCTAGACCACCCTTAGCCTAGACCTAAACCTTCTAGCCACCTCCATCAGCCTCACGCCTCTCGGATCCCTCCAAGTCATCCATGACTTGTTCATCCATCGCGCTAGCTTCTAGGTGCTTCCGTCGGCTATGTCATGCTAACGGTGTCTACACCGCCAAGGCACATTGGACTTACGCCGCCAAGACTCCGCTTGGACTTTACACCGCCAACCATTGGACTTATGCTGCCAAGACTCCCGCTTGGACTTTACGCAGCCAACCATTGGACTTATGCTGCCAAGACTCCCACTTGGACTTTACGCAGCCAATATCAAACCCCTTGGACTTCTAATGCCAAGACTCAAGCTTGGACTTTCCCTTGCCAACCCATGTTGGACTTTTACATTGCCAAGACCCATGCTTGGACTTTTCCCTTGCCAACCCATGTTGGACTTCTCAAATGCCAAGACCATGCTTGGACTTTCCCTTGCCAACCCATGTTGGACTTTTACATTGCCAAGACTCATGCTTGGAATTTTCATGTGCCAAGTGTCCCACTTGGACTTTTCATGCCAAGTACTCAAGACTTGGACTTTACCAAATGCCAAGTGTTCCACTTGGACTTTCCATGCCAAGTACACAAGACTTGGACTTTCCCATGACAATTACATTGTCATATGTTTTTGTCGAAACATCAAAACATCACTCGAGTTAGACTTCGATTCGACGTATTCGAGTTGTATGGCTCTGTTGGCCACATGTTCTCGAATGAAATGGTGTTTGACCTCTAAATATTTGGTCCTAGAGTGACATATCGGATTCTTAGTAAGATTAATTGAACTAATGTTATCTACGTGGAGTTTCATGTTTGTAAAGTCTAACTTAAAGTCGCGGAGAGTGTGCTTCATCCAAAGAAGCTGAGTGACACACTCACCCATCGCGATGTATTCGGCTTCGGTGGTAGATAAGGCAACACAGTGTTGCTTCCTACTGCACCAACTCACTAGACTCGAGCCGAGAAGTTGACAACAACCACTCGTACTCTTTCTATCGAGCTTACTATCGGCATAGTCCAAATCGGAGTAGCCGATTAGTTCGAACTCGGTATATCTAGGGTACCAAATACCGACATTAAGTGTACCCTTTAGATATTTAAGGATAAGCTTGACTAGAGTTAGGTGAGACTCCTTGGCACAGGTTTGGAACCTTGCGCACATACTTACTACAAATAGGATATCAGGTCGACTTGCAGTTAAGTAAAATAGACTCCCTATTATGCTCCTATAGTATTTTAAATCAATCGGGTTTCCAATTACATCTTCTTCTATATTAACATTAGTTGCCATTGGGGTATTAATAATTTTAGCGTCTTGCATTCCAAAGCATTTAATTAATTTCCTAGTATATTTGCGTTGATGTAGGTATATTCCATCTTTAGTTTGTTTAATTTGTAGACCTAAGAAGAAACTTAACTCGCCTACTAAATTCATTTCAAATTCACTTTCCATAAGTGAAATGAACTCATTTAGTAGGATTGAGTTGGTGGTTCCGAAAATAATATCATCTACGTAGATTTGGGCTATGAATATGTCTTTACCTAAGGTTTTTACGAAAAGAGTTGGGTCAACTACACCTTGGTTAAAGCCTTTGGACTTAAGATAAATCGAAAGTCTCTCGTACCAAGCTCGAGGAGCTTGTTTAAGTCCAGAAAGAGCTTTCTTTAACCTAAGGACATGATCGGGTTTGTCTAAACTTTCGAAACCGGGGGGTTGACTTAGGTTAGGATTAACACTAGACCTGATCTCCGGATCAGAGTTAGGTCTAGTATGAGTCGGCTGGCTAATTGGGGTTGCTGGGGGTTTTGTAGGTTCGTGTCCTTCATCAAATACTACATTGATAGTCTCCTTGACTCTAAGGGTGTCGTGGTTATATACTCTATAAGCTTTGCTTGTAGTCGAGTATCCTAGAAAGATTCCGGTCGTGGTTTTGGATGTAAATTTCCCTAGGTAATCCTTAGTGTTTAGGATATGTACCTTACACCCAAATACCCTAAAGTACTTGATGTTAGGTATTTTATCGTGATAAATCTCGTATGAGGTCTTAAGGTGCCTCTTTACCATAAGGATCCTATTTTGGACATAGCATGTCATACTCACGGCTTCCGCCCAAAACCTATCGGGTAGGTTATACTCATTTAACATTGTCCTAGCGGCTTCTTGTAGGGTTCTATTTTTGCGTTCTACTAGGCCATTTTGTTGTGGAGTTCTAGGGCAAGAGAACTCATGGTGGTATCCATTTAGGTTACAGAATTCTGTAAACCTACGGTTTTCGAATTCACCACCATGATCAGTCCTAAGTCTTTTGATTTTAATGTTTTGTTGATTTTTTATTAACTTAAATAGGTTGATTAATTGATCTAGGGTATCACTTTTGTGTTTGATGAACCTAACCCAAGTAAATCTAGAGTAGTCATCAATAATGACTAAACAGAATTTACTTCCATTAAGTGACTTAGCTCCGTGTGAATCAAATAGATCCATGTGTAGCAGCTCAAGCACACTTTTGGTTCATTCTTGATTAGTTAGTTGATGTTGTATCCTAGATTGTTTACCTTGTTGACAAGCATTACATATTTTATTATCCAAGTTATTGAGGTTAGGCAAACCTCTGACTAAGTCACTCTGACTCATCTTGTGGATGAGTCTTGGGTGTGAGTGATCGAGTCGTCGGTGCCACAACCATGATTCCTCTTGCCGTGTCATAAGACACTTAGTTGAGGAGTTAGTTAAGTTAATAGTGTAAATGTTGTTATTTCTAGTTCCCTTAAGAATTGTTTTAGAGGTTTCATTTGTATTAATTACGCATTCATTTTCTAGAAATATGACCTTATAGTTATTATCACACAATTGGCTTACACTAAGTAGATTATATTGAAAATTTTCTACTAATAAAACGTTTTGAATAACAAAATTTGAGTTAAGCTCAATATCACCTGATCCGATGATTTTGAGCTTGCCGTTATTTCCGAAGGCTACCGATCCTTGTCGTTTGAATCGAAGCTTCGAAAACTTGAGTTGATCCCCGATCATGTGTTGGGAGCAACCACTGTCCAACATCCATTGATCCTACGCGCAAGGTAGTTGGATCGGATATTGGATTTATTAAAGATTGGTTGAAAATTATTAACCTAAATCATCTCACCCATGTCTACATGATCAAACACGTTAACCATATATGTTCTTGTGAGATGACTTCCAATTTTACTTGATTTAAAATTAATGACTTAAACACTTGTCAACCTTGCGTTAGATTCGGATTTGACCATAGGCTTATCAAGTCACCTTTTCAAGATCATGGCTTCCAGGTCGTGGCGAGGCACAGAGACCTTCTTTGATTGGAACAACGACCACTTCCTTAGACAAAGCCATTTTCAAGAAAATAGTAACTTGACTCACCTAAGACCACTTCCTGGTCTAACTAGTCTAGGATACGGCGAGGTAGCTTCAGCTAGTTCCACTCAGTCAAGTGAACCGAACTAGATACGCCTTATCTAGCTCAAATACATGAGACTCCATTTTCCTAGCGTACTATCATCTCGCCGTGTCCTGGTACTATGTTATCAAGTGTTGATGAGTTATAGTCCTATCTAACCATTCTAAAAAAAAAATCCAACTAAATAAAAACCTAAGCATGCAATTTCTAAGTTAAAACATAAACAAGTTTCGTACTAGCTCCCCCTGGACCATTGAATCGATTCGGTCTCTCCACATAGTGGATTTGGTCCTTGGGAACCCAGTACTGGTTTGATCCTAAGTTTGAAATCAAGGTGGTCTTAGGGACCCATGCTTGGACACGTTTTTTATGTTGACTTACAATCGACATATACGACTTATTGGTCGTGTTTGAGCTAAACCCTAGCCCGGCCTTGTTACACGGCCCTTTGCCGTAACATCCCAAATTTTAACTCCTATATTTTTATTAGAGAAAAATAGAAATAAGAATAAAAATAGAAATAATAAAAATAGGAATAGAATAATAATAAAAAAAAGAATAAAAATAATTAAGAATAGGAATTAAAAAAAAATTGAAAAAATAGTTCGTTAGCCGAGGCTCGAACAATGAACCGTGGATTTAGGGGAATAGACTCCCTACCACTAAGTCATAAGATTACCAATGGATAGGATATAACAAAATATATCTATAGGAAAAAAAAAAAGATTGATTAATTTGACTAATTATTTAAAGGGGTAATTAGGTTAAGAAAAATTCTAATTTTTATATATATTTTTTCCTTATTCTCTATAAAATCTCACGCTCCTCTAGTTTTCTATATTCCAAGCCATCTCTCTCTCTCCCTCACGCCGCCTCTCTCTCTCCCTCTCGTTTTTCTTCCAGCAGCTTCTCTCCCTTCTTGATCGTCTTCTCGATTTGGGAGCGAAAGATGAAGAAAAGTCGCGCGACGTTCTTTCGACGGAGAACGTTGCACGGATGGATTGATCGTCCAGCTTCTGCATGCGTTGGATCTCAACACGGAGAGCAACGGAGCAATCCTTTCCTATCTTCTTCCTTCTTTTAATCCTCCAGATCTCCTCCTAGAGGGCTGGTTCATGAAGAAGGAATCCTTTTGATGACCGATACATCTTGGATTCGCCTGTATATCTGCTTCTGGTGATTTGAGCTGTTGAGGTTTAAGTTCGGTGCAAAGGACTACATGCATGGCGGTACCACAGCAAAGAGAAGGGATAGGTTGAGATTGTACCAATCATGGAAGGAAACACGTAGGAGGTCTTTTCTTTACGAAATCTAATGGTATAAATTGAGGAAAAAGCGTAGGAGGTAAGTATTGCTCACCTGCAGTATAAGTAGTTATCGTATATTATTGATATGTTTTTATGTGCATGTTATTTTCAGTTATGCATGGTGTTTTCAGTTACGTGATTTTACCGTTATATTATGGATAATTCAACATCATGTTTAGATTCATGATAAGAATGTGATTCATGATCATACATGTTGTAGATGAGTTGTAGCTTACAATTATATGCATGATATGGAGTAAGATGTAAAAATATTTCCTTTATAAAGAAAATTTAAAGATGCTCCCCGTTCGACTTGGGGATTAAGAGCACAACGATCTTCAGTATGCTCTCCATTTCAGTTTTGGGGGTCAAGAGCATAATGATCTTTATGGTGCTCCCCATTAGTGATTTAGGGGATTAAGAGCATTTCCTTCAGTATGTATAAGAATATAAGTATAAAGGAAGTATTTTACTTTTTGACAGGGCATGTACCGGGCATCAGTTTCGCCCACGGGCCGAGGCCCTCAGTTTCAGTTACCCTAGTAGGTTCGGTGGTTGGCCACCCCGGCCTATTAGGAATGCGCGCATTGGTACTATGCCGGGCCCATATCCAAGATGATTATTATTTTGAAGTATAAGTATAAGTAAAAGTTTTCAAAGTTAATCATTTCAGTTCAGATACACTGTTTATAAGTTTTAAAATACTTAAGAGCATGGTTTATACAAGAGACATGTATTCAGAATTATGATTTCAGGCTTGCATGTGTATCAATGTATCAAGGGTAAGAGAACTAGTTGCATGATTTCATACAGTGCATGTTTTTGTGAGCATAGAAAGTACTTACTAAGCGTTATTGCTTATAGTTTGCATTTCCTTATACTGCAGATAAAGGTAAAGAAAAGCTTCAGTAAGGTGGCATGGCGGATGAAGTGCTGGGTGTGTGTGGCGACGGAACAGTGGAAGTAAAAGATCCTAAGTGAAGATGTCTAAATCAGATTTTTAGTTTCTTATGTCATGTTTGATATTGTCTAAGTGATGTAAAGGTCCTTATGATTATTTTAGTTGTTAGCATATTGCATTAGTATATTGCATGAATTAAAAAATAAAGACAATAGTAAAGTAGTGACATCTCCCCTGGTAGAGAGTAGAAAGACTAGGGGGGGTGTTACAAGATGGTATCAGAGCGAGTTTCCGCCCTTCCGTCACACACACATCGAGCATCAGTCCTGCCGCCTCCAAGTAAGCAAGTATTTATCTGCTTTATTTACTTTATGAGTAGTAAGGAATGCTTCTTTTAAGTTAAATATGCTCACTTAGAATGCTCTCTTTGAGTTAAACATGCTTGCATATATATATATGAAGATGATAGACAATAAGTAATAGAGCATACCTAGATATGTATGTGAAGATGAAAAAAAAAATAGTGATAATAGCCTTATAGTGGTTTCGCTTGATCATCTTATGACGAGTTCACGGAGTTCCGACAAGGGGATTTATCAGTAGACAAAGCAGTAAAGAGATTCAATAGGTTGGCTCGTCTATGCCCGGAACTGGTTAGTACTGAGAAGGAAAGAGTTAGGTTGATGCTAAAGATGTTGAGACCGGAGATAGCTCTGAATGTGACTGGTGGAATTAATAGACCACAGACTACTAAAGAGCTAATCAGCAGTGCGCTAATCACGGAGCATTACATGAATAGTATCAAGAACCAAAAGCTAGCCTCGGTAGAAAGCAAAAGCCAGGGAAGTTCAGGAGGTCAGAAACCTCAGAGCGGTAATTCGAACTGGAAGCAAAACAACAATGGCAAGAGGAAGCAATGGAATAATGCAAAGGGAGGTTCAGTCAGTAAGCAGCCTACGTATCCTACATGTTCTAAGTGTGGAAGGAAGCATCCAGGAGATTTCCGCCAGGGCGTGAACGGGTGTTATATATGTGGTGTCGAGGGACACTTCGCCAAACAGTGCCCCACTAAGACCAATCTGTCTCTGCCACCGTCTATTCAGTATGGAGGTAGACCAGCCCAGCTACATCGGATGCAGGGAGCACTGGAGGGTCCTTACATCAGCCAAGGAAGATTAGAGGCTCCATCAGTTACACCTAATGGCCGGATTTTCTCCCTCACCAAGGAAGAGGTAGCAAATGCTTCTACGGTGGTTACAGGTCAGATACCTATCCTTAGTCAGCATGCTACCGTACTGTTTGATACTGGGGCAACCCATTCTTTCATGTCTATGACATTTGCTAAGAAGATAGATATAACTCCGGATACCTTAGATATTCAGTTTTTAACGACCCTACCTTCGGGTGAAATAATGACATCTACACACTGGTTGCGTGCCGTGCCGGTCAGAATTTCAGACAGAGAGCTTTATAATGATTTAATCTTGTTAGACATGCATGACTATGATGTCATCTTTGGAATGGACTTTCTTAGCAAGTACGGTGCTTCCATTGAGTGTCGTAAGCGAAGGGTAGTATTCCAACCCGAGACCGAGGCCAAATTTGAGTTTATTGGAGAACCAAGGAAGAAGACTAAGAAGTTCTTGTCCGCCATGGAAGCTCAGAAGATGCTAGCTAGTGGATGCACTGGGTATTTAGCACATATAGTTGATACTAAGCAAGAAAGAAGTCAAAAGCTGGAAGAAGTCCCAATCTCAAAATATAGTTGATGCTAGCCGAAAGTATTTCCTGACGAGCTACCAGGACTAGCACCTAGAAGGGAAGTTGAGTTTGAGATTGAACTTATTCCTGGTACCAACCCAATCTCAAAAGCACCCTATCGTATGGCTCCAGCTGAATTGAAAGAGCTTCAGGAACAATTACGGGAGTTATTGGACAAGGGATTCATCCGCCCTAGTCATTCCCCATGGGGAGCTCCAGTGTTGTTCGTGAAAAAGAAAGATGGATCTATGAGAATGTGCATAGACTACCGAGCCTTGAATCAAGTGACGATCAAGAACAGATATCCTCTGCCAAGGATAGAGGATTTATTTGATCAATTGAGGGGAGCCACAGTTTTCTCCAAGATTGACTTACGGTCAGGTTATCATCAAGTAAGAGTTAAAGAGGATGATATACCGAAAACAGCCTTCCGAACGAGGTATGGACACTATGAGTTCGTGGTCATGCCCTTCGGAGTGACAAATGCACCCACTATGTTTATGGACTTGATGAATTAGATATTTAAGGAGTACCTTGACAAGTTTGTGGTTGTTTTCATTGACGACATCCTTATCTACTCGAGAACCCAGGAAGAACATGTCAAACACTTGAAGACAGTCTTGCAGACCCTTCAGCAAGGATAGTTATATGCAAAGTTCTCCAAGTGTGAGTTTTGGCTTGATCGAATATCGTTTCTGGGTCATGTTATTTCAAAAGATGGAGTTATGGTAGACCCGACAAAGATAGAAGCAGTCAGTAATTGGGGTCAACCAAAGAATGTCAGTGAAGTCAGAAGTTTCCTCGGATTAGCAGGGTACTATCGAAAGTTTGTGGAAAACTTCTCAAGGATAGCTTCACCGTTGATGGTTCTTACCTGAAAGAACAAGAAGTTCGAATGGACCGAAGATTGTCAAAAGAGCTTTATTGAATTAAAGAGGAGACTCACAAGTGCTCCAGTGCTTACCCTTCCAGAAAGTAATGAGGGATTTGACCTGTATAGTGATGCATCCAAGATGGGACTCGGAGCAGTACTTATGCAGAAGGGTAAAGTCATTGCTTATGCATCTAGACAACTCAAGGACTATGAAAAGAATTACCCCACTCATGACCTTGAGTTGGCAGCAGTGGTCTTTGCTCTGAAAGTTTGGAGACATTACTTATATGGAGTCCAATGCAAGATTTACAGATCACCGTAGTCCAAGTACTTTTTCACTCAGAAAGATTTGAATATGCGACAACGTAGATGGCTTGAGCTAGTAAAGGACTATGACTGTGAAATCCACTACCATCCTGGAAAGGCAAACAAAGTAGCAGACGCGCTGAGTAGAAAATCATGCGCCACTTTGATGTCCATAGCAACACTATCCCAACCATTGAAAAAAAGAGATAATGAATTTTGGAGTTGAGATCATTTCTGGACAGCTCTCCGCCTTGACCATAGTACCTACACTGTTTGAGGATATATTAGCGAGACAGGACAAAGATCCTAGCATCCAAAGGATCAAGCAGGAAATCCAAGAAGGGAAGGATGAAGGATTCCGTGTCTCTGATAGTGGGGTATTATATTTGGATGAATGCCTATGTATCCCCAACGACCCAGACTTAAGAAAGAAGATCTTAGAAGAAGCTCATGAGACCCCATATTCGATGCATCCTGGATCCACCAAGATGTATCAAGATATGAAAGGAAAATTCTGGTGGCTTGGTATGAAGAGGGACGTGGCTAAGTATGTTAGCACTTGCCTGACATGTCAGAGAGTGAAAGCCGAACACCAAAGACCAGGAGGAGTTCTACAACCTATCCAGATTCCAGAATGGAAGTGGGAGGAACTAGCCATGGATTTCATAGTAGGATTGCTCAAAACAACCAATGGCTACGATTCTATTTGGGTAGTTATCGACAGATTGACAAAGTCTGCTCACTTCATGTCTATCAGAATATTATACTCCATGGAACAGTTAGCCCAGTTATATGTCAAGGAAGTGATTAGACTGCATGGAGTACCTAAGACCATTATCTCTGATAGAGATAGTCACTTCACTTCACACTTCTGGGAGTGTATTCAGATAGCCCTCGGCACTAAGCTACGATTCAACGCATTTCATTCTCGAGACGGATGGGCAAGCGAGAAATAGTGAATCATATTTTGGAGGACATGCTCAGAGCTTGTGCCTTAGATTTTAAAGGAAGCTGGTGCAAATATTTGTGTTTGGCAGAGTTTGCCTATAATAATAGTTATCAAACCACAATTAGAATAACACCTTATGAAGCCTTGTATGGAAGGAAATGCAGATCGCCTATCTGTTGGTATGAGGGTGGTGAAAAAAAATGGGACTCAAGATTGATTTTATTGATGACGTCACCAAAGCCATAAAGAACATACGTCAAAGGATAGAGACTGCCCAAAGTCGGCAGAAGAGTTATGCCGATGTTCGACGCAGACCCCTAGAGTTCCAAGTCGGAGATTCAGTGTTCATTAAGGTAGCTCCTATGAAAGGGGTAATGAGATTTGGGAAGAAAGACAAGTTAAGTCCCAGATATGTAGGCCCCTATCTAATCACCAAGAGAGTTGGTAAGATAGCTTATGAGCTAGAGCTACCACAGAAAATATCAGCTATCCACAATGTATTTCATGTTTCAATGCTTAAGAAGCACGTCCCAAACACCAACCAAGTGATTGAGCCACAGACGGTACAGATTCAGACAGATCTAAGTTATGAAAATTGATCTATTCAGATAATAGATCGAGCAGTCAGGAAACTAAGAAATAAAGAAATATCGTTAGTAAAAGTCTTATGGCAAAGTCAAAGGGTTGAAGAAGCAACCTGGGAACGTGAGGATGACATGAAGCAAAAGTACCCCGAGCTGTTCTAAGTTTCGAGGACGAAACTTTTATAAGGTATAAGGGATTGTAACATCCCAAATTTTAACTCCTATATTTTTATTAGAGAAATATAGAAATAAGAATAAAAATAGAAATAATAAAAATAGGAATAGAATAATAATAATAATAAAAAGAATAAAAATAATTAAGAATAGGAATTAAAAAAAATGAATAAATAGTTCGTTAGCCGAGGCTCGAATAATGAACCGTCGATTTAGGGGAATAGACTCCCTACCACTAAGTCATAAGATTACCAATGGATAGGATATAACAAAATATATCTATAGGCGAAAAAAAAAGAAAGATTGATTAATTTGACTAATTATTTAAAGGGGTAATTAGGTTAAGAAAAATTCTAATTTTTATATATATATTTTCCTTATTCTCTATAAAATCTCACGCTCCTCTAGTTTTCTATATTCCAAGCCGTCTCTCTCTCTCCCTCACGCCACCTCTCTCTCTCCATCTCGTTTTTTTTTTCCAGCAGCTTCTCTCCCTTCTTGATCGTCTTCTCGATTTGGAAGCGAAAGATGAAGAAAAGTCGTGCGACGTTCTTTCGACGGAGAACGTTGTACGGATGGATTGATCGTCCAGCTTATGCATGCGTTGGATCTCAACACGGAGAGCAACAGAGCAATCCTTTCCTATCTTCTTCCTTCTTTTAATCCTCCAGATCTCCTCCTAGAGGGCTGGTTCATGAAGAAGGAATCCTTTTGATGACCGATACATCTTGGATTCGCCTGTATATCTGCTTCTGGTGATTTGAGCTGTTGAGGTTTAAGTTCGGTGCAAAGGACTACATGCATGGCGGTACCACAGCAAAGAGAAGGGATAGGTTGAGATTGTACCAATCATGGAAGGAAACACGTAGGAGGTCTTTTCTTTACGAAATCTAATGGTATAAATTGATGAAAAAGCGTAGGAGGTAAGTATTGCTCACCTGCAGTATAAGTAGTTATCGTATATTATTGATATGTTTTTATGTGCATGTTATTTTCAGTTATGCATGGTGTTTTCAGTTACGTGATTTTACCGTTATATTATGGATAATTCAACATCATGTTTAGATTCATGATAAGAATGTGATTCATGATCATACATGTTGTAGATGAGTTGTAGCTTACAATTATATGCATGATATGGAGTAAGATGTAAAAATATTTCCTTTATAAAGAAAATTTAAAGATGCTCCCCGTTCGACTTGGGGATTAAGAGCACAACGATCTTCAGTATTCTCCCCATTTTAGTTTTGGGGGTCAAAAGCATAATGATCTTTATGGTGCTCCCCATTAGTGATTTAGGGGATTAAGAGCATTTCCTTCAGTATGTATAAGAATATAAGTATAAAGGAAGTATTTTACTTTTTGACAGGGCATGTACCGGGCATCAATTTCGCCCATGGGCCGAGGCCTTCAATTTCAGTTACCCTAGTAGGTTCGGTGGTTGGCCACCCCGGCCTATTAGGAATGCGCGCATTGGTACTATGTCGGGCCCATATCCAGGATGATTATTATTTTGAAGTATCCGTATAAGTATAAGTATAAGTAAAAGTTTTCAAAGTTAATCATTTGATTCGGATACCTTTGTTTATAAGTTTTAAAATACTTAAGAGCATGGTTTATACAAGAGACATGTATTCAGAATTATGATTTCTGGTTGTGCTTGCATGTGTATCAATGTATCAAGGGTAAGAGAACTAGTTGCATGATTTCATACAGTGCATGTTTTTGTGAGCATAGAAAGTACTTACTAAGAGTTATTTCTTATAGTTTGCATTTCCTTATACTGCAGATAAAGGTAAAGAAAGCTTGATGAAGGTGGCATGGGATGAAGTCTTTGGGTGTGTGGCGTAAGGTTGGAAGTAAAAGATCCTAAGTGAAGATGTCTAAATCAGATTTTTAGTTTCTTATGTCATGTTTGATATTGTCTAAGTGATGTAAAGGTCCTTATGATTATTTTAGTTGTTAGCATATTACATTAGTATATTACATGAATTAAAAAATAAAGACAATAGTAAAGTAGTGACATCTCCCCTGGTAGAGAGTGGAAAGATTAGGGGGGGTGTTACATTTGCGATCCAAGTAGGAGGTCAAGTCCTTTGGATCCCAAAGTAAACCTTTCCAACGTATTCCTAAGATCTTCGACTTGACTCTTCAAGAGTGAGTTCTCAACTTCGAGTTTTTCAACCTGAGTTGAGTCCTTCTCTTGAACTCGACTAGTCGAAGAGGTTAGGGAGACCTCGTGTTTGAGGAGTTTAACTTCCTCAACCAGGGTCTCGACCTTGGACTCGGACTTAGCTAACTTTCTATTTAAAAACTTAATTGCACTATAAAGTGTAGTAATGAGAGACCGACTTACCTTGAGTGTATCTTTTGAACCGGATGCGTATCCGTGGCTTGTCTTGAATAGTACTTCGCAGTCCGACTCGTCTTCGGTTTCCGAATCAAGTTCCGGTTCCAACTCCGTCTCCGATTCCACCGGTTTAGCCATGAGGACTCGATCATTGTCTTCTTCCTCGGAAGCTTCTTCCCATGTAGCGTTGAGTGCCTTTTTGTATTTTGGTGCTTTGCTTTTGAGCTTTGGGCATTCGGACTTGATGTGTCCAAACCTGTTATATTCATAACACCTAATATTAGAACTTTTAGGCTTACCTTCGTTGGGTCGAGTGACGGTTCAGTTTTGGCCCTTGACTATCCTCCGAACTAGGTTGACTAGTTCGGCCTCCATTTCCGAGTCGACCTCCGAATCTGACTCATCCTCTTCTTCCTTCGGGGGTGGCTTGCTAGCGGTTTTCTTCTTTGAACCTGCATATAGTGCTATACCTTTCTCGGGTTCCGAGTTAGACTGCTCATGAAGTTCAAAATCAGAAAAAAATTCATCTAACCTAAGTTTAGAAAGATCCTTGGAGACCTTGTAGGCATCGACCATGGATGCCCACAAGGTAGTCCTCGGAAAGGAGTTTAGGACATACCTTATAAGGTCATGGTTTTCGACCTTTTGCCCGATTGCGTGTAGATTGTTGACTATGTCCTGGACGCAGGCGTGGAGTTGCGTCGCCGTTTCATGTTCCTGCATTTTTAGATTATATAATTTATTAAATAAAAGGTCGCGCTTACATACCTTGGCTTCATCGGTCCCTTCGTGTAGCTCCACTAGCTTTGTCCAAAGGTCCTTTGTGCTTATGAAGGGGCCGACGCGATTTAATTCCTCCTTAGACAAGCCGCATTGAAGAATTTGAGTTGCCTTGGCGTCGGCTTCGACTTGTCGTTTTGTCGCAATGGTTCATTGGTCATAACCCAAGGATTCACCCACTTCGTTAATCGGAAGTGTGAAACCCGTTTGGATTATAATCCATATCTCGATTTGGGTTTTGAGAAAGCATTCCATCCGACCTTTCCAGTAACGGAAATCATCTCCGTTGTAAAACGGAGGTCGGACGGTGCTAAAACCCTCGAGATGGGCCATTTGGAAGGGAAACCTTGCACACAAAAAATACCAAAAGAAACACGAAAAAGGTTCCAAGACTTCGCCTTGGGTTAGTAATGTAGGAAATGAAAAGAAACAAAAGGAATAAACGAGAAATAACCAACTAAAATAAAAGATGAGCACTTACAACCTTCGATGTCCCAGAAATGGTACTAAATGATGGTTTATCAGGATGAATACAGCTTGTTACGAGGGTTTACCCTCGTAAGAATGTAGATCTTTCCGAGAGCTTCATTTTGGTAGGTAGACCGTTTCGTGGGTCAACTTGTACGAAAAATTATGCCTGTTTTACCGTCGGCTACTCCAAAAGCGAATACTTGCAAAACAAAATCAAACGAAGAGTACCAAGACTTCATCTTGGATTAGTAGTGCGGGAAAAAAAATTCAAACGAACGAAAAACAAATCTGTAAGAAAATGTTAGATTGGTGGTTTCACCAAATCTAAGCGCCCCCGGCTCTGATACCAATTGTTGGATCGAAGCGGATCGCTAGAGGGGGGGTGAATAGCGATAAACCTTTTTTTATTAATTCGTTCGTTAAAACTCGAGTAGACAGTTAATTGCAGCGGAAAGATAAACTATAAATAAATGAGACAAATATTTTTTTACTTGGTTCGTAGCCTTCGGCTACTACTCTAAGACCCTAGTGATCCTTGATCACGCACGGAGGGCAATTCACTAAAAACACTCCTCCTCGTTGGAGGTAGGAGTTTGACGATTACAAAAAAAACTTCGAAAGAAAAGATAGAGAGACAAACCCTCTCTTCTATTAATGTAAAGTGCAACGATAGAAAACCTCGATTAATAAAAGGAATTGCAATATTTAAAGAGATGACAAAATAAGAATATCAACAACTAAAAGAGTAGAAAGTAAACTAGGGTTGTTGACAACACTTCGTCGTAGAGTCGTTGGAAAATCGCAGAGTTGTAGAGGTTTGTGAGCACTTAGAGATGATAAAAAACCCTAGGAGAAGCCCTCCTTTTATAGACTTAAAGCCCTCATCGAATGGGTCTTCAACCAATAGGAATTGGGCACAAAACTCCTTGAAAAATGGTGATAAAACTTGACTCCTCGAGGCTGATTTTTGACCATCGGTTGAACTGGTCGGTTGAACTGGCCCGGTTGAACTGGCCCGGTTGAACTGGCTGGTTGAACTGATGGCCAGGATTTTTGACTACAATAAAGAGTTAGCTCAAAATATAAGTGAATTCGATGGCCACTTACCGTCCGATCTCAACATAGACCTTCCATGGGAAGTCTTGGGTCGGATCATCGCCTAAGGACGTCCCCATACAAAGGACACGACCTCACTTCACTTTACTCACTCGAGCTTACCTTGATACTTACTATGTCACTTTTGCTTCCGGCCTTCCACTTGATTCCTTCGGCTCCCTCCGAAGTCACTCGAGTGTCGCCCGACCACCGCGGCTTCCTCCGGGTGTTGCTAGCCTTCAGCTCCAGCTATAGTAATTTTCTGCACACTCGATTCAGCTCGTGAGATAACGACATGAGCTTAACTTTGTATCGTTTGCTATAATCATAACTCAGGTTCGACTTAGGTGCCTACTGCACCAACAATTGTTGTATGCAAATGGATTAATGCATGAAATGGGATTTAATGCTTAATGTTGCATGCAAATGAATTAATGCATGAAATGAGAATTATTCCCAAACGTTGTGTGCAAAATGGATTAATTCATGCACATGAAATTTGAGAAGTTTTCTCAATGTTGCATGCAAATGAATTAATGGATTAATTCATACATATGGATTAATTCATGTACATGAAATTTGGGAAGCCACTCAACGTTTTCATGCAAATGAGTTAACGCATGAAATTGTGAATTAATGCATAATAGAGGGGATTTTGAGAAATCTCCTTAACGTGGATGAAGGTGGTATCTCATGAGGTAGTTTGATCTCATTTTTAATCAAGTATCCCATTTGTGACTTGCATCCCAATTTGCCCTTCTTCCTCTTTTGTGGAGAACCTTGGTTTTGGTTGCTAGCACAACCAAAGGTGTTATCTCCATCTCCAAGATACGGCTCGTGTGGATACCTTAGAGATACGGTTGTCCTTACCGTATTGAGATCCGACTGCATTTGGATTAGTAGGATTGCAAAGGGCTCGTATCGAATGTATATTTCTTCTTCTAGATAAGATCTAGATTAAAGAAAATGATTTATATGTTTTGCATGGATCTCTGGAGGGATCCGGTTTAATTTTGTTTCCGCTGCGGTTGTGCGAAGTATTTGCCCGTGATATTATGAATGTCATGATCCGGAATTACCCTACACATCGTGGATCGAGTCATTGTGTGACAACAGCTACAGGAGCAATCGACTAATGGTCAGGAACAGTCGACTGGTTGGCACAGAATCAGACCGAGACAAGCATAAAAGAAGGAGCTTGGAGAGGATTTCCACAGCGATTTTTTAGGAGATTTTGGAGGGAAATTGTTGCTGCATTCCAGACCTTCAAGAGCAAACCAAAGCAAGCAACAAGCAAGTGATCAAAGCAAAGTGTTGTAAAGTTTTCTTTACTTGCATTTCATATTGTCTTTGTATTTTGCTTGTACTTTTGTATTGCATCTTGTAATTGCTTGTAAGAGGTTTCTCCACCTCCAACTTGTTGTCGAGAAGGAGTTTGAGTAGTGTTGTGTGCATCTCTAGAGCTCTTTGAGCTCGCCCCGTGAAGTAGGAACCCTAAGGTTCCGAACCACGTATATCATCGTGTATTGCGTGTGTTGTGATTGTCTCTTGTATTTGTATTTGTTATTTATATTTCCGCTGCGTATTAACGAATATTGTAGACAAGCACACAACGAGCGAACGATTTCCATCGAACACGTGAATTGGGTTATTTATCCCCCTCTAGCCGGGCCACGATCCTCCAACAAGATTGAGCTAATCTTCCCTTCTGAGACCGCTAAATACCCCACAAAGGTTCCCCAAAGATAGGTTTAGCTAACAGAGAGAGCTGAGCTAGATACTTCTTTAGTTCTTGGAATGCCTGCTCACACTGATCATCCCACTGAAATTGAGTTGCCTTCCTGAGGATCCGAAAGAATGGTAACCCCCAGTTTGCTGATCGGGCAATGAAACGAGATATTGAAATAATTCTTTGTGTCTCTTGCTGATTGGTGGGTGACTTCATATTACATAATTTCTGCACTTTCTCCGAATTAGCTTGCAACCCCTTCTCTATAACAATATATCCTAGAAACTTTCCACTCTGCACTCTGAACAAACACTTTTTTGGATTCAATTTTATGTTATAATGCCTTAGCGTGGAAAAGGTTTCTTCTAAGTCTTGTATCAAATCATGACTGAGTCGGGATTTCACCAAAATATCACCAACCTATACCTCCACATTTCTTCCCTTTTGCCTAGCAAATAACTTATCCATGAGCCTCTGGTATGTAGCCCCAGCATTTTTAAGCCCAAAAGGCATCACCACATAAGAATATAACCCTCCTACTATCACAAAACTAACTTTTCTCTAATCCTCCCGAGCTAAAGGAATCTGATTATACCCCTGGTATGCATTCATAAGCGAGACAACTTCATAATCTACTATAGAATCCACAAACTGATCAATACGAGGCAAGGGGCAGCAGTCTTTAAGCCAAACTTTATTTAAATTACGAAAGTCAATACACATACACCATTACCCTGAGGGTTTGGGGACTAATACTACATTATACACCCATTCAGGAAATTGAATTTCTTTTACATGTCCTTCTTGCAGCAATTTCTCTACCTCTTTAGCGATGACTTTGTCCTTCTCAGGTTCAAAATGTCACCACTTCTATTGGACCGACCGAGCTCCCCGAGTGATGTTCAAGTGATACTCATCCACCTGAGGATTGATCCCAGTCAAGTCATGTATATCCTTAGTGAAAATATCCTCATTTCTTCGCAAGTAGGTAATGAGTTCTTCCTTCACCTCCAGTTACTTTGCCACATAAGTCAGTTTTCCTGAGGATATCTCTACTGACTCCCCTTCTTCCATTTGTCTCTTTCTTGGGAGTTGCCTCCTCCAACACATAGACTTCAGAAATTATAAGGGATTTTCCTTTGGGATTATTCACCCGAGCCCTCTTTCTATCGTCTCAAACCATCTGGACATAGTAGCTCCGAGCTGCCCTTTGTTCGCCCCTGGCCTCCCCGACCAATTAACCTATCAAAAATTTCACTTTATGATGATAAGGGGAAGCCACCAACTAGAAAGCTAATAGGAACGACCGGCCCAGGATGACATTATATGCTGAAGGGGCATTCACTACTAGGAAAGGAGTCATGTTGGTCTTCTAACTTGACTTCGTCCCCAGGGTGAGGGGCAAGGATATTTGCCCTGCAAGATGCACCATATATCCTGCAAATCTAAAGAAAGGGGTCGAGACCTCCTCTAGTTATACATTCTCCAGCTATATCTAATTAAAGGCCTCCTGGAAAAGAATGTTGACCCAACTTTCCAAGTCCACCAAAACTCGAGCAACCTCATAATTTGTAAGAGAAATCCAAACTATCAAGGAATTAATGTGAGGTAGAAGAATACCTTGTAGGTCTTCTAGCCCAAAACTTAGATGAGGTGTCTCTTGCAATGCCTTGTCCTCCCAGATGGCAAGAATTTCCATCAAACAAGCGTAGGATTTTCGAGCCCTATTAGAGTCCCCATCAATGAGTCCTCCAGCAATAATATTAATGACACTTCTAACAGAGATGTCTTCAAGAGTGGCGAGGGTCCGCCGCCTATCCCTCCTTCCTGAGGGATAGCTCCTTGACTTACGGTGGGAGGGTCGATGGTCTCCTGTTATAAGGTCCTGGACGAGTGGCAAGAGGCCTACGACCCCTTCCTACACCCAACACTAACTTTTGTTGCAAATGGTGGTGCTCCATCCTGATTCATTCCAATTCCCTCTGTAACTCGAAACACCAGTTACTAGAATGCACATACTCCATATGGTATTGATGGAAGAATGGGGTTGTGGGGAGCTCCTCTATATCCAGCAGGATGTTGAAGGACATCTTACTTATCATAAGCTTCTAACTCTCGCTCTTTCAAGGTTTGGGGTAGGTGCGAGAATTCAGTGGCCATAATTCGTGGGGGTGATTGGGAGGAGCTTCTAACCGGAGCGTCGATGAGGACCTTCTTGAGGAAAATATCTAACATATCCCCTTCTCGGGGGAGCCCGATGAGCAAGGAAATGATTTCTCTCTACAAGGGTATAGACGAGCTTCTTATCAGCACTCTGAACCTTCAATACTTCTTCTTCATTGATATAATCCTCATCCCAGCCTAGCAACTCCTTGTAACTAGCAGCAGGATTTCTCTACAAAGAACTGAAAAATGATCCTTCCTTCAAGCCATGGGATATAGTGACCATTAAGAAGTCCAGTGCGGCTGAGGGTACTTCCAAAGCGGTATTAGTAAACTGATGGATATAACTCCGCAGCAATTCAGCAGATTCCTTCTTCAAATGGAGTTAGATAGAAGCGGTGGGTTTATGCCTTTTGCTCCTAGCGAAGTGCTTGAGGAAGGCTCCCTTCAGATCCTTAAAGCAAGTAATGGAACCTAGACGTAGCAATCCAAACCATCTCTAGGTTGAAAATAACAAAATGGTGTGAAAAGTTCTACACTTGAGAGCATCTACATATCGATGGAGAGTGGTTCCCCCTTCGAACTGGGATAAGTGTTCTTCCAAATCGGAGTTGTCATCATACAACCCAATGTGAGGGGGAAAAATGAGAAGGTGGAGTTTCCAAAACTTTGTTTTCTATAAAGGGGGAGGGTTCATATTGTTCTAAGCCTCAGTTGAATGACTCTCTTCTTGCTCCTCCCTTCTTGCGAGCAAAAAAGGAAGGGCATACCGATCAGTTTCCCCTAACAGTCCTTCTCTAGGCACTACCTCCGTCTCTTGTTGGTCATGTGCGGGGATGTGAGATGGTCTACCATATGGTTGCTCTCTTCGAGATGGCTCCCCGGAATGTGAAAGAAGATACACCATCCTTCTCTCCTTTTGTATCCGCGCATCGGACACTGCTTTAATTATCATTGCAGCCAACTAAGAAGGTAGATGGTGATAGGAGTTTCTTCTAGAGTAGAGGCCATAGGAGGAGGAACTTCTTGAGGTTGCATCTTGACGTCTTGCTCTGATGTTTCCCATAAACGATGCTAACTAATGCGGTGAAGATTTTTCTTCCTCAATCTTAAGCCACCGAGGACGAGTTCTCTCCAACTGCAGTAGTAAAGTTAAACAAGTCAGACAGCCACCAAAATCACGATTACGGGCCTTCGATGCTTAAGTTAGAGCTTGTTGCAGGAAAGAAGAAGAGAAGCAAGTAGTAGTAGAGAAAATGCAGTAGTATAGAGAAAGCAAGTGAAAGAATAACCATCCCCCTTCTCCGTCTTCCTCTCCTCCTTTTATAGTCTCCTCTTCCCCATGACTCCTTAGTGATGCCCTAGAGCAAGCCATTGCGTAACAATCTACAAAGATGATCCTCCACATGGAAAGCCACACGGGTCGAGGTGATGATGTTGTTAGGCTATTAGAGAATGGCTCATATAAGGAATCTTTTGTGGGGCCTATGAGGCATCCTCAAGCTGTTATGGAAAAAAGAGGTCGATGATGGGTAGGAGTGAATTCTAACAAACTGTTGAAGGAATATTTTATGAGGTACCCACATTAACTGGCCAGCTACTCCTTTACCTGGCACTAGTCTCATGCTAACTGACTTATTATGATTTACTCCACTAGGGTGCAGCTCCTTACTTGCCCTCAAGTCATTCCTCTCCTACCTCGACATTCGATCCGCCTACCGAATTAGTTATTTCCCAACTTGGCATTACATCCATTTCCCGAGTCAGTTCTTCTAACTTAACACCCCGTTTGCTTCCCAAGTCACCCCCTCCTAACTCGGCTCTCTTCTTGATTCAACACTCTGCTTACTTCCCAAGTCGTCTCCTCCTTGACTCAGCACTCTGTCTATTTCTCGAATAGTCTCTTTCTCGACTCGACACTCTACTAACTTCTCGAGTCGTCTTTTCCCTGACTTCGCACTATTCTCACTTCCCGAGTCGTCTCTTCCTTGACTTGGCTCTTGTCTTCTTCCTGAGTCATCTCCTCTTTGACTCAACACTCTGCTTGCTTCTCAAGTCATCTCTTCCCTAACTCAGTACTCTCAACACTTAACTATATTATTGTAGTATCAGTTTGTATGCTTAATTAAGTGTTGTGGTAGAAAATAAGTAAGAATATCTTCATCTACCGTAGAGCTGGAGGATCCAGTATCAATTAAAGCCTACAAGTTTAATTTGTGACCTTGAATGCTAAGGGTACACTGGACCCAAAGTTCGGCCGCAAAACCTATATTACAAATACTAGGAGTTTGAATAAATACTTTATTATGGGAGCTAGTAGAGGGGAGAAATTGAAGGTTTACGAGTGTAGGGTCTATTTGTTATGGTAAGAGTGTTATAGGGTTTTAACATTCTTCATAAGCTTGATGTTGTACTTATTGTTGTAAAGTATATATCTCATTTTCTAACAAATTCAGTCTTGTTTCAAGGACAAAAATCCTTGCTTCCATTAATTGGTTTTGATTAGATCCTTGAGACTATTGTGTCTCTGTGATAAGAATATTGTACTCATTTTTAAAAGCAATAATTACATATTTATTGTTTATATTATTTAGGTTCCTCTTTTGTTGATGGTTGAATAGAATCCACAAAAAAAAACAAGATACATGACTAGCACCCTCTTTGAGTTTCCATTTATATTACAAGAAGAGTCCTTAAGAGGAGAATAAGAACATCTTTCAGATCTATACATATAATTAATGTTTGTTGGTTGATCTTGATCTTCGTCCTCTAGTTCTTCTCATGCTTTATTCCATATTTCAAGTATAGTTATTCCATATTTTTTGGCATAACTATATCTTGGTGGTGTAAAAGTCATACATTGGGATTGAATCTGAGATTACTTCTTCCATATCATTGACAGATATTATAGAATAAATGGAAGATGTGTCTGAAATATCTGATTTTACTTATATTAGATCTTCATTTGTACTAGCTACCAAATTTGATGATTTTGTATATAAGTTTCTTCGATTAGGACAAGCTCAAGATAGATGACCTGGTTGGTTACATGCAAAGCATATGAGAGTAGTTGTATAGATTTTCTTTGGTGTGAATTTCTTAACGTATTTGTCTTTATTTAAGTAAAGTTTTCAAGCTGTACTTCTTCTAATGAAATAAGTCTTTTTAATTTATTTTTTTTTATTTGGAATGAGACTACCTTGTACTGTCTGCTCTTTGTGGAGTCATGCCATATTATTGAGAAGTATAGATTTGATTACAAAAACTATATTATTGTACTTATGTTTTTAAATTTGAATGTAAATATATTTTTTTTTATTTTGTAATGATATGGTGAATCCGTACTCCTATATTATTATGTATATCTTTAACATTCATCTTAGTCCATGATTCATATATTTCTTTTTTTAATTCTCCTAATAATTTACTAAATAATCTCTCTCCAAGGTTGGATTATAATAATTATCAAAAACTACTATTAGAGCAAAAAAAAATCATTACAAAAATATTTAATGTCAGACCAATTGATAATTTATAATGGTTCTAGATCTTTCATAATTTTTTTTTATCTTAAATCTAAGCTTGTATTGGTATCGTAAATATCATATGCATAGCTAAATTTTAAGATATTATTATCTCGATTTACTTTTATGTTACTTCTTCAGAGAATTTAGCCTTGAAAGCTTCCCAGACAATTTTAGTATCTTGCTTACAATATAAAATTATATTTTCATTTTTCCTTGTCCAATTTTTACTCTTCTGTGTTTAGTTGCTAATTTCATTTTCTTTCTTAAGATGATTAGACCATATTTTTCAAATAAATTAAAGATTATATGTAAATGTAAAAAATATTTTATTTTGGATTTAGAAAATACTAAAATCTTTAAAACTATATAAAATTCTGAACTCGATTGAATCTTTCGTTTTATGCATCATTTGAAATTTTGATAAAATACCTTTCCTCGAATAGTAGTGGTAGATGCTACAATAATTCAAATGATTTTTCTTAAATATATAAAACAAAAGGCATAATAAATTTAATGAATGACATAAAACACCTTACCTTTACTATACAATATAATTATCGTTGGCCGTACTATGAGGCAATTACTCCCCAAATTATGTCAAATTCTGAAAAAAAAAAAAAGAACAGAAAAAAACATATGGGCTAGATGAATTATTCTGGATACTATGTCAATAGAACATGAATAAATGTACATATTAAAAATAAGTCTTAACAATGAACTTCAACAAAGACTTTAACTAGTTAGTAAATATTGCAAGTAATGTTCTATTTATGAAAGAAAAACAAAGACATCATAATTGCATCAATCCTACTTATTTAACTAGAGCGACAATTTTGACTAAATACAAAATCCGATACATACATTGAAACAGATAAAATTTTGTAAACTGGAACAAGCTCCTCTGGTAGTTCATATGAAATTCAAAAGGCACCATCCTGAGCAATTTACCAACTCAGAACTATACCATCTTTGCTACTACGAACCAACATTTTTTGGTGGATAAAACAAGTCGAGGAACCGCCAAACATTCAAATTGGAAAACGAAACTTCACCCAAAACAGTTTCGTTTGAGGCATGTAACCACTTGCAATGCATGAAAAGTTGTAGAGAGAATACAGTTGAAGAATAGCACACTACCGCATTCTTTCGTAAAAAACAGTCCCTGCAAAGATAATATGAATTCCCTGGCCACTGAAAAATTAGTGGCACCGTTACAGTAGACATGTCAAGGAATTAGCTAACACCAATCTAATGATCACCCAACCATTTAGTATAACCATTTTCTGCAGTCAACCGCCCCGCAATGGCATGGCATTTTAACAACTTTCCCGTCAGCTGCTACAACACTATCCAAAGCATAGCCATAATCATATGTAAGCTCCTGTAGGATGAAAATAAAGACTAGTATTAAACAAGTTTTTCAAACAAGCGTACAAATGCTGAACAGATGAAAGGACCTCCATGACACAAGCAGTGTTTCACACATGATAAAGCTATAGATTTGACTCCATGAAACAAGCATTGATTCTCACATGCTAAAGCTATAAATCATCAGTTAAACATACTCTTACAATTCCCCTCCAACTTCAGAATTGCAGGATGGCATCAAAATTCAAATCTAAATTGCTCCATAACCCTTTTATCCAATGCATGAGTTTTTTTTGAGCTATTTCATTGAAAATTCCAAGTATTGATGCAATAGTTGGCCTTCTAATCAACCTCCAATGTTATTCATTGTCAAAAATGAATTTCTACCAGCTTCATTAATGCTGGTATTAACAGGCCCCTTCATACTTATAGGTTATATTAAAATAGCCTTAATCATGTAACTATCTTGTCACTCAGAATTTCATAGTCTTCATCTTAGTAATTTTTATTTTTGTTTCACATAATATATAGTATAATTTTTAACAAACCTCACGATATTGTCAATTTGAGAAAAATAGAATGTTTCAGATATTTTTGAACATC
Organism: Wurfbainia villosa; assembly: GCA_025175895.1. Taxonomy (NCBI): domain Eukaryota; kingdom Viridiplantae; phylum Streptophyta; class Magnoliopsida; order Zingiberales; family Zingiberaceae; genus Wurfbainia; species Wurfbainia villosa. Next base: position 43,002,340 of record CM046006.1, read on the forward strand.
AATTAAGTACATTTTCATTATACAAACAACAGCACTGATGACAATACGTTTTACAAGATAATAAGGACCTAAATTTTGAGATAAACTAGTAATCAAATGTCCTGCAAATGACTGTTTTAATATCTTTAAAAGAATAACTTAACACCCCCACCATTTTTAAGCCTCTATTTCTAACAGATGGACCACACACACACACACAAAGGCTAAGTCTATTGTTTCTTTTTCCATGCACCATAAAAATTTCAAATTATTTCATCTTAATTCTGGTTTTAATGCACTATTTGCATTAAATTTATTGTTGATCTCACTCAGATAGATGATTTGTTTAGATAGTTGAAATTTACTAATCACCCAGAGAGTGACTGCAGTTTGTACTAGACAGGCATCATATCCAGAGAGTGACTGCAGTTTATACTAAATATGGGTGTAGGAACAAACATGTTTTAGGATGTATCAATATCCAGAGAGTGACTGCATAGTTTGTATTAAACATGCTAAGTGGCATGTTTTTCCAACCACCCAAACCAATATCCAGATTAATAATCCTAGAACTTGAAACATAATAACTCCAACTTCTATTTATATTTGGATTTTTAAACCTTTTGCCTTGCTTGTCATGAAAAGAAATGTTAAATCTAAGATATTAAATGTTACATTACAAATAAGATATAACTTGAGGGAAATTACCTCCAATGGTGGTATAGTATCTGCAGCAAACAACATCACCTTTGCCATTTTCATGTCATGGTGTGAGCTCAGAATACACTGAACAAACAGATTTGGTTGGCAACTGTGGTTAATGAATCTAGCAACATTACCAACTGAACCTGCGTCAATGCAATACTCTACAACCTCTGATCTTTTATCATCAAGGTTGATGAGTGAAGATACATCTCCAGGCCGTGTCTATATAAAAAGATGCAATTCATATAACTAATTTTCCATTCAATGGAAAAATAACATAGATTAATTCCATGCAAAAAATGTTGTAGTTGTATGTGAGAAAAATAATGAAACCAAGACTTGTCTTCATTGATTTAAGTTTCTCTAGAAATATTAAAAGATGCTCTCTATCTTGCTCAGCAACAATGGCAACATCTTGAAAGTAAATACTGCTCAGAGGTCGAATAAACAGCAGAATCTAAGAAAATTTACAGAGATCAGCTTGTTTTCTCATTTCTTCTGTTTATATGGTTCTCTGGATTTCTAAGGACAGTATGGAAGAAGGCCATGGGGAACAAGGCAGCATATTGCCTTTATTGAGATCGCCTATTTGGAAACAATGGGCATTAACACAGAAGTGGAGGTTGATAGCAGCACCAAATTCCAAGATGCAAATCAATGAAGAAAGCATAAAAGCTTGACCTCTGCAGTGGTGATGGTAGCAGCAGCAGAAAGAATGGGTTTTTACCTTTGTGTACTACTGCTTCAGTGCCGAAGGCTGCTTCAACGGTTGAGCATTTTGAGGTCTCCAACCACACATTCTCCAGGGTACAAGAAGATGTGGGGAAAATCCCACAATGGAGAAGTATAGCTAGAGAGAAGGCTGGGAAAAAAATATATAAAGGGGAGGCTTTGCATGATGATGAAAGAAAACAAAGCTTGTGTTGAAGGGGGAATCACGATGAGATGAACCAGTGCACTTTGATACTATAACATTTGGTAAAAAACATTGATTTCCCTATTTAGTCCTCTCTAACTATATATTGTCTCATTAATATACAACATTCATGCAACTTGTATGCATAAAAATGCTTTCTCACCATATCAAAATTAATCCCTCGACTATTTACAACTAGGTGCATAACAAAGCTAAACTAGGGTGTGACACAGACTAAACTAGGTTATAGAGGACTAGTCTAATTATGGAATTCATCTGTTATCTTTAACCATTCAAGTACCCACTTAATTTTTTGAAAAATTGTCATAATGGACTTTCATATGTGGCTAGTGGTTTTCAGTTCAAAAGGCCTCATTACAAGGATTGCATTTTTCATGAAATAAAACGCAATTTTTGTGACAATAATTTTTCCTTTTATATAGATACCCAAAGAAACGCTCATCCCATAAATAAAATGGAAAGATAAAATTAAAAAGAAAACTAGTATTAACATAGGCACCTCTCGGCCATCAAGACCCTTCATTGTCTGAAGACAGTCTATCTCAAAAATATAGCTGTTGTCTGCTATGTTGTCCATGTCATCGGTCTTTGTAAGGATTCCAATGTATTCACAAATTGGAGCACCAGAAGGAATAGTGTCCCAAGATCGAACTCCCCACCCTTTGCTAGGTGTGCGAAACACCTAGATACAAAAGCAATAAATTACGCAATTCAATAACAAAAAATAAAAAAGGTCCAGCGCACAAAGCTCCTGCCAATGCAGGATTCTAGAAAATGATTTATTATACATAACTTTATCCTGCTTTTGTAAGAGGTCATTTTTAAAACTCGAATCCGTGATCTCTAAGTTACACGGCAACAACTTTATCGTTGCGCCAAGGCTCTCCTTCTAAGTTACACAATTCAACAATTAAAACAAATATCTTTGAGAAATCAGGCAGCACCTCCAAATGATATTTTATTCCCTGCTGAGATATTCGATTGACACAGCTGATGTTGCACCCACAATTTGGACCACATTCAAAGACAACAGACTTGGCTTCAATTAGCCTGAAAGGGCAAAAGGAAAATGACAGTAGCTTAAAAATAGCCTGAAAACAAGAATGTGTTTGGAAATTCAATTTAGCTCATTTCAAATAATGACCAAAATCAGAATATCCAGTGAGACACATGAAAAAGATCAATCAATAGCACACTGTTAAAGTGAAAGAAAACCAAATCAACTGAGGTATGTAACAGTAACAGTAACATTAACATAAGTCAACTATGAAAGGTCATTCTATTGAGAATTCCTAACATCAACTGTGATTGAAAAGGTTCTCTGCAAAATTTTGGTATAACAAAAAAAATATTAAACTGAAAGCGCCTTCTACTGATTTGGTAAAAATGTGGAACCGCCATATTAGCGGCCTCCGACTAACCCTACTAGTGGAGGAGGTAAATCAGCAACTCATATGGCAAGTGCAAAGGAGGGGGGTCAATCGATAACTCAGAGTCATGACCTCTCCAGGAATTTACCCCTATCCACTTAAGAGTCATCACTTTGCACTTACCAACCGGACTAGCCCCTACTGAGATGGTAAAGATCTTAAGAGTTGTTGCCAAATTGTAGGGTGTGAACCCAACTTCACAAAGTAGGGGTCCAGATTTCAGCTATCCCTTCTCCTGAAAAACAAATAGCTTAAGCTAATTGATAGTTCAGTAATATATATCTAACACCAACCCTTCCTGTGTAGAATAGTAGAACAGAGCAAAACCAAGGAGCACTAAACAAATAGGAAAAAATATATATATTTACAGCTTCAGATATGCTAACTTAGTTGAAAGTATGTAAGGGCCTAAATGTGGACATTACTTATTCAATACATATGTATAGATAGAGGGGGCTACCAAGGATTAACTCTAAAATCTTTTTCTCATTCACACAAATGGTATCAGATAGAAGTCTTGGCTGTGTATGTGATTTTAGCCTGTGCATCAGCCTGGTCATGTCCTTATTTGAATTCACAATTGTCTGCATAGCACTGCAAGCTGCTGCAGACTTCCTGAACCAGCAGAGAAGGGACACCTGACTCGCTTCCTTCCCCTCGCCCCTATTTTAGTTCATTCAGTGCAGCACCTCTCCAACATCTTCTGCAAATCTTGGTGGAAGCAACATGTCCTCCCAATCAGCACTTCTGATAAACAATTTTCTTAGTTTTCTTTACCTACAACTTCCAATCTATTCAATCCAACTCTTTTAACAATAGAATCCATTGGTTGCCTTTGATCATGTTCAAAACATCTCTTATTCTATTATTGGTTAGAGCTACACCTAATTGTTTTGGATATCAATATATTTTCTATTGGGTCCCTTGATCAAACGATCCTATAGTCTCCAATCCATTCCAATCATCAATTCTTAATTATTAATGATATCGTCATTAATATCTCTTTGCTGAATAATACAACCTCATCGGTTTCGCCAAAGTTTCTATTCAGTTACTAAATATGAGCAAATTGACTAAATTACTCAAATGTCACGTAAAATTTATTTAAGTATAGATGATCATATAGTAGGGGATAGAGTCAATAGCATAGAAGGATCTATATAGTCGACCCCACCTAATGAGATAAGATTTGATTGTTGTTGTTGTAGTATTAGGATTTGCAGATTGGAAAGGTGATTGGTATAGGTTATCAGTTTCAAGCAGTGTATCAATTGATAATGGTTATTCTTCATTGAATTGTATCATGTTGTGTCATAAGTTTTAAATTTTTACATTTACTTTAAGATTCAAAAGGAGTTGAGACACCAACTACTTTTTGTTTACCTTGTTCATCTAGACAGAATCACCTGAACAGTAGAATGAATATCCATTCAATTAATCTATGGTTCAATAATTATTGAATTTGAGGTTATATAGTATACATCCAGCAAATGGAGTTAACCCAAGGAGAAGAAACACAAACTTGAATGGAGTTTGATGTAATATTGATTCTTTCTTACTACAATTAATGAATCATTAAAATCACCTGCCACCATCTCGTTGAACATATGGGAAATCATTCCCATTTAACTGAGCACATGCACAAGCTCTTGGATTTGTGCAACCCCCTTTGCATTGGCAGCCAAGAGCATTTGTAGGAAGCTTCAAGTTGTTTGCAAATTGCATAGACTTTTGATATACAAAATCTAGCATTAATAGTTCATAACTGTTAGAAAAGATGCATGAACAAATGTATTAAACAATTATAAATTAGTGAGGATAATTGCTTAGATTATCTGAGCCTGAGCAGGCATAACAATTAATATATTGCAATACAAATAAGAAAATAAAGAGTGATCAGCTAGAATGCAGCTAGGCTTGAAATCAACAAGGACTAGCAACATATCAGTTGGTTCATTGAAAATTCATTGATAAAAGCAATATTTCATGACCTTGTGACTTTGAACTTGGCTAAATGGCATAGCCATAGTGATTTTCTTCAATAAAAAAGTCAAGAAAACCTCCAAAAAGGAATGTCAAAGACCAATGAGAACAAGAATTCAACTAGGGAACTTCAAAAAGGTTCAAACTTCTTGTCATCATCCACTCTTCCATACTCGTTGATGTTTACTGACATACCCATTGTCATGTTAATTATATCAATATTTTGTCATGAACATGGTTGCGATGATTGATGTCATCTATAATCAGGCGAGACCATTATTTGTTTCAAACTTAAAAAAAAAATCAAACCAAACATAATTTTCAATTTTGCTATAGCTTGGTTTGATATGGAGAAACCCAAATAAAGTTTCAGTTTAGTTGACCAATTGAACAGTTCAAACATGAAATTTGTATTAATTTTATAAAAGTTACTGTTATATCCTAAACATAATTAGATATATTTTGTTTTAAAATTATATTGATTAATCATTGTTGAGGAGATTAACCTGCAAATTATAAAACCGGTATCACATATCACTGGTTGTGATATTTGTGTAACTAGGGGCAGATTTAATGTTCGTTAATTATTGGTTTATTCAGGGTATTGAGTCTAGGTTGGTTAGAATTCATCCTGTTTTGACTAGGCCCAAATCAAAGTTGAATAGGAAGATTTGACTGAGAAAAAGTTGTACCAAGATGAATTGAACCGAACAGTTCAGTAAATTTGTTCAACTTATGATTTGTTACGGTATTTAAAAACCCTCCCCTCCTAAACCCAATTCAATTCCCATTTCCTTCAAGCTTGTGCATCATTACCCCTTGCTCCCTTTGAACAATGCAATTTCGTTACTGCAAAGCCATCATCATACACACAAAGACAAATAGACAAAGTGCTACCTTTGCCTACAACATTCCATGAGCAAACCCTCCTCTCAAGGATACCACCACACATTGCGTATATTTTGACAGCAATGCCATCATTTCCTTAACTACAACATTATGGAAGCACCCTATCATCTCATTGCCTTCAATTGTTATAATTTCCTCTCATTTGAAACAGTTGAGTCTGTATTCTCTTGCACGTTGCCTATCATTCATCTGCCAATATCCAATCTGCAACTTGCAATTCATGGTCCATGCCCATGTGCACTGATGTATTGTAACTCACCCTACATCATTGTCCCTGTTAGAATCTCTTGATCCTTTATCTTCTCTCTTGTTTTTCTGCCCAGATCATGTTACCCATGCCAATGCCATAACTTGAGAAACATAAACAATCAGACATAGAGAACATGACAGCCAGGCCTTGTGCCAAATCTAGCATCACATCCTTGACTAATCCAAATATTCTCCTCTGCTGCTCTTCGCCGGATACAAATTGCCTCTGCTATGATTATGGCAGCATAAGCCAGATTGTAATAACCATTCTTAAAAATGATAACTTAGTTGTAATTTACTAAAAAAAAAATTTCTTGCAAAATGCCAATTAAAATCCCACAACCTTTTCTCTCTTCTTTCCCTGATCTGGACCAAGCCTATTTTCAGTGTCTTTCTCTGCTGACTTTGTCAATGCCTGCATGTGCACAAGACTCGCAACCGTTGCCAAGTTTTGATCCTCCTTTTGTGTATGAAGACCTCTCCACAGTGGCTGCCTCCTTAGGATTCACACAACAGAGACAGTTGAATTAGTGCCACATCCGCAAGACATGGCCCCTTGGTGCCCTGGCCTCACACTTGAATCTATAAAACCTCATATAGTGTGATTTCCTAACCTTATATCTCTTGATACTATCAGGACCTTCATTCAACTTCACATGCTCTTCTTCTCCTTTTCCGTGTTGGCCTTTTGAAGCAACAACTACCGGCAGCCCTTGCTTGGTACCTCAATAAGCAAACTGCAGATTGGTCAATAGTTTGTGAAAGCCAAGAGCTACCTAGGAGAAGTAGCAACCCTGGTTGTCCTCTCCTATTGTTTGGAGCCAACAGACCCTATTGACCAAAACTTTTGCAATGTGATTTAACCAATGACTTTTCCTTGATATGGCTCGTGGTAACTTGGGACATTATTTTTTTCCCTCCTCCATTGGCAAAGTGTCTTAACCCTCTTGCTCTTTTGGCATAGATCAATGACAGTAAAAGTGAAGCTTCAGTTGTGCATGAGCCATCTCCCTTTGTTGATCAATCTATATATTCGTAAGTTAGATTCCTACCCTTGCGATTGTTGTCCCAAAAAACCCCTGTTTTTATTTTCTTAGGACAGCAACATTATTCTTTTTTCCAGCTGCAATTGTTGATTGTGAATCATGTTCCAGTGACCTCAATCTTCAGAACCAAGGTAGGATTCTCCTCCTTGCTTGTATGGTAAATCCATTAGGCTAGGGGTCAACCAACAATGGAAAGGTAATGGAGGATTTTGGATTGGTGTTTGAGCTTCACTCGACTAATCCTAAAGGTAAATGGCCTTCCCCCTAGTTTGCCTACTGATAAATCCATAGTACAGTTTATTTATACTCAAAAGCTAACTTTCAAGATATTCACCCCATTAGGGATTTGAGCCCTGAATGTATAACATATATTCTTGCATGTACCCATTGTGGTGATAGCAAAAAAAAAGTTTTGCATCTAGGAGAAAGGTTGTATAATTTGGAGTCAGAACATAACCACCAAAAAGCTTGAGCCTGGCCATGCTATAGGGTTAGTTGAAACCTAACCTAGTGAGATTTTGTCAGTTCTTATTTATACACTTCCTTTTGTAATCTTGTTACCATTATATATGACTACTAGACATCTATGCTTATGTACATACCATGTTATATTTGTCACAGTTAGATATTTCATGCTAGAGTATTTATTTTATTGGAGTATGCTTTATTATTCTTTGATTGTTCTTAACTATGAAATTATTTGTTGTACAAAATATGACTACTCATATGTAGAGATAAAATACAACCTAAGGACATGGTAGCATTCCTAGGGCCTTACGAACCATGAGGGAATCACTTATAGAGTCTTAAAAATAGTCTCTTACAAAGCAAAGTAAAATTGCGTACAATAGATTCTTCTTCGGAACATCATATGGTGGAAGCTTCGTGCACCGGACTATCTTTTCTTTCAATAATATCTATAGTCCTAACATGCAACACATACCACAACCATTAATGAACACACACTCGCTTGAATTTAACTACAATATATATGGTTGCTACTTGCTAGTTTTCATTTCCATTGTCCAATTTGTAGTTCCAAGGATTCTAATCATCTTTGAGGTAGGTTCCTTCAGCCCTTTTTCTTTGTACCAGATAGATTTCAAGGGTAACAATAGTATATAGCAAGTTGATAATATACTTGTGTAGAGTATCCATGATTGTGAAGCAACTTAATCAAGCATCTAACCAAGGGGTGTGATAAGTTGAAATGTGTTGTATAATTGGTCAATTACCAAGGGGGCATGAGGCAAAAATTATACCTTAGCATTGAGTGGATCAAGGTATAGTTTTGATTTTCAATTGGTTCCTTTGTCTTTAGCTTAGTAAAATAGAAAACTTTATTTTCATTTATTTGAAAGTGTTTCCACAAATGGAATATTTTCCAATCAAAGTGTCTTATTAGAAACTTTTTGAAAACATCAGAAAAATAAAGATCAGCAAATTGTAGAGTGTGTTTGTATATTTCATTTTTATAATTATCATCACCAAGCTAGTATCACTTGTATTAAACTTGATATTTTAGAGTAGACTAGCAAAGTATAGAACTTATAAATCCAAGTTCAATGCATAAACAATCAGCAAATTAAAGGGGATATAAATCATGATCTGAACCATTCTTAATTTCTAGACTCCAAATATAAAGGAGGAAGGCATCTCATGAAGCATATAGTGTTATAATGACATCTGCAAACTACTGGAAAATGTGAAGTACATCTCTTCTCCTTTTACTCTTGTTGTGTTTCTTTGCATTTTATGCTCTTCTTGATTCTAGCAACATGTAAGGGGATATTCAACTTAACTCCTAATATCGTGGATCAGCATTTGTGGAATCATTACAGCCATGAGTCCATGACCAATATCTATAAAAGCATTTGTCGAACCATTACTGGCTCAGTCACCCGGGTTTATGATTTCTTCCGAAGTCCTAGTCCCAGAGTGTCATGGACCTGAACAGTATAGACGGCTTACGTTCAGCCAAGTCATGTAGTCACGTTCTGGATGCTAGCACAACGGAGGCTGCCTACTAGAGACCGACAGGGGTATCAGGAGGATTGACAGTGCACATTTTGCGAACGGGTGATGGAGACACAGGAGCATATGTTCTTTCAGTGCCCTCCGATTGCAGAGACCTATGGCGAAGGATACAAGGTTGGCTGCATATGCATCCAAAGATATCCATCTATCGAAGGGCAATCGATGTCTTTGGACGGTATTACAGAGGAAGCAAGATGGTGACAAAGACTCGTCATTTAGCTTTATCATCGCTGATACATTATATATGGAGGGCTCGAAATCATAATTTTTTTTTTAGACTCAGTTAGATGTAGAATGGATATTCAGCAACGTGCAAATACATATATACAAGTCTTTAGGTATCTATTCAGATTTGATACTACATCAAACATGAATAATCCCTAAAATCTCATTGTATACATTTTGGATACATGATATACCACTTTTACTTATCCCAAAAAAAAATACAAAGATAATTGTCATAACCAGCATAAACAGTATCATAATTGCAGCCACTAAGGTCTGGACCTTCATATAGAAAACCTATTGCCAGACCCACAGTGCAGCTCAGGGACCACAACTAGAAGCAAAGAAATCTAGACCAACATTTATAGTCTCTCTCTCCCTCAATCTCTGCATCTATGTAGTGTTTGCAAGTTAGTTCTGATTGAGGAAAAACAGAAATATTTAACAAGAATCAGGTCCTACATATACGGCAATTGATGACAATTTTACCATAAATTCTAAATTGCAAAGTGGAGCAATTCTTGTACAATTTCACCTGTAGGCCCAACTGGCGGATCATCTATGACATTGGTTACAGGTATTGGAATGTTCTCTTGACCATCACTCAGGTCTTCACACACTAGTCTGAGAGGATAAAGTCAGCTTCAAAATGCATATTAATGAACACTGATGGAAGAAAAAGTAGCATGCTCAATAATGAGGAAAATAATAGCATTGCTTAAGACAATACCATGAGTAACAGAAATTTGATATCATGTCCAACCAAAAGATTGAAACACACAATGACACATCTTTATACTTAAAATCAAACAAGTTTCCTTCTAGTAGATAATGACAGTATAATAAAATCATTGCTAGCAACCAATGCTTTAGAAAAAGTAACAGGTATCAACCAATCAAACTTAACTTGGTATTAAGAAATGACAAGACCAACTGCTAAACTCAAAGTCAAAATGTTAACTGACTTAACAACGTTAACAATAAATAATAACTAAAAAATATCAAGGTTTAAAATTTTGATTCATACCGAGGTTTCAGTCTGTAACCGTTCGCAACCGGAACGGCAAGGTTTCAATATCATATTGTGTCATGTCAATATGATTTCGATATTTTTTTTAATATAAGACATATTGATTAAAAATAAAAATTTTAATTTAAATATTTAAAAAATTACTAATAGATGAAAGCCCCAGTCTGAGGGGAAGGCTAATTGATATAAGGGTTTCCCCTAAGGTCCCCCCTTGGAAATACCTTTAATTTAAGTGTTTTTGACCCATCCCTTGGCCCTCATATAAATTAAATGTATATCCAAGGGGCTAGGGCTTTCACCTATTAGTGATTTTAAAAAATAATAAAAATAAAAATAATTATGATAAAAAATGTATTATAATAGTGCAACTAATTTAATTAGTTTCGATTGTATAGATTAAAATACAAAATAAAATAAAACTTAATAATAGAAATATTATTATTCATAATAAATAAATAAATTTATAGAATATTTTTAAATTAATAGAATAATTTTATTAGATTTTGACTTAAATCCTCAAACTATAGCTGGGAGTTGATTAATTATTAACCTAAGTTTTTATTAAAAACCTAAGATTCTAATTGATTTCTCACTGCACTCACCTCGGTGTTCCTCCACGAAGGTCGCCGCAGGCCTCTACGACCTCGTGGTTGCCTCCACAATCTTGTAGCGAAGGCTACCGTGACTCTACAGTGTCAATGTTGGTATCAATGTCAAGCGACAAGTGGAATGACAAATTTTGCCTATACTGCCTAGCACAACTCGAGATTTAAACCATGAAAAATACTATTAAAACCTAATATTGTAACTAATCCTACAAATGTCCGTAATCATTTTAGCTAAGTTTTAAGTATGTGCTACTTTAGTTCAATTTTCTCGACACAAACAAGATCAAGCATTAAGAACTCAAAGATACAAGTTGGCCAAGCTTAAGCTTTCGGCGTAGTAGGTTCTCCATTATACTTGAACATGACAGCAAAGCAGAAACCCAAGCACACACACTGATATTAGTTAAAAATATAGTAGCAAATGAATAAACCCAATTATTTTGCTTGGTTGTGTTGGTCCAGGGGCGTCAGATAATCGAACCTGAGTTTTGATAATGACAAAGGTTCAAAGTTAAGTCATATTATTATCTAATATGCTATTTTAAGTGTGCAGAACTTAAGTAGTCTTAGTCGGGCTCAAAGACACCAGGAGAAATGGTGGTCAAAGATCAGATGCTAAGCAACATGACAAATGACCAAAAGGTAAAACAAGGTAAGCTCCAAGTGAGGAGCGATGGTGAGGTCGCGTCCTCAATACGAGGATAATCGTAAGCGTCAATCCAACTAAGGCTTCTGAGGGAATGCCGAAGTCGAGATCGGACGATCTAAGACGATCATCATCACTATTATTGTATACATTGTATTAATCTTGTGATGTAGGTGATAGGATGGAAACTCAACTACAGCAGTCGACTGGGGTCAATCAACTAGCAATAGGAGCAGTCGACTGATGTACTCGTGAAGAGACAAATGTCATCACAAAAATAAGATTTCGGATAGAGTTTTTATCTAGATCTAGATTTAGATCATGATGAAAATGAGGATCTTGAACGCCTAGGAAGTTCTATAAAAGAGGGATGGTCACAAACCCTAGAGATCTAATATTCCTAAGTGCTCTTGCTCTCCGACCGTACTCTCTCGTGCTACAATACTACTCCGACCATGCTTCTACTTTCATCTTTAATTGTCGGTATATTAGTTTCATCTTGTCATTTTCTTTATTGCACTTAATTTGTATAAGGACCGGTAAAGTTGTTATCGGCCTTTTTATCTTGTGTAGTCGTCTTGTCTCTTACCTCTAACGAGGAAGAGACTCTTTTAGTTGATTTGCCCCTTGAAAGCGATCAAGGATGGCACGAGCCTTAGATTAGCAGCCTTGCGGTTGTGAACCAAGTAAAATCTACTGTGTTCTTTGTTTTGTTTTTGTTTTCTTATTTGTCTTCCGTTGCAACCATATTTTGATTAAGAGTTTTGTCGAAAGAAAAGTTTTGACGCTATTCACCCCCCCCCCTCCTCTAGCGTGTCCTACGATCCTACAATTAGTATTAAAGCCGAGGGCACTCAATTTCGGTGCAACCACCGTCTTAAGCAGATTTTTTTTTTCTTTCTATTTTATTGTGTTTTAGTTTTTCTCCCACACAACTAATCCAAGACCAAGTCTTGAAATACTTTTTGTGTTTTTGTCTTTGAAAGGGATCTAAATGGTCTATCTTGAGGGATACAATATCGTCCGATCTCCGTTCTTTAACGGAGATGACTTTCGTTATTGGAAGGGTCGGATGAAGTGTTATCTTAAGACACAAGTCGAGATGTGAATCGTTATTCAGATGGGGTTCAATCTACTGACGAATGATGAAGGTGAGTTTTTGGACTGCGACAAGTGGACCAACACAGTAAAACGACAAGTTAAAGCTGATGCAAAAGCCACTCAAATCTTGCAATGCGGTCTATCCAAGGAGGAGCTCAACCGCATTAGTCCATTCATCAACACCAAGGACCTATGGAACAAGCTTACCGAACTTCATAAAGGGGCATCCAACGCAAAGGTATGTAAAAGAGACTTGTTGATTAATAAGTTATACAATTTAAAAATACAGGATAATGAGACCGCGAGCCAACTCCATGCTCGCATCCAAGACATACTAAATCGTCTTCATGCCATCGGACAGAAGGTGGAGAACCACGACATAATAAGGTACGCTCTAAGAGCCTTTCCTAGGACTACTTTGTGAGCATCCATGGTTGATGCTTACAAAGTATCTAGAGATTTATCTACAATTAGATTAGATGAAATGTTTTCTAAATTTGAGCTTCATGAACAGTCTAACTCGGCCCCGATAGAGAAAAGTATTGCTTTGCTTGCAAGACAAAAGAAACGAAAAGGCAAGCCCCCCCCCCCCCTCCCCCCGCGAAGATGATGAATCCGACTTCGAAGAAGCAATGGAAACGGAGCTAGTCAATCTAGTTCGGAAATTGATCAAGTGAAGAAGACGACCATCCAAACCAACCAAGGAAAAGAGATCCGACACTAATCAGAACTACAAGTGTTACGAGTGCAACAAGAAGGGACACTTCATGTCCGAATGTCCAGAGCTAAAGTCGAAACGGTAACAATCCAAGAAAGCATTAAACGCAACATGAGAAGAGAATTCGGACAAGGAAGAACAAGACCAAATCAATAACTTGGTTCTCATGGCAAGACCGTCCGAGTCCGGGTCCAACACTGAGCCTGAGTTCGAGTCAACCACGGATTCGTATCCAGTTCAAAAGGGTCAATCAAAGTGAGTCACTCATTAATTAAAACTTTGTATGAAGCTATAAAATTTTTAAATAAAAAGTTGACTAAGTCCGAGTCCACGGTTGAGTCTTTACTTAAGGAGGTTGAACTCCTTAAGCATAAAGCTAGCCTAACCTCTTCAACTAGTTAAGTTCAAGAGAAAAACTCAACTCAAGTAAAAAAAATTTGAGGAAGAGAATTCTCTCTTGAAAAGGCAAGTTCAAGAGCTTAGGACATCGTTGGAAAGGTTCACATTGGGTTCCAAGGGTCTTGACCTAATCCTTAGAACTCAAAGAGTCTTGTACAACAAGACTAGACTCGGGTTTAGATCAACAAATAAATCATTTATTTCACTTGTAAATTGTGATCATAAACGAATCCAAGCATGAGTCCCTAAGCCAAGTCTAAAATCACAACTAAATTCAACCAAGTATTGGGTCCCAAGAATCAAATCCACTATGTGGTTAGACCATATCGATTCAATGATCCAAGAAGAGCCAATACCAAACTTATTTGCTTAATTACTTGATCAATTTAGTCTTGCATGCTTAGTTTAATTTAATTGCTTAACTTAAATGGACTAGATAGGAAACAAAGTAATTTAAATTTGAACAACCTAGTACTAAGACAAAGTGAAATGATAGTAAGTTAGGGAATCTCTTCGAAGTGCACGTCTAGGTTGGATGCGTCCTACCCGGTGCACTAGTTGAGTGAAACTAACCAAAGCTAACTCACTTAGTGTTTAACTAGTTAGACCTAAGTTTAGTCTAAAGCAAGTCAAACACTTAATCCCCTAATCAACTTTGTCTAAGAAAATGGTTCACCTGATATCCAAGAAGGTCATATGTCTCACCACTACCTAGAAGTTGATTTTGGAAAAATTTACTAGACTAAGCCCAAGCTAAACTTGAATCTAACACAAGTTTAGATATTTTTTAGTTTGATTAAAATTTGAAAGAAATAATGAACTCTCATCTCACAATACTCATAAGATTAACATATGTTGTTTGTACTGAGATACAGAATAGGTGAGATATTAAGGACAATTAAAAATTGTTGGTGCAAGAATGTCCAATCATTAATGTATTTTGATGTTTAGATCATCATTTAAAGTTAGGAAATAATTGTGATTTAACCATGAATGTTTAAGTAACAGCAAAATCCAAGTGTGAAGACTTGGTAAAGAGAAGTCCAAGTGTAAATCTTGGCAAGGAAAGTCCATGGGAAGGTCTTGACAGCATAAGTCCAAGCATGTCGTCTTAACGACATAAAATCCAAGTGGACCTTGGCAAAGGAAATTCAAAGGCAAGGTCTTGGCAGCATAAGTCCAAGCATATAGTCTTGGCAGCGTAAAATCCAAGTGGACTTTAGTAAAGGAGAAACCCAAAGCATGACGAAACTGAGGGAAGCTTTTAAAGGCAAGCGCAAGGATGAAGGAGTCGTGGACTCAGAGGGATCCTGAAAGCACAAAGCTGATGGATAAGCTAGAAGGTTAAGTCTAGGCTTAGGGTATGTGTTCAAGTATGAATTAGTCATACTTAAAGTGTATCAGTCGAGTGGTGATTTATACCAGTCGATTGATCTCGAGTGTTCAACACTCGAGGTCGAAAAGAGCGATCGTGGGTTATAACCCGATCGGTGGTCCAACGATCAATGAGTTGATTATCGTATGTGGCTCTATCGACGACGGTGATCTATAGCCGATCAGTGCGTATGTATGGGCAGTCAACTAATTTAAGTGGACACGAGCACAGAAATATTTGTAGTTGATTGATCGCATGGAGCAGTCGATTGTTGACTTGATCAGTCGACTGCTGATATGAGCAATCAACTGATCAAGTGGACATTGAGTCGTGACGATCGCAATCAGGCTTTATCAAAAGTCATTGGATTCGGTCGTGATGCGTGATCATTCTTTGGCATGCAGATCGGTGATGTTAGGTATGATAGGCAAAAACAACCATGCTCTATATAAGGAGGCTAGGGGAGCTTGGATATAGCTAATGCTTTCATTCTAAATATTCATCCTAAGCTCCTCAAGTCTTCCTCTAAGCTTTCGAGTGTTCTTAACCTCTTCTTTCCAAACTTAACTCTATCATCTTGTAAAAAGAAAAGTGTGATTGTAAAGAAGGCTTCTCCACTTTGGTGTTCTCATCAAAATGAGGTTCTAGTGAAAGTTTGTGAGTGATCCACTTTACGAATTGTTGTGGAGTAGGAGTGTCATCTCCGAACCACATTACATCGACGTGTTAGCATTGTCTTCTTTGTTTTCGCTTTTAATTGTGTTTTTCTATTGCTTCCGCCAACGATTTTTTAGAAAACGAAGAAGTGTTATTCACCCCCCTTCTAGCCAATCCTCAAGGATCCTACAAAAATAACATAATTTTTTAAATGTTTTCAAAATCTTTAAAAATATTTATTTTTATGATTATTACGTGTAATTATATTTAATTTTTAAAAATATATAATTTAAAAAAAATTAAAAAAATGATTGGTTGACCAATACTATACGTCTAAATCCTTAGGTCAAC
Source organism: Wurfbainia villosa (assembly GCA_025175895.1). NCBI lineage: Eukaryota > Viridiplantae > Streptophyta > Magnoliopsida > Zingiberales > Zingiberaceae > Wurfbainia > Wurfbainia villosa. Next base: position 43,018,725 of record CM046006.1, read on the forward strand.
TTTAGACTCTTAAACCCTCTAGACACTCAGGTAAGTTTTCCTTGTGATTAACAAGGATGTCCTAAAAGTATGTCAAGATAAAAGAGAGATACTGATTGAGAAATCAATAGTTATAGTAGTTGTTTTTGACAGGTCTTCAAAGTTTTTTTTTTTCATAATAAGCATGCATTCAAACTACAACTTTTATAAAATTAAATACATGAGCCTTTACTATCTGGATTATTTTTATAAAGTTTTCAAAAATTACCTTATAAGATTTACAATAAACTCTTTCACAAAAGTAAAATAATTTAAACATTATTGGTGCATGATCTAGAAACCTTATATCATAACTGTCAAAGGGGAGAGGACTTAAATACCTCTAGCCACCTCTAGATTGACATACAACCCTTAGAACCCTTAGTTTCTTAAGGACAATTTACTAGATGGTTTATTTTAAAAATATTATTTTACAAAAAGGACACATGCTTGGATTTATAAAAGTATTTAGTTACTTCGTGTTTTATCATTTAGACATTTGAAAATGAACTTATATTATTTTTAAACCATTTTGAAAATCTTTTTTAACTTAAAGTGTATGAAATTTAAAAATGCTCTCTTTATTACATTATTTTTTATATATGTCAAAAGGGGAGACATAAAAGTTAGGAGAAAATTTCTTGTAATGATTTTCCAAGACTCACCAAGTGTTAAGGGGAAGGTAACTTTGAGGGGAAGTTTTTGAAAAATGTTTGATTACAAGCTTTCTATTTCCTTAACTTTGAATCGCATTGTCATAGATCAAAAAAAAAAAAAATTGTTGGTGCAGGAGGACCAGATAATCGAACTTAAGTTTTGATAATGGCAAAAGTTCAAAATTAAGTCATATTGTTATCTAATATGCTATGTTAAGTGTGCAGAACTTGAGTAGTCTTAACCAGGCTCAAAGACACCAAAAGGAATAGTGGTCAAAGATCAAATGCTAAGCAACAGGACAAAGGCCCAAAAGGTAAAGTAAGATAAGCTCCATGTGAGGAGCGATGGTGAGGTTGTATCCTCAATATAAGGACAACCGTAAACGTCGATCCAACTAAGGCTTCCGGGGGAATGTCAAAGTCGAGATCGAATGGACTAAGACTGTCTTCATCACTATTATTGTATAAATTGTATTAATCTTGTGATGCAGGTGACAGGATGAAAACTCAAGTACAGCAATCGACTGGGAGGATCAGCAGTCGACTAGGGTTGATGTACTCGTAAAGAGCCAAATGCCACCTCAAAAATAAGATTTTTTGATAGAGTTTTTATCTAGATCAAGATCTACTAGATCTTGACGAAAATGAGGATCTAGAAGGCCTAGAAAGTTCTATAAAAGAGGGATGGTCACAAACCCTAAAGATCTAATATTCCTAAGTGCTCTTCCTCTCCGATCGTACTCTCTTGTGCTACAATACTACTCCGACCACGCTTCTACTTTCATCTTTAATTGTCGGTATATTAGTTTCATCTTGTTATTTTCTTTATTGCACTTAATTTGTATAAGGACCGATAAGGTTGTTATCGGCCTTTCTATCTTGTGTAATCGTCTTGTCTCTTACCTCCAACGAGGAAGAGACTCTTTTAGTTGATTGCCCCCTCGAAAGCGATCAAGAATCGCACAGACCTTAGATTAGCAACCTTGCGATTGTGAACCAAGTAAAATCTACTGTGTGCTTTGTTTTGTTTTTGTTTTCTTATTTGTCTTCCGCTGCAACCATATTTTGATTACGAGTTGTTAGTTATATATGAGAGGTGTCTTAAGACAATCGCCTTATGTTTAAACTATTTATATGATAAATGAAGATTCACTATTTGAGTATACATGTTTTCATGTATTTGATTATATCTTAAACTCATTTACTGAATATCCACAATACGATTCACAACATGAGAGAATTTGTGATTAGATCACAACTAGTGAATATCTCTACATATGTAATTGTGATGTATTGAAATTATCCCTAGTCGATGAATTAATGGATTTGGACACCATCAATTCTGTCGAGACTAGCACGAGGTATACTCTTTGGTATATCCAAGCAACTGATTCTCACTGGCTGGAGACATTGTGATGTCCGGAGTTAATCGTGAATGCTAGTTATGGTAACTAGTTCATTGGAGTGACCAGTTGTAAGACTTCACATGGTTCTCTGAATATATGGATATGTCAATGAAGTTCTTACTGCAGCTTAAGTGCGATGTTCCTTTGACTTGCGGTATTCAAGTCATCTTGGTCATGGAGACTTATGCTTTGACATCTTAAACAAGCATCTCCAAGGAGATGTGGACCCAAGATGATTAGGTATAAGCAGTGTTCTAAAAATCGGTGATTTTATCCGATTAGGCGGCGCGTAGGCAATGGACGCTCGTCCACCGCCCCGACATTTATCGGCGGCGGCGCCGCATTAATCGGCGCCCAGAGCGATTAATCGACGACGCTTCGCTTCGATTAATCGAGGCAACCAACCGATTAAGCGACAACGTAGTCGCGATTCACGAAACGCGATTGAAAATCGAAATCCCTAATCGTGATTTCTGAATCGCGATCTCGTGTGCAGCCTAAATCCTATTCGAGCCAAATTTTGGAATCTCTAATCCCGTCCGTGCAGCCTCTTCGCTTCTTCGTCTCGCCGCCCGGGCGAACCCGACTTCAGCGTGTCGCCTCTCAGGCCGAGAGTCTCTGCTTGTCTGCCGTGGCCAGCGCCGCGAAATCCCTAGACCCATGGAGTCACAGGAACCTAGGCACCCAGGTGAAAGCCACGAGCAGCGGAAGCGAGCACCCGATCCGGATCCCGGCCTCGACACCCTTTTCGCTTTCGCTCACCTCCACCGCCTCTCGAGCTCTCCCTCGTCCGGATAGGTCGCCATTTGCTCTGTTAGCCATTTGCTCCTGTTGCCCCTTGCTCTTATCGCCGGCCCTTCCCTTCGCCCAGTGCGCCTTGGTCCAGTCTAGACTAAGGTACGGGATTATATGTGCAAGTGTGCAACTAATCTGAGAGAGATTATATGTTTTCAGAGTAGTATAGAATTCATTTCTGCAGCATAGATAAGAAAATGTAGATGGATCATACAAAATTATCTACAAAAGTTTGTCTAAAATGACTAGTATCTGTCATAAAAGAGAAGATCAGCAATAAGTTGAATTCAGTAGTGCTAGCTCTTGCTAATCTAATGGTTGAGAATCTTGTGATGATTTCACTAATTGATATTCATGTTAATAACATTGTAATAAGAGATTAGTTCTTGTTGGTAAGTTAAGCCTGAAAGTTTCATGAACTATAACAACTACAATTTTGTAGCTGTAGCAAGTTTGTTGCCAACATGAACTTGGACTAATTCGATTCAAGGCATGAGCAATTTGAATGTGATCTAAGCGACTTGCGTGAACTTTGGTTCTTTAATTTTTTTGGATAAATCTTATGGTATCTTAGCTAATACACGTATTGTGTTTTCCTTTTGTTTGTTCTTTTTCCATTTCTTAACATTCCTCGTCAATGATTACATACAATTGATTTTGATGGTCGCGACTTGACTTGTGTGAATTTTGTTCTATTTATTGTTCTTGTAGTGTAGCACTGAGTGCTTTCTCTTCTTGGCATCGTAAATTGGTTTTTCTTTCCCTTACTAACAATAAATAGATCCACCTTGCATTTTGATTAAACTTATCTGAGGTTTCATTTTATCTTTTGTAGTGCGAGTAAAATCAAAAATGGATCTTTATATCTTCAAACATCTAATTGATATCAAAGTTGATTTTTCGTTTTGAAGCGTAATTGAATGATATTGGATAGAATTTTGGAATCGTGGATCCTAAAAGTTTGGATAAGTTGAAATGTAAGTTGTGGAAAAATTACTAGTGGTGGAATTTATAGGCTCAAACAACATGTTGCCAATATCAAAGGAAATGTTGTCCGTGTAAAAAGTCTTGGATGAGGATAAAGTGAAGTGTAAGAATGCTATCAAGATGCAAGAACAAAAAGAAACAAAAGAATACGAATGAAATGAAGGTGAGAGAGAAGAAGTTGTTCTTGAAGAATATGAGGTGGGACGAAGGAGTCGAGGGACAAAACAAATCCACGTACTCTTGGGCCTATGGATCAATTTCAGATCTGGCTATCGATCCCGATTCTTCATCGAGTGAAAGTAAGAAGACAAAACAACAACAAAATATTATTGATGCACTTTGGAAGCAAAGGACACATAGTGTGCACCAATATTTAGCTCGATGGGTGTATGAGTCCGTATTCCTTTTCATGCCATCGACAATGATAGCTTCAAGAGGTTTTCGATTTGGCCTGGTTATCGCCTCCAACTCAATACATTAAGGGAGCCCTTATTGAAGAAGAGGTAGATAGAACTAAAAGTCTATTAAAGAAGCAAGAAGAAGAATGGGCTTTGAATGGTTGTTCGATTTTGGTGATCAATGGGTGATCGAAAAGAAGAAATATCATGAATTTGTGTATCAATTGTAAAGAAGGCACAACTTTTCTTTCTTCTAGGAAGCATCGAATGAAGCACACGAAATTATATATTCAATACGTGGACAAGTGTATCAAGAAGTTGGACCCCAAAATGTAGTTCAAGTGGAAACGGACAATGCTTCAATAATACGGCGAAAAGATCATTGAAGGAGAAGAGACCACATATATTTTGGACTTCATGCAACTCACACGTGAATCTTATGCTTCAAGGAATTGAGAATCAACCTAAGTTCAAAGGGGTGATTGAAAAGGCAAAGAGCTCGATAATCTTTATTTATGCACATCACAAGACATCAATTATGAGAAAGTTTACCCAAAAAAGAGACATAGTGAGGCCGAGAGTAACACGATTTAAACCGCCTTTTTAACTTTCAGAAGCTTGATAGAGAAGAAAAGTGAACTAAGAACTATGGTCTAGTGAAGAATGGAATACATGCAAGCATTCAAAGAGTGCAAAGGGGAAGGCGTATATAATATCGCTGAGTACTTTTTTCGAATGGGGTAAGTTTTGTTTGAAGGTGTTTGCCCCTTTAATTAAGGTGCTTCGTCTTGTTGATGGGGATAATAAACCATCTATAGGTTTTGTGTATGGAGAATTACTTAAAGCGAGAGAGGATATTAAAGTGACATTCAACAATCAAGAGCTTCACTATCGTCCGCTTATTGATATTATTGATGAAAAAGTCGAATCGGCGATAGTCCACTACATTCGCGGCCTACCTCTTGAACCCTTATTACTCCTTCAACGATCAAGGCGTAGGAAGTGAAGAAGTGGTTATGAATGGATTTTTCACTTGTGGTTGAAACATTCTTTCCTAATGATATTGATAGTCAAAGTGACATAGTAAATGTGGAGTTATTGAAGTATATCAACAAAGTGGGGGGGGTTTGGAAGAGCATTGGCTATAGTGGGGTGCACAAAAAATGATGAGAAATATGATCCGGGTAAGAACTAAGAACTAAGAATTGCTTACTTTATTTTGTAATTTTTAATTTTTATTGGTTGTTTCTTGATTTTGCTTATTGTTATTGACTTATTGTTGGGTTTATTTTTATTTAGTTGGATGGTGGCATCTTTTTGGAAATGGTGTACCTAAATTGCAAAAGATGGCTAAAAGAATTCTTTCTTTAACTACGAGTTTATCCGGTTGTGAAAGAAATTGGAGTACTTTTGAGGGAGTAAGTATTTAATTACTTATACTAAATATCGAAATATGTATTCAATAATCAATATTAATATTTTTCTAATTTTCTTTAATGTAGATCCATACAAAGAAAAGAAATAAATTAGATACCGGAAGGTTGAACAATTTAGTCTATGTTGATTGATGCCAATATCATAAACAAAAAAGAAGACTAGAAGAAAAAGGAGTTGATGTGCTACTTGCTAGTGAAGCAACTATGCCTGAGATGGATTGTTGATGGTGGAGATGAAGATGTTGAGACAAATATTGAAGATGTAAGAGAACTTCACGAAGAAGAATTTATATCGGATGAAGAAGAGGAAGATGCCATGGATTTTGAGTTTGAATCCAATACAGAGGAAGTGTTGGAGAAATATGGAGATGAACTAGAAGAAGTTGAAGAATTATGATAAAATCTAGATCGCTCTGTAAGGTAAATGATATTTTGTTTATTGGTTAAGATGATATCCACTTTATTGTTGATGTGTCTTTGGTCTTGCTTTTTGGAGAGAGGATCTTTTTCAACTAAACATTCACAATATGTAGAAATGTGTTTTTCTTCATTGGTGTACGTTGCTTATCACAAGTATTCTTAATAGTTTTTTTAATCCGTTAAATCTGTTATTGTGTCGTGCTTCATTATGATTTGTGTGTTGTGCTCTTGTTGTTTGCAATGCTTATTGTTGCAATGTTGCTTGATGTGTAAATTGGGTAAATTATTGTTTGTTGTCAAGTATTCTTGTTGTTTGCAATTCTTATTATTGCAATGGATTTTTAATATTGTTTGCAATTATGTTTTTAATTCTTATATTTTGCAATTCTTATTGTTTACAATCTTAAACGTTTTTAATATTCTTGTTACTTGTTGAGTTGTTGTTACTTGTTACTTGTTATATGCATGTGGAGGCTACAAAGTGAGTTTTGACTTTTGAGTGCCCCTAATATATTAATTTTTTTATATATTATTATATTAAAAATATTAAAAAAATCGACCGCCTAGAAATCGCCTAGAAACCGGCTAGGCGGCGCTAGGCGGCGAGTGACCATCCGCCTACCGTCTAGCGCTTTTTAGAACACTGGGTATAAGTCAAAGTGTCTGAAGTTGTTTGAATAGTCTATAAAGGATTCACCACTCCTTGTGGGGAGATGTATACCCAGGGCCTCTCATTGGATTGTTACTAAAGTCTTTGGCCAAAGCATTACATATTTAGAATAATATACTCTTGGATACATGTGCAATAACTAAAATCCAAAGGACGAGGAAATCATACTCATAGTCACCGCCGGAGATCACATAATGTACTACGCCCCAACCAAGTGGGTATAAGATGTCAAGGAATAGACACGATTCATCGGTCGCCGAAAGATTTCGTAAGTCGCTCGTGTCAACCGCTGATTTTCCGACACTAGATCATGATGTACTACTAGGTGTCATTCATGATCGTTCTATAATTAATGGTTAATTATAGATAGCCAACATAAATCGGAAACCTATTTAGTCACATGCACAACAAGCGTAATCCGAAAGATTTAAAACGAGCTTGAGGATGAGATTCTTAGAACGAGAGAAACTAGATTTGGTTGGACCAAACAAGGAACGAGCATGAAATCGTTTCAGTCGCAACAGAAACATGGATGGGTAGTGTCTTTTGAAGACATGATGGACAAACCAAATTGGTTTGGTTCTAATCCAATGGTGGAAAATAAACCAAAGGGGTTTGGTTTGTTTTAAATAAATGAATCAAAGTTGATTCGGTTCGTTTTAACTTAAAATAGACCAACGCGGTTCAGTTTATTTTAACTTAAGTTATTGGAGCGGGTTAACGGGTTTTGGTTATGAACCAATAACTCTAAGGAGAAGTTTTCTTAGTGGTTAAGAAACACGCGCTATATAAAAGCGCGGCTAGAGGTTTGAAGAGCCCTAAGAGTTTTATTTTTAGAAAATCTCTCTTCCTCTCCTCCCTCTCTTCTTGTCGGCGATCCTCAGGGACCCTCCTTGCTCATTGACGGACGGCCGGACCCTTTTCCTTTGGCGGCGCAGTCCTCCTGATCGAAGTTTCCTTCTTGTCGGAGCATCGTTTGGACGGCTTTTGGAGCTTCAATAGTAACTTTCTTGTCGGGGATTGAATCTCCGGCAATCCTCATAGGTGAAGGGCAAAGGATTCGTCAATCAGTTGACGAATACCTCTTCGGAGAAGCGAGTTTTGGGGACTCATTTTTGCATCCGAATTTTGATTCGGATTGTGATCTTCTCTCGATCACATCGTCTTCGACACGAGGCTAGTGACTCCTACGAAGACGAGGCTCGTAGCTTGGCGAAGCTATCCCGACGGTACTCGGCGTGAATACGGATAGAGACAATTCTAGTGTGAGTTGCTCTGGTTGATGTCATTCTCGCTGCACGTGATGCGTGAGGTATAACTAGCATAATTTCCTTTTATTGCAAAATTTGAAACTGCGATTATGTCTACACATGTTGTATCTTGCATGCGTGTGGCGTGTGTTGTAATAAATTAAATTTATTTCTTTTATTTCTTCCGTTGTGCAAATGTTACGAAACATGTTCGAACACACACCCGCCGCAGTGCCCGAGAAACTCAACACGAGTTTTGTCGAAAGAAAAGTTTTGACGCTATTCACCCCCCCCCCTCTAGCGCGTCCTACGATCCTATAAGTTGGACCAATAAACATTCCCTAACAACATGTGAGTACTATGTGAAGAAATGTGTAGACTGAACTCTTTCCTAACAACTAGTCATCCAATTATTGTTAGACACGACATCAAGTTTATTATTCCAGTGACTAGGACTATGCATGGATCTTGAAGGTCAAATAATGTAGTTATGTTAATCAAGGTTTTAAATGTCGAGCCGTACCGAGGTTTCGATCAATGACCGGAACGATACGGTTTCGGTATCGTATCGTGTGTGCCGATACTATTTCAATACTTTTTTATATTTTTTTAAATATTAATATTTAATTATTTTAAACGTCATTATTCATTTAATTTCAAATATTTATTATTAAGTATATTTCGATTTTTTTTCTTGAAATAATTGATATCAAAGGGCTAAAAGTAAATAAATATACTTTTCTTTAAAGAAAATTGATACATCAATAACTTAAATTAAAATTGATACATCATAACATGTTATTTTACTAATACCAAAAAGAGTGTCATGAATCAGATGAAAACATTGGTTCTTGCGACATTCTGCTTAGATCAATCCCATAATTCTCTAACGCCCAAATCAAATAATTATCCCATGACATGGAATATTGATATTGATTTCTCCACATATCCATCAATGTGTTTCGATTCATCACTGGAAGTTGGTGGGCTAACGCCCTGGAATCGAAACTGGTACAGGATAAGGATAAACATACGTCCCCGATGTCGGATATGATTGATCGTCATATAATGCATCAGAGCTATAATAAGGCTGAGAGTATGATGAACTCCGATCAGAATCAATCTCAACTAAACTCTCTCGCATATCTCGATAATCATGAGCTTCTTTTTGTCTATCACCCTTATATCGACGCTGATACTGACTTTTAATAGTTCTAGCACTATGATCTTCATCTTGAGTTGCATGTGTGAAATTTTGCTCACATATCTAAGGCTCTGATGTTGAAGTTGATGGAATATAAGTTTCACCACCACCGGGTGCACCATCATTATCATTACTTCCATGAGTACTTGCACTGCTATTAACATCACTATCATCATTTTGAACTTCTTGTCGGATTGCAGTATCAAAAAGTGATAATGTTTCATTACTATCATCATGTTCGTGCTCATCAATTGCATCGAGTGGATTTTCATTAATTCTCAGTTGACTCCTTCCTTTAAAAGTAGGAATTATGCCCTTTCTTTTCTCTTTAATAAAAGTTGTCAGAGCTTTACCTTTGTCTTTGTCTTTGCCTTTATCTACAGATGTTTGTTGGATTTTGGATTGAGATGCTTGAGAACGTCTAGGTCGAGATCCAGAAAATCGAAATTCTTGGTCAAAAGCTTCATCGTCATTATTTTCCTCAATGATACCTCTTTTAGCTTGTATTATTTCAATTTGCTGAGTAAGAAACTGAGATGGTTGTGATGGATCTCCTGCTTCATTAAGTTAAGGATTTTCGGCCTCAATAACACTCCACCAATCCATCATTGGATCGTTATCACTTTGGGCAAATCCAATATCAAATGGGTCTACATTATCAATTCTTGTTCTTCCTGCTCTTCTGTTATTGCTCTTAGTTGAAGACGCATATTATAATAAACATAGACCAGTTTTTCCAAGCGACGATAAGAAAGACGATTTCGTACTTTGGTATGAATGAGGGAGAAAGTTGACCAATTTCTTTCACAACCACTTGAAGACGTTATTTGTGAGAGAATTCGTACTGCAATCTTTTTCAAATTTGGGGTTGATCCTCCATACTGTAACCACCACTCAACTGAAAGACAAATAAAATCAAACTTAACATAGTATTTTCATTTGTAAATAATAATAAGTCATAATTTATACTACATTTACTTGCATCCATTTTATATCTGCATGATATTGCAAAAGGATCAGCAAAAGAATCATATTCATATCCCTCTCGAAATAATCGACTTTCATTAATAGCCTCAGCAGCTAATTCTTTATTTGCTTGTAGTCTTAATATTACATTTCTGAGGGAGACTAACAAATTATAATTTGTGGCAAGATTATAACGATATTGATATGCTGGATTGAGATAATAACCTGAAATAATTAAAGATATATAATTATTAATAGCAATATTAAAAAAAATATTATTAAAAAAATACGCTTTGCGAATGAATATACTTTCTCATTTGATTGTCCCACCTTGAAGTGATTATATCAATATAATGTTGATATTTAGTCGATGATTGTAGACGTCTTTTAATTTCCTCTTTTGCTTCATGAATCAGGTGGTAAATATTGCTCATCTGTGGCTTTTTGTCCATGTCGACTTTACGTAAAACAACATACAAGGGCTCTATTACTGTAAGAATCTCTGCAATGTTATACCAAAATCTAGTAGATATGCAATCTATTACCTTCAATCGTGCTAGAGTATCGAGAGGTTTCCCAATCCTCAGAAGTGAACACGGTCTTCAATCCATTTTTTTTTTTAAACAACGACTTTAATAAGAGAAAGTGAGTTGCAAACCTAGTTGCTCCTGGTCGTAGAATCTCTCCATCAATAAATCTCCTCATTAATCCATGAACCTAATAATGATTATATATGAATTTCGTTAACAATTGACCTTTTTTTACTACCTTCTTCACTGTATCGAGTTTACCGATATACATGTCATCAATCAATACTGAGTGTTCTTGCGTGGTGCCCAAAAATAATGTTTGATACTCTTGTTCGATAATTCTCGGCTCTTTTAAAGTTAGCACCATTATACCGTAATCACTGTATTATATGCCTACACCTATCTCTTGTACTACACTATCCATCAAATGAATGATATATATAAGATGCATCGTGATATTCTGATTGCATCAATGGATTTATGAAATATCACATTTATTGCAATATAGTAGAAAGTTGATAATGCTCATCCGTGAGGTCTGTCCGACCATTCACACATCGAACGTAACCCATATAAGTTCCATTGCTTCTTGCGTGATAGAATCCAAGTCTTAATTTCCTCCACTTGTTCATCTAAATATGGGGGGCAATTTTACGCGATTGAAAGTTGAATACGAGGACCACGTTTTTGGATGTTAGATACTATCTTTGCGGTAGTATGTGTATTTGCCACGTTGGAAGGAATTCGATTAAAATGAAAAATTTAGCAATACTTTGGCGATTAATTTCTTCTTCTTTTGTATAAGCATCATCAATCCTAGTTTATGGTGCGAGAATGAATAGATCGAATATCGTGATATCATCGCGCTTCGTGATGTAGAATGAAAGAAAGCGACAAAATCAGTTTTTGTTGAGCGAACGAGCACTTGTAGTTCTCTCTAGTGTTCTTTGCACGATTAGTCACTTCCACTAGCACCGAATGAGCCACTACCACTGGCGCCAATTATTTTGCCACCGTATCGCATATGTTCATCATATGCATATCGAGTTCTAGAAGCGAGAAAGAGCTGAAAATTCTTCTTCATTTACATCTTCACCACGACCTTCAAATGTTTGGCTACTATCAAAATTTTCCTATTGTTGTCGCTTATACTTGATTCTTTTTCTCATCAAGTTCTGTTTCGTTCACGAATTCCATCTAAACTTGTGAACATCTAGAAACATCCTGGATATCCACGTGAAGATGTTGTTTTATGCGTGTAGCTCCACCACGCGTCAATCATATCATGATATAAGCATTGCCAATGAAATCGATTTTCTAATCGACGTGCATGTCTCCAAGCTGGATCATAAGAATGTTCTTTTGGTGTCATTTGCCTACCTATGCATTATAAAAATTTAAAAAAAAATACTAAAAAAATAATTCACAATGAATATTCATAATCACAATATTAAAAAATTTAAAATAAAAATTATATAATTTATCGTTTTAGTCTCGGTCTCATTCTCAATCAATTAATACATCTTCAATTAAATTATTCAAAAAAATACCATCTAAATAAAAATATATATTGTTAGATATTTTTAATAATTAAATATTTTTTATTTTTATTATAATTTATATTTATTTTGTTTTTAATATAAAATAATAAAAACATTAATTTATATAAAATAATTATATAAATTAACTATTAATTTTTTAAAATTATACTGATATATTTATATATTAAAATTTATAAAATATAATAAGTATATTAAATACTATAATTTATATATATTATTAATATATAATTTATATTATATTTTAAAATTATATATATACCAGTAAAAATTTTAAAATTTCCAAAATATAAATATTTTAATTTTTTTTATAAAATTCTAAAATTATTTCATTTTTTTGAAATTTTATTAATTTTTAAAAATAATTAAAGATGTAATTTTAAATAAATTATAAATTGAATTTAGAATTTAATTAAAATATTTTTTTATTTGTTTAATTTTTATAATTTTAAATAAAAATATAAATTAATTTAATTAAATTTTACCGTTTAATTATTTTATAATATATATAAAATTTAATTAATAATTTATTTAATTATAATTATATTATAATTTTTATATTAATTATTTATATATTAATCGCGTTTATGTGATCGCGATATCGATCCGCTGCACCGCGATCACCGATCGCGATCGCGATTCCGATCGCGCTCGGCTGTTGCGCCGCGATCACCGATCCCCGAGATCGATCCGCTACGCCGCGATCACCGATCGCGATCGCGTTTCTGTGATCGTGATTCCAATCGCGCTCGACGATTGCGATCCCGAGCGCGATCGACGATCGCGATTCCGAGCGCACTCAGCGATCGCGATCGCACACGAGATCGCGCGATCAAAGCGCGATCGAAGAAGAATAATGAATAATCGTACCTCGCTCGCGCTCTGTTGCTCGCTGCTACTGCTTCACTGCGAAGCAGGTTCTTATATAACTCTCGCGATCTTTAATCGATCGCGCGTGAACGAATCTTTAATCGATCGCGCGTGAACGAATCTTTAATCGATCGCGCATGAACGCTTCTGTCGCATGAGATTTCGCTGCCGCTGTTGTTTCGGTCCCACCACGGAACGGTACGTTTCGTCCGTTTCGGACGAAACAACTCGGTTTTTAAAACCATGATGTTAATAGCCTATGGGAATACTGTTTCAATGTATCATATCGACATTTTGACATATAATGCTAGTGATGAATTAGAGGAGAGCCTTGGTGCTATAGCAAGTTACTATCGTGTGACTTGATGATTACGAGTTCGGGTCGCAAAAATAACATCTTGCAATGTAAGATAAGACTACATATAATAAATCCTTCTCCGAAACTCCATATTGACGGAAACTCATGCATCGAGCTGTTGTTTTTTTATGCTGGCAAAGAATTAAAGTGGAAGAAGAAAGAAGATGAAAAAGAATATAACACAATTATATGTCTAATTTTGTAGCATGACAAGGGATTTTGAATGTCAATATGACACGATACTCATTGTCATTATTAACATATCAAAGGATAGCTTCCCAATGACGAGTAGTATTTATCAGAAAGATACATTTTTACCATACAGTCCGACACAATACAAGATTTCAAGCCATCGTTAAAGTGACATAATAGTTCGATAAAAACTTTTTTAGCAAGGACATTCAAACATTAAATGTTTTCTTCCAATTATGCTAGTATATAATGCAAAGAAGATTCATTCTCAAAGGATGTCACTGACCTAACATGCCATTGATTTACATGAGATGGGATTTTTTTTTAGTGAAAATCGATGGATACTCCAAAAGATTTTTGACCATTTTCTAATTATAATGAAGATTTCAATAAATAGGCCCTATAATACATCCTATAAGAAAGCTAACTTATTAAAATGTTATCCATTTGAACTTACCAACTGGGGCGGTTAGACATAGATACAAAGTCCTAACTAGTGCCACTAGGAGTGTATCTTTCTTGGATAGATGTAAAAACTTCACCTAGGAAAAGTATTTTATACAAAAAGATAAACATGAAAATTGAGATCTATATTAATGCAAACTATATCATAATTCATCTCTGGATGTCATATGCTTGTTGGGATAAATTTGATTGCTAGAAAAAAAAGAAAAAAAAGTGTTCAGGTGCCTACTAGTATTGAGCTATCATACCTGTGCAATTATGTGGTTGAATACCTGATGGATATTGGTGCTCACTGATTGAACCTATGGCTTACATTTTGATAACAAGCCAACTTTTCACATTGCCAATAATTATTATCCAGAACTCCAAACACAGGTATTGTCAATTTATCTATGAACTAATTCTTTAACTTATAAGAACACAAACTCTATTGAAAACAAGCTTGTAGATAACTTCTGAAGGTTTATTGACTTTCAAATTATTTAAGGAGTTGGATCAGATACAAGTCTATGCTCACCTTGATAATGTTAAGAGTAGTTTATTTGAGGTTCCATTTACCATACATTGTACTACCAGTTTACCACTTGTCTGAATAAAGATGCACCTTTCTATGCATAGCAACCCATTCAACAAGTGACAATCATTCTTCACCAACAAAAACTGTTAAAATGGATCATGTTTTCTCAAAAAATGATGGTGGAGATGAATTCTTATACATACTAATTCATACAATTTGAATTGCTGACAGCGTTCCTCACTAAGAAGTCAAAACATTCTTATATATTTTTCCAATGACAGAATGGATGCAAACAGTAGCATCCTTTGACATCCAAAAAAGCTTCAAATGAAATTTAAAGAACTATAAAGAAAAACACTCAGAAGAATTATGTGAATCGACTTGTACATAAATAGAGCACAAACATCAATTATTTAGAAATGGATTAGCTAGTAGGTAGGCCTGAGGATCAAGGCGCTACACCAAAAGGAACAAAAAACATATTCTACTGAAACATATGTTTGAATGAAACATCTTCAGATTAACAGAGGAACGGTACTAATGGATTAGTGGGATATATCAGAGATTAGCTAGCCTATTCTTGAATAAGCATAGATCATATATTGATCGAATTAAAAGGATAGTGCTGTTTTTCATCAAGGATCAAATAATCTTTATGAGTTAGATAACATTTTTAGTAACCAAATTTGATTCCAATCTGCAGGCACAAAGCTCGCATTCATAAGAGCCTTTAATTATTATTCATTCCGTCAATTCTCAAAAATGTTACTTAACATGAAGTTTGGCTAAGATAGTTCCAAGAAAATAAAGAGGCCAGCACAAAAGATTTCCCCAGAAAAGCAGAAGAAATAGAGAACTCCAAAAATCCCTTCACTTGTCCCATCCATCAGAATTAAATATCAGAATAGAAAATTAAATCGGTCAAGTATAATTTCAGCCACATGCAGCATCTATGGCAGCTAAATGACATTTATCCATTAATGTTCCGAAACAACAATTCACTATATGTGGATCCACAAACTTTAGAAACAACAAAATATAATCCTACAATCTCAAAAAATCTAAATAAAATAAAGATCAGCGTTCATGCAACCACAGTGTTGAGCTAACTTTATCATGTGTCCATGAACATCTAGTGTAGATTTGATTATCAACAACAGAACAATAAATGAGAAAACAGAAGTATATTTCATACCCACGAAGGTTTGAAATTGTCCTAGGAGCTTGTGCTCGAGCAAAAAAAACCTGAAATGAGCAATAAATTAAATAACTAAGTAGAACAGACACATGTTAGATATGTCAACATAGAAGATGACTATATAACACAAGTAGAACCTCTGATGATAATATTGTTGACAGTGACAGACACGGTTTGAAATCCTAAGCCCTGCTAGAGTTTCAATGACAAACCAGAATGGTACAGTTTCTACATAGTGCCTGAATTTTGACCCACAGTCCCCGTGGAAAAATAGAGGTGGAAGGAGAAAGAAGATGAAAAAGGAAAAAGAAGAAAAGAATAAAGCTACACACTTAGGGGCAAGGTTTAAAGTATTATTCATGGTGAGGTTAGTTTCAGTTCTTGGCTAGAAAATAACAGTTACAACACTGTGTTGCCCTGATAGTCAACCCACAACATTCATCGAAGCATATTGATGTGAACTAAATCAATACCCTTCACTTTCACATAGTTTATTTACTTAAAAAAATAAGTTTAGCAATCAAACAGTCAATTGACTTAAATTTTGGTATGGATACTTGATGTGTGCAAATCATATAGGGGTTTAGAAGTAGTTTTTGCATACATCTTATTGCATTTCATAATTGTTTCATACATATTTACTTTGCACCTATTTGTTATTTTCTAGTTCAAAGATCTGCTTTTGTTATTTTTATGTGTAGGACGGCATTTTTGAAGCAAAAATGAAGCATTTTATGAAGCACAAACTTTAAGAAACACGCTCTGGCTGTGTCCCAAGACATGGGCATGTTCTCGAAGCGAAACAAATTAAAACGGAGGCTCCATAGTGACACACGGCCGGTCGTATGAATTTCACATGGCCTTGTGTTTTTTCATCCCGACTTTCAGCCTAAATTTCAGTCGTTTCCAACCTTGCACACGGTCGTGTAGCGGTGCCGCGATTTCAAGAAATTAGGGATTTTTGAGTATTTATGGAAAGCCGGAGTTGCCCCTATCTATAGGAAACTCATCCAAGAGGCGAAGGGGGCGAAGGGAGCCACCCTAGGGCTCCCAAACCTCGAAGGAAGGGAGCCCGACGGATGGGACGGCAAGAAGATGCCCTAAGAAGCATCGGAGGCTCGTAACGGGAAGAAAGCGGCTCGAAGACCCAAATCAATGCTCTAACACCTTGAAGAGCGACCAAGACACACATTGGATCCAACTGAACGTACTATCTCTTTTCTTACAACTATTTGGATTGTAATGATGCATAAAAAGATGTTTTGTATTTGTTCTTTATTCATGGAGTAGGTACTTCGATTCTAGGATTAGAGAGTAGCTTGTGTATGTTGGATATGCTAGTTCAAATATTTATTCATTGTCTTTGAATATATTTGCAATTTATATTGTTTAAATCGATGAAAGTTATGTTTTGATTTTATTTCTACTGCACGAAGTCGATACAAGGGTGGAAATCCTTTGTATCGAAATCTAGGAGAACCAAGGAGGAACCTTACGGTCATCCTCCCTCCCATAACCGTAGGAAGTAGACTGTGAAAGAATAGGATATGAAATATGATCCACCTCTTCATAGGGATTAATAGGACATCCTAGAACCCTAAGAACCTATTCTAGCAGAAGGCCCAAAGTAGGAGACATCAACTCTAAAAGGATTAAGGGACTCCAGTGACAGGGGGCTCCCAAAGATATCAACCCCTTGAGCTCTGACGATTCGAAAGGGAAACTTGGCTAGGAATAGGTAGTTCCCGATAGAAGCAAAAGTTCATCGGGATAACACACGATGATCCTCCCGCAATGTCATAACTAGAGACTCTAGTAGCATTAAATTGATAGCATGTTCAACAATGCACAAGTGAAACCGAAATCCTAAAATCCTTTAAGAAACTTTGAGCCCCCCTTCGCTTTCTCCAAGTGACAGCATATTTGAGCCAGGACCATCGTCGACCTCACACCTGACTCGCAAGAGATTTACTTCGAACAAACCACATTCACTGAACAAACAGTACTCGAATCACAGTCTCTGTGGGATCAATACATAAATTATTATTTGACGACAACCGTGTACTTGCAAGCGTTAAACACAAGTGCGCACTTCAAATTCTTGGCAATCTCGATCGGAGATTTGAGGTCGTGTTGGCATACATCAATACTCAACATATTTCAACATGTTAAAGCATCCTGAGATAAAATAAAATGTTTTTTTATTCATTTGATCCTCCATCACTTGATTTTGTATTTTAATAAGAGTATATTCAAAATGATTTTATTCATTTTTTATTCAATGCATGTTGAGATAAATTCATATAAATTTTATTTGATAATCCTCTTCCACTTAACTTTGTTTTTTACATATACAAGTAAAACTATTAAAAAAGGATAGTCCAATACACTAAGCTCCCGCCAATGCGGGGTCCTAAAGAAGCGTAAAATCATTGAAATTAAATAATCAACTCAATTAGAATTTTAGATAATATTTTATAAAAAATAAATATATTACTTGAATTCAACTTAATGTATGTCATAGTGTATCAAATATCAACAAGATATGATTCTTCAACAATGCTGACATAGACAACAGGGGAAATTATTTTACTCAATCAATATAGAATTTTAAAAATTTATCAAAACAATCCATTTCAAAGGTATTCCCAAGTATGGTGCGAGACAAAAATTCTACTCATTCACAGAACAATGGTAAGTACGTGTATATTAGAGATTAAATATTTTATAAGAAACCTTAGTTGCATGTCCTCAATATTCGGGAAATGATGGTCTTATGATTGGGCTTAACCACATTGTTTTGATGGATTGCCAATATTATTTTAGTTAGGTGTGTTTTGTAATTTAATGTGCATCAAGTGTGAAAGCACATGGATATCGCACATGGCGATTGTGAGCTCAAGTGTTGGAGGCTTTGATTGAATGAAACTCATGAAGCTTGTAGACATGGCAATCATGCACTTGAGGGTTGATGACCTGATCAAGTAAAGCGCGAAGCTTAATGGAGTTTGATAGGATTGAGTTATTAACATGGCGATGATAGGCATCATGTGCTTGCACTTAACTTGGATCAAATTGGTGTACTAGAACTTAGGGTGGAGCTCAATGGATTTGAGAGTTGTAGGCTCGGAACAAGGTGTTGCATCGATCAGATTGTTGTGCTAGAGTTTGAGAGTAGCTTGATCAACTTGAGATTCAAAAGTCCTAAAGGTTTGAAAGCCATGAGAGACTACATTGAGTGATTGTAATCTTGTATAACTTTGTAATTGTCTAGGTGGTGAGTGAGTTGCTTAAGGCTTGATGGTTGTAAATCCTTTAATTGCAAGATCACCTCCCAACTCGTATTTTGTTGACTGGCTTAAGTTTTAACTTTTGTGCAAGCTTATGATGGAGTGTTAGCTTTTGGTTATTTACCTTTTCCCTAATCTTTCACTTTTATCTTTACAAAAAGGTGACAATTTATTGTGATTGAAATCTCTCTAAGGGTTAAGTTTGTTATTGCTTATGAAATCACAATGGCTTGGTCAAGGTTTATCCTTGTTTGTAGAAGTTACACCTTTTGTAAAGAGGTGGTTTAGGGTTTAGGAGCAGGGTCTCTAAACCAAGTTATCTCATGTAGCACAATGTTCTTTTTATATTTATTTTATTCCTGCTATGCATCAAAATATCACATTTTAGTACTTTAATCCAATCTCTCTCCTTAATCATCTTATCCGTCATGTATCTCCCTAACATTCTCTCCCAAATTTTCTTCTTGCCCCTCCTCTTCTCCACCCAGTCTCTTGCTACTCCCTCTTTATATGTTACCCTTCCTCCTCAAGGAGCAAAGAAAGAACAAAGAGGAACGACAAAGGAAATTTGGAAAAGGAGTGGATATACATAAGATTCATAATTTCGAATCATATTGGAGTTTCGTCTTTGATTGGAAAGATACAATATCATACTTGACATTTCAATACAAGGTATCGATGATGGATTGGACGTTTAAGGAGGACAGAGATGAAGCAAAGGAAGAAGACATTATCTATACCGAGTGATATTGAGTTTTGATAATTTTCGAATGTTTAAACTTTTCGCCTAGGATGGTACAAGATTTCAAACCATGGGTACATGGAGCAAGGTCTTAAAATGTGTATACATTCACCTACTAATCTAGAACTGAAATTGCTCTTAATACCACCTGATCTAGCACCAAAAACAATATCACTTAAATTACTCTAAAAGATGTCGCACCACTTAATATTGCATCAAAAATGATCTCACGGAGAAAAATTTCAAACTCAAAGAATGAATTACACGAGGAACAAAGTCTAAAATTTCAAACTTTAAAGTCTAACTAACCCTGATAAATACAACAAACTTTTAAAAACATATGACAACTTTTAAAATTCAAAAAAGTTGTAAAAATTTAAAACCCAAAAAACTTCAAAGAAAACTCTAAGATTAAGCCTTAAATTTTGAATCGTATCATTTTTCTCCAACAAACAAGAACTCCACTTAATGCAAATTGTTAATTTCTTTTTTCAATCATCTTCAAGCATAAGTGGTGTCCCATCAGCTCTGTTTAGCACAACTTCTTCATTTAACTTTTCGTAACCAATCTTTTTAAAGAGTGTGAAATTAAAGCAACTTCATTGTTTGGCTTCATTTCTCAAGAAATCAATAATATCACTCAAGTTATAAGCATTAGCAAAGATATTAAGAAATATAACTTTTTATATGACTTTAAACGATTAATTTTAGTTATATTGGATTAACATTGATAATAATTACTGGGAATTAAGTGTAAATATAAATACTCAAGGGACCTACATGAGATATTTATACTAATTTGTAATATACATACATAGTGAGGACTATATAGGATAACAATATAATTTTACCAATAACATAGCATCAAAGCTCTAATTTCTCTTTTTTCCTCCCTTGTATTGGTTCAACTCTCATTGCCAGCATAGTTCGTAATCTCCACCAGCCACCAACACTTCGAGATTCAACCATCTGATAGGAATTAGTTCGAGGCCCTAAGCCTTTCAGTCTCCTCCAAATAGCACCATCCACGTAGCACTGAAATCTAGAACCCTCCTTCCTAACCTTCAAGCACCTTAGCTGCATCAACTTTCATTTTCTCTAACATGCTTTTGACATTCATTGCGAAATACATAAGCAAACACCTCTTCAAATTTATCCTCAAAATATCATCAAATAAGAACAAACTTGTTGTTGGCAACCTATGAGTTCCACTATTAAAATTAGTTGATATTATGTTAATATTCCCATGTGACCTAGGTCCAAGGTTTAAAATTTCGACCCGAATCGATGTTTCAGTTCGCGATCGGAATGAAACAGTTTCGGTATCGTATCGGAGCGTATAGATAAATTTCGATAATTTTTTAATATAAAATATATAAATTAAAAATGAAAATATTAATTTCAATTAAATAGGATTAAAAAATAAATTATTATTTATAATATATAAATTAATAAAATAAATTTTAATTAATTTTATTAACCTATAGTTAAACTATAGTTTGGAAAGTTAATTTTTTTTTCCCTTCGTCTACATCGCGTGGTCGCCGAGCGCGCGCCAGCAACAGCCCGGCAGCGGTCCATCTGACGCCCTCGTGAGGCCCGCGGTGGCGCCAGCGGCGACCTCTGACCTCAGGGCCACGGCCACGGCAACCGCAGTTGCTCGTCTTGCCTCAGCCGTCGCCGTCTCGTCGTCTCGCGGTCTCGCGAGTCAAATGGATCGGTATTTCAAAGCGATCGTTCACCCAGCTACATCTTTAGACCATTCCCTTCTCAATAACAATGAAACCTATATTATAAACGACAACAAGTTGATTGATTTCTAAAGGGATCGAGTCAATAGATGGTCTTTCTAAAATTATATCATTAAGAGCTTCATCTAAGATGCTCGTGGAGGATTCATCTAAGATGCTTCATCCTTAAATTGCATCAGCCAACATGAGTAAATAAGAAAGGAAAGGAAAAAAAGAAGCATGAAAGGACGATACTGACATGGCACAACCTAGTAGAAAACATGCATTCAAGCCATAGTTTGAAATTGCATCATTAAACAATATTTTAAACCTTGGGTATACTAATTGGTGCAAGTAGCACATATAATAACTTAATATCATGATATTATACTCCACTCCTAGAATTATGTCATTAAAGAAAGTCAATATATTGTTTTGATTGTTTGAAAGGTATTCTAGAAAAAAGACAAAAGGTTGCGATTAAAGATATATACATGCAATAAGTTACCAAAGAAATTAGCCAAACAAAGTGGAGACAATTACCATAAGAAGGCACACTGTGCAATTAACCTCACCTGGATATTAATCCCCAATAGTGCAAAAAAAAAGTCAATTGTACTGTTAGTACAAGGGAAAAGTTGTGAAACCTGGCTAGTTGTTAAAAGAGGCTGTCCTTCAAGCCTCTTCAATTTGTATTTGAAAATTGTAAAACCCCGGACCCCTTTCTCAGCCCAATATTTCACCACCTGTTGAAAACAAAATAGCAGAACAAACAATATGAGAGTCAGACCACAAGCATAATGAGCCAGTCAGAAGAAAAATAGGAACAATTTTGGCGATAGTTTCTAAATTTCTATTTGATAAAGAAACAAAAGATAATGATAATATGAAAAATACAATCAATTGATTTTTGTTTGCAACAGTTCCAACTTACATATTTACTATGAGTGATGGTATGTTCCAAAATACAACAGCAACAAGCTGCAGAATTCAACTAGGGTTGGCTGATTCATTTTAGTCCTCCATTGGCATCTAAATAAAGCTACAGCACTATTTGCTAGTAATCAATTTCTTCAAATTCAAGTTTGATATAAAGATTATTTTTTTAGAATCCCTCTGCCCCTTGTATTTCCTTACTCTAATTAATTCAACTTGTTTAAACATAAAAACTATAATTCATCACTTTTCTGAACATGCTTTTAACATCTTAACTATTTTCTTGCATTTAATTATTAATCAAAGCTTTCACTAATTGGTCTGACATGATACTATAAATTTATTCACAACTTTCTTTAAACACAGACGCTCTGCTTGTCATTCACACCTGAGATGCAGCAATTTTTTGTATATGATGTTTTTTTATTGTCCAGCACGAACTAAAATAGGCCAGCACTAAAATTCTATAAGATAAGATTAATAAAACCTATCCTATTAAATTTTTCTTACACCATAAGAGACACATGGTGAACAAGTCCCAAAAACTCATCTTCATTTTAATCAAAACAAATCCTCTTCAATATATTTTTGTTGAATTATATATCAAACATATTTAAGTCATCATAGAAATATTTTATCCATCTTAACTATTTTTCACTAATCATTTAAAATATATTTCATACATTCAATGTTAGTTCTACTTAACTCCTCTAGTTTCTAAAATTTCTATGCATAATTTAAGTTACAACTTTACCGTAATTACAGATTAAATAACAAGAGACAAAATCTAATAGAGTAATTTAATATGGTGCAAAAGAGAAGAAAAAAAGAAAAAATATATATGGACAGAGAATAGATCTTTGATGCAAACCTACATCTACAATTACAGGAGAACAACTCATTACACTTCTAATTGTCGCAACACCGGTAACTATATTGTCTTAAATTTTTCTTTTTTGCATTGTAATTCTTAGAGTTTTCCCTTCTTTAAAACTTAACATAATAATAGTGGAAGGACTCCTCATAAGCATTGCCCAAGTCAATATTTTAAGTGCATACCTCTCTTATTTTTATCTATATTTCTAATTTAGTAAATATATAACATAATTTATCTTAAAGGGGAGCCTTGGCGCAACAGTAAAGTTGTTACCTTGTGATCTAGAGGTCACGGGTTCGAATCTTGAAAACAATCTCTTGCAAAGCAAGGTAAGATGGCGTACAATGGATCCTTCCCCAGGACCCCGTATGGCCGGAAGCTTTGTGCACCGAGCTACTCTTTTATAACATAATTTATCTTATGAACATAAAACAAGTTCAGCTTTCAAAAATTTCAATTTATTTTATATGATTTTTCACAAATTTGAATATTTTCAGGCTGTAAATTGATGCTATTGCTGAATAACACCAAGAAGGGCAAATATCGCAAGAGGGTCCCCTACTACCTGTGTCAAGGCCAGTTGTTGCCAATCACAGACTATGCAAACACATGTTGAGATCACAAAGAGATGCAATGAAGCAACCACAAACAGAGAGATGGCACTCAAAAAGGAGGCATTGTGCAGAATGTCCACACACATTAAAAAAAAAAAATAGTACTTACTCTTCTTGCAAAGAAGAGATTGTAGTCTATAATGATCACATACGACCAATTGGGGGGTGGGAGGTGGGGGTGTGGTCACTTCGTAAGCTAGCTATAAGGCAATATGCATCCATATGACTCTGTTTGATGCCAAGTGTTGCCGAAAGTAACACTCAAACTCGTGCTTAAACAACTCACGAAGGGTCATTGTGCTAGAAGATGAACTCGTGAGCCAAAGGAGATGTGTCCAAGGTTTCAGATCTTGGCCCTTGCCAGAGTTACAATCTCTGACCGGATAACATACTATATCATGTCAATATAGCTACAACACTAATTTAATTAAATTATTAATAATAAGATAATTAATTTTATTTAATATAAATTGTATCTTTTAACAACCTTTTTATTATAATTAAATTGTTTATTTAATAGTCAATATGATGCTTATGCATGTTTGTTTTTATATTTTTATTAATTTAATCTCCCCGTTTCTGAGTTTCAATTTTTTAGTTTTAGTCCCTTGAAAATTGTATACTTTTTTCAATGCATTTAATTTACACAAATAATCTATTCAACTTTTCTAGGTATAATAATGGAAGAAAAATGAGAAAATTAAATCTTCTGTAGTGGCCTATAAACTGGGGCATATTTTGCTCCAGATTCTGCAAAGCAATTACAAATTTGAAGCCCAAGAGGCATTTATTATTAGGGATGTAATTGTGTTGACGTGAACACATATTCTTATAGCTTTTGCAATTATGTTTGAAATTTGTTCATGAGCATTTGATGTAAACTTTGAGCATCAAATATCACTTTGCTCTTTTATTGTATTTGATAAAACCAAAATTAAACCCTTGAATGAAAAAAATAATTTAAAATTCAATCATTTAATTTTAAATTGGTTTCATTTCTTCCAGATAACAACAATTATTAGAGTGGACAAAGAAAAAAAGACCCACTATTTTTATATTCTAAAATATAAAATATTATATTTTAGATTTAAATTGGATTTAAATTTTGTAGCTTATTTTATAAATATAAAATATCTAAAAAAAGGAATACAAATCTCGATTCATATTAAACTCATCTAAATTTGAAAACATTGGACCAGAGATTTTTTTTAAAAAAAACCAAATTCAAGTTTGAAAATTTTTTATCCATTCAAGTTGAATTGGAGAGAGTTTGTTTGGCAAAAAAATAACACACTTATCACATAATGTATCTTTAATGATTTTTTAATGAAATAAAAAAATCATGAAAAAATGAGTTATTTTTTTAACTCAATCAACTAATTTTCATTTAATTAAAGCACTATATCGTACTCTAGTTGTTCCTCAACACTCAAACTGAAGCTAAGAGAAGATGCAAAGGTTAAGAAGCTCGACATGATCTCATCGAATCCTTGTTTTCTTGTGGTTTACTTGCACAATATCTTGGTCTCTTCTGATATCACAAAATTTAGAACACAAAAAAAATCTTCTCCAATGTAAGATACTGAATTTTGTCCAATTTAAATTTCTACATTTTAAATTATTTTTTAAAAATATTTAGATGACCAATTAAGCTAAATCAAACAATTATTTTGACTTTTCGAGTCCAATGAAAGTGGATCTAGGGTTAGGTGAAGTCCATCAAGTAGACATGGTGATTAGGATAAGGTAGGTTCAAAACCAGATTGATTTATTTTGAGTAGCTTAAACTTAAACTAAGTTTAAATAATAATAGTACGGTTCAATCGTATTAAATCAGACTAGTAATATTTTTGCAAGGTCTGTAATTATTTTTAATTTCTACCTCATTTCTCTCCACATTGTCCTCTCTCCTTCTCCTAATTCCTCTATCTTGCTTGTCGTTCATTGTGCCCCCATTACACGCCCACCATTAGCCAACTATTGCACATCCCTCTTTCTCTCTCAATGACACTACTCTCTTAGTTCTCCTTCTTATGCCTTCTCTTTCTTCCCTTTTCTCCCTTGGCCTCCTTTATCTCCCTCAATCTCTCATCCTCTCTATTTATATCGTGTCCTGCCGCTCTGATGATGTAGTAATTTTTAATGTGCATTGCCGCTTTAGTGCCCTAGCTATCTCACGTATCAATCGATTAGCAAAACAATCACTTTTTCCCATGTGGATCGACACAGCTCTCCACTTCAATTGTTGGATGAGTCAGCTGTCTATGTAAAACCTTAAGGAACAACTTGTAATGCAAATAGTACAACACAATGGGCAGCATCATTAAGAGGCTTTTAACACATAGGAAATCGTGTGAATTGATTGCTTTGATATCATGTAGATAGGAAATTAATACAAGTTATTCAACCCTAAGTAGTACTCTAACTGTGTAAATCATGGTATTACAACTCCACAAACATGACCTTTATATTTACAGTATCAGAAGTAGCTCCTAAATAGTGATCTGAAGGTCATTATTCTTATTTTTCAAATTTGATTGTCACTAAGTGAAACATGCAGGAAAAAAAATGAAGTTTGTTATATCTGAGTATCACTTTAGAGCATGACATGTTTTTACACCTTGCATATGTGGATTGGTGAATACTGGATTCCCATTAGTTTTTAGTAGGATAGTAGAGTTTTATTTTCAAGAGTTTTTAGAATAATTGTAGCTTAAGATTTTACACTAATAAATCAAGGATAATGGTTAAAGTAATTGAGTTTTTTTGGATGAGCATATATATAGATATAATGGCATATGATCAAATGAACTTGGATAAAGTTAATCATTGCTGTATGATTAGAGAATGTGACTAGGTTCTATAATGGAGTTAGTATTTTCTTTTGGTGCTTGTTTTGTCTTGGTATCATGGTGTTGAATTATTGACTTGAATTTGCATATATTTTCTCTAATTTGTATTTTGCACATTAGTATTTGATTTAGTAGTACAGCTACAAGGAGATTGTGGATGGCATCATGACAAATAAAATAGTGTTGTGTGGTTGTTATACATAGCTAATGGACAACTGATGTACATCGTGTTATTAACTATGTTGTGCAGTGCATGAAGGAAATCAAGAGAATGTGTTGCTCAAATAAATATCTGATAGATGAGTGTGGATGGGCATTTGAAGTGATGTGGGTAAGTTTGAACTCGTTGTAGGGTTGGGTGTGGAGTTATGTATTACTTAAGCCAATCTAAAAATCAAACTAAAGCTATGTTAACATGTTTAAGGATGACTGTAGTCAAACTAAACCACACAAAGAACTCAATTTGCTTATTATCTTTTGTGTTTGCCATGTTGTATTTTAGTCATTCTCTTAGACATCCTTGTGACACTATTTTATAAGTGATTATAGTCAAGTTACATTTATATGGTGAAATTGTAGGATCTTTGTTGATTATGTCAATATGATATATGGTATTTGTATATTGTGTATCGGATACCTGAACATTTCATTTTGATGGAAGTTAATAGTTGATGATAGTCATAATTTAGCATTATGGTTGTTTTTAGTTCATACTAATGTAGTAATGGTGTCCCGTTATCAATGACTTAGCATATTTTTTTTTTAGAACAGCAGCATTAGACTTCGAGATCATGCACATGAGAAACACCTGACTGCCTTGGTGATTAATGCAGCATTATGTGATTATGATGATGGGTAAAATCATACCTAATCAGAGCGTACCTCTTTATAGCAATCGTTGACTATCACTCCGAAGTGTGTACCAGGAAAGCAAATTTATGTCCACTTCGTTAATGATTAAACTTTGCATGATTGTTTGAGAACATTATGGACAAAACAACCAAACACTTTATATTTTGAGAAAATGAAAATTCGTATGTGGATATCTTGATCATGCACTCATATTAGTTGGTCAAACTATAGCTAGTGTTTAATGCACTTATAGCATACAGTTGTGAGATTGATACAGGTAGCACATATTCTTTTAGTGCTTACCCCTTCTTAAGGAGTGTTATATTCTTATATTAAATATAGTCGGACTGTAAGCTAGAATTTGATGATAAAATTCTATTGCCGAGGATTTTATTGCTAAATTTCACCTAGTTTAATAATATTCTAGGCATGAACTTGTTATCTACTAACAATAGCAATGTGGAGCAAAATTCAGTGGTGCAATCGAGACAGAATTCCTAGCAATCACTCAAGGTATGTGTTAATCATTTTAGTTAAAGATCCTCTTAGAAAACTTGAAGATCAAGTGGGACGATCTAATGAGATTTTATTATGATAATAAATCTGCAATTAACACAGCCCAGAATTCAATACAGCATGGCCAAACAAAGGACATTGAAATTGACAGATATTTCATCAAGTTAACACACTGTTTCAAAGTACCGTATTTAAGTTCGAAATTACAAACATTTATTTGCCATCATGAGGGGAGTGTAGAAAATATGATTTCATAAAAAATTTATAAACGTGTGTTTAGTTTTTTGTTAGATAAATCTGGTTAGAAAAGTGTGTTAAACTTTTTAAGATTTTATTAGAAAATTTTATCATTTTATGAAAAATAAATGGAGCTATCAATTTATAAAATTGGATTAAGCTCTCATATATTAAATGAGTTTTAGAGTTAATACAATTTCCAATTCTGACAATTAAAAGTATTACTTCACTCAAATGTGAGTTACAAAGAGCTTCCAATGCGCACTTTAGACCACAGGCAACACTACATGTGAAACATGATTGCATGCAAGTGAATCAACTGGTATTAGTACCACTACAACTAGAAGGCTATCTAGGAGTGCAAGGACGGCATGCAAGCCACGTAAACCATTATCTTTTCGCTTTAGGTAACTAAATTTTTTAAAGGAAAAGATGTTTTACCTAATAAACATAAGGATCAAATTTAAATTTTCTAAATTATGGGTTTTTTATAATTTCCTTTATTAAAAATAAGGATATAGAATTATAGTTTTCATAACAGCAAAGAAACTATTAATATAATTAATGTATATGCATTTCAAGTAAAATTAGATGAAGACATCAATGATTTTGAAAAGAACTAGATGAGGTTGTACAAAAAAATAGGGCAAATAAGATGATTTTAATAGAAGATCTACAATGGCAAGTAAGAATAAAAAATGAAGAATATGATAGAGTGGATGGGGTTATGATTTTGGAACAAGAAATGAAAGAGAAAAAATAATATTGGATTTCATTATAGCATATGAACTTATAATATCTAATATATTTTTCAAGGAAAGTGAAGAACATCTAGTTACTTTTAAAAGTGAGAATAATTAGTGACAAATTGACTTATGATTAGGAAAAGGGATAGAAAAATTGTAAAAATTGCAACATAATTTATGAAGAATACTTAGACACCCAACATAAATTAGTGGTCTTAAGTACGAACTTCAAGCATAATATCAACGGAAGAAAAATATATAGGACTCCTATAATCAAATGGTAGATGTTAAAGAATGGGAAATAAAGTATATAAAAGCATAAGTATTAGAAGAAATACATAACGACTCAAATACAACATGAGATAAAATGACATCAAATTTAAGAATAATGGCTAAGGGCATACTCAGTAAGCCAAGAGGACGAGCACCATTAACTAAAGAATTTTGATCGAATGAGAAAGTATAAAGGAAATTGAAAAAAAAAAAAAAGAATAGCTTATAAACCAGTGTACACTTGTAAGAACGATAAGAATGGAAAAAAATTTAAGAAGTATGCAATGTCCAAGAAAGGAACGAGTGAAAATAAGAATAAAAGTATTTTATCGATAACTTGATACAAAACAAAGGAAAAGAGAAATCTATTGAAGAGTTAAAGCAAGAAAGAGGACAACAAAGGATCTTACCCAAACAAAATGCATTAAAAATGAATTCAATAGGGTACTAGCGAAGGATAAGGAAATAAAGGAGCGATGAAAGAGGTATTTTCATAACTTTTTAATGAAGGATTAGACGATAAACCTAGCTTAAGAAATTTAATTAATTGGGAGGTGCACAATAATTTAAAATTTTATCAGAGAATTCAAATTTCAGAAGTAAAACGGGTACCCTATTTTCATAACATTCTTTATAGAGTTGAATGTTGGACTATAAAGAGAGCATAAAAACATATTATGAGAGTCGCAAAGATGAGAATATTTTAGTGAATATGCAAACATACGAGGACAAACATGATAGAAAATGAAAACATTAAAAAAAAATCGAGATTGCACCTATTAAAAAAAAATTTCAAAAAACACGTTTAAGATGCTATAAATATGTACTTAGGCAATTAATAAATATCTCAATTAGGTTATGTGAAATTATAACAAATGCACACATTAATCAAAGAAGAGAAAGACCAAAGAAGACTTAGTTCACAATGATAAAAAAACACAGGATTCATTTAAATATAAATGAAAATATAGTAAAAGATTGAACCCAATGGCGTAGGAGAATCTATATAATCTAATCCATTTAATGGGATAAAGGTTTGGTTATTATTGTTGTAAAAATATCAAGACCTACAAAGAAAGTGCCTAGTCACACGAATAAATGGCCAACAAGGTGGATGTTAATAGAATTATTATGATGACAAATAAATTCTAATTCACACGCTAGGATCCGAAGTCATAAGGGTCATGACAATTTAAAAGATTAAAACATATTATATGATGACTAAAACCATAGTTAAAATATTTCATCAAACGATGCAAGACAACTTTTCGGAACACGTTACAAGTAAAATAATAGATAAAATATTTCACGCATAAAGTGCAACACAATCTAAACATGAGTCCAAAAAAAGAAAATTCCTTTTCTATATACAAACCTTATATAAGCCATCATATGTGTATACTTTTCCACAATAGCTATTTCGAGATTCATGTCCACGAACAACTCGAACAGGCAAACCAGATTCAAAACTATTCTGTAGAGGGGAAAACATGATATCATGAAACTAATAGAGCATAAATAAAAAAAAACTATTCTACAACGAGGGGAAAACATAATATCATAAACTAATAGTGCATAACAATATATATATATAACTAAGAGTTCGAAAACTTTTGTTTGGCAAGGTCCTAAAATAATTTAAAAAGAGACATGAAAAATACTTGTAGTTAAGCGTTGTCAATTTTCATACGAAATAGAGCTCTAAACTAATTATAAGAATACATAATTCAGGAATCACTTTTTAATTCAAAATAGATTTATCCTATTACTCTAACATAATATGGTTCTCTAAAAAAAAGAATTAAATGAGATGGAGTAAATCACCAAGAGTAATAATCATAGCTTACATATTTTTCATAAGTAGAAGACCAAAAAATATAGCAATGTCCCCCTAGCTCAACTAAATTTAAAAATAGATAAATGTCAACATCAAATACTTAAATTGCAAGATCCTTGCCTATAAATATAAGCTATAAATAATTTTCCCTAAGTATCAATATGGCTATACAGGATAAGATTACATATAATAGACTCAATGGGGTCCGACCCTTCCGCAAGACCCCATTGGTGGGAACTTCATGCACTAGCCTACCCTTCTTTTTTACCAATATAGCTATACAAGTTAAAAAATAGTAAATTACCCTTTAAAATGTCCTACTAAACTCCACTTGATTTCCAAAAGGTAGTTTTACTCAAAGTTTGAAATTAGAGCAAATCAGCTAGATTCCATATGAAAAATGAATAAATGTGTTGACATCAAGAAGTAACTGTCTCAATTTTTTAAGTACATAGCTCCAATTGAGAATGTAGTTGAAAGGCATACTTAAATGTCATGAGAACTATTTAGAAAAATTCATTCAGCATATCTTCATAGTTTACATAAAGTAGCATCAAATAGTGCACTCAGACAAACCTTCAATGCCAAATTACCGCGCTCCAACTTTTGATCTTTGATTTGTTGCTTACTTCCTAGAAGATCATGCCCACCCTGACCCGTATACAGAATTTCATCTGCATTATCAGTGTCATCCTCATACATTCCTGACAACACTATGCACACAGCGAGTGGAAAAGTGACACCCTTATATTCTTCCTGCCAAATAGGAAAGAATAAATAATAAAGTTATGCCGAGTATTCTGTAACACCAAAACATAGCAGAAATTTTGGAACTCCAATATCTTGAAAGACAGAGACAGGCATACAATATCTAAGCATATCCATTATACAATGCCATATATATCACAGATCAAATATCAATTCTAGAAAAAATAACTGAAAACTGCATAAAAAATGATTAATCCCATTGTTCATAGTTTATCATAAAGGAAAATATAAATTTATGTATATTTAAACTATTTAACGACATCTATACAACTTTTGTTGAGTTCTAAACTGCAGAGAGAATTGTAATAAGACAATAAAATTTGTTTATAAAATTATGTTAAAGAAGTTAACAAAGTTTCAAAAAAGAAAAAGGAGTTTCACAAAATAGAAATAATACTAGATAATATGGGGTATTTGAAAAAATATATTTAATAAAATTGCAAGAAAAAAAAGAAGATGCAAGCTAATGAAGGAAAAAATATTTCATGAGTTATAAATTATTATATTCAATAAGATTATGGTCTAGAGTTTAACTAGCCTTCGATTGGTATTAATTGAGTCTAATTTACATTGTTTTTCATTTATGATTTTTCAGGATTTATTTTTTCTCAGATTAAGGCAATGGTGGTGAAGGAAGCAACAACCTTGAGCTCGAACAATTGAAGGTCAATAGGAACAAATTCTTGTAGACCTCATACGTTGAAATAAACAATGATCTATTTAAGGAATTAATAAATCTCAATGGGTGATTATGATTTGAATTTGTTTCTTAAATCTGTAGTGATCCTTAACGAATCAAGGTTATGGGAACTGAGTTGTATATAAATATTGGACAATCAAACTGTGAACTTTAATTTGCAAAGTACTCAATTGTTATGGTATGCTGATCTAGCTTCTGGATTTGTCAAGCAATAAAAGCACAGATATTGCAAGATCAAGATTGGGGAGAGAGAGTGACGAATTAAGGATGGTTTAGGAGAATGCTGGGTTGCTTAAGATCAATAAACTCTTTTTAAGTACTTGTTACACCACAATATCTTGTTTACTTACTGCCTGACATGATTGAATTTTATTGTGACTCATGCTATATATGATTATTTTAAATAATATTCAGTTTTATATGCAATTACCCCTGGTGTATGAATCACTATATTTATATCATGTTGACCAAGTTAACTTTCCGTTAAAAGGATAGGCTTCATGTCAAACAGATAAAAAATCTTTTATATACCATGCTGTGGCCTACACGACAACTAAAACATATCATGTTGACCAAGTTAACTTTCTGTTAAAAGGATAGGCTTCATGTCAAACAGATAAAAAAGCTTTTATACACCATGTTGTGGCCTACATGACAACTAAAACATTGCTACTGCAATGATAATTATGACTACAGCTTATATATTAGATGGTCATATTTACAAAATCATTGAATGGTGCTCGCACATTGTTCTGTGAGACAGTTGTCGATTCTAATGTGTTGGGCATGCACTATCAAAGCTACAATATTAATTGGCAGCCATATCTATGTTAGAGGAGAGATATAATATTATTCCTCAAATCTATGATGGGAAAGGGTGAGAAAATTCAACTTTGTCACAATGTACCCTTAATTGGTTGGCATGGCAGTAGACTATATGGATAGGAATAGTTCTGATCACTAGTAGTAATACAATTTATTCAGATATATCTAGAACATGCCTGCATTCACAATTGCCATTGTCCTAGAATTTTCTCATACTCCTCTTCATTTGCCTACTTTCAGACAAAATTTATTGCTTATGCTAATTTCTCAAAGATTCCTTAAACTACAATGTAGAGATATATGGTTTAGTTTGTTTTGCAGCTGTCAGTTAATTAGTAGCTGTAAGAGTAAGTTTTGTCATCATGGTCATAAGTTTTTGAATGTTCATAAAATGATTGACAAAATAAAATTTATTTAAATATAGATGATGATATAGCAAGACATAGAGTCAAATGACGTAGAAAGATCCACATAGTCGACTCCACCTAGTGGGATAAAGCTTGGTTGTTGTTGTTGTTATTGTATGGAATGATTGACAATGAGGCAAAACATAAAATTTGCAGTGCTTAATGATATTGCCAAAAATCTATGAGGTTACAATTGCTTTGATGTCCAATTAAGGTCAACTAGAACTGATTTTACAAGTTATACTAGTACCCAATCTTCATGCATAGACTAGACAAAAAGACAATATATAATCCAGTTTTAAAAAATTTGTCGACGCCAAAAAATTGTGTATCTCCAACCAAAATTGGACCAATTCTCAGTTGCATAAAAAATCTAGTTTATGTCTAATTTAAGTAAACGAAAGAATCTACAAAATGATGAGGAAGTGATCCCTTAATCAAAGCAATGTCTTAAGAAGTAGCCTAGAATCCAAGACAGATACATATGCCATCGCTTACGTGTATATAACAAAGAACTGCATAGCATGTATAGGTGGTCCCCATATGTGATTCACATCCTCATACAGTACCAGACAATCTGTGACCGCAGCAGTGTTATATGCCACCCAAATATACTTGTACCCAAAAAAACTAGATTTTATGGTACATCCAAAACTGCTTACTTTGAACCAAATCAATAAGTCATTATTATTTCTTATTCTAATCACTTTTTAAATAGCATTCACAAAGGATGTTTTTTTTTTCAAAATCGGAGAATTTGTTCACTTTTATAATCTAAGTTTTTGAGTGTGATAGCTTGTAATTGTTAATTTGAACACTTACAATGCATGAGTTAAATTACATATATGCTAGTTTTATGATATGTTCCACATTGTCAACAATATAGATTGTTATATATTATGAACTTAACATTTTATTGTTGCACATATTTTATGTGGAAAATTTGATTGGATATTGTTGATAATTAAGTTTAGAAGGGTTAAAACAGGACAATCAATGTGCAAAACAAGTGAGGCAAGGCACAAAATTCCACAAGCAAAAAAGTTGTGTTCCTATCTGTGCCACAACACGGATGAGGTGAGGTGACCCTAATTGAGGAAATCTTTAGTAGGTCTCCTTAAACAGTCAAATTGTCATCCTTAGTAGCAAACAGGTTAATTTGATTGAAACTAATGTGACAATTGTAAAACTTAGACTTTTATTAAGTGATCTCAAGCGCAGCACAACTCAAGGTTAACCTATACTTGCATAGAAATTTGTGAAGAGTAACTTGGCTGAAATGCATCATAAAAATTCAATGATGAATATGTTTCCAAATAAGATTACAATTTGCAGAACAATTTTATTTAATTTTTTCAAAAGAATGACTTAACTTAAATCTTAAAAAATTAACATTTTTGTTGCTCATTCTCACAGTCATTGTTGCCAAAATCAATCAACACGTAAATAGATCACCCGGTTGCAACAAAAGCCAATCATTGTGAAAAAATCAACGATACCACAAACATTGATTTTAAAATTTTTGAAACCACATGTACTCCGCTTGTGTAAATTCATATACCTTTTTCTCTCCAAAGTGGTGCGCTTCTTACTCCGAGTTAACTTATAAATGGTATATCATCTTCTAATAATAATGGGCAAGTTCATCATGACCTCTTTCCTTAAATGCCTGATACTCTTCCTTACTAGTGGCAGGTTATACCTTCCTTATCCATCAATTATAAATCATGTCATTCTTTATCTCCATAGTCAACTCAAGTTTCTTTTATAGTACGACAATAACAATCAAGTCTTTATCTCATTAAGTAGAGTCGGCAACATAAATTCTCCTACAACATTAGGCTCATCTCCTACTATATTCTCATTTATATTTAAGTGAATTTTATACCATTTTATAGCTGCTAACAAATTCTTCTTTAGTCTCTATCTTCCTCAATTAATATGGGTAATTGTTATGATTTTATATCACCTAAATGGGCATTTATTTGTCACCTAAATACATCTCCATACCATCTTAAATATGCCCCTCAGATTTTTCCCTCAACAAATACAATGTCAAGTTTCTCTCTAATGTTCTCATTTCTTATTAGTCCATCTATTCATCATTGTATGTGTATACACCCACCTTAACATCCTCATTTCTAGAACTCTCATTTATTGCTCGTGTGCTCCCTTCATAACCCAACAATCAACTTTATATAATGTAAAATACCGGAGAAAAAAAAAAATATTATTCCTCGGTAATTGATAAAATATCCTATGGAATTTTACAGGAATTTTTAGAAATTTTTCTGGATTTAAACGGAGGTCTTATGGACATTTCATGGGGATAAAGCAAACAGGCTTTTGTGAAGCCTGTTTATATTGAGGAATTACAAAGGGATTAAGGGGTGCGTTTATTTCCGCCGATCCTTTTCCGTTTCTCGTCGACTCCTTTCCCCGACTTCTCTTCTTCCTCTTCTCCTCCCCGATCGCGACAAGCCTTTTCGCCGCGGGTGATCTCCGCCTCCACGCCGCGCCGCTCGCCGCGCTGCTCCAAATCGCCACTGCCGCTTCACTCGCCGCCGCTTCACTCACCGCCGCCATCCGATCGAGACTCGCTCCGTCGCTTATTTGCTGTCGGGCGATGAGTCTCCGGCCACCACGGACAGTCTCGACGGTCGACTTCCCTCGAGTTCCCTAGATCTAGCGGCGATCATCGCCAACTCAGATCGACGCCGGTGACTTGTGCTCGTCTCGTCGGTGTTCGACCAAACAAGCATCCCGAGCGCTTTGCCCTAGTTGTGCCGTCGGATTTCCTTACCGTGCTCTGCCGATCCTGATGACAGCGAGCGCCAACAGCCTCCCACTTCCATCGATCAACATCGCTTGCCTCCCGATCATCGATATCCTCTTCTGATCGCTCCGGCCATCGTACCGACAGGTGGTTTCTCGTTCGTGCGCCGCTACAGTCGCGGACGGAACAACATTGACCCTCTGCATCATCGCCAGTTTCGGCTGCACTAGGACAGGCTACGATTCCGTTGTTTCTTTCGGCATCGTGGACATCCCCTTGGTACCTGGCTTTGCCACGGCAGTAGGATGTTGTTTCAGAATTTCTATGGACAGTTGAAGCAATATTTGGTAAGTTCAGATTTGAGGGGGGAGGGTGCTGATTCAGCTCGATTTGGTTTCGATCCACAGTGGGTGATGGAATGAGGATAGGAGTGAATCAAGAAGTTGGGTGTTTCGATAATGGGTTCGTCTTCCAGATAAGTTGAGGGAGATTGAATCAACTAAAGGTATGTGTAGTTATGATTTTCTTGTTGATCTAATTTATTTCAGTAGTTGTTGATTTGGAGTTGTAGAGCAGATTATTATTTTGTATCATGAAGAAGTTGTGGCCAGAGGTTTTGATCCATTCCTACGTTCTTGGGTGTGCGGGTGATCAAGTATGGATTGCGGTTGAATCAATCTAATCACAATAGATTTGATACTCAAACGGTGGATCAAGAAGCTCTTATCCTGGATTTGGAACTAGGTAAATGTTATGAATTGTTACTTTTACTGTAGATTGAGATGTTATTTAGTTAGCTCGATTAGCTATGATTAAATGGATAGTTTAGTAGTGTGATTAAGAGCTAATGGAAGAAACGATTTAGTTAGTTGATCGAGATATAAAATTGATGCAGGATTAGGATTTGATCCTAATATTAGAATTGACACTATGATTGGATCGTATATGTTTCGTTTGCAGGATGATGATTTCAGGACCTTGATTCAAGATAGGGTCATGGACGCAAAGACAATCAACACGAGCTACGTATCAGGTAGGTAATTTTCTACCGGTCGGGTAGATGTAATAATTTCCAGATTTAGATATAGATATGAACATGTTAGGTGTTCATATTACCTTGATCATGCTTTGTTTATCGTTTGCTTGACCTTACCTTTGATATATATATATGTGTGCTCGATTATTGATAACACATGTTCCCTAGCATGATCTAGAAGTTACAGATGTAAGTAGGTCTAACTGTTTAGTAGGGTGTAGATGTTCGAGTACAGAGGATGACCTAAATTACAAATTTGGTAAAAAGGTCCTCTCAGAGATAAGTATGACCCTAAATGTAGGACTCATTCCATACTCAGATGTTGACCTTTATTTACCAACCACGGTTGTGTAAATGGTCAGTGAGTCGTGGATAAGGTCGCTACTTTGACCGATGGTCCTAGCATTCCGATTAGATGAGTGACTCTCTACAGTGATGTAGAGTGTACGATCGATTGGGTGTGACTCTCACCGACAGAGAGTCTAGGGTAGATGTTACAGAGGTGAGACAAGACTTCATTTCATTCAGATGCATCACCGACGACATCGCCCCTCGGGAGAGAGAGTCGCCAATATCCCGCCTCCCAGTTACTTCCAGAGGAGAATCAGTGCGAGGACATAGCATTTGTTGTGCCGCACTCTACCATTATCGACGGTAGTTGGAGTCAAGGCAGCGTCTGTCTGGTCGCGTGGTACTCACCACTCATTAGTAGTGTTAGTCGAGCGACCAGCAGGACCCTTCGTCACAGTGAGCTACTTACGCCATATGCTCGATCATACTACCCAACCTCGGCCACCGAGAGTGGTGGCGGCCGGAGTCGGGATAGTTGTCATGTCGTGCTACCTAGGCCACACCGGGTCGTGGTAGCGAGTAGGGAAAGGTGTACGACCATGACCGTCAGATTATATATATATATATACCTACCGTATATACATATATACATGGATGATAGTGATTAGTATACATACGGATACATACATATGTATACTCACTTTGATGATGCATTTGTATGTACTATGCATATTGCATTTGTTTACA
Source organism: Wurfbainia villosa (assembly GCA_025175895.1). Lineage (NCBI taxonomy): Eukaryota > Viridiplantae > Streptophyta > Magnoliopsida > Zingiberales > Zingiberaceae > Wurfbainia > Wurfbainia villosa. Next base: position 43,057,672 of record CM046006.1, read on the forward strand.
TATTCATACATCTATTACATATTCCCTGTATGATAAGTAGGTTGATATTGGTATACCTATCGGATATTTACAATGATACCCTTGACTCGAGTTAGGATATTGTGTTAGTACTATACATTTATACCCTATGATGTGATGATATGTCCAGTGCCATCGATAGGGTAGTAACGCTGTGTATGCCAAGATCGTGGTTGTTCGATTTATTTAGTGTATGCATGCATATATACCTTTTATCTTGATGTATACCCGTTGTTCGAGTAGATTTAGATTGAATGTTGACATGTAATATTGATGTATATATATTTACATGTTATCTCCGACATGAGTTTTACTCACCACCTCCGACTCGGTTTTTCTCGCCTGTGTAATGTGTAGAAGTCTTCGACGACACTGAGTCATACGGCGATCCATCCCATCTCCACATTTTGAGTCTCCCGAGGATTTATGATTTGTGTCTGTGTTATGGATTTTGTTCTATGTATGGACTTTGTCATGATATTGTGGACTTTATTTGGTGTCGATGTTTTATGTACGTTTTAGTACTATGGTCTTGTCAGGGGGGTGTACACCCGTATGTTTTGGTATATTTTGTTGTGGGTATGCGTTTATGTTTCCGCTGTGTGTTTGATATACTTATATCTGTTTATTATGTTTTTGTTGTGGGCCTACGGGCCTTGTATTAACCCGAAATGTTGCCACGTACAGGGGAGATGCCGTCCGTTTGATTTTCGGCTCGGCATGCTCCCGGGGGCGTGACATATAACATAGTAGGCCTAACTATCATTTTGTAAAACTTTCTTTTAAGTGTTAGAAGTCCCTTATGATCACAAAAAACATCTAATATCTTCCTTCATTTCAACCATCTTATTTGCATCCTATGTAAAACATCTCTAACAACCCCCATCCTCTTACAAAAATGATGCTAGATACTTAAAACTTTTAGTTACAGGTAATTCGTCATCTTCTATCTTTAAAATTATCACACTATGTTACTACTATTAAATCTAAATTTCATACATTCTATCTATACTTTACTAAGTCTAAAGTATTTACCTTCCAATATCCCTTGCCAAGATTCAAACTTTAGCATTTCCTTATTTGTGTCACATCAACCAAACTAAGATCATCGGCAAACAACATGCACCATAACGTTGTCATGTCTTAGATATATCCAATGATTTAATTCATAACTATTGTAAAAAGATATGGACTAGGAGTTGATCCTTAATGTAATCTTATTTTTGAAATGCTTCAGTTAATTTGCTTCGAGTACTCTTGTCATTACATCATCATACATATTTTTAATTATTTTAATATACTCTACACCAACATGTTTCTTTTTTAAAATTATCTACATAATTTCTCTCAAGACTTTGTAATAAGTATTTTCTCAATACTTTTCAATCAGTTATCTGAAAAAAAAAACTATAGTTTCTATCAAAGTTTAAAATTTCAACCCATATTAAGGTTTTAGTCCACGATTGGAACGATACGGTTTCGATATCGTATCGTGTCATATCGATAAATTTTGATAATTTTTAAATATAAAATATATAAATGAAAATGAAAATTTTAACTTACATATTAAAAATAACAAAAATGATTACAAAAAGAAAAAAAATAGCAATACATTAATTATAATAGTAAAATTAATTTAATTAATTTTGATTAAAAAGGATTAAAAAATAAAAATAATAATAATAAAATTATTATTCATAATATATAAATTAATAAAATAAATTTTAAAATAATTTATAAAGTATTCTTAGATTAATAGGATAATTTTATTAAATTTTAATTGATTTTATTTATTTTTATCCGAACTATAATTTGAGTTGATTAAAATTATTAACCTATCCTTTTCATTAAATTTATTGGGCATGCCCACCACAATCCACACGTCGTCACCAACAAACTATGCGGGGAGGCAGAGGCCACCCACAATCGTCGCGGCCCCGTGTGAGGTTGCCACCATCGCTGCTCGCGAGGCCTCCTGCGCGATCGCCACGACTATGCGACGCCACGACATAAATTTCACACGAAATTGCCCAACCGCACCGCTTCGCGAGGCCACCCTGGCCGCGCAGCTTGCTCAAGGCCTCTGCACCGCTGCGAGGCCACCATGCCTAGGTGAAGCCATCGATATTGTTTGTACCGATGTCGGACGACAAGCAGAACGATAAAGTCTGCCCGTATCACTCAATATGAATCGAGATTTAAAACCATGGTTTCTATCGTCGACCTTTTGATAATGCAACCAAATTGAGTTTCGATTATCATGATCTCCTTAATTTTTTCTCTCACTCTTTCCCTATGTTTCATTGTATGACTCATTAAATTAATGTTCCTATAATTCACACAATTTTGTACAACTCCTATTTTTTATATAGGGGAATAAAGTACTTATCCTCCACTAATCAGACATTTTCTTCATTTTCAATATCAAGTTGAATAACTTCATATCATTCAATACCTTACTTCTCTAGACACTTTCATAGCTCTCTATTGGAATATCATCCAGTCTAAACGTTTTTCTATTTTCATCGCTTATCTACTTCTTAAATTTGAATTATCTATAAAAATTGAAATTTTCATACTCCTCTGACCTGCTAAATTTTCTAAGCTAAGTTGATCGCATAAACCATTATTAAAAAGTCAATAAAAATGTCATTCTTAAAACATCATTCCACCACCCAAATTCTTTATTCGGTGGTGTCCATCCTCTTGACTCACCAAGTGCACTCTTGGCTTATAAATCACGCACATTTTCCTTCTATTGATAGTATGCTTAAGTTATGTATCTAACATCACTAACCGATTAGATGGTTAAATTTTTTTTCATGAATGATCTTGCAATCTTTATAATTTTGATATCATTCTTCCTATCAATTTGTGCCTTGTTCCCATTTTTAAAATTAACTAGGTGTTTTTCTCTCTTCTTAAAAAAAGTACTCGATATTATAAGTTCATATGCTATCGCAAAATTCAATATAGTTTTTTGCTTCTTCATTTTTTGTTTCAAAACCATAGTCCTAGTGCACCTTATCATATTCCTCATTTATTACTTATATATATCCATTTAGATCTCCTCCTATTAAAATCATCTCATTTGTCAAAATTTATGAATTAGTATTTACCAAATGGTACACTTATTTTTCAAAATAAAAATAATTACCATCCTTGCACCTACACAAACTGAAGCATAGAACTGCTCTTGACCACCCAAACCAAATTAAACCACAACACGAAAAGAAAATGCTTGTTCTTTCATTAAGCATTTTCGTCCAAAAGTATCTAATAGCCAAAAAGGGCTCAAATTCATATCAAATAAGTCTTATTGCACCCATCATTGGTTCTCTAAGTCTATTTATATCATTTTTCATATTTTGAACCAATTAAGATCATCAACTTCTATTAGCCAAAAGTGTTTGACAATCATAAAAACCTCAAATTTATGTCAAATAGGCATCATTGCAGCCTTATCAATCTCCTAAGTTTGTTTATGCCCTTCTTTTCCAAAATTTAAACACTCTAAGATCATCAACTGCTTTTAAACAAAATGGTTTAAGGACCCTAAAAGACATAGATTTATGCTAAATGGGCACTATTGTGCCACTAATAATTCCTTGAAGCTATTTATGATCGTTTATCTGAATTCTGAGCCACAAGGGGTGCAATGGCTCCTATTTGCACGACTTCAAGTTCTTTAAGGTCATTAAACACTTGGACAGAAGTGTTTAATAGTCTTAAATGGCTCTAAATAAGGAAAAGAATTGGATAGACAAATTTAACGAACTACTAGGATTGCAATCGTGTTTATTTGGTACAAACCTGAGAACTTTAAGGTTATCAAGAACTTTTGACCAAAAGCATTTAACAATCCCTATAAGGCCCCAAGAAAAAGGAATATAAGCAGACTAAGAATTGCTAGGGTTACAACAGTGTCATTTGGCACTAATCTAACCTCTTTAGAGTTATTAAGCACTTCCAATCAAAAGTCAAAATTGTTTTATGACTTTAGAGGGTTACAAATTAGGAAAAAAAGAAACCACTGGGGGTTGAAATGGTGCCTATTGGGTATAAAAGAGGCCTTTAGGGTCATCAAGTACTCTTGGTCAAAAGCAAAAGTGCTCCAAATTAAGAAAAAAAAATGCATAGAATAGTATTAGGACTGAATGATGTCTAATTGACATGAATTTGAGCCCTTGAGTCATTAGAAACTTTTAGCCAAAAGTGTTTGATGTCATAGAGAGGTCCAAATCAAAAAAATAAAAAATAAAGACTCAATGAACCATTAGGGATGCAATCATACCCATTTAGCATAAACTTATGTCATTTAAGTTCTTCAAGCACTTTGACCAAGAGTTTTCAAAAGCCTTAAAAGGCTTGAAATCTAAAGAAAAAAAAATATTGAACCAGTAGAGTTTGGCACAAACCCAAACTGTCTAGGGGCATCAAACACTTGGTCAAAAGTCCACGATAAAGGAGCAGACACTTTAGCTTCTTGTCGTAGTTTGGTTTGAGTGAGCAAAGATCTATAGGTGGGCAAAGGACGGAAGAGTATTTACCTTAATTGCTTTTAAAGAAGATTTTCAAGATTCTTTATATATACACCTCATGTTGATTTATTTAATTTTTCACGATAAAGCCTAAGTTGATAAAGAATAAAGCATGTTTATATATTTAATGGAGATAGGTATGCTCAGAACCAAACTAGTAGCAAAACATGAAGAGAGATTAATTACATGAAAGGCACATAAACTAGTAGAGAAATTAAACTACCTTCTAGTCACAAGACCCAACATCGTATTTGGGATTATGATTAGTCATTCTCTAGAGACAATAGGTCATAACGACAATTGAGAGGCAACCCTTAGAATTTTAGGTTACCTTGCAAATGGCCCAAAGACAAGGTATCCTGTTTTAGGATCAAAGCGATCTTCAGATTATAGAGTACATTAATGTTAAATGGGCATATTCTCCCACAAATACAAGATCCACATCATCAAGCTACTCTCTTCATTTGGAGTAGAAAGAAGTAGAATATTGTAGCGAATCTGAGTGCAGAGATGGAATATAAAGCTATAATTTTAGTAACAAATAAGTTCATTTAGATTACACAATTGATGACCAAATAGGGGCATGATTTCACAAAGTTAAAGAAGTTGTACTGTCTCAATTGAACTGTTACACATATAACCTCTAATCCATTATTCTATGAGAAAACAAGATAAAGATTCATCAATATCTATCAGAGAGAGAGTGTGATTCAATGAAATAATCATCTAATTCATTAGCTCTGATCACCAGCTACCAGACTAATACCCAAATCCAAAGTCATAGAATTGAGTGTATAACGTAACGAGTTGAGTTTTTGTAACATAATTGAACTAGCTTAACATACAGTATCATCAACAGAAGGACTTAAATGTAAAAACCACATAATCTTAAGGGCTTGCTACATTGATGAACAATACACATAGAAAGAGGGGATTACCTAGGAAAACAAAACTAATCAATTTTCCTATTATACTGTCTGTGTAGTCAACAACATATACGTCATGCATGGATTTTCCACTAGTCGAGTTTTTCAGTTTACAACTGAACCATCAAGAGTTGTTTAAACAGTGGATGTCCAAATCCAATTGCTTCCATGAGTTAACTTGTCCAAAGGAGTAAGAAGTCCCTATGCATCAAATGGATGCAGCATTGTCTTTTCATTTAGGAAAAACTATCACCAACAATCTTAATCAAATAGAGCATTTAATATTATCTGTGGAACCTTGAATAAAACTAAAGAGGATATTAAAGTAGAGAACTGTAGTAACAAGAAAGCATACGATGGGAAAGGATGACTGTTAGTGCAATTTTGAAAGGTGTATTTCAGCTATAGACTCGAGAATAATAGGTGTGATTCGAAAAAAATGAAGACAAAAAATTTTGTAAGAAGAATATTAGGTTCTAAATCAATTATTACTTCTATGAATCTAAATGCCAAACAGATACTAAGACAAAACTAGTTTTTCTACAGGAGTTATATCACGATTTGTGAGCTACGGTTGCATCAGAAAGTGCTGCAGGGTTTTTGCTTGATGACTTTTGTGGGATTACCACAGAGATGAATTAGCTCAGGAACAGTTGCAAGAGCCTCTTCTATTATATTATACAACCAAAAGCTCAATTATCCATTGCAAAGGATTCCTTCTTTTGAACAGCTTTTTCTCAAACTCACGCTAACACCTAACAGCCTTATAATACGTGTGTAAAACAATGCCCTTGAGTTATAGTGGCCTAGGAGAGACTAGGAGTGCTATCGAGATCTTTTAGACAGGAATTCTTGATTCCATTCCATAGAGGAAATAGAAGAGCAGCTTCGAGAACAAGAACATAGGAATCCAGAATTCATCTACAGGACTTATTCTGTGCATTTGCTTTGCCAATTGTCCAGAGAACAGCTGCCTTCTCTGCCTTTCACTATTTCCCCTAATTTGAACAAGATGACAGGATTACTTGCTCTCATTTACACACGAGGCATGAGTCCACTTGTTCGAAGCTTTCTTCCCATTTGGACAAGGGGATATTCTTAAGAATAAGAGAGAGAGAGAGAGAGAGAGAGAGGTGCACTCTCCTATAAAGCCATTTATTTGAAGGGACAGTCTCCTCTTCGCATTTATCCTACCTATGCAACACTGAGACACAAGATTCACAGTGTCAATAATGATTTGTGCGATGAGATTGCAACACATGTCAAGGAAGATAATCTGGGAGGCATAACAAATTCATTGCACATGCGTATTTTAGGTGAAGCAAAGATCACACAAAAATAGTGAAGTTCAAGATGTTTTGCATCCAATTGCAATGATGAGGAACAGCATAAGGAAGGAATAACAGCTTCCAATGCTTTATTACCAATACCTAAAGGGGGATAAACTAATTAACCTTGGTAGAACTTCTATCAATGCATCTACTATATTAGGTACCATATGACATGAAAGTGATTTGATCAAAGATGATTGGAACCCAATTGCAAGGATGAAGATTACAATAGAGAGGGAATGACAAGACTTCAAGGGCTTTGGTATCACATTTAATGGGGATAAACTATAAAACCTAGCTAGCACATCTACTAATACAACTATTATATTGGATAAATAAATATAGTTTAAAATTTTGCTTAGTGTCAGTCAGCTCATGCAAATCATTGTTGTCAGCAGTGACACAAGACTCTATGTGAAGACGGTGACCAACACAATGAGTTAGACCCTTCATGCAACACTTGCATGACGACAACGACACAGCACAAGGCTTCCCTCAAGGCTCTGCAAAGTATGCACCAGCGGTAAAGTGGCTCAAGCCTTCCATGATCAACCGATAAGGGCTAGGGTTTGGTACTACCTCTTCTCTTCTTCCTCAGCTCTTTGATTCCCTTCTTCTGGTGCCTGTGGCACTGTGCATCGGCAAAACCACCAGCGCATCTCATTCTGACCAGGGATCAAAAATCAACTCAAAATGAGATTTCAAAAGATGTAGACCTATATGCACACGCGCGTGTAAGTTAATTAGTTAATTTAGTTCAGTCTAAAATGATTGCACATGAATACCACCGCCCTATATGATTCCCTTCTAAGTCTACCTACACGACCACATATTCAGCCGAAGCAAAGGCTTTTTTAAAACCATGGTTATAAAAGACTAACCAATGATTACCTGTTTAGCATAAGATATCCCCATGTAGTCAATTCCATTTAGCCAATGGCTATGTATACCAATAACCACCATTTCAGCACGTGAATAGAATTGATGCCCAACATCAATACCTGACATATATAAAGGATCATTCAACATGAACTTGCTAACAAGTGATTATGAATTTTCATTGCCAAAAAAAAAAATGAAATATGATTACAATCAAGTATAAAAAGGCAAAATTACAATATCATACGCTAGACATTCAGTTTGTTGCCTACTAAAGTTTTGGAACCTTTTCGACACCTAGGCCTATATACACCATTCCGTACACTTAGAATTATTATTTTCACTAGTTAAAGATTAGTAGGGTTCTAGTTCAATGAAGTTCCAACTGAGTGGGGTCTAATAAATTCAAAATTATTATGGCAAAGGTTTACACACTTGACTGACAAATTATTTGATTCAAATGCTGTCTTAATCAACTTGAACAACAAAATTATTTAACTAAATTCAAAATACCATGTCATATCAAATAAGAGTTGCAGTATCAAGAGCATGATTTTCCATTGCATCGCAAACTTCATGTGCATATATGACACAAAAAATTTAATAGACGAAGCGAAAACAACACTGCATGAAACCTATCAAAATAAGCTTAATCTTGGAATGGCTAACCTGGAAGATGGCCTATTCTTTTCTCTGGATATAAAACAGATCTATTCTCGATCATCTGCCAAACAAAGTACTCACTTCGGTAAACCAGGCACAAAAAATCACTATAGCATTCATTAGTGATGAGTTAGAATAAGCATATGTACAACAAGTTGAAATCTATGAGCTCTCATTAAATTCTAAAAGTTCACAGAAACTTTAGAAAACTTATCTGATCTTCAAAACTTATACCTGTCTTTGGTATTTTATATCCTAAGCTTCTACTGAATGTATTTTCTATTAATAAGTCACAAGATTCTGGAATTGTTCAATTAGCTTTTATGCTATTTCAGTCTCCATTCAATATTGTAGAACAGGCACAGAAATTGGCGTGGAGCATGAATCTCATGGATTACAACAGCTTGATGTGCCTCCAATGTCCATGGCTTTATTTGCTACACCTACACCCCTCTAGATTCACAGTCAACTTAGTTACCCCTCTCTCCAAAACTTAAAGCAAATCGTTCTCAAATTTTTTTCCCAACCTTCAATCTCTTGAATGTAAATCATGTTAGTATGTTAGTTAGGTAAACATATTACATTTCATTTTCTGCACCATTTGCTTTAGTTCATTTTGGATATATGGGGTATCAATCAAGTAAGCTCTATTTTTTCATTTAAATATTTTGTTGCCTTTATTGATGGGTATGACCAAGAGCTTCTCATTTGATGCTGAAATAAAGAACAATGCATTTCTATCGAGTATTAGCGCTCTCACTCTTTCAAGTCATTTCTATTGAGCCATGCTATTCTTCATCAATCTTCATGCATTCATACACCTTCATACACCTGAGCAAAATGGCATAGTAGAATAAAAGAACTAACATTTTGTCAGTTTGCTCAAACTTTACTCATATATATGCATATTCACTTTCTTTCTAGGATGTCTTGTATTCCCTTCACTATTCACTTTCTTTATAGGATATCTTCTATTCCCTTCACTATTCTCTTTCTAGAAGATATTATATTTTTTTCCACCATAAGTCTTTGGATGCATTTGCTTTATTCATCTAGTGCCTGTGTCCCCTGGCTAGGAAAAATTATTTTCAGGGGCTATCGAGTGCATTTTTTTTAGCTGCGATCACCTTATCATTATTACTCACCTGAGATATTTAAGGCCTTTATATCTCCCATTGTAACCTTTCTTGGGTCGACTACTTTCTTTCCCCTTATACCATTAGTCATTGCAAGTTCTCCCTATTCTTATTCTATTATGTTTTCCACCTTTACATGTGGACCTTCCTCCACCCCTCTGTAATAATTAACCAACCACCCAAAGCACCTTCCTGGCAACTGTACAACCAATGGCCGTGTCTTAGAGACACTCCAGCAGCTCCTTGAGGCTTTCCCTCTCTAATCCCCATTTGCCATCTGTTTTGGATATTTATATTGCTTTTTGTAACTAAATAAATAAATAAATATATATATATATATATATATTCATTTCTCATTCATTTTCTCATTTTATATCTTATGCATTTTTAAAACTCAAATACTTTGCCTTTTTGCACTCTTTATCCCCAGAATCAGTTCCCAAAAATATTTGGAGGCACTTTCATATCAAGGGTGGCAATAGGCTATGATTGGTGGATGCTCTCAACTCTAATGGCACTAGGAAGCTAGATTTTCTTCCTTACTAGAAGTCTAAATGGGTTGTAAATGGGATTTATTTTTGGAAGGGAAGCCTTGGCGCGAGACCTAGAGGTCACAGGTTTGAATCTTGGAAGCAACCTCTAACAAAAAGTAATGTAAGACTACGTACAATGGATCCTTTCTGGGGATCCCGCATGGCGGGGCTTTGTGCACCAGGCTGTCCTTTTTTTTTTTAAGTGTTCACCCAATAATATCATTGATGAGCATAAAGTTCGCTTAATGGAAAATGGGCATACCCAAATTTATAATGTTGACTACCTTGATATATTCTCTCCAATGGCTAAAATTGCAACAATCCACATTTTCTCACTATCGGTTGTCCTTCACTGACCCCTTCACAGGTTAATGTCGAGTATATGGAGCAACTTGTTGGTTATGGGAAGATTGATCTAGTGTGTAAGCTAAAAAAGTCTTTGTGCAGATAAGCAATCTCCAATAACTTCATCTGAGAAATTCAGCTCAAATATAGCATGATTAAGAGTACTGCAAATGACTTAATGTTGTTACATCTCAAAATAAAAATAATCAAACATTATAAAGTGATTAAATCTAGTTTGGAATCGAGTTGGGATCAAATCAGAGTTAAATTGGATAAGTTAGGGTAAACCCAAATTAAATTATTTGAGTTTGGTTCAATTATATTCTTGGTTCACATGGTTCAGTGCGTTTGAAGGTGTTTAAATATTTAAAGCATTTAGAGTTGGGGTTTGTTCCAAGAAGTTGCTTTTTTCTTATGTGTCGACTCCTCATCCTTCCTTTCTGGCGATTTCACCCAGCAATCATCATTGTCCTTGCTGGAATCCAGTGCCATGTTGATTGAAGAAGCACTAGTTGTCTCCATCTCCAATGACAATGCAGCCCTAAATTGACTCCTTTCGCTTCTAGAGTATAATGTGGCACATGAGTTTCAATAATTAGGAAAATTATTTGGTTTAACTCTCTTAGAGGCACAATCATAAGGTAAGCTCTTTATCATGACTTGATTTCATATTATAAAGTTATAGTTAATGATGTTTTGATTTACAACTTGTAAATTTGAGCAGTGCTTATGTATAAGGATTTTTGAGTGTCACTTGAAAAGGTTTTTAATTGAGGTGGGTTTTCCTGCTTAATTCTATTACACATTTTCCTTGTGCATGATTTAAATTAATAAATCATAATTACAAGAGTAATTGAATATGTTGTTTTTAAAGGGGAAAATTTTTATAAGAAAATACTGCATAATAAAACTGAAGTTAAAGATAAATTTATTGGGATAATTAAAAGAATGAAAATTTATTTTAATAATTGATTGTTCTTGTTGTCCGTTATATAATTAAATATTTGTGGGTGAGATACATGGGATGGTCTATTTTTTTTTTAAAAAAAACACTCTACACTCTTACCTTTGATACTTATCTTTTAAACTGTCTGTCCATTTATGATATTCCTACTTCTTTACACTTGATAACACATACTATTCTTGAGGTAATAGAAATCTTAGGATAATGCTTTAAAGAACATGAACCACCTTAAGAACACTTAAAAATTAAGATATAAATAAATTTCAATTAAATTAGTATACCATAGAATGAACTATGTATAGGGTTTCGACTCTGCCCTCCAAAAAGTTGCATAACAATTTGTAGTATATAGCTCCTGCACCGTCCTCTAAAAGAGTTACGTGACTACTTTTTGTTTAAAGATTCGGCTCCATCTGCTGAATAAATTGCGTAACTACTTGTAGTATAGAATTTCATCTCTACCCTCAAAAAGAATTGCATGACTATTTATAATATAGATTTTCAACTCGGCCCTTGAAAAGAGTTTCGTGATTACTTGTAATATTGAACTTTAGCTCTGTCATCCAAAAGAGTTACACTAACATTATGCTAAATTAACAAAACAATGTATGTATTACATTTATTATCAAGCCTCAACTCCATGAGTTTTGAACATTTTACCTGAGATGTCTATCTCATTGGGTGGATTATAGATCATTCTGGTGAGGTGCATCTTTGGTGAATTGGAGGTCGTTCACCCTTATATATACTTACATGGTATATTTCGTATTAAGTAGATTGCAAATCATTCATCCTATATCATATAGGATATATCTTTATCAGATGGTTTATAGGTCATTCGCTAATATATATATATATATATATAGAGAGAGAGAGAGAGAGAGTTGATCTGCTGAGCACCGCCACGCCTGACAGCGCGGTTACGAATCGTGATCCGACGCCTCGACACGCGGAAGGCCGGATTCCAGCCCCGATTCAGCTAGAATCCGACGACGGTCTGACCAAAATCCGACCGGCACCGGAGTCCGACCGATCCCGATCGATTTCCGGTCGAATTGCGGCCGCCAGTGGACGCGCCACTGGCGGCCGTAATCGCGGCCTTTTCCGGCCGCAATCCAACCAAAAATCGGCCGCAATTCAGCCGACACCGGAGTCCGACCGGATCCCGACCGGATTGCAGCCGTTTCCGGCCGCAATCGTGGCCTTTTCTGGCCGCAATCGCAGCCAGAAATGGCACGCCCACTAGCTGGAAACGGCGCCCATCGCGGTGGCCGTAATCGCACTAAACGGCGGCAATCCAACCAAAATCGTCAGATCCCGACTCCTGTCGACCAATCCCACCGCTTCCGCCAGATCCCAACCGATTTTCGACCGGAATCCGATCGGCCGACGGTGAATCGACGGCGACACGGTGAAAATCGCACGTGTGTTCCCCATCAATCGCGATTTTGATCCGACAGCTGAGACGCTGTCGCACACGAGTCGCGCAACATAAGGTGCACAGCAGATCAACGTAGACCCGGCCAAGGTCCGGGTCAGACCCGACTACCGAACCGACCGGGTCAACTGCCGGCTAACCGAGTCAACTGGCTCGACGAGGATCGACCGCCTATTAGGCGGTCCGGTCATGGTTTTTTAAAAAAATGAACCACCAAAAAACCGAACCGGCGGTTTTTTTTAAAAAAAAAAAAAAATTTAACGGCCACGATTTCGTGGCCGTTGTGGTGCAACGGGCGACCCGCCGGGTCGGCCCGAACCGGACCCGAAGGGTCGACCGTTTTATTTTTTTTAAAAAAAAAATCGATGGCCACGATTTCGTGGTCGTTGATGATCAACGACCACGATTTTTAGGTTGTTACAGAACACGACCACGGTCGATGCTGGATTTTTTATGTTTTTTTTCCCTATAAATACTCCTCTACTCCCTTTCATTTTTTCACAAATCACAACTTCTATTCTCTAATTCTCATTCCCTCATTTGCTTTCCAGTCTCAAGTCATATTTTTACAAATGTCCGCTTCTGATAAGTCGTAGGCGGTGCGGAAAGGAAAGAGCATAATGCCACCCCGCTCGAGTTCGAGTTCGAAAGGCGGCGATTCACCTCAATTCGATATCGGCGATTATGATCTTGATATTCCGGTGATGAATATCAAATATGTATCATCATCAAAGTCAAGAAAGTAGAGCAATACATCCAAGACGATGGCGTGTTCTACGGCCATAAGACTAACTCGAGTGCCTCGCCGCATCCGATATCTTCACCAAACATTTCAAAAAGTAACGCCTCTTCCTGATATGCAAGCAAAATGCAAATATTGTTCGAAATGTTACAAATTTCAACAAGGAGGAGGTTACGGAACCTTTACTCGATACGCGAGAGAAATCATCCTAGTAGAAATTGGTATCGATCATTCTCAACTCAAATTCACATTCTCTTCTCAATCGGGGTAATGAATCTAAACTTTTTAAATTCGATTTAAACTAGATTTAGAGAAGAAACTGCTAAATTTTGTGCGATTGAACAACTTTCTTTTAGTTTTGGTGATAAATTATCTTTTGAAAATCGGCTTTCTACAAGTACAAATCCTTCATTAAACGTATCCCAAGAAATACTAAAACGCACACTTTTAAAATTAGCCTTAGAACAAAAAAGAATCGATTAAAGAATTTTCTAGTTTGAGCAAAGAAAGTTTCTTTGTGTTCCGATATTCGAGTGATTATTAGCAAAGTTGTTCATATATGAGTATTACTTGTCGTTGGATCGATAATAATTGGGACATTCAAAAAGATTGCTAGATATAGATGTTTTAACGAAACACACACAAAGACAAAATATTTCACAACTTATTTTTGTTATTTTAGAATAATACGGGTCTAACTTCTAAAGTTTTTTCAATTCCTTTTGATAATGCTAGTCTGAAATGCTCTAATATTAGTGAACTTATTGATATATGTAAACCATCAATAGGTGGAAGATTTTTTCATATTAAGTGTACATGTCACATTTTAAATTTGTGTGTTCAAGATGGACTTAAAAATTTAGGATCACACATTTAACCAATTAGGAGTGCAATTCATTATTTATGGACACATCCTCAAGTTATGAACGCATGGAGAAAATTTTATAACATAAATGGTATTTAAGCCTAAATCGCCAGACGCGACGCTCCAACTCGTTGGAATTCTACTTATAAATTGTTGTTATCTACTTTTGAATACAAAGATTTATTATGTATGTTTTTTCATTAACATGTTCAATCACGTGATATTTATTTGTTTTCAAATCAATGGAATATATGCACTAGTATTTGTGAAATTTTAAAAGTTTTTAGTGATGCTAGTGACCAATTATCAGGTGTTTATTATCCAACTTCACATTTAGTTTTAACACATTGTTGTAATATTGCATGTATTTTTAATGAACATATTCAATCAAATGATACTTATTTATCTTAATGTATTTATGTAATGAAAGAAAAATGGGAAAAATATTTCTTAAACATTCCTGAAATATTTTTATGTGCTTTTGTTTTAGATCTTAGACTTAAATTAAATGGTTTGCAAGATATGTTAACATTATATTATGAGTCTTTAAGTCCTATTACCGAAACTGCTCCTAATATTTCTTTGATTTTGTTTAATATTAAAACTCATTTATATGATATTTATAATGAATATAACATTAAATATGGTAAACAAACTATCGATACGTAAATACATCAATCCACTACAACTAGTATTATTACTTCTAAACACTAAAGCACAATTGTTATTAAGGCAACTGACTAAACGTCACGAGGATCCTCAAGTTCCATAGAACTCGAGAATTATTTTACCACTTCTTTCGATTTTAGTGATACGGATGAAGAAAGCTTCGACGCTCTAAAATGGTGGTCGATGAAGAACTCAAATATTTCAATCTTATCTATAATGGCAAAAGAAATTTAGTCATTCAGCCGGTTGCATGGAACAAGCTTTTAGTATCGAGGAAATACATCGACGAGACGTTCTAGCTTAAGGCCGGAAAATTTGGAAGCGCAATGTTTACTCAATGATTGGTCAAAAGCTGCAAGTCGAACCCAACATATTAAAAGTGACGAAGAAGACCAAGACGAAACAAAAAGAACATCCGGAACTACGACGACGGGAGGAAATACCGAATATAACTGAAATTGATTGAATATAATGAAAATTGAAATGTATTGGATTTTTTTATTGTAATAGGTTTTTTTATTTAAGTCCAAGATGTAATATATTTTTTATTGAGATAATGAAATATTTGATAGAGTTTTTATAAGTTTAATTGTGCAATTTTTTTTATTTTAATTATTTACATCATTCTTTAATTTTTTATTTATTCCATTATGGCTCGATATTTATCGACCGGACGGCCGGTTAGATCGACCCGACCGCTAAGTGGCAGTCTAGATCAACGCTATATATATATATATATATATATATATATATATATATATATATATATATATATATATATATACTATGCAAATTGTAGATCATCTTACCTTATATAATTTTATATATATATTAATTTCTTGGTAAATTAAATCCAAAATACTTGCAAAAGTATAAAAGAGAAAATCACAAGAAATAATGAAATTGACCAAAAAATATATTACAGTAGATGAATGAGGCTAGTTGACAATAGCATGGCCTTCACAATTTATTATTTTATAAGATTCTGTTACATAATGCACTTCTTATATCCATTTTGCTTTTTTATGCACATGCTCTAGTATTTTTGACTTCCACGTTATTTGCTGAGGTTTGTGATGGTATTGATGGAGTCGTTTTAGAGGTATGCATTCAATTAGTTTAGCTAGTTTTTGTCTATATTTTTGCTTTGTCATTATTGCAATTGCAATTCATGTGTAGTGAGTGAAGATAGTGTCATCGTAAGTCTAACTTGTGCAAGGCGTGACAAATGTTCCACCTTATTTTATAATATAGAAATCAAATCCTTCTTTTTGTCTATGTAAATGATATTATTGTCATTGGTGATGACTCGATTGAGACTGCAGAATCAAAAGATTAACTTTACCAACACTTTCATGCTGCTAAATACAAATAATGTTTTAAGTACTGCTTTGATATAAAGGTTGCTAGCTTAAAAGAATATATTTATATGTCACAGCGCAAATATTTACTAGATATGCTCAAGGAAACAATCATGCTAGGGACTAAACCTCTAAATAAATACTCTTACAGATTCTAGTATTAGATTAATACAAAAACAAAGAAACCACTAGTTGCTCCGTGAAAATATAAAGTTGGTAAGAAAATTAAACTATCATACAGTCACCATTCCTAACATTTCATTTGTTATTAGTGTGTTAGAATCCATGTCATAACCATTAGATAGCAGCAATGAGGATTTTCATTATATGAAAGGTGCCTCGAAATAAATTTTCTTATTTCATCATTGAGGTTGTCTTCAATCATAAGATATTCTGATGCAAATTAGGCAAGTTCTACACATACATGATCTACATGTAGTTATTGTGTTCTCTTAACAGGTAGAGGTAGGTAACCTAAATTTCTACAAGAGTAAGAAGTAGATGGTGGTAGAGAGATGAGTGAAGAGGTAAAATAAAGGGTTATGACTTTAGTAACATATAAGATAATTTAAGTTAAGCATCTATTGACCAAGTTATGATATACCCCTATAGAGCTAATGTAACTTTCCCATGATAATTAAGCTACAATGCATATATTCTTGAATCTCGTATTTTACAAGTATATAAAGATTAAGTGTCACTTCATGAAAGAGAGTCCAATCTAATGGCCTTCTATTAGTTCTAGCGATTATTAAGGATACTTGATAAGCAAATCGTCAAAAGAGCATAGAGTTAAATATATTTGTAAGAAGTTAGAATTTTATAATATATTTAAACCATCTTAAGGGAGAAGGTTATAGGCAAAAGACCTAAAGGGTAGAAAGTGCACTTCTATATAGAGAGGTAAAGGTCACTGTGTAAGTTCTAAATGATGAATAATTTCCCTTTGACATCAAGATATACCTAATTAAGACATTAAATTAAACCCAATACAATAAATTGAACTGAATTTTATCATAAAAGAAAGAAATAATTAAATTACATATGTATTTAATAGTAGTATAAAGGTGACCATACTAAAAACTTAAAGTTCACAACGATACAAAAGAAAAAAAAAAGGCAATTGAAGATAGAGAAGATAATAATCAAAGTAAACTTAACAATAACGATGATAAGAAAAAATTCGTCACATTGATACATAGATTAACACCCTAGGTTGCGTTAGATTACAAGCCGATCTCGAGCCCGAATAAATGGCAAAAAATAGAAAAAACAATTGGACTAATGATATTCTAATAGAAGTATGGAAGATATTCTAATAGAAGTATGGAAGCATCTAAGGAAATTGGGTATTTAAGGATTACGAAATTATTCAATTTGATATTGAAAACGAAGAAAATATCAAATCGAGGGAGAGTATGTACTCTAGTCCCAGCGTATAAAAATAATGAAAACATATAAAATTGTGAAAATTATAAAAAGATTCAATTAATGAGAACTCCATCCAAGATGAGTTAACCCTGTCATAGTCAGTCTCAAGTCCGAATAAAAGAGGAGAATTGTATTAAATTGTCAGCCAACGATAACTAAGGTAAATATTTAATGAATTGATCCATTAAACTATTGTGTTAATGCTAAATTGTTCCCTAGAAGGAACGCGTTGCAGAGTTCGACTGTAACATCTCGACAAGAATAGCAACATCTCCAAAACTCATGTAGTGATAAATATGCAAGAGTTGGCATTACATAGTTCGACTGGAACAAATTGGCAAGTACCGCTACATCTCTATGAAAACTTGAGTGTAACATTAAATAAGAAAGAGTCCTCACACCATAAGTTGAATAAGAACAAATATTATAGGAAAACTAATAGTCTAAGATTTGAAACATGGAATACAGGAACCCTCACTGGTAAAGCAATGAAGGTAGTATATACGAAAATTAGGAGAAAAATTAGTATTTTGTGTGTACAAAATACAAAATGGATAGGCAAGAAGGCAAATATGATAGAGAAATTGAATTTTAAGTTATGGTAAACAAGAAATGGAGTGGATATTATTGTAAATAATTCATTAAAGGATAAAATTGTAGGAGTAGTTAGAAAGGGGAATAGAATTATAGCTCTTAAGATAGTAATGGAGAAAGAAACTATGAACGTAATTAGCATATATGCACCTCAAACAGAATTAGATGAAAACTCTAAATTAGAGTTTTGGGACAAACTAGATGAAGTATTACAAAAAATTCCGTCAAATGAAATGATTTTAATAGGAGACGATCTAAATAAGCATGTCAAAGTGAAAAATGAGGAATATGAGAAGGTGCATAGGGTTATGGGCTTGAACAAGAAATCAAGAAGGTAAAACTATATTGGATTTTACAATAGTATATGACCTTATAGTAGCTAATATATTTTTTAAGAAAAGATAATAACACTTAGTCACATATAAAAGTGGAAATAATAAATTGCAAATTGACTTTTTTATAATTAGAAAGAGGTATAGAAAGATTTATAAAGATTGCAAGATCATCTCTGGAAAAAGCTTAACTATCTAACATAAATTAATAGTATTGGATATATGTCTCAAGCATAATATCAATAGAAGAAAAATATACACGACTCCTAAAATTAAGTGGTGGAAGTTAAAGGATAAAAATAAAACATATTTAAAGAGAAGATAAGAGTACAACTATCAGGTCAAATATACGATGACCCTAATACGACATAGGATAAGATGGTATCAAAATTGAAAATAATAGCTAAAATGTACTCTGAGTTAAAAGGACATGCACCACCAAATAAAAAATCTTGATGTTAGAATGAAAAAATACAAGAAAAAGTGAAAGAAAAAGGAACCGCCTATAAAGAATTATATATTTGTAAGAACAAGGAAAACTTAAAAAAATATACAATGGTCAAGAAAGATGCTAAAAAAACAATAAATGAAGCTAAGAATAAAACTTTTAAACGGTTATATTAAAAATTGGATAAAAAGAAGGGGAAAGAGATATTCAAAAAATAGTTAAAGATAGAGAGGAAAATAAAAGATCTCATCTAAATAAGATGTATTAAAAATGAATGCAATATGATACTAGTAACTGATGAAGAAATAAAAAAGCGATGAAAGAGGTATTTTCATCAACTTTTTAATGAAGATTTAAGTGACCAATTTAACTTAATAATGTAAGCAGGTAGTATAGAAATTTAGATTTTTATCATAGAATTCAAATTTCAGAAGTATAACAAGTTTTGAATGGAATGCAAAATGAAAAAACCGTTGAACCGGATGATATTCCGATAAAGGTATGGAAGTACCTAGGGAAATAAAATATTGAATGGCTTACAAAATTATTTAATATGATATTAAAAAAAATGTCTAATCAATGAAGGATAAGTACTCTAATCCTCTTATATAAGAATAAGAGGGGCGAACAAATTTGTGCAAACTATAGAGGTATTAAACTAATGGATCATATCATGAAACTTTTAAAAAAAATAATAGAAAAAGATTAAAAAAAGGAGACCATGATTTCCGAAAATCAATTTGGGTTCATACCAGGAAGATCGACAATATAAGTTATACATCTTCTCAAGCAACTAATTAAAAATTATCGTAAACAAAAGCAAAATTTACACGTGATATTTATTGATTTAGAAAAAAATTATGATAGAGTTCAAAAAGAAATTATATGAAAATTCTACAAAAGAGAGGTATTAGCATAACATATATTGACCAAATTAAAAATATGTATGAGGAATTAATGATCAAAGTGAAGACTTCAGATAGATTAATTGTAGCATTTCCAAAAAAAATTGGGATACATCAAGAATCAATTCTAAGTCCCTATTATTTTACATTAATGATGGGTGAACTTACTAGACACATTTAAAACAGTACCATGATGGATATTGTTTGTAAATGATATTATTTTGATAGATGAGACACTTGAATAAGTAAATGTTAAACTAAAATCGTGGCGAGAAACACTAGAAATGAAAGATTTTAGGCTTAGTAGAGTAAAAACAGAATATATGCAATTTAAGTTTAGCAATATTAGACGTAATGAAATAAATATTAAGATAGGAGATGACAAGTTATTTGGCACTGAGAGCTTAAGTATTTAGGATCATTTTTGTAAGATGATAGAAAGATGTCTTACATAGAATACAAACAGAATGGTTGAAATGGAAGAAAGCGTCGAATATTTTATGTGATCGTAAAGTACCTTTAAAATTTAAAGGAAAGTTCTATAAAATGACGATTAGACCTACTATATTATATGTCGTTGAATGTTAGGCTACGATTCGAGGATATGAGCAAAAGATGAGAGTTGCAGAAATGAAAATATTAAAGTGGATGTGTAAACATATGAGGATGGACATAATAAGAAATTAGAGCATTAAAGAGAAAATAAGAGTTGCATCTATTGAGGAAAAACTCCAAGAGACACATTTAAAGTAGAATGGATATATACTTAGATGACCAATAAATGTTCTAGTTAGGCGATGTGAAACTATGACAAATATACACATCAAACAAGGAAGATGAATATCAAAAAAACTTGGTTAGCAATAATAAAAGATAAATTTTATTTAAATATAGATGGTGATATAGTAGGGGATAGAGCTCAATAGCATAGATGGACCATATAGCCGATCTCACATAGTGGAATAAGATTTGATTGTTGTTGTTGTATTAAGTTAATGTGTCATACAATGAAATTTCAGAAAAAGGAAAATAGAAAAAAGATTAAGAAGAACAAGATGACTAAAATCGATTTAGATTTTTGCCTAAAAAATCGACAATATAAGCTATAGGTCTTCTTAGACAACTGATTAAAAAGTATACGTAAAAGAAGCTACAGTTACATATAGTATTTATCAACCTAAATTATGACAGAGCTCCAAGAAAAATTATATGAAGAATTAAAAAAAAGAAATGTGTTAACATAATATATATTGAATAAAGGATATGTATGAGAATGTAATGACAAAAGTAAAGATTTCAGGTGAATTAATCAAAGTATTTCTCATAAGGATAGAATTATATAAAGGATCAACTGTAGGTCCATATCTTTTTACACTAGTTATAAATGAACTCACTAGACACATCCAAGATACGTTACTATAGTGCACATTGGTTACAGATCATATTATTTTGGTCGATGAAATATGTGAAGTTGACGAAAAGTATTTAAAGTAAAATGTTTTAGGATTAGGCTATATTTTGGTTAATAAAGATGACTTACACAAGATACAAATGGAATGATTAAAAACGAGGGCACCAGATTTTTTTGTGATCATAAAATACCTCTAAAATAGAGTAGGTTACATAGAATAGACCTAATATAGTCTGACACTTCTCTGGGATCCCATATTGGCAAGAGCTTCATGTTGCTCTTGTTTTTTTAAGTAACTCTAAAGTTTAAAGGGAAGATTTATAAAATAATGATTAGAGTTGCTACGTTATATAAAGCTAAATGTTAGACTATAAATCAAACATATGAACAACAAATAAAAGTTACAGAAATGAGAATATGAAAGTAGATGTGCATACATACGAGGTTAGACAAGATAAGAAATGATAACATTAGAGAAAAAGTCAAAATTGTGTCTATTAAAGAAAAACTCCAAAAGGGATTAACAAATGCTATGGATATATATCCAGGCGACCAAGAAATATCCTAATTAGGTGAAGAAAGACCACGACAAACACACACATTAACCAAGAAAGAAGACAAAAGAAAGCTTAGTTAACAACAATAAAATAAAATAAAAAATCATTTGAATATAAATGATGTTGTAGTAGGAAATAGAGTCCGATAATATAAGAAAATTCATATACCCAATCAAGGTTTAAAACCATATTGAGGTTTCAATTAGCAACAAAACGATACAGTTTCGATATTATATCGTATCGTGCCAATAAGTTTTGGCAATTTTTAAATATAAAATAAATTAATTAAAAATAAAAATTTAACTCAAATATTTAAAAAATTAAAATAAAAAATATTTAAAAAAGATATCAAAAAATTAATTATAATAGTAAAATTAATTTAATTAATTTCGATTGTATTGGATTAAAAATTAAATAAAATTTAATCATAATAAAATTATTATTCATAATATATAAATAAATAAAAATTATGGAATAGTTTTAGATCAATGGGATAATTTTATTAAATTTTGATTGATTTTATTTATTGTATCTGAACTATAACTAGGAGTTGATTAGAATTATTAACATGACTTTTAATTAAAATTTCACTATGCACTACACAGTTTGCGGCCCCACAAAAGTCGACAGCGACCACTCACGGCCTCGCAAAGGCAACCTGCGACCACGTCATGGCCCCACAGAGGTCGCCGCGATCACGCGAGCCCACCACGACCACATCGTGGCCCCACGGAGGCCACCGCGATCACGTGGAGGTCGTTACCACCGGTACTACCCTACCGGTGTCGGGCATCAAGCGGAACGATAAATTTCGCCTATACCATCCGACATGGGTTGAAATTTAAAATAATGTACCCAACTCCACTTAACATAATGAGGGCTTAGTTGTTATTGTTATTGATACATAGAATAACAATAAGGGAGCGTCATTAATGACTCAAAAGTGAGCAAAGGAGTTTTCCTATTGTTATTTTATGTTAATTCTTAATGTAATGAAATAAATAATAATTTATACATTATCAATCAACAACTTACCCTATCTTGTTAAAGCCTACAAAAGAGTCTAATCCAACCCAAAATGTCAAGACACTTAAGTAGGTGACTTCTTAGCATTAATCCTTATTTGAAAATAGAGAAATAAGGAGTAGAATCTCTCTTCACATTCTACATTATTTAAACACATCTATTACATAATTTTACATATCTAAACAATTCTTAATAAAGTGAAATTATTTTTTAACATTTTTTATCATTTTTATCTCGATCTTACATTCCATAATACTATATCATTCACGATATGAAAGAATCTTGGCATAACGGTAAATTTATTGTCGTATGACCTTGAAATCACGAGTTCGAGTTGTGAAAATAGTTTCCTACATTAATGTAGGGTAAGACTATGTACAATAAGCCTAATGTAGTCCAACCCTTCTCTGAAATCCTGCATTAGCAGGAACTTAGTGCATCAAACTATCCTTTTATACCATTCGCGATACATATATCAATTCAACAACCTTTCAATGAGATGAAAAATTTAGATCCTTTAATCAATTCATATAATCCTATTAGGGCTTCAACCTTTGCAATCAACAAGGTTTCAACCCATTAGTGAGCATTATAAGGCTTCATTCCATTCTATATTCATATAGAGCTTCCACCCTCACACTTGGCAAAGTTCCATAACATTAGTGTTTCTTAACGCTTCAACCAAGTTTTGTTTGTAGTATAGGTGTGGTGCATTGACCCATGTAATATAGTGGATGGTGATTTTGCAACCAACAAGTATTGGCTATTGTACTACACATCTAATAAGAAGTGAAATGTAAACTAAACTTGTATGATATATCATGATCTTGAATTGGTAATTTGTGATACTGTAAGAAAGATTTATAACAAGTCCTTTGTTTGGACTCTTATCAAAAGATTTACTTAATGCACACCGATGTCGATTCTCCACTGTGAACATTTGTGTTCTCATCCATTTTTCCTTGACTTAAGTAAACTTGTGTTGTTTATGGCAGTTGTGTGGTTTATGGAATTTTCAAATGAGGAATTTCCTCCTTTGTTTGTGAAATCGAGATTGTGTCATGACACCTTAATAATTTAAGATATATACCCCAAGTTAACCCAATAATCTGTTGGACGTGATTCAATCCTACCAGTTGTCCTGCACATGCATAGTCATGTGAGAGGGTGTCAAAAGCATACATTTTGAAATCGTTCAATTCTAACACAGTATTAAGCTGGTGTGCTAAAAAAATTTCTAACAGTCACGACATTTGTAATAAGAGAAAAGGATTTAAACAAAAAAACAGCGCTAATCTTGCAAACTAAACCACACTAAAGGTACCAGTGGCTGCTTCAATCTGAAAAGACTAGTTAACCAACATGTTACAAAGATGAAATACTTACTTTGCTGATTGCTTTGAGATCAGGCCTTTTTGAACCTCGTTTCATTTCATCTTCCCTGCTGCCTACAATCTGTAGAAACAACAACCAACTTCCTTTCAAAAATAATGATACTTTAAAATAGTAGATGTGACAAGAATAAAACTGTATTTATAAAATTCAAAACCAGCATTCATGTTATTTATGTAATGAGATGCCAAGTAAAAAAAGGATACTCCGATGCACGAAGCTTCCGCTATGTGGAATTCCAGAGAAAGATCTATTGTACACAATCTTACCTTGCTTTGTAAAAGACTATTTCCAAGGCTTAAACTCATAACCTCTAGATTACAAGGCAATAATTTTATCGTTGCGCCAAGGCTCCCCTTTAATGAAATGGCTAGTAAATCAAGGAAAATAAGAATGAAATGCACATGGTTTTTTATTGGATAATCTGTAATAGCATTCCAAGATAAACATTCTAGTTATCAATTTACAAAAGGAATCTCGTGTCTATAGTTGATCATTGAGGTGATAAAAATATATTATTAATAATAACTGCAGTAATGATTACAAATACTCTAAATTTGTCTAGTATATATAGTTTTACAAATTTTCGGATTGAAACTAGATCAACTTACTACCAGTATTCTGGTTAAATTAAAATATTTCCATGTAATATTATCCTATAATTGAGGGTTTAGGATATAATTTTTTATTTTCATCTTGTAGATTTAAGAACAAGTCGTTGGAATTTCAAAAGAAAAGGAAGTATTTATCACTCCGTTTCACCTTAATAAATTTAAATGTGTCAAAATAAATCAATGTTAATTATTTGGTAACACTTCCAATCTGCAACTAAGGTTTATACAGGGAAGAACAGCAACACCGAGGACATGCTAGGAGTAGTTGCTCAATCAAGTTTGATTGCAGGATTTAAACCAGTCCAGATTAAATTCATTCACGAAGGTGATGAAGTCGCTGACTTGTAAAGTTATTTGGATGATGGTGAAATAGAAGTGAGGCTACTACCAGAAGAGTTCGCAGTAGATATCAGTAATGAACAAATAAGGATGCAGAAGTATTGAACAAAATGAATCATTTACAGAAGTATTGAACAAAATGAATCATTTACAGAAGCTACAATATCAAATGCCTAAATGCTACTTGGGGTATTAAAAATTGCAGAACATACTCTCTTCTGTTTTTGGATTTTTATTTTTTTTCTTTTCATTTGAAGAGCTATTAGCTATTTCTAGTATTCAATCTCTGCTATTGTGATTCAGTTAATGAAAATCATTTGCTACTTTACTTGAGCAAGCAATAAATGTTTATAGCGTATACTTGTAATGGAGAACAAAATGATTAGGGGATGCAGAATTTAAGTGTTAAAACTCATATATATACAGATTCTTGGAGTTTTTCTCATTTTGTAAGAAGCTCATATTTTCGATTCTAGTGCTTCATGTCCTTCAGTATTTTGGAGCAGATGGTGTTCTCTTGGAGCCTCTCTTTCCTTGTGTTTCTGAATCACTTTCTTCCCATGGGATTTCTGGCTTTCCTTCATTTTGGTTAAGTGTATGGAAATAAATGTACAATCAATTTAGTTGATTCATTTTATTTTAGAGTTTGGTGGGATAAAAGTAGGTTGTCACCAATAAGATATTTGTTAATTTATACAATAACAACCAACAAAGTCTTTTATCCTACTAAGTGAGATCAGCTATATGGATCCTCCTATATCATTGGTCTTAATCCCCTACTATATCCTCATTTATATTTAAATGAATTTTATTCTATTTTATAGTTGCTAAATAAGTCTTCTTTAGTCCCTCTGCTTCTCTAAGCACTTCCATTCCTCTATTGAAACATGACTCGGTCCAACCATATCCATTTTTCTTCCACTTTAATATCTATTCTACTTTTGAAATTTGAATTATCTAATAAAAATTTAAATTTCTATATAACTCTAACCTACTTAAATTTCCTATGCTAAATTGATCGCCTAAACTTTTATTAAAAAAATTGATGAAAATATATCTTCCATCTTTTCTTTTTTTTCCCTCATCCTTCGCTAGTACCCTATTAAATTCATCATTCATATATCTTATTTGAGTAAGTTCTTTTATTTTCCTCACACTCGCTTTAGTTATTTTATAAGTGTGGCTTTCCCCTTCTTTTGTATAAGTTGTTGATACAAGCATTAAAGTTTGCTTCATTCTTACAAGTGTATAACAACTTATAGGTTATTCTTTTTTCCTTTCAATTTCTCTTGTACTTCCTCATTTCACCATCAAAATTCTTTATTTGGTGGTGTCCATCCCCTTGACTCACAAGCACACTCTTGTTGTTGCTTTAAAAAATTTTGTCATCTTCTCCTGTATCATATCCGAGTCATTATCTCCTAACACTTGTGCTTCTACCCTCTCCTCAAAGATAATTTGTTTCTCATTCTTTTCTTCTATAACTTTATCCAAAGAGTCAAGCACATCTTCCTTTTACTGATATTATAATTAACGCGTGCATCTAACATCACTAATCTATGTTGGATGGTTGACATGTGCAATTGACATAGAGTTTTAGCATTCGTCTAGGCACACAATTTATCTCATTTTTCATAGTTTCATTGTATGTTATCATTGTTTTTCATCAATTTACCATTTTCCTTGTTCAGAGATCTGCTTTTGTCCTTTTGTCTTGATAGGGCAAAGATCCGAAAAATTATGAGACTTTTCAAAGATCCACAGAATAACACATGACGGGGTTGTGCCAAATTGGCACGGTTATATTTCATTCCAAGAGATTCACGAGTCGATCGTGTGTTTTAGACAAGCCCGTGTCTTGCGCTATGAAGGGTCATGCCAATGAGGCACGGTGCATTCAGGGGTCATGTCCCGTTCACACAACTATACCATGCCAATAAGGCTTCACACGATGGGGTTGTGTCCCAATAACATGGGCGTACCTTGCAAATGCAATTCATGAGGAAGACACGGCGAGGTCATGCCAACATGGCACAATCACATCTCGTAGCAACTCCACTTCTAGAGTTTCATACAGCATGGTCATGTTGAGAAACACAGTCGTATCGAGGCAGCGAATATTTCGAGGAAATGATGATTTTGTGGATTTGAAGAAGCTAGAGCAACACCTATATAAGGAAAGGGGATCCAACTGAAAAAAAGGATCGCAAAGGGTGCCATTGAAGGGCTCCAAAAGCTCCAAAGACGAGAAGAGAAGAAGATTTCGAAGCCACAACGCCAAATTTGAACGGGAATTGCAGCCAAAGACATACTTCAATCGAAACTAAACTTCCTTTTCTCTCTTACTCATTGTTTCGTTGTAATCGTTCTCTTCTCAATGTATATTGGTTGTAGCTCCATCTCTATGGAATAAATTTATTTGATTCTAGGACAAGGGAATAGCTCTTTTGATATGTAAACATCCACACTCAATGAACTCATATTTTGATTAAGTGCTTTCATTGAATCTATGTCTCGGTTTTGTTTGATGATATGTTTGTTTGTGGTATGGATCTATTGCATTTATACAATCTTAATACCAAAAGCATAGTTTCATATCATAGAAGTGCAAGGATGGACCGAAAGGTGAACCCTAATCCTCCGATCTATAGAACACCATGACATGAAGGATCGGCTATGAAAGTAACCCGATCTGCCATAGGGATTAATAGGGTATCACAAAACATTAATGAATCTATTCCAAACTGAATCACCTAGAAGAAAAAGGCAACTAGGGATTGTGGGACCATGTAATAAGGATCTCCTCGAGAAAGCAATCCCTGAGCTTTGTCGTTCTAAAAGTGAACGTCACCTTAGAGTAGATATGTCAATGTAGTTCCCAAAGTTCATATCGGATAAATTAGAATAGCTTACCTACATGAACAATCATTGAGAATGAGGAATTAGATATAGACCAAATATTTACATTCATTATGGTGAAACCAAAATCCTAGAATCATCCTTATCATTTTGAATTCTTCCTTATTAACCTTCGATTATGAATTCTCTTACATTTTATTTCTTGCACTTGCTTGATCTAAAAGAAACTCTCAGTCTAGACAATCCAAAGTCATTTAGTAGAACAGTAGTCGGTTATCAGTCCTTGTAGGATCGATAATCTTTTATTACTTGATGACAATCATACACTTGCGGTTTGTACGATACACATCAACTTTTTAACGCTATTGTCGGGACTTGATTTGAATCATATTATTTGACCTGTGAAGTGATTGGATTAAACTTTATTCTTTTTTCTTAATTCTGCATTTCTTTCTTTCTAGCATTTTCTTTTCTGTATTTCCTTATTACATTCTCGTTTACTTTGCTTTACTGCCCTATTATATTCTGTTTCAATGTTGTTTCATTGTGCATGCAAAGGCACACTAGATTAGATGATTTACTGTCATTCGACCCTGAAATTGAAAGGACTTTTCATCGAAGACAAATTCAACAAAGAACCATGGAAGAAAACAGAGTATTGCAGAATAACGCTTTTGTTAACATAGAGAATAGACCCCTAAGAGATTATACTGCACCAAGTTCCAGAGGATTGAGGTCTAGCATTGTTCAACCAACAGTCGAGGCTAATAACTTTGAATTGAAATCGGCATGGATTCACATGGTACAGCATAACCAATTTGGGGGAACTCCTATAGAAGATTCAAATCTACATTTGGAAGTATTCTTGAAAATTTGTTCTACAACCAAGCTTAACGGAGTTTCAGCCGATACTATTAGATTAAGCTTATTCCCCTTTTCTCTTAAAGACAGCGAAATAATGGTTGCATTCTCTTCCGGTGGGAAGTATCACCACCTAGGATTAGTGTGAACTTCAATTTCTGAATAAATTTTTTCCACCGACTAAAACAACCTACATGAGTCATTTGATAATCAATTTTAGGCAAAAGGATGGGGAATCATTATTTGAGACATGGGATAGATTCAAAAGTTTGCTACATCAATGTCCACATCATGGACTTGAGAGATATTTGGTTATTCACATTTTTTACATTGGAATAACCTATGTTACTAAGGTGTCACTAGATTATGCAACCAATGGAACTTTGATGAACAAGACTATAGAAAAAGCAGAAGAAATTATAGAAAATGTAGCACTCAACCATCACCAATGGGACGCAGAGCGAAATTATCTATCTCAAACATCAGGAAAGTATGCAATCAATGTTGTAGATCACCTAGCAGCAAAGATGATGCACTAAATAAACGTTTTAACTCATTGAGGACAAGCAATGTTAATTATGTAAATGTGCTCTACGAGGTCTGTGGATTGATAGGTCATTTCGAAGAACGTTGCCCTAGACTTTCCATGAACAAGAGGCCTCTATTGAGCATGTAGATGCTATAAATAATTACAACTCAAGGCCCAATAATCCTTACTCAAGTACATATAATCTTGGTTGAAGGAGTCACTCGAATTTTTCTTACAAGAACAATTCAAAAAATTACCGCAACAAGGAGAGTTTGAGCAACAATCTGTAGCACCTCAAGCTCCCCAAAAATCAAGGTTTAAGCAAATGATTGAGGGGTTTATAGTAACCTAGTCTCAAGCAAACAGTGAATTCCAGAAAAGACATTCACAGACGGAAGAGACACTGAAGGATTTGAAGACTACTATGGATGGCCTTGCAAATCATACAAAAATTCTAAAAACGTAGATCGCACAAATTGTGAGTTCATTAGCGAGAGCACCAGGAAAATTCCCTGGACAAACAAAGAAGAATCTCACTGAACATTGTAATGTTGTGGTCTTAAAGAATGGGAAGAGCTTGACGAAACCATGATATGTAAGGCAAATGAAGCCAATGAGAACATGAGTGGACAAGAAAACCAGAGAAGGGTATAAGCAAAGAAGCATTGCTTGAACCACCCATGAGGACCTATGTACCACCAATCCCTTTTCCACAACGATTTGCTAAGGCTAAAAAAGATGAAGAATTCGGTAAGTTTGTGAACATGATGAGATCAATATCTGTGGAGGTTCCGTTACTTGAGGCTCTACACCAAATGTCTCAGTTCACAAAGTTTATGAAGGAAAAAATTATCACACAAGAGGAGGGTCGGACATTCGGAAACCGTTTCTTTGACGAAGGAGTCTAGCACATTAATTCAAAGCGGGAGCCCTTCAAAACTGAAAAATCCAGGGAGTTTTTCTATCCCATGTTACATTGGATCAACTAGGATTAATAAGGCATTTTATGACTTGAGAGAGAGCGTGAGTCTAATGTTTTATACTTTATACGGGACATTATGATTGGCAACACTCAAGCAAACAACTATGTCTTTGCAACTGTGGATCATTATTGTAGATACCCTTTAGGCATTCTAGAAGACATGCTAGTCAGGGTGGGTGACTTCGTGTTACCCACCGACTTCATTGTCCTTCAGATGGAGGTGGATCCAAGAATCTCAATCATTCTTGAAAGAACTTTCTTGGCCACTGTCGAGGTTGTTATTGATGTAAAAAACCATAAGCTAATCTTAGCAGTAGGTGAGAAAAAACTTGAATTTGAACTTTTTGAAGCTAAAAAGCAAGTGCCTTTGGAGAATGAGAGTCATAGACTAAATGGCACACACAAAAAGGAATCATTGTCGAAAAAAGAGCCGTCTCGAAGCAAAAATATGATTATAATGGAGAAGAAAAATACATCATTCCGAATAGGGAGAGAATGAGAGGAAAAGTATTCGAAGAGATTTCTGGTGAAGGAGAGATAAACCCCCTCAAGTTGAAAGCATCAAGTTGAACTTTCATCAATGGTCGAGTGTGCGACCTTAAACAAGCGCTTTCTTAGGAGACAATCCAAGCTTTATTTGCATTTTATTATCGCTTTTAATGTTATTCCTAGTTCGTGAAAGACTTTAATCTGTTGTTTTTGCTCATTGCAGGATGTGGAAACAATAAATTGAGCTAAAAAGATCAAACCTATCATTCAGAAAGATACACGGTGGGGTCGTGTCTAAAAACACATCCATGTCCTTCCAATTAAAGGAAACACAAGACGGTCATGCTTCATTATAAATAGTCGTGTCTCATCACATGGGTATACAGAGCAAAACAAGGGGGGTCATGCCTTAGAGACACGGTTATGCCTCGAAAATTGGAAGCAGCACAGCGGGGTCGTGTGTTTTTGGCACGGCCATGTCGCGCCCCTATAAATAGGATTCGACCCGTGTTTTCCCTAAATCACACCCGTGGTTCTCTCTCTAAAAGCCCTAATCCGTGTTTCCTTGTAGATCTAGCCTAGGAGCTTGAATTTTTAGTGTCATTTTCATCAAGAATTAACTTCAAGGAGAAGATGAAAAGATTCAGGCATGGAGAGGCCTCTTCCTCATAGGCAAAGAGCAAGAAAAGGAGGAAGAAAAAGGTAAGTGAAGAAGATGACAACCCCAAATGCAAGTTATGAGGAAGACACGACGGGGTCATGCCAACATGGCACAGTCGTGTCTCGCATCAACTCCACTTCTAGAGTTTCACACATCGGAGTCGTGTTGAGAAACACAGACGTGTCGGGGAGGCGAATATTTTGAGGAAATGGTGATTTTGTGGATCTAGAGAAACTACAGCAACACCTATATAAGAAAAGGGTATTCAACTGAAAAAAGGATCGCGGAGGGTGCCATTGAAGGGCTCCAAAAGCTCCAGAGACCGAAAGAGAAGATGATTTCAAAGCCACAACTCCATTTCTAAACAGGAATTGCAACCAATGGAATTCTTCAACCGAGTTTAAGCTTTCTTTTCTCTCTTATTCATTGTTTCGGTTGTAATCGTTCTCTTCTCAATGTTTATTGGTTGTAGCTCCATCTCTATGAAGTAGATTTATTTGATTCTAGGACAAGGGACTAGCTCTTTTGATATGTAAACATCCACACTCAATGAACTCATGTTTTGATTAAGTATTTTCATCGAATCTATTGTTGGTGAAATCGGCCTCGAATCAAGATTGGTCAAGCTCGAGTGAGACTCGAGTAGTGTTTTAATATTTGATAATAAGTTTAACAATACGTTTGATTATACGCATGATCATATAACTAGTAGATAGGTTGGAACATCCATGGTCAAGTGAGGAAAATTGTTAGAGCAATCAGCCTCAGATCAAGATTGACCAAGCTCGAGTGAGACTCAAGTGGAAGTCCAAGTATGAATATTTAGCAATGAAAAAGTCCAAGAATGGATTCTTGGCAAGAAGTCCAAGCTTGGAGACTTGGCAAGGGAAGTCTAAGAATGGATTCTTGGCAAGGAAAAATCCAAGTATGGATACTTGACAATGGAGAAGTCCAAGTTTAGAAACTTGGCAATAAAAAAGTCCAAGGGTGCAATCTTGGTCGTATAAGTCCAAATATGTAGTCTTGGCGGCGAAAATCCAAATATGGATACTTGACAAAGGACGGTCCAAGGGTGTAGTCTTGGTTGTGTAAGCCGAAGAGTAGAGTCTTGGCAGCGTACCCGTTAGCATGACAAAGCCGATGGAAGCACTTAAAAATTAGCGCAAAGGGTGAAAGAGTCGTAGAGGACTCGAATAGACTCTGAGGGTGTGAGGTTGATGGAAGTGGTTTGAAGGCTTAAATCTAGGCTAAGGGTGAGTATCAAGTATGAAGAGATCATACTTGGTGTTAAACCTTAATTTTGAAGTTTACTAGTCGACTAGGACTTAGTCCAGTCAACTAGTGAGCTAAAACAATCAAGCAGATTGTTTGACAATCGACGAAGCTTTAGACCAGTTGACTGGTTGAGTGCTCGGCACTCAAAGAGCTCAGTTGACTCGGGCAGTCGAGTAGTCAACTACGGCTCGACTACTGACTTGTGCTCAGTAGTGACTATTGACTTACTGTCGACTAGAGGTCGAGATTGGTGATAGGGTTGGCGATCCACCGGCCTTAAGTGGACGAGGCGAGAATGTTTAGTCGATCGATTGTTGACTTATGGCGGATCGGTGATGGCTATGGCGATCGACTAATGAAATCGACGATCGGTGATCAGGTAATTTCTAACGTGGATTAATCCGTTGTGAGACAACAATCAAGCAGGCAGTCGACTGGTTGGCGAAAATCAACCCAAGCTGCAGCTTTAAAAG
Organism: Wurfbainia villosa; assembly: GCA_025175895.1. Classification (NCBI taxonomy): domain Eukaryota; kingdom Viridiplantae; phylum Streptophyta; class Magnoliopsida; order Zingiberales; family Zingiberaceae; genus Wurfbainia; species Wurfbainia villosa. Next base: position 43,091,261 of record CM046006.1, read on the forward strand.
GAGATTTCGATGGAGGAAATCAGAGCTAGTTCTTGGTGATCTTGAAGGGGGTAAGTTGATGCTTTTTATACCTTCCTAGCCATCCAAAGCAACCAAAAGAACGCTCAAGCAAAGATTTATTGTGTAGAGTGTTTCTTACTTGTATTTGCTTATTACATTGTATACTTGTTGTATTTTGTTGTAAAGCTCAGGTTGTAAAGAGGTTTACTCTACCTTGGTGTTTACCTAAAGGAGGAAGCTAGTAGAACCATTAAAGATGAGTGATCCGCCTTAAGGATCGTCATTGAGTAGGAGTTTTATCTCCAAAACACGTTAAACAACGATGTTGTATGGTTGTGTTGTTTTTGCTTTTGATTATCTTTATTTCCGTTATACACTAACAGCGATTGTAGACAAGCATGAATGACGAAACACAAAAAGGAGAAACGCTATTCACCCCCCCCCCTAGCGCGTCATCAAGGTCCTGACAATTGATATTAGAGTGAGGTTGCTCTTCAAGAACTAATCGCCAAAAGAAGCAAAAGCTAGAGGACAATGAAGTTTCAAGATAGAGTGATAGACTAGGATACAACACGCAAATTCCACCTTCCTTCAACAATAAAGATTTCGCGTATTGAAAAGATAAGATGGAATATTTTATAATGAATGATATTGAAAATTAGATTGTCTTGATGGAAGGTTTTGAACTCCCGATGGACAAGAAAGGAAGAATCTTAAGAAGAAGAAGTGGACTGAGGAGCAAATTCGAAAATTCAAGATATTTTAGCTACTTCAATTCCTAAGGATTTATTGCATAGCATAGGAGAATTCTACGACACTAAGGAGCAAATTGCTTGAGCTCCATGAGAATCCCTCACCGACCCAAAGAAGATGACAAGCATGAAGAAGAAGAAAGTTCATCACCTTAAGAGCTTGAAGATTCAGGCGTTGAGAGATGCTCAACATCCGAAGTGGAAGAAATGGAAAAAGTATTCACCTCTAGGATTGAGGGGGAGAATATGTCTTCAATGTCGGAGCAAGAGGAACCTTCTACATCCCGGAGCAATAAAGAACAAGCTCAAGAGTCCTCTACTTACCATCCAAGAAGGTAACTCAAGCATAGGTTTAAAATTAAAAAATATATTATTTACTTTGAGTGTAGAGAACAAGGGTACTATAAGAGCAAGTATCCAAAACGGATCAAGAACAAGACTATGGCGAAGGAAAAGTCAAAGGAGGTCGAAGTCCCAATACACAAAGGCAAAGAATACATTGCATGTTTCCGGTGCAATCAAAAAGGATATTACCGAAGCCAATGTTCGAGGGGGAAGCACCCAACCAGGGACGAGGTAGAGAGCTCGAGTCTAGGAGGAGGGCCTAAGACAAGGCCTAAGGTAACATTTAATGATGCATTTTCAATTATTAATGATAAGAAGCATGCTAGTGATGCATTACATTTTAATACACTTGCAATTGTTCATCGTACAAAGCATGCTAGTAAGGCTTATTGTTTAGGTGCTAAACATCATAAATTTAGGACTAAGGATAAGTATAGGACCATTACCTCCAAAACTACACCACCTAAGGAAATCATTAGAAAAGAGGAGAACAACCTAGGTATTAACCCTGAAAAGAGTAGACATATGCCTAGGAAGAAAAATATCTCAAGAAATAATGGAAAATCAAAAATGGAGAAATTAGAAGAATAAAATCACGTCTTTAGGTCAAGATTTGATAAATTAAAAAAGGTTCATTGGAAAGATAACAAATTCAATTAAAGGGCAAAATCTAGGGTTTTATAGGCAAGAGTCACCTAAAGACATGAGAGGTTGGGTTACAAACCTAAGTCCAAGGGAAACATGCAAACCTACCATAATGTTTCATATAGTTATAGTACTAGCTCTAGGTTTAGGAGTGTCAAATTACGAGGGAAGTTATCCCTGGAGTTAACTTTGACAAGAGTCAAGTAACTAAGGTTTCAAAAAAACCTAGGAAAGTCACCAAGAAAGTTACAAGGAAAGATCTCCCTCGAGTTAACCTTAATAAAACCATAATAGCTAAGGATTCCAATAAGCCTAGGAGAGTCATTAGAAAGGTATCTAGGGAAATCATCCCTAGTGAATACTTAATAAACCTAAGGAGCTCCAATAGGTATTGGGTTCCTAGGAGTGTGATTCCTTCACACTAAATGGGTTTAAGGTATGTCAACTTGAAATGAAAAGTTAGTTAACCTAACCATAGTGAAGTTAACACTTAAAGCATTTTCAAGGTATATTGATACTTTGAAAATGAACTTAGAATTTAATCCTAAAAGATTTAGGATATGCCAATAGAAATTATGGAATGTGAAAAATGGATCATATTTGACACAATTAGGTTAAAATCAAGAATGTATCAAATTGGGACTTTGGCACACTCATGGGAGTTGGGTGTAATTATAGCAATGATGGTATTTGACATAATTCTAGAAAATGTCAATTTGATTTAAAACTTAGGTATTTTTATACCTTAATATTATAAAATTTGTCATGCCTTGATTGTCATAATCCATGTCATGACATTATATTTCATATGATTATTTAAAATGTCATGATAATACTTAGATTGATTAATGTTGTGCTTAGATTATGTTTATTATGTCGTGACATTATGTATCATTGGAAAATGCTTTTAATTTATGCAAATCATTTATGTCATGATCATATTTCATACATTAAGATTATTAAAATTGAATTTAAGGACAAATGACATTATTTGATGTCCTAGATAAAGAAATAAAATAGATATGCCTAAATAATAATGCATGAACCCTTAGTTTAAGGAAAAATCAAATCCACATGGATGACGTGTGTGTGTGTTGATATACCTTAGACACATGCAAGATATTAGGAAATTGAGTCAAGTTCAATGTGCTTATATGGTATATCAAAGTGATCTTAAACTCTTTCAATCATATGCACAAATCATGATGAAAGATTGTGTACAAGTCATGTATACTTAGTCCATAGGTCATAACTGAAAATGAGGTTTAAAATAATTTTAAAATCATCTTAAAAAACTTTGGTGAAGTTTATCTTTTGATAGTAATCACCATTGATAAGATTGATACAAGTTAGGCAAAAACATTGAAGTTTTCAATAGTTTTGAACTTTCTATTATTCTTTCAAAATAATAGGTATTTTCATATAAAACTATTTTTCACCCATACTACTTAACATAAGTAATGTACGTATGAAGTTTCATGATTTTACGAAAATCGTATAATTACTTGTGAATTTTCAAAATTAGTCTAAAAATCTTATTTTTGCAAATGCAGAAACCAGTCAACTGCATCATGGAGCAGTCGACTAGTGGTGGTGGCAGTCGACCGATTACTGAGTTCAGTCGACTGTTGGTCTGATTTTTAGCTAAACAAGGTTTGTTTAGTTATTTACCAGCACCCCTAAGTATCCTAACCACTTTTAACCCTATGATATGCTTAGAGAAGCATTGGAAAAGTGAAATGTTCATTGAAAATGAATAGAAGAGTTAATTAGGATAAGGATCAAATTTTAAGGGAGGTTATAGTTCAAGTTTAAACTTTTACCCTTATTTTTTACTGTTTAGATTTTCTATAGACTTAGGAACTCTCCAAAAATATTGTTGGTGCAATGGTCAAGGAAAAGTAAGTCTTTAAGGGCGTTTGTCCATTAAGAGATGATAGATAAAGGTTAAAAAGAGGAAGAATGAAGAATTGTCTTTCATTGGAATGAAGGCATTTATGATGAGTCATGGATCAAAGGAGAAAATGAAGGATCTCATTGGAAAATAAGACATAGAAAACCATGGTAGACTTTTTGATGTATGCCAAAGGGAGAGAAATGATGAGTTCAAATTAGGAAACCTTCACTATGTCTTGGCATAAGAAGAATCAAATTGGGCTTATAAGATAGCCTAACTGAAAGGTATTGTCAAACATCAAAAAAAAAGAGATTGTTGGTACAATCGGCCTCAATTAAGATTGACCAAGCTCGAGTGAGACTCGAGTAGTGTTTTGATATTTGACAATGGGTTTGACTATACGCATGATCATATGACTAGTAGATGTTTTGGAACATCCAAGATCATATAAGGGAAATTGTTAGGAGAAAATTGTTAGAGCAATCAGCTTCAGGTCAAGATTGACCAAGCTCGAGTAAGGCTCGAGTGAAAGTCTAAGTATGGATACATAATAATGAAGAAGTCCAAGAATAGATTCTTGACAAGGAGAAGTCCAAGCTTGGAGACTTGGCAAGGGAAGTCCAAGAATGAATTTTTGGCAAGGGAAAATCCAAGTATGAATACTTGCAATGGAGAAGTCCAAATTTGAAAACTTGGGAATGAAAAAGTCTAAGGGTGTAGTCTTGATCGTATAAATCCAAATGTGTAGTCTTGCGGTGAAAGTCCAAATATGGATACTTGGCAAAGGAAAGTCCAAGGGTGTTGTCTTGGTCAGGTAAGCCCAAGGGTGGAGTCTTGGCAGCATACCCGTTAGCATGACAAAGCCGATGAAAGCACTTAAAAGTTAGCACAAAGGGTGAAGGAGTCATGAAAGACTCGGATGGACCCTGAAAGCGTGAAGATGATGGAAGTAGTTTGAAGGTTTAGATCTAGACTAAGGGTGAGTGGCAAGTACGAAGAGATTATACTTGGTGTTAAACCTCAATTTTGAGGTTTACTAGTCGACTAGGACTTAGTCCAGTCGACTAGTGAGCTAAAACAATCGAGCAAATTATTTGACAATCGACTGGTCGAGTGCTCGACACTCGGAGGACTCAGTTGACTCGGGCAGTCGACTGGAATTATGACCGAGTCGATTAGTTGAGTAGTCAACAGGTCGAGTAGTCGACTACAACTCGACTGCTGACTTGTACTTTGGCAGTCAATTGGTGGTTTGCATCAGTCGACTAGTCACTGGCAATCGACTGATAGGGTTGAGCAATTAACTGGCCTTAAGTGGACAGAACACAAAATGTTTCTGAGTTGACTACTGACTTATGACAGTCGACTGATTGATATGGCAGTCGATTGCTAGGTCGAGGCAATCAACTAATCGGACAATTTCTCACGTGGATTAGTCCGTTGTGAGACAACGGTCCCACCAGTCGACTGATCAGTGGAAATCAGCCCAAGCTATAGCTTTAAAAGGAGATTTTGATGAAGGAAATTAGAGTTGATTCTTGGTGATCTTGAAGGGGATAAGTTGATACTTTATATACCTTCCTAGCCGTCCAAAGCAACCAAAAGAATGCTCAAGCAAAGATTTGTTGTGTAAAGTGTTTCTTTACTTGTATTTGCTTATTACATTGTATACTTATTGTATTTTGTTGTAAAGCTCAGATTGTAAAGAGGTTTACTCCACCTTGGTGCTTACCTAAAGGAGGAAGCTAGTGGAACCATTGAAGAAGAGTGATCCGCCTTAAGGATCATCGTGGAGTAAGAGCTTTATCTCCAAACCACTTTAAACAATGGTGTTGTAAGCTTGTGTTGTTTTTGCTTTTGATTATCTTTATTTTCGTTGTACACTAACAATGATTGTAGACAAGCACGAACGACGAACCACGAAAATGAGAAATGATATTCACCCCTCTCTAGCGCGTCATCAAGGTCCTAACATCTATGTCTCAGTTTTGTTTGATGATATGTGTTTGTTTGTGGTCCAAATCTATTGCATTTACACGACCTTGATGCTAAAAGCATAATTTCGTATCATAGATGTGTGGGGATGGACCAAAAGGTAAACTCAATCCTCTAATCTGTAGAACACCGTAACATTAAGGATCGGCTACGAAAGTAACTTGATCTGCCATGGAGATTAATAGGGTATCATGAAACATTAATGGATTTGTTCCAAACTGAAGTCGCCCATTAGGAAAAGACAACTAGGGGATTATGGGACCATGTGACAGGGGTCTCCTCGAAAAAGCAATTCCTAAGCTCTGTCGCTCTGAAAGTGGACATCATCTTAGAGCAGATATGTCGGTGTAGTTCCAAAAGTTCACATCGGATAAACTAGGATAGCTTATCAGCATGAACAATCAATGAGAATAAGGAATTAGATATAGACCGGATATTTACATTCATTAGGGTGAAATCGAAATCCTAAAATCATCCTTGTCATTCTGAATTCTTCCTTATTAACCTTCAATTTCTGAATTCTCTGCTCTTACATTTTATTTCTTACACTTGCTTGATCTAAAATAAACTCTCAACAATTGAATTAGTCTAGATAATCCAAAGTCATTTAGTAGAACAGTAATCGATTACCAATCCCTATGGGATCGATAATCTTTTATTACTTAACGACAACCGTATACTTGCGATTTGTACAATACACATCAATGGTTAAGTTTTTTCCAAGAATAACCTTGCAATTTTTATAAAATTTGTTAACCCCTTCTTTACCATAGAAAAGTCAATTTATGACTTATTATTTTACTTTTGAATGTAATTAGGTGGTATTCTATCTTCTTGAAAAACATGTTAACTATTTTAAGTTCATATGTTATCGCAAAATCCAATATAGTTTTTCTACTTCATTTCTTGTTCAAAAATTATAGTTGTATGCACCTTATCATATTCCTCATTTTTTACTCTTCATGCTCATTTAGATCCCCTTTTATTAAAATAATCTCATCTATTGAAATTTTTTATGTTACCTTAAGTTTGTCTTCCAAAATCTTATGTTTGATATCTTTATCTAACCATACTTGAGGTGCATATACATCAAATAAATTAATAGTTTATTTTGTACCACTATCTTAAATGTCATAATTTTATCTCTCCTTCTAAGTACTTCTACTACTTTGTCTTTTAACAAACTATCTACAATAATACATACTCCATTTTTTATTTTACTCTTTCTCATATATCATAAAAATATAATCTGAGTTCTCTATCATCTTTGTCTTTTTTTCTACCCATTTTATCTCTTATAAAAATAAAATACAAATTCTTCTAATTATCATATCTAAGACAATTGGTAAGTGTTCCTACATTTCATGTTTTAAATCTAATACAATTGGTATTCTTATAATATTTGTTCTTTTCTAACTTAGGGAGCAAAAATTCTTGCATGTAACACTATATCTAAGTTCTCATTGAGATATAAAGGTCCTTTACAAGGTGTTGCGATTGGACCCTACCACGCATTCCTTTCAAGAAATAACCTAACATTAGCATAATACCTTTATGGATCCATATATAACACTTACCTATGTTTTAAAATTGTTTAGCAATCTAATGCAACCCTATTTTATCTGGCCTTAGGACCGACCATGGCATAATATTTGCCATGGGCGTAGTTTTGTTAATTTATACTTGTTTATAAAATATAAAGTGATGCAAATATATCTTTTGGATACCTTATGTTTGAAATTATGCTCACTTTGTAATTGGCAAAAAGAATTCAAAAATATGATAATAATTCCAGATAGTTAGATAGTATTGTAGAAATCTACATTACAACAAAAAGGTTGCTATGCCCTGCTATAAGTTGTTTGAAATTTCGTGCTATTGTGGTTATTACTATTAGAAACTATTGTTGCATAAATAAGTACGCAGAATTGCAAACTATTTTAATAAAAGCACATTAACAAACATAGCTTGAGCAAAACCTTTTTCAGAACCTTCACTTTTGCATCCTTACGATTCCCTAATTGTTTGACTTCAACTTGCTTTACTCTCTGCTCCTCCTCCTGTGTCAAAAGAGAAAAGACAGAAATAATATATAAAAGATCATCATCCACTATTACAACAATAGATTAGCAAATAAATAACCTTGAAACAACAGACTAAGTGCTTATTATCACAAGCTTTACAAAATTCTTTGATAAACAAAAATTCTTGTAGAAAATAAATGAATGTGTGTTTGAGCACATTCAACATCTTCATAATTACAAAAGCATGCATACAAGGGTAAACATCGTCAAACAAAAAAAAATCAAACAACATATTAAAGTCATTGGCATTAGAGCCTAGTTTATTGAAGTAACACACAAAGCACTATTAATGAGGATGAAGTGAAGCATTTTTGCCTATCTAGTTATTTCCACAGGAATTCAAAAAGTGCTTGGCAAAGTAGGTTGATAACTTCTATGAAGGTTGCATTCACCAAATTCACAATTTAACATGATTTACCAAATAAATGTAATGTAAGTGACCATATAGGATTTTTTTTCTCAAAATATCATAATTATACAATCATTCTCATAATAAAAGCTAATAGATAGCTGGTCATGCCACCAAATCAAAAATAAACATAAAAATAAAAAGCCAGTTCATGTATATATATATATATATATAATTTAAATTTGCCCTCAAATAAACTGAATACATCCATCCATCGACAGCTGGATGAATAAACACAGAAAATTGTTCAGCTAGAACCAGCATCCAAAACCATTTTATCTTATGATAGGTGATTATTATATTGATCTCTCTAAGTCTAAATATTATCTTTTGCGAGACAAAAACTGTCTTTCTGAAATATAAATAAATTTGGAGCTACAATTCTATCATTAGTTAAAACATAAGAGCGTGACAATTCATTATATCATATTCCCATTTTATTAATGAGGCAGTACCTGAACAAAATGAAGATAGTGACTGTTAAAAACCCGCAGTGCCTCCTTAACCTTCATATGATCACTCTTCACAGCTCCATTTTGGGAGGAACCACCCGCACCATTAACACTACCCTGTGCATTAGCATTATCCTTGCCAAGAGCCACCTTAGCCTCACTGTCGGCAGCTTGCAAAAGCGAGAGGTCCATTATGGCCCTCATTTTCACGATTTCTTTCTTAGGACCCTTCTCGGGTTGCTTCTCACTGCAATTTGGCCGCTGTTTCTCTGCAAGCCTGGGACTGGATCGCGTCGCGACCTTGGCGGTGGGCAACTCAATGGTCGCAACTTTGCCATGGTCACTCTTCGCAGCTCCATTCCGCGAGCAGCCATCCTCGCCATCGTTACCACCCTCTCCTGCCCTTTTTCTCGCTGTGTTGTCACCGGGACCCGGCTCCGACTGCTTCGGACTGCAGTAACGGTGCCGTTTGCCCAGCAACCTGGCGCTAAATCGCCTCCCGGCCTTGCCCAGGGACGAATCCGCCGTCTGCGCAACTTCTCCACAGCTCGTGGATACCGTCGGCGGGTCAACCGTCAGAGCCGTTTGAACGCACTCCCCCGCGTCTCCGACCATCTGGGCAACAACAACAATAAATAAAAATAAATGAATGAACAAATAACATCAAAAAACCTTTTAAAAAAAAACTGGAGGGAGGGGGCACCTTACAACCGCGCAAACAGCTAGGGTTTCCGTCTGAGCCAAGGAAGAAACCACGAATTCTTCGATCGGTCGACCGAGGAGGAAACTAGCGGAGATCGATGGGAAGACGAAAGGTTGCAATGGGATTTGGGCAGAGAGCGGAGAAGAGTCCCAGAGAGAGGGCGAAATGCAAATGGAAAAAGAGGAGGGATTTTGAAGCAGTGTCTCGAAATGCGAGCTGGGTTTCTAAGAGCGCGGGCGTACGTCGCAGGATCGAATAGTAACTATCCAAAATGCCTTGAGTTTTATTTTCCGATCCAAATTCTTTATTCCTCGACTGAATTTTAGAGTTTAAGATGTAAATCATAGCCAGCTTACTTGATTTTGATCATTATCATTTTTCTCAGCCCTACTAATTTTCTGTAGATCAGCTATCACATTCAATTTCTTTACAGATATAACAAATTGACTATTCATTTCTCTTCATTCTTCAACTCTTGCGGATTGCTTCAGTTTCCTGCCCAAACTGTTTCAAAGATATGCTATCACGATCTCGTAGCAAGCGAGAATGGTGATATAATATTGTAGCAACTATCATGGTAACAGCTACGACGTGTAGCTAGCAGCGAATGGATTAATCGTTACAAAGATAGTTGCTATACGTTATAAAACCTACCTGCTAGTTTCTACATATTATATTAGCTACCTACTATCCATTATAATATTGTATGATCAAGGAATGATATTTTATAGTGATACCTTGGGAGCTTGCTATAACTGACTATAACAGTAACGATTTATAACTATTACAAGTTCAATTTACCTTATTGTATTCAATAGTATTTTCTTAATTCCGACATTATGAATAAGAAATTTAGAATTTATGTTGCAAGTCTAAATGTCTTTAAGTGATTCTGTATCTTTGAGTAATGAAAGTAGTAATTATAGAAGTGCAATCTCACGAGTATACAGAAAAAAAAATGCAGTGAAAAAATAGTTTGTTCTAGTTTAGGTCATTTATAAAATTCATGGGACGGATCCTACTGTTAAAAGGAATTATATTTGCATGGGTCCTAAATACCCTAGATAATTCACACATAAGAGGGCTTGTGCAAAGGATTAATATCTTTTTATTTTTACCGACCGTATTTCTTGAAGCTAATCTATATTATTTGTACTATATGAATAGATTGTGTAAATAATTTTTTATAATATAGACAGGTATAATTAGTATAAGGATATATATATATATATATAGCCCTCAAACACAGAAGCTTATCCTCAAAGGTTTTTATATAAATGTTGATTGTACGTTTGAGCATTATCGATATTATTTTATAATTTAAATTCCTTAATAAAGTATTTTTGTATTGCATATTTGAATGTGTAAGCATATCCCAATTATAAAATAAAATAGTCCAGCTACTCTTCTACGAATTGGGCATTGGAAGTGGCTTATCTCACTTGTAGCGTTAATAAATAAGACAATAGAGACCCTTCCATGTGAGAAAATAATTGTTAAGTCCATCAAAATTAGAATTGCAATTTTTATTTACTAGTCTATCATACCTTCTAACAAGAGATAATTATGTTCGTTTCAGTATTTTTATTGTCGATTTCTCGATGATAATAAAAATAAGTAAATCACGAAGAAATTATGTCCCTTGATCCATTGGTCAAAAATAGCAAAGGCCTTTTGAGTTCGGATGAAGATTTCAGATCTCATATTGAAATTCGATTTCTGTTCACTTATAATAATATCTATATTGTTCTAATCAATAGATTGTTCTGAAAGGACACTAGTCTCCCATACCGTTTGTCCTAATTGTTAAAGAATCTTTAAGAAGTCCAAGAGTTACAAGAGCAATCCCATATTCAAATTTCAAAAATAAAGATAAAATAATTGAGGATAAAAATGCATATATAGAATCTCTCTACAAGAGTTGTCGAAGAGTGATCGATTTATTAGAGAGCACCACCCCTTCTAATGAGAAGCTTATTAATGAGAAGGATAATAAAATAAAGGAGCATATTGATCTTTTGGAGAGGAGTGTCAAGAATAACGCGTTGATTATTGCTAAGAAAGATTGGGCAATTACTCAAAAGGATAAACTAATAGTTAAGCTACAATGCCTTATGAAGTGTAATGTCATAGAAGAGACAATAGAAGCTCTTAGCCAAGACAAAGGTAATGAGCCCCTAAAGGCCACAACTAATTCTAAGCCATCAAAAACTATATATACAAGGATAAAGAGGTGTGCCATAAAGACAACTAGGTTGAATTTGAATGTCAAGGCAAGGGGAGAACCAGCATCACCCTCTTGATTCAAACGTGTGCCCAAAAGAAAGGTTGATACAAAACTAATAATAGAAAAAATATAGAACCGTCATATTAGAGACCCCCTCAGCTGGTTCTAATCGAAAAGGGAGATAAATCAAATGGGTGTGAGCGTGGACTACCTTAGCAGACTTGAGCGTCCCAAGGAAATAATAGCGCTCTCTTCACATGCAATTACCACTAGTGTTCTAACGACATCAAATCAATGTTTTTTTTTTTTGGATAAGCAAAATACCCATTAAACATTCCAGAATTACATATTTAGATCACTAAGCACCATTCATGTATGATAAAGTATCAAATTAGAGAAGACACCTAGGGACATGTATACATGAATCTATACAAATCTAAATATCCTCTCTGCATCTAGCTTGGCCTCACCGAAATAATACCGATTTCTATCTCTCCACAGATAATAGATGACAGTTGATAAGGCCAAGTGTTGGGCCTTTGTCAATGTCATATTCCCACGGTAGTGCCTCCTAAAGATGCGCATAGCATGTCTGTAGTTGGACATCTCCTTCCTCATGCGTGACCATCCTCTAATTCTCTATCATAGCCCTTTAATCTAGGGGCACATAAAAAATAGATGCTCATGTGCCTCCAATGCTTGACCACATAAGTCACACTGTTTATGTTCCAAGTACTCTAGTCTATCTCTAGTGGGAAGTCGTCACCACGCCAACATCCAGAAGGTAACCACATGACTCGGCTGGAGGTATGCCTTCCACATTATGCGGGCCCATGCCTTCTTAGTAGTGCTAGGTTTGAAGAAATCATATGCCCTAGCCACCCCTCCATCTCGTGCAAACCAACCCTCAAGCTGTTGTGTTGCATCCTCTGCCATCCCCTCTGTCGCCAAGACCAAATCCCTTATGCATGGTGTAGTCGCTTGATCAATGGGGAGTCTGAGTGAGCCACCTCCCATGTCTAAATGTTCACGCATCTCAGGTATTTGTGATGTATCCATTTGATTCATAGTGCATCTATCTTAGCTTGTATCCTCTAAAGTACCTTGGCTAGAAGAGCTAAGTTCCATGTCCTTAAGTCTCAGAAGCCCAAGAATCCTTCTTCTTTTCGGCATATACATATCCCTCCATGCAATCGGGGGGGGGGGGGGTACTTTGATGTCTACATGAACAATTTGCAAATCGTGTAGATGCAGTCAATGACTCCCTGTGGTAGTGGCAGGATGGATAGCCAAAAACACTCAACACCTTATAGCACTGAGGTAACGAGCTCCGCCTTGCTAGCATATGACAATGTATGTCTGAGCCAAGTTCTAATCCGACTAGTCAGGGAATCCAACAAGGGGCTATAGTTTGATATTCGTAGATGCTTGGCTTGGGCTAGCGGGATGCCAAGGTACCAAAAAGGCATGTTGCCCTCCTGAAAACGAATAATGGATAGCAACCTCCTGCAAGAAGTGACATCGACCCCTGCCAAGTAAATACATGATTTTAGTCAGTTAAACTGAAGCCTTGCTGCATCCCCAAACTCCTGCAAACATATGAACAATGCTCCAACTGAGACCTCATCCCCTCTACAAAGAAGAAGTATATGATTCGCATATGCCAAATGTACTAAGCCAATATGACCACGCTGCGAATGGAATCTGAACCCCGTCTTGGTTGTGCACTGCTGCAACTGTCTCCCAAGGACCTCAACACAGATACCAAATAGGTAAGGGGATAGAGGATCCCCTTGGCGTAGCCCTCGAGCACTTCGAAACCTACTAAATGTGCCTCCATTAATAGTCAAAGAGAAGGAAGTCATGGTAACACACTCCATGATCCACGCTGTAAACAGAGCTAGGAATCTCAAACCAATGAATGTCTCTCATAAAAACTCCCAATGTACTAAATCAAATGTCTTTTGAAGATCAATCTTCATAATACATCGAGGTGAGATCCTCTTCCTGTTGTACTTCCTAAATAACTCCTAAACCAGATGGATATTATCCGCGATCAATCTACCTTGCACTCAGGGCCGGACCTCCTATGAGGCCAATGAGGCAGCCGCCTCAGGCCCAATTTGAGAAGGGGCCCATAGAAAAAATTTGTAAAAGACTTAATTATAATTCTTAAAATATTGTGAGAGTTTTTTGTAATGTTATAAAAAAAAATAAAGTGCTCATTTAAAAAAACTTCCACTGGCTTTTATCTTTGCATGGGAAAAATATTTTAAAGGGTTCGATTGTAATTTTTAAAATATTATAAGAGTTTTTATAATATTACTAAATAAAGTACAACAATTTAATTTCTCCTTTTCCGCCGCCCACTTTAGGTTTTCTCCCAATTTCTAAGTTCTAATCCTGAAATTTTTCTCAAATTCTAATCCATCTCCCTACCAATCCTTTGTTGCCATTGTCATCACCGTTGTCATCACTGTCATTACAAAAAAACTATTTTTTGGCGACGAAATTTGGCAACGAATTATTTTCGTTGCAAATCTGCAACAAATATAGCGACGAATTTTAGATTTCGTCGCAAATTTGTAACGAAAAATATTTTCGTCGAAAATTTGCGACGAAAAATAAATTCGTCCCAAATTCATCGCAGATATTTAATTTATTAAAAATAAAAATAGAAAACAAGCTCTGCTGAATGAGGTTATTTTTAAATATTTTGCAACGAATTCGGGTGAATTGCTAGAAAATAGCAAATCTAATCCGTGATTCGCTGCAAATATTAAAAATAAATTAACGCTTTTAAAAGTTAAAAAAATTTTTTAAAAATTGCACGAATCTCGGATTCGTTGAAATTGCAACGAATCCGTGATTCGCTGCAAAATTAATATTAATATTAAAAATAAAATAACGCGTTTTAAAAGGTTAAAATTTTTTAATTTTGCAGCGAATCCGGATTATTCGCAAAATCGCAACGAATCAGTGGATTCGTTGTTTCAACGAATCCACGGATTAGATTGCATAGATTTTTGCAACGAATCCTGGATTCGTTGCAAAATTAATATTAATATTAAAAAATAAAATAATGTTTTAAAAAGGTTAATTTTTTTTTTAAATTTTACAACGAATCTCGGATTCGTTGCAAAAATCTGCAACGAATCCGTGGATTCGTTGGAAATTTGCAACGAATCCACGGATTCGTTGCAGATTTTTGCAACGAATCCGGGATTCGTTGCAGATTTTTGCAACGAATCCAGGATTCGTTGCAGATTTTTGCAACGAATTCGGGATTCGTTGCTAAATTAAAAATACAAAATAACCGTTTATTTTTTTTATAAAAAATTTGCAACGAATCCACGGATTCGTTGCAAATTTACAACGAATCCATGGATTCATTGCAAAAATTTGCAAATAACCAGAACTTCCATACCTCAACACGCCCTGGGTGTGTTAGCCGACACGCCCATGTTAACGCCCGACACGCCCATGTTAGCCGACACGCCCATGTTAACGCCCGACACGCCCATGTTAACGCGCACATGCATTCCTCAACACCGACACGCCCATGCCCTCCATTGGCATGGGCGTGTCGACCTATTTCTCGTTTTTTTAAATGATTTTGTGCATGTGATTTGGAGAGGAAAAGCTGTGTAATATTTGGGCAGATTGAAATTTAATCAATGGGCAATGATATTTTTGTCTCAATAAGTAAAAGGCTAATATTGGAAAAGAAAATGCCTTAACCCTGGAATATTTTCTTAGGTTTTTCAATTCCGGGTTGCATGTCCTTGCATGTAGTTATTTGCTGACGTGGTAGGTATTCTTCATTACTTGGTAATCATTTAAAACTTAAACCAAACAGGGATTTTGTTGATAACTTTGGATTGGATGAATAACTAAGGTTATTCCTAATAACCCCGAACCAAACACCCCTTAACGTTTTAAAAAATTTATTTTTTTTATAAAAGATTTGCAACGAATCTTTGGATTCGTTGCAAAATTTATTTAATTTTACCCTCGCGCCCTAATCTTTTCCTTCCCCTCGCGCCCGATCGAACCCTAAAACCCTTTCTTGAGCACGCCTTCCCGGCCGCTCGCCTCGCCGGCCGCCTCCTGCCCGGCCAGGCCACCCGCCTCCCGCACTACGGCCAGCTGGCCTGCTGCCCGTGCCGCTGCGTCCACCTGCCTCCTGCCGGCCGCGGCGCCCTCCTGCCTCGCTCCACGCGGTCGTCGGCGCCTCCCACCGCCTCCTGCCGCTCGCCTCCGCCGCCTCGCTACCTCGGCTCCTCCACCCTGCCTCACGCCACGGCCGCCTCCACGCTCGCCTACGCCTCGCCTTCATGCGAAGACCGCGAGTCTCATCGCCATTGTCCAGACTTCCGGCCGGTGGCCGCCTCCTGGGCCATGAAGCGAGCCGGTGTCAGCTCGTAGCCGCCGTGACCACGCGACCGCAAGCGGCCAGGTCACGGCTGTCGGCAATGCCGCGAGTCCACCCGCCGACCGATAGGCACCAGTTAGGTCTCTGTCGAAGTCAGTGATCCGCCGTGTAGCTGGCGACCATAATCCATCAATGGCTGGCCGGAGGCGCCCAAACCACCAGTGGTATAAATTTATTTTTTTTTCCTATATTTAACTCCATAATTAACTACAGAAGCTTTATGCTGCTATCCTACTTATTCTGTAACTATATAGTTAACTGTAAAACTACAGAAGCTTTAAGCTGCTAATTTGTCATAGAGATACACATACCAAATAATGCTAAGTACTAAGTTGGAAGAAATATTTTATGATTTTGTTTAGTCACATATAGGAAGTTATGGGATAAAACAAGCAGTTGATAAGGCTTAGATGAGCAAATCATGCACATCTACCTGAGTAATTATAAGCATCTTATTGATGTCCTCGTTAAGACCGAGGCGTGACAAAAATGAATGGTGGGCTGTTTGTAAAACAAAAGCACGGAAAAAAATTGAAGAGCGCTGGCAAGACATTGCATATCAATAAGACAAAGTTACAAATATGTTTCATACTGAGGAATATATAATTCCAACATTACGAGATCCCAGCGGAGTAGTGATAAACGTGGATGCAACTGAAATTGATGATAATGATGAGGAGGGGGACGAGGAGGAAGAGGAGGAGACCGAGGATGAGGATACTGATGAGGATGAGGAAGATGATAATGAGGACTTTGAAATTTGACGTCTAGGGTAAGTTTTTTTATATATACTTTTAGTTTAAAACTATAATTTTACAAATTTTCTTAGCTCAATTATTTGTTTATATAATGTCTCATTGTTAAATTTATATCTTTTGTCTCTGTATGTTGTGTATATTTTGTTCTTATAGGTTATCAGTGGTGAAATCATCGTAGCTTAGCGCAGTCGCAGTCTCTCATCTCTTCATTATGCATATTGTAAGTTTTTCATGTTCTTCATTAAGCATAAAAGTTTTATTTTCTTTATTCTAATTTTGTTTTTGGTTGATAGTTTCGACGTGGTGGACAGAGATGACAGAGTACTAGTAGTGGCCAGACTGATCCACCGCCTGCCAGCACTATACCTACTTGCCCTCCTGATCTGCCTGGACCTTCACATGATCAGTCGCCAGTACCATCTCATTCGCCGGCACGGCCTTCCCATTCTGATTCACCTGTACCCGCCAGACACTCCTCTACTGAGAACATCGAAAGTCGACCGTATATATTTCCGATTGGAGATTCGTAAGTAATATAAGTATTATAATTTTTAAACTATCTTAATTATTTATTCAATTTTTTTTCACTTTATCGTAGGTTTGAAAATTCTGTACCTGTTATTCGCGAGATCAATAAAATCGTGAATAACTATTGGAGAGGAGACTCTTTGTCATACTCAAGCACGCCAGGACCTACAAAAGAACTATGGTGGTGCGAGTTTCAGGTATAATTGATTCATTTTATATATTAAATAAGTGATTATATAATCAATTGTTTTTTTTCCATCTCAGCGGAGATTTATTTGGGACCCTACTCAAGACTTGGAAGTTAAAAGAATTTTTAAAAAAAAATGTGGCGATCATATCCGGCATGTATTGAGTCATGCCAAATGTACTGGAAAAAAACCCGCCTGTGTCACGTCAGAAAATTGGAGTAAAATCTCCAATTATTGGCAATCTGATGAGAGCAAAAAAAGAAGTCAACAGAATAAATTAAATCAAGCATGTAATTCTGGAGACTTATCTGCAACATATGCGGGAGGATCTATAAATATTGAGGAGCATTCACGTAGATTGGTAATTTTTAAATTCTACAATTAGTTTTTAAATATATTTCAGATTATTATTTTATTTCTAACATTCTTATATTTAGTCTAAGGAATTGGGAAAGGAGCCGGAATTTATAGATACTTTCGTTCGCACTTTCCAAAAAAAAGATAAGACTTGGAGTGGAGATAGAGCTCGAGCAATTAAGGTTTGAATTAATCTTTAAACTTACTTTATAACTTTAATTCATTAGTTATGTAAATGCTCTGATTAAAATTTTAATTTTGTGTAGGAGAGATATGATCAGTTATCCTCATCTCAGAGAATTTCAGGAGATGACGGTGATACTGAGGGATCTGAGTCATCTGTTAGTAATAATTTGGATTTATGGCTTGAGGCGAGTGGAGGATCAAAAGGGGGAAGGATATTAGGTATGGGTTCTCTGAGCAGAATGCATAATGCTCCTCGTAGATCTATTTCTTCTACTCCACCAGCAGTAGCGACACAGATACATAACTTAACTGAGGAGGTTAGCAATTTGAAGGGCATAATACATGAAAGAGATCGAAATTCTAGAAATACAACAACAAAACTCACAAAGGGATCAAGAAATGATAGAAATGCGACGACAACAAGCCTTTCTTATGCGACAGTTTCAGCAATTTAGTTCTGGTCCAAGTCATATTCCTCCGAGTCATGACGATGATGGTGGCGACGATGATGATATTGTATGCATGTTTTTAATTAGTACTTTTAAAATTTTTTAGTTTATTGAGTTTGTTTATTTTGCTTTAAACAGGAATGATCGATGAAGTTAATCCTTATGGCGGTTGAACATGCACATCATTGTAAGTCTTTGCATATTTATTTTCGTGTTAGTATATAGTTTTTAATAATGTATGATACTTTTTGTTTGTTTCTTTTCTAATGCAGGTAGAAGAATGTCGGCGATTGCTTACCAGATTCTCTTTTCTTTTTTCTTTCCCATCTGTTGAGATCTTTTGTAGACATTGTTATTTTGATATCAGAACTATGTTGATGTTTGAAATGTTGTAGGATATAACTTTTTATTTGGAATGTTGTATTGTTCTTAACTGATTGTGTTGCTTTGTATTTATTTGGATATGATTGAATATTATTTTGTTGTATTGAATGTGTGTGTTTTGTTTGTATTGAATGTATTTATTTGGATATTAGAACTTATTGTGTTTTGTTGTGTGTGTGTGAAAATTTGTATATACGATAGAATATCGAAACGGATGAAATCTGTTAAAAAAAATTTTATTTAGCGACAAAACTACAAATTCGTTGCTAAATTCTAAGAAATCTGCGACGACTTTTGCGATGAATTAAATTTTTGTCGCAAATTAGCGACGAATTTAGCAACGAATCAAACTTGCGACAAATTTTGTAGCTTATGATTTAAATTTGTGAAAATTAAATTCCGTAAAATTTTGCAAAACGAAAAGAATTCATGAAAATATTGAACTTTGCGACGAAATTTGCGACGAATTTAGTGACGAAATTTGCGATGAATTTGTATCAGTCACAAATTTACCAACGAATTTCTTATTTCGTCGCAAAAATTACCAACGAAAAAATTAATTCGTCGCAAAATATGGTTTTTTGCGACGAATTCAGCGACGAAATTTGCGACGAATTTGTATCAGTCGCAAATTTACCAACGAATTTCTTATTTCGTCGCAGAAATTACCAACGAAACAATTAATTCGTCATAAATTTGCAACGAATTTTTAATTCGTCGCAAAAATTTGCGACGAAAATTGCGACGAATTTTTGAAATCCCGATAACTTCTGCAACAAAATTAGCGACGAAATTTTAAATTCGTCCCTAATTTTCGTCGCTAAAATTCATCGCAAAAATTCGTCGCTAATTTTGTCGCTATTATTTGCGACGCTTTATTCGCAACAAAAATATTTTTGTCGCTAAATTCGTCGCTAATTTATTTTGTAACGAATTTTATTTTAAAATTCGTCGCTAAATTCGTCGCTAATGACTGTTTTTTTTGTAGTGTGTTTATCGTTCGTCGACGCATTGTGGTTGCTAGTGTTGTCGTCATCTCGCGTTGCATTAAAATCGATCATTGAGGATTTGAGGTGGAGTTATTTTTCTTAATTTATTTTCAGAATCATCTTGAATGATAATTTATTTTTTGAAAAAAAATATGACTTTATTAGTTCACTAGTTGTTACTTATTAGTTTTGTTATTCTTTAGATGAAAATTTACATTGGTAATAGAGAGAATCAATAATTTTAACCCTAATTTTTGAGAATATATTTTACATTTAAATAATTCAATTTGTTGATAATATAATCGATTTTCTTAATCCTTTTGTAAATTCAACTTTCTCAAACAGAATACTCCACTCATATCATCCTTTCATTGATAAATAAATTCCTTTGATGATCAAACTTAACTTGTAGAGTTTGTAGAACATTGGAGGGATTTTTTACCTAGAATGCTCCTAAACTGAATTATTGAGCATATGATACACCTTTTTTACAAACCATCAAATTAATAAAAAAAATTAAGCTCTCGTTGAAATGGTCAAAAATTAACCATTGAATAATGGTCATTTTTTATTTTTATTTTTTATTTTAGTCAATCTTCAATGTTTAATTTTTATTTTAACTATTGTAAAATATAAATAAATAGTGAGATTCATGAAAAAAATTATTAGAGGATTTTTTTTAATAGTGGAGAGATACCAGATGAATAAGTTTTTTATTTTTGATATGATCATACAAAAAAACTTCTTGGTCAAGTCAATTTGTATTTTATAATAAAAATGATGTTTTATTATCATTTTAATTTAATTATTGCTCTTTAGATGAATTCATAGGCACACTATTTTTTTTTTAAAAAAAATATAGACTGTTTGTAATTTAATTAATTTCATTATGACATTGCAACTTATATATTCATTTTTAATAACTTGTAGGTGTAATAGAAGAACATTTAAAATGCCTCCTAAATATTTGTCTGGAGCTCAAAAGAGAAAAATGAAACAAAGGGAAGATGCATTAATTCAAAGTCAAGCCGATGATATTAACAAATATTTTAGAAGAAATAACAGAACAGAAAGAGAGGAATTAAGAGATAATTTGATGATTGAAGAACAAAGTCACTGTAAAGATGAAGAATTGAATGAGATTGCTAATTTGACTGAGTCAAATAAGAACTTAGAAGAAGACTCTCACCATGAAAAATTAAATTTGACTCTGAATTTGGAGGATCATGGAAATTGGAATAACATTTGTCAAAAACTCAGAGACTACTTAGTAGAAATGGGCCCAAAAAGAGTGGATGATATTTTGTTTCCTAAAGATAGTAACAACAGACATTTTGATTCATCGCATTATACACGAGTAATGACTAATAGACAAACATTGAATAGAAGATGACTTGTGTACTCTATTTCATTAGATAGAATATTTTACTTCTGTTGCAAGTTGTTCAAGACTGAACAAATGATGAGCAGAATGGGGAATTTGGGTAATGATGGATACAAAGACTGGTGTAATATGCATAGAAGTCTTAGACATCATAAAGCTAGTAGAGACCATATGGATTGCATGATTGCTTGGGTTGAATTAGAAAAGAGGCTAAAAAAAATCAAATAATTGATAACAGTATGCAACTTCAAATCAACAAAGAAAGACAACATTGGAGGCAAGTGTTAACAAGAATAATCTCCATTGTGAAAACACTTGCCAAAAATAATTTGGCCTTTCGAGGAGACGATGAGAAACTTTATGTCAAGAACAATGGATTATTTTTGCAAATGATAGAAATGGTTGTTGAGTTTGATCTAGCGATGGAGGAGCATGTTCGACGTTGTGAAGCAAGAGAATCTCAGTATACATATTTTAGTCCCAAAATTCAGAATGAATGGATAGAGATTTTGGCAAACGAAGTGAAAAGGACAATCATTGCAAAAGTTAAACATGCAAAATATTTTTCAGTAATACTTGATTGTACTCCAGATGCAAGTCATCAAGAACAAATGTCGCTAGTGTTACGATGCTTGGATGATTCAACAGACACACCAAAAGTAGAAAAATATTGGGTTGAATTTTTAAAGGTGGATGACACATCAGGTCTTAGGTTATCAAATGAACTTTTGAATGCATTAACTAGAGTTGGGCTTGATATTGATGACATAAGAGGACAAGGGTATGACAATGGATCTAACATGAGTGGAAGACACAAAGGTGTACAAAAAAGATTACTTGAAATAAATCCTAGAACTTTTTACACGTCATGTGGTTCTCACAGTTTTAATTTGGCTTTAGTTGATATGGTGGAATGTTGTCCTAAAGCCAAGTCTTTTTTTGAAGTGGTGCAACGCATCTACACATTGTTTTCTTCCTCTACAAAGAGATGGAAATTTTTTAAAGATAAGGTGTCTGGTTTGACCGTTAAGCCATTGTCACATACCCGTTGGGAAAGCCATGTTGAAAGCGTAAAAGCTATAAAAGAACAAATTGTACATATAAGAGATGCTTTATTTGCCCTGGCAGAAGTTGCTGAAGATTCTAAAACAAAGAGTGATGCTGAGACCTTAGCACTATATGATATTGAGAGTTTTGAGTTCTTGCTTGGAATGGTAATCTGGTATAACTTGTTACGAGCAATAAATACTGTGAATAAGTTTATTCAATCTGAAGATATAGATATAGATATTGCGATCAATCTCTTACAAGGACTTGATCAATTCCTGATAAGTTTAGAGAAGAGGGGTTTGCCAGTGCCATGAATGAAGCGATACAAATGGCAAGTGAAATGAGGATTGAACCTAAATTTTGAGAAAAATGCAACATTCGAAGAAAGAAACAATTTGATGAAAGTGACAATGATGATGTGACACAATCAGGTGAAGAATCTTTTAGAGTTGAATATTTTCTATTTATAATTGATCAAGCTCGATCTTCTCTCCAAATTCGATTTGAACAATTTAAACAATATCAAGAGATTTTTGGGTTTTTATTAAATTTGGAGAAGCTAAAGAGTGAGCATTCAAGCAGCTTGATGAAGTCTTGTATGAATCTTCAACAATTTTTAAGTCACGATGGACATTCAGACATTGATGGTGATGAGTTTTGTGTTCGGAGTTGATGGTTGTGAGATTCTATTTAATAAATGAAAAAAGAGCAATTGATATGGTTCAATGTCTGACAAAATTGAATGGTTTATTCCCAAATACTTACATTGCCTATAAAATTTTGTTGACCATACCAGTAACAATTGCATCGGCAGAAAGAAGTTTCTCGAAGTTGAAGTTAATTAAGAATTATCTTCGATCAACAATGTCATAGGATAGACTAAATGAATTAGCAATATTGTCAATTGAAAAAGAAATAGTTCAACAGTTGGATTATACAGATTTGATAAATATTTTTGTCTCTAAAACAGCTAGATGAGTAGTGTTTATGTAATTATTTCAAGTATTTGTTAATTTTTTATTGGTGAAATATATTATTTCTGATTTATTTATGTGTTTAGTATATTTGCTATTTGCAAACTGAATTTTACAGTAATTTATTGTAACAAAAGGGCCTACTTTTTAGTATTCGCTTCAAGTCCCATTTAATATAGGTACGACTCTGCTTGCACTAATGCAATCTAAGATTGATGAAGTAAGTAATTCATGACCCTGACAATCTGCTTGCCAATATCTTTGATATAATCAAATTAATGTATTAATCGTATTGTGGCTATGAAAGAAAAAAATCTTAAAGGTAAGACTGGTTGTAGTTAACTCAGTGTTTTTAAGGGTTTAATAATATATTTTGTTTGTTTATTTCAGTAATCAAGAATAAATTTCAAGAAAATTAAAGATGTGATAGTAGCTACATTTTTAAAGATTAGCGAATTAAATTGAATAAAAATCACAAAAAATTGAAAATGGATTTAGTTACTTGATAAAACAGAAGACATGTTGTATTTCGGCCGTATGCAAGAAAAAAAAAAACAACACCAACATTGAAAAGTTAAACCCTAAACCAAATAAGTTTTCCAAAAGCATTCTGATAAAATTAAAGCTCTAAGAGGATAATAAAACAATACATTAGTTATCAATCAGTTCCTTTTGATTTACTAAACCTTATAACTAAGTCGACTGTGGTTCAGACTTTAAACTGTAAAATATAGTTCAAAAATAAATTAAAAATTATATTGACCAGACAACTCAAGGGTATTTCAAGCAGTTCTTGTTCGTTGGGATGTCAATTTTAATAATTTTAAAAAGGAGTTCCCATTTGACGATTTATTAAAATCAAAGAGCCCTTTTGAATCTTATCAAAATAATGATAACACCACGTAAAGGAGAAAAAGCTAATGCATGGCACTGTGGGTAGGCACTTTATTATTTTGATTATCAAAAAATTAATTTAAATTATATTTGGAATTTATGGTGCACAATTGATAGTGAAATAAATTATTAGTTAGAATAAACAGACATGTAATGGAATTAAAAGTATACTAGTTTCCAGTGGAATCAATTATACTTGGAAGGATGAGTTTAGATATAGGTCGAATTAAAATTTTAACCATGAAACATGTTTAATTTGGTAAATATTCATCTAGCATACTTTTTTAAAATAAAAAAAATTTAAAATACCTTCACTCTTTTTATTATTCATCTCAATGCGCATCAAATTCATTATTTTAGAAATCCACCATTAAACTAGATGTTGAAGCAGAAGCCTTGATCATCTAGGGTAACAGATTTCACCTTTTGCCTCAAAGAAAGCTCGATCAGGGATGATAATGTCTCTGGAAAACATCCCTAGTTCCTCATGTAATTGGGCTAAGGGTTTTGGCTCAATAGATAGTTAAGTAAGTCTAGAATGCTTTAGAGGGGGAAGGTTGAGCACAGAGCTAGAGAATAGCTCCGAGTGAAGTGCTTCAAGGACTTGGGTACCGAGTTGCACAAGATGCCTTTGGGACCAACCTATAAGGGGAACTCTAAAGACCTAGTTGCATGAGGAACTCATGAAATTGAGTTCTAGAGGGGACTCAAGGGTGCCAAGTTGTATAGGTAACTCGGGGTGGCAGTTGTATGGATGAGATCAGCACCGAGTTGTATAGGTGACTCAGGAGGAGGGGATAGATCCAATCATAATTCAGAACCGACGGTTCAATAATTTGAAATCGATAGTTTAACAGTTCAGACCCTTAACATTAACTTTCCAAGACTATTAAAGTTAACGATTTGAAATCGCTAATTCACGGTTCGATATAGTCCAAAATTATTATTATTTATTTAAAAAATATAATTAAAAAAAATAAAAAAAGTTTACACTTATTTAGGTTGTCTATTTATCTCCTTAAAGTATATGAAAATCAAAACTCACATAATTCATTTACTTTTCTACATTTATTACCTTAGGAAGAAATGTTATTACTCAACATTCCTCATTCTCTATAGTGATAGTTCCCTCGATATCAAATTCTTCTACCTCACTCTCAGAAAGGTATATTTCTTATATTCTTTTTTTCAACCCTTGTCCAATTATCAAGTAATATTTATGCTTCTAAAAATCATGAAACAAAGTAAATCATCATTCATTCAATATATTATCTCTAAAACTGAATGTATATTTTACGCAATGGTTGACACCAGACAAACTATAATTTCTTTTGCAATGATGGATTGAAACACTTTGAGTCTTTTGTGACCACCACTGTAAAATATAAAATCCACCTCACTATAAGTGTCATTAAAATTAAAAGAAGTTATAAAATAATTATTTAGTTCCTATAAGGAACTTGAGGATTCTTATGGATGTTTCGCCTATTCTTTTAATAAAAGTTATGTTTTTGTAAGTTTTGAACTGCTATTACTAATATTTTAAATTTTAGATATATCAGTTTCTAATCTATATTTTTAAATTATATTATTTATAAAGCATTTTAGTATTTTGTACAATATTAGCAGGATCAAGAGAAGAATAATCTTTATTAAAATCAATACTCGTAATTGATAACTAACATTTTAAGTAAAATATCTAACTTTAATCTAAAATCTAAAGTAAATATAACTAAATAAATATAAAAAATATTATAAAAATATTTTTTTTCATTTTACTTTCATTAGATAAACAAATCATCATTAATATATTTATTTAAAATTAAAACTATATTACAAAAATTTATCATAATTAAATGAGAAGTAGGATAATAAATATTGAAAAGTTGTTTGGTTACATAATTAAATACTTTTAAAATTTCACAAATGTCACTACATTTTATTGATATAAAAATAAATATTGTTAGGATCGATTTGATGCGCTAGAAGTGGGGAGGGTGAATAACGATTCGTCGATTTTCACCAATCGTGCTTATCTACAATTCGTTAGCGCAGCAGAATATATACAAAATAACATAAACAAAAATAACACAAGCACAATAACAAGATTTTATGTGGTTCAGAACCTACAATTCTTACTCCATGGCTAATGTCACGCCCCGAGAGCATGCCGAACCGAAAATCAAACGGACGACACCTCCCCTGTACGTGGCAACATTTCGGGTTAATACAAGGCCCGTAGGCCCACAATAACAACAATATATATGTATAAAAACAAAAACTACACAAGACACAGCGGAAACAACACGACAACAATACAATCCCACAGAGTGCATACCGGTATGACTAACACCAGAACATAAAGAAGCCTCGTCAAAACCCGCACCAACATGTGCGTACATCACATAACACAAATCCATAACGGAATACAAATGATAACACCAAAAATCCGGACTCTCGGAGTTGAGATGAGATGATGCCAGCCAGCGGTGCTCCAAGTCCATCACGAAGTCGGCTACATTACACAGGCGACGAAAACCGAGTCCATGGGGGTGGTGAGTAAAACTTCGTGAGTAATAAAAACATGTATATATGTAATATCACATGTATTTCGACAACATAATCTAGATGTACAACAGGTATATCAGCATAGTATATAAATACAAGCATATACCGTCTAACTGAATGAACAACATAAAATGCAGACATACCTGAAGTCTGCTACGCTACTCTGATCCAACCTGAACATATATCCAACATATATATATATATAACAGGAATAGTAGATCAACTCAAAATATACTCTAGCTACAGGTCAAGGTATCTATGGTCTATCCAACACATATCAATATATCGACTGTTGTATAACATCTGAAAGAAACCTGCATGAATATGATGTCCACCCCAATGCATCAAGCATAGTACTAACAAATGCAACATCACCATAATCATATATATATAGGTGTATCTATATATATATTAATCTCAACCATCCATATATATATATATATACATGCATATATGTATATATATATATGATAATATCGCCATCGTCGATCACGGCTATCACGCATGCATGGTCATGTCGGCTCACCCTAAAGCTACCACGACCCGATGTGGCCTCGGTGGCTCGAGCATGACAACTGTCCCAACTCAACACCAACCACTACTCTCGAGTGGCCGAGTGGGCGATGTGATCGAGTAGCGTATAAGCGTAAAGAGCAAGCTACATGATGGGGGTCCTCTGTGTTGGTCACTCCGACATACTACCCATGAGTGGTCGAGTACCACACACGCGGACTACGACACGCAAATCCAACTACCACCGTCTATAGTGGTAGAGTCACGGCACCTCGATGCTCTGCCCTCACTGCAGTTACTCCTCCTATGAGTAGCGTGGAGGCGAGATGACTGGCGACCCTCTCAACCACAAGGGAGACCTCGTCGCCAGCGTGCATGTAAATGCATGAATGCAATGTCTCACATACAGACATCCACCATAGACTCTCTATCCTGTAGAGAGTCATACCAATCTACTCGACGCACTCTCTATCCTGTAGAGAGTCGTACTCAACTGATCATAATACTCTCTATCAGTGAGAGTCATACTAATCTACTCGGCGCACTCTATCCCGTAGAGTCGTACTCATCCCGATTATAACAAGCTAGGACCGCGGTCGTAGCGATACCAAGTATCATTCCTCTGACCATTTACACAACACATGTTCGGTGGTAACATACAACCTAAGGGTACTAGAACTAACCCTAGGTTAAAGTCATTATCTACCTACGGATGACCTTTTTGCCCAATGTACAATCAGGTTGTCATCCAGACTTTACCATTTGCACTTAACTTAAATCAATTCTAAGTTACTTGCATCACCTATATGTATAACTCCTAATCATGGTAAAATAATATGATATCAACAATGGAGTTAATAGCCAATGGTAAAAGATCAAGCATACGATAAAAAAAAAATAGGGTCAAGGTAATATGAATACCTAACATGCTCATATCAATGACTAAATCTGAATGAAATATAACTACCCGGACCAGGTAGGAAATTACCCACCTGTTGAGAAGCTCGTATCAAGGATCTTCGCGTTCATGAGTGTCTCGAATCAGTATCCTAGTTTCAAATCCATGACACCAGCTCGTAGTTGCCTTCACGTCCAAGGATCTGTCTCATATCCACGTCCTGCACGTATCAAACATTATGATTAAGTGCAAGCATACGATGAATAATCGAATCGAATTCTACATCAACTTCGTATCTCGATCAAATAGATTTATCTAGTTATTCACTTGACCTAATCAAGCCTTCATATCTATTGATAAATCCATTCCCTTAATCACATATACTAGATTATTATAAGGACAACCTTCCTCCATTAGCTATTATTAACAACCTAATAACCACATAACTACAGCATAATATCCATATCATCATGCAATCAGAGTTATCCATTCTTGATCCTCACCAACTCAAATTTCTTAACCTAAAACCACTGTTTAGAAGTTTTCCCTCATCTTCATCCCTAAAATCTCGTCCAAGATCAGGAAAAGAGCAGTGCTTACCCATCTCCGGTGACCATCGGCATTGAAGTCCACTGAATCTGACAGCGACCTTCTCGTCTCCCCTGTTCGTCGGAGCAACCGCACCCACAATCACTGTCCAACAGAATCCACACTCAACCATAAGGAAAACCTCAACAGGGATTTCGATCCTGTCCAAAATTGAAGAAGCACTGTACCTACTCACCCGATTTCGATGCCGACGTCCGCCGCGTGGCGAGCGGCGATAGGGCCATGGTTGATGGGCGCGCGGCAAATGGCTTGTGGAGGCAGATCAGTCGAGGAAGGAGCGACGACAGCATGGCAGCTACACTCTATGTGGCCGGCTGGCTTAGGGCACCGGCGATCAAAGAGCAGAGGAGAACACGCGGCTGGTTTGGGGCTTGCGTCGTCTGGAGGCCGGCCGGCACCGGCTGATCAGAGGCGGCGGCGAGCGAAGAGGAGACACCGTCGAGCTAAACTCCACGGCGATCTGCGATCGGGAGAGGGAAAGGGGAGGTCGCGCGCGATCGAGAGGAACGGCTGGTGCTACCGGTGTGACACCGGCAAAATCTGGAAGGCCGAAGACGCCATCGAAGAGGAGCGGCGGCGAGCGGCGGCGAGCGACACAGATGCGACGACGTGGCGCAGGCGGCGGAGAGGCGAGATGACCGGCGAGATCTGCGCGGCGTGAAGTCGGGAAGAAGAAGAATCGCGCCGATTGGGAAGAAAAAGGGGCACGGGGAGAAGAGAAGGTTGTGTCGGGAGAAACCGTAGCGCGGCGCGATCGGGAAAAGAAGGAGAGGATTGATCGATCGGGGAAAACGAAAAGGATTGGGGAAAATTAAACGGTTTTTATTAAACCCATTAATACAGTCTAAACAGGCTTTATAAAAGCCTATCTGCTTTATCCCCATAAAATATCCATAAGACCTCCGTTTAATTCCAGAAAAATTTCTAAAAATTTCTGAAAAAATTCCACAAGATAGTTTATCAATTAATGAGGAATAATTTTATTTTTATTTTTATTTTTTTTTTCCGATATTTTACATTCTCCCCCACTAATAAAAATTTGGTCCCCAAATTTCGTACTTAAATGTAAGAACCAACTCAAGAGATTTCTTGAATTACTTCATGCCTCAAGTGAACAAATGAGGATATCGAGCTCGGATAGTATCTTCCAGCTCCTTCGAAATCCATGACACAGGATCTCAATAGATCCTCCAATATCTGAATGGTACGCTCAGACTGTCTATCTGTCCGCGGATGAAACGTTGCACTAAGCCGAAGCTCTGTGCCCATAGTCTGGTGCAGACTCTGCCAACATCGCGAGGTAAATTGCGAATCTCTATCCGATATGGTACTTAAAAGTAGCCCACGCAATCTGATAATCTTTCGGTCACATCATGTCCTTATGGGTTCTAGACAATCCCGTAACGAACTCCACAGTGATACGCTCCCACTTCCATTCCGAAATTGGAATTTTCCTGGAGCAATCCAACGAGTTTTTGATGTTCAGCCTTCACCTACTGGCATACTAAACATCGAGCAACAAAATCTGCTATAACTCTCTTTATACCATTCCACCAGTATAAATGTTTCAACTCTCGGTACATCTGAGTACCCTCAAGGTGAATAGCAAATCTCCAATGATATGCTTCCTGTAGCGACTCTTCCTTGACTGGACACGTGTCCGGAATACACTATCCTTCTCAGAGACGGGGGATTATCTTCTCAAAAGAGGAATTCATCAATCATCCAAGATACACTCCACACACACTGTAAGTGCATGGAAGACTATAGCGACGAATCTCACTCGTTGCAATTGTTGCAACCGTTCGCGCTCCAGCAACTCTATTGTAGCTACCTAGTAGCTTGTTAAATTCAATGAGCACTTCTGCTCCATACATCCACAAATCCAGAAAATAACTACTAAAGTCCCATCATGTATATGGCAGACTATCTCGTAGTTTCTTAACTGACGTAGGCATAAGATATGTCTCATTCAACTGCATCGGAATCGTTCCGATCCCCGAAATGACGCATCTGCGTACATCATCCTTTTATCTACTCCGGAAGGATTAACTAATACTTGTGTAAAAGTTAATTGCCGTCTAGGTCTTGTAAACTGGTTTCACCAGCTTCCGTCTAAATGATTTACAACATCATCTTTGTCAAACAAGTCCGTGGTATAGTAATGTCAAACATTCTATCCACATCTACAGAACTAACCAAACCATGTAAGGAAAACCACCTTCTACGGTGGTCGAGTGCGCAATTCCAACTACCACAATCAACAGTGGCCACGTTACGCAACTCCAACAATTACAAAAGGATCCAATCGTGTTCAGGATACACGATTCTCAAATCCGGTGACGACTAAATCGTTAATTAGTCTAACTTAATCAAAATTCATACAAATTCATACCAAGTATGAAATTGTCGTCTTTACACACCTGCATTTCCTTTACTCTACATTGATGATATATCAATCATCACAACGACAATGATAATTGTATGACATCGTGTCACTACAATATCAATGCTCCAGTCGTAAACCAACCCTAGAGTATACACAAGTGTCTTTGGCTGATCTCAATAGATCATCTATCCACAACGAAGGATATTCTTCACAACAACTATTGTATTCCATCATCGATAATCGATGCATACTTTCAAAGGTCCATCTCTCTTTCAACAAAGAGTTCCGGATCTTCTCAAGGAGGAATACTGAGATAGATAAATATCCCCTCCAACATCTCCTATAATCGTAACTCACGTTCTTCCAATTATATAGTGTTTAGCAACATTGATACCACAACACTATCACCCGGTATGTGATCTTTGATACCGGACTATTTTCGTAATCATTTCGAACGCCTACTCCACTTGCCTAAGCAACGGCAAGCCTTGGAGTTCATCCGAAATTACATCTGAAGGCTCTCAGATTATTCGCACATCCGAGAGCCATACTTCCAACAATTTGACCATCCATAAGGATATGTCTACAATAAAAGTATGTATATCAAAGTCTAAGGATATCTCTTAACCTTTTAATTGTTGGTCCACATCTCACCTGACGGTAGAGATACCACCGACCCACAAGTCGATGCATAGGAACCCTTCTAATCCGAACTAATAATGTTCTAGACACAGATACCTGTAAACTATAAGTATCTCTCAATATATTAATCCAGAGGGTAAAACTAGAGTAATACCCTGAACGATCAAATATTTGTTGATCCGATCCAAAAGGCTCCACACAGGTCTCGGCCTTTCTCCGAAGAGAATAAGATAAGATCCAACAGTCTGCGACAAAGCGATCATATTTATGCGACGAATGCCACGGAGATTTTTCCTAGATCATCTGATCTCATCACTTAATCCTACGAGCTGCAATTGTAGAATACCGAATAGATACGACCTTCGTCGTATACTCTCTCCTCTGTACCAAGTCAATCCACATCCGGGGTAACTGTTGTTGTTGTCTGCATGAGTCTTCTACGATGTCTTCTGCTGATGCTGCTTCTATGCTGATATCTGCTGTAGGGAAGTATCAAGAAACTTCAACCACGCCTGAGGTAGTAGGTTGCTGCTGTTGAGATAACTCAATCTTCTGTGCTGATCTCTGCTGTCGAGCTGATACATCATCCTCCCAGAACACCATTGGTAGTCTTCAACTGAGTCTTCAAAGTACACCTCCTCCATTGCTTTGGTTTCACAATAGCAACTAACTGATCCAACGCGGATAATCGACCATGTCTTTGTGCCGCATGTATGCGCACACAATCCCTTCGGAGTCTTTGTTCTGATTTTGCTGATATGCACAAGAACCTTCTGATGACCTATGATTGGTCTTCTATAATCGAAAAGTAGCTCAAGGCCTGTGACCCTGATATTGCTCCTTTATCCAACAATCGGAGACTTCTGTCTCTATTAAGTTGACCTGCAATATATGCTTATCGGTCTCTAACTCCTAAACCCTTGTACGGAGTCATTTCTAAACTCCTGTCTCAATCCAATGTCTTCCGACAGGATCTGGTAGAAGATCCCGACATCCTTATCCAACTATAAGCCAATAACTCTGGGTGGCTTAAATCCTCCATTCCTCTTCTTGAGCTATTAGGCGGTCGTAACCTCCGCAAGTCTCATGACTCTGCACAGTACACTATTACTAACCGATCGCCCTTTCTGGAAGCTCAAGAATTCCTTACAATGTGTCACTAAAAGTGACACGGGAAAATACACTCTTTCAACATCACTAATCCATGATCAAGTGATATTTTATTTCCCGAAGATTATTTTCTACATTTATCACCAAATACCGGCTTGACCCCGATAATGGTATGCAAATAACTCTACTTTCTCGGTATAACATGAGTTAAGTACTTAAAAGTACTCTCAAAGTTATACAACTCAAGATTAAAACAACTGTGGATAAAATCCCTATGAAACTCCATAACCTAGCCTTCCGCTATCTGCATCACAAATAGTCTACAAGTCCGTTCATTGCCCACAGGTAATGATCTGACTAACACAGTTAGTGGAAATCTCTAAGACTGTAGTCTCAGATTTCCATAATAAATGTGATGACTTGGCCCGTGTTTTCCGACTCGGTATCAGTCGGCTCTCACAGGTAAATTACCTTCTCGACACAGGTTCAATAGGTCGTTCCCGTGGTCAACTCATACCACAGTTACGTATAATAACTAACACACTACAGGTTATTCCCTGTATAAGCATCTAAATGCATAGCCAACATAATCGGGAGTATAAACCCGAAAGGTCACTCCGGTTGGTCGCCTCGACGGGCGACCCTACTACAAGTCTGCACAGGTGTCATAGCTATACTGTATACACCTACTGATCAAGTATAGATAAATATCTACTAAACCATAAGTTATCAGGAATTCTTACCTCGTGCTGCTTGGAGCTCAGGCCGCTGTCCATCTCATCTCAAAAAAATCAAAACCGAATAAATCGACTCCCGAGAATCCAAGACTCGACTCAAAAATAACATAATATGGCATCGCAGAACCTTGGGCTCTGATACCACTAAAGTTGCCACGCCCCGAGAGCATGCCGAACCGAAAATCAAACGGACGACACCTCCCCTGTACGTGGCAACATTTCGGGTTAATACAAGGCCCGTAGGCCCACAATAACAACAATATATATGTATAAAAACAAAAACTACACAAGACACAGCGGAAACAACACGACAACAATACAATCCCACAGAGTGCATACCGGTATGACTAACACCAGAACATAAAGAAGCCTCGTCAAAACCCGCACCAACATGTGCGTACATCACATAACACAAATCCATAACGGAATACAAATGATAACACCAAAAATTCGGACTCTCGGAGTTGAGATGAGATGATGCCAGCCAGCGGTGCTCCAAGTCCATCACGAAGTCGGCTACCTGTTACCTGGGCGACAGAAAACCCAGGGTCCGCGGGGGTGGTGAGTAAAACTCAGCAGGTAATAGAAAACATGTATATATGTAATATCACATGTATTTCGACAACATAATCTAGATGTACAACAGGTATATCAGCATAGTATATAAATACAAGCATATACCGTCTAACTGAATGAACAACATAAAATGCAGACATACCTGAAGTCTGCTACGCTACTCTGATCCAACCTGAACATATATCCAACATATATATATATATATATAACAGGAATAGTAGATCAACTCAAAATATACTCTAGCTACAGGTCAAGGTATCTATGGTCTATCCAACACATATCAATATCTGACACAACTGTATAACATATGCAAGAAACATGCATGAATATGATGTCCACCCAAATCGACAAGCATAGTACAAACAAATGCAACATCACAATAATCATATATATATAGACTGTATCTATATATATATTAATCTCAACCATCCATATATATATATATATACATGCATATATGTATATATATATGGTAATATGCAAAGCACCATCAGATACGGCTATGCAGCATGCATGGTCATGTCGGCTCACCCTAAAGCTACCACGACCCCAGTGTGGCCTCGGTGGCTCGAGCATGACAACTGTCCCAACTCAACACCAACCACTACTCTCGAGTGGCCGAGTGGGCAATATGATCGAGTAGCATATAAGCGTAAAGAGCAAGCTACACGATGGGGGCCCCTGCTGTTGGTCACTCCGACAGTCACTACCCATGAGTGGTCGAGTACCATACACGCAGGACTACGACACGCAAATCCAACTACCACCGTCTATAGTGGTAGAGTGCGGCACCTCAATGCTCGCTCACACCTGTTACTCCTCCTATGAGTAATGTGGAGGCGAGATGATGCGACCCTCTCAACCACAAGGGAGACCTCGTCGCCAGCGTGCATGTAAATGCATGAATGCAATGTCTCACATACAGACATCCACCATAGACTCTCTATCCTGTAGAGAGTCATACCAATCTACTCGACGCACTCTCTATCCTGTAGAGAGTCGTACTCAACTGATCATAATACTCTCTATCCTGTAGAGAGTCATACTAATCTACTCGACGCACTCTCTATCCTGTAGAGAGTCGTACTCATCTGATTATAACAAGCTAGGACCACCGGTCCGTAGCGATACCCTAAGTATCATTCCTCTGACCATTTACACAACACATGTTCGGTGGTAACATACAACCTAAGGGTACTAGAACTAACCCTAGGTTAAAGTCATTATCTAGTTACGGATGACCTTTTTGCCCAATGTACAATCAGGTTGTCATCCGGACTTTACCATTTGCACTTAACTTAAATCAATTCTAAGTTACTTGCATCACCTATATGTATAACTCCTAATCATGGTAAAATAACATGATATCAACAATGGAGTTAATAGCCAATGGTAAAAGATCAAGCATACGATAAAAAAGCAGGTCAGTAATATGAACACCTAACATGCTCATATCAATGACTAAATCTGAATGAAATATAACTACCCGGACCAGGTAGGAAATTACCCACCTGTTGAGAAGCTCGTATCAAGGATCTTCGCGTTCATGAGTGTCTCGAATCAGTATCCTAGTTTCAAATCCATGACACCAGCTCGTAGTTGCCTTCATGTCCAAGGATCTGTCTCGTATCCACGTCCTGCACGTATCAAACATTATGATTAAGTGCAAGCATACGACGAATAATCGAATCGAATTCTACATCAACTTCGTATCTCGATCAATTAGATTTATCTAGTTATCCACTTGACCTAATCAAGCCTTCATATCTATTGATAAATCCATTCCCTTAATCACATATACTAGATTATTATAAGGACAACCTTCCTCCATTAGCTATTATTAATAACCTAATAACCACATAACTACAACATAATATCCATATCATCATGTAATCAGAGTTATCCATTCTTGATCCTCACCAACTCAAATTTCTTAACCTAAAACCACTGTTTAGAAGTTTTCCCTCATCTTCATCCCTAAAATCTTGTCCAAGATCAGGAAAAGAGCAGTGCTTACCCATCTCCGGTGACCATCGGCCTTTGAAGTCCACGAATCGTGACAACCTTCTGTCTCCACTGCGTCGAGCAACCGCACCAATCAGCATCAGCAGAATCCACACTCAACCATAAGGAAAACCTCAACAGGGATTTCGATCCTGTCCAAAATTGAAGAAGCGTTGTACCTACTCACCCGATTCCGACGCCGACGTCCGCCCGCGTGACGGAAGGCGACAGGGGCCATGGTTCGGTGGCGTGCACAACAAATGGCTTGTGGAGGCAGATCAGTCGAGGAAGGAGCGACGACAGCATGGCAGCTACACTCTATGTGGCCGGCTGGCTTAGGGCACCGACGATCAAAGAGCAGAGGAGAACACGCGGCTGGTTTGGGGCTTGCGTCGTCTGGAGGTCGGCCGACACCGGCTGATCAGAGGCGGCGGCGAGCGAAGAGGAGACACCGTCGAGCTAAACTCCACGGCGATATGTGATCGGGAGAGGGAAAGGGGAGGTCGCGCGCGATCGAGAGGAACGACTGGTGCTACCGGTGTGACGCCGGCGAAATCTGGAAGGCCGAAGACGCCATCGAAGAGGAGCGGCGGCGAGCGGCACGACGAGCGGCGGCGAGCAGCGGCGCGTGGAGGCGGAGATGACCCGGCGAGATCTGCGGCTGCGCGTGAGAAGTCGGGAAGAAGAAGAATCGCGCCGATTGGGAAGAAAAAGGGGCACGGGGAGAAGAGAAGGTTGCGTCGGGAGAAACCGTAGCGCGGCGCGATCGGAAAAAGAAGGAGAGGATTGATCGATCGGGGAAAACGAAAAGGATTGGGGAAAATTAAACGGTTTTTATTAAACCCATTAATACAGTCTAAACAGGCTTTATAAAAGCCTATCTGCTTTATCCCCATAAAATATCCATAAGACCTCCGTTTAATTCCAGAAAAATTTCTAAAAATTTCTGAAAAAATTCCACAAGATAGTTTATCAATTAATGAGGAATAATTTTTATTTTTATTTTTATTTTTTTTTTCCGATATTTTACAGCTAAGTTCTAGTGTCCACATCATTAATAACTCTTTTCTTTCTCAGAAATACTCCGGAGGTGGAGAAACCTCTTACAACGATCTTACAACAATAAGAATACAACCAAATATGAAATGCAAATGAAATACAAGAACAAAGAACTAAACACTTTACAAGAAGTGAGCTTTGCTTGCTTGATCTTTTGGTTGCTTTGAGTGTCTTTGAAGGTCTAAAAGCAACAACGTTTCCCCTCCAAAAGCTTCAAGAACCGACTTACTTCAACTTCCTTCTCAAATTCCTTATAAAGCTACAACTCAAATTGATTTTTGCCTTCCAGTTGATTGTTCTTACCCAACAGTCGACTGGTCACAGTGCCATTGTCTCACAATGGCTTAGTCCACGACTGTCATAGGTAACAATCGACTATCATAAGTCAGTAGTCGATTGCTAAATATTCTATGCCCTGGTCACTTAATTCCAGTCGACTGCTCAAACCTAGCAGCCGATTGTTAAACCCTAGCAGTGGACTGCCAGAGCCACAGTTAGAAATTGAGCCTTAGTCGACTGAGTCATAACCCTAGTCGACTGCTCAAGTCAACTAGGCCTCCTGAGTGTCGTGTACTCAACTAATCGACTGGCCAAATCCATCAGTCGACTGGTAAATCTCAAACATGAGGTTTAACCCAAGTATGATCCCCTCATACTTGATACTCACCCTTAACCTAGACATAAACTTTCTAGCCCATCTCCATCAGTCTCACATCCTCAGGATCCATCCGAGTCCTCCACAACTCATTCACCATTCACGCTAGGCTTCAAGTGTTTCCATCGGCTATGTCATGCTTACCGGGTCTCCATTGCCAAAATGTCCCGCCTCTGGGACTTCTCCATTGCCAAGCCTCAATGCTTGAACTTTCACCGTCAAGACTACACATTTGGACTTATGTGACTAAGACTACACCCTTAGACTTTTCTTATGCCAAGTATCCATACTTGGACTTTCCTTTACCAAGACTTCACCCTTAGACTTTTCCTTGCCAAGTATCCATACTTTGACTTCTCCATTGTCAAGAATCCAATCTTGGACTTCTCTTGCCAAGTCTCCAAACTTGGACTTTCACTCGAGTCTCACTTGAGCTGGGTCACTCTTAACCTGAGGTCGATTGCTCTAACAATCGTCTACTAACAATCTCCCCCATATGACCTTGGATATCCCAAACATCCACTTGTCATATAGTCAAACCATATTGTCAAACAATGGTCAAACCCATTGTCAAACATCAAAACTCTACTCAAGTCCCACTCGAGTTTGGTCAATGGTGACCTGGGTTGATTGAACCAATAATCTCTTCCTTTTTGATGTTTGACAATACATTTAAGTTAAGTTGTCCCATAAACCTAACTTAACTCTTCTCATGCCAAAGCATAATAAAGGTTTACCTAACTTAAATCCTCACTTCTCTCCCTTTGACATACATTAAAAAGTCTACTAAGATTTTCAATGTCTCATTTCTCAATGAGATCCTGCATTCATCCCCTTGGTCCAAAATCATCCTAAATGCCTTCATTCTCCTTAGTGATACACCCTTATCATGAAATGCAAGGCATTCCTCATTCTCCCTTCTTTTTTTTATCAAATTTTATCCATCATACCTTGATGGATGAGCTCTCCCTAAAAGCTTACTCCCCCTTGACTATTGCACCAACAATGTCCTTGGAGAGTTCCTAATGTTAGTATAATTGGCTCAGGTCATGATTGATCGGATTTGAGCTTGACTCGAGTAGTGTTTTGATGTTTGACATTGATGTTTGACAAGGAAGTTGACCATTGTTTGACACTGGGTTGACTATATGGTTGACATGGGATTGACCATATAATGGAGAAGTCCAAGTGGGACACTTGGCAAATGGAAAGTCCAACATGGATTGACATGGAAAGTCCAAGCATGGGTCTTGGCAAGGGAAAGTCCAAGCTTGAGTCTTGGCAATTGGAAAGTCCAACATGGGTTGGCATGGAAAGTTCTAGCATGAGTCTTGGCAAAGGAAAGTCCAAGCTTGAGTCTTGGCAAATGGAAAGTCCAACATGGGTTAGCAAGGAAAGTCCAAGGGTTGATATTGGCAGCGTAAAGTCCAAGGGTGGAGTCTTAGTAGCATAAGTTCAATGGTTGGTGGCGTAAAGTCCAAGCATAGTCTTGGTAGCATAAGCCCAATGTGCCTTGGCAGTATAAACCAACTTAGCATGACAATAGCCAACGGAAGCACCTGAAGGCTAGAGTATGGATGAATAAGTCATGGATGACTTGGAGGGATCCAATAGGTGTGAGGCTGATGGAGGTGGCTAGAAGACTTAGGTCTAGGCTAAGGGTGATCTAGAAAGTATGAGGGCATCATACTTGGGGTTAAACCTCATGGCTGAGGTTATCAGTCGACTGGGAATTTGGACCAGTCGATTGATCAAGTGTTTTGACACTTGGCAGCCGAGTTGACACGTGGTAGTCGACTAGAATTATGACCAGTCGAACTGATCAAAGTCAACTGGTGTTCGACTGTAGGAAATAGTCTGGCAGTCAACTGATGGCTTGAGCAATCGACTGCTAGTCGGGGTTACGGGAGCAGAATGCTTGGTAGCTAACTGGTCAGTCGGCTATGACGTTGGCAGTCGATTGCTAGTGTATTCGTTGGAACTTATCCAATGTGGATTAAGCCGTTGTCTCACAATGGTATTGTTGGCAGTTGACTGGGGCCTTATGACAGTCGATTGTCAGGTGCAAAATCAGCCCGACGAAGGTTATAAAAGCAGCTCGGATGGGAGGATTTGGCAGCAATTTCTTGGGCATTTTAAAGGTGATTTGCTGGTGCAAATCAGGGTCTTCAAGCACAGTTCAAGAGATCAACAAGCAAGCATCCAAAAACTCTTTGTAAAGTTTTCTTTATATGTATTTCATTTGTATTTTCTTGTTGTATTTCATTTATTATTGTAAACACTTGTACGAGGTTTCTCCGCCTCCGACGTGTTGTCGAGAAGGAGTTTTCTTAGTGGTGAGTGCATCACTAGAGCTCGTTGAGCTCAACCCATGGAGTAGGAACCTTGAGGTTCTGAACTACATTATTTTTGTGTGTATTTGCGTGTTGTGTTTGTATTTATTTCTACAGTTGTATTTCTATATTCCGCTGTGTTAACGACGATTGTAGAGATGCAAGCACGAACGAATTCCATCGACGTACGACACGCTATTCACCCCCCTCTAGCGACGTCCAATTTCCAACAAGTGTTATCAAAGCGAGGCCACTCTTCATTTGGACTAACCGCCAAGAGAGCACCGCTAGAGGGTGAAGAAGAAGATGGAGTTTGAAGAAAGACTAGGTTGGGATATCAACACGTCGGTTCTATATGCGTTTTATGGACGAGAAGACTTCGATTCATGGAAGGAAAGGATTGAAGACTTCATTATGATGAGGGACTTCGACGAATGGTCCACCTTGATGGAAGGATTCGAGTATCCGAGAGGGCCAAAGGGAGGTTTCCTCAAAATGAAGAAGTGGACCAGGGAACAAATCCAAGAATTCGATAAAAACAAGAAGGTAATAAAATTCTTGGTTGATTTGATTCCTAATGATATCTTGTGTAGCTTAGGTGAATACAAGGATGCCAAGGAGCTTTGGAGTGAGTTGGCAAAATATCATGAAGACCCATCATCGATTCAATTGGAGAAGGAGACCGAAGAAGCAAACTCTTCCTCACAAGAAAGTGAGGATTTAGAAGTTGAGAGGCCATCAACATCCAAGGTAGAAGAAGAATTGGAGGAAGCCTCCACCTCTAGGATTGAGCGGGAGGATATTAGAGCGCCGGAGCAAGGGCAAGAGCAAGTGGAAGCTTCTACCTCTGGGAGAAGTGATGAACAAGCTCAAGAGGCCTTTACCACCACCCTAGATAACTCAAGCATTTCAATCAAAAATAAAAATCATATTGTATTCTTTAAGTGTAAGGAAAATGAACACTACAAGAGCAAATGTGTTAAGAAGGTTAAGAAGGCTCCACCGGTGCAAAAGGTCAAGGAGTCCGGAGCCCTAACCATTAAGAGAAAAGAGCACGTGGTGTGCTTCAAGTGCCACCAAAGAGGGCACTATAGGAGTCAATGCCCTAGAGGGGGGAAGAAAGGGCAAGAAGGAGCTACATATATAGGGAGAGCCTCTAAGGCAAACTCTAAGGTATATTTTAATACACCTTCTAGCTCTAAGGTTAAAAAGCATATTTTTAATACTCTTGCTATTACTCATGAACAAAAGCATGCTAGAAATAGATTTTATTGCCTAGGTGCTAAACATGTCAATCTTAAAAATAAGGAGAAATTTAGGATTAATAACCCTAAGAAAATCCTACCTAGGGAAAGTATTAAGAAGATAGAAAATCATTTAGACATTAACCCCAAGAAAGGTAGGCATATGCTTAAGAAATGGAACAATGCCCAAAGAATAGATGAAAAATAAAAAAATTAGGCAATTGGAGTTGGAAAATCAAGTCTTGAGGTCAAGTCTTAAAAAACTTGAAAAGACCCTTGCAAGGATGCAAAATCAAATTAAAGGGTCAAATGGTCAAAATCTAGAGTCTAGAAGGTAAGGCTCATCTATGGGCAAGAAATGCTTGAGCCACAAACCTAGGTTCAAGGTAGACAAACCTACCTATCACAATGTTCCATTCGATTATGGAACTAGTACTAGGTCTACGAAACCAAGGTTACAAGGGAAGTCATCCCTAGAGTTGACCATGGTAGGTATCTAGTGGTTAAGGTTTCAAGGAAACCTAGGGAAACCACTAAGAAGGTTACAAGAGGAGTCACCCCTAGAGCTAACCTAGACAAGACCCAAATGACCAAGGCTACAAAGCCTAGAAGGGTCATTAGGAGGGTATATAGGGAGGTCATCCCTAAGGAATACCTAGTAAATCGAAGGAGCTCCAATAGATAGTGGGTTCCTAGGAGCGTGATCGATTCACGCTAAATGGGTTAGAGTGTGCCAACTTTAAATGGATGGGTAGTTAACCTAACCATGGTAAAGGTGACACTTTAGTCATTTTCAAGGTTATGAGCACTGTCGCGTCCCGAGAGTATGCCATGCCGAAAATCAAACGGACGACATCTCCCCTGTACGTGGCAATATTTCGGGTTAATACAAGGCCCGTAGGCCCACAACAACAATATAATAAACAGATAAAGATATATCAACACACATCGGAAATAGAAACCACATACCCACAACAAAATATACCAAAACATACAGGTGTACACCACCTGACAAGACCACAGTACTAAAACCGTACATAAAACATCGACACAAAATAACGTCCCCAACATAAAGACGAAGTCCATACATAGAACAAAATCCATAACACAAATACAAATCACAAATCCTCGGGAGACTCAAAATGTGGAGATGGGATGGATCACGTAGCGACTCCAAGTAAATCACGAAGACTTCTACATTACAGGGACGAGAAAAACCCGAGTAGGTTCGTGGGATTGAGTAAAACTCAATAGATAATAGATAAACATGTACATTAATATCGCATGTATTTCGACAGAAAAATCTACAGGTATCACTAGCATGATTACATATCCATG
The DNA here is from genome assembly GCA_025175895.1 of Wurfbainia villosa. NCBI lineage: Eukaryota > Viridiplantae > Streptophyta > Magnoliopsida > Zingiberales > Zingiberaceae > Wurfbainia > Wurfbainia villosa. Next base: position 43,134,021 of record CM046006.1, read on the forward strand.
TATATATAACTTCTAACCAAAAGTCAATATGAAATGCAGACATACCTGAATGTCTACTATGCTACACCTATCCAACCTGAGCACATATCCACAACATATGGTATAAGGAATAGTACTAACTATACTACATCCTGATATGGGTCAAGGGTATCACAGTGAATAACCAACAAATATACAGGTACTTGCCTACTACCATACAGAAAAATGAAATAACATGTATGAATATGTGCAAACAAATGCAACAAACATAGTACATACAAATGCAACATCACAATAAACATATATATATATAGACTGCATCTATATACGTATGCTAATCACAATCATCCATATATATATACACATGCATATATGTATATATATGGTAATATGCAAAAATGTCATAAGTCGGCAATGCAGCATGCATGGTCATGTCGGCTCACCCTAAAGCTACCACGACCCCAGTGTGGCCTCGGTGGCTCGAGCATGACAACTGTCCCAACTCAACACCAACCACTACTCTCGAGTGGCCGAGTGGGCAGTATGATCGAGTAGCATATAAGCGTAAAGAGCAAGCTACACGATGGGGGTCCCTGCTGTTGGCCACTCCGACAGTCACTACCCATGAGTGGTCGAGTGCCACACACGCAGGACTACGACACGCAAATCCAACTATCACCGTCTGTAGTGATAGAGTGCGGTACTACAATGCTCTGCCCTCACACCGGTTACCCCTCCTATGAGTAACCGTGGAGGCAGGATGACTAGCGACACTCTCAACCACAAGGGAGACATCGTCGCCAGCGTGCATGCAAATGACATGAATGCAATGTCTCTCATACAGACATCCACCATAGACTCTCTATTCTACAGAGAGTCATGCTAACCAGATCAATGCACTCTCTATTCTGTAGAGAGTCGTACTCAACTGATCGTATCAGGCTAGGACCACCAGTCCATAGCGATACCCTAAATACCATTCACCCGACCATTTATATAATGCATGGTCGGTAGAAACATACAATCTAAGGGTACTAGAATTAACCCTAGGTTCAAGACATTATCTACCTACGGATGACCTTTTTGCCCAATTTACAATCAGGTGGTCATCCGGACTTTACTACTTGTACTTAACTTAAACAAATTCTAAGTTATTTACATCATCTATATGTATAACTCCTAATCATGGTAAAATAAACATGATAGCAGCAAAGGAGTTAATAACCAACGGATAAAGTATCAAGCATAAGATAAATAGAACAGGGTCAAGGTAACATGATCATTTAAGATGATCATGCATCTAAATCTGTATGCATTAACTACCTGACCAGGGTAGGAATTACCCACCTACTGGATATGCTCGTAGTAATGAAGTCCTCACGACCGCGGACCTGTCTCGTATCCACGTCCTGCACATTTCAAATATTGTGGTTATGTTCAAGCATACGACAATAGATATATAATTTACTATTCTATCATTTCTATATTCGCATCCCTTTATCGAATACGAATTAGAAGCTCAAATAGTTAAGCTTGACTATTTAATTTAACTCACCGTTTCAATTAGCAAAAGTGCTAACCTACTCATCCAACTCCATACCCATTCAACCAAATCAATCCCATGTAGATTTAATCTTTTTATACTTAATTTGATGCAATAGGATCTCCAACAAATTAAGTATAAATCTAACCCATATTCACACCGATACATATCTCCATTCGTAGTCCAAGTAAAGCTACTACCATACTACCACAGCTCCTACTGTTCAATACTCACGACAGGAAACACATTTACATCGTAATATGACTAATCCAACTGGATTGAACAGGGAAGAGTTTCATGCTTACCTATAGTTGTAATTCCACTGGCAGCTCAAACCCCCCAAAATTGGCAGCCAACCCCTTCCCAAATTCCTCAATTTTCCAAAGGAAATCTCTGCCCTAAATCGAAATTGTCTCAGCTAAGGAAATAACCCATGGGAAACTAGGGAAAATCAGGCTTATCGATAGTAGGAGCTTCACCGGCAACAATCCTCCAAAATCCCCAGTCGGCCGGAAACCAACACTGCCCAAATCACAATTTAGGTCACGTATGAAATCCATACCGAACGCAATTCACAGAACATCTTACTCTCGTTCACAAGGTAAGGAGAGATCGACAGCTTACCTAGCTCCCGCGACGATTGGCCAAATCAATTCACACTCAAGAAGAACGACGACCCTGCCGGTCCTTGGCTCCACTAAGCACTCGCCCGGACCACACCCACTGATGATTGGTCAATGCTCCTCCCTCCAGCCAGACCTTTCACCGAGCACAGGACAACGTTGGCAACCGACAGTTCGGCGAGGAAAATCTGCGGAGGCCGTCGAGGGGCTTGATCGATGGGTTCTCTCGAAACAGGGGAAACGAACGGCGGAGAAGTTGTCGATTAAAACTCCCCTCCCCTCGCACACCCACTACGCACGCTCCTTCGAAGAGACCGTCGAGAGTAGTGTGATCGTCGCCGCCTTCAGTCGGGAGGAGGAGCCGGCGAGATGCAGAAACATAAGGAAGAGATCGCACTGTGAGGACCCCAGGGCATCGTCGCGCGTGAAGAAGGAAAGGTAAAGCTCGGTGAAGGGGGTGCTATCGCGAGGCGAAAGCATTAAAAATTGGAATTTTCGGTGTCGAAACGCTCGGGAAAAGCTTCGACGATGAAACGGTGAACGACGTGCGTTAAAGGGGATTAACGGTTTGGGTGGCTTCTTAACGGGTTGGATTTTAAGTGGGTTGGGCTTTAAACCCATTAAACCATTAACCCTAGATTTAATTAAATCTAGGTTAATTGAACTAATATAATTTCTTAAGCTAGGTTAAATGTAATTAACTCCTAACCATACTATTTTTTTTGTGGTATTTTACATTCTCCCCCACTTATAAAAATTTGGTCCCCAAATTTCGTACTTAAATGCTAAAATTAGATCAAGCATATTCCGAAATAACCACATACCTCAGGTAAATAGATGAGGGTATCGAGCTCGGATAGTATCTTCCAGCTCCCATGTAGCCTCCTCATCTGTATGATGCTGCCATCCCACCTTTACAAGTCGGATGGTTTTGTTCCGTAGCTGTCGCTCCTTGCGACCCAGAATCCGCACCGGAGTCTCCTCGTAAGTCGCATTCACCTGGATTGGTATCGAAACTTCTTTCAGAACATGGTCAGATCGTGGCACGTATTTCCTCAGCATAGATACATGGAATACGTTGTGAACACCCGCAAGTGTCGGAGGTAAAGCCAACCGATAAGCAACACCTCCAATCCGCTCCAATATCTCAAATGGCCCAATGTAGCATGGAACTAATTTTCCTTTTAGCCCAAATCTCTTGACTCCTTTGGTGGGTGACACTCGTAGGAATACATGGTCCTCGACTGAAAATTCCAAAGGCCTTCGCCTCCGGTCCGCATAACTTTTTTGCCGATCCTGGGCCTCAGATAACCGTCGTCTGATCACTCGTACCAACTCTGCATCATGCTGAATACTCTGAGGCCCCAATATCTGTCGTTCCCCAACTTTCTCCCATAACACAGGAGATTTGCAGGGTATGCCGTACAATGCCTCGAAAAGAGCCATCTGGATAGAAGAGTGGTAGTTGTTGTTGTAGGCAAACTCCACTAAAGGAATGTGATCCTCCCAACTGCCATCGAAATCCATGACGCAAGATCTCAATAGATCCTCCAGAGTCTGAATGGTACGTTCGGACTGTCCTTCTGTCTGCGGATGAAAGGTTGTACTGAGTCGAAGCTCTGTGCCCATGGCCTACTGCAGACTCTGCCAGAATCGGGAAGTAAAGCGCGGATCTCTATCAGATATGATACTCAATGGTACACCATGCAATCTGATGATCTCTCGGCAGTACAATTCGGCTAGACGATCCAATGAATCCATCTCACGCATCGGAAGGAAGTGAGCTGATTTGGTTAATCGATCCACGATCACCCAAATCGCAGTATGTCCTTTACGGGTTCTGGGTAATCCCGTAACGAAGTCCATCGTGATATGCTCCCACTTCCATTCCGGGATCACGATTTCCTGAAGTAACCCCGCAGGTTTCTGATGTTCGGCCTTCACTTGCTGGCATACTAGGCATCGTGCGACAAAGTCCGCAATGTCTCGTTTCATACCGTTCCACCAGTAGAAACGCTTCAAATCTCGGTACATCCGAGTACCACCAGGATGTATAGCAAATCTCGACTGATGTGCTTCCTATAGTAATTCTTCTTTAACTGGGTGTGTGTCCGGAACACATAGTCATCCTCAGAAACGAAGTATACCATTCTCGTCACTCGAGAAATCCGTCTGACGTTCTGAGTCTATCGTGCTGCTCAGGAACTGCAGATGCTGATCACTGACTTGTGCTTCCTTGATCCTCTCAGCAATAGCGGAATGGGCAACCATAGATACCAATACTCCCCGAGATGTTTGACCGTGTTCAGACAATCCTAACTCACGAAGGCGGTGAACTAGATCGATCATTGTCGGATGGTGGCCAGAACTCCACGAGACTTTTTGCTCAGCGCATCTGCTACCACATTAGCCTTTCTCGGATGATACTGGATGGTACAGTCATAATCCTTCAGATACTCCATCCATCGTCTCTGTCTCAGATTCAGCTCTTTCTGTGTGAACAGATACTTCAGACTTTTATGGTCTGTGTAGATCTCAAAGGTAATCCCATACAAGTAGTGCCTCCATATCTTCAATGCGAAAATAATGGCGGCTAACTCCAGATCGTGCACTGGGTAATTTCTCTCGTGATCTTTTAGTTGACGGGAGGCATAAGATACCACACGGTTGGACTGCATCAGGACTGCACCCAACCCTTGGATAGAAGCATCCGTATAGAGAACCATCCCATCAACACCAGAAGGAATCACTAAGATTGGTGCAGAAACTAGCCGTCGCTTAAGCTCCTGGAAGCTAGTTTCACAAGCCTCTGACCAGGTGAATTTGACCCCTTTCCGAGTCAGACGAGTGAGTGGCATGGCGATACTCGAGAATCCCTCCACGAATCTCCGATAATACCCGGCCAGACCAAGGAAACTACGGACCTCCTGAACTGATTTTGGCTGCTCCCAACTGGTAATCGCCTCAATCTTCTGGGGATCTACAGAAATACCTCTGTTGGACACCACATGTCCAAGAAAACCCACTGAGGATAACCAGAATGCACATTTGCTAAACTTGGCATACAACTGCTCTGTCATGATATCTCGATACTATCCGCAGATGTTGTTCATGCTCTTCCTCGGAGCGAAAATAAATCAATATATCATCGATGAACACTATTACGAACTGATCTATATACCTCAGGAATACCCAGTTCATTAAGTCCATAAATGCAACTGGGGCATTCGTGAGACCGAAAGGCATCACTAGAAACTCGTAATGTCCATAACGGGTGCGGAAAGCTATTTTCTGAACATCCTCATCTCTTATCTGAAGCTGATGATATCCTGAGTGCAGATCAATTTTAGAATACACACATGTATCCTTAAGCTGATCGAACAAATCTTCTATCCTCGGCAGTGGATATTTGTTCTTAATCCGATTGCATTCGATTCTGCCGATAGTCAATACATAACCGCAACGATCCATCCTTCTTTTTGACAAAGAGTATCGGTGCTCCCCATGGTGAAACACTAGGGCGGATGAATCCATTATCCAACAACTCCTGCAGTTGAAATTTAAGTCCATTCAGCTCCTTTGGCGCCATCCAATAAGGAGGTTTCGATATAGGTGCGGTTCTTGGAATCACCTCTATCGCAAATTCAACTTGCCTAGGAGGTGGCAAGCCTGGAAGTTCATCGGGAAATATATCTGGATACTCTCGGACTACTCGCACATCAGAGAGGGGTGGTAGTCCTTCGTTCTCAACTTTGACCAGAGATAGCAAATAACCTTGACAACCCTGGGCCAATAACTTCTGAGCCTGTAAAGCTGATATAATGGATAATCCATCATTTCTAGTACCAACAAATTCCCAAGATGGTTGATCTGGTGGTCAGAAAGTCACTACTCTTGCTCTACAATCCACTGTAGCGTGATAAGCGGCTAACCAGTCCATACTGAGAATAATATCGAATTCTATCATTTTTAACACCTGGAGGTCCACTGTAAGGATATACCCGTCAAAATCTAATGGGCAACCCTTGATTTCTTGGTGGCTAGTCAGCACCTCTCCTGACGGCAAGGATACTGCTAACCCACAAGAACGAACCATTGAGATCCTTCCGACTCTACCCAGAAATATTCTAGATACGAATGAGTGAGAACTACCGGTATCAATCAAAGTATCATCATATATAGAATAAACTGAAATCATACCCCGAATGACTGATCCCTCAGCCCGCTGTGCCTCATCTCTGGTGATGGCAAAAACTCGTCCAGTCTCGGTATTTGTCGGCTGCATCCCTGACGAAGAAGTAGTGTGCCTCCACTCGGGCTGAGTCTGACTCTGAGGTGTCAAGATCGAGTGCGGTGTAAGGTAACCACGAGTTGGTGGGTAACATCGGCGGTGCAGATACCCCTGGATAGTAGATCACCGGAGATGCAGGATACTGGATCACTGTCGGCATCACTGTAGGGGCGCCTCCATCTCGATACAAGTGTCTTTGGTGGAGTCTTGGCCGCCTCGACCATAAGATCGCATCCGCGGTCTGTCCTCTGTTGCCGCTGTTGGGCAGTCTTCCTTGTTAGAGCTATCGGAAACTCCAATCTGCTCTTAACGCAATAGTAGCAAATAGGTGCTCGAAGGACACTCTGGAGCTCTATGACTTCGGATCCGCATTTATAACATCCGATTACATTACGGCTCTTACGGTTCTTGAGATCCTCCGAAAACTCGATCTTTGGGCGCTTCCCTTCGCGATCTAGCTGACCCTTCTGCCGCACCTCGCGTAGTTCCTTTTTTGCTCCCCTTTCTTCTGAGTCCCCAGTGAACCCAGTTCTGCTTGCTTCTAGTCATATCTTTCTCCTGGAAATTTCTTTGGGAAGTCATCTCGATGAAGAGGGCACGGTCAATGCCTCCTGTAGGAGGTAATGCTAGATCGACATCCTCGCTCGGATATAAGTTAGGCCCACAGGTGGCTAGTACATCCGATCGAATCTGTGCTACCGGATGAGAGCGAGAACTCGATAGTCCAGTAAACTCTACATTATACTCCATGTGAGCGATCACCTTGCCGGGCTCGAAATTTACAGCGTCAAAGATGGCCCAAGTAATCCCACGTTCCCCAAACAGAGTCTTCTGCAATTTCCACCAAGTGATAGCCTGATCTCTGAGATGATATGCAGCAAGGCCCACCTTCTCCACATCTGTACAGTTCATATACTCGAAGGTGTCTTCCATATTTTCCAGCCAAGATCGGGCAATCCATGGGTCGGACTCCCCTCGGAACAAGGTGAACTTTTCCTTGGCCGATCGTGCTAACACGAGTATTCATGACTTATCATTGAGCCAACTGGACTCTGTAGGCTCTGGCATAGTCAGTGGTACATCCGGATTCTGAGGCTTCGAATCACCAATAGGGGGTTGCTGAGGTGGTGCTTGAGTAGTTGGCTCAGTCGCAACGGTATCTCGTCCCCTCCCTCTGGCTGCTCGCCTGGATGGACGACCTCGACCAAGAGTCTGAACAGGTGGCATAACTCTGACAGTATTCACCTGTTGAGCAAGTCTAGATAAGTATCTAACTAAAGTATAAATTATTAGGAATACTTACTTCGTGCTGCCCGGAGCTTATGCCGCTGTCAATCCCATCTCACAAAAACCAAAACCGAAAGATATACCGACTCCTGAGAATCCAAGACTCAAAAACCAAAATCATTGTATGGCATCACAGAACCTTCAACTCTGATACCAATAAAGTTGTCATGCCCTGAGAGTATGCCGTGCCGAAAATCAAACGGACGACATCTCCCCTGTACGTGGCAACATTTCGGGTTAATACAAGACCCGTAGGCCCACAACAACAATATAATAAATAGATAAAGATATATCAACACACAGCGGAAATAGAAACCACATACCCACAACAAAATATACCAAAACATACAGGTGTACACCACCTGACAAGACCACAGTACTAAAACCGTACATAAAACATCGACACAAAATAACGTCCCCAACATAAAAACGAAGTCCATACATAGAACAAAATCCATAACACAAATACAAATCATAAATCCTCGAAGTACATACAAATGCAGCATCACAATAAGCATATATATATATAGACTGCATCTATATACGTATGCTAATCACAATCATCCATATATATATATACATGCATATATGTATATATATGGTAATATGCAAAAATGTCATAAGTCGGCAATGCAGCATGCATGGTCATGTCGGCTCACCCTAAAGCTACCATGACCCCAGTGTGACCTCGGTGGCTCGAGCATGACAACTGTCCCAACTCAACACCAACCACTACTCTCGAGTGGCCGAGTGGACAGTATGATCGAGTAGCATATAAGCGTAAAGAGCAAGCTACACGATGGGGGTCCCTGCTGTTGGCCACTCCGACAATCACTACCCATGAGTGGTCGAGTGCCACACACGCAGGACTACGACACGCAAATCCAACTATCACTGTCTGTAGTGATAGAGTGCGGCACTACAATGCTCTGCCCTCACATCGGTTACCCCTCCTATGAGTAACTGTGGAGGTAGGATGACTGGCGACACTCTCAACCACAAGGGAGACATCGTCGCCAGCGTGCATGCAAATAACATGAATGCAATGTCTCTCATACAGACATCCACCATAGACTCTCTATTCTACAGAGAGTCATGCTAACCAGATCAATGCACTCTCTATCCTGTAGAGAGTCGTACTCAACTGATCGTATTAGGCTAGGACCACCGGTCCGTAGCGATACCCTAAATACCATTCACCCGACCATTTACATAATGCATGGTCGGTAGAAACATACAATCTAAGGGTACTATAATTAACCCTAGGTTCAAGACATTATCTACCTACGGATGACCTTTTTGCCCAATTTACAATCAGGTGGTCATCCGGACTTTACTACTTGTACTTAACTTAAACAAATTCTAAGTTATTTACATCATCTATATGTATAACTCCTAATCATGGTAAAATAAACATGATAGCAGCAAAGGAGTTAATAACCAACGGATAAAGTATCAAGCATAAGATAAATAGAACAGGGTCAAGGTAACATGATCATTTAAGATGATCATGCATCTAAATCTGTATGCATTAACTACCTGACCAGGGTAGGAATTACCCACCTGCTGGATATGCTCGTAGTAATGAAGTCCTCACGGCCACGAACCTGTCTCGTATCCACGTCCTGCACATTTCAAATATTGTGGTTATGTTCAAGCATACGACAATAGATATATAATTTACTATTCTATCATTTCTATATTCGCATCCCTTTATCGAATACGAATTAGAAGCTCAAATAGTTAAGCTTGACTATTTAATTTAACTCACCGTTTCAATTAGCAAAAGTGCTAACCTACTCATCCAACTCCATACCCATTCAACCAAATCAATCCCATGTAGATTTAATCTTTTTATACTTAATTTGATGCAACAGGATCACCAACAAATTAAGTATAAATCTAACCCATATTCACACCGATACATATCTCCATTCGTAGTCCAAACAAAGCTACTACCATACTACCACAGCTCCTACCGTTCAATGCTCACGACAAGAAACACATTTACATCGTAATATGACTAATCCAACTGGATTGAACAGGGAAGAGTTTCATGCTTACCTATAGTTGTAATTCCACCGGCAGCTCAAACCCCCCAAAATCGGCAGCCAACCCCTTCCCAAATTCCTCAATTTGCCGAAGGAAATCTATGCCCTAAATTGAAATTGTCTCAGCCAAGGAAATTGTTGGTGCAGTGAGGCACCGAAATCGAACCTGTGTTTTGATTATAGCAAAGACACAAAGTTAAGTCTATTTTGTTTTCTCACGAGCTGAATCAAGTGTGCAGAAGATTGCTATAGCTGGAGCTGAAGGCTAGCGACACCCGGAGGAAGCCGCGGTGGTAGGGCGACACTCGAGTGATTTCGGAGAAAGCCGCGGTGGTAGGGCGACACTCGAGTGATTTCGGAGAAAGCCGATGGCATTGAGTGGGGCGTAAGTGGTCGTATCCTCTTTGCGGGGATGATCTTAAGCGTAGATCAGGCCAAGACATCTCATAGGTGGTCTGGAGGTCGAGATCGGACTGATCGAACCGTCGGAAGTATGTTTTTGTTGAGCTAACTTTGACTTGCGGCAAGCATCGACTAAACGAGTTCGTTTTGCTCATGGAAAGTGAGTTGAAATGAACTTGGTAGGCGAGTTAAGTTTCTTTAGGTCTACAAATTAAACAAACTAAGGATGGTATATACCTATATCAACAAAAATACACTAAGGAGTTAATTAAAAGATTTGGAATGCAAGACGCTAAGGTAATAAACACCCCAATGGCGATAAATGTTAACATAGGAGAAGACCTAGAAAGTAAGTCCATTGACTTAAAGTACTATAGGGCGCAATAGGAAGTCTTCTATACTTAGCTGAGTCGACGACATCCTATTCGATGAAGTAGTATGCGCCGAGTTTCAAACCTGTGCTAAGGAGTCTCACCTAACCCTAGTTAAGCGTATCCTTAGATATCTAAAGGGTACACTTAATGTCGGTATTTGGTATCCTAGAACTACCGAGTTCGAACTAATCGGCTACTCCGATTCGGATTATGCCGGTAGTAAACTCGATAGAAAGAGCACGAGTGGTTGTTGTCAACTACTCGGCTCGAGTCTAGTGAGTTGGTGCAGTAGGAAGCAACATTGTGTTGCCTTATCTACCACCGAAGCCGAATACATCGCGATGGGTGAGTGTGTCACTCAACTTCTTTGGATGAAGCACACTCTCCGCAACTTTAAGTTAGACTTTACGAATACTAAACTTCATGTAGATAACATTAGTTCAATTAATCTTACCAAGAATCCAATATGTCACTCTAGGACCAAACATATAGAAGTCAAACACCATTTCATTCGAGAACATGTGGCCAACGGAGCAATACAACTCGAGTACGTCGAATCGAAATCTAACCTAGCAGACCTATTTACTAAACCCCTACCCGAAGCCGAATTTAGTCTATTAAGACGAAAATTGGGCATGTGCGTAATAGAATAAGAACTTGCAAACTATATTTTGTTACTACTATTTCTTATTTTTCATTTTGATGGAACTAGCATAGGACATATCTTAGATATCATGCACCTATAGATTTAAGGAGCCAGTACATCTCACAACACATAGGACTAATGTGTTTGTGTACTTAGCCACGTAGATGGGCGTGAGATGTTAGGACCCTACTCCAGGTTCCAAGATGTAGATCAAGTGCGTCAATATGAACCTCGGAGTATAAATATGCAACTAATATTAACCAACTCTAATCAGGACTTGTTGATAATATCATTTCAATCAAGTCAAACTAGAGTTGAACATTTAGATGAATTATTTTCACATACTATTTTCAAAATCATCATGCTTGGACTTAAGGTTTTCTTAAAACCAACCCCCCCCCCCCCCCCCCACTTTTTCCTGATTTATGTCAAAAGGGGGAGAAAGAGCCAAAGTTAGGGTTCAATTTCAAATTTTAACTTTGATTCTGGCCTAAGTTAAGGGGGAGTAAGGTTTAGGTTTCAACTCTTCGGAATTGAAAACTTTAAAGGCCCAAGTTAAGAAATCAAAAGTTAAACCTTTTGAATAATTAACCTTTTGACTTAACTTTTGATTACTTAACTTGCACTTATTTTTGACTCTAAGAAGCCTAAGTTAAGTAATGTCATTTACTTAACTCATTATCTTTTGTGTTTGGAGAACTAAAAGTCTTTTTCAAGTACTCACCCTCGGTCAAGGGGGAGGGTTCCTCTAAGGGGAGAACTTGAGAAATATTTTTACTACTCCTACTTTTGCTTCTTGTCTTTACTGTTTCATGCACTTAATTTCCTTAACTTTGTGTGTTTTTGCCATATATCAAAAAGGGGGAGATTGTTGGTGCAGTGAGGCACCGAAATCGAACCTGTGTTTTGATTATAGCAAAGACACAAAGTTAAGTCTATTTTGTTTTCTCACGAGCTGAATCAAGTGTGCAGAAGATTGCTATAGTTGGAGCTGAAGGCTAGCGACACCCGGAGGAAGCCGCGGTGGTAGGGTGACACTCGAGTGATTTCGAAGAAAGCCGATGGAATTGAGTGGAAGGCAGGAAGCAAAAGAAACACGTAAGTATCGAGGTAAGCTCGTGTGTGTGAGCGTAAGTGAGGTCGTATCCTCTTTACGGGGATGATCTTAAGCGTAGATCCGACTCAAGACATCTCATAGGTGGTCTAGGTCGAGATCGGACGGTCGAAGACCGTCGGAAGTATGTTTTTGTTGAAGCATCGATCATTGCCCGGCTTGGAGGACTCATTGCAGTGTATCGATCGGCGAAGGTCATCAATCGATCGATCGCCATCGATCGATGATGGCCATCAGTTGGTGATGGTCAATGATCGAGGGAGTCAAGGCTTATCACTCCACCTCAAAGCGGTTTGGTGTCCATTTGTGATTGGTTGAAGACCCACTCGAAAAGGGGCTCAAAGGCTATAAAAGGAGGGCCAAACCTAGGGTTTGAACAACAATTCTAAGCTTCCAAAAGGTCTCCGCAAAGCTACCGACAACAACGTGCTTCTTCTTCTTCGACGTCTAGGTTTCATTTCCCTTATTTTTGTACGTCGGCTTTAATTTTAGTGTCGTTGCTCATTTACATTCTTCGAAGCTTTTTTTATCGTAACGAGGAGAGGGGGAGTGTCCCTTTACCTCAAGTTCTTTTTGTATCGATTAACTCCTACCTCCAACGAGGAGGAGTTTGTTTAGTAATTTGCCCTCCGTACGTGGTCAAGGACCACTAGGGCCTTGGAGTAGTAGCCTTCGGCTACGAACCAAGTAAATCTCTTGTGTCTATTGTCTCCTTTACTTTTTGTTTTGCTTATCTTTCCGCTGCATATAAGTTTTCTTTTAAAACGAGTTCGTACGAGAAAAATTTTCTTTCGCTATTCACCCCCCTCTAGCGAACCGCATCGATCCAACAGAAATAACCCATGGGAAACTAGGGAAAATCAGGCTTACCGATAGTAGGAGCTTCACCGGCAACAATCCTCCAAAATCCCCAGTCGGCCGGAAACCAACACTGCCCAAATCCATACCGAACGTAATTCACAGAACATCTTACTCTCGTTCACAAGGTAAGGAGAGATCGACAGCTTACCTAGCTCCCGCGACGATCGACCAAATCAATTCACACTCAAGAAGAACGACGACCCTGCCGGTCCTTGGCTCCACTAAGCACTCGCCCGAACCACACCCACTGATGCTTGGTCAGCGCTCCTCCCTCCAGCCGGACCTTTCACCGAGCACAGGACAGCGTCGGCAACCGACGGTTCGGCGAGGAAAAGCTGCGGAGGCCGTCGAGGGGCTTGATCGATGGGTTCTCTCGGAACAGGGGAAACGAACGGCGGAGAAGTTGTCAATTCAAACTCCCCTCCCCTTGCACACCCACTACGTACGATCCTTCGAAGAGACCGCCGAGAGTAGCGTGATCATCTCTGCCTTCAGTCGGGAGGAGGAGCCGGCGAGATGCAGAAACATGAGGAAGAGATTGCATTATGAGGACCCCAGGGCATCGTCGCGCGTGAAGAAGGAAAGGTAAAGCTCGGTGAAGGGGGTGCTGTCGCGAGGCGAAAGCATTAAAAATCGGAATTTTTGGCATCGAAACGCTCGGGAAAAGCTTCGGCGATGAAACGGCGAACGACGTGCATTAAAGGGGATTAACGGTTCGAGTGGCTTCTTAACGGGTTGGATTTTATGTGGGTTGGGCTTTAAGCCCATTAAACCATTAACCCTAGATTTAATTAAATCTAGGTTAATTGAACTAATATAATTTCTTAAGCTAGGTTAAATGTAATTAACTCCTAACCATACTATTTTTTTTTCGTGGTATTTTACAAGTACCTTGTAAATGTGGTTTGAATTTATATCCTAAAGGATTTTAGGATGTGCCAATATATTTTGAGAATTATGAAAAATCAATCAAATTGACACAAACTAGGTTTAGAGGGCATAATGTATCATTTTAGGTTTTTGGCACATTTGGGGGATAAGTGTGTATTATGGTAAAATTGGATTTAATTCTAGAAATGACAATTTGGGTTTACAATTTAGCTATTGTTATACCTTTATATTTTATTTGTCATGATTGATTTGTCATATGTCATGTCATGACATCATATTTATTTTTATCATATAATATGTCATGATCATGCTTAGGTTTTAGTTTTAGTATCATGTATGTTTAGGATTTAATCATATGTCATGACATCATGATTATTGGCATTGCTTTATTTATGCAATCATTTATGTCATGATCATATTTCATGCATTAATAAAATTGATTTAAAGACCATGAAATGACTTGAAGTCCCATGTATATGGGAATTAAGTAGAATTGTCTTAGAATATACATGAGGCCTTAGATTAGGATAACCAAAACTCAAATCTCACATCAAATTGACATGTGTGCATATTGATACACCCTAGACACATGTGAGATGCTAGGAAATGAGTTAATTTCAAGATGCATAGTGTTTGCATCTAGATGAACTCAAACTCATCTTATATCATGAGTGGATCATGGGGAAAGCTAATGTGCAAGTCATGTGCATTGAGCCCATTGATCATGATCCAATATAGGTTTTCAAAAACTTTTTAAAATTATTTTCGAAAATCTTAGTAAAGTCTATCTTTTGATAGCAATCACCATTGAGAGAGTTGATACAAAGTAGGGCCAAAACATTGAACTTTTCAATGGTTTTGAATTTTTGTCAATCTCACTATTTTATGGGTATTTTATTTTTCAAATATTTTTCACCTATAATGATTATTATAAGTAGTATACATATGAGGTTTCAAGATTTTTCAAAATACGTATATTTACTTATGTATTTTTGAAAATTATTTCTGATTTTTGATTTCTGCATTTTGTAGATATCAGTTAACTGCCGCTTGATAGCAGTCAACTAATGCATAGGGAAGTCGACTGCTGGCTGACAGAGTCAACTGTCAGGCCTGATTTCAGGTAAACAAGATTTGTTTGGTCT
The DNA here is from genome assembly GCA_025175895.1 of Wurfbainia villosa. Classification (NCBI taxonomy): domain Eukaryota; kingdom Viridiplantae; phylum Streptophyta; class Magnoliopsida; order Zingiberales; family Zingiberaceae; genus Wurfbainia; species Wurfbainia villosa. The sequence goes on from CM046006.1 coordinate 43,149,228, forward strand.
GATTTCAGCCATGTTAGGCTACCCTAACTGCTCCTAACCCTAAGATATGCTTTGGAAAGCATTGGAAAGGGTGAAAATCCATTGGATATGGATTAGGAGTGTTGTTTAGGGTGTGTATCAATTTTAAGGTGTGTGAAAGCTCAAGGTTGAACTTTTAACCTTAATTTTGATGATTTAGTGTTCCTATAGGCTTAGGGACTCTCCAAGGACATTGTTGGTGCAATGGTCAATGGGGAGCAAGCCTTTAGGGTGAGGTTATCCATCATGAGATGATGGATGTGTTCTTCCTCATGAGGGAGAGAATCTTGGAAGAATGTGAGATGCCCAATTTGGAAATTGGGAGAGTTTGTAGGAAGCCTCTCTTTAGTGATATGAGACTTATCACTAGGAAGAGTGAAGGCATCCTTGATATTTTTGGACCAAGGGGGAGATTGTAAGATCTCATTGGGATATGAGACATTGACCTCCTTGGGGAGAACCTTTTTGATGTATGTCAAAAAGGGGGAGAATTAACGGGAGAAGTTAATTGGAGAATTTGAGATTACCAATTTGGGAGAATTGGTAAGGAGATTTGAGTTAGGTGGCCTAACTCAAAGGTGTTTGTGGTTTTTGTCAAACATAAAAAGGGAGAGATTGTTGGTGCAATCGACCCATGTCACGATTGACCAGACTCAAGCTTGACTCGAGTAGTATTTTGATGTTTGACATTGATGTTTGACAAGGGAATTGACCATTGTTTGACAATGATTTGACTATATGGTTGACATGGTGTTGACCATATAATGGAGAAGTCCAAGTGGGACACTTGGCAAATGGAAAGTCCAACATGGGTTGGCATGGAAATTCCAAGCATAGGTCTTGGCAAGGGAAAGTCCAAGCTTGAGTCTTGGTAATTAGAAAGTCCAACATGGGTTGGCATGGAAAGTCCAAGCATGAGTCTTAGCAAAGGAAAGTCCAAGCTTGAGGCTTGACAAATGGAAAGTCCAACATGGGTTGGAAAGGAAAGTCCAAGGGTCGATATTGGCAGCGTAAAGTCCAAGGGTGGAGTCTTGGTAGCATAAGTCCAATGGTTGGCAGCGTAAAGTCCAAGCGGTAGTGTTGGCAGCGTAAGCCCAATGTGCCTTGGTGGTATAGACCAACTTAGCATGACAATAGCCGATGGAAGCACCTGAAGGCTAGTGTACGGATGAACAAGTCATGGATGACTTAGAGGGATCCGATAGGCGTGAGGCTGACGAAGGTGGCTAGAAGGTTTAAGTCTAGGCTAAGAGTGGTCTAGCAAGTATTAGGGCATCATACTTGGGGTTAAACCTCATGGTTGAGGTTATCAGTCGACTAGGGCTTTGGACCAGTCGATTGGTTAAGTGTTTTGACACTTGGCAGCCGAGTTGACTCGTGACAGTCGATTGGGATTATGACCAGTCGAATTGATTAGAGATGACTGGTGTTCGACTGTAGGAAATAGCCTGGTAGTCGACTGATGGCTTGAGTAGTCGACTGCCATGGATGGCAGTCCACTGCTGGTCGGGGTTATAGGAGTAGAATGCTCGGTAACTGACTGGTGAGTCGGCTACGACCCTGGTAGTCGATTAGTGGATAATGGCAGTCGACGGCCAGTGTATCCGTTGTGTTGGTGCAACAATACCCCAAGCATTTATATGTTTTGATGTTTGGATAATTATCTAAGTTAGGCAATACTTTGTGATCTAATTGTGAACATGTTTAAGTGACAGGAAAATCTAAGTATGAAGACTTGGTAAAGGCAAAGTCCAAGTGTGATCTTGACAAGAGAAGTCCAAGGAAAAGGCTTGGTGGCGTAAGACCAAGCATGTAGTCTTGGCGGCGTAAAGTCCAAGCAAACCTTGGCAAAGGAAGTCCAAAGGCAAGTCTTGGCAGCGTAAGTCCAAGCATGTAGTCTTGGCGGCGTAAAGTCCAAGCGCACTTTGGCAAAGGGAAACCCAAGACATGACAAAACGGAAGGAAGCTCTTAGAAGCAAGCGCAAAGGATGAACAAGTCGCGGACTCGGAGGGATCCTGGAGGCGCAAGGCTTAAAGAAGAGCTAGAAGGTTGAGTCTAGGTCTAGGGAGTCAATTCAAGTATGAATTACTCATACTTGACGAGTATAAGTCGACTGATATGATGTAGTAGTCGATTTATAGGGTGCTCGACTAAGTCAGGCTGAAAAGCTGACGAACAATCGACTGTCTAGTCTTGGCAGTTGACTGAAGTCGCCATTAGTCGACTGCCAAACAGTGGTAGTCGATTGATCAAGTCGAACTCGGGCACAGAATGGAGTCTCACTCGACTGTGCGCCGTAATCACTCGATTGATCACTCCATCAGTTGACTGATGGAGGGATCAGTCGACTGATGAGCATGTTGTTGGATGATGACGCTTATGAATCCCGCGAATCCAGCTATTCAGAAGCTTTTAGTCATGACGACAATCGATTGATGTTGTACATCAGTTGACTGATCGTGGCTCAACGGGAAAAACAACCCTCTTGTAAGAGATCGGATGGCCGGCTAGAGGGGGGTGAATAGCCCTTTTCGTTTGGATGGCGGTATTTTGCTCGTCTACAAAATGTTAGCGCAAGCGGAATATACAAATATAAATAAAGACAAGCAAAATAGAAACAAGCAATACAAACACCGAGATATAACGTGGTTCACGGCTACGCCGCTAATCCACGGTCCGATTCGTCCACGGTGAATCACTCCGCCAAAACCAATCACTATCGGTCTCTCCTTTGCACAAAGCTAGGTGGAGGTAACCTTTACAACCAAGATCACTCTTCTTACAAATAGAATGGAGTAAAAGCGAGTAAGAAGAGTTTAGAGCTTGTGGGGCACTAGGAAGATTGTTTGGAACTTAAGCATTAGCCTCTCAAAGGCTCACACCCTCTTTTTATAGAGGGCTAACTTCTTCCGTTGGCGCCATGCCCATAGCGATCGGTCCTAGCGGCCTCGAACACGTCGGATGCCGGCCGTTGTTATCAGCGGAACTCTTAGCGATCGGCTGCTGGACCTCACCGATCGGCTGCGGCCCATCGTCGGCCTTGCCCGATCGGCTCGGCGGTTCAATGGCGAAAACCCTATTGACGATCGGTCATTGCGCGCCTTCGTGATCATTGCTAATCTTAGCGATCGGCCCTTAGCGTATGCAGCGATCATTAACGCCCGCTGAAACCGATCGATCGTATACCGGTCGAGCTACACTCGACTCGGGCGATCGGCCGCCATGACATGCGATCGGTGGTGTCGAAAAACCCATCCGACACTTGGCCAAATGGCCAAGTTTCACCTAAGAGCTACCCTTCCCCGGGTTACAATCGCTCACTCTCATTTCTCGGAGTCCCTCGCCTTCGAAGTTCTCTTCGTTCTCGGCCACGTCCCTCGGCAGCATCAGGCGCACGGCTCTGCAATGCTCCTTCGCGTCTCTTGCCTCGAAGTCTACGTCCTCCGGCTTCACTCCAAGCTTCTCGTCCGGCGGTCCCTCGGATGCTCCAAGCGCACGGCTTCCGCAAAGCTATCCTTCACCGACTCAAGGCACGAGTCATGAGATGTGAAACTCGCCACGGCTCCATGTGCGAATTACTAAGTCCTGCACGACTTCAACGCACATATCAAATCAACATATCAAACTAACTTAAACCCTTTGCCACACCATCAAAACCATATCACGGCAAGAGATTGCCCTAACAATCTCCCCCTTGTTGATGTGTGGCAATCCGTTTAAGTTAGGTAAAAACATTTGATATAATTTCTAAGGTAAGAAAAGCATGTAAAGATAAACATGATATAACAACATGCAATTCCCCCTTAATCCATGAAATTCTCTATGCAATTTCTCCCCCTATCATATATTTCTCCCCCTACATATATTTCTCCCCCTAATGTGATTAACTTAAACATACTTATTTCTCCCCCTTTGACACCATCAAAAAGATTAACACTAAGTTAAAAGCTCATGGCATCAATTATAATGGAGGAAAAATATGTCAAGTTGATTTAAAAAGCTGTAGGAGGCATCAAGTATATTTCTACCACTTGTAGGAGGTTTTATAAACTGAATTCCTTCAATATTCTGATTTACACCACGATCATTCTATCGGTATGGCGGCAGCACAAAAGGAAGCAGAATTTCTGTTTTTCTGGAAGAAATTCAGAAATGCATTAAAAATTCAGAAAAAATTCTAAAAATCATGAAATTCGAGGAACATATTTCTCTTAAGTATATCTATCAAGGAAAATAGTTTTTCATGAAAAATCATTATATTTTACAAGATTTGCCAAAAATCCAAACACTTGAAAAACCACTAGTTTTTGAGCATTCTAGTATCAAGTTAGCTACCTAGTTTTGCATCTAATTGTTTCAAAACATGAATGCATGTATTTTAAGGTAAGAAATTGTTTTGAAAACATTAGAAATATCCAACCATGATCTTTGGGCAATATGTCTATTAATTAAACATAAGCCTTCCCCATGATTGGTCTATTATTGATATTTTGATACTTTAAATGACCATCTAAATGCCATAGGCATTAGTGGACATTTGTATCATCCTAACATCTCACCCATGCTAAGTTTGCAATCAAGTTAGCCTATAGTGAGTGTGAGATGCATCCTAGGGGGGTATTTGTATATATATATACTTAACCAATATATTCAAGCAATTCTATCATGGTTAAGTATCAACCTAACAACCTACATGATCATAATGACATATATCAATTAATTTCACATTATGATCATGAAATACATGTCATCAAATTATAACCATGCATTAGACATTATATGATGATAATAAATAAGTTATCACCTAAAGCATGATTTAAACCTATTTTTCATGATAATGTGCCCAATATCAAAATCATAGATCATGATTACACATATGCATAGAAATTACATTAATCATCATGATTTTAAGCATTATTACCTATTTATGGGCACGTTATCATCACCCAACACTATCTAAAAATGTTGTCCGTCATCCTAAGTCAACCAAAATATGATATAGATTAGGTTCATATGGTTGACTACCCTAGGGTTTTCTAACCCTTAAGAATGGATTTTGGAACCCAAAATAGATTTTTACCTATGGGTTCACTAGAAATTCCTTGGGATCCATTTCTTAGCTATTACTTTGTTTTTGTCTTGTCCCTAGCTATTAGGCATCTATAGGCCTTCTCATTTTTCTTCTCTTTATATCCTAGGCCTTTCTTGTTAAAACTTGCCCTTTGGCTCCCTATGATCATATTCAAGGTGTTGGAGCCAATTGTGAATTTTCCTAGGGCTTTGGTTAAATAATCTACCTTTTCCCTTAATGCCCTATTTTCTTCTATGCATGCATCACTAACATCTAAAGGCACATAATTATCATGTGAGCATGCATCATCATGGCAAGAAGAAGTATCATTATTATTTAAGCATGCATTTTCTAGCTTATTTTCTAATGCCTTAATTTGTTCAAGCATGCATTTATTTTTCTTCTTTGCTCTAAATAAATCCTAGTTAAACTAGAAATCATAGAAACTATTTTACTAGGTGAGAGATTGGTTACCATAGTTTCCATGTCCTCTTCTTCTTCGGATGATGAGGAGGATGATGACGTGGAGGAGGCTCCCCCTTCACTTGAGCTCTCTCCTCTTGAGCTTGATCCTTCATTTTCGGAGGAGGAGGAGCAATCCAAGTCGTCAAAGGCCATCAAGGCCAAATTGGCGACAAAGGCATTCTCCTCATCCGATGATGAGGAGGAGGATGAGGAAGGATCATCCCATGTCTTGGCCTTGAATGCTTTGGCCTTCCCCGTGTCTTTTGTCTTCGTCTCTTCTTCCTTCTGTTTCTTGCTCCCCTTTTTCTTCTTCTTTTCTTCTTTCTTTTTCTTCTCTTCCTTGCTTTTGTTTAGGAGAGGACAATTGTCCCTTATGTGTCCCTCTCCTTGGCAATTGTAGCATATCACCTTCCCCCTCGGTCTTCTATTCCTATCATTTGATTTATCAAATCTAAAATTCTTAAATACACGCCTCACCTTCCTTACCATGTAGGCTTCCTCGGTGCTATCCATGGAGGAGGAGGAGGCTTCATCATCGGAGGAGGAGGGGACTTCCATCTTCTTCTTCCCCTTGTTTGCCAACAATGCTACTCCTCTTGAGGGTTGAATTCTTGGCTCTTCTTGAATTCCTTCAAGCCTCGTTTGTGAGTTCCATCGTTGAGAAGAACTCCTCCAAGGTACTCACTTCTAGGTTCTTGGACATGTAGAAGGAGTCCACCATGGAACTCCACTTTGAGGACCGGGAAAGGCATCTATAGCCTTCATGAGCATGTCGGTTCGATAGCTTCTCACCTACACTTGTCACCAATTAAAATTTCTTTAAACCTAGAGTGTAGTGAGGTTACCTTTTCTCCTTTTCTAGTTTTATATTGGATAGTTGGGAGCGGAGGAGGTCTCTTCTTGCAAGCTTGGCCTCCGAGGTGCCTTCATGAAGCTCTACAAGCTTCTCCACATCTCTTTGGCGCTAGTGCATTCTCCGATCCGGTTGATCTCTTGTTGAGGAGCACATTGAGAAGATGATGTTTTGCCTTTGAGTTTGCAAGGTGCTCCTCTGCTTCTTATTCCACCTTGACTTCTCTATTTGCTCACCCCTTTCATCCCTAGGCAACTCAAACCATTTTCCATTATAAGCATAATATAAATCGAAGAATACCTCCATTCTCCTTTTCCACCGAAATCGAACCCGGTGGGTGGATGTTGAGCCGACCATTTTGATGTAGGGCTTGTTGCGCGGTTAGTCCGGTGACAAGCAACCTCGGCTCGATACCACTTGTAAGAGATCGGATGGCGGCTAGAGGGGGTGAATAGCCCTTTCGTTTGGATGGCGGTATTTTGCCTGTCCTACAAAATGTTAGCAAGCGGAATATACAAATATAAATAAAGACAAGCAAAATAGAAACAAGCAATACAAACACCGAGATATAGCGTGGTTCACGGCTACGCTAATCCATGATCCGATTAAATCCCACGGTGAATCACTCAAAAACCAATCACTATCGGTCTCTCCTTTGCACAAAGCTAGGTGGAGGTAACCTTTACAACCAAGATCACTCTTCTTACAAATAGAATGGAGTAAGCGAGTAAGAAGAGTTTAGAGCTTGTGGGGCACTAGGAAGATTGTTTGGAACTTAAGCATTAGCCTCTCGGCTCACACCTCTCTTTTATAGAGAGGGCTAACTTCTTCCGTTGGCGCCATCGTCATTGCCGCCCATGGCGATCATTGCCGTCACTAGCGGCCTCGAACACGTCGGATGCGGCCGTTTGTTAATCAGCGGAACTCTTAGCGATCATTCTTTGGACCTCACCCGATCGGCTGCGACCGTAATCGTCGCCCGATCGGCTCAGCGGTCTAATGGCCAAAACCCTATTGACCCGATCATTGCGCGCCCTGATCGGCTAATCTTAGCGATCGGCGCCAGCGTATGCGATCGGCTGCGCCACAAACCCGATCGATCGTATACGATCGAGCTACACTCGACTCGGAAGCGATCATTGCCATGACATAGCGATCGGCGGTGTCGAGAAACCCATCCGACACTTGGCCAAATGGCCAAGTTTCACCTAAGAGCTACCCTTCCCCGGGTTACAATCGCTCACTCTCATTTCTCGGAGTCCCTCGCCTTCGAAGTTCTCTTCGTTCTCGGCCACGTCCCTCGGCAGCATCAGGCGCACGGCTCTGCAATGCTCCTTCGCGTCTCTTGCCTCGAAGTCTACTTCCTCCGGCTTCACTCCAAGCTTCTCGTCCGGCGGTCCCTCGGATGCTCCAAGCGCACGGCTTCCGCAAAGCTATCCTTCACCGACTCAAGGCACGAGTCATGAGATGTGAAACTCGCCACGGCTCCATGTGCGAATTACTAAGTCCTGCACGACTTCAACGCACATATCAAATCAACATATCAAACTAACTTAAACCCTTTGCCACACCATCAAAACCATATCACGGCAAGAGATTGCCCTAACACCTCTCTCTATAAAATGAGGGTTTGGGGTGGTTGAGAGGGTTAATGCTTACATTCTGATCATTCTCTCAAGCCCCAATGAATTTTCTAAGCTTTCTAAGTGTTTTAATTTCCCTCCTCCTCTCTAAACTTGATGCGCACGGTCGCAACCTTAAATCCCGCGACAGAGACCGTCGAAGACTCAAAGTACGCGCTCGCACTTAATGCCTGCAAGTGCACGGATGTCATCAAGTAATAACAGATTATCGATCCCACAGGGACTGGGATTCGAGTACCAATATGCTAAGTGGTTGTGATTGTTCGGACGAAATTTCAGAGAGAGTCGGTTGGTGAGGACTATCGAAGGACCCTACTCAGTGCGGTGTCACACGGAAGAGGAAAAGAGTGCACCGGGGTCTTGAAAAGGCGATTCTAGGACTTCGGTTTCACTTGTGTACCACAGAACAACGTTGTCAATTGGCATCGTCTAAACTTCTACTTACAGTTTTAGGAAAGGAACATCATACACTCTCCCGCAGAGCCGCCGTATTCATCGGGAGCTATCCTCGCCCAAAAGGACGGGATAGAGGGTACGAGGATGCCAAATCAATCCTTGCGGTGGACTGTTTCCAATTCCACCGCTCCCTTCTCCCTGCAGTTACGGGAGGTCAGGTTTACCCCTAGGTTCCTTGATCAAACCTCCTAAATCTAGATTGCGAGGGCTGTCACCACCTCGTATCGCCTAAGCACAGCGGAAAAAAAGCCAAATACATGTAGGTATAATAAAGAGAAACATCCAATTGTCAAATCAAACTTTTGGCCAGAATTTAATATGAACCAACATTGTCTATGAACATAAGCTACTCCCTAATCCTAAAATCAAAAGTTTTACTCCATAAACAAGAAGAAAGAATTACAACACATGTTTAAGTTCAATTACAATAGAAAGAGAGCACAGAAATAGAGATTACAATGCGTTGTGACTTTCTCTCTGGCGTTGTATTGCAAGTGGTGGACCTCCGGTGGCATTCCTCCTCCCCGCTGTGAGTTACCGAAGCTTTTTAGGGCTTCAGCGTGCCGTCCTAGCCGTCATGCCTTCCCCTAGGGTTTGGGCGGAGCCATCCTTATATAGACGTCGCCTCGGACCACTACGAAATCGAAAAAAATCCTAGTCACGTAACTCCATCGGGCCGCCACATGGCCGTGTGTTTCCACACGACCAGGCCGTGTGTGGCCCTGGTGTGCTGATCTTCGGCCATCGGACATGGCCGTGTGAATCCACATGCCCTGGCTATGTCCCACTCTGCGTCTAGCATGAAATGTCCTTCTTTCGCTCCGAAAACATATCTTTTTCGCCCGAAAAGGCAACCTGCATTCAAAAGAACAATGAGCAGACCTCCGAACTAGAAAATAGGAAATGCATGCAAAAACAGAGTAACATATGCATGAAACTAACGCAAAATGTAACAAGATGTGAGCAAAAACTATTCCTAAAACCCTATATATTTTGCTCACATCACTTCCCCCAGACTTAAATCTTTGCTTGTCCTCAAGCAAACCTCAGTGCCATAAAATTTTAAAAAGATATTGTTCTATAATGAGCATGCTAACTAAATTTATCAAGTGGTATTTGCAATCAAAGCAAAATAGATACGTTCTAAAAAATTCACTAAGTTAGCTCCTTGTTCTCGTGCTAGGCGAATCATTCTTAGGGGATGCCCATTCCATGGTGAGTTAAGTTGTCACCCCATAGCTTTCCTATGGCTTCCGACTCTTAGGCACTTACCTGCCCAAAGCGAGGGTCGTTCCCTAGATCTAGCATAAAGTCTCAAAGGCTTGCTCGGTATTGAGAGAAATTAGGAGGTGTTTCCCCAGTAACCTAACTCGGTCTCAAAGGGGCACCTAGCCATTTCCACCCACGACAACTGTTTTTTATCCCTCTCACTCTTTTTTTTTCTTTTTATCATTTCTTTTTCTCTTTTTTTTTTCAGCTCATAAGGATTTTGATTTTTCCGAATAGGCTTACACAATCCGAGCATCTCCAGTAACTAAAATGCTAAACCTAGAGTCACCTATGGATTCAAAAGTACTAGACTATTGAAGTGAATCATAACTAGGTATGTACTAGATTCTCTCTTTCAGAATGTTCAACATGTGTGAGTGCAAAAACAGAGCTAATCAATGCAAGTCTAGAACATTCAATAGAGCATATAGAATAAAAGACCACAAGATAAATGGAGTTGAGCTATCTATGGGAACAACTCATGCAAGCAACTTTCAAAAATACTTCTGAGGTAGCTTTTAAGACACCAAAAATTAAGTACTGAAAGGAACTAAACAACTTATGCATGCATAAACAAATAAAAATATTAGAAAAGAAATTACCGCTAGGAAACAAAACAAAATATAGCTTGGGGTCCCCCCAGACTTAAACAAAAATATACCTCTAATAAGGTGGACGAGGTGGAAAGTCCGGGAGCCTGGGCATCTCTGGATCCTGGGAGAACCTGCTGCTGAGCCGCTGATGCCACATATACATGTGGTCGATCTGAGAGATGGTGGATGCAGCGGCTGCTCGGTGCTCCTCCTCCCTAGCTCACTGTGCCTGTTGGGCATGCATATGTTGTCGCACCTCCCTGCGGTAAGCTGCCTCATCCTGGCGACGAGCAGCCTCCTCCTAGAAGTATATGCGAGCCTCATCGTAGAACTCCTCTGCCCACTGGAAATGCTCCCGGAATCCCTGGAACTCTGCCTGCTGGTAGGCACTCTGCTCCTCCCATCGCTGCCTCTGCTTCTGCTCCTCAGTGTAAATGTCGTCGAGGCACAATTGGAACTCCGAGAAATCATATGCCGATGTACCTGCATCTTGCTCAAAAGTAGAAAAAGATGGTGGCACAGGTGTAGGCTCATGTCGGCGTAGACTGGGTGGGCTCCTATGTATGTGTGGACTAGAGAAAGAGTGGTACAAAGGTGGAGAGATGGGAGCTGATGTGGATGGTCCCTCATGTGCAAGGGACTCCACTATCAGGTCTAAGCGCCAATTGGCACGTATAGCGATGGTGGTACAATCCGGGGCGGGGAGCCTAAGGGCCGTAAGATTTTTCCTTACAAAGCATAAGGAGTCTTCTTCTCTTACAATCATCTTCATGACCATGCATACTCCTAGGTCGATCCTAGGGCTCCCCTCTATACTCTCAAATGCTGTGTAGTCGTACCCCATCCTATAACAAATGTGGGTAAGTAGGCCTCCCACATGGATCTCTCCGCGTGCTGCTTTGCCCATCTTCACAAGTGTCTGATAAAGTGGGACCCTACATCGATGCTACTCCTTTCTTGTAGCAGGTCCCATAGGCAAAGTAGCTCACTGGCTCTCACTACACCATCACTCTCCCCACGATCAAATATAGTACTGGCCATGACACGGTGAAGGTATCGAAAGATGGGGTTTTGGAGGCGCGATGCTTTGGCCCTAGAAGGGTCATAAACGTGCTCCCCTATCAACTCAGTCCAAATAAAATGAGAGTTGTACCCATTAGGGGTTCTTCTCTCTCCCCCACTTGGCAAGCCAAAGCATGAGTTCCATTGGGGAAGGGTCCACTCATGCTCAATATTAAAAAGTCTAAAAGTTATCCTACCCTCCTCACTCTCTCTACCCGTTAAAACTTTCGCCTCTAAAGAACTCAAAAATTCCAAAACAATCCTAGGGTAGGTTAGGTGCCTTATTCCCATAATCTCATCCCACCCCATTTTTGCAAAAAGGGTTTGCATGTCACCCAACAAACCTAAAGATCCTAGCAAATCCTCATCTAAGTACCCAGTAGCAGTAAGTTTATGAGTAGAGAGCATATTGAACCTATCTCTATTCTCATTATTGCGAAAAAGTAGAGGGGGTAGGGCGTTACCCTCTTCCGGAGCTTGAGGAGCGTTGGATCTTCTTGTTTGTCGCTGCGAGGCACCGGATCGGGATGCTACGATCTTGGTCCTCCTCATCCTTGCTCCTTTTGGCTTCTAAAGAGGTTGAAATTGCTTCTAGAGGAAGGGGAAAATGAAATCACACGGCGAGGGAAAGAACTTTTGAATCACACGACGCAAATGAGGTGAAAACACAAGGCTCACCCCTTTTAACCTCATGCGCCACGACCGTGTGAAAACACACGGCCAGGCCGTGTGCGCTTTTGGTCAAGCGGACACGATCGTGGGAAAACACATGGCTAGGTCGTGTGCCCCCATTTTTCGCCCCTTTCATACACCATGGCTCGAATTTGTTCATACACTTCACCGTGTAGACTAATATGGGTTTTATTTTTTCCTAGCAAAATTCTTTTCTACTCCTAACTCTAAATGTGATGGAAATCAAAACTAAAATCTAACACATGTATGCAATGCAATAGAAAAAAAAAGGAAAATCTACAACTAAACTTGGGTTGCCTCCCAAGAAGCACTTTGTTTAAGGTCGTTTAGCTCGACCGCACTCTTCTATCAACTCGGCTCCGGTGGTTCAGTGAACCTCCATTCATCCATCTAGGGATCCATGTATGGAGGTTTCGGCTTCAATCTGCTAATTGTGAAGCCGTCAAAGTTGGGAGCTCTTTGCTCTGAAAGGCTGAAAAGAATGATCTCCCCGTCTACCTCTAGGGAGATCCGGTGTGCCTTCACATCTATGCACGCCCCTACGGTTGCTAGAAAAGGCCTTCCCAGAGTAATAGGATTCTGGGGATTTGGTCCTGTGTCCAGTATGATGAAGTCCATGGGTATCACGAAATCTTCAATCATCACAGGAACATGTGGTAGCAGGCCAACGGGCTCCTTCACTGAGTCATCCCCCATACGAATACCAAGATTCGTGGGTTGGAGCTCGCTCAATCCCATCTTCAGAAAATATGCGTAGGACATCACACTGACTGATGATCCCAAGTCGCATAGTGCTTCGTCAAAACTCTCCCCATAAATCGAGCAGGGAATAACGAATTTACCAGGGTCCTCAAGCTGTATTGGGATTTTCTCTTCAAACTCAGCTTGGTCAGGTAGGGTGGAAATCATGGCTGCACACCCCTTGGCGAATTGGCTACTTTGCCCTACTCCTTCCTCTTTTCCTTGGCTTGGCGGAGAGTTCTTCACAGGTTGTGACACGGATTGGGCTATTTGGGCCACTTGTGTCTCCAATATCCTGGTACGACTTGCAAGGTCGTCAACGGTGGCCTTCAAGTCTCTCAGTGCTTCTTTAGACTTTTGATGCTGGCGACGGAATTCTTCATTGGCCTTAGTTTGGGTAGCGATGAAGTCCTCCATCATCAATTCCAGTTTGGACTTCTGTGGTCGCTGCCCATTGCCCTGCTGCTGCCCGTATCCTCCGGATGGTTGGGGATTTCCCGAGTTATTTTTGTAGGAGAAATTTGGGTGGCTCCTCCATCCAGGAGTGTAGGTATTAGAGTACGGGTTGTGTGGCCTTTGATCATAGTCGCCAATCACGTCACAATGCTCGATCTGCTCATCTGAGGTCCTCTGCCCTATAAAGTGGTCCGCACGATACGCTGCCACCCCTTCTCCAAAGTCAATGGCCGCGCATGCAGATGAAGGATTCAAAGAGTCAAATCATCTGCTTAGCGCATCCATCCTTGCTAAAAGATGGTCCATGGAGTTGACAGTGTAATGTCCTGCTGCAGGCGTGGGTTGACCATGTTCGGAGGCCCATTGATGGTGATTTTGTGCCACCTCTTCAATAAGATCCTCTGCCTCCTCGATGGTCTTGTTCATTAAAGCTCTTCTTGCGGCAGAATCTAAGGACATCTTCGTGGCGTAGGCGATCCCATTATAGAAAATGTGGATCACCAGCCACCTCTCCAGTTCGTGGTGTGGGCATTGATAAAATATACCCTTGTAGCAATCCCATGCTTCGAATAAGGACTCTCCCTCCTTTTGGTGAAAGCTAGTGATAAGGTGGCGCATGTGAGCAGTCTTACTTGGTGGGAAGTATTTATTCAGAAACTACTGCTCACACTGCTCCCATGTGGTGATGCTGCCAGAGGGTAAGGAGTGAAGCCATGCCTTAGCCTTATCCCGTAGTGAAAACGGGAATAGGCTTAGGCAGATCGCGTCAGAAGGGACTCCGTTTAGTTTCATGGTTGAGCAGATTTCTAGAAAAACCTCAAGATGCCGGTTCGGGTCTTCAGTCGCAGCTCCCCCGAATTGGCTCTGCTGGACCATATGTATGAGTGCCAGCTTAAGCTCAAAGTTATTCGCCGATATGGACGGTCCAGCTATGCTTGGACTAAATCCTCTAGCGCTAGGAGCTGTGTAGTCCCGCAGAGGTCGGCTTCCCATGTTCACCTCGGAAGCAGCTTGATCTTCCATTTTTCGTTGTACTGCTCTCCGACGGTGAAAGGTTTGCTCTATCTCTAATTCGACCGGAATTAGACCTTCCGACCCTAGACTTCTAAGCATACGACGAACCAAACCACAAAAGTAAGAGTGCTAACCTAGCACTAAAAGCATAAAATAACTAAATCTAGCAAATAAAAACCTAAGATGCAATAAGTAAAAAGGAAACTACTACTGCAAATAAAAACTAAATCTAAATATGGGAACTAAGATTAATCTAAAAAGAAAAATAAAGCAAGAAAATTAATCTAATCCTAAGTTCGATCCAATCTACCACCGTTCGATTGATATCGAATCGACAGTCTCCGACAACGACGCTAAAAACTTGATGTGCACGATCGCAACCTTAAATCCCACGTTGGAGACCGTCGAAGACTCAAAGTACGCGCTCGCGCTCAATGCCCGTAAGTGCATGGATGTCGTCAAGTAATAATAGATTATCGATCCCACAGGGACTGAGATTCGAGTACCAATATGCTAAGTGGTTGCGATTGTTCAGACGAAATCTCAGAGAGAGTCGGTTGGTGAGGACTATCGGAGGACCCTACTCAGTGCGGTGTCACACGGAGGAGGAAAAGAGTGCGCCGGGGTCTTGAAATGGCGATTCTAGGACTTCGGTTTCACTTGTGTACCACAAAACAACGTTGTCAATTGACATCATCTAAACTTCTACTTATGGTTTTGGGGAAAGGACATCATACACTCTCCCGCAGAGCCGCTGCATTCACCAGGAGCTATCCTCGCCCAAAAGGATGGGACAGAGGGTACGAGGATGCCAAATCAATCCTTGCGGTAGACCGTTTCTGATTCCACCACTCCCTTCTCCCCGCAGTTACGGGAGGTCAGGTTTACCCCTAGGTTCCTTGATCAAACCTCCTAAATCTATATTACGAGGGCTGTTACCACCTCGTATCGCCTAAGCACAACGAAAAAACAAGGCCAAATACACGTAGGTATAATAAAGAGCAACATCCAATTGTCAAATCAAACTTTTGGCCAGAATTTAATATGAACCAACATTGTCTATGAACACAAGCTACTCCCTAATCCTAGAATCAAAAGTTCTACTCCATAAACACGAAGGAAGAATCGAAACACATGTTTAAGTTCAATTACAATAGAAAGAAAGCGCAGAAATAGAGATTACAATGCGTTGTGACCTTCTCTCCGGCGTTGTATTGCAAGTGGTGGACCTCCGACAGCGTTCCTCCTCCCCATTGTGAGTTACCGAAGCTTTTTAGGGCTTCGGCGTGCTGTCCTAGCCGTCATGCCTCCCCCCTAGGGTTTGGACGGAGCCATCCTTATATAGACGTCGCCTCAGACCGCTACGAAATCAGGAAAAAACCCTAGTCGCGCAACTCCATCGGGCCGCCACACGGTCGTGTGTTTCCACATGGCTAGGCTGTGTGCAGCCATGGTGTGCTGATCTTCGCCCATCGGACATGACCATGTGAATCCACACACCCTGGCCGTGTCCCACTCTGCATCTAGCATGAAATGTCTTTCTTTCGCTCCGAAGACGTGTCTTTTCCACCCGAAAAGCCAACCTGCATTCAAAAGAACAACGAGCAGACCTCCGAACTAGCAAATAGGAAATGCTTGCAAAAACAGAGTAACATATGCATGAAACTAACACAAAATGTAACAAGATGTGAGCAAAAACTACTTCTAAAACCCTATATGTTTTGCTCACATCAAAACTTCATCTTCATCTCTTGTAAGAAGAGGAGGGTTTTGTAAAAGAGAAAGCTTCTTAGTGAAGATTGATTTGGGTTGATCCACCTTAAGGATCGCCATGGAGTAGGAGCATTATCTTCGAACCACGTAAAGGCTTCCTTGTTAGCATTGTATTTTCGTTTCTATTACTATTGTATTTGTTGTTCTTTCGCTAACCATTTTTGTAGAAATCGAAAAAGAGGCTATTCACCCCCTCTAGCCTTCCAAGGATCCTCTACAAGTGGTATCTGAGCCCGGATCGCATCGGAAGATCTAACCATCAACTGGAGCATAATGGATTTTCAAGAGGGGTATAGCACGACGAGGCCTCCATTCTTCAACGACAACGACTTCGACTACTAGAAAGGTAGGATAGAATATTATCTTATGAATGATATTGATAATTGATTTAGTGTTGTAGACAGATTCGAGAAGCCTGTCAATGATCACGGAGCGTGTAGGGAGTCGCTTCGGTGGCTCATTGGCTCCCATGTCCCCGGATTAAAATTTTCACTAATGAAAGGATTAATCCGGATGGGATGAGATTCCTTAGCATCACCATTTCGTCGTCGTGCTAACAACTTGAGTGGTCGCTTGAACAAACTAGTAGTTCAAGCAACACAACTCTTCTAGTTGGTTAGCCGCGGAAGAGACGACGGACGGATCGCCGGTTTTTGTGTTTGTCTTCGGGGTCCATGATTATACAATATATTTACTAATTCACACATGCATAATCAAAACATAAAAGAACATGCTCAGATCTGTAAATAAAGTTAAAATAACTTTATACCTTACGATCTTCTACCGTATGTCCTATTCTTCTCGTGGACGACGTGTGGACGAAGATCCTCCACGAGTAGAAGCCTTCTAGATCGCTTTCTTCTCTACCTTGTCCGCTGCGAACAAAGAGAAGAACTTACAAATACCTATCCTTTCTAGAGCCGACCACCAAATTAGGGAATTTGGTGCAACCGCTGGCCAAGGATCAAATGGATGATGCGCCGGCCACCAAATGAAGGAGAACCGCCGGCCACCTTGGAGAATAGGGAGGAGGATGAGAACCGGCCACCAATGGGAGGAGAACCGCCGGCCAAGGAAGAAAGGAGAGGCCTCTAGGATGGGCCCCGACCAAGGAATGATCAAAGGAGATGGGCGCCGGCAATCAACAAGAAGGATGAAGGTTGCCGCCCACTTTGCTTCAAACCCTAGCCGCCCAAAAACCCTAGCCGCCCAAAACCCTAACTCCAATTCGAAATCAATAATCAATCATGCCGCCCAAACCTAAGCCCACTATTTATAGAATTGGGCTTAAGACTCCTTTAATCTCCACCGTCGGATCTAGGGATTTAATCTCCACCGTCGGATCTAGGGTTTTATCCCAACCGTCGGATCTAGGGTTTCATCCCAACCGTCGGATCTAGGATTTCATCCCAACCGTCGGATCTAGGATTTCATCCCAACCGTCAGATCTAGGGTTTTATCCCAACCGTTGGATCTAGAGATTTAATCCTAATCGTCGATTCTAGGGTTTCATCCTAATCATCGGATCTTAGGGATTTAATCCCAACCGTTGGTTCTAGGGTTTCATCCTAACCATCGGATCTTAGGGATTTAATCCCAACCGTTGGTTCTAGGTTTTGTTTTATATTCTTGGATCTAGACTTCACAAGGATTATATTAGGCTACGATAGGGACTATAAGGAGGAGTTGGGTCTTGGCCACCCGATGGATCGGAACCACACAAACTTGATCCATCAATGATGTTCCATTCCACTAGAGGATCATCATTGAACTACCTCACCAACCCCCATAAATCAATATGGGCTCCATATATTATTTGTACATTCATCTCCCCGTGTTTAAGATATCGAATGTCCGTCAATTAATTGATTTACTGACCATCAATTAATTAACATCTAATTCCTCGAGTAGTACCACTCAACCTTATCATCATGTTGACTAAGTCAACCAAATTGGGTTTACATGATGAACCTTATGAGCTCCTCAAGGACATCATCAACCTAATATATAGGACACGGTTTCCTATAATCGACACACCATGTAAATAATATTATTTCCCAACTTACCGGGCATATTGATTTAATCCATCTAAATCTCACCCTCTGGTAAATCAAAGAAATAAATACTAAGTACATGTGCCCGTTATTATATCGGGATTAAGAGCATGTACAACATAATATCCGAGGTCCGATTCAATTATGCAGTCAGCAATAAATTGAATCACCTCTATGTCGGTCCTGCTCAATATACCTAAGTGTACTAGTGTAACTCTATGTTCAAGACAAAACAATACCAAGCTACATTACAACCATGCCAATGGTTTGTCCAAAACCATCTTGGTTGTGAGCCTCTACTTATATTTTACAAGGAACTGATAACATGATCTTCTGTGCCACACCAAGCACCATGTTATCTACAATGTAAAATATTAGACAATATGCACACATATAAATATATAAAGTGCAAACAATGATCATGTGATTCTCATTTCAAAATAAAATGTTTATACAAGAAGAGCTAGGCTTTCAGTATACATTCTACCGACCAAGGATTGGATGAGGGACATGGCCAAGAAGGCTCAAGCTAATGCCAAAGCAACAACCACACTTCAATGTGGTTTGTCAAAAGAGCAACTAAGCAAAGTGGGACCTTTTGAATCGGCGAAGGAGCTTTGGGAGAAGCTAATTGAGCTCAACTAGGGATCGAAGTAAACAAGAAGAGCCAAGAGAGATCTCTTAATAGGCCAACTCCAAAGCTTCGCCCTGAAGACCAACGAAACCATGAGCCAAATGCACGGTTGCTTCAAGGAAGTAGTCAACGAACTACATGTGATAGGTGAGAAGGTCGACAACCGAGACCTTGTGAGGTACATTCTCCAAGATTTCCCTAGAACAACCTTGTGGGCTTCAATGGTAGATGCCTATAAGGTCTCTAGGGATCTTTCTTTGGTTAAATTAGATGAACTCTTTTGTTAATTTAAGTTGCACAAGCAAACTAACACTTCATCCAAGGGGAAAGGTGTAGCTCTTTTTGTAGGGAAGAAGGACAAGAAGAAGAAGGAGAAGAAAGAGGTCTCTTCCTCATCCGAATCCGAGGATGAGTCATTAAGTAGCGACGACGAGCTATCAACTAGTGAGGTAGCTCACTATGTAAAGAAGTTTGGTGGGAGGTCAAGGAAACTTACCAAGAAGGATGTGAGAAGGATGTTCCAATCCTCCAAAGGTAAAAATTCTAGTAGTTCAAATTCTACTCCTAATGTTGTTTGTTATGGTTGCAACAAGAAAGGGCATATCAAGCCAAATTTCCCAGAACTAAAGAAAAAGGAGGAGAAGGAAAAGAAAAAGAAGGCAAAGAAGGAGAAGAAGAAGAAGGAGGCAATGGTGGCACAAACATGGGACACACTAAGCTTGGAGGACTCTTCTGATGATGAAGAAATGTGTCATGCCACCCGGAACCTAGCTCTCATGGCCTTGGAGGAGGAAGCCGAAAGCTCAAGTGAGGAGTCTTCATCCTTATCCTCAAGCGACGAATCATCATCAAGTGATGATGAGGTAAGAGACTCCCCTAGGATAAATTTACTTTATAAAACCATTGCATGCCTTCAAAATGCCTTAAATAGATCAAAAAATAGGATTAAGAACTTAAAAGTAGAAATTAAGTCACTTAAAAATATAGAACCACCTTGTGATGATGCATGTACACTTAGGAATGAGAATGAAGAACTTAGGAAAGAAATAGGTGATTTACATGCATGTTTAGAAAAGTTTACAAATGGGTCCAAATATCTTGATATGATTCTTAGGGACCAAAGGACCATTTATAACAAGGCAGGCATAGGATATAAGCCTAAGGAGAAAGAAGTAGCCTTCACCTCTCTAATTAGTAGAAAACTAACCATTAGGAGCAAGACTAAAAAGGCTTGGGTCCCCAAAAGTTATATAGTTAATGCTATCGGTCCTAAAATTTAGGTGCCTAAGGCTTGCATTTTTCATGTTGTATAGGTAGAAGAACCAAACTTATGGATTGTTGATAGTGGTTGCTCAAAACACATGACCGGTGATGAGAGAAAATTTTCCACCATCAACCACACTAGCAAGGGGAAGGTGTCTTTTGGAAATAGTGGTAAACTTAAAATCCTAGGAAAAGACACAATTGAGGTATCCCCAAATCTTTCCATTCATAAAGTGTTATTAGTTAAAAATATGAAATTTAATTTGCTTAGTGTAAGTCAACTATGTGATGCCAATTTTGATGTTCAATTTGATTCTTCAAAATGTTTCATAAGACACAAAACTTTAAATGATTGCATGTTAGTAGGTTTTAGGAAATCAAATATATACTATGTTGATTTATCCTATGCTACTAATGCTTCTACTAAGTGTCTTATTGCAAAAGAAGAAGAGAGTTGGCTTTGGCATAGGAGGCTAGGGCACATCAATATGAAGAACATTGCCAAAATAGCCAAAATAAAGTTAGTCAAGGGGTTGCCAAAAGTCAAGTATCTCAAGGATAAAATATGTGATGCATGCCAAGAGGGGAAGCAATCAAAATCATCACACAAAGGTAAAACTTTACTTAGTATCGCTTTACCTTTAGAACTATTGCATATGGATCTATTTGATTGTCATAGTACTCCTTCCATGATTGGTAGTAAATATTGTTTAGTGATAGTAGCTGATTTTTCTAGATTTACTTGGGTATTTTTCATGAAACATAAGGATGAAACCCTAGGAATAATCATAGGATTTAGCAAGAGAGTAGAGAATGAAAATGAAACTCAAAATCAACCGGATTCGTTGTGATCATGGTGGAGAATTTGAGAATTCTAACTTCTCAAACTTTTGCCTAGAATAAGGGTACAAGCACGAATTTTCTTGTCCTAGAACACCCCAACAAAATTGGGTTCTGGAAAGGAAAAATCGTGCCCTACAAGAAGCGGCTAGGACTATGCTTAATGCATATTCTTTACCTAGCTACTTGTGGGCGGAAGCGGTCAACACTGCTTGCTATATCCAAAATAGGGTTTTAATTCATATGTTTTTAGGAAAAACCCCATTTGAATTATGGAATGGTACAATTCCAACAATTCATTATTTTAAGGTCTTTGGATGCAAAGTCTACATTTTAAACACTAAAGACAACCTAGGTAAATTTGAGTCCAAAGCGGATGAGGGAATCCTAGTTGGATATTCATCCATTAGTGTTGGGTATAGAGTTTATAATAAAATAACTCAAAAGATTGAGGAATCTTCAAATGTCCAATTTGATGAAACCTCTTATACTTACCCTAGGAAATCCCCCATTGATAATGATATCAATGACAAAAATTAAGAAATTGCCCAAAAATTTCAAGATTTAATTTTAGGGGGTAATGATCAAAGGGGAGAGTTAAATCAAGGGGGAGTAAGAGGTGATTCCAATGATGAAAGAAGGGTTGAGGATAATCATGATCAAAATCAATTTAATACACCTCCTAGAACAATAAGAGTTCATCAAAATCACTCTCTAGATCAAATTGTAGGTGAATTATCTCAAGGTATTAGGACTAGGTCATTTCATAGATATCCCTCTAGTCATATAGCACTAATCTCCCAAATTGAGCCCAAAACAATCAATGATGCATTACTTGATCCGGATTGGATCTTGGCAATGCAAGATGAATTGGCTCAATTTGAAAGGGGTCAAGTATGGGACTTAGTTCCTAGACCTAATGACAACACCATCATTACTACAAGATGGGTCTTTAGGAACAAACTAGATGACCAAGGGAATATCACAAGAAATAAATCTAGGTTAGTTGCAAGGGGCTTTAATCAAGTTGAAGGACTTGACTATGATGAAACGTATGCCCCGGTTGCTAGGTTAGAGTCTATTAGGATCCTATTAGGATATGCCTCCTACATGGGCTTTAAACTTCATCAAATGGATGTAAAGTCGGCATTCCTAAATGGGTTCATTAAGGAAGAAGTATATGTAGAACAACCTCTTGGATTTGAAAACATAGACTATCCAAACCATGTATACAAGCTTAGGAAAGCTTTGTATGGTTTGAAACAAGCTCCCCGGACTTGGTATGAATGATTGTCATCTTTCTTAATCTCTAAAGACTTTAGGAGGGGTAATGTAGATCAAACTCTATTTATAAAGTCAACATCAAAGGACATCTTTGTAGCCCAAGTATATGTTGATGACATTATCTTTGGGTCAACAAATGATGAACTCCTTCAAGACTTTATCAAGAATATGGAAAATGAGTTTGAGATGAGTCTAGTTGGGGAACTAAATTTCTTTCTAGGATTACAAGTTAAACAAACAAGTGAAGGAATTTATATTTACCAAACCAAATATGCTAAAGAAATAATTAAGAAATTTGGTTTGGAAAATGCTAAGATAGTGTCAACCCCTATGGCAACCAACACTAGAATAGATAATGATAATGAAGGAAAATCAATAGATTCAAAGCTTTATAGAAGTATGATTGGTAGCCTCCTTTACCTAACTGGTAGTAGACCTGATATTTTATTTGTGGTTGGTATGTGTGCTAGGCACCAATCATGTGCCAAAGAATCTCATTTAGTTGCCGTTAAGAGAATCTTAAGATATATTAAAGGCACACTAAATGTAGGACTATGGTACCCTAGGACTAAGTCTTTTGATTTGGTTTGGTATACCGATTCCGATTATGCCGGTTGCAAATTGGATCGGAAGAGTACTAATGGTGGATGCCAATTCCTTGGATCCTCCCTAGTAAGTTGGAGTAGTAGAAAACAACCTTGTGTTTCTTTGTCAACCATCGAGGTCGAGTATGTAGCTATAGGTGGTTGTGTAGCTCAACTACTATGGATGAGACATACTTTAGAGGACTATGAGCTACTTTACTCCAACATAAAAGTATTTTGTAATAATGTGAGCACCATAAATTTGACCAAAAATCCGGTGCATCACTATAGGACCAAGCACATTGAAATGAAACATCACTTTATTAGAGATCATGTGGCTAAGGGGGACATTGAGCTCAATTACATTGAATCTAAGTCCAACTTGTTGGGTTTCCGGCACCGCGGCGAGTGTGTGTTCAAACATGTTTCGTAAACATGTGCACAGCGGAAGGAATAAAATAATAAATCTAATTTATTACAACACACACATCACACACATGCATAGTACAACATGTGTAGACATAACCGTAAATTCAAATTTTGCAATAAAAGGAAACTTAAACTACGTATACCTGACGTATCACGTGTAGCGGGAAAGACATCAACCGGAACGATTCTCGCTAGAATCGTCTCTATCCGTATCCACGCCGAGTATCTTTGGGATGACTTCACTAACTCACGAGCCTCATCTTCGTACGGGTTACTAGCCTCGTGTTGAAGACGATGTGATCGAGAGAAGATCACGATCCGAATCAAAATTCGGATCCAAAACGAGTCCTCAAAAACTCGCTTCTCCGGAGAGGTATTCGTCAACCGTTTGACGAATCCTTTGTCCTCCACCTATGAGGATTACCGGAGATCGAATCCCCGGTAAGGAAGGCACTGTCAGAGCTCCAAACGTCGTCCAAACGATGCTCCAACAAGAAGGAAACAAGCTGTCCAGAAATCTGGACAGCTTTGGTGGAGACCTTGCGCCGGCCAAATAAGGAAAGAAATGTGCTCACCTTGTCGCCGGAGCCAAGGATGATCACCGGAGCTCCTTCGGCAGCAGCTCGACGCCGGCAAGTGGAGAAGACGACAACAGCTGGTCGTCAGTTGGAGGAGGTGGGCGGCGGCAATAAGATTGGCGCCGACTAGATGGAGAGGAGGGAGAGGTTGGGCGGCCACAATTAGGTTAGGGCTTTTTGATTAGGATTTAACAAAAACCCTTAAGCCCTATTTTATATAGAATAAATTCTCTTAATGGTTATTGGATCATAACCAAAGGCCCGTTAACCCGCTCCATTAATTTAAGTTAAAATAAACCAAACCATGATGGTTTATTTTAAGTTAAAACGAACCGAACCAACTTTGGTTCTTTCGTTTAAAACAAACCAAACCCCTTTGGTTTATTCTCCTCCGTTGGATTAGAACCAAACCATTTTAGTTTGTCCATCATGTCTTCATAAGACACGGCCCATCCACACTTCCATTGCGACTGAAACGATTTCATGCTCGCTTCTTGTTTGGTCCAACCAAACCTAGTTTCTCTTGGTCTGAGAATCCCATTCTCAAGCTCGTTTTAAATCCTTTGGATTACGCTCAT
Organism: Wurfbainia villosa; assembly: GCA_025175895.1. Lineage (NCBI taxonomy): Eukaryota > Viridiplantae > Streptophyta > Magnoliopsida > Zingiberales > Zingiberaceae > Wurfbainia > Wurfbainia villosa. The sequence goes on from CM046006.1 coordinate 43,173,580, forward strand.
TGTGCGTGTGACCAAATAGGTTCTCGGTTTATGTTGGCCGTCTATAATTAACCATTAATTATAGAACGATCATGAGTGGCACCTAGTAGTACATCATGATCCCCAATTAACCGAAAAGATCAACGGTTGATCTAGAACTATTTCTGAAACCCTTCAGCAGCTCGAATGAATCGTGCCCCATTCCCTTCACTCATCTTATACCCACTTGGTTCAGGACATGGTCTATAGTGTCAGTCCCCACTAGGCTGACTACGTCACACCTAGCCCAAGTATCATTTTCTCGTCCTACGAATTCTAGTTACTGCACATGTATCGAAGAGTACCTTACTCTAAACATGTAATGCTTTGGCCAAAGACTTTAGTAACAATCCGACGAGAGGCCATGGGTATACATCTCCTCGCAAGGAGTGGTGAATCCTTTATAGGCTATTCAAACACCTTCGATCACTTCGACTTATACCCAATCATCCCGGGTCCACATCTCCTCAGAGATGCTTGCTTAAGATGTCAAAGCATACGTCTTCATGATCAAGATGACTTGAATATCGTAAGTAAAAGGAACATCGCACTTAAGCTGCAGTAAGATATGCATTGACATATCTATATATGCAGAGAACCATATGAAGTCTTACGACTGGTCACTCTAATGAACTAGTTACCATAACTAGCATCCACGATTAACTCCGGACATCACAATGTCTCCAGCCAGTGAGAATCAGCTACTTGGATACACCAAGGAGTATACCTCGTGCTAGTCTCGACAGAATCAATGGTGTACAAATCCATCAATTCATCGACTAGGGATAATTCCGATACATTACAATTACACATGTAGAGATACTCACTAGTTGTGATCCAATCACAAATTCTCTCATGCTGTGAATCGTATCGTGGACATTCAGTAAATGAGTTTAAGATCTAATCAAATACATGAAAACATGTATACTCAAATAGTGAATCTTCATTTATCATATAAATGGTTCAGACATAAGGCGATTGCCTTAGGACATCTCTCATATATCACTAACACAACTTAGTCGACATCTTTACCAAGCCTCTCCCTGAAGTAGAATTTTTATCACTTATGAGTGAACTTGGGATGTGCTTAGTTGAATAAAGGTGTAGGTTTGCATGATCCTATAGAAATTCTAGGATTTATACCTTTAAGCATCTCACAAAACACCTAAGAAACCATGATTTTTGTATTGAGCCACTTAGACAACATGTGAGATGTTAGGAAGATGCTCTTGGTTCATCATGCTTGTTATGATGCATTACTATGAACCAAAGTACCATCTAGAGATATTAATCCTTCATTAGACCAATCATTGGGAAGACTTATGCACAATAAATGTGCATATAGCTCCAAGAATATGATTGGAAATGTCAAATAAAACATAATTTAAACTATGTTTATCAAACTTTGAAAAACAGTTTTCAAGTGGAATACAAAAGTGATACAAAGTTTGCAAAATACTTAAAGCTTTTGCTAGGTTTCAAAATTGTATCATTTTCAAAATATGGAAAACATATATTTTTTAAATTATTTTTCCTTGATAGAAAATGGTTTCAGAAATGTGTGCACAAAATTTCATGATTTTTCGATGTTTCTAAAATTTTGGCGCATTTCTGAAGTTGGACTGAAAAATCAAAAAAATGGATTTCGGGTGTAGCAGTCGACTGAATCAGAATTCAGTCAACTGATACACTGTGTTTTCTAAAAAATAGCCCTATTTCCTGGTTTTAAGTGTATTTTTTAATGTCCAAAAACTATGGTATGATAATCTTCAGTATAAAGAAATTTTTAGGACTGTTTGATGCAATGTTTTAGGGGGAGTTTCATAGTATAAACCTTTTCATCCCCTAAACTTATATTGTTGGTTTAAAGTTAAGATTTAACCTCCAATATTTTGTTAGGCTTTGCTCCACATATTATTCACACATCATGAACCATGTCTTGGATTAAGGGGGAGCTTAATCTCAATCTTATACCTTAGTTTAAGATACAACAAATTTAATTCTTTCATGAAATTTATGGATCCTTCTCTTTTTGATGTATGTCAAAGGGGGAGAAGGAATGTTTAAGTTAGAATTCATATTGGAAATATGATTATGTGCATGTGTTAAAGACCTAACTTAAATGATTGCCAAATATAAAAAAGGGGGAGATTGTTTGTGCAATAATGCCCCAAGCATTTATATGTTTTGATGTTTGGATAATCGTCTAAGTTAGGCAATACTTTGTGATCTAATTGTGAATATGTTTAAGTGACAGGAAAATCCAAGTATGAAGACTTAGTAAAGGCAAAGTCCAAGTGCGATCTTGGCAAGAGAAGTCCAAGGAAAAGGCTTGGCGGCGTAAGACCAAACATGTAGTCTTGGCGGCGTACAGTCTAAGCAGACCTTGGCAAAGGAAGTCCAAAGGCAAGTCTTGGCAGCGTAAGTCCAAGCATGTAGTCTTGGTGGCATAAAGTCCAAGCGCACTTTGGAAAAGGGAAATCCAAGACATGACAAAACAAAAGGAAGCTCTTGGAAGCAAGCGCAAAGGATGAACAAGTCGCGGACTCGGAGGGATCCTGGAGGCGCAAGGCTCAAGGAAGAGCTAGAAGGTTGAGTCTAGGTCTAGAGAGTCAATTCAAGTATGAATTACTCATACTTGACGAGTATCAGTCGACTGATAGGGTACTCGACTGAGTCAGGATGAAAAGCTGACAAACAGTCGACTGCTAAACAGTGGCAGTCGACTAATTAAGTCAAACTCGGGCACAGAATAGAGTCTCACTCGACTGCGCACCGTGATCACTCGATTGATCTCTCCATCAGTCGACTGATGGAGGGATCAGTTGACTGATGAGCGTGTCGTTGGATGATGACGCTTATGAATCCCATGAATCTGGCTGTTCAGAAGCCGTTTGTCACAACGGCTATCGACTGATCATGGCCCAATGGGAAAAATAGCTCTCTCTCTATAAAAAGAGGGTTTGAGGTGGTTGAGAGGGTTAATGCTTACATTCTGATCATTCTCTCAAGCCCTCATGAATTTTCTAAGCTTTCTAAGTGTTTTAATTTCCCTTCTCCTCTCTAAACTTCATCTTCATCTCTTGTAATAAGAGGAGGGTTTTGTAAAAGAGAAAGCTTCTTAGTGAAGATTGATTTGGGTTGATCCACCTTAAGGATCACCGTGGAGTATGAGCGTTATCTTCGAACCACGTAAAGGCTTCCTTGTTAGCATTGTATTTTTATTTCTATTACTATTGTATTTGTTGTGCTTCCGCTAACCATTTTTGTAGAAATCGAAAAAGAGGCTATTCACCCCCTCTAGCCTTCCAAGGATCCTCTACACGTTGGAACTTATCCAACGTGGATTAAGCTGTTGTCTCACAACGATACTGTTGGCAGTTGACTGGGGCCTTATGACAGTCGATTGCCAGGCGTGAAATCAACTCGACAAAGGTTATAAAAGAAGCTAGGATGGGAGGATTTGACAGCGATTTTTTAGGCATTTTTGAGGTGATTTGCTGGTGCAAATCAGGGTCTTCAAGCACGGTTCAAGCGATCAACAAACAAGCATCCAAAATCTCTTTGTAAAGTTTTCTTTATGTGTATTTCATCTGTATTTGCTTGTTGTATTTCATTTATTATTGTAAACACTTGTACGAGGTTTCTCCGCTTCCGACGTGTTGTCAAGAAGGAGTTTTATTTGTGGTGAGTGCATCACTAGAGCTCGTTGAGCTCAACCCGTGGAGTAGGAATCTTGAGGTTCTGAACCACGTTATATTTGTGTGTATTTGCGTATTGTGTTTGTATTTATTTCTATAGTTGTATTTCTATATTCCGCTGTGCTAACGACGATTGTAGAGATGCAAGCACGAACGAATTCCATCGACGTACGACACGCTATTCACCCCCTCTAGTGATGTCTAATTCCCAACACCTAAGTCTATAGGAAATCTAAAAAATCAAAAATAAGAGTAAAAGTTCAACATTGAACTTCAACCTCCCTTAAAATTCAATACTCCACCCTAACTAATGCTCCTAATCATTTTCAATGATAATTTCACCTTTCTAATTCTTCTCTAAGCATTTCATAGGGTTAGGAGTAGTTAGGATACCTAGGATTGTTGATAGATGGCTAAACAAACTTAATTCAACCAATATCAGACACAATAGTTGACTGAAATCAGAAATCAGTTGACTGCCACACCACTAGTCGACTGGCTTCCCTAGCATTTGCAGAAATCAATGTTTTCAGATTGAATTTTAAAAATTCATATGTAAATATATATTTTTCTAAAAAATATGAAATTTTATACGTATAATACTCATGTCAAATAGTATGGGTGAAAAATAATTTTGAATTAAAGTACTCATTATTTTGAAAGATTGATGCAATGTTCAAAAACATTGAAACCTTTCAATGTTTTGTCTAACTTTGTGTCAATATTATCAATGGTGATTGCTATCAAAAGATAGACTTCACTAATATTATCTAAAATGATTTTAAAATATTTTCAAAACCTTATATTGAATCATGGTTAATGGGCTCAATGCACATGACTTGTACATTAGCTCTCCTCATGATTCTTACCTATGATTTAATGAGTTCTAGTTCATATTGATGTACCATTGTAAGTACATGAACTTAACTCATGATCCTAAAAACTTACATGTGTCTATGATGTATCAATACACACATGCCATCCTATGAGTTTTGTGAGATGTGGATTTGTTCTTCCATAAATCTAAGGGTCCATGCATTCTATCCAGGCATACTCAATTTGATTTCCTTATCTTGGGACTTCAAGTCAAAACCATTGTTTTTAATTCCAAATTAATTAGCCTAATGCATGAATGATGATCATGACATAAATTGATTGCATAATTAAAGCATTTTCCAATGATAATTCATGATGTCATGACATGATATAATGTTACCCTAAGTATTAGTCATGCCATTAGTCAATATAATTACTATCATGACATTTTAAATGATAATATGAGCATGATGTCATGATATGACATATGACAAATAAAGCATGATAAATTTTATATAAGATATAAAGGTACAAGTATACCTAAGTGTTAAGCCCATTTGTCATTTTGTAAGATATTATTAACTTTTCCATAATGCCTAATTTTCCTCAAGTGTACCAAAATCCAAAATGACAGACTTTTTGACTCTAATCATATTTGTGTCAATTTTGATCATTTTTTCAACCTTTATTATTTCATCGGCAAATCCTAAAATCTTTTAGGATATATATCTAAACTCATTTTCAAGGTATCACATTACCTTGAAAATACCCTAAAGTGTCAACTCTACCATGGTTAGATTAACTGCCCATCCATTTAAGGTTGACACACCCTAACCTATCTAGCGTGAGGGAATCATGCTCCTAGGAATCTAAAATATATTGTAGCTCCTTAAGCTTATTAAGTACTCACTAGGGATAACCTTCCTTAGTACCTTCCTAATGACTCTCCTAGGCTTCGAAGCCTTGGTCATTGTGATATTGTCTAGGTCAACTCTAGGAATGACTTCTCTTATGACCTTCTTAGTGACTTTGCTAGACTTCTTCGAAACCTTAGCCACTAGACACCTATCATGGTCAACTCTAGGGATGACTTTCCTTATGACCTTGACTTTCCTAGGCCTAGGGATGGTTCCATAGTCAAATGGAACACTATGGTAAGTAGGCTTATCTACCTTGGACTTAGGTTTGTGACCAAAGCCTTTCTTGTCCTTATGTTGATTTTGCCTACCAAAACCTAAATTTTGCCCATTAGACCCTTTTATCATATTTTCCATTCTATTGAGGGTATTTTCTAATTTCTCAAGCTTTGACCTCAAAGCTTGATTTTTTATTTCCAGCTTCTCCATTTTTGATTTTTCATTATATTTTTTAGCATTCTTCTTTTTCCTAAGCGTGTGTCTATCTTTCTTAGGGTTATTGTCTAGGTTCTCCTTAGGTGTTGACTTGTCCTTAATCCTAAACAAAAATATTTATTTCTAAATTGATCCTTAGGCTTACTTTCATGATATCTAGCATTTAGGCAATAAACCTTATTACTCACATGCTTTTTATTTTGACATAAAGAAAGAGCATTATTAAAATATACTTTAGGATTTTCCTTAACTCTCCCTACATTTGAACTCTCTCCTTTGTCCTTGGTAAGGTGACTTCCCTTCAAACATTGACTTCTATAGTGCCCTTTTTATTGGAATTTGAAGCACACAATATGCTCCTTGCTTTTTGGTATTGGGGCTCCGACCTCCTTGGGCTTCTCCTTCATCTTGGGCGCCACTTTAGCCTTTTCCTTGATTTTCTTGGACATTTGTTCTTATAATGTCATACTTTCCTACACTCAAAGTATGTAATATGTTTTTTATGTTTAACCATGCACTTGAGTTACCTATAGGGGTAGAGGAACCGTGAGCTTGCTCTTCATCTCTTCCAGATGTAGAGGCTTCTTCTTGTTCGGGTGTTGAGGATCTAATCTCCTCCCCCTCAATCCTAGAGGTGGAAGGTTCTCCAACTTCTTCCAATTCAGATGTTGAGCATCTCTCAACTTCTGAATCTTCACCCTAGCCGATGAGCATTCTTCTTCGGCTTTTTCCTTATCTTATGTCAATGAAGGATTTTCATGAAAATTTACCAAATTTCTCCATAGATCCTTGACATCCTTATGGTCGCCTAATTTACACAAGATATCATTAGGAATTAAATTAATTAAAAATTTTATTACCTTAATGTTTGTCTCGAATTTTTGGAGTTGTTCCTTTATCTATTTCTTTATCTTGAGGAATCCTCCCTTCTCGCCCCTTGGAGGTTCGAACCCTTCCATTAAGATGAACCAATCTTCGATGTTCATCATAAGGAAGGTCTCTATGTTCGCCTTCTATTTATCAAACCCCCAAGTCTGTAGAATCCATAAGGTGGAGGTACGTTGATATTGTAGCCTAGTCTATCATTTGACAACTCCATTGTTCTTCTAATCCTTTAGTGCTTTTGCTCCTTCCGACGGTCAATCCTTGAAGAGTGTCCTCACTCTGATACCACTTGTTGGTATCTTCCAAGCGAGACTGATACCAATTGTTGGAACTGATTTGATGCACTTGAGGGGGGAGGGGTGAATAGTGATTCGTCGATTTTTGTCGATCGTGCTTGTATATAATTTGTTAGCGTAGTGGGATATACAAAATAGCATAAATAAAAACAACACAAGCATAACAATAAAATTTTATGTGGTTCGAAACCTACGGTTCCTACTTCACGACCAAGTTCTAGTATCCACACCGCTAATAACTCTTCTCTTTCTCGGAAACACTCGGAGTTGGAGAAACCTCTTACAATGTTCTTACAATAATAAGAATATAACCAAATATGAAATACAAGAACGAAGAACTAAACACTTTACAAGAAGTGAACTTTGCGTGCTTGATCTTTTGGTTGCTTTGAGCATCTTTGAAGGTCTTAAAAGCAATAGTGTTTTCCCTCCAAAAGTTTCAAGAATTGACTCACTTCAACCTCCTTCTCGAGCTCCTTATAAAGTTGTAACTTGGGATAATTTCTGCCTTCCAGTCGACTAGTCACAATACCATTGTCTCACAATGGCTTAATCCACGTCAGATTAAGTCGAACAGTCGACTGTCTTGACCTAGCAGTCGACTGCCATAAGCCAACAGTCGACTGTCAAATATTCTGTGTCCTGACCACTTAATAGTTGGTGCAACAATGCCCCAAGTATTAATGTATTTTGATGCTTGGATAATCATTTGAAGTTAGACAATAATTGTGGTCTAACAATGATGAATGTTTAAGTGATAGGAAAGTAAAAGAGTGAATCTTGGCAAAGGAAGCCCAAGTGTGAAGACTTGGCAAAGAAAGTCCAAGGATGAAGCCTTGGAAAGATAAGTCCAATAATATGGACTTGGCAGCATAAGTCCAAGCTTTTAGTCTTGGCAGCGTAAGTCCAAGTGGATTTTGGCAAGAAAGTCCAAAGGTGAGTCTTGGTAGCATAAGTCCAAGCATGTAGTCTTGGCGACGTAAAGTCTAAAAGGACCTTGGCAAAGGAGGGACCCAAAGCATGACGAAATCGAAGGAAGCTTTTGAAGGCAAGTGCAAGGATGAAAGAGTCGTGTGTTGTTGCAATCGGCCCAGGTCACGATTGACCAGACTCGAGTTTGACTCGAGTAGTGTTTTAATGTTTGACATTGATGTCTAACATTGATGTCTGACAATGTGTTGGGGAGATTGTTGGTATAATTGACCCAGGTCATACTTGATGTTTGACGATGGTTTGACCATTGTCATGGGAGAAGTCCAAGTCTTGTGTACTTGGCATGGAAAGTCAAAGCTTGAGTCTTGGCATGGAAAGTCCAATATGGGTTGGCAAGGAAAAGTCCAAGCATGGGTCTTGGCATGGAAAGTCCAACATGGGTTGGCAAGGGAAATTCCAAGCTTGAGTCTTGGCAATTGAGAAGTCCAAGGGGAATATTGGCGGCGTAAAGTCCAAGAGTGGAGTCTTAGTAGTATTAGTCCAATGGTTGGCGGTGTAAAGTCCAAGCGGAGTCTTGACAGCGTAAGCCCAATGTGCTTTGGCGGTGTAGATCACATTAGCATGACAATAGATGATAGAGGCACCTGAAGGCTAACGTATGGATGAACAAGTCATGGATGACTTGAAGGGATCTGATAGGTGTGAGGCTGATGGAGGTGGCTAGAAGGCTTAGGTCTAGGCTAAGGGTGGTCTAGCAAGTATGAGGGCACCATACTTGGGTTAAAACCTCATATTTGAGGTGTATCAGTCGACTGGGACTATGGTCAGTCGATTGATGTGAGTTGACTATAGTTCGATTGCAGGAATTGACCTAGCAGTCGATTGCCAGTATTGGGCAGTCGATTGATGGCCATAGCAGTCGAGTGATCTGGAGATCAGTCGACTGCTGGTCGGGAATTCGGGGACAGAATATTTTCGAGTCAACTGTTAGGGTTTGACAGCCGAGTGATGACCTGATCAATTGACTGATGAGGATAGTCAGTCGACTGATGGTCTATCCGTTGGAACTTATCCAATGTGGCTCATGCCGCTGTCTCACAGCGACTACAGGAGTAGTCGACTGATGGTCCCAATCAGTCGACTATTAGGCGAAATCCAACCCGAATGCAGGTTATAAAAGTAGCTCGGAAGGAGGAATTTGACATCGATTTTCTTGGGCGATTTGGAGCGATTTGCTAGTGCAAATCAGAGTCTTCAAAGCTAGTCCAAGGCAATCAACAAACAAGCATCCAAAAGCTCTTTGTAAAGTTTTCTTTACTTGTATTTTAGTGTATTTGCTTGTATTTGTTGTGTATTACTTTTGTAATCGTTGTAAGAGGTTTCTCTGCCTCCGACTTGTTGTCGATAAGGAGTATTATTGTTATAGTGGTGGTGTTGCATCGCTAGGGCTCATTTGAGCCCAATCCGTAGAGTAGGAACCATACGATTCCGAACCATGTTACATACTTGTGTATTGGTGTATTTGTGATTGTCTTCATTTTTATTATTGTTATTATATATATTCCACTGCGCATAACAAGCTTTGTAGAGACGAACACGATCGAATTCCATCCACGATGAAAATGCGCTATTCACCCCCCTCTAGTAGTCATGAACGTTCCTACAATTGGTATCAGAGCCTGGGGCTCTTCTACGGATTAACAACCGAGAGCAAAGATGCTAGAGGGAACAAGATGGAATCTGAAGGAAAATTAGGATGGGACATCAACACATTACTACCATACGACCAAGAGGATTTTCCGGCAAGGAGGGCGAGAATGGAGACATTCTTGATGATGGACATAGAAGATTGGTTCATCATCATGGAAGGCTTTGAACCCCCTAGGGATAAGAAGGGAAATGTTCTAAAGTTGAAGAAGTGGACCCAAGAGCAACACCTAAAGTTCAAAACCGAAGTCAAGGTAACAAAACTTTTAGAAGATTTGATACCTAATGATATTTTTTCTAGACTAGGTGAATATCAAGATGCCAAGGAGCTTTGGAGTAAATTGACAAAGCTTCATGAAGGATTATCACCGGCCTCAAGCAAAGAACAATCACAAGAAGCCGAAGAATGTTCATCGGCTCAAGAAGAGGAGGAGGCCGACGAAGCAAGTTCATCTTCCTCACAAGAAAGTGAGGATTTGAAGTTTGAGAGGGAGTCGACATCCGAGGAGGAAGAAGAAGCACAAGAAGCCTCCATCTCTAGGATTGAGGGGGAGGAGACTAGGCCATCTTCAATACCGAAGCCAACTCAAAAGGAACCATCTACCTTCGATCGAGAAGATGAAGAACCAATTTCGACCACCATTGACCTAGGTAACTCAAGCACATCAATTCAAAATAAAAATCATATTATGTGTTTTGAGTGTAGGGAATATGGGCACTATAAGAGCAAGTGCCCTAAGAAAGTCAAGAAAAGTCAACCGACATCGAAACCTCAAGAAAAGACCAAGGATGCCGGAGTCGCCACCATTAGGAGTAAGGAGCATGTGATATGCTTCAAGTGTCGCCAAAGAGGGCACTATAGAAGTCAATGCCCTAGGAGAAAGGAAGGAGCATCAAATGTAGGGGGAGCCTCTAAGGCAAACCCTAAGGTAAATTTAAATAATGCTAATTCTTTAAGTAATAAGAAAAATCATGCTAGAAGTAATCTTTCTATGTTTCATAAAGAGCATGCTAAAAATAATAAATTTTATTGTTTAGAGGCTAAGAGTTACAATGTTAACAATAAGGAGAAATTTGGGACTAATATCCCTAGAAAAATCCTATCTAGTGAAACCATTAAGAAGGTAGAGGACCATTTAGGCATTAACCCTAAGAAGGGTAGGTAGATACCTAAGAAATGGAACAATGGCCAAAGATTAGATCAAAATTCAAAAATTGGGCAATTGGAGCTAGAAAATCAAGTTTTGAGGTCAAAACTTGAGTAAATGGAGAAGACCCTTAGAAAGATGCAAAATCAAATTAAAGGGTCAAATTGTCAAAATTTAGGGTCTGGGAGTCAAAACCTAGGGTCTATGAAGCAAGGTCCAGCTAAGGGCAAGAAAGGTTTGGGTCACAAACCTAAGTTCAAGGAGACCTACCATAGGATTCCATTTGATTATGGAACTCAACCTAAGTCTAGGAAAACCAATGTCATAAGGGAAGTCATCCTTAGGATTTACCATGGTGAGTGTCTAGTGGCTAAGGTTTCCATGAAATCTAGAAAGACCACTAAGAAGGTTACTAGGGAGGCAATCCCTAAGGTTAACCATGATAAGATCCAAATGACCAAGGCTTCTAAGCCTAGGAGGGTCATTAAGAGGGTATCTAGGGAAGTTATCCCTAGTGAATATCTAATTAACCCAAGGAGCTCCAATAAGTATTGGGTTCTTAAGAGCGTGATTCCATCACGCTAAGTGGGTTGGGGGTGTTAACTTGAATTGGTGGGTAGTTAACCTAACTATAGTAAAGTTAACACTTTATAGCATTTTCAAGGTTATGTGATACCTTGGAAATAAGATTGAATGTTAATCCTAAAAGATTTAGGATGTGCCAATAAGCCTTGAGAATTGTGAAAAATTGATTAAACTTGGCACATTTAAACTTAAAGATATTGGTGTGCAATTTGGGGTTTTGGCACACTTTGGGAATTCATGTATCAAGAAAATTGTTTTAAGGTTTAGAAATTTCATTTAAGATTAACACTCAAACACTATATATCTTGATGTCACATACTTGCCATGCTTCATGTGTCTTACCATATGTTTGCATGGAAGGTAGGTTTATGGTGTATTGCATCTCACAAAATATATCATTCACCTTGATTGTGTATTTCAACACTTAAAAAGGGTGAGATGCTAGGATTTAAAACTTTTGGATGTTAATGCTTGTGAAAATGAAATAAAATACTAAAATACATTAACAAATACGTAAACACAGGCATAACACTAATATATTCGATATACATGCATAAACACGTTAAAATGAAACAAATTGAGTAAAGAAATCGAAATTCACTTAATTTTAGAACTGAAAATCAGATATCACCGATCGATAACACCATGTAGCACGACACAAGATCAATGAGTGTCGCTTCTAGCACTGATCGATTGTACATCGATCGATGCACAACAACAATCGATCGATGTTACTTGTTCGTACGAAAAAGCCAGCTTGAGTAGCACCCGCCGTCGAGTCCGGCCACATCGATCGACAGACGACCCATAGCGATCGATGATATCAGTAGATTGGGACGAAGCTGAGTCGGCGATCGATCGACCGTGTTGGATCGAGAAGCGTCGCTAGAGGGGGGGGGTGAATAGCGAGCATAAAACTTTTCTTTTCATTCGTTCGATATATGAGCAAGCATAGCGGAAAAATAAAAAGGACAAGTTTATTTTTACTTGGTTCACAACCCAGCGGTTGCTATTCTAAGGCCCCGCGATCCTTGACCGCATACGAAGGGGCAATCCACTATAAGGTCTCCTCCTCGTTAGAGGTAGGAGACAACGAACAAAAAATCGAAAGCACGATGATGAGGCAACAAGCTTACCTCACCTCATTACGATTAAAACAAAGAATACAGTAAACAAAAATACTTGTTGTTGTTACCGACGAAGAAGATGAAAGCTTGACGTCGCATTGACGTTATGACAGTGTTGGAGCTTTGGCGTTGTAGGAGCACTTAAGAATAATCTTGATTCATTTTGGGTTGGAGTCCTCCCCTCCTTTTATAGAGTTTTGCCTTGGAATAAGTCTCCTCATCTTTTGGAACTGATCATGAGGTGGTACAATATTTTATCACGAAGTGGTCGTATCAAACATTATCCATTTTAACATAATGCAAAAGGTTAATTTATCGCCATCAGTCGACTGATGCCTTCCATCAGTTGACTGATGTGCATCAGTCGACTGCCCAATGGTCAGCAGTCGACTGCCGGCCTGGCCACTTCTCTGCAGTAAGAGGTTAGCAAGGAAAATGGTAAATGCGACGGTTTCTTACTGTCCGATCTCTACCTAGACCTTCCACAGGAAGTCTAAGTCAGATCGTGGCCTACGGTCATCCCCATACAGAGGACACGACCTTACCATCTCTCACTCACATGAGTTTACCTCTGGTCCTTTATGACCTGTCGCTTTGCTTCTGGTCTTTCATCTAGGTTCTTCATTTTCCACGAAGTTCCCTCGTTGTCGCCCGACCACCACGGTTTCCCGACTTGGGATTCTTCGGGTGTCGCTGACCTTCAGCTTAGCTTAATCATTTCCTGCACACTTAATTCAGCTCATGAGATAACAATATGACTTTAACTTTGGATCGTTGCCATAATCAAAACCTAGGTTCGATTATCTAGTGCCCCTGCACCAACAATCTCCCCCTTTTTGATCTATGGCAAACCAATACAAAGTTAAGGGAAAAATTAAAGCATAAAACAAGTAGAGTAAATGATGAATGCCATTTTCAAAAACTCCCCCTTAATCCTAGGTGAGTTTTGAAAGAGATAATTTAATTTTCAAAATTAAATTTTGTGTTACTCCCCCTTAACTTGCACTCTTCTCCCCCTTTTGCCATAAATCAAAAAAAAAGTTGGGGTTTTTTTATATAAAATAGGGGTTTAAAAACAACATTGTATATGCATGCATCTAGATAAATTAACTATGAGTTCAAGCATGCGTCTAGCAGTAGTTAGATAGATTGGTTCGAGGTGTATCCCTCTGCACCAATAATCTAAAGGTTTATAATATAACCCTTAGGGTTAGTTTTCTCTCCCCCTTAGTCAAATATATGAAGTATAAGACATGTAGGGGGCGCTAAACTTTGGCCTAGAGAGTTGTAAATAGTCGTTAAGTACAATAGTTGAGAAAATAAGTAGCATTTTGAAAAGGTTATATTTCAATTATCCTTAACATCTCACCCATTCTATGTGTCTCAGAATTTGTTCACCTTATATGTTTTGTGAGATGATTTGAACTTAATTAGAGATAGTCAACCTTGGGTTAGATTCGGATTTAACCTTTAGATCGTTAAGTAACTTTTTGAGAAACTGGCTTCCAAGTCGTGGCGAGGCACAGGGGCCTTCTTTGATCGAAACAACGACCACTTCCTTAGACAAAGCCAAATTCAAGAAAATATCACTTAAGTCACTTAGGGTTACTTCCTGGTCTAACTAGTTTAGGACACGGTGAGGTAGCTTCAGCTAGTTCCACTCGGTCAAGTGCACCAAGCTAGATATGCCTTATTTAGCTCGAATACACGAGACTTTATTTCTCTAACGTACTATCATCTCGTCGCGTCCTTATACTATGTTGTCAAGAGTTGACTAACTATTTTCCTTATATAGCCGTTCTAAAAATTAAAATAAAATAACTAATCATGCAATAGTTTTGCTAAAGAAGCGAGTATACTATTTTAGTGTTAGCTCCCCCTGGACCATTGAACCAATATGGTCTATTCAAATAATGAACTTGATCTTGGGGAATCCAATACTTATTAGTCCTTATATGTGAGTTCAATAAAACCTTTGGGACCCATGCTTGGACTCTTTGATGACTACGATTCACAGTAGACATGTAAGATCTATTCGTAGTCGTTGACCTAAATCCAAGTCTGACTTTGTTGTACATGACTCTTTGGGTTCCAAGTAGTCAGTTAAGATTCTTAGATCCCAACGTGAACCTTTCCAACCTAGTCTCGACCTCTTAAACTCGGTCTTTCAAGAGAGAATTCTCCTCCTCAAGTTTTTCAACTTGGATTGAGTTTCCCTTTTGAACTTGACTAGTTGAAGAGGTTAGAGTAGCGTCTGCTTGAGGGTTTCAACCTCCTCAAGTAACGACTCAACCCTAGACTCGGACTTAGTTAATTTCCTAGTAAGCATTTTAATTGTAAGGTAAAGTGTACTAATTAAAGAGTGGCTAACCTTGACTTTTCCTTTTGGTCCGACTTTGAGTTTCCTCTCGAAGTAGTCTTCGGGGTTGGAGTCAGAGTTGTAGTTGGACTCGGATTTGGATTCTGACTCGGACTCCTCCGGTCTTGCCATGTAAGCTATGTCAATGCCTTCTTCTCCGTTGTCCCAATTTGCATGGAAGGCTTTCCTTGCTCCCTTTTCTTTGGCCACCTCCTTAACTTGAATTGCTCTTGGTTCTTGTTCTTCAATTGCCTTCTTTCTTGTCAAACTATTCTCCGCACGATGTTGACTATTGTGGCCTCCTCTTCAGATTCGGATTCATCCTTGGATTCGGATCCATCTTCTTGCTCGGGAGGTGGCTTGCTCTTCTCCTTTCTTCGTCCTGCAAGTAAAGCAACACCTCTCTCGACCGAGACTGCATTAGTTTTTTCATGTAACTCAAATTTTGAAAAGAATTCATCTAACCTAATCTTAGATAAATCTTTAGATACCTTGTAGACATCAACCATGGATGCCCACAAGGTGGTCCTAGGAAAAGTATTAAGAGCGTACCTTATTACATTTCGATTGTCTACCTTTTGTCCGGTGGCATGTAGGCCGTTTAAAATGTCTTGGATCCATGCATGGAGTTGTGAAGCGGTCTCGTGATTCTGCATCTTTAGATTATATAGTTTATTTAAAAGTAAATCTCTTTTACATACCTTAGCATCGGACGTCCCTTCATATAGATCAATTAATTTGTTCCAGAGGTCTTTGGCACTAATGAATGGTCCAAGTCGGTTGAGCTCCTACTTGGACAAGCCGCATTGCAATATTTAGGTTGCTCTTGCATCGACTTCGATTTGCCTCTTGGTTGCATTGGTCCAATTATCAAAATCCAAGGGCTCCCCTTGATCATTGGTGGGTAGAGCAAAGCCGGTTTGGATTATTATTATCCAAGTCTCGACTTGTGTTTTCAAGAAACACTTCATCCGAGCTTTCCAATAACAGAAATCATTTCCGTTAAAGAACGGAGGTCGGGTGGTGCTATACCCCTCAATGTGAGCCATTAAATATCTTACAAAACACGAATAAAAACCAAAAGGAATTCCAAGACTTGGTCATGGATTAGTAATGCGGGAAATAATAAGAAATAAATAAAAAGAATAAGAAACTAATAAAAACTAGAAACTTACGACCTTCGATGTCCCCGAAAGGGTACTAAACGTAAGTTTTTGGGACGAAGACAACTTGTTAAGATTGTAAAAGATGTGTAGATCTCTCAGAGAGCTTCGATTTGGTAGGTAGATCGTTTTGTGAGTCCACTTGTGCGGAAAGTTATGGTCGTTTTACCATCGACTACTCCAAAAGAGTATACTTGCAAACACACAACCAAAAGAAAAGTACCAAGACTTCGTCTTGGATTAGTAGTGCGGGAGAAAAAAATCCTAAAAAAACACGAATTGAAAAATACGAAAAGAAAGACAAAAAGTGCTAGATTGGTGGTTTCACCAAATCATAGCGCCCCCGCTCTAATACTAATTGTTGGATCGAGAAGCGTCGCTAGAGGGGGGGGGGGGTGAATAGCGAGCGTAAAACTTTTCTTTTTGTTCGTTCGATATACGAGCAAGCACACCGGAAAAATAAAAAGGACAAGTTTATTTTTACTTAGTTCACAACCCAGCGGTTGCTACTCCAAGGCCCCGCGATCATTGACCGCGTACGAAGAGGCAATCCACTATAAGGTCTCCTCCTCGTTGGAGGTAGGAGACAACGAACACAAAGCTGAAAGCACGAGGATGAGGCAACAAGCCAACCTCACCTCGTTACGATTAAAACAAAGAATATAGTAAACAAAAATACTTGATGCTGTTGCCGACGAAGAAGATGAAAGCTTGACGTCGCATCGACGTTATGACAGTGTTGGAGCTTTGGCGTTGTAGGAGCACTTAAGAATAATCTTGATTCATTTTGGGTTGGAGTCCTCCCCTCCTTTTATAGAGTTTTGCCTTGGAATAAGTCTCCTCATCTTTTGGAACTAATCACGAGGTGGTACCATATTTTATCACGAAGTGGCTGCATCAAACATTATCCTTTTTGATCTAGCGTAAAAGGCTGATTCGTCGCCATCAATCGACTGATGCCTTCCATCAGTCGATTGATGTGCATCAGTCGACTTCCCAATGGTCAGCAGTTGACTGTCAGCTTGGCCACTTCCCTGCAGTAAGAGGTTAGCACGGAAAATGGTAAATGCGACGATTTTTTACCGTCCGATCTCGACCTAGACCTTCCACAGGAAGTCTAAGTCGGATCGCGGCCTACGGTCATCCCCGTACATAGGACACAACCTTACCATCTCTCACTCACACGAGCTTACCTCTGGTCCTTTATGACCTATTGCTTGCTTCCGGTCTTCCACCTAGGTTCTTCGACTCCCACGAAGTTCCCTCGGTGTCGCCCGACCACCACGGTTTTCTGACTCGGGATTCTCTGGGTGTCGCTGACCTTTGGCTTAGCTTAATCATTTTTTGCACACTTAATTCAGCTCATGAGATAACAATATGACCTTAACTTTGGATCTTTGCCATAATCAAAACCTAGGTTCGATTATCTAGTGCCCCTGCACCAACAGACTGTCAGTTTTATGAACCGTTCACTGAACCGTAATCAGTCAACTGATCTGGCACATCAGTCAGCTTGCATCGCAATTTTATAATGCGAAACTGCTAGGGTTCGACTTCTTCACGCCTCCTTCTCGTGCAATTTCTTCTCCGATCACTCTCAAAACTCTTTGACCGTCCGTCTGGTGTCCACGCCGGTGATTCAAAGGCCTTTGGTTTGGAACCTTACTCTGTTTTTCATCTTTTGAGTCCTTCTATCACACTAATGGTGCCTCTCACAGTTTCCACTCTCCTCCGTGAGTTAGGGTTCCGGTGAGAGCTTCTTTCCGGCGGTCCTCCGGCATCCTCTCCAGCAATCAGGCGGTTCAGTTCGTCCCTCACAACCCTAAACACAAAAATGGCACCAAAGTATACTTCTAAACATTAAACCCCATCCTTTTACATATACCACATTTTGATCTAACCATGTTATTTGTGTCATCACACTGCATTGCATTACATTCATTGCATTCATGTAGAAAACAACGTAGGGGTGAGTCTAGTGAGGCTGGGTCGCTCGCGTACCAACCGACATCGGTCAGGTATTTGGATGATCGATTCTTTAGAACCTACTGTGGTGATGTCATTCAGATTGTATGGCATTATCAGTTGATGAAGGTCTTCTTTTGTACGCATTCCATAAATGATGATCTTCTTAAGGAGTTTTACCTCAATTTGAGGAAAGTCGATGATGGCCCGACGTACACCACTCACATTGCAAAACACGACTTGGAGTTCACTCCTGTGATTTTGCAGGAGTTCCTGGAGTGTCGGTCATCCGACGACTCTTTTGTGTTTTACCCTTCCTTTGATGCACCTCTTCTTGCTCCATTTGACCATATATCATTAGAGCCCATGCATCAGCATTTCTTTCTTCGTCCTCATCCACCAACTCAAAATATATTTCCTATCAATGAATTATCTGCACCTGACAATGTTCTTTACAAAGTCATTGTTGGGTGCACCCTTCCAATTGTGACTTGGGGTCAGGCCAAGATTCAACCTCCCCATCTTTTTCTTATGTATGCCATGTGTCATCATTTGGACATAAACATTGCATTAAACATATTTCATTGCATTGTCCATTTTGTGACCCCTATACAGGGGAAAGTTCATATGCCATTTGGACATGTCATTACAGCATGGTTAGAGTCCATCGGCATTAACATATCCAAGGGATCACTGAGGTCGCTCTCAGATGCATACGACCGAATCATGGTGCAGAACTTTACACTAGATGGGATGCGGATTGGACCTGGACAGATGGAGTGGGTGGCTCGGCCTCAGTCCATGGAGCATGAGGAGCCAACTATAGAGGCTGCAGAGCCCGTGACCCAGCATGAGGAGCCCACTGCTGAGGAGGATGACCAGATGCTATCTGATGCTTCTTCAGAGAGTCTCTCAACATGGGTCATACGCTTGGAGATTCGCTTCGAGGAGTTTTATGAGGAAGCTAGCATGAGTTGGGCGGAGCTTTGTCTGGAGCAGTCCGCCATGGCCGATTGCATGCCCTCCATGGGTCAGGAGTTGGGTCAGTAGCTCAACTGGATGGAGCAGCGCCAGAGCCAGATAGAGCAACGCCAGATTGATATATATGAGATGATGCAGACCTAGACCCTGGATCAGCAGCCTCCACCACCTCCAGGAGATGGCTCCAGGGATGATAGCTAGGCGTAGATTAGGGATCTTATTTTTTTCTTTTCGTAGTGAGGTCGAGAGTTTTTCTTAAACATCTATTTTGATTGTAGACTTGAATTTATGATGAATGAAATATTTTGTTTATGAAAAATCATGTGTCTTTGTCTGATTGTGTGGGTGTTAATGTGTTTATATATTCTATTTTGCCATGTCATGACATTATATTTTCTTTTATCATATAAAATGTCATGATATTGCTTAGGGTTACTTTTAATGTCATGTATGCTTAAGTCATATTTTATGTCATGACATCATGATCATTGACCATGTTTATTTATGATTATCACTTATGCCATGATCATTCATGCATTAATAAAATTGATTTAAGGACAATGACATGATTTGAAGTCCCATGTATGAGGGAATCAAATAGAGTTGCCTAGAAAATGTATGAAGCCATAGTAACCCTAATTCCACATCTTACAATCATATTGACTTGTGTGTGTTTTATATACCCTAGATACATGTGAGATGTTAAGAAAATAAGTTAAGTTCAAGGTGCATAGATGTTGCATCTAGATGAACTTAAAGTTAGTTCAATCATAAATATGAATCATGAGGAAATCTAATGTACAAGTCATGTGCATCTAGCCAATAGTCCATGGTTCAAAATAGGTTTTCAAAATCATTTTAAAATCCTTTTAGAAAACCTTGGTGAAGTCTATCTTTTGATAGCAATCACCATTGAAGAAGTTGATACAAAGTAGATCAAAAATATTAAAGTTTTAATGGTTTTTGAACTTTGTATCAATCTCCTATTTTAATGGGTATTTTATTTTCAAACTATTTTTCACCCATTATATTCCATGTAAGTAATGTGCATATGAAATTTCAAAATTTTTCGAAATACGTATATTTACTTATGCATTTTCAAACTTCGTTTCTGAAAACCTAATTTCTGAAAATTAGGGATCAGTCGACTGTTATAGATTATCAGTTGACTGATGATGATTTCAGTTGACTGTTCTATGGAAGAGTCGACTGATAGGCTAATTTCGGGTAAACAAGGATGTTTATCCCATGTTTCAGCTATGTTAGGGGTTCCCTAACCACTCCTAATCTTAGGATATACTTTGGAAAACATTAGAAAGGGTGAAAATCCATTGGATATGGATTAGAAGAATTGGTTTAGGGTGTGTATCAATTTAAGGTGTGGGAAAGTTCAATGTTGAACTTTTAACCTTATTTTTGATGGTTTAGAATGCCTATAGGCTTAGGGACTTCCTAAGGATATTGTTGGAGCAATGGCCAAAAGGGAGCAAGCCTTTAGGGGGAGGTATCCATCATGGAATGATGGATGTTATTTTTCCTCATGAGGGGGAGAAATGGAAATTTGAGATGTCCAATTTGGAAATTGGGAAACTTCATAGGAGTGCCTCTCTTGAGTGATATGAGATTTATCACTAGGAAGAGTGAAGGTATCCTAGGTGTTTTTGGATCAAGGGGGAGATTGTAAGATCTCATTGGATATGAGACATTGACCTCCTTGGGAGAATCTTTTTGATGTATGTCAAAAAGGGGGAGAAAGTGAGACTACCAATTTGGGATAATTGGTAAGGGAATTTAAGTTAGGGGCCTAACTCAAAGGTGTTTGGTCTTTGTCAAACATCAAAAAGGGGGAGATTGTTAGTGCAATCGGCCTAGGTCACGATTGACCAAACTCGAGTTTGACTCGAATAGTGTTTTGTGTTTGACATTGATGTTTGATAATGTGTTGGGGAGATTGTTGGTACAATCGACCCAGGTCATACTTGATGTTTGACGATGGTTTGACCATTGTCATGGGAGAAGTCCAAGTCTTGTGTACTTGGCATGGAAAGTCCAAGCTTGAGTCTTGGCATGGAAAGTCCAACATGGGTTGGCAAGGAAAAGTCCAAGCATGGGTCTTGGCATGGAAAGTCCAACATGGGTTGGCAAGGGAAAGTCCAAGCTTGAGTCTTGGCAATTGAGAAGTCCAAGGGGAATATTGGTAGCGTAAAGTCCAAGGGTGGAGTCTTGGCAACTTAAGTCCAATGGTTAGCAGCGTAAATTCCAAGCGGAATCTTGGCAGCATAAGCCCAATGTGCCTTGGCGGTGTAGACTACATTAGCATGACAATAGCTAATGGAAGCATTTGACGGCTAGCATATGGATGAACAAGTCATGGATGACTTGGAGGGATCCGATAGGCGTGAGGCTGATGGAGGTGGCTAGAAGGCTTAGGTCTAGGCTATAAGGGTTGTCTAGCAAGTATAGGGGCACCATACTTGGATTAAAACCTCATGTTTAAGGTGTATCAATCGTCTGGGACTATGGTTAGTCGACTGATGTGAGTCAACTAGAGTTCGACTGCAGGAATTGGCCTAGCAGTCGACTGTCAACATTGGGCGGTCGACTGATGGCCATAACAGTCGAGTGATCTGAAGATCAGTCGACTACTGGTCGGGAATTCAGGGACAGAATGTTCCCGAGTCGACTATTAGGGTTTGACAGTCGAGTGATGACCCGATCAGTCGACTGTTGAGGATGGTCAGTCGACTGATGGTCTATCCGTTGGAACTTATCCAATGTGGCTCATGCTGTTGTCTCACAACGGCTACAGGAGCAATCGACTGATGGTCCCGATCAGTCGACTGTTAGGCAAAATCTAGCCCGAATGTAAGTTGTAAAAGCAGCTCAGAAGGAGGGATTTGACATCAATTTTCTTGGGTGATAGCGATTTGCTGGTGCAAAACAGTGTCTTCAAGGCTAGTCCAAGGTAATCAACAAACAAGCATCCAAAAGCTCTTTGTAAAGTTTTCTTTACTTTTATTTTTGTGTATTTGCTTGTATTTATTGTGTATTACTTTTGTAATCGTTATAAGAGGTTTCTCCGCGTCCAACTTATTGTCGAGAAGGAGTATTATTGTTATAGTGGTGGTGTTGCATCGCTAGGGCTCATTCGAGCCCAATCCATGGAGTAGGAACCATACGGTTCTTAACTACGTTACATACTTGTGTATTGGTATATTTGTGTTTGTCTTCATTTTTGTTATTGTTATTATATATATTTTGTTGCGCATACAAGCTTTGTAGAGATGAACACGATCGAATTCCATCCACGGCGAAAATGCACTATTCACCCCCCTTTAGCGGTCACGAACGTTCCTACATCGTGGACTCGGAGGGATCTAGGAGGTACAAGGCTGATGGAGAAGCTAGAAGGTTAAGTCTAGGCTTAGGGTATGTTTTCAAGTATGAGTTAATCATACTTAAGCTATACCTGGTATCTTGGACCAGTCGACTGGTCTCGAGTATTTGGCACTCGTGAACTCAGGCTGACTCGGGACAGTCGACTGATCGAGTAGTTGACTGATGTCTGACTGTCAACTATGCCTTGTCAGTCGACTTGTTGATTTCACTAGTCGACTGGTCCACATCAGTCGGCTGCTATGCTTTGTTAGTCGACTGACCTATCGACTGGGCTTGAGAAGTCGACTGATCAGGTGTCTATTGAGTGGTGACAATTGTGATCAGGCTTCGTCAGAAGTCGTTGGAGGTGGTCAACAGTGGCACCAGTCGACTGTTGATATGCAGTATTCGACTGGCGAACCCCTCAACGAGCAGAATCGGGCTAATGCCTGAAAGTTATATAAGGTGAGGTTTGGAAGCTTGAGGAGGCTAATGCTAACACACGAAATTCTCATCCTCTAAGCTCCCAAGTCTTCTTCCAAGCTCTTAAGCTCTCAAACTCTTCCTTCTAAGCTTATTCTTCATCATCTTGTAAAAGGAAGAGTGTTCAATGTAAGAAAAGGTTTCTCCACCTTGGGTTTATCAAAAGGAGAAATTCTAGTGAAGGATTGAAGGAGTGATCCACCTTAAGGATCGCAGTGGAGTAGGAACTTCATCTCCGAACCACGTTACATTCTTGAGTTAGCGTTGTCTTTGTTCTTATTGTTTTCATTTTCAATTGTGTTATTTATCTTGCTTCCTCTAACAATTCTTGTAGAAAATGAAGAAGGGCTATTCACCCTCCTCTAGCCATTCCAAAGGATCCTACAAGTATTATCAAAGCCCAGATCACATTAGAAGATCTAATCATCAATCGGAGCAAGATGACTTTTCAAGAGGGTTATAGTACGACACGACCACCATTCTTCGACGATAATGATTTTTTCTATTGGAAAGGTAAGTTGGAATACTACCTTATGAACAATATTGAAAATTGGTTTAGTGTCGTAGATGGTTTTGAGAAGCCGATGGATGAATTTGGAGCATCGCAACCCACAAAGGATTGGACTAAAGAAATGATGAAGAAAGCTCAAGCAAACACCAAGGCAATAACAACACTTCAATGCGGGCTTTGAAAGAAGAAATTGAGCAAAGTTGGACCATTCAACTCTGTCAAAGAGCTTTGGGAGGAGCTCATCAAGCTCAATGAAGGATCCAAGGAGTCAAGGAGAGCCAAGAGGGACCTATTGATAGGTCAACTCCAAACTTTTTCCATGAAGACTAATGAGAACGTGAGCCAAATGCACAGTAGATTCAAGGAGATTGTCAACGGATTCCATGTCATAGGTGAGAAGGTTGACAAGCGAGATTTGGTAAGACACATTTTTCAAGCTTTTCCTCGAACCACCTTATGGGCATCAATGGTTGATGCTTATAAGGTCTCTAGAGATCTCTCTTTAGTTAGGTTAGATGTATTATTTTGTGAATTTAAGTTGAATGAGCAAGCTAACATGGCATCAAAGGAGAAAGGTCTAGCTCTTTTTGTAGAGAAAAAGGAGAAGAGGAAGAAGGGAGAATCATCTTCATCCGAATCGGAGGATGAACCATCAAGTAGTGACGAAGAGATGTTGACAAACGAAATGACACATTATGTTAAGAAATTGATGGGAAGGTCAAAAAAATTTAGAAGAAAGGATGTGAAGAGGATGTTCTAATTCTCAAAAGGTAAATCAAATGTTAACTCAATTTCTAACACTAATGTTACTTACTATGGATGCAGTAAGAAGAGGCATATTAAGCCAAATTGCCTAGAGTTAGGGTAACTAGTTCATTGGAGTGACCTGCTATGAGACTTCGTATAGTTCTTTATGGCGTTGAAGATCTCATTGCAGCTTGAGTGCGAGATTCCTTGGACTTGAGGTATTCAAGTCATCTTGATCATGATGCCTTATACTTTGACTTCTTCGCAGTCATCTCCATAGAAGGTGTAATTCCAGGTTGATTGGGTATAAGTCAAAGTGATCAAAAATATTTTAATAGTCCACAGAGAATTCACCACTCATGTAAAAAGGAGATGTATATGTTGGTGCAATAATGCCCTAAGCACTTATGTATTTTGATGTTTGGATAATCATTTATAGTTAAGCAATATTTGTGATCAACTGTGAATGTGTTAAGTGATAGGAAAATCCAAGCGTGAAGACTTGGTAAAGAGAAGTCCAAGTATGAATCTTGGCAAGGAAAGTCCAAGGGAAGGTCTTGGTAGCATAAGCTCAAGCATGTTGTCTTGGCCGCGTAAAGTCCAAGTGGACCTTGGCAAAGGAAGTCCAAAGACAAGGTCTTGACATCATAATTCCAAGCATGTAGTCTTGGCGGCAGAAAGTCCAAGTAGACTTTGGCAAAGAAGAAATCCAAAGCATTACGAAACCGAATGAAGCTTTTAAAGACAAGCACAAGGATTAAGGAGTTGTGGACTCGGAGGAATCCTGAAGGCGTAATACTGATGGAGAAACTAGAAGGTTAAGTCTAGACTTAGGGTATGATTTCAAGTATGAATTAGTCATACTTGAGGTGTTCCAGTCGACTGACATATTGTGACAGTCGAATTGGTCTTGAGTGTTCAACACTTGAGGATCCGGAAGACATTGGCAGTGGACTAGGGTTATGCCCCAGTTGACTAGTTGTAGTTGACTACGAATCAAACTATTGAAATAAGTTGGCAGTTGACTGGTGTGTAACACCAATCGACTGGTTAATATATTTTTGCAAAAGTGCTTGTCTCTGATAGACTTGAACTCAGGGTTAGAAGCTGAGTCAAGGTCTGACAGTCGACTGCCATTGTGGACAATTGACTACCGCAAGCACAGAAAGGCTGATAGCCAACTGATCAGTTGGCTAAGGAGACACTAGTCGACTGCTGATTTTGGTAGTCGACTGGTCAAGTAGACGTTGGGTAATGACGAAGGCAATCAGGCTTCGTCAGAAGCCATTGGATTCGATCGACAGTAGCAGCAGTCGACTAATGGTAAGCTGTAGTCAACTGATGTCGGGCTCAATGGGCAAAAAAAACCTTTCTCTATAAATAGAAGCTAGGGAAGCTTGGAGGAGGTTAATGCTTTCATTTTAAACGATCATACTAAGCTCCTCAAATTCTTCCCTTAGCTTTCAAGTGTTCTAACCTCTTCTTCCTAAACTCAAATCCATTATCTTGTAAGGAGAGGAGTTATTGTAAGAAGGCTTCTCCACCTTGGTGTGTTGCATTAAAAGGAGGTTTTAGTGGAAGATTGCTAGGGGTGATCCACCTTACGGATTACTGTAGAGTAGGACTGTCATCTCCGAACCACGTTAAAGAGTTTTGTTAGCATTGTGTTCTTTGTTTTCTATTTCAATTGTAATTTTCTATTGCTTCCGCTAACGAATTCTTGTAGAAAACAAAGAATTTCTATTCACCCCCCTCTAGCCAATCCTCAAGGTTCCTACAGTATACCCTAGGCCTCTTGTCAGGGTTGTTACTTAGAAGTCTCTGGCCAAAGAAAGTATGTTAAGAAGATGGTCTTCTTTTAAACTTGTAGGAGTAACTTGAATCCACAGGAAGGACAAGAAAACTAACTTGGGCTAGATGTGACATAGTCAACCTAGTGGGGACGAGCACATAGAGAATGTCCTGAACCAAGTGGGTATAGGATGAGTGAAGGGAAAAGACACGAAAACAAATGTAGTTGTTGAAGGGTTCAAAAATGTTCTGGAGTCGATTTAGACTTTCCGATCAATTGGGGGTTATAATGTTAGTAATAAGCCCTAGAGCCAATTATGTGATGATCGACTAGAGACTTTTTGTATCATATTCTATTAATAATATAGGCAAAGTTTGGTTATTATATTTACTTCATACTTGTGCCAGCTAAATAAATATAATAATGCCATAGAAAGTAGGTTCTTATCTACAACATATCAATGGGTAGAATTGATTGTGAGAAGTTGTGGAGAATACTATTCTTAAATATTCCTAGTCAAGTATTAATATACAAGGGCAATATTAATGCATTGAGACTAGCATGTAGGTCAATTGATGATTTGATCTCATAGGTCATGGATATGTGATATCACGTTGACACATGGGTATATATTAGAGAATATATACTGAATTGACCTGCCATGAGAAAGTTTCATGAATCGTTATATGAGTGTCATCACTTTCTCATGTGACTATTAGTATGAATAATCCTTAGACCTGAAATAACTATGGTTCCGTACATAAGGAGTTATGTACTTTGGTATCGTCAAACGTTACCCGTAACAGGGTGGACTATAAAGGTGATCACTGGGTATGTAACAAATTATGCGGAGGGATGTGAGTGATGTAGATGGGATATATCCCTCCCATATGACGGAAATGATATCTTTAGGCCTCTTTATAGAGTAGGACCACGAAAAGTATGACCATGCTCAAATGAGTCAATATGAGATATTGAGCTCATTTGCTTGAGTGAGTCTACTTGGAGATCAAAAAATACAAAGATTGATAAGAGGATGACACGGTCTATGTCTCATTTATCAATCTAGATATCGAGGATAGAAGGACAAGGTTCTATAAGATAGTAATCACAGAAAGGTTTTGTCGGATCTTGACATTTTCATAACTTGGGTAGCAATGATGCATTGCTAGATGTCGCTCATTGCTTATGTGTCTAAAGTGTTTTAGAGTCATTGCCAACGTTATGAAAACCTATAGAGTCACCCACAAAGAACATGTTATTTTGGAGATAGGATCATTTTAGTTCGACTAAATGAATCATTAGTTAATTGAATGGACTAGAATGAGTTAGACTCATTGCTTGGCCAAACTTGAGTTGGACTCAAATTGGTTTAATTTAAGTTAGACTCAAATGAAACCAATTGAAGAAGGCAAATGAGAAGGGGTTGAATATTCATGCATGATGAATGAATATTAATCATGCATTAATGAAATGAGAGTTGTTGCATGCAAATTAATGATGATTAATCTTGCATGAAATGAGATTTCAAAAACTTTCTCAATGTTGCATGTAAATTGGAGTTGTTGCATGCAAATTAATGATGATTAATCTTGCATGCAAATGGATTAATGCATGCAATTGAAATTTGAGAAGTTTTCTCAACATTGCATGCAAATGAGATTAATGCATGAAAATAGTATATGAGAAGGCTACTCTCAACGTGAATGTGGAGGATCTCATTTTTGGGTGTGTGATCTCATTTTTAGCTAAGGATCCCTTTTTCCCTTCTTCCTTCTTCTTGGCAAAAGTCTTATTTTTTGTGGAGTGCCTTTGTGTGGTTGCTAGCACAACCAAAGTTTCATCTTCTTCTCTAAGAAAGTGTTCGTGTGGATACCATAGAGGCACAAACACTTGAACGTGCAAGAGATCCAACGATCCATGGACGAGTGGGATTGACAAAGGGCACACATCAAAAGTGTACCCTATAGGATAGGTCCTTTTTTATCTATACTTTGTATGAGTTTTCTTTCGCATGGATCGCTCAAGGGATCCTTTTTCTGTTGTGATTTCATTATTTATCGCATAGGATAACTAACAGTGATATCAGAGCCACTTGCGAAAGATCATACATAAAGATCGTCGTAGGTTATTTTATATGTGATATAAAATTTTGTATAAGAAGTTTATTATGAGTGCATACATGATTGTTTGGGTGATTTTTGTGACAAGATATGCATGACATATTTGTTGATCGAACAACATGTTTGTCGTTCAGATCTATCACCCAAAATTGCTACGAACAGTGGCAAGCAAGGGTCTCGGGTTCATTATGATGGACTAAGGACAACGACTCATTCAAAGAAAGTCTCAGGTTTATTATGATGGACTAAGGGCAGCGACTCATTCAAAGAGT
Source organism: Wurfbainia villosa (assembly GCA_025175895.1). Lineage (NCBI taxonomy): Eukaryota > Viridiplantae > Streptophyta > Magnoliopsida > Zingiberales > Zingiberaceae > Wurfbainia > Wurfbainia villosa. Next base: position 43,201,922 of record CM046006.1, read on the forward strand.
TGTTAAAATAAAATTTTGCTCCGAGGGCGCTGCCCCCTGCAAACCCTGCAAGGGACACTGCCCCTTGACCCCGCCCACTAATTGGCTAGCGAGACCGTCGTGTCATAGCGGCTTATAAGTCATGCATAACATCATAATAAAATCTGTATGTCATAGATCTTTGTGAACGTTGTATGCCATGGTGCATGGTTATGACCCTTAACCCTAATGTGATTGTGGTTGTGTTGTGTGTACATGTTGTAATTCATAATACGACCTGCGAGTCGTGCCTCCCTCTCTATTTTTCTAGTTATAAAATAGATCTAGATTCGAATGTAACTCGAGTATTCTTATTTTATAATGTACAAAATGATGAGTGGAAAGTCCATTGGAGGATGAAGTTACAAGAAGGATGCCGACGATACATAACAACCAAAGGATGCATTTGGAGAAGATGCTATCCCTAGGTTGACCCATCGCTCTTCTCATTGGCTTGAGGAGATCGTAGATTCAGGCCATAACCATGTCACATTTAAGCTTATATGTTGATATATGCTATGTGTGTAAGTGATGCATGTTAGATAATAATTTTATCTTAATTAAGTTGAATCGATATGCCTACCAAAGTTTGGTACTCATAAACTACCTCGATCATTTGTTGTTGAGTTTGCCAAAGCAAAGTGACACATTTTATCTTGGTAGAGTGTGAGAGGACAATTGTGATGTCCCACTATCGAACTTTAGGTGAGACTTAACTAAGTTATTTCAATTATATTGAGAACGTAAAAGGCATATCCCAAAAGTTGGGAAGATTGGGTAAGAAAACAATTATACTAAGTCTTGGGTGATTAACCAAAGCTAACTCAAGATGATGTGTAATGTGGATCTTGACCCTTTGTTTCCAAGAGTTGCATAAGATGTAATTGGTAAAATATTGCCTACCTAATCATACTAAAACTTGGGCGATTAGCCAAAGCTAATTCAAGGTGAGATATGATGTGGATCTTATCCCACATGAATTTGTAGCTGTTGGGCTGGGAGCTAGTAGTGTGGGCAAAAGGCGTTTGCCTACATCCATGACTATCCCCTACCGAAGCTCTGCGATTCAGTGGGAGCATCATTTAATTAAAAGACTAATTAAATGATTTAGATATGATACTTATTTCTGTATTTTACTGTTGTAGATCACTATGTCGTCTAACACGTCAAATACTCTCTCTGTGCGATCTGTTCTTGAGAAGGACAAGCTCAATGGAGCTAATTTCCTAGATTGGTACAGAAACTTGAGGATCATCCTCAAGCAAGAACAAAAATTATACATCCTAGAGCAACTTCTTCCTGAAGCACCTGCCACTACAGCCACTCGTGAGGAGAAAGATGCTTATAAGAAGCATCAGGATGATGCATTAGATGGATCATGCCTAATGCTTGCCACCATGAATTCTGAGCTTCAGAAGCAACATGAAAACATGGATGCACATGTTATGGTTGAGCACCTGAAACAACTATATCAAGGGCAAGCTAGGCACGAATGATATGAGGTGTCTAAGGCCCTATTTGCATGCAAGATGCAAGAAGGAACTCCTGTAGGAACTCACATACTCAAGATGATTGGGTATGTAGAGAACCTTGAGAGACTAGGATTTCCACTAGGCCAAGAATTGGCCACTGACCTTATTCTGCAATCATTGCCGGAAAGGTATAGTCAATGTCATGAACTATAACATGAATGAAATTGACAAGGCATTGCCTGAGTTGTTAAGCATGTTGAGAACTGCTGAAACCAATCTTAAGAAGATCCAACCTGGTAATGTACTTATGGTTAAAAAGGGCAAAGGCAAAAAGAAGCCCAAAGGAAAGGGTAAGACCCAAGACAAGGGCAAGGCCCAAGGATTGAAACCTAAAGGAGGGGTGTCTAAGGAAAGGGACTACTTCCACTGCGGTGAGATTGGGCATTGGAAGAGAAACTGCAAGTTATACCTAGAGGAAGTTAAGAAAAAGAGAAGTGAGACTTCTGCCTCAGGTATATATATTATAGAAGTCAATTTATATATTTCTTCTTCATGGGTATTAGATATCGACTTTGCATCACACATTTGTACTAATGCACAAGACCTAAGAAAGAGTAGATCATTGACAAAGGGCGAAGTGGACCTATGAGTAGGCAATGGTTCAGGAGTTGCTGCCATAGTTGTAGGAACATACTCTTTATCTTTGCCCACTGGGCTTATCTTAGAACTAGAAGAGTGCTATTATGTACCTATCATAACTAAAAGCATTATCTCTATTTCTTGTTTGGACAAGAGAGGTTTCTCATTTATAATAAAGGACAAAAGTTGTTCTGTTTATTTAAATGAAATGTTCTATTGTAGTGCACATCTAGTGAATGGACTCTATGTTCTAGATTTTGATAACCCAATCTATAACATAAATATCAAACGGTTCAAATCGAATGATTTGAACCAAATATATCTCTAGCATTGTCGCCTGGGTCACATAAATGAGAGTCACATATCCCAGCTCCAAAAAGATGGATTATTGGACTCATTTGATTTTGAATCATATGAGACGCATGAATCCTGTCTTCTAGGCAAGATGTCTAAGACTCCATTTAGTGGACATGGCGAATGAGCGACAAACTTGTTAGGACTCATACATACTGATGTATGTGACCCTTTCAATATTGCTGCTAGAGGAGGCTATTAGTACTTCATCACTTTTACTGATGATGTCAGTAGATACGACTATATGTATCTCATGAAACACAATTCATAATCCTTTGAAAAGTTCAAAGAATTCAAGAGTGAAGTACAAAATCAACTTGGCAAAAGTATTAAGATGCTTCGATCAGATCGAGTGGTGAATACCTTAGCCAACAGTTTTGTGACTATCTAGCTGAGTGTGAGATCATATCTCAACTTACTCCACCTGGAACACCACAGTGGAATGGTGTATCAGAATGAAGAAATCATACTTTATTAGATATGATACGATTGATGATGAGTCAAACTAATCTACCTACTTCTTTTTGGGGATACACTCTAGAGACGGCTGTCTTCACACTTAACCGTGTTCCATCTAAAGCTGTTATAAAGACACCATATATGATATGGACTGGGAAGAGTCCCAAAATATCTTTTATGAAGATTTAAGGTTGTGAGGCTTATGTTTGACGTCAAGTCTCCGACAAGCTAGACCCCAAGTCAGACAAGTGCTACTTTATAGGATATCCCAAGGAAACAAAGGGATATTACTTTTACAATCCCACACAAGGCAAAGTGTTTGCCACAAGAAATGGCGTATTACTAGAAAGAGAGTTCATTTCTAGAAAAACTAGTGGCAGTAAAATCCATCTTGAAGAAGTTCAAGATAACACTAAGATGGAAATTGAACAGACACCACAAAGTGTTATGGATGATGAGATTGTTGCACAAGATGTTGTGGAGCACCAACCTGTTCAAGTAAACCAACCTCTTTGCAGGTCTAATAGGATACGTCTTTAGCTTGAGAGATATTCATTTCTCTTATTTGACCATGATGACGTTATGCTTGTTGAGTTAAACGAGCCTACATCCTATCAGAAAGCTGTGATGAGCCCAGATTTTGAGAAATGGCTAGAGGCCATGAGGTCCATAATGGAATCTATGTACACTAACCAAGTATGGACTTTGGTTGATCCACCTGAAGGGGTCAAACCCATTAGGTATAAGTGGGTCTTTAAGAGAAAGACTGACATGGACGGTCTTATGCATACCTATAAAGGGCGATTGGTAGCTAAAGGTTTTAAGCAGATTCATGGCATTGACTATGATGCAACTTTTTCATCAATTGCAATGCTTAAGTCTATTCGGATCATGCTTGCTATTGCAGCTTACCACGATTATGAGATTTGACAAATGGATGTCAAAACTATATTTCTGAATGGAAACCTACTCAAGGATGTGTATATGACACAACCTGAAGGTTTTTTAGATCCAAATCATATTGGAATGCAAGCTGCAAAGGTCCATTTATGGTTTAAAGCAAGCATCTAGAAGCTGGAATCTTTAATTCGATGATGCGATCAAAAAGTTTGGTTTCATAAAGAATGAAGATGAACCTTGTGTCTACAAGAGGGTTAGTGGGAGCACAGTGATTTTTCTCATCTTGTATGTAGATGACATACTACTCATTGGAAATGATATCTCTATGTTGCAATCTATAAAGACTTGGCTTGGGAACTGTTTCTCAATAAAATACTTAGGAGAAGCAGCCTATATATTAGGCATCAAGATCTATAGAGATTGATTTAAGAGACTTCTTAGCCTAAGTCAGAGTACATATATTGACAAGGTGCTTAAACATTTTGTCATGCAGAATTCCAAGAAGGGATTTCTGCCAATGTCACATGGTGTGAGTCTTTCGAAGACTCAATGTCCCTCTTCTAAGGAGGAGAGAGACCACATGGATCAGATCCCTTATGCATCTGCTATAGGGTCTATCATGTACGCCATGCTTTATACTTGCCCCGATGTCTCGTATGCTTTGAGCATGACGAGCAGATACTAGTCAGATCCAGATGAAAGTCACTGGACAGCTGTCAAGAAAATTCTTAAGTACTTGCGAAGGATGAAAGAATATTTCTTGATATTCGGAGGCGATGAGGAGCTAGTTGTAAAGGGTTACAGTGATGTAAGCTTCCAAACCAACAGAGATGATTTTAGATTGCACTCAGGGTATGTATTTTGCCTGAATGGTGGCGTTGTGAACTGGAAGAGTTCGAAGCAAGACACAGTCGCAGATTATACAACAGAAGCCGAGTATATTGCTACGTATGATGTAGCAAAGGAGGCTGTTTGGATCCAGAAGTTTATCACTGAACTTGGGGTGGTTCCTAGCATAGTAGACCCTATACTCCTCTATTGTAATAATAATGGGGCTATTGCACAGGCTAAAGAACCTCGCTCTCATTAGCGGATCAAACACATAGTACGGTGCTTCTATCTCATTTGAGAGATCATCGATAGAGGAAATGTGAGGATATGCAAAGTACCGATGGATGCTAACATCATAGATCCTTTGACCAAGTCTTTGGCACAGAGAAAGCATGATTATTATACTAGGTCACTAGGTATTAGATATTACAGTGATTGACACTAGTGCTAGTGGGAGATTGTTAGTAATAAGCCCTAGAGCTAATTATGTGATGATTGACTAGGAACTTTTTGTATCATATTCTATTAATAATATAGGCAAAGTTTAGTTATTATATTTACTTCATACTTGTGCCAGCTGAATAAATATAATAATGCCCTAGAAAGTAAGTTCTTATCTACAACATATCAATTGGTAGAATTGATTGTGAGAAGTTGTGGAGAATACTAGTCTTAAATATTCCTAGTCAAGTATTAATATACAAGGACAATATTAATGCATTGAGACTAACATGTAGGTCAATTGATGATTTGATCTCACAGGTCATGGATATGTGATATCACGTTGATACATGAGTATATATTAGAGAATATATACTGAATTGACCCGCCATGAGAAAGTTTTATGGATCGTTATATGAGTGTCATGAACTTTCTCATGTGACTATTAGTATGAATGGTCCTTAGATCTGAAATCACTACGGTTCCCTACATAAGAAGTTATGTACTTTGGTATCGTCAAACGTCACTCGTAACAGGGTGGACGATAAAGGTGATCACTGGGTATGTAACAAATTATGCGGAGGAATGTGAGTAATGTAGATGAGATTTATCCCTCCCATATGATGAGAGTGATATCTTTAGGCCTCTTGATAGAATAGGACCATGAAATACATGACCATGCTCTAATGAGTCAATATGAGATATTGAGCTCATTTGTTTGAGTGAGTCTACTTGGGGATCAAGAAACACAAAAATTGATAAGAGGATGACACGGTTTATGTCTCATTGATCAATCTAGATATCGAGGATAGAAGGACAATATTCTACAAGATAGTAGTCACAGAAAGGTTTTGTCGGATCTTGACATTTTCACAACTTGGGTAGCAATAATGCATTGCTAGATGTCGCTCTTTGCTTATGTATCTAAAGCGGTTTAGAGACATTGCCAACGTTACAAAAACCTATAGGGTCACACACAAAGAACATGTTATTTTGGAGATAAGGTCATTTTAGTTCGACTAAATGAATCATTAGTTAATTGAATGGACTAGAATGAGTTAGACTTATTGCTTGGCCAAACTTGAGTTGGACTCAAATTGGTTTAATTTGAGTTAGACTCAAATGAAACCAATTGAAGAAGGCAAATGAGAAGGGGTTGAACATTCATGCATGATGAATGAAGATTAATCATGCATTGATGAAATGAGAATTGTTGCATGCAAATTAATGATGATTAATCTTGCATGAAATGGGATTTCAAAAACTTTCTCAACGTTGCATGTAAATTGGAGTTGTTGCATGCAAATGGATTAATGCATGCAATTGAAATTTGAGAAGTTTTCTTCAAACTCCATCTTCTTTACTCTAGCATGCTTCCTTAGTTGTTAAACCTTAGAGAGTGGCCTCGCTCTAATACCACTTGTCGGGGATCGTATGACTGCTAGAGGGGGGGGGTGAATAGCATCTTGTTGAAGTAGATGGAATTCGATTGCGTGCTTGTTACAATTGTTAGTGTACACAGTGGAATATATAATAGTAGAAATAAAAACACACTACAAGCACAATACACAAGATATACATGGTTCGGAACCTTAGAGTTCCTACTCCACGGGGCGAGCTCAACGAGCTATAGTGATGCACACACCACTAATAAATCTTCTTATCGGTGACACACCGGAGGTGGAGAAACCTCGTACAAGTGATTACAAAAGTAATACAATGAAATACAAGAAAATACAAAGACAATAATGAAGTACAAGTAAAGAAAACTTTACAACAATTGCTTTGAATGCTTGCTTGTTTGATTGCTTAAGCTGCACTTGAAGACCCTAACTTGCACCAGCAAATCGCCCAAGAAATCGCTGTGGAATTCCTCCTCGTCGAGCTCCTTTTATGCCTCCACGCGACCTAGATTTTCACCTGGCAGTCGACTGCCAAAAGGCCCCAGTCGATTGTCAATAGTGTCGTTGTCTCACAACGGACTTGATCCACATTAGCATTCAAGCCAACAGATACACTGGCAGTCGACTACCATTTCCTGTAAATCGACTTCTGAAGCTTGTAGCCGACTGCTCAGTCGGCTACCACGCGTTTTGTGCTTGCGACCAAAACCAGCAGCATTCGACTGATCATGTCCCATCGACTGCCCAATGCTGGAAGTCGACTGCCAAGGCCACTTATCATAGTCAACGTCAGTCAACTCACGATAGTCTACTGGTCATAATCCCAGTCGACTACTCAGTGTCGACTTGGCTACCAAGTGTCAAAACACTTGACCAGTCGACTGGTCCATAACCCTAGTCGACTGCTACACCTTAACCATGAGCTTTACCCTAAGTATTATGCCCTTGTTAGTAATATGTGAGAGATGTCCTAAGGCAATCGCCTTATGTTAGAACCATTTATATGATAAATGAAGATTCACTATTTGAGTATACATGTTCTCATGTATTTGATTAGATCTTAAACTCATTTACTGAATGTCCAAGATACGATTCACAACATGAGAGAATTTGTGATTGGATCACAACTAGTGAGTATCTGTACATGTGTAATTGTGATGTATCGAAATTATCCCTAGTCGATGAATTGATGGATTCGGACACCATCAAATCTGTCGAGACTAGCACGAGGTATACTCCTTGGTGTATCCAAGCAGCTGATTCTCACTGACTGGAGACATTGTGATGCCCGGAGTTAATCGTGGATGCTAGTTATGGTAACTAGTTCATTGGAGTGACCAACTGTAAGACTTCATATGGTTCTCTGCATATATAGATATGTCAATGAAGTTCTTACTGCAGCATAAGTGTGATGTTCCTTTGACTTGCGGTATTCAAGTCATCTTGGTCATGAAGACTTATGCTTTGACATCTTAAGCAAGCATCTCCAAAGAGATGTTGACCCGGGATGATTGAGCATAAGTCGAAGTGATCGAAGGTGTTTGAATAGTCTATAAAGGATTCACCACTCCTTGCGAGGAGATGTATACCCATGGCCTCTCGTCAGATTGTTACTAAAGTCTTTGGCCAAAGCATTACATGTTTAGAGTAAGGTACTCTTGGATACATGTGAAGTAACTAGAATCTGTAGGATGAGGAAATGATACTTAGGCTAGGTGTGACATAGTCAACCTAGTGGGGACTGACACTATAGACCATGTCCTGAACCAAATGGGTATAAGATGAGTGAAGGGAATGGGGCACGATTCATTGTAGCTGCTGAAGGGTTTCAGAAATAGTTCTGGATCAACCGTTGATCTTTTCGATTAATTGGGGATCATGATGTACTACTAGGTGCCACTCATGATCGGTCTATAATTAATGGTTAATTATAGACAACCAACATAAATCGAGAACCTATTTGGTCACACACACAACGAGCGTAATCCGAAGGATTTAAAACGAGCTTGAGAATGAGATTCTCAGACCGAGAGAAACTAGGTTTGGTTGGACCAAACAAGGAGCGAGAATGAAATCGTTTCAGTCGCAATGGTAGCGTGGATGGGCCGTGTCTTATGAAGACATGATGGATGAACCAAATTGGTTTGGTTCTAATCCAATGGTGGAGAATAAACCAAAGGGGTTTGGTTTGTTTTAAACGAATGAACCAAAGTTGGTTCGGTTCATTTTAACTTAAAATAGACCAAATCGGATTGGTTTATTTTAACTTAAATTAATGGAGCGGGTTAACAGGTTTTGGTTATGAACCAATAACCATTAGGAGAATTTGTTCTCTATAAAATAGGGCTTAAGGGTTTTGTGAAAACCTAATCCAAGCAAATCCAAGTTGCCGTCCCCTCCCTTTTCTCCTCTTGTGGTCGGCGCCCATACCCTAGCCGCCGCCCACCCTTGTGCCGCCGTCTAAGTTCCTTGCCGGCGATCCTCCGGCGACCCTCCGGTGATCTTCCTTGGCTCCGGCGACAAGGTGAGCATCTAGCTTCCTTATTTGGCCGGCGCTAATCCTCAACCAAAGCTCTCCAATTTTCTGGACAGCTTGTTTATTTCGTGTCAGAGCGTCATTTGGATGACGTTTGGAGCTCCGACAGTGGCTACTTTGTCGGGGATTCGATCTCCGGTAATCCTCATAGGTGGAGGATGAAGGATTCGTCAAACGGTTGGCGAATACCTCTCCGGAGAAGCGAGTTTTTGAGGACTCGTTTTGAATCTGAATTTTGATTCGGATTGTGATCTTCTCTCGATCACATCGTCTTCGACACTGTTGGGTTTCCGGCACCGCGGCGAGTGTGTGTTCGAACATGTTTCGTAAACATGTGCACAGCGGAAGAAATAAAAATAATAAATCTATATTTATTACAACACACACATCACACACATGCATAATACAACATGTGTAGACATAACCGTAAATTTAAATTTGCAATAAAAGGAAATTTAACTACGTATACCTTTCGTATCACGTGTAGCGGGAACAACATCAACCGGAACGATCCTCGCTAGAATCGTCTCTATCCGTATCCACGTCGAGTATCTTCGGGTTGACTTCACTAAGTCACGAGCCTCGTCTTCGTACGGGTTACTAGCCTCGTATTGAAGATGACGTGATCGAGAGAGGATCACGATCCGAATCCAAATTCGGATCCAAAAACGAGTCCTCAAAACTTGCTTCTCCGGAGAGGTATTCGTCAATCGTTTGACGAATCCTTCGTCCTCCACCTATGTGGATTATCGGAGATCGAATCCCCGGTAAGTAAGGCGCTGTCGGAGCTCCAAACATCGTCCAAACAACGCTCCGACGAGAAGAAAACAAGCTGTCTAGAAAACTGGACAGCTTTGGTGGAGGAGTAGAGGCTGGCAAAAAAGGAAAGATGAAGCTCACCTTGATGGCGAACCCAAAAGAGATCACCGGAGAGTTGCCGGAGGATCACCGGCCGAAGCTTGGACGCCGGCAACAATTTGGACGGCGGCACAATGGTGTTGGCGCCGAATCACCAAGGAGAGGAGGGAGAGGTGGGTGGCCAAAACTAGGTTAGGGTTTTGGATTAGGGCTTAACAAACTCTTAAGCCCTCTTTTATAGAGAATAAATTCTCTTAATGGTTATCGGATCATAACCATAAGGCCCGTTAACCCGCTCCATTAATTTAAGTTAAAATAAACCAAACTATGATGGTTTATTTTAAGTTAAAACGAACCGAACCAACTTTGGATCATTCATTTAAAATAAACCAAACCCTTTGGTTTATTCTCCTCCATTGGATTAGAACCAAACTATTTTGGTTCATCCATTATGTCTTCATAAGACACGGCCCATCCACGCTTCCATTGCGACTGAAACGATTTCATGCTCGCTTCTTGTTTGGTCCAACCAAACTTAGTTTCTCTCAGTCTGAGAATCTCATTCTCAAGCTCGTTTTAAATCCTTCGGATTACGCTCATTGTGCGTGTGACCAAATAGGTTATCGGTTTATGTTGGCCGTCTATAATTAACCATTAATTATAGAACGATCATGAGTGGCACCTAGTAGTACATCATGATCCCCAATTAACCGAAAAGATCAACGGTTGATCCAGAACTATTTCTGAAACCCTTCAGCAGCTCGAATGAATCGTGCCCCATTCCCTTCACTCATCTTATACCCACTTGGTTCAGGACATGGTCTATAGTGTCAGTCACCACTAGGCTGACTACGTCACACCTAGCCCAAGTATCATTTCCTCTTCCTACGGATTCTAGTTACTGCACATGTTTTGAAGAGTACCTTACTCTAAACATGTAATGCTTTGGCCAAAGACTTTAGTAACAATCTGACGAGAGGCCATGGGTATACATCTCCTCGCAAGGAGTGGTGAATCCTTTATAGGCTATTCAAACACCTTCGATCACTTCGACTTATACCCAATCATCCCGGGTCCACATCTCCTTAGAGATGCTTGCTTAAGATGTCAAAGCATAAGTCTCCATGATCAAGATGACTTGAACACCGTAAGTCAAAGGAACATCACACTTAAGCTACAGTAAGAACTTCATTGACATATCTATATATGCAGAGAACCATATGAAGTCTTACGGCTGGTCACTCCAATGAACTAGTTACCATAACTAGCATCCACGATTAACTCCGGACATCACAATGTCTCCAGCCAGTGAAAATCAGCTGCTTGGATACACCAAGGAGTATACCTCGTACTAGTCTCGACAGAATTGATGGTGTCCAAATCCATCAATTCATCGACTAGGGATAATTTCGATACATCACAATTTCACATGTAGAGATACTCACTAGTTGTGATCCAATCACAAATTCTCTCATGCTGTGAGTCGTATCGCGGACATTCAGTAAATGAGTTTAAGATCCAATCAAATACATGAAACCATGTATACTCAAATAGTGAATCTTCATTTATCATATAAATGGTTCATACATAAGGCGATTGCCTTAGGACATCTCTCATATATTACTAACAGACACGAGGCTAGTGACTTGTACGAAGACGAGGCTCGTGACTTTGTGAAGTCATCCCGAAGATACTCGGCGTGGATACAGATAGAGGCGATTCTAGCGAGGATCGCTCCGGTTGATGCCTTTCCCGCTACACGTGATACGTCAGATATACGTAGAATAAATTTTCCTTTTATTGCAAAATTTAAAACTACGATTATGTCTACACATGTTGTACTATACATGCGTATGGTGTGTGTTGTAATAAATTAGATTTATTATTTTTATTTCTTCCGCTGTGCACATGTTTACGAAACATGTTCGAACACACACTCGCCGTGGTGCCGGAAACCCAACAGTGGTATCAGAGCCCAGGTTGTGTTTCGACATAATCGTAAAATTGTTTTGTGATAGTCGTAATTATATTTATAAAATTTTTCTACTTTTGGAAAGTTAGAAGTATTTATGGAAATTTTTTAGTTTTGGAAAGTCTAGAAGTATTTATGGAAATCTTCTACTTTTGGAAAGTTAGAAGTATTTATGGAAATTAACATTTTCCATAAATAAAATATTTGATTAGATTTGGAAATTTGTTTCCTAATTTAATCATGATTTGATTTGGAAAATCAAATCTTAAATATATTTTATTTCTATAAATAGTTTTGAAAATTTAGGAAATTTGTTTTCTAAATTAAAAATTGACTTTCCTTAATTATGACCTTCGATAAATAAAATATGTGATTAGATTTGGAAATTTGTTTCCTAATTTAATCATGATTTGATTTTTGGAATCAAATCATAAACATATTTTATTTCCATAAATAGTTATGACATATAAGGAAATAAAGTACATGTCATAATTGTATGTCATGTAATTGCATTAGATGCATATCATTATGCCATGCATGTCGTGACATGTAGATGTATGCCATGTATGTCATGTCATGTAGATAATAGTTATTTGCATGCAAAGAGGATGAGACATAAAACCCTTAGGGTGCATTTGGTTCAAGTAATCATACATAACCTTAGTTATGTGATTACCAGAGAATAAAATATAACCTTGGAATAAAGTATAACCTTAGATAAAAACCTTGTTTGGTTTGAGGTTTTAATATATAACTTAGTTTAACATTTTACTAAATTATCCTTTGTCTTTGCTCAATCAATTCGACAACAACGCATGTAAATATTAATGATTTATGAAGGATCGTCGAATCCGACGATGGTCGACGATAGTGGGTCGGTCGGCGAGCGCGGCGGCAGCGGCGACGACGGCGGCGGTGGCGGCGGCCGGCGGACAGGCGGTGGGCGTCCACAGCGTCTGGCGGCGATGGCGGCGGCGGCGGCGGGTGATGGATGGCGGCAGGCGGGCGGCAGCGGCAGCAGCGGCGACCAGGTGGCGGCGGCAGTGGCCGGCGGCGGCAGCGGCTGCGGCGTGGCCCGGTGGCGATGGCGGCAACAGCGGCGGCCGGCAACGGCGCGATGGCGGCCGGCAACGAGCGCGGCGAGCGATAAGCGGCGGTGGCGGTGGCGAAGCGATAGCGGTGTTTTGACAAATTGTCATTTAATATATTGCTTGGAGTAATATTGGAAAAAAGTTTCCTTAACCCCGGAAATCAACAAAAACCTTGGTTCTCTAAGGTTTTCCGATTCCCCCTAAAAAGATTTTTGTTCATAACTTGTTAATGATCAATTACCAGGTAATTGTTTATAACCTAAACCAAACAAGATTTTTGTTGATAACCTAACAAGGTTATCAACAAAAACCCCCAACCAAACACACCCTTACTCAATATTAAAGCCTACACCTTCCATTAATATGGTTAGAACCAGAGTTCTGTTTCTTGTTTAGGTTGTTGGACTCTCTCCAAGCCCAGCTCGAACCCGAACATGTTCTAACCATGGAATAGTTTAATACTAATATGGTAAGCGTCAGAGGTCAATCGTTAGCTTTGGTTGTTGGACTCTCTCCAAGCCGGGCTAATTAGTTGAATGCACTCTAACCATATTAAAACTATTTCTCGATTAATGGGTTGGCTTTAACCTGGAGCATCGGCTTGTTGGACTCTCTCCAAGGTCGATGTGAAGGGAGGTGAAGTTGGGTGCTATGCATATGATGCATACTTGTTAATGAGTTAACAACTCGATGTATGTGTGAACATTCAATTAGTTGATAGCACATTGTGATAGTTGCATATATGTGATATGTAATCGGTATATTTGATACCTACCATCGTAGCTATGAATGACTTGTTGAACTCTCTCCAAGGTTGTTCATATCTATGTTGGATATCAGCCCATTCGGAGATGAACCTATGATCTCCCGAAGTGATTTTGGGGTTTTTTGAAATTTAAAAAATGAATGGGATTTATAAATGTATGTTGATGCATTTTAAAATCATTTTCTCATATATGCTCGTTTTATATTTCTAGGTTAATCGATTGATCATGATGTCTTTGAATTTGTGCACTATTTTGGATTCAAACAAATTGACTGGGCCTAACTTCCTGGACTGGCTTAGAAACTTGAGAATTGTTCTCAAGGCGAAAAAGCTAGCGTATGTCCTTGAAGAGCCTCTTCCCAACCGTCCTAGGGACGATGCAACTCCAGACCAATTGTTGGGCTATCAGAAATATGTGGCAGATTCTGAACTGGCGAGTTGCATCATGCTGGCTGCGATGGTATCTGAGCTACAAAAGCAGCATGAGCATATGAATGCTAATACCATAGTCTTTCATCTTCATGAGTTGTTTGATGAGCAAGCAAGATCCAAAAGGTTTGAAGTCTCCAGGCTCCTCTTCACCTCTAAGATGCAAGAAGGTTCGTCTGTAGTGTAGTTTGTGCTAAAGATGAACGGGTACATCGAGCGGCTGGCCACCCTCGGGTTTGTGATGGATCATGAATTAAGTATTGACTTAATTCTGCATTGTTTGCCCAAGAGTTGCTCACAATTTGTGATGAACTATCAGATGAACAAATTAGAATCCACTATTCATGATCTCCTTAATATGCTGAAGACTGTGGAGCCTTCTGTGAAGCATGAGGAGAAGGCGGTTCTGTTAGTTGATTCCTCGAAGAAAGGTTCTAAGAGGAAGTCAAAGGAACAGAAGAAAGGGAAGAACAAGAAGGCTAAGAAGGAAGAACCAGCACAAAAGGGCACTTGCCATCATTGTGGCAAGGAAGGCCACTGGCGAAGAAATTGCAAGATTTATCTTGAGTCCGTGAAGAAGAAGAAGGCATCCAATGCCCCATCCTCTTTAGATATCTTCGTTATTGATTGTCATTCTATTTCCTCAAACACTTGGGTATTGGATACTGGGTGTGACTCACATATATGTAATGACATACATGGGCTAAGGAATAGAAGAAGACTCATCAAGGGAGAGTCAAATTTATATGTTGGGAATGGAGCAAAGGTTACTGCACTCGCCATCGAAACATATTTGTTGAAACTCCCTACAGGACATGTCTTAGAATTGGACAATTGCTTTTATGTTCCTTCATTGATAAAGAACATCATTTCTATTTCTTATTTGAATAGAAATGGGTACCATTTAACTTTTAGTAACAATTATTGTTACATAACTTTGAATGACGTTCTTTATAGGACTAGAACTTTAAGCAATGGTATTTATACGTTGGATGTATCCAGTGACATTTTCAATATCGAAGTGAGCAACAAGCGTGCTCGAAAGGATAATCAATTAGACTCCTACATGTGGCATTGTCGTCTTGGCCATGCAAGCAAGAAACGCATGTCCGAATTACACTGATGTTGAATTCTGGAATCGTTTGAATTGGATTCATACGATAAATGCGAATCATGTTTAAAAAGCAAGATAACTAAGTTACCTTTTACAGGAAAAGGTGAACGAGTGGGAGAGTTGCTAGGCCTAATACATACTGATGTATGTAGACCTATGTCAACTCAAGCTATGGGAGGCTATAACTACTTCATTACCTTCACCGATGATCACTCACGGTTTGGGTATGTGTTCTTGATGAAACACAAGTCTGAAGCCTTTGAAAGGTTCAAAGAATTCAGAAATGAAGTAGAGAAACAACATGATAAGAGTATTAAAATACTTTGATCGGATCGAGGTGGTGAATACTTAAGTCGAGAATTTCTAGATTATCTAAGAGACAATGGTATATTGTCTCAATGGACTCCGCCATATACACCACAACATAATGGTGTATCTGAGAGGCGTAATCGGACCTTGTTGGACATGGTCAGGTCAATGATGAATCATGCGAATCTTCCCAAGTCCTTTTGGGGATATGCACTTCAGACAGCTGTTTACTTGTTAAATAGAATGTCAACCAAGGTAGTCTCTACTACTCTATATGAGATATGGAATAGTAAGAAACCTCATGTATCTTACTAGAAGATATGAGGTTGTCCTGCTTATGTGAAGCGGACTGTATCAGACAAATTGGATGCTAAGTATGATAAATGTCTATTTATTAGATACCCTAAGGAAACAAGGGGTTACCAATTCTATCATCCTGTGGAATAAAAGGAGTTTGTTTCAAGGTATGCTGTGTTTCTAGAGAAAGAGTTTCTCTTGCAAGAAAATAGTGGGAGTGTCGTCGAGCTTGAGGAGGCTCAAGAGACTCAAATAGACATTGATGAGATACCTGATGAAGCACAATAGCCAATAACTCATAGTGATGAGCAATCGGCTGGACCTATTGAGACACCACATCTTCGTAGATCTGGTAGAACACGCAATATTCCTGAGAGATATGAATTTCTCGTAAGTAAATTGAACGACGTGTTACTCATTGATGATGAGGAGCCTACTAGTTATGAAGAAATTCTGACAAGTTTAGAAAGGGATAAGTGGCTTGAAGCCATGAAGTCGAAAGTGGATTCCATGTATGAAAACCAAGTTTGGAACTTGGTTGACCCACCTGAAGGCATAAAGCCTATAGGGTGCAAGTGGGTTTTCAAGAAGAAAATCGACATGGATGGTAATGTGATTACCTATAAGGCTAGATTGGTGGCGAAAGGATATCGTCAAAAGCAAGGTGTTGATTATGACGAAACCTATTCGCCTATTGCTATGCTTAAATCCATTCAGATGCTCATGGCCATAGCGGCTCATTATGATTATGAGATATGACAGATGAATGTGAAAACAACTTTCCTTAATGGAAACTTACTCGAGGATGTGTATATGATACAACCTGAGGGTTTCACATCGGTTGATAAAACCAAGGTATGCAAATTGCGACGGTCTATATATGGATTGAAGCAAGCATCCAGGAGCTGGAATATCCGTTTTGATGAGACAATCAAAAGATTTGATTTCTCACAAAATCCAGACGAACCTTGTGTGTACAAGAAGGTTAGTGGGAGTGCAGTCGTGTTCCTAGTATTGTATGTCGATGACATATTACTTATAGGAAACGATGTTTCAGTCTTACAATCAGTTAAGATTTGGTTGTCCAAGACATTCTCCATGAAAAACCTGGGAGAAGCAACCTACATCCTCGGGATTAAGATCTATAGAGATAGATCGAAACGGTTTCTTGATCTTTCGCAGTCTACATATATAGACCGAGTGCTAAAGAGGTTTAGTATGTCGGAATCCAAGAAAGGTTTCCTACCCATCAGGCATGGGATACACCTTTCAAAGTCCCGATCTAGGAATGGATCATTGGGTGGCTGTTAAGACAATCCTTAAGTACTTGAGAAGAACTAAGGATGTGTTCCTAATATATGGAGAAGGGGACATGGTGATACACGGGTATACGGATGCCAGCTTCCAGACAGACAAGGATGATTCCAGGTCTCAGTCTGGATACATGTTCACCTTGAATGGGGACGCATTGAGTTGGAAAAGTTCCAAACTGTTGGGATGTATACTGAAAGCCTATCTCTTTTGTATGAACATCTTTATTTTGAAATAAGAATCACATGATCATTGTTTGCATATTTTTATGGTTATGCAATATTGTCTAATACCTTACATTGTAGATAACATGGTGTGAGGTGTCACACGGGAGATCATGTTATCGGCTCCTTGTAAAGTATAAGTAAAGGCTCACAACCGAGATGGCTTTGGACAAACCATCGGAATGGTTGTAGTGTGATTTGGTATTGGTTTGTCTTGACCATAGAATCACACTAGTGCACTTTGTGTGTATTGAGCGACGACACGAGAGGTGATTCGATTTATTGCTGACTACATAATCGAATCGGACCTCAGATATTATTTAGTACATGCTCTTAATCCCGATATAATAACGGGCACATATACTTGGTACTCATCTCTTTGATTTACCAATGGGCGAGATTTATAGATTAAATCGATAGACTCGGTAAGTTGGGAGATGATATTATTTATATGGTGTGCCGTTGATTATAGGAGGAAAGTGTCTATATATTAGGATGATGATGTCCCCTTGAGGAGCTCATAAGGTTCATCATGTAAACCCTACAGTGGACTAGGTCAGGCATGATGAAAAGGTTGAGTGGTACTACTCATGGAGTTAGATGTCGATTAATTAATGGTGATAAATTAATTAATCGATTGGCGGACATTCGAGATCTTAAACACGGGGAGAAAATGTACAAATAATATATGGAGCCCATATTATCATATGGGGGTTGGTGAGGTAGATCAATGATGATCCTTTAGTGGATTGGATCATCATTAGTGGATCGGACTTTATGTGGGTTGATCCATGGGTGGCCAAGATCCAACTCCTCCTCATGGTCCCTAATGTAGCCTATTAACACCTCATGACGCTTATATCCAATGGATAGAAACAAAACTCTAAGATCCATAGGTAGAGATTAAATCTCTAAGATCCGACGGTTGAGATTAAATCTCTAGATCCGACGGTTGAGATTAAATCCCTAGAACCAATGGAGGAGATTAATTCATGACTTATCCCTAACTCTATAAAAGGAGGGCCTGGGAAGTGGTCGTGGATAACATCATAGGGAGGAACAAGGCTTTGGCGGCAAGAATAGGGAATACAATCCTAGTTGAGATAGGATTGGAATTAGGGTTAGGGTTTGGAAGCCAAGGGTGGCACCAAATAAGGCAAGTTTTCCTTCTTCTTTTGCCTTGTGGCCAACGCTCCAGCAGCTATTCCAGCCCTTCCCAGCCCTTGGCCACGCCCAAAACACTCTCTCTTCTCCTTAGGTGGTGGAAACAAGATATAGGGTTTCCCTTGGTGTCTTGGTAGTTTTCCATCATCTTCTTCTCCTTCTAGTTGGCCGGAGGCAAGAACTTCTATAGTTCTTTGTTGGTTGAGTTTTTGAAGGAGAAAAATATTGTTTCTCTTCTTCCTCTTGCTTGGGAAAAGCAAGGAAGGAAGTTTGCGATCTAGAGCTTGACTTTTGGTGGATCGCCGCCACACGCGGCGTCAAAGGAGGAGGGTCATACATTAGAAGACCAAGAGGTATAACTATTCTTCTATCTCTTTTATTCATTGCTTGTGTTTGTTTTTCAAAATATAAGCATGTTATCCGGACAAGATATAGGGTTTCCCTTGTGTCTGTAAATAGGCTAAATAATACTTGGATCCCGAGTATAAATACAAAAACCGGCGATCCGGACATCGTCTATTCCGCGGCTACTCGTAGAATAGAGAATGGTCGCTTGAACAACTAGTTTGTTCAAGTGACCTCTCTAAATGAATAGCACGACGATGACTTGGTTGCTTTGGGAATCCCTTTTGTCTAAGATTAAATTTTTAATCCGGGGACATCAAAGGGATCACCATGGTCAAGCAACCGAGGTGAAGGGGAAGCGAAGTTTCCCCTCACGGATCAACCCCAACACAAACAAGACACTGTAGCAGATTCTACCACTGAGGCAGAATACATTGTAGCTTCAGAAGCAGCAAAGGAAGCGGTTTGGATCAAGAAGTTCATTTATGAACTTGGTATGGTTCCAACCATTGTTGAAGCAATACCGGTCTACTGCCACAACAATGGAGCAATTGCACAGGCTAAAGAGCCAAGGTCTCATCAACGATCCAAACATGTGCTTCGCCGCTATCATCTGATCAGAGAGATCATTAGTAGGAAGGAAATACAAATCGAGAAAATCCCCATTGAAAGGAACTTAGCGGATCCTTTGACTAAGGCATTACCTCAAAGTAAGTTTGAGGGTCATGTTAGAGCCTATGGTATTGGATACCGTAGCGATTGACATTAGGCCAAGTGGGAGTTTGTTAGTAATATGTGAGAGATATCGCCTTATGTTAGAACCATTTATATGATAAATGAAGATTCACTATTTGAGTATACATGTTCTCATGTATTTGATTAGATCTTAAACTCATTTACTGAATGTCCACGATACGATTCACAGCATGAGAGAATTTGTGATTGGATCACAACTAGTGAGTATCTCTACATGTGTAATTGTGATATATTGAAATTATCCCTAGTCGATGAATTGATGGATTCGGACACCATCAAATCTGTCGAGACTAGCACGAGGTATACTCCTTGGTGTATCCAAGCAGCTGATTCTCACTGGATGGAGACATTGTGATGTCCGGAGTTAATCGTGGATGCTAGTTATGATAACTAGTTCATTGGAGTGACCAGCCGTAAGACTTCATATGGTTCTCTGCATATATAGATATCTCAATGAAGTTCTTACTGCAACTTAATTGCGATGTTCCTTTGACTTGCAGTATTCAAGTCATCTTGGTCATGAAGACTTATGCTTTGACATCTTAAGCAAGCATCTCCAAGGAGATGTGGACCCGGGATGATTGGGTATAAGTCGAAGTGATCGAAGGTGTTTGAATAGCCTATAAAGGATTCACCACTCCTTGCGAAGAGATGTATACCCATGGCCTCTCGTTGGATTGTTACTAAAGTCTTTGGCCAAAGCATTACATGTTTAGAGTAAGGTACTCTTGGATACATGTGAAGTAACTAGAATCCGTAGGATGAGGAAATGATACTTGGGCTAGGTGTGACGTAGTCAGCCTAGTGGGGACTGACACTATAGACCATGTCCTGAACCAAGTGGATATAAGATGAGTGAAGGGAATGTGACACGATTCATTCGAGCTGCTGAAGGGTTTCAGAAATAGTTCTAGATCAACCGTTGATCTTTTCGGTTAATTAGGAATCATGATGTACTACTAGGTGCCACTCATGATCATTCTATAATTAATGGTTAATTATAGACGACCAACATAAATCGAGAACCTATTTGGTCACACACACAACGAGCGTAATCCGAAGGATTTAAAACGAGCTTGAGAATGAGATTCTCATACCGAGAGAAACTAGGTTTGGTTGGACCAAACAAGGAGCGAGCATGAAATCGTTTCAGTCGCAATGGAAGCGTGGATGGGCCGTGTCTTATGAAGACATGATGGATGAACCAAATTGGTTTGGTTCTAATCCAATGGTGGAGAATAAACCAAAGGGGTTTGGTTTGTTTTAAACAAATGAACCAAAGTTGGTTCGGTTCATTTTAACTTAAAATAGACCAAATCGATTTGGTTTATTTTAACTTAAATTAATGGAGCGGGTTAACGGGTTTTGGTTATGAACTAATAACCATTAGGAGAATTTGTTCTCTATAAAATAGGGCTTAAGGGTTTTGTGAAAACCTAATCCAAGCAAATCCAAGTTGCTGCCCCCTCCCTTTTCTCCTCTTGTGGTTGGCGCCCATACCCTAGCCGCCGCCCACCCTTGTGCCGCCGTCCAAGTTCCTTGCCGGCATCCAAGATTCAGCCGGCGATCCTCCGGTGACCCTCCGTTGATCTTCCTTGGCTCCGGCGACAAGGTGAGCATCTAGCTTCCTTATTTGGCCGGCGCTATTCCTCCACCAAAGCTGTCCAGTTTTTTGGACAGCTTGTTTATTTCGTGTCGGAGCATCGTTTGGACGATGTTTGGAGCTCCGACAGTGGATACTTTGCCGGGGATTCAATCTCCGGTAATCCTCATAGGTGGAGGACGAAGGATTCGTCAAATGGTTGGCGAATACCTCTCCGGAGAAGCGAGTTTTTGAGGACTCATTTTGAATCCGAATTTTGATTCGGATTGTGATCTTCTCTCAGTCACATCGTCTTTGACACGAGGCTAGTGACTCGTACGAAGACGAGGCTCGTGACTTTGTGAAGTCATCCTGAAGATACTCGGCGTGGATATGGATACAGGCGATTCTAGCGAGGATCGCTCCGGTTGATGCATTTCCCGCTACACGTGATACGTCAGGTATACGTAGAATAAATTTCCTTTTATTGCAAAATTTAAAACTACGATTATGTCTACACATATTGTACTATGCATACGTGTGGTGTGTGTGTGTTGTAATAAATTAGATTTATTATTTTTATTTCTTCCGCTGTGCACATGTTTACGAAATATTTTCGAACACAGACTTGCCACGGTGCCGGAAACCCAACAGACCTCATACTTGCTAGACCACCCTTAGCCTAGACCTATGCCTTCTAGCCACCTCCATCAGCCTCACGCCTATCAGATCCCTCCAAGTCATCCATGACTTGTTCATTCATACGCTAGCCATCAGATGCTTCAATCGGCTATTATCATGCTAAGCTGGTCTACACAGCCAAGTCACATTTGAACTTCTGCTGCCAAGACACACTCTTGGACTTTACTCCGTCAAACATTGGACTTATGCTGCCAAGACTCCACCCTTGGACTTTACGCTGCCAATATTAACCCTTGGACTTCCCAAATGCCAAGTACCCATGACTTGAACTTTTACCGCCAAGACTACTAAATTGGACTTACGTGGCCAAGACTACACCCTTGGACTTTTCAATTGTCAAGTACCCATGACTTGGACTTTCACCACCAAGACTGTACACTTGGACTTGCGTGACCAAGACTACACCCTTGGACTTTCCATGCTAACTCTATGTTGGACTTTCCAAATGCTAAGACACATGCTTAGACTTTCCATTGCCAAGTACCCAAGACTTGAACTTTACAATTACCAAGACCCATGCTTGGACTTTCCATGCAAAGTGTCCAACTTGGACTTCTCCATCATATGGTCAACCCCATGTCAACCATATAGTCAACCCATTGTCAAAAAATGGTCAACTCATCATCAAACATCAAAAAACTACTTGAGTCAAACTTGAGTCTGGTCAATCATTACCTAGGCCGATTACACCAACAAAAATTTCTTGGATATTCTTACCTTAATTATGGGATAATTATGGTAAGATTGGTTTTATTTAAGCCTTCTATGTGCCCTAATCAAGAGATTTATAAATAGATATCTTGATAATTTTTGAAGACAATCTAAGTCTTCTTTCTTTGTAGCCGTATTTTCCTTCTTTGTCATTCTCTCGTCTCCACTGGTTGGCTAGCACCAATCGGAGATGGAGACTTGCTGCTCGTGGAGTTGTGTTAGGTGATCCCATTGTGGATACCGATAGTGGCAAGGTTTGTGAGCCTTGCTCATGGTTTCGACATATTCGATAAGAATCTCAGAGGTATAACTTCTCTTCTCCTCTCTTTACATGTGATTATGTTGAAGCAAGAAATCCTGACCCCTAGTGAATGTTTGGGAGGAAATAAAAATTATTTTATTTTCATTATTCCATTGCACAAGATCCTAGGACATCCAACAAGTGGTATCAGAGGCACCTTGGTATTGACATAGATCATATGCATGTAGGAGAATTTTTTAAATCATGTTTGATGTTTTAAATGTGTGTGTGTTGTTTTTCTATAGGATAGATAAAACTATTCATGATTGTACATGTTGGTGCAATCAGCTCAGGTCATGATTGATTAGACTCGAGTTTGACTCGAGCGATGTTTTGATGTTTGACATGGATGTTTGACATTGATGTCTGATAATGTTTTGGGGAGATTGTTGGCACAATCGACCCGGGTCATGATTGACCAGACTTGAGTTTGGCTCAAGGGGATGTTGATGGTTGACTGGAGTTGATCATGTCATGGAAAGTCCAAGCATGGGTCTTGGCATGGAAAGTCCAACATGAGTTGGCATTTGGAAAGTCCAAGAGTGTAGTCTTGGCCACGTAAGTCCAAGGGTGTAGTCTTGGCGGTGAAAGTCCAAGTCATGGGTACTTGGCTTTTGAGAAGTCCAAGGGTGAAGTCTTGGTAGCATAAGTCCAATGGTTGGCGGCGTAAAGTCCAAACGGAGTCTTGGCAGTGTAAGTCCAATGTGCCTTGGCGGTGTAGACACCATTTGCATGACATAGCCGATGGAAGCATCTGAAGGCTAGTGCATAGATGAACAAGTTATGGATGATTTGGAGGGATCCGATAGGCATGAAGCTGACGGAGGTGGCTAGAAGGCTTAGGTCTAGGCTAAGGATGGTCTAGTAAGTATAGAGGCACCATACTTGGGTTAAAACCTCATGTTTGAGGTTGGCAGTCAACTGGCATTATGGCCGGTTCGACTGTCGTGAGTCGACTAGAGTTCGACTACCGTTTAGGGGTGGCTCGTAGTCGATCGCCATTGGAGCCGATCGACGGGCTGATCGCCACGCTATGGACGCATAATCGATCGATGGTTCGACCATGAAAAATGCTCCATAATCGATCAAGGCCACGCGACGCTAGCAATGATCGAGATGTCACCGATCACAAGAGATCCATCGAATCTTCCAATGAAGGTCTATAATTAAACAACAGAGAGCAATACGTCGATCGATTGGGGCCTTATGGCGTCATGCGGCGAAATCAACGATGCAGTTAAAGGAAGTTGTTCGTGGAGATTCCAGTATCGATTCTTTGGGAGCTTTGGTGAGGAAATTTGAAGGCGAATTGTAGGTGCATTTTGGGATCCTTTAAGCTCATCCAAGCAACCAACAAGTAAGCGCTAAAAAATCCTAGATTGTAAAGTGCTCTTTACAATTCTTTGTATTTCGCTTGTATTTTCATGTATTGCTTTTGTAATCACTTGTAAGAAGTTTCTCCGCCTCCGACGTGTTATCGAGAAGGAGTTTGTTGTTTAGTGGTGTTTGTGGCATCGCTAGAGCACTTTAGAGTTCGATCCATGGAGTAGGAACCTTTCGGTTCCGAACCATGTTACATCCTTGCGTACTTGTGTTTGTCTTAGTTTTTGTTATTGTTATTATACATATTCCACTGTGCTAACAAGATTTGTAGATGAACACAGAACGAACTCCATGTTGGGGATTTGATGCCGCTAGAGGGGGGGGGTGAATAGCGTTGAATTCGTACGTAGATGGAATTCGATCGTGATCGTGTCTACAATTTCGTTAGCGCAGCGGAATATAGAAATGAAAGCAATAACGAAATACAACAATCACTAACACAAAGATATAACGTGGTTCGGAACCACACGGTTCCTACTCCACGGATCGAGCTCTAACGAGCTCTAGCGACGCCAATGCAATCACTAATCAATAAACTCCTTCTCGACAACAAGTTGGAGGCGGAGAAACCTCGTACAAACGTTTACACCAATAAACGAAAGAAATACAAGCAAATACAAAGGAAATGTAAAGAACACTTTACAAACTAGGGTTTTGAGCGCTTGCTTATTGGTTGTTTGGATGAGCTTGAAGGACCCTGAAATGCACCTGCAAATCGCCTTCAAATCGCCTCACCAAAGCTCCCAAAAATCTGATTGTTGAGCCTTCCACGAACAGCTGCTTTTATCCTCCATCGGCCGGATTTCCGCCTAGCGATGATCGCCGCCATAAGTCCCGATCATTGCCAGATCGTAGTGAGACAACGGCTCAATCCACGTTGGAAAAGTTCCAACGGGACTCTTTGATCGCCAACATTGGATCGGATCGCTGCATAGTCGACTTCCTACACGGGAGCATTACTGCGGTGAACTAGCGATCATTGCCGACCCGATCGATGCCGTATACATCGATTCGCTCCAATGAGCGATCGCCGAGCGATTCGGCTCTTAAGCGGCGGTCGAACTCAAGTCGACTCACGGCGGAACCGCCATAAATGCCACGCCAACCTCAAGAATGAGGTTTTAACCCAAGTATGGTGCCCCCATACTTGCTAGACCACCCTTAGCCTAGACCTAAGCCTTCTAGCCACCTCCATCAGCCTCACGCCTCTCGGATCCCTCCAAGTCATCCATGACTTGTTCATCCATTGCGCTAGCCTCCAGGTGCTTCCCTCGGCTATTGTCATGCTAACGGTGTCTACACCGCCAAGGCACATTGGACTTACGCCGCCAAGACTCCGCTTGGACTTTACGCTGCCAATATCAAACCCTTGGACTTCTCAAATGCCAAGACTCAAGCTTGGACTTTCCCTTGCCAACCCATGTTGGACTTTCCATGCCAAGACCCTGCTTGGACTTTCCTTGCCAACCCATGTTGGACTTTCCATGCCAAGACCCATGCTTGGACTTTCCTTGCCAACCCATGTTGGACATTCCATGCCAAGACCCATGCTTGGACTTTCCATGCCAAGACCCTTGCTTGGACTTTCCATTTGCCAAGACCCATGCTTGGACTTCTCATTTGCCAAGACCCATGCTTGGACTTCTCATGCCAAATACTCAAGACTTGGACTTTCCTAAATGCCAAGTGTTCCACTTGGACTTTCCTATGACAATTACATTGTCATATGTTTTTGTCGAAACATCAAAACATCACTCGAGTCAAACTCGAGTCCTGGTCAATCGTGACCTGGGCCGATTGCACCAACAATCTCTCCCTTTTTGATGTTTGACAAAAACCAACCAAATCATTTGAGTTAGACCACTAACTCAAATCCCTTACCAATTATCCCAAATTGGTAAACACTTTCCAAATGTTCTCCCCCAAACATTCTCCCCCTTTTTGACTAACATCAAAAAGGTTATCTCTCCAAGGAGGTCAATGTCTCATGTCCCAATGAGATCTTACAATCTCCCCCTTTTTGACCTAAAAATATCTAGGATGCCTACCATCGTCCTAGTGATAAGTCCCATATCACTCAAGAGAGACAATCCTATAATCTCTCCCAATTTCCAAATTGGGTATCAAAAACCCATCAATTTTCCCAATTGATGATACTCTCCCAATAACTTCTCCTCTTCAAGGAGAAAAACACATCCATCATCCCAAGATGGATACCTCCCCCTAAAGGCTTGCTCCCCCTTGACCATTGCACCAACAATGTCCTTGGGAATCCCCTAAGCCAATAGGAACTCTAAACCATCAAAATTAAGGTTCTAAGTTCAACATAGAACTTTCACTCACCCTAAATTTGATACTTTGACCTAACACAGCTCCTAATCCATATCCAATGGATTTTCACCCTTTATAATGCTTCCTAAAGCATATCCTAGGGTTAGGAGTGATTAGGAACCTTTTCCATAGCTGAACATGGGCTAAACAAACCTTGTTAACCCGAAATCAGGCTCGCAATGACTCACGATGTAATCACGATCGCCACATTACATCACCGATCGCCACGGCAATGATCGATAATCAAAATCTCGATTTTCAACTATCAGAAATGAATTTTGGAAATTCATAAATAATTATATGTAATTCAAAAAATCGTGAAAATTCATACGTATAATACTTATGACACACACAATGGGTGAAAAATATTTGAAAATTATTTTACCCATAAAATAGAGAAATTGATACAAAATCCAAAAGTGACTAAAAACTTTATAGTTTAAGCTCACTTTGTATCAATCTCATCAATGGTGATTGCTATCAAAAGATAGACTTCACCAAGGTTTTTCAAAATGATTTTAAAATGTTTTCAAAACCTTATTTTGGATCATATTCCTTGGGCTCTATGCACATGACATGTACACAAGCTTTCCCAATGATCCACTAATAAAATTAGATGAGTTTTAGTTCATCTAGATGCAAACACTATGCACCTTGAACTTAGCTCATATCCTAGCATCTCACATGTATCTAGGGTGTATCAATACACATACATGTCAATTGGATGTGAGATGTGGGTTTTGGTTCATTTAATCTAGGGTTTCATGCATTTTTCTAAGGCAACTCTACTTGATTCCTTTATAAATGGGACTCTAAGTCATGCCAAAGTCCTTAGCTCAATTTTAATCAAATGCATGAATGATTATGGCATTAATGAAGATATAAATAAGTATATGCTCATAATCATGATGTCATGGCATAAAATAAAGTCTAAAAACACATGATATTTAAAACCTTAATCCTAAACATGAACATGACATATAAAATCATAGAACTAGGCATGATGTCATGACATGTTATATGGCAAACAAAGCATGACATATAAAATATATAGGTATAGTAATACCTAAATTTTAATATTAATTTCCATTTGATATAATTAAGTATATTTTGCCATATTAACCTAAATTTTCCCAAGTGTGCCAAAAACCCAAAATGGCACACTACGACCTCTAAACCTAAATTGTGCCAATTTGACCATTTTATCAAGCTTCTCAAATAATATTGGCACATCCTAAAACTTTTAGGATTATAATTCAACCCTATTTCCAAGGTATCCATAACCTTGAAAATAACCTAAAGTGCCACCTTTGCCATGGTTGAGTTAACTACCCATCCATTTAAGGTTGGCACACCCTAACCCATCTAGCGTGAATCAATCACGCTCTTAGGAACCCAAAACCGATTTGAGCTCCTAGGGTTAATTAGGTATTCCTTAGGGATAACCTCCCTAGATACCTTCTTAATGACCCTCCTAGGCTTATTAGCCTTGGTCATTTGGGTCTTACCTAGGTTGACTCTAGGGGTAACTCCCCTTGCAACCTTCTTAGTGGCCATCCTAGGTTTCCTTGAAACCCTAGCCACTAGGCACACCCTTTGGTCAATTCTAGGGATGACTTCCCTATTGACCTTGGTCTTCCTAGACCTAGTTTGTGTTCCATAATAAAATGGAACACTATGGTAAGCCACCTTAGGCTTAGGTTTGTGACCCAAACCTTGCTTGCCCTTGGTTGACTTTTGACTCTTAGGTCCTAGGTGTTGACTTTGACTTTTGGACCTAGAAGTTTGACTAATTGACCCTTGCATTTGATTTTGCATAACCTTAAGGGTCTTTTCAAGTTTTTCAAGCCTTGACCTCAAGACTTGATTTTCCTTTTCTAATTGCCCGATTTTAGAATTATGATTTAAATCTTGGGCATTGGACTTCCTAGGCATATGCCTAGTCCATTTAGGGTTTAGACCTAGGTGCTCTTGCACCTTTCTAATTGTCTCCCTAGGTAAAAAATTTCTAGAGTTATTTGACCTAGGTTTGTCCTTAGATAAGTTGTTTTTAGGGACATTAGTCCCAAATTTCTCCCTATTATCTAAGTGAATATTTTTAGCTCCTAAACAAAAGTATTTATTTCTATTAGCATGCTTTTCATGGCAAATTGCTAGGGAATTGAAATTTCTAGCATGCTTTTGTCTATTAACTAAAGAAAGAGCATTATTAACTTGATATACCTTAGGGTTAGACTTAGTAGCTCCCCCTACTTGTGATGCTCCCCTTTGCCCCTTCTTCTCCCCCTTGGGCATTGACTCGGTAATGACCCGGTCCATTTGAAGCAAATCACTTGCTCCTTGCTCTTTTTCATTGAGGCACCGGTCTCCTTGACTTTTGGCACGGGTGGAGTCTTCTTAACCCGTTTAGGACACTTACTCTTGTAGTGTCCTTTCTCCCTACACTCAAAGCATATAATATTCATTTTATTATTAATTGACATGCTTGAGTTACCTAGGGTGGTTGTGGTGGTCGGAGTGGATTCTTGAGCTTGCTCTTCCTCTCTACCGGATGTAGATGGTTCTTCTTGTTGCTCCGGTATCGAGGATGCCCTTTTCTCCTCCCCTTCTATCCTAGAGGTGGAGGTCTCCTCTTCTTCCATCACTTCTACCTCTTCCGATCCGGATGTTGATTCCCTATCAACCTCCGAATCCTCTAGCTCTTTGGTTGTTTCTTCTTGAGCTTGAGAGGATGATGGTCCTTCTTCTTGGACCGATGATAGACTTTCATGGAGCTTGGCCAAATCGCTCTATAGCTCCTTGGAATTCACATAGTCACCTAGACTACACAAGAGGTCATTAGGAATTAAATCAAAAATGAATTTGATTACCTTCTTGTTTTTATCAAATTGTTGGAGTTGCTCCTCACTCCATCTCTTCTTCTTGAGAAACCCCTCCTTTGGTCCCTTAGGATATTCAAATCCTTCCATCAACGCGGACCACTCCTCAAGGTCTCTCATCATCAAAAAATCTTCAATTCTCGCCTTCCAAGAATTGAAACCTTCTCGTCCATAGAAGGAATAGGGGATAGGTGTGTTGATATCCCATCCAAGCTTGTCTTGGAATTCCATCTTCACCCTCTAGCGTCTTGCTCCCGGTTGTTAATCCGTTGAAGAGCCACCGAGCTCTGATACCACTTGTTGGGGATTTGACGCCGCTAGAGGGGGGGGGTGAATAACGTTGAATTCGTACGTAGATGAAATTCGATCGTGATCGTGTCTACAATTTCGTTAGTGCAGCGGAATATAGAAATGAAAGCAATAACGAAATACAACAATCACTAACACAAAGATATAACGTAGTTCGGAACCACACGGTTCCTACTCCACGGATCGAGCTCTAACGAGCTCTAGCGACGCCAATGCAATCACTAATCAATAAACTCCTTCTCGACAACAAGTCGGAGGCGGAGAAACCTCGTACAAATGTTTACACCAATAAACGAAAGAAATACAAGCAAATACAAAGGAAATGTAAAGAATACTTTACAAACTAGGGTTTTGAGTGCTTGCTTGTTGGTTGTTTGGATGAGCTTGAAGGACCCTGAAATGCACCTGCAAATCGCCTTCAAATCGCCTCACCAAAGCTCCCAAAAATCTGATTGTTGAGCCTTCCACGAACAGCTGCTTTTATCCTCTATCAGGCTGGATTTCCGCCTAGCAGTCGACTGCCATAAGTCCCCAGTCGACTACCAGCACTATAGCTGTGAGACAATGGCTCAATCCACGTTGGACAAGTTCTAACGGGACTCTTAGCGATCGCCCGCCAACATTGCGATCGGCCCGCATTGCCGCGTAGTCGCGCGATGAGCTCACGGGCGATACATGCTTTCGCGGTGAACTAGCGATCATTGCCGACCCTTGGCGATCGACTACTATACATCAGCTCGATCAAGAATGAGGTTTTAACCCAAGTATGGTGCCCCCATACTTGCTAGACCACCCTTAGCCTAGACCTAAGCCTTCTAGCCACCTCCATCAGCCTCACGCCTCTCGGATCCCTCCAAGTCATCCATGACTTGTTCATCCATTGCGCTAG
This sequence comes from Wurfbainia villosa, assembly GCA_025175895.1. Classification (NCBI taxonomy): domain Eukaryota; kingdom Viridiplantae; phylum Streptophyta; class Magnoliopsida; order Zingiberales; family Zingiberaceae; genus Wurfbainia; species Wurfbainia villosa. Next base: position 43,232,698 of record CM046006.1, read on the forward strand.
CCTCCAGGTGCTTCCCTTGGCTATTGTCATGCTAACGGTGTCTACACCGCCAAGGCACATTGGACTTACGCCGCCAAGACTCCGCTTGGACTTTACGCCGCCAACCATTGGTCTTATGCTGCCAAGACTCCCGCTTGGACTTTACGCTGCCAATATCAAACCCTTGGACTTCTCAAATGCCAAGACTCAAGCTTGGACTTTCCCTTGCCAACCCATGTTGGACTTTCCATGCCAAGACCATGCTTGGACTTTCCTTGCCAACCCATGTTGGACTTTCCATGCCAAGACCCATGCTTGGACTTTCCTTGCCAACCCATGTTGGACTTTCCATGCCAAGACCCATGCTTGGACTTTCCTTGCCAACCCATGTTGGACTTTCCATGCCAAGACCCATGCTTGGACTTTCCATGCCAAGACCCATGCTTGGACTTTCCATTTGCCAAGACCCATGCTTTGACTTCTCATTTGCCAAGACCCATGCTTGGACTTCTCATTTGCCAAGACCCATGCTTGGACTTCTCATTTGCCAAGACCCATGCTTGGACTTCTCATGCCAAGTACTCAAGACTTGGACTTTCCCAAATGCCAAGTGTTCCACTTGGACTTTCCTATGACAATTACATTGTCATATGTTTTTGTCGAAACATCAAAACATCATTCGAGTCAAACTCGAGTCCTGGTCAATCGTGACCTGGGCCGATTGCACCAACACTCCATTGAGCAACGAAAATGCGCTATTCACCCCCCTCTAGCGGTCACTGAATCCTAACAATTGGTATCAGAGCTTGGAGCTCTTCTACGGACTAACCGCCAGGAGAAAACCGCTAGAGGAAGAAGATGAAATTTCAAGAGAAACTAGGATGGGACATAAACACACCGCCACCATATGACCAAGAAGATTTCTCGGCATGGAGGGCAAGAATGGAAAACTTCTTGATGATGGACATAGAAGATTGGTTCATCATCATGGAAGGCTTTGAACCTATTAGAGATAAGAAGGGAAATGTCTTGAAGTCGAAGAAGTGGACACAAGAGCAACGTCTCAAGTTCAAAACTGAAGCCAAGGTAACAAACTTTTAGAAGATTTGATACCTACTGATGTTTTGTCTAGGCTAGGTGAATATCTAGATGCCAAGGAGCTATGGGAAAAATTGGCAAAATTCCATGAAGAGCCTCACTCAATTCAAGAAGAAAAGGAAGAGGAGGAAGAGAGCTCATCCTCACAAGCGAGTGAGGATTCGGAAGTTGATAGGGAGTCAACCTCTGAATTGGTGGAACAAGAGGAAGAATTGGAGGAGACCTCCACCTCTAGGATTGATGGGGAAGAGATTAGGGCATCCTCAACACCGGAACAACAAGAAGAACCATCCACATCCGGTCAAGATGAAGAAGCTCAAACTCTGACACCTACCACCACCCTAAGTAACTCAAACATATCAATTCATAATAAAATGTATATAATATGTTTTGAGTGTAGGGAATGTGAGCATTACAAGAGTAAGTGCCCATAGAGGGTCAAGAAGACTCCACCGACACCTAAAAGTTAAGAGAAGTCAAAGGAAGTCGGAGCCCCAACAATTAAAAGCAAGGAGCAAGTGGTGTGCTTCAAGTGTCACCAAAAGAAGCATTATAAGAGTCAATGACCTATGGGGAAGAAGAAGGGGCAAGAAGGAGCAACACATGTAGGGGGAGTCTCTAAGACAATCCATAAGGTAAAATTAAATAATGCTACTTCTTTAGTTATAAGGCAAAGGCATGCTAGGAATTTCAATTCACTTGCTATTACTCATGAAAAGCATGCTAGGAATAACAAATATTTTTTCCTAGGAGCTAAGAATATTCACTTTGAAAATAAGGAGAAATTTGGGACTAATATCCCTAGAAAAACCTTACTTAGGGAATCTATTAGAAAAATTGAAGACCATCTAGGTTTTAATCCCAAATGGACTAGGCATATGCCTAAAAAGAACAATACCCAAAGATTAAATCAAAATTCTAAAATTGGGCAATTAGAGTTGGAAAATCAAGCCTTGAGATCAAGGCTTGAGAAACTTGAAAAGACCCTTGCAAAAATGACAAATCAAATACAAAGGTCAAATAGTCAAACTCTAGGGTCCAGAAGTCAAAGTCAACACCTAGGGCCTAAGAGACAAAAGTCAACCAAGGGCAAGAAAGGTTTGGGTCACAAACCTAAGCCTAAGGTAACTTATCATAGTGTTCCATTTGATTATGGAACACAAACTAAGTCTAGAAAAACCAAGGTTACTAGGGAAGTCATCCCTAAGGGTAACCAAGGAATGTGCCTAGTGGCTAGGGTTTCGAAGAAACCTAGGGAGGCCAATAAGAAGGTTACAAGGGGAGTTACCCCTAGAGTTAACAATGACAAGACCCAAATGACCAAGGCTAACAAGCCTAGAAGGGTCATTAGGAAGGTATCTAGGGAGGTTATCCCTAAAGAATACCTAGTAAACTCTAGGAGCTCAAATAGGTTTTGGGTTCCTAAGAGCGTAATCGATTCACGCTAGATGGGTTTAGGTGTGCCAACTTTAAATGGGTGGGTAGTTAACCTAACCATGGTGAAGATGACACTTTAGGTCATTTCCAAGGTTATGGGTATCTTGGAAATAAGTTTGATCTTATGATCCTAAAAAATTTTAGGATGTGCCAATACATTTTTGGGATTATGAAAAAAATCAATTAAATTGGCAAATTTTAGGTTTAGAGGTCATAGTGTGCCATTTTGGGTTTTTGGCACACTTGGGAGAAAAGTGATAATATGGCAAAATATACTTAATTATATCAAATGACAATTAATACTAAGTTTTAGGTATAATTATACTTATACATTTTATGTGCCATGCTTTGTTTGTCATATAACATGCCATGATATCATATTTATTTTTAATCATTTAATATGTCATGATCATGTTTAGGATTAAGGTTTAATGTCATGTCTTTTTATATTATATCATATGCCATGACATCATGATCATTGGTCATGCTTAATTTTGTTATCATTTATGCCATGATCATTCATGCATTTAAATTTGATTAAAATTGATTTAAGGACTATGACATGACTTGAAGTCCCATTTATAAGGGAATCAAATAGGGTTGCCTTAGGAAAATACATGAAACCCTAGATTAGGATGAACAAAACCCACATCTCACATCACATTGACTTTTGTGTGTTTTATATACCCTAGATATATGTGAGATGATAGGATATGAGTTAAGTTCAAGGTGCATAGTTTTTGCATCTAGATGAACTTAAACTCATCTTATTATATTTGTGGATCATTGGGAAAGCTTGTGTACAAGTCATGTACATTAAGCCCAAGGAATATGATCCAATATAGGTTTTCAAAATCATTTTAAAATCCATTTAGAAAACCTTGGTGAAGTCTATCTTTTGATAGCAATCACCATTGATGAAGTTGATACAAAGTGAGCTAAAATATTGAAGTTTTTCTTCACTTTTGAACTTTGTATCAATTTCGATATTTTATGGGTAAAATATTTTTCTAACATTTTTCACCCATTGTATTGCTTATAAGTAATATACGTATGAATTTTCATGATTTTTTGATATACGTAGAATTACTTATACTTTTTCAAATTTTATTTACGATGGCGAAATTACGTATTTGATTATCACGATCGTCTTGGTGGCGATTGATCGATGAGCAATGACGATCATGATGCGATCGAAGAGTCGAAAACAAGGTTGTTTAGCCCGTTTTCAGCCACGGTAAAGTTCTCTAACCACTCCTAACCATAGGATATGCTTTGGGAAGCATTATAAAGGGTGAAAATCCATTGGATATGGATTAGGAGAGTTGTTAGGGTGATGTATCAAATTTAAGGGGTTGGAAAGTTCAATATTGAACTTTGAACCTTATTTTTGATGGTCTAGAGTTCCTATTGGCTTAGGAACTTTCCAAGGACATTGTTGGTGTAAAATATGGAATTTTTTTTTATTATATGGATTAACCCTTTAATTAATTGGGTTTAATTAGTGGATTAAATTGGGCTCAATAAGTGGATTAATTGGGTTAGAATCCGAATTGGGCTTGGGCTGGTATTAGTTTATTGGGCTGAATCTATTGGGCTGAGCCCATTGGGCTGAATTCTTTGGGTTTAATGGAATTTGGCTGAACTGGTTGGGGTTTGAACTGGTTCGATCGAATTAAATGTCGGAAAAACTCGATCAACTGCATCTTCACATCGCGATTTCCTATTTTTCCCCGATTCCACACCGCGATCCCAACTTTCTTCTCTTCTTCCCCCCAGCACGCTCAGCTCGCCCCCCTCGAGAGGGCCGTAGGGAGGTCCGAGGCCGGGTGGAGGAGTCGCTCATCGGTGGCTAAGGATCGGCAGGAGGTTCAAATTGCCGGATTTGGGAGCCGCCATGCCGATTGTCGCCGGAGGGGATCTCCGATTTCGGGTTCCCGAGTTCGATTCCGACGGAGAGTCCTCGCTGGGAGCTAGGGATCGGCAGTAGTTTTATGCTATTGGATAAGGAGCTGCCGTCGACTCTCTTCGCCGACAACGAGGGGAGCTCGGATCGGCACCATTGATGTCATAGTTAAGCATCGTTGGTATCCCTACTTCTCTCTAGCTTAGTTCTTTATGCTTGCTTCGGTTGATTGGATTATTGCTCCTCTGTTTGTGATCGTCGCAGCGACCAGATGCGATCGGGAGTAGTTTGTTGATCGAGCAATTTGCTTTATCACTGATTGGTTAGATCCATGTTGTTGTCAGGTTGGTTGTCTTCATTTTCTTTGATCACGAGCTGCTGCTATTTTGGATTCCGATGACAGTCATTTTCACACCATCAGATCAAATGAGGGAGGAGCTCGGTTTCACCTTCTGCTGACCTTGATGTGCAAGTGGCAGCGCTGGTGTTAGCGATGTTTTAGCCGATGGATCCACAGCAAGAGCGAAGGGAAACACAAATTCGACACATTCCATTTGGGGGTGGAGGTATGTGAAGCCACCAATAAATTCCTTATGATTTAATTATCAGATGTCTGATATTGTGAATTTGGTGGTTGTCTTCAGTTCATTTGGATTGAGCAAGTTAGATTCGTTGGAGGGAATCAAGAAGTTATGGTTGATTGCAATGGGTAAAGGTAAGCCCTGAATTGTATGTTATACATTGGATGTGTGATTAGAGTAATTAACTCTTGAAAGAGAATGCACAATTGTGTTGCTGGAATTATTGATCAGTGCGTAAATCATGAGTAGATTTTGGTTAATGTCATGGGATTTACTTGCAGTTAATAGTTGGGCAGATCAGATTCCACCAAATGGATTAAGAGGCTATTGGTGATCGAAGCGGAGATTAGTTTCAGGACTTTGATTAGTGATGGATGCTCGTACGTGTGGACAGTCATCATGTCAGGTGGGTAATATCTACCTGGTCTGGTAGTTTTGATCAAATTCTAGTGCATGATCTTGGATTTATGTTTATACCTGTTTACCTTAAATCCACTCTTATTTAATCTTATGCTTGTACTGCCTTGACCTTTGAGATATATACTCTGGTACTTCATTGATTATCTAGCTCGGATAGGAACTATAAACTCTATTATGTATTAGCTGATGGATGTTCAGTAAGTATAGGTGGTTAGGGTTATCTTTGTGACCTCAGATTGGGTTACTGTGTTACATCACTAGGGTTAGGTGATGAATTGGGTTATGGAGTCGATCGTTGTATCGTACACATATTAGTTGTGCATCTATGGTGGATTTAGTTGTCTATGCATAGACAAATGTGTGTGGTTGTCAGTATGTGGTTACGGACTAGAGGTCCTAGCATGATTATATATCCATTATGGATCGTATATCTGTGTATGGTTATATGGATGGTCGATAGTATCTCACTACTGACTAGAGGTCTTAGCGTGGTTGACTGTCAGATGAGTATGACTCTTTGTACGATAGAGAGAGTCTTGTGGATTGTAGTCCTTGCATAGTTTGACTTTTGGTTGACCAGGACTCCCCGTGAGATAGGGAGTGTTGCGACGATACTCGTGTGGATCTATGCATCATTACATTTGCATGCATGCTGACGACTGGGTCTCCCTTATGGATAAGATGGGTCGTCAGTCATCCTGCCTCCCCAGCCACTCGGGGTAGTGGTAGCAGGGTTGAGGGCAGAGCATTGGATGTGCCGCGCTCGGTCACTATGGATGGTGGTAGCTGGAGATGCTTCCGCCACCTGCAGTGGTGTTAGCACTCGCCCACTATAGACTGTGGTTGTGTGACGTGTAGTTGTCCTGTGTGCGGCATTTGTCTACTCATGGGTAGGGACAGCGTGGCTTGCAGCAGGGGCCCCTAGGAGTAGTTAGCTTTTTACGCTTATACGCTACTCAGTCATACTACCCAACTCGGTCACTCGAGAGTGGTGGCAGCTGGAGTCGGGCTAGTTGTCATTTGTCGTGCCACCCTGGCCACTCTGGGGTCGTGGTTGGACGGGTCCACAGACAGTGACCATGCATATGCATTGCTGATATATATGTATGCATGTATTTGATATATGTTTTACATATGCAGTGAGATCTTTGCATTTGATTGAGCTATGATTGTTGCACATGCTTGTTCATCATGATACATGCCATTTGCATTTTATATACTGCTATGTGTTGAGCATGATACATGCGTTGATTCAGACTGTTGTATGCATTTGATTAACATCATATCATTGTGTGGTACGGACCGAGTTGTTATTACAGGTGATCATATACTGTTCATATGTTGGAGTATTGGTCAGGTATGAGATTGACTTGGTACGTTATATGAGTTATGTTATTGTAAATCATTGATGATCTAGCATATGGTGTTCTGACATCAGTGCGTTGGTACATTACTTCATGTTGATTGATCGATTTAGTATATACATTGAGTATGACTTTCGTAGTTACTTGTTATTAGATTTGGATATATTGTATGTCTATTGGACTCATGTTGTATACCAGATCTTCACATGTATACTTGTAGATCTATCCTTATATGTTGTTCATGCACTTTCTATATATTACCCACGAGTTTATACTCACCACCCCTGGACCACAGGTTTCACTGTCGCCGGATAATGGTAGAAGATTCCTTGGGCGTTCGACTCATGGTGATCCCATCTCACACCGGACGAATGGATATGCTTTTCTGTATTGTTGTATTACTATGGATTGTTAGTTTGGGTTTTTACCCTATATTGTTTCCGTATTTGTGATATACGGATGTGATGTACATATTTGGTCTTTGATTCGACTTCTGTTATGATTCTTGTCGTGTCAAGTCACTCCGGAGTGCACAGTTAGTCTTTGTATCTTATTTTATCTGTCTGTATTGTTTCCGCTGTGTTTGATATGTTGATATCTTTATGTTATATTGTTATTGTGGGCCTACGGACCTTGTATTAACCCGATATGTTGCCACGTACAGGGGAGATGCCGTCCGTTTTCTTTTCGGCACGGCATACTCTCGGGGTGTGACAATTTTATTGGTATCAGAGCCCTAGGTTGCGAAGTCCATTTCCGGATTTTATTTCGTTCGGACATCGAGTTTTGCTTTACTCGATTTTGATTTTGTGAGTTCTGGGATCTGGCTGTTGCGAACATCTCCGAGCTACAAGGATTAAGGTATGTTAACTGTTATTACATATCCTTCTGTTGGCTATGCATTTAGTTGCTTATAACAATGCATGACTTGTAGTATGTTAGTCACTATTCGTAACCATCGTGAGTTGACCACGGGAACGACATGTGGAGGTTATTAGATATGTACCTGCTGTCGAAAAGTTGAATTACCTTTGAGAGCCGACTGATACCGAGTCGGATAGCAGGGGTTAGAAGTCACATCTCTTATGGAGATCAAGGATTACGGTTCTAAGATTTTCACTAATTATGGTAGTCAGATCATTACCTATGGGGTAATGGACTAAGCGAGTATACTATTACTGATTCAGATAGTAGAAAATTAGTATATGATATTCATGGGGATTTTGATCCCCGGACGGGTCGTTCTAGGTTGTATAACATTGAGGGTACTTTTGAGTACTTAACTCGTGTTATACAGAGGAAGCTAAGTTAGCTGCATACCATTATCCGAATTTAGCCGGTACTTGGTGTAAGATATAGGAAATAACCTACGGGAAATAACGTATCACTTAGTCACGATTCGCTGATGTTGTGAGATAGTATTTTCTCACGTCATCTTCTTTGACTCATTATCAGGGAATTCTTGGGCATCGAGTAGGGTGATCGTTTGGTTACGAAGGTACCATGCAGAGTCGCTAGACTTGCGAGGGTTACGACCACCTAATAACTCGAGAATGTGATCGATATGTCTTAAGCCACCTACGGTTTATCGGTTGACATCTTGATCAGGATGTTTGGATCTCCTACCAGATTCTACCGGAAGTGCATGAAGTCATGTGTATAGAAATGACTCCGTAGCAAGTGTTTTAAGAGTTGGAGATTTGATAAGCATATATTGTAAGTCAAATTATTGGAATTAGAAGTCTCCGAATGTTGGATAAAAGGAGCAAGATTAAAGTCATGAGTCATGAGCGACTATTGGAGAGTTTTTCGATCATAGAAGACCGATTGCATATTGTGTGACTTCTCATGTTTATCAGAACTTCGGAGGAAAGACTCGAAAGGAGATTATGTGTGTGTGCTGAAGGGTTACGAGACACAGAGCAGTTATCCGATGGACCATTGTATCTGTTTCTACTATAAGCAGCCGGTATCTACGAGGAGAGTATGTACTTTGAAGACTCAGTGGAAGACTATGGATGATGCTTTCGAGCGGACGATCCACAACCTCAAAAGCTGAGATCATTACAGAAGATTGGGTTATCACATCAACAGCGATTTACTACCTCAGATATAGTTGGAGCTCTTTGATACTTTCATCCGGAAGAAGTAAGTTACTCGATGCTCGTCGAAGACATCTCGAAGACTCAGCGTTGGACAACAACGGTTACTTATCCGGATGCCAATTGTTACCTTCCCAGGCGGGATTATGATTTGTTCAGAGGAGAGAGATTTTACGACGATAGTCGTATCTATGTAGTATTCTCCAGTTGCAGCTATACCTTTCACAGAGATGGAGCGTGCTATGATGTTTACAGTTCTTCAGTATTATGCAGTCGGATGTGTATCTTTTGTCAGTACAATAGTGTTTACCATCTCCATTGCAGTTGTTTCAGTTGTACCTCTGTTCCAGCAGTTGATTTCAGTTCCTCCATGATAGTCTTTGCATCTACATGAGCTCACCATCGAAATGTATGTTGGACAAGTTTACATGATTACTCGAGAAGAAGTATAGAAGACCAAGGATAGGTTCTTGAGGTATTACTTTAGGTTATACTATTTGGATATATCGAGAGATCGTAGTTTCTGTATCTTTGTCTAGAACATTCTTGGATAGGGTTCGAAGGGTTCCTATCTACTGGTGGTTGGTGATTTTCTCTACCGTTTGGTGAGATGTTGATCAACAACCAAGAAGGCAAGGGATACCCTTAGCCTTTGCTAGACATACCTCCACTATAGACATATCCTTACGGATAGTTGGATTGTTGGAGCGTTGGTATACTAGGACTCTCGGATGTACGTATAATCTGAGAGTATTCGGATATAGTTTCGGATGAACTCCCGGGCTTGCCACTGCATGGGCAAGTAGGAATATGCAATTGGAGGGTGATTTCGGAAATAGTTCCGATATTGAGACCTCATACCGGGAGATGATTTTACGGGTATCAGTGTTGCTAAACACTATGGGAGATTTATTTGGCTTGAGATTTCTCTTGAGAGTATCCAGAACTCTTTATTAAAAGAGAGATGAACATTTGGGTTATATATCGATTATCGATGATTGGAATGCATTAGTTGAGAATGAGTATCCTTCGTTAGGGATAGATGATTTGTTTAGATCATCTAAATGACACCTGTGTATATCCTAGGGTTGGTCTACGACTGGAGGTTTGATATTGTAGTGACTTAGTGTCATACAATTATCATTGTCAGTGTGATGATTGAGCTATCATTAGCATAGAGTAAAAGGATGCAGGTGTATAGAGCTGATTGATAATGTTGTTAGACTTATCGATGATTTAGTCGTTCATGGATTTGAGGAATCAAGTACTCTTGAAGTATTTGGGATCGATTGTCATCATATCTATGGATGATATATTTTTGGGATATATTCACGATTTTAAGGGAAGTTATGTTTCCCTAGATTGATTTGGTGTTTACCAGAGATGAGAATAGGATGTTTTAGCGATACTATATCGCCGACTTATTGGACCAAGATACTATACCGCTGATTTGTTGGACCAAGAAGGTGATGGAAATCACCTGGTCGGAAGTTAGGGGAGCTAGGTTTCAAGGCCTAGAAGGTGACTGACTTTTGTGTCAGTGTTAGTTAATCCGTCCGATATGGATGGAAGGGTATTGTACATAGATGCAATATTTCAGGGATTAGGAGCGATCCCGATGCAGTTGAATGGGACGTGTATTATGTGTATGCTGGTTGAGAAACCAGCGAGATTAGTCATTATAGTCATCCAGTTACTTTCAGTTCTGGGTGATATAATGAATTTTGGAATAGTAGATTGGTTTCTCTTGTGAGAATAGTTCTCCGTCTCTGAGAAGGATAGTGGTTCCGAGAGTTGCATTCGTTTTAGGAAGAGTTGTTTCAGGAGACTCTTCATTCGAGAGTAATAATTTATTCGGAGTGTATCCGAAAATAGTGAATATTGGGACGTTCCTGTTGGTGGAACGAGATATGGGATATGGTTGATCTCGTAATTTGAGGTTGGGTATGCCAACAAGCAAAGGTGGAATATTGTGATCGGTAGGGTTACGTACCGTGATGAAGTGGGAGCCTAGTACGTTAGATTGTGTTGGAAGATTATCTAGAATTTGGAAAGGACTTGATCGGATGTGGGTAGTCGATGATCGATTAGCTAGGTCCGCTCATTTTCTTCCAAGCCGTAAGATGGACTCCGTTGGATCGCTTGATGGAATTATATCCATGGAGTAACCTTGAGTATCATTTCTGATAGTGATTCATGATTCACCTTACGATTCTGGCAAAGTTTCCCATCGGTTATAAGTATAAAGCTCCACTTTGGTACAGTTATTGACCTATTAATAGGTTGATTGAGAGCATATATAAGAGCTGAAATGTAATATTCGAGCTTAGTACCCCACTTAGTATTTGATGTGTGTGACTTTCTCCGAATATTTGAGATGGTTATTGTGACATCTTGTACTCGTACATGAGTCAGAAATTTGGGGACCAAATTTTTATAAGTGGGGGAGAATGTAAAATATGGAATTTTTTTTTATTATATGGATTAACCCTTTAATTAATTGGGTTTAATTAGTGGATTAAATTGGGCTCAATAAGTGGATTAATTGGGTTAGAATCCGAATTGGGCTTGTGCTGGTATTAGTTTATTGGGCTGAGCCCATTGGGCTGAATTCTTTGGGTTTAATGGAATTTGGCAGAACCGGTTGGGGTTTGAACTGGTTCGATCGAATTAAATGTCGGAAAAACTCGATCAACTGCATCTTCACATCGCGATTTCCTATTTTTCCCTGATTCCACGCCGCAATCCCAACTTTCTTCTCTTCTTCCCCGCGCCGCCACGCTCGAGCTCGCCCCCTCGCCGGCCGCCGAGAGGGAGGTCTGACTGGAGGGAGGGTCGCCGGTCGAGGCCGACAGGTTGAGAACTCTCATCGGTGGCTAAGGATCGGCAGGAGGTTCAAATTGCCGAATTTGGGAGCCGCCATGCCGATTGTCACCGGAGGGGATCTCCGATTTCGGGTTCCCGAGTTCGATTCCGGTGGAGAGTCCTCGCTTGGAGATAGGGATCGACAGTAGTTTTACGCTATTGGATAAGGAGCTGTCGTCGACTCTCTTCGATGGCAACGAGGGGAGCTCGGATCGGCGCCATTGATGTCATAGTTAAGCATCATTGGTATCCCTACTTCTCTCTAGCTTAGTTCTTTATGCTTGCTTCGGTTGATTGGATTATTGCTCCTCTGTTTGTGATCGTCGCAGCGACCAGATGCAATTGGGAGTAGTTTGTTGATCGGGCAATTTGCTTTATCACTGATTGGTTAGATCCATGTTGTGGTCAGGTTGGTTGTCTTCGTTTTCTTTGATCACGAGCTGCTGCTATTTTGGATTCCGATGACAGTCATTTTCACACCATCAGATCAAATGAGGGAGGAGCTCAGTTTCACCTTCTGCTGACCTTGATGTGCAAGTGGCGTATAGCCGATGGATCCACAGCAAGAGCGAAGGGAAACACAAATTCGACATAGTCCATTTGGGGGTGGAGGTATGTGAAGGCACCAATAAATTCCTTATGATTTAATTATTAGATGTCTGATATTGTGAATTTGGTGGTTGTCTTCAGTTCATTTGGATTGAGCAAGTTAGATTCGTTGGAGGGAATCAAGAAGTTGTGGTTGATTGCAGTGGGTAAAGGTAAGCCCTGAATTGTATGTTATACATTGGATGTGTGATTAGAGTAATTAACTCTTGAAAGAGAATGCACAATTGTGTTGCTGGAATTATTGATCAGTGCGTAAATCATGAGTAGATTTTGGTTAATGTCATGGGATTTACTTGCAGTTAATAGTTGGGCAGATCAGATTCCACCAAATGGATTAAGAGGCTATTGGTGATCGAAGCGGAGATTAGTTTCAGGACTTTGATTAGTGATGGATGCTCGTACGTGTGGACAGTCATCATGTCAGGTGGGTAATATCTACCTGGTTTGGTAGTTTTGATCAAATTCTAGTGCATGATCTTGGATTTATGTTTATACCTGTTTACCTTAAATCCACTCATATTTAATCATATGCTTGTACTGCCTTGACCTTTGAGATATATACTCTGGTACTTCATTGATTATCTAGCTCAGATAGGAACTATAAACCCTATTATGTATTAGCTGATGGATGTTCAGTAAGTATAGGTGGTTAGGGTTATCTTTGTGACCTCAGATTGGGTTACTGTGTTACATCACTAGGGTTAGGTGATGAATTGGGTTATGAAGTCGATCGTTGTATCGTACACATATTAGTTGTGCATCTATGGAGGATTTAGTTGTTTGTGCATAGATAAATGTGTGTGGTTGTCAGTATGTGGTTACGGACTAGAGGTCCTAGCATGATTATATATCCATTATGGATCGTATATCTGTGTATGGTTATATGGATGGTCGATAGTATCTCGCTACTGACTAGAGGTCTTAGCGTGGTTGACTGTCAGATGAGTATGACTCTTTGTACGATAGAGAGAGTCTTGTGGATTGTAGTCCTTGCATAGTTTGACTTTTGGTTGACCAGGACTTCCCGTGAGATAGGGAGTGTTGCGAGGATACTGTTAGGGATCATTGGAATGGCTAGAGGGGGGGGGTGAATAGCGTCAATGGAATTCTTTCGCGTTCGTGTCTACAATTTCGTTAGCGCAGCGGAATATAGATATAATACTATAACGAAATGGACAAGCACACACAAAGACACGAAGATTTAACGTGGTTCCGAATCGCACGGTTCCTACTCCAGGGATCGGGTTCGTACGAACCCTAGCGATGCCAATCACACACCACTATAATAATAACTCCTTCTCGGAACAATCCGGAGGCGGAGAAACCTCGTGCAATTAATCTTACAACAATAAGATACTAATACAAGCAATTACAATAATGAAATACAATGCAAGTAAAAGAAACTACTTTACAATTGCCTTTGGATTGCTTGCTTGTTGATCACTAGAATCGTGGTTGAAGACCCTAATTTGCAACAGCAAATCGCCTCAAGACGTCCAATAAATTGATTAGTTTTTCCTCCATCACGAGCTCCATATATAGCTTCAACCTGTGTTGGAAAAAGTCGATCAGTCGACTGATCGGGACCATCAGTCGACTGATGCCACTGTTGTCGTGAGACAACGGCTAGATCCACGCTGGATAAGTCCAACGGAACCTTCATCGATCGGTGATTGTGACCATCGATCGGCCGGATGGAGTCCTCACTCGACGATCGAGTCTCGACTCCATTCTGGCCGATTTCTCGAGCACCCGATCGGTGATCACGATCGATCATTGCTGAGCTCATCACGATCGGCCGCCACCTGCGGTGCTGCTACATAACCCGCAAATCAAACCCTAGTTGACTCGGTCCGATCGGCCGCACATGGCACCGATTGGCTTGATCGCACACCTCAAACATGAGGTTTTAACCCAAGTATGGTTCCCTCATACTTGCTAGACCACCCTTAGCCTAGACCTAAGCCTTCTAGCCACCTCCATCAGCCTCACGCCTCTCGGATCCCTCCAAGTCATCCATGACTTGTTCATCCATCGCGCTAGCCTTCAGGTGCTTCCATCGGCTATGTCATGCTAACGGTGTCTACACCGCCAAGGCACTTTGGACTTACACCGCCAAGACTCCGCTTGGACTTTACGTCGCCAACCATTGGACTTATGCTGCCAAGACTCCCGCTTGGACTTTACGCCGCCAATATCAAACCCTTGGACTTCTCAAATGCCAAGACTCAAGCTTGGACTTTCCCTTGCCAACCCATGTTGGACTTTCCATGCCAAGACCATGCTTGGACTTTCCTTGCCAACCCATGTTGGACTTTTCATGCCAAGACCATGCTTGGACTTTCCTTGCCAACCCATGTTGGACTTTACATTGCCAAGACCCTTTCTTGGACTTTTCCCAATGCCAAGTGTCCCACTTGGACTTTCCATGCCAAGTACTCAAGACTTGGACTTTACCAAATGACAATTACATTGTCATATGTTTTTGTCGAAACATCAAAACATCACTCGAGTCAAACTCGAGTCCTGGTCAATCGTGACCTGGGCCGATTGCACCAACAATCTCCCCCTTTTTGATGTTTGACAAAAACCAAACAAATTATTGAGTTAGAACACTAACTCAAATCCCTTACCAATTATCCCAAATTGGTAAATACTCTCCAAATGTTCTCCCCCAAACATTCTCCCCCTTTTTGACTAACATCAAAAAGGTTTTCTCCCCAAGAGGGTCAATGTCTCATGAGATCTTACAATCTTGGTCCAAAAATACTTAGGATGCCTACCATCTTCCTAGTGATAAGTCCAATATCACTCAAGAGAGACAATCCCATTTACTCTCCCAATTTCCAAATTGGGTCTCTCAAAAGTCCCATCAATTTCCCAATTGATGTCATATTCTCCCAATAACTTCTCCTCTTCAAGGAGAAAAAACACATCCATCATCCCAAGATGGATACCTCCCCCTAAAGGCTTGCTCCCCCTTGACCATTGCACCAACAATGTCCTTGGGCAGTCCCTAAGCCAATAGGAACTCTAAACCATCAAAATTAAGGTTAGAAATTCAATATAGAACTTTCCAACACCTTAAAATTGATACAAACCCTAAATACTTCTCCTAATCCATATCCAATGAATTTTCACCCTTTATAATGCTACCCAAAGCATATCCTAGGGTTAGGAGTGATTAGGGGCCATAACCGTAGCTGAAATCGGGTTAAACAACTTTGGTAACCACAAATCAGCTATCGATCGACTCATCGGATACGGTCGTGATGTGTCCATCGATCGGACCGCGAGGCACGATCGAGTAATCTGTATTGATCGAGTCAACGTTGCCCATCGGTCATTGCCTTTATGGCGGATCGTGATAATCGAAAGCTGATTTTGAAATCAGACTCAACTTTTGAAGATTCATAAGTAATTCTATGTAAATAAAAAAATCACGAAACTTGATACGTATATTACTTATCACACATACAATCAGTGAAAAATTTTGGAAAAATATTTTTACCATTGAAATAGGAGATTGGTACAAAGATCAAAATTATTAAAAACTTTAAAGTTTTTGATCCACTTTGTATCAACTTCTACAATGATGATGGCTATCAAAAGATAGATTTCACCAAGGTTTTCTAAATTGAT
Source organism: Wurfbainia villosa (assembly GCA_025175895.1). Classification (NCBI taxonomy): domain Eukaryota; kingdom Viridiplantae; phylum Streptophyta; class Magnoliopsida; order Zingiberales; family Zingiberaceae; genus Wurfbainia; species Wurfbainia villosa. Next base: position 43,248,701 of record CM046006.1, read on the forward strand.
TTTAAAATGTGTTTGAAAGCCTATTTTGAACCATAATTTATTGGCTAGATAACATAGCTTGTATATTAGCTTTCCTTATGATTCTTGGTGGTAATTAGAATAAGTTTGAGTTCATCTATATTATCTTGTATATTAGCTTTCCTAACTTATTATCCTAGCATCTCACATGTATCTAGGATGTATAAATACACATACATGTCAATGTGATGTGAGATGTGGGTTTGGGTTCACTTTATCTATGGTTTCATGCATTTCCTAGGCAACCCTACTTGATTCCCTTATAAATGGGACTTCAAGTCATGCCATAGTCCTTAAATCAATTTCAACCAATTGCCTTAAATGCATGAATGATTATGGCATTAGAAATGATATAAATAAGCATATGCTCATAATCATGATGTCATGGAATAAGATGAAATTTAAGAACACATGACATCTAAAATAATCCTAAGCAATAACATGACATGGTATATGATAGGATGCAATTTCATGTCATGATATATCAACTTTCATAAGCAATACAATCGTACAAGTACTCATCCAAACACACAAGATTTTCATAAACAAAAATTTCATTTAACTTAAAAGTTTTAGTCTTTTACATTCAAAATCGAGATTGGCTATGCTCAATCTCACTACAGAAACTGACAACAAAAGAAAATCTAACATCCTAAATATCTAATCGTCTGCAGGAGGTGGCGGTGGAGGAGGCTGCTGACTCAGGGTCCAGGCACGCATCATCTCTAACATATCGAGCTGACGCTCCTCCATCCTATCAAGACGCGTGCCAGGGATGCCCGGCTCGCCTAATATCTCTCGGCTCGAGCTCAATCGATCGGGATAGTCGATCATGGACTCACCGCCACGACGATCATCCACGATGGCCGCCATGCATCTGCAGACATCCGATCGTCCTCATCAGGTCTACATCCTCGTAGTCCTCTCTTGCGCATCTCTCGTGTGGAGGATGCTCTCTGCGTGCTGGTGGTGCTCGTGGCGCCAACTCCATCCATCTCGATCATCAGTAGCTTTCGTAGCTAAAAGTTCTGGATATCGAGCGATCGTACACCTCCGATAGCGCTCTCAGAGAACCCCTGTGGATGTTGACGCCTACGGACTCTAACCATGCGGTAATGATATGACCAAAAGGCATATGCACTTTCCCTTGTACAGGGGAAATGAAATGCATAATGCAGTGGAACATGTTTAATGCAAAGTTAATATCTAACCTATGACGCATGGCATATAGTAGAAAGAGATGGGGAGGCCGAATCTTGGCCAGACCCCGAGTGACAATGGGAAGAAAACACCCAACAATGACCTTGTAAAGGACATTGTCATCAGTGCATAACTTCGATGATAGGAAATAAGTTTTGGGTCGGTGGACGAGGATAACCAAAAATGTGCTCATGCATGGACTCCATAGAGATATGGGCAAAGGGCTCTGGTAAAGGGAAATCCATGGTAGGGTAACAGATAAAAGTGTCATCTGAGGGCTTACACTCAAGAAACTCCTGCAGTATCGTAGGAGTGAACTCTAACTCGCGTTTTGCAATGCGAGTAGTGTAAGTAGGTCCGTCATCCACTTTCTTTAGGTTTTGATAAAATTCCTTAAGAAGGTTGTCGTTAATAGGAGGAAGTGCATAGGGACTTTCATGAGACTATAGTATGAAATTAACTCCATGACATCACTACAATGACATGAAAAATCCCCCATGTACCTAACCAACATTGGTTGGTACAATCGAGATTCACCCTCGTGTGGATCATTCCTCTGAGCTCCTATTATGAATGAAATGTATGATATGACATGCAAGGGCAATAATACATGATTAGATAAACCTAAATTATAACAGAAATGAAAATTAGGGCTTGGGTAAAAAATTGTTACTTAGGCGCCATTTGAAGGTGTGGCCGGAGAGAAAACTCAGATGTTGCTGGGAGGTCACCGGAAAACTCGCTTGAGAACTCAGACGCTGGAACCCTAATCGGAACAAAGAAAAATACACCCTAAAACATGTGAACTAGGGCTCGAAACAAGTGAAAAAATGGAAGAGGAGAGGGTTATCTATCAAACCTAACACTTTGGGCGGTGTGCGTAAAGACTTAGTCGGAGAAGAGCGTCGGAGAGGAGAAGAAAGAAAACTGAAGTCGCCGCTGGAAGCGAACGATCAACCTTGAAGCGGTTCGGCGATGTATATGACTTATCGATGCGACGATCGATTACCTATGAGACACCACATATGATCGCGGAACCCCCGGGTTTACCGAGACACCGATAATGATTCGACTATGACTCGATAATGAATCGAGAATCAGGATTCCGATACGGCAGACGAAGCAGTGGCTTGAAGCCATGAAGTCGAAAATGGATTCCATGTATGAAAACCAAGTTTGGAACTTGGTTGACCCACCTGAAGGCATAAAGCCTATAGGGTGCAAGTGGGTTTTCAAGAATAAAACCGACATGGATGGTAATGTGATTACCTATAAGGCTAGATTGGTGGCGAAAGGATATCATCAAAAGCAAGGTGTTGATTATGACGAAACCTATTCGCCTATTGCTATGCTTAAATCCATTCAGATGCTCATGGCCATAGCGGCTCATTATGATTATGAGATATGGCAGATGGATGTGAAAACAACTTTCCTTAATGGAAACTTACTCGAGGATGTGTATATGATACAACCTGAGGGTTTCACATCGGTTGATAAAACCAAGGTATGCAAATTGCGACGGTCTATATATGGATTGAAGCAAGCATCCAGGAGCTGGAATATCCGTTTTGATGAGACAATCAAAAGATTTGATTTCTCACAAAATCCAGACGAACCTTGTGTGTACAAGAAGGTTAGTGGGAGTGCAGTCGTGTTCCTAGTATTGTATGTCGATGACATATTACTTATAGGAAACGATGTTTCAATCTTACAGTCAGTTAAGATTTGGTTGTCCAAGACATTCTCCATGAAAAACCTGGGAGAAGCAACCTACATCCTCGAAATTAAGATCTATAGAGATAGATCGAAACGGTTTCTTGATCTTTCGCAGTCTACATATATAGACTGAGTGCTAAAGAGGTTTAGTATGTCGGAATCCAAGAAAGATTTCCTACCCATCAGGCATGGGATACACCTTTCAAAGTCTATGTGTCCGCACACAGAAGACGAGAGGATTTGCATGAGTAAGATTCCCTATGCATCCGCAATAGGATCTATCATGTATGTTATGTTATGTACGAGGCCCGATGTATCGTATGCTCTGAGTGTCACGAGTAGATACCAGTCTGATCCAGGAATGGATCATTGGGCGGCTGTTAAGACAATCCTTAAGTACTTGAGAAGAACTAAGGATGTGTTCCTAATATATGGAGAAGGGGACATGGTGATACACGGGTATACGGATGCCAGCTTCCAGACAGACAAGGATGATTCCGGGTCTCAGTCTGGATACGTGTTCACCTTGAATGGGGACGCAGTGAGTTGGAAAAGTTCCAAACAAGACAGCATCAGAGCGATTCTACCACGAGGCGAGAATACATTGTAGCAAAGGCGGTTTGGATCAAGAAGTTCATTTATGAACTTGGTATGGTTCCAGCCATTGTTGAAGCAATACCGGTCTACTGCCACAACAATGGAGCAATTGCACAGGCTAAAGAGCCAAGGTCTCATCAACGATCCAAACATGTGCTTCGCCGCTATCATCTGATCAGAGAGATCATTAGTAGGAAGGAAATACAAATCGAGAAAATCCCCATTGAAAGGAACTTAGCGGATCCTTTGACTAAGGCATTACCTCAAAGTAAGTTTGAGGGTCATGTTAGAGCCTATGTTATTGGATACCATAGCGATTGACATTAGGCCAAGTGAGAGTTTGTTAGTAATATGTGAGAGATATCGCCTTATGTTAGAACCATTTATATGATAAATGAAGATTCACTATTTGAGTATACATGTTCTCATGTATTTGATTAGATCTTAAACTCATTTACTGAATGTCCACGATACGATTCACAGCATGAGAGAATTTGTGATTGGATCACAACTAGTGAGTATCTCTACATGTGTAATTGTGATATATTGAAATTATCCCTAGTCGATGAATTGATGGATTCGGACACCATCAAATCTGTCGAGACTAGCACGAGGTATACTCCTTGGTGTATCCAAGCAGCTGATTCTCACTGGATGGAGACATTGTGATGTCCGGAGTTAATCGTGGATGCTAGTTATGATAACTAGTTCATTGGAGTGACCAGCCGTAAGACTTCATATGGTTCTCTGCATATATAGATATCTCAATGAAGTTCTTACTGCAGCTTAATTGCGATGTTCCTTTGACTTGCGGTATTCAAGTCATCTTGGTCATGAAGACTTATGCTTTGACATCTTAAGCAAGCATCTCCAAGGAGATGTGGACCCGGGATGATTGGGTATAAGTCGAAGTGATCGAAGGTGTTTGAATAGCCTATAAAGGATTCACCACTCCTTGCGAAGAGATGTATACCCATGGCCTCTCGTTGGATTGTTACTAAAGTCTTTGGCCAAAGCCTTACATGTTTAGAGTAAGGTACTCTTGGATACATGTGAAGTAACTAGAATCCGTAGGATGAGGAAATGATACTTGGGCTAGGTGTGACGTAGTCAGCCTAGTGGGGACTGACACTATAGACCATGTCCTGAACATAGTGGGTATAAGATGAGTGAAGGGAATGGGGCACGATTCATTCGAGCTGCTGAAGGGTTTCAGAAATAGTTCTGGATCAACCGTTGATCTTTTCGGTTAATTGAGAATCATGATGTACTACTAGGTGCCACTCATGATCGTTTTATAATTAATGGTTAATTATAGACGGCCAACATAAATCGAGAACCTATTTGGTCACACACACAACGAGCGTAATCCGAAGAATTTAAAATGAGCTTGAGAATGAGATTCTCATATCGAGAGAAACTAGGTTTGGTTGGACCAAACAAGGAGCGAGCATGAATCATTTCAGTCACAATGGAAGCGTGGATGGGCTGTGTCTTATGAAGACATGATGGATGAACCAAATTGGTTTGGTTCTAATCCAATGGTGGAGAATAAACCAAAGGGGTTTGGTTTGTTTTAAACGAATGAACCAAAATTGGTTCGGTTCATTTTAACTTAAAATAGACCAAATCGGTTTGGTTTATTTTAACTTAAATTAATGGAGCGGGTTAATGGGTTTTGGTTATGAACTAATAACCATTAGGAGAATTTGTTCTCTATAAAATAGGGCTTAAGGGTTTTGTGAAAACCTAATCCAAGCAAATCCAAGTTGCTGCCCCCTCTCTTTTCTCCTCTTGTGGTTGGCGCCCATACCCTAGCCGCCGCCCACCCTTGTGCCACCGTCCAAGTTCCTTGCCGGCATCCAAGATTCAGCCGGCGATCCTCCGGCGACCCTCTGTTGATCTTCCTTGGCTCCGGCGACAAGGTGAGCATCTAGCTTCCTTATTTGGCTGGCGCTATTCCTCCACCAAAGCTGTCCAGTTTTTTGGACAGCTTGTTTATTTCGTGTCGGAGCATCGTTTGGACGATGTTTGGAGCTCCGACAGTGGATACTTTGCCGGGGATTCAATCTCCGGTAAGCCTCATAGGTGGAGGATGAAGGATTCGTCAAACGGTTGGCGAATACCTCTCCGGAGAAGCAAGTTTTTGAGGACTCATTTTGAATCCGAATTTTGATTCGGATTGTGATCTTCTCTCAGTCACATCGTCTTCGACACGAGGCTAGTGACTCGTACGAAGACGGGGCTCGTGACTTTGTGAAGTCATCCCGAAGATACTCGACGTGGATACGGATACAGGCGATTCTAGCGAGGATCGCTCCGGTTGATGCCTTTCCCGCTACACGTGATACGTCAGGTATACGTAGAATAAATTTCCTTTTATTGCAAAATTTAAAACTACGATTATGTCTACACATATTGTACTATGCATACGTGTGGTGTGTGTGTTGTAATAAATTAGATTTATTAGTTTTATTTCTTCCACTGTGCACATGTTTACGAAACATTTTCGAATACAGACTTGCCACGGTGCCGGAAACCCAACAGACCTCATACTTGCTAGACCACCCTTAGCCTAGACCTATGCCTTCTAGCCACCTCCATCAGCCTCACGCCTATCAGATCCCTCTAAGTCATCCATGACTTGTTCATTCATACGCTAGCCATCAGATGCTTCAATCGGCTATTATCATGCTAAGCTGGTCTACACAGCCAAGTCACATTTGGACTTCTGCTGCCAAGACACACTCTTGGACTTTACTCCGTCAAACATTGGACTTATGCTGCCAAGACTCCACCCTTGGACTTTACGCTGCCAATATTAACCCTTGGACTTCCCAAATGCCAAGTACCCATGACTTGAACTTTTACCGCCAAGACTACTAAATTGGACTTACGTGGCCAAGACTACACCCTTGGACTTTTCATTTGTCAAGTACCCATGACTTGGACTTTCACCACCAAGACTGTACACTTGGACTTGCGTGACCAAGACTACACCCTTGGACTTTCCATGCTAACTCCATGTTGGACTTTCCAAATGCTAAGACACATGCTTAGACTTTCCATTGCCAAGTACCCAAGACTTGAACTTTACAATTACCAAGACCCATGCTTGGACTTTCCATGCAAAGTGTCCAACTTGGACTTCTCCATCATATGGTCAACCCCATGTCAACCATATAGTCAACCCATTGTCAAAAAATGGTCAACTCATCATCAAACATCAAAAAACTACTTGAGTCATACTTGAGTCTGGTCAATCATTACCTAGGCCGATTACACCAACAAAAATTTCTTGGGTATTCTTACCTTAATTATGGGATAATTATGGTAAGATTGGTTTTATTTAAGCCTTCTAAGTGCCCTAATCAAGAGATTTATAAATAGATATCTTGATAATTTTTGAAGACAATCTAAGTTTTCTTTCTTTGTAGCCGTATTTTCCTTCTTTGTCATTCTCTCGTCTCCACTGGTTGGCTAGCACCAATCGGAGATGGAGACTTGCTGCTCGTGGAGTTGTGTTAGGTGATCCCGTTGTGGATACCGATAGTGGCAAGGTTTGTGAGCCTTGCTCATGGTTTCGACATATTCAATAAGAATCTCAGAGGTATAACTTCTCTTCTCCTCTCTTTACATGTGATTATGTTGAAGCAAGAAATCCTGACCCCTAGTGAATGTTTGGGAGGAAATAAAAATTATTTTATTTTCATTATTCCGTTGCACAAGATCCTAGGACATCCAACAAGTGGTATCAGAGGCACCTTGTTATTGACATAGATCATATGCATGTAGGAGAATTTTTTAAAGCATGTTTGATGTTTTAAATGTGTGTGTGTTGTTTTTCTATAGGATAGATAAAACTATTCATGATTGTACATGTTGGTGCAATCAGCTCAGGTCATGATTGATCAGACTCGAGTTTGACTCGAGCGATGTTTTGATGTTTGACATTGAAGTTTGACATTGATGTCTGATAATGTTTTGGGGAGATTGTTGGCACAATCGACCCGGGTCATGATTGACCGGACTTGAGTTGGCTCAAGGGGATGTTGATGGTTGACTGGAGTTGATCATGTCATGGAAAGTCCAAGCATGGGTCTTGGCATGGAAAGTCCAACATGAGTTGGCATTTGGAAAGTCCAAGAGTGTAGTCTTGGTCACGTAAGTCCAAGGGTGTAGTCTTGGCGGTGAAAGTCCAAGTCATGGGTACTTGGCTTTTGAGAAGTCCAAGGGTGAAGTCTTGGTAGCATAAGTCCAATGGTTGGCGGCGTAAAGTCCAAACGGAGTCTTGGCAGTGTAAGTCCAATGTGCCTTGGCGGTGTAGACACCATTTGCATGACATAGCCGATGGAAGCACCTGAAGGCTAGCGCATAGATGAACAAGTTATGGATGACTTGGAGGGATCCGATAGGCATGAAGCTGACGGAGGTGGCTAGAAGGCTTAGGTCTAGGCTAAGGATGGTCTAGTAAGTATAGAGGCACCATACTTGGGTTAAAACCTCATGTTTGAGGTTGGCAGTCAACTGGCATTATGGCTGGTTCGACTGTCGTGAGTCGACTAGAGTTCGACTACCGTTTAGGGGCTGAAAAGGCTCTGATAGTCGACTGCTCATTGGAGCAGTCGACTGACGGACTGATCAGTCGGCTGCCATGGATGACAATCGACTGATGGTTCGACCATGAGCATAAAATGCTCCATAATCGACTGGGCAGTCGGCTACGGACGCTAGCAGTCGACTGGAGATGTCATCAGTCGACTGCCAAGAGATCCATTGGAATTTTTCCAGCGTAAATCGAGTCGTTGTCTCATGACAATAGTGTTGGCAGTCGATTGGGGCCTTATGGCAGTCGACTGCCAGGCGGAAATCCAACCTGATGCAGGTTAAAAGGAAGTTGTTCATGGAGATTCCAGTATCGATTCTTTGGGAGCTTTGGTGAGGCAATTTGAAGGTGAATTGTAGGTGCATTTTGGGGTCCTTTAAGCTCATCCAAGCAACCAACAAGTAAGCGCTAAAAAAATCCTAGATTGTAAAGTGCTCTTTACAATTCTTTGTATTTCGCTTGTATTTTCATGTATTGCTTTTGTAATCACTTGTAAGAAGTTTCTCCGCCTCCGACGTGTTGTCGAGAAGGAGTTTGTTGTTTAGTGGTGTTTGTGGCATCGCTAGAGCACTTTAGAGTTCGATCCATGGAGTAGGAACCTTTCGGTTCCGAACCATGTTACATCCTTGCGTACTTGTGTTTGTCTTAGTTTTTGTTATTGTTATTATACATATTCCGCTATGCTAACAAGATTTGTAGATGAACACAGAACGAACTCCATTGAGCAACGAAAATGCGCTATTCACCCCCCTCTAGCGGTCACTGAATCCTAACAATTGGTATCAGAGCTTGGAGCTCTTCTACGGACTAACCGTCGGGAGAAAACCGCTAGAGGAAGAAGATGAAATTTCAAGAGAAACTAGGATGGGACATAAACACACCGCCACCATATGACCAAGAAGATTTCTCGGCATGGAGGGCAAGAATGGAGAACTTCTTGATGATGGACATAGAAGATTGGTTCATCATCATGGAAGGCTTTGAACCTCCTAGAGATAAGAAGGGAAATGTCTTGAAGTCGAAGAAGTGGACACAAGAGCAACGTCTCAAGTTCAAAACTGAAGCCAAGGTAACAAACTTTTAGAAGATTTGATACCTACTGATGTTTTGTCTAGGCTAGGTGAATATCTAGATGCCAAGGAGCTATGGGAAAAATTGGCAAAATTCCATGAAGAGCCTCACTCAATTCAAGAAGAAAAGGAAGAGGAGGAAGAGAGCTCATCCTCACAAGCGAGTGAGGATTCGGAAGTTGATAGGGAGTCAACCTCTGAATTGGTGGAACAAGAGGAAGAATTGGAGGAGACCTCCACCTCTAGGATTGATGGGGAAGAGATTAGGGCATCCTCAACACCGGAACAACAAGAAGAACCATCCACATCCGGTCAAGATGAAGAAGCTCAAACTCTGACACCTACCACCACCCTAAGTAACTCAAACATATCAATTCATAATAAAATGTATATAATATGTTTTGAGTGTAGGGAATGTGGGCATTACAAGAGTAAGTGCCCATAGAGGGTCAAGAAGACTCCATGACACCTAAAAGTTAAGAGAAGTCAAAGGAAGTCGGAGCCCCAACAATTAAAAGCAAGGAGCAAGTGGTGTGCTTCAAGTGTCACCAAAAGAAGCATTATAGGAGTCAATGACCTATGGGGAAGAAGAAGGGGCAAGAAGGAGCAACACATGTAGGGGGAGTCTCTAAGACAATCCATAAGGTAAAATTAAATAATGCTACTTCTTTAGTTATAAGGCAAAGGCATGCTAGGAATTTCAATTCACTTGCTATTACTCATGAAAAGCATGCTAGGAATAACAAATATTTTTGCCTAGGAGCTAAGAATATTCACTTTGAAAATAAGGAGAAATTTGGGACTAATATCCCTAGAAAAACCTTACTTAGGGAATCTATTAGAAAAATTGAAGACCATCTAGGTTTTAATCCCAAATGGACTAGGCATATGCCTAAAAAGAACAATACCCAAAGATTAAATCAAAATTCTAAAATTGGGCAATTAGAGTTGGAAAATCAAGCCTTGAGATCAAGGCTTGAGAAACTTGAAAATACCCTTGCAAAAATGACAAATCAAATACAAAGGTCAAATAGTCAAACTCTAGGGTCTAGAAGTCAAAGTCAACACCTAGGGCCTAAGAGACAAAAGTCAACCAAGGGCAAGAAAGGTTTGGGTCACAAACCTAAGCCTAAGGTGACTTATCATAGTGTTCCATTTGATTATGGAAACCAAACTAAGTCTAGAAAAACCAAGGTTACTAGGGAAGTCATCCCTAAGGGTAACCAAGGAATGTGCCTAGTGGCTAGGGTTTCGAAGAAACCTAGGGAGGCCAATAAGAAGGTTACAAGGGGAGTTACCCCTAGAGTTAACAATGGCAAGACCCAAATGACCAAGGCTAACAAGCCTAGAAGGGTCATTAGGAAGGTATCTAGGGAGGTTATCCCTAAAGAATACCTAGTAAACTCTAGGAGCTCAAATAGGTTTTGGGTTCCTAAGAGCGTAATCGATTCACGCTAGATGGGTTTAGGTGTGCCAACTTTAAATGGGTGGGTAGTTAACCTAACCATGGTGAAGATGACACTTTAGGTCATTTCCAAGGTTATGGGTATCTTGGAAATAAGTTTGATCTTATGATCCTAAAAGATTTTAGGATGTGCCAATACATTTTTGGGATTATGAAAAAAAATCAATTAAATTGGCAAATTTTAGGTTTAGAGGTTATAGTGTGCCATTTTGGGTTTTTGGCACACTTGGGAGAAAAGTGATAATATGGCAAAATATACTTAATTATATCAAATGGCAATTAATACTAAGTTTTAGGTATAATTATACTTATACATTTTATGTGCCATGCTTTGTTTGTCATATAACATGCCATGATATCATATTTATTTTTAATCATTTAATATGTCATGATCATGTTTAGGATTAAGGTTTAATGTCATGTCTTTTTAGATTATATCATGTGCCATGACATCATGATCATTGGTCATGCTTAATTTTGTTATCATTTATGCCATGATCATTCATGCATTTAAATTTGATTAAAATTGATTTAAGGACTATGACATGACTTGAAGTCCCATTTATAAGGGAATCAAATAGGGTTGCCTTAGGAAAATACATGAAACCCTAGATTAGGATGAACAAAACCCACATCTCACATCACATTGACTTTTGTGTGTTTTATATACCCTAGATATATGTGAGATGATAGGATATGAGTTAAGTTCAAGGTGTATAGTTTTTGCATCTAGATGAACTTAAACTCATCTTATTATATTTGTGGATCATTGGGAAAGCTTGTGTACAAGTCATGTACATTAAGCCCAAGGAATATGATCCAATATAGGTTTTCAAAATCATTTTAAAATCCATTTAGAAAACCTTGGTGAAGTCTATCTTTTGATAGCAATCACCATTGATGAAGTTGATACAAAGTGAGCTAAAATATTGAAGTTTTTCTTCACTTTTGAACTTTGTATCAATTTCGATATTTTATGGGTAAAATATTTTTCTAACATTTTTCACCCATTGTATTGCTTATAAGTAATATACTTATGAATTTTCATGATTTTTTGATATACGTAGAATTACTTATACTTTTTCAAATTTTATTTCTGATAACTGAAATTCTGATATTTGATTATCGATCATTAATCTTAGTGGCGGATCGGTGATGGTCTGTGATCATTGACTACTAAATTCGAGAAAAACAAGGTTGTTTAACCCGTTTTCAGCCACGGTAAAGTTCTCTAACCACTCCTAACCCTAGGATATGCTTTGGGAAGCATTATAAAGGGTGAAAATCCATTGGATATGGATTAGGAGAGTTGTTAGGGTGATGTATCAAATTTAAGGGGTTGGAAAGTTCAATGTTGAACTTTGAACCTTATTTTTTATGGTCTAGAGTTCTTATTGGCTTAGGAACTTTCCAAGGACATTGTTGGTGTAAAATATGGAATTTTTTTTTTATTATATGGATTAACCCTTTAATTAATTGGGTTTAATTAGTGGATTAAATTGGGCTCAATAAGTGGATTAATTGGGTTAGAATCCGAATTGGGCTTGGGCTGGTATTAGTTTATTGAAATTTGAATCTATTGGGTTTGAGCCCGTTAATTCTTTGGGTTTAATGGAATTTGGCTGAACTAGTTGGGGTTTGAACTGGTTCGATCGAATTAAATGTTGAAAAAACTCGATCAACTAAATCTTCACATCGCGATTTCCTTTTTGATCGCGATTTCCTATTTTTCCCCGATTCCACACCGCGATCCCAACTTTCTTCTCTTCTTCCCTGCGCGCCGCTCGCTGGCTCGCCCTCGTCTCGTGGAGAGAGAGTCGGCCCGGAGGAGAGGTCGTCTCATCGGTGGCTAGGATCGGCGGGAGGTTCAAATTGCGGTTGGGAGCCGCCATGCTGCGATTATCGCGGAGGATCTCGATTTGGGTTCCCGAGTTCGATTCCGGTGGAGAGTCCTCGCTGGGAGCTAGGGATCAACAGTAGTTTTACGCTATTGGATAAGGAGCTGCCGTCGACTCTCTTCGCCGACAACGAGGGGAGCTCGGATCGGCGCCATTGATGTCATAGTTAAGCATCGTTGGTATCCCTACTTCTCTCTAGCTTAGTTCTTTATGCTTGCTTCGGTTGATTGGATTATTGCTCCTCTGTTTGTGATGCGTCGCGACCGGATCGATCGGGAGTAGTTTGTTGATCGGGCAATTTGCTTTATCACTGATTGGTTAGATCCATGTTGTGGTCAGGTTGGTTGTCTTCATTTTCTTTGATCACGAGCTGCTGCTATTTTGGATTCCGATGACAGTCATTTTCACACCATCAGATCAAATGAGGGAGGAGCTCGGTTTCACCTTCTGCTGACCTTGATGTGCAAGTGGCAGCGTTGGTCTTAGCGATGTTTTAGCCGATGGATCCACAATGAAGCGAAGAAACACAAATTCGACACATTCCATTTGGGGTGGAGGTATGTAAACCACCAATAAATTCCTTATGATTTAATTATCGGATATACGATATTGTGAATTTGGTGGTTGTCTTCAGTTCATTTGGATTGAGCAAGTTAGATTCGTTGGAGGGAATCAAGAAGTTATGGTTGATTGCAATGGGTAAAGGTAAGCCCTGAATTGTATGTTTTAAATTGGATGTGTGATTAGAGTAATTAACTCTTGAAAGAGAATGCACAATTGTGTTGCTGGAATTATTGATCAGTGCGTAAATCATGAGTAGATTTTGGTTAATGTCATGGGATTTACTTGCAGTTAATAGTTGGGCAGATCAGATTCCACCAAATGGATTAAGAGGCTATTGGTGATCGAAGCGGAGATTAGTTTCAGGACTTTGATTAGTGATGGATGCTCGTACGTGTGGACAGTCATCATGTCAGGTGGGTAATATCTACCTGGTCTGGTAGTTTTGATCAAATTCTAGTGCATGATCTTGGATTTATGTTTATACCTGTTTACCTTAAATCCACTCTTATTTAATCATATGCTTGTACTGCCTTGACCTTTGAGATATATACTCTGGTACTTCATTGATTATCTAGCTCAGATAGGAACTATAAACCCTATTATGTATTAGCTGATGGATGTTCAGTAGTATAGGTGGTTAGGGTTATCTTTGTGACCTCAGATTGGGTTACTGTGTTACATCACTAGGGTTAGGTGATGAATTGGGTTATGGAGTCGATCGTTGTATCGTACACATATTAGTTGTGCATCTATGGTGGATTTAGTTGTCTATGCATAGACAAATGTGTGTGGTTGTCAGTATGTGGTTACGGACTAGAGGTCCTAGCATGATTATATATCCATTATGGATCGTATATCTGTGTATGGTTATATGGATGGTCGATAGTATCTCACTACTGACTAGAGGTCTTAGCGTGGTTGGTATCGGATGAGTATGACTCTTTGTACGATAGAGAGAGTCTTGTGGATTGTAGTCCTTGCATAGTTTGACTTTTGGTTGACCAGGACTCCCCGTGAGATAGGGAGTGTTGCGAGGATACTCGTGTGGATCTATGCATCATTACATTTGCATGCATGCTGACGACTGGGTCTCCCTTATGGATAAGATGGGTCATCAGTCATCCTGCCTCCCCGGCCACTCGGGGTAGTGGTAGCAGGGTTGAGGGCAGAGCATTGGATGTGCCGCGCTCGGTCACTATGGATGGTGGTAGGGGAGATCGCACCTTTGTCGAGTGGTGTTAGCACTCGCCCACTATAGGCGGTGGTTGTGTGGCGTCTGATTGTCTGTGTGTCGGCGTTTGTCTACTCATGGGTAGGGACGGCTTGCGGCGAGGCTAGGAGTAGTTAGCTTTTTGCGGCTTATCGCTACTCGGTCATACTACCTTCGGTCACTCGAGTGGTGGCGGTAGTCGGGCTAGTTGTCATTTATCGTGCCACCACACTCTGGGAGTCGTGGTTGGGCCAGGGTCCTGAGCATGATATGCATTCTTGATATATATGTATGCATGTATTTGATATATGTTTTACATATACGTGAGAATCTTTGCATTTGATTGAGCTATGATTGTTGCACATGCTTGTTCATCATGATACATGCCATTTGCATTTTATATACTGCTATGTGTTGAGCATGATACATGCGTTGATTCAGACTGTTGTATGCATTTGATTAGCATCATATCATTGTGTGGTACGGACCGAGTTGTTATTACAGGTGATCATATACTGTTCATATGTTGGAGTATTGGTCAGGTATGAGATTGACTTGGTACGTTATATGAGTTATGTTATTGTAAATCTGTTCAGGATGATCTAGCATATGGTATTCTGAGGCCGTCAGTGCGTTGGTACATTACTTCATGTTGATTGATCGTTTAGTATATACATTGAGTATGACTTTCTTGTAGTTACTTGTTATTAGATTTGGATATTGTCTATTGGACTCATGTTGTATACCTGTAGATCTTCACATGTATACTTGTAGATCTATCCTTATATGTTGTTCATGCACTTTCTATATATTACCCCTGAGTTTATACTCACCACCCCTGGACCCTGGGTTTCCTGTCGCCCAGATAACAGGTAGAAGATTCCTTGGACGTTCGGAGCTCCGCCAGCTGATCCCATCTCACACCGGACGAATGGATATGCTTTTCTGTATTGTTGTATTACTATGGATTGTTAGTTTGGGTTTTTACCCTGTATTGTTTCCGTATTTGTGATATACAGATGTGATGTACGTATTTGGTCTTTGATTCGACTTCTGTTATGATTCTTGTCGTGTCAAGTCACTCCGGAGTGCACAGTTAGTCTTTGTATCTTGTTTTATCTGTCTGTATTGTTTCCACTGTGTTTGATATGTTGATATCTTTATGTTATATTGTTATTGTGGGCCTACGAGCCTTGTATTAACCCGATATGTTGCCACGTATAGGGGAGATGCCGTCAGTTTGCTTTTCGGCACGGCATACTCTCGGGGTGTGACAATTTTATTGGTATCAGAGCCCTAGGTTGCGAAGTCCATTTCCGGATTTTATTTCGTTCAGACATCGAGTTTTGCTTTACTCGGTTTTGATTTTGTGAGTTCTGGGATCTGGCTGTTGCGGACATCTCTGAGCTACAAGGATTAAGGTATGTTAACTGTTATTACATATCCTTCTGTTGGCTATGCATTTAGTTGCTTATAATAATGCATGACTTGTAGTATGTTAGTCACTATTCATAACCATCGTGAGTTGACCACGGGAACGACATGTGGAGGTTATTAGATATGTACCTGCTGTCGAAAAGTTGAATTACCTTTGAGAGCCGACTGATACCGAGTCGGATAGCAGGGGTTAGAAGTCACATCTCTTATGGAGATCAAGGATTACGGTTCTAAGATTTTCACTAATTATGGTAGTCAGATCATTACCTATGGGGTAATGGACTAAGTGAGTACACTATTACTGATTCAGATAGTAGAAAATTAGTATATGATATTCATGGGGATTTTGATCCTCGGACGGGTCGTTCTAGGTTGTATAACGTTGAGGGTACTTTTGAGTACTTAACTCGTGTTATACAGAGGAAGCTAAGTTAGCTGCATACCATTATCCGAATTTAGCCGGTACTTGGTGTAAGATATAGGAAATAACCTACGGGAAATAACGTATCACTTAGTCACAGTTCAGTGATGTTGTGAGATAGTATTTTCTCACGTCATCTTCTTTGACTCATTATCAGGGAATTCTTGGGCATCGAGTAGGGTGATCGTTTGGTTACGAAGGTACCATGCAGAGTCGCTAGACTTGTGAGAGTTACGACCACCTAATAACTCGAGAATGTGATCGATATGTCTTAAGCCACCTACGGTTTATCGGTTGACATCTTGATCAGGATGTTTGGATCTCCTACCAGATTCTACCGGAAGTGCATAGACCGAGTCATGTTTATAGAAATGACTCCGTAGCAAGTGTTTTAAGAGTTGGAGATTTGATAAGCATATATTGCAAGTCAAATTATTGGAATTAGAAGTCTCCGAATGTTGGATAAAAGGAGCAAGATTAAAGTCATGAGTCACGAGCGACTATTGGAGAGTTTTTTGATCATAGAAGACCGATTGCATATTGTCAGCAGCTTCTCATGTTTATCAGTGAACTCAGAGGAAAGTCTCCGAAAGGAGATTATGTGTGTCGGTCAGATTCTGACGAGAGACACGAGCAGTTATCCGATGGACCATTGTATCTGTTTCTACTATAAGCAGTCGATATCTACGAGGAGAGTATGTACTTTGAAGACTCAGTGGAAGACTATGGATGATGCTTTCGAGCGGACGATCCACAACCTCGAAAGCTGAGATCATTACAGAAGATTGAGTTATCACATCAGCAGCGATTTACTACCTCAGATATAGTTGGAGCTCTTTGATACTTTCATCCGGAAGAAGTAAGTTACTCGTGATGTGAAGACATCTCGAAGAAGACTCGAGCGTTGGACAACAACGGTTACTTATCCAGATGCCAGCAATTGTTACCTTCCCAGGCGGGATTATGATTTGTTCAGAGGAGAGAGATTTTACGACGATAGTCGTATCTATGCAGTATTCTCCAGTTGTAGCTATACCTTTCACAGAGATGGAGCGTGCTATGATGTTTACAGTTCTTCAGTATTATGCAGTCGGATGTGTATCTTTTGCTAGTACAACAGTGTTTACCATCTCCATTGCAGTTGTTTCAGTTGTACCTCTGTTCCAGCAGTTGATTTCAGTTCCTCCATGATAGTCTTTGCATCTACATGAGCTCAGCCGTCCAGAACAGATGTTGGACAAGTTTACATGATTACTCGAGAAGAAGTATAGAAGACCGAAGGATAGGTTCTTCGGGGTATTACTTTAGGTTATACTATTTGCAGATATATCGAGAGATACTGGTAGTTTACAGGTATCTTTGTCTAGAACATTCTTGGATAGGGTTCGAAGGGTTCCTATCTACTGGTGGTTGGTGATTTTCTCTACCGTTTGGTGAGATGTTGATCAACAACCAAGAGGGCAAGGGATACCCTTAGCCTTTGCTAGACATACCTCCACTATAGACATATCCTTACGGATAGTTGGATTGTTGGAGCATTGGTATACTAGGACTCTCGGATGTACGTATAATCTGAGAGTATTCGGATATAGTTTCGGATGAACTCCCGGGCTTGCCACTGCATGGGCAAGTAGGAATATGCGATTGGAGGGTGATTTCGGAAATAGTTCCGATATTGAGACCTCATACCGGGAGATGATTTTACGGGTATCAGTGTTGCTAAACACTATGGGAGATTTATTTGGCTTGAGATTTCTCTTGAGAGGATCCAGAACTCTTTATTAAAAGAGAGATGAACATTTGGGTTATATATCGATTATCGATGATTGGAATGCATTAGTTGAGAATGAGTATCCTTCGTTAGGGATAGATGATTTGTTTAGATCAGCTAAATGACACCTGTGTATATCCTAGGGTTGGTCTACGACTGGAGGTTTGATATTGTAGTGACTTAGTGTCATACAATTATCATTGTCGGTGTGATGATTGAGCTATCATTAGCATAGAGTAAAAGGATGCAGGTGTATAGAGCTGATTGATAATGTTGTTAGACTTATCGATGATTTAGTCGTTCATGGATTTGAGGAATCAAGTACTCTTGAAGTATTTGGGATCGATAGTCATCATATCTATGGATGATATATTTTTGGGATATATTCACGATTTTAAGGGAAGTTATGTTTCCCTAGATTGATTTGGTGTTTACCAGAGATGAGAATAGGATGTTTTAGCGATACTATATCGTCGACTTGTTGGACCAAGATACTATACCGCTGATTTGTTGGACCAAGAAGGTGATGGAAATCACCTGGTCGGAAGTTAGGGGAGCTAGGTTTCAAGGCCTAGAAGGTGACTGACTTTTGTGTCAGTGTTAGTTAATCCGTCCGATATGGATGGAAGGGTATTGTACATAGATGCAATATTTCAGGGATTAGGAGCGATCCCGATGCAGTTGAATGGGACGTGTATTATGTGTATGCTGGTTGAGAAACCAGCGAGATTAGTCATTATAGTCGTCCAGTTACTTTCAGTTCTGGGTGATATAATGAATTTTGGAACAGTAGATTGGTTTCTCTTGTGAGAATAGTTCTCCGTCTCTGAGAAGGATAGTGGTTCCGAGAGTTGCATTCATTTTAGGAAGAGTTGTTTCAGGAGACTCTTCATTCGAGAGTAATAATTTATTCGGAGTGTATCCAAAAATAGTGAATATTGGGATGTTCCTGTTGGTGGAACGAGATATGGGATATGGTTGATCTCGTAATTTGAGGTTGGGTATGCCAACAAGCAAAGGTGGAATATTGTGATCGGTAGGGTTACGTACCGTGATGAAGTGGGAGCCTAGTACGTTAGATTGTGTTGGGAGATTATCTAGAATTCGGAAAGGACTTGATCGGATGTGGGTAGTCGATGATCGATTATCTAGGTCCGCTCATTTTCTTCCGAGCCATAAGATGGACTCCGTTGGATCGCTTGATGGAATTATATCAATGGAGTAACCTGTAGGGGATCGGATGGCCGGCTAGAGGGGGGTGAATAGCCCTCGTTCGTTGGTTATCGGAATTTGCTCGTCTACAATTAGATTAGCGCAAGCGGAAACAACAATACAAGCAAATTAAACAAATAAAAACAAAGCAAAGGAAATAGACAATGCTAACACAAGATGTAACGTGGTTCACGGCTACGCCGCTAATCCACGGTCCCCGATTCGTCCTCGGTGAATCACTCCGCTCAACCAATCCACTAAATGGTCTCTCCTTTGCACCAAGCTAGGTGGAGGTAACCTTTACAATCAAGATCACTCTTCTTACAAATAGAATGGATTAAAAGCGAGTAAGAAGAGTTTAGAGCTTGTGGGGCACTAGGAAGATTGTTTGGAACTTAAGCATTAGCCTCTCAAAGGCTCACACCCTCTCTTTTTATAGAGAGGGCTAACTTCTTCCGTTGGCGCCATCGATCCGCCCATGGCGATCATTATCCTAACGTCCTCAGAACCGTCGGATGCGGCCGTTGTTGTCAGCGGAACTCTTAGCGATCGTGATGGACCTCACGATCGGCCGATCGGCCGTCAGCCCGATCGGCTTCGGCGGTTCATGGCCAAAACCCTATTGACGATCATTGCGCCTTGGCGATCGGTATGGTCTTCTTGATCGGCCCAGCGCGCGATCGGCTAACGCCCGCAAACCGATCGATCGTATACGGTCGAGCTACACTCGACTGGAAGCGATCATTGTCATTCCATGGCGATCGGCCGGTGTCGAAAACCCATCCGACACTTGGCCAAATGGCCAAGTTTCACCTAAGAGCTACCCTTCCCTGGGTTACAATCACTCACTCTCATTTCTCGGAGTCCCTCGCCTTCGAAGTTCTCTTCGTTCTCGGCCACGTCCCTCGGCAGCATCAGGCGCACGGCTCTGCAATGCTCCTTCGCGTCTCTTGCCTCGAAGTCTACTTCCTCCGGCTTCACTCCAAGCTTCTCGTCCGGCGGTCCCTCGGATGCTCCAAGCGCACGGCTTCCGCAAAGCTATCCTTCACCGACTCAAGGCACGAGTCATGAGATGTGAAACTCGCCATGGCTCCATGTGCGAATTACTAAGTCCTGCACGACTTCAACGCACATATCACATCAACACATCAAACTAACTTAAACCCTTTGCCACACCATCAAAACCATATCACGGTAAGAGATTGCCCTAACATAACCTTGAGTATCATTTCTGATAGTGATTCATGATTCACCTTGCGATTCTGGCAAAGTTTCCCATCGGTTACAGGTATAAAGCTCCACTTTGGTACAGTTATTGACCTATTAATAGGTTGATTGAGAGCGTATATAAGAGCTGAAATGTAATATTCGAGCTCAGTACCCCACTTAGTATTTGATGTGTGTGACTTTTTCCGAATATTTGAGATGGTTATTGTGACATCTTGTACTCGTACATGAGTCGGAAATTTGGGGACCAAATTTTTATAAGTGGGGGAGAATGTAAAATATGGAAAAAAAATTTTTTTTTATTATATGTATTAACCCTTTAATTAATTGGGTTTAATTAGTGGATTAAATTGGGCTCAATAAGTGGATTAATTGGGTTAGAATCCGAATTGGGCTTGGGCTGGTATTAGTTTATTGGGCTGAGCCCATTGGGCTGAATTCTTTGGGTTTAATGGAATTTGGCTGAACCGGTTGGGGTTTGAACTGGTTCGATCGAATTAAATGTCGGAAAAACTCGATCAACTGCATCTTCACATCGCGATTTCCTTTTCGATCGCGATTTCCTATTTTTCCCCGATTCCACGCCACGATCCCAACTTTCTTCTCTTCTTCCCCGCGCTGCCACGCTCAAGCTCGCCCCCTCGCCGGCCGCCGAGAGGGAGGTCCGACTGGAGGGAGGGTCGCCGGTCGAGGCCGACAGGTTGAGAACTCTCATCGGTGGCTAAGGATCAGCAGGAGGTTCAAATTGTCGGATTTGGGAGCCGCCATGCCGATTGTCGTCGGAGGGGATCTCCGATTTCGGGTTCCCGAGTTCGATTCCGGTGGATAGTCCTCGCTTGGAGCTAGGGATCGGCAGTAGTTTTACGCTATTGGATAAGGAGCCGTCGTCGACTCTCTTCGCCGGCAACGAGGGGAGCTCAGATCGGCGCCATTGATGTCACAGTTAAGCATCATTGGTATCCCTACTTCTCTCTAGCTTAGTTCTTTATGCTTGCTTCGGTTGATTGGATTATTGCTCCTCTGTTTGTGATCGTCGCAGCGACCAGATGCGATCGGGAGTAGTTTGTTGATCCCGGAATTTGCTTTATCACTGATTGGTTAGATCCATGTTGTGGTGAGGTTGGTTGTCTTCGTTTTCTTTGATCACGAGCTGCTGCTATTTTGGATTCCGATGACAGTCATTTTCACACCATCAGATCAAATGAGGGAGGAGCTCGGTTTCACCTTCTGCTGACCTTGATGTGCAAGTGCGTGGCAGTGTGCGATGTTTTAGCCGATGGATCCACAAGAAGCGAAGGAAACAAAATTCGACCACGATCCATTTGGGGGTGGAGGTATGTGAAGCCACCAATAAATTCCTTATGATTTAATTATCAGATGTCTGATATTGTGAATTTGATGGTTGTCTTCAGTTCATTTGAATTGAGCAAGTTAGATTCGTTGGAGGGAATCAAGAAGTTGTGGTTGATTACAATGGGTAAAGGTAAGCCCTGAATTGTATGTTATACATTGGATGTGTGATTAGAGTAATTAACTCTTGAAAGAGAATGCACAATTGTGTTGCTGGAATTATTGATCAGTGCGTAAATCATGAGTAGATTTTGGTTAATGTCATGGGATTTACTTGCAGTTAATAGTTGGGCAGATCAGATTCCACCAAATGGATTAAGAGGCTATTGGTGATCGAAGCGGAGATTAGTTTCAGGACTTTGATTAGTGATGGATGCTCGTACGTGTGGACAGTCATCATGTCAGGTGGGTAATATCTACAGTGCAGTAGTTTTGATCAAATTCTAGTGCATGATCTTGGATTTATGTTTATACCTGTTTACCTTAAATCCACTCTTATTTAATCATATGCTTGTACTGCCTTGTCCTTTGAGATATATACTCTGGTACTTCATTGATTATCTAGCTCAGATAGGAACTATAAACCCTATTATGTATTAGCTGATGGATGTTCAGTAAGTATAGGTGGTTAGGGTTATCTTTGTGACCTCAGATTGGGTTACTGTGTTACATCACTAGGGTTAGGTGATGAATTGGGTTATAGAGTCGATCGTTGTATCGTACACATATTAGTTATGCATCTATGGTGGATTTAGTTGTTTGTGCATAGATAAATGTGTGTGGTTGTCAGTATGTGGTTACGGACTAGAGGTCCTAGCATGATTATATATCCATTATGGATCATATATCTGTGTATGGTTATATGGATGGTCGATAGTATCTCCCTACTGACTAGAGGTCTTAGCGTGGTTGACTGTCAGATGAGTATGACTCTTTGTATGATAGAGAGAGTCTTGTGGATTGTAGTCCTTGCATAGTTTGACTTTTGGTTGACCAGGACTCCCCGTGAGATAGGGAGTGTTGCGAGGATACTGTTAGGGATCGTTGGAATGGCTAGAGGGGGGTGAATAGCGTCAATGGAATTCTTTCGCGTTCGTGTCTACAATTTCGTTAGCGCAGCGGAATATAGATATAATACAATAACGAAATGGACAAGCACAAACAAAGACACGAAGATTTAACGTGGTTCGGAACCGCACGGTTCCTACTCCACGGATCGGGTTCGTACGAACCCTAGCGATGCCAATCACACACCACTATAATAATAACTCCTTCTCGGAACAATCCGGAGGCGGAGAAATCTCGTGCAATTAATCTTACAACAATAAGATACTAATACAAGCAATTACAATAATGAAATACAATGCAAGTAAAGGAAACTACTTTACAATTGCCTTTGGATTGCTTGCTTGTTGATCGCTTGAATCGTGGTTGAAGACCCTGATTTGCAACAGCAAATCGCCTCAAGACGTCCAAGAAATCGATTGGTTTTTCCTCCATCACGAGCTCCATATATAGCTTCAACCTATGTTGGAAAAAGTCGATCAGTCGACTGATCGGGACCATCAGTCGACTGATGCCACTGTTGTCGTGAGACAACAGCTAGATCCACGCTGGATAAGTCCAACGGAACCTTCATCAGTCGACTGATTGTGACCATCAGTCGACGGATGGAGTCCTCACTCGACCAGTCGAGTCTCGACTCCATTCTGTGGCCGATTTCTCGAGCACCAGTCGACTGATCACACGATCAGTCGACTGCTCGAGCCATCAATCGACTGCCCACCTCTGGCAGTCGACTGCTAGGCCATAACCCGCAGTCAAACCCTAGTTGACTCGGTCCAGTCGACTGCCACATGGCACCAGTCGACTGGCACACCTCAAACATGAGGTTTTAACCCAAGTATGGTTCCCCCATACTTGCTAGACCACCCTTAGCCTAGACCTAAGCCTTCTAGCCACCTCCATCAGCCTCACGCCTCTCGGATCCCTCCAAGTCATCCATGACTTGTTCATCCATCGCGCTAGCCTTCAGGTGCTTCCATCGGCTATGTCATGCTAACGGTGTCTACACCGCCAAGGCACTTTGGACTTACGCCGCCAAGACTCCCCTTGGACTTTACGCCGCCAACCATTGGACTTATGCTGCCAAGACTCCCGCTTGGACTTTACGCCGCCAATATCAAACCCTTGGACTTCTCAAATGCCAAGACTCAAGCTTGGACTTTCCCTTGCCAACCCATGTTGGACTTTCCATGCCAAGACCATGCTTGGACTTTCCTTGCCAACCCATGTTGGACTTTTCATGCCAAGACCATGCTTGGACTTTCCTTGTCAACCCATGTTGGACTTTACATTGCCAAGACCCATGCTTGGACTTTTCCCAATGCCAAGTGTCCCACTTGGACTTTCCATACCAAGTACTCAAGACTTGGACTTTACCAAATGACAATTACATTGTCATATGTTTTTGTCGAAACATCAAAACATCACTCGAGTCAAACTCGAGTCTTGGTCAATCGTGACCTGGGCCGATTGCACCAACAATCTCCCCCTTTTTGATGTTTGACAAAAACCAAACAAATTATTGAGTTAGAACACTAACTCAAATCCCTTACCAATTATCCCAAATTGGTAAATACTCTCCAAATGTTCTACCCCAAACATTCTCCCCTTTTTTGACTAACATCAAAAAGGTTTTCTCCCCAAGAGGGTCAATGTCTCATGTCCCAATGAGATCTTACAATCTCCCCCTTGGTCCAAAAATACTTAGGATGCCTACCATCTTCCTAGTGATAAGTCCAATATCACTCAAGAGAGACAATCCCATTTACTCTCCCAATTTCCAAATTGGGTCTCTCAAAAGTCCCATCAATTTCCCAATTGATGTCATATTCTCCCAATAACTTCTCCTCTTCAAGGAGAAGAACACATCCATCATCCCAAGATGGATACCTCCCCCTAAAGGCTTGCTCCCCCTTGACCATTGCACCAACAATGTCCTTGGGCAGTCCCTAAGCCAATAGGAACTCTAAACCATCAAAATTAAGGTTAGAAATTCAATATAGAACTTTCCAACACCTTAAAATTGATACAAACCCTAAATACTTCTCTTAATCCATATCCAATGGATTTTCACCCTTTATAATGCTACCCAAAGCATATCCTAGGGTTAGGAGTGATTAGGGGCCATAACCGTAGCTGAAATCGGGTTAAACAACTTTGGTAACCCTGAAATCAGGCTATCAGTCGACTCTGTCAGATACCAGTCGACTGATGTGTCCATCAGTCGACTGGCATGAGGCAACAGTCGAGTGATACAGCGCTGCAGTCGAGTCCAAATGCTGCCCATCAGTCGACTGCACTGTAGCGGCAGTCGACTGATAACTGAAAGCCTGATTTTCAAAAATCAGACTCAACTTTTGAAGATTCATAAGTAATTCTACGTAAATCAAAAAATCACGAAACTTGATACGTATATTACTTATCACACATACAATCAGTGAAAAATGTTGGAAAAATATTTTTACCATTGAAATAGGAGATTGGTACAAAGTTCAAAATTATTAAAAACTTTAAAGTTTTTTATCCACTTTGTATCAACTTCTACAATGATGATGGCTATCAAAAGATAGATTTCACCAAGGTTTTCTAAATTGATTTTAAAATGTGTTTGAAAGCCTATTTTGAACCATAATTTATTGGCTAGATAACATAGCTTGTATATTAGCTTTCCTTATGATTCTTTGTGGTAATTAGAATAAGTTTGAGTTCATCTATATTAGCTTGTATATTAGCTTTCCTAACTTATTATCCTAGCATCTCACATGTATCTAGGATGTATAAATACACATACATGTCAATGTGATGTGAGATGTGTGTTTGGGTTCACTTTATCTATGGTTTCATGCATTTCCTAGGCAACCCTACTTGATTCCCTTATAAATGGGACTTCAAGTCATGCCATAGTCCTTAAATCAATTTCAACCAATTGCCTTAAATGCATGAATGATTATGGCATTAGAAATGATATAAATAAGCATATGCTCATAATCATGATGTCATGGCATAAGATGAAATTTAAGAACACATGACATCTAAAATAATCCTAAGCAATAACATGACATGGTATATGATAGGATGCAATTTCATGTCATGATATATCAACTTTCATAAGCAATACAATCATACAAGTACTCATCCAAACACACAAGATTTTCATAAACAAAAATTTCATTTAACTTAAAAATTTTAGTCTTTTACATTCAAAATCGAGATTGGCTATGCTCAATCTCACTCTGACCGACAACAAAGAAAATCTAACATCCTAAATATCTAATCGCTGCAGGAGGTGGCGGTGGAGGAGGTCCGACTCGAGTGGTCGAGCGCATCATCTCTAACATATCGAGCTGACGCTCCTCCATCCTATCAAGACGTGCACCGAGGGATGCCTGGCCTACCAATATCGTGACGGCTGAGTCAATGGCGATAGTCCTGAAATATGGACTCCAGCTGGCCACGACGATCATCTGATGGACCCGCCGCTGATGCATCTGCAGGCATCTGATCGTCCTCATCAGCGGCGTCTACATCCTCATAGTCCTCTGCTGCATCTCTGGGTATTGGAGGATGCTCTCTGCGTGCCCTGGGTGGTGGTCGTGGCGCCAACTCCATCTAGTCAGACCCCATCCGTAGCTTTGCTAACGAGTTCTGACGATATCTCTGATCGTACACCTTCGATAGCGCTCTCAGAGAACCCCTGTGGATGTTGACGCCTACAGACTCTAACCATGCGGTAATGATATGACCAAAAGGCATATGCACTTTCCCTTGTACAGGGGAAATGAAATGCACAATGCAGTGGAACATGTTTAATGCAAAGTTAATATCTAACCTATGACGCATGGCGTATAGTAGAAAGAGATGGGGAGGCCGAATCTTGGCGGACCAGTGACAATGGGAAAACACCCAACAATGACCTTGTAAAGGACATTGGTCTGCAAACAACTTCGATGATAGGAAATAAGTTTTGGAGTGGTGGACGAGGATAACCAAAAATGTGCTCATGCATGGACTCCATAGAGATATGGGCAAAGGGCTCTGGTAAAGGGAAATCCATGGTAGGGTAACAGATAAAAGTGTCATCTGAGGGCTTACACTCGAGAAACTTCTGCAGTATCACAGGAGTGAACTCTAACTCGCGTTTTACAATGCGAGTAGTGTAAGTAGGTCCGTCATCCACTTTCTTTAGGTTTTGATAAAATTCCTTAAGAAGGTCGTCGTTAATAGGATGGGTGCATAGGACGACTTTCATGAGACTATAGTATGAAATTAACTCCATGACATCACTACAATGACGGTTGAAAAAATCCCTGTCGATGTACCTAACCAACATTGGTTGGTACAATCGAGATTCACCCTCAGGTGGATCATTCCTACGGGCTCTCCTATTATAAATGCAATGTATGATATGACATGCAAGGGCAATAATACATGATTAGATAAACCTAAATTATAACGGAAATGAAAATTAGGGCTTGGGTAAAAAATTGTTACTTAGGCGCCATTTGAAGGTGTGGCCGGAGAGAAAACTCAGATGTTGCTGGGGGGTCACCGAAAAACTCGCCGGAGAACTCAGACGTTGGAACCCTAATCGGAACAAAGAAAAATACACCCTAAAACATGTGAAGTAGGGCTCGAAACAAGTGAAAAAATGGAAGAGGAGAGGGTTATCTATCAAACCTAACACTTTGGGCGGTTGGCACGACCGGAAGACTTGGTCGGAGAAGAAGAGCGATCGGAGAGGAGAAGAAGAAACTGAAGTCGCGTCGCGTGAAGACGCTGAACCCTAGCGGTTCGGCGTTATAAAATCGCGATCGATCGTGATGTGGAGCATCGATCGTGATCGCTTGATTACGGGTTTACGGTGGCGATCGTGATACGGCTCGGCAATCGACTGCTAAACGTTCTGTGACATGCTACAGTAGCATCAGTCGACTGATGTTGCTCATTAGTCGACTGATATGCACATCACTCGACTGCTTGTCGAGCACTCGACTGATGACCCTCGGCCTCGGCGAACAGTATCATCTGTCGACTGATGTATCTCATCAGTCGACTGATGTTCAATCAGTCGAGTCATGAAGCTAGCACTCGACTGATGACCGTATCGACGTATCGCTACGGTGTTATCGGTCATTGATATCGATTTCGATTCAAATTCTGAAAATCTCGATTTCTTCATCTAATTGGTTCCATTTTATCGTGTTTATCTTGTATATCGAATGTATTGATGTTATACTTATATTCATATATTTGTTAATGTATTTTTAATGTTTTATTCCATTTTTGCAAACATTAACATTCAATGATTTCCAAATCCTAACATCTCACCCTTTCTAAGTGTTAAAATACACAATCAAGGTAAAAGACTTGTTTTGTGAGATGCAATCCATCCTAAACATTCCTTCCATGCAAACATATGGCAAAACATATGAAGCATGGTGAGTACAAGACATCAAGTTGTGTGACACTTGAGTATCGCTCTTGATGTTACTTTTACACGAACTCTTGAAGTGTGCCAACAATCAAAGTTACACACTATGATCTCTAAATCTAGATTGTGCCAATTTTGATCATTTTATCAAACTTCTCAATTAGCATTGGCACATCCTAAATCCACCTAGCGTGAGTCAATCACGCTCTTAGGAACCCAAAACCAATTTGAGCTCCTAGGGTTAATTAGGTATTCCTTAGGGATAACCTCCCTAGATACCTTCCTAATGACTTTCCTAGGCTTATTAGCCTTGGTCATTTTGGTCTTGCCTAGGTTAACCTTAGGAATTGCCTTCCTAACAACCTTCTTAGTGGCCACCCTAGGTTTCTTTGAAACCTTGGCCACTAGGCACAAACCTTGGTCAACTCTAGGGATGACTTCCCCATTGACCTTGGTCTTTCTAGACCTAGTTAATGTTCCATAGTCAAATGGAACACTATGATAAGTCACCTTGGACTTAGGTTTGTGACCCAAACCATTCTTGCCCTTGGTTGACTTTTGACTCTTAGGTCCTAGATGTTGACTTTGACTTCTTGACCTAGGAGTTTGACCATTAGACCCTTTAAATTGATTTTGCATAATGTTAAGGGTCTTTTCAAGTTTTTCAAGCCTTGACCTCAACACTTGATTTTCTTTTTCTAATTGCCCAATTTTAGAATTTTGATTTAAACTATGGGCATTGTACTTCCTAGGTATATGCCTAGTCCATTTAGGGTTAAAACCTAGATGTTCTTGTATTTTCTTAATAAATTCCCTAGGTATGATTTTTCTAGGGACATTAGTCCCAAATTTCTCCTTATTCTTAAGGTGAACATTCTTAGCTTCTAAACAAATATGTTTGTTATTTCTAGCATGCTCTTTATGATACATAGCAAAATTGCTAAAATTAGCTCTAGCATGCTTTTTAACGTTTAAATTAGACGGGGCATTATTTAAATGTACCTTAGGGTTTGCCTTAGTGGCTCCCCCTACTTGTAATGCTCCTTCTTTGGTCTTTTTGCTTCCCCTAGGACATTGATTCCTATAATGTCCTTTTGCATTGCATTTGAAGCATATGATGTGCTCCTTGCTCTTGATATTTTGGGAACCGGCGTCCATTGACTTTTGTTGACTCTTAGGCGTCGGAGGAGCTTTCTTAGGCTTCTTTGAGCATTTGCTCTTGTAATGCCCATACTCCCTACACTCAAAGCACATTATATGATTTTTATTTGAAAATAAAGTGTTTGAGTTACCTAGGGTGGTGGTAGGTGCCGGAGTTGAATTTTGAGCTTCCTCATCTTGATCGGATGTTAAAGGCTCTTCTTGAGGTTGCTCCGGTGTAGAGGATGGTCTCTCCTCCTCAATCCTAGAAGTAGATGCTTCTTCCATCTCTTCTACTTCTTCTTTCTCCGATCCGAAAGTTGACTCCATCTCAACTTCCGATTCCTCACTTTCACTTGAGGATGAACTCTCCTCATGGAATCTTGCCAATTTTCTCCATAGCTCCTTGGCATACATGTAATCCCCTAGCTTGCACAAAACATCATTAGGGATTAAATCTTCCAAAAGTTTCGTTACCTTAATTTCGGTCTTGAGCTTTTGGCGTTGCTCTTGGGTCCACTTTTTCAATTTTAGGACATTTCCCTTCTTATCCCTAGGGGGTTCAAGACCTTCAATGAGGATGAACCAATCCTCTATGTTCATCATCAAGAATGTTTCCATTCTTGCTCTCCACGCCGGAAAATCTTCTGAATCATATGGACGTGGAGTATTGATATCCCATCCAAGCTTGTCTTGGAATTCCATCTTCACCCTCTAGCCTTTTGTCTTAGCTCCGGGCGGTTAGTCCGTAGAAGAGCCCCGGGCTCTGATACCACTTATTAGGGATCGTTGGAATGGCTAGAGGGGGGGGTGAATAGCGTCAATAGAATTCTTTCGCGTTCGTGTCTACAATTTCGTTAGCGCAGCGGAATATAGATATAATACAATAACGAAATGGACAAGCACACACAAAGACACGAAGATTTAACGTGGTTCGGAACTGCACGGTTCCTACTCCACGGATCGGGTTCGTACGAACCCTAGCGATGCCAATCACACACCACTATAATAATAACTCCTTCTCGGAATAATCCGGAGGCGGAGAAACCTCGTACAATTAATCTTACAACAATAAGATACTAATACAAGCAATTACAATAATGAAATACAATGCAAGTAAAGGAAACTACTTTACAATTGCCTTTGGATTGCTTGCTTGTTGATCGCTTGAATCGTGGTTGAAGACCCTGATTTGCAACAGCAAATCGCCTCAAGACGTCCAAGAAATCGATTGGTTTTTCCTCCATCACAAGCTCCATATATAGCTTCAACCTGTGTTGGAAAAAGTCGATCAGTCGACTGATCGGGACCATCAGTCGACTGATGCCACTGTTGTCGTGAGACAACGGCTAGATCCACGCTGGATAAGTCCAACGGAACCTTCATCAGTCGACTGATTGTGACCATCAGTCGACTGATGGAGTCCTCACTCGATCTGTCGAGTCTCGACTCCATTCTGTGGCCGATTTCTCGAGCACCGATCGATCACACGATCGATCGCTGAGCCATCGATCCCACCGGGCGATCGCTAGGCCATAACCCACAGTCAAACCCTAGTTGACTCGGTTCAGTCGACTGCCACATGGCACCAGTCGACTGGCACACCTCAAACATGAGGTTTTAACCCAAGTATGGTTCCCCCATACTTGCTAGACCACCCTTAGCCTAGACCTAAGCCTTCTAGCCACCTCCATCAGCCTCACGCCTCTCGGATCCCTCAAAGTCATCCATGACTTGTTCATCCATCGTGCTAGCCTTCAGGTGCTTCCATCGGCTATGTCATGCTAACGGTGTCTACACCGCCAAGGCACTTTGGACTTACGCCGCCAAGACTTCGCTTAGACTTTACGCCGCCAACCATTGGACTTATGCTGCCAAGACTCCCGCTTGGACTTTACGCCGCCAATATCAAACCCTTGGACTTCTCAAATGCCAAGACTCAAGCTTGGACTTTCCCTTGCCAACCCATGTTGGACTTTCCATGCCAAGACCATGCTTGGACTTTCCTTGCCAACCCATGTTGGACTTTTCATGCCAAGACCATGCTTGGACTTTCCTTGTCAACCCATGTTGGACTTTACATTGCCAAGACCCATGCTTGGACTTTTCCCAATGCCAAGTGTCCCACTTGGACTTTCCTTGTCAAGCCATGTTGGACTTTACATTGCCAAGACCCATGCTTGGACTTTTCCCAATGCCATGTGTCCCACTTGGACTTTCCATGCCAAGTACTCAAGACTTGGACTTTCCATGCCAAGTACTCAAGACTTGGACTTTACCAAATAACAATTACATTGTCATATGTTTTTGTCGAAACATCAAAACATCACTCGAGTCAAACTCGAGTCCTGGTCAATCGTGACCTGGGCCGATTGCACCAACAATCGTCATCTAGTGACGATGAGGTAATGAACTCTCCCAAAGTTACACTTCTTTATAAATCAATTGCCTATCTTCAAGAAGCTCTAGATAAGTCTAAATCTAAGGTTAAGAGCATGAAGGTAGAACTAAAGGCTATTAGGACATGAGACATTGACCCTCTTGGGGAGGAAACCTTTTTGATGTTAGTCAAAAAGGGGGAGAATGTTTGGGGTGTTGGGCTTTTCCGGGCCGCAAAAACCGCTTTTTGCGTTGCGGAAACCCCGGAAGTCCCGGCCACGGATCCGTGCGAAGAAGTATTAAAACTAATTACATGTATGTGCTTACAAAATCCTCTAGATCTACCTTAGAACTAAGAGATAAGGATGTTACCCTTGATGCGATGCCCTTCGCAAATCCCGCTCGTCCAAAGTCCGCCGGAACTCAAGAGTGTCAAGTGCACACTCCTCTATGGTATCCACACAAGCAATAGGTGGAAGAAAACTCAACCTTGAGTGTGCTAGCACTCCTTGGTTGGTTCGGCCAAAGAGAGGAAGGAGAGGGAGAGCTTGAGAGGAAAATTCCCAAGGAAGAAGATGAAGTAATGAGTGATTACTCACAAAATCAATTTTCACTCACATAACCCCCAAAATGGTGGCCGGCCACTTCATGGAGGGGGAGTTACATGCATGCATGTAACTCCCATGACCCTTGGTCTCCCTCATGATGTGGCACTAATTAAGTCAATGATGATGTGGAGCATCATCATTGGCGCCATGCCTAGTCATCATCATGACATGGCATTTGGTCAAGTCAAACTTGACCTTTCATCTTCCCTCTCAAGTCAAGTCAAACTTGACCTCTAATCTCCCATGGTTGATCAAATCTAACCACTTGACTCAAGTCAATTTAATATAATGAATCTCTATTCATTAATTTAAATTGATTTGATGAATCAAATCTCAATTAGACTCATTCAACACTTGAATCAACTTGAGTCTAACTCAATTAGTCTAATTTGGATTACTCTTAATCCAATTTGGTTCATCCCATGAACCTAATCCTCATGGTTCATCATATGAACCTAATCTCCATCTAATTGCTCTCATGTGTGTGACCCTATAGGTTCTTGTAACGTTGGCAATGTCCCTCAACCGATTTAGGAACATAAGCAATGAGCGGTATCTAGCAACACATCATTGCTACCCAAGTTACAAGAATGTTGAGCTCCAACATCACCTTTGTGACTACTAATTGTGACTCTCACAATATGTGACAATGTTCCTCTATCCTTGACATCTAGATTGACCAATCGAGGCATAGACCGTGTCATCCTCGGTACAATCTAAATCTTGAACTCCAAGTAGACTCACTCTAATCAAATGAGCTCAATATCTCATATTGACTCATTTGGGCATGGCCATGCACTTCGTGGTCTCACTCTATCAAGAATATCGATGTCACCCCCCGTCATATAGGAGGGATAGATCCCATCTACATCACTCACATCCCTCCGCATAATTCGTTACATACCCAGTAATCGCCTTTATAGTCCACCCATTTACGGGTGACGTTTGACGAAGCCAAAGTATGCAACTCCTTATGTAGGGAACCATGGTGACTTCAGG
Source organism: Wurfbainia villosa (assembly GCA_025175895.1). NCBI lineage: Eukaryota > Viridiplantae > Streptophyta > Magnoliopsida > Zingiberales > Zingiberaceae > Wurfbainia > Wurfbainia villosa. The sequence goes on from CM046006.1 coordinate 43,282,085, forward strand.
TCTAAGGACTAATAGTCATACTAATAGCCACATGAGAAAGTATATGACACTCATATAACGATCCATGATACTTTCTCATGGCGGGTCATTCAGTATACATTCTCCAATGCATACCCATGTGTCAACTTGATATCTCATATCCATGACTTGTGAGATCAAGTCATCTTGTTGACCTACATGCTAGTCTCTACGCATTAACATTATCCCTGAATGTTAATACTCGACTAGGAATGATTAAGAGTAGTGTTCTCTATATCATCTCATTATCGATTCAACCAATCGATTGATATAGATAAGAACCTACTACTCAAGGACATTATTATATTTAGTTATTTGGCACCAATACAAGTAAATATAATAACCATGCCTTTATAAATAGGAATATGATACAATAAAGTCCATACAACAATCATCATATGATTGGCTCTAGGGCTTTCACTAACAATCTCCCACTAGCACTAGTGCCAATCACCGTAGTATCTAATACCCAATGACCTAGTGTGACCATCATGCTTTTTCTGTGCCAAAGCCTTGGTCAAGGGATCTGCGATGTTAGCGTCTGTGGGTACTCTGCAAATCTTCACATCTCCTCGATCGACAATCTCACGAATGAGATGGAAGCACCGATATATTCGGCCTCTGTTGTAGAATCAATAACTGTGTCCTGCTTGGAACTCTTCCAGCTCACAGTGCTACCTATTCAAGTAAAACACGAACCCTGACTGCGATCTATAATCATCCTAGTCAGTTTGGAAGCTGGCATCGCTGTAACCTTTACAGCTAGCTCCTCATCGCCTCCAAATATCAAGAAATATTCTTTAGTCCTTCTCAAGTACTTAAGAATATTCTGATCGCTATCCATGACGCCACCGATCCACTTAGTATCTACTCATCATGCTCAAAGCATACGAGACATCAGGACGAGTACACAGCATGGCGTACATGATAGATCCTATAGCAGATGCGTAAGGGATCTTATCCATGCGGTCTCTCTCCTCTCTAGAAGAGGGACTTTGAGTCTTCGAAAGACTCACACCATGTGACATCTAAGAAGTCCTTCTGGAATTCTCGCATGGCAAACCGTAGTAATACCGTGTCAATGTAATGTACTCGACTTAGGCCAAGCAATCTCTTAGATCTATCTCTATAGATCTTGATGCCTAGAATACAGTCGCTTCACCTAAGTCCTTCATTGAGAAGCACGCCCTCACCAAGTCTTCACAGATCGTAGAGTAAGGGATGTCATTCTAATGAGTAGTATGTCATCCACATACAATACAAGGAAGACAACTGTGTTCCCATTAACCCTCTTGTAGACACAGTGGTTCATCTTCATTCTTGATGAAACCAAACTGCTTGATCGCATCACATCGAATCGAAGATTCCGGCTCAGAAGCTTGCTTTAGCCCATAAATGGACCTTTGCGGCTTGCATACCTTCCCATATCTTTGTGGATCTACAAAACCCTCGGTTATGTCATGTACACATCCTCGAGTAAGTTTCCATTCGAAGCGCGGTTTTGACATCCATCTGCCAGATCTCATAATCGTGGTATCTTTGCAATAGCAAGCAAGATCGAATGGACTTAAACATCGCCATCTTTGGAGAAAAGGTTTCATCATAGTCAATACCATGAATTTGCTTGAAACCTTTAGCCACCAATCGGCCCTTATAGGTATCGTAAGTCCATCCATGTCGGTCTTTCTCCTAAAGACCCACTTACACCCAATGGGTTTGACCTTGGTGGATCAACCAAAGTCCATACTTGGTTAGTGTACATGGATTCCATCTCGGATCTCATGGCGTCTAGCCATTTCTCGAGAATCTGGGCTCATCACGACTACGATGGGAGGTAGGCTCATTCTCAATGAGCATAACGTCATCATGGTCGACAAGAGAAATGAGTATCTCTCGGTGACGACGCGTACCCTATCGGACCTGCGAAGAGGTAGGTCTACTTGAGCAGTGGTTGTTCCACAACTCTTTTGTGCAACCCTCTTCACCCACAACACTTTGTGGTTCTGTTCAACCTCCATCAAGGCCTCGATGCTATGGTCCTTATCTTGAATTTCTTCAAGATCGAAGGTACTCCACTAGTTTTTCTAGAAACAAAATCCTTTCTAGAAAAACCCGGTCTTTACCACAAACACTTTGTCTTTGGTGGGAATGTAAATAATATCCCTTTGTATCCTTGGGATATCAACAAAATAGCACCTATCGGATTTGGGTCGGTTTATGCGAGACTTGGCGTAAATGCGTAAGCCTCACAACCCCAAATCCTCATAAAAAGACATCTTGGGATTTTCCTGTCCAGTCATATCATATATTGTGTCTTTACCACAGCCATGGATGGTACACGGTTAAGTGTAAAGGCTGCTGTGTCAAGATCATATCCCCAAAATGATATAGGAAGATCTGTGTGACTCATCAAAGATCGTACCATATCCAATAAGTCACGATTCCTCCTTTGGATACACCATTCCACTTTGGTGTTCCGGGAGGAGTGAGTTGGGATAGAATCCCACACTCGGCTAGATAGTCCACGAAACTCATGGCTAAGGTATTCACCACCTCGATCTGATCGAAGTATCTTAATACTCTTGCCAAGCTGGTTTTGTACTTCATTCTTGAATTCTTTGAACTTTTCAAAGGATTCAGATTTATGTGTCATAAGATACACATAACCATATCTACTGAAGTCATCAGTAAATGTAATGAAGTACCTGTAACCACCTCTAGCAGCAACATTGAAAGGACCACATACATCACTATGTATAAGTCCTAACAAATCTGTTGCTCTTTCGCTATGTCCACTAAAGGAGTCTTGGTCATCTTGCCTAAAGGCAAGACTGCATATCTCATATGATTCAAAATCAAATGAGTCTAGCGCCCCATCCTTATGGAGTGAGATAGCGACTCTCATTTATGTGACCTACGCGACAATGCAGAGATAGGTTTGGTTCAACTCATTTGACTTGAACCTCTTGGTACTTATGTTATAGATAGGGCTCTCTAAGTCTAGAAAGTAGAGTCCGTTCATTAGAGGTGCACTACAATAGAACATTTCATTTAAATAAACTGAACAACATTTGTTCTTTATTATAAATGAAAACCCTTTCTTGTCCAAACAAGAAAGCTGAAATGATGTTCTTAGTTAAAGCGGGCACATAACAACATTCTTCTAATTCTAGTACAAGCCCGGAGGCGGGAGAGATGATCATAAGTTCCTCTGACGGCAATGACCCTTGCTCCATTGCCTGCTCGTAGGTCCACCTGCGCCCTTTGTCAATGCCTTGCTATTTCTCTGCACATTGGTACAAATGTGAGATGCACATCCGTTATCTAATACCCATGATGAAGAAATAGATAGATTGACTTCTATAACATTTATACAGTAGAAGTCTCACTTCTCTTCTTCTTAAGATCTTCGGTATGCCTTGCGATTCGCTTCCAATGTCTGCTTCCTTGCGAAGAAGCAAGCCCTTCCTTAGCTACCCCTCCTTTGGGTTTAAGTTCTTTGCCTTTGCCCTTGGCTTGGGACTTTCCCTTACCTTTAGGCTTGCCCTTGCCTTTCTTCTTGCACCATCAAAATGGTGTCAGTTTACCCTTCTTAAGGTTAAGCTCGTGATTCTCAACATCTTTGAGCATTTGACGATGGCTTATCAATTTCATTCATGTTATAATTCATGACAAATTGATCGAAGGCTCTTGGCAAAGATTGCAAGATTAGGTCGGTGGCGGCTCTTGGCCAAGTGGGAATCCGGCCTTTGTAGGTTTTCTCGTACCCCAATCATCTTGAGTACATATGAACCTCAGAGTCCCTTCTTGCATTTTAGACCCAAATAGTGCTTTAGAGACTTCATATCTCTCATGCCTAGCTTGTCCTTGATATAGTTGGAAGATGTCCAACCATATCATAAGCATTCATGAACTCATGTTATACGAAGCTCGAGTTCATGGTCGCGAGCATTAGACATGACACATCTAATGCATCATCTTGATGCTTCTTGTAAGCATCTTTCTTTGTCACCATGAGGCGATGGCGGGAGGTGCCTCTGGAATGGGCCTCCGGACGTCTGACTTCCTTTCTTGGGTGAGAACAATTCTCGAGTTCTGTGCGATCCGAAATTTGCTCCATTGAGCTTGTCCTTCTCGAGGGCGATCAGAGAGAGTGTTCGTGTTGTTTGACATAGTAATCTACAACATACAATGCAGAGAATTAATATCATATTCCTTTTATCATTTAATTAGGCCTTTAATCAAATGATGCTCCCACTGAATTATAGGAATTTTATAGAATCGAGTTATGGATGTGGTCAAACCACATTTACTTGATTCATACAAACTAGCTATAATTCTTGTGGGACAAGATCCACATCATACTAAGCCTTGAGTTAGCTTTGGCTAAATCGCCCAAGACTTAGTACGATCGGTGGGTAACACATTACCGATTACATCTCTATGCAACTCTTGTTTATAGGATTAAGACCCACATTTACAAAAGACCTTGAGTTAGCTTTGGCTAAATCGCCCAAGATTTAGTGTAAATGCGATCTTAACCTATCTTTCCAACGATTGGAATATGCCTATAGTTCTACTCGATCCAATTGAGTTAACTAGTTTTGCTCAATCTAATTGAGCTTACTCTAACCCAGTCGTGATAGGCGGGACCAAGATTGTCCTCCGCACCCTACCAAGATAATATCGTTGCTCTGCTTTGGATTCAGCAACAACAAATGATCGAGGTAGTGATGGGTATCAAGGCTCGGTAGGCATTTTGAGTTGATTCGATTATGATCTAATCTAATCGTAATGTGTATCTTATACGCATTTAGGCCTTTATTATCCTATATTAGCATGCATCATATACATACATTCATTATTCTAGCATGCATCATATACATACAAGAAAATTAACCTAGCATGCATCATATACATACAAGCAATTTTTTTTTTTCACTAGCATGCATCACATACATACAAGCATAAATCAATTAAATATATATATATCAACATATATATATATATAATTAAATGTGATATAGTCATGGCCCTACTACGATCTTCTCAAGCCAATGAGAAGATCGGACGGTCAACCTAAGGCTAGCGGCTTCTCCAAGCGCTTCCTTTGACCGCCATGTGTCGTCGTCACCCTTCTCGTAAGCTCGTCTTCAAGTGGACTTTCCACCGCTCCATTTTTGTACATTACAAATCCGAAACTCGAGTTACATTCGAGTCTAAAACTATTTACAACTAGAATATTAAAGAAGAGGTCACGGCCAGCGCGGTCATAAACATTTTACAACACGCAATTACAACACACATAATCCAATCCTATAGGGTTATTGGGCCATGACAATCACAGAATCATACATAATTCAAAATTATGTATTTTTACAGAAAATTTCTATAATTTTCCTAATTTATTTCGAATTTATGAGTCATCTCTCAAAGCGGTCCGCTAAGCGGTTTCTGTAGCGATCGCGGGACATGGCCCCTTTCGGGATAGGGGCAGCGCCCTACTGCATAAAATAAACTTCGCGAGTGTCCCTACACGATCCTACAGCGACTTAAGTCGCTGTCCCAAAAACCTTAAGCGAGAACTCGCCGATTCGGAGAGTTTTTCTCGACGGTTGAAGCCTACGAGTGTCCCAACACTCGTTGCTTCGACTCTACGAGAAAAATACCCAAAAATTCTATAAAATTAGGAAATTTACAGAAACATAAAATCTGTAATTTTTATATCTAATATAAAAATACAAAATGAAACACATACATGCTTCATGCGTGGCTCGATACCCTTTGTTGGGCTTTTAGGCCAAAAACCGCTTTTTACGTTGGAAACCCGGAAGTCCCGACCACGGATCCGTCACGAAGAAGTATTAAAACTAATTACATGTATGTGCTTACAAAATCCTCTAGATCTACCTTAGAACTAAGAGATAAGGATGTTACCCTTGATCGATGCCCTTCGCAAATCCCGCTCGTCTAAAGTCATTGGAACTCGAGAGTGTCAAGTGCACACTCCTCTATGGTATCCACACAAGCAATAGGTGGAAGAAAACTCAACCTTGAGTGTGCTAGCACTCCTTGGTTGGTTCGGCCAAAGAGAGGAAGGAGAGGGAGAGCTTGAGAGGAAAATTTCCAAGGAAGAAGATGAAGTAATGAGTGATTACTCACAAAATCAATTTTCACTCAAGCTCTCCCTCTCCTTCCTCTCTTTGGCCGAACCAACCAAGGAGTGCTAGCACACTCAAGGTTGAGTTTTCTTCCACCTATTGCTTGTGTGGATACCATAGAGGAGTGTGCACTTGACACTCTCAGTTCGGCGGACTTTGACGGCGGGATTTGCGAAGGGCATCGCATCAACATCCTTATCTCTTAGTTCTAAGGTAGATCTAGAGGATTTTGTAAGCACATACATGTAATTAGTTTTAATACTTCTTCGCACGGCTCCGTGGCGGGACTCGTTTCGCAACGCATAGCGATTTTGCGCCCTAACGATAGCTCAACCGCGTCTTGCATATGTGTTTCGTTTTTGTATTTTTTATATTAGATATAAAAATTACAGATTTTTATGTTTCTGTAAATTTCCTCTTTTTGCGGCCCGGAAAAGCCCAACAGTCCCGGCCACGGATCCGTGCGAAGAAGTATTAAAACTAATTACATGTATGTGCTTACAAAATCCTCTAGATCTACCTTAGAACTAAGAGATAAGGATGTTACCCTTGATGCGATGCCCTTCGCAAATCCCGCTCGTCCAAAGTCCGCCGGAACTCGAGAGTGTCAAGTGCACACTCCTCTATGGTATCCACACAAGCAATAGGTGGAAGAAAACTCAACCTTGAGTGTGCTAGCACTCCTTGGTTGGTTCGGCCAAAGAGAGGAAGGAGAGGGAGAGCTTGAGAGGAAAATTCCCAAGGAAGAAGATGAAGTAATGAGTGATTACTCACAAAATCAATTTTCACTCACATAACCCCCAAAATGGTGGCCGGCCACTTCATGGAGGGGGAGTTACATGCATGCATGTAACTCCCATGACCCTTGGTCTCCCTCATGATGTGGCACTAATTGACCAAGTCAATGATGATGGAGCATCATCATTGGCGACCATGCCTAGTCATCATCATGACATGGCATTTGGTCAAGTCAAACTTGACCTCTAATCTCCCATGGTTGATCAAATCTAACCACTTGACTCAAGTCAATTTAATATAATGAATCTCTATTCATTAATTTAAATTGATTTGATGAATCAAATCTCAATTAGACTCATTCAACACTTGAATCAACTTGAGTCTAACTCAATTAGTCTAATTTGGATTACTCTTAATCCAATTTGGTTCATCCCATGAACCTAATCCTCATGGTTCATCATATGAACCTAATCTCCATCTAATTGCTCTCATGTGTGTGACCTATAGGTTCTTATAGCGTTGGCAATGTCCCTAAACCGATTTAGGAACATAAGCAATGAGCGGTATCTAGCAACACATCATTGCTACCCAAGTTACAAGAATGTTGAGCTCCAACATCACCTTTGTGACTACTAATTGTGACTCTCACAATATGTGACAATGTCCTCTATCCTTGACATCTAGATTGACCAATCGAGGCATAGACCGTGTCATCCTCGGTACAATCTAAATCTTGAACTCCAAGTAGACTCACTCTAATCAAATGAGCTCAATATCTCATATTGACTCATTTGGGCATAACCATGCACGCCGTGGTCTCACTCTATCAAGAATATCGATGTCACCCCGTCATATAGGAGGATAGATCCCATCTACATCACTCACATCCCTCGCATAATTCGTTACATACCCGATGTCGCCTTTATAGTCCACCCATTTACGGGTGGCGTTTGTGAAAGCCAAAGTATGCAACTCCTTATGTAGGGAACCATGGTGACTTCAGGTCTAAGGACTAATAGTCATACTAATAGCCACATGAGAAAGTATATGACACTCATATAACGATCCATGATACTTTCTCATGGCGGGTCATTCAGTATACATTCTCCAATGCATACCCATGTGTCAACTTGATATCTCATATCCATGACTTGTGAGATCAAGTCATCTTGTTGACCTACATGCTAGTCTCTACGCATTAACATTGTCCCTGAATGTTAATACTCGACTAGGAATGATTAAGAGTAGTGTTCTCTATATCATCTCATTATCGATTCAACCAATCGATTGATATAGATAAGAACCTACTACTCAAGGACATTATTATATTTAGTTATTTGGCACCAATACAAGTAAATATAATAACCATGCCTTTATAAATAGGAATATGATACAATAAAGTCCATACAACAATCATCATATGATTGGCTCTAGGGCTTTCACTAACATGGGGGAGAACATTTGGAGAGTATTTACCAATTTGGGATAATTGGTAAGGGATTTGAGTTAGTGTTCTAACTCAATAATTTGTTTGGTTTTTGTCAAACATCAAAAAGGGGGAGATTGTTGGTGCAATCGGCCCAGGTCACGATTGACCAGGACTTGAGTTTGACTCGAGTGATATTTTGATGTTTCGACAAAAACATATGACAATGTAATTGTCATGGGAAAGTCCAAGTCATGGGTACTTGGCATGGGAATTCCAAGTGGGACACTTGGCATTTGAGAAAAGTCCAAGCATGAGTCTTGGTAAATGGAAAGTCCAAGCATGGGTCTTGGCAAGATAAAGTCCAAGTCTTGAGTACTTGGCATGGAAAGTCCAACATGGGTTGGCAAGGGAAAGTCCAAGCATGGTCTTGGCATGAAAAGTCCAAGCATGGTCTTGGCATGGAAAGTCCAAGCATGGTCTTGGCATGGAAAGTCCAACATGGGTTGGCAAGGGAAAGTCCAAGCTTGAGCCTTGGCATTTGAGAAGTCCAAGGGGATTGACATTGGCGGCGTAAAGTCCAAGCAGGAGTCTTGGCAGCATAAGTCCAATGGTTGGCGACGTAAAGTCCAAGCGGAGTCTTGGCAGCGTAAGTCCAATGTGCCTTGGCGGTGTAGACACCGTTAGCATGACATAGCCGATGGAAGCACCTGAAGGCTAGCGCGATGGATGAACAAGTCATGGATGACTTGGAGGGATCCGAGAGGCGTGAGGCTGATGGAGGTGGCTAGAAGGCTTAGGTCTAGGCTAAGGGTGGTCTAGCAAGTATGGGGGAACCATACTTGGGTTAAAACCTCATGTTTGAGGTGTTCTAGTCGACTGGTGCCATGTGGCAGTCATTGGACAATCAACTAGGGTTTTGTGGGTTATAGCCTAGCGGTCATTTGCGGAGGTGGGCGATCGGTGATGGCTCAGCGATCGGCCCGGATCGTGTGATCGGTCGGGTTCTCAATCGACCGAGAATGGAGTCGAGACTCGTGAGGACTCCATCGATCGTGATAGTCTGTCGATCGGTGATGAAAACCGTTGGACTTATCCATCGTGGATCTAGCCGTTGTCTCACGACAACAGTGACATCAGTCGACTGATGGTCCCGATCAGTCGACTGATCGACTTTTTCCAGCACAGGTTGAAGCTTTATAAGGAGCTCGTGATGGAGGAAAAACAAAGGTTTCTTTGAGGCGATTTGGGGCGATTTGCTGTTGCAAATCAGGGTCTCCAAGTTGATATCAAGCAACCAAGTGATCAAGCATTCAAAGAGCATTTGTAAAGTGTTTTCTTTACTTGTATTGCTTTTGTATTTCATTATATTGCTTGTATTCATCTTGTATTACTGTTGTATACATTGTAAGAGGTTTCTCCACCTCCGGATTGTTCCGAGAAGGAGTTATTTTATAGTGGTGTGTGATTGGCATCGCTAGGGCTCGTTTGAGCCCCATCCGTGGAGTAGGAACCGTGCGGTTCCGAACCACGTTACATACTCGTGTTCGTGTGTAATTGTCTATTTCGTTATTATTATCATTATCTATATTCCGCTGCGCTAACGAAATTGTAGACACGAACGTGAAAGAATTCCATTGACGCTATTCACCCTCCCCCCTCTAGCCATTCCAACGATCCCTAACAGATACTCGTGTGGATCTATGCATCATTACATTTGCATGCATGCTGACGACTGGGTCTCCCTTATGGATGAGACGGGTCGTCAGTCATCCTGCCTCCCCGGCCACTCGGGGTAGTGGTAGCAGGGTTGAGGGCAGAGCATTGGATGTGCCGTGCTCGGCCACTATGGATGGTGGTAGCTGTTAGTAATATATGAGAGATGTCCTAAGGCAATCGCCTTATGTATGAACCATTTATATGATAAATGAAGATTCACTATTTGAGTATACATGTTTTATGTATTTGATTGGATCTTAAACTCATTTACTGAATGTCACGATACGATTCACGGCATGAGAGAATTTGTGATTGGATCACAACTAGTGAGTATCTCTACATGTGTAATTGTGATGTATCGGAATTATCCTAGTCGATGAATTGATGGATTTGGACACCATCAGTGCAGCCGAGATTCACGAGATATACTCCTTGGTGTATCAAGCGGTGATTCTCCTTTGGTGGAGACATTGTGATGTCGGAGTTAATCGTGGATGCTAGTTATGGTAACTAGTTCATTGGAGTGACCCGGTAGTAAGACTTCATATGGTTCTCTGCATATATAGATATGTCAATGAAGTTCTTCTTGTGGCTTAAGTGCGATGTTCCTTTGACTTGCGGTATTCAAGTCATCTTGATCATGGAGACTTATGCTTTGACATCTTAAGCAAACATCTCTAAGGAGATGTGGACCGGGATGATTGGGTATAAGTCGAGTGATCGAAAGGTGTTGAATAGCCTATAAAGGATTCACCACTCCTTGCGAGGAGATGTATACCCATGGCCTCTCGTCGGATTGTTACTAAAGTCTTTGGCCAAAGCATTACATGTTTAGAGTAAGGTACTCTTCGATACATGTGGAGTAACTAGAATTCGTAGGACGAGGAAATAATACTTGGGCTAGGTGTGACATAGTCAGCCTAGTGGGGACTGACACAATAGACCATGTCCTGAACCAAGTGGGTATAAGATGAGTGAAGGGAATGGGGCACGAATCATTCGAGCTACTGAAGGGTTTCAGAAATAGTTCTGGTTCAACCGTTGATCTTTTCGGTTAATTGGGGATCATGATGTACTACTAGGTGCTACTCATGATCTTTCTATAATTAATGGTTAATTATAGACGACCAACATAAACCGAGAACCTATTTGGTCACACGCACAACGAGCGTAATCCAAAGGATTTAAAACGAGCTTGAGAATGGGATTCTCAGACCGAGAGAAACTAGGTTTGGTTGGACCAAACATAAAGCGAGCATGAAATCGTTTGATCGCAATGGAAGCATGGATGGGCGCGTCTTATGAAGGCGTAATGGATGAACCAAAATGGTTTGGTTCTAATCCAATGGATGAGAATAAACCAAAGGGTTTGGTTTATTTTAAGCGAATGAACCAAAAGTTGGTTGGTTCGTTTTAACTTAAAATAAACCATCATGGTTTGGTTTATTTTAACTTATCTTAATGGAGCGGGTTAACGGGCCTAATGGTTATGATCCAATAACCATTAAGAGAATTAGTTCTCTATAAAAGAGGGCTTAATGGATAATTAAGCCCTAATCCAAACCCTAGTTGGAGTTGCCGCCCAACCAAGTTGTGCCAACTCCATTGCCCACTTGTGCCGCCCGACTCCTTGCCGGCGTCCAAGCTTCAGCCGGTGAACCCTCCGGCGACCCTCCGGTGATCTTCCTAGGCTTCGGTGAAAAGGTGAGCACTTGGCTTCCTTTGTTGGCCGGCGCCTATCTCCTCCACCAAGCTGTCCAGTTTTCTGGACAGCTTCTTCTCCTCTCGTCGGAGCGTCATTTGGACGACGGTTAGAGCTCCGACAGTGGCTAACTTACCGGGGATTCGATCTCCGGTAATCCTCTGAGGTGGAGGACGAAGGATTCGTCAATCGGTTGACGAATACCTCTCCGGAGAAGCGAGTTTTGAGGACTCGTTTTGGATCCGAATTTGGATTCGGATCGTGATCATCTCTCGATCACGTCGTCTTCAACATGAGGCTAGTAACCCGTACGAAGACGAAGCTCGTGGCTTAGCGAAGTCATCCTGAGGAACTCGGCGTGGATACGAATAGAGACGATTCTAGCGAGAATCGTTCCGATTGATGCCGTTCCCGCTACACGTCATACGAAAGGTATAACATAGATAAATTTCCTTTTATTGCAAATTTAAATTTACGGTTATGTCTACACTTGTTGTAATAAGCATGTGTGTGTTGTGTGTGTTGTAATAAATAGAAGTATTTATTATTTTTATTGCTTCCGCTGTGTTCATGTTTATGAAACATGATCGAACACACCTGCCTTGTGATCTTAGGAAACCTTGATGGCTGGAGATCCTTTGACCCTTTGCGAGTGGTGTTAGCACTCGCCCACTATAGACGGTGGTTGTGTGACGTGCAGTTGTCCTGTGTGCGACATTTGTCTACTCATGGGTAGGGACAGCGTGGCTTGCAGCAGGGGCCCCTAGGAGTAGTTAGCTTTTTACGCTTATACGCTACTCAGTCATACTACCCAACTCGGTCACTCGAGAGTGGTGGCAGCTGGAGTCGGGCTAGTTGTCATTTGTCGTGCCACCCTGGCCACTCTGGGGTCGTGGTTGGACGGGTCCACAGACAGTGACCATGCATATGCATTGCTGATATATATGTATGCATGTATTTGATATATATTTTACATATGCCTGTGAGATGCTGCATTTGATTGAGCTATGATTGTTGCACATGCTTGTTCATCATGATACATGCCATTTGCATTTTATATACTGCTATGTGTTGAGCATGATACATGCGTTGATTCAGACTGTTGTATGCATTTGATTAGTATCATATCATTGTGTGGTACGGACCGGGTTGTTATTACAGGTGATCATATATTGTTCATATGTTGGAGTATTAGTCAGGTATGAGATTGACTTGGTACATTATATGAGTTATGTTATTGTAAATCTGTTCAGGATGATCTAGCATATGGTGTTACAGAGGCCAGTCGAATGCGTTGGTACATTACTTCATGTTGATTGATCAGTTTAGTATATACATTGAGTATGACTTTCTTTGTAGTTACTTGTTATTAGATTTGGATATGGTGTATGTCTATTGGACTCATCTTTGTATACACCGTAGATCTTCACATGTATACTTGTAGATCTATCCTTATATGTTGTTCATGCACTTTCTATATATTACCCCGAGTTTATACTCACCACCCCTGGACCACAGGTTTCTGTCGCCCGGATAACGGTAGAAGATTCCTTGGGCGTTAGAGCTCATGGTGATCCCATCTCACACCGGACGAATGGATATGCTTTTCCGTATTGTTGTATTACTATGGATTGTTAGTTTGGGTTTTTACCCTGTATTGTTTCCGTATTTGTGATATATAGATGTGATGTACATATTTGGTCTTTGATTCGACTTCTGTTATGATTCTTGTCGTGTCAAGTCACTCCGGAGTGCACAGTTAGTCTTTGTATCTTGTTTTATCTGTTTGTATTGTTTCCGCTGTGTTTGATATGTTGATATCTTTATGTTATATTGTTATTGTGGGCCTACAGGCCTTGTATTAACCCGATATGTTGCCACGTACAGGGGAGATGTCGTCCGTTTGCTTTTCGGCACGGCATACTCTCGGGGCGTGACAGTTGGTGCAATGGTCAAGGGGGAGGTATCCATCATGGGATGATTGATGGTATTTTTCCTCGTGAGAAGGAAAAATGGGAATTTTGAGATATCCAATTTGGAAATTAGGAGAGTTTGTAGGATTGTCTCTCTTGAGTGATATAGGACTTATCACTAGGAAGATTGTAGGCATCCTAGGTATTTTTGGACCAAGAGAGAGATTGTAAGATCTCATTGGGACATGTGACATTGACCTCGTTGGAGAGAACCTTTTTGATGTTAGTCAAAAAGGGGGAGAATGTTTGGGGAGAATATTTGGAATTATCAATTTGGGATAATTGGTAAGAAGATTTGAGTTAGTGTTCTAACTCGAAGGTATGTGTTTTTGTCAAACATAAAAAAGGGGGAGATTGTTGGTGCAATCGACCCAGGTTACGATTGACCGGACTCGAGTTTGACTCGAGCGATGTTTTGATGTTTGACATAGAAGTTTGATATTGATGTTTTGACATTGATGTCTGATAATGTTTTGGGGAGATTGTTGGCACAATCGACCCGGGTCATGATTGACCGGACTCGAGTTTGGCTCAAGGGGATGTTGATGGTTGACTGGAGTTGATCATGTCATGGAAAGTCCAAGTCTTGAGTACTTGGCAAGGAAAAGTCCAAGCATGGGTCTTGGCATGGAAAGTCCAACATGGGTTGACATTTGGAAAGTTCAAGGGTGTAGTCTTGGTCACGTAAGTCCAAGGGTGTAGTCTTAGCAGTGAAAGTCTAAGTCATGGGTACTTGGCTTTTGAGAAGTCCAAGGGGTTTGATATTGGCGGCGTAAAGTCCAAGGGTGAAGTCTTGGCGGTATAAGTCCAATGGTTAGCGGCGTAAGTCCAATGTGCCTTGGCGGTGTAGACACCGTTAGCATGACATAGCAGATGGAAGCACCTGAAGGCTAGCGCATGGATGAACAAGTCATGGATGAATTGAAGGGATCCGATAGGCGTGAAGCTGACGGAGGTGGATAGAAGGCTTAGTTCTAGGCTAAGGGTGGTCTAGCAAGAATGGGGGCACCATACTTGGGTTAAAACCTCATGTTTGAGGTTGGCAGTCGACTGGCATTATGGCCGATTCGACTGCCATGAGTCGACTAGAGTTCGACTACCGTTTAGGGGCTGAAAAGGCTCTAGAAATCGACTGCTCATTGGAGCAGTCGACTAATGGGTTGATCAGTCGACTGCCATGGATGACAGTCGACTGATGGTTCGGCCACGAGCACAGAACGCTCCGTAGCCGACTGGGCAGTCGGCTACGGACGCTAGCAGTCGACTGGTGATGTCATCAGTCGACTGCCAAGAGATCTGTTGGAATTTTTTCAACGTGGATCGAACCGTTGTCTCATGAAAACAGTGTTGGCAGTCGACTAGGGCCTTATGGCAGTCGACTGCCAGACAAAAATCTAGCCTGATGCAGGTTAAAAGGAAGTTGTTCGTGGAGATTCCGGTATTGATTCTTTGGGAGCTTTGGTGAGGCGATTTGAAGGTGAATTGCAGGTGCATTTTGTTGGAGATTTGACGCCGCTAGAGGGGGGGTGAATAGCGATGTGCCCGTACGAAGATGGAAATCGATCTCGTTCGTGTCTACAATTTCGTTAGCGCAGTGGAATACAGATAATGATAACAATAACGAAATAGACAACAAGATAACACAATGATATAACGTGGTTCGGAACCGAATGTTTCCTACTCCACGGATCGAGTTCTAAAGAGCCCTAGTGATGCACACGCACTCACTAATCACAAATACTCCTTCTCGACACAAGTCGGAGGTGGAGAAACCTCTTACAATAGATTACAATAATAATCTAAAGAAATACAAGCAAATACAAAGGAAATGTAAAGAACACTTTACAAACTAGGGTTTTGAGCGCTTGCTTGTTGGTTTCTTGGATGAGCTTGAAGGACCCTGAAATGCACCTGCAAATCGCCTTCAAATCGCCTCACCAAAACTCCCAAAAATCTGATTGTTGAGCCTTCCACGAACAGCTGCTTTTATCCTCCATCGGGCTGGATTTCCGCCTAGCGATCGTCATTGCCATAAGTCCCGATCGAATGCGGCCTGTTGTATGAGACAGCGGATCGATCCGCATTGGAAAAACTCCAGCGGATCTCTTAGCGATCGGCGCAACATTAGCGATCGTGCATCGGCGTGCGTATCGGCCGATCGGCTCTGAGCGATTACGTGCTTTCGCTGGTGAACTAGCGATCGGCTAGACCCTTAGCGATCGGCATTGCCGTATATCATCGATTATTGCTCGATGGCGATCATTATGACGATTCCATCTCTTAAGCGGCGGTCGAACTCAAGTCGACTCACGGCGTCGAAGCCGGCCATAATGCGGTCATTGCCAACCTCAAAATGAGGTTTTAACCCAAGTATGGTGCCCCTACTTGTTAGACCACCCTTAGCCTAGACCTAAGCCTTCTAGCCACCTCCATCAGCCTCACGCCTCTCGGATCCCTCCAAGTCATCCAGGACTTGTTCCTCCATCGCGCTAGCCTTCAGGTGCTTCCATCGGCTATGTCATGCTAACGGTGTCTACACCGCCAAGGCACATTGGACTTACGCCGCCAAGACTCCGCTTGGACTTTCTGCATGTAACCATTGGTCTTATCTTTGCCAAGACTCGCTTGGACTTTCGCTGCCAATATCAAACCCTTGGACTTCTCAAATGCAAGACTCAAGCTTGGACTTTCCTTGCCAACCCAGGGTGGACTTTCCAGTCCAAGACCCATGCTCCATTTGCCAAGACCCATGCTTGGACTTCTCATTTGCCAAGACCCATGCTTGGACTTCTCATGCCAAGTACTCAAGACTTGGACTTTCCCAAATGCCAAGTACCCATGACTTGGACTTTCCATGCGCCAAGTGTCCCACTTGGACTTTTCATGCCAAGTACCCATGACTTGGACTTTACCTTGCCAAGACCCATGCTTGGACTTTTCATGTGCCAAGTGTCCCACTTGGACTTTTCATGCCAAGTACTCAAGACTTGGACTTTACCAAATGCCAAGTGTTCCACTTGGACTTTCCCATGACAATTACATTGTCATATGTTTTTGTCAAAACATCAAAACATCACTCGAGTCAAACTCGAGTCCTGGTCAATCGTGACCTGGGCCGATTGCACCAACAATCTCCCCCTTTTTGATGTTTGACAAAAACCAAACAAATCATTTGAGTTAGACCACTAACTCAAATCCCTTACCAATTATCCCAAATTGGTAAACACTCTCCAAATATTTTCCCCCAAACATTCTCCCCCTTTTTGACTAACATCAAAAAGGTTATCTCTCCAAGGAGGTCAATGTCTCATGTCCCAATGAGATCTTACAATCTCTCCCTTTTTTACCTAAAAATATCTAGGATGCCTACCATCGTCCTAGTGATAAGTCCCATATCACTCAAGAGAGGCAATCCTATAATCTCTCCCAATTTCCAAATTGGGTATCAAAAACCCATCAATTTTCTCAATTGATGATACTCTCCCAATAACTTCTCCTCTCCAAGGAGAAAAATACATCTATCATCCCAAGATGGATACCTCCCCCTAAAGGCTTGCTCCCCCTTGACCATTGCACCAATAATGTCCTTGGGCAATCCCTAAGCCAATAGAAACTCTAAACCATCAAAATTAAGGTTAGAAATTCAATATTGAACTTTCCAACACCTTAACATTGATACTTTGACCTAACACTTCTCTTAATCCATATCCAATGGATTTTCACCCTTTATAATGCTTCCCAAAGCATATCCTAGGGTTAGAAGTGATTAGGAACCTTTTTCATAGCTGAACACGGGCTAAACAAACCTTGTTTACCCGAAATCAGACCTGGCAGTCGACTCCTGATGTCGATCATTGCCACTCACATCGATCAGCGCCACAGCGATCGTCGATTAATCTCGATTTTCAACTATCAGAAATGAATTTTGGAAATTTATAAATAATTATACGTAATTCGAAAAATCATGAAAATTCATACGTATAATACTTATGACACACACAATGGGTGAAAAATATTTGAAAATTATTTTACCCATAAAATAGTGAGTTTGATATAAAACTCAAAACCATTGAAATTTTCAATGTTTTGGCCCTATTTTGTATCAACTTCATCAATGGTGATTGCTATCAAAAGATAGACTTCACCAAGGTTTTTCAAAATGATTTTAAAATGTTTTCAAAACCTTATTTTGGATCATATTCCTTGGGCTCTATGTACATGACTTGTACACATGCTTTCCTAATGATCCACTAATAAAATTAGATGAGTTTTGGTTCAACTAGATGCAAAAACTATGCACCTTGAACTCAACTCATATCCTAGCATCTCACATGTATCTAAGGTGTATAAATACACATACATGTCAATTGGATGTGAGATGTGGGTTTTGTTCTCCCTAAACTAGGGTTTCATGCATTTTTCTAAGGCAACTCTACTTGATTCCCTTATAAATAGGACTCCAAGTCATGCCATAGTCCTTAAATCAATTTCAACCAAATTGTCTTAAATGCATGAATGATTATGTCATTAGAAATGATATAAATAAGCATATGCTCATAATCATGATGTCATGACATATGATATAAAACTAAGCATACATGACATTAGAAACCTTAATCCTAAACATGAATCATGACATATAAAATCATAGAACTAGGCATGATGTCATGACATGGCATATGACAATCAAGGCATGGCATATAAAATATATAGGTATAGTCATACCTAAATTTTAATATTAATTGTCATTTGATACAATTAGATATATTTTGCCATATTAACCTTAATCTCCCTAGTGTGCCAAAAACCCAAAATGGCACACTAACCTCTAAACCTAAATTGTGCCAATTTAATTGATTTTTCTTAAATTCAAAAGTGCATTGGCACATCCTAAAATCTTTTTAGGATATTGATTCAAATCTATTTCCAAGGTAACCATAACCTTGAAAACATCCTAAAGTGCCACCTTTACCATGATTGAGTTAACTACCCATCCAATCAAGGTTGGCACACCCTAAACCCATCTAGCGTGAATCAATCACGCTCTTAGGAACCCAAAACCGATTTGAGCTCCTAGGGTTAATTAGGTATTCCTTAGGGATAATCTCCCTAGATACCTTCCTAATGACCCTCCTAGGCTTGTTAGCCTTGGTCATTTGGGTCTTACCTAGGTTGACTCTAGGGGTAACTCCCCTTGCAACCTTCTTAGTGGCCACCCTAGGTTTCCTTGAAACCCTAGCCACTAGGCACAACCTTTGGTCAACCTTAGGGATGACTTCCCTATTGACCTTGGTCTTCCTAGACCTAGTTTGTGTCTCATAATCAAATGGAACACTATGGTAAGCTACCTTAGGCTTAGGTTTGTGACTCAAACCTTGCTTGCCCTTGGTTGACTTTTGACTCTTAGGTCCTAGGTGTTGACTTTGACTTTTGGACCTAGAAGTTTGACTAATTGACCCTTGCATTTGATTTTGCATAACCTTAAGGGTCTTTTCAAGTTTTTCAAGCCTTGACCTCAAGGCTTGGTTCTCTAATTCTAATTGCCCAATTTTAGAATTTTGATTTAGACCATGGGCATGGTTCTTCCTAGGCATATGCCTAGTCCATTTAGGGTTAAGGCCTAGATGTTCTCCTATTTTCTTAATGCTTTCCTTAGGTAATATATTTTTAGGGACATTAGTCCCAAATTTCTTCTTATTTCCTAAGTGAACACTCTTAGCTCCTAGGCAAATATATCTATTATTTCTAGCATGCTTTTCATGCACAATAGCAAGACTATTAAAATTATTCCTAGCATGCTTTTGCCTATTAACTAAAAAGGATGCATTATTAAAATATACCTTAGGGTTAGCTTTGGAAGCTCCCCCTACATGTATAGCTCCTTCTTGGGTCTTTTTTCTCCCCCTAGGACATTGATTTGATAATGCCCGGTTGACTTGAAGCAAATGACTTGCTCCTTGCTTTTCTTGGCATTTGGAACCGGCTTCCTTGACCTTTTGACACTTACTCTTGTAGTATCCGATTCCCTACACTCAAAACAAATGATATGAATTTTATTTGAACCTTGAGTGTTTGAGTTACCTAGGGTAATGGAGGCGAATTGGACTTTAGGCTTCTTCATCTTGACCGGATGTGAAGCTTCTTCTTGATGTTCGGTGTGAAAGTTATCTCCTCCCCTCAATCCTTGAGGTGGATGCTTCTTCCACTTCCTCCACCACTTCTGATCCGGATGTTGATTCCCTATCAACCTCCGAATCCTCACTTCCTTGTGAGGATGATGCATTAGCCTCTTCGGTCTCTTCCTCTTGGACCGGTTGTGAGCCTTCATGATATTTTGCCACTTGACTCCAAAGCTCTTTGGCATCCTTGTACTCACCTAGCTCACACATAATTTTATTAGGAATCAAATCAACCAAGAATTTAATTACCTTTGTATTCTTTTCGAACTCTTGGATTTGTTCCTTGGTCCACTTCTTCATCTTGAGAATTCCTCCCTTGGGCCCTTTTGGATATTGAAATCCCTCCATCAAAATGCCCCACTCTTCAAAGTCCTTCATCATCAAGAATTCTTCAATCCTCACCTTCCATTGATTGAATCCTTCTTGTCCATAGAAGGTATAAGGGATAGGTGTGTTGATATCCCATCCAAGCTTGTCTTGGAATTCCATCTTCACCCTCTAGCGTCTTGCTCCCGGTTGTTAATCCGTTGAAGAGCCACCGAACTCTGATACCACTTGTTGGAGATTTGACGCCGCTAGAGGGGGGGTGAATAGCGATGTGCCCGTACGAAGATGGAAATCGATCTCGTTCGTGTCTACAATTTCGTTAGCGCAGCGGAATACAGATAATGATAACAATAACAAAATAGACAACAAGCTAACACAATGATATAACATGGTTCGGAACCGAACGGTTCCTACTCCACGGATCGAGCTCTAAAGAGCCCTAGTGATGCACATGCACTCACTAATCACAAATACTCCTTCTCGACACAAGTCGGAGGTGGAGAAACCTCTTACAATAGATTACAACAATAATATAAAGAAATACAAGCAAATACAAAGGAAATGTAAAGAACACTTTACAAACTAGGGTTTTGACCGCTTGCTTGTTGGTTGCTTGGATGAGCTTGAAGGACCCTGAAATGCACCTGCAAATCGCCTTCAAATCGCCTCACCAAAGCTCCCAAATCTTGTTGAGCCTCACGAGCTCCTTTTATCCTCCATGCGCCGGATTTCCGCTCTAGCCATAAGTCACCGATCATGCCCGATGGTCGTGAGACAACGGCTCGATCCACGTTGGAAAAACTCCAGCGGATCTCTTGGCGATCATTGCCAACATTGGCGATCGGCCCGGCCTCGTCGCCCGATCGAGCTCACGATCGTACGGTGTAGCGATCATCGGCTCGGTGATCACCATTGCCGACTCTCGATTCATGCTCCAATCGATCGGCCGGCGATTCCGGCTCTTAAGCGGTCGAACTCAAGTCGACTCACGGTCAGCCATGTGCGGTCGCCAACCTCAAAGATGAGGTTTTAACCCAAGTATGGTGCCCCATACTTGCTAGACCACCCTTAGCCTAGACCTAAGCCTTCTAGCCACCTCCATCGACCTCACGCCTCTCGGATCCCTCCAAGTCATCCATGACTTGTTCATCCCATCGCGCTAGCCTCCGGGTGCTTCCATCGGCTATGTCATGCTAGCGGTGTCTACCGCCAAGGCACATTGGACTTACGCCCGCCAAGATTGGTCTTATGCTGCCAAGACTCCCGCTTGGACTTTACGCTACCAATATCAAACCCTTGGACTTCTCAAATGCCAAGACTCAAGCTTGGACTTTCCCTTGCCAACCCATGTTGGACTTTCCATGCCAAGACCCATGCTTGGACTTTCCATTTGCCAAGACCCATGCTTGGACTTCTCATTTGCCAAGACCCATGCTTGGACTTCTCATGCCAAGTACTCAAGACTTGGACTTTCCCAAATGCCAAGTACCCATGACTTGGACTTTCCATACGCCAAGTGTCCCACTTGGACTTTTCATGCCAAGTACCCATGACTTGGACTTTACCTTGCCAAGACCCATGCTTGGACTTTTCATGTGCCAAGTGTCCCACTTGGACTTTTCATGCCAAGTACTCAAGACTTGGACTTTACCAAATGCCAAGTGTTCCACTTGGACTTTCCCATGACAATTACATTGTCATATGTTTTTGTCGAAACATCAAAACATCACTCGAGTCAAACTCGAGTCCTGGTCAATCGTGACCTGGGCTGATTGCACCAACACATTTTGGGGTCCTTGAAGCTCATCCAAGCAACCAACAAGCAAGCGCTAAAAAATCCTAGATTGTAAAGTGCTCTTTACATTTCTTTGTATTTTTCTTGTATTTTCATGTATTGCTTTTGTAATCACTTGTAAGAGATTTCTCTGCCTCCGACGTGTTGTCGAGAAGGAGTTTATTGTTTAGTGGTGTTTGTGGCATCGCTAGAGCTCTTTAGAGCTCGATCCGTGGAGTAGGAACCTTTCGGTTTCGAACCACGTTACATCCTTGCGTACTTGTGTTTGTCTTAGTTTTTGTTATTGCTATTATACATAATCCGCTGCGCTAACGAGATTTGTAGACGAACACGGAACGAACTTTATCGAGCAACGAAAATGCGCTATTCACCCTCCCCCTCTAGCGGTCACCAAATCCTAACAGTACATATATGATGTGTTTGTAATCGAAGAGGAAGATACTAAAGATGCACCTTAAAACACCGAAGGTGTTGGCCGCATCGTTAGAGTCCTAGCATAGACTATTCATGCATTGGAAAATAGGCTACGTGTTTCACGTATCTAATTCCTAATAACGACATGTGCATCAAGTGCTCGGCTCACGTTCACGTCAGGAAAATTTGTTTCCTAATGTGACCTTGGTTTTTCCAATTTAGATTTAATTTTGTTGTAGATGAGACCTAGAATAATATGAAATTCCTCGTATAAATATTATGGTCAACACCTTCCATTAATATGATTTGTACCAGAGTTCCTTTTCATGTTCGGGTTGTTGGACTCCCTCCAAGTCTGGCTTAAAAATTGGATGTGTTCGGACCATTTAAATTCGATCTCACGATTAATGGGTTAGCCATAACTGAAAGCATTGATTTGTTGGACTCCCTCCAAGGTCGATGTGGATAGAGGGGCAATTAAGTGATATGCATAGGATGCATATATGTTAATGAGTTAACAACCTAATGTATATATGAACATTCAATTAGTTGATAGCATAAAGTGATAGTTATATATTTGATATATAAAGGGTATTGTTGATACCTAACATTATGACTAAGAATGGTTTGTGGGACTCTCTCCAAGGTTGTTCTTAGTCATAGTGGATATCAATCCACTAAGAGATAACCTACCATCTCTCGAATTCAAAGTGAGGGCTCTTGAATTTGACAAAATAGTGGGAGTTTCTTATTAATGTAAATTGTTTGCATTACTATAAATTCATCTCTCTTGTACACCTTTTTGTATGTCTAGGTATTGATTAGAACAACATGTCAACCTCTATAAATTTATGTTCAATTTTGGATAACAACAAATTGACTGGGTCAAACTTCTTGAAATGACTTTGAAATATGAGAATTGTTCTCAAGGATGAGAAGTTAGCTTATGTCCTTGAAGAGGTTCTTCCCCAACCTCCTAAAGACGATGCATCTGGTGACCAAAAGTTTTCTTACCAGAAACATGTTGTTGACTCTGACATGACAAGTTGCATTATGCTAGCGTCGATGTCACCTGAGTTGCAAAAGCAACATGAGAATATGGATGCTAATACAACTATCTTCCATCTTCATGAGTTGTTCGATGAGCAAGCAAAACCTAAAAGGTTCGAGATCACCCAACTCCTCTCTCGCTCAAAGATGTAGGCAGGTTCATCTATAGTGTAGTATACACTAAAGATGAATTACTATATTGAACTGTCGGGATCACTTCCATGAATTAATTATTGACTTAATTCTACATAGTTTGATTGATAGCTATTCATAATTTATGATAAACTATCGGATGAACAAAATAGAGTCCAAGAGATCAGAGTTGATCAATATGCTCAAAATAGTGGAGCCATCTGTTGCTAAAGAACAGAAGACGACGATGCTGGTTGACTCCTCAAAGAAAGGTTCTAAGAAGAAGTCAAAATCTACAACCAAGGGGAAAAAGAAGACAAAGAAGGAAGAACCAAATCCCAAGGGCACTTGCCGCCATTGCGGCAAGGATGGACATTGGAAGAAAAACTACAAGTAGTATCTGGAGTCACTAAAGCAGAAGAGAGCATCTGATGCCCAACCTACTTCAAGTATATACATTATTGAATGTCATACTATTTCTTCGAACACTTGGGTATTAGATACCAGGTGTGGCTCACATATATGTAATGACATACAGGGGATAAGGAACAAAAGAAGACTAGTTAAGGGAGAAGCATATCTAAGGGTTGGCAATGGAGAAAAGGTTGTTCTTGTAGCCAAAGGAAGTTATATGTTGCAACTCCCTACGGGACTAGCTTTAGAGTTGGATGATTGTTTTTATATTCCTGCATTAATAAATAACATTATTTCTATTTCTTGTTTGAATAAGAAAGGTTATCATTTGAGGTTTAGTAATAATTATTATTACATTACGTTAAATGGTGTTATTTATCTACTGGAATGTTGAATAATGGAATCTACACGTTAGATACATCCAATGAGATATTCAATATCGAATCAAATAGAAAATGAGCTAAGTTAGATAATCAATTAACCTTGCAATTATGATATTGTTGTCTTGGCCATATAAGCAAAGATTGCATGTCAAAACTACATAAGCTTGACATTTTGGAGTCTTGTGAATCAAATTCATTAGAGTGTTCATACTTAAAAGGAAATATGACTAAGTTACCTTTTAAGGGAAAAGGTGGACGGGCAGTTAAGGTATTGGGTCTTTTACATACCGATATATGTGGACCAATGTCAACTCATGTCATAGGAGATTATAGCTACTTCGTTACCTTTATTGATGATCACTCATGATATGAGTATTTATATCTACTGGGATACAAATATGATGTTTTGAAAAGTTTAAAGATTTCAGAAATGATGTAGAAAAATAACTTGGGAAAAATATTAAAGTACTTCGATCGGATCGAGGTGGTCAATACTTAAGCCAAGAGTTTTAAGATTATTTAAGGGATGGTGGCATCTTGTCCCAAAGGACTCCACCTTGCACGTCATAACATAATGGTGTGGTTGAAAGTCGAAACTGAATCTTATTGGACATGGTTAGGTTAATGATGCAGCATGCAAGTCTTCCAAAGTCCTTTTGGAGTTACGCACTCGAGACCGTTGTTTACTTGTTAAACAGAGTCTCGACTAAGGTAGTCTCTACTACTCCATATGAGATATGGAAAAGTAGAAAATCACATTCATCTTATTTGAAGATATGAGATTGTCCTGCTTATGTGAAGTGGACAGTATCAAACAAGCTAGAGGCTAAGTCTAATAAGTATTTATTTACTAGTTACCCTAAAGCCTAAGAAAACAAGGGGTTATCAATTCTATCATCCCTTGGAACAAAAAATGTTTGTTTCAAGGCATGATGTATTCCTAGAGAAGGAGTTTCTTTTACAGAAACACAGTGGGAATGAGGTTGAACTAAGTGTAGTTCAAGAGACTCTGGTAGACACAGAAAAGATGCCTAGTCAAATACCACAACTAATTATTCATTCGGATGAAGTAATAGTTGAATCTGATGATACACCACCTCCTCAAAGATCTAGTAGGACACGTAGGATTTCTGAGAGATATGAATTTCTCATAAGTGAATCTAACAACATGTTGCTCATTGAGGATGAGGAACCTACTAGTTACAAAAAGGTTCTGAATATTTCAGACAGGGATAGGTGGCTAACGACCATGAAAATGAAGTTTGGAACTTAGTGGACCCCACCTGAAGGCATAACGCCTATAGGGTACAAATGGGTTTTCAAGAAGAAAATCGACATAGATGGTAATGTTATTACATATAAAGATAGATTAGTGGCAAAAGACTATCATCAAAGACAAGGTGTTGACTATGATGAAATCTTTTCATTAGTAGCTATGCTTAAATCCATTCGGATACTTTTGGCTATAGCGACTCATTTTTATTATGAGATATGACAAAAGGATGTAAAAATAGCTTTCCTTAACGAAAATCTATCTGAGGATGTATATATGAAACAACCTGAGGGTTTCACATCTATTGACAAGAATAAAGTATTCAAGCTTCAACGATCTATTTATGGATTGAAGCAAGTATCCTGGAGTTGGAATATCCATTTTGATGAGACAATCAAACAGTTTAATTTCTCACAAAATCCTAAGGAGCCTTGTGTGTATAAGAAGGTAAGTGGGAGTGCGATCATGTTTCTAGCAGTGTATGTCGATGATATATTGATCATAGGAAATGATATTCCTATTTTGCAAATAGTCAAGGTCTAGTTGTCCAAACGTTCTCCATAAAAGACATGGGAGAAGCAACCTATATCTTGGGGATTAAGATATATAAAAATAGATCGAATCGGTTGCTTGGTCTTTCGGAGTCTACATACATAGACAAAGTGCTAAAATGATTTAGCATGGAGGAATCCAAGAAAGGTTTTGTTCCTGTGAGGCATGAGATTCACCTTCTGAAGTCTATGTGTCTGCGCACAGAAGACGAGAGGATTCACATGAGTCAGATCTCATATGCATCAGCTATAGGCGATCACGTATGCTATGTTATGTATGAGACTCGATGTATCATACTCTTTGAGTGTTATGAGCAGATACTAGTCGGATCCTGGTATGGACCATTGGGTGGTTGTCAAGACAATCCTTAAGTACTTGAGAAGAACTAAGAATTTGTACTTAGTATATGAAGGAGGTGATGTGCTAGTAAGCAAGTATATTGATGTCAACCTCCAGACGAATAAGGATGATTCCAAATCCCAGTCTGGATACATATTCATCTAGAATAGAGATGCAGTGAGTCAGAAAAGTTCCAAACAAGACACCGTTGTTGATTCTACCATGGAGGTAGAGTACATTGCGACTTCTGAACCAACAAAGGAGGTGGTATGGATTAAGAAGTTCATTACTAAACTTAGAGTGGTTCCAAGCATTGTTAAAGCATTACCGATTTACTGCGACAACAATGACACCATTTCATAGGTGAAGGAACCACGGTCTCATCAGCGATCCAAGCATGTTCTTCGTCGTTACCATCATATCAGAGAGATCATAGGTAGAAGAGACGTATAAATAGAGAAGGTTCATGTTGGGTTTCCCCGGCACCAATGTGGGTGTGTGTTCAAACACGTTTCATAAACATACACACAATGGAAGCAAAAACAAGTAATAAATTACAACGGAAGCAAAAATAAGTAATAAACTAATTTATTACAATACACACACCACACACATGAAGGATACACCAAGTGTAGACATAATTATCATTTCAAATTTTGCAATAAAAGAAAACTTATACTAGGTATACCTGACAAGTTACGTGAAGCGGGAATAGCATCAACCAAGCAACCCTTGCGAGTTTCGCATCTATCCGTATCAACGCCGAGTATCGTCGGGATAGCTTCACAAAGCCATGAGCCCCGACTTCACGAGAGGTACTAGCTTCGCGTTGAGGTCATTGTGATCTAAGAGACAATCACAATCCAAATCCAATCCGGATCTAAAAATGAGTTCCACAAACTCGCTTCTCGGAAGCGGTTTTCGTCAACCAATTGACGAAACCTTGGTCCTCCACCAAAGGGGATTGCTGGAGATCCAATCCCCGACAAATAGGTCGCTGTCGGAGCGCAAAATGTCGACCAAACAACTTCTCCACGAAGAGGACAGCAAGCTGTCCAAAACTGGACAACTTGTTTTGATGGAGGAGATGGCCGGCCAAAAACTTGGCCGATTGCCCTTGATGGCCGACAGCCAAGGGAGGATGGCCGGAGGAGTTGCCGGTGGCTAATGGATGGCCGATGGCAAGGAAGAAGAGCAGCAACTCCAATGAGCGGTGGCACAAGGAGCTTGGGCGGCAACAAGCTTAGGTGGCCAATGGAGTGGGCGGCAACACCAAGGGAGGAGAAGAGAAAAAAAACGGCTAGGGTTTCCAAAACCTAAGTCGTCGAACCAACGAAATCGGGTTATCTCTCAACCCCATTATTTATAGAGAACTTATCTCTAATCCAATAAGAGACTTTTTCTAAAGACCTTATCTCTAAAGCCTTTTCTCGAAAACCATTTCTCAAAGGGTTATTGGTTCACAACCAAAACCCGTTAACCCGCTCCATTAACTTAAGTTAAAATAAACCAAACCTCGTTGGTCTATTTTAAGTTAAAATGAACAAAACCAATTTTGGTTCATTCATTTAAATCAAACCAAACCACTTTGGTTTATTTTCCACCATTGGATTAGAACCAAACCGATTTGGTTCATCCATCTTGTCTTCATAAGACTCGGCCCATCCAAGCTTCCGATGCGACTGAAATAATTTCATGCTCGCTCTTAGTTTGGTCTAACCAAACCAAGTCTCTCTCGATATGAGAATCTCATTCTCAAACTCGTTTTAAATCCTTCGGATAACACTTGTAGTGAGTGTGACCAAATAGGTTTTCGGTTTATGTTGGTCATCTATAATTAACCATTAATTATATAACGATCATGAATGACACCTAGTAGTGCATCATGATCCCCAATTAACCAGAAAATCAATGGTTGATCCCAGAACACTTTTGAAACCCTTCAACAGCTACAGTGAAATGTGCCCCGTTCCCTTCACTCATCTTATACCCACTTGGTTCAGGACATGGTTCATTGTGTCAGTCCCCACTAGGCTGACTATGTCACACCTAGCCTAAGTATTACTTTCTCGTCCTTCGAATTCTAGTTACTGCACATATATCCAAGAGTATCATACTCTAAGCATGTAATGCTTTGGCCAAAGACTTTAGTAACAATCCGACGAGAGGTCATAGGGTATACATCTCCTCGCAAGGAGTGGTGAATCCTCTGTAGGCTATTCAAACACCTTCGGCCACTTCGACTTATACCCAATCATCCCGGGTCCACATCTCCTCGGAGGTACTTGCTTAAGATGACCAAGCATAAATGTACATGACTAAGATGACTTGAATACCGCAAGTCGAAGGAACATCACACTTAAGCTGTAGTAAGAACTTCATTGACATATCCATATATGCAGTGAACCATATGAAGTCTTGCAACTAGTCACTCCAATGAACTAGTTACCATAACTAGCATCCACGGTTAACTCTAGACATCCCAATGTCACCAGTCAGTGAGAAACAACTGCTTGAATAAACCAAAGAGTATAACTCATGCTAGTCTCAACAGAATTGATGGTGTCCGAATACATCAATTCATCGACTAGGGATAATTCCAATACATCACAATTACACATGTAGAGATACTCACTAGTTGTGATCCAATCACAAATTTTCTCATGTTGTGAATCATATTACAGATATTCAGTAAATGAGTTTAAGATCCAATCAAATACATGATAGCATGTACACTCAAATAGGGAATCTTCATTTATTAAATAAATGATACAACCATAAGGCGATTGCCTTAGGACACCTCTCATATATAACTAACAAACTCCCACTTGGCCTAATGCCAATTGCCACGGTATTCAATACCATAAGCTCTAACATGACCCTCAAACTTACTTTGAGGTAAGGCCTTAGTTAAAGGATCCGCTAAGTTTCTTTCAGTGGGAATATTCTCGATTTGTATTTCCTTCCTACTGATGATCTCTCTGATCAAATGATAGTGGCGAAGCACATGTTTGGATCACTGATGAAACTTGGCTCCTTTGCCTGTGCAATCGCTCCATTGTTGTCACAGTAGATAGGTATTGCTTCAACAATGGTTGGAACCACACCAAGTTCAGAGACGAACTTCTTGATCCAAATCGCTTTCTTTGCAGTTTCCGAAACCGCAATGTATTCTGCCTCAGTGGTAGAATCCACTACAGTGTCTTGCTTGGAACTTTTCCAACTTATTGTGCCTCCATTTAAGATAAATATATAACTAGACTGAGACCTAGAATCATCTTTGTATGTCTGGAAGATGGCATCCGTATACCCTCGTATTACCATATCACATTCTCCATATATTAGGAATACATCCTTAGTTCTTCTCAAGTACTTAAGGATTGTCTTAACAGTCGCTCAATGATTCATTCCTGGATCAGACTGGTATCTTCTCGTGGCACTCAGAGCATATGATACATCGGGCCTCGTACATAACATAGCATACATGATAGATCCTATTGTGGATGCATAGGGGATCTTACTCATGAAAATCCTCTTGTCTTCTGTCCACTGACACATAGACTTCAAAAGGTGTATCCCATGCCTGATGGGAAGGAAACCTTTCTTGGAATCCGACATGCTAAACCTTTTTAACACTCGGTCTATATATGTAGACTGCAAAAGACCAAGCAATCGTTTTGATCTATCTCTATAGATCCTAATTCCAAGGATATAGGTCGCTTCTCCTAGGTCTTTCATGGAGAATATTTTGGATAACAAAATTTTGACTGACTGTAAGGTAGATATATCATTTCCTATAAGTAATATGTCATCGACATATAACACTAGGAACACGACTGCACTCCCACTAACCTTCTTATACACACAAGGTTTGTCTGGATTTTGTGAGAAATCAAACCTTTTGATTGTCTCATCAAAATGAAATTTCCATCTCCTAGATGCTTGCTTCAATCCATAAATGGACCGTCGAAGTTTGTATACCTTGGTTTTATCATCTGATGTGAAACCTTCAAGTTGTATCATATACACATCCTCGAGGAAGTTTCCATTAAGGAAAGTCATTTTCATATCCATCTGCCATATTTCATAATCATAATGAGCCGCTATGGCCAGGAGCATGCAAATGGATTTAAGCATAGCTATTGGTGAATAGGTCTCGTCATAATCAACACCTTGCTTTTGACGATAGCCTTTCGCCACTAATCTAGCCTTATAGGTAATCACATTACCATCCATGTCGATTTTCCTCTTGAAAACCCACTTGCACCCTATAGGCTTTATGCCTTCAGGTGGGTCCACCAAGTTCCAAACTTGATTTTCATACATGAAATCCATTTCTGACTTCATAGCATCAAGCCATTTGTCCCTTTCTGAACTTTTCAGAACCTCTTCATAACTGGTATGCTCCTTATCATCAATGAGTAATACGTCGTTCGATTCACTTACGAGAAATCCATATTTCTCAGGAATATTTCGTGTTCTACCAGATCTACGAAGATATGGTGTCCCAATAGGTTCAGTTGATGGCTCATCACTATGAGTTATCGATTGTGGTTCTTGACCAAGTATCTCATCAATGTCTATTAGAGTCTCTTGAACCTCCTCAAGTTCAATGACACTCCCACTGTTTTCTTGCAAAAGAAACTCTTTCTCTAGAAACACAACATTTCTTAAAACAAACACCTTTTGTTCCAAGGGATGATAGAATTGGTAACCCCTCGTTTCCTTAGGGTATCCAATAAATAAATATTTATGAGACTTAACATCCAATTTGTCTGACACAGTCCGCTTCACATAAGCAGGACAAACCCATATCTTCAAGTAAGATAAATGAGATTTCTTACAAGCCCATATCTCATATGGATGAAGGTTTTGCGGAACCGAAGCTCTGATACCACTTGAAGGTAGGAAACTTCGCTTTCCACTTCAACTCGGTCGCTTGTTCATGGCGATCCCTTCTACGTCCCCGGATAAAAAAATTTATCCTTGACAAGGAGGGATCACCCAAGCTACCGTTTCATCGTCGTGCTATTCGATTAGAGTAGTCACTTGAACAAACTTGTTGTTCAAGCAACCAACCTCTATTCTATGATTAGCCGTGGAATAGACGATGTACAGATCGTCGACTTTTGTGTTTGTATTCGGGGTCCAAGTTAATTTAGCCACAAAACAAAACATACAACATGCATATAATTGAAAAACAATTATAGACATAATACAAAAGAATATAAACAAGAAAAATTTATACCTCTCGATCTTCTATTGTATGTCCTTCCTCCTTTTGGACGTCGTGTGGGCGACGATCTTCCAAAAGTCGAAGCCTCCTAGATCACGATCTTCCTTTTCTTGCTCGCTCCGAACAAGAGGAAGTATATGTTGGATCGATATGAGCGCTAGAGGGGGGGTGAATAGCGTTTGTAAAAACTTTTCTTTTTTACGATTAAAACCAAGTACACAACGGAAAACTAAAAGACAAACACAAGAAAGACACAAAGCTTTTTTACTTGGTTCACAGCCCACCGACTGCTAATCCAAGGCCCTACGATCCTTGATCGCTTCCGAAGGGCAATCACTAAAAGTCTCTTCCTTGTTGGAGGTAAGAGACAAGATGATTACAATGATTATAAGGACGGTAACAACCTTAACGGTCCTTATACAAATTAAGTACAGAAAGATAATAATAATATCGACAATTAATTAGAAGATGACGCACGGTCGGAGTAGCGTTGTAGAGAGCACGAGCACTTGGGAGATTCTTGAATTTGGGTGTGAGTCCTCCCCTCCTTTTATAGATTTGTGCCTTGGAATTTGTCCCGATCCAGATCCAAAACTCGTGGATCTTATCTTGAGATGGCTACTTTTCTTATCTTGAGGTGGCGACTTATCTTATCCTGAGGTGGTGACATCAATCTCTATCTCTTTGACCTTGTGCACTAGGTTGATTCGTCGACATCAGTCGAATGATCCTCTTAGCGATCGCCTTGATGATCATCGACATCTCTAGTTGATCACGCGACTTGAGAATTCCTGCAATACAAGATTAGCACAATAGATGCATAATATATGCGGTGTGGCGATCCTTTGGTCGTCCGATCTCGACTTCAGCATTCCTCCGGAAGCCTTAGTCGGATTGACGCCTAGGATTGTCCTCTAACCGAGGACGCGTCCTTACCACCGCTCCACACACAGAGCTTACCTTTGGTCCTCTTGACCTGTCGCTTAGCTTTTTGTCACCACCGAGGTTCCTCGACTCCCCGAGGTTCTCCTGGTGTCGCCCGACCACCACGGTTTCTCAACTTAAGATTCTCCGGATGTTGCTCGACCTTTGGCTTAGCTTAAACACTTCCTGCACACTTAGCATATTACATGAGACAACAAAATAGCTTAACTTTGAATCTTTGTCATCATCAAAACTAAGGTTCGATTATCTAGTGCCCCTGCACCAACAATCTCCCCCTTTTTGATCTATGACAAACCAATTCAAAGTTAAGAGAAAATAAACAGTAAGCATTGAACAATCATTTTTCAAAACCTCCCCCTTAAGGGTACCTCCCCCTTAACCTTAGGTGAGTTTTGAAAAACAATTACTTTTTGGGAAAGAAAAAGTAAGTAACCTCTTAACTTTATTCTCTCTCCCCCTTTGACATATATCAAAAATAACTTTATATTGGGTACATTGCCAAGAAATAGAATTTTTAAACATGCTAATCAAGTTGATTTAATATGTTCAACTCCCTTTAATACTTAAGAGTTTAGGAGTTTAGGTTTCTAGATCCTGCACCAACAATGTATATCCTAGGTTAGAATGTGACCCCCTAACCTTTAACATTGTTATAAAATTTTGAGAAAGAATTAAAAAAAAACATTTTAAAGGCTCATGTCTATTGGTTTTTATGCCAAACTGGAGGTAGCTAGATACTAAGTTTGTCCAACTTAAGTCTTCTCTCCCCCTTGGCATATTATCAAAAGAAGGATTTAAATTTAGAAAGTATTGGTGATTTTTTAAAAAAAAATATTTTTTAACAACTTCTATGATGATTATCCAATTAGAACCCCCCCCCCTTAACCTAACATCCTTGTTAGCCACAAGGAAGGCATATCTAGAGGGTCTCCCCTTTTGTCTGACAAACTCTTAGGACATCCTTGTTGGCCATAAGGAAGGCTCACCCAAGTGTCCAGAGGGTCTAGGTATCTAAAGTTGACCTACGGATTTAGACGTTCAGTATTGGTCAACTAACCATCATTTTAAGAAGCATAGTTGTTTTGAAAACTACGTATAACTACACACAATAATCATGGCAACCAATAAAAATAGTTTTAAGAACCTATTTATGTGTATATAAATTTTGAAATTGTTTTCAAAATCATTTTTAATTTGTTGTCCTTACCATCTCACCCATTCTACATGATCAACCAAGTTATTCTTATAGGTATTGTGAGATGAATTTAATTTAATGCCTTAGAAATTAATTAATCTTGGGTTAGATTCGGATTTCACCTTTAGTTAGTTAAGTGAACATTTCAAAAAAGGGCTTCCAGGTCGTGGCGAGGCACAGGGGCCTTCTTTGATCCGAACAACGACCACTTCCTTAGACAAAGCCAACTTAAGAAAATTACACACTTAATTCACTTAGAATTACGTCCTGGTCTAACTAATTTAGGATGTGGTGAGGTAGCTTCAGTTAGTTCCACTTAGTTAAATGCACCAAGTTAGATACTCCTTATCCAACTCGGATACACTTGACTTCGTTTCCTTAACGTACTATCATCTCACCGCATCCTGATACTATGTTGTCAAGATTAATTAATTATTTCCTATCTAACCATTCTATGAGAGTGAATTTAAAACTAGTATGTATGACATGACAAAATAAGCACGATAATGATATGTATGCATGAGCAAGCTACATTCAATCAATTTAAAGAAATGGTTGTTTTCTTGGGTAGACTTTTATTTGTTCTATAGTTATAAGATACTTTATTATAATTAGGTTTACAAATTTTAGTGTCTTGATTTTTGGTTAGCTTAGACTTGTAACCCAAGTCTACATATTTATTAGTTGAATTTTTAAAAGTTGAAGGTTTAGTTACTAGATTATTAATTTGTGTATAATCAAATGGTACTCTATTATAATTAATTTTATTGGTTTGATTATCTAATTTTGAATTTTTAAGTAAGTTAGATTGTGAATTATTTAAAATAGGATTATTAGAATTTTTCAAAATAATATTATTAGACTTTTTCAAGATAAGATTATTAGACTTTTTAAAAGTATAATTATTAGAATTTTTTAAGATAAGATTATTAGACTTTTTAAAAATAGAATTATTAGAATTTTTTAAGGTAGAATTATTAGAATTATTCAAGATAAGATTATTAGAATTTTTAAAAGTAGAATTATTATTAGAATTATTTAAGATAAGATTGTTAGAGTTTTTAAAGGTAGAATTATTTAAGATAAGATTGTTAGAGTTTTTAAAGGTAGAATTATTATTAGAATTATTTAAGATAAAATTGTTAGAGTTTTTAAAGGTAGAATTATTTAGATTATCTTTGGAATTTTTTAAAGTTAATTTCGATTTTTTTATGGTTGAATTTTTCAAAACAGAATTTTTTAATTCGGAATTATCTAGATTAATAAGATCTAGGATTTGATGATTCTGTCCTATGGTTTGATTATTCTGATCAAGGGATTGATTATTCTGATTAAGTCCTAGGTTGGTTTTATCTTTGACTTGATCTAGATCTATGTTGATTAAACTAAATATTTGATTAATCTCTTTTTAATTTTATCAAATGTTAGATTAATTTGATCATTTTCTTCCATGATATTATTATTATTATTATTTAAACTAATTAAATATGAATTAATAAATTTTTTATTAGTTGAATTATTAATTGTATTAATAAATTGACAACAATTACACAATTTATCTAAATTATCAACTATTCTAAAACTCAACTTTTCAAAATTATTAACTTTACTAACCTTTTTTTTCCGGACACCGATTCTTGTAATGACCAAATCTTTCACACCCGAAGCACTTGATGTGCTCCTTGTTCTTCCGGATTCCTGGCAATGGTGTCTCCTTTGTCGTCGGTTGCGTCGTTCGAATCTTACGAGTAGGACACTTATTTTTATAGTGTCCTCTCTCCCTGCACTTAAAGCAAATAATATGAAATTTAAAATTTAAATTGACATCGTTACCTTTATGCCTTGTGGGAGACTCTTCCATGGTTGGCTCGATTTTCTAAAACTCGCAAAAAAAACACATACCAAAAAGTCCCAAGACTTGGTCTTGGATTAGTAGTGCGGGAGATATTTAAAAATAAAAATAAAAATAAAGAAAAGAAAATGCTCGACCGGTGGTTGCACCGAATCTGAGCGCCCCCGCTCTGATACCAATTGTTGGATCGATATAAGCACTAGAGGGGGGTGAATAGCGTTCGTAAAAACTTTTCTTTTCGACGATTAAAACCAAGTACACAGTGGAAAACTAAAAGACAAATACAAGAAAGATACAAAGCTTTTTTACTTGGTTCACAGCCCACCGGCTGCTAATCCAAGGCCCTACGATCCTTGATCATTTTCGAAGGGCAATCACTAAAAGTCTCTTCCTCGTTGGAGGTAAGAGACAAGACGATTACAATGATTATAAGGCCGGTAACAACCTTACCGGTCCTTATACAAATTAAGTACAGAAAGATAATAATAATACCGACAATTAATTAGAAGATGACGCACGATCGGAGTAGCGTTGTAGAGAGCACGAGTACTTGGGAGATTCTTGAATTTGGGTGTGAGTCCTCCCCTCCTTTTATAGATTTGCGCCTTGGAATTTGTCCCGATCCAGATCCAAAACTCGTGGATCTTATCTTGAGGCGGCGGCTTTTCTTATCCTGAGGTGGCGGCTTATCTTATCCTGAGGTGGTGGCATCAATCTCTATCTCTTTGACCTTGTGCACTGGGTTGATTCGTCGACATCAGTCAACTGATCCTCTTAGCAATCAACTGCCTTCAGTCAACTACTGGCATCTCTAGTTGACTGCTGCACTTGAGAATTCCTGCAATACAAGATTAGCACAATAGATGCATAATGTCGTGCAGTGTGACAGTCCTTTGACTGTCCGATCTCGACTTCAGCATTCCTCCGGAAGCCTTAGTCGGATCGACGCCTAGGATTGTCCTCTAACCGAGGACGCGTCCTTACCACCGCTCCACACACGAAGCTTACCTTTGGTCCTCTTGACCTGTCGCTTAGCTTTTGGTCACCACCGAGGTTCCTCGACTCCCCGAGGTTCTCCTGGTGTCGCCCGACCACCACGATTTCTCAACTTGAGATTCTCCGGATGTCGCTCGACCTTTGGCTTAGCTTAAACACTTCCTGCACACTTAGCATATCACATGAGACAACAAAATAGCTTAACTTTGAATCTTTGCCATCATCAAAACCAAGGTTCGATTATCTAGTGCCCCTGCACCAATAGTATATAATCAAAATTCTCCTCTATCTAGGACCAACCAACAAGCTCCCAACTTGAAGCTTGCCGCCGGCTCAAAGAGAGGGGATGGTGGGCGCCGACCAAGAGCTCCAAGGAATCACCCTAACCCTTATTTCCACCGGCCAAGGAGAAGAGAAAGAAGAGCTTTGGACGTCAGCCAAAGAGAGGAGAGGAGAAGATGGGCGCCGGCCACCTAAGGAAGAAGGAAAAAATTTCCTAATTTGTGGCCGCCCAACCTCCAAGCCCCTTGCCGCCCAAACCCTAATCCCTCCTTGCCTCCAATTTTTTTCTTGTCGCCCACCCTAATCCCTCCTTTTATAGAGTTAGGCTTAAGCCTTGTTTTAATCTCCACCGTCGGTTCTAGGGATTTAATCTCAACTGTCGGATCTAGAGATTTAATCTCAACCGTCAGATCTAGAGATTTAATCTCCACCGTCGGATCTAGAGTTTTATTTTCCATTATCGGATCTAGGATCCATGAGGGTTTTAATAGGCTACAATAGGGACCATGAGGATGAGTTGGATCTTGGCCACCCAATGGATCAAGCCCACATAAAGTCCGATCCATTAATGATAATCTATTCCACTAGAGGATTATCATTGATCTACCTCACCAACCCCCATAAGTTAATATGGGCTCCATATATTATTTGTACATATATCTTTCCGTGTTTAAGATCTCGAATGTCCGTCGATTAATTAATTTACTGATAATTAATTAATCAACATCTAACTCCATGAGTAGTACCACTCAACCTTATCATCATGCTGGACCAAGTCCACCTGCAGGGTTTACATGATGAACCTTATGAGCTCCTCAAGGGGACATCATCATCCTAATATATAGGACACGATTTCCTCCTATAATCAATGGCACACCATATAAATAATATCATTTCCCAACTTACCGAGCCTATCGATTTACTCTATAAATCTCGTCCATTGGTAAATCAAAGAATAAATACTAAGTATATGTGCCCATTATTATATCGGGATTAAGAGCATGTACAACATAATATCCGAGGTTCGATTCAATTATGTAGTTAGCAATAAATCGAATTACCTCTAAGTCGGTCCTGCTCAATACACACAAAGTGTACTAGTGTGATTCTATGGTCAAGACAAACCAATACCAAATCACACTACAACTATTCCAATAGTTTGTCCATAACCATCTCGGTTGTGAGCCTTTACTTATACTTTGCAAGGAACTGATAACATGATCTCCCGTGTGACACTATACACCATGTTATCTACAATGTAATGTATTAGACAATATGCATAACCATAAATATGCAAACAATGATCATGTGATTCTTATTTTAAAACAAAAGATGTTCATATAAAAGATAAACTTTTCAGTATACATCCCAACAATGGAGTAGTAGAGACTACCTTAGTCAGGACTCTGTTTAGCAAGTAAATAGCTATCTGAAGTGCATAGCCCCAAAAGGACTTGGGAAGATACGCGTGATTCATCATCGACCTGACCATGCCCAACAAGGTCCAATTTCTCCTCTCAGATACACCATTAAGTTGTGGTGTATACGGCGGAGTTCATTGAGACAATATACCATTGCCCCTCAGATAATCTAGAAACTCTTGACTCAAGTATTCACCACCTCGATCCAATCGAAGTATTTTAATACTCTTACCAAGTTATTTCTCTACTTCATTTCTGAATTCTTTGAACCTTTCAAAGGCTTCAGGCTTGTGTTTCATCAAGAACAAATACCCAAATCGTGAGTGATCATCGGTGAAGGTACTGAAGTAGCTATAACCTCCTAGAGCTTGAGTTGACATAAGTCCACATACATTAGTATGTATATATAGACCAAGCAACTCTCCCACCGGTTCACCTTTTCCAGTAAAAGGTAACTTGGTCATCTTTCCCTTTAAGCATGATTCACATGTATCGTATGAATCTAATTCAAATGATTCCAGAATTTCACATCGGTGTAATTTAGACATATGTTTCTTGCTCACATGGCCAAGACGACAATGCCATATGTAGGAGTCTAATTGATTATCTTTTTGAGCATGCTTGTTGCTCGCTTCGATATTGAAAATGTCACAGGATATGTCTAACATATAAATACCATTACTTAAAATTCCAGTCCCATAAAGAACACCATTCAAAGTTATGTAACAACAATTGTTACTAAAAGTTAAATGTTACCCATTTCTATTTAAACAAGAAAAAGAAATGATGTTCTTTATCAAAACAGGAACATAAAAGCAATTGTCCAATTCTAAGACAAGTCTGTAGATAGTTTCAACAAATACGTTCCGATAGCAAGTGCAGCAACCTTTGCTCCATTCCCAACACGTAAATTTGACTCTCCCTTGATGAGTCTTCTTCTAATCCTTATCCCATGTATGTTATTATATATATGTGAACCACACCCGGTATCCAATACCCAAGTGTCTAAGGAAATGAAATGACAATCAATAACGAAGATATCTAAAGAAAATGGGGCATCGAATGCCTTATTCTTCTTCACGGACTCAAGATAATCTTGCAGTTTCTTCGTCAATGATCCTCCTTGCCGCAATGATGGAAAGTGCCCTTTTGAGCTGATTCTGCCTTCCTTGCCTTCTTCTTCCCCTTGTGTTGTTCCTTTGATTTCTTCTTAGAACCTTTCTTTGAGGAATCAACTAACAACACCATCCCCTGCTCATGCTTCACAGAAGGCTCCACAATCTTCAGCATGTTGAGCAGTACCACAGATTAACCTTCTTGCATCTCAGAGGTGAAGAGGAGCTTGGAGACTTCGAACCTTTCAGATCTCACTCGCTCATCAAACAACTTATAAAGATGAAAGACTAAGGTATGAGCATCCATATGCTCATGCTGCTTCCGTAGCTCGGGTACCATCACGGCTAGCATAATGCAACTCACTAGTTCAGAATCACTCACATGTTTATTATGGGCCAATAATTGGTCCGGAGTTGCATCATCACTAGGATGGGCGAGAAGAGGCGCTTTGAGGACATACACAAGCTTTTCAGTCTTAAGAATAATTCTCAAGTTTCTAAGTCAGTCCAAGAAGTTCGGCCCAGTCAATTTATTCAAATCCAAAATAGAGCATAAATTCAAATACATCATGAACAAGCGATTAACCTAGAAATACAAATCAAGCATATATGAGAAAGATGATTTAAAATGCATCCACATACATTTACAAAATCCCATTCATTTTTTTTTGTATTCAAAAACCCTTAAAATCAATTCGGGAGATCGTAGGTCTATCTTCGAATGCGCTGATATCCAACATAGATAAGAACAACCTTGGAGTGAGTCCAACAAGCCATTCTTAGCTATGATGGTAGGTATCAAGTATATCGATTACATATCACGTATATGTAACTATCACAATGTGCTATCAACTAATTGAATGTTCACAGATACATTGGGTTGTTAACACATTAACAAGTGTGCATCATATGCATAGCACCCAACTTCACCTCTCTTCACATCGACCTTGGAGTGAGTCCAACAAATCGATGCTCCAAGTTAGAGTCGACCCATTAATCGCGAAATAGTTTTAATATAGTTAGAGCGCATTCAACCAATTAGTCAGGCTTGGAGTGAGTCCAACAACACAAACTAACGATTGATCTCTAACTCTTACCATATTAGTGTTTAACTATTCTAATGATTTGAACATGTTCAGGTTCGAGCCGGGCTTGGAGTGAGTCCAGCAACCCAAACAAGAAACGGAACTCTGGTTCTAACCATATTAATGGAAGGTGTAGGCTTTAATATTGTGTAAGGATTTTCAGGTCTCATCCACCTTTTCATGCAAATAACTATTATATACATGACATAACACACATGACATACATCTACATGTCACGACATGCATGACATAATGATATTCATTTAATATAATTACATGACATACAATTATGACATGTACAAATAGTTTCCTTATTTGTCATAACTAATTTTGGAAATAAAATATGTTCGAGATTCGATTTCTCAAATCAAATCTTGATTAAATTTGGAAACAAATTTCCAAATATAATCACATATTTTATTTATGGAAAATATTAATTAAGAAAATTCAAATTTAATTTAGGAAATAAATTTCCTAATCACATTAGAAATTTTTCAATTTGAATTTC
Organism: Wurfbainia villosa; assembly: GCA_025175895.1. Lineage (NCBI taxonomy): Eukaryota > Viridiplantae > Streptophyta > Magnoliopsida > Zingiberales > Zingiberaceae > Wurfbainia > Wurfbainia villosa. The sequence goes on from CM046006.1 coordinate 43,323,315, forward strand.
TTTACTAATTAAAATTTCCATAATTATTTATAAACTTTCCAAAAGTATACAATTTCCAAAAATACAATTATGACTATCATAAAATAATTTTACGATTATGTCGGAACACAGTTAGACTCTAATACCACTGTTGGGTTTCCTCGGCACCGACGTGGGTGTGTTTGAACACGTTTCGTAAACATGTACACAGCGGAAGCAAAAACAAGTAATAAACTAATTTATTACAATACACACACCACACGCATGCAGAATACAACAAGTGTAGACTTAATCACCATTTCAAATTTTGCAATAAAAGAAAACTTATACTAGGTATACTCGACGAGTTACGTGAAGCGGGAATGACATCAACCAAGCGACCCTCTCGAGTTTCGCCTCTATCCGTATCCACGCCGAGTATCGTCGGGATAGCTTCACAAAGCCACGAGCCCCGACTTCATGAGAGGTACTAGCTTCACGTTGAAGTCATTGTGATCTGAGAGACGATCATAATCCGAATCCAATTCGGATCTAAAAATGAGTTCCATGAACTCGCTTCTCGGAACCGATTTTTGTCAACCAATTGACGAAACCTTGGTCTTCCACAAAAGGGGATTGTCGGAGATCCAATCCCCGACAAGTAGGTCACTTTCGGAGCGTAAAATGTCGACCAAACGACCTCTCTACGAAGAGGACAGCAAGCTGTCCAAAATTGGATAGCTTATTTTGATGGAGGAGATGGCTGACCAAAGACTTGGTCGGTTGCCCTTGATGGCCGACAACCAGGGGAGGATGGCCTGAGGAGTTGCCGGCAGCTGGTGGATGGCCGATGGCAAGGAAGAGGAGCAGCAACTCCAATGAGCGGTGGCACAAGGAGCTTGGGCGGCAACAAGCTTGGACGGCCAATGGAGTGGGCACAACACCAAGGGAGGAGAAGAGAAAAAAAACGGCTAGGATTTCCAAAACCTAAGTCGTCGAACCAACGAACCCGGGTTATCTCTCAACCCCGTTATTTATAGAGAACGTACCTCTTATCCAATAAGAGATTTTTTCTCAAGACCTTTTCTCAAGACCTTATCTCTAAATCCTTTTCTCGAAAACCATTTCTCAAAGGGTTATTGGTTTACAACCAAAACCCATTAACCTGCTCCATTAACTTAAGTTAAAATAAACCAAACTGCGTTGATCTATTTTAAGTTAAAACGAACTGAACCAATTTTAGTTCATTCGTTTAAAACAAACCAAACCACTTTGGTTTATTTTCCACCATTGGATTAGAACCAAACCGATTTGGTTCATCCATCATATCTTCATAAGACTCGACCCATCCAAGCTTCCGATGCGACTGAAACAATTTCATGCTCGCTCTTAGTTTGGTCTAACCAAACCAAGTCTCTCTCGATATGAGAATCCCATTCTCAAACTCGTTTTAAATCCTTCGGATAACACTCATAGTATTTGTGACCAAATAGGTTCCCGGTTTATGTTGGTCGTCTATAATTAACCATTAATTATAGAACGATCATGAGTGACACCTAGTAGTACATCATGATCCCCAATTAACTGAAAAATCAATAGTTGATCCCAAAATGCTTCTAAAACCCTTCAGCAGCTACAGTGAAACGTGCCCCCGTTTCCTTCACTCATCTTATACCCACTTGATTCAGGATATGGTCCATTGTATTAGTCCCCACTAGGCTGACTACGTCACACCTAGCTCAAGTATTACTTCCTCGTCCTTTGAATTCTAGTTACTGCACATGTATCCAAGAGTATCATACTCTAAACATGTAATGATTTGGCCAAAGACTTTAGTAACAATCCGACGAGAGACCATTGGGTATACATCTCCTCGCAAGAAGTGGTGAATCCTTTGTAGGCTATTCAAACACCTTCAGCCACTTCGACTTATACCCAACATCCCGGGTCCACATCTCCTCAGAGGTGCTTTCTTAAGATGTCAAAGCATAAGTCTACATGACCAAGATGACTTGAATACTGCAAGTCGAAGGAACATCACACTTAAGCTACAGTAAGAACTTCATTAACATATCCATATATGCAGTGAACCATATTAAGTCTTACAACTAGTCACTCTAATGAACTAGTTACCATAACTAACATCCACGATTAACTCTAGACATTCCAATGTCACCAGTCAATGAGAAACAACTGCTTGGATAGACCAAAGAGTATAACTCGTGCTAGTCTCAACAGAATTGATGGTGTATGAATACATCAATTCATCGACTAGGGATAATTCCAAAACATCACAATTACACATGTAGAGATACTCACTAGTTGTGATCCAATCACAAATTCTCTCATGCTATGAATCGTATTGTGGATATTCAATAAATGAGTTTAAGATTCAATTAAATACATGATAGCATGTACACTCAAATAGGAAATCTTCATTTATCAAATAAATGGTACAACCATAAGGCGATTGCCTTAGGACACCGCTCATATATAACTAACAGTTCCCACTAATAGGAATCTAGCAAATCCCTTGACAAAGTCTCTTTCCTAAGAAAAGTTGGAGAGGCATATAGAGGCCTGTGATATTAGATACCAAGGCAATTGGTTGTAGGTCAAGTGGGAGTATGATGCAAGTGAGAGGTGTCCTAAGGCAATGACCTTAGAAGTTATTAATAAATTTCACTATTTGAGTATACTTTCTCTATATATTTGATTGGATTTTAAACTCATCTATTGAAGTCCACAATATGATACATAGCATGAGAGAAATTGTGATTGGATCACAATTAGTGGGTATCTCATCATGTGTAAATATGTAAGTATTGAAACTATCCCTAGTCTATGAATTGATGAGATTGGACATCAATAATTTTGTGAGACTAGCATATGTTATACTCCTTGGTTTATCCCAGCATTCGGTACTCATTGAATGGAAGCATAGGGATGCTGAGAGTGAATATGTGGATGCTAGTTGGGTAACTAGTTCATTGGAGTGACCTGCTATGAGACTTCACATAGTTCTTTATGTTGTTGAAGATCTCATTGCAACTTGAGTGTGAGATTCCTTAGACTTGAGGTATTCAAGTCATCTTGATCATGACGCCTTATATTTTGACTTCTTCGCATCCATCTCTATAAGAGGAGCAACTCCGGGTTGATTGGGTATAAGTCAAAGTGATCGAAAATATTTGAATAACCCACAGAGAATTCACCACTCCTATATAAGGGAGATGTATATCCTAGGCCTCTTGTCAAGGTTGTTACTCAGAAGTCTCTGGCCAGAGCAAGTATGTTAAGAAGATGGTCTTCTTTGGAATATGTAGGAGTAACTTGAATCCACAGGATAAGAAAACTAACTCGGGCTTGGTGTGACATAGTCAACCAAGTGGGGACGAGCACATAGACTATATTTTTAACCAAGTGGGTATAGGATGAGTGAAGGGAATAAGACACAAAAACAACTGTAGATGCTGATGAGTTCAAAAATATTCTGAAGTAGATTTAGACTTTCTGGTCAATTAGGAGTCATGATGCACTATTAGGTGTCACTCATGATCTATTCATAATTAAGGAGTTAATTATGAATGACTAACATAGTCGGGAACCTATTGGGTCACACGCAATATGGGTGATCTCGAGATGTAAAATGAGTCTAAGAATGAGATTCTTAATGAGAGAGGATGTATCTGATTGGACCAGACCAAGGGGGTGTGAAACGGAGGCTATGGAACCTCCTATGGCCATGCCAAGGCTTAGCGCGACCATATCACACTCAAATGAAGTTAAACATGTTGGGTTAAACATAACTAGCCACGGACCATGCCTAACTCTTGCTAGGGTTAAGGTACGGTTATGCCCAGTAGAACACACAACTAGCCATGTGTCCAAGCACGATCGCACCTTTTAGGCATGGTCAGGTCGTGTGTATGACACACAACCGTGTGTGAGCCGTCGATTTTTGGTGCATACTCGTATGGAAATTTTTTGGGAATTTTTACCTTAATTATGGGATAATTATGGTAAGATAGGTTCCATTTAAGTCTCCTAAGATACCTTAATCAAGAGATTTATAAATAGATACCTTGATAATCTGGAGACGATCTAAGTTTTCTTTCTTGGTAGCCATCTTTTCCTTCTCTCTCACTCTCTCGTCTCTGTCGGTTGGCTAGAACCAATCGGAGACGGAGATTTGCTATTCGTGGAGTTGTCTCAAGTGATCCCACTGTGGATACCGATAGAGGCAAGGTTTGTGATCCTTACTTGAGGTTTCGACAGATTCGATAAGAATCTCAAAGGTATAACTTCTTTTCTCCTCTCTTTACATGTGATTATGTCAAGGTAAGAAATCTTGGCCCCCAGGAGATGTCTGAGAGGAAATAAAAATTGTTTTATTTTCATTACTTCCGCTACGCATGATCCTAGGACATCGAATAAGTGTTACATCCTACAATTCCACTACGCCATAAAGATAAACATTAATAACATAAAAAGCATCCTTCAATTCTAGAGTCAGGCATGGCCCGTGCCTAGTTAGGCGCGGCCGTGTGAGGCTTTCTATGGTCGTTTGAGTTCGTTTAGGGGTGATATGACCATGCTAAGTTCGACAAGGCCATAAGAGGTTCCATAGCCTCCATTTCGCACCCTCTTGGCTTGATCCAACTAGATATATCCTCTCTCATCGAGAATCTCATTCTCAAACTTGTTTTACATCTCGAGATCACCCATAGTGTGTGTGACCCAATAGGTTCCCGGTTATGTTGGTCATTCATAATTAACTCCTTAATTATGAATAGATCATGAGTGAAACCTAGCAGTGCATCATGACCCCCAATTGACCAGAAAGTCTAAATCAACTCTAGAACGTTTCTGAACCCTTTAACAACCACAGTTTTTTGTGCCTTGTTCTTTTCACTCATCCTATACCCACTTGGTTCAGGACATGGTCTATGTGTTTGCCCCCACAAGGCTGACTAGTCACTCCTAGCCCAAGTTAGTTTTCTTGTCTTGTGGATTCAAGTTACTCCTACATGTTCCCAAGAAGATCATCTTCTTAACATGTTTGCTTTGGCCAGAGACTTCTGAGTAACAATCCTGAGAAGAGGCCTATGATATACATCTCCTTTATCAAGAGTGGTGAATCCTCTATGAACTAATCAAGCACCTTCGATCACTTTGGCTTATACCCAATCATCCCGGAGTTACATCTCCTATGGAGATGGCTACAAAGAAGTCAAAGTATAAGGCGCCATGATCAAGGTGACTTGAATACCTCAAGTCTAGGGAAGCTTGCACTCGAGATGCAATGAGATCTTCAATGACATATAAAATCATATGAAGTCTCATAGCAGGTCACTCCAATGAACTAGTTACCATAACTAGCATTCATATGTTCACTCTCAACATCCCTATGCTTCCATTCAGTGAGTACTGAATGCTTAGATAAACCAAAAAGCATAACATATGCTAGTCTCACAGAATTGATGATGTACAATCTCATCAATTCATCGACTAGGGAGAGTTTCAATACTTGCATATTTACACATGATGAGATACCCACTAATTGTGATCCGATCACAATTTCTCTCATGTTATGCATTGTATTATGGACTTTAGAATATGAGTTTAAGATCCAATCAAATACATAGATAATGTATACTCAAATAGTAAATTTTATTAATAACTTCTAAGGCGATTGCCTTAGGATACCTCTCAATTACATCAGTCTATGGATGGTAAAGAGTTGAAACCTTGTGGTAAACATCATATTTGCTCAGCAAAGCTTTCATGTGCGTGTTGTAGAAGTTGGACCCTTGATCACTTATAATTGCCTTGGGTATTTCAAACCTACAAAAGATATTTGACCTGACAAAATACATAACCACTTGAGAATCATCAATCTTGATAGGGATGATCTCCATCTATTTAAAACATAATCAACTACCAACAATTTGTCTATGGATGGTACGAAGTTGAAACCATGTGGTAAACATCATATTTCTCAACAAAGCTTTCATGGGCTTGTTGTAGAAGTGGGACCCTTGATCATTTGTGATTGCCTTGGGTATTTCAGATCTGCAAAAGATATTTGACTTGACAAAATACATAACCATTTGAGAATCATCAGTCTTGGTAGGGATGACCTCCATCCATTTAGAAACACAATCAACTACCAATAATATAGAAATATATCTAAAAGATCTAGGAAATAGACCCATGAAATCAAATACTCCATGCATAAAAAATCTCACAAAATAATAAAGGTTGTTGAGGCATTTCATCCATATGCCCTATGTTTCCAACACGTTGATAGTGTTCACGAGATTTTTGGGATTCATAAGTATCACAAAAAAGAGTGGGCCAATACAAATCATAATCTAACACTTTCTTAGTGGTTTGCTAAGGATCAAAATGTCCTCCACATGCAAGAAAATGACAAAACATAAGCATATAATGAAACTCATCATCAGGGATATACCTCCTAATTATTTGATCACTACAAAATTTTCATAAAAACATATCATTCCACATGTAGTATTTGACATCACTTTTCAACTTTCTAACTTGTGATTGTGTAAAATGTATGGGTATAGCATGTGCAACCAAATAATTCACAAGATTCGCATACCATTGTAACTCACCTTGCAACTATAAAAGTTGCTCTTTAGAAAATGCATCTATGATAGATGTAGGCTCGATATCCCTCTCAATCTAGTCCAAATGGTCAACTACTAAGTTCTCCCTCCTGCTCCTATCACGTATCTCCATGTCGAATTCTTAGAAGCATCCATCTAATCAGTCATGGCTTTGCATTCGGCTTATAAAGGAGGTACTTTAGAGATGCATGATAAAAACAAATCACTACATGAGAGAAGAGAAGATATGATATAATTTATCCAAAGTAAAGACAATGGCTAAAAGCTCCTTCTCTATTGTGGTGTAGTTGGCTTGAGTAGAAACTAATATGTTCGAAGCATAGTAGATGATTCGAGATATCTTATCAACCCTTTGTGCCAAAATTGCTCCAACTGCGTAGTTGGAGGAATCGCACATCAGCTCAAAAGAAAATGTCCAATTTGAGGGTTGAATGATCAGGGTCAAGATAAGAGCTATCTTCAATTTATCAAACACATCTTTGCAAGGCTTATCGAAGACGAAGTCCACTTTTTCGGCAATAAATGAGAAAGTGAGAGGGTGATTTTGTTAAAGTCACAGATAAAAAGCCTGTAAAATTCTACATATCCAAAGAAAGATTGAACATCCCACATGCATGTGCAGTAAGATGATGTAAGCAAAACATATAGAGTTTTAGGAGTAATTTTCGCTCACATCTCATTACATTTTGTGTTAGTTTCATGCATATGTTATTCTATTTTTGCATGCATTTCCTATTTTCTGGTTCGGAGGTCTGCTCGTTGTACTTTTATGTGCAGGTTAGCTTTTCGGGTGAAAAAGACGTGTTTTCGGAGCAAAAGAAGGACATTTCGCAGCTAGATGCAGAGTGGGACACGGCCAGGGCGTGTGGATTCACACAGTCGTGTCCAATGGGCGAGATCAGCACCCCAAGGCCGGACATGGCCTGGCCGTGTGGAAACACACGGTCGTGTGGTGGCCCGACAGATTTACATGACTAGGGCTTTTTCTAAATTTCGCAGCGGTCCGAGGCGATGTCTATATAAGGATGGCTCCGCCCAAATCCTAGGGGGGAGGCATGACGACTAGGACGGCACGCCGAAGCCCTAAAAAGCTTCGGTAGCTCACAACGGGGAGGAGGAATGCCATCGAAGGTCCACACCTTGCAATTCAATGCCGGAGAGAAGATCACGAAAGCATTGTATATCATTATTTCTGCATTTTGTGTTGGGTTTCCGGCACCGCGACGAGTGTGTGTTCGAACATGTTTCGTAAACATGTGCACAGCGGAAGAAATAAAAATAATAAATTTACATTTATTACAACACACACATCACACGCATGCATAGTACAACATATGTAGACATAACCGTAAATTTAAATTTTGCAATAAAAGAAAATTTAACTACGTATACCTTCCGTATCACGTGTAGCGGGAACGGCATCAACCGGAACGATCCTCGCTAGAATCGTCTCTATCCGTATCCACGCCGAGTATCTTCGGGATGACTTCGCTAAGTCACAAGCCTCGTCTTCATACGGGTTACTAGCCTCGTGTTGAAGACGACGTGATCGAGAGAAAATCACGATCCGAATCCAAATTCGGATCCAAAAACGAGTCCTCAAAACTCGCTTCTCCGGAGAGGTATTTGTCAACCGTTTGACGAATCCTTCGTCCTCCACCTCTGAGGATTACGGGAGATCGAATCTCCGTCAAGACTACCACTGTCGGAGCTCTAAACGACGCTCCGACGAGAGGGAAACAAGCTGTCCAGAAAACTAGACAGCTTTGGTGGAGGAGTATGGGGCCGGCCAAAAGGAAAGGTGGAGGCTCACCTTATTACCGAACCCAAGGGAGATCACCGGAGCTCCTCCGGCAGCAGCTCGTCGCCGGCAAGTGGAGGAAACGGCAGTAGCTGGTCACCGGTTGGAGAAGGTGGGCGGCGGCAACAACTTGGCGCCGACTAGAGGGAGGAAGAGGTTGGGCGGCAACTCTAGGTTAGGGTTTTTGGATTAGAGCTTAATAAACCCTTAAGCCCTCTTTTATAGAGAACTAATTCTCTTAATGGTTATTGGATCATAACCATAAGGCCCGTTAACCCGCTCCATTAATATAAGTTAAAATAAACCAAACCATGATGGTTTATTTTAAGTTAAAACAATCCGAACCAACTTTGGTACATTCATTTAAAATAAACCAAACCCTTTGGTTTATTCTCCTCCATTGGATTAGAACCAAACCATTTTGGTTCATCCATTATGTCTTCATAAGACACGGCCCATCCACGCTTCCATTGCGACTGAAACGATTTCATGCTCGCTCTATGTTTGGTCCAACCAAACTTAGTTTCTCTCAGTCTGAGAATCCCATTCTCAAGCTCGTTTTAAATCCTTCGGATTACGCTCGTTGTGCGTGTGACCAAATAGGTTCTCGGTTTATGTTGGCCGTCTATAATTAACCATTAATTATAGAACGATCATGAGTGTCACCTAGTAGTACATCATGATCCCCAATTAACCGAAAAGATCAACGGTTGATCCAGAACTATTTCTGAAACCCTTCAGCAGCTCGAATGATTCGTGCCCCATTCCTTTCACTCATCTTATACCCACTTGGTTTAGGACATGGTCTATAGTGTCAGTCCCCACTAGGCTGACTACGTCACACCTAGCCCAAGTATCATTTCCTCGTCCTACGGATTCTAGTTACTTCACATGTATCGAAGAGTACCTTACTCTAAACATGTAATGCTTTGGCCAAAGACTTTAGTAACAATCCGACGAGAGGCCATGGGTATACATCTCCTCGCAAGGAGTGGTGAATCCTTTATAGGCTATTCAAACACCTTCGATCACTTCGACTTATACCCAATCATCCCGGGTCCACATCTCCTTAGAGATGCTTGCTTAAGATGTCAAAGCATAAGTCTCCATGATCAAGATGACTTGAATACCGCAAGTCAAAGGAACATTGCACTTAAGCTACAGTAAGAACTTCATTGACATATCTATATATGCAGAGAACCATATGAAGTCTTACGGCTGGTCACTCCAATGAACTAGTTACCATAACTAGCATCCACGATTAACTCGGACATCACAATGTCTCACCTGAGAATCACCGCTTGATACACCAAGGAGTATACCTCGTGCTAGTCTCGTGAGTAATTGATGGTGTCCAAATCCATCAATTCATCGACTAGGATAATTCTGATACATCACAATTACACATGTAGAGATACTCACTAGTTGTGATCCAATCACAAATTCTCTCATGCTGTGAATCGTATCGTGGACATTCAGTAAATGAGTTTAAGATCCAATCAAATACATGAAACATGTATACTTAAATAGTGAATCTGCATTTATCATATAAATGGTTCGTACATAAGGCGATTGCCTTAGGACATCTCTCATATATTACTAACAGACTCCCACTTAGCCTAATGTCAATCGCTACGGTATCCAATACCATAAGCTCTAACATGACCCTCAAACTTGCTTTGAGGTAATGCTTTAGTCAAAGGATCCGCTAAGTTCCTTTCAGTGGGAATTTTCTCGATTTGTATTTCGTTCCTACTGATGATCTCTCTGATAAGATGATAGCGGCGAAGCACATGTTTGGATCATTGATGAGACAACATCAAGTTCATAGATGAACTTCTTGATCCAAACCGCTTCCTTTGCTGCTTCCAAAGCTGCAATGTATTCTGCCTTAATGGCAGAATCCTCTATAGTGTCAACCTTGGAACCTTTCCAACTTATTGTGCCTCCATTCTAGGTGAATACATACCCAGACTGAGACATGGAATCATCCTTGTCTGTCTGGAGCTGGCATCCGTATACCCACGTATCACCATGTACCCTTCCCCATATTTTAGGAACACATCCTTAGTTCTTCTTAAGTACTTAAGGATCGTCTTAACAGCCACCCAATGATCCATTCCTAGATCAGACTGGTATCTTCTCGTGACACTCAGAGCATACGATACATCGGACCTCGTACATAACATAGCATACATGATAGATCCTATTGCAGATGCATAGGGAATCTTACTCATGCAAATCCTCTCCTCTTCTATGCGCGGACACATAGACTGTGAAAGGTGTATCCCATGCCTGATGGGTAGAAAACCTTTCTTGGATTCCGACATGCTAAACTTCTTTAGCACTCGGTATATATATGTAGACTGTGAAAGACCTAGCAACCGTTTCGATCTATCTCTATAGATCTTAATCCCGAGGATGTAGGTTGCTTCTCCTAGGTCTTTCATGAAGAATGTCTTGGATAACCAAACCTTAACTGACTGTAAGATTGAAACATCGTTTCCTATAAATAATATGTCATCGACATATAATACTAGGAACACGACTGCACTCCCACTAACCTTCTTGTACACACAAGGTTCGTCTGGATTTTGTGAGAAATCAAACTTTTTGATTGTCTCATCAAAACAGATATTCCAGCTCTTGGATGCTTGCTTCAATCCATAAATGGATCGTCGCAATTTGCATACCTTGGTTTTATCAACCGATGTGAAACCCTCAGGTTGTATCATATACACGTCTTCGAGTAGGTTTCCATTAAGGAAAGCTATTTTCACATCCATCTTCCATATCTCATAATCATAATGAGCCGCTATGGCCAGGAGCATCCGAATGGATTTAAGCATAGCTACAGGCGAATAGGTTTCGTCATAATCAACACCTTGCTTTTGACGATATCCTTTCGCCACCAATCTAGCCTTATAGGTAATCACATTACCATCCATGTCGGTTTTCTTCTTAAAAACCCACTTTCACCCTATAGGCTTAATGCCTTCAGGTGGGTCAACCAAGTTCCAAACTTGGTTTTCATACATGGAATCCATTTCCGACTTCATGGCATCAAACCACTTATCCCTTTCTGAACTTGTCAGCACTTCTTCATAACTGGTAGGCTCCTCATCATCAATGAGTAACACGTCGTTCGATTCACTTACGAGAAATCCATATCTCTCAGGAATATTGCGTGTTCTACCAGATCTACAAAGATGTGGTGTTTCAATAGGTCCAGCCGATTGCTCATCACTATGAGTTGTCGGCTGTTGTGCTTCACCAGGTATCTCATCAATGTCTATTTGAGTCTCTCGAGCCTCCTCAAGCTCGACGACACTCCCACTATTTTCTTGCAAGAGAAACTCTTTCTCTAGAAACACAACATGCCTTGAAACAAACACCTTTTGTTCCACAGGATGATAGAATTGGTAACCCCTTGTTTCCTTAGGGTATCCAATAAATAGACATTTATCAGACTTAGCATCCAATTTGTCTGATACAGTCCGCTTCACATAAGCAGGACAACCCCATATCTTCAAGTAAGATACATGAGGTTTCTTACTATTCCATATCTCATATGGAGTAGTAGAGACTACCTTGGTTGGCATTACATTTTAACAAGTAAACTATGTAAGTGCATAGCCCCAAAAGGACTTGGGAAGATTCGCATGATTCATCATTGACCTGACCATGTCCAACAAGGTCTGGTTACGCCTCTTAGATACACCATTATGCTGTGGTGTATATGGAGGAGTCCATTGAGACAATATGTCATTGTCTCTTAGATAATCCAGAAACTCTTGACTTAAGTATTCACCACCTCGATCCGATCGAAGTATTTTAATACTCTTGTCATGTTGTTTCTCTACTTCATTTCTGAATTCTTTGAACCTTTCAAAGGCTTCAGACTTGTGTTTCATCAAGAACACATACCCAAACCGTGAGTGATCATCGGTGAAGGTAATGAAGTAGCTATAGCCTCCTAAAGCTTGAGTTGACATAGGTCCACATACATCGCATGTATTAGACCTAGTAACTCTCCCACTGCTCACCTTTTCTGTAAAGGTAACTTAGTCATCTTGCCTTTTAAGCATGATTCGCATGTATCGTATGAATCCAATTCAAACGATTCCAGAATTCCACATCGGTGTAATTCGGACATGCATTTCTTGCTTACATGGCCAAGACGACAATGCCACATATAGGAGTCTAATTGATTATCCTTTCGAGCATGCTTGTTGCTTGCTTCGATATTGAAAATGTCACTGGATACATCCAACGTATAAATGTCATTACTCAAAGTCCCAGTTCCATAAAGTACGTCATTCAAAGTTATATAACAACAATTGTTACTAAACGTCAAATGGTAACCATTTCTATTTAAATAGAAACAATGTTCTTTATTAGAGAAGGAACATAATAGCAATTGTCCAGTTCCAAGACTAGTCCACTAGGGAGCTTCATCAAATAAGTTCCGATGGTGACTGCAGCAACCTTTGCTCCATTGCCAACTCGCAAATTTGACTCCCCTCTGACGAGTCTTCTTCTATTCCTTAGCCCCTGTATGTCATTACATATATGTGAGCCACACCCAGTATCCAATACCCAAGTGTCTAAGGAAATAGAATGACAATCAATAATGAAGATACTTGAAGAGGATGGGGCATCGGATGCCTTCTTCTTCTTCATGGACTCAAGATAAATCTTGCAGTTTCTTCGCCAGTGGCCTTCCTTGCCACAATGATAGCAAGTGCCCTTTTGTGCTGGTTCTGCCTTCTTTGCCTTCTTGTTCTTCCCTTTCTTCTGTTCTTTTGCCTTCCTCTTAGAACCTTTCTTTGAGGAATCAACTAACAGAACCGCCTTCTCCTCATGCTTCACAGAAGGCTCCATAGTCTTCAGCATATTGAGGAGCTCAGGAATAGTGGATTCTAATTTGTTCATCCGATAGTTCATCACAAATTGTGAGAAACTCTTGGGCAAACAATGCAGAATTAAGTCAATACTTAACTCATGATCCATCACAAACCCGAGGGTGGCTAGCCGCTCGATGTACCCGTTCATCTTTAGCACAAACTGCACTACAGACGAACCTTCTTGCATCTTCGTGGTGAAGAGGAGCCTGGAGACCTCGAACCTTTCGGATCTCGCTTGCTCATCGAACAACTCATGAAGATAGAAGACCATAGTATTAGCATCCATATGCTCATGCTGCTTTTGCAGCTCAGGTACCATCGCCGCTAGCATGATGCAACTCGCCAGCTCAGAATCTGCCACATGCTTCTGATAGACCAACATTTGGTTTGGAGTTGCATCATCCTTAGGACGGTTGGGAAGAGGCTCTTCAAGGACATATGCTAGCTTTTCCGCCTTGAGAATAATTCTCAGGTTTCTAAGCCAGTCCAGGAAGTTAGGCCCAGTCAATTTGTTTGAATCCAAAATAGTGCGCAAATTCAAAGATGTCATGATCAATCGATTAACCTAGAAATACAAAACGAGCATATATGAGAAAATGATTTTTAAAATACATCAATATACATTTATAAATCTCATTCATTTTTCGAATTTCAAAAACCCCAAAATCACTTCGGGAGATCGTAGGTCCATCTCCGAATGGGATGATATCCATCATAGATATGAACAACCTTGGAGAGAGTCCAACAAGTCATTCATAACTACGACGGTAGGTATCAACTATATCGATTGCATATCACGTATATGCAACTATCACAATGTGCTATCAACTAATTGAATGTTCACACATACATCGGGTTGTTAACACATTAACAAGTATGCATCATATGCATAGCACCCAACTTCACCTCCCTTTACATCGACCTTGGAGAGAGTCCAACAAGTCGATGCTCCAGGTTAAAGCCAACCCATTAATCAAGACATAGTTTTAATATGGTTAGAGCGCATTCAACCAATTAGCCCAGCTTGGAGAGAGTCCAACAACCAAAGCTAACGATTGACCTCTGACTCTTACCATATTAGTATTAAACTATTCCATGGTTTGAACATGTTCGGGTTCGAGCCGGGCTTGGAGAGAGTCCAACAACCCAAACAAGAAACGGAACTCTGGTTCTAACCATATTAATGGAAGGTGTAGGCTTTAATATTGAGTAAGGGTTTTTATGTCTCATCCTCTTTGCATGCAAATAACTATTATCTACATGGCATGGCATACATGGCATACATCTACATGTCACGACACGCATGGCATAATGATATGCATCTAATGCAATTACATGACATACAATTATGTCATGTACATAATTTCCTTATATGTCATAACTATTTATGAAAATAAAATATGTTTAAGATTTGATTCTCCAAATCAAATTATGATTAAATTAGGAAATAAATTTCCAAATCTAATCACATATTTTATTTATGGAAATAGTTGATTAAGGAAAATCAATTTAGAAAACAAATTTCCTAAATCATCAAACTACTTATGGAAATAAAATATTTTTAAGATTTGATTTCCCAAATCAAATCAAAATTAAATTAGGAAACAAATTTCCAAAATCTAATCAAATATTTTATTTATGGAAAATATCAATTTCCATAAATATTTCCAACTTTCCAAAAGTGGAAGATTTCCATAAATACTTCTAGACTTTCCAAAATTGAAAAATTTCCATAAATACTTCTAAATTTCCAAAAGTAGAAAATTTCTAGAAATATCATTATGACTATCGCAAAATAATTTTTACGATTATGTCGAAACACAACCTGGGCTCTGATACCATTGTTGGGTTTTCGGCACCGCGGCGAGTGTGTGTTCGAACATGTTTCGTAAACATGTGCACAGCGGAAGAAATAAAAATAATAAATCTACATTTATTACAACACACACATCACACGCATGCATAGTACAACATGTGTAGACATAACCGTAAATTTAAATTTTGCAATAAAAGGAAATTTAACTACGTATACCTTCCGTATCACGTGTAGCGGGAACGGGATCAACCGGAACGATCCTCGCTAGAATCGTCTCTATCCGTATCCACGCCGAGTATCTTCGGGATGACTTCGCTAAGTCACGAGCCTCGTCTTCGTACGGGTTACTAGCCTCGTGTTGAAGACGACGTGATCGAGAGAGGATCATGATCCGAATCCAAATTCGGATCCAAAAATGAGTCCTCAAAACTCGCTTCTCCGGAGAGGTATTCGTCAACCGTTTGACGAATCCTTCGTCCTCCACCTCTGAGGATTACCGGAGATCGAATCCCCGGCAAGACTACCGCTGTCGGAGCTCTAAACGTCGTCCAAACGATGCTCCGACGAGAGGGAAACAAGCTGTCCAGAAAACTGGACAGCTTTGGTGGAGGAGTATGGGGCCGGCCAAAAGGAAAGGTGGAGGCTCACCTTATTACCGAACCCAAGGGAGATCACCGGAGCTCCTCCGGCAGCAGCTCGTCACCAGCAAGTGGAGGAAACGGCAGCAGCTGGTCGCCAGTTGGAGAAGGTGGGCGGCGGCAACAACTTGGCGCCGACTAGAGGGAGGAAGAGGTTGGGCGACAACTCTAGGTTAGGGTTTTTGGATTAGAGCTTAATAAACCCTTAAGCCCTCTTTTATAGAGAACTAATTCTCTTAATGGTTATTGGATCATAACCATAAGGCCCGTTAACCCGCTCCATTAATATAAGTTAAAATAAACCAAACCATGATGGTTTATTTTAAGTTAAAACGAACCGAACCAACTTTGGTTCATTCGTTTAAAATAAACCAAACCCTTTGGTTTATTCTCCTCCATTGGATTAGAACCAAACCATTTTGGTTCATCCATTATGTCTTCATAAGACATGACTCATCCACGCTTCCATTGCGACTGAAACGATTTCATGCTCGCTCCATGTTTGGTCCAACCAAACTTAGTTTCTCTCGGTCTGAGAATCCCATTCTCAAGCTCGTTTTAAATCCTTCGGATTACGCTCGTTGTGTGTGTGACCAAATAGGTTCTCGGTTTATGTTGGTCGTCTATAATTAACCATTAATTATAGAACGATCATGAGTGTCACCTAGTAGTACATCATGATCCCCAATTAACCGAAAAGATCAACGGTTGATCCAGAACTATTTCTGAAACCCTTCAGCAGCTCGAATGATTCGTGCCTCATTCCTTTCACTCATCTTATACCCACTTGGTTTAGGACATGGTCTATAGTGTCAGTCCCCACTAGGCTGACTACGTCACACCTAGCCCAAGTATCATTTCCTCGTCCTACGGATTCTAGTTACTTCACATGTATCGAAGAGTACCTTACTCTAAACATGTAATGCTTTGGCCAAAGACTTTAGTAACAATCCGACGAGAAGCCATGGGTATACATCTCCTCGCAAGGAGTGGTGAATCCTTTATAGGCTATTCAAACACCTTCGATCACTTCGACTTATACCCAATCATTCCGGGTCCACATCTCCTTAGAGATGCTTGCTTAAGATGTCAAAGCATAAGTCTCCATGATCAAGATGACTTGAATACCGCAAGTCAAAGGAACATCGCACTTAAGCTACAGTAAGAACTTCATTGACATATCTATATATGCAGAGAACCATATGAAGTCTTACTACCGGTCACTCCAATGAACTAGTTACCATAACTAGCATCCACGATTAACTCGACATCACAATGTCTCCAGCCAGTGAGAATCAGCTGCTTGGATACACCAAGGAGTATACCTCGTGCTAGTCTCGACAGAATTGATGGTGTCCAAATCCATCAATTCATCGACTAGGGATAATTCTGATACATCACAATTACACATGTAGAGATACTCACTAGTTGTGATCCAATCACAAATTCTCTCATGCTGTGAATCGTATCGTGGACATTCAGTAAATGAGTTTAAGATCCAATCAAATACATGAAACATGTATACTCAAATAGTGAATCTTCATTTATCATATAAATGGTTCGTACATAAGGCGATTGCCTTAGGACATCTCTTATATATTACTAACATTTTGTTCCTTATGTATTCAAACTTAGACATGTTTTGTGATTCTTCCTTCGCATACATGGAGTAGTACTTTCGATTCTAGGATTAGGGAGTAGATTGTGTACATAAACAATGTTGGTTCATGTTAAATTCTACCCATGAGTTTGATTTGACAATTGGTAGTTGCTCTTTACTATATCTATGCATGTTTGGATTTCTTTCTACTGTGCTTAGGCGATACGAGGGGTGACGGCCCTCGCAATCTAAAATTTAGAAGATTTGATATAAGGAACCTAGGGGTAAACCTGATCTCCTGTAACTGCGGGGAGAAGGGTGTGGTGGAATCGGAAACGGTCCACCGTAGGGATTGATTTGGCATCCTCGTATCGTCTATCCCGTCCTTTTAGGCAGAGATAGCTCCCGGTAGATGCGGCGATTTTACGGGAGAGTGTATGATGTCCTTTCCACAAAACCGTAGCTAAACATCTAGACAACGCCAATTGACAATATTGTTCTGTGATACACAAGTAAAATCGAAGTCCTAGAATCACCTTTGAAGACCTCGGCACATTCCTTTCCTCCTCCGTGTGACACCGTACAGAGTAGAGTCCACCGACAACCCTCACTAACCGAAACCTCTTAGAGTCACGTCCGAACAATTACAACCACTAAGTATATTGATATTCGAATCTTAGTTCCTGTGGGATCGATAATCTTTATTACTTGACGACATCCGTGCACTTGCAGGCGTTAAGCGCGAGCGCACGCTTTGAGTCCTCGACGATATCCGTCGTGAGATTTGAGGTCGCGTTCGTGCGCATCATAAGACAAAAATGAAATAATATTAACTTTTGCAGGATCTATTTGAATTCCCTCCCAAGAGACTATGTGACCTAACATGATATCTTATTTGACCATGAAATGATATTTTTCAAAATTTAGTACAAGGTCATTTTCTACACATTTATGTAATACTCTAGTCAAACTATCCAAACATGCATCAAAAGATGAGCCATATATAGTAAAATCATCCACGAATACCTCCATATAGTTTTTTAAGAAATCAACAAAAATACTCACCATGCACGCTATAAGGTAGGTAGCTGGAGCATTGCAGAGTCCAAATGACATCCTTCGATAAGCAAATGTACTGAAAGGGCGGGAAAATATAGTCTTCTCTTGATCCTCTAGTGCTATACAAATCTTGAAGTATCTTGTGTAAGCATCCAGAAAGTGTTAGTGCCTATAAGATCCACATATCTCCACAATGGTATGATATTATCCACTTTGGGCCTAAGTCCTCATGGTTTTGTTTTTAGATTTTACCCAAAATGTCTCATTCCAATGGAGATATCTTTTCATCTTATAAGCACATGATCTTTTCCATGTCTTACCAATGTGGAACTTTGATTGTATTCCCAATACTTCAACAATCCCTCCCCCCTCAAATGAAGGACCACATTGACCTCCCCCCTCCCCCCTCAAGTCTATCCATCTTCGAAGGACATCCTCTGCTTAATGTCCGATTCTCGACCCACCAGGACTTCCTGCCAACTATCTGATCTTCTTGACCCAGCTGGACATCCTGTCAGTTGTCAGCCCTTCTGACCCAACTGGACTTCCTGTCAGTTGTTCGGTCTTCCCGACCCAACTGGACTTCCTGTCTGGTATCTGGTTCTCTTGATCCAGACATGGGAACTCATCTTCCTTCGTTCAAGGTTCATGGCTTGACATGGACCATGGCTCTGATACCAATTGTTAGTGCCTATAAGATCCACATCTCCACAATGATACGATATTGTCCACTTTGGGCCTAAGCCCTCATGGTTTTATTTTTGGGTTTTACCCAAAATGCCTCATTCCAATGGAGATATCTTTTCATCTTATAAGCACATGATCTTTTTCATGTCTTACCAATGTAGGACTTTGATTGTATTTCCAATACTCCAACAGAAAGCAATAATGTGATTTGTCTGCTAACCTCTCTAACATTTGGTCAATGAAGGGTAGTGGATAATGGTCCTTTCTAGCGGCCTGATTCAGCTTCCTATAGTTGATACATACTTTCTAACTGTTATGTACTCGAGTGGGAATCAATTCGTTATCCTTATTTGCGACCACCATCAAACTTGACCTTTTGGGAACACCTTGAATTGAACTCACCCACTCACTATTTTAAATTAGATAAATGATACCAACATGTAGAAGTCTGGTTATCTCCCTTTTCACTATGTATAGAATTAAGGGGGTGAGTCATCTCTGTGGCTGTCGTACTGGCTTAGCACCATCTTCTAATAGTATTCGGTGCATACATGTGGATGGGTTGACACTAGGTATGTCTGCAAGTGTACATCCAATATCACTCTGATATCATCTCAAAATATTCAACAATTTTACCTCTTGATCATGATGAAGATTCTAAGCGATAATAGCTGGTAGTTGCTCATTCTTTTCCAGATATGCATACTTCAGATGTACCAAAAGAGGCTTAAGTTCCAATTTAAGCGGTTGAACAACTGATGGAAGTAATCGTGTGGGTATTCTCTTTGTTACTCCATTCACTGTACATGTATTTACCACAGGAGTACACATAGAATCAGTCAATAAATCATAATCATCATCTACATCCATAGCTATAACATCGTCATCAAACAATCTGCATGCATCATCATTATGACTTGAGCATAAAGAATTTGAAGAAATGAATAAACTAGATAAAAAAATCATCTTGGATCTCAAATTCTAACTCATCAAGCAAATCCATACCAAAAAGAGAGTGGTCTTCCTGTGGATATCTTATGGCATCCAAGATGTTGAATTGCACTAATATATCTCCGAACTCCATTGACAGTGTGAGATATCGGAAAATAAAATAATAATAAAATACTCCTTATTAAATTAAGAAATTATCATATAGAATTTTTCAGGATTTTTAAAAAAATTTCTGAAATTAAATGAAATTTCTATGGTATTTTTGAGGAAAGATTTAATAGACTTTTACGAGGTCTATTTAAATTATCAGTTATTGAGAAGTCAATAGGTTGAAACCTTATGTTTTCATTTTTCCTATTTCCTCATGATTTTCCCTTTCTTCTCCCGATTCCATTTGAGCGACGCACACTCCTCTTCTTCCTCTTCTTCCTCTTCTCCACCCCGAGCCCTCAAACGTCGGCCTCCTGGAGTGGGGATCCGACGACGACACCACCTTAGATGGTTGCTCCTGTCGTCCGTCAGTCGATTTCCCTCCTTGGCACTCATCGCCTCTCCTCTTTCCTTCAAGCGTCACTGGAGCCACTCGTTCGCCGCTGCCCCATCATCGCCATGAGCCAGCTCGACGTTAGACTCCTCTTCACCATCCCTCGGTTGTTCTCTATGGCGTCTCTAACCCGGATCGTCGTTGTGTCAACCCCAAGACCTCTTCTAGATCCAGATTGAGATACCTCTGTTGTGTTTCCGATCTAGACCGCTGCTATCTCAAGCCCTTCCTTGTCTGAATCTTGAGTTTTGCTAGATTTGTGAGCTGATCTAGAGTCAAGAAGGAGCACTGGTAATTGGATCTTCGCAACACATCCTGTTCTGGAGCACGATCTTGCTTGATTCCGGCGATCGGCGACTTCTGAGGGTCCAGCCGTGCTCTTGTCGTGGCTGGGAAGAATGCAAGGAGCACAGAATGTGGTTTCAGATAGTGCCGACTCCAGTATTCCTATGCTTTGTATTTGGCTCGACCTTATTGACACCTGCACTACTGGCCGCTTGGTAAATTCTTCAACTCAATCATCTTTGCTGCTGTCCATTTTTCCTTCTCTTCTACGTTCAGGGGAGGTGGGCAATCAGAGCAAAGATTTCGGGTAAATAAATCTGATTTTTTCAGATTTGAGACCATCAATCATTGATCTAGAAGCTGTGCAACTAAGAGCAAGAAAGGTGTAACTTGCTATGTGATTGGATTCATTCGTAGGGATGAAATGAGATTAATTGGATCAGATTGAGTTGATGCTATTTTAATTTGGCATTGGAGATAGATCTGAGACTTAAACCTTGGATCAAGAAGTTGTGGTAATTCAACTGGAATAGGTGAGTTCAGATTTAAGAAATTTATCAATCCATATGTTTTTGCAACTAGTTTTGTGTTAAAGTTGTGATGTCTTAAGATTGTTGGGTAAGCTTGGATTGGTGTGGTTGTAGATCATATTGTGAGATTGTATATTAAATTGATTAGTTAATGGGATATGGAGTTGATGTAGTATTCGAATTAATCATTTGTCGTATGTTACAACTTAATAGTAGTTTATGTTATGTGTAGGACTTGGTTACGAAGTAGGTCCGTGGGCGTGAAGATTATTGCCACGAGCTTCACATTAGGTGGGTAATATTTCCTACCCTGGTCAGGTAATAGTTAAACCCTGATGCATGAGATTGCATATTATTGTCACTTTGATCTTGACTCCACTCTAGTTTTTCTGATGCTTGATACTTGCGTTTGCACTTAAATGCTCTGTCATTGTTGTTATATATTCATTCATCATTGTTATAAATTATAGAGGTTATGGTAAGTTGAGCTATAGTGGTTTACCTACATGTACGTAGCTAAATTCGATTGTAGATCCGAATTGTGCAATTTAGACAATTCATCCAGGGGATGGGTGATGACCTAGATGTAGAGTTGATTGTCATATTACATTCCTTATGTGGTATGACGGTTATGGATCACGTATCCATTTCGGATCATGTGTTTACGTATGGTCATGTGGATTGTGGATAGTGTGTCGCTACGAACCGGTGGTCCTAGCTTGGTTGTGATCAATTGAATACGACTCTCTGCAAGGTAGAGAGTGTGTTGATCAGTTGAGTATGACTCTCTACAAGATAGAGAGTGTATTAATTAGTTGAGTATGACTCCCTGCAGGATAGAGAGTATGTTGATCAGTTGAGTATGACTCTCTAGAGGATAGAGAGTGTATTGATCAGTTGAGTATGACTCTCTGTAGGATAGAGAGTGTGTTAATCAGTTGAGTATGACTCTCTATAGGGTAGAGAGTCTGTGGTGGATGTATGTATGTGTGACTATGCATTCATGTCATTTACATACATGCTAGTGACTTGGTCTCCCTTATGGTTGAGAGGATCATCAGTCATCCTGCCTCCCAGGTTACTCATGGCGGAGTAACAGGTGTGAGGATAGAGCATTTATTGTGCCGCACTCACCCCACTATTGACAGTGGTTGTTGGAGTAGCGTTCAGTTGTCCTGGGTGTGTGACACTAGACCCCTCATGGCTAGTGATAGTTGGAGTGGCCAATAACAGGGACCCTCGTTGTGTAGCTAGCTCTTTATGCTTATATGCTACTTGTTCATACTGCCCACTATGCCACTCGAGAGCAGTGGTTGTTGTTGAGTTGAGACAGTTGTTATGTCGTGCCACCTAGGCCATATTGGGGTCATGGTAGCGAGTAGGGTGCGCAGGCATGACCATGGATCTGCATTGTCGTGGTTGATGGTGTTTGCATATATATATATATATATATATATATATATATATATATATATATATATCTATATATATATATATATATATATATATATATATATATATATATATATATATATAGTTAAGTGTGATGAGAATATATATAGATAGAGTCTATATATATGATCGTTGTGATGTTGCATTTGTTTGAGCTATGCTTGCTGCATTTGATTATACATCATCTTGCATTCTACTTGCACATTCTATATGGTCATGTGTGGATTACCAGTGTTGAGTTGGTCAGACTGTTATATACCTTTGACCAGTACCTTGAGGTGATACGGGATGGACTCGGTTCATTGTAGTATTTGTCATAAAATGTTAGTATGGCAGTTTTGTTGATTATAGAGTTAGTATTACTCTACCATGTTGTAGGTGTTGTATTATGGTACTTATACTCAGGTTGTATGAGTTGGATCATTGTCGATCTTCAGGTATGCCAGTACCCTATATTATTATTGTTGATCAATTGGTTATATAGTTGTTTTATCATACTGGTATATATCTGTTATACCTTTAGACAGTATATTGTTGACTCGCATGTGATATATATATATTATGCATGCACTTCTATTCTTATTACCGCTGAGTTTTATACTCACCACCACAGACCCTGGGTTTTTTGTCGCCCAGTTAATAGGTAGCCGACTTCGTGATGGGCTTGGAGCATTGCTGGCTGACATCATCTCATCTCACTTCCGAGGGTCCTGACCTTTGGTTTATCGTGAGTGTTTTGTTATGGACTTGGTTTCATATGATGGTTTGTAGTGTTGGACACTGTTGGTGTTGTACCTGTTCTTTCTGATTTTGTTACGGTACTTTCTCATTTTATTGTTAGTCATATCGGTATGCAGTGATGTCGAGTTTTTAGCTCTATTGTGGTGATTTCTACTGTGATTTTAGTATACATATATGTATATGTTATGTGATTATGGCCGAAAGGTCTTGTATCAACAGGATATTATGTCACGTACAAGGGAGATACTGTCCGTTTATTTTTCAGCTCAGCATACTCTCGGGGTGTGACAAACAGTGTCTCAGTATGCACATGATGTTGTTCTACCCGTCTTAAGGAAAAGTCTACTGAGGATGAGTGACGCTCAGTGCGATGTTGACTCTCCTTCTATGTCAAGAATATAGAAGTCAGTGCCCTTTTGCGCTGGTTCCGCCTTCTTTGCCTTTTTGTTCTTTCCTTTCTTCTGTTCTTTTGCCTTCCTCTTAGAACCTTTCTTTGAGGAATCAACTAACAGAACCGCCTTCTCCTCATGCTCATCTTCAATAACCCCTACAGGATAAGTAAAACTCCTATTAGCCAATTAAATTATTACATCTATTGGTTGTAGTGGCCCAATTCCAAAAGACTAAAACACAAACATAGGCATAACATTGATTGATGCTCTAAGATCCAACATTGCATCTTCAAAATTACAATTGACAATCACACAAGGTACAGTAAAAACTCTTAGATCTTCACACTTTTGAGATATAGGCTGGATAAGTATAGAAAGATTCTTGCCTAGACTAACAAGTTCATTTCCTTTTAATCTCCTCTTATAGATGGAAAAATCCTTAAAAAAAAATTATATTTAGGAACATGCCTAATCACAAGAAGTAATGGAATATTTACCTCAACTTTGCTGAATATGTCCAACAGCTTCTGAAGTTCCCTTGTTTTATTTGTGTCAGATTTCCTACAGGGCTACACAAGTCTCTGAGGAAAAGGTAATGGTATTGTATGATCCTTCTTAGGTTGTGTTTGAACCTCTAGACCAGAATCCTGATTCAATCCACTAGAATCTAGTATTAAAATATCACGAGTAGGATTTGCAACGGTCTTACCGCTACTAATTAATTGTGATAGCACTAAAATTTCCCTTTGGGTTCGTAATAGTCTACGAGGAAATTAATTGGAACCTTATGATTGCAACTGATTGATGGTAGATACCATCTAACTGATTTGTCTCTCTAAGTTTTGTATGGATGCATCAATCTTTTGCTAGTTACTGGTAAATTATTGTGCACTAACTCTCAGTTGTTATGTATTCAGAGAAGTTTGTTGTTGTTGTACTGCTAACTATTGGATAAGCTCCTCCAACTTTTGTACTGAAGACTTTGTTTTGGGCAACTAGGATTGCTATAGTCTATTTGGGATCAGGTTATTGTGGAATCCAGGCGATCTTTGAAATGCTAGAGGTAGATGATATGACTACTACGGTGAATTCTCTTACCTCAAATTAACATGATCTCTCCACCTCGGGTTGTAAGTATTAAACATAAGGTTATACATACGCTGTTGCTTTGGTTAATAGTGTTGGGGCCTGATTGGGAATGCCTTTGTTGTTGTCACTTGATTAGCAAAGGCGAGACCTTCACCATGTTATAGAGTTGGACAAATATTAGTAGGATGAGATGAACTGGCGCATATCACAGAAGCCCTCACTTCTTGCACTAAATGTGACATAGGTTGTTGAGACTGATTTAAGGCCATTTGTTTGATTAAAGAGGTTAACTTATCTAACCTACTCTCCATTCGACATGGCTCATGACTTGATATACTGGCCTCATGTACACTTCTAGAGACTACCGGGCGAGTTCCAAATTATTGAGAGTTAGCTGTCATAATCTCTATAAGTTCTCTGCCCTCTATGGATGTCTTGTTAACCAATGCACCACCACTAGTTGCATCCACCATACTTCTGTCCATCGAAAATAATCCCTTATAGAAGTACTGAATGAGTAGTTGATCACTGGCCTAATGCATGTTGGTGCAATCGGCCCAGGTCACGATTGACTAGACTCGAGTTTGACTCGAGTAGTGTTTTGATGTTTGACAATGTGTTGGGGAGATTGTTGGTGCAATTGACCCAGGTCATGTTTGATGTTTGACGATGGTTTAACCATTGTTATGGGAAAAGTCCAAGTCATAGGTACTTGGCATGGAAAGTCCAAGCAAAGGTCTTGGCAAGGGAGAAGTCAAAGTCGTGTGTACTTGGTAATCGAAAGTCCAACATGAGTTTGCAAGGAAAGACCAAGGGTGAAGTCTTGGCTACGTAAGTCCAAGAGTGTAGTCTTTGTGGTGAAAGTCCAAGTCATGGGTACTTGGCAATTGGAAAGTCCAAGGGGAATATTGACGACGTAAAGTCCAAGGGTGGAGTTTTGGCAGCATAAGTCCAATGGTTGGCGGCGTAAAGTCTAAGAGGAGTCTTGGCAGCGTAAGCCCAATGTGCCTTGGCGGTGTAGACCACATTAGCATTTCAATAGCTGATGGAAGCACCTGAAGGCTAGTGTATGGATGAACAAGTCATGGATGACTTGGAGGAATCCGATAGGCATGAGGCTAACGGAGGTGGCTAGAAGGCTTAGGTATAGGCTAAGGGTGGTCTGGCAAGTATGGGGGCAACATACTTGGGGTAAAACCTCATGTTTGAGGTGTATCAGTCGACTGGGACTATGGTTAATCGACTGATGGGAGTCGACTAGAGTTTGACTGCAGGAAATGGCCTAGCAATTGCCCGGCATAGGCGGTCGACTAATGGCTTGAGCAATCGATGATCTAGAGATCACGATCATCGAATTCGGAGCGAAAGTTTACGAGTCGATCGTTAGGATTTGTGATGAGTGATGGCTCAATCAGTCGAATGATGTGCATGATCAGTCGACTGATGATCTATCCGTAGGAACTTATCCAACGTGGCTCATGCCATTGTGAGACAACGGCTACAGGAGCAATCGACTGATGGTCTCGATCAGTTGACTGCTAGGCAAAAATCAGCCCGAGTTGCAGGTTTAAAAGGAGCACGAAGGGAAGGTTTTGGCTATGGTTCTTTGAGGAGTTTTGGGACAATTTGCTGCTGCAATTCAGGGTCTCCAAGTGCAACTTAAGCAACCAAATAAGCAAACATCAAAAAGCTCATTTGTAAAGTTCTCTTTATGTAGATTATTGTATTCATTTTGTATTTGCTTAGTATTACTGTTATAATCATTGTACGAGGTTTCTCTGCCTTCGATTTGTTGTCGAGAAGGAGTTTATTGGATTAGTGGTGTGTGTTGCATTGCTAGGGCTTTTAGAGCCCAATCTGTGGAGTATGAACCATACAGTTCCGAACCACGTTACATCTCGTGTTGTGATTGTGTTTGTACATTTTATATTGTATTATTTCTATTTCCGCTGCGCTAACATGATTTGTAGAAACGAACGATCAAATTCCATCATCAAACGTCGAATCGCTATTCACCCCCTTCTAGCAAACGCACAGGTCCTAACAAGTAGTATTAGAGCAAGGCCGCTCTTCAAGGATTAACAACCAAGAGAGCACCGCTAGGGGAAGAAGATGGAGTTCGAAAAACAATTAGTATGAGACATCAACACACCAGTCTCGTATGCGCTTTATATGGACGAGAAGGTTTCAATCAATGGAAGGTGAGGATTGAAGACTTCATGATGATGAAGGATATCGAAGAGTGGTCCGCTTTGATGGAAGGATTTGAATATCCTAGAGGACCAAAGGGAGGTTTCCTCAAGATGAAGAGATGGAATGAGGAACAACCCCAAGGATTCGAGAAAAACAAGAATGTAGTAAAATTTAGTATTGATTTGATCCCTAATGACATTTTGTGCAAGCTAGGGGATTACATGGATGCCAAGGAGCTATGGAGCAAGTTGGCAAGATTCCATGAGGAGTCTCACTCGGCACAAGAGGAAGAAAGCTCATCCTCACAAGGAAGTGAGGAGTCGAAAGTTGAGAAGGAGTCAACTTCTAGATTGGTGGAAGAAGAAGTAGAAGAATCAGAAGAAACCTCCACCTCTAGGATTGAGGGGGAGGAGAGATCACCTTCCATGCCGGAGCAAGAAGAAGAGTCATCTACCTCCGGTCGAGGAGATGAAGAATCAACTCCGGCACCGACCACCACCCTAGGTAATTCAAGCACATCATTTCAAAAAAAAATTCATATAATGTGCTTTGAGTGTATGGAATATGGGCACTACAAGATCAAGTGCTCAAAGAAGGTTAAAAAGACTCCACTAGCACCTAAAAGTCAAGAGAAGTCAAAGGAAGCTAGACCCCCGACAATTAAAAGTAAAGAGCACGTGGGTGCTTCAAATGTCAACAACGGGGCCATTATAGAAGTTAATGCCCTAGGAAGAAGGAAAGCAAAGGCAAGGAAGGAGCATCACATATAGGGGGAGCTTTTAAAATAAACCCTAAGGTATATTTAAATAATGCTCATTCTTTAAGTTATAGGTAAAAACATGCTTTTAATTCATTTGCAATTCATCATGAGAAGCATGCTAATAGAAATAATAGATTTTATTGTTTATGGGCTAAACATTTAAATCTTAGAAATAAGGAGAAATTTGAGACTAATGTCCCTAAAAATATTCTACCTAAGGCAAGTATTAGGAAAATTGAAGATCATTTAGGCATTAATCCTAAGAAAGGTAGACATATGCCTAAGAAATAGAAAAATGCCCAAAGATTAAACAAAAATTCAAAAATTGGGCAACTAGAGTTGAAAAACCAAGCCTTGAGGTCAAGGCTTGAGAAAATGGAAAAGACTCTTAAGAAAATGCAAAATCAAATACAAGGGTCAAATAGTCAAAACCTAGGGTTTAGAAAGCAAGAACCATCCAAGGGTAAGTTTAAGCCCAAAAAGACTTATCACACTGTTCCATTCGATTATGGAACTCAAGTTAGGTCTAGGAAAACCAAGGTTGATAGGGAAGTCATCCCTAAGGTTGACCAAGGTAGATGCCTAGTGGCTAGGGTTTCAAGGAAACCTAGGGAAGCCACTAAAAAGGTCAAAGGGGGAGTTACCTCTAGAGTTGACTTAGGCAAGACCCAAATGACTAAGGCTTCAAAGCCTAGGAGGGTCATTAGGAGGGTATCTAGGGAAGTTATCCCTAGTGAATACTGTTAGGAACATTGCGCCCGCTAGAGAGGGGGGTGAATAGCGTGGTCGTCGTTGCTCGATGGAATTCATTCGCGATCGTGTGCTTGCTACAATTTGGTTAGTGCGCAGCGGAATAATAATGAAAAGCAATAACAAAAGACAAGCACACAATTACATAACGATATAATGTGGTTCGGAACCAAATGATTCCTACTCCACGGATTGGGGTCTAAAAGCCCTAGCAATGCAAACATGCACTACTAATAAAAAAACTCCTTCTTGGAACAATCCGGAGGTGGAGAAACCTCGTACAATAGCTCTTACAACAGTAAGAAACAAATACAAGCAAGATACAATAATAAATTGCAATGCAAGTAAAGAAAACAACTTTACAAGAGCCTTTTGATTGCTTGATCTTTGGTTGCTTGAATTGCACTTGAAGACTCTGATTTATAGGAACAAATCATCCCAAAGAAGCTCAAGAATCGGTGCCAAATCCCTCCTCCACGAGCTCCATTTAAAGCTACTGCCTGGGCTAGATTTCGCCTATCAGTCGATTGCTCGGGACCATCAGTCGACTGGTGTCACTGTTATCATGAGACAATGGCTACATCCATGCTGGAAAAATCCAACGAATACACCATCAGTCGATTGATCATGCCCATCAGTCGACTGATAGAGCCTTCACTCGAATGGTAACCCCAACAGTCGAGTCCGACTCCATTCTGTGCCCGAATTCTCGAGCATCAGTCGATAGATCTCAAGATCAATCAACTGATCAGGCAAGCAGTCGACTGCCAAAGGCTGGCAGTCGACTGCTAGGCCAATTCCCACAGTCAAACCCTAGTTGACTCCCACCAGTCGACTCCCCATAGGTCCCAATCGACTTATACACCTCAAACATGAGGTTTTAACCCAAGTATGGTGCCCCCATACTTGCTAGACCACTCGTAGCCTAGACATAAGCCTTCTAGCCACCTCCGTCAGCCTCGTGCCTATCGGATCCCTCCAAGTCATCCATGACTTGTTCATCCATACGCTAGCCTTCAGGTGTTTCCATCGTCTATTGTCATGCTAACGATGTCTACACTGCCAAGGCACATTGGACTTACGCTGCCAAGACTCCGCTTGAACTTTACACCGCCAACCATTGGACTTATGCTGCCAAGACTCCCGCTTGGACTTTACGCTGCCAATATCAAATCCCTTGGACTTTCCAAATGCCAAGACTCAAGCTTGGACTTTTCCCTTGCCAACCTATGTTGGGCTTTCCCTTGCCAAGACCCATGCTTGGACTTTACATGTCAAGTACTCAAGACTTGGACTTTTCCCATGACAATGGTCAAACCAACGTCAAACATCAAATACTAACCTAGGTCGATTGTGCAAATCTCCCCAACACATGTCAGACATCCATGTCAAACATCAAAACACTTACTCGAGTCAAACTCGAGTCTGGTCAATCGTGACCTGGGTCGATTGCACCAACAATCTCTCCCTTTTTTATGTTTGACAAAAACACCCTTGAGTTAGGCCCCTAACTCAAATTCCCTTACCAATTTTCCTAAATTGGTATCTCTAACATTCTCCCCCTTTTTGACATACATCAAAAGCGTTCACCCAAGGAGGTTAATGTCTCATATCCCAATGAGATCTTACAATCTCCCCCTTGGTCCAAAAATATCTAGGATGCCTACAATCTTCCTAGTGATAAGTCTCATATCACTCAAGAGAGGCAATCCTACAAACTCTCCCAATTTCTAAATTGGGTATCTCAAAATCCCATTTCTCCCCCTCATGAGGAAAAATAATATCCATCATCCCATGATGGATACCTCCCCCTTAACCATTGCACCAACAATGTCCTTGGGAAGTCCCTAAGCCAATAGAAACTCTAAACCATCAAAAATAAAGTTAGAAGTTCAAACTTGAACTTTCCCATACCTTAAATTTGATACATCATCCTAACAACTCTCCTAATCCATATCTAATGGATTTTCACCCTTTATAATGCTTCCTAAAGCATATCCTAGGGTTATGAGTGGTTAGGGAACCCTAACATAGCTAAAAATGGGCTAAACATACCATGTTTTCCCGAAATCAGCTAATCAGCCGACTCTCTTAGGAATCAGTCGACTAAAGTGTTCATCAGTCGACTGCCAACAAGGGCAGTCGACTGATAACTGAAAAAAAAATCTGATTTTCAATTATCAGAATCGAAATTCATAAATTCATAAATAATTATACATAATTTGAAAAATCATGAAACTTCATATGTATAATACTTATGACCAATACAATGGGTGAAAAATATTAATAAAATATTTTACTTATAAAATAGCAAAATTGACACAGTTCCAAATGAAGAAAAACTTCAATGTTTTAGCTCACTTTGTATCAACTTCATCAATGGTGATTGCTATCAAAAGATAGACTTCACCAAGGTTTTCTAAAATGATTTTAAAATATTTTTGAAAACCTATATTGAATCATATTCTTTGGGCTTAATGTACATGACTTGAACATAAGCTTTCCCATTGATCCACTAATGATATTAGACGAGTTTTAGTTCATCTAGATGCAAACATTATGCACCTTGAACTCAACTCATATCCTAGCATCTCACATGTATCTAGGGTGTATCAATACACATACATGTCAATGTAATGTGAGATGTGGGTTTCGTTCATCCTAAACTAGGGTTTCATGCATTTTTCTCGGGCAACCCTACTTGATTCCCTTATAAATGGGACTTCAAGTCATGTCATAGTCCTTAAATCAATTTTAATCAAATTAAATGCATGAATGATCATGGCATAAATGATAACATTAATTAAGCATGGCCAATGATCATGATGTTATGACATATGATATAATCTAAATATACATGACATTAAAAACTAACCCTAAACATACTCATGATATTTTATATGATTAAAAATAGAGATGATGTCATGGCATGTTATATGGCAATCAAAGTATGGCAAGTAAAATGTACAGGTATAATAATACCTAAATTATAATATTAATTTCCATTTGTTATTATTAAGTTCATTTTGTCATATTTCAATTATCTCCCAAGTGTGCTAAAATCCCAAAATGGCACACTACAACCTCTAAACCTAAATCGTGCCAATTTAATTTTCATAATTCCACAAATATATTGGCACATCCTAAAAACTTTTAGGATATAAAATTCAAATCTATTTCCAAGATATCCATAACCTTGAAAATTACCTAAAGTGTCATCTTTGCCATGGTTAGGTTAACTATCCATTCATTTAAAGTTGGCACACCTTAACCTATCTAGCGTGAATCGATCATGCTCTTAGGAACCCAAAACTTATTTGAGCTCCTTGGGTTAACTAGGTATTCCTTAGGGATAACCTCCCTAGATACCCTCCTAATGACCCTTCTAGGCTTGGTAGCCTTGGTCATTGTGGTCATGTCATGGTTAACCTTAGGGATTGCCTCCCTAGTAACCTTCTTAGTGGTCTTCCTAGGTTTCATGGAAACCTTGGCCACTAAGCACCTACCTTGGTCAACCTTAGGGATTACTTCCCTATTGACATTGGTCTTTCTAGACCTAAGTTTAGTTCCATAGTCAAATGGAACACTATGGTAGGTCTTTTTGGGCTTAGGCTTGCCCTTCGATGGTTCTTGTTTCCTAGGTCTTTGACTTTGACTTCTAGACCCTAGGCTTTGACCATTTGACCCTTTAATTGAATTTTGTATATTCCTAAGGGTCTTCTCTAATTTCTCAAGCCTTGACCTCAAGGCTTGGTTTTCCAATTCTAATTGTTCAATTTTTGATTTTTCATTTGGTCTTTGGGCATTACCATTTCCTCTAGACATATGCCTACCCTTCTTAGGGTTAATGCCTAAATGGTTTTCTATTTTCCTAATGCTTTCCTTAGGAAGAGTTTTTCTAGGGACATTAGTCCCAAATTTCTCCTTATTTGAAATTTTTACACTCTTAGCACCTAGACAAAAATATTTGTTATTCCTAGCATGATTTTTATGAGTAATATCAACATTATTAACATAACTCCTAGCATGCTTTTGCCTATAAATTGAAGTAGAAGCGTTATTGAAATATACCTTAGGGTTAGCCTTAGCTCCCCCTACTTGTGATGCTCCCTCTTGAGCCTTTTTCTTCCCCCTAGGGCATTGACTCCTATAGTGCCCTTTTTGGTGGCACTTGAAGCACACCACGTGCTCCTTGCTCTTGATGGTTGAGGCTCCGGTCTCCTTGAACTTTGACACCGGTGGAGCCTTCTTAATCTTCTTTGAGCACTTACTCTTGTAATGCCCGACTTCCCTACACTCAAAGCAAATTATATGATTTTTATTTAAACCTAAATTGCTTGAGTTACCTAGGATGGTGATTGGTGCCGGAGTTGATTCTTCATCTCCTCAACCGGAGGTAGAAGCTTCTTCTTGATGCTCCGGCATGGAAATTGGCCTAATCTCCTCCCCTTCAATCCTAGAAGTGGAGGCTTCTTCCACCTCTTCTACTTCTTCTTCCTCTGATCCGGAAGTTGACTCCTTCTCAACTTCTGACTTCTCACTTTCTTGTGAGGATGATGAAGCTTCTTCTTTGGTCTCCTCCTCTTCCAAGTCTTCTTGGACGGGTTGGGGATTTTCGTGATATTTTGCCAACTCGCTCCAAAGATCCTTGGCATCCATGTAATCCCCTAGGCTACACAAGATATTATTAGGAATCAAATCAAAAATAAATTTGACTACCTTCTTATTTTTCTCGAAGGCTTGGACTCGCTCTTCGGTCCATCTCTTTTTCTTGAGGTATCCACCCCTTGGTCCTCTTGGATAGCTAAATCCCTCTATCAAAATGGATCATTCTTCAAAATCCTTCATCATCAAGAAATCTTCAATTCTTGTCTTCCATTGCCTAAACCCTTCTTGTCCATAAAAGGCATATGGAATTAGGGTGTTGATGTCCCAACCCAATTGTTCTTCAAATTCCATCTTCTTTCTCTTCACCCTCTAGCAGTTTTGCTCTGGGTTGTTAATCCGTAGAAGAGCCTCGGGCTCTAATACCAATTGTTAGGAACGTTGCGCCCGCTAGAGGGGGGTGAATAGCGTGGTCGTCATTGCTTGATGGAATTCATTCGCGATCGCATACTTGCTACAATTTGGTTAGTGTGCAGCGGAATAATAATGAAAAGCAATAACAAAAGACAAGCACACAATTACACAACAATATAACGTGGTTCGGAACCGAATGGTTCATACTTCACGGATTAGGCTCTAAAAGCCCTAGCAATGCAAACACGCACTACTAATCAAATAAACTCCTTCTCGAATCAATCCGGAGGTAGAGAAACCTCGTACAATAGCTCTTACAACAGTAAGAAACAAATACAAGCAAGATACAATAATAAATTGCAATATAAGTAAAGAAAACAACTTTACAAGAGCCTTTTGATTACTTGATCTTTGGTTGCTTGAATTGCACTTGGAGACCCTGATTTGCAGCAACAAATCGCCCTAAAGAAGCTCAAGAACTGGTGCCAAATCCCTCCTCCACGAGCTCCATTTAAAGCTGCTGCTTGGGCTAGATTTCACCCATCAGTCGACTGGTGCCACTATTGTCATGAGACAACAGCTAGATCCACGCTGAAAAAATCCAATGGATACACCATCAGTCAATTTATCATGCCCATCAGTCGACTGATAGAGCCTTCACTTGACTGTTAACCCCAACAGTTGAGTCCGACTTCATTCTGTGCCCGAATTCTCGAGCATCAGTCGACTGATCACTAGATCAGTGGACTAATCAGGCAAGCAGTCGACTACCAAAGGCTGATAGTCGACTGCTAGGCCAATTCCCACAGTCAAACCCTAGTTGACTCCCACCAGTCGACTGCCCATAGGTCTCAGTCGACTGATACACCTCAAACATGAGGTTTTAACCCAAGTATGGTGCCCCCATACTTGCTAGACCACTCGTAGCCTAGACGTAAGCCTTCTAGCCACCTCCGTCAGCCTCGCGCCTATCGGATCCCTCCAAGTCATCCATGACTTGTTCATCCATACGCTAGCCTTCAGGTGCTTCCATCGGCTATTGTCATGCTAATGGTGTCTACACCGTCAAGGCACATTGGACTTACGCTGCCAAGACTCTGCTTGGACTTTACGCCATCAACCATTGGACTTATGCTGCCAAGACTCCTGCTTGGACTTTACGCTACCAATATCAAACCCCTTGGACTTTCCAAATTCCAAGACTCAAGCTTGGACTTTTCCCTTGCCAACCTATGTTGAACTCTCCCTTGCCAAGACCCATGCTTGGAATTTACATGCCAAGTACTCAAGACTTGGACTTTTCCTATGACAATGGTCAAACCATCGTAGCCACCTCCGTCAGCCTCGCGCCTATAGGATCCCTCCAAGTCATCCACGACTTGTTCATCCATACGCTAGCCTTCAGGTGCTTCCATCGGCTATTGTCATGCTAACGATGTCTATACCGCCAAGGCACATTGGACTTGCGCTGTCAAGACTCCACTTGGACTTTACCCTGCCAACCATTGGACTTATGCTGCCAAGACTCCCGCTTGGACTTTACGCTGTCAATATCAAACCCCTTGGACTTTCCAAATGCCAAGACTCAAGCTTGGACTTTTCCCTTGCCAACCTATGTTGGACTTTCCCTTGCCAAGACCTATGCTTGGACTTTACATGCCAAGTACTCAAGACTTGGACTTTTCCCATGACAATGGTCAAACCATCGTCAAACATCAAATACTAACCTGGGTCGATTGTGTCAATCTCCCCAACACATGTCAGACATCAATGTCAGACATCCATGTCAAACATCAAAATACTTACTCAAGTCAAACTCAAGTCCGGTCAATCGTGACTTGGGTCGATTGCACCAACAAATACCTAGTAAACCCAAGGTGCTCCAATAGGTATTGGGTTCCTAGGAGCGTGATCGATTCACGCTAAATGGGTTTAGGTGTGCCAACTTTAAATGGATGGGTAGTTAACCTACCATGGTAAAGGTGACACTTTAGGTCATTTCCAAGATAATGGGGTACTTTGGAAATAAGGATGATTATAATCCTAAAGGTTTTTAGGATGTGCCAATGCAATTTATGGAAGTTGAAAAATCAATCAAATTGGCACAAACTAGTTTTAGAGGTTATGGTGTGTCATTTTGGGTTTTTGGCACATTTAGGGGATTGGTTGTAATATGGAAAAATGAATTTAATTCTAACAAATGGAAACAAATATTAAAATTTAGGTATTATATACCTTTACTTTTTATTTGTCATGCTTGATTTGTAATATATCATGTCATGACATCATATCTACTTTTAATTATATAATATGTCATGATCATGCTTAGGATTAAGGTTAAATGTCATGTATGCTTAGATTCCATTTTATGTCATGACATCATGATTATGAGCACATATTTATTTATATCATCTTTTATGCCATGATCATTCATGCATTTAAAGTAATTGAAATTGATTTAAGGACTATGGCATGACTTGAAGTCTCATGTATAAGGGAATCAAGTAGTGTTGCCTTAGAAAACAAAAAGATGCATGTGACCCTAGTTTAGAATGAACAAAACTCACATCTCATATCAAATGGACTTGTATGTGTTTTCATACACTTTAGACATATTTGAGATGCTAGGAAATCAGTTAAGTTCAAAGTGCATAGTTCTTGCATCTTGATGAACTCAAACTCACTTTTATACCATGATCAAGTCATGTACATTGAGCCCAAAGAACATGATTCAATATAAGGTTTTAAAAATATTTTAAAATCATTTTGAAAAACCTTGGTGAAGTCTATCTTTTGATAGCAATCACTATTGATGATGTTGATACAAAGTGAGCTCAAACATTGAAGTTTTTCTTCACTTTTAAACTTTGTATCAATTTCACTATTTTGTGAGTAAATTATTTTTCCAATATTTTTCACCCATTGTATTTCTTATAAGTAATGTACGTATGAATTTTCACAATTTTTCAATATACATAGAATTACTTATGTTTTTCCAAAGTTCGTTTCTGATAATTGAAATTCGAAATTTCAGTTATCAGTCGACTGATGTATAAGGTAGTCGACTGATTACTGTCAGAGTCGACTGCTAATGCTGATTTCGAGTAAACAAGGATGTTTAGCTCATGTTTCAGCTATGTTAGGGTTCCCTAACTGCTCCTAACCCTAGGATATGCTTTGGAAAGCATTGGAAAGAGTGAAAATCTATTGAATATGGATTAGGAGAGTTGTTAGGGTGATGTATCAATTTTAAGGTGTGGTAAAGTTCAATGTTGAACTTTTAACCTTATTTTTGATGGTTTAGTGTTCCTATTAGCTTAGGGACTCTCCAAGAATATTGTTGGTGCAATAGTCAAGGGGGAGCAAGCCTTTAGGTGGAGGTATCCATCATGAGATGATGGATGTGTTCTTCCTCATGAGGGAGAGAATTTTGGGAGAATGTGAGATGCCCAATTTGGAAATTGGGACAGTTATAGGATTGCCTCTCTTGAGTGATATGAGACTTATCACTAGGAAGAGTGAAGGCATCCTAGGTATTTTTGGACCAAGGGGAAGATTGTAAGATCTCATTGGGATATGAGACATTGACCTTCTTGGAGAGAACCTTTTTTATGTATGTCAAAAAGGGGGAGAATGTTAGAATTACCAATTTGGAACAATTGGTAAGGATATTTGAGTTAGGTGGCTTAATGATGTGAGCAAAATGTATAGGGTTTTAGGAGTAATTTTTGCTCACATCTTGTTACATTTCATGTTAGTTTCATGCATATGTTACTCTATTTTGCACGCATTTTCTATTTTCTGGTTCGGAGGTCTGCTCGTTGGACTTTTGTATGCAGGTTAGCATTTCAGGTTAAAAAGACGCGCTTTCAGAGCAAAAGAAAGATATTTCGTAGCTAGACGCAAAGTGGGACACGGCCAGGGTGTGTGGATTCACACGGCCATGCCCAATGGGCGAGATCAACACCCCAAGGCCGCACACGGCCTGGCCTTGTGGAAACACATAGTCATGTGGCAGCCCACTATATTTGCGCAACTAGGGCTTTTTTCGAATTTTGCAGCGGTCTGAGGCGATGTCTATATAAGGATGGCTCCGCCCAAACCCTAGGGGAGAGGCACGATGGCTAGGATGGCACGCCGAAGCCCTAAAAACTTCGGGAACTCACAACGGGAAGGAGGAACACCGTCGGAGGTCCATGCCTTGCACTTCAACACCGGAGAGAAGACCACGAAAGCATTGTAATCCTTTGTTCCTGCATTTTATTCCTTATGTATTCGAACATAAACATGCTTTGTGATTCTTCCTTCATATACATGAAGTAGTACTTTCGATTCTAGGATTAGGGAGTAGCTTGTGTGCACATTACAATGTTGGTTCATGTTAAATTTTGCCTTTGAGTTTGATTTGACAATTGGTAGTTGTTTTTACTATATCTATGCATGTTTGGTTTTCTATCTGCTGTGCTTAGGCGATACGAGGGGTGACAACCCTCATATCTAAGATTTAGGGGATTTTATACAAGGAACTTAGGGGTAAACCTGACCTCCTGTAACTGTGGGTAGAAGGGTGCGGTGGAATCGGAAACGGTTCATCGTAGGAATTGTTTTGGCGTCCTCGTACTGTCTATCCCATCCTTTTAGGTGGAGATAGCTCCCGGTAGATGAGGTGGCTTTGCGGGAGAGTGTATGATGTCCTTTCCACAAAACCATAGCTAAACGTCTAGACAATGCCAATTGACAACATTGTTTTGTGATGCACAAGCGAAATCGAAGTCCTAGAATCACCTTTAAAGACCTCGACACACTCCTTTCCTCCTCCGGGTGACACTGTATAGAGTAAAGTCCACCAACAACCCTCACCAATCGAAACCTCTTAGAGTTACGTCCGAACAATTACAACCACTGAATATATTGATATTCGAATCCCAGTTCTTGTGGGATCGATAATCTTTATTACTTGATGACATCCGTACACTTGCGAGCATTTAGCGCGTGTGCGCGCTTTGAGTCCTCAACGGTCTCCATCGCGAGATTTGAGGTCGCGTTCATGCACATAAAGTTTTTGGCACCGTTGTTGGGGACTGATCGATTCGATATCGAATCGAACAGTGGAAAATTGGATCAGACCTAGGATATATTTACTTTTCTAGTTTTGTTTTATTTCATTTTATTTTATTTTAGTTTTTTTTATTCAGTTGCTCTTTCCTTATTTATAATTTCCTGCATATAACGATGCATGCTTTTACTCATGATTATGGTCAATTTAATGCTGTAAGTTTTGGTAATATATATTGTGAACATTGTGGTGAAACATGACATACCATTAATGATTGTCCAGATATATTCGAACCTTCACAATTTGAACAAGAAGATGTCACCTACAATTACAACCAGTGGCCACAAGATGATTTCTATTCATATAGTTATGAACCTGGGTACTTAAACCCTCAATATTATCCGCCTAAATCCCAACTTGAGCAGATGATGGAAGATTTCATTCGAACAGAACAAGCGGCGAACGATGAATTCCGATGGTGGCATTCGCAGATAGAGACTCAATATCGTTTCCAAAATGAGAATGAGAGCTATGAGTCACTGTGCAAATTTTATCCAGAACCAAGCCCCCACTTAGAAGCCCCGCTAGATAATTTTACTAGGGAATGCAAAGAGCATAGCCAACAATTTGTAGAGATGATGGAACAGAATCTAGCTAGAATAGAAACCAAACGACTAGAAGGTGGCTTTGATAACTGGATCACACCTAATAGGGTGGAAACTCACTTTGAGCAAATGAATGAGGAAGGCGTAGATGACATAGGAAGTGAAGAAGGACAATCAATTCAATCACCACTGGAAGAAGAACTTGAGGATTATATAATTGATACTTTAATCGAGGAGTGCATTGCATCAATCAGAACACCTCCTAACCTCAAGGGTCTAGAAGAGCTTGCCTTAACCCTCACCAAAACTTTAGTTACCAATAATGAAGCCCATCTAGTGATTTGTGATGATAAAATTTCATTCGACCTAATAGCATCTACCAATTAATCTTTTGGTGAGAATATTTGTGGTGAGTTATATTATTTACAACATATGGATGAAACATAATATCATGATCAAACTCCGGATGATTCTTTAAGGATAAGCATGTTCAATCTTGAACCAACGAAGGCAGCTAATAAATACCTTGCCCCTACACGAGCAAGATTTAAGAGATATGGTGATAAGGGTGTTGGGATGTATACTAAAAAGTCTATATTTTGTATGAACATCTTTATTTTTGAAATAAGAATCACATGATCATTGTTTGCATATTTATGGTTATGCATATTGTCTAATACATTACATTGTAGATAACATGATATATAGTGTCACACGGGAGATCATGTTATCGGTTCCTTGTAAAGTATAAGTAAAGGCTCACAACCTAGATGACTTTGGACAAACCATTGGTATGGTTGTAGTGTGATTTGGTATTGATTTGTCTTGACCATAGAATTACACTAGTACACTTTGTGTGTATTGAACAGGACCGACTTAGAGGTGACTCGATTTATTGTTGACTACATAATCGAATCAGACCTCAGATATTATATTGTACATACTCTTAATCCCGATATAATAACGGGCACATATACTTAATATTCATTTCTTTGATTTACCAATGGGCGAGATTTATAGAGTAAATCGATAGGCTCGGTAAGTTAGGAAATGGTATTATTTATATGGTGTGTCATTGATTATAGGAGGAAACAGTATCCTATATATTAGGATGATGATGTCCCCTTGAGGAGCTCATAAGGTTCATCATGTAAACCCTGCAGGTGGACTTGGTCCAGCATGATGATAAGGTTGAGTGGTACTACTCATGGAGTTAGATATTGATTAATTAATGGTCAGTAAATTAATTAATCGACGGACATTCGAGATCTTAAACACGGGGAGAAAAATGTACAAATAATATATGGAGCCCATATTAACTTATGGGGGTTGGTGAGGTAGATCAATGATAATCCTTTAGTGGATTGGATTATCATTAATGGATCGGACTTTATGTGGGCTTGATCCATTGGGTGGCCAAGATCCAACTCCTCCTCATAGTCCCTATTGTAGCCTATTAATACCTCATGAAGCCTAGATCCAATGGATGAAAACAAAACTCTAGATCCAACGGTAGAGATTAAATCTCTAGATCCGACGGTTGACATTAAATCTCTAGATCCGACGGTTGAGATTAAATCCCTAGAACCAATGGTGGAGATTAAAATAAGGCTTATCCCTAACTCTATAAAAGGAGGCTTTAGGGTGGGCGGCAAGGAGGAATTCTAATTAGAGAAGGAATAGGATTAGGGTTAAGGGGTGGTAAGCTTGGGCGATTAGGGTTTGGGGTGTAGGCGGCACCAAATAAGGAAAGGTTTTCCTTTTCTTCTTCTTCTTCCTTGGTGGTCGGCGCCCAAACCAGCTTTTCCTCCCTTGGCCAGCGTCCAAACCCCTTCATCCTCTTCTCCTTGGCCAGTGGAAACATAGCTTAAGGTCTTCCCTTGGAGCTTTTGGCCGACATCCATCTTCCTCATCTCCAATCCTTCTTGGCCGGTGGCAAGTACCAAGCTTGGAGCTTGGTGGTTGGTTGAAAGAAGGAGAAGGGTTTTGTTTCTATACTTCCTCTTGTTTGGAGCGAGCAAGGAAGGAAGATTGGTGATCTAGGAGCTTCGACTTTTGGTAGATCGTCGCCCACACGACGTCTAAAAGGAGGAAGGACATACAATAGAAGATCGAGAGGTATATCGATTGTCTATTTTCTTTTGTAACATGTTTATAATTGTTTTTCAATTATATATGCATGTAGTATTCTGTTTTTATGGCTAAAATAACTTGGACCCCGAATATAAACACAAAAGTCGGTGATCCGTACATCGTCTATTCCGCGGCTATTCATAGAATAGAGGTTGGTGGCTTGAACAACAAGTTTATTCAAGTGACTACTTTAATCGAATAGCACGACGATGAAACAGTTGCTTGGGTGATCCCTTTTGTCTAGGATTAAATTTTTTAATCCGGGGACATCGATGGGATCGCCATTAACAAGCGACCGAGTTGAAGTGGGAAACGAAGTTTCCTACCTTCAAAGGGACCACAAGGGAGGAGGTGTAAGGCGAGCAAATATCTTGCTCCCCCACAAGAAAGATTCAAATACCTTAAATGAAACATAGGAATAAGGTCGAGCTAAACTACCTTAAACAAAGTGCTTCTTGGAAGGCAACCCAAGTTTAGTTTTAGATTTCCCTTTTTGATTGCATTGCATGCATTTGGTTGATTTTAGTTTTGATTTCCATCCCATTTAGGGTTAGGACTAGAGAAGAACTTTGCTAGTCAAAAATAAATCCATATTAACCTACACGGCGAAAGGTGTGAGAGAATTCGAGCTTTGACGCAAAACGGGGAGAGAAATGGGGACACACAGCCTGGCCGTGTGTTTTCCCATGGCCATGCCCGACCGACCCGAGGCGCACACGGCTTGGCCGTGTGTTTTCACACGGTTGTGGCACGCGAGGTTAAAAGGGGCGAGCCATGTGTTTTCACCTCATTTACGTCGTGTGCTTCGAAAGCTCTTGCCCTAGTCGTGTGATTTCGTCTTCCCCACCATCTAGAAGCACTTTGAACCTCTAAGGAAGCCAAAAGAAGCAAGGATGAGGAGGACCAAGCATGTAGCACCTCGATCCGGCGCCTCGGAGCGACGAACAAGGAGAGCCGACGCCCCTCAAGCTCCGGTGGAGGGTAACGCCCTACCCACTCTTCTTTTTCGCAATAATGAACATAGAGATAGATATAATATGCTCTCTACTCGTAAACTCACTGCTACTAGGTACTTAGATGAAGATTTGCTAGAATCTTTAGAGTTGTTGAGTGATATTAGACCTGTCAATTTGGGTTGGGCCCGTCGGGTTGGCCCGCCTCACCAAATAATTTAGACGGGTTGGGTTGAAAATTTATCCATTTATTTTTTGACGGGCTTAAATAATTCAACCCGCACAGATTATGACCCGTGACTGGTTTGTTAGGGCAATCTCTTGCCGTAATATGGTTTTGATGGTGTGGCAAAGGGTTTAAGTTAGTTTGATATGTTGATTTGATATGTGCGTTGAAGTCGTGCAGGACTTAGTAATTCGCACATGGAGCCATGGCGAGTTTCACATCTCATGACTCGTGCCTTGAGTCAGTGAAGGATAGCTTTGCAGAAGTCGTGCGCTTGGAGCATCCGAGGGACCGCCGGACGAGGAGCTTGGAGTGAAGCCGGAGGAAGTAGACTTCGAGGCAAGAGACGCGAAGGAGCATTGCAAAGTCGTGCGCCTGATGCTGCCGAGGGACGTGGCCGCGAATAAAGAGAACTTCAAAGGCGAGGAACTCCGAGGGATGAGAG
Organism: Wurfbainia villosa; assembly: GCA_025175895.1. Lineage (NCBI taxonomy): Eukaryota > Viridiplantae > Streptophyta > Magnoliopsida > Zingiberales > Zingiberaceae > Wurfbainia > Wurfbainia villosa. Next base: position 43,366,561 of record CM046006.1, read on the forward strand.
TGAGCAATTGTAACCCGGGAAGGGTAGCTCTTAGGTGAAACTTGGTCATTTGGCCAAGTGTCGGATGAGTTTTCGACACGGTCATTTGCCATGTCATGGCGGCCGATCGCTTCGAGTCGATGGGTCGATCGACCGGTCTAATGTGGTCGAATCAAGTGGATCACCGATCGCCAAAGATGGGCAATCGATCGATGGCTTGATCGGCCGATCGCTAAGGGACGGATGATCGATGTCTGCGGCACGCGAATGGAGTCGACCTCGTTGAGGACTCGACCGTTGACATCGATCGGTGATGGGTGCCATCGATCGATGCGATCGCTGGATAGTATCCAACGCGTGGAAAGCGATGTCGTTATTGGGCAGCATCTAAGGAAGACTACCGATCGATGGGTACCATCAATCGACTGATCCTGTGTCAACGGGAAGAAACCCTCTTCTTCTATAAAAAGGAAGGGGGTAAGGCTTTGGGAGGATAATGCTTATACTCTAACACTCTCCAAAAGTTCCCTAAAGCTTTCCATCCTCTTACACAAGCTTATTTTCATTATATTTGTAAGAGGAGTGTTGTTGTAAAGAGGTTACCTCCACCTAGCTTTGTGCAAAGGAGAGATCTAGTGGATAGATTGCGGAGTGATTCACCGTGGACGAATCGGACCGTGGATTAGCGGCGTAGCCGTGAACCACGTTACATCTCCGTGTTTGTATTGTCTTTGTTTTATTTCTATTTGCTTGTCCTAGTTTATTGCTTCTGCTTGCGCTAACGTTTTCGTAGACGAGCAAAATACGGCATCTAACGAACGAGGGCTATTCACCCCCCTCTAGCCGGCCAATAGATCAATCGATCCGACCCAACAAGTGGTATCAGAGCCAAGGAAATCTTGTCGAGGACTAACCGCCACAACAAGCAAAGTTTCAAAATGGCCGGCTCAAACATCCATCCACCGAAGTTCGATGGCGAATTCGCTTGGTGGAAGAAGCGAATGGAGGTATTCTTCAAAACCGACTTTGAAATTCTATTAATAATGGAAAACGGTTTTGAGTTGCCTAGGAACGAGGATGGGGAGCCATTGGAGAAATCGAGATGGAGCAAAAGATAAAGAGAGGAGTATTTGGCAAATTCAAAGGCCAAGCACCACCTCTACAATGTGCTCCCTCAACAAGAAGTAAATAGAATAGGGGAGTGCTCAAGTGCCAAAGAGATGTGGGAGAGATTGGTTGAACTTCATGAAGGCACTTCGGAAGCCAAGCTAGCGAGAAGAGATCTCCTCCGCTCCCAACTATCAAATATTAAGCTTGAAAAGGGAGAAAAGGTAACTTCCCTACATTCTAGATTTAAAGAAATATTAATTGGGCTAACAAGTGTAGGTGAGAAGCTATCAAACCGGGATATGGTAATGAAGGCCATAGATGCCTTTCCCCGGTCCTCAAGATGGAGCTCCATGGTGGACTCATTTTATATCTCCAAGAACTTAGAAGTAAGCACCTTGGAGGAATTCTTCTCAACAATGGAGCTTCATGAAACTAGGCTAGAAGGAATACAAGAAGAGCCTAGAATCCAACCCTCAAGAGAAGTAGCTTTGATAGCGAACAAGGGGAAGAAGAAGATGGAAGTCTCCTCCTCCTCATCCGATGAAGCCTCTACCTCCTCCATGGATAGCACGGAAGAAGCCTACATGGTAAGGAAGGTAAGGCGTGCATTTAAGAATCTTAGATTTGATAAATCTCATGATAGGAATAGAAGACCAAGGGGGAAGGTCATATGCTATAATTGCCAAGGAGAGGGACATATAAGGAATAATTGTCCCCTCCTAAACAAGAGCAAGGAAGATAAGAAAAAGAAAGAAGAAAAGAGGAAGAAGAAGGGGAGCAAGAAAAAGGAAGAAGAAAAGAAGGCAAAAGGAAGAGGGAAGGCCATGGCACTCAAAGCCAAGATATGGGATGACCTTGCCTCTTCATCCTCATCCGAAGAAGAAGAGCATGTCTACTCCAACCTAGCACTAATGGCTCTTCATGACTCGGATTGTTCCTCCTCCTCAAATGAAGAATCAAGCACAAGTAGGGAGAGCTCAAATGAAGGGGGAGCTTCTACATCCTCATCATCCGAAGAAGAAGAAGAAGACATAGAAACTATGGTAACGAATGCTTCTCATAAGAAAATAGTTTCCATAATCTCTAGTTTAACTAAGGACTTATTTGGCATGAAAATGAAAAATAAAAGCATGCTTAGTCAAATTAAGGAATTAGAACAAAAGCTAGAAAATGCATGCTTAAATGATAATACTTCTTCTAGCTTAAATGATGATGCATGTTCACATGATAATTATGTGCCATTAGATGTTAGTGATGCATGTATAGAGGAAAATAGGGCTTTAAGGGAAAAGGTAGATTATTTAACAAAAGCCCTAGAGAAATTCACTATTGGCTCCAACACCTTGAACATGATTATTGGGAGCCAAAGAGCTAGCTTCAACAAAAAGGGCCTAGGATACAAAGAGAAGAAAAATAAAAAGGCCTACAAATGCCTAATAGCTAGGGGACAAGATAAGAAGAAAGTAATAGCTAGGAAATGGATCCCCAAGGAATATCTAGTGAACCCAATAGGAAAGAACTTATTTTGGGTTCCAAAATCCATCCTTAAGGGTTAGAATAACCCTAGGGCAGTCAACCACATGGACCTAGCCTATATCATATTTTGGTTGACTTAGGATGACGGGACAACATTTTTTAGATAGTGTTGGGTGATGATAACGTACCCATAAATAGATAATAATGCTTAAATCATGATGTTTGATGTAATTCCTATGTATATTTGCAATCATGATTTATGTTTTTGAAATTTGGCACGTTATCATGAGAAATAGGTTTGAATCATGCTTTAGGTAATACTTTGTTTATTATCATCATATAATACCTAATGCATGACTATTATTTGATGAATACATGAGTTTCATGATCATAATGTAGAATTCATTCATATATGTCTTTATGATCATGAGGATTATTAGGTTGACACTTAACCATGATAGAATTGCATGAACATATTGGTTAAGTATATACAAATACCCCCTAGGATGCATCTCACACTCACCATAGGCTACCTTGATTGAAAACTTAGCATGAGTGAGATGTTAGGATGATACAAATGTTCACTAATGCCTATGACATTTAGATGGTCATTTAAAGTATCAAAATAGCAATAATAGACCAATCATGGGGAAGGCTTATGTTTAATTCATAGACATATTGCCCAAAGATCATGGGTGGATATTTCATATATTTTCAAAACAATTTCTTACTTTAAAATATATGTATTCATGTTTTGAAACAATTGGATGCAAGACTAGGTGTTAAAATGGATACTCTTATGATCAAAAACCTAGTAGTTTTTAAAGCTTTTGGATTTTTGGCAAATACGTGGAAATATAATGATTTTTCATGAAAACATATTTTTCACTGATAGATATACTTAAAAGAAATGTGTTCCCCAAATTTCATGATTTTTTGAATTTTCTGGAATTTTTAATGCATTTCTGAAATTCAGTCTGAAAATCAGAAAATCCCGAAATTCACGTGCAATGACCGATACGAACCCCGATCGATGGCCTGAATATCAGACCAGTAAAGGCTGAATTCCGAATTTTAAATCAACTCGTGGTATTTTCTTTCTATTAGACTTGATGTCATGTGTTTTTAACTTAGTGATAATCTTTTTGATGGTGTCAAAGGGGGAGAAAATATTATGTTTAAGTTAATTATAAAAGGGGGAGAAATTTATGATAGGGAGAAATTTACATAGAGAGTTTCATGGATTAAGGGGGAGTTGCATGTTGCTATATCATGATTATGTTTACATGCTTTCTTTCCTTAAAATTTATATCAAATGTTTCTACCTAAATTAAACGGATTGCCACACATCAAAAAGGGGGAGATTGTTAGGGCAATCTCTTGCCGTAATATGGTTTTGATGGTGTGGCAAAGGGTTTAAGTTAGTTTGATATGTTGATTTGATATGTGCGTTGAAGTCGTGCAGGACTTAGTAATTCGCACATGGATCCATGGCGAGTTTCACATCTCATGACTCGTGCCTTGAGTCGGTGAAGGATAGCTTTGCGGAAGCCGTGCGCTTGGAGCATCCGAGGGACCGCCGGACGAGGAGCTTGGAGTGAAGCCGGAGGAAGTAGACTTCGAGGCAAGAGACGCGAAGGAGCATTGCAGAGCCGTGCGCCTGATGCTGCCGAGGGACGTTGCCGTGAACGAAGAGAACTTCAAAGGCGAGGGACTGCGAGGGATGAGAGTGAGCGATTGTAACCCGGGAAGGGTAGCTCTTAGGTGAAACTTGGTATGTCATGGCATCGCTTCCGAGTCGATGGGTCGATCGGTCTAATGGGAATCAAGTGGATGGATCGCCGATCACGATATAAATCGATCGATGGTTGATCGTGGTCGACCGCTAAGGGATGGCGATCGATGTCACCGCAGACGCAGAATGGAGTCGACCTCGTTGAGGACTCGGTAGTTGACATCGGTCGGTGATGGGTGCCATCGATCGACCGATGATGCGATTGCTGGATAGTATCCAGCGTGGAAGCCGATCGTTATTGAACGGCTCTGACTACCGGTCGTGATGGGTACCATCAATCGGCTGATCCTGTGTCAACGGGAAGAAACCCTCTTCCTCTATAAAAAGGAAGGGGGTAAGGCTTTGGGAGGATAATGCTTATACTCTAACACTCTCCAAAAGTTCCCTAAAGCTTTCCATCCTCTTACCCAAGCTTATTTTCATTATATTTGTAAGAGGAGTGTTGTTGTAAAGAGGTTACCTCCACCTAGCTTTGTGCAAAGGAGAGATCTAGTGGATAGATTGCGGAGTGATTCACCGTGGACGAATCGGACCGTGGATTAGCGGCGTAGCCGTGAACCACGTTACATCTCCGTGTTTGTATTGTCTTTGTTTTATTTCTATTTGCTTGTCCTAGTTTATTGCTTCCGCTTGCGCTAACGTTTTCGTAGACGAGCAAAATACGACATCCAACGAACGAGGGCTATTCACCCCCCTCTAGCCAACCAATAGATCAATCGATCCGACCCAACAGGGTTGACCCGCGGCGGGCTAGGTTGACCCGCGGGCTTCAAGCCGAATCGCAAATTCCCATTTTCCCCGAAGTCTGAACTCGTAAGTCGCAAGTGGATTATCTCGGCGCCCATGATTTCCCATTTCTCGTAAACCCTATTCGGCTATTCCCTTCTGCGGACTGCACATCTGGCATCTCCACTCTTCGTCTCTTCGATCTCTCCCGCCTCCCGGTCTCCTCCGCCTCTCTGCCTCTGATATCTTTCCCATCTGATCATCCGCCTCACGGCCCTCGCCGATCAAGATCATCACTTCAGTCTTCAAGTCGCCGCCTCTCCGGTCATCCGGCTCATGACGAGGTGCCTCGCAACCCTCGTTGATCGACTGTTACAAGAGGCTACGGAGTTCTTCAACAGCGCCACCACCTCCTCTGTCTCTTTCGGAATCCCACCTCCTCGCCTGGTAATTAATCCCAGCTCCTCATCTCCTCCTTCCGTTTGTTCTTTTTTTTGTTAGTGAATACTGCTTTTACCTCGCCTGTTAAAAGAAAGAGTGTCTTGCCTTGATGTTTGCTATTCAAAAGTGTTGAAACAACCTCCAACACCAGGTCGTGTTAAAAGATAAGGTCACTTTGTTTATGTTGGATTAAGGAGTAGGATAAATCCCTGTAGTTGGCTACTCTTGTATGAACACCCTTTCTCTCAGATTATCTAGCCAAGTGTGAGTTTTTTTTACTGCTCTACCATTGCACAGGAAGTTTTATACCGTCTCTAGTCTCCAAGCTCGCAGTCCTTGCCTCCTTGATCTGAGACCTTCGACTCCAACCTCTTGTAGTCTGGTTCAGGTAAGATTTTTTGCTTTCTTGCCTAGTTTCTTCTATTTTCTTTCCTTTTTCTATGTTTTTATTTTGCACAACCTCTCTAATTGATTTTGTTCGAAACTAATTTTTTTATTACAGATTGATTTGGAAATGAATTCTGCTTCTCAAAATCAAACTATCAGTTTAGAAACAGATGAATTGGAAAGTGCTAAGCATGATAAGGGGTCAATTAAAAAATCTAGAGAAACTTCTAATATTTGGGTGTATTTTAAGAAAATCGAAGGGACTGATAGTATTAATAAAGTTGAATGTAATAGATGTAAAAAACAATATAAATGTGGGGTTAAACTTTATGGAACTTCTATATTATGGCGCCATGTCAAAACATGCAACAAATTAAAGTTCCATGACGTAGGACAAATGTTTCTTGATCAAGATGGGAAGATGAGGTCTAGGAAAATAGACCCAAAGATTTCACGTGAGTTATTGGCTTGTGCAATCGTCAAACATGATTTACCATTTTCATTTGTTGAGTATGATGGTATTAGAGCTTGGATGAAGTACTTAAATCCTGATGTTGCTTGTATTTCTAGAAATACTCTTGTTTCTGATATTAACCAAATCTACGTGAGGGAGAAAGAGAAACTGAAGTATGTTTTGGCTACTATTTGGAATAGAATTTGTTTAACTTCAAATTTGTGGACAGCATGCACTAGTGAGGGTTATATTTGCTTGACTGCTCATTTTGTTGATAATGATTGGAATTTGAATAGTAAAATATTTAATTTTTCTCATATGCCTCCTCCACATTCAGGAGTTGAATTAGCTGCAAAATTATTTGAATATTTGAAGGATTGGCGGATTGAGAAAAAGGTTTTTTCTTTGACATTGGATAATGCATCTAGTAATGACAATATGCAAGTTCATTTAAAAGATCAACTCTCTTTGCATGATAGCTTATTATGTGACGGTGAGTTTTTTCATGTTCGTTGTTCTGCTCATATATTGAATCTAATTGTCCAAGAAGGTTTGAAAGTTGCTATTGTAGCTTTGAATAAAATTAGAGAATCGGTCAAATATGTTAAAGGTTCAGAGACTAGAATGAAGAAGTTTAGAGAATGTGTACAAGCAGTTGGTAACATTGATACTAGTATTGGTTTGCGATTGGATGTGTCTACTCGTTGGAACTCAACATATTTAATGTTGGATAGTGCCATCAAATATAAAAAATCTTTTTCTTCTCTTCAATTCAATGACAAGAATTATAAATATTGTCCTTCAAGTGAAGAGTTGAAAAGAGGAGAGAAAATATGTGAGTTCCTTGAACCATTTTATGAGACTACCGATTTGATATCTGGTTCTTCTTATCCTACATCAAATTTGTATTTTATGCAAGTATGGAAGATTGAAGTTTTGTTAAAGGAAAACTTATCGAATAAAGATGAGGTGATAAGTTGTATGTGTAAAAGAATGATGGAGAAGTTTGACAAGTATTGGACTCAATATAGCATGGTGCTTGCATTTGGGGCTATTCTTGACCCACGAATAAAGTTTTAGATGTTGGAGTTTTTTTTATTCAAAGGTTGAGAGTGATTTTGTTAAATGCCAAGAGAAGATGGAACTTGTGAAGACAAAATTATATAAACTTTTTGACCAATATTCTAATACTGACAATGTGAGTTCTTCACAACTACAATCTTCTTCTACTACACTTACACCTCCAGAAAGTGTAGGAGTTAAAGGAAAGAATAAAAGAATCTTTGATGTAAGTACTCTAAATACTTTTTTTCTTGTATACTCTAATTAGTTTATATTTTCTTGTCACTTTTCACTACTATTCCAATTAAATTAATATAGGAAATGATGGCATATGCGAGTCGAACAATTACGAGTGCTGAAAAATCTCAATTGGATCTCTATTTGGAGGAGCCAAAACTTGAATTTGCATATTATCAAGATTTGGATGTCTTGGAGCATTGGAAGAATCAAAAGCATCGATACCCAACTCTTGCACTAATGACATGTGATGTTTTGGCTATTCCTATAACTACTGTTGCATCAGAATCAACTTTTTCCATTGGTTCTCGTGTTCTTACCAAGTATAGAAGTTGCACCCTTCATGAAAAAGTGTAAACTCTTATTTGCACTCGCAATTGGTTACATGGTTATGCTATTGGTAATTTTGTTTATAAATTTTTAATTATATTATTGGCTTAGTTGATATATTAGTTTATTATGATTTTATTTTTAACTATCTTTTTTGTATATTTTATATGCAAATAAAGACAATGAAGACAATGCAAGTATCAATACAACGTTGTCCCAACAAGGATCAAATGGTCTAGAGGATATTGATGGAGAGAAAGATGGAGGAGAATCAAAAGAACTTGATATGGATGGGGATGATGTCATGATTGATAAAATTTAAAAAATATTGTATTATTTGTTTAGTTTCATAGACTTTATTGAACTTTCTATTTTATGAACTCTTTTATATTTTTAATTACTTTGTTGAACTATTTGGTTAATGGTTGTAACCATCTAAGTACTTTTGAGTTTTGACTATATGATCTAGGTACTTTTGAGTTTTGACTATATGATCTAGGTACTTTTGAGTTTTGACTATATGCCTTGATGACTATATGAAATTATGAATGGTGCAGCTTCAGAGAATCAGAGTTCACATGTGTTATTTTCCTAGAGTTCAGATTTAAGGATGATGGTAAGCGGTTTGATATTCTTAGCAGCTTTTTTTGTTTTCTTTAACTTTGGGAGGTCTTTGTATTAGGATGAATTTGTTGGAATATATGGTTTACATGATGAGACATATGTTGGATCACATGGGTAAGTTGCTTCATTTCTTCTCTCCTTTTTGCCATATCTAAAATAGTTCTAATTTTTTATGGAGATTAGTCTATGCCAGACAAGCATCTTGAACAATGTAAATAGAAATATATATTATTTGCACTGTGTCGAGTGAGATTGCTTGATATTTCTGCTCATTGTTTCTTGTAGCATCTCTATCTATTACTATTGTCTATTGTATGGAATAAATAAAATGCTTTTTAAGTTGTAAGTTGAACTTAGATATTGATTTTGTTATACTTGTTATGGCGTTTCTCGTGCAGTTTCAACTCTCAATGTAATGTATGTCAACTTGAATTCACCATTTGTTTGACCAACTGGGTTGCCAATGGTGGTGATTCTTGTGGGCAATCATGGATGGGTATTGAATGTACAGGATGAATTGTTACGACAATGTGAGATTCCCCTACCTTGATTTTTTTTACCTAGTGGTATCATTATTTTGCCTTACACATTTTCCCCCTTGGATTGTTCATCAAATTGCCAAATTTGGGACTTTCTGGGACTCTTGGCTATAATTTACAAACCATGACAGTGAGTTGGATAAATAGTTCATCATGCATTTAACCCAAAAAATAATTGCCATTGTTTATGCAGTGATGTTAGCGATAGCCAAATATCTTATAACCTTCCTCCAAACCTTCAGATTCAGTAAGTTCTATTAATATAGACAGTGTCAACATTTTTATAGTTGTTATTTGATTGTTTTGATGATGATAAAATGTGCAGGAATTTTGGTGGTAATCAATTCTCAGGGAACGTACCTTATTCAATCTCCCAGATGGAGGCCCTCAAAAATCTGTAAGTGGGCGATACCTCTGTTTGCATTTAACGTCTTAATGCTTTCAAACTAAGCAATTCTTGTTGTAGAAATCTTGCGCATAACCAACTACAGGGCAATCTAACTAATATGTTTGGTGGCCTTGGTAACCTCACAACAATGTCAGTATTTCATATGAACTCTGAACTTTAGGAATAACATATCTGAAATTATGTTTGGCGGCTTTAGAGTTAAGATCTCTTTGCTATTTCTATGTATATAATGTTGAAAGATATAATGAATATGTAAGGAAAATCCACATGTGGCATGATATTTTTCATGCTTAGGATATGTTTTCACTTTTTGTGGGTGATTGTCTGATTGAAACATATTCATGGTTTAACTTCTCCAATGTGCTCATTTTTCAATTTATGATGGGCATGGTGTTCAACAGCAAAATGTTCTTGGGAGGGAAGTACCCAAAGGCAAAATCGAATGTTTGGTGATGGTTCATCATACTTGCAAAATTGAGGTTTTGGAGTTGATCAAGAAGATGGCAATACTGATTGCATGAAATTGATCTGAATGTTTCACCTAGATCAATGGAAAATTGTAGTTCTATGTCTCAGCCTCAAGTGCTTACTAATCCATTTAATTCGAAAGAAAAGGAGCATTGTTCTTTGATTTTATCCAATAGATTTGGTGGATAATGCTGTAACAGGTGTAAGATTTGATGTCGAAATAATTTGGTTAATGCTTACTAAACATGTTACATGTTTTATTTCTTTATTTTTTGATTAAGGTGCAAATAAATATGTATGGGAATTAACAATAACGGGATCGCCAGTAGAGCTGTCAATGAGATTTGCAGCTCCTATCAATGAGGTTTTTTGTCGATTATTATTTTTTGTTTCCCGTTACTTTTTTTTTTTCATGTGAGCTCAAATTTTTTTTATTTGTCTGTGGCCCGCAGATTGACCCGCCTAACTCGTAATTCGTCTTGGATTGGATTGGGTTGAGAAATTTTTAACCCGCCGAAAAGGCGGGTTGACCTGCCTCATCCCCATTAAATATTGAATTTATAACAGATTGATCTGCCCCGCCACGGGTCAGCCCGTTTGACAGCTCTAGGTGATATGCAAGCCCTATTTGCAAAAGTGGGGTGGGAAGAGATTATGGGAATAAGGCACCTAACCTACCCTAGGATAGTTCTAGAATTTTTGAATTCCTTAGAGGCGAAAGTTTTAACGGGTAGAGAAAGTGAGGAGGGTAGGATAACTTTTAGGCTTTTTAACATTGAGCATGAGTGGACCCTTCACCAATGGAACTCATGCTTTGGCTTGCCGAGTGGGGGAGAGAGAAGAACCCTTATTGTGTTCAACTATCGGATAGTTTGGACTGAGTTGACGGGGGAGCACGCTTATGACCCATCTAGGGTCAAAGCGTCGCGCCTCCAAAACCCCATCTTTCAATACCTCCACTGCATCATGGCCAGTACCATATTTGGTCATGGGGAGAGTGACGGTGTAGTTAGACCTAGTGAGCTGCTTTGCCTATGGGATGTGCTACAAGAAAGGAGTAGCATCGATGTAGGGTCCCACTTCATCATACACTTAGTGAAGATGGGCAAAGCAGCACGAGGAGAGATTAATGTGGGAGGCCTACTTACCCACATTTGTCATAGGATGGGATACGATTACACAGTATTAGAGAGTATAAAGGGGAGCCCTAGGATCGACCTAGGAGTGTGCATGGTCATGAAAATGATTGTAAAAGAAGGAGACTCCTTATGCTTTGTAAGAAAAAATTTGACGGCCCTTAGGCTCCCCGATCCGGATCGTACCACCATCGTTATACACGCCAACTGGCACTTGGACCTGATAGTGGAGTCCCCTCCACATGAGGGATCATCCACATCGGCGCCCATCTCTCCACCTTTATATCACTCTCCCTCCAGTCCACATGTGCATAGGAGCCCACCTATTCCACGCTGACATGAGTTTGCACCTGCACCACCACATTTTTCCACCTTTGAGTAGGATGCAGGTACATCGGCTTATGATTTCTCGGAGTTCCGATCGCACCTCGACGACATATACACAGCGTGAACCGCGAGGCGGCGATGGGAGCGAGCGCCTACGATGAGAGGAAGTTCGAGGATTCAGGAGCACTTCCGGCGGTGAGGAGTTCTCTGACGAGGCCCGCGTATACTTCGAGAAGGAGGTTGTTCGTCGCCGAGGATGAAGCCGCCTACAGCGAGAGATCTTGGCGACACATACATGCCAATGAAGCTAGGATGGGCTAGGGAGGAGGAGCACCGAGAAGCCACTGCATCCACCAGCTCCCAGATCGACCACATGTACATATGGCATCAACGGCTCAGCAGCAGGTTCTCCCCGGATCCAGAGATGCCGAGACTCTCATACTTTCCACCTCGTCCACCATACTAGAGGTATATTTTCATTTAAGTTTGGAGGGGACCTCAAAGTTTTTTTTGTTTTGTTTCCTAGCAGTAGTTTCTTTTTTTTGTATTTTCACTCATTTATTCATGCATGGGTGGTTGAGTTTCTTTCAGTACTTAATTTTGTTATCTGTAAAGCTACCTCAGTAGTATTTTTGAAAGTTGCTTACATGAGTTGTTTCCATAGGTAGCTTAACTTCATTTTATCTTGTGGTATTTTATTTTATTCACTCTATTGAATGTTCTAGACTTACACAAGTTAGCTTTGTTTTTACACTTACACATGTCGAACATTCTGAAAAGGAGAATCTAGTACATACCTAGTTATGATTCATCTCAGTAGTCTAGTACTTTGAAATTCATAGGTGACTCTAGGTTTAGCATTTTAGTTACTGGAGATGCTCGGATTGTGTAAGCCCATTTGGAAAAATCAAAATCCCAGTGAGCCGAAAAATAAAAGAGAGAAAAGAAAAGAGAAATAAAAGAAAAAGTGAAAAAGAAATGAAAAAGAAAACAAAAAAAAAAAGAGAAAAGATTATGAGGGATAAAAAAACAGTTGTCGTGGGTGGAAATGACTAGGTGCCCCTTTGAGATCGAGTTAGGTTACTAAGGAAACACCTACCAATTTCTCTCAATACCGAGCACGTCTTTGAGACTTTATGCTAGATCTAGGGAACGAACCTCGCTTTAGGCAGGTAAGTGCCTAAGAGCCGGAAACCTTAGGAAAGTTATGGAATGACAACTTAACTCACTATGGAACGGGCATACCCTAAGAATTATTCGCCTAGCACGAGCACGAGGAGCTAACTTAGTGAATTTCTAGGACATATTTATTTTACTTTGATTGTAAATACCACTTGATAAATTTAGTTAACATGTTAAGTATGGAACAAAATCTTTTAAATTTTCACGGCACTGAGGTTTGCTGGAGGACAAGCAAAGATTTAAGTCTGGGGGAAGTGATGTGAGCAAAACGTATAGGATTTTAGAAGTAGTTTTTGCTCACATCTTGTTACATTTCATGTTAGTTTCATGCATATGTTACTTTATTTTGCACACATTTCCTATTTTCTGGTTCGGAGGTCTACTCGTTAGACTTTTGTGTGCAGGTTAGCATTTCGGGTTAAAAAGACACGCTTTCGGAGCAAAAGAAGGACATTTCGTAGCTAGACGCAGAGTGGGACACGGCCAGGGTGTGTGGATTCACACAGGCATGCCCAATGGGCGAGATCAGCACCCTAGGGCCGCACACGGCCATGTGGCAGCCCGCCATATTTGTGCGACTAGGGCTTTTTTCGGATTTTGCAGCGGTCCGAGGCGATGTCTATATAAGGATGGCTCCGCCAAACCCTAGGGGGGAGGCACGACGGTTAGGACGGCATGTCGAAGCCCTAAAAAGCTTCGGGAACTCGCAACGGGGAGGAGGAACACCGTCGGAGGTCCACGCCTTGCACTTCAACGCTGGAGAGAAGACCACGAAAGCATTGTAATCCTTTGTTCCTACGTTTTATTCCTTATGTATTCGAACATAAACATGCTTTGTGATTCTTCCTTCATATACATGGAGTAGTACTTTCGATTCTAGGATTAGGGAGTAGCTTGTGTGCACATTACAATGTTGGTTCATGTTAAATTTTGCCTTTGAGTTTGATTTGATAATTGGTAGTTGTTTTTACTATATCTATACGTGTTTGGTTTTCTATCTGCTGTGCTTAGGCGATACGAGGGGTGACAACCCTCGTATCTAAGATTTAGGGGATTTTATACAAGGAACCTAGGGGTAAACCTGATCTCCTGTAACTGTGGGTAGAAGGGTGCAGTGGAATCGGAAACGATTCATCATAGGGATTGATTTGACATCCTCGTACCATCTATCCCGTCCTTTTAGGCGGAGATAGCTTCCGGTAGATACGGCGGCTCTGCGGGAGAATGTATGACATCCCTTCCACAAAACTATAGTTAAACGTCTAGACAATGCCAATTGACAACATTGTTTTGTGATGCACAAGCGAAACCAAAGTCCTAGAATCACCTTTGAAGACCTCGGCACACTCCTTTCCTCCTCCGGGTGACACCGTATAGAGTAAAGTCCATCGACAACCCTCACCAATCGAAACCTCTTAGAGTTACGTCCGAACAATTACAACCACTGAATATATTGATATTCGAATCCCAGTCCCTATGGGATCGATAATCTTTATTACTTGACGACATCCATGCACTTACGGGCATTGAGCGTGAGCGCGCGCTTTGAGTCCTCGACGGTCTCCGTCACGAGATTTGAGGTCGCGTTCGTGCGCATCACCTAACTCAAAAGTGTGTGGTTTTTGTCAAACATCAAAAGGGGAGAGATTGTTAGTGCAATCGACCCATATCATGATTGACCAGACTCGAGTAGTGTTTTGATGTTTGACATTGATGTTTGATAATGTGTTGGGGAGATTGTTGGTGCAATCGACCCAGGTGATGTTTGATGTTTGACGATGGTTTGACCATTGTCATGGGAAAAGTCCAAGTCATGGGTACTTGGCATGGAAAGTCCAAGCATGGGTCTTGGCAAGGGAGAAGTCCAAGTCTTGTGTACTTGGTAATGGAAAGTTCAACATGGGTTGGCAAGGAAAGACTAAGGGTGCAGTCTTGGCCACGTAAGTCCAAGTTTGTAGTCTTGGCGGTGAAATTCCAAGTCATGGGTACTTGGCAATTGGAAAGTCCAAGGGGAATATTAGTAGCGTAAAGTCCAAGGGTGGAGTCTTGGCAGCATGAGTTTAATGGTTAGCGGCGTAAAGTCCAAGCGGAGTCTTGGCAGCGTAAGCCCAATGTGCCTTGGCTGTGTAGAGCACATTAGCATGATAATAGCTGATGGAAGCACCTGAAGGCTAGCGTATGGATGAATAAGTCATGGATGACTTAGAGGTATCCGATAGGCATGAGGCTGACGGAGGTGGATAAAAGCTTAGGTCTAGGCTAAGGGTGGTCTGGCAAGTATGGAGGCACCATACTTAGGGTAAAACCTCATGTTTGAGGTGTATCAGTCGACTGGAACTATAATCAGTCGACTGATGAGGGTCGACTAGAGTTCGACTGCAGGAAATGGCCTAGCAGTCGACTGATGGCCTGAGCAGTCGATGTCGACTGATCTGGAGATCAACTGACTGCTGGTCAGGAATTCGGAGACAAAAAGTTCTCGAGTCGACTGTTAGGGTTTAACAGTCGAGTGATGGCTCGATCAGTCGACTGATGTGCATGATCAGTCGACTGATGGTCTATCCATTGGAGCTTATCCAACGTGGCTCATGTCATTGTGAGATAACGGCTACAGGAGCAGTCAACTGATGGTCTCGATCAGTCGACTGCTAGGCGAAAATCAACCCGAGTTACAGGTTTAAAAGGAGCACGAAGGGAAGGTTTTGGCTATGGTTCTTTGAGGAGTTTTGGGACGATTTACTGCTGCAATTCAGGGTCTCCAAGTGCAACTCAAGCAACTAAACAATCAAGCATCAAAAAGCTCATTTGTAAAGTTCTCTTTACATAGATTGTTGTATTCATTTTGTATTTGCTTAGTATTACTATTGTAATCACTGTACAAGATTTCTTCGCCTCCGACTTGTTGTCGAGAAGGAATTTATTGGATTAGTGGTGTGTGTTTGCATTGCTAGGGCTTTTAGAGCCCAATCTGTGGAGTATGAACCATATGGTTCCAAACCATGTTACATCTCGTGTTGTGATTATGTTTTTACATTTTATATTGTATTAGTTCTATTTCTGCTGCGCTAACACGATTTGTAGACACGAACGATCAAATTCCATCATCAAACGTCGAATCGCTATTCACCCCCCTCTAGCGGACGCACAGGTCCTAACAATGCCGAGGATAACTAGCATATAATCTTTTGAATCTTTCCAAATTTTCATGTGGTGTCTCTCCTATCAACTGTTGAATACCACATATGCCCTTTCGAATGGTTGTCGTTCTCATAGCAGGGAAAAAATTATCCAAAAAAACTCTTCTCATTTCATTCCAACAAGTAATACTACCAGGCGAAAAGTAATACAACCAATCATTTACTACATTTGCCAAGGAAAATGAGAATACTCTGAGTTTGATGTCCTCCTCTAATATGCCAGTGGTTTATGTTGGAGATTCTGGGATCATGCGCAGTGGAATAAAGCGAATAAAATAATTTTTATTCCATCCCAGACATTCCCTAGGGGCTAGGAAAACTTGCTTTGGCATAATCACATGAAAACACACAAAGAGAAGGAGAAATTATACCTTTGAGATTCTTCTGAATCTGTCGAAACCACAAGCAAGACTGACGGGTCTTGCCTCTATCAGTTTCTACATCGGGATCACCTGAGACAACTCCTAGAGCAGCAAGCCTTTGTCTCCGATTGATGCTAGCCAACCGGCGGAGACAAGAGAAGAGGAGAGAGGAAAGACGACTACCAAGGGAAAAACCTAAAACAACTCTTTTCCAAAGATTATCAAGGGATCTATTTATAGATCTCTTGATTAGGTTATCTTAGGAGGCTTAAACGGAACATATCTTACCATAATTATCCCATAATTAAGGTAAGAACAATCCAGAAAATTTCTATAAAGAGAAATCTCTAAAATCGACAGAACCGCGACACAGTCGTGTGGATTCACATGGTCGGCCGTGCCAAAAGGCACGACCGTGCTAGGACACACGTGTTAGGGCAATCAACCCGTGATATGGTTTTGATGTGTGTGACAAAGGGTTTAAGTTAGTTTGTTATTGTGATTTGATATGTGCGTTGAAGTCGTACAAGACTTAGTAATTCGCACATGAAACTTTGGCGGGTTCATCACTCACAACCTCGTGCTTGAGTCGGAGAAGGAGCATTGCAGAGTCGTGTGCTTGATGTTGCCGAGGGACCGCCAGACAAGATGACTTGAAGCGAAGCCAAGGAAGCAGACTTCGGAGGCAAGAGACGCGAAGGAGCATTGCAGGCCGTCGCTGATGCTCTGGGGGCGTGGCATGCGAAGAGCTTGGTGAGGACTTGAGTGAGATGAGAGAATGAGTGAAATGTAAGTAGCTCATTAGGTGAACTTGGTCGAATGGTGAGTGTCGGAGGCTTGGCCGCGAGGTTAAGGTTTACCGTCGGGCTCAAGCGAATGTTAAGTTTGAGTTTCACCGCGGCACCGATCATTGCTCTGAGTCGAGCGAGTTCATTGGTATCAATCGATGAGTTTATGCCCGTGATCAAGCGCCATGGAATGACAATCATTGCGCGAGAGGAAGTCGCGAACACAAAACCTCTAAATGGCCGTAGGCGTCGACTATGGAAGCCGATCGTGATGATTACATCAGTTGACTGCCAAGAGATCCGTTGGACTACAATGGTCGGAAATCGACATGTTCGGAGGCCGTTGTAGTGGCGACAGTCGACTGCCAAGGGCAGCAGTCGACTGGTGGCGGCCAACGGGAAGAAATCAGGCCTCTCTATAAAAAGAGAGGGTGTGGGCTTTTGGATGGCTAATGCTCATATTCCAAATCATCATCCAAGTGCTCTATAAGTGATAAACTCCTTCTTCTAGTTTCTTTCACATCAATTGTAAAAGGAGTGTTCTTGAGTTGTAAGGGTTACCTCCACCTAGCTTAGTGAAAAGGAGAGACCAATAGTGGATTGATTGCGGAGTGATTCACCGAGGACGAATCGGGGACCGTGGATTAGCGGCGTAGCCGTGAACCACGTTATATTCCTCTTGTTAGCATTGTTTGTTTTCTTTGCTTTGTCTTTCTTTGTTTGTATTTGCATATTCCGCTTGCGCTAATATTCTTTGTAGACGAGCAAATTCCATCATCGAACGAAAGAGGGCTATTCACCCTCCCCCCTCTAGCCGGCCAACACACACCGATCGATCCCCCACAACACAGCCTGACCGTGTGTCCTTCTGAGCACAGCCCAGTTTCAACTATTTTTGCGGCCAAAGCTTGGCACGGCCCATGCCAAGTTAGGCACGATCGTGTGAGGCTCTGTATGGTCCGTTTGACTTCGTTTAGGTGCGATATGGTCATGTCAAGTCCAACAAAGTCATAGGAGATTCCATAGCCTCCGTTTCACACCCCTTGGTCTGATTCAACCAGACATATCCTCTCTCAGCGAGAATCTCATTCTCAGACTTGTTTTACATCTCGAGATCACTCATAGTGCGTGTGACCTAATAGGTTTTCGATTATGTTGGTCATTCATAATTAACCCCTTAATTATGAATAGATCATGAGTGACACATAACAGTACATCATGACCCCCAATTGACCGGAAAGTCTAAATCAACTTTAGAACATTTTCTGAACCCTTCAACAGCTTCAGTTGTTCGTGCCTTGTTCCTTTCACTCATTCTATACTCACTTGGTTCAGGACATGGTCTTTGTGTTCGTCCCCACTATGTAACGACCTGGCCCCTATTAGCGGAATTCGATGACCCCTATTGGTCGACGACCGTCGCCCCTGTTGGCCTGTCGTTACTCACCTGGTCTTCCCACCCCTGGAAGTGGGTTTTTGCCTTCCCCAGGATTCGAACTCTAGACCTCCAGGCTAAGTACTAAAGTTTATGAATCCTGGGTTACAAGGATTCATAAACTTTAGTACTTAGCCTGGAGGTCTAGAGTTGAATCACGGGAAGGCAAAAACCCACTTCGGTGGCGGTAATAACGGCGAGCCAGCGCGATAAATCGTCGACGATAAAGTCGCCAGTCGCAATAAAGTCAGTCGCAATAAAAAGCGCCTTTTATTGTAATGACCTGGCCCCTATTGGCGGAATTCGGCGACCCCTATTGGTCGACGACCGTCACCCCTGTTGGCCTGTCGTTGCTCACCTGGTCTTCCCACCCCTGGAAGTGGGTTTTTGCCTTCCCCAGGATTCGAACTCTAGACCTCCAGGCTAAGTACTAAAGTTTATGAATCCTGGTAACCAAGTGATCCTGTGTAAAATACCGGAAAAAAAATTTATAATGCTTGTTAATTAGGAAAATACCATATGAATTTTTCCTAGAATTTTAGAAATTTTCCTGAACTTAAATGGAAATTTCTATAGTTATTATGGGGGAAAGATTTAATAGGCTTCGGGAAAACCTGTTTGAGTCATCTGGGTATGAGGGGCTTAATAAGGTTTAATTGACTTAAGTTTAATTGTAAAATCCTAAATTTAATGGATTGATACGAGTCGGTTTAAGTCCGAACCTAACCCGTTTTTAAGCCCGAATCCAACCTGCAAACTCAACCCGTTTGCGAAACCCGACCCGCTTCATTTGGTAACGCCAAGTTGCTGCATTTCTCGCCGTCGACTTTTACTTCCCCGAGCATTTTCTTCTCCCCCAATCGGTCGTTCCTTCCTTCACCGCCCGATCCCTCTTCCCTGATCTCTTTCCAGCCACGATTTCTTCATCGTCGCCCTCCTCTGCCACCGACGCCGCGCCTCTTCTCTCCGCGCGCCGCCACACTCGAGCACCAGCCGCCCTATTTCTCCCGATCACCTCTTCGCCTTCAACGCGCGAGCTCCTCCTTCTCCCGATCCGGCTGCCGCCATTCCCAGTCGTGATCTCTCTGCCTCTCGCCGCTCGCCGCGCCCCTCGTCGTCGCCGTGAGAGAGCTGCTGTCGCCGGTGTGGATCTCCGCCGCCCTCTTTACCGCCGCCCTGTCGCCGTTGTTTCTTCACCTCACCTCGTCGCGCCAGACCGCCTGATGTCGCCGCGACGATTGTGCCCTTTCTCTTCTGTAAGAGACGACCGTCCCATTGCCTTCGGAGCGTCTCGCTGAACGTCGCCACCTCCCGATCTCAACAAGCGCAGGGCATCTTCGGCTGACTACGCACCCCAAGCAGCAGCGTTGGTCGCCACTCACTATGTGGCTGCCCCTCGACTCCCTTATTCGCGTGAGTTTAGATCGACGAGGGCATCACTGTGCTCGATCGACATCGCTATTCCCCATTTCATCATCGTCTTCCAAGTTGACCTCAAGTGCAGGTGTAAAGCTGTGAATGGGGAGGCAAGGCTAGAGGGAGAATGTTTTGGATGCTGCTGTGGACGCTGAAGGCTGAATAATTGAGGAAGGGGGGGACTGCCGAGAGACTTCTAAGATAGGTAAGCTGTATTTACAGCTTTGATGTTTTGTTCTGTTCTTGAATTATGGATGCCTGCAGTAGGTTTCATGAAGGTTTGTAATGGGTTTTTAGGCGAGGTGAGCAAGGTTAGTTTCCCTGCTCAAAATGATTGGAACAAGTTGATATCTTAAACATGATTGAAGGGGGCTAAGTGATTTCTGTGTTTGACAGGTTGTGAGGATTAGAAGAATTGAGTTTCTTGTAAATCCAGTTTGGCGGTGGATTCAAATTTGGATCAAGAGGTTGGGTGTCAGAAGCTAAGCTTGGTAAGTATGGATTTGGATGTTTATGGATGTATACCATTGGTGGTCTTGTCGTTCGATCTAATGGTTGGCTGGTGATGAAATATAAAGATAGATGTGAAGGCTTAATTAGGTTAACTAGATAATTAGATCAATCTAGTTGATCGAGATACGAAGTCGATGTAGGGTTTGATTTAATCATTCGATGTATGCTTGCACTTAATCATAATGCTTGATATGTGCAGGACGTGGATCTGACCGCATGACCGTGAAGATATTACTATGAGCTTCTTAGAAGGTGGGTAATTTCCTACCTGGTCCGGGTAGATGTATTGCATTTCAGATTTAGTTATTGATATGAGCATGTTAGGTGTTCATATTACCTTGACCCTGCTCTTATTATCGTATGCTTGAACTTATCGTTTGATGTATTTATGCTCAATTGTTGATATCACACATATACCCTATCATGATTTAGGAGTTATAGATGTGATGTAAATTGACCTAGTTGGTTAGCAGGGTGTAAATGTTAGTACGGAAGATGATCCAATTTATAAATTGGCAAGAAGGTCATCCATGGGTAGGTAATGCCTTAAATGTAGGATTTACTTCCAATACCTATATGTTGCATACTGTTACCAACCATGAGTTGTGTAATGGTTAAGTGAAGGGTGATTAGTGTGTCGCTGCGGACCGGTGGTCCCATCTTAGTATGATTAGTCGAGTATGACTCTCTATCGGATAGAGAGTGCGTCGATCAGTTGAGTACGACTCTCTATTGGAGAGAGAGTTATGATCAGTCGAGTACGACTCTCTATTGGAGAGAGAGTTATAATCAGTTGAGTATGGCTCTCTACAGGATAGAGAGCCCGTCGATCTGTTGAGTACAACTCTCTACAGGACAGAGAGTATTGATTAGATGAGTATGACTCTTTCTTTGAGCAGTGCATGGTAGATGGTTGTCGTGTGGCGGCATACACATGTCATTTGCATGCATTACGGCGACATAGTCTCCCTTGGGGATTGAGAGAGTCGTCGGTCATCTTGCCTCCCGAGCACTCCCGAGGAATGGCGGTGTGAGGCGAGAGCATCTGTTGTGCCGCACTCTACCACTATAGACGGTGGTAGTTGGAGTTGCGTGTAGTTATCCTAGGTGTGTGGTACTCGACCACTCATTGGTAGTGTTAGTCGAAGTGGTAGGCGTGAGGGACGTTAGCGAGCTCTTTTTACGCTCATATGCCATCGATCATACTACCCAACTCGGTCACTCGAGAGTGGTGGCTGGAGTCGGGATAGTTGTCATGTCGTGCCACCTAGGCCACACTGGGGTCGTGGTAGCGAGTAGGGGTGAGCAGGCATGACCATGCATGTCGGCACTTTGCATATTACCATATATAGATACATATATGTATGTATATATATATATATATATATATGGATGGTTGAGATCAATATATATATAGATGCGTTCTATATATATATGATTATTGTGATGTTGCATTTGTTTGTACTATGCTTGCTGCATTTGGGTGGACATCATATTCATGCATGTCTCTTGCATTTGTTATACGATTGTGTCGGATATTGGTATGTGTTGGACAGACCACTAGATACCTTGACCTGTAGCTAGAGTATATTTTGAGTTGATCTACTCTTCCTGTTATATATATATATATATATATATATATATATGTTGGATATATATTCATGTTGGATCAGAGTAGCGTGGCAGACTTCAGGTATGTCTGCATTTTTATGTTGATCATTCAGTTAGACGGTATATGCTTGTATTTATATACTATGCTGATATACCTATTGTACTTCTAGAGTATGTCATTGAAATACATGTGATATTACATATATATACATGTTTTCTATTACCTGCTGAGTTTTACTCACCACCCCCCGCGGACCCTGGGTTTTCTGTCGCCCAGGTAACAGGTAGAAGACTTCGGGACAGCTTGGAGCACCGCCGGCTGACATCGTCTCATCTCACCTTCGAGGCTCCCGTGTGTATTTGGGCTTTCCGTCCGTTGTGTATTGTGTTTTGGAGTTTTCGTGATGTACATGTTGTATATTCGGATTTTTTGTCGAAGTTTTGTATCGTTGTGATGTGTTAGTCATACCGGTATGCATGTATGGGATTGTTGTATTGTTGTGGTATGTTTCCGCTGTGTTTTTGTGTAGTTGTTGTTTTGTTATATATATTGTTGTTATTGTGGGCCTACGGGCCTTGTATTAACCCGAAATGTTGCCACGTACAGGGAAGGTGTCGTCCGTTTGATTTTCGGCTCGTTATGCTCTCGGGGAGTGACACACTAGGCTGACTACGTCACACCTAGCCCAAGTTAATTTCCTTATCCTGTGGATTCAAGTTACTCCTACATGTTTCCAAGAAAACCATCTTCTTAACATGCTTACTCTTGCCAGAGACTTCTGAGTAACAATCTTGACAAGAGGCCTAGGGTATACATCTCCTTTATCAAGAGTGGTGAATCCTCTGTGGGTTATTCAAATATCTTCGATCACTTTGTCTTATACCCAATCATCCTGGAGTTACACCTACTATGTAGATGTTTGTGAAGAAGTCAAAGTACAAGGCGTCATGATCAAGGTGACTTGAATACCTCAAGTCTAAGGAAGCTCGCACTCAAGCTGCAATGAGATCTTTAATGACATATAGAGTCATATGTAGTCTCATAGCAGGTCACTCTAATGAACTAGTTACGACAATTTACCAAACAACGTCTCATACTTTCATATTTACCAAATAGTGCACTTAATTTCCTTTTTACCCCTCCCGCCAAACAAACCTGCACTATAGTGGAAATCCCGAACCATCCAAACGTAGTGCTGAAAATTTAAATTCCAGCACCACAGTGGTGGTGTTGAGATTGCAACACCACTGAATTTCAACACTACAGTAGTGTTGGAATTGAAAATTCTAGCACCAAAGTGGTGGTGCTGGGATTGCAACACCACAATGGTGCAGGTTTGTTTGGCAAGAGGGATAAAAAGGGAATTAAATGTGCTATTTAGTAAATATGAAAGTATGAGGCATTGTTTGGACAATTCTAAATTTCACGTGCGTTGTTTGGTAAATCGCCAAACTAGTTAGCATAACTAGCATCCACATGTTCACTCTCAGCATCTCTATGCTTCCATTCAGTGAGTACCGAATGTTTGGATAAACCAAGGAGCATAACATGTGCTAGTCTCACAGAATTGATGATGTCCAATCTCATTAATTCATCAACTAGGAATAGTTTCAATACTTGCATATTTACATGTGATGAGATACCCATTAATCGTGATCCAATCACAATTTCTCTCATGCTATGCATCATATTGTGGACTTCAGTACATGAGTTTAAGATCCAATCAAATATATAGATAATATATACTTTGTTGGGTTTCCGGCACCGCGGCGTGTGTGTGTTCGATCACGTTTCGCAAACATGAACACAGCGGAAGCAATAAAATAATAAATCTACATTTATTACAACACACACAATACACGCATGCATATTACAACAAGTGTAGACATAACCGTAAATTTAAATTTGCAATAAAAGGAAATTTATCTACGTTATACCTTTCGTATGACGTGTAGTGGGAACGACATCAACCGGAACGATCCTCGCTAGAATCGTCTCTATCCGTATCCACGCCGAGTTCCTCGGGATGACTTCGCTAAGCCACGAGCTTCGTCTTCGTACGGGTTACTAGCCTCGTGTTGAAGACGACGTGATCGAGAGATGATCACGATCCGAATCCAAATTCGGATCCTAATACGAGTTCTCAAAACTCGCTTCTCCGGAGAGGTATTCGTCAACCAATTGACGAATCCTTTGTCCTCCACCTCAGAGGATTACCGGAGATCGAATCCCCGGTAAGTTAGCCGCTGTCGGAGCTCTAACCGTCGTCCAAACGACGCTCCGACGAGAGGAGAAGAAGCTGTCCAGAAAACTGGACAGCTTGGTGGAGGAGTAGGCGTCGGCCAAAACAAGGAAGCCAAGTGCTCACCTTTTCACCGAGGCCTAGGAAGATCACCGGAGGGTCGCCGGAGGGTTCACCGGCTGAAGCTTGGACGCCGGCAAGGACTTGGACGGCGGCACAAAAGCTGGGCGGCAATGGAGTTGGCGCCGAAAACTCCAAGGAGAGGAGGTGGGCGGCAACTAGGTTTAGGGCTCTTCAAATTGGGGCTTAATTATCCATTAAGCCCTCTTTTATAGAGAACTAATTTTCTTAATGGTTATTGGATCATAACCATTAGGCCCGTTAACCCGCTCCATTAAGATAAGTTAAAATAAACCAAACCATGATGGTTTATTTTAAGTTAAAACGAACCGAATCAACTTTTGGTTCATTCGTTTAAAATAAACCAAACCCTTTGGTTTATTCTTGGATTAGAACCAAAGTTAGTAATATATGAGAGATGTCTAAGGCAATCGCCTTATGTATGAACCATTTATATGATAAATGAAGATTCACTATTTGAGTATACATGTTTTATGTATTTGATTGGATCTTAAACTCATTTATCGAATGTCACGATGACGATTGTGATTGGATCACAACTAGTGAGTATCTCTACATGTGTAAGCGATGTATCGGAATTATCCTAGTCGATGAATTGATGGATTTGGACACCATCGATTACTGCCGAGATCTTACGAGGTATACTCCTTGGTGTATCAAGCGGTGATTCTCATGGAGACATTGTGATGTCGGAGTTAATCGTGGATGCTAGTTATGGTAACTAGTTCATTGGAGTGACCGGTAGTAAGACTTCGTATGGTTCTTTGCATATATAGATATGTCGATAAGTTCTTCTTGTGGCTTAAGTGCGATGTTCCTTTGACTTGCGGTATTCAAGTCATCTTGATCATGGAGACTTATGCTTTGACATCTTAAGCAAACATCTCAGGAGATGTGGACCGAGATGATTGGGTATAAGTCGAGTGATCGAAGGTGTTTGAATAGCCTATAAAGGATTCACCACTCCTTCGAGGAGATGTATACCCATGGCCTCTCGTCGGATTGTTACTAAAGTCTTTGGCCAAAGCATTACATGTTTAGAGTAAGGTACTCTTCGATACATGTGGAGTAACTAGAATCTGTGGGCGAGAAATGATACTTGGGCTAGGTGTGGCGTGTCGACCCTAGTGAGGTGACACAATAGACCATGTCTGAACCAAGTGGGTATAAGATGAGTGAAGGGAATGGGGCACGATTCATTCGAGCTCTTGAAGGGTTTGAAATAGTTACGGATCATAGTTGATCTTTTCGGTTAATTGGGGATCATGATGTACTACTAGGTGCCACTCATGATCGTTCTATAATTAATGGTTAATTATAGACAGCCAATATAAACCGAGAACCTATTTGGTCACACGCACAACGAGTGTAATCCAAAGGATTTAAAACGAGCTTGAGAATGGGATTCTCAGACCGAGAGAAACTATGTTTGGTTGGACCAAACATAAAGCGAGCATGAAATTGTTTCAGTCGCAATGGAAGCGTGGATGGGCCGTGTCTTATGAAGACATAATGGATGGACCAAAATGGTTTGGTTCTAATCCAATGGATGAGAATAAACCAAAGAGTTTGGTTTATTTTAAACGAATGAACCAAAAGTTGGTTCGGTTCGTTTTAACTTAAAATAAACCATCATGGTTTGGTTTATTTTAACTTATCTTAATGGAGCGGGTTAACGGGCTTTATGGATATGATCCATTAACCATTAAGAGAATTAGTTCTCTATAAAATAGGGCTTAAACCCTAACCCTAAACTCTAATGAAGTTGTTGCCGCCCAACAAGTTGTAGCCGCCCAACATGTTGTTGCCGCCCAACACATTGTTGCCGCCCAGCTTGTGGTGCCGCCGTCCAGCTCCTTGCCGGCGTCCAAGCTCCAGCCGGTGAACCTCCGGCGACCCTCCGGTGATCTCCTATAGGTTCGGCATCAAGGTGAGCCTTTTCTCTCCTTGTTTTGGCCAGCGCCTACTCCTCCACCAAGCTGTCCAGTTTTCTGGACAGCTTCTCCTCCTCTCGTCGGAGCGTCGTTTGGACGACGGTTAGTGCTCCGACAGCGGCTAACTTACCGGGGATTTGATCTCCGGTAATCCTCTGAGGTGGAGGACGAAGGATTCGTCAAACGGTTGACGAATACCTCTCCGGAGAAGCGAGTTTTGAGAACTCATTTTGGATCCGAATTTGGATTCGGATCGTGATCATCTCTCGATCGCGTCGTCTTCAACACGAGGCTGGTAACCCGTACGAAGACGAAGCTCGTGACTTAGCGAAGTCATCCCGAGGAGCTCGGCGTGGATACGGATAGAGACGATTCTTACGAGGATCGTTCCGGTTGATGCCGTTCCCGCTACACGTCATACGGAAGGTATAACGTAGTTTAATTTCCTTTTTATTGCAAATTTTAATTTACGGTTATGTCTACACTTGTTGTAATATGCATGCGTGTGTTGTGTGTGTTGTAATAAATATAGATTTATTATTTTAATTGCTTCCGCTGTGTTCATGTTTACGAAACATGATCGAACACACACACGCCGCGGTGCCGGAAACCCAACACAAACCATTTTGGTTCATCCATTACGTCTTCATAAGACTCGGCCCATCCACGCTTCCATTGCGACTGAAACGATTTCATGCTCGCTTTATGTTTGGTCCAACCAAACCTAGTTTCTCTCGGTCTGAGAATCTCATTCTCAAGCTCGTTTTACATCCTTTGGATTACGCTCGTTGTGCGTGTGACCAAATAGGTTCTCGGTTTATGTTGGCCGTCTATAATTAACCATTAATTATAGAACGATCATGAGTGGCACCTAGTAGTACATCATGATCCCCAATTAACCGAAAAGATCAACGGTTGATCGAACTATTTACGAAACCCTTGATAGCTCGAATGAATGTGCCTCATTCCCTTCACTCATCTTATACCCACTTGGTTCGAGGACATGGTCTATTGTGTCGATCCCCACTAGGTGACTACGTCACACCTAGCCCAGTATCATTTCCTCGTCCTACGGATTCTAGTTACTCCACATGTATCGAAGAGTACCTTACTCTAAACATGTAATGCTTTGGCCAAAGACTTTAGTAACAATCCGACGAGAGGCCATGGGTATACATCTCCTCGCAAGGAGTGGTTAATCCTTTATAGGCTATTCAAACACCTTCGATCACTTCGACTTATACCCAATCATCCCGGGTCCACATCTCCTCAAAAATGCTTGCTTAAGATGTCAAAGCATAAGTCTCCATGATCAAGATGACTTGAATACCGCAAGTCAAAGGAACATCGCACTTAAGCTACAGTAAGAACTTCATTGACATATCTATATATGCAGAGAACCATATGAAGTCTTACGGCTGGTCACTCTAATGAACTAGTTACCATAACTAGCATCCACGATCAACTCCGGACATCACAATGTCTCCAGCCAGTGAGAATCAGCTGCTTGGATACACCAAGGAGTATACCTCGTGCTAGTTTCGACAGAATTGATGGTGTCCAAATCCATCAATTCATCGACTAGGGATAATTCTGATACATCGCAATTACACATGTAGAGATACTCACTAGTTGTGATCCAATCACAAATTCTCTCATGCTGTGAATCGCATCGTGGACATTCAGTAAATGAGTTTAAGATCCAATCAAATACATAAAACATGTATACTCAAATAGTGAATCTTCATTTATCATATAAATGGTTCATACATAAGGCGATTGCCTTAGGACATCTCTCATATATTACTAACGGACTCCGCCTTGACCTAATGCGATCGCTCACGGTATCGATACTATAAGCTCGAACATGACCCTCAAACTTATTTTGAGGTAATGCCTTAGTCAAGGGATCCGCTAAGTTCCTTTCAGTGGGAATCTTCTCGATTTGTATTTCGTTCCTACTGATGATCTCTCTGATAAGATGATAGCGGCGAAGCACATGTTTGGATCGCTGATGAGACCACATCAAGTTCAGAAATGAACTTCTTGATCCAAACCGCTTCCTTTGCTGCTTCCAAAGCTGCAATGTATTCTGCCTTAGTGGCAGAATCCGCTATAGTGTCAAGCTTGGAACCTTTCCAACTTATTGCGCCTCCATTCCAGGTGAATATATACCTAGACAAAGACATGGAATCATCCTTGTCTGTCTGGAGCTGGCATCCGTATACCCACGTATCACCATGTACCCTTCTCCATATATTAGGAACGTATCCTTAGTTCTTCTTAAGTACTTAAGGATCGTCTTAACAGTCACCCAATGATCCATTCCTGGATCAGACTGGTATCTGCTCGTGACACTCAGAGCATACGATACATCGGGCCTCGTACATAACATAGCATACATGATAGATCCTATTGCGGATGCATAGGGAATCTTACTCATGCAAATCCTCTCGTCTTCTGTGCGCGGACACATAGACTTCGAAAGGTGTACCCCATGCCTGATGGGTAAGAAACATTTCTTGGATTCCGACATGCTAAACCTCTTTAGCACTCGGTATATATATGTAGACTGCGAAAGACCAAGCAATCATTTCGATCTATCTCTATAGATCTTAATCCCGAGGATGTAGGTTGCTTCTCCCAGGTCTTTCATGGAGAATGTCTTGGATAACCAAACCTTCACTGACTGTAAGATTGAAACATCGTTTTCTATAAGTAGTATGTCATCGACATACAATACTAGGAACACGACTGCACTCCCACTAACCTTCTTGTACACACAAGGTTCGTCTGGATTTTGTCAAACTTTTTGATTGTCTCATCAAAACGGATATTCCAGCTCCTGGATGCTTGCTTCAATCCATAAATGGACCATCGCAATTTGCATACCTTGGTTTTATCAACCGATGTGAAACCCTCAGGTTGTATCATATACGTTCTCGGCGAGTTTCCATTAAAGAAAGCTTTTTCACATCCATCATATCTCATAATCATAATGAGCCGCTATGGCGGGAGCATCGAATGGATTTAAGCATAGCTACAGTGAATAGGTTTCGTCATAATCAACACCTTGTTTTTGACGATATCCTTTCGCCACCAATCTAGCCTTATAGGTAATCACATTACCATCCATGTCGGTTTTCTTCTTGAAAACCCACTTGCACCCTATAGGCTTTATCCCTTCAGGTGGGTCAACCAAGTTCCAAACTTGGTTTTCATACATGGAATCCATTTTCGACTTCATGACACCAAGCCACTTATCCCTTTCTGAACTTGTCAGCACTTCTTCATAACTGGTAGGCTCCTCATCATCAATGAGTAACACGTCGTTCGATTCACTTACGAGAAATCCATATCTCTCAGGAATATTGCGTGTTCTACCAGATCTACGAAGATATGGTGTTACAATAGGTCCAGCCGATTGCTCATCACTATGAGTTGTCGGCTGTTGTGCTTCACCAGGTATCTCATCAATGTCTATTTGAGTCTCTCGAGCCTCCTCAAGCTCGACAACACTCCCATTGTTTTCTTGCAAGAGAAACTCTTTCTCTAGAAACACAGCATGCCTTGAAACAAACACCTTTTGTTCCACAGGATGATAGAATTGGTAACCCCTTGTTTCCTTAGGGTATCCAACAAATAGACATTTATCAGACTTAGCATCCAATTTGTCTGATACAGTCCGCTTCACATAAGCAGGACAACCCCATATCTTCAAGTAAGATACATGAGGTTTCTTACTATTCCATATCTCATATGGAGTAGTTGAGACTACCTTGGTAGGCATTATGTTTAACAAGTAAGCGGTATGCGAGTCATAGCCCCAAAAGGACTTGGGAAGAGTCGCATGATTCATCATTGACCTGACCATGTCCAACAAGGTCCAGTTATGCCTCTCAGATATACCATTATGTTGTGGTGTATATGGCGGAGTCCATTGAGACAATATGCCATTGTCTCTTAGATAATCAAGAAACTCTTGACTTAAGTATTCACCACCTCGATCCGATCGAAGTATTTTAATACTTTTGTCATGTTGTTTCTCTACTTCATTTCTGAATTCTTTGAACTTTTCAAAGGCTTCAGACTTGTGTTTCATCAAGAACACATACCCAAACCGTGAGTGATCATCGGTGAAGGTAATGAAGTAGCTATAGCCTCCTAATGCTTGAGTTGACATAGGTCCACATACATCAGTATGTATTAGACCTAGTAACTCTCCCACTCGTTCACCTTTTCCAGTAAAAGGTAACTTAGTCATCTTGCCTTTTAAGCATGATTCACATATATCGTATGAATCCAATTCAAACGATTCCAGAATTCCACATCGGTGTAATTCGGACATGCGTTTCTTGCTTATATGGCCAAGACAACAATGCCACATATGGGAGTCTAATTGATTATCCTTTCGAGCACGCTTGTTGCTCGCTTTGATATTGAAGATGTCACTGGATACGTCCAACGTATAAACATCATTACTTAAAGTTCCAGTCCCATAAAGAACTCCATTCAAAGTTATGTAACAACAATTGTTACTAAAAGTCAAATGGTACCCATTTCTATTTAAACAAGAAATAGAAATGATGTTCTTTATCAACGAAGGAACATAAAAGCAATTGTCCAGTTCTAAGATAGGTCCTATAGGGAGTTTCAACAAATGCGTTCAATGGCATTGCGGCAACCTTTGCTCCATTCCCACACGCAAATTTGACTCTCCTTGGAGTCTTCTTCTATTCCTTAGCCCATGTATGTCATTACATATATGTGAGTCACACCAGTATCAATACCCAAGTGTTTGAGAAATAGAATGACAATCAATAAGCGAAGATATCTGAAGAAGATGGGGCATCAGATGCCTTATTCTTCTTCACGGACTCAAGATAAATCTTGCACTTTCTTCAAAATGGCTCTCCTTGCCATAATGATGGCAAGTTTCCTTTTTAATGCTAGTTCTACCTTCTTAGCCCTTCTCTTCTTTCCCTTCTTTGTTCCTTTGACTTCCTCTTAGAACCTTTCTTGAGGAATCAACTAACAACGTCCCTGCTCATGCTTCTCGAGAAGACTCCACAGTCTTGGCATATTGAAGCGGTACCACGGATGAACCTTCTAGCATCTCTCAAAGGTGAAGAGGAGCTTTGAGACTTGAACCTTTGAATCTCACTTGCTCATCAACCAACTCACAAAGATGAAGGACTACGATATGAGCATCCATATGCTCATGCGCTTTCGTAGCTTAGGTTCCATCGCGGCTAGCATGATGCAACTCATTTGTTGAGAATCACTCACATGTTTACGATAGGCCAACAATTGGTCGAGTTGCATCGTCACTAGACAGGCGGAAGAGGCCGAGGACATTTGCAAGCTTTTGACCTTGAGAACAATTCTCAAGCTTCTAAGGCCAATCAATTTATTGAATCCAAAATGGAGCATAAATTCAAAGACATCATGATCGATTTTAGAAATACAAATGCGAGCATATATGAGAAAGATGATTTTAAAATGCATCGATATACATTTATAAATCCCATTCATTTTTCGAATTTCAAAAACCCCAAAATCACTTCGTGAGATCGTAGGTCCATCTCAGAATGGGCTGATATCCATCATAGTTATGAACAACCTTGGAGAGAGTCCAACAAGCCATTCATAACTACGACGGTAGGTATCAACTATATCGATTGCATATCACGTATATGCAACTATCACAATGTGCTATCAACTAATTGAATGTTCACACATACATCGGGTTGTTAACACATTAACAAGTATGCATCATATGCATAGCACCCAACTTCACCTCCCTTTACATCGACCTTGGAGAGAGTCCAACAAGCCCGATGCTCGGGTTAAAGCCAACCCATTAATCGGAAATAGTTTTAATATGGTTAGGCGCATTCAACCAATTAGCCCAGCTTGGAGAGAGTCCAACAACCAAAGCTAACGATTGACCTCGACTCTTACCATATTAGTATTAAACTATTCCATGGTTTGAACATGTTGAGTTAGCAGGGCTTGGAAAGTCAACAACCCAAACAAGCGCGGAACTACTGGTTCTAACCATATCAATGGAAGGTGTAGGCTTTAATATTGTTTAAGGGTTTTATGTCTCATCCTCTTTGCATGCAAATAACTATTATCTACATGGCATGGCATACATGGCATACATCTACATGTCACGACACGCATGGCATAATGTTATGCATCTAATGCAATTACATGGCATACAATTATGTCATGTATATATTTCCTTATATGTCATAACTATTTATGGAAATAAAATATGTTTAAGATTTGATTCTCCAAATCAAATCATAATTAAATTAGGAAACAAATTTCCAAATCTAATCACATATTTTATTCATGGAATTATTTG
This sequence comes from Wurfbainia villosa, assembly GCA_025175895.1. NCBI lineage: Eukaryota > Viridiplantae > Streptophyta > Magnoliopsida > Zingiberales > Zingiberaceae > Wurfbainia > Wurfbainia villosa. Next base: position 43,399,259 of record CM046006.1, read on the forward strand.
ATTAAGGAAAATCTATTTAGGAAACCAATTTCCTAAATCATTAAAACTACTTATGGAAATAAAATATTTTAAGATTTGATTTTCCAAATCAAATCATGATTAAATTAGAAAATAAATTTCCAGAATCTAATCAAATATTTTATTTATGGAAAATATCAATTTCCATAAATACTTCCAACTTTCCAAAAGTGGAAGATTTCCATAAATACTTCTAGACTTTCCAAAATTGAAAAATTTCCATAAATTCTAAATTTTCAAAATTAGAAAATTTCCAGAAATACATTATGACTATCGCAAAACCATTTTACGATTATGTCGAAACACAACCTGGGCTCTGATACCACTGTTGGGTTTCCGGCACTGCGGCGTGTGTGTGTTCGATCACGTTTCGCAAACATGAACACAGCGGAAGCAATAAAATAATAAATCTACATTTATTACAACACACACAACACACGCATGCATATTACAACAAGTGTAGACATAACCGTAAATTTAAATTTGCAATAAAAGAAAATTTATCTACGTTATACCTTTCGTATGACGTGTAGCGGGAACGACATCAACCGGAACGATCCTCGCTAGAATCGTCTCTATCCGTATCCACGCCGAGTTCCTCGGGATGACTTCGCTAAGCCACGAGCTTCGTCTTCGTACGGGTTACTAGCCTCGTGTTGAAGACGACGTGATCGAGAAATGATCACGATCCGAATCCAAATTCGGATCCTAATACGAGTTCTCAAAACTCGCTTCTCCGGAGAGGTATTCGTCAACCAATTGACGAATCCTTCGTCCTCCACCTCAGAGGATTACCGGAGATCGAATCCCCGGTAAGTTAGCCGCTGTCGGAGCTCTAACCGTCGTCCAAACGACGCTCTGACGAGAGGAGAAGAAGCTGTCCAGAAAACTGGACAGCTTGGTGGAGGAGTAGGCGCCGGCCAAAACAAGGAAGCCAAGTGCTCACCTTTTCACCGAGGCCTAGGAAGATCACCGGAGGGTTCACCGGCTGAAGCTTGGACGCTGGCAAGGACTTGGACGGCGGCACAAAAGCTGGGCGGCAATGGAGTTGGCGCCGAAAACTCCAAGGAGAGGAGGTGGGCGACAACTAGGTTTAGGGCTTTTTGGGGCTTAATTATCCTTAAGCCCTCTTTTATAGAGAACTAATTCTCTTAATGGTTATTGGATCATAACCATTAGGCCCGTTAACCCGCTCCATTAAGATAAGTTAAAATAAACCAAACCATGATGGTTTATTTTAAGTTAAAACGAACCGAACCAACTTTTGGTTCATTCGTTTAAAATAAACCAAACCCTTTGGTTTATTCTCCTCCCTTGGATTAGAACCAAACCATTTTGGTTCATCCATTATGTCTTCATAAGACACGGCCCATCCACGCTTCCATTGCGACTGAAACGATTTCATGCTCGCTTTATGTTTGGTCCAACCAAACATAGTTTCTCTCGGTCTGAGAATCTCATTCTCAAGCTCGTTTTAAATCCTTTGGATTACGCTCGTTGTGCGTGTGACCAAATAGGTTCTCGGTTTATGTTGGCCGCCTATAATTAACCATTAATTATAGAACGATCATGAGTGGCACCTAGTAGTACATCATGATCCCCAATTAACCAAAAGATCAACGCTGATCCGTAACTATTTCAAATCCTTCAAGAGCTCGAATGAATCGCGGCCCCATTCCCTTCACTCATCTTATACCCACTTGGTTCTGTGACATGGTCTATTGTGTCACCTCACTAGGTCGACTACGCCACACCTAGCCCAAGTATCATTTCTCGCCCCACGGATTCTAGTTACTCCACATGTATCAAGAGTACCTTACTCTAAACATGTAATGCTTTGGCCAAAGACTTTAGTAATAATCCGACGAGGCCATGGGTATACATCTCTCGCAAGGAGTGGTGAACTTTATAGGCTATTCAAACACCTTCGATCACTCGACTTATACCCAATCATCTCCGGTCCACATCTCCTTAGAGATGCTTGCTTAAGATGTCAAAGCATGTTCTATGATCAAGATGACTTGAATACCGCAAGTCAAAGAAACATCGCACTTAAGCCACAGTAAGAACTTCATTGACATATCTATATATGCAGAGAACCATATGAAGTCTTACGGCTGGTCACTCCAATGAACTAGTTACCATAACTAGCATCCACGATCAACTCCGGACATCACAATGTCTCCAGCCAGTGAGAATCAGCTGCTTGGATACACCAAGGAGTATACCTCGTGCTAGTCTCGACAGAATTGATGGTGTCCAAATCCATCAATTCATCGACTAGGGATAATTCCGATACATCACAATTACACATGTAGAGATACTCACTAGTTGTGATCCAATCACAAATTCTCTCATGCTGTGAATCGCATCGTAGACATTCAGTAAATGAGTTTAAGATCCAATCAAATACATGAAACATGTATACTCAAATAGTGAATCTTCATTTATCATATAAATGGTTCATACATAAGGCGATTGTCTTAGGACATCTCTCATATATTACTAACATACTTAAATAGTGAATTTTATTAATAACTTCTAAGGCGATTACCTTAGGACACCTCTCAATTACATCAGTTTCATAGTCGAGCACATCACATGGAACTCCTGCAAATGTCAGTTAGGATCCATACTAGCAAGACCGTAAAACTTTGGCAATAGATGGATAATTCCTAATCTTAATTTGAAATCCACCTCTAGCTTATGGTATTGAATACATAATGACTGATAAGCCTCATTGGGTTTTGTGAGTTCTCTAAGAGTTGTTCATGATGATTAGAGAGTTTGAAGAATAATATGAGGATGTGAAAGTAAAATTGCTGATGAATTTCCTCTGTAATCTCTGTAAATCTCTGTAACAAATGAAAGGTTATGTCGATTTCTGGGTCAAATTTGCACAAGACTCTATAAGTAGGTTTGGTCATACACTGAATTAAAAGCAAGAGATGAGAAATTAACAAACGAAAGTATGGAGCATTGCACATAACATAAAGTGAATTAGCAAAATCAATAGTCGAACTACTCTTAAGATAACTTGTAGGTAATTGATGTACAAATAAGACAGAACATTAAATGGAATTAAAAGCTAACAAGTAGTGTATGAAATTAATACTAAAATTGCATCAACCAAAGTAAGAAAATTGTATAGGGAATTTGATCAAACACATGAATATCATCATAATTAAAATGATAGGAATTGCAATTACACTATGGAGATCTAATTTACTATAACCATCTAACTTCAAGATCAGAGAATGATGGAGTGGATGAGTCCCGGAACCTCGAAGCTTATCGGAGAGGCAATGATGGTCGGTGATGGATTGGATGGTGATGCGATGGACTCATGGGAACAAAGACGGTGGAAGACATTCGCATCTTCCTTCCTCTCACGAGCAAGCACTCTTCTATTGAGAGTCTTTCTAATCGGGGTGGATTGGAGATGAACGGAGGAGATGATGACTTGTGATAATGGATGGAGATGCTTTCCTCGATGCAGATGTGGACCCTCTAACATTTCAAGGTGTCAGTGGTGGTGAGATTGTCGAAGAAACCCTATCGACAACCATAGATGATGACAGTAAGGAGATGTGGATGGACTTTCGGTCCTTAGGGGATGGGATGGAGGTGGAAGAAGAGCTCTCTCTACCTCTAAAAGCCACAAGTTGACTTTTATATTCACTTCCAACTGAAGCACCGCCACAAACCACGATCATGGTGGCTTTTGGGATGGAACACGAGCCACGATCGTGGCTTCTGGGATGGAACACAGGCCACAACATCAAGAATCACAGTCATGGTGGACACCATGACCAAACTATAGTTCTTACTATGGGATCAAGGGTTGCGTTCAATGAGGTTCATCGTCATGGTGCTTACCACTACCAGATCGTGGACCTTGCTGCATGATCATTTGACGCTTCCTTCAATTCCATGTGACAAGAATACTCACATTATGAATAATAATGTCATAATTGAAAGAAAAATGCAATGAAGCGCAAAATGGGCTCAATCTCGTGAAACACACTAAGAGCTCGAATTAAGACATACAACGAGTTTCAAAACATCAAGTTCAAGTGCAAAATATGATGCTAAAACACACGTCATCAGTGTTTCATCAACATGTACTAAATATGAGGGTTTTTTTTTCCTTTTGATGAAGTATCCATTTAATAAGAATCTGTATTTGGTGTAATATTCTATATTCATGAACGCATATATTTTTTTGTTGTACATGCTATGGTTTATTGATACATGTGTATAACATTTTGGCTCTAAAAATAAAGACATAATAATTTACTATTGTGGTGTATATACGATGCTTACAAATATGATGTAAGACTTTGTTTCTAGTCATAAAGTTGAAATCATGATTTATTATTGCAGTTTAGCATAAAGAATCAATAAATATGATTCGTCGTAAGGAGAACTAGTTGAAAATAAGCATATATAGATTACATTTCATGTCATTTTCATACTATACATTCACATATGATATATGTCATTAATAAAGTTGGTATTGTTATTACTGATAGATCCAGTTATAAGATAACTATGAGTTCTTTAGTCTTATATTGATGAAATTAATAGACCAAATTATTTAAGGAGGTATTTAACTCATAAAGTTTTTAATATTATTGAGCTCAACTAAGGCATTGTTGTCATATACGATTTTACATGTAGCTCAAATGGAAGATTATTAGATTAAGTCTATGTGACGTGGGCTTATCTGTAATTAAGAACACATATCATTATCATTAAGTATTAAACCCCATAAAGTGGTCTAATGCATTATTAATTGTAGGGTTAAACTATTAGATGTAGATTACGTGTGTAAAACTCATTAACCCTGATTAGCTAATATTGATGGATTATTAACAAATTACAGATTTAATATCAAAATAATCTCTATAGGACTTCACACATAAATAGAGGACTCTGGACATTGACAATCGATCGTTGACTGTGTCTTTATAAGAGATCTTTTTAATGGTGAAAATTTTATTTTTATAAAAATTGAGTCCTTTTACATGTATTTTTTTTAAATTAAATTTTAAGCTTTAATTTGAGTGAGAGTCCAACAACCGTCACTCATGGTCGACTTTGATTTTGATAATATATAAATTCTCTTAATGTATCGTTTGATTTTCTATAGATGTATTCCACGTCCCACGAAACCCATTTGCACCACAAAGCCAGTTGTATCCCAAACAAGAAAAGTTTTTATCCAGCTTTTCTGTTGTTATGATCATTTTTCGCAAAGTCAAACTTGTCTTTTCATGCAGCATGGTCTAAACCTGGCTACGGTCCGGATTCGATCCGGATCCGGATCGAAACCGTCGGGTCCAAATTGACAAAATACCGATCCTTAATCGGTAAAGCACTGACGATTACGGTCCGGGTTAATTGTCGGTTAGGCAATCGGTTGGTTAAATAAATAAATAATTAAAGAATGATGTAAATAATTAAAATAAAAAAATTGCACAATTAAACTTATAAAAACTCTATCAAATATTTCATTATCTCAATAAAAAATATATTACATCTTGGACTTAAATAAAAAAAATTTATTATAATAAAAAAATCAAATACATTTCAATTTTCATTATATTCAATCAATTTCAGTCGTATTCGGTATTTCCTTCCATCGTCGTAGTTCCGAATGTTCCTTCTGTTTCGTCTTGGTCCTCTTCGTCATTTTTAATATGTTGGGTTTGACTTGCAGCTTTTGACCAATCATTGAGTAAATATTGCGCTTCCAAATTTTTCGGCCTTAAGCTAGAACGTCTCTCGTCCAATGTATTTCCTCCGATACTAAAAGCTTGTTCCACTGCAACCGTTGAAACTGGACAAGCTAGAATTTCTTTTGTCATTATAGATAAGATTGAGAATATTTGAGTTCTTTGCGACCACCATTTTAGAATGTCGAAGCTTTCTTCATCTGCATCACTAAAATAAAAAAGAAGTGGTAAAATAATTCTCAAGTTCCTGACTGGAACTTGAGGATCCTCATGGATGTTTAGTCCGTTGCCTTAATAACAATTGTGTTTTAGTGAGTTTAAAAGTAATAATACTAGTTGTAATGGATTGATATATTTCATGTCCAATAGTTTGTTCACCATATTTAATGTTATATTCATTATAAATATCATGTAAATGAGTTTTAATATTAAACAAAATCAAAGGAATATTAGGAAGCGATTTTAATAGGGCTTAAAGATTCATAATATAATGCTAACATATCTTGCAAACCATCTAATTTAAGTCTAGGATCTAAAACAAAAGCACATAAAAATATTTCAGGAATGTTTAAGAAATATTTTTCCCAATTTTCTTTCATTACATAAATACATTGAGATAAATAAGTATTATTTGATTGAATATGTTTATTAAAAATACATGCAATATTACAATAATGTATTAAAACTAAATGTGAAGTTGGATAATAAATACCTGATAATTGGTCACTAGCATCAATAAAAACTTTTAAAATTTCACAAATACTAGTGCATATATTCCATTGATTTGAAAACAAATAAATATCATGTGATTGAACATGTTGATGAAAAAACATACATAATAAATCTTTGTATTCAAAAGTAGATAACAACAATTTATAAGTAGAATTCCAACGAGTTGGAACGTCACATGCAAACCGTTTATGCTTCATACCATTTATTTTACAAAATTTTCTCCATTCTTTCATAACTTGAGGATGTGTCCATAAATAATGAATTGCACTCCTAATTGGTTGAATATGTGATCCTAAATTTTTAAGTCCATCTTGAACACACAAATTTAAAATGTGACATGTACACCTAATATGAAAAAATCTTCCACCTATTGATGGTTTACATATATCAATAAGTTCACTAATATTAGAGGTATTTGCACTAGCATTATCAAAAGAAATTGAAAAAACTTTAGAAGTTATATTATATTCTTTTAAAATAACAAAAATAAGTTGTGAAATATTTTATGTCGTGTGTGTTTCGTTAAAACATCTATATGTTAGCAATCTTTTTTGAATGTCCTAATTATTATCAATCATTACAAGTAATACCCATATATGAATAATTTTGCCAACGATCACTCCAAATATCGGAACACAAAGAAATTTTACTGTTTAAACTAGAAAATTCTTTAATCAATTCTTTTTTTTAGTTCTAAGACTAATTTTAAAAGTGTGTGTTTTAGAGTATTTCTTGGGATACGTTTAATAGAAGGATTTGCACTTGTAGAAAGTCAATTTTCAAAAGATAATTTATCACTAAAACTAAAAGAAAGTTGTTAAATTGCACAAAATTTAGCAATTTCTTCTCTAAATCTAGTTTCGTCAAATTTAAAGAGTTTAGATTTGTTACCCCAACCCGATTGATAAGAGAATGTCGGAATTTGAGTTTGAGAACGATTAATACCAATTTCCACCGGATGATTTTTCTCCACATGTCGAGTAAGGGTTCCGTAACCTCCTCCTTGTTGAAATTTGTAACATTTCGAACAATATTTGCATTTTGCTTGCATATCACCGGAAAGGAGCGTTACTTTTTTGAAATGTTTGATGAAGATATCGGATGCGGGGTGAGGCACTCGAGTTGGTCTTGTAGCCGTAGAACCCGCAATCGTACTGGATGTATTGCTCCTACTTTCTTGACTTTGATGATGATGACGTATTTGAAATTCATCACCGGAAATATCAAGATCATAGTCGCCGATATCGAATTGAGGTGAATCGCCGCCTGGCTCGAACTCGAACTCGGGCGGTGGTGGCATTATGCTCTTTCCCTTTCTGGCACCGGCCACACCCTTACGACTTGATCCGGCTCCAGACATTTGTAAAAATATGACTTGAGATTTGAAAGCAAATGAGAGAATGAGAATTAGAGAAGAGAAGTTGTGATTTGTGAAAAAATGAAAGGGAGTGAAGGAGTATTTATAGGAAAAAAATAAAATAAAAATAAAAATCCAACGCCACTTCGTCGAGTCAGACGGTGCCGGCCTGGCCAGACAACGGCGACGCGAAATCGTGGCCGTTGATGATCAACGACCACGAAATCGTGGCCATCATTTTTTTTTTAAAAAAAAAATAATAAAACGGTCGACCCGTCGGGTCCGGTTCGGGCCGACTCGGCGGGTCGCCCGTTGCACTACAACGGCCACGAAATCGTGGCCGTTTTTTTTTTTGAACCGCCGGTTCGATTTTTTTGGCGGTTCAATTTTTTAAAAAACCGTGATCAGACCGCCTAATAGACGGTCCGATCACGGGTCCGGGTCAAATCCGTTAACCCAGTTAATCGGACCGTTGACCATGGTCCGGTTCCGGATCGGGTCCGGATCTGACCCGGACCTTGGCCGGGTCTAGCATGATCTGCATCTACCTTCTGCCCAATCCATTCTTCGATTTGCTTATGCATGAAGTATCTCCATGCATACAATGTAGCATCAATCCTCATGTTCTACAATGCCCTTTTTTTTATTTAAAAAAAAAAAGAAACTCCAATCAAGTTCCTGGTAAGAAATATAGACGACCTCCATACAAATATCACATTAAAATACTCATCTAACAACTACATTTTTGCAAATAAATCATGCCATTTTTTTCCCATGCACAAGGTCTTGGTGTGGAATCTTTCTTCCACTGCTGACGAGATTAGCTAATAAGAAAACAGTAACTAGCTAGAAGTCGTCGAATGAGACGATGTCGAGGCGACGGCACAGCCAATTAAAATGGACATCTGCCATCGCAAGGCACAGTACCTGCTTAATCTGACAGCGTGGCACTATCTGGGGAAGCTTTGCAAGGCCTCTGATCCCAATGCTTCTAGTTATTAGTTTATTTATCAGAAATTAAATATCCACGCCTCCTTTCTCTTGAACCTCGAACTCTCTCACAGATTACGATCGCATTATTTAATCCTCCTCGGTAGGTTGGCTCTCCCACTTGCACCACAACTCCAGTTCCAAGAACAAGAAGGTAAAGAACTAGAATATCGATCCGTGATTTATTTATTTATTCTTTGCCTGTGTTAATCGATCAGATTTCCTGCATGGTTTTGATCTGTTCTTTTCTTTCATCGATCGTTTGTTCTTGAAGAAACAGATTATTGATTTATTTGGAGTCTGCGAAACATCAGAAATATTAGTACAGTGCTTGTTCTATGTATATTGATTTCGCATGGTTATGTTGGATTAGTTATTAGTCCAATCTTCTGCATATTTGCAAATTAAAACTGAATAGAATAAGGTTTCACTCTTATTCATAATTTTCAATCGTAACTATATTAGCTGATTATTTGGAGCAGTTGGGTCCATTTAGCTACATAAAATTTGGTGATATTGATCCAACCGTTGAGTCCGCTAGTCAACTCGATGATAATTAAATCGACGATTTGAACTGATAGAGCTTGATATAGTGACATGGAATATGTCCCGTTTATATTCTCGACATACTTTTACGATTATCAAGACACATCTCTTTGAGTACTCTTTGGATAAGTTTATCGCTATGAATAAGAGAATTAAGATTGATGTGAAGATAAATATTTTTTCATAAAATGATATTGTCTCGTTGAGATGCTTACGATTTATTAACAATTGCTTCTCAAAATATAATGACTTATGTATCATAATAGGGTACTTTAAATTTAGAATCCGATAAATTTTGGAGGCCTTGAAACTCTTAAGAGATGAGAGAGAAAAGATAATTCAAGAGAATTCACATTTGAATTTTTTTTTTTTTTTTTGAGTGAATAGGAGTGAGGTTTGTTTGTATAGAGATTAAAAAGTGTCTTCTAATCTTTTACCCAAAAGAAGAAGAGATTCTTTCAAAAGATATTCATGCAGTAATTAATCAAGACTATAATTAATTGATTCAATTAATTAATTAATCAATTGCTTGTATTGTAAAATAATTGTTATATCTTTATTTAATTTATTGTTCCTAAAATTAATTTTCCAACAAGAATTTCACTGGAAAACGATAAGCGCCCTCAAACTTCCAATAAATACTGATAATTAATTTTTCTTCACGTGTCAAAGACAGTTTGATTTGCAGTTCCAATAAATACTGATAATAAAAATGAACAGTTGTTATCTGAAACTCTTATGGTTAAATTCTATTAGATTTCTGAGTCATCTGTCTTTGAGTTTGAACTCTACCAACCCATAAAAGTTACTGATACACTAGCTCGATCGCTTCATGCCTTCCAGCCACAATGCCGCACACCCAGTCCTACAAACTCGCGCTGGTACTGCTACTCGTGCAGCTATCTTTCACATCGCTCACTGCATCACTAAGACATCATCAACGAGTAAAATCTGCAGTTTTCCTCTCTCCACCTCTCACTCTCCGGCCTGGTTCTGTTGCCAACAAACTATACTACGACGTCCCATTTCCAAGAGGCCACATTGCCCTCAAGAGTTTCAACGGCGAGGTGGTTGATGAAACTGGCACTCCTGTTCCCCTGCATGAAACTTACCTGCATCACTGGGTCATGGAAAGATACTACGCAAGAAAGGGCTCTCCCACTGAAACGAATTATTCTGACATTAAATCATCAGAAAATTCAAGCTATATATGGGCTGGGAATGCCGGGATTTGCACAGGCACTCTGAGGCAGTACTTCGGGCTCGGTTCGGAGACTCGTCGCACCGACACATGGGTCCCTGACCCCTATGGCATTGAGGTTGGAAACCCCAGTCAAGTCCCAGATGGCTATGAGGAGAGATGGATGCTGAACGTTCACGCGATCGATACTCGGGGAGTGGTGGACCGGGTCGGGTGCACCGAGTGCAAATGCAGCCTCTACAATGTGACTAAGGATGAGTTTGGTGCTCCTCTGCCGGAGGACTATGTGGGGGGTCTGTATTGTTGCTATGACCAGACACAGTGCAAGGTAAGGGAAGGCTATGGAAATGTTGCCAGGACTTTGTTTCTCAGGTACACAGTCAAGTGGCTCAACTGGCCTGAGAACCATCTTGTACCTGTCAAGATATACATTTTTGATGTGACAGATTCAGGCGAGCCAGTTGATCCAACAGAAGAGGATCCCTTCAAGTTAAGCTGCAAGGTATGCACCAAATCCATGTAGAAAAAGTTTTTCGCCCTTGCTAGGTTCTCTGGCATGTGAAACTCACAAATAGCAGCTACCTTGCAGATAGAGTATGAAGTCAAGGCTTGTAAAGTGGATGATAACACAAAATGTGTGGATAGTAAAAAGGTTAAGTTGGTGATGCCTACAGGTGGTGATATTGTGTATGGTGTTGCACACCAGCACACTGCAGGTGTAGGTGCCGCTCTCTATGGTCAGGTGAGAATTCCTAGTTTGTCTCACTTGTGATGTTACAGCATGGTATCTATCCCCTGTGTGTCTGAAAATATAAACCGAGTGACTTTGCCTATATGATCATTCATGGTGCAACTGACAAACAGGATGGACGAGCCTTGTGCACTTCCAATCCAAGGTATGGAGAGGGAGAAGATGCCGGCAACGAGGCCGGATACATCGTAGGAATGTCTACCTGCTACCCGGAGCCAGGCTCTGTGAGGGTTGCATATGGGGAAGTCTTGACATTGGAATCCAACTACAGCAGCAGCCAAGCTCATACTGGAGTCATGGGGCTTTTCTACATTTTGGTTGCTGAAGCTGCACCAGGTGGAGCTTCTTATGAGCAATCTCAAGTTTGTATGCTTTCATCCATTGGCTTCACTGCGCCTCCTGTTTTAAAACTCTCTTTGTTGTTCTTGTGATGATGCAGGAGACATTGAGCTCCCCAAGCACACATTGCCTTTTGTGCTTGCAGTTGGTGGGTTGACAGCTGCAGCTGGAATCAGTTATCTGTACAAGAAACGGAAGGATAGAGCATATGAAGCTTTGGCTATGGCTTAAAAAAATTGTTGATGAAAAAGGGTCTCTCTGTTAAATAAAAGTCTCCTCGACAGCATAAGAGGTTCAATAGAATATCAATGTGCTTCAAGAAGTGAGTAGAAGTCTCCTCGATAGCATAAGAGGTTCAATAGAATATCAATGTGTTTTAAGAAGTGATGTTGGAGTCAGACACTAGTGTTTCTAATATTTTTATCTTTCTTCGGTGTCAGTTTGTTGTTTTCTAAATGCTAAAAGGTTTCTAATTGGGATAAAACTTTTTGGAGCTCTGCATGTGTCGGTGAGCACAAAGTTATTTGAGAGTGACCTAGATTTTTAAGATATCTCATCAATAATGGAACTAAATTAGATCAATCATAAAAAATACATAAATAAATACTCATAACTTTTTCATGATTTAATTCGAAAATATTTTTTACATAAATTGAATACTATCTTGAAATTAAAGAGGAACACACTCCCAAAGTAAGAACATGTAATGGAAGAAGACCCAAATGAAAAGAGAATTTTTGTTTTTGTTTTTTCTACATAACGAGAAGCCCTTTAGATAGTGTCGAGTTAAAAATGAAAATCAAGAAAAATCCTCAATTCAAGCTATTCAAAGGAGAACTTTGGCATAAAAACTATAGGTTTACAAAAAATATGTTTGAAACTAACATTCTCAAAGATACATCATCATGTGCCAACGATAGAATTACAAAATATGTTTGCAACAATAAAAACTTCATCAAAAAACTAGAGCTCAACAAGTATGGAGTTATTTACATAGTAAACTTTCATTACCACTCTAATTCAAGGGGAACAATGAACTTTACATCAGGAATGAGTCTAACTTGATGTGGAATCTGTTCTTCAATAGCATGCATGCTTAGCAAGCATTACTTTAAGCCCCTCTTTCGTAAAAGTTTTGTACAACAAGCAATTCGTATACACTTTCAACACATGCCAAGCAATTTGTATGCACTTTCAACACATGCCGTGAGACAATCGGGGCAGAAATTTAGACAACAGATCCATGGTACCAAATCGTTGCATCGTTGGAAACATTTTAATATCAGACCTTTTGGTATCCAGCAGGAGAAGACGCAGCAAGATGACTGATGGTCTGGTATGACTGTCAAATGCCAAAGATGCAAGTGTAAAATTCTCAACTTGCTGAATAAACATTCTTCATTCATTCATGCCAAAATGGAGAAACCTGAATGTTTATTGCCAGAGTAGACGAGACCTTTTGGCTACACAACTTTTGGACATAAGGCATCTATCAACAGGGAGCTTTAGGAGCACAATATCATTTATTCTACACAGCATTATACTAATTGCTCACATCAGATTCCCCATAATAAAGGTTAGGAAGACGATGGAGTGGCAGGTTAGTATAAAGTAGTGACTATAAGCTAAGCAATTCAACCATCAGGTTGCTCTGCTTTTACAGCTATGTTTACTGCAGGAGCCGGAGCAACAGTTCCTGGAGAGACAGGACCACCATTTTGGAGACTCCTAGCAACAACAAAGTCACTTACCACATCAAAGTTGAGTTTGCCATTGACCTTTCTTCCACTGCAGTAGGAATATTGTACAGATAAGGAATCCGTGTTGTCGATTGGGATGTCAAATAGTAAGGGTAATTAGTGATGGCAAAATACCAGTTTAAACGGTTATTGATGGCTGACAGATCTTTTGAAGGACTCTGGTAAGCATGTGTACTTTCGCCAACACATGCATAGAAACTCTTCGAGCTCGCTGAGAGCAAGGCATCGATCTGGAAATATTGAACATTTGCATCGCATGAGTTTAGAGGTAAAGCAGTCACAAACATCAAACTATCAACAGTTAGATCTGTAACACAACAGTGTATGTTCAAAATCAATAGAATAGGAAGAACAATTTCCCAAAGCACGTCACTTTGCAAACAAGGCTAACCACTTCACTTAAAACTGATACTTTCAGCCCGTTTCTAATAGAAATTCTTATGCGGAGTTATGGGTAATCTCAATTATGTGCAACTAGTTTATAATTAGCTTCAACATCCTTATTATAGGGAAGCTAACCGCAAACAGTTAGGAAAAACAAGCTTTGATGATAATGATGATGATCGTTATTTCAAGGAGAAGAAACTTAGCAGCCGATGCTTTTCTGGTGAAACTCCATTGGAATCTTGGTGAACTGAAGATAATATATGGGATGGGCTTAAGCCATCAAGAATCAATCTTGCTTCATGTCTGCAAAATTTCAAATTATGCAAACCTTGAAACATTAAACTAGTGAATATGCAATAAACCCCTTCATTTTAGGCATTTTCATTGTTTAAGGAATAACACACCGTCATGATGAAACTGTGCATTGTGGAATAACAAGTTTCTAATTTGGTAGTTTTAAAGTAGGAAGTTTTAAACTAACAAGTTAATTATAAAAAAAAAAAATCAAGAGAAAGTAGATAGCTTTATATTATAAATTTGGCAGTAAATTATTTAGAGAATAGAGTATTTGTTTCCAAATTTGATCAAGTCTTTTTAGTTATAAGATTATTTCTCTATGTTCATTTGATTTATTTCCAAGTTCGTTTTAGTTGGGGTGCTTGAAGGAGATCCCAATACCAGACGTTAATTATCTTTAAATTTAATTTTGGTTTCCAACAATTGTTTCTTCTTGTGAGACACCAAGTAAGGTGTGCAATTCCATAAGATTCACCAGCTGAGGCACACAAATTTGTCACCTTCCTGCTCATGTTGAATCAAGTGGTAATTGGTGATTCAATTCATTTGTAATTTTCTTTCGGCCACTACTCAAATCCCCACTGCTCTTTCAAACGGTGAACAACTCACCACCATGACCTTTTATTTTCTCTACAATATCCCTACAAAATCAGACTCTCCACATATGGATGAAAGAAAGCACAAACACTCAAAGGAGCAGAGTCACGAGTTGATTCTGCACCTTCCTTCAATTAGCTTCAAGGGAGTACTTATGATTAAGTCCGCTCAGTAATCTTTTAACACGTGTTTATAGAAGGAACCACAGTAACAAGATAACTTCCTGAGTATATTAAGTTACTTCTTGTGCCTCAATGTCCTCAGAGGACCAGAGTTATGAATTGATTCTCCAACTTTCTTTAGTAAGATTCAGTAGAGTAATAATATTAATTCAAATTTGATTTCAAATCTCAATATAAAATCACTGAGGGAGTCACAGTAACAAGATAGTTCCCTGCAGTAGTGTTACTTTCTGCCACTAAATCCTCCCGTTAAGGAACAACATTAACTTGATGTGGCTGATAAGGCAAGGTGGTATTGTAAGATAGTGCCAAGGAGTTAGAATTTGATTTTAGCCAGCAGGAGCCCATAAGAAAGATTATAAAGATACAATTTTCATATTTTTGAACACCTCAAGACTCTATGATAGGCAGTGTTCCATTATTCAGAAAGATATAAGTTCGCCTACTCCATGAGCAAGCTAGGACCATGGTTTAGGAAGTTGACTGATAGGGTTACGAGCAGAGCCAAGTTTATTCAACTTGGCTTATTCGAGATGAAGTTGGCTCCACTAAGATGGCCCTGGAAGGTTTGGTGGAACATGTATTGAGAGGGAGTAAGATGATTAAGTTGAAGTGGAGTAATAGTAGGCTTAAAGTGAATCGAGCTAGGGAAAGACAATAAGTTGTTGGGGAATCACCTCTATATGCAACTTCATCGGTTATTATTACTAATCAAGTTTTGCACTCCTTACAATCATAATAGTCAGGATTGAGTTCCAGACCTTAGAATCTTAGATCCTACAATCCAAACTAACCTAGACGATCTAGATCCCGAATAGGATTTCAATTGGGCTAGGATCATATGAACTTATAAAATCTGATCTTTGTTTATTGTTGCAACAGAAAACCTCACATATATATATATATATATATATATATATAGAGAGAGAGAGAGAGAGAGAGAGAGAGATTATATCTGTTGGGCGGCTAAGTCTTGCGCGACTGTGTGCGAATCGCTGTTGTGAACAGTGATTTCACTGTTCGCAACAGCGATTCACGCACAGTCACGCAAGACTTCGCCGCTCAGCAGATCAAGACGTTATATATATATATATATATATATATATATATATATATATCTATATATATATATATATATATATATATATATATAAAGAGAGAGAGAAATATTATTCTACATAACTCAATTCATCCGTGAACACCCGTGCGCACCTCAATTATCCACTGTCCGATCACTTGCGCACTATAGTCCAATCCTTAAACTCTAAGGGATCGGACGGTGGATAATGGAGGTACGCTCGGATACTCATGGATGAGTTGTATAGGGTAATATTTGTGTGTGTGTATATTACATTGAGAATTCTATTATATTTTTTGATAAATCAACTATAATAATTTCATTTATGCTTTATGATATTGATGCGGTCGCTTTCTAGTCCCTTTCGTATGAGCGCCGGGGAAGGGTAGGTTCTTCACGGCCACAACAGTAAATCCCTGTCAAAGTTAACACGTATTAGATGGCCACCGATACTTCCTCGTGATGCCTTCCGAAGCTTAAGTTAGACAAGGAGATGAAGAATGTAGTATGCAATGATAAAAGATGTGTGCCCAGAGATAGAGCACTTTTTACCTTGGCTCTCTCTTTATATAGCAACTCTCAGATGCCTTTCTCATCCCCACGATGACACCTGGCAATGTCGCTTGGCAGGCCATTAAGGGCAAATTCGTCTTCGAAATCTCTATGTGGTATGCCATGGTTATCATTGAGATGGATTGTTAGGGGCAACCTCTGCAAGATATCTCCATCTAGCACTCGCAATGTTTGAGAGCCATCATTAAGAGGAGAGGTTTAGGGGACTAGCTAAACGTACTATAGGGAGGAATATATCTTGTGGTCCCTAATCTCCCGACACTGTAAGTCATTTCGCCCTAACTCGTTCCTCCTCTAGACCCCCCCCCCCGAGTGATCGGTTCCAAAGTGATGAGTTCCCAAGAGGGAGCCTCCTGAGTGACCGGGTCCTGAGTGGCCACTTACATCAAGACTGGTTCCAGGGTGATGCGTCCCCGAGTGACGGGTTCCCGAGTGGCTGGTTCCGGGGTGACGAGTCCCTGAGTGGTTGGTCCCAGTGTGACGGGTCCCCGAGTGGTTGGTTCCGAAGTGACGGGTTCCAGGGTGGTGGGTCCCCGAGTGACTGGTTCCAAGGAGACGGGTCCCTAAATGCTCGAATAGATGAGTACTGGGGCACTTTGAATTCCTCTGACTCAGCAATCTCTACTTAATGAGCATGTTAGTATGTGACTCGCCGAATCCTGAGTCAAGGCTTTGCACATCTCCAGTTCACGAGCAGAGATGGGGAGCGATGGGATAGGCCCCAGGGCATGCGTTGTGATCCTCCTAGGGTTCCGCATCCAAATTATCTTTAAAGACACCCACACCTTCACCCCATGACTTATGTTGCACTGCCTCTTCGTCTTACGATATCATCATTGCAATGTCCTTCCGTCCCGACACTCGAGGGCTTCTGTAGAAAAAGAACGTCGCTTGTATTTTCCCTTTACCTCGGGTAATCTTCTTCCTCCGATTGCCTATTTCTCCGACTTGAGTAAGTAGCCTTCGACTCCTTTTCTTCTTGTTTCCATGGCCTCTTCTTCTAGGAAATCTGTCAAGGTTGTGGATTCTCCTTGGTATGAGACCTTAGCCTCTATTCTAACTTCTAGGGTTGTAAACGAGTCAAGCCATGCTTTACAATGTTCAAACTTATTTGATAAGATAGCCAAACCGAGCCAAGCCAAGTCTAAAATTAACCAAGCTATTGAAAAACCTATTCAAGTTTGGCTTGGTTTCTTTTTTTTTAGAAATTGAGCTTGGCTTGTTTATTGGGTATCAAGCTCGAATCAAGCTTGATTCAAACTTGTTTAAGTTCGATTTATTTAAACGTTATCAAGCTCTTAAGTTAAGCTTGTTTGTTTATTTTAAACTTTTAATATTTTAATCATTGTTTATAAATGAGTATAAATAACTTTATAAATAATTTTTAAATGAGTTTGTTCACGAACATTGTTCATGAACACTGTTCACGAACACTAACAAGCCGAACGAACACATATGTTTTCAAGTTTGTATATTTAATTTATCAAATTGTTCAAGCTTGTTTATTAATTGACCTTGATGCATATTGAATTAACACAAACGAGCTCTTATTGAGTCGAACACCAAGCTTGTTCATGAATACTTGGTTCGCTTACAACTCTACTAACTTCTGATCATCCCTTCTGCACTCAACTGTCTCACTATATCCCGGAAGCCATCCCTTCGCTTTACCCTTTGCCCCATGATAGACCTCACCGCCCTCCTCATAACTGTCATTGTTTCTTCATAAGCCAACTCGAAGGGGGCCTTCGTTTACCGGTTCCTGCCGTATTCCTTCAAATCTTGAAATTTTACCAAATAGTTGTAGACCAATTAGCTCCTAATGCTTTTCGCATTCTCACCGAGACTGTCATTGTCTTTGAGTATCTCAAGCTTTCTCTCTCTCCCCTTGTATTCCATAGCTTATTTCAATTGAAGGTGGCGAAGTCAAGTGTATTCTACTTCGCGGGTCGGCCTGATTATCTATTCTTGAAGGGAATGTCTTCTTCTCACAAAGGCTGGAAAAGTCTTTACTTCTTTGCCCAATTACACACTCCTTTGCCCTTTTCCGATTCCTGGGAGACCGAACTTCTTGACTTACCTCTCGTGAAAGAGGCTCGTTCGGAATGCTCCTTTGAGGTCATGCAATGCATCCTTTGTGACCATCAGTACAGTCTACGAGTGTTGTTGGATGAGCAACTTCTGAGCCATTTTAAATTATCTCCCTTTACCTGCGACGACCTAACCCTGATAGATATCATGATTCTTCTATGAAGTTTATATCGCAATGTTATTTACACGTATTGATGTGACTTTTACTTCGTAGACGATATGATGCAAGAAGCCCTGATGGAGGCACTGGTTGACACAGAGAGAGGGAAAAAGGCAAAATCAAGTTTGCCTCCCCCGAGTCATCCCGATCCGATCTCTCTCCTCGAATCAAGTATCTGCAACCCTCCTTCCGAGTCGTTACTCTTTCTCGAGCACATACAACCTCTCGCTTAGCTCCAAAAACATCAGGCAAACGGAACAAGCTGACATGGGGGTTGAAGCTCCCATTGCAGGGAAGAAGGTTCCAACATCAACGCCAATGGTCCCTCCCTCTTCCCCTGTTACCTGCTCAAACTCGTCTGACAATGTGCCCCTGATTTAGCGCTGACGACCTCGACTTTGAGGCCTTCGCCCCCTCCTTCAAACAAGGTTGTTTCTGCTCTCATAGTTCTTTCGTCTCCTGAAGAGTAGGCTATCTTGCCTCTTCTCCTTCCCTCTTGCTACCTTCCTTGTCGACTCCTTTGCCTTCTTCTCTTGAAGACTTTGTATCTCTTCCTTCTTCTTCTGTCGTCATTCATAGTTCCCTTCCTACAACTCTTTCTTCTCCAATTGAGCCACCCACTTCAGTACCGCCCCTCATAGGGGAGGCGTCCTCTCTGTCAGATTCCCCCTTGGTGTCCCTCTATTCCGTTCTTCATGTCCACTCATTGGAGGACCTAAAAATCCTCAAACAGGCCGAACTGCAAGCTCCTCTTGTTCGCCTACACCGCGACTTGACCTTGGTAAGCACACAACCTTCAAGGAGACCTTTTTAAACTATGGTTATATCTTGAACCCAACTCAACTTTTATTTGTGCAAGCAACCACCTAGTATGACGAGACCATCCACCGATTGGCAGATTATCAGGCGCATTTGGAGGCCCACTAAACTACATCCCAAGCCAAGCTGAGCCAATTGACTTAGTAGCTCTCATATTCCTCTTGGCGGGAAATGGAATTGCAGTCGACCACAGAAGGATTGCACTAGACTTGCCTAGAACTGCGGAAGCAGGTGGCGGAGTTACTCAATAAGAGGGACACGACCCGATAGCGGACTGAGGGCTTACTTACAAAGTTGTAGGGACAAGGAGAGGTGCAACGTTGGCACGATTCCATGGCGACGGAGTTGGCACAATGTCAAGCCCTCCTACAAGAATTGAAAACTATGAGGGGCAAAAGCTTAGCAGGAGGTGGCCCAACTGACTGAGCAATTGACGTCCAAGGTGGATCGCTGGATTAGAGCGGATGAGGATAAGGAGCGGGCTCTCTCCGTGCATAGCGAGCGAAAGGCACGACAGAGTCACCTAAATGCAGTCCACGATTTCATTCAAGGCCAGGTGACTCAACTCCAACAAAACCACTTCTGGCCACTTCCAAGTTGTGGCCAATCTATCAGATCGTCTTCGCTCCTTGCACTTGGATCATCAGACAAATCTCGAGGTGTTAGGCTAGGGACTATGCGGGCTTAACTCGGCTCTAATTATGCAGAAGGAATAAGAGGAGACCCACTATCGAGCCAGGGAGCGAGAAATGATACAGAATTTAGCTCCCAAAGTGGCCTTTATCTTCCGTATGGGATTCGATGGAGCCATAGGACTACTCCGCGAGAGGGGATCTCTATCCCCAGAAGAAGATACGTCTGACTTGAGCTACCAGGCCACCCTAGCCAAGCACCCGACAGACACTTTTGATGTGTAATATTATATTATGGACACAGAGATATGTATTTTCTTAGTATGAGGACTTATATAAATTCCTCATATTTTCCCATGTAACCTTCTACTCGCCTTATTTATAACTCGTCTAAATGAGTATGTGCCCATGCTTATACTATATAGGGCGTCCGAGTGCTAACTTAGGCCGCTAGCCGATTGGGTGTCTGAACAAAGAAAATAACAGGTATAAAGGACTGGAAACCTAGGGGGGAGTGATCCAAAACGTTTTCGGATGGCGAGAGTGATTGAACGTTCATTTCCTTTGTCCTTCTATCATTTCAAATTATTTAGGTTAGTCCCCAAACAAGTAGAAGGGATGGAATTTGCTTTATCTTCTTGGAAATGTCGCCTAACACCCTTGTGGGATACCCTGCTTAACCTCAGGGTTCGAAATCCAACATCCGAGTTTGATGGAGACTTGTCAAGTTTTTTTAGACTGATATGCATCCATACATCCCCCCTACTCCCTACAAAGGCTACTTCATTGACTTCATTTATTACTTGCACTGAAGACTCAACTTCCCTCTCCGAAAAGAGATAGAGAAAGGTTGGTCGCAGCTTTTATTGCTTGTCTTGAATTCTTTCCCTGCTGCCTCGACTATGATTCTTCCCTCGGCTATAAAGGAGACAACTAAGAAAACGGTTCTAAGCCCCTTGGGATGTATGTCCTTATAGCATGGCTTCTCACCAGAAGTCGAAAACCAATAATCCACCTCTTCTTCTCTAACTCCTTTCGTTTCGGCTTTACTAGAGCAACCCATGTCTCCCCTTTTCGAACCATGCAAGCGCCCTTTGGCTGTGCCCACGAATCCTAGTTCACACAAGGGAGAAAGAGGGACTCAGACCCCTCCTTACTACCCTCGTTGCTCTGCTCGCCTCTCCGCTCCCTATGAAAATACCACCCCTATGGGAAATCCCCTGTCATAATCTTGTCTTCGGGGATTTCATCTGAAGATTCGATCTCTAGGCCTTCGTTTCCAAAGATCTAGGTTGATGCCCTCGAATCATCTTCCCTAGCCCTTGTGTGAGCATTTTCGAAAAGAACTGACTTCTTAACCTTCCTATTCGCTTTACAAGGTCCGACACATTGTGGGGATGAGAGCGTGTGCCCTGTAGCGGGGTATTTAGGGTATTTAGGAGAGGCTGATGAAGGTCTATGTCGAGTGGTCAAAGCAATCTCGAGGTGAGGCCACCCAACTCGAGTCAGACGCTTTCCAGTAAAAGCCACGAGCCCTATGCATTGCGGCCTCTTGTGTCGACCTGATTCGACGAGGAGGACTCTGAGGGGATGATAGCCAAGGAACAAATTGGAGCCCTCTTGGTCTAAGAGCCTAGAAGACCTACGCCCATCGAACTTTACATTTATCTTCGGTGTTTCCCTCCCATCACAGTCGACGGCATGGATGTACGCCTATGGTAGAGGGTTATACAAATGTTCCAGCTTACTTAAGGTTGCTTCACTTGTATTCCCCCTAGTAATATATCATATTTACTTGATGGAATAAATTAGGAATCTTCCTTTCGAATCTATCTTCCTTCCTCTCTTGATTGCCTTCTTCAAATTGTCTCGTTGTTTGTTTCTATGTAATACATGCTAATTCTCCTTCGGTATGAGCGAGTAGTGACTCCTTTTGAGGAGACTATTTCCCAGAGTGAAATTTCGACCCCTACTTCTGTTGTTTGTGTAGGAAATACACATTCAAGTCCTTTTACCAGGGGACTTTTATGAAGAAGAGGAGCATAGCTTGATAATAATGCTTGAACAAACATCCATATGAAACATATACCTGAGTTGTCGGTCCTGAACCAAGGAGAGGCCCCAGCCTAGGCACTTGCTGAGAACCTCTCGAGGAAATATAGTAATAGTGAGCTTCATCTCGTTGTGATGCCCAGATCCAGGTATGACGAGCAACCTTAGCTAGATCAATTAGAAACTTTGTCGAACCACTCTGCTAAAGTGGAGGGCTTATGAACTGTCCCTTCTGGGCCCCTCTTTGCTTCACCCCTTTTCCGAGTGGCCTCCACTCAGAGAAATAATATCATGTTACGGCCGACTCAAGGGCTTATGAACTGCCTCAGCCGAACCGAGGATTTACCTCGCCAAATTACTTCGACCAAAGCGAGAGCTTATGAATGACCTCAACAAGGTCCCGACTCCTCGCGTTACCTCCACTCGGGGGAATAATATCACACTACAACCGACTTAAGGGCTTACGAACTGCCAAGGCCTAACCGAGATGTTTACATCGCCAGATTACTTCGACCAAGACGAGGACTTACAAACGACCTCGATAGGGTCTCAAGTCCTCCCCGCGTCACCTCCACTCGGAGAATAATATCACGCTGCGGCCGATTCAAGTGCTTACAAACTGCCTTGGCCTAACCGAAGTGTTTACATCGTCAGATCACTTCGACCAAGGCGAGAGCTTACGAACGACCTCGATAGGGTCCCAACTCCTCCCGCATCACCTCCACTCGAGAAAATAATATCACGTTGTGGATGACTCAAGGGTTATGAACTGCTTCGGCCTAACCGAGGTGGATACATCGCCATATCACTTCGACCAAGACAAGGGCTTACGAACAACCTCGATAGGGTCCCAACTCCCCACATCACCTCCACTCGGGGGAATAATATCACGTTGTGGCCAACTCGAGGGCTTATAAACGGCCTCGACCTAACCGAGATGTTTACTTTGCCAAATCGCTTCAACCAAGGCAAGGGCTTATGAAAAGCCTCGACAGGGTCTTGACTCCTCTCTGCGTCACCTCCACTCCGGGGAATAATACCACGTTGCGATCGACTCGAACGCTTATGAACTGCCTCGGTCCAACAAAGGTGTTTACATTGCCAGATGACTTCGACCAAGGCAAGAGCTTACGAGCAACCTCGACATGATACCAATTCCTCCTCGCATCACCTCCACTCGGGGGAATAATATCACGCTACGGCCAACTCGAGGGTTTATGAATTGTCTCGGTCTAATCAAGGTGTTTACATCGCCAAATCACTTCAACCAAGGTGAGGGCTTACGAACAACTTTGACAGGATCCTGACTCCTCCCCGCGTCACCTCCACTCGGGGGAATAATATCACACTGCAACCAACTCGAGGGCTTATGGACTGCCTCAGTCTAACCGAGGTGTTTACATCGCTAGATCACTTCGACCAAGGCGAGGGCTTACGAATAGCCTCGACAAGGTCCCGGGTAGAGACTCCGCAACGATAATATCATAACGACGATGTATATAACTCCCACTCCCGCATAGAAGACCATATTTCATGTATGATACGCATAGATAGTCTATGACGCATTAAACTCAAAGCTGATATTCTCGGGTCGTTAGCTCTTTTCCCAATGACGAGCTGAGATTCCCCAACTCCTTTCCCTCTAATACATGAAGATGAAAAGGAAGAGATCCCGAGTATCAATAGGGACTTTCCCAAGAAAACCCACATCGGGGAGTAGCCTTGAATTGTCATTAATAAGTGTTGGCTCTCTTTTTCCCCTGGCGCATTGACCAACCCTTCGTACCGCCTCGATTTTAGAGAAGTCCTTTCCTATTTAAGAATCTTCAGTCATACATCAAACTCTGTCAAGGTTGACGTACTCCTTTACTAATCCTTTCTCCCTTTCCTGAGTGAGGTCATTCACGCCTTCCATAAAAAAAGAGACTCAACCTCCAGAATGTCCCATGTCGGATCAACTTCGGATCCAAGAGTTGGACAGTACAATGGAGCTACTTCGGGCATGGTTGAGGTCATCATCAACACGAGCCTATAATCTTCGACAAGAACTAGTAGTGTCTCAGCGTACCTTACACTAAGTCTGCTTGTTGCATAGAGTCGCATTGCAGTGGCAACACTGGAGTTCGTGCTCTCGCTCCCCGATGGAGCCTGTAATTCCCCGCGATGAGAGAATCATAGAAGAAGTGCCTCAACCCCCCTTTCCTTAGTTCCATATATCTTCTTCGTCTAGGTGGGGGAGGTGCTTGACTTGTACGCTCGATTGGCAAAGTTGTTACAATAAATAAACCATGTTTCTCCTTCTCTTTGTTTTCAACATGTAAGGATAAAGACAGAAATAAACTGATGTTACCTGGCCTTTTCCGAGGGGAGAGTTTATAAATAATCTGGCCCTGAAACTTTTCCCCTATTCACAGCCCACTCTTCTTAAGCAAATTGCTCTACTCAAGCCGAGGATTTTACGAATTGCCTTGGCCAGGCAAGTAAATTACGGAGCTTCGGATCAACATTTCACACATAGCAGGCTTTCAGCCAAGCGGGGCAAGAAACAGTCTTGTGGCCACCTTGCCTTTTCTCCAGCTTTGATTGACCACCTTTGGTGACTGACACTCAATCGGCCTGTTTAAAGTTGGTCATTTATGGGCTTTTAACTTGCATCTTATGGGGGCCCAAGGACACATTAGCCCCAGTACGGGTGGAAACCTCTCGAGGAAGCGCCACTTTCTCCCGAACCACTCCTTTAGAGTTTTTGGGTCGATTCTTCCTATTCTTACTGTGGTTCTTCCCCCACCGCCCTTATTTACTAGCCTTACAAAAGCGACTAGAAACTGTTAGGGCAATCTCTTGCCGTGATATGGTTTTGATGTGTGTGGCAAAGGGTTTAAGTTAGGTTGTTATTGTGATTTGATATGTGCGTTGGAGTCTTGCAGGACTTAATAATTCGCACATGGAGCCTTAGCGGGTTCACCACTCACAATCTCGTGCTTGAGTCGGAGAAGGAGCATTGCAGAGCCGTGCGCTTGATGCTGCCGAGGGACCGCCGGACGAGATGACTTGAAGCGAAGCCAAGGAAGCAGACTTCGGAAGCAAGAGACGCGAAGGAGCATTGCAGAGTCGTGCGCCTGATCTTTGTCGAGGGCGTGGCGCGAGCGAAGAGCTTCGGCGAGGACTTGAGTGAGATGAGAGAATGAGTGAATTGTAAGTAGCTCGTTAGGTGAACTTGGTAGAATGGCTAAGTGTCGATGAGTTTTCCGACATCGATCGACTACCATGAAATAGCGATCATTGCTCTTAGTCGACGAGTTCGGGTATCCGGCCAGTGGTTTTTGGGTCAGATTGATCATTGCCAAGACCATCGATCATTCTGAAAGCGTGATCGGTCAGTCGAGGTTTGGGCCGCAGCGCTCGTGGCCCGGGCAATCGACTACGGAGGTAGCGATCGTGATGGTTACATCGATCATTGCCCGATCCGTTGGACTACAACGGTCGGGATCCGACGTGTTCGGAGGCCGTTGAAGTGGCGACAGTCGACTGCCAAGGGCAGCAGTCGACTGGTGGCAACCAACGGGAAGAAATCAGCCCTCTCTATAAAAAGAGAGGGTGTGAGCTTGTGGAGGGCTAATGCTTATGCTCTAAGTGATCATCCAAGTGCTCCACAAGATTCAAACTCCTTCTCTTAGTTTTCTTTCACATCTATTGTAAAAGGAGTGTTCTTGAGTTGTAAGGGTTACCTCCACCTAGCTTAGTGCAAAGGAGAGACCAATAGTGAATTGGTTGCGGAGTGATTCACCGGGGACGAATCGGACCGTGAATTAGCGGCATAGCCGTGAACCACGTTATATTTCGGTGTTAGCATTGTTTGTATTCTTTATTGTTTATTTACTTGTCTTTATTAGTATTCCGCTTGCGCTAACAATTGTGTAGACGAGCAAATTCCACCATCCAACGGAAGAGGGTTATTCACCCCCCTCTAACCGGCCGATCGATCCCCTACAAGTGGTATCAGAGCCAAGGAAAGCTTGTCGAGGATTAACCGTCACAACAAGCACATTCAAGAATGACCGGCTCAAACATTCACCCACCGAAATTTGAAGGCGAATTCTCTTGGTGGAAAAAGAGAATGAAGGTATTTTTCGAGACCGATTTTGAAATTCTTTTGATTATGGAAAACGGTTTCGAATTGCCTAGGGATGAAGGGGAGTCATTGGAGAAATCTAGGTGGAGCAAGAGGCAAAGGGAAGAATACTTGGCAAATTCAAAGGCCAAGCACCACCTTTACAATGTACTCCTCCAACAAGAAGTCAACCGGATAGGAGAGTGTGCTAGCGCCAAGGAAATGTGGGAGAAACTAATAGAGATTCATGAAGGCACATCCGAGGCGAAGCTAACAAGGAGAGATGTCTTTCGCTCCCAATTGTCCAATATCAAACTCGAAAAGGGAGAGAAGGTAAAATCCCTACACTCTAGATTTAAGGAAATTCTAACCGGTTTGACAAGTGTAGGTGAAAAGCTCTCAATAGGGACATGCTCATGAAAGCAATTGATGTCTTTCCCGGTCGTGAAATGGAACTCAATGGTGGACTCATACACATGTCGAAGAACTTAGAAGTGAGCACCTTGGAGGAGTTCTTTTTAACAATGGAGCTCCGTAAAACAAGACTTGAAGGAATAATAGAAGAGCGAAATTTGACCTTGAGAGGAGTAGCACTTTGGCAGTGAGGGAAGAAGAAGATGGAGATCCCCTCCTCCGATGAAGCATCCTCCTCCTCCATGGATAGCACGGAAGAAACCTATATGGTAAGGAGGGTAAGGCGTGCATTAAAAGGTTTTCAATTTAATAAATCTAATGATAGGAGGAGAAGACCAAGGGGGAAGGTTATTTGCTACAATTGTCAAGGGGAAGGACACATAAGGGATAATTGTCCCATCTTGAACAAAAGCAAGGAGGAAAAGAGAAAAGAAGGAAGAAAAGAAGAAGAAGAGGAGCAAGAGGAAAAAGGAAGAAGAAAAGAAGGCCAAAGAGAAAAGGAAGACAAAGGCATTAAAAGCAAGGACTTGGGATGACCCTTCCTCCTCATCATCATCATCCGAGGAAGAAAATGTCTTTGTCACAAATTTGACATTGATGGCCTTTGACGACCTAGACTCATTCTCCTCCGAAAATGAAGGATCAAGCACAAGTGAGGAAAGCTCTAGTGAAGGGGGAGCTTCTTCACCATCCTCATCCGAAGAAGAAGAAGACATGGAAGCTATGGTAACAAATCTAACTCCCAAGAAAATAGTTTCCATAGTTTCTAGCTTAACTAGGGATTTATTTAGAACAAAGAAGAAAAATAAGAGCATGATAGATCAAATTAAGGATTTAGAAAATAAGCTAGAAAAAATATGCTTAAATGATAATATTTCTTCTAGCTTAAATGATGCATGCTCACATGAATATATGCCTTTTAATGTTAGTGATGCATGTAAGGATGAAAATAGGGCTCTAAGGGAAAAGGTAGATTATTTGACCAAGGCCCTAAAAAAATTTACAATAGGCTCCAATACCCTTAACATGATAATTGGGAGCCAAAGGACAAGCTTCAACAAGAAAGGCCTAGGTTATAAGGAAAAGAAAAATGAAAAGACCTATAAATGTCTAATAGCTAGGGGTCAAGACAAAAAGAAGGTAATAGCTAGAAAATGTATCCCTAAAGAATTTTTAGTGAACTCCATAGGCAAGAATTTATATTGGATTCCAAAATCCATCCTTAAGGGTTAGGAAAACCCTAGGATAGTCAACCATATGGACTTTACCTATATCATATTTTTGGTTGACTTAGGATGGCGGGACAACATTTTTGAAATAGTGTTAGGTGATGATAATGCACCTATAAATAGATAAATCATGCTTTAGGTGATGCTTATCTTAGTATCATGATGTAATACCTAATGCATGATCACAAATTTGATGAATTCATTTGTTTTATGATCATAATGTGAAATTAATTCATATATGTTAGAATATTATGACTAGGGATAATTTATTATCCCTAAATATCATTAAGAATAATTATTTCCTAAGATAAAATTTGTTATATTCCTAGGATAGAGTTTGGTTTAGTCTTTTGAATAGGTCCTAATCTTGTATATAAATAGGACTTCTTTCGTGTAATTGTAACATCCAAGGTTACGAAATAACATGGTATCAGAGCCATCCATCTCTTTCCAAACCTAAAG
Organism: Wurfbainia villosa; assembly: GCA_025175895.1. Classification (NCBI taxonomy): domain Eukaryota; kingdom Viridiplantae; phylum Streptophyta; class Magnoliopsida; order Zingiberales; family Zingiberaceae; genus Wurfbainia; species Wurfbainia villosa. The sequence continues at coordinate 43,427,778 of CM046006.1, forward strand.
CCGCTCGTACTCCTCGCGCCGTTTTTTTTCTTTTCGGGCGCTACTGTTTCTTTTCTTCTCTTCCTCGACACTGCAGCGTTCCTCTTCTTCCTCACGCGCGGCGATCGGCGGCCTCCCTCCACGGCGGCACGAGCGGCTTATGCGGCCGTCTCGGCGTGACCCTTCTCCGATCCTTTCCGTACCACTGCTTCCGCCATCGTCCTGTCGTAAAGCGGCCAAGGCTTCCTTGGCTGCGATTTGATCGAAGCCTGCGGTGAAGAAGCCCGGTATACCTCAACGTCGTTGCCGATCCTTGCCAGCCGCGACCGCAGTGGATTCGGCCTCGAGCGTTTTCCTCGCCTCCTCGAGTCTCCCAGCGATCTCGGCTTCGGTGTACCCCTGATCCCTCTGCGCCACCTCTCCAGCGTCGCCTCCGCGTTTTTCTCCTGAACGCGAACCTAGCTGTCGTCCACGACATCCTCCAGTGTCGCCTCCGCATCGAGCGTCGGCGCCTCGGCCGCGTCGGCCAGCGTCGCGCCTCGGTAGCGTCGGCCGGCGTGTCCGCGACATCCTCCCGCGGCGTCTTCCATAGGGACCTCAAGCCGGAGAATATCCTTCTCGATGAAGCGGCGACATCAAGGTCTCCAATTTCGGATTCGCCGCCCTCCGATCCTCCAGCTCCTCGGCGCCCAGCGCCTCGGCGTCGTGCGCGGCGCCTCGGTAGCCGCCTCACGTATTGCCCGGTAGCCAGTGCCACCTCGGCGTCGGCGAGCCTCTCGAGGGACGGCGGACTTCTCGTACCCCGCGCTTTCTTCGAACCATCGGTCTTCCTCGATGTCGCTACCTCGAAGCCCGATTTCCCGATTTTACTAACCACGTTCACGGCGCGTCGCTCGTCAGAGGCTCTTGGATGGTAGAACTACTCCTCTTGGGCCTCTCGCATTGAACTTTGGCTTGTTGGGCGGGGTATGAAACACATCTCACCTGGCCGAAGAGGATATTGAGTGGCGATCGTCCTTTATGGAGAAAGGTTGATGCTCGATTGTGTTGCATTATCGAGCCACCGTCCATCCATCTTTCGGGATGTCTTAGGACTCATTAAGACTCTGAGGATGTTTGGATCTGGCTCAACAACTTTTACGAATACTTCTCGGCGACTCTGTCGAGTTTGTGGCGACCTTATGACCGTCCTTAATGCCCGTGGATCGAGTGTCTATGACTTATTTAGGATCGTCTACAGCCTTACATGTGAGTTGATGACCTGCTCCCACATGGCCATTCTGTTGCGAGCTTGAAAATCGGAAGAAATTTTTATGTCTCTGGCGTTATATGGTACGCCTTGATTACTCGTATGTTCGTGATCGGATCTGGCGGCCTCGTAGAAAGTCACCATGGACTCTACAGGCGACTCTCCTCCGTGTCCCTACTAAAGTCTTGACATTACCATCTTAGTTCGATTGACTCTTGGCGTTGGTTTGGAAACAACAAACCTCCACCGCGTAAGAATGGCGAAGGGCGTCCTTGGTGTGTCATTATGTCACCGACTAGGACACGCGATTGATAAATGTTGGAGTCTCCGTGGTCGACCTCCTCATCTTGCTCGAATCGGATCGCCCGAGTTTGTCATCGTCTTGACTTCAGTTCACGATTGACATCGGCTGACTCCACGCCCGATCAACACCGGCTCCAGCTCACCGCCCTATGATGACTTTACGAAGTGGTATGAGGATCGGCGAGTCTAATTCCCTTCTTGCCATTACCTGGTAGTAATTCCTTTGTTGACATATCTCGCTCTTGGTCCTTGGGTACTTGACTCTGGGCCGCGATCGTATCACCAGATAATAAATCTCTTTCCTCACTACTCTACTTAGGTTATTTACCCTTTGTCACCATGGCAAATGGTTCTCTCGAGCTTCGATGTTGGTATTGTTCGTTCTTCTCCGTCTCTTCCCATTCGAGAATGTTCTTTATGTTCCGGAGCTCCTTTAATTTATTATCAATAAGTCGGCTTACTCGGTCTCTTGATTATATCATCTCGTCTACTAAATCTTGTTTCATTCTGAGGCCAGATGCTGGGAGGATGATTGGCTCGGATGTGAGTCTCGTAGTCAACTCAGCTGAAAACTCTCTTGTTGGCGGTGGCGTATCTCACTAGTTATCCATTGCTCGGTTGGGACATCTGGTCTTGATAAGTTAAAACAATTACATCTAGTTTATCTCACAGAGTCTTTGTCTTGTGAGTCGTATCGGATTAAGCGAACGTATACGTAGTTCGTTTCTCCTCGCGTTATAAGTCGAATTTCGTCTCCCTTTGCTTTGGTTCGTTCGATATTTGGGGTCAGTCGTGTTGCCTCTACGTTAATTGCGATATTTTGTTACTTTTGTAGCGATTTTTCCGTTGTACTTGGTTATATCTAATGAAGGATCGCTTGAATTGTTTTATTTTTTGATCTTTTTATGAAAGTGGCTCTGATTTGGTATCCTCTTGATCCTTGCGAGTGATAATGCGTGAATATCTATCTACTCCGTTTGAACATTTTTGGCATCTCGCGGCATATTGCATGGAAGTCTTGTCCTCATACCCCCAGCGAATGGAGTTGCGAGAATCGAGAATCGTCGTCTTCTCGAGACCACGGACTCTTCTCCTCCTCGTATGTTCCTCTTCGTTTTGGGGTGATGTGGTACTTCTGCGTATGTTATCTCATCAATCGCGTGTCTTCCTCTACTTTCTGACGGTCGAATACCTCATCGTGTACTTTATTGAGCGGTCCCTTCGTCCTTTACCACTAGGGTCTTTGGTTCTACATGTTTTTGCTCGTACTCTTGATCACATTGATAAACTCTCTCCTCGATCGCGTAAATGTGTTTTCCTTAGGTACCACGGTCTCGAAAAGGGTATAAGTGTTATTCCCTACTCTCAGTCAGTATTTCATCTCTGCCAGATATCGCGTTCTTTGATTGATTCCTTTCTTTGGGTCTTTAGAGTCATCATCAGGTTTAAATCATACATGCTGTATCGATCTTTGATCCTCGGAAGTTTCTCTATCACCCCGACCCCAATTCCTCCTCCGTTGCGGGTTTATCGGCGTCGTCCTCGTTACCTTTCTTTGCTGCCAACGACTCTGCCGTGGAATCGTCTACGGAGCGAGTCCTCGCTCCCTCCTCACAGTCGATCTTGAATCATTCCATTTGCCCTTCGAAAAGGTATACGTTCCACTCGTAATCTTTCTCCACATTATATTTCTTTGAGTTACCATCGTCTTTCTCCTTCCTATTATTCTTGTCTTTCCTCTTTGTCGTCTGTTTCTCTTCCAAAGACTGCAGGAGATGTATTTGCTCATCCAGGATGGAAACAAGCTATGTTAGACAAAATGAGTGTCTTACAGAGTTGTGGGACTTGAGATCTCGTTCCTCTACCACCAGGAAAGTCAGTTGTTGGTTGTCGATGAATATATACAGTGAAGGTTAGTCCAGACGGAACGGTTGATCGGCTTAAGGCTCGTCTCGTTGCTAAAGGTTATACTCAGATCTTCGGATTGGATTATGGGGACACATTTTCTCCTGTTGCCAAGATGCCCTCTATACGCTTACTCACGCCCATCACGCGATTCAACACCGGTCTCTTTATCACTGACATCAAGAATGCGTTCTTACACGGTGACCGCTCGAAGAAAGTCTACGGAGCAACCTCCGTGTTTTGTTGCTCAGAGTCTTCGGTCTTGTGCGCTTGCGAAAAATCTTTATACGGTCTCAAGCAAATACCTGCAATGGTTCTGGTAGATTTAGTATTGTAATTCAACAAATTGACTGAGCGAGGCGGTGACCATTCTGCCTTTATCGCCACTCATCGACCGTCAGATCTACCTAGTGGTTTATGTTGATGATATCACATCAGGAGTAGTGATCATCTCGGATCTCACAGGTGAAACATCTTTTCAAACATTTCGCATAAAGGATCTCGGCAGACTTAAATACTTTGGGATAGAAAAGACAAATAAAATGGGATCATTATATCTCAAAGGAAGTATCGAATGGATATTCTAGAAGAAACATGAATGTTAAACTCAAAGACAATGACAACCCTATGGATCCTAATGCCAAGCTCCTACCAAATCGGGAGCCTCTAAACGATACAGCGAGCGATTAGTAGGAAGACTAAGTTACCCATTCGCACTCGTCCGATATCTCATTCAGTAAGTGTAGTAAGTCGCTTTCTTAACTCTCCGTGTAAAGAACATTGGGACGCTGATTCGTGATTGTTCGATATATCGAGACGCCCAGAAAGGGTCTTATGAAGACAAAGGACATACTCGAGTTATAGGATATTCTCGACGAGATCGGGCAGATCTCCCATCGATAGGAGATCTACTGTTTTCAGATATTTTTGAGATAACCTTGTTTCTTGGAAAAGCAAAAAGCGTATGTCAGCGAAGATCTGTGCGAGGCAGAGTATCGAGCTACGGTCCATAATACCAAGAACTTATACGGCTCAAACAATTTTCAAGAGCTAAGGTTCGAGACGCTACACAAACGCCACTTATATGTGATAACTGCCGCCACGATATTGCCTCAAATCCAGTTTTTCAGAGAGGACAAAGCATATCAAGTCGATCACATTTACGAGAGAAAGTCATATCCGGAGAAATATCTACTAGTTTTGTTAACTCAATGATCACCTAGCGGATATATTTACTAAGTCACAGAGGTCCTCGAATCGACTACATACGTAATGTCGCACATATAATTTATATTCTTCAGCTTGAGGGGGAGAGTTAGAATATTATGACTAGGGATAATTTATTATCCCTAAATATCATTAGGAATAATTATTTCCTAGGATAAAATTTGTTATATTCCTAGGATAGGGTTTGGTTTAGCCTTTTGAATAGGTCCTAATCTTTTATATAAATAGGACTTCTTTCGTGTAATTGTAACATCCAAGGTTACGAAATAACAATATACATCTTTATGATCATGTGGATTGTTAGGATGATACTTAACCTTGATAGAATTGCATGAAAATAATGGTTAAGTATATACAAATACCTTTAGGATACATCTCACCCTCACCATAGGCTACTTTGATTGAAAACTTAGCATGAGTGAGATGTTAGGATGATACAAATGTCCACTAGTGTCTATGGCATTTAGATGGTCATTTAAGGTATCAAAATAGCAATAATAGACCAATCATGGGGAAGACTTATGTTTAATTCATAGACATATTGCCCAAAGATCATGGTTGAATATTTTATATGTTTTCAAAACAAATTCTTACCTTAAAATCTGTGTGTTCATGTTTTGAAACAATCCAAAGCAAGACTAGGTGTTAAAATGGATACTAACATGATCAAAAACCTAGTGGTTTTTAAAGCTTTTGGATTTTTGGCAAATCTCTGAAAATATAATGATTTTTCATGAAAAACTATTTTTCATTGATAGATATACTTAAAAGAAATGTGTTCCCCAAATTTCATTATTTTTAAAATTTTCTGGAATTTATAATGCATTTAATTTCGTAAAATCTTGTTTTTGTCGTCGATCATTGATAATGATCGAATGAAATGGATCAGAACGAGCATAAAGAATCTGATTTTATCGGTTTTTAATCGCTTTTTAATTTTTGTCTCTCTATATTTGATGTCATGATATATAAACTTTGTTTAATCTTTTTTATGGTGTCAAAGGGGGAGAAAACTATATGTTTGAGTAAGAAGGAATATATTTAGGGGGAGTTTCATGTATTAAGGGGGAGAGTTGCTAATCATGTTATTCACATGCTTTCTTTCCTTAATATTTTATCAAATGTTTTTACCTAACTTAAACGAATTATCACACATCAAAAAGGGAGAGATTGTTAGGGCAATCTCTTGCCGTGATATGGTTTTGATGTGTGTGACAAAGGGTTTAAGTTAGGTTGTTATTGTGATTTGATATGTGCGTTGGAGTCTTGCAGGACTTAGTAATTCGCACATGGAGCCTTGGCGGGTTCACCACTCACAACCTCGTGCTTGAGTCGGAGAAAGAGCATTGCAGAGTCGTGCGCTTGATGCTGCCGAGGGACCGCCGACGAGATGACTTGAAGCGAAGCGACTCGAGGCAAGAGACACGAAGGCGAGCAAGAGCGTCTGCGTCGCTGAGGACGTGGCCGCGAACGAAGAAAGCTTCGGCGAGAGACTTCAAGTGAGATGAGAGAATGAGTGAATTGTAAGTAGCTCATTAGGTGAACTTGGCCAAATAGCTAAGTGTCGGATGAGTTTTTCCGACAACAATGATCATAAATATGAAATAGCGATCGCTCTAATCGAACAGGTTCGACCGGTATCCGATCGAGTGGTTTTGGGTCGAGCCGATCGCTATACGTTGGCGATCGCACCATCACCATCTGCTAAAGGCAACAATGCGATCGTCAAGAGGATTTGGGTCATGAACCGCCAGAATGAACGAAAGGCCGATACGAGGAATAAATGATCGATGGTTACATCACCGATCGCTAAGGATCCGTTGGACTACAACGGTCGGGATCCGACGTGTTCGGAGGCCGTTGAAGTGGCGACAGTCGACTGCCAAGGGCAGCAGTCGACTGGTGGCGGCCAACGGGAAGAAATCAGCCCTCTCTATAAAAAGAGAGGGTGTGAGCTTGTGGAGGGCTAATGCTTATGCTCTAAGTGATCATCCAAGTGCTCCACAAGATTCAAACTCCTTCTCTTAGTTTTCTTTCACATCTATTGTAAAAGGAGTGTTCTTAAGTTGTAAGGGTTACCTCCACCTAGCTTAGTGCAAAAGAGAGACCAATAGTGAATTGGTTGCGGAGTGATTCACCGGGGATGAATCGGACCGTGGATTAGCGGCGTAGCCGTGAACCACATTATATTTCGGTGTTAGCATTGTTTGTATTCTTTATTGTTTATTTGCTTGTCTTTATTAATATTCCGCTTGCGCTAACAATTATGTAGACGAGCAAATTCCACCATCCAACGGAAGAGGGTTATTCACCCCCCTCTAGCCGGCCGATCGATCCCCTACAGAAACTTTGCTTCCCTACCGACATCTCCTCCTTCGCCCGTAAACCACTTTCTCCGACAATGTCTATTCTCCCTCTGCTACTAATATGCAAGACGCATTGATGGATTACTTCGGGGAATTTCAGGACTGTTATATCATTAAAAAAAAAAAACTCAAAGGGTCTATTTGTAAATTTCAAAACTTGTTGGATCTTTTTGTAAAAGTGAAAAAAAAAATTAAAAAAAAAACACGTACAAATTCCTTTTTTTTTGTTGCCTCTTTCACCGCAGAACTCTTCTTTGTTTTTGTTTTTTTTTCTTTTTTCAATTTTTCCTATTCTGTTTAATCCTAAAATATCTCTAATCAGCCTCTATATAAACCTCATCACCGTGGTCATTGCTAACCTCATCCCTATCGATGTCGTTGCCAACACCATCATCCTTGCTGCCCACCGTTGACATTGCTCGCCGTGATTGCTAACGTTGTCATCGGCGCACCGTTGTTACGCCTTGGAAAAAAAAATCTAATTGAGGTGGAGTTTTTCTTGCTTGGTTTCTTTTTAATGACCTTGTGCATGATTAATTCTACCGTGATGAAAATAAAAAATAATTTATGATCTCCTAATCTTGAGATAGAAGTAGATTAAGAATTTCGTTTAATTGTATAAATGTGTTTATAGATTACTTGAGTATATGATATAAGAAAATAATTATCGGGTACATTATATTGAATATATATACAATTAGATTTTGATTAGAATAATATTAGGAATAAATTATTTTATGGTTTGTATTGTTCTTTAAATGAAGATTTATTTACATACTCTTTTATATCTATGTGGTTTAATCATGTTCTTTTATATTGGCTTGACTCTGTATATTCTTGGTTATTGTTGTACATTGAAAAAAAAATTATACATGATACAGTGGTCAAATTTTAAAATTTAAAAGTGAAGTATAGAAACTTAGAATAATTCTCTTAGGAACTCAAAACTTTATGAGAAAATTTGAAGGGAATATATAGCAAAAATGATTTTATGAAGATGAGATTATTAAAATCTAGATAACTAAGTAATGCTCTATAAATATAGAGATTTTGCTTCGTGCATGAAAAATAAATAACTTACCTCACTGGGTGGATTACGGGTCATTAACCCTATTTTTGTGTGAGGCATCTCATGGGATGAATTGCAGGTCGTTCATCCTATTTTTATGTGAGGCATTTCGGGTGAATTGTAGGTCGTTCACCTTATATCTAGATACATAAGACGATTTATCGGATTTAATCGCAGTCGTTCATCTTATGCATATACGATGCATCTTTACTGGTGAGTTGCGGGTCGCTCACTCTTATCTTATATTTATATAGGATATGTTTTATATCAAGTGGATTGCAGATCGTTCGCTTGACATGTATTACATATTCTAGAAGGGTGGATTGCAGGTCATTTACCTCATATCTATGTATGTATATGTGCATACATAAAATGTACTTCATATTGGATGAATTACGGGTCGTTCATCCTATGCATATACAATGCATCTTTACTGAGTGGGTTGCGGGTCGCTCACTCTTATCTTATATTCATAAGAGATAAGTTTTATATTAAGTGGATTGTAGATCATTCATCTATTAAATGCTTATGTTTGAGTCATATATTTATATAAGAGCAATATGTGTTTAATGTTGAAATGAGAAATTGAGAAAATCGATGAAATTCATTACAGAGTGAATAAGAGTTAAATTAATGAGAACGGAGTAATAATCAAGGGTGTATAAAATCTAAAAATATAAATGCTTTCTTTTGTTGTTGCCCTCTTGAATTATATATATTCATGCACGTCTTTCCTCCACTGTGCACATTGTGCTCACTCTCCATTCCTTTAACCTCCAGATTCACAGACTTGAGGCAAATTGTCAAGGTTCAATCAGTGTTATGATGAGTAGCTCAGAGATTGCTCGGAGATAGCTTGGAGACATCTTCTACAGAGTTCATTCAGTTTATTTTATTTTTAGTATTATCTATTATTATGCATTTTGAGATTTTAACATTTTTTTTTTATTTTGCATGAGTCTGTGTGTTAATCATGTCATGATGTAGTTAAGTTAGTATTTTGGGACCAATATGTAGTTACATTATTCCACATCATTTAATAAAGCGTTGTATATTTATGTTCATACAACCTTGTATACCCTTCTTGGGTATTCTTTGTGGTTTTTGGTGCAGAGATGAATATTGTCCGAGCAGAAAAGCTATCCCTCATATAGGGATGGATGTTTCTGGGTCGTGACAATAACAATTGGTATCAGAGCCCAGGTTGGCAATTTGAGTCTGGGAGTTCATGATTTGGGTCTTTTGATGTTATGAATGGACTATAGAGTTGTCTCCAAATGTAATCGAGTGTCTCTTAGCAAAATCGAAGTTATAAGTTTATCTCATTGTAAGTATAACTTTGTCTCACCCTCTGGGTTCATTGTAGACCATGATGCAAGGGCGAATTGCTACAAGTCATGGTCACATTCGTAAATATATGTGTTCTATTAAAGAGCTTAAGTGAGGTTCATCACGTCCTCTCATACCAGAGGACATTTCTAATCAACTAGTAGTTCAAGAATCAGAAAAACTAATCGAACAATAAAACGAGTTAAGGACTAGTTTAACAAAAGACTCTAGAGATAAATCTAGCTCCCTCACAGAAAATATTTCAGTAGACAAGGCTAGAATACTCCATCTTGCAAAGTCAGTGAAGGAGCGATGTGTTCCTTTCTATGGTACCACTGATTCATGGGAAGCTCGTAACTGAATAGAAGAATTAGAGAACACCTTTGAGTACATAGCCTGCAGAGATAGAGAAGGTACAATTGGTCACCTACTTCTTTCGGAGACAAGCAATAGTTTAGTGGCGTGTTTAGCAGCAAACTTTTGAACTAGGTCTATCTCGTGGAAGAAATTCAAAGAAGTCTTTCAAAGTAAATATTATTCAGAAGTCCTTAGAGATGGAAGACATCATGAATTCTTAAGTATCCGCCAAGTAAATCGCAACGTGTTGGATTATTGTGCTGAGTTTGACAAGTTAGTAGAATTTTGTGCACCATTAATAGCAATTGATGCAAACTATCACAAATATTTCATCCAACGGCTTACACCTTGTATCCAGATTCGGATGTCTGGTTTAACTTTCATAAGCTTCAAGGTGCCCCATCATAGGAGCCTACTATCGAATGAGTTTATGCGATGACCAATGAGAATACACGATGAGATGATGGGTCAATTATCTAAGGCACCATATCACATGACAACAAAGGAGTTAAAAGAACTAAAATTCAATTGCAAGAGCTACTTGACAAGGGTTTTATATGACCAAGTGTGTTCCCTTGGGGTGTCCCAGTTCTCTTTGTTAAGAAAACGGATAGTACGATAAGACTGTATATTGACTATCGACAATTGAATATAGTGACCGTGAAGAATAAATACTCAATTCCACATATTGATGACCTCTTTGATCAATTGAAGGGTATTTGCATTTACTCTAAGATTGATTTGAGATCAGGTTACCACTAATTTGGAGTCAGGGAAACAGATATTCAAAAGACAACTTTCAAAACTCATTATGGTCATTATGAATTTCTAGTGATGCCTTTTGGACTTACAAATGCCCCCACAACTTTTATGGACTTAATGAACAAAGTATTTCTCAATTACTTGGATCGGTTTGTGATTATTTTTATTGATGACATCTTAGCCTATTCAAGATCAGAGGATGAAAATGAAGAGCATTTACGTATAGTATTGGATATTTACGTAGAGGACATCTCTATGCAAAATTTAATAAGTGTGCATTTTGGTTACCTTCTGTGGGTTTTCTTGGACATATAGTCTCTAAGAAAGACATCCCGGTGGATTCACAAAAGATTGAAACAATAACTAAGTGGGAGACACCCAAGATGGTAGTTGAAGTTCGTAGTTTTTTTTTTGGCTTAGCAGGCTATTATCGCCGTTTTGTAGAAAGATTTTTCAAAATTGTAGGACCTTTAACTAAACTCACAAAAAAAAAAAGGAGATCAGATTCTCATGGAATGAAGCTTGCAAAGCTAGCTTTCAAGAACTTAAGCAAAGACTAGTTAGTGCTCCTATCCTCATTATTCCTACAGGAGAAGATGAACTTGTCCTCTACACAAATGCGTCGAACCAAGAATTAGGAGTAGTTCTAATGCAACACGGTCAAATGGTGGCTTATGCCTCCAAACAATTGAAGAACCATTAGCGAAATTATCCAGTACATGACTTAGAGGTAACAACTATTATATTTGCTCTCAAAATGTAGAGACATTATTTGTATGGTGTCACATTTGAGATTTACACGGATCATAAGAGTCTAAAATACCTATTCACACAGAAAGAATTAAATCTACGTTAGAGAAGATTGATGGAATTTTTGAAGGACTATGACAGCAAAATAAATTATCATCCGGGCAAGACAAATGTTGTAGTAGATGCATTGAGTGGAAAATCTAGAAATGTATTAGTTCATTGTAGAGTATTAGTTACAGACTTGATCCACCAATTTTCGTAGTTAGACTTAATTGAAGTAGGTCATACATAAAATGGTATCTTAGTAACTCTTATGGCGCAATCCTCACTCATTGAGCAGATAAAGAAGAGTCAACTACATGATATATATTTACAATTGATTATTGAGAGTTTAGACCATGATTCAAAGTCAAATTTTTCCACTGATGATTGGGATTCTCCGATTTCATAATAGATTATGTATTCCAGAACCACACGTGGAAGAGCTTTTACGGGAAGCTCGTCACTCTTGATTTGCTATACATCTATGTACGACTAGGATGTACAGAGACCTTAAGAAAAATTACTGGTGACGGAATATGAAAAAAAAATGTAGCCGAGTTCGTGGCACGTTGCTTAGTTTGTCAACAAGTTAAAGTAGAACATCAAAGATCTGCAAGACTTCTGCAAAAGATTCTTATTCTTGAATGAAAATGGGAACACATCACCATGGACTTTGTGATCAGACTAATGAAATCTAGAAAGGAGCATGATGCAATTTGGGTGGTTGTAGACAGATTAACTAAATCACCATATTTCTTACTCATTCGTCAGATTGATACATTGAGCCACTTAGAGGAGCTTTATTGCCGAGAGACTATGAGATTATATGGAATTCTATTAAACATCATATCTAATCGGGACCCTCGTTTCACATCTAAATTTTAGCAAAGTTTATAGAAGATCTTGGGTACTGAGTTACGTTTCAATTTTGCTTTCCACCCTCCAACGGATGGTCAGTTAGAGTGCACTATTCAAATCCTAGAGGATCTTTTGCGAGCTTGCATATTAGATTTTAGAGGTAGTTAGGAGGACCATCTGCATTTGGTAGAATTTACGTATAATAATAGTTTCCATTCAACTATTCAGAACATTCCTTTTGAAGCGTTTTATGAAAAAGCATGTAGATCACCTGTGTTGTGGAATGAAGTGGGTGAGTGTCAAATACTTGGTCCACAATGTATTTAAAGAGATGCAAAGATGGTGAAGATGATTAGACAAAAACTACTGACAGCATAGAGTAGATAAAAAAAACTATACAAATAGGAGATGGAGAGAATTAGAGTTCTCAAAGGGAGATCATGTATTCCTTCTGGTATCTCCTATCAAGGGCATAAAGAGATTTAGAGTTAAAGGAAAGGTAACACCTAGATTGGTTGGGCTCTTTTAGATTCTAGAATGAGTGGGCCCAGTGGCTTACGGGCTTGCTCTGCCACCTTCACTAGCGGGAGTATATAATGTGTTTCATGTATTGATGTCGCGGAAATATAATTCAGGTCCATCTCATGTGCTTGAAAGTGTGACAACACTTTGGTATCCCGATGCTACTTACGAGGAATATCCAATTCGTATACTGGAATACAAAGAGTACCAACTTTGCAAAAAGAAGAAACGTTTAGTGAAAGTGATGTGGCAACATCGCACTGATCAAGAGGTCACTTGGGAGCGTGAAGAAGATATGAGAGAGCAATTTTCTCATCTCTTTTCTTTAGTAACTACTTAAATTTGGAGGACCAAATTTCTTTTTAGAGGGATAGGATGTTATATCATTAAAAAAAAACTCAAAGGGTCTATTTGCAAATTTCAAAACTTGTTGGACCTTTTTACAAAAGTGCAAAAAAAAAAGAAAAAAAGAACCACGTACAAATTCCTTTTTTTTTGTTGCCTCTTTCACCGCAGAACTCTTCTTTGTTTATGTTTTTTTTATTTTTTATTTTCCTTTTTTCGATTTTTCCTATTCTGTTTAATCCTAAAATATCTCTAATCAGCCTCTATATAAACCTCATCACCGTGGTCATTGCTAACCTTATCCCTATCGCTGTCGTTGCCAACACCATCATCCTTCACGCCTTGACAGATTGTTGCTCGCCGTACCTAAGCGTTACCTTGAAAAAAAATCTAATTGAGGTGGAGTTTTTCCTGCTTGGTTTCTTTTTAATGACCTTGTGCATGATTAATTCTTCCGTGATGAAAATAAAAAATAATTTATGATCTCCTAATCTTGAGATAGAAGTAAATTAAGAATTTCGTTTAATTGTATAAATGTGTTTATAGATTACTTGAGTATATGATATAAGAAAATAATTATCGGGTACATTATATTGAATATATATACAATTAGATTTTGATTAGAATAATATTAGGAATAAATTGTTTTATGGTTTGTATTGTTCTTTAAATGAAGATTTATTTACATACTCTTTTATATCTATGTGGTTTAATCATGTTCTTTTATATTGGTTTGACTCTGTATATTCTTGGTTATTGTTGTACATTGAAAAAAAAATTATACATGATACAGTGGTCAAATTTTAAAATTTAAAAGTGAAGTTTAGAAACTTAGAATAATTCTCTTAAGAAGAACTCAAAACTTTATGACAAAATTTGAAGGGAATATATAGCAAAAATGATTTTACGAAGATGAGATTATTAAAATCTAGATAACTAAGTAATGCTCTATAAATATAGAGATTTTGCTTCGTGCATGAAAAATAAATAACTTACCTCACTGGGTGGATTACGGGTCATTCACCCTATTTTTGTGTGACCTCATGGGATGGATTGCAGGTCGTTCATCCTATTTTTATGTGAGGTATTTCGGGTGAATTGCAGGTCGTTCACCTCATATCTATGTATGTATATGTGCATACATAAGATGTACTTCGTATCGGATGGATTGCGGGTCGTTCATCTTATGCATATACGATGCATCTTTACTGGGTGAGTTGCGGGTCACTCACTCTTATCTTATATTTATATAAGATATGTTTTATATCAAGTGGATTGCAGATCTTTCGCTTGACATGTATTACATATTCTAGAAGGGTGGATTGCAGGTCGTTCACCTCATATCTATGTATGTATATGTGCATACATAAAATGTACTTCATATTAGATGAATTACGGGTCGTTCATCCTATGCATATACGATGCATCTTTACTGAGTGGGTTGCAGGTCGCTCACTCTTATCTTATATTCATATAAGATAAGTTTTATATCAAGTGGATTGTAGATCATTCATCTATTAAATGCTTATGTTTGAGTCAAATATTTATATAAGAGCAATATGTGTTTAATGTTGAAATGAGAAATTGAGAAAATCGATGAAATTCATTACAGAGTGAATAAGAGTTAAATTAATGAGAACGGAGTAATAATCAAGGGTGTATAAAATCTAAAAATATAAATGCTTTCTTTTGTTGTTGCCCTCTTGAATTATATATATTCATGCACGTCTTTCCTCCACTGTGCACATTGCGCTCACTCTTCATTCCTTTAACCTCCAGATTCACAGACTTGAGGCAAATTGTCAAGATTCGATCAATGTTATGATGAGTAGCTCAGAGATTGCTCGGAGATAGCTTGGAGACATCTTCTACAGAGTTCATTCAGTTTATTTTATTTTTAGTATTATCTATTATTATGCATTTTAAGATTTTTAACATTTTTTTTTATTTTGCATGAGTTTGTGTTAGTCATGTCATGATATAGTCAAGTTAGTATTTTGGGACCAACATGTAGTTACATTATTCCACATCATTTAATAAAGTGTTGCATATTTATGTTCGTACAATCTTGTATACCCTTCTTGGGTATTCTTTGTGGTTTTTAGTGCAGAGATGAATATTGTCCGAGCAAAAAAGTTATCCCTCATATAGGGATGGATGTTTCTGGGTCGTGACAAGGACACTCCCGAGGATCCTGCTGAAGTTTTAGCTCGCTTTTCATCCCTTTCGGTTCCTGTCCCCCTTTCTGCTAACATGGAAATGACAGAGTTGGAGTTCTTTAAATAAGCTTCGAGTTCATGGGGTAGCCCTTCTGAAGCTATCGCCACCATTTCTCATTCCTGATCTTCTTCTCTCCTGCCCCCCATCGATGCGCCTCACACCATTTCATACCTCACAGACATATCTCCATTTACCTCTTCGACTTCTTCCATTCCCTAGATTGTCATCGAAGGGCCCTCTATAGTATCACCTATTGCATCCGCGAGAGTATCCCTGGCTGCTCCTTGAGGGGCCTTCTATATCGTCACCTACTACATGCATGGGTGTATCTCCGACTGCCCCTTCATCTTCTCCAGACCGGATGCACTCGTTATCTGCTCTGCCTCCTTTATCACTAAGGGAGTTACGGGTTCTTGATCAAGAGGAACTGCAACCCCGACTAGAAGGCATGCGCCATTGCTTGGATCTGGTAAACTTCTTTGTTTTTTAGGCTTCGATCAACCTCCTTTATAAGGATGTAACCTGCTCTATTCATGACCCTTATCGATTCACGGTGCTTCACTCTTTGTGACTCGCACTTAGATCGCCCATGACATGCCTATCTGCAAGATCGATTAGCTCGTACAATTCACCGACGCAAGCGCCCCCTTGACTAGTTCTAAGCAGTAGTTCTCCCCCCTCGGCAGGTGCATCGAGAGTCTTTGGCTAGGGAGCAGCATCACCTATTCGAGTTGAATCATTTGCGCCATCACATGGCTTGAGAGATGGAACAATGTCTCTGTTAGAGT
Organism: Wurfbainia villosa; assembly: GCA_025175895.1. Taxonomy (NCBI): domain Eukaryota; kingdom Viridiplantae; phylum Streptophyta; class Magnoliopsida; order Zingiberales; family Zingiberaceae; genus Wurfbainia; species Wurfbainia villosa. Next base: position 43,443,849 of record CM046006.1, read on the forward strand.
ATTGGGAATATAATCAAAGTCCCACATTGATAAGACATGGAAAAGATCATGTACTTATAAGATGAAAAGATATCTCCATTGGTATAAGATATTTTGGGTATAACCCAAAAATAAAACCATGAGAGCTTAGGCCCAAAGTGGATAATATCATGTCATTGTGGAGATATATGATTCTTATAGATACTAACAATTGGTATCAGAGTCATAGTCCATGTCAAGCCATGAACCTTAAATGAAGGAAGTTGAGCTCCCATGTCCGGATCAAGAAAACGAACACGAGACGGAAGTCGGTTGAGTCGAGAGGGCCAGGACGGTGGCGAGAAAGTCGGCTTCGGTCGGATGGATCAGACGGTTGGCGAGAAGTCTGGTGGATTGAGGATCGGACGTGGCGGAGGATGTCCTTCGAGGCCTTTTGGGTAAAGCCCAAAAATAAAACTATGAGGGCTTAGGTCCAAAGTGGACAATGTCATGCCATTGTGGAGATATATGATTCTTATTGGCACTAACAGTCTCCACCCTAAGGAAGAAATGAATCGGCCTCTCTCTAGGATGAGAGAGCAAACAACTCTAAGAGCTCACCAACGGATTGCTACTTCGTACACCATCACTCATCTAAACTTGTGCACCAAGATAACTTCTTTGTGTTGAGGGAGGTGATCACTCTGTCTTCTCTCCTTCAGAATAACCATAGCTTCGTCTCCCGCGATCTTAAGATCTTGACCAAAGGACTCCTGGAAGTGTCGCGAGAATGTGCCCAGGTGAGCCGAGACTTCACGGATTATCGAAAAGCAACTACGGCTAAGGAGCGGAGAATATGAGACCATCTCATCCCCCTGCATTCTATTTTAGGAAGGGTTTTGAAGGAGTAGTTCATTAATTCTGGATGAGGGATTATCCCCCTCCCGGAGCGGATGTCTCTTTCATCGATGGCCTGGCAACCATGCGCTTCTACTTCCTTGATGTTTTTCCATCTTGACCAACCTCAGCCTCTGCCTATAAATTTTTTATATGTGTGGCCATCATCCTTTCAATCATTTACCCATGTTACAATGTTCTTATTCGGAGTGAAAGATTTGCCTCTTTAAGTCCTCTCCGATTTTAAGTATTGATCTACACAATTCGTCATTGTCCCTAAGTTTTAATATCCCCTTAAGTTTCCGTCAGCTTTATTAACTGCGTTGCAAAGGTTACAAATGTCTTAGCAGAAGAACCTCAATGTTCATTAACAATAGAAACACCGCAAATGTAAAATATTCCAGGGTCTCAGCAATTCTTTTCCCTCAGCATCCTAATGGTAGTAGGATGTTCTAGCCACTCACCAAGTGATAGTGTATGGGCCTCTCCACTTAGGAGCTAATTTTCGAGCATCTCCTGCATGATTTTCTTTGCATATACTCCCAGACACTTTAGCAAGGGCCTTCCGAAGTATTTCTTATAAAGAGTTCCTTCCAATAACATGAAATGCCCGACTTTTCTCACCAAAGGGAGAGCCATCTTAGGATCCGCAGGGGTTTTCCCTTCCATGAGGTAAGTCATTATCTCAGTCCTTCAATCAAGGGTCCTCTCCCTTTCTGCATCTCCTCTCTGAATAGCTAAGGTATAGGTAGCTCCGCATATATAGTGTCTCGAGAAGCCCACTCAGTCAAGGCGTTGGCTAACCACGTCAATTCATCTTCCTTTCAATTCTCCTCCCAGGGAATTTGCAACACTTGCACTTCAACAAAGTGGGATTTTGACATTTCAAAAGCTTTTGTGTACCTCCTCATCCTATCTTCTTTGATGGCAAAGGTGTTAGTAGTAAGTCCTAGAGCCAATTATGTAATGATGGACTAGAGATTTATGTATCACATTCTATTAATTATAAAGACAAAGTTTGATTATTATATTTACTTTATGTTTGTGTCAGTCGAATAAATATAATAATACCCTAGAAAGTAGGTTCTTATATATAGCACATCAATTGGTAAAATTGATTGTGAGAGACTGTAGAGAATACTATTCTTAAATATTCCTAGTCAAGCATTAATATACAAGGGCAATATTAATGCATTGAGACTAACATATAGATCAATTGATGATTTGATCTCACAAGTCATGGATATGTGATATCACATTGACACATGGGTATATATTAGAGAATATATACTGAATTGACCTGCCATGAGAAAGTTTCATGGATCGTTATATGAGTGTCATAAACTTTCTCATATGACTATTATGAATAGTCCTTAGACCTGAAATCGCTACGGTTCCCTACATAAAGAGTTATGTACTTTGGTATTGTCAAACGTCACCCGTAACAGGGTGGACCACAAAAGCAATCACTGGATATGTAACAAATTATGCCGAGGGATGTGAGTGATATAAATAGAATATATCCCTCCCATATGACAGGAGTGATATATTTAGGCCTCTTGATAGAGTAGGACTACGAAATACACGACCATGCTCAAATGAGTCAATATGAGATATTGAGTTCATTTGTTTGAGTGAGTCTACTTGGGGATCAAGAAACACAAAGATTGATAAAATGATAACACGGTCTATGCCTCATTGATCAATCTAGATATCGAGAATAGAAGGACAAAGTCATACATTATAATAGTCACGAAAGATTAAGTCGAATCTCGATATTCTCATCACTTGAGTAACAATGATGTATTGCTAGATGCCGCTCATTGTATATGTATCTAAAATGGTTTTAGATACATTGTCAACGTTATGAGAGCCTATAGAGTCATATACAAAGAACATGTTGATTTGGAGATAAACTTATTCTAGTTTGACTAAAATAATGGACCTTAAGATTATGTGGGTTAAGTTGGACTAATTGAGTTAGACTCAAATGAATCCAAGGATTGAATCTATTAATTGAGTTAGACTCAAATGAATCCAAGGATTGAGTCTAATCCGGATAAGACTCATTTGGATTTTATTCAACCACTTAAGACCTCGTGCATAGAGATTAGTGGAGCATTAAATGCTCATGCATGGAGATGCATGATGATATCGTAAGTTACAAGAAAGATAGTAAATTGGATTTATTATCCACTTAAGTTTATCATGCATGATGATATTAAGAAGATTATAAAAGATGTGATAGAGATCATCATCTCCTCTTAATTCTTCCTCTCTTGGCCAGCCACCTTCTTCAAGTTTTCTCCTTGGCTGGATTTGATCTTGGCTGAATTTCCTTATCTTGGTCCTCTTTTAGCCGAATGAAAGAACACTCTTATTGCTAGCACAACAGTGGTGGTTCTTCTCTAAACCGAGTTCATGAGACGAACAACGTGTTCGTGTGGATATGCATAGAGGCACGGACACTTGAACGTGCAAGAGATCCGACGAATCTTGGACAAACTGGATAAGCTAAGGGCACGCATCTAAGGTATACCTATAAGATAGGGTTTTATAGATCTAAATTTATATGAGTTTTCTTTCACATTGATCGCTAAAGGGATCCTTTTTCCACTACGATATTATTGTTTATCGCATAGGATTCCCTACAAAAGGTATCATGTATCTGTGACGTGGCGAGTTGAGAGTCCGAATGTATAGAGAACCGCGTGGCTCCCATTGCCCGGGCCGCCTGCAGACTAGATAAAATGGCTTCATACTTGACTTTATTATTAGAGGCTTTGTATCCAAGACGAATTGATATCTGAGTTTCTTCTCCCACAGGGTAGATTAGAAGTATCCCAACTTCGCTTCCGCAGGCCCCGACAAACCCATCCATGAAGACGTGCCACATAGCTGGTGACTCGCTTTTCCCCTTGGAATATTTTGCTTCCTCGCGGGGCACCTTGGCTAGGAAGTCTGCGAGGACTTGCACCTTAATTGCTGTCTTAGGCTAATATTGCAGGTCATATTCGCTCAACTCCACATCCCACTTAGCTAGCGTACCGGAGCAATGAGGCTTAGTGACCACCCAACCTAGCTCATTGTTGGTAAGAATCGTTACTACATGGGAGAGGAAGTAAGGTTTTAACTTTCGAGTGGTCAAAATCAATGCATATGCCAGCTTTTCCAGCTCTATGTAGCGCAATTCAACTCCTTTCAGGATATGGCAATGTAATAAATAGGCTACTGCTGGGTGCCTTCTTGTCGGAGCAACGCTGAACTGATTGCCCCTTCCAACATAGCCAAATGTGTTAGTGCCTATAAGATTTATATATCTCCACAATGACATAATATTGCCTACTTTGGGCCTAAGCCCTCATGGTTTTATTTTTGAGCTCTACTCAAAAGGCCTCGTACCAATGGAGATATATTTTTATCTTATAAGCACATGATCATTTTCATGTCTTACCAATATGAGACTTTGATTGTATTCCTCATACTCCCAATAATCTCCCTCTCAAATAAAGGACCACATTGAGCCCCCTCAAGCCTATCCTTGCTCGAAGGAGTTCCTTTGCTTGATGTCCGATCCTTAACCCACCAGGACTTCCTGCCAACTGTCTAGTCCTACTGATCCAGTTGGACTTCATGTCAATTGTCCAACCCTTCTGGCTCAACTGGACTTCCTACCAGTTGTTCAGTCCTCCCGACCCAACCGGACTTCCTGTCTGGTATCTGGTTCTCTTGATCCGGACATGGAAGCTCAACTTCTTTCATTCGAGATTCATGGCTTGACATGGACCATAACTCTGATGCCAATTGTTAGTGCCTACGAGATTCATATATCTCCACAATGACATGATATTGTCAACTTTGGGCCTAAGCCCTCATAGTTTTATTTTTGGGCTCTACCCAAAAGACCTCATACCAATGGAGATATTTTTTTATCTTATAAGCACATGATCTTTTCCATATCTTACCAATGTGGAACTTTAATTGTATTTCTCATACTCCCAACAGTATGTGCATAAGGGCTCCCCAGGGAACCGGCTTAGCTAGGAGGGGAAGTCGAGCCAAATACTCCTTCAATTCTTAGAAAGCCTTCTTGCACGCATCATCCCACCGGAACTGAATTGCCTTCCTAAAGATCTTGAAGAATGGCAACCCCCTGTCTGCAGACCGAGAGATGAAACGGGACAGTACCACTATTCGCCTGACTAGCCTCTGAGTTTCTTTCATATTGCCTGGAGACTTCATGTTACACAAGGCTTGCATTTTCTCAAGATTAGCCTGAATTCCTTGGTCGGTCACTATATACCCAAGGAACTTACCACTTTGAACGCCAAACAAGCATTTCTTCAAATTCAACTTCATATTGTAAATGTCTTAGAGTGGCGAAGGTCTCCTCCAGGTCGGGAATTAGGTCTTTGACGAGTCGGGACTTCACCAAAATATCATCAACATATACTTCCACGTTCCTCCCTTTTTGGGCAACAAATATTTTATCCATGAGACGCTGGTAAGTGGCCCCCGCATTCTTTAGTCCGAATGGCAACACCACGTAGGCATAGAGGCCTTCCGAGGTTAATAAAACTGACCCTACTCTGATCCTCTCAGACTAAAGGAATTTGATGAACTCCCTAATAGGCGTGTCCATAAGCAATACCACCTTATGTCCCACTGTGGAATTGACCAACTGATCAATGTGAGACAAGGTGTAACAATTTTTAGGGCATGTTTTATTCAGATCATGAAAATCAATACACATGCGCTATTATCCTAACAGCTTAGGAACTAAAACAACATTTGACACTCACTCAGGGAATTGTATCTCTCTCACATGCCCAACTTGCAATAACTTTTCGACCTCCTCGCTATCACTTTATCTTTTTTTGGCTTGAAATATCGCTTCTTCTATTTGACGAGGTGAGCTCCTCGAGTGATGTTCAGGCGGTGCTATGCAATTCTCAGATCGATGCTTGTCAGGTCGTGGATGTCCCTAGCAAAAACATCTGAGTTCCTCCACAGACAGGCAATGAGGTCGGTCATCATATCTAACCCTGCCACCACTCGGGTCACTTTTCCTTTGGCAATCTCCACGAGCTCTCCTTCCAAAGTGCTTTGCCTCGGGGTCGATTCCTCCAGCATATACACTTCCCTCGTCGAGTGGAGCCTTGCCTTTCGGATCATCAATCCGAGCCCTTTTTTGATCAACCCAAACCATCTCCACGTAGCAGATTCGAGCAGCCTTCTGTTCGCTGGCAATTTCCCCCACCAACTACCCCACCGGGAATTTAATCTTCTGATGGTAAGGGGAGGCCACCGCCATGAATGTCAAGAGGAACGAGCAATCGAGAGGAACGAATGACCGAGGATGATGTTGTAAGCCAAGGGGGCATCCACTATTAGAGAAGCAGTCATATCGGTCCTCTGACTCAGTCTTTTTCCCAATGTGTGAGGTAGGGATATCTGCCCCACATGATGCACCACATTCTGTAAATCCAAATAAGAGTGTGGCCACAACATCTAAGTGGGCATCCTCCAAATGCATCTGGTTAAAGGCCTCCTGAAAGAGCACGTTAACCAAACTCTCTAAGTCAACTAGGACTCGGACTACCTCATTATTAGCAATTATAGCCCTAATCACCAGGCGTCATTGTGAGGGAAGAGAATATCTTACATATCGGCCGAGCCGAAGCTTATCTGAGGGCCTCCCAAGCAACCTTATCTTCACTTATAGCCAAATTTTCCATTAATCAAGCATATGATTTTCATGGCCAATTAGAAACTCTATCGGTAGGTCCTCCAGCTATAACATTGATGACACCCCAAGTGGGGATGTTCTCTACAGCCGCAAGCATCTCGCTAATTTGTCCCACTTCTCTGGGAGGCTCTCAATGACTTATTAGTTGTAGGTCATCCCTCCTGGGAGCCAAGGGCCCCCTCCTGGCATAAGGTACTGGACTAGGAGCTTTATGGGGTGTCTTCCCTCCTAGTTCCATTTCCGAAGGTTGTCGTAGGTGAGAATGCTCCTGTTTGATCCGGTCCATTTCTCTCTTTAGTCTGTAGCATTGTGCACTAGAATGATCATATTCCATGTGATATCTATAAAAGAATTGGGTGGGAGGATTTCGGGGAGAGTTGGTAAAACCTCCCGGACGTCGGAGAATGCCATATCCCCCATAAAGTTCAACTGGCTTTTCGAGGGTCGTGAGGGGTGAGGGCAAGGAACCCATCTCTATGGTCCTCAGCGGTCTACTGCGAGGAGCCTCTATGAGGGTGGCGTGAAATAATCTGGCTTGGAAAAAACTCATCGGATGAGGGGACGATTCTTGTCCAAAGGAGTGGGAACAAGTCCCTTCGTGGATCGACGGGCCCTCAAAATTTCTTCGTTGATATATTTTTCGACTTGGCTGAGCAACCCATCATACCTTACAGGGGGTTTCTTAAGCAGAGAACTTATGAAAGGACCCTCCCTCAGTCCGTGAGAGATGGCAATCATCAAGATGTTCGGGATGGCTGCCAAGATCTCCGAGGCGGCTCTAGTAAACCGATTAATAACTCCGTAGCAATTTTGTAGGCAGGAGCTTCAGATGAACCAAACCGAAGGTGGTTTACTAGTATATCTTGCAACTAGCAAAATGTTGAGGAAAATGTCCTTTAAGTCCCTAAAGCAGGTCACAGAACCAGGACATAACGAAGAAAACCACCTCTGAGCTGAAGATACCAAGGTGGTAATAAATGCCCAGCACTTAATGGCGTCCGTATATCGATGAAGGTGGGTTGCATTCTCAAATCGACACAAGTGCTCTTCCGAGTCTACAACTCCATTAAATTCTCCTATATGAGGGGTCCGGAAGTGGGGAGATGGATCCTCAACAATATATCTTCTATGAAGGGAGACGGCTTGTATTCGTCTAGAACCGTCATTGCATGGCTTTCTCCTTATTCATCCCTCACTCCCAATAAGAGAGGGGGAATAAGTTAACCAACACCTACGGCTAGTTCTGCCTCTGGCACAACCCCCTGCTCGAACGACCTGAGAGCCGAAAGGGGGATGTGTGATTCCCCTCCTCCTGGAAGTACTCCCTGGATCTTTCGATGGAATGAGGCTGGAGATATCCGATCTTTCGACCTTCTCGTGCCCAGGAGTCTACCGCCGCTTTATCTATTATAGCGGCCAGTTGGGTAGGAGTCAGCATAATGGGGGCATCTCCCGAGGGAGATGCCCTGGGAAACTTCTTGCAGTTGCATCTCGACGTCTTACTCAGAGTTTCTCACAGACGGTGCCAATTGATGTGGTCGCTTTCTAGTCCCTTCCATAGAAGCATCGAAGAAGAGTGGGTTCTTCACGACCGCAGCAGTAAATCCCTGCCACAGTTAACACGCATCAGATGGTCGCCAACACTTCTCGACGATGGCCCTCTGAAGCTTAAGTTAGACAAGGAGATGAAGAAGATAAAGAATGTAGTATGCAATAATAAGAGATGTGTGCCCAGAGAGAGCACTTTTTACCTCGGCTCTCTCTTTATATAGTAACTCCCAGATGCCTTTCTCATCCCCATGATGACACCTGGCGATGTCGTTTGGTAGACCGTTAAGGGACAAATTCGTCTTCGGAATCTCCACGTGGTATGCCATATAGGCCATGGTTATCATTGAGATAGGATATTAGGGAACAACCTCTGCAGGTAATCTCCACCTGGAACCCTCAATGTCCGAGAGCCATCATCAAGAGGAGTTGTTTAGGGGACTAGCTATAACGTACTATGGGGAGGAATATATTCTATGGTTCCCGATCTCCCGACTCTGTAAATCGTTTCGCCCTAACTCGTTCTTCCTCTAGAACCCCCCCCCCCCAGTGACCAGGTCCAAAGCGATGAGTCCCTAAGAGGGAGCCTCTCGAGTGACCAGTTCCTAAGTGGCCACTTCCATCAAGACTAGTTCTAGGGTGACGAGCCCCCGAGTGGTTGGTTCCGGGGTGGCAGGTCCCGAGTGGTTGGTCCCAGGGTGACGGGTCCTCGAGTGGCTAGTTCCGAGTGACGAGTCCCCGAGTAGCTGGTTACGGGGTGATGGGTCCCTAAGTGGCGTGTCCCCGAGTGGTTGGTTCCAGGGTGACGGGTTCCCAAATGCACGAATAGACGAGTCCTAGGGCACTTTGAGTTCCTCTGACTCAGTAATCTCTACTCCCTGAGCGCATTAGTATGTGACTCATCGAACCCCGGGTCAAGGATTTGCACGTCTCCAATTCCATAATCCCCGAGTCATTCTCCATAGATCCCCCTTCCACCTTGTCGTTGGCTTCAAGCCCAAGTGGACCTCTTCTTCCTGAGTCTGGCCCATTCACCTATCTTAGCAGTATCAGATATTGTCTAAAATTTTCATATTAATACTATATATTGAAAGTTAAGATATATGAAAAATTATAAAAAGTTAGAAATAGTTCTAAACAAGGTTTTAAATTCCGAGCCGTTTCGGACGAAATCACCGAAAATTTTCGTTCCGACGAATCACCGAAACCGAAACGCGTACCGTACCGGAAGAAGGCGTCAGCGACGACGCAGAGGCGGCGGCGGCGATGCAGAGCGGCGCGATCGGGAAGGCGATCGCATTCCCGATCGCGCTGCGCGATCGCGATCGCGATCGGACAGCGCGATCGCGATCGCGATCGGACAGCGATCGCGCTGCGCGATCGCGGGGAGAAACCGCGATCGCGATCGCGTGAAATTTCTGATTTTCTAAAAATATAAATAAATATATACATATATATATAACTGTAAAATTTAATTAAATAAATTATTAATTAATTTATATATTAAATAAAAATTAAAAATTAAAATATATTTTTATTAAAATTCTAAATTCTAAATTTATAATTTAGGTAAAATTAAATTTTAAATTCTTTTTTAAAAATTAACGAAAATTTAAAAAAAAAATCAAATAATTAATATTAATGTTTAAAAAATATCAAATAGTATCCAAGACGACGATATCAAAAAATCAGATCGTTAGCAGGCAAATTCGATCACAGTGAGATTTTAAACCTTGGTTCTAAAATATTTTAATAAAAATATAATATGTTACAACCTTATGCTCCGATGCTACAATCCAATCTCATAGACTTGCTCATGTTCCTTGTTCCTAGGTAAGATCCCAATCCTGACCATGTTGCTTACAACTTGTACCTGGTCCCTTTTTATAGGCTTCAAAGTGAGTGTCTAGCAAGACATCTATTCTTTCACATAGAGCAAATCTGTCACCATTTGATCATGCCTCGTTGACCAGATTGAGCCAAATGTGTCATCAACTTACATATGCATCATCACTTCTATTTCTGCTAGGTTAAATTAATTTTAATCACCACTTTTGTCCAATATTTTTATGTAATCCAACTAAGTTTGCCTTAGTAATTTTCCAACAAGATGACATCATGTGTCTTGTATGTTAGGAGTATTGGGAATACAATCAAAATTCCACCTTGACAAGACATGGAAAAGATTATGTGCTTATAAGATGAAAAAAGATATCTCCGTTGATATAAGACCTTTTGGATAAAACCCAAAATAAAACCATAAGGGCTTAGGCCAAAGTTGCAATATTATACCATTGTGAAAATATGTGAATTTTATAGGCACTGACAATTGATATCAGAGTCAGAGTCCATGTCAAGCCATGCACCTCGAACGAAGGAAGTGGAGCTCCTATGTCCGATCAAGAGAATCAGACACTAGACAGGGAGTCCAACTAGATCAGGAGAATCGGACAGTTGGTAGGAAGACCTAGTGGGTTGATGATCGGACATCAAGCACAGGAAGTCTTTTGAGGATGGATAGGCTTGAGGGGAGACCCAATGTGGTCCTTCATATGAGGGGAGGATTGTTGGAAGTATTAATAATACAATTAAAATCTCATCTTAGTAAGACATGGAAAAGATCACGCGCTTATGAGGTGAAAAAGATATCTCCATTAGTATGAAATATTTTGGATAAAGTCCAAAATAAAACTATAAGGGCTTAAGCTTAAAATGGACAATATCATACCATTGTGGAGATATGTGAATTTTATAAGCACTAATATTCTCCAGCCAATGTAATTAGTCAAAGGTGGTTGATAGGTTAGCTCTATCTGAAGGAACATGAGTCTTGCCACAATTGTCCAGACTCACTGCAACACCTACAAAAGGTAACTTTATATACCATTGCGAGGGATTCAGACCTTGATCTGCTATGGTAACTAGTGGAGCCATGCCCAAAGGCAAAACCCTGCAACAACTTGTCACCTTCCACTAGCCTGATTCACAATAGCCTACTTTTAGCTTTCTACACTCCAGTTTAATTTTCTACCCTATTTCAGCACCTGTTTGACCCTCCAAAACTAGCCACTAAAGCTACCGCTCAATCAAGTTAAACTCAGGTTTCTTTCGAACACCACCTCAATTGAGCCAATTTGGTCTTCAACTGACCAAGGTCAACCTTGGCTATATCTAATTTAATTTGGCCTAGCTCAGTAAGCCTCTGTTGGATTACTCAACTTACCAACTTCAACCTGGCCAACCTCAACTCCTCTGTCTACTCAGTCAACTTCTCTGACTGAGTAGGCAGACTTCTATATCTATCATCAATAATCATAACAAGTACTCAGGATAAAATTGTATACCTAAATAAAAGATAGTCTCATCAAGTTGAATATCCAATTTCTAATCTTTGGAAGAAAAACTTCTATTATCTTTATGAATTCTTCACTTCTCTACGTGCATAGGCTTTAATTCTGTTTCTGCATTGCTATTCCTACCATTATGCCTAAAATTAATGAAAGAGAACCTGTTGTGTGCCAAAAATGAGGTTCAAAACATGGTGGAGATAAAATCCTCTGAATCATGATCAAACATTAGACGTATATGCAAAAAGGTGAAGGTTAATAACAGAAAAGTTACATAAGAATGAGAAGAGAATTGCACACCTTTGATGATCGCAGAGGGGAAACATAAACATTATGGACAGCAGAAACTTTCTTTGGCGACATGTCTGGAAGGTGTGGAAATGAGGACAACATAGGTGACCCTGGAATTTGGCCTGTTTTATGGGGAAATGTTACTGAGTCTTATATAGCATGGTCCTGCAATAAAATATATACAACTTACTATCAGAACAAATTTTCTCTTCAGTGGATTTCTTGCTTCTGCTGCTCACACCAGTTGACCCCAATTCAACCAACAAGGGCTTCACAGAAGGAACAAATACCTCATTGTAAAAGGTAATGATATCAACATGCTCCTGTCCTGTCTTCTGTTCCAAAATGTGTCACAATGAAATCATAAAAGATTTTTGACTGACTAGAACAGAATAGAGACATATTACTCCATTTCGGTTAGTTGATGGCCAGTGAATGAAAACACTTCGAAAGATTTGAGGTTTGCATTGTGGTTGCTTTCTGTAGTTGTAGATGATCTCTTTAAAGGTTAAGCTGAGTTGAGAAATCTAACGAAAGAAAACAAGCTTGAGATGACTCTCACAAATGACAGTAAATGGGAATTTCCAATCGTCAAAATAGGTACCTTAGCAACTCCATAGAAGCAACAAAGAATTAACTGATCAATATGTCGACTGAAAAATAAGACAGTACGATGAGCAAGGATCTGCTGAATGAGAAAATAGATACGTTCCAAGATTTGCTGGGACAACTGAAGCCTTTCACTCAAACTTTTGATTCTGATGGCTGCCAGCTTTGTAATCTATGAAGCACAAAATGGCAAGACCAAATTGGAAGGATAAACAAGTCACAACAGCTTCATTTTGTTGTGTGCATCAAATCATACATGTGTCTATGTTAGTTCAAGGCTCATATATAACCTTACTAAAAAAGATGTCGATCCCTGCTTCAGCACAAGTTTCCCCTCCTCCAGTGGGACTTGGACGCGTTGGACTGAATGCAAAATTTCACTATTTTAGAGGAAAAACCCACCAGGATTTGAATAGGGAAATTAAAAACATGTCAGATAATTAACCTTGCAAATGAAGACTGCAGAAGAGGCGCTTTAGATTTGGGACTGTTGAAGGAACAATCCTTGAATGGCGATGCTAGGAAATTACGTTCTATAAGCACATTTCTGTATTCATTGCATGCTTTCTTTGGAGATCTGGGATCCCTGTTTTGGTCTATAACATGTTTGAGGAACATGAATTTAGTTCATTCTTAGAGAATGGCACATAAAATGTACAAACTTGAGATGGGAAAGCGTTTTGCTAAATCACTAATTCAATCTTGAGACAGGACAGTCCCACTCATTTAATCTGATATGTCCACAAAAGAAAAGAATGCTATGATAACTGAAAAGAAAGGGAAAATAGGCATTTGCCTACAAATGGTCACAGTGGCTTACAATACGTGTTGAGTTGCTGACAAATATAGTCACCAAGAAATCATGTATGAGTGGTAAAAGCATAATGAACAGAGCAAACTTCAAAATTGAAATTGGCAGATGGAGAATTGCTAACTTTGCCTAAATTAGATAACATGCAACTATGACAAGTGGCACATATTGAGAGAATGATACAATTCTCACTCACAAAATAAACTTCATGATCCTATAAGGTACACATGAATGTAAAATACAAAATCAACTAATGTAGTGTCACTTGAGTAGCTAAGAAATGTTCTAATTTGCAATGACAACTGCACAATGCATATTCTACAACAATGTGATTTTCTATCATCTATGCATGTCTTAGGTAAAGTTGTCACCATGTGACCTTATGGTCATGAGTTTGAATCGTGGAAACAACTCCGTGTAATGTAGAGTAAGACTGCGTATAATAGGCCCAATATGATCTGATCCTTTCTTGAACCTACATTGACAGGAGCTTCGTACACCACATTGCCCTTTTATGCATATCTCAAATAGCAACTTGAAATTTTGGATGAACTTTAATTCATTTAAATGTTTAACCAAGTTCCAAAATAATTGACTTCATTTTATTTCCCAAATAAATCTAATTTTCCACTATAAAAAAAGAAAATTAAAAAATTTCAAATATTTATGCTACATACCAGTGGAATGCTCACACTTCTGGAAAGGTAGCTGTAAGCCTCCAGCGGAAACATTACAATTCTCAGCAATAGTATCTAGAGAGGGCATTGATTCAGCCAATAGCCCTAAACGATTTATTTCTGGAGAGAGAGATGGTCTTGCTACTATCAAAGAATTGTACATTGAAGAACCTTTTTCCCATGCCATGCTTTCTAATAGTCTCTCTTCTAAGCAATTTAAATGTCTTTTTAACTCCCGTGGAAGACTTTCTTCATGGCGGACAAAACTTTCAATTACCTTACTCAAATCAAAAGCTGCAATGCCAGTTTTCTCCAAAACAGCAGGAAACATCAAAGTGACAGTTTTATGTGCAGTCAAAACCAATTCAGCTGAACAAGCAAGCATGCAGCGGTGAAACCGTTCATTTGATAACAATGAAGTAAGATTACTTCCATGAAGAATATGTGACTCTACTCTGCACATTGCCTCCAAAACCCTGTAGTATAACTTAACTGCTTCCAACTTCCTCTGCTTGGCCCATAAACTATCCATCTGAGCAGCACTTTGAATACCTTCGAAAGTACACCTATCTCCAAATGAAGAACATGAAAAAATTGCTCCAAGAATAATGCCGGCCCATTGTGTAATATCACTGGTTAAATCCTTGTCACAAGTTGAAAGGAAATGTACAAGCTCTACTGAAGGTGTTGGAGGAAGAGGAGATATAACATTTCGAAGCCACTTTGCCATAGTCATGGCAGAGCTAACTGGCGTAACAGGAGCCAATTTACTGCACCCAATAAGACCTCCATTCAAGGGTGAACCAGGAGAACATGGAGGAGACATTGGGCTCGTAATGGACTTTGCCGGTGAAGAAAATATGTCGTACTTTCTCTACAAGTGTTAAGGGGAAAAAAAATAAGAGGTAAGCCAATAAATTAAAGCAGGACACAATTACACAACATACCTTTGTTCCACACATGTTAATGATACCTCCAGACAAACTTCCACCGTCAATCAGACTGTCCTCATCATTAACAAACATTCGCTCATCTAGTTCTCCTTTAAGGATTGCATCATTGTAATTTTTCTCTAGGATAAGTATATTTGACTGTAGTGATTTTTCCCCCAATAGATCATCAAAATGGGTCAAACCAACTACCAAAAAATAATTAATAAGTATCATCTGAGTATTGGAAGGTATGTAAAGAAGTGAAAAATGTGGATTAAAGGTGGTATAAAACCTGTGTCAATGTAAGCCAAACATTCATTCTTTACATCTGAAATTGTGCATGGTTTTTTCTTCAAGATATCCATTATCAAGTTATTTGTCATTTCCAACACTCTTCTCAATTCATCCTCTGAAGCATCATATTTGTCACATAGAGAGGCTAAAAGGTTGACACCTTTGTCAGATTTTTTAGCTGAAGTGGGAGACCATGCCAGCAATGAGAACAACTAAGATAGGAAAGAGAATTGGAATATGAACTCACAATGCCAGATACAAGTAAAAAGTTTCAGAAAGTCTACCAAAAATTGATGAATCTTGAATTCTAAACTTCCTGGCATGAATGGGTGCATGAAGAATAAGTATAGCCTAGAGAACCAGAAAACAAAAACATAAGAAGCTTTAGAGGTAAACCAAATATTTCCATATTCAAAGCACACCAAAATATGAGATAAAATGATGCTGCATGGGCTAACCAGTATTGAAACTAATCCATTAGTACACGTCACAAGATCCTTGAAGTGACCAAATCCAAGCATACGAAGAGCTAAAAATAACAACCATCCAAATTGATGGTAATCAGAAATACATCCCTTTGAACCAGCAGAAATTCTTGAATCATGATCATTGCTTGTATCAGATTGCATGAACAACTCCTGGTATGCCCATTTATAGTACCTGGTGAAGAAGTTCCCAATTCCACCATGATAAAGGTACCAATTCTCATTATAAAATTTGAGCACATGAATTATAATTAGCAGGTGATTCTCAAATGTAACATTCTGATCCACATCTAGATTAAATTACCAACATAAAATAAAAATGTATGCATATCGGCATTAGAAAAGTATGCAACTGGACTGATTATTAAGTTTTAAAAAATATGAATGGCTAGAAATGGTGGTCATATTTAAAAATCTAACTTTTCAGGAACATCCAGTTATAAATAAAAGAGAATCTGAAGAATATTCCTAAATGGAACTAGCTCTGGGTTTGAACTAAGACAATTATCATGAAACGAAATATCATACCCAGCATCTATATTTAAAGCTTGGGAGATAGGTAACATATTACAAAGGAACAAAAAAAAAACCAAGTAAGCTAATGGAAGTTCTAAAAGTAATTGTAAAATTTTATAAAACGGCATACGACAATAAGAATAACTCGATGCACACTCCACCTTTTGTGGTTATGCATGTCATATGAAAATTTTCCAAAACAAATCTAGATTGAAATGTAACAAGAAACATGAAGCACTTGAAGACACAGGCACCAAAAGAACTCACAATATCACTCATTTACTGCCTCCCCTTCACCAACATAAATCATTTATTTCCAGCCAAACAATTTAGCAAGCATGAAGTAAGAAATCACTACAAAGGTCAATCAGACTTGGGATATTGTTACATTAATAACAGAGAAAGGAAGATATTACAAAATGAGTTATTAACTTGTCCTGAGAGCTAAGCAAGGATTCTTAACATGACAACATAGATTGCATTGATGTTAAATTAGATAGGCTGATTGCTTATGACAAAATTTTGTGCTGTTAAGAAATAAACAAAGTAATACATTTATATTCCTAGCACTCTCACCACACGTAGGTGAACATGTGAGACTCATCAAGACTAGACAGGATACAGCCTCCCCAAACCAAATGCATAGATGATAAGAAATATTAGGCAATATTCGAACACACAACCTCATGTTTCTGTTATCAGGTTAAAAGTTAATGACCACTTCGATCAAAAGCTTGAACTGTTAAGGAAAAACAATCTATACAGTTATACTCTATCCCCAACTGATACTTAGCACATGGAACTTGAAGTGAATTGATGTGAACAATACATCTTCCTCCAATATCATGTTATATTTGATTAGTTAACCACAACAAAAGCTAGTGTTAGAAAACAGACAAATCTATACATTCACATCATCAGCAATACATATTAAAGGACGGATTTATGATTTCTTTTTCCTTTTTGATCCTATTATTGTTTTTTTGGATTTAAGAAATAGTACGGAAGTGCTATTCATTTTGCAGTGTCAGTGATAACCAACTACGAAGTTTACTATTAGTTGCTATGCAATATTGTTGTAAAAAATTAGCCTCAGGACACTTGAATTGATAACCAAATATCTGCAGGTTGGAAATATAGAAGCAAGTCGACTGAATACCTGCTAAGAAGACACAAGTGAACAATGTTTGCCTGTAGCTCCTTTACCTAGTAAAGATCAGAAAATAATCAGAATCACAAGACCTGATTACATATAGGGAAATAAACAGCGATCAGATGTTCAGCCACCAAATTTGAAGTACCAAACAGATTATTATACCTACCTCAAGCCTCTTCTCCCAATCTAAGCCATACAAGCCACCTAAAATGTGACCTGCCTTGAGACAAAATTGTGGCATCTCTTTAAAAAAATCCACAACACTAGAAGTAGAAAATAAAAAAAATCAGCCCCACAAACAGAAATGCAAAACACAAATCGATTGAAGAAGACAAGAAGCTCACTTCAGCTTAAATATTCTGAGTATGTGACAGAGGGTGATGCAATTTTCATCCTTATCTTGCTTAAATCTTCCCTTGCTGAGCTTTGTCACACTGTACAGTACAAATGCGGACCAAAATCTCTCGATCTCATCAGGCTAGAAAACAAAAAGAGAAAAAACATAAATTTTGGATACCAAGCATGTCAAACAGTAAGCGCCTAATCTAAGGCTAAATAATCAGTCATTACCGATCCACTTCCCATTGCTGACATATTTGCCAAGAGGATGTGTTTGCTTTCCTTGAATAAAACTATTGACTGCCTAACTATACTCTCATCAAGAGGCAGCTTGCTCTGCATAATAAATGAGCAAATCATCAAAATAAACAAGAAAATAATAAATTCGAGCAGAGAAGAAAAAAAAAATCCCGACAATCTATCCGATAACAAAATTCAGGTAAACCTTCAGCAGATCAGCAAATCGAGCTTCCATGGCAATCGACGGCTTCACGTCCTCCATACCGGAAGCGGCACTTGCCAAGTCAAATCTTTTTCCCTCAGAAACCCTAACCCACCAACCATCCCATCATCAAAATTCGCCTAAGAGAAGAGATCTAAAATGGGAGGATGCTCAGAGAAACCGAAAAGATGAGATACAAAATAGGTACCTTTTTATCCTCGACTCCCCAAATCCAGGGACGGGAAGCCAAGCGAGTCAAAGGATCGCCGGATCAAGGAGGAAATGGAGCCTGCGGAGTTTGATTGAGGTCAGGCGGACCTAGGTTTTTGACAGAGATGGCACGCAAAACCCTGCTCTTTCTCTCTCCTCTCGGCCCCGTTCTTTCCCCCTGTTTCTCTCGCCTCCTTTCTCCCACAGTTTTCGCGCGGGAAAACCCGGATGCATGTGATGTGAAGATTGATGATGCCCTGCACGCCATGCCCGAACACACGCCCATCAATTCACCAATGGCCACCAGGCACGTGTTCCGTAATTGAAGTGACCTTTTTCGTTATCCTTAGCGCCAGAATTCTGACAGCACTGGGCCCCGCAATTATGTCAGCAAAGGATAGCCTTTCCTTGGCGCAACATACGATGACACGCTGATTTACCCTTTTATTGATTTGTTTATCCACAACGGTCCACTGTTACGCGCTCTCGGTCAAGCTGCATGGCAGGACATCATCCCTCTGCCGACTGGACCAAACTGTGGGACCCACATAAGGGAACGCCTGCATGAGCTGGCTGGAAGTGGGTGAAGAAGCCAAAGCACACAGCGCGGCCCCACCCCAAGGCATATCTTCAGAATTCAGATAAGAACGGGCATATAAAATTGTAAACTGTAAAGAGTTTTAGAATGATAATTTTAATTGACCACGAATGCAATTCTGGAGATATATTTAAAATTTTGCTCTCAGCCTGTAACTTGCCAAGTGCATTTATAAGTCATGTTCGCTCGTGATTTAATCCCTCTCGATTCCTATGCGAATGTGACGGGAGACCGTTAGGTGAACGGTTTCCATCTTTTACACAATTATTATTATTATTTAAATCACTTATTATTCTTTTGTATTTATCAATTTATGTATTATATTTTCATGATATCCTTGATACAGTCATGTATAAGGGCATGTATTGGTCTAAATCATCATGAACATCTGAGTTATCGATGAGGAAAAAATTTATAAGCATCTATACAAAAATTTTGATGTAATGAAAATACTCCTTGTCACATGGCGAGGTTAGATACAATCAAGTCGAAATAGAGTCCGATTGAAACTCAGTCAAATAAAATGTGAATCAACTCAAGTCCACTCGAAGCGCATACGAGCTTAGTTCGGCAGTTTGACCTCTCGAGCTCAGATAATCATCCAAGCTCAGTTCAACAGTTTAACCTCCCGCGTTCGAACGATCAGTCGAGCTCGATTCAACAATTTGATCTCTCGAGCTCAATCAATGACTGAGGATCATTTCAATAGTTGGATCGATACATATTCACGATCCGCTCTAGGAAGTTGTGTCTCCACGATCTCATAATCCTTGTCTTTGTCATCTTCTCCAGGAAACCAAGTCTCCACGATCCCATGATCCTTGTCTCTGTAATCTTTTCCTGGAAACCACGTCCCCTCCAACGTTCTTCTCCTCCTATATAAAACTAGGAGGAGGGGAACACAAGAGATCAAGTAATCTCTAATTTTCCACTCTCTTTTGCTACTTTACGCATTTTCTCTAATTTTCTCCACTTTCTAACTTGAGCGTCGGAGAAGCTTCGCCGAGGTATGCCTCGTCCCTCTTCTCATTGTTTTTTAGTACTCTCAGGTCCGAAGTGTTATGTTTGAGAGGTGTCCTAAGACAATCATTTTATCACTATTTATTTGATAAATAAAGATTCACTATTTGAGTGCACATCTTGTTGGTGCAGGAGCACCAGATAATCGAACCTATATTTTGATTATGGCAAAGACACAAAGTCAAGGTTATTTTGTTATCTCATGAGCTAAATCAAGTGTGCAGAAAATGCTAAGCTAAAGCTGAAGGTCAGCGACACCCGGAGAGAACCGTGGTGGTCGGGCAACACCGAGAGGACTTCGGAGAGAGCCGAAGGAATCAGGTGGAGACCGGAAGCAAGGCTTCAAAGGTAAATGTTGAGGTAAGCTCGAGTGAGTAAAGTGAAGTGAGGTCGTGTCCTTCGTACGGGGACGTCCTTAGGCGACGATCCGACCAAGACTTCCCATGGAAGGTCTATGTTGAGATCGGACGGCAAGTGACCTCGAATTCACTTATATTTCGAGCTAACTCTTTATTATAGTCAAAAATCCTGGCCATCAGTTCAACCGGCCAGTTCAACCGGTCAGTTCAACTGTTGTTTGAATTACAGCTTCGAGATGAGTCAAAACTCATCCCTTTCTTCAAGGGTGAGGTGGCCATTGATGTAGGATCTTGATGTGCTCGAGGAGGGGACTTCTAGGGCTATAAAAGAAGGTCCATTCCTCACCATTTCATCAATCCTAAGTGCTCCAAAACGCTCTCACAACGCCGCTCTCCTATGACGACTCTACTATGCTAAAGTGTCGCCGGAACGACGACGACTCAACCTTAGCTCAAGATCTTCTTCGTCGTCGGTATAAATATCTTTATTTAGAGTCTTAATTGTGCATTCTTTTTGTTTTCGGAGCTTTAATCGTAACAAGGAGAGGGGGAGTGTCCTTCTACCTTGAGTTTTATTATTTTTTTGTAATCGTTCACTCCTACCTCTAACGAGGAGGAGTATTTTAGTAGATTGCCCTCCGTACATTGTCTAGGACCGTTAGGGCCTTGGATTAGCAACCGAAGGTTATGAACTAAGTAAAAATAAATCTTGTCTTTTATATTTCCACTGCATTCTTGCTCTTTTAATTGTTTCATATCGAAAGAATGAACGAAATTTATTTTGTGCTATTCACCCCCCTCCTCTAGCGCTCAAATCGATCCAACAATTGGTATCAGAGGCGGGAGCGTTATGATTTGGTGAAACCACCAATCTAGCAATTTCGTACAAATTTATTTCTTTTTATTTCGGATTTTACGAGATTTTTTGTTTAAATTAAATTCGTTCTCCTGCACTACTAATCCAAGACGAAAGTCTTGGTACATTTTGATATTTTTGTTTTTGCGAGGTACTTGTCTTTCGTCTTTTGTCTAAATGACCCATCTCGAAGGGTTTAGCATTGTCCGACCTCCATTTTACAATGGAGACGACTTCCGCTATTGGAAGGGTCGGATGGAGTGCTTCCTAAAGACCCAAATCGAGATATGGATCATAATCCAAACCGGATTCACGCTTCCTACTAATGAAGTGGGTGAATCATTGGATTATGATCAATGGACTAATGTCATGAAAAGACAAGTGGAAGCTGACACCAAGGCAACCCAAATCCTTCAATGTGGCTTGTCCAAAGAGGAGCTAAACCGCGTCAGCCCCTTCATTAGCGCTACAGATTTATGGACTAAACTCATAGATCTACACGAAAGAATCGATGACGCAAAGGTATGTAAGCGTGATCTTCTTTTCAATGAGTTGTATAACCTTAAGATGCAGGAACACGAGACGATGACACAACTACACACCCGTATTCAAGACATTGTCAATAGCTTGCACGCCATCGGACAAAAGATCGAGAATCGAGATCTCATAAGGTATGCCTTAAACTTTTTTCCTAGGACCACCTTGTGGGCATCCATGGTCGATGCCTACAAGGTTTCTAAGGATCTTTCTAAACTTAGATTAGACGAGTTATTTTCTGAGTTTGAACTTCATGAACAAACTAACGTGGTTCGGGTCGAGAGAGGCGTTGCTTTACTTGTAGGACGAAGAAGAAAGGAAAAGAGCAAGCCACCTCCCGAGCAAGAAGATAGATCCGAACCTGAGGACGAATCCAAATTTGAAGAGGAAACCGTGATAGTTAACATGGTGCGAAGAATAGTTTAAAAAGAAAGAGAGAAATTGAGGAACGAGAAGAAGGGGTGATTCGAATAAAAAAGGAGATCAAAACAAAGGGAGCAAAGAAGGCTCTTTATGCGACTTGGGAAAACGAAGAAGAAGACGTTGGCATAACTTACATGGCAAGACCGGAGGAGTCCGAGTTAGAGTCTGATGCCGAGTACGAGTCCAATTTCGACTCTAACTCCGACCCCGAAGCCTACTTCGAGAAGAAACTCAAAGCCGGATCAAAAGAGAAAATAAAGGTTAGCCGTTCGTTAATTTTACTTTGTATCTTACAATTAAAATGCTTACTAGGAAATTAGTTAAGTCCGAGTCTAAGGTCGAGTCCTTGCTTGAGGAAGTTGAAACCCTCAAGCAAGAGGCCACCCTAACCTCTTCGACTAGTCAAGTTCGAGAGGACTCAACTCGAGTTGAAAAACTCAAAGAAGAGAACTCTCTCTTGAAAGGACAAGTCCAAGAGCTCAAGGCTCGGTTGGACAAGTTCTCGACGGGATCCAAGAATCTTAACCGACTTCTTGGAACTCAGAGAGCTGTGTACAAAAAGAGTCGAACTTGGGTTTAGCTCAAAGACTACGAATAGATCATATATGTCTATCGTAAATCGTAGTTATCAACGAGTCTAAGCTTGGATCCCAAAGGTCTTACTAAATTCACATATAAGGACAAACAAGTATTGGATTCCCCAGGATCAAGTTCATTACTTGACTAGACCATATTGGTTCAATGATCCAGGAGGAGCTAATACCAAAATAATATACCCAATAACTTAGTATGATCAAACTTTTATTTTTTTTAGAACGGCTAGATAGGACAAGTAGTTAGTCAACTCTTGACAACATAGTATTGGGATGCAGCGAGATGATAGTACGTTAGGGAAACAAAGTCTTGTGTATTCGAGCTAGATAAGGCACATCTTGCTTGGTGCACTTGACCGAGTGAAATTAGCTGAAGCTACCTCGCTGTATCCTAAACTAGTTAGACCAGGAAGTAGTCTTAAGTGACTCAAGTTATCATTTTCCTGAACTTAGCTTTGTCTAAGGAAGTAGTCGTTGTTCCGATCAAAGAAGGCCCCTGTGCCTCGCCACGACCTGAAAGCCAATTTCTCGAAAAGGTTACTTGACGAGCTTAGGGTTAAATCCGAATCTAACCCAAGGTTGACTAACTTTAATTAAGTTTAAATCATCTCACATAATATATAAGGCGAACAAATCTGAGACACATAGAATGAGTGAGATGATTAAGGAATAATTATAAAATATATAACTTTTTCAAAAAGATGTCTATTTTTTTAACTATTGCGCTTAAACGAATAATTATAATCGACCAATATTAACTATAAAACTCTCTAGGTTAAAGTTTAGTACCCCCTAACTCTCTTATACTTCATATACTTGACTAAGGGGGAGAGCAAACTAACCCTAAGGGTTATAAATCTTTAAAGTTTTTCTTGAAACTAAACTTATAAGTATTTTGAAATTCAAAACTATATCTCAAATACTTTTATTGTTGGTGCAGAGGGATATACCTCGAACCAATGAACTTAACCAATTCGAGATGCATGCTTGGACTCATACTAGATTATTTTTATGCATGCTATAATATTACATTTTTTCAAACCCCTACTTTTTATAAAAACCCTCAAACCTTGTTTTTGATTCATGGCAAAAGGGGGAGAAGAGCGTAAGTTAAGGGGGAGTACCACAACATTTTAAAAATTTATTCTTTCAAAACTCACCTAGGGTTAAGGGAGAGTTCTTTAAAGTGAGTTTATCATTTATTACTTGTTTTATGCCTTATGCTTTAAATTTCCCTTAACTTTGTGTTAGTTTGTCATAGATCAAAAAGGGGAAGATTGTTGGTGCAGGGGCACCAGATAATCGAACCTATGTTTTGATTATGGCAAAGACACAAAGTCAAAGTTATTTTGTTATCTCATAAGCTAAATCAAGTGTGCAGAAAATGCTAAGCTAAAGCTGAAGGTCAGCGACACTCAGAGGGAACTGTGGTGGTCGGGCAACACCGGAAGGACTTCGGAGAGAGCCAAAGGAATCAAGTGGAGACCGAAAGCAATGCTTCAAAGGTAAATGTTGAGGTAAGTTCGAGTGAATAAAGTGAAGTGAGGTCGTGTCCTTTGTACGGGGACATCCTTAGGCGACGATCCGACCAAGACTTCCCATGGAAGGTCTATGTCGAGATCGGACGACAAGTGACCGTTGAATTCACTTATATTTCGAGCTAACTCTTTATTGTAGTCAAAAATCCTGACCATCAGTTCAACCAGCCAGTTCAACTGTCGTTTGAATTACAACTTCGAGATGAGTCAAAACTCATCCCTTTTTTCAAGGGTGAGGTGGCCATTGATGTAGGATCTTGATGTGCTCGAGGAGGGGACTTCTAGGGCTATAAAAGAAGGTTCATTCCTCACCATTTCATCAATCCTAAGTGCTTCAAAATGCTCTCGCAATGCCGCTCTCCTACGACGACTCTACTACGCTAAAGTGTCGTCGGAACGACGACGACTCAACCTTAGCTCAAGATCTTCTTCGTCATCGGTATAATTATCTTTATTTAGAGTCTTAATTGTGCATTCTTTTTATTTTCGGAGCTTTAATCGTAACAAGGAGTGGGGAATGTCCTTCTACCTTGAGTTTTATTATTTTCTTGTAATCATTCACTCCTACCTCTAACAAGGAGGAGTATTTTAGTAGATTGACCTCCGTACACGATCTATAACCGTTAGGGCCTTGGATTAGCAGCCGAAGGCTGTGAACCAAGTAAAAACAAACCTTGTCTTTTATATTTTTGCTGCATTCTTTCTCTTTTAATTGTTTCATATCGAAAGAACGAACGAAATTTATTTTGTGCTATTCACCCCCCCTCTAGCGCTCAAATCGATCCAACACATCTCATATGTATTTGATTGGATCTTGAACTCATTTACTGAATGCCCGCAGTACGATTTATAGAATGAAAAAATTTATGATTGGATCATAACTAGTGAGTATCTCTACATGTGTAATTATTAAGTATTGAAATATTCCCTAGTCGATAAACGCGTTGGCTTGTCAATGGAGGAATTCAATCGCTTCTATAAATTGTGTTAGCGCGCAGCGAAATAATGATAATAACAATAACAAAAAGCACAATCACACAATTACACAATGATATAATGTGGTTCGGAACCGAATGGTTCATACTCCACGGATTGGGCTCTTAAGAGCCCTAGCAATACAAACACGCACTACTAATCACAAATACTCCTTCTCAGAACAATTCGGAGGTGGAGAAACCTCGTACAATATCTCTTACAACAGTAAGAAATAAATACAAGCAAGATACAATAATAAAATGCAATACAAGTAAAGAAAACAACTTTACAAGAGCTTTTGAATTGCTTGCTTTGTGGTTGCTTGAATTGCACTTGGAGACCCTAATTTACAGCAACAAATCGCCCAAAAACTCCTCAAGAATCGATTGCCAAATCCTCCTCCATGAGCTCCATTTAAAGCTGCTGCCTGGGTTGGATTTCGCCTATCAATCGACTGCTCGGGACTATCAGTCGACTGGTGCCACTGTTGTCGTGAGACAATGGCTAGATCCACGCTGAAAAATCTAACGGATACACCATCAGTCGACTGATGGCTCAATTAGTCGAGTGGTCGTGCCGATCACTCGATTGGAGAATCTTCTGTGCCTAAAATCCTGAGCACCAGTCGACTGATCACCAGATCAATCGACTGCTCGGGCCAGCAGTCGACTGCTAAGGCACTCCCCACAGTCAAACCCTAGTTGACTCACACCAGTCGACTGATATACCTTAAACATGAGGTTTTAACCCAAGTATAGTGACCCCATACTTGCTAGATCACTCGTAGCCTAGACCTAAGCTTTCTAGCCACCTCCGTCAGCCTCGCGCCTATTGGATCCCTCCAAGTCATCCATACACTAGCCTTCAGATGCTTCCATCGGCTATGTCATGCTAACGGTGTCTACACCGCCAAGGCACATTAGACTTACGCTGCCAAGACTCCACTTGGACTTTACGCCGCCAATCATTAAACTTATGCTGCCAAGACTCCTGCTTGGACTTTACGCCGCCAATATCAAACCCCTTGGACTTCTCAAATGCCAAGACTCAAGTTTGGATTTTCCCTTGCCAACCCATGTTGGACTTTCCATGCCAAGACCCATGCTTGGACTTTATATGCCAAGTACTCAAGACTTAGACTTTCCATGACATAGTCAACCCTAGTCAACCATCAAAATCCTCCTCGAGTCAAACTCGAGTCCGGCCAATCATGACCCGGGTCGATTGCACCAACAATCTCCCCAAAACATTATCAGATATCAATGTCAAACATCAATGTCAAACATCAAAACATCGCTCGAGTCAAACTCGAGTCCGGTCAATCGTGACCTGGGCCGATTGCACCAATAATCTCCCCCTTTTTGATGTTTGACAAAACCACATATCTTTGAGTTAGAACACTAACTTAAATCTTCTTACCAATTATCCCAAATTGATAATACCATAAATTCTTCCAATAATTCTCCCAAACATTCTCCCCCTTTTTAACTAACATCAAAAAGGTTCTTTCCAAGGAGGTCAATGTCTCATGTCCCAATGAGATCTTACAATCTCCCCCTTGGTCCAAAAATATCTAGAATACCTACAATCTTCCTAGTGATAAGTCCCATATCACTCAAGAGAGGCAATCCTATACACTCTCCCAATTTCAAAATTGGGTATCTCAAAATTCCAATTTTTCCCCTCACGAGGAAAAATATCATCTATCATCCCATGATGGATACTTACCCCTAAAGGCTTGCTCCCCCTTGACCATTGCACCGACAATGTCCTTGGGAAGTCCCTAAGCCAATAGGAACTCTAAACCATCAAAAATAAGGTTCAAAGTTCAACATAGAACTTTCCCATCCTTAAATTTGATACATCACCCTAACAACTCTCCTAATCCATATCCAATAGATTTTCACCCTTTATAATGCTTCCTAAAGCATATCCTAGGGTTAGGAGTGGTTAGGGAACTTTACCGTAGCTATAAACAGGCTAAATAATCTTGTTTTTCCCGAAATCAGCTTGACAGTCGACTCTATCAGACAATAGTCAACTGCCATGCTCATCAGTCGACTGCCAATAAGGGCAATCGATTGATAACTGAAATTTCTGAATTTCAGTTATTAGAATCCAACTTCAAAAATTTATAAATAATTATATGTAATCCAAAAAATCATGAAACTTCATACATATAATACTTATGACCAATACAATGGGTGAAAAATATTTTACCCATTAAAATAGAAGGTTGATATAAAGTTCAAAAGTGAAGAAAAACTTCAATATTTTAGCTCACTTTGTATCAACTTCATTAATGGTGATTGCTATCAAAAGATAGACTTCACCAAGGCTTTTCAAAATGTTTTTAAAATAGTTTTAAAATCTTATTTTGGATCATGTTCTTTGGGCTTAATGTACATGACTTGAACATAAGCTTTCCCAATGTTTGGGTTCATCTAGATGGAAAACTATGCACCTTGAACTTAACTCATATCCTAGCATTTCACATGTATCTAGGGTGTATAAAACATACACAAGTCAATGTAGATATGAGATGTGGGTTTTGGTTTATCTTAAACTAAGGCCTCATGTATTTTCTAAGGCAACACTACTTGATTTCCTTATAAATGAGACTTCAAGTTATGCCATTGTCCTTAACTCAATTTTTATTAATGCATGAATGATTATGACATTAATGATGATATTAATAAACACATGCTCATAATCATGATGTCATGACATAAGATGGAATCTAAGCACAAATGACATTTAACCTTAATCCTAAACATGATTATGACATTATATGATAAAAATATATATAATGTCATGACATGTTATATGACAAACAAAGCATAAAAAATAAAATGTATAGGTATAATAATACCTAAATTTTAATATTAATTATCATTTGATATAATTAAGTATATTTTGCCATATTACCCAAATTTCCCAAAGTGTGCCAAAAACTCAAAATGACACACCATGACCTCTAAACCTAAATTGTGCCAATTCGATTGATTTTTCATAATTCCAAGAATATATTGGTATATTCTAAAATCTTTTAGGATTATAAGATCAAACTTATTTCCAAGATGCCCATAACCTTGGAAATGACGCAAAGTACCACCTTTACCATGGTTAGGTTAACTACCCATCCATTTAAAATTGACACACCTAAATCCATCTAGCATGAATCGATCACGCTCCTAGGAACCCAATACCTATTGGAGCTCCTTGGGTTAATTAGGTATTCCTTAGGGATAACCTCTCTAGATACCCTCCTAGGCTTAAAAGCCTTGGTCATTTGGGTCTTGACTAGGTTAATCTTAGGGATTGCCTCCCTAGTAACCTTCTTAGTGGTCTTCCTAGGTTTCATAGAAACCTTGGCTACTAGACACATACCTTGGTCAATCTTAGGGATGACTTCCCTATTGACCTTGGTCTTCCTAGACCTAGGTTTAATTCTATAGTCAAATGGAACATTGTGGTAAGTAGGCATTACCTTCTTGGACATAGGCTTGTGACCTAAACCTTGTCTCCTAGATGATTCTTGCCTCTTACACCCTAGGTTTTGACTTTTACCATTTGACTTAGACTTTTGATCATTTGACCCTTTAATATGATTTTGTATATTCCTAAGGGTCTTCTCTAATTTCTCAAGCCTTAACCTCAAGGCTTGGTTTTCTAGCTCTAATATTCCCAAATTAGATTTTTCATGTGTCCTTTGGGAATTGTTCTTCCTAGGCATGTGTCTAGTCCATTTAGGATTAAAACCTAGGCGGTCTTCAATTTTTCTAATAGATACCTTAGGTAAAATATTTTTAGGGACATTAATCCCAAATTTCTCCTTATTCCTAAGGTTGACCTTCTTAGCTCCTAAACAATATTCTCTATTTCTAGCATGCTTTTCATGATAAATAGAAACATTATTAACATAACTCCTAGCATGCTTTTTGATCCTAGAACTAGAAGGTGCATTAAAATATACCTTAAGGTTTACCTTAGAGGCTCCCCCTTTTTGTGATGCTCCTTCTTTGACCTTCTTTCTCCCCCTAGGGCATTGACTCCGGTAGTGTCCTGGTTGTCGGCACTTGAAGCAAATGATGTCCTCCTTACTTTTATATGTTGGGGGACCGATACTCTTGACTTTTGGAGCCGGTGGAGTCTTCTTGACCCTTTTAGGACACTTGCTCTTGTAGTGTCCGGATTCCCTACACTCAAAACATATGATATGATTTTTATTACGAATTGATATGTTTGAGTTACCTAGGGTGGTGGTCGGTGCCAGAGTCAGTTCTGTTGGAGATTTGACGCTGCTAGAGGGGGGGGTGAATAGCGATGTGCCCGTAGGAAGATGGAATTCAATCGTGATCGTGTCTACAATTTCGTTAGCGCAGCGGAATATAGAAATGAAAGCAATAACAAAATACAGCAATCACGAACACAAAGATATAACGTGGTTCGGAACCACACGGTTCCTACTCCACGGATCGAGCTCTAAAGAGCCCTAGTGATGCACACGCACTCACTAATCACAAATACTCCTTCTCGACACAAGTCGGAGGTGGAGAAACCTCTTACAATAGATTACAACAATAATCTAAAAGCAATAAGCAAATACAATGAAGAATAATGCAATACAAGTAAAGAAAACACTTTACAAATGCTTTGGATTGCTTGCTTGAAGAGTGGTCTTGGAGACTCTGATTTGCAGCAACAAATCGCCCCAAAGATGCTCAAGAAACCATTACCAAAAATCCTCCCGTCGAGCTCCTTTTATCCTTCACACGACTGATTTCCGCTATATCGATCGCCATAAGTCACGGTCGACTGATGCCACTGTTGTCGTGAGACAATGACTCGATCCACGCTGGAAAAACTCCAACGGATCTCTTGGCGCGATCGATCGCGGCGTAATCGGCGCTTGATCGGCTACGGAGCATTCGCTCGCGGTGAACAACTAGCGATCACGACCCTTGGCAATGATCGTCAGATATCGGCCTGATTGCTCCAATGAGCAGTCGACTGCCAGAGAAGTTCCAGCTCTTAAACGGCAGTCGAACTCAAGTCGACTCACGGCAGTCGAACCGGCCATAATGCCAGTCGACTGCCAACCTCAAAGATGAGGTTTTAACTCAAAGTATGGTGCCCCCATACTTGCTAGACCATCCTTAGCCTAGACCTAAGCCTTCTAGCCACCTCCATCAGCCTCACGCCTCTCGGATCCCTCCAAGTCATCCATGACTTGTTCATCTATCGCGCTAGCCTCCAGGTGCTTCCCTCGGCTATGTCATGCTAACGGTGTCTACACCGCCAAGGCACATTGGACTTACGCCGCCAAGACTCCGCTTGGACTTTACGCCGCCAACCATTGGTCTTATGTTGCAAGACTCCTGCTTGGACTTTACGCTGCCAATATCAAACCCTTGGACTTCTCAAATGCCAAGACTCAAGCTTGGACTTTCCCTTGCCAACCCATGTTGGACTTTCCATGCCAAGACCCATGCTTGGACTTCTCATTTGCCAAGACCCATGCTTGGACTTCTCATGCCAAGTACTCAAGACTTGGACTTTCCTTGCCAACCCATGTTGGACTTTTCATGCCAAGACCATGCTTGGACTTTCCTTGCCAACCCATGTTGGACTTTACATTGCCAAGACCCATGCTTGGACTTTTACATTGCCAAGACCCATGCTTGGACTTTTCATGTGCCAAGTGTCCCACTTGGACTTTCCCATGACAATTACATTGTCATATGTTTTTGTCGAAACATCAAAATATCACTCGAGTCAAACTCGAGTCCTGGTCAATCGTGACCTGGGCCGATTGCACCAACAAGTTCTTCTTCATCTCTCCTGGATGTTGAGGCTACCTCTTGATCTGGCTCTGGAGTGGAAATTCTCTCCTCCCCCTCAAACCTAGAGGTGGAGGTTTCTTCTACTTCTTCCACCTCCTCTTCCACCGGTCCGGAAGATGACTCCTCTTCAACTTTCGAATCCTCACTTGCTTGTGAGGATGCAGATTCATCTTCGGCCTCCTCTTCTTGAGCCGGTGATGAGTCTTCATGGAGCTTGGCCAATTCACTCCAAAATTCTTTTGCATCATTGTATTCACCTAACTTGGACACAACATTGTTAAGTATTAATTCAACCAAAAATTTTATTACCTTTTGATTTCTATTGAATTCTTGGAGTTGTTTCTTGATTCATTTCTTCATCTTGACGAATCCTCCTTTTAGCCCTCTTGGAAAATCAAACCCATCCATCAAGGCGGACCAATCTTCGAAGTCCTTCATCATAATGAATTCTTTGATTCGTGCCCTCTATTGCCTAAACCCTTCTTGTCCATAAAAGGTGTATGGAATTGGGGTGTTGATGTCTCAACCTTATTATTCTTGAAAATCCATCTTCCCTCTAGCTTGCTCCCTTGGATGTGAAGTCGGTGAAGAGCGACCCACTCTGATACCAATTGTTGGGACCATTGTGACCGCTAAAAGGGGGGTGAATAGCGCGTTGGCTTGTCAATGGAGGAATTCAATCGTTTCTACAAATTGTGTTAGCGCATAGCGGAATAATGATAATAACAATAACAAAAAGCATAATCACACAATTACACAATGATATAATGTGGTTCGGAACCGAATGGTTCCTACTCCACGGATTGGACTCGTAAGAGCCCTAGCAATGCAAACACGCACTACTAATCACAAATACTCCTTCTCGGAACAATCCGAAGGTGGAGAAACCTCATACAATAGTAAGAAATAAATACAAGCAAGATACAATAATAAAATGCAATACAAGTAAAGAAAATAACTTTACAAGAGCTTTTGGATTGCTTGCTTTGTGGTTGCTTGAATTGCACTTGGAGACCCTGATTTGCATAAACAAATCGCCTCAAAACTCCTCAAGAATCAGATGCCAAATCCTCCTCCACGAGTTCCATTTAAAGCTGTTGCCTAGGCTGGATTTCGCCTATCAGTCGACTGCTCAGGACCATCAGTCGACTGGTGCCACTGTTGTTGTGAGACAACGGCTAGATCCACGCTGGAAAAATCCAATGGATACACCATCAGTCGACTGACCATACCCATCAGTCGACTGATGGCTCAATCAGTTGAGTGGTCACGCCGATCACTCGACTGGAGAACCTTCTGTGCTCGAAATCCCGAGCACCAGTCGACTGATACGGATCGTCATTTGCGCTGATGATTGCCCACCTCTGGCGATCGCTAGGGCACTCCCCGTAGTCAAATCCTAGTTGACTTACACCAGTCGATTGCCACATGGTACCAATCGACTGATACACCTCAAACATGAGATTTTAACCCAAGTATGATGCCCCCATACTTGCTAGATCACCAATAGTCTAGACCTAAGCCTTCTAGCCACCTCCGTCATCCTCGCGCCTATCGAATCCCTTCAAGTCATTCATGACTTGTTCATCCATACGCTAGCCTTCAGGTGCTTCTATCAGCTATGTCATGCTAACGGTGTCTACACCACCAAGGCACATTGGACTTATGCTGCCAAGACTCCGCTTGGACTTCACACCGCCAACCATTGGACTTATGCTGCCAAGACTCCCGCTTGGACTTTACGTTGCCAATATCAAACCCCTTGGACTTCTCAAATGCCAAGACTCAAGATTGGACTTTCCCTTGCCAACACACGTTGGACTTTCCATGCCAAGACCCATGCTTGAACTTTACATGCCAAGTACTCAAGACTTGGACTTTCCATGACATTATCAACCCTAGTCAACCATCAAAATCCCCCTCGAGTCAAACTCGAGTCCGGTCAATCATGACCCGGGTTGATTGCACCAACAATCTCTCTAAAACATTATCAGACATCAATGTCAAATTTTTATGTCAAACATCAAAACATCGCTCGAGTCAAACTCGAGTCCGGTCAATCGTGACCTGGGCCAATTGCACCAACAAGTATCTCTACATGTGTAATTATTAAGTATTGAAATATTCCCTAGTCGATAAATTGATGAGTTCGGACATCATCAATTCTATGAGACTAATACGGGTTATACTCATTAGTTTATCTAAGCAGCTGCTTCTCACTGGCTGAAGACATTGTGATATCGAGAGTTAAATGTGGATGCTGGTTATGGGTAACTAGTTCATTGGAATGATCCGTTGTAAGACTTCACATGGTTCTCTACATATAAGATATGTCAGTGAAGTAATTACTGCAGCTCGAGTGTGAGTTTCCTTCAACTTGAGGTATTCAAGTCATCTTAGTCATGGAGACTTATACTTTGACATCTTAGCCGATACATCTCTACGGAGGTGTGGGTAAGGGATGATTGAGTATAAGTTGAAGTGTCCGAAGGTAATTGAATAGCCAACAAAGGATTCACCACTCCTTGCAAGGAGATGTATACCCTATGGTCACTCGTCGGATTGTTACTCAAAGTCTTTGGCCAAAGCATTGCATGTGAAGAGTATGGTACTCTTGGATACAGGTCGAAGTAATTATAATCCACTGGACGAAGAAGTATTACTTGGGTTAGGTGTGACATAGTCATCCTAATGGGGATTGACACAATAGATTATATCCTGAACCAAGTGGGTATTAAGACGAGTGAAAGGAACGAGGCACAATTTATTGTAGTTGTTGAAGGGTTCGGAAATGGTTCCGAGATCAACCATTGTTTTTTCGATTAATTAGGGATCATGATGTACTACTAGGTGCTACTCATGATCGTTCCATAATTAATGGTTAATTATGGATGACCAATATAAACTAAGAACTTATAAGGTCACATGCATAACGAATCCTTCGAAAAGACTTAAAGACAAGTTTAAGAATTGGATTCTCAAGATCGAGATAGATCGAGTTTGGTTAGACCAAACACATGACAGATATGGAAATATTTGTCAAGTTAGAAATGCGAAAGGAGCACGTCTTATGAAGATGGGGTGGTCATTAAGAAGTTTAATTATAAACCAAATATATTTGGTTTTAATTAAATGGGTCTTCTTTTGGTTAAGGGTCCAATTAGAGTTTAATCGATGAGATTAAGCCTTAATGGTTATAGACTTATGGATTTGATCCGCTAACCCATAACCCATTAGGTTTAGAGCCTATATAAAGAGTTATAAAGGCTAAAACATGATTAATGGTCGTGCTTAATCCCCTTCTCTTCCTCCTTGCCGTCTACTCCTTCTCCTTCCTCTTCTTGCCGCCAACAAGAGTTATTGGGGTTCTTTTTGCCGGCGACCCTAGCAAGTCCATCTCTTGCTTTAGGTTCGACCAACTCCTCCCCAAGGGAGTGAGGAACTTCGGCTAAGGCTTGGAACAAAGGTTTCTTCCTTTGTTCCCTTGGTTGAACCAAGGAGAGTTGGGTTTTGGAGCTTGTCGTCAGCCACCAAGGAAACAAGAGTTGTTTCCTATTTTTGTTGGGCCGATTTTCTTGCTCTTCGATCACCCAACCTTCTTACTTTGTCTAGTAGTGAAGAGAAGGTCAAACTCGTGGTTTAGAGAAGTCGTCCCTCCAAAGATTCGACGTGAACACGAGTAGAGACAAAGCTCCGCGAGCATCGTACGATTGATGCCCTTCTGGCTCAACATCATCCAAAAGGTATACCTAGGATAAAATTGGTTTTATTCTTAATTTAATATAAAATTTTATTTGGTGGATATATTCACACGTGTTGTAATCTTGCATGCATGGATGTGTGTGTTGTAATAATTTAGGAAATTATTATATTTTATTCCGCTGCATTCGTTTATGAAACAACAAAAGCACATCTACGAGTCGGTCGTAACCCAACAGAGGTATCAGAGTTAGACCGTGCTTTGACATATTCGTAAAATAGATTTTACGAGGTCGTAGTTAGTCGTAGAATTATTTTAGAAATTCTCCTATTTTGGGAAGTTTCCTAATTTGTTAGGAAAAATTCCAAATATGGAAATTCCATAATTTAGAAAATTCCAAATAGCGGATTCTACCACTGATGCATAATACATTACAATTTCGGAAGCAACAAAGGAGCGGTTTGGATCAAGAAGTTCATTTATGAACTTGGTGTGGTTCTAGCCATTGTTGAAGCAATACCGGTTTACTGCGACAACAATGGAGCAATTGCACAGGCGAAAGAGCTAAGGTCTCATCAACGATCCAAACATGTGCTTCATCGCTATCATTTGATCAGAGAGATCATTAGTAGGAAGGAAATACAAATCGAGAAGATTCCCACTGAAAGGAACTTAGCGGATCCTTTAACTAAAGCATTACCTCAAAGTAAGTTTGAGGGTCATGTTAGAGCTTATCGTATTGGATACCGTGGCGATTGACATTAGGCCAAGTGGGAGTTTGTTAGTAATATATGAGAGGTGTCCTAAGGCAATCACCTTATGGTTGTACCATTTATTTGATAAATGAAGATTCACTATTTGAGTATATATGTTTTCATGTATTTGATTGGATCTTAAACTCATTTACTGAATGTCTGCAATACGATTTACAGCATGAGAGAATTTATGATTGGATCACAACTAGTGAGTGTCTCTACATGTGTAATTGTGATGTATTGGAATTATCTCTAGTCGATGAATTGATGGATTTGGACACCATCAATTCTGTCGAGACTAGAATGAGGTATGCTCCTTGGTATATCCATGCAGCTAATTCTCACTATCTGGAGATATTGTGATGTCTGAAGTTAATCGTGGATGCTAGTTATGGTAACTAGTTCATTGGAGTGACCAGCTGTAAGACTTCATATGGTTCTCTGCATATATGAATATGTCAATGAAATTCTTACTGCAGCTTAAGTGCGATGTTCCTTTGACTTGTGGTATTCAAGTCATCTTGGTCATGAAGACTTATGCTTTGACATCTTAAGCAAGCATCTCTGAGGAGATGTTGACCCGGGATGATTGGGTATAACTCGAAGTGACCGAAGGTGTTTGAATAGCCTATAAATGATTCACCACTCCTTGCGAGGAGATGTATACCCATGACCTCTCGTCGGATTGTTACAAAAGTCTTTGGCCAAAGCATTACATGTTTAGAGTAAGGTACTCTTGGATACATGTGAAGTAACTAGAATCCATAGGATGAGAAAATGATACTTAGGCTAGGTGTGACGTAGTCGACCTAGTAGGGACTGACACCATAGATCATGTCCTGAACCAAGTGGGTATAAGATGCGTGAAGGGAACGGGGCACGATTCATTGTAGATGCTGAAAGGTTTCAGAAATGGTTCTGGATCAACCGTTATTTTTTTTGGTTAATTGGGGATCATGATGTACTACTAGGTGCCACTCATGATCGTTCTATAATTAATGGTTAATTATAGACGGACAACATAAGCCGAGAACCTATTTGGTCACACACACAACGAGCATAATCCGAAGAATTTAAAACGAGCTTGAGATGATGGAAGCTTGCTAGGTTTGGTTGGACTAAACAAGGAGCGAGCATGAAATTGTTTCAGTCGCAATGGAAGCATAGATGGGCCGTGTCTTATGAAGACATGATGGATGAACCAAATTGGTTTGGTTCTAATCCAATAGTGAAGAATAAACCAAAGGGGTTTGGTTTGTTTTAAACGAATGAACCAAAGTTGGTTCGGTTCATTTTAATTTAAAATAGACCAACTTAGTTCGGTTTATTTTAACTTAAGTTATTGGAGTGGGTTAACGGGTTTTAGTTATGAACCAATAACCTAAGGAGAAGTTTTCTTAATGGTTAAGAAACACGGGCTCTATAAAAACGCGATTAGGTTTTTGAAGAGCCCTAACTTTTATTTTGGGAAATAAACTTCTCCTCTCCTCTCCCTCTCTTCTCCTTGTCACCGCCCAAGCAATCCACGCTTCCAGCCCCTTGAGCCACTGTCCACCTTGCTGTCGGCATCCAAGCTGTTGCTAGCCATCCTCCGGCGACCCTCCGGCGACATCCCTTGGCTCCGATAACCGAGGTGCAGTCGACCTTCCTACTTTGGGCTGACACAACTCCTCCACCAAGCTATCCACTTGTTTCCTTTCATGTCAAAGCGTCGTTTGGACGACGTTTGGAGCTTCGACAGTGGCTACTTGCCGGGGATTCGATCTCCGATAATCCTCATTGGTGGAGGACTAAGGATTCGTCAATTGGTTGACGAATACCTCTCCGGAGAAGCGAGTTTTGGGGACTCATTTTCGAATCCGAATTTTGATTCGGATTGTGATCTTCTCTCGATCACATCGTCTTCGACACGAGGCTAGTGACTCCTACAAAGATGAGGCTTGTAGCTTGGTGAAGCTATCCTGACAATACTCGGCTTGGATATGGATAGAGGCAATTATAGCGAGAGTTGCTCTGGTTGATGCCTTTCTCGCTGCACGTGATATGTTAGGTATAACTAGCGTAATTTCCTTTTATTGCAAAATTTGAAATTCCAATTATGTCTACACATGTTGTACTATGCATGCGTGTGGTGTGTGTATTGTAATAAATTAGATTTATTGCTTTTTAATTCTTCCGCTGTGCATATGTTTACGGAACATGTTCGAACACACACTGCCGTGGTGCTGGAAACCCAATAGTTACCTCATCCTTGAGTTTTTGTCTCTCAATTTTTGTGATAGTTGTCTCCTACCTCCAACGAGGAGGAGACTTTATAGTGGATTGCCCCTTCGTACGCGATCAAGGATCGTGAGGCCTTGGAGTAGCAACTGCTAGGTTTGAACCAAGTAAAAATAAATTTATCTTATTTATTTTTCCGTTGTGCATCTCTTTATTTTTAATCGAACGAACGAAAAGATAAAAAGTTTTACGCTCGCTATTCACCCCCTCTTTAGCAACGCTTTTACGATCCAATAATTGGTATCAGAGCGGGGGAGCTAAGATTTGGTGAAACCACCAATCTAGCACTTTTTTTGACTTTCTTTTCGTATTTTTTGATTCGTGATTTTTTTAGGCCTTCTTCTCCCGCACTACTATTTCAAGACGAAGTCTTGGTACTCTTCTTTTGGTTGTGTATTTTGCAAGATAATTAATGACCCACATTGAGGGGTATAGCACCACCCGACCTTTGTTCTTTAACGGAGATGATTTTCGTTACTGGAAAGGTCGGATGAAGTGTTTTCTAAAAACACAAGTTGAGACTTGGATAATCATCCAAACCGGTTTTTCTCTACCCACCAATGATCGAGGCGAGCCCTTGGACTTCGATAAGTGAACCAAACAAACTAAAAGACAAATCGAAGCCGATGCAAAAGCCACACAAATACTACAATCCAAAGAGGAGCTCAACCGCGTCAGCCCCTTTTATCAGTGCAAAGGATCTTTGGAACAAACTCATCGAGCTTCACGAAGGAACCGACGATGCTAAGGTATGTAAAAGAAATTTATTGTTAAATAAATTGTATAATCTAAAAATGCAGGTTCATGAGACCGCCACCCAACTACATGCATGGATCCAAGACATCATCAACGGTCTCCACTCGATAGGGCAAGCCATCGACAATCGGAACCTAATAAGGTACACATTCAACGCCTTCTCTAGGACCACCTTGTGGGCATCCATGGTCGATGCCTACAAGGTTTTTAAGGATCTTTTAAAAATTAGGTTAGATGAGTTTTTCTCTGAATTTGAACTTCATGAACAAACTAACGCGGTCCGGGCCGAGAGAGGTATTGCTTTGCTTGTAGGTCAGAGAAGAAAGGAGAAGAGCAAGCCACCTCCCGAGCAAGAAGAAGGATTCGAACCTGAGGGTGAATCCAAGTTCGAATCAGAAGAAGAGGCTGAGATAGTAAACATTGTGCGAAATATAATCTGAAAAGAAAGGGAGCAGTTGAAGAACAAGAAACCCCCACAAACCTACACATGCTACGAGTGCAACAAGAAGGGCCATTACACATTAGATTGCCCAAAAATGAAGCCAAAACACAAGCAACCCAAGTAAGCTTTTCAAGCAACATGGGAGGAGGAAGATCAAAATAATGACTTGGCATTCAAGGCAAAACTGGTAGATTCCGAGTCCGAGTCCGAAGCCGAATACGAATCCATCTCTGACTCTGACTCTGAGGATGACTTCAAGAAGAAACTCAAAGCCGGGTCAAAAGAAAAAATTAAGGTAAGTCGTTCACCAATTGAAAATTTATATCATGCAATTAAATTGTTAAGTAAGAAATTAACTAAATTCGAGTCTAGAGTTGAGACGTTGCTCGAGGAGGTTGAAATCCTCAAGCAAGAGGCTAATTTAACCTCTTCAACTAGTCAAGTTCAAGAGGGAAACTCAACTCAAGTTGAAAATCTTGAGGAGGAGAATTCTCTCTTGAAAAGACGAGTTTAAGAGCTCGAGGCTAGGTTGGAAAGATTCACGTTGGAATCTAAGAATCTTAATCGACTTCTTGGAACCCAAAGAGCCATGTACAACAAAGTCTAACTCGGGTTTAGTTTAAGGACTACGAATAAATCTTATATGTCTATTGTAAATTGTAGTCATCAACGAGTCCAAGCATGGGTCCCAAAGGTTTTATTGAACTCACATATAAGGACCAATAAGTATTGGATTCCCTAGGATCAAGTCCACTTTGTGGATAGACCATATTGGTTCAATGGTCCAGGGGGAGCTAACACTAAAATAGTATACCCGCTTCCTTAGCAAAATCATTGCATAATTAGTTATTTTGTTTTACTTTTTAGAATGGCTAGATAGGAAAAATAGTTAGTCAACTTTGACAACATAGTATCAGGACGCAACAAGATGATAGTATGTTAGGGAAATACCATCTCGTGTATTCGAGCTAGATAAGGTGTATCTAGCTTGGTGCACTTGGCTGAGTTGAACTAGCTGTAGCTACCTCGTCGTATCTTAAACTAGTTAGACCAAAAAGTAATCTTAAGTGACTCAAGTAATCAATTTCTTGACTTTGTCTTTGTCTAAGGAAGTGGTCGTTGTTCCGATCAAAGAAGGCCCCTGTGCCTCGCCACGACCTGGAAGTCAATTTCTTGAAAAGTTTACTTGACGAAATAAGGAGTAAATCCAAATCTAACCCAAGGTTGACTAACTTTAATCAAGTTAAAATCATCTCACAAAACATATAAGGCGAACACATTTTTGAGACACATAGAATGGGTGAGATGTTAAGGATAATTGAAATACACTTAACAAAACTTTTTCAAAATGCTACTTATTTTATTGCACTTAACGAATAATTATAACTTCGATTGGCCAATACTAAGTATACAATTCTCTAGGCCAAAGTTTAGCGTCCCCTAAATCTCTTATACTTCATATATTTGACTAAGGGGGATAGCAAACTAACCCTAAGGGTTATATTACAAACCTTTGAAGTTGGTGCAAAGGGACATACCTCAAACCAATCTATTTAACTAAGTAGAGACACATGCTTGGACTCATAGTTGATTTATTCTTAATAATTCTAGATGCATGCTTATATGATGTTGTTTTTAAACCTCTATTTTATATAAAAACCCCCACATTTTTTTTATTTATGGCAAAAGGGGGAGAAGAGAAAAATTTAAGGGGGAGTAACACAAAATTTAATTTTAAAAATTAAAATATCTTTATCAAAACTCACCTAGGATTAAGGGGGAGTTTTTTTTAAAAGGTTACTTGTTTTATGCTTTAATTTTCCCTTAATTTTGTGTCGGTTTGCCATAGATTAAAAAGGGGGAGATTGTTGGTGCAGGGACACCAGATAATCGAACCTAGATTTTGATTATGGAAAAGATCCAAAGTTAAGGTAATATCGTTATCTCATGAGCTGAATTAAGTGTGCAGAAAATGGTTAAGCTAAGCCGAAGGTCAGCGACACCCAGAGAATCCTGAGTCGAGAAACCATGGTGGTCGGGTGACACCGGGAGAACTTTGTGGGAGTCGAAGAACCCATGTGAAGATCGAAAGCAAAGCGACAGGTCATAATGGACCAGAGGTAAGCATGAGTGCGAAGAGAGATGGTAAGGTCGTGTTCTTTGTACGGGGATGACTATAGGCGGCGATTTGACTAAGATTTCTAGTGGAAGGTCTAGGTCGAGATCGGATGGTAAAGAACTGTCATATTTACCATATTCCGTGCTAACCTCTTATTGCAGGGAAATGACCAGGCTAGCAGTTGACTACTGGATATTGGTAGTTGACTGATGTCAGTCGATTGATGAAGTGCATCAATCGATTGATGGCGACGAATTAGCCAAATACACAAGGTCAAAAAAGATAACGATGGAC
Organism: Wurfbainia villosa; assembly: GCA_025175895.1. Classification (NCBI taxonomy): domain Eukaryota; kingdom Viridiplantae; phylum Streptophyta; class Magnoliopsida; order Zingiberales; family Zingiberaceae; genus Wurfbainia; species Wurfbainia villosa. The sequence goes on from CM046006.1 coordinate 43,485,201, forward strand.
GCCACCATTTCATGATAAGATAAGGTGCCACCTCGTGATAAGATCCACAAGTCGTGGATCTGGATCTGGACTTATTCCAAGGCAAAAGTCTATAAAAGGAGGGGAGGACTTGAACCCTAAGATCATCAATCTTGCTCTCAAAGTGCTCCCTCGACGCTAAAGCTCTAACACCGTGACGCCATCATAACGCCGATGCAACGCCAAGCTCACAACCTCTTCGTCGGCAGTAACAAGTTTGTTTTTATTCATTGTATTCATGATTTTAATCGTAACAAGGTGAGGTAGGTTTGTTGTCTCATCCTCGAGCTTTCGGTTTTTGTGATCGTTATCTCCTACCTCCAACGAGGAGGAGACTCTATAATGGATTGTCCCTTCGTACGTGGTCAAGGATCGCAGGGCCTTGGAGTAGCAACTGTTGGGTTGTGAACCAAGTAAAAATAAATTGTCTTATTTATTTTTTCGCTGCATTACTTTTGTATTGTCGAAAAGAAAAGATTTTACACGTGTTATTCACCCCCTCTAGCGACGCTTCTCAATCCAACAATTTTTTCCCTAGGACCCCTCAACAAAATGGGTTAGTTGAACAGAAAAATAGAACCCTACAAGAGGCTACTAGGACCATGTTGAGTGAATACAATTTACCTAATAGGTTTTGGGCAGAAGCAGTCAATACTACCTGCTATGTCCAAAATAGGACCTTAATAATTAAACTACATCAGAAAACTTCTTATGAAATATACTATGAAAAATTACCTAACATTAAGTACTTTAGAGTCTTTGGATGTAGGGTACATATACTAAAGACAAAATATTACTTAGGAAAATTTACTTCTAAAACAACTACTGGCATATTTCTAGGATATTCAACCACTTGTAGACCCTATAGGTATATAATAATGAATCCTTAAAAATCAAAGAAACAATTAATGTAGCATTTAATGAAGAAAACAATACTACAAAATCCGAAGTAAACATTGAATTAAACAACACAAACTTAGAAAATGAAGTTAGACCTGAACCTAACCTACAAGATGAGTCAAGCATAAACCCTAATCCAAACCAATCTAGAGTACAAATTAATCATCCAATTAACCAAGTATTAGATGATCCAAATCTAGGAGTTCGAACTCGGGCATCCTATAGAAATATAAGTCAAATTTATATCTAAAATCGAACCCAAAACCATAGATCAAGCTCTTCTTGACCCGGATTGGATCATTGCCATGTAAGAAGAATTAGCTCAAATCACTAGGAGCTTGTAAAATTCTAAAGAAATTAATACACCTATGGGAACTAATGTAAATATTGGAGAAGATTTAGAAGGAAAACTATAGATTTAAAATACTATACGAGTGCAATAGGTAGCCTTCTGTACTTAACTGTAAGTTGACATGATATACTTTTTACAATAAGTATGTGTGCAAGATTTCAGTCTTGTGCCAAAGAATTGCACCTAACTTTAGTAAAAAGAATCTTTAGATATGTAAAAGCAACACAAAATGTAGGAATTTGGTACCCTAGGTCAAATGAGTTTAAACTAATCGGCTACTCTGACTCAGATTATGCTGGAAGTAAACTCGATAGAAAAAATATGAGTGGCTGCTGCCAACTTCTAGGATCAAGTCTAGTTAGTTGGTGCAGTAGAAAACAACATTGTGTTACTTTGTCTACTACTAAAGTAGAATACGTAGCCATGGGTGAATGTGTAGCTCAACTTCTTTGGATGAAGCACACTCTAAAAGACTTCCAACTAAACTTTAGTAATACCAAAGTCATGATTGATAATATTAGTTTAATTAATCTAACTAAAAATCCTATATATCATTCTAGAACTAAACACATAGAAGTAAAACACCATTTTATAAGAGAACATGTAGCTAATGGAGACGTAAAACTTGAATACGTTGAATCTAAATCGAACCTAACAAATATTTTTACTAAACCATTACCTAAAGCAAAGTTTAGTTTGCTTAGACGAAAACTAGGTATGTGTGTAGTAGAGTAGGAATTATTTTTTACTTACTATTTATCATTTTCTTTTATGCTACATGGAACTAGCATAGGACTTACCTTAGAATGCATTAGCTTATAGTTTTAAGGAGCCAACACATCTCACAACACATAGTTTTAATGTTATTGTGTATTAAGCCACATAGATGAATGTGAGATGTTAGGACCTTACTCCTGATTCCAAATGTAGAATAAGTGCATCAACATGAATCATGGAGTATAATTTTTCAAGTGAATAACTCTAATCAAGACTTATTGATTATCTAATATCAAGTGGGTTAAAATAGAGTTGAACATTTTCTTAAGGACAATTTATTAGATGATTTATATTGAAAATATTATTTTACAAAAAGGACACATGCTTGGATTCATAAAAGTATTTAGTTATTTCATTTTATCATGTGAGCAAGTGAAAATGAACTTAAGAAAATTTCATAAAATTTTGTGGTTAACATTCACCTTAAAAACACACTCCTCATAAAATTCTTTTTGATATATGGTAAAGGGGGAGAAAGAGAGAAAGTTAAAAGGTTAACTTTTTTTTTTTTTTTCAAAACTCACCTAGTGTTAAGTGGGCGGTTTTGAAAAATGTTTGATTAATGCTTACTATTTACTTCCTTAACTTTGAATTGTGATGTCATAGATCAAAAAGGGAGAGATTATTGGTGTAGGGGCACTAGATAATCGAACCTAGGTTTTGATAATGGCAAAGATTCAAAGTTAAGCTATTTTGTTATCTCATATGTTATGCTAAGTGTGCAGGTAATGTATTAGACTTTGCTAAGGTCAAAGATGCCAAGAGAATCTTGGGACGAGAAACCCCGGTGCTCGACTGACTCTAGGAGAATCTGGGGAAGGAGAAACCTCGGTGGTCAACTAACCGAAAGCTAAGCGACAGGTCATAAGGATCAAAGGTAAGCAAGGTAAGAACCGTGTGTGGATAGGATAGGTCGTGTCCTCAATATGGGGACAATCATAGGTGACGATCTGACTAAGGCTTTCAGAGGAAGGACAAAGTTGATATCAGATAGTCTAGGACTGTCACACTGCATGTCATTATGCATTTCTTGTGCTAACCTTGTGTTGCAGGTGTCAGGTTGGATTATCAAGTGTAGCAGTCGGCTAGAGGTTTCAACAGTTGACTAGTGAAGTCAACTACCAATAGGATCAATTGCCACATCAAGAATAATATTTGCGGATAAAGTTTTATCTAGATTTGGATCTAAATCTAGATCTGAACATGTTAGGGTTTAGAAAAGCTATAAAAGAAGGGGTGAGGCACCCCCCCATTCATTAACAAAAATCCTCCCAAAGTGCTCCATCATTTCAAGGCTCTCTTTCACACACGATGATGTCGTAACATCAACCGAGCTTCCATCCTTTACTTTTAAGTCGGTACATTTTATTTACTTGTTTTTACTTGCTAAGAGGAGAGGTAGGATTTTTACCTCTTCCTCTACATCTTTTGTAATCAATTTTGTCTTTACCTTCAACGAGGAAGAGACTCCATTAGTGATTGACCCTCGAAAGTGATCAAGGATTGCACGAGCCTTGGATTTGTTAGTAATATATGAGAGATGTCCTAAGACAATCGCCTTATGTATGAACCATTTATATGATAAATAAAGTTTCACTATTTGAGTATACATGGTTTCATGTATTTGATTGGATCTTAAACTCATTTACTGAATGTCCGCGATACGACTCACAACATGAGAGAATTTGTGATTGGATCATAACTAGTGAGTATCTCTACATGTGTAATTGTGATGTATCGGAATTATCCCTAGTCGATGAATTGATGGATTTGGACACCATCAATTCTGTCGAGACTAGCACGAGGTATACTCCTTGGTGTATCCAAGCAGCTGATTCTCACTGGCTGGAGACATTGTGATGTCCAGAGTTAATCGTGGATGCTAGTTATGGTAACTAGTTCATTGGAGTGACTAGCCGTAAGACTTCATATGGTTATCTGCATATATAGATATGTCAATGAAGTTCTTACTGTAGCTTAAGTACGATGTTCCTTTGACTTGCGGTATTCAAGTCATCTTGATCATGAAGACTTATGCTTTGACATCTTAAGCAAGCATCTCTGAGGAGATGTGGACCCGAGATGATTGGGTATAAGTCGAAGTGATCGAAGGTGTTTGAATAGCCTATAAAGGATTCACCACTCCTTGCGAGGAGATATATACCCATGGCCTCTCGTCGGATTGTTACTAAAGTCTTTGGCCAAAGCATTACATGTTTAGAGTAAGGTACTCTTCGATACATGTGCAGTAACTAGAATCCGTAGGACGAGGAAATGATACTTGGGTTAGGTGTGACGTAGTCAGCCTAGTGGGGACTGACACTATAGACCATGTCCTGAACCAAGTGGGTATAAGATGAGTGAAGGGAATGGGGCACGATTCATTCGAGCTGCTGAAGGGTTTTAGAAATAGTTCTGGATCAACCGTTGATCTTTTCGGTTAATTGGAGATCATGATGTACTACTAGGTGCCACTCATGATCGTTCTATAATTAATGGTTAATTATAGACGACCAAAATAAACCTAGAACCTATTTGGTCACACGCACAATGAGCGTAATCCGAAGGATTTAAAACGAGCTTGAGAATGAGATTCTCAGACTGAGAGAAACTATGTTTGGTTGGACCAAACAAGAAGCGAGCATGAAATCGTTTCAGTCGTAATGGAAGTGTGGATGGGTCGTGTCTTTTGAAGACATAATGGATGAACCAAACTGGTTTGGTTCTAATCCAATGGAGGAGAATAAACCAAAGGGTTTGGTTTATTTTAAACGAATGAACCAAAGTTAGTTCGGTTCGTTTTAACTTAAAATAAACCATCATGGTTTGGTTTATTTTAACTTATATTAATGGAGCGGGTTAACGGACCTTATGGTTATGATCCAATAACCATTAAGAGAATTAGTTCTCTATAAAAGAGGGCTTAAGGGTTTGTTAAGCCCTAATCCAAAGCCCTTGACCTAAAAGCTGCCGCCCCTCCTCTCCTTGGTGATTTCGGCGCCAACACCTCCCCTTTCCGCCGCCCACCACCAAGCTCCCTTGCCGGCGTCCAGAAGGTGCTGACCTTCCCTCTTGCCGGCAACGAGCTGCTTCCGGAGGAGCTCCGGTGATCTCCCTTGGGTTCGGCAATAAGGTGAGCTCAAACCTTCCCTTTTGGCCGACCCTAATTCCTCCACCAAAGCTGTCTAGTTTTCTGGACAGCTTGTTTCCCTCTCGTTGGAGTGTCATTTGGACGACGTTTGGAGCTTCGACAGCGGTAGCCTTGCCGGGGATTCGATCTCCGGTAATCCTCATAGGTGGAGGACGAAGGATTCGTCAAACGGTTGACGAATACCTCTCCGGAGAAGCGAGTTTTGAGGACTCATTTTTGGATCCGAATTTGGATTCGGATCGTGATCTTCTCTCGATCACATCGTCTTCAACACGAGGCTAGTAACCCGTACGAAGATGAGGCTCGTGACTTAGTGAAGTCATCCCGAAGATACTCGGCGTGGATACGGATAGAGACGATTCTAGCGAGGATCGTTCCGGTTGATGCCGTTCCCGCTACACGTGATACGTAAGGTATACGTAGTTAAATTTCCTTTTATTGTAAAATTTAAATTTACGGTTATGTCTACACGTGTTGTACTATGGATGCGTGTGATGTGTGTGTTGTAATAAATGTAGATTTATTATTTTTGTTTCTTCCACTGTGCACATGTTTACGAAACATGTTCGAACACACACTCGCCGCGGTGCCGGAAACCCAACAGGACTAGCAGCCAGTAGGTTGTGAACCAAGTAAATCTTTTGTGTCTTGCTTCGTGTGTTTTTTATTTTCCATTGCACGCTTTGGTTTTAACAACGAAATGAAAAAAAAGTTTTTAGGATGCTATTCACTCCCCCCCCCTCCCCTAGCATCTTTCTCGATCCTATAGAACATAGCATCTTTCTCGATCCTATAGAACATAGCCAAAGTAGTTAAATTAGAGTTAGTAAAGAGGCTACCAAAAATCAAGTACATCAAAGACAAATTGTGTGATGCATGCCAAGAAGAAAAACAATCCAATTCATCACACAAAGCTAAAACCCTAACTAGCACTTCATTGCCATTAGAATTATTGCATCTAGACCTCTTTGATTGTCATAACACTCCTTCATTAAATGGTAATAAGTATTGCTTAGTTATAGTAGATGATTTTTCTAGGTATACTTGGGTTTATTTTATGAAACATAAGGATGATAACTTAGAAATAATCATAGGATTTAGAAAAAGGGTTGAAAATGAAAAGAATCTCAAAATCAATAGGATTCATAGTGATCATGGTGAAAAATTTGAGAATTCCAACTTTTCTAAATTTTTCTTAGAACAAGGGTGCAAGCATGAGTTGTCTTGTCATAGAACACCCCAACAAAATGAGATGGTGGAAAGAAGAAATTATGCCCTACAAGAGAAAGGAGAAATTGTGCCCTACAAGAGACGACTAAGACTATGCTTAATGCATATTCTTTACCTAGCTACTTGTAGGCGGAAGCGGTTAACACCGCTTGCTATATCCAAAACAGTGTCCTAATCCATAGGTTTTTAGGTAAAACACCCTTTGAATTATGGAATGACAAATTTTCAACAATCCATTATTTCAAGGTCTTTGGTTGCAGAGTTTATATTTTAAATACCGAAGACAACTTAGGAAAATTTAAATCTAAGGTGGATGAAGGAATCCTAGTTGGATACTCATCCACTAGTAGAGGTTATAGAGTATACAATAAGAGGACTCAAAGGGTTGAGGAATTCACTAATGTTGAATTTGATGAGTCTAGGAAATCCTCCATTGATAAGGATATCAAAGACAAAAATTAAGACATTACCCAAAGACTTCAAAATCTAAATTTAGGGGATAATGATCAAAGGAGAGGACTAGAAGGTAATGACCAAGGGGGAGGAAGAGGAGATTCCAATGATGAAAGAAGAAAGGATAACCATGATTAAATTGAATGTGATTCATCTCCTAGGACTTTAAGGATTCATCAAAATCATCCTCTAGACCAAGTAGTAAGAGAACTATCACAAGGAGTAAAGACTAGGTCCTTCTATAAAGCTCCTACTAGTCAAGTTGCCCTTATCTCTCAAATTGAGCCAAAATCAATTAATGATGCCTTGCTTGATTCGGATTGGATATTAGTAATGTAAGAAGAATTAGCAAAATTTGAGAGAAGTCAAGTATGGAAACTAGTTCCTAGATCCAATAATAGCACAATTGTTACCACAAGATGGGTCTTTAGGAACAAGTTGGATGATCAAGGTAAAATCACTAGAAACAAAGCTAGGTTAATGGCCCAAGGATTTAATCAAGTTGAAGGACTTGATTATGATGAGACTACTCTGGTAGCTAGATTAGAGTCTATTCGAATCCTATTAAGATATGTCACTCACATGGATTTCAAACTCTATCAAATGGATGTAAGATCGACATTCCTAAATGGTTTCTTTATGGAAGAAGTCTATGTGAAGCAACCACTGGGTTTGAAAATATAGACCACCAAAACCATGTGTGTAAGCTTAAAAAAGCTTTATATAGGTTAAAAAAAGCTTCCCGGGCTTGGTATGAGAGACTCTCATCATTCCTCATCTCTAAGGACTTTAGAAGAGGCCAAGTTGACCAAACCTTATTTCTAAAGTCAAAATAAAAAAACATATTTGTTGCCCAAGTGTATGTTGATGACATTATTTTTGGGTCAACATATGATGAACTTCTCCAAGACTTCATTAGGAATATAGAAAATGAATTTGAAATTAGTCTAGTAAGAGAGTTGATCTTTTTCTTAGGCCTACAAGTCAAACAAACTAGTGAGGGAACCCATGTCTATCAAACTAAATATGCCAAGAAAATTGTCAAGAAATTTGGTTTAGAAAATGCTAAGGTAGTGTCCACTCCTATGGCAACAAACACTAAGATAGACAATGATCAAGATGGAAAATTAATCAACTCAAAACTTTATAGGAGTATGGTTGGTAGCCTACTATACCTAACCACTAGTAGATCTGATATTTTATTTTCAGTAGGTATGTGTGCAAGATACTAATCTTATGCCAAAGTGTCCCACTTAATAGCAGTCAAAAGAATATTAAGATACATAAAGATCACTCTTAATCTAAGTTTATGGTACCCTAGGACTCAAACTTTTGATTTGATTGGTACACCGATTCGGATTATGCAGGTTGAAAATTGGATCGGAAGAAAACTAGTGGTAGATGTCAATTTCTTAGATCCTCCCTAGTGAGTTGGAGTAGTAGAAAACAACCTCATGTTGATCTATCCACAACCGAGGGCGAGTATGTGGCCATGGGTGGCTGTGTAGCTCAATTACTTTGGATGAGACATACTCTAGAGGATTATGAGCTACACTACTCCAAAGTTAAGATTTGTTGTGATAATGTGAGTACCATCAACTTGGCCAAAAATTCGGTACATCACTCTACGACCAAGCACATTGAAATAAAGCATCACTTCATTAAAGATCATGTGGCAAGAGGAGACATTGAACTTAATTACATTGAATCCAAGTCTAACCTTACCAACATTTTCACCAAGCCTCTTCCTGAAGCAGAATTTACATTACTTAGGAGAGAACTTGGAATGTTCTTTGTAGAGTAGTGGTATAGGCTTGCATGATCCCATAGCAAAAATCTAGGATTATACATTGATACATCTCACAAAATACCTAAGAAACCATGATTTTATATTTAGTCACCTAGACATCATGTGAGATGTTCAGAAGATGCATTTGGTTCATCATGCTTGTTATGATGCATTACCTTGAACCAAAGTAACATCTAAAGACATGAATCCTTTATTGAACCAATCATTGGGAAGACTTATGTATAATTGATGTGCACACTCAGAAGAAGATATACTATGCGTAGAAGAAGGACAAGTGGATCTCCCACTTGTAACTGACCAGAGCCATCAAACCTTGAGGGAATCAGGTTTTTATCACATTCATATGGGTTTAGTAATGATAAGAATCTACACTCTCCACAGAAGAAACACAGGTGTCATGGTGATGGTAATACTACGTGACACAAGATGGCGAGGAGATAGATCCATAATAGCAATAATGGAAATGGATCTAACCAGAGGGACTCAGATGGTGTACGTGATTCCAGATATTATGATGAATCTGGAAGACTTTGCCAACCATATTGAAAATATAATAAACTTTAAACCGTGTTTATCATGCTTTGAAAAATAGTTTTTACTTGCTAAGTATAAGTGGTACAAAGTTTTGAAAAACATTTAGAGCTTTTGCTAGTCTTCAAGCTTGTGTCAATTTTAAAAACTGAAAAAGATATATTTTTAAAATTATTTTTCCTTTATAGAAAATGAGTTTATAAATGTGTTTGCAAAATTTTGTGAAATTTTGACACTTTTGTATTTATTTGTGCTTTTCGGAGTTTTGACTAAAAACCCAAACTGCACCTTACAATAGTAACTAATCGACTGCTGTAGAAATCAATCGACTGGTCTAACTGTTTATGATTGGTTAGACTTATTAATATCATCTAACACCAATCCTAGGTAGTCTCTACCATTTACTATGTTTCAAGCCGTGAAAAATGATAATTCTTTAATGAACATGGGGGAGAAAAACACTTTACTGCAATAATTAAGGGGGAGGTTTAACTATGCCAATCTTTAAACCCAAGACTAATATGCACATACTTAATTGTTGGTGCAAAGTTAGACAATACTTTTTATCCATGTTTTCATACTTTTCTTAACATATTATTCATACATGATAGAATGTGTCTTGGATTAAGGGGGAGCCTTAAGTATATCTATACCTTAGTTCAAGGCATAACCACTTATTCATACTTATTTTATTTAAAATTTGTCTATCTCTTTTTGATGTGTGTTAAAGAGGGAGAGAGGAAAAGATTTAAGTTACAATTCAATTCATATTGCAACATACGATGTTTCATTGCATATTTAAAGACCTAACTTAAATGATTGTCAAACTTAAAAGGGGGAGATTATTGGTGCAAGAATGCCCCAAATACTATTTAATTTTAATGTTTGGATAATCATTTATAGTTAGACAATATTTGTTATATAATATGGATGATTAAGTTTCAGGTTTAAAGAAAGTCCAAGTATGAAGACTTGGCAAAGAAAGTCCAAGGGTAAAGCCTTGGCAAGAAAAGTCCAAGAATGTGGACTTGGCTGCATAAGTTCAAGCATGTAGTCTTGGCAGCATAAGTCCAAATGTATCTTGGCAAGGAATTCCAAGAATATGGACTTGGTGACATAAGTCCAAACATGTAGCCTTGGCAGCATAAGTTCTAGTGTATCTTGGCAAGGAAGTCCAAGGGTGAGGTCTTGACAGCATAAGTCTAAGTATGTAGTCTTGGCGGCATAAAGTCCAAGCGAACCTTGGCAAAGGAGGAACCCAAAGCATGACAAAATCGAATGAAGCTTTTGAAGGCAAGCACAAGGATGAAGGAGTCATGAACTCGGAGGGATCCTGGAGGTGCAAGGCTGATGGAGGAGTTTGAAGGTTTAGTATAGGCTAAGGGTTGGTTTAAAATATGAAATAGTCATACTTGAAGTGTACCAGTTGACTGGCCCTTGCACCAGTCGATTGTTCTTGAGTGTTTGGCATCGAGAACTCAGATTGACTCGAGCAGTCGACTAGGGTTATAATTCAGTGACTAGTCAAGTAGTCAACTACTGATTGTGGCTCTAGCAGTCGACTGATGTGATATACTAGTTGAATGGCCACTAGTAGTCCATTGCCATGGATGGGCAGTTGACTGGTTTAGGTGGACACGAGTACAGATACTTTCTGAGTAGACTATTTGCTTGGAGCAGTCGACTGTTGGCTTGGGAAGTTGACTGTTGGTATGAACAATTGACTGATCAAGCATCCATTGAGTGGTGATGATCGTGACTAGGCTTCGTCAGAAGCCATTGGATTCAGTTATCAATAATACCATTCAACTGTTGGTATGCAGCAATCGACTGACGTTGGGCTCAATGGGAAAAAATACCCAAGTTCTACAAGAAGGAGCTTGGGAAAGGCTAGTGTTCTCATTCTAAGCTCTCTAATCCTTCTTCTAAGCTTTCTAATGTTATTTAATCTCTTCTTCCTAGTTTACTTTCTCCATCATTGTAAAAAGAAGAGATTGTATTGTAAGAAGGCTTCTCCACCTTAGTGTTCTCATCAAAAGGAGTTTTCTGGTGAAGGCTTGAAAGGGGTGATTCACCTTAAGGATTTTCATGGAGTAGGAGCGTAATCTCCAAACCATGTTACATCTTGGAGTTAGCATTGTTATTATTGTCATTTAAGTTCTAGATTTCGATTTTGTTTTGTTTCCGCTAATATTTTGTAGAAAGAAATTGAAAAAGGCTATTCACCTCCTCTAGCCATCCAAACATATTTTTCTCTTTTCTTTCTTTCTTTCTTTCTTTTTTGATATTTATTGCAATTTCTTCTCTTTTATATGTAGATCTGCTAGGTCATGTTCTGTTCTCAATCTTCACTCTGATATAGAGAGAACTTGTTGTACAAGAAGAAATTTACAATGATTGTTAGAGGTAAAAACAACATCTATCATGCCCACCAACGACAATAGACCTCTAAAATAATATGTCACATCTAGTGCAAGAAGATGGAGGTCTAGCATCACACAACCTCTAATTGAAGCTAATTTCGAGTTGAAGTCTTCCTTGATCAATATATTTCAGTAATGTCAACATGGAGGGTAGACCAAAGATGATTCAAATCTACATCTCTAGTTATTCGTAGAAATATGTGATACTTTTAAATATAATGGAGCTTCACATATGACATCCGATTGCGACTATTCCCCTTCTCAGTCAAAGACAAGACAATAGCTTGGTTATATTCCATGCCCATTGTATGCATCACGACTTGGGAATAAATGGAGCAACACTTTCTTGACAAACTCTTCCCTCCAAACAAGACTGCACACCTCAAAAATCAAATCACAAGCTTCACTTAGAAGGATGGAAAATCATTATTTGAGGCATGAGACTGATTCAAGGGACTCCTTCAGTAGTGCCCTCATTATGGACTAGAGAAATGGTTAGTGATTCATATTTTCTATAATGTATAATCTTTTCTACTAGGGTTTCATTAGATTCAATAGTGGGAGGAGTCTTAATGAATAAGATGCTTAACGAGGCCATGACATCATCGAGAATGTGACAAACAACCACCATCAAAGATTTTTTTTCATTGCCTTTATTCATTTAGACAAATGTTTATTCTTTTCACTATTTTTTTCTTTTGTTTTCAACATTTTTTTTTACAAAATATTTTTTGACATGTAGTGCACTTCCTTATGCTCTATCGCTCAAGGTCAACTAAAAAGATAAAGCACAACTTGCCCATGCTAATCAAGAACGATTTGCCTATGTTGATCAAGCACAATTTACCTATGCTTACATTGAATTATCCTGAGCTACTCTCTCCCCCACACTTAAACTTTTATCCATCCTGGGCAAAACATTCATCATAGAACATCCAAATATCCTACATCCAAAGGAACAAAAGAGACGAATGAATGGAAGAAGGAAAAGAAATGACGTGATGAACGATAAGAATATTATTAACAAGCATGTAGTAACAAAAGAAGCAATAGATATAAGTGAAGTCACCTTCATAATAATCATACAAACTTATGGTTGTATGACCTCAAAAGAATTAAAGCAAGTTCTAGGATTATAATAGCCACAAGTGCACCACATATAAGCAATAAAAACATGCACAATCCTCACAAGGAATGTTACAAAAATCATCTCAATCTATCAACACAAAATCCATCACTAAATAGTAACTACATGCAATCAAATAATCCATTCATGATAATAAATCTCAAAACTCAACGGTCAAATTTAACTAACTTTCATGACTTCTAAGAAGATATAAAGGAATACATCAGGAATTCATCTAAAAGTATGACAAAATAAAAACTCGACTATTAAAACGTAACAACTAAAACAAAAGAAAACAAGATAAAAGAAGCATATGTATAAATAAAAAAAATGATGGAACTTCTCTGAGTGCCTAGTGGTTGAAGGTAGTTTAGTAGAAGAATCCAAGCTGGGAGTGGAGTAAAAGTCATCCCCGACAATTAAAGATGATTCAACTATAACATCCACATTGGGGGTGGAATGGACTGAATGGGGTTGAACGCCTTCTGTAGGGATCGTGACGCGTGCTAGAGGGGGGGGGGTGAATAGTATTTTTTTGATTTAGTGATTGATTCGTGCTTGTCTACAAAATTATAAGTACAACGGAATACAAATACAAATATGATTAGATGCAAAGACAAGAAATGCACATTCACAATATCATTTTTATGTGGTTTAGAACCCTAGTTCCTACTCCACGACCGAACTCTAGTGATCTACACTCACTAAAACCTCTCCTTCTCGGTATAACACCGGAGGTGGAGAAACCTTGTACAATATGAAGCTTATAATAAAGAGAAGCAACAAGAAACAAGCAAATACAATATATGAATGAAAGAATATAAAACAAAACACTTTACAAGTGCACTTTTGATTGCTTGGTCTTTGGTTGCTTTGAACGTCTTTGAAGGTCTGGAAAGCAACATTGTTTCCCCTCCAAAAGCTCCAAGAATTGGCTTTCTCTAATCTTCCCATCGAGCTCCTTTTAAGTCACTCATCGGGCTGATTTCTTCCTGGCAGTCGACTACCAAAAGTCCCCAGTCGATTGCTCACAGTATCGTTGTCTCATGAACTAATTCACATTGGATTATACCTAATGTATACCTGAGCAGTCGACTGGCCTTACCAACAGTCGACTGCCCAAGCCTCAATTGACTGCCCAATCGACTACTGGAGTTTCTATGCTCGTGTCCACTACCACCAGTCGACTGTCCATCATTAGCAGTTGACTGCCATGGACCATCGGCTAGTGCAAGCCAATAGTCGACTGCCAAAGTAGTTAGTCAACAGTCGAGCCTTAGTCTACAACACGACCAGTTGACTGGTCATAATCCCAATTGACTACTCCAAATTAACTAGGCTCCCGAGTGTTGAACACTCGAATAGTCGACTGACCCAAAATTTCAGTTGACTGGTAAACTCAAAAGTGAGGTTTAATCCAAGTATACTCCTCTCATACTTGATCGATCACCCTTAGCCTAGACCTAAGCTTTCTAGCTACCACCATTAGCCTCATGCCCTCAAAGTACATCTGAGTCTTCCATGACTCCTTCACCCTTTATGTTAGCCTTCAAGTGCTTCCATCAGCTATGTCATGCTAACCGGGTCTCCTTTGCCAAGAGGTTGCACCTCCATGACTTCTCCATTACCAAGTCTCAATGCTTGAATTTTCATCGCCAAGACTACACACTTGGACTTATATGTCCAAGACTACACCGTTGGATTTTTCTTTACTAAATATCCATATTTGGACTTTCACCGCCAAGACTATACCCTTGGAATTTCCATTTGCCAAGTATCCATACTTGGACTTCTCCATGCTAAAACCATTCTTTTGGTGCAGGGGCACCAGATAATCAAACTTAGGTTTTTGATAATGGTAAAGATTCAAAGTTAAGTTATTTTGTTATCTCATATGCTATGTGTTGGTGCAATCGGCCTAGGTCACGATTGATCAGACTCGAGTTTGACTCGAGCGATGTTTTGATGTTTGACATGGAGATTTGACATTGATGTTTGAAATTGATGTCTGATAATGTTTTGGGGGAGATTGTTGGTGCAATCGACCCGGGTCATGATTGACTAGACTCGAGTTTGACTCGAGGGGGATTTTGATGGTTGATTGGAGTTGACCATGTCATGGAAAGTCTAAGTCTTGAGTACTTGACATATAAAGTCCAAGCATGGGTCTTGGCAAGGAAAAGTCCAAGCATGGGTCTTGGCATGGAAAGTCCAACATGGGTTGACAAGGGAAAGTCTAAGCTTGAGTCTTAGCATTTGAGAAGTCCAAGGGGTTTGATATTGGCTGTGTAAAGTCCAAGCGGGAGTCTTGGTAGCATAAGTCCAATGGTTGGCGGCGTAAAGTCTAAGCGGAGTCTTGGCAGCATAAGTCCAATGTGCCTTGGCAGTGTAGACACCGTTAGTATGATATAGCCGATGGAAGCACCTGAAGGCTAACGTATAGATGAACAAGTCATGGATGACTTGGAGGGATCCGATAGACGCGAGGCTGACGGAGGTGGCTGGAAGGCTTAGGTCTAGGCTACGGGTGGTCTAGCAAGTATGGGGGCACCATACTTGGGTTAAACCTCATGTTTGAGGTGTGACAGTCAACTGGTATGAGTTAACTAGGGTTTAATGGAAGTATCGGTGATGCCGAAGGTGGGCGATCGATCGGACCGAGCGATCAGCGATCGTATGATTAGTCGACTGGTGCTTGGTATTCCAGGTACAGAATGGAGTCTAACTCGATTGCTGGGGTTAGCAGTCGAGTGAAGGCTCGATCAGTCGACTGATGGACATGATCAGTCGACTGATGTCCTATCCGTTGGATTTTTCCACTGTGGATCACACCATTGTCTTACAACAACAGTGACATCAGTCGACTGATGGTCTCGAGCATTCAATTGATCAGTGATTTCCAGCCCAAGCAGCAGCTTTAAATGGAGCTCATGGAGGAGGAAATCACAAGCGTTTCTTGAGGGGTTTTGGAGCGAATTGCTGGTGTGATTCAGGGTCTCCAAGTGCAACTCAAGCAACCAAACAAGCAAGCATCCAAAAGTGCGATTGTAAAGTTTTCTTTACATGTTTTTGTTGTATTCATTTGTATTTGTTTGTTTACTTCGTGTATTACTTTTGTAATCTGTTGTAAGAGATTTCTCTACCTCCGGATTGTTCCGAGAAGGAGTTATTATTGATTAGTGGTGTGTGGTCGCATCGCTAGAGCTCGTTCGAGCTCGATCCGTGGAGTAGGAACCATTTGGTTCCAAACCACGTTATATTGTTGTGTAGTGCTTGGAATTGTGTTGTATTTATTTTATTATTTCTATTTTCGCTACGTATAACATATTTTGTAGCAAGCACGCAATGAAATCCATCACGCAACGAATCGAGCTATTCACCCTCCCCTATAGTGGTCAACATTTCCTCTATAATTGGTATCAGAGCCCGGGGCTCTTCTATGGACTAACCGCCGGGAGCAAAGATGCTAGAGGGTGGAGATGGAGTTGGAAGAACAACTAGGTTGGGACATCAACACACTGGTGCCTTACACCCTATATGGATGAGAAGGCTTCAATTCTTGGAAGGGAAGAATTGAAGATTTTATCATGATGAGAGATTTTGAGGAGTGGTCCATCTTAATGGAAGGATTTGAATATCCAAGAGGACTAAAAGGTGGCTTCCTCAAAAAGAAGAGATGGAGTGAGGAGCAACTCCAACAATTCGAGAAAAACAAGAAGGTAATCAAATTCATTTTTGATTTAATTCCTAATGACTTCTTGTGTAGCCTAGGTGATTGCATGGATGCCAAGGAGTTTTGGAGGGAATTGGCCAAGTTTCATGAAGACCCATCACCGGCTCAAGAAAAGGAGGCCGAAGATGAATCCTCATCCTCACAAGCGAGTGAGGATTCGGAAGTTGATAGGAAGTCAACCTCCGAATCGGTGGAAGAAGAGGAAAAAGTGGAAGAAGCCTCTGCTTCAAAGATTGAGGGGGAGGAGAGACCATCCACACTAGAGCAACCTCAAGAGGAGCCATCCACCTCCGGGAGAGATGAAGAATCCACTCTGACCACCACAAATACCCTAGGTAACTCAAGCAATTTAGGTTTAAACAAAAATCATATAATTTGCTTTGAGTGTAGGGAAATCGGGCACTATAAGAGCAAGTGCTCAAAGAAAGTAAGGAAAGCTCCTCCGACACCTAAAAATCAAGAAAAGTCAAAGGATGCCGGTGTTCCCACCAAGAAGAGCAAGAAGCACGTTGTGTGCTTCAAATGCCAACAACCGGGACATTATAGGAGCCAATGTCCTAGGAAAAAGGAAGGAGCATCACAAGTAGGGGGAGCTAAGGCTAACCCTAAGGTATATTTCAATAATGCACCTTCTTTAGTTAATAGGCAAAAGCATGCTAGAAATTTCAATTCACTTGCTATTACTCATGAAAAGCATGCTAGGGACAATAAATATTTTTGTTTAGGAGCTAAGAATGTCCACTTTTCAAATAAGGAGAAATTTGGGACTAATGTCCCTAAAAATATCTTACCTAAGGACAAACCTAGATCAAACAACTCTAGACCTATCCTTCCTAGGGAGACCATTAGGAAGATAGAGGATCATCTAAGTCTTAATCCTAAATGGACTAGGCATATGCCTAGAAAGAACAATGTCCAAAGACCAAATCAAAATTCAAAAATTGGGCAATTAGAGTTTAAAAATCAAGCCTTGAGGTCAAGGCTTGAGAAACTTGAAAAGACCTTTGCAAAAATGAAAAATTCAATTAAAGTGTCAAATAGTCAAAGCTTAAGGTCTAGAAGTCAAAGTCAAAGACCTAGGAACCAAAAACCATTCAAGGGCAAGCCTAAGCCCAAAAAGACCTACCATAATGTTCCATTTGATTATGGAACTCAATCTAGGTCTAGGAAGACCAAGGTTACTAGGGAAGTCATCCCTAAGGGTAACCAAGGTGTGTGCCTAGTGGCTAGGGTTTCTAAGAAACCTAGGGAAGCCACTAAGAAGGTTATAAGGGGAGTCACCCCTAGAGTTAACCATGACAAGACCCAAATGACTAAGGCTAACAAGCCTAGATGGGTCATTAGGAAGGTATCTAGGGAGGTCATCCCTAAGGAATACCTAGTAAATTCTAGGAGCTCAAATAGGTTTTGGATTCCTACGAGCGTGATTGATTCACGCTAGATGGGTTTAGGGTGTGCCAACTTTAAATGGAAGGGTAGTTAACCTAACCATAGTAAATGTGTCACTTTAGGTAATTTTCAAGGTTATGGATACCTTGGAAATAGATTTGATATTATGATCCTAAAAGATTTTAGGATGTGCCAATACATTTTTGGAATTATGAAAAATCAATTAAATTGACACAATTTAGGTCTAGAGGTCATTGTGTGCCATTTTGGATTTTTGGCACACTTGGGAGAAAAGTAGCAATATGAAAAAATACAATTAATAATAACGAATGACAATTAATACTAAAATTTAGGTATTGTTATACCTATACATTTTATATGCCATGCCTTGTTTGCCATATAACATGCCATGACATCATATTTATTTTTATCATTTAATATGTCATGATCATGTTTAGGATTAAGGTTTAATGTCATGTGTTTTTAGATTATATCATATGTCATGACATCATGATCATTGGCCATGCTTAATTATTGCTATCATTTATGCCATGATCATTCATGCATTTAAGTTAATGAAAATTGATTTAAGGATAATGACATGACTTGAAGTCCCATTTATAAGGGAATCAAGTAGTGTTGCCTTAGAAAATGCATGAGACTTTAGTTTAAAATGAACCAAAACTCACATCTCACATTAAATTGACATGTATGTGTATTTATACACCCTAGATACATGTGATATGCTAGAATATGAGTTAAGTTCAAGGTGCATAGTTTTTGCATCTAGATGAACTAAAACTCATCTTTAACTAAAGGTGGATCATTGGGAAAGCTTGTGTACAAGTCATGTACATTGAGCCCAAGGAATATGATCCAAAATAAAGTTTTAAAACATTTTAAAATCCTTTTAGAAAACTTTGGTGAAGTCTATCTTTTGATAGCAATCACCATTGTTGAAATTGATACAAAGTGAGCTAAAACATTGAAGTTTTTCTTCATTTTTGAATTTTGTATCAATTTTGATATTTTATGGGTAAAATATTTTTTTATCATTTTTCACCCATTGTATTAGTCATAAGTATTATACGTATGAATTTTCATGATTTTTTGATATACGTATAATTATTTATGAATTTTTAAAATCCATTTCTGATAACTAAAAATTAGATTTTTCAGTTATCAGTCAATTGCCCTTGGTGGAAGTCGACTGATGTGCAAGGCAGTCGATTGATTTCTGAAGGACTCAACTGCCAAGCTGATTTCGAGAAAAATAAGATTGTTTAGCCCATTTTCAGCCATGGTAAAGTTTCCTAACCACTCCTAACCCTAGGATATTATTTAGGAAGCATTATGAAGGGTGAAAATCCATTGGATGTGGATTAGGAGAGGTGTTAGGGTGATGTATCAAATTTAAGGTATGGGAGAGTTCATGTTTGAACTTTGAACCTTATTTTTGATGGTTTAGAGTTCCTATTGGCTTAGGAACTTCCCAAGGACATTGTTGGTGCAATGGTCAAGGGGGAGCAAGCCTTTAGAGGGAGGTATCCATCATGGGATGATGGATGATATTTTTTCCTCATGAAGGGGAGAAATGGAATTTTGAGATACCCAATTTGGAAATTGGGAGAGTGTATAAGATTGCCTCTCTTGAGTGATATGAGACTTATCACTAGGAAGATGGTAGACATCTTAGGTATTTCTGGACTAAGGAGGAGATTGTAAGATCTCATTGGATATGAGACATTGACCTCCTTGGAGAGTAAACCTTTTTGATGTTAGTCAAAAAGGGGGAGAATGTTTTGGGGGAGAATGTTATGGAGAATATTATCAATTGATGTTATCAATTGTCAATTTGGAGAATTGGGGAGAAAGTGAAATTACCAATTTGGGATAATTGGTAAGGGAATTTGAGTTAGTGTTCTAACTCAAAGGTATGTATTTTTGTCAAACATCAAAAAGGGAGAAATTGTTAGTGCAATCGACCCAGGTCACGATTGAACAAACTCGAGTTTGACTCGAGCGATGTTTTGATGTTTGACATGGAGATTTGACATTGATGTTTGACATTAATGGCTGATAATATTTTGAGGAGATTGTTGGTGCAATTGACCCGGGTCATGATTGACCGGACTCGAGTTTGACTCGAGGGGGATTTTGATGGTTCACTGGAGTTGACCATGTCATGGAAAGTCCAAGTCTTGAGTACTTAGCATGTAAAGTCCAAGCATGGGTCTTGGCAAGGAAAAGTCCAAGCATGGGTCTTGGCATGGAAAGTCCAACATGGGTTGGCAAGGGAAAGTCCAAACTTGAGTCTTGGCATTTGAGAAGTCTAAGGGGTTTGATATTGGCGACATAAAGTCCAAGCGGGAGTCTTGGCAGCATAAGTCTAATGGTTGGCGGCGTAAAGTCCATGCGGAGTCTTGCCAGCGTAAGTCCAATATGCCTTGGCGGTGTAGACACCGTTAGCATGGCATAGCCGATGGAAGCACCTGAAGGCTAGCATATGGATGAACAAGTCATGGATGACTTGGAGGGATCCGATAGGTGCGAGGCTGACGAAGGTGGCTAGAAGGCTTAGGTCTAGGCTACGGGTGGTCTAGCAAGTATGGGGGCACCATACTTGGGTTAAACCTCATGTTTAAGGTTAAAATCTCATGTTTGAGGTGTTCCAGTCGACTGGTGCCATATGATGTGATCGTATGATCAACTAGGGTTTGTTGTGGAAGTGTCCCAACGATTGCACGAGTGGGAAGTTGATCACTAGGCCGACAATGATCGATCGTATGATCGATCGGTGCTCATTTCGTGCAGAATGGAGTCTGACTCAACTATTGGGGTTAGCAGTCGAGTGAAGGCTCGATCAGTCGATTGATGGACATGATTAGTCAACTGATGTCCTATCCTTTGGATTTTTTTAGCGTGGATCACACCGTTGTCTCACAGCAACAGTGGCATCAGTTGACTGATGGTCTCGAGCAATCGACTGATCGACGATTTTTAGCCCAGGTAGTAGCTTTAAATGGAGCTCGTGGAGGAGGAAATCACAAGCATTTCTTGAGGGGTTTTGGAGCGAATTGCTGGTGTGATTCAGGGTCCTCAAGTGCAACTCAAGCAACCAAACAAGCAAGCATCCAAAAGCGCGTTTGTAAATTTTTCTTTACGTGTTTTTGTTGTATTCATTTGTATTTACTTGTTTACTTCATGTATTACTTTTATAATCTATTGTAAGAGGTTTCTCCACCTCTGGATTGTTCCGAGAAGGAGTTATTATTGATTAGTGGTGTGTGGTCGCATACCCCAACTTAACTCTTCTTATACCGAAGCAAAATGAAGGTTTACCTAACTTAAACCTTCACTTCTCTCTCTTTGACATACATCAAAAAGCCTACCAAGGGATTCCAATGTCTCATCTCCTAATGAGATCCCTCATTCTCCCCCTTGGTCCAAAATCATCTTGGATGCCTTCACTCTTCTTAGTGATACATCTCTTATCACTAAATGAGAGGCAATCCACAATAAAGGTTTACCTAACCCTCATTTCTCCTCCTTTGTAATCAAAATTTATCCATCATACAAAGATGGATGACCTTCCCCTAAATGCTTACTCCCCCTTGACCATTGCACCAACAATGTCCTTGGAGAGTTCCTAAGCCTATAGGAAATCTAAACAATAAAAAATAAAGATAAAAGTTCAAACTTGAACTTTAACCTTTCTTAAAAATCAATACTTCACCCTAAACAACTCTCCTAATCATTTTCAATGATTATTTCAACCTTCCAATGCTTTCCAAATCATATCCTAGGGTTAAGAGACGTTAGGGTACCTAGGGGTGCTGATAATTAGCTAAACAAATCTTGTTTAGCTAATATTAGATATGATAATCGACTAAAATCAGAAATCAGTTACCTGCACCACCATCAGGTGACTGTCATCCTTAGCAGTCGACTGATTTCTGCAAAATACAGAAAATGGTAGGGAAATCAACCCAAGTATGATCATGATTTTGATGTGTATGTCAAAGAGTTTAAGTTAGGATGTTTATGCTTTTGATTTGTGTGTTTTAGTTGTGTAAGACTTGGTGAATCACACATAAGTAGCTTGATACGGTCAAGCATTGGCAAGTTCACTTATCTCATGGCTTGGGTCCTTGAGTTGGTGAAGGGGAGTGTGGAATGTGTTGGGTTTCCGGCACCGCGGCGTGTGTGTGTTCGATCATGTTTCATAAACATGAGCACAACAGAAGCAATTAAAAATAATAAATCTATATTTATTACAACACACACAACACACGCATGCATATTACAACAAGTGTAGACATAACCGTAAATTAAAATTTACAATAAAAGAAAATTATCTACGTTATACCTTTCGTATGACGTGTAGCGGGAACGATATCAACCAGAACGATCCTCGTAAGAATCGTCTCTATCCGTATCCACGCCGAGCTCCTCGGGATGACTTTGCTAAGCCACGAGCTTCGTCTTTGTACGGGTTACTAGCCTCGTGTTGAAGACAACGTGATCGAGAGATGATCACGATCCGAATCCAAATTCGGATCCAAAACCGAGTCCTCAAAACTCGATTCTCCGGAGAGGTATTCGTCAACCGTTTGACGAATCCTTCGTCCCCCACCTCAGAGGATTACCGGAGATCAAATCCCCGGTAAGTTAGCCACTGTCGGAGCACTAACCGTCGTCCAAACGACGCTCCGACGAGAGGAGGAGAAGCTGTCCAGAAAACTGGACAGCTTGGTGGAGGATATAGGCGCCGGCCAACCAAGGAAAGAAAAGGCTCACCTTGATGCCAAACCTATAGGAGATCACCGGAGGGTCGCCGGAGCATCGCCGGCTGAAGCTTGGATGCCGGCGGCAAGGAGGTGGCAGCAGCTCCATGAAGTTGGCGGCAACACCATGTTGGGCGGCAACAACAAAAGGAGGCTAGGGTTGGGCGGCCAAAACTTCATTAGCTTTAGGGTTAGGGTTTAAGCCCTATTTTATAGAGAACTAATTCTCTTAATGGTTAATGGATCATATCCATAAAGCTCGTTAACCCGCTCCATTAAGATAAGTTAAAATAAACCAAACCATGATGGTTTATTTTAAGTTAAAACGAACCGAACCAACTTTTGGTTCATTCGTTTAAAATAAACCAAACCCTTTGGTTTATTCTCATCCATTGGATTAGAACCAAACCATTTTGGTCCATCCATTATGTCTTCATAAGACATGGCCCATCCACGCTTCCATTGCGACTGAAATAATTTCATGCTCGCTTTATGTTTGGTCCAACCAAACATAGTTTCTCTCGGTCTGAGAATCCCATTCTCAAGCTCGTTTTAAATCCTTTGGATTACACTCGTTGTGCGTGTGACCAAATAGGTTCTAGGTTTATGTTGGCCGTCTATAATTAACCATTAATTATAGAACGATCATGAGTGGCACCTAGTAGTACATCATGATCCCCAATTAACCGAAAAGATCAACGGTTGATCCAGAACTATTTACGAAACCCTTGATGGCTCGAATGAATCGTGCCCCATTCCCTTCACTCATCTTATACCCACTTGGTTCAGGACATGGTCTATAGTGTCGATCCCCACTAGTGACTCGTCACACCTAGCCCAAGTATCATTTCCTCGTCCTACAGTTCTAGTTACTCACATGTATCGAAGAGTACCTTACTCTAAACATGTAATGCTTTGGCGAATACTTTAGTAACAATCCGACGAGAGGCCATGGGTATACATCTCCTCGCAAGGAGTGGTGAATCCTTTATAGGCTATTCAAACACCTTCGATCACTTCGACTTATACCCAATCATCCCGGGTCCACATCTCCTCAGAGATGTTTGCTCAAGATGTCAAAGCATAAGTCTCTATGATCAAGATGACTTGAATACCGCAAGTCAAAGGAACATCGCACTTAAGCTACAGTAAGAACTTCATTGACATATCTATATATGCAGAGAACCATATGAAGTCTTACGGCTGGTCACTCGATGAACTAGTTACCATAACTAGCATCCACGATTAACTCGGACATCACAATGTCTCGGCCCGGTGAGAATCGGTGCTTGGATACACCAAGGGTATACCTCGTGCTAGTCTCGACAGAATTGATGGTGTCCAAATCCATCAATTCATCGACTAGGGATAATTCTGATACATCACAATTACACATGTAGAGATACTCACTAGTTGTGATCCAATCACAAATTCTCTCATGATGTGAATCGTATCGTGGACATTCAGTAAATGAGTTTAAGATCCAATCAAATACATAAAACATGTATACTCAAATAGTGAATCTTCATTTATCATATAAATGGTTCATACATAAGGCGATTGCCTTAGGACATCTCTCATATATTACTAACAGACTCCCACTTGGCCTAATGGCAATCGCTACGGTATCCAATACCATAAGCTCGAACATGACTCTCAAATTTATTTTGAGGTAATGCCTTAGTCAAGGGATCCGCTAAGTTCCTTTCAGTGGGAATTTTCTCGATTTGTATTTCGTTCCTACTGATGATCTCTCTGATAAGATGATAGCGGCGAAGCACATGTTTGGATCATTGATGAGACCACATCAAGTTCATAGATGAACTACTTGATCCAAACCGCTTCCTTTGCTGCTTCCAAAGCTGCAACGTATTCTGCCTTAGTGGCAGAATCCGCTATAGTGTCAAGCTTGAAACCTTTCCAACTTATTGCGCCTCCATTCTAGGTGAATACATACCCAGACTAAGACATGGAATCATCCTTATGCATCCGTATACCCGCGTATCACCATGTCCCCTTCTCCATATATTAGGAACACATCCTTAGTTCTTCTCAAGTACTTAAGGATCGTCTTAACAGTCACCCAATGATCCATTCCTGGATCAGACTGGTATCTGCTCGTGACACTCAGAGCATACGATACATCGGGCCTCGTACATAACATAGCATACATGATAGATCCTATTGCGGATGCATAGGGAATCTTACTCATGCAAATCCTCTCGTCTTAAACGTGCGCGGACACATAGACTTGAAAGGTGTACCCCATGCACGATGGGTAGGAAACCTTTCTTGGATTCCGACATGCTAAACCTCTTTGCTTTTCGGTCTATATATGTAGGCTGCGAAAGACCAAGCAACCGTTTGATCTATCTCTATAGATCTTAATCCGAGGATGTAGGTTGCTTCTCCCGAGTCTTTCATGGAGAATGTCTTGGATAACCAAACCTTCACTGTAAGATTGAAACATCGTTTCCTATAAGTAGTATGTCATCGACATACAATACTAGGAATCTGTGCCTCCCACTAACCTTCTTGTACACACAAGGTTAAATGCGGATTTTGTGAGAAATCAAACTTTTTGATTGTCTCATCAAAGCGGATATTCGACTCTGGATGCTTGCTTGCAATTCATAAATGGATCGTCAATTTGCATACCTTGGTTTTATCAACCGATGTGAAACCCTCGGTGTATCATATACACGTCCTCGGCGAGTTTCCATTAAGGAAAGCTGTTTTCACATCCATCTGTCATATCTTATAATCATAATGAGCCGCTATGGCCAGGAGCATCCGAATGGATTTAAGCATAGCTACAGGCGAATAGGTTTCGTCATAATCAACACCTTGTTTTTGACGATATCCTTTCGCCACCAATCTAGACTTATAGGTAATCACATTACCATCCATGTCGGTTTTCTTCTTGAAAACCCACTTGCACCCTATAGGCTTTATCCCTTCAGGTGGGTCAACCAAGTTCCAAACTTGGTTTTCATACATGGAATCCATTTTTGACTTCATGGCACCAAGCCACTTATCCCTTTCTGAACTTGTCAGCACTTCTTCATAACTGGTAGGCTCCTCATCATCAATGAGTAACACGTCGTTCGATTCACTTACGAGAAATCCATATCTCTCAGGAATATTGCGTGTTCTACCAGATCTACGAAGATGTGGTGTTACAATAGGTCCAGCCGATTGCTCCTCACTATGAGTTGTCGGCTGTTGTGCTTCACCAGGTATCTCATCAATGTCTATTTGAGTCTCTCGAGCCTCCTCAAGCTCGACGACACTCCCACTGTTTTCTTGCAAGAGAAACTCTTTCTCTAGAAACACAGCATGCCTTGAAACAAACACCTTTTGTTCACGGATGATAGAATTAGTAACCCCTTGTTTCCTTAGGGTATCAATAAATAGACATTTATCGGACTTAGCATCCAATTTATACGTCTGATCAGCTTCACATAAGCGAGACAACCCCATATCTTCAAGTAAGATACATGGGGTTTCTTACTATTCCATATCTCATATGGAGTAGTTGAGACTACCTTAGTAGGCATTACATTTAACAAAGTAAGCATTATGCAGTGCATAGCCCCAAAGGACTTGGGAAGAGTTGCATGATTCATCATTGACTGACCATGTCCAACAAGGTCGATTCGCCTCTCGGATACACCATTATCTTTGTGGTGTATAGGCGGAAGTCCATTGAGACAATATGCCATTGTCTCTTAGATAATCAAGAAACTCTTGACTTAAGTATTCACCACCTCGTCCGTCGAAGTATTTTAATACTCTTGTCATGTTGTTTCTCTACTTCATTTCTGAATTCTTTGAACCTTTCAAAGGCTTCAGACTTGTGTTTCATCAGAACACATACCCAAACCGTGAGTGATCATCGGTGAAGGTAATGAAGTAGCTATAGCCTCCTAAAGCTTGAGTTGACATAGGTCCACATACATCAGTATGTATTAGACCTAAGTAACTCTCCCACTCGTTCACCTTTTCGGTAAAAGGTAATTTTAGTCATCTTGCCTTTTAAGCATGATTCATGTATCGTATGAATCCAATTCAAGCGATTCGAATTCCACATCGGTGTAATTCGGACATGCGTTTCTTGCTTATATGGCCAAACGACAATGCCACATATAAGTCTATTTGATTATCCTTTCGAGCAGCAGCGTGTTGCTCGCCCGATATTGAAAATGTCCTTTGGATCGTCCAGCGTATAAACACCATTGCTTAAAGTTCCGGTCCATAAAGAACTCCATTCAAAGTTATGTAACAACAATTGTTACTAAAAGTCAAATGACCCATTTCTATTTAAAAATAGAAATGATGTTCTTTATCAGCGAAGGAACATAAAAGCAATTGTCGAGTTCTAAGACAAGTCCTAGGAGTTCAACAAATGCGTTCGATGGCGAGTGCACGGCAACCTTTGCTCCATTCCCAACACGTAAATTTGACTCTCCTTGTGAGTCTTCTTCTATTCCTTAGCCCATGTATGTCATTACATATATGTGAGCCACACCCAGTATCAAATACCCAAGTGTCTGAGGAAATAGAATGACAATCAATAAAGAAGATTTCTGAAAAAGATGGGGCATCCGATGCCTTATCCTTCTTCATGGACTCAAGATAAATCTTGCACTTTCTTCGCAAATGGCTCTCCTTGCCATAATGATGGCAAGTTTCCTTTTGTGCTAGTTCTACCTTCTTAGCCCTTCTCTTCTTTCCCTTCTGCTGTTCCTTTGACTTCCTCTTAGAACCTTTCTTCGAGGAATCAACAAACAGCACCGTCCCCTGCTCATGCTTCTCAGAAGACTCCACAGTCTTAAGCAGTATCACAGATGAACCTCCTAGCATCTCAGAGGTGAAGAGGAGCTTTGAGACTTCAAACCTTTCGAATCTCACTTGCTCATCAACCAACTCACAAAGATGAAGGACTACGATATGAGCATCCATATGCTCATGCTGCTTTCGTAGCTTGGGTTCCATCGTGGCTAGCATGATGCAACTCACCATTTCAGAATCATTCACATGTTTCTGATAGGCCAACAATTGGTCCAGAGTTGCATCGTCACTAGGACGGGCGGGAAGAGGCGCTTCGAGGATATTTACAAGCTTTTCACCTTGAGAACAATTCTCAAGTTTCTAAGCCAGTCCAAGAAGTTCGGCCCAGTCAATTTATTTGAATCCAAAATGGAACGCAAATTCAAACACATCATGATCAATATATTAACTTAGAAATACAAAACGAGCATATATGGGAAAGATGATTTTAAAAATGCATCAATATACATTTATAAATCCCATTCATTTTTCGAATTTCAAAAACCCCAAAATCACTTCGGGAGATCGTAGGTCCATCTCCGAATGGGCTGATATCCATCATAGTTATGAACAACCTTGGAAGAGTCAACAAGCCATTCATAACTCGATGGTAGGTATCAACTATCGATTGCATATCACGTATATGCAACTATCACAATGTGCTATCAACTAATTGAATGTTCACACATACATGGGTTGTTAACACATTAACAAGTATGCATCATATGCATAGCACCCAACTTCACCTCCCTTTACATCGACCTTGGAGAGAGTCCAACAAGCCGATGCTCCAGGTTAAAGCCAACCCATTAATCAAGACATAGTTTTAATATGGTTAGAGCGCATTCAACCAATTAGCCCGGCTTGGAGAGAGTCCAACAACCAAAGCTAACGATTGACCTGACTCTTACCATATTAGTATTAAACTATTCCATGGTTTGAACATATTGAGTTGGCGGGCTTGGAGAGAGTCAACAACCCAAACAAGAAAGCAGAACTCGGTTCTAACCATATTAATGGAAGGTGTAGGCTTTAATATTGATTAAGGGTTTTATGTCTCATCCTCTTTGCATGCAAATAACTATTATCTACATGGCATGGCATACATGACATACATCTACATGTCACGACACGCGTGGCATAATGTTATGCATCTAATGCAATTACATGGCATACAATTATGTCATGTATATAATTTCCTTATATGTCATAACTATTTATGGAAATAAAATATGTTTAAGATTTGATTCTCCAAATCAAATCATAATTAAATTAGGAAACAAATTTCCAAATCTAATCACATATTTTATTCATGGAATTATTTGATTAAGGAAAATCTATTTAGGAAACAAATTTCCTAAATCATTAAAACTACTTATGGAGATAAAATATTTTAAGATTTGATTTCCCAAATCAAATCATGATTAAATTAGGAAACAAATTTCCAGAATCTAATCAAATATTTTATTTATGAAAAATATCAATTTCCATAAATACTTCCAACTTTCCAAAAGTGGAAGATTTCCATAAATACTTCTAGACTTTCCAAAATTGAAAAATTTCCATAAATACTTCTAAATTTCCAAAATTTAGAAAATTTCCAGAAATACATTATGACTATCACAAAACCATTTTTACGATTATGTCGAAACACAACCTGGGCTCTGATACCACTGTTGGGTTTCCGGCACCGCGGCGTGTGTGTTCGATCATGTTTCGTAAACATGAGCACAGCGGAAGAAATAAAAATAATAAATCTACATTTATTACAACACACACAACACACGCATGCATATTACAACAAGTGTAGTCATAACCGTAAATTTAAATTTGCAATAAAAGAAAATTATCTACGTTATACCTTTCGTATGACGTGTAGCGGGAACGACATCAACCGGAACGATCCTCGTAAGAATCGTCTCTATCCGTATCCACGCCGAGCTCCTCGGGATGACTTCGCTAAGCCACGAGCTTCGTCTTTGTACGGGTTACTAGCCTCGTGTTGAAGACAACGTGATCGAGAGATGATCACGATTCTCCGGAGAATCCAAATTCGGATCCAAAACCGAGTCCTCAAAACTCGATTCTCCGGAGAGGTATTCGTCAACCGTTTGACGAATCCTTCGTCCCCCACCTCAGAGGATTACCGGAGATCAAATCCCCGGTAAGTTAGCTGCTGTCGGAGCACTAACCGTCGTCCAAACGACGCTCCGAGGAGAGGAGGAGAAGCTGTCCAGAAAACTGGACAGCTTGGTGGAGGATATAGGCGCCGGCCAACCAAGGAAAGAAAAGGTTCACCTTGATGCCAAACCTATAGGAGATCACCGGAGGGTCGCCGGAGCATCGCCGGCTGAAGCTTGGATGCCGGCGGCAAGGAGGTGGCAGCAGCTCCATGAAGTTGGCGGCAACACCATGTTGGGCGGCAACAACAAAAGGAGGCTAGGGTTGGGCGGCCAAAACTTCATTAGCTTTAGGGTTAGGGTTTAAGCCCTATTTTATAGAGAACTAATTCTCTTAATGGTTAATGGATCATATCCATAAAGCCCGTTAACCCGCTCCATTAAGATAAGTTAAAATAAACCAAACCATGATGGTTTATTTTAAGTTAAAAGCGAACCGAACCAACTTTTGGTTCATTCGTTTAAAATAAACCAAACCCTTTGGTTTATTCTCATCCATTGGATTAGAACCAAACCATTTTGGTCCATCCATTATGTCTTCATAAGACACGGCCCATCCACGCTTCCATTGCGACTGAAACAATTTCATGCTCGCTTTATGTTTAGTCCAACCAAACATAGTTTCTCTCGGTCTGAGAATCCCATTCTCAAGCTCGTTTTAAATCCTTTGGATTACACTCGTTGTGCGTGTGACCAAATAGGTTCTCGGTTTATGTTGGTCGTCTATAATTAACCATTAATTATAGAACGATCATGAGTGGCACCTAGTAGTACATCATGATCCCCAATTAGCAAAAAGATCAACAGTTGATCGAACTATTTACGAAACCCTTGATGGCTCGAATGAATCGTGCCCCATTCCCTTCACTCATCTTATACCCACTTGGTTCAGGACATGGTCTATTGTGTCAGTCCCCACTAGGCTGACTACGTCACACCTAGCCCAAGTATCATTTCCTCGTCCTACGGATTCTAGTTACTCCACATCTATCGAAGAGTACCTTACTCTAAACATGTAATGCTTTGGCCAAAGACTTTAGTAACAATCCGACGAGAGGCCATGGGTATACATCTCCTCGCAAGGAGTGGTGAATCCTTTATAGACTATTCAAACACCTTCGATCACTTCGACTTATACCCAATCATCCCGGGTCCACATCTCCTTAGAGATGTTTGCTTAAGATGTCAAAGCATAAGTCTCCATAATCAAGATGACTTGAATACCGCAAGTCAAAGGAACATCGCACTTAAGCCACAGTAAGAACTTCATTGACATATCTATATATGCAGAGAACCATATGAAGTCTTACGGCTGGTCACTCCAATGAACTAGTTACCATAACTAGCATCCACGATTAACTCGGACATCACAATGTCTCCGGCCCGGTGAGAATCGGTGCTTGGATACACCAAGGGTATACCTCGTGCTAGTCTCGGCGAATTGATGGTGTCCAAATCCATCAATTCATCGACTAGGATAATTCGATACATCACAATTACACATGTAGAGATACTCACTAGTTGTGATCAATCATAAATTCTCTCATCTTTGTGAATCGTATCGTGGACATTGATAAATGAGTTTAAGATCCAATCAAATACATAAAACATGTATACTCAAATAGTGAATCTTCATTTATCATATAAATGGTTCATACATAAGGCGATTGCCTTAGGACATCTCTCATATATTACTAACAGAATGCATCCGAGGGACCGCCGAACAAGGAGCAATGGAGTTAAGCCAAAAGAAGAAGATTTCATGGCAAGACGTGAAGGATGGCACGGGGAGAAGCCGTGAGCTTAGTGCTTCTGAGGGACGCAGGCCGAAGGAAGAGATCTTCGATAGAATACTCTATAAGAAGTTGAGAGTTGAGTGATTGTAAACTGGGTTGGGTAGTTCAATTAGGTGAACTTGGCCAAATGACTAAGATCAAGTGTCGGATGCTCAAACTGTTGGGATGTATACTGAAAAGTCTATCTTTTGTATGAACATCTTTATTTTGAAATAAGAATCACATGATCATTGTTTGCATATTTATGGTGATGCATATTGTCTAATACATTACATTATAGATAACATGGTGTGTGGTGTCACATGGGAGATCATGTTATCGGCTCCTTGTAAAGTATAAGTATAGGCTCACAACCGAGATGGCTTTGGACAAACCATTGGTATGGTTGAAGTGTGATTTGGTATTGGTTTGTCTTGACCATAGAATCACACTAGTACACTTTGTGTGTATTGAGAAGGACCGACTTAGAGGTGATTCGATTTATTGCTGACTACATAATCGAATCGGACCTCAGATATTATATTGTACATACTCTTAATCCCGATATAATAACAGGCACATATACTTAGTATTCATTTCTTTGATTTACCAATGAGCGAGATTTATAGATTAAATCGATAGGCTCAGTAAGTTGGGAAATGATATTATTTATATGGTGTATCATTGATTATAGGAGGAAACCGTGTCCTATATATTAGGATGATGATGTCCCCTTAAGGAGCTCATAAGGTTCATCATGTAAACCTTGCAGGTGGACTTGGTCTGACATGATGAAAAGGTTGAGTGATACTACTCATGGAGTTAGATGTTGATTAATTAATGGTCAGTAAATTAATTAATCGACGGACATTCGAGATCTTAAACACGGGGAGAAAAATGTACAAATAATATATGGAGCCCATATTAACTTATGGGGGTTGGTGAGGTAGATCAATGATAATCCTTTAGTGGATTGGATTATCATTAATGGATCGGACTTTATGTGGGCTTGATACATTGGGTGGCCAAGATCCAACTCCTCCTCATGGTCCCTATTGTAGCCTATTAATACCTCATGAAGCCTAGATCCAATGGTTGAAAACAAAACTCTAGATCCAAAGGTAGAGATCAAATCTCTAGATCCGACGGTTGAGATTAAATCTCTAGATCCGACGGTTGAGATTAAATCCGTAGAACCAATGGTGGTGATTAAAACAAGGCATATCCCTAACTCTATAAAATGAGAGCATGGGGTGGGCGGCAAGATGAATTCCAATAGAGATAGGATTAGGGTTAGTGGGCGGCAAGATTGGGTGATTAGGGTTTGGGGTGTTGGTGGCACCAAATAAGGAAAGTTCTTCCTTTTCTTCTTCTTCCTCCTTGGTGGCCGGCGGCCAAACCAGCCCTTCCCTCCCTTGGCCGGCGTCCAAACTCCTTCATCCACTTCTCCTTGGCCGGTGGAAACAAGACTTAGGGTCTTCCCTTGGAGTCTTGGCCGGTTTCCATCTTATTCATCTTCTCCTTCTTGGCCGGCGACAAGCACCAAGCTTGGAGCTTGGTGGTTGGTTGAAAGAAGGAGAAGTGCCTTGTTTCTTATTCTTCCTCTTGTTCGGAGCGAGCAAGGAAGGAAGATTGGTGATGTAGGAGCTTCGACTTTTGGTAGATTGTCGCCCACACGACGTCCAAAAGGAGGGAGGACATACGATAGAAGATCGAGAGGTATAATACTTGTTTATTTTCTTATGTAACATGTTTATAATTGTTTTTCAATTATATATGCATGATATATTCTATTTTGTGGCTAATATAACTTGGACCCCGAACATAAACACAAAAGTCGGTGATCCATACATCGTCTATTCCTCAGCTATTCGTAGAATAGAGGTTGGTGGCTTGAACAACAAGTTTGTTCAAGTGACTACTCTAATCGAATAACACGATGATGAAACGGTTGCTTGGGTGATCCCTTTTGTCTAGGATTAAATTTTTTTAATTCGGGGACGTCGATGGGATCGCCATGAACAAGCGACCGAGTTGAAGTGGGAAGCGAAGTTTTCTACCTTCACAAACACCTTTGTATGAGGTTTTACCTAACACCGGTTGACTGATATCGTTATCAGTCCACTGGTCCAAGTCGATTGGTCAAGAAATTGGCTGAAGTCGGCTAAGTTCTATGGCCAAAATAGTCAACTACTAGGGTTTGATAGTCGACTGATCCATAATCAATCGGCTTTCAAACCCTGACAGTCGACTGTTATAAGTGGACACGGGCATAAAAGCTTTCATTGTCGGCTGAGTGCATAGAGAAATCAATTGATGACTTGATCAGTCGACTGATGGTGTGATCAGTTGGTGATCGAGTTCATGAGTTGTGATGACGCGGATCGTCAGTCGAAGCCATTGGATTGATCGACTGATGCTTGATTGGTATTTGTAAGCCCAATGGGAAAATCAACCTTCTCTCTATAAAAGGAGGCCTTGGGAAGCTTGAGAAGGCTAGTGCTCTCATTCCAAACCTTATTCTCAAGTTCTCCAAGTTTTCTAAGTGTTTTTACTCTACTCTTCTCTAATCTTACTTCTATTATCTTGTGAGAAGAAGAGTTTATTGTAAGAAGGTTCTTCTCCACCTTGTGTTTATCTAAAGGAGAAAATAGTGAAGGGTTGAAAGAGTGATCAACCTAAAGGATTATCGTGGACTAACAACAAGAGGTCGTGAACCACGTTAAAGGCTTGTGTTAGCATTGTCTTATTTACTTTTGTTTAGCCTTCATTTTATTTGTGCTTTAGCTAACAACTCTTGTATAAAAACAAAGAAAGACTATTCATCCTCCCTTCTAGCTGGAGCATCGATTCTAATAGAAAATAGTTTTCAGAAATCAAATTTTGAAGAATCATAAGTAAATATACGTTATTCAAAAAATCTTGAAAATTCATACATATATTATCTATGTCAAGTACAATGGGGAAAAATAATTTTAAATTAAAATATCAATTATTTTAAGAGATTGATACAAAGTTCAAAAACATTAAAAACTTTCAATGTTTTGCCTAACTTTTTACCAATATGATCAATGGTGATTACTATCAAAAGATAGACTTCACCAAGGTTTTCTAAAATGATTTTATAATCTTATATTGAATCATGGTCAATAGGCTCAATGCACATAACTTGTACATTAACTTTCCTCATGATTCATCATTATCATTCAATGAGTTCTAAGTTCATTTTGATGTACCATTTAAGTATTTTGAACTTAACTCATTATCCTAACATCTCACATGTATCTAGAGTGTATGAAAACACACACAAGTCATTCTTATAGTTCTTGTGAGATGTGAGTTTTGTTCTTCCCTAAATCTAAGGGTTCATGCATATATCTAGGCATAATCGATTTGATTCCATTATCTTGGGACTTCAAATCAATGTCATTGTCCTTAAGTTCAAATTAATTATCCTAAATGCATGAATATGATCATGGAATAAATGATTGCATAAATTAAGCATATTTGTCAATGATACATGATTTCATAGCATGATATAAAATTGAACCTAAACATTATCATGACATTTTATATGATCAAATGAAGCATGATGTCATGACATGACATATGATAACCAAAGCATGGCATATAAAAAAAATTCAAATGTATAAAAATACCTAAGCTTCAAGCCTAATTGTCATTTACTAAGTTTATACCAATTTTTCCATAATGTCCAATTTCCCTCAAGTGTTTCAAAAAATCAAAATGACACACTTTTGGCTCTAATCCTATTTGTGCCAATTTTGATCAATTTTTCAACCTTCATAATTTCTATTGGAACATCCTAAAATCTCTTAGGATAATAATCTTATCCCATTTCTAAGGTATCACATCACCTTGAAAATGTCCTAAAGTGTCAACGCTACTATGATTAGGTTAATTACCCATTCATTTAGGGTTAACACACTCTAATATTGGTGTAATCGGCCCAGATCACAATTGACCAGACTTGAGTAGGACTCGAGTAGAATTTTAATGTTTGAAAAAATGATTGACAATGTGATTGGCAAGGAAAGTCCAAGTCATGTGTACTTGACAAGGAAAGTTTAAGTAATGGGTACTTGGAAATGGAAAGTCCTAGCCATGGGTACTTGGAAGTTGAGAAGTCCAAGCATGGGTCTTGGCATGGAAATTCCAAGCATGGATCTTGGCAATGGTAAAGTCCAAGTCATGGGTACTTAGCAAGGAAAGTCCAAAGGTATAGTCTTGGCGGCATAAGTCCAAGTGTGTAGTCTTGGCGGCGTAAATTTCAAGTGTGTAGTCTTGGCGGTGTAAAGTCCAAGTGAACTTTGGCAGTGAAAGTCCAAGTATGGATGCTTGGCAACATAAGCCCAATGTTTGGTGGTGTAAAGTCCAAGCGTTTGTCTTAGAGGCATAAGTCCAAATGTGATTTGGCAAAGTAAACCCGATTAGCATGACAATAGCCGATGGAAGCACCTGAAGGCTAGAGTATAGATGAACAAGTCATGGAGGACTTGAAGGGATCTGATAGGCATGAGGCTGATGGAGGTGGCTAAAAGGCTTAGACCTAGGCTAAGAGTGGTCTATCAAGTATGAGGGGATCATACTTGAGTTAAACCTCATGTTTGAGGTTTATCAGTCAATTAGAGTTATGAATCAGTCGACTGACTAAGTGTTTGACACTTGGCAGCCTAGTCAACTCAGAGCAGTCGATTGGGATTATGACCAGTCGACTGCTCAATAGTCGATTTGAGGCTCAACTACTGTCGTGTGCCACAGGCAGTCGACTGCCATGTATGTGCAGTTTATTGGCCTTGAGTAGTCAATTGCCATGGAGGGTAGTTGACTGGAGCTAGTGGACTCGAGTATAGAATGTTTGGTAGTTGACTGGGTAGTCAACTACCGAACAATAATCGACTGTTGGTAAGGGCAGTCAACTGCTAGGGTATTCGTTAGGCAAGTTCCAACATGAATGGAGATGTTATGAGACAATAGATGGGAGAGTAGTTGACTGGAGCCTTTTGGCAGTCAACTGTTAGGTGAAAATTATCCTAAGTTGCAGCTTTATAAGGAGCTTGAGAAGGAGGGTTGAAGCTAGCATTTCTTGAGGAAGTTGAAGGGGAATTGCTACGGCATTCCAGACCTTCAATTCATTCCAAAAGAAACCAAAGATAAAGTATTCATTTGCTTGTTGTATTTACTTATATCTTATTGTTTATTGTTGTAAATACATTGTAAGAGGTTTCTCCACAGTGCCATATCGAGAAGGAGAAGTTTGATAGTGGTGGTGTGTATCACTAGAGCTCACTTGAGCTTGCCCTGTGGAGTAGGAACCCTAAGTTTCGAACCACATATATCTTGCATTGTGCTTGTGTTGTTTTCATTTATTACTTGCTCTTGTATTTGTATTCTGCTGTGCTAACAACAATTGTAGATAAGCAATCGAATTCTAAGTGACGGAGTGAAATCACTATTCACCCACCCCCTCTAGTGACATCTGATTCTTAACAAGTGGTATCAGAGCGGGTCTCTCTTCATGGATTAACAACCGAGGGAGCAAAGCACTAGAGGAGAAGATGGAGATTCAAGAAAAATTGGGTGATGACGTCACGGTTTTGCCTACCTTCGATTGTGAAAATTTCAAATATTAGAAAGGTAAAATAATGTATTTTCTTATATGTGATTTTGATAATTGGATTAGTGTTATAGTAGGATTCGACACTCCAAAGGATAAGAAGGGGAGAACACTCAAGAAGAAGAAGTGGACCAAGGAGAAAATTCGATATTTCGAAATAAATAATAAGATAATGAAAATGTTGGTTAATTTGTTACCTAACGATATTTTGGAAAATTTAGGTGAGTTTAAGGATGCTAAGGAACTATGGAGGAAGATAGCCAAGCTCCATGAAGAATCCTTAATGACTTAAGAAATAGAGAAGGCCAAGGAACAAGAATGCTTAACGTCCAAAGTGGAGATGATAATGAGACCTAAGATGCAAGTTCATCATCTCACAAGAGCATGAGGAATCAGAACTTGAGAGATGCTCAACATATGAGGAAGAGGTGGAAGAATTGGAGGAAGCCTCCACCTCTAAAATTGAGGGGGAGGAGAGCCCATCCTCAATGCCGGAGCAAGAAGATGAGCCATCCACCTCCGGGAGACAAGGACAAGACCAAAATTCCCTTACCGACTTAGGTAACTCAAATACATGTATTAATAATAAAAATCATATAATATATTTTGAGTGTAGGGAAGTAGGACACTACAAGAGAAAGTGCCCAAAAGGAGTCAAGAAGGCTCAACTGACACCAAAAGTCAATGAAAAGCCTAAGGATGCCGAAGCCCCAACAATTAAGAGCAAGGAGCTTATTATTTCCTTCAAGTGCAATCAAAGGGGCCACTATAAAAGTCAATGCTCTAGGCGGAGGAAGCAAACCAAGGGCAAGGTAGGAGCTATACATGTATGGAGAGCTAAGGCAAACCCTAAGGTATATTTTAATAATGCTCATTCTTTATGTAAGGATCAAAAGCATGCTAGGAATTTTATTGCAATCCATCATGACAAAAAGCATGCTAGAAATAATAAATTTTATTGCTTAGGTGCTAAACATGTTGATGTACCTAAGGACAAATCTAGAAACAATAATTCTAGAACTATTCTACTTAAGGAAACTATAAGGAAGATAGAAAACAACCTAGGCATCAACCGTAAATGAACTAGACATATGCTTAGGAAAAGCCATTCCCAAAAGAAGAATGAAAATTTAAAATTTGGAAAATTAGAGTTAGAAAATCAAGCTTTGAGATCAAAGATTGAGAAGATGGAAAAGACCCTTAGAAAGATGAAAAATATGATTCTAGGGTATAATGGACAAAATCTAGGTGTTAATAGGCAAGGTTCATCTACGGGGAAGAAAGACTTGAGTCACAAGCCTAGGTCCAAGGTAGATAAGCCTACCTATCACAATGTTCCATTATGGAACTATTCCTAAGTCTAGGAAAACCAAGATTACTAAGGAAGTCATCCCTAAGGCCAACCATGGTAAGTGTCAAGTGACTAAGGCTTCGAAGAAGTCTAGAAAAGTCACTAGCAAGGTTATAAGGAGTGTTACCCCTAGAGTTAACCTTGACAAGATCCAAATGACCAATGCTTCAAAGCCTAGAAGGGTCATTAGGAATGTACTAAGGGAGAATATCCCTAGTGAGTACCCAGTTAACCCAAGGAGCTCAAATAGGTTTTGAGTTCCTAGTAGCATGATTCCTTCACGCTAGATGGATTAGAGTGTGTCAACTTAAATTGGTAAGGTAGTTAACCTAACCATAGCAAAGTTGGCACTTTAGGACATTTTCAAAGTAATGTGACACTTTGGAAATGAGGTTAGAATTTTGATCCTAAAGATATTAGGGTGTGCCAATAGAATTTGAGAGGTATGAAAAATTAATCAAAATTGGCACAATTAGGATTTAGAGTCATGGTGTGCTATTTTGGATTTTTGACACACTTGGGAGATTTAGTATTATGGCAAATTGAGTTTAATTCTAACAAATGACAATTAATATTAAAATTTAGGTATTCTTATACCTTTACATTTTATTTACCATATTTTATTTGCCATGTGCCATGTCATGATATCATATTTTATTTTATTATTTAAAATGCCATGATAATGTTTAGGTTTAATTTTAATGTCATGCTTAGACTTAGGTTTATCTTGACATCATGTATCATTGGCACATGCTTAATTATGCTATTTTATATGCCATGATCATCATTCATGCATTTAGGTTAATTAAAATTGATTTAAGGATAATGATATGATTTGAAGTCCCAAGTATAATGGAATCAAATAGAGTTGCCTAGAAAAATGCATGAAATCCTAAGAACCCAAACCCACATCTCACAAGAATATTAGATTGATATTCGTGTGTATTTATAAATTCTAGACACATGTGAGATGTTAGAAAAATGAGTTAAGTTCAAAGTGCATAGTTATTGCATCTAGATGAACTCAAACTCATAGTATACCATAGATGAATCATGAGGAAAGTTAATGGACAAGCCATGTACATCTATCCCATAGACCATGGTTAAAAATAAGGTTTTTAAAATATTTTAAAATCATTTTGAAAAACTTTGGTGACGTCTATCTTTTGATAGCAATCACTATTGATGAAGTTGATACAAAGTAAACTCAAAACATTAAAGTTATCATTGGTTTTGAACTTTGTATCAATCTCACAATTTAATGGATATTTTAATTTAAAAATATTTTTCACCCATTGTATTTGACATAGGTAATATACGTATAAAATTTTAATATTTTTCAAATTACGTATATTTATTTATGAGTTTTGAAAATCCAATTCTGTAACCTGATTTATGCGTTTGCAAATATCAGTTGACTTCCGCTTGATGGGAGTCAACTGGTGTTGATGGTAGTCGACTGGTTTCTGATTGAGTTGACTGTTGAAGCTAATTTCGGCAAGAGTAGGTTTGTTCAACCATTTATCAACAAGTTTAGGCTACCCTAACATCTACTAACCCTAGGATATGCTTTGGAAAACATTGGAAGGGTAAAAATTCATTGAAAATGGATTAGGAGAGTTGTTTTGGGGAGGAGAATCAAATTTTAAGGTGTATGAAAGTTCAAGTTTGAGCTTTTGCCCTTAATTTTGATTGTTTAGAGTTTATATTGGCTTAGGTGTCGGTGCAATCGACCCAAGTCATGATTGACTAGACTCAAGTTTGACTCGAGCGGTATTTTGATGTTCAACAAAATATATGACAATGTGATTGTCATGGGAAAGTCCAAGTCTTGAGTACTTGACATGGAAAGTCCAAGTGGGACACATGGCAATGGGAAAGTCCAAGTCATGGGTACTTGGCATGGAAAATCCAAGCATAGGTCTTGGCAAGGGAAAGTCCAAGCTTGAGTCTTGGCAATTGGAAAGTTCAACATAGGTTGCCATGAAAAGTCCAAGCATGAGTCTTGGTGAGGGAAAGTCCAAGCTTGAGTCTTGGCAAATGGAAAGTCCAACATGGGTTGGCAAGGGAAGTCCAAGGGTTGATATTGGCGGCGTAAATTCCAAGTGGGAGTCTTGGCAGCATAAGTCCAATGGTTGGCGGCGTAAAGTCCAAGCGATAGTCTTAGTAGCGTAAGCTCAATGTACCTTGGCGGTATAGACTAGCTTAGCATGACAATAGCCGATGGAAGCACCAGATGGCTCATATGGATGAACAAGTCATGGATGACTTGGAGGGATCCGATAGGGGTGAGGCTAACGGGGGTGACTAGAAGGCTTAGTTCTAGGCTAAGGGTGGTCTAGCAAGTATGAGAGCATCATATTTGGGGTTAAACCTCATGTTTGAGGTTATTAGTTGACCGGGGCTTTGGACTAGTTGATTGGTCAAGCGTTTTGACACTTGACAGCTGAGTTGACTCTTGGCAGTCAACTGAGATTATGGCCAATGATGCACGTGAACGCGACCTCAAATCTCGCAATGGAGACCGTCGAGGACTCGAAGCGCATGCTTGCGCTCAACGCCCGCAAGTGCACAGATGTCGTCAAGTAATAAAGAATATTGATCCCATAGGGACTGAGATTTCGAGTATCGATTTGTCCAATGGATGTGTTATTGTTCGGATTGGTAATCCTAGGGTTCACGAATGAGAGGTCGTCGGTGGTCCGAACTCAGTACTGTGTCACACGGAAGAAGAGAAGGGTTGCTACGAGGATTTGGATGGGATTCTAGGACTTCGATTTCGTTTGTGTGTGACGGAACATGCTAATATCAATTGAATGTATCTAGATTTTCCAGCTAGGATTTTGTGGAAAGGACATCATACACTCCCCCGATGAGCCCTTCGCATCTATCGAGAGCTACCTTCTCCTAATAGGCAAACCTTTTCAAATCATCAAATCTCAGGAGGTTGATACCATTGGGAGCCTCCTGTCACTAAGGTCCCTCAACCCTTCTAGAGTTAATTCATCTCCTACTTTAGTTGCACTTTTTGTTAAGATAGGATAGATGGTACGAGGATGTCGAATCGATCCCTGCGACGAGCCAGAAACGAGACACATTACCGACTCTATCGCATCCTTCTATCCACAATTGCAGGTGATGAGGTCAACCTTTAGGTTCCTCCTAATATCTCTTAAATCTTAGATACGAGGACTGTCACCCCTCGTATTGTCTACGCACAGAAGATAGAAAACTAAAATGCAAAGCTATAGATCTAAACAATCATTCAATTGCAAATACGATTTCAAGAACGAAAACATATTTGAAATAACAATGTTCTACTCAACATAAACTACTCCCTAATCCTAGAATCGGAGAATCTACTCCATGAATACAAGAAGAGAATCACAAAGCATTATGAAATTCATGAATACAATGATAAATGTGTAAGAAATATGAATTACAATGCAATCTAGCTCTTCCCTTTGGCGTTGTGGTGTAGAACTTGATCCTCGAGCGACTTTCTTTCTCCACGATGCGAGTTCCCAAAGCTTTTTAGGGCGTCGGAGTGTTGTCCCGGTCGTCATGCCTCCCCCTAGGGTTTGGGCGCAACCTCCTTTATATAGACATCATCCTAAATCTCTCTAAAATCTGGAAAATAACTGACTCGCGTTGGAATTGCTCAGTGCTACACGGCCATGTGTTTCCACATGGGCAGGCCGTGTGTGGTGATGGGGTGGCCAATTTCGCCCCTTGGACACGACTGTGTGTAGCCACACGCCCTGGCCGTGTCCCCTTCTGCGTCCAGTTGCAAAATGTCATTTTGCTCTGAAAGTGCGCCTTTTCTCATGAAATGCTATCCTGCACACAAAAGTACACAGAACAGACATCCGAACCAGAAAAAAGAAAATGCATACAAAGTGAAATATACATGAAACGAATATAAAATGTAATGAGATGTGAGCAAAAACTACTCCTAAAACCCTATATGTTTTGCTCACATCAATTCCCCCAGACTTAGATCTTTGCTTGCCCTCAAGCAAACCTCAGTGCCATGAAATTTAAAAAGGTATTATTCCATACTTTGCATGTTAACTAAATTTATCAAGTTGTATTTGCAATCAAAGCAAAATAGATATGTTCTAGAAATTCACTAAGTTAGCTCCTTGTGCTCGTGCCAAGCGAATCTTCTTAGGGGATACTCATTCCATGATAAGTTAAGTCATCATCCTATAGCTTTCCTAAGGTCTATGACTCTTAGGCACTTACCTTCCCAAAGCGAATGCCGTTCCCTAGATCTAGCACAAAGTCTCAAAGGCGTGCTCAGTATTGAAAGAAATTGGTAGGTGTTTCCCCAGTAACCTAACTCGGTCTCAAAGGGGCACCTAACCATTTCCACCCACGACAACTTTTTTATTTTGGATTTTGATTTTTCGAATAGGCTTTCACAATCCGAGCATCTCCATCAATTAAAATGCTAAACTTAGGGTCACCTATAGATTACAAAGTACTAGACTACTGAGATGAATCATAACTAGGTATGTACTAAACTCTCCCTTTCAGAAAGTTCATTATGTGTATGTGTAAAATAAAAGCTAACCAGTGTAAGTCTAGAATATAATATTCATTCAGAGAAAATAAAATAAAATACCACGAGGTAAACAAAGTTAAGCTACCAATGAAAATAACTCATGAAGAAAACTTTTAAAAATACTACTGAGGCAACTTATAGATAGCAAAAATTAATTGCTGAAATAAACTAAACAACCTATGCATGAAAAATTGAATGCTAACAATAATGCAAATATCAAGAAAGGAACTATTTCTAGAAACCAAATAAATCAAAGCCCCCCCAGACTTAAGCGAAGCATACCTCTAGTATGGTGGACGAGGTGGAAAGTCTGGTAGCCTCGGCATCTCGGGATCTTGGGAGAACCTGTTGTTGAGCCGCTGATGCCACATGTACATGTGGTCGATCCCGAGGTAGTGGATCTGGCTCCTCCTCCCTAGTCCACTTTGTGCTGCTTTGAGCGCGCATGTCTTCGCATCTCCTAGCGGTAGGTGGCCTCCTCCTGGCGACGGGCAGCCTC
The DNA here is from genome assembly GCA_025175895.1 of Wurfbainia villosa. Lineage (NCBI taxonomy): Eukaryota > Viridiplantae > Streptophyta > Magnoliopsida > Zingiberales > Zingiberaceae > Wurfbainia > Wurfbainia villosa. Next base: position 43,528,727 of record CM046006.1, read on the forward strand.
CTCCTGGAAGTAGACGTGAGCCTCATCGTAGAACTCCTCGGCTCACTGGAAGTGTTCCCGGAAGCCCTGAAACATTGCCTGTGTGTAGGCACTCTGCTCCTCTCATCGCTGCCTCTGGGTCTGCTGTTTGACATATATATATCGTCGAGGCACGATTGAAACTCTGAAAAATCATAGGCAGATGTACCTGCATCCTGCTTAAAAGTAGAAAAAGGTGATGGTGTAGGTGCAGACTCATGTCGACATGGACTATGTGGTCTCCTATGCATGCGTGGATTGGAGGGAGAGTGATGTAAAGGGGGAGAGATGGGTGTCGATGTGGATGGTCTCTCATATGGCGGAGACTCCACTATCAGGTCTAAGCGCCAGTTGGTGTTGTTGGGTTTTTCCGAGCCGCAAAAACCGCTTTTTGCGTTGCGGAAACCTCGGACGCGCCCGGCCACGGATCCGTGCGAAGTATAAAAATTATAATTACATGTATGTGCTTACAGAAATCCTAGATCTACCTTAGATCTAAGAGGTTAGAACGTTACCCTCGTAGCGACGCCCTTCGCTTATCCCGCTCGTCCAAAAGTTCGCCGGAACTCGAGAGTGTCAAGTGCACACTCCTCTATGGTATCCACACAAGCAATAGGTGGAGAGAAATGCCTTAGAGTGTGCTAGCACTCCCTTAGGAATTTCGGCCAAAGAGAGGGATGGGAGAGGGAGAGCTTGAGAGGAAAGGTTCCAAGGTTGAAGATGAAGTAATGAGAGTAACTCATCAAATGAATTCACCTAATGAAACCCCTAAAGTGGCCGGCCACTTCAAGGAGAGGGAGTTACATGCATGCATGTAACTCCCATGTCCTGGTCTCCCTCATGAGGTGGCACCAATTGACAAAGTCAATGATGATGTGGAGCATCATCATTGGCCGGCCATGCCTAGTCATCATCATGACATGGCATTTGGTCGAGTCAAACTTGACCTTTCATCTTCCCTCTCAAGTCAAGTCAAACTTGACCTCTAATCTCCCATGGTTGATCAAATCTAACCACTTGACTCAAGTCAATTTAATATAATGAATCTCTATTCATTAATTTAAATTGATTTGATGAATCAAATCTCAATTAGACTCATTCAACACTTGAATCAACTTGAGTCTAACTCAATTAGTCTAATTTGGATTACTCTTAATCCAATTTGGTTCATCCCATGAACCTAATCCTCATAGTTCATCATATGAACCTAATCTCCATCTAATTGCTCTTATGTGTGTGACCCTATAGGTTCTTGTAACGTTGGCAATGTCCCTAAACCGATTTAGGAACATAAGCAATGAGCGGTATCTAGCAACACATCATTGCTACCCGAGTTACAAGAATGTTGAGCTCCAACATCACCTTTGTGACTACTAATTGTGACTCTCACAATATGTGACAATGTCCCTCTATCCTTGACATCTAGATTGACCAATCGAGGCATAGGGTGTCATCCTCGGTACAATCTAAATCTTGAACTCAGTAGACTCACTCTAATCAAATGAGCTCAATATCTCATATTGACTCATTTGGGCATGGCCATGCACTTCGTGGTCTCACTCTATCAAGAATATCGATGTCACCCGTCATATAGGAGGGATAGATCCCATCTACATCACTCACATCCCTCCATAATTTGTTACATACCCGATGTCGCCTTTATAGTCCACCCATTTACGGGTGGCGTTTGTGAAACCAAAGTATGCAACTCCTTATGTAGGGAACCATGGTGACTTCAGGTCTAAGGACTAATAGTCATACTAATAGCCACATGAGAAAGTATATGACACTCATATAAGCGATCCATGATACTTTCTCATGGCGGGTCATTCAGTATACATTCTCCAATGCATACCCATGTGTCAACTTGATATCTCATATCCATGACTTGTGAGATCAAGTCATCTTGTTGACCTACATGCTAGTCTCTATGCATTAACATTGTCCCTGAATGTTAATACTCGACTAGGAATGATTAAGAGTAGTGTTCTCTATATCATCTCATTATCGATTCAACCAATCGATTGATATAGATAAGAACCTACTACTCAAGGACATTATTATATTTAGTTATTTGGCACCAATACAAGTAAATATAATAACCATGCCTTTATAAATAGGAATATGATACAATAAAGTCCATACAACAATCATCACATGATTGGCTTTAGGGCTTTCACTAACAGGTGTGTGTGGTGATGGTGGTACGATCGGGGTAGGGGAGCCTAAGGGATGATAGGTTTTTCCTTACAAAGCACAAGAAGTGTCATTCTCTCACTATAATTTTCATGGCCATACACACTCCTAGGTCGATCCTAGGGCTCCCCTCTATGCTATCTAGTGTGGTGTAGTCATACCTCATCCTATGCCAAATGTGGGTAAGTAGGCCCCCCACATTAATCTCTCCTCTCACTACTTTGCCCATTTTCACTAAGTGTCTAATGAAATGGGACCCTACATCAATGCTACTCCTCTCTTGTAGCATGTCCCATAAGCAAAGCAGCTCACTAGCTCTCACTACACCGTCACTCTCCCCACTACCAAAAATAGTACTTGCCATGATTCGGTGTAGATATTGGAAAATGGGGTTTTGGAGGTGCGATGCTTTGGCCCTAGAAGGGTCGTAAGCGTGCTCTCCTGTCAATTCAGTCCAAAAGATCCGAGAGTTAAACCCAATAGGGGTTCTTCTCTCTCCCCCACTAGGCAAGCCAAAGCATATGTTCCATTGGTGTAGTGTATATTCATGCTCAATGTTAAATAGCCTAAAGGTAAGCCTACCCTCTTCGCTCTCTCTACCCATTAAAACTTTAGCTTCTAAAGAACTTAAAAATTCTAAAACTATCCTAGGGTAGGTTGGGTGTCTTATCCCCATTATCTTTCCCCACCCTATTTTTGCAAATAGGGCTTGAATGTCACTAAACAAACCTAGGGATTCTAAGAGATCTTCGTCAAGGTACCCAATAGCGGTGATTCTTCTAGTAGAGAGCATATTAAATCTTTCCCTATGCTCATTATTGTGAAAGAGAAGGGTTGGAAAAGCGTTACCTTCCTCCGAAGCTTGAGGGCGTCCATTCTCCTTGTCCTTCGCTCCGAAGCACCGGATCGAGATGTCACTTGCTTGGTTCTCCTCATCCTTGATTCTTTTGAGCTTCCTTGAAGGTTGGAAAGGCTTCTAGGTGGTGGGGAAGAAGGATCCACAAAGCTAGGGCAAGATAAATCAAAACACACGGTGCATTTGGGGTGGAAATGCACGGCGTGCCCTACTTAACCTCGTGCGACATGGCCGTGTGAAAACACACGGTCAGGCTGTGTGCACCATTGGAAGAAGAGACATAGTTGTGCGAAAACACACAGCTAGACCATGTGCCCTCTATTTTTCTCCTTTATGCACAACGGTCTGAATTTTCTCACACACTTTGCCGTGTAAGCTAAAATTGATTTTTATTTTTACCTAGCAAGTTTTTTCTGGTCCTAATGCTAAACGAAATGGAAATCAAAGTTCAAATTAACCAAATTAATGCAATATAATAAAAAGGAAACCTAAAAACTAAACTTGGGTTGCCTCCCAAGAAGTGCTTTGTTTAAGGTCTTTTAGCTCGACCACACTCCATTATCAACTTGTCTCCGGAGGCTCTGTAAACCTCCATTCATCTGTCTCGGAAACTTTATATATGATTTCCTCCTTAGCTCTAGCTGGAATCATGTACTTCCCTGATGTGGGTCCGTGACTTCCCGTACTAGCAGACTCAAATTCCATCTTATCCTCTCCCACTTTTAGGGTCAGCTTGTGATTCCTGACATCTATGACCATTCCGGTAGTTACTAAAAATGGTCACCCAAGGATGACAGGTATCTTCGGATCCTCTTCCATCTCCATGACCACAAAGTCAGTTGGAAGTGTAAAGTTTCCCATCTTTACAGGCACGTCTTCTAGAATCCCCAGTGGGTATCGGTATGTGTGGTCAGCCAGTTGTAATGTCATAGTAGTGAACTTTAAATTCCCCAACCCTAGCTTTTTTGCATAAGGTATAGGGAATCAGGCTCACACTCGCGCCCAAGTCACAGAAGGCTTTGCTAATCAGGGTTGTCACTATATAACATGGAATATAGAAGCTCCCCGGATCTTTTAATTTCTGAGTGGTCTCGTTCCGGAGATAAGCGCTTGATTCCTCTGTGAGGGCCACAGTTTTAGACTTTTTGACCTTCCTACGATGTGCCAAAATATCTTTCATGAATCTTGTGAACAGGGGCATCTGGTGCAGCGCTTCGAGTATCGACACCTCTACTGAGATCGACTTCAGTATGTCCAAAAATTTAACAAACTCAGCATCCTTCTTTGCATTGGTCAACCACTGTGGCAACTATACAGAAAGGAGTGGTTGAGTTTTTGTGGCAGGTTCCCGATTTATTTTTCTGACTTCTTCCTTCTTGGTCTCCCTCAAAGGTTCTCATATTTTGGGTCCTAGCTCCCCTTCAGCAACCAATCGGCTTAGCATCTCTTTCAGAGTCCTCCCACTTTGCAACATCACTTCTTTGCACTGCTCTACCGAATTAACCTCTACTTTTCTTGGCAGCTTCCCTGGTACTCTAGAGATCTGGTTGGCATTCTGAGCTACTTGAATCTCTAGTGACTTTTGCCTATTGGCAAGATCCCTTACAGACGATCCTAACTCTTCGATCATCGTATCCATCTGCAAATGTCGCCAAAGAAATTCAATATTTGTCTCCCGTTGAGTTCGAATGAAGTTCTCTATCATATTCTCCAGATGGGTGTCAGGCGGCTACGACTGCCTTTTTCCTCCTGATTGTTGGAAATTTCCTGTGTTATTCCTAAGGAAAAATTTGGCTGGTTCCTCCTTTCGAGATTGTAAGTACTAGAGAATGGGTTATTGGCCTTTTGATTTCGGTCGCCAACCACATCAACATTCTCAATCTGTACTTCTAAGCCACGCTGCCCTCCATAGTAGTCCTCCCGATATGCTGCTGCTCCTTCTCCAAATTCAATGGCTACACATATAGATGCAGGATTTAAAGAGTTGAACCGTCTGCTAAGCCCGTCCATCCTCGCTGCTAGGTGGTCCACTGAGTTGATAACATATTGTCCCGCGGCAGGAGCTGGGTGACTACGTTCAGAAGCCCATTGATGGTGGTTATGGGCCACCTCTTCTATCAGCTCCTCTGCTTCCTCGATAGTCTTGTTCATAAGTGCTCATCCTGCGACAGAATCGAGGGACATATTTGTGGCATACGCGATCCCATTATAAAAGATTTGGATCACCAACCACCTTTCCAGTCCATAGTGTGGGCATTGGTAAAGTAGCCCCTTGTAGTGATCCCAGGCTTCAAATAGGGACTCCCTTCCTTCTGACAGAAGCTTGTGATTAGATGGTGCATGTGAGCAGTCTTGCTTGGTGGGAAGTATTTATTCAAGAGTTGCTGCTCACATTGCTCCCATGTTGTAATGCTTCCTGAAGGTAGGGAGTGAAGCCATGCCTTAGCCTTATCTCGCAATGAGAACGGGAATAGGTTAAGGCGGATCACGTCTGTAGGGACTCCATTTATCTTCATCGTCGAGTAGATTTCCATGAATGACTCCAGGTGCCAGTTCGGGTCTTCAGTCGCAGCTCCCCCGAATTGACTCTACTGAACCATGTGTATGAGTGCCGGTTTCAGCTCAAAGTTGTTTGTCGAAAAGGATGGTCTAGCTATACTGGGTCTAAATCCTTTAGTGCTAGGGGATGTGTATTCCCACAAAGGTAAACTATCTATATTCACTTCGGATGCAGCTTGGTCCTCCATCCTCTTCTGTTCAGCTCTCCGGTGATGATAGGTTCGTTCGATTTCTAGATCAATCGGAATCAGGTCTTCTAATCCTAGGCATCTAAGCATATGAAGAACCGAGACACAAAATTAGGAGTATTTACCTAATGCTTAGAAATAAGAAATAAATTAATCTAGCTAACTAAAAAAAAATAAAGAAGAGCTAATAAGAAAATATAGAACTACTGCTAAATTAAGAAATAAATCTAAATATGGAAAATCTAAAACTGAAGTAAATAAAGTAAAATAAAAATAAAAGAAAGTAAAGCAAGTAAATAAATCTAATCCTAAGTCCGATCCAATTATCCACTTTTTGATTCAATATCGAATCAATCAGTCCCCGACAATGGCACCAAAAACTTGATGCACGTGAACGTAACCTCAAGTCTCACAACGGAGACTATCAAGGACTCGAAGCGCATGCTCGCGCTCAATGCTTGCAAGTGCACGGATATTGTCAAGTAATAAAGAAAATCGATCCCACAAGGACTGAGATTTCGAGTATCAGTTTGTTTAGTGGATGCGTTATTGTTCGGATTGGTAATCCTAGGGTTCACGAATGAGAGGTCATCGGTGGTCCGAACTCAGTACGGTGTCACATGGAAGAAGAGAAGGGTTGCTACAAGGATTTGGATGGGATTCTAGGACTTTGGTTTTGTTTGTGTGTCGTAGAACATACTATCAATTGAATGTATCTAGATTTTCTAGCTAGGGTTTTGTGGAAAGGACATCATACTGTTGGATCGAGCGGATCGCTAGAGGGGGGGGGGGTGAATAGCGATAGAAATTTTTCGTTCAAAATCGTTCGTTAAAATGCGAGTAGACACAGCAAAAGATAAAAACAAAACAAGCGAGACAATAGACACAAGGGTTTTACTTGCTTCGTAGTCGAAGGCTACTACTCCAAGGCTCTAGTGGTCCTTGACCACGTACGGAGGGCAAACTACTAAAGAACTCATCCTCGTTGGAGGTAGGAGTTAGACGGATACACAAAATGACAAAAGCTCGAGGTAGAGGGACACTCCCCCTCTCCTCGTTATAATGAAAGCTTTACTAAAAAATAAATTGAAATACAATTTAACCTTTCGTTACCAACGACTTCAAAGGTTGGAGGTCGAAGCTCTAGTCGTCGTCTCGGCAGCGCTTCGTCGTAGGGATGTCGGAGAGTCGGAGCGTATCAGAAGCACTTGGAAGCCTTTTTAATTGATGAAAAACCCTAAGACAAGCCCTCCTTTTATAGCCTTTGAGCCCCTCATCGAATGGGTCTTCAACCAATCACAAATGGACACAAAACCTCCTTGAAATGGGGTGATAAGCCTTGACTCCTCGAAGCTGATCATTGACCATCGATCATTGATGGCCATCATCGATCGTGATGGTAACATCGGTCGACCGGACGATCGTCGTGATGAAGAGGCGTCGAGTCCTCAAGCGGTCGGTGATGCTAGCTGCAAGGCAAAGTTAGCTCAAAGAAAACATTATTTCGATGAACTTCGACCGTCCGATCTCGACCTAGACCATCGATGGGATGTCTTTGGTCGGATCTACGCTTAAGACCATCCCCGTAAGGAGGATACGACCTCACTTACGCTCGTACACACGAGCTTACCTCGATACTTACCATGTCGCTTTTGCTTCCGGCCTTCCACTCGATTCCTTCGGCTCCCTCCGAAGTCACTCGAGTGTCGCCCATTCACCGGCTTCCTCCGGGTGTCGCTAGCCTTCAGCTCCAGCTTTAGCAATCTTTTGCACACTCGATTCAGCTCGTGAGATAACGACATAAGTTTAACTTTGTATCGTTTGCTATAATCAAAACTCAGGTTCGACTTAGGTGCCTACTGCACCAATAATCTCCCCCTTTTTGATTTATGGCAAGCCCATATACAAAGTTAAGTAAATAGCAAGCATGAAGAATAATGTGTATTAGAAACAAACAACAAAAAAAAATAAATAAAGAAGATTAAGTTGGAGTAGTAAGGATTTTCTTCAAGCATTCCCCCTTGAGGAAACCTCCCCCTTGACCGAGGGTGAGTCTTGAGGAAAGACCTTAATCCTCCCCCTTTGAGGGTTTCTTAACATTACTTAAAGTTGGCCTTAGTAAAACGTTTAAGTTAAGAGTTCTTCTTAACTTGGCCCTTTCTCCCCCTTAAGTAAAACATTAAAAATGAGTAAAACGTTGATGGCACAAATAAGTTTAAGTTAAGAATTATCTTAACTTGGTCTTAATAAGTTTTCAAAACTTAAAGTTAACTTTTGGTTTAAATATAAAGTAAGAGTTAAGTTATAAAAAAATTTTTGACCCCTTAACTTTGGCCTTTTTCTCCCCCTTTTGCCATATATCGAAAAGAGTGAGGGTGTGTGTGGAAAACAAAAATAAGTGTTAAATATAAAGTCCAAGCATGTTCCACATTATTTTGAAAATAATATACTGAAAATAAGTTCATCTATAAAATGTTCGACTCATATTTGGCTTGATTGATATGAAAGATCAACCAGTCCTGGTTAGAGTCGATTAGTATGTATGATTATACTCCATGGTTCATAGCGATGCACTAGCTCTACATCTGGAACCAGGAGTAAGGTCCTAACATCTCACGCCCATCTACGTGGCTAAGTACACAAACACATTAGTCCTATGTGTTGTGAGATGTATTGGCTCCTTAAATCTATAGGTGCATGATATCTAAGGTATGTCCTATGCTAGTTCTATAAAAATGAAAATTTAAGAAATAGTAATAAGAAAATATAATTTGCAAGTTCCTATTCTACTACGCACATGCCAAATTTTCATCTTAATAGACTAAATTCTGCTTCGGGTAGGGGTTTAGTAAATAGGTCTGCTAAGTTAGACTTTGATTCGACGTATTCGAGTTGTATGACTCCGTTGGCCACATGTTCTCGAATGAAATAGTGTTTGACCTCTATATGTTTGGTCCTAGAGTGACATATTGGATTCTTAGTAAGATTAATTGAACTAATGTTATCTACGTGAAGTTTTGTGTTCATAAAGTCTAACTTGAAATCGCGGAGAGTGTGCTTCATCCAAAGAAGCTGAGTGACACACTCACCCATCGCGATGTATTCGACTTCGGTGGTAGATAAGGCAACACAGTGTTGCTTCCTACTGCACCAACTCACTAGACTCGAGCCGAGAAGTTGATAACAACCACTCGTGCTCTTTCTATCGAGCTTACTACCGGCATAGTCCGAATCGGAGTAGCCGGTTAGTTCGAACTCGGTAGATCTAGGGTACCAAATACCGACATTAAGTGTACCCTTTAGATATCTAAGGATACGCTTGACTAGAGTTAGGTGAGACTCCTTGGCACCGGTTTGGAACCTTGCACACATACTTACTGCAAATAGGATATCAGGTCGGCTTGCAGTTAAGTAAAGGAGACTCCCTATTATGCTCCTATAGTATTTTAAATCAATTGAGTTTCCGATTAAATCTTCTTCTATATTCACATTAGTTGCCATTGGGGTATTAATAATTTTAGCGTCTTGCATTCCAAAGCGTTTAATTAATTCCCTAGTATATTTGCATTGATGTAGGTATATTCCATCTTTAGTTTGTTTAATTTGTAGACCTAAGAAGAAACTTAACTCGCCTACTAAATTCATTTCAAATTCACTTTCCATAAGTGAAATGAACTCATTTAGTAGGATTGAGTTGGTGGTTCTGAAAATAATATCATCTATGTAGATTTGGGCTATGAATATGTCTTTACCTAAGGTTTTTACGAAAAGGGTTGGGTCAACTACACCTTGGTTAAAGCCTTTGGACTTAAGATAAATCGAAAGTCTCTCGTACCAAGCTCGCGGAGCTTGTTTAAGTCCATAAAGAGCTTTCTTTAACCTAAGGACATGATCGGGTTTGTCTAAACTTTCGAAACCGGGGGGTTGACTAACGTAAACTTCTTCTTTAATGTATCCATTTAAGAATGCAGATTTCACATCCATTTGAAACAATTTAAATTCTCGATGTGCTGTATATGCTAATAGCATTCGAATGGACTCTAATCTAGCTACTGGGGCATAGGTCTCGTCGTAATCTAAACCTTCGACTTGACTAAACCCTTTAGCAACTAGTCTAGCTTTATTTCTAACTACTTCACCTTTATCATCAATTTTATTTCTAAATACCCACCTTGTTCCAATGATTGTTTTATCTTTAGGTGGTGGTACTAATTCCCATACTTCGTTCCTAGTGAATTGAGCCAACTCTTCTTGCATTGCAATAATCCAATCGGGATCAAGAAGAGCTTGGTCAATAGTTTTGGGTTCAATTTTAGAAATCAAGGATATTTGACTAAGGTTTCTATATGAGGCTCTAGTTCGAACTCCTAGACTTGGATCACCTATCACTTGGTCGATAGGATGATTCGTTTGGGTCCTAGTTGGATTTGGGTTTGAGTCTACAACTTAATCCATAGGATGGCTTGTTTGTGTTCTAGTTTGGTTGGAGTCATCTATCACTTGGTCGATAGAGTGACTTGGTTGACTTAGGTTAGGATTAACACTAGACCTGATCTCCGGATCAGAGTTAGGTCTAGTATGAGTCGGCTCGCTAATTGGGGTTGCCGGGGGTTTTGTAGGTTCGTGTCCTTCATCAAATACTACATTGATAGTCTCCTTGACTCTAAGGGTGTCGTGGTTATATACTCTATAAGCTCTGCTTGTAGTCGAGTATCCTAGAAAGATTCCGGTCGTGGTTTTGGATGTAAATTTCCCTAGGTAATCCTTAGTGTTTAGGATATGTACCTTACATCCAAATACCCTAAAGTACTTGATGTTAGGTATTTTATCGTGATAAATCTCGTATGAGGTCTTAAGGTGCCTCTTTACCATAAGGATTCTATTTTGGACATAGCATGCCGTACTCACGGCTTCCGCCCAAAACCTATCGGGTAGGTTATACTCATTTAACATTGTCCTAGCGGCTTCTTGTAGGGTTCTATTTTTGCGTTCTACTAGGCCATTTTGTTGTGGAGTTCTAGGGCAAGAGAACTCGTGGTGGTATCCATTTAGGTTCTGAGTGCAGTAAACCTATGGTTTCGAATTCACCACCATGATCGATCCTAAGTCTTTTGATTTTAATGCTTTGTTGATTTTCTATTAACTTAAATAGATTGATTAATTGATCTAGGGTATCATTTTTGTGTTTGATGAACCTAACCCAAGTAAATCTAGAATAGTCATCAATTATGACTAAGCAGAATTTACTTCCGTTAAGTGACTTAGCTCTGTGTTAATCAAATAGATCCATGTGTAGGAGCTCAAGCACACTTTTGGTTCGTTCTTGACTAGTTAGTTGATGTTGTGTCCTAGATTGTTTACCTTGTTGACAAGCATTACATATTTTATTATCCAAGTTGTTGAGGTTAGGCAAACCTCTGACTAAATCACTCTGACTCATCTTGTGAATGAGTCTTGGGTGTGAGTGACCGAGTCGTTGGTGCCACAACCACGATTCCTCTTGCCGTGTCATAAGACACTTAGTTGAGGAGTTAGTTAAGTTGATAGTGTAAATGTTGTTATTTCTAGTCCCTTTAAGAATTGTTTTAGAGGTTTCGTTTGTATTAATTATGCATTCATTTTCTAGAAATATGACCTTATAGTTATTATCACACAATTGGCTTACACTAAGTAAATTATATTGAAAATTTTCTACTAATAAAACATTTTGAATAACAAAATTTGAATTGAGCTCAATATCACCTGATCCGATGATTTTGAGCTTGCCGTTATTTCCGAAGGCTACCGATCCTTGTCGTTTGAATCGAAGCTTCGAAAACTTAAGTTGATCCCCGGTCATGTGTCGGGAGCAACCACTGTCCAACATCCATTGATCCTACATGCAAGGTAGTTGGATCGGATATTGGATTTATTAAAAATTGATTGAAGATTATTAACCTAAATCATCTCACCCATGTCTATATGATCAAACATGTTAATCCTATATGTTCTTGTGAGATGACTTCTAATTTTTTAGTTGAATTAAGTTTAATGACTTAAACACTTGTCAACCTTGCGTTAGATTCAGATTTGACCTTAGGCTCATCAAGTCACCTTTTCAAGATCATGGCTTCCAGGTCGTGGCGAGGCACAGAGGCCTTCTTTGATCGGAACAACGACCACTTCCTTAGACAAAGCCATTTTCAAGAAAATAGAGACTTGACTCACCTAAGACCACTTACTGGTCTAACTAGTCTAGGATGCGGCGAGGTAGCTTCAGCTAGTTCCGCTCGGTCAAGTGCACCGAACTAGATACGCCTTATCTAGCCCGAATACACAAGACTCCGCTTTCCTAGCGTACTATCATCTCGCCGCGTCCTGGTACTATGTTATCAAGTATTGACGAGTTATAGTCCTATCTAACCATTCTAAAAAGGAAAATCAAACTAAATAAAAACCTAATCATGCAATTTCTAAGTTAAAACACAAACAAATTTCGTACTAGCTCCCCCTGGACCGTTGAATCGATTCGGTCTCTCCACATAGTGGATTTGGTCCTTAGGAACCCAGTACTGGTTTGATCCTAAGTTTGAAATCAAGGTGGTCTTAGGGACCCATGCTTGGACACATTTTCTATGTCTACTTACGATTGACATATAAGACTTATTGGTCGTGTTTGAGCTAAACCCTAGCCCGACCTTGTTGTACACAACCCTTTGCGATCCAAGTAGGAGGTCAAGTCCTTTGGATCCCAAAGTAAACCTTTCCAACGTATTCCTAAGATCTTCGACTTGACTTTTCAAGAGTGAGTTCTCAACTTCGAGTTTTTCAACTCGAGTTGAGTCCTTCTCTTGAACTCGACTAGTCGAAGAGGTTAGGGAGACCTCGTGTTTGAGGAGTTTAGCTTCCTCAACCAGGGTCTCGACCTTGGACTCGGACTTAGCTAAATTTTTATTTAAAAACTTAATTGCACTATAAAGAGTAGTAATAAGAGACCGACTTACCTTGAGTGTATCTTTTGAACCGGATGCGTATCCGTGGCTTGTCTTGAATAGTGTTTCGTAGTCCGACTCGTCTTCGGTTTCTAATTCTGGTTCCGGTTCCGACTCCGTCTCCGATTCCACCGGTTTAGCCATAAGGACTCGATCGTTGTCTTCTTCCTCGGAGGCTTCTTCCCAAGTAGCGTTGAGTGCGTTCGTTGGGTCGAGTGATGGCTCATTTTCGGCCCTTGACTATCCTCCGAACTAGGTTGACTAGTTCGGCTTCCATTTCCGAGTCGACCTCCGAATTCGACTCATCCTCTTCTTCCTTCGGGGGTGGCTTGCTTGCGGTTTTCTTCCTCGAACCTACAAAAAGTGCTATACCCTTCTCGGGTTCCGAGTTAGACTGCTCATGAAGTTCGAAATCAGAAAAAAGTTCATCTAACCTAAGTTTAGAAAGATCCTTGGAGACCTTGTAGGCATCGACCATGGATGCCCACAAGGTAGTCCTCGGAAAAGAGTTTAGGACATACCTTATAAGGTCGCAGTTTTCGACCTTTTGCCCGATTGCGTGTAGGTTGTTGACTATGTCTTGGACACGTGCGTGGATTTGTGTCGCGGACTCGTGTTCCTGCATTTTTAGGTTATATAGTTTATTGAATAGAAGATCACACTTACATACCTTGGCTTCATCGGTCCCTTCGTGTAGCTCCACTAGTTTTGTCCAAAGATCCTTTGCGCTTATGAAGGGGCCGACGCGATTTAGCTCCTCCTTGGATAGGCCGCATTGAAGGATTTGAGTTGCCTTAGCGTCGGCTTCGACTTGTCTTTTTGTCACAATGGTCCATTGGTCATAATCCAAGGATTCACCCACTTCGTTAGTCGGAAGTGTGAATCTCGTTTGGATTATGATCCACATCTCGATTTGGGTTTTAAGAAAGCATTCCATCCGACCCTTCCAATAACGGAAGTCATCTCCGTTGTAAAACGGAGGTCGGACGGTGCTAAAGCCCTCGAGATGGGCCATTTGGAAGGAAAACCTTGCACAAAAAAAATACAAAAAACACGAAAAAGGGTTCCAAGACTTCGCCTTGGATTAGCGGTGCGGGAAATAAAAATAAACAAATGAGAAATAGAAAGTTAAGCAAAGAAATAAGAAACTAAATAAAAAGTAAGTACTCACAACCTTCGATGTCCCTGAAAGGCTACTAAACGTCGATTTTTGAGGATGAAAACAGCTTGTTATGGGGGTAAACCCCCATAAGAAGTGTAGATCTCTCAGAGAGCTTCGATTTGGTGGGTAGATCGTTTCGTGAGTCCCCTTGTAGCAAAAGTTATGCTCGTTTGATCGTGAGGTACTCCGAAGGCGATTAGTACTTGCAAAAAACACAACCAAAAACTATGTACCAAGACTTGGTCTTGGATTAGTAGTGTGGGAGAAATCTTAAAACAATAAATACGAAAAGAAAATTGCTCGATTGGTGGTTGCACCGAATCTGAGCGCCCCCGGCTCTGATACCAATTGTTGGATCGAGCGGATCGCTAGAGGGGGGGGGTGAATAGCGATAGAAATTTTTTGTTCAAAATCGTTCGTTAAAATGCGAGTAGACACAGTGTACTTGGTGGCTAAAAATTCAAAGAAATCTAAGGTAGGCACTAAGAAGGTCAAAGGGAGAGTTACCCCTAGGTTTGACTTAGGAAAGACCCAAATGACTAAGGTGTCAAAATGAAAAAGGGTCATTATGAAGGTATCTAGGGAAGTTATCCCTAGTGGATAGCTTGTTAACCAAAGGAGCTCCGATAGGTTTTAGGTTCCTAGGAGCGTGATCGTTTCACGCTAGATGGGTCAGGGTGTGTCAACCTTAAGTGGATGGGTAGTTAACCTAGCCATGGTAGAGTTGACACCTTAGGATGTGCCAATGTGGTTTGAGAAGATGAAAAATGATTAAATTGGCACAATTAGATCTTAGAAGTTATGGTGTGCCATTTTGAGTTTTTGGCACACTAGGGGGATAATTGGCATTAAGGCAAAATGAATGTGATTTTAGAAATGACAATTTGGGCGTAACACTTAGGTATTCTATACCTTAGTATTTTATAATTGTCATGCTTTGTTTGCCTTGCCATGACATGACATCATATTTGTTTTTATTATATAAAATATCATGATCATTTTTAGGGTTACTTTTATATGTCATGTATGCTTCGATTTCATTCACATGTCATGATATCATGATTATATGACACATGCTTTTAGTCTTGTATCATTATGCCATAATCATCATTCTTGCATAAATAAAATGGATTTAAGGACTAAGACATGATTTGAAGTCCCATGCATAAGGGAATCAAATAGTGTTGCCTAGAGATATGCATGAAACCCTAAATAACAAAGACTCCACATCTCACTAATACTTGACTTGTATGTGTTTTACACATTTAGATACAAGTGAGATGTTTAGGAAAATGAAATTAAAGGTTTTAAAAACATTTCAAAATCATTATGAAAAATCTTGGTGAAGTCTATCTTTTGATAGCAATCACCATTGAATGAGGTGATACAAAGAGGACTCAATATTTAAGCTTTTCTCAACTTTTGAACTTTGTATCAATCTCACTATTTTGTGGGTAAAATAATTTTCTAATATTTTTCACCCATAATAATTGTAATAAGTAATATACATATGAATTTTCAACTTATGTATATTTACTTACGAATTTTAGAAATTTATTTATGAAAAACTGAATACTGGGTTTTACAGTTATCAGTCGACTGCCATGGACGACAATCGACTGATGTGGGAAGGAGTCGACTGATATTTGAGAGAGTCAATTGATAATGCTGATTTCGAGTAAACCATGGTTGTTAGGCCCATGTTCAGCTATGTTTTGGTCCCCTATGCTTGGGAGAGCATTAGAAAGGGTGGAAATCCATTGGATATGTATTAGGAGAAGTGTTTAGGGTGAGTATCAATTTTAAGGTGTGTGAGAGTTCATTGTTGAACTTTACCTTAATTTTGATTGTTTAGTGTTCCTATTGGCTTAGAGACTCTCCAAGGACATTATTGGTGAAATGGTCAGGGGGAGCAAGTCTTTAGGGGGGAGGTATCCATCATGGGAAGATGAATGTGTACTTTTTCCTCATGGGAGGAAAATTAGGTTGCCCCTCTTAAGTGATATGGGACTTACCACTAGAAAGATTGTAGGCATGTGTTTTCCTCCAAGGGAGAGATTGTAAGATCTCATTAGGATATGAGACATTCATACCCTTGGGGAGGACCTTTTTGATGTATGTCAAAAAGGGGGAGAAGTTACCAATTGGGATAGTTGGAATTCTCATTGGGATGTGAGAATTGCCAATTGGGGATAATTGGTAGACTGGAGTTTGGTTTTGTCCAACATCAAAAAGGGAGAGATTGTTGGTGCAATCAGCTCGGACTCGAGTTTGACTCGAACTATATTTTGATGTTAGACAAAATGTATGCCATGGGATTGTCATGGGAAGTCCAAGCATGGGGCTTGGTGTTGGGAAGTCCAACATGGGTTGGCCATGTAAATCCAAATGTGTAGCCTTGGTGGTGAAAGTCCAAGCCTGGGGCTTGGCATAGAAAATCCAAGCATGAGGCTTGGTGTGGGAAGTCTTGAGGACTTAGCAAGTTCACTAGGCTCGGGGTCTTTGAGTTGGACGGGGAGCGAATGGAGTGAGGCCCAAGGGAAGCATACTTCGAGGGCAAGAGACGCGAAGAATGACATTGCGAAGCCGTGTGGTTGGTGCATCCGAGGGACGTAGGCCGAGGAAAGAGAGCTTCAGTGGGGAACTCCATGAGAGGATGAGATGGACTTGGCCAAGTGGCTAAGATTGAGTGTCGGAGGCTCAAACATGGTATTTGAGGGTTCACTCGACAGTCAGATGCTTAAACAACTTGGTGTTTGAGGTTTTACCCGACATCAGTCGACTAGTATAGGTACCAATCGACTGCTCTAGGTCGATTGGACTCGATCAATGTTCGACTGACCAAAATCTGGCTGAACAGTTGACTGCCGAGGGAGGGCAGTCGACTGCCGACGCCATCAGTCAAATGATGATGTAGATCAGTCGACTGATCGAGGCAAATTCGGGCACAAAAGGTCTTCTAGTCGAGTGATCACGCGGGGCACTTGACTGATGGGTTTACTAGTCGACTGATGGGTATGATCAATTGACTGATGGTTATCCGTTGGGTTTTTGCCAACATGGATTCGACCATTGTGAGACAACAGCTACAGAAGCAGTCGACTGGAGGTCACGAGCAGTCGACTGATCGACGCAAAATTAGCCCGAGACAAGCATAAAAAGAGGAGCTTGGGGAGGATTTCAACAAAACTTTTTGGGGAGATTTTGGAGGGGAATTGTTGCTACCTTGTTTATTATTCTTCTTGCCTTACGGCTTAGAAGTCGAAACCTTCTGAGCAACCATGGCCTGAGCCTGAGCACTCTGACGAAAAAGCCCCTCTACTGCCTGAAGTTCTGTCAGAAGCTCTGCCAATGAATACAACCTCTTATTCATGTTGTAATTTAGGCGAAACTGCTCAAAACTCCTAGGTAGAGATTGGAGAATGATATTGACTTGGGTTTCCCCATCGATATCAGCTCCAAGGACTTCCAGCTCATTCAAATGAGCCATCATCTTGAGAACATGATCCCTCACGGGTGTTCCCTCGACCATGGTGGTCATCATCAAGTTCCTCATGGCTTCCTACCTTGCAGCCCGATTCTGGTGTCCGAAAAGTTCCTTGAGATTGAGCATCATGTCATAAGTAGTGGGCATGACTTGATGCTGATGTTGCAATACATTTGACATAGAAGCCAAAATGTAACACTGCGCTATCTCATCAACCTTAATCCACTTTTTATAACTCTCTTTCTCCTTTTCCTCAGAATCATTCGTAGGCTTAGGAGGACACTCTTTGAAGAGTACATACTTGTACTCCTCAGCAGTCAAGACAATATCAAGATTCCTTTTCCAATCAACATAATTGGGTCCAGTAAGTTTATTCTCCTTTAGTATCACAACAAGTGGATTGAAAGTCATTTTTGAAAAACCTAAGAATCACATAGATCAAAATATTAGATTTCAAAAAATTATTGATTCCTCAAACAATAAAATTTTAAAATCAACCAACACCTTAAAACACCGAGAATATCATATGCCACGATAGTGTGGACGTATATGAATTCTACATTTGTAAGAGAAGGTTTTACCCATTAATTTTTATTATCCTGTCAACCTAACTTTTTGACAAATAAAATTAAAAGTTGGTTCCTTTTCGGCCCTACAAATAAAAGCAGTGACTCCGATGGGGAGGATGTTGGAAAAATAACTCCGAATCTGATGTTCACAACGTCGCAGGCGAATACTTCGCACAACCGTAGTGGAAACAATAATTATATCGGATCCCACCAGAGATCCATGCAAAACTATATAAATCATTTTCTTTAATCTAGTCTAGATCTTATCTAGAGGAGGAATATACCTTCGGTGCGTGCCCTTCGCAATCTCGCTTTTCCAAACGCTGTCGGATCTCAATACGGTAAGGGTAACCGTATATCTATGGTATCCATACTGACACCCACACTAGCTTTGGAGTCACGTTGTGCTAGCAAGCCCTAGCAAAACGCCAAGAACTCTTTTGGAAGAAAAAGGAGAGGAAGGAGGAGATGAGAGAACACTTTCTCTCTTGGCCCTTTTGGCTTGCACGCCCAAACACCAAGAGCCACAAAATTCTCTTCCACGTTGAACACCAAAAAGGCCCTTTTAATCCATAGCCATCAATGCCATTATCTCCCCATTAAGAGTTCTCTCAATACCAAGACCCTTAGTATTCCCTTCTTTTAATTTTCATCATGAATACCATGCCCTTTGGTATTCCTATGCATGATTAATCAAATTAATCATGCATGATGATGAATCATCTTCCATGGTTCAACTTGAGTCTAACTCAAGTTTAACCAGTTTGAGTCTAACTCAAATCTTGGCCATATGCTCAATTATCCTTTTAGTCCAACTAAAAGAAACCATCTCCAAAACAGAATGCCATTTGTGTGTGACCCTATAGGCTCTTGTAATGTTGGCAATGTATCTAAAACCCTTTTTAGATACATAAGCAATGAGCGGCATCTAGCAATACATCATTTTTACCAAAGTTACAAGATCGTCGAGATCCGACAACCTTTCCGTGACTATTATCATGTATGACGATATCCTTTTATCTCTGATATCTTAGATCGATCAATGAGGCATAGACCGTGTCATCCCCTTATCGATCTTTATGTTTCTTGATCCCCAAGTAGACACATTCAAACAAATGAGCTCAATATCTCATATTGACTCATTTGAGCATGACCATGCATTTCGTGGTCCTACTCTATTAAGAGGCCAAAGATATCACTCCTGTCATATAGGAGGGATAGATCCCATCTACATCACTCACATCCCTCCGCATAATTCATTACATGCCCAGTGATTGCCGTTATAGTGCATCCAGTTACAGTGTGACGTTAGACGATACCAAAGTACATAACTCCTTATGTAGAGAATCATAGTGACTTCAGGTATAAGGACTATTCATACCAATAGTCACATGAGAAAGTATATGACACTCATATAATGATCCATGATACTTTCTCATGGCGGGTCAATTCAGTATATATATTCTCCAATATATATATCCATGTGTCAATGTGATATCACATATCCATGACTTGTGAGATCAAGTCACCCATTGACCTACATGCTAGTCTCAATGTATTAATATTGCCCTTGTATATTAATACTTGACTAGGAATATTAAGAATAATATTCTCTACAGCTTCTCATAATCAATTTTACCAATTGATAAATTGTAGTTTAGAACCTACTATTCAAGGACATTATTATATTTATTTTAGCTGGCACATGCATAAAGTAAATATAATAAACAATCCTTGCCTTTTATTAATGAAATATAATATACATGGTCCCTAATCATTGATCTCATGATTGACACTACATCTCATGATTGACACTAAGGGCTGACACTAACAGAGGATACTTCTATTTGCATCTAAGTGTTCACCATTACTCGATACCAAGGCAATTATCTCGGATTATATGCCTTCCGATGGGGAAGTACACACGCTCCTAAATAATTTTCTATAACCATATTTGACCCTGTGATCCGCAAAACAAACTAATCTGATGGGGAGGAAGGCACTCAGAGCCGACGCGCAAGTTTGTTTGCATCACATGTCAAATCGTACTAGAGGCCATGGGATTTTTTTAAAAAAATATCCCTCTCCCACTTAGTAATTTAAAATGAGGAATTTTCCTAGCACACAATATACATATCAAACAAGAAGCAATAAATATAAAAAAAATATTTTCCAACTATTATGGCTTTTGTTTTCCAATATGCCTCCCGTCGTGTCGCTATCTCGTCCGCTCCTTCCTACGCCATGTACAAGCCATCCGGAGATTCAAGCCGAGATTAATTATTTTAATTTACATCCATCGATCCTATACTCCACAAAGGAGTGTACATAAAATCTAGATCGAAAGTAAACTAAAATAAAAGAGTGGCTAAACAATACCGTTCTTAATTACAAAAATTAAATACTAGCCTTGTCAACCCCGAGGATTCAAATAATATTACAATTACACACATCCAATCACATACACAAACATATGGCCAAAATAGTTGGATCTTATGCTTGCAACCAAAAAGTTATCCTACGTACATCCTACTATCATCTGGCACATACAATATATGATAAGTGCATAAAAGTCACCGAATTCTAAACACACAAAACCGGAAACCGTGGCTCTTATACCACTTGAAGGGTGGAACCGAAGCTTTGCTTCCCACCTCGGTGGCTTGTGCATGGCGATCCCATCTATGTCCCCGGATTAAAAAAAAAATAATCCAAGACGATGATGGATTACCCAAGCAATCGATCCATCATTGTGCTATTCGATTAGAGTGGTCTCTTGAACAAACTTGTTGTTCAAGCAACCTAACTCTTTTCCTCGATTAGCCGCGGAATAGATGATGTACGGATCGCCAGTTTTTGTGTTTATCTTTGGGGTCCAAGTAAATTAGCCTCATGCAATTACATACATAATACAAAGAAACAAAAGGAAACCAAAACAAGAATTATACCTCTTGTTTACCTCTTGGTCTTCTATTGTATGTCCTAACCTCCACTTGGACGTTGTGTGGGCAACGATCCTCCAAGAGATGAAGCCTCCTAGATCTCGATCTTCCCTTCCTTGCTCGCTCCGAACAAAGGGAAGATGTAAGCTCCCTTCTTCTCCTATCTAGTTCCGGACACAATTCCTTTGCAGGAAAATCAAACCTCTTCCTCCTCTTTGTTGTTGCCGCCGGCCACCAAGGAGAGGGAGATGGAAGATGAGTGCCGGCCAACAAGAGGAGCTCTTGTTGCCTCCAGCCAAAGCTTGAGGAAGAAAAGAGATGGGCGCCGTCCAAGAAAAGAAAGAAGATAAGATATGGGCACCGGCTAGACCTTAGGAAGAGAAGAAGCTCTTCCACTTGTTGCCCCCCAAAGCCTCTCCAAACTCTAGCCTCCCAAGCCAAAGAGCAAATCCTAATCCAATCTTTTCTTAATTGCTCTCACCGCCCAAGCCCTAGCCCTCCTTTTATAGATCTAGGCTTAAGCCTGTTGGATCAATGCGGTTCGCTAGAGGGGGGGGGGTGAATAGCGAAAGAAAATTTTTCTCGTACGAACTCGTTTTAAAAGAAAACTTATATGCAGCGGAAAGATAAGCAAAACAAAAAGTAAAGGAGACAATAGACACAAGAGATTTACTTGGTTCGTAGCCGAAGGCTACTACTCCAAGGCCCTAGTGGTCCTTGACCACGTACGGAGGGCAAAAGCACTAAAGGAACTCCTCCTCGTTAGAGGTAGGAGTTAATCGATACAAGAAGAAACCACAAAAACTTGAGGTAGAGGGACACTCCCCCTCTCCTCGTATACGATAAAAGCTCCGGAAATATAAATGACAAACTGATAACAAAAACTAAGACCGACGTACAATAATAAAGAAAGTTAAACCTAGACGTCGGAATGGAAGGACTTCGTTGTCGTAGAGTTGCAGCGTAACGGAGGCTTTTGAGCACTTAGAATTGTTGATGAAACCCTAGGTTTGGTCCTCCTTTTATAGCCTTTGAGCCCCTTTTCGAGTGGGTCTTCAACCAATCACAAATGGACACCAAACCGCTTTGAGGTGGAATGATAAGCCTTGACTCCTCGAATCTGATCATTGACCATCAGTCGACTGATGGCCATCATCAGTCGACTGATGGCAGCATCAGTCGATTGATAACCTTCTCGATCGACTAATACGGCGAATGAGTCCTCAGTGGCAAATCGTGATGCTTGCTGCAAGTCAAAGTTAGCTCAATAAAAACATAATTTCGATGGTCGTTGACCATCTGATCTGGACCTAGACCATCTATAAGATGTCTTTGGTTGGATCTACGCTTAAGATCATCCCCGTAAAGAGGATACGACCTTACTTACTCTCGCACACACGAGCTTACCTCGATACTTACGTGTCGCTTTTGCTTCCGGCCTTCCACTCGATTCCTTCGGCTCCCTCCGAAGTAACTCGAGTATCGCCCGACCACCGCGGCTTCCTCCGGGTGTCGCTAGCCTTCAGCTCCAGCTATATTAATCTTCTGCACACTCGATTCAGCTCGTGAGAAAACAAAATAGACTTAACTTTTGTGTCTTTGCTATAATCAAAACACAGGTTCGATTTCGGTGCCTCACTGCACCAACAATGCCTCCTTTCAATCTCCACCGTCGGATATAGGCTTTCATGAGGTATTTAATAGGCTACAATAGGGACCATGAGGAGGAGTTGGATTTGTTGGATCGAGAAGCGTCGCTAGAGGGGGGGGGGGTGAATAGCGAGCATAAAAATTTTCATTCATTTCGATACTTGAGTTACGCAACGGAAAGAATAAAGAGACAAGTTTATTTTTACTTGGTTCACAACCCAGTGGTTGCTACTCCAAGGCCCTAACAGTCCTAGACTTCGTACGGAGGGCAAAGCACTATAAGATCTCCTCCTTGTTGGAGGTAGGAGATAACGATCACAAAACCGGAAGTACGAGGATGAGGCAACAAGCCTACCTCACCTTGTTACGATTAAAACAAAGAATACAAAAGATATTACTTGCTGCTGTTGCCGACGAAGAAGATGGAAGCTTGACATTGTGTTGGCGTTATGACGGTGTTGGAGCTTTGGCGTTGAAGGAGCACTTGAGAATAATCTTGATTGATGTTTGGGTTGGAGTCCTCCTCTCCTTTTATAGAATTTGGCCTTGGAATAAGTCTCCTCATCTTTCGAAACAGATCACGAGGTGGTACTAAATTTTATCATGAAGTGACCGTGTCAAACATTATCCGTTTTGACCTAGCGCAAAAGGCTGATTCGTTGCCATCAGTCGACTGATACCTTCTATCAGTCGACTAATGAGCATCAGTCGACTGCCCAATGGTCAGTAGTCGACTGCTAGCCTGGCCACTTCCCTGCAATAAGAGGTTAGCACAGAAAATAATAAATGCGACGATTTCTTACCGTCCGATCTCGATCTAGACCTTCCACAGGAAGTCTTAGTTGGATCGCCGCCTACGGTCGTCCCCGTACAGAGGAAACGACCTTACCATCTCTCACTCACACGAGCTCACCTCAGCATTTACCTTGTAGCTTCTGCTTCCGATCTTCCACCTGATTCCTTCGGCTCCCTTCGAAGTCATCCTGGTGTCGTCCGACCACCACGACTCCCTCCGGGTGTCGCTGACCTTCAGCTCTAGCTTTAGCACTTTCTGCACACTTGATTTAGCTCGTGAGATAACAATGTAAACTTAACTTTGTGTCTTTGCTATAATCAAAACACATGTTCGATTATTTGGTGCCCCTGCACCAACAATCTCCCCCTTTTTGATCTATGGCAAACCAACACAAAGTTAAGGGAAATTAAAACATAAAACAAGTATAGTAAATGATGAATGCCATTTCCAAAAACTCTCCCTTAACTCTAGGTGAGTTTTGAAAGAGATAATTTAATTTTCAAAATTAAATTTTGTGTTACTCTTCCTTAACTTTCGCTCTTCTCCCCCTTTTGCCATAAATAAAAAAAAATTGGGTTTTTTTATATAAAATAGGGGTTTAAAACAACATCGTATATGGATGCATCTAGATAAATCAAATATGAGTCCAAGCATGCGTCTAACAGTAATTAGATAGATTGGTTCGAGGTGTGTCCCTCTACACCAATAATCTAAAGGTTTGTAATATAACTCTTAGGGTTAGTTTGCTCTCCCCCTTAGTCAAATATATGAAGTATAAGAGATGTAGGGGGCGCTAAACTTTGGCCTAAAGAGTTGTAAATAGTCATTAAGTACAATAGTTGAGAAAATAAGTAGCATTTTGAAGAGGTTATATTTTAAGTATATTTCAATTGTCCTGAACATCTCACCCATTCTATGTGTCTCAGAATTTGTTCACCTTATATATTTTGTGAGATGATTTTAACTTAATTACTGATAGCCAAACTTGGGTTAGATTCAGATTTAACCTTTAGATCGTTAAGTAACTTTTCGAGAAACTGACTTCCAGGTCGTGGCGAGGCACAGGGGCCTTCTTTGATCGGAACAATGACCACTTCCTTAGAAAAAGCCAAATTCAAGAAAATATCACTTAAGTAACTTAGGGTTACTTCCTGGTCTAACTAGTTTAGGATACGGTGAGGTAGCTTCAGCTAGTTCCACTCGGTTAAGTGCATCAAGCTAGATAGCCTTATCTAGCTCGAATACATGAGACTTTGTTTCCCTAATGTACTATTATCTTGCCGCATCCTAATACTATGTTGTCAAGAGTTGACTAACTATTGTCCCTATATAGCCATTCTAAAAATTAAGATAAAATATGCAATGGTTTTGCTAAGTAAGCGGGTATACTATTTTAGTATTGGATCCCCCTGGACCATTGAACCAATATGGTCTATTCAAATAATGAACTTGATCCTGGGGAATCCAAAACTTATTAGTCCTTATATGTGAGTCCAATAAAACCTTTGGGACCCATGCTTGGACTCTTTGATGACTATGATTTACGATAGACATGTATGATCTATTTGTAGTCTTTGAACTAAACCCGAGTCCAGCTTTGTTGTACATGACTCTTTGGATTCTAAGTAGTCGGTAGAGTAGCCTCTTGCTTGAGGGTTTCAACCTCCTTAAGTAATGACTCAACCCTAGACTCAGACTTAGTTAATGTCCTAGTAAGCATTTTAATTGTAAGGTAAAGTGTACTAATTAAAGATCGGCTAACCTTGACTTTCCCTTTTGGTCCGCCTTTGAGTTTTCTCTCGAAGTAGTCTTCGGGGTCGGAGTCGGAGTTGTAGTTGGACTCGGCTTTGGATTCTGACTCGGACTCCTCCAGTCTTGCCATGTCTTCTCTGTTGTCCCAAGTTGCATGGAAGGCTTTCCTTGCTCCCTTTTGCTTTGGCTGGCTCCTTGACTTGAATTGCTCTTTGTTCTCGTTCTTCAATTGCCTTCTTTCTTATCGAACTATTCTCTGCACAATGTTGACTATTGCGGTCTCCTCTTCGGATTCGGATTCGGATTCATCCTCTTCCTTGGGGGGTGGTTTGTTTGCGGCCTTCTTTTTCGAACATGCAAATAAGGCAATACCTTTCTCGGGAGCGAATTAGATTGTTCATGGAGTTCAAATTTAGAAAATAATTCATCTAGTCTAAGTTTAGAAAGGTCCTTAGAAACCCTGTAGGCATCGACCATGGATGCCCACAAGGTAGTCCTAGGGAAAGCGTTTAAAGCATACCTTATAAGGTCCCGGTTCTCTACGACTTGCCCGATTGAGTGAAGACCGTTGACGATGTCTTGGATCCGTGCATGTAGTTGGGTGGCGGTCTCGCGATCCTACATCTTTAGATTGTATAGTTTATTTAAAAACAAATCCCTTTTACATACCTTAGCATCGGGTGTTCCTTCATGTAGCTCGATTAATTTGTTCCATAGGTCCTTTATGCTAATGAAGGATCCGATGCGGTTGAGTTCCTCCTTGAACAATCTGCATTGCAATATTTGGGTTGCTCTTGCATCGGCTTCGATTTGCCTCTTGGTTGCATTGGTCCACTTGTCGAAGTCCAAGGGCTCGCCTTGATCATTGGTGGGTAGAACAAAGCCGGTTTGGATGATTATCCAAGTCTCGACTTGTGTTTTTAGAAAACACTCCATCCGACCTTTCCAATAACGGAAATAATCTCTGTTAAAGAACGGAGGTCGGGTGGTGCTGTACCCCTCAATGTGAGCCATTAAATATCTTCCAAAACACGAATAAAAACCAAAAGGAATTCCAAGACTTGGTCTTGGATTAGTAATATGGGAAATAATAAAAAATAAACAGAAATAAATAAGAAGAATATGAAACTAACAAAAACTAAAACTTACGACCTCCGATGTCCCCGAAAGGGGAATGTACGTTGGTTTTTGGGGATGGAGACAGCTTGTTACGAGAGTAAACCCTTATAATAAGTGTAGATCTTTCAGAGAGCTTCGATTTGGTAGGTAGATCGTTTCATGAGTCCACTTGTGCGAAGAGTTATGGCCATTTTACTGTCGGCTACTCCAAAAGAGAATACTTGCAAACACACAACCAAAAGAAAGGTACTAAGACTTTGTCTTGGATTGGTAGTGTGGGAAAAAAACCAAAAAAAAACATGAATCGAAAAATACGAAAAGAAAACCAAAAAGTGCTAGATTGGTGGTTTCACTAAATCTTAGTTCCTCCGCTCTGATACCAATTGTTGGATCGAGAAGCGTCGCTAGAGGGGGGGGGTGAATAGTGAGCGTAAAATTTTTTGTTCTTTTCGATACTTGAGTTATGCAGCAGAAAGAATAAAGAGACAAGTTTATTTTTACTTGGTTCACAATCCAACGGTTGTTACTCCAAGGCCCTAATGGTCCTAGACTGCGTACGGAAGGCAAAGCACTATAAGATCTCCTCCTCGTTGGAGGTAGGAGATAACGATCACAAAACCGGAAGTACGAGGATGAGGAAACAAGCCTACCTCACCTCGTTGTGATTAAAACAAAGAATACAAAAGATATTACTTGCTGCTGCTGCCGACGAAGAAGATGGAAGCTTGGCATTGCGTTGGCGTTATGACGGTGTTGGAGCTTTGGCGTTGCAAGAGCACTTCAGAATAATCTTGATTGATGTTTGGGTTGGAGTCCTCCTCTCCTTTTATAGAATTTGGCCTTGGAATAAGTATCCTCATCTTTCGGAACAGATCATGAGGTGGTACCAAATTTTATTACGGAGTGGTTGTGTCAAACATTATCCATTTTGACCTAGCGCAAAAGGCTGATTCGTCACCATCAATCGACTTATGCCTTCTCATCGATCGATGAGCATCACGATCGGCGCCTAATGGTCATCGATTATCGGCTGGCACTTCTGCAATAAGAGGTTAGCACGAAAAATGATAAATGTGACGATTTCTTACCGTCCGATCTCGACCTAGACCTTCCACAGGAAGTCTTAGTCGGATCGCCACCTACGGTCGTTCCCGTACAGAGGACACAACCTTATCATCTCTCACTCACACGAGCTCACCTCAACAACTGCCTTGTAGCTTCTGCTTCCGGTCTTCCACCTGATTCCTTCGGCTCCCTCCGAAGTCATCCTGGTGTCGTCCGACCACCACGACTCCCTCAGGGTGTCGCTGACCTTCATCTCTAGCTTTAGCACTTTCTGCACACTTGATTTAGCTTGTGAGATAACGATGTAAACTTAACTTTGTGTCTTTGCCATAATCAAAACACAGGTTCGATTATTTGGTGCCCCTGCACCAACAGGATCTTGGCCACCCAATGGATCTAGCCCACATAAAGTCCGATCCATTAATGATAATCCATTCCACTAGAGGATTATCATTGATCTACCTCACCAACCCCCATAAATAAATATGGGCTCCATATATTATTTGTACATTTTTCTCCCCGTGTTTAAGATCTCGAATGTCCGTCGATTAATTAATTTACTGACCATTAATTAATCAACATCTAACTCCATGAGTAGTACCACTCAACCTTATCATCATGCCGGACCAAGTCCACCTGCAGGGTTTACATGATGAACCTTATGAGCTCCTCAAGGGGATATCATCATCCTAATATATAGGACACGGTTTCCTCCTATAATCAATGACACACCATGTAAATAATATCATTTCCTAACTTACCAAGCCAATCGATTTAATCTATAAATCTCTCCCATTGGTAAATCAAAGAAATAAATACTAAGTACATGTGCCCGTTATTATATCGGGATTAAGAGCATGTACACCATAATATTCGAGGTCCGATTCAATTATGTAGTCAGCAATAAATTGAATCACCTCTAAGTCTGTCCTGCTCAATACACATAAAGTGTACTAATGTAATTCTATGGTCAAGACAAACCAATATCAAATTACACTACAACCATACCAATGGTTTGTCCAAAACCATCTCGGTTATGAGCCTCTACTTATACTGTACAAGGAACTGATAACATGATCTCCCGTGTGACACTACACACCATGTTATCTACAATTTAATGTATCAGACAATATGCATAACCATAAATATGCAAACAATGATCATGTGATTCTTATTTCAAAAACAAAGATGTTCATACAAAAGATAAACTTTTCAGTATACATCCCAATAATCTCCCACTTATACTAAAAGACTATGCTGTCTTCATACTGCCATACATCTGATTCCCATCCATTCCCTCTACTTGCCTATCAAAAGCTCTCACTAGAAGGGCCTTAGTGAAAGGATCTGCCAGGTTATCCTCTGATACAATTTTGGCTACAACAACTTCTCCTCGCTTTACGATCTCTCGTATCAGGTGGTACTTGTGCACTATGTGTTTACTTGCCTTATGGGCTCGTGGTTCCTTCGAGTTTGCAACCGCACCACTGTTATCACAATAAATTGTGATAGTTTTGGGCAAACTAGGAATCACATCCAAGTCCATCAAGAAGTTCCTGAGCCATACAACTTCTTTGGCCGCCTCAGAGGTTGCCACATACTCAGCTTTCATGGTGGAGTCCCCCACGCATTTCTACTTGACACTCCTCCATACAATGGCTCCACCTCCCAAAGTAAACACAAAACCTGAGGTAGACTTACTGTTATCCCTATCTGATTGAAAGTCAGAATCTGTGTAACCCACAGGGAGTAATTGATCTGCCAAGTATACTAGCATATAATCCATAGTCCTTCTTAGGTACTTTAATATATTCTTTACCGTAGTCCAATGTCCCTGTCCTGGATTACTTTGATATCTGCATACCATGCCCACGGCAAAGCAGATATCTGATTTTGTACATAACATAGCATACATGAGGCTTCATACTGGCGAAGCATAAGGAACCGCCTTCATCTCCTCTATCTCCTTTGATGTTCTAGGACACATCTCTTTAGATAAAGGTACTCCATGTCTAAAAGGTAGAAAACCTTTCTTGGAGTTCTGCATGCTAAAACGAGCCAAAATAGTGTCTATGTATGAAGCTTGAGACAAGCACAACATCCTTTTCCTGCGATCTCTTATAACCTTGATCCCAAGGATGTGTCCCACTTCTCCCAAGTCCTTCATATCAAACTGTTTGGACAACCATTGTAGGAGATCAATGTGGTTGTGTTGGCCGGCTAGAGGGGAGTGAATAGCCTTTGTCGTAGACGGTGGAATTCGTTCATTCGTTGCTCGTCTACAAAACTATTAGTGCAAGCGAAATATGCAAATACAAACAATTAAAGACAAAAGCAATAACAAAAATACAAACGCTAACAAAGGATGTAACGTGGTTCACGGCTACGCCGCTAATCCACGGTCCGATTCGTCCACGGTGAATCACTCCGTAAGCTTCCACTATTCTCTCCTTTGCACCAAGCTAGGTGATAGTAACCTCTTTACAAGAATTCACTCCTCTTACAAATATAATGTAAATAAAACCAAGTAAGAGGATGAAAAACTTTAGGGCACTTTGGGAGACTTTAGAGCATGAACATTAGGTTCCCAAAGCCCCACACCCCTCCTCTTTATAGAGGAAGAGGTTTTCTTCCCGTTGACACAGGAGCAGTCGACTGATGTCCCTATCAGTCAACTGGTCCCGTAGCCGTTGCCCAATAACGACTGCTTTCCACATTGGATTCCATCCAATGACACCATCATCAGTCGACTGATCTTACCATCAGTCGACTGATCTTACCATCAGTCGACTGATGGACTATCAGTCGAGTGCTCGTGAGCTCGACTCGCTCGCTGCCCGGCCTTTGCCTCCATTAGTCCCATCGCCATTCCATGGCGGAGCTGATAATTACGCGATCATTGCCATTCCATGACGATCATTCTTTGGGCCAAAAACCCATCAGTCGAATACCAGTTGAACCCCGTTCGACTCAGAGCAGTCGACTTCCATTCCATGGCAGTCGACTGATGTCGGGAAATCTCATCCGACACTTAGCCAAATGGCCAAGTTTCACCTAAGAGAACTACCCCTTCCCGGGTTACATTCGCTCACTCTCATCCCTTGGAGTCCCTCACTTTCGAAGTTATCTTCGTCCGGCCACCTCCCTCGGATGCGCCAAGCGCACGACTCTGTAGCGCCATCCTTCGCGTCTCGCCCTAAAATCTACTTCCTCCGGCTTCACTCCAAGCTTTTCGTCCGGCGGTCCCTCGGATGCTCCAAGCGCACGGCTTCCGCAAAGCCATCCTTCACCGACTCTAAGACCGAGTCATGAGAGGTGAAACTCGCCAAGGCTCCATGTACGAATTACTAAGTCCTGCAAGACTCCAACGCACATATCAAATCACAATAATAACCTAACTTAAACCCTTTGCCACACACATCAAAACCATATCACGGGTTGATTGCCCTAACAATCTCCCCCTTTTTGATGTGTGGCAATCCGTTTAAGTTAGGTAAAAACATTTGATAAAATATTAAGGAAAGAAAGCATGTGAATAACATGATTAGCAACTCTCCCCCTTAATACATGAAACTCCCCCTAAATACAATTCCCCCTTACTTAAACATATACATTTCTCTCCCTTTGACACCATCAAAAATATTAAACAAAGTTTATACAAGCATGACATCAAGTTTAGAGAAAAACAAAAACTAAAACATGCCTTAAAATTGGATAAAAGAAGTTACTGGGCATGTTATTAGGCGACCAGTTGATTGGTTCAGACTACCAGTCGACTGGCACATGCATTTCAGGTTTTTCTGATTTTCGGGCTGAATTTCAGAAATGCATTAAAAATTCTATAAAATTCAAAAAATCATGAAATTTGGGAAACATATTTCTTGTAAGTATATTTATCAATGAAAAATAGTTGTCCATGAAAAATCATTATATTTTTAAGTATTTGCCAAAAATCCAAAAGTTTCAAAAGTAACTAGATTTTTGATCAAGTTAGTATCAAGTTTAACACCTAGTTTTGCTTTAAATTATTTAAAACATGAACACAGATTTTAAAGTAAGAAATTATTTTGAAAACATATGAAATATCCAACCATGATCTTTGGGCAATATGTCTATGAATTAAACATAAGCCTTCCCCATGATTGGTCTATTATTCCTATTTTGATACCTTAAATGACCATATAAATGGCATAGGCATTAGTGGACATTTGTATCATCCTAACATCTCACTCATGCTAAGTTTTCAATCAAAGTAGCCTATGGTGAGTGTGAGATGTATCCTAAAGGTAGTTGTATATACTTAACCATTATTTTCATGCAATTCTATACAAGGTTAAGTATCATCCTAACAATCCACATGATCATAAAGACATATATGTATTGTTTCCACATTATGATCATGAAACAAATGTATTCATCACATTGTGATCATGAATTAGGTATTACATCATGATAATAAGGCAAATATCACCTAAAGCATGATTTATATTTTCTATGGATGCATTATCATCACCCAACACTATTTCAAAAAATTTGTCCCACTATCCTAAGTCAACCAAAATATGATATAGATGAAATCCTTATGATTGACTATCCTAGGGTTTTCCTAACCCTTAAGGATAGATTTAGGAACCCAAAACAGGTTCTTTCCTATTGGGTTCACTGAAAATTCCTTAGGGATCCATTTTCTAGCTATTGTTTTTTTTTATCTTGACCCCTAGCAATTAGACATTTATAGGCCTTTTCATTTTTATTTTCCTTATATCCTAGGCCTTTCTTGTTGAACCTAGCTCTTTGGCTCCCTATGATCATATTAAGAGTGTTGGAGCATATTGTGAATTTTTCTAGGGCCTTGGTCAAATGATCTACCTTTTCCCTTAGGACCTTATTTTCCTCAATGCATGCATCATTAACATCAAGAGGCATATAGTCATGTGAGCATGCATCATCATTATTATCATTAAAACATGTTTTTTCTAATTTTTGTTCTAAATCCTTAATTTGATCAAGCATGCTTTTATTTTTCTTTTTGGCTCTAAACAAGTCCTTAGTGAGGCTAGAAATAATTGACATAACTTTCTTGGGGGAAAGATTTGTTACCTCACTTACCAAATCCTCTTCTGATGATGAGGATGTAGAAGAAGCTCCCCCTTCACTCAAGCTCTCCTCACTTGAGCTTGCTTCTTCATTTTCGGAGGAGGAGGAGTCTAGGTCGTCAAAGGCCATTAGGACAAGGTTTGAATAGACATGTTCTTCCTCTTCGGATGAGGATGAGGAAGAAGGATCATCCCATGTCTTTGCCTTTAGTGCTTTGGCATTTCCCTTTTCTTTGGCCTTCTTCTCTTCTTCTTTCTTCTTGCTCCCCTTCTTCTTCTTCTTTTCTTCTTTCTTTTTCCTCTCCTCTTTACTCTTGTTTAGGAGGGGACAATTATCCCTTATATGTCCCTCTCCTTGGCAATTATAGCAAATCACCTTCCCCCTTGGTCTTCTCCTCCTATCATTAGATTTATTAAATTTAAAATTTTTCAAAGCACGCCTTACCTTCCTTACCATGTATACTTCTTCCGTGCTATCCATGGAGGAGGAGGAGGATGCTTCATCGGAGGAGGAGGGAATCTCCATCTTTTTTTTCCCCTTATTTGCCACTAGGGCTACTCCTCTTGATGGCTTGATACTTGATTCTTCAATTACTCTCTCAAGCCTTGTTTCATGGAGCTCCATGGTTGAGAAGAACTCCTCCAAGGTGCTCACTTCCAAATTCTTGGAGATGTAGAATGAGTCCACCATAGAGCTCCATCTTGAGGGCCGGGGAAAGGCATCTATGACCTTCATTACCATATCTCGATTGGAGAGTTTTTCACCTACACTTGTCAAACCGGTTAGAATTTCCTTAAATCTAGAGTGTAGGGATTTTACCTTCTCTCCCTTTTCGAGTTTGATATTGGATAATTGGGAGCGAAGGACATGTCTCCTTGCTAGCTTCGCCTCGGATGTGCCTTCATGAATCTCTATTAATTTCTCCCACATCTCCTTGGCGCTAGCATACTCTCCTATCCGGTTGACTTCTTGTTGAGGGAGTACATTGTAGAGGTGATGTTTGGCTTTAGAGTTTGCCAAGTACTCCTCCCTTTGCCTCTTACTCCACCTTGATTTTTCTAATGGCTCCCCTTCTTCATCCCTAGGCATTTCAAAACCGTTTTCCATAATTAAAAGAATTTTGAAATCGGTTTCGAAAAATACCTTTATTCGCTTCTTCCACAAAGTGAATTCCCCCTCGAACTTCGGCGGATGAATATTAGAGCCGGCCATCTCTTGATGAAGTGCTTGTTGCGGCGGTTAGTCCTCAATAAGCAACTTGACTCTGATACCACTTGTAGGGGATCAATATGGTTGTGTTGGCCAGCTAGAGGGGGGTGAATAGCCTTTGTCGTAGACGGTGGAATTCGTTCATTCGTTGCTCATCTACAAAACTATTAGCGCAAGCAGAATATGCAAATACAAACAATTAAAGACAAAAGAAATATAAACAAGAATACAAACACTAACAAAGGATGTAACGTGGTTCACGACTACGCCGCTAATCCACGGTCCGATTCGTCCACGGTGAATCACTCCGCAAGCTTCCACTATTCTCTCCTTTGCACCAAGCTAGGTGGAGGTAACCTCTTTACAAGAATTCACTCCTCTTACAAATATAATGTAAATAAAACCAAGTAAGAGGATGAAAAGCTTTAGGGAACTTTGGGAGACTTTAGATCATGAACATTAGGTTCCCAAAGCCCCACACTCCTCCTCTTTATAGAGGAAGAGGTTTTCTTCCCATTGACACAGGAGCAGTCGACTGATGTCCATATCAGTTGACTGGTCCCGTAGCCGTTGCCCAATAACGGCTGCTTTCCACGTTAGATTCCATCCAACGACACCATCATCAGTCGACTGATCTTACCATCAGTCGACTGATCTTACCATTAGTCGACTGATGGACTATCAGTCGGGTGCTCACGAGCTCGACTCGATTCTGTGCCCGACACTGCCTCCATCAGTCGACTTCCATTCCATGGCAGTCGACTGCTGGGCCAAAAACCCATTAGTCGGATACCAGTCGAACCCCGTTTGACTCAGAGCAGTCGACTGATGTCGGGAAATCTCATCCGACACTTAGCCAAATGGCCAAGTTTCACCTAAGAGCACTACCCCTTCCCGGGTTACATTCGCTCACTCTCATCCCTTGGAGTTCTTCGCCTTCGAAGTTATCTTCGTCTGACCACGTCCCTCGGATGCGCCAAGCGCACGGCTCTGCAGTGCCATCCTTCGCGTCTCGCCCTGAAGTCTACTTCCTCCGGCTTCACTCCAAACTTTTCGTCCGGCGGTCCCTCGGATGCTCCAAGCGCACGACTTCCGCAAAGCTATCCTTCACCGACTCTAAGACCGAGTCATGAGAGGCGAAACTTGCCAAGGCTCCATGTGTAAATTACTAAGTTGTGTAAGACTCCAATGCACATATCAAATCACAATAACAACCTAACTTAAACCCTTTGCCACACACATCAAAACCATATCACGGGTTGATTTCCCTAACAACCATACCCTTACGTCTGATAACACCTTGACATTGTTGCCAATTAACGAAATGTCATCTACATATAGTACAAGAAATACCACTATGTTTCCGTTATATCTCTTGTATACACAAGACTCATCCAAACTTTGAATAAATCCATAAGACTGGATTACCTCATCAAAGTGGATGTTCCAAGATCTCGAAGCTTACTTCAATCCATAAATGGACTGATTAAGCTTGCACACAAGATGCTCTTTGCCCTTTGCAATGAATCCCTCTGGTTGCACCATATAGATGTTTTCCTCAAGACTTCCATTAAGGAAAGCTGTCTTGACATCCATCTGCTACACCTCATAATCCATATGAGCAGTAATACATAAGAGAATCTGAATAGACTTAAGCATGGCTACCGGTGAAAAGGTCTCCTCATAATCGATGCCCTCTTTCTGAGTATATCCTTTCACAATAAACCTTGCTTTGAAGGTCTCAACCTTCCCGTCTATTCCTCTCTTTCTTTTGTAGATCCACTTGCATCCAATGGTTTTTACACCATTGGGTGGTTCTACTAGCTCCCAGACCTGATTTGAATCCATAGATTCTATCTCAGAATTCATTGCACTTTGCCAAGATACCGCATCTTTATCTTGGATTGCCTCGTCATATGTCCAGGGATTAGGTTCGTGTTCACCAGGGACCAAATTAGAAGATTCTCCCAAGAACATAAATCTATCAGGCTATCTAACAACCCTCCCACTACGACGAGGTATCACCTGTGTATCCTCTGTGACATGCGGTGCAGTCACTTGTGGTATATCCTCTTGTACCGGTGGTACTGAAGTAGTGACTTTCCCTCTCAATTCCTCCAGAACAATCTTACTCATGGGCTTGTGGTTCATCACATAGTTTTCCTCTAAAAATCTGGCGTTCATGCTAACGATCACCCTCTGATCTCTAGGACTATAGAACAAACCACCTTTCATTCCTCTAGGATAGTCTACGAACATGCGCACTTTTGTACCAACTTACCAACATCTGCCTTCAGCACATGTGCTGGACTCCCCCAAATCTGAATATGTCTCAGACTAGGCTTTCGCCCAGTCCACAATTCTGTAGGAGTAGAAGGCACTGATTTAGATCGTACCAAGTTCAGAATATACACTGTCGTATCCAGAGCATACCCCCAGAACGAATCTGGCAACTCAGAATAACTCATCATCGATCTAACCATCTCCATAAGAGTTCTATTCCTTCGCTCAACTACACCATTCTGCTGGGGTGTGCCAAGTGCAGATAATTGGGATTGAATCCCAACCTCTGATAAGTAATTCCTAAACTCTCCCAAGAGGTACTCACCACCACGATCAGATCGTAGTGTCTTGATACTTTTACCTTGACGTTTCTCCACATCAGCCTTGAATTCTTTGAACCTGTCAAAGCATTCAGACTTACGGCGCATCAAGTAAATGTATCCATATCTTGAATAATCATCTATAAAAGAGACAAAATATTCAAAATCACCTCTAGCTTAGATAGACATAGGACCACACAAATCAGAATGAACCAATTCCAACACATCTTTGGCTCTATACCCCTTGGCCTTAAAAGGCCTCTTGGTCATTTTACCTTCCAAGAAAAGATTCGCAAGTTGGGAAATCTTCCACCACTAATGAACCCAGAGGTCCATCAACTATTATCCTTTGAATTATACTTAGGTTAATATGACCTAACCTTATATGCCAAAGATATGTTTGGTTCATTTTCGAAGGTTCTTTTCTCTTATTAGATTTAGAAGATGAGTTATTTACTTCTATTTGCATCGTAGGAGCTTTTGGTTCAAGGGTATATAAATTTCCTATCATTGCACCATAACAGATAATCTCCCTATTCCTTTTTATAACAACTCTGCCATTAAAAGAAATAGAATATCCATCCAAAAATAATTTAGAAACCGAAATCAAATTCTTTCTAAATAAAGGTACATAAAGATAATTTTTCAGAACCAAAGTTTTATTTCTATCAAAAGATAAATAAACATCTCCCACTGCAACAGCCGCCACCTTCATAACATCACCCAAGTAAATGATAATCTCCCCTTCAGCTAGTCGTCTGGTTTCCTGGAACCCCTGCAAAGTATTGCAGACATGATCAGTGACTCCCGTATCTACACACCAGGTGCTGGTAGATAACATCGCTAAACATGTTTCAACGACCAATCCAAATGATATACCTTTGTTCTGCTTTCGATTGGGGCAGTCCTTCTTCCAATGTCCAGTCTGCTTGCAAGTGAAGCACTTGCCTTTCGGCTTCTTCACTACTCCCTGAGATCCTCCCGCCACCTTTGCTCCACCTTGTTTCTTCTTCTTCTTGCCTTTCGTCTTAGAAGTCGAAACCTTCTGAGCAACCATGGCCTGAGCCTGAGCACTCTCATGAAAAAGCCCCTCTGCTGCCTGGAGTTTTGTCAGAAGCTCCGCCAACGAATACAACCTCTTATTCATGTTGTAATTTAGGTGAAACTACTCAAAACTCCTAGGTAGAGATTGGAGAATGATATCGACCTGGGTTTCCCCATCGATCTCAGCTCCAAGGACTTCCAGCTCATTCAAATGAGCCATCATCTTAAGAACATGATCCCTCACGGGTGTTCCCTCGACCATGGTGGTCGTCATCAAGTTCCTTATGGCTTCCTACCTTGCAGCCCGATTCTGGTGTCCGAAAAGTTCCTTGAGATTGAGCATCATGTCATAAGTAGTGGGCATGACTTGATGCTGATGTTGTAATACATTTGACATATAAGCCAAAATGTAACACCACGCCATCTCATTAGCCTTAATCCACTTTTTATAACTCTATTTCTCCTTTTCCCCAGAATCATCCATAGGCTTAGGAGGACACTCTTCGAAGAGTACATACTTGTACTCCTTTGCAGTCAAGATAATATCAAGATTCCTTTTCCAATAAACATAATTGGGTCCAATAAGTTTATTCTCCTTTAGTATCACAACAAGTGGATTGAAAGTCATTTTTGAAAAACCTAAGAATCAAATAGATCAAAACATTAGATTTCAAAAAATTATTAATTCCTTAAATAATAAAATTTTAAAATCAACCAACACCTCAAAACACCGAGAATATCGTATGCCACGATAGTGTGGACGTATACAAATTCTACATTTGTAAGAGGAGGTTTTACCTATTAATTTTATTATCTTGTCAACCTAACTTTTTGACAAATAAAATTAATTGTTGGTTCCTCTTCGACCCTACAAATAAAAGCAGTGACTCCGATGGGGAGGATACTTATATTTGCATCTAAGTGTTCACCATTACTCGATACCAAGGCAATTATCTCAGATTATGTGTGTTCCGATGGGGAAGTACACACGCTCCTAAATAATTTTTTATAACCATATTTGACCCCGTGATCCGCAAAACAAACTCATCCGATGGGGAGGAAGGCACTCAAAGCTGACGCGCAAGTTTGTTTTCATCACATGTCAAATCATAATTGAGGCCATGAGAATTTTTTTAAAAAATATCCCTCTCCCACTTAGTAATTTAAAATGAGGAATTTTCCTAGCACACAACATGCATATCAAACAAGAATTAATAAATATGAAAAAAATATTTTCCAACTATTATGACTTTTGTTTTCCAATATGCCTCCTATCGTGTCGTCATCTCGTCTGCTCCTCCCTACGCTATGTACAAGCCATCCGGAGATCCGACCCGAGATTAATTATTTTAATTTACATCCATCGATCCTATACTCCACAAAGGAGTGTACATAAAATCTAGATTGAAAGTAAACTAAAATAAAAGAGTGGCTAAATAATGTCGTACTTAATTATAAAAATTAAATACTAGCCTCGTCAACCCCGAGGATTCAAATAATATTACAATTACACACATCCAATCACATACACACACATATGACCATAATAGTTGGATCTTATGCATGCAACCAAAATGTTATCCTACGCACATCCTACTATCATCCAGCACATACAATATATAATAAGTGCATAAAAGTCACCGAATCCTAAACACACAAAATCGAAAACCGCGGCTCTGATACCACTTGAAGGGTGGAATCGAAGCTTCGCTTCCCACCTCGATCACTTGTGCAATGCAATCCCATCTACGTCCCTGGATTAAAATAAAATAATCCAAGACGATGACGGATTACCCAAGCAACCTATCCATCATCGTGCTATTCAATTAGAGTGGTCTCTTGAACAAACTTGTTGTTCAAGCAACCTAACTCTTTTCCTCGATTAGCCATGGAATAGATGATGTACGGATCACCAGTTTTTATGTTTATCTTCGGGGTCCAAGTAAATTAGCCACATGCAATTACATACATAATACAAAGAAACAAAAGGAAACCAAAACAAGAATTATACCTCTTGTTTACCTCTTGATCTTCTATTGTATGTCCTATCCTCCACTTGGACGATGTGTGGGCAATGATCCTCCAAGAGATGAAGCCTCATAGATCTCGATCTTTCCTTCCTTGATCGCTCCGAACAAAGGGAAGATATAAGCTCCTTTCTTCTCCTATCTAGTTCTGGACACAATCCCTTTGGAGGAAAATCAAACCACTTCCTCCTCTTTGTTGTTGCCGCTAGCTACCAAGGAGAGGGAGATTGAAGATGAGTGCTGGCCAACAAGAGGAGCTCTTGTTGCTACCGTCCAAAGCTTGAGAAAGAAAAGAGATGGGCACCGGCCAAGAAAAGAAAGAAGATGAGATATGGGCGCCGGCTAGACCTTAGGAAGAGAAGAAGCTCTTCCACTTGTTGCCGCCCAAATCCTCTCCAAACCCTAGCCGCCCAAGCCAAAGAGCAAACCCTAATCCAATCTTTTCTCAATTGCCCTCACCGCCCAAGCCCTAGCCCTCCTTTTATAGAGCTAGGCTTAAGCCTCCTTTCAATCTCCACTGTCGGATCTAGAGTTTTATTTTCCATCGTCGGATCTAGGCTTTCATGAGGTATTTAATAGGCTACAATAGGAACCATGAGGAGGAGTTGGATCTTGGCCACCCAATGGATCTAGCCCACATAAAGTCTGATCCATTAATGATAATTCATTCCACTAGAGGATTATCATTGATCTACCTCACCAACCCCCATAAATAAATATGGGTTCAATATATTAATTGTACAAATATCTCTCCGTGTTTAAGATCTCGAATGTCCATCAATTAATTAATTTACTGACAATTAATTAATCAACATCTAACTCCATGAGTAGTACCACTCAAACTCATCATCATGCCGGACCAAGTCCACCTGCAGGGTTTACATGATGATCCTTATGAGTTCCTCAAGGGGACATCATCATCCTAATATATAGGACACGATTTCCTCCTATAATCAACAACACACCATGTAAATAATATCATTTTCCAACTTACCGAGCCTATCGATTTAATCTATTAATCTCGCCCATTAGTAAATCAAAGAAATAAATATTAAGTACATGTGCTCGTTATTATATCAGGATTAAGAGTAAGTACACCATAATATTCGAGGTCCGATTCAATTATGTAGTTAGCAATAAATTGAATCACATCTAATTCGGTCCTGCTCAATACACACAAAGTGTACTAGTGTAATTCTATGGTCAAGACAAATCAATACCAAATTACACTACAACCATACCAATGGTTTATCCAAAATCATCTCGGTTGTGAGCCTCTATTTATACTCTACAAGGAACTGATAACATAATCTCCTGTGTGACACTACACACCATGTTATCTACAATGTAATGTATCAGACAATATGCATAACCATAAATATGCAAACAATGATCATGTGATTCTTATTTCAAAAATAAAGATGTTCATACAAAAGATAGACTTTTCAGTATACATCCCAACATTATTATCATTCCTCTACGCTAACAAGATTGTAGACATGCGTAGAACGATCAACTTCCACCGTATACGCGAATTTGGGCTATTCACCCCCTCTAGTCGGCCACCGATCCTCCACCATACGAGTCATAGGTAGACCCCGAGATGGAAACCGAACTAGTGAATCTAGTTCGGAAGATGATCAAGAGTCATAGACGACCCATCAATCAAGGTAAATCTAAACCTAATTCTAGTTTTAGATCCTTTGAATGTAACAGGTTTAGACACATCAAGTCGGAGTGTCCAAAACTCAAGAACAAAGCACCCAAGTCCAAGAAAGCACTTAATGCTACTTAGGAAGAATCGTCGGAGGAGGAAGACGAGGATCTCATCTTCATGGCCAAGCTGATCGAGCTCGAACAAGACTTCGAACCCGAGGAAGAGTCCGAGCCAGATCGGATGGCAAGTCGCTATTCAAGACAAGCCACGAATACACATCCGGTTTAAAAGGGTCACTTAAGGTAAGCCGATCTTTGCAAAGCACTTTATACAATGCAATTAAATTCTTAACTAGAAAGTTAGCTAAGTCCGAGTCCAATGTCGAGACCTTAGTTAAAGAGGTTAAACTCCTTAAACACGAGGTCTCCCTAACCTCTTCGACTAACCAAGTTCAAAAGGAGGACTCAACTTGAGTTGAAAAGCTCGAAGTTGAGAACTCACTTTTGAAAAGTCAAGTCGAAGACCTTAGGTATACATTGGAAAGGTTCACTTTGGAATACAAGGGACTTGACCTCTTACTTGGATCGCAAAGGGCTGTGTACAATAATGTCGGGCTTGGGTTTAGCTTAAATATGACTAAAAAGTCGTATATGTCAATTGTAAGTAGAAATGAAAAACATGTCCAAGAATGGGTCCCTAAGACCATTTTGATTTCTAAATTGGGATCTAACAAGTACCGGGTTCCCAAGAACCAAATGCACTATGTGGAAAGACCAAACCGATTCAATGGTCCAGGGGGAGCTAGTACAAAATTTATTTGTGCTATTAATTAGACTTTACATGCTTAGGTATTTTTCTTTTTATTTTTAGAATGGTTAGATAGGACCTATAACTAGTCAATTCTTGACAACATAGTACTAGGACGCGGTGAGATGATAGTATGTTAGGGAAGCAAAGTCCCGTGTGTCCAAGCTAGATAAGGCGTATCTAGCTTGGTGCACTCGACTAAGTGGAACTAGCTGAAGCTACCTCGCCATATCTTTAACTAGTTAGACCAGGAGGTGATCTTAGGTGAATCAAATTATTATTTTCTTGAACTTGGCTTTGTCTAAGGAAGTGGTCGTTGTTCCGATCAAAAAAGGCCTCTGTGTCTTGCCATGACCTAGAAGCCAATTTCTTGAAAAAGTGACTTGACGAGCTTAGGGTTAAATCCAAATCTAACCCAAGGTTGACTAGCTTCAATTCATTAAAGTTAATCAAGTAAAATTGAAGTCATCTCACAAGAACACATAAGGGTAATGTGTTTGATCATGTAGAAATAGGTGAGATGATCTAGGACTAATAATCTTTAACCAAACCTTAAATTCCAATATCCGATCCAAATACCTTGTGTGTAGGATTAATGGATGTTGGACAATGGGTGCTCCTGACATATGACCGGAGACTAACTTAAATTTTCGAAGCTTAGATTCAAATGACAAGGATCGGTAGCTTTCGAAAATAACGACAAGCTCAAAATCATCGGATCAGGTGATATTGAGCTAAATTCTAACTTCACGATTCACAATGTTTTATTAGTTAAAGATTTTCAATATAATTCACTTAGTGTAAGTCAATTGTGTGATACCAACTATAGGGTCATATTCCTAGAAAATGAATGCTTAATTAAAACAAATAAAACCTCTAAAACAATACTTAAAGGAACTAGAAATAGCAACATCTACACAATTAACTTACCCAACTCCTCAACCAAGTGTCTTATGACACAGCAAGAGGAATCTTGGTTGTGACACTGATGACTTGGTCACTTGCACCCAAGACTCATTTACAAGATGAGTCAGAGTGTCTCAGTCAGAGGTTTGCCTAACCTCAACAACTTAGACAATAAAATTTGTAATGCTTGTCAACAAGGTAAACAACCTAGGGCACAACATCAACTAACTAATCAAGAACGAACCAAAAGTGTGCTTGAGCTCCTACATTTGGATCTATTCGATTCACATGGAGCCAAGTCACTTAATGGGAGTCAATTTTGCTTAGTCATAATTGATGACTATTCTAGGTTTACCTGGGTTAGGTTCCTTAAACACAAAAGTGATACCTTAGACCAACTCATCAAATTGTTTAAAGTAATCGAAAATCAAAAGAACCTTAAAGTTAAAAGACTTAGAAGCGATCATGGTGGTGAATTTGAAAACCACAGGTTCACAAATTTCTATAACCTAAACAGATACCACAATGAATTCTCATGTCCTAGAACCCTACAACAAAATGGCCTAGTCGAGCAGAAAAATAGAACCCTACAAGAAGTCACTAGGACCATGTTGAACGAATACAACCTACCCGATATGTTTTGGGCAGAAGCCGTTAGTACGATTGTTATGTCCAAAAAAGAATCCTAATGGTAAAGAAGCACCTTAAGACCTCATATGAAACCTACCATGATAAAGTACCTAACAACAAATACTTTAGGGTATTTGGGTGTAAGGTACATATCCTAAACACTAAGGACTACCTAGGAAAGTTCACATCTAAAACCTGCACCAGAATCTTTCTAGGTTACTCAACTATGAGTAGAGCCTATAGGGTATATAACAATGACACCATTAAAATTGAGGAAATCATTAATGTAGTATTCAACGAAGGACATGAACCCACAAAACTCGTAGTAGAACCAACTAACGAACCAACTCATACCAGACTCGACTCTGACCATGAAATTGAGTCCAATATTAATCCTAACCCGAGTCAACCTAGAGTTCAAACAAATCATCCTATCGACCAAGTGATAGGTGATCCTAATCCAAGCGTTCAATCAAATCATCCTATCGACCAAGTGATAGGTGATCCTTGTTAGGGCAATCAACCCATGTGATGTGGTTTTGATGTGTGTGGCAAAGGGTTTAAGTTAGGGTTGTTATGGATTTGATATGTGCATTGAAGTCATGCATGACTTAGTAATTCACACATGGATGAAGATGACATTGGCAAGATTCACCTCTCATGACTTGGTCCTTGAGTCGGTGAAAGATGAATTGCGGAAGCCGTACGCTTGGTGCATCCGAGGGACTGCTGGACGAGGAGCATTGGAGAGAAGCCGAAGAAAGTAGACTTCAGGGCGAGACACGAAGGATGGCGCTGTGAAGCTGTGTGCTTGGTGCATCCGAGGGACATGGCCGGACGAAGAAAAATTCAAAGGCGAGGGACTCCAAGGGAAAATGAGAGTGAGCGAATGTAACCCGGGACGGGGTAGCTCGTTAGGTGAACTTGGCCAATTGGCTAAGTGTTGGATGAGTTTTTCCGACACCAGTCGACTGCTATAGGTAGCAGTCGACTGATCCAAGTCGACTAGAGACTCGACTAGTGTTCGAGTCTAAGTTTTGGCCGAACAGTCAACTGCCAGCTTGTGGAAGTCGACTGCTAGCTCCATCAGTCGACTGCCAAGGGGAGCAGTCGACAGATGTCCATGGTTTCGAGCACAAAATGTTGGAGAGTCAACTGCTCGGTTTGAGCACTCGACTATTGGCTCCATCAGTCGACTAATGGGACGATTAGTCGACTGATGTG
The DNA here is from genome assembly GCA_025175895.1 of Wurfbainia villosa. Classification (NCBI taxonomy): domain Eukaryota; kingdom Viridiplantae; phylum Streptophyta; class Magnoliopsida; order Zingiberales; family Zingiberaceae; genus Wurfbainia; species Wurfbainia villosa. The sequence continues at coordinate 43,573,261 of CM046006.1, forward strand.
GGAGCCATTGGCTAAAATCCAATGTGGATGAAGCCGTTAGAGGGCAACGACTACAGCAGTAGTCGACTGATCGGGGCATCAGTCGACTACTAGCTGCCCAACAAGAAGAAAGGCTTCTTCTCTATAAAAAGGAGCCTTGGGTTATCTTGGGAGGCTAATGGTTCATTGCTAAACATCTCCCAAGTGCCTAAAACGATTTTCCTCTTCTTCCTTGTGTTTAATTTCATATTATTGTAAGAGGAGAGAATTCTTGTTAGAAAGGTTACCTCCACCTAGCTTTGTGCAAAGGAGAGATTAGTGGAAAACTTAAGGCGTGATTCACCTTGGAACGAATCGGATCATGGACTAGCAGCAAGGGCCGTGAACCACGTTACATCTTGGTGTTAGCATTTGTGGTCCTTTCTCTTTGCTTTTATCTTAATTGTCTTTACTATTAGTTTTCCACTGCGCTAATCATAATTGTAGACGATTAACCGACCGAATTCCACCCTACACGCAATTGAGGGCTATTCACCCCCCTCTAGCCGGCCATCGACGGTCCAACAAGTGGTATCAGAGCCAAGTTGCCTATCACCAGACTCATCACCGCAACAAGCACGACAATTACAATGGCCGGCTCCAACATTCATCCGCCGAAGTTTGAAGGAGAATTTGCGTGGTGGAAGAAGCGGATGGAGGTATTTTTCGAAACCGACTTTGAAACTATGTTAATAATGGAAAATGGTTTCGAGATACCTAGGGATGAGGAAGGGGAGCCATTGGAAAAATCGAGATGGACAAAGAAGCAAAGAGTGGAGTACTTGGCGAATTCAAAGGCCACGCATCATTTATACAACGTGCTCCTTCAACAAGAAGTAAACCGGATAGGAGAATGCTCTAGCGCCAAAGAGATTTGGGAGAAGCTAGTGGAACTTCATGAAGGCACATCCGAGGCCAAGCTAGCAAGAAGGGACCTCCTCCGATCACAATTAAGCAACATCAAGCTCGAAAAAGGAGAGAAGGTATTATCCTTGCATTCACATTTTAAGGAAATCATAACCAGTTTGTCAAGTGTAGGTGAGAAGCTATCAAACCGAGGCATGATCATGAAGGCTATAGATGCCTTTCCACGATCATCAAAATGGAGCTCCATGGTGGACTCCTACATTTCGAAGAATCTAGAGGTAAGCACCCTAGAAGAATTCTTCTCCACCATGGAACTCCATGAAACAAGGCTTGAAGGAGTAGTAGAAGAGTAAATCAAGCCAATAAGGGGAGTGGCACTAGTAGCAAGCAAGGAGAAGAAGAAGAAGGAGACGCCGCCTTCCTCCTCTGATGAATCATCCTCCTCCTCCATGGATAGCAATGAGGAAGCCTACATGGTAAGGAAGGTAAGGCGTGCTTTGAAGAATTTTAAATTTAACAAATCTAATGATAGGAGGAGAAGGCCGAGGCAAAAAATTATTTACTACAATTGCCAAGGAGAGGGACATATAAGGGATGATTGTCCCCTCTTGAGCAAGAGCAAAGAAGAAAGGAGGAAGAAAGAAGAAAAGAAGAAGGGGAGCAAGAAGGAGGATGAAAAGAAAACCAAGGAGAAAGGGAAGGCAAAGGCACACAAGGCGGTGACTTGGGATGATCCTTCTTCATCATCTGAAGAAGAAGAAGCCTTCACAAGCCTCGCATTAATGGCAATAGAAGATTTGGACTCCACCTCCTCCTCCGAATAAGAAACAAGAACAAGCGAGGAGAGCTCAAGTGAAGGGGGAGCTTCATCCTCATCATCATCGACATCACAAGAAGGAGATTTGGTAAGTGAGGTAACAAATCTCCCTCCCAAGAAAATTATGTCTATGATTTCTAGCTTAACTAAGGAATTATTTAGGGCTAAAAAGAGAAATAAATGCATGCAAAATGAGATTAAGGTCCTAGAAGAAAAGCTAAAAAAAACATGTTTAAATATTAATGATAATATTTCTTCTAGTTTTGATAATACATGCTCACATGATGACTATATGTCTTTTAATGTTAATGATGCATGTATTGAAGAAAATAGGGCTTTAAGAGAAAAGGTAGATCATTTAACTAAGACCCTAGAGAAATTCACTATAGGCTCCAACACTTTAAATATGATCATTGGGAGCGAAAGGGCAAGCTTTAATAGGAAAGACCTAGGATATAAGGGAAACAAAAATGAGAAGGCCTACCATTGCCTAATTGCTAGGGTCAAGCTAAGAATAAAATGGTAGCTAGAAAATGGATCCCTAAGGAATTTTTAGTGAACCCTATAGGAAAGAATTTGTATTGAGTTCCCAAATCCATCCTTAAGGGTTAGGAAAACCTTAGGTTAGTCAACCATAGTGGACTTTATTTTATATCATATTATTTGGTTGACTTAGGATGATGAGGGTTATAACTTTTTGAATTAAGTGTTGGGTGATGATAATGTGATAATAACATGAAAATCATGCATAATATTTGTTTTATGATTAGTGATTTATAATCATGATATGCAATAATTGATGATTTATGATCATGATTGATAATACATGTTTTTTTTATGATCACATTGGGTGGTTTTAGGATGCATGATACTTAACCATGGGTAGAAATGCATGAAATTTTGGTTAAGTACAAATACCTTTAGAAACATCTCACACTCACTATAGGCTACTTTGATTGAGAACATAGCAATGGGTGAGATGATAGGATGATACAAATGATTCACTAATGCTTATGACATTTAGATGGGTCATTAAGTGTATCAATAGAGCAATCATAGACCAACTATAGGGAAAGCAAATGTTTAATCAATGGACATATTTCCCATAGATCATAGTTGAATATTTTAAATGTTTTAAAACCATTTTATGTTTCATAAATAGTGAGTTTATGTTTTGAAAAAATTTCAAGGCAAAACTAGGCTTCAAAGATGATACAAACTTTAGACTTTTTGCAACTTTTGAGTTTTTGCCTAATTTTCTAAAATAAAATGAATTTTTGTGAAAAATCATTTTTCACTGATAAAGGAACTCACTAGAAATATATACTCTAAATTTCATGATTTTTTGAATTTCCTAGAATTTTTAATGCATTTCTAAAATTAGATTTGGAAAATCAGAATTTCTGAAACTTAGGTGCCAGTCGACTGAATCAGTGGATCAGTCGACTGATGTACTGTGCACGAGCACAGTAACTTGTTTTTATCAGGTTTTGAACTTGTTTTGGTATTTTTCCTCCATTAGACTTGATGCCATGCGTGTATAATATTTGTATAATATTTTTTATGGTGTCAAAGGGAGAGAATTATGAGGGTTTAAGTTAATCATGCTAGGGGGAGAATTAACATGTCTTAAGGGGGAGTTGCATGTTTAAGAAAGAGTTTTTATACTCATATTATTTACATGCTTTCTTGCCTTATGTATTTGTGTTATTGTTTTACCTAACTTAAACGGATTGCCACACATCAAAAAGGGGGAGATTGTTAGGGCAATCAACCCATGTGATGTGGTTTTGATGTGTGTGACAAAGGGTTTAAGTTAGGGTTGTTATGGATTTGATATGTGCATTGAAGTCATGCAGGACTTAGTAATTCACACATGGATGACGATGACATTGGCAAGATTCACTTCTCATGACTTGGTCCTTGAGTCGGTGAAAGATGCATTGCGGAAGCCGTGCGCTTGGTGCATCCTAGGGACCGCCGGACGAGGAGCATTAGAGTGAAGCCGAAGGAAGTAGACTTCAAGACGAGACGCGAAGGATGACGCTGTGAAGCCGTGTGCTTGGTGTTAGGAATATTGGAACGGTTAGAGGGGGGGGTGAATAGCGTTTCGCCCGATCGTGGATGGAATTCAATCTCGTTCGTGTCTACAATTTCGTTAGCGCAGCGGAATATATATAATAGTAGTAAAAGCAATAACGAAATGGACACAACACAAATCACAACAAGAGCATATAATGTGGTTCGGAACCTAATCGGTTCCTACTCCACGGATTGGGTTCGTACGAACCCTAGCGATGCCACAAACACCACTAACCAATAAAACTCCTTCTTGACACAAGTCAAGGGTGGAGAAACCCCTTACAAGTAATCTTACAACAATAAGATACAAATACAAGCAATTACAATAATGAATACGAAATACAAGTAAAGAAAAGACTTTACAACACTTGTTTTGATTGCTTGAATGCTTGGTTGCTTGCTTGCACTTGGAGACCTGATTTGCACCAACAAATCACCCCAATATCCCTCAAGAACCGATGCCAAAATCCTCCATCACGAGCTCCTTATAAAGCTTCAACCTATGCTGGAAAAAGTCGATCAGTCGACTGATCGGGACCATCGATCGACTGATGCCACTGTTGTCGTGAGACAACGGCTAGATCCACGCTGGATAAGTCCAACGGAACCTTCATCAGTCGACTGATTGTGACCATCAGTCGACTGATGGAGTCCTCACTCGACCAGTCGAGTCTCGACTCCATTCCGTGGCTGATTTCTCGAGCACTCGGTGATCGCGATCGATCACGATCGCTCAGCTCATCACGATCGCCCACCTCGCGTCATCGTTAGGCCATAACCCGCAATCAAACCCTAGTTGACTCGGTCCAGTCGACTGCCACATGGCACCAGTCGACTGGCACACCTCAAACATGAGGTTTTAACCCAAGTATGGTTCCCCCATACTTGCTAGACCACCCTTAGCCTAGACCTAAGCCTTCTAGCCACCTCCATCAGCCTCACGCCTCTCGGATCCCTCCAAATCATCCATGACTTGTTCATCCATTGCGCTAGCCTTCAGGTGCTTCCGTCGGCTATGTCATGCTAACGGTGTCTACACCGCCAAGGCACATTGGACTTACGCCGCCAAGACTCCGCTTGGACTTTACGCCGCCAACCATTGGACTTATGCTGCCAAGACTACCGCTTGGACTTTACGCCGCCAATATCAATCCCCTTGGACTTCAAATGCCAACCCATGTTGGACTTTCCATGCCAAGACCATGCTTGGACTTTCCTTGCCAACCCATGTTGGACTTCTTAAATACCAAGACCATGCTTGGACTTTCCTTTGCCAACCCATGTTGGACTTTTACATTGCCAAGACCATGCTTGGACTTTCCCTTGCCAACCCATGTTGGACTTTACCTTGACAATTACATTGTCATATGTTTTTGTCGAAACATCAAAACACATCAAAACATTACTCGAGCTGAAACTCGAGTCCTGGTCAATCGTGACCTGGGCCGATTGCACCAACAATCTCCCCCTTTTTGATGTTTGACAAAAACCAAACAAATTATTGAGTTAGAACACTAACTCAAATCTCTTACCAATTATCCCAAATTGGTAAATACTCTCCAAATGTTCTCCCCCAAACAATCTCCCCCTTTTTGACTAACATCAAAAGGGTCTTCTCTCCAAGGAGGTCAATGTCTCATGTCCCAATGAGATCTTACAATCTCCCCCTTGGTCCAAAAATACCTAGGATGCCTACCATCTTCCTAATGATAAGTCCCATATCACTCAAGAGAGGCAATCCTATACACTCTCCCAATTTCCAAATTGGGTCTCAAAAAAAAAAAACCCATCAATTTTCCAATTGATGATATATTCTCCCAATAACTTCTCCTCTTCAAGGAGAAAAATACATCCATCATCCCAAGATGGATACCTCCCCATAAAGGCTTGATCCCCCTTGACCATTGCACCAACAATGTCCTTGGGAAGTCCCTAAGCCAATAGGAACTCTAAGCCATTAAAAGTAAGGTTAGAAATTCAACATTGAACTTTCCAACACCTTGAAATTGATACAAACCCTAAACACCTCTCCTAATCCATATCCAATGGATTTTCACCCTTTATAATGCTTCCCAAAGTATATCCTAGGGTTAGGAGTGGTTAGGGACCTTAACCGCAGCTGAAATCGGGTTAAACAACTTTGGTTACCCCGAAATCAGGCTATCAGTCGACTCTGTCAGCTACCAGTCGACTGATGTATCCATCAGTCGACTGGCACGAAGCAACGAATGAGTGATACAATGCGATCGAGTCCAAACACCGCCATCGATCGATCAGAGCAATGAAGCGATCGATAACTGAAAACCTGATTTTCAGAAATCAGACTCGACTTTTGAAAATGCATAAGTAATTCTACGTAAATCAAAAAATCACGAAACTTGATACGTATATTACTTAACACACATATAATCAGTGAAAAATTTTGGAAAAATATTTTTACCATTGAATTAGGAGATTGATACAAAATCCAAAAGTGACTAAAAACTTTAAGGTTGAAGCTCACTTTGTATCAATCTTATCAATGGTGATTGCTATCAAAAGATAGACTTCACCAAGGTTTTTCAAAATGATTTTAAAACCCTAATTTGGATCATTTTCCTTGGGCTCTATGCACATGGCTTGTACCCAAGCTTTCCTAATGATCCAAATGGAATTGGATGAGTTTTAGTTCATCTAGATGCAAAAACTATGCACCTTGAACTTAACTCATATCCTAGCATCTCACATGTATCTATGGTGTATAAATACACATACATGTCAATTAGATGTGAGATGTGAGTTTTGTTCTCCCTAAACTAGGGTTTCATGCATTTTCTAAAGCAACTCTACTTGATTCCCTTATAACTGGGAGTCCAAGTCATGCCATAGTCCTTAAATCAATTTTAATCAAGTTAATGCATGAATGTATGATCATGGCATAAATAATAGCATTATTAAAACATGGCCAGTGATCATGATGTCATGACATATGATGAAATTTAAGAACACATGACATCTAAAATAACCCTAAACAATGTCATGACATGGTATATGATAGGATGCAATTTCATGTCATAATATATCAACTTTCATAAGCAATACAATTATACAAATATTCATCCATACACACAAGATTTTCAGAAACAAAGATTTCATTTAACTTAAAACTTGTCTTTTACATTCAAAATGGAGATTGACTATGCTCAATCTCACTACAAAACTGACGACCACAGAACATCTAATATCCTCTAATCGTCCGCAGGAGGTGGCGGTGGAGGAGGCTGCTGACTCAGGGTCCAAGCCCACATCATCTCTAGTATATCGAGCTGATGCTGCTCTATGCGGGCCTGGGACTCCTCCATCCTATCGAGACGTGTGCCGAAGGATGCCTGACCTGCCAATATCTCTGACAGCCTAGAGTCCATTGACTGCTGATAGTCCTAAAATCTGGACTCACCGCCACGACGACGGCGATCGATGGACCGCCAGCGATGTCTGCAACATCCGGTCATCCTCATCAGTGGTATCCGCATCCTCGTAGTCCTCTGTCGCCTCTCTGGGAGCCGGAGGATGCTGTCTGCGTGCCCTGGGTGGTGGTCGTGGCGCCAACTCCATCTGTCCAGCGCCCATCCGTAGCTTTGCTAACGAGAAGTTATGAACTGATATACAGTCGTACACCTCCGATAGCGCTCGCAGAGAACCCCTGTGGATGTTGACGCCTACGGAGTCTAGCCATGCTGTGATGATATGACCAAATGACATATGCACTTTCCCTTGTACAGGGGAAATGAAGTGCACAATGCAGTGGAAAATGTTTAATGCAAAGTTTATATCTAACTGATGACGCATGGCATATAGAAGAAAAAGATGGGGAGGCCGAATCTTGGTCAGACCCCGAGTGACAATAGGAAGAAAACACCCAACAATGACCTTGTAAAGGACATTGTCAGGTGCAAACAACTCAGTGATAGGAAATAAGTTTTGGGCCGGTGGACGTGGATAACCAAAAATATGCTCATGCATGGACTCCATAGAGATATGGGCAAAGGGCTCTGGTAAAGGGAAGTCCATGGTAGGGTAACAGATAAAGGTGTCATCTGAGGGCCTACACTCGAGAAACTCCTGCAGTATCGCAGGAGTGAACTCTAACTCATGTTTTGCAATGCGAGTAGTGTAAGTAGGGCCGTCATCCACCTTTTTTAGGTTTTGATAAAATTCTTTAACAAGGTCATCATTAATTGGATGCGTGCATAAGACGATTTTCATTAGATTGTAGTATGCAATTAATTCCATGACATCACTACAATATCGATTGAAAAAATCTCTATCGATGTACCTAACCAACATAGGTTGGTACAATCGAGATTCACCCTCGGGTGGATCATTCCTATGGGCTCTCCTATTATGAATGCAATGTAATGATATGACATGCAATGACAATGATACACGATTAGATAAACCTAAATTGTAATGGAAATGAAAATTAGGGCTCGGAAAAAAAAATCCTTACTTAGGCGCCATTTGAAGGTGTGGCCGGAGGGAAGACTCAAATGTTGTTGGGGGTCGCCGGAACCCTAATCGGAACAAGGAAAAATAAGCCCTAAATCGCGTGAACTAGGGCTTGAAATAGGTGAAAAACGGAAGAGGAGAAGCTTATCTATCAAACCTAACGCTTTGGGAGGTTGGCACGGCCGAAAGAGTCGGTCGGAGAGGGAGACGGCGATCGGAGAAGGAAAGGAGAAGAAAGGCTCGTCGCGTGAAGACGCCGAACACTAGCAGTTCGGCGTTATAAAAATGCGATCGATCGATCGATGTGGAGCATCGGATCGATAGCGATTTATTACCGGGTTTCTGAGCCAGCGTGATCGGACTGATCGGCTCGGCAATCGCGAACCTTCTATACGTACTACGATAGCATCGGATCGATTGATGTTGCTCATCAGTCGACTGATGTGCACATCACTCGACTGCTCGTCGAGCACTCGACTGATGGCCCTCGGCCTCGGTGAACAGTACCATCAGTCGACTGATGGACCTCATCAGTCGACTGATGTTCAATCAGTCGAGTCATGAAGCTAGCACTCGACTGATGGCCGTATCGTATCGCGCTACAGTGTTATCAGTCGACTGATATCTGATTTCCAGTTCTGAAAATCAGAGGATCTCAATTTCATCATCTTAATTATTCAATTTTGTCACGTTAGATCTTGTATATCGAATGTATTGAAATTATACTTTTATTCATGTATTTGTTAATGTATTTTAATGTTTTATTTCATTTTTGCAAACATTAACATTCAATGATTTTCAAAACCTAACATCTCACCCTTTCTAAGTGTTAAAATACACAATCAAGGTAAAAGACTTGTTTTGTGAGATGTAATCTATCCTAGACATTCCTTCCATGCAAACATATGGTAAAACATATGAAGCATGGTGAGTACAAGACATCAAGTTGTGTGACACTTGAGTATCACTCTAGATGTTACCTTTACATCTTAACCACACATCTCTTGATACATGACCTTCCAAAGTGTGCCAATAATCAAAGTTACACACTATGACCTCTAAATCTAGATCGTGTCAATTTTATTGATTTTCATGTTTTCAAGATATATATTGACACAACCTAAAATTCTTTGAAATTAAGGCTCAAAGATATTTCCAAGGTAACCCTAACCTTGAAAGTAACCTAAAGTGCCACCTTTATCATGGTTGAGTTAACTACCCATCCAATCAAGGTTGGCACACCCTAAACCCATTTAGCGTGAATCAATCACGCTCTTAGGAACCCAAAATCGATTTGAGCTCCTAGGGTTAATTAGGTATTCCTTAGGGATAACCTCCCTAGATACCTTCCTAATGACCCTCCTAGGCTTATTAGCCTTGGTCATTTTGGTCTTGCCTAGGTTAACCTTAGGGATTGCCTCCCTAACAACCTTATTAGTGGTCATCCTAGGTTTCTTCGAAACCTTGGCCAATAGACACAAACCTTGGTCAACTCTAGGAATGACTTCCCCATTGACCTTGGTCTTCCTAGACCTAGTTAGTGTCCCATAGTCAAATGGAACACTATGCTAAGTCACCTTGGACTTAGGTTTGTGACCCAAACCATTCTTGCCCTTGGTTGACTTTTGACTCTTAGGTCCTAGATTTTGACTTTGACTTCTTGACCTAAGAGTTTGACAATTTGACCCTTGAAATTGATTTTGTATCTTGTTTAGGGTCTTTTCCAATTTCTCAAGCCTTGACCTCAAGGCTTGGTTCTCTAATTCTAATTGCCCAATTTTAGAATTTTTATTTAAATCTTGGGCATTGGACTTTCTTGGCATATGCCTAGTCCATTTTGGATTAAAACCTAGATGTTCTTGTATTTTCTTAATAGATTCCCTAGGTATTGTTTTTCTAGGGACATTAGTCCCAAATTTCTCCTTATTCTTAAGGTGAACATTCTTAGCTCCTAAACAAATATGTTTGTTATTTCTAGCATGCTCTTTATGATACATAACAAAATTGCTAAAGTTAGTTCTAGCATGCTTTTTAATATTTAAATTAGACGGAGCATTATTTAAATATACCTTAGGGTTTGCCTTAGTGGCTCCCCCTACTTGTGATGCTCCCCTTTGTCCCTTCTTCTTCTTCTTTGGACATTGACTCCGGTAATGACCCGATAGTCGGCATTTGAAGCAAATGACATGCTCCTTGCTCTTTTGACTTGAAGAACCGGCGTCTGTTGACTTTTGTTGACTTTTAGGCGCCGGAGGAGCTTTCTTGATCCTCTTTGGGCATTTGCTCTTGTAATGCCCATACTCCCTACACTCAAAGCACATAATATGATTTTTATTTGAAAGTAAAGTGTTTGAGTTACCTAGGGTGGTGGTAGGTGCCGGAGGTGAATTTTGAGCTTCCTCATCTTGATCGGATGTTGAAAGCTCTTCTTGAGGTTGCTCCAGTGTAGAGGATGGTCTCTCCTCCTCAATCCTAGAAATAGATGCTTCTTCCACCTCTTCTACTTCTTCTTTCTCTGATTCGGAAGTTGACTCCATCTCAACTTCCGATTCCTCACTTTCACTTGAGGATGAACTCTCCTCATGGAATCTTGCCAATTTTTTCCATAGCTCCTTGGCATACATATAATCCCCTAGCTTGCACAAAACATCATTAGGGATTAAATCTTCCAAAAGTTTCGTTACCTTAACTTCGGTCTTGAGCTTTTGGTGTTGCTCTTGGGTCCACTTTTTCAATTTTAGGACATTCCCCTTCTTATCCCTAGGGGGTTCAAGGCCTTCAATGAGGATGAACCAATCCTCTATGTTCATCATCAAGAATGTTTCCATTCTTGCTCTCCATGCCGGAAAATCTTCTGGATCATATGGAGGTGGAGTGTTGATTTCCTATCCAAGTTTGTCTTGGAATTCCATCTTCACCCTCTAGCCTTTTGCCTTAGCTCCCGGTTGTTAATCCGTAGAAGAGCCCCGGGCTCTGATACCACTTGTTAGGAATATTAGAACGGCTAGAAGGGGGGTGAATAGCGTTTCGCCCGATCGTGGATGGAATTCAATCTCGTTCATGTCTACAATTTCGTTAGCGCAGCAGAATATATATAATAGTAAAAGAAATAACGAAATGGACACAACACAAATCACAACAAGAGCATATAACGTGGTTCGGAACCTAATCGGTTCCTACTCCACGGATTGGGTTCGTACAAACCCTAGCGATGCCACAAACACCACTAACCAATAAAACTCCTTCTTGACACAAGTCAAGGGTGGAGAAACCCCTTACAAGTAATCTTACAACAATAAGATACAAATACAAGCAATTACAATAATGAATACGAAATACAAGTAAAGAAAAGACTTTACAACACTTGTTTTGATTGCTTGAATGCTTGGTTGCTTGCTTGCACTTGGAGACCTGATTTGCACCAACAAATCGCCCCAATAGCCCTCAAGAACCGATGCCAAAATCCTCCATCATGAGCTCCTTATAAAGCTTCAACCTGTGCTGGAAAAAGTCGATCAGTTGACTGATCGGGACCATCAGTCAACTGATGCCACTGTTATCGTGAGACAACGGCTAGATCCACGCTGGATAAGTCCAACGGAACCTTCATCGATCGATTGTGACCATCGGTCGGGATGGAGTCCTCGACCAGTCGAGTCTCGACTCCATTCCGTGGCCGATTTCGAGCACCGGATCGGTGATCATACGATCGATCATTGCTGAGCTCATCGATCGGCCCACCTCAGCGATCAGCTAAACCATAACCCGCAAACCCTAGTTAACTCGGTCGATCGGCGCCACATGGCACTGATCGGTGGCACACCTCAAACATGAGGTTTTAACCCAAGTATGGTTCCCCCATACTTGCTAGACCACCCTTAGCCTAGACCTAAGCCTTCTAGCCACCTCCATCAGCCTCACGCCTCTCGGATCCCTCCAAATCATCCATGACTTGTTCATCCATCGCGCTAGCCTTCAAAGCCTGCGGCTATGTCATGCTAACGGTGTCTACACCGCCAAGGCACATTGGACTTACGCCGCCAAGACTCCGCTTGGACTTTACGCCGCCAACCATTGGACTTATGCTGCCAAGACTACCGCTTGGACTTTACGCCGCCAATATCAATCCCCTTGGACTTCAAATGCCAACCCATGTTGGACTTTCCATGCCAAGACCATGCTTGGACTTTCCTTGCCAACCCATGTTGGACTTCTCAAATGCCAAGACCATGCTTGGACTTTCCTTTGCCAACCCATGTTGGACTTTTACATTGCCAAGACCATGCTTGGACTTTCCCTTGCCAACCCATGTTGGACTTTACCTTGACAATTACATTGTCATATGTTTTTGTCGAAACATCAAAACACATCAAAACATTACTCGAGCCGAAACTCGAGTCCTGGTCAATCGTGACCTGGGCCGATTGCACCAACACTTGATGCATCCGTGGGACATGGCCGGATGAAGAGAACTTCAAAGGCGAGGGACTCCAAGGGGAAATGAGAGTGACCGAATGTAACCCGGGATGGGGTAGCTCGTTAGGTGAACTTGGCCAGTTGGCTAAGTGTCAGATGGGTTTTCCTGACACCAGTCGACTGATCCAAGTCGACTGGAGACTCGACTGGTGTTTGAGTCCAAGTTTTGGTTGAAACGATCGGCGACTTGTGTGGCGATCAGCGCTAGCTCCATCGATCGATTGCCAATAGGGCGATCGATGTCGAGGTTTCGAACCGAGAATGTTGGAGAGTCGACTGCTCGGTTTGATCACTCGACTGTTGGCTCCATCAGTCAACTGATGGGACGATCAGTCGACTGATGTGGGAGCTGTTGGCTAAAATCCAATGTGGATTAAGCCGTTAGAGGGCAACGACTATAGCAGCAATCGACTGATCGGGGCATCAGTTGACTGCTAGCTGCCCAACGGGAAGAAAGGCTTCTTCTCTATAAAAAGGAGCCATGGGTTATCTTAGGAGGCTAATGGTTCATTTCTAAACATCTCCCAAGTGCCCAAAACGATTTTCCTCCTCTCCCTTGTGTTTAATTTCATCTTATTGTAAGAGGAGAGAATTCTTGTAAGAAAGGTTACCTCCACCTAGCTTTGTGCAAAGGAGAGATTAGTGGAAAGCTTAAGGCGTGATTCACCTTGGAACGAATCGGGTCGTGGACTAGCTGAAGGTTTTGCGGAACCGAAGCCCTGATACCACTTGAAGGGAGAAACTTTGTTTCCCACTTCAACTCGGTCGCTTGTTCATGGCGATTCCGTCTTTGTCCCCGGATTAAAAAAATTAATCCTTGACAAAGAGGGATTACCCAAGAACCCGTTCCATCATCGTGCTATTCGATTAGAGTGGTCACTTGAACAAACTTGTTGTCCAAGCAACCTACCTCTGTTCTTCGATTAGCCACGGAATAGACGATGTACAGATCGCCGGTTTTTGTGTTTATCTTCGGGGTCCAAGTAAATTAGCCACATACAAAATATACAACATGCATAGAATAAGAAAAGATTTATAAACAAGAATTATACCTCTTGATCTTCTATTGTATGCCCTTCCTCCTTTTGGACGTCGTGTGGGCGACGATCTTCCAAAAGTCGAAGCCTCCTAGAACACGCTCTTCCCTTCCTTGCTCGCTCTGAACAAAGGGAAGAATGAAATGAAACTCTTCTCCTATCTAGGACCGCCCACCAAGTCAAGAGACTTGATGTTGCCGCTAGCCAAGGAATAGAAGATGGAGTGGGCGCCGGCCAAGAGCTCCAAAGAAAAAACCCTAAGCCTTGTTCCCACCGGCCAAGGAGAAGAGGAAGAAGATTGGGACGCCGACCAAGAAGAGAAAGGAGAAGAGGGGTGCCGACGAAAACCCTAGGAAGATAGGAAATCTTGCCGCCCAAGACTTCTCCAAACCCTAGCCGCCCAATGCTTCTCCAAACCCTAATCTCCTTTTTGTATCCTTGCTGCCCACCCCCTTAAGCCTTATTTATAGAGTTAGGCTTAAGCCTCCTTTCAATCTCAACCGTCGGATCTAGGGATTTAATCTCAACCATCGGATCTAGGGATTTAATTTCAACCGTCGGATCTAGAGATTTAATCTCCACCGTCAGATCTAGAGATTTAATCTCGACCCTCGGATTTAGAGATTTAATCTCCACCGTCGGATCTAGAGTTTCATTTTCCATCATCGGATCTAGGCTCCAAGAGGGTTTTAATAGGCTACAATAGGGACCATGAGGAGGAGTTGGATCTTAGCCACCCAATGGATCAAGCCCATATAAAGTCCGATCCATTAATGATAATCCATTCCACTAGAGGATTATCATTGATCTACCTCACCAAGCCCCATAATTAAATATGGGCTCCATATATTATTTGTACAAATGTCTCCCCGTGTTTATGATCTCGAATGTCCGACAATTAATTAATTTACTAACAATTAATTAATCAGCATCTAACTCCATGAGTAGTACCACTCAACCTTATCATCATGCCGGACCAATCCACCTGCAAGGTTTACATGATGAACCTTATGAGCTCCTCAAGGGGACATCATCATCCTAATATATAGGACATGGCAACGACACACCATATAAATAATATCATTTCCAAATTTACCGAGCCTATCGATTTACTCTATAAATCTCGCCCATTAGTAAATCAAAGAAATAAATACTAAGTATATGTGCCCGTTATTATATCGGGATTAAGAGCATGTACACCATAATATCCGAGGTCCGATTCAATTATGTAGTCAGCAATAAATCGAATCACCTCTAAGTCGGTCCTGCTCAACACACACAAAGTGTACTAGTGTAATTCTATGGTCAAGACAAACCAATACCAAATCATACTACAACCATACCAATGGTTTGTCCAAAACCATCTCGGTTGTGAGCCTTTACTTATACTTTACAAGGAACTGATAACATGATCTCCCGTGTGACACTACACACCATGTTATCTACAATGTAATGTATTAGACAATATGCATAACCATAAATATGCAAACAATGATCATGTGATTCTTATTTCAAAAATAAAGATGTTCATACAAAAGATAGACTTTTCAGTATACATCCCAACAAGCTCCCACTTATACTAAAAGACTATGTTGTCCTCATACTGCCATACATCTGATTCCCATTCCCTCCACATGCCTATCAAAAGCTCTCACTGGAAGGGCCTTAGTGAAAGGATCTGTCAAGTTATCCTCTGATGCAATCTTGGACACAACAACTTCTCCTCGCTTTACGATTTCTCGTATCAGGTGGTACTTGTGCACTATGTGTTTACTTGCCTTATGGGCTCGTGGTTCCTTCGAGTTTGCAACTACACCACTTTTATCACAATAAATTGTGATAGTTCTAGGCAAACCAGGAATCACATCCAAGTCCATCAAGAAGTTCCTGAGCCATACAACTTCTTTGGCCGCTTCAGAGGCTGCCACATACTTAGCTTCCATGGTAGAGTCCGCCATGCATTTCTGCTTGACACTCCTCCATACAATGGCTCCACCTCCCAAAATAAACACAAAACCTGAGGTAGACTTACTATTATCCCTATCTGATTGGAAGTCGAAATCTGTGTAACCCACAAGGAGTAATTGATCTACCTGGTATACCAGCATATAATCCCTAGTCCTTCTCAGGTACTTCAATATATGCTTTACCGCAGTCCAATGTCCCTGTCCTGGATTACTCTGATATCTGCTAACCATGCCCACTGTAAAGCAGATATCCAGTCTCATACATAGCATAACATACATGAGGCTTCCTACTGCCGAAGCATAAGGAACCGTCTTCATCTCCTCTATCTCCTTTGATGTTCTAAGACACATCTCCTTAGATAAAGGAACTCCATGCCTAAAAGGTAGAAAACCTTTCTTGGAGTTCTACATACTAAAACAAGCCAAAATGGTGTCTATATATGAAGCTTGAGATAAGCATAACATCCTTTTCCTACGATCCCTTATAACCTTGATCCCAAGGATGTGTCCCACTTCTCCCAAGTCTTTCATATCAAACTGTTTGGACAACCATACCCTTACGTCTGATAACACCTTGATATTGTTTCCAATTAACAAAATGTCATCTATGTATAGTACAAGAAATACCACTACATTTCCATCACATCTCTCTCTTGTATACACAAGACTCATCCGGACTTTGAATAAATCCATAAGACTGGATTACCTCATCAAAGTGGATGTTCCAAGATCTCGAAGCTTGAGAACATGATCCCTCACGGGTGTTCCCTCGATCATGGTGGTCGTCATCAAGTTCTTCATGGCTTCCTGCCTAGCAGCCCGATTATGGTGTCCGAAAAGCTCTTTGAGATTGAGCATCATGTCATAGGCAGTGGGCATGGCTTGATGCTGATGTTGCAATACATTTGACATAGAAGCTAAAATGTAACACTGCGCCATCTCATCAGCCTTTATCCACTTCTTATAACTCTCCTCCTTTTCCCCAGAAGCATCCACAGGCTTAGGAGGACACTCTTCGAAGAGTACATATTTGTACTCTTCAGCAGTCAAGACAATATCAAGATTCCTCTTCCAATCAACATAATTGGGTCCAGTAAGTTTATTCTCTTTCAGTATCACAACAAGTGGGTTGAAAATCATTTTGGAAAACCTAAGAATCACATAGATCAAAACATTAGATTTTAAAAAATTATTGATTCCTCAAACAATAAAATTTTGAAATCAACCAATACCTCAAAACACTGAGAATATCGTATGTCACGATCGTGTGGACGTATACGAATTCTACATTTGTAAGAGGAGGTTTTACCCATTAATTTTACTATCTTGTTAACCTAACTTTTTGATAAATAAAATTAATAGTTGGTTCCTCTTCGGTCCTACAAATAAAAGTAGTGACTCCAATGGGGAGGATACTCCTATTTGCATCTAAGTGTTCACCATTACTTGGTACCAAGGCAATTATCTTGGGTTATGTGCCTTCCGATGGGGAAGTACACACGCTCCTTAATAATTTCCTATAACCATATTTGACCCTGTGATCTGCAAAACAAACTCATCTGATGGGGAGGAAGACACTCAGAGCCGATGCGCAAGTTTGTTTGCATCACATGTTAAATCGTAATGGAGGCCGTGGAAATTTATAAAAATATCCCTCTCCCACTTAGTAATTTAAAATTGAGGAATTTTTCTAGCACACGACATGCATATCAAACAAAAAGCAATAAATATGAAAAAGACATTTTCCAACTATTATGGCTTTTGTTCTCCAATATGCCTCCCGTCACGTCGCCATCTCGTCTGCTCCTCCATACGCCATTTACAAGCCATCCGGAGATCCGAGCCGACAAGAACTATTTTAATTTACATCCATCGATCCTATACTCCATGAAGGAGTGTACATGCAATCTAGATCGAAAGTAAACTAAAATAAAAAGAGTGGCTAAACAATGTCATACTTAATTACAAAAATTAAATACTAGCCTCGTTAATCCCGAGGATTCAAATAATATTACACACATGCAATCACATACACACATATGACCATAATAGTTGGATCTTATACCTGCAACTAAAAAGTTAGCCTACGCACATCCTACTATCATCCGGCACATATAATATATGAAAAGTGCATAAAATTAACCGAATCCTAAACACACAAAATCGGAAGCTGTGGCTCTAATACCACTTGAAGGTTTTGCAGAACCGAAGCTCTGATACCACTTGAAGGTTTTGCAGAACCGAAGCTATGATACCACTTCAACTTGATCGCTTGTTCATGGCGATCCCGTCTACGTCTCCAGATTAAAAAAATTAATCCTTGACAAAGAGGGATTACCCAAGCAACCGTTCCATCGTCGTGCTATTCGATTAGAGTGGTCACTTGAACAAACTTGTTGTTCAAGCAACCTACCTCTATTCTTCGATTAGCCACGGAATAGACGATGTACGGATCGCCGATTTTTGTGTTTGTCTTCGGGGTCCAAGTAAATTAAACACATACAAAATATACAACATGCATAGAATAAGAAAAGATTTATAAACAAGAATTATACCTCTTGTTATACCTCTTGATCTTCTATTGTATGTCCTTCCTTCTTTTGGACGTCATGTGGGCGACGATCTTCCAAAAGTCGAAGCCTCCTAGAACACGTTCTTCCCTTCCTTGTTCACTCCGAACTAAGGGAAGAATGAAATGAAACTCTTCTCCTATCTAGGACCGGCCACCAAGTCAAGAGACTTGATGTTGCCGCCGGCCAAGGAATAGAAGATGGAGTGGGCGCCGGCCAAGAGCTCCAAGGGAAAAACCCTAACCCTTGTTCCCACCGGCCAAGGAGAAGAGGAAGAAAATTGGGATGCCATCCAAGAAGAGAAAGGAAAAGAGGGGCACCGACCAAAACCCTAGGAAGATAGGAAATCTTGCCACCCAAGACCTCTCCAAACCCTAGCCGCCCAATGCTTCTCCAAACCCTAATCTCCTTTTTGTATCCTTGCCACCCACCCCCTTAAGCCTTATTTATAGAGTTAGGCTTAAGCCTCCTTTCAATCTCCACCGTCGGATCTAGGGATTTAATCTCAACCGTCGGATCTAGGGATTTTATCTCAACCATCGGATCTAGAGATTTAATCTCCACATTCGGATCTAGAGATTTAATCTCTACCGTCGGATTTAGAGATTTAATCTCCACTATCGGATCTAGAGTTTCATTTTCCATCATCGGATCTAGGCTCCATGAAAGTTTTAATAGGCTACAATAGGGACCATGAGGAGGAGTTGGATCTTGGCCACCCAATGGATCAAGCCCACATAAAGTCCGATCCATTAATGATAATCCATTCCACTAGAGGATTATCATTGATCTACCTCACCAACCCCCATAATTAAATATGGGCTCCATATATTATTTGTACAAATGTCTCCCCGTGTTTAAGATCTCGAATGTCCGTCAATTAATTAATTTACTGACAATTAATTAATCAACATCTAACTCCATGAGTAGTACCACTCAACCTTATCATCATGCCGGACCAAGTCCACCTGCAGGGTTTACATGATGAACCTTATGAGCTCCTCAAGGGGACATCATCATCCTAATATATAGGACAACGGTTTCCTCCTATAATCAACGACACACCATATAAATAATATCATTTCCCAACTTATCGAGCCTATCGATTTACTCTATAAATCTCTCCCATATGTAAATCAAAGAAATAAATACTAAGTACATGTGCCTGTTATTATATCGGGATTAAGAGCATGTACACTATAATATCCGAGGTCTGATTAAATTATGTAGTTAGCAATAAATCGAATCAACTCTAAGTCGGTCCTGCTCAATACACACAAAGTGTACTAGTGTAATTCTATGGTCAAGACAAACCAATACCAAATCACACTACAACCATACCAATGGTTTGTCTAAAACCATCTCGGTTGTGAGCCTTTACTTATACTTTACAAGGAACTGATAACATGATCTCCCGTGTGACACTACACACCATGTGATCTACAATGTAATGTATTAGACAATATGTATAACCATAAATATGCAAACAATGATCATGTGATTCTTATTTCAAAAATAAAGATGTTCATACAAAAGATAGACTTTTCAGTATATATCTCAACACTAGCGGAAAGGGCCGTGAACCATGTTACATTTTGGTGTTAGCATTTGTGTTCCTTTCCCTTTGCATTTATCTTAATTGTCTTTACTATTAGTTTTTCGCTGCGCTAATCATAATTGTAGATGATTAACTGAACGAATTCCACCCTACACACAATTGAGGGCTATTCACCCCCTCTAGCCGGCCATCGACTGTCCAACAATCCTAATCTAGGGGTTTGAACTAGAGCATCATATCAAAATCTTAGTCAAATTTCCTTGATTTCAAAAATCAAACCCAAGTCAAATGAACAAGCTCTTCTTGATCTCTATTGGATTATTGCAATGCAAGAAGAGCTAGCTCAATTCACTAGGAACGAAATTTGGGAATTAGTACCACTACCTAAAGATAAATCAATTATTGGAACAAGGTGGGTCTTCCAAAATAAACTTGATGGCAAAGGTGAAGTAGTTATAAAAAAAGCGAGATTGGTCACGAAAGGGTTTAGTCAAGTAGAAGGGTTAGATTACGAAGAAACCTATGCCCCCGTAGCTAGATTAGAATCCATACGAATGTTGTTGGCATACGTTGCACATCGAGGATTTAAATTATTTCAAATGGATGTCAAGTCGGCGTTCTTAAATGGACTTATTAAGGAAGAAGTGTACATTAGTCAACCCCTAGGATTCGAAAGCTTAGATAAATCCGACCATGTGTTTAAACTCAAGAAAGCTTTATATGGACTAAAACAAGCTCCTAGAGCTTGGTATGAGAGGCTTTCTGTATACCTTAATTCTAAAGGGTTTAGCCAAGGCTTAGTCGACCCAACCCTTTTCCTAAAATCCGTAGGCAAAGAAATTTTTATAGCCCAAATCTACGTAGATGACATAATATTTGGAACCACTAATTCAATCCTACTAAACGAGTTCATTTCACTGATGGAGAGTGAATTTGAAATGAACTTAGTAGGAGAATTAAATTTCTTTCTAGGATTACAAATTAAACAAACTAAAGAAGGAATCTATTTACATCAACAAAAAATACGCTAAGGAATTAATTAACCGATTCGGAATGCAAAATGCTAAAATCATTAATACACCCATGGCAACAAATGTTAATATAGGAGAAGATGTAGACGAAAAATCTATTGACCCAAAATACTATAGGAGTGTGATAGGGAGTCTCCTTTACTTAACTGCGAGTCGACCCGATATATTTTTCGCAGTAAGTATGTGTGCAAGGTTCCAAACCTGTGCTAAGGAGTCTCACCTAATATTAGTTAAGCATATCCTTAGATATCTAAAGGGCACACTAAGCGTAGGTATTTGTTACCCTAGATCTACCGAGTTCGAACTAATCGGCTACTCTGACTCCGACTATGCCGATAGTAAACTCGATAGAAACAACACGAGTGGTTGCTGTCAACTCCTCGGCTAAAATCTAGTGAGTTGGTGCAGTAGGAAGCAACACTGTGTTGCCTTATCTACCACCGAAGATGAATACGTCGCAATAGGTGAGTGTGTGGCTCAACTTCTTTGGATGAAGCACACTCTCCATGACTTTAACTTAAACTTCAACAATATTAAAACTCACATAGATAATATTAGCTCAATCAACTTAACCAAGAACCCTATATGCCACTCTAGGACCAAACATATAAAAGTTAAACACCACTTTATTTGAGAACACATATTTAACGGAACCATTCAACTCAAATATGTGGAATCCAAGTCAAACCTAGCCGATCTTTTTACCAAGCCACTACCCGAAGCCGAATTTAGTCTACTAAGATGAAAATTGGGCATGCGTGTAATAGAGTAGGACTTACATTTTTTTAATATATACTCTATTACTTACTTTTCATGTTAATAGAACTAGCTTAGGGTTTACCTAGATATCATGTGCCTATATATTTAAAAAGCCAACACATCTCACAACACATAGGACTAATGTGTGTGTGTACTTAGCCACATAGATGGGCGTGAGATGTTAAGACCTTTACTCTTGGTTCTAGATGTAGATTTAGTGCATCGAAATGGACCATGGAGTATAATTACCTATATTAATCAACTCTAATATGAACTTGTTGATCATTCCATATCAATCAAGTCAAATAGAGTTGAACATCCAAATAGATGAGCTTATGTTTAAACTACTATTTTCAAAATTTATTTGGAACATGCTTGGACGTAAAACTTATTTTACGACAAAATTAAAAAAAAACTATGTTTTTCAAAACCCCCCACTCTTTTTGATTTATGGCAAAAGGGAGAGAAAAGGCCAAAGTTAAGGGATCAAATTTTTGATAACTTAACTTAATACACATATTATGTATCTTTCAATGGATCGAATACTTATTTAACTTAATTTTTAAACTTAACCTTTATGGTTAAACTTTCTTAATTGAAAAAGGAGAAGAAAAAGCCAAAGTTAAGAGATCAGAAGTTAACTTTTGATCACTTAACTTAAACTACATATAAATTATTTGGCCTATGTTAAGTAATTTTGATTACTTAACCTTTTAAAGTAGCAAACATTAAGGGGGAGGGTTAAAACCCTTTTTCAAGTACTCACCCTCAGTCAATGGGGAGGATTCCTCAAGGGGGAGCACTTGAAAAATAGTTTTTCTCAAACTCCTACTTACCTTGAGAAGTTAAGAATACTTTTTCAAATTTCATATTCATGCACTTAATTCCTTAACTTTGTGTGGGTTTGTCATAGATCAAAATGTTGGGTTTCCGGCACCGCGGCGAGTGTGTGTTCGAACATGTTTCATAAATATGTGCACAACGGAAGGAATAAAATAATAAATCTAATTTATTACAACACACACACCACACGCATGCATAGTATAACATGTGTAGACATAATCGTAAATTCAAATTTTATAATAAAAGGAAATTTATACTACGTATACCTGACGTATCACGTGCAGCGGGAAAGGCATCAACCGGAGCGATCCTCGCTAGAATCGCCTCTATCTGTATCCACGCCGAGTATCTTCGGGATGACTTCACAAAGTCATGAG
This sequence comes from Wurfbainia villosa, assembly GCA_025175895.1. NCBI lineage: Eukaryota > Viridiplantae > Streptophyta > Magnoliopsida > Zingiberales > Zingiberaceae > Wurfbainia > Wurfbainia villosa. Next base: position 43,596,151 of record CM046006.1, read on the forward strand.
CCTCGTCTTCGTACGGGATACTAGCCTCGTGTTGAAGATGATGTGATCAAGAGAAGATCACGATCCGAATCAAAATTCGGATCCAAAACGAGTCCTCAAAAACTCGCTTCTCCGGAGAGGTATTCGTCAACCGTTTGACGAATCCTTCGTCCTCCACCTATGAGGATTACCAGAGATCGAATCCCCGACAAAGCTACCGCTGTCGGAGCTCCAAACGTCATCAAAACGACGCTCCAACAAAAAGGAAACAAGCTGTCCAAAAAACTGGACAGCTTTGGTGGAGGCCTTGCGCCCGCCAAATAAGGAAAGCAATATGCTTACCTTGTCGCCGGAGCCAAGGAAGATCACCGGAGCTCCTCCGGCAGCAGCTCGACGCCGGCAAGGGGAGAGGACGGCAGCTTCTGGACACCGGCAAGGGGCTTGGGCGTGTAGGGGATCGAACGGCTGGCTAGAGGGGGGTGAATAGCCCTCGAACATTGGATGTCGGTATTTGCTCGTCTACAAAGAGATTAGCGCAACGGAAACAATAAAGCAAGACAAGCAAATAGAAATACAAGAAATCAAACGCTAACAAGATGGTGTAACGTGGTTCACGGCTACGCCGCTAATCCACGGTCCCCGATTCGTCCTCGGTGAATCACTCCGCCAAAACCAATCCACTAATGGTCTCTCCTTTGCACCAAGCTAGGTGGAGGTAACCTTTACAACCAAGATCACTCTTCTTACAATAAGATTGAAGTAAAGACAAGTAAGAAGAGTTTAAAACTTGTGGGGCACTAGGAAGATCACTTAGAGCATAAGCATTAGCCTCTCAAAGGCTCACACCCTCTCTTTTTATAGAGAGGGTTGATTTCTTCCCGTTGGCCGCCACCAGTCGACTGCTGCCCTTGGCAGTCGACTGCCGTCACTACAATGGCCTCCGAACACGTCGGATCCCGACCGTTGTAGTCCAACGGAACACTTGGCAGTCGACTGATGGACCTCACCAGTCGACTGCCCAGTCGGCTACGAGCGGTTCTGTGCCCGCGACATCCTCTGGCAGTCGACTGCCATTCCATGGCAGTCGACTGCTGGGCATAAACCCATCAGTCGGATACCAGTCGAACCCACTCGACCGCCATTACATACTTAACATAAGTTTGAGCTTCCGGCGGTCGGGTAAACCTTAACCCTTGCGGTCAAGTCTCCGACACTCAGGCATTCATCCATTCAGCCAAGTTCACCTAATGAGCTACTTACATTTCACTCATTCTCTCATCTCACTCGAAGTCCCTCGCCGAAGCTCTCTTCGTTCGTGGCCACGTCCCTCGGCAGCATCAGGCGCACGACTCTGCAATGCTCCTTCGCGTCTCTTGCCTCCGAAGTCTGCTTCCTTGGCTTCACTTCAAGTCATCTCGTCCGACGGTCCCTCGGATGCTCCAAGCGCACGACTTCCACAAAGTCATCCTTCACCGACTCAAGGACCGAGGTTGTGAGGGTGAACCCGCTAAGGCTCCATGTGCGAATTACTAAGTCCTGCAAGACTCCAATGCACATATCAAATAACAATACCAACCTAACTTAAACCCTTTGCCACACACATCAAAACCTTATCATGGCAAGAGATTGCCCTAACAATCTCCCCTTTTTGATGTGTGGCAATCCGTTTAAGTTAGGTAAAAATATTTGATATAAATTTCTAAGGTAAGCAAGCATGTAAACATAAACATGATATAGCAACATGCAACTCCCCCTTAATCCATGAAACTCTCTCTACAAATTCTCCCCCTATCATAATTTACTTAAACACAATTATTTCTCCCCCTTTGACACCATCAAAAAGATTAATACTAAGTTATAAACCCATGACATCAAGTCTAATAGAAGGAAAATACCAAAAACATGTTTAAAATCTGAAATCAGAAAATATTAGACTATTTTTCAGGTGATCAGTCATTATATCGGTATGGCGATCGTAGCACAATGGTTTCCGAAATTCTAATTTTCTGGGCGAATTTCAGAAATGCATTAAAAATTCTAGAAAATTCAAAAAATCATGAAATTTGGGGAACATATTTCTTGTAAGATTCTTTATCAGTGAAAATTAGTTTTTCATGAAAAGGCATTATATTTCCAGAGATTTGACAAAAATCCAAAAGTTTTAAAAACCACTAGGTTGTTGATCATTCTAGTATCAAGTTTAACACCTAGTTTTGCATCCAATTGTTTCAAAACATGAATACATAGATTTTAAAGTAAGAAATTGTTTTGAAAACATATGAAATATCCAACCATGATCTTTGGGCAATATGTCTATGAATTAAACATAAGCCTTCCCCATGATTGGTCTATTATTGCTATTTTGATACCTTAAATGACCATCTAAATGCCATAGGCATTAGTGGATATTTGTATCATCCTAACATCTCACTCATGCTAAGTTTTCAATCATGGTAGCCTATGGTGAGTGTGAGATGCATCCTAGAGGGTATTTGTATATACTTAACCATTATATTCATACAATTCTATCAAGGTTAAGTATCATCCTAACAATCCTCATGATCATAAAGGCATATATCAATTAATTCTACATTATGATCATGAAACACATGTATTCATTGAATTGTTATCATGCATTAGGTATTATGTCATGATAATAAACAAAGTATCACCTAAAACATGATTTAACTTTATTTCTCATGATGATGTGCCAAATTTCAAAATCATAAATCATGATTGTACATATACATAGCAATTACATTGATTATCATGATTTAAGCATTAATAACTATTTATAGGCACGTTATCATCACCTAACACTATTTAAAAATGTTGTCCCGCCATCCTAAGTCAACAAAAATATGATATAGGTCAATTGCATATGGTTGACTACCCTAGGGGTTTTCTAACCCTTAAGGATGGATTTTGGAACCCAAAATAAGTTCTTGCCTATAGGGTTCACTAGATACTCCTTGGGGATCCATTTCCTAGCAATTACCTTCTTCTTATCTTGTCCCCTAGCAATTAGGCATTTATAGGCCTTTTCATTTTTCTTTTCTTTATAACCTAGGCCTTTCTTATTAAAACTTGCCCTTTGGCTCCCTATAATCATGTTCAAGGTGTTTGAGCCAATTGTAAACTTTTCTAGGGCTTTTGTCAAATGGTCTACCTTTTCCCTTAAAGCCCTATTTTCATCCATGCATGCATCACTAACATTAAATGGCATATATTCATGTGAGCATGCATCATTTAAGCTAGAAGAAATATTTTCATTTTCATTTAAGCATGCTTTTTCTAGTTTATTTTCTAGATCCTTAATTTGATCTAGCATGCTCTTATTCTTCTTCTTAGCTCTAAATAAATCCCTAGTTAAGCTAGAAACCCTGAAAACTATTTTCTTAGGAGTTAGATTCGTTACCATAGTTTCCATGTCCTCTTCTTCTTCTTCGGATGAGGAGGATGATGATGTGGAGGAGACTCCCCCTTCATTTGAGCTCTCTCCACTTGAGCTTGATCCTTCATTTTCGGTGGAGGAGCAATCCAAGTCATCAAAGGCCATTAAGGCCAAATTGGTGACAAAGGCATTCTCCTCTTCCGATGATGATGAAGAGGATGAGGATGGATCATCCCAAGTCCTTGCCTTGAGAGCTTTGACTTTTCCCTTTTCCTTTGTCTTCTTCTCCTCTTTCTTCTTGCTCCCCTTTTTCTTCTTCCTTTCTTCTTTCTTCTTCCTCTCTTCTTTGCTCTTGTTTAGGAGAGGACAATTGTCCCTTATGTATCCCTCGCCTTGGCAATTGTAGCAAATGATTTTCCCCCTTGGTCTTCTACTCCTATCATTGGATTTATTAAATCGAAAACCTTTTAAAGCACGCCTTACCCTCCTTACCATATACGCTTCTTCCGTGCTATCCATGGAGGAGGAGGAGGATGCTTCATCATCGGCGGAGGAGGGGATCTCTATCTTCTTCTTCCCCTTGTTTGCCAAGAATGCTACTCCTCTTGAAGGTTGGATTTTTGCCTCTTCTTGTATACCTTCAAGCCTTGTTTCATGAAGCTCCATGGTTGAGAAGAATTCCTCCAAGGTACTTACTTCCAAGTTCTTGGAGATGTAGAACGAATCCACCATAGAGCTCCATCTTGAGGACCGGAGAAAGGCATCTATGACCTTCATTACCATATCCCGGTTGGAGAGCTTTTCACCTACACTTGTTAAACCGGTTAGTATTTCCTTAAATCTAGAGTGTAGGGATTTTACCTTCTCTCCCTTTTCAAGTTTGATATTGGACAATTGGGAGTGAAGAACATCTCTCCTTGCTAGCTTTGCCTCGGATGTGCCTTCATGGATTTCTATTAGTTTCTCCCACATTTCCTTGGCGCTAGCACACTCTCCTATCCTATTGACTTCTTGTTGAGGGAGGACATTGTATAGGTGATGCTTGGCCTTTGAATTTGCCAAATATTCTTCTCTTTGCCTCTTGCTCCAACATGATTTCTCCAATGGCTCCCCATTTTCGTTCCTGGGCAACTCGAAACTATTTTCCATTATTAAAAGGATTTCAAAGTCGGTTTCGAAGAATACCTCCATTCGCTTCTTCCACCAAGCGAATTCGCCTTCAAACTTCGGTGGATGAATGTTGGAGCCGGCCATTTTGAATGTTGCTTGTTGTGGCATTTAGTCCTCGACAAGCTTTCCTTGGCTCTGATACCACTTGTAGGGGATCGAACGGCCGGCTAGAGGGGGGTGAATAGCCCTCGAACGTTGGATGTCGGTATTTGCTCGTCTACAAAGAGATTAGCGCAATGGAAATAATAAAGCAAGACAAGCAAATAGAAATACAAGAAATCAAACGCTAACAAGATGGTGTAACGTGGTTCACGGCTACGCCGCTAATCCACGGTCCCCGATTCGTCCTTGGTGAATCACTCCGCCAAAACCAATCCACTAATGATCTCTCCTTTGCACCAAGCTAGGTGGAGGTAACCTTTACAACCAAGATCACTCTTCTTACAATAAGATTGAAGTAAAGACAAGTAAGAAGAGTTTAAAACTTGTGGGGCACTAGGAAGATCACTTAGAGCATAAGCATTAGCCTCTCAAAGGCTCACACCCTCTCTTTTTATAGAGAGGGCTGATTTCTTCCCGTTGGCCGCCACCAGTCGACTGCTGCCCTTGGCAGTCGACTTCCGTCACTACAACGGCCTCCGAACACGTTGGATCCCGACCGTTGTAGTCCAATAGAACACTTGGCGCGATCGTGATGGACCTCACGGTCATTCGCCTCCGTAATCGGCGCCCGATTGGCTATGGCGGTCTGCCGCGACATCCTCTGGCAGTCAACTGTCATTCCATGGCAGTCGACTGCTGGGCATAAACCCATCAGTCAGATACCAATCGAACCAACTCGACTAGAATCATTGCCATTACATGGCCGGTCGGTATCGTGAAACTCAAACTTAACATAAGTTTGAGCTTTCGGCGGTCGGGTAAACCTTAACCCTTGCGGTCAAGTCTCCGACACTCAGCCATTCGGCCAAGTTCACCTAATGAGCTACTTACATTTCACTCATTCTCTCATCTCACTCGAAGTCCCTCGCCGAAGCTCTCTTCGTTCGCGGCCACGTCCCTCGGCAGCATCAGGCGCACGACTCTGCAATGCTCCTTCACGTCTCTTGCCTCCGAAGTCTGTTTCCTTGGTTTCACTTCAAGTCATCTCGTCCGGCAGTCCCTCGGATGCTCCAAGCGTACGGCTTCCGCAAAGTCATCCTTCACCGACTCAAGGACCGAGGTTGTGAGGGTGAACCCGCCAAGGCTCCATGTGCGAATTACTAAGTCCTGCAAGAGTCCAACGCACATATCAAATAACAATACCAACCTAACTTAAACCCTTTGCCACACACATCAAAACCTTATCATGGCAAGAGATTGCCCTAACAGGGTGGTGGTGGGCGGCGGCAAGAGGAGGGCGCCGACTACTCCAAGGAGAAGTGGGCGTCAACTTTAGGGTTGCAAGGATTAGGGCTTAACAAAACCCTTAAGCCCTATTTTATAGAGAACAAATTCTCTTAATGGTTATCGTATCATAACCAAAAGCCCGTTAACCCGCTCCATTAATTTAAGTTAAAATAAACAAAACCATGATGGTTTATTTTTAAGTTAAAACGAACCGAACCAACTTTGGTTCATTCGTTTAAAACAAACCAAACCCCTTTGGTTTATTCTCCTCCATTGGATTAGAACCAAACCAATTTGGTTCATCCATCATATCTTCATAAGACATGACCCATCCACGCTTCCATTGTGACTGAAACGATTTCATGCTCGCTCCATGTTTGGTCCAACCAAACCTAGTTTCTTTTGGTCTGAGAATCTCATTCTCAAGCTTGTTTTAAATCCTTCGGATTACGCTCGTTGTGCGTGTGACTAAATAGGTTCTCGGTTTATGTTGGCCATCTATAATTAACCATTAATTATAGAACAATCATGAGTGACACCTAGTAGTACATCATGATCCCCAATTAACCGAAAAGATCAACGGTTGATCCAGAACTATTTCTGAAACCCTTCAGCAGCTCGAATGAATCATGCCCCATTCCCTTCACTCATCTTATACCCACTTGGTTCAGGACATGGTCTATAGTGTTAGTCCCCACTAGGCTGACTACGTCACACCTAGCCCAAGTATCATTTCCTCATCCTACGGATTTTAGTTACTGTACATGTATCGAAGAGTACCTTACTCTAAACATGTAATACTTTGGCCAAAGACTTTAGTAACAATCCGATGAGAGGCCATGGGTATACATCTCCTCGTAAGGAGTGGTGAATCCTTTATAGGCTATTCAAACACCTTCGATCACTTCGATTTATACCCAATCATCCCGGGTCCACATCTCCTCAGAGATGCTTGCTTAAGATGTCAAAGCATAAGTCTTCATGATCAAGATGACTTGAATACCGCAAGTCAAAGGAACATCGCACTTAAGATGCAGTAAGAACTTCATTGACATATCTATATATGCAGAGAACCATATGAAGTCTTATGACTAGTCACTCCAATGAACTAGTTACCATAACTAGCATCCACGATTAACTCCGGACATCACAATGTCTCCAGCCAGTGAAAATCAACTGCTTGGATACACCAAGGAGTATACCTCGTGCTAGTCTCGACAGAATCAATGGTGTCCAAATCCATCAATTCATCGACTAGGGATAATTCCGATACATCACAATTCCGATATTGAAAATGTCACTGGATACGTCCAACGTATAAATGCTATTGCTCAAAGGTCTAGTTCCATAAACTGTTAGTGCTTATAAGCTCCACATATTTCCACAATGGCATGATATTGTCCACTTTGGGTCTAAGCCCTCATGGTTTTATTTTTGGGCTTTACCCAAAAGGCCTCATTCCAATGGAGATATCTTTTTTCTTATAAGCACATGATCTTTTCCATGTCTTACCAATGTGGGACTTTGATTGTATTCCCCATACTCTCAACAATCCCCCCCTCAAACGAAGGACCACATTGGGCCCCCCCTCAAGCCTATCCCTCCTCGAAGGATTTTCTCTGCTTGATGTCCGATCTTCAACCCACCAGGACTTCCTGCCAGTTGTTCGGTCCCCCCGACCCAACTAGACTTCCTTCCTGATGTCTGGTTCTCTTGATCCGGACGTGGGAGCTCAACTTCCTTCGTTCGAGGTTCATGGCTTGACATGGACCATGGCTCTGATACCAATTGTTAGTGCTTATAAGCTCCATATATTTCCACAATGGCATGATATTGTCCACTTTGGGTCTAAGCCCTCATGGTTTTATTTTTGGGCTTTACCCAAAAGGCCTCATTCCAATGGAGATATCTTTTTTCTTATAAGCACATGATCTTTTCCATGTCTTACCAATGTGGGACTTTGATTGTATTCCCCATACTCTCAACATAAACTACGCCATTCAAAGTTATATAACAACAATTGTTACTAAACATCAAATGGTAACCATTTCTAATTAAGCAGGAAATAGAAACAATGTTCTTTATTAGAGAAGGAACACAATAGCAATTGTCCAATTACAAGACTAGTCTGCTAGGGAGCTTCAGCAAATAAGTTCCGATGGCTACCGCAGCAACCTTTGCTCCATTGCCAACTCGCAAATTTGACTCCCCTCTGATGAGTCTTCTTCTATTCATTAGCCCTTGTGTGTCATTACATATATATAAGCCACACCCAGTATCCAATACCCAAGTGTCTAAGAAAATAGAATGACAATCAATAACGAAGATACCTGAAGAGGATGGGGCATCAGATGCCTTCTTCTTCTTCATGGACTCAAGATAAATCTTGCAGTTTCTTCGCCAGTGGCCTTCCTTGCCACAATGATGGCAAGTGCTCTTTTGTGCTGGTTCTGCCTTCTTAGCCTTCTTGTTCTTCCCTTTCTTCTATTCCTTTGCTTTCCTCTTAGAATCTTTCTTTGAGGAATCAACTAACAGAACCGCCTTCTCCTCATGCTTCACAGAAGGCTCCACAGTCTTCAACATATTGAGGAGCTCAGGAATAGTGGATTCTAATTTGTTCATCCGATAGTTCATAACAAATTGTGAGAAACTCTTGGGCAAACAATGCAGAATTAAGTCAATACTTAATTCATGATCCATCACAAACCCGAGGGTGGCTAGCCGCTCGATGTACCTATTCATCTTTAGCACAAACTGCTCTACAGACGAACCTTCTTGCATCTTCGTGGTGAAGAGGAGCCTGGAGACTTCGAACCTTTCGGATCTCGCTTTCTCATCAAACAACTCATGAAGATGGAAGACCATGATATTAGCATCCATATGCTCATGCTGCTTTTGTAGCTCAGGTACCATCGCAGCTAGCATGATGCAACTCGCCAGTTCAGAATCTGCCACATGTTTCTGATAGACCAACATTTGGTCTGGAGTTGCATCGTCCCAAGGATGGTTGGGAAGAGGCTCTTCAAAGACATATGCTAGCTTTTTCGCCTTGAGAACAATTCTCAAGTTTCTAAGCCAGTCCAGGAAGTTAGGCCCAGTCAATTTGTTTGAATCCAAAATAGTGCGCAAATTCAAAGACGTCATGATCAATCGATTAACTTAGAAATACAAAACGAGCATATATGAGAAAATGATTTTAAAATGCATCAATATACATTTATAAATCCCATTCATTTTTCGAATTCCAAAAACTCCAAAATCACTTCGGGAGATTGTAGGTCCATCTCCGAATGGGCTGATATCCATCATAATTATGAACAACCTTGGAGAGAGTCCAACAAGCCATTCATAACTACGACGGTAGGTATCATCTATACTGATTGCATATCCCGTATATGTAACTATCACAATGTGCTATCAACTAATTGAATGTTCACACATACATCGGGTTGTTAACACATTAACAAGTATGCATCATATGCATAGCACCCAACTTCACCTCCCTTAACATCGACCTTGGAGAGAGTCCAACTGTTAGGGCAATCTCTTGCCGTAATATGGTTTTGATGGTGTGGCAAAGGGTTTAAGTTAGATTATTATTATGATTTGATATGTGCGTTGGAGTCTTGCAGGACTTAGTAATTTGCACATGGAGCCTTAGAGAGTTTCACCTCTCATGACTCGGTCCTTGAGTCGGTGAAGGATGGCTTTGCGGAAGCCGTGCGCTTGAAGCATCCGAGGGACCACCAGACGAGGAGCTTGGAGTGAAGCCGGAGGAAGTAGACTTCAGGGCAAGACGCGAAGGATGGCACTACAGAGCCGTGCGCTTGGCGCATCCGAGGGACATGGCCGGACGAAGATAACTTCAAAGGCAAGGGACTCCGAGGGATGAGTGTGAGCGAATGTAACCCGGGAAGGGGTAGTAGCTCTTAGGTGAAACTTGGCAATTTGGCTAAGTGTCGGATGGGATTTCCCGACATCAGTTGACTACCATGTTAATGATAGTCAACTACTCTAAGTCGACGGTGACTCGACTAGTGTTCGAGTCCGGTTTAAGTGCTAACAGTCAAGATCCGGTCGGTCGATGAAGGCATCGATCAGGAGAGTCACGATGGTCGCAATGAGCTTGGATCGCATCGATGTGGAGTCGACTCGCGATCACTGATCTTTGGAGCATAAGTGCTCTTCCTCTATAAAGAGGAATGGTGTGGAGTTTTGGGAGCCTAATGCTTATGCTCTAATCTTCTCCCAAAGTTCCCTAAAGCTTTCCATCCTCTTACTTGAGCTTATTTCAATTATATTTGTAAGAGGAGTGTTTTTGTGTAAAAGAGGTTACCTCCACCTAGCTTTGTGCAAAGGAGAGATCTAGTGAAAGATTAAGGAGTGATTCACCTTGGACGAATCAGACCATGGATTAGCGGCGTAGTCGTGAACCACGTTACATCTCGGTGTTTGCATTATTTGTATTCTTGTGTATCTTTTGCTTTGTCTTTATTTGTTTGTATTTGCATATTCCGCTTGCGCTAACATTTTGTAGATGAGCAAATTACGTTATCCAACGAAAGAAGGCTATTCACCCCCCTCTAGCCGTCCGATCGATCCCCTACAAGTGGTATCAGAGCCAAGGAAAGCTTTTCGAGGACTAACCGCCACAACAAGCACATTCAAGGATGGCCGGCTCAAACATTCACCCACCAAAATTCGAAGGCGAATTCTCTTGGTGGAAAAAGAGAATGGAGGTATTCTTTGAAACCGACTTTGAAATTTTATTAATAATGGAAAACGGTTTTGAGATGCCTAGTAATGAAGATGAGGAGCCATTGGAGAAAGCAAGGTGGAGCAAGAGGCAAAGGGAAGAATATGTTGGATCGAGAAGCGTCACTAGAGGGTGGGGGGGGGGGGGTGAATAGCGATCGTAAATCTTTTCGACGTTTTGTTCGAGTAGATAATTAAATGAGTAAGAGCAGCGGAAAATAAAGAGACACGTTTATTTTTACTTGGTTCACAACCCAGTGGTTGCTACTCCAAGGCCCTATCGATCCTAGACCGCGTACGGAGGGCAAAGCACTATAACGTCTCCTCCTCGTTGGAGGTAGGAGACAACGATCACAAAACCGAAAGTACGAGGATGAGGCAACAAGCCTACCTCACCTCGTTACGATTAAAACAAAGAATACAATAAAAAAAATTACTTGCTACTGCTGCCGACGAAGGAGATTTGAACTTGTCGTCGCGTCGGCGTTATGACGGTGTTGGAGCATTGGCATTGTAGGGCACTTAAGAATAAACTTGTTGTTCTTTAGAGTTGGAATCCTCCCCTCCTTTTATAGATTTTGACCTTTGAATATGTCTCCTCTTTTTTTGGAACAGATCACGAAGTTGTATAATTTTTATCACAAAGTGGCCGCGTCAAACCTTATCCGTTTTGACCTAGCGCAAAGGCTGATTCGTCGCCATCAGTCGACTGATGCCTCCCATCAGTCGACTGATGTGCATTAGTCGACTGCCAGCCTAGCCACTTCCCTGCAGTAAGAGGTTAGCTCAGAAAATGATAAATACGACGGTTTCTAACCGTCCGATCTCGACCTAGACCTTCCACAGGAAGTCTTAGTCGGATCATCGCCTACGATCGTCCCCGTAAAGAAGACACGACCTTACAATCTCTCACTCACACGAGCTTTCCTCGATACTTACCTTGTAGCTTTCGCTTCCGGCCTTCCACTTGATTCCTTCGGCTCCCTCCGAAGTCACTCAAGTGTCGCCCGACCACCGCAGCTTCCTCCGGGTGTCACTAGCCTTCAGCTCCAGCTTTAGTACTTTTCTGCACACTCGATTTAGCTCGTGAGATAACGATGTAAACTTAACTTTGTGTCTTTGCCATAATTAAAACACAGGTTCGATTATCTGGTGCCCCTGCACCAATAGAATACTTGGCAAATTCAAAAGCCAAACACCACCTCTACAATGTACTCCCCCAACAAGAGGTGAATAGGATAGGGGAATGCTCTAGTGCGAAGGAGATGTGGGAGAAGCTAGTAGAGCTTCATGAAGGCACCTCGGAAGCCAAACTTGCAAGGAGAGACCTCCTCCGCTCCCAACTATCCAATATAAAATTAGAAAAGGGAGAAAAGGTAACATCATTGCATTCTAGGTTTAAGGAAATTTTGATTGGACTAACAAGTGTAGGAGAAAGGCTCTCCAACCGGGACATGCTCATGAAAGCAATTGATGCTTTTCCCCGGTCATCAAAGTGGAGCTCAATGGTGGACTCCTTCTACATGTCCAAGAACCTAGAAGTGAGCACCTTGGAGGAGTTCTTCTCAATAATGGAGCTCCACGAAACGAGGCTTGAAGGAATACAAGAAGAGCCAAAGTTTCAACCTTCAAGAGGACTAGCCTTGATGGCACATAAGGGGAAGAAGAAGATAGAGATCCCCTCCTCCTCTGATGAAGCGTCCTCATCTTCCTCCATGGATAGCATGGAAGAAGCCTATATGGTAAGGAGGGTAAGGCGTGTATTAAAAGGTTTTAGATTTAATAAATCTAATGATAGGAATAGAAGACCAAGGGGGAAAATTATTTGCTACAATTGCCAAGGAGAGAGACACATAAGGGACAATTGTCCTCTCCTAAACAAGAGCAAAGAAGAGAGGAAGAAGAAAGAAGAAAAGAAAAAGAAGAAGGGTAGAAAGAGGAAAGAAGAAGAGAAGAAAGCCAAAGAAAAGGGAAAGGCAAAGGCACTAAAGGCAAGGACTTGGGATGACCCGTCTTCCTCCTCATCATCATCATCCGAGGAAGAAAATTCCTTTGTCACAAATTTGGCATTGATGGCGTTTGATGATCTCTCCACCTCCTCATCCGAAAATGAAGAAGCTAGCTCAAGTGGAGAGAGCTCAAGTGAAGGGGGAGCCTCCTCTACATCCTCATCATTGGAAGAGGACTTGGTAAGTGAGGTAACAAATCTACCCCCTAAGCAAATTATGTCAATGATTTCTAGCCTCACTAAGGATTTATTTAGAGCAAAGAAAAAGAATAAGTGCATGCTAGATCAAATTAAGGACTTAGAAGAAAAATTAGAAAAAGCATGCTTAAATGATAATGATAATATTTCTTCTAGTTTAAATGATGCATGCTCACATGAATATATGCCTTTCAATGTTGATGATGCATGCATAGAAGAAAATATGGTTTTAAGGGAAAAGGTAGACCACTTGACCAAAGCCCTAGAAAAATTCACAATAGGCTCCAATACCCTTAACATGATAATTGGGAGCCAAAGGGCTAGCTTCAACAAGAAAGGCCTAGGTTATAAGGAAAAGAAAAATGAAAAGGCCTATAAATGCCTAATAGCTAGGGGTCAAGACAAAAAGAAGGTAATTGCTAGAAAATGGATCCCTAAGAAATTTTTAGTGAACCCCATAGGCAAGAACTTATTTTGGGTTCCAAAATCCGTCCTTAAGGGTTAGGAAAACGCTAGGATAGTCAACCATATGGACTTTACCTATATCATATTTTTTGTTGACTTAGGATGGCGGGACAACATTTTTGAAATAGTGTTAGGTGATGATAATGCACCTAAAAATAGATAAATCATGCTTTAGGTAATGTTTACCTTATTACCATTATGAAATACCTAATGCATGATAACAAATTGATGAATACATGTGTTTCATGATCATAATGTAAAATTAAGTCATATACATCTTTATGATCATGTGGATTGATAGGATGATACTTAACCTTGATAGAATTGCATGAAATTAATGGTTAAGTACATACAAATACCCTTAGGATACATCTCACACTCACCATAGGCTACCTTGATTGAAAATTTAGCATGAGTGAGATGTTAGGATGATACAAATGTCCACTAGTGCCTATGACATTTAGATGGTCATTTAAGGTATCAAAATAGCAATAATAGACCAATCATGGGGAAGACTTATGTTTAATTTATAGATATATTGCCCAAAGATCATGGTTGGATATTTCATATGTTTTCAAAACAATTTCTTACTTTTAAATCCATGTATTCATGTTTTGAAACAATCCAAAACAAAACTAGGTGTTAAAATGGATACTAACATGATCAAAAACCTAGTGGTTTTTAAAGCTTTTGAATTTTTGGCAAATACTTGAAAATATAATAATTTTTCATGAAAAACTATTTTTCATTGATAGATATAGTTACAAGAAATATGTTCCCCAAATTTCATGATTTTTTGAATTTTATAGATTTTCTAATGCATTTCTGAAATTCATTCTGAAAACCTGAAAATCCCGAAATGCTTGTGCGGTCAGTAGTACGAACGATCATTGTAGCTAATAATATGCCCAATAACCTTTTGTATCAAATTTTAAGGCATGTTTTGGCTTTTGTTTACCTCTAGACTTGATGTCATGTTTGTATAAACATTGTTTATTATTTTTGATGGTGTCAAAGGGGGAGAAATGTTATGTTTAAGTAAGGGAGAATAGTTTAAGTACGGGGGAATATATTTAGGGGGAGTTTCATGTATTAAGGGGGAGAGTTGCTAATCATGTTTATTTACATGCTTTCCCTTCTTAATATTTTATCAAATGTTGTTACCTAACTTAAACGGATTGCCACACATCAAAAAGGGGGAGATTGTTAGGGCAACTCTTGCCGTAATATGGTTTTGATGGTGTGGAAAAAGGTTTAAGTTAGATTGTTATTATGATTTGATATGTGCGTTGGAGTCTTGCAGGACTTAGTAATTCGCACATGGAGCCTTGGAGAGTTTCACCTCTCATGACTCGGTCCTTGAGTCGGTGAAGGATGGCTTTGCGGAAGCCGTGCGCTTGGAGCATCCGAGGGACCGCCGGACGAGGAGCTTGGAGTGAAGCCAGAGGAAGTAGACTTCAGGACGAGACGCGAAGGATGGCGCTGCAGAGCCGTGCGCTTGGTGCATTCGAGGGATGTGGCCGGACGAAGATAACTTCAAAGGCGAGGGACTGCGAGGGATGAGTGTGAGCGAATGTAACCCGGGAAGGGGTAGTAGCTCTTAGGTGAAACTTGGCCATTTGGCTAAGTGTCGGATGGGATTTCCCAACATCAGTTGACTACCATGTTAATGGTAGTCGACTACTCTAAGTCGACGGTGACTCGACTAGTGTTGAATCGATTCAAGTGCCAGCGATCATTGCCATGGAATGGCGGTCATTTATGAGACCACCTGATCGGTGATGAAGGCATCGATCGGTAGTCATAAGTTCGGGCACATAATAGAGTCGAGCTCGAGCACTCGGTCGTGATCGAGCATCGATCGATTGATGGCAATATCGGATCGTGATGCGGTCTTGGTTGGATGGAATCCAACGTGGAAAGCAACCGTTATTGGGCAACGACTACAAGACCAGTCGACTGATAGGGACATCAGTCGACTGCTCCTTTGTCAACGGGAAGAAACCCTCTTCCTCTATAAAGAGGAATGGTGTGGGGTTTTGGAAGGCTAATTCTTATGCTCTAATCTTCTCCCAAAGTTCCCTAAAGCTTTCCATCCTCTTACTTGAGCTTATTTCAATTATATTTGTAAGAGGAGTGTTTTTGTGTAAACGAAGTTACCTCCACCTAGCTTTGTGCAAAGGAGAGATCTAGTGAAAGATTAAGGAGTGATTCACCTTGGACGAATCGGACCGTGGATTAGCGGCGTAGCCGTGAACCACATTACATCTCGGTGTTTGCATTATTTGTATTCTTGAGTATCTTTTGCTTTGTCTTTATTTGTTTGTATTTGCATATTCTTCTTGCGCTAATATTTTGTAGACGAGCAAATTACGTTATCCAACGAAAGAAGGCTATTCACCCCCTCTAGCCGGCCGATCGATCCCCTACACCAACAAGCCGACGCTCCAGGTTAAATCCAACCCATTAATCGAGAAATAGTTTTAATATGGTTAGAGCGCATTCAACCAATTAGCCCGACTTAGAGAGAGTCCAACAACCAAAGCTAATGATTGACCTCTGACTCTTACCATATTAGTATTAAACTATTCCATGGTTTGAACATGTTTGGGTTCGAGCCGGGCTTGCAGAGAGTCCAACAACCCAAACAAGAAACCAAACTCTGGTTCTAACCATATTAATGGAAGGTGTAGGCTTTAATATTGAGTTAGGGTTTTTTTGTCTCACCCTCTTTGAATGCAAATAACTATTATCTGTTAGTAATATATGAGAGATGTCCTAAGACAATTGCCTTATGTATGAACCATTTATATGATAAAATGAAGATTCACTATTTGAGTATACATGGTTTCATATATTTGATTGGATCTTAAACTCATTTACTGAATGTCCGCGATACGACTCACAACATGAGAGAATTTGTGATTGGATCACAACTAGTGAGTATCTCTACATGTGTAATTGTGATGTATCGGAATTATCCCTAGTCGATGAATTGATGGATTTGGACACCATCAGTGCAGCCAAGTTAACACAGGTATACTCCTTGGTGTATCAAGCGGTGATTCTCCTTTGGGAGACATTGTGATGTCGGAGTTAATCGTGGATGCTAGTTATGGTAACTAGTTCATTGGAGTGACCAGCCGTAAGACTTCATATGGTTCTCTGCATATATAGATATGTCAATGAAGTTCTTACTGTAGCTTAAGTGCGATGTTCCTTTGACTTGCGGTATTAAAGTCATCTTGATCATAAAGACTTATGCTTTGACATCTTAAGCAAGCATCTCTGTGGAGATGTGGACCCGGGATGATTGGGTATAAGTCGAAGTGATTGAAGGTGTTTGAATAGCCTATAAAGGATTCGCCACTCCTTGCGAGGAGATGTATACCCATGGCCTCTCATCGGATTGTTACTAAAGTCTTTGGCCAATGCATTACATGTTTAGAGTAAGGTACTCTTCGATACATGTGCAGTAATTAGAATCCGTAGGATGAGGAAATGATACTTGGGCTAGGTGTGACGTAGTCAGCCTAGTGGGGACTGACACTATAGACCATGTCCTGAACCAAGTGGGTATAAGATGAGTGAAGGGAATGAGGCACGATTCATTCGAGCTGCTGAAGGGTTTCAGAAATAGTTCTGGATCAATCGTTGATCTTTTCGATTAATTGGGGGTCATGATGTACTACTAGGTGCCACTCCTGATCGTTCTATAATTAATGGTTAATTATAGATGGCCAACATAAATCGATAACCTATTTGGTCACACGCACAACGAGCGTAATCCGAAGGATTTAAAACGAGCTTGAGAATGAGATTCTCAGACCGAGAGAAACTAGGTTTGGTTGGACCAAATAAGAAGCGAGCATGAAATTGTTTCAGTCGCAATGGAAGCGTGGATGGGCCGTGCCTTATGAAGACATAATGGATGAACCAAAATGGTTTGGTTCTAATCCAATGGAGGAGAATAAACCAAAGGGTTTGGTTTATTTTAAACGAATGAACCAAAGTTGGTTCGGTTCATTTTAACTTAAAATAAACCATCATGGTTTGGTTTATTTTAACTTATATTAATGGAGCGGGTTAACGGGCCTTATGGTTATGATCCAATAACCATTAAGAGAATTAGTTCTCTATAAAAGAGGGCTTAAGGGTTTGTTAAGCCCTAATCCCAAAACCCTAGCCTTAAGTTGCCGCCCACCTCCTCCCCTTGGAGATTTCGGCGCCAACCCTAGGCCACCGCCCATCTTCTCCATCCGGCCACCAGCTGCTGCCGTCTTCTCCCATTGCCGGTGTTGAGCTGCTGCCGGAAGAGTTCCAGTGATCCTCGGCTCCGGCAACAAGGTGAGCAAGCCGCTTTCCTTATTTGGCCGGCGCAAGGTCTCCACCAAAGCTGTCCAGTTTTCTGGACAGCTTGTTTCCTTCTCGTTGGAGCATCGTTTGGACGACGTTTGGAGCTCCGACAGAGCCTTACTTACCGGGGATTCGATCTCCGGTAATCCTCATAGGTGGAGGACGAAGGATTCGTCAAATGGTTGACGAATACCTCTCCGGAGAAGCGAGTTTTGAGGACTCATCTTTGGATCTGAATTTGGATTCGGATCGTGATCTTCTCTCGATCACATCGTCTTCAACACGAGGCTAGTAACCCGTACGAAGACGAGGCTCGTGACTTAGTGAAGTCATGCCGAAGATACTCGGCGTGGACACGGATAGAGACGATTCTAGCGAGGATCATTCCGGTTGACGCCGTTCCCGCTACACGTGATACGTAAGGTATACGTAGTTAAATTTTCTTTTATTGCAAAATTTAAATTTACGGTTATGTCTACACATGTTGTACTATGCATGCGTGTGATGTGTGTGTTGTAATAAATGTAGATTTATTATTTTTATTTCTTCCGCTGTGCACATGTTTACGAAACATGTTCGAACACACACTGCCATGATGCTTAGGAAACCCACATGATGGTATCAGAGCCCAGGTTGTGTTTCGACATAATCGTAAAATTGTTTTGCGATAGTCATAATGATATTTCTGGAAATTTTCTACTTTTGGAAAGTTAGAAGTATTTATGAAAATTTTTCAATTTTGGAAAGTCTAGAAGTATTTATGGAAATCTTCCACTTTTGGAAAGTTGGAAGTATTTATGGAAATTGATATTTTCCATAAATAAAATATTTGATTAGATTTGGAAATTTGTTTTCTAATTTAATCATGATTTGATTTGGGAAATCAAATCTTAAAATATTTTATTTCCATAAGTAGTTTTGATGATTTAGGAAATTGGTTTCCTAAATTGACTTTCCTTAATCAACTATTTCCACAAATAAAATATGTGATTAGATTTGGAAATTTGTTTCCTAATTTAATTATGATTTGATTTGGAGAATCAAATCTTAAACATATTTTATTTCCATAAATAGTTATGACATATAAGGAAATATTGTACATGACATAATTGTATGTCATGTAATTGCATTAGATGCATATCATTATGCCATGCGTGTCGTGACATGTAGATGTATGTCATGTATGCCATGCCATGTAGATAATAGTTATTTGCATGCAAAGAGGATGAGACATAAAAACCCTAACTCAATATTAAAGCCTACACCTTCCATTAATATGGTTAGAACAAGAGTTCCGTTTCTTGTTCGGGTTGTTGGACTCTCTCCAAGCCCGGCTCGAACCCGAACATATTCAAACCATGGAATAGTTTAATACTAATATGGTAAGAGTCAGAAATCAATCGTTAGCTTTGGTTGTTGGACTCTCTCCAAGCCGGGCTAATTGATTGAATGCGCTCTAACCATATTAAAACTATTTCTTGATTAATGGGTCGGCTTTAACCTGGAGCATCGGCTTGTTGGACTCTCTCCAAGGTCGATGTAAAGGGAGGTGAAGTTGGGTGTTATGCATATGATGCATACTTGTTAATGTGTTAACAACCCGATGTATGTGTGAACATTCAATTAGTTGATAGCACATTGTGATAGTTGCATATACGTGATATGCAATCAGTATAGTTGATACCTACCATCGTAGTTATGAATGACTTGTTGGACTCTCTCCAAGGTTGTTCATATCTATGATGGATATTAGCCCATTCGGAGATGGACCTACGATCTCCCGAAGTGATTTTGGGGTTTTTGAAATTCGAAAAATGAATGGGATTTATAAATGTATATTGATGCATTTTAAAATCATTTTCTCATATATGCTCGTTTTGTATTTCTAGGTCAATCGATTGATCATGACGTCTTTGAATTTGCGCACTATTTTGGATTCAAACAAACTGACTGGGCCTAACTTCCTGGACTGGCTTAGAAACTTGAGAATTGTTCTCAAGGCGGAAAAGCTAGCATAAGTCCTTGAAGAGCCTCTTCCCAACCATCCTAAGGACGATGCAACTCCAGACAAAATGTTGGTCTATCAGAAGCATGTGGTAGATTCTGAGCTGACGAGTTGCATCATGCTAGCGGCGATGGTACCTGAGCAACAAAAGCAGCATGAGCATATGGATGCTAATACCATGGTCTTCCATCTTCATGAGTTGTTTGATGAGCAAGCGAGATTCGAAAGGTTCGAAGTCTCCAGGCTCCTCTTCACCATGAAGATGCAAGAAGGTTCGTCTGTAGTGAAGTTTGTGCTAAAGATGAACGGGTACATCGAGCGGCTAGCCACGCTCGGGTTTGTGATGGATCATGAATTAAGTATTGACTTAATTCTGCATTGTTTGCCCAAGAGTTTCTCACAATTTGTGATGAACTATGGATGAACAAATTAGAATCCACTATTCCTGAGCTCCTCAATATGCTGAAGACTGTGGAGCCTTCTGTGAAGCATGAGGAGAAGGCGGTTCTGTTAGTTGATTCCTCAAAGAAAGGTTCTAAGAGGAAGGAAAAAGAATAGAAGAAAGGGAAGAATAAGAAGGCAAAGAAGGCAGAACCAGCACAAAAGGGCACTTGCCATCACTGTGGCAAGGAAGGCCACTAGCGAAGAAACTGCAAGATTTATCTTGAGTCCATGAAGAAGAAGAAGGCATCCGATGCCCCATCCTCTTCAGGTATCTTCGTTATTGATTGTCATTCTATTTCCTTAGACACTTGGGTATTGGATACTGTGTGTGGCTCACATATATGTAATGACATACAGGGGCTAAGGAATAGAAGAAGACTCGTCAGAGGGGAGTCAAATTTGTGAGTTGGCAATGGAGCAAAGGTTGCTGCGGTCGCCATCGGAACTTATTTGCTGAAGCTCCCTAGTGGACTAGTCTTGGAACTGGACAATTACTATTGTGTTCCTTCTCTAATAAAGAACATTGTTTCTATTTTCTGCTTAAATAGAAATGGTTTCCATTTGACGTTTAGTAACAATTGTTGTTATATAACTTTGAATGACGTACTTTATGGAACTGGAACTTTGAGCAATGACATTTATACGTTGGATGTATCCAGTGACATTTTCAATATCGAAGCGAGCAACAAGCGTGCTCGAAAGGATGATCAATTAGACTTCTACATGTGGCATTGTCGTCTTGGCCATGTAAGCAAGAAACGCATGTCCGAATTATACCGATGTGGAATTCTGAAATCGTTTGAATTAGATTCATACGATACATGCGAATCATGCTTAAAAGGCAAGATGACTAAGTTACCTTTTACTGGAAAAGGTGAACGAGTGGGAGAGTTACTAGGTCTAACACATACTGATGTATGTGGACCTATGTCAACTCAAGCTTTAGAAGGCTATAGCTACTTCATTACCTTCACCTTTGGGTATGTGTTCTTGATGAAACACAAGTCTGAAGCCTTTGAAAGGTTCAAAGAATTCAGAAATGAAGTAGAGAAACAACATGACAAGAGTATTAAAAAACATCGATCGGATCGAGGTGGTGAATACTTAAGTCAAAAGTTTCTTGATTATGTAAGAGACAATGACATATTGTCTCAATGGACTCCGCTATATACACCACAGCATAATGGTGTATCTGAGAGGCATAACCGGACCTTGTTGGACATGGTCAGGTCATTGATGAATCATGCGAATCTTTCCAAGTCCTTTTGGGGCTATGCACTTCAGACAACTGTTTACTTGTTAAACAGAATGCCAACCAAGGTAGTCTCTACTACTCCATATGAGATATGAAATGGTAAGAAACCTCATGTATCTTACTTGAAGATATGGGGTATCAGACAAATTGGATGCTAAGTCTGATAAATGTCTATTTATTGGATACCCTAAGGAAACAAGGGGTTACCAATTCTATCATCCTGTAGAACAAAAGGTGTTTGTTTCAAGGCATGCTATGTTTCTAGAGAAAGAGTTTCTCTTGCAAGAAAACAGTGGGAGTGTCGTCGAGCTTGAGGAGCCTCGAGAGACTCAAATAGACATTGATGAGATACCTGGTGAAGCACAACAGCCGATAACTCATAGTGATGAGCAATCGGCTGGACCTACTGTAACACCACATCTTCGTAGATCTGGTAGAACACGCAACATTCCTAAGAGATATGGATTTCTCGTAAGTGAATCAAATGACGTGTTACTCATTGATGATGAGGAGCCTACCAGTTATGAAGAAGTGCTGACAAGTTCAGAAAGTGATAAGTGGTTTGAAGCCATGAAGTCGGAAATGGATTCAATGTATGAAAACCAAGTTTGGAATTTGGTTGACTCACCTGAAGGCATCAAGCCTATAGGGTGCAAGTGGGTTTTCAAGAAGAAAACCGACATGGATGGTAATGTGATTACCTATAAACCTAGATTAGTGGCGAAAGGATATCGTCAAAAACAAGGTGTTGATTATGACGAAACCTATTTGCCTATAGCTATGCTTAAATCCATTCGGATGCTCCTGGCCATAGCGGCTCATTATGATTATGAGATATGACAGATGGATGTGAAAACAGCTTTCCTTAATGGAAATATGCTCGAGGACGTGTATATGATACAGCCTGAGGGTTTTACATCGGTTGATAAAACCAAGGTATGCAAATTGCGACGGTCCATATATGGATTGAAGCAAGCATCCAGGAGCTGGAATATCCGTTTTGATGAGACGATCAAAAAGTTTGATTTCTCACAAAATCCAGACGAACCTTGTGTGTACAAGAAGGTTAGTGGGAGTGCAGTCGTGTTCCTAGTATTGTATGTCGATGACATATTACTTATAGGAAACGATGTTTCAATCTTACAGTCAGTTAAGGTTTGGTTATCCAAGACATTCTCCATGAAAGACCTGGGAGAAGCAACCTACATCCTCAGCATTAAGATCTATAGAGATAGATCGAAACGGTTGCTTGGTCTTTTGCAGTCTACATATATATACCGAGTGCTAAAGAGGTTTAGCATGTCAAAATCCAAGAATGGTTTCCTACACATCAGGCATGGGGTAGACCTTTCAAAGTCTATGTGTCCGCGCACAGAAGACGAGAGGATTTGCATGAGTAAGATTCCCTATGCATCCGCAATAGGATCTATCATGTATGCTATGTTATGTACAAGACCCGATGTATCGTATGCTCTGAGTGTCACGAGTAGATACCAGTCTGATCCAGGAATGGATCATTGGGTGGCTGTTAAGACGATCCTTAAGTACTTAAGAAGAACAAAGGATGTGTTCCTAATATATGGAGAAGGGGACATGGTGATACGCGGGTATACGGATGCCAGCTTCCAGACAGACAAGGATGATTCCAGGTCTCAGTTTGGATACGTCTTCACCTTGAATGGGGGCGCAGTGAGTTGGAAAAGTTCCAAACAAGACAGATGGCGGATTCTACCCGAGGCGAGAATACATTGCGGCGAGCGTGAAGCGGTTTGGATCAAGAAGTTCATTTATGAACTTGGTGTGATTCCAGCCATCAATAGTTCATTTATAACACCTTGAATGGGTGTTATGCATATGATGCATACTTGTTAATGTGTTAACAACCCGATGTATGTGTGAACATTCAATTAGTTGATAGCACATTGTGATAGTTGCATATACGTGATATGCAATCAGTATAGTTGATACCTACCATCGTAGTTATGAATGACTTGTTGGACTCTCTCCAAGGTTGTTCATATCTATGATGGATATCAGACCATTCGGAGATGGACCTACGATCTCCCGAAGTGATTTTGGGGTTTTTGAAATTCGAAAAATGAATGGGATTTATAAATGTATATTGATGCATTTTAAAATCATTTTCTCATATATGCTCGTTTTGTATTTCTAGGTCAATCGATTAATCATGACGTCTTTGAATATGCACACTATTTTGGATTCAAACAAACTGATTGGGCCTAACTTCCTGGACTGGCTTAGAAACCTGAGAATTGTTCTCAAGGCGGAAAAGCTAGCATAAGTCCTTGAAGAGCCTCTTCCCAACCGTCCTAAGGACGATGCAACTCCAGACAAAATGTTGGTCTATCAGAAGCATGTGGCAGATTCTGAGCTGGCGAGTTGCATTATGCTAGCGGCGATGGTACCTGAGCTGCAAAAGCAGCATGAGCATATGGATGCTAATACCATGGTCTTCCATCTTCATGAGTTGTTTGATGAGCAAGCGAGATCCGAAAGGTTCGAAGTCTCCAGGCTCCTCTTCACCACGAAGATGCAAGAAGGTTCCATGTTTGGTCCAACCAAACCTAGTTTCTCTCGGTCTGAGAATCTCATTCTCAAGCTCGTTTTAAATCCTTCGGATTACGCTCGTTGTACGTGTGTCCAAATAGGTTATCGGTTTATGTTGGCCGTCTATAATTAACCATTAATTATAGAATGATCATGAGTGACACCTAGTAGTACATCATGATCCCCAATTAACTGAAAAGATCAACGGTTGATCCAGAACTATTTCTGAAATCCTTCAGCAGCTCGAATGAATCGTGCCCCATTCCCTTCACTCATCTTATACCCACTTGGTTCAGGACATGGTCTATAGTGTCAGTCCCCACTAGGCTGACTACGTCACACCTAGCCCAAGTATCATTTCCTCGTCCTACGGATTCTAGTTACTGCACATGTATCGAAGAGTACCTTACTCTAAACATGTAATGCTTTGGCCAAAGACTTTAGTAACAATCCGACGAGAGGCCATGGGTATACATCTCCTCATAAGGAGTGGTGAATCCTTTATAGGCTATTCAAACACCTTCGATCACTTCGACTTATACCCAATCATCCCGGGTCCACATCTCCTTAGAGATGTTTGCTTAAGATGTCAAAGCATAAGTCTCCATGATCAAGATGACTTGAATCACAAGTCGAAGGAACATCGCACTTAAGCCGCGATAAGAACTTCATTGACATATCTATATGTCGAGAGAACCATATGAAGTCTTACGGTGGTCACTCCAATGAACTAGTTACCATAACTAGCATCCACGATTAACTCGGACATCACTATGTCTCCGGCCCGGTGAGAATCATTGCTTGGATACGAGGTATACCTCGTGCTAGTCTCGACAGAATCAATGGTGTCCAAATCCATCAATTCATCGACTAGGGATAATTCCTATACATCAAAATTACACATGTAGAGATACTCACTAGTTGTAATCCAATCACAAATTCTCTAATGCTGTGAATCGTATCGTGGACATTCAGTAAATGAGTTTAAGATCTAATCAAATACATAAAAACATGTATACTCAAATAATGAATCTTCATTTATCATATAAATGGTTCAAACATAAGGCGATTGCCTTAGGACATCTCTCATATATTACTAACACAAAAAGGGAAAGATTGTTGGTGCAATAGGCACCTAAGTTGAACCTAAGTTTTGATTATAGCATAAGACACAAAGTTAAGCCCATATTATTATCTCACAAGTTGAATCAAGTGTGCAGGAATGCTAAGCTTAAGTGGAAGGTCGGCGAAACCCGGAGGGAACCGTGGTGGTCGGGTGACACTGGGAGGATTTCAGAGGGAGCCGAAGAACTCAGGTGAAGACCAAAAGTGAAACTTCAAACGTTAATGTTGAGGTAAGCACATGTGAGTGAGTGTAAGTAAGGTCGTGTCCTCCGTACGGGGATATCCTTAGGCGATGATCCGACTAAAGACTTTCAAGGAAGGTGTTAGTAATATATGTGAGATGTCCTAAGGCAATCGCCTTATGTTTGAACAATTTATATGATAAATGAGGATTCACTATTTGAGTATACATGTTTACATGTATTTGATTAGATCTTAAACTCATTTACTGAATGTCCACGATATGATTCACAGCATGAGAGAATTTGTGATTGGATCACAACTAGTGAGTATCTCTACATGTGTAATTGTGATATATCAGAATTATCCCTAGTCGATGAATTGATGGATTTGGACACCATTAATTCTGTCGAGACTAGCACGAGGTATACTCCTTGGTGTGTCTAAGCAGCTGATTCTCACTGGCTGGAGACATTGTGATGTCCGGAGTTAATCGTGGATGCTAGTTATGGTAACTAGTTCATTGGAGTGACTAGCTGTAAGACTTCATATGGTTCTCTGCATTTATAGATATGTCAATGAAGTTCTTACTGCAGCTTAAGTGCGATGTTCCTTTGACTTACAGTATTCAAGTCATCTTGATCATGAAGACCTATGCTTTGACATCTTAAGTAAGCATCTCTGAGGAGATGTGGACCCGGGATGATTGGACATAAATCGAAGTGATCGAAGGTGTTTGAATAGCCTATAAAGGATTCACCACTCCTTGCGAGGAGATGTATACCCATGGCCTCTCGTCGAATTGTTACTAAAGTCTTTGGCCAAAGCATTACATGTTTAGAGTAAGGTACTCTTGGATATATGTGCAATAACTAGAATTCGTAGGATGAGAAAATGATACTTGGGCTAGGTGTGACGTAGTCAATCTAGTGGGGACTGACACTATAGACCATGTCTTGAACCAAGTGGGTATAAAATGAGTGAAAGGAATGGGGCACGATTCATTGTAGATGTTGAAGGGTTTCAGAAATAGTTCTGGATCAACCGTTGATCTTTTCGGTTAATTGGGGATCATGATGTACTACTAGGTGCCACTCATGATCGTTCTATAATTAATGGTTAATTATAGATGACCAACATAAACCGAGAACCTATTTGGTCACACGCACAACGAGCGTAATCCGAAGGATTTAAAATGAGCTTGAGAATGAGATTCTCAGACCGAGAGAAACTAGGTTTGGTTGGACCAAACAAGGAGCAAACATGAAATCGTTTCAGTCGCAATGGAAGCGTGGCTGGGCCGTGTCTTATGAAGACATGATGGATGAACCAAATTGGTTTGGTTCTAATCCAATGGTGGAGAATAAACCAAAGGGGTTTGGTTTGTTTTAATTGAATGAACCAAAAGTTAGTTCGGTTCGTTTTTACTTAAAATAGACCAAATCAGTTTGGTTTATTTTAACTTAAATTAATGGGGCGGGTTAATGGGTTTTAGTTATGAACCAATAACCATTAGGAGAATTTGTTCTCTATCAAATAGGGCTCAAGAATTTAATGAGAGCCCTAATCCAAAGTTGCCGCCCCTCTCCCTCCTCTCCTCTTGTGGTCGGCGCCCAAACCCTAGTCGCCGCCCACCTCTTGTGCCGCCGTCCAAGTTGTTACCGGCATCCAATCTTCAGCCGGCGACCCTCCGGTGATCTTCCTTAGCTCCAACGACAAGGTGAGCATCTAGCTTCCTTATTTGGCCGGCGCTAATCCTCCACCAAAGCTATCCATTTTTCTGGACAGCTTGTTTACTTTGTGTCGGAGCATCATTTGGACGATGTTTGGAGCTCCGACAGCGGCTTCCTTGCCGGGGATTCGATCTCCGGTAATCCTCATAGGTGGAGGACGAAGGATTCGTCAAACGGTGGGCGAATACCTCTCCGGAGAAACGAGTTTTTGAGGACTCGTTTTGAATCCGAATTTTGATTCGGATTGTGATCTTCTCTCGATCACATCGTCTTCGACACGAGGCTAGTGACTCGTATGAAGATAAGGCTCGTGACTTTGTGAAGTCATCCCGAAGATACTCGGCGTGGATATGGATAGAGGCGATTCTAGCGAGGGTCGCTCCAGTTGATGCCTTTCCCGCTACACGTGATACGTCAGGTATACGTAGAATACATTTTCTTTTATTGCAAAATTTGAAACTACGGTTATGTCTACACATGTTGTACTATGCATGCATGTGGTGTGTGTGATGTAATAAATTAGATTTATTGCTTTTTATTTCTTCCGCTGAGCACATGTTTACGAAACATGTTCGAACACACACTCGCCGCGGTGCCGAAAACCGAACAGTGGTATCAGAGCCCAGGTTGTATTTCGACATAATCATAAAATTATTTTGCGATAGTCGTAATTGTATTTATGGAAATTTTCTATTTTTGGAAAGTTATAAGTATTTATGGAATTTTTTTGAAAAGTCTAGAAGTATTTATGAAAATCTTCTACTTTTGGAAAGTTAGAAGTATTTATAGAAATTGACATTTTCCATAAATAAAATATTTGATTAGATTTGGAAATTTATTTCCTAATTTAATCATGATTTGATTTGGGAAATAAAATCTTAAATATATTTTATTTTCATAAATAGTTTTACAATTTAGGAAATTTATTTTCTAAATTAAATTTGACTTTCCTCTTCCATAAATAAAATATGTGATTAGATTTAGAATTTTTTTCCTATTTTAATCATGATTTGATTTTGGGAATCAAATCTTAAACATATTTTATTTCCATAAATAGTTATGACATATAAGGAAATTAAGTACATGTCATAATTGTATGTCATGTAATTGCATTAGATGCATATCATTATTCCATGCGTGTCGCGACATGTAGATGTATGCCATGTATGTCATGCTATGTAGATAATAGTTATTTGCATGCAAAGAGGATGAGACATAAAACCCTTACTCAATATTAAAGCCTACACCTTCCATTAATATGGTTAGAACCAGAGTTCTGTTTCTTGTTTGGGTTGTTGGACTATCTCCAAGCCTGGCTCGAACCCGAACATGTTCAAACCATGGAATAGTTTAATACTAATATGATAAGAGTCAGAGGTCAATCGTTAGCTTTGGTTGTTGGACTCTCTCCAAGCTGGGCTAATTGGTTGAATGCACTCTAATCATATTAAAACTATTTATTGATTAATGGGTTGGCTTTAACTTGGAGCATCGGCTTGTTGGACTCTCTCCAAGGTCGATGTGAAGGGAGGTGAAGTTGGGTGCTATGCATATGATGCATACTTGTTAATGAGTTAACAACCCGATGTATGTGTGAACATTCAATTAGTTGATAGCACATTGTAATAGTTGATATGAAATCAGTATATTTGATACCTACCATCGTAGCTATGAATGACTTGTTGGACTCTCTCCAAGGTTGTTCAAATCTATGTTGGATATCAGCCCATTCGGAGATGGACCTACGATCTCCTGAAGTGATTTTGAGGTTTTTTGAAATTCGAAAAATGAATGGGATTTATAAATGTATGTTGATGCATTTCAAAATCATTTTCTCATATATGCTTGTTTTGTATTTCTAGGTTAATCGATTGATCATGACGTCTTTGAATTTGTGCACTATTTTGGATTCAAACAAATTGACTGGGCCTAACTTCCTGGACTGGCTTAGAAACTTGAGAATTGTTCTCAAGGCGGAAAAGCTAGAGTATGTCCTAGAAGAGCCTCTTCCCAACCGTCCTAGGGACGATGCAACTCCAGACCAATTGTTGGCCTATCAGAAACATGTGGCAGATTCTGAACTGGCGAGTTGCATCATGCTAGCTGCGATGGTACCTGAGCTGCAAAAGTAGCATGAGCATATGGATGCTAATACCATAGTCTTCTATCTTCATGAGTTATTTGATGAGCAAGCGAGATCCAAAAAGTTCGTAGTCTCCAGGCTCCTCTTCACCTCTAAGATGCAAGAAGGTTCGTCTGTAGTGCAGTTTGTGCTAAAGATGAATGGGTACATCGAGCGGCTGGCCACCCTCGGGTTTGTGATAGATCATGAATTAAGTATTGACTTAATTTTGCATTGTTTGCCCAAGAGTTTATCACAATTTTTGATGAACTATCGAATGAACAAATTAGAATCCACTATTCCTGAGCTCCTTAATATGCTAAAGACTGTGGAGCCTTTAGTGAAGCATGAGGAGAAGGCGGTTCTGTTAGTTGATTCTTCGAAGAAAGGTTCTAAGAGGAAGGCAAAGGAACATAAGAAAGGGAAGAACAAGAAGGCTAAGAAGGCAGAACCAGCACAAAAGGGCACTTGCCATCATTGTGGCAAGGTCACTAGCGAAGAAACTGCAAGATTTATCTTGAGTCCGTGAAGAAGAAGAAGACATTCGATGCCCCATCCTCTTCAGGTATCTTCGTTATTGATTGTCATTCTATTTCCTTAGACACTTGGGTATTGAATATTGGGTGTGGCTCACATATATGTAATGACATACAGGGGCTAAGGAATAGAAGAAGACTCATCAGAGGGGAGTCAAATTTTTGAGTTGGCAATGGAGCAAAGGTTGCGGCGATCTCCATCGGAACTTATTTACTGAAGCTCCCTAGTGGACTAGTCTTAGAACTGGACAATTGCTATTGTGTTCCTTCTCTAATAAATAACATTGTTTCTATTTCCTGCATAAATAGAAATGGTTACCATTTGACGTTTATTAACAATTGTTGTTATATAATTTTGAATGTCGTACTTTATGGGACTGGAACCTTGAGCAATGGTATTTATACATTGGACGTATCCAGTGACATTTTCAATATCGAAGCGAGCAACAAGTGTGCTCGAAAGGATAATCAATTAGACTCCTACATGTGGCATTGTCGTCTTGGTCATGCAAGCAAGAAACACATGTCCGAATTACACCGATGTGGAATTCTGGAATCATTTAAATTGGATTCATACGATACATGTGAGTCATGCTTAAAAGGCAAGATGACTAAGTTATCTTTTACAGGAAAAGGTGAATGAGTGAGAGAGTTCCTAGGTCTAATACATACTGATGTATGTGGACCTATGTCAACTCAAGCTATGGGAGGCTATAGCTACTTCATTACCTTCACCGATGATCACTCACGGTTTGGGTATGTGTTCTTGATCAAATACAAGTCTGAAGCCTTTGAAAGGTTCAAAGAATTCAGAAATGAAGTAGAAACAACATGACAAGAGTATTAAAATACTTCGATCGGATCGAGGTGGTGAATACTTAAGTCAAGAGTTTCTAGATTATCTAAGAGACAATGATATATTGTCTCAATGGACTCCGCCATATACACCACAGCATAATGGTGTATCTGAGAGGCATAACCGGACCTTGTTGGACATGGTCAGGTCAATGATGAATCATGCAAATCTTCCCAAGTCTTTTTGGGGCTATGCACTTCAGACAACTGTTTACTTGTTAAACAGAATGCCAACCAAGGTAGTCTCTACTACTCCATATGATATATGGAATAGTAAGAAACCTCATGTATCTTACTTGAAGATATGGGGTTGTCCTGCTTATGTGTGTTGGTGCAATCGGCCCAGGTCATGATTGACCAGGACTTGAGTTTGACTCGAGAGATGTTTTGATGTTTCCACAAAAACATATGACAATGTAATTGTCATTTGGTAAAGTTCAAGTCTTGAGTACTTGGCATGGAAAGTCCAAGTGGGACACTTGGCATTTGGGAAAGTCCAAGCATGGGTCTTGGCAATGTAAAGTCCAACATGGGTTGACAAGGAAAGTCCAAGCATGGTCTTGGCATGGAAAGTCCAACATGGGTTGGCAAGGAAAGTCCAAGCATGATCTTGGCATGGAAAGTCCAACATGGGTTGGCAAGGGAAAGTCCAAGTTTGAGTCTTGGCATGAGAAGTCCAAGGGGTTTGATATTGGCTGCGTAAAGTCCAAGCGGGAGTCTTGGCAGCATAAGTCCAATGGTTGGCGGCGTAATGTCCAAGCGGAGTCTTGGCGGTGTAGACACCGTTAGCATGACATAGCCGATGGAAGCACCTGAAGGCTAGCGCGATGGATGAACAAGTCATGGATGACTTGGAGGGATCCGAGAGGCGTGAGGCTGATGGAGGTGGCTCGAAGGCTTAGGTCTAGGCTAAGGGTGGTCTAGCAAGTATGGGGGAACCATACTTGGGTTAAAACCTCATGTTTGAGGTGTGCCAGTCGACTGGTGCCATGTGGCAGTCGACTGGACCGAGTCAACTAGGGTTTGACTATGGGTTATGGCCTAGCAGTCGACTGCCAGAGGTGGGCAGTCGACTGATGGCTCGAGCAGTCGACTGATACCCACATCAGTCGACTGGTGCTCGAGAAATCGGCCACAGAATGGAGTCGAGACTCGACTGGTCGAGTGAGGACTCCATCAGTCGACTGATGGGTATGATCAGTCGACTGATGGTAGATCCGTTGGACTTATCCAACGTGGATCTAGCCGTTGTCTCACGACAACAGTGGCATCAGTCGACTGATGGTCCCGATCAGTCGACTGATCGACTTTTTCCAGCATAGGTTGAAGCTATAAAAGGAGCTCGTGATGGAGGAAATTGGCATCGGTTTCTTGAGGGTTTTGGAGCGATTTGTTGTTGCAAATCAGGGTCTCCAAGGTGATTTCAAGCAACCAAGCAATCAAGCAATCCAAAGGCAATCGTAAAGTAGTTTTCTTTACTTGCATTGTATTTCATTATTGTAATTGCTTGTATTTGTATCTTATTGTTGTAAGATTACTTGTAAGGGGTTTCTCCACCTCCGACTTGTGTCGAGAAGGAGTTTTTGTGATTAGTGAGTGCGTGTGCATCACTAGAGCTCGTAGAGCTCGATCCGTGGAGTAGGAACCGTGCGGTTCCGAACCATGTTACATACTCGTGTTCGTGTGTAATTGTCTATTTTGTTATTGTTATCATTATCTATATTCCGCTGTGCTAACGAAATTGTAGACACGAACGAGAACGAATTCCATCCACGCACGGGCAAAATGCTATTCACCCCCCCTCTAGCTTCCGAACGATCCCTAACAATTGGTATCAGAGCACGGGGCTCTTATACGGATTAACAACCCGGAGTCAAGACGCTAGAGGAAAAGATGGAAATCCAAGGACATTTGGGATGGGATATCAACACACCTATCCCCTATACCTTCTATGGACAAGAAGGGTTTAAGCAATGGAAGTCAAGAATTGAAGACTTCCTAATGATGAGGGACTTCGAAGAATGGTCTATCTTGATGGAGAGTTTTAGCTATCCAATAGGACCAAAGGGAGGATTCCTCAAGAAGAAGAAGTGGAGTGAAGACCAACTCCAAGCCTTCGAGAAAAACAAGAAGGTAATCAAATTCATTTTTGATTTAATTCCTAATGACCTCTTGTGTAGCCTAGGTGACTATGTGGATGCCAAGGAGCTATGGAGCGATTTGGCCAAGCTCCATGAAAGCCCATCAACGGTCCAAGAGGAAGAGATCGAAGAGGCTAATGCATCATCCTCACAAGGAAGTGAGGACCTGGAGGTTGAGAGATCATCAACATCCAAGGAGGAAGAGGAAGTAGAATCGGAAGTTGATAGGGAGTCAATTTCCGGGTTGGTGGAGGAAGTGGAAGAAGCATTCACTTCTAGGATTGAGGAGGAGATTAGAGTTTCCTCAACACCGGAGCATCAAGAAGAAGCTTCGACATCCGGTCAAGATGAAGGAGCCCAAAATCTAATTCCGGTCTCCATTAACCTAGGTAACTCAAACACTCTAATTTCAAATAAAAATAATATTATGTGTTTTGAGTGTAGGGAATTTAGGCACTATAAGAGCAAGTGCCCAAAGAAGATTAGGAAAGCTCCACCGACACCAAAAGTCAAGGATGCCGGTTCCCCAACACCAAAAGGCAAGGAGCACATCATATGCTTCAAGTGCAATTCAAAAGGACATTATAGGAATCAATGTCCTAGGGGGAGTAAAAAGACCCAAGAAGAAGCATCACAAGTAGGGGGAGCTAAGGCTAACCCTAAGGTACATTTTAGTAATGCATCTTTTAATTTAAATGCTAAAAAGCATGCTAGGAACTTTAATTCTCTTGCAATTTATGAAAAACATGCTAATAGGAATAAATATTTTTGCTTAGGAGCTAAGAGAGTCCATGTAGGAAATAGGGAGAAATTTGGGACTAATGTCCCTAAAAACAACTTATTTAAGGACAAACCTAGGTCAAATAACTCAAGATCAATTTTACCTAGGGAGACAATTAGAAAGGTGCAAGATCACCTAGGTCTAAACCCTAAATGGACTAGGCATATGCCTAGGAAGTCCAATGCCCAAGATTTAAATCAAAATTCTAAAATTTGGCAATTAGAAAAGGAAAATCAAGTCTTGAGGTCAAGGCTTGAAAAACTTGAAAAGACCCTAAATAAGATACAAAATCAATTTAAAGGGTCTAATGGTCAAAGTCAAAGGTCCAAAAGTCAAAGTCAACACCAAGGACCTAAGAGTCAAAAGTCAACCAAGGGCAAGCAAGGTTTGGGTCACAAACCTAAGCCTAAAGTGGCTTATCATAGTATTCCATTTGACTATGGAACACAAACTAGGTCTAGGAAGACCAAGGTCAATAGGGAAGTCATCCCTAGAGTTGACCAAAGGGTGTGCCTAGTGGCTAGGGTTTCTAGGAAACCTAGGGTGGCCACTAAGAAGGTTGCAAGGGGAGTTACCCCTAGAGTCAACCTAGGTAAGACCCAAATGACCAAGGCTAACAAGCCTAGGAGGGTCATTAGGAAGGTATCTAGGGAGGTTATCCCTAAGGAATACCTAATTAACCCTAGGAGCTCAAATCGGTTTTGGGTTCCTAAGAGCGTGATTGATTCATGCTAGATGGGTTTAGGATGTGCCAACCTTGATTGGATGGGTAGTTAACTCAACCATGGTAAAGGTGATACTTTAGGATATTTTCAAGGCTTTGGTTACCTTGGAAATAGACTTGAATTAATATCCTAAAAGATTTTAGGATGTGCCAATATTAATTGAGAAGTTTTGATAATGTGATCAAATTGGCACAATTTAGGTTTAGCGGTTAGTGTGCCATTTTGGGTTTTGGCACACTAGGGAAACTAGTGATAATGTAACAAAATATATTTAATCACAACAAAAGGCAACTAATATTAAAATTTAGGTATTATTATACCTATATATTTTATATGCCATGCTTTGTTTGCCATATAACATGCCATGACATCATGTTTACTTCAATCATTTTATATGTCATATTCATGTTTAGGTTAAGGATTTAAGTGTCATGTGTTTTTAGATTTTATCATATGCCATGACATCATGATTGTTGGTGCAATCGGTCCAGGTTGACTCGAGTTTGACTCGAGCAGTACCTTGATGATATTTTGATGATAGACAAAACTCATGACATGGGATTGTCATGGGAAAGTCCAACATAGGGTTGGCATGGAAAATCCAAGCATGGAGCTTGGTGTGGAAGTCCAAGGGGGAAGCCTTGGCATGGGAAAGTCCAAAGCATTGCGAAGCCATGCACTTGGTGCTTGGCATGGGAAATCCAAAGCATTGCGAAGCCGTGCGCTTGGGAAGTCTTGAGAACTTGGCAAGTTCACTAGGCTCGGGTCCTTGAGTCGGTGAAGGATGGCATTGCAAAGCCATGCGCTTGGTGCATCCGAGGGACCGCCGGACGGGGAGCGAATGGAGTGAGCCCAAAGGGAAGCATACTTCTAGGGCATGAGATGCGAAGGATGGCGTTGCGAAGCCGTGCGCTTAGCGCATCCGAGGGACGTAGGCCGAGGGAAGAAAGCTTCGGTGGGGAACTCCATGAGGGATAAGGTCGACTTGGTCAAGTGGCTAAGACTGAGTGTCGGAGGCTCAAACATCGTTATGTTTGAGGTTTTAGCCGACATCAGTCGACTGACATAGGTGCCAGTCGACTGCTCTAGGTCGTATGGGTTCGACCAGTGTTTGACTGAACGGTTCGACGATCGATCGCCGAGGAGGGCGATCAATCGTTAGGATCGCGATCGCCGAGGGATGGCAGTCGACTGATGACATTGTGCACGGGCACAGAATGGAGTCGAGCTCGCTAGCACTCGACTGATGGATGATCAGTCGACTGATGAGTGCCATCAGTCAACTGATGTGTGATCCGTTGGAACTTAACCAACGTGGATATGGCCGTTATGAGACAACGGCTACGAGACCAGTCGACTGATGGTCACGATCAGTCGACCGATGGGTGCGAAAATAGCTTGATGCAGGTTATAAAAGGAGCTCGAGTTGGAGGATTTCGCCAAGGGTTTTTGTGGAACTATTGGAGGGGAATTGCTGCTGCATTCCAGTCCTTCAAGAGCCAATCAAAGCAAGCAACAAACAAGTGATCAAAAGCAATCGGTGAAAAGTGTTTCTTTTGTATTGTATTTGTATTCTTGTTTGTATTTGTATATTACTGTTGTAATTGCTTGTGAGAGGTTTCTCCACCTCCGACGTGTAGTCGAGAAGGAGTTTGAGCATTGTCGTGTGCATCTCTAGAGCTCGAGGAGCTCGCCCGTGGAGTAGGAACCATTCGGTTCCGAACCACATATATGCTTGCGTATTTGGTGTGCTTGTATTGTTGTTAGTATTATTGTTATTTCTATTGTTTCCGCTGCGCTAACGACAATCGTAGACAAGCAACGCAACGAGAATGAGCGAATTACGACATCAAACGAACGAGGGCTATTCACCCCCCCTCTAGCTGGCCAATCGATCCCCCAACAAGTGGTATCAGAGCCGAGGTCGCTCTTCAAGGACTAACCGCCGCGAGAGCACTACAAGATGGCCGGCTTCATCCATCCACCGAAATTCGATGGAGATTTTTCTTGGTGGAGGAAACGGATGGAGGTATATCTCGAAACCGATTTTGATTATATGATTATTATAGAAAATGGTTTTGAGATGCCTAGGGACAAACACAACAAGCCCATTGAAAAATCAAAGTGGACCCAAGACCAAATCAAAGACTTCAAGACAAATCTCAAGGTAATCAAGTTGATTAGTGATTTGTTACCTAACACTATTTGGTCTAGATTGGGTGATTATAGGGATGCAAGAAAATTATGGAATAAGGTAATGAAATTCCAAGAAAATTCCCAATCGGCACAAGAAGAGGAGAATGCCGAAGAAGAACCCACAACATTTGAAGATGTTGATGACTTGGTGGAGACCTCCACCTCTAGCATTGAGGGGGAGGAGAGGCAATCTTCC
Source organism: Wurfbainia villosa (assembly GCA_025175895.1). Lineage (NCBI taxonomy): Eukaryota > Viridiplantae > Streptophyta > Magnoliopsida > Zingiberales > Zingiberaceae > Wurfbainia > Wurfbainia villosa. Next base: position 43,632,727 of record CM046006.1, read on the forward strand.
ATCCCGGAGCAAGAACAAGAAGCATCCACATCCGGGAGAAGTGAAGATCATGAAGAGGCCTCCACCACCTCCCTAGGTAACTCAAGTGTTATTATTTTAAATAAAAAACACATAATATGCTTTGAGTGTAGGGAGAAAGGGCATTATAAGAGAAAATGCCCTAAATTGGCTAAGAAGAAGGCATCGACACCAAAAGTCAACCCAAAGTCAAACGATGCCGGTGTTCCCAAAATCAAGAGCAAAGAGCACATTGTGTGCTTCAAATGCAATCAAAAAGGACACTACCGAAGCCAATGCCCTAGGGGGAGGAAGAAAGGGCAAGAAGGTGCAACTCATGTAGGGGGAGCTCCTAAAGCTAACCCTAAGGTAAATTTACTTAATGCACCTTTAATTCCTAAAGTCAAAAAGCATGCTAAAAATTATTTTAGTTCTCTTGCTATTATCAATGAAAAACATGCTAAGAGAAATAATAAGGTGTATTTTCTAGGTGCTAAACATGTTAGTTTCTCTAAGGACAAACCTAGGACTCAAAACACTAGATCTATTTTACCTAGGGAGTCAATTAGGAGAATTGAAGAAAACTTGGGTGTTAATCCCAAGAAATCTAGGCATATGCCTAAGAAGAAAAACATTTCCCAAAAGATAAATGAAAATTCAAAATTGAGGAAATTAGAGGTGGAGAACCAAGCCTTGAGGTCAAGGCTAGAAAAATTGGAGAAGACCCTAGCAATAATATCAAACTCGGTTAAGGGGTCTAATGCACAAAAGTCAAGACCTAGGAAACAAGAAACATCTAAGGGCAAGAAGGGTTTGGGTCACAAACCTATGTCCTACCATAATGTTCCATTTAATTATGGAACCACATCTAGGTCTAGGAAAACCAAGGCTAATAGGGAAGTCATCCCTAAGTCTAGCCATGGTATGTGTTTAGTGGCTAACACCTCAAAGAAATCAAATGTAGCCACTAAGAAGGTCAATGGAGGAGTCACCTCTAGAGTTGACCTAGGAAAGACCCAAAAGACTATGGCTTCAAAGCCTAAAAGGGTCATTAGGAAGGTATCAAGGGAAGTTATCCCTAGGGAATACCTTGTTAACCCAAGGAGCTCCAATAGATATTGGGTTCCTAAAAGCGTGATCGATTCACGCTAAATGGGTTAGGGTGTGTCAACCCTAAGTGGATGGGTGGTTAACCTAGCCATTGTGAGTTGACACATTAGGGTGTGCCAATATGGTTTGAGAAGTTTAAAAATGATTTAAATTGGCACAATTAGGTCATAGAGGTCGTGGTGTGCTATTTTGGGTTTTTGGCACACTAAGGAAATAATGGCATTAAGGCAAAATGAATTTAATCCCTAGAAATGGCAAATTGATTTTAACACTTAGGTATTTTATACCTTAGTATATTTTTCTTGCCATGCTTTATTTGCCTTGCCATGTCATGACATCATTTTCATTTTCATCTATAAAAATGTCATGATCATGTTTAGATTTATGTTTAGATGTCATGTATGCTTAAGTTTCATTCACATGCCATGACATCATGATATTGGCATATATTTTTATCTATATCATATCTATGCCATAATCATATCATGCATGAATTAAAATGGAGTTAAGGACTATGGCATAATTTGAAAGGAATCAAATAATGTTGCCTAGAAATATGCATGAAAACATAAACAAAACAAAACCCACATCTCACAAAAATTTGACTTGTATGTGTTTTACACATCTAGATATTGGTGAGATGTTTAGGAAAAAGAAAATAAAGGTTTGAAAAACATTTTGAAAACATTTTGAAAAACCTTGGTGAAGCCTATCTTTTGATAGCTATCACCATTGAATGGGATGATACAAAGATGACTCTTTATTGAAGCTTTTCTTAAATTTTGAACTTTGTATCAATCTCCTAATTTAATGGGTAAAATAAATTTTCAATATTTTTCACCCATAGTGGTGAGGATAAGTATTATCGTATGCATTTTCAAGATTTTTAAAATTACGATATTTACTTATGGATTTCAAAATCCAATTTTTCAAATCAAATGCAGATGTAAGATCAATGACGTCAGAAGGCAATGATCGATGGTAAGTCCAATGATCGTATCCGACGGAGTCGATTGGCTAGGCCCATGTTCAGCTGTGTTTTGGTCCCCTAACCACTCCTAACCCTAGGATATGCTTGGGAGAGCATTAGAGAGGGTGGAAATCCATTGGATATGGATTAGGAGTTAGGTTGAGGGTGAGTATCAATTTTAAGGTGGATGAGAGTTCATTGTTGAACTTTGCCTTAATTTTGATTTGGTTAATGTTCCTATTGGCTTAGGGACTCTCCAAGGACATTGTTGGTGCAATGGTCAAGGGGGAGCAAGCCTCTAGGGGGAGGTATCCATCATGGGAAGATGGATGTGTATTTCCTCATGGGAGGAAAATTGGGTTGCCTCTCTTTAAGTGATATGGGATCACTAGAAAGATTGTAGGCATGTGTTCCTCCAAGGGAGAGATTGTAAGATCTCATTGGGATATGAGACATTCATACCCTTGGGGAGGACCTTTTTGATGTAATGTCAAAAAGGGGGAGAAGTTACCAAGTTACCAATTATGGTTCGTTGGAATTCTCATTGGGATATGAGAATTGCCAATATGGGAGAATTGGTAGACTTGAGATGGTAGTTTTGTCAATCATCAAAAAGGGGGAGATTGTTGGTGCAATCGGCCCAGGTTGACTCGAGTTTGATTCGAGCAGTACCTTGATGATATTTTGATGATAGACAAAACTCATGACATGGGATTGTCATGGGAAAGTCCAACATGGGGTTGGCATGGAAAATCCAAGCATGGAGCTTGGTGTGGAAGTCCAAGGGGGAAGCCTTGGCATGGGAAAGTCCAAAGCATTGCGAAGTCGTGCGCTTGGTGCTTGGCATGGGAAATCCAAAGCATTGCGAAGCCGTGCGCTTGGTGCTTGGTGAGAAATGCATTGCGAAGCCGTGCGCTTGATGCATTTGGGAAGTCTTGAGAACTTGGCAAGTTCACTAGGCTCGGGTCCTTGAGTCGGTGAAGGATGGCATTGCAAAGCCGTGCGCTTGGTGCATCCGAGGGACCGCCGGACGGGGAGCGAATGGAGTGAGCCCAAAGGGAAGCATACTTCTAGGGCATGAGACGCAAAGGATGGCGTTGCGAAGCCGTGCGCTTGGCGCATCCGAGGGACGTAGGCCGAGGGAAGAAAGCTTCGGTGGGGAACTCCATGAGGGATAAGGTGGACTTGGCCAAGTGGCTAAGACTGAGTGTCGAAGGCTCAAACATCGTTATGTTTGAGGTTTTAGCCGACATCAGTCGACTGGCATAGGTGCCAGTCGACTGCTCTAGGTCGTATGGGTTCGACCAGTGTTCGAACAACTGTTCGGTCATCACCGACCGGGGAGGGCAATGATCGTTGAGGATCGATCACGAGGGATGGCAGTCGACTGATGACACTGTGCACGGGCACAGAATGGAGTCGAGCTCGCCAGCACTCGACTGATGGATGATCAGTCGACTGATGGGTGCCATCAGTCGACTGATGTGTGATCCGTTGGAACTTAACCAACGTGGATCTGGCCGTTGTGAGACAACGGCTACGGGACCAGTCGACTGATGGTCACGATCAGTCGACTGATGGGCGCGAAAACAGCTTGATGCAGGTTATAAAAGGAGCTCGAGTTGGAGGATTTCGCCAAGGTTTTTGTGGAGCTATTGGAGGGGAATTGCTGCTGCATTCCAGTCCTTCAAGAGCCAATCAAAGCAAGCAACAAACAAGTGATCAAAAGCAATCGGTGAAAAGTGTTTCTTTTGTATTGTATTTGTATTCTTGTTTGTATTTGTATATTACTGTTGTAATTGCTTGTGAGAGGTTTCTCCACCTCCGACGTGTAGTCGAGAAGGAGTTTGAGTATTGCCATGTGCATCTCTAGAGCTCGAGGAGCTCGCCCATGGAGTAGGAACCATTCGGTTCCGAACCACGTATATTCTTGCGTATTTGGTGTGCTTGTATTGTTGTTAGTATTCTTGCGGTAACGACAATCGTAGACAAGCAACGTAACGAGAACGAGCGAATTACGACATCAAACGAACGAGGGCTATTCACCCCCGCTCTAGCCGGCCAATCGATCCCCCAACAATGATCATTGGCCATGCTTAATTATTGCTATCTTTATGCCATGATCATTTCATGCATTTAATTCATTAAAATTGAACTAAGGACAATGGCATGACTTGGAGTCCCATTTATAAGGGAATCAAGTAGGGTTGCCTTAGAAGATGCATGAAACCCTAGTTTAAATGAACTAAAACCCACATCTCACATCCAATTGATATGTATGTGTATTTATACACCCTAGATACATGTGAGATGCTAGGATATGAGTTAAGTTCAAGGTGCATAGTTTTTTGCATCTAGTTGAACTCAAATTCATATTAACCCAACATGTGGATCATTGGGAAAGCTTGTGTACAAGTCATGTACATAGAGCCCAAGGAATATGATCCAAAATAAGGTTTTGAAAACGTTTTAAAATCATTTTGAAAAACCTTGATGAAGTCTATCTTTTGATAGCAATCATCATTGATAGAGTTGATACAAGATAGGGCCAAAACATTGAAAATTTCAATGGTTTTGAGTTTTGTATCAAACTCTTTATTTTATGGGTAAAATAATTTTCAAACATTTTTCACCCATTGTATTGGTCATAGGTATTATACGTATCAAATTTCGTGATTTTTCGATATACGTATAATTATTTATGATTTTTTGAAATTCAACTCTAATAACTGAAATTCAGAAATTTCAGTTATCAGTCGACTGATATTGGTGGCAGTCGACTGATGGAGATGCCAGTCGACTGATTTCTAAATCACTCGACTGGTAGCCTGATTTCGGGGAAAACAAGATTGTTTAACCCGATTTCAGCTACGGTTATGACCCCTAATCACTCCTAACCCTAGGATATGCTTTGGGTAGCATTATAAAGGGTGAAAATCCATTGGATATGGATTAGGAGAAGTATTTAGGGTTTGTATCAATTTTAAGGTGTTGGAAAGTTCTATATTGAATTTCTAACCTTAATTTTGATGGTTTAGAGTTCCTATTGGCTTAGGGACTGCCCAAGGACATTGTTGGTGCAATGGTCAAGGGGGAGCAAGCCTTTAGGGAGAGGTATCTATCTTGGGATGATGGATGTGTTTTTCTCCTTGAAGAGGAGAAGTTATTGGGAGAATATGACATCAATTGGGAAATTGATGGGACTTTTGAGAGACCCAATTTGGAAATTGGGAGAGTAAATGGGATTGTCTCTCTTGAGTGATATTGGACTTATCACTAGGAAGATGGTAGGCATCCTAAGTATTTTTGGGCCAAGGGGGAGATTGTAAGATCTCATTGGGACATGAGACATTGACCCTCTTGGGGAGGAAACCATTTTGATGTTAGTCAAAAAGGGGGAGAATGTTTGGGGGAGAACATTTAGAAAGTATTTACCAATTTGGGATAATTGGTAAGGGATTTGAGTTAGTGTTCTAACTCAATAATTTGTTTGGTTTTTGTCAAACATCAAAAAGGGGGAGATTGTTGGTGCAATCGACCCAGGTCACGATTGACCAGGACTCGAGTTTGACTCGAGAGATGTTTTGATGTTTCGACAAAAACATATGACAATGTAATTGTCATTTGGTAAAGTTCAAGTCTTGAGTACTTGGCATGGAAAGTCCAAGTGGGACACTTGGCATTTGGGAAAGTCAAAGCATGGGTCTTGGCAATGTAAAGTCCAACATGGGTTGGCAAGGAAAGTCCAAGCATGGTCTTGGCATGGAAAGTCCAACATGGGTTGGCAAGGAAAGTCCAAGCATGGTCTTGGCATAGAAAGTCCAACATGGGTTGGCAAGGGAAAGTCCAAGTTTGAGTCTTGGCATGAGAAGTCCAAGGGGTTTGATATTGACTGCGTAAAGTCCAAGCAGGAGTCTTGGCAGCATAAGTCCAATGGTTGGCGGCGTAAAGTCCAAGAGGAGTCTTGGCGGCGTAAGTCCAATGTGCCTTGGCGGTGTAGACACCGTTAGCATGACATAGCCGATGGAAGCACCTGAAGGCTAGCGCGATGGATGAACAAGTCATGGATGACTTGGAGGGATCTGAGAGGCGTGAGGCTGATGGAGGTGGCTAGAAGGCTTAGGTCTAGGCTAAGGGTGGTCTAGCAAGTATGGGGGAACCATACTTAGGTTAAAACCTCATGTTTGAGGTGTGCCAGTCGACTGGTGCCATGTGGCAGTTGACTGGATCGAGTCAACTAGGGTTTGACTGCGGGTTATGGCCTAGCGATCGCCGGCAGGTGGGCGATCGATCGATGGCTCGAGCGATCGATACCCACATTAGTCGACTGGTGCTCGAGAAATCGGCCACAGAATGGAGTCGAGACTCGACTGGTCGAGTGAGGACTCTATCAGTCGACTGATGGGTATGATCAGTCGATTGATGGTAGATTCGTTGGACTTATCCAGCGTGGATCTAGCCATTGTCTCACGACAACAGTGGCATCAGTCGACTGATGGTCCTGATCAGTCGACTGATCGACTTTTTCCAGCACAGGTTGAAGCTATAAAAGGAGCTCGTGATGGAGGAAATTGGCATCGGTTTCTTGAGGGTTTTGGAGCGATTTGTTGTTGCAAATCAGGGTCTCCAAGGTGATTTCAAGCAACCAAGCAATCAAGCAATCCAAAGGCAATCGTAAAGTAGTTTTCTTTACTTGCATTGTATTTCATTATTGTAATTGCTTGTATTTGTATCTTATTGTTGTAAGATTACTTGTAAGGGGTTTCTCCACCTTCGACTTGTGTCGAGAAGGAGTTTTTGTGATTAGTGAGTGCGTGTGCATCACTAGAGCTCGTAGAGCTCGATCCGTGGAGTAGGAACCGTGCAGTTTCGAACCACGTTACACACTCGTGTTCGTGTGTAATTGTCTATTTCATTATTGTTATCATTATCTATATTCTGCTGCGCTAACGAAATTGTAGACACGAACGAGAACGAATTCCATCCACGCACGGGCAAAACGCTATTCACCCCCCCCTCTACCTTCCGAACGATCCCTAACAATGTGAAGCGGACTGTATCAGACAAATTGGATGCTAAGTCTGATAAATGTCTATTTATTGGATACCCTAAGGAAATAAGGGGTTACCAATTCTATTATTTTGTGGAACAAAAGGTGTTTGTTTCAAGGCATGCTGTGTTTCTAGAGAAAGAGTTTCTCTTGCAAGAAAACAGTGGGAGGTTGTCGAGCTTGAGGAGGCTCGAGAGACTCAAATAGACATTGATGAGATACCTGGTGAAGCACAACAACCAATAACTCATAGTGATGAGCCATCGGCTGGACCTATTGTGACACCACATCTTCGTAGATCTTGTAGAACATGCAATATTCCTGAGAGATATGGATTTATCGTAAGTGAATCAAATGACGTGTTACTCATTGATGATGAGGAGCCCACCAGTTATTAAGACGTTCTGACAAGTTCAGAAAGGAATATGTGGCTTGAAGCCATGAAGTCGGAAATGAATTCCATGTATGAAAACCAAGTTTGGAACTTGGTTGACCCACCTGAAGGCATAAAGCCTATAGGGTGCAAGTGGGTTTTCAAGAAGAAAACCGACATGGATGGTAATGTGATTACCTAAAAGGCTAGACTGGTGGCGAAAGGATATCGTCAAAAGCAAGCTGTTGATTATAATGAAACCTATTCACCTGTTGCTATGCTTAAATCCATTCGGATGCTCCTGGCCATAGCGGCTCATTATGATATTGAGATATGGAAGATGGATGTGAAAACAACTTTCCTTAATGGAAACCTGCTCGAGGATGTGTATATGATATAGCTTGAGGGTTTCACATCGGTTGATAAAACCAAGGTATGCAAATTGTGACGGTCCAAATATGGATTGAAGCAAGCATCCAGAAGCTGGAATATCCATTTTGATGAGACAATCAAAAAGTTTGATTTCTCACAAAATCCAGACAAACCTTGTGTGTACAAGAAGGTTAGTGGGAGTGCAGTCGTGTTCCTAGTATTGTATGTCGATGACATATTACTTATAGAAAATGATGTTTTAGTCTTATAGTCAGTTAAGATTTGGTTGTCTAAGATATTCTCCATGAAAGCCCTAGGAGAAGCAACCTACATCCTCGAGATTAAGATCTATTGAGATAGATCGAAACGGTTGCTTGGTATTTCGCAGTCTACATATATAGACCGAGTGCTAAATAGGTTTAGCATGTCGGAATCCAAGAAAGGTTTCCTACCCATCAGGCATGAGATACACCTTTCAAAGTCTATGTGTCCGTGCACATAAGACGAGAGGATTTGCATGAGTAAGATTTCCTATGCATCCGCAATAGGATCTATCATGTATGTTATGTTATGTACGAGGCCCGATATATCTTATGCTCTGAGTGTCACGAGTAGATACCAGTTTGATCTAGGAATGAATCATTAGGCAACTGTTAAGACAATCCTTAAGTACTTGAGAATAACTAAGGATGTGTTCCTAATATATGGAGAAGGGGACATGGTGATACGCGGGTATACGGATGCCAGCTTCCAGACAGACAAGGATGATTCGGTCTCGGATGCGGATACGTGTTCACCTTGAATGAGCGCGATGAGTTGGAAAAGTTCCAAACAAGACAGCTATGGATTCTACCCGAGGCGAGAATACATTGCGGCCGAGCGGACAAAGAGCGGTTTGGAGCAAGAAGTTCATTTATGAACTTGGTGTGGTTCCAGCCATTGTTGAAGCAATACCGGTCTACTGCGACAACAATAGAGCAATTGCACAGGCGAAAGAGCCAAGGTCTCATCAACGATCCAAACATGTGCTTCGCCGCTATCATCTGATCAAAGAGATCATTAGTAGGAAGGAAATACAAATCGAGAAAATTTCTACTGAAAGGAACTTAGCGGATCCTTTGACTAAGGCATTACCTCAAAGTAAGTTTGATGATCATGTTAGAGCCTATGGTATTGGATACCGTAGCGATTGACATTAAGCCAAGTGGGAGTTTGTTAGTAATATATGAGAGATGTCCTAAGACAATCGCCTTATGTTTGAACCATTTATATGATAAATGAGGATTCACTATTTGAGTATACATGTTCACATGTATTTGATTAGATCTTAAACTAATTTACTGAATGTTCATGATACGATTCACAGCATGAGAGAATTTGTGATTGGATCACAACTAGTGAGTATCTCTACATGTGTAAGTGTGATGTATCGGAATTATCCCTGGTCGATGAATTGATGGATTTGGACACCATCAATTCTGTCGAGACTAGCACGAGGTATACTCCTTGGTGTGTCCAAGCAACTGATTCTCACTGGATGGAGACATTGTGATGTCCGGAGTTAATCGTAGATGCTAGTTATGGTAACTAGTTCATTGGAGTGACTAGCCATAAGACTTCATATGGTTCTCTGCATTTATAGATATGTCAATGAAGTTCTTACTGCATCTTAAGTGCGATGTTCCTTTGACTTGCGGTATTCAAGTCATCTTGATCATGAAGACCTATGCTTTGACATCTTAAGCAAGCATCTCTGAAGAGATGTGGACCCGGGATGATTGGGCATAAGTCGAAGTGATCGAAGGTGTTTGAATAGCCTATAAAGGATTCACTACTCCTTGCGAGGAGATGTATACCCATGGCCTCTCGTCGGATTGTTACTAAAGTCTTTGGCCAAAGCATTACATGTTTAGAGTAAGGTACTCTTGGATACATGTGTAGTAACTAGAATCCGTAGGACGAGGAAATGATACTTGGGCTAGGTGTGACATAGTCAACCTAGTAAGGACTGACACTATAGACCATGTCCTGAACCAAGTGGGTATAAGATCAGTGAAAGGAATGGGGTACGATTCATTGTAGCTGCTGAAGGATTTGAGAAATAGTTCTGGTTCAACCGTTGATCTTTTCGGTTAATTGGGGATCATGATGTACTACTAGGTGCCACTCATAATTGTTCTATAATTAATGCTTACTTATATATGACCAACATAAACCGAGAACCTATTTGGTCACACATACAACGAACGTAATCCGAAGGATTTAAAATGAGCTTGAGAATGAGATTCTCAGACCGAGAGAAACTAGGTTTGGTTGGACCAAACAAGGAGCGAGCATGAAATCATTTCAGTCGCAATGGAAATGTGGATGGGCCGTGTCTTATGAAGACATGATGGATGAACCAAATTGGTTTGGTTCTAATCCAATGGTGGAGAATAAACCAAAGGGGTTTGGTTTGTTTTAAACGAATGAACCAAAAGTTGGTTCGGTTCGTTTTAACTTAAAATAGACCAAATCGGTTTGTTTTTTTTAACTTAAATTAATGGAATAGGTTAACGGGTTTTGGTTATCAACCAATAACCATTAGGAGAATTTGTTCTCTATAAAATAGGGCTCAAGGGTTTAATGAGAGCCCAAATCCAAAGTTGCCACCCCTCTCCCTCCTCTCCTCTTGTGGTTGGCGCCCAAACCCTAGCCGCCGCCCACCTCTTGTGCCGCCATCCAAGCTTCAGTCGGCGATCCTCCGGCGACCCTTCGGTGATCTTCCTTGGCTCCGGCGACAAGGTGAGCATCTAGCTTCCTTATTTGGTCGGCGCTAATCCTCCACCAAAGCTGTCCAGTTTTCTGGACAGCTTGTTTACTTTGTGTCGGAGCATCGTTTGGATGATGTTTGGAGCTCCGACAGCGGCTTTCTTGCCAGGGATTCGATCTCCGGTAATCCTCATAGGTGGAGGATGAAGGATTCATCAAAAGGCGGGCGAATACCTCTCCGGAGAAGCGAGTTTTTGAGGACTCGTTTTGAATCCGAATTTTGATTCGGATTGTGATCTTCTCTCAATCACATCGTCTTCGACACGAGGCTAGTGACTCGTACGAAGACGAGGCTCGTGACTTTGTGAAGTCATCCCGAAGATACTCGGCGTGGATACGGATAGAGGCGATTCTAGCGAGGGTCGCTCTGGTTGATTCCTTTTCTGCTACACGTGATACGTCAGGTATACGTAGAATAAATTTTCTTTTATTGTAAAATTTGAAACTACAGTTATGTCTACACATGTTGTACTATGCATGCGTATGGTGTGTGTGATGTAATAAATTAGATTTATTGCTTTTTATTTCTTCCGCTGCGTATATGTTTACGAAACATGTTCGAACACACACTCGCCGCGGTGCTGGAAACCCAACAGAAGGTCTATGTCGAGATCGAACGGTTGGTGGCCGTCAAAATCACTTATTTTCGAGCTAACTTTCTATTGCAACTAGAAACCCTAACAACAATCGACTGCCGACTATTGGCAGTTGACTGCTGCCTCCATCAGTCGACTGATAAGGTTGATCAGTCGACTGCTGGTCGAGGATCAACCTCCAGGAGAGTCAAAGCTTATTACCATTTCTCAAGGGCTAGGTGATATCACCTCATGAAACCTCATCTCAACGATTAGGGTTTCTCAAGGCTATAAAAGAAGGGGTTCTCCACACCATTTTTATCATTCTAAGACCCTCCAAAGTGCTTCTGATACACTACAACTCTCCTTCACTCCTATGACAAAGCATTACCGAAACGACGATGATAAGATCTCAATCTTCTCATCTACAAGTCATCGATAAAAGTTTCATTTTTAAGTCTATTCCTAAGTTTGTAATTTGTTTTCGGAGGTTTAATCGCAACGAGAAGAGGGGGAGTGTCCCTCTATCTCTAGTTCTTGATTTGTTCTTGTACTTGCTTACTCCTACCTCCAATGAGGAGTATTTTTAGTGATTTGCCCTCCGTATATGGTTTAGGACTGTTAGGGCCTTGGATTAGCAGCTGAAGGTTGTGAACCAAGTAAAAACAAAAAGTATTTTTATTTAATTTTCTACTGTGTACTCTATTCTTAATCGAACGAATTCGAAAAAGTGTTTTGCGCTATTCACCCCCCTCTAGAACTCAAATCGATCCAACAGTTGATACCATTGGGAGCCCCTTGTCACTAAGGTCCCTCAACCCTTCTAGAGTTAATTTATCTCCTACTTTAGTTGCCCTTTTTGTTAAGATAGGATAGATGGTACGAGGATGCCGAATCGATCCCTGCGACGAGTCAGAAACGAGACACTTTACCGACTCTATCGCATCATTCTATCCACAGTTGTAGGCGATGAGGCCAACCTCTAGGTTCCTCCTAATACCCCCTAAATTTTAGATACTAGAACTGTCACCCCTCGTATCGTCTACGCACAGAAGATAGAAAACCTAAACACAAAACTATAGATCTAAATAATCATTCAACTACAAATACGATTTCAAGAACGAAAACATATTTGAAATAGCAATATTCTACTCAACACAAACTACTCCCTAATCTTAGAATCGGAGAATCTACTCCATGAATAAGAGAAGAGAATCACAAAGCATTATGGAATTCATGAATACAATGATAAATGTGTAAGAAATATGAGTTACAATGCAATGTAACTCTTCCCTCTGGCATTGTGGTGCAGAACTTGATCCTCGAGCGGCTTTCTTCCTCCCTGATACGAGTTCCCGAATCTTTTTAGGGCGTCGAAGTGTCACCCCAACCATCGTACCTCCCCCTAGGGTTTGGGCACAGCCTCTTTTATATAGACATCAGCCTGGATCTCCCTAAAACCTGGAAAATAACCGACTCATGTCGGAATTATGTAGTGCCACATGGCCGTGTGTTTCCACACGGGCAGGCCATGTGTGGCGCTGGGGTGGCCAATTTCACCCCTTGGACACGACCGTGTGTAGCCACATGCCCTGACCATGTCCCCTTCTGCGTCCAGCTATAAAATGCCCTTCTTTTGCTCCGAAAGTGCACCTTTTCCCATGAATTTCTATCCTGCATACAAAAGTGCACAGAGCAAATATTCGAACTAGAAAATAAGAAATGCATACAAAACAAAGTGAAATATGCATGAAACAAACATAAAATGTAAAGAGATGTTAGTGAAAACTACTCCTAAAATCCTATATGTTTTGCTCACATCAGTCAGTCAAGCTGATCAGAATCGACTAGTGTTCGACTATAGGAAATGGCCTGGCAGTCGACTGCCATGAATGGCAGTCGACTATTGGTCGGGGTTGCAGGAGCAGAATACTTGGTAGCCGACTGGTCAGTCGGCTATGACCCTGGAAGTCGACTGCCAGTGTAACTATTGGCTTGAATGTTGACGTAGATTAAGTCGTTGTCTCACAATGACACTGTTGGTAGTCGACTGGGGCTTTATGGTAGTCGATTGCCAGACACAGAATTTGTTAGTAATATATGAGAGATGTCCTAAGGCAATCGCCTTATGTATGAACCATTTATATGATAAATGAAGATTCACTATTTGAGTATACATGTTTTATGTATTTGATTGGATCTTAAACTCATTTACTGAATGTCCACGATACGATTCACAGCATGAGAGAATTTGTGATTGGATCACAACTAGTGAGTATCTCTACATGTGTAATTGTGATGTATCGAAATTATCCCTAGTCGATGAATTGATGGATTTGGACACCATCAATTCTGTCGAGACTAGCACGAGGTATACTCCTTGGTGTATCCAAGCAGCTGATTCTCACTGGCTGGAGACATAGTGATGTCCGGAGTTAATCGTGGATGCTAGTTATAGTAACTAGTTCATTGGAGTGACCAGCCGTAAGACTTCATATGGTTCTCTGCATATATAGATATGTCAATGAAGTTCTTACTGTGGCTTAAGTGCGATGTTCCTTCGACTTGCGGTATTCAAGTCATCTTGATCATGGAGACTTATGCTTTGACATCTTAAGCAAACATCTCCGAGGAGATGTGGACCCGGGATGATTGGGTATAAGTCGAAGTGATCGAAGGTGTTTGAATAGCCTATAAAGGATTCACTACTCCTTGCGAGGAGATGTATACCCATGGCCTCTCGTCGGATTGTTACTAAAGTCTTTGGCCAAAGCATTACATGTTTAGAGTAAAGTACTCTTCGATACATGTGGAGTAACTAGAATCCGTAGGACGAGGAAATGATACTTGGGCTAGGTGTGACGTAGTCAGCCTAGTGGGGACTGACACAATAGACCATGTCCTGAACCAAGTGGGTATAAGATGAGTGAAGGGAATGGGGCACGATTCATTCGAAGCATCAAGGGTTTCGAAATAGTTCGGATCAACCGCTGATCTTTTCGGTTAATTGGGGATCATGATGTACTACTAGGTGCCACTCATGATCGCTCTATAATTAATGGTTAATTATAGACGGCCAACATAAACCGAGAACCTATTTGGTCACACGACAACGAGTGTAATCCAAAGGATTTAAACGAGCTTGAGAATGGGATTCTCGCATCGAGAGAAACTATGTTTGGTTGGACCAAACATAAAGCGAGCATGAAATTGTTTCAATGCAATGGAAGCGTGGATGGGGTGTCTTATGAAGACATAATGGATGGACCAAAATGGTTTGGTTCTAATCCAATGGATGAGAATAAACCAAAGGGTTTGGTTTATATTAAACGAATGAACCAAAGGTTGGTTCGGTTCGTTTTAACTTAAAATAAACCATCATGGTTTGGTTTATTTTAACTTATCTTAATGGAGCGGGTTAACGGGCTTTATGGATATGATCCATTAACCACTAAGAGAATTAGTTCTCTATAAAATAGGGATTAAACCCTAACCCTAAATCTAATCAAACTTGGCCCAACCTCCCTCTCCTATTCGGGCGCCAACTCCAAGCCGCCGCGCCAGCCCAAAGGTCCTCCAACCGGCCCAGAAGGTTGCTTCTTCCTTCCTCGCCAAGGCGTCGAGCTGCTGCCGGAAGAGTTCTGGTCATCCTCCTTAGGTTTGGCATCAAGGTGAGCACTTTGCTTCCTTGGTTTTGGCCGGCGCCTACTCCTCCACCAAGCTGTCCAGTTTTCTGGACAGCTTTTTCTCCTTCCGCCGGAGCGCCGCTTAGACGACGGTTAGGGCCCGACAGCGCTAACATACCGGGATTTGATCTCCGGTAATCCTCTGAGGTGGAGGACGGCGATTCTGGCCAATCGGTTGACGAATACCTCTCCGGAGAAGCAAGTCTTGAGGACTTGTCTTTAGGTCCGAATTTGGATTCGGACCGTGATCATCTCTCGATCACGTCGTCTTCAACACGAGGCTAGTAACCCGTACGAAGACGAAGCTCGTGGCTTGGCGAAGTCATCCCGAGGAGCTCGGCGTGGATACGGATAGAGACGATTCTTACGAGGATCGTTCCGGTTGATGCCGTTCCCGCTACACGTCATACGAAAGGTATAACATAGTTTAATTTCCTTTTATTGCAATTTTAATTTACGGTTATGTCTACACTTGTTGTAATAGCATGCGTGTGTTGTGTGTGTTGTAATAAATAGGAGTATTTATTATTTTTGTTGCTTCCGCTGTGCACATGTTTACGAAACATGATCGAACACACACACGCTGTGCGGTTCTAAACCCAACAAAGGGTATCGAGCTGTTGTGTTTCGACATAATCGTAAAATTGGTTTTGCGATAGTCATAATGTATTTCTGGAAATTTTCTAAATTTTGGAAATTTAGAAGTATTTATGGAAATTTTTTAATTTTGGAAAGTCTAGAAGTATTTATGGAAATCTTCCACTTTTGGAAAGTTGGAAGTATTTATGGAAATTGATATTTTCCATAAATAAAATATTTGATTAGATTCTGGAAATTTGTTTCCTAATTTAATCTTGATTTGATTTGGGAAATCAAATCTTTAAAATATTTTATTTCCATAAGTAGTTTTGAAGATTTAGGAAATTGGTTTCCTAAATAGATTTTCCTTAATCAAATAATTCCATGAATAAAATATGTGATTAGATTTGGAAATTTGTTTCCTAATTTAATTATGATTTGATTTGGAGAATCAAATCTTAAACATATTTTATTTCCATAAATAGTTATGACATATAAGGAAATATTGTACATGACATAATTGTATGACATGTAGTTGCATTAGATGCATAACATAATGCCATGCGTGTCGTGACATGTAGATGTATGCCATGTATGCCATGCCATGTAGATAATAGTTATTTGCATGCAAAGAGGATGAGACATAAAAACCTTTAAACAATATTAAAGCCTACACCTTCCATTAATATGGTTTGAACCAGAGTTCCGTTTCTTGTTTGGGTTGTTGGACTCTCTCCAAGCCCGGCTCGAACCCGAACATGTTCAAACCATGGAATAGTTTAATACTAATATGGTAAGAGTCAGAGGTCAATCGTTAGCTTTGGTTGTTGGACTCTCTCCAAGCTGGGCTAATTGGTTGAATGCGCTCTAACCATATTAAAACTATTCTTGATTAATGGGTTGGCTTTAACCTGGAGCATCAGCTTGTTGGACTCTCTCCAAGGTCGATGTTAAGGGAGGTGAAGTTGGGTGCTATGCATAAGATGCATACTTGTTAATGTGTTAACAACCCAATGTATGTGTGAACATTCAATTAGTTGATAGCACATTGTGATAGTTGCATATACGTGATATGCAATCGGTATAGATGATACCTACCGTCGTAGCTATGAATGGCTTGTTGGACTCTCTCCAAGGTTATTCATAACTATGATGGATATCAACCCATTCGGAGATGAACCTACAATCTCCCGAAGTGATTTTGAGGTTTTTGAAATTCGAAAAATGAATGGGATTTATAAATGTATATTGATGCATTTTAAATCGTTTTCTCATATATGCTCGTTTTGTATTTCTAGGTCAATAAATTGATCATGATGTGTTTGAATTTGCGTTCCATTTTGGATTCAAATAAATTGACTGGGCCGAACTTCTTGGACTGGCTTAGAAACTTGAGAATTGTTCTCAAGGTGAAAAGCTTGTGTATGTCCTCGAAGCGCCTCTTCCCGCTCGTCCTAGTGACGATGCAACTTTGGACCAATTGTTGGCCTATCAGAAACATGTGAGTGATTCTGAACAAATGAGTTGCATCATGCTAGCCACGATGGAACCCAAGCTACGAAAGCAGCATGAGCATATGGATGCTCATATCGTAGTCCTTCATCTTTGTGAGTTGGTTGATGAGCAAGTGAGATTCGAAAGGTTCGAAGTCTCAAAGCTCCTCTTCACCTCTGAGATGCTAGGAGGTTCATCTGTGGTACTACTCAATATGCTGAAGACTGTGGAGTCTTCTGAGAAGCATGAGCAGGGGACGGTGCTGTTAGTTGATTCCTCGAAGAAAGGTTCTAAGAGGAAGTCAAAGGAACAGCAGAAGGGAAAGAAGAGAAGGGCTAAGAAGGTAGAACTAGCACAAAAGGAAACTTGCCATCATTATGGCAAGGAGAGACATTTGCGAAGAAAGTGCAAGATTTATCTTGAGTCCGTGAAGAAGGATAAGGCATCGGATGCCCCATCTTCTTCAGAAATCTTCTTTATTGATTGTCATTCTATTTCCTCAGACACTTGGGTATTTGATACTGGGTGTGGCTCACATATATGTAATGACATACATGGGCTAAGGAATAGAAGAAGACTCGTCAAGGGAGAGTCAAATTTACGTGTTGGGAATGGAGCAACATTGCCGACTCGCCATCGGAACGTATTTGTTGGAACTCCCTGTAGGACTTGTCTTAGAACTGGACAATTGCTTTTATGTTCCTTCGTTGATAAAGAACATCATTTCTATTTCTTGTCTAAATAGAAATGGGTTCCATTTGACTTTTAGTAACAATTGTTGTTACATAACTTTGAATGGAGTTCTTTATGGGATTGGAACTTTAAGCAATGGTGTTTATACGTTGGACGTATCCAGTGACGATTTCAATATCGAAGCGAGCAACATGCGTGCTCGAAAGGATAATCACATAGACTCCTATATGTGGCATTGTCGTCTTGGCCATATAAGCAAGAAACGCATGTCCGAATTACACCGATGTGGAATTCTGGAATCGTTTGAATTGGATTCATACGATACATGCGAATCATGCTTAAAAGGCAAGATGACTAAAGTTACCTTTTGCTGGAAAAGGTGAACGAGTGGGAGAGTTACTAGGTCTAATACATACCGATGTATGTGGACCTATGTCAACTCAAGCTTTAGGAGGCTATAGCTACTTCATTACCTTCACCGATGATCACTCACGGTTTGGGTATGTGTTCTTGATGAAACACAAGTCTGAAGCCTTTGAAAGGTTCAAAGAATTCAGAAATGAAGTAGAGAAACAACATGACAAGAGTATTAAAATACTTGATCGGATCGAGGTGGTGAATACTTAAGTCAAGAGTTTCTTGATTATCTAAGAGACAATGGCATATTGTCTCAATGGACTCCGCCCTATACACCACAGCATAATGGTGTATCTGAGAGGCGTAATCGGACCTTGTTGGACATGGTCAGGTCAATGATGAATCATGCGACTCTTCCCAAGTCCTTTTGGGGTTATGCACTTCAGACAGCTGTTTACTTGTTAAACAGAATGCCTACCAAGGTAGTCTCAACTACTCCATATGAGATATGGAATGGTAAGAAACCTCATGTATCTTACTTGAAGATATGGGGTTGTCCTGCTTATGTGAAGCGTGACGTACAAAAGCCGGATGCTAAGTCTGATAAATGTCTATTTATTGGATACCCTAAGGAAACAAGGGGTTACCAATTCTATCATCCTGTGGAACAAAAGGTGTTTGTTTCAAGGCATGCTGTGTTTCTAGAGAAAGAGTTTCTCTTGCAAGAAAACAGTGGGAGTGTCGTCGAGCTTGAGGAAACTCGAGATACTCAAATAGACATTGATGAGATACCTGGTGAAGCACAACAACCGATAACTCATAGTGATGAGCAATCGGCTGGACCTACTGTAACACCACATCTTCGTAGATCTGGTAGAACACGCAACATTCCTGAGAGATATGGATTTCTCATAAGTGAATCGAACGACGTGTTACTCATTGATGATGAGGAGCCTACCAGTTATGAAGAAGTGCTGACAAGTTCAGAAAGGGATAAATGACTTGATGCCATGAAGTCGGAAATGGATTCCATGTATGAAAACCAAGTTTGGAACTTGGTTGACCCACCTGAAGGCATCAAGCCTATAGGGTGCAAGTGGGTTTTCAAGAGGAAAACCGACATGGATGGTAATGTGATTACCTATAAGGCTAGATTGGTGGCAAAAGGATATCGTCAAAAGCAAGGTGTTGATTATGACGAAACCTATTCGCCTGTAGCTATGCTTAAATCCATTCGGATGCTCCTGGCCATAGCGGCTCATTATGATTATGAGATATGGCAGATGGATGTGAAAACAGCTTTCCTTAATGGAAACTCGCCGAGGACGTGTATATGATACAACTCGAGGGTTTCACATCGGTTGATAAAACCAAGGTATGCAAATTGTGCGACGATCCATTTATGGATTGAAGCAAGCATCCAGAGCTGGAATATCCGCTTTTGATGAGACGATCAAAAGTTTGATTTCTCACAAAATCCGCATTTAACCTTGTGTGTACAAGAAGGTTAGTGGGAGTGCAGTCGTGTTCCTAGTATTGTATGTCGATGACATATTACTTATAGGAAACGATGTGTCAATCTTACAGTCAGTTAAGGTTTGGTTATCCAAGACATTCTCCATGAAAGACCGGGGAGAAGCAACCTACATCCTTGGGATTAAGATCTATAGAGATAGATCGAAACGGTTGCTTGGTCTTTCGCAGTCTACATATATAGACCGAGTGCTAAAGAGGTTTAGCATGTCGGAATCCAAGAAAGGTTATCTGCCCATCAGGCATGGGGTACACCTTTCGAAGTCTATGTGTCCGCGCACAGAAGACGAGAGGATTTGCATGAGTAAGATTCCCTATGCATCCGCAATAGGATCTATCATGTATGCTATGTTATGTACGAGGCCCGATGTATCGTATGCTCTGAGTGTCACGAGCAGATACCAGTCTGATCCAGGAATGGATCATTGGGCGGCTGTTAAGATGATCCTTAAGTACTTGAGAAGAACTAAGGATGTGTTCCTAATATATGGAGAAGGGGACATGGTGATACGCGGGTATACGGATGCCAGCTTCCAGACAGACAAGGATGATTCCAGGTCTCAGTCTGGATACGTGTTCACCTTGAATGGGGGCGCAATAAGTTGGAAAAGTTCCAAGCTTGACACTATAGCGGATTCTGCCACTAAGGCAGAATACATTGCAGCTTTGGAAGCAGCAAAGGAAGTGGTTTGGATCAAGAAGTTCATCTCTGAACTTGATGTGGTCTCATCAATGATCCAAACATGTGCTTCGCCGCTATCATCTTATCAGAGAGATCATCAGTAGGAACGAAATACAAATCGAGAAAATTCCCACGGAAAGGAACTTAGCGGATCCTTTGACTAAAGCATTACCTCAAAGTAAGTTTGAGGGTCATGTTAGAGCTTATGGTATTGGATACCGTAGCGATTGGCATTAGGCCAAGTGGGAGTCTGTTAGTAATATATGAGCGATGTCCTAAGGCAATCGCCTTATGTATGAACCATTTATATGATAAATGAAGATTCACTATTTGAGTATACATGTTTTATGTATTTGATTGGATCTTAAACTCATTTACTGAATGTCCACGATACGATTCACAGCATGAGAGAATTTGTGATTGGATCACAACTAGTGAGTATCTCTACATGTGTAATTGTGATGTATCAGAATTATCCCTAGTCGATGAATTGATGGATTTGGACACCGAGACACGAGGTATACTCCTTGGTGTATCCAAGCGGTGATTCTCACCGGCCGAGACATAGTGATGTCCGGAGTTAATCGTGGATGCTAGTTATGGTAACTAGTTCATTGGAGTGACCAGCTGTAAGACTTCATATGGTTCTCTGCATATATAGATATGTCAATGAAGTTCTTACTGTGGCTTAAGTGCGATGTTCCTTTGACTTGCGGTATTCAAGTCATCTTGATCATGGAGACTTATGCTTTGACATCTTAAGCAAACATCTCCGAGGAGATGTGGACCCGGGATGATTGGGTAGAAGTCGAAGTGATCGAAGGTGTTTGAATAGCCTATAAAGGATTCACTACTTCTTATGAGGAGATGTATACCCATGGCCTCTCGTCGGATTGTTACTAAAGTCTTTGGCCAAAGCATTACATGTTTAGAGTAAGGTACTCTTCGATACATGTGCAGTAACTAGAACTAGAATGAGGACGAGGAAATGATACTTGGGCTAGGTGTGGCGTGAGTCACCTAGTGGGGACCGGACACAATAGACCATGTCCCAACCAAGTGGGTATAAGATGAGTGAAGGGAATGGGGCACGATTTATCATTCGAAGCATCAAGGGTTTCGTAAATAG
The DNA here is from genome assembly GCA_025175895.1 of Wurfbainia villosa. Classification (NCBI taxonomy): domain Eukaryota; kingdom Viridiplantae; phylum Streptophyta; class Magnoliopsida; order Zingiberales; family Zingiberaceae; genus Wurfbainia; species Wurfbainia villosa. The sequence goes on from CM046006.1 coordinate 43,654,138, forward strand.
TTCGATCAACCGTTGATCTTTTCGGTTAATTGGGGATCATGATGTACTACTAGGTGCCACTCATGCTCGTTCTATAATTAATGGTTAATTATAGACGGCCAACATAAACCGAGAACCTATTTGGTCACACGCACAACGAGTGTAATCCAAAGGATTTAAAACGAGCTTGAGAATGGGATTCTCAGACCGAGAGAAACTATGTTTGGTTGGACAAAACATAAAGCGAGCATGAAATTGTTTCAAAGAATGGAAGCGTGGATGGGCCGTGTCTTATGAAGACATAATGGATGGACCAAAATGGTTTGGTCCTAATCCAATGGATGAGAATAAACCAAAGGGTTTGGTTTATATTAAACGAATGAACCAAAGGTTGGTTCGTTTTAACTTAAAATAAACCATCATGGTTTGGTTTATTTTAACTTATCTTAATGGAGCGGGTTAACGGGCTTTATGGATATGATCCATTAACCACTAAGAGAATTAGTTCTCTATAAAATAGGGATTAAACCCTAACCCTAAAGCTGATCAAACTTGGCCGCCCAACCCCTCCCTCTCCTATTCGGCGCCTAACTCCAAGGCTGCCGCCCAGCCCAAAGGTCCTCCAACCGGCGTCAGAAGGTTGCTTCCTTCCTCCTCGCCGGGCCGAGCTGCTGCCGGAAGAGTTCCGGCGATCCTCCTTAGGTTTGGCATCAAGGTGAGCACTTGGCTTCCTTGTTTTGGCCGGCGCCTACTCCTCCACCAAGCTGTCCAGTTTTCTGGACAGCTTCTCCTCCGGAGCGTCCGCTTAGACGACGGTTAGGGCTCCGACAGTGGCTAACATACCGGGATTTGATCTCCGGTAATCCTCTGAGGTGGAGGACGGCGATTCGGCCAATCGGTTGACGAATACCTCTCCGGAGAAGCAAGTCTTGAGGACTTGTCTTTAGGTCCGAATTTGGATTCGGACCGTGATCATCTCTCGATCACATCGTCTTCAACACGAGGCTAGTAACCCGTACGAAGACGAAGCTCGTGGCTTGGCAAAGTCATCCCGAGGAGCTCGGCGTGGATACGGATAGAGACGATTCTTACGAGAATCGTTCCGGTTGATGCCGTTCCCGCTACACGTCATACGAAAGGTATAACGTAGTTTAATTTCCTTTTATTGAAATTTTAATTTACGGTTATGTCTACACTTGTTGTAATAGCATGCGTGTGTTGTGTGTGTTGTAATAAATAGGAGTATTTATTATTTTTGTTGCTTCCGCTGTGCACATGTTTACGAAACATGATCGAACACACACACGCCGCGGTGCCGGAAACCCAACAGAATTAGCTATAAAAGAAGCTCGAGGAGGAGATTCTTAGCATGGTTCTTTGAGGCGATTTGGAGAGGATTTGTTGCTGCAATCTAGATCTTCAAGTCTCTTCTCAAGCAACAAAAAGCAAGCATTCAAGTTCACATTGTGTAAAGTTTTCTTTACTTGTATTTGTGTAGTTTACGTGTATTAGCTTGTATTTTATTTCTTATTATTGTAAGAACCCTTGTACAAGGTTTCTCTGCCTCCGATTTGTTGTCGAGGAGTATTTGATTATTAGTGGTGTTTGGCATTGCTAGAGCTCATTTGAGCTCAACCCGTGGAGTAGAAACCCTAAGGTTTTGAACCACATTATATCTTGGCATTATATTGCTTGTATTTTTGATTGTGTTTGTGTCTTTATTTTTGTTATTGCTATTATATATATTCCGCTACGCATAACAAGTTTTATAGAGACAAACATGATCGATTTCCATCTCGTCAACGAACTCGCTATTCACCCCCCCCTCTAGCGGTCACTAACATTTCAACAAGTGGTATCAGAGTGTGGTCGCTTTTCATTTGGACTAACTGCCAAGGGAGCACGCAAGGGGAGATAGAGTTTGAAGAAAAATTGGGATGGAACATCAACACTCCAATCCAATATGCGCTCTATGGACGAGAAGGCTTCAATCAATGAAAGACAAGGATTGAAGACTTCATGATGATGAAGGACTTTGAAGAATGGGCCATCTTAATGGAAGGGTTCAATTATCCAAGAGGGTCAAAGGGAGGATTGCTCAAAATGAAGAAGTGAACAGAGGAACAAATCCAAGAATTCGAGAAAAATAAGAAGGTAAGTAAATTCCTAGTTGATTTAATTCCTAACTACATTTTGTGTAGTTTAGGTGATTACATGGATGCCAAGGAGCTATGAAGCCAAGTGGCAAGATTCCATGAGAACCCATAACAAGTCCAAGAAGAATAGGAAGAAGCGGGATGCTCATCAACTCAATCAGAGGAAGCCGAAGAAACAAGTTCATTCTCACACGAAAGTGAGGAGTTGGAAGTTGAGGAGTCAACTTCTGGATCGGTGGAAGAGGAAGAGGTAGAGGAAGCCTTCACCTCTACGATTGAGGGAGAGGAGATTAGATTGCTAGAGTAAGGGCAAGAATAAGAGGAAGCCTCTACCTCCAGGAGCCAAGGACAAGATCAAAATTCCACCACCACCCAAGGTAACTCGAGCATATCAATTAAAAATAAAAACCATATCACATGCTTTGAGTGTAGGGAACTCGGGCACTCTAAGAGCAAGTACCCTAAAAGGGTCAAGAAAATGACACAAGTCATGCCAAAGACCAAGGAAATCAGTGCCCAAAAATAAAAGAGCAAGTAGCATGTCATTTGCTTCAAATGCCATTAAAAGGGGCATTATAGAAGCCAATTCCCTAGGAGAAAAGAAGGAGCATCAAATGTAGGGGGAGCTTCTAAAGCAAACTCTAAGGTAAAATTTAGTAATGTACCTTCAAATTTTCATGTCAAAAAGCATGCTAGAAATAATTTAAACACTCTTGCAAAGGTTCATGAAAAGCATGCTAGGAATAACAAATATTTTTGTTTAGGTGCTAAGAGTTGTAACCTTAGAACCAAGGAGAAATTTGGGATTGATGCCCCTAGAAAAATTCTACCTAAGGCAAGTATTAGGAAAATAGAAGACCATCTATCCTTTAATCCCAAAAATCATAGACACAAGCCTAGAAAGAGCAAATCTACTGAAAGAAATAATGGGCCCACCAAATTATAGAAATTAGAATTAGAGAACCAAGCCTTGAGGTCAAGGCTTAAGAAACTTGAAAATACCCTTAGGAATATGCAAAATCAAATTAAGGGGTCAAATGGTATAAGCCTAGAATCTAGGAGGCAAGACTCATCTATGGGAAAAAAAGGCTTGGGCCACAAGCCTAGGTCCAAGGTAGATAAGCCTAACTATCACAATGTTCCATTCGATTATTGAACTAGTACTAGGTATAGGAGAGCCAAGGTCACTAGGGAAGTCATCCCTAAGGTTGACCATGGCAACTGTCTAGTGGCTAAGGTTCCGAAGAAACCTAGGAAAGCCACTAAGAAGGTTACAAGGGGAGTCACCCCTAGAGTTAACCTAGGCAAGACCCAAATGCCCAAGGTTACCAAGCTTAGAAGGGTCATTAGGAGGGTATCTAGAGAGGGTATCCCTAAGGAATACCTAGAAAACCCAAGGAGCCCAAATAGGTATTGGGTACCTAGGAGCGTGATCGATTCACGCTAAAATGGGTTAGGTTGTGCCAACTTTAAATGGATGGGTAGTTAACCTAACCATGGTAAAAGTGACACTTTAGGTCATTTTCAAGGTCATGGGTACCTTGGAAATGGAGGTTGATCTATAATCCTAAAGGATTTCTAGGATATGCCAATATCATTTAAGAAGTTTGAAAAACTAATCAAATTGGCATAATTTAGGTCTTAGAGTCATAGTGTGCTATTTTGGGTTATGACACACTTGGAAGATGGTTGATAATATGGCAAAATGAATTTAATTCTAACAAATGGCAACAAATATTAAAATTTAGGTATTCTTATGCCTTATATTTTATTTGTCATGCTTTGATTGTCATATAACATGTTATATGACATCATATTTATTTTATCATATAAAATGTCATGAACGTGTTTAGTCTTATTGTTTATGTCATGTGTATTTAGATTTAATCATATGTCATGACATCATTATTATTGACAATGCTTATTTATGTTATCATTTATGCCTTGATCATTCATGCATTTAAGGTAATTAAAATTGATTTAAGGATTATGATATGACCTGAAGTCTCATGTATAAGGGAATCAAGTAGAGTTGCCTAGAAAATGCATGAAGCCCTAATAACCCTACTCCCACATCTCACAATTACATTGACTTGTGTGTGTTTTATACACCTTAGATACATGTGAGATGTTAGGAAAATGAGTTAAGTTCAAGGTGCATAGATGTTGCATCTAGATGAACATAAACTTATTTCAATCATAAAGGTGGATCATGGGGAAAGCTAATGTGCAAGTCATGTGCATTAATCCCATAGATCATGATCCAATATAGGTTTTTAAAAATATTTTAAAATTATTTTAAAAATTTTTGGTGAAGTCTATCTTTTGATAGAAATCATCATTGAGAGAGTTGATATAAAGTAGGGCCAAAACATTAAACTTTTCAATGGTTTTGAACTTTGTGTCAAACTCACTATTTAATGGGTAATTTATTTTTCAAGTATTTTTCATCCATTGTATTTGTCTTAAGTATTATACGTATAAATTTTCAAGATTTATCAAGATATGTATATTTACTTATGTATTTTCAAATTTTATTTGACATTCTTCGTGCATTTGCGTAAATTAGTCGATTATCGCTTCGGCGTATGATCGACGTCCAACAAGAGTCAATACGACTATCAGTCGATTGCGCGATTTCGTAAACAAGGTTTGTTTAGTCTGATTTTAGCTATGCTAGACTACTCTAACAACTCCTAACCATAGGATATGCTTTAGAAAGCAATGGAAAGGGTGAAAATCCATTGGATATGTATTAGGAGTGTTGTTTGGGTGTGTATCAATTTTAAAGTGTGTGAAAGTTCAAGGTTAAACTTTAAACCTTTATTTTGATGGTTTAGTGTTCCTATAGGCTTAGGGACTCTCCAAGGATATTATTGGTGCAATGGTCAAGGGGGAGCAAGCCTTTAGGGGAAGGTTATCCATCATGGGATGATGGATGTGTTCTTCCTCATGAGAGGGAGGATTAGAAAATGGGAGAATGTGAGATGCCCAATTTGGAAATTGGAAGAGTTTGAGGATAGCCTCTCTTTAGTGATATGGGACTTATCACTAGGAAGAGTGAAGACATCGTAGGTGTTTTTGGACCAAAGGGAAGATTGTAAGATCTCTTTAGGATATGAGACATTAACCTCCTTGGAGAAAACCTTTTTGATGTATGTTAAAAAGGGGGAGAATTAACAAGAGAATTGATGGATGAATTTGGGAATTATCAATTTGGGAGAATTGATAAGGAGATTTGAGTTAGATGGTCTAACTCAAAAGTGTTTTTGGTTTTTGTCAAACATAAAAAAAGGGAGAGATTGTTGGTACAATCGGCCTAGGTCACGATTCACCAGACTCAAGTTTTACTCGAGCGGTATTTTGATGTTCGACAAAATGTATGCCAATGTGATTGTCATGGGAAAGTCCAAGTCTTGAGGCATGGAAAGTCCAAGTGAGACACTTGGCCATGGCCATGGGTACTTGACATGGAAAGTCCAAGCATGGGTCTTGGCAAGGGAAAGTCCAAGCTTGAGTCTTGGCAATTAAAAAGTCCAACAGGGGTTGACATGGAAAGTCCAAGCATGAGTCTTGGCAAGAAAAAGTCCAAGCTTGAGTCTTGGCAAATGGAAAGTCCAACATGGGTTGGAAAGGGAAGTCCAAGGGTTGATATTGGCGGCGTAAAGTCCAAGCGGGAGTCTTGGCAGCATAAATCCAATGGTTAGCGGTGTAAAGTCCAAGCGGTAGTCTTGGCAGCGTAAACCCAATGTGCTTTGGTAGTATAGACCAGCTTAATATGACAATAGCCGATGGAAGCACCAGAAGGCTAGCATATGAATGAACAAGTCATGGATGACTTGGAGGGATCCAATAGGCGTGAGTCTAACAGAGGTGGCTAGAAGGCTTAAGTCTAGGCTAAGGGTTGTCCAGCAAGTATGATTAAATCATACTGGGGTTAAACCTCATGTTTGAGGTTATCATTCGACTGGGGCTTTGGACCAGTCAATTGGTTAAGTGTTTTAACACTTGGCAGTCGACTGGGATTATGGGTAGTCGAATTGATCAGAGTCGACTGATGTTCGACTGCAGGAAATGGCCTGACAGTCAACTGCCAACAATGGGCAGTCGACTGATGGCTTGAGTAGTTGACTACCATAGATGGAAGTCGAATACTGATTGGGGTTGGAGAGTAGAATGCTTGGTAGCCGACTGGTCAGTCGGCTACGATCCTGGCAGTCGACAACTAGTGTAACCGTTGGCTTGAATACCGACGTGGATTAAGCAATTGTCTCACAACGAAACTGTTGGCAGTCCACTAGGGCTTTATGGAAGTCAACTGCCAGGTGCGAAATCATCTATTAAAGGAGCTCGAGGTGGAGATTCTTGGCATGGTTCTTTGAGGCAATTTGGAGGAGATTTTCTACTGCAATCCAGACCTTCAAGGCTCCTCTCAAGCAATCAAAAGCAAGCATTCAAGTTCACATTGTGTAAAGTTTTCTTTACTTGTATTTGTTTAGTTTACTTATATTTTCTTGTATTTTGTTTCTTATTGTTGTAAGAACCCTTGTACGATGTTTCTCCTTCTTCGACTTGTTGTCGAGAAGGAGTATTTGATTATTAGTGGTGTTTGGCATCGCTAGAGATCATTTGAGCTCAACCCGCAGAGTAGGAACCCTAAGGTTCCGAACCACGTTATATCTTGGCATTATATCGCTTGTATTTGTGATTGTGTTTGTGTCTTTATTTTTGTTATTGCTATTATATACATTCTGCTATGCATAACAAGTTTTGTAGGGACAAACACGATCGATTTCCATCTTGTCAATGAACCCGCTATTCCCCACTCCCCCTCCCCCCCTCTAGCGATCACCAACTTTCCAACAAGTTGTATCAGAGCGAGGTGGCTCTTCATTTGGACTAACCGCCAAAGGAGCATGCTAGGGGAGATGAAGTTTGAAGAAAAATTGGGATGGGACATCAACACTCCAATCTCATATGTGCTCTATGGATGAGGCTTCAATTAATTGAAGGCAAGAATTGAAGATTTAATGATGATGAGAGACTTTGAAGAATGAGCCATCTTAATGGACGGGTTCAATTATCCAAGAAGGCAAAAGGGAGGATTCCTCAAAATGAAGAAGTAGACAGAGGAACAAATCCAAGAATTCAAGAAAAATAAGAAGGTAATTAAACTCTTGGTTGATTTAATTCCTAATGACATTTTGTGTAGTTTAGGTGATAACATGGATGCCAAGGAGTTATGGAGCCAAGTGGCAAGATTCCATGAGAACTCTCAATCGGTCCAAGAAGAAGTGGAAGAAGAGGAATGCTCATCGACTCAATCGGAGGAGGCCGAAGAAACAAGCACATCCTCACAAGAAAGTGAGTCGGAAGTTGAGAAGGAGTCAACTTTTGGATCGGTAGAAGAGGAAGAGGTAGAGTAAGCCTCCACCTCTAGGATTGAAGGGGAGAAGATTAGATCGCCGGAGCAAGGGCACAAGCAAGAGGAAGCCTCTACCTCCGGGAGCCAAGGACAAGATTAAAATTCCACCACCACCCTAGGTAACTCGAGCATTTCAATTAAAAATAAAAACCATATCACATGCTTTGAGTGTAGGGAACCCGTGCACTCTAAGAGCAAGTGCACTAAAAGGGTCAAGAAAATGACACAAGTCATGCCAAAGACCAAGGAAACTGGTGCCCAAAAACAAAAGATCAAGTAGCATGTCATTTGCTTCAAATATCATCAAAAGGGGCACTATAGAAGCCAATGCCATAGGAGAAAATAAGGATCATCAAATGTAGAGGGAGCTCCTAAAGCAAACCCTAAGGTAAAATTTAGTAATAAACCTTCAAATTTTCTTGTCAAAAAGCATGCTAGAAATAATTTAAAAACTCTTGCTATTGTTCATGAAAAGCATGCTAGGAATAACAAATATTTTTTGTTTAAGTGCTAAGAGTTGTAACCTTAGAACCAAGGAGAAATTTGGGACTAATGTCTCTAGAAAAATTCTAACTAAGTCAAGTATTAGGAAAATAGAAGACCATCTAGGCTTTAATCCCAAAAATCATAGACACATGCCTAGAAAGAGAAAATCTACTGAAGGAAATAATGAGCCCATCAAATTAGAGAAATTAGAATTAGAGAACCAAGCCTTGAGGTCAAGGCTTGAGAAACTTGAAAAGATCCTTACAAATATGCAAAATCAAATTAAGGGGTCAAATGGTCTAAGCCTAGAGTCTAGGAGGCAAGGCTCATCTATGGGCAAGAAAGGCTTGAGCCACAAGCCTAGCTCCAAGGTAGATAAGCCTACCTATCACAATGTTCCATTCAATTATGGAACTAGTAATAGGTCTAGGAGAGCCAAGGTCACTAGGGAAGTCATCCCTAAGGTTGACCATGACAAATGGCTAGTGGCTAAGGTTTCGAAGAAACCTAGGGAAGCCACTAAAAAGGTTACAAGGGGAGTCACCCCTAGAGTTAACCTAGGCAAGACTCAAATGACCAAGGCTACCAAGCCTAGAAGGGTCATTAGGAGGGTATCTAGGGAGGTCATCCCTAAGAAATACCTAGTAAACCAAAGGAGCTCCAATAAGTATTGGGTTCCTAGAAGCATGATCAATTTACGCTAAAATGGGTTAGGTTGTGCCAACTTTTAATGGATGGGTAGTTAATCTAATCATGGTAAAGGGGGCACTTTTGGTCATTTTCAAGGTCATGGGTACCTTGTAATTGGAGGTTGATCTATAATCCTAAAGGATTTCTAAGATGTGCCAATATCATTTTAGAAGTTTGAAAAACTAATTAAATAGGCACAATTTAGGTCTTAGAGTCATAGTGTGCCATTTTGGATTTTGGCACATTTGGGAGATGGTTGATAATATGGCAAAATGAATTTAATTCTAACAAATGACAACAAATATTAAAATTTAGGTATTCTTATGCCTTATATGTAGGATCGAGTAAACCGAGAGAGGGGGGTGAATCTCGGTATTTTATAAATTTTTACTAAATAGAATATGCAGTGAAAATTAAATAAGTTAGACACAGCAATTTACTTGGTTCACAACCCGAACCGGGTTGCTACTCCAAGGCCCGTAGCTCTCCCACGAGCTACCTCGAAGGGCAATTCACTAAATACCCTCCGATTCAAGAACTCTCAACTTCGGAGGGTTTCGCTTTTTTACAAATAATAGAGATGGGTAACACACTACCCACTCTTGAATTTAAGTACAATAGCAAAAAAATAGATAAACAAATACAAGACGTATATCGACACTAAGTAGATGGTAGAAGTACACTCGGAGTGTCAGAAGATCGCCTTGTTGTGAGAGTTTTAGCTTTGGTGGACGAGAATAGATTTCGACAACACTTCGACGCTAAAGTTGATTTCTGTGATCTGGTCGAGCACAAGTTTTATAAATTGTTTCCAGTCGACTGGAATGCCTTCCAGTCGAATCCACATCAGTCCGTCATATGGAATTCATGGTCTTTCAGTCAACTGAATCCTCTTGAGTCGACTCCATGTCACTCAACTCCGCATCGGGAAATTTTCCTCTTAAGTTGACTCAAACTATTTAGTCGACTCAAGCCCTTTCCATCTGCGTCGCACGATCTCTGATCGATCAACAACTGATCCTGCCAAATAGGTATCCAGTCGACTGATACATCTCTAGTCGACTGGACTTCAGTCGACTAGAATCTGTTCAGTCGATTGATCCCTACAAAACAGACTTAGCACAAAATATATAACATGAATTATGATAGCAGTAGTAATACTGCTCGATCTCAACTACTAAGTCCCATGCGGACTTTTCGTCGGATCGACGCCTAGCTTTGTCGCCCTATAGAGGACTTGGCCTCACCACTTCACTCGAGGCTTACCTGTCGACTACCTACCGGACTTACCATTCTTGACATCCGATCTGACCCACCAGGGCTTCCACCAGCTGTTCGGTCTGCCTGACCCAGCTGGACTTTTTTGTCAATTGTCCGGTCTCCTGACCCAACCGGTCTTTATGCCAAATGTCCTATCCACTTGACCCATCTGGACTTCATGCCTAGTGTCCGGTCCTCCTAATCTGTCAAAATTCATGCCTAGTATCCGGTCAACTCGACCTACTAGGACTTCCTGTTAAGCCTGCACACTTAACACTTATATTAGATCACACGTGAATCCTAACTCTTAATTGTGGTTCATACATCAAAACTAAGGAGTGATGCTTACTGCATCAACAATCTCCCCCTTTTTGATGTATGACAACACATCAGTTAAAGTTAGGAGAATCAAATACCAATCTTCATATTTTGACATGTGTAAGAAATGACTTTAAAACTTTTGTCATGCATAAATTTAACCATATGAAATGCATTCATCCTTATCAAATTTTCGCATCCTTTTAAATTTATATCTTATCTATAATTTTATTTCTCTTCTATCTTCTCTCTCCCTTTGGCATACATCAAAATAAGGGTTAAGTTAAAGATACAAACATAATGTATTGGAGAGTTATTATGATATTTTATCAACACCATTTTCAAAACTGCCCTTGAACAAGTTTAAAAATTTTCAAAATTTTTTGCAACTCTCCTTGAATAATTCAAAATTTTCAATACCCCCCCCCCTAAATAATTCAAAAGTTTCAAAAGTTCTCAATAATTCAAAAAAAAAAAATTTAAAATTTCAAAAATTTTCAAAACTCCCTCTGAACAATTCAACATTTTCAAAATTTTTAAAATTTCAAAACTTCCCTTGAATAATTTAAAATTTCAAAATTTTTCAAAACTCTCTCTGAATAATTCAACATTTTTAATTTTTTAAAACTCCCCCTGAATAATTTAAAATTTTCAAGTTTTTCAAAATTTTAAAACTTCCCTTGAATAATTTAAAATTTTCAAATTTTTCAAAATTTTTCAAAACCTCTTCTCTGAATTATTCAAACACTTCAAAAATTTTCAAACATATCTAAAATTTAAATTTTCAAAATTTAAAAAAAATCTAAAAAATTTCAAAAATATTCAAAACTCCACTTGAATAATTCAAATTTTCAAAATTATTTTTTTTTAAAGTTTCGATGCAAAAAGTGATAGGGATTAAGGCCAAGCATGAATTCCTAAAAATTAAAATTAAAATTTGAAAATACACATCTAAAAATTGTTCTTAAAGCAAATATCCAACTCTTTTCTAGCTCAAATGATATAGAGTTAATCATCAAGCTTTGAATTAGAGTCAGTCACCGAAGTGATCAATTTGCTTTTGTAAACCCCATTTTGGTTCATTTCGATGCACTGGATCTACATCTTGAACCAGGGGTGCAGTCCTAACATCTCACGCCTATCTTCGTGGCTCAATACACAAACAGGTAATCCTAGGTGTTTGTGAGATGCAAAGGCTACTTAGTTCTATAAAATCATGAAGACTATATTGACCTAATCTAGATTAATTTTCAATTATTTTTTTAAAATAATAATATAATATTATTTTAAAAAAAACTTCGAAATGATAAGCATGAAAAAATAATATTCCTAATCTACCAAGCATAAACCACACAAGATTTTATTATAAAAAAATTATTAAGTTTCAGTATTATGACAATCATAATCAGCGGATGGGGGATGAGAAGGACCCATGCCCCAGACCTAAGAAGATCCATCATCTGTCGATGATCCTCTCTATGCTCCTGCATAATCTGTATCATCTCAAAATGCTGCCGCTACATCGTATCCTCCGACCTAGATAATCTCTCTACTACAGTCGGAGCTGTTGGAATCCCAAGAAATGGTGATAAACTATCAAATCCTAGGGATTCCTGATGCTCGGACTCGGAGTGGTGGTCGGGGTCGATATCTGGCTCATGCTCCTGCTCCGGATCAGGCTGGGGCTGAGGCTGAGGTCCATCTCTCTTCCATACAAGGATATTATTGTCATCTAAACCTACTTTTGCTAAACCAAACTGCCTAGACCCTATCATGTCATACTCAGTAAGCTATTTGATGTTACCTGTGGTAACATCCAATCCTAATGTGGCTAAAAGAGATGTAATGACATGGCAGTAAGGCAAGTGTGCCTTCCTGCTAGTGACTGACCTGGAATGATAAATGATAGAATGAAACATCTGTAGGCTAATATCTAAATCTAACCTATGACTAAGTGCATAAAGTAAAAATGAATGAAAAGGGTGCATCATGGCGATGTCCCTAGTGGTGAGCGGTAAAATGCAGTTTACTATGACTCGATACAGGGCATAGTCCTGTACTCAGAGTCAAGTAGAACTAAAGATACTCACAGAAGAAGTTCTTTCTTCACCAAAAAGATGCATGTGAATCCTATCTAATGTAATATGAGAGTGGGGGTCACCGTACGGTAACTCCATGGATGGAAAACATGCAACAGGGCATGTCGAATGCTATAGGCCTAAATGCTCTCTCAACATGTCAGGGGTAAAAACAAAGTCCTTACCTTGTACCCTAGTAGAGTATGATAGGTCATCAATCTTGCTAAAGTTATTAAAAAATTCCACACATATGTCTGTGTTAATGGGATTTTTACAATAAACTAGTTTCTCTAATCCATAGTGTGATGACCTCCATACTTAGTGTGCATGCATTACTAAAGTATGATATACTAATGTATCTAGTGGGCATAGGAAGGTATGTAATGCTCTCAAATCTAATCCTATGTCCCTCAGTAGGGAACCTAATATCCATGCATGGAGTTTGTGACTCAACCTCAACAACTCTTCTTTTACCCCTAATTAAATTACAAATATTAAATATTTATTAAAGATAATTGAAATTTGAGTTTAAAAACTATTACCTTGGCATTTTGAATGATGTTAAAAGAAGATGACGACCTAAGCACTTCGGAGGATTGGAATTAGGGTTTTTTCGGTGGAATTTCGACTGTTTTGAATGGGTTTGGCGTGCTTCGACATTGTTCTTATAGACTGGATTCAGTCGACTGAACACATTCCAGTCGCCTGAATTTGAGTCGACTGAAGATGTTTCAATCGCCTGTTACAATTATTACCATTTACTTTGCTGCCTTAACTTTTATCTACTGGGTCATTTTAGTCGACTGAAGTTGTGTTTTACCTTCACGATGCTCAAAGGTAATTGATTTTGATTCAGTCAACTCTTATTGAGTCGACTGAACATAATTTAGTTGACTGAGTTCCTTCAAATCTTAAGGTTTAATTATCCTTATTTGATTAAGTTAATTATTTAAATTTTGTAGATTAACTAATTTGGTAATTAAGTATAGTATATAATTTGTTTAGTTTGTTAAGTTTAGTTCAATTAAGGTAAGTTGTTGAAATACATTTAGTTTAAGTGTATTAGGTTTAATTCAGCTTTATTAAAATCTAAATCATCTCATCCAAGCTAGGTTTTCAATACACTTATTCCTACGAGTTTTGTGAGATGAGAATTTCTTTTATCTTAATTAAATTTAATGAGCAATTTCAAAGTGTTTAAACTTGTGTTATATTCAAGCTTGGTTTGAGCTAGTCAAGTAGGTTTTTCTAGTATTGACTTCCAGGTCATGGCGAGGCACATGACCTTCTTGGTTATCGGAGCAACGCCCACTTCCTAGACAAAGTCAATAAAGGAATCAAGTACTTGATTCACTTTAGATTAATCCTTGGTCTAACTAGTTAAAGACTTAGTGAATTAACTTCGGTCAGTTCTACTCGACTTAGTGCACCAAGTCGTGACGAGGCACATGGCCTTCTTGATTATCGGAGCAACGACCGCTTCCTAGACATGCACTTCGAAGAGTTTCCCCAACTTACTATCAGTTCACTTGTCTTAGTACTAGGCTGTTCAAGTTTAAGCTACTTTGTTTCCTATCTAGTCCATTCTATATTAAGCAAGTAAAGTAAACTAAGACATTCAAGTGTTTAACTAAAACATGGAAGGTTAACTAAAGCAAGCAAGTGTTAGACTAAAACAAGGAAAGTTAACTAAAACATTCAAGTGTTTAACTAAACAAGGAAACAAGCAAGGTGTTAGCTCCCCCTAAATGGTAGCTAGTTTGACTTTTGTTCACTAAGTGAACTTGACACTTGGGAACCCAAAATTGATTTGGTCCAACTTGGTTGACTAAGCTAGACTTAGGAACCCATGCTTGGACTCGATTCTTAGCATTTTGGCTAAGTAATGACATGTAAGATTTATAGGTGGACTTAGCCTTATACCTGAGTCCGAATTTGTTATACACAGCTCGCTGAGATCCAAGCATCATGTTGAGATACTTGGAACCTAAAGTGAACTTTTCCAAAGATCCAGTTAGATCTTCTACTTTTCTTTTTAGAAATGAGTTCTCTTCCTCAAGTTTTATAACTTGAGTTGAGTCTCTATCCTTAAATTGACAAGTCGAAGTCTTCGAGTTGACTTGCTCCTTAAGTACTTGGACTTCCTTAAGCAGTGAGTCGACTTGATTTTCGGACTTAGCTAACTTCCTACCTAAGAATGCAATAATGTTATACAATTTATCTTCTAGGGGAGAAGTTACCTCGTCAGAACCTTTGGAAATGGATGTGGATCCGTGGCTTCTCTCGGACTCAAAATCGGACTCATATTCGGAACTTGACTCGGCTCCGGATCTTGATTCGGCCATAAACGCGATGAAGCTTCTCTTCATCTCTTTCGTGTTCGACTCCTCCGATGACGACTCACCCCATGTAGCCTTAAGAGCCTTCTTCTTCTTTTGCTTTTTTTGGTTTTTCTTCCTTTTTTAAATTTGCACACTCTGATTTGTAATGTCCTTTTCCGTTGCATTCGTAGCAAGTCACTTCTGATCTAGGTCTCAGCTTGTTGTCGGCCACCTTTTTGGTGTCTTTCTTTGTAAACCTCTTCTTTCGGTTGAACATTTTTTTTACCATATTTACAATCTCCTCTTCTCCGTTTGTTTCCGACTCCGACTCATCTTTGGACTCAACCTTCACTTTTCTTTTCCTTTTAGTTGAACCTACCATCAAAGCTATACCATTCTCAATTTGACCCGAGTTAGCTTGTTCGTGTAATTCAAGTTCACAAAATAGTTCATCTAACCTAATTGTGGAGAGATCCCTAGATACCTTATAGGCATCAACAATCGATGTCCATAAGGCATTTCTCGGGAATGCCTTAAGGGTGTACCTAATTAAGTCCCTATTCTGTATTTGGTGTCCTATTAGATGTAATCCATTTAATATATCTTTAATCCTAGTATGTAGTTGACTAGTGTTTTCATTTTCGTTCATTTTACAATTAAATAATTTATTTAAAAGTATGTCTCGTTTGGCTATTTTAGTGTCATTTGTACCCTCATGCAATTCAATTAATTTCTCCCATAATTCTTTAGAATTTTCAAATGGACCTACCCTATTTAGCTCTTCTTTAGTAAGTACACATTGCAAGGTGTTAAGTGCCTTGTAATCGACTTGAGCTCTCTTCCTAATATACGAGGTCTATTTCTCTGGTTCTAATAACTTCCCCGAGTCGTCTACCGGAGCTGTGAACCCTTTCCTAATTGAAAACCAGACCTCTAGGTATGTCTTCAAATAACACTCCATTCGCCTTTTCCAATAGAAAAAGTTTTCTCCGTTAAAGAGAGGAGGGTGAACGGTGTTGTATCCCTCTAAGTGTGACATCATTAATAAAATATTTTCGCCCCCAGGGTAACGACGCGATGGTAAGCTACGAAGACCCCCTCTGCGCAGCCAGGGTTCGATTCCGGCCTGGCACCGCTCGCTGCGAGAATAGCGATGCTCGATGTCCTTTCTGTGCAGCGTGGTCGGCCCATTGGCGTAGCATGGGCTCTAACGTAGCGGGCCGCGCGTCTCCTGATTTACCCTCGTTGACCGGTGGGGACTCTCGTTGAAGGCCTTGGGGCGGGGCCGGTCAGCCATCAGGATTAGTAGGGAAGAGAAATCGTACCTGACACCTGATGTAAATCAAAAAAAAAAAAATTAATAAAATATTTTCTAAGGACAAAAATTAATTTAACTGAAATAAATCTAGTATGCACAAAATCCTAATATGTAGAAAACTATTTTAATTAATTTAAATATGCTGAATATTAATTTAATATGCATAAAATTATTTTAATTAATTTTAAAATACAGAATATTAATTTTTAAAATGTAGAAAATTATTTTAGTAAATTTTAAAATGCTGAATATTAATTTAATATGTAAAAAATTATTTTAATGAATTTTAAAATGCAGAAAATTATTTTAGTAAATTTTAAAATGTAGAAAATTATTTTAGTAAATTTTAAAATTCAAAAAATTATTTTAAAATGCAAAAAATTATTTTAGTAAATTTTAAAATGCTGAATATTAATTTAATATGGAGAAAATTATTTTAATGAATTTTAAAATGTAGAAAATTATTTTAAAATGTAAAAAATTATTTTAAAATAAAAAAAAATTATTTTAGTAAATTTTAAAAATGCTAAATATTATTTTAAAATGATAAAAATTATTCTAATGCAATAAGAATTATTCTAGAGCAATAAAAATCATTTTAAAGCAATAAAAATTATTCTAGAGCAATAAAAATTATTCTAGAGCAATAAAAATTATTCTAAACTAATCTAAAGCTTATTATGGTGGTTTCACCAACTCGGAGCACCCCTTGCTCTAATACCAATTGTAGGATCGAGTAAACCTACAGAGGGGGTAAATCTCAGTATTTTATAAATTTTTACTAAACAGAATATGCAGCAGAAATTAAATAAGTTAGACATAGAAATTTACTTGGTTCACAATCCGAACCAGGTTGCTACTCCAAGGCCTGTAGCTCTCCCGCGAGCTACCTCGAAGGGCAATTCACTAATACCCTCCGATTCAAGAACTCTCGACTTCGGAGAGTTTCACTTTTTTACAAATAATAGAGATGGGTAACACACTACCCACTCTTGAATTTAAGTACAATAGGGAAAAAATAGATAAACAAATACAAGACATATTCCGACACTAAGTAGATGGTAGAAGTACACTTGGAGTGTTGGAAGATCGCCTTGTTGTGAGAGTTTTAGCTTTGGTGGACGAGAATAGATTTCGACAACACTTAGATGTTAAAGTTGATTTCTGGGATCTGGTCGAGCACAAGTTTTATAAATTATTTCCAATCGAATGGAATGCCTTCTAGTAAACTCCACATCAGCCCGTCGATATGAAATTCGTGGTCTTCCAGTCGACTGAATCCTCTTCAGTCGACTCCACATCACTCGGCTTCGCATCGGGAAATTTCCCTCTTCAGTCGACTCAAACTCTTTAGTCAACTCAAGCCCTTTACATTTGTGTTGTATGATCTCCGATCGATCAACAGCTGATCTTGCCAAATAGGTATCCAGTCGACTGGACTTCAGTCGACTAGAATCCATTCAGTCAACTGATTCCTGCAAAATAGTCTTAGCACAAAATATATAACATGAATTATGATAGCAATAGTAATACTGCTCGATCTTGACTACTAAGTCCCACGTGGACTTTTCATCAGATCGACGCCTAGCTTTGTCCCCCTATAGAGGACTCAGTCTCACCTCTTCACTCGAGGTTTACCTGTCGACTATTTGTCGGACTTACCATTCTTGACATCCGATCTGACCCACCAGGGCTTCCACTAGCTGGAATTTTTGCGGATTGTCTTGTCTCCTGACCCAACCAGTCTTCATGCCAAATGTCCGATCCACTTGACTCATCTGGATTTCATGCCTGGTGTCCGGCCCTCTTGATATGTAAAGATTCATGCCTAATATCCGGTCAACTCAACCTACTAAGACTTCCTGTTAAGCCTGCACACTTAACACTTATATTAAATCACACGTGAATCCTAACTCTTAACTGTGGTTCATACATCAAAACTAAGGAGTGATGCTTACTGCATCAATATTATATTTTATTTGTCATGCTTTGATTGTCATATAACATGTCATGACATTATATTTATTTTTATCATATAAAATTTCATGATCATGTTTAGTCTTATCGTTTATGTCATGTGTATTTAGATTTAATCATATGTCATGACATCATGATTATTGGAAATACTTATTTATGTTATCATTTATGCCATGATCATTCATGCATTTAAGGTAATTAAAATTGATTTAAGGACTATGGCATGACTTGAAGTCCCATGTATAAGGGAATCAAGTAGAGTTGCCTAGAAAATGCATGAAGCCCTAATAACCCTACTCCCACATCTCACAATTACATTGACTTTGTGTGTGTTTTATACACCTTAGATACATGTGAGATGTTAGGAAAATGAGTTAAGATCAAGGTGCATAGATGTTGCATCTAGATGAACTTAAACTTATCTCAATCATAAAGGTGGATCATGGGGAAAGCTAATGTGCAAGTAATGTGCATTGAGTCCATTGATCATAATCCAATATAAGTTTTCAAAAACATTTTAAAATTATTTTAGAAAACCTTGGTGAAGTCTATCTTTTGATAGGAATTATCATTGAGAGAGTTGATACAAAGTAGGGCTAAAACATTAAACTTTTCAATGGTTTTGAACTTTGTGTCAAACTCACTATTAATTGGGTAATTTAATTTTCAAATATTTGTCACCCATTATATTTTTCTTAAGTATTATACGTATGAATTTTCAAGATTTTTCAAAATACGTATATTTACTTATGTATTTTTAAATTTTGATTTCTAATTATTGAAATTCTGCATTTGTAGAAATCAGTCGACTGCGTCAATGGTAGTCGACTGCTGACTGTCATAGTCATCTGCTAGGCCTGATTTTGGGTAAATAAGGTTTGTTTAGCCTGATTTGAGCTATGTTAGGCTAACCTAACTGCTCCTAATCCTAGGATATGCTTTGGAAAGCATTGGAAAGGATGAAAATCCATTGGATTTGGGTTAAGAGAGTTGTTTGGGTGTGTTTAAATTTTAATGTGTGTGTGAAAGTTCAAGGTTGAACATTTAACCTTAATTTTGATGGTTTAGTTTTCCTATAGGCTTAGGGACTCTCCAAGGACATTGTTGGTCAATGGTCAAGGGGGAACAAGCCTTTAGGGGGAGGTTATCCATCATGAGATGATGGATGTGTTCTTCCTCATGAGGGGGAGAATTAGAAAATGGGAGAATGTGTGATGCCCAATTTGGAAATTGAGAGAGTTTGAGGATAGCCTCCCTTTAGTGATATGGGAGTTATCACTAGGATGAGTGAAGGCATCCTAGGTGTTTTTGGACCAAGAGGGAGATTGTAAGGTCTCTTTTGGATATGAGACATTGACCTCCTTAGGGAGAACCTTTTTGATGTATGTCAAAAAGAAGGAGAATTAACGGGAGAATTGAAGAATAAATTTTGAAATTACCAATTTGGGAGAATTGGTAAGGAGATTTGAGTTAGGTGGCCTAACTCAAAGGAGTTTGTGGTTTTTGTCAAACATCAAAAAGGGAGAGATTATTGGTGCAATCGGGCCAGGTCACGATTGACCAGACTCGAGTTTGACTCGAGAGGTATTTTAATGTTCGACAAAATATATAACAATGTGATTGTCATGGGAAAGTCCAAGTCTTGAGTACTTGGCATGGAAATTCCAAGTGAGACACTTGGCAATGAGAAAGTCCAAGTCATGGGTACTTGGCATGGAAAGTCCAAGCATGGGTCTTGGCAAGGGAAAGTCCAAGCTTGAGTCTTGACAATTGGAAAGTCCAACATGGGTTGGCATGGAAAGTCCAAGCTGTTGGTGTAATCGGCCTAGGTCACGATTGACCGGACTCAAGTTTGATTCGAATTGTATTTTGATATTAGACAAAACGTATGACATGGGATTATCATGGGAAGTCCAACATAGGTTGGCCACGTAAATCCAAGTGTGTAGCCTTAGTTGTGAAAAGTCCAAGCATGGGGCTTGGTGTTGGGAAAGTCCAACATGGGTTGGCCACGTAAGTCCAAGTGTGTAGCCTTGGCGGTGAAAGTCCAAGCATGGGGCTTGGCATGGAAAATCCAAGCATGAGGCTTGGTATGGGAAGTCTTGAGGACTTGGCAAGTTCACTAGTCTCGTAGGCTTGGGGTCCTTGAGTGGGTGAAGGATGACATTGTGAAGTCGTGCATTTGGTGCATCCGAGGGATCACCGGACGGGGAGTGAATGGAGTGAGGCCCAAGGGAAGCAGACTTCGAGGGCAAGAGACATGAAGGATGACATTGTGAAGCCATGCGCTTGGTGCATCCGAGGGACGTAGGCCGAGGGAAGAGAGCTTCGGTGGGGAACTCCATGAGAGGATGAGGTGGACTTGGTCAAGTGGCTAAGACTGAGTGTTGGATGCTCAAACATGGTGTTTGAGGTTTTACTTGATGGTCGGATGCTCAAACAACTTGGTGTTTGAGGTTTACCCGATATCAGTCGACTAATATAGGTACTAGTCGACTGCTCCAAGTCGAATGAGTTCGACTGGTGTTCGACTGACCTGGTTCTGGCCGAACAGTAGACTGCCAAGGGATGATAGTCGACTGCCAAAACCATCAGTTGACTGCCGAGGGAGGGCAGTCAACTGATCAGGGTGAATTCAGGCATAGAATGGTTTCCAGTCGAGTGATCGCATCGAGCACTTGACTGATGGGTTCATCAGTCGACTGATGGGCATGATCAGTCGATTGATGATGGATCCATTGGAACTTATCCAACATGGATCGAGTTGTTGTGAGACAACGGCTACAGGACCAGTCGACTAATGGTCATGATCAATCGACTGATTGGCGCAAAATCATCTCGATGCATGTTATAAATGGAGCTCGAGATGGAAGATTTTACAAGAGTTTTTGGGGAGATTTTAGAGGGGAATTGCTGCTGCATTCCAATCCTTCAAGAGAAAACCAAAGCAAGCAACAAGAAAAGGATTCAAAGCAAGTGTTGAAAGTGTTCTTTACGTGTATTTCATTTTTGTCTTTGCATTTGCTTGTATTTATTGTATTACTTATTGTAATTTCTTGTAGAGGTTTCTCCACCTCCGACTTGTGGTCAAGAAGGAGTTTTGTTAGTGTCGTGCGCATAACACGAGCTCGTTGAGCTCACCCCATGGAGTAGGAACCCTAAGGTTCTGAACCACGTATATTGCTGCATATTGTGTGTGTGTCTTGTATTCATATTACTATTATTTCCGCTGCGTATTAACGAATATTATAGACAAGCACACGACGAATGAACGAATTCCATCATCTACACGAATTGGCTATTCACCCCCCTCTAGCCAGCCACCGATCCTCCAATAAGTGGTATCAGAGTGAGGAGTTTGTCGCAGACTAATGCCAACACAAGCACGACAAGATGGCCGGCTCCAATATCCGTCCACCGAAATTTGGAGATTTTTCTTGGTGGAAGAAACGGATGGAGGTATACTTCGAAATCGATTTTGATATCATGCTAATCATGGAAAGAGGTTTTGAAGTACCTAGGGACGAAGAGGGAAAGTCGATGGAAAAATCAAGATGGATACAAGAGAAACATCAAGAATTCAAGACAATGGTTAAGGTAACAAAAATGTTATTAGATTTAATACCTAACCATATCTTGTGCAAGATAGGTGAATAATGGGATGCCAAAGATCTATGGGAAAAATTAGTCAAATTCCATGAACATCTTGAACCGGCTCAATCGGAGAAGGAGGCCGAGGAAGAATGTCCATCAACATCCGGATCCGAGGATGTTGAAGAATCGTCATCAACATTCGAAGATGTGGATGACTTGGAGGAAACCTCCACCTCTAGCATTGAGGGAGAGGAGAGGGTTTCCATTCCGAAGCAAGAACGAGAAGAAGCATCTACATCCGGGAGAAGTGAAGATCAAGAGGCTTCCACCTCCCTAGGTAACTCATGCATTGTACTTAAAAATAAAAAACACATCATATGCTTTGAGTGTAGGCAAATCGGGCATTACAAGAGCAAATACCCAAAATTGGCTAAGAAGAAGGTACCATCACCAAAAGTCAAAGGATGTCGGAGTCCTCGTCAAAAGTCAAAGCATGTGCTTCAAATGCAACCAAAGAGGACATTACTGAAGCCAATGCCATAGGGGGAGGAAGAAGGGGCAAAAAGGGGCATCTCATGTAGGGGGAGCTTCTAAAGCTAACCCTGAGGTAAATTTAATCAATGCACCTTCAATTTCTAGAGTTAAGAAGCATGATAGTAATATTGCTATTGTTCATCATGAAAAGCATACTAGTAGGAATAGATACTTTTGTTTAGGTGCTATGCATGTAAATTTACCTAAGGACAAACCTAGGACCAATAACACTAGACCTATCTTGCCTAGGGAGAGCATAAGGAGAATAGAAGAAAATTTGGGCATTAACCCCAAGAAATCTAGGCACATGCCTAAGAAGAGTCATTCCCAAATGATAAATGAAAAATTAAAATTGGAAAGGTTAGAATTAGAAAACCAAGCCTTGAGGTCAAGGCTTGAGAAACTTGAAAAGACCCTCAAAATTATGACAAATTCAATTATAGGGTCAAAGAAACCAAATTTAGGACCTAGGAGACAAGAACCATTCAAGGGCAAGAAAGGTTTGGGTCACAAACCTATGTCCTACCACAATGTTCCATTTAATTATGCAACAATTTATAGGTCCAGGAAAACCAAGGTTAATAGGGAAGTTATCCCTAAGATTAGCCATGGTGTTTGTTTAGTGGCTAAGGATTCAAGAAAAACTAAAGTAGCCACTAAGAAGGTCAAAGGGGGAGTTACCTCTAGAATTGACCTAGGAAAGACCCAATTGACTAAGGCTTCAAAGCCAAAAAGGGTCATTAGGAAGGTATCTAGGGAAGTTATCCCTAGTGAATACCTTGTTAACCCAAGGAGCTCCAATATGCATTGGATTCCTAGGAGTGTGATCGATTCACGCTAGATGGGTTAGGGTGTGTTAACCCTAAGTGGATGGGTAGTTAACTTAACCATGGTGAGTTGAGACTTTAGGATGTGCCAATGTGGTTTGAGAAGATGAAAATTGATTAAATTGTCACAATTAGATCTTAGAAATCATGGTGTGCCATTTTGGGTTTTTGGCACACTAGGGGGATAGTTAGCATTAAGGCAAAATGGATTTAATCTTAGAAATGAAAATTTGGGCTTAACACTTAGGTATCTTATACCTTAGTACTTTATACTTGCCATGCTTTTTTTGTCTTTCCATGTCATGACATCATATTTATTTTTATCATATAAAATGTCATGATAATACTTAGGGTTAGCTAAATGTCATGTTTGCTTAAGTATGTATCACATGCCATGACATCATGATTTTGGCACATGCTTTTATTCATGTTATCATTATGCCAAAATCTTCATTCATGCATAAATAAAATAGAGTTAAGGACAATGACATGATTTGAAGTCCCATGCATAAGTGAATCAAATAGTGTTGCCTAGAAAAATGCATGAGACCCTAAATGAACAAAGCCCATATCTCACTAGAATACTTGACTTGTATGTGTTTCACACATTTAGATACAAGTGAGATGCTTAGGAAAATGGAGTTAGAGGTTTTAAAATCATTTCAAAATCATTTTGAAAAATCTTGGTGAAGTCTATCATTTGATAGCAATCACTGTTGAATGAGGTGATAAAAAGAGGGCTCAAATATTGAAGCTTTTCTCAACTTTTGAACTTTGCATCAATCTCACTATTTTGTGGGTAAAATAAATTTCAAATATTTTTCACCCGTATTGATTGTTATAAGTATTATGCATATGAATTTTTATGATTTTCACCGTATGTATAATTACTTATGAATTCTTGAAAACTATTTCTAATAACTGAAATTTTGATTTTCAGTTATCAGTCGATTACAGCATAATGGCAATCAACTGATTCATGTGGGAGTCGATTGATGATTGTTGTAGTCGATTGACAGGCTGATTTTGGGTAAACAATGGTCGTTAGGCTCATGTTCAGCTATGTTTTGGTTTCCTAACTACTCTTAACCCTAGGACATGCTTTGAAGAGTATTAGAAAGGGTGGAAATCTATTGGATATGGATTAGGAGAAGTGTTTACAGTGAGTATAAATTTTAAGGTGTATGGAAGTTCAATGTTGAACTTGTGCCTTAATTTTGATTGTTTAAGTGTTCTTATTAGCTTAGGAACTCTCCAAGGACATTGTTGGTGCAATGGTCAAGGGGGAGCAAGCCTTTAGGGGGAGGTATCCATCATGGGAAGATGGATGTGTATTTTTCCTCATGGGAGGAAAATTAGGAGATTGCCTCTCTTAAGTGATATGGGACTTATCACTAGAAAGATTGAAGACATGTGTTTTCCTCCAAAGGAGAGATTGTAAGATCTCATTGGGATATGAGACATTCATACCCTTGAGGAGGACCTTTTTGATGTATGTCAAAAAGGGGGAAAAGTTACCAATTGGGGTTAGTTGGAATTCTCATTGGGATGTGAGAATTGCCAATTGGGGATAATTGGTAGACTTGAGTTTGAGGTTTTGTCAAACATAAAAAAGAGAGAGATTGTTGGTGTAATCGGCCCAGATCATGATTGACCGGACTCGAGTTTGACTCGAACTATATTTTGATGTTAGACAAAACGTATGACATGGGATTGTCATGGGAAGTCCAACATGGGTTGGCCATGTAAATCCAAGTGTGTAGCCTTGGTTGTGAAAAGTCCAAGCATGGGGCTTGGTGTTGGGAAAGTCCAACATGGGTTGACCACATAAGTCCAAGTGTGTAGCCTTGACATGGAAAATTCAAGCATGAGGCTTGGTGTAGGAAGTCTTCATGACTTGACAAGTTCACTAGTCATGTAGGCTTGGGGTCCTTGAGTTGGTGAAGGATGGAATTATGAAGCCGTGCGCTTGGTGCATCTGAGGGACCGCCGGACGGGGAGCGAATGGAGTGAGGCCCAAGGGAAGTATACTTCGAGGGAAAGATACGCGAAGGATGACATTGCGAAGTCGTGCGCTTGGTGCATTTGAGGGATGCAGGCCGAGGGAATAGAGCTTTGGTGGGAAACTCCATGAGAGGATGAGGTGGACTTGGCCAAGTGGATTAGACTGAGTGTCAGATGCTCAAACATGGTGTTTGAGGTTTTACCTGACGGTCGGATGCTCAAACAACTTGGTGTTTGAGGTTTACCCGACATCAGTCGACTGGTATAGGTACCAGTCGACTTCTCCAAGTTGAATGAGTTCGACTAGTGTTCGACTGGCCTGGTTCTAGCTGAACAGTCGACTGCCGACACCATCAGTCGACTGTCGAGGGAGGACAATCGACTGATCAGGGTGAATTCGAGCACATAATGGTTTCCAGTCGAGTGATCGCGTTGAGCACTCGACTGATGGGTTCATCAATCAACTGATGGGCATGATCAGTCGACTGATGATGGATCCGTTGGAACTTGTCCAGCATAGATCGAGTCATTGTGAGACAACGACTACAGGACCAATCTACTGATGGTCATGATCATTCGATTGATTGGCACAAAATCAGCTCGATGCAGGTTATAAATGAAGCTCGAGATGGAGGATTTTGCAAGAGTTTTTGGAGAGATTTTGGAGGGGAATTGCTGCTGCATTCTAGTCCTTCAAGAGAAAACCAAAGCAAGCAACAAGCAAAGGATTCAAAGCAAGCATTATAAAATGTTCTTTACGTGTATTTCATTTTTGTCTTTATATTTGCTTGTACTTATTGTATTACTTGTACGAGGTTTCTTCACCTCCGACTTGTGGTCAAGAAGAAGTTTTGTTAGTGTCGTGTGCATAACACAAGCTCGTTGAGCTCACCCCGTGGAGTAGGAACCCTAAGGTTCCGAACCATATATATTGCTGCGTATTGTGTGTGTGTCTTGTATTCATATTACAATTATTTCTGCTGTGTATTAACAAATATTGTAGACAAGCACGCGACGAACGAATGAATTCCATCATCTACACGAATTGGGCTATTCACCCTCCTCTAGCCAGCCACCAATTCTCTAACACAAGCATGAGTCTTGGCAAGGGAAAGTCCAAGCTTGAGTTTTGGCAAATGGAAAGTCCAACATGTGTTGGATCGAGAAAGCGTCATTAGAGGGGGGGGGGTGAATAGCGAGTGTAAAACTTTTCGTATTTTTGTTTGTTCGATTAAAAATAAAGAGATGCACAGCGGAAAAACAAATAAGATAAATTTATTTTTACTTGGTTCACAACTCTGCGGTTGCTACTCCAAGGTGTTGGGGATCTTTGGAAGGCTAGAGGGGGTGAATAGCCTCTTTTCGTTTCTACAAAAAGGTTAGCGGAAGCAAAATAAATACTAAATGAAATTAAGAAGCTAAAAACACAATCGCTAACAAGAAGGCTTTTACATTGTTCGGAGATTAAGCTCCTACTCCACGGTGATCCTTGAGGTGGATCAATCCAATCAAATCTCCACTAGAAAGCTTTCTTTACAAACAAACTCCTCTTCTTACAATTGATGAAGATGAAGATTAGAGAAGAGGAGGATTTAAAAGACTTAGAAAGCTTAAGAAAATTTGGGGAGCTTGAGAGTATGGTTGGAATGTAAGCACTAGCCTCATCAAGCACCTCATGACCTCCTTTTATAGAGAAGAGGTTGATTTTCCCGTTGAGTCTCGATCAGTCGACTGATGGTCTCTATCAGTCGACTGATGTTGTAGCCGATGCAATCCAATGGCTTCTGACAAGTCGGATTCGCAGTCGTCACTACCCAATGGGAAGCTGATCAGTCGACTGATCATACCATCAGTCGACTGATTGAGTAACCAGTCGAGTGCTCCAAACGATCACTCGACTAGAGAACCTTTTGTGCCATCGTCCACTTATACCAGTCGACTACTGGGGTATAGCAGTTGATTGATGGTGGACCAATCTGTTGGGTTTTTTCGAGCCGCAAAAACCGCTTTTTGTGTTGCGGAAACCTCGGAATCCCCGACCACGGATCCGTGCGAAGATATATTAAAATAAAACATGTATGTGCTTACTAAAAACCCTAGATCTACCTTAGATCTAAGAGGTTAGATCATTACCCTCGTAGCGACGCCCTTCGCTTATCCCGCTCGTCCAAAAGTTCGCCGGAACTCGAGAGTGTCAAGTGCACACTCCTTTATTGGTATCCACACAAGCAATAGGTGGAGAAAGAGACAAACTTGAGTGTGCTAGCACTCCTAGAAGATCTCGGCAAGATGAGGAAGGAGAGGGAGAGCTTGAGAGGAAGAGCACCAAGGAAGAAGATGATGGAATGAGTAACTCACAAAAATGAATTCATCATCATAACCCCTAAAGTGGTCATCCACTTCATGGAAGGGGGGTTACATGCATGCATGTAACTCCCATGACCCTTGGTCTCCCTTATGATGTGGCACCAATTGACCAAGTCAATGATGATTTGGAGCATCATCATTGGCCGGCCATGCCAAGTCATCATCATGACATGCATTTGGTCAAGTCAAACTTGACCTTTCATCTTCCCTCTCAAGTTAAGTCAAACTTGACCTCTAATCTCCCATGGTTGATCAAATCTAACCACTTGACTCAAGTCAATTTAATTTAATGAATCTCTATTCATTTAATTTAAATTGATTTGATGAATCAAATCAAAATTAGACTCATTCAACACTTAAATCAACTTGAGTCTAACTCAATTAGTCTAATTTGGATTACTCTTAATCCAATTTGGTTCATCCCATGAACCTAATCCTCATGGTTCATCATATGAACCTAATCTCCATCTAATTGCTCTTATGTGTGTGACCCTATAGGTTCTTGTAACGTTGGCAATGTCCCTAAACGGATTTAGGAACATAAGCAATGAGTGATATCTAGCAACACATCATTGCTACCCAAGTTACAAGAATGTTGAGCTCCAACATCACCTTTGTGACTACTAATTGTGACTCTCACAATATGTGACAATGTCCCTCTATCCTTGACATCTAGATTGACCAATCGAGGCATAGACCGTGTCATCCTCGGTACAATCTAAATCTTGATCTCCAAGTAGACTCACTCTAATCAAATGAGCTCAATATCTCATATTAACTCATTTGGGCATGGCCATGCACTTTGTGGTCTCACTCTATCAAGAATATCGATGTCACCCCCGTCATATAGGAGGGATAGATCCCATCTACATCACTCACATCCCTCCGCATAATTTGTTACATACCCAATAATCGCCTTTATAGTCCACCCATTTACGGGTGACGTTTTACGAAGCCAAAGTATGCAACTCCTTATGTAGGGAACCATGGTGACTTCAGGTCTAAGGACTAATAGTCATACTAATAGCCACATGAGAAAGTATATGACACTCATATAACGATCCATGATACTTTCTCATGGCGGGTCATTCAGTATACATTCTGTTGGAGATCGGTTCGGTACGAATGGCCGGCTAGAGGGGGGTGAATAGCCCTCGTTCGTTGGATGTCGTATTTTGCTAGTCTACAAAATGTTAGCGCAAGCGGAAGCAATAAACTAAGACAAGCAAATAGAAATAAAACAAAGACAATACAAACACGGAGATGTAACGTGGTTCACGGCTACGCCGCAAATCCACGGTCCAATTCGTCCACGGTGAATCACTCCGCAATCTATCCACTAGATCTCTCCTTTGCACAAAGCTAGGTGGAGATAACTTCTTTTACACAAAGATCACTCTTCTACAATGGAATGAAGATTGGAGCAAGTAGAAGAGTGGAAAATCATTTAGGGCACTTTGGGAGTAGTTGGGCGTTCAAGCATTAACCCCCCAAAGCCCTATCCCCTTCCTTTTTATAGAGGAAGAGGGTTTCTTCCCGTTGACATAGGATCCGATCGATGGCACCCATCCGACCGTCCCGTAGTCGCTGCCCAATAACATCGGGCTTTCCACGCTTGGATACCATCCATCCAGATCGCATCGATCGGTGATGGCACCCATCACCGATCGATGTCGATCAGTCGAGTCCTCCACGAGGTCGACTCCATTCTGCGTCTGCGTGCGCGTGACATCGGCGACCGTTCGCGATCGGCCGATCGAAGCCATCGATTGACTACCCATGCCGGTGATCGATCAACTTGATTCAGCCACATTAGACCAGTCGATCGAACCATCGACTTAGAGCAGTCGACTGTCATGACATGGCAGTCGACTGGTGTCGGGAAAAACCATCCGACACTTGGCCAAATGGCCAAGTTTCACCTAAGAGCTACTCCTTCCCGGGTTACAATCGCTCACTCTCATCCCTCGGAGTCCCTCGCCTTCGAAGTTCTCTTCGTTCGCGGCCACGTCCCTCGGCAGCATCAGGCGCACGGCTCTGCAATGCTCCTTCGCGTCTCTTGCCTCGAAGTCTACTTCCTCCGGCTTCACTCCAAGCTCCTCGTCCGGCGGTCCCTCGGATGCTCCAAGCGCACGGCTTCCGCAAAGCTATCCTTCACCAACTCAAGGCACGAGTCATGAGATGTGAAACTCGCCATGGCTCCATGTGCGAATTACTAAGTCCTGCACGACTTCAACGCACATATCAAATCCACATATCAAACTAACTTAAACCCTTTGTCATACCATCAAAACCATATTACGGCAAGAGATTGCCCCAACAATCTCCCCCTTTTTGATGTGTGGCAATCCGTTTAAGTTAGGTAAAAGCATTTGATATAAATTCTAAGGTAAAGAAAGCATATAAACATAAACATGATATAGCAACATGCAACTCCTCCTTAATCCATGAAACTCTCTATGTAAATTTCTCCCCCTATCATAAATTTCTCCCCCTATTATAATTAACTTAAACATAATATTTTCTCCCCCTTTGACACCATCAAAAAGATTATCACTAAGTTAAAAACACATGGCATCAAGTCTAATAGAAAGAAAATACCACAAGTTGATTAAAAATCGGAATTCAGCCTTTGCTGGTCTGATATTCAGGCCATCATCGATCGGTTCGGATACGGTCGGGCACGTGAATTTGGATTTTGATTTTCCGAATTCAGAAAATTCCAGAAAATTCAAAAAATTATGAAATATGGGGAACACATTTCTTTTAAGTATATCTATCAGTGAAAAATATGTTTTCATGAAAAATCATTATATTTCCACGTATTTGCAAAAAATCCAAAAGCTTTAAAAACTACTAGGTTTTTGATCATAAGAGTATCCATTTTAACACCTAGTCTTGCATCCAATTGTTTCAAAACATGAATACATATATTTTAAAGTAAGAAATTGTTTTGAAAACATATGAAATATCTAACCATGATCTTTGGGCAATATGTCTATGAATTAAACATAAGCCTTCCCCATGATTGGTCTATTATTGCTATTTTGATACTTTAAATGACCATCTAAATGCCATAGGCATTAGTGGACATTTGTATCATCCTAACATCTCACTCATGCTAAGTTTTCAATCAAGGTAGCCTATGGTGAGTGTGAGATGCATCCTAGGGGGTATTTGTATATACTTAACCAATATGTTCATGCAATTCTATCATGGTTAAGTATCAACCTAACATCCTACATGATCATAATGACATATATGAATGAATTTCACATTATGATCATGAAATACATGTTTTCATCAAATTATTATCATGCATTAGGTATTTCATTATGATAAGCATGATTTAAACCCATTTCTCATGATAATGTGCCAAATATCAAAATCATAAATCATGATTGCAAACATATGTATCAATTACATCAATCATCATGATTTAAGCATTATTATCTATTTATGGGCACGTTATCATCACCCAACACTATCTAAAAAATGTTGTCCCGTCATCCTAAGTCAACCAAAATATGATATAGGTTAGGTCCATGTGGTTGACTACCCTAGGGTTATTCTAACCCTTAAGGATGGATTTTGGAACCCAAAATAAGTTCTTTCCTATTGGGTTCACTAGATATTCCTTGGGGATCCATTTTCTAGCAATTACTTTCTTTTTATCTTGTCCCCTAGCTATTAGGCATTTGTAGGCCTTTTCATTTTTCTTTTCCTTATATCCTAGGCATTTTTTGTTAAAACTTGCCCTTTGGCTCCCTATGATCATATTTAATGTGTTGGAGCCAATTGTGAATTTTTCTAGGGCTTTGGTTAAATAATCTACCTTTTCCCTTAATGCCCTATTTTCCTCTATGCATGCATCATTAACATCCAAAGGCATATAGTCATATGAGCATGCATCATCATGGCAAGAAGAAACATTATCATTTAAGCATGCTTTTTCTAGTTTTTGTTCTAATTCCTTAATTTGATTAAGCATGCTTTTATTTTTATTTTTCATTCCAAATAAGTCCTTAGTTAAACTAGAAATTATGGAAACTATTTTCTTAGGAGAGGCTTTCGTTACCATAGTTTTCATATCCTCTTCTTCTTCTTCGGATGAGGAGGATGTAGAAGCTCCCCCTTCATTTGAGCTCTCCCCACTTGAGCTTGATTCTTCATTTTCGGTGGAGGATGAGCAATCCGAGTCATGAAGAGCCATTAGTGCTAGGTTGGAGTAGACATGCTCTTCTTCTTCGGATGAGGATGAAGAGGCAAGGTCATCCCATGTCTTGACTTTGAGCGCCATGGCCTTCCCTTTTCCTTTTGCCTTCTTCTCCTCTTCCTTATTTTTACTTCCCTTCTTCTTCTTCTTTTCTTCTTTCTTCTTTCTTTCTTCCTTTCTCTTGTTTAGGAGGGGACAATTATCCCTTATATGTCCCTCTCCTTGGCAATTATAACATATGACCTTCCCCTTTGGTCTTCTATTCCTGTCATGAGATTTATCAAATCTAAAATTCTTAAATGCACGCCTTACCTTCCTTACCATGTAGGCTTCTTCCGTGCTATCCATGGAGGAGGTAGAGGCTTCATCGGATGAGGAGGAGGGGACTTCCATCTTCTTCTTCCCCTTGTTTGCCATCAAGGCTACTCCTCTTGAGGGTTGGATTCTAGGCTCTTCTTGTATTCCTTCTAGCCTAGTTTCATGAAGCTCCATTGTTGAGAAGAATTCCTCCAAGGTACTTACTTCCAAGTTCTTGGAGATGTAAAATGAGTCCACCATGGAGCTCCATTTTGAGGACCGGGGAAATGCATCTATGGCTTTCATTACCATATCCCGGTTTGATAGCTTCTCACCTACACTCGTTAAACCAGTTAGAATTTCCTTAAATCTAGAGTGTAGGGATTTTACCTTCTCTCCCTTTTCAAGTTTGATATTGGACAATTGGGAGCGAAGAACGTCTCTCCTTGCTAGCTTTGCCTCGGATGTGCCTTCATGGATTTCTATTAGTTTCTCCCACATTTCCTTGGCGCTAGCACACTCTCCTATCCTATTGACTTCTTGTTGAGGGAGGACATTGTATAGGTGGTGCTTGGCCTTTGAATTTGCCAAGTATTCTTCTCTTTGCCTCTTGCTCCACCTAGATTTCTCCAATGGCTCCCCATTTTCGTTCCTAGGCAACTCGAAACCGTTTTCCATTATTAATAGAATTTCAAAGTCGGTTTCGAAGAATACCTCCATTCGCTTCTTTCACCAAGAGAATTCGCCGTCGAACTTCGGTGGATGGATGTTTGAGCCGGCCATTTTGAAAATTGCTTGTTGTGGCGGTTAGTCCTCGACAAGCTTTCCTTGGCTCTGATACCACTTGTTGGAGATCGGTTCGGTACGAATGGCCGGCTAGAGGGGGGTGAATAGCCCTCGTTCGTTGGATGTTGTATTTTGCTCGTCTACAAAACGTTAGCGCAAGCGGAAGCAATAAACTAAGACAAACAAATAGAAATAAAACAAAGACAATACAAACACGGAGATGTAACGTGGTTCACGGCTACGCCGCTAATCCACGGTCCGATTCGTCCACGGTGAATCACTCCGCAATCTATCCACTAGATCTCTCCTTTGCACAAAGCTAGGTGGAGGTAACCTCTTTTACACAAAGATCACTCTTCTACAATGGAATGAAGATTGGAGCAAGTAGAAGAGTGGAAAATCGTTTAGGGCACTTTGGGAGTAGTTGGGCGTTCAAGCATTAACCCCCCAAAGCCCTATCCCCTTCCTTTTTATAGAGGAAGAGGGTTTCTTCCCGTTGACATAGGATCAGTCGAATGATGGCACCCATCAGTCGACTGGTCCCATAGCCGTTGCCCAATAACGACCGCTTTCCACGTTGGATACCATCCAGCAGATTGCATCACGATCGATGGCACCCATCGGCCGATCGATCGATGTCGGTCGAGTCCTCCACGAGGTCGACTCCATTCTGTGCCGTGCGGTGCGACATCGATCGATTGCTCTTGGCGCCGATCGATCAAGCCATCGATCGACTACCCATGCCCAGATCCGATCAACTTGATTCACCACATTAGACCGTCGATCGACCCATCGACTCGGAAGCGATCGGCCGCCATGACATGGCGGTCGGGTCGAAACCATCCGACACTTGGCCAAATGGCCAAGTTTCACCTAAGATCTACCCCTTCCCGGGTTACAATCGCTCACTCTCATCCCTCGGAGTCCCTCGCCTTCGAAGTTCTCTTCGTTCGCGGCCACGTCCCTCGGCAGCATCAGGCGCACGACTCTGCAATGCTCCTTCGCGTCTCTTGCCTCGAAGTCTACTTCCTCC
This sequence comes from Wurfbainia villosa, assembly GCA_025175895.1. NCBI lineage: Eukaryota > Viridiplantae > Streptophyta > Magnoliopsida > Zingiberales > Zingiberaceae > Wurfbainia > Wurfbainia villosa. Next base: position 43,687,804 of record CM046006.1, read on the forward strand.
GGCTTCACTCCAAGCTCCTCGTCCGGCGGTCCCTCGGATGCTCCAAGCGCACGGCTTCTGCAAAGCTATCCTTCACCGACTCAAGGCACGAGTCATGAGATGTGAAACTCGCCATGGCTCCATGTGCGAATTACTAAGTCCTGCATGACTTCAACGAACATATCAAATCCACATATCAAACTAACTTAAACCCTTTGCCATACCATCAAAACCATATTACGGCAAGAGATTGCCCCAACACATTCTCCAATGTATACCCATGTGTCAACTTGATATCTCATATCCATGACTTGTGAGATCAAGTCTTCGTGTTGACCTACATGCTAGTCTCTACACATTAACATTGTCCCTGAATGTTAATACTCGACTAGGAATGATTAAGAGTAGTGTTCTCTATATCATCTCATTATCGATTCAACCAATCGATTGATATAGAAAAGAACCTACTACTCAAGGACATTATTATATTTAGTTATTTTGCACCAATACAAGTAAATATAATAACCATGCCTTTATAAATAGGAATATGATACAATAAAGTCCATACAACAATCATCACATGATTGACTCTAGGGCTTTCACTAACAATCTCCCACTAGCACTAGTGCCAATCACCGTAGTATCTAATACCCAATGACCTAGTGTGACCATCATGTTTTTTCTGTGCCAAAGCCTTGGTCAAGGGATCTGCGATGTTAGCCTCTGTGGGTACTCTGCAAATCTTCACATCTCCTCTATCGACAATCTCTCGAATGAGATGGAAGCACCGATATATTCGGCCTCTGTTGTAGAATCAATAACTGTGTCCTGCTTGGAACTCTTCCAGCTCACAACGCCACTATTCAAGAAAAACATGAACCCTAACTGCGATCTATAATTATCCTGGACAGTTTGGAAGCTGGCATCGCTGTAACCCTTTACAGCTAGCTCCTCATCGCCTCCAAATATCAAGAAATATTCTTTAGTCCTTCTCAAGTACTTAAGAATATTCTTGACTGCTATCCAGTGACGCTCACCTGGATCTGACTGGTATCTACTCGTCATGCTCAAAGCATACGAGACATCAGGATGAGTACATAGCATGGCGTACATGATGGATCCTATAGCAGATGCGTAAGGGATCTTATCCATGTGGTCTCTCTCCTCTCTAGAAGAGGGACTTTGAGTCTTCGAAAGACTCACACCATGTGACATCGGCAGAAGTCCTTTCTTGGAATTCTGCATGGCAAACCGAAGTAATACCGTGTCAATGTAAGTACTTTGACTTAGGCCAAGCAATCTCTTAGACCTATCTCTATAGATCTTAATGCCTAGAATACAGGCTGCTTCACTTAAGTCCTTTATTGAGAAGCACGTCCCGAGCCAAGTCTTCACAGACTGTAGCGAAGGGATGTCATTCCCAATGAGCAGTATGTCATCCACATACAATACAAGGAAGACAACTGTGTTCCCATTAACCCTCTTGTAGACATAGGGTTCATCTTCATTCTTGATGAAACCAAACTGTTTGATCGCATCATCGAATCGAAGATTCCAGCTCCGAGAAGCTTACTTTAGCCCATAAATGGACCTTTGCAGCTTGCATACCTTCCCAGTATGCTGTGGATCTACAAAACCCTCAGCTTGTGTCATGTACACATCCTCGAGTAAGTTTCCATTCAGAAACACGATTTTGACATCCATCTGCCAGATCTCATAATTGTGGTATGCTGCAATAGCAAGCAAGATCCGAATGGACTTAAACATCGCCACTGGAGTAAAGGTTTCATCATAGTCAATACCATGAATTTGCTTGAAACCTTTAGCCACCAATCGACCCTTATAGGTATGCGTAAGTCCATCCATGTCAGTCTTTCTCCTAAAGACCCACTTACACCCAATGGGTTTGATCCCTTCAGGTGGATCAACCAAAGTCCATACTTGGTTAGTGTACATGGATTCCATCTCAGATCTCATGGCCTCTAGCCATTTCTCAGAATCTGGGCTCATCACAGCTTCCTTATAGGAGGTAGGCTCATTCTCAATGAGCATAACGTCATCATGGTCAGACAAGAGAAATGAGTATCTCTCAGGCTGACGACGTACCCTATCAGACCTGCGAAGAGGTAGGTCTACCTGAACAGGTGGTTGTTCCACAACTCTTTGTGCAACAACCTCATCACCAACAACACTTTGTGGTTCCTGTTCAACCTCCATCAAGGCCTCAGTGCTATGGTCCTTATCTTGAATTTCTTCAAGATCGAAGGTACTCCCACTAGTTTTTCTAGAAACAAAATCCCTTTCTAGAAAAACCCCAGTCTTTGTCACAAACACTTTGTGCTGACTGGGAATGTAGAAGTAATATCCCTTTGTATCCTTGGGATATCCAGCAAAATAGCACCTATCGGATTTGGGTCCCAGTTTGTCTGAGACTTGACGTCGAACGTAAGCCTCACAACCCCAAATCCTCATGAAAGACATCATGGGATTTCTCCCTGTCTATATCGTATATGGTGTCTTTATCACAGCCTTGGATGGTACACGGTTAAGGGTAAAGGATGCTGTGTCTAGAGCATATCCCCAAAAGGATATAGGAAGATCTGTGTGACTCATCATAGATCGTACCATATCTAATAGGGTATGATTTCTCCTTTCTGATACACCATTCCACTGTGGTGTTCCAGGAGGAGTGAGTTGGGATAGAATCTCACACTCAGCTAGATAGTCACAAAACTTATGGCTAAGGTATTCTCCACCTCGATCTGATCGAAGTATCTTAATACTCTTGCCAAGCTGGTTTTGTACTTCATTCTTGAATTCTTTGAACTTTTCAAAGGATTCTGATTTGTGTGTCATGAGATACACATAACCATATCTACTGAAGTCATCAGTAAATGTAATGAAGTACCTGTAACCATCTCTAGCAGCAACATTGAAAGGACCACATACATCACTAAGTATAAGTCCTAACAAATCTGTTGCTCTTTCGCTGTGTCCACTAAAGGGAGTCTTGGTCATCTTGCCTAAAAGGCAAGACTCACATGTCTCATATGATTCAAAATCAAATGAGTCTAGCAGCCCATCCTTATGGAGCTGAGATAAGCGACTCTCATTTATGTGACCTAAGCGACAATGCCAGAGATAGGTTTGGTTCAACTCATTTGACTTGAACCTCTTGGTACTTATGTTATAGATAGGGCTCTCTAAGTCTAGAAAGTAGAGTCCGTTCATTAGAGGTGCACTACAATAGAACATATCATTTAAATAAACTGAACAACATTTGTTCTTTATTATAAATGAAAATCCTTTCTTGTCCAAACAAGAAACTGAAATGATGTTCTTGGTTAAGGCAGACACATAACAACATTCATCTAATTCTAATACAAGCCCAGAGGGCAGAGATAGATCATAAGTTCCTACAGCAACAGCAGCAACCCTTGCTCCATTGCCTACTCGTAGGTCCACCTCACCCTTTGTCAATGCCCTGCTATTTCTCAGCGCCTGCACATTGGTACAAATGTGAGATGCACATCCGGTATCTAATACCCATGATGAAGAAATAGATAGATTGACTTCTATAACATTTATACCTGAAGTAGAAGTCTCACTTCTTTTTCTTCTTAAGATCTTCCGGGTAAGCTTTGCGATTCACCCTTCATGTCCATCTTCCTTACGGTAGCAAGCCCTTCCTCGGCTACCCTCCTTTGGGTTTAAGTTCTTTCCTTGCCCTTGGCTTGGGACTTTCCTTACCTTGCTTGCCTTTCTTCTTCTGCACCATCAAAATGGTGTCATATTTTCCCTTCTCAAGGTTAAGCTCAGCAGTACTCAACATGCTGAGCATTTCAGGCAATGACTTATCAATTTCATTCATGTTATAATTCATGAAAAATCGATTGAAGGCTTGTGGAAAAGATTGCAAGATCAGGTCAGTGGCCAGCTCTTGGCCAAGTGGGAATCCCAGCCTTTGTAGGTTCTCTACGTACCCAATCATCTTGAGTACATATGTACCTACGGGAGTCCCTTCTTGCATTTTGGACCCAAATAATGCCTTAGAGACTTCATATCTCTCATGCCTAGCTTGTCCTTGATATAGTTGACGAAGATGTCCAACCATATCATAAGCATTCATGAACTCGTGTTGCTTCTGAAGCTCAGAGTTCATGGTCGCGAGCATAAGACATGACACATCTAATGCATCATCTTGATGCTTCTTGTAAGCATCTTTGTCAGCTCGCGAGGCAGTGGCAGGAGGTGCCTCCGGAATGGGCTGCTCCAGGACGTACAACTTCCTTTCTTGGGTGAGAACAATTCTCAGGTTCCTGTACCAGTCCAGGAAATTTGCTCCATTGAGTTTGTCCTTCTCAAGGATAGAACACAGAGAGAGAGTGTTCATGTTTGTCGACATAGTTATCTACAACATACAATGCAGAGAATTAATATCATATTCCTTTTATCATTTAATTAGGCATTTAATCAAATGATGCTCCCACTAAATTATAGGAATTTTGTAGAATCGAGTTATTGATGTGGTCAAACCACATTACTAGATTCATACAAACTAGCTATAATTCTTGTGGGACAAGATCCATATCATACTAAGCCTTGAGTTAGCTTTGGCTAAATCGCCCAAGACTTAGTACGATCGGTGGGTAACACATTACCAATTACATCTCTATGCAACTCTTGTTTATAGGATCAAGACCCACATTTACAAAAGACCTTGAGTTAGCTTTGGCTAAATCGCCCAAGATTTAGTGTAAATGCGATCTTAACCTATCTTTCCAACGATTGGAATATGCCTATAGTTCTACTCGATCCAATTGAGTTTAACTAGTTTTGCTCAATCTAATTGAGCTTACTCTAACCCAAGCGTGATAGGCGGGACCAAGATTGTCCCTCCGCACCCTACCAAGATAATATGCGTTGCTCTGCTTTGGCAGATTCAACAACAACAAATGATCGAGGTAGTGATGGGTATCAAGGCTCGATAGGCATTTTCGAGTTGATTCGATTATGATCTAATCTAATCGTAATGTGTATCTTATACGCATTTAGGCCTTTATTATCCTATATTAGCATGCATCACATACATACATTCATTATTCTAGCATGCATCATATACATACAAGCATTATTCTACTAGCATGCATCACATACATACAAGCAAAATCAATTAAATATATATATATATATATATATATATATATATATATATATATATATATATATATATATATATATATATATATATATATATATCAACATATATATATATATATAATTAAATGTGATATAGTCATGGCCCTACTACGATCTTCTCAAGCCAATGAGAAGATCGGACGGTCAACCTAAGGCTAGCGGCTTCTCCAAGCGCTTCCTTTGACCGCCATGTGTCGTCGTCACCCTTCTCGTAATATCGTCTTCGAGTGGACTTTCCACCACTCCATTTTGTACATTACAAATATAAAACTCGAGTTACATTCGAGTCTAAAACTATTTACAACTAGAATATCAAAAGAAGAGGTACGACGCGCAGGTCGCATACACTATACAACACGCACAACCACAAAACGGCACGCAGGCCGTATTATGAATTACAACACACATAATCCAATCAAATTGGGGTCATTGGGCCATGACAATCACATAATTATACATAATTCTAAATTATGTATTTTTACAGAAATTTCTATAATTTTTCCTAATTATTTTCAAATTAATGAGTCACCTCTCCGTAACGGTCCCGCTAAGCGGTTTCCGGGCACGATCGCGGGACAAAGCCCCTTTCGGGGATAGGGGCAGCGCCCATACTCACAAAATTAACTTTGTGAGTGTTCCTACTACGATCCTACAATGACTTAAGTCACTGTCCCAAAAACTTAAAGCGAGAACTCGCCGTTTCGGAGAGTTTTTCTCGACGGGTGAAGGCTACAAGTGTCCCAACACTCGTTGCTTCGACTCTTTGAGAAAAATACCCAAAAATTCTATAAAATTAGGAAATTTACAGAAACATATAAATCTGTAATTTTTATATCTAATACAAAAATTACAAAAATGAAACACATACATGCTTCGCATGTGGCTCTGATACCACTGTTGGGTTTTTCCGAGCCGCAAAAACCGCTTTTTGCGTTGCGGAAACCTCGGAATCCCCGGCCACGGATCCGTGCGAAGATATATTAAAATAAAACATGTATGTGCTTACTAAAAACCCTAGATCTACCTTAGATCTAAGAGGTTAGATCATTACCCTCGTAGCGACGCCCTTCGCTTATCCCGCTTGTCCAAAAGTTCGCCGGAACTCGAGAGTATCAAGTGCACACTCCTCTATTGGTATCCACACAAGCAATAGGTGGAGAAAGAGATAAACTTGAGTGTGCTATCACTCCTAGAAGATCTCGGCAAGAGGAGGAAGGAGAGGAAGAGCTTGAGAGGAAGAGCACCAAGGAAGAAGATGATGGAATGAGTAACTCACAAAAATGAATTCATCATCATAACCCCTAAAGTGGCCGGCCACTTCATGGAAGGGGGGTTACATGCATGCATGTAACTCCCATGACCCTTGGTCTCCCTCATGATGTGGCACCAATTGACCAAGTCAATGATGATGTGGATCATCATCATTGGCCGGCCATGCCAAGTCATCATCATGACATGGCATTTGGTCAAGTCAAACTTGACCTTTCATCTTCCCTCTCAAGTCAAGTCAAACTTGACCTCTAATCTCCCATGGTTGATCAAATCTAACCACTTGACTCAAGTCAATTTAATTTAATGAATCTCTATTCATTTAATTTAAATTGATTTGATGAATCAAATCTAAATTAGACTCATTCAACACTTGAATCAACTTGAGTCTAACTCAATTAGTCTAATTTGGATTACTCTTAATCCAATTTGGTTCATCCCATGAACCTAATCCTCATGGTTCATCATATGAACCTAATCTCCATCTAATTGCTCTTATGTGTGTGACCATATAGGTTCTTGTAACGTTGGCAATGTCCCTAAACGGATTTAGGAACATAAGCAATGAGCGGTATCTAGCAACACATCATTGCTACCCAAGTTACAAGAATGTTGAGCTCCAACATCACCTTTGTGACTACTAATTGTGACTCTCACAATATGTGACAATGTCCCTCTATCCTTGACATCTAGATTGACCAATCGAGGCATAGACCATATTATACTCGGTACAATCTAAATCTTGATCTCCAAGTAGACTCACTCTAATCAAATGAGCTCAATATCTCATATTGACTCATTTGGGCATGACCATGCACTTCGTGGTCTCACTCTATCAAGAATATCGATGTCACCCTCGTCATATAGGAGGGATAGATCCCATCTACATCACTCACATCCCTCAGCATAATTTGTTACATACCCAGTAATCACCTTTATAGTCCACCCATTTACGGGTGACATTTGACGAAGACAAAGTATGCAACTCCTTATGTAGGGAACCATGGTGACTTCAGGTTTAAGGACTAATAGTCATACTAATAGACACATGATAAAGTATATGACACTCATATAACGATCCATGATACTTTCTTATGGCGGGTCATTCAGTATACATTCTCCAATGCATACCCATGTGTCAACTTGATATCTCATATCCATGACTTGTGAGATCAAGTCATCGTGTTGACCTACATGCTAGTCTCTACGCATTAACATTGTCCCTGAATATTAATACTCGACTAGGAATGATTAAGAGTAGTGTTCTCTATATCATCTCATTATCGATTCAACCAATCGATTGATATAGATAAGAACCTACTACTCAAGGACATTATTATATTTAGTTATTTTGCACCAATACAAGTAAATATAATAATCATGACTTTATAAATAGGAATATGATACAATAAAGTCCATACAACAATCATCACATGATTGGCTCTAGGGCTTTCACTAACACAATCGACTGCCAAACCCTAGCAGTCAACTGTTGGCCACATAATTCATTCAACTTCAGTCGAGTGACTGAGCAATAAACTGGTACGAGGCACCAGTCGATTGATACACTTCAAGTATGAATAAATCATACTTGAAGTAAACTCCTTAGACCTAGAGTCAACCTTCTAGCTCTTCCTTTAGCCTTGTGCCTCCAAGATCCCTCCGAGTCCACGACTCCTTCATCCTTGCGCTTGCTTCCAAGAGCTTCCCTCGATTTCGTCATGTCTTGGGTTTCTCTTTTGCCAAAGGACCACTTGGACTTTACGCCGCCAAGACTACATGCTTGGACTTACACTGCCAAGACCTTGTGTTTGGTCTTCCTTTGCCAAGGTCCGCTTGGATTTTACGCCGCAAAGACTCCATGCTTGGACTTACACCGCCAAGCCTTTTCCTTGGACTTCTCTCGCCAAGATCATACTTGGACTTTCCTTCACCAAGTCTTCATACTTGGATTTCCTGTCACTTAACACATTTACGGTTAGATCACAAAATATTGCTAACTATAGATGATTATCCAAACATCAAAACATATAAATGCTTGGGGCATTGTTGCACCAACACAAGTCCCCGCGATCCTTGACCATGTATGATGGGGCAATCCACTAAAGAGTCTCCTCCTCGTTGGAGGTAGGAGACAACGATCACAAAAATCAAGAGACACAAACTCGAGGATGAGGCAACAAGTCAACCTCACCTCATTACAATGAAAACTCTGATTACAAATTAAATAAACTAATACTATTGATGAATATGAATTTGAGATGAAGAGCTTGTCGTCGATGTGTCATCGTCGTAGGGTCATCGTCGAAGCGTAGCATTTTTAGAGCACTTGGGAGCAAAGAATTGATAATCTAGGGTTCGAGTCCTCCCCTCCTTTTATAGAATTGTGCCTTGGAATAAGTCTAGATCTAGATCCTCAATTTGTTGAACTTATCATGAGGTAGAACCTTATCTTATCGCGAAGTGGCAGCGTCAAACGTTATCTTCTTTGACCTAGAACACAAGGCTGATTTGTTGCCATTAGTCGATTGATGCACTTCATTAGTCGACTGACATTAGTCGACTACCAATATCCAACAGTTGACTGCCAGCCTGGTCACTTCCATGCAAAAAGGAGTTAGCATGGAAAATGGTAAATGCGACGGTTTCTTACCATCCGATCTTGACCTAGACCTTCCAAGGGAAGTCTTAGTTAGATCGCCTCCTACAATCATCCCTGTACAGAGGACACAACCTAACCACTACTCTGCACTCGTGCTTACCTTTGGTCCTTTATGACCTGATGCTTTTCTTCCAGTCTTCCACCTAGGTTCTTCGACTCCCACGAAGTTCTCCTGGTGTTGCCCGACCATCATGATTTCTCGACTCGAGATTCTCCGGGTGTCACTGACCTTCAACTCATCTTAAACACTTCCTGCACACTAAGTTTAGCTCATGAGATAATAATAAGACCTTAACTTTGAGTCTTTTCCATAATCAAAACCTAGGTTTGATTATCTGGTACCCCTGCACCAACAACATGGGTTGGCAAGGGAAGTCCAAGGGTTGATATTAGCGGTGTAAAGTCCAAGCGGGAGTCTTGGCAGCATAAGTCCAATGGTTGGCGGCGTAAAGTCCAAGCGATAGTATTGGCAGCATAATACCAATGTGCCTTGGTGATATAGACCAGCTTAGCATGACAATAGCCAATGGAAGCACCAGAAGGCTAGCGTATGAATGAACAAGTCATGGATGACTTGGAGGGATTCGATAGGCACAAGGCTGACGGAGGTGGCTAGAAGGCTTAGGTTTAGGCTAAGGGTGGTCTAACAAGTATGAGACCATCATACTTGGGGTTAAACCTCATGTTTGAGGTAATCAGTCGACTAGGGCTTTGGACTAGTCGATTGGTCAAGTGTTTTGATACTTGGCAGTCGAGTTGACTGTCGTTAGTCGACTGGGATTATAGCCAGTCAAACTGATCAGAGTCGACTAGTGTTCGACTGTATGAAATGGCCTGGCAGTCGACTTGTAGCATTAGGCAGTCGACTGATGGCTTGAGTAGTCGACTGCCATGGATGGAAGTCGATTGTTGGTCGGGGTTACGCGAGCAGAATGCTTGGTAGCTGACTGGTCAGTTGGCTACGGCCATGGCAGTCGACTACTGGGTAATGGCAGTTGACCGCCAGTATAACCGTTGGCTTGAATGCCGATGTGGATTAAGTTGTTGTCTCATAATGGCACTGTTGGCAATTGACTGGGGCTTTATGGCAGTTGACTGTCAAATGCGGAATCAACTATAAAAGGAGCTCGAGGGGGAGATTATTGGCATAGTTCTTTGAGGTGATTTGGAGGAGATTTGCTACTGCAACTAGACCTTTAAGGCTCTTCTCAATCAACCAAAAGCAATCATTCAAGTTCACATTGTGTAAAGTTTTCTTTACTTGTATTTGTGTAGTTTACTTGTATTTTGTTTCTTATTGTTGTAAGAACCCTTGTACGAGGTTTCTTCGCCTTTGACTTGTTGTCGAGAAGGAGTATTTGATTATTAGTGGTGTTTGGCATCGCTATAGCTCATTTGAGTTCAATCCATGGAGTAGGAACCCTAAGGTTCCGAACCACGTTATATCTTGGCATTATATCACTTGTATTTGTGATTGTGTTTGTTTCTTTATTTTTGTTATTGCTATTATATACATTCCACTGTGTATAACAAGTTTTGTAGAGACGAACACGATCAATTTCCATCTCGTCAACGAACTCGCTATTCGCCCCTCCCTCTACCGGTCACCAACGTTCTTACATTAGGGTCTCTCCAAGGACATTGTTGGTATAATGGTCAATGGGGAGCAAACCTTTAGGGGGAGATTATCCATCAAGGGATGATGGATGAATTTTTCCTCAAAGGGGGAGAGTTGAAAAATAGTGAGGATTGTTGGGATCGAGGCTCGCTAGAGGGGGGGGGGTGAATAGCGAGTTGAAAAATCTAACTCAAATTCAACTACAAAACAACGGATTATGCAGCGGAAATAGAAAACAAAGCACAAAGCACAAACACAACCAATACGCATGTATTTACGTGGTTCGGAACTTAGTAGTCCCTACTCCACAGGCAGCTCAAAAGGAAAGTCTACTATGAATGGATCGGAATATTTCCAGAGGTGAAAACTTCACCTCTTACAAGCTTACAATGCAATGAAGATAATCAAGAACAGTAAGCTAAGAAGTTAAAACAAGTTACAGATTGTTGTTCGGCTTCTTGCGTTGAGGATGAAGTTGTAGCACTTACAAGAAGATGATTGACAGCAGTTGTGAGCACTTGTTGGAGAGGAGGCGAGATGAGAGTAAGACTTTTTCTTTCTTCTCCTTCAGAATGAATCACAGGAAGCTTGTAAAACCCAAAACAAAAACTGGAGCTCAAGAACTTCTTCTCTTGTTCTTCAGCAAAGCATTTATCTTCCTCCATTGGAACCCTAGAAATCATGCCCGACCAAAATCTGACCACCTGAGCTTGTCCCCGTAACCACCTCCAACCTCTGGTGGGTTGCCAGGAAAGGAACCTGCTCCTCCATCCCGAAATCGTCGCATTTGAATCTTTACTCGAAACAGAAGCATCCCATTGCCTCCTCCGCAGTCGAGCTTGCAGTTGAGTCAGACTCGCGTCTGTGCTCGAAAAACACCTATCAGTCGAGCCCGCAACCAAGCCAGGCTAGGTTCTGTGACCAAATCTGTAGCTTCCAGTCGAGCCGCTACCAAATCGACTCGACTGGTATAGGGTTTAGAGTTTGTCGATCAGAGTATACAGTCGAGCCCGCGGTTGAGCTGGGCTTGGTTCTGTGCTATTCCACGTAGTGAGCAGTCGAGCTAGTAGTCGAGCTAACTCGATTCTATGCTATACCAAACGATAAGTAGTCGAGATGGCAGTCAAGCTAGCTCGATTCTATGCCTTTGTGTAAGAGTACCAGTCGAGTTGACCCCCATGGTGGCTTGACTATTGCGGTAAATATTTGAAGCGCATGAGTATCTTACCTAGTAAGCTGCCACTCCTAGAGTTTCAAGCACCCTAGTAAGAGACCAAGCACGTTACGGTGCCTTCTCCAACTAACGAATGCTCTAAGTACCTTAGACAAAGACTGAGCATGCTACGATGCCCTCCTTGCCTAACGAGTACTCCATGTACCCTAGGCAAAGAACGAGCACATTACGGTGCCCTCTTTGTCTAACGAGTACTCCCAGTATCCTAGCCAAAGAACGAGCACGTTACGGTGCCCTCTTTGTCTAACAAATATTGGGCCCATGTACCCTATCCAAAGAACGAGCACGTTACGATGCCCTCTTTGTCTAGCGTGTACTCCCAGTACCCTAGCCAAAGAACGAGCACGTTATGGTGCCCTCTTTGTCTAATGAGTATTGATCCTATATACCCTAGTAAGAGAACGAGCACGTTACTGTGCCCTCTCTTACTAACGAGTACACTAGCTAGAGACCGAGCACTCCCTTGTGTCCTCTCTAACTCCAATGGAGAACGAGCACGTTACTATGCCCTCTCCATCACCAAGCTTTCGGACCTTCGGCCAGCTTGTACTCTTCCCAATGGAGAATGAGCATGTTACTATGCCCTCTCCATCACCAAGCTTCCGGACCTCCGACCAGCTTGTACTCTTCCTCTACCAAGGTTCCCCTTTGGATTTCCATCCATACCAAGGCTTACCCTTGGATTTCTCATCCATACCAAGGCTTACCCTTGGATTTCTCCCAAGGTCTAATGTCACTCTAAGCATCTAACTTAGTGACCTTAGGTTTGTATCAGTCGAGGTAATGTCTTGACTACACTCAAGCTCAAACTAGATTTCTATTTCCTTGACTTAAACCTTGTTGTTAAACATTGAAACATTGATGGGCTTGATTGCACTAACAATCTCCAGCTTTTTGATGTTTGACAACATGGTTTAAGTTTAGGTGATATAAATACAGTTCATCTCAATTTCTGAAATATAACATGAAGTGCAGAAATATTTCATATCAGAAATTTATCATTCATGTAATAGGGATGATATAACTTGTGAAGGTAGGAAACTTCGCTTCCCACTTCAACTCGGTCGCTTGTTCATGGCGATCCCTTCTACGTCCCCGGATAAAAAAAAATTATCCTTGACAAGGAGGGATCACCCAAGCTACCGTTTCATCATCGTGTTATTCGATTAGAGTGGTCACTTGAACAAACTTGTTGTTCAAGCAACCAACTTCTATTCTACGATTAGCCATGGAATAGACGATGTACGGATCGCCGGTTTTTGCATTTGTATTCAGGGTTCAAGTAAATTTAACCACATAACAAAACATACAACATACAAAGGAACAAAAGGAAAACAAAACAAAATTTATACCTCTCGATCTTCTATTGTATGCCCTTCCTCCTTTTGGACATCGTGTGGGAGACGATCTTCCAAAAGTAGAAGCCTCCTAGATCATGATCTTCCTTTCCTTGCTCGCTCCGAACAAGAGAAAGTATAGAAACCAAACTCTTCTCCTTCCTTTATCCAACCACCAAACACCAACCTTGATGCTTGCCGCCGGCCAACAAGAAGAAGAGATGAGGAAGTGGGCCGGCTAAAAGCTTCAAGGGAAAGACCCTAAGCTCCGGCCAAGGATGAAGGGAAGAAGGTTGGACACCGACAAAAACAAGGAGGGAAGAGGAAAGGATGGGCGCCGACCACCTAAGGAAGAAGAAGGAAAAACTTTCCTTAATTGTGGCTGCCCAAGCCTCCAAGCTCCTTTGCCGCCCAAAACCCTAATCCACTTCTCTATGCTTGCCGCCCACCCCCTTAAGCCTTATTTATAGAATTAGGCTTAAGTCTCCTTCAATCTCCACCGTCGAATCTAGGGATTTAATCTCAACCGTCGGATCTAGAGAATTAATCTCAACCGTCGGATCTAAAGATTTAACCTCCACCATCGGATCTAGAGTTTTATTTTCCACCATCGAATCTAGGCTCCATGAGGTTTTAATAGGCTATAATAGGGACCATGAGGAGGAGTTGGATCTTGGCCACCCAATGGATCAAGCCCACATAAAGTTCGATCCATTAATGATAATCCAATCCACTAGAGGATTATCATTGATCTACCTCACCAACCCCCATAAGTTAATATGAGCTCCATATATTATTTGTACATTTTTTTCCCGTGTTTAAGATCTCGAATGTCCGTCGATTAATTAATTTACTGACAATTAATTAATCAAAATCTAACTCCATGAGTAGTACCACTCAACCTTATCATCATTTCGGACCAAGTCCACCTGCAGGGTTTACATGATGAACCTTATGAGCTCCTCAAGGGGACATCATCATCTTAATATATAGGACACGGTTTCCTCCTATAATCAATGACACACCATATAAATAATACCATTTCCCAACTTACCGAGCCTATCGATTTACTCTATAAATCACGCCCATTGGTAAATTAAAGAAATGAATACTAAGTATATGTGCCCGTTATTATATCGAGATTAAGAGCATGTACAATATAATATCTAAGGTCCGATTCGATTATATAGTCAACAATAAATCGAATCACCTCTAAGTCGGTCCTGCTCAATATACACAAAGTGTACTAGTGTGATTCTATGGTCAAGACAAATCAATACCAAATCACACTACAACCATTCCAATGGTTTGTCCATAACCATCTCGGTTGTGAGCCTTTACTTATACTTTACAATGAACCGATAACATGATCTCCTGTGTGATACTATACACCATGTTATCTACAATGTAATGTATCAGACAATATGCATAACCATAAATATGCAAATAATGATCATGTGATTCTTATTTCAAAATAAAGGTGTTCATACAAAAGATAGACTTTTCAGTATACATCCCAACAATCTCCCACTTATACTTAAAGACTTTGTTGTCCTCAAACTGCCATACATCTGATTCCCATTCCCTCCACATGCTTATCAAAAGCTCTCGCTGGAAGGGCCTTAGTGAAAGGATCTGCCAGGTTATCCTCCGATGCAATCTTGGTCACAACAACTTCTCCTCTCTTTACGATTTCTCGTATCAGGTGGTACTTGCACTCTATGTGTTTACTTGCCTTATGGGCTCGTGGTTCCTTCGAGTTTGCAACTGCACCACTATTATCACAATAAATTGTGATAGTTCTGGGCAAACAAGGAATCACATCCAAGTCCATCAAGAAGTTCCTGAGCCACACAACTTCTTTGGCCGCCTCAGAGGTTGCCACATACTCAGCTTCCATGTTAGAGTCCGCCATGCATTTCTGCTTGACACTCCGCAATACAATGGCTCCACCTCCCAAAGTAAAAACAAAACCTGAGGTAGACTTACTATTATCCCTATCTGATTGGAAGTCGGAATCTGTGTAACCTACAGGAAGTAACTGGTCAGCCTGGTAAACTAGCATATAATTCCTAGTCCTTCTCAGGTACTTCAATATATGCTTTACCACAGTCCAATGTCCCTGTCCTGGATTACTCTGATATTTGCTGACCATGCCCACGACAAAGAAGATATCTGGTCTCCTACATAGCTTCACATATATGAGGATTCCTACTTCCGAAGCATAAGGAACTGCCTTCATCTCCTCTATCTCCTTAGATGTTCTAGGACACATCTCCTTAGACAAAGGAACTCCATGCCTGAAAGGTAGAAAATATTTTTTGGAGTTTTGCATGCTAAAACGATCCATAATGGTGTCTATGTATGAAGCTTGAGATAAGCACAACATCCTTTTCTTGCAATCCCTTATAACCTTGATCCCAAGGATGTGTCCCACTTCTCCCAAGTCCTTCATATCAAACTGTTTGGACAACTATACCCTTACATCCGATAACACCTTGACATTGTTGCCAATTAGCAAAATGTCATCTACGTATAGTATAAGAAATATCACTACATTTTTGTCACATCTCTTGTATACACAAGACTCATCCGGACTTTGAATGAATCCATAAGACTGGATTACCTCATCAAAGCGGATGTTCCAAGACCTCGAAGCTTGCTTCAATCCATAAATGGACCGATTAAGCTTACACACAAGATGCTCTTTTGCCTTTGCAATGAATCCTTCTGGTTGCTTCATATAGATGTTTTCCTCAAGACTTCCATTAAGGAAAGCTGTCTTGACATCCATCTGCCATACCTCATAATCCAAATGAGCAGCAATGCATAAGAGAATCCAGATAGACTTAAGCATAGCTACCGGCGAAAAGGTCTCCTCATAATTGATACCCTGTTTCTGAGTATACCCTTTCGCAACAAGCCTTGCTTTGAAGGTCTCCACCTTCCTGTCTATTCCTCTCTTTCTTTTGTAGATCCACTTGCATCCAATGGTTTTTACATCATCGGGTGGTTCTACTAGCTCCCAGACCTGATTTGAATCCATAGATTCAATCTCAACATTCATTGCACTTTGCCAAGATACTGCATCTTTATCTTGGATTGCCTCATCATATGTCCAGGGATCAGGTTCATGTTCGCCAGGGACCAAATCAGAAGATTCTTCCAAGAACATGAATCTATCAGGCTATCTAACAACCCTTCCACTACGATGAGGTATCACCTGTGTATCCTCTATGACACGCGGTGCAGTGACTTGTGGTATATCCTCTTGTACCGGTGGTACTGAAGTAGTGACTTTCCCTTTCAATTCCTCCAAAATAATCTTACTCATGGGCTTGTGGTTCATCACATAGTCTTCCTCTATAAATCTTGCGTTCGTGCTAACGATCACCTTCTGATCTCTAGGACTATAAAACAAACCACCCTTCATTCCTCTAGGATAACCAATGAACATATCACGCATAAGGTTCTAACTTACTAAAGATCGCTTCAAAGACATGTCGACTCCCCCAAATCCGAATAAGTCTTAGACTAGGCTTTTGCCCAGTCTACAATTCTATGGGAGTAGAAGGCACTGATTTAGATGGAACCAAGTTTAAAATATACACTGCCGTATCTAGAGCATATCCCCAGAACGAATCTGGTAACTCAGAATAACTCATCATCGATCTAACCATCTCCATAAGAGTCCCATTCCTTCACTCTGCTACACCATTCTGCTGGGGTGTGCCAGGTGCAGATAATTAGGATTGAATCCCAACCTCTGATAAGTAATTCCTAAACTCTCCCAAGAGGTACTCACCACCATGATCAGATCATAGTGTCTTGATACTTTTACCTTGACGTTTCTCCACATCAGCCTTGAATTCTTTGAACTTGTCAAAGCATTCAGACTTGCGGCGCATCAAGTAAATGTATTCATATCTCGAATAATCGTCTATAAAGGAGACGAAATATTCAAAACCACCTCTTGCCTGGATAGACATAGTACCACACAAATCAGAATGAACCAACTCCAACGCATCTTTAGCTCTATACCCCTTGGCCTTAAAAGGCCTCTTTGTCATTTTACCCTCCAAGCAAGATTTGCAG
The DNA here is from genome assembly GCA_025175895.1 of Wurfbainia villosa. Lineage (NCBI taxonomy): Eukaryota > Viridiplantae > Streptophyta > Magnoliopsida > Zingiberales > Zingiberaceae > Wurfbainia > Wurfbainia villosa. The sequence continues at coordinate 43,705,197 of CM046006.1, forward strand.
GTTGGGAAATCTTCCACCACTAATGAACCCAAAGGTCCATTAGCTATCAACCTTTGAATTATGCTTAGGTTAATATGACCAAGTCTTAGATGCCAAAGATATGTTTGGTTCATCTTCGAAGGTTCTTTTCTCTTATTGAAATTAGAAGATGAGTTATTAACTTCTATTTGCATCGTGGGAGATTTTGGTTCAAGTGTATATAAATTTCCTATCAATGCACCAGAACAGATAATCTCCCTATTCCTTTTTATAACAACTCTGTCATTAAAAGAAATAGAATATCCATCCATAAATAATTTAGAAACCGAAATCAAATTATTTCTAAATAAAGGTACATAAAGGCAATTCTTAAGAACCAAAATTTTATTTCTCTCAAAAGACAAATAAACATCTCCCACTGCAACAACCGCCACCTTTGTGGCATCGCCCAAGTATACGGTAATCTCCCCCTCATCCAGTCGTCTGGTTTCCTGGAACCCCTGCAAAGTATTGCAGACATGATCAGTGGCTCCCGTATCTACACACCAGGTGCCGGTAGATAACACCGCCAAACATGTTTCAATGACTAGACCAAAAGATATACCTTTATTCTGCTTGCGGTTGGGGCAGTCCTTCTTCCAGTGTCCAGTCTGCTTACAAGTGAAGCACTTACCTTTCGGCTTCTTCACTCCTCCCTGAGTTCCTCCCACCGCCTTTGCCCCAACTTGTTTCTTCTTCTTCTTGCCTTTCGGCTTAGAAGTAGAAACCTTTTGGGCAACCATGGCTTGTGCCTGAGCACTCTGATGAAAAAGCCCCTCTGCTGCCTGGAGTTCTGTCAGAAGCTCCGCCAACGAATACAACCTCTTGTTCATGTTGTAGTTCGGGAGAAACTGCTCAAAACTCCTAGGTAGAGACTGGAGAATGATATCGACCTGGGTTTACCCATTGATCTCAGCTCCGAGGACTTCCAACTCATTCAAATGAGCCATCATCTTGAGAACATGATCCCTCACGGGCGTTCCCTCGATCATGGTGGTCATCATCAAGTTCCTCATGGCTTCCTGCCTAGCAGCCCGATTATGGTATCCAAAAAGCTCTTTGAGATTGAGCATCATGTCATAAGCAGTGGGCATGGCTTGATGCTGATGTTGCAGTACATTTGACATAGATGCCAGAATGTAACACCGCGCCATCTCATCATCCTTAATCCACTTCTTATAACTCTCCTTCTCTTTTTCCCCATAATCATCCGCAGGCTTAGGAGGGCACTCTTCGAGGAGTACATATTTGTATTCCTCAGCAGTCAAGACAATGTCAAGATTCCTCTTCCAATCAACATAGTTGGGTCCAGTAAGTTTATTTTCTTTCAGTATCACAGCAAGCGGGTTGAAAGTCATTTTGAAAAACCTAAGAATCACATAGATCAAAACATTAGATTTTAAAAAATTATTGATTCCTCAAACAATAAAATTTTAAAATCAACCAACACCTCAAAACACTGAGAATATCGTATGCCACGATAGTGTGGACGTATACGAATTCCTCATTTGTAAGAGGAGGTTTTACCCATTAATTTTATTATCTTGCCAACCTAACTTTTTGAAAAATAAAATTAATACTTGGTTCCTCTTCGTCCCTACAAAAAAAAACAGTGACTTCGATGGGGAGGATACTTATATTTGTATCTAAGTGTTCACCATTGTTGGGATGTATACTGAAAGCCTAGCTCTTTTGTATGAACATCTTTATTTTGAAATAAGAATCACATGATCATTGTTTGCACTTTATTATATATGTGCATATTGTCTAATACTTTACATTGTAGATAACATGGTGCTTGGGTGTGGCACAGAAGATCATGTTATCAGTCCCTTGTAGAGTATAAGTAGAGGCTCACAACCAAGATGGTTTTGGACAAACCATTGGAATGGTTGTAGTGTAGCTTGGTATTGTTTTATCTTGAACATAAAGTTACACTAGTACACCTCGGTGTATTGAGCAGGACCGACATAGAGGTGATTCAATTTGTTGCTGACTGCATAATTGAATCGAACCTCGGATATTATGTTGTACATGCTCTTAATCCCGATATAATAACGGGCACATGTACTTAATATTTATTTCTTTGATTTACCAGAGGGTGAGATTTCTATGGATTAAATCAATATGCCCGGTAAGTTGGGAAATGATATTATTTACATGGTGTGCCGTTGATTATAGGAGGAAACTGTGTCCTATATATTAGGTTGATGATGTCCCCTTGAGGAGCTCATAAGGTTCATCATGTAAACGCTGCAGGTTGACTTAGTCAACATGATGATAAGGTTGAGTGGTACTACTCGAGGAGTTAGATGTTAATTGATTGATGGTCAGTAAATCAATCAATTGACGGACATTCGATATCTTAAACACGGGGAGATGGATGTACAAATAATATATGGAGCTCATATTAATTTATGGGGGTTGGTGAGGTAGTTCGATGATGATCCTCTAGTGGAATGGAACATCATTGATGGATCAAGTTTGTGTGGTTCCGATCCATCGGGTGGCCAAGACCCAACTCCTCCTCATGGTCCCTATCGTAGCCTAATATAAACCTCATGAAGTCTAGATCAAATGATGGAAATTAAATCTCTAGATCCGACGGTTGGGATTACATTCCTAAGAACCGACGGTAGAGATTAAATCTCTAGATCTGACGGTTGGGATTAAAACCCTAGAACCGACAGTTGAGATTAAATCTCTAGATCCGACGGTTGAGATTAAAACCCTAGAACCGACGGTGGAGATTAAACCAAGGCATAAACCCTAACTCTATAAAAAGGAACCCTATGGGTGGGTGGCCACTTGTGGAGGAGTTTGTCTTCTTCCTTGGAGGTGGCTAGCTCCTAGATATCTTCTCTCCACCATGCTTGGGCGGCAAGGAACCCTATGGAGGAAACCCTAATTTGATTAGGGTTTTGGCTCCTTTGCATGGGCGGCCATGGATGGGAATGAAGAGTGGGTGGCAACTTGTGGAAGAGCTTGTCTTCTTCCTTGGAGGTGGCTAGCTCCTAGATCTCTTCTCTCCACCATGGTTGGGCAGCAAGAAAGCCTAAGGAGAAACCCTAATTAGGGTTTCCTCCTTAGGTTGGGCGGCTAGGGATTGCAAGGAAGTTGGGCGGCAACTATAAGAGAGGAGGTCTTCTTCTTCCTAGGGTGTGGCCGACTCCTTCCTCTATTCTTCACTCCATCTTGGCCGGCGGCACCAAAACTAGGGTTTGTCCCTAGTTCGGTTCCTTGGTTGTTTCCATATTATTCTCTCTATTCTTGGGGCCGGCAGCATCAATCCTTTATGGATTGGTGGTTGGCTCAAACAAGAAGGGAAAGAGAGTTCTTCATTCTTTGGATTGAAGAAGATCTAGGATGCTTCAACTTGTGGAGGATCTTCGCCCACACGAAGTCTACAAGGAGGTTAGGACATACGATAGAAGATCAAGAGGTATAAAAGTTTTATAACTTTTATTATTGTTCTTTGCATGTTCTTATTTGATATGCTAGCTTATGTTCTTTATGTTAGTATATGTTGATTATACTAGTTTACATTTGTATGTATTTGTATAATCATGGACCCCGATAAGAAACACAAAAACCGGCGATCCGTCCGTCGTCTCTTCCACGGCTAACCGACTAGAAGAGTTGTGTTGCTTGAACAACTAGTTTGCTCAAGCGATCGCTCGAGTCGTTAGCACGACGATGAATTGGTTGTGCTTAGGAAACTCATCCCCTCCAGATTAGTTTTCATTTGTTGAAAATTTTAATCCGGGGACATGGGAGCCAATGAGCCTCCGAGGAATAGCACATTGCCAACATTTGGTATCAGAGCCACGGTTTCCGGTTTTGTGTGTTTTGGATTCGGTTACTTTCACGCACTTATCATATATTGTGTATGTCGGATAATAGTAGGATGTGCGTAGGCTAACTTTTTGGTTGCAGGCATAAGATCCAACTATTATGGCTATATATGTGTGTATGTGATTGCATGTGTGTGTGATTGTATATTATTTGAATCCTCGGGGTTGACGAGGCTAAATTAGTATTTAATTTTTGTAATTGAATACGACATTGTTTAGCCACTCTTTATTTTATTTTACTTTCGATCTATATTTCATGTACACTCCCTCGTGGAGTATAGGATCGATGGATGTAAAATAAAATAGGTTTTATTCTCGGCTCGGATCTCCGGTTGGCTCGTACATGGCGTAGGAGGAGCGGACGAGGTGGCGACACGACGGGACGCATATTGGAGAACAATACCATAATAGTTGGAAAAATTTTGATTTTTCCATATTTATTGCTGATTTGTTTTATATGCATGTTGTGTGTGCTTGAAAATTCCTCATTTTCAATTTACTAAGTGGGAGAGGGATATTTTAATTAATTCCCGCGACCTCCATTACAATTTGACATGTGATGCAACAAACTTGCGCGTCGGCTCTGAGTGCCTTCCTCCACATCGGATGAGTTTGTTTACGGATCACTAGGTCAAATAATGGTTATAGAAAATTATTTAGGAGTGTGTGTACTTCCCCATCGGTAAGGCACATAATCCGAGATAATTCCCTTAGTATCGTGTAATGGTGCACACTTAGATGCAAATAAAAAGTATCCTCCCCATCGGAGTCACTGCTTTTATTTGTAGGGCCAAAGAGGAACCAACTATTAATTTTATTTGTCAAAAAGTAAGGTTGACAAGATAATAAAATTAATGGGTAAAACCTCCTCTTACAAATGTAGAATTCGTATACGTCCACACTATCGTGGCATGCGATATTCTCGGTGTTTTGAGGTGTTGGTTGATTTCGGAATTTTATTGTTTTGAGGAATCAATAATATTTGAAATCTAAAGTTTTGATCATTGTGATTCTTAGGATTTTCAAAATGACTTTCAGTCCACTTGTTATGATACTAAAGGAAATAAACTTACTGTTCCCAAATAATGTTGATTGGAAAGAATCTAGATATTGTCTTATTTGCTAAGAAGTACAAGTATACACTCTTCAAAGAGTGTCCTCAAGCCATGGTTGCTCAAAAAGGTTTCTACTTCTAAGCCGAAAGGCTAGAAGAAGGAGAAACAAGGTGGAGCAAAGGTGGTGGGAGGATCTCAGGGAGGAGTGAAGAAGCCAAAAGACAAGTACTTCACTTGCAAGCAGACTGAACATAAGAAGAAGGATTATCCCAATCCGAAGCAAGAACAAATGTATATCCTTTGGTCTAGTCGTTGTAACATGGTTAGCGGTGTTATCTACCAGCACCTGGTGTGTAGATACGAGAGCCACTAATCATGTCTGCAATACTTTGCAGGGGTTCCAGGAAACCCGACAACTAGCTAAAGGGGATATTACCATTTACTTGGGCAATGCCATGAAGATGGCGGCTATTGCAGTGGGAGATGTTTTATTTATCTTTTGAGAAAAATAAAGTTTTTGGTTCTTAAGAATTTCCTTTATGTACCCTTATTTAGAAAGAATTGATTTCGGTTTCTAAATTGTTCTTGGATGGATAATCTATTTCTTTTAATGACAGATTTGTTATAAAAGGAATAGGGACATTATCTATTCAGGTACATAGATAGGAAATTTATAACTTGAACCACAAGCTCCCACGGTGCAAATAGAAGTTTTTAACTCATCTTCTAATTCCGATAAGAGAAAAGAACCTTCGAAAATGAACCAAACATATCTTTTGGCATCTTAGGCTTGGTCACATTAACCTAAGCAGAATTCAATAGGTTGATAGCTGATGGACCTTTGGGTTCATTAGTGGTGGAAGATCTCCCAACCTACGAATCTTGCTTGGAGGGTAAGATAACCAAGAGGCCTTTTCAAGGCCAAGAGGTATAGATCAAAAGATGTGTTGGAATTGGTTCATTCTAATTCGTATGGTCCTATGTCTATCCAGACAAGAGGTAGTTTTGAACATTTCATCTTTTTCATAGATGATTGTTCAAGATACGCATGACACTACGATCTGATCGTGGTGATGAGTACCTCTTGGGAGAGTTTAGGAACTACTTATCAGAGGTTGGGATTCAATCCCAATTGGGCACCGCACACCCAGTGAGCAGTGTAGCAAGATCTGAAGGAATATGACTCTTATGGAGATGGTTAGATCGATGATGAGTTATTCTGACTTGCCAGATTCGTTCTGGGGATATGCTCTAGATACGGCGGTATACATTCTGAACTTGGTTCCATCTGAATCAGTGCCTTCTACTCCCACAGAATTGTGGACTGGGCGAAAGCCTAGTCTAAGACATATTCGGATAGAGTCCGGCACATGTCTTTGAAAGGCGAATCTTGGTAAGTTGGAACCTCGTCAAATGCATGTTCGTTGACTATCCCAGGGGAACGAAGGGTGGATTGTTTTATAGTCCTAGAGATCAGAGGGTGATCGTTAACACGAATGCCAGATTTCTAGAGGAAGACTATGTGATGAGCCACAAGCCCAAGGGTAAAATTGTTCTGGAGGAGTTAAAAAGGGAAGTCACTTCTTTAGTACCACCGGTACAAGAGGAGATACCACATGTCACTGCACCACATGTCACAGAGGATACACAGGTGATACCTCATCGTAGTGGGAGGGTTGTTAGACAGCCTGAGAGATTCATGTTCTTGGGAGAATCTTTTGATTTGGTCCCTAACAAACATGAACCTGATCCCTAGACATACGACGAGGCAATCCAAGATATAAATACAGCATCTTTGCAAAGTGCAATGAATACTGAGATTGAATCTATGGATTCAAGTCAGGTCTGGGAGCTCTTGTGCACTGCAGCTCATATGGATTATGAGTTGTGGCAGATGGATGTCAAGACAGTTTTCCTTAATGGAAGTCTTGAGGAAAACATCTATATGAAGCAACCAGAGGGATTCATTGCTAAGGGCAAAGAGCGTATTGTATGTAAGCTTAATCGGTCCGTTTATGGATTGAAGCAAGCTTCGAGGTCTTGGAACATCCGCTTTGAGGAGGTAAATCAGTCTTATGGGTTTATTCAAAGTCCAGATGAGTCTTGTGTATACAAGAGATGTGACGGAAACGTAGTGGTATTTCTTGTACTATACGTAGATAATATTTTTGTAGTTGGCAACAATATCAGAGTGTTATCAGACGTAAGGGTATGGTTGTCCAAACAATTTTGAAGGACTTGGGAGAAGTGGGTCACAACCTTGGGATCAAGGTTGTTGTGCTTATCCCAAGCTTCATACATAGACATGATTTTGGATCGTTTTAGCATGCAAAACTCCAAGAAAGGTTTTCTACCTTTCAGGCTTGGAGTTCCTTTATCTAAGGAGATGTGTCCTAGATCATCTGAGGTGATAAAGGAGATGAAGGCGGTTCCTTATGCTTCGGCAGTAGGAAGCCTCAAGTATGTGATGCTCTGTACGAGACTAGATATCTGCTTTGCCGTGGGCATGGTCAGCAGATATCAGAGTACAGGGATATTGGACTGCGGTAAAGCATATATTGTAGTGTCTGAGAAGGACTAGGGATTATATGCTAGTTTACCGGGCAGACCAATTACTCCCTGTGGATTGCATGGATTGCGATTTCCAATCAGATAGGGATAATAGTAAGTCTACCTCAGGGTTTGTGTTTACTTTGGGAGGTGGAGCCATAGTATGGAGGAGTGTCAAGCAGAAATGCGTGGCGGACTTCACCATGGAAGCTGTGTATGTGGCAGCCTATGAGGCGGCCAAAGAAGATGTATGGCTCAGGAACTTCCTGATGGACTTGGATGTAATTCCTGGTTTGCCCAGAACTATCACAATTAATTATGATAATAATGGTGCAGTTGCAAACTCGAAGGAACCACAAGCCCATAAGGCTAGTAAACACATAGAGTGCAAGTACCACCTGATACGAGAAATCGTAAAGGAGGTAGAAGTTGTTGTCGCCTAGATTGCATCAGAGGATGACCTGGTAGACCCTTTCACTAAGGCCCTTCTAGCGAGAGCTTTGATAGGCATGTGGAGGGAAGGGGAATCAGATGTATGGCTGTATGATGACAACATAGTCTTTTAGTATAAGTGGGAGATTGTTAGGATGTATACTGAAAGCCTAGCTCTTTTGTATGAACATCTTTATTTTGAAATAAGAATCACATGATCATTGTTTGCACTTTATTATATATGTGCATATTGTCTAATACTTTACATTGTAGATAACATGGTGCTTTGGTGTGGCACAGAAGATCATGTTATCAGTCCCTTGTAGAGTATAAGTAGAGGCTCACAACCAAGATGGTTTTGGACAAACCATTGGAATGGTTGTAGTGTAGCTTGGTATTGTTTTGTCTTGAACATAAAGTTACACTAGTACACCTCGGTGTATTGAGCAGGACCGACATAGAGGTGATTCAATTTGTTGCTGACTACATAATTAAATCGGACCTCGGATATTATGTTGTACATGCTCTTAATCCCGATATAATAACGGACACATGTACTTAATATTTATTTCTTTGATTTACCAGAGGGTGAGATTTCTATGGATTAAATCAATATGCCCGATAAGTTGGGAAATGATATTATTTAGATGGTGTGCCGTTGATTATAGGAGGAAACCGTGTCCTATATATTAGGTTGATGATGTCCCCTTGAGGAGCTCATAAGGTTCATCATGTAAACCCTGCAGGTTGACTTAGTCAACATGATGATAAGGTTGAGTGGTATTACTCGAGGAGTTAGATGTTAATTGATTGATGGTCAGTAAATCAATCAATTGACGGACATTCGATATCTTAAACACGGGGAGATGGATGTACAAATAATATATGGAGCCCATATTAATTTATGGGGGTTGGTGAGGTAGTTCGATGATGATCCTCTAGTGGAATGGAACATCATTGATGGATCAAGTTTGTGTGGTTCCGATCCATCGGGTGGCCAAGACCCAACTCCTCCTCATGGTCCCTATTGTAGCCTAATATAAACCTCATGAAGTCTAGATCAAATGATGGAAATTAAATCTCTAGATCCGACGGTTGGGATTAAATTCCTAAGAATCGACGGTAGAGATTAAATCTCTAGATTCGACGGTTGGGATTAAAACCCTAGAACCGACGGTTGAGATTAAATCTCTAGATCCGACGGTTGAGATTAAAACCCTAGAACCGACGGTGGAGATTAAACCAAGGCCTAAACCCTAACTCTATAAAAAGGAGCCCTATGGGTGGGCGGCCACTTGTGGAGGAGTTTGTCTTCTTCCTTGGAGGTGGCTAGCTCCTAGATCTCTTCTCTCCACCATGCTTGGGCGGCAAGGAACCCTATGGAGGAAACCCTAATTTGATTAGGGTTTTGGCTCCTTTGCATGGGCGGCCATGGATGGGAATGAAGAGTGGGTGGCAACTTGTGGAAGAGCTTGTCTTCTTCCTTGGAGGTGGCTAGCTCCTAGATCTCTTCTCTCCACCATGGTTGGGCGGCAAGAAAGCCTAAGGAGAAACCCTAATTAGGGTTTTCTCCTTAGGTTGGGAGGCTAGGGATTGCAAGGAAGTTGGGCGGCAACTATAGGAGAGGAGGTCTTCTTCTTCCTAGGGTGTGGCCGGCTCCTTCCTCTATTCCCTCCACCGTGGCCGGCGCCCAACATATTCCTTTTCTCCTATTCACTCCATCTTGGCCGGCGGCACCAAAACTAGGGTTTGTCCCTAGTTCGGTTCCTTGGTTGTTTCCATATTATTCTCTCTATTCTTGGGGCCGACGGCATCAATCCTTTATGGATTGGTGGTTGGCTCAAGCAAGAAGGGAAAGAGAGTTCTTCATTCTTTGGATTGAAGAAGATCTAGGATGCTTCAACTTGTGGAGGATCTTCGCCCACACGAAGTCTACAAGGAGGTTAGGACATACGATAGAAGATCAAGAGGTATAAAAGTTTTATAACTTTTATTATTGTTCTTTGCATGTTCTTATTTGATATGCTAGCTTATGTTCTTTATGTTAGTATATGTTGATTATACTAGTTTACATTTGCATGTATTTGTATAATCATGGACCCCGATAAGAAACACAAAAACCGGCGATCCGTCCGTTGTCTCTTCCGTGGCTAACCGACTAGAAGAGTTGTGTTGCTTGAACAACTAGTTTGTTCAAGCGATCGCTCGAGTCGTTAGCACGACGACGAATTGGTTGTGCTTAGGAAACTCATCCCCTCCGGATTAGTTTTCATTTGTTGAAAATTTTAATCCGGGGACATGGGAGCCAATGAGCCTCCGAGGAATAGCACATTGCCAACAACCATTACTCAGTACCAAGGTAATTATCTCGGGTTATGTGCCTTCCGATGGGGAAGTACACACGCTTCTTAATAATTTTCTATAACCATATTCGACCTTGTGATCCACAAATAAACTCATCCGATGTGGAGGAAGACACTCAGAGCCGACGCGCAAGTTTGTTTGCATCACATGTCAAATTGTAATGGAGGCCGTGGGAATTTATAAAAATATCCCTCTCCCACTTAGTAATTTAAAATTGAGGAATTTTCTAGCCTACGACTTGCATATCAAAAAATAAGCAATAAATATGAAAAATAAATAGTTTCCAACTATTATGGCTTTTGTCTTCAATATGTCTCCCATCGTATCGCCATCTCATCCGCTCCTCCCTACGCCATGTACAAGCCATCCGGAGATCTGAGCCGAGAAAAACTATTTTAATTTACATCCATCGATCCTATACTCCACAAAGGAGTGTACATGAAATCTAGATCGAAAGTAAACTAAAATAAAAAGAGTGGCTAAACAATGTCGTATTTAATTATAAAAATTAAATACTAGCCTCGTCAACCCCGAGGATTCAACAAAATATACAATTACACACATACAATCACATATACACATATGACCATAATAGTTGGATCCTATGCCTGCAATCAAAAAGTTAACCTACGCACATCCTACTATTATCCGACACATATAATATATGAAAAGTGCATAAAAGTAACCGAATCCTAAACACACAAAACCGGAAATCGTGGCTCTGATACCACTTGAAGGTAGGAAACTTCGCTTCCCACTTCAACTCGGTCGCTTGTTCATGGCGATCCCTTCTACGTCCCCGGATAAAAAAAATCTATCCTTGACAAGGAGGGATCACCCAAGCTACCATTTCATCGTCGTGCTATTCGATTAAAGTGGTCACTTGAACAAACTTGTTGTTTAAGAAACCAACTTCTATTCTATGATTAGCCGCGGAATAGACGATGTACAGATCACCGATTTTTACGTTTGTATTCGGGGTCCAAGTAAATTTAACCACATAACAAAACATGCAACATACAAAGGAACAAAAGGAAAACAAAACAAAATTTATACCTCTCGATCTTCTATTGTATGTCCTTCCTCCTTTTGGACGTCGTGTGGGCGACGATCTTCCAAAAGTAGAAGCCTCCTAGATCACGATCTTCCTTTCCTTGCTCGCTCCGAACAAGAGGAAGTATAGAAACCAAACTCTTCTCCTTCCTTTAGCCAACCACCAAGCACCAACCTTGATGCTTGCCGCCGGCCAACAAGAAGAAGAGATGAGGAAGTGGGCCGGCCAAAAGCTTCAAGGGGAAGACCCTAAGCTTTGGCCAAGGATGAAGCGAAGAAGGTTGGACGCCGGCAAAAACAAGGAGGGAAGAGGAAAGGATGGGCGCCGACCACCTAAGGAAGAAGAAGGAAAAACTTTCCTTAATTGTGGCCGCCCAAGCCTCCAAGCTCCTTTGCCGCCCAAAACCCTAATCCACTTCTCTATGCTTGCCGCCCACCCCCATAAGCCTTATTTATAGAGTTAGGCTTAAGCCTCCTTCAATCTCCACCGTCGAATCTAGGGATTTAATCTCAACCGTCGGATCTAGAGAATTAATCTCAACCGTCGGATCTAAAGATTTAACCTCCACCATCGGATCTAGAGTTTTATTTTCCACCATCGGATCTAGGCTCCATGAGGTTTTAATAGGCTACAATAGGGACCATGAGGAGGAGTTGGATCTTGGCCACCCAATGGATCAAGCCCACATAAAGTCCGATCCATTAATGATAATCCAATCCACTAGAGGATTATCATTGATCTACCTCACCAACCCCCATAAGTTAATATGAGCTCCATATATTATTTGTATATTTTCCCCCCGTGTTTAAGATCTCGAATGTCCGTCGATTAATTAATTTACTGACAATTAATTAATCAACATCTAACTCCATGAGTAGTACCACTCAACCTTATCATCATGCCGGACCAAGTCCACCTGTAGGGTTTACATGATGAACCTTATGAGTTCCTCAAGGGGACATCATCATCCTAATATATAGACACGGTTTCCTCCTATAATCTATGACACACCATATAAATAATATCATTTCTCAACTTACCGAGCCTATCGATTTACTCTATAAATCTCGCCCATTGGTAAATCAAAGAAATGAATAATAATTATATGTGCCCGTTATTATATGGGGATTAAGAGCATGTACAATATAATATCTGAGGTCCGATTTGATTATGTAGTCAGCAATAAATCGAATCACCTCTAAGTCGGTCCTGCTCAATACACACAAAGTATACTAGTGTGATTCTATGGTCAAGACAAACCAATACCAAATCACACTACAACCATTCCAATGGTGTAGGTGGTTGCTTTGGAGGCTCATTGGCTCCCATGTCCCCGGATTAAAATTTTCACTAATGAAAGAATTAATCCGGATGGGATGAGTTTCCTTAGCACAACCTATTCGTCGTCATGCTAACAACTTGAGTGGTCGCTTGAACAAACTAGTTGTTCAAGCAACACAACTCTTCTAGTTGATTAGCCGTGGAAGAGACAACGGACGGATCGCTGGTTTTTGTGTTTGTCTTCGGGGTCCATGATTATACAATATATATACATACGCACACATGTATAATCAACACTAAAAGGAACATGCTCAGATATGAAAATAAAGTTATAAAACTTTATACCTTACGATCTTCTACCGTATGTCCTATCCTTCTCGTGGACGACGTGTGGACGAAGATCCTCCACGAGTAGAAGGCTTCTAGATCGTGTTCTTCCCTTCCTTGTCCGCTGCGAACAAAGAGAAGAACCAACAAATACCTATCCTTTCTAGAACCGACCACCAAATTAGGGAATTTGATGGAACCGCAAGCCAAGGAACAAGTGGATGAAGCGCCGACCACCAATAGAAGGAGAACCGCCGGCCACCTTGGAGAGATTGAAGGAGTGAACGCCGGCCACCAATGGAAGGAGAACCACCGGCCAAGGAATAAGAGAGAGGCCTAGAGGATGGGCGCCGACCAAGTCTTGATGTATGAATATGGGCGCCGTCAACAATGAGAATATATGTTTGCCTCCCAAGCCTTTGCTACAAAACCCTAGCCGCCAACTTTGAGAAGATCCAAACCCTAACTCCAATTCCATTCCTCTTGCCCAAGCCCAAGCTTATTTATAGAATTGGGCTTAAGCCTCCTTTAATCTCACCGTCGGATCTAGGATTTAATCTCCGTCGGATCTAGGGTTTTATCCCAGCCGTCGGATCTAGGGTTTCATCCCATCGGATCTAGTTTCATCCCAACCCGTCGGATCTAGGGTTTCATCCCATCAGATCGGATCTAGGGTTTTATCCCAACCGTCGGATCTAGGGATTTAATCCCAACCGTCGATTCTAGGGTTTCATCTAACCATCGGATCTAGGGATTTAATCCCAGCGTTGGTTCTAGGGTTTCATCTAACCATCGGATCTAGGGATTTAATCCCCGTTGGTTCTAGGTTTTGTTTTACATTCTTGGATCTAGACTTCACAAGGATTATATTAGGCTACGATAGGGACCATAAGGAGGAGTTGGATCTTGGCCCCCGATGGATCGGAACCACACAAACTTGATCCATCAATGATGTTCCATTCCACTAGAGGATCATCATTGAACTACCTCACCAACCCCATAAATTAATATGGGCTCCATATATATTGTACATTAATCTCCCGTATTTAAGATATCGAATGTCCGTCAATTAATTGATTTACTGACCATCAATTAATTAACATCTAATTCCTCGAGTAGTACCACTCAACCTTATCATCATGTTGACTAAGTCAACCAGCTGGGATTACATGATGAACCTTATGAGCTCCTCAAGGGGACATCATCAACCTAATATATAGGACACGGTTTCCTCCTATAATCAACGACACACCATGTAAATAATATCATTTCCCAACTTACAGGGCATATTGATTTAATCCATCTAATTCTCACCCTCGGTAAATCAAAGAAATAAATACTAAGTACATGTGCAGATTATTATATCGAGTCCGATTCAATTATGTAGTCAAGATAAATCAATCACCTCTATGTCGGTCCTGCTCAATACACCTAAGTGTACTAGTGTAACTTTATGTTCAAGACAAAACAATACCAAGCTACACTACAACCATGCCAATGGTTTGTCCAAAACCATCTTGGTCGTGAGCCTCTACTTATATTTTACAAGGGATGATAACATGATCTTACATTGCACACCAAGCACCATGTTATCTACAATGTAAAATATTAGACAATATGCACACATATATAATAAATATATAAAGTGCAAACAATGATCATGTGATTCTTATTCCAAAATAAAATGTTCATACAAAAAGAGCTAGGCTTTCAGTATACATTCCAACAATCTCCCACTTATACTAAAAGACTATGCCGTCATCACTCTGCCATACATCAGATCCCCATGTCCTCCACATGCCTATCAAACGCTACTGGAAGGGCCTTAGTGAATGGATCCGCCAGGTTATCCTCTGATGCAATCTTGGCGACAACAACTTCTCGCTTTACGATCTCTCGTATAAGGTGGTACTTGCGCTCTATGTGTTTACTCGCCTTATGGGCTCGTGGTTCCTTCGAGTTTGCAACTGCACCACTATTATCACAATAAATTGTGATAGTTCTGGGCAAACCAGGAATCACATCCAAGTCCATCAAGAAGTTCCTGAGCCATACAGCTTCCTTGGCTGCCTCAGAGGCTGCCACATACTCAGCTTCCATGGTAGAGTCCGCCACGCATTTCTGCTTGACACTCCTCCATACTATGGCTCCACCTCCAAAAGTAAACACAAACCCCGAGGTAGACTTACTCTTGTCCCTATCTGATTGGAAATCCGAATCCGTGTAACCCACAGGGACTAATTGATCTGCCCGGTAAACCAGCATATAATCCCTAGTCCTTCTCAGGTACTTCAATATATGCTTTACTCATCCCAATGTCCTGTCAGATTACTCGATATTCACGCTAACCATGCCCATGGCAAAGCAGATATCCGGTCTCGTACATAGCATAGCATACATAAGGCTTCCTACTGCCGAAGCATAAGGAACCGCCTTCATGTCCTCTATCTCCTTTGATGTTTTGGGACACATCTCTTTAGATAAAGGAACTCCATGCCTAAAAGGTAGAAAACCTTTCTTAGAGTTCTGCATGCTAAAACGAGCAAGGATAGTGTCAATGTATGAGGCTTGAGATAAGCACAACATCCTTTTCTTGCGATCCCTTATAACTTTGATCCCAAGGATGTGTCCCACTTCTCCCAAGTCCTTCATATCAAACTGTTTGGACAACCATACCCTTACGTCTGATAACACTTTGATATTGTTGCCAACTAACAAAATGTCATCTACGTATAGTACAAGAAACACCACTACATTTCCGTCACATCTCTTGTATACACAAGGCTCATCCGGACTTTGAATAAATCCATATGACTGGATTACCTCATCAAAGCGGATGTTCCAAAATCTAGAAGCTTGCTTCAATCCATAAATGGACCGATTAAGCTTACATACAAGATGCTCTTTGCCTTTAGCAATGAATCCCTCTGGTTGTCGCATATAGATATTCTCCTCAAGACTTCCGTTAAGGAAAGCTGTCTTGACATCCATCTGCCAAATCTCATAATCCATATGAGCAGCTATAGATAAGAGAATCCGGATACACTTAAGCATAGCTACCGGCGAAAAGGTCTCCTCATAATCGATACCCTCTTTCTGAGTATACCCTTTCGCTACAAGCCTAGCTTTGAAGGTCTCAACCTTCCCGTCTATTCCTCTCTTTCTCTTGTAGATCCACTTGCATCCAATGGCTTTTACACCATCGGGTGGTTCTACTAGCTCCCAGACCTGATTAGAATCCATAGATTCTATCTCTGAATTCATCGCACTTTGCCAAGATACCGCATCTCTATCTTGGATTGCCTCGTCATATGTCCAGGATCGTTCATGTTCACGTGACTAAGTCCAAGACTCTCCCAAAACATGAATCTCTCGGGTTGTCTAACAACCTCCCACTACGACGAGGTGCCTCCTGTGTATGCTCTGTGACACGCGTGCGTGACTTGTGGTGTCTCCTCTTGTAACGGTGGTATCAAGTCGGGACTTCCTCACAACTCCTCAAGAACAATCCTACTCTTGGGCTTGTGGTTCATTACATAATCCTCCTCTAGAAATCGGCGTTCGTGCTAACGATCACCCTCGATCTTTAGGATTATAAAACAAACCACCTTCATTCCCTTAGGTAGCCAACAAACATGCATTTGAGGTTCCAACTTACCAAAGATCGCCTTCAAAGACATGTGCCGACTCCCATATCCGAATATGTCTTAGAACTAGGCTTTCGCCACCCACAATTCTCAGGTAGTAGAGGTCGATTTAGATGGAACCAAGTTCAGAGTGTACATTGTCAGATTCGGTGCATACCCCGTAAGAATCAGTAACTCAGAATAACTCATCATCGATTTGACCATCTCCATAAGAGTCCTATTCCTTCGCTCCGGTACACCATTCTGCTGGGGTGTGCCAGGTGCAGACAATTGGGATTGAATCCCAGCCTCTGATAAGTAATTCCTAAACTCTCCCAAGAGGTACTCGCCACCACGATCAGATCGTAATGTCTTGATACTTTTACCTTGACGGTTCTCCACATCAGCCTTGAATTCTTTGAACCTGTCAAAGCATTCAGACTTGCGGCGCATCAAGTAAATGTATCCATATCTTGAATAATCGTCTATAAAAGAGATGAAATATTCAAAACCACCTCTTACCTGGATAGATATAGGACCGCACAAATCAGAATGAACCAATTCTAACACATCTTTGGCTCTATACCCCTTGGCCTTGAAAGGCCTCTTGGTCATTTTACCTTCCAAGCAAGATTCGCAGGTTGGGAGATCCTCCACCACTAATGAACCCAAAGGTCCATCAGCTATCAACCTTTGAATTCTACTTAGGTTAATACGACCATGCCTTAGATGCTAAAGATATGTTTGGTTCATCTGTGAAGGTTCTTTTCTCTTATTAGATTTAGAAGATGAGTTATTTACTTCTATATGCATCGTGGGAGTTTTCGATTCAAGAGTATATAAATTGCCAACCAATGTACCAGAACAGATAATCTCCCTATTCCTTTTTATAACCACTTTGTCATTAAAAGAAACAGAATATCCATCCATAAACAATTTAGAAACTGAAATTAAATTCTTTCTAAAAGTAGATACATAAAGACAATTTCTCAAAACTAAAACTTTATTCCTATCAAAAGATAAATAAACGTCTCCCACTGCAATAGCCGCCACCTTTGAAGCATTGCCCATGAAGATGGTAATCTCTCCCTCAGCTAGTCGTTGGGTTTCCTGGAACCCCTGCAAAGTATTGCAGACATGATTAATGGCTCCTATATCTACACACCAGGCACTGGTAGATAACACCGCTAAACATGTTTCAACAACTAAACAAGAAGATATACCTTTGTTCTTTCGGCGAGGACAGTCCGCCTTCCAATGTTCAGTCTGCTTGCAAGTGAAGCACTTGCCTTTCGGCTTCTTCACTTCTGCCTGAGGTTCCACTGCCACCTTCTTCGCTCCACCTTGCTTCTTCTTCTTCTTACCTTTCGATTTAGAGGAAGAAACCTTCTGAGCAACCATGGCTTGAGCACTTTGACGAAAAAGCCCCTCTGCCGCCTGGAGTTCTGTCAGAAACTCCGCCAACGAATACAACCTCTTGTTCATGTTGTAGTTGAGGCGGGACTACTCAAAACTCCTAGGCAGAGACTGGAGAATGATATCGACCTGGGTTTCCCCATCGATCTCAGCTCCGAGGACTTCCATCTCATTAAGATGAGCCATCATCTTGAGAACATGATCTCTAACGGGTGTTCCCTCGATCATGGTGGTCGTCATCAAGTTTCTCATTGCCTCCTGCCTAGACGCCCTACTCTGATGTCCGAAAAGTTCCTTGAGATTGAACATCATGTCATAAGCTGTGGCTATGGCCTGATGCTGATGTTGCAGCACATTTGACATAGATGCCAAAATGTAACACCGCGCCATCTCATCTGCCTTGACCCATTTCTTATAACGTTCTTTCTCCTTTTCATCAGAGTCATCGGAGGGCTTAGGAGGACAGACCTCGAAGAGTACAAATTTGTACTCCTCCGCAGTTAAGACAATATCCAGATTTCTTTTCCAATCAATGTAGTTTGGTCCAGTAAGCTTATTTTCTTTTAAAATCACAGCAAGTGGGTTGAAAGCCATTTGAAAATCCTAAAAATCACAATGATCAAAATATTAGATTTCAAATATTATTGATTCCTCAAAAAAAATAAAATTCTAAAATCAACCAACACCTCAAAACACCGAGAATATCGCATGCCACGATAGTGTGGACGTATACGAATTCTACATTTGTAAGAGGAGGTTTTACCCATTAATTTTATTATCTTGTCAATCTTACTTTTTGATAAATAAAATTAATAGTTGGTTCCTCTTTGGCCCTACAAATAAAAGCAGTGACTCCGATGGGGAGGATACTTTTTATTTGCATCTAAGTGTGCACCATTACACGATACTAAGGGAATTATTTTGGATTATGTGCCTTACCGATGGGGAAGTACACACGCTCCTAAATATTTTCCTATAACCATTATTTGACCTAGTGATCCGTAAACAAACCCATCCGATGGGGAGGAAGACACTCAGAGCCAACACACAAGTTTGTTGCATCACACATCAAATTGTAATGGAGGCCGCGGGAATTAATTAAAATGTCCCTCTCCCACTTAGTTAATTGAAAATGAGGAATTTTAAAACATACACAACATGCATATAAAACAAATAAGCAATAAATATGAAAAAAATAGAATTTTTCCAACTATTATGGCATTGTCTTTCAATATGCATCCCGTCGTGTCGCCACCTCGTCCGCTCCACCTTTTCCCATGCGCAAGTCACCAAAGATATCCGAGCTGAGATAAACTATTTTAATTTACATCCATCGATCCTATACTCCACGAAGGAGTGTACAAATAATCTAGTTCGAAAGTAAACTAAAATGAGCGGCTAAACAATGCCATATTTAATTACAAAAATTAAATACTAATCTAGCCTCGTCAACCTCGAGGATTCAAATAATAAATATTTACACACATCCAATCACATACACACATATGGCCATAATAGTCGGATCTTATGCCTGCAACCAAAGAGTTAAACTACGCATATCCTACTATTATCCGGCACATATAATATATGAAAAAGTGCATAAAAATTAACCGAATCCTAAACACACAAAACCGGAAACCATGGCTCTGATACCACTTGTAGGTGGTTGCTTCGGAGGCTCATTGGCTCCCATGTCCCCGGATTAAAATTTTCACTAATGAAAGAATTAATCTGGATGGGATGAGTTTCCTTAGCACAACCTATTCGTTGTCGTGCTGACAACTTGAGTGGTCGCTTGAACAAACTAGTTGTTCAAGCAACACAACTCTTCTAGTTGATTAGCCGCGGAAGAGACGACGGACGGATCGCCGGTTTTTGTGTTTGTCTTCGGAGTCCATGATTATACAATATATATACATACGCACACATGTATAATCAACACTAAAAGGAACATGCTCAGATCTGAAAATAAAGTTATAAAACTTTATACCTTACGATCTTCTACCGTATGTCCTATCCTTCTCGTGGACGACGTGTGGACGAAGATCCTCCACGAGTAGAAGGCTTCTAGATCGCGTTCTTCCCTTCCTTGTCCGCTGTGAACAAAGAGAAGAACCAACAAATACCTATCCTTTCTAGAACCGACCACCAAATTAGGGAATCCGGCCAAGGAACAAGTGGATGAAGCGCCGGCCACCAATAGAAGGAGAACCGCCGGCCACCTTGGAGAGATTGAAGGAGTGAACGCCGGCCACCAATGGAAGGAGAACCATCGGCCAAGGAATAAGAGAGAGGCCTAGACGATGGGCACCAGCCAAGTCTTGATGGAGGAAGATGGGCGCCGGCAACAAGGAGAAGAGATGGTTGCCACCCAAGCCTTTGCTCCAAAACCCTAGCCGCCCACTTTGAGAAGAGCCAAACCCTAACTCCAATTCCATTCCTCTTGCCGCCCAAGCTTAAGCCTTCTATTTATAGAATTGGGCTTAAGCCTCCTTTAATCTCCACCGTCGGATCTAGGGATTTAATCTCCACCATCGGATCTAGGGTTTTATTCCAACCGTCGGATCTAGGGTTTCATCCCAACCGTCGGATCTAGGATTTCATCCCAACCGTCGGATCTAGGGTTTCATCCCATCCGTCGGATCTAGGGTTTTATCCCAACCGTCGGATCTAGGGATTTAATCCCAACCGTCGATTCTAGGGTTTCATCCTAACCATCGGATCTAGGGATTTAATCCCAACCGTTGGTTCTAGGGTTTCATCCTAACCATCAGATCTAGGGATTTAATCCCAACCGTTGGTTCTAGGTTTTGTTTTACATTCTTGGATCTATACTTCACAAGGATTATATTAGGCTACGATAGGGACCATAAGGAGGAGTTGGATCTTGGCCACCCGATGGATCGGAACCACACAAACTTGATCCATCAATGATGTTCCATTCCACTAGAGGATCATCATTGAACTGCCTCACCAACCCCCATAAATTAATATGGGCTCCATATATTATTCATACATTAATCTCCCCGTGTTTAAGATATCAAATGTCCGTCAATTAATTGATTTACTGACCATCAATTAATTAACATCTAATTCCTCGAGTAGTACCACTCAACCTTATCATCATGTTGACTAAGTCAACCAGCTGGGTTTACATGATGAACCTTATGAGCTCCTCAAGGGGACATCATCAACCTAATATATAGGACACGGTTTCCTTCTATAATCAACGGTACACCATGTAAATAATATCATTTCCCAACTTACCGGGCATATTGATTTAATCCATCTAAATCTCACCCTCTGGTAAATCAAAGAAATAAATACTAAGTACATGTGCCCGTTATTATATCGGGATTAAGAGCATGCACAACATAATATCCGAGGTCCGATTCAATTATGTAGTCAGTACTAAATTGAATCACCTCTATGTCGGTCCTGCTCAATACACCTAAGTGTACTAGTGTAACTTTATGTTCAAGACAAAACAATACCAAGCTACACTACAACTATGCCAATGGTTTGTCCAAAACCATCTTGGTCGTGAGCCTCTACTTATATTTTACAAGGGACTGATAACATGATCTTCTGTGCCACACCAAGCACCATGTTATCTACAATGTAAAATATTAGACAATATGCACACATATATAATAAATATATAAAGTGCAAACAATGATCATGTGATTCTTATTCCAAAATAAAATGTTCATACAAAAAGTGCTAGGCTTTCAGTATACATTCCAACAAATGGTTTGTCCATAACCATCTCGGTTGTGAGCCTTTACTTATACTTTACAATGAACCGATAACATGATCTCCTGTGTGACACTACACACCATGTTATCTACAATGTAATGTATCAGACAATATGCATAACCATAAATATGCAAACAATGATCATGTGATTCTTATTTCAAAATAAAGGTGTTCATACAAAAGATAGACTTTTCAGTATACATCCCAACAACTTGGAGTGCAGAAATTTCACATGTAATAGAGATGGGCAGAAATATTTCATATCAGAAATTTATCATTCATGTAATAGAAATGATATAACTTGGAGTGCAGAAATTTCACATGTAATTGAGATGGGCAGAAATATTTCATATCAGAAATTTATCATTCATGTAATAGGGATGATATAACTTGGAATGCAGAAATTTCACATGTAATAGAGATGGGCAAAAATTTTAATTTAACTCCATTTGAATAATATCACAAATATCACAATAATATCACAAATATCACAATAACTTGAACCCATACTCTCCCCCTTTGGCAAACAACAAAAAAATCATGGGGAATAAATTACTCCCCCTAAAAGCTTGCTCCCCCTTGACCATTGTACCAACAATGTCCTTGGGAAATACCTAAGCCAATAAGAACTCTAAACCATCAAAAATAAGATCTAAAGTTCAACATTGAACTTTCCCATACCTTAAATTTGATACATCACCCTAACACCTCTCCTAATCAACATCCAATGGATTTTCACCCTTCATAATGTTTCCCAAAGCATATCCTAGGGTTATGAGTGGTTAGGGAACTTTATCGTAGCTGAACACGGGCTAAACAACCTTGTTTTTCTCGAAATCAGCCAATCAGTCGAGTCCTTGATTCACCAATCAGTGCTCATCGATCGGTACCAGCGAGTCGATCGATAATCGCGCTTAGGCGATTCTGCCAGAGATTCTGCCGGCGATTTCCGCCAAGGTAGTTCTGCTAGAACAGGTCTGCCAAGGCTGTCTTCCAGGGCAGTTTCCGTCAGGATGGTTTTCGCCAGGATAGTTGTCGCCAGGGAAGCTGCCACCCCATCAGTCGAGTGCCATGATGACAGTCGACTGATAACTGAAAACTCAGTTTTTCAGTTATCAGATATTAACTTTGAAAATTTATAAGTATTTATACGTAACTTTAAAAATCATGAAATTTCGTACGTAAAATATTTATGACACATACAATTGGTGAAAAATGTTGGAAAAATATTTTACCCATTAAGATATCAAAAGGGTTAGTGAAGGGAAAGATTGAGGAATCTTCAAATGAAAATATCCTTATGACATTAGGTTGATACTTCACTTCACATTGGGGTATATGAACTGAAAAAAAAATCCTCGCACACTTTCTTAACACAAATGAGAATACTTAGAAATCTTTAAACATACTTAGATCTTTGCTAGGCTTGGGGTATAAAATTTGACAAGTAAATCTTTAAACATACTTAACACCCTCGACTTATAGATAAGACTATTTTCAGTGGGTTGTAGGTTGTTATAGAATTTGACAAGTAAGTCTTCATTGATATCGTGATCGCAGTATGTTGGATCGAAGTGGATCGCTAGAGGGGGGGGGGTGAATAGCGATAAACATTTTCTTTTTCGAATTAATTTTAAAACACTTATACGCAGTAGAAAGATAAATGTAAAGTAAATGAGACAAGAGAATTTTACTTGGTTCGTAGCCTTCGGCTACTACTCCAAGGCCCTAGTAGTCCTTGACCATGTACGGAGGGAAAAACACTAAAGAACTCCTCCTCGTTAGAGGTAGGAGTTAATCGATACAATAGAAATACAAAGCTTGAAGTAGAGGGACACTCCCCCTCTCCTCGTTACGATAAAAGCTTCGAGAAAGTAAAGTAATGAACTTAAATAAAATTTATACCGACGTAACAAAAATGAAAGCAATTTAAACCTAGACGTCGGAGAAGAAGCACTTCGTTGTTGGAGAGTTGTAGCTTGGCAGAGGCTTTTGGAAGCTTAGAATTGATGATGAAACCCTAGGATAGGCCCTCCTTTTATAGCCTTTGAGCCCCTTTTCGAGAGGAACTTTAGCCAATCACAATTGAGCACCACTCCCCTTGAAATGAGGTGATAAGCCTTGACTCCTCGAAGCTGATCCTTGACCATCAGTCGACTGATAGCCATCATCAGTCGATTGATGGCAGCATCAGTCGAATGCGGACCGCAGACAATCGACTGATTGACAGCAGTCGAGTCCTCCAAGTTGGCAGTCGACTGATGCTAGCTGAAATGACAAGTTAGCTGAACAATAACATTATTTCAACGACCTCCGACCGTCCGATCTCAATCTAGACCACCGATGGGATGTCTTGGGTTGGATCTACGCTTAAGTCTATCCCCATAAAGAGGATACGACCTCACTTACACTCGCACACACACACGAGCTTACATTGATAATTACTGTGTCGCTTTTGCTTTCGGCCTTCCACTCAATTCTTTCGGCTCCCTCTGAAGTCACTCGAGTGTCGCACGACCACCGTAGCTTCCTCCGGGTGTCACTAGTCTTCAGCTCCAGCTATAGCAATTTTCTGCACAATCGATTCAGCTCGTGAGATAATGACATGAGCTTAACTTTGTATCATTTGCTATAATCAAAACTCAGGTTCGACTTAGGTGCCTACTGTACCAACAATCTCCCCCTTTTTGATATATGGCAAACCCACATACAAAGTTAAGAAAATAGTATGCATGAAGAATAATAATGTGTATGAGAAACAAAAATGAAGATTAAGTTGGAGCAGTAAGGATTTTCTTCAAGTACTCCCCCTTGAGGAAACCTCCTCCTTGACCGAGGGTGAGTCTTGAAGAAAGACCTTAGTCCTCCTCCTTGAGGGTTTCTATTTAGGAAGAGTTTAAGTAATTAACATTACTTAAAGTTGGCCTTAGTAAAGCATTTAAGTTAAGAGGACTTCTTAACTTGGCCCTTTCTCCCCCTTAAGTAAAACATTAAGATTTACTTCCTTTTTGTTAAGAATAAGTTTTTAATTTAAGAATTCTCTTAACTTAGCCTTTACTTCCTTTTAGTTAACAAAAATGAGTTAAGTGAATTTTCAAGTTAAGTAAATTTTCAAAACTTAAAGTTAAGTAAACATTTACTTAACTTTTGTCCATGTGAATAAATATGAAGTGAGTTAAGTTATCAAAAAAATTTGATCCCTTAACTTTGGCCTTTTCCTCCCCCTTTTGCCATATATCGAAAAGAGTGGGGGTGTGTGAAAGACAAAAATAAGTATTAAATTTAAAGTCCAAGCATGTTCCATATAATTTTGAAAATAATATACTGAAAATAAGCTCATCTATAAAATATTCGACTCATATTTGGCTTGATTGATATGAAAGATCAACCAGTCCTGGTCAGAGTCGGTTAGTATGTATTATTATACTCCGTGGTTCATGGCGATGCACTAGCTCTACATCTGGAACCAGGAGTAAGGTCCTAACATCTCACGCCCATCTATGTGGCTAAGTACACAAACACATTAGTCCTATGTGTTGTGAGATGTATTGGCTCCTTAAATCTATAGGTGCATGATATCTAAGGTATGTCCTATGCTAGTTCCATGAAAATGAAAAGTAAGAAATAGTAGTAAGAAAATATAATTTGTAAGTTCCTATTCTATTACACACATGCCCAATTTTCGTCTTAATAGACTAAATTCGGCTTCGGGTAGGGGTTTAGTAAATAGGTCTGCCAAGTTAGACTTTGATTCGACGTATTCGAGTTGTATGGCTCCGTTGGCCACATGTTCTCGAATGAAATGGTATTTGACCTCTATATGTTTGGTCCTAGAGTGACATATCAGATTTTTAGTAAGTTTAATTGAACTAATGTTATCTACGTGAAGTTTAATATTTGTAAAGTCTAACTTAAAGTTGCGGAGAGTGTGCTTCATCCAAAGAAGCTGAGTGACACACTCACCCATCGCGATGTATTCGGCTTCGGTGGTAGATAAGGCAACACAGTGTTGCTTCCTACTGCACCAACTCACTAGACTCAAGCCAAGAAGTTGACAACAACCACTCGTACTCTTTCTATCGAGCTTACTACTGGCATAGTCCGAATCAGAGTAGCCGGTTAGTTCGAACTTGGTAGATCTAGGGTACCAAATACCGACATTAAGTGTACCCTTTAGATATCTAAGGATATGCTTGACTAGAGTTAGGTGAGACTCCTTGGCACAGGTTTAAAACCTTGCGCACATACTTACTGCAAATAAGATATCAGGTCGGCTTGCAGTTAAGTAAAGAAGACTCCCTATTACGCTTCTATAGTATTTTAAATCAATTGAGTTTCCGATTAAATCTTCTTCTATATTCACATTAGTTGCCATTGGGGTATTAATAATTTTAGCGTCTTGCATTCCAAAGCGTTTAATTAATTCCCTAGTATATTTGCGTTGATGTAGGTATATTCCATCTTTAGTTTGTTTAATTTGTAGACCTAAGAAGAAACTCAACTCGCCTACTAAATTCATTTCAAATTCACTTTCCATAAGTGAAATGAATTCATTCAGTAGGATCGAGTTGGTGGTTCCTAAAATAATATCATCTACGTAGATTTGGGCTATGAATATGTCTTTACCTAATATTTTTACGAAAAGAGTTGGGTCAACTACACCCTGGTTAAATCCTTTGGACTTAAGATACACCGAAAGTCTCTCGTACCAAGCTCGAGGAGCTTATTTAAGTCCATAGAGGGCTTTCTTTAACCTAAGGACATGGTTGGCTTTATCTAAACTTTTGAAACCGGGGGGTTGACTAACATAAACATCTTCTTTAATGTATCCATTCAAGAATGCAGATTTCACATCCATTTGAAACAACTTAAATCCTCGATGTGCTGCATACGCTAATAGCATTCGAATGGACTCTAATCTAGCTACTGGGGCATAGGTCTCATCGTAATCTAAACCTTCGACTTGACTAAACCCTTTAGCGACTAGTCTAGCTTTATTTCCAACTACTTCACCTTTATCATCAAGTTTATTTCTAAACACCCACCTTGTTCCAACGATTGTTTTATCTTTAGGTGGTGACACTAATTCCCATACTTCATTCCTAGTGAATTGAGCTAGCTCTTCTTGCATTGCAATAATCCAATCGTGATCAAGAAGAGCTTGGTCAATAGTTTTGGGTTCAATTTTAGAAATCAAGGAGATTTGACTAAGTTTCTGTATGAGGCTCTAGTTCGAACTCTAGACTTGGATCACCTATCACTTGGTTGATAGGATGATTCGTTTGAGTCCTTGTTGGATTTGGGTTTGAGTCTACCACTTGATCAATAGGATGACTCATTTGAGTTCTAGTTTGGTTAGAGTCATCTATCACTTGGTTGATAGGCTGACTTGGTTGACTTAGGTTAGGATTACCAATAGACTTGACCTCCGGATCGGAGTTGAGTCTGGTATGAATCGGCTCGCTAATTGGGGTTGCCGAGGGATTTGTAGGTTTGTGTCCTTCATCAAATACTACATTGATAGTCTCCTCGACTCTAAGGGTATCATAATTATATACTCTATACGCTCTACTCGTAGTCGAGTATCCTAGAAAGATTTCGGTCGAGGTTTTGGATGTAAATTTCCCTAGGTAATCCTTAGTGTTTAGGATATATACCTTACACCCAAATACCCTAAAGTACTTGATGTTCGGTATTTTATTATGATAAATCTCGTATGAGGTCTTAAGGTGCCTCTTTACCATAAGAATCCTATTTTGGACATAGCATGCAGTACTCACGGCTTTCGCCCAAAACCTATCAGGTAGGTTATACTCATTTAACATTGTCCTAGCGGCTTCTTGTAGGGTTCTATTCTTACGTTCTACTATGTCATTCTGTTGTGGGGTTCTAGGACAAGAGAACTCATTGTGGTATCCATTTAGGTTACAGAATTCTGTAAACCTATGGTTCTCGAATTCACCACCATGATCAGTCCTAAGTCTCTTGATTTTAATGCTTTGTTGATTTTCTATTAGTTTAAATAGGTTGATTAATTGATCTAGGGTGTCACTTTTGTGTTTGATGAACCTAACCCAAGTAAATCTAGAGTAGTCATCAATTATGACTAAGCAGAATTTACTTCCATTAAGTGACTTAGCTCTGTGTGAATCAAATAGATCCATGTGTAGGAGCTCAAGAACACTTTTGGTTCGTTCTTGATTAGTTGGTTGATGTTGCGTGCTAGATTGTTTACCTTGTTGACAAACATTACATATTTTGTTATCCAAGTTATTGAGGTTAGGCAAACCTCTTACTAAGTCACTTTGACTCATATTGTGGATGAGTCTTGGGTGTGAGTGACCGAGTCGTCGGTGCCACAACCATGATTCCTCTTGCCGTGTCATAAGACACTTAGTTGAGGAGTTAGTTAAGTTAATAGTGTAAATATTGTTATTTCTGGTTCCCTTAAGGATTGTTTTAGAGGTTTCATTTGTATTAATTACGCATTGATTTTCTAGAAATATGACCTTATAGTTGTTATCACACAATTGGCTTACACTAATTAAATTATATTGAAAATTTTCTACCAATAAGACATTTTGAATAATAAAGTTAGAGTTGAGCTCAATATCACCTGATCCGATGATTTTGAGTTTGTCGTTGTTTCCGAAGGCTACCGATCCTTGTCGTTTGAATCGAAGCTTCGAAAACTTGAGTTGATCCCCGGTCATGTGTCGGGAGAAACCACTGTCCAACATTCATTGATCCTACACGCAAGGTAGTTGGATCGGATATTGGATTTATTAAAGATTGGTTGAAGATTATTAACCTAAATCATCTCACCCATGTCTACATGATCAAACATGTTAACTCTATATGTTCTTGTGAGATGACTTCCAATTTTACTTGATTTAAATTTAATGAATTGAACACTTGTCAACCTTGCGTTAGATTCAGATTTGACCTTAGGCACATCAAGTCACCTTTTCAAGATCATGGCTTCCAGGTCGTGGCGAGGCATAGAGGCCTTCTTTGATCGGAACAACGACCACTTCCTTAGACAAAGCCATTTTCAAGAAAATAGAAACTTGACTTACCTAAGACCACTTCCTAGTCTAACTAGTCTAGGATACGGCGAGGTAGCTTCGGCTAGTTCCACTCGGTCAAGTGCATCGAACTAGATACGCCTTATCTAGCCCGAATACATGAGACTCCATTTTTCTACCGTACTATCATCTCGCCGCGTCCTGGTACTATGTTATCAAGTATTGACGAGTTATAGTCTTATCTAGCCATTCTAAAAAGAAAAATCAAACTAAATAAAGAACCTAAGCATGCAATTTTCTAAGTTAAAATACAAACAAGTTTCGTACTAGCTCCCCCTGGACCGTTGAATCGGTTCGGTCTCTCCACATAGTGGATTTGGTCCTTGGGAACCCAGTACTGGTTCGATCCTAAGTTTGAAATCAAGGTGGTCTTAGGGACCCATGCTTGGACACATTTTTTATGTCGACTTACAATCGACATATACGACTTGTTGGTCGTGTTTGAGCTAAACCCTAGCCCGACCTTGTTGTACACGACCCTTTGCGATCCAAGTAGGAGGTCAAGTCCTTTGGATCCCAAAGAAAACCTTTCCAACGTGTTCCTAAGATCTTTGACTTGACTCTTCAAGAGTGAGTTCTCAACTTCGAGCTTTTCAACCTGAGTTGAGTCCTCCTCTCGAACTCAACTAGTCGAAGAGGTTAGGGAGACCTCGTGTTTGAGGAGTTTAACTTCCTCAACCAGAGTCTCGACCTTGGACTCGGACTTAGAAAATTTTCTAGTTAAAAACTTAATTGCACTATAAAGTGTACTAATGAGGGATCGACTTACCTTGAGTGTATGTTTTGAACCGGATGCGTATCCGTGGCTTGTCTTGAATAGTGCTTCGCAGTCTGACTCATCTTTGGTTTCTGATTCATGTTCCGATTCTGACTCCGTCTCCGATTCAATCGGTTTAGCCATGAGGACGCAATCATCGTCTTCTTCCTCGGACGCTTCTTCCCACGTAGTGTTGAGTGCCTTTTTTTGTTTCGGTGCTTTGCTCTTGAGCTTCGGGCATTCGGACTTGATGTGTCCAAACCTGTTGCACTCGTAACATCTAATATTGAAACTTTTATACTTACCTTCATTAGGTCGAGTGACGGTTCGCTTTCGGGCCTTGACTATCCTCCGAACTAGGTTGACTAGTTCGTCCTCCATTTCTGGGTCGACCTCCGAATCGGACTCATCTTCTTCTTCCTTCGGGGTTGGCTTGCTCGCGGTTTTCTTCCTTGAACCACAAAAAGTGTTATACCCTTCTCGGATTCCGAGTTAGACTGCTCATGGAGTTCGAAATCGGAAAATAACTCATCTAACCTAAGTTTTGAAAGATCCTTGGATACCTTGTAGGCATCGACCATGGATGCCCACAAGGTAGTCCTTGGAAAAGAGTTAAGAACATACCTTATAAGGTCGCAGTTTTCGACCTTTTGCTCGATCGCGTGTAGATTATTGACTATGTCTTGAACGCAGGCGTGAAGTTGTGTCGCTGATTCGTGTTCCTGCATTTTTATATTATATAATTTATTAAACAAAAGATCGTGCTTACATACCTTGGCTTCATCGGTCCCTTCATGTAGCTCTACTAGCTTTGTCCAAAGGTCCTTTGCACTGATGAAGGGGTTGATGCGATTAAGCTCTTCCTTGGACAAGCCGTATTGGAGGATTTGAGTTGCCTTGGCATCAACTTTGACTTGTCTTTTTGTCACAATGGTCTATTGGTCATAATCCAAGGATTCATCCACTTCGTTAGTCGGAAGTGTGAATCCCATTTGGATTATGATCCACATCTCAATTTGAGTTTTAAGAAAGCATTCCATTCGACCCTTCCAATAACGGAAGTCATCTCCATTGTAAAACGGAGGTCGGACGGTGCTAAAACCCTGGAGATGGGTCATTAAAACAAAATAAACAAGGAGATGAAAACGAAAAACCTAGCAACGACACAAACACACGAAATGTACCAAGAATCGCGTCTTGGATTAGTAGTGCGGGAGGAAAACTAACCAAATGAAATAAATTCGAAATAAACAGAATTAAAAAGGAAAAAACAATCTATAAAAAGCTATATCGGTGGTTTCACCAAATCTTAGCAAACCCCGGCTCTGATACCAATTGTTGGATCGAAGCAGATCGCTAGAGGGGAGGGGGGTGAATAGCGATAAACCTTTTCTTTTTCGAATTCATTTTAAAACACTTATACACAACAAAAAGATAAATGTAAAGTAAATGAGACAAGAGAATTTTACTTGGTTCATAGCCTTCGGCTACTACTCCAAGGCCTTAGTAGTCCTTGACCACGTACAGAGGGCAAAGCACTAAAGAACTCCTCGTTAGAGGTAGGAGTTAATCGATACAAAAGAAACACAAAGCTTGAGGTAGAGGGACACTCCCCCTCTCCTCGTTACGATAAAAGCTCCGAGAAAGTAAAGTAATGAACTTAAATAAAACTTATACCGACGTAACAAAAATGAAAGCAATTTAAACCTAGACGTCGGAAAAGAAGCACTTTGTTGTCGGAGAGTTGTAGCTTGGTGGAGGCTTTTGGAAGCTTAGACTTGATGATGAAACCCTAGGATAGGCCCTCTTTTTATAGCCTTTGAGCCCCTTTTCAAGAGGAACTTTAGCCAATCACAATTGAGCACCACTCCCCTTGAAATGAGGTGATAAGCCTTGACTCCTCGAAGCTAATCCTTGACCATCAATCGACTGATAGTCATCATCAGTCGACTGATGGCAACATCAGTCGAATGCCGACCGCAGACAGTCGACTAATTGACAGCAGTCGATTCCTCCAAGCTGGCAGTCGACTGATGCTAGCTGAAATGAAAAGTTAGCTGAACAATAACATTATTTCGATGGCTTCCGATCATCTGATCTCGACCTATACCACCGATGGGATGTCTTGGGTCGGATCTACGCTTAAGTCTATCCCCGTAAAGAGGATACATCCTCACTTACACTCGCATACACACACGAGCTTACATCGATACTTACTTTGTCACTTTTGCTTTCGGCCTTCCACTCGATTCCTTCGACTCCCTCCGAAGTCACTCGAGTGTCACCCGACCACCGCGGCTTCCTCCGGGTGTCGCTAGCCTTCAGCTCCAGCTGTAGCAATTTTCTACACACTCGATTTAGCTCGTGAGATAACGACATGAGCTTAACTTTGTATCGTTTGCTATAATCAAAACTCAGGTTCGACTTAGGTGCCTACTGCACCAACACAGTGGACTAACATATCGAGTCTATAGTGCTCAACCATCTTTCTAACATATGGTGTATTATTGGAGATGAAATGACCATCTATGGACCGGATGCTTGGGAGTTCAAACTCGTGGGTCCTAAAGGTGTGCAAATGATATTCCGAGGGGAAATGATGGTCCGAGCAAGGCTTCTCTCATGAGGGCCTAGAGGTGGAGGACTCAGGCTCCTTTCTTTTTAGTCTAAAATGCCATGTGTCAAATATGTCATGCGCACAAGATTGACCCATGAATGAATGCAAGAAATGAAATGATGCATGTAAAGTGGGGAAAGTGATTAGCTACTTAGAAATCCTCTAAAATCATAAGGAGAGTAAGGAAAAAGTCTTACTTGGGTGCCATAGAACCAAGAACAAGAGCTTGCTGCAGAAGAGGAAGTTTTTCTGCTAGAACCCTAGTTGTGGTCGAGTGGTCAGAGATTAGGGTTAGGGTTAAGAGGAAATGGCAAGGAGAAGGAAGAAGATCCTTACCCTAGACTAGAGAAGGCTTGTTTTGAGGTTGTAAATCTTGGACAGAGATGTAGAGCTCAACTGGCGTTCATCGCAGTCGGGAGGGGATGATTGTGGGGAAGAAAAATTGTGGAATGAAGGGGTTCCCATTTAAATATTCGAGACATCAGTCGAGGCGATGAGTGGGTCGGCTTGACTGGTAACATCAGTCAAGGCGACGATCGAGGCGCACTTGGTTCTGAGTGTGATCAGAATTGGCCAGTTGAGGCTCCAGTCGAAGCGCACTCGATTCTTAGTGTTGAAAACTCGTACCAGTCGGGGTGCCGATCGAGTCTGTCTCGATTGATAGTCTTAAAAAAAATTGGGTTTCAATATCTGAACACTCCAACTGAGTTTTGTGTAATTCCTAAGGCTTAGGTAAGTGTTAAAAACACTTGATATGATAACCTAACACCCTTTTTGACTGTTTTAAACAATTGGTATCTATGTTCTTGGTCTCAAAGAGGATCCAACTAATTTTACTTGGTTGGAATGTCTAGTTATGATCTTGGAACCACAAACACAAGAATGTGTAATGGTTTTCCCCATAACTAGTCACATTAGTGATTTTTGTCTAGTCAACCTCTCTATCTCAGGGATACAATGAGCATGTGAAATAGAGTTGTTGATCCTATCATCTCACCCCATTTCTAGCAATACAAAAATATTTTTGTGATCCTTATCATTTTTGTGAGATGATCCCAGGTCTTCCCAATTTAAATTCTCATTTCTCTTGTTAAATGATTTTTTTTATTAACCTAAGATCATGGAGGGATTCTCTTTCATTGGGCAGCATACATGCCCAACTCTCTTCACAAATGACTAAACTCATTTTCGGGAAGAGGTTTTGTGAATATGTCGGCTAGATTAGACTTGGACTCAACATGGCTGAGTTCAATGTCTCCCCTAGCTACATGATCTCTAATGAAGTGATGCCTCACTTCAATGTGCTTGGTCCTTGAGTGATGAATCGGATTTTTGGTGAGATGTATAGTGCTAATGTTATCACATAGCACTTGTACATTCCTATAGGTCAGTCCATAATCTTCTAAGTTGTGTGTTAGCCATAGCAATTGTGATACACATTCTCCCATAGCTACATATTCAGCTTCGGTTGTGGAAAGTGATACATAGTGTTGTTTACGACTTGACCAACTAACCAAGGCCGATCCTAAAAATGACAGCCCCCACTAGTGCTTTTCCTATCCAACTTGCATCCAACTGTTTGTAATATATGAGAGATGTCCTAAGGCAATCGCCTTATGTATGAACCATTTATATGATAAATGAAGATTCACTATTTGAGTATACATGTTTCATGTATTTGATTGGATCTTAAACTCATTTACTGGATGTCCGCGATACGATTCACAGCATGAGAGAATTTGTGATTGGATCACAACTAGTGAGTATCTCTACGTGTGTAATTGTGATGTATCGGAATTATCCCTAGTCGATGAATTGATGGATTTGGACACCAACAATTCTGTCGATACTAGCACGAGGTATACTCCTTGGTGTATCCAAGCAGCTGATTCTCACTGGCTGGAGACATTGTGATGTCCGGAGTTAATCGTGGATGCTAGTTATGGTAACTAGTTCATTGGAGTGAATAGTAAGACTTCATATGGTTCTCTGCATATATAGATATGTCGATGAAGTTCTTACTGTGGCTTAAGTGCGATGTTCCTTTGACTTGCGGTATTCAAGTCATCTTGATCATGGAGACTTATGCTTTGACATCTTAAGCAAACATCTCTAAGGAGATGTGGACCCGGGATGATTGGGTATAAGTCGAAGTGATCGAAGGTGTTTGAATAGCCTATAAAGGATTCACTACTCCTTGCGAGGAGATGTATACCCATGGCCTCTCGTCGGATTGTTACTAAAGTCTTTGGCCAAAGCATTACATGTTTAGAGTAAGGTACTCTTCGATACATGTGGAGTAACTAGAATCCGTAGGACGAGGAAATGATACTTGGGCTAGGTGTGACGTAGTCAGCCTAGTGGGGACTGACACAATAGACCATGTCCTGAACCAAGTGGGTATAAGATGAGTGAAGGGAATGGGGCACGATTCATTTGAGCTACTGAAGGGTTTCAGAAATAGTTCTGGATCAACCGTTGATCTTTTCGGTTAATTGGGGATAATGATGTACTACTAGGTGCCACTCATGATCGTTCTATAATTAATGATTAATTATAGACGGCCAACATAAACCGAGAACCTATTTGGTCACACGCACAACGAGTGTAATCCAAAGGATTTAAAACGAGCTTGAGACTGAGATTCTCAGACCGAGAGAAACTATGTTTGGTTGGACCAAACATAAAGCGAGCATGAAATTGTTTCAGTCGCAATGGAAGCGTGGATGGGCCGTGTCTTATGAAGACATAATGGATGGACCAAAATGGTTTGGTTCTAATCCAATGGATGAGAATAAACCAAAGGGTTTGGTTTATTTTAAACGAATGAACCAAAAGTTGGTTCGGTTCGTTTTAACTTAAAATAAACCATCATAGTTTGGTTTATTTTAACTTATCCTAATGGAGTGGGTTAATGGGCCTAATGGTTATGATCCAATAACCATTAAGAGAAGTAGTTCTCTATAAAAGAGGGCTTAAGGGATAATTAAGCCCTAATCCAAAACCCTAGCCCTTGGAGTTGCCGCCCACCCCTTGAAGGAGTTTTCGGCGCCAACCCTAGTGTGCTGCCGCCCAACCCCTTGTGCCGCCATCCAACTTGTTGTCGGCGTCCAAGCTTCAGCCGGCTATCCTCCAGCGACCCTCCGGTGATCTCCTATAGGTTTGGCATCAAGGTGAGCTTTTTCTTTCCTTGGTTGGCCGGCGCCTATATCCTCCACCAAGCTGTCCAGTTTTCTGGACAGCTTCTCCTCCTCTCGTCGGAGCATCGTTTGGACGACGGTTAGTGCTCCGACAGCGGCTAACTTACCGGGGATTTGATCTCCGGTAATCCTCTGAGGTGGGGGACGAAGGATTCGTCAAACGGTTGACGAATACCCCTCCGGAGAATCGAGTTTTGAGGACTCGGTTTTTGATCCGAATTTGGATTCGGATCGTGATCATCTCTCGATCACGTTGTCTTCAACACGAGGCTAGTAACCCGTACGAAGACGAAGCTCGTGGCTTAGCGAAGTCATCCCGAGGAGCTCGGCGTGGATACGGATAGAGACGATTCTTACGAGGATCGTTCCGGTTGATGCCGTTCCCGCTACACGTCATACGAAAGGTATAACGTAGATAATTTTCTTTTATTGCAAATTTAATTTAATGTTATGTCTACACTTGTTGTAATATGCATGCGTGTGTTGTGTGTGTTGTAATAAATGTAGATTTATTATTTTTAATTGCTTCCGCTATGCTCATGTTTACGAAACATGATCGAACACACACACGCCGCGGTGCCGGAAACCCAACAGTGGTATCAGAGCTCAGGTTGTGTTTCGACATAATCATAAAAATGGTTTTGCGATAGTCATAATGTATTTCTGGAAATTTTCTAAATTTTGGAAATTTAGAAGTATTTATGGAAATTTTTCAATTTTGGAAAGTCTAGAAGTATTTATGGAAATCTTCCACTTTTGGAAAGTTGGAAGTATTTATGGAAATTGATATTTTCCATAAATAAAATATTTGATTAGATTCTGGAAATTTGTTTCCTAATTTAATCATGATTTGATTTGGGAAATCAAATCTTAAAATATTTTATTTCCATAAGTAGTTTTAATGATTTAGGAAATTGGTTTCCTAAATAGATTTTCCTTAATCAAATAATTCCATGAATAAAATATGTGATTAGATTTGGAAATTTGTTTCCTAATTTAATTATGATTTGATTTGGAGAATCAAATCTTAAACATATTTTATTTCCATAAATAGTTATGACATATAAGGAAATTATATACATGACATAATTGTATGCCATGTAATTGTATTAGATGCATAACATTATGCCATGCGTGTCGTGACATGTAGATGTATGCCATGTATGCCATGCCATGTAGATAATAGTTATTTGCATGCAAAGAGGATGAGACATAAAAACCCTTAATCAATATTAAAGCCTACACCTTCCATTAATATGGTTAGAACCAGAGTTCTGTTTCTTGTTTGGGTTGTTAGACTCTCTCCAAGCCCGGCTCGAACCTGAATATGTTCAAACCATGGAATAGTTTAATACTAATATGGTAAGAGTCAGAGGTCAATCGTTAGCTTTAGTTGTTGGACTCTCTCCAAGCTGGGCTAATTGGTTGAATGCGCTCTAACCATATTAAAACTATGTCCTGATATTAGGGTTGGCTTTAACCTGGAGCATCGGCTTGTTGGACTCTCTCCAAGGTCGATGTAAAGGGAGGTGAAGTTGGGTGCTATGCATATGATGCATACTTGTTAATGTGTTAACAACCCGATGTATGTGTGAACATTCAATTAGTTGATAGCACATTGTGATAGTTGCATATACGGGATATGCAATCAGTATAGATGATACCTACCGTCGTAGTTATGAATGGCTTGTTGGACTCTCTCCAAGGTTGTTCATAATTATGATGGATATCAGCCCATTCGGAGATGGACCTACAATCTCCCGAAGTGATTTTGGAGTTTTTGGAATTCGAAAAATGAATGGGATTTATAAATGTATATTGATTCATTTTAAAATCATTTTCTCATATATGCTCGTTTTGTATTTCTAGGTCAATAAATTGATCATGACGTCTTTGAATTTGTGCACTATTTTGGATTCGAACAAACTGACTGGGCCTAACTTCCTGGACTGGCTTAGAAACCTGAGAATTGTTCTCAAGGCGGAAAAGCTTGCATATGTCCTTGAAGAGCCTCTTCCTGACCGTCCTAAGGACGATGCAACTCCAGACCAAATGTTGGTCTATCAGAAGCATGTGGCAGATTCTGAGCTGGCGAGTTGCATCATGCTAGCGGCGATGGTACCTGAGCTGCAGAAGCAGCATGAGCATATGGATGCTAATACTATGGTCTTCCATCTTCATGAGTTGTTCGATGAGCAAGCGAGATCCGAAAGGTTCGAGGTCTCTAGGCTCCTCTTCACCACGAAGATGCAAGAAGGTTCGTCTCAGAGTGCAGTTTGTGCTAAAGATGAACGGGTACATCGAGCGGCTAGCTACCCTCGGTTTTGTGATGGATCATGAGTTAAGTATTGACTTAATTCTGCATTGTTTGCCCAAGAGTTTCTCGCAATTTGTGATGAACTATCAGATGAACAAATTGGAATCCACCATTCTCGAGCATATCTATGTCAAGATCGTGGAGCCTTCTGTGAAGCATGAGGAGAAGGCGGTTCTATTAGTTGATTCCTCAAAGAAAGGTTCTAAGAGGAAGGCAAAAGAACAGAAGAAAGGAAAGAACAAAAAGGCAAAGAAGGCGGAACCAGCGCAAAAGGGCACTTGCCATCATTGTGGCAAGGAAGGCCACTGGCGAAGAAACTGCAAGATTTATCTTGAGTCCATGAAGAAGAAGAAGGCATCCGATGCCCCATCCTCTTCAGGTATCTTCGTTATTGATTGTCATTCTATTTCCTTAGACACTTGGGTATTGGATACTGGGTGTGGCTCACATATATGTAATGACATACAGGGGCTAAGGACTAGAAGAAGACTTGTCAGAGGGGAGTCAAATTTGCGAGTTGGCAATGGAGCAAAGGTTGCTGCGGTCGCCATCGGAACTTATTTGCTGAAGCTCCCTAGTGGACTAGTCTTGGAACTGGACAATTGCTATTATGTTCCTTCTCTAATAAAGAACATTGTTTCTATTTCCTGCTTAAATAGAAAAGGTTTCCATTTGACGTTTAGTAACAATTGTTGTTATATAACTTTGAATGGCGTACTTTATGGAACTGGAACTTTGAGTAATGGCATTTATACGTTGGACGTATCCAGTGACATTTTCAATATCGAAGCGAGCAACACGCGTGCTTGAAAGGATAATCACATAGACTCCTATATGTGGCATTGTCGTCTTGGCCATATAAGCAAGAAACGCATGTCCGAATTACACCGATGTGGAATTCTGGAATCATTTGAATTGGATTCATACGATACATGCGAATCATGCTTAAAAGGCAAGATGACTAAGTTACCTTTTACTGGAAAAGGTGAACGAGTGGGAGAGTTACTAGGTCTAGTACATACTGATGTACGTGGACCTATGTCAACTCAAGCTTTAGGAGGCTATAGCTACTTCATTACCTTCACCGATGATCACTCACGGTTTGGGTATGTGTTCTTGATGAAACACAAGTCTGAAGCCTTTGAAAGGTTCAAAGAATTCAGAAATGAAGTAGAGAAACAACATGACAAAAGTATTAAAATACTTCGATCGGATCGAGGTGGTGAATACTTAAGTCAAGAGTTTCTTGATTATCTAAGAGACAATGGCATATTGTCTCAATGGACTCCGCCCTATACACCACAGCATAATGGTGTATCTGAGAGGCGTAACCGGACCTTGTTGGACATGGTCAGGTCAATGATGAATCATGCAACTCTTCCCAAGTCCTTTTGGGGTTATGCACTTCAGACAGCTGTTTACTTGTTAAACAGAATGCCTACCAAGGTAGTCTCAACTACTCCATATGAGATATGGAATGGTAAGAAACCTCATGTATCTTACTTGAAGATATGGGGTTGACCTGCTTATGTGAAGCGGACTGTATCAGACAAATTGGATGCTAAGTCTGATAAATGTCTATTTATTGGATACCCTAAGGAAACAAGGGGTTACCAATTCTATCATCCTGTGGAACAAAAGGTGTTTGTTTCAAGGCATGCTGTGTTTCTAGAGAAAGAGTTTCTCTTGCAAGAAAACAGTGGGAGTATCGTCGAGCTTGAGGAGGCTCGAGAGACTCAAATAGACATTGATGAGATACCTGGTGAAGCACAACAGCCGACAACTCATAGTGATGAGCAATCGACTGGACCTATTGTAACACCACATCTTCGTAGATCTGGTAGAACACGCAATATTCCTGAGAGATATGGATTTCTCGTAAGTGAATCGAACGACGTGTTACTCATTGATGATGAGGAGCCTACCAGTTATGAAGAAGTGCCGACAAGTTCAGAAAGGGATAAGTGGCTTGGTGCCATGAAGTCGGAAATGGATTCCATGTACGAAAACCAAGTTTGGAACTTGGTTGACCCACCTGAAGGCATAAAGCCTATAGGGTGTAAGTGGGTTTTCAAGAAGAAAACCGACATGGATGGTAATGTGATTACCTATAAGGCTAGATTGGTGGCGAAAGGATATCGTCAAAAACAAGGTGTTGATTATGACGAAACCTATTCGCCTGTAGCTATGCTTAAATCCATTCGGATGCTCGTGGCCATAGCGGCTCATTATGATTATGAGATATGGCAGATGGATGTGAAAACAGCTTTCCTTAATGGAAACCTGCTCGAGGACGTGTATATGATACAGCCTGAGGGTTTCACATCGGTTGATAAAACCAAGGTATGCAAATTGCGACGATCCATTTATGGATTGAAGCAAGCATCTAGGAGCTGGAATATCCGTTTTGATGAGACGATCAAAAAGTTTGATTTCTCACAAAATCTAGACGAACCTTGTGTGTACAAGAAGGTTAGTGGGAGTGCAGTCGTGTTCCTAGTATTGTATGTCGGTGACATATTATTTATAGGAAACGATGTGTCAATCTTACAGTCAGTTATGGTTTGGTTATCCAAGACATTCTCCATGAAAGACCTGGGAGAAGCAACCTACATCCTTGGGATTAAGATCTATAGAGATAGATCGAAATGGTTGCTTGGTCTTTCGCAGTCTACATATATAGACCGAGTGCTAAAGAGGTTTAGCATGTCGGAATCCAAGAAAGGTTATCTGCCCATCAGGCATGGGGTACACCTTTCGAAGTCTATGTGTCCGCGCACAGAAGACGAGAGGATTTGCATGAGTAAGATTCCCTATGCATCCGCAATAGGATCTATCATGTATGCTATGTTATATACGAGGCCCGATGTATCGTACGCTCTGAGTGTCACGAGCAGATACCAGTCTGATCCAGGAATGGATCATTGGGCGGCTGTTAAGATGATCCTTAAGTACTTGAGAAGAACTAAGGATGTGTTCCTAATATATGGAGAAGGGGACATGGTGATACGCGGGTATACGGATGCCAGCTTCCAGACAGACAAGGATGATTCCAGGTCTCAGTCTGGATACGTGTTCACCTTGAATGGGGGTGCAGTGAGTTGGAAAAGTTCCAAACAAGAGACTGTAGCGGATTCTACCACTGAGGCAGAATATATTGCAGCTTCGGAAGCAGCAAAGGAAGCGGTTTGGATCAAGAAGTTCGTTCATGAACTTGGTGTGATTCCGGCCATTGTTGAAGCAATACCGGTCTACTGCGACAACAATGGAGCAATTGCACAGGCGAAAGAGCCAAGGTCTCATCAACGATCCAAACATGTGCTTCGCCGCTATCATCTTATCAGAGAGATCATCAGTAGGAACGAAATACAAATCGAGAAAATTCCCATTGAAAGGAACTTAGCGGATCCTTTGACTAAAGCATTACCTCAAAGTAAGTTTGAGGGTCATGTTAGAGCTTATGGTATTGGATACCATAGCGATTGGCATTAGGCCAAGTGGGAGTCTGTTAGTAATATATGAGAGATGTCCTAAGGCAATCGCCTTATGTATGAACCATTTATATGATAAATGAAGATTCACTATTTGAGTATACATGTTTCATGTATTTAATTGGATCTTAAACTCATTTACTGGATGTCCGCGATACGATTCACAGCATGAGAGAATTTGTGATTGGATCACAACTAGTGAGTATCTCTACGTGTGTAATTGTGATGTATCGGAATTATCCCTAGTCGATGAATTGATGGATTTAGACACCAACAATTCTGTCGAGACTAGCACGAGGTATACTCCTTGGTGTATCCAAGCAGCTGATTCTCACTGGCTGGAGACATTATGATGTCCGGAGTTAATCGTGGATGCTAGTTATGGTAACTAGTTCATTGGAGTGACCAGTCGTAAGACTTCATATGGTTCTCTGCATATATAGATATGTCAATGAAGTTCTTACTGTGGCTTAAGTGCGATGTTCCTTTGACTTACGGTATTCAAGTCATCTTGATCATGGAGACTTATGCTTTGACATCTTAAGCAAACATCTCTAAGGAGATGTGGACCCGGGATGATTGGGTATAAGTCGAAATGATCGAAGGTGTTTGAATAGCCTATAAAGGATTCACCACTCCTTGCGAGGAGATGTATACCCATGGCCTCTCGTCGGATTGTTACTAAAGTCTTTGGCCAAAGCATTACATGTTTAGAGTAAGGTACTCTTCGATACATGTGGAGTAACTAGAATCCGTAGGACGTGGAAATGATACTTGGGCTAGGTGTGACGTAGTCAGCCTAGTGGGGACTGA
Source organism: Wurfbainia villosa (assembly GCA_025175895.1). Classification (NCBI taxonomy): domain Eukaryota; kingdom Viridiplantae; phylum Streptophyta; class Magnoliopsida; order Zingiberales; family Zingiberaceae; genus Wurfbainia; species Wurfbainia villosa. The sequence continues at coordinate 43,747,216 of CM046006.1, forward strand.
CACAATAGACCATGTCCTGAACCAAGTGGGTATAAGATGAGTGAAGGGAATGGGGCACGATTCATTCGAAAGCATCAAGGGTTTCGAAATAGTTGATCAATCGTTGATCTTTTCGGTTAATTGGGGATCATGATGTACTACTAGGTGCCACTCATGATCGTTCTATAATTAATGGTTAATTATAGACGGCCAACATAAACCGAGAACCTATTTGGTCACACGCACAACGAGTGTAATCCAAAGGATTTAAATCGAGCTTGAGAATGGGATTCTCAGACCGAGAGAAACTATGTTTGGTTGGACCAAACATAAAGCGAGCATGAAATTGTTTCAGTGACAATGGAAGCGTGGATGGGCCGTGTCTTATGAAGACATAATGGATGGACCAAAATGGTTTGGTTCTAATCCAATGGATGAGAATAAACCAAAGGGTTTGGTTTATTTTAAATGAATGAACCAAAAGTTGGTTCGGTTCGTTTTAACTTAAAATAAACCATCATGGTTTGGTTTATTTTAACTTATCCTAATGGAGCGGGTTAACGGGCCTAATGGTTATGATCCAATAACCATTAAGAGAAGTAGTTCTCTATAAAAGAGGGCTTAAGGGATAATTAAGCCCTAATCCAAAACCCTAGCCCTTGGAGTTGCCGCCCACCCCTTGAAGGAGTTTTCGGCGCCAACCCTAGTGTGCTGCCGCCCAACCCCTTGTGCCGCCGTCCAACTTGTTGCCGGCGTCCAAACTTCAGCCGGCTATCCTCCGGCGACCCTCCGGTGATCTCCTATAGGTTTGGCATCAAGGTGAGCTTTTTCTTTCCTTGGTTGGCCGGCGCCTATATCCTCCACCAAGCTGTCCAGTTTTCTGGACAGCTTCTCCTCCTCTCGTTGGAGCGTCGTTTGGACGACGGTTAGTGCTCCAACAGCGGCTAACTTACCGGGGATTTGATCTCCGGTAATCCTTTGAGGTGGGGGACGAAGGATTCGTCAAACGGTTGACGAATACCTCTCCGGAGAATCGAGTTTTGAGGACTCGGTTTTTGATCCGAATTTGGATTCGGATCGTGATCATCTCTCGATCACGTTGTCTTCAACACGAGGCTAGTAACCCGTACAAAGACGAAGCTCGTGGCTTAGCGAAGTCATCCCGAGGAGCTCGGCGTGGATACGGATAGAGACGATTCTTACGAGGATCGTTCTGGTTGATGTCGTTCCCGCTACACGTCATACGAAAGGTATAACGTAGATAATTTTCTTTTATTGCAAATTTAATTTACGGTTATGTCTACACTTGTTGTAATATGCATGCGTGTGTTGTGTGTGTTGTAATAAATGTAGATTTATTATTTTTAATTGCTTCCGCTGTGCTCATGTTTACGAAACATGATCGAACACACACACACCGCGGTGCCGGAAACCCAACACCAACATAGTCGGAGTCGGTATAGACAACTAAATCAAAAGATTTAGTTCGGGGGTACCATAATCCTACATTGATAGTGCCTTTTAAGTATCTCATAATTTTTTTTACAGCAATCATGTGAGACTGTAGGTTTTGAAACCGAAGCTCTGATACCACTTGAAGGTAGGGGAACTTCGCTTCCCACTTCAACTCGGTCGCTTGTTCCTGGCGATCCCTTCTACGTCCCCGGATAAAAAAAATTTATCCTTGACAAGGAGGGATCACCCAAGCTACCGTTCCATCATCGTGTTATTCGATTAGAGTAGTCACTTGAACAAACTTGTTGTTCAAGCAACCAACCTCTATTCTACGATTAGCCGCGGAATAGACGATGTACGGATCGTCGGATTTTGTGTTTGTATTCGGGATCCAAGTTAATTTAGCCACAAAACAAAACATACAATATGCATATAATTGAAAAACAATTATAGACACAATACAAAAGAATATAAACAAGCAAAATTTATACCTCTCGATCTTCTATTGTATGCCCTATCTCTTTTTGGACGTCATGTGGGCGACGATCTTCCAAAAGTCGAAGCCTCCTAGATCACCAATCTTCCTTTCCTTGCTCGCTCCGAACAAGAGGAAATATAGAAACAAAACTCTTCTCCTTCCTTTAACCGACCATCAAGCTCCAAGCTTGATGCTTGCCGCCGGCCAAAGATAGAAATAAGGAGGAAAGGTGCTGGCCAAAAGCTTCAAGGGAAGACCCTAGCTCCGGCCAAGGATGAAGTGAAGAAGGTTGGACGTCGAAAAAAACAAGGAGAAAAGAGGAAAGGATGGGCGCCGACCACCTAAGGAAGAAGAAGGAAAAAAAACTTTCCAAGTTTGTGGCCGCCCCAGCCTCCAAGCCCCCTTGCCGCCCAAAACCCTAATCCTCTTCTATTTTCTTGCCACCCACCTCCTTAAGCCTTATTTATAGAGTTAGGCTTAAGCCTCCTTTAATCTCCACCGTCGGATCTAGGGATTTAATCTCAACCGTCGGACCTAGAAAATTAATCTCAACCGTTGGATCTAAAGATTTAATCTCCACCGTCGGATCTAGAGTTTTATTTTCCACCATCAGATCTAGGCTCCATGAGGTTTTAATAGGCTAAAATAGGGACCATGAGGAGGAGTTGGATCTTGGCAACCCAATGGATCAAGCCCACATAAAGTCCGATCCATTAATGATAATCCATTCCACTAGAGGATTATCATTGATCTACCTCACCAACCCCCATAAGTTAATATGAGCTCCATATATTATTTGTACATTTATCTCCCCGTGTTTAAGATCTCGAATGTCCATTGATTAATTAATTTACTGACAATTAATCAATCCACATCTAACTCCATGAGTAGTACCACTCAACCTTATCATCATGCCGGACCAAGTCCACCTGCAGGGTTTACATGATGAACCTTATGAGCTCCTCAAGGGGACATCATCATCCTAATATATAGGACACAATTTCCTCCTATAATCAACGACACATCATATAAATAATACCATTTCCCAACTTACCAAGCCTATTAATTTACTCTATAAATCTCGCCCAATGGTAAATTAAAGAAATGAATACTAAGTATATGTGCCCATTATTATATTGGGATTAAGAGCATGTTCAATATAATATCTGAGGTCCGATTCGATTATGTAGTCATCAATAAATCGAATCACCTCTAAGTCGGTCCTGCTCAATACACACAAAGTGTACTAGTACGATTCTATGAACAAGACAAACCAATACCAAATCACACTACAACCATACCAATGGTTTGTCTAAAGCCATCTCGATTGTGAGCCTTTACTTATACTCTACAAGGAACTGATAACATGATCTACCGTGTGACACTACACACCATGCTATCTACAATGTAACTTATGAGACAATATGCATAACCATCAATATGCAAACAATGATCATGTGATTCTTATTTCAAAATTAAAGATGTTCATACAATAGATAGACTTTTCAGTATACATCCCAACAGAGACTCCTTAGCACAAGCTTGAAATCTAGCACACATACCAAAAGATTCTTAGATTGATGTATAAAAATCCCTTCCTTGGTCTGCTTTATCTCAAGTCCTAGAAAGAAGGTCAATTCTTTTACTAGACTCATCTCAAATTCACTTTCCATGTGACCAATAAACTCATTGAGATAATCTCTATTGTTTGAGCCACAGATTATGTCATCAACATAAACCTGGGCTACAAATATGTATTCACCATCCCTTTTCAAAAATAGTGTGGGATCTATCTATCCTTTCCTAAAACCTTTCTCAATTAGGAAGGTTGACAACTGCTCATACCAAGCACGAGGTGCTTGTTTAAGCCCATAAAGAGCCTTTTTTAGTTTGTACACGTGGTCTGGGAATTGTGCATTCTCAAACCCCGGGAGTTGTTCAACATAGACTTCCTCCTTGATGACTCCATTCAAGAAGACTGACTTCATATCTATTTGATACAATTTTAAGCCTTTGTATGATGCATAAGCAAGCATTAGTCTTATATATTCTAACCTTGCTACAGGGGCATAAGTCTCATCATAGTCTAACCCCTCAATTTGGTTGTAGCCTTTGGCTACTAACCTTGCCTTATTTCTAACTATTTCTCCTCTATGATTTCTCTTATTCTTAAACACCCATTTAGTCCCAATAATAGAGGTTTGACCAGGTCTAGGGATTAAATCCCAAACTTGATTTTTCTCAAACTAGCCTAACTCATCTTGCATTGCAATGATCCATTCTAGATCAAGAAAAGCTTCATCCACTAATTTGGGTTCAATCTCAGAAATCAAGGCAACTTCATTTCCTTCATTTCTGAAAAATGATCTAGTCTTCACCCCATGTTGGATGCCTCCAATAATTTGGTTTTGGGGATGACTAGTAGCATTCCTAGTGGATCTTGTTACTTGAGGTGGTTCGGGTACTACTAAAATCTGTTCAGATTCTCCAACCTCAAGTGATGAGCTCTCACTCTCTCTTCATCAGAATCCACTCTTGCTTCCCCTATAGGGTTTCTATCTTCCAATTCCAGCTCAAACTCCACCGATTTTCTATCCGAATAAATATTCATTCCTTTTTCTTCAAACACAACATTAGTTGACTCTTCTACTAGCTTATTCCTATGGTTGTAGACTCTATAAGCTTTGCTAGTGAGGGAATATCCAACAAGGATACCCTCATCAGCTTTTGCAGAAAATTTTCCTAAATGATCCTTAGTATTTAGGATATACACCGTACAACCAAATACCCTAAGGTGCTTGATTGTCGGTGGCTTTCCAAACCAAAGTTCATGTGGTGTTTTTCTTAAGAATCTATGTATCAAACCCGATTTTGAACATAGCACGCAATGCTAACTGCTTCAGCCCATAGGAAGTTTGGTAATTGGTATTCGTTTAGCATACTCCTAGCTGCCTCTTGCAAGGCTCTATTTCTCCTTTCTACAACACCATTTTGCTGTGGTGTTCTAGGTGTGGAGAATTCATGTTTGTATCCTTTCACTAAACAAAAGTCCTTAAGTTTAGCATTTTCAAACTCTCCTCCATGATCACTTCTAATGATTTTAATTGTTGAGTTTTTCTCATTCTCAACTCTTCTACAAAAGAAAATGAAGGTTTCTACTGTTTGCTCCTTATGTTTAAGAAAACAATTCCAAGTATATCTAGTGTAATCATCCACAATAACCAAGCAATATCTACTACCATTGATAGATCTAATAGTGCTAGTATCAAACAAATCCATGTGTAGTAAATCTAATGCTTGTAAAGAACTTACAAAATTCTTTCCTTTGTGGGAAGATCTCACTTGCTTTCCTTTTTGGCACGCCCCACAAACTCTATCCTTCTCGTAGGTGATTAAGGGCAGTCCTCTTACAAGTTCCTTCTTGGCCAAATTCTTGATGTTCTTCATGTTGACATGGGCCAATCTCCTGTGCCATAACCAAGACTCTTCTTCCTTGTATATGTAACACTTAAAAGACATGTTAGTAGCACTACTAAATCTAACTTGATAAATATTTTCCTTCATAGATCCTATTAGGATGGTTTCATTGGTGTCACTATGGATCACAAGGCATTGAGTCGAGTGAAACTCAACCCTATAACCTGCATCACACAATTGACTTACACTCAACAAGTTAAATGCCATCCCTTTAACTAACAATACATTTCTAATTACAAATTTTTCAGAAATGTCCATGTTACTTACTCCTACAACCTTCAATTTACCATTATTACCAAAGGAAACTGTACCTCGGTCTTTGGCATGAATTGAGGAAAACAAAGAGGAGTTCCCTATGTTGGGATGTATACTGAAAAGTCTATCTTTTGTATTAACATCTTTATTTTGAAATAAGAATCACATGATCATTGTTTGCATATTTTTATGGCTATGCATATTGTCTAATACATTACATTGTAGATAACATGGTGTGTGGTATCACACGGGAGATCATGTTATCGGCTCCATGTAAAGTATAAGTAAAGGCTCACAACCGAGATGGCTTTGGACAAACCATTGGAAAGGTTGTAGTGTGATTTGGTATTGGTTTATCTTGACCATAGAATCACACTAGTGCACTTTGTGTGTATTGAGCAGGACCGACTTAGAGGTGATTCGATTTATTGCTGACTACATAATCGAATCGGGCCTCAGATATTATATTGTACATACTCTTAATCCCGATATAATAACGGGCACATATACTTAGTATTCATTTCTTTGATTTACCAATGGGTGAGATTTATAGATTAAATTGATAGGCTCAGTAAGTTGGGAAATGATATTATTTATATGGTGTGCTGTTGATTATAGGAGGAAACCGTATCCTATATATTAGGGTGATGATGTCCCCTTGAGGAGCTCATAAGGTTCATCATGTAAACCCTGCAGGTGGACTTGGTCCGACATGATGAAAAGGTTGAGTGATACTACTCATGGAGTTAGATTGTGATTAATTAATGGTCAGTAACTTAATTAATCGACGGACATTCGAGATCTTAAACACGGGGAGAAATTGTACATATAATATATGGTGCCCATATTATCTTATGGGGGTTGGTGAGGTAGATCAATGATAATCCTTTAGTGGATTGGATTATCATTAATGGATCGGACTTTATGTGGGCTTGATCCATGAGTGGCCAAGATCCAACTCCTCCTCATGGTCCCTATTGTAGCCTATTAAAACCTCATGAAGCTTAGATCCAATGGATAGAAACAAAACTCTAGATCCAAAGGTAGAGATTAAATCTCTAAGATCCGATGGTTGAGATTAAATCTCTAGATACGACGGTTGAGATTAAATCCCTAGAACCAATGGTGGAGATTAAAACAAGGCTTATCCCTAAACTCTATAAAAGGAGGCTTAGGGTTGGCGTGGAGGACAATGAAGAGAAGCAAGGGTTTTGGAGCTTGGCGGCAAGAAGCAAGGGCTAGGGTTTTGGAGCTTGGCGACACCAAATAAGGAAATAGTTTCCTTATCTCCTTCTTCTTCAATCTTCCCGTCACCCAAACAGCTCCTTCCTCACCTTGGCCGACGGCCAAAGCTTCCCTTCTCCTTCTCCTTTGCCGGTGGAAACAAGATTTAGGGCTTTCCCTTGGTGTCTTGGCCGGTTTCCACCCTAATCTCCTCTTCCCTCTTGGTCGGCGGTAAGCACCAACCTTGGAGGTTGGTGGTTGGTTGAAAGAAGGAAAAGAGCTTTGTTTCTATTCTTCCTCTTGCTTAGAATGAGCAAGGAAGGAAGATTGGCATCAACTTTTGGTAGATCGTTGCCCACACGACGTCCGAAAGGAGGAAGGTCATACATTAGAAGATCGAGAGGTATATCGATTCTCTATTCTCTTTTGTAACATGTTTGTATTTGTTTTTCAATTATGAGCATGATATATTCTGTTTGTGGCTAAATAATACTTGGATCCCGAACAAAAATACAAAAGTCGGTGATCCGTACATCGTCTATTCCGCGGCTACTCGTAGAATAGAGGTTGGTCGCTTGAACAACGAGTTTGTTCAAGTGACCTCTCTAAACGAATAGCACGACGATGACTTAGTTTCTTGGGAAATCTCTTTTGTCTACGATTAAATTTTTTAATCCGGGGACATCGATGGGATCGCCATGAACAAGCGACCGAGTTGAAGTGGGAAGCGAAGTTTCCCGTGACGGACTCGAAGCTAAAAACCTTCAATTTGGTATCGGAGCCAAGGTTTCCGGTTTTGTGTGTTTAAGGATTTGATTACTCTTATGCATTTTTCATATATTATATGTGCCGGATAATAGTAGGATATGTGTATTCTAACTCTTTGGTTGCAGGCATAAGATCCGACTATTATGGCCATATGTGTGTATGTGATTGTATGTGTGTAATAGTATATTTTGTTGAATCCTCGGGCTTGACGAGGCTAGTATTTGATTTTTTGTAAATTAGATACGACATTGTTTAGCCACTCTTTTTATTTTAGTTTACTTTCAATCTAGATTTCATGTACACTCCCTCGTGGAGTATAGGATCGATGGATGTAAATTAAAATAGATTTTAGTCTCGGCTCGGATCTCCGGAAGGCTCGTACATGGCGTAGGAGGAGCGGACGAGAAGGCGATACGACGGGAGACATATTGAAGACAAAAGCCATAATAGTTGGAAAATAATTTATTTTTCATATTTATTGCTTATTATTTGATATGCATGTCGTAGGCTAGAAAATTCCTCAATTTCAAATTACTAAGTGGGAGAGGGATATTTTTATAAATTCCCACGGCCTCCATTACAATTTGACATGTGATGCAAACAAACTTGCGCGTCGGCTCTGAGTGCCTTCCTCCCCATCGGATGAGTTTGTTTGCGGATCACAAGGTCAAATATGGTTATAGGGAATTATTAAGGAGCATGTGCACTTCCCCATCGGAAGGCACATAACCCGAGATAATTACCTTGGTACCGAGTAATGGTGAACACTTAGATACAAATATAAGTATCCTCCCCATCGGAGTCACTGCTTTTATTTGTAGGGCCAAAGAGGAACCAACTATTAATTTTATTTGTCAAAAAGTTAGGTTGACAAGATAGTAAAATTAATGGGTAAAACCTCCTCTTACAAATGTAGAATTCGTATACGTCCACACTATCGTGGCATATGATATTCTCGGTGTTTTGAGGTGTTGGTTGATTTTAAAATTTTATTATTTGAGGAATCAATAATTTTTTGAAATCTAATGTTTTGATTTATGTGATTCTTAGGTTTTCTTTCAAAATGACTTTCAACCCACTTGCTGTGATACTGAAAGAGAATAAACTTACTGAACCCAACTATGTTGACTGGAAGAGGAATCTAGACATTGTCTTGACTGCTGAGGAATACAAATATGTACTCCTCGAAGAGTGCCCTCCTATGCCTGCAAATGATTCTGGGGAAAAGGAGAGAGAGAGAGAGTTATAAAAAGTTGATCAAGGCCGAAGAGATGACGCGGTGTTATATTTTGGCATCTATGTCAAATGTACTGCAATATCAGCATCAAGCCATGCCCACTGCTTATGACATGATGCTTAATCTCAAAGAGCTTTTTGGACACCATAATCGGGCTGCTAGGCAAGAAGCCATGAGAAACTTGATGACGACCACCATGATCGAGGGAACACCCGTAAGGGATCATGTTCTCAAGATGATGGCTCATTTGAATGAGCTGGAGGTCCTTGGAGCTGAGATCGATGGGGAAACCTAGGTCGATATCATACTCCAGTCTCTACCTAGGAGTTTTGAGCAGTTTTGCCTGAACAAGACATTGTATTCGTTGGAGGAGCTTCTGACAGAACTCCAAGCGGTAGAGGGGCTATTTTGTCAGAGTGATCAGGCACATGCCATGGTGACCCAAAAGGGTTCTACTTCTAAGCCGAAAGGTAAGAAGAAGAAGAAACAAACTGGGGCGAATGCGGTGGGAGGTACTCAAAGAGGAGTGAAGAAGTCGAAAGGCAAGTGCTTCACTTGTAAGCAGATTGGACACTGGAAGAAGGACTGCCCCAACCGCAAGCAGAACAAAGGTATATCTTTTGGTCTAGTCATTAAAACATGTTTAGCAGTGTTATCTACCGACACCTGGTGTGTAGATACGGGAGCCACTGATCATGTCTGCAATACTTTGCAGGGGTTCCAGGAAATCAAACGAATGACTGAAGGGGAGATTACTATGTACTTGGGCGATGCCACAAAGGTGGCGGCAGTTGTAGTGGGAGACATTCATTTATCTTTTGAGAAGAATAAAGTGTTGGTTCTTAAGAATTGCCTTTATGTACCCTTATTTAGAAAAAATTTAATTTTGGTTTCTAAATTGTTTATGGATGGATATTCTATTTCTTTTAATGACAGAGTTGTTATAAGAAGGAATAGGGACATTATCTGTTCGGGTGCATTGATAAGAAATTTATACACACTTGAACGAAAAGCTTCCACGATGCATATTGAAATTAATAACTCATCTTCTAATTCCAATAAGAGAAAAGAACCTTCGAAGATGAACCAAACATATCTTTGGCATCTTAGGCTTGGTCATATTAACCTAAGTAGAATTCAAAGGTTGATAGCTGATGGACCTTTGGGTTCATTAGTGGTGGAGGATTTCTCAACCTGCGAATCTTGCTTAGAGGGTAAAATGACCAAGAGGCCTTTTAAGGCCAAGGGGTATAAAGCCAAAGATGTGTTAGAATTGGTTCATCCTGATTTGTGTGGTCCTATGTCTATCCAGGCTAGAGGTGGTTTCGAGTATTTCGTCTTTTTTATAGATGATTACTCGAGATATGGATACATTTACCTGATGCGCTGCAAGTCTGAATGCTTTGACAAGTTCAAAGAATTCAAGGCTAATATGGAGAAACGTCAAGGTAAAAGTATCAAGACACTACGATCTAATCGTGGTGGCGAGTAACTCTTGGGAGAGTTTAGGAATTACCTATCAGAGGTTGGGATTCAATCCCAATTGACTGCACCTGGCACACCCCAGAAAAATGGTGTAGCAGAGCGAAGGAATAGGACTCTTATGGAGATGGTTAGATCGATGATGAGTTATTCTGAGTTGTCAGATTCGTTCTGAGGATATGCTCTAGATATGGCGGTGTACATTCTGAACTTAGTTCCATCTAAATCAGTGCCTTCTACTCCCATAGAATTGTAGACTGGGCAAAAGCCTAGTCTAAGACATATTCGGATATGGGGGAGTCCAGCACATGTGCTGAAGGTAGATGTTGGTAAGTTGGAACCTTGTACAGAAGTACGCATGTTCGTTGGCTATCCTAGAGGAACGAAAGGTGGTTTGTTTTATAGTCCTAGAGATTAGTGGGTGATCGTTAGCACGAATGCTAGATTTCTAGAGGAAGACTATGTGATGAGCCACAATGTTAGTAATATATGAGAGAAGTCCTAAGGCAATCGCCTTATGTATGAACCATTTATATGATAAATGAAGATTCACTATTTGAGTATACATGTTTAATGTATTTGATTGGATCTTAAACTCATTTACTGAATGTCCACGATACGATTCACAGCATGAGAGAATTTGTGATTGGATCACAACTAGTTAGTATCTCTACATGTGTAATTGTGATGTATCGGAATTATCCCTAGTCGATGAATTGATGGATTTGGACACCATCAATTCTGTCGAGACTAGCACGAGGTATACTCCTTGGTGTATCCAAGCAGCTGATTCTCACTGGCTGGAGACATAGTGATGTCCGGAGTTGATCGTGGATGCTAGTTATGGTAACTAGTTCATTGGAGTGACCAGCCGTAAGACTTCATATGGTTCTCTGCATATATAGATATGTCAATGAAGTTCTTACTGTGGCTTAAGTGCGATGTTCCTTTGACTTGCGGTATTCAAGTCATCTTGATCATGGAGACTTATGCTTTGACATCTTAAGCAAACATCTCAAAGGAGATGTGGACCCGGGATGATTGGGTATAAGTCGAAGTGATCGAAGGTGTTTGAATAGCCTATAAAGGATTCACCACTCCTTGCGAGGAGATGTATACCCATGGCCTCTCGTCGGATTGTTACTAAAGTCTTTGGCCAAAGCATTACATGTTTAGAGTAAGGTACTCTTCGATGCATGTGGAGTAACTAGAATCCGTAGGACGAGGAAATGATACTTGGGCTAGGTGTGACGTAGTCAGCCTAGTGGGGACTGACACTATAGACCATGTCCTGAACCAAGTGGGTATAAGATGAGTGAAGGGAATGGGGCACGATTCATTCGAGCTACTGAAGGGTTTCAGAAATAGTTCTGGATCAACCGTTGATCTTTTCGGTTAATTGGGGATCATGATGTACTACTAGGTGCCACTCATGATCGTTCTATAATTAATGGTTAATTATAGACGGCCAACATAAACCGAGAATCTATTTGGTCACACGCACAACGAGTGTAATCCAAAGGATTTAAAACGAGCTTGAGAATAGGATTCTCAGACCGAGAGAAACTATGTTTGGTTGGACCAAACATAAAGTGAGAATGAAATTGTTTCAGTCGCAATGGAAGCGTGGATGGGCCGTGTCTTATGAAGACATAATGGATGGACCAAAATGGTTTGGTTCTAATCCAATGGATGAGAATAAACCAAAGGGTTTGGTTTATTTTAAACGAATGAACCAAAAGTTGGTTCGGTTCGTTTTAACTTAAAATAAACCATCATGGTTTGGTTTATTTTAACTTATCTTAATGGAGCGGGTTAACGGGCTTTATGGATATGATCCATTAACCATTAAGAGAATTAGTTCTCTATAAAATAGGGCTTAAACCCTAACCCTAAAAATAATGAAGTTGTTGCCGCCCAACAAGTTGTTGCCGCCCAACATGTTGTTGCCGCCCAACATAGTGTTGCCGCCAACTTCATGGAGCTGCTGCCACCTCCTTGCCGCCGGCATCCACGCTTCAGCCGGCGATGCTCCGGCGACCCTCCGGTGATCTCTTGTGGGTTCGGTGATAAGGTGAGCTCCACATCTCCTTTGGCCGGCCTCTATTCCTCCACCAAAAGCTGTCCAGTTTTTCTGGACAGCTTGTTTCTTTGTTGTCGGAGCGTCGTTTGGACGACGGTTAGTGCTCCGACAGCGGCTAACTTACCGGGGATTTGATCTCCGGTAATCCTCTGAGGTGGGGGACGAAGGATTCGTCAAACGGTTGATGAATACTTCTCCGGAGAAGCGAGTTTTGAGAACTCGTTTTAGGATCCGAATTTGGATTCGGATCGTGATCATCTCTCGATCACGTCGTCTTCAACACGAGGCTAGTAACCCGTACGAAGACGAAGCTCGTGACTTAGCGAAGTCATCCCGAGGAGCTCGGCGTGGATACGGATAGAGACGATTCTTACGAGGATCGTTCCGGTTGATGTTGTTCCCGCTACACGTCATACGAAAGGTATAATGTAGATAAATTTCTTTTATTGCAAATTTTAATTTACGGTTATGTCTACACTTGTTGTAATATGCATGCGTGTGTTGTGTGTGTTGTAATAAATATAGATTTATTATTTTAATTGCTTCCGTTGTGTTCATGTTTACGAAACATGATCGAACACACACACGCCGCGGTGCCGGAAACCCAACAGTGGTATCAGAGCCCAGGTTGTGTTTCGACATAATCGTAAAATGGTTTTGCGATAGTCATAATGTATTTCTTGAAATTTTCTAAATTTTGGAAATTTAGAAGTATTTATGGAAATTTTTCAATTTTGGAAAGTCTAGAAGTATTTATGGAAATCTTCCACTTTTGGAAAGTTGGAAGTATTTATGGAAATTTATATTTTCCATAAATAAAATATTTGATTAGATTCTGGAAATTTGTTTCCTAATTTAATCATGATTTGATTTGGGAAATCAAATCTTAAAATATTTAATTTCCATAAGTATTTTTAAAGATTTAGGAAATTGGTTTCCTAAATAGATTTTCCTTAATCAAATAATTCCATGAATAAAATATGTGATTAGATTTGGAAATTTGTTTCCTAATTTAATTATGATTTGATTTGGAGAATCAAATCTTAAAAATATTTTATTTCCATAAATAGTTATGACATATAAGGAAATTATATACATGACATAATTGTATGCCATGTAATTGCATTAGATGCATAACATTATGCCATGCGTGTCGTGACATGTAGATGTATGCCATGCCATGTAGATAATAGTTATTTGCATGCAAAGAGGATGAGACATAAAAACCCTTAATCAATATTAAAGCCTACACCTTCCATTAATATGGTTAGAACCAGAGTTCTGTTTCTTGTTTGGGTTGTTGGACTCTCTCCAAGCCCGCCAACTCAATATGTTCAAACCATGGAATAGTTTAATACTAATATGGTAAGAGTCAGAGGTCAATCGTTAGCTTTGGTTGTTGGACTCTCTCCAAGCTGGGCTAATTGGTTGAATGCGCTCTAACCATATTAAAACTATGTCCCGATTAATGGGTTGGCTTAACCTGGAGCATCGGCTTGTTGGACTCTCTCCAAGGTCGATGTAAAGGGAGGTGAAGTTGGGTGCTATGCATATGATGCATACTTGTTAATGTGTTAACAACCCGATGTATGTGTGAACATTCAATTAGTTGATAGCACATTGTGATAGTTGCATATACGTGATATGCAATCGGTATAGAAGATACCTACCGTCGTAGTTATGAATGGCTTGTTGGACTCTCTCCAAGGTTGTTCATAACTATGATAGATATCAGCCCATTCGGAGATGGACCTACGATCTCCCGAAGTGATTTTGGGGTTTTTGAAATTCGAAAAATGAATGGGATTTATAAATGTATATTGATGCATTTTAAAATCATCTTTCTAATATATGCTCGTTTTGTATTTCTAAGTTAATATATTGATCATGATGTGTTTGAATTTGCGTTCCATTTTGGATTCAAATAAATTGACTGGGCCGAACTTCTTGGACTAGCTTAGAAACTTGAGAATTGTTCTCAAGGTGGAAAAGCTTGCGTATGTCCTCGAAGCGCCTCTTCCCGCCCATCCTAGTGACAATGCAACTCTGGACCAATTGTTGGCCTATCAGAAACATGTGAGTGATTCTGAACAAATGAGTTGCATCATGCTAGCCACAATGGAACCCAAGCTACGAAAGCAGCATGAGCATATGGATGCTCATATCGTAGTCCTTCATCTTTGTGAGTTGGTTGATGAGCAAGTGAGATTCGAAAGGTTTGAAGTCTCAAAGCTCCTCTTCACCTCTGAGATGCTAGGAGGTTCATCTATGGTACTGCTCAATATGCTGAAGACTGTGGAGTCTTCTGAGAAGCATGAGCAGGGGACGGTGCTATTAGTTGATTCCTTGAAGAAAGGTTCTAAGAGGAAGTCAAAGAAACAGCAGAAGGGAAAGAAGAGAAGGGCCAAGAAGGTAGAACTAGCACAAAAGGAAACTTGCCATCATTATGGCAAGTAGGGCCATTTGCGAAGAAAGTGCAAGATTTATCTTGAATCCGTGAAGAAGGATAAGGCATCGGATGCCCCATCTTCTTCAGAAATCTTCGTTATTGATTGTCATTCCATTTCCTCAGACACATGGGTATTGGATACTGGGTGTGGCTCACATATATGTAATGACATATATGGGCTAAGGAATAGAAGAAGACTCGTCAAGGGAGAGTCAAATTTACGTGTTGGGAATGGAGCAAGGGTTGATGCATTCGCCATCGGAACGTATTTATTGAAACTCCCTGCAGGACTTGTCTTAGAACTGGACAATTGCTTTTATGTTCCTTTGTTGATAAAGAACATCATTTCTATTTCTTGTTTAAATAGAAATGGGTACCATTTGGATTTTAGTAACAATTGTTGTTACATAACTTTGAATAGAGTTCTTTATGGGACTGGAACTTTAAGCAATGGTGTTTATACGTTGGACGTATCCAGTGATATTTTCAATATCGAAGCGAGCAACAAGCATGCTCGAAAGGATAATCAAATAGACTTCTATATGTGGTATTGTCGTCTTGGCCATATAAGCAAGAAATGCATGTCCGAATTACACCGATGTGGAATTCTGGAATCGTTTGAATTGGATTCATACGATACATGCGAATCATGCTTAAAAGGCAAGATGACTAAGTTACCTTTTACTGGAAAAGGTGAACGAGTGGAAGAGTTACTAGGTCTAATACATACTGATGTATGTGGACCTATGTCAACTCAAGCTTTAGGAGGCTATAGCTACTTCATTACCTTCACCGATGATCACTCACGGTTTGGGTATGTGTTCTTGATGAAACACAAGTCTGAAGCCTTTGAAAGGTTCGAAGAATTCAGAAATGAAGTAGAGAAACAACATGACAAGAGTATTAAAATACTTCGATCGGATCGAGGTGGTGAATACTTAAGTCAAGAGTTTCTTGATTATCTAAGAGACAATGATATATTGTCTCAATGGACTCCGCCCTATACACCACAGCATAATGGTGTATCTGAGAGGCGTAACCGGACCTTGTTGGACATGGTCAAGTCAATGATGAATCATGCGACTCTTCCCAAGTCCTTTTGGGGCTATGCACTTCAGACAGCTGTTTACTTGTTAAACAGAATGCCTACCAAGGTAGTCTAAACTACTCCATATGAGATATGGAATGGTAAGAAACCTCATGTATCTTACTTGAAGATATGGGGTTGTCCTGCTTATGTGAAGCGGACTGTATCAGACAAATTGGATGCTAAGTCTGATAAATGTCTATTTATTGGATACCCTAAGGAAACAAGGGGTTACCAATTCTATCATCCCGTGGAACAAAAGGTGTTTGTTTCAAGGCATGCTGTGTTTCTAGAGAAAGAGTTTCTCTTGCAAGAAAACAAAGGGGGAGTGTCGCCGAGCTTGAGGAGGCTCGAGAGACTCAAATAGACATTGATGAGATACCGTGAAGCACAACACCACAACTCATAGTGATGAGCAATCTACTGGACTATTGTAACACCACATCTTCGTAGATCTGGTAGAACACGCAATATTCCTGAGAGATATGGATTTCTCGTAAGTGAATCGAACGACGTGTTACTCATTGATGATGAGGAGCCTACCAGTTATGAAGAAGTGCTGACAAGTTCAGAAAGGGATAAGTGGCTTGGTGCCATGAAGTCAGAAATGGATTCCATGTATGAAAACCAAGTTTGGAACTTGTTGACCCACCAAGGCATAAAGCCTATAGGGTGCAAGTGGGTTTTCAAGAAGAAAACCGACATGGATGGTAATGTGATTACCTATAAGGCTAGATTGGTGGCGAAAGGATATCACAAAAACAAGGTGTTGATTATGACGAAACCTATTCGCCTGTAGCTATGCTTAAATCCATTCGGATGCTCTTGGCCATAGCGGCTCATTATGATTATGAGATATGGCAGATGGATGTGAAAACAGCTTTCCTTAATGGAAACCTGCTCGAGGACGTGTATATGATACAGCCTGAGGGTTTCACATCGGTTGATAAAACCAAGGTATGCAAATTGCGACGGTCCATTTATGGATTGAAGCAAGCATCCAGGAGCTGGAATATCCGTTTTGATGAGACAATCAAAAAGTTTGATTTCTCACAAAATCCAGACGAACCTTGTGTGTACAAGAAGGTTAGTGGGAGTGCAGTCGTGTTCCTAGTATTGTATGTCGATGACATACTACTTATAGGAAACGATGTTTCAATCTTACAGTCAGTGAAGGTTTGGTTATCCAAGACATTCTCTATGAAAGACCTGGGAGAAGCAACCTACATCCTCGGGATTAAGATCTATAGAGATAGATCGAAACGGTTGCTTGGTCTTTCGCAGTCTACATATATAGATCGAGTGCTAAAGAGGTTTAGCATGTCGGAATCCAAGAAAGGTTTCCTACCCATCAGGCATGGGGTACACCTTTCGAAGTCTATGTGTCCGCGCACAGAAGACGAGAGGATTTGCATGAGTAAGATTCCCTATGCATCCGCAATAGGATCTATCATGTATGCTATGTTATGTACGAGGCCCGATGTATCGTATGCTCTGAGTGTCACGAGCAGATACCAGTCTGATCCAGGAATGGATCATTGGGCGGCTGTTAAGACGATCCTTAAGTACTTGAGAAGAACTAAGGATGTGTTCCTAATATATGGAGAAGGGTACATGGTGATACGTGGGTATACGGATGCCAGATCCAGACAGACAAGGATGATTCCATGTCTTAGTCTGGGTATGTATTCACCTAGAATGGAGGCACAATAAGTTGGAAAGGTTCCAAGATTGACACTATAGCGGATTCTGCCACTAAGGCAGAATACGTTGCAGCTTTGGAAGCAGCAAAGGAAGCGGTTTGGATCAAGTAGTTCATCAATGAACTTGATGTGGTCTCATCAATGATCCAAACATGTGCTTCGCCGCTATCATCTTATCAGAGAGATCATCAGTAGGAACGAAATACAAATCGAGAAAATTCCCACTGAAAGGAACTTAGCGGATCCTTTGACTAAAGCATTACCTCAAAGTAAGTTTGAGGGTCATGTTAGTGCTTATGGTATAGGATACCGTAGCGATTGGCATTAGGCCAAGTGGGAGTCTGTTAGTAATATATGAGAGATGTCCTAAGGCAATCGCCTTATGTATGAACCATTTATATGATAAATGAAGATTCACTATTTGAGTATACATGTTTAATGTATTTGATTGGATCTTAAACTCATTTACTGAATGTCCACGATACGATTCACAGTATGAGAGAATTTGTGATTGGATCACAACTAGTGAGTATCTTTACATGTGTAATTGTGATGTATCGGAATTATCCCTAGTCGATGAATTGATGGATTTGGACACCATCAATTCTGTCGAGACTAGCACGAGGTATACTCCTTGGTGTATCCAAGCAGCTGATTCTCACTGGCTGGAGACATAGTGATGTCCGGAGTTGATCGTGGATGCTAGTTATGGTAATTAGTTCATTGGAGTGACCAGCCGTAAGACTTCATATGGTTCTCTGCATATATAGATATGTCAATGAAGTTCTTACCGTGGCTTAAGTGCGATTTTCCTTTGACTTGCGGTATTCAAGTCATCTTGATCATGGAGACTTATGCTTTGACATCTTAAGCAAACATCTCCGAGGAGATGTTGACCCGGGATGATTGGGTATAAGTCGAAATTATCGAAGGTGTTTGAATAGCCTATAAAGGATTCACCACTCCTTGCGAGGATATGTATACCCATGGCCTCTCGTCGGATTGTTACTAAAGTCTTTGGCCAAAGCATTACATGTTTAGAGTAAGGTACTCTTCGATACATGTGGAGTAACTAGAATCCGTAGGACGAGAAAATGATACTTGGGCTAGGTGTGACGTAGTCAGCCTAGTGGGGACTGACACAATAGACCATGTCCTGAACCAAGTGGGTATAAGATGAGTGAAGGGAATGGGGCACGATTCATTCGAGCATCAAGGATTTCGAAATAGTTCGGATCAACCGTTGATCTTTTCGGTTAATTGGGGATCATGATGTACTACTAGGTGCCACTCATGATCGTTCTATAATTAATGGTTAATTATAGACGGCCAACATAAACCGAGAACCTATTTGGTCACACGCACAACGAGTGTAATCCAAAGGATTTAAAACGAGCTTGAGAATGAGATTCTCGCATCGAGAAACTATGTTTGGTTGGACCAAACATAAAGCGAGCATGAAATTGTTTCAGTCGCAATGGAAGCGTGGATGGGCCGTGTCTTATGAAGACATAATGGATGGACCAAAATGGTTTGGTTCTAATCCAATGGATGAGAATAAACCAAAGGGTGTGGTTTATTTTAAACGAATGAACCAAAAGTTGGTTCGGTTCGTTTTAACTTAAAATAAACCATCATGGTTTGGTTTATTTTAACTTATCTTAATGGAGCGGGTTAACGGGATTTATGGATATGATCCATTAACCATTAAGAGAATTAGTTCTCTATAAAATAGGGCTTAAACCCTAACCCTAAAAATAATGAAGTTGTTGCCGCCCAACAAGTTGTTGCCGCCCAACATGTTGTTGCCGCCCAACATAGTGTTGCCGCCAACTTCATGGAACTGCTGCCACCTCCTTGCCGCCGGCATCCAAGCTTCAGCCGGCGATGCTCCGGCGACCCTCCGGTGATCTCTTGTGGGTTCGGTGATAAGGTGAGCTCCACATCTCCTTTGGCCGGCCTCTATTCCTCCACCAAAAGCTGTCCAGTTTTTCTGGACAGCTTGTTTCTTTGTTGTCGGAGCGTCGTTTGGATGACGGTTAGTGCTCCGACAGTGGCTAACTTACCGGGGATTTGATCTCCGGTAATCCTCTGAGGTGGGGGACGAAGGATTCGTCAAACGGTTGACGAATACTTCTCCGGAGAAGCGAGTTTTGACAACAATATCAAGGTGTTATCGGACGTAAGGGTATGGTTGTCCAAACAGTTTGATATGAAGGACTTGGGAGAAGTGAGACACATCCTTGGGATCAAGGTTATAAGGGATCGCAGGAAAAGGATGTTGTTCTTATCCCAAGCTTCATACATAGACACGATTATGGAGCGTTTTAGCATGCAAAACTCTAAGAAGGGTTTTCTACCTTTCAGGCATGGAGTTCCTTTATCTAAGGAGATGTGTCCTAGAACATCTGAGGAGATAGAGGAGATGAAGGCGGTTCCTTATGCTTCAGCAGTAGGAAGCCTCATGTATGCGATGCTATGTACGAGACCAGATATCTGCTTTACCGTGGGCATGGTCTCAGATATCAGAGTAATCCAGGACAGGGACATTGGACTGCGGTAAAGCATATATTGAAGTACCTGAGAAGGACTAGGGATTATATGCTAGTTTACCAGGCAGACCAATTACTCCCTGTAGGTTACACGGATTTTGACTTCCAATCAGATAGAGATAACAGTAAGTCTACCTTAGGTTTTGTATTTACTTTGGGAGGTGGAGCCATTGTATAGAGGAGTGTCAAGCAAAAATGCGTGGCGGACTCTACCATGGAAGCTGAGTATGTGGTAGCCTCTGAGGTGGCCAAAGAAGCTGTGTGGCTCAGGAACTTCATGATAGACTTGGATGTGATTCCTGGTTTTCCCAGAACTATCATAATTTATTGTGATAATAGTGGTGCAGTTGCAAACTCGAAGGAACCATAAGCCCATAAGGCAAGTAAGCACATAGAGCGCAAGTACCACCTGATACGAGAAATCGTAAAGAGAGGAGAAGTTGTTGTGGCCAAGATTGCATCGGAGGATAACCTGGCAGATCCTTTCACTAAGGCCCTTTCGGCGAGAGCTTTTGATAGGCATGTGGAGGGAATGAGGATCAGATGTATGACAGTTTGAGGACAGCATAGTCTTTTAGTATAAGTGAGAGATTGTTGGGATGTATACTGAAAAGTCTATCTTTTGTATGAACATCTTTATTTTGAAATAAGAATCACATGATCATTGTTTGAATATTTTTATGGCTATGCATATTGTCTAATACATTACATTGTAGATAACATGGTGTGTGGTGTCACATGGGAGATCATATTATCGGCTCCTTGTAAAGTATAAGTAAAGACTCACAACCGAGATTACTTTAGACAAACCATTGGAATGGTTGTAGTGTGATTTGGTATTGGTTTGTTTTGACCATAGAATCACACAAGTGCACTTTGTGTTTATTGAGCAGGACCGACTTAGAGGTGATTCGATTTATTACTGACTACATAATCGAATCGGACCTAAGAAATTATATTGTACATACTCTTAATCCCGATATAATAACGGGCACATATACTTAGTATTTATTTCTTTGATTTACCAATGGGCAAGATTTATAGATTAAATCGATAGGTTCGGTAAGTTGAAAAATGATATTATTTATATGTTGTGTCGTTGATTATAGGAGGAAACCGTGTCCTATATATTAGGATAATGATGTCCCCATGAGGAGCTCATAAGATTCATCATGTAAACCCTGCAGGTGGACTTGGTCCGGCATGATGAAAAGGTTGAGTGGTACTACTCATGGAGTTAGATATTGATTAATTAATGGTCAGTAAATTAATTAATCGACGGACATTCGAGATCTTAAACACGAGGAGAAATTGTGCATATAATATATGGAGACCATATTATCTTATGGGGGTTGGTGATGTAGATCAATGATAATCATTTAGTGGATTGGATTATTATTAATGGATCGGACTTTATGTGGGCTTGATCCATGGGTGGCCAAGATCCAACTCCTCCTCATGGTCCCTATTGTAGCCTATTAAAACCTCATGAAGCTTAGATCCAATGGATAGAAACAAAACTCTAGATCCAAAGGTAGAGATTAAATCTCTAAGATCCGACGGTTGAGATTAAATCTCTAGATCTGACGGTTGAGATTAAATCCCTAGAACCAATGATGGAGATTAAAACAAGGCTTATCCCTAAACTCTATAAAAGGAGGCTTAGGGTTGGCGTGGAGGACAATGAAGAGAAGCAAGGGTTTTGGAGCTTGGCGGCACGAAGCAAGGGCTAGGGTTTTGGGGCTTGGCGGCACCAAATAAGGAAATAGTTTCCTTATCTCCTTCTTCTTCAATCTTGTCGGCGCCCAAACAACTCCTTCCTCACCTTGTCCGGTGGCCAAAGCTTCCCTTCTCCTTCTCCTTGGCCGGTGGAAACAAGATTTAGGGCTTTCCCTTGGTGTCTTGGCCGGTTTCCACCCTAATCTCCTCTTCCCTCTTTGCCGGCGGCAAGCTCCAACCTTGGAGGTTGGTGGTTAGTTGAAAGAAGGAAAAGAGATTTGTTTATATTCTTTCTCTTGCTCGGAATGAGCAAGGAAGGAAGATTGGTGATCTAGGAGCTTTAACTTTTGGTAGATCGTCGCCCACACGACGTCCGAAAGGAGGAAGGTCATACATTAGAAGATTGAGAGGTATATCTATTCTCTATTCTCTTTTGTAACATGTTTGTATTTGTTTTTCAATATGAGCATGATATATTCTGTTTGTGGCTAAATAATACTTGGATCCCGAACATAAATACAAAAGCCGACGATCCATACATCATCTATTCCGCGGCTACTCGTAGAATAGAGTTTGGTCGCTTGAATAACGAGTTTGTTCAAGTGACCTCTCTAAATGAATAGCACGACGATGACTTGGTTGCTTGGGCAATCCCTTTTGTCTAGGATTAAATTTTTTAATCCGGGGACATCAATGGGATCGCCATGAACAAGCGACCGAGTTGAAGTGGGAAGCGAAGTTTCCCCTCACGGACTCGAAGCTAAAAACCTTCACCCTGTCATATGTTTGGAGCACCCACTGTCCACAAACCATGTAGTTGGACGCTCCCCCTTGACAGGTCCCTGCTAAACATGGAAAATTTGGTCTTTTGGAACCCACAAGTTGGGTCCCTCTGCATCTACTTCAAACTTCATAGGAATCCAAGCCTTAGAAGTTCTAATAAAAGGTGATCTAGTAAAAATAAAACCAACAATGATAGTTCTACCATTACGAAATTTAGACCTAGCAGTTCTTGCATTAACAGATTTTCCTTTAGCAGTTTTAGGTCCATCAATTCCACCAAAAGAAACTTTAGATCTAGATGCAGGTTTCCTAGACACTAAGGACATATAACTAAATTCCTTTTGTTGTGAATTGAACCCTAGTCCAGTCTTGTTATAGACTGCATGTTGGGCTCCTAAGATCATGTTTAATGTCTTTGATCCATTGGTAAATTTCTCAAGTGTGCACTTGAGATCTTCCACCTGTGCCTTCAAGGATGTATTCTCATCTTTGATCTCCTCCAAATGAGGATTTTCAGCACCACTGTCATCAGACAGTGTATTAGTATTCTTAACTAGTTCTAATTCAATTTTCAGTAATTTAACCTTAGTTTTGGATTTTTTTCAGAGCATTTGTCAAGCAAGCAATAGTTTCATACAATTTATCTAGATGGGGAGAGTTTACCTGATCATCATCCGAAGATGATGATGAAGTGTCCGAATTTGATTGCTCCCCATCAGAATGCCTCAGCTCTCCATCCAAATCTGAATTTTCAGAATTCTCCAATGACATGAGAGCCTTTTGCTTTGCTCCCTTCTCCTCACTTTCTTCTTCCGATGAGGAGGATGAGGATGAAGTATCATCCCAAGTAGCCTTCAATGCTTTCTTCCTCTTGGCCTTTTCTTCCTTCTTTTTGTACTTAGGGCATTCACTTTTGAAGTGACCTTTCCTATGACAATGAAAGCACTCTACATCAGATTTATCTTGATTAATTTCAGAACTTTTACCTTTCTTTTTGTTGGTGAAGTATTTCTTCGCATCCTTCTTGTTGTATTTTTGGCTTCTTCTCATCAATCTCCTCACAAAGTTAGCCATCTCGCTAGAGGGTGACTCATCATCTCCATCCGAATTTGATGATGAAGAGGAGGAAGAAGCTTCCTTCTTCTCCTTCTTCTTCTTGCTCTCCTTGCTACGATCTCCTGCAATAAAACATAGACCCTTCTCCTTTGGGCTTCGATTAGCTTGTTCATGCAATTCCAATTCACAAAACAATTCATCAATCTTAATTGTTGAAAGATCCCTTGATACTTTGTAGGCATCCACCATAGATCACCACAAAGTATTCCTAGGGAAAGATTTGAGTACATACCTGGCTAAATCCCTATTCTCAATATCTTCTCCAACAGAATGGAGGTCATTGAGTATTTCTTTAAACATACCATGCAGTTCACTTACAGTTTCAGTCTTCTTCATGCTGAAATTCTAAAGTTGGTTCAAGTAGAGATCCCTCTTTGTTGTCCTTGAATCTCTGGTTCCTTCATGTAGGTCCATCAACTTCCTCCAAAGTTCCTGAGCACTATTGAAGGGGACAACTTTGTTGAGTTGGTCCTTGGTTAAACTGCACTGCAAAGTTATGGTTGCTTTGGCATTGGCCTGGGCTCTTCTCCTCTATTCTACTGACCACAGAGAAGATACCAAAACCCTTCCTTCATCATCGGTTGGTGGTGAGAATCCCTCTGCGACGGAGAACCACATATCCATGTCCATCATCAAATAGTATTCCATCCGGCTCTTCCAATACTGGAAGTTTTGGCCGTCGAAATACGGGGGTTGAGTTGTGCTGAATCCCTCTAGCGCTACCATTCCTTAATACTCTGGCAGAGGTAAATCCGGTGCAGAGCCCTTGCTTTGATACCACTTGTTGGGATCGAGGCTCGCTAGAAGGGGGGTGAATAGCGAGTTGAAAAATCTAACTCAAATTCAACTACAAAATAGCGGATTATGCAGTGGAAATAGAAAACAAAGCACAAAGTACAAACACAACCAATACGTAGGTATTTATGTGGTTCGGAACTCAGTAGTTCCTACTCCATAGGTAGCTCAAAAGGAAAGTCTACTATGAATGGATCGGAATGTTTTCGGAGGTGAAAACTTCACCTCTTACAAGCTTACAATGCAATGAAGATAATCAAGAAAAGTAAGCTAAGAAGTTAAAACAAGTTACAGATTTTTGTTCGGCTTCTTGTGTTAAGGATGAAGTTGTAGCACTTGCAAGAAGATGATTGACAGCAGTTGTGAGCACTTGTTGGAGAGGAGGCGAGATGAGAGCAAGGCTTTTTCTTTCTTCTCCTTCAGAATGAATCACAGGAAGCTTGTAAAACCCAAAACAAAAATTGGAGCTCAAGAACTACTTCTCTTGTTCTTCAGCAGAGCATTTATCTTCCTCCATTGGAACCCTAGAAATTATGCTCAACCAAAATCTGACCACTTGAGCTTGTCCCTGTAACCACCTCCAACCTCTGGTGGGTTGCCAGGAAAGGAACCTGCTCCTCCAGTCCGAAATCATCGCGTTTGAATCTTTACTCGAAACGGAAGCATCCTGTTGCTTCCCCCGCAGTCGAGCCCGCAGTTGAGTCTGACTCACATCTGTGTTCGAAAAACACCTGTCAGTCGAGCCCACAACCAAGCCGGGCTCAATTTTATGACCGAATCTGTAGCTTCCAGTCGAGCCGCTACCAAATCGACTCGACTAATATAGGGTTTAGAGTTTGGCGATCAGAGTATACAGTCAAGCCCGCAGTTGAGCTGGGCTTGGTTCTGTGTTGTTCCATGTAGTGAGCAGTCAAGCTGGTAGTCGACCCATCTCGATTTTGTGCTATACCAAACGATAATTAGTTGAGCTGGCAGTCCAGCCAGCTCGATTCTGTGCCTTTGTGCAAGAGTTCCAGTCGAGCTGACCCCCATGGTGGCTCGACTATTGCGGTAAATATTTGAAGCCTATGAGTATCTTCCCTAGGAAGCTGCCACTCCTAGAGTTTCAAGCACCCTAGTAAGAGACCAAGCACGTTACGGTGCCTTCTCCAACTAACGAATGCTCTAAGTACCTTAGACAAAGACCGAGCGCGCTATGACACCCTCCTTTCCTAATGAGTACTCCATGTACCCTAGGCAAAGAACGAGCACGTTACGGTGCCCTTTTTGTCTAACGAGTAATCCTAGTACCCTAGCCAAAGAACGAGCACGTTACGGTGCCCTCTTTGTCTAACAAGTATTGGGCCCATGTACCCTAGCCAAAGAATGAGCACGTTACGGTGTCCTCTTTGTCTAACGAGTATGCCCAGTACCCTAGGCAAAGAATGAGCATGTTACGGTGCCCTCTTTGTCTAACGAGTATTGGGCCCATGTACCCTAGTAAGAGAACGAGCACGTTATTGTGCCCTCTCTTACTAACGAGTACACTAGCTAGAGATCGAGCATTCCCTTGTGCCCTCTCTAACTCCAATGAAGAACGAGCACATTACTATGCCCTCTCCATCACCAAGCTTCTGGACCTCCGGCCAGCTTGTACTCTTCCCAATGGAGAACGAACACGTTACTATGCTCTCTCCATCACCAAGCTTCCAGACCTCCGGCCAGCTTGTACTCTTCCTCTACCTAGGTTCCCCTTTAAATTTCCATCCATACCAAGGCTTACCCTTGGATTTCTCCCAAGGTCTAATGTCACTCTAAGCATCTAACTTAGTGACCTTAGGTTTGTATCAGTCGAGGTAATGTCTTGACTACACTCTAGCTCAAACTAGATTTCTATTTCCTTGACTTAAACCTTGTTGTTAAACATTAAAACATTAGATGGGTTTGATTGCACTAACAAGGATTGCCTCTCATTTAGTGATATGTGATTTATCACTAAGAAGAGTGAAGTCATCCAAGATGATTTTGGACCAAGGGGGAAAGTAAAGGATCTCATTGTGATATGAGACATGGGTACTCTTAGAGGAGACTTTTTGATGTATGACAAAAAGGGGGAGATTATTGGTGCAATCGGCCCAGGTCATGATTGACCAAACTCGAGTAGTATTTTGATGTTTGACAAAATGATTGACAATGTGATTGGCAAGGAAAGTCTAAGTCATGTGTACTTGGTAAGGAAAGTCCAAGTCATGGGTACTTGACAATGAAAAATCCAAGTCATGGGTACTTGACAGTTGAGAAGTCCAAGCATGGGTCTTGGCATGGAAAGTTTAAGCATGGGTCTTGGCAATGGTAAAGTTCAAGTCATGGATACTTGGCAAGGAAAGTCCAATAGTATAGTCTTGGCAGCATAAGTCCAAGTGTGTAGTCTTGGCGGTGTAAAATCTAAGTGAACTTTGGCAGTGAAAGTCCAAGTATGGATGCTTTACAGCATAAGTCCAATGTTTGACAAAGTAAAGTCCAAGTCTTTGTCTTGGTGGCATAAGTCCAAATGTACCTTGGCAAAGTAGACCCTGTTAGCATGACAATAGCCGATGGAAGCATCTAATGGTTAGTGTATGGATGAACAAGTCATGGAGGACTTGGAGGGATTTGATAGCCATGAGGCTGATAGAGGTGGTTAGAAGGCTTAGATCTAAGATAAGGATGGTTTATCAAGTATGAGAGGATCATAATTGAGTTAAACCTCTTGTTTGAGATTTATCAATAGACTGGGATTATGGATCAGTCGACTAGTCGAGTGTTTGACACTTGGCATCCTAGTTAACTCAGAGCAGTCGACTGGGATTATGATCAGTTGACTGGAGGCTCGACTCCTGCCATGTGCCACAGGAAGTCGACTACCATATATGGGTAGGAAACTGGCCTTGAGTAGTTGACTGCCATAGAGGGCAGTCGACTAGAGCTAGAGGACATAGAATGTTTGGTAGTCGATTGGGTAGTCGACTAATAGGTAGCAGTCAACTGTTGATAGGGGTAGTCGACTGCTAGGGTAGGTAAAAATCAGCACAAGTTGCATCTTTATAAGGAGCTCGAGAAGGAGGGTTGAAGCTTATGTTTCTTGAGGAAGTTGAAGGGGAATTGCTACTACATTCCAGACCTTTAAGGCATTCTAAAAGCAACCAAAGATTAAGCATTCGAAAGCTCACATTTATAAAATATTTTATTTACTTGTATTCATTTGCTTGTATCTTATTGTTTATTGTTGTAAACACATTGTAAGAGGTTTCTCCACCTCCAGTGTCATACCAAGAAGGAGAAGTTCGATAGTGGTGGTGTGCATCACTAGAGATCACTTGAGCTCACCCCGTGGAGTAGGAACCCTAGGTTCCAAACCACGTATGTCTTGTGTTGTTGTTTTCATTTATTACTTGCTCTTGTATTTATATTTCGCTATGCTAACAATAATTGTAGACAAGCAATTGAAGGAATGCAATCGAATTCCAAACGACGAAGCAAAATCTCTATTCACCCCCCCCCTTTAGCGATGTCCGATTCTTAACACCTAACCCATCTAGCGTGAGGGAATCACACTTTTAGGAACCCAACACCTATTGGTGATCCTTGGGTTTACAAGGTACTCACAAGGGATCACTTCCCGAGATACCTTCTTAATGACTCTAAGAATCTATGAGTTTTCATCATTTCCCTCCTTATTCCTTTATTTTCTGCTTCTTTCTATACGCTTCCTTTTGGTATCAGAGCTAGTAGCTAATGTTAAAAATGATGCTAGCTTGAGAACCTTTCTAGGAGGTACTCTACTACGATTATCAGGACATAGACATCAAAAACTTCCCTCACATTTATTTCATACCCCTTGCCAGCGGCAAACAAAAGGGCAAGTCCTAACTTGGGCAAGAATCAGGGGCTCACTAAACGAAGGGCACACCTGCATGAGCTAGCCAAAGGTAAGAAGTCTGGCGAATGTTTGAAAGTTGGGAAGAAACCATCCTAGAATGGTATAGAGTGTCTCGAATCGTGAATTTAGAATACCTCAACCTAGCCTCAAAACCAAGAATAACCACCTCACATCTTGCTCACAACCTTTCGGTAATCTACGACCAAACCTATCTGTCCGCTCGAGTACACCATAAGCATTTCAAACGAATCCTGGAAGTCGTCCAAAATCTTGAGGGGCGAGTCAATGCCTTGGAAGAAATAGTCACCTCTCTTACTACCCTACTCCTTGAAAACATACCTCTTTCTAAACAGGACATCAGGGACTTAGCTATAGAATTCTACAAATAGCCAAGGCTCACTGAAGAAATTTTGCTCAAGCTAACAAAAGAACTTGCGAAGAAACTCAACCAAGTTGAGGAACTCCTCCACTGCATACAGTAGTGAACCTCCACATGAATAATAACTTCATCTAATCTAAAGGTACAGAGTCATACCAGGATGCTCTACAAGCTACAGAGGGTATTGAAGCTTCGGCATTAGGCTTCACAAAACCTGACAAGCATCAGGGAGCACTCTCCCGGAACATAACCATTATCAAACAAAACAATACACAGTTGCAACTGTTGGTACAAATTTTTGAGACCTTAAAAAGCATCCAGGAAGAACTGAAGACAATCTCCCAGCAAGGAAGAGCCACCAGTAGTATTGCACCCCTTCCTGAAGCGCTGATAACAAAACTACAAAACCTAAGCCTCAACCCCATAGAACGACCAAAGGAGGCAAGGGGGAGACTCCGAGTTTTCAAAGACTCTTACAAGATATTGAAGGAAGAACAAGACAAACTCAAACAAAAATGGCTACCTGATGCATAACACAAGAATAACAGTCCCCTCCTCTCTTCGAGAATCAGATCAACGAATACAGAAGGCATCAGAGAAGGATGTACAATTCCCAATAGGTCGTTCGGTGAATTATTGGGATGTATACTGAAAGTCTATATTTTATATGAACATCTTTATTTTTGAAATAAGAATCACATGACCATTGTTTGCATATTTATGGTTATGCATATTGTCTGATACATTACATTGTAGATAACATGGTGTGTAGTGTCACACAGGAGATCATGTTATCGGTTCATTGTAAAGTATAAGTAAAGGCTCACAACCGAAATGGTTATGGACAAACCATTGGAATGGTTGTAGTGTGATTTGGTATTGGTTTGTCTTGACCATAGAATAGCACTAGTACACTTTGTGTGTATTGAGCAGGACCGACTTAGAGGTGATTCAATTTATTGCTAACTACATAATCGAATCGGACCTCAGATATTATATTGTACATGCTCTTAATCCCGATATAATAACATGCACATATACTTAGTATCCATTTCTTTGATTTACCAATGGGCGAGATTTATAGAGTAAATCGATAGGATCGGTAAGTTGGAAAATAGTATTATTTATATGATGTGTCGTTGATTATAGGAGGAAATCGTGTCCTATATATTAGAATGATGATGTCCCCTTGAGGAGCTCATAAGGTTCATCATGTAAACCTTGCAGGTGGACTTGGTCTGGCATGATGATAAGGTTGAGTGGTACTACTCATGGAGTTAGATGTTGATTAATTAATTGTCATTAAATTAAATAATCGACGGACATTCGAGATCTTAAACACGAGGAGAAAAATGTACAAATAATATATGGAACCCATATTAACTTATGGGGGTTGGTGAGGTAGATCAATGATAATCCTCTAGTGGAATGGATTATCATTAATGGATCGGACTTTATGTGGGTTTGATCCATTGGGTGGCAAAGATCCAACTCCTCCTCATGGTCCCTATTGTAGCCTATTAAAACCTCATGAACCCTAGATCCAATGGTTGAAAACAAAACTCTAGATCCGACGGTGGAGATTAAATCTCTAGATCCGACGGTTGAGATTAAATCTCTAGATCCGATGGTTGAGATTAAATCCCTAGAACCGACGGTGGAGATTAAAGGAGGCTTAGGCCTAACTCTATAATAGGAGGCAAGGGGGTGGGCGGCAAGAGAAATTGAAGAGGGGCTAGGGTTTGGGAGGCTAGGGTTTGGAGGTTGGGCGGCCACAAATAAGGAAATTGTTTCCTTCTTCTTCTTCTTCCTTGGTGGCCGGCGCCCATCTTCTCCTCTCCTCTCCTTGGCCAGCGTCCAAATCACTTCCTCCTCTTCTCCTTGGCCGGTGGAAACAAAGCCTAGGGTCTCTTCCCTTGGAGTTTTGGCCGGCATCCACCATCCTTCTTCTCCTCTTGGCCGGCGGCAAGCATCAAGGTTGGTGGTTGGTGGTTGGTTAAAGGAAGGAGAAGAGTTTTGTTTCTATACTTTCTCTTGTTCGGAGCGAGCAAGGAAGGAAGATTGGTGATCTAGGAGGCTTCGACTTTTGGAAGATCATCGCCCACACGATGTCCAAAAGGAAGAAGGACATACAATAGAAGATCGAGAGGTATAACGCTTGTTTATCTTTTGTAACATGTATATAATTGTTTTTCAATCATATACATGTTGTATATTCTATTTTTTAGTTAAATTAACTTGGACCCCGAATACAAACACAAAAGTCGGCGATTCGTTCATCGTCTATTCCACGGCTATTCGTAGAATAGAGGTTGGTGGCTTGAACAACAAGTTTTTTCAAGTGACTACTCTAATCGAATAGCATGACAATGAAACGGTAGCTTAGGTAATCTCTCTTGTCAAGGATAATTTTTTTTTATCCGGGGACGTAGAAGGGATCACCATGAACAAGCGACCGAGTTGAAGTGGAAAGCGAAGTTTCCTACCTTCAAGTGGTATCAGAGCCACGATTTCCGGTTTTGTGTGTTTTGGATTCGGTTACTTTTATGCACTTTTCATATATTATATGTGCCAGATAATAGTAGGATGTGCGTAGATTAAATTTTTAGTTGCAGACATAGGATCCAACTATTATGGTCATATGTGTTTATGTGATTGTATGTGTGTAATTGTATATTTTGTTGAATCCTCGGGGTTGATGAGGCTAGTATTTAATTTTTGTAATTAGATACGACATTGTTTAGCCACTCTTTTTATTTTAGTTTACTTTCGATCTAGATTTCATGTACACTCCTTCGTGGAATATAGGATTGATGGATGTAAATTAAAAAAGTTTTTTTCTCGGCTCGGATCTCCGGATGACTTGTACATGGCGTAGGGAGGAGCGGACGAGATGGCGATACGACGGGAGACATATTGAAGACAAAAGCCATAATAGTTGAAAAATATTTATTTTTTATATTTATTGCTTATTGTTTGATATGCATGTCGTAGGCTAGAAAATTCCTCAATTTTAAATTACTAAGTGGGAGAGGGATATTTTTATAAATTCCCACGACCTCCATTACAATTTGACATTTGATGCAAACAAACTTGTCCGTCGGCTCTGAGTGCCTTCCTCCCCATCGGATGAGTTTGTTTGCGAATCACAAGGTCGAATATGGTTATAGGAAATTATTAAGGAGCGTGTGTACTTCCCCATCGGAAGGCACATAACCCGAGATAATTACCTTGGTACCGAGTAATGGTGAACACTTAGATACAAATATAAGTATCCTCCCCATCGGAGTCATTGCTTTTATTTGTAGGGCCGAAGAGGATCCAACTATTAATTTTATTTGTCAAAAAGTTAGGTTGACAAGATAGTAAAATTAATGGGTGAAACCTCCTCTTACAAATGTAGAATTCGTATACGTCCACACTATCGTGGCATACGATATTCTCGGTGTTTTGAGGTGTTGGTTGATTTTAAAATTTTATTGTTTGAGGAATCAATAATTTTTTTTGAAATCTAATGTTTTGATCTATGTGATTCTTAGGTTGTTTTCAAAATGACTTTCAACCCGCTTACTATGATACTGAAAAAAATAAACTTACTGGACCCAACTATGTTGATTGGAAGAGGAATCTTGACATTGTCTTGACTGTTGAGGAATACAAATATGTACTTCTCGAAGAGTGCCCTCCTAAGCCTGCGGATCATTCTTGGGAAAAGGAGAAGGAGAGTTATAAGAAGTGGATCAAGACCGATGAGATGGCGCGGTGTTACATTTTGCCATCTATGTCAAATGTACTGCAACATCAGCATCAAGCCATGCCCACCGCTTATGACATGATGCTCAATCTCAAAGAGCTTTTCGGACACCAGAATCAGGCTACCAGGCAGGAAGCCATGAGGAACTTGATGACGACCACCATGATTGAGGGAACACCCGTAAGGGATCATGTTCTCAAGATGATGGCTCATTTAAATGAGCTGGAAGTCCTCAGAGATGAGATCGATAGGGAAACCTAGGTTAATATCATTCTTCAGTCTCTACCTAGGAGTTTTGAGCAGTTTCGCCTGAACTACAACATGAACAAGAGGTTGTATTCGTTGGCGGAGCTTCTGACAGAACTCTAGACGGCAGAGGGGCTTTTTCGTCAGAGTGCTCAAGCACAAGCCATGGTTGCCCAAAAGGTTTCTACTTCTAAGCCGAAAGGCAAGAAGAAGAAGAAAAAAGCTGGGGCAAAGGCAGTGGGAGGAACTCATGGAGGAGTGAAGAAGCCGAAAGGCAAGTGCTTCACTTGTAAGTAGACTGGATACTGGAAGAAGGACTGCCCCAACCGCAAGCAGAACAAAGGTATATCTTTTGGTCTAGTCATTGAAACATGCTTAGCAGTGTAATCTACCGGCACCTGGTGTATAGATATGGGAGCCATTGATCATGTCTGCAATACTTTGCAGGGGTTCTAGTAAATCAGACGACTGGCTGAGGGGGAGATTACCGTATACTTGGGCGATGCCACAAAGGTGGCGGCTATTGCAGTGGGAGATGTTTATTTGTCTTTTGAGAGGAATAAAGTTTTGGTTCTTAAAAATTTCCTTTATGTACCTTTATTTAGAAAGAATTTAATTTCGGTTTCTAAATTATTTATGGATGGATATTCTATTTCTTTTAATGACAGAGTTGTTATAAAAAGGAATAGGGAGATTATTTGTTCTGGTGCTTTGATAGGAAATTTGTATACACTTGAACCAAAAGCTCCCACGATGCAAATAAAAGTTAATAACTCATCTTCTAATTCCAATAAGAGAAAAGAGCCTTCGAAGATGAACCAAACATATCTTTGACATCTAAGACTTGGTCATATTAACCTAAGCAGAATTCAAAGGTTGATAGCTGATGGACCTCTGGGTTCATTAGTGGTGGAAGATTTCCCAACCTGTGAATCTTGCTTGGAAGGTAAAATGACCAAGAGGCCTTTCAAGGCCAAGGGGTATAGAGCCAAAGATGTATTGGAATTGGTTCATTCTGATTTGTGTGGTCCTATGTCTATCCAAGCTAGAGGTGATTTTGAGTATTTCGTCTCTTTCATAGATGATTATTCAAGATATGGATACATTTACTTGATGCGCCGCAAGTCTGAATGCTTTAACAAGTTCAAAGAATTCAAGGCTGATGTGGAGAAATGTCAAGGTAAAAGTATCAAGACACTACAATCTGATCATGGTGGTGAGTACCTCTTGGGAGAGTTTAGGAATTACTTATCAGAGGATGGGATTCAATCCCAATTGATCGCACTCGCACACCCTAAAGATAATGGTGTAAGTGAGCGGGCGAATGGTGGACTCTTATGGAGATGGTTAGATCAATGATGAGTTATTCTGAGTTGCCAGATTCGTTTTGGGGATATGCTCTAGATACGATAGTGTATATTCTGAACTTAGTACCATCTAAATCAGTGCCTTCTACTCTCACAAGGTGTGGGAAGATATATTCAATTTGGGGAGTCTAACACATGTGTCAAGGCGATTCGTAAGTTGGAACCTCGCATGCATGTCGCATGTTCGTTGGCTATCCTAGAGGAATGAAAGGTGGTTTGTTTTATAGTCCTAGAGATCAGAGGGTGATCATTAGCATGAACGCCAGATTTCTAGAGGAAGACTACATGATGAACCATAAGCCCATGAGTAAGATTGTTCTAGACGAATTGAAAGGGGAACTCACTACTTCAGTACCATCGGTACAAGAGGATATACCACAAGTCACTGCACCGCGTGTCACAGAGGATACACAGGTGATACCTCGTCGTAGTGGGAGGGTTGTGAGACAGCCTGATAGATTTATGTTCTTGGGAGAATCTTCTGATTTGGTCCCTGACGAACATGAACCTGATCCCTGGACATATGCCGAGGCAATCCAAGATAAAGATGCAGTATCTTGGCAAAGTACAATGAATACTGAGATTGAAACTATGGATTCAAATCAGGTCTGGGAGCTAGTAGAGCCACCCGATGGTGTAAAAACCATTGGATGCAAGTGGATCTACAAAAGAAAGAGAGAAATAGACGGGAAGGTTGAGACCTTCAAAGCGAGGCTTGTTGCGAAAGGGTATACTTAGAAAGAGGGTATCGATTTTTAGGAGACTTTTTCGCTGGTAGCCATGCTTAAGTCTATCCAGATTCTCTTATGCATTGCTGCTCATATGGATTATGAGGTATGACAGATGGATATCAAGACAGCTTTCCTTAATGGAAGTCTTGAGGAAAACATCTATATGAAACAACCAAAAGGATTCATTGCAAAGGGCAAAGAACATCTTGTGTGTAAGCTTAATCGGTCCATTTATGGATTGAAGCAAGCTTCGAGGTCTTGGAACATCCGCTTTGATGAGGTATCCGCTTTGACGGAAACGTAGTGGTATTTCTTGTATTACATGTAGATGACATTTTGTTAATTGGCAACAATGTCAAGGTGTTATCGGACGTAAGGGTATGGTTGTCCAAACAGTTTGATATGAAGGACTTGGGAGAAGTGGGACACATCCTTGGGATCAAAGTTATAAGGGATCACAAGAAAAGGATGTTGTGCTTATCTCAAGCTTCATACATAGACACAATTATGGATCGTTTTAGCATGCAAAACTCCAAGAAAGGTTTTCTATCTTTCAGGCATGGAGTTCCTTTATCTAAGGAGATGTGTCCTAGAACATCTGAGGAGATAGAGGAGATGAAGGCGGTTCCTTATGCTTCAGCAGTAGGAAGCCTCATGTATGTGATGTTATGTACGAGACCAGATATATGCTTTACCATGGGCATGGTCAGCAGATATCAGAGTAATCCAGGACAGGGACATTGGACTGCGGTAAAGCATATATTGAAGTACCTGAGAAGGACTAGGGATTATATGCTAGTTTACCAGGCAGACCAATTACTCCCCGTGGGTTACACAGATTCCGACTTCCAATCAGACTGGGATAACAGTAAGTCTACCTCAGGTTTTATGTTTACTTTGGGAGGTGGAGCCATTGTATGGAAGAGTGTCAAGCAGAAATGCGTGGCAGACTCCACCATGGAAGCTGAGTATATGGCAGCCTCTGAGGCGGCCAAAGAAGCTATGTTGATCAGGAACTTCTTGATGAACTTGGATGTGATTCCTGGTTTGCCCAAAACTATCACAATTTATTGTGATAATAGTGGTGCAGTTGCAAACTCGAAGGAACCACGAGCCCATAAGGAAAGTAAACACATAGAGCTCAAGTACCACCTGATACGAGAAATCGTAAAGAGAGGAGAAGTTGTTGTGGCCAAGATTGCATCGGAGGATAACTTGACAGATCCTTTCACTAAGGCCCTTCCAACGAGAGCTTTTGATAGGCATGTGGAGGGAATGAGAATCAGATGTATGGCAGTTTGAGGATAACATAGTATTTTAGTATAAGTGGGAGATTGTTGGGATGTATACTGAAAAGTCTATCTTTTGTATGAACATCTTTATTTTTGAAATAAGAATCACATGATCATTGTTTGCATATTTATGGTTATGCATATTGTCTGATACATTACATTATAGATAACATGGTGTATAGTGTCACACAGGAGATCAAGTTATCGGTTCATTGTAAAGTATAAGTAAAGGCTCACAACCGAGATGGTTATGGACAAACCATTGTAATTGTTGTAGCGTGATTTGGTATTGGTTTGTCTTGACCATAGAATCACACTAGTACACTTTGTGTGTATTGAGCAGGACCGACATAGAGGTGATTCGATTTATTGTTGACTACATAATCGAATCGGACCTCAGATATTATATTGTACATGCTCTTAATCCCGATATAATAACGGACACATATACTTAGTATTCATTTCTTTGATTTACCAATGGGCGAGATTTATAGAGTAAATCGATAGGCTCAGTAAGTTGGGAAATAGTATTATTTATATGGTGTGTCGTTGATTATAGGAGGAAACCGTGTATTATATTTTAGGATGATGATGTCCCCTTGAGGAGCTCATAAGGTTCATCATGTAAACCCTGCAGGTGGACTTGGTCCAGCATGATGATAAGGTTGAGTGGTACTACTCATGGAGTTAGATGTTGATTAATTAATTGTCAGTAAATTAATTAATCGACGGACATTCGAGATCTTAAACACGGGGAGAAAAATGTACAAATAATATATGGAGCCCATATTAACATATGGGGGTTGGTGAGGTAGATTAATGATAATCCTCTAGTGAAATGGATTATCATTAATGGATCGGACTTTATGTGGGTTTGATCCATTGGGTGGCCAAGATTCAACTCCTCCTCATGGTCCCTATTGTAGCCTATTAAAACCTCATGAAGCCTAGATCCAATGGTTGAAAACAAAACTCTAGATCTGACGGTGGAGATTAAATCTCTAGATCCGACGGTTGAGATTAAATCCTTAGAACCGATGGTGGAGATTAAAGGAGGCTTAGGCCTCACTCTATAAAAGGAGGCAAGGGGTTGGGCGGCAAAAGAAATTGAAGAGGGGCTAGGGTTTGGGAGGCTAGGGTTTGGTGGTTTGGCGGCCACAAATAAGGAAATTATTTCCTTCTTCTTCTTCTTCCTTGGTGGCTGGCGCCCATCTTCTCCTCTCCTCTCCTTGGCCGGTGTCTAAAGCACTTCCTCCTCTTCTCCTTGGCTGGTGGAAACAAAGCCTAGGGTCTCTTCCCTTTGAGTTTTGGCCGGCGTCCACCATCCTTCTTCTCCTCTTGGCCGACGGCAAGCATCAAGGTTGGTGCTTGGTGGTTGGTTAAAGGAAGGAGAAGAGTTTTGTTTCTACACTTCCTCTTGTTCGGAGCGAGTAAGGAAGGAAGATTGGTAATCTAGGAGGCTTCGTCTTTTGGAAGATCGTCGCCCACACGACGTCCAAAAGGATGAAGGAC
This sequence comes from Wurfbainia villosa, assembly GCA_025175895.1. NCBI lineage: Eukaryota > Viridiplantae > Streptophyta > Magnoliopsida > Zingiberales > Zingiberaceae > Wurfbainia > Wurfbainia villosa. The sequence continues at coordinate 43,785,037 of CM046006.1, forward strand.
ATACAATAAAAGATCGAGAGGTATAACACTTATTTATCTTTTGTAACATGTCTATAATTAATTTTCAATCATATATATGTTGTATATTCTATTTTGTGGTTAAATTAACTTGGACCCCGATTACAAACACAAAAGTCAGTGATCCATACATCGTCTATTCCGCGGCTATTCGTAGAATAGTGGTTGGTGGCTTGAACAACAAGTTTGTTCAAGTGACTACTCTAATCAAATAGCACGATGATGAAACGGTAGCTTGGGTAATCCCTCTTGTCAAGGATAATTTTTTTTATCCAGGGACGTTGAAGGGATCGCCATGAACAAGCGACCGAGTTGAAGTGGGAAGCGAAGTTTCCTACCTTCATGAATAAGCAGACGAATTATGGGAAGAAGCACCCAGCAGACGCTGGAACAACAACTAGACCCTCAGGTACAATTACAACTGTCCATGCAGGAAAGGGCCTCTATAGTCCCAACTGAAGTTTTATATCACTCCAGAAGGGATGATGCTCATCATCGGGTCTATATGCATCGATCTGAGGAAGCAATATTATGCACTAACGACTAGCAGCAAGACAGAAGTTTCATCCAGGAAAGTAGTTTCCCCCAACTACAATGAAGTCATATGCGCTTCATTCATTTGGGAATCCTGCACGTCCGAATCCAAACCTTACACAGATAGGAGGAAGGAACGATCACTCTCGTCTTATTTCGAGACAATAGATGGCAAGGAGACAGAGCCATAATAGCAGCCATGGAAGTGGATCTCTCACATGGATCTCAAATGGTATATATAATCCCTGATCTAATGCTAACAATTGGGGATTTCTACATAAATATCCAAGTCTCCATACTTACATGGGGATATGAGCAGTGGAGGAATGGAGAAGCAAATTTGCTAATCACAAGGGGTCTCATTGGCCAATTATCCAGCACACCAAACGTGGGCTTCTCATATGAGGTCCAGGGAGTAGTGGACTACCTGGTCAGTCACAGTGTGAAGGCACTCCAAGGACGAAGATACTTAGCCTCGGCACTCCAAGGGATGAGTTAGATAATCCAGCCAACTCAAGTCACTATACCTTTTCAGCCAAGGGAAGTCACCAGTAGAAACTTAATAGATAGTAGGATATTAGTGACCTTTGACAATTACATAGTGGCATCATCATCTGGACAGTCATGCTATAATGCCAGGGATGAGGAAATTCCTAGTGATGAGGAAGAGTTCCGGGCACACTCCTTGGCTGTCTTAATAGAAGGAGAGGCAGCTTACGTACATGAACAAGATGAGCCTGGTGTATTGGTCAGATGACTATCCCCAACTGCACTTATGCCGAAGTGGTACGTTAGTGGGGCAGCAGGCTTTAAGATAGCCGCCGATGAAAACTGCACAATTCTCCCGCAAAGATTAAGGCAAATCTCCACCGACCTAAGCTTTGAATTCCCATGGGGAATCTATGGGCAAGTGACGACGAGATCCCATTCAATCATGGACAATCAATTAACCATAGAAACCATCACAATTGACAGTCACTATCAGGAAGAGGTAAAAATTACTTTCTTCAACTTAACAGAATCTCCAATTAATGTGTATTAGGGATAAATTATTGCCCAAATGGTCATGCACTACAGCTACAACCATTGCATGATCGAAGTCCCGAAAAATGTGAAGTTACCTACCTGGAACATAACAGTAGAGTCCCACGACCCTACATGTGATGGATGCCCGTTATGTTGTGATTTTCATGAATGCGCAGACGACGAAGAGCAAAACTAGGAATCAGGACCCTCGGTGCCAGCTATATTCGACTAGTTATTACCCAAAGAAAAGAGTCAAGGAGTAACACCACCATTACAAAGGCCAGAGTATACCACCCTTCAGGACCTGATATGCAAAAACTTAGCCATTTATGCCATACTAGAAACATCAGAGTCATCCCCTCCCCCGGAACATCAGGAAGGTAACCATGCAGGAGCTACAAGCCCAGGGGTCACTATACTCCGGTCCATGGATTATCCCCTGTATGACCCGGAGTTTGAGGAAGACTACCTCGAGCAGATTCAGTACTTGGCATACTTGGCCAACATGAGGCTGGTGCAACCCCTTTCCATAAATACAACAGGAAATACTGGCAGTAGGGATTGAAGCAAGCATGGAGTATCCAACCCTAAGACGCCTCATGGACGCACAACAAGAGGGACAAAAAATTTACTCCTCCAGCACGGTGGCATCACCATACAACCCTCCGGCTCATGAAGCCACCATGGGTCCTCTAGGCTACCCCCCGACTAGGGCAGACCCAAAACCAACCCAACCAACTCAAGGGCAGAGACCAACACCCGTTTCAGAAGAGACGAAAATACTGAACTCTGGTCACTTCCCTCACCACAATAGAAGGGGGTGCATTGTTCATCATTCCAACCCAACTAGGCCTCTTTGATGATGTCTTCTCACGATGGGAATCCATCACCAAAAACCATGTCTCAACTCAAGGCTTCACTGACGTAAGAGACAAAGTAGAGTACATTGAAAACTTGCTCGGGGAAATCGAGAAGCTGGCCTAGATTCAATGGTGGATGAGTTACCCCACCGAATATGATGCACTACTTAGCACGGAAGATGGAAGGGAAGGAACCCAGAACATACTATCCCAGATGAGGAGGGTGTTCTCCTCGGAAGATCCATCGTAAGGATCTACCGCAATACAAGACGCAACCTATAAGGACCTGGAAAGGCTGTCCTGTGACAATGTCAAAGACCTGGTCAAGTACATGAATGACTAAATGCGCCTGGCCACCAAAACTGGGAGGCTCTACATAGGGCCAGAGCTGTTAGAAAAGTTCTGGCTTAAAATGGTGGGAGATCTAGGTAACAGGATCAAAGCTGCATTCGATGAAAAGTACTTAGGCCTCATGATGTGAGCAAAACATATAGGGTTTTAGGAGTAGTTTTTGCTCACATCTCATTACATTTTATGTTAGTTTCATGCATATGTCACTCTATTTTGCACGCATTTCCAATTTTCTGGTTAGGAGGTCTGCTCTTTGTACTTTTGTGTGCAGGATAGTATTTCGAGGGAAAAGGCGCACTTTTGGAGCAAAAGAAGGACATTTTATAGCTAGACGTAGAATGAGACACGGCCAGGGCGTGTGGCTACACACGGCCATGTTCAATGGGCGAGATCAGCCACCCTAGGGCCGCACATAGCCTGGCTGTGTGGAAACACACGGCTGTGTGGCGGCCCAACAGATTGATGCGACTAGGGTTTTTTTTTTTTTTCAAATTTTGCAGTGGTCCGAGGTGATGTCTATATAAGGATGGCTCCGCCCAAACCCTAGGGGGGAGGCATGACGGATAGGATGGCACACCGAAGCCATAAAAAGCTTCGGGAACTCACAACGGGGAGGAAGAACGTCGTCGGAGATCCAAGTTCTGCACTTCAACGCCGAAGAGAAGGCCACATCGGCATTGTAACCTCTTGTTCTTGCATTTTATTTCTGATATATTTGAACATGAACATTCCTTGTGATTCTCCTCTTCTATATATGGAGTAGTTCCTTCGATTCTAAGATTAGGGAGTAGCTTGTGTGCGCATGACATGTTGCTTCAAATTGAATTCTATTTTTGAGATTGAATTTGCAATTGGAAATTGTTTATACCAATATCTATGCGTATTTGGTTTTCTACCTGTTGTGCTTAGGCGATACGAGGGGTGACAACCCTCGTATCTAAGATTTAGGAGATTTATACAAGGAACCTAAGGGTAAACCTAATCTCCTGTAACCGTGGGTAGAAGGATGTGATGGAACCGGAAATGCTTCATCACAGGGATTGATTTGACATCCTCATACCACCTATCCCGTCCATGTAAGCCAGAGATAGCTCCCGATAGATGTGGTGGCTCATCGGGAGAGTGTATGATGTCCCTTCAACAAAACCATAGTTAGACGTTTAGACAATGCCCTGTTGATAGCATGTTTTGTGACACACAAGTGAAATCGAAGTCCTAGAATCCCTTTTAAAAATCTCGGCACACTCTTTTCTTCCTCCGTGTGACACTGTACTATAGTTTAGTCCACCGACAACCCTCACAATCGAAACCTTTAGATTTTACATCCGAACAATTTCACCCACTGAACAAATCGGTACTCGAATCTCAGTCCCTGTGGGATCGATAATCTTTTATTACTTGACGACATCCATGCACTTGCTGGCATTGAGCGCGAGCGCACGCTTCGAGTCCTTGACGGCCTCCGTCGTGATATTTGAGGTCTTATTCGCGTGCATCAAGTTTTTGGCACCGTTGCTGGGAACTGATTGATTCGATATTGAATTGAGAAGTGGATAGTTGGATCAGACCAAGGATAGATTTACTTTTCTTGTTTTGTTTTGTTTTATTTTATTTTATTTCAATTTTATTTATTCAGTTGCTCTTTCCTTATTTATAATTTCCTACATATAATGATGCATGCTTTTACTCATGATTATGGTCAATTTAATGCTGTAAGTTTTGGTAACATTTATTGTGAGCATTGTGGTGAAACATGACATACTATTAATAATTGTCCGGATATATTCGAACCTTCACAATTTGAACAAGAAGATGTCACCTACAATTACAATGCGTGGCCATAAGATGATTCCTATTTATATAGTTATGACCATGGCTACTTAAACCCTCAATATTGTCCGCCTAAATCCCGACTGGAGCAAATGATGGAAGATTTCATTCAAACGCAACAAGCGACAAACGCTAAATTCTGACGGCGGCATTCGCAGACGGAGACTCACTTTGAGCTAATGGATGATGAAGACGTAGATGACAAAGGAAGTAAAGAAGGGCAATCCATTCAATCACCACTTGAAGAAGAACTTGAGGGTTATTTAATTGATACTTTAATCGAGGAGTGCATTGCTTCAATCAAAACACCTCCTAACCTCAAGGATCTAGAAGAGCCTACCTTAACCCTCACTGAAACTTTAGTTACTAGTAACAAAACCCTTTTGGTGATTGATAATGATAAAATTTCATTCGACATAATAGAATCTACTAATCAATATTTTGGTGAGGATGTCTATGGTGAGTTAAATTATTTACAGCATTTAGAATATAATGATCAAACTATTGATGATTCGTTGAGACTAAGCATGTTAAACCTCGAGTCAAGGAAAGCAGCGCCCAAGTATCTTGCCCCTTCATGAGGAAGATTTAAAAGATATAGTAATGGAGGACCAAAAGGAAAGAAGCGAAAGGTGAGAAAGTATCTGGCCCCTCCATGAGCAAGATTTAAGGGATATAGCGATGGAGGACCACCAACCAAGAGGCATAAAGTGAGCAAATATCTTGCTCCCCCACGAGCAAGATTCAAAGACATCAAATGAAACGTAAGGGTATGGTCGAGCTAAAAGACCTTAAACAAAGCGCTTCTTGGGAGGCAACCAAAGTTTAGTTTTTAGGATTTCTTTTTATTGCATTCAAATTTTTTGTAATTTGAACTTTGATTTATGGTATTTAGCATTTGTAGGTAAGGAAAGAACTTTCTAGGTAAAAACAAAAGTCATTTTAAGTTTATGCGGTGAAGTGAGTGAGAGAAATCAGACCATTGTGCACCATGAGAAAAGAAACAAAGGGTGCATGGCCAAGCTGTGTGTTTTCACATGGTTGTGCTCTAACTTCCAGATTCCCACACAATCAGGCAATGTGTTTTCACATGGCCATGCCCTGACTTCTTGAGGCACACACGGTCAGGTCGTGTGATTTCACATGGCCGTGTCACGCCCCTAGTCCACGTGAAAAGCCTACACCTACACCGTTTTCTTTTCCTATTTTTGAGCAGGATGCAGGTACTTCTGCCTACGATTTCTCGAAGTTCCGATCGCGCCTCGATGACATATACACTGAGTAGCAGATGCACGGGCAGCGATGGGATGATCATAGCTCCTATACGCAGGTAGAGTTTATAGGCTTACGGGAGCACTTCCAGTGGGTCGAGGACTTCTACGATGAGGCCTGTATTTACTTTCAAGAGGAGGATGCCCAACGCCAAGAGGAGGCCACCTACCGCCAGGAGATGCGACACCATATGCATGCTCAGCAGGCATAGTGGGAACGGGAGGAGGAGCACAAAGCGGTCGCTACATCCACCAGCTCTCAGATCGACCACATGTACATGTGGCATCAGCGGCTTAGCACCAGGTTTTCCCAGGAGCCTGACATGCTGAGACTACCAGACTTCCCGCCTCGACCATAATATTAGAGGTATTGTTTCATATAAGTCTGAGGGAGGGACCCCAAGTTCTGATTTATTTTGTTTCTAGCAGTAGTTTCTTTCATGGTATTTGCATTATATTATTAGCATTCATTTATTCATGCATAGGTTGTTGAGTTTCTTTCAACACTTAGTTTTTGTTATCTGTAAAGTTGTCTCAGTAGTATTTTTAAAAGTCTTCTTCATGAGTTGTTTCCATGAGTAGTGTAACTTCATTTATCTCGTGGTATTTTATTTTATTTTCTCTAATGAATGTTCTAGTCTTACACTGGTTAGTTTTTATTTCTACACCTACACATGTCGAACACTCTGAAAGGGAGAATCTAGTACATACCTAGTTATGATTAATCTCAGTAGTCTAGTACTTTGGAATCCACAAGTGATTCTAGGCTAGCATTTTAGTTACTGGAGATGCTCGGATTGTGTAAGCCTATTCAGAAAAATCAAAATCCCAGTGAGCCAAAAAATAAAAGAGAGAAATAAAAAAGAAAAGAGAAATAAAAGAGAGAGAGAAAAAGAAATGAAAAAGAAAAAAAAAAGAGAGAGAAAAGATTATGAGGGATAAAAAATAGTTGTCGTGAGTGGAAATGGCTAGGTGCCCCTTTGAGACCGAGTAAGATTACTGGGGAAACACCTACCAATTTCTCTCAATACTGAGCACGCCTTTGAGACTTTGTGCTAGATCTAGGGAACGACCCTCGCTTTGGGCAGGTAAGTGCCTAGGAGCCGGAGACCTTAGGAAAGCTATAGGATGACGACTTAACTCACCATGGAACAAGTATCCCCTAAGAATGATTCGCTTAGCACGAGCACGAGGAGCTAACCTAGTGAATTTCTAGAACATATTTATTTTGCTTTGATTGCAAATACTACTTGATAAATTTAGTTAACACCTAAGTATGGAACAATATCTTTTTAAAATTTCATGGCACTGAGGTTTGCTTGAGGACAAGCAAAGATTTAAGTCTGGGGAAAGTGATGTGAGCAAAATATATAGAATTTTAGGAGTAGTTTTCACTCACATCTCATTACATTTTATGTTAGTTTCATGCATATGTCACTCTATTTTGCACACATTTCCTATTTTCTAGTTCGGAGGTATGCTCTTTGTACTTTTGTGTGCATGATAGCATTTCGGGGGAAAAAGGTACACTTTCAAAGCAAAAGAAGGACATTTTGCAGCTAGACGCAGAATGGGACACGACCAGGGCATGTGGATACACACGGTCATGTCCAATGGGCGAGATCAGCCACCCCAGGGTCGCACATGGCCTAGTCGTGTGGAAACACATGGTCGTGTGGCGGCCCAGCAGATTGACGCGACTAGCGTTTTTTTTCAAATTTTGTAGCGGTCCGAGGTGATGTCTATATAAGGATGACTCCACCCAAACCCTAGGGGGTAGGCAAGACGGCTAGGACGGCACACAAAAGCCCTAAAAAGCTTCGGGAACTCACAACGGGGAGGAAGAACGCCGTCGGAGATCCAAGTTCTGCACTTCAACGCCAGAGAGAAGGCCACATTGGCATTGTAACCTCTTGTTCTTGCATTTTATTTCTGATATATTCGAACATGAACATGCCTTGTGATTCTCCTCTTCTATATATGGAGTAGTTCCTTCGATTTTAGGATTATGGAGCAGCTTGTGTGCGCATAAGATGTTGCTTCAAATTGAATTCTGTTTTTGAGTTTGAATTTGCAATTGGAAATTGTTTATACCAATATCTATGCATATTTGGTTTTCTACCTATTGTGCTTAGGCGATACGAGGGGTGACAACCCTCGTATCTAAGATTTAGGGGATTTATACAAGGAACCTAGGGGTAAACCTGGTCTCCTGTAACCGTGGGTAGAAGGATGCGATGGAACTGGAAATGGTTTGTTGCAGGGATTGATATGACATCCTCGTATCGCCTATCCCGTCCTTATAAGGTAGAGATAGCTCCCGATAGATGTGGTGGCTCATCGGAAGAGTGTATGATGTCCCTTCCACAAATCCATAGTTAGACGTTTAGACAACGCCCAGTTGATAGCATGTTTTGCGACACATAAGTGAAACTGAAGTCCTAGAATCCCTTTTAAAGATCTCGACACACTCCTTTCTTCCTCCGTGTGAGACCATACTAGAGTTTAGTCCACCGACAACCCTCACGATCAAAACCTTTAGATTTTACTTCCGAACAATTTCACCCACTGAATAAATCGGTACTCGAATCTCAGTTCCTGTGGGATCGATAATCTTTTATTACTTGACGACATCTATGCACTTGCGGGCGTTGAGCCCGAGCGCGCACTTTGAGTCCTCGACGACCTCTGTCACGAGATTTGAGATCACGTTCGCGTGCATCACCTCACGATAGGGGTCTTCCCATGGATCTTATTCTCCTAGAATTACTTGGAGCAAGAGTGCAAAGACGCCGCATTCCAAAGGTCCCTTAAAAACTTATCCTTTTGTAGTCAAATTCCAATACCAGGTTATTATCAGAAGAAGAAACGCCTAGGCGTCCGACGATCCCAAACATATAAGGGAAAGCCCTACGACTCACATGCATGCATCAAAAAGCAAAAACACTTGATCCGGAACAAGAAGTGCAGGTGCTACCTTTGCGGCCAGGAAGGGCACTTTGCACGGGAATGCCCCAGCGAACGATGCAACATCAAAAGGGTAGAGCTCTTTGAGCAACTGCAGCTACTAGAAGACTGCGACATCCTCTCGATTAAAAAAGAAGAGGATCAAAGTGATGCCATTTTCAACATTTCTGAGGGGGATGATGATGATGAACTTCACAGGTCTCTCCAAACCCTACAAGTTAAAGAATTTTTGTGTATGCTTGGGCAGATCGATGGAGGCTACAGGCCCCGAGTGAAGGTATCTGAGAAGCAACTAAACTACAGCCACAACTGGAAAAATAATGAGGTAATATTACCTCCTTAGTCCAGTATGTGCACCTGTTGCAAGCGTCCAACCCTCCAAAGGGCAAGAATCCACTGCCTAGAATGCCTCACCACCGCCTGCAACCTTTGCGGTCTATATTATTATAACAAGCAGGTTCCTGTCACACCACCTCCTCCAGCCCAATTCTTCCCAAATGATTTAATCGACCAACAAAATTACTATATCTCTTGGTGCATCGACGAGATTGAGAGACTAAAAAGGGAAGTGGAATTCTACAAGAAGTAGTATGAAGAACTTCTCCTAGAAAAAGAACTGACCCAAGACTTCCAGCGGCTTGGGCTCGGGGAGCAAGCAGAAGGGGAGATGACTAATGTACTGATCGGAAAAGGTAGCATCGCCACAACTCAAGAAGCCCAAAAGGGACCTAGGTTAGTAAAGAAAATGCTTTACAACCTCAATGTTGAGATAGAAATCTAGGGCATTCCCAGGTTTGTGCTTAGAGCCATCCTGGACACAGACACAACCACCTATTGTGTCGATCAAAGATCAGTACCACCGACATCCCTGGAAGAAAATACCTATGTGGTCCAATTTAGCGGCATAAACTCCCAGCAAACGACCAAGATGAAGCTAAGGGCGGGAAGAATGTTGATTGAGAATAACACCTTCTGCATCCTTTACACCTACAGCTTCCCTATGGTATTGAGAGACAATATCCAAATGATCATTGGCGCAAACTTCATTTGGGCTATGCAAGGTGGAGTAAGGATTGAAGGTAACGTAGTCACAATCTACAAAAATCTGACTACAATTCACACATTGCCCACAGTAAATACGATCGCGGCTATTGAAGAGTTATACCTCGAAGAAGAAGAATACTTGCAAATAAAGGAATTGGTATACTACTCCGCAGGGCCTTCGCAAACAGAAGAATTCAACCCTCTACTTAAGGAGTTGTAGGAGCAAGGATATATTGGGGAGAACCCCTTGAAGTACTGGTCCAAAAATCAAATAACATGCAAATTAGAAATCAAAAACCCGGACTTCACTATCGAAGACAGGCCCATTAAGCAGCTCACACCAACACAGAAGGTGGCCTTCTCAAGACATGTCAAAGCCCTATTGGAAATTGGAGTAATAAGACCTAGCATCGGCAGGCACCAAATCACCGCCATCATTGTCAATTCTGGAACAATGATAGACCTAAAGACAGGGAAAGAAACAAAAGGGAAGGAAAGGATGGTGTTCAATTTCAAGCGCCTTAACGACCTCACAAATAAAGATCAGTGCAACCTACCAGGCATCAACACCATACTATGGAAGGTCAGTAACAGCAGGGTCTATTCAAAGTTCTATCTAAAGAGTAGCTTCCACCAAGTGGCCATGCACCTTGATTCAATAGAATGGACTGCTTTCTGGGTACCCGACGGTCTATATGAATGGCTAGTAATGTCATTCGGGCTTAAAAATGCCCCAGTCATCTCTCAAAGAAAGATGGACAACTATTTCTGAGGAACCGAGGACTTTATTGCTGTTTATATTTATGACATCTTAGTCTTTTCATAGGACAGGAAGGAGCTTTCCAGACACCTCACCACAATGCTGAAGATCTGCAAGGAGAATGGCCTCATCCTTATCCCCTCCAAAATGAAAATTGTCGTCCCAAAAATAGAATTCCTGGGTGCAATACTGGGAAACAGGAAGATACGACTATAGCCCCACATAATTTCTAAGGTTGTGGACTTCGATGAGTAGGAGCTGCTAAAAAAAAAGGGGTTAAGATCATGGCTCGGGCTACTCAACTATGCCCACAATTACATCCCAAACCTCAGCAGACTGCTCAACCCATTGTATGCCAAAACAAGCCTAACATGTGACAAAAGGATGAATAGCCATGACTGGATGCTTGTTAAACAAATCAAAGAGTTGTGCATAGCCTCCCTGATCTCGATGTTCCACCCGAGAACTGCTACATCATATTAGAAACAGACGGTTGCATGACTGGATGGGGGGTCTGTAAATGGATACACCAGAAGCAGGACCCAAAAGCCACAGAACAAATTTGTGCTTACGCTAGTGGCAAGTTCAACCCTCAAAAATCAACCATCGACGCGGAGATCTATGTCGTGATGAACGCCCTGGAGACCTTGAAGATCTACTTCCTAGGCAAAAGCGAGGTTACCATCAGAACTGACTGTCAAGCCATCATTAGCTTCTTTGATAAAACCTCAAATAACAAACCCTCCAGAGTACGATGGCTCGCCTTCACCGACTACATAACTGGCACAGGAGTGACGGTTACCTTTGAACATATAAATGGGCAAGATAACCAACTAGCTGGCAGTTTATCAAGACTAATCACTTGTTTGGTTATTTCAGAATGGTCGGACGACCTACTAGAACAGCTTGGATAGGTGAACCTGGTGCTATTGGAACTCTAGGCCAACCCAAATGCAATAGCACAGGCCCAACAAACAACAACCCTCAACCAGTTAACCATCAATACGTAGAGTTACTCCAACATTGCAGCACCAGATCAGTCAGCAAGCAATACAAGGAGTTACTCAAGCAAAGGCAGTGAAGGATTCAGGAAGGATGATTTTTACTAGTAGAAGACCAGTGAATCAACGATTTTCTCCACCAACTCCAAAAACAAGCAGCCGACACGACTGTCAGAGCATTGGAGCAGCTCCAAACACTCCACGCGCTAAAGCTGCAAGAGTGTGCCAAACTAAGCACCTTCAATAATTGGTGCAAGGATTGGCACCCCACCACCAAGGAAATGGACAAACATCTGGCAACAACTGTTAACATGATTAAAAGCACTACCAAAGAAATGTCTCATTTCATGTTGTAAAGTAGATTCCCTGTACGATAGTAGTGTGATCCGTCACAGGGATACTGTATGCTTTGTACGTTTTAGTGCTTTATGAGTTGTAAAGAGTGCTATGAGAATCCCCTTTTGAGAAAGGCGAACGACGATGGGGCCCCTAGATCACCCGGTTTGTTTCACCACAATGCTCACAATAAATGTTACCAAAACTCACAGCATTAACTTGACCATAATTATGAGAAAAAAACATGCATATTTATCTACAAGAAAATATGAATAAGGAAAGAGCAACAGAATGAACAAAATTGAAATAAAATAAAATAAAATAAGAAAAGTAAATCTAGCCTAGGAATTAATAAAGACTAGGAAAATAACCCTAAACTTAATAGAGATAACAAAAATTTAAAACTATATAAACTAAAATAAAGTAAAACTAGAAAGCAAATCTACTCTAGGTTCGATCCAATTATCCACCTCTTGATTCGATATCGAATCAACAGTCCCGACAACGGTGCCAAAAACTTGATGCACGTGAATATGACCTCTAATCTCGTGACGGGCACCGTCGAGGACTCGAAGCACACGCTCACGCTCAATGCCTGTAAGTGCATGGATGTCGTCAAGTAATAAAAAGATTACCGATTCCACAGGGACTAAGATTGGAGTACCGATTGGTTTAGTGGACGTTATTGTTCGGAGTTCCATTATAATGGTTGTGATGACGAGGGTTGTCGGCGGTCCTAACTCTAGTATGGTGTCACATGGAGGAAGAGAAGGGTTGCTACAAGTCTTTTGAGGGAATTCTAGGATTTCGATTTCGCTTGTGTGTCATAGAATACGCTATCAATTAAGTATTCTCTATATGTCAAACTATGGTCTTGTGGAAGGGACATCATACACTTCCCCGATGAGCCTTCGCATCTACTATGAACTACCTCTGCCATACCAGATTAACCCCTAGATTTCGGACGGGATAAGCAGTACGAGGATGTCAATTCAATCCTTATGACAAGTCAGAAAGTGTCCCATTTCCGACTCTATCACACCCTTCTATCTACTGTTACCGAAGATGAGGCCAACCCCTAAGTTCCTCCTTAATTCTCCTAAATCTTTGATATGAGAATTGTCACCCCTCGTATTGGATACCCACAGTAAATAGAAGACCAAAACAAATAGCTATCGATCTAAACAATCACCAATTGCAAATATGATTTCAAGAATAGAAATATATTTGAAATAACATGTTCTACAAACACAAATTACTCCCTAATCCTAGAATATGAGAATCTACTCCATAAATATGAGAAGAGAAACACAAAGCATATTAGAATTCATAGAAACAATGTAAACTACACAAAGAATAAGAATTACAATGGACTTTGGCTCTCCTCTCTGGCGTTGATGTGCAAAACTTGATCCTCGAGCGGCCTTCTTCCTCCCCATTGAGAGTTTCCGAAGCTTTTTAGGGCATCAGAGTGTTGTCCCAGCCGTCGTGTCTCCTCCCTAGGGTTTGGGCATAGCTTCCTTTATATAGACATCAGGTTGGATCTTCCTGAAACCTAGAAAATAACAGAAACACATCGAAATCATCCAGCGCCACACGGACATATGGATTCACACAATCAAGCCATGTGTGGTGTTGGGGTGCGAGACATGAGGATTCACAGGGCCAGGGTGTGTGTCCTTTTGTTATAGCTGCCAAATGTCTTCTTTTAGCTCTAAAAGTGCGCCATTTTTTTCGTAGAATATTGTCCTACACACAAGAGTACAAAGAGCATATCTCCGAACCAGAAAATAGGAAATACATAAAAAATAAAGTGACATATGCAAGAATCAAATATAAAATGAAATGGGATGTGAGTGAAAACTACTCCTAAAACCCTATATGTTTTGCTCACATCATATGCCCTAGATGCTTGCAATAGTAGCAAACAGACCGATCCAAGAACACTGTGAAATTTTATGACTTCCAGACCCACATCGAAAACACTTGGTTGTGTCCTGACTCTTACGATTCTTCTGAGAATCTCCAGAATACCCAGAAGCTGGTCACTTTCCTTTTTGTGGTCTAGAAGACTCCTCAGTAGAGCCCCAAGTAGCTACATTTTGATCCTGCCTCTTTTAAGTGTCATTTGATAGATTCTGTTTCTGTTGTTTACCCTGTGACATTTGTTTCTCTACCTCCTTTTCCCGTGCAACTTGCTATGAAGTCATCTCAAGATAAATAGCCCAATTCAATGCCTCTCTATAGCAGTTAATAGAAGATCCAGACATTTTAACCCAAATATATAGAAGACCCTAAGTGAACTGAAACATCCGATCTCTATCTTGAGCTACCAAATGAGAGTAGAACTCCGCGAGTCTGGTAAATTCCGCATTATGCTCCATAACAGATCGGTCGCCATTGTTTGAGGCTCAAGAACTCCTGACAGCGAGCCATAGAAAATGAAGCAAGAAAATATTGTCTCTCAAAGTATCTTGGAAGGCTGATCATGAAATCTCACGCTCCCTAATTATAGTTTTCTGCATCTTCCACCAGGTAACAGCTTTATCTTAGAGGTGATACATCGCTAAGCCCACTTTTTCCCCATCTGAACAACTCATGTACACAAAAGTTCCTTCCAAATTATCCAACCAGGCACGAGCAATCCATGGATCAGACTTCCCACGAAACAGAGTAAATTGATCTTTGATCGAATGTGCCAGTACAGGTATACGAGCTTTATCCCTGATCAAACTGGAATCCACAGGTACCGACATAGTTGGTGGTATCTCTGAATGCTGTGATTTGGGACCTCCTGTAGGGAAATGACGAGCCTGACCTTGACTAACAGGTTCACCCCAACCGTCTCAGGTCTCACAACTTTGAAAGATCATTTTGATGGACGACCATTACCACAAGTTTGAATAGGGGTCATAACACTGTTCATCAATACCTGCAAACAATTTACATAAATATCTAATTGAGATTTATAATGCATTAAGAATTATTACTTCCTATTGCTCGGAGTTCGTGCCGCTACCAGTCCCATCTCATAAAACCAAAATCGAAAAAAACAAATCCCAAGGTCCAAAACACAATTGAAAAATCAATGTATAGACTACGCAACCATGACTCTGATACAAATAAAATTGTCACATCCCGAGGGTATATCCTATCCGACCATCGGATGACACCCCCTTGTGACAATATAAACTACAATCCATACAAGGTCATTTAGCCAGAGCCAAACACATCATATATGAAATATATGTAAACCAGCAGTGGAAAATGACCACAATAAGAGTTATAAAACTCATACACTAAAGCATACCGGTATGACTGACCATATGTAAAAGAAATACTGTTATGAGTTTAGGAAAAAAAAATGAAAAACCGAATAGAAGTCCACAACACAATTCACCAAATGAACTCAAATCTAAATACAAAATGCAGAATAACCAAAATGCACAACCATCGGGAATGAGATGAGATGGGGTCAATTGGTGGAGCTCTGAGTACACTAAGGAATCTTATACCTGCTACCTGGGTGACAGAAAAATTCAGGTTCTATGATGGTGAATATAAGACTCAGTGGTATATAAAAGATAGTGCATCAACTAAATAAACATATGGAGATCAACATATATACAACCTTAAAGGTAATATCAAATAACCATCAGTATGAATATAATCAATACATATACCAACATGATCCACCAGATGTAACGTAATATACTTACGTACATAATGGTCTGCAATGTCACAACTCATAACAACCTGAGAAAATACACAACGTAACACATACAAATAATGTGCATGAACAATATCCCACCTGTGAACAACTCATAATCATATGAACAATGTATAATCAAATGCAGAAACAAACCTTGTCCATCTAATGTGGTATCATAATGTTGATCAAATGCACATAACAACCTGATCCAACTCATATCCAAATACACCACATACAATAGTATATAACATGCAAATGGTATGTATAATGATGTGCAAACATATGCAAAAATTATAGCTCAACCAAATGCAATATATCACAAGCATATGCAATATATACATAAACACTCTACCACAACCTTGTGTGGCCTAGGTGGCATGACATGACAACTATCCCAACTCTAGCCACCACTACTCTCGAATGACCAAAGGGGTAGTATGAGTAAGAAGCTACAAGCTACATATAAGGGATCCCTACTTCTAGCCACTCCAACTACCATTACCCATGAATGGTCGAGTGTCGCATGACAGGACAAGCTACATGCAACTCCAACGACCACTATCACACAGTGGACGAGTGTGACACAACACAACAAGACTACACACACCTCCAACTACCACTACCCTGAGTGGCCAAGGGTGCAGTAATGATTGGTGACTTTCTCAACCACAAGAGAGACCAAGTCGACAGTATGCATGTAATGTGATGATAAATCCTCCATGCACGTAAACCCACAGTACACTCTCTATCTCATAAAGAGTCATATACAATAGACAGACAAATCATGCTAGGACCTCCAGTCCCTAAATATAACTTCACTAACGACCCACTCAAACGCACTCGGTAACCATGGCCGACAGAGAATACTTAACGCAAGGAAATGTAATAAAACAACCAAGTCTACAGTTATATTCATTACCAACTCTAATGGTATAACATGGTGATCAGATCAATGACTATAACTATACTCAACTACATGCACTTATACAACATTTATAGATTAAACCTATATAGTATCTATAACCAACAATAGTGATGAAACAAGACTGTATAGATATCGAATGAGCATCTCAAAGTTCAACGGCTAAGTATCAAGCACAAGAATAAGTAGAGTAGAGTCACAGTAATTCCATCTAGCATTAACAGAGTTCATGCACTAAGAACAAAATCTACAAGAGTTAAAGAGAAATCACCCACCTGATATATATTTAGCTCATGTTAACCATCCTCACTTCCGAGAACCTGCCTCGTATCAAGGTCTTGCACACAACATAAACTACGGTTAAGTTCTATCATACGATAAATGATCAAATCAAATCCTACATCGACTTCGTATTCCAATTAACCAATCAAATATTAACTAAAGTCTTATTCACCCATCCCATAATTTCTACTAAATCCCTATGATTTCATACTCGATCTAATTAGCGACCACACTAATTCATAGTTCATCTCCACAATAGATCAATCTCATTCCATCAAAATCACATTAATTGCAAATCAACTCACTCACAATTATCACACACAACTAACCTTCAACATTCAGCTAGATTTTAATCCTATTAATCTAATCCTTGCATTATTATCGATTACTTGATAGAAATTGAAAACAACCCACATACAACATAATAATGGTCCATCCCACATGATTTATCCCACCAACATACTCAACATTCAATAATCACCAACATAATAATAGATCAAGATTCACTTACCTCACTGTTCGAATCAACCCAACCAACTTCTTGATACAAAAGAAAATCTGGTCAGCACAAATTAATGGAACTGTGGCCAAATTCAATCTCAACTCCAATTAAATTAGTACATACAACTGAAATAACAAAAAACTTTCGATAATCTATGTTAGTAATATATGAGAGGTGTCCTAAGGCAATCGCCTTATGGTTGTACCATTTATTTGATAAATGAAGATTCACTATTTGAGTATACATGTTTTCATGTATTTGATTGGATCTTAAACTCATTTACTGAATGTCCGCAATATGATTCATAGGATGAGAGAATTTGTGATTGAATCACAACTAGTGAGTATCTCTACATGTGTAATTGTGATATATTGGAATTATCCCTAGCTAATGAATTGGTGTATTCGGATACCATCGATTCTATTGAGACTAGAATGAGGTATACTTTTTGGTTTATCCAAGCAGTTATTCCTCACTGGCTGGTGACATTGGGATGTCCAAAGTTGATCGTGGATGCTAGTTATAGTAACTAGTTCATTGGAGTGAACAATTGTAAGACTTCATATGGTTCTCTGCATATAAGGATATGTCAATGAAGTTCTTACAGCAGCTTAAGTGCGATGTTCCTTCGACTTACGGTATTCAAGTCATCTTGGTCATGAAGACTTATGCTTTGACATCTTAAGCAAGCATCTCTGAGGAGATGTGGACCCGAGATGATTGGGTATAAGCCGAAGTGGCCGAAGGTGTTTGAATAGCCTACAGAGGATTCACCGCTCCTTACGAGGAGATGTATACCCTATGGCCTCTCGTCGGATTGTTACTAAAGTCTTTGGCCAAAGCATTACATGTTTAGAGTATGGTACTCTTGGATACATGTACAGTAACTAGAATTCGGAGGACGAGGAAGTAATACTTGGGCTAGGAGTGACGTAGTTAACCTAGTGGGGACTGACACAATAGACCATGTCCTGAACCAAGTGGGTATAAGATGAGTGAAAAGAATGGGACACGATTCATTGTAGCTGTTGAAGGGTTTCAAAAATGATTCTGGGATCAACCGTTGATTTTCCGATTAATTGGGGATCATGATGTACTACTAGGTGTCACTCATTATCGTTTTATAATTAATGGTTAATTATAGACGACCAACATAAAACGGGAACCTATTTGGTCACACACACAATGAGTGTAATCTTAAGGATTTAAAATGAGTTTGAGAATAGGATTCTCAGATCGAGAGAGACTTAGTTTGGTTGGACCAAACAAAGAGCAAGTATGAAATTGTTTCAGCCGCATCGGAAGCATGGATGGGCCGAGTCTTATGAAGACATGATGGATGAACCAAATTGGTTTGGTTCTAATCCAATGGTGGAAAATAAATCAAAGTGGTTTGGTTTATTTTAAACGAATGAACTAAAGTTGGTTCGGTTCGTTTTAACTTAAAATAGACCAATGCAGTTTGGTTTATTTTAACTTAAGTTATTGGAGCGGATTAACGGGTTTTGATTATGAACTAATAACCGTTAGGAAAATGTGTTCTCTATAAAAACACGGCTTAAGGGTTTTTTGAGATGAATTAATTGGTTCAAGGGTTTTGGAAACCCTAGCCTCCTTTCCTCCTCCTCCTTGCCACCCGAGCCAAGGTGGTTGTCGCCCACCTTTGTGCTGGCCCCGTCCATTGGAGCTATTGCCTCTCCTCACCGTGGTCCATCTACCAGTCACCGGAGTCCCTTAGTCCACCCTCAGTTGTCGGGCAACCTCCCTTGGCCGCCGATGACCAAGGAGTAACCGACCAAGCCTTTGGTCGGCTCCTTCTTCCTCCACAACAAGCTATCCAGTTTTGAACAGCTTGGTCTCCTTCGCATGGAGAGGCTGTTTGGTCAGTGTTTTGTGCTCTGACAGTGGTCTACTTGCCAGGGATTGGATCTCCGATAATCCTCATAAGTGGAGGGTTGAGTTTTCGTCAAACGGTTGACAAAAACCGCTTTCGACAAGCATGTTTGTGAAACTCGTTTTGAGATCCGAATTTATTTCGGATTGTGATCGTCTCTCAGATCACATCATCTTCGACTTGAGGCTAGTGACTTTTGCAAAGATGAGACTTGTGGCTTTGTGAAGCTATCCCGATGATACTCGATGTGGATACGGATAGAGGCGATTCTAGCAAGGATCGCTATAGTTGATGTCATTCCCGCTACACGTGATCCGTCAGGTATACCTAGTATAAGTTTTATTTTATTGCAAAATTTTAAATAGCGATTATATCTACACATGTTATATCTTGCATGCATGTGATGTGTGTGTTGCAATAAATTAGATTTATTGCTTTCGCTGTGTGCATGTTTACGAAACATGTTCGAACACACACTTGCGGCGGTGCCGGGGGAATCCAATAGTGGTATCAGAGCAATGCTGTGTTCCGACATAATCATAAAATTATTTTGCGATAGTCATAATTGTATTTATAGAAATTTTCTACTTTTGGAAAGTTTAGAAGTATTATGGAAATTATCTACTTTTGGAAAGTTTAGAAGTATTTATGGAAATTTTCTACTTTTGGAAAGTTTATAAGTATTTATGAAAATTAACACTTTCCATAAATAAAATATGTGATTAGATTTAAAAATTTGTTTCCTAATTTAATCATGATTTGATTTGGGAAATCAAATATCAAACATATTTTATTTCCATAAATAGTTATGACAAATAAGGAAATTCAAATTGAAAATTTACTAATATGATTAGGAAATTACAATTTAGGAAATTTATTTTCTAAATTAAATTTGACTTTCCTTAATTAACACTTTCCATAAATAAAATATGTGATTAGATTTGGAAAATTATTTTCTAAGTTAATCATGATTTGATTTGGTAAATCAAATCTAAAACATATTTTATTTTCAAAATAATTATGACAAATAAGGAAACTATTTGTACATGTCATAATTGTATATTATGCAATTGCATTAGATGCATATCATTATACCATGCGTGTGGTGACATGTAGATGTATGTCATGTGTGGCATGCCATGTAGATAATAGTTATTTGCATGCAAAGAGAATTAGACATTAAATCCCTTACACAACATTAAAGTCTACACCTTCCATTAATATGGTTAGAACCAGAGTTCCATTTCTTGTTTGAGTTGTTGGACTCTCTCCAAGCCCGGCTCGAACCCGAACATGTTCAAACCATGGAATAGTTTAATACTAATATGGTAAGAGTCAGAGGTCAATCGTTAGTTTGGGTTGTTGGACTCTCTCCAAGCCTAGCTAATTGGTTGAATGCGCTCTAACCATATTAAAACTATTTCTCGATTAATGGGTTGGCTTTAACCTGAAGCATCAACTTGTTGGACTCTCTCCAAGGTCAATGTGAAGGGAGGTGAAGTTGGGTGTTATGCATATGATGCATACTTGTTAATGAGTTAACAACCCGATGTATGTGTGAACATTCAATTAGTTGATACTACATTGTGATAGTTTCATATATGTGATATGCAATTGGTATACTTGATACCAACTATCGTAGCTAAGAATGGTTTGTTGGACACTCTCCAAGGTTGTTCTTATCTATGTTGGATATCAACCCATTCGGAGATGGACCTACGATCTCCCGAATTAATTTTGAGGGTTTTTGAAATTCGAAAAATGAATGGGATTTTGTAAATGTATGTTGATGCATTTTAAAATCATTTTCTCATATATGCTTAATTTCTATTTCTAGGTTAATCGCTTGATCATGATGTCTTTGAATTTGCGCTCTATTTTAAATTCGAATAAATTGACTAGGCCGAACTTCTTGGACTGGCTTAGAAACTTGAGAATTGTTCTCAAGGCGAAAAAGCTTGCGTATGTCCTCGAAGAGCCTCTTCCCGCCCGTCCTAGTGATGATGCAACTCTGGACCAATTGTTGGCCTATCATAAATATGTGAGTGATTCTGAACTAGTGAGTTGCATCATGCTAGCCATGATGGTACCCGAGCTATGGAAGCAACATGAGCAGATGGATGCTCATACCATAGTCTTTCATCTTTATGAGTCATTTGATGAGCTAGTGAGATCCCAAAGGTTCGAAGTCTCCAAGCTCCTCTTCACCTCTGAGATGCAAGAAGGTTCATCTGTGGTACTACTCCACATGCTGAAGACTGTGGAGCTTTCTGTGAAGCATGAGCAGGGGACGGTGCTGTTAGTTGATTCCTTGAAGAAAGGTTCTAAGAGGAAGTCAAAGGAATAGTAGAAGGGGAAGAAGAAAAAGGCTAAAAAGGTATAACCAACTCAAAAGGGCACTTGCCATCATTGTGGCAAGGACCACTGGCAAAGAAACTGTAAGATTTATCTTGAGTCAGTGAAGAAGAAGAAGGCATCAGATGCCCCATCTTCTTCAGATATCTTCATTATTGATTGTCATTCTATTTCCTCAAACACTTGGGTCTTGGATACTGGGTGTGGCTCACATATATGTAATGACATACATGGGCTAAGGAATAAAAGAAGACTCGTTAAGGTAGAGTCAAATTTACGTGTTGGGAATGGAGTAAAGGTTGTTGTACTCGCCATAGGAACATATTTGTTGAGACTCCCTACAGGACTTGTCTTAGAACTGGACAATTTCTTTTATGTTCCTTCGTTGATAAAGAACATCATTTCTATTTCTTGTTTAAATAGAAATGGATACCATTTGACTTTTAGTAACAATTGTTGTTACATAACTTTGAATGACATGCTTTATGGGACTAGAACATTGTACAATGGTATATATACGTTAGACGTATCCAGTGACATTCTCAATATCGAAGCGAGCAACAAGCATGCTCAAAAAGATAATCAATTAGACTCCTACATGTGGCATTGTCATCTTGGCCATGTGAGCAAGAAACGCATGTCCGAATTACACCGATGTGGAATTCTGGAATCGTTTGAATTAGATTCATACGATACATGTGAATCATACTTAAAAGGCAAGATGACTAAGTTACCTTTTACAGAAAAAAGTGAATCGATGGGAGAGTTTCTTGGTCTAATACATACTGATGTATGCAGACCTATGTCAACTCAAGCTCTAGGAGGATATAACTACTTCATTACTTTCACCAATGATCACTCACGGTTTGGGTATGTGTTCTTGATGAAACACAAGTCTGAAGCCTTTGAAAGGTTCAAAGAATTCAGAAATGAAGTAGAGAAACAACTTGGCAAGAGTATTAAAATACTTCGATCGGATCAAGGTGGTGAATACTTGAGTCAAGAGTTTCTGGATTATCTAAGGGACAATGGTATAATGTCTCAATGGACTACGCCGTATACACCACAACATAATGGTGTATCTGAGAGGCAAAATTGAACCTTGTTGGACATGGTTAGGTCGATGATGAATCACGCGAATCTTCCCAAGTCCTTTTGGGGTTATGCACTTCAGACCGCTATTTACTTGTTAAACAGAGTCCCAACCAAGGTAGTCTCTACTACTCCATATGAGATATGAAATAGTGAGAAATCTCATTTATCTTACTTGAAGATATGGGGTTGTCCTGCTTATGTAAAGCGGATTGTATCAAACAAATTGGATGCTAATGTTGGTGCAGTAGGCACCTAAGTCGAACATGAGTTTTGATTATAGCAAATGATACAAAGTTAAGCTCATTTTGTTATCTCATGAGCTAAATCAAGTGTGCAGAAAAGTGCTAAAGCTAGAGCTGAAGGTCAGCAACACCTGGAGGGAGCCGTGGTGGTCGGGCGACACCGGGATGACTTCGGAGGGAGCCAAAGGAATCAGGTGAAAGATCGAAAGCGGAAGCTACAAGGTAAATGTTGAGGTAAGCTCGTGTGAGTGAGCGCAAGGAAGGTCGTGTCCTCTGTACGAGGACATTCTTAGGCGACGATCCGACCAAGACCTCCCATGGAAGGTCTAAGTCGAGATCGGATGATGTATGGCCATTTAATTTACTTGTATTAACTGTATTTTTTGAGCTAACTCTTCGTTGCAGTAAGTCGACTAAGGGCTTGTATCAGTCGACTGATCCATCAGCAGTCGACTGGTAAGGGTAGTAGTTGACTGTTGGTCAAGGATCAGCTTCGAGGAGAGTCAAAGCTTATCTCCATTTTTGAAGGGATAGGAGGCTTGCTCTCATTGGTTGAAGATGTGAACGTCTAGGGTTTCCAAAGCTATAAAAGTAGGGCTTCTCCACCCTATTTCCAACATCAAAAGCTCTCTAAAAAGCCTTCGTTACAATACTCTTCTACGACAACCTTACTGTTGGGTTTTTCCGAGCAGCAAAAACCGCTTTTTGAATTGCAGAAACCTCGGAAGCCCGGCCACGGATCCGTGCGAAGGTATATAAAAATAAAAACATTTATGTGCTTAAGTAAACCTAGATCTACCTTAGATCTAGAAGGTGAGAGCATTACCCTTGTAGCGACGCCCTTCGCTTATCCCGCTCGTCCAAACGCTTTGTCAGAACTCAAGAGTGTCAAGTGTACACTCCTCTACAAGTATCCACACGGACAAATGGTGGAGAAAAATACCTTAGAGTGTGCTAGCACCCCTTGGACGTTCATGGCTAGATGAGGAAGAGAGTGCTTGAGGGAAGAGCAGAGGAAGAAGATGAAGTTACACAACTTAACTTCACATCATCCATAACCCACTATAAGTGGGTTACATGCATGCATGTAACTCCAAGAGTCAATGACTCTTGGTCTCCCTCATGAGGTGGCACCCCATGATGTGTCCATGATGATGTGGAACATCATCATTGGCCGTCCATGCCAAGTCATCATCATGACATGACATTTGGTCAAGTCAAACTTGACGTTTCATCTTCCCTCTCAAGTCAAGTCAAACTTGACCTCTTATCTCCCATGGTTGATCAAATCCAACCATTTGATTCAAGTCAATTTAATTTAATGAACCTCTATTCATTTAATTTAAATTGATTTGATGAATCAAATCTAAATTAGACTCATTCAACACTTGAATCAACTTGAGTCTAACTCAATTAGTCTAATTTGGATTACTCTTAATCCAATTTGGTTCATCCCATGAACCTAATCCTCATGGTTCATCATATGAACCTAATCTCCATCTAATTGCCCTTATGTGTGTGACCCTATAGGTTCTTGTAACGTTGGCAATGTCCCTAAATTGATTTAGGAACATAAGCAATGAGCGGTATCTAGCAACACATCATTGCTACCCAAGTTACAAGAATGTTGAGCTCCAACATCACCTTTGTGACTACTAATTGTGACTCTCACAATATGTGACAATGTCCCTCTATCCTTGACATCTAGATTGACCAATCGAGGCATAGACCGTGTCATCCTCGGTACAATCTAAATCTTGAACTCCAAGTAGACTCACTCATATCAAATGAGCTCAATATCTCATATTGACTCATTTGGGCATGACATGCACTTCGTGGTCTCACTCTATCAAGAATATCGATGTCACTCCTGTCATATAGGAGGGATAGATCCCATCTACATCACTCACATCCCTCCGCATAATTTGTTACATACCCAGTAATCGCCTTTATAGTCCACCCATTTACGGGTGACGTTTGACGAAGCCAAAATATGCAACGCTTTATGTAGGGAACCATGGTGACTTCATGTCTAAGGACTAATAGTCACATGAGAAAGTATATGACACTCATATAACGATCCATGATACTTTCTCATGGCGGGTCATTCAGTATTCATTCTCCAATGCATACCCATGTGTCAACTTGATATCTCATATCCATGACTTGTGAGATCAAGTCATCATGTTAACCTACATGCTAGTCTCTAAGCATTAACGTTGTTCCTGAATGTTAGTACTCGACTAGGAATGATTAAGAGTAGTGTTCTCTATATCATCTCATTATTGATTCAACCAATCGACTGATATAGATAAGAACCTACTACTCAAGGACATTATTATATTTAGTTATTTGGCACTAATACAAGTAAATATAATAACCATGCCTTTATAAATAGGAATATGATACAATAAAGTCCATACAACAATCATCACATGATTGGATCTAGGGCTTTCACTAACAATCTCCCACTAGCACTAGAGCCAATCACCATAGTATCTAATACCCAATGACCTAGTGTGACCATCATGCTTTTTCTGTGCCAAATCCTTGGTCAAGGGATCTACGATGTTAGGCTCTGTGGGCACTCTACAAATCTTCACATCTCCTCTATCGATAATCTCTCGAATGAGATGGAAGCACCGATATATATTCGGCCTCTGTTGTAGAATCAGCAACTGTGTCCTGCTTGGAACTCTTCCAGCTCACAGCGCCACCATTCAAGCAAAACACGAATCCTGACTGCGATCTATAATCTTCCTGGTCAGTTTGGAAGTTGGCATCGCTGTAACCCTTTACAGCTAGCTCCTCATTGCCTCCAAATATCAAGAAATATTCTTTAGTCCTTCTCAAGTACTTAAGAATATTCTGATCGCTATCCAGTTGACGCCACCGATCGATCGGTACCTACTCGTCATGCTCAAAGCATACGAGACATCAGGACGAGTACACAGCATGGCGTACACGATAGATCCTATAGCAGATGCGTAAGGGATCTTATCCATGCAGTCTCTCTCCTCTCTAGAAGAGGGACTTTGAGTCTTCAAAAGACTCACACCATGTGACATCGGCAGAAGTCCCTTCTTGGAATTCTGCATGGCAAACCGTAGTAATACCGTGTCATTGTATGTACTCTGACTTAGGCCAAGCAATCTCTTAGACCTATCTCTATAGATCTTGATGCCTAGAATACAGGCTGCTTCACCTAAGTCCTTCATTGAGAAGCACATCTCCAGCCAAGTCTTCATAGACTGTAGCGAAGGGATGTCATTCCCAATGAGTAGTATGTCATCCACATACAATACAAGGAAGACAACTGTGTTCCCATTAACTCTCTTGTAGACACAGGGTTCATCTTCATTCTTGATGAAATCAAACTGTTTGATCGCATCATCGAATCGAAGATTCCAGCTCCGAGAAGCTTGCTTTAGCCCATAAATGGACCTTTGCAGCTTGCATACTTTCCCAGTATATTGTGGATCTTCAAAACCCTCAGGTTGTGTCATGTACACATCCTCGAGTAAGTTTCCATTCAGAAATGCGGTTTTGACATCCATATGTCATATCTCATAATCGTGGTATGCTGCAATAGAAAGCAAGATCCGAATGGACTTAAACATCGCCACTGGAGAAAAGGTTTCATCATAGTCAATACCATGAATTTGCTTGAAACCTTTAGCCACCAATCGACCCTTATAGGTATGCGTAAGTCCATCCATATCAGTCTTTCTCCTAAAGACCCACTTACACCCAATGGGTTTGACCCCTTCAGGTGGATCAACCAAAGTCCATACTTGGTTGGTGTACATGGATTCCATCTCGGATCTCATGGCCTCTAGTCATTTCTCAGAATCTGGGCTCATCACAGCTTCCTGATAGGAGGTAGGCTCATTCTCAATGAGCATTACGTCATCATGGTCAGACAAGAGAAATGAGTATCTCTCAGCCGACGACGCATCTCTATCGTGACCGCGAAGAGGTAGGTCTACCTGAACAGGTGGTTGTTCCATAACCCTTTGTGCAACAACCTCATCACCCACAACACTTTGTGGTTCCTGTTCAACCTCCATCAAGGCCTCAATGCTATTGTCCTTATCTTGAATCTCTTCAAGATCGAACGTACTCCCACTAGTTTTTCTAGAAACAAAATCCCTTTCTAGAAAAACCACAGTCTTTGCCACAAACACTTTGTGATGACTGAGAATGTAGAAGTAATATCCCTTTGTATCCTTGGGATATCCAACAAAATAGCACCTATCGGATTTGGGTCCCAGTTTGTCTGAGACTTGACGTCGAACGTAAGCCTCACAACCCCAAATCCTCATGAAAGACATCTTGGGATTTCTCCCTGTCCATATCGTATATGGTGTCTTTATCATAGCCTTGGATGGTACACAGTTAAGGGTAAAGGCTGTTGTGTCTAGAGCATATCCCCAAAAGGATATAGGAAGATCTGTGTGACTCATCATAGATCGTACCATATCTAATAGGGTACGATTCCTCCTTTCGGATACACCATTCCACTGTGGTGTTCCAGGAGGAGTGAGTTGGGATAAAATCCCACACTCAGCTAGATAGTCACGAAACTCATGGCTAAGGTATTCACCACCTCGATCTGATCGAAGTATCTTAATACTCTTGCCAAGCTGGTTTTGTACTTCATTCTTGAATTCTTTGAACTTTTCAAAGGATTCTGATTTATGTGTCATGAGATACACATAACCATATCTACTGAAGTCATCAGTAATTGTAATGAAGTACTTGTAACCACCTCTAGCAGCAACATTGAAAGGACCACATACATCACTATGTATAAGTTCTAACAAGTCTTTTGCTCTTTCGCTGTGTCCACTAAAGGGAGTCTTGGTCATCTTACCTAAAAGGCAAGACTCGCATATCTCATATGATTCAAAATAAAATGAGTCTAGCAGCTATCCTTATGGAGCTGAGATAAGCGACTCTCATTTATGTGACCTAAGCGACAATGCCAGAGATAAGTTTGGTTCAACTCATTTGACTTGAACCTTTTGATACTTATGTTATAGATAGGGCTCTCTAAGTCTAGAAAGTAGAGTCTGTTCATTAGAGGTGCACTACAATAGAACATATCATTTAAATAAACTGAACAACATTTGTTCTTTATTATAAATGCAAATCCTTTCTTGTCCAAACAAGAAACTGAAATGATGTTCTTAGTTAAGGCAGGCACATAACAACATTCATCTAATTCTAGTACAAGCCCAGAGGGCAAAGATAGATCATAAGTTCCTACAGCAACAGCAGCAACTCTTGCTCCATTGCCTACTCGTAGGTTCACCTCGCCCTTTGTTAATGCCCTGCTATTTCTCAGCGCCTGCACATTTGTACAAATGTGAGATGCACATCCGGTATCTAATACCCATGATGAAGAAATAGATAGATTGCCTTCTATAACATTTATACCTGAAGTAGAAGTCTCACTTCTCTTCTTCTTAAGATCTTCCAGGTATGCCTTGTAGTTACGCTTCCAGTGTCCAGCTTCCTTGCAGTGGAAGCAAGCCCCTTCCTTGGCTACCCCTCCTTTGGGTTTCAATTCCTTGCCTTTGCCCTTGGCTTGGGACTTTCCCTTACCTTTAGGCTTGCCCTTGCCTTTCTTCTTTTGCACCATCAAAATGGCGTCAGATTTTCCCTTCTTAAGGTTGAGCTCAGCAGTTCTCAACATGCTGAGCATCTCAGGAAGTGGCTTATCAATTTCATTCATGTTGTAATTCATGACAAATTGATTGTAGCTTTGCGGCAAAGATTGCAAGATTAGGTCAGTGGCCAGCTCTTGGCCAAGTGGGAATCCCAACCTTTGTAGGTTTTCTACGTACCCAATCATCTTGAGTACATATGGACCTACGAGAGTCCCATCTTGCATTTTGGACCCAAATAATGCCTTAGAGACTTCATATCTCTCATGCCTTGCTTGTCCTTGATATAGTTGACGAAGATGTCCAACCATATCATAAGCATTCATGAACTCATGTTGCTTCTGAAGCTCAGAGTTCATGGTCACGAGCATTAGACATGACACATCTAATGCATCATCTTGATGCTTCTTGTAAGCATCTTTGTGAGCTCGCGAGGCAGTGGCAGGAGGTGCCTCCGGAATGGGCTGCTACAGGACATACAACTTCCTTTCTTAGGTGAGAACAATTCTCAGGTTCCTGTACCAGTCCAGGAAATTTGTTTCATTGAGCTTGTCCTTCTCAAGGACAGAATGCAGAGAGAGAGTGTTCGTGTTTGTCGACATAGTTATCTACAACATACAATGCATAGAATTAATATCATATTCCTTTTATCATTTAATTAGGCCTTTAATCAAATGATGCTCCCACTGAATTATAGGAATTTTATAGAATCGAGTTATGGATGTGGTCAAACCACTTTACTAGATTCATACAAACTAGCTATAATTCTTACGGGATAAGATCCACATCATACTAAGCCTTGAGTTAGCTTTGGCTAAATCGCCCAAGACTTAGTACGATCGGTGGGTAACATATTACCGATTACATCTCTATGTAACTCTTTTTTATAGGATCAAGACCCACATTTACAAAAGACCTTGAGTTAGCTTTGGCTAAATCGCCCAAGATTTAGTGTAAATGCGATCTTAACCTATCTTTCCAACGATTGGAATATGCCTATAGTTCTACTCGATCCAATTGAGTTAACTAGTTTTTCTCAATCTAATTGAGCTTACTCTAATCCAAGCGTGATAGGCGGGACCAAGATTGTCCCTCCGCACCCTACCAAGATAATATGCGTTGCTCTGCTTTGGCAGATTCAACAACAACAAATGATCGAGGTAGTGATGGGTATCAAGGCTCGGTAGGCATTTTCGAGTTGATTCGATTATAATCTAATCTAATCGAAATGTGTATCTTATACGCATTTAGACCTTTATTATCCTATATTAGCATGCATCACATACATACAATCATTATTCTAGCATGCATCATATACATACAAGAAAATTATTCTAGCATGCATCATATACATACAAGCATTATTCTACTAGCATGCATCACATACATACAAGCATATATATATATATATCAACATATATATATATAATTAAATGTGATGTAGTCATGGCCCTACTACGATCTTCTCAAGCCAATGAGAAGATCAGACGGTCAACCTAAGGCTAGCGGCTTCTCCAAGCGCTTCCTTTGACCGCCATGTGTCGTCGTCACCCTTCTCGTAACCTCGTCTT
The DNA here is from genome assembly GCA_025175895.1 of Wurfbainia villosa. Lineage (NCBI taxonomy): Eukaryota > Viridiplantae > Streptophyta > Magnoliopsida > Zingiberales > Zingiberaceae > Wurfbainia > Wurfbainia villosa. The sequence goes on from CM046006.1 coordinate 43,815,282, forward strand.
CAAGTTGACTTTACACCGCTCCATTTTGTACATTACAAATATGAAACTCGAGTTACATTCGAGTCTAAAACTATTTACAACTAAAATATCAACAGAAGTGGTACGACGCACAGGTCACATACACTATACAACACGCACAACCACAAAACGGCACGCAGGCAGTATTATGAATTACAACACATCACATCCAATCATATTAGGGTTATTGGGTCATGACAATCACAGAATTATACATAATTCTAAATTATGTATTTTACAAAAAATTTCTATAATTTTTCCTATTTTTTTTTCAATTTTATGATTCACCTCTCTGTAACGGTCCCGCTAAGCGGTTTCCGGGCGCGATCGCGGGACAAGGCCCCTTTCGGGGATAGGGGTAGCGCCCCTACTCACAAAATAAATTTTGCGAGTGTCCCTACAATGATCTTACAACAACTTAAGTCGCTGTCCAAAAAACCTAAAGCGAGAACTCGCCGTTTCGGAGAGTTTTTCTCGACGGTTGAAGCCTACAAGTGTCCCAACACTCGTTGCTTCGATTCTTCGAGAAAAATACCCAAAACTTCTATAAAAATAGGAAATTTACAGAAACATATAAATCTGTAATTTTTATATCTAATACAAAAATTACAAAAACGAAACACATACATGCTTCGCACGTGGCTCTGATACCACTGTTGGGATTTTCTGGGCCGCAAAAACCGCTTTTTGCGTTGCGGAAACCTCGGAAGGCTGGCCACGGATCCATGCGAAGGTATATAAAAATAAAAACATGTATGTGCTTAAGTAAACCTAGATCTACCTTAGATCTAGAAGGTGAGAGAATTACCCTCGTAGCGACGCCCTTCGCTTATCTCGCTCGTCCAAACGCTTTGTCGGAACTCAAGAGTGTCAAGTGTACACTCCTCTACAAGTATCCACACGGACAAATGGTGGAGAAAAACACCTTAGAGTGTGCTAGCACCTCTTGGACGTTCATGGCTAGATGAGGAAGAGAGAGCTTGAGGGAAGAGCAGAGGAAGAAGATGAAGTTACACAACTTAACTTCACATCATCCATAACCCACTATAAGGGGGTTACATGCATGCATGTAACTCCAAGAGTCAATGACTCTTGGTCTCCCTCATGAGGTGTCACCCCATGATGTGTCCATGATGATGTGGAACATCATCATTGGCCGGCCATGCCAAGTCATCATCATGACATGGCATTTGGTCAAGTCAAACTTGACCTTTCATCTTCCCTCTCAAGTCAAGTCAAACTTTACCTCTTATCTCCCATGGTTGATCAAATCCAACCATTTGATTCAAGTCAATTTAATTTAATGAATCTCTATTCATTTAATTTAAATTGATTTGATGAATCAAATCTAAATTAGACTCATTCAACACTTGAATCAACTTGAGTCTAACTCAATTTGTCTAATTTGGATTACTCTTAATCCAATTTGGTTCATCCCATGAACCTAATCCTCATGGTTCATCATATGAACCTAATCTCCATCTAATTGCCCTTATGTGTGTGACCCTATAGGTTCTTGTAACGTTGGCAATGTCCCTAAACCGATTTAGGAACATAAGCAATGAGCGGTATCTAGCAACACATCATTGCTACCCAAGTTACAAGAATGTTGAGCTCCAACATCACCTTTGTGACTACTAATTGTGACTCTCACAATATGTGACAATGTCCCTCTATCCTTGACATCTAGATTGACCAATCGAGGCATAGACCGTGTCATCCTCGGTACAATCTAAATCTTGAACTCCAAGTAGACTCACTCATATCAAATGAGCTCAATATCTCATATTGACTCATTTGGGCATGGCCATGCACTTCGTGGTCTCACTCTATCAAGAATATCGATGTCACTCCCGTCATATAGGAGGGATAGATCTCATCTACATCACTCACATCCCTCCGCATAATTTGTTACATACCCAGTAATTGCCTTTATAGTCCACCCATTTACGGGTGACGTTTGACGAAGCCAAAGTATGCAACGCCTTATGTAGGAAACCATGGTGACTTCAGGTCTAAGGACTAATAGTCATACTAATAGTCACATGAGAAAGTATATGACACTCATATAACGATCCATGATACTTTCTCATGGCGGGTCATTCAGTATTCATTCTCCAATGCATACCCATGTGTCAACTTGATATCTCATATCCATGACTTGTGAGATCAAGTCATCATGTTGACCTACATGCTAGTCTCTATGCATTAACATTGTCCCTGAATGTTAATACTCGACTAGGAATGATTAAGAGTAGTGTTCTCTATATCATCTCATTATCGATTCAACCAATCGACTGATATAGATAAGAACCTACTACTCAAGGATATTATTATATTTAGTTATTTGCCACCAATACAAGTAAATATAATAACCATGCCTTTATAAATAGGAATATGATACAATAAAGTCCATACAACAATCATCACATGATTGACTCTAGGGCTTTCACTAACACTTACGACGACAAAGTGCTATTGCATCTCCGACGACAAGTGCCTAATTTTCTTACTTTACTTAGTCGTTGGTTTTTCTTTTTTTTTTCCATCTATTTTTATTTATTGTGTTTTAATCGTAACAAGGAGAGGGGGAGTGTCCCTCTACCTTGAGCTTCTTCATTGATTGTATTCGCTTACTCCTTCCTCTAACGAGGAGGAGTGTTTTTAGTGGTTTGCCCTCCGTATGCGGTCTAGGACCATTAGGGCCTTGGACTAGCAGTCGGAGGCTGTGAGCCAAGTAAAAAAAAGAGTCCTTTTTTCTTTCCGCTGCATTTACTCTCACACGCATTATTTTATATCGAACAAACAAACGAATGAATTTTGTCTTGCGCTATTCACCCCCCCCCCCTCTAGTGCTCTAAACGATCTAACAATTGGTATCAGAGTCGGAGGTGCTAAGATTTGGTGAAACCACCAATCTAGCTTTTTACAGATTTATTTTCATTTTCATTTCTGTTTATTTTGAATTTTTTACAAGCTCTTTCATTCGATTAGATTTTCTCCCGCACTACTAATCCAATACGCGAGTCTTGGTACCTTCCGCTTGTTTTTGTCGTTGCTAGTTTTTTTTTGCGTGTTTCTTGCTCTTTTTGTATCAATGGCCGATCTCGAGGGTTTTAGCACCATCCAACCTCTGTTTTACAACAGAGATGACTTCCGTTATTGGAAGGGTCGGATGGAGTGCTTCCTTAAGACCCAAATCGAGATGTGGATCATAATCCAAATGGGATTCACACTTCCGACTAATGAAGTGGTTGAATCTTTGGATTATGACCAATGGACCAATTCTACAAAAAAACAAGTTGAAGCCGACGCCAAGGCAACTCAAATCCTCCAATGTGGCTTGTCCAAGGAGGAGCGTAATCGCATCGGCCTCTTCATTAGTGCAAAGGACTTGTGGACCAAATTAGTGGAATTGCACGAAGGAACCAACGAAAGCAAAGGTATGCAAATGGGACCTTCTTTTTAATAAATTATATAACTTAAAAATGCAAGAACATGAGACCTCAACTCAACTACATGCCTGAGTAAAAGACATCGTCAACAACTTGCACGCCATCGGACAAAAGGTCGAAAACCGCTACCTAATAAGGTACATCTTGAACTCATTTCCTAGGACTAGCTTGTGGCCATCCATGGTCGATGCCTACAAGGTCTCTAAGGACTTATCAAAAATTAGGTTAGATGAATTATTTTTAGAATTTGAACTCCACAAATAGTCTAACTCGGTACCCGAGAAAGGTATAGCTCTCATTGCAGGTCAAAAGAAGAAGCCCGCAAGTAAGCCACCCCCGAAGGAAGAAGAGGACAAGTACGAGTCGGAGGTCGATTCGGAGATGGAGACCGAACTAGTCAACCTAGTTCGAAGGATGATCAAGAGTCGAAGATGACCCGTCACTCAACCCGACGAAGGTAAATCTAAAACTAGTTCTAACGTTAGGTGCTATGAATGCAATAGGTTCGGACATGTCAAGTCAGAATGCCCGAAGCTTAAAAACAAAGCACCAAAGTTCAAAAAGGCGCTCAATGCTATGTGGGAAGAGGCATCGGAGGAAGAATACAACGACCTCGTCTTTATGGCTAAACCAACTGAATCAGAGTCAGAGTCCGAATCTGAAGCCAAGGACGAGTCGGACTATGAATATGTATTCAAGACAAGCCACGAATACGCATCCGGTTCAAGAGAAACTCTCAAGGTAAGTCGGTCCCTCATTAGTACCTTATATAATGCAATTAAGTTTCTAACTAGGAAGTTAGCTAAGTCCGAGTCCAAGGTCGAGACCCTGTTCAAGGAGGTTAAACTTTTTAAACACGAGGTCTCCCTAACCTCTTCGACTAGTCAAGTTCAAGAGAAGGACTCAACTCGCGTTGAAAAGCTCAAAGTTGAGAACTCACTTTTGAAAAGTCAAGTCGAAGATCTTAGGAACACGTTGGAAAGGTTCACTTTGGGATCCAAGGGACTTGCCCTCATACTTGAATCGCAAAGGGTTGTGTACAACAAGGTCGGGCTTGGGTTTAGCTCAAATACGACTGACAAGTCGTATATGTCAATCGTAAGTCAAAATAGAATACATGTTCAACATTGGGTCCCTAAGACCACTTTGATTTCTCAATTAGGATCCAACTAGTACTGGGTTTCCAAGGACCAAATCCACTATGTGGAAATACCGAACCGATTAAATGGTCCAGGGGGAGCTAGTACAAAACTTGTTCGTGCTATTACTTAGAAATTGTATGCTTAGTTTCTCTTTCTTTTCTTTTTTTAGAATGGTTAGATAGAGACTATAACTCATCAATACTTGATAACAATTGTACCAGGACACGGCGAGATGATAGTATGCTAGGAAAGCAAAGTCTTAGGTACTCGAGCTAGATAAGGCATATCTAGTTCGGTTCACTTGACCGAGTGGAACTAGCTGAAGCTCCTCATCGTATCCTAGACTAGTTAGACCAGGAAGTGGTCTTAATTAAGTCAAGTTATTATATTCTCGAAATTGGCTTTGTCTAAGGAAGTGGTCGTTTCTCAGATCAAAGAAGGCCCATGTGCCTTGCCACGACCTGGAAGCCAAGATCTTGAAAAGGTGACTTGATGAACTTAGGGTCAAATCCGAATCTAATGCAAGGTTGACTAGTTTCGATTCATTAAAATTAAACAAGTAAAATTGAATTCATCTCGCAAGAACATATAAGGATAACATGTTTGATCATGTATAAATGGGTGAGATGATCTAGGTGTAATAATTTACAACCAAATTTTAAATTCCAATATCCGATCCAACTACCTTGCGTGTAAGATCAATGGATATTGGATAGTGGTTGCTCCCGACACATGACCGGGGATCAACTTAAGTTTTCAAAGCTTCGATTCAAGTGACAAGGATCGATAGCCTTTGAAAACAACGGCAAGATCAAAATCATCGGATCAGGTGATATTGAGCTCAACTCAAACTTTATCATTCAAAATGTTTTACTAGTTGAAAATTTTGAATATAATTTACTGAGCGTAAGTCAACTGTGTGATAATAACTATAAGGTCATATTCCTAGAAAATGAATGCGCAATTAAAACAAATGAAACCTCTAAAACAATCCTTAAAGGAACTAGGAATAACAACATCTATACTATTAATCTACCTAACTCCTCAACCAAGTGTCTTATGACACAACAAGAGGAATCTTGGTTGTGGCACCGACGACTCGATCACTCGCACCAAAGACTCGTCCACAAGATGAGTCAGAGTGGATTAGTCAGAGGTTTGCCCAACCTTAACAACTTATACAATAAAATTTGTAATGTTTGTCAACAAGGTAAACAATCTAGGACACAACATCAACTAACTAATCAAGAACGAACCAAAAGTGTTCTTGAGCTCCTACATATGGATCTATTCGATTCACATGGAGCTAAGTCACTTAATGGTAGTCAATTCTGCTTAGTCATAATTGACAACTATTCTAGGTTTACCTGGGTTAGGTTCATCAAACATAATAGTGATACCCTAGATCAATTCATCAATTTGTTTAAACTAATCGAAAATCAAAAGAACCTTAAAATTAAAAGGCTTAGGAGCGATCATGGTGGTGAATTTGAAAACCACAGGTTTACAGATTTCTGTAACCTAAATGGATATCACCATGAATTCTTGTGTCCTAGAACCCCATGACAAAACAGTCTAGTCGAACGTAAAAATAGAACCCTATAAGAAGCCGCTAGGACAATGCTAAGCGAGTATAACTTACCTGATAGGTTTTGGGTAGAAGCCGTTAGTACGGCTTGCTATGTTCAAAATAGGATCCTTTTGGTAAAGAGACACCTTAAGACCTCATACAAAATCTATCACGACAAAGTACCTAACATCAAATACTTTAGGCTATTTGGATGTAAGGTACATATCCTAAATACTAAGGATTACCTAGGAAAGTTCACCTCTAAAACCTCTACCGGAATCTTATTAGGATACTCGATTACAAGTAGAACCTATAGGGTATACAACCATGACACCCTTAGAGTTGAAGAGACTATTAATGTAGTGTTCGATGAAGGACACGAACCTACAAAACCTGTAGCAACACCAACTAGCAACCGACTCATACCAGACTCGACTCCGACCTTGAGATCGAGTCTAGTATTAATCCTAACCCAAGTTTAACGAGTCATCCCATCGACCAAGTCATAGGTGACCCTAACCCAAGTCAAATTAGGATTCAACTGAATCATCCTATTGACCAAGTGATAGGTGATCCTAGCTTAGGGGTTCGAACTAGATCATCTTATAGAAACCTTAGTCAGATCTCCTGGATTTCAAAAATTGAACCCAAAACCATTGAACAAGCTCTTCTTGATCTCGATTGGATTATTGCAATGCAGGAAGAGCTAGCTCAAATCACTAGGAATGAGGTTTGGGAATTAGTGCCACCACCTAAAGATAAATCAGTTATTGGAACCAGGTAGGTCTTCCAAAACAAACTTAATGACAAAGGTGATGTAATTAGAAATAAAGCAAGGTTAGTCACCAAAGGTTTCAGTCAAGTAGAAGGATTAGATTACGATGAAACTTATGCCCCCGTAGCTAGACTAGAATCCATCCGAATGTTGTTAGCCGACGCTGCACATCGAGGATTTAAGTTATTTTAAATGGATGTCAAGTCAGCATTTTTAAATGGAATTATTAAAGAAGAGGTGTACGTTAGCCAACCCCCAGGATTCGAAAGCCTAGATAAACCCGACCATGTCCTTAAACTAAAGAAAGCTCTCTATGGACTCAAACAAGCTCCTCGAGCCTGGTACGAGAAACTTTCAATTTATCTTAAGTCTAAAGGGTTTAACCAAGGCCTAGTCGATCCAACCCTCTTCGTAAAAATCGTAGGTAATGAAATCTTCATAGCCCAAATTTGCATAGACGATATCATTTTCGGAACAACCAATTCGATCATACTAAACGAATTCATTTCACTTATGGAAAGTGAATTTGAAATGAATTTAGTAGGTGAATTGAGTTTCTTTCTATGACTACAAATTAAACAAACTAAGGATGGAATATATTTACATAAACAAAAATATACTAGAGAATTAATTAAATATTTTGGAATGCAAGACACTAAAACCTTCAATACACCCATGGAAAATAATGTCAATATAGGAGAGGACTTAGAAGGAAAGCCCATCGACCTAAAATACTATAGGAGTGTGATAAGGAGTCTTCTATACTTAACCGCGAGTCGACCCGACATTTAATTCATGGTAAGTATGTGCGCAAGGTTTCAAACCTGTGCCAAGGAGTCTCACCTAACTTTAATTAAGTGTATCCTTAGGTATCTAAAGGGCACGCTAAGCGTCGATATTTGGTACCCTAGATCTACCGAGTTCGAACTAATCGGCTACTCCGACTCGGACTATGCCAGTATTAAACTCGATAAGAAGAGCATGAGTGGTTGTTGTCAACTTCTCGGCTCAAGTCTAGTGAGTTGGTGCAGTAGGAAGCAACACTGTGTTGCTTTATCTATCACCGAAGTCGAATACATCGCGATGGGTGAGTGTGTAGCTCAGCTTCTTTGGATGAAGCACACTCTCCAAGACTTTAACTTAAACTTCAACAATATTAAAACTCACAAAGATAATATTAGCTCCATCAACTTAACCAAAAATCCTATTTGCCATTCTAGGACCAAACATATAGAAGTTAAACACCACTTTATTCGAGAACATGTAGCTAACGGAACCATTAAACTCGAATATGTGGAATCCAAGTCAAACCTAGCCGATCATTTTACCAAGCCACTACCCGAAGCCGAATTTAGTCTGCTAAGATGAAAATTAGGCATGTGCGTAATAGAGTAGGACTTACATTCTTTTTATATACTCTAGTATTTACTTCTCTTTTCATGTTAATGGAACTAGCTTAGGGCTTACCCTAGATATCATGCACCTATAGATTTAAGGAGCCAATACATCTCACAACACATAGGACTAATGTGTTTGTGTACTTAGCCACGTAGATGGGCGTGAGATGTTAGGACCTTACTCCTAGTTCCAGATGTAGAGCTAGTGCATCGCCATGAACCACGGAGTATAATCATATATATTAATCGACTATGACCATGACTTGTTGATCTTTCATATCAATCAAGTCAAATAAGAGTTGAACATTTAATAGATGAGCTTATTTTTAGTATATTATTTTCAAAATAATATGGAACATGCTTGGACTTGGAACTTAACCTTAATACTTATATTTTTTTTTTCAAAACTCCTCTTTCCGATTTATGGCAAAAGGGGGAGAAAAGGCCAAAGTTAAGGGATCATTTTTTGATAACTTAACTTAGTAACTTAATTCTATATTCTTATGGCCAAACGTTAATGTGTTACTTGAGAAAGGGGGAGAAAAGGCCAAGTTAAGAAATCTTCTTAACTTAAACTTATTTTTTAATACTAAAGCCAACTTTAAGCAATTGTTAATTACTTAAACTCTTCCTAAATATCAAACGTCAAGGGGGAGGATTAAAATCTTCTTTCAAGTACTCCCCTTGGTGCAGTAGGCACCTAAGTCGAACCTGAGTTTTGATTATAGCAAACGATACAAAGTTAAGCTCATTTTGTTATCTCACGAGCTAAATCAAGTGTGCAGAAAAGTGCTAAAGCTAGAGCTGAAGGTCAGCGACACTCAGAGGGAGCCGTGGTGGTCGGGCGACACCAGGATAACTTCGGAGGGAGCCGAAGGAATTAGGTGGAAGACCAGAAGCAGAAGCTATAAGATAAATATTGAGGTAAGCTCGTGTGAGTGAGTGCAAGGAAGGTTGTGTCCTCTGTACGGGGACGTTCTTAAGTGACGATCCGACCTAGTCGAGATCGGATGGTGTATGGTCATTTAATTTACTTGTATTAACTATATTTTTTGAGCTAACTCTTCGTTGCAACTGGCAAACCTGTAATCAGTCGACTGAGGGCTTGTATCAGTCGATTGATCCATCAGCAGTTGACTGGTAAGGGTAGCAGTCGACTGTTGGTCAAGGATCAACTTCGAGGAGAATCAAAGCTTATCTCCATTTTTAAAGGGATAGGAGGCTTGCTCTCATTGGTTGAAGATGTGAACGTCTAGGGTTTCCAAGGCTATAAAAGTAGGGCTTCTCCACCCTATTTCCATCATCAAAAGCTCTCCAAAAAGCCTCCGTTACGATACTCTTCTACGACGACCTTATGACGACGAAGTGCTACCGCATCTCCGATGACAAGTGCCTAATTTTCTTACTTTACTTAGTCGTTGGTTTTTCTTTCTTATTGTCATCTATCTTTATTTATCGTGTTTTAATCATAACAAGGAAAGGGGGAGTGTCCCACTACCTTGAGCTTTTTTATCGATTGTATTCACTTACTCCTTCCTCTAATGAGGAGTGTTTTTAGTGGTTTGCCCTCCGTATGCGATCTAGGATCGTTAGGGCCTTGGACTAGCAGCCGAAGGTTGTGAACCAAGTAAAAACAAATGAGTATTTTTTCCTTTCCTCTGCATTTACTCTCACACAGATTATTTTATATCAAACAAACAAACAAATGAATTTTTTCTTGCGCTATTCACCCCCCCCCTCTAGCGCTCTAAATGATCCAACAGCTAAGTCTGATAAATGTCTATTTATTGGATACCCTAAGGAAACGAGGGGTTACCAATTCTTTCATCGTATGGAACAAAAGGTGTTTGTTTCAAGGCATGTTGTGTTTCTGGAGAAAGAGTTTCTCTTGCAAGAAAATAGTGGGAGTGGCGTTGAACTTGAGGAGGTTCAAGAGACTCCAATAGACATTGAGGAGATACCTGGTCAAGCACCTCGACCGATGACTCATAGCGATGAGACATCGGTTGAACCTATTGTGACACCACATCTTCGTAAATCTGGTAGGACACGCAACATTCCTGAGAGATATGGATTTCTTGTAAGTGAATCGAACAACGTGTTACTCATTGATGATGAGGACCCTACCAATTATGAACAAGTTCTGAAAAGTTCATAAAGGGACAAATGGCTTGAAGCCATGAAGTTGGAAATGAATTTCATATATGAAAATCAAGTTTGGAACTTGATGGACCCACTTGAAGGCATTAAGCCTATAGGGTGCAAGTGGGTTTTCAAGAAGAAAACCGACATGGATGGTAATGTGATTTCCTTTAAGGCTAGATTAGTGGCAAAAGGCTATCATAAAAAAAATAAGGTGTTGATTATGACGAGATCTATTCATCGGTAGCTATGCTTAAATCCATTCGAATGCTCCTATCCATAGGGGATCATTATGATTATGAGATATGACAGATGAATGTGAAAACGGCTTTCCTTGATGGAAACCTACTCGGGGACGTGTATATGATACAGCTTGAGGGTTTCACATCGGTTGATAAAACCAAGGTATGAAAACTTCGACGGTCCATTTATGGACTGAAGCAAGCATCCAGGAGCTGGAATATCCATTTTGATGAGACAATCAAAAGGTTTGATTTCTCATAAAATCCAGATGAACCCTGTGTGTACAAGAAGGTTAGTGGGAGTGCAGTCGTATTCCTAGTATTGTATGTCAATGACATATTCCTTATAGGAAATAATGTTTCTGTCTTACAGTCAATTAAAATTTGGTTATCCAAAACATTCTCCATGAAAGACCTGGGAGAAGCGACCTACATCCTCGGGATCAAGATCTATAGAGATAGATCGAAACGGTCACTTGGTCTTTCGCAGTCTATATATATAGACCGAGTGCTAATGAGGTTTAGGATGTCGGAATCCAAGAAAGATTTCCATCCCATCAGGCATGAGATACACCTTTCGAAGTCTATGTGTCTGCGCACAGAAGACAAGAGGATTTGCATAAGTAAAATTCCCTATGCATCCGCAATAGGATCTATCATGTATGTTATGTTATATACAAGGCCCGATGTATCGTATGCTCTGAGTGTCACGAGCAGATATCAGTCTGATCCAAGAATGGATCATTGTGCAACTGTTAAGAGAATTCTTAAGTACTTAAGAAAAACTAAGGATGTGTTCCTAATATATGAAGAAGGTGATATGGTAATACGCAGATATATGGATGTCAGCTTCCAGATAGACAAGGATGAATCCACGTCTCAGTCTGTGTACGTATTTATTTTAAATAGAGGCACAATAAGTTGGAAAAGTTCCAATCAAGATACTATAGCGGATTCTGCCATTGAGGCAGAATACATTGCAGCTTGGAAAGTAGCAAAGGAAGCGGTTTGGATCAAGAAGTTCATCTCTGAACTTGATAAGGCTCATCAATGATCCAAACATGTGCTTCACTACTATCATATGATCAGGGAGATCATCAGTAGGAAGGAAATACAAATCAAGAAGATTCCCACTGAAAGGAGCTTAGCAGACCATTTAATTAAGGCCTTCCCTTAAAGCAAGTTTGAGGGTAATGTTAGAGCTTATGGTATTGGATACCATGGTGATTGGCATTAGGCCAAGTGGAAGTTTGTTAGTAATATATGAGAGGTATCCTAAGGCAATCACCTTATGGTTGTACCATTTGTTTGATAAATGATGATTCACTATTTGAGTATATATGTTTTCATGTATTTAATTGGATCTTAAACTCATTTACTGAATGTCCATAATATGATTCATAGCATGAGAGAATTTGTGATTGGATCACAACTAGTGAGTATCTCTACATGTGTAATTGTGATGTATTGTAATTATCCCTAGCCGATGAATTGATGGATTCGGACGCCATCGATTTTGTTGAGACTAGCATGAGGTATATTCTTTAGTTTATCCAAGCAGTTGTTCCTCACTGGGTGGTGACATTGAAATGTCCGGAGTTGATCGTGGATAATAGTTATAGTAACTAGTTCATTGGAGTGACCAGCTGTAAGACTTCATATGGTTCTCTGCATATAAGGATATGTCAATGAAGTTCTTACAGCAACTTAAGTGCGTTGTTCCTTCAACTTGCAGTATTCAAGTCATCTTGGTCATGAAGACTTATGCTTTGACATCTTAAGCAAGCATCTCTGAGGAGATGTGGACCCGGGATGATTGTGTATAAGCCGAAGTGGCTGAAGGTGTTTGAATAGCCTACAGAGGATTCACCACTCCTTGTGAGGAGATGTATACCCTATGGCCTCTCGTCGGATTGTTACTAAAGTCTTTGGCCAAAGCATTACATGTTTAGAGTATGGTACTCTTGGATACATGTTAAGTAACTAGAATCCGGAGGACGAGGAAGTAATACTTGGGCTAGGTGTGACGTAGTCAACCTAGTGGGGACTGACACAATAGACCATGTCCTGAACCAAGTGGGTATAAGATGAGTGAAAGGAATGGGGCACGATTCATTGTAGCTACTGAACGGTTTCAGAAATGGTTTTGGGATCAACCGTTGATTTTTCTAGTTAATTGAGGATCATGATGTACTAATAGGTGTCATTCATGATCGTTCTATAATTAATGATTAATTATAGACGGCCAACATAAACCAGGAACCTATTTGGTCACACGCACAATGAGTGTAATCCAAAGGATTTAAAATGAGTTTGAGAATAGGATTCTTAGATCGAGAGAGACTTGGTTTGGTTGGACTAAACAAAGAGCGAGTATGAAATTGTTTCAGTCGCATCAGAAGCATGGATGAGCCGAGTCTTATGAAGACATGATGGATGAACCAAATTAGTTTGGTTCTAATCCAATGGTGGAAAATAAACCAAAATGGTTTAGTTTGTTTTAAACGAATGAACCAAAGTTGGTTCGGTTCGTTTTAACTTAAAATAGACCAATGCGGTTTGGTTTATTTTAACTTAAGTTATTGGAGCAGATTAACGGGTTTTGGTTATGAACCAATAACCATTAGGAGAATGTGTTCTCTCTCTCTAAAAACACGCTTAAGTGTTTTTCGAGATGAATTAATTGGTTCAAGGGTTTTGGAAACCATAGCCTTCTTTCCTCCTTCTTCTCCTTCTTGCTGCCCAAGCCAAGGTGGTTGTCGCCCACCTTTGTGCCGCCGCCGCCCATTGGAATTGTTGCCTCTCCTCGCCGCGGCCATCCACCAGGCGCCGGAGTCCCTTGAGCTTCCGGCCAACCTCCCTTGGCCGTCGGTGACCATGGAGTAACCGGCCAAGCCTTTGGCTGGCCCCTTCTTCCTCCACAAGTTTTGGACAGCTTGATCTCCTTCGCATGGAGAGGTCGTTTGGTCGGTGTTTTGTGCTCCGACAATGGTCCACTTGCCGGGGATTGGATCTCCGGAAATCCTCATAGGTGGAGGGTTAAGTTTTCGTCAAACGGATGACGAAAACCGCTTCCGACAAGCGAGTTTGTGAAACTCATTTTGGGATCCGAATGTTTTTCGGATTGTGATCATCTCTCGGATCACATCGTCTTCGAATCAAGGTTAGTGACTTTTGCGAAGACGAGGCTCGTGGCTTTGTGAAGCTATCCCGATGATACTCGGCGTGGATACGGATAGAGGTGATTCTAGCGAGGGTCGCTACGGTTGATGTCATTCCCGCTACACGTGATCTGTCAGGTATACCTAGTATGAGTTTCCTTTCATTGTAAAATTTTAAATAGCGATTATGTCTACACATGTTGTATCCTGCTTATGTGTGATGTGTGTTGTAATAAATTAGATTTATTACTTTTATTGCTTCCGTTGTGTGCATGTTTACGAAATATGTTCGAACACACACTCGCCATGGTGTCGGGGAAACCCAACAATCTATCCCTTTCCCAACTCAATGCAACCAATAGAAGATGTTCCGCACCTACCGAAACTAGAGGGAGAGACTGTAGCAAATGCACCTATTGATTCGCCGATCTGAAACCTTAAACCACCATGAGTGGCAATGGTAGTGGTCTTCCCAGTCACATTCACAACGACATATCTGTTGTGGGTAGTGACGAAGGCCAGTGGTGATAGGTGAGATCAGTGGGTGAAACACAATAGGAAGGGCTTGCGACAAAGGGTCGAAGATAGATCGGACTTGTGGTGGCGTCGGAAGATTGGCGATGCAGGCGACACTACAAATGAGGAAGATGGCAGCATCAATCGAGCTGCGAGGAAGAAAGAATGGGCAGTAATGGTCGTGAGAGTCGTGTTAGAGCATATCAAGGTGGTTGGAGGAGCTGGCTAGAGTAGAGGTCGGTGGATGGCTAGCGATCAAGAAGAGAGAAATGTGATTGGCGAAGATGAAGAAAAAGGTTGGCTCGAGTGAGAAAGGAATTGGTCAGCTTTAAATAGTAAGTAACCTTTAGGTTTAATTAATTAATCCAATTTAACTCCTCATCACCCACTAATCCCTAATTTAATTTCCATAAATATATTACTAAATTAATAACTTTTATTTCTTGGAAATTTTAAATGGCATATCTAACATTAGATCCCATAATCATGTTTTTCATCTTTCTAAGGGCCCTTTCCATTTTCCTAAGCTTTGACTTCAAAGCTTGATTCTCTACCACTAATATCTTAAATTTTGAATTTTTGTTTATTCTTTGGGCATTCCTTTTCCTAGGCATATGTCTACCCTTCTTAGGGTTAATGCCTAGATTCTTGTTCTCTATCTTTCTATCCTTATGTAAGGTTGATCTAGCATTGTTCTTAGGTAAAAATTCATAAGATTTAGCTCTTAAGCAAATATACTTATTTCTAGCATGTTTTTCATGATTCACAATAGCAAGAAAATTATTATCATATATTTTATTATTGTACAAAGAATGAGCATTATTGAAATATACCTTAGGGTTTGCCTTGACTTTCCCTACATATGAAGCTCCTCCTTTATCCTTGCTAGAGTCCCTCCCCCTAGGACATTGTCTTATATAATATACTTTTTTATTGCATTTGAAGCACAAGACATGCTCCTTGCCTTTGTGTACCAAGGCTCCAGCTTCCTTAGTTTCTCCTTTGTCTTTGGTGTCAATTGAGTCTTGTTGACTCTTTTTGAGCATTTGCTCTTGTAATGTCTGTAACATCCCAAATTTTAGTTACTATATTTTTATTTAAAGGAAATATATATATATATATATATATATATATATATATATAAAAGAAAAAAAAAGAAAAAAAATGCATAAATAGTTCATAGTCGAGGCTTGAACCATGAACCATTGATTTGGGGGAATAGGCTTCCCACCACTAAGTCATAAGATTACCAATGAATAGGATATAACAGAATATATCTATTGATAGAAAATAAGAAAGAAGTTGATTAATTTGACTAAGCATTTAAAGGGATAATTAAATTAGAAAAACCCTAATTTATATATAGATTCTCTCTCAACGCAGCCAACGCCCCCCCTCTCTCTCCCTCCTCTCTCCAACGCCCACGTCCACCCTCACCTCACCCCTCTCTCTCTCTCTCTCTCATATTTCCTTCGGCTACCGAATCGAAGAAAAACAGAAGGTTTTCTCCATCGAAGAAAACAATAGAATAAAAAAAAAGAACCTCTATAATTTATCCATCGTGGGATAATTTAAGAGGGAATTTTCAAGAGGGACTTAGTAGAGGATCACGCTAAAGCAAGGAAACACGTAAGAGGTCTTCTCTTTGTGAAGTCTAACGGTATAAATTGGTAAAAAGCGTAGGATGTAAGTATCCCCTCACCTGCAGTATAAGTTCTTACGATGTAATGTTGTATGCTTGATTTTGAATGAAAGAATTTAGAACTATGTGTAGAAGGTTCGGCTAATAGGATTAGAGAAATTATCCTTGAACAATCTTATGAAACTCTTTTTTTAGCTTAAGGGGCACCAAATTTCAGAAGCTGTCTTAGTAATAATTAACCAAAATAATAGTAGTTGATGTTTTTTCATCTCACATCAAATTGGTCAAACCAAAATATATATTGAGTTGGTTTGGCTTGATTCCAAGTGCTATGACAGTTTGTTGTGTCAAAAATTAGCCTAGGAAATGTGTCTATTGATTCAGCATAAGTTTTATTTAGCTCCAACAAATTATAAACCCCAGCATCCTTATTAGGAGTATTGGAGGATCTTACTAGGAATAGGAAGTGGGTGTGCTGGCATTGGTAAAGTCATCTTATTATAAGAACGAAACATCTGTCTATTTATATTTTTGGGGAAATGCTAATTTGTGTTAATCCATTGTACTTAGTTAATGTTTTCTAAGATTTGTATATATTTCTTAAATTTTTTGCATATTTTATTGTAAAGGATGTGTCAGTTTGGTAGGCTTGCATGAATCTTCTTTTGCTTGTAACAAGGTTTTGATTTGATGATTTCTATTTATGTTAGCTTAATTTTCCATATGTCACTACCTTATGCCATGTTAAATTGTACTCATGCCGATTTATGCTATGCTACATGCTTATGTTTCCACCCATGTTAGACATGACTCACGTATATGAAATGTCTAAGAAATGTTTCCCTAAGAGTGGGGACAAGAACACTCTTTAGGACAAAGAACATGTATGTTATTTTACTTTATGCATGGCTTGTACTGGACCCTAACAAGGTCCACAGGATGGGCTCCAAGGTTGCCCCTAGGTCGACGGACATAGTACGAACCTAGTAACCTAGTAGGTTCGGGATTAGCTACCTTGGATCTATTTAGGATGCGTGCGAATGTTGTATGTGGTACAATGCCGGGCCCAATATGTTGAGATTATGTTTAAGTATATAAACTATATGTTTTCAAAGAGCATCCTGCATATACCATTTTATGTTCATCGAATTATCATGTTTAGAGACAATGTACTGTTGCGATGAAAATGCTAAGTTTATCTTCTTTTCCTAAATTGATCATGTCTCTACTTTAAATAAATGTTGTGCTCATATGTTGTTTAAATGAACATTTCATTACTTTACGTTTAATTCATGATGCATGTTTTTGTGAGTAGGAAAGGACCTTACTAAGGCTATGTGCTTACAGTTTACTTTCCTTGTACTACATAAAAGGGCAAGGAATGAATAAATTAAAGGGAGCAGCAGAAGGGGCAAAGATGTGTGTGGAAGTGGCATGGTGGACGAGATCATTTTTCATATACGGACTTATGCATGATTTTCAGTTAATGTGTAAACTATTAGGAGACGTTAATGCTTTCTATGGTTGTTACTCATGTTTATTTTTTATGAACCTTGAAATGGTTAATACATGTTTAGTTAAATAAATTGCTAAGACCTTTTGCCATGATTAAATTGTTTGGTTGATTGGGTTAATGTAATTAGAGTTAAAAGTTGTAAAGTTTTTAAATGCTTCCGCTATTATATGCATGAATGTATGATCGCGTAGCGCCGCCGCCCGTCTATAGGATGTGTGTTAGGAGGACGGGAGGGGCGGACGTTACAGGTGGTATCAAAGCCCAGTTCTGCCTTTCCACTACACACACATCAAGCTTCCATCCTGTCGCTCCAAGTAAGAAATTCTATGCCTACTCTATTTCTTTCATGTAAGATAAGAAATGCTTTTAGCTTAAATATGCATGAATATATGTATGATAACCTTATGCTAGCCTTTAGTTTAAATATGCATAAATAAATATGAATGATAACCTTATGCTAGCCTTATTATAATATACGAAGATAAGCATGGCTAGAAGACGTAGTCATAGAGTCGATGAGACAAGTAATATATGGAAGACGTAGTAATAGAGTCGATGAGATGAATATATGCATAATAATCTTATGCTAGCCTTATTATAATATATGAAGATAAGCATGGTTAGAAGACGTAGTAATAGAGTCGATGAGACAGTAATATATGGAAGACGTGGTAATAGAGTCGATGAGACAATAATATATGGAAGACGTAGTAATAGAGTCGATGAGACAGTATTTCACTCTCCATGGGGAGCTCCGGTACTGTTCGTAAAGAAGAAGGATGGGACTATGCGCCTGTGCATAGACTACCGAGCGCTAAATAATGTGACGATCAAGAATAGGTACCCTTTACCATGGATTGTCGATCTGTTCGACCAGTTAAAAGGTGTCACCGTCTTTTCAAAGATTGACCTCAGATCTGGCTATCATCAAGTGAAAGTGAAACCAGATGATATACCGAAGACAGCTTTTCGAACAAGATACGGACATTATGAGTTCGTAGTCATGCCTTTCGGAGTGATGAATGCTCCTGCTATGTTCATGGACCTGATGAATCGGGTATTCTCGACATTCTTGACAAGTTCGTGATCGTCTTCATTGACGATATCCTCGTCTATTCAAGAAATCAAGAAGAGCATGTCGAACACCTGAAGATGGTATTACAGATTCTTCGAGAAAAGCAACTATATGCCAAGTTCTCCAAATGTGAATTCTGGCTTGATCAAGTATCTTTTCTGGGTCATATTATATCCAAAGACAGAGTTATGGTAGACCCAAGATTGGCATGAAGCTGTGAGCGAGCAAAGCAATGTTAGCAAAGTGAGGAGTTTTCTCGGATTAGCGGGCTATTACCGGAAATTCGTAGAAGACTTCGCCAGAATAGCAGCACCTATGGCAGTTCTCACCCGGAAGAACAAGAAGTATGTATGGACGGAGGAATGTGAGAAGAGTTTCTTGGAGTTGAAAAGGAGACTTACAAGTGCTCCAATCCTTACTCTCCCAGAGAACGACAAGAGCTTCGACATGTACAGCGATGCCTCCGGATTGGGACTCGGAGCTGTACTTATGCAGAGGGGTAAAGTTATTACCTATGCCTCTAGGCAACTCAAGGAACATGAAAAGAACTATCCCACTCATGATTTAGAGCTAGCAGCTGTGGTCTTCGCTCTCAAGGTATGGAGGCACTATCTGTATGGAGCACAGTGCAATATTTATACGAATCACTGGAGTCTGCGGTATTTCTTCACTCAGAAGGACCTCAATATGAGACAATGCAGATGGCTGGAGCTCGTGAAGGACTATGACTGCGAGATCTTTTACCATCCTGGCAAGGCAAACAAAGTGGCCGATGCACTCAGTAGGAAGTCCAGTGCCACCCTGATGTCCTTATCGGTATTGTCTCGACCGCTGGAGAAGGAAATTATGTGCTATGGAATCGAGGTTATTTCCGGGCAGCTTTCGACCATGGCAATAATACCAGCACTATTCGATGACATATTAGCAAAACAAAGTGATGATCCAAGTTTCCATAGGATCAAGCAGGAGATCCTAGAAGGAAAAGGCGAGGGTTTCCGTATCGCCAATAGCAGAGTATTATACCTTACGGATCGGTTATGTATCCCTAACGATCTTGAACTATGCAAAAAGATATTAGAGGAGGCTCACGGAACCCCCTATTATATGCATCCGGGATCTACCAAAATATATCAAGACCTGAAAGAGAAGTTCTAGTGGTCCGATATGAAGAGGGACGTAGCTCAGTACATCAGTACCTGCCTGACCTGCCAGCAAGTTAAAGCAAAACACCAGAGGCTTGGAGGAGTTCTGCAACCGATCCAAATTCCGGAGTGGAAATGGGAAGACATCTCTATGGATTTCATTTCAGGTCTTCCCAAGACTACGAACGGATATGACGCTATATGGATTATCGTTGACAGATTGACAAAGTCAGCTCATTTCCTAGCGATCAAGATGACATATTCGATTGAGCAACTGGCTCAATTATATGCTAAGGAAATCATCCGACTGCATGGTATTCCCAAGACCATCATTTCAGATAGGGATGGTCGCTTCACTTCACAGTTTTGGGGATGCGTTCATAAGGCACTTGTACTTGCATTTGATCGCCTTTCATCCTCAGATAGATGGGCAAACAGAAAGGGTGAACCAAGTACTGGAAGACATGTTACGAGCTTTTGCCTTGGATTTCAAAGAGAGTTGGTGCCACTACTTATGTTTAGTGGAATTCGCTTACAATAATAGCTACCATCGGAATGACATCTTATGAAGCATTATATGGGAGGAGATGTAGGTCTCCGATCTGTTGGTACGAAGGTGGTGAGAAGAAAGAGATGGGACTTCAGACAAATTTCATCGACGATACCACCCGAGCGATACAAAATATCCGCCAAAGAATAGAGACTGCTAAGAGCCGGCAGAAGAACTATGCGGACTAGCGATGTAGACCTTTGGAATTCAATGTCGGAGATTTGATATTTCTCCGAGTAGCTCCTATGAAAGGAATAATGAGATTCGGGAAGAAAGGAAATCTAGGTCCGCGATACGTAGGATCGTACAAGATCCTGAAAAGAGTTGGCAAGGTAGTTTACGAGCTAGGACTAACTCAGGAGATGTCTGCTATTCACAACATGTTCCATGTCTTGATGCTTAAGAAGTGCATTTCCCGTACCGACCAAGTGGTCGAGCCACAGACAGTGCAAATTCAAGAGGACCTGAGCTATGAAAGTCAACCTATTCGGATACTAGACCGAGAAGTCAAAAGACTAAGGAATAAAGAAGAACCCTTAGTAAAGGTCCTATGGCAAAGTCAACAATACGAAGAAGCTACCTGGGAACGTGAGGATGACATGAAGCAAAAGTACCCTAAGTTGTTCTAAGTTTCGAGGACGAAACTTTTATAAGGTATAAGGGATTGTAACATCCCAAATTTTAGTTACTATATTTTTATTTAAAGGAAATATATATATATATATATATATAGAGAGAGAGAGAGAGAAATAAGAAAAAAAGAAAAAAAATGAATAAATAGTTCGTAGTCGAGGATTGAACCATGAATCGTTGATTTGGGGGAATAGGCTTCCCACCACTAAGTCATAAGATTACCAATGAGTAGGACATAACAGAATATATCTATTGGTAGAAAAAAAGAAAGAAGTTGATTAATTTGACTAAGCATTTAAAGTGGTAATTAAATTAGAAAAACCCTAATTTATATATAGATTTCTTTTATTTTTTCTCTCTCTCCCTCTTCTCTTTCAATGCAGCCAACGCCCCTCCCCTCTCTCTCCCGCCTCTCTCCAATGCCCCTCCTCTCTCCAACGCCCACGTCCACCCTCACCTCACCCCTCTCTCTCTCTCACACACACACAAATATTTCTTTCGGCTTCCTAATCGAAGAAAAACAGAAGGCTTTCTTCATCGAAGAAAACAATAAAAGAAAAAAAAAGAACCTCTATAATTTTTTCATCGTGTGATAAGTTAAGAGGGAATTTTCAAGAGGGACTTGGTAGAGGATCACGCTAAAGCAAGGAAACACGTAGGAGGTCTTCTCTTTGCGAAGTCTAACGGTATAAATTGGTGAAAAAGTGTAGGATGTAAGTATCCCCTCACCTGCAGTATAAGTGCTTACGATGTAATGTTGTATGTTTGATTTTGAACGAAAGAATCTAGAACTATGTGTAGAAGGTTCGGCTTATAGGATTAGAGAAATTATCCTTGAACAATCTTATGAAACTCTTTTTTTAGCTTAAGGGACACCAAATTTCAGAAGCTATCTTAGTAATAATTAACCAAAATAATAGTAGTTGATGTTATTTCATCTCACATCAAATTGGTCAAACCAAAATATATATTGAGTTGGTTTGGCTTGATTCCAAGTGCTATGACAGTTTGTTGTGTCAAAAATTAGCCAAGGAAATGTGTCTATTGATTCAGCATAAGTTTTATTTAGCTCCAACAAATTATAAACCCCAGCAGCCTTATTAGGAGTATTGGAGGATCTTACTAGGAATAGTAAGTGGGTGTGCTGACCTTGGTAAAGTCATCTTATTATAAGAACGAAACATTTGTCTATTTATATTTTTGGGGAAATGCTAATTTGTATTAATCCATTGTACTTAGTTAATTTTTTCTAAGATTTGTATATATTTCTTAAATTTTCTGCATATTTTATTGTAAAGGATGTGTCAGTTTGGTAGTCTTGCATGAATCTTCTTGTGCTTGTAACAAGGTTTTGATTTGATGATTTCTATTTATGTTAGCTTAATTTTCCTTATGTCACTACCTTATGCCATGTTAAATTGTACTCATGCCGATTTATGCTATCCTACATGCTTATGTTTTCACCCATGTTAGGCATGACTCACGTATATGAAATGTCTAAGAAATGTTTCCCTAAGAGTGGGGACAAGAACACTCTTTAGGACAAAGAACATGTATGTTATTTTACTTTATGCATGGCTTGTATCGGACCCTAACAAGGTCCACGGGATGGGCTCCAAGGTTGCCCCTAGGTCGACGGACATAGTACGGACCTAGTAACCTAGTAGGTTCGGGATTAGCTACCTCAGATCTATTTAGGATGCACGCGAATGATGTATGTTGTACAATGTCGGGCCCAATATGTTGAGATTATGTTTAAGTATATAAACTATATGTTTTCAAAGAGCATCCTGCATATACCATTTATGTTCATCGAATTATCATGTTTAGAAACAATGTACTGTTGCGATGAAAATGCTAAGTTTATGTTCTTTTCCTAAATTGATCGTGTCTCTATTTTAAATAAATGTTGTGCTTATATGTTGTTTAAACGAACATTTCATTACTTTACGTTTAATTCATGATGCATGTTTTTGTGAGTAGGAAAGGACCTTACTAAGCCTATGTGCTTACAGTTTACTTTCCTTGTACTATAGAAAAGGGCAAGGAATGAATAAATTAAAGGGAGCAGCAGGAGAGGCAAAGATGTGTGTGGCAGTGGCATGGTGGACGAGATCATTTTTCATATACGGGCTTATGCATGATTTTCAGTTTATGTGTAAACTGTAAGGAGACGTTAATGCTTTCTATGGTTGTTACTCATGTTTATTTTTTATGAACCTTGAAATGGTTAATACATGTTTAGTTAAATAAATTGCTAAGACCTTTTGCCATGATTAAATTGTTAGGTTGATTGGGTTAATGTAATTAGAGTTAAAAGTTGTAAAGTTTTTAAATGCTTCCGCTATTATATGCATGAATGTATGATCGCGTAGCGCCGCCGCCCGTCTATAGGATGTGTGTTAGGAGGACGGGAGGGGTGGGCGTTACAATGCCCTTCTTCCATACACTTAGCGTATTATATGATTTTTATTTTTATTTACCATGCTAGAATTACCTTCTTGGATGGTGGTAGGGAACTCTTGAGCTTGTTCTCCATTTCTTCCGGAGGTAGATGGCTCCTCTACTTGCTCCGGCATTGAGGATGGTCTCTCCTCCCCCTCAATCCTAGAGGTCGCGACTTTTTCAATCTCTTTCGAATCGGATGTTGAGCACCTCTTAACTTTTGAATTTTCGCTCTCTTGAGAGGATGAGCATTCCTCCTTAGACTCCTCCTCTACTTCTTGGGTCGGTGAAGGTTCTTCATGGAACTTGGCTATCTTGCTCCATAGATCCCTTGCATCATCGAATTCCCCTATGTTGTACAACAAATCCTTAGGTATATAATTTGATAAAATTATTGCTACCTTTTCATTTATCTTGGATTTACGGATTTGCTTCTCGGTCAACTTCTTCTTCTTGAGGAGTCTTCCCTTCTTGTCCATGGGAGGTTCAAATCCATCCATGATGATGAACTAATTCTCTATGTCCATCATCAAGAAGGTCTCCTTCCTCGCCCTCCATGTCGGAAAATCTTCTCGGTCGAATGATGCAGAGATCCAAGTGTCATAGCTGAATCCATCACTTGACTCCACCTTCTTCTAGTGTTGCTCTTGCGACGATGAGTCCAGTAAAGAGAGTCCCACTCCGATACCAATTGTAGGGTGTTAGAGGGGGTGAATAGCATTCTTTTGATTTTGTGATCAATTCGTGCTTGTCTACAAAATGATTAGTACAGCGGAATACGAATACAAATACGAATTGATGCAAAGATAAGAAACACACAATCACAACACCATTTTTACATGGTTCAGAACTCTAATTCCTGTTGGTGCAATCGACCCAGGTCACGATTGACCAGGACTCGAGCTTGACTCGAGAGATGTTTTGATGTTCGAAAAAAATATATGACAATGTGATAGTCATGGGCAAGTCCAAGTCTTGAGTACTTGGCATGGAAAGTCCAAGTGGGACACTTGGCATTTGGGAAAGTCCAAGTGGGACACTTGGCATTTGGAAAGTCCAAGTCTTGAGTACTTGGCATGTAAAGTCCAAGCATGGGTCTTGGCAAGGAAAAGTCCAAGCATGGGTCTTGGCATGGAAAGTCCAACATGGGTTGGCAAGGGAAAGTCCAAGGGGTTTGATATTGGCGGAGTAAAGTCCAAGCGGGAGTCTTAGCAGCATAAGTCCAATAGTTGGCGGCGTAAAGTCCAAGAAGATTCTTGGCAGCGTAAGTCCAATGTACCTTGGCGGTGCAGACACCGTTAGCATGACATAGATGATGGAAGCACCTGAAGGCTAGCGCAATGGAAGAACAAGTCATGGATGATTTGGAGGGATCCGAAAGGCATGAGGCTGATGGAGGTGGCTAGAAGGCATAGGTCTAGGCTAAGGGGGGTCTAGTAAGTATGGGGGAACCATATTTGGGTTAAAACATCATGTTTGAGGTGTGCCAGTCGACTGGTGTCATGTGGCAGTCGACTGGAGTGAGTCAACTAGGGTTTGATTGCAAGAAATATCCCAGTAGGCGCTAGAGGTGCGATCGATCGTGTGATCGGTCGGGTGCTCATTTTTAGCGCGAATGGAGTCGACTCATTCTTTGGGGTTAGCGATCAGTGGAGGCTTTTGATCGACTAATGGTCATTATCAGTCGACTGATCATGGTTCTGTTGGATCTTTCCAGCGTCGATCTAGCCATTGTCTCACGACAACAGTGGCATCAGTCGACTGATGGTCCTGAGCAGTCGACTAATCGGCGATTTCCAACATAGGTTGAAGCTTTAAATGGATCTCGTGAAGGAGGAAAATGCCATGGTTTCTTGAGGGCTTTTGGGGCAATTTGCTGCTGCAAATCAGGGTCTCCAAGTTTAATCAAAGCTACCAAGCATTCAAGCAATCAAAAGAAAAGTGTTGTAAAGTTCTCTTTACTTGTTTTTGTATTTGCATTGTATTTGCTTGTTTGTCTTTCGTATTACTATTGTAATCAATTGTACGAGGTTTCTCCACCTCCAACTTGTGTCGAGAAGGAGTGTTTGCATAGTGGTGTGTTTGTAGCATCGCTAGAGCTCTTTAGAGCTCGATCCGTGAAGTATGAACTGTTTGGTTCCGAACCACGTTATATCCTTGTGTTTGTGTGCTTGTTATTGTGATTGTTGTATTATTTCTATATTCCGCTGTGTACTAATAATCATAGGCAAGCGAACGTGATCAAATTCCATCACGCTACGAATACAAGCTATTCACCCCTCTTTAGCATTCCAATGATCTCCTACAAGTGGTATCAGAGCACAGGGCTCTTCTACGGACTAACCGCCAGGAGCTAAAGAAGCTAGAGGGAAGATGGAATTCCAAGACAAGCTTGGATGGGACATCAACACTCCACCACCATACGACCGAGAAGATTTTCTAGCGTGGAGAGCAAGAATGGAGACATTCTTGATGATGGATATAGAGGATTGGTTCATCCTTGTAGAAGCCTTTGAACCCCTTCGGGATAAGAAGGGAAACGTCTTGAAGTTGAAGAAGTGGACACAAGAGCAACGTCTCAAGTTCAAGACCGAAGTCAACGCAGCCAACACCCCCCCCTCTCTCTCCCGTCTCTCTCCAATGCCCCTCCTCTCTCCAACGCCCACGTCCACCCTCACCTCACCCCTCTCTCTCTCACACACACACACATATTTCTTTCGGCTTCCTAATCGAAGAAAAATAGAAGGCTTTCTTCATCGAAGAAAACAATAAAAGAAAAAAAAAGAACCACTATAATTTTTTCATCGTGTGATAATTTAAGAGGGAATTTTCAAGAGGGACTTGGTAGAGGATCACGCTAAAGCAAGGAAACACATAGGAGGTCTTCTCTTTGCGAAGTCTAACGGTATAAATTGGTGAAAAAGCGTAGGATGTAAGTATCCCCTCACCTGCAGTATAAGTGCTTACGATGTAATGTTGTATGTTTGATTTTGAACGAAAGAATCTAGAACTATGTGTAGAAGGTTCGGCTAATAGGATTAGAGAAATTATCCTTGAACAATCTTATGAAACTCTTTTTTTAGCTTAAGGGACACCAAATTTCAGAAGCTGTCTTAGTAATAACTAACCAAAATAATAGTAGTTGATGTTTTTTCATCTCACATCAAATTGGTCAAACCAAAATATATATTGAGTTGGTTTGGCATGATTCCAAGTGCTATGACAGTTTGTTGTGTCAAAAATTAGCCATGGAAATGTGTCTATTGATTCAGCATAAGTTTTATTTAGCTCCAACAAATTATAAACCCCAGCAGCCTTATTAGGAGTATTGGAGGATCTTACTAGAAATAGTAAGTGGGTGTGCTGACCTTGGTAAAGTCATCTTATTATAAGAACGAAACATTTGTCTATTTATATTTTTGGGGAAATGCTAATTTGTATTAATCCATTGTACTTAGTTAATGTTTTCTAAGATTTGTATATATTTCTTAAATTTTCTGCATATTTTATTGTAAAGGATGTGTCAGTTTGGTAGTCTTGCATGAATCTTCTTGTGCTTGTAACAAGGTTTTGATTTGATGATTTCTATTTATGTTAGCTTAATTTTCCTTATGTCACTACCTTATGCCATGTTAAATTGTACTGATGCCGATTTATGCTATCCTACATGCTTATGTTTTCATCCATGTTAGGCATGACTCACGTATATGAAATGTCTAAGAAATGTTTCCCTAAGAGTGGGGACAAGAACACTCTTTAGGACAAAGAACATGTATGTTATTTTACTTTATGCATGACTTGTACCAGACCCTAACAAGGTCCACGGGATGGGCTCCAAGGTTGCCCCTAGGTCAACGGACATAGTACAGACCTAGTAACCTAGTAGGTTCGGGATTAGCTTCCTCAGATCTATTTAGGATGCGCGCGAATGATGTATGTTGTACAATGTCGGACCCAATATGTTGAGATTATGTTTAAGTATATAAACTATATGTTTTCAAAGAGCATCCTGCATATACTATTTTATGTTCATCGAATTATCATGTTTAGAGACAATGTACTGTTGCGATGAAAATGCTAAGTTTATGTTCTTTTCCTAAATTGATCGTGTCTCTACTTTAAATAAATGTTGTGCTCATATGTTGTTTAAACGAACATTTCATTACTTTACGTTTAATTCATGATGCATGTTTTTGTGAGTAGGAAAGGACCTTACTAAGCCTATGTGCTTACAGTTTACTTTCCTTGTACTACAGAAAATGGCAAGGAATGAATAAATTAAAGGGAGCAGCAGGAGAGGCAAAGATGTGTGTGGCAGTGGCATGGTGGACGAGATCATTTTTCATATACGGGCTTATGCATGATTTTCAGTTTATGTGTAAACTGTTAGAAGACGTTAATGCTTTCTATGGTTGTTACTCATGTTTATTTTTTATGAACCTTGAAATGGTTAATACATGTTTAGTTAAATAAATTACTAAGACCTTTTGCCATGATTAAATTATTAGGCTGATTGGGTTAATGTAATTAGAGTTAAAAGTTGTAAAGTTTTTAAATGCTTCCGCTATTATATGCATGAATGTATGATCGCGTAGCCCTGCCGCCCCGTCTATAGGATGTGTGTTAGGATGACGGGAGGGGCGGGCTTTACAATGCCCTTCTTCCATACACTTAGCGTATTATATGATTTTTATTTTTATTTACCATGCTAGAATTACCTTCTTGGATGGTGGTAGGGAACTGTTGAGCTTGTTCTCCATTTCTTCCGGAGGTAGATGGCTCCTCTACTTGCTCCGGCATTGAGGATGGTCTCTCCTCCCCCTCAATCCTAGAGGTCGCGACTTTTTCAATCTCTTTCGAATCGGATGTTGAGCACCTCTTAACTTTTGAATTTTCTCTCTCTTGAGAGGATGAGCATTCCTCCTTAGACTCCTCCTCTACTTCTTGGGTCGGTGAAGGTTCTTCATAGAACTTGGCTATCTTGCTCCATAGATCCCTTGCATCATCGAATTCCCCTATGTTGTACAACAAATCCTTAGGTATATAATTTGATAAAATTATTTCTACCTTTTCATTTATCTTGGATTTACGGATTTGCTTCTCGGTCAACTTTTTCTTCTTGAGGAGTCTTCCCTTCTTGTCCATGGGAGGTTCAAATCCATCCATGATGATGAACTAATTCTCTATGTCCATCATCAAGAAGGTCTCCTTCTTCACCCTCCATGTCGGGAAATCTTCTCGGTCGAATGATGCAAGGATCCAAGTGTCATAGCCGAATCCATCACTTGACTCCACCTTCTTCTAGCGTTGCTCTTGCGACGATGAGTCCAGTAAAGAGAGCCCCACTCTGATACCAATTATAGGGTGTTAGAGGGGGTGAATAGCATTCTTTCGATTTTGTGATCAATTCGTGCTTGTCTACAAAATGATTTGTACAGCGGAATACGAATACAAATATGAATAGATGCAAAGATAAGAAACACACAATCACAACACCATTTTTACATGGTTCAGAACTCTAATTCCTGTTGGTGCAATCGACCCGGGTCACGATTGACCAGGACTCGAGCTTCACTCGAGAGATGTTTTGATGTTCGAAAAAAATATATGACAATGTGATAGTCATGGGCAAGTCCAAGTCTTGAGTACTTGGCATGGAAAGTCCAAGTGGGACACTTGGAATTTGGGAAAGTCCAAGTGGGACACTTGGCATTTGGAAAGTCCAAGTCTTGAGTACTTGGCATGTAAAGTCCTAGCATGGGTCTTGGCAAGGAAAAGTCCAAGCATGGGTCTTGGCATGGAAAGTCCAACATGGGTTGGCAAGGGAAAGTCCAAGGGGTTTGATATTGGAGGAGTAAAGTCCAAGCGGGAGTCTTAGCAGCATAAGTCCAATAGTTTGTGGCGTAAAGTCCAAGCAGATTCTTGGCAGTGTAAGTCCAATGTGCCTTGGCGGTGTAGACACCGTTAGCATGACATAGACGATGGAAGCACCTAAAGGCTAGTGCAATGGATGAACAAGTCATGGATGACTTGGAGGGATCCGAAAGGCATGAGGCTGATGGAGGTGGCTAGAAGGCATAGGTCTAGGCTAAGGGTGGTCTAGTAAGTATGGGGGAACCATATTTGGGTTAAAACCTCATGTTTGAGGTGTGGCAGTCGACTGGAGTCATGTGGCAGTCGACTAGAGTGAGTCAACTAGGGTTTGAATTACGGGAAATGTCCCAGTAGTAGACTGCTAGAGGTGGGCAGTCGACTGATCGTGTGATCAGTCGACTGGTGCTCGATTTTTTTGGCACAGAATGGAGTCTGACTCGACTGCTGGGGTTAGCAGTCGAGTGGAGGCTCTAACAGTCGACTGATCATGGTTCTGTTGGATCTTTCCAGCGTGGATCTAGCCATTGTCTCACGACAACAGTGGCATCAGTCGACTGATGGTCCCGAGCAGTCGACTAATTGGCGATTTCCAACATAGGTTGAAGCTTTAAATGGATCTCGTGAAGGAGGAAAATGCCATGGTTTCTTGAGGGCTTTTGGGGCAATTTGCTGCTGCAAATCAGGGTCTCCAAGTGCAATCAAAGCTACCAAGCATTCAAGCAATCAAAAGCAAAGTGTTGTAAAGTTCTCTTTACTTGTTTTTGTATTTGCATTGTATTTGCTTGTTTGTCTTTCGTATTACTATTGTAATCAATTGTACGAGGTTTCTCCACCTCCAACTTGTGTTGAGAAGGAGTGTTTGCATAGTGGTGTGTTTGTAGCATCGCTAGAGCTCGATCCGTGAAGTATGAACTGTTTGGTTCCTAACCACGTTATATCCTTGTGTTTGTGTGCTTGTTATTGTGATTTGTTGGTGCAATCGGCCCAGGTCACGATTGACCAGGACTCGAGTTTGACTCGAGTGATGTTTTGATGTTCGACAAAAATATATGACAATGTAATTGTCATAGGGAAGTCCAAGTCTTGAGTACTTGGCATGGGAAGTCCAAGTTGAACACTTGGCATTTGCATGAGAAGTCCAAGGGGTTTGATATTGGCGGCGTAAAGTCCAAGCGGGAGTCTTGGCAGCATAAGTCCAATGGTTGTCCGCGTAAAGTCCAAGCGGAGTCTTGGCGGCGTAAGTCCAATGTGCCTTGGCGGTGTAGACACCGTTAGCATGACATAGCCGATAGAAGCACCTGAAGGCTAGCGCGATGGATGAACAAGTCATGGATGACTAGGAGGGATCCGAGAGGCGTGAGGCTGATGGAGGTGGCTAGAAGGTTTAGGTCTAGGCTAAGGGTGATCTAGCAAGTATGGGGGAACCATACTTGGGTTAAAACCTCATGTTTGAGGTGTGCGATCGGCCCGGTGCCATGTGGCGGTGGTCGATCCAACTAGGGTTTATTTGCGGGTTATGGCCTAGCGATCGATTGCAGGTGGGCGGTCGATGATGGCTCGGCGATGGGCGATCGTGTGATCGATCGGTGGTGCTCGAGAAATTGGCCACAGAATGGAGTCGAGACTCGACCGGTCGAGTGAGGACTCCATCAGTCGACTGATGGGTATGATCAGTCGACTGATGGTAGATCTGTTGGACTTATCCAACGTGGATCTTGCCGTTGTCTCACGACAACAGTGGCATCAGTCGAATGATGGTCCCGATCAGTCGACTGATCGACCTTTTCCAGCACAGGTTGAAGCTATATAAGGAGCTCGTGATGGAAGAAAAGATAGCGATTTTCTTGGGCGAAATTGAAGGGGGAAGTTGGTGCTTTCCAGTCCTTCAAAGCTAGTTCAAGGCAATCAAAGATCAAGCAATCCAAAGCTCTTGTAAAGTGTTTTTCCTTTACTTGCATTTGTATTTCATATTGTATTTGCTTGTATCTAATTGATTATTATTGTAATCATTATTGTACGAGGTTTCTCCGCCTCCGGATTGTTCCGAGAAGGAGTGTTTATTAGTGGTTGCATGTGCATCACTAGAGCTCGTAGAGCTCGATCCGTGGAGTAAGAACCGTGCGGTTCCGAACCACATTATATCGTTGTGTTAGCGTGTTGTGCATTTCGTTATCGTTATTACTTTTCTATTTCCGCTGCGCTAACGAAATTTTAGAAACAAACGCGAACAAATTCCATCTACGAACGAATTCTACGCTATTCACCCCCCTCTAGCGGCGTCAAATTCCCAACAAGTGGTATCAGAGCCTGGTGGCTCTTCAACGGATTAACAATCGGGAGCAAGACGCTAGAGGGTGAAGATGGAATTCCAAGACAAGCTTGGATGGGATATCAACACACCTATCCCTTATACCTTCTATGGACAAGAAGGATTCAATCAATGGAAGGTGAGGATTGAAGAATTCTTGATGATGAAGAACTTTGAAGAGTGGGGCATTTTGATGGAGGGATTTCAATATCCAAAAGGGCCCAAGGGAGGAATTCTCAAGATGAAGAAGTGGACCGAGGAACAAATCCAAGAGTTTGAAAAGAATACAAAGGTAATTAAATTCTTGGTTGATTTGATTCCTAATAAAATTATGTGTGAGCTAGGTGAGTACAAGGATGCCAAAGAGCTTTGGAGTCAAGTGGCAAAATATCATGAAGGCTCACAACCGGTCCAAGAGGAAGAGACCGAAGAGGCTAATGCATCATCCTCACAAGGAAGTGAGGAATTGGAGGTTGATAGGGAATCAATATCCGGATCAGAAGAGGTGGAGGAAGTGGAAGAAGCATCCACCTCAAGGATTGAAGGGGAGGAGATAACTTCTACACCGGAACATCAAGAAGAAGCTTCGACATCCGGCAAGATGAAGAAGCCCAAAGTCCAATTCCGGTCTCCATTAACCTAGGTAACTCAAATATAAGTGTTAATAATAAAATGCATATAATATGTTTTGAGTGTAGGGAAACCGGGCACTATAAGAGCAAGTGCCCAAAGAAGAATAGGAAAGCTCCACCGGTTCCAAAGGTCAAGGATGTCGGTCCTTCAACGCAAAAGAGCAAAGAACAAGTAATTTGCTTCAAGTGCCGGCAACCGGGACATTTCCGGAGTCAATGCAATAAGGGGGACAAGAAGACTCAAAATGGAGCATCATATGTAGGGGGAGCTAAGGAAAACCCTAGGGTAACTTCTAATTTTGCTCCTTCTTCAATTTACAAGCAAAAGCATGCTAGGGATTTCAATTCACTTGCAATTTATGAAAAGCATGCTAATAGGAACAAGTATTTTTGCTTAGGAGCTAAGAATGTCTACTTAGATAATAGGGAGAAATTTGGCACTAATGTCCCTAAAAATGTTTTACGTAGGGAATCTATCAAGAAAATAGGAGAACACCTAGGTTTCAATCCTAAATGGACTAGGCATATGCCTAGGAAGTCCAATGCCCAAGATTTAAATCAAAATTCTAAAATTGGGCAATTAGAAAAGGAAAATCAAGTCTTGAGGTCAAGGCTTGAAAAACTTGAAAAGACCCTAAATAAGATACAAAATCAATTTAAAGGGTCTAGTGGTCAAAATCAAGGGTCCAAAAGTCAAAGTCAACACCTAGGACCTAAGAGTCAAAAGTCAACCAAGGGCAAGCAAGGTTTGGGTCACAAACCTAAGCCTAAAGTGGCTTATCATAGTATTCCATTTGACTATGGAACACAAACTAGGTCTAGGAAGACCAAGGTCAATAGGGAAGTCATCCCTAGAATTGACCAAAGGGTGTGCCTAGTGGCTAGGGTTTCAAGGAAACCTAGGGGGGCCACTAAGAAGGTTGCAAGGGAAGTTACCCCTAGAGTCAACCTAGGTAAGACCAAAATGACCAAGGCTAACAAGCCTAGGAGGGTCATTAGGAAGGTATCTAGGGAGGTTATCCCTAAGGAATACCTAATTAACCCTAGGAGCTCAAATCGGTTTTGGGTTCCTAAGAGCGTGATTGATTCACGCTAGATGGGTTTAGGGTGTGCCAACCTTGATTGGATGGGTAGTTAACTCAACCATGATAAAGGTGGCATTTTAGGTCATTTTCAAGGTTATGGTTATCTTGGGAATGTGGTTTGATTTGAATCCTAAAGGTTTTTAGGATGTGCCAATATTAATTAAGAAGTTTGATAATTTGATCAAATTGGCACAATTTAGTTTTAGAGGTTTAGAGGTTAGTGTGCCATTTTGGGTTTTTGGCACACTAGGGAGATTAGTGATAATATGGCAAAATATATTTAATTATATCAAATGGAAATTAATATTAAAATTTAGGTATACTTATACCTATACTTTTTACTTGCCATGATTTGTTTACCAGATGCCATGACATGACATCATGTTTATGTTATATCATTTATATGTCATGAGTATGTGATGTGTTGTTTTTCGCAAGTGCACGGTTGTCGTCAAGTAATAAAAATATCGATCCCACAGGGATTGGGTCAATTACCGAGTGGTCGTGATACCAAGTTATCTAGTCAATCGAATTATGGTTTAAGCAAAGAACCTGAGAAGTCAAGAACAACGAATGAGAAGAACGAGCTGAAAGTCAAGAGTTGAGGAGAATCTCAGGATATGGGTTTCACCACGTCGACGATTTATAAGGTGATTTAATTCTTTCCTAACCTTATTAGAGTTGTTTTGATGGAACCTATCCTAAGGTAAATCAACGACCCCTTTCGAGGTCTACGTTAACTGTACCTATCAAACTCAATTTACCTGTCACAGTGTTCGAGCATAGGGGATCATAATCAGCTAAGGGGACCTGTCACGAGACCCCCGCAAACCTCCCTATGTCTTACCTCCGTTACTTGGTAAAAAATGGATTTGATAGATCCATTAAATTCATAAGAGTTCCTCTAGAGTCAAATTTCCTCTTCACGGTAGGTTTGCACACGGGACCATAATCAGCTAAGGAGACCTGTCACGAGACCCCCGCAAGCCCTCATAGATACACTACCGCTACTTGTAGGAATTATTCCCTAGTTGGTTCTGGCTTTCGGGAACTCGGGTTCACCGTTAGGTACTTCCCCTTTGCTCCTTAGGTTTATCAATAAGAATCCAAAAGAACCAGATCAAAATAAATAATAGTTCAAGTAGTATAGATTATATCATCCGTCATAAATCGTCAAGGGCTACTCTCCCATCCTAAGATTACAGGATACTACTCCATAGTCTGACAAGAATTACTAGAGAAAGAAATTACGATACTGGGTGCTATATCCTTCTTCTGCCGACTCCTTCTCTTTTACTTCTTCTGTCGTCGATCTCTGACCACCCGCGTCCTCCCCCTAGGGTTAGAATATCTCCTCTTTTATAGACTTTGCCTCCTCTTCAATTAAGGCAATAGATTTCCCTTTAACGGAGACGAAGATCCTGATTGCTCGCAGAAAAGGAATCCTGGAATCAGGCCAACACGCCCGTGCCACATGAGGGCACTGGCATGTCGCGCATTTCCCACCGAGCGTGTTGCGCTTGAACTGGGGCGTGTTGGAGCTGAACTGGGCGTGTCGGCTGCTGGAACCCCTGACACAGGTGTGTCAATCGGTGAACCAGGGCGTGTTGGCTGCTGGCTCTCATGACACGGACGTGTCGATTGCTAACACGCCTGTGTTGTTTTGATACGCTGCTTCTTCGCCCTGTTAACACCAAAAACACCCAAAAGCAGTCCCTTCGTCCAAAATATGCTAAACTTAACTGAATCATGATAAAATACATGCCTAGGATATGAAATGAGATAAAATGCATGCATATGGAGTAATGAAAATATAGCATGATTTACACACATCAGTATGCTTAGGGATTAAGGACCAATGTCATGTGTTTTTAGATTTTATCATATGCCATGACATCATGATCATTGGTCATGCTTAATTATTGCTATCTTTATGCCATGATCATTTCATCCATTTAATTGATTAAAATTGAACTAAGGACAATGGCATGACTTGGAGTCCCATTTATAAGGGAATCAAGTAGGGTTGCCTAGAAAAATGCATGAAATCCTAGTATTAGGAAGAACAAAACCCACATCTCACATCCAATTGACATGTATGTGTATTTATACACCTTAGATACATGTGAGATGCTAGGATATGAGTTAAGTTCAAGGTGCATAGTTTTTGCATCTAGTTGAACCCAAACTCATCTTAACTCAACATGTGGATCATTAGGAAAGCTTATGTACAAGTCATGTACTTAGAGCCCAAGGAATATGATCCAAAATAGGGTTTTAAAAACATTTTAAAATCATTTTGAAAAACCTTGGTGAAGTCTATCTTTTGATAGCAATCACCATTGATGAGATTGATACAAAGTGAGCTTAAACTTTAAAGTTTTTAGTCACTTTTGGATTTTCTATCAATTTCCGTATTTTATGGGTAAAATAATTTTCAAATATTTTTCACCCATTGTATTGACTATAAGTAATATACGTATGAATTTTTATGATTTTTCAAATTACGTAGAATTACTTATGCTTTTCCAAATCTCGATTCTGATAGCTGAAATTTGAAAATTTCAGCTATACCGATCGCCTTGTGTGGCGATCGATATGGGTGGCAACAACCGATTACTATCGAGTTGATCGCCTGTGTCTGATTTGGGTTAGCCCATTTTCAGCCATGGTAAAGGTCCCTAACCACTTCTAACCATAGGATATGCTTTGGGAAGCATTATAAAGGATGAAAATCCATTGGATATGGATTAGGAGAAATGTTAGGTCAAAGTATCAAATTTAGGGTATGGAAAGTTCAAGTTTGAACTTAGAACCTTAATTTTGATGGTTTAGAGTTTCTATTGGCTTAAGGACTTCCCAAGGACATTGTTTGGTGCAATGATCAAGGGGGAGCAAGCCTTTAGGGGGAGTTATCCATCTTGGGATGATGGATGTGTTTTTCTCCTTGAAGAGGAGAAGTTATTGGGAGAATATGACATCAATTGGGAAATTGATGGGACTTTTGAGAGACCCAATTTGTAAATTGGGAGAGTAAATGGGATTGCCTCTCTTGAGTGATATTGGACTTATCACTAGGAAGATGGTAGGCATCCTAAGTATTTTTGGACCAAGGGGGAGATTGTAAGATCTCATTGGGACATGAGACATTGACCTCCTTGGAGAGTAAACCTTTTTGATGTTAGTCAAAAAGGGGGAGAATATTTGGGGGAGAACATTTAGAGAGTATTTACCAATTTGGGATAATTGGTAAGGGATTTGACTTAGTGTTCTAACTCAATAATTTGTTTGGTTTTTGTCAAACATCAAAAAGGGGGAGATTGTTGGTGCAATCAGCCCAGGTCACGATTGACCAGGACTCGAGTTTGACTCGAGTGATGTTTTGATGTTCGACAAAAACATATGACAATGTAATTGTCATAGGGAAGTCCAAGTCTTGAGTACTTGGCATGGGAAGTCCAAGTTGAACACTTGGCATTTGCATGAGAAGTCCAAGGGGTTTGATATTGGCGGCATAAAGTCCAAGCGGGAGTCTTGGCAGCATAAGTCCAATGGTTGGCCGTGTAAAGTCCAAGCGGAGTCTTGGCGGCGTAAGTCCAATGTGCCTTGGCGGTGTAGACACCGTTAGCATGACATAGCCGATAGAAGCACCTGAAGGCTAGCGCGATGGATGAACAAGTCATGGATGACTTGGAGGGATCCGAGAGGCGTGAGGCTGATGGAGGTGGCTAGAAGGTTTAGGTCTAGGCTAAGGGTGGTCTAGCAAGTATGGGGGAACCATACTTGGGTTAAAACCTCATGTTTGAGGTGTGCCAGTCGACTGGTGTCATGTGGCAGTCGACTGGACCGAGTCAACTAGGGTTTGATTGTGGGTTATGGCCTAGCAGTCGACTGCCAGAGGTGGGCAGTCGACTGATGGCTCGAGCAGTCGACTGATCGTGTGATCAGTCGACTGGTGCTCGAGAAATTGGCCACAGAATGGAGTCGAGACTTGACTGGTCGAGTGAGGACTCCATCCGTCGACTGATGGGTATGATCAGTCGACTGATGGTAGATCCGTTGGACTTATCCAACGTGGATCTAGCCGTTGTCTCACGACAACAGTGTTGGTGCAGGGGCACTAGAAAATCGAACCTTGATTTTGATGATGGCAAAGATTCAAAGTTAAGATATTTTGTTATCTCATGTGATATACTAAGTGTGCAGGAAGTGTTTAAACTAAGTCAAAGGTCGAGCGACATCCGGAGAATCTCAAGTTGAGAAACCGTGGTGGTCAGACGACACCAGGAGAACCTCGGGGAGTCAAGGAACCTCGGTGGTGACTGAAAGCTAAGCGACAGGTCAAGAGGACCAAAGGTAAGCTCCGTGTGTGGAGCGGTGGTAAGGACATGTCCTTGGTTAGAGGATAATCCTAGGCGTCGATCCAACTAAGGCTTCCGGAGGAATGCCGAAGTCGAGATCGGACAGTCAAAGGACTGTCACACTGCATTGCATTATGCATCTATTGTGCTAATCTTGTATTACAGGAATTCTCAAGTGTAGTAGTCAACTGGAGATGTCAACAGTCGACTGAAGGCAGTCGACTACTAAGAGGATCAGTCGACTGATGTAGACGAATCAACCTAGTGCACAAGGTCAAAGAGATAGAGATTGATGCCGCCACCTCAGGATAAGATAAGCCACCACCTCAAGATAAGATAAGTCGCCACCTCAAGATAAGATAAGCTGCCACCTCAAGATAAGATCCACGAGTTTTGGATCTGGATCGGGATAAATTCCAAGGTGCAAATCTATAAAAGAAGGGGAGGACTCAAACCCAAATTCAAGAATCTCTCAAGTGCTCGTGCTCTCTACAACGCTACTCCGACCGTGCGTCATCTTCTAATTAATTGTCGGTATTATTATATTTCTGTACTTAATTTATATAAGGACTGGTAAGGTTGTTACTGGCCTTATAATCATTGTAATCGTCTTGTCTCTTACCTCCAACGAGGAAGAGACTTTTAGTGATTGCCCTTCGAAAGCGATCAAGGATCGCAGGGCCTTGGATTAGCAGTCGGTGGGATGTGAACCAAGTAAAAAGCTTTGTGTCTTTCTTGTGTTTATCTTTTGTTTTCCGCTGCCTACTTGGTTTTAATTGTCGAAAAAGAAAAGTTTTCACTAACACTATTCACCCCCCTTTAGCATTTCAAATCGATCCAACAATTGGTATCAGAGCGGGGGTGCTCAGATTTGGTGCAACCATCGATCGAGCATTTTCTTTTCTTTAACTTTATTTTTTATTTTTAATTATCTCCTGCACTACTAATCCAAGACCAAGTCTTGGGACTTTTTGGTTTGTATTTTTTTTTGCAAGTATTAGAAGACCGTTGACCGAGCTAACCATGGAAGAGTATCGCTCAATGCCTAAAGGTAACAATGTCAATTTAAATTTTAAATTCCATATTATTTGTTTCAAGTGCAGGGAGAGAGGACACTATAAAAATAAGTATCCTACTCGTAAGACTCGAACGACAAAACCGAGTGACAAAGGAGACACCATTGCGAGAGTGCGGAAGAACAAGGAGCACATCAAGTGCTTGGTGCGGAAGATCTTACCACTACAAGAATCGATGTCCGGAGAAAAAGGTTAGTAAAATTAATAATTTTGAAAAGTTGAGTTTTAGAATAGTTGATAATTTAGATAAATTGTGTAATTGTTGTC
This sequence comes from Wurfbainia villosa, assembly GCA_025175895.1. Classification (NCBI taxonomy): domain Eukaryota; kingdom Viridiplantae; phylum Streptophyta; class Magnoliopsida; order Zingiberales; family Zingiberaceae; genus Wurfbainia; species Wurfbainia villosa. The sequence continues at coordinate 43,854,306 of CM046006.1, forward strand.
AATTAAATAATACAATTAATAATTCAACTAATAAAAAATTAATTAATTCAGATTTAATTAGTTTAAATAATAATAATAACAATATCATGGAAGAAAATGATCAAATTAATCTTACATTTGATAAAATTAACCAAGAGATTAATCAAATTTTTAGTTTAATTAACATAAATCTAGATCAAGTTAAGGATAAAACCAACCTAGGACTTAATCAGAATAATCAAAACCTTGATCGTAATAATCAAACCATAGGACAGAATCATCAAATCCTAGATCTGATTAATCTAGATAATTCCGAATTAAAAAATTCTATTTTGAAAAATTCAACCATAAAAAATTCGAAATTAACTTTAAAAAATTCCAAAGATAATCTAAATAATTCTAATAATAATTCTACCTTTAAAAACTCTAATAATCTTATCTTAAATAATTCTAATAATAATTCTCCCTTTAAAAACTCTAACAATCTTATCTTAAATAATTCTAATAATTCTACCTTTAAAAACTCTAGCAATCTTATCTTAAATAATTCTAATAATAATTCTACCTTTAAAAACTCTAACAATCATATCTTAAATAATTCTAACAATAATTCTACTTTTAAAAAGTCTAATAATCTTATCTTGAAAAAGTCTAATAATATTATTTTGAAAAATTCTAATAATCCTATTTTAAATAATTCACAATCTAACTTAATTAAAAATTCAAAATTAGTTAATCAAACCAATAAAATTAATTATAATAGAGTACCATTTGATTATACACAAATTAATAATCTAGCAATTAAACCTTCAACTTTTAAAAATTCAACTAATAAATATGTAGACTTGGGTTACAAGTCTAAGCTAACCAAAAATCAAGACACTAACAAATAAAAGTCCACCCAAGAAAATAACTATTTCTTTAAATTGATTGAATGTAGCTTGCTCATGCATACATATCATTATCATGCTTATTTTGTCATGTCATACATACTAGTTAACTCTCATAGAATGGTTAGATAGGAAATAATTAATTAATCTTGACAACATAGTATCAGGACGCGGTGAGATGATAGTACGTTAAGGAAACGAAGTCAAGTGTATCCGAGTTGGATAAGAAGTATCTAGCTTGGTGCATTTAACTAAGTGGAACTAACTGAAGCTACCTCACCACATCCTAAACTAGTTAGACCAGGACGTAACCCTAAGTGAATTAAGTGTGTAATTTCCTAAGTTGGCTTTGTCTAAGGAAGTGGTCGTTGTTCCGATCAAAGAAGGCCCCTGTGCCTCGCCACGACCTGGAAGCCCTCTTTTGAAATGTTCACTTAACTAACTAAAGGTTAAATCTGAATCTAACCCAAGATTAATTAATTTCTAAGGCATTAAATTAAATTCATCTCACAATACCTATAAGGATAACTTGGTTGATCATATAGAATGGGTGAGATGGTAAGGACAACAAATTAAAAATGATTTTGAAAATGATTTCAAATTTTATATACACATAAATAGATTCTTAAAACTATTCTTATTGGTTGCCATGATTATTGTGTGTAGTTATATGTAGTTTTCAAAACAACTATGCTTCTTAAAATGATGGTTAGTTGACCAATACTAAAAATCTAAATCTTTAGGTCAACTTTAGATACCTAGACCCTTTGGACACTTAGGTGAGCCTTCCTTATGGCCAACAAGGATGCCCTAAGAGTTTGTCAGACAAAAGGGGAGACCCTCTAGATAAGCCTTCCTTGTGGCTAACAAGGATGTTAGGTTAAGGGGGAGGTTCTAATTGGATAATCATCATAGAAGTTGTTAAAAAAAAATTTTTTAAAAAAAATCACCAATATTTTCTAAATTTAAATCCTTCTTTTGATAATATGCCAAGGGGGAGAGAAGACTTAAGTTGGACAAACTTAGTATCTAGCTACCTCCAGTTTGGCATAAAAACCAATAGACATGAGCCTTTAAAATGTTTTTTTTTCTTTCTCAAAATTTTATAACAATGTTAAAGGTTAGGGGGTCACATTCTAACCTAGGATATACATTGTTTGTGCAGGATCTAGAAACCTAAACTCCTAAGTATTAAATAAAGTTGAACATATTAAATCAACTTGATTAGCATGTTTAAAAATTCTATTTCTTGGCAATGTACCCATTATAAAGTTATTTTTTATATATGTCAAAGGGGGAGAGAGAATAAAGTTAAGAGGTTACTTACTTTTTCTTTCCCAAAAAGTAATTATTTTTCAAAAATCACCCAGGGTTAAGGGGGAGGTACCCTTAAGGGGGATGTTTTGAAAAATGACTGTTCAATGTTTACTGCTTATTTTCTCTTAACTTTGAATTGGTTTGCCATAGATCAAAAAGGGGGAGATTGTTGGTGCAGGGGCACTAGAAAATTGAACCTTGATTTTGATGATGGCAATGATTCAAAGTTAAGCTATTTTGTTATCTCATGTGATATGCTAAGTGTGCAGGAAGTGTTTAAACTAAGCCAAAGGTCGAGCGACATCCGGAGAATCTCAAGTTGAGAAACCGTGGTGGTCAGACGACACCAGGAGAACCTCGGGGAGTCAAGGAACCTCGGTGGTGACTGAAAGCTCCGTGTGTGGAGCGATGGTAAGGACGTGCCCTTGGTTAGAGGACAATCCTAGGCGTCGATCCAACTAAGGCTTCCGGAGGAATGCCGAAGTCGAGATCGGACAGTCAAAGGACTGTCACACTGCATGGCATTATGCATCTATTGTGCTAATCTTGTATTACAGGAATTCTCGGCGCGTGAGTCAATCGAGATGTCGTGATCGTGACAAGGCAGTCGACTACTAAGAGGATCAGTCGACTGATGTAGACGAATCAACCCAGTGCACAAGGTCAAAGAGATAGAGATTGATGCCGCCACCTCAGGATAAGATAAGCCACCACCTCAAGATAAGATAAGTCGCCACCTCAAGATAAGATAAGCTGCCACCTCAAGATAAGATCCACGAGTTTTGGATCTGGATCGGGACAAATTCCAAGGTGCAAATCTATAAAAGAAGGGGAGGACTCAAACCCAAATTCAAGAATCTCTCAAGTGCTCGTGCTCTCTACAACGCTACTCCGACCGTGCGTCATCTTCTAATTAATTGTCGGTATTATTATATTTCTGTACTTAATTTGTATAAGGACTGGTAAGGTTATTACTGGCCTTATAATCATTCTAATCGTCTTATCTCTTACCTCCAACGAGGAAGAGACTTTTAGTGATTGCCCTTCGGAAGCGATCAAGGATCGCAGGGCCTTGGATTAGCAGTCGGTGGGCTGTGAACCAAGTAAAAAGCTTTGTGTCCTTCTTGTGTTTATCTTTTGTTTTCCGCTGCCTACTTGGTTTTAATTGTCGAAAAAGAAAAGTTTTCACTAACGCTATTCACCCCCCCCTCTAGCGTTTAAAATCGATCCAACAAACAGTGGCATCAGTCGACTGATGGTCCCGATCAGTCGACTGATCGACCTTTTCCAACACAGGTTGAAGCTATATAAGGAGCTCATGATGGAAGAAAAGATAGCGATTTTCTTGGGCGAAATTGAAGGGGGAAGTTGGTGCTTTCCAGTCCTTCAAAGCTAGTTCAAGGCAATCAAAGATCAAGCAATCCAAAGCTCTTGTAAAGTGTTTTTCCTTTACTTGCATTTGTATTTCATATTGTATTTGCTTGTATCTAATTGATTATTGTTGTAATCATTATTGTACGAGGTTTCTCCGCCTCCGGATTGTTCCGAGAAGGAGTGTTTATTAGTGGTTACATGTGCATCGCTAGAGCTCGTAGAGCTCGATCCGTGGAGTATGAACCGTGCAGTTCCGAACCACGTTATATCGTTGTGTTAGCGTGTTGTGCATTTCATTATCGTTATTACTTTTCTATTTCCACTGCGCTAACGAAATTGTAGAAACAAACGCAAACAAATTCCATCTACGAACGAATTCTACGCTATTCACCCCCCCCTCTAGCGGCGTCAAATTCCCAACATGATTGTTGTATTATTTCTATATTCCGCTGTGTACTAATAATCATAGGCAAGCGAACGCGATCAAATTCCATCACGCTATTAATACAAGCTATTCACCCCTCTTTAGCATTCCAATGATCTCCTACAAGTTGTATCAGAGCACAGGGCTCTTCTACGGACTAACCGCCAGGAGCTAAAGAAGCTAGAGGGAAGATGGAATTCCAAGACAAGCTTGGATGGGACATCAACAATCCACCACCATACGACCGAAAAGATTTTCTGGCGTGGAGAGCAAGAATGGATACATTCTTGATGATGGATATAGAGGATTGGTTCATCCTTGTAAAAGCCTTTGAACCCCCTCGGGATAAGAAGGGAAACGTCTTGAAGTTGAAGAAGTGGACACAAGAGCAACGTCTCAATTTCAAGACCGAAGTCAAGGTAACAAAGCTTTTAGAAGATTTGATACCTAATGACATTTTGTCTAGCTTAGGTGAATTTCAAGATGCCAAGGAGCTATGGGACAAATTGACCAAGTTCCATGAGAAGCCTCACTTGGCACTAGTAGAAGAAGAAGAATCTTCATCGGCTCAAGAAGAGGAAGAAGCCGAGGAAGAATCATCATCTTCCTCACAAGCGAGTGAGGACTCAGAAGTTGAGAAGGAATCAACTTCCGGATCGGTGGAAGAAGAGGAGACCTCCACCTCTAGAATTGAGGGGGAGGAGATTAGAGCATCTACACCGGAGTAATCTCAAGAAGAACCATCCACATCCGGTCGAGAAGAAGCTCAAAATTCCACCATTGACCTAGGTAACTCAAGCATTTTCGTTCAAAATAAAATCCATATAATTTGCTTTGAGTGTAGGGAAACCGGGCACTATAAGTGCAAGTGCCCAAAGAGGATCAAGAAAAGTCCACCGGTGCTAAAGGTTAAGGATGCCGATGTCCAAGGTCAAAGGAGCAAAGAGCACATCATTTGCTTCAAGTGTCATCAAAAGGGGCACTATAGGAGTCAATGCTCTAGGGCGAGCAAGAAGACTCAAGAGGGAGCATTACATGTGGGGGGAGTCTCTAAGACTAACCCTAAGGTATATTTTCATAATGCTCATCCTTTAAATTTTAGGCAAAAGCATGCTAGAAATAATTTAAACAATTTTGCTATTACTCATGAATCAAAGCATGCTAGAAATAATAAGTATGTTTGTCTAGAAGCTAAACATGTTGGTTTTAAGTCTAAAGAAAAATCTAGAAATAATAACTCTAGACCTATTTCAAAGAAGGAGAAATTTTGGACTAATGTCCCTAGAAACGTCCTTCCTAGGGAAACAATTAAGAAAATTGAAAACCATTTTGGCATTAACCCTAATAAGGGTAGGCATATGCCGAAAGAAAATGGTAATGACCAAAAACTTAATCAAAAATCAATTGGGCAATTAGAGTTAGAAAATCAAGCCTTAAGGTCAAGGCTTGAGAAATTAGAAAAGACCCTTGCAAATATGCAAAATCAATTTAAAGGGTCAAATTGTCAAACTCTAGGATCTATGAGTCAACGTAAAGGGTGTAAGAGGCAAGAATCATCTAGAAGATAAGATTTGGGTCACAAGCCTATGTCCAAGAAAGTAATGTCTACTTACCACAATGTTCCATTTGATTATGGAACTAGACCTAGGTATAAGAAAACCAAGGTCTCTAGGGAAATTATCCCTAAGGCCAACCATGGTGTGTGCCTAGTGGCTAGGGTTTCTAAGAAACCTAAGGAAGCCACTAAGAAGGTTACTAGGGAGGCAATCCCTAAGGTTAACTATGGCAAGACCATAATGACCAAGGCTAACAAGCCTAGAAGAGTCATTAGAAAGGTATCTAGGGAGGTCATCCCTAAGGAATACCTAACTAATCCAATGAGCTCAAATAGATTTTGGGTTCCAAGGAGCGTGATTGACTCACGCTAAATGGGTTAAGATGTGCCAACTTTGATTGGATAGGTAGTTAACTCAACCATAGCAAAGTTGACATTTTAGGTTATTTTCAAGGTTATGGATACCTCGGAAATAGAATTGATCTTATGATCCTAAAAGATTTTAGGATGCGCCAATACATTTTTGGAATTATGAAAAATAAATTAAATTGACACAATTTAGGTTTAGAGGTCATAGTGTGTCATTTTGGGTTTTTGGCACACTAGGGAGAAAAGTGACAATATGGCAAAATATACTTAATTATATTAAATGGCAACTAATATTGAAAGTTAGGTATCCTTATACCTATACTTTTTATTTGTCATTCCTTGTTTGCCATATAACATGTCATGACATCATGCTTATTTTTAATCATTTTATATGTCATGTTCATGTTTAGGATTAAGGTTTTAAATGTCATGTATGCTTAGATTATATCATATGTCATGACATCATGATCATTTGACATGCTCTATTATGCTATCATTTATGCCATGATCATACTTTATGCATTTAAATTAATGACAATTGATTTAAGAACTTTAGCATGACTTGGAGTCCCATTTATAAGGGAATCAAGTAGTGTTGCCTTAGAGAATGCATGAAACCCTATATTAAGATGAACAAAACCCATATCTCACATCACATTGACATGTATGTGTATTTATACACCCTAGATACATGTGAGATGCTAGAATATGAGTTAAGTTCAAGGTGCATAGTTTTTGCATCTAGATGAACTAAAACTCATCTAATTTCATTGGTGGATCATTGGGAAAGCTTGTGTACAAGTCATGTACATTGAGCCCAAAGAATATGATCCAATATAGGTTTTCAAAAACATTTTAAAATCAACTTAGAAAACCTTGGTGAAGTCTGTCTTTTGATAGCAATCATCATTGATGAAGTTGATACAAAGTGAGCCAAAACTTAGAAGGTTTTCTTTACTTTTGAATTTTGTATCAATTTCGATATTTTATAGATAAAATATTTTTCCAATATTTTTCACCAATTGTATGTGTCATAAGTATTATACGTATGAATTTTTATGATTTTTCGATATAAATATAATTATTTTTGAATTTTTGAATTTTGTTTCTAATAATTGAAATTCTGATATTTCAGTTATCAGTCGACTGCCCTGGGTGGCAGTCGACTGATGAGGGTGGCAGTCGACTGGTAGCTGAGAGAGTCAACTGCCAATGCTGATTTCGGGAAAACAAGGTATGTTTAGCTCGTGTTCAGCTACGGTTAAGGTCCCTAACCACTTCTAACCCTAGGATATGCTTTGGGAATCATTATAAAGGGTGAAAATCCATTGGATATGGATTAGGGGAGTTGTTTACGGTTTGTATCAAATTTAAGGTGTGGAGAGTTCATGTTTGAACTTTGAATCTTATTTTTGATGATTTAGAGTTCCTATTGGTTTAGGGACTTCCCAAGGACATTGTTGGTACAATGGTTAAGGGGGAGCAAACCGTTAGGGGGAGGTATCCATCATGGGATGATGGATGGTATTTTTCCTCTTGAGGGGGAAAATGGGATTTTGAGATACCCAATTTGGAAATTGGGAGAGTGTATAGGATTGTCTCTCTTGAGTGATATGGGACTTATCACTAGGAAGATGGCAGACATCCTAGGTATTTTTGGACCAAGGGAGAGATTGTAAGATCTCATTGGTATATGAGACTTTGACCTCCTTGGAGAGAACCTTTTTGATGTTAGTCAAAAAGGGGAAGAATGTTTTGGGGGAGAACTTATTTGGAGAATGACATCAATTGGGAAAATTGATGGGGATGATTGGTTTGAGTTAGATGGTCTAACTCAATGGTTTATTTGGTTTTTGTCAAACATCAAAAAGGGAGAGATTGTTGGTGTAATCGGCCCAGGTCACGATTGACCAGGACTCTAGCTTGACTCGAGAGATATTTTGATGTTCGACAAAAACATATGACAATGTGATTGTTATGGGAAAGTCCAAGTTTTGAGTACTTGGCATGGAAAGTCCAAGTGGGACACTTGGCATTTGGGAAAGTCCAAGTGAGACACTTGGCATTTGGGAAAGTTCAAGTGGGACACTTGACATTTGGAAAGTCCAAGTCTTGAGTACTTGACATGTAAAGTCCAAGCATGGGTCTTGGCAAGGAAAAGTCCAAGTATGGGTCTTGGCATGGAAAGTCCAACATGGGTTGGCAAGGGAAAGTCCAAGGGATTTGATATTGGTGGCGTAAAGTCCAAGCGGGAGTTTTGGCAGCATAAGTCCAATGGTTGACGGTGTAAAGTCCAAGTGGAGTATTGGCAACATAAGTCCAATGTGCCTTGGCGATGTAGACACCGTTAGCATGACATAGACGATGGAAGCACCTGAAAGCTAGCGCAATGGATGAACAAGTCATGGATGACTTGGAGGGATGCAAGAGGCGTGAGGCTGATGGAGGTGGCTAGAAGGCTTAGGTCTAGGCTAAGGGTGGTCTAGCAAGTATGGGGGAATCATATTTGGGTTTAAACCTCATGTTTGAGGTGTGCCAGTCGACTGGTGTCATGTGGCAGTCGACTGGAGTGAGTCAATTAGGATTTGACTACGGGAAATGTCCCAGCAGTCCACTGCCAGAGGTGGGAAGTCGACTGAGTGGACGAGCAGTCAACTGATCGTGTGATAAGTCGATTGGTGCTTGGTTTTTTGGGCACAGAATGGAGTCTGACTCGACTGCTGGGGTTAGCAGTCGAGTGGAGGCTCTAACAGTCGATTGATTGTCATTATCAGTCGACTGATCATGGTTCCATTGGATCTTTCCAGCGTGGATCTAGCCGTTATCTCATGACAACAGTGGCATCAGTCGACTGATCGACGATTTCCAGCACAGATTGAAGCTTTAAATGGAGCTCGTGAAGGAGGAAAACACCATGGTTTCTTGAGGGATTTTGGGGCAATTTGTTGCTGTAAATCAAGGTCTCCAAGTGTAATCAAAGCTACCAAGCATTCAAGCAATCAAAAGCAAAGTGTTGTAAAGTTCTCTTTGTTAGTAATATATGAGAGATGTCCTAAGGCAATCGCCTTATGTATGAACCATTTATGTGATAAATGGAGATTCACTATTTGAGTATACATGTTTTATGTATTTGATTGGATCTTAAACTCATTTACTGAATGTCCACGATACGATTCACAGCATGAGAGAATTTATGATTGGATCACAACTAGTGAGTATCTCTACATGTGTAATTGTGATGTATCGGAATTATCCCTAGTCGATGAATTGATGGATTTGGACACCATCAAGTCTGTCGAGACTAGCACGAGGTATACTCCTTGGTGTATCCAAGCAGCTGATTCTCACTGGCTGGAGACATAGTGATGTCCGGAGTTAATCGTGGATGCTAGTTTTGGTAACTAGTTCATTGGAGTGACCAGCCGTAAGACTTCATATGGTTCTCTGCATATATAGATATGTCAATGAAGTTCTTACTGTGGCTTAAGTGCGATGTTTTTTTGACTTGCGGTATTCAAGTCATCTTGATCATAGAGACTTATGCTTTGACATCTTAAGCAAGCATCTCTAAGGAGATGTGGACCCGGGATGATTGGGTATAAGTCGAAGTGATCGAAGGTGTTTGAATAGCCTATAAAGGATTCACCACTCCTTGCGAGGAGATGTATACCCATGGCCTCTCATCGGATTGTTACTAAAGTCTTTGGCCAAAGCATTACATGTTTAGAGTAAGGTACTCTTCGATACATGTGGAGTAACTAGAATCCGTAGGACGAGGAAATGATACTTGGGCTAGGTGTGACGTGAGTCGACCTAGTGAGGGTGACACAATAGACCATGTCCTGAACCAAGTGGGTATAAGATGAGTGAAGGGAATGGGGCACGAATCATTCGAGTCTTGAAGGTTTGAAATAGTTCTGGATCAACCGTTGATCTTTTTCGGTTAATTGGGGATCATGATGTACTACTAGGTGCCACTCATGATCGTTCTATAATTAATGGTTAATTATAGACGGCCAACATAAACCGAGAACCTATTTGGTCACACGCACAACAAGCGTAATCCAAAGGATTTAAAACGAGCTTGAGAATGGGATTCTCAGACCGAGAGAAACTAGGTTTGGTTGGATCAAACATAAAGCGAGCATGAAATCGTTTCAGTCGCAATGGAAGCGTGGATGGGCCGAGTCTTATGAAGACGTAATGGATGAACCAAAATGGTTTGGTTCTAATCCAATGGAGGAGAATAAACCAAAGGGTTTGGTTTATTTTAAACGAATGAACCAAAAGTTGGTTCGGTTTGTTTTAACTTAAAATAAACCATCATGGTTTGGTTTATTTTAACTTATCTTAATGGAGCGGGTTAACGGGCCTAATGGTTATGATCCAATAACCATTAAGAGAATTAGTTCTCTATAAAAGAGGGATTAAGGGATAATTAAGCCCTAATCTAATCCAAAACCCTAGCCCTAAGATTGCCGCCCACCTCCTCCTTGGAGTTCACGGCGCCAACCTCCATTGCCGCCCAGCTCTTGTGCCGCCGTCCAAGTCCTTGTCGGCGTCCAAGCTTCATCCGGTGATCCTCCGGTGACCCTCCGGTGATCTTCCTAGGCTTCGGTGAAAAGGTGAGCACTTGGCTTCCTTGTTTTGGCCGGCGCCTACTCCTCCACCAAAGCTGTCAAGTTTTCTGGACAGCTTGTTCTCCTCTCGTCGGAGCATCGTTTGGACGACGGTTTGAGCTCCGACAGCGGCTAAACTACCGGGGATTCGATCTCCGGTAATCCTCTGAGGTGGAGGATGAAGGATTTATCAATCGGTTGACGAATACGTCTCTGGAGAAGCGAGTTTTGAGGACTCATTTTGGATCCGAATTTGGATTCGGATCGTGATCATCTCTCGATCACGTCGTCTTCAACACGAGGCTAGTAACCCGTACGAAGACGAAGCTCGTGGCTTAGCAAAGTCATCCTAAGGATACTCGGCGTGGATACGGATAGAGACGATTCTAGCGAGGATCGTTCCGGTTGATGTCGTTCCCGCTACACGTAATACGAAAGGTATAACGTAGTTAAATTTCCTTTTATTGCAAATTTAAATTTACGGTTATGTCTACACTTGTTGTACTATGCATGCGTGTGTTGTGTGTGTTGTAATAAATGTAGATTTATTATTTTTATTGCTTCCGCTGTGCTCATGTTTGCGAAACGTGATCGAACACACACGTCATGCGCGGTCTTAAAACCCAACAAATGGTATCGAGCCAGTTGTGTTTCGACATAATCGTAAAATGGTTTTGCGATAGTCATAATGTTATTTCTGGAAATTTTCTAATTTTGTAAATTTAGAAGTATTTATGGAAATTTTTCAATTTTGGAAAGTCTAGAAGTATTTATGGAAATCTTCCACTTTTGGAAAGTTAGAAGTATTTATGGAAATTGATATTTTCCATAAATAAAATATTTGATTAGATTCTGGAAATTTGTTTCCTAATTTAATCATGATTTGATTTGGGAAATCAAATCTTAAAATATTTTATTTCCATAAGTAGTTTTAATGATTTAGGAAATTGGTTTCCTAAATAGATTTTCCTTAATCAAATAATTCCATGAATAAAATATGTGATTATATTTGGAAATTTGTTTCCTAATTTAATTATGATTTGATTTGGAGAATCAAATCTTAAACATATTTTATTTCCATAAATAGTTATGACATATAAGGAAATATATACATGACATAATTGTATGCCATGTAATTGCATTAGATGCATAACATTATGTCATGCGTGTCATGACATGTAGATGTATGTCATGTATGTCATGCCATGTAGATAATAGTTATTTGCATGCAAAGAGGATGAGACATAAAAACCCTTAAACAATATTAAAGCCTACACCTTCCATTAATATGGTTAGAACCACAGTTCCGTTTCTTGTTTGGGTTGTTGGACTCTCTCCAAGCCCGGCTTGAACCCGAACATGTTCAAACCATGGAATAGTTTAATACTAATATGGTAAGAGTCAGAGGTCAATCGTTAGCTTTGGTTGTTGGACTCTCTCCAAGCTGGGCTAATTGGTTGAATGCGCTCTAATCATATTAAAACTATTTCCCGATTAATGGGTTGGCTTTAACCTGGAGCATCGGCTTGTTGGACTCTCTCCAAGGTCGATGTAAAGGGAGGTGAAGTTGGGTGTTATGCATATGATGCATACTTGTTAATGTGTTAACAACCCGATGTATGTGTGAACATTCAATTAGTTGATAGCACATTGTGATAGTTGCATATACGTGATATGTAATCGGTATAGTTGATACCTACCATCGTAGTTATGAATGGCTTGTTGGACTCTCTCCAAGGTTGTTCATAACTATGATGGATATCAGCCCATTCGGAGATGGACCTACGATCTCCCGAAGTGATTTTGGGGTTTTTGAAATTCAAAAAATGAATGGGATTTATAAATGTATATTGATGCATTTTAAAATCATTTTCTCATATATGCTCGTTTTGTATTTCTAGGTCAATAAATTGATCATGACGTCTTTGAATTTGTGCACTATTTTGGATTCGAACAAATTGACTGGGCCTAACTTCCTGGACTGGCTTAGAAACCTGAGAATTATTCTCAAGGCGGAAAAGCTTGCATATGTCCTTGAAGAGCCTCTTCCTGACCATCCTAAGGACGATGCAACTCCAGACCAAATGTTAGTCTATCAGAAGCATGTGGCAGATTCTGAGCTGGCGAGTTGCATCATGTTAGCGGTGATGGTACCTGAGCTGCAAAAGCAGCATGAGCATATGGATGCTAATACTATAGTCTTCCATCTTCATGAGTTGTTCGATGAGCAAGCGAGATCCGAAAGGTTCGAGGTCTCTAGGCTCCTCTTCACCACGAAGATGCAAGAAGGTTCGTCTGTAGTGCAGTTTGTGCTAAAGATGAACGGGTACATCGAGCGGCTAGCCACCCTCGGTTTTGTGATGGATCATGAGTTAAGTATTGACTTAATTCTGTATTGTTTTCCCAAGAGTTTCTCACAATTTGTGATGAACTATCGGATGAACAAATTAGAATCCACCATTCCCGAGCTCCTCAATATCTTTGAAGGCATGGAGCCTTACATGAAGCATGAGGAGAAGGCGGTTCTGTTAGTTGATTCCTCAAAGAAAGGTTCTAAGAGGAAGGCAAAGAAGCGAAGAAAGAAAGGAAAGAAAAAGGCAAAGAAGGCGGAACCAGCGCAAAAGGGCACTTGCCATCACTGTGGCAAGGAAGGCCACTGGCGAAGAAACTGCAAGATTTATCTTGAGTCCATGAAGAAGAAGAAGGCATCTGATGCCCCATCCTCTTCAGGTATCTTCGTTATTGATTGTCATTCTATTTCCTTAGACACTTGGGTATTGGATACTTGGTGTGGCTCACATATATGTAATGACATACAGTGGCTAAGGAATAGAAGAAGACTTGTCAGAGGGGAGTTAAATTTGCGAGTTGGCAATGGAGCAAAGGTTGCTGCGGTCGCCATCGGAACTTATTTGCTGAAGCTCCCTAGTGGACTAGTCTTAGAACTGGACAATTGCTATTATGTTCCTTCTCTAATAAAGAACATTGTTTCTATTTCCTGTTTAAATAGAAATGGTTTCCATTTGACGTTTAGTAACAATTGTTGTTATATAACTTTGAATGGCGTACTTTATGGAACTGGAACCTTGAGTAATGGCATTTATATGTTGGACGTATCCAGTGACATTTTCAATATCGAAGCGAGCAACACACGTGCTCGAAAGGATAATCAAATAGACTCCTATATGTGGCATTGTCGTCTTGGCCATATAAGCAAGAAACGCATGTCCGAATTACACCGATGTGGAATTTTGGAATCGTTTGAATTGGATTCATACGATACATGCGAATCATGCTTAAAAGGCAAGATGACTAAGTTACCTTTTACTGGAAAAGGTGAACGAGTGGGAGAGTTACTAGGTCTAATACATACTGATGTATGTGGACCTATGTCAACTCAAGCATTAGGAGGCTATAGCTACTTCATTACCTTCACCAATGATCACTCACGGTTTGGGTATGTGTTCTTGATGAAACACAAGTCTGAAGCCTTTGAAAGGTTCAAAGAGTTCAGAAATGAAGTAGAGAAACAACATGACAAGTGTATTAAAATACTTCGATCGGATCGAGGTGGTGAATACTTGAGTCAGGAGTTTCTTGATTACCTAAGAGACAATGGTATATTGTCTCAATGGACTCCGCCCTATACACCACAGCATAATAGTGTATCTGAGAGGCGTAACCGGACCTTGTTGGACATGGTCAGGTCAATGATGAATCATGCGACTCTTGCCAAGTCCTTTTGGGGTTATGCACTTCAGATAGCTGTTTACTTGTTAAACAGAATGCCTACCAAGGTAGTCTCAACTACTCCATATGAGATATGGAATAGTAAGAAACCTCATGTATCTTACTTGAAGATATGGGGTTGTCCTGCTTATGTGAAGCAGACTGTATCAGACAAATTGGATGCTAAGTCTGATAAATGCCTATTTATTGGATACCCTAAGGAAACAAAGGGTTACCAATTCTATCATCCTGTGGAACAAAAGGTGTTTGTTTCAAGGCATGCTGTGTTTCTAGAGAAAGAGTTTCTCTTGCAAGAAAACAGTGGGAGTGTCGTCGAGCTTGAGAAGGCTCGAGAGACTCAAATAGACATTGATGAGATACCTGGTGAAGCACAACAGTCGACAACTCATAGTGATGAGCAATCGACAGGACCTATTGTAACACCACATCTTCGTAGATCTGGTAGAACACGCAATATTCCTGAGAGATATGGATTTCTCGTAAGTGAATCGAATGACGTGTTACTCATTGATGATGAGGAGCCTACCAGTTATGAAGAAGTGCTGACAAGTTCAGAAAGGGATAAGTGGCTTGGTGCCATGAAGTCGGAAATGGATTCCATGTATGAAAACCAAGTTTGGAACTTGGTTGACCCACCTGAAGGCATAAAGCCTATAGGGTGCAAGTGGGTTTTCAAGAAGAAAATCGACATGGATGGTAATGTGATTACCTATAAGTCTAGATTGGTAGCGAAAGGATATCGTCAAAAGCAAGGTGTTGATTATGATGAAACCTATTTGCCTGTAGCTATGCTTAAATCCATTCGGATGCTCCTGGCCATAGCGGCTCATTATGATTATGAGATATGGCAGATAGATGTGAAAACAGCTTTCCTTAGAGGAAACCTGCTCGAGGACGTGTATATGATACAGCCTGAGGGTTTCACATCGGTTGATAAAACCAAGGTATGCAAATTGTGACGGTCCATTTATGGATTGAAGCAAGCATCCAGGAGCTGGAATATCCGTTTTGATGAGACAATCAAAAAGTTTGATTTCTCACAAAATCCAGACGAACCTTGTGTGTACAAGAAGGTTAGTGGGAGTGCAGTCGTGTTCCTAGTATTGTATGTCGATGACATATTACTTATAGGAAACGATGTTTCAATCTTACAGTCAGTTAAGGTTTAGTTATCCAAGACATTCTCCATGAAAGACCTGGGAGAAGCAACCTACATCCTTGGGATTAAGATATATAGAGATAGATCGAAACGATTGCTTGGTCTTTCACAATCTACATATATAGATCGAGTGCTAAAGAGGTTTAGCATGTCGGAATCTAAGAAAGGTTTTCTACCCATCAAGCATGGGATACACCTTTCGAAGTCTATGTGTCCGCGCACAGAAGACGAGAGGATTTGCATGAGTAAGATTCCCTATGCATCCGCAATAGGATCTATCATGTATGCTATGTTATATACGAGGCCCGATGTATCGTATGCTCTGAGTGTCACGAGCAGATACCAGTCTGATCCAGAAATGGATCATTGGGTGACTATTAAGATGATTCTTAAGTACTTAAGAAGAACTAAGGATGCGTTCCTAATATATGGAGAAGGGTACATGGTGATACGTGGGTATACGGATGCCAGCTTCCAAATAGACAATGATGATTCCAGGTCTCAGTCTGGATATGTGTTCACCTTGTATGGGGGCGCAGTGAGTTGGAAAAGTTCCAAACAAGAGACTGTAGCAGATTCTACCACTGAGGCAGAATACATTGCAGCTTCGGAAGCAACAAAGGAAGCGGTTTGGATCAAGAAGTTCGTTCATGAACTTGGTGTGATTTCGGCCATTGTTGAAGCAATACCGGTCTACTGCGACAACAATGGAGCAATTGCACAGGCGAAAGAGCCAAGGTCTCATCAACAATCCAAACATGTGCTTCACCGCTATCATCTTATCAGAGAGATCATCAGTAGGAACGAAATACAAATCGAGAAAATTCCCACTGAAAGGAACTTAGCGGATCCCTTGACTAAGGCATTACCTCAAAATAAGTTTGAGGGCCATGTTCGAGCTTATGGTATTGTATACCGTAGCGATTGGCATTAGGCCAAGTGGGAGTCTGTTAGTAATATATGAGAGATGTCCTAAGGCAATCGCCTTATGTATGAACCATTTATGTGATAAATGAAGATTCACTATTTGAGTATACATGTTTTATGTATTTGATTGGATCTTAAACTCATTTACTGAATGTCCACGATACGATTCACAGCATGAGAGAATTTGTGATTGGATCACAACTAGTGAGTATCTCTACATGTAATTGTGATGTATCGAGATTATCCTAGTCGATGAATTGATGGATTTGGACACCATCGATTACATCGAGACTAGCTTACAGTATACTCCTTGGTGTATCCAAGCGGTGATTCTCCTTGGTGGAGACATTGTGATGTCGGAGTTAATCGTGGATGCTAGTTATGGTAACTAGTTCATTGGAGTGACGGTAGTAAGACTTCATATGGTTCTCTGCATATATAGATATGTCAATGAAGTTCTTCTGTGGCTTAAGTCGATGTTCCTTTGACTTGCGGTATTCAAGTCATCTTGATCATGAGACTTATGCTTTGACATCTTAAGCAAAGCATCTCTAAGGAGATGTGGACAGGATGATTGGGTATAAGTCGAAGTGATCGAAAGGTGTTTGAATAGCCTATAAAGATTCACCACTCCTTGCGAGGAGATGTATACCCATGGCCTCTCGTCGGATTGTTACTAAAGTCTTTGGCCAAAGCATTACATGTTTAGAGTAAGGTACTCTTCGATACATGTGCAGTAACTAGAATCCGTAGGGCGAGGAAATGATACTTGGGCTAGGTGTGGCGTGAGTCGACCTAGTGAGGGACACAATAGACCATGTCACTGAACCAAGTGGGTATAAGATGAGTGAAGGGAATGGGGCCGCGATTCATTAGCTCTTTGAAGGGTTTGAGAAATAGTTACGGATCAGCGTTGATCTTTTTTTTAATTGGGGATCATGATGTACTACTAGGTGCCACTCATGATCGTTCTATAATTAATGGTTAATTATAGACAGCCAACATAAACCGAGAACCTATTTGGTCACACGCACAACGAGCGTAATCCAAAGGATTTAAAATGAGCTTGAGAATGGGATTCTCAGACCGAGAGAAACTAGGTTTGGTTGGACCAAACATAAAGCGAGCATGAAATCGTTTCAGTCGCAATGGAAGCGTGGATGGGCCGAGTCTTATGAAGACGTAATGGATGAACTAAAATGGTTTGGTTCTAATCCAATGGAGGAGAATAAACCAAAGGGTTTGGTTTATTTTAAACGAATGAACCAAAAGTTGGTTCGGTTTGTTTTAAATTAAAATAAACCATCATGGTTTGGTTTATTTTAACTTATCTTAATGGAGCGGGTTAACGGGCCTAATGGTTATGATCCAATAACCATTAAGAGAATTAGTTCTCTATAAAAGAGGGCTTAAGGGACAATTAAGCCCTAATCTAATCCAAAACCCTAGCCCTAAGATTGCCGCCCACCTCCTACTTGGAGTTCACGGCGCCAACCTCCATTGCCGCCTAGCTCTTGTGCCGCCGTCCAAGTCCTTATCGGCGTCCAAGCTTCAGCCGGTGATCCTCCGGCGACCCTCCGGTGATCTTCCTAGGCTTCGGTGAAAAGGTGAGCACTTGGCTTCCTTGTTTTGGCCGGCACCTACTCCTCCACCAAAGCTGTCCAGTTTTCTGGACAGCTTGTTCTCCTCTCGTCGGAGCGTCGTTTGGACGACGGTTTGAGCTCCGACAGCGGCTAAACTACCAGGGATTCGATCTCCGGTAATCCTCTGAGGTGGAGGACGAAGGATTTGTCAATCGGTTGACGAATACCTCTCCGGAGAAGCGAGTTTTGAGGACTCGTTTTGGATCCGAATTTGGATTCGGATCGTGATCATCTCTCGATCACGTCGTCTTCAACACGAGGCTAGTAACCCGTACGAAGACGAAGCTCGTGGCTTAGCGAAGTCATCCTAAGGATACTCGGCGTGGATACGGATAGAGACGATTCTAGCGAGGATCGTTCCGGTTGATGCCGTTCCCGCTACACGTAATACGAAAGGTATAACGTAGTTAAATTTCCTTTTATTGCAAATTTAAATTTACGGTTATGTCTACACTTGTTGTACTATGCATGCGTGTGTTGTGTGTGTTGTAATAAATGTAGATTTATTATTTTTATTGCTTCCGCTGTGCTCATGTTTACGAAACGTGATCGAACACACACATGCCGCGGTGCCGGAAACCCAACACTCTTTACTTGTTTTTGTATTTGCATTGTATTTGCTTGTTTGTCTTTCGTATTACTGTTGTAATCAATTATACGAGGTTTCTTCACCTCCGACTTGTGTCGAGAAGGAGTGTTTGCATAGTGGTGTGTTTGTAGCATCGCTAGAGCTCTTTAGAGCTCGATCCATGGAGTAGGAATCATTCGGTTCCGAACTACGTTATATCCTTGTGTTTGTGTGCTTGTTATTGTGATTGTTGTATTATTTCTATATTCCGTTGTGTACTAACAATATTAGGCAAGCGAACGCGATCAAATTCCATTATGCTATGAATACAAGCTATTCACCCCCCTTTTAGCATTCCAACGATCTCCTACAATTCCTACTCCACGGTCGAGCTTTAGTGATCTACACTCACTAAAACCTCTCCTTCTCAGTATAACACTGGAGGTGGAGAAACCTTGTACAATATGAAGCTTACAATAAAGAGAAGCAACAAGAAAAAAATAAATACAATATATGAATGAAAGAATACAAAACAAAACACTTTACAAGTGCGCTTTTGATTACTTGATCTTTTGGTTGCTTTGAACATCTTTGAAGGTCTGAAAAGTAACAGTGTTTCCCTCCCAAAGCTCCAAGAATTGGCTTTCTCCAATCTTCCGGTCGAACTCTTTTTGAGTCACATGTCGGGTTAATTTCCACCTGGCAGTCGATTGCCAAAAGTCCCCAATTGAGTCGCCCACAGTACCATTGTCTCACAATAGACGAATCCACATTGGATTTTGTCCAATGTATACCTAAGCAGTCGACTGCCCTTACCAGTAGTCAACTACTAAAGCTTCAATCGACTACTAGAACTTTTGTACTCATGTCTACTACCATCAATCGATTTCCCATCATTGACAGTCGACTGCCATGGACTAGTCGATTGGCAGAGCACTTAGTTAGCAGTCGAGCCTTAGTCGACTACATGACCAATCGACTGGTCATAATCCCAATCAATTACTCAGAGTTGACTAGGCTCCCAAGTGCTAAACACTCGACCAGTCCACTGACCCAAAGTCCCAATCAACTAGTAAACCTCAAAAGTGAGGTTTAACCCAAGTATGATCCACTCATACTTGATCGATCAACCTTAGCCTAGACCTAAGCCTTCTAGTCACCTCCATTAGTCTCGCGCCCTCAGGGTCCATCCGAGTCCTCCATGACTCCTTCCCCATTCGCCTTAGCCTTCAGGTGCTTCAATCCGCTATGTCATGCTAACCAGGCATCCTTTGCCAAGAGGTCACATCTCTAGGACTTCTTCATTGCCTAGCCTTAATGCTTGGACTTTCACTGGCAAGACTATACACTTAGACTTATGTGGACAAGACTACACCCTTGGACTTTCCTTTACCAAATATCCATATTTGGACTTTCACCATCAAGACTACACACTTGGATTTACATGGCTAAGAATACACCTTTGGACTTTCCATTTTCCAAGTATCCATACTTGGACTTCTCCAAGCTAAGACCATTCTTAGACTTTCCCTTGCCAAGTCTCCAAACTTGGACTTCTCCATTGCCTAGAATCCAATCTTGGACTTCCCATTGCCAAGTATCCATACTTAAACTTTCACTCGAGTCTCACTCGAGTTAGGTCAACCATGACCTAAGGTTTAATTGCTCCAACAATCTCTCCCATATGACTTTGGATATCACAATCATTCACTAGTCATATGGTCAATATATGGTCAAACCATATCCAGCCATATTGACAAATATCAAAATACTACTCGAGTCTCACTTGAGTCTGGTCAACATTGACCTGGGCCCTATTGCACCAACACCTTCATGATGTGGTCAGGATAGTTCCATATCGCCCATATTCGTCTCCTCAAAAGATCTTCCAGGTGGTTTGAGACGGTTCAGTTGATGGAGCTAGTATGGAAGTGGAATAATGTTAGATCGAGTGAAAATTTCTCCCTCTGATATGATTGCCTCATCATATGTAATCTTTGGTAGTTAGAGGTGATTTAGAAAAAGTGTCTAGCCTAAGGGTTGGATTATTGTATCTACTATTAGGGCCTTCATCAGTAAAATTCTTGGAGTCTTCAAATCATGTTGGAGTGTTTAGTCCCATGCCCTCTGGCTATCCACCACTTTCGTGGGAATCTTCTTTCCACTTCTATCCCACTACTCTTTTGTTCAGGCTGGAAACCCTGGACACTAATATCTTGGTTGGAATTGCGTCATGGACAAAGATGGAGATCTTTGGTTGGAGTTGCATCATGGCTGCGCCTTGATGGAGATCTCTCATCATCGCCTTGATTCTCCTCCTTCTCTACTCTAATTCTTGAGCCTTTTAGTGCTTTTTTAGGGCACCCTCCATCCTCTCTTCATCTCCTGATCCTTCCTTTATATAGATGTGGCTCCGACTTTCCATAAATACACAAAAATCTATTGCCTCATGATTTGCGACGATGCCTCATGATTTGTGGCTCCGACCATGTGTCACTCTGGATCTTCCTTGGGGTGGAACACAACCATGCCTAAAAGATACGGTCCCATCGTGCTCCAGTCTAGAAAATTGCTTAGAATGAGGCACAACCATGTGTTAAACACATGACCCCGCCATGCCTCTCCCGGGAGAAAATTTTTCGTCGTGCTAAAACCCACAGTCCACCACCTTCACTACAAAATGAGGCATGGTCATGTGTAAACACACGGCCCGCCATGTGTTTCTCTGGATGACTCCTTGAACTCTATTTTTTTTCAAAAAAAACATGTTCGTGTTTTGGGGACATGGTCGGAGCACGCTCCCCTTCATTCCATGCTCCAAAATAAACTTCATTTAACTTCAAATCTCCATCCTGTCAAGAAGAAAATAACATAAGAAGATCTTCGAACCAGAAAGTAATTAAATGATATAAAATAAAGTAAATATGCAACAAATGTCAACTAAATGAATTAAGATGTGTGCTAAAATAATAACTAAAACTCTGTATAAATTATACACATCAAAATCTCCCCATACTTGAATCTTTGCTTGTCCTCAAGCAAACTTCAGTGCACAATTTACATAAATGGATTGCATCAGTGTCTAGCATGATCACTTAAACCTATCAAGTGGTACTATTATTAAAGCAACTAAGTAAGTGCACCAAGTTCACTAAGTAAGTTTTTTTTGCAAGTACGAAATTTCATCCTAAAGTTTTCAACTTCCAAGGAAAGTCAAGTAGTCATCTCATGACGTTCCATCTTCTAGGCACTTACCTACCCTAAGCGAGGGTCATCCCCCCAAAACTAGCATAAAGTCTCAAAGGCGTGCTCAGTATTGATAGAAATTTATAGGTGTTTCCCCAGTAACCTAACTCACTCTCAAAGGGGCACCCAACCATTTCCACCAACGATAACTGTTTTCTAACTCTCTTTTTTTAAAGATCTGTTATTCCTCTCTCACTCACAAGAATTTTGATTTTTTTTAAATGGGCTTGCACAATCCGAGCATCTCTAGTAACTAAAATACTAATTTAGGGTCACCTATGGATTTCGAAGTAATAGTCTAGCAAGATGAATCATAACTAACTTGTACTAAAGTAACCCTATGGAATTCAAGTTAAGTGTATGTGAAAAGTAAAAAAACAAACTAGTAGAACTTGGTGATCATTCATTATCATATCAAAAAATGGTACGACAAGATAAGAGAAAGTGAAATACTCATGACAATGCAACACATTAATATGATACTACCCAAAAAGTTTTCACTGAAACTTACTGTAATGTCAGACAAAGCAAGAATTCAAACAACACTAAAGTAACCAAAATGCATGTGAACAAAAAAAATGATAAATAGTTCAAAATAAACAAAACTACTAAAGCAAAAGAAACTCATGAAATACACTAGCAGAAAAAATCTCTTCCCCAAACTTAAATTCAAGCATACCTTGAAGGATCGATGAGACTGAGAGAGAGGGGGGTGAATCTTGGTATATAAATATTTTCTTTTATTTAATTTTAAAAACTATTTTTACTTATCTTTTAAATATAGAGTTTGTAACACCCCAAAATTTTTCTCCAAAATTTTTGGTATAGAATTTAATTTTTTGTCTAGTAGATTATATGGGATCCTGGAAAATGATGATAAAAGAATAAAAAAAGTGGAGAGGTGGGGTTTGAAGCTTAAACCTCTTGGTGAGAGTTAACTCTTACCATGCATGTGATGACCAAGTGCTCAGCAGTAGCTTACTGTTGGAGAAAGAGGAGAAATTGTAGATGAGTGTGAGGAGGGTAAAATGAAGAGGCATGAAAAGAGAAGAGGCACTTCTCTTCCTCCCTTTATAAATAGGAGTGGAAGTTCCATTTGGCCACTTCTTCCTCCCTCTTCTCTTCTTCTTCCTCACCGAAACTCACCTTCTCCCTTTCCATTTTCCGAAATTCATCCAAGCAAGAAGAAGGCTAGGGTTGGCTTCCATTAGGTCATCTTCAAACTAAAAGCCAAGCGAAGGAAGTAAGATTCCATCACCTGCAGTATATTTGTTCTTGTAGGACATGATACATGAAAGAAATATGATGTTAGATACCTTATAAGTTTCGGCCAACCAAGGTTTTGGGCTAGGGTTGCATGAAAATGCTTCTAAGGAAATTTTTTATAGGTTGTATGCTTCATGTAGCTTTGTGCCCCTACATGTTTCGGCCAACCAAGGTTTTGGGGATAGGGTTGCATGAAAATGCTTCTAAAGAAATTTTTATAGGTTGTATGCTTCATATAGGAATTTTTAGGTGCCAAAAACCCAAGCTTTGTGCCCCTACAAGTTTCGGCCAACATTGGTTTTAGGGCTAGGGTTTCATGAAAACACCCCTTATGAAGTTATTTTATGTTGTATGCCTTCATGTATGAATTTATGTAACAAAAAAATGAAATTTTGGTACCCTACAAGTTTCGTCCAACATTGGTTTTAGAGCTAGGGTTTCATGAAAACACCCCTTATGAAGTTATGTTATGTTGTATGCCTTCATGTATGAATTTATGTAACAAAAAAATGAAATTTTGGTACCCTACAAGTTTCGGCCAACATTGATTTTAGGGCTAGGGTTTCATGAAAACACCCCTTATGAAGTTATGTTATGTTGTATGCCTTCATGTATGAATTTATGTAACAAAAAAAATGAAATTTTGGTACCCTACAAGTTTCGGCCAACATTGGTTTTAGGGCTAGGGTTTCATGAAAACACCCCTTATGAAGTTATGTTATGTTGTATGCCTTCATGTATTAATTTATGTAACCAAAAATAAAATTTTGGTACCCTCCAAGTTTCGGCCAACAATGGTTTTAGGGCTAGGGTTGCATGAAAACATCCCTTAGGAAATTAGGATATGTTGAATGCCTATGCGATGAATTTGTTTATGATTTTCATATGTCATGAAATATGCCTATGTGAAGAACGTGTTTATGATTTTAATATGCCATGAATTATGCCTATGTGATGACCATGTTTCTGATTTTAATATGTCTATGTGATGAACATGTCTATGATTTTCATATGTCATGAAATATGCCTATGTGATGAACATGTTTATGATTTTAATATGCCATGAATTATGCCTATGTGATGACCATGTTTCTGATTTTTAATATGCCTATGTGATGAATATGTTTATGATTTTAATATGTCATGAATTATGCCTATGTGATGAATATGTTTATGATTTAATATGCCATGAAATATGCCTATGTGATGGACAAGTTGATGATTTTAATATGCCATGAAATATGCTTATGTGATGAACATGATTATGCTTTAAGACCCCTTTAGGGTATTCTTAAGTTATGAATGCATATATGCTATGACATGTCTAAAAAGATGCTTCCCCTTTTTATGTTGGGATTAAGAGCTCTCCTTATGATAAGATAAGACGGAGATGCTTCCCTTTTTAAGATGGGATTAAGAGCTCTCCTTATGATAAGATAAGATGGAGATGCTTCCCTTTTATGTTGGGGATTAAGAGCATTCTTTATGATATGACAAGAAAGAAAGGAATTAAGTATTTTACTTTGTAAGAGGTTAAGTACCCGAGCCGTTAGGTGGTCGTTAATCAAATCCAAAGGGACATAAGAAGACGTAAGAGGTCTTGCCCTGGTAAGACGTAAGAGGTCTTGCTCTAGTAGGTCTGGTGGCTCGCTACTGACCTATTAGAGCAGCGCATTATGTGGTACTTAACACAGGGCCCCCATTCAAGTTATGATTATGTTGAAGTACCTATATGTATATGTTTTGAAAAGAAAGGACTTGTATGAAATTAAGAATGCTTATGATTATGTCCTTGATGCATGTTTAGGATTTATGAAATTATGAATGCTTATGTTCATGTTTAAGAATACTTATGATTATGTCTTTTATGCATGTTTAGGATTTATGAAATTATGAATGCTTATGTTCAAGTTTAAGAATTCTTATGATTATGTCCTTTATACATGTTTAGGATTGGTGATGTCATTAATGCTTATGTTTAATTTATGCCATGCTTAGATTTAATTATGTTTAGCATGCTTATGTAAATCTCATGCCATGCTTATGTTTTATTACGTGGGTATGTTGATGATTAGTGTTGTTATGAAATACTTATGCTATTTATGCTAGTATGCTCATGTCTTCTAATTGTTTGATGAAGTTGTGGCTTTTGTGAGTAGGCAAGAATCTTACTAAGCTATACGCTTATAGTTTATGTTGTCCATATACTGCAGATACAAAAAACATGAACTAGAGGAAGTAGCAGGAGGGGCCAAGTGTGTGTGATAGTGGCATGGTGGAAAAAGACCCTATTACTATCTGCTTATATTTATATGCTCAATGAATAACTTAAGACATTGCTTCCGCTTATAAGACTTGTGATTTATTAGTACCATGTTGGATGTTGCTTAGTTATGATATTGTTCAATTACTTAAGAAAGTTTGATATGTTAGAACTCATGAATGAATCTTTATGTTATGCATGTTATAAAATGAGATAAGATATGTTAACATGCTAATTATGAATATGATATAGGATGCATGTATAAAAGAAGGTTTAAGCCATGATAACATGTTTAAGTATGTAAATGGTGAAATGATCCATATATGTTATGTTATAAAAAAAAAAAAAGTAGCGCCGCCCTGAGAGCAGATAAGGGCGGGCGTTACAGGTTGGTATCAGAGCGGGGTTCACCTTTCCACTATCACACATCAAGCCTCCATCCTGCTATTTCCAAGTAAGTAACTTTATGCATACTTAAGTTTCTTTTATAATAAAGAATGTCTTCTATTTAGATAGAAATAATACCTCATCATGTTTTAGTAGAATGGAACCCTACTTGTGACTTAGATAGTAATGATACCTTACCAAGCTTTATATGATGGAAACATGTTTCTAACCTAGAAATGCAACTAGGAAGGATACCTTACCTTGTTTATGTTAAGGAATGTTTAGATGCATGTATATTAGTAGAAATTATAATAATACCTTAATTATTTATTTATCACTTAGATAACATGAATGGGAGACGTAGTAATAGAGGGAATGAATCGGCACCCCCATCCGATTTGGTGCATGTGGTTCTGAGAACTCTGTCGGTCAGAACAACAGCTGGTTATCAATGCTCTCATGAACCAACAAGGGAACCCTAGCACCACACCAGAGATGCAGAATGTGACGCCAAACACGACCACTATGGTGCAAGTACCACTAGTCAATTCTGCCACCGGGGTCTGGCCCGAAACTTATCTGATTCAGTGGAAGAGGCTGAAACCAGAAAATTTATCAGGTGCCTGCGAACCATGGGATGCCCAAGCCTGGTTCAAAACAGTTGAGAGCATCGTGGAGCTGCTGGATTGGCCCGAGCACGAAAAGATAAAATGTGCCTCTTACATCTTTCGGAGATGCAAGGATGTGGTGGGGAGAGTCAAAGCAAAGAGACAAATAAATCAAATGAGGTGGGCCGGACTTTGAATCTGAGTTCTTGAGGAGTTCTTTGAGGCGGATCACAAATAAGCACTCGATGAGTTCCTCGAGTTCGAGGAAAGCGATCTATCAGTCAGTGAAGCTATGAAAAGGTTCAACCGACTGACACGTCTCTGCCCCGAATTAGTCAGTACAGAAAGCGAAAGGACCAGACTCATGCTGAAAATGTTACGATCGGAGATAGCTCTGAATGTGGCCGGCGGAGTCAATCGACCCCAGACCACCGAAGAGCATTGATGGCGCCACGATCAGAGCACTACGAACAACATCGGTCGTGAGAGAATAAGGCCAGGAGATCGAAATCTCCGAATACTAGTGGAAGAGGGACCGTAGTGGCAAGAAAAGCAGTGGAATGGCCCAGGGGCCCGAAACAAATATCTATCTGTCCTACATGTGGGAAGAAGCATCAGGGAATGTCGTCGAGCACGAGGAAGTGTTACAAGCTGGTGGAGGGCACATAGCACAATATCCTACCCGAGTTCGAGCATCTCCTCCTCGATATGTCCGATGTCAGGAGCTCCTCCACGGCTTCACGGATGAGCTACGATAGAGGGTCCTCAGGTAAGCCAAGGGAGACTGGAAGCCCCACCCGTTGGGACAAATGCCAGGGTGTTCTCCCTCACCAGAGAGGACGTAGCGAGTGCCTCGACGGTTGTCATAGGTCAGATATTTATTTTCAGTCAGTATGCTACTGTATTGTTTGACACTTGGGCAACCCATTCGTTCATCTCTACGCCTTTCACAAGAAAGATAGATAGGCATCCCCAAGTTTTGAACTATAAATTCTTAACAACATTACCTTCGGGAGAAGTGATGCCATCCACCCATATTCTGCGTGCCGCACCAATTAGACTCGCAGACAAGGAGCTCTATTGTGACATGATAGTTCTGGATATGCGGGACTATGATGTTATATTGGGCATGGATTTCCTGCACAAGTACGACGCTTCAATTGAGTGCCATAAACGGAAGGTGATCTTGACCGAGCGAAGGTCTCATTTGAGTTTATCGAGGAGCCAAAGAAAGGAACAAGGAAATTCTTATCAGCGCTGAAAGCCCGAAAAATGTTAGAAAATGGATGCACCGGATTTCTAGCACACGTGGTTGATATCGTATCAACAAGGAACCAGAAGCTAGAAGATGTCAGAGTGGTATGCGACCATCCGGAGGTATTCTCTGATGACCTACCTGGATTACCACCTGATAGAGAAATTGAGTTCGAGATCGAATTGATTCTCGAAACTAACCCGATCTCCAAGGCACCTTCTAGTATGGCGTGGTGAGTTGAAAGAACTTCAGAAACAGCTACAAGAGTTACTTGACCAGGGATGTATCCGCCCTAGTCACTCACCATGGGGAGCTCCTGTGTTGTTCATAAAGAAAAAAGATGGGTCTATGCGAATGTGTATAGACTACCGGGCACTGAACAACGTGACCATCAAGAATAGGTACCCCCTTCCCAGGATCGACGACCTATTCGACCAACTGAAGGGAGCTACTATCTTTTCAAAGATTGATCTCAGGTCTGGCTATCATCAAGTAAAAGTAAAGCCAGGCGATATTCTGAAGATGGCCTTCCGGACAAGATACGGACATTATGAGTTCGTAGTTATGCCCTTCGGAGTAACCAATGCTCCTGCGATGTTCATGGACCTGATAAATCGAGTATTCTTGGCCTTCCTCGACAAATTTGTAATCGTCTTCATCGACGATATTCTTATCTACTCGAGAGACCGAGAAGAGCATGCTGGACATCTGAAGACAGTACTACAGATTCTGTAGAAAGAACAACTATATGCGAAGTTCTCCAAATGTGAGTTCTGGCTTGATCAAGTGTCCTTCTTGGGTCATGTCATCTCTAAAGAAGGAATCATGGTAGACCCAATAAAGGTTGAAGCTGTGAGGAACTGGAATAGGCCAAGGAATGCGAGTGAAATCAGGAGTTTTCTGCAGCAGCTATTAAAAGTTTGTAGAGGACTTCTCTAGAATTGCAGCCCTATGTGACTCACTAGAAAGGACAAGCAATACAAATGGACTGAGGACTGTGAGAGGAGTTTTACGGAACTGAAGAGGAGACTGACCAGCACTCCCATTTTGACTCTCCCTGAAGATAATGAAAGCTTCGATATGTATAGTGACGCTTCTAAACTGGGGTTCGGAGCTGTACTTATGCAAAATGGCAAGGTTATTGCTTACGCCTCTAGACAGCTCAAGGAGCACGAAATAAATTATCCTACCCATGACTTAGAATCGGCCGTGGTATTCGCTCAAAATATGGAGACACTACTTATACGGAGCTCGCAGATTTATACAGGACACCACCGTAGTCCGAGATATTTCTTCACTCAGAAAGACCTAAACATGAGACAACGCATATGGCTCGAGCTAGTCAAAGATTATGATTGTGAGATATTCTATCATCCAGGGAAGGCCAACAAGGTGGCAGATGCACTTAGCAGAAAGTCCTATGCCGCTTTGATGTCCTTATCGATGCTATCTCAGCCCCTGAAAAGGGAAATAATGAATTACGAAATAGAGATTATTTCTGGACAACTTTCCACCATGACGATAGCGCCGATGTTGTTCAACGATATATTGGGAAAGCAAGATGGTGATTCAGACATCCAGAAGATCAAACAGGAAGTCCGGGAAGGAAGGGATAATGGATACAATGGATTATTATACCTCCGGATCGACTATGTATTCCGGATGATCCGAATTACGAAGAAGATACTCGAGGAATCCCATGGAACACCTTATACCATGCATCCCGGATCTACAAAATGTATCGACTTAAAGAGATAAATTTTGGTGGTCAGGCATGAAAAGGGATGTGGCTCGATCGTCGGCCTGTCGACTGCGGAGAGGTTAAGGTAGAACACGAAGCACGGAGGAGTATTGCGGGTCTGATTCCAGAGTGGAAATGGGAAGAAATTTCTATGTATTTTATCTCGGTATTACCCAAACCAACAAATGGTTATGATGCTATATGGGTAATCATAGACCGGTTGACAAAGTCTGCCCATTTCCTGGCAATTAAGATGACCTATCTGGTTGAGCAACTAGCTCAATTATATGCCAAGGAAATTATCAGATTACATGGAGTGCCTAAGGCTATTATTTCTGATCGTGATGGCCGTTTTACCTCTCATTTCTGGGAATGTGTTCAGAAGGCTCTTGGCACTAAGTTGAGATTCAGCACTGCGTTTCATCCTCATGCTCGGCGGTGATGTAAAGAGTGAACTAGGTGCTGGAAGATATGTTGCGGGCTTGTGCCTTAGACTTTAAGGGGAGTTGGTGTCGATATTTGTGCTTGGCAGAGTTTGCTTACAACAACAGTTACCAGGCCACTATTGGAATGGCACCATATGAAGCTCTATACGGGAGAAGATGCAGGTCTCCTATCTGCTGGTACAAGGGTGGTGAAAGGAGGTAAATGGGTCTTCAGGCCGATATTATTGACGATACCACCCGAGCGATACAGACTATCTATCAGAGGATAGAGACTGCTCAGAGCCGACAAAGGAGTTATGCGGATAAGAGACGCCGACCACTGGAATTCGAAGTTGGGGATTTTGTGTTCCTCAAGGTCGCCCCTATGAAAGGAGTAATGAGATTTGGAAGAAAGGGAAAGCTGAGTCCGCATTATGTAGGACCGTATCAGATCCTGAAAAGAATCAGCAAGGTGGCCTATGAGCTGGAGCTACCTCAGGAGATGTAGACAATCCACAATGTCTTTCATGTAACAATGCTCAAGAGATGCGTTCCCAATGCAGACCAGGTGATCGAACCCATGGCAGTACAAATTCAAGGGGACCTAAGTTATGAAAGGCGACCTGTTCAGATAACAGATCGAGAGGTCAAGAAGCTAAGGAGCAAAGAGGTACCCTTAGTGAAGGTCCTATGGCGAAGTCAAGGGTTCGAAGAGTTCACGTGGGAACGAGAAGACGAGATGCGACAAAAGTATCCGGAACTGTTTTAAGTTCAGGACAAACTTTTCATAAGGTATGGGGGATTGTAACACCCCAAAATTTTTCTCCAAAATTTTTGGTATAGAATTTAATTTTTTGTCTAGTAGATTATATATGGGATCCTGGAAAATGATGATAAAAGAACAAAAAAAGTGGAGAGGTGGGGCTTGAACCTTAAACCTCTTGGTGAGAGTTAACTCTTACCATGCATGTGATGACCAAGTGCTCAGCAGTAGTTTACTGTTGGAGAAAGAGGAGAAATTGTAGATGAGTGTGAGGAGGGTAAAATGAAGAGGCATGAAAAGATAAGAGGCACTTCTCTTCCTCCCTTTATAAATAGGAGTGGAAGTTCCATTTGGCCACTTCTTCCTCCCTCTTCTCTTCTTCTTCCTCACCGAAACTCACCTTCTCCCTTTCCATTTTCCGAAATTCATCCAAGCAAGAAGAAGGCTAGGGTTGGCTTCCATTAGGTCATCTTCAAACTAAAAGCCAAGCGAAGGAAGTAAGATTCCCTCACCTACAGTATATTTGTTCTTGTAGGACATGATACATGAAAGAAATATGATGCTAGATACCTTATAAGTTTCGGCCAACCAAGGTTTTGGGCTAGGGTTGCATGAAAATGCTTCTAAGGAAATTTTTTATAGGTTGTATGCTTAATGTAGCTTTGTGCCCCTACATGTTTCGGCCAACCAAGGTTTTGGGGCTAGGGATGCATGAAAATGCTTCTAAGGATATTTTTATAGGTTGTATGCTTCATATAGGAATTTTTAGGTGCCAAAAACCCAAGCTTTGTGCCCCTACAAGTTTCGGCCAACATTGGTTTTAGGGCTAGGGTTTCATGAAAACACCCCTTATGAAGTTATGTTATGTTGTATGCCTTCATGTATGAATTTATGTAACAAAAAAATGAAATTTTGGTACCCTACAAGTTTCGGCCAACATTGGTTTTAGGGCTAGGGTTTCATGAAAACACCCCTTATGACGTTATGTTATGTTGTATGCCTTCATGTATGAATTTATGTAACAAAAAAATGAAGTTTTGGTACCCTACAAGTTTCGGGCATCATTGATTTTAGGGCTAGGGTTTCATGAAAACACCCCTTATGAAGTTATGTTATGTTGTATGCCTTCATGTATGAATTTATGTAACAAAAAAATGAAATTTTGGTACCCTACAAGTTTCGGCCAACATTGGTTTTAGGGCTAGGGTTTCATGAAAACACCCCTTATGAAGTTATGTTATGTTGTATGCCTTCATGTATGAATTTATGTAACCAAAAATAAAATTTTGGTACCCTCCAAGTTTCGGCCAACAATGGTTTTAGGGCTAGGGTTGCATGAAAACACCCCTTAGGAAATTAGGATATGTTGAATGCCTATACGATGAACGTGTTTATGATTTTCATATGTCATGAAATATGCCTATGTGAAGAACGTGTTTATGATTTTAATATGCCATGAATTATGCCTATGTGATGACCATGTTTCTGATTTTAATATGCCTATGTGATGAACATGTCTATGATTTTCATATGTCATGAAATATGCCTATGTGATGAACATGTTTATGATTTTAATATGCCATGAATTATGCCTATGTGATGACCATGTTTCTGATTTTTAATATGCCTATGTGATGAACATGTCTATGATTTTAATATGTCATGAATTATGCCTATGTGATGAATATGTTTATGATTTAATATGCCATGAAATATGCCTATGTGATGGACAAGTTGATGATTTTAATATGCCATGAAATATGCTTATGTGATGAACATGATTATGCTTTAAGACCCGTTTAGGCTATTCTTAAGTTATGAATGCATATATGCTATGACATGTCTAAAAAGATGCTTCCCCTTTTTATGTTGGCATTAAGAGCTCTCCTTATGATAAGATAAGACGGAGATGCTTCCCTTTTTAAGTAGGGATTAAGAGCTCTCCTTATGATAAGATAAGACGGAGATGCTTCCCTTTTTATGTTGGGGATTAAGAGCATTCTTTATGATATGACAAGAAAGAAAGGAATTAAGTATTTTACTTTGTAAGAGGTTAAGTACCCGACCCATTAGGTTGTCGTTAATCAAATCCAAAGGGGCATAAGAAGACGTAAGAGGTCTTGCCCTGGTAAGACGTAAGAGGTCTTGCTCTAGTAGGTCTGGTGGCTCGCTACCCCAGCCTATTAGGGAACGCGCATTATGTGGTACTTAACCTGGGGCCCCCCATTCAAGTTATGATTATGTTGAAGTACCTATATGTATATGTTTTGAAAAGAAAGGACTTGTATGAAATTAAGAATGCTTATGATTATGTCCTTGATGCATGTTTAGGATTTATGAAATTATGAATGCTTATGTTCAAGTTTAAGAATGCTTATGATTATGTCCTTTATGCATGTTTAGGATTTATGAAATTATGAATGCTTATGTTCAAGTTTAAGAATGCTTATGATTATGTCCTTTATGCATGTTTAGGATTGATGATATCATGAATGCTTATGTTTAATTTATGTCATGCTTAGATTTAATTATGTTTAGCATGCTTATGTAAATCTCATGCCATGCTTATGTTTTATTACGTGGGTATGTTGATGATTAGTGTTGTTATGAAATACTTATGCTATTTATGCTAGTATGCTCATGTCTTCTAATTGTTTGATGAAGTTGTGGCTTTTGTGAGTAGGGAAGAATCTTACTAAGCTATATGCTTATAGTTTATGTTGTCCATATACTGTAGATATAGGAAACATGAACTAGAGGAAGTAGCAGGAGGGGCCAAGTGTGTGTGATAGTGGCATGGTGGAAAAAGACCCTATTACTATCTGCTTATATTTATATGCTCAATGAATAACTTAAGACATTGCTTCTGCTTATAAGACTTGTGATTTATTAGTACCATGTTGGATGTTGCTTAGTTAAGATACTGTTCAATTACTTAAGAAAGTTTGATATGTTAGAACTCATGAATGAATCTTTATGTTATGCATGTTATAAAATGAGATAAGATATGTTAACATGCTAATTATGAATATGATATGGGATGCATGTATAAAAGAAGGTTTAAGCCATGATAACATGTTTAAGTATGTAAATGGTGAAATGATCCATATATGTTATGTTATAAAAAAAAAAACTAGCGCCGCCCTGAGAGCAGATAAGGGCGGGCGTTACAGAGTTATTGTAGCGGAAATAAAATAATGAACAAGTGGATTTTACTTGGTTCGCAATCCGAGCCGAATTGCTACTCCAAGGCCCGTAACCCCTCTCTAGCGTTACTCATCGGGCAATCACAAAGATCCCTCCGACTCGAGAACTCTCGATCTCAGAGAGGTATTTCACATACAAATATTTGAGTGAAAGGTAACACACTACCTTTCCTCGTAAATGAAAGTAAAACATGTGAAATAAAAAAGTAAAACTACAAGTATACTACACACGAAGATGAAGTATGTAGCTCGTAGTGTCAAGGTGTTGTGATGAAGCTCTTGTGGACAACAATTCTTGGCAAAGAACACAATGAACAGGAGTAAAAGTAATTGCAAAGTTCTATTCAGAGTTGGCTCTCCATTTATTTTATAAACCTTCTCCTGGTGCTTCAACCACCTTCTAATCGCCTCCATATCAGCCCATCGATTTGGAACTTTAGCCTTCCTAGGCGCTTGGACCCGGTCCAAGTGACTCTAGGTCTGTCTGATCCTTTTTGCTACTGTTTCAGAATTTTTCTATCCCAGTTGTCTGGACCTAGTCTAGTCCACTGGAATACCCGCCATCTCGGTCACACAATCTCTAGTCGAATGACAGCTCGCCTTGCCAACTCAACATTCCATTGCCTAGACCTAGTGTCGGAATATTTAAAGAACACCAACTTTGCTACCCTCATAAGTTGAGGATGAATGACAAATTCTCCATGGTTTCCCTTCTTCTTTCCCTACTATCTCAGCCACGAAGTTAACTAACACTTGGGATTTGATCATCGTTCATGGGCAGTACTTGATATTATACTCACTAAGTTTGGTAGTCCATTTAAGAAGTTGTCTAAACACTTTGAGATAAGTGAGTATTAGACCCAATCACTTTCGTTAAGATAGTAATAGGGTGAGACAAGAAATATGGTCGTAATCATCGAGCTATAATAACCAAGGCCACAGTTAGCTTTTCTAAATTGGTATGCCTATCCTTTGGGCGATTGAGAAAATGATTAATGTTGTAGATAATCTTCTGTACTGCTCCCTTTTGGTTGATCAAGATGGAGATGATAGCCCCTCCAAGGTTTCCAAATACACTCATAATTTTTATCTTGATTCAGTTTGAGGAAGATTGAGAGATTAGCAAAATGTTGCTTGAGCTCAGTGAAGACCAGGTCACAATGTTCATTCCAACTAAAGTGACTCTTATTATGTAAACTTTTGAAGAAGGGCAGGCTCTAATTTGTGAATCTAGAAATGAATCTAGATAGAGCTATGATCCAACCTGCTAGCCTATACACTACTTGAGAATTACTCGATGCTTTCATATCACAAAGAACCTCCACTTTATCGAGGTTGGCCCCAATACCCCATTTTGTCACTATATATCCTAGGAAATTTCCCCTATGCACACTAAAATTATATTTATCGAGATTCAATTTAAGTTTATACATTTGAATGGTGGTGAATAATCTAAGTCCCTAATGAGGTTGATAGTACTTTCACATTTCATCCTACTTGTTGACTAAACACTCAAACAATGAGTCATTGATAAGTTGTCCTAGTATTCTTTAGTTTGAATAGCATGACTCTGTAACAAAATGTCCCATCAGATCTGATCAAGCTATCTTTATCTTGATTGGCCTTAGCTAATGGTATCTGGTAGTATTCCTAGTAGGCATCTAGCATATATAAAACCTAATGCCAAATAATCAAGTTGACAAATTAACCTATCCTCGAGAGTGGATAACAATCCTTGGAGCATATCTTATTGAGATCTCGAAAGTCCACATGCATTCGTCACTTTCCTAATTCTTTAAGAACTAAGACCACATTGGATAGCCATGTTAGAAATTGTACTTCTCAAATGTGTCCTACCCCTAGGAGTTTGTCTACCTTTTCTTGTACTACTTGATCCTTCTCAAGGCCAAAGTGCCTACTCTTCTATTCCATAGAATGAGTGATGGGAAACATGTTGTGAAGGTGTTCCATAATCTGAAGATAGTTTCATGAGCTCTTCTACTGATCAAGAAAAGGCATCTCGATTTTTGGCTAAGCAGTCTACAAAGTTCTTTAAGTAAAGTGGCAAGTAGGTTGCAATTTGAGAGACCTGATTGGGTCATCCAAGACTTATGACTACAAATTCACATGTATCATTGATAGTAAAGTGAGGGATGACATCCAAGAGCAATTGTACCTCACAATCTTGCCTCCTATTGGATCTTTACTAGTCCACGAATGGACAAACCCACATTAAGTTAGCTCACACCAACTCCATGTAATATTTATGCAAGACAAGCTATTCTCGTTGTACTTTTCCTACCCAAGAATTGATCAAAAACTTGATCTTCTGATAGCATAGTAATGTCATGGCTTGTAAGACGCTCAATGAAGGTTGATCGAGTATGACATTATATGAGAAGGGAGCATCTATGACAATGAAAGTGAGTGTATGTGTGCCATAGAGGTTTACTACCCAAGGAGAGGGGAATGGTTATCTCTCTAGGGGTTGAACTTCATTACTAGCAAAGATGAATGGAGATGTGGATACCGGTCGTAGTTCTTCCAAGTCTAGTTGTATGTAATGATATGTGTTGTTGAAGATGTTAACTGAACTCCTCGAATCAACAAATATTTGGATGACCTCGTAATTCATGATGATGGCTCAGATCATCAAGGCATCACCATTGTAAAGGAATTGGTGACCGTGCTAGAGGAGGGTGAATAGCAATTTTCATGATTTCTTCACTCGATCACGTGCTCGTCTACAACAATGTTAGTGCACAGTGAAATATACAAATAAAATGCACAAACAAAAATAAAAGACAAGCACAACCCAAGCAATACACAAGATTTACATGGTTTGGAACTAGGGTTCCTACTCCATGGGCCGAGCTCTAGTTGAGCTCTAGTGATGCACACCACCACTATCAAACTCCTCCTCCTTTTCGGTATGACATTAGAGGTGGAGAAACCTCTTACAAGGTCTTACAACAATAAGAAGCAATAAAAATACAAGAAAATGAAAGAAATGAAATTACAACACTTTACAAGTGAATATTTGAATGCTTGATCTTTTGGTTGCTTTGAATGGCTTTGAAGGTATGAAAAGCAGCAACTATTCCCCTTCAAATCCCCTAAGAACTGGCAACGTCAACTCCTCTTGTTGAGCTCCCTTTAAAGCACACACGAACTAAATTTTCACCTGGCAATCGACTACCAAAAGGCCTCAATTGACTTCCCATAGTGTCGTTGTCTCACAATGGACTTAATCCATGCTGGACTCGCCAACGGATACCTCAACAGTCAACTACCCTTACCAAAAGTCGACTACTGCATCACCAATCGACTACTAGAGCTTCTGTGCTCTAGCCATTAATGATCAGTCAACTTCCATCCATGGAAGTTGACTGCTCATGGTCAGTCGACTACCCATACATGGAAGTCGACTACCACAACCTCAGCCGAGCAATCGAGTCTCAGTCGACTACACGACCAATCATTGCTCCAAGTTAACTAGGCTTCCGAGTGTAAAACACTTGGCCAGTTGACTAGTCCATAACCCCAATCGACTAATAAACCTTAAACATGAGGTTTAACTCAAGTATGATCCCCTCATACTTTATACTCACCCATAGCCTAGACCTAAGTCTTCTAACCACCTCCATCAGCCTCACATCTCTCAGATCCCTCGAGTCCGTGATGCACGTGAACGTGACCTCAAATCTTGCAACAGAGACCGTCGAGGACTTGAAGTGTGTGCTTGCGCTCAATGCCCGCAAGTGCATGGATGTCGTCAAGTAATAAAAAGATTATCGATCCCACATGGACTGAAATTCGAGTACCGATTTATTCAGTGGATGTTATTGTTTGGGACTAGACTCTAAGGGTTGCAATTAAGAGGGTTGTCAGTGATCTTAACTCTAATACGATGTCACACGGAGGAAAAAAAAGGTCACTATGGGTCTTTAGATGGATTCTAAGATTTCAATTTCATTTGTGTGTCGCGGAACACGTTGTCAATTGGGTTTGCTTAGGTTTCTAGTTATGGTTTTATGGAAAGGACATCATACACTCCCCCGATGAGCCTTCGCGTCTATCAGGAGCTACCTCTACCATACCAGGTCAACCCCTGGCTTTAGGACGGGATAGTCGGTACAAGGATGCCGAATCAATCCCTATGACGAGTCAAAAACGAGGCACGTTTCCTACTCTATCGCATCCTTCTACCCACAATTATCGACAATGAGGCCAACCCTTAGTTTCCTCTTTAATTCCCCTAAATCTTTGATACGAGGGTTGTCACCCCTCATATCGACTAGGCACAGTGACTAGAAAACCAAAACGATAACTATAGATCTAAACCAAAACACCAATTGCAAATATAAATTCAAGAACGAAAAGATATTTGAATTAACATGTTCCGACTCAACACAAACTACTCCCTAATCCTAGAATCAGAGAGTCTACTCCATAGATACAAGAGAAGAAACACAAGGCATGATCATATCTGTATAAACAATAGAATTTACGCAAAGAATAGGATTTACAATGCAATGTAGGTCTTCTCCTCAGTGTTGAAGTGCATAATCTTGACCTTCGGCGGCATTCTTCCTCCCCGTTGCGAGTTCCTGAAGCTTTTCAGGACTTTGGAGTGTCATCCCAGCCATCGTGCCTCCCTTTAGGGTTTGGGCTGAGGTTTCCTTATATAGATATCATGTCGGATCGCTGTGAAATCTGAAAAAAATCCTAGTCACATCAATTTGCTGGGCCACCACACGGCCGTGTGAAAACACACGACCTGGCCATGTGTCAGGATGTGGTGGCCATTTTCTCCCTCTAAACATGCCCGTGTGTGGGCACATGCCCTGGTCGTGTTCCCTTCTACGTCCAGCTACCAAATGTCTTCTTTTGCTCCGAAATTGCACCGTTTTCCCTATAAAATGTTATCCTGCATACAAAAGTAAACAGACCAGATCTCCGAACTAAAAAATAGGAAATGCATGCAACATAATGTAAAATATGCATGAAACCAACATAAAATGCTATGAGATGTAAGCGAAAACTACTCCTAAAACCCTATATGTTTTGCTCATATCAATTCTCCTAGACTTAAATCTTTGTTTATCCTCAAGCAAATATCAGTGCCATGAAATTTTAAAAGGTATTGTTCCATGCTTAGCATGTTAACTAGATTTATCAAGTGGTATTTGCAATCAAAGCAAAATAGATATGTTCTAGAAATTCACTAAGTTAGCTCCTCGTGCTTGTGCTAAGCGAATCTTCTTAGGGGATACTCGTTCCATGGTGAGTTAAGTCATCATCCTATAGCTTTCCTAAGGTCTCTGGCTCTTAAGCACTTACCTGCCCAAAGCGAGGGTCGTTCCCTAGATCTAGCACAAAGTCTCAAAGGCGTGCTCGGTATTGAGAGAAATTGGTAGGTGTTTTCCCAGTAACCTAACTCGGTCTCAAAGGGACACCTAACCATTTCCACCCACGATAACTATTTTTTTTATCCCTCATAATCTCTTTTTCTTCTTTCTTTTCTTTTTCATTTCTTTTCTCTCTCTCTCTCTCTCTTTCTCTCTCTCTCTTTTTTTCTTTTCTTTTCTCTCTTTTATTTCTTGGCTCATTGGGATTTTGATTTTTCCGAATGGGCTTACACAATCCGAGCATCTCTAGTAACTAAAATGTTAAACTTAGGGTCACCTATGGATTCCAAAGTACTAGACTACTGAGATGATTCATAACTAGGTATGTATTAGATTGTCCCTTTTAGAATATTCGACATGTGTAGGTGTAAAAAATAAAAGCTAACTAGTGTAAGTATAGAACATTTATTAGAGAAAATAAAATAAAATACCATGAGATAAATAAAGTTAAGCTACCTATGGGAACAACTCATGAAAGTAACTTTAAAAATACTACTGAGGCAGCTTATAGGTAGCAAACACTAAGTGCCGAAAGAAACTAAACAACTAATGCATGAATAAATGAATGCTAACTAAAATGCAAACATTAGGAAAGAAATCACTGCTAGAAACAAAACAAAACTTGAGGTCCCCCCCAGACTTATGTGAAGCATACCTCTAGTATGGTGGACAAGGTGGAAAGTCTGGTAGCCTTGACATCTCGGGTTATTGGGAGAATCTGCTGTTGAGCCGCTGATGCCACATGTACATGTGGTCAATCTGAGAGTTGATAGATGCGGCGACTACTCGGTGCTCCTCCTCCCTAGCCCACTGTGCCTGCTAGGCTCGCATATGTTGCCACATCTCCTGGTGGTAGGCAGCCTCTGCCTAGCAACGGGTAGCCTCCTTTTGAAAGTGGATGCGAGTCTCATCGTAGAACTCCTCAATGCACTGGAAGTGCTCTGGAAGCCCTGAAACTCCACCTGCGTGTAGACGCTCTACTCCTCCCATCGCTGCCTATGTGTCTACTACTCGACATATATGTCATTGAGGCGCGATCGAAACTCTAAAAAATCATAGGCATATGTACCTGCATCCTGCTCAAAAGTAGAAAAAGGTGGTGGTGCAGGTGCAAGCTCATATCGACGTGGACTAGGTGAGCTTCTATGCATGTGTGGACTGGAGGGAGAGCGATGTAAAGGGGGAGAGAAGGGTGCCGATGTGGATGGTCCCTCATATAGAAGGGACTCCACTATCAGGTCTAAGCGCCAATTGGCGCGTGTGGTGATGGTGGTACGATCGAGGTCGGGGAGCCTAAGGGTCATCAGGTTTTTCCTTACAAAGCATAAAGAGTGTCCCTTTCTTGCAATCATCTTCATGGCCATACACACTCCCAGGTCGATCCTAGGGCTCCCCTCTATGCTATCTAGTGTAGTGTAGTCGTACCTCATCCTATGGCAAATGTGGGTAAGTAAGCCCCCCACATTAATCTCTCCTCTCACTGCTTTTCCCATTTTCACTAAGTGACTAATGAAATGGGGCCCTACATCGATGCTACTCCTTTCTTGTAGCATGTCCCATAGGCAAAGCAGCTCGCTAGCTCTCACTACACTGTCACTCTCCCCACGACCAAAAATAGTGTTTGCCATGATTCGGTGGAGGTATCGAAAAATGGGATTTTGGAGGCATGATGCTTTGGCCCTAGAAGGGTTGTAAGCATGTTCTCCTGTCAATTCAATCCAAAAGATTCGAGAGTTGAACCCTATAGGAGTTCTTCTCTCTCCCCGACTCGGCAAGCCAAAGCATGAATTCCATTGGTGTAGTGTCCATTCGTGCTCAATGTTAAATATCATAAAGGTAATCCTACCCTCTTCGCTCTCTCTACCCGTTAAAACTTCAGCTTTAAAAGAACTCAAAAATTCTAGAACTATCCTAGGGTAGATTGGGTGTCTTATCCCCATTATTTCTCCCCACCCTATTTTTGCAAATAGGACTTGAATGTCACCTAACAACCCTAAGGATTCTAGTAAATCTTCATCAAAATACCTAATTGTAGTGATTTTATGAGTAGAAAGCATGTTATATTTATCCCTATGCTCATTGTTGAGAAAAGAAGGGTTGGTAAGGCGTTACCTTCCTCCAAAGCTTGAGGGGCATTGGTTCTCCTTGCTCGTCACTCCGAAGCACCGGATCGAGATATCACTTGCTTGGTCCTCCTCGTCCTTGCTTCTTTTGGCTTTTTTGAAGGTTGGAAAAGCTTCTAGGTGGTGGGGATGAAGGATTCACATGGCTAGGGCAAAAAAAAATCGAAACACATGGCGCGTTTGCGGCAAAAATGCATGGCGTTCCCTTTTTAAACTTGCGCGACACGACCGTGTGAAAACACACGGCCAGACTATGTGTGCCTCGGGTTGGTCAGGCACGACCGTGGGAAAACACATGACCCGACCGTGTGTCCACTTTTCTCTCCCCTTGTGCACAACGGTTCGAATTTTCTCAAATGCTTCACCGTGTAAGCTAAAAATTGGTTTTATTTTTACCAAGCAAGTTCTTTTTGGTCCTAATACTAAACAAAATGGAAATCAAAGTTTAAATTAACCAAATGAATGCAATACAATCAAAAGAAAAATCTAAAAACTAAACTTAGGTTGCCTCCCAAGAAGCGCTTTGTTTAAGGTGGTTTAGCTCGACCATACTCCATTATCAACTTGGCTCTGGAGGTTCTGTGAACCTCCATTCATCCGTCTCGGTGTCTACATCTGGTGGGCTCGACTTTAACCTGCTGAAAGTAAAGTCGTCTAGGTAGGGACTCTACACTCTGATAGGTTGAAAATGATGATCTCCCCATCTACCTCTAAGGAGATCTGGTGTGCCTTTACATCTATGCACGCTCCCGCAGTTGCCAGAAAGGGCCTCCCCAAGATGATGGGATTCTGAGGATCGAGTCCTGTGTCGAGTAGGATAAAATCCATATATATCACGAAGTTCTCGACAACCACAGGCACATGTGTTAGCATGCCGACGGGTTCCTTGACTGAGTCGTCCCCCATACGAATACCAAGGTTTGCTAGTTAGAGCCCATTCAGTCCCATCTTCAAGTAGTATGCATAGGGCATCACACTCACCGATGACCCTAAGTCGCACAATGCTTCATCAAAGCTTTCGCCATAAATCGAGCAGGGGATAACAAATTCACCAGGGTTCTCAAGCTAGGGTAGAATCTTGTCCTAAATTTTGGCTTGGTCAGGTAGTGTGGAAATCATGGTTGCACACCCCTTGGCAAATCTATTTCTTTGCACTCCTTTCTCACTGCACCCGTCTTCTTCCTTAAATTTACCTGGCTCAGGTAATGCTGGAGAGCTCTCCATAGGTTGTGACATGGTTTGGGCTATCTGGGCCAACTGTGTCTCCAACATCCTTGTGTGACTTGCAAGACCATCAACAGTGGCCTTCAAGTCTCTCAGTGACTCCTCTGTTTTTTGATGTTGGTGTCGGAACTCTTCATTGGCCTTCATTTGGGTAGAAATAAAGTCTTTCATCATCAATTATAACCTAGACTTCTATGATTGATGCTGCCCATTGTTCTGCTGCTGCCCATACCCTCCTGATGATTGGAAGTTCCCTGAGTTATTCTGATAGGAAAAGTTCAAGTGGTTCTTCCATCCGGGGTTGTAAGTACTGGAGTATAGGTTGTTGGGCCTTTGATTGTAGTCCCAAACCGCGTCGCAATGCTCAATCTGCTCTTCTAAGCCACCTTGCCCTTTATAGTAGTCCTCTCGATACGCTGCTACTCCTTCTCCAAAGTCAATTGCCACACATGCATATGCAGGATTTAAAGAGTCAAATTATTTGCTAAGCGCATCCATTCTCGCTGCTAGGTGATCCACGGAGTTGACAACATGTCGTCCCGCTACAGGAGCTGGGTGACCACATTCGGAAGCCCATTGATGGTGGTTCTGGGTCACCTCTTCTATTAACTCCTTAGCTTCCTCTATAGTTTTATTCATAAGTGCTTCTCCTGCGGCAAAATCGAGGGACATATTTGTGGCGTGCATAATCCCATTGTAGAAGATGTGGATCGCCAGCCACCTTTCCAATCCATGGTGGGGGCATTGGTAGAGTAGCCCCTTGTAGTGATCCCAGGCTTCAAATAAGGACTCCCCCTCCTTCTGACGGAAGCTTGTGATAAGATGGCGTATGTTAGCAGTTTTGCTTGGTGGGAAGTATTTGTTCAAGAACTGCTGCTCACACTGCTCCCATGTAGTAATTCTTCTCAAAGGCAAGGAGTGAAGCCATGCTTTAGCCTTATCCCGCAATGAGAATGGAAATAGGCTTAGGTGGATCATGTCCGCAGGGACTCCATTCATCTTCATTGTCGAGCAGATCTCCAAGAATGACTCCAGGTACCGCCACACGTCAATCTGCTGGGCCGCCACATGGTCGTGTGTTTCCACATGGCCAGGCTATGTATGGCCCTGGGGTGGCTGATCTCGTCCATAGGACACGACCGTGTATAGCCACATGCTTTGGTCGTGTCCCCTTCTGCGTCTATCTACAAAATGTCCTTCTTTTTCTCTGAAAGTGTGTGTGCCTTTTCCCACGAAATGCTATCCTGCACGCAAAAGTACAAAGAGCACATCTCCGAACCAGAAAATAGGAAATGCATGCAAAACAAAGTGACATATGCATGAATCTAACATAAAATGTAATGAGATGTGAGCGAAAACTACTCCTAAAACTCAATATGTTTTGCTCACATCACTTCCCCAAGACTTAAATCTTTGCTTGTCCTCAAGCAAACCTCAATACCATGAAATTTTAAAAGGATATTGTTCCATACGTAGCAT
The DNA here is from genome assembly GCA_025175895.1 of Wurfbainia villosa. Lineage (NCBI taxonomy): Eukaryota > Viridiplantae > Streptophyta > Magnoliopsida > Zingiberales > Zingiberaceae > Wurfbainia > Wurfbainia villosa. The sequence goes on from CM046006.1 coordinate 43,898,277, forward strand.
GTTAACTAAATTTATCAAGTGGTATTTGCAATCAAAGCAAAATAAATATATTCTAGAAATTCACTAAATTAGCTCCTTGTGCTCATGCTAAGCGAATCATTCTTAGGGGATACTCATTCCATGGTGAGTTAAGTCGTCATCCTATAGCTTTCCTAAGGTCTCCGACTCTTAGGCACTTACCTGCCCAAAGCGAGGGTCGTTTCCTAGATCTAGCACAAAGTCTCAAAGACATGCTCGGTATTGAGAGAAATTGATAGGTGTTTCCCCAGTAACCTAACTCGGTCTCAAAGGGGCACCTAGCCATTTTCACCCACAACAACTATTTTTTATCCCTCATAATCTCTCCCCTTTTTTTCTTTTCTTTTTTTTCATTTATTTTCTCTCCTTTATTTCTCTTTTCTTTTCCTTTCTCTCTTTTATTTTTCAGCTCACTAGGATTTTGATTTTTTCGAATGGGCTGACACAATCTGAGCATCTCCAGTAACAAAAATGTCAGTCTTAGGGTCACCTGTGGATTCCAAAGTACTAAACTACTGAGATGAATCATAACTAGGTATGTTCTAGACTCTCCCTTTCAGAATGTTCGACATGTGTAGGTGTAAAAATAGAAGCTAACCAGTGTAGGTCTAGAATATTCATTCATAGTCAATAAAATAAAAATACCACAAGGTAAACGAAGTTACACTACTCATGGAAACAACTCGCGAAGAAGACTTTTAACAAAAATACTACTGAGGCAGCTTTACAGTAACAAAAACTAAGTGCTAAAAGAAACTCAACAACCTATGCATGAACAAATGAATGCTAACAATAATGCAAATATCAGGAAAGAAACTACTGCTAGAAACAAAATAAAATTTGGGGGCCCCCCAGACTTAAATGAAAGTATACCTCTAGTATGGTGGACGAGGTGGAAAGTCTGGAAGCCTCGGCATCTCGGGATCCTGAGAGAACCTACTGCTGAGCCGCTGATGCCACATGTATATGTGGTCGATCTGAGAACTAGTGGATGCAGCGGTTGTTCGGTGCTCCTCCTCCCTAGCCCACTATGCCTGTTGGGCATGCATGTGCTACCGCATCTCCTGGCGGTAGGCGGCCTCATCCTGGCGACGAGCAGCCTCCTCCTGGAAGTAGATGTGGGCCTCGTCGTAGAACTCCTCGGCCCGCTGAAAGTTCTCCTGGAAGCCCTGGAACTCCACCTGCGTGTAGGCGCTCTGCTCCTCCCATCGCCGCCTCTGTGTCTGCTGCTCGGCATATATATCATCGAGGCGTGATCGAAACTCTGAGAAATCATAGGCCGACGTACCTGCATCCTGCTCAAAAGTAGAAAAAGGTGGTGGTGTAGGTGTAGGCTCATGTCGACATGGACTAGGTGGGCTCCTATGCATGTGTGGATTGGAGGGAGAGTGATGCAAAGGGGGAGAGATGGGTGCCGATGTGGATGGTCCCTCATATGGAGGGGACTCCACTATCAGGTCCAAGTGTCAGTTGGCATGTATGGTGATGGTGGTACGATCAGGGTCGGGGAGCCTAAGGGTTGTCAGGTTTTTCCTTACAAAGCATAAGGAGTGTCCCTCTCTTACAATCATCTTCATCACCATACACACTTCTAGGTCAATCCTATGACTCCCCTCTATACTCTCTAATGCAGTGTAATCATACCCTATCCTATGGCAAATGTGGGTAAGTAGGTCTGCCACATTAATCTCTCCTCTCGCTGCTTTTCCCATCTTCACTAAGTGTCTGATGAAGTGGACCCTATATCGATGCTACTCCTTTCTTGTAGCATGTCCCAGAGGCAAAGCAGCTCACTAAATCTTACTACACCATCACTCTCCCCACGATCAAATATAGTACTGGCCATGATGCGGTGGAGGTATCAAAAAATAGGGTTTTGGAGGCACGACGCTTTGGCCCTAGAAGGGTTGTAAGCGTGCTCCCCTATCAACTCGGTCCAAAATATCCGAGAGTTAAACCTAATAGGGGTTCTTCTCTCTCCTCCACTCGGTAAGCCAAAGCATGAATTTCATTGGTGAAGGGTCCATTCATGCTCAATGTTAAATATTCTAAATGTGATCCTACCCTCTTCGCTCTCTCCCATTAAAATTTCCGCTTCTAAGGAACTCAAAAATTCTAAAACTATCCTAGGGTAGGTTGGGTGTCTTATTCCCATTATCTCTTCCCACCCCATTTTTGCAAATAGGGCTTGAATGTTACCCAACAACCCTAAAGACTCTAGTAAATCTTCATCAAGATGCCTAGTTGTAGTAAGTTTGCGAGTAGAAAGCATGTTATATCTATCCCTATATTCATTGTTGCGAAAAAGAAGGGTTGGAATAGCGTTACCTTCCTCCGGAGCTTGTGGGGTGTCGATTCTCCTTGCTCGTCGCTCCGAAGCATTGGATCGAGATGCTACTTGCTTGGTCCTCCTCATCCTTGCTTCTTTTGGCTTCCTTGAAGGTTGGAAAAGCTTCTATGTGGTGGGGAAGAAGGATCCACACAGCTAGGGCAAGAAAAATTGAAGCACACGGTGCAAATGGGGCGAAAACACATGGCTTGCCATACTTAACTCTTACATGACACGGCCATGTAAAAACACACGGTCAGGTCGTGTGCGGCTCAGGTTGGTCGGGCACGACCATGGGAAAACACATAGTCCGGCCGTGTGTCCCCTTTTTTCTCCCCTTTTTGCACAACAGTCTGAATTTTCTCATACGCTTCGCCGTGTAAGTTAATATGGATTTTATTTTTACATAGCAAAGTTCTCTTCTGGTCCTAATGCTAACCAAAATGGAAATCAAAGTTCAAATTAACTAAATGCATGCAATACAATCAAAGGAAAACCTAAAAACTAAACTTGGGTTGCCTCCCAAGAAGCGCTTTGTTTAAGGTCGTTTAGCTCGACCACACTCCATTATCAACTTGTCTCTGGAGGTACAGTGAGCCTCCATTCATCTGTCTCGGAGTCGACATCTGGTGGCCTCGGCTTTAACCTGCTGAAAGTGAAGTCATCTAGGTAGGAAGCCCTACACTCTAATAGGCTGAAGAGGATGATCTCCCCATCTACCTCTAAGGATATCTGGTGTGCCTTAACATCTATGAACGCCCTCACAGTTGCCAGAAAAGGCCTTCCCAAAATGATGGGATTCTGGGGATTTGGTCTTGTGTCGAGTATGATGAAATTTGTATGGATCACGAAGTTCTCAACAACCATAGGCACGTGTGCTAGTAAGCCGACGGGTTCCTTGACTGAGTCATCCCCCATACGAATACTAAGATTCGCTGGTTGGAGCCCATTTAGTCCCATCTTCAGATAGTATGCATAGGGCATCACACTTACTAATGACCCCAAGTCACATAGTACTTCATCGAAGCTTTCCCCATATATAGAGCAGGGGATAACAAATTCACTGGGGTCCTCAAGCTGTAGTGGAATCTTATCTTCAATTTTAGCTTGGTCAGGTAGGGTGGAAATCATGGTTGCACACCCCTTGGCAAATCTATTTCTTTGCGCTATTCTCTCACTGCCCACTCCTTTAGCTTGACTTGGCTCAGGTACTGATGGAGAACTATCTATGGATTTCGACACGGTTTGGGCTATTTGGGCCACTTGTGTCTCCAACATCCTTGTGTGAATTGCAAGACCATCTACAGTAGCCTTCAAGTCTCTAATTGACTCTTCATATTTCTGATGTTGGCGACGAAATTCCTCATTGGCCTTTGTTTGAGTAGCAATAAAGTCTTCCATCATCAGTTCCAGTCTAGACTTCTGTTGTTGCTGCCAATTGCCTTGCTGCTGCCCATACCCTCCTGATGATTGGAAGTTCCCTTAGTTATTCCAATAGGAAAAATTTGGGTGGTTCCTCCATCCAGAGTAGTAAGTACCGAAGTATGGGTTGTTAGGCCTTAGATTTTAGTCCTCAATCGCATCGCAATGCTCAATCTACTCTTCTAAGCTGCTCTGCCCTCCACAGTTGTCCTCCCGATGCACTACTGCTCCTTCTCCAAAGTCAATGGCCGCACATGCAAATGTAGGATTCAAAGAGTCAAAACGTCTGCTAAGAATGTTCATCCTTGCTGCTAGGTGGTCCATGGAGTTGACAGTATATTGTCCCACTATAGGAGCTGGGTGGCCACGTTCAGAAGCCCATTGATGGTGGTTCTGGGCCACCTCTTTTATTAGCTCTTTCACTTCCACTATGGTCTTATTCATAAGTGCTCCTCCTGTAGCAGAATCAAGGGACATCTTCATTGTGTACGCGATCCTATTGTAGAAGATGTGGATCACCAGCCACCTTTCCAATCTGTGGTGGGGGCATTGGTAGAGTAGCCCCTTGTAGCGATCCCAAGCTTCGAATAAGGACTCCCCTTCCCTCTGACGGAAGCTTGTGATAAGGTGGCGCATGTGGGCAGTCTTGCTTGGTGGGAAGTATTTATTCAGGAACTGCTGCTCACATTGCTCTGACGTAGTAATGCTTCCCGAAGGCAGGGAGTAAAGCCACGCCTTAGCCTTATCCCGCAATGAGAACGGGAATAGGCTCAGGTGGACCGCGTCCACAGGGACTCCATTTATCTTCATTGTTGAGCAGATTTCCAAAAATATCTCTAGGTGCTAGTTCAGGTCTTCAGTCACAGCTCCCCCGAATTGGCTCTGTTGGACCATAAGTATGAGTGTTGGTTTTAGTTCAAAGTTGTTTTCCGAAATAGATGGTCCAGCTATAATTGGCCTAAATCCTCTAGCGCTAGGAGCTGCATAATCCCGCAGAGGTTGGCTACCTAGATTTACTTCGGATGCAGCTTGATCCTCCATCCTCTTCTGTTCAACTCTCTGACGATGATAGGTTCGTTCGATTTCTAAATCGATCAAAATCAGGCCTTCCGATCATAAGTGTCTAAGCATACGAAGAACCGAGCCACAAAAATTAGGAGTACTACGTAATACTAAGAAATAGGAAATAAACAAATCTAGCCAACAAAATCAAAGAGTCAATAAGAAAATAGAAAACTACTGCTAAAATTAAATAAAATCTAAATCTAGATATGGAAAATCTAAAACTGAAGTAAAATAAATAAAAAACAAATAAAGCAAGTAAGTAAATCTAATCCTAAATCCGATCCAATTATCCACTTCTCGATTCAATATCGAATAGATCAGTCCTCGGCAACGATGCCAAAAACTTGATGCACACGAACACGACCTCAAATCTCGCGACGGATGCCGTCGAGGACTCAAAGCGTGTGCTCGTGCTCAACGCCCGCAAGTGCATGGATGTCATCAAGTAATAAAAAGATTATCGATCCCACAGGGACTGAGATTCGAGTACCGAATTGTTCAGTGGATGTTATTGTTCGGAAGTCAATCTAAAGGTTGTGATTGTGATGGTTGTCGGTGGACTAAACTCTAGTACTATGTCACACGGAGGAATAAAGGAGCTTGCCGAGAGATCATTTAAAGGGATTCTAGGACTTCGGTTTCGCTTGTGTGTCGCAAAACATATTATCAACTGGGCATTGTCTAAACGTCTAACTATGGTCTTGTGGAAGGGACATCATACACTTTCCCAATGAGCCACCGCATCTATCGAGAGCTATCTCTGCCTTACAAGGACGGGATAGGCAGTACGAGGATGTCGAATCAATCACTGCGATGAACCATTTCCAATTCTATCACATCCTTCTACCCACGGTTATAGAAGATCAGGCTAATCCCTAGGTTCCTTGTATAAATCCCCTAAATCTTAGATACGAGGGCGGTCACCCCTCGTATCGCCTAAGCACAATAGGTAGAAAACCAAACACACATAGATATCAGTATAAACAAATCCCAATTGTAAATTCAAACTCATACAGAATTCAATTTGAAGCAACATGTCATACGCACACAAACTACTCCCTAATCATAGAATTGAAGAAACTACTCCATAGATAGGAGAGGAAAATCACAAGGCATGTTCATGTTCGAATCAATAGTAAATAAAGTGCAAGAATAGGAGTTTACAATGCCAATGTGGCCTTCTCTCTGGGGTTGAAGTGCAGAACTTGGATCTCCGGTGGTGTTCTTCCTCTCCGTTGTGAGTTCCCAGAGCTTTTTAGGGTTTCGGTGTGTCGTCCCATCCGTCGTGCCTCTCCCCTAGGGTATGGGCGGAGCTATCCTTATATAGACATCACATCGGATCGTTGCGAAATTCAGAAAAATCCCTAGCCACGTCAATCTGTTGAGCCGCCACACGGTCAGGCCGTGTGTGGCCCTAGGGTGGCTGATCTCACCCATAGGACACGACCATGTGTAGCCACACGCCCTGGCCATGTCCCCTTCTGCATCTAGCTGCAAAATGTCATTCTTTTGCTCCGAAAGTGCACCTTTTTCCCACAAAATTCTATCCTATATGCAAAAGTACAATGAGTAGGTCTCCAAACTAGAAAATAGAAAATGCATGCAAAACAAAGTGACATATGCATGAAACTAACATAAAATGTAATGAGATGTGAGCGAAAACTACTCCTAAAACCCTATATGTTTTGCTCACATCAAACAACCTTGCACTAAGTCGAGTGGAACTGACCGAAGCTAACTCACTAAGTCTTTAACTAGTTAGACCAAAGCTTAGTCCAAAGTGAGTCAAGTACTTGATTCCTTTATTGAATTTGTCTAGGAAGTGATCCATCCAATAACCAAGTAGGTCATATGCCTCGCCACGACCTGGAAGTCAATGATGGAAAAACCTACTTGATTAGCTCAAGCTAAACTTGAATCTAACACAAGTTTAAAAACTTTGAAATTTCTCATTAAAATTAATTAGGATTAAAATAAATCCTCATCTCACAAAACCTATAGGATTAACGTGTATTGAAAACGTAGATCGGGTGAGATGAAATAGAACTCAATTAAACATAATAAATTTACACAACTTAACTCAATTAAACTTAACAAATTGACACAACTTAACTTAACTAAACTTAACAAATTTACACAACTTAACTCAATTAAACTTAATAAATTTACACAGCTTAACTCAATTAAACTTAACAAATTTAGACAACTTAACTAAACTAAACTTAACAAATTTACACAACTTAACTCAATTAAACTTAACAAATTTACACAACTTAACCCAATTAAACTTAACAAATTTACACAACATAACTCAAACAAATTTACACAACTAAACTTAACAAGTTTTAAATTCAACTCAATTTAACCTAATCAACTCAATCAACGTAATCAACTAAAACCTAATTAATTAACCATAAAAATTAATCAAAAATAAAATTAATCGATTGCAGTCGACTGAAAAAGAGTCGACTGGATCATGTCCTATTGCCTCCAAACCTCAGAAAGGTAAAAATGTGACTTCAGTCGACTGAAATACACCGATAGATAAGTGTTAGGTCTAATCCAGTCGATCAAGACTATATACTCGACTGAGTAGCGAACGCAGTAAATGGTAAATTTATGATAGTTGACTGGACCAAGTCCAGTTGACTCAAATTTAGTCGAATGAAATATTTCCAGTCGACTGGATTTTGTTTATAAAACCAGTGCTAGGGCAGCACCAAGTCGACTCACAACAACCCTAAACAACCACCAAACACCCATTTTCAACTCTTCGAAGTGTCTAGGTAACAATTCTAAACTCTGTTTTCAATTATTTTTTAATAAATATTAAATTATTATAATTTAATTAGGGGTAAAAGAAGAGAAATTGAGGCTGAGTCATCTACTACTCCATGTATGGACATTAGGTTTCTCACTGACTGACATAGGATTAGGTTTGAAATCACTATTTATACTCCCATGCCTAATAGATATATTAGTAGATCATTTTTTTAGTAGATCATGCATACCTATCATGGAAGTCATAGCTCATTATGGTCTAGATAAATTAGTTTATTATAAAAACTCTATTAACACAGATCTACGTGCAAAGTTTTTCAATAACTTCACTAGAATTGATGATCTTACATATTCCACTAGAGTACAGGGTAAAGATTTTATCCTTACTCCATCACTATTAAGAGATCATTTAGTACTCATGCATTCATCATGTCTATGTTTTCCATTTATGGAATACCGTATGGTGATCCCTACTCATACATCACATTAGATAGGATACATATGTATTTATTTAGTGAGGAGATGACTCCATCTGTGAATATCTTCAGTTCCACTAGACTCAAAGTACAGGACTATGCCCTGTACAAAGTCATAGTGAACTGTATTTTGCCACTCACTACTAGGGACATCGCTATGATGAGTCCCTATCATTCATTTCTACTTTATGTACTTAGTCATAGATTAGACTTAGATATTAGTTTACAGATGTTTCATTCTATCATCCATCACTCTAGGGTGGTTACTAGTAAGAAGGCACATCTGCCTTATTACCATGTCATCACATCTTTACTAGATACATTAGGATTTGATGTTACCGTAAGTAACATCAAACAACTTTCTGAGTATGACATGATAGGTTCTAGACAATTTGGTTTAGCTAAAATAGGTTTAGATGAACATAATGTCCTGACATGGAGAGATGGTCCTCAGCCCCAGCACCGGCATGAACCTGAGCTTGATATTGACCCAGAGCTTCATTCTGACCCTCAGCCTGAGCATCAGAAAGCACCAAGATTTGATATTCTATCTCCTTTTCTTGGGCTTCCAACATCTCCCACTGTAGCCGAGATATTAACCAAATTAGAGGATGCGATGCAACATCAAGAGCAGTAGCATCGGGTCCGTCATCTTGAGATGATGTAGATGTTTTAAGCATAGAGAGAGGATCATCGAGAGATGATGGAGTTTTTTCGATCTTGGATCTTGGGTCATCCACCTCCTCCACCTCCTTCTGATTAGGACTGTATTAGATACACTAGTTGTTACAGTTTGAACTTATGTAGTGAATTTGATAACTTTTAAATCTTAGTTATTCATAAAAACAACTTGGATTTTGCTTAGTAGACTAGGATGCTTTAATTGTTTAAAATCTATTTTGTTAAACAATATTATTTTATTAAAGGAAAATTAAAAATTAATCTAGCCTAAGTCAATTTTAGATTTCATGATCCTATAGACCTAGGTAAGCCTTCGTATCTCACAAACACTTATGAATAGTTGTTTGTATATTTAGCTACGAAGATGGGTGTGAGATGTTAGGACTACATCCTAGGTTTCATATGTAGATTCAGTGCATCAACATGAACCAACACGGGGTTTATAAAAAGGCAAATCAACCACTTCGATGACTAACTCTAATTCAAAGCTTGATGATAGTTCTATATCAATTGAGCTACTAAGAGTTGGAAATTTACTTTAAGGATAATTTTTAGATGTGTATTTTCATTATAAAAATTATGCATAAGAATTCATGCTTGGACATTTATTATCTCATTTGCATTATCTTAACATAATTTGAGGGTGAATTTTGAAAATTTTAGCTTTTATTGAGGGGGAGTTTTTAAATTTTTTATTGAGGGGGAGTTTTAAATTTTTTTTATTGAGAGGAAGTTTTGAATATTGAAATAGTGAGAGTTTTAAAAAATTTATACTTTGACTTTTTGGTAAAATCTTTCAAATTTTGAAAATTTTAGAAATATGATTTAAAAAGTTTAATTTAAATCTTTTGTAAAGGTTAAGTACTTTGGAAAAACTTGATAAGAGTAATTTTGTCACGCCCCGAGAGTATGCCGTGCCGAAAAGCAAACGGACGGCATCTCCCCTGTACGTGGCAACATATCGGGTTAATACAAGGCCCGTAGGCCCACAACAACAATATGATATACACAGACATCAACATATAAAATGCAGCGGAAACATACAACAGATAAAACAATATACAATGACCCAACTGTGCACTCCGGAGTGACTTGACACAACAAGAAACATAATAGAAGTCACATCGAAAGCCAAATACATACAACACGTCCGTATATCACAGATACGGAAATAATACAGGTTAAAACCACAAAACGACAATCCGTAGAAATACAACAATACGAAAAACATGTCCATTCGTCCGGTGTGAGATGGGATCAATCATGGAGCTCGAGCGTCAAAGAGTCTTCTACATTATTCAGGCGGCGAGAAGCCCGAGGTCGAGGTGGTGAGTATAAACTCAGGGGTAATATATAGAAGTGCATGAATAACATATAAGGATAGATCTACAAGTATACATGTGAAGATCTATGTATACAAAGATGAGTCCAATAGACATACATCTAAGCATAGTAATCGGAATCACAGATATGTCCTACTCATAGCATAAAAGCAATCGATCAATCGACATAAAGTAATGTACACTGACGGGCCATATGATAGATCATCCTGAACAGGTATACTATAACATAACCATATAACATACTAAGTCAATCCCATACCTGACCAATACGCCAACATATGAACAGTATATGATCACCTGTAATAACAACCCGGTCCATACCACACTATGACATGACACTAATCAAATGCATACATCGGTCAGGACAAACACATATATATCATGCTCAACACATAACAGTATATAAAATGCAAATGACATGTATCATGATGTACAAGCATGTGCAACAATCATAGCTCAATCAAATGCAGCATCTCACAGGCATATGTAAAACATATATCAAATACATGCATACATATATATCAGCAATGCATATGCATGGTCATGTCTGCGTACCCAACTCGCTACCACGACCCCAGTGTGGCCTAGGTGGCACGACATGACAACTATCCCGACTCCAGCCGTCACCACTCTCGAGTGACCGAGTTGGGTAGTATGTAACAGTAGCTAGCCGCCATAGAGCTATATGCTACTCACACGGGGGTCCCTGCTGCTAGCCGCTCCGTCCCTACCCATGAGTAGACGAGCACTGCACCCAGGACTACTGCACATCACACGACCACCATCTATAGTGGGTGAGTGCGCTAACTACCACTCCGCACAGTGGCGCGCATCTCCAGCTACCACCATCCCTAGTGGCCGAGAACGGCACGCACACAATGCTCTGCTCTCAACCCTGCAACCACTACCCCGAGTGGCCGAGGAGGCAGGATGACTGACGACTCGTCTCAACCACAAGGCATACCCAGTCGTCAGCATGCATGAAATGTAATGATGCATAGCTCACACACAAATCCTCGCAACACTCCCTAACTCACGGGGAGACCTAGTCAACTGAAAGTCAACCATGCAAGGACTACAATCCATAAGACTCTCTCTATCACACAAAGAGTCATACACACCTGACAGTCAACCATGCTAAGACCTCTAGTCCGTAGCGATATACAATCGACCGTCCATATAACCATACACAGACACACAATCCCTAATGGATATACCATCACACTATGACCTCTAGTCCCTGGTCACATACTGACAATCATACAATTATCTATGCACAAACAACTAGATCCATTATAATTTCACCACTAATACGGATATGATATAACAATCGATTCCATAATCCGAACCATCACCTAACCCTAGTGATGTAAGACAGTAACCCAATCTGAAGTCATAAAGATAAACCTAACCACTTGTATTTACTGAACATCCATCAGCTAATACGTAATAGGGTTTATAGTTCCTATTCGTGCTAGATAATCAATGAGTAACTGAGTATATATCTCAAAGGTCAAGGCAGTACAAGCATATGATTAAATAAGAGTGGATTTAAGGTAAACAGGTATAAACATAAATCCAAGATCATGCACTAGAGTTGATCAAACTACCGGACCTGGTAGATATTACCCACCGATCTGGCTCGAATAATCCTCACTAGCGGACACCGCATCCCAAACACACATAATAGCAACAATGATTAAATACAAGTATCCAACAAATGTAGGAACTAAACACTACTCATTTCTATGTTCGTATTCTTTCCTTGTCTACGAGTTAGATACTCGACTATCCCAATCTGATACATCATAACCAACCTCACAATAGATCACTTTTATCCCGTTCACAAACAATCTCATGTACAACACATACACACACTGTACACACACCTTACCAATCGCAAACCAATATCTATTACACTCACGGATCAACCAATCATCAATTGGATTTTCTCAGCTCAAACCAAGATGTCTTCTCCTTCCCACTCACAGCTGGCACAACCACCCAATAGTCCACATATCTCAACGACAATCAATTCCCTAAGTAGCTTGGTTACTCACAGATGGGTTCATGTTGATTAAAGGGTAAATCTCATATTAAGGCTGCCACAACAAACAAGGCAGATCTCATCCTAGCTCCAAGCTCTGCAGCAAACAGAGGCTGAAACTACCCAATCTTGCGATGAGGAAACAAACAGACCCTATTATGGCTGCTGTGAATGAAAACCACAATCAACACTCACCTCACAACGCAGCCAACACTATACAGTAATTACAGACAACACAGCAAAAGGAAAATCAACTCACCGACTCAAATCTGCATCGGCAGCTCCTCATTACTGAATTAATAACAACAAACCTAACCACACCTACATCACTAATCCGAGCCAATCAAACCCAGCTCAACCCATCGGCACATCAATTTCGCAATAACAAACATAAATCAATCCAAATTGACAATACCATAAGCACACAGAAATTACTTCCAACTTACAGTTGCCATTTCTAGCAATCAACAAACCACCGATTGAATCCCCGATTTATTGCATCCCTCAACAACCATAAGCACACAGAATTTCCCACAGCATAGAAACGAAGGAAACAGAATTGAACTCACCAACCCTGTAGATCCTTCGATGTTGCTGCTCCCCTATCCCTTGCTCACCGGAACCAAACCAAACTCGCCTGAGCTCGGCCTCGAAGCGATCGGTGAAGGCAACCTCGACAAAGCACACGTGAAACAAATCCAATTTCTTTGCGAAAATACCAAAATCCGATCAACCACAGCAAGATCCAAGAACTCACGGTGGAAATCGAACCCTAGATGAGCTGATTACCTCGATTGGCAGCTCGCCGCCGCGACGATAGCACCGCCCGTCCGCTGAAGCTATCGCCAAGATCTCCCATGCGAGAACCCTCTGATCCACCACCGAGATCGACCAAGTGAGTGCGTCAACGCCCTCATCGGATGCCGATGGATCTTAGCCAAGAAGAAGCGACGCGAACACGGCGAAGCAGAGGAACGAGGCGGAGAAGAAGGAATGGAAACAGATCGCGATCTGCCGAAATCAATTTGTTCGGCAGCTTATAAACGCCGTTCGACTGATTCGGTTAACCCAACTCAACCCAAACCCAATCTGATTGGGTTCAGCCCGATTGCCCGAGCCCGATTCGCCCGGCTCATCTCGGCCAGATCATTTCAAACCCAATTTTCACTAGCCCATTAGATTAAACCCAATTAATCCCCTAATTAATCTCAATTAATTAAAGGGTTAATCCATATATATAAATTCTTTTTTTTTTCGTATTTTACATTCTCCCCCACTTATAAAAATTTGGTCCCCAAATTTCCGACTCATGTACAAGCGAGATGTCATAATAATCATCTCAGGTATCTGGAGCAAAGTCACACTTCAAGTGACTAAGTAAGTCTTGAGCTCGAATATTACATTCCAGCTCTTATACACTCTCTATCAACCTATTAAGAGGTCAATAACTGTACCAAAGTGGAGCTCTATATCCATAACCAATGGGAGACTTTGCCAGAATCGTAAGGTGAATCATGAATCACTATCAGAAATGATACCCAAGGATACTCCATGGATATAATTCCATCAAGCGATCCAACGAAATTTATCTTACGGCTTGGAAGAAAATGAGTAGATCTAGCTAATCGATCATCGATTACCCAAATCACCTCAAGTCCTTTCCGATTTCTAGATAATCTCCCAACACAGTCTAACATACTAGGCTCCCACTTTATCACAGTACGTGACCCTACCGATCACAATATTTCACCTTTGCTTGTTGGCATACCCAACATCAACTACGAAATCAACCGTATCCCATATATCGTTCCATCAACCTGAACGTCTCAATACTTACTATTTTCGGATACACTCCGAATAAATCATCACTCTCGAATGAAGAGTCTCCTGAACAACTCTTCCTAAATCGAAATACAACTCTTTAACCCACTATTCTCCTCGAAAACGGAGAATTACTTTCTCACAATAGAAACCATTCTACTATTCCAAAATTCCTTATATCACCCAGAACTGAAAGTATCTGGAAGACTATAATGACTAATCTTGCTAGTTTCTCAACTAGCATACACATAATATACGTCTCATTCAACTGCATCGGGATCGCTCCTAATCCCTGAAATGATGCATCTGCGTACAATACCCTTCCATCCATATCGGACGGATTAACTAACACTGACCCAAAAGTCAGTCACCTTTTAGGCCTTGAAACCTAACTTCCCAACTTCCGACCAGGTGATTTCCATCACCTTCTTGGTCCAACAAGTCGGCAGTATAGTATCGCTAGAACATCCTATCCTTATCTATGGTAAATACCAAATCAATCTAAAGAAACATAACTTCCCTTAAGATCGTGAATATATCTCAAAATATATCCTCCACATATATGATGACAATCGATCCCAAATACTCCAAGAGTACTTGATTCCTCAAATCCATGAACGACTAAATCGTCGATAAGTCTAACCACATTATCAATCAGCTCTATACACCTGCATCTTTTTTTCTCCACGCTAATAATAACTCAATCATCACACCGACAATGATAATTGTATGACACTAAGTCACTACAATATCAAACCTCCAGTCGTAGATCAACCCTAGGATATACACAGGTGTCATTTAGCTGATCTAAACAAATCATCTATCCCTTACGAAGGATACTCATTCTCAACTAATGCATTCCAATCATCGATAATCGATGCATAACCTCAGGGTCCGACTCCCTTCTAACAAAGAGTTACAAGTCTTCTCAAGAAGAAACACTGAGGCAGATAAATCTCCCATAGTGTTTAGCAACACCAATACCCGTAAAATCATCTCCCGGTATGAGGTCTCAATAACAGAACTATTCTCGAAATTGCCTCAATCGCTTACTCCACTTGCCCATGCAGTGACAAGTTCGAGAGTTCATCCAAAACTACATCTGAATACTCTCAGATTATACGTACATCCGAGAGTCCTAGTATACCAACGCTCCAACAATCCAACTATCCATAAGGATATGTCTATAGTGGAGGTATGTCTAGCAAAGGCTAAGGGTATCCCTTGCCTTCTTGGTTGTCGATAAACATCTCACCAGATGGTAGAGAAAAATCACCAACCCACAAGTCGATAGGAACCCTTCTAATCCTATATAAGAACATTCTAGACAAAGATACCTATAACTATCAGTATCTCTCGCTATATCCGCAAATAGAATAATCTAAAGTAATACCCCGAAGGACCGATCCTTCGGTCTTCTATACTTCTTCTCGAGTAATCATATAAACTTGTCCGACATCTGTTCCGGACGGCTGAGCTCATGTAGATGCAAAGACTATCATGAAGGAACTGAAATCAACTGCTGAACTGAGATACAAACTGAAACAACCGCAATGGATATGGTAAACATTGTTGTACTAGCAAAGGGTACACATCCGGCTGAAAAATACTGAAGAACTGTCAACATCAAAGCACGCTCCATCTCTGTGAAAGGTATAGCTGCCACTGGAGAATACCGCATAGATACAACCATCGTCGTATACTCTCTCTCCTCTGAACAAATCATAACTACGCCTGGGAAGGTAACAGTTGTTGTCGTCTGGGAAGGTAACAATTGTTGTCTGAACGTCTGAATCTTCTGAGATATCTTCGGCTGATACTGCTGAGTAACTTACTTCTTCCGGATGAAAGTATCAAAGAGCTTCAACTATATCTGAGGTAGTAGATCGCTGTTGATGTGATAATCAAATCTTTTGTAATGATCTCAGCTTTCGAGATTGTGGATCGTCCGCTCGAAAGCATCATCCATAGTCTTCAACTGAGTCTTCAAAATACGTATTCTTCTCGTAGATACCGGCTACTTATAGTAGAAACAAATACAATGGTCCATCGGATAATCTGACTCTGCGTCTCGTTGTAACCCGCACTGCACACACATAATCTCCCTTCGGAGTCTTTCCTCTGAGTTCACTATAAACATGAGAAGCTGCTGACAATCTGCAAACGGTCTTCTATGATCGGAAAACTCTCCAATAGTCACTCGTGACTCATTACTTTAATCTTGCTCCTTTTATCCAACATCCGGAGACTTCTGATTCCAATAATTTGACTTGCAATATCTGCTTATCAAATCTTTAACTCTTAAAATACTTGCTACGGAGTCATTTCTATACACATGACTCGGTCTAAGGACTTCCGGTAGGATCTAGTAGGAGATCCAAACATCCTGATCAAGATGTCAACCGATAACCCGTGGGTGGCCAAAACCAACCCAATCACATTCTTGGGCTATTAAATGGTCGTAACTTTCGCAAGTCTAACAACTCTGCATGGTACTTCCATTACCAAACGATCACTCGACCTAAAGCCCAAGAATTCCTTGACAATGAGTCAAAGAAAATGACGTGGGAAAAGACTATCTCACAACATCACTGAACTGTGACCAAGTGATACATCATTTCCCGTAGGTTATTTCCTATATCTTACACCAAGTACCGGCTAAATCCAGATAATGGTATTCAACTAACACTACTATCTTCGTATAACTCGAGTTAAGTACTCAAAAGTACCCTCAACGTTATACAACCTAGAACGACCAAATTCAGGGATTAAAATCCCTATGAATATCACCAAAATAATCCTCTACTATCTGCATCAGCAATAGTATACTCGCTTGTCCATTACCCAATAAGTAATGATCTGACTAACATAATTAGTGAAAATCTTAGAACCGAAATCCTTAATCTCCACAATAGTTGTGACTACCTAACTCCTGCTTTCCGACTCGGTATCAGTCGGCTCTCACAGGTAATTACCTCTTCGATAGCAGGTACATGTCTAATAATCTCAACATATCGTTCCCGTGGTCAACTCGAACCACGGTTGCGAATACTAACCACTATCCTACAAGTCATCCCAGTTATAAGCAACTAAATGCATAACCAATAGAAGGATATGTAATAACAATTAACATACCTTAAACCTTGTAGCTCGGAGATGTCCGCAACAGCCAGATCCCAGAACTCACAAAACCAAGACCGAGTAAAGCAAAACTCGATGTCCGAACGAAATCAAATCCGAAAATGGACTTCGCAACCTAGGGCTCTGATACTAATAAAATTGTCACGCCCCGAGAGTATGCCGTGCTGAAAAGCAAACGGACGGCATCTCCCCTGTACGTGGCAACATATCGGGTTAATACAAGGCCCGTAGGCCCACAACAACAATATGATATACACAGACATCAACATATAAAATGCAGCGGAAACATACAACAGATAAAACAATATACAATGACCCAACTGTGCACTCCGGAGTGACTTGACACAACAAGAAACATAATAGAAGTCACATCGAAAGCCAAATACATACAACACGTCCGTATATCACAGATACGGAAATAATACAGGTTAAAACCACAAAACGACAATCCGTAGAAATACAACAATACGAAAAACATGTCCATTCGTCCGGTGTGAGATGAGATCAGCTGGCGGAGCTCGAGCGTCAAAGAGTCTTCTACATTATCCAGGCGACAGAAGCCCGAGGTCGAGGGTGGTGAGTATAAACTCAGGGGTAATATATAGAAGTGCATGAACAACATATAAGGATAGATCTACAAGTATACATGTGAAGATCTACAGGTATACAGCATGAGTCCAATAGACATACAGTCCTAAGCATAGTAATCAGTAATCACAGATATGTCCTACTCATAGCATAAATCAATCGATCAATCCATAAAGTAATGTACGACGACTGATTGCATCGCCCTCCATATGATAGATCATCCTGAATAGGTATACTATAACATAACCATATAACATACTAAGTCAATCCCATACCTGACCAATACGCCAACATATGAACAGTATATGATCACCTGTAATAACAACCCGGTCCATACCACACTATGACATGACACTAATCAAATGCATACATCGGTCAGGACAAACACATATATATCATGCTCAACACATAACAGTATATAAAATGCAAATGACATGTATCATGATGTACAAGCATGTGCAACAATCATAGCTCAATCAAATGCAGCATCTCACAGGCATATGTAAAACATATATCAAATACATGCATACATATATATCAGCAATGCATATGCATGGTCATGTCTGCGTACCCAACTCGCTACCACGACCCCAGTGTGGCCTAGGTGGCACGACATGACAACTATCCCGACTCGGTAGTCACCACTCTCGGTGACCGGGTTGGGTAGTATGTAACGATGGCTATATGCTACTCACACGGGGTCCGCTAGCGCTCGTCCCTACCCATGAGTAGATGAGCCTGCACCCGGGACTCGCACATCACGACCACCATCTATAGTCGGTGAGTGCGCTAACTACCACTCCACACAGTGGCCCAGTGCGCATCTCCAGCTACCACCATCCCTAGTGGCCGAGAACGGCACGCACACAATGCTCTGCCCTCAACCCTGCAACCACTACCCCGAGTGGCCGAGGAGGCAGGATGACTGACGACTCGTCTCAACCACAAGGCATACCCAGTCGTCAGCATGCATGAAATGTAATGATGCATAGCTCACACACAAATCCTCGCAACACTCCCTAACTCACGGGGAGACCTAGTCAACTGAAAGTCAACCATGCAAGGACTACAATCCATAAGACTCTCTCTATCACACAAAGAGTCATACACACCGACAACCATGCTAATACCTCTAGTCGTAGCGATATACAATCGATCAGTCCATATAACCATACCCACACAATCCCTAATGGATATACCATCACACTATGACCTCTAGTCCCTGGTCACACACTGACAATCATACAATTATCTATGCACAAACAACTAGATCCATTATAATTTCACCACTAATACGGATATGATATAACAATCGATTCCATAATCCGAACCATCACCTAACCCTAGTGATGTAAGACAGTAACCCAATCTGAAGTCATAAAGATAAACCTAACCACTTGTATTTACTGAACATCCATCAGCTAATACGTAATAGGGTTTATAGTTCCTATTCGTGCTAGATAATCAATGAGTAACTGAGTATATATCTCAAAGGTCAAGGCAGTACAAGCATATGATTAAATAAGAGTGGATTTAAGGTAAACAGGTATAAACATAAATCCAAGATCATGCACTAGAGTTGATCAAACTACCGGACCAGGTAGATATTACCCACCTGATACGAAGCTCGAATAATCCTCACTACGGACCTGCTTCGTATCCCAAACCTGCACATAATAGCAACAATGATTAAATACAAGTATCCAACAAATGTAGGAACTAAACACTACTCATTTCTATGTTCGTATTCTTTCCTTGTCTACGAGTTAGATACTCGACTATCCCAATCTGATACATCATAACCAACCTCACAATAGATCACTTTTATCCCGTTCACAAACAATCTCATGTACAACACATACACACACATACACACCTTACCAATCGCAAACCAATATCTATTACACTCACGGATCAACCAATCATCAATTGGATTTTCTCAGCTCAAACCAAGCTGTCTTCTCCTTCCCACTCACAGCTGGCACAACCACCCAATAGTCCACATATCTCAACGACAATCAATTCCCTAAGTAGCTTGGTTACTCACAGATGGGTTCATGTTGATTAAAGGGTAAATCTCATATTAAGGCTGCCACCACAAACAAGGCAGATCTCATCCTAGCTCCAAGCTCTGCAGCAAACAGAGGCTGAAACTACCCAATCTTGCGATGAGGAAACAAACAGACCCTATTATGGCTGCTGTGAATGAAAACCACAATCAACACTCACCTCACAACGCAGCCAACACTATACAGTAATTACAAACAACACAGCAAAAGGAAAATCAACTCACCGACTCAAATCTGCATCGGCAGCTCCTCATTACTGAATTAATAACAACAAACCTAACCACACCAACATCACTAATCCGAGCCAATCACCCGGCTCGGCCCCATCGGCACATCAATTTCGCAATAACAAACATAAATCAATCCAAATTGACAATACCATAAGCACACAGAAATTACTTCCAACTTACAGTTGCCATTTCTAGCAATCAACAAACCACCGATTGAATCCCCGATTTATTGCATCCCTCAACAAGAATTTCCCACGATATAAAGCGAAGGAAACAGAATTGAACTCACCAACCCTGTAGATCCTTCGATGTTGCTGCTCCCCTATCCCTTGCTCACCGGAACCAAACCAAACTCGCTGCGAGCTCAGCACTCTCGGAAACAGTCGGCTGAAGGCAACCTCGAAAAAGCACAGATCGGCGGAAACAAATCCAATTTGCTGCGACAATACCAAAATCCGATCAACCACAGCAAGATCCAAGAACTCACAGTGGAAATCGAACCCTAGATGAGTTGATTACCTCGATTGGCAGCTCGCCGCCGCGACGATAGCACCGCCCGTCCGCTGAAGCTATCGCCAAGATCTCCCATGCGAGAACCCTCTGATCCACCACCGGAGATCGACCAAGTGAGCTACGCCGTCAACTGCCCTCATCGGGATGCCGACGAGCTGAAGAAGAAGCGACGCGAACACGGCGAAGCAGAGGAATGAGGCGGAGAAGAAGGAATGGAAACAGATCGCGATCTACCGAAATCAATTTGTTCGGCAGCTTATAAACGTCGTTCGACTGATTCGGTTAACCCAACTCAACCCAAACCCAATCTGATTGGGTTCAGCCCAAGCCCAGTTCAGCCCAGGCCCAGTTCGGCCCAGCTCATCTCAGCCCAGATCATTTCAAACCCAATTTTAGCCCACTATTTAAGCCCATTAGATTAAACCCAATTAATCCACTAATTAATCTCAATTAATTAAAGGGTTAATCCATATATATAAATTTTTTTTTTTCGTATTTTACAAATTTTGAAACCCATAGATAAAGGGGGAGGTTGTATTTTCAAAGAAAATTTTATTGCATGAATTTAGGGGGAGTGTTGATAAAGCTAAATAATTTTTGAAAATAGATTTTTGAGAAAACATTGAATTAAGAGAAGAAAATTTTCTATAAGTTGTTTTCAAAACTTTAGAATTCTTCTTATACTTTACAAGTTTTAAACACTTATAAAAAGTAAATTTTCAAAAGCTTAAGTTAATAATCTTATATGACTTAGCTGATTTTAAAAAACCTGTGTGTTAGAAAAACTTAGTCTTTTAAAGCTTAAGTACTTGAAATTTATAAAGCTTAGGAATTTTTGAAATACTTATAAAGCTTGTCAAGCAAATATATTTTGTAACTTTCATAACTTTAGTCCTTGTGTTTGAAAATCTTTAAACTCATCTTTAAATTGTGGCATTTGGTAGTTATTAATATTTTTTATGTATGTCAAAGGGGGAGAAAGATAGAAGGTTTAAAGTTAGAGAAATTTATAAAAAAGAAAGCATTTCATGCATATGAGCATTTCATGTTATACATTTTTAGCTTGGTGTTTTTCTAATATATGTTGAACTTTAATATTGCAAATCGATTCTTCTAACTTTAGCTGATGTGTTATCATACATCAAAAATGAGGAGATTGTTGGTGTAGAAAGCATCACTCCTTAGTTTTGATGTATGAACCATAGTTAAAGTTAGGAATTACTTGTGATTTAATATATGTGTTAAGTGTGAAGGCTTAACAGGAAGTCCTAGTAGACTGGATACTAGGCAAAGCATGGAAAGTCCTAGTAGGTCGTGTTGACCGAATACTAGGTAGAAGACTTGATAGATCAGGAGGATTAGACACCAGATAGGAAGACCAAATCGGTCAGGAGACCAGACATCTGACATGAAGACCGATTGGGTCAGGAGACCGGACAATCAACATGAAGTCCAATTGGGTCAGGGAGTTGGACAGCTGATGGATGCCCTGGTGGGTCAAATCGGATGTCAAGTATGGTAAATCCGACAGAGTAGTTGGCAGGTAAGCCTTGAGTGAAGTAGTGAGGTCGAGTCCTCTGTAGGGAAAAAAGCTAGGCGTCGATCCGATGGAAAGTCTACATGGGACTAAGAAGTCAAGATTGAGAAGTATTACTACTGCTATTGTATTTTATATTGTATTTCTTGCTAATCTTGTTTTACAAAGAACTAGTCGACTGAAAATATTCCAGTCAACTAAAGTCCAGTTGACTGAGTATGGTCTAGTCGACTGGATACCCAGTTAGCAAGATTAGCTAGTGATCGATCTAAAATCTGGTAGCCAATATGGAAAGAGTTTCGGTCGACTAGAAAGGCAAACTTCTTGATGTGGAGCCAGGTGACTTGGAGTCAACTGGAATAGGTATAGTCGACTGGGAAGGCCGAAGTACCATATCAATGGGCTGATGTGGAGTCGACTGGAGGGCATTCCAGACAACTGGAGAGAGCTTATAAAAGAAGTACTCGACCAGCTACGAAATACACAATTCTACTATGCCCAATTGTTGTTTCGAGTGTTCTTCATCTGTAGAGAATTCATTTCATTGCAATGCCACAACTCCGACATGTCGTGCCCTACTTCGAAATCTTCTAAGTGTCGGTATATTTAATTGATTGTATTTTCACTTTATGTATTTCAATTAAAAGAGAAGGTAGTTTGTTACCTTTCTCACAATCTTTGTAAAAAGTGATTCCCTCCAAAGTCGAGAGTTCTCAAATTGGAGGGTTATTTAGTGCATTGCCCACGAGGCAGCTCATGAAGAGCTATGGGCCTTGGAGTAGTAACTCAACTCGGGCTGTGAACCAAGTAAAATATTTATGTACTTTTTTTATTTAATTTCCACTACAATAACTCTTAATTTTTTAAAAGATAAAATAAAGTTTTTAAAATAAAATTTCATATTTCAAGATTCACCCCCTCTCTCGGATAACTTCAATCCTACATTTGACACTCGAGAGCCTAGTCAACCCAGAGCAGTCGATTGGACTTATGACCAGTCGACTGGTCGTATAGTCAATTGAGGCTCGACTACTTGATTAAGGTTGGTGCAGTCGACTGCCATGTATGGGCAGTCCACTGCTAAGAATGGCAATCGATTGATCATGAGTTACTTGAGAATAGAAGCTCTGGTAGTCAACTGGGCAGTTGATTGGTGATACAATAGTCGACTGTTGGGGTATCCATTGGGCGAGTCCAACGTGGATTAAGTCCGTTGTAAAATAATGACATCGTGGGCAGTCGATTGGGGCCTTTTAGTAGTCGATTGCCAGACAAAAATCTAGGTCATGCGTGCTTTAAAGGGAGCTCGACAGGAGGAGTTGACATTGTCGGTTCTTGGGAGATTTGAAGGGGAATAGTTGTTGCTTTCCATACCTTCAAAGCTATTTAAAGCAACCAAAAGATCAAGCATCCAAAAGCTCATTTGTAAAGTGTTGTAATTTCATTTCTTCCATTTTCTTGTATTTTTGTTGCTTCTTATTGTTTTAAGACCTTGGAAGAGATTTCTCCACCTTTGGTATCATACTGAGAAGGAGAAGTTTGATAGTGGTGGTGTGCATTACTAGAGCTCGATCCGTGGAGTCGGAACCCTAGTTCCGAACCACGTAAATCTTGTGTATTGCTTGGGTTGTGCTTGTATTTTATTTCTATTTGTGCATTTTATTTGTATATTCCGCTGCACACTGACATCATTGTAGATGAGCACATGATCAAGTGAATAAATCATGAAAATCACTATTCACCCCCTCTAGCGCGATCACTGATTCCTCTATAGTCATAAGGTCAAATGACTCCTAGGATAGCAAGCTCAAAACTAATGGATGGTAGTTCTCCAACCCCTTATCTATGATATAATTCTCCATGGATAGGATCTTTTACCTCAATTTGATTAACCATTAGTACCTCCTCATGAGATCAAATTGATGACTCCCTAACAAGGTAGATTGTCAGTGCTAGACCTCCTCTCTAACTCCTTTTCCTTATCACCTCTCATGGAAAACTCTTTGCCTCTGCTTTTTAGT
Source organism: Wurfbainia villosa (assembly GCA_025175895.1). NCBI lineage: Eukaryota > Viridiplantae > Streptophyta > Magnoliopsida > Zingiberales > Zingiberaceae > Wurfbainia > Wurfbainia villosa. The sequence continues at coordinate 43,922,359 of CM046006.1, forward strand.
TGGCTTTGAAACTTTATTGATGAGGACAAGCTGAATCTCCTCATCTAGCTTCTAACATTCTTGGTTAATGTGCTTGTGCTTTTGATGGAAAGTGCAAAAGAGCCTCAACCAAAGTTTACTTGGTCGCCTTTTATATCCCCGAGGCCGCTGGAGAATCTGATGGTACTCGATAATTTGAATTGCCTTCTCCTTAGGCATTCTTACGAAGGCATAGGGGGCTAGATGTTCTACAAGCTCCACCTCGACTACCTATTGTAATCCATGGTCTCTATGACCTCTTGTATGAGAGGTGGCTTTATCTCTTCCTCGTTTTATTTTCTAGACTTCTTCCACATTAATATATTTTTTCCACCATGTTAAGAAGGTCATGGTAGTCGCAATGTGGTTTCTTCACCAACGATCCAAAGAAAATGCCCTCCTTGAGTCCTTGCAAGAAATCATTGTTAAGATCTCCGATGTAGTTGTTGGCACTTCCAAGGTTGTCTTAGTGAAATGTTAAATATTCTTCCAAAGGGACTCAAATCCTTCTTGCTTCTGTTGTAATATAGAGATTGTTGGGAAGTATACTGAAAAGTCTATCTTTTGTATGAACATCTTTATTTTTGAAATAAGAATCACATGATCATTGTTTGCATATTTATGGTTATGCAAATTGTCTAATACATTACATTGTAGATAACATAGTGTGTAGTGTCACACGAGAGATCATGTTATCAGTTCCTTGTAGAGTATAAGTAAAGGCTCACAACCGAGATGGTTTTGGACAAACCATTGGCATGGTTGTAGTGTAATTTTGTATTGGTTTATCTTGACCATAGAATTACACTAGTACACTTTGTGTGTATTGAGCAGGACCGACTTAGAGGTGATTCGATTTATTGTTGACTACATAATTGAATCGGACCTCAGATATTATGGTGTATATGATTTTAATCCCGATATAATAACGGGCACATATACTTAGTACTTATTTCTTTGATTTACCAATGGGCGAGATTTATAGAGTAAATCGATAGGCTTGGTAAGTTGGGAAATGATATTATTTATATGGTGTGTCGTTGATTATAGGAGGAAACCGTGTCCTATATATTAGGATGATGATGTCCCCTTGAGGAGCTCATAAGGTTCATCATGTAAATCCTGCAGGTGGACTTGGTCCGGCATGATGATAAGTTTGAGTGGTACTACTCATGGAGTTAGATGTTGATTAATTAATTGTCATTAAATTAATTAATTGATGGACATTCGAGATCTTAAACACGGGGAGATATTTGTACAAATAATATATGGAGCCCATATTTATTTATGGGGTTGGTGAGGTTGATCAATGATAATCCTCTAGTGGAATGGATTATCATTAATGGATCGGATTTTATATGGGTTTGATCCATTGGGTGGCCAAGATCCAACTCCTCCTCATTGTCCCTATTGTAGCCTATTAAAACCCTCATGAAGCTTAGATCCGATGATGGAAAATGAAACTCTAGATCCAACGGTAGAGGTTAAATCTCTAGATCTGACGGTGGAGATTAAATCTCTAGATCCGACGGTTGAGATTAAATCTCTAGATCCGACGGTGGAGATTAAAAGGAGGTTCAAGCCTAACTCTATAAATAAGGGCTTAGGGCTTGGGCATGGAGATGATAAGATAAGGGTTAGGGTTTTTGGAGTTGGCTTGAGAGGAGAGGTGGGTGGCGGCAACCCTAGGGTTTCCTCTTCCTATTGGGCGACAATAACTCATTCTAGGGTTTAGGGCTCCTCTTGGCCGGCGACATCTCAACCACCCTCTCTCTCTCTAGATTGGCAACAACTCCTCCCTCTCTCTCTCTCTCTAGGTTGGTCGGCGGCAACCTTTCTTCAAGGTTGGCCGGTGCCCTACATCCACTCCTTGGCCGGCGGCAACATCAAGCTTGGAGCTTGGTGGCCGGTTCTAGATAGGAGAAAGAGTTTGGTTTCATTCTTCCTTTTGTTCGGAGTGAGCAAGGAAGGGAAGAACGTGATCTAGGAGGCTTCGACTTTTTGAAGATCATCGCCCACATGACGTCCAAAAGGAGGAAGGACATATAATAGAAGATCAAGAGGTATAACAAGAGGTATAAGCTTGTTTACTTTGATTAGTGTTCTTTTGTATTATGTATATAATTGTTTACAATTGTATGTGGCTAATTTACTTGGACCCTGAAGACAAAAACAAAAATTGGCGATCCGTACATCGTCTATTCCATGGCTAATCAAAGAAAAGAGGTAGGTTGCTTGAACAACAAGTTTGTTCAAGTGACCACTCTAATCGAATAGCACGACGATTGATCGATTGCTTGGGTAATCCCTCCTTGTCAAGGATTAATTTTTTTTTAATCCGAGGACGTAGATGGGATCGCCATGCACAAGCGACCAAGTTGAAGTGGGAAGTGAAGCTTCGACCCTTCAGAGATATCCTAAGACAATTGTCTTAGATGTTATTAATACAATTCACTATTTGAGTGTGCATTATATATATATATATATATATATATATATATATATATATTTGATTGGATAATTAAAACTCATTTATTGAAGTCCACAATATGATACATTGTATGAGAGAAATTGTGATTAGACCACAATTAGTGACTATCTCACTATGTGTAATTATGTAAGTATTGAAACTATTCCCTAGTCGATGAATTGATGAGATTAGACATCATCTATTATGTGACTATTGATGTCGTGTCAACCAGCAAGCGCACGGTCGTCATCGAGTAATAAAAATATCGATCCCACAGAGACTTTGTCTAGTACTAGTTGTTTGCAAAGGAAGATTATCTAGAAGAATTAATTGGTTGAGTAATGGTCAGGCAAGGAAGATCAGAGTAAAGAATTGCTTTTGAGATTTATCCTAGGATGTTGATTTTGCTATTATTGTTAGTGCCTATAAGATTCATATATCTCCACAATGACATGATATTGTCCACTTTGGGCCTAAGCCCTCATGATTTTATTTTGGGGCTTTACCCAAAAGCCCTCGTACCAATGGAGATATCTTTTTATCTTATAAGCACATGATATTTTTCATGTCTTACCAATGTGAGACTTTGATTGTATTCCCCATATTCCCAACAAGCCCCCTCCCCTCTCAAACGAAGGACTACATTGAGCCCCCTCAAGCCCATCCATTCTCAAAAAACTTCCTCTGCTTGATATCCAATCCTCAATCCACTAGGACTTCCTGCCAACTATCTGGTTCTCCTGACTCAGCTAGACTTTCTGCCAGTTGTCCACCCCTTTTGGCCCAACTGGACTTCCTACAAGTTGTTCGGTTCTCCTAACCCAACTAGACTTCCTACCTAGTGTTTGGTTCTCTTGATCCTGATGTGAGAGCTCCACTTCCTTCGTTCGAGGTTCATGGCTTGACATGGTCCATGACTCTGTACCAATTGTTAGTGCCTATAAGAATCATATATTTCCACAATGATATGATATTATCCACTTTGGACCTAAACCCTCATGGTTTTATTTTTGAACTTTACCCAAAAGACCTCATATCAATGGAGATATCTTTTTATCTTATAAGCACATAATTTTTTCCATGTCTTACCAATATGGGACTTTGATTGTATTCTCCATACTCCCAATAGTTATATCGGTTATCAAGGAGAGATTCTCAAGTATTGGTATGTATTCATGATCAAGACAGGTTCTAAGGTAATCATTAGCCTCTCTTGAGGTCAAATGATGTATTACGTAGACATGATTCCTAATTCTCTATATTCAAACTCAGGCGACCTTGTTACCTAGAATCCTATCACTAGATTTAGGCAATCAAAATCTTAGTTCTACTACTGGTGAATCATAAGAATGTGTACAAGTAAATCTTTGATGCTCTTAAAATCCATGAGAGGTTTAATTACTTACACGATATCAATTCGTAGATAACCATTGCCGCTGCAGGAACTTGTCACTAGAACCTCATGAAATTATCTAGACTTTAATCGTTACTTATAACTAAATTCTCACATTTATTCCGACGACACGTAGCGATGTGGGCGACATCAATCGGAGTGACACACCGAATACCTAAGGCAATTGCCTTATGTTTAAACCATTTATGTGATAAATGAAGATTCACTATTTGAGTATACATGTTTTTATGTATTTGATTAGATCTTAAACTCATTTGCTGAATGTTCAAATACCATTCACAACATGAGAGAATTTGTGATTGGATCACAACTAGTGAGTATCTCTACATGTGTAATTATGATGTATTAGAATTATCCCTAGTCGATGAATTGATGGATTTGGACACCATCAATTATGTCAAGACTAGCACGAGGTATACTCTTTGGTGTATCCAAGCAGCTAATTCTCACTGGCTGGAGACATTGCAATGTCCGGAGTTAATTATGGATGCTAGTTATGGTAACTAGTTCATTGGAGTGACCAGCTGTAAGACTTCATATGGTTCTCTGCAAAAATGGATATGTTAATGAAGTTCTTACTGCAGCTTAAGTGCGATGTTCCTTTGACTTATAGTATTCAAGTCATCTTGGTCATAGAGACTTATACTTTGACATCTTAAGCACACATCTCCTAGGAGATATGGACCCGGGATAATTGGGTATAAGATGAAATGCCCGAAGGTGTTTGAATAGCCTATAAAGGATTCACCACTCCTTGCGAGGAGATGCATACCTATAGCCTCTCATCGAATTGTTACTAAAGTCTTTGGCCAAAGCATTACATGTTTAGAGTAAGGTAGTCTTGGATACATGTGCAGTAACTAGAATCCGTAAGACGAGGAAATGATACTTGGGCTAGGTGTGACGTAGTCGACCTAGTGGGGACTGACAATATAGACCATGTCCTGAACCAAGTGAGTATAAGATACGTGAAGGAAATGAGGCACGATTCATTGTAGCTGCTGAAGGATTTCAGAAATGGTTCTGGATCAATCGTTGATTTTTTAGTTAATTAGGGATCATGATGTACTACTAGGTGTCACTCATGATCGTTCTATAATTAATGGTTAATTATAGACGACCAACAAAACCGAGAACCTATTTGGTCACACACACAACGAGCGTAATCCGAAAGATTTAAAAGGAGCTTGAGAATGAGATTCTCATATCGAGAGAAACTAGGTTTGGCTGGACCAAACAAGGAGCAAGCATGAAATTGTTTCTGTCACAATGGAAGCATAGATGGGTCGAGTCTTATGAAGATATGATGGATGAACCAAATTGGTTCGGTTCTAATCCAATGGTGGAGAATAAACCAAAGGGGTTTGGTTTGTTTTAAACGAATGAACCAAAGTTGGTTCGGTTCGTTTTAACTTAAAATAGACAAACTCGGTTTGGTTTATTTTAACTTAAGTTATTGGAGCGGGTTAACAGGTTTTGGTTATGAACTAATAACCCTAAGGAGAAGTTTTCTTAATGGTTAAGAAACACATGCTCTATAAAAATATGGTTAGAGTTTTGGAGAGCCCCAAGTTTATTTTGGGAAATACTCTTCCACTCCTCTCCCTCTCTTCTCCTTGTCGCCACCCAAGGGTTCCACGCCGCCCAACCATCTTGTGTCACCGTCCACCTGTGCTATCGGCGTCCAGCTGCTATCGGCCACTCCTCCGGTGACTCACCTTGGTTCTGACGACCAAGGGTTGGTCGGATATCCTCTTTGGTCGGCACAAAGTCCTCCACCAAGCTGTCCAGTTTTTGAACAACTTGTTTTCTTCTTGTCGGAGCATCATTTGGATGACGTTTGGAGCTCCGACTGTGACTGCCTTGCCTGGGATTGGATCTCTGATAATCCTCATAGGTGGAGGACCAAGGATTCATCAATCGGTCGACGAATACCTCTCCGGAGAAATGAGTTTTGGGGACTCATTTTCAAATCCGAATTTTGATTCGGATTGTGATCTTTTCTCGATCACATCGTCTTCGACACGAGGCTAGTGACTCCTACGAATATGAGGCTTGTAGCTTGGCGAAGCTATCCCGGCAATACTCAGCATGGATATGGATAGAGGCAATTCTAGCGAGAGTTGCTCCGATTGATGTAATTCCCGCTGCACGTGATACATCAAGTATAACTAGCGTAATTTCCTTTTATTGCAAAATTTGAAATTGTGATTATGTATACACATGTTGTACTTTGAATGCGTGTGGTGTGTGTTGTATAAATTATATTTAATGCTTTTAAATTCTTCCGTTGTGCACATGTTTACGAAACATGTTCGAACATACACTCGCCGCGGTGTTGGAAACCCAACAGTGGTATCAGAGCCAGGTTGTGTTTTGACATAATCATAAAATTATTTTGCGATAGTCATAATTGTATTTATGGAAATTTTCTACTTTTAGAAAGTTTAGAAGTATTTATGGAAATTTTCTAATTTTGGAAAGTTTAGAAGTATTTATGGAAATCTTCTACTTTTGGATAGTTTAGAAGTATCTATGGAAATTAACACTTTCCATAAATAAAATATATGATTAGATTTGGAAATTTATTTTCTAATTTAATCATGATTTGATTTGGGGAATCAAATCCAAAATATATTTTATTTCCATAAATAGTTTTAACAATTTAGGAAATTTGTTTCCTAAATTAAATTTGACTTTCCTTAATTAACACTTTTCATAAATAAAATATGTGATTAGATTTGAAAATTTGTTTCCTAATTTAATCATGATTTGATTTGGGGAATCAAATCTCAAACATATTTTATTTTCATAAATAGTTATGACATATAAGAAAATTTTGTACATGTTATAATTGTATGTCATGTAATTGCATTAGATGCATATCATTATGTCATGCGTGTCGTGATATGTAGATGTATGCCACGAATGCCAATTTCATGTAGATAATAGTTATTTGTATTCAAAAGAGGATGAGACATTAAAACCCTTATACAATATTAAAGCCTACACCTTCCATTAATATGGTTAGAACCAGAGTTCTATTTCTTGTTTGGGTTGTTGGACTCTCTCCAAGCCCGGCTCGAACCCGAACATGTTCAAACCATGGAATAGTTTAATACTAATATGGTAAGAGTAAGAGGTCAATCATTAGCTTTGGTTGTTGGACTCCTCCAAGCCGGGCTAATTGGTTGAATGCGCTCTAACCATATTAAAACTATTTCTTGATTAATGGGTTGACTTTAACCTGGAGCACCGACTTGTTGGACTCTCAAAGGTCGATGTGAAGGGAGGTGAAGTTGGGTGTTGTGCATATGATGCATACTTGTTAATAAGTTAACAACCTGATGTATGTGTGAACATTCAATTAGTTGATAGCGCATTGTGATAGTTGCATATATGTGATATGCAATCGGTATACATGATACCTACCATTGTAGCTATGAATGGCTTGTTGGACTCTTTCCAAGGTTATTCATATCTATATTGGATATCAACTCATTCAGAGATGGACCTATGATCTCCCAAAGTGATTTTGAGGTTTTTGAAATTCAAAAAATGAATGGGATTTATAAATGTATGTTGATGCATTTTAAATCGTCTTTCTCATATATGCTTGTTTTGTATTTCTAGGTTAATTGATTGATCATGACGTCTTTGAATTTGCGCACTATTTTAGATTCGAATAAATTGACTGGGCCTAACTTCTTGGACTGGCTTAGAAACTTGAGAATTGTTCTCAAGGCAAAAAAGCTCGCATATGTCCTCAAAGAGTTTCTTCCCAACCGTCCTAGGGACGATGCAACTCCAGACCAATTGTTGGCCTATCAGAAACATGTGGCAAATTCTAAACTGGCGAGTTCCATCATGCTATCCGCGATGGTACCCGAGCTGCAAAAGCAGCATGAGCATATGGATGCTAATACCATAGTCTTCCATCTTCATGAGTTTTTTGATGAGCAAGCGAGATCCGAAAGGTTCGAAGTCTCTAGACTTCTCTTCACCTCTAAGATGCAAGAAGGTTCATCTGTAGTGCAATTTGTGCTAAAGATGAATGAGTACATCAAGCGGCTGGCTACCCTCGGGTTTGTGATGGATCATGAATTAAGTATTGACTTAATTCTACATTGTTTGCCCAAGATTTTCTCACAATTTGTGATGAACTATCAGATGAACAAACTTGAATCCACTATTCCTGAGCTCCTCGATATGCTATAGACTGTGGAGCCTTCTGTGAAGCATGAGGAGAAGGCGGTTCTGTTAATTGATTCCTCAAAGAAAGGTTCTAAGAGGAAGTCAAAGGAACAGAAGAAAGGGAAGAAGAAAAAGACTAAGAAGGCAGAACTAGTACAAAAGGGCACTTGCCATTATTGTGGCAAGGAGGGCCACTGGCGAAGAAACTGTAAGATTTATCTTGAGTCTGTGAAGAAGAAGAAGGCATCCGATGCCCCATCCTCTTCAAGTATCTTTGTTATTGATTGTCATTCTATTTCCTTAGACACTTGGGTATTGGATACTGGGTGTGACTCACATATATGTAATGACATACAAGGGCTAAGGAATAGAAGAAGACTCGTCAAAGGGGAGTCAAATTTGCGAGTTGTCAATGGAGCAAAGGTTGCTGCAGTCACCATTGGAACTTATTTACTGAAGCTCCCTAGTGGACTAGTCTTAGAATTGACAATTGCTATTATGTTCCTTCTCTAATAAAGAACATTGTTTCTATTTCCTACTTAAATAGAAATGGTTACCATTTGACGTTTAGTAATAATTTTTGTTATATAACGTTTGAATGACGTACTTTTTGGGACTGGAACTTTGAGCAATGGTATTTATACGTTGGACATATCCAGTGACATTTTCAATATCGAAGCGAACAACAAGCGTGCTCGAAAGGATAACCAACTAGACTCCTATATGTGGCATTGTCGTCTTGGCCATGCAAACAAGAAACACATTTTTGAATTACACCGATATGGAATTCCGGAATCGTTTGAATTAGATTCATACGATACATGTGAATCATGCTTAAAAGGAAAGATGACCAAGTTACCTTTTACGGGAAAAGGTGAAATGGTGGGAGAGTTGCTTGGTCTAATACATATTGATGCATGCAGACCTATGTTAACTCAAGCTCTAGGAGGCTATAGCTACTTCATTACCTTCACCGATGATCACTCACAGTTTGGTTATGTGTTCTTGATGAAACACAAGTCTGAAGCCTTTGAAAGGTTCAAAGAATTCAAAAATAAAGTAGAGAAACAACATGACAAGAGTATTAAAATACTTCGATCGGATCGAAGTGGTGAATACTTGAGTCAAGAGTTTCTAGATTATGTAAGGGACAATGGTATATTGTCTAATTGAACTCCGCCATATAGACCATAGCATAATGGTATATCTGAGAAGCGTAACCAGACCTTGTTGGACATGGTCAGGTCGATGATGAATCATGCGAATCTTTCCAAGTCCTTTTGTGGCTATACACTTCAAACAGCTGTTTACTTGCTGAGCAAAATGTCAACCAAGGTAGTCTCAACTACTCCATATGAGATATGGAATAGTAAGAAATCTCATTTATCTTACTTGAAGATATAGGGTTGTCCTACTTTTGTGAAGCGGATTGTATAGACAAATTGGATGTTAAGTCTGATAAATGTCTATTTATTGGATACCCTAAGGAAACAAGGGGTTACCAATTCTATCATCCTGTGGAACAAAAGGTGTTTGTTTCAAGGCATGCTGTGTTTCTAGAGAAAGAGTTTCTCTTGCAAGAAAACAGTGGGAGTGTCATTGAGCTTGAGGAGGCTCGAGAGACTTAAATAGACATTGATGAGATACCTGGTGAAGCACCACAACCGATAACTCATAGTGATGAGCCATCGGCTGGACCTATTGTGACACCACATCTTCGTAGATCTGGTAGAACACACAACATTCCTGAGAGATATGGATTTCTCGTAAGTGAATCAAACAACGTGTTACTCATTGATGATGAGAAGCCTACCAATTATGAATAAGTTTTGAAAAGTTCAAAAAGGGATAAGTGGCTTAACGCCATGAAGTCGGAAATGGATTCCATGCATAAAAATCAAGTTTGGAACTTGGTTGACCCACCTGAAAGCATAAAGCCTATAGGGTGCTAGTGGGTTTTCAAGAAGAAAACCGACATGGATGGTAATGTAATTACCTATAAGGATAGATTGGTGGTGAAAGGGTATCGTCAAAAGCAAGGTATTGATTATGATGAGACCTATTCACCTGTTGCTATGCTTAAATCTATTCGGATGCTTCTGACTATAGCGGCTCATTACGATTATGAGATATGGCAGATGGATGTGAAAATAGCTTACCTTAATGGAAACCTACTCGAGAACATATATATGATACAGTCTGAGGGTTTCACATCGGTTGATAAAACCAAGGTATGCAAACTGTGACAGTCCATATATGGACTAAAGCAACCATCCATGAGATGAAATATCCATTTTGATGAGACAATCAAAAAGTTTGATTTCTCACAAAATCTGGATGAACCTTGTGTGTAGAAGAAGGTTAGTGGGAGTGTAGTCGTATTCCTAGTATTATATGTCGATGACATATTACTTATAGGAAATGATGTTTCTGTCTTACAGTCAGTTAAAATTTGGTTGTCCAAGACATTCTCCATGAAAGACCTGAGAGAAGCAACCTACATCCTCGGGATTAAGATCTATAGGGATAGATCGAAATGGTTGCTTGGTCTTTCGCAGTCTACATATATAGACCGAGTGCTAAAGAGGTTTAGCATGTCAGAATCCAAGAAAGATTTCCTACCCATCAGGCATAGGATACACCTTTCGAAGTCTATGTGTCCACGCACAAAAGATGAGAGGATTTGCTTGAGTAAGATTTTCTATGCATCTGCAATAGGATCTATCATGTATGCTATGTTATGTACGAGGCCCGATGTATCATATGCTCTGAGTGTCACAAGCATATACCAGTCTGATCCAGGAATGATCATTGGGCAGCTGTTAAGATGATCCTTAAATACTTAAGAAGAACTAAGGATGTGTTCCTAATATATGGAGAAGGGGACATGGTGATATGCAGGTATACAGATGCCAACTTCCAAACATACAAGGATGATTCCAGGTCTCAGTCTGGGTACATGTTCACCTTGAATGGGGGCGCAGTGAGTTGAAAAGTTTCAAACAAGACACTGTAGCAGATTCTACCACAGAGAAAGAATACATTGCAGCTTCAAAAATAGCAAAGGAAGCAGTTTGGATCAAAAAGTTCATTTATGAACTTGGTGTGGTTCCAGCCATTGTTGAAGCAATATCGATTTACTACGACTATAATGGAGCAATTGCACAGGCAAAAGAGCCAAGGTCTCATCAACAATCCAAACTGTGCTTCGCCACTATCATTTGATCAGAGAGATCATAAGTGGGAAGAAAATACAAATCAAGAAGATTCCCACTGAAAAGAACTTAGTGGATCCTTTGACTAAGGCCTTATCTCAAAGTAAGTTTGAGGGTCATATTAGGGCTTATGGTATTAGATACCGTGGCGATTGGCATTAGGCCAAGTGGGAGTTTGTTAGTAATATATGAGAAATATCCTAAGGCAATCGCCTTATGTTTAAACCATTTATATATTAAATGATGATTCACTATTTGAGTATACATGTTTTCATGTATTTGATTAGATCTTAAACTCATTTGCTGAATGTCCACAATATCATTCACAACATGAGAGAATTTGTGATTGGATCACAACTAGTAAGTATCTCTACATTTGTAATTGAGATGTATTGGAATTATCCCTAGTCGATGAATTGATGGATTTGGACACCATCAATTCTATCGAGACTAGTACGAGGTATACTCTTTGGTGTATCCAAGCAGCTAATTCTCACTGGCTGGAGACATTGTGATGTTCGGAGTTAATCATGGATGCTAGTTATGATAACTAGTTCATTGGAGTGACCAACTGTAAGACTTCATATGGTTCTCTGCATATATGGATATGTCAATAAAGTTCTTACTGTAGTTTAAGTGCGATGTTCCTTTGACTTACAGTATTCAAGTCATCTTAGTCATAGAGACTTATACTTTGACATCTTAAGCAAGCATCTCCAAGGAGATGTGGACCCGGGATGATTGGGTATAAGACGAAATGTCCGAAGGTGTTTGAATAGCCTATAAAGAATTCACCACTCCTTGCGAGGAGATGTATACCCATGGCCTCTCGTCGGATTGTTACTAAAGTCTTTGGCCAAAGCATTACATGTTTAGAGTAAGGTACTCTTGGATACATGTGCAGTAACTAGAATCCGTAGGACGAGGAAATGATACTTGGACTAGGTGTGACGTAGTCAACCAAGTGGAGACTAACACTATAGACCATATCCTGAACCAAGTGGGTATAAGATGCATGAAGGGAACGGGGCACGATTCATTGTAGCTGTTGAAGGGTTTCAGAAATGGTTATGGAACAACTGTTGATTTTTCGATTAATTGGGGATCATGATGTACTACTAGGTTCCACTCATGATCATTCTATAATTAATGGTTAATTATAGACAGCCAACATAAACCGAGAATGTATTTGGTCACACGCACAACGAGCATAATCCAAAGGATTTAAAAGGAGCTTGAGAATGAGATTCTCAGATCGAGAGAAACTAGGTTTGGTTGGACCAAACAAGGAGCAAGCATGAAATTGTTTCAGTCGCAATGGAAGCATGGATGGGCCGAGTCTTATGAAGACATGATGGATGAACCAAATTGGTTCGGTTCTAATCCAATGGTGGAGAATAAACCAAAGGGGTTTGGTTTGTTTTAAACGAACGAACCTAAGTTGGTTCGATTCGTTTTAACTTAAAATAGACCAATTCGTTTCGGTTTATTTTAACTTAAGTTATTGGAGCGGATTAACCGATTTTGGTTATGAACCAATAACCCTAAGGAGAAGTTTTCTTAATAGTTAAGAAACATGTGCTCTATAAAAATGCAGTTAGAGTTTTGGAGAGCCCTAAGTTTATTTTGGGAAATACTCTTCCTCTCCTCTCTCTCTCTTCTCCTTGCCGTCGCCCAAGGGTTCCACGTCGCTCAGCCATCTTGTGCCACCATCCACCCTTGTTGTCAGCTTCCAGCTACTGTCGACCACTCCTCCGGCGACCCTCCGGCGACTCACCTTGGTTCCAGTGACCAAGGGTTGGTCGACCATCCTCTTTGGCCGACGTAAAGTCCTCCACCAAGATGTCCAGTTTTTGCACAGCTTGTTTTCTTCTTGTCGGAGCATCATTTGGACAATGTTTGGAGCTCCGATAGTGACTCCCTTGCTTGGGATTGGATCTCCGGTAATCCTCATAGGTGGAGGACCATGGATTCGTTAATCGGTCGACGAATACCTCTCCGGGGAAGCGAGTTTTGGGGACTCATTTTTGAATCCGAATTTTGATTCGGATTATGATTTTCTCTCGATCACATTGTCTTCGACACGAGGCTAATGACTCCTACGAAGACAAGGCTTGTAGCTTGGTGAAGCTATCTCAACGGTACTCGGCGTGGATACGGATAGAGGCAATTCTAACGAGGGTTGCTCTAGTTAATGTCATTCCCGCTGCACATGATACATCAGGTATAACTAGCATAATTTATTTTTATTGCAAAATTTGAAATTGTGATTATGTCTACACATGTTGTACTTTGCATGCGTGTGGTGTGTGTGTTGTAATAAATTAGATTTATTGCTTTTTAATTCTTTCATTGTGCACATGTTTACGAAACATGTTTGAACACACACTCACCATAGTGCCGGAAATCCAACAAGTACATCCCTTAACTCCTAAGAACACACAAAAGAGTGGCTAACAATTATGTAATATTAAAAAATCAAGATCTTAAAAGGTGGAGGGTCCAGGGTTAGAGAGAGAAGCTCCAACTTCTCCCTGGAATTCTTTATGCTCCAGTGGTGGAGTGTGGCTCCGGGGGACTCCTTGGTGCTTGGAGGGGGTCCTCTTCCATCCCAACGGTGGTAGGAGAAGGTGCTTCTAGTGGTTTCAATTGGAAGTTGAGGATATTATTGTAGGATAACTAGTGGGGTCATGATTCCATTGGTGTGGTTTAGAAGAAAAGGTGCAGCTTTGGCAGATTTGGTAGTTTCGACTAGTGGAGGAGGTTTCTGGCAGTTTCGGTGGTGCTCCGGCCATCTTCTCCGGTCAAGGTGATTCTACATCAGTAAACATGTGGAAAAGGAGGCTTGGGAGGGAAGGAGACAACTAGCAAATGTATAAGGAAGGCGGGGCTATAGGTATTAATTGGGTGGTTGTACTTCCTGATTTGGAGGTTGCCTTACCTACTTTGTGGATTGCATTTCCTCAATTGTGGGGAGTAATTCACGCCTTACTACATCTGGCCTTACACATCAATGGAAAGTACAAGGCAGGGTTTGGTTATGGCAAGGAAGGATAAGGGACTCTCATTTGCCAAAATCGTGAAGACATAAGTGGACCAACCATTGAATGACAACTTGGAGGGGGGATGAGGTGGATCGGTTAGAGGTTGATAGGGTTGATGACATGGCAACTCAAAAATGTCCATAGAAGAAGAAGATGAATGAATCATCATGCCAAGGTCAACTTCTAGGTGGACGAGAGGGATAAAGATTGTTGGAGGAAGGTGAAGGAAAGATGTCGGAGGAGAAGCAATCGGGAGAGGCAGTGGGAGCTATTGGTGTAGGAGATGGATCTAAATAGAAGTAGTCTTGGGCAAGCCTTTTTTAAAACAACAGGAATATGAATTGTGCTATGCCTTTGGATCAATATGAAGCTAGTGGGGGGAGGATATCATTTGAATTTGAAGACATTTATACTATTGAAGACACTCTCGGGTTTTGCCTCGTTGATTGTTTCATGGGTCAACACCCAGGGAGAGGGGGAGTTATTGTGATAGTTGCAAGATGGAGGGTCTCATACAAGTTTTTCATGCACAAGAGTGGATGGGTGGTATATTGGTTTGACATAGAAGAAGATAGAGACAAGGTATTACAAGGAGGACCCTACTTTGCATTCGGTATTCCCATGTTCTTAAAGATAATGCCAAGGTGTTTTCTGTTTGATGAAGATGGTCATCACATCCCTTCTTGGATTCAAATTCATGGATTATCGACAGATTGTTGGTCAAAAAAGGTGTTGAGTAAGATTGGTTCAGAGATAGGGAAACCCTTGTACATAGACAATCATACAACAACGAGGGAGCGGTTGGAGTATGCAAGGCTCATGGTGGAGATTCCGGTCATCGGAGAAAGGGTTTCTAAGGTGCCAATTATGTTGCCCACAAGTGTTCTAGTTGACCTCCGTATTGTTTATGAAATGGTTCGGGATTTTTGTGAAGATTGTAAGAAGATTGGGCATCGGAGGGACACATGTCGGAGAGGAACAGCCTTGGGTGGAAAACTGCAATATTCGATGGAGTGGGAGGCACAAGCTAGTCAAAATGGTCAGCAAACTAGGAGGGCAAGGTCTCCATTAGTAGGGGGAGGCATGGGAGAACAACCTCACGACGTGGAGGGCGTGCAAGGCAACATTGGAGACAGGCACAACAAGAGACAAATGATGTGGCTCCGGAGGGGCGGCATGATTTAACAATTGTGAATGTGCACAGTCCCACTCCGATAGAGGTTGAGACTCCACTAGATCATGGTGGAAGAATGTGTGGAGTAGAGGCAGTATTCCTTTAGCGAGTGCCTCATGGGGAAGTTCTAAATCAGAAACTTTAGGAATCCACATCGACTCAACATGGCACGCCAGTTCCACATCAAGTTGTACAGTCCAGCTTGGTGAATTCATCATTCTTGTCTAATGGGGAAGTTGTGACAGCTAGTGGTCCTTCATCTTCATCAATTGGTGTGTCCTCATCTACCTCGGTTGCGATTGCAAGTAATGGGACAACAAATGGGCCAGCGAATGAAGGTATAGTGGGGTCAAGAATTGGAAGACAATTACGGACGCGAGCAGTCCGAATGGGTGATCAATGAAGGTGGCTTCTTGGAACATTAGGGGCTTCCACAAGTCCCTAAAACATGGAGGGGTGCAACACCTCTTCAAGCATAAAGATATTCAAGTCATGGCTTTATTATAGACGAAGATAAGGGAAAATTCGATGGGTCCAATTATGCAACAACAATTTCCAAGTATGGGACATGCTCATAACTTTGGTATGTCTAATCATGGTCGCATATTGCTCTTGTGGGACTTGCAAAAGGTTGACATGGAAATCATTATCATGGATGGTCAGTTTATTCACACCCATATTCGATGTCGAGTGTCTGGAAGGGTTTTCTTGGTGACGTTCGTCTATGGGTTGCACTCAGTTGTTGCTTGGAGGCCTTTGTGGGAGGAACTTGCGGAGCTTGGGGGATCCATATCCGAGGCATTAATGATCATGGGGGATTTTAACTCTATATTATCAATGGAAGATAAGCATGGGGGTTCTCTGGTTACGAACTATGAAATGAGGGACTTTCATATGTTAGTTCAAGCAAGTGGGTTAGTTAACCTTTGCTCCATTGGGTGTCGACTCACTTGGACTAATGGTACAGTTTCTTCAAAATTGGATAGGGTCTTAGTGATTTCATATTTAATGGCAGATTTTGATGCTTATGTGGAGTTCATTCCTCCGAGGTGCCTTTCGGACCACGTTTGTGGGATCATGCACACTTTAGCGAAGGATCGGCCAAATAGACCATTCAAATTTCTTGATATATGGTCGGTGCATGAGGTCTTTAAATGGATGGTGGAGGATTCATGGCCATCCCCAGTGGTTCAGAATGCATAGTTTGTACTCAAGGTGAAATTAACACGGTTGAAGTGTCGATTGAGGGAATTGAACAAGGAGTAGTTCGAACACATCTCCGAGAAGGCTAGAAGGGCAAATGCAGATTTGGAAGAGGCACAAAAAGGCATTTTAGGAGGGTATACGATTGTGGGTTATGATAGGATAAGAAGGCAAGCTACACTTCTTGCGGCGGCGAAAAAATAGTTTTATCAACAACGGGTCAAGAATGTCTATCTAAGGAGTTCAGATAGGTGCACCAAGTGTTTTCATGATGTGGTGAAGAGAAACAACAAGAGGAATGATATTATCACACTCGCCAAGAGAAATGGGGGACAAACGGCGAGTTTGGGGGAGGTCGCAACTGAGTTTATGGACTTCTTTTATGAGATACTTGGCCAAAAGGAGGTGTGCAACCCTATGGACAGCAGTGGTATTCCGGGAAGACGCCTCACTATATAGCAATCAGAGGACTTAATTAGGATGGTGGAGGTGTCGGAGATCAAAGCAGCCCTATATGACATTGGAAGTGATAAGGCGCCAGGCCCGAATGGATATGGAGCAAAATTCTTTACCTCTTCATGGGATACCGTTGGGATGGATTTTATTGCAGTAGTTTAGGAGTTATTTCAGGAGGGGAATTGCTAAAACAATGAAATCACTCATTGATATAGTTGGTACCGAAGGTGGACCATGCCCTGTGGGTCTTGGATTATCGGCCTATAGTTTGCTGTAATATTTTCTATAAAGTAATTGCTAAGGTATTGGTAGGTCGATTGGCTAGAGTATTGGGTTATTTGTTCGATCTGGCTCAAGTGGCTTTCGTGCAAGGGTGATCTACCGGAGATAACATCAACTTGACCCAAGAACTACTCCGTAAATACACTTGCAAAAGGATTTCACCAAGGTGTATTCTCAAGGTGGATTTGAAGAAGGCTTTTGATATGATAGATTGGAATTTTCTTATAGAGGCTCTCGTTGATTTTGGATTTCCCCAATGATATTGTGCTTGGGTTAAGGAGTGTGTTACCATAGCTTCATATTCTATTTCTTTAAATGGTGGCATCTATGGTTTCTTTAGTGGGAGGTATGATTTATGGCAAGGTGATCCCCTATCTCCATTGCTTTTTGGTTTATGTATTGTGGTACTTTCAAGAAGATTACAAGTGGCCTCTATGTTGCCTCATTTCATTTCCATCCTAAGTGCAAGAAAGTCGGTATCACCCACCTCGCATATGCTAATGATTTGATGATGTTTGCTCGGGCAAATGAAGGATCTAGCAGACTGCTTGGAGCAGTTTGGTAATGAGGTGGGCTTGAGGGATAATCCAATGAAATTGTCCATGTATATGGAAGGAGTTGATGATAGAGTGAAGGGACGATTGCTTCAAATCATTGGGTTCCAAGAAGGAACATTTCCATTCCAGTATTTGGGGATTCCACTAGTGGCAGAGAAGTTATGGGTGGCCAATTATGAGTCGTTGCTTGAGTCTATTACAAGGAAGATAAATGCTTGGCTAAAGCACGCTTTATCATATGCTAGATGCTTAGAATTGGTGAGCACGGTCTTGCAAGGAGTGGTGTGTTATTGGATCTCCAAACTACCTATCCCCGGTGGGGCCATTGAAAAGATTAAAGTCGCATGCCAAACGTTTGTATGGTCTTCCAAGCATCCGCCTATTGAATGGTCTACTATATGTCTTTCCAAACAAGATGAAGGGTATGGGATTTTAGATCTTCATGCATGGAATGAGGCTCTTTTATGCAAAACACTATGGGAAATTCAATCCAAAGAGGACTCATTATGGGTAAGTTGGGTCCATCAACATTACATCAAAGGAGTAGATTTTTGGCAATGGGAGGTCAAGCCTTCATATTCACCTCTAGTTAAGCGGTTGTTGAGCATCCGAGGAAAGATTCTAGGGGCTACAAATGGATATGGTGCAGAAAACATGAAGATGATTGAGTGGTTTGCATCGATGAAAAAAAGGGGTTGCCAACGTGTATGAATTCTTCAAGCCAAGGGGACAAGGAGTTGCTTGGGCGCCAATTGTATGGAGGTCGGAGATCATGCCAAAGCATAGATTTATTATGTGGTTGCTTGCTCATAGGAAGCTGAGGATGGTAGATAGGATGCCATATGAGACAAGCAAGGAATGTGTTCTTTGTCGAAGCCAAGAGGAGTCAAACGAGCACTTGTATTTTGGGTGCTTGGTTACATGTGCGCTATGGGGCAAGGTAAAGCAATGACTTGATATTTGATATGAGATCAGATCTATAGCTGGCCTATTTCACATGCTTGATCAGAGATATAGAGGGCTAAATCAGTAGATGAAGATTAGACACCTTGGAGTGTCAAGCATGATATATGTCCTGTAGGAAGCTCGCAACCGATGCCACTATGAGGGGATGTGTTGGTGCAGTAGGCACCAAAGTTGAACCTGAGTTTTGATTATAGCAAATGATACAAAGTTAAGCTCATTTTGTTATCTCACAAGCTGAATCAAGTGTGCAGAATTGCTAAGCTAAAGCTGAAGGTCAGCGACACCCGGAGGGAACCGTGGTGGTCGGGCGACACCAGAAGGACTTCGGAGGAAGCCGAAGAACTCAGGTGAAGACCGGAAGAAAAGATTAAAAGGTAAAAGTTGAGGTAAGCTCGTGTGAGTGAGTGTAAGTAAGGTCGTGTCCTCTGTACAGGGACATCCTTATGCGTCGATCCGACCAAGACTTCCCATGGAAGGTCTAAGTCGAGATCGGATGGTAAATGACCATCAAGCTTACTCATACTATCCACATTTTCGAGCTAACTCTTCATTGCAACTGGAAACCCTGCCATCAGTCAACTAATGACTTGTATTAGTCGACTGATAGGGTTGATCAGTCGACTACTGGTCAAGGATCAGCCTCGAGGAGAGTCAAAGTTTATCTTCATTTCTCAAGGGCTAGGTGGCATCATCTAATGAAACCTCATCTCAACGATTAGGGTTTCACAAGGCTATAAAAGAAGGTGTTCTCCACCCTATTTCGATCATCAAAGATCTCCAAATAGCCTCTGTAATACCTCGACTCTCCGACAACTCTACGAAGACGAAGCTTTACTTCTCCGACGACTAAACTCAAGCTCTCATTTCTTCGTCATCGGTATAAGTTTGTTTTTAAAAGTCTATTGTATTTCTTTTATTCGGAGTTTTCTATCGTAACAAGGAGAGGGGGAGTGTCCCTCTACCTTAATCTTTGTTGAGTTTTTGTATTGCATTTTCTCCTACCTCCAATGAGGAGGAGATTGTTTTAGTGAATTGCCCTCCGTACATGGTCTTGAACCATTAGAGCCTTGGATTAGCAGCCGAAGATTGTGAACTAAGAAAACACAAAGTGTGTTATTTACTTTTCCACTGCATACATTTTCTTTAATCAAATGATTTCGTAAAGTTTTATTTTGTGCTATTCACCTCCCCTCTAGCACTCAAATCGATCCAACAAGTGATATCAGAGCTGGGGGCGCTACGATTTGGTGAAACCACCAATCTAGCAATTTTTACAGATTTATTTTTATTTTTATTTCTGTTTATTTCAGGTTTTTACAAGATTTTTCGCTTAAATTAAATTTGTTCTCCCACACTACTAATCCAAGACGAAAGTCTTGGTACATTTTGGTGTTTTTGTTTTTGTGAGGTACTTGTCTTTCAATTTTTTGTCTAAATGGCCCATTTAGAAGGGTTTAGCACCTCCGACCTCCGTTTTACAATGGAGACGACTTCCGTTATTGGAAGGGTCAGATGGAGTGCTTTGTAAAGACCCAAATCGAGATGAGGATCATAATCCAAACCAGATTCACGCTTCCTACTAATAAAGTGGGTGAATCGTTGGATTATGATCAATGGACTAATTCCATGAAAAGACAAGTGGAAGCCGATGCCAAGACAACCCAAATCCATCAATGTGGCTTATCCAAAGAGGAGCTAAACTGCATCGGCCCCTTCATTAGTGCTAATGATTTATGGACTAAACTCGTTGAGTTATACGAAGGAATCGACGACACTAAGGTATGTAAGTGTGATTTTATTTTCAATAAATTGTATAACTTAAAAATGTAGGAACATGAGACGGTGACACAACTACACGACCATATTCAAGACATCGTCAATATCTTGCACGCCATCGGACAAAAGGTCGAGAATCGAGACCTTATAAGGTACACTTTAAACTCTTTTCCTAGGACAACCTTGTGGGCATCTATGGTCGATGCCTACAAGGTTTCTAAGGATCTTTCTAAACTTAGATTAGATAAGTTATTTTCTGAGTTTGAACTTCATGAGCAAACTAATGTGGTCCGGGCCGAAAAAGATATTGCCTTAATTGCAAGTTCCAAGAAGAAGGTCGCGAACAAATCACCCCCCAAGGAAGAGGACGAGGACGAGTACGAGTATGAGTCGGAGGTAGATCCCGAAATGGAAACTGAACTAGTAAATCTAGTTCAGAAGATGATCAAGAGCCAAAAACAACCCGTCAATCAAGGTAAAACTAAGTCTAAATCTAATTTGAATTTGAGATGTTTTGAATGTAACAGGTTCGGGCACATCAAGTCGGAGTGTCCGAAACTAAAAGACAAAGCACCCAACAAAGCGCTTAACGCTACTTGGGAAGAATCGTCGGAGGAGGAAAATGACAATCTCGTCTTCATGGCCAAGCCGACCAAACCCGAATAAGACTCCCAACCCAAGGAAGAGTCTGAGTCCGAATCCGATGACGAGTCGCTATTCAAGACAAGCCACGGATACGCATCCGGTTCAAAAGAGTCACTTAAGGTAAGTAAGTCTTTGCTTAGCACTTTATACAATGCAGTTAAATTCTTAACTAGAAAGTTAGCTAAGTCCGAGTCCAAGGTCGAGACCTTAGTTGAGGAGGTTAAACTCCTTAAACACAAGGTCTCCCTAACCTCTTTGACTAGTCAAGTTCAAGAGGAGGACTCAACTCGAGTTGAAAAGCTCGAAGTTGAAAACTCACTTTTGAAAAGTCAAGTCGAAGACCTTAGGAATATGTTGGAAAGATTTACTTTGGGATCCAATAGACTTAACCTTTTACTTGAATCACAAAGGGTCGTGTACAACAATGCTGGGCTTGGGTTTAGCTCAAATATGACCAATGAGTCGTACATGTCAATTGTAAGTAGAAATAAAAAAACATGTCCAAGCATGAGTCCTTAAGACCATTTTGATTTCTCAATTAGGATCTAACAAGTACTGGGTTCCCAAGGACCAAATCCACTATGTGGAAAGACCGAACCGAATCAATGGTCCAGGGGGAGCTAGTACAAAATTTGTTTGCGCTATCAATTAGACTTTGCATGCTTAGATATTTTTCTTTTTATTTCTTTTAGAATGCTTAGATAGGAACTATAACTCGTCAACACTTGATAACATAGTACTAGGACGCGACGAGATGATAGTACTCTAGAAAAGCAAAGTCTTGTGTGTCCGAGTTAGATAAGGTGTATCTAGCTCGGTGCACTCGACTAAGTGGAACTAGCTGAAGCTACCTCACCGTATCCTTAACTAGTTAGACCAGGAAGTGATCTTAGGTGAATCAAGTTATTACTTTTTCGAATTTGGCTTTGTCTAAGGAAGTGGTCGTTGTTCTGATCAAAGAAGGCCTCTATACCTCACCACAACCTAGAAGCCATTTTTCTTGAAAAGATGACTTGGTGAGCTTAGGGTTAAATCCGAATCTAACGCAAGGTTGACTAGTTTCGATTCATTAAAATTAATCAAGTAAAATTGAAGTCATCTCACAAGAACACATAAGGATAACATGTTTGATCATGTAGAAATGGGTGAGATGATCTAGGACTATTAATCTTCAACCAACCCTTAAATTCCAATATCCGATCCAACTACTTTGTGTGTAGGATCAATGGATGTTGGACAATGGGTGCTCCCGACATATGATCGAAGACCAACTTAAATTTTCGAAGCTTAGATTCAATTAACAAGGATCGGTAGCCTTCGGAAACAATGACAAACTCAAAATCATCGGATCAGGTGATATTGAGCTAAATGCTAATTTCACAATTCATAATGCTTTATTAGTCGAAGATTTTCAATATAATTTACTTAGTGTAAGTCAATTGTGTGATAACAACTATAAGGTTATATTCCTAGAAAATGAATGCTTAATCAAAACAAATGAAACCTCTAAAACATTACTTAAAGGAACTAGGAATAGCAACATCTATACAATTAACTTACCCAACTCCTCAACCAAGTGTCTTATGACATAGCAAGAGGAATCTTGGTTCTGGCATCGACGACTCGGTCACTCACACCCAAGACTCTTCACAAGATGAGTCAAAATGGCTTAGTCAGAGGTTTGCCCAACCTTAACAACTTGGACAATAAAATTTGTAATGCTTGTCAACAAGGTAAACAACCTAGAATACAACATCAACTAACTAACCAAGAACGGACCAAAAGTGTGCTTGAGCTCATTCATTTGGATCTATTCGATTCTCATAGAGCCAAGTCACTTAATGGGAGTCAATTTTGCTTAGTCATAATTGACGACTATTCTATGTTTACCTGGGTTAGATTTCTTAAACACAAAAGTGACACCTTAGACCAACTCATCAATTTGTTTAAATTAATCAAAAATCAAAAGAACCTTAAAATTAAAAGACTTAGAAGTGATCATGGTGGTGAATTTGAGAACCATAGGTTCATAGATTTCTGTAACCTAAACGGATACCATCATGAATTCTCATGTCCTAGAACCCCACAACAGAATGGCCTAGTCGAGCGAAAAAATCGAACCCTACAAGAAGCCGCTAGGACCATGTTGAACGAATACAACCTACCCGATAGGTTTTGAGCAGAAGCCGTTAGTATGACCTGTTATGTCCAAAATAGAATTCTTATGGTAAGTAGGCACCTTAAGACCTCATATGAAATCTACCATGACAAAGTACCTAACATTAAATACTTTAGGGTATTTGGGTGTAAGGTATATATCCTAAACACTAAGGACTACCTAAGAAAGTTCACATCCAAAACCTCTACCGGTATCTTCCTAGGATACTCAACTACAAGTAGAGCCTATAGGGTATATAACAATGACACCCTTAAAATTGAGGAAACCATTAATGTAGTATTCGACGAAGGACATGAACCCACAAAATCCGTAGTAAAGCCAACTAGCGAACTGATTCATACCAGACTCAACTCTGGCCTTGAACATGAGTCTAGTACCAATCCTAATCCAAGCCAGTCTAGGATTCAATCGAGTCATCCTATCGACCAAGTGATAGGTGACCCTAACCCAAGTCATTCTAGGATTCAATCAAATCATCCTATAGACCAAGTGATAGGTGATCCTAGCCTAGGGGTTCAAACTAGATCGTCATATAGAAATCTTAGTCAAATCTCCTTGATTTTGAAAATCGAACCCAAAACCATTGAACAAGTTCTTCTTGATCTCGATTGGATCATTGCAATGCAAGAAGAGCTAGCTCAATTTACTAGGAACGAAGTTTGAGAATTAGTACTACCACCTCAAGGTAAGTCAATTATTGGAACAAGGTGGGTTTTCCGAAACAAACTTGATGACAAAGTGAAGTAGTTAGAAATAAAGCGAGATTAGTCGTGAAAGGGTTTAGTCAAGTAGAGGGGTTAGATTACGATGAAACCTATGCCCCCATAGCTAGACTAGAATCCATCCGAATATTATTAGCATATACTATGCATCGAGGATTTAAATTATTTAAAATGGATGTCAAGTCAGTATTCTTGAATGGATATATTAAGGAAGAGGTTTATGTTAACCAACCCCCCCCCCTGTTGGGATGTATACTGAAAGCCTAGCTCTTTTATATGAACATCTTTATTTTGAAATAAGAATCACATGATCATTGTTTGCATATTTTTATGGTTATGCAATATTGTCTAATACCTTACATTGTAGATAACATGGTGTGTGGTGTCACACGGGAGATCATGTTATCGGCTCCTTGTAAAGTATAAGTAAAGGCTCACAACCGAGATGGCTTTGGACAAACCATCGGAATGGTTGTAGTGTGATTTGGTATTGGTTTGTCTTGACCATAGAATCACACTAGTGCACTTTGTGTGTATTGAACAGGACCGACACAGAGGTGATTCGATTTATTGCTGACTACATAATTGAATCGGACCTCAGATATTATTTAGTACATGCTCTTAATCCCGATATAATAACGGGCACATATACTTGGTACTCATCTCTTTGATTTACCAATGGGCGAGATTTATAGATTAAATCGATAGACTCGGTAAGTTGGGAGATGATATTATTTATATGGTGTGCCGTTGATTATAGGAGGAAACCGTGTCCTATATATTAGGATGATGATGTCCCCTTGAGGAGCTCATAAGGTTCATCATGTAAACCCTGCAGGTGGACTAGGTCCGGCATGATGAAAAGGTTGAGTGGTACTACTCATGGAGTTAGATGTTGATTAATTAATGGTTAGTAAATTAATTAATCGACGGACATTCGAGATCTTAAACACGGGGAGAAAATGTACAAATAATATATGGAGCCCATATTATCATATGGGGTTGGTGAGGTAGATCAATGATGGACCTTTAGTGGATTGGATCATCATTAGTGGATCGGACTTTATGTGGGCTTGATCCATGGGTGGCCAAGACCCAACTCCTCCTCATGGTTCCTAATGTAGCCCATTAACACCTCAAGATGCTTAGATCCAATGGATAGAAACAAAACACTAAGATCCATTGGTAGAGATTAAATCTCTAAGATCCGACGGTTGAGATTAAATCTCTAGATCCGACGGTTGAGATTAAATCCCTAGAACCAATGGAGGAGATTAATTCATGACTTATCCCTAACTCTATAAAAGGAGGGCATGGGAAGTGGTTGTGGATAAGATCATAGGGAGGGAGCAAGGCTTGGGCGGCAAGAATAGGGCAATCCTAGTTGAGATAGGATTGGAATTAGGGTTAGGGTTTGGAAGCAAGGGTGGCACCAAATAAGGCAAGTTTTCCTTCTTCTTCCTTGCCTTGTGGCCAACGTCCAGCAGCTATTCCAGCCCTTCCCAGCCCTTGGCCACGCACTCCCTCTCTTCTCCTTAGGTGGTGGAAACAAGATATAGGGTTTCCCTTGGTGTCTTGGTAGTTTTCCATCATCTTCTTCTCCTTCTAGTTGGCGGCAAGAACTTCTATAGTTCTTTGTTGGTTGAGTTTTGAAGGAGAAAAACATTGTTTCTCTTCTTCCTCTTGCTTGGGAAAAGCAAGGAAGGAAGTTTTGCGATCTAGGAGCTTCGACTTTTGGTGGATCGTCGCCCACACGACGTCAAAAAGGAGGAGGGTCATACATTAGAAGACCAAGAGGTATAACTATTCTTCTATCTCTTTTATTCATTGCTTGTGTTTGTTTTTCAAAATATAAGCATGTTATATTTCTGTAAATAGGCTAAATAATACTTGGATCCCGAGTATAAATACAAAAACCGGCGATACGGACATCGTCTATTCCGCGGCTACTCGTAGAATAGAGAATGGTCGCTTGAACAACTAGTTTGTTCAAGTGACCTCTCTAAATGAATAGCACGACGATGACTTGGTTGCTTTGGGAATCCCTTTTGTCTAAGATTAAATTTTTAATCCGGGGACATCAAAGGGATCACCATGGTCAAGCAACCGAGGTGAAGGGGAAGCGAAGTTTCCCCTCACGGATCAACCCCAACAATTGGTATCAGAGCCAAGGTTTCCGGTTTTGTGTGTTTAGGATTCGGTTATTTTTTATGCACTTTTTCATATATTAAATGTGTCGGATAATAGTAGGATATGCGTAGCTTAACTCTTTGGTTGCAGGCATAAGATTCCACTATTATGGCATGTGTGTGTATGTGATTGTATGTGTGTAAATATTTATTTTGTTAAATCCTCGGGGTTGACGAGGTTAGTATTTAGTTTTTGTAAATTAAATACGGCATTGTTTAGCCGCTCTTTATTTTATTTTACTTTCGATCTAGATTCATGTACACTCCCTCGTGGAGTATAGAATCGATGGATGTAAATTAAAATAGGTTTTAGTCTCGGCTCGGATCTCCGGAGGGCTTGTACATGGCAAAGGAGGAGCGGACGAGATGGCGATGCGACGGAAGACATATTGAAGACAAAAGCCATAATAGTTGGAA
This sequence comes from Wurfbainia villosa, assembly GCA_025175895.1. Taxonomy (NCBI): domain Eukaryota; kingdom Viridiplantae; phylum Streptophyta; class Magnoliopsida; order Zingiberales; family Zingiberaceae; genus Wurfbainia; species Wurfbainia villosa. The sequence continues at coordinate 43,949,280 of CM046006.1, forward strand.
AAATTTTTATTTTTCATATTTATTGCTTTTTGTTTGATATGCATGTCGTTGGCTAGTAAAATTCCTCATTTTCAATTTACTAAGTGGGAGAGGGATATTTTAATTAATTCCCGCGGCCTCCATTACAATTTAACGTGTGATGCAACAAACTTGCGTGTCGGCTCTGAGTGCCTTCCTCCCTGCGGACGAGTTTGTTTGCGGATCACTAGGTCAAATAATGGTTATAGGAAATTATCTAGGAGCATGTGTACTTCCACAGCGGTAAGGCACATAATCCGAAATAATTCCCTTAGTATCGTGTAATGGTGCACACTTAGATGCAAATAAAAAGTATCCTCCCCATCGGAGTCACTGCTTTTATTTGTAGGGCCAAAGAGGAACCAACTATTAATTTTATTTGTCAAAAAGTAAGGTTGACAAGAAAATAAAATTAATGGGTAAAACCTCCTCTTACAAATGTAGAATTCGTATACGTCCACACTGCGTGGCATGCGATATTCTCGGTGTTTTGAGGTGTTGGTTGATATCAAAATTTTATTGTTTGAGGAATCAATAATTTTTTGAAATCTAAAGTAATGATCTATGTGATTCTTAGGATTTTCAAAATGACTTTCAGTCCACTTGTTGTGATACTAAAAGAAATAAACTTACTGTACCCAAATAATGTTGATTGGAAAAGAATCTAGATATTGTCTTATCTGCTAAGGAGTACAAGTATGCACTCTTCGAAGAGTGTCCTCAAGCCATGGTTGCTCAAAAAGGTTTCTACTTCTAAGCCGATAGGCATGATGAAGATAAAACAAGGTGGAGCAAAGGTGGTGGGAGGATCTCGAGGAGGAGTGAAGAAGCCAAAGGCAAGTACTTTAAGCGGGATGGACATTGGAAGAAGGACTGTCGGTCAAAAGCAGAACAAAGGTATATCCTTTGGACTAGTCGTTGAAACATGATTAGCGGTGTTATCTACGGCGAGTGTGTAGATATGAGAGTCACTAATCATGTCGCAACACTTTGCAGGTTTCAGAAACCCAACGACTAGCTAAAGGAGATTACCATTTTGGGCAATGCCATGAAGGTGGCGGCTATTGCGATGGGAGAAGTTTTATTTATCTCTTGAGAAAAATAAAACTAAGGTTCTGGAAAATTCCCTTTATGTATCTTTATTTAGAAAGAATTTAGTTTCAGTTTCTAAATTATTATGGATGGATATTCTATTTCTTTTAATGACAGAGTTGTTATAAAAAGGAATAGGGAGAATATCTGTTCAGGTACATTGAAAGGAAATTTGTATACAAAACCTCCCACGATGCAAATTGAAGTTAATAACTCATCTTCTAATTCCAAAAGGAGAAAAGAACCTTCGAAGATGAACCAAACATATCTTTGCCATCTTAGTCTTGGTCACATTACCTAAGCAGAATTCAAAGGTTGATAGCTGATGGACCTTTGGGTTCATTAGTGGTGGAGGATCTCCCAACCTACGAATCTTGCTTGGAGGGTAAGATGACCAAGAGGCCTTTCAAGGCCAAGGGGTATAGAGCCAAAGATATGTTAGAAATGGTTCATTCTGATTCGTATGGTCCTATGTCTATCCTGGCAAGAGGTAGTTTTGAATATTTCGTCTTTTTCATAGACAATTATTCAAGATGACACTACGATCTGATCGTGGTGACGAGTACCTCTTGGGAGAGTTTAGGAATTACCTATCAGAGGTTGGGATTCAATCCCAATTGTCTGCACCTGGCACACCCCAGCAGAATGATGTAGAAGAGCGAAGGAATAGGACTCTTATAGAGATGGTTAGATCAATGATGAGTTATTCTGACTTGCCAGACTCGTTCTGGGGATATGCTCTAGATACGGCGGTGTACATTCTGAACTTGGTTCCATCTAAATCAGTGCCTTCTACTCCCATAGAGTTGTGGACCGGGCGAAAGCCTAATCTAAGACATATTCGGATATGGGAGAGTCCAGCACATGTGCTGAAGGCAGATGATGGTAAGTTGGAACCTCGCATAAAGTGCGCTTGTTCGTTGGCTATCCTAGATGAACGAAGGGTGGATTGTTTTATAGTCCTAGAGATCAGAGAGTGATCGTTAGCACGAACACTAGATTTCTAGAGGAAGACTATGTGATGAGCCACAAGCCCAAGAGTAAAATTGTTCTGGAGGAGTTAAAAGGGGAAGTCACTTCTTTAGTACCACCGGTACAAGAGGATATACCACATGTCACTGCACCGCATGTCACAGAGGATACACAAGTGATGTCTCGTCGTAGTGGGAGGGTTGTGAGACAGCCTGATAGATTCATGTTCTTGGGAGAATCTTTCGATTTGGTCCCTGGCGAACATGAACCTGATCCCTGGACATATGACGAGGCAATCCAAGATAAAGATGCACTATCTTGGCAAAGTGCAATGAATCGAGATTGAATCTATGGATTCAAGTCAGGTTTGAGAGCTCTTATGCATAGCAGTTCATATGGATTATGAGGTGTGGCATATGGATATCAAGAAAGCTTTCCTTAATGGAAGTCTTGAGGAAACCATCTATATGAAGCAACCAGAGGGATTCATTGCTAAGGGCAAAGAGCATCTTGTTTGTAAGCTTAATCGGTCCATTTATGGATTGAAGCAAGCTTCAAGATCTTGGAACATCCGCTTTGATGAGATAATCCAGTCTTATGGATTTATTCAAAGTCCGGATGAGTCTTGTGTATACAAGAGATGTGACGGAAACGTAGTGGTATTTCTTGTACCATACGTAGATGACATTTTGGTGGTTGGCAACAACATCGAAGTGTTATCGGACGTAAGGGTATGGTTGTCCAAACAGTTTGATATGAAGGACTTGGGAGAGGTGAGACACATCCTTGGGATCAAGGTTATAAGGGATCGCAGGAAAAGGATGTTGTGCTTATCCCAAGCTTCATACATAGACACGATTATGGAGCGTTTTAGCATGCAGAACTCCAAGAAGGGTTTTCTACCTTTCAGGCATGGAGTACCTCTATCTAAGGAGATATGTCCTAGATCATTTGAGTAGATAGAGGAGATGAAGGCGGTTCCTTATGCTTCGGCAGTAGGAAGCCTCATGTATGCGATGCTCTGTACGAGACCAGATATCTGCTTTGCCGTGGGCATGGTCAGCAGATATCAGAGTAATCCAGGACAGGGATATTGGACTGCGGTAAAGCATATATTGTAGTGCCTGAGAAGGACTAGGGATTATATGCTAGTTTACCGGGCAGACCAATTACTCCCTATGGGTTACACGGATTCCGATTTCCAATCTGATAGGGATAACAGTAAGTCTACCTCAGGTTTTGTGTTTACTTTGGGAGGTGGAGCCATTGTATGGAGGAGTGCCCAGCAGAAATGCGTGGCGGACTCCACCATGGAAGCTGAGTATGTGGCAGCCTATGAGGCGGCCAAAGAAGCTGTATGGCTCAGGAACTTCCTGATGGACTTGGATGTGATTCCTGGTTTGCCCAGAACTATCACAATTTATTGTGATAATAGTGGTGCAGTTGCAAACTCGAAGGAACCACGAGCCCATAAGGCTAGTAAACACATAGAGCGCAAGTACCACCTGATACGAGAAATCGTAAAGGAGGTAGAAGTTGTTGTCGCCTAGATTGCATCAGAGGATGACCTGGTAGACCCTTTCACAAAGGCCCTTCTAGCGAGAGCTTTGATAGGCATGTGGAGGGAAGGGGAATCAGATGTATGGCAGTATAAGAACAACATAGTCTTTTAGTATAAGTGGGAGATTGTTGGGATGTATACTGAAAGCCTAGCTCTTTTGTATGAACATCTTTATTTTGAAATAAGAATCACATGATCATTGTTTGCATATTTTTATGGTTATGCAATATTGTCTAATACCTTACATTGTAGATAACATGGTGTGTGGTGTCACACGGGAGATCATGTTATCGGCTCCTTGTAAAGTATAAGTAAAGGCTCACAACCGAGATGGCTTTGGACAAACCATCGGAATGGTTGTAGTGTGATTTAGTATTGGTTTGTCTTGACCATAGAATCACACTAGTGCACTTTGTGTGTATTGAGCAGACCGACACAGGTGATTCGATTTATTCGACTACATAATCGAATCGACCTCGGATATTATTTAGTACATGCTCTTAATCCCGATATAATAGCAGGCACATATACTTGGTACTCATCTCTTTGATTTACCAATGAGATTTATAGATTAAATCGATAGACTCTAAGTTGGGAGATGATATTATTTATATGATGTGCCGTTGATTATAGGAGGAAACCGTGTCCTATATATTAGGATGATGATGTCCCCTTGAGGAGCTCATAAGGTTCATCATGTAAACCCTGCAGGTGGACTAGGTCCGGCATGATGAAAAGGTTGAGTGGTACTACTCATGGAGTTAGATGTTGATTAATTAATGGTTAGTAAATTAATTAATCGACGGACATTCGAGATCTTAAACACGGGGAGAAAATGTACAAATAATATATGGAGCCCATATTATCATATGGGGGTTGGTGAGGTAGATCAATGATGGACCTTTAGTGGATTGGATCATCATTAGTGGATCGGACTTTATGTGGGCTTGATCCATGGGTGGCCAAGACCCAACTCCTCCTCATGGTCCCTAATGTAGCCCATTAACACCTCAAGATGCTTAGATCCAATGGATAGAAACAAAACACTAAGATCCATTGGTAGAGATTAAATCTCTAAGATCCGACGGTTGAGATTAAATCTCTAGATCCGACGGTTGAGATTAAATCCCTAGAACCAATGGAGGAGATTAATTCATGACTTATCCCTAACTCTATAAAAGGAGGGCATGGGAAGTGGTTGTTGATAAGATCATAGGGAGGGAGCAAGGCTTGGGCGGCAAGAATAGGGCAATCCTAGTTGAGATAGGATTGGAATTAGGGTTAGGGTTTGGAAGCAAGGGTGGCACCAAATAAGGCAAGTTTTCCTTCTTCTTCCTTGCCTTGTGGCCAACGTCCAGCAGCTATTCCAGCCCTTCCCAGCCCTTGGCCACGCCCAAAACACTCCCCTCTCTTCTCCTTAGGTGGTGGAAACAAGATATAGGGTTTCCCTTGGTGTCTTGGTAGTTTTCCATCATCTTCTTCTCCTTCTAGTTGGCCGGCGGCAAGAACTTCTATAGTTCTTTGTTGGTTGAGTTTTTGAAGGAGAAAAACATTGTTTCTCTTCTTCCTCTTGCTTGGGAAAAGCAAGGAAGGAAGTTTTGCGATCTAGGAGCTTCGACTTTTGGTGGATCGTCGCCCACACGACGTCCAAAAGGAGGAGGGTCATACATTAGAAGACCAAGAGGTATAACTATTCTTCTATCTCTTTTATTCATTGTTTGTGTTTGTTTTTCAAAATATAAGCATGTTATATTTCTGTAAATAGGCTAAATAATATTTGGATCCCGAGTATAAATACAAAAACCGGCGATACGGACATCGTCTATTCCGCGGCTACTCGTAGAATAGAGAATGGTCGCTTGAACAACTAGTTTGTTCAAGTGACCTCTCTAAATGAATAGCACGACGATGACTTGGTTGCTTTGGGAATCCCTTTTGTCTAAGATTAAATTTTTAATCCGGGGACATCAAAGGGATCACCATGGTCAAGCAACCGAGGTGAAGGGGAAGCGAAGTTTCCCCTCACGGATCAACCCCAACACCCCCCCCCCCCCGCCGAATTCGAAAGTCTAGATAAATTCGACCATGTCCTTAAACTAAAGAAAGCTCTTTATGGACTCAAACAAGCTCCTCGAGCTTGGTATGAGAGGCTTTCAATTTATTTTAAGTCAAAAGGGTTTAACCAAGGCCTAGTCGATCCGACCCTTTTCGTAAAAACCATAGGTAAAGAAATCTTTATTGCCCAAATCTACGTAGACGATATCATTTTTGGAACAACCAATTCGATCCTACTAAACGAGTTCATTTCACTTATGGAAAGTGAATTTGAAATGAATTTAGTAGGTGAATTGAGTTTCTTTCTAGGACTACAAATTAAACAAACTACGGATGGAATAACATCAACAAAAATATACTAGGAAACTAATTAAACGTTTTGGAATGCAAGATGCTAAAACCATCAATACACCCATGGCAACTAATGTATACATAGGAGAGGACTTAGAAGGAAAGCCCATCGACCTAAAATACTATAGGAGTGTGATAGGGAGTCTTCTATACTTAACTGCGAGTCGACCCGACATTTTATTCGCAGTAAGTATGTGCGCAAGATTTCAAACCTGTGCCAAGGAGTCTCACATAACCCTAGTCAAGCATATTCTTAGATATCTAAAGGGCACACTAAGCATAGGTATTTGGTACCCTAGATCTACCGAGTTCAAACTAATCAGCTACTCTGACTCGGACTATGCCGGTAGTAAACTTGATAGAAAGAGCACGAGTGGTTGTTATCAACTTCTCAGCTTGAGTCTAGTGAGTTGGATGAAGCAATGGTGAGTGTGTAGCTCAACTTCTTTGGATGAAGCACACTCTCCAAGACTTAAACTTCAACTTCAACAATATTAAAACTCACATAGATAATATTAGCTCAATCAACTTAACCAAAAATTCCATATGTCACTCTAGGACCAAACATATAGAGGTCAAACACCACTTTATTCGAGAACATATAGCTAACGGAACCATTCAACTCGAATATGTGGAATCCAAGTCAAATCTAGCAAATCTTTTTACCAAGCCGCTACCCGAAGTCGAATTTAGTCTACTTAGACGAAAATTGGGCATGTGCGTAATAGAGTAGGATTTACATACTCTATTATTTACTTATTCTTTTCATGTTAATGGAACTAGCTTAGGGCTTACCCTAGATATCATGTACCTATATATTTAAGGAGTCAATATATCTCACAACACATAGGACTAATGTGTTTGGGTATTTAGCCATGTAGATGGGCGTGAGATGTTAGGACCTTACTCCTAGTTCTAAATATAGATTTAGTACATCAACATGAATCACAGAATATAATTATATAAATTAACCAACTCTAATCAAGACTTATTGATTATTTCATATCAATCAAGTCAAATAGAGTTGAATATTTAATTAGATGAGCTTATGTTTCAATTACTATTTTCAAAATTTATTTGAAACATGCTTGGCCTTAAAACTCAATTCAAAAACTATGTTTTTTAAATTCCCCCACTCTTTCCGATTTATGGCAAAAGGGAAAGAAAAGGCCAAAGTTAAGGGATCATTTTTTTTGTACCTTAACTTAAAACCTATTTTAAATACTAAGGCTAATATTAAGTAATTTTGATTACTTAAATTCTTTTTAAGTAGCACACATCAAGGGAGAGGGTCAAGATCCTTTTTCAAGTACTCACCCTCGGTCAAGGGGGAGCACTTGAAAAAGGTTTTTCATACTCCTACTTGCTAATCTAAGTATACTCATTTCTTCATATTTATATTCTATGCTTGTCATTCATGCACTTCAAACTCATTTCTTCATATTTCTATGCTTGTTATTCATGCACTTCAAACTCATTTCTTCATATTCATGTTTTATGCTTGTCATTCATTTAATGCACTTCAAATCATTTACTTAACTTTGTGTCCGGGTTTGCCATAGATCAAAAATGGGGAGATTGTTGGTGCAGTAGGCACCAAAGTCGAACCTGAGTTTTGATTATAGCAAACGATACAAAGTTAAGCTCATTTTGTTATCTCACGAGCTAAATCAAGTGTGCAAAATTGCTAAGCTAAAGATGAAGGTCAGCGACACCCGGAGGGAACCGTAGCGGTCGAGCGACATCGAGAGGACTTTAGAGGAAGCCGAAGAACTTAGGTGAAGACCGAAAGCAAAGTTTCAAAGGTAAAAGTTGAGGTAAGCTCGTGTGAGTGAGTGTAAGTAAGGTCGTGTCCTCTGTACAAGGACATCCTTAGGCATCGATCCGACCAAGACTTCCCATGGAAGGTCTAAGTCGAGATCGGATGGTAAATGACCATCAAGCTTACTCATACTAACTGCATTTTCGAGCTAACACTTCATTGCAGCTGGAAACCCTGCCATCAGTCGACTGATGCCTCCAGCAGTCGACTGATAGGGTTGATCAGTCGACTGCTTGTCAAGGATCAGCCTCGAGGAGAGTCAAAGTCTATCTCCATTTCTCAAGAGCTAGGTGGCATCACCTCATGAAACCTCATCTCAATGATTAGGGTTTCACAAGGCTATAAAAGAAGGTGTTCTCTACCCTATTTCGATCATCAAAGCTCTCCAAATAGCCTCCGTAACACCTTGACGCTCTGACAACTCTACGATGACGAAGCTCTACTTCTTTGACGACTAAGCTCAAGCTCTCATTTCTTCATCATCGATATAAGTTTGTTTTTAAAGGTCTATTATATTTCTTTTATTCGGAGTTTTCTATCGTAACAAGGAGAGGGGGAGAGTCCCTCTACCTTAATCTTTGTCGAGTTTTTATATTGCGTTGTCTCCTACCTCCAACAAGGAGGAGATTATTTTAGTGAATTGCCCTCCGTACTTAGTCTCGGACCATTAGGGACTTGGATTAGCAGCCGAAGGCTGTGAACCAAGTAAAAACAAAATGTGTTATTTACTTTTCTACTGCGTACATTTTCTTTAATCAAACAAATTCCTCCGGCTATGTCTAACAGAGCTCGATCGAGACTCCGCAAATGGTGGTAGATGTGGGATGCAACAAACTTCTGAATCCAGTAACTTGATGGATGCTCTGAGCTCTCGCGGATCTGGTTGAGCTCGAAGAAGTGTCATCAGGGTGGAACTCCTCCTCAAATACAAAGGAGAAGGTGGATGAGCTGTGGAGATGGAAGATGTCGTCGAAATCCCTCGATGAAGCAGTTCCTCCTCGAATCTGAGAAGGAAAATGGATGGAAGGGAGGTGGATGTGGCTGCTAGGGCTCAAGGGAAGAAGAGATGGAATTTTGTCCAACTTTTTTTGCTTTTAAACGTGCTCCAACCCAAATTCTGGGCCCGCGACATGGCCGTGCCTTTTTGGCATGATTGGTCATGTCTTTTTCTGGAGAAAAAAACACGGTGCTGCAGTAAATTTGCTACAGTACTTTACATTTTTTTCCCATATGAATTCCTTGATTTTCTCTTAAATGTCCTACAAAATAAAGTATACAACAAATTAGTGCTTAGGACATCAAATTAGCATGTATTTACATTAAAGCTCTAAAATGATTCATATTCATAAAATATGATAAATATGTCGAATTACGCATACAAATGGATCAAAACATCGAGAAATGAATATAAAATATCATGTCAAAACGTGAATTATCAATTCCTCCACACTTATTCTTACATGTCTCGTGCAAGTAAACAAAACTAAAAAAATGACTAAAGATATATTCCCCTAGCAATTCCCAATCATGCATAGAAAATCATGAAAGAAAGTTACCTAGGATCGTCAATTCTCAAAGACTCAAGCAATCATGGACTCAAATCTTACATAGGTTAACAAACAAGGTAGCTTCAACCCATTATGAATAGACTGAGAATGACTAAGTCTCATAAGGTAAGTTGTGGTTTCTCTCGCTCTCATAAGCATGTATAGTGGAGTTCACTCAAGCTACTCATAATTTATGCACTACTATATGCTTGCTTCTCTTCTACTCTTCACCACTATTATATACATAAGAGTGCACAATCTTTGAAAGCTTATTAGGAATGTAAGGAAAACATGAAATAAAAGTAATGATGGTGTGTATGCAAGAAAAAGAAATGAAAGAGACAAAGAAAATAGTGGAAGATATAGAAATAATGGAATGCTACATAGATGAGTACAAGAAACCATTGCCCTAAAATTTTTTCTACCAACCCAATAAACATGTAAACAACCCTTATCACATTCTTCAATATAAATCCACTCATGATATACAATAAATCTCTCAATGTTTGCAACAAGGGATGTCCATCACAAAAAATACTATCACACATAAATAAAAAATAACACAACATGTCAAAATTTTCACAATACTTTTTTTTATTTCATGGGCACCTAAATGTTTATTCTTTTTTTTTCAACTTCTTTTTTTTCAACTTTTTTTTTATTTTTTTTCAAACTCTTTTTTTTTTACATGTAGTGCACTTTCCTATGCTCCAACATCAAACTCAGCTAAAAAGATAAAGAGCATGGCTAGCTCATGATGATCAAGCAGACTTGCCTATGCTTACACTAAATTTCCCTGAGCTACTCCTCTCCCCCACACTTAAATTTTTGTCAATCCGGGGGAAAACACTCATCATTAAACATCCAAGTATTCCATATCCAGAAATAGAAATGGAGAAGAAAGTAATGGAACAAAAGAAAAATGTAATGATGAACGACTAGAATATTATTCAATAAGCATGTGATGATAAAAGAAGTGAAGGAAAACAATTGAGATTGCCTTCATAATAATCATGCAAACCTATTATTGTGTGGTCTCGAAAGAATCAAAGCAAGTTTTAGAGTTACAATAACTACAAGTGCACCATACACGAGCAATAAAAATAGGCTCAATCCTCACTCGGTAAATAAAAATAATCAACTCAGTCTATCAACATAGAATCCATCACCAAGTAGTAACCACATGGAATCAAATAATCCATTCATGACAATAAATCCCAAAATTCAACAGTCAAATTTAACTAACTTTCACGACTTCTAAGAAGATATAAAAGAATGTATAGGGAATTTATTTGAAAACCCAACAAAACAAAACTCAACAAATAAAACTTAACAACTAAAATAAAAACAAACGAGGTAAAACAAACATATACACAAAGAAAAGAAAAGAAGATGAGACGGAGCAAACTCCCCTGAGGTCCTGGCGGTTGAAGAAGATTTAGTAAAAGAAGTTATGCAGGTCGTGGGGTGCTCCAAAAGAAATCCCATCCCGATGGTTGAAGAAGATTCAACTTAAGTATCTATGTCGGGAGTGGGATGGACTGAATGTGGGTGAGCACCTTCATGGTGTTATTAGGATAGTACTGTGCTACTCCCTCCAATATGATCGCCTCATCATATGTAATATCTGGTGGTCAAAGGTGATTCCGGTAAAGTGTCCAATCTTGGGGATGGATTATTGCCTTTTCTATGAGGGCCTTCATTAGCAAAGTTCTTAGAGACTCTAACTGTAATGGAAGTATCCAGTCTGGGGGCCTCCAGCTATCCACCATTTCCATGGAAATTAGCTTATCACAATTGCTTACCACCACTATCTCACTTAACTTCTAGTATGGCTGGCAAGTCTGGGCACTGGTATTTGGAAACCTCTCCTTTTCTTCAATATAATCCGGGGCACAAATAGCATCACAGAGTAAATCCAAGCCACCAGTATCATCCTACAAGTCATCAACCATAGCAGCAACTTCATCATTATCTGGAGCACCAGATAGTACATCATCATATGCACGTCAACAAAGGAGTCCTATAGAGCTGCAGAAGAAGAAACATATCTATCACTAGCTTTGTAATCCATCTCCTCAAGCACATCACTGCCATCAAAAATGATCTCTGAGAAACACTGGAATGAATCTTGTGCTTGTGTCTGGCTAATGGATGATGCAATTTGATCTAGCTAGATTTGCATGTTTTGTATTTGTTGTTGTTGTTGCTGATGTCTATCATTCATTTGTTGTAGATGTTGTTGTAGAATTGATGCTAGCTATAAAATCTTTTCTAGTGTCCCTGTATATGCTTGACTGGGAGCAGGGGTTTCTTCACAATAGTCTTGGTATATCTCCCAGGTAGTTGACTTAGCTTGTTGGAATGGTTATAGTCCATCACACATTGTGTCATCTTGAAATCCCAATGGACTCTAATAAGCTGAAAAATTTTGAGCCTCTTCCTGATGTGCTTCTCCATAACTATAACTTGATTAATCTCCCCAACTAGGCATGTAAGTATTAATAGATGGTGGGGGTGGATAGCACTGAGGTTGCTAACGGATGAACTGTGGTGTGTTCCCATACCTAAAATCTGAATCAAAATTATGAAAAAATGTACCAGAAAATAAATTATACCTATCCCATTGATAAGACTGATGATACTGAGGAACAGGCTAATGATATTGAGGTTGGTACTGATATTGTTGATGTTCAAGCTGATTATACTCCTATTGTCCAGTGCCTGAATAATAAAGATCATTGAAATCAACAAACCGCTAATAATATGGATCCATGTTTAAAGAAATTTTCTATTCTTTCCTGAAACACTAATAAACAAATCAAAAGACACAGGAAGTATACATGATAAAATACATAGATATATAAGAGAATAAAAGAATGAAACCCTAAATAAATTTTTTGGATTTTTGATTATTTTTTAGAAAAATAGGTAAACAATCCTAAATGTACCAAACATCATTATAGTCCTCGCCAACGATGCCATTTTTTGATAACGGTTTTTGTCATGGTACCGTTACAAAACAAAATTTATAATTAAACCAAACCCCCTCTACACTAATGTAATATAGAGATGACTCAGGTCGTCTCCCAACGAATGCAATCGGTAGAATGGTTTTCTTAGGATTATTTCCATTATTGCTCTGGGTTTTCTTAATATAACTGGGGGTTTGTGATTTGAATTCTAACCTACGATTGCAAAATAATGAAAACTCTAAACTAACATGCAAGTAATTAAAACATGCAACAAATAAAACAATGCAAGAATTAAAGCAATAAAAACTAGATTAATGTGCACAATTCAAAATTAAGATAAACAAAGTAAATCAAATGTAATGGGTAAGTTAACAAACACTTGATATGTAGAAAATTAATCTAAACTAAAGAAAAGAAAAATGATCAAATCAACCCAAGATAGGCCCGGTGTATGAACAAGTTCCTCCGGCTAAGTCCAACGGAGCTCGATCGAGACTCCACAAACGGCGGTGAATGTTAAATGCCGCAAACTCTTGAATCCAGTAGCATGATGGATGCTCCGAGCTCTCACAGATCCGATTGAGCTCGAAGAAGTGTCGTTGGGGTGGAACTTCTCCTCGAATTCGAAGGAGAAGGTGGATGAGCTGTGGAGATGGAAGACGTCGTCGAAATCCCTCGATGAAGTGGTTCCTCCTCGAATCCAAGGAGGAAAATGGATGGAAGGGAGGTGGGGGCAGCTGCTAGGGCTCAAGGGAAGAAGAGATGGCATTTTGTCTTACTTTTTTTGCTTTTAAATGTGCTCTAATCCAAATTCTGGGCCTGCGACATGGTCGTGCCTTTTTGGCATGGCCAACCGTTTCTTTTTCTGGAGAAAAAAACACTGTGCTACAGTAACTTGCTATAGTACTTTGCATTTTTTTTCCTTGTGAATTCCTCAATTTGCTCTTAAATTTCCTACAAAATAAAGTAAACAACAAATTAGTGCTTAGGACATCAAATTAGCATGAATTTACATTAAAGCTCTAAAATTATTCATATTCTTAAAATATGATAAATATGTTGAATTGTGGTTACGAATGGATCAAAACATCGAGGAATGAGTATAAAATATCATGTCAAAACGTGAGTTATCACTTGGCATGCCCCAGAATCGGGCGTGTTGAAAGAGTTGGGCATGTGCGTGCCCCCTGGCATGCCCTGGCCGTGTTAGACACTGGAAGTCCAGAAAATGGTTGTTGTGGCTCCGTTTGGTTTTCCTCCATAGAACTATTATGCCTTCTTTTGTCCCTCATGAGAGTAGAAACATAGAAATTGCAGTTATCTGAACTAAAAGTGTAATATAAAAGTAAATGCTATGTTTTATGCTTGATATGTGAACAAAACCTAAGAAATTCATGCTAAATAAATCCTAAAAAGTGTGTATGATTCACACTCATCGCACCCCCAAACTTAAACTTTTGCTTGTCCTTAAGCAAAGAAAAAGAAAGAAATTATGAGTGAGAATAATGATAACTTATTAAAATCTCATCCCAAGGTTACTTAGTCTTGTTGATTCAATCTTGTTGGCTTAACTAAAAGATCCCTGTATTGCATGTGAATTTTTTTTTGACCTTTAAGATTTTAGATACCGATCCGAGTCAAATATCCTTTCTATCATGTTCCTCGCATATCCGGTATAGAGACTGTTAGGGCAATCAACCCAAATATGATCTTGGTTTTGATGTGTGTGGCAAAGGATTTAAGTTAGATTGTTATGTGTTTGATATGTGTGTTTAAGTTGTGTAAGACTTAGTAAATCACACATGGTTAGCTTGATGAAGCATTGGTGAGTTCATCATCTCATGGCTTCGGTCCTTGAGATGGTGAAGGATGGCACGGGGAGAAGTCGTGAGCTTAGTGCATCCGAGGGACTGTCGGACGATGAGCAAATGGAGTGAAGCCAAAGGAAGCATACTTCAGGACAAAACACGAAGGATGGCATGGGAGAAGCCATGGGCTTAGTGCATCCAAGGGACGCATGTCAGACGAAGAGAGCTTCGGTGAGGGACTCCATGGGAGATATGAGATTGAGCAATTGTAACCCGGGACGGGGTATCTCAAGTAGGTGAACTTGCCCAAACATGTGTTTGAGGTTTTACCCGACGATTGGAAGTGTCGGATGCTCAAATATATGATTTGAGATTTTACCCGACGGTTGGATGCTCAAATAACTTGTTGTTTGAGGTTTTACCCGATATTAGTCGACTAATATAGGTATCAGTCGACTAGTCCGAGTCGACTACTAGTTAACTGGTGTCAACTAAGTTTTGTGGCCCATCAGTCGACTGCCAAGGGATGGCAGTCGACTGCTATAGGTTGAAATGGCCATAGAAGAGAGGCAGCTCGACCAGTGGCTTGATTGCACATGCATCAATCGACTGCTAGGGTTTGACAGTCGACTGATTGGCTATCCGTTGGTTGGGATGCCAATGTGGATGAAGTCATTGTGAGACAACAGCTACAGCAATAGTCGACTGTTGCATGCCCAACGGTAAGAAACTCTTCTTCTCTATAAAAAGAAGGGTTGGGGGCCTTGGAGAGGTTAATGCTTCCACTCCTAAGTGCTCTTCAAGTGCCCTAAACATCTTTACTCTCCTCTTCCTTGTTTCTATCTCAATCTTATTGTAAGAGGGAGAGTTTTGTGTAAAGAGGTTACCTCTATCTTGTCTTGAGCTAAAAGAGAGATAGTGGATTGGATTGAGGAAGTGATTCGTCGAACGAATCATCGTGGATTAACGGCAAGGGTCATAAACCACATTACATCGCTTGTTTGCATTATCCTCTTGCTTTATTCTTATTTAGCTCGAATTGTCTTTACTTTAGCTTTATTACGATTATCCGCTACACTAACAATTGTATAGATGATCAAGAACGAGCAAAGCCCATTGGACACCATCAAGGCTATTCAACCCCCCTTTTAGCTGGGCCACGATCCTCCAACAAGTGGTATTAAAGCGAGGAGCTTGTCGACGAACTCATTGCCGCAATAAGCAAGTCGAAAGATGGTCAGCATGAACATCCACCCGCCTAAATTTGAAGGGGACTTCTCTTGGTGAAAAAAGTGGATGAAGGTATTTTTCGAAACCGACTTCGATATAATGCTAATCATGGAAAGTTGTTTTAAGATGCCTAGGGATGAAGAAGGGAAGTCAATAGAAAAATCAAAATGGATAAAGAAGAAAAAAGAGGAGCACCTATAAAATTCGAAAGCAAAGCATCATCTCTTCAATGTGTTAACTCAACAAGAGATCAATAGAATTGGAGAATGTTCGAGCGCCAAGGAGATGTGAGAGAAGCTAGTTGAGCTTCATGAAGGCACCTCCGAAGCAAAATTAGCAAGAAGGGACCTTCTCTGATCTCAACGAAATAACCTCAAGCTAGACAAAGAAGAGAAGGTATTGTCCCTACATTCTAGATTTAAGGAAATTATTAACAATTTATATAGTGTAGGGGAGAAGTTCTTGAATAGGGATATGATCATGAAGACAATTGATGCATTCTCCCGGTCATCGAAATGGAGCTCTATGGTGCACTCATTCTACATCTCAAGGAATCTAGAGGTTAGTACTCTAGAAGAATTTTTCTCTATCATGGAGCTTCACAAAACTAGACTTGAAGGTATAGTAGAACATCCAATAACTCAATCAAAAGGAGTGGCACTAGTGGCAAACAAGGGGAAGAAGAAGGAGACTACACCACCTTCATCGGATACAAATCGTCTTCCTCCATGAACACCAATGAATAAGCATATATGGTAAGAAAGGTAGGACATGCTTTAAAGAGTTTTAAATTTAACAATTCTAATGATAGGAGGAGAAGAAGAAAGGTCATTTGCTACAATTGTCAAGGAGAGGGACACATGAGAGATGAATGTCCTCTCTTGAACAAGAAGAAGGAAGAAAGGAAGAAGGATGATAAGAAGAACAGAAGTAAGAAGAAGAAAGAAAAGAAATCAAAAGAAAAGGGGAAGGAAAAAATGCAAAACTTGAAAGCTACATGGTATGATCCATCTTCATCGGAAGAATAAGAAATCGTCTCCCATTTTGCACTAATGGGAATAGATGACATTGCCTCCACCTCATCTGAGCGAGAAGAAGAAAGCACAAGTGAGGAGGAGAGCTCAAATATAGGGGGAGCATCTACCTCGGATTCGAAAGAAGAAGATTGGATAAGTGAGGTAAAGAAACTACCCTCTCAAGATGTTTTTTCTATTATTTCAAGCTTAACTAGGGATTTGTTTAGAATAAAGAAGAAAAATAAATGCATGCTAAATGAAATTAAGGCCCTAGAAGAAAAACTTGAAAATGCATGCTCACATGATAATATTTCTTCTTCTAGTTTAAATGATGCATGTATTGAAGAAAATAAGATTTTAAGGGAAAAGGTAGATTATCTCACAAGGCCTGTGAAAAATTTACTATAGGCTCAAATACCTTGAATATGATCATAGAGAGCCAAAGAGCAAGCTTTAACAAAAAGGGCTTAGGATATAAGGGATATAAGAATGGAAAAGCATATCATTACTTAATTGCTAGGGGGCAATCAAAAACTACAATGGTAGCTAGAAAATAGATCCCTAAGAAATACTTGGTTAATCCTATTGGGAAAAACTTATATTTGTTGGATCAAGCGGATCGCTAGAGGGGGGGTGAATAGCGATAAAAGATTTTCGTCGAATTCGTTTCAAAACACAAGTAAATGCAGCGGAAAGATAAAATGAACACAATAGGATTTTACTTGGTTTGTAGCCTACGGCTACTACTCCAAGGCCCTAGTGGTCCTTGACCATGCACGGAGGGCAAATCACTAACGAACTCCTAGTTGGAGGTAGAAGTTAATTGAATACACAAAAAAACAAAGCTTGAGGTAGAGGGACACTCCCCCTCTCCTCGTTGCAATAAAAGCTCGTAGAATAGAAAGTAAATATAAGAGTTAATGGATGACTTAAAAGACTTTTACCAATGACCAAATGGATGGAGGCTTGAGCTTGTGTCGTCGGTGTTTCTGTAGCACTTCGTCGTCGTGGAGTCGTTGGAGTGTCGTCATGTTACGGAGGCTTTAAGGCACTTTTGAATTGATGAAAAACCTTTAGAGAAGCCCTCCTTTTATAGTTTTTGAGCCCCTCATCGAGTTGATCTTCAGCCAATCAAAACTAGGCACAAAGCCCCTTGGAATGAGATGATAAAGCTTGACTCCTCGAAGCTGATCCTTGACCATCAGTCGATAGATGGCCATCATCAGTCGACTGATGGTAGCGTCAGTCGAGTCGCAACCCTCAATAGTCGACTGATGAAGGCAGTCGAGTGGCTCTTGTGTGCAGTCGACTGATGCTTGCTGAAATCACAAGTTAGCTTAATAAAAATATAATTTCGATGGTCGTCGACCGTCCGATCTATGCTTAAGACCATCCCCGTAAGGAGGATATGACCTCACTTACACTCACACACACGAGCTTACCTCGATACTTACTTTGTAGCTCTCACTTCTGGCCTTCCACTCGATTCCTTTGGCTCCCTCCGAAGTCACTCGAGTGTTGCCTGACCATCACAGCTTCCTCTGGGTATCGCTAGCCTTCAGCTCCAACTTTAACACTTTTCTACACACTCAATTCAGCTCATGAGATAACGATATGAGCTTAACTTTGTGTCATTTGCTATAATCAAAACTCAGGTTCGACTTAGGTGTCCATTGCACCAACAATCTCCTCCTTTTTGATCTATGGCAAACCCACATACAAAGTTAAGGAAATGATATGCAGTAGAGAAAAAGTATGAAAGTGTATACTTAGGAGTAAGATTAGCTCTTCTTTCAGGTACTCCCCCTTGAGGAAACCTCCCCCTTGACTGAGGGTGAGTTCTTGAAAGAATATCTTAATCTCCCCCTTGACACTTGCTTCTCTAGAAGAGTTTTTTTCCTTTTGTTAACTAAAAAGAGTTAAGTTGCAAAAATTAAAGTTAAGTAAACATTTACTTAACTTTTGGCCATGAGAATAAGTAGTATGAAGTACTAAGTTAAGTTTTTAAAAAAAAATTG
The DNA here is from genome assembly GCA_025175895.1 of Wurfbainia villosa. Lineage (NCBI taxonomy): Eukaryota > Viridiplantae > Streptophyta > Magnoliopsida > Zingiberales > Zingiberaceae > Wurfbainia > Wurfbainia villosa. Next base: position 43,967,745 of record CM046006.1, read on the forward strand.
ACCCCTTATTGATCCCTTAACTTTGACCTTTTTCTCCCCCTTTTGCCATATATCAGAAAGAGTGGGGGGTTTTGAAAAAAAAACATTTTTGATCTAAGTCCAAGCATGTTGTTCATAATTTTGAAAATAATAGACTTGAAACTATGCTTATCTAATTGTATGCTCAACTCTTTTTGACTTGATTGATACAAAATGATCAATAAGTTCTGATCAGAGTCGGTTAATATAGATGATTATACTCCGTGGTTAATGGCGATGTACTAATTCTACATCTGGAACTAGGAGTAGGTCCTAACATCTCATGCCAGTATACGTGGCTCATTACACAAACACATTAATCCTATGTGTTGTGAGATGTGTTGGCTTCTTAAATCTATAGGTACATGATATCTAAGGTATGTCCTAAGCTAGTTCCATGAACATGAAAAGTAAAAAGTAGTAATATGAAAATATAATTTGTAAATTCCTACTCTACTACGCACATGCCCAATTTTCATCTTAATAGACTGAATTTGACTTCGGGTAGGGGTTTAGCAAATAGATCTGCCAAGTTGGACTTCGATTCGACGTATTCGAGTTGTATGGCTCCGTTGGCCACATGTTCTCAAATGAAATGGTGTTTGACCTCTATATGTTTGGTCCTAAAGTGACATATTAAATTTTTAGTTAGGGTAATTGAGCTAATGTTATCTACGTGAATTTTAGTGTTTGTAAAGTCTAACTTAAAATCTCGGAGAGTGTGCTTCATCTAAAGAAGCTGAGTGACACACTCACCCATCACGATGTATTCGACTTCGATGGTAGATAAGGCAACACAGTGTTGCTTCCTACTGCACCAACTCACTAGACTCGAGCCGAGAAGTTGACAACAACCACTCGTACTCTTTCTATCGAGCTTACTACCAGTATAATCCGAGTCGGAGTAGCCGATTAGTTCGAACTCGGTAGATCTAGGGTACCAAATACCGACATTAAGTGTACCTTTTAGATATCTAAGGATACGTTTATCTAGAGTTAGGTGAGATTCCTTGGCACAGGTTTGGAACCTTGTGCACATACTTACTGCAAATAAGATATCAGGTCGACTCGCAGTTAAGTAAAGGAGACTCCCTATCACGCTCCTATAGTATTTTAAGTCAATTGAATTTCCAGTTACATCTTCTCCTATATTTACATTTATTGCCATTGGAGTATTAATAATTTTAGTGTCTTGTATTCCAAAATGTTTAATTAATTCCCTAGTATATTTCCGTTGGTGTAAGTATATTCCATCTTTAGTTTGTTTAATTTGTAGACCTAAGAAGAAACTCAACTCACCTACTAAATTCATTTCAAATTCAGTTTTCATAAGTGAGATGAACTCATTTAGTAGGATCGAGTTGGTGGTTCCGAAGATGATATCATCTACGTAGATTTGGGCTATGAATATATCTTTCCCTATGGTTTTTACGAAAAGGGTTGGGTCGACTAAACCTTGGTTAAATCCTTTGGACTTAAGATAAATCGAAAGCCTCTCGTACCAAGCTTGAGGAGCTTATTTGAGTCCATAGAGAGCTTTATTTAATCTAAGGACATGGTCGGGTTTATCTAGACTTTCGAAACCGGGGGATTGGCTAACATAAATCTCTTCCTTAATATATCCATTCAAGAATGTTGACTTTACATCCATTTGAAACAACTTAAATCCTCGATGTGCAGCATATGCTAATAACATTCGAATGAACTCTAATCTAGCTACTGGGGCATAGGTTTCGTCGTAATCTAAACCTTCGACTTGACTAAACCCCTTAGCGACTAATTTAGCTTTATTTCTAACTACTTCACCTTTATCATCAAGTTTATTTCGAAACACCCACCTTGTTCCAATGATTTTTTTATCTTTAGGTGGTGGTACTAATTCCCATACTTCATTCCTAATGAATTGAGCTAGCTCTTCTTGTATTGCAATAATCCAATCGGGATCAAGAAGAGCTTGGTCAATGATTTTGGGTTCAATTTTGGAAATCAAGGAGATTTGACTAAGGTTTCTGTATAAAGCTCTAGTTCGAACTCCTAGGCTTGGATCACCTATCACTTGGTCGATAGGATGATTTGTTTGAGTCCTAGTTTGACTTGGGTTAGAGTCACCTATCACTTGGTCGATAGGATGACTTAGTTGATTAAGGTTAGGATTAATACTATACTCGATCTCAAGATCGGAGTCATGTCTGGTATGAATCAGCTCGCTAATTGGGGTTGCTAGGGGTTTTGTAGATTGGTGTCCTTCATCAAACACTACATTAATAGTCTCTTCGAATCTAAGGGTGTCATGGTTATATACCCTATAGGCTCTACTCGTAGTCGAGTATCCTAGAAAGATTCTGGTAGAGGTTTTGGATGTGAATTTCCCTAGGTAATCCTTAGTATTTAGGATATGTACCTTACATCCAAATACCCTAAAGTACTTGATGTTAGGTATTTTATCGTGATAAATCTCATACAAGGTCTTAAGGTGTCTCTTTACCATAAGGATCCTATTTTGGATATAGCAAGTTGTACTAACAACTTCTGCCCAAAACCTATCGGGTAGGTTATACTCGTTTAAGATTGTCCTACTTGCTTCTTGTAAGGTTCTATTTTTACGTTCTACTAGGTCATTCTATTGTGGGGTTCTAGGGCATGAGAACTCATGGTGGTATCCATTTAGGTTACAAAATTCTGTAAACCCGTGGTTCTCGAATTCACCACATGATCACTCCTAAGTCTTTTGATTTTAAGGTTTTGTTGATTTTCTATTAGTTTAAATAGGTTGATTAATTGATCTAGGGTATCACTTTTGTGTTTGATGAACCTAACCCAAGTAAATCTAGAATAGTCGTCAATTATGACTAAGCATAATTGACTCCCATTAAGTGACTTAGCTCCGTGTGAATCAAATAGATCCATGTGTAGGAGCTCAAGAAGACTTTTGGTTCGTTCTTGATTAGTTAGTTGATGTTGTATCCTAGAGTGTTTACCTTGTTGACAAGCATTATATATTTTATTATCCAAGTTGTTGAGGTTAGGCAAACCTCTGACTAAGTCACTCTGACTCATCTTGTAAATGAGTCTTGGGTGCGAGTGACCGAGTCGTCGGTGCCACAACCAAGATTCCTCTTGTCGTATCATAAGATACTTGATTGAGGAGTTAGTTAAATTAATAGTATAAATGTTGTTATTTCTAGTTCCTTTAATAATTATTTTAGAGATTTCATTTGTTTTAATTATGCATTCATTTTCTAGAAATATGACCTTATAGTTATTATCACACAATTGACTTAAACTAAGTAAATTATATTGAAAATTTTCTACCAATAAGACATTTTGAATAATAAAGTTTCAGTTGAGCTCAATATCACCTGATCCGATGATTTTGAGCTTGCCGTTGTTTTTGAAGACTACCGATCCTTGCTATTTGAATCGAAGCTTCAAAAACTTGAGTTGATCCCCGGTCATGTGTCGGGAGCAACCACTGTCCAACATCCATTGATTCTACACACAAGGTAGTTGGATTGGATATTGGAATTGCTAAAAGTTGGTTGTAAATTATTAAACCTAAATCATCTCACCCATGTATATATGATCAAGCATGTTATCCTTATATATTCTTGTGAGATGACTTCCAATTTTACTTGATTTGAATTTAATGATTTGAACACTTGTCAACCTTGCATTAGATTCGGATTTGACCTTAAGCTCATCAAGTCACCTTTTCAAGATCATGGCTTCCAGGTCGTGGCGAGGCACAGGGGCCTTCTTTGATCGGATAAACGACCACTTCTTTAGACAAAGCCATTTTCAAGAAAATAGAGACCTGACTCACCTAAGACCACTTCCTGATTTAACTAGTCTAGGATACGGCGAGGTAGCTTAATCTAGTTTCACTTGGTCAAGTGCACCGAACTAGATACGCCTTATCTAGCCCGAATACACGAGACTTTGCTTTCCTAGTGTACTATCATCTCGCCGCGTCCTGGTACTATGTTACCAAGTATTGACGAGTTATAGTCCTATCTAACCATTCTAAAAAGAAAAATAAATATAAATAAAGGACCTAAGCATGCAATTTCTAAGTTAGAGCATAAATAAATTTTGTATTGGCTCCCCCTGGACCGTTGAATCGGTTCAGTTTCTTCACATAGTGGATTTGGTCCTTGGGAACCCAGTACTGGTTGGATCCTAAGTTTGAAATCAAAGCGGTCTTAGGGACCCATGCTTGGACACATTTTTTATGTCGATTTACAATCTACATATACGATTTGTTGGTCATATTTGAGCTAAACCCTAGTCCGGCCTTGTTGTACACGGCCCTTTGCGATCCAAGTAGGAGGTCAAGTCCCTTGGATCCTAAAGTAAACCTTTCCAACGTGTTCCTAAGATCTTCGACTTGACTTTTCAAGAGTGAGTTCTCAACTTCGAGCTTTTCAACCCGAGTTGAGTCCTCCTCTCAAACTTGACTAGTCGAAGAGGTTAGGGAGACTTCGTGTTTGAGGAGTTTAACCTCCTCAACCAGGGTCTCGATCTCGGACTCGGACTTAGCTAACTTCCTAGTTAAGAATTTAATCGCACTGTAAAGAGTACTAATAAGAGATCGACTTACCTTAAGAGTATCTCTTGAACCAGATGCGGATCTGTGGCTTGTCTTGAATAGAGCTTCGTAGTCCGATTCGTCTTTGGGTTCAGACTCGTGCTCCGGTTCAGACTCTGTCTCTGAATCAGCTAGTTTAGCCATGAAGATGTGATCATCGTCTTCTTCCTCTGATGCTTCTTCCCACGTAGTGTTGAGTGCCTTCTTGAGTTTCGGTGCTTTGCTCTTGAGCTTCGAACATTCGGACTTGATATGTCCAAACCTGTTGCATTCGTAACACCTAACATTAGAACTTTTAGGCTTACCTTCGTTGGATCGAGTGATGGTTCGCTTTCAGCCTTTGACCATCCTCCGAACTAGGTTGACTAGTTCGATCTCCATTTCCGGGTCGACCTCCGACTCGTACTCATCTTCTTCCACCTTCGGGGGTGGCTTGCTTGCGGTCTTCTTCTTCAAACCTGCAAAAAGTGCTATACCCTTCTCGGGTTCCGAGTTGGACTGTTCATGGAGTTCGAATTCCGAAAACAATTCATCTAATCTAAGTTTTGAAAGATCCTTAGAGACCTTGTAGGCATCGACCATGGATGCCCACAGGGTGGTCCTAGGAAACGAGTTTAGTACGTACCTGATAAGGTCGCGGTTTTCGACCTTTTGTCCGATTATGTGTAGGTTGTTGACGATATCTTGAACCCGAGCATGCAATTGGGTCGCCACTACCTTTTTAGATTATACAACCTATTGAAAATAAGATCACGCTTACATGCCTTGGCTTCGTCAATCCCTTCGTGTAGCTCCACTAGCTTTGACCAGAGATCCTTTGCGCTAATGAAGGGTCTGACATGGTTGAGCTCCTCCTTTGACATACCACATTGGAGGATTTGCGTTGCTTTTGCATCGGCTTCTACTTGCCTTTTCGTGGCATTGGTCCATTGGTCATAATCCAAAGATTCACCACCTTCATTAGTCAGAAGTGTGAATCCTGTTTGGATTATGATCCACATCTCGATTTGAGTTTTGAGAAAGCATTCCATCTGACCTTTCCAATAATGGAAATTGTCTCCATTGTAAAACGGAGGTCGGACGGTGCTAAAACCCTCGAGATGGGTCATTTGACACAAAAGGTAAGAAGAAGAAAGGAAAACGAAATCTAGTAAAGGCAAAAACAAGAAAAATGTTCCAAGACTTGCGTCTTAGATTAGTAGTGTGGGAGGAACGAATAAAAGCTTGTAAAATCAAAAATTAAACGAAAACAAAATCAAAAGACAATGCTTGATAGGTGGTTTCACCATATCTTAGCGCCCTCGGCTCTGATTCCAATTGTTGGATCGAGAGGATTGCTAGAGGGGGGGGGTGAATAGCGATAAAAGATTTTCGTCGAATTCGTTTCAAAAAACAAGTAAATGCAGCAGAAAGATAAAATGAACACAATAGGATTTTACTTGGTTCATAGCCTACGACTACTACTCCAAAGCCCTAGTGGTCCTTGACCACGCACGGAGGGCAAATCACTAACGAACTCCTCCTCGTTGGAGGTAGAAGTTAATCGAATACACAAAAAACCAAAGCTTGGGTAGAGGGACACTCCCCCTCTCCTCGTTGCAATAAAAGCTCGTAGAATAGAAAGTAAATACAAGAGTTAATGGATGACTTAAAAGACTTTTACCGATGACCAAATGGATGGAGGCTTGAGCTTGTGTCGTCGACGTTTCTGTAGCACTTCGTCATCGTGGAGTCGTTGGAGTGTCATCACGTTACATAGGCTTTAGAATGTTGGATCGAAGCGGATCGCTAGAGGGGGGGGTGAATAGCGATAAAAACTTTTCTTTTAAATCGTTCGATAGACAATTAAACGCAGCGGAAATGTAAATAAAAACTAAATGAGACAAATAGTTTTTTTACTTGGTTCGTAGCCTTCGACTACTACTCCAGGGCCCTAACGGTCCTAGACCGTGTACGGAGGGCAATTCACTAAAACACTCCTCCTCGTTGAAGGTAGGAGTTTTACGATTACAAAAGCCTTCGAAGCAAAAAGATAGAGAGACAAACCCTCTCTTCTATTAAAGTAAAATGCAACGAAAAGCCTCGATTAAAAAGAATTGCAATATTGAAAGCAATAACAAATTAAGATTATACCAACAACTAAACAAAAGAAACTTTAAGCTAGGGTTGTTGGCAGCACTTCGTTGTTGTAGAGTCGTCGGAGAGTTGCAGCGTAACGGAGGCTTTTGAGCACTTAGAATTGAGGATGAAACCCTAGGTTTGGCCCTCCTTTTATAGCCTTTAAGCCCCTCAACGAATGGGTCTTCAACCAATCACAAATGGGCACAAAACTCCTTGAAAAATGGTGATAAAGCTTGACTCCTCGAGGCTGATTTTTGACCACCGGTTGAACTGGCCGGTTGAACTAGCGCCGGTTGAACTGGCCGGTTGAACTGATGGCCAGGATTTTCGACTACAATAAAGAGTTAACTCAAAATATAAGTGGATTCAATGGCCACTTGCCGTCCGATCTCAACATAGACCTTCCATGGGAAGTCTTGGGTCGGATCATCGCCTAAGATCATCCCCGTAAAGAGGATACGACCTCACTTACGCTCACACACACGAGCTTACCTCGATACTTACGTGTCGCTTTTGCTTCCGGCCTTCCACTCGATTCCTTCGGCTCCCTCCGAAGTAACTCGAGTGTCGCCCGACCACCGCGGCTTCCTCCGGGTGTCGCTAGCCTTCAGCTCCAGCATTGAGACTTTTCTGCACACTTGATTTAGCTCGTGAGATAACAATATAAGCTTAACTTTATATCGTTTGCTATAATCAAAACTTAGGTTCGACTTAGGTGCCCACTGCACCAACAATCTCCCCCTTTTTGATTTATGGCAAACCCACATACAAAGTTAAGACAAAAATAAGTATGAGATTATGCATGAATGAGTAGGAGTATATAAAAATTCTTTTTCAAGTGCTCCCCCTTGAGGAATCCTCCTTGACCGAGGGTGAGTACTTGAGAAAGGGTTTTAACTCTCCCCTTGATATGTGCTACTAAGAAAAAGAATTAAGTAACCGAAATTACTTAATATTGGCCATAGTGTTTAAAATAAGTTTTAAGTTAAGAAACCAAATGATTTCTTAACCTTGGCCTTTTGTTAAAAGTTAAATAAGTTTTCAAAACTTAAAGTTAACTTTTGGTTTAATTATGAAGTAAGAGTTAAGTTATCAAAAAAAAAATTTTGACCCCTTAACTTTTGTCCTTTTTCTCCCCCTTTTGCTGTATATCGAAAAGAGTAAGGGGTGTGTGGAAAACAAAATAAATGTTAAATTTAAAGTCCAAGCATGTTCCACATTTTTATTTTTAAAAATAATATACTGAAAATAAGTTCATCTATAAAATGTTCGACTCATATTTGGCTTGATTGATATGAAGGATCAACCAGTCATGGTCAGAGTCGGTATGATTATACTCCGTGGTTTATAGCGATGCACTAGCTCTACATCTGGAACCAGGAGTAAGGTCCTAACATCTCACGCCCATCTACGTGGCTAAGTACACAAACACATTAGTCCTATGTGTTGTGAGATGTATTGGCTCCTTAAATCTATAGGTGCATGATATCTAAGGTATGTCCTATGCTAGTTCCATGAAAAAAAAGTAAGAAATAGTAGTAAGAAAATATAATTTGTAAGTTCCTATTCTATTACGCACATGCCTAATCTTCGTCTCAAGAGACTAAATTCGGCTTCGGGTAGTGGTTTAGTAAATATGTCTGCTAGGTTAGACTTCGAGTCAACATATTCAAGTTGTATGGAGCCGTTGGCTACATGTTCTCGAATGAAATGGTATTTTACCTCTATATGCTTTGTCCTTGAATGACATATAGGGTTCTTAGTTAGATTTATCGAACTTATGTTGTCTACAAAAAATTTAGTTTTGGTGAAGTCCAACCTAAAGTCTCGGAGAGTGTGCTTCATCCAAAGAAGCTGAGTTACACACTCACCCATCGCAATGTATTCGGCTTCGGTGGTAGATAAGGCAACACAATGTTGCTTCCTACTGTACCAACTCACTAGACTTGAGCTGAGTAGTTGACAACAACCACTCGTGCTCTTTCTATCGAGTTTACTACCGGCATAATCCGAATCGAAGTAGCCGATTAGTTCGAACTCCGTAGATCTAGGGTACCAAATACCAACGTTAAGTGTACCCTTAAGATATCTAAGGATACGCTTAACTAGGGTTAGGTGAGACTCCTTAGCACAGGTTTGAAACACAGGCGCATATACTTATGCGAATAGGATGTCGAATTAGTATAGTTAAGTATAGGAGACTTCCTATCGCGCTCCTATAGTACTTTAAGTCAATGGACTTACTTTCTAGGTCTTCTCCTATGTTAACATTAATCGCCATTGGGGTGTTTATTATCTTAGCGTCTTGCATTCCAAATCTTTTAATTAACTCCTTAGTGTATTTTTGTTGATATAGGTATATACCATCCTTAGTTTGTTTAATTTGTAGACCTAAAAAGAAACTTAACTCGCCTACCAAGTTCATTTCAAACTCACTTTCCATGAGTGAAACGAACTCGTTTAGTAATTTGAGTTAGAGGTTCCAAAAATTATATCGTCTACGTAAATTTGAGCTATGAATATTTCTTTACCTAAGGTTTTTACGAAGAGAGTTGGGTCAACTAAGCCTTGGTTAAACCCTTTTGACTTAAGATGGATTGAAAGTCTCTCGTACCAAGCTCGAGGAGCTTGTTTAAGTCCATAGAGAGTTTTCTTAAGTTTTAGAACATGGTCGGATTTATCTAGATTTTCGAACCCGGGGGGTTGGCTAATATAAACTTCTTCTTTAATGTATCCATTTAAGAATGCCGACTTAACATCCATTTGAAACAGCTTAAATCCTCGATGTGCGGCATAAGCTAGCAACATTCGAATGGATTCGAGTCTAGCTACTGGGGCATAGGTTTCGTCGTAATCTAAGCCTTCGACTTGACTAAACCCTTTGCCGACTAACCTAGCCTTGTTTCTAACTACTTCACCTTTATCATCAAGCTTATTTCGAAACACCCACCTTGTTCCAATTATCGTTTTGTCTTTAGGTGGTGGTACTAATTCCCACACTTCATTCCTAGTAAATTGAGCTAGCTCTTCTTGCATTGCAATAATCCAATCGGGATCAAGAAGAGCTTGTTCAATTGATTTGGGTTCTATCTTTGAAATTAAGGAAATTTGACTAAGGTTCCTATAGGATGCTCTAGTTCGAACTCCTAGATTAGGATCTCCTATAACTTGATCGATAGGGTGGTTAGTCTGAATCCTAGATTGGGTTGGGTTTGTGTCACCTAATGCTTGATCAATGGGGTGACTTGGTTGAACATTAGTTTGGTTGGAGTCATCTATCACTTGATCAATAGAGTGACTTGGTTGACTTAGGTTAGGATTAACACTAGACCTGATCTCCGGATCAGAGTTAGGTCTAGTATGAATCGGCTCGCTAATTGGGGTTGCCGGGGGTTTTGTAGGTTCATGTCCTTCATCAAATACTACATTGATAGTCTCCTCGACTCTAAGGGTGTCGTGGTTATATACTCTATAAGCTCGACTTGTAGTCGAGTATCCTAGAAAGATTCCGGTCGTGGTCTTGGATGTAAATTTCCCTAGGTAATCCTTAGTGTTTAGGATATGTACCTTACACCCAAATACCCTAAAGTACTTGATGTTAGGTATTTTATCGTGATAAATCTCGTATGAGGTCTTAAGGTGCCTCTTTACCATAAGGATTCTATTTTGGACATAGCATGTCGTACTCTCACGCCAAACCTATCGGGTAGGTCATATTCGTTCAACATGGTCCTAGCGGCTTCTTGTAGAGTTCGGTTTTTCCGCTCCACTAGGCCATTTTGTTGAGGGATCCTAGGGCAAGAGAATTCATGGTGGTATCCATTTAGGTTACAGAAGTCGGTGAACCTTTGATTTTCGAATTCACCACCATGATCGCTTCTAAGTCTTTTAACCTTAAGGTTTTTTGATTCTTGATTAATTTGAATAAATTGATTAATTGATCTAGGGTATCATTTTATGTTTGATGAACCTAACCCAGGTAAACCTGGAGTAGTCGTCAATTATGACTAAGCAATATTGACTTCTATTGAGTGACTTGGCTCCATGTGAATCGAATAGATCCATATGCAGGAGCTCAAGTACACTTGAGGTTAGTTCTTGGTTAGTTAACTTGTGTTGTGTCCTAGGTTGTTTTCCTTGTTGACAAGCATTACAGATTTTATTAACCAAGTTGTTGAGGTTGGGTAAGCCTCTGACTAAGCCACTCTGACTCATCTTGTGGACGAGTCTTGGGTGCGAGTGACCGAGTCGTCGGTGCCACAACCATGATTCCTCTTCCTGTGTCATAAGACATTTGGCTGAGGATTTGATTAAGTTAATTGTGTAAATGTTATTTGTCCTAGTTCCTTTGAGTATTGTTTTAGCTGTTTTATTTGTTTTAATTACACATTCATTTTCTAAAAATATGACCTTATAGTTATTGTCACATAATTGGCTTACGCTAAGCAGGTTATATTCAAAATTCTCTACAAGTAATACATTTTTAATAACAAAATTCGAGTTAAGCTCGATATCACCTGATCCGATGATTTTGAGCTTGCCGTTATTCCCAAAGGCTACCGATCCTTGTCGTTTGAATCGAAGCTTCGCGAATTTGAGTTGATCCCCGGTCATGTGTCGGGAGCAACCGTTGTCCAACATCTATTGATCCTACACACAAGGTGGTTGGATTGGATGTTAGATTTTTTTAAAAAAAAATTGGTTGTAAGTTGTTAAACCTAGGTCATCTCACCTGTGTCTATATGATCAATCATGTTATACTTATGTGTTTTTTGTGAGATGACTTCCAATTAAGTTGATTAAGTGCATTTATGTTTAAGTAATGTTAGATTTGGATTTGACCCTAGGCTTGTCAAGTTTACCTTTTCAAGATCATGGCTTCCAGGTCGTGGCGAGGCACAGGGGCCTTCTTTTATCGGATCATCGACCACTTCCTTAGACAAAGCCATTTTCAAGAAAATAATGACTTGACTCACCTAAAATTATTTCCTCGTCTAACTAGTTATTTTTGAAAAGAGGCTCCCCGAGGTTCAATCTTTTCGAAGGATTTTAGTTTATTATTTGAAAAGAGGCTCCCCGAGGCTCAATCTTTTCGAAGGATTTTAGTTGGTTATTTGAAAAGAGGCTCCCCGAGGCTCAATCTTTTCGAAGGATTTTAGTTGGTTATTTACGTGTTCTAAGTGAGTTCACGAAAGAAAAAAAAAATCTAAGCATGCAATTTCTAAGTTAAAACACAAACATGTTTTGTACTGGCTCCCCCTAGACCGTTGAATCGGTTCGGTCTATCCACATAGTGGATTTGGTCCTTGTGAACCCAGTACGAGTTGGATCCTAGAGTTGAAATCAAAGTGGTTTTAGGGACCCATGCTTGGACACATTTTTTATGTCTACTTACGATTGACATATACGACTTATTGGTTGTGTTTGAGCTAAACCCTAGTCCGGCCTTGTTGTACACGGCCCTTTGCGATCCAAGTAGGAGGTCAAGTCCTTTGGATCCCAAAGTAAACCTTTCCAACGTATTCCTAAGATCTTCGACTTGACTTTTCAAGAGTGAGTTCTCAACTTCGAGTTTTTCAACCCAAGTTGAGTCCTTCTCTTGAACTCGACTAGTCGAAGAGGTTAGGGAGACCTCGTGTTTGAGGAGTTTAACTTCCTCAACCAGGGTCTCGACCGTGGACTCGGACTTAGCTAACTTCCAAGACAAAAACCTAACCGTATTATGTAAAGTATTAAATAAGGTTCGACTCACCTTAAGGGTATCTTTTGAACCGGATGCGTATCCGTGGCTTGACTTGAAGGTAGTTTCGTAGTCCGAGTCATCCTCAGGTTCTGACTCAAGTTCAGGTTCGGTCTCCATGTCGGACTCAATCGATTTCGCCATGAAGACGTGGTCTTCGTCTTCTTCGGATGACGCTTCTTCCCATGTCTCATTGAGGGCCTTCTTGTGCTTAGGTGCTTGGTGGTTGAGCTTGGGGCACTCGGACTTTATATGTCCAAACCTGTTACACTCATAACACCTAATATTAGAACTTTTAGGCTTACCTTGGTTGGGTCGAGTTGTGGTTCGCTTTCGTCCCTTGGCTATCCTTCGAGCTAGGTTCATTAGTTCGGCAGTCAATTCCGGGTCAACTTCTTCTTCGGACTCATCTTCCTCCTCGGTTGGTGGTGGCTTGCTTGCGAATTTCTTCTTCTTTGAACCTGCAAACAAGGCTATACTCTCGGGTTCCGAGTTGAGACTGCTCATGTAATTCAAAATCCGAAAAGAGTTCATCTAATCTAAGTTTAGAAAGGTCCTTGGAGACCTTGTAGGCATCGACCATGGATGCCCACAAGGTAGTCCTCGGAAAAGAGTTTAGAACATACCTTATAAGGTCGCGATTTTTGACCTTTTGCCCGATGCGTGTAGGTTGTTGACTATGTCTTGGACACGGGCGTGGAGTTGCGTCGCGGACTCGTGTTCCTGCATTTTTAGTGTGTACAATTTATTGAACAACAAATCACATTTGCAAACCTTAGCTTGATCCGATCCTTCGTAACTCGTAACTCGAGTTTTCCAAAGGTCCTTTGCGCTAATGAAGGGGCCGACGCGATTTAACTCCTCCTTTGACAAGCCGCATTGGAGGATTTGTGTTGCCTTGGCGTCGGCTTCGACTTGTCGTTTTGTCGCAATGGTCCATTGATCATAATCCAAGGAGTCACCCACTTCATTAGTCGGAAGTGTGAAACCCGCTTGATTATGATCCACATCTCGATTTGGGTTTTGAGAAAGCATTCCATCCGACCCTTCCAATAACGGAAGTCATCTCCGCTTGTAAAGCGGAGGTCGGACGGTGCTAAAACCCTCGAGATGGGCCATTAGAACAAAAAGACAAAAGGGACGAAGACGAAGAAACTAGCAACGACAAAAACACAAAACAAGGTACCAAGACTCGGCCTTGGATTAGTAAAAAGGAGTAAATTTAACAAAGCGAAATAAATCAGAAATAAACAGAAATAAAAGAAAAATAAATCTGTGAAAAATGGCTAGATTGGTGGTTTCACCAAATCTTAGCAACCCCCGGCTCTGATACCAATTGTTGGATCGAAGCAGATCGCTAGAGGGGGGTGAATAGCGATAAAAACTTTTCTTTTAAATCGTTCGATAGACAACTAAATGCAGCGGAAATATAAATAAAAACTAAATGAGACAAATAGTTTTTTTACTTGGTTCATAGCCTTCGGCTACTACTCCAAGACCCTAACGGTCCTAGACCGTGTACGGAGGGCAATTCACTAAAACACTCCTCCTCGTTGAAGGTAGGAGTTTTACGATTACAAAAGCCTTCGAAGCAAAAAGATAGAGAGACAAACCCTCTCTTCTATTAAAGTAAAATGCAACGAAAAGCCTCGATTAAAAAGAATTGTAATATTGAAAGCAATAACAAATTAAGATTATACCAACAACTAAACAAAAGAAACTTTAAGTTAGGGTTGTTGGCAGCACTTCGTTGTTGTAGAGTTGTCGGAGAGTTGCAGCGTAACGGAGGCTTTTGAGCACTTTGAATTGAGGATGAAACCCTAGGTTTTGCCCTCCTTTTATAGCCTTTAAGCCCTTCAATGAATGGGTCTTCAACCAATCACAAATTGGCACAAAACTCCTTGAAAAATGGTGATAAAGCTTGACTCCTCGAGGCTGATTTTTGACCACCGGTTGAACTGGCCGGTTGAACTGATGGCCAGGATTTTTGACTACAATAAAGAGTTAGCTCAAAATATAAGTGGATTCGACGGCCACTTGCCGTCCGATCTCAACATAGACCTTCCATGGGAAGTCTTGGGTCGGATCGTCGCCTAAGATCATCCCCGTAAAGAGGATACGACCTCACTTACGCTCGCACACACGAGCTTACCTCGATACTTTTGTGTCGCTTTTGCTTCCGGCCTTCCACTCGATTCCTTCGGCTCCCTCCGAAGTAACTCGAGTGTCGCCCGACCACCGCGGCTTCCTCCGGGTGTCGCTAGCCTTCAGCTCCAGCATTGAGACTTTTCTGCACACTTGATTTAGCTCGTGAGATAACAATATAAGCTTAACTTTATATCGTTTGCTATAATCAAAACTTATGTTCGACTTAGGTGCCCACTGCACCAACATAGAACACTTTTGAATTGATGAAAAACCTTTAGAGAAGCCCTCCTTTTATAGTTTTTGAGCTCCTCATTGAGTGGATCTTCAGCCACTCAAAACTAGGCACAAAGCCCCTTGGAATGAGGTGATAAAGCTTGATTCCTCGAAGTTGATCCTTGACCATCAGTCAACTGATGGCCATCATGTTAAATACTGAAATTTTAAAATATTAAATTAAATGGACAAAGAATTAAGAAAATAATCTTGGAATTTTTTTGGGATTTTTAGGGGATTTTAGGAATTTTTACAGAATTTTTCTGGATTTAAACGGAGTCCTACGAGATAATTACGGGGATAAAATAAATAGACTTTTGTGGAGTCTATTTAGAAAACCTAATTTTTTCCTTTTTCTTTTTTCCTCTTTTTTTCTTCAACTCTTCACTCCAGATCACATGCCTCCGTCGCTACTCACACGCAGTGCTCGTCGTCCACAGCCGACGCCTCCTCTTCCCTTCTGGCCGGTGGTCGCCGAAGTAGGTAATAGTTGTTCCTTTTTCTATCTTGGATGGTTGTGAGTTAGGGAGTCTTGTTGGGCGACTATGTTCGGTGTGAAGGGGCTGCGATTAGGTCGAATAGGTTGTGTTCTGTGTAGAGGGTGTGCTTCCGGTGGAGGTTCCAACGATTGGACGGAGCTTGGTCGACCGGTGTAGTGAGGAGAGGAACTGGTGGGAATCGGTTGGGTTGTGTTTTGTACGATGAGCAGATTGGATTTGGTGATGGTTCAGAATGTGATTTGATTTGTGGGATGGATCTATTTTGGATGAGTTAGCTATGAGGTTCCGTTTAGGGATGAATGGATGTGGAATTTCCTCATCCTAACATGGATCTATGGTTTGGGCAGTGAGTGCCCTGGAGCTTAGGTTGCTCCGGTGTATAGGGGATCGGGATATGTTAGGTCGGTGGAGACCTAAGTGACGGTAAGTTGTGGTTTACTCTTTTTGGTTCATTTGTGATTGTTGTACTTTGTGGAATGGGTTGGTGTTGGAGGATTGTCGATTTGGAATAGGGGTTGGAAAATCTTGTTCGATTAATTGGACGAAATGACAGTTATATTAGGTGGGAAGTGACCGAGATTTTATTAAGCATTTGGTTTAGATAAATTAGTGGAATTGGAAATTGGTTTGGGTTAATTGGTTATGTAAGAAATCGATTAAGTATTCAATTTGTCGGTGAATTGCATTTTATGCTTAACAATAGTTATGTTGTATGCAGGTTTCGATCACGAGGCAGGTTCACGGTCGTGATGATCTGGTTCTTTTTGCGGACATTTTTATCAGGCGGGTATTTTGACTTATCTCCTAGATATAGTCATGTTGATATGCTAGTTAGGATAGCTTGCAATAATTTTCATGTTTATATGCCTAGTATGTTTTTGGTGCCTACTTGATACATGCATTTGATCGGTTATGATTATATCTTCCCTGTTTTTACTTGGATCATAGATATATACTTATTGGTTATGCATATTATTCGGTTATGCATTTTAGTTGGATTTACATGCTTTAGTATCATGCACCATCTTGCATGATTGCATGCTGGCTGGATGGGGTTCCTTTATAGTTTAGCCCGCAGCCAGTTACATGACCTGCACACACTGCCACTCATGGGTTAGTGGTACATCAGGAGGGTGTGTGCTTGTTCCTCCATTGAGGTCCGCCTGCAGGTAGCGATGAGGCAATGGTAGGGCAGGGATCCCTCCTCCGGTCTATGACACGGAGATGAGAGCTTAGCTCCCACTCTGTTTGGGCGGTGGAGGATAGGTGTACTCGATAGCATCCTGTCCACTCTGGCCACTCAAGAGCAAAGTGATGGCAGAGTGCATGCTTGTCATAGCCCTACTGTTAGTAATATATGAGAGATGTCCTAAGGCAATCGCCTTATGTATGAACCATTTATATGATAAATGAAGATTCACTATTTGAGTATACATGTTTTATGTATTTGATTGGATCTTAAACTCATTTACTGAATGTCCACGATACGATTCACAGCATGAGAGAATTTGTGATTGGATCACAACTAGTGAGTATCTCTACATGTGTAATTGTGATGTATCGGAATTATCCATGGTCGATGAATTGATGGATTTGGACACCATCAATTCTGTCGAGACTAGCACGAGGTATACTCCTTGGTGTATCCAAGCAGCTGATTCTCACTGGCTGGAGACATAGTGATGTCCGGAGTTAATCGTGGATGCTAGTTATGGTAACTAGTTCATTGGAGTGACCAGTCGTAAGACTTCATATGGTTCTCTGCATATATAGATATGTCAATGAAGTTCTTACTGTGGCTTAAGTGCGATGTTCTTCGACTTGCGTATTCAAGTCATCTTGATCATGGAGACTTATGCTTTGACATCTTAAGCAAACATCTCTAAGGAGATGTGGACCCGGATGATTGGGTATAAGTCAAGTGATCAAGGTGTTTGAATAGCCTATAAAGGATTCACCACTCCTTGCGAGGAGATGTATACCCATGGCCTCTCGTCGGATTGTTACTAAAGTCTTTGACCAAAGCATTACATGTTTAGAGTAAGGTACTCTTCGATACATGTGGAGTAACTAGAATCCGTAGGACGAGGAAATGATACTTGGGCTAGGTGTGAATTAGTCAGACTATTGGGGACTGACACAATAGACCATGTCCTCAACCAAGTGGGTATAAGATGAGTGAAGGGAATGGGGCACGATTCATTCGAGCCATCAAGGGTTTCGTAAATAGTTCGATCAACCGCTGATCTTTTCTGCTAATGGGGATCATGATGTACTACTAGGTGCCACTCATGATCGCTCTATAATTAATGGTTAATTATAGACGGCCAACATAAACCGAGAACCTATTTGGTCACACGCACAACGAGTGTAATCCAAAGGATTTAAAACGAGCTTGAGAATGGATTCTCGCATCGAGAGAAACTAGGTTTGGTCGACTAAACATAAAGCGAGCATGAAATTGTTTCAGAATGGAAGCGTGGATGGGCCGCGGTCTTATGAAGACATAATGGATGGACCAAAATGGTTTGGTTCTAATCCAATGGATAAGAATAAACCAAAGGGTTTGGTTTATTTTAAACGAATGAACCAAAAGTTGGTTCGGTTCGTTTTAACTTAAAATAAACCATCATGGTTTGGTTTATTTTAACTTATCTTAATGGAGCGGGTTAACGGGCTTTATGGATATGATCCATTAACCATTAAGAGAATTAGTTCTCTATAAAAGTGGGCTTAAGGGATTGTTAAACCCTAAAAACCTTGGCCGCCCAACATAGTTGCCACCTCCTTGGTGATTTCGGCGCCAGCTTTGTGTGCCGCCGCCCAAGTCTTTGCCGGCCCAAGCTTCAGCCGGTGAACCTCCGCCACCTCCGTGATCTCCTCTAGGTTCGGTGATCAAGGTGAGCTTCCATCTCTCCTTGGGCCTCTATATCTCCTTCACCAAGCTGTCCAGTTTTCTGACAGCTTGTTCCTTTGTCGAGCGCCGCTTGACGACGGTTAGTGCTCCGACAGCGCTAACTTATCGGGATTTGATCTCCGTAATCCTCTGAGGTGGAGGACGGCGATTCGCCAAACGGTTGACGAATACCTCTCCGGAGAAGCGAAGTTTTGAGAACTCGCTTTTAGGATCCGAATTTGGATTCGGATCGTGATCATCTCTCGATCACGCCGCCTTCAACACGAGGCTAGTAACCCGCATTTAAGACGAAGCTCGTGACTTAGTGAAGTCATCCCGAGGAGCTCGCCGTGGATACGGATAGAGACGATTCTTACGAGGATCGTTCCGGTTGATGTCGTTCCCGCTACACGTCATACAAAAGGTATAACGTAGTTAATTTCCTTTTATTGCAAATTTAATTTACGGTTATGTCTACACTTGTTGTAATAGCATGCGTGTGTTATGTGTGTTGTAATAAATAGGAGTATTTATTATTTTTAATTGCTTCCGCTGTGCTCATGTTTACGAAACATGATCGAACACACACACACCGCGGTGCCGGAAACCCAACAGTGGTATCAGAGCCCAGGTTGTGTTTCGACATAATCGTAAAAATAGTTTTGCGATAGTAATAATGTATTTCTGGAAGTTTTCTAAATTTTGGAAATTTAGAAGTATTTATGGAAATTTTTCAATTTTGGAAAGTCTAGAAGTATTTATGGAAATCTTCCACTTTTGGAAAGTTGGAAGTATTTATGGAAATTTATATTTTCCATAAATAAAATATTTGATTAGATTCTGGAAATTTGTTTCCTAATTTAATCATGATTTGATTTGGGAAATCAAATCTTAAAATATTTAATTTCCATAAGTAGTTTTAAAGATTTAGGAAATTGGTTTCCTAAATAGATTTTCCTTAATCAAATAATTCCATGAATAAAATATGTGATTAGATTTGGAAATTTGTTTCCTAATTTAATTATGATTTGATTTGGAGAATCAAATCTTAAACATATTTTATTTCCATAAATAGTTATGACATATAAGGAAATTATATACATGACATAATTGTATGCCATGTAATTGCATTAGATGCATAACATTATGCCATGCGTGTCGTGACATGTAGATGTATGCCATGTATGCCATGCCATGTAGATAATAGTTATTTGCATGCAAAGAGGATGAGACATAAAAACCCTTAATCAATCTTAAAGCCTACACCTTCCATTAATATGGTTAGAACCAGAGTTCTGTTTCTTGTTTGGGTTGTTGGACTCTCTCCAAGCCCGGCTCGAACCTGAATATGTTCAAACCATGGAATAGTTTAATACTAATATGGTAAGAGTCAGAGGTCAATCGTTAGCTTTGGTTGTTGGACTCTCTCCAAGCTGGGCTAATTGGTTGAATGCGCTCTAACCATATTAAAACTATGTCCTGATTAATGGGTTGGCTTTAACCTGGAGCATCGGTTTGTTGGACTCTCTCCAAGGTCGATGTAAAGGGAGGTGAAGTTGGGTGCTATGCATATGATGCATACTTGTTAATGTGTTAACAACCCGATGTATGTGTGAACATTCAATTAGTTGATAGCACATTGTGATAGTTGCATATACGGGGTATGCAATCGGTATAGATGATACCTACCGTCGTAGTTATGAATGGCTTGTTGGACTCTCTCCAAGGTTGTTCATAACTATGATGGATATCAGCCCATTCGGAGATGGACCTACAATCTCCCGAAGTGATTTTGGGGTTTTTGAAATTCGAAAAATGAATGGGATTTATAAATGTATATTGATGCATTTTAAAATCATCTTTCTCATATATGCTCATTTTGTATTTCTAAAAATTGATCATGATGTGTTTGAATTTGCGTTCCATTTTGGATTCAAATAAATTGACTGGGCCGAACTTCTTGGACTGGCTTAGAAACTTGAGAATTGCTCTCAAGTGGAAAAGCTTGTGTATGTCCTCGAAGCACCTCTTCCCGCCCGTCCTAGTGACGATGCAACTTTGGACCAATTGTTGGCCTATCAGAAACATGTGAGTGATTCTGAACAAATGAGTTGCATCATGCTAGCCGCGATGGAACCCAAGCTACGAAAGCAGCATGAGCATATGGATGCTCATATCGTAGTCCTTCATCTCTGTGAGTTGGTTGATGAGCAAGTGAGATTCGAAAGGTTCGAAGTCTCCAAGCTCCTCTTCACCTCTGAGATGCGAGGAGGTTCATCTGTGGTACTGCTCAATATGCTGAAGACTGTGGAGTCTTCTGAGAAGCATGAGAAAGGGACGGTGCTGTTAGTTGATTCCTTGAAGAAAGGTTCTAAGAGGAAGTCAAAGGAACAGCAGAAGGGAAAGAAGAGAAGGGCTAAGAAGGTAGAACTAGCACAAAAGGAAACTTGCCATCATTATGGCAAGGAGAGCCATTTGCGAAGAAAGTGCAAGATTTATCTTGAGTCCGTGAAGAAGGATAAGGCATCGGATGCCCCATCTTCTTCAGAAAACTTCTTTATTGATTGTCATTCTATTTCCTCAGACACTTGGGTATTTGATACTGGGTGTGGCTCACTTATATGTAATGACATATATGGGCTAAGGAATAGAAGAAGACTCGTCAAGGGGAGAGTTAAATTTACGTGTTGGGAATGGAGCAACGGTTGCTGCACTCGCCATCGGAACGTATTTGTTGGAACTCCCTGTAGGACTTGTCTTAGAACTGAACAATTGCTTTTATGTTCTTTCGTTGATAAAGAATATCATTTCTATTTCTTGTCTAAATAGAAATGGGTTCCATTTGACTTTTAGTAACAATTGTTGTTACATAACTTTGAATGGAGTTCTTTATGAGATTGGAACTTTAAGCAATGGTGTTTATACGTTGGACGTATCCAGTGACATTTTCAATATCGAAGCGAGCAACATGCGTGCTCGAAAGGATAATCAAATAGACTCCTATATGTGGCATTGTCATCTTGGCCATATAAGCAAGAAACGCATGTCCGAATTACACCGATGTGGAATTCTGGAATCGTTTGAATTGGATTCATACGATACATGCGAATCATGCTTAAAAGGCAAGATGACTAAGTTACCTTTTACTGGAAAAGGTGAACGAGTGGGAGAGTTACTAGGTTTAGTACATACTGATGTATGTGGACCTATGTCAACTCAAGCATTAGGAGGCTATAGCTACTTCATTACCTTCACCGATGATCACTCACGGTTTGGGTATGTGTTCTTGATGAAACACAAGTCTGAAGCCTTTGAAAGGTTCAAAGAATTCAGAAATGAAGTAGAGATACACCATGACCAAAGTATTAAAATACTTCGATCGGTTCGAGGTGGTGAATACTTAAGTCAAGAGTTTCTTGATTATCTAAGAGACAATGGCATATTGTCTCAATGGACTCCGCCCTATACACCACATAATGGTGTATCTCGAGGCGTAACTTAGGACCTTGTTGGACATGGTCAGTCAATGATGAATCATGCAACTCTTCCCAAGTCCTTTTGGGGCTATGCACTTCAGACAGCTGTTTACTTGTTAAACAGAATGCCTACCAAGGTAGTCTCAACTACTCCATATGAGATATGGAATAGTAAGAAACCTCATGTATCTTACTTTAAGATATGGGGTTGTCACCTTATGTGTGAAGCTGTATCGAGACATGCTAAGTCGATAAATGTCTATTTATTGGATACCCTAAGGAAACAAGGGTTACCAATTCTATCATCTATGGAACAAAGGTGTTTGTTTCAAGGCATCTTTGTGTTTCTAGAAAGAGTTTCTCTTGCAAGAAAGCGTGGGAGTGTCGTCGAGCTTGAGGAGGCTCGAGAGACTCAAATAGACATTAATGAGATACAGTGAAGCACAAGTAGCAACTCATAGTGATGAGCAATCATTTGGACCTATTGTAACACCACATCTTCGTAGATCTGGTAGAACCGCATAATATTCACGAGAGATATGGATTTCTAGTAAGCGAATCGAGCGGCGTGTTACTCATTGATGATGAGAGCCTACTAGTTATGAAGAAGTCTTGACAAGTTGAGAAAGGGATAAGTGGCTTGGTGCCATGAAGTGGAAATGGATTCCATGTCATGAAAACCAAGTTTGGAACTTGGTTGACCCACTGAAGGCATAAAGCCTATAGGGTGCAAGTGGGTTTTCAAGAAGAAAACCGACATGGATGGTAATGTGATTACCTATAAGGCTAGATTGGTGGCGAAAGGATATGCGTCAAAAAGCAAGGTGTTGATTATGGCGAAACCTATTACTTTGTAGCTATCTTAAATCCATTCGGATGCTCCTGGCCATAGCGGCTCATTATGATTATGAGATATGGCGGATGGATGTGAAAGCGGCTTTCCTTAATGGAAACTTGCTCGGGGCGTGTATATGATACTGACTGAGGTTTCACATCGGTTGATAAAACCAAGGTATGCAAATTGCGACGATCCATTTATGGATTGAAGCAAGCATCCGAGAGCTGGAATATCCGTTTTGATGAGGCGATCAAAAAGTTTGATTTCTCACAAAATCGAATGAACCTTGTGTGTACAAGAAGGTTAGTAGAGTGCGATCGTGTTCCTAGTATTGTATGTCGATGACATATTACTTATAGGAAGCGATGTGTCAATCTTCTGATCGATTAAGGTTTGGTTATCAAGACATTCTCCATGAAAGACACAGGAGAAACCTACATCCTTGGGATTAAGATCTATAGAGATAGATCGAAGCAGTTGCTTGGTCTTTCGCGATCTACATATATAGGCCGAGTGCTAAAGAGGTTTAGCATGTCGGAATCCAAGAAAGGTTATCGCCCATCGGGCATAGGGTACACCTTTCGAAGTCTATGTGTCAGCGCCACGAGAAGGCGAGAGGATTTGCATGAGTAAGATTCCTATGCATCCATGATAGGATCTATCATGTATGCTATGTTATGTCACGAGGCCCGATGTATCGTATGCTCACGAGTGTCACGGCGGATACGATCGATCGAGGAATGGATCATTGGGTATATTAAGGCGATCCTTAAGTACTTGAGAAGAACTAAGGATGTGTTCCTAATATATGGAGAAGGGACATGGTGATACACGGGTATCACGGATGCGACTTCGAACAGACAAGGATGATTCAGTCTCGATGCGGATCGTGTTCACCTTGAATGAAGCGCGATGAGTTGGAAAAGTTCCAAACAAGAGGCTAGCATGGCGGATTCTACCGCGAGGCGAGAATATATTGCGGCCGAGCGGCAAAGGCGGTTTGGATCAAAGTTCGTTCATGAACTTGGTGTGATTCGGCCATTGTTGAAGCAATAGGTCTCTGCGACAACAATGGAGCAATTACCTGGCGAAAGAGCAAAGTCTCATCAAGATCCAAACATGTGCTTCGCCGCTATCATCTTATCAGAGAGATCATCAGTAGGAACGAAATACAAATCGAGAAAATTCCCACTGAAAGGAACTTAGCGGATCCTTTGACTAAAGCATTACCTCAAAGTACGTTTGAGGGTCATGTTAGAGCTTATGGTATTGGATACCGTAGCGATTGGCATTAGGCCAAGTGGGAGTCTGTTAGTAATATATGAGAGATGTCCTAAGGCAATCGCCTTATGTATGAACCATTTATATGATAAATGAAGATTCACTATTTGAGTATACATGTTTAATGTATTTGATTGGATCTTAAACTCATTTATTGAATGTCCACGATACGATTCATAGCATGAGAGAATTTGTGATTGGATCACAACTAGTGAGTATCTCTACATGTGTAATTGTGATGTATCGGAATTATCCATGGTCGATGAATTGATGGATTTGGACACCATCAATTCTGTCGAGACTAGCACGAGGTATACTCCTTGGTGTATCCAAGCAGCTGATTCTCACTGGCTGGAGACATTGTGATGTTCGGAGTTAATCGTGGATGCTAGTTATGGTAACTAGTTCATTGGAGTGACCAGCCGTAAGACTTCATATGGTTCTCTGCATATATAGATATGTCAATGAAGTTCTTACTGTAGCTTAAGTGCGATGTTCTTCGACTTGCGGTATTCAAGTCATCTTGATCATGGAGACTTATGCTTGACATCTTAAGCAAGCATCTCTAAGGAGATGTGGACCCGGGATGATTGGGTATAAGTCGAAGTGATCGAAGGTGTTTGAATAGCCTATAAAGGATTCACCACTCCTTGCGAGGAGATGTATACCCATGGCCTCTCGTCTGATTGTTACTAAAGTCTTTGGCCAAAGCATTACATGTTTAGAGTAAGGTACTCTTCGATACATGTGGAGTAACTAGAATCCGTAGGACGAGGAAATGATACTTGGGCTAGGTGTGACGTAGTCACTTAGTGGGACTGACACTATAGACCATGTCCCGAACCAAGTGGGTATAAGATGAGTGAAGGGAATGGGGCACGATTCATTCGAGCTCAAGGGTTTCAGAAATAGTTCTGGATCAACCGTTGATCTTTTCGGTTAATTGGGGATCATGATGTACTACTAGGTGCCACTCATGATCGTTCTATAATTAATGGATAATTATAGACGGCCAACATAAACCGAGAACCTATTTGGTCACACGCACAACGAGCGTAATCCAAAGGATTTAAAACGAGCTTGAGAATGAGATTCTCAGACCGAGAGAAACTAGGTTTGGTTGGACCAAACATAAAGCGAGCATGAAATCGTTTCAGTCGCAATGGAAGCGTGGATGGGCCGCGTCTTATGAAGACGTAATGGATGGACCAAAATGGTTTGGTTCTAATCCAATGGATAAGAATAAACCAAAGGGTTTGGTTTATTTTAAACGAATGAACCAAAAGTTGGTTCGGTTCGTTTTAACTTAAAATAAACCATCATGGTTTGGTTTATTTTAACTTATCTTAATGGAGCGGGTTAACGGGCTTTATGGATATGATCCATTAACCATTAAGAGAATTAGTTCTCTATAAAAGTGGGCTTAAGGGATTGTTAAACCCTAATCATCCAAAAACCCTAAACCTTGGCCGCCCAACATAGTTGCCGCCCACCTCCTTGGTGATTTCGGCGCCCAGCTTTGTGCTGCCGTCCAAGTCTTTGCCGGCGACCAAGCTTCAGCCGGTGAACCTCTGGCGACCCTCCGGTGATCTCCTCTAGGTTCGGTGATAAGGTGAGCTTCCATCTCTCCTTGGCCGGCCTCTATTCCTCCACCAAAAGCTGTCCAGTTTTTCTGGACAGCTTGTTTCTTTGTTATCGGAGCGTCGTTTGGACGACGGTTAGTGCTCCGATAGCGCCTAACTTACCGGGGATTTGATCTCCGGTAATCCTCTGAGGTGGAGGACGAAGGATTCGTCAAACGGTTGACGAACACCTCTCCGGAGAAGCGAGTTTTGAGAACTCGTTTTGGATCCGAATTTGGATTCGGATCGTGATCATCTCTCGATCACATCGTCTTCAACACGAGGCTAGTAACCCGTACGAAGACGAAGCTCGTGACTTAGTGAAGTCATCCCGAGGAGCTCGGCGTGGATACGGATAGAGACGATTCTTACGAGGATCGTTCCGGTTGATGCCGTTCCCGCTACACGTCATACGAAAGGTATAACGTAGTTAATTTCCTTTTATTGCAAATTTAATTTACGGTTATGTCTACACTTGTTGTAATAGCATGCGTGTGTTATGTGTGTTGTAATAAATAGGAGTATTTATTATTTTTAATTGCTTCCGCTGTGCTCATGTTTACGAAACATGATCGAACACACACACGCTGCGGTGCCGGAAACCCAACACTACCCACTCGTCTTCACCATCGTGTGTGAGGTGGCTGACTGGCATCAGGGGTGACCATGTCATTTGCACGGCATGCATTTTGCATGGATAACATTTGTATTGTGTTTGCTGCATTTTTATTGATGCCTTGGATGTTGCATATGATTTTCATGCATACAGAATTCATATTTGTATATGGTGATGACTTTATCTCTTATAGTATGGCACATGCTCTTATATCAGGGTAGGAGATTCAGGTAAGTACAGTTCTTTTGTATTTCTTTCTTGCATACCCTATATGTGAGACTGTACTGGCATGATTCTTATTGTTAGCTATATCTTACTTTGCATATCGACCATATCCGCTAAGTTCTTTGAACTTACCCTGTTGATTTATTTCTATTTCAGGATGAAGCTGTCAGGAGAGTCCAGCTGCCAAACCCCCTCATCGCGAAAGTTTAATAATTATTCATTTTATGGTTTTGGATATTTGGATTAGAAGATATGTTTAGGACTGAAGTTGGATTTGTGTACTCATGGATTTTTGGTGTCCTTGTGGACCTTTATTCGGATCTTATTTTGATTGGTTTTGGTTGGGTTATTCCTGCCCTGATGGCAGAAGGGGTAAGTCTAGTTAGTGTAGACTTTTATTTACCTTGATTTGTTGGCATGAGGCCTATTTTATTATCTGTGTGTGATGTTTAGATTCCGGTCGTGTTGACCGATGTATAGTGGGCGTGTAGGCCTTGTATGAAAATTGGTATTGTCACCCGTACAGGGGAGATGCTGTCGGATTTTTGTCTGGCGGGGACTCCCTCGGGGCGTGACAATTTATTTGGTATCAGAGCCAGGTTTCCGAGTTTCTTAGGGTCTTTGGGTTTTCGGAGTTTACCACATTTGGCAGGTTAACTGGGGTATTTTCGGAGTTGTACGGATTTTCGACGATTTTTATGTTTCGGAAATTCGAGGTAATAGTGACGAGGTCAATTTGGGGATTTGGCGGCAACAGGACATCTCCATGTTGGTGATCGTTTGGAAGCTAGAGGGGGGGTGAATAGCATTTTTCGTTTCTACAAGAATGATTAGCGGAAGCAAACACAAAAAGCAATGCTAACAAAAGCCTTTACGTGGTTCAGAGATAACGCTCCTACTCCACGGCGATCCTTAAAGTGGATCGACCCAAGCAATTCCACTAAGGAGCTTTCCTTTACAACACAACTCCTCTTCTTTACAAAGAACGAAACCTAAGCTTAGAGAGAAGAGGAGGGGATTTAAGATCACTTAGAAATCTAGAAAACTCGTGGAGGCTTTGGAGAAGAATCAGAGAATAAGCATTAACCCCAAAAATCCTCCACCAGCCCTCTTTTTATAGAGAGAGAGCTGATTTTCCCGTTGAAGCATGATCACTCGACTGATACACAACATCAGTCGACTGCCGATGCGATTAACGACCTCTAAACAATCGGATTCGCGGGATTTAGAGTCGTTTCGTCCAACGACATTCTCATTAGTCGACTGATCCCTTCATCAGTCGACTGATGAAGTGATCAGTCGAGTGATCACAAGTCGTAGTCGAGTGGGACTCCATTCTGTGCCTGTTTTTGCCTTGATCAATCGACTGCCACTGTTGGCAGTCGAATGATAGCATCATCAGTCGACTACCATTGCCAAGGCGTGATAGTCGTGGTTTCACCGACTCGATCAAGCACTTGACGATCGATACATCGATTGATACACATCAAGTATGAGTATTTCATACTTGATTTCACCCCCTAGACCTAGACTCAACCTTCTAGCTCTTCCTTAAGCCTTGCGCTTCCAGGATCCCTCCGAGTCCGCGACTTGTTCATCCTTTACGCTTTGCTTCCAAGAGCTTCCTTCGGTTTTGTCATGTCTTGGGTTTTCCTTTGCCAAGGCATGCTTGGACTTTATGCCGCCAAGACTACATGCTTGGACTTACGCTGCCAAGACTTGCCTTTGGACTTCCTTTGCCAAGGTCCGTTTGGACTTAATGCCGCCAAGACAACATGTTTGGTCTTATGCCGTCAAACCTTTACTTTGGACTTCTCTTGCCAAGATCATACTTGGACTTTGCCTTTACCTATCACTTAATCATGTTCACCATTAGATTACAATTTGTTGCCTAACTTAAATGATTATCCAAACATCAAAACATATAAATGCTTGGGGCATTGTTACACCAACAATCTCCCCCTTTTTGATGTTTAGCAATCATTTAAGTTAGGTCTTTTAAAGATACACATAATCACATAATCATATATCCAATTTCTAACTTAAACATTTCTTCTCCCCCTTTGACATACATCAAAAAGAGAAGAAATCATATAGTTCATAGAAGAATTGAATATATTATAATCTTGAGCTAAAGTATAGATATGAATTTTAGCTCCCCCTTAATCCAAGATATAGTTCATGATGAGTAAACAAAAACACGTGGAGCAAAAGTCTATCAAGTAATTTGAGGATTTAACTTCCAACTTTGCACCAACAATATAACTTTTTGGAATAAGAAGGTTACGTTATGTGAAACTCCCCCTAAAACACCGCATTAAACATTCATACAAGTTATTTATACTCAATATTATCAAGCTATAGTTTTAGATCAACAAGGATACACTAAATATCAGAAAATGGAGCTAATTTTCCGAAAACACAGTGTATCAGTCGACTGGTTTCAACGATCACTACATCTGTAATACGAATTCAAATTTTCAGTCTAAATTCATAAATGCGTCAGAAATTCCAGAAGCCTCGAAAAATCACGAAATTTTGTGTACACATTTCTGAAATCATACTTTATCAAGGAAAAATATTTTGAAAAATATAAGTTTTCCAAATTTCAATATTGATACAAACTTGGAAACAAGCAAAAGTTCTAAAATTTTGCAAACTTTGTATCACTTTTGTGTTTCACTTGAAAATTGTTTTTCAAAGTATGATAAACATAGTTTAAAATATGTTTTATTTGACATTTCCAATCATGTTTTTGGAGTTATATGCACATCAATTGTGTATAAGCCTTCCCAATGATTGGTCCAATGAAGGATCAATGTCTCTAGATGACACTTTGATCCAGAGTAATGCATCATAACAAGCATGATGAACCAAGTGCATCTTCCTAACATCTCACATGTTGTCTAAGTTGCTTGATACAAAAATCATGGTTTCTTAGGTATTTTGTGAGATGCTCAAAGGTATAAATCCTAGTATTTCTATAGGATCATGCAAACCTATACCTTTACTCAACCAAGCACATTCCAAGTTCTCTCCTAAGTGATGAAAATTCTATTTCGGGGAGAGCCTTGGTAAATATGTCGGCTAGGTTGGACTTGGATTCAATGTAATTAAGCTCAATGTCCCCCTTATCCACATGATCTCTAATGAAGTGATGTTTCAATTCAATGTGCTTGGTCCTAGAGTGATGCACTGGATTTTTGGTCAAGTTAATGGTGCTCACATTATCACAAAATACTTTCATGTTGGAGTAAGATAGCTCATAATCCTCTAGGGTATGTTTCATCCATAGTAGTTGAGCTACACAACCACCCATAGCCACATATTCGGCCTCGGTGGTAGATAAGGCAACATAAGGTTGCTTCCTACTACTCCAACTAACTAGGGAGGACCCAAGAAATTGGCATCCACCACTAGTACTCTTCTGATCCAATTTACAATCGGCATAATCGGAATCGGTGTACCCAATCAAATCAAACGACCTAGTCCTAGGGTACCATAATCCTACATTTAGTGTGCCTTTAACATATCTTAAGATTCTCTTAATGATAACTAAATGAGATTCTTTAGCACATGATTGATACCTAGCACACATACCAACCGCAAATAATATGTCGGGTCTACTAGCAGTTAAGTACAAAAGGCTACCAATCATGCTCCTATAAAGTGTAAGATCTATTTGTTTTCCTTCACTATCACTATCTATTTTAGTATTGGTTGCCATTGGAGTTGAAACCACCTTAGCATTTTCCAAACCAAATTTCTTAATCATTTTCTTAGCATATTTGGTTTGATAAATATAAATGCCTTCACTAGTTTGTTTGACTTGCAATCCTAGGAAGAAGTTTAATTCCCCAACTAGACTCATTTCAAACTCTTTTTCCATATTTTGAATAAAGTCTTGAAGGAGTTCATCATTTGTTGACCCAAAGATAATGTCATCAACATATACCTGGGCTACAAAGATGTCCTTAGATGTTGACTTTATAAAGAGAGTTTGATCTATACTACCCCTTTTAAAATCCTTAGAAATTAAGAAAGATGATAATCTTTCATACCAAGCCCGGGGAGCTTGTTTCAAACCATACAAAGCTTTCCTAAGCTTGTATACATGGTTTGGATAGTCCATGTTTTCAACCCCGGGAGGTTGTTCTACATATACCTCTTCCTTAATAAATCCATTTAGGAATGCCGATTTGACATCCATTTGATGGAGTTTGAAACCCATAAAGGAGGCATACCCTAAAAGTATTCTAATGGACTCTAACCTAGAAACCGGGGCATATGTTTCATCATAGTCAAGTCCTTCAACTTGATTAAAACCCCTTGCAACTAATCGTGCTTTATTTCTAGTGATATTTTCTTGGTCATCTAGTTTGTTCCTAAAGACCTATCTTGTAGTAACAATGGTGTTTTCACTTGGTCTAGGAACTAACTCCCATACTTGACTCCTTTCAAATTAAGTCAATTCATCTTGCATTGCTAAGATCCAATCCGAATCAAGTAATGCATCTTTAATTGTTTTGGGCTCAATTTGAGAAATTAGAGCTATATGACTAGTGGGATCCCTATGGAATGACCTAGTCCTAACTCCTTGAGATAATTCACCCACAATTTGATCTAAGGGGTGACTTTGGTGAACTCTTATGGTTCTAGGAGGTGTACTAATTTGGTTTTGATCATGATCAACCTCAATCATATGCTCATCATCGGAATCATCCCTTACTCCCCCTTGATTCAATCCTCCCCCTTGATTATTACCCCCTAAGGTTAAATCTTGAAATTGTTGGCTAATTTCTTGATTTTCATTATTAATATCATCATCAATAGGGGATTTCCTAGGGTATGTATTGGAAGTTTCATCAAATTGAACATTTGAAGATTCTTCAATCTTTTGAGTCCTTTTATTGTAAACTCTATATCCTACACTAGTGGATGAGTATCCAACTAGGATTCCCTCATCCGCTTTGGACTCAAACTTACTTAGGTTGTCTTTGGTATTTAAGATATAAACTTTACATCCAAAGACCTTAAAATAATGAATTGTTGGAATTGTACAATTCCACAATTCAAATGGAGTTTTTCCTAAAAACCTATGAATCAATACCCTATTTTGGATATAGCAAGCGGTATTAACCGCTTCCGCCCACAAGTAGCTAGGTAAGGAGTATGCATTAAGCATTGTCCTAGCCGCTTCTTGTAAGGCACGATTTTTCCTTTCCACAACCCCATTTTGTTGGGGTGTTCTAGGACAAGAAAACTCATGTTTGTACCCTTGTTCTAAGCAAAAAGTTAAAAAATTAGAATTCTCAAATTCTCCACCATGATCACTACGGATCCGGTTGATTTTGAGTTTTCTTTCATTTTCTACTCTTTTACTAAATCCTATGATTATTCCTAAAGTTTCATCTTTATTTTTCAAGAAAAATACCCAAGTAAACCTAGAGAAATCATCTACTATTACCAAGCAATATTTACTACCAATCATAGAGGGGGTACTATGGCAATCAAATAAATCCATATGTAATAATTCTAACGGTAGAGCGGTACTAAGTAAATTTTTACCTTTGTGTGATGTTTTTGATTGTTTCCCTTCTTGGCATGCATCACACATCTTGTCCTTGAGAAATTTGACTTTGGGCAACCCTTTGACTAACTTCATTTTTGCTATTTTAGCTATGTTCTTCATGTTTATGTGTCCTAGCCTCCTATGCCAAAGCCAACTTTCTTCCTCTTGCGATAAGACACTTAGTGGAAGCATTAGTAGCATAGGATAAATCAACATAATATATATTTGATTTCCTAAAACCTACTAACATGCAATCATTTTGAGTTTTGTGTCTTATAAAACATTTTGAGGAATCAAATTTAACATCAAAGTTTGCATCACATAGTTGACTTACACTAAGTAAATTAAATTTCATATTTTTAACTAATAGCACTTTATGAATGGCAAGATTGGGGGATACCTCAATTGTGTCCTTTCCTAGAATCTTAAGTTTGTCGTTATTACCAAATGAGACTTTTCCTTTGCTAGTGTGGTTGATAGTGGAGAATTTTCTCTCATCCCCGGTCATATGCTTTGAACACCCACTATCAACTATCCACAAGCTTGGTTCTTCTACCTATATCACATGAAAAACACAATCCTTAGGTACCCAAATCTTAGGACCACTAGCATCAATTATAAATTTCTTAGGTACCCATGCCTTTCTCCCCTTGCTTTTAAATATTGATTTTCTACTAACAAGAGATGTAAATGCTACCTCTTTTTCCTTAGGCCTATATCCTAATCCGGCCTTGTTGTAGATAGCCCTTTAATCCTTAATAATCATGTCTAGGTATTTTGAACCATTGGTGAATTTTTCTAAGAATGCTCTTAATTTACGTATTTCTTTTCTTAACTCATCATTTTCATCCCTAAGAGTACATTCATCAATATCACTAGATGGTTTACCACATGATGAATCTACACACTTAAGTGATTTGATCTCTAATTTTAGATCCTTAATCCTATTTTTCGATCTATTTAAAGCATTTTGTAAACATGCAATAGTTTTGTAAAGTAAATCTACTTTAGGTGAGTTGTTTACCTCATCATCATCACTTGATGATGATTCATCGCTTGAAGAGGAAGAAGACTCCTCGCTTGAGCTCCCAGCTACTTCCTCCAATGCCATGAGGGCTAGATTCTGGGTGGCATGGCAAACTTCTTCATCGTCGGAAGACTCCTCCATGCTTAGAGTGTCCCATGTTTGTGCCACCATCGCCTCCTTCTTCTTCTTCTCCTTCTTTTCCTTCTTTTTCTTTTCCTTCTCCTCCTTCTTCTTTAGTTCCGGGCAATTTGGCTTTATATGTCCTTTCTTGTTACAACCAAAACAAGTCACGTTAGAGGTAGAATTTGAATTATTTGAAGATTTACCTCTTGAGGATTGGAACATCGTCTTCACACCTTTCTTGGTGAGTCTCCTTGACTTCCCACCAAACTTCTTGATGTAATGTGCCACCTCGCTTGCCGATAACTCATCTTCACTACTTGATGAGTCTTCCTCGGATTCGTATGAGGAGGACACTTCCTTCTTCTCCTTCTTATTCTTCTCCTTCTTTTCTACAAAAAGAGTTATACCCTTCTCTTTGGATGAAGTGTTAGCTTGTTCATGTAATTGAAATTCACAAAATAGCTCATCTAACTTGACTAATGAAAGATCCCTAGAGACCTTATAGGCATCTACCATTGATGCCCATAAGGTGGTTCTAGGGAAAGCTTGTAACACATACCTTACAAGGTCTCGGTTGTCGACCTTCTCACCTATAACATGTAGTTCATTGACTACTTCCTTGAAACGCCCGTGCATTTGGCTCACGGTCTCATTTGTCTTCATGGTGAAGCTTTAGAGTTGGACAATCAAAAGATCTCTCTTGGCCCTTCTTGTTTCTTTGGATCCTTCGTTGAGTTCGATGAGCTTCTCCCAAAGCTCTTTTGCGGAGTTGAAGGGCCCGACTTTAGAGAGTTGCTCCTTGGATAGACCACATTGAAGTGTGGTCATTGCTTTTGCATTTGCTTGTGCTTTCTTGGCCATCTCTCTTGTCCAATATTTTGTCGGTAGTGGTGCTCCGAATTCGTCGATCGGCTTCTCGAAACCATCTACAACACTAAACCAATTTGTTGGATCGAAAGTGTCGCTAGAGGGGGGGGGGTGAATAGCGATACGATGTCGTTAAAAAACTTTTGCAATAAGTAAAAAGCAAGTAGAGAGTGCACAGCAGAAATATAAAGTAGACAAGATATTTTTACGTGGTTCACAATCTTTCGATTGCTAATCCACGGCCCTAGTGATCCTTGATCACGTACGGAGGGCAATTCACTAAAACCACTCCTCCTCGTTGGAGGTAGGAGCAACGATTACAAAAAGAAATCAAGGCAAAGGGACACTCCCCCTTTCCTTGTTACGATTAAAGCACAAAGACAATTTAAAGAAGTAGAACTTAAATAAATATACCGACAACTCTTATAAGTAGAAGATGTAGCTTTCGTTGTCGGCGGCACTTCGTCGTAGCAAATGTGAGTAGTAGTAGCGGCGTTACGACGGCGTGTTGAGAGCTCTTGAATTCTTGTAATTTGCTTGGCTTGAACATGTCTATTTATGGATATTGATCTATGAATTTAGACATAGGTAGTGTCCAAGGTGAGGTTCTTATCCCCCAAGACTTGTTCATCCACATCCTTTGCGCCAACTCAAGGATGAGGTGTTTCATCCAACCACCTTGTGCCACCTCCAACCTCCTTGTGCGCCAACTCAAGGATGAGGTGTTTCATCCAACCACCTTGTGCCACCTCCAACCTCCTTGGGCGCCAACTTGAGGATGAGGTGTTTCATCCAACCACCTTGTGCCACCTCCAACCTCCTTGGGCGCCAACTTGTTGGAGCCATTCAACTTGTGCCACATCATGGGAGCCAACCATCTTGTGCCAACTCACCTTATTTTGGGCGTCCACCACAAGGAAGCTTGGTGATGGTTTGGATGTCCACCTTGATGCCACATCACCCTTTGTACCAAAACACGAGTCAAGTCCAAATTCACCCCCTTGAAATTCGAGCTCTTCTCGAGGTCGAACTTGACTAGCAGTTGGACTGTAGTCAAAGGGTTTTGACCGCAGCAGTTAGCTTAAAATATAAAGTACGATGGTTCTAACCATCTGATCTCGACCTAGACCTTCCATTGGAGGTATTGGGTCGGATCTACGCTTAACGACCTTGCTTCGCTTTCACACGAGCTTACCTTGTAGCCTCGCTTCCGGTCTTCACCCGAGTACCTCGGCTTCCTCCGAAGTCCCTCTGGCGTTGCCCGACCACCTCGGTTCCCACCGGGTGTCGCAGACCTTCCGCTCAACTTTAGCATTTCTGCACACTTAATTGAGCTCGTAAGATAACAAATATACCCTTAACTATTGAGCCTTTTGCCATAATCAAAATACCGGTTCGACTTTGGTGCCCACTGCACCAACACAATTCTCAATATCATTCATTAAGTAATACTCCATCCTACCTTTCCAATATCCGAAGCCGTTGCCATCGAAGAACGGAGGCCTCGCCGTGCTATACCCCTCTTGAAAAGTCATCTTTGCTCCGGTTGATTGCTAGATCTTCCGATGCGATCCGGGCTCTGATACCACTTGTTGGTGATCGTTTGGAAGCTAGAGGGGGGGTGAATAGCATTTTTCATTTCTACAAGAATGATTAGCGGAAGCAAACACAAATAATATATGTAAACACAAAAAGCAATGCTAACAAAAGCCTTTACGTGGTTCGGAGATAACGCTCCTACTCCACGGCGATCCTTAAGGTGGATCAACCCAAGCAATTCCACTAAGAAGCTTTCCTTTACAACACAACTCCTCTTCTTTACAAAGAATGAAACTTAAGCTTAGAGAGAAGAGGAGGGGATTTAAGATCACTTAGAAAGCTAGAAAACTCATGGAGGCTTTGGAGAAGAATCAGAGAATAAGCATTAACCCCGAAAACCCCCACCAGCCCTCTTTTTATAGAGAGAGGGCTGATTTTCCCGTTGGAGCATGATCAGTCGACTGATGCACAACATCAGTCGACTGCCGACGCGATTAACGACCTTTGAACAGCCGGATTCGTAGGATTTAGAGTCGTTTCGTCAAACGGCATTCTCATCAGTCGACTGATCCCTTCATCAGTCGACTGATGAAGTGATTAGTCGAGTGATCACAAGCCGCAATCGAGTGGGACTCCATTCTATGCCTGTTTTGCCTTGATCAGTCGACTGCCACTGTTGACAGTCGAATGATAGCATCATCAGTCGACTACCATTGCCAAGGAAGTCGACTGATAGTCAAGGTTTCACCCTGACTCAGTCGAGCACTTGACCAGTCAACTGATACATCGTATCAGTCGACTAATACACATCAAGTATGAGTATTTCATACTTGATTTCACCCCCCTAGACCTAGACTCAACCTTCAAGCTCTTCCTTAAGCCTTGCGCTTCCAGGATCCCTCCGAGTCCGCGACTTGTTCATCCTTTGCACTTTGCTTCCAAGAGCTTCCTTCGGTTTTGTCATGTCTTGGGTTTTCTTTTGCCAAGGCTATTAGTAATATATGAGAGATGTCCTAAGGCAATCGTCTTATGTATAAACCATTTATATGATAAATGAAGATTCACTATTTGAGTATACATGGTTTCATGTATTTGATTGGATCTTAAACTCATTTACTGAATGTCCGCGATACGACTCACAGCATGAGAGAATTTGTGATTGGATCACAACTAGTGAGTATCTCTACATGTGTAATTGTGATGTATCGAAATTATCCCTAGTCGATGAATTGATGGATTTGGACACCATCAATTCTGTTGAGACTAGCACGAGGTATACTCCTTAGTGTATCCAAGCAGCTGATTCTCACTGGCTGGAGACATTGTGATGTCCGGAGTTAATCGTGGATGCTAGTTATGGTAACTAGTTCATTGGAGTGACCAGCCGTAAAACTTCATATGGTTCTCTGTATATATAGATATGTCAATGAAGTTCTTACTGTAGCTTAAGTGCGATGTTCCTTTGACTTGTGGTATTCAAGTCATCTTGATCATGAAGACTTATGCTTTGACATCTTAAGCAAGCATCTCTGAGGAGATGTGGACCCAGGATGATTGGGTATAAGTCGAAGTGATCGAAGGTGTTTGAATAGCCTATAAAGGATTCACCACTCCTTGCGAGGAGATGTATACCCATGGTCTCTCGTCGGATTGTTACTAAAGTCTTTGGCCAAAGCATTACATGTTTAGAGTAAGGTACTCTTCGATACATGTGCACTAACTAGAATCCGTAGGATGAGGAAATGATACTTGGGCCAGGTGTGACGTAGTCAGCCTAGTGGGGACTGACACTATAGACCATGTCCTAAACCAAGTGGGTATAAGATGAGTGAAGGGAATGGGGCACGATTCATTCAAGCTGCTGAAGGGTTTCAGAAATAGTTCTGGATCAACCGTTGATCTTTTCGGTTAATTGAGGATCATGATGTACTACTAGGTGTCACTCATGATCGTTCTATAATTAATGGTTAATTATAGACGGCCAACATAAACCGAGAACCTATTTGGTCACACGCATAACGAGCGTAATCCGAAGGATTTAAAATGAGCTTGAGAATGAGATTCTCAGACCGAGGGAAACTAGGTTTGGTTGGACCAAACATGGACCAAGCATGAAATTGTTTCTGTCGCAATGGAAGCATGGATGGGTCGTGTCTTATGAAGACATGATGGATGAACCAAATTAGTTTGGTTCTAATCCAATGGAGGAGAATAAACCAAAGGGTTTGGTTTGTTTTAAACGAATGAACCAAAGTTGGTTCGATTCGTTTTAACTTAAAATAAACCATCATGGTTTGGTTTATTTAACTTAAATTAATGGAGTGGGTTAACGGGCCTTATGGTTATGATCCGATAACCATTAAGAGAATTAGTTCTCTATAAAAGAGGGCTTAAGGGTTTGTTAAGCCCTAATCAAAATCCCTTGACCTAATTGTTGCCGCCCCCCTCATCTCCTTGGAGAAGTCGGCGCCAACATCCATTGCCGCCGCCCACCCCCTTGTGCCACCATCCAAATTGTTGCCGACGTCCAAGCTTCGGCCGGTGATCCTCCGGCAACTCTCCGGTGATCTCCTTTGGGTTCGGCATCAAGGTGAGCTTCATCCTACCCTTTTTGGCCGGCCCCTACTCCTCCACCAAAGCTATCCAGTTTTCTGGACAGCTTGTTTCCTCTCGTCGGAGCATCGTTTGGACGACGTTTGGAGCTCCGACAGCGGTAGCCTTGCCGGGGATTCGATCTCCGGTAATCCTCATAGGTGGAGGGCGAAGGATTCGTCAAACGGTTGACGAATACCTCTCCAGAGAAGCGAGTTTTGAGGACTCATTTTTGGATCCGAATTTGGATTCGGATCGTGATCTTCTCTTGATCACATCGTCTTCAACACGAGGCTAGTAACCCGTACGAAGACGAGGCTCGTGACTTGGTGAAGTCATCCCGAAGATACTCGGCGTGGATACGGATAGAGACGATTCTAGCGAGGATCATTCCGATTGATGTCTTTCCCGCTACACGTGATACATAAGGTATACGTAGTTAAATTTCCTTTTATTGCAAAATTTAAATTTACGGTTATGTCTACACATGTTGTACTATGCATGTGTGTGATGTGTGTGTTGTAATAAATGTAGATTTATTATTTTTATTTCTTTCGTTGTGTACATGTTTACGAAACATGTTCGAACACACACTCGCACGCGGTGCCGGAAACCCAACAGTGGTATCAGAGCCCAGGTTGTGTTTCGACATAATCGTAAAATTGTTTTGCGATAGTTATAATGATATTTCTGGAAATTTTCTACTTTTGGAAAGTTAGAAGTATTTATGGAAATTTTTCAATTTTGGAAAGTCTAGAAAGATTTATGGAAATCTTCCACTTTTGGAAAGTTGGAAGTATTTATGGAAATTGATATTTTTCATAAATAAAATATTTGATTAGATTTTGGAAATTTGTTTCCTAATTTAATCATGATTTGATTTGGGAAATCAAATCTTAAAAATATTTTATTTCCATAAGTAATTTTAATGATTTAGGAAATTAGTTTCCTAAATTGACTTTCCTTAATCAACTATTTCCACAAATAAAATATGTGATTAGATTTGGAAATTTGTTTCCTAATTTAATCATGATTTGATTTGGAGAATTAAATCTTAAACATATTTTATTTTCATAAATAGTTATGACATATAAGAAAATATTGTACATGACATAATTGTATGTCATATAATTGCATTAGATGCATATCATTATGTCATGCGTGTCGTAACATGTAGATGTATGTCATGTCATGTAGATAATAGTTATTTGCATGCAAAGAGGATGAGACATAAAAACCCTAACTCAATATTAAAGCCTACACCTTTCATTAATATGGTTAGAACCAGAGTTCCATTTCTTGTTCGGGTTGTTGGACTCTATCTAAGCCCGGCTCGAATCTGAACATGTTCAAACCATGGAATAGTTTAATACTAATATGGTAAGAGTCAGAGGTCAATCGTTAGCTTTGGTTGTTGGACTCTCTCCAAGTCGGGCTAATTGGTTGAATGCGCTCTAACCATATTAAAACTATTTCTCGATTAATGGGTTGGCTTTAAACTGAAGCATCGGCTTGTTGGACTCTCTCCAAGGTCGATGTTAAGGGAGGTGAAGTTGGGTGCTATGCATATGATGCATACTTGTTAATGTGTTAACAACCCGATGTATGTGTGAACATTCAATTAGTTAATAGCACATTGTGATAGTTGCATATACGTGATATGCAATTGGTATAGTTGATACCTACCATCGTAGTTATGAATGGCTTGTTGGTCTCTCTCCAAGGTTGTTCATATCTATGATGGATATCAACCCATTCGGAGATGGACCTACGATCTCCCGAAGTGATTTTGGGGTTTTTGAAATTCGAAAAATGAATGGGATTTATAAATGTATATTGATGCATTTTTAAAATCATTTTCTCATATATGCTCGTTTTGTATTTCTAGGTCAATCGATTGATCATGACGTCTTTGAATTTGCGCACTATTTTGGATTCAAACAAACTGACTGGGCCTAATTTTCTGGACTGGCTTAGAAACCTGAGAATTGTTCTCAAGGCGAAAAAACTAGCATATGTCCTTGAAGAGTCTCTTCCCAACCGTCCTAAGAACGATGCAACTCCAGACCAAATATTGGTCTATCAGAAGCATGTGGCAGATTCTGAACTGGCGAGTTGCATCATGCTAGCTGCGATGGTACCTGAGCTGCAAAAGCAGCATGAGCATATGGATGCTAATACTATGGTCTTCCATCTTCATGAGTTGTTTAATGAGAAAGCGAGATTCGAAAGGTTCAAAGTCTCCAGGCTCCTCTTCACCACGAAGATGCAAGAAGGTTCGTCTATAGTGCAGTTTGTGCTAAAGATGAATGGGTACATCGAGCGGCTAGCCACCCTCGGGTTTGTGATGGATCATGAATTAAGTATTGACTTAATTCTGCATTGTTTTCCCAAGAGTTTCTCACAATTTGTGATGAACTATCAGATGAACAAATTAGAATCCACAATTCCTGAGCTCCTCAATATGCTGAAGACTGCGGAGCCTTCTGTGAAGCATGAGGAGAAGGCGGTTCTGTTAGTTGATTCCTCAAAGAAAGGTTCTAAGAGGAAGGCAAAGGAACAGAAGAAAGGGAAGAACAAGAAGGCAAAGAAGGCAGAACCAGAACAAACGGGCACTTGTCTTCACTGTGGCAAGGAAGGCCACTGGCGAAGAAACTGCAAGATTTATCTTGAGTCCATGAAGAAGAAGAAGGCATCTGATGCCCCATCCTCTTCAGGTATCTTTGTTATTGATTGTCATTCTATTTCCTTAGACACTTGGGTATTGGATACTGGGTGTTGCTCACATATATGTAATGACATACAGGGGCTAAGGAATAGAAGAAGACTCGTCAGAGGGGAGTCAAATTTACGAGTTAGCAATGGAGCAAAGGTTGTAGTGGTCGCCATCGGAACTTATTTGCTGAAGCTCCCTAGTGGACTAGTCTTGGATCTGGACAATTGCTATTGTGTTCCTTCTCTAATAAAGAACATTGTTTCTATTTCCTGCTTAAATAGAAATGTTTAACAGCTGTTTACTTGTTAAACAGAATGTCAACCAAGGTAGTCTCTACTACTCCATATGAGATATGGAATGGTAAGAAACCTCATGTATCTTACTTGAAGATATGGGGTTGTCCAGCTTATGTGAAGCGGACTGTATCAGACAAATTGGATGCTAAGTCTGATAAATGTCTATTTATTGTAACGCCCGAAAAATTTTAAACTATGCAAAGTAATTATATAGGTTTTAAGGCCATAAAAGGTTTAAAATAAAATAAAATAAAAGATAGTTATAGGTAGGATTTGAACCATGAACCTCCTAATAGGGAGGTAGCCTTGACACCACTAGACCCTAGGATAATTTATGGATAAGATATATAAAGAATGTACAAGACCATAGGATGATTCATGGATAAGATATATAAAGAATATACAAAGAATATAGATGGGAAGATGAGGAGTTGGTTCATCCCCTCCCATGAAAGGATAAAGAGTGTTCATTCCCTAGGTATTAAAGAGGAGAATTAAGAAAAGAGAGGAAGTAAAACCCCACTTTCCTTCTTCATTCTCCTTCTTCCTCATCCTTGGCCGAATTCCCCATTTCCCTTTCCTCCCTTTTTCATCCCAAGCTCTAGAAATTTTATAAGAATTTTTGTATGATTATAATGGGCTTTATGTGGGCTTTTTCAAAAATAAAAGAAAATAGCCAAAAAGGGATGCAAGGCCTAGGAATTGAACCCCAAACCTCTAGAGATAGTCAAGCCCTATAGATGCACCCACTAACCAGAAGCCCAATAGGATTTTATCATTAGAGGAATAGGGGAAATTATGGTTAAGT
Organism: Wurfbainia villosa; assembly: GCA_025175895.1. NCBI lineage: Eukaryota > Viridiplantae > Streptophyta > Magnoliopsida > Zingiberales > Zingiberaceae > Wurfbainia > Wurfbainia villosa. The sequence goes on from CM046006.1 coordinate 44,009,627, forward strand.
GTAAGGGAGATCAAGGGACTCTTCAAGTGAATAAATAGGGGGAATGAGGGGGCATGAGTTACACAATTCATTTTCTCCTCTTCTCTTCTTCTTCCTCACCAAAATCTATTCCTCTCCCTCTCCACTTTCACCCTTTGGCCGAACCCCATCCAAGCAAGGAGAAGGCTAGGTTTTGTTTTTCCTTAGGTCATCTTCCCACTAAAAGCAAAGCGAAGGATGTAAGTATCCCTCACCTACATACGAGTAGCTTCGATTGATGTTTTGTAAAAGAAATCCATATGATATATTCGGCCAACATGGGTTTTAGTGTTTTGTTGAAGTTCTTTATCTTGTTTTACATGCAAATAATGATGTTAGGAGGTAGAATGAATTAGGTTAAAAGTTAACCCTAGGAACCCCCATGAACCATTCGGCCAACTTGGATTTTTGGTATTTTATTGAAGTTCTATATCTTGTTTTACATGTAAATGATGATGTTAGGATGTAGAATGAATTAGGTTAAAAGTTAACCCTAGGAATCCCTATGATATATTCGGCCAACATGGATTTTTAGTGTTTTATTGAAGTTCTATATCTTGTTTTACATGCAAATGATGATGTTAGGATGTAAAATGAATTAGGTTTATGTATGGTATGCATATGGTGATGTTAGTATGTTAGAGGGATTAGTTTAAAAGTCTAACCCTAAAAGCCTACATGGACCATTCGGCCACCCTTGGTTTTATGTTTCAATGAAGTTTTATACAATGATTTTTATGCATATGATGATGTTAGTATGTTAGATGGATTAAGTTAAAGGTTTAACCCTAAAAGCCCTTGAACCATTCGGCCACCCCTCTATTTTGATGACTCCATGAAGCTTTAATCCATGTTTTATATGCATATGATGTTGTTAGTGTGTTAATTGGATTAGGTTAAAAGACTAGCCCTAAACACCTACAAGGACCATTCGGCCACCCCTCTTGTATGGATGCTCCAATGAAGTTTTATTCCATGTTTGTATGCATATGATGTTGTTAGTATGTTAATTGAATTAGGTTAAAAGACTAGCCCTAAAAACCTACATGGACCATTCAGCCAACCATTGTCCTTTAACATGCTCTAGGTTAGGTTAACATGTATTTTATGTTGGGTGAATTCATGTTGACTTGTGATATTAAATGATGCTAGATGAAGATAACATGCTTTAGGTTAGTGTTTACTTACTCTTGATGTTTATGCCTTATGCCATGCCCTATGTGTATGTGATATTTAAGATATGCTATGAAATGAAATACGATATGATTATAAAATGAAAAACGATATGTTCATGAAATGAATATGACATGTTATGAAATAAAGTATGATGTGTTTATGAAATGAAATATGATATGTTCATGAAGTGAAACATGACATGTTATGAAATGAAGTATGATGTGGTTATGAAATGAAATATGATATGTTCATGAAGTGAAATATGACATGTTATGAAATGAAGTATGATGTGTTTATGAAATGAAAGATGATATGTTCATGAAATGAAATATGATATGTTATGAAATGAAGTATGCTATGTTTGCAAAATGAAATAAGATATGTTTTAATAAAAGTATATAAGTATTTTACCTTCTGCATGGCTTGTACCAAGACCTTAACAAGGTCCAAAGGGATGGGCTCCAAAGATGCCCTAGGTCGATGGAGTAAGACTCGGGCCTAGGATGGGCCTCTATGTATGATTGCCCCTAGGTCGATGGACTAAGATCGGGCCTAGTACGGGATGGGCTCCAAGATGCCCTAGGTCGATGGAGTAAGACTCGGGCCTAGGATGGGCTTCTACGCTATGACGATTGCCCTAGGTCGACGGACTAAGATCGGGCCTACCACTGTTGGGTTTCCGGCACCGCGGCGTGTGTGTGTTCGATCACGTTTCGTAAACATGAGCACAGCGGAAGCAATAAAAATAATAAATCTACATTTATCACAACACACACATCACACGCATGCATAGTACAACATGTGTAGACATAACCATAAATTTAATTTTTGCAATAAAGGAAATTTAACTACGTTATACCTTTCGTATTACGTGTAGCGGGAACGGCATCAACCGGAACGATCCTCACTAGAATCATCTCTATCCGTATCCACGCCGAGTATCCTCGGGATGACTTCGCTAAGCCATGAGCTTCGTATTCGTATGGGTTACTAGCCTCGTGTTGAAGACGACGTGATCGAGAGATGATCACGATCCGAATCCAAATTCGGATCCTAAGACGAGTCCTCAAAACTCGCTTCTCCGGAGAGGTATTCGTCAACCGATTGACGAATCCTTCGTCCTCCACCTCAGAGGATTACCGGAGATCGAATCCCCGGTAAGTTAGCCACTGTCGGAGCTCTAACCGTCGTCCAAACGACGCTCCGACGAGAGGAGAACAAGCTGTCCAGAAAACTGGACAGCTTTGGTGGAGGAGATAGGCGCCGGCCAACCAAGGGAAGATAAAGCTCACCTTGATGCCAAACCTAAAGGAGATCACCGGAGCAACAACTGGCAGCAGCTCGACGCCAGTGAGGGGGAAGGAAGGCTCCTTCTGGACGCCGGTTGGAGGAGAAGATGGGGCGGCAATGGAGTTGGCGCCGACTCCTTCATGGGGTGGGCGGCAACTCTAGCTAGGGTTTTTGGATTAGGGCTTAATTTTCCCTTAAGTCCTCTTTTATAGAGAACTAATTCTCTTAATGGTTATTGGATCATAACCATTAGGCCCATTAACCCGCTCCATTAAGATAAGTTAAAATAAACCAAACCATGATGGTTTATTTTAAGTTAAAATGAACCGAACGAACTTTTGGTTCATTTGTTTAAAATAAACCAAACCCTTTGGTTTATTCTCCTCCATTGGATTAGAACCAAACCATTTTGGTCCATCCATTATGTCTTCATAAGACACGGCTCATCCACGCTTCCATTGTGACTGAAACGATTTCATGCTCGCTCCATGTTTGATCCAACCAAACTTAGTTTCTCTCGGTCTGAGAATCTCATTCTCAAGCTCGTTTTAAATCCTTCGGATTACGCTCGTTGTGCATGTGACCAAATAGGTTCTCGGTTTATGTTGGTCATCTATAATTAACCATTAATTATAGAATGATCATGAGTGGCACCTAGTAGTACATCATGATCCCCAATTAACCGAAAAGATCAACGGTTGATCCAAAACTATTTCTGAAATCCTTCAGCAGCTCGAATGAATCGTGCCCCATTCCCTTCACTCATCTTAAACCCACTTGGTTCAGGACATGGTCTATAGTGTCAGTCCCCACTAGGCTGACTACGTCACACCTAGCCCAAGTATCATTTCCTCGTCCTACGGATTCTAGTTACTCCACATGTATCGAAGAGTACCTTACTCTAAACATGTAATGCTTTGGCCAAAGACTTTAGTAACAATCCAACGAGAGGCCATGGGTATACATCTCCTCGCAAGGAGTGGTGAATCCTTTATAGGTTATTCAAACACCTTCGATCACTTCGACTTATACCCAATCATCCCGGGTCCACATCTCCTTAGAGATGTTTGCTTAAGATGTCAAAGCATAAGTCTCCATGATCAAGATGACTTGAATACCGCAAGTCAAAGGAACATCGCACTTAAGCTACAGTAAGAACTTCATTGACATATCTATATATGCAGAGAACCATATGAAGTCTTACGACTGGTCACTCCAATGAACTAGTTACCATAACTAGCATCCACGATCAACTCCGGACATCACAATGTCTCCAGCCAGTGAGAATCAGCTGCTTGGATACACCAAGGAGTATACCTCGTGCTAGTCTCGACAGAATTGATGGTGTCCAAATTCATCAATTCATCGACTAGGGATAATTCTGATACATCACAATTACACATGTAGAGATACTCACTAGTTGTGATCCAATCACAAATTCTCTCATGCTGTGAATCGCATCGTGGACATTCAGTAAATGAGTTTAAGATCCAATCAAATACATGAAACATGTATACTCAAATAGTGAATCTTCATTTATCATATAAATGGTTCGTACATAAGGCGATTGCCTTAGGACATCTCTCATATATTACTAACAGACTCCCACTTGGCCTAATGCCAATCGCTACGGTATCCAATACCATAGGCACTAACATGACCCTCAAACTTACTTTGAGGTAATGCTTTAGTCAAAGGATCCGCTAAGTTCCTTTCAGTGGGAATTTTCTCGATTTGTATTTCGTTCCTACTGATGATCTCTATGATAAGATGATAGCGGCGAAGCACATGTTTGGATCATTGATGAGACCACATCAAGTTCAGAGATGAACTTCTTGATCCAAACCGCTTCCTTTCGCCGTAAAGTCGTAATGTATTCCTAGTGGCAGAATCCGCTATAGTGTCAAGCTTGGAACCTTTCCAACTTATTGCGCCTCCATTCCAGCTGAATACATACCCAGACTAAGACATGGAATCATCCTTGTCTGTCTGGATCTGGCATCCGTATACCCACGTATCACCATGTACCCTTCTCCATATATTAGGAACGCATCCTTAGTTCTTCTTAAGTACTTAAGGATCGTCTTAACAGTCACCCAATGATCCATTCCTGGATCAGACTGGTATCTGCTCGTGACACTCAGAGCATACGATACATCGAGCCTCGTACATAACATAGCATACATGATAGATCCTATTGCGGATGCATAGGGAATCTTACTCATGCAAATCCTCTCGTCTTTTGTGCACGGACACATAGACTTCAAAAGGTGTATCCCATGCCTGATGGGTACGAAACCTTTCTTGGATTCCGACATGCTAAACCTCTTTAGCACTCGGTCTATATATGTAGACTGCGAAAGACCAAGCAACCGTTTCGATCTATCTCTATAGATCTAAATCCCGAGGATGTAGGTTGCTTCTCCCAGGTTTTTCATGGAGAATGTCTTGGATAACCAAACCTTAACTGACTGTAAGACTGAAACATCGTTTCCTATAAGTAATATGTCATCGACATATAATACTAGGAACACGATTGCACTCCCACTAACCTTCTTGTACACACAAGGTTCGTCTGGATTTTGTGAGAAATCAAACTTTTTGATTGTCTCATCAAAATGGATATTCCAGCTCCTGGATGCTTGCTTCAATCCATAAATGGATCGTCGCAATTTGCATACCTTGGTTTTATCAACCGATGTGAAACCCTCAGGCTGTATCATATACACGTCCTTGAGCAGGTTTCCATTAAGGAAAGCTGTTTTCACATCCATCTGCCATATCTCATAATCATAATGAGCCGCTATGGCCAGGAGCATCCGAATGGATTTAAGCATAGCTACAGGCGAATAGGTTTCGTCATAATCAACACCTTACTTTTGACCATATCCTTTCGCCACCAATCTAGCCTTATAGGTAATCACATTACCATCCATGTCGGTTTTCTTCTTGAAAACCCACTTGCACCCTATAGGCTTTATGCCTTCAGGTGGGTCAACCAAGTTCCAAACTTGGTTTTCATACATGGAATCCATTTTCGACTTCATGGCACCAAGCCACTTATCCCTTTCTGAACTTGCCATCACTTCTTCATAACTGGTAGGCTCCTCATCATCAATGAGTAACACGTCGTTCGATTCACTTACGAGAAATCCATATCTCTCAGGAATATTGCGTGTTCTACCAGATCTACGAAGATGTGGTGTTACAATAGGTCCAGCCGATTGCTCATCACTATGAGTTGTCGGCTGTTGTGCTTCACCAGGTATCTCATCAATATCTATTTGAGTCTCTCGAGCCTCCTCAAGCTCGACGACACTCCCACTGTTTTCTTGCAAGAGAAACTCTTTCTCTAGAAACACAGCATGCCTTGAAACAAACACCTTTTGTTCCACAGGATGATAGAATTGGTAACCCCTTGTTTCCTTAGGGTATCCAATAAATAGACATTTATCAGACTTAGCATCCAATTTATACATCGTCCTGCTTATATAAGGTAACAACCCCATATCTTCAAGTAAGATACATGAGGTTTCTTACTATTCCATATCTCATATGGAGTAGTTGAGACTACCTTGGTAGGCATTCTGTTTAACAAGTAAACAGCTGTCTGAAGTGCATAGCCCCAAAAGGAATTGGGAAGAGTTGCATGATTCATCATTGACCTGACCATGTCCAACAAGGTCCGGTTACGCCTCTCAGATACACCATTATGCTGTGGTGTATAGGGCGGAGTCCATTGAGACAATATACCATTGTCTCTTAGATAATCAAGAAACTCTTGACTTAAGTATTCACCACCTCGATCCAATCGAAGTATTTTAATACTCTTATCATGTTGTTTCTCTATTTCATTTCTGAATTCTTTGAACCTTTCAAAGGCTTCAGACTTGTGTTTCATCAAGAACACATACCCAAACCGTGAGTGATCATCAGTGAAGGTAATGAAGTAGCTATAGCCTCTTAATGCTTGAGTTGACATAGGTCCACATACATCAGTATGTATTAGACCTAGTGATGTATTATTTTCCGCAAGTGCACGGTTGTCGTCAAGTAATAAAAATATCGATCCCACAGGGATTGGAACAATTACCGAATGATCGTGATACCAAGTTATCTAGTAAATCAATGTATGGTTTAAGCAAAGAAACTGAGCAGTCAATAACAACGAATGAGAAGAACGAGCTAAAAGTCGATAGTTGAGGAGAATCTCAGGATATGGGTTTCACCACGTCGATGATTTATAAGGTGATTTAATTCTTTCCTACCCCTATTAGAGTTTGTTTTGATGGAACCTATCCTAAGGTAAATCAACGGCCCCTTTCGAGGTCTACGCTAACTGTACCTATCAAACTCAATTTACCTGTCACGGTGTTCGAGCATAGGGGATCATAATCAGCTAAGGGGACCTGTCACGAGACCCCCGCAAACCTCCCTATTCTTACCTCTGTTACTAGGTAGAAACTGGATTTGATAGATCCATTAAGTCCATAAGAGTCCCTCTAGAGTCAAATTTCCTTTTTCACGGTAGGTTTGCACACGGGACCATAATCAGCTAAGGGGACCTGTCACGAGACCCCATGAGCCCTCGTAGATACACTACCGCTACTTGGAGTTTATCCCTAGTTGGTTGGGGTTTGAGAACTTGGGTTCCATTGTTAGGTACTTCCCCTTAGCTCCTTAGGTTTGTCGATAAGAATCCAGCGAAAACCAAATCAACACAAACAATAATTTAAGTAGTATAGATTATATCATCATCGTAAATCGTCAAAGGGCTACTCCCCATCCTAAGATTACAGGACACTACTCCATAGTCGACAAGAGTTGCTAGAAAGAAAATACAATCTGGATGCCATCTGCGTTCCTCTGTGACTCCTTCTCTTTTGCCTTCCTCTGTTGTCGATCCCTTTGCCGTCTTCTCTCCTCCTTTTTGACCATCGTCCTCCTTTTAGGGTTAGAATATCTTCTCTTTTATAGCCTTGCCTCCTCTTGATTTAAGGCAATAGATTCCCTTTCTAATTGAGGCGAAGATCTGATTGCTCGCGAGAAAGGAAGGTGAAATCGCCAACACGCCCATGCCACATGAGGCACCGGCGTGTCGCGGAGTTTCCCGAGGCGTATTACGGTTTGAGAGGCGTGTCGTGCATAGAAGCGTGTTAGCTGCTTTGGAATCACCGCAGGCGTGTTGCTCTTTGAACTTCCGGCGTGTTGTCGTGGCTCTCATGACCGCAGCGTGTCGATTAACTGCGCTGTGTTGTTTTGTCGCCCTTCTTCTTAGCCTGTTAACACAAAAACACCACAGCGTGATCTCTTCCTCGAAATATACTAAACTTAATCAATCATGATAAAATACATGTCTAGGATATGAAATGAGATAAAATGCACATATATAAAGTAGTGAAAACATAGCATGATTTACCCACATCAAAATCCCCTAGTCTTAAACTTTTGCTTGTCCTCAAGCAAAGAAAACTCAAAAGACAACTTATTTGTGGAAATACTAAGCATCATCTAGGGGTATACACCGATCTTAATCTTTTCAAATCATTCCTAGTTGCCAAGTTCGAAAGATCCCTATATAGTGCACGTGAAATGGTGGACTAAAGTCATTGGACACCAATCTGGACTTGACATCCCTTCTATCGTAGAATATTCTTATTTTCGGCATAGAGGCACTTACCTGCCTTAATGCATGGATCATTCTTACCTATCATCAAAAGGTCTCAAAGGAGCACTTTCCAAGAAGAGAGAAGGTAAGGAATTATAGAGAGCATTTCCCCAGTAACTAGTTAGTCTCAAAGGGGCACCTTTTAGGTGTTTCCCCAGTAACTACTTGGTCTCAAAGGGGTGCTTGAAAACAATTCCCATAACCTTTTTTTTTTTTTTTTTTTTTTAATTTAATTTTAAAGTTTTTCTCCATTAACCAAGTTGCACAAGTAAGTCTCGATGGAAAATCGAGTAAAATGCGATATGGGGATTTAAATCTTTTCATTGGATACCTCAGACCTATAGACCGTGTTCGAAGTGAAATAGGGTTCTTATCAAATAGGCAAAAAGGAATTTCATGATCCGACCAATGTTCAGTTGTATTACGCTGGATGATATATAAAAATTGCACTGTTATGATATATGAAAAGATGCAAATAAAATAGCAATAACCAAAAAAAAAAATCTAAGTAGAAACGACATAAGCAGTAAAGGATGTGCATCAAAACTCACAAAATAGTTGAAGGTGGTCAATGGTCATCGTCTTCGCTACTAGCATCCTCCTCTGCCCACCTACGTCGCTGCTCCTGGTAAAACTCCCAGGACTCTTGTCGAAATCTATCATCATCTTCGGCGGACTCGTGATGAAAAACTCATCACTCTCTGTAAAAATCACCGCCTATCCAAATGTTGTGTCACCATGCGATGGTGCTCCTCTGTAGCTTGGGCATACCGATCCCACATGCCAATGTGCGAGGTATGCTCGACCCTAAATGCTTCGAATGATGATCGAAATCCTGAAAAATCAAAAGAAGAGTACCCTCCAGAAACATTGTCAGTAGGAAACCGTGGGGGTTCAGGAGTCGAATGTGATGGCTCGGGGGCTATGTGAGATGGCTCCCTAGCAGGGGATGATGGAGCATGGGCAGTGGGGGTAGGAAAGGGTTCCTGAACATCTCTAAAAAGCCAATTGGATGAATTACGTACAGTCATCCGCTCATGGTTCGGAAGAGGGATTTTAATTCCATTTCTTAACACCAAACGATATCCCTCGTCGCATGCCTCAATCATCTTCATATTTATACAAGCATCCAAATCCAATCTAGGGCTAGCAGGACAATATTCAAGGTCATCCAAATCACATCCTAAGGCTACAGCAATCCTAGTGATAATACCCCCTATGACTATGACTCCGGATGGGCTATTACTAACCTTAACTAAATGTCTAACCATATGGGCTCCAGAATCAATCTTAACTTCATTTAGCATGGCCCATAGATATTGTAACTCACTCTGCCTAGCCACCCCTGCACTATCATATCTCCCTGAGATTGTATTAGCCATGAATCTAAGGAGATAACGGAAAGTAGGATTAGGGATGTTAAATGATTTAGATCTAGATGCATCGTAAGGGCGAGGGTCATCAGAAATTAATCTCCAAAATTGATGATCAATAAAATATCTATGAATTTGCCTCTCCCCTTCGCTAGGAAAATCAAATATCATATTAAAATCACTCAGAGAAAGGGTAAATTCATGGTTCATTAATCTAAATTTTATTTTTCCTTCCTCACAATCTTTTCCTTGCAGTATTTCAAATGAGACAGGAGCTAAGGAATTCAAGAGTGATACTAGGGTAAGTAAGGTGATGGTGTGTGATAAACTCTGTCCAGCCTATCCTATTTGTTAACCAAGTTATGTCATCTCTTAACCCTAAGGTGGTCAACGTGTAGAAGTCTATAGTTCTCGTAGATACTAACTTCCTTTTTTCAAGCTTACTGAATTTAGTCTTCATAATATCATCCCTAAAAACAATTCCATAAGGATGGCTAGAGGTCGGAGGAGGTTCGTTACCCAAATCCTGAGCTTTTCTTTTCCCCTTGTCCTTTGCCGTAGAGGAAGAAGCTCCTCCTCTTGTCTTCACTCGCTTGCTCATGGCGTTGGGAATGGAGAGACAGCAGGTTTGCTCCTCGCTGCTTGAGAGAGACTGCGGTGGTGCTTCAACCTTGTATCGCGAGTGGAAGATTAGGGCATGCTCGGGCTGGTTTTAGAGGGTTATCCGCAGCATAGGCGTGTCGGGCTTGTTCTTACGCAAATACCCGACCCGTTTAGGTGCGACATGGGCGTGCTCCGTCGCTCCCCAGGCGTGTCGCAGTCCGGCCCAGGCGTGCCCAGGTTGAGAAGTGTGCGACACGGGCGTGCTAGTCAGCACGCCCTGCCTATGTTGTCTTCGGGTACCAACAACACGCCTGTGTCATTTGGCACAGGCGGGTCGTGTCAACTTGGCACGCAGTGGCACGTTTAACATGTCGTGTCCTGTAAACCTGAAAAAATGTAAAACTCAAAATCAAATAAAATAAAATAAAATTACTAAAAAATGAAAATAGCTTGGGTTGCCTCCCAAGAAGCGCTTGTTTAAGGTTGTTAGCTTGACCCCTCAGTTATACCCTAGTTTTGGGGATATGGCTCGAGGAGTGTGCTCTGCCCCTCTTCCTCCTCAACCAGCTCTGTGGTGTTAGGTTGGGGTCGGAAATCTCCAGCTCTTTATCCTCAAAATCCCCTTCGAGCTTATTAAGATAAGTTTGTTCTGATGCTCTTTCTAGTGCTATTAACTGGAAACTATCAATCCTACAACAAACATCAAAATAGAAGGTCATTTACGACTTTTGAAAGGTCGAATTCAATTTTGTCGTTTCCAAATGCAAGTGAGAGTTTGTGGTTTTTGACATCTATCATTGCTCCTGTAGTAGCCAAGAAAGGTCTCCCCAAAATAAGTGGGATACATGGGTCTTCATCCATGTCTAGTACTACAAAATCTGCTGGAACAATAAAATTTCCCACCTGCACTGGTACATCTTCTAATATTCCCAAAGGATATCTAATGGAACGATCGGCTAACTGCAAAGCCATAGTAGTTAGTTTAATTTCTCCCAAATCCAATTTCTTGCATATGGAAAGAGGTATCGATTTGGCGCCAAATCGCAAAAAGCCTTATCAAAATTTGAGTCATTGATTATGCAAGGTATAGAAAAGCTACCGGATCATTTAGTTTGGGAGGTACCATGTTCTTAATTAAGGTAACCTTTGCACTCCTCAAGAAGAGCCACTGCTTACATGCTCCTCGACTTTTCTTTTATTGGTTAAGATGTCCTTCAAGAACTTAGAGTACGTAGGCATTTGTTGAAGAGCTTCGTAAAGGTATATTGATATACAACTTCCTAATTACCTCAAGGAACTTACCAAATTGTTCATCCAATTTTTCCTTAATCGCTTTGAGGAACGGGATAGGGGCTTATATGCTCTTGGTTCCTATTCGACACGCTGTGTTGTTTAGTGGCGTGTCTGGCCGGAATGACCCGACACGGGTGTGTCAGCTGACACGCGCTCGTGGGCCTCAGGCGTGTTGCTCAACACGCCTGCGTCGAGTGTGTCGGTTCTGCTCAACCCAGCGCGTCTTCTTGTCATCTTCCAACTCGACACGCCGTGTCGAGGTCGCTTGTTTAGCTCTGTCTCCTTCTAAAATCCTTCCACTTCTCAAACTTATAGAATTACAATGCTCTACTGGTTTATCAATTTCCGAAACTGCAAGGCCCCTGATGCCGAAATGGCAATTTGGGAAATTTGATTTTCCAAAGATTCTTGTGTGATTAGTCAAATTATCAACCTTGCTTCCCAATTGCTTGATTGCCTCGATTATTTTGATGTTGCCTATTTGATTCTACAATATGCTGCCGAAATTCATCATTTATCTTCCCCTGACACGTGATAAAATTTTCCATCATCTTTTCTAAGCTCGACTTGGGTCCTGGCTGAAATCCCGAAGGTGCTCCAAAGTTGTTCTGTCCAGAAGAATTTTGATGGGCTCTATCTGAAAAGTTGGGATGATTTCTCCAACCGGGATTATGCGTGTTTGAGTAAGGGTTGCCACCATTAGGCTTCGATTAAAATTATTCAACGATCAACTTGCTCAATCCCATCTTCCGATGATGGTGCGTGTAGGATTGTGATTCATCGCTACGTGTCTGTTACACCACAGATCTCGCATAAGTGACATTAGATGAGTTTACGGTGATACATTAAAATGTTCGAGCTTTTGAGTTAATGCATCGACTTTTGCGAGTAGATCAATGGTACTTACCTCAAACTTACAGCATTTTAGTTTGATATCCTCGCTCAGAGCCCATTGGTGAGAATTCAGTGCCACATTCTCGATGATCTCAAAAGCTTCATCCAATGTTTTGTTCATAAGAGCTCCTCCTGCAGCAGAATCAAGAGAAACCTTAGTAGCATACGAGATTCCATTGTAGAAAGTATGAACAATGAGCCACTTCTCCAGCCCATGATGAGGGCATTCTTTGTAGTAATCCCTTAACTCCCCAGCTTCAAATAATGTTTCTCCATCCTTTTGCATAAAATTAGTGATTTGATGGCGAAGACTTGCAGCTTTCTTTGGGTGGAAAGTACTTGTCTAAAAATCTTTGCTCGATTGATCCCGGTAGTTATACAATCTCTCGGAAGAGAGTAGCCAAGCTCGCTTTGTCCACGCAATGAGAGAAAGGAAACAAGCGCAATCTAATAGCATCATTTGAGGCTCCATTCAGTTTTAAAGTCTCGCAAAAATTCCAAAAATACTTCCAAGTGAAGATTTGGATCTTGAGGTGCTCCTCCGAATTGATCTTTGTTGGACCATAGATAGTAGCGCGGTTTTAATTGAAATTGTTTGCTTCAATAGGGGTCTTCTAATACTCGATCTCAATCCCCTTGTACTAGGTGCTGCATAATCCCTTAAAGGTTTATTTTCGTTCTGGTCAGCCATGTCAGAGGTCAGATTGTTTTCCTGAGGTTGCTGAAATCGTCTTCTAGCAAGGAAAGTTCTCTCTATCTCAGGATCAATATCGAGAATTTCCCTATTAAGTCTGTGCATGCAACAACAAGAGAGGCTCCCAAAACAAGAATTCAGAATAGATGCAAAAGAAAATAGGAACAATCAATATTGAACAAGAATTGAGCAAATCTAGATTAACTAAATCACGCTCAATTCAATATTGAGTGCCAATCCCCGGCAACGGCGCCAAAACTTGATGTATTATTTTCCGCAAGTGCACGGTTGTCGTCAAGTAATAAAAATATCGATCCCACAGGGATTGGAACAATTACCGAATGATCGTGATACCAAGTTATCTAGTAAATCAATGTATGGTTTAAGCAAAGAAACTGAGCAGTCAATAACAACGAATGAGAAGAACGAGCTAAAAGTCGATAGTTGAGGAGAATCTCAGGATATGGGTTTCACCACGTCGATGATTTATAAGGTGATTTAATTCTTTCCTACCCCTATTAGAGTTTGTTTTGATGGAACCTATCCTAAGGTAAATCAACGGCCCCTTTCGAGGTCTACGCTAACTGTACCTATCAAACTCAATTTACATCACGGTGTTCGAGCATAGGGATCATAATCGGCTAAGGGGACTGTCACGAGACCCCGCAAAACCTCCCTATTCTTACCTCACATTTACTAGGTAGAAACTGGATTTGATAGATCCATTAAGTCCATAAGAGTTCCTCTAGAGTCAAATTTCCTTTTTCACGGTAGGTTTGCACACGGGACCATAATCAGCTAAGGGGACCTGTCACGAGACCCCCGCAAGCCCTCGTAGATACACTACCGCTACTTGACAGGAGTTTATCCCTAGTTGGTTCGGGGTTTCGGGAACTTGGGTTCACTATTAGGTACTTCCCCTTAGCTCCTTAGGTTTGTCAATAAGAATCTAAAACCAAATCAACACAAACAATAATTTAAGTAGTATAGATTATATCATCATCGTAATCGTCAAAGGGCTACTCCCCATCCTAAGATTACAGACACTATTCCATAGTCGACAAGAGTTGCTAGAGAAAGAAAATACAATCTTGGATGCCATCTGCGTTCCTCGACTCCTTCTCTTTTGCCTCCTCTGTTGTCGATCCCTTTGCCGTCTTCTATCCTCCTTTTTGACCATCCGCCGTCCTCCCTTAGGGTTAGAATATCTTCTCTTTTATAGCCTTTCCTCCTCTTCAATTTAAGGCAATAGATTCCCTTTCTAATTGAGACGAAGATCCTGATTGCTCGCAGAAAAGGAAGGCTGAAATCATGCCAAAAAGCCCATGCCACATGAGGGCACCCGTGTCGCGGTTTCACAGGCTGTCACGGTTTGAAGCTGGGCGTGTCGCGGCTGCATAGGGCGTGTTGGCTGCTGGAATCACCGGCACGGGCGTGTTGCTCTTTGAACTCGGGCATGTTGTCCGCTGGCTCTCATGACACAGCGTGTCGATTCCCAACACGCTGTGTTGTTGTTGATCGCCCTTCTTCTTCGCCTGTTAACACAAAACACCACCGACATGTGATCTCTTCCTCCAAAATATGCTAAACTTAACTGAATCATGATAAAATACATGTCTAGGATATGAAATGAGATAAAATGCACATATATAAAGTAGTGAAAACATAGCATGATTTACCCACATCACCTAGTAACTCTCCCACTCGTTCACCTTTTCCAGTAAAAGGTAACTTAGTCATCTTGCCTTTTAAGCATGATTCGCATGTATCGTATGAATCCAATTCAAACGATTCCAGAATTCCACATTGGTGTAATTCGGACATGCGTTTCTTGCTTACATGGCCAAGACGACAATACCACATGTAGGAGTCTAATTGATTATCTTTTCGAGCACGCTTGTTGCTCGCTTCGATATTGAAAACATCATTGGATACATCCAACGTATAAACACCATTGCTTAAAGTTCCAGCCCCATAAAGAACTCCATTCAAAGTTATGTAACAACAATTGTTACTAAAAGTCAAATGATACCCATTTCTATTTAAACAAGAAATAGAAATGATGTTCTTTATCAACGAAGGAACATAAAAGCAATTGTCCAGTTCTAAGACAAGTCCTACAGGGAGTTCCAACAAATACGTTCCGATGGCGAGTGCAGCAACCGTTGCTCCATTCCCAACACGTAAATTTGACTCTCCCTTGACGAGTCTTCTTCTATTCCTTAGCCCATGTATGTCATTACATATATGTGAGCCACACCCAGTATCTAATACCCAAGTGTCTGAGGAAATAGAATGACAATCAATAAAGAAGATTTCTGAAGAAGATAGGGCATCCGATGCCTTATCCTTCTTCACGGACTCAAGATAAATCTTGTACTTTCTTCGCAAATGGCTCTACTTGCCATAATGATGGCAAGTGCCCTTTTGAGCTGGTTCTGCCTTTTTAGCCTTTTTCTTCTTCCCCTTCTGTTGTTCCTTTGACTCCCTCTTAGAACCTTTCTTCGAGGAATCAACTAACAACACCGTCCCCTGCTCATGCTTCTCAGAAGGTTCCACAGTCTTCAGCATGTTGAGCAGTACCACAGATGAACCTTCTTGCATCTCAGAGGTGAAGAGGAGCTTGGAGACTTCGAACCTTTCGAATCTCACTTGCTTATCAAACAACTCATAAAGATGAAGCACTACGATATGAGCATCCATATGCTCATGCTGCTTTCGTAGCTTGGGTTCCATCGCGGCTAGCATGATGCAACTTGTCAGTTCAGAATCAGTCACATGTTTCTGATAGACCAACAATTGGTTCGGAGTTGCATCGTCACTAGGATGGGCGGGAAGAGGTGCTTCGAGGACATACGCAAGCTTTTCACCTTGAGAACAATTCTCAAGTTTCTAAGCCACCCAAGAAGTTCACCTACCAATTTATTCGAATCCAAAATGGAACGCAAATTAAAAGACAACATGATCAATTTTAGAAATACAAAACGAGCATATATGAGAAAGATGATTTTTAAAATGCATCAATATACATTTATAAATCCCATTCATTTTTCGAATTCAAAAACCCTTGAAATCAATTCAGGAGATCGTAGGTCAATCTCCGAATGGGTTGATATCCAATATAGATAAGAACAACCTTGGAGTGAGTCCAACAAGCCATTCTTAGCTATGATGGTGGGTATCAAGTATACCGATTACATATCATGTATATGTAACTATCACAATGTGCTATCAACTAATTGAATGTTTACACATACATTGGGTTGTTAACACATTAACAAGTATGCATCATATGCATAGCACCCAACTTCACCTCTCTTCACATCGACCTTGGAGTGAGTCCAACAAATCGATGCTCCAAGTTAGATCCGACCCATTAATCGCGAAATAGTTTTAATATGGTTAGAGCGCATTCAACCAATTAGTCAGGCTTGGAGTGAGTCCAACAACCCAAACTAACGATTGACCTCTGACTCTTACCATATTAGAGTTAAACTATTCCAATGATTTGAACATGTTCAGGTTCAAGCCAGGATTGGAGTGAGTCCAACAACCCAAACAAGAAACAGAACTCTGGTTCTAACCATATTAATGGAAGGTGTAGGCTTTAATATTGAGTTAGGGTTTTATGTCTCATCCTCTTTGCATGCAAATAACTATTATCTACATGGCATGGCATAATGTTATGCATCTAATGCAATTACATGGCATACAATTATGTCATGTACATAATTTCCTTATTTGTCATAACTATTTATGGAAATAAAATATATTTAAGATTTGATTCTCCAAATCAAATCATGATTGAATTAGGAAACAAATTTCCAAATCTAATCACATATTTTATTTATGAAAATAATTGATTAAGGAAAATCAATTTAGGAAACCAATTTCCTAAATCATCAAAACTACTTATGGAAATAAAATATTTTAAGATTTGATTCTCCAAATCAAATCATGATTAAATTAGGAAACAAATTTCCAGAATCTAATCAAATATTTTATTTATGGAAAATATCAATTTCCATAAATACTTCCAACTTTCCAAAAGTGGAAGATTTCCATAAATACATCTAGACTTTCCAAAATTGAAAAATTTCCATAAATACTTCTAAATTTCCAAAATTAGAAAATTTCCAGAAATAACATTTTGACTATCGCAAAACCATTTTACGATTATGTCGAAACAGAAACCTGGGCTCTGATACCACTGTTGGGTTTCCGGCACCGCAGCGTGTGTGTGTTCGATCACGTTTCGTAAACATGAGCACAGCGGAAGCAATAAAAATAATAAATCTACATTTATTACAACACACACATCACACGCATGCATAGTACAACATGTGTAGACATAACCATAAATTTAATTTTTGCAATAAAGGAAATTTAACTACGTTATACCTTTCGTATTACGTGTAGCGGGAACGGCATCAACCGGAACGATCCTCGCTAGAATCGTCTCTATCCGTATCCACGCCGAGTATCCTCGGGATGACTTCGCTAAGCCACGAGCTTCGTCTTCGTATGGGTTACTAGCCTCGTGTTGAAGACGACGTGATCGAGAGATGATCACGATCCGAATCCAAATTCGGATCCTAAGATGAGTCCTCAAAACTCGCTTCTCCGGAGAGGTATTCGTCAACCGATTGACGAATCCTTCGTCCTCCACCTCAGAGGATTACCGGAGATCGAATCCCCGATAAGTTAGCCACTGTCGGAGCTCTAACCGTCGTCCAAACGACGCTCCGACGAGAGGAGAACAAGCTCTCCAGAAAACTGGACAGCTTTGGTGGAGGAGATAGGCGTCGGCCAACCAAGGGAAGATAAAGCTCACCTTGATGCCAAACCTAAAGGAGATCACGACGCCGGCGAGGGGGAAGGAAGGCTCCTTCTGGACGCCGGTTGGAGGAGAAGATGGGGCGGCAATGGAGTTGGCGCCGACTCCTTCAATGGGGTGGGCGGCAACTCTAGCTAGGGTTTTTGGATTAAGGCTTAATTTTCCCTTAAGCCCTCTTTTATAGAGAACTAATTCTCTTAATGGTTATTGGATCATAACCATTAGGCCCGTTAACCCGCTCCATTAAGATAAGTTAAAATAAACCAAACCATGATGGTTTATTTTAAGTTAAAACTAACCGAACGAACTTTTGATTCATTCGTTTAAAATAAACCAAACCCTTTGGTTTATTCTCCTCCATTGGATTAGAACCAAACCATTTTGGTCCATCCATTATGTCTTCATAAGACACGGCCCATCCACGCTTCCATTGCGACTGAAACGATTTCATGCTCGCTCCATGTTTGGTCCAACCAAACTTAGTTTCTCTCGGTCTGAGAATCTCATTTTCAAGCTCGTTTTAAATCCTTCGGATTACGCTCGTTGTGCGTGTGACCAAATAGGTTCTCGATTTATGTTGGCCGTCTATAATTAACCATTAATTATAGAATGATCATGAGTGGCACCTAGTAGTACATCATGATCCCCAATTAACCGAAAAGATCAACGGTTGATCCAGAACTATTTCTGAAACCCTTCAGCAGCTCGAATGAATCGTGCCCCATTCCCTTCACTCATCTTATACCCACTTGGTTCAGGACATAGTCTATAGTGTCAGTCCCCACTAGGCTGACTACGTCACACCTAGCCCAAGTATCATTTCCTCGTCCTACGGATTCTAGTTACTCCACATGTATCGAAGAGTACTTTACTCTAAACATGTAATGCTTTGGCCAAAGACTTTAGTAACAATCCGACGAGAGGCCATGGGTATACATCTCCTCGCAAGGAGTGGTGAATCCTTTATAGGCTATTCAAATACCTTCGATCATTTCGACTTATACCCAATCATCCCGGGTCCACATCTCCTTAGAGATGTTTGCTTAAGATGTCAAAGCATAAGTCTCCATGATCAAGATGACTTGAATACCGCAAGTCAAAGGAACATCGCACTTAAGCTACAGTAAGAACTTCATTGACATATCTATATATGCAGAGAACCATATGAAGTCTTACGGCTGGTCACTCCAATGAACTAATTACCATAACTAGCATCCACGATCAACTCCGGACATCACAATGTCTCCAGCCAGTGAGAATCAACTGCTTGGATACACCAAGGAGTATACCTCGTGCTAGTCTCCACAGAATTGATGGTATCCAAATTCATCAATTCATCGACTAGGGATAATTCTGATACATCACAATTACACATGTAGAGATACTCACTAGTTGTGATCCAATCACAAATTCTCTCATGCTGTGAATCGTATCGTGGACATTCAGTAAATGAGTTTAAGATCCAATCAAATACATGAAACATGTATACTCAAATAGTGAATCTTCATTTATCATATAAATGGTTCATACATAAGGCGATTGCCTTAGGACATCTCTCATATATTACTAACAGTAACCTAGTAGGTTCGAGACTTGCTACCTCGGGTCTATTTAGGGATGCTCGCTATGATAATGAAGAAGTGGTACAATACCGGGCCCAAATATGTTGAGATTTATGTTACGTACCTATAATATATGTTTTTAAAAAGCATCCTGCATATGTTTACATGATTTGATTGTTAGGTTCACATGCTATGTTGATATGTCATATATATATATATATATATATGTTACATGTTATGTTTGATATGTCATGTTTATGCTGCTATATTACATGTGATGTATGTTATTTTTGATATGTCATATATAGGTTGTATGTTATGCTGATATGACATATATATGTTGCTATGTTACATATGTTGTATGTCATGTTTGATTAAGTCATATATTTACATGATATGCTGCTATGATATGTATGTTACATGTTATGTTACTTTTGTTACTTATGCTACATGTTAAGTTGCTTACGCCATGTATGTTACATGTTATGTTGCTTATATGTTATGAATGTTACATGCCATGATTAATGTTGATGTATGGTTTTTGTGAGTAGGACAGGATCTTACTAAGCCTATGTGCTTATAGTTTATCTTTCCCTCGTACTGCAGATAAGGGTAAGGGATGGATAAACTAAAAGGGAGCAGCAGGAGGGGCCAAATGTGTGTGGTAGTGGCATGGTGGAGAAGATCCGTTATGTCCTTATATATATGTTTCCCTATGATGATGACGTTTATGGATGTCCTTATTTATGTCTCCTTATGATGATGATGTTTATGAACTTTAACTAAGCACTAAGTATCTATATATGTTATGATGCATGCTCTATGTTAAGAAGAAGAAGTATTTATATATGTCAATGCATGTTTATGTTTTAAAAGAAAAAAAATGTGTCTAAAGTCTTCCGCTGTAAGTAGTAAGAAGTGTATGTATGTACGGTCGTGTCATGCGCCGCCCCTCCGGATTCTGGTCCGAAAAGGGCGGGCTTTACAGGTTGGTATCAGAGCGGATCTGTCTTTCCACTACACACACATCAAGCTCCAAATCCTGCCGCTCCAAGTAAGAATTCTATGTCTACTCTAATTTTTGTTAATTTTGTTCGTGTATGATATGAAATGCCTTAGCTTATTTTGTTCATGTATGATATGAAATGCCTTAGCTTATTTTGTTCGTGTATTATATGAGATGCCCTTGGCTTATTTTTTTCATGTATGATATGAGATGACTTTAGCTTATTTTGTTCATGTATGATATGAAAAGCCTTTAGCTTAAAATATGCATGAAAACATGAATGATAACTTTTTGCTAGCTTTAGTCTAATTATGCGTAGATAAACGAACGAAAAACTTATACTAGCTTTACTTTAATATATGAAGATAAGTGTATGACAAAGAATGTTTTTAGTTTAAATATGCATGAATATAGGTATGATAATCTTATGCTTATGTATGATAAGGCATGCTTTTAGTTTAAATATGCATGAATATATGTATAAGATAAGTGTATGATAAGGAATGTTTTTAGTCTAAATATGCATGAATATATGTATGATAATCTTATGCTAGCCGTATTATAATATATGAAGATAAGTGTATGATAAGAAATGTTTTTATATGCATGAATATATATATGATAATCTTATGCTAGCCTTATTATAATATATGAAGATAAGCATGACTGGAAGACGTAGTAATAGAGTTGATGAGACAGTACCCCCACCTGATCTTATGCATGTGGTTACGGAACTCCAGGGACAGCTACAGGAGTTCTGTAGCCTATTCAAATCCCAGAATGGAAGTGGGAAGATATAGATATGGATTTCATAGTAGGACTACCCAAGACAACAAATGGTTATGAAGCTATTTAGGTGATTGTTGAAAGATTGACAAAAATCTGCCTATTTTCTGGCAATCAAGTATCGTACTCAATAGAAACTCTAGCTCAGTTGTATGTTGAGGAGGTGATCAGATTGCATAGAGTTCATAAGACCATGTGATCGAGCCACAAACGGTACAAGTTCAAGAAGATTTAAGTTATGAAAGTCGACCTATTCAGATAATAGATCGAGAAATCAAGAAATAGAGAACCAAAGAAGTACCCTTAGTGAAAGTCATATGACAAAATCAAAGTTTGAAGAAACAACTTAGGAACGTGAGGATGACATGAAATAAAAGTATCCGGAGTTGTTCTAAGTTTCGAGGACGAAACTTTTATAGGTATGAAGGATTGTAACGCCCGTAAAATTTTAAACTATGCAAAGTAATTATATAGGTTTTAAGGTCATAAAAGGTTTAAAATAAAATAAAATAAAAGATGGTTATAGGTAGGATTTGAACCATGAACCTCCTAATAGGGAGGTAGCCTTGACACCACTAGACCCTAGGATAATTTATGGATAAGATATATAAAGAATGTACAAGACCATAGGATGATTCATGGATAAGATATATAAAGAATATACAAAGAATATAGATGGGAAGATGAGGAGTTGGTTCATCCCCTCCCATGAAAGGATGAAGAGTGTTCATTCCCTAGGTATTAAAGAGGAGAATTAAGAAAAGAGAGGAAGTAAAACCCCACTTTCCTTCTTCATTCTCCTTCTTCCTCATCCTTGGCTGAATTCCCCATTTCCCTTTCCTCCCCTTTTCATCCCAAGCTCTAGAAATTTTATAAGAATTTTTGTATGATTATAATAGGCTTTATGTGGGCTTTTTCAAAAATAAAAGAAAATAGCCAAAAAGGGATGCAAGGCCTAGGAATTGAACCCCAAAACTCTAGAGATAGCCAAGCCCTATAGATGCACCCACTAACCAGAAGACCAATAGGATTTTATCATTAGAGGAATAGGGGAAATTATGGTTAAGTGTAAGGGAGATCAAGGGACTCTTCAAGTGAATAAATAGGGGGAATGAGGGGGCATGAGTTACACAATTCATTTTCTCCTCTTCTCTTCTTCTTCCTCACCGAAATATATTCCTCTCCCTCTCCACTTTCACCCTTTGGCCGAACCCCATCCAAGCAAGGAGAAGGCTAGGTTTTTTTTTTCCTTAGGTCATCTTCCCACTAAAAGCAAAGCGAAGGATGTAAGTATCCCTCACCTGCATACGAGTAGCTTCGATTGATGTTTTATAAAAGAAATCCATATGACATATTTGGCCAACATGGGTTTTAGTGTTTTGTTAAAGTTCTTTATCTTGTTTTACATGAAAATAATGATGTTAGGAAGTAGAATGAATTAGGTTAAAAGTTAACCCTAGGAACCCCCATGAACCATTCGGCCAACTTGGATTTTTGGTATTTTATTGAAGTTCTATATCTTGTTTTACATGTAAATGATGATGTTAGGATGTAGAATGAATTAGGTTAAAAGTTAACCCTAGGAATCCCTATGATATATTCGGCCAACATGGATTTTTAGTGTTTTATTGAAGTTCTATATCTTGTTTTACATGCAAATGATGATGTTAGGGTGTAGAATGAATTAGGTTAAAAGTTAACCCTAAACACCTCTATGAACCATTCGGCCATCATGTATTTTTGGTGATTAATCCTTGGTTTTATGTTTCAATGAAGTTTTATACAATGATTTTTATGCATATGATGATGTTAGTATGTTAGATGGATTAAGTTAAAGGTTTAACCCTAAAATCCCTTGAACCATTCGGCCACCCCTCTATTTTGATGACTCCATGAAGCTTTAATTCATGTTTTATATGCATATGATGTTGTTAGTGTGCTAATTGGATTAGGTTAAAAGACTAGCCCTAAACACCTACAAGGACCATTCGGCCACCCCTCTTGTATGGATGCTCCAATGAAGTTTTATTCCATGTTTGTATGCATATGATGTTGTTAGTATGTTAATTGAATTAGGTTAAAAGACTAGCCCTAAAAACCTACATGGACCATTCGGCCAACCATTGTCCTTTAACATGCTCTAGGTTAGGTTAACATGTGTTTTATGTTGGGTGAATTCATGTTGACTTGTGATATTAAATGATGCTAGATGAAGATAACATGCTTTAGGTTAGTGTTTACTTACTCTTGATGTTTATGCCTTATGTCATGCCCTATGTGTATGTGATATTTAAGATATGCTATGAAATGAAATACGATATGATTATAAAATGAAAAATGATATGTTCATGAAATGAATATGACATGTTATGAAATAAAGTATGATGTGTTTATGAAATGAAATATGATATGTTCATGAAGTGAAACATGACATGTTATGAAATGAAGTATGATGTGGTTATGAAATGAAATATGATATGTTCATGAAATGAAATATGATATGTTCATGAAGTGAAATATGACATGTTATGAAATGAAGTATGATGTGTTTATGAAATGAAAGATGATATGTTCATGAAGTGAAATATGATATGTTATGAAATGAAGTATGCTATGTTTGCAAAATGAAATAAGCTATGTTTTAATAAAAGCATTTAAGTATTTTACCTTCTGCATGGCTTGTACCAAGACCTTAACAAGGTCCAAAGGGATGGGCTCCTAAGATGCCCTAGGTCGATGGAGTAAGACTCGGGCCTAGGATGGGCCTCTATGTATGATTGCCCCTAGGTCGACGGACTAAGATCGGGCCTAGTACAGGATGGGCTCCAAGATGTCGTAGGTCGATGGAGTAAGACTCGGGCCTAGGATGGGCTTCTATGCTATGACGATTGCCCTAGGTCGACGGACTAAGATCGGGCCTAGTAACCTAGTAGGTTCGAGACTTGCTACCTCGGGTCTATTTAGGGATGCGTGTTATGATAATGAAGAAGTGGTACAATGTCAGGCCCAAATATGTTGAGATTTATGTTACGTACCTATAATATATGTTTTCAAAAAGCATCCTGCATATGTTTACATGATTTGATTGTTAGGTTCACATGCTATGTTGATATGTCATATATATATGTTGCATGTTATGTTTGATATGTCATGTTTATGCTGCTATGTTACATGTGATGTATGTTATGTTTGATATGTCATATATAGATTGTATGTTATGTTGATATGACATGTATATGTTGCTATGTTACATATATTGTATGTCATGTTTGATTAAGTCATATATTTACATGATATGCTGCTATGATATGTATGTTACATGTTATGTTACTTTTGTTACTTATGCTACATGTTAAGTTGCTTACGCCATGTATGTTACATGTTATGTTGCTTATATGTTATGAATGTTACATGCCATGATTAATGTCGATGTATGGTTTTTGTGAGTAGGATAGGATCTTACTAAGCCTATGTGCTTATAGTTTATCTTTCCCTCGTATTGCAGATAAGGGTAAGGGATGGATAAACTAAAAGGGAGCAGCAGGAGGGGCCAAATGTGTGTGGTAGTGGCATGGTGGAGAAGATCCGTTATGTCCTTATATATATGTTTCCCTATGATGATGACGTTTATGGATGTCCTTATTTATGTCTCCTTATAATGATGATGTTTATGAACTTTAACTAAGCACTAAGTATCTATATATGTTATGATGCATGCTCTATGTTAAGAAGAAGAAGTATTTATATATGTCAATGCATGTTTATGTTTTAAAAGAAAAAAAATTGTGTCTAAAGTCTTCCGCTGTAAGTAGTAAGAAGTGTATGTATGTACGGTCGCGTCATGCGCCGCCCCTCCGGACTTCTGGTCCAAAAAGGGCGGGCGTGACATTTATTGGATACCCTAAGGAAACAAGGGGTTACCAATTATATCATCCTGTGGAACAAAAGGTGTTTGTTTCAAGGCATGTTGTGTTTCTAGAGAAAGAGTTTCTCTTGCAAGAAAATAGTGGGAGTGTCGTCGAGCTTGAGGAGGCTCGAGAGACTCAAATAGACATTGATGAGATACCTGGTGAAGCACAACAGTCGATAACTCATAGTGATGGGCAATCGGCTGGACCTACTATAACACCACATCTTCGTAGATCCGGTAGAACACGCAATATTCCTGAGAGATATGGATTTCTCGTAAGTGAATCGAATGACATGTTACTCATTGATGATGAGGAGCCTACCAGTTATGAAGAAGTGCTGACAAGTTCAGAAAGGGATAGGTGGCTTGAAGCCATGAAGTCAGAAATGGATTTCATGTATGAAAACCAAGTTTGAAACTTGGTTGACCCACCTGAAGGCATCAAGCCTATAGGGTGCAAGTGGGTTTTCAAGAAGAAAACCGACATGGATGGTAATGTGATTAACTATAAGGCTAGATTAGTGGCGAAAGGATATCGTCAAAAGCAAGGTGTTGATTATGATGAAACCTATTCGCCTGTAGCTATGCTTAAATCCATTCGGATGCTCCTGGCCATAGCGGCTCATTATGATTATGAGATATGGCAGATGGATGTGAAAACAGCTTTCCTTAATGGAAACCTGCTCGAGGATGTGTATATGATACAGCCTGAGGGTTTCACATCGGTTGATAAAACCAAGGTATGCAAATTGCGACGGTCCATATATGGATTGAAGCAAGCATCCAGGAGCTGGAATATCCGTTTTGATGAGACAATCAAAAAGTTTGATTTCTCATAAAATCCAGACGAACCTTGTGTGTACAAGAAGGTTAGTGGGAGTGCAGTCGTGTTCCTAGTATTGCATGTCGATGACATATTACTTATAGGAAACGATGTTTCAATCTTACAGTCAGTTAAGGTTTGGTTATCCAAGACATTCTCCATGAAAGACCTGGGAGAAGCAACCTACATCCTCGGGATTAAGATCTATAGAGATAGATCGAAACGGTTGCTTGGTCTTTCGCAGTCTACATATATAGACCGAGTGCTAAAGAGGTTTTGCATGTCGGAATCTAAGAAAGGTTTCCTACCCGTCAGGCATGGGGTACACCTTTCGAAGTCTGTGTCCGCGCACAGAAGACGAGAGGATTTGCATGAGTAAGATTCCCTATGCATCCGCAATAGGATCTATCATGTATGCTATGTTATGTACGAGGCCCGATGTATCGTATGCTCTGAGTTTCACGAGCATATACCAGTCTGATCCAGGAATGGATCATTGGGTGGCTGTTAAGACGATCCTTAAGTACTTAAGAAGAACTAAGGATGTGTTCCTAATATATGGAGAAGGGGACATGGTGATACGTGGGTATACGGATGCCAGCTTCCAGACAGACAAGGATGATTCCAGGTCTCAGTCTGGATACGTGTTCACCTTGAATGGGGGCGCAGTGAGTTAGAAAAGTTCCAAACAAGACACTGTAGCGGATTCTACCACTGAGGCAGAATACATTGCAGCTTCGGAAGCAGCAAAGGAAGCGGTTTGGATCAAGAAGTTCATTTATGAACTTGGTGTGATTCCAGCCAT
Source organism: Wurfbainia villosa (assembly GCA_025175895.1). Lineage (NCBI taxonomy): Eukaryota > Viridiplantae > Streptophyta > Magnoliopsida > Zingiberales > Zingiberaceae > Wurfbainia > Wurfbainia villosa. The sequence continues at coordinate 44,036,365 of CM046006.1, forward strand.
TGTTGAAGCAATACCGGTCTACTGCGACAACAATGGAGCAATTGCACAGGCGAAAGAGCCAAGGTCTCATCAACGATCCAAACATGTGCTTCGCCGCTATCATCTTATCAGAGAGATCATCAGTAGGAAAGAAATACAAATCGAGAAAATCCCTACTGAAAGGAACTTAGCGGATCCTTTGACTAAGGCATTACCTCAAAGTAAGTTTGAGGGTCATGTTACAACTTATGGTATTAGATACCGTAGCGATTGGCATTAGGCCAAGTGGGATTCTGTTAGTAATATATGAGAGGTGTCCTAAGGCAATCGCCTTATGTATGAACCATATATATGATAAATGAAGATTCACTATTTGAGTATACATGGTTTCATGTATTTTATTGGATCTTAAACTCATTTACTGAATGTCCGCGATACGACTCACAGCATGAGAGAATTTGTGATTGGATCACAACTAGTGAGTATCTCTACATGTGTAATTGTGATGTATCGGAATTATCCCTAGTCGATGAATTGATGGATTTGGACACCATCAATTCTGTCGAGACTAGCACGAGGTATACTCCTTGGTGTATCCAAGCAGCTGATTCTCACTGGCTGGAGACATTGTGATGTCCGGAGTTTATCGTGGATGCTAATTATGGTAACTAGTTCATTGGAGTGACCAGTCGTAAAACTTCATATGGTTCTCTGTATATATAGATATGTTAATGAAGTTCTTACTGTAGCTTAAGTGCGATGTTCCTTTGACTTACGGTATTCAAGTCATCTTGATCATGAAGACTTATGCTTTGACATCTTAAGCAAGCATCTCTGAGGAGATGTGGACCCGGGATGATTGGGTATAAGTCGAAGTGATCGAAGGTGTTTGAATAGCCTATAAATGATTCACCACTCCTTGCGAGGAGATGTATACCCATGGCCTCTCGTCGGATTGTTACTAAAGTCTTTGGCCAAAGCATTACATGTTTAGAGTAAGGTACTCTTCAATACATGTGCAGTAACTAGAATCCGTAGGACGAGGAAATGATACTTGGGCTAGGTGTGACATAGTCAGCCTAGTGGCGACTGACACTATAGACCATGTCCTGAACCAAGTGGGTATAAGATGAGTGAAGGGAATGGGGCACGATTCATTCAAGCTGCTGAAGGGTTTCAGAAATAGTTCTGGATCAACCGTTGATCTTTTCGGTTAATTGGGGATCATGATGTACTACTAGGTGTCACTCATGATCATTCTATAATTAATGGTTAATTATAGACGGCCAACATAAACCGAGAACCTATTTAGTCACATGCACAACGAGCGTAATCCGAAGGATTTAAAACGAGCTTGAGAATGAGATTCTCAGACCGAGAGAAACTAGGTTTGGTCGGACCAAACATGGAGCGAGCATGAAATCATTTCAGTCGCAATGGAAGCGTGGATGGGTCGTGTCTTATGAAGACATGATGGATGAACCAAATTGGTTTGATTCTAATCCAATGGAGGAGAATAAACCAAAGGGTTTGGTTTGTTTTAAACGAATGAATCAAAGTTGGTTCGGTTCGTTTTAACTTAAAATAAACCATCATGGTTTGGTTTATTTTAACTTAAATTAATGGAGTGGGTTAACGGGCCTTATGGTTATGATCCGATAACCATTAAGAGAATTAGTTCTCTATAAAAGAGGGATTAAGGGTTTGTTAAGCCCTAATCAAAATCCCTTGACCTAATTGTTGCCGCCCCCCTCATCTCCTTGGAGAAGTCGGCGCAAACATCTATTGCCGCTGCCCACCCCCTTGTGTCGCCGTCCAAATTGTTGTCGGCGTCCAAGCTTTGGCCGATGATCCTCCGGCAACTCTCCAGTGATCTCCTTTGGGTTCGGCATCAAGGTGAGCTTCATCCTACCCTTTTTGGCCGGCCCCTACTCCTCCAACAAAGCTGTCCAGTTTTCTGGACAGCTTGTTTCCTCTCATCGGAGCGTCGTTTGGACGACGTTTGGAGCTCCGACAGCGGTAGCCTTGCCGGGGATTCGATCTCTAGTAATCCTCATAGGTGGAGGACGAAGGATTCGTCAAACGGTTGACAAATACCTCTCCGGAGAAGCGAGTTTTGAGGACTCATTTTTGGATCCGAATTTGGATTCGGATCGTGATCTTCTCTCGATCACATCGTCTTCAACACGAGGCTAGTAACCCGTACGAAGACGAGGCTCGTGACTTGGTGAAGTCATCCCGAAGATACTCAGCGTGGATACGGATAGAGACGATTCTAGCAAGGATCGTTCCGGTTGATGTCTTTCCTGCTACACATGATACGTAAGGTATACGTAGTTAAATTTCTTTTTATTGTAAAATTTAAATTTACGGTTATGTCTACACATGTTGTACTATATGTGCGTGTGATGTGTGTGTTGTAATAAATATAGATTTATTATTTTTATTTCTTCCGCTGTGTACATGTTTACGAAACATGTTCGAACACACACTTGTCGCGGTGTTGGAAACCCAACAAAGGCGTGCTTGGACTTTACGCCGCCAAGACTACATGTTTGGACTTACACTGCCAAGACTTGCCTTTGGACTTCCTTTGCCAAGGTCCGTTTGGGCTTAATGCCGCCAAGACAACATGTTTGGTCTTATGCCGCCAAACCTTTACTTTGGACTTCTCTTGCCAAGATCATACTTGGACTTTGCCTTTACCTGTCACTTAATCATGTTCACCATTAGATTACAATTTGTTGCCTAACTTAGATGATTATCCAAACATCAAAACATATAAATGCTTGGGGCATTGTTGCACCAACACTCCAGACGGCTAACAGGTAAATAAATTCTAGAAAATTTTCTAGATTTAGTGCATATTTATATTGGTTATGCGGTGATATCATGTTTTGTCTAGTCTTGTTTTAACCTTATATCTGTTAGACTGTTAGATCTTTAGGTTGCTGGTTTATCGTTAGCATATGGTTATTAATTTCTATTACTGCTATATGTAGCTAGTTACCATTGTGATATAAATGATTAGATATTATTGGTAGATGTTTACCTATTACTATTTGGACTAGTATTGGGATTAGACTAGTTGAATGATATGACTAAGATGGATAAATTCATAGAAGGTATATATAGAGGTTCTTTGACCCTCTAGATCCTAGTGCATGATGACATGATTACATTGCTTACATAGTTTATGGTATATATAGGCATCTTATGTTTTATTTAGTATTGCCTTGACTTTGTTCTGGCATGACCCTTTAGTTATACCCTAATTAATTTCCACCATTGATTGTCATTAGTATGACTATACTGTCGTTTATTAGACAGTGTGTTATGTGTTTATATGACTATGTGTTTTTGCGGTGGATACTATGATTAAGACTAGTAGAGATAGAATAACTTAGATGAGGTTATTCTGTAGGAGTGGGTCTCAGGAATGAAACAATATTAGTAGAACCCTAGGTGTTGGAACCCTAAGTGTAATAACCCGGATGTGCTTAATGATATATGTTTATCCATTTACTGTTTCAGTGATATGGTGATCGGACCAGTAGAGTTCGTATGGTTATGATGCGATTAATCCTTACTATATCTCCCATTCTTGATTGAGAGAGAGTTTGCAGTAGAGTCTCTCTATGGTTGCTTTGTATATCTGTGGTTGAATATGTCTCCCATGCATGGTTGAGATAATCTACTGTAAGGTTATATTCTTGCGTTATCCGCTCAGAGTTGGTGAAAATAGGATTCGTATGACGTCTGTAGCTTGATAGCTACTTTACATCTTAAGTACCCACGAGATCTGTTCGTAGTAGCATATTGGAGCATGCATGATTGAACTGGTAGAAATGATATAATTTAGGCTTAACCCTCTTGTCGGGCTTGTTAGTAGGTTTATTATCCTTATTGGCCTTGATAGGCGAATCCTATTAGCCGGGATGAAACCCTATGAGCAATCGTCTCGACGTGTTTGTTAGTGGACTTGTGATTTTTATCGACTTTAATAATCGATCATGTTAGAAGGGTTGGAACCCTAGACTTAACCATCTCGACTTATTTATTAATAAGTCGATGATCTTTACCGGCTTTGGTAAACATTTCGTATTATAGGTGTTGAAACCCTCGCTTGACCGCCTCAATGGGTTTAATTGTAGATCGATGATCTTTGTCAACGTTGATAGTCATTCTATGCTGGATGTATTGGATAACCCGTTCTATGCTAGATGTATTGGATAACCCTAGGCTTAACCACCTAGGATAATCGACTGCCCACGCGACCTATTAGTGGTAGTATGCTAGTGTGTGCAGTCAATAACTAGATATCTATATACTGCCTGTCTATCCATGAGTCTCATTCATGGTAGCATGTAGTTGTGCATAGATAGTGCTATTGAGTGTCATCCCATGAGTTACATTCGCGGTAGCTCATAGATAGTTCCCTTTGTATTACCTCGAGAGCCACGAGGCTTTGTCGTGGTATCTGGATGTGCACTGCTTGTTACAGTGGTTGTGTATGTTGTAGGTATATTTATTATACTGCTGATCAGGTTAGTTGCAGACTGATATTGGTACTCTGAGGGTTGGGTTACTCTAGTTATTTCCTTTGACTTCTATTATGTGCATTATGAGTATGCACTATTGTCTATACATCCACAGAGTGGTTGTACTCACCCCCTCCTCACTTATCCTCTAGGTTAACTGATGGAGGACGTGTCCTGTTGACCTACCTTTGTGTCGCTTAGAGAGTTCCTTGTCGTGCTTGTCTCCTTGCATCGTCGGGATGCCGCTTTATTTATTTTATCGGTGTTGCATTTTGATTATGCACTTTGGATTTTGTCGCAATTTGATTTGGGCTCATAAAACTATTTTACTTTGATTGATATATGTTTAGTCGTGCATGCATGCAGTTATTAAAAATACTTGTATTTCTATAATTATTTCGAGGTTTTTATCAGATTTGGTCCATGGATTTTGGAATATTATCACTAAGGGACTCCTCTGTCATTTGGATGACGGATATGCCCCCAGGACGTGACAATTTTATTGGTTTGTGGTTTTGGTTAGTGGGTTTTGTGTTTCGAGGATTTTCTTTTCCTTGAATTTTTGGGAGTTCTCGTGATTTGGGAGCAAGCAAGCTGAAGGATATCTCTGAGCTATAGGATAAGTGTTGTCTTTAGTGGTATCTGTGCTTTAGTGGTTAGGAAAAGTATTGACTTAGTGAAATTGCCCCTACTCATGGTCGGGGACGAGGTCGATGACGTATTGACCTTGCGGAACCTAACGATGATTTTAGAAGTACGAACTCTTTAGAGGTGCCGACTGATGTCAAATTAGGAAACTAGGGATTTGTCTTGCTAGCCACCAATTTGAAGGACAAGGAGTAAACCCTCAGGGAATATCAGTCCCTACTATTAGTGATTTGATTATGGATAAGGCGTGTATGCCTACACTGGTCAAGATGATGAAAGATCGTTTTACCTTATTATAGGAGGTGTTGGATGGGATATTTATCTATCCCAGTATTATTCTAGAGAAGATCCGAAACTCTTTGTTAAAGGAGAGATGGACCTTTGAGGTTATGTATCGATTATCGGTGATAGAATACGGTAGTTGTAGAAGGAAATGAATATCCTTCATTGTGGAAAGATGATCTATTTAGATCAACTATAGGATACCTGTGTATACTCTAGGATTGATCTATGGCTAGTGGGTTGATATTGTAGTGACACGGTGTCATACAATTATCATTGTCATTGGGATGATTGTTATATCATCAGCCTAGAGTAAAGAGAATGCAGTTGTATAGCGACGACAATTTCATACTTGGTATGAATTGTATGAGCTTGTGAATATCTTATTAGACTTATTGACGACTTAGTCATCTAGGGATTTGGGAAGTCATGTATTCTGGACACGATTGGCTCAGTTGTGGTTGCTAGATTGCGTAACTTGGCCAGTGTTGATGGTTGTAGTTGGAGTTGAGCACTCGGTCACTGTTGATGATAGTTTTCTTGGTATTGATTTGATTATTATCATAGATATGGATAGGATTCTCTAGCGATACTACAATCGCTGACTGGTTGAACCAGGAAGGTGATGGAATTTATTTGGTCTGAAGCTTGTGAAACTAGTTTCATGGCTCAGACGATGGTTCACTTTTACGCCAGTGTTGATTAATCATTCTAATGTGGATGGAAGGGTGGTGTACATGGATGCATCATTTCAGGGATCGGAGTGATTCTGATGCTATTGAACAAGACGTATCCTAAGCTTACGGCAGTCAGAGAACTACGAGATAAGCAGTCATATATATGACGTGGACTTAGCAGTGATTATGTTGTTTTGTAGAGGTGAGGAGCAGGAATGCTCATGGAGTTTTAACTAGCTATTGGATAGCTACTATAGAGTAGCTGAAACACGAACGGTTGTAACAAGGAAGTTTGGTCGCGATAGCCTCCCATGCACTTATAGAGTGTGTGGTGGAGTGGATTTTGGATGGTAGATGGACTTCTCGTATGCAAAGATAACTCCCTGTCTCTGACACCGAGGAGGATAATGGTTTCTGGAGTTGCATTAGTTTAAGGAACAGATGCTTCAGGAAATTTCGATTCCAAAATGGAAGTGGAAGCCTATCATTACGGATTTTGTGGTGGGTTTGCCTAGGACACATCAAGGTCATGACGCGATTTGGGTAGTCATTGACCGACTAACCAAATTCGCGCACTTCTTAGCGATTCGGAAGACCGACTCTCTGGATTGTTTGACATAGTTATAGTGTCAGGATATCATCAGATTGCATGGTGTTCCTTTGAGCATTATATCATATAGAGATCCCCGGTTCACATCCCAGTTCTGGCAGAGTCTGCAGCAAGCCTTAGGCATGCACGGCCGTTTAATCTTGCATTCCATCCAGTAGATAGATGGGCGATGCAGCGGGCCATTTAGACACTAGAGGACTTGCTGAGATCCTGTGTTATGGATTTCAGGGGCAACTGGGAGGACCAGTTACTAGGACCCATAGAGCTCAGTATGAGGCAGGGTTGGTCCGTACTATCAGACAAAGGATGGCCGAGACGCAGGATCGTTAGAAGAGTTATGCAGATTGGAGACAGAGACCTTGGGAGTTCTCTATTGGTGACCAGGTATTCCTGCGAGTCTCACCCACAAAAGGGGTGAAGAGATTTGACCTCCGTGGTAAGTTAGCTCCAAGGTACATTGGGCCTTTTGAGATTTTGGAGAGGATCGGAGCAGTCGCTTACCGACTAGCGCTACCACCATCTTTGGCTGGTATCCATGATGTGTTTCATGTGTCCATGCTGAGGAAGTATGTGCCAGACTCTACACATATTCTATCAGATGTGTCAGGTTCCATTCAACCTGATGCTACTTATGCAGAGGTTCCGGTACGAATTTTGGATCACAAGGAACGACAGTTGCGAAACAAGATTGTGCGGCTTGTCAAGATCGGGTAGAGTCACCACACTGATGAGGAGGCTACTTGGGAGCTTAAGGAAAAAGATTAGAGCTCAATACCCCCACCTGTTTACCTAAGGTGCGTGAGATATATTTTTAATACTTGTGGTATCTCTTACTCATTAAGCATATGAGTAGGAAATTTGGGGACCAAATTTTTTATTAGTGGGGGAGAATGTTAAATACTGAAAATTTAAAATATTAAATTAAATGGCCAAAGAATTAAGAAAATAATCTTGGAAATTTTTTGGGGTTTTTAGGGAATTTTAAGAATTTTTCTAGAATTTTTCTGGATTTAAACGGAGTCCGTACGAGATAATTACGGGGATAAAATAAATACACTTTTGTGGAGTCTATTTAAGGGGTTAATAGAGGGTATTAACCTAAACAGAAAACCTAATTTTTTTTTCCTTTTTCTTTTTCCCTGCCGCGACCCCTTTCCGCTTTCGACAGTTCCTCTCGCGCGACCGCTTCTCCGCCGGCGACCTCTTCTCCGTCGGTTTCTCTGCGCGATCGCTGTCCAGACGACGCGCACCGACAGACGGCTCTTGTCATTCTCATCTCTGACCGACAGCGCTCGCCTTCGCTTCTTCTCGCGCCCGCAGCCAACGGACCACCGAGCCCTTTCTTCCTCCCGTCGCCCGACTCGCACACGCGTCGGTTCCTCGCATCAGCTCGCCACCAGCGTCGCCGTTTGCATCGGCGGCTCTTCACTCCGGATCACGCGCCGCCATCGCTACTCACACGCAGTGCTCGCCGTCCACAGCCGACCCCTCCTCCTCTTCCCTTCTGGTCGGTGGTCGCCGAAGTAGGTAATAGTTGTTCCTTTTTCTATCTTGGACGGCTGTGAGTTAGGGAGTTTTGTTAGGCGACTGTGTTCGGTGTGAAGGGGTTGCGATTAGGTCAAATAGGTTGTGTTCTGTGTAGAGGGTGTGCTGCCGGTGTTGGTTCCAACGATTGGACGGAGCTTGGTCGACCGGTGTAGTGAGGAGAGGAACTGGTGGGAATCGGTTGGGTTGTGTTTTGTACGGTGAGCAGATTGGATTTGGTGATGGTTCAAAATGTGATTTGATTTGTGGGATGGATCTATTTTGGGTGAGTTAGCTATGAGGTTCCATTTAGGGATGAATGGATGTGGAATTTCCTCATCCTAACATGGATCTATGGTTTGGGCAGTGAGTGCCCTGGAGCTTAGGTTGCTCCGGTGTATAGGGGATCGGGATATGTTAGGTCGGTGGAGACCTAAGTGACGCTAAGTTGTGGTTTACTCTTTTTGGTTCATTTGTGATTGTTGTACTTTGTGGAATGAGTTGGTGTTGGAGGATTGTCGATTTGGAATAGGGGTTGGAAAATCTTGTTCGATTAATTGGACGAAATGACAGTTATATTAGGTGGGAAGTGACCGAGATTTTATTAAGCATTTAGTTTAGATAAATTAGTGGAATTGGAAATTGGTTTGGGTTAATTGGTTATGTAAGAAATCGATTAAGTATTCGATTTGTCGGTGAATTGCATTTTATGCTTAACAATAGTTATGTTGTATGCAGGTTTCGGTCACGAAGCAGGTTCACGGTCGTGACGATCTGGTTCTTTTTGCGGACATTTTTATCATGCGGGTATTTTGACTTATCTCCTAGATATAGTCATGTTGATATGCTAGTTAGGATAGCTTGCAATAATTTTCATGTTTATATGCCAAGTATGTTTTTGGTGCCTACTTGATACATGTATTTGATCGATTATGATTATATCTTCCCTGGTTTTACTTGGATCATAGATATGTACTTATTGGTTATGCATATTATTCAGTTATGCATTTTAGTTGGATTTACATGCTTTAGTATCATGCACCATCTTGCATGATTGCATGCTGGCTGGACGGGGTTCCTTTATAGTTGAGCCCGCAACCAGTTACATGGCCTGCACACACTGCCACTCATGGGTTAGTGGTACATCAGGAGGGTGTGTGCAGTTGCTCTATCAGGCTCCGCTGGTCCGCTCATGGGTAGCGATGAGGCAGCGTGGTAGCGGGCAAAGATCCCTCCTCTGGTCTATGACACCGGGAGGTGAGAGCTTAGCTCCCCCACTCTGTTTGGGGCAGGAGGATAGGTGTACTCCGACAGCATCCTGTCCACTCGGTCACTCAGGAGCAGTGATGGCAGAGTGCACAGTTGTCATAGCCCTACCCACTCGGCTTCACCATCGCGTGTGAGGCGGCTGACTGGCGTCAGGGGTGACCATATCATTTGCACGGCATGCATTTTGCATGGATAACATTTGTATTGTGTTTGCTGCATTTTTATTGATGTCTTGGATGTTGCATATGATTGCCATGCATACAAAATTCATATTTGTATATAGTGATGACTTTATCTCTTATAGTATGGCACATGCTCCTATATCAGGGTAGGAGATTCAGGTAAGTACAGTCTTTTTGTATTTCTTTCTTGTATACCCTATATGTGAGACTGTACTGGCATGATTCTTATTGTTAGCTATATCTTACTTTGCATATCGACCATATCCGCTGAGTTCTTTGAACTTACCCTGTTGATTTATTTCTATTTCAAGATGAAGTTGTCAGGAGAGTCCAGCTGTCAAACCCCCTCATCGCGAAAGTTTAATAATTATTCATTTTATGGTTTTGGATACTTGGATTAGAAGATATGTTTAAGACTGAAGTTGGATTTGTGTACTCGTGGATTTTTTGTGTCCTTGTGGACCTTTATTCGGATCTTATTTTGATTGGTTTTGATTGGGTTATTCCTGCCCAGATGGCAGAAGGGGTAAGTCTAGTTAGTGTAGACTTTTGTTTACCTTGATTTGTTGGCCTGAGGCCTATTTTATTACCTGCGTGTGATGTTTGGATTTCGGTCGTGTTGACCGATGTATAGTGGTCGTGTAGGTCTTGTATGAAAATTGGTATTGTCACCCATACAGGGGAGATGCTGTCGAATTTTTGTCTGGCGGGGACTCCCTCGGGGTGTGACACATCATCAGTCGACTGATGGCAGTGTCAGTCGAGTCGTAACCTTCAGCAGTCAACTGATGAAGGCAGTTGAGTGGCTCTTGTGTGCAGTCGACTGATGCTTGTTGAAATCATAAGTTAGCTTAATAAAAACATAATTTCGACGGCCGCCAACCATCCAATCTCGACCTAGACCATCCATGGGATGTCTTTGGTCGGATCTATGATTAAGACCATCCCCGTAAGGAGGATACGACCTCACTTACGCTCACACACACGAGCTTATCTCGATACTTACTTTGTAGCTCTCGCTTCCGGCCTTCCACTCGATTCCTTTGGCTCCCTCCAAAGTCACTCGAGTGTCGCCCGACCACCACGGCTTCCTCCGGGTGTCGTTAGCCTTCAGCTCAAGCTTTAGCACTTTTCTACACACTCGATTCAGCTCGTGAGATAACGATACGAGCTTAACTTTGTATCGCTTGCTATGATCAAAACTCAGGTTCAACTTAGGTGCCCACTGCACCAACAATATTGGGTTCCCAATTCAATCCTTAAAGGTTAGAAAAACCTAGGATAGTAAACCATAAGTGGACTTATTTCATATCATGTTATTTGGTTGACTTATGATGATGTTGGGTGATAATATTTGACTTGTGATCATGTTGGATAATGCTTAACCTTGGTAGCATTGCATGAAAATTTATGGTTTAGTGTAAATACCTTATTTATATCTCCCAATCCACTATAAGGCTAACTTGAATGAAAACATAGCAATGGGTTAGATGTTAGATTGATACAAGTGATTCACTAATGATTATGACATTTAGATGAGTCATTAATAGTATCATGATATAACAATCATAGACCAACTATGAGAAAAGTAAATGTTTAATTCGTGGACATATTACCCAAAGATCATAGTTGGATATTTTTATTGATTTAAAAACATTTTATGTTTTGAAAACTGAGGTTTTATGTTTTGAAATGTTTTAAGACAAAACTAGCTTTCAAAGGTTATACAAATTTGTGAACTTTTCAAACTTTTGAGTTCTTAACTAATTTTCAAAATTTAATGAATTTTCATGAAAATTTATTTTTCCTTGATAGAGGAACTCATTAGAAATGTGTTCTCAAAATTTCATGATTTTTTGAATTTTCTTGATTTTTTAATGCATTTCTGAAGTTGACTTCAGAAATCAAAAATCGAAGTTATTAGGTGCTAGTCGATTGGTGCTCTGAACCATTTGACTTCTGGAACTATACACGGGCATAGCAGCCTGCCTTGAGTATTTTTCAATCAAATTTTGGTATTTTTATTCCCTTAGATATTAATGTCATGTTGAATAATATATGTATGATGTTTTTGATGGTGTCAAAGGGGGAGAAGTTTTGAAGTTTAAGTTAATCATGATTAGAGCATGTGTTAAGGGGGAGTTTTGATATCCATGTTTGATTTACATGCTTACTTTCCTTTAAGTGTTTTTAAATGTATTACCTAACTTAAATGTATTGTCATACATCAAAAAGTAGGAGATTGTTAAAGCAATCAACCCAAGTATGATCTTAGTTTTGATGTGTGTGGCAAAGAATTTAAGTTAGGTTGTTATGTGTTTGATATGTGTGTTTAAGTTGTGTAGGACTTAGTAAATCACACATGGTTAGCTTGATGAAGCATTGATGAGTTCATCATCTCATGGCTCGAGTCCTTGAGACAGTGAAGGATGGCACGGGGAGAAGTCGTGAGCTTGGTGCATCCAAGGGATCACCGGACGAAAAGCAAATGGAGTCAAGCCAAATGAAGTAGACTTCAGGGCAAGATGCGAAGGATGGCACAGGAGAATCCGCGGGCTTAGTGCATCCAAGGGACACAAGCCGGACGAAGAGAGATTCGGTGAGAGACTCCATGGGAGATGAGAGATTGAGCAATTGTAACCTGGGATGGGGTAGCTCAAGTAAGTGAACTTAGACAAGTAGCTAAAGTCAAGTGTCGGACACTCAAACATATGTTTGAGGTTTTACCGATGATTTGAAGTGTCGGATGCTCAAACATGTGGTTTGAGATTTTACCCGACGGTTGGATACTCAAACAACTTGGTTTTATCCGACATCAGTCTACTGATATAGGTATTAGTCGACTGGTCCGAGTCGACTGCTAGTTGATCGGTGTCAACTAGGTTTTGTGGCCAATCAGTTGACTGCCAAGGGATGGCAGTCGACTGATATAGGTTGAAATGGCCACAGAAGTGAGGCAGCTCGATTAGCGACTCGACTGCACGGGCATCAGTCGACTGCTAGGGTTTGATAGTAGACTAATTGGCTATCCATTAGTTGGGATGACAACATGGATGAAGCCATTGTGAGATAACGGCTACAGTAGCAGCAACTGCTGGCATGCAACAGTCGACTGCTGCATGCATAACGGGAAGAAATCCTTCTTCTCTATAAAAAAATAGGGTTGGGGCCTTGGAGAGGTTAATGTTTCCACTCCTAAGTGCTCTCCAAGTTCCCTAAACATCTTTACTCTCCTCTTCCTTGTTTCTATCTCAATCTTATTGTAAGAGAGAGAGTTTTGTGTAAAGAGGTTACCTCCAGCTTGTCCAAAGCTAAAGGAGAGATTAGTGGATTGGATTGAGGGAGTGATTCGCCGAACGAATCATCGTGGATTAACGGCAAGGGTTGTGAACCATGTTACATCGCTTGTTTGCATTGTCCTCTTGCTTTATTCTTATTTAGCTCTAATTGTATTTACTTTAGCATTATTATGATTATTCCGTTGTGCTAATAATTGTATAGATGATCAAGAACGAGCAAAGTCCATCGAACACTATCAAGGCTATTCAACCCCCCTTATAGCCGGTCCACGATCCTCCAACAGAGACACTTACCTACCAGTATGTTTGGATCATCCTTTCCCTATTATACTTAATCTCAAAGGAGCACTCAAGATCAAGGAGAAGAAAAGTAGGAAATAAACATCAAGTATTTCCCCACTAACTAGTTGGCCTGAAAGGGGCACTCCTATGGGTGTTTCTCCAATAGCTACTTGGTCTCAAAGGGGTACTTTAATGATATTTCATTTTTTTCGATCTCTTCTTCTTCTTCTTCTTCTTCTTCTTCTTCTTCTCTCTCTCTCTCTCTCTCTCTCTCTCTCTCTCTCTCTCTCTCTTTAACTCTTGAAATGAGTGTTTCTCCTGTAACTAAGTATTGTAAAAGTCCCCATGGATATTTGAGCACTAGCCTAATATAGGGATGAACTCTTTTTGGATACCTCTACTCTATAGATCATGTAAAAAGTGAAACAAAGTTCTTATCAAGTAGGCTAAAAGGATCTTTACCAATCTTAACTAAGTTCAGTTATATTACCCTTGATAGAGAAAAAATAGGTTAGGAAGTATGCTAAATGCTAAACAATGCAAGGAAATATACGGAGGAAGTACTGCAAGATTATGGTAAACAAGAAAAATAATTGTTAAATAGGAAAAATATGTAAAGCTACTCCCCCCCTCCCCCCAACCCCCACCCCAAACTTAAAATATGCATAGTCTTCAATGTATGGAAGGGTAATAAAAAAGTAAACTACTCAAGAGAGGAGGTGGAAAGAAATGACCTTGCAAAAAGTTTCAATGGTAAATGACCTCTATCATCTGCCTTTGAGTGCTAAGTTTGGCCTACTGCTCCCTTAGGTCTATGTGTAATGCATCCAGAGAGGACTAAATCCCAGCATATGCATCATCAGAAGTGCTAGAACTTACAGAAGAAGAACAAAAAGCAAAATTATGCCTAGGGGGTCGATCCTAATAGGTAGCACTGTAGTGGACTCCAAGGGGTCAGGAATTTATGCTACATTAGTCATGAGCCAGTTGGCTCAGTTCCTTACTGTTATTCAATCAGGATATAAAAGTGAGAGGGGAAAATGATCTTGTAAGACTAAACAATATCTACCTTCATTTCTAGTGGTCATTCTTATGGTCATACATGCATCTAAATCAATCTTGGGGTTATTTGGAATTGACTCTAATCCATCAAGATTATACCCCAAAGCCAATGCTATCTGAGTTATTAGACCTCCAACTAAGATTGATCCTGTCAAACTTTTTCTTATTTTTACTAGGTGTCTAATAAAATGTGAGTCAATATCAATGTTTACATTGTTTAACATGACCCATAAAATAATCAATTCACTCTGCCTAACTACACCTTCATTGTCTCCTCAACCAAAGATCGTATTAGCCATTACCCTATGGAGGTACCTAAAAATTGGGTTAGGGAGGTTTCAAGATTTCGATCTCGATGGGTCATATCTTTCTATACCTCTTGAAATTTCTCTCCAAAATGTAAAATCTTGAAATCCTCTAGGTAATATCCTTTATCCTCCACATGGTAAATCATAAGTAGAATTGAATTCTTCAAGCATCCATGAATACTCATGATTAAACATTCTAAAAGTAATTTTTTTCTTCTTAACAATCTGAACCAATCAAGATACTAGCTTCAACTGAACTCAAAAATTCTAGAGTTATTTTTGGATAAATAGGGTAAGTTATATTCATAAGTCCAGTCCAGCCAACCCTACTAATCATCCAATTAATATCATCCCTAATTCCTAAGGTCTCAATGGTATATGTATCAATATATATAGTGTTAACAATTTTTCTTTTTGTCAATATATTAAATCTAGCCCTATGATTGGCATTGCAAAAAATAATACCGTAAAGATTATCGTCGTTACTCTTGTCGTGTGCCCTATGCTTGGGATTAGAAGTGTCAGCTGCATTCTTCCTTAGTCTTTTAAAAATGGTGATGCCTTTGAATCTCTTGGACAACTCAAAAATAGAAAGAAGTTCACCGAAATGTAAGGAAAGTTGTTAGAAAATTCAGATCTTAATTGAAAATTTTAGAATAGTGGTTGCAACTTCTCAGAATGGTATTCTTGAACTCGAAAATTACCTCGAGAACCTAGATCGACCTTGGAGAAGGCTCGATCTTGAGTTGGAAGAAGAGATTCGGCTAGAAAATAGTTGAAAGGTATGTTGAAGTAAGATTGAGCATGAAATCTCTGGATATTCATTTCAAATGACTGCTATGTCAACTGCTATGTCATCACCGGTCCTCGAGGAAGCTTTACTTTGGCTTGGAGAAGGTTGTGGTGGTTGGATCTTCCCTAGAATTTGAAGGAGGACGAGTGGTTGGAGAGTTTTGGTGAGGAAAGCGTGAGTTTTACGCCCGTGCCAAATGACATGGGTGGGGCTTGTTAGGTTCTACCCCTGCATTTTTTTCTAGAATTTTTTTTCTACTCACTTTTTTTTTCAAACTCCTGAGACGAGTGTTTCTCTAGTAACTAAGTATTGTAAAAGTTTCTATGGAAATTTGAGTACTAGTCCATTATAGTGAACCTAGCCTTTCTTGGATACCTCTGCCCTAGTAGTCGTGTTATAAGTGAAACATGGTTCTTATCAAGAAAACAAAAAAGAAGTTCACCAATCTAACTAGTTCCAGTTCATATTACCATAGACAAAAAAAAACTATCATAAAGCTACGATCAGAAAAATACAAAAAAATTTCAAAGACATGATGAAACATAATATGAAATGCAGATAATATAAAACATATGGAATGCAAGATGAATGATGAAAATATAAAGATAACTAAGTACCCCCCCCCCCCCACCCAACTTAAATTATACATTGTCCTTAATGTATGGAAAGGTAGTGGTAAAAAAAAATAAACTACTTAGGAGATACAGGTGGATAGAAATGACCTTGTGAAATGTACCAATGATACATGACATTAATTATCTTTCTCGGCCCATTGCTCTTTTAGATTAGTGTAGATGGAATCCAAAGAGGATTGGATTCAAGTATATGGATTGTCTAGAGTGCTGATATCTATAGAAGAAGAAGGATGAGCAGAGGAAAAAGTCCTAGGCTATCTACTGTGCATAGATGGTGTCATGATTGTTATTTCTGCATTCTAGATATGAAATTAAATGGAAAGGATTTGAAAATACCAGAAAAAGAATTGCAAGTACTAAACATAAAATCTTGGGTTGCCTCCCAAGAAGTGCTTATTTAAGGTCATAAGCTTAACCCCTGTAAAATTCCTTTAATCGAGAGCTCGAGGTTGGAGGAGGTTGCGTCTCTTTCCTCTTTCATAAGTTATTTGAGGGAGTATCTTTTAAATTTTGCTAGTGCTAAAATAAGATACTTCCCTGCCTTCGTATTTCTGGTTCCTCTATGTCTTTTAAATCTTGCTCTTAGAGGAACCCAATATTTTCTTACTTCTTTCCTCGGTTGGATATTGGATATGCTCGACTTCAAACTTTCATCAGGAGTCTATTCATGATATTTATTTTTATCCATATGTTGTAAATAATGTAACCTGCTGCAAACATCCTCAACAAAAGATTGATTAGTAGTTTCTATTATATCAAATGAAATTTTATTTTTTCCGGCCAAACACCAAAGAAGGTTTTGTTAGGGCAATCTCTTGCCGTAATATGGTTTTGATGGTGTGGCAAAGGGTGTAAGTTAGTTTGATATGTTGATGTGATATGTGCGTTGAAGTCGTGCAGGACTTAGTAATTCGCACATGGAGCCGTGGCGAGTTTCACATCTCATGACTCGTGCCTTGAGTCGGTGAAGGATAGCTTTGCGGAAGCCGTGCGCTTGGAGCATCCGAGGGACCGCCGGACGAGAAGCTTGGAGTGAAGCCGGAGGAAGTAGACTTCGAGGCAAGAGACGCGAAGGAGCATTGCAGAGCCGTGCGCCTGATGCTGCCGAGGGACGTGGCCGAGAACGAAGAGAACTTCGAAGGCGAGGGACTCCGAGAAATGAGAGTGAGCAATTGTAACCCGGGGAAGGGTAGCTCTTAGGTGAAACTTGTCCATTTGGCCAAGTGTCGGATGGGTTTTTCGACACCGGCGATCGCTTCCGAGTCGAGTGAGTTCGACCGGTATACGATCGATCGGATTAGGCGCAATGATCGCCATACATGGGCGATCGAAAGATTACGACCGATCAAGGCGCAATGATCGTCAATAGGGTTTTGGCCATGACGCTGAGCCGATCGCCGGGATATGGAGACTACGGAAATAGCCGATCGATGAGGTCCATCCGATCGCCAAGAGTTCCGTTGGACTACAACGGTCGGGATCCGACGTGTTCGGAGGCCGTTGTAGTGGCAACTGATCGCCAAGGGTGGCGATGATGCGCCAACGGGAAGAAAACAGCCCTCTCTATAAAAAGGGAGGGTGTAAGCCTTTGAGAGGCTAATGCTTATGCTCTAAGTAATCTTCCTAGTGCCCCACAAGCTCTAAACTCTTCTTACTCGCTTTTACTCCATTCTATTTGTAAGAAGAGTGATCTTGATTGTAAAGGTTACCTCCACCTAGCTTGGTGTAAAGGAGAGACCATTTAGTGGATTGGTTTAGCGGAGTGATTCACCGAGGACGAATCGGGGACCGTGGATTAGCGGCGTAGCCGTGAACCACGTTACATTCTTTGTTAGCGTTTGTTTTCTAGTATTTCTATTTGCTTGTCTTTATTAGTCTTCCGCTTGCGCTAATTAGTTTTGTAGACGAGCAAATACCGGCATCCAAACGAAAAGGGCTATTCACCCCCCTCTAGCCGGCGCACCGATCCCCTACAGGTTTATCATCTATTATTACAACTTCGGTGATGGTTAGGGTAGGTTTTTCTAGATCCTTGAGGTTCGGAAGTTTTTGAATTGAAGTAACACTCTCCTCGATCAAAATGTCAATATTAAATTCCTCAAGTTCTTCTTCATCCATATGTTGTAAATAATGCAACCTACCATAAAAATCCTTAGCAAAAGATTGATTAGTCTCAATTATATCAAATGAAACCTCATCATCATTAATAAGCAAGGGGTTTTATTATTGATGGCTAAGGAAAGCTCTTCTGGATCCTTGAGGTTTGGAGGTTTTTGAATTGAAGCATTGCACTCCTCGATCAAGATATCAATGTTATATTCCTCAAGTTCCTCTTCTTGTGATGATTGAATTGATTTACCCCCTTCAGTCATTGTGTCATCTACATCCTCATCATTCATCTGTGAAAATTGAGTATCCAACCTAGTATGTGTAGGATAATCATTAAAATTATCTTATAGTTCTTCAAATGCTTTTGTTGTAGTATGATATTGTTGATTGAACTCTAGAATTTGTTATCTAAACTCCTCTTGTTGCTGTGTTTGGTCTACAATAAAATTTTCTAGCATAGCCTCTAGGTTGGATTTTGGTGTATGATAGAATTCTAATGGTGGTTCGTAATAGTCATTTTTAATTTAGTCTTGGTAGAAAAAATTGAGGATTTATCACATTAGTGCAATGAGGGTACAAATATGAGTCAAGTGATAGCCATTGATTTTGATTGTAGGTGAATCTACTTGTTCGAAAGGAGAAGGTGTAAATATGATTGGGCAATTGTCAGAGTCATGTCCATCTTCACCATAAATTTTACAATAAAGGTTAATAGAATTCACAACATTAGATTGATTAAATCTTTGAATTTGAGCATGCCTCTTTGTACAAGAGAAAATAAGGGAAAGCATTAGTAATAAGAAAATAAATAAATAAGAAAAATATAGATTAACCAAATTGTAAATAAATTAATATTGATGCAGTCCCTGGCACCGTTCCTAAACACTTGATGTTGTGTCAACCCGCAAGCAGACGGTCATCATCAAGTAATAAAAATATTAATCCCACAGAGATTTTGTCAAGTACTAGTTGTTTGCAAAGGAAGATTATCTAGAAGAATTAATTGGTTGAGTAATGATCAGGTAAGGAAGATCAGAGTAAATAATTGCTTTTGAAATTTATCCTAGGATGTCGATTTTGCTATTATATCGGTTATCAAGGAGAGATTCTCAAGTATTGGTATGTATTCATGATGGAGATACGTTCTAAGGTAATCATTAGCCTCTCTCAAGGTCGTAATGATATATTTCATAGATATAATTACTACTTTCCCTGTATTCGAACTCAGACGACCTTGTTACCTAGAATCCTGTCACTAGATTTAAGTAGTCAAAACCTTAGTTCTACTATCGGTGAATCATAAGAATGTATCCAAGTAAATCTTTAATACTCTTAAAATCCACGAGAGGTTTAATTACTTTCATGATGTTCATTCATAGATAACCTTTTCCACGGTAGGAACTTGTCACTAGAACCCCGTGAAATTATCTAGACTTTAATCGTTACTTGTAACTAAATTCTCGTGTTTAATTTTATGGATCCTGGGTCTCGGTTCATGGCTAAGTACATCCCTTAACCCCTAAGAACACACGGAAGAGCAGCTAACAATTACATAATGTTAATCTAAAAACATATGATAGAACTAAATCACGAAATACATATCAATAAATAAAAAGAATCATCCAAAAGAACACAACATAGAGTTATTCCCTAATCCTAGAACCAAGGAGAATTACTCCATAGTTGGGAAAGAAGAAGACAATGAAATATAGAAAGACATTCGATACTAGAAGAGAATAAGAGTAAAAATGGACTAGTTGGCATCATAGAGGCTTCTTCCTATCCTGAAGCTTCTCCTCCTCGATCCCTTTGAATCCCTTTCTTTTCTACTCCTTCCTCTGATCGGATTCCTTCCTCCTTAACTCTAAGGCTTTTTTATAGACTTTTCTGGAGTGAAAATCAAGAGATCAATTGCAAGAAATTTGGAACAACCTTGAGAAAAATTGAGATTTCGATTATCCTGCAGCACGGTCACGCCATTTGGCACTACCTGGGCGTGCCAAGCATTGTGGATACATGACATGCCTCGAAATCTGGCGTACTAAAAGAGCTAGGCACGGGCATACCCCCTAGCATGCCCTAGGTGTGTTGGACACTGGGAAGTTCGAAAAATGGGAATTATGGCTCCATTTGTTTCCCGTTTCATCGTGGTTTTCCTCTATGGATCTACTGTGCCTTCTTTTGTTCCTCTTGAGAGTAAAAATATAGAAACCATAGTTATATGAACTAAATGTGCAATATGAAAGTAAATGCTATGTTTTATGCATGATATGTGAACAAATCTAAGAAATTCATGCTAAATAAATCCTAAAAAGTGTGTATGATTCACACTCATTAACTATCACATGTTATGCTCCTTGATTTATCCAAGTATTTGGTACTCACTGAATGAAAGCATATGTATGCTGAGAGTGAATATGTGGATGTTAGTTAGGGTAACTAGTTCATTGGAGTGACTTGCTATGAGACTTCATATGACTATTCATGTCGATGAAGATCATTGCAGCTCGAGTGTGAACTTCCTTAGACTTGAGATATTTAAGTCATCTTGATCATGTTGACTTTGACTTTGACTTTTTCACAGTCATCTCCATAGGAGGTTGATAACTCATGTTTTTCCATGATATTTTTATTCATTCCTCGATGTTTTGATCCATTAGTATGCGTAATTTGATATATTTATCATATTTTACAAATATGGATCATTTTAGAGGTTTAATGAAAATAATATATACTAATTTGATGCCCTAAGCATTAATTTATTGTATACTTTATTTTGTAGGATATTTAAGAGCAAATCGAGGAATGCACATAGAAAAAATGGCAAGTTACTGTAGCACCGTATTTTTTTCTCCAGAAAAAGACACGGTCGGCCATGCTAAAAAGGCATGGCCGAGTCCCGGGCCCTGATTTAGGGTTGGAGTGCATTTAAAAGCAAAAAAGCCAAACAAAACACCATCTCTTTTTCCCTTGAGCCCTAGCAGCCCCCTCCACCCTCATCCATCCATTTTCCTCCTTCGGATTCGAGGAGGAACTGCTTCATTGAGGGATTCCGGTGACATTTTCCATCTCTGCAACTCATCCACCTTCTTCTTGGATTCGAGGAGTTTTGCCCCGATGACACTTCATCGAGCTCAACCAGATTTGCGAGAGTTTGGAGCATTCATCAAGCTACTGGATTCAGGAGTTTGCATCATCCTACATCGACCGCCGCTTGCGGAGTCTCGATCAAGGGTTGATTAGATCATTTATTTTCTTTCTTTAGATTAAATTTATTCACTTTTGTATGTAGGTCAATTGTTTGTTAAATTTCCCCGCTTACATTTATACTAGTTTTATAGTTGTGCACATTACGTGTTTGTCTTAATTTCTCTTCCAGTTTTTATTTCTTGAATTCCTGCATTGTTCTATTTGTTACATGTTTTAATCACTTGTATTGTTAGATTAGAATTTTAATTACTTGCAATCATAAGTTAGAATCCAAATCCAAAACCCCCCAATCTTAATCGAAAAATTCAAAGCAATAATGAAAATGATCCTAAGGACACCACTCTACCGATTGCATTCATTGGGAGACTACCCGAGTCATCTTATGCTACATTAGTGTAGATGGGGTTCGGTTTAATTATAAATCTTGTTTTGTAATAGTGGTATGACATAGTGTTGATTATCAGAGGTGCCACTCTGAGTTGATTGAGTGTAAGTCAAAGTGATTGAAGATGTTTGAATAAATCATAAAGGATTCACCACTCCTATTATAATGAGATGTATACTCTAACCCTCTTGTCAGGATTGTTACTCAAAAGTCTTTGGCCAAAATACACGTCAATAAGAATGACCTTCTTGGACACGTATAGGGAGTAACTTGAATCCATAGGACAAGGATCTAAAACTTGGGCTAAGTGTGACATAGTCAGGCTAGTATGGACGAGCACATAGACCACGTTCTAAAATAAGTGGGTATAAGATGAGTAAAATGTTGGAGGATCGGTGGCCGGCTAGAGGGGGGTGAATAGCCCTTTTTGCATGTATGGTGGAAATCGATCGTTCTTGCACACTTCATCTACAATGATCGTTAGAATGCGTAGCGGAAACAATAGAAATACAATACGAATACAATACAACCATAACACACAATTGATATACGTGGTTCATAACCTTAGGGATCCTACTCCATAGGTGAGCTCAACGAGCTCGTGTTATATGCATGGCACTAACAACAACTCCTTCTCGACATAAGTTGGAGGTGGAGAAACCTAGTACAAGCAATTACACGGTAATACAAAAGTACAAGCAAATACAAAGACAATACGAAAGAAAACTTTACACAAATGACTTTGATCGTTTTTGCTTATTGCTTGCTTTGGTTTAGCTCTTGAATGTCTCGAATGCAGCAACAATTCCCCTACAAAATATCCCCAAAAACTCTTGTTGAAATCCTCCCCAAGATCCTCCTTTTATGCTTGTCTCGAGCTGATTTTGTGTCGATCAGTCGACTGCTCGTGACCTCCAGTCGACTGCTCTTGTAGTCATTGTCTCACAACGGCCGAATCCACGTTGGCAAAAACCCAACGGATAACCATCAGTTGACTGATAATTGCATATCAGTCGACTGGTAACCCCATCAGTCGAGTGCTCGACACGATCACTCGACTGGAAAGCATTTTGTGCCCGAATTCACCCCGATCAGTTGACTGATATCCCTCATCAGTCGACTGATCGTGTCGGGAGTCGACTGCCCTCCCTCGATAGTCGACTATTCGGCCAGAACCTAGTCAGTCGAACACCGATCGAGTCCAATCGACCTAGAGCAGTCGACTATTACCTATACCAGTCGACTGATGTCGGTTAAAACCTCAAACACCAAGTTGTTTGAGCATCCGACCGTTGAGTAAACCCTCAAACACCACGTTTGAGCATCCGACACTCAGTCTTAGCCACTTGGCTAAGTCCACCTCATCCTCACATGGAGTTTCCCATCGAAGCTCTCTTCCTTTGGCCTACGTCCCTCGGATGCACCAAGCGCACAGCTTCGTAATGTCATCCTTCGCGTCTCTTGCCCTCGAGTATGCTTCTCTTGGGCCTCACTCCATTCGCTCCCCATCCGGTGGTCCCTTGGATGCACTAAGCGCACGGCTTCGCAATGTCATCCTTCACCGACTCAAAGACCCCGAACCTAGTGAACTTGTCAAGTCCTCAAGACTTCCCACACCAAGCCTCATGCTTGGATTTTCCATGTCAAGCCCCATGCTTGGACTTTCACCTCCAAGGTTACATACTTGGATTTACGTGGTCAACCCATGTTGGACTTCCCATGACAATCTCATGTCATACATTTTGTCTAACATCAAAATATAGTTCGAGTCAAACTCGAGTCCGGGTCGATTGCACCAACAATCTCTCCCTTTTTGATATTGGACAAAACCAAACTCTAGTCTACCAATAATCCCCAATTGGCAATTCTCACATCCCAATGAGAATTTCAACTATCCCAATTGGTAACTTCTCCTCCTTTTTAACATACATCAAAAAGGTCCTCCCCAAGGGTATGAATGTCTCATATCCCAATGAGATCTTACAATCTCTCCCTTGGAGGAACACATGCCTACAATCTTTCTAGTGATAAGTCCCATATCACTTAAGAGAGACAACCCAATTTTTCTCCCATGAGGAAAAATACACATCCATCTTTCCATAATGGATACCTCCCCCTAAAGGCTTACTCCCCCTTGATCATTACACCAACAATGTCTTTGAAGAGTTTCTAAGCCAATAGGAACGCTAAACAATCAAAATTAAGGCAAAGTTCAACAATGAACTCTCACACACCTTAAAATTGATACTCACCCTAAATACTTCTCCTAATCCATATCCAATGGATTTCCACCCTTTCAATGCTCTCCAAAGCATGTCCTAGGATTAAGAGTGGTTAGGGGACCAAAACATAGCTGAACATGGGTCTAACAACCAAGGTTTATTCGAAATCAGCATTATCAATCGACTCTCTCAGCTACCAGTCGACTCCTTCCCACATCAGTCGACTGTCATCCATGGCAGTCAACTGATAACTGCAAAATGCAGTTTTCAGTTTTCAGAACCTAAGTTTCAAAATTCATAAGTAAATATACATACATTGAAAAATCATGAAATTTTGTACGTACATTACTTATCACAATCATTATTGGTGAAAAATATTAGAAAATTATTTTACCCACAAAATAGTGAGATTGATACAAAGTTCAAAAGTTGAGAAAAGCTTCAATATTGAGCTCTCTTTGTATCACCTCATTCAATGTTGATTGTTATCAAAAGATAAACTTCACCAAGATTTTTCAAAATGATTTTGAAATATTTTTAAAGCCTTTAATTTTATTTTCCTAAACATCTCACTTGTATCTAGATGTGTGAAACACATACAAGTCAAGTTCTAGTGAGATGTAGATTTTAGTTAATTAGGATCTCATGCATTTTTCTAGGCAATATTATTCGATTCCCTTTTGCATGGGATTTCAAATCATGTCTTAGTCCTTAAATCTATTTTATTTTTGCATGAATGATGATTATGACATAAATGATACAAAAATAGGAGTATGTGCTTAAATCATGTTGTCATGGCATATGAATGAAATCTAAGCATACATGACATATAAAAATAACCCTAAAAATGATCGTGACATTTAGTATGATAAAAATAAACATGATATCATGTCATGGCATATGGAAAGTAAAGGATAAAGGTATAAATACCTAGATTTTAGTATTAATTATCATTTGATATAATTAAATTTATTTTGCCATAATACAACCCATTTCCCTAGTGTGCCAAAAATCCAAAATGGCACACCATAACTTCTAAGACCTAATTGTGTCAATTTAATCATTTTTCAACTTCTCAAAGCACATTGTCACATCCTAAATTGTCAACTCTACTATGGTTAGGTTAACTACCTATCCACTTGGGGTTGACACACCCTAACCCATCTAGCGTGAATCGATCACACTCCTAGGAATTCAATACCTATTGGAGCTCCTTGGGTTAACTAAGTATTCACTAGGGATAACTTTCCTAGATACCTTTCTAATGACCCTTTTTGGCTTTGAAGCCTTAGTCAATTGGGTCTTTCCTAGGTCAACTCTAGAGGTGACTCTCCCTTTGACCTTCTTAGTGGCTACCTTAGATTTTTTTGAATTTTTAGCCATTAAACAAACACCATGGCTAGTCTTAGGGATGACTTCCCTACTAACCTTGGTTTTCCTAGACCTAGAAATAGTTCCATAATTGAATGGAACATTATGGTAAGACATAGGTTTGTGACCCAAACCTTTATTGCCCTTGGAGATTTTTTGTTTCTTAGGCCTTAAATTTTGAACATTTGACCCTTTAATTGAATTTGTAATTCTTACTAGGGTCTTCTCAAGTTTCTCAAGTCTTGACCTCAAGACTTGATTTTCCACCTCTAACCTTCCCAATTTTGATTTTCCATTAGATTTTTGGGAATTGTTTTTCTTCTTAGGCATGTGTCTACCCTTCTTATGGTTTATATCTAAGTTCTTTTCTATTCTCCTAATGGACTCCTTAGGTAAAATGGGTCTAGAATTGTTATTCCTAGGTTTGTCCTTAGGGAAACTTACATGCTTAGCACCTAAACAAAAATATTTATTCCTACTAGCATGCTTTTCATTGATAATGGCAAGTGAACTAAAATAATTTCTAGCATGTTTGTTAACCTTAGGAATTGAAGGTGCATTAATTAAATTTACCTTAGGGTTAGCTTTGGAAGCTCCCCCTACATGAGATGCCCCTTCTTGCCCCTTCTTTCTCTTAGGGCATTGGCTTCTATAATGTCCCCGTTGATTGCATTTGAAGCACATAATGTGCTCCTTGCTTTTAATTGTCAGGACACCAACATCTTTCACCTTTGGTACTGGTTGAGTCTTCTTCACCTTCTTGGGACACTTACTTTTATAGTGCCCTTGCTCCCTACACTTAAAGCATATTATGTGACTTTTATTTTTAATTATAATGCATGAGTTACCTAGAGAGGTGGAAGCCTCTTGATCTTCACTTCTCCCGGATGTAGATGTTTCATCTTGATCTTGTTCTGGGATGGAAGACCTCTCCTCCCCCTCAATGCTAGAGATGGAGGTTTCTACCAAGTCATCCACATCTTCAAAAGTTGATGGCACTTCTTCCTCTTGAGCATGGGAGGATTAACACTCTTCCTCAACATCCTTCTCTATTTGTGCCGGTTCGGGAATTTCGTGAAATTTTACTACCTTATCCCACAATTCCTTGGCATCCCCATATTCACCTATCTTTCATAAGATACGGTTAGGTATTAATTTAATCAATATTTTTGTTACCTTAACCGTTATCTTGAATTGTTGTCGTTGCTCTTCGGTCCATCTTGATTTTGCTAACGGCTTGTTATCTTCATCCCTAGGTGCTTCAAAATCGTTTTCAATTGTTAGCATCATATCGAAATCGATTTCGAAGTATACCTCCATCTGTTTCTTCCACCAAGAAAAATCTCCATCAAATTTCGGTGGATGGATGTTGGAGCTGGCCATCTTGTCGTGCTTGTGTTGGCGATGAGTCCATGACAAGCTTCTTACTCTGATACCACTTGTTGGAGGATCGATGGCCGACTAGAGGGGGCGTGAATAGCCCTTTTTGCGTATACGATGGAAATCGATCGTTCTTGCATGCTTCGTCTACAATGATTGTTAGAATGCGCAGCGAAAACAATAGAAATACAATACGAATACAATACAACACACAAGACACAATCAATATACGTTGTTCGAAAGCTTAGGGTTCCTACTCCATGGGTGAGCGCAATGAGCTCGTGTTATGCACATGACACTAACAACAACTCATTCTCGACACAAGTTGGTGGAGAAACCTAGTACAAGCAATTACACGGTAATACAAAAGTACAAGCAAATACAAAGACAATACGAAAGAAAACTTTACACAAATGGCTTTGATCGTTTTTGCTTGTTGCTTGCTTTGGTTTGGCTCTTGAAGGTATGGAATGCAGCAACAATTCCCCACCAAAATCTCCCCAAAAACTCTTGTTGAAATCCTCCCCAAGCTCCTCCTTTTATGCTTGTCTTAAGCTGATTTTGCGTTGATTAGTCAACTGCTCGTGACCTCCAATCAACTGCTCCTGTAGCCGTTGTCTCACAACAGTCGAATCTATGTTGGCAAAAACCCAACGGATAACCATCAATCGACTGATCATGCCCATCAGTCGATTGATAACCCTATCAGTCGAGTGCTCGGTGTGATCACTCGACTGGAAAGCATTCTGTGCCCGAATTCACCCCTATCAGTCGAATGATATCCCTCATCAGTCGACTGATCGTGTCGGCAGTCGACTGCCCTCCCTCGATAGTCGAATGTTCGACCAGAACCTGGTCAGTCGAACACCGATCAAGTCCAATCGACCTAGAGCAGTCGACTGGTACCTATACCAGTCGACTGATGTCGATTAAAACCTCAAACACCAAGTTGTTTGAGCATCCGACAGTCGGGTAAATCCTCAAACACCACATTTGAGCATCCGACACTCAGTCTTAGCCACTTGGCTAAGTCCACCTCATCCTCCCATGGAGTTCCCCACCGAAGCTCTCTTCTCTCGGCCTACGTCCCTCAGATGCACCAAGCGCACGACTTCACAATGTCATCCTTCGCGTCTCTTGCCCTCGAAGTATGCTTCCCTTGGGCCTCACTCCATTCGCTCCCCGTCTGGCGATCCCTCGGATGCACTAAGCGCATGACTTCGCAATGTCATCCTTCACCGACTCAAGGACCCCGAGCCTAGTAAACTTGCCAAGTCCTCAAGACTTTCCACACCAAGCCTCATGCTTGGATTTTCTATGCCAAGCCCCATGCTTGGACTTTCACCACCAAGGCTACACACTTGGATTTACGTGACCAACCCATGTTGGACTTCCCATGACAATCCCATATCATACGTTTTGTCTAACATCAAAATATAGTTCGAGTCCAACTCGAGTCCAGGCCAATTGCACCAACATAAAAGGAACAAGGCATGAAATAACTGTAGTTGCTGAAGGGTTCAGAAATGTTCTGGAGTCGACGTAGACTTTTCGATCAATTGAGGGTCATGATATACTGCTAGGTATCACTCATGATCTATTCATAATTAACGGGTTAATTGGTGACTTATGCTTTGATTTCTTCGCATTCATCTCCATAGGAGATATAACTCCGGAATAATTGGGTATAAGTCAAAGTGGTCAAAGATGTTTGAAAAGCTCACAGAAGATTTACTACTCCTTATAAAGGAGATGTATACCCTAGGCTTCTTGTCAGAATTATTACTCAGAAGTCTCTGGCTAGATCAAACATGTTAAGAAGATAGTCTTCTTGGAAACATGTAGGAGTAACTTGAATCCACAGAATAAAAAATTAACTTGGACTAGGTGTGACATAGTCAACCTAGTGGGGACGAGCACATAGACTATGTCCTGAACCAAGTAGATATAAGAAGAGTGAAAGGAACAAGACACGAAATAACTATAGCTGCTGAAAGGTTCAGAAATGTTCTGGAGTCGACTTAGACTTTCTAATTAATTGAAGGTCATGATGTACTGCTAAGTGGTACTCATGATCTATCCATAATTAATAGTTAATCATGAATCACTAAAATAGTCGGGAACCTATTGGGGCACACACACAACAGCTTCTCAAGAGACGTAAAATGAGTTTGAGGATAAGATTCTCATAGAGGGAGGTTATGCCTGGATGGATCAGATGAAAATGATATGAAATGGGAGTGATAGAGGCTACCACAACCGTGCTAGGACTTAGCACAATCGTGTCACTCATTCAGAGATAAAACAGAGCTTACATAACCTAACACGGTCATGCTAGGACTTAGAAACGTCATGCTAGACACTTTCCCAGCCAGTATGAGCATGCCGAAGCCAACACAGCCCGACACAGGTTGTGCCACCACGGTCATTGATGGCGGGCACGACCAGTCCATGCCGTGTCGTGTCGGCGAGCACGACCAGGCCATGCCGACGAGCATGGTTGTGGTGTGTGCCGACACAAAAATCGATTTCGCGCGGTTAAGTTTTTTTCTAATTTTCTTGCTTTAATTATATGATAATTTAGACAAGACTGATCTGGTTTAAAGCTCCTATGATGCTCTAATCAAGAGATTTATAAATAGATCTCTTGATAAAAGATTTAGGGATCAGATCTTGGTTAGCTAGTTCTCCACCAAAATATCGTTGTATTATTATCTCCTTTCTCGTCGCATCCAAGCTTTGCTAGCACTGATTAGAGGTGACACCTCGTGGGCTTTGAAAGTTGTCTCGAGAGATTCTGGTGTGGATACCGATAGAGGCAAGGTTTATGAGTCTTGTTTATGATTTCGACAAATTCAAAAAGAATCTCGAAGATATGATAGTCTTTTCTCTTCCTCTTTCATACTTGGCTCCTAAGGGATACCTAAGACGAAATAAAAATTATTTTATTCATTACTTCACTTGTGTAAGCCTTTGGACTAGCTCAACAACTTCAACCTAAAAAGGCTCTGAGGTGTCTTATAATATATTCTAATGCTAGCAAAATAGTGTAGAAAAGTGGTTCTAAAATCTTCAAATGAACGTATGTTTTTTGGTTTTAGCCAATTAAACTATCATTGAGTCGGGTCCACTAGAGTGATTAAGAAAATACGACCTATTCACTCAAATTGAGTATTGATGTACAAGCGTCGCACTTAAATATATAGAAATGATTCTCCGGATTCTACGATCCATTGTACTCACCCATTTTGGTGGGTCAAAAATTGCTCAATAACTCTTCTATCAAGATGTTGACTGCAAAAGGGATTTGTCATTCTCCTCGCTTTTGAACACTGACTTCATTCCAAGTTTGCTCTCGACCTCTGTCTAGCCTAGTGGGCATCTGAGATTGCTCCTCTTGCACTCTTCTCGAGCAAAGAAAGGTTCTTCCTACCGAGTGGATGAGTGAAAATGCCTATTAACATTTTCTTCCACCGTTGTGGCTATCACCCGACTTAATTGGTCGGCTGTCCAAGCAACGACTCCTTTGCCCGAGTGAAAATCAAGTGGAGGATCCCTTTCACTACTAAAACACTTTCGGCCTTTGCTAATGGCCTAACTTTTGTTTTTTATTCTCACTGTTTTAGCCCTTTTTCCCTACAGACAATGCTAATAAGTTTTGGGGTAGAAAAATGGGCTCACATTGAATGTGTGAGGTTAGGTTAATAACACGACTAAGAGTGGGACAAATGGCAAAACTAGCTCCCAGCAAATCCTGTTGGACAATGCTCACAAATGAGGGTTAGAGGATACAAAGGAGATCCTCAGCTAAATCCCTTCAATGTTTAGTTAGATAGTGTGTGAGAGAGAAAGTAAACTGACTTTGAAAACTCTCATCTCCTCGTATCTTCTTCTATCAATAATTTTATCGAGATCACTGAAGAAGTCACTCCTTGAGATCGTGACCCATATTCTTACATGGGTTGAGGCTCCTTTTTTAATCATGTACCCTTTGTTTCCTATGTGCTTTCACATCTATTGAACTTGACCGTAAGCCAATAGAGCTAGGATATGATATCAAGGGAGGGGTTGAAAATTTCTCCGAGTTTGACATACTATTCAAGATCGATGGCCGGCTAGAGGGGGGTGAATAGCCCAATTCGACATAGATGATGGAATTCATTCGTTCGTCGTGTGTTTGTCTATAATATTCATTAATATGTAGAGAAAATACAAATAACAAATATGAATACAAGAGACATAAGCACAAATACAACACGATATATATGGTTTGAAATCTTAAGATTCCTACTCCACGGAGTGAACTCAACGAGCTTAAGTTATGCGCACGGCACTAACAAACTCCTTCTCGATAACAAATCGGAGGTGGAAAAACCTCGTACAACCAATTACAAAGTAATACAAAAACGTACAAGCAAATACAAAGACAACAAATGAAATACGTAAAGAACATTTTACAACAAATGACTTTGAACTCTTGCTTGTTGTTTGCTTTGGTTTGCTCTTAAAGGTCTGAAATGCAGTAGCAATTCTTCTCCAAAATCTCCCCAAAACGGTTGCAAATTCCTCCATCTCGAGCTCCTTAAATAACCTGCATCGAGTTGATTTTGCGCCCATCAGTCGACTGCTATATGACCCCAGTCGACTGCTCCTGCAGTCGTTGTGAGACAATGGCCTAATCCACGTTGGCATCCAGCCAACGGATACACTGTCAATCGACTGCCTAATATCATCAGTCGACTAATGACCTCGTAGTCGACAGGTCAGTCGGCTACCGAGCGTTATGTGCCCGCGACCACCTTCATCTGTCACGCCCCAAGAGGGGTACTTGTCCGACGAAAATTGGAGAACACCTCCCCTGCACTGCGGACAATTGAAACCTATATACAAGGCCCACATGGCCCACTATGCATCGGCCAACATGGCCGGAACATAAAATACCACAATACATATAATATATGGGCCTCGGGCCAACAACCAAGGTAAATAAGAAGCCTAAAACCCCTAGACTTACCCCTTCTGTCATCTGAGTAGGAATACACAACCATACAGAACACAGTCGGCCATTCTCCAACACTAGCCCACTCCACAGACCACGCACAACCCCCACACCACAGATAAAAACCCAGCTGCAGACAACAAGGATTAACAACAAAAATGAATAAAAGAGACAGATCAAACTTACCATCGATTGGAACCTTCAAGGCCACTGCATCACTCGAAGAGTGGAAACAGGGGTTCCAAAACCTACTCACAACACCCTGCAGTGACCAAATGAGAAGAAGACACCGAAATTGACATAAGGAATTATCTCACGGCTAGATTTAAAGAGGAAACTAGCAATTGAACCCAACGAACAGAAACACTCGCAAGACCTGTGGTAGCCGATCCCTACCGCGACGGCGACGTCCCTGATCAGCTCACGCGAAGGGGTCGACTGAACCCCATCAAGGAACCGTGCCCTTACCTTGCTCCGCGCGCGCCACCGTAAAGATCGGGCTCCAATCAAACTGCTGCCAACGCAGACTCCCAACCGTGCGCCCCTTCACCGCCGACGCGTCCGTGGCACCGTCGAGGGTGGCCGGTCATCACTTGCAGAGGAGAGGAAGAGAAGTTGGGGAGTCATAGCGAGAAGAGCTCGACGGGGTTAAGGAGAAGCCATGATCGAGAAACGCACAGGGAAGGAAAGAGTCGTCGGTGAGGAAACAGCTGAACGGATGGAAAGGGAGAAGTAATGGTTGGACGTTAAGGATAAAAGCGGGTCGATTTCGGTTTAAAACCCTATAAGCCAACCCTAGATCAAATTAAGCCCCCTTGATCATTAAGCCAAGGTTTGATTTAAATTAAATCCCTAACCATGGTTTAAATTAATTTCTAAAATAAGTTCTCTAACTACGAATAATAGAGATATTAATCTGTCAAAAAATTTTATTCGTGGCATTTTATATTCTCCCCCACTTAATAAAAATTTGGTCCCCAAATTTTCTACTAACATGCAAAAAATTTAATTCAAGCAAGTTTCTGAAATGACCACATACCTCAAGTGAACAGATGAGGGTACCGAGCTCGGATAATATCTTTCAGCTCCCACATAGCCTCCTCATCAGTATGATGCTGCCATCCAACTTTTACAAGTCGGATGGTTTTTTTCCGCAACTATCACTCCTTGCGACCAAGAATCCGCACTAGAATCTCCTCGTAAGTAACATCAGGTTGAATGGAATCTGACACATACTTCCTGAGCATGGACACATTAAACAAATCATGAATACCAGTCAAGGACGGTGGTAGCGCTAGGCGGTAAGTGACTGCTCTGATCCTCTCCAAAATCTCAAAAGGACCAATGTACCTTGGAGCTAGCTTACCACGGAGGTCAAATCTCTTAGCCCCTTTTGTGGGTGAGACTCGCAAGAATACATGGTCACCAATAGAGAACTCTAGAGGTCTCTGTCTCTGATCGGCATAACTCTTATGACAATCCTGCGCCTCTGCCATCCTTCGTCTGATAGTACGGAACAACTCTATCTCATGCTGAGCTCTATGGGGTCCTAGCAACTAGGCCTCCTCAACCTCCTCCCATAGGGTGGGTGTCCGATACTGTCTATCATACAATGCTTCAAACGATGTCATTTAGATAGCCGAATGATAGCTGTTGTTGTAAACAAATTCCACTAATGGCAAGTGGTCCTCCCAGCTGCCCCCGAAATCCATAATGCAGGACCTCAGCAAGTCCTCTAGAGTCTGAATGGTCCGCTCAGACTGTCCATCTGTCTGCGGATGGAATGTTGTACCAAAACGGAGTTGTGTGCCCAAGGCCTACTACAGACTCTGCCAGAATCTGAATATGAACCGGGGATCTCTATCTGATATAATGCTCAAAGAAACACCATGCAATCTGATGATCTCTCGACAATATAACTCTGTCATACGATCTAGAGAGTCGATCTTCTGAATCGCTAAGAAGTGTGCGGATTTGGTTAATCAGTCAATGACTACCCAAATCGTGTCATGGCCTCGTCGTGTCCTAGGCAGACCCACCACAAAATCCATGGTAATGTGATCCCACTTCCACTCGGGAATAGGAATACTCTGAAGTAGTCTAGCTGGTCTTTGGTGCTCAGCCATCACCTATTGGCAAACTAGACATCTAGCTACAAAATCTGCGATGTCTTTCTTCATGTCATTCCACCAATACAAATGCCTTAAATCTCAATGCATGTGGGTTCCGCCTGGGTGGATCGCAAATCGAGAACGATGAGCCTCCTGAAGTAACTCCTCCATGACCGGGTGAGACTGAGGTACGCATAATCTACCCCAGAAATAGATAATACCCTCGTCATCTCGGGTGAACTCAGTCTGATATCTAGAGGTTATTTGGCTGCCAATGAACTGTAAGTGCTGATCACCGGCCTGAGCCTCTTGGACTCTCGTCCTGATAGATGATTGAGCAACCATGGTAACAAGAATGCTCTGCTCTATCGGTCCCTGCTCCTCAAGGCCCAACTCGAAGAAACCCTGAATCAAATCCGTGACTAAACCTCGATAGCAAGCTAAAGTCCCTCAGGACTTCCGGCTAAGTGCATCGGCAACCACATTGGCTTTCTCTAAGTGGTAGCTAATGGTACAGTCATAATCCTTCAGGAACTCTATCCATCTCCTTTGTCGGAGATAGAGTTCCTTCTGCATAAATAGATATTTGAGACTCTTATGATCAATGAGAATATCAAATGTAATACCATACAGATGATGCCTCCAAATCTTCAAGACAAAGATAATAACAGCTAACTCTAGATCATGTACTGGGTAGTTTTTCTCATGCTCCTTCATCTGGCGAGAAGCATAAGAGACCACCCTACTGTGCTGCATCAATACTGTGCCTAAACCCTGAAGAGACGCATCAATATAAAGGACAAAACTGTCATCCCCTGATGGCAATACCAGAATCGGTGTTGACACTAGTCTCTTCTTCAACTCCTGAAAGATGGTCTCGTAAGCCTCTAATCACGTGAACTTCACGCCCTTCCTGGTAAGGCATGTCAACGGCATAGCGACGCCTGAGAAACCATCAATGAACCATCTATAATATCCGGCTAAGCCCAAGAAACTTCGAACCTCCTGAACCGATTTTGGCTACTCCCAACTGATGACAGCCTTGATCTTTTGAGGGTCAACTGAAATGCCTTTGCTAGAAACCACGTGTCCCAGAAAACCGACTGAGGGTAACTAGAATGTGCTTTTACTGAACTTCGCATATAGTTGCTTCTGTCGAAGCCTATCCAGGACAATGCGAAGATGTTGCGCATGTTCCTCTTCGGAATGGTAATAGACTAGAATGTCGTCAATAAAGACAATGACGAACCGATCTAGGAAATCCATAAATTCACGGTTCATCAAGTCCATGAATACTGCTGAAGCATTAGTAAGCCCAAATGGCATTACCAAAAACTCATAGTGCCCATATCTGGTACGGAACGCTGTCTTCTGAACGTCCAAATCTCTGACCCTTAGCTGATGATATCTGGATCGCAGATCAATCTTAGAATACACTAACGTACCTATGAGTTGATCAAACAAGTCCTCAATACGTGTTGATCAATGATAATAGAAAACCCTGACAACCGTGTGATAAAAGCTTCCGAGCCTGAATCACAGAAACGGTCGATATACCATCATTTCTGGTGCCAGTGAAATCCCACGAGGATTGGTTAGGAGGATGGAACATAACCACCCTCGTTTGGCAATCCACAATGGCATGATACGCTATTAGCCAGTCCATGTCAAGTATGATGTCGAATTCAATCATGTTGAGAACCAACAAATCTACCGGGAGTATAACGCTGTCGAAATCTAACGGACATCCTTTAACCTCCTGGGTGACTTCTAATTTATCCCCAGAGGACAGAGATACCATCAATCTTTGTGACTTAAGGGTGGGCAGTTTGTCAATCTCTCTCAGGAATGCCCGAGAAATAAATAAATGTGAACTACCAGTGTCAACTAACATATCAACAGAAAATGCATAAAAATAAAATCGTACCATGGAAAATAGATCCGTCGGCTCGCTGCGCATCCTCTCGGATAATTGCATGAAATGTCCAGTCTCTGGTGGGGGTGGAGGTGGTAGCGCTGCCAGAGTTTGCGACGGCTGTGCCCAAGACTACCACTGAGGCGGATACTAAGGCGGCCTCATCGCATCGAGGTGATATAAATCTGCTCGATACTGAGAACCAGCGAGGCCGCGATCGAGCATCGCAACAACGGCTAAGGCTGAGACTGATACTACACCAACAGCTGATACTGAGGTCCTGAAATAAAACTCTGCAACTCCATAGGGGCACTATAGTGCTCCTGTCCATGCATGGCATAAGCAGCAACTGTCGGGGGAGCCATCCTCTGCTGGCATTGTGAAGATTGGAATTTCTGCTCGCCTCGTTGAGGTCCCTTCTGTCCGAACTGTCCTCCCTGCACAAACACTCTTGAAGCCACACACTAAGCCTTCAGCGAACAATCTCGGCTCTGGTATCCAAGAAGTTTACAATAATAGCAAATTGAGTGTGTCAGTGAATAGGCTGATATCATATGATCCCTGGACCCGCATCTAACACAATGATTGTCATCAGAGGACCGCTTCCGGTTCTGCTGGTCAGACTGGGAGCTTCCTGACGAAGATCGTCCAATCTTCTGGGTTTGCCTGATTCCCCGGAAGCATCCTGACCCATCTCACTGCGAATGCCTCACTGCTGACCCGTAGTCGGTGGATGTTTGGCCTGAATTGAACTCTGAGCTAGTTGTTCCCTTTTCTTTTCTGCATTTGCTCTCTGCTGAGCCGACTCAATCAGAAGAGCTTGATTCAATGCCTCTCTGTAAGAAGAATTTCCAAAACCTGCTAGCTTCACCTAAAGATGTTCGTCTAGACCCTAAACAAACTGAAACATGCGAGACTGGTCCTCAGCGACTAACTCCGGATAGAATTTGGCTAACCGATTAAATTCAGCATTATATTCCATCACCGTGCGATTGTTCTGTCGAAGATTATGAAAATCCTAATAATGCATCATCTGATAAGATAGTGGAAAATATTGGCTCTCAAAAACTTCTCTGAATTTTGCCCATGTTACCTGTTGCTCGCATATAATTGCGTATTGTGTGTCCCACCAGGTTTCAGCCTCGTCCCGTAAATGGTAAGTTGCAAGCTCTGCCTGTTGGCAGCGTGCTATTCCTCGGAGGCTCATTGGCTCCCATGTCTCCGGATTAAAATTTTCAACAAATGAAAACTAATCCGGATGGGATGAGTTTCCTAAGCACAACCAATTCGTCGTCGTGCTAACGACACGATCGATCGCTTGAACAAACTAGTTGTTCAAGCAACACAACTCTTCTAGTCGGTTAGCCGCGGAAGAGACGACGGACGGATTGCCGATTTTTGTGTTTATCTTCGGGGTCCATGATTATACAAATACATACAAATGTAAACTAGTATAATCAATACATACTAACATAAAGAACATAAGCTAGCATATCAATAAGAACATGCAAAGAACAATAATAAAAGTTGTAAAACTTTTATACCTCTTGATCTTCTATCGTATATCCTAACCTCCTTGTAGACTTCGTGTGGGCGAAGATCCTCCACAAGTTGAAGCTTCCTAGGTCTTCTTCAATCCAAAGAAAGAAGAACTCTCTTTCCCTTCTTGCTTGAGCCAACCACCAATCCACAAAGGATTGATGCCGCCGGCCCCAAGAATAGAGAGAACAAAATGGAAACCACCAAGGAACCAAACTAGGGACAAACCCTAGCTTCTAGTGCCGCCGGCCAAGATGAAATAAAGAGGAGAAGAGGAATGAGTTGAGCGCCGACCAAGGTAGAAGAAATAGAGATAGGTCCCGACAACACCTTAGGAAGAAGAAGAGAAACATGATGAACCTTATGAGCTCCTCAAGGGGACATCATCAACCTAATACATAGAACACGGATTCCTCCTATAATCAATGGCACACCATATAAATAATATCATTTCCCAACTTACCGGGCATATTGATTTAATCCATAGAAATCTCACCCTCTGGTAAATCAAAGAAATAAATACTAAGTACATGTGTCCGTTATTATATTGGGATTAAGAGCATGTACAACATAATATCCGAGGTCCGATTCAATTATGTAGTCAGCAACAAATTGAATCACCTCTATGTCGGTCCTGCTCAATACACCCAAGTGTACTAGTGTAACTTTATGTTCAAGACAAAACAATACCAAGCTACACTACAACCATGCCAATGGTTTGTCCAAAACCATCTTGGTTGTGAGCCTCTACTTATATTCTACAAGGAACTGATAACATGATCTTCTGTGCCACACCCAAGCACCATGTTATCTACAATGTAAAATATTAGATAATTTTGCATAATCATAAAAATATGCAAACAATGATCATGTGATTCTTATTTCAAAATAAAGATGTTCATATAAAAGAGCAAGGCTTTCAGTATACATCCCAACAATCTCCCACTTATACTAAAAGACTATGCTGTCATCACACTGTCATACATCTGATTCCCCTTCCCTCCACATGCCTATCAATGCTCTCGCTAGAAGGGCCTTAGTGAAAGGGTCTACCAGGTCATCCTCTGATGCAATCTAGGCGACAGCAACTTCTACCTCCTTTACGATTTCTCGTATCAGGTGGTACTTGCACTCTATCTGTTTACTAGCCTTATGGGCTCGTGGTTCCTTCGAGTTTGCAACTGCACCATTATTATCACAATTAATTGTGATAGTTCTGGGCAAACCAGGAATCACATCTAAGTCCATCAGGAAGTTCCTGAGCCACACAGCTTCTTTGGCTGCCTTATAGGATGCCACATACTCAGCTTCCATGGTGGAGTCCGCCATGCATTTCTGCTGGGCACTCCTCCATACAATGGCTCCACCTCCTAAAGTAAACACAAAACCTGAGGTAGACTTACTATTATCCCTATCTGAGTGGAAATCGCAATCCATGCAACCCATAGGGAGTAATTGGTCTGCCCGATAAACTTGCATATAATCCCTAGTCCTTCTCAGGCACTACAATATATGCTTTTCGCGATCAATGTCCCTATCTCGATTACTCGAGATCGCTAACCATACCCACGGCAAAGCAGATATCTTGTCTCGTACATAGCATACATGTGGCTTCCTACTGCCGAAGCATAAGGAACCGCCTTCAGCTCCTTTATCACCTCAGATGATCTAGGACACATCTCCTTAGATAAAGTAACTCCATACCTGAAAGGTAGAAAACCCTTCTTGGAGTTCTGCATGCTAAAACGATCCAAAATCATGTCTATGTATGAAGCTTGGGATAAGCACAACAACCTTGATCCCAAGGTTGTGACCCACTTCTCCCAAGTCCTTCAAAACTGTTTGGACAACCATACCCTTACGTCTGATAACACTCTGATATTGTTGCCAACTACCAAAATATTATCTACGTATAGTACAAGAAATACCACTACGTTTCCGTCACATCTCTTGTATACACAAGACTCATCCAGACTTTGAATAAATCCATAAGATTGATTTACCTCCTCAAAACGGATGTTCCAAGACCTCGAAGCTTGCTTCAATCTATAAATGGACCGATTAAGCTTACATACATGATGTTCTTTGCCCTTAGCAATGAATCCCTCTGGTTGCTTCATTTGGATGTTTTCCTCAAGACTTCCATTAAGGAAAGCTGTCTTGACATCCATGTGTCATACCTCATAATTCATATGAGCTGCTATGCATAAGAGCTCCCAGACCTAACTTGAATCCATGGATTCAATCTCAGTATTTATTGCACTTTGCCAAGATGTTGTATCTATATCTTGGATTGTCTCGTCGTATGTCTAGGGATCAGGTTCATGTTTGCTAGGGACCAAATCAAAAGATTCACCCAAAAACATGAATCTAAGATGCTGTCTAACAACCCTCCCACTACGATGAGGTATCATCTGTGTATCCTTTTGTGACACGCGGTGCAATGACATGTGGTATATCCTCTTGTACCAGTGGTACTAAAGAAGTGACTTCCCTTTTAACTCCTCCAGAACAATTTTACTCTTGGGCTTGTGGCTTATCACATAGTCTTCCTCTAGAAATTTGGTGTTCGTGTTAACGATCACTCTCTGATCTCTAGGACTATAAAACAAGTCAGAATAACTCATCATCGATCTAATCATCTCTATAAGAGTCATATTCCTTCGCTCTGCTACATTGTACTGCTGGGGTGTGTCAGGTGCAGTCAATTGGGATTGAATCCCAACCTCTGATAAGTAGTTCCTAAACTCTCCCAAGAGGTTCTCACTGTTGGATCGAAAGTGTCGCTAGAGGGGGGGGTGAATAGCGATACGGTGTCGTTAAAAAAAAAACTTTTGCAATAAGTAAAAAGCAAGTAGAGAGTGCACAGCGGAAATATAAAGTAGACAAGATATTTTTACGTGGTTCACAATCTTTCGATTGCTAATCCACGGCCCTAGTGATCCTTGATCACGTACGGAGGGCAATTCACTAAAACCACTCCTCCTCGTTGGAAGTAGGAGCAACGATCACAAAAAGAAATCAAGGCAAAGGGACACTCCCCCTTTCCTTGTTACGATTAAAGCACAAAGACAATTTAAAGAAGTAGAACTTAAATAAATATACCGACAACTCTTATAAGTAGAAGATGTAGCTTTCGTTGTCGACGCTCGTCGTAGCAAATGTGAGTAGTAGTAAGCGGCGTTACGTGTTGAAGCTCTTGATTTCTTTTCTTTTTGCTTGGCGTGAACATGTCTATTTATGGATATTGATCTATGAATTTAGACATAGGTAGTGTCCAAGGTGAGGTTCTTATCCCCCAAGTCTTGCTCATCCACATCCTTTGCGCCAACTCAAGGATGAGGTGCTTCATCCAACCACCTTGTGCCACAACTCAAGGATGAGGTGCTCATCCAACCACCTTGTGCCACCTCAAGGAGGCCTTCACGCCAACTTGTTGGAGCCATCCAACTTGTGCCACATCATGGGAGCCAACCATCTTGTGCCAACTCTCCTCATTTTGGGCGTCCAAGCTTGATGGTGGTTTGCCAACCATCTTGTGCCAACTCACCTCATTTTGGGCGTCCAACTTGATGATGGTTTGGATGTCCACCTTGATGCCACATCACCTAATTTTGGGGGTCCAAGCTTGGTGATGGTTTGGATGTCCACCTTGATGCCACATCACCTAATTTTGGGGGACCAAGCTTGGTGATGGTTTGGATGTCCACCTTGATGCCACATCACCCTTTGTACCAAAACACGAGTCAAGTCCAAATTCACCCCCTTGAAATTCGAGCTCTTCTCGAGGCTGGAACTAGACCAGCATTGGTGTAGTAGGCATCGTCAAAGGGTTTTTGGGCAGACAAGTTAGCTTAAAATATAAAGTACGATGGTTCTAACAAGATCTCGACCTAGACCTTCCATTGGAGGTATTGGGTCGGATCTCGCTAACGTCCTTGCTTCGCTTTCACACGAGCTTACCTTGTAGCCTCGATTACGGTCTTCACCCGAGTACCTCGGCTTCCTCCGAAATCCCTCTGGCGTTGCCCGACCACCTCGGTTCCCACCGGGTGTCGCAGACCTTCCGCTCAACTTTAGAATTTCTGCACACTTAATTGAGCTCGTAAGATAACAAATACACCCTTAACTATTGAGCCTTTTGCCATAATCAAAATACCGGTTCGACTTTGGTGCCCACTGCACCAACAATCTCCCCCTTTTTGATTCATGGCAAACCGACACAAAAGTTAAGGAAAAATTAAGCTAGCATAATGATTAAGCATGAATGAGCTAGCATAAAGATTAAATATGAATGAGCTAGCATAATGATTAAATATGAATGAGCTAGCATAATGATTAAATATGAATGAGAAATATTATTGTTTCAAGTTCTCCCCTTTGAGGTAACCTCCCCCTTGACCGAAGGTGAGTTCTTGAAAAATAATTTTTACTCCCCCTTAATAGTTGCTTAAGTAAACGGAATTACTTAATATAAAAGGTAATAATTTTGTTTACTTTCTTCCCCTTTAATTTTGGTTAATTTTGGTTACTTTTGTGACTTTCTCCCCCTTTTGCCTTAACTCAAAAAAGTTTGTAAATATATTTTAGGGTTTGTAAGTCCAAGCAAGTTCCCAATATATATATATATATATATATATATATATATATATATATATATATTTTAAAAAAAATAATAATAAGCTTGAAAATATGTTCATCTAAAATGTACAACTCCGGTTGGACTTGATTGATATAGAATGATCAATAAGTCTTGAAGGAGTTGATTAATTTTAAATAATTATACTCCATGGTTCATATCGATGCACTGAATCTACATCTGGAACCAGGAGTAAGGTCCTAACATCTCACGCCCGTCTACGTGGCTAAGTACACAAACACATTAGTCCTATGTGTTGTGAGATGTGTTGGCTCCTTAAATCTATAGGTATATGATTTCTAAGGTAAGACTTAGGCTAATTTCATAAAAAGAAGCAAAAATAGAGTAAATAGAGTACATATATAGAAAAATTTAAATCCTACTCTATTACGCATATACCTAACTTTCGTCTTAATAAACTAAATTCGGCTTCGGGTAGTGGTTTGGTGAAGATGTCCGCTAGGTTTGATTTGGACTCAACATACTCTAGTTGTATAGTTCCATTAGTTACATGTTCCCTAATGAAGTGGTGTTTAACTTCTATATGTTTTGTCCTAGAATGACATATTGGATTTTTAGTTAAGTTAATTGAACTGATGTTATCTATGTAGGTTTTAATGTTGTTAAAGATTAAGCTAAAGTCTTGGAGAGTGTGCTTCATCCACAGGAGCTGAGAGACACACTCACCCATCGCAACGTATTCGGCTTCGGTGGTAGATAAGGCAACGCAATGCTTCTTCCTACTGCACCAACTCACTAGACTCGAGCCGAGGATTTGACAACAACCACTCGTGCTCTTTCTATCGAGTTTACTACCGCATAGTGAGTCGAGTAGCCGATTAGATTAAACTCGGTAGATCTAGGGTACCAAATACCTCGTTTAGTGTGCCCTTTAGATATCTAAGGATATGCTTGACTAGGGTTAGGTGAGACTCCTTGGCACAGGTTTGTAACCTTGCGCACATACTTACCGCGAATAAAATGTCGGGTCGGCTCGCGGTTAAGTATAGGAGACTTCCTATTGCGCTCCTATAGTATTTTAGGTCAACGGGTTTTCCTTCTACATCTTCGTTTATATTAACATTAGTTGCTATAGGTGTATTAATTATTTTAGCATCTTGCATTCCAAATCGATTTATTAAGTCCTTAGTATATTTTTGTTGATGTAAATATATTCCATCTTTAGTTTGTTTAATTTGTAAACCTAAGAAGAAACTTAACTCTTCTACTAAATTCATTTCAAATTCACTTTCCATAAGTGAGATGAATTCGTTTAGCAGGATCGAGTTGGTAGTTCCAAAAATTATATCATCTACATAGATTTGGGCTATAAAGATTTCTTTTCCTACGGTTTTTACGAATAAGGTTGGGTCGACTAAACCTTGGTTGAATCCTTTGGATTTAAGATAGATCGAAAGCCTTTCGTACCAAGCTCTTGGGGCTTGTTTGAGTCCATATAGGGCTTTCTTAAGTCTAAGGACATGGTCAGGTTTATCTAGATTTTCGAATCCGGGAGGTTGGTAGCGTAAACTTCTTCCTTAATGTATCCATTCAAAAATGCTGACTTGACATCCATTTGAAACAATTTAAAACCTCGATGTGCAGCATATGCTAACAACATTCGGATGGACTCTAGTCTTGCTACGGGGGCGTAGGTCTCATCGTAATCTAAACCTTCGACTTGACTAAACCCTTTTGCGACTAACCTAGCTTTATTTCTAACTACTTCACCTTTATCATCAAGTTTATTTCGAAATACCCACCTTGTTCCAATAATTGATTTTTCTTTAGGTGGTGGTACTAATTCCCAGACTTCATTTCTAGTGAATTGAGCTAGCTCTTCTTGCATAGCAATAATCCAGTCGGGATCAAGAAGTGCTTGTTCAATAGTTTTGGGTTCGATTTTGGAAATTAACGAGATTTGACTAATGTTTCGGTATGAAGCTCTAGTTCGAACCCTAAATTTGGATCACCTATAACTTGATTGATAGGATGACTTGGGTTAGGGTCATCTATCACTTGGTCGATAGGATGACTTGGGTTAGGGCGAGATTCAAGTTTAAGATCAGTCGGGTTTGCTATAAGTTGATTTGCTAGTTGGTTTTGTTAAGGATTGAGCAGGTTCGTGTCCTTCGTCGAAAACTATATTAATGGTTTCTTCGACTCTAGAGTGTCGTGATTGTATACCCTATAAGCTCTCTTGGTGGTTGAGTATCCTAGAAAGGTTCCGAGAGGTTTTGGATTTGAATTTCCTAGGTAATCCTTAGTGTTTAAGATATGTACCTTGCATCCAAATACCCTAAAGTATTTGATGTTCGGTATTTTATCGTGATAAATCTCGTCAGGACTTTTGGTGCCTCTTTACCATAAGGATCCTATTTTGGACATAGCAAGTCGCACTAACGCCTCCTCGCCCAAAATCTATCGGGTAGGTTATACTCGCTTAACATTGTCCTAGCGGCTTCTTGTAGGGTTCTATTTTTCCGTTCGACTAACCCATTTTGTTGTGGGGTTCTAGGACATGAAAACTCATGGTGGTATCCGCTTTAGGTTACAAATCTGTAAACCTGTGGTTTCGAATTCACCACCATGATCGCTTCTAAGTCTTTTAATCTTAAGGTTCTTTTGATTTTG
Source organism: Wurfbainia villosa (assembly GCA_025175895.1). Taxonomy (NCBI): domain Eukaryota; kingdom Viridiplantae; phylum Streptophyta; class Magnoliopsida; order Zingiberales; family Zingiberaceae; genus Wurfbainia; species Wurfbainia villosa. Next base: position 44,080,970 of record CM046006.1, read on the forward strand.
ATTAACCTACAAAGATTGATTAGTTGGTCTAGGTATCATTTTTATGTTTGATAAACCTAACCCAAGTAAATCTAGAATAGTCGTCAATTATGACTAAGCAAAATTGACTACCATTGAGTGACTTAGCTCCATGTGAATCAAATAGATCCATGTGTAGGAGCTCAAGAACACTTTTGGTTCGTTCTTGATTAGTTAATTGATGTTGTGTCCTAGATTGTTTACCTTGTTGACAAGCATTACATATTTTATTATCCAAGTTGTTTAGTTTAGGCAAACCTATAACTAAGCCACTCTGACTCATCTTGTGGGCCGAGTCTTGGGTGCGAGTGTCCGAGTGTTCGGTGCAATAACCAAGATTCCTCTTGCTGTGTCATAAGACACTTGGTTGAGGAGTTGGGTAAATTTATTGTGTAGATGTTGCTATTCCTAGTTCCTTTAAGTATTATTTTAGATGTTGCATTTATCTTGATTACGCATTCATTTTCTAGAAATATGACCTTATAATTGTTATCACACAATTGGCTTACACTAAGTAAATTATATTGAAAGTTTTCTACTAATAAGACATTTTGAATTGTAAAGTTAGAGTTGAGCTCAATATCACCGATCCGATGATTTTGAGCTTGCCGTATTCAAGGCTACCGATCCTTGTCGTTTGAATCGTAACTTCGAAAATTTGAGTTGATCCCCGGTCATGTGTCGGGAGCAACCACTGTCCAACATCCATTGATCCTACATATAAGGTAGTTGGATCGGATATTGGAATTACTAAAGGGTTGTTTGTAAGTTTTTAAACCTAAATCATCTCACCAATATCTACATGATCAAAACATGTTATTTCTATGTGTTATTGTGAGATGACTTTCAATTTTACTTGATTAATTTTAATGAATTTAAATTAACCAACATTAGGTTAGATTCGGATTTAGTCTAAGCTCATCAAGTAATCTTTTCAATAGATTAGCTTCCAGGTCGTGGCGAGGCACAGAGGCCTTCTTTGATCGGAACAACGACCACTTCCTTAGACAAAGCTAATTTCAAGAAATTGATAACTCGACTTACTTGAGACTACATCTTGGTCTAACTAGTTATTTTTGAAAAGAGGCTCCCCGAGGCTCAATCTTTTAAATAGGATTTTAGTTGATTATGAGTCCTATCTAACCATTCTAAAAATAAAGGAAAAACTAAGCATGCAATTTCTAAGACTTAACAAAAATACATTTTGTATTGGCTCCCCCTGGACCATTGAATCGAGTGGGTCTATTCACATAGTGAATTTGGTCCTTGGGAACCCAATACATGTTAGATCCTAAAGTTGAAATCAAAGTGATCTTAGGGACCCATGCTTGGACATTTTTCTTATGTTGGTTTACTATAGACATATATGACTTATTGGTTGTATTTGAGTTAAACCCGAGTCCGGCCTTGTTGTACACGGCCCTTTGTGATCCAAGTAAGAGGTCAAGTCCCTTGGATCCCAAAGTGAACCTTTCCAACGTGTTCCTAAGGTCTTCGACTTGTGTTTTCAAAAGCGAGTTCTCAACTTCAAGCTTTTCAACTTGAGTTGAGTCCTCCTCTTGAATACAAGTAGTCGAAGAGGTTAGGGAGACCTCATGTTTGAGGAGGTTAACCTCCTCAATTAGGGTCTCGACCTTGGACTCGGACTTAGCTAGTTTCTTATTTAAAAATTTAATTGCACCATACAAAGTATTAAGTAACGACCGACTTACCCTTAATGATTCTTTTGAACCGGATACGGATCCGTGGCTTGTCTTGAATGGAAGCTCATCATCGGATTCGGACTCGGACTCTTCTTCGGTTTCGGAGTCGTGCTCGGTCGGCTTGGCCATTAGAGCTTGGATATCGTCTTCTTCCTCCGACAACTCCTCCCAAGTAGCGTTTAGCGCTTTCTTGGTCTTTGATGCGTTATTCTTTAGCTTTGGGCACTCGGACTTGATGTGACCGAACCTGTTGCACTCATAGCATCTAAAATTAGAAGTATTTGAATTAGGTTTAGGCTTACCTTGAGTTGTTGGTCGTTTTCGTCTCTTGATCATCTTACGAACAAGATTTAATAGTTCGGATTCTATTTCGAGTCTACTCCGATTCGACTTCTTCTTCCTTCGGGGTGGCTTGCTTGCGGGCTTCTTCTTCTTGGAACCCGCAACTAACGCAATACTCTTCTCGGCTGGACCACGTTAGTTTGCTCATGTAATTCAAGTTCAAAACAATTCGTCTAACCTAATTTTAGAAAGGTCCTTGGAGACCTTGTAGGCATCGACCATGGATGCCCACAAGGTGGTCCTAGGAAACGAGTTAAGAGAATACCTGATAAGGTCGCGATTCTCGACCTTTTGTCCAATGGCATGGAGTTGGTTGACGATGTCTTGGATACGAGCATGTAGTTGAGTTGCGGTCTCGTTTTCCTGAATTTTCAAGTTATACAATTTATTTAAAAGTAAATCTCTTTTACATACCTTCGTGTCGTCGGTGCCTTCGTGTAGTTCCACTAGCTTGGTCCATAAGTCCTTTGCACTAATGAAGGGGCCGACGCGGTTGAGCTCTTCCTTGGACAACCCACATTGCAAGATTTGAGTTGCCTTGGCATCGGCTTCTACTTGTTTTTTCATGGAATTTGACCATTGATCGTAACCCAAAGATTCACCATCTTCATTAATAGGAAGTGTGAAACCGGTTTGGATTACGATCCACATCTCGATTTGGGTTTTAAGAAAGCATTCCATCCGACCCTTCCAATAACGAAAGTCATTACCTGTAAAAGCGGCGTCAAGTGATGCTAAACCCTTCGAGATGGGCCATTTAAAAACAAGAAGAAGAACGAAAAGAATCTTGCAAAACACACACGAAAAGAATATTCCAAGACTTTCGTCTTGGATTAGTAGTGCAGGAAGTAAAAAAAAAATATATATAAAATGTAACTTGCAAAAAGAAATAAACAATCAAATGCGAATGTCGTTGAAGTTCCGGAGGACAACCTTACTCGGGATCTAACCCGAAGGACAACCTTATCCGGATCCTAAAGCCTCTAATGCAATTCTATATGTAGGAGAAGATAAGCAAGTGAAATAATTATCACAGAAATAAATAAATAAAAAATCTGTGAAAAAAAGAAAAACAAAGCTAGATTGGTGGTTTCACCGAATCTTAGCGCCCCCGGCTCTGATACCAATTGTTGGATCGAAAGTGTCGCTAGAGGGGGGGGTGAATAGCGATACGGTGTCGTTAAAAAAAACTTTTGCAATAAGTAAAAAGCAAGTAGAGAGTGCACAGCGGAAATATAAAGTAGACAAGATATTTTTACGTGGTTCACAATCTTTCGATTGCTAATCCACGGCCCTAGTGATCCTTGATCACGTACGGAGGGCAATTCACTAAAACCACTCCTCCTCGTTGGAAGTAGGAGCAACGATCACAAAAAGAAATCAAGGCAAAGGGACACTCCCCCTTTCCTTGTTACGATTAAAGCACAAAGACAATTTAAAGAAGTAGAACTTAAATAAATATACCGACAACTCTTATAAGTAGAAGATGTAGCTTTCGTTGTCGGCGACACTTCGTCGTAGCAAATGTGAGTAGTAGTAGCGGCGTTACGACGGCGTGTTGAGAGCTCTTGATTTCTTATCTTTTTTGCTTGGCGTGAACATGTCTATTTATGGATATTGATCTATGAATTTAGACATAGGTAGTGTCCAAGGTGAGGTTCTTATCCCCCAAGTCTTGCTCATCCACATCCTTTGCGCCAACTCAAGGATGAGGTGCTTCATCCAACCACCTTGTGCCACAACTCAAGGATGAGGTGCTCATCCAACCACCTTGTGCCACCTCAAGGAGGCCTTCACGCCAACTTGTTGGAGCCATCCAACTTGTGCCACATCATGGGAGCCAACCATCTTGTGCCAACTCTCCTCATTTTGGGCGTCCAAGCTTGATGGTGGTTTGCCAACCATCTTGTGCCAACTCACCTCATGGTGGGCGTCCATCTGGATGATGGTTTGGATGTCCACCTTGCTGCCACATCCCCTCAGTGTGGGGGTCCAAGCTTGGTGCTGGTTTGGCTGTCCACCTTGATGCCACATCACCTAATTTTGGGTGTCCAAGCTTGGTGATGGTTTGGATGTCCACCTTGATGCCACATCACCCTTTGTACCAAAACACGAGTCAAGTCCAAATTCACCCCCTTGAAATTCGAGCTCTTCTCGAGGCTGGAACTAGACCAAAGCTGATCGTAGTAGACATCGTCAAAGGGTTTTGGATGCAGCATGTTAGCTTAAAATATAAAGTACGATGGTTCTAACCAACGATCTCGACCTAGACCTTCCATTGGAGGTATTGGGTCGGATCTACGCTTAACGTCCTTGCTTCGCTTTCACACGAGCTTACCTTGTAGCCTCGCTTCCGGTCTTCACCCGAGTACCTCGGCTTCCTCCGAAATCCCTCTGGCGTTGCCCGACCACCTCGGTTCCCACCGGGTGTCGCAGACCTTCCGCTCAACTTTAGCATTTCTGCACACTTAATTGAGCTCGTACGATAACAAATATACCCTTAACTATTGAGCCTTTTGCCATAATCAAAATACCGGTTCGACTTTGGTGCCCACTGCACCAACAATCTCCCCCTTTTTGATTCATGGCAAACCGACACAAAAGTTAAGGAAAAATTAAGCTAGCATAATGATTAAGCATGAATGAGCTAGCATAAAGATTAAATATGAATGAGCTAGCATAATGATTAAATATGAATGAGCTAGCATAATGATTAAATATGAATGAGAAATATTATTGTTTCAAGTTCTCCCCTTTGAGGTAACCTCCCCCTTGACCGAAGGTGAGTTCTTGAAAAATAATTTTTACTCCCCCTTAATAGTTGCTTAAGTAATCGGAATTACTTAATATAAAAGGTAATAATTTTGTTTACTTTCTTCCCCTTTAATTTTGGTTAATTTTGGTTACTTTTGTGACTTTCTCCCCCTTTTGCCTTAACTCAAAAAGTTTGTAAATATATTTTAGGGTTTGTAAGTCCAAGCAAGTTCCCTATATATATATATATATATATATATATATATATATATATATATATATATATATATATTTTTAAAAAATAATAATAAGCTTGAAAATTTGTTCATCTATAATGTACAACTCCGTTTGGAGTTGATTGTTATAGAATGATCTATAAGTCTTGAAGGAGTTGATTTATTTTAAATAATTATACTCCCTGGTTCATATCGATGCACCAATCTACATCCGAACCAGAGTAAGGTCCTAACATCTCACGCCGTCTGGCTAAGTACACAAACACATTAGTCCTATGTGTTGTGAGATGTGTTGGCTCCTTAAATCTATAGGTATATGATTTCTAAGGTAAGACTTAGGCTAATTTCATAAAAAGAAGCAAAAATAGAGTAAATAGAGTACATATATAGAAAAATTTAAATCCTACTCTATTACGCATATACCTAACTTTCGTCTTAATAAACTAAATTCGGCTTCGGGTAGTGGTTTGGTGAAGATGTCCGCTAGGTTTGATTTGGACTCAACATACTCTAGTTGTATAGTTCCATTAGTTACATGTTCCCTAATGAAGTGGTGTTTAACTTCTATATGTTTTGTCCTAGAATGACATATTGGATTTTTAGTTAAGTTAATTGAACTGATGTTATCTATGTAGGTTTTAATGTTGTTAAAGATTAAGCTAAAGTCTTGGAGAGTGTGCTTCATCCACAGAGGCGAGAGACACACTCACCCATCGCAACGTATTCGGCCGGTGGTAGATAAGGCAGCGCAATGTCGCTTCCCTCTGCACTAACTCTAGACTCGGATTTGACAACAACCACTCGTGCTCTTTCTATCGAGTTTACTCTGGCATAGTCGGTCGGAGTAGCCGATTAGATTAAACTCGGTAGATCTAGGGTACCAAATACCTACGTTTAGCGTGCCCTTTAGATATCTAAGGATACGCTTGACTAGGGTTAGGTGAGACTCCTTGGCACAGGTTTGTAACCTTGCGCACATACTTACCGAATAAAATGTCGAATTGGCTCGCGGTTAAGTATAGGAGACTTCTATTAGCTCTATAGTATTTTAGGTCAGCGGGTTTTCCTTCTACATCTTCGTTTATATTAACATTAGTTGCTATAGGTGTATTAATTATTTTAGCATCTTGCATTCCAAATCGATTTATTAAGTCCTTAGTATATTTTTGTTGATGTAAATATATTCCATCTTTAGTTTGTTTAATTTGTAAACCTAAGAAGAAACTTAACTCTTCTACTAAATTCATTTCAAATTCACTTTCCATAAGTGAGATGAATTCGTTTAGCAGGATCGAGTTGGTAGTTCCAAAAATTATATCATCTACATAGATTTGGGCTATAAAGATTTCTTTTCCTACGAATAAGGTTGGGTCGACTAAACCTTGGTTGAATCCTTTGGACTTAAGATAGATCGAAAGCCTTTCGTACCAAGCTCTTGGGGCTTGTTTGAGTCCATATAGGGCTTTCTTAAGTCTAAGGACATGGTCAAGTTTATCTAGATTTTCGAATCCGGGAGGTTGACTGACGTAAACTTCTTCCTTAATGTATCCATTCAAAAATGCTGACTTGACATCCATTTGAAACAATTTAAAACCTCGATGTGCAGCATATGCTAACAACATTCGGATGGACTCTAGTCTGGCTACGGGGGCGTAGGTCTCATCGTAATCTAAACCTTCGACTTGACTAAACCCTTTTGCGACTAACCTAGCTTTATTTCTAACTACTTCACCTTTATCATCAAGTTTATTTCGAAATACCCACCTTGTTCCAATAATTGATTTTTCTTTAGGTGGTGGTACTAATTCACTTCATTTCTAGTGAATTGAGCTAGCTCTTCTTGCATAGCAATAATCCAGTCGGGATCAAGAAGTGCTTGTTCAATAGTTTTGGGTTCGATTTTGGAAATTAACGAGATTTGACTAAGGTTTCGATATGAAGCTCTAGTTCGAACCCCTATATTTGGATCACCTATAACTTGATTGATAGGATGACTTGGGTTAGAGTCATCTATCACTTGGTCGATAGGATGACTTGGGTTAGGACGAGATTCAAGTTCAAGATCAGAGTCGGGTTCGCTATAAGTTGATTTGCTAGTTGGTTTTGTTAAGGATTGAACGGGTTCGTGTCCTTCGTCGAAAACTATATTAATGGTTTCTTCGACTCTAAGAGTGTCGTGATTGTATACCTATAAGCTCTCGGTGGTTGAGTATCCTAGAAAGGTTCCAGAGAGGTTTTGGATTTGAATTTCCTAGGTAATCCTTAGTGTTTAAGATATGTACCTTGCATCCAAATACCTAAAGTATTTGATGTTCGGTATTTTATCGTGATAAATCTCGCACGAGGACTTTTGGTGCCTCTTTACCATAAGGATCCTATTTTGGACATAGCAAGTCGCATTTAACGGCCTCTCGCCCAAAATCTATCGGTAGGTTATACTCGTTTAACATTGTCCTAGCGGCTTCTTGTAGGGTTCTATTTTTCCGCTCGACTAACCCATTTTGTTGTGGGGTTCTAGGACATGAAAACTCATGGTGGTATCCGCTTAGGTTACGTAAATCAGTAAACCTGTGGTTTCAAATTCACCACCATGATCGCTTCTAAGTCTTTTAATCTTAAGGTTCTTTTGATTTTCGATTAACCTACAAAGATTGATTAGTTGGTCTAGGTATCATTTTTATGTTTGATAAACCTAACCCAAGTAAATCTAGAATAGTCGCCAATTATGACTAAGCAAAATTGACTACCATTGAGTGACTTAGCTCCATGTGAATCAAATAGATCCATGTGTAGGAGCTCAAGAACACTTTTGGTCTGCTCTTGATTAGTTAATTGATGTTGTGTCCTAGATTGTTTACCTTGTTGACAAGCATTACATATTTTATTATCCAAGTTGTTTAGTTTAGGCAAACCTATAACTAAGCCACTCTGACTCATCTTGTGGACGAGTCTTGGGTGCGAGTGTCCGAGTCTTCGGTGCCATAACCAAGATTCCTCTTGCTGTGTCATAAGACACTTGGTTGAGGAGTTGGGTAAATTTATTGTGTAGATGTTGCTATTCCTAGTTCCTTTAAGTATTATTTTAGATGTTGCATTTATCTTGATTACGCATTCATTTTCTAGAAATATGACCTTATAATTGTTATCACACAATTGGCTTACACTAAGTAAATTATATTGAAAGTTTTCTACTAATAAGACATTTTGAATTGTAAAGTTAGAGTTGAGCTCAATATCACCTGATCCGATGATTTTGAGCTTGCCGTTATTTCCGAAGGCTACCGATCCTTGTCGTTTGAATCGTAACTTCGAAAATTTGAGTTGATCCCCGGTCATGTGTCGGGAGCAACCACTGTCCAACATCCATTGATCCTACATATAAGGTAGTTGGATCGGATATTGGAATTACTAAAGGGTTGTTTGTAAGTTTTTAAACCTAAATCATCTCACCAATATCTACATGATCAAAACATGTTATTCCTATGTGTTATTGTGAGATGACTTTCAATTTTACTTTATTAATTTTAATGAATTTAAATTAACCAACATTAGGTTAGATTCGGATTTAGTCTAAGCTCATCAAGTAATCTTTTCAAGAGATTAGCTTCCAGGTCGTGGCGAGGCACAGAGGCCTTCTTTGATCGGAACAACGACCACTTCCTTAGACAAAGCTAATTTCAAGAAATTGATAACTCGACTTACTTGAGACTACATCTTGGTCTAACTAGTTATTTTTGAAAAGAGGCTCCCCGAGGCTCAATCTTTTCGTAGGATTTTAGTTGATTATGAGTCCTATCTAACCATTCTAAAAATAAAGGAAAAACTAAGCATGCAATTTCTAAGACTTAACAAAAATACATTTTGTATTGGCTCCCCCTAGACCATTGAATCGAGTGGGTCTATTCACATAGTGAATTTGGTCCTTGGGAACCCAATACATGTTAGATCCTAAAGTTGAAATCAAAGTGATCTTAGGGACCCATGCTTGGACATTTTTCTTATGTTGGTTTACTATAGACATATATGACTTATTGGTTGTATTTGAGTTAAACCCGAGTCCGGCCTTGTTGTACACGGCCCTTTGTGATCCAAGTAAGAGGTCAAGTCCCTTGGATCCCAAAGTGAACCTTTCCAACGTGTTCCTAAGGTCTTCGACTTGTGTTTTCAAAAGCGAGTTCTCAACTTCAAGCTTTTCAACTTGAGTTGAGTCCTCCTCTTGAATACAAGTAGTCGAAGAGGTTAGGGAGACCTCATGTTTGAGGAGGTTAACCTCCTCAATTAGGGTCTCGACCTTGGACTCGGACTTAGCTAGTTTCTTATTTAAAAATTTAATTGCACCATACAAAGTATTAAGTAACGACCGACTTACCCTTAATGATTCTTTTGAACCGGATACGGATCCGTGGCTTTGTCTTGAATGGAAGCTCATCATCGGATTCGACTCGGACTCTTCTTCGGTTTCGAGTCGTCTCGGTCGGCTTGGCCATTAGAGCTTGATATCGCCTTCTTCCTCCGACAACTCCTCCCAAGTAGCGTTAGCGCTTTCTTGGTCTTTGATGCGTTATTCTTTAGCTTTGGGCACTCGGACTTGATGTGACCGAACTCGCTTGCACTCATAGCATCTAAAATTAGAAGTATTTGAATTAGGTTTAGGCTTACCTTGAGTTGTTGGTCGCTTGCCTCTTGATCATCTTCCTAACTAGATTGACTAGTTCGGATTCTATTTCGGAGTCTACTTCCGATTCGGACTCGCCTTCTTCCTTCGGGGTCTTGCGCTTCTTCTTCTTGGAACTCGCAACTAACGCAATACTCTTCTCGGCACCGACCACGTTAGTTTGCTCATGTAATTCAAGTTCAAAACAATTGCCTAACCTAATTTTAGAAAGGTCCTTGGAGACCTTGTAGGCATCGACCATGGATGCCCACAAGGTGGTCCTAGGAAACGAGTTAAGAGAATACCTGATAAGGTCGCGATTCTCGACCTTTTGTCCAATGGCATGGAGTTGGTTGACGATGTCTTGGATACGAGCATGTAGTTGAGTTGCGGTCTCGTTTTCCTGCATTTTCAAGTTATACAATTTATTTAAAAGTAAATCTCTTTACATACCTTCGTGTCGTCGGTGCCTTCGTAGTTCCACTAGCTTGGTCCATAAGTCCTGACTAATGAAGGGGCCGACGCGGTTGAGCTCTTCCTTGGACAACCCACATTGCAAGATTTGAGTTGCCTTGGCATCGGCTTCTACTTGTTTTTTCATGGAATTTGACCATTGATCGTAACCCAAAGATTCACCATCTTCATTAATAGGAAGTGTGAAACCGGTTTGGATTACGATCCACATCTCGATTTGGGTTTTAAGAAAGCATTCCATCCGACCCTTCCAATAACGAAAGTCATTACCGTTGTAAAACTGGGGTCGGGCGGTGCTAAACCCTTCGAGATGGGCCATTTAAAAACAAGAAGAAGAACGATTTAAAAGAATCTTGCAAAACACACACGAAAGAATATTCCAAGACTTTCGCCTTGGATTAGTAGTGCAGAAGTAAAGAAAAATATATATAAAATGTAACTTGCAAAAAGAAATAAACAATCAAATGCGAATGTCGCTGAAGTTCCGAGGACAACCTTACTCGGATCTAACCCAAGGACAACCTTATCCGGATCCTAAAGCCTCTAATGCAATTCTATATGTAGGAGAAGATAAGCAAGTGAAATAATTATACGAAAAACAGAAATAAATAAATAAAAATCTGTGAAAAAAGAAAACAAAGCTAGATTGGTGGTTTCACCGAATCTTAGCGCCTGATACTCGATATAATTGTTGGATCGAAAGTGTCGCTAGAGGGGGTGAATAGCGATACTGTCGTTAAAAAAACTTTTGCAATAAGTAAAAAGCAAGTAGAGAGTGCACAATGGAAATATAAAGTAGACAAGATATTTTTACGTGGTTCACAATCTTCGATAATCCACGGCCCTAGTGATCCTTGATCACGCACGAGGGCAATTCACTAAAACCACTCCTCCTCGCTGGAAGTAGGAGCAACGATCACAAAAGAAATCAAGGCAAAGGACACTCCCTTCCTTGTTACGATTAAAGCACAAAGACAATTTAAAGAAGTAGAACTTAAATAAATATACCGACAACTCTTATAAGTAGAAGATGTAGCTTTCGTTGTCTGCACTTCGTCAGAGCAAATGTGAGTAGTAGTAGCGTAGCATTTACCGTGTTGAGAGCTCTTGATTTCTTTTCTTTTGCTTGGCGTGAACATGTCTATTTATGGATATTGATCTATGAATTTAGACATAGGTAGTGTCCAAGGTGAGGTTCTTATCCCCAAGTCTTGCTCATCCACATCCTTTGCGCCAACTCAAGGATGAGGTGCTTCATCCAACCACCTTGTGCCACAACTCAAGGATGAGGTGCTCATCCAACCACCTTGTGCCACCTCAAGGAGGCCTTCACGCCAACTTGTTGGAGCCATCCAACTTGTGCCACATCATGGAGCCAACCATCTTGTGCCAACGGGCGCCAAGCTTGATGGTGGTTTGCCAACCATCTTGTGCCAACTCACCTCATTTTGGGCGCCCAACTTGATGATGGTTTGATGTCCACCTTGATGCCACATCACCTAATTTTGGGGTCCAAGCTTGGTGATGGTTTGATGTCCACCTTGATGCAAGCTTGGTGATGGTTTCGATGTCCACCTTGATGCCACATCACCCTTTGTACCAAAAACACGAGTCAAGTCCAAATTCACCCCCTTGAAATTCGAGCTCTTCTCGAGGTCGAACTAGACCAGTGATCAGAGTAGACGATCGTCAAAGGGTTTTGACCGCAGCAAGTTAGCTTAAAATATAAAGTACGATGGTTCTAACTAACTCGATCTCGACCTAGACCTTCCATTGAGGTATTGGCCTGGATCTACGCTTAACGCTTCGCTTTCACACGAGCTTACCTTGTAGCCTCGCTTCCGGTCTTCACCCGAGTACCTCGGCTTCCTCCGAAGTCCCTCTGGCGTTGCCCGACCACCTCGGTTCCCACCGGGTGTCGCAGACCTTCCGCTCAACTTTAGCATTTCTGCACACTTAATTGAGCTCGTAAGATAACAAATATACTCTTAACTATTGAGCCTTTTGCCATAATCAAAATACCGGTTCGACTTTGGTGCCCACTGCACCAACACTCACCACCACGATCAGATCGTAGTGTCATCCATATCTTGAATAATTGTCTATAAAAGAGACGAAATATTCAATGAGCTAGCATAAAGATTAAATATGAATGAGCTAGCATAAAGATTAAATATGAATGAGCTAGCATAATGATTAAGCATGAATGAGAAATATTATTGTTTCAAGTTCCCCTTGACCGAAGGTGAGTTCTTGAAAAATAATTTTTACTCCCCCTTAATAGTTGCTTAAGTAATCGGAATTACTTAATATAAAAGGTAATAATTTTGTTTACTTTCTTCCCCTTTAATTTTGGTTAATTTTGGTTACTTTTGTGACTTTCTCCCCCTTTTGCCTTAACTCAAAAAGTTTGTAAATATATTTTAGGGTTTGTAAGTCCAAGCAAGTTCCCAATATATATATATATATATATATATATATATATATATATATATTTTTTTTTAAAATAATAATAAGCTTGAAAATATGTTCATCTAAAATGTACAACTCGGTTGGACTTGATTGATATAGAATGATCAATAAGTCTTGAAGGAGTTGATTAATTTAAATAATTATACTCCATGGTTCATATCGATGCTTTGAATCTACATCTGGAACCAGAGTAAGGTCCTAACATCTCACGCCCGTCATTGGCTAAGTACACAAACACATTAGTCCTATGTGTTGTGAGATGTGTTGGCTCCTTAAATCTATAGGTATATGATTTCTAAGGTAAGACTTAGGCTAATTTCATAAAAGAAGCAAAAGTAGAGTACATATATAGAAAAATTTAAATCCTACTCTATTACATATACCTAACTTTTCTTAATAAACTAAATTCCGGGTAGTGGTTTGGTGAAGATGTCCGCTAGGTTTGATTTGGACTCAACATACTCTAGTTGTATAGTTCCATTAGTTATATGTTCCCTAATGAAGTGGTGTTTAACTTCTATATGTTTTGTCCTAGAATGACATATTGGATTTTTAGTTAAGTTAATTGAACTAATGTTATCTATGTAGGTTTTAATGTTGTTAAAGATTAAGCTAAAGTCTTGGAGAGTGTGCTTCATCCCACGGGAGTGAGAGACACACTCACCCATCGCATAGCGTATTCGGCGGTGGTAGATAAGGCAAGCGCAATCTTTGCTTCCTCTGCACTAACTTACTAGACTCAGTAGGATTTGACAACAACCACTCGTGCTCTTTCTATCGAGTTTACTACCGCATAGTCGAGTCGGAGTAGCGATTAGATTAAACTCGGTAGATCTAGGGTACCAAATACCTCGTTTAGCGTGCCCTTTAGATATCTAAGGATACGCTTGACTAGGGTTAGGTGAGACTCCTTAGCGAGGTTTGTAACCTTGCGCACATACTTACATGAATAAAATGTCGAATTAGGCTCGCGGTTAAGTATAGGAGACTTCCTATTAGCGCTCTATAGTATTTTAGGTCAGCGGTTTTCCTTCTACATCTTCGTTTATATTAACATTAGTTGCTATAGGTGTATTAATTATTTTAGCATCTTGCATTCCAAATCGATTTATTAAGTCCTTAGTATATTTTTGTTGATGTAAATATATTCCATCTTTAGTTTGTTTAATTTGTAAACCTAAGAAGAAACTTAACTCTCCACTAAATTCATTTCAAATTCACTTTCCATAAGTGAGATGAATTAGCGAGGATCGAGTTGGTAGTTCCAAAAATTATATCATCTACATAGATTTGGGCTATAAAGATTTCTTTTCCTACGGTTTTAACGAATAAGGTTGGGTCGACTAAACCTTGGTTGAATCCTTTGGACTTAAGATAGATCGAAAGCCTTTCGTACCAAGCTCTTGGGGCTTGTTTGAGTCCATATAGGGCTTTCTTAAGTCTAAGGACATGGTCAGTTTATCTAGATTTTGAATCAGGAGGTTGGTAGCGTAAACTTCTTCCTTAATGTATCCATTCAAAAATGCTGACTTGACATCCATTTGAAACAATTTAAAACCTCGATGTGCGGCATATGCTAACAACATTCGGATGGACTCTAGTCTTGCTACGGGCGTAGGTCTCATCGTAATCTAAACCTTCGACTTGACTAAACCCTTTTTGCGACTAACCTAGCTTTATTTCTAACTACTTCACCTTTATCATCAAGTTTATTTGAAATACCCACCTTGTTCCAATAATTGATTTTTCTTTAGGTGGTGGTACTAATTCCCGGACTTCATTTCTAGTGAATTGAGCTAGCTCTTCTTGCATAGCAATAATCGGTCGGGATCAAGAAGTGCTTGTTCAATAGTTTTGGGTTCGATTTTGGAAATTACGAGATTTGACTAATGTTTCGATATGAAGCTCTAGTTCGAACCCTAAATTTGGATCACCTATAACTTGATTGATAGGATGACTTGGGTTAGGGTCATCTATCACTTGGTCGATAGGATGACTTAGGTTAGGGACGAGATTCAAGTTAAGATCAGTCGGGTTTGCTATAAGTTGATTTGCTAGTTGGTTTTGTTAAGGATTGAGCGGGTTCGTGTCCTTCGTCGAAAACTATATTAATGGTTTCTTCGACTCTAAGAGTGTCGTGATTGTATACCCTATAAGCTCTCTTGGTGGTTGAGTATCCTAGAAAGGTTCGATGGGGTTTTGGATTTAATTTCCCTAGGTAATCCTTAGTGTTTAAGATATGTACCTTGCATCCAAATACCTAAAGTACTTGATGTTGGTATTTTATCGTGATAAATCTCGTCTGAGGTCTTTTGGTGCCTCTTTACCATAAGGATCCTATTTTGGACATAGCAAGCCGTACTAACGGCCTCGCCCAAAATCTATCGGGTAGGTTATACTCGTTTAACATTGTCCTAAGCGGCTTCTTGTAGGGTTCTATTTTTTCCGTTCGACTAACCCATTTTGTTGTGGGGTTCTAGGACATGAAAACTCATGGTGGTATCCGTTTAGGTTCTGACAATCTGTAAACACATGGTTTTAATTCACCACCATGATCTTCTAAGTCTTTTAATCTTAAGGTTCTTTTGATTTTGATTAACCTACAAAGATTGATTAGTTGGTCTAGGGTATCATTTTTATGTTTGATAAACCTAACCCAAGTAAATCTAGAATAGTCGTCAATTATGACTAAGCAAAATTGACTACCATTGAGTGACTTAGCTCCATGTGAATCAAATAGATCCATGTGTAGGAGCTCAAGAACACTTTTAGTTCGTTCTTGATTAGTTAATTGATGTTGTGTCCTAGATTGTTTACCTTGTTGACAAGCATTACATATTTTATTATCCAAGTTGTTTAGTTTAGGCAAACCTATAACCAAGCCACTCGACTCATCTTGTGGGCCGAGTCTTGGAGTGCAGTGTCAGAGTCTTGATTGCCATAACCAAGATTCCTCTTCTTTGTCATAAGACACTTGGTTGAGGAGTTGGGTAAATTTATTGTGTAGATGTTGCTACTCCTAGTTCCTTTAAGTATTATTTTAGATGTTGCATTTATTTTGATTCGCATTCATTTTCTAGAAATATGACCTTATAATTGTTATCACACAATTGGCTTACACTAAGTAAATTATATTGAAAGTTTTCTACTAATAAGACATTTTGAATTGTAAAGTTAGAGTTGAGCTCAATATCACGATCAGATGATTTTGAGCTTGCCGTTATTCGAAGGCTACCGATCCTTGTCGTTTGAATCGTAACCGAAAATTTGAGTTGATCCCGGTCATGTATGGGAGCAACCAGCTGTCCAACATCCATTGATCCTACATATAAGGTAGTTGGATCGGATATTGGAATTACTAAAGGTTGTTTGTAAGTTTTAAAGCCTAAATCATCTCACGATACTCTACATGATCAAAACATGTTATTCCTATGTGTTATTGTGAGATGACTTTCAATTTTACTTGATTAATTTTAATGAATTTAAATTAACCAACATTAGGTTAGATTCGATTTAGTCTAAGCTCATCAAGTAATCTTTTCAAGAGATTAGCTTCAGTGTCGTGGCGAGGCACGAGGCCTTCTTTGATCGGAACAACGACCACTTCCTTAGACAAAGCTAATTTCAAGAAATTGATAACTCGACTTACTTGAGACTACATCTTGGTCTAACTAGTTATTTTTGAAAAGAGGCTCCCGAGGCTCAATCTTTTGAGGATTTTAGTTGATTATGAGTCCTATCTAACCATTCTAAAAATAAAGGAAAAACTAAGCATGCAATTTCTAAGACTTAACAAAAATACATTTTGTATTGGCTCCCCCTAGACCATTGAATCGAGTGGGTCTATTCACATAGTGAATTTGGTCCTTGGGAACCCAATACATGTTAGATCCTAAAGTTGAAATCAAAGTGATCTTAGGGACCCATGCTTGGACATTTTTCTTATGTTGGTTTACTATAGACATATATGACTTATTGGTTGTATTTGAGTTAAACCCGAGTCCGGCCTTGTTGTACACGGCCCTTTGTGATCCAAGTAAGAGGTCAAGTCCCTTGGATCCCAAAGTGAACCTTTCCAACGTGTTCCTAAGGTCTTCGACTTGTGTTTTCAAAAGCGAGTTCTCAACTTCAAGCTTTTCAACTTGAGTTGAGTCCTCCTCTTGAATACAAGTAGTCGAAGAGGTTAGGGAGACCTCATGTTTGAGGAGGTTAACCTCCTCAATTAGGGTCTCGACCTTGGACTCGGACTTAGCTAGTTTCTTATTTAAAAATTTAATTGCACCATACAAAGTATTAAGTAACGACCGACTTACCCTTAATGATTCTTTTGAACCGGATACGGATTCGTGGCTTGTCTTGAATGGAAGCTCATCATCGGATTCGGACTCGGACTCTTCTTCGGTTTCGGAGTCGTGCTCGGTCGGCCATTAGAGCTTGGATATCGTCTTCTTCCTCCGACAACTCCTCCCAAGTAGCGTTTAGCGCTTTCTTGGTCTTTGATGCGTTATTCTTTAGCTTTGGGCACTCGGACTTGATGTGACCGAACCTGTTGCACTCATAGCATCTAAAATTAGAAGTATTTGAATTAGGTTTAGGCTTACCTTGAGTTGTTGGTCGTTTTCGTCTCTTGATCATCTTCCGAACTAGATTGACTAGTTCGGATTCTATTTCGGAGTCTACTTCCGATTCGGACTCGTCTTCCTTCGGGGTGGCTTGCTTGCGGGCTTCTTCTTCTTGGAACCTCGCGAACTAACGCAATACTCTTCTCTACCGACCACGTTAGTTTGCTCATGTAATTCAAGTTCAAACAATTCGCCTAACCTAATTTTAGAAAGGTCCTTGGAGACCTTGTAGGCATCGACCATGGATGCCCACAAGGTGGTCCTAGGAAACGAGTTAAGAGAATACCTGATAAGGTCGCGATTCTCGACCTTTTGTCCAATGGCATGGAGTTGGTTGACGATGTCTTGGATACGAGCATGTAGTTGAGTTGCGGTCTCGTTTTCCTGCATTTTCAAGTTATACAATTTATTTAAAAGTAAATCTCTTTTACATACCTTCGTGTCGTCGGTGCCTTCTTGTAGTTCCACTAGCTTGGTCCATAAGTCCTTTGCACTAATGAAGGGGCCGACGCGTTTGAGCTCTTCCTTGGACAACCCACATTGCAAGATTTGAGTTGCCTTGGCATCGGCTTCTACTTGTTTTTTCATGGAATTTGACCATTGATCGTAACCCAAAGATTCACCATCTTCATTAGGAAGTGTGAAACCGGTTTGGATTACGATCCACATCTCGATTTGGGTTTTAAGAAAGCATTCCATCCGACCCTTCCAATAACGAAAGTCATTACCGTTGTAAAACAGGTCAGCGGTGCTAAACCCTTCGAGATGGGCCATTTAAAAACAAGAAGAAGAACGATTTAAAAGAATCTTGCAAAACACACACGAAGAATATTCCAAGACTTTCGCCTTGGATTAGTAGTGCAGAAGTAAAGAAAAATATATATAAAATGTAACTTGCAAAAGAAATAAACAATCAAATGCGAATGTCGTTGAAGTTCCGGAGGACAACCTTACTCGGGATCTAACCCGAAGGACAACCTTATCCGGATCCTAAAGCCTCTAATGCAATTCTATATGTAGGAGAATATAAGCAAGTGAAATAATTATACGAAAACACAAAAAAATAAATAAAAAATCTGTGAAAAAAATAAAAACAACGCTAGATTGTTGGTTTCACCGAATCTTAGCGCCTTACTCGATACCAATTGTTGGATCGAAAGTGTCGCTAGAGGGGGTGAATAGCGATACGGTCGTTAAAAAAACTTTTGCAATAAGTAAAAAGCAAGTAGAGAGTGCACATGGAAATATAAAGTAGACAAGATATTTTTACGTGGTTCACAATCTTTCGATTGCTAATCCACGGCCCTAGTGATCCTTGATCACGTACGGAGGGCAATTCACTAAAACCACTCCTCCTCGTTGGAAGTAGGAGCAACGATCACAAAAAGAAATCAAGGCAAAGGGACACTCCCCCTTTCCTTGTTACGATTAAAGCACAAAGACAATTTAAAGAAGTAGAACTTAAATAAATATACCGACAACTCTTATAAGTAGAAGATGTAGCTTTCGTTGTGCACTTCGTCAGAGCAAATGTGAGTAGTAGTAGCGGCGTATACGCGTGTTGAGAGCTCTTGATTTCTTTTCTTTTGCTTGGCGTGAACATGTCTATTTATGGATATTGATCTATGAATTTAGACATAGGTAGTGTCCAAGGTGAGGTTCTTATCCCCAAGTCTTGCTCATCCACATCCTTTCGCCAACTCAAGGATGAGGTGCTTCATCCAACCACCTTGTGCCACAACTCAAGGATGAGGTGCTCATCCAACCACCTTGTGCCACCTCAAGGAGGCCTTCACGCCAACTTGTTGGAGCCATCCAACTTGTGCCACATCATGGGAGCCAACCATCTTGTGCCAACTCTCCTCATTTTGGGCGTCCAAGCTTGATGGTGGTTTGCCAACCATCTTGTGCCAACTCACCTCATTTTGGGCGTCCAACTTGATGATGGTTTGGATGTCCACCTTGATGCCACATCACCTAATTTTGGGGGTCCAAGCTTGGTGATGGTTTGGATGTCCACCTTGATGCCACATCACCTAATTTTGGGGGTCCAAGCTTGGTGATGGTTTGGATGTCCACCTTGATGCCACATCACCCTTTGTACCAAAACACGAGTCAAGTCCAAATTCACCCCCTTGAAATTCGAGCTCTTCTCGAGGCTGGAACTAGACCAGCGATTGGTAGAGTAGACGATCGTCAAAGGGTTTTGACCATACAAGTTAGCTTAAAATATAAAGTACGATGGTTCTAACTAACCGATTCTCGACCTAGACCTTCCATTGGAGGTATTGGGCCTGATCTACGCTAACGCCCTTGCTTTCACACGAGCTTACCTTGTAGCCTCGCTTCCGGTCTTCACCCGAGTACCTCGGCTTCCTCCGAAATCCCTCTGGCGTTGCCCGACCACCTCGGTTCCCACCGGGTGTCGCAGACCTTCCGCTCAACTTTAGCATTTCTGCACACTTAATTGAGCTCGTAAGATAACAAATATACTCTTAACTATTGAGCCTTTTGCCATAATCAAAATACCGGTTCGACTTTGGTGCCCACTGCACCAACACTCACCACCACGATCAGATCGTAGTGTCATCCATATCTTGAATAATTGTCTATAAAAGAGACGAAATATTCAAGACCACCTCTTGTCTAGATAGTCATAGGACCACACAAATCAGAATGAATCATTTCTAACACATCTTTGGCTCTATACCCCTTGGCCTTAAAAAGACCTCTTGGTCATCTTACCCTCCAAGCAAGATTCGTAGGTTGGGAGATCCTCCACCACTAATAAACCCAAAGGTCCATCAGCTATCAACCTTTGAATTCTGCTTAGGTTAATGTGACCAAGCCTAAGAAGCCAAAGATATATTTGGTTCATCTTCGAAGGTTCTTTTCTCTTATAGGAATTAGAAGATGAGTTATTAACTTCAATTTGCATCGTGGAAGGTTTTGGTTCAAATTTCCTTTCAATGTACCTGAATAGATATTCTCCCTATTCCTTTTTATAACAACTCTGTCATTAAAAGAAATAGAATATCCATCCATAATAATTTAGAAACTGAAACTAAATTCTTTCTGAATAAAGGTACATAAGGGGAATTTTCCAGAACCAAAGTTTTATTATTTTCAAGAGATAAATAAAACTTCTCCCACTGCAATAGCCGCCACCATCATGGCATTGCCCAAGTAAATGATAATCTCCCCTTTAGCTAGTCATCGGGTTTCCTGGAACCCCTGCAAATTGTTGCAGACATGATTAGTGGCTCCCGTATCAACTCACCAGGTGCCGGTAGATATCACCGTTAATCATGTTTCAATGACTAGTCCAAAAGATATACCTTTGTTCTGTTTTGGATTGGGACAATCCTTCTTCCAATGTCCATCCTGCTTGCAAGTGAAGTACTTGCCTTTCGGCTTTTTCACTCTTCCCTGAGATCCTCCCACCATCTTTGCTCCACCTTGTTTCTTCTTCTTCTTGTCTTTCGGCTTAGAAGTAGAAACCCTTTTGAGCAACGATGGCTTGAGGACACTATTTGAAGAGCACATACTTGTACTCCTTAACAGATAAGACAATATCTTGAATCTTTTCCAATCAACATTATTTAGGTACAGTAAGTTTATTTCCTTTAGTATCACAGTAAGTGGACTGAAAGTCAATTTTGAAAATCCTAAGAATCACATAGATCATTACTTTAGATTTCAAAAAATTATTGATTCCTCAAACAATAAAATTTCGAAATCAACCAACACCTCAAAACACCGAGAATATCGCATGCCACGCAGTGTGGACGTATACGAATTCTACATTTGTAAGAGGAGGTTTTACCCATTAATTTTATTATCCTGTCAACCTTACTTTTTGACAAATAAAATTAATAGTTGGTTTCTCTTCGGCCCTACAAATAAAACTACTTTTTATTTGCATCTATGTGTGCACCATTACACGGTACTAAGGGAATTATTTCGGATTATGTGTCTTACCGCTGTGGAAGTACACACGCTCCTAGATAATTTCCTATAACCATTATTTGACCTAGTGATCCGCAAACAAACTCATCCGCAGGGAGGAAGGCACTCAGAGTCGACACGCAAGTTTGTTGCATCACACGTCAAATTGTAATGGAGGCCGCGGGAATTAATTAAAATATCCCTCTCCCACTTAGTAATTTGAAAATGAGGAATTTTCAAGCACACACAACATGCATATAAAACAAATCAGCAATAAATATGGAAAAATCAGAATTTTTCCAACTATTATGGCATTGTTCTCCAATATATGTGTCGTCGCCACCTCGCCCGCTCCTCGTACGCCTTGTACGAGCCATCCGGTTATCCGAGCTGAGAATAAAACCTATTTTTTTTTACATCCATCGATCCTATACTCCACGAGGGAGTGTACATGAAATCTAGATCGAAAGTAAAATAAAATAAAGAGTGGCTAAACAATGCCGTATTCAATTACAAAAATTAAATACTAATTTAGCCTCGTCAACCCCGAGGATTCAAATAATATACAATCACACACACATGCAATCACATACACACATATATAGCCATAATAGTTGGATCTTATGCCTGCAACCAAAAAGTTAGCCTACGCACATCCTACTATTATCCGGCATACACAATATATGATAAGTGCGTGAAAGTAACCGAATCCAAAACACACAAAACCGGAAACCGTGGCTCTGATACCATTTGCTGGCAGCGTGCTATTCCTCGGAGGCTCATTGGCTCCCATGTCCCCGGATTAAAATTTTCAACAAATGAAAACTAATCCGGATGGGATGAGTTTCCTAAGCACAACCAATTCGTCGTCGTGCTAACGACACGAGCGATCGCTTGAACAAACTAGTTGTTCAAGCAACACAACTCTTCTAGTCGGTTAGCCGCGGAAGAGACGACGGACGGATTGTCGGTTTTTGTGTTTATCTTCGGAGTCTATGATTATACAAATACATACAAATGTAAACTAGTATAATCAATACATACTAACATAAAGAACATAAGCTAGCATATCAATAAGAACATGCAAATAACAATAATAAAAGTTGTAAAACTTTTATACCTCTTGATTTTCTATAGTATGTCCTAACCTCCTTGTAGACTTCGTGTGGGCGAAGATCCTCCACAAGTTGAAGCTTCCTAGGTCTTCTTCAATCCAAAGAAAGAAGAACTCTCTTTCCCTTCTTGCTTGAGCCAACCACCAATCCATAAAGGATTGATGCCGCCGGCCCCAAGAATAGAGAGAACAAAATGGAAACCACCAAGGAACCAAACTAGGGACAAACCCTAGCTTCTAGTGTCGCCGGCCAAGATGAAATAAAGAGGAGAAGAGGAATGAGTTGAGCGCCGACCAAGGTAGAGGAAATAGAGATAGGTCCCGGCAACACCTTAGGAAGAAGAAGAGAACCTCTCCTATAGTTGTCGCCCACTCCAATTTCCAAACCCTAGCCGCCCAATCAAACCCTAACCTAGGATTTCTTGTCGCCCAACCAAAGGAAAGGCAAAACCCTAATCTCTTTGAAAACCATCTTCTATGTGCCGGCCATGGAAGAGGGGAAGAAGGATAGAGTGTGGACCGACCAAGGTAGAGGGTAGAAGGAAGGGACCGGCCATGCCTTAGGAAGAAGAAGAAGAACATCTTCCACTTGTTGTCGCCCACCTTTGCTCCCAAACCCTAGCCGCCCACTCTAAACCAACTAGGGTTTCTTGCCTCCAAAGGAAGCAAACCCTAATCCCCTAAACCATCCATTATTTTTGCCGCCCAACCCAATAAGCCTTATATATAGAGTTGGGTTTAGGCCTTGGTTTAATCTCCACCGTCGGTTCTAGGGTTTTAATCTCAACCGTCGGATCTAGAGATTTAATTTCCATCATTTGATCTAGACTTCATGAGGTTTATATTAGGCTACGATAGGGACCATGAGGAGGAGTTGGATCTTGGCCACCCGATGGATCGGAACCACACAAACTTGATCCATCAATGATGTTCCATTCCACTAGAGGATCATCATCGAACTACCTCACCAACCCTCATAAATTAATATGGGCTCCTTATATTATTTGTACATCCATCTCCCCGTGTTTAAGATATCGAATGTCCGTCAATTAATTGATTTACTGACCATCAATTAATTAACATCTAACTCCTCGAGTAGTACCACTCAACCTTATCATCATGTTGACTAAGTCAACCTGCAGGGTTTACATGATGAACCTTATGAGCTCCTCAAGGGGACATCATCAACCTAATACATAGGACACGGATTCCTCCTATAATCAATGACACACCATGTAAATAATATCATTTTCCAACTTACCGGGCATATTGATTTAATCCATAGAAATCTCACCCTCTGGTAAATCAAAGAAATAAATACTAAGTACATGTGTCCGTTATTATATCGGGATTAAGAGCATGTACAACATAATATCCGAGGTCCGATTCAATTATGTAGTCAGCAACAAATTGAATCACCTCTATGTCGGTCCTGCTCAATACACCTAAGTGTACTAGTGTAACTTTATGTTCAAGACAAAACAATACCAAGCTACACTACAACCATGCCAATGGTTTGTCCAAAATCATCTTGGTTGTGAGCCTCTACTTATATTCTACAAGGGACTGATAACATGATCTTCTGTGCCACACCCAAGCACCATGTTATCTACAATGTAAAATATTAGACAATTTTGCATAATCATAAAAATATGCAAACAATGATCATGTGATTCTTATTTCAAAATAAAGATGTTCATATAAAAGAGTAAGACTTTCAGTATACATCCCAACACTGCCTTCTCCCACTTGGAGCAAGCCATATAGAAAAAGGTCCACTCCATAGTCTCTATCTAGGACCGAGCCGCCCTCGGATCTATCTCTCCATGGAAGAGCGTGAATCGGCCTTTCACCGACTCCGCCATGGTTGGGATCTGAGCTCGTGCTACAGTCACATCAGTAGGATGAGTAGGGATCGCTGCGGGAGCTGGCGGAACCACTAGAGTTGATGTGGTTGCATAGACAGGGGAAGGTACTAAGAAAGGGTCGACGGCATCACTGTGGCTGCTGCATGCAGTGAATGTGCACCGGCCGCGGAGGTGCCGCATATCCCATAAGCACTGCTGGAGGAGGTGCCTAGTATGTAGCAGCAGGGGCTACCGGTGGTACCTTCGGGTGTACAGTAGCAGGTGCTGTCGGGGGTACTACGGGATATGTTGGAGTGGGTACCACTGGTGGTACAATGAATACCGCAGAAGTGGATATCTCTGGAGGAGGAACCATCGAGGACTGAGGGCCTAATACACCCGTGGCACCATGTGAAGTCTGACCTCGATCGACAGGCTCATTCTCCGAAGACCTTTCTGGCAACTCCATCGCCAGAGATCTCAATGTCCTCGTGTGGTTGCCCTGCACCACGTCTCGATGCAAGAGCATGTCCACCTCGTTTCATATCTGCTAAATTATTACCCAAGTATTAGTACAGGTAGAAAATCAATAATTTCACCTATTAGCCATCTGAAGATGTCCTATCGCCGCCAAGTCCCCAATACGATCTTGACGAAATATGACTCCAAAATGTCTGAAATGCCAAATCGACGAAAATCCGTAAAAATCTGAAAATGCACAGGTTGACCTGCCAAACGTGACGAACTCCGAAAATCCAAAAACCCTTAGGGACTCGGAACCTAGGCTCTGATACCAAATAAATTGTCACGCCCCGAGAGGGGGTACTTGTCCGACGAAAATTGGACAACACCTCCCCTGTACTGTAGACAATTGAAACTTGTATACAAGACTCATACGACCCACTATACATCATCCAATATGGACGGAACATAAAACATCACAATACATATAATATATGGGTCTCGGGCCAACAACCAAGGTAAATAAGAAGCCTAAAACCTCTAGACTTACCTCTTCTGCCATCTAAGCAGGAATACACAACCAAACAGAACACAGCTAGCCATTCTCCAACACCAGCCCACTCCACAGGCCACATACAACCCTCACACCACAAATAAAAACCTAGTTGCAGACAACAAAGATTAACAACAGCAATGAATAAAAGAGACAAATCAAACTTACCAGGGATTGGAACCTTCAAGGTTGTTGCGTCACCCGAAGATTGAAAATAGGGGTTCCAAAACCTACCCACAACACCCTGCAGCGACCAAATGAGAAGAAGACATCGAAATTGACATAAGGAATTATTTCACAGCTAGATCTAAAGAAAAAACTAGCGATTGAACCCAACGAACAAAAACACTCGCAAGACCTGTGGCAGTCGATCCCTACCGCGACGGTGACATCCCTGATCAGCTCACGCAAAGGGGTCGACTGAAAACCAACAAGGAACCGTGCCCTTACTTTGCTCCGGCGACCACCGTGAAGATCGGGCTCCAATCGAACGACTGCCGACATAGACTCCCAGTCGTGCACCCCCTCACCGCCAACGTGTCCGTGGCACCGTCAAGGGTGTTCGGTCATCGCTTGCAGAGGAGAGTGAGAGAAGTTGGGGAGTCACAGCGAGAAGAGCTCGACGGGGTTAAGGAGAAGTCGCGATCAAGAAACGCATGGGGAAGGAAAGAGCCATCGGTGAGGAAACAGCTGAACGGATGGAAAGGGAGAAGTAATGGTTGGGCGTTAAGGATAAAAGCAGGTCGGGTTCGGTTTAAAACCCTATAAGCCAACCCTAGATCAAATTAACCCCCCCCCCCCTTGATCATTAAGCCAAGGTTTGATTTAAATTAAATCCCTAACCATGGTTTAAATTAATTCCTAAAATAAGTTCTCTAACTACGAATAATAGAGATATTAATCTGTCAAAAAATTTTATTCGTGGTATTTTACATCGTCAGCCGACTGCCATCCCTTGGCAGTCGACTGTCATCCCTTGCCAGTCGACTGCTGGGCTAGAAACCACCAGTCGCACGCCAATCGATTGCTATCGACTTGGATCAATCGAACCAGCACCTATATCAGTCAACTGTTGTCAGGTAAAACCTCAAACAAACACTTTGTTTGAGCATCCGACCATCGGGTAAAAATATCAAACATCATGTTTGAGCATTTGACACTTTGTCTTAGCCACTTGGCCAAGTCCACCTCATCCTCTCATGGAGTTCCCTACCAAAGTTCTCTTCCCTCGGCCTACGTCCCTCGGATGCACCAAGCGCACAACTTCGCAATGTCATCCTTCGCGTCTTGCCCTCAAAGTCTGCTTCCCTTTGGCCTCACTCCATTCGCTCCCCGTTCGACAGTCCCTCAAATGCACCAAGCGCACGACTTCCGTAATGTCATCCTTCACCGACTCAGGGACCCTGAGCCTACGAGACTAGTGACCTTGCCAAGTCCTCAAAACTTCTCATTGCCAAGGCTACACACTTGGACTTACCAACACCAAGCCCCATGCTTGGATTTTCCATGCCAAGGCTACACACTTGGACTTTACTAACACCAAATCCTATACTTGGATTTTCCCAACACCAAGCCCCATGCTTGGATTTTACGAATACCAAGTCTCATGCTTGGACTTTCACCGCCAAGGCTACACACTTGGACTTACGTGGCCAACCCATGTTGGACTTTCAATGCCAAGCTCCATGCTTAGACTTCCCATGACACTCACGTCATATGTTTTGTCTAACATCAAAATATTGTTCGAGTCAAACTGGAGTCCGGTCAATCGTGACTTGGATTGATTGCACCAACAATCTCCCCCTTTTTGATGTTTGAGAAAACCTCAAACTCAAGTCTACCAATTATCCCCAATTGACAATTCTCATATCCCAATGAGAATTTCAACTAAAATCAATTGGTAACTTCTCCTCCTTTTTGACATACATCAAAAAGGTTCTCCTTAAGGGTGTCAATGTCTCATATCCCAATGAGATCTTACAATCTTTCCCTTGGTACAAAAACATCTAGGATGCCTTCATTCTTCCTAGTGATAAGTCTCATATCACTTAAGAGAGACAATCCCCTAATTTTCCTCCCATGAGGAAAAATACATATCCATCTTCTCATGATGGATACCTCCCCCTAAAGGTTTGCTCCCTCTTGACCATTGCACCAACAATATCCTTGGAGAGTCCCTAAGTCAATAGGAACACAAAACAATCGAAACTAAGGGAAAAGATTCAACATTGAACTTGCGCCTCCCTTAATTCGATACACACCCTAAACACTTCTCCTAATCCATGTTCAATGGATTTTCACCCTTTCTAATGCTCTCCAAAGCATGTCCTAGGGTTAGGAGTAGTTAGAGAACCAAAATATAGCTGAACATGGGGTCTAACAAATCTTGTTTACCCGAAATCAACATTATCAGTCGACTCATTTAGCTACCAGTCGACTGATTTTGACTACAATCGACTGTCATCCATGGCAGTCGACTGATTTCTGCATAGTTCAAAAATCAGATTTCAGAAATGAAATTTCAAAATTCATAAGTAAAATTACATAATTTGAAAAATCTTGAAAATTTATACGTACATTACTTATTACAAACATTATGGGTGAAAAATATTAGAAAAATAAAATACTCATAAACTAGTGAGATTGATACAAAATTCAAAACTCTTGAAATTTTCAATGTTTGGCCCTACTTTGTATCACCTCATTCAGTGGTGATTGCTATCAACAGATAGACTTCACCAAGGTTTTTCAAAATGACTTTGAAATGTTTCTAAAACCTTTAAATTCATTTTCCTAAATATCTCACTTGTATCTAGGTGTATGAAGCACACACAAGTCAAGTGTTTTAGTGAGATGTGGATTTTGGTTAATTTAGGATCTCATGCATATGCTAGGCAACACTATTTGATTCCCTTATGCATGAGACTTCAAATCATGTCTTAGTCCTTAACTAATTTTATTTAATACATGAATAATAATTATGGCATAAATAATAGCAAGAATAAGAGCATGTGCCACTAACCATAATATCATAACATGTGATACAAGCTTAAGCATAACATGACATTTAGTTAACCCTAAGTATTATCATAACATTTTATATGATAAAAATAAATATGATATCATGACATGGCAAGGTAAATAAATCATGACAAGTATAAAATACTAAGGTATAAAATATCTAAGTGTTAAGCTCAAATTGTCATTTCTAAGATTAAATCCATTTTGCCTTAATACCAACTATCCCCCTAGTGTGCCAAAAAAATCCAAAATGACACACCATAACTTCTAAGATCTAATTATGTCAATTTAATTATTTTTTAATTTCTCAAAGCACATTGGCACATCTTAAAGTGTCAACTCTACTATGGTTAGGTTAACTACCTATCCACTTAGGGTTGACACATCCTAACCCATCTAGTGTGAATCGATCACACTCCTAGGAACCCAATACCTATTAGAGCTCCTTGGGTTAACAAGGTATTCACTAGGGATAACTTCCCTAGATACCTTCCTAATGACCCTTTTGGGCTTTGAAGCCTTAGTCATTTGGGTCTTTCCTAGGTTAACCTTAAAGATTGCCTCCCTAGTAACCTTCTTAGTGGCTACCTTAGATTTTCTTGAATTTTTAGCCACTAGACACACATCATGGCTAATCTTAGGGATAACTTCCCTATTAACCTTGATTTTTCTAGACCTAGATTTAGTTCCATAATCAAATGAAACATTGTGATAGGGCTTAGGTTTGTGACCCAAACCTTTCTTGCCCTTAATCGGTTCTTGTCTTTTAAGTCCTAAATTTTGACCATTAGATCCCTTAATTGAGTTTGTAATTCTTGCTAGGGTCTTCTCAAGTTTCTCAAGCCTTGACCTCAAGGCTTGATTTTCTAATTATAGTCTTCCCAATTTTGATTTTTCATTCTTTCTTTGTGAATGACTCTTCCTAAGCATATGTCTATGATTTTTGGGATTAATGCCTAAGTGATTTTCTACCTTCCTAATGGACTCTCTAGGTAATATAGGTCTAGTGTTATTAGTCTTAGATTTGCCCTTAGGTAATTTAACATGTTTAGCACCTAAACAATAATATTTATTCCTACTAGCATGTTTTTCATTAACAATTGCAAGAGTACTAAAATAACTTCTAGCATCCTTTTTAATCCTAGAACTAGAATATGCATTAAGATATACCTTAGGGTTTGCTTTAGAAGCTCCCCCTACTCGTGTAACTCCTTCTTGCCCTTCTTCCTCCCCTTAGGGCATTGGCTTCAATAGTGTCTTCTTTGGTTGCATTTGAATCACACAATGTGCTCTTTGCTTTTCTTAGCGAGGACTTCGGTACGAGAACTTCGGTATCCTTTGACTTTTGGTTGACTTTTGGTGCCAGTACTTTCTCCTTAGCCAATTTTAGACATTTTCTCTTGTAATGCCCGACTATCATATACTCAAAGCATATAATGTGATTTTTATTCTTAATTACAATACTTGAGTTACCTAAAGTGGTGGAAGCCTCTTAATCTTTATTTCTCCCGGATGTAGATGCTTTTTTTTGTTTTTACTTCGGGATGAAAAACCTCTCCTCCCCCTCAATGCTAGAGGTGGAGGTTTCCTCCAATTCCTCTACATCCTCGGATGTTGATGGACATTCTTCCTCGGCCTCCTCCTCTACTTGTGCCGGTTAGAAATTTTCATGGAATTTTATCACCTTATTCCACAATTCCTTTGCGTCCCTATAATTTCCTAGTCTAGACCAAATATTGTTAGGAATCAAATCACTAAGCATCTTGATTACCTTGATATTGGTCTTGAAGTCCTTGATTTGATCCTTGGTCCATCTTGGCTTCTCTATCGACTTATTTTCTTTATCCCTAGGCAAGCCGAAATCATTTTCTAAAATTAACATTATATCAAAATCGGTTTCAAGATATACCTCCAATTTTCTTTTCCACCATTGAAAAACCCCTTCAAATTTTGGTGGTTGAAGGTTGATGTCGGTCTTGTTGATTGTCGCGACGGTGAGTCTGATGACAACCTCCTCGTTCTGATACCACTTGTTGGAGGATCAATAGCCGGCTAGAGGGGGTGAATAACCCAATTCAACGTAGATGATGGAATTCATTCGCTCGTCGTGTGCTTATCTACAATATTCGTTAATACGCAGCAAAAATACAAATAACAAATACGAATGCAAGAGACACAAGCATAATACAACACGATATACGTGGTTTGGAACCTTAGAGTTCCTACTCCACGGGGTGAGCTCAACGAGTTTGAGTTATGCACACGACACTAACAAACTCCTTCTCGATAACAAAACGAATGTGGAGAAACCTCGTACAAGCAATTACAAAGTAATACAAAAATGTACAAGCAAATACAAAGACAACAAATGAAATACATAAAGAACACTTTACAACAAATGACTTTGAACTCTTGCTTGTTGCTTGCTTTGATTTGCTCTTGAAGGTCTAGAATGTAGCAGCAATTCCCCTCCAAAATCTCTCCAAAAATAGTTGCAAAATTCTCCATTTAGAGCTCCTTAAATAACCTGCATCGAGCTGATTTCACGCCCATCAATCGACTGCCATAAGACCCCAGTTGACTACTCCTATAGCCGTTGTGAGACAACGACCTAATCCACGTTGGCATCCAGCCAACGAATACACTATCAGTTGACTGCCCAATATCATCAGTCGACTGATGACCTCATAGCCGACTGATCAGTTGGTTATCGAGCGTTCTGTACCCACGACCATTTTCATCAATTAACTGTCGTCCCTTGGCAATCGATTGATGGTCTAGCAATCGACTGTCATCCCTTGGCAGTCGACTGCTGGGCTAGAAACCACCAATCGCACATCAGTCGATTTCCATCAACTTGGATCAGTCGAACCGACACCTATACCAGTCGACTGTTGTCGGGTAAAACCTCAAACAAACACTTTGAGCATTCGACCATCGGGTAAAACCTCAAACATCATATTTGAGCATCCGACACTTCGTCTTAGCTACTTGGCCAAGTCCACCTCATCCTCTCATGGAGTTCCCCACCGAAGCTCTCTTCCCTCGGCCTAACCTCGGATGCACCAAGCGCATGACTTCGCAATGTCATCCTTCACGTCTTGCCCTCGAAGTCTGCTTCCCTTTTGCCTCACTTTATTCACTTCCTGTCTAGCGGTCCCTCGGATGCACCAAGCACACGGCTTCCGCAATGTCATCCTTCACCGACTCAAGAACCCTGAGCCTACAAGACTAGTGACCTTGCCAAGTCCTCAAGACAAGAAGTAAACGAAACTCGGAGGGAACCATGGTGGTCGAGCGACACCGGGAGGACTTCGGAGGGAGCTGAAGGACTCAAGTGAAGACCGGAAGCGAAGCTTCAAAGGTAAAGGTTGAGGTAAGCTCATGTGAGTGAGTGTAAGTAAGATAGTGTCCTCCGTACGGGGATGTCCTTAGGCGATGATCCGACTAAAGACTTCCAAAGAAAGGTCTATGTCGAAATTGGATGGTTAGTGGTCATCAAAATCACTTATTTTTTAGCTAACTTTCTATTGCAGTCGAAAACTCCAGCCAACAGTCAACTGCTGGCTTGTATCAGTCGATTGCTAGGCATCAGTTCAACTGATTTGGGCAGCAATCGACTGTTGGTCAAGGATCAACCTCGAGGAGAGTCAAAGCTTATCACCATTTCTCAAGGGCTAGGTGGCATCACCTCATGAAACTTTATCTCAACGATTAGAGTTTTTCAAGGCTATAAAAGAAGGGGTTCTCCACACCATTTTGATCATCAAAAAGCTCTCCAAAAGCCTCCGCAACGCCGTGACTCTCCGACAACTCTACGACGACGAAGTTCTACTACTCCGACGATTAAAGCTTGAGTTCTTATCCTTCTTTCGTCGATATAAGTTTAAATTAGTTCGTCTCTTTCAAATTCTTGTATTACTCTTTTTGTCTCAGAGCTTTTTATCGTAACGAGGAGAGGGGGAGTATCCCTCTACCTCGAGTCTTTGTTTTTTCTTGTACTCACTTACTCCTACCTCCAACGAGGAGGAGTATTTTAGTGATTTGCCCTCCGTACATGGTCTAGGACCATTAGGACCTTGAATTAGCAGCCGAAGGCTATGAACCAAGTAAAAATAAAAGTGTTTTATTTACTTTTCTGCTACATACTCTTTTCTTAATTGAACAAATTCGAAAAATTATTTTGCGCTATTCACCTCCCCCCCCCTCTAGCGCTCAAATCAATCCAACAAGTGGTATCAGAGCCGGGAACGCTACGATTTGGTAAAACCACCAATCTAACAAATTTCTTACAGATTTTTATTTTTGTTTTACGATATTTTTAAAGTCTTGGTACATTTTGGTTGTTTTTGTTTTTGCGAGGTACTCGTTTTTCTTCTTTTGTCTAAATAGCCCATCTCGAAGGGTTTAGCACCGTTCGACCTCTGTTTTATAACGAAGATGACTTCTGTTACTGGAAGGGTCGGATGGAGTGCTTCCTAAAGACCCAAATCGAGATGTGGATCATAATCCAAACCAGGTTCACGCTTCCTACTAATGAAGTGGGTGAATTGTTGGATTACGATCAATGGACAAACACCATGAAAAGACAAGTGGAAGCCAATGCCAAGGCGACCTATATCTTACAATGCAGCTTGTCCAAAGAGGAGCTAAACTGCGTTGGCCCATTCATTAGCGCAAAAGATCTATGGACTAAACTCGTAAAGCTATACGAAGGAACCGACGAAGCAAAAGTATGTAAACGTGACTTGCTTTTCAATAAGTTATATAATCTTAAGATACAGGAACACGAGACGGCAACACAACTA
The DNA here is from genome assembly GCA_025175895.1 of Wurfbainia villosa. Lineage (NCBI taxonomy): Eukaryota > Viridiplantae > Streptophyta > Magnoliopsida > Zingiberales > Zingiberaceae > Wurfbainia > Wurfbainia villosa. Next base: position 44,113,998 of record CM046006.1, read on the forward strand.
CACGCCCATATTTAAGATATCGTCAATAGCTTGCACGCCATCAGACAAAAGGTTGAAAATCGAGACCTTATAAGGTATGCTTTAAATGTTTTCCCTATGACTACCTTGTGGGCATCCATGGTCAATGGCTACAAGGTCTCTAAGGACCTTTCAAAAATTAGACTAGATAAATTATTTTCTGAATTTGAACTCCATGAACAGTATAATTCGGTTCCCGAGAAAGGTATTTTCTTACTTGCAAGTTCGAAGAAGAAACCCGCAAACAAATCAGCCCCAAGGAAGAGGACGAGTATGAGTCAGAGGTAGACCCCAAGATGGAAACTGAACTAGTGAATCTAGTTCGGAAGATGATCAAGAGCCGAAGATGACCCGTCAATCAAGGTAAATCTAAATCTAATTCTAATTTTAGATGTTTTGAATGTAACAGGTTCGGACACATCAAGTCAGAGTGTCCGAAATTCAAGAACAAAGCACCCCACGTCCAAGAAAGTGTTTAACATTACTTGGGAAGAATCGTCGGAGGAGGAAGACGACGATCTCATCTTCATGGCAAAGCTGACCGAGCTAGAACAAGACTTTGAACCCGAGGAAGAGTCCGAGTCCGGATCCGACGACGAGTTGCTATTCAAGACATACGCATCCGGTTCAAAAGGGTCACTTAAGGTAAGTCAATCTTTACTTAGCATGTTATATAATGCAATTAAATTCTTAACTAGAAAATTAGCTAAGTCTGAGTCTAAGGTCGAGACCTTAGTTGAGGAGGTTAAACTCCTTAAACACGAGGTCTCCCAAACCTCTTTGACTAGTCAAGTTCAAAAGGAGGATTCAACTCGAGTTGAAAAGCTCAAAGTTAAGAACTCATTTTTGAAAAGTCAAGTTGAAGATCTTAGGTATACATTAGAAAGGTTCACTTTGGGATCTAAGGGACTTGACCTCTTACTTGGATCGCAAAGGGTTGTGTACAATAAGGTCGGGCTTGAGTTTAGCTCAAATACGACTAACAAGTCGTATACGTCGATTGTAAGTCGAAATAAAAAACATGTCTAAGCATGAGTCCCTAAGACCTTTTTGATTTCTAAATTAGGATATAACAAGTACTGGGTTCCCAAGGACCAAATCTACTATGTGGAAAGACCAAACCAATTCAATGGTCCAGGGGGAGCTAGTACAAAATTTATCTGTGCTATTAATTAGACTTTGCATGCTTAGGTATTTTTCTTTTTATTTTTAGAATGGTTAGATAGGACCTATAACTAGTCAATTCTTGACAATATAGTACTAGGACGCGGCGAGATAATAGTACACTAGGGAAGCGAAGTCCCGTGTATCCAAGTTAGATAAGGCATATTTAGCTCGGTGCACTCAACTAAGTGGAACTAGCTGAAGCTACCTCGCCGTATCCTTAACTAGTTAGACCAGGAGGTGATCTTAGGTGAATCAAGTTATTATTTTCTCGAACTTGGCTTTGTCTAAGGAAGTGATCGTTGTTCTGATCAAAGAAGGTCTCTGTGCCTCGCCACGACCTGGAAGCCAATTTCTTGAAAAGGTGACTTAACAAGCTTATATTTAAATCTGAATCTAACCCAAGGTTGACTAGTTTCAATTCATTAAAATTAACCAAGTAAAATTGAAGTCATCTCACAAGAACACATAAGGATAACGTGTTTGATCATGTAAAAATGGATGAGATGATTTAGGACTAATAATCTTCAACCAACCTTTACAATTCCAATATTCAATCTAACTAATATATGTGTAGGATCAATGGATGTTGGACAGTGGGTGCTCCCAACATATGACTGAAGACCAACTTAAATTTTCGAAGCTTAGATTCAAACGACAAGGATCGGTAGCTTTCAGAAACAACGACAAGTTCAAAATCATCGGATCAGGTGATATTGAGCTAAATTCTAATTTCACAATTCATAATGTTTTATTAGTTGAAGATTTTCAATACAATTTACTTAGTGTAAGTTAATTGTGTGATAATAATTATAAGGTCATATTCCTAGAAAATTAATACTTAATTAAAACAAATGAAACCTCTAAAACAATACTTAAAGGAACTAGGAATAACAACATATACACAATTAACTTACCCAACTCCTCAACCAAGTGTCTTATGATACAGCAAGAGGAATCTTGGTTGTGGCACCGACGACTTGGTCACTCGCACCCAAGACTCATTCACAAGATGAGTTAGAGTGGCTTAGTCAGAAGTTTGCCTAACCTTAACAACTTAGACAATAAAATTTGTAATGCTTGTCAACAAGGTAAACAACCTAGGGCACAATATCAACTAACTAATCAAGAACGAACCAAAAGTATACTTGAGATTCTACACATGGATCTATTTAATTCTCATGGAACCAAGTCACTTAATGAGAGTCAATTTTGTTTAGTCATAATTGACGACTATTCTAGGTTTACTTGAGTTAGGTTCCTTATACACATAAGTGATACCTTAGACCAACTCATCAACATAGTTAAATTAATTGAAAACCAAAAGAACCTTAAAATTAAAAGACTTAGAAGCGATTATAGTGGTGAATTCAAAAATCACAGATTCACAGATTTCTATAACCTAAACGGATACCACCATGAATTCTCATGTCCTAGAACCCCACAACAAAATGGCCTAGTCGAGCGGAAAAATAAAACCGTACAAGAAGCCGCTATGACCATGTTGAACGAATACAACCTACCCGATGGGTTTTGGGCAGAAGCCGTTAGTACGACTTGTTATGTCCAAAATAGAATCCTAATGGTAAAGAGGCACCTTAAGATGTCATACGAAACCTACCATGACAAAGTATCTAACATCAAATACTTTAGAGTATTTGGGTGTAAGATACATATCCTAAACACTAAGGACTACCTAGGAAAATTTACATCCAAAACCTCCACTGGAATTTTTCTAGGTTACTCAACTACGAGTAGAGCTTATAGAGTATATAACAATGACACCCTTAGAATTGAGGAAACTATTAATATAGTATTTGACAAAGGACCTGAACCCACAAAACCTACAGTAAAACCAACTAACGAACCAGTTCATACCAGACTCGACTCTGACCTTGAAATCGAGCCCAGTATTAATCCTAACTCGAGTCAACCTAGGGTTCAAACAAATCATCCTATCGACCAAGTGATAGGTGATCCTAATCTAGGGGTTCGAACTAGAGCGTCATATCGAAACCTTAGTCAAATTTCCTTGATTTCGAAAATCGAACCCAAGTTAATTGAACAAGCTCTTCTTGATCCCGATTGGATTATTGCAATGCAAGAAGAGCTAGTTCAATTTACTAGGAACGAAGTTTGGGAATTAGTACCACCACCTAAAGATAAATCAATTATTTGAACAAGATGGATCTTCCGAAATAAACTTGATGACAAAGGTGAAGTAGTTAGAAACAAAGTGAGATTGGTCACGAAAGGATTTAGTCAAGTAGAAGGGTTAGATTACGATAAGACCTATGCCCCCATAGCTAGATTAGAATCCATCCGAATGTTGTTGGCATACACTACACATCGAGGATTTAAATTATTTCAAATGGATGTCAAGTCGGCGTTCTTGAATGAACTTATTAAGGAAGAAGTGTACATTGTCAATCCCCAGGATTCAAAAGCCTAGACAAACCCAATCATGTCTTTAGACTCAAGAAAGCTTTATATGGACTAAAACAAGCTCCTAGAGCTTAGTATGAGAGGCTTTCTGTATACCTTAAGTCTAAAGGGTTTAGCCAAGGCTTAGTAGACCCAACCCTTTTCGTAAAATCCGTAGGCAAAGATATTTTTATAGCCCAAATCTACATAGATGACATAATATTTGGAACCACTAATTCGATCATACTAAACGAGTTCATTTCACTTATGGAAAGTGAATTTGAAATGAACTTAGTAAGAGAATTAAATTTCTTTCTAGTATTACAAATTAAACAAACTAAAGAATGAATCTATTTACATCAACAAAAATACGCTAAGGAATTAATTAACCGATTCGGAATGCAAAATGCTAAAATCATTAATACACTCATGTCAACAAATGTTAATATAGGAGAAGATGTAGACGGAAAACCTATTGACCTAAAATACTATAGGAGCGCGATAAGGAGTCTCCTTTACATAATTGCGAGTTGATCCGATATATTATTCACAGTAAGTATGTGCGTAAGATTTCGAACTTGTGCTAAGGAGTCTCACCTAACATTAGTTAAGCGTATCCTTAGATATCTAAAGGGCACGCTAAGCGTAGGTATTTGGTACCCTAGATCTACCGAGTTCGAACTAATCAGCTACTTCGACTCCGACTATGCCGATAGTAAACTCGATAGAAAGAGCATGAGTGGTTGCTGTCGACTTCTTGGCTCGAGTCTAGTGAGTTGGTGCAGTAGGAAGCAACATTGTGTTGCCTTATCTACCACCGAAGCCGAATACGTCGTAATGGGTGAGTGTGTGGCTCAACTTCTTTGGATGAAGCACACTCTCCAAGACTTTAACTTAAACTTCAACAATATTAAAACTCACATAGACAATATTAGCTCAATCAACTTAACCAATAACTCTATATGTCACTCTAAGACCAAACATATAGAAGTTAAACACCACTTTATTCAAGAACACGTAGCTAACAGAACCATTCAACTCGAATATGTGGAATCTAAGTCAAACCTAGCCGATCTTTTTACCAAGCCGCTACCCGAAGCCGAATTTAGTCTACTAAGACGAAAATTAGGCATGTGCGTAATAGAGTAGGACTTACATTTTTTTTTATATATACTCTATTATTTACTTTTCATGTTAATGGAACTAGCTTAGGGTTTACCCTAGATACCATGTACCTATGGATTTAAGGAGTCAATACATCTCACAACACATAGGACTAATGTGTTTGTGTACTTAGCCACGTAGATGGGTGTGAGATGTTAGGACCTTACTCTTGGTTTCAGATGTAGATTTAGTGCATCGACATGAATCACAGAGTATAATTACACAAATTAACCAACTCTAGTCAGGACTGTTGGGGATCGAACGGTCGGCTAGAGGTGGGTGAATAGCCCTTTGTCGTTGGATGTCGGTATTTGCTCGTCTACAAAACTAATTAGCACAACGGAAATAATAAAGACAAGCAAATACAAATACAAGAAAACAAACGCTAACACAGTAGTATAACGTGGTTCACGGCTACGCCGCTAATCCACGGTCCCCGATTCGTCCTCGGTGAATCACTCTACCAAAACCAATCCACTAATGGTCTCTCCTTTGCACCAAGCTAGGTGGAGGTAACCTTTACAATCAAGATCGCTCTTCTTACAATAAGAATGAAGTAAAAGCAAGTAAGAATAGTTTAAAGCTTGTGGGGCACTTGGATGGTCGTTTGGAGTAAGAGCATTAGTCATCCAAAAGCCCACACCCTCTCTTTTTATAGAGAGGAAGCTTTTCTTCCCGTTGGCCACCACCAGTCGACTGTTGTCCTTGGCAGTTGACTGCCGCCACTCCAACGGCCTCCGAACACGTCAGATTCCAACCGTTGTAGTCCAACGGAACACTTGGATCGGTGATGGACCTCATCGGCCGATCACGCCTCCGTAGTCGACCGCCGATCGCTACGGTCTGGCTAAACCCTTTCGACCCGGTCGACCATCGCCTTCGAATGATCGATGATCTTGGCAATGACCGCCACATATAGATCGTGCTGGCCTCAAAATACTCAGTCGAACCACATTCGACTCAAAGCAGTCGACTGCCATGGAGTCGACTGGTGTCGGGAAATCCCATCCGACACTTAGCCAAATGGCCAAGTTTCACCTAAGAGCTACCCCTTCCTGGATTACATTCGCTCACTCTCATCCCTCGGAGTCCCTCGCCTTCGAAGTTCTCTTCGTTCGCGGCCACGTCCCTCGGTAGCATCAGGCGCACGGCTCTGCAATGCTCCTTCGCGTCTCTTGCCTCGAAGTCTACTTCCTCCGGCTTCACTCCAAGCTCCTCGTCTGGCAGCCCCTCGGATGCTTCAAGCGCACGGCTTCCGCAAAGTCATCCTTCACCGACTCAAGGACCGAGTCATGAGTTGTGAAACTCGTCACGGCTCCATGTGTGAATTACTAAGTCCTGCACGACTTGAACGCACATATCAAATCAACATAACAAACTAACTTAAACTCTTTGCCACACACATCAAAACCTAATCATGGTAAGAGATTTCCCTAACAATCTCCCCCTTTTTGATGTGTGGCAATCCGTTTAAGTTAGGTAAAAACATTTGATAAAAATTTCTAAGGTAAGAAAGCATGTAAACATAAACATGATATAGCAACATGCAACTCCCCCTTAATCCATGAAATTCCCCATACAAATTTCTCCCCCTATTATAATTTACTTAAACATAATCATTTCTCCCCCTTTGACACCATCAAAAAGATTAACACTAAGTTATAAACTCATGACATCAAGTCTAATAGAAGGAAAATACAAAAAATTGGTCTAAAACCAGAATTCGGCCTTAACTAGTCTGATTTTCAGGCCATCAATTGACTGCTATCAGTATGGCAGTCGACTGGCACAATGAATTCCGAAATTTTGATTTTCTGGGCAAAATTCAGAAATGCATTAAAAATTTCAGAAAATTCGAAAAATCATGAAATTTGGGAAACACATTTCTTTTAAGTATATCTATCAATAAAAAATAGTTTTTCATGAAAAGTCATTATATTTTCCGAGATTTGCCAAAAATCCAAAAGCTTTAAAAACCACTAGTTTTTAAACATGTTAGTATCCATTTTAACACCTAGTCTTGCTTTGGATTGTTTCAAAACATGAATACATAGATTTTAAAGTAAGAAATTGTTTTGAAAACATATGAAATATCCAACCATGATCTTTGGGCAATATGTCTATGATTTAAACATAAGTCTTCCCCATGATTGGTCTATTATTGCTATTTTGATATTTTAAATGACCATCTAAATGTCATAGGCATTAGTGGACATTTGTATCATCCTAACATCTCACTCATGCTAAGTTTTCAATCAAAGTAGCCTATAGTGAGTGTGAGATGCATCCTAAAGGGTATTTGAATATACTTAACCATTATATTCATGCAATTCTATCAAAGTTAAGTATCATCCTCACAATCCTCATGATCATAAAGGCATGTATGAACTAATTTCACATTATGATCATGAAACACATGTATTCATTGAATTGTTATCATGCATTAGGTATTATGTCATGATAATAAACAAAGTATCACCTAAAACATGATTTAACCCTATTTCTCATGATGATGTGCCAAATTTCAAAATCATAAATCATGATTGCACATATACATAGCAATTACATTGATTATCATGATTTAAGCATTATTATCTATTTATAAGTGCATTATCATCACCTAACACTATTTCAAAAATGTGTCCCGACATCCTAAGTCAACCAAAGATATGATATAGGTCAAGTCCATATGGTTGACTACCCTAGGGTTTTCCTAACCCTTAAGGATGGATTTTGGAACCCAAAATAGATTCTTGCCTATGGGGTTCACTAGAAATTCCTTAGGAATCCATTTCCTAGCTATTACCTTCTTTTTATCTTGTCCCCTAGCAATTAGGCATTTATAGGTCTTTTCATTTTTCTTTTCTTTATAACCTAGGCCTTTCTTATTAAAACTTACCCTTTGGCTCTCAATTATCATATTCAATGTGTTGGAGCCAATTGTGAATTTTTCTAGGGCTTTTGTCAAATAGTCTACCTTTTCCCTTAAAGCCCTATTTTCATCCATACATGCATCACTAACATTAAATGGGATATATTCATGTGAGCATGCATCATTTAAGCTAAAAGAAATATTTTCATTTTCATTTAAGCATGCTTTTTCTAGTTTATTTTCTAGATCCTTAATTTGATCTAGCATGCTCTTATTCTTCTTCTTAGCTCTAAATAAATCCCTAGTTAAGCTAGAGACCATGGAAACTATTTTCTTGGGAGTTAAATTTGTTACCATAGTCTCCATGTCCTCTTCTTCTTCTTCGGATGAGGATGTAGAGGAAGTTCCCCCTTCACTTGAGCTCTCTCCACTTAAGCTTGATTCTTCATTTTCGGTGGAGGAGCAATCCAAGTCATCGAAGGCCATCAATGCAAGGTTGGAGTAGACATGTTCTTCTTCTTCGGATGAGGAAGATGAAGAAACGTCATCCCATGTCTTTGCTTTGAATGCCTTAGCCTTCTCCTTTTCTTTTGCCTTCTTCTCCTCTTTCTTCTTGCTCCCCTTTTTCTTCTTCTTTTCTTCTTTCTTTTTCTTCTCTTCCTTGCTCTTGTTTAGGAGGGGACAATTATCTCTTATGTGTCCCTCTCCTTGGCAATTGTAGCAAATGATTTTCCCCCTTGATCTTCTATTCCTATCTTTTGATTTGTTAAATCTAAAACCTTTTAATGCACGTCTTACCCTCCTTACCATATAAGCTTCTTCCGTGCTATCCATGGAGGAGGAGGAGGATGCTTCATCATCGGAGGAGGAAGGGATCTTTATCTTCTTCTTCCCCTTGTTTGCCAATAGTATCATTCCCCTTGAAGGTTGGATTCTAGGCTCTTCTTGTATTCCTTCAAGCCTTGTTTCGTGGAGCTCCATTGTTGAGAAGAACTCCTCCAAGATGCTCACTTCTAAATTCTTCGAAATATAGAAGGAGTCCACCATGGAGCTCCACTTTGAGGATCGCGGAAAGGCATCTATAGCCTTCATAACCATATCCCGATTTGATAGCTTCTCACATACACTTGACAAACCGATTATAATTTCCTTGAAACGAGAATGTAAGGAAATTACCTTTTCTCCCTTTTCTAGTTTAATGTTGTTGAGTTGAGAGCGGAGGAGGTCTCTCCTTGCTAGCTTCGCCTCGGATGTGCCTTCAAGAAGCTCAATTAGCTTCTCCCACATCTCCTTGACACTTAAGCATTCTCCAATTCTATTTATTTCTTGTTGAGGAAGCACATTGTAGAGATGGTGCTTTGTTTTTGAGTTTGCAAGGTGCTCCTCTCTTTGCCTCTTGGTCCACCTTGACTTCTCTATTAGCTTTCCCTCTTCATCCCTAGGCAAAACGAAACCGGATTCCATTGTAATCATAATATCAAAATCCGTTTCGAAAAATACCTCCATTCGCTTCTTCCACCAAGCGAATTCTCCTTCAAACTTCGGTGGATGGATGTTGGAGCCGGCCATTTTGAAAGTTGCTTGTTGTGGCGGTTAGTCCTCGATAAGCTTTCCTTGGCTCTGATACCACTTGTTGGGGATCGAACGACCGACTAGAGGGGGTGAATAGCCCTTTGTCGTTGGATGTCGGTATTTGCTCGTCTACAAAACTAATTAGCGCAACGGAAACAATAAAGACAAGCAAATACAAATACAAGAAAACAAACGCTAACACAGTAGTATAACGTGATTCACGGCTACGTCGCTAATCCACGGTCCCCGATTCATCCTCGGTGAATCACTCCGCCAAAACCAATCCACTAATGGTCTCTCCTTTGCACCAAGCTAGGTGGAGGTAACCTTTACAATCAAGATCACTCTTCTTACAATAAGAATGAAGTAAAAGCATGTAAGAAGAGTTTAAAGCTTGTGGGGAACTTGGATGGTCATTTGGAGTAAGAGCATTAGGCATCCAAAAGCCCACACCCTCTCTTTTTATAGAGAGGAAGCTTTTCTTCCCGTTGGCCGCCACCCCGATCACGCCCTTGGCGATCGGCCGCCACTCAACGGCCTCCGAATCGCCGGATCCCTACCGCTGTAGTCCAACGGAACACTGGCGATCGATGGACCTCATCACGATCGTTGCCTCCGTAGTCGACGATCGCCTACGGCTACGAGCTGCCTGCGAACCTCGATCAATGGCGAACCCTTTTCAAAGATTCGACGATCGGTCGGCATACGATCGGCCCACATATAGCGGTCGGACCGGCGCCTCAAAATACTCAGTCGAATACCAGTCGAACCACGTTCGACTCAGAGTAGTCGACTGTCATTCCATGGCAATCGAATGGTGTCGGAAAATCCCATTCGACACTTAGCCAAATGACCAAGTTTCACCTAAGAGTTACCCCTTCCCGGGTTACATTCGCTCACTCTCATCCCTCGGAGTCCCTCGCCTTCGAAGTTCTCTTCGTTCGCGGCCACGTCCCTCGGCAGCATCAGGTGCACGACTCTGCAATGCTCCTTCGCGTCTCTTGCCTTAAAGTCTACTTCCTCCGGCTTCACTCCAAGCTCCTCGTCTGGTGGTCCCTCGGATGCTTCAAGCGCACGGCTTCCGCAAAGCCATCCTTCACCGACTCAAGGACCGAGTCATGAGTTGTGAAACTCGCCACGGCTCCATGTGCGAATTACTAAGTCCTGCACGACTTCAACGCACATATCAAATCAACATAACAAACTAACTTAAACTCTTTGCCACACACATCAAAACCTAATCATGGTAAGAGATTGCCCTAACAAGGACTGATTGTTTATTCCATATCAATCAAGTTAAATAAAGTTGAACATGCAAATAGATCAGCTTATATTAAAACTACTATTTTCAAAATTTATTTGGAACATGCTTGGACTTAAAACTAAATTCAAAAACTATATTTTTCAAACCCCCCTCCCCTACTCTTTCCGATTTATGGCAAAAGTGAGAAGGCCAAAATTAAGGGATCAATTTTTTTTTTAATTTTTGGTAACTAAACTTAGTACATATCTTATATCATTCTAATGGTCCAAGTTAAGTAAATGTTTACTTAACTTTTAGAACTTAACCTTCTTAATTAAAATAAGGGAAAATAAGGGGAGAAAAGCCAAGGTTAAGAAATCAATTTTTGATCTCTTAACTTAACCTTATTTTAAACACTAAGGTCAATATTAAGTAATTTCGATTACTCAACTCTTTTTAAAGCAGCAAACATTAAGGGGGAGGTTTAAAACTCTTTTCAAGTACTCACCCTCGGTCAAAGGGGAGGATTCCTCAAGGGGGAGCACTCGAAAAAGAGTTTTTCTCATACTCCTACTTAACTTGAGAAGTTAAGAATACTCTTTCAGATTTCATATGCATGCTTCATAATATTCAATTCACTTAATTTATTTCCTTAACTTTGTGTGGGTTTGTCATAGATCAAAAAGGGAGAGATTGTTGGTGTAGTAGGCACCTGAATCGAACCTGAGTTTTGATCATAGCAAATACATAAAATTAAATTCATTTTATTATCTCATGAGCTAAATCAAGTGTGCAGGAATCCTAAGCTAAGCTGAAGGTCAGCGACACTCGGAGGAAACCGTGGTGGTCGAGCGACACCGGAAGGACTTCGGAGGGAGCCGAAGAACTCAGGTGAAGACCGGAAGCGAAACTTCAAAGGTAAAGGTTGAGGTAAGCTCATGTGAGTGAGTGTAAGTAAGGTTGTGTCCTTTGTACGGGGACGTCCTTAGGCGATGATCTGACTAAAGACTTCCAAAGAAAGGTCTATGTCAAGATCGGACGGTTGGTGACCATCGAAATCACTTATTTTTGAGCTAACTTTCTATTGCAGTCGAAAACTCCAGCCAATAGTCGACTGCTAGGCATCAGTTTGACTGATTTGGGTGGTAGTCGACTGCTGGTCAAGGATCAACTTCGAGGAGAGTCAAAGCTTATCATCATTTCTCAAGGGCTAGGTGGCATCACCTCATGAAACTTCATCTCAACGATTAGGGTTTCTCAAAGCTATAAAAGAAGGGGTTCTCCACACCATTTTGATCATCAAAAAGCTCTCCAAAAGCATCTGCAAAGCCGCGACTCTCTGACGACTCTCCGACGACGAAATTCTACTACTCCGGCGATCAAAACTTGAGTTCTTATCCTTCTTTCGTTGGTATAAGTTTAAATTAGTTCGTCTCTTTCAAATTCTTGTATTACTCTTTTTGTCTCGGAGATTTTTATCGTAACGAGGAGAGGGGGAGTATCCCTCTACCTCGAGTCTTTGCTTTTTCTTGTACTCACTTACTCCTACCTCCAACGAGGAGGGGTATTTTAGTGATTTGCTCTCCGTACAAGGTCTAGGACCATTAGGACCTTGGATTAGCAGTCGAAGGTTATGAACCAAGTAAAAATAAAAGTATTTTATTTACTTTTCCGCTACGTACTCTTTTCTTAATCGAACGAATTCGAAAAATTATTTTGCGCTATTAACCCTCCCCCCCCCCTCCCCCCTCTAGCGCTCAAATCGATCCAACAACTTGGACTTACCAACACCGAGCCCCATGCTTGAATTTTCCATGCCAAGGTTACACACTTGGACTTTACCAACACTAAGCCCTATGCTTGGATTTTTCCAACACCAAACCTCATGCTTAGATTTTACTAACACCAAGTCCCATGTTTGGACTTTCATCGCCAAGGTTACACACTTGGACTTACGTGATCAACCCATGTTGAACTTCAATGTCAAACCCCATGTTTAGACTTCTCATGACACTCACATGTCATACGTTTTGTCTAACATCAAAAATATTGTTCGAGTCAAACTCGAATTCAATCAATCGTGACCTGGATCGATTGCACCAATAGTTAGGACACTCTTTGACTTGTTGAACCATCATAGACCAAATCTACCAAGTGATTGATCTGTCGAGTCGAGGTAGATTGGGTTCGCTAAATAGCCAATTCGCTAAGTCAAAATAGGCTAGCCGACCCCACCGAATCAAAGTAAATTGGGTTCATCGAATAGTCGACCCATCGAGTCAAGGTAAGTTCAAACTACTGAATAGGCGACATGCTAAGTGGTTCACTCGGGCCGTCAAGTGGTCGATCTACTAGGTGGATCTTTACCGACACAATGCTCCTTCCAAATCAGCGAAACTTCAACTATATGAATTGAATTTCCTTTTGGTTATGCTTGAATTTTGAATGGATTGAAGGCCTTTCCGCATCAAAGAAGAAGAATCATTGATGACATGTAAGACTCCATTCAACAAACATGGCTATTTTATCGTCGTATATTCTTTTTCTTCTCTCTATCGTACAACTCCATTTCCTAAAAATAATTCATTTCATTTCTTGACAAGAAAAAAATAATAATAATAATCAGCCTATTCCGTTCGTGGTCACCGTTTCACCGTCGCCCGCACGTGTTGGAAATTAAAGAGACCGTCGCCCTCCCTCCACCAACACTGTGCAGCGATTTGACCACTCTTTCGTCGTCTTCTCCGATCGAGTCGCTCGCGCTTCCCGTTGCACAGTTGCCCACTTCAAGCAACCAGCGAACCGCAAATCCTTCTCCCGTTACACAATGAGATACGAACAAAACGGTTTCAGTTTGCTGATTTCCACTCGTGTAGGAAGAGGGTTTTAGGGCCGTCATAATGACTTATAACACGAGATGTTACAAACGAAAGGATGGAGAAACCTGATATATATGTGTGTAACGGAATGGTATGCGCTGGTTATATCAGCCTTGGGCGATCCACTTCCTCCGCCCGATCGCTCCAAACACCGCGCCGCCGCGGCCACCGCTCCTCTCCGACTCGTCGATCATCTCCAGCTTCGGCTTCCACGACCTGCACCTCACCAATTGCCTGTAGTCCTTGGCCAGCTCCTCCGTCGTGCACACCCTCCGCCCTCTCCTCTCCTCCTCGGCCTCCTCTGCCGCCAGCCGCTCCAGGTACTCATCGGGCACGCGGACCTGGAGCCTGCCAGAGGGCGTCTTCAGGATCTCGATCGGCCGCACCGCCGAGCACCCGCCGGATCGCTTGAGGTAGTCGCCGAGGCAAGCGGCGAGGGAGGCGAAGGAGAGGGCGGCGGCGGGGCGGAACAAGTGAGCGGGGAGGAGGAAGTAGGTGCGGCCGGGGAGGAGGAACTCGGCGGGGGCGAGGCAGGGGACGGGCTGGCCGATGACGAGGGCATCGGAGCGACAAAGGAGGTGGAGGGGGTGGGCAGCCATTAAATCGGCGGCCGCGATTGGGAGGTGGTAGAGGCGGATCCGGCCGTCGGCGCCCAGGAGTCGGACGGATCTCTTGGACAACAGAGGGTCGGCGGTGTCGGTATCGCCGTCGCAGCTGGCCACGTGGAAGCACCACGGGATCAGATGGAGAGCGAGGGGTTTGAAGCCCATCTCTGCTCCGTGTTCTTGTGCACTCAACAGATCACGGTGGAAGTGAGAGATAGACAGCGGAATGCAAAAAGGATGGAGTGTTATATATTATTATTATTATTATTATTATTATTAATAAGACTACTTGATTGCCCATCGAGACCATTCCTGGCTGTTAGTTTTCAAGTTAGACCACGGTGGCTCCAGAGATTAGAAGTACACGGAAATTTAAGACGAGAATTTATACCATGGTCATCAATTCATCACAAGCATGGGTACAAACGCCTGTTTATATGGACTATGGTAAGAAGATTTTAAGTAAATAAAATCATAATCACTCTATAAATGATTTGACCACGTTTATTCGCTTTGAAGATTTTTTTTTTAATTTTAGTGCTTGTCGTGGACCTAATCTTCTTCCCATGTCCCTCAAATTTCATATGAAGATTGTTTTTTTATTAGATTAGGTTTGGAGTTGATGTTTTTGGGTGGAGTGACACTGCAAAAAAAAAAAAAAAATTTAACAATGTCGAAAAAATATTTAACACTAAAATAATAACTTATTAGGAAAAAGTTTAATTACGATAATTTTGTTATTAAATTCAACTAAGTATTATGGTTAAAAGCTTTAATAATATGATTAATTTATTGTGTCATGTTAACAGATAAATGTTTCTATGGTGATTAAGGGTGTAAACGAATCGAGCCGGTTCGCGAGCTTTTCGAGCCGGTTCGAATAATATTCGATTCGAATTCGAAATTATCGAATTCGAGCCGAACTCGAATATGTACAAATATTTTTCGAATCGAACTCGAGCCGAAATAATACTGTTCAAACTGTTCGCGAACTTTTTTTTTAAAAAAAAAAAAATCAAATATTAAATCGAGTATTAATTTTCGAATATCAAACCGAGCCTCATTCGAATATTAAATCGAGCCTCAATTTCGAATAGTAATCGAACCGTTCGAATTAATATTCGAAAATTTCAAATCGAATCCGAACTCGAGCTTTGATTCGAATCGAATTCGAGCCCAAAATTATTAAATTTTCAGATTTCGAATCGAATTCGAATATCTCAATTCGAACTTCGAATCGAACTCGAATACTAAATTTTTTTAAAAATTCGATTTGATTCGGTTCGTTTACACCCCTGATGGTGATGTTGGTAAATTATATTAGTATAATTTTATGACAAGATCTATTATATATATATATAATTATTATTCATAACTTTTTATAGCTAAACCCATAATCAATTGTATATATTGTTAACAATTAAATTGTAATAAAAATCACCTATAAAATCCACATTAAATGAATGAAATATTATTTTAGCCACCATCTAATTTCGTCTATATAATCGATAGATTATAATAAAATATTCTAATAACATCGTTATTTTAGTGATAAATTAAAGTAGATAAAGTATTCTAATAATATCCTTACTGTAGTGATAAATTAAACTAGACTTAAGACGCTCACAAAGCGCCAAGCATAAGTTCCATGGTACAGTGATTTTGAGATAGAATATTGATTTTATGATACAACCAGTATGTCATGTTTCTCCACAAATAGATGATCTGGCGACTATAAACATGGTAAAATCTTCACAGATAAAAAGGAACGATCCAATGGACAAATACTATAAACATGTAATATCTTCACAAATAAAAAAGGACAATCCGATGTAACAAGTGAAATTTTGGGGGAAAATATATTGTATGCAATTTTACTTTATTTTACAAGAGATTATTTTCAATTACCTCCACAAATACACAAGTGTAATTGTTAGAAAAAAAATCAATAAATATAACTCATTTGGTAGGTTATAAACTGCCTATGGGGTATATGAGTCCAAGTATGACTCATCTATGTGAATGCAAGTATGACTCATTTAATAGGGTGACTCTTGCAAAGTACAACTTACAAATCACTTTGAGGTTGGAGTAGTCTCCAAGGAAGAGCATATGCATAAGTTATATCCCTATTAGGAGAGTTCTAGGATGCTTAGTTGAGCAAAACCAAAGCCATTACATCGTAGAAAAATTAATATATAACAATCTAATCCCAGAAAGTGGGATAAACTGAATGCAAAGTTGCTAACAGAACTCATGATATAAACTGAATGCAAAGCCTTGAGTATGACCAAAAGCTTTGAATGAACAGCTGAAATAACACCTTCAAAACTGAATGCAAAGTTGCTAACAGAACACGTGATATCACAAGATGTGCCTGAAAGATTGGATCAATGAGAGCAAAAGCACATTGATCCACACAGAACAGTCGGCATTATAATAATAAGAGCTAAAACACATTTTGATCTAAACTCTAACTAGTTCCCTCACAACAGCTTTTACTATGCATAAGACTATCTCCTACCCTGCCATGCAACTGAAAGACAAAAGAAATCATAAGTAAATCCTGACATTTATCCTGATTCACAAAAGGGCCAAAACCCTTGTTTTAAATAAGATTTGGGATGGACCTGAACTCGTTGAAAAAAATAATATAAAAAAATAAAATAAAATAGAACTAGACAAGGGCAATGCACCTCCAAATCAGTCGCCCACTGGATTGTAGAAAATGCTAAGACCTTAGTACTATCAGAGAGGTTGATATTTGCTGATCACTTTGGATCAAGCAGCTCAGTATTCATGTAACAGCAATGCCAGACCACAAAATAATCCAAGAACAAACGATAAGAAGATCGCAAGTACTCAGCTTTGCAGTCAGTAATTGCAGCACAATCAGACCTCATAATCATTCATCATGGTCGTCACCAAAATCATAAACTTGCATTTGGTGGAAGGGAAAAATAATAAAAATAACACTTAACTTGTTTTCTCTGAGAAGCCATTTTCCGCACCTTCAACCTTGCAATCAAGTCCATGGTAAGAAACCTCACTCATTGGGCGCGGAATTGCACGGACACCAAAATCTTGCGGGAATTTATTGAAGTCTGGCCCAAAGTTGAATCGAACTTCACAGTTAGGCTGGTTAGGAAGTGTGTACATTGAGGCGGCAGGGTAATATCGGCCTCCAAAAAGGTTAGTGAACGCTACACCTTGACAAACCCCATTCTTGAAGAATGATATTTCACTCCCTGCAAAGTTATGTGTAATGACAATTAGCAAATCATCTAATGGTGCACAAAAGGTCAAAAATCTGAGTAAATTAATATTTGGCATTTGGAGTTCAAGAAAATTCACAATTAAATTGCATCTTTGTTTTTTTTTTCTTGATCTGCTTACAATAGCAAATATGGCAGTAAATACCAGAAAGAAACAACTCAAACAGTCCTGGATACCTAGGAATTGGAATATAGGAATGTTTCTGGGTAAAGGACTAGAAATAATACATGCCATGATACACTAAAAATTAATATAATATTCTTACAGAAAACAAAATGGGATAGAAAAAAGGTTAGAGAAATAGAAATATAGGT
The DNA here is from genome assembly GCA_025175895.1 of Wurfbainia villosa. Classification (NCBI taxonomy): domain Eukaryota; kingdom Viridiplantae; phylum Streptophyta; class Magnoliopsida; order Zingiberales; family Zingiberaceae; genus Wurfbainia; species Wurfbainia villosa. The sequence continues at coordinate 44,131,529 of CM046006.1, forward strand.
TTTACAATTTAGAACAATGGACAAGTTTAAAAAACTGAACAAAATATTTAAGACAAGGATTATAAGGATAAGAAAGTTGGATACAGAAATATTGTTCTAAAGTTTACTTTAGGAAACAAGACACTAAACGTTTTAAATTGAAGAGTCATATTAATCCATGTAAAAAAAGGTGATCTACAAATTGTTTAAGCTATTGAGGCATCATAATGACAAGTTTATAACATGAAATTTTGTGAAAGGAGAAAATAAGACATGGAATAATCATTTCTAAAAAACAATTTGAGTGTGTCTAGAAGATCAACCATGGATGCTACTTATTTAATAAGACATCTAATGGAAAAATATAGACAAAAATTAAAAAAAAAAAAGATTTTTCAAAAAAAAATTATTGAGTTAGATAAGGTTTGCAGGACAATAAAAAATAAAACAAACATATTTCCCTAAAACTATAGGTTTACATCAATTATCAGCTCTAAGTGTATAACAGCATCACCTTTTGCATTATAAGCAATAAGATTCTAATCCTTTTTGCACATTCTTTCTCACAGTTCTTCCAAATATCAGAAACCATTTTCTTCAACACATTCCTTAGGAACCTGGGTACTAACTATATTTAGTACTCTTCTGTACAGATTAAAATAATCCTAAACCAAAGAGCTGATAAAATAACCCATAAAGAGTAAAACAAACTGAATTATGCAATTTCACTTCATGCTACAATAATGCTACTTTTCAAGTAAATAAACACAATAAAAAATGTCAAGTGAAATCCCCTAAAAATGTATAATTGCTTATGAATATCATGTATCATTCAATTGAAAACCGTTTGGAGTGTTGCTATATGAAATCACAAAAGAGAAGAAAACTAAGCCTTCTCACAGTCTCACCATATGATCAATTATTTACAGTAAAAAAAGCTGAAGTATAAGCTCTTTCCAGAGGATTGAATGTGGAAATTTGGTCTCTTCCATCTTTTAAAACATATTGTAACTTGAAACAAAGGAAGTAGATATACTTGAACTAACTGCTAACTTCCAGTATAGATTGTAATAGAAAAGCATGAATAAAGCAAGAGGCTAGAGAATAACAACACATGAATCACATGGTAATTTTTATCTATAAATCATTAAAGAACAAGGAATCTGAACAACATTTGTACCACATCTTTTCATGAAGCAATCAAAGTGTTACTCATATTAGCATCCTCAGCCAAACAACATGAAGCAAAAAAAAAAAAAAAATCCAGTTCATCCAATCACTTAGTGCAAATTTTATCATTTGCATAAAGTTCATATGAAACCAAATAAGCAGAAACAATAAGAAGATATTAACGAGAAGAATGTGACCAAATGAAATAGCTGAAACCATAACTGAATTCAGAGTGCAGCATTAATTTTCTGTAGAGCACATGAAGGTGGAAAAACAAAAGAGAATAAAACAACTTTATTTTAGTGAGGAGCACTTCAACAGGAGTCATTTATGTGACTCAATGACAAGTTCAAGAACAAAGAATATAATGTATTTGAACAAGTGGGAACCATCAATCCCTCGCAAATGCGAGGGTGCCGTCCCTCCATACGCTAGTTATTAATCTTAAGGGTCAAAGATCTACCATGATTTATCTCCCTTACGATGGTCCGAGGGCAGGCCGGTAGGAGCGCTAGGTTGGCGGATTCCAACCTTTTACATCATTGAACAAGTGGGAACCAATGAAAAAACAAGTAACAATGCTACGCTGATTGTTATTTTATTTTGTTTTTTGAGATAGAGTCAATTAAAACACGAAACATTGCTTTTGACTTCTAGCTAATCTTCCATTCATGGTAGGTAATCAACATAGCAAAGTGAACGCAAGAAACTAAAAGCTAAACTTTCACCGATAAAACAGCCTAGTTTTACGAGAAGAGCTAACCTGGCACAACTTTGGGAGGGTCATCTTTCCCATCAGCAGAGTAGAAGTACCTTTGCCCCTTGTACCAGATCAAATGAGGTGGCTTTGGTGCATACGAAGCTCCATCCGGGAGATTAATATAGAACCCAATTACATCCCCTTCACAATACCCCTCATCTCCATACTTCTCCCGCAGGGCCTTGTGTATCTTACAGCCATCTATGTCCCTGTACCCAAAGCTATTCCCGTCGTAACCCACAGGAGCCTGTAGGTCCCCTTTATCCGTCATCCACCCAAGCCTAGTGTGCCCGGTCTCGCCAAGCCTAATGACTTTAATCTCGAAGTACCAGGCCCCCTCCTGCACGCCCCTTGTCGCCCTCACCATGCGGTACCCCTTTGTGCTGCCTGCCGACAACCGGTCATCGCTAAGCTCCACCTTCTCTGCTTTGTACACCCTCGAGAGGCAGATCGTGGCGTCTGGAGTGTCATCAGTCCTGTCGGTAAACCGGGGCATCGGGGTCATCACGACAGTTTCCTCGGCCGCAGCACCGAGGTGATTACTGCCAGATTTCCCCTTCTTCTTGCCTTTTCGCGACGTGGATTTCGTCCACACGTTGTTGCCCTTCTTCTTAGGTTTCTTCGCCACGGCGGTCCCGGAAGGCGGCGGCGGGAGTGGGGAGGCGGTGGAGGGAGCGGAGGCCGGAGAGGGAGACACGAAGGAGGACAAAGATCTCTGTTTTTTCCGAGCAGAACCGTTGTCGTCGTCGGAGGAGGAGGTGGAGGAGGGAGGAAGTTCGTCTGCGACGGCCAAGGCGACAGAGTGCAGGGGGGTTTGGAGGGTCGAAGAATGGACGATGTCGGGATTAGGTCCGGATGCTTCAACGTCGACTGGTTGCGGAGGGGAAAGGAGGCCGACAGGCGGCCGCGGGACGGATTCCGGGAATCCAGGGGAAGGAATGCGATTGAGAGGTGAGCCCCAGCGCTGATCGTCCTCTTCGTCGCCCTTGGAAGAGGATTGGTAGTTCTCCATGGCCGGGAGAGAAGCAAAGAGGAGTAGGGCACAGAAGAAGCGTACTGGTTCGTCGGCACATCAAAAAGAGGCGAACTGTTACGAAAATAAATCAAATAAAAACAAACGGAAATTCAGTTAATGAAAACCTAATAATTTAACTATTCAAATTTTATTTCAGATCTTTGGAATATTTATTTCTAATAAAATTTAAATTCTGTTATTTTTTATGCTTTTGTGTTTTTTTTATCATTGCACCTTGTCCATGAAACTTAAATGTTCCTTTTTTATGGTTATATATGTTATTATTATTTCTGAAAGAGTAATATGTATTTTTGTGGTTATATATGTTATTATTATTTTTATGATGATGAAAAAGTAATTAATTAAAAACTCATCCCTCTTAAATTTTTTAAATATGATAGTGTGAAGTTCTATATTATTTAAAAGAGTCTCTTTAATTTTTAGATATTTCTATTTAATTTTATTAAAAAATTTATTAAGAAGAATTATGTTAATAAAAATGATTAAGATCTCAATATATTTTTAATCTTAACATGGTATAAGACCCAACTTCATTTTCTATAAATTCTAAACTTTTTTTTTCCCCTAAATTCTACAAAAATTATGTTCATTACATCTTAGAGTCACTCTGACGCAACTAGCATCTTGTGAATCATTCTATTTTCACCTCCAAACATCTAAAAGGAAAAGTCACAAGAATAAGACTAAGTTTTTTTTGCTATCTCCTAAACATTTTTTTTTCTTTTAGTATAAAAGAAAAAAAGAAGTGGCAAGAGTTTCTCCACTTGCTAAGCAAGAGGTTCTATGATTTCGATAAACATATTTATTTAAAGATTTTCTCTGCCAATATTTTGAAAATTGCACTTGTGGATTTTCTTATGCTAAAAATTAAAATTATATTAACTCTCAAAATCATTATTAATATATGAGATTTTAAAATTTTTTATATATTTATGACACGACTTATTCCTAGTAACAAATTTATCTAAAACAAAATTAAATTAGGCTTATATATATATGCACACACACATACAAAAGAATATTATCTTATACAATTCATCCGTGAACATCTATGAATATCCATGAGCACCTTTATTATCTATCGTCCAATCTCTTAAAATTCAAGTGTGTATATATATATATATATATATATATATATATACCGAGAAAAACTAACCTATGACTAGGCGCACAACTGACTACACCACGTCACCTATTAGGTCAGATGCCCCTCGTCTCGGCAAGATTAAGTCAGACGCCTCGCTGACATCTATTGTGTCGATGCCTCTCGCGTCTCAACTCATCCATCTCAAAGATACATCATCTCATATATGTGGCTTCTCAGTATAAATTATCTTATTTAGTCAGAGGACGTGACGGGTCTTTCATATTCAAGGGCCCACTAGACAATCCTCGTCAGCATCCCTCTCCAACCAAGAAGCAGATGCCCATATTGATTTTCAGAGGAATGTCTGTTGCATTAATAAGGAGTTGTCTCCTATCAACCGCGCGATGTATATTAATTGCGGCTCACGCGCCTGCAGCATTTATGAGGGCAATGACCCTATTACTCCTTGAGCAAGCTTACGCATCTCTTGAAGTCATACCGCCCTTACCGACAGTACTAGTTGGCAGGAAGATTTCTCTTCTATATATAGCTTTTCCAGAGGAGGAGAAGGGAGGTTCATGCATTCTCTACTTCACTTGTCCATTCCCTTCACTATTTTCCTGCTAATCCCTATCTTGAGCGTCGGAGGGGCCCTGCCGAGATCCATCTCGGCGCCCTTAACCATTTGATGTTTCGCAGGACCCTCAATTCGGCTCGATCCACCCCATTCGGCTCGGCTCACGATCAAGACGACGTTTCTGCTGTTCTCGCTCCCCCTCCATGTCAGCCCTGTCGGTCAGAGTTGTTAGCCCTTGTCGTCTTCACCACCAGGACACCTCATCATCCCTGTCTCAATAGACAACATAATTGGCGCCGTCTGTGGGAAACAAAACAAACAACGGCTGAGGAAAAGATAGGAGACCAAGGAGCGAATTTCGGCAACCACAACTCCACTGAAGGGAATTTGACGAGATAAAGCATCATGACCCTTGTCAAAATCACCATGGAGGACGTTCTGCGCAATCTCCTGCCTCGGGGAACCACCCCATTGTAGGTTTCTCCCAGCCCGGTTCAGGGCCCAGTGTCGATTTCTACCCCATCCACTCCTGCCGCCCCGGGAGCAGCTCATGCGTCCTCAAAACCAGCTGAGTCATCGTCATCCACTGCCTCAATGCTGCGATCCTCAGAGGAAGAGCCTTCTTGTACACCGATGGAAAGAGATCCTAAAAAGGGCAAGGCTCTGGTAATAGGCACGGAATCTCCTCTTGCCCCCAGTCTTATAGCAAACAAGATGTCGAAGTCCTTCAAGCAAGTTTCAATAGGAGAATATAGCGGCTCAGTCGATCCGGAAGAGTATCTGGGGAGGTTCAAGAAGGCTTCTCTGATACATGACTACTCAGACGGAGCCAAGTACAATGTCTTCTCCCTCAACTTAATTGGCTCCGCCCAAAGGTGATTCGACCGGCTCTCGGTTGGGTCCATTAATTCCTTCCAAGAACTATTTGTGTTGTTTCTTCAGCATTTCACCAGTAGCAAGAGGTATCGTCGAATGGCTCAATATCTCATGACGATGAAGCAGAAGAATGATGAATCTCTAAGGGATTATATACACCGCTTCAACCGAGTAGTTGTTGATGTTTCGGATGCCTCGACGAAGACCATGGTAGACGCCTTTGCTCATGGCCTGGTGAGGGGGGATTTCTCAAAGTCATTAATGAAGAGACCTCCTTCTCACTTCAAGGTCTTGCTGGATAGAGCTAAAGCATACATCAACCTAGAGGAACCCAAGAGAGTAGTCGATGAGCAGCAAAGGATTGATCGACCCAAGTCTCACAAAGCCGAATCAGAAGGCTCCTCCCCCAGTACACAATTGCCCTCCCAGGGTTCCTCCTACCTATCCTCCTCAGCTGCTAAAAGATAGAATAATTCATGTCGTGCAAGAAGCCCCTCAACCATCCATGTAGCCTGGTCAGCACGACCCCTTCTGTGCCTTTCATCAGATATACGACCACTCTACCCGGGAGTGTCGTACCTTGGCTGATGAGATCAGGCAAGTTATGAGGGAGTAGCAGCATACCTTTAATGCTCCACCCCAAGATGTAAGGCCTGAACCGCGAGGTCACGTTCAACGCCATCTGGCCAGAAGGGCCCCTAGACCATCACCCGAGCAGCAGAGACTAACTCAAATTCCGCGAAGATCTCAAGAGGCTCCAAGTAGGCCTGCTTCTCGGCCAGAATCACCACATGAGCTCAACACTCCACACCACGGAATTATTAATATGATAACCGATGGAGCTATTGATGGAGATTCAAACCGAGTCAGAAAGGCTCACGGTAGGCGACTAGAGAACATGGAGGTAAACACCAGCCGAAAGCCTGCAGAGGGACCTTCATTAAGTTTCGGCCTCGAGGACCTCCAAGGAATTTCTGTCCCGCACGATGACACCCTAGTGATCAAGGCTACTATCTCCAATTATGATGTGGCTAGAATCTTTGTGGACACAGGTAGCCCGGTCAATATTTTGTTTAAAGATGCTTTTGACTGTATGCAGCTTGACTCGGTGCGACTCCAGCCAGTGAACACCGCCTTATTCGGCTTCTCGGGCCATGAACTGGCACCACTTGACCGAATTGATCTCCCTCTATCATTAGGGGAAGAGCCCCTTCGGCGGATGCGGATGGCCACTTTCACCGGTGTAGACGTCACCTTAGCCTACAACATCATTTTGGGGAGGTCAGCGCTACATTCTTTTGAAGGATCGGTATCTACTTATCATCAGAAAATTAAGTTCCTCGTGAACAATCAGACAGGGGAAGCTGCTGGAGATCAAAAGGCAGCTTGGAAATGTTACATAGAAAAAGTCTGAACCGGCCCTAAAAAAAAAATCAAAAGATGGAAATGGCTAAAGTATATGCTCTGTGTGAAACACCCTTGGAAGAGGTCGTCGACGAAGAGATTATACAAATATGGTCGAATCAGCCCAAATGAGTCATCCGATTTGTTGTAGACCTGCCGGCCGAATTGAAGTAAGAAGTAAAGGATTGCCTGATCAACAACCGAGACGTCTTCACTTGGCCAGAGGAACAAAACTCGAGCATCTCTCGGGCTGTAATGGAGCATAGGCTAAATATTTTTCCTGGAACTCGGCCCATCAAACAGAAAAGAAGATGTTGGTGCAGTAGGCACCTAGGTCGAACCTGAGTTTTGATTATAGCAAACGATACAAAGTTAAACTCATGTCGTTATCTCACGAGCTGAATCGAGTGTGCAGAAGATTGCTAAAGCTGGAGCTGAAGGTTAGCGACACCCGGAAGAAGCCGGGTGGTCGGGAGACACTCGAGTGACTTTGGAGGGAGCCGAAGGAATCGAGTGGAAGGCCGGAAGCAAAAGTGACATGGTAAGTATCGAGGTAAGCTCGTGTGTGCGAGCGTAAGTGAGGTTGTATCCTCCTTACGGGGATGGTCTTAAGCGTAGATCCGACCAAAGACATCCCATCGATGGTCTAGGTCGAGATCGGACGGTCTAAGGTCGTCGAAATAATGTTTTCTTTGAGCTAACTTTGCCTTGCAGCTAGTATCAGTCGACTTCCAGCTTGGAGGACTCGATCGCGCACAACAAATGATCGCTCGAGGTCGCATTAGATCGATGTCGCCATCCGATCGATTGGACGATGACCATCACCGATCGATGGTCAATGATCGACCAGTCAAGGCTTATCACCCCATTTCAAGGAGATTGGTGCTCAATTTTGATTGGCTAGGGTTCCTTTCGAAAAGGGGCTCAAAGGCTATAAAAGGAGGGTCAATCCTAGGGTTTATTCATCAATTCTAAAGCTTCCAAAAGCCTCCGCCAAGCTACAACCTTTCCGACAACGAAGTGTTTTCTCTCCGACGTCTAGGTCTTAATTTCTTTCTTATTGTAACGTCGGCTTTAGCTTTTATTTTAAGTTCATTTCTTTAATCTTTCGGAGCTTTTATCGTATACAAGGAGAGAGGGAGTGTCCCTCTACCTCAAGTTCTTTCCTTCTTGTATCGATTAACTCCTACCTCCAACGATGAGGAGTTCCTTTAGTGCTTTTGCCCTCCGTACGTGGTCAAGGACCACTAGGGCCTTGGAGTAGTAGCCGAAGGCTACGAACCAAGTAAAAAGAATTGTCTCTTTTACTTATTGCTTATCTTTTCCACTGCAAATTAATTATCTACTTGGATTTTAAACGAACGAAAAAAAAGAAAGTTTTAACGCTATTCACCCCCCCCTCTAGCGTTTCAAATCGATCCAACAATTGGTATCAGAGCCGGGGGTTGCTAAGATTTGGTGAAACCACCAATCTAGCCATTTTACAGATTTTTTTTCTTTTTAATTCTGTTTATTTCAGATTTATTTCGCTTTGTTACTTTTTCTCCCACACTACTAATCCAAGACGCGAGTCTTGGTACTTTTTTGTGTGTTTTTGTCGTTGCTAGTTTCTTCGACTTTGTCTCCTTGTGTCTTTTGTTCTAATGGCCCATCTCGAGAGTTTTAGCACCGTCCGACTGTAACGACCTGGCCCCTATTGGCACCTGGCCCCTATTGGCGGCATTCGGCGACCCCTATTGGTCGACGACCGTCGCCCCTGTTGGCCCGTCGTTACTCACTTGGTCTTCCCACCCCTGGAAGTGGGTTTTTGCCTTCCCCAGGATTTGAACTCTAGACCTCCAGGCTAAGTACTAAAGTTTATGAATCCTGGTAACCAAGTGATCCTGGTTACATTTTGTGATGGTTGAATAGGGAACATTTTGTATCATATTCTATAAAGGCAAAGGATTGGTTATTATATTTACGTCTTGCTTGTGCCAGCTAAATTAAATATAATAATGCCCTAGAAAAGTAGGTTCTTATCTACAGCACATCAATTGGCAGAATTGATTATGAGAGGCTGTAGAGAACACTTTCCTAAATGTTCCTAGTCAAGTATTAATATGCAAGGGCAATATTAATACCTAAAGACTAGCATGTAGGTCAATTGATGACTTGATCTCACAAGTCATGGATATATGATATCAAGTTGACACATGGGTATATATTAGAGAATATATACTGAACTGACCCGCCATGAGAAAGTTTCATGGATCGTCATATGAGTGTCATAAACTTTCTCATGTGACTATTGGTATGAATAGTCCTCAAACCTGAAGTCACTACGGTTCCCTACATAAGGAGTTATGTACTTTGGTATCGTCAAACGTCACCCGTAACAGGGTGGACCATAAAGGCGATTACTGGGTATATAACAAATTATGCGGAGGGATGTGAGTGATGTAAATGGGATCTATCCCTCCCATATGACGGGAGTGATATCTGTGGGCCCCTTGATTGAGTAGAACTACTAAAATGCATGGCCATGCTCGAATGAGTCAATATGAGATATTGAGCTCATTTGTTTGAGTTAGTTTACTCAGGGATCAAGAAACACATAGATTGATCGAGGATGACACGGTCTATGCCTCATTGGTCAATCTGATATCAAGGATAGAAGGATACGGTCATACATTATAGTAGTCACGGAAAGGTTAGTCGGATCTTGACTTATTTCGTAACTTGGGTAGCAATGATGTATTGCTAGATGTCGCTCATTGCTTGTGTATCTAAAAGAGTTTAGATCCACTGCCAATGTTATGAGAGCCTATAGGGTCACACACAAAGAGCATGATGATTAGAATAATTAGTGCATTCTAGTTTGACTAGAATAATTTGGGAATAAGCTTAAGTACAAAATGGTTTTTGGACTTTAAGCTTAATGAGAATTTTAGCTTATTGATTTAATGAGATTAATTCAATATGCTAAGCTTATTAATTTAATAAGATTAAATAAATATGTTATCATGATAGCCTAAGCTTAATTGATTTAATAAGATTAATTCAATATGTTACCTTATTGATTTAATGAGATTAATTCAATATGATAACATAAGCTTATTGAATTAATAAGATTAATTCAACATGCATGAATGCCACATAAGCATGTCACCTAAGCATGCCACATAAGCATGCCACCTAAGCTTAATGAGGTGGAAGGAGACAAAGGGTTTTGACCTTTGGAATTTCTCCACATGTGGCCGGCTGATTATTTTTCAATGCAATTGATTGCATTGAATGTGATAGGAGGTGAAAGGTTTTTTCGATCCTATAAAACACTCCATGGGGTGGCCGACCAAAGTGGTGGAAGCTTGAGGCTTGGAGAGAGCTTGGTGGTGAGAGGCTTTGGTTGTGTGGCTTTTGTGAGTGTAGGCTAGCAAGAAGAGTGATCTTCTTCTTCCTTTCTCTTTTTCCCTACCTTCCTCTCCTTTAGGGACTTCTCTAGCAAAAAGTAAAGGAGAGCTCTTCTAGTTTCTTTTGTGAGACAAGAGCTTGCTCGTGTGGATACATATAGGGGCACGGACATTTGAACGTGCTAAAAGATCCAACAAACCCAAGGAGAAGCGGGATTAAAAAGGGCATGCAACAAAGGTAATATTCTCCTATAAGATAAGTTTTTTTTTTCTTTTAGAGAAATTTATTTTTTTTGTATGAGGTTTTTCTTTCGCAAGGATCACTTGGAAGGGATCCTATTTTTCCGTTGCGCATATGTTATTTTGCATAAAAAAATCCCTACAGTGGTATCAGAGCCACTTGCGAAAGATCGTATAAAAAAAATAGGTTTTCTCTATTTTATATATGATATAGAAGTAGGATAAATTTTATTATGAGTTGATAATTGCATTAGAATTTTTCAAACATAATAAAATATCCGATGTCTTTTAAAAGTTAAAATTGACATGGTGCATGGTTATGGCCTAGTCCCAAAAAGTTTGTGAATGTGTGTGTTGTAATTCTTAATACGACCTGCGTGTCGTGCCTTTCTCCTAAAATTCTTATTGTAAAATTAGTTTTAGACTCGAATGTAACTCAAGTATTTCTCCTTTTGTAATATACAAAATAAAGATGGAGGGTCCATTGGAAGATGACGTTACAAGGAGGAAGTCAACAACACAAGACAACCAAAAGGAAGCACTTGGGAGAAGATACTATCCCTAGGTTGACCAATCAATCTTTTCATTGGCTTGAGAAGATTGTAGAATAAGAGCCATAACCATGACACGTTTAGTTTAATATGTATGTGATGCATGTTAATTTAGCTTATATGTGATGTATGCTAATATGTATGTGATGCATGTTTAAGTTTATTTCTTAATAAGTCAAAAACGATATGCCTACCAAAGTTTGGTACTCACTACTTCCTCGATCATTTGTTGTTGGGTTTGCCAAAGCAAAGCAATGCATTTTATCTTGGAAGAGTGCGAGTGGACAATCGTGATGTCCCGCTATCAATCTTGGTTAAGACTTAATTAAGTTTTTCTTAATTAATTAAGAAAGTAGAGGCATATATTAGCTTTGAACATAAGTTTTAAAAATTAGTTTTGTGTGATTTCCGAACATCAGCTTTGTCTTAGAAAGTGGTCATTGCTCCAATATCAAAGAAGGCCTCTGTGCCTCGCCACGGCCTGGAAGCTGGTTTAGGAATAAACACTAAACTAATCTAAACTTAACCAAAGCTATTAAAGAGTTACATCAGATGTAATTGGCAAAAGATTGCCTACCTAATCATACTACGTCTTGGGCGATTAGCCAAAGCTAACTCAAGACGAAGTATGATGTGGATCTTTATCCCATATAAATTTATAGCTAAATAGAAGCTAATGATGCAAGCAAAATGTGTTTGCCTACATCAATGATTAGCTCATATCAAAGCTATGAGAATTTAGTGGGAGCCTCATTTAATTAAAGGCCTAATTAAATGACTTAGGTATGATATTTAATTTTGCATTTTAATGTTGTAGATCACCATGTCATCTAACACGACACACCCCCTCAACTTGCGATCTGTCCTTGAGAAAGACAAGCTCAATGGAGCTAACTTTCTAGACTGGTATAGGAACTTGAGGATTATCCTCAAGCAAGAATGTAACTGTATGTCCTAGAGCTATCCTGAAACACTCACCCTGCACTGTGTTGAAAAAGATGCTTATAAGAAGCATCAAGATGACGCATTAGATGTGTCATGTCTTATGCTTGCCACCATGAACTCTGAGCTTCAGAAGCAACATGAGAACATGGATGCCTATGGTATGGTTGAGCATTTGAAACAACTATATCAAGGACAAGCTAGGCACGAGCATTTTGAAGTGTCTAAGGCTCTTTTTGCATGCAAGATGCAAGAAGGAACACCTGTAGGAACTCACGTACTTAAAATGATAGGGTACGTTGAGAACCTTGAAAGACTAGGTTTTCCACTTAGCCAAGAATTGGCAACCGATGTTATCCTGCAATCATTGCCGGAAGCATATAATCAATTCGTCATGAATTATAACATGAATGAAATTGATAAGCTTTTGCCTGAGATTCTCAGCATGTTAAGAACTGTTGAACTGAATCTCAAGAAGAAAGTTAGTAACGTACTAATGGTCAAGAAGGGCAAAGGTAAGCGCAAAGGCAAGGGTAAGACCCAAGCCAAAGGCAAGGCCAATTCATCCACTTCAAAGGGTAAAGGTAAAGTACCTAAGGAAGGGGACTGTTTCCATTGCGGTGAGACTGGACACTGGAAGAGGAACTGCAAAGTCTACCTTGAGGAAGTAAAGAAGAAAAGAAGTGGGACTTCTGCCTCAGGTATACACGTTATAGAAGTTAATCTATCTATTTCTTCTACATGGGTATTAGATACCGGATGTGCATCTCACATTTGTACTAATGTGCATGGACTGAGAAATAGTAGACTAATGACAAAGGGCGAAGTGGACCTACGAGTAGGCAATGCCGCAAAAGTTGCTGCTGTAGCTGTAGGAACATATTCTTTGTCTTTGCCCACTGGGCTTATCTTAGAACTAGAGGAGTGCTTTTATGTACCTGCATTAACGAAGAACATAATTTCTGTATCTTGTTTAGATAAGAAAAACTTTTCTTTTATAATAAAGGACAATTATTGTTCCATTTATTTGAATGAAATGTTCTATTGTAATGCACCACTTATGAATGGTCTCTATGTTCTAGATTTAGAAAACCCAATTTATAACGTAAATACCAAACGGTTCAAATCGAATAATTTGAACCAAACATATCTCTGGCACTGTCGCCTAGGTCACATAAATGAAAAACGCATATCCCAACTCCATAAAGATGGATTATTGGACTCATTTGATTTTGAATCATATGAGGTATGCGAATCTTGTCTTTTAGGAAAGATGACTAAAACTCCATTTAGTGGACATGGCGAGAGAGCGACGGACTTGTTAGGACTCATACATACTGATGTATGTGGCCCTTTCAATGTCGGCGAGGAGGCTATAAGTACTTTATTACTTTCACTGATGATATGAGTAGATTTGGCTACTTATATTTGATGAGACATAAGTCAGAATCCTTTGAAAAGTTTAAAGAATTCAAGAATGAAGTACAAAACCAACTTGGTAAGCGTATTAAGCTACTTCGATCAGATCGAGGTGGTGAATACCTTAGTCAAGAGTTTCGTTATCACCTGGCTGAGTGTGGGATAATATCCCAACTCACTCCACCTGGAACACCACAATGGAATGGTGTATCTGAGAGGAGAAATCGTACTCTATTAGATATGGTACGATCAATGATGAGCCAGACTGATCTACCTACTTCCTTTTGGGGTTTAGCTCTAGAGACAGTCGCTTTCACACTTAATCGCGTCCCATCAAAAGCCGTAGAAAAGACACCATATACGTTATGGACCGGGAAGAGTCCCAAAATGTCTTTTATAAAGATTTGGGGTTGTGAAGATTATGTTAGACGTCAAGTCTCAGATAAACTAGGACCCAAATCAAATAAGTGTTATTTTGTAGGATATCCCAAGGAAACTAAGGGATATTACTTTTACAATCCCACACTTGGCAAGGTGTTTGTTGCCAGAAATGCTGTCTTTCTAGAAAGAGAATTTATTTCTAGAAAAACTAGTGGGAGTAAAATTCATCTTGAAGAAATTCAAGATGAAGATAACACTAAGGCTTCGATGGAAAATGAACAGGTACCACAAAGTGTTGTGGATGAGGAAATTGTTGCCCAAAGAGTTGCGGAGCAAACATCTATTCAAGTAGACCAACCTCTTCGTAGATCTGATATGATCTGTCATCAACCCGAGAGATATTCTTTTCTCTTGACTGACAACGGTGATGTATTGCTTGTCGATCTTGACGAGCCTACATCCTATCAAGAAGCTATGATGAGCCCAGATTCCGAGAAATGGCTAGAGGCCATGAGATCCGAAATGGAATCCATGTACACTAACCAAGTATGGACTTTGGTTGATCCACCGAAGGGTAAAACCCATTGGGTGTAAAGTGGGTCTTTAAAGTAAAGACTTACATGGATGGTAATAAGCATACCTATAAAGGTAGATTGGTGGCTAAAGGATTCAAACAAATTCATGGTATTGACTATGATGAAACCTTTTCACGACCGATGCTTAAATCCATTCGGATCATACTTGCTATCGACCTACCACGATTATGAGATCTGGCGGATGGATGTCAAAACCGCTTTCAATGGAAAGCTACTCGAGGATGTGTACATGACACAGCCTGAGGGTTTTGAAGATCCAAAGCATCCTGGAAAGGTATGCAAACTGCAAAGGTCCATTTATGGACTAAAGCAAGCCTCTCGAAGCTGGAATCTTCGATTCGATGATGCAATCAAAGAGTTTAGTTTCATCAAGAATGAAGATGAACCTTGTGTCTACAAGAGAAATAGTGGGAGCACAGTTGTATTTCTTATCTTGTATGTAGATGACATACTTCTCATCGGAAATGATATTCCCTCACTCCAGTCTGTGAAGATGTGGTTAGGGAATTGTTTCTCGATGAAAGACTTAGGTGAAGCTACCTATATTCTAGGCATCAAGATCTATAGAGATAGATCTAAAAGATTACTTGGCCTAAGTCAGAGTACATACATTGATAAAGTGCTAGATCGTTTTGCTATGCAAAATTCCAAGAAAGGATTTCTGCCTTTATCACATGGTGTGAGTCTTTCGAAGACTCAATGTCCCTCTTCTAAGGAGGAGAGAGATCGCATGGATAAGATCCCTTATGCATCTGCTATAGGGTCTATCATGTACGTCATGCTTTGTACTCGTCCTGACGTCTCGTATGCTTTGAGCATGACGAGTAGATACCAGTCGGATCTAGGTGAAAGTCACTGGATAGCAGTCAAAAATATTCTTAAATACTTACGAAGAATGAAAGAATATTTCCTGATATTTGGAGGCAATGAGGAGCTAACTGTAAAGGGTTACAGTGATACAAGCTTCCAAAAAGACAAGGATGACTATAGATCGCAATCGGGGTACGTGTTTTGCCTGAATGGTGGAGCTATGAGCTGGAAGAGTTGACGGAGACACGATTGTTGATTCTACAAGCGAGTATATTCTTTGCGTCGATGCAACAAAGGAGGATGTTTGGCTCCGTAAGTTCATCAGTGAACTTGGGGTAGTTCCTAGCATTGCAGATCCAATAGACCTCTATTGTGACAACAATGGGGCTATTGCACAGGCTAAGGAACCTCGATCACATCAGTGGACCAAACACATACTGCGGCACTTCCATCTCATTCGAGAGATCATCGATAGAGGAGATATGAGGATATGCAGAGTACCGACAGAAGCTAACATCGCAGATCCATTGACCAAGGCTTTGGCACAGAGGAAGCATGATGGTCACACTAGGTCACTAGGTATCAGATATTATAGTGATTGGTACTAGTGCTAGTGGGAGATTGTTAGTTATAGCCATAGAACCAATCATGTGATGGTTGAATAGGGAACATTTTGTATCATATTCTATAAAGGCAAAGGATTGGTTATTATATTTACGTCTTGCTTGTGCCAGCTAAATTAAATATAATAATGCCCTAGAAAAGTAGGTTCTTATCTACAGCACATCAATTGGCAGAATTGATTATGAGATGCTGTAGAGAACACTTTCCTAAATGTTCCTAGTCAAGTATTAATATGCAAGGGCAATATTAATACATAAAGACTAGCATGTAGGTCAATTGATGACTTGATCTCACAAGTCATGGATATATGATATCAAGTTGACACATGGGTATATATTAGAGAATATATATTGAACTGACCCGCCATGAGAAAGTTTCATGGATCGTCATATGAGTGTCATAAACTTTCTCATGTGACTATTGGTATGAATAGTCCTCAAACCTGAAGTCACTACGGTTCCCTACATAAGGAGTTATGTACTTTGGTATCGTCAAACGTCACCCATAACAGGGTGGACCATAAAGGCGATTACTGGGTATATAACAAATTATGCGGAGGGATGTGAGTGATGTAGATGGGATCTATCCCTCCCATATGACGGGAGTGATATCTGTGGGCCCCTTGATTGAGTAGAACTACTAAAATGCATGACCATGCTCGAATGAGTCAATATGAGATATTGAGCTCATTTGTTTGAGTTAGTTTACTCAGGGATCAAGAAACACATAGATTGATCGAGGATGACACGGTCTATGCCTCATTGGTCAATCTAATATCAAGGATAGAAGGACACGGTCATACATTATAGTAGTCACGGAAAGGTTAGTCGGATCTTGACTTATTTCGTAACTTGGGTAGCAATGATGTATTGCTAGATGTCGCTCATTGCTTGTGTATCTAAAAGAGTTTAGATCCACTGCCAATGTTATGAGAGCCTATAGGGTCACACACAAAGAGCATGATGATTAGAAGAATTAGTGCATTCTAGTTTGACTAGAATAATTTGGGAATAAGCTTAAGTACAAAATGGTTTTTGGACTTTAAGCTTAATGAGAATTTTAGCTTATTGATTTAATGAGATTAATTCAATATGCTAAGCTTATTAATTTAATAAGATTAAATAAATATGTTATCATGATAGCCTAAGCTTAATTGATTTAATAAGATTAATTCAATATGTTACCTTATTGATTTAATGAGATTAATTCAATATGATAACATAAGCTTATTGAATTAATAAGATTAATTCAACATGCATGAACGCCACATAAGCATGCCACCTAAGCATTCCACATAAGCATGCCACCTAAGCTTGATGAGGTGGAAGGAGACAAAAGGTTTTGACCTTTGGAATTTCTCCACATGTGGCCGGCCAAACAAGGAGTGTTGATTATTTTTCAATGCAATTGATTGCATTGAATGTGATAGGAGGTGAAAGGTTTTTTCAATCCTATAAAACACTCCATGGGGTGGCCGGCCAAAGTGGTGGAAGCTTGAGGCTTGGAGAGAGCTTGGTGGTGAGAGGCTTTGGTTTTGTGGCTTTTGTGAGTGTAGGCTAGCAAGAAGAGTGGTCTTCTTCTTCCTTTCTCTTTTTCCCTACCTTCCTCTCCTTTAGGGACTTCTCTAGCAAGAAGTAAAGGAGAGCTCTTCTAGTTTCTTTTGTGAGACAAGAGCTTGCTCATGTGGATACATATAGAGGCACGGACATTTGAACGTGCTAAAAGATCCAACAAACCCAAGGAGAAGCGGGATTAAAAAGGGCACGCAACAAAGGTAATATTCTCCTATAAGATAAGTTTTTTTTTTCTTTTAGAGAAATTTATTTTTTTTGTACGAGGTTTTTCTTTCGCAAGGATCACTTGGAAGGGATCCTATTTTTCCGTTGCGCATATGCTATTTTGCATAAAAAAATCCCTACACTTAAGACCTCATACGAGATTTATCACGATAAAATACCTAACATCAAGTACTTTAGGGTATTTGGGTGTAAGGTACATATCCTAAACACTAAAGATTACCTAGGGAAATTTACATCCAAAACTACGATCGGAATCTTTCTAGGATACTCGACTACAAGTAGAGCTTATAGAGTATATAACCATGACACCCTTAGAGTCGAGGAAACTATCAATGTAGTATTCGATGAAGGACACGAACCTACAAACCCCCCGGCAACCCTAATTAGCGAGCCGATTCATACTAGACCTAACTCTGATCCTGAGATCAGGTCTAGTGTTAATCCTAACCTAAGTCAACCAAGTCACTCTATTGATCAAGTGATAGATGACTCCAACCAAACTAGAACTCAAACAAGCCATCCTATGGATCAAGTTGTAGACTCAAACCCAAATCCAACTAGGACTCAAACGAATCATCCTATCGACCAAGTGATAGGTGATCCAAGTCTAGGAGTTCGAACTAGAGCCTCATATAGAAACCTTAGTCAAATATCTTTGATTTTCTAAAATTGAACCCAAAACTATTGACCAAGCTCTTCTTGATCCCGATTGGATTATTGCAATGCAAGAAGAGTTGGCTCAATTCACTAGGAACGAAGTGTGGGAATTAGTACCACCACCTAAAGATAAAACAATCATTGGAACAAGGTGAGTGTTTAGAAATAAAATTGATGATAAAGGTGAAGTAGTTAGAAATAAAGCTAGGCTAGTTGCTAAAGGGTTTAGTCAAGTCGAAGGTTTAGATTACGACGAGACCTATGCCCCAGTAGCTAGATTAGAGTCCATTCGAATGCTATTAGCATATGCAGCACATCGAGAATTTAAATTGTTTCAAATGGATGTGAAATCTGCATTCTTAAATGGATACATTAAAGAAGAAGTTTACGTTAGTCAACCCCCCGGTTTCGAAAGTTTAGATAAACCCGATCATGTCCTTAGATTAAAGAAAGCGCTTTATGGACTTAAACAATCTCCGCGAGCTTGGTACGAGAGACTTTCGATTTATCTTAAGTCCAAAGGCTTTAACCAAGGTATAGTTGACCCAACCCTTTTCGTAAAAACCTTAGGTAAAGACATATTCATAGCCCAAATCTACGTAGATGATATTATTTTTAGAACCACCAACTCAATCCTACTAAATGAGTTTATTTCACTTATGGAAAGTGAATTTGAAATGAATCTAGTAGGCGAATTAAGTTTCTTCTTAGGATTACAAATTAAACAAACTAAAGATGGAATATACCTACATCAACGCAAATATACTAGGGAATTAATTAAACGCTTTGGAATGCAAGACGCTAAAATTATTAATACCCCAATGGCAACTAATGTTAATATAGAAGAAGTAATTGGAAACCAAATTGATTTAAAATACTATAGGAGCATAATAGGGAGTCTCCTTTACTTAACTGCAAGCCGATCTGATATCTTATTTGCAGTGAGTATGTGCGTAAGGTTTCAAACCTGTGCTAAGGAGTCTCACCTAACTCTAGTCAAGCGTATCCTTAGATATCTAAAGGGTACACTTAATGTCGGTATTTGGTATCCTTGATCTACCGAGTTCGAACTAACCGGCTACTCCGATTCGGACTATGCCGGTAGTAAGCTCGATAGAAAGAGCACGAGTGGTTGTTGTCAACTTCTCAGCTCGAGTCTAGTGAGTTGGTGCAGTAGGAAGCAACTCTGTGTTGCCTTATCTACCACCGAAGCCGAATACATCGCGATGGGTGAGTGTGTCACTCAACTTCTTTGGATGAAACACACTCTCCGCGACTTTAAGTTAGACTTTACGAATACTAAACTTCACGTAGATAACATTAGTTCAATTAATCTTACTAAGAATCTGATATGTCACTCTAGGACCAAACATATAGAAGTCAAACACCATTTTATTCGAGAACATGTGGCCAACGGAGCCATACAACTCGAATACGTCGAATCGAAGTCTAACTTAGCAGACCTATTTACTAAACCCCTACCCGAAGCCGAATTTAGTCTATTAAGACAAAAATTGGGCATGTACGTAATAGAATAGGAACTTGCAGATTATATTTTCTTACTACTATTTCTTAAATTTCATTTTCATGGAACTAGCATAGGACATACCTTAGATATCATGCACCTATAGATTTAAGGAGCCAATACATCTCACAACACATAGGACTAATGTGTTTGTGTACTTAGCCACGTAGATGGGCGTGAGATGTTAGGACCTTACTCCTGGTTCCAGATGTAGAGCTAGTGCATCGCCATGAACCACGGAGTATAATCATACATACTAACCGACTCTGACCAGGACTGGTTGATCTTACATATCAATCAAGCCAAATATGAGTCGAACATTTTATAGATGAGCTTATTTTCAATATATTATTTTCAAAATAATGTGGAACATGCTTGAACTTTAAATTTAACACTTATTTTTGTTTTCCACATACACCCTCACTCTTTTCGATATATGGCAAAAGGGGGAGAAAAAGGCCAAAGTTAAGGGGTCAAATTTTTAAATTTTTTGGTTTAACTCTTACTTTATATTTAAACCAAAAGTTAACTTTAAGGCCAAGTTAAGAGAATTCTTAACTTAAACTTATTTGTGCCATCAACGTTTTACTTATTTTTAATGTTTTACTTAAGGGGGAGAAAGTGCCAAGTTAAACTCTTAACTTAAACCTTTTACTAAGGCCAACTTTAAGTAATTACTTAAAGCAACCCTCAAGGGGAGGATTAAGGTCTTTCTTCAAGACTCACCCTTAGTCAAAGGGGAGGTTTCCTCAAGGGGGAGTACTTGAAGAAAATCCTTACTACTCCAACTTAATCTTCTTTATTTTTTTGTTTGTTTCTAATGCACATTATTTTTCATGCTTGCTATTTACTTAACTTTGTATATGGGTTTGCCATAAATCAAAAAGGGGGAGATTGTTGGTGAAGTAGGCACCTAGGTCGAACCTGAGTTTTGATTATAGCAAACGATACAAAGTTAAGCTCATGTAGTTATCTCACGAGCTGAATCGAGTGTGCAGAAGATTGCTAAAGCTGGAGCTGAAGGCTAGCGACACCCGGAAGAAGCCGGGTGGTCGGGCGACACTCGAGTGACTTCGGAGGGAGCCGAAGGAATCGAGTGGAAGGCCGAAAGCAAAAGCGACATGGTAAGTATCGAGGTAAGCTCGTGTGTGCGAGCGTAAGTGAGGTTGTATCCTCCTTACGGGGATGGTCTTAAGCGTAGATCCGACCAAAGACATCCCATCGATGGTCTAGGTCGAGATCGGACGGTCGAAGGCCGTCGAAATAATGTTTTCTTTGAGCTAACTTTGCCTTGCAGCTAGTATCAGTCGACTGCCAGCTTGGAGGACTCGACTGTCGTCAAACAGTCGACTGCTTGAGGTCAGCATTCGACTGATGTTGTCATCATTCGATTGATGATGGCCATCAGTCGACTGATGGTCAATGATCAGCTTCGAGGAGTCAAGGCTTATCACCCCATTTCAAGGAGATTGGTGCTCAATTTTGATTGGCTAGGGTTCCTCTCGAAAAGGGGCTCAAAGGCTATAAAAGGAGGGTCAATCCTAGGGTTTATTCATCAATTCTAAAGCTTCCAAAAGCCTCCGCCAAGCTACAACCTTTCCGACAACGAAGTGCTTTCTCTCCGACGTCTAGGTCTTAATTTCTTTCTTATTGTAACGTCGGCTTTAGCTTTTATTTTAAGTTCATTTCTTTAATCTTTCGGAGCTTTTATCGTATACGAGGAGAGGGAGAGTGTCCCTCTACCTCAAGTTCTTTCCTTCTTGTATCGATTAACTCCTACCTCCAACGAGGAGGAGTTCCTTTAGTGCTTTTTCCCTCCGTACGTGGTCAAGGACCACTAGGGCCTTGGAGTAGTAGCTAAAGGCTACGAACCAAGTAAAAAGAATTGTCTCTTTTACTTATTGCTTATCTTTTCCGCTGCAAATTAATTATCTACTCAGATTTTAAACTAACGAAAAAAAAAAGAAAGTTTTAACGCTATTCACCCCCCCTCTAGCGTTTCAAATCGATCCAACAGAAGACACTTCGGATTAGAAAAAGGATCAAATTATCCGAGCTGAAGTGCATAAACTCATGCAAGCTAGATACATCCGGGAGGTACAATTTCCCGAGTGGTTATCTAATATTGTACTAGTACCAAAACCGGGGGGAAAGTGGAGGGTGTGTATAGATTTCAGAGATCTTAATAAAGCATGCCCTAAAGATTGTTACCCCTTGTCTCGGATAGATCAACTAGTAGATTCTATAGCAGGTTGTGAGCTGATTTGCATGTTGGATGCTCACTAGGGGTATCATCAGATTCCATTAGCCTTAGAAGACCAAGAAAAAGTTAGCTTTGTCATAGCAGATGACACCTTTTGCTACAAGGTTATGTCGTTCAAACTGAAAAATGTTGGTGCAATCGGCCCAGGTCACGATTGACCAACACTCGAGTTTTGACTCGAGTGATGTTTTGATGTTTCGACAAAAACATATGACAATGTAATTGTCATGGGAAAGTCCAAGTCTTGTGTACTTGGCATGGAAAGTCCAAGTGGAATACTTGGCATTTGGTAAAGTCCAAATCTTGAGTACTTGGCATGAAAAGTCCAAGTGGGACACTTGGCACATGAAAAGTCCAAGCATGGGTCTTGGCAATGTAAAAGTCCAACATGGGTTGGCAAGGGAAAGTCCAAGCATGGTCTTGGCATTTGAGAAGTCCAACATGGGTTGGCAAGGGAAAAGTCCAAGCATGGGTCTTGGAAATGTAAAAGTCAAACATGGGTTGGCAAGGAAAAGTCCAAGCATGGTCTTGGCATTTGAGAAGTCCAACATGGGTTGGCAAGGGAAAAGTCCAAGCATGGGTCTTGGCAATGTAAAAGTCCAACATGGGTTGGCAAGGGAAAGTCCAAGCATGGTCTTGGCATTTGAGAAGTCCAACATGGGTTGGCAAGGGAAAAGTCCAAGCATGGGTCTTGGCAATGTAAAAGTCAAACATGGGTTGGCAAGGAAAAGTCCAAGCATGGTCTTGGCATTTGAGAAGTCCAACATGGGTTGGCAAGGGAAAAGTCCAAGCATGGGTCTTGGCAATGTAAAAGTCCAACATGGGTTGGCAAGGGAAAGTCCAAGCTTGAGTCTTGGCATGAGAAGTCCAAGGGGTTTGATATTGGTTGTGTAAAGTTCAAGCGGGAGTCTTGGCAGCATAAGTCCAATGGTTGGCGGCGTAAAGTCCAAGCGGAGTCTTGGCGGCGTAAGTCCAATGTGCCTTGGCGGTGTAGACACCGTTAGCATGACATAGCCAACGGAAGCACCTGATGGCTAACGCGATGGATGAACAAGTCATGGATGACTTGGAGGGATCCGAGAGGCGTGAGGCTGATGGAGGTGGCTAGAAGGCTTAGGTCTAGGCTAAGGGTGGTCTAGCAAGTATGGGGGCACCATACTTGGGTTAAAACCTCATTTTTGAGGTTGGCGAGACCGCATTATGGCGGTTCATTGCCGTAGTGAGTCGACTTGAGTTCGACCGCGCTTTAGCGCTAGAAATGCTCGCGCGATCGCTATCGAGCAACGATCGTGGTGTCGGCGGCGATCAACCGCCAAGGGTCGAGTCAACCGCGTTCAATGTCGAGCACTGAGCGCTCGTGGCCAGCTAGCATCGGGCGTATGGCAATCGATCGCCAATGTTGGAGCGATCGCTAAGAGATCTGTTGGAGTTTTTCCAGCGTGGATCGAGCCGTTGTCTCACGACAACAATGACATCAGTCAACTGTTGACTTATGGCAGTCGACTGATGGGCGGAAATCCAGGTCGCGCGCAATGATAAAAGGAACTTGACGGGAGGGTTTTTGGCATCAGTTCTTAAGCGATTTCTTGGACGTTTTTGAGGCGATTTGCTGCTGCAAATCAGGGTCTTCAACCACGGTTCAAGCGATCAATAAGCAAGTAATCCAAAGGCATTTGTAAAGTTGTTTTCTTTACTAGTTTTGCATTGTATTATTGTATTTGCTTGTATTCCTTTTGTTTATTGTTGTAAACTTTTGTACGAGGTTTCTCCACCTCCGACTTGTTGTCGAGAAGGAGTTTTTTGATTAGTGATTGCATTGGCGTCGCTAGAGCTCGTTAGAGCTCGATCCATGGAGTAGGAACCGTGTGGTTCCGAACCACGTTAAATCTTCGTGTTATTGTGTTTGTGATTGTGTTTCGTTATTGTTATTATATATTCCGCTGTGCTAACGAAACTTGTAGATAAAAACACGCGAACGTTTTCCATCTACACAAGAGTAAACGCTATTCACCCCCCCTCTAGTGGCGTCAAATTTCCAACAATTGGTATCAGAGCCCGGGGCTCTTCTACAGACTAACTGCCGAGAGCTAAGACAAAGAGGCTAGAGGGTGAAGATGGAAGAACCATTGGGATGGGACATCAACACCCCAATTCCCTATTCCTTCTATGGACGAGAAGGTTTCAATTCTTGGAAGGCGAGAATTGAAGATTTTTTGATGATGAGAGACCTTGAGGAGTGGTCCGTGTTGATGGAAGGATTTGAATATCCTAAGGGACCAAAGGGAGGGTTTCTCAAGAAGAAGAAGTGGAGTGAGGAGCAACTCCAACAATTCGATAAAAATAAGAAGGTAATCAAATTCATTTTTGATTTAATTCCTAATGACCTTTTGTGCAATCTAGGTGACTATGTGGATGCCAAGGAGCTATGGAGCGATTTGGCCAAGCTCCATGAAAGTCTATCATCGGTCCAAGAAGAAGGACCATCACCCTCTCAAGCTCAAGCAAGCACATCCCCATCTAAAGAGCTTGAGGAGTTAGAAGTTGATAGGGTGTCGACTTCCGGATCGGAGAAAGAAGAGGTGGAAGAAGCATCCACCTCAAGGATTGAGGGGAAGGAGAGAACTTCCACACCGGAGCCGGAACAAATTCAAGAAGAAGTCTCAACCTCCGGGAGGAATGAAGAATCCACTCCAATCACCACACCCACCATAGGTAACTCAAACATATCAATTTGTAATAAAAATCATATCATATGTTTTGAGTGTAGAGAAGTCGGGCACTACAAGAGCAAGTGCCCAAAGAAGGTTAGGAAAGCTCCACCGGCACCAAAAGTCAAGGATGCCGATGCCCCAAGTCAAAAGAGCAAGGAGCATATCATATGCTTCAAGTGCAACTCAAAGGGGCATTACCGGAGTCAATGTCCTAGGGGGAGCAAAAAGACCCAAGAAGGAGCTACACATGTAGGGGGAGCTAAGGCTAACCCTAAGGTATATTTTAGTAATGCTCTTTCTAATTCTTATAGTCAAAAGCATGCTAGGAATAATTTCAATAGTCTTGCTATTTATCATAAAGAGCATGCTAGAAGTAAGGAATTTTGTTTAGGAGCTACAAGTGTTAACTTTAAAAATAGGGAGAAATTTGAGACTAATGTCCCTAAAAATAATTTACCTAAGGACAAACCTAGGTCAAATAACTCAAGATCAATTTTACCTAGGGAGACAATTAGAAAGGTGCAAGAGCACCTAGGTCTAAACCCTAAATGGACTAGGCATATGCCTAGAAAGTCTCATGCCCAAGAATTTAATTAAAAATCAATTGGGCAATTAGAATTAGAAAACCAAGCCTTGAGGTCAAGGCTTGAGAAACTAGAAAAGACCCTTAGGAATATACAAAACCAAGTTAAAGGTTCTAATGATCAAAAGTCTAGGTCTAGATCTCAAAGTCAACACCAAGGACCTCAAAGTCAAAAGTCAACCAAGGGCAAGCAAGGTTTGGGTCACAAACCTAAGCCTAAGGTGGCTTACCATAGTGTTCCATTTGATTATGGAACACAAACTAGGTATAAGAAGACCAAGGTTACTAGGGAAGCTATCCCTAAGAGTAATCGTAGTTTGTACCTAGTGGCTAAGGTTTCTAGGAAACCTAGGGTGGCCACTAAGAAGGTTGCAAGGGGAGTTACCCCTAGAGTCAACCTAGGTAAGACCCAAATGACCAAGGCTAACAAGTCTAGGAGGGTCATTAAGAAGGTATTTAGGGAGGTTATCCCTAAGGAATACCTAATTAACCCTAGGAGCTCAAATCGGTTTTGAGTTCCTAAGAGCGTGATTGATTCACGCTAGATGGGTTTAGGGTGTGCCAACCTTGATTGGATGGGTAGTTAACTCAACCATGGTAAAGGTGGCACTTTAGGATATTTTCAAGGTTATGGTTACCTTGGAAATAGACTTGAATCAATATCCTAAAAGATTTTAGGATGTGCCAATGCACTTTTGAAATTAAGAAAAATCAATTAAATTGACACAATTTAGGTTTAGAGGTTAGTGTGCCATTTTGGGTTTTTGGCACACTAGGGAGATTAGGTTAATATGGCAAAATATGATTAATCCCAACAAATGGCAATTAATATTAAAATTTAGGTATTGTCATACCTATATATTTTATATGCCATGCTTTGTTTGCCATATAACATGCCATGACATCATGCTTACTTTTAATCATTTTATATGTCATGTTCATGTTTTAGGATTAAGGTTTTAAATGTCATGTGTTTTTAGATTTCATCTTATGCCATGACATCATGATTATGAGCATATGCTTATTTATATCATCATTAATGCCATAATCATTCATGTATTTAAGAAAAATTTCGATTGAAATTGATTTAAGGACTATGGCATGACTTGGAGTCCCATTCATAAGGGAATCAAGTAGGGTTGCCTTAGAAGATCCATGAAACCCTAGTTTTAAATGAACCAAAACCCACATCTCACATCCAATTGACATGTATGTGTATTTATACACCCTAGATACATGTGAGATGCTAGGATATGAGTTAAGTTCAAGTTGCATAGTTTTTGCATCTAGATGAACTAAAACTCATCTAATTTCAAATGTGGATCATTAGGAAAGCTTGTGTACAAGTCATATGCATAGAGCCCAAGGAACATGATCCAAAACATGGTTTTGAAATCATTTTAAAATCAATTTAGAAAACCTTGGTGAAGTCTATCTTTTGATAGCAATCACCATTGATGAAGTTGATACAAAATAGGGCCAAAACATTGAAAATTTCAATGGTTTTGAGTTTTGTATCAAAATCATTATTTTATGGGTAAAATAATTTTCAAATATTTTTCACCCATTGTAATGACTATAAGTAATATACGTATAAAATTTTATGATTTTTCAAATTACGTATAATTACTAAATTTAAATTATCGGTCGACATTTATATAGTGGTGAGCGATCGATATAGTGGCGATCACGATTACTATCAGGAGTCGACTGCCAGGTCTGATTTCGGGTTAACAAGGTTTGTTTAGCCCGTGTTCAGCTATGGAAAAGGTTCCTAATCACTCCTAACCCTAGGATATGCTTTAGGAAGCATTATAAAGGGTGAAAATCCATTGGATATGAATTAGGAGCTGTGTTAGGTCAAAGTATCAAATTTAGGGCAAGTGAAAGTTCTATGTTGAACTTATAACCTTAATTTTGATGGTTTAGAGTTCCTATTGGCTTAGGAGCTTCCCAAGGACATTGTTGGTGCAATGGTCAAGGGGAAGCAAGCCTTTAGGGGGAGGTATCCATCTTGGGATGATGGATGTGTTTTTCTACTTGAAGAGGAGAAGTTATTAGGAGAGTATCATCAATTGGGAAAATTGATGGGTTTTTGATACCCAATTTGGAAATTGGGAGAGAGTATAGGATTGCCTCTCTTGAGTGATATGTGAATTATCACTACGAAGATGGTAGGCATCCTAGGTATTTATTTTTGGATCTAGGGGGAGATTGTAAGATCTCATTGGGACATGAGACATTGACCTCCTGGGAGAGAAAACCTTTTTGATGTTAGTAAAAAAGGGGGAGAATGTTTGGGGGAGAACATTTGGAGAGTGTTTACCAATTTGGGATAATTGGTAAGAGATTTGAGTTAGCGGTCTAACTCAAATGATTTGTTTGGTTTTTGTCAAACATCAAAAAGGGGGAGATTGTTGGTGCAATCGGCCCAGGTCACGATTGACCAGGACTTGAGTTTTGACTCAAGTGATGTTTTGATGTTTCGACAAAAAATTATGACAATGTAATTGTCATGGGAAAGTCCAAGTCTTGTGTACTTGGCATGGAAAGTCCAAGTGGAACACTTGGCATTTGGTAAAGTCCAAGTCTTGAGTACTTGGCATGAAAAGTCCAAGTGGGACACTTGGCACATGAAAAGTCCAAGCATGGGTCTTGGCAATGTAAAAGTCCAACATGGGTTGGCAAGGGAAAGTCCAAGCATGGTCTTGGCATTTGAGAAGTCCAACATGGGTTGGCAAGGGAAAAGTCCAAGCATGGGTCCTAGCAATGTAAAAGTCCAACATGGGTTGGCAAGGGAAAGTCCAAGCATGGTCTTGGCATTTGAGAAGTCCAACATGGGTTGGCAAGGGAAAAGTCCAAGCATGGGTCTTGGCAATGTAAAAGTCCAACATGGGTTGGCAAGGGAAAGTCCAAGCTTGAGTCTTGGCATGAGAAGTCCAAGGGGTTTGATATTGGCTGCGTAAAGTCCAAGCGGAAGTCTTGGCAGCATAAGTCCAATGGTTGGCGGCGTAAAGTCCAAGCGGAGTCTTGGCGGTGTAAGTCCAATGTGCCTTGGCGGTGTAGACACCGTTAGCATGACATAGCCAACGGAAGCACCTAGAGGCTAGCGCGATGGATGAACAAGTCATGGATGACTTGGAGGGATCCGAGAGGCGTGAGGCTGATGGAGGTGGCTAGAAGGCTTAGGTCTAGGCTAAGGGTGGCCTAGCAAGTATGGGGGCACCATACTTGGGTTAAAACCTCATTTTTGAGGTTGGCAGTCGACTGACATTATGGCCGGTTCGACTGCCGTGAGTCGACTGCTAGTTTAGTGCTAGAAATGCTGGCGATCCTCATTGGAGCGATCAGCGGTGTCGTGCAATGCGCTAAGGTTCGGCATGATCAATGTCGATCGATCCGCGAGCCGCTCGCGTGGCCGGCGGCGATCGGCTACTAGCGATCGGGCCAATGTTGGCGATCAGCGCCAAGAGATCCGTTGGAGTTTTTCCAGCGTGGATCAAGCCGTTGTCTCACGACAACAGTGGCATCAGTCGACTGGTGACTTATGGCAGTTGACTGATGGGTGAAAATCCAGGTCGTGCGCAAGGATAAAAGGAGCTCGACGGGAGGGTTTTTGGCATCAGTTCTTAAGCGATTTCTTGGACGTTTTTGAGGCGATTAGCTGCTGCAAATCAAGGTCTTCAACCACGGTTCAAGCGATCAACAAGCAAGTAATCCAAAGGCATTTGTAAAGTTGTTTTCTTTACTAGTTTTGCATTGTATTATTGTATTTGCTATTATTCCTTTTGTTTATTGTTGTAAACCTTTGTACGAGGTTTCTCCGCCTCCGACTTGTTGTCGAGAAGGAGTTTATTGATTAGTGATTGCATTGGCGTCGCTAGAGCTCGTTAGAGCTCGATCCGTGGAGTAGGAACTGTGTGGTTCCGAACCACGTTAAATCTTAGTGTTATTGTGTTTGTGTTTCATTATTGTTATTATATATTCCGCTGTGCTAACGAAACTTGTAGACACGAACACGCGAACGTTTTCCATCTACGCAAGAGTAAACTCTATTCACCCCCCTCTATCGGCGTCAAATTTCCAACAAAAAATGTTGGTGTCACTTATCAGAGGCTAATGGATAAGGTGTTTCGGTCACAAAGAGGTCGAAACATAGAAATATATGTGGATGACATCCTTATCAAGTCCACCAAGGCTGAAGACATGATCAGAGACATGGCAGAAACATTCAACACTTTGTGCCAATATGGAATTCGACTTAACCCCAGCAAATGCATATTTGGGGTTCGAGGAGGCAAGTTTCTAGGCTACATGGTCATTGAGCAAGGCATCGAAGTAAATCCCGAAAAGTGCAGGATTTGCAAAACATGACTTCTCCCCGAAGCATCAGATAGGTGCAAAAGTTGTTGGGCCGAATAACGAAACTCTCCCGATTCATCCCTAAGTCGGCTGAGAAGAGTCTCCCTTTCTTTAAGGTACTTCGCAAGTCGGCTCAATTTTCATAGGACGGGAAGTGTGAGCAAGCTTTTTCTGAACTAAAGCAATATTTAGCCGAGTTGCCCACACTCGCTAAACCAATGCCAGGGGAGAACTTGCAGTTGTATTTAGCCTCCTCTGAGGAAGCTATGGCATTTGTATTACTCCGGCAGGAAAAAGGTAAACAACTACCCATTTACTTCATTAGTCATTTATTAAAAGCTACCGAGAGCAGGTACACAACTCTGGAGAAGCTGGCCCTAGCCCTACTTATAACAGCTCGGAAGCTTCAACCGTATTTCCTATCTCATTCGGTCACGGTCCTAACTAACAGTGGCCTTGGGAGAATATTAAATAATCTGAAAGTATCTGCCTGCTTGATCATGTGGATCACTGAGCTAGCCGAATATGACATCTAGTATCAACCCCGTATGACCCTTAAGGCGCAGGCCTTAGTGGACTTCTTGGCCGAGACGCCCGGACTTGAGAAAATGAGGAATGGAAAGTATATGTGGTTGACTCGTCAACCAAGCAAGGAAGTGGGGTGGGAGTATTGTTAATATCCCCCCAAGGAGACATGATCTGGATAGCCATACAGCTCAACTTTTGAGCCTCTAATAATGAAGTAGAATATGAGGCCTTACTGGCTGGAATGCGGGCAGCCCATCATATTGGAGCTACGCGGATCTCCCTATATTCAGACTTTTAATTGGTCGTGGAGCAACTCAAGGGATCGTTCGACATTAACAATCAGAGACTACGGTGTTATATGCAAGCCTATCAAAAGCTATCCTTGGAATTTCAGGAGGTCACCCTTCACAAAATCCTTCGGGCAGACAATGAAAAAGCTGATGAGCTGGCTCGTATGGCTAATGCACTCACCGCTTGGAGTTTGGATGATTCAATAGCCGAGACACAGCTCATCTCCAACATAGATCTAGAGTCGATGGTATCTCATGACCCGCCGGACTGGAGGACTCCCATAACTAATTACCTCAAGGACGGAGTGTTGCCAAACGACCGAGTCGAGGCTCAAACCATCAAGAAAAGAATCATTCACTTCGTCCTGATAGGTGATGCATTAGACAAACGAGCTTTCGCTCGACCCCTACTTAAGTACCTCGGTCCAGAAGAAGCTGATTATGTTATGCGTGAAGTACACGAGGGTTGCTGCGGAAACCATTCTGGAGGGGTATCTCTTGCTTAGAAAATCTTATTAGCCAGGTATTTTTGGCCTACACTCCAACAAGTTTCCTCCCACTGTGTATGGGTATGCCTTAGTTGTCAGAAGCATCAAAATTTTTCTCAATAGCCTGCCGAGCTATTAAAAGCCTCCGTGATATCATGCCCTTTCGACTAGTGGGGGATGGACATAGTGGGGCCACTACCCATGGGGCCGAATCAGAAAAAATTTCTCTGGTAGAGGTGGATTATTTTTCGAAGTGGGTGGAAGCTGAACCGTTGGCCAAAATAACTGAAGAGGCCGTATTGAAATTTCTCTGGAAGAATATAGTATGCCGTTTCGACATCCCAAGGAGGTTGATTTCAGACAACGGGCGACAATTTCAAGGCCACAAAATGAAAGAATGGTGTCAACAATTGGAGATCCAACAAGTCTTTACCTCAGTAGCCTTTCCTCGAAGCAATGTACAAGCTGAAGTCACTAATCGAGAGCTAATTTGGGAACTTAAAACCAAATTAGATCACATGGGAGGAAGCTGGGTCTAGGAATTACCCAGTATCTTATGGGTATACAGGACTACCCCTAAAGACAACATGAGCCTCACCCCATTTCATCTAGTCTATGGTGCTGAAGCCCTAGTCTCCATGGAGATCGGTATGGGAGCACCCCGGATTTCTACCTACACTCCCAACGATGACACCAACAAGGAAAAAAGACTGCCCGAGCTGGATTTAGTATCGGAAACTCGGGATCGTGCGACCAGTCGGATGAATGCCTTTCGGAGAAAAATCGCCCAGGCTTATAACAAGAAAGTAGTGCCTCGATCCTTTCATCCCAGCGATTTTGTATGGAAAAATCTCCAACCGGCAGGGGAGGTTCGCAAATTGGCACCCCAGTGGGAGGGCCCATACAAAGTCATTAAGAAGCTCAGTTCTGGTGTTTACTACCTTCAGGATAGCGAAGGGAAAGAGCTTACTCGGCCCTGAAACATTTTCCATTTACGACCTTACCATGTTTAAATAGCTCGATAATATATAATGAAGTCTCCTTATAATAAAAATTTCTCTTTATGGATTCATACGGGTTTTCTCACGTAAGTATGACCCACTTGACCTTGTCGTCTATCCGCTATTCGGCTATTCTCTTTGGGTATTGCTTATCACAGATGGTCCCAAGTACAACCATTCGATTTTCTCCTTGGGTATCGCTTATTACAGCTGGTCCCAAGTATTATCTATTCGGCTATTCCTCTTGGGTATCGCTTATCACAGTTGGTCCCAAGTACAACCATTCAGTTTTCTCCTTGGGTATCGCTTATTACAGCTGGTCCCAAGTATTATCTATTCGGCTATTTCCCTTGAGTATTGCTTATCACAGCTGGTCCCAAGTACAACCATTCGATTTTCTCCTTGGGTATCACTTGTTACAGTTGATCCCAAGTATTATCTATTTGGCTATTCCTCTTGGGTATCGCTTATCATAGCTGGTCCCAAGTACAACCATTCGGTTTTCTTCTTGGGTATCGCTTATCACAGTTGGTACCAAGTATTATCTATTCGGCTATTCCCCTTGGGTATCGCTTACCATAGCTAGTCCCAAGTATGACCACTCAGCTATTCCCCTTGGGTATCGCTTACCATAGCTGGTCCCAAGTACAGTCATTCGATTGTCTTCTTGGGTATCGTTCATCATAGTCGGACCCAAGTATTGCCACTTGGCTCTTCTCTGGATATTGCTCATCGCAGCTAATTCTAAGTGATCGCTACTCGGCCTTTGGTCTTCTCTTTTGAGTATCATTTCTCAGTCGAGTCTCCCATTATTCAACCACGGTGAAGGTACTTTCAGTTCAATTGTTATTATTCAGTATTACCATGGGTAGGTAGTGTAAAGTTCTTGAAAAGTCGAATGAAAACACTTAGGCTGCGTTTGGTAGGACGTAATGTAATCCAAGTTGTAATGGAATGCAATGTAATCTTGATTACATTACTATGTTTGGATAAAAATTATATGTAATCTTGGATTACAAAGGTCATTACATTCTTTTGTTTAGTGTCCATTACAAAGACGATAGGAATGGATCGACGACGATGACGTAGACAACGATGACGATGACGACGATGGCCAATCGGTGATTGACTGGTCAGTCGATGAACGAACGATGACTGGCTGTCGATCGTCGGCCGATCACCAGCCGGTCGTCATCGATCGCCGATGGTCGATCGCTGTCGGTCGTCGGCCAGTCACCGTCGATCGTCGATGGCTGACCACTGTCGGTCGTCGGCCGTTCACCCACTGGTCTCCATCGATCACCGGTGGTCGACCGCTGCCGGTCATCGGCCGGTCACCTGCCGGTCGCCGACGGCCGGCTGTTGTCGGTCGTCGACCGGTCACCCGCCGGTCACCACCGGTCACCGCCGATCGTCGACGATCGGCCACCGTCGGTCACTGGTCGATCGCTGTCGGCCGCCGCCTTTGGCGATCGCCGTCGGTCGCCGCCTTTGGCGATCGCCGTCGGTCGCCGATTGACCGCCGTTGGTCACCAAACGCAACCTAAATCCCATTTGCATGCAATAAATCACATTTACATGCATACAAATGTGATTTATTGCATGCAAATGAGATTTAAGCTTGTAATATAATCTGGATTACATAGGTTTTGCTTTGTAATCCAGATTACAAAACTTTAGTGCCTTTTGTAATCCAGATTACATTACATTACAATTTTAAGACAGTAACAAATAAAGGAATCTACCTTGTAATGTAATCTGGATTATATTACAAGGCAGATTATGGCATACCAAACGCAGCCTTAGTTCAAAAAGGTTTGCATTAATATTCTAAAAGTAGTACAAATACAAAAGTGCCACTGTGGCTACAAAATTTACTACTAAAATCGAAAACTAAAAACTAAGCTACTGAGGAAGGCCACTAAGTGCCGAGTCTAGGGTCTCATCAATGAGACGCTGTAGGTCTAGGAACTTGACGGAAGTCCCTTCGGGCGGGTATCTAACTTCCTTGAAGTACCGGATGACCCCCTCATACCCTATCTCTAGGAGGTCAAGAGTGCGACCTCCTGAAATGTCGAAAAATTCCTCAGAAGCAAGGAAGGCCTTCTTCCAGTTCTCCCATCGGCCTTCCTCGCCTGCCCGGTACGAGGTTAGCTCAGCCCTAGCCTTCTCGGCATGGTCTGCTAGATCGTCCCTCCGTTTGGCCTCAAACTCTGCTTGAGCAGCTCTGATCTGCTCAGCCTATAGTAGCTTGGCCTCGGCTTAGGCTTTGAGTTTATCCGTTTCCGCAACCTTGGCCTGCAACCCCTCCATCTCGGCCGCCTGGCGCTCTAGTTCCTGTGCTTGGATCCCGAGATCATCCTCGTAGCGGAGCGCTTTGCCTCGAAAGGCGACTGTCTCGGACTGGGCCAAGCCGAGCTCTACCTCCTTATCCCGAAGCTGAGTCATGAGGCCTGCCACCTGAGCCCGCATTTGTTGGAAAGTGGTGGTCAAGGGAGGTAGGCAGGCCATCAACTCCAAGTGATAGCCCCAAAACTATAGAGAAGAGCAGAAGAAGTTAAGTTAGCCAGGATAACAAAACTTGGCGACAAAAATGAAACAACAGAAGTTAGAAAGTGTTTTACTTTGGCCAGATGGGTGTTCATCTCGTTGCTTAGCGCCGAGATGGATTTCCCCTTAGCCGACTCATCGATGGCGTCCCGGATGTCGCGAAGGAACCCTCTAGGCGACAGCTCTTATCTCGGTCGAGGATGGCCCGACACCTCTGGGAGGGGACTTGGACTGCATGGGCGAGAAGATGAGGGCTCATCAGGAGGGGGAGGAGCCCTCAGATACTCCTCAAGGGAGGCTCCGGGATGTCTAGCCCCGTGCCACTTGGCCCCTCGCCGCTTGGCCCCTCACCACTCGGCTCGGTCGAATGCCGAGGACTTGGGAGAGGAGAGGACTACTGGAAGGGGCTCCCCTCCGCAGAAGAGAGCACTACGCGACTCCTCTTGCGCCGTCGCTGCTGCTCCTCCGAATCCCCAGAACTTATTACCTCGACCACCATGGAGGCCCAAGGTGGTGGGGGTTCATCCGATCCGGCCTCCTCATGTGTCTCAGCCGAGGTATCTGCTTGCGGGGGAGGGGGGGGATCACCTGTGCCCTTTTCCACTTCAACTTCTTGCTAATTAAAGCTCAAAACATGACTTCAACTGTCATAAAAAAGTAGTAGGATGCAAAATAGAAATAGAACAAAAAATAAAACAAGGCAAAATTCTTTTTATCTAGTGAGCCACTCAGCTCGGCCTCTATTGGACTTATACCGAAGTGGTATAGAAGTCCCTCCTCCAATAAGACATTATTGTCGAAGCTTAAGCCATCAAGGACTTTGGCTATCTCTCGATAAGTAGAGGATTTCCTAAAGTTCTGAATAGTGGGAGAAGGTGGAAGCTCGAGCTGCCACCCAGTCAGCCAAGTGAAAGGAGACTCGGGCCTGACAAATAGGTACTTGCCCTTCCAGTGCTTGTGTGAAGTGGCAAGGTTCGACAAGAACTTTATTTATTGCCGAGCCGAGAAGAAGAAGACTCCCGCCTCTTTCTTCTTCGAGATGAAGCAAGAGTGGAAAGCGGCAGTCGAGAGGGAGAGGTGGTAGAAGAGAAAAATAATAATAAAACTATTGATAATACTAAATGCATTAGGGGCGAGTTGGTTCAAAGGAATTCGAAAATAAGAGGACAGTTCGGCAAAAAAGGGGTGCAAGGGGAAGCGGAGGCTAGCGGGTAATTGGTTGAGAAAGAAAGTGGTAAATTCGGGAGGGGGCTCATGAGGCCGCTGCTCCCATTGAGGAGATCTAAGCCTATACGAGTTAGGAATATGGAAAGCAGACCTGGCCTCGGAGCGAACCTCCGAGTCGACGGTACTGTGGGCTCTCAGATACCAGATATCGATATTTGAGGTCATTGCGAAAGAAGAAGGATGAAGGACAGAGGACTTACAAGGGTAACATCACCGGAGCAGAAGGAAAAGGTCGTCAGGGAGGGAAGGTGTGAGAAGGCGGCGCATGCAAAATGGCAGGAACTAAGGGGCCGAGAGGCACTTATAGGCAAGTCACGACGGTTCTCCTTCCGAGGATTTCTTTTTGAGACACATGTCATAACAAGGGAAATCCTAAAGAAACGAGACAATCATAACAATATCTCTGCATTAATATGCATTAATGGATCCTCCCAAAAGCGAGATCTTCTCTGTTCCCGAAGAGCACCCACTAGGCGCCACCTCCCATACCTCATTAAAATGACAGAGAAAAATCATGGCACAATAAGATCAGTCTAGTCAGTCAAGTTACGCCTATCCTTCGACTAGACTTTGGGGGGGATGCTTGTGATACCGGGAAAAACTAACCTATGACTAGATGCACAACTGGCTACACCATATCACCTATTAGGCCAGACGCCCCTCGTCTCGGCCCGACATTAAGCCAGATGCCCCTCGTCTCAGCTCAAACATCTATTGTGCCAGACGTCCCTCGTCTCAGCCCGACATTAAGCCAGACGCCCCTCGTCTCGGCTCAGACATCTATTGTGTTAGATGCCTCTCATCTCGACCCGACATTAAGCCAGATGCCTCTCATCTCGGCTCGGTAATAAGCTAGACTTCCCGCATCTCAGCTCATCCATCTCAAAGATACATCATCTCGGATATGTGGCTTCTCAATATAAATTATCTTATTTAGTCAGAGGACGTGGCGGGTCTTTCATATTCAAGGGCCCACCAGACAATCCTCGTCATCATCCCTCTCTAACCAAGAAGTAGATACCCATACTGATTTTCAGAGGAATGTCTGTTGCATTAATGAAGAGTTGTCTCCTATCAACCACGCGACATATATTAATTGCAGCCCATGCGCTTGTAGCATTTATGAGGGTAATAACCCTATTACTCCTTGAGCAGGCGTATGCATCTTTTGAAGCCATACTGCCCTTACCGACAGTACTATTTGGCAGGAGAATTTCTCTTCTATATATAACCTCCCCAGAGGAAGAGAAGGGAGGTTCGTGCATTCTCTATTCTACTTGTCCATTTCCTTCACTATTTTCCTGCTAATCCTTGCCAAGATCCATCTCGGCGCCCTTAACAGTTTGCTGTTTTGCAGGACCCTCAATTCGGCTCGATCCACTCCATTCGGCTCAGCTCACGGCCGAGACGATGTTCCTGTTGTTCTCGCTTTCCCTCCGTGTCAGCCCTGCCGGTTTGAGTTGTCGACCCTTATCGTCTTCGCCATCAGGACACCTCACCATCCCCGTCTCGACAGGCAATATATATATATATATATATATAGTATGTGAGTGAATTGATCTTTTGATCGAATTCTTGATAGTTCCATAATTTTTTATCTAGTTTCTCTTTAATAAAGAATTTATCTTGACATGTTTTGTACGATCATATTGAACTAGATTATGGGATATCACATGGTGCTTCGTTGTCATAATATAATTGAATTGTTGTCACAGTATAATTGAATTGGTTTTTTCAAATAGTAGTTTAGGTCTTGTCAAAGTCGATTTTGAAATGGTAAAAATTTTAGAGGACCCGGGACGAAACAATAAAAATGAGTCATTTTAATAGTGAAAGTTTATACTTTTATAAAATTTAGACTCTTTTTTGTAAAAGATCAAATTTTAGACCTTGAACGAGGACTCAACAGTCCTCTCCAGGGCTGACTCTGGGTATTGTAAAAGAAGTTTCAATCATAATGATTCACATATTCCTAAGATCATCCATCTATATTCGTCTTCTACACTAGATCATGCAATGACATTTTGTTTTTTTTATTTTTTCCAACTAAGTTCTCACCTACAAAAGATAAAGTATTTTGAAGTTGAACATCTTTCATAACTTACTTCAGCCCAATCAGCATTTATATACACTTTGATATTTTGCTTGTTTGTATTTTTAGTGAATAGAATTCTCTTTCATGAATGATTTTACATATCTCAAAAACGAATGATTGCATCCATATGTTGTTCACTAAGATTATACATAAATTGACTAACTATACTTAGAACATAGGTGAATTTTGTTAGTGCAACAATGCCCCAAGCATTTATATATTTTGATGTTTGGATAATCATCTAAGTTAGGCAATGCTTTGTGATCTGATTGTTAACATGTTTAAGTGACAGGAAAATCCAAGTATGAAGACTTGGTAAAAGACAAGTCCAAGTGTGATCTTGGCAAAGAGAAGTCAAAGGAAAGGTCTTGGCGGCATAAGTCCAAGCATGTAGTCTTGGCGGCGTAAAGTCTAAGCAATCCTTGGCAAAGAAAGTCCAAAGGCAAGTCTTGGCGGCATAAGTCCAAGCATATAGTCTTGGCAGCATAAAGTCCAAGCGTACTTTGGCAAAGAAGAAACTCAAAGCATGACGAAATCGAAGGAAGCTTTTGAAGGCAAGCGCATGGATGGAGTCGTGGACTCAGAGAAATTCTGGAGGCACAAGGCTGATGGAGAAGCTAGAAGGTTAAGTCTAGGCTTAGGGTATGTTTTCAAGTATGAATTAGTCATACTTGGGGTGTGCCAGTCGACTAGAACATGGTGTCAGTCGAACTTGCCTTTAAAATGCAGCATTAGAGGTTGGAGAGCTGTTGGCGATCGGAGTTATCGATCAGCTAACGAGAGTCGACTTCGAACCGCATACAAGATGTGATCGCCATGAAACGAAAGGCCCATAGCCGAGGCGATTAGCTACAGGCGATGTCGGTCGAGCTCATTTGGCGATCGGTGATAGTTTTCCCGTTGGTGATGACGACGGCAAATCCCACGAATCCAGCTGTTCAGAAGTTGTTAGAATCGACGGCAGTTGATTGATGTATGTCATCAGTCGACTGATAGACCTCCAATGGGAAAAAGAGGTTCTTTCCTATAAAAAGAGGCCAAGGGGAGCAAGAAGAG
Organism: Wurfbainia villosa; assembly: GCA_025175895.1. Taxonomy (NCBI): domain Eukaryota; kingdom Viridiplantae; phylum Streptophyta; class Magnoliopsida; order Zingiberales; family Zingiberaceae; genus Wurfbainia; species Wurfbainia villosa. Next base: position 44,170,508 of record CM046006.1, read on the forward strand.
CCTAATGCTTATATTCTGATCATTCTCCTATGCTCCCACAACTTTTCCAAGCTTTCTAAGTGTGTTAATTCCTTTCCTCCTCTCAAATCTTCATTGTCATCTTTTGTAAGAAGAGGAGGTTTTTGTAAAAGAGAAAGCTTATTAGTGAAGATTGATTTGGGTTGATCCACCTTAAGGATCACCGTGGAGTAGGAGCGTTATCTCTGAACCACATAAAAGCTTCCACGTTAGCATTGCATTTTCGTTTCTATTATTATTGTATTTGTTGTATTTCCACTAATCATTTGTAGAAAACGAAAAGAGGCTATTCACCCCCCCTCTAGCCATTCAAGGATCCTACAAGTGGTATCAGAGCCCGGATCGCATTGGAAGATCTAACAATCAACCGGAGCACGATGGCTTTCCAAGAGGGGTATAGCACGACGAGGCCTCCATTCTTCGACGGCAATGATTTTGGCTACTGGAAAGGTAGGATGGAATACTACCTTATGAATGATATTGATAACTGGTTTAGCATTGTAGATGGGTTCGAGAAGCCGGTCGACGAACACAGAGCACCCATACCGACCAAGGATTGGACAAGGGACATGGCCAAGAAGGCTCAAGCCAACGCCAAGGCAACAACCACACTTCAATGTGGGTTGTCAAAAGAGCAACTAAGCAAGGTGGGGCCATTTGAATCGACAAAGGAGCTTTGGGAGAAGTTGATAGAGCTCAACGAGGGATCCAAGGAAACAAGAAGAGCCAAGAGAGATCTCCTAATTGGTCAACTTCAAAGTTTCTCCATGAAGACAAATGAAACCGTGAGCCAAATGCACGGTCGCTTCAAAGAAGTAGTCAACGGACTACATGTAATAGGTGAGAAGGTCGACAACCGAGACCTTGTAAGGTATGTGCTCCAAGCCTTCCCTAGAACAACCTTATGGGCTTCAATGGTAGATGCCTATAAGGTCTCTAGAGATCTCTCTTTAGTTAAGTTAGATGAGTTATTTTGTGAATTTGAATTGCATGAACAAGCTAACACTTCATCCAAAGAGAAGGGTATATAGCTCTTTTTGTAGGGAAGAAGGACAAAAAGAAGAAGGAGAAGAAAGAAGTGTCTTCCTCATCCGAATCTGAGGAAGATTCATCTAGTAGTGAAGATGAGCTATCGGCAAGCGAGGTGACTCATTACGTCAAGAAGTTTGGTGGGAGATCAAGGAAACTCACCAAGAAAGATGTGAGGAGGATGTTCCAATCCTCAAGAGGTAAGCCTTCAAATAGTTCAAATTCTTCATCTAATGTAACTTGTTATGGTTGCAATAAGAAAGGGCACATCAAGCCAAATTGCCCGGAACTAAAGAAGAAGGAGGAGAAAGAAAAGAAGCATAAGGAGAAGAAGGAAAAGAAGAAGAAAGAAACAATGGTGGCTCAAACATGGGACACCCTAAGCATGGAGGACTCTTCCGATGATGAAGAAGTATGCCATGCCACCCGAAATCTAGCCCTCATGGCCTTAGAGGAAGAAGCTGGGAGCTCAAGTGAGGAATCTTCATCCTCTTCATCAAGCGACGAATCATCATCAAGTGATGATGATGAGGTAAACAACTCCCCTAGGGTAGATTTACTTTATAAGACAATTGCATGCCTTCAAAATGCATTGAATAGATCGAAAACTAGGATTAAGGACTTAAAAGTAGAAATTAAATCACTTAAGAATGTAGAACCATCTTGTGGTAAATTATCTTGTGATGATGCATGTACCCTTAGAGATGAAAATGATGAATTGAGAAAAGAAATAGGTAATCTAAGAGTATGTTTAGAAAAATTTACTAATGGCTCTAAATACCTAGACATGATAATTAAGGATCAAAGGGCTATTTACAACAAGGCCGGACTAGGATATAGGTCTAAGGAAAAGGAGATAGCATTTACATCTCTTGTTAGTAAAAGATCCATAATTAGAAGCAAGGGTAGAAAGGCTTGGGTCCCTAAGAAATTTCTAATTGATGCTAGTGGTCTTAAAATTTGGGTACCTAAGGCTTGTAATTTTCATGTGATATAGGTAGAAGAACCAAGCTTATGGATTGTTGATAGTGGATGTTCAAAACACATGACCGGTGATGAGAGAAAATTCTCCACTATCAACCACACTAGCAAGGGGAAAGGTATCATTTGGTAATAGTGGCAAACTTAAGATTCTAGGAAAGGGCACAATTGAGGTATCCCCCAACCTTGCCATTCATAAAGTGTTATTAGTCAAAAATATGAAATTTAATTTACTTAGTGTAAGCCAACTATGTGATACAAATTTTGATGTTAAATTTGACTCCTCAAAATGTTTTATACATAAAGCTCTAAATGATTGCATGTTAGTAGGTTTTAGGAAATCAAATATATATTATGTTGATTTATCCTATGCTACTAATGCTTCTACTAAGTGTCTTATTGCAAAAGAGGAAGAAAATTGACTTTGGTATAGGAGGCTAGGACACATAAACATGAAGAACATAGCCAAAATAGCAAAAATAAAGTTAGTCAAAGGGTTGCCTAAAGTCAAATTTCTCAAGGACAAAATATGTGATGCATGCCAAGAAGGGAAACAATCAAAAATATCACACAAAGGTAAAATTTTACTTAGTACCGCTTTATCTTTAGAACTTTTACATATGGACTTATTTGATTGTCATAGTACCCCTTCTATGATTGGTAGTAGATATTGCTTAGTAATAGTAGATGATTTCTCTAGATTTACTTGGGTATTTTTCATGAAAAATAAAGATGAAACCCTAGGAATAATCATAGGATTTAGTAAGAGAGTAGAGAATGAAAGAAAACTCAAAATCAATCGGATCCGTAGTGATCATGGTGGAGAATTTGAGAATTCTAATTTCTCAACTTTTTGTCTATAACAAGGGTACAAGCACGAATTTTCTTGTCTTAGAACACCCCAACAAAATGAGGTTGTGGAAAGGAAAAATCGTGCCCTACAAGAAGAGGCTAGGACTATACTAAATGCATATTCTTTACCTAGCTACTTGTGGGCGGAAGCGGTTAACACCGCTTGCTATATCCAAAATAGGATTTTAATTCATAGGTTTTTAGGGAAAACCCCATTTGAATTATGGAGTGGTACAATTTCAACAATTCACTATTTTAAGGTCTTTGGATGCAAAGTTTATATTTTAAATACCAAAGACAACCTAGGTAAGTTTGAGTCCAAAGCGGATGAGAGAATCCTAGTTGGATACTCATCCACTAGTGTAGGGTATAGAATTTACAATAAAAGGACTCAAAAGATTGAGGAATCTTCAAATGTCCAATTTGATGAAACTTCCAATACATACCCTAGGAAATCCCCTATTGATGATGATATTAATAATGAACATCAAGAAATTACCCAACAATTCTAAGATTTAACTTTAGGGGGTAATGATCAAGGGGGAGGATTGAATCAAGGGGGAGTAAGAGGTGATTCCGATGATAAGCAAAGGATTAAGATTAATTATGATCAAACTCAAATTAATACACCTCCTAGAACCATAAGAGTTTATCAAAATTACCCCTTAAATCAAATTGTGGGTGAATTATCTCAAGGTGTTAGGACTAGGTCATTTCATAAGGATCCCACTGGTCATATAGCTCTAATTTCTCAAATTGAGCCCAAAACAATCAAAGATGCATTACTTGATCCGGATTGGATCTTAGCAATGCAAGATGAATTGGCTCAATTTGAAAGGAGTCAAGTATGGGAGTTAGTTCCTAGACCTAATGAAAACACCATCATTACTACAAGATGGGTCTTTAGGAACAAACTAGATGACCAATGGAATATTACTAGGATTAAGGCAAGATTAGTTGCAAGGGGCTTTAATCAAGTTGAAGGACTTGACTATGATGAAACATATGCCCCGATTGCTAGGTTAGAGTCTATTAGGATACTATTAGGGTATGCCTTTTATATGGGTTTCAAACTCTATTAAATGGATGTTAAATCGGCATTCCTAAATGGGTTTATTAAGGAAGAGGTATATGTAGAACAACCTCCCGGGTTTGAGAATATGGACTATCCAAACCATGTATACAAGCTTAGGAAAGCTTTGTATGGTTTGAAACAAGCTCCCCGGGCTTGGTATGAAAGATTATCATCTTTCTTAATCTCTAAGGACTTTAAGAGGGGTAGTGTAGATCAAACTCTATTTATAAAGTCAACATCAAAGGACATCTTTGTAGCCCAAGTATATGTTGATGACATTATCTTTGGGTCAACAAATGATGAACTTCTTCAAAACTTTATTAAGAACATGGAAAAAGAGTTTGAAATGAGTCTAGTTGGGGAATTAAATTTCTTCCTAGGATTGCAAGTCAAACAAACAAGTGAAGAAATTTATATTTACCAAACCAAATTTACTAAGGAAATGATTAAGAAATTTGGTTTGGAAAATGCTAAGGTAGTTTCAACTCCAATGGCAACCAATACAAAAATAGATAGTGATAATGAAGGAAAACAAAGTGATCTTACACTCTATAGGAGTATGATTGATAGCCTTTTATACCTAGCTGCTAGTAGACCCGATATATTATTTGCGGTAGGAATGTGTGCTAGGTATCAATCATATGTTAGGGCAATCTCTTGCCGTGATATGGTTTTGATGGTGTGGCAAAGGGTTTAAGTTAGTTTGATATGTTGATGTGATATGTGCGTTGAAGTCGTGCAGGACTTAGTAATTCGCACATGGAGCCGTGGCGAGTTTCACATCTCATGACTCGTGCCTTGAGTCGGTGAAGGATAGCTTTGCGGAAGCCGTGCGCTTGGAGCATCCGAGGGACCGCCGGACGAGAAGCTTGGAGTGAAGCCGGAGGAAGTAGACTTCAAGGCAAGAGACGCGAAGGAGCATTGCAGAGCCGTGCGCCTGATGCTGCCGAGGGACGTGGCCGAGAACGAAGAGAACTTCGAAGGCGAGGGACTCCGAGAAATGAGAGTGAGCGATTGTAACCCAGGGAAGGGTAGCTCTTAGGTGAAACTTGGCCATTTGGCCAAGTGTCGGATGGGTTTTCGACACGATCGGCCGCCATGTCATGGCGATCATCGCTCGAATCGAGTAAGTTCGGCGGTATCGATCGATTGGTTTGTGGCGATCGGCGCCAATCGTGGCGGATCGTGCCGATCATCGATCACGAAGCGGCGGATCGGCGTCAATGGGGTTTCGCCACGAAGATCGTTCATAAGCCGGCGGGCGATCGACTACGGAGGCGTGATCGATGAGGTCCATCAGTCGACTGCCAAGAGTTCCGTTGGACTACAACGGCCGATCCGACGTGTTCGAGGCCCGTTGTATGCATCGCCAAGGGTGGGGTCGTGATGGCGAACGGAAGAAGTTAGCCCTCTCTATAAAGAGAGGGTGTAAGCCTTTGAGAGGCTAATGCTCATACTCCAAAGCGATCTTCCTAGTGCCCCAGCTCTAAACTCTTCTTACTTGTCTTTACTTCAATCCTATTGTAAGAAGAGTGATCTTGGTTGTAAAGGTTACCTCCACCTAGCTTTGTGCAAAGGAGAGACCGATAGTGATTGGTTTTGGCGGAGTGATTCACCGTGGACGAATCGGACCGTGGATTAGCGGCGTAGCCGTGAACCACGTTATATCTCGGTGTTTGTATTGCTTGCTTATATCTTGCTTGTCTTTTGCTTTGTATTTATATATTCCGCTTGCGCTAATTAGTTTTGTAGACGAGCAATTTACGACGTCCAACGTACGAGGGCTATTCACCCCCCTCTAGCCGGCCATATCGATCCCTTACAAGTGGTATCAGAGCCGAGGTTGCTTGTCACCGGACTAACCGCCGCAACAAGCCCTACATCAAAAATGGCCGGCTCCAACATCCATCCTCCGAAGTTTGAAGGAGAATTCGCTTGGTGGAAGAAGCGAATGGAGGTATTTTCAAAACGGATTTTGATATAATGATTACAATGGAATCCGGTTTCGTTTTGCCTAGGGATGAAGAGGGGAAGCCAATAGAGAAATCTAGGTGGACCAAGAGGCAAAGAGAGGAGCACCTTGCAAACTCCAAAGCCAAGCACCATCTCTACAATGTGCTCCCTCAACAAGAGATCAACCGGATCGGAGAATGTGCTAGCGCCAAAGAGATGTGGGAGAAGCTTATAGAACTCCATGAAGGCACATCCGAGGCCAAGCTAGCAAGGAGAGACCTCCTCCGCTCCCAATTATCCAATATAAAACTAGAAAAGGGAGAAAAGGTAACCTCACTACACTCTAGGTTTAAAGAAATTTTAATTGGGCTAACAAGTGTAGGTGAGAAGCTATCAAACCGGGATATGGTAATGAAGGCCATAGATGCCTTTCCCCGGTCCTCAAAGTGGAGCTCCATGGTGGACTCATTCTATATCTCAAAGAATTTAGAAGTGAGCACCTTGGAGGAGTTCTTCTCAACAATGGAACTCCACGAAACTAGGCTTGAAGGAATACAAGAGGAGCCTAGAATTCAACCTTCAAGAGGAGTAGCATTGATGGCAAATAAGGGGAAGAAGAAGATGGAAATCCCCTCCTCCTCCGATGACGAAGCGTCTTCCTCCTCCTCCATGGATAGCACCGAAGAAGCCTATATGGTAAGGAGGGTAAGACGTGCATTTAAGAATTTTAGATTTGATAAATCTAATGATAGGATTAGAAGACCAAGGGGGAAGGTCATATGCTATAATTGTCAAGGAGAAGGGCACATAAGGGACAATTGTCCTCTCCTAAACAAGAGCAAGGAAGAGAAGAAAAAGAAAGAAGAGAAGAGGAAGAAGAAGAAGGGGAGCAAGAGAAAGGAAGAAGAAAAGAAAACAAAGGAGAAGGGAAAGGCTAAGGCTCTTAAGGCAAGGACTTGGGATGATCCTTCCTCATCCTCCTCCTCATCATCGGATGAGGAGAATGCCTTTGTCACCAATTTGGCCTTGATGGCCTTTGATGACTTGGATTGCTCTTCATCCGAAAATGAAAGATCAAGCTCAAGTGGGGAAAGCTCAAGTGAAGGGGGAGCCTCCACATCCTCCTCATCCGAAGAAGAAGAGGACATGGAAACTATGGTAACAAATCTAACCCCTAAGAAAATATTTTCTATGATTTCTAGTTTAACTAAGGATTTATTTAGAGCTAAGAAGAAGAACAAAAGCATGCTAGATCAAATTAAGGACCTAGAACAAAAATTAGAAAAAGCATGCTTAAATGATAATATTTCTTCTAGCTTAGATGAAGCATGCTCACATGACCTTTATATGCCTTTAGATGTTAGTGATGCATGTATAAATGAAAATAGGGCTTTAAGGGAAAAGGTGGATTATTTAACAAAAGCCCTAGAGAAATTCACTATAGGCTCCAACACCTTAAATATGATCTTAGGGAGCCAAAGGGCAAGTTTCAACAAGAAAGGCCTAGGCTACAAGGAAAAGAAAAATGAAAAGGCCTACAAATGCCTAATAGCTAGGGGACAAGATAAAAAGAAAGCAATAGCTAGGAAATGGATCCCCAAGGAGTTTTTAGTGAACCCAATAGGAAAGAATTTATTTTGGGTTCCAAAATCCATCCTTAAGGGTTAGAAAACCCCTAGGGTAGTCAACCATATGAACTTGACCTATATCATATTTTGGTTGACTTAGGATGACGGGACAACATTTTTTAGATAGTGTTGGGTGATGATAACGTGCCCATAAATAGGTAATAATGCTTAAATCATGATGATTGATGTAATTCCTATGTATGTTTTAAATCATGATTTATAATTTTGATATTTGGCATGTTATCATGAGAAATAGGTTTAAATTATGCTTTAGGTGATAATTTGTTTATTATCATCATATATTACCTAATGCATGGTTATAAATTGATGAAAACATGTAATTCATGATCATAACGTAGAATTAATTTATATATGTCATTATGATCATGTAGGATGTTAGGTTGATACTTAACCATGATAGAATTGCATGAATATATGGGTTAAGTATATACAAATACCCCCTAGGATACATCTCACACTCACTATAGGCTAACTTGATTACAAACTTAGCATGGGTGAGATATTAGGATGATACAAATGTCCACTAATGCCTATGGCATTTAGATGGTCATTTAAAGTATCAAAATAGCAATAATAGACCAATCATGGGGAAGGCTTATGTTTAATTCATAGACATATTGCCCAAAGATCATGGTTGGATATTTCATATGTTTTCAAAACAATTTCTTACCCTAAAATACATGTATTCATGTTTTGAAACAATTGGATGCAAAACTAGGTAGCTAACTTGATACTAGAATGATCAAAAACCTAGTGGTTTTTAGAACTTTTGGATTTTTGGCAAAAACAAGAAAATATAATGAGTTTTCATGAAAAACTATTTTTCATTGAAATATGTTCCCAAAATTTCATGATTTTTCAAATTTTCTGGACTTTATAATGCATTTCAAATTCGTCGAGAAAAATCGAAATATGGATTCATTGTGCTCATTGCCATCGACGCCATCGGTTGATCGTGGCCTGTAAATCAGAATATTGAAGGCCGAATTCAGTTTGTAAACCTCCTACAAGTGGTAGAAATATACTTGATGCCACCAACAAGTGGTAGAAATATACTTGATGCCATCAACAAATAGTACCCAATTTTTAGATCAACTTGACATATTTTTTCCCTCCATTATACTTGATGCCATGAGCTTATAACTTAGTGTTAATCTTTTTGATGGTGTCAAAGGGGGAGAAATAAGTATGTTTAAGTTAATCACTTTAGGGGGAGAAATATATTGTAGGGGGAGAAATATATGATAGGGGGAGAAAATTTGCATGGAGAGTTTCATGGATTAAGGGGGAGTTGCATGTTGCTATATCATGTTTATCTTTACATGCTGTCTTACCTTAGAATTTATATCAAATGGTTTTACCTAACTTAAACGGATTGCCACACATCAAAAAGGGGGAGACTGTTAGGGCAATCTCTTGCCGTGATATGGTTTTGATGGTGTGGCAAAGGGTTTAAGTTAGTTTGATATGTTGATGTGATATGTGCGTTGAAGTCGTGCAGGACTTAGTAATTCGCACATGGAGCCGTGGCGAGTTTCACATCTCATTACTCGTGCCTTGAGTCGGTGAAGGATAGCTTTGCGGAAGCCGTGCGCTTGGAGCATCCGAGGGACCGCCGGACGAGAAGCTTGGAGTGAAGCCGGAGGAAGTAGACTTCAAGGCAAGAGACGCGAAGGAGCATTGCAGAGCCGTGCGCCTGATGCTGCCGAGGGACGTGGCCGAGAACGAAGAGAACTTCGAAGGCGAGGGACTCCGAGAAATGAGAGTGAGCGATTGTAACCCAGGGAAGGGTAGCTCTTAGGTGAAACTTGGCCATTTGGCCAAGTGTCGGATGGGTTTTCCCGACACCAGTCGACTGCCATGTCATGGCAGTCGGCCGATCGCTGAATCGAGTAAGTTCGAGTGGTATCGACGATCGATTGGTTTGTAGCGATCGGCGCGCCATCGATGGCGACATTGCGCCAACCATCGATCGGCTGGCGGCACGATCGGTCAGTGATGGGTTTCGGCCGCGAGCCGTTAGATCGGCCGGCGTCGACTACGGAATGATCGTGATGAGTCCATCGATCGATCGCCAAGAGTTCCGATTGGACTACAGGTCGGGATCCGCGACGTGTTCGGAGGCCGTTGTAGTGGCAATGATCGCTGGGCGGCGTGATCGTGATGGCGGCAACGGGAAGAAGTTAGCCCTCTCTATAAAAAGAGAGGGTGTAAGCCTTTGAGAGGCTAATGCTCATACTCCAAACGATCTTCCTAGTGCCCCACAAGCTCTAAACTCTTCTTACTTGTCTTTACTTCAATCCTATTGTAAGAAGAGTGATATTGGTTGTAAAGGTTACCTCCACCTAGCTTTGTGCAAAGGAGAGACCGATAGTGATTGGTTTTGGCGGAGTGATTCACCGTGGACGAATCGGACCGTGGATTAGCGGCGTAGCCGTGAACCACGTTATATCTCGGTGTTTGTATTGCTTGCTTATATCTTGCTTGTCTTTTGCTTTGTATTTATATATTCCGCTTGCGCTAATTAGTTTTGTAGACGAGCAATTTACGACGTCCAACGTACGAGGGCTATTCACCCCCCTCTAGCCGGCCATATCGATCCCTTACATCATATGCCAAAGAATCACATTTAGTTGCCGTTAAGAGAATCCTAAGATATATTAAAGGCACACTAAATGTAGGATTATGGTACCCTAGGACTAGGTCTTTTGATTTGGTTGGGTACACCGATTCCGATTATGCCGGTTGCAAATTGGATCGGAATAGTACTAGTGGTGGATGCCAATTTCTTGGGTCCTCCCTAGTTAGTTGGAGTAGTATGAAGCAATCTTGTGTTGCCCTATCCACCACCGAGGCCGAATATGTGGCTATGGGTGGTTGTGTAGCTCAACTTCTATGGATGAAACATACTTTAGAGGACTATGAGCAATCTTACTCCAACATAAAAGTATTTTGTGATAATGTGAGCACTATAAATTTGACTAAAAATCCGGTGCATCACTCTAGGACCAAGCACATTGAAGTGAAACATCACTTCATTAGGGATCATGTGGCTAAGGGTGACATTGAGCTCAATTACATTGAATCTAAGCCCAACCTAGCTGACATATTTACCAAGCCTCTCCCCGAAATAGAATTTTCATCACTTAGGAGAGAACTTGGAATGTGCTTTGTAGAATAGAAGTGTAGGTTTGCATGATCCCATAAAAAATCTAGGTTTTATACCTCTAACCATCTCACAATAGACCTAAGAAACCATGATTTGTGTATTTAGACACTTAGACATTATGTGAGATGTTAGGAAGATGCACTTGGTTCATCATGCTTGTTATGATGCATTACAATGAACCAAAGTGCCATCTAGAGACATTAATCCTTCATTGGACCAATCATTGGAAAAACTTATGTACAATTAATGTGCATATAGCTCCAAGAATATGATTGGAAATTGTTGGTGCAATCGGCCCAGGTCACGATTGATCAGGACTCGAGTTTGACTATAGTGATGTTTTGATGTTTTGACAAAAACATATGAAAATGTAATTGTCATGGAAAAAGTCCAAGTCATGGGTACTTGGCATGGGAAGTCCAAGTGGGACACTTGGCATTTGAGAAAAGTCCAAGCATGGGTCTTGGCAAATGGAAAGTCCAACATGGGTTGGCAAGGGAAAGTTCAAGCTTGAGTCTTGGCATTTGAAGTCCAAGGGGTTTGATATTGGCGGCGTAAAGTCCAAGCGGGAGTCTTGGCAGCATAAGTCCAATGGTTGGCGACGTAAAGTCCAAGCGGAGTCTTGGCGGCGTAAGTCCAATGTGCCTTGGCGGTGTAGACACCGTTAGTATGACATAGCCGATGAAAGCACCTGAAGGCTAATGCGATGGATGAACAAGTCATGGATGACTTGGAGGGATCCGAGAGGCTTGAGGCTGATGGAGGTGGCTAGAAGGCTTAGGTCTAGGCTAAGGGTGGTGTAGCAAGTATGGGGGCACCATACTTGGGCTAAAACCTCATGTTTGAGGTGTGCCAGTCGACTAGTGTCATGTGGCAGTCGACTGGACCGAGTCAACTAGGGTTTGACTGCGGGAAGTGGTTTAGCGATCATTGCGAGGTGGGCGATCGGTGATGTCTCAGCGATCGGTGATCATGTGATCATCGACGTGGTGCTCGATTTTCGACCCGCGAGAATGGATCATCATCGGTCGATGCTCGCGATCGATCGTGATGTCCTAGCCGTTGGATTTTTCCAGTGTGGATTACACCGTTGTCTCACGCAGTATCGTGTCGATCGATCCCGGCGATCGACCTTTTAAGGAGCTCGTGATGGAGGAAAAGATAGCGATTTTCTTGGGCGAAATTGAAGGGGGAAGTTGGTGCTTTCCAGTCCTTCAAAGCTAGTTCAAGGCAATCAAAGATCAAGCAATAAAAAGCTTTTGTAAAGTGTTTTTCCTTTACTTGCATTTGTATTTCATTATCATATTTGCTTGTATCTCTTTGGTTATTGTTGTAATCATTATTGTACGAGGTTTCTCCACCTCCGGATTGTTCCGAGAAGGAGTGTTTATTAGTGGTTTCGTGTGCATCACTAGAGCTCGTAGAGCTCGATCCGTGGAGTAGGAACCGTGCAGTTCCGAACCATGTTACATACTCATGTTTGCGTATTTCGTTATTGTATCATATCTATTTTTGCTGCGCACTAACGAAATTGTAGAGACGAACACGCGATTGAATTCCATCTACGAACGGTCAACCGCTATTCACCCCCCTCTAGCGGCGTCAAATATCCTACAATTGGTATCAGAGCCCGGGGCTCTTCTACGGACTAACCGCCAGGAGCTAAGATAAAGAAGCTAGAGGGTGAAGATGGAAGAACCATTGGGATGGGATATCAACACCCCAATTCCCTATTCCTTCTATGGATAAGAAGGATTTAGACAATGGAAGGCGAGAATTGAGGACTTCCTAATGATGAGGGATCTCGAAGAATGGTCCATTTTAATGGAAGGATATAGCTATCCAAGAGGACCAAAAGGTGGATTCCTCAAGAAAAAAAGATGGGCTGAAGAACAAGTTCAAGCCTTCGAGAAAAATGAGAAGGTAATGAAGTTTTTAATTGATTTAATACCTAACAATATCTTGTGTATGTTAGGTAATTATGTAGATGCAAACGAGCTATGGAGCCAAGTGGCCAAGCTTCATGATAGCCCATCAACGGTCCAAGAGGAAGAGACCAAAGAGGCTAATGCATCATCTTCACAAGGAAGTGAGGATTCGGAGGTTGATAGGGAATCAACATCCGGATTGGAAAAGGTGGAGGAAGTGGAAGAAGCATCCACCTCAAGGATTGAGAGGGAGGAGAGAACTTCCACATCGGAACATCAAGAAGAAGTTTTGACATCCGGTCAAGATGGAGAAGCCCAAAGTCCAATTCCGGTCTCCATTAACCTAGGTAACTCAAACATATGTGTTAATAATAAGATGCATATAATATGTTTTGAGTGTAGGGAAACCGGGCACTATAAGAGCAAGTGCCCAAAGAAGGTTAAGAAGACTCCTCCGGTGCCTAAAAGTCAACAAAAGTCAAAGGATGCCGGTTCCCCATCATCTAAAGACAAGGAGCATATCATTTGCTTCAAATGTCGGCAACCGGGATATTACCAAAATCAATGTCCTAGGGGGAGCAAGAAGACCCAAGAAGGAGTATCACAAGTTGGGGGAGCTACTAAGGCAAACCCTAAGGTACATTTTCATAATGCTCATTCCTTAAATTCTAAGCAAAAGCATGCTAAAATTAATTCAAATAACTTTGCTATTACTCATGAATCGAAGCATGCTAGGAATGATAACTCTAAATCTATTTCAAAGAAGGAGAAATTTGGGACTAATGTCCCTAGAAATGTCATTCCTAAGAAAGCAATTAAGAAAATCGAAAATCATTTAGGTATCAATTCCAATAAGGGTAAACATATGTCTAAGGTAAATGGTAATGCCCAAAAACCTAATCAAAAATCATTTGGGCAATTAGAATTAGAGAACCAAGCCTTAAGGTCAAGGCTTGAAAAACTAGAAAAGACCCTAAATAAGCTACAAAATCAATTTCAAGGGTCTAATGGTCAAAGTCAAGGGTCAAGATCTCAAAGTCAACATCTAGGACCCAAAAGACAAAAGTCAGCCAAGGGCAAGAAAGGTTTGGGTCACAAACCTAAGCCTACGGTGACTTATCATTGTGTTCCATTTGACTATGAAACACAAACTAGGTCTAGGAAGACCAAGGTTGCAAGGGGAGTTACCTCTAGAGTCAACCTAGGTAAGACCACAATGACCAAGGCTAACAAGCCTAGGAGGGTCATTAGGAAGGTATCTAGGGAGGTTATCCCTAAGGAATACCTAATTAATTCAATGAGCTCAAATAGATTTTGGGTTCCAAAGAGCGTGATTGATTCACGTTGAATGGGTTAGAATGTGCCAACCATGATTGGATGAGTAGTTAACTCAACCATGGTAAAGGTGGCATTTTAGGTTATTTTCAAGGGTATGGTTACTTTGGAAATACATTTGAGCCTTAATCCTAAAGGATTTTAGGATGTGTCAATATATTCTTGAAAACATCAAAATCAATAAAATTGACACAATCTAGATTTAGAGGTCATAGTGTGTAACTTTGATTGTTGGCACACTTTAGAAGTTCATGTATCAAAAGAAGTGTGTTTAAGATATAAAAGTAACATCTAGAGTGATACTCAAGTGTCACACAACTTGATGTCTTGTACTTACCATGCTTCATGTGTTTCACCATGTGTTTGCATGGAAGGAATGTCTAGGATGAATTGCATCTCACAAAACAAGCCTTTTTACCTTGATTGTGTATTTCAACACTTAGAAAGGGTGAGATGTTAGGATTTGGAAATCATTGGATGTTAATGTTTGCCAAAATGGAATAAAACATTAAAATACATTAACGAATACATGAATATAAGTGAAACATCAATATGTTCGATATACAAGATTAAACATGATAAAATGGAATAATTTAGATGAAGAAATTGAGATTTTCTGAATTTAAGAACAGGAAATCAGATATCAGTCGACTGATACAGTTATCGATCGATCATCAGTAGCGATACGATGCATCCAAAGATGAGTCTTGGCTCGAGGACTCGATGCTTGAACATCGATCGTGATGGGATACATCGATCGATGGTCTTCATTCAGGCTGAGGGTCATCAATCGAGTGCTCGCTCATCAGTCGAGTGGTGACAATACCAGTCGACTGATGAGCCACATTAGTCGACTGATGTTACCTGTACGTCCACAAGGTTCGTGATCGATTCTTTGGCCGGAGCCGATCGGCTGCCGGTTCGTAAACCCGCGCTAATAAGCCACGATCGATCGTCGATCGCACATCACGATCGACGCAAGCGCGATATAACGCCGAACCGCTAGGGTTCGGCATCCTCATGCAAAGCTCTTTCGTTTTCCTCTCCTCTCCGATCGCCATCCTCTTCTCCGACCAGTCTTTCCGGCTGTGCCAGTCGCCCAAGCTTTTAGGTTTGATAGCTAAGCCTTTGTTCTTGTGTTTTTCACTTATCTCAAGCCTTAGTTCACTCGTTCTAGGGTTTGCTTCCCTGTTTTCGATTAGGGTTCTGGCGTCTGAGTCCTCCGGCGAACTTTTCGGCGACCCCCTCAGCAATATCCGAGCATCCCCTCGTCACACCTCCAAATGGCACCTAAGTAAAATTTTTCTTACCCAAAACCCTAATTTTCTTTTCCATTGTAATTTATTTTTATCTAATCATGTATTGTTGTCCTTGCATGTCATATCATTACATTGCATTCATAATAGGAGAGCCCGTAGGAATGGTCCACCCAAGGGTGAATCTCGATTGTACCAACCTATGTTGGTTAGGTACATCGATAGGGACTTTTTCAATCGCTACTGTAGTGATGTCATGGACTTATTTGCATACTATCATCTCATGAAAATTGTCTTATGCACACATCCCATTAACGATGACCTCCTTAAGGAGTTTTATCAGAACCTAAAGAAGGTAGACGATGGCCCTACCTACACTACTCGCATTGCAAAACGCGATTTAGAGTTCACTCCTGCGATACTGCAGGAGTTTCTCGAGTGTAAGCCCTCGGATGACACTTTCATCTTTTACCCCACCTTTGATGCTCCTTTACCTGAGCCATTTGACCATATTTCTTTAGACTCCATGCATGAGCATATTTTTGGTCATCCTCGTCCACTGGCCCAGAATTTATTCCCTATTAGTGAGTTATCTGCACCTGACAATGTACTCTACAAGGTCATTGTTGGGTGTTTTCTTCCTATCGTCACTCGGGGTCTAGCCAAGATTCAGCCTCCCCATCTCTTTCTACTATACACCATGCGTAATAGGTTAGACATAAACTTTGCCCTAAACATGTTTCATTGCATAGTGCATTTCATTTCCCCTGTACAAGGGAAAGTGCATATGCCATATGGTCACATTATCACAGCATGACTAGAGTCAGTAGGCATCAATATTCACAGGGGTTCTCTGAGAGCGCTCTCTGAGGTGTACGACTGCATATCGATTCGCAACTTCTCGTTAGCGAAGCTGCGGATGGGGCCTGGACAGATGGAGTTGGCGCCTCGACCACCACCCGGGCACGCAGAGAGCCTCCTCTAGTACCTAGAGATGCGGCAGAGGACTATGAGGGTGTAGACGCCGCTGATGAGGAGGATCAGCTGCCAGCAGATGCATCAGCGGCGGGTCCATCAGATCATCTTGGCCAGTTGGAGTCCAGATTCCAGGACTATCAGCAGACGGTCGACTCTAGACTGACAGAGCTCTTAGTAGGCCAAGCATCCATGGGCACATGTCTTGGTCAGATGGAGGAGCGATACATGCAGATTACAGAGTCCCAGAGCCGTATCGAGCAGCGTCAGCTCGATATGTATGAGATGATGCGGGGTTGGACTTTGAGCCAGCAGCCTCCTCCACCGCCACTTCCTGTAGACGACTAGATTTAGAGGATGTTAGATTTTTTTTGTTTCTCAGTTTTGTAGTGAGATTGAGTATATCAAATCTCCATTTTGAATGTAAAAACTGAAATCCTTTTAAATTGAATGAAATTTCTGTTTGTGAAAATCATGTGTGTTTGAGTGTGTATTTGTATTAATGTATTTGTTTATGAAAATTTCTATATCATGACATGACATGAAATTTCATCTTATTATATAACATGTCATGTCATTGGTGTAGAAGAATTGAGGCCGCTAGAGGGGGGTGAATAACATAGAATTCGTTCGTAGACGGAATTTGTTCGCGTTTGTTTCTACAATTTCGTTAGTGCAGCGGAAATAGAAAAGTAATAACGATAATGAAATGCACAACACGCTAACACAATGATATAACGTGGTTCGGAACCGCACGGTTCCTTCTCCACGGATCGAGCTCTGTGAGCTCTAGTGATGCACATGCAACCACTAATAAACACTCCTTCTCGGAACAATCCGGAGGCGGAGAAACCTCGTACAATAATGATTACAATAATAATCAATTAGATACAAGCAAATACAATATGAAATACAAATGCAAGTAAAGGAAAACACTTTACAAGAGTTTTGGATTGCTTGATCTTTGATTGCCTTGAACTAGCTTTGAAGGACTGGAAAGCACCAACTTCCCCCTTCAATTTCGCCCAAGAAAATCACTATCTTTTCTTCCATCACGAGCTCCTTATATAGCTTCAACCTGCACTGGAAAAGGTCTATCAGTCGATTGATTGGGACCATCAGTCGACTGATGCCACTGTTATCGTGAGACAACGGCTAGATCTACGTTGGATAAGTCCAACGGATCTACCATCAGTCGACTGATCATACCCATCAGTCGACTGATGGAGTCCTCACTCGACCAGTCGAGTCTCGACTCCATTATGTGGCCGATTTCTCGAGCACCAGTCGACTGATCACACGATCAGTCGACTGCTCGAGACATCAGTCGACTGCCCACCTCTGGCAGTCGACTGCTAGGCCATAACCCCCAGTCAAACCCTAGTTGACTCGGTCCAGTCGACTGCCACATGGCACCAGTCGACTGGCACACCTCAGACATGAGGTTTTAACCCAAATATGGTTCCCCTATACTTGCTAGACCACCCTTAGCCTAGGCCTAAGCCTTCTAGCCACCTCCATCAGCCTCACGCCTCTCGGATCCCTCCAAGTCATCCATGACTTGTTCATCCATCGCGCTAGCCTTCAGGTGCTACCATCGGCTATGTCATGCTAATGGTGTCTACACCGCCAAGGCACATTGGACTTACGCCGCCAAGACTCCGCTTTGACTTTACGCCGCCAACCATTGGACTTATGCTTTCAAGACTCCCGCTTGGACTTTACGCCGCCAATATCAAACCCCTTGGACTTCCCATGCCAAGTACTCAAGACTTGGACTTCCCTATGATAATTACATTGTCATATGTTTTTGTCGAACATCAAAACATCACTCGAGTCAAACTCGAGTCCTGGTCAATCGTGACCTAGGCCGATTGCACCAACAATCTCCCCCTTTTTGATGTTTGACAAAAACCAAACAAATTATTGAGTTAGAACACTAACTCAAATCCCTTACCAATTATCCCAAATTGGTAAATACTCTCCAAAAGTTCTCCCCCAAACATTCTTCCCTTTTTTGACCAACATCAAAAAGGTTTCCTCTCCAAGGAGGTCAATGTCTCATGTCCCAATGAGATCTTACAATCTCCCCCTTGGTCCAAAAATACTTAGGATGCCTACCATCTTCCTAGTGATAAGTCCAATATCACTCAAGAGAGGCAATCCCATTTACTCTCCCAATTTCCAAATTGGGTCTCTCAAAAGTCCCATCAATTTCCCAATTGATGTCATATTCTCCCAATAACTTCTCCTCTTCAAGGAGAAAAACACATCCATCATCCCAAGATAGATACCTCCCCCTAAAGGCTTGCTCCCCCTTGACCATTGCACCAACAATGTCCTTGGGAAGTCCCTAAGCCAATAGGAACTCTAAACCATCAAAATTAAGGTTAGAAATTTAATATTGAACTTTCCAACACCTTAAAATTGATACAAACCCTAAACACTTCTCCTAATCCAAATCCAATGGATTTTCACCCTTTATAATGCTACCCAAAGCATATCCTAGGGTTAGGAGTGATTAGGGATCATAACCGTAGCTGAAATCGGGTTAAACAACCTTGTTTACCCCGAAATCAGCTACCAATGAAAGTGATTCGTAAATCACGATCGACACCTCCATCAGTCGACTGCCACCAATGTCAGTCAACTGATAACTAAAATTTCCGAATTTCAGTTATCAGAGTTGAATTTCAGAAAATCATAAATAATTATACGTATATCAAAAAATCATGAAATTTGGTATGTATAATACTTATGACCAATACAATGGGTGAAAAATTTTGGAAAAATATTTTTACCATTGAAATAGGAGATTGATACAAAGTTCAAAACTATTAAAAACTTTAAAGTTTTTGATCCACTTTGTATCAACTTCTACAATGATGATGGCTATCAAAAGATGGATTTCACCAAGGTTTTCTAAATTGATTTTAAAATGTTTTTGAAAGCCTATTTTGAACCATAATTTATTGGCTAAATATACATAGCTTGTATATTAGCTTTCCCTATGATTCTTGGTGATAATTAAAATAAGTTTGAGTTCATCTAGATGCACTACCCATGCACCTTGAACCTAACTTATTATCCTAGCATCTCACATGTATCTAGGGTGCATAAATACACATACATGTCAATGTGATGTGAGATGTGGGTTTTGATTCACTCTATCTAGGGTTTCATGCATTTCCTAGGCAACCCTACTTGATTCCCTTATAAGTGAGACTTCAAGTCATGCCATTTTATTTAAATCAATGTTCAATCAAATTAATGCATGAAATGATCATGGCATAGTGATGGCAAAATAAAAACATGACCAATGATCATGATGTCATGACATATGATGAAATTTAAGAACACATGACATCTAAAATAATCCTAAACAATGACATGATATGGTATATAATAGGATGCAATTTCATGTTATGATATACCAACTTTTATAAGCAATACAATAATACAAGTACTCATCCAAACACACAAGATTTTCACAAACAAAAATTTCATTTAACTTAAGAAAAATTTAGTCTTTTACATTCAAAATGGAGATTGGCTATGCTCAATCTCACTACAAAAACTGACAACTACAGAAAATCTAACATCCTCAATATCTAATCGTCTACCGGAGGTGGCGGTGGAGGAGGCTGCTGACTCAAGGTTCAGGCCCGCATCATCTCTAACATATCGAGCTGATGCTGCTCGATGCGGCTCTGGGACTCCTCCATCCGATCAAGACGTGCGCCGAAGGATGCTTGGCCTACCAATATCTCTGACAGCCTAGAGTCAATCGATCACGATAGTCCCAAACCGACTCACCGCCACGACGATCTGATGGACCCGCCGCTGATGCATCTGCCGGCATCTGATCATCCTCATCAGCGGCGTCTGCATCCTCGTAGTCCTCTGTCGCCTCTCTGGGTACCGGAGGAGGCTCTCTGCGTGCCCTGGGTGGTGGTCGAGGCGCCAACTCCATCTGTCCAGGCCCCATCCGTAGCTTTGCTAACGAGAAGTTACGAACTGATATACAGTCGTACACCTCAGATAGCGCTCTCAGAGAACCCCTGTGGATGTTAACGCCTACGGACTCTAGCCATGCTATGATGATATGACCATATGACATATGCACTTTCCCTTGTACAGGGGAAATGAAATGCACAATGTAGTGGAAAATGTTTAATGCAAAGTTTATGTCTAACTTATGACGCATGGCGTATAGAAGAAAAAGATGGGGAGGCCGAATCTTGGCCAGACCCCGAGTGACGATGGGAAGAAAACACCCAACAATGACCTTGTAAAGTACATTGTCAGGTGCAGATAACTCAGTGATAGGGAATAAATTCTGGGCCAGTGGACGAGGATAACCAAAGATATGCTCATGCATGGACTCCATAGAGATATGGTCAAAGGGCTCGGGTAAAGGGAAATCCATGGTAGGGTAAAAGATAAAGGTGTCATCCGAGGGCCTACACTCGAGAAACTTCTGCAGTATCACAGGAGTGAACTCTAACTCACGTTTTGCAATGCGAGTAGTGTAAGTAGGGTCGTCGTCTACCTTTTTCAGGTTCTGATAAAACTTCTTAAGGAGGTCATCGTTAATGGGATGCGTGCATAAGACGATTTTCATGAGATTATAGTATGCAATTAATTCCATGACGTCACTACAATGACGATTGAAAAAGTCCCTGTTGATGTACCTAACCAACATAGGTTGGTACAATCGAGATTCACCCTCGGGTGGATCATTCCTACGAGCTCTCCTATTATGAATGCAATGTAATGATATGACATGCAAGGACAATAATACATGATTAGATAAAACTAAATTATAATGGAAAGACAAATTAGGGCTTGGATAAGAAGAATGTTACTTAGGCGCCATTTGGAGATGTGGCGATGGGATGCTCAGATGTCGCTGAAAGGGTCGCCGGAAAGTTCGCCGGAGGACTCAAATGCCGGAACCCTAATCGGAAACAAGGAACCAAACCCTAGAACGATTGAACCAAGGCTTGAAATAAGTGACAAACGCAAGAAAAAAAGGGCTTATCTATCAAACCTAAAAGCTTGGGCGGCTGGCACGTCCGGAAGGGTTGGTCGGAGACGGAGATGGCGATCGGAGAGGAGGAGAAAATTCGAGGGTGCGTCGCGTGAAGACGCCGAAACCTAGCAGTTCGGCGTTATAAAATTGCGATTCAGTCGACTGATGTGCAGCATCAGTCGACTAATCATGGTTTATTACCAGGTTTATCGAGCCGGGTGATCGATTCGGCGCAATCGACGAACCTTCGTGACGTGCTACGAATATCGCTTGGATCGATGTTGCTCATCACGACGATGTGCGCATCACTCGATCGCTCGTCGAGCACTCATCGATGACCCTCACCGATGAACGGTACCATCACGATCGATGTATCCCATCGATCGGGATGTTCAAGCAGTCGAGTCATGAAGCTAGCACTCGACTGATGACCACATCGTATCGTGCTACAATGTTATCAGTCGACTGATATTTGATTTCCAGTTCTGAAATTCTGAAATTCTCAATTTCTTCATTAATTTATTCCATTTTATCGTATTTATTCTTGTATATCGAACATATTGATGTTATAATTATATTCATGTATTCGTTAATGTATTTTAATGTTTTATTTCATTTTTGCAACCATTAACATTCAGTGATTTTCAAAACCTAACATCTCACCCTTTCTAAGTGTTAAAATATACAATCAAGGTAAAAGACTTGTTTTGTGAGATGCAATCCATCCTAGACATTACTTTCATGCAAACATATGGCAAAACATATGAAGCATGGTGAGTACAAGACATCAAGTTGTGTGACACTTGAGTATCACTCTTGATGTTACTTTTACATGAACTTTTAAAGTGTGCCAACAATCAAAGTTACACACTATGATCTCTAAATCTAGATTGTGCCAATTTTATTGATTTTCATGTTTTTCAAAAACTATATTGGCACATCCTAAAACCCTTTAGGATTAAAGCTCAAATGTTTTTCCAAGGCACCCATAACCTTGAAAATAACCTAAAGTGTCACCTTTACCATGGTTGAGTTACCTACTCATCCAATCATGGTTGGCACATTCTAATCCATTTAACGTGAATCAATCACGCTCTTTGGAACCCAACATCTATTTGAGCTCATTGAATTAATTAGGTATTCCTTAGGGATAACCTCCCTAGATACCTTCCTAATGAGACTTTTAGGCTTATTAGCCTTGGTCATTTGGGTCTTACCATGGTTAACCTTAGGGATTGCCTCCCTAGTAACCTTCTTAGTGGCCACCCTAGGTTTCCTAGAAACCTTAGCCACTAGACACAAACCTTGGTTACTCTTAGAGATAACTTCCCTAGTAACCTTGGTCTTCCAAGACCTAGATTGTGTTCCATAATCAAATGGAACACTATGGTAAGCCACCTTAGGCTTAGGTTTGTGATTCAAACCTTGCTTGCCCTTGGTTGACTTTTGACTCTTAGGTCCTAGGTGTTGACTTTGACTTTTGGCCCTAGACTTTTGATCATTTGACCCTAGGCTTTGACTTCTAGACCCTTGGAATTGATTTTGCATTTTTGCAAGGGTTTTCTCCATCTTTTCAAGCCTTGACCTCAAGACTTGATTTTCCTTTTCTAGTTGCTCAATCTTAGAATTTTTATTTAAACTTTGAGCATGGTTCTTTCTAGGCATGTGCCTAGTCCACTTATAGTTAAGACCTAGATGTTCTCCTATTTTTCTAATTGATTCCTTAGGTAAAATATTTTTAGGGACATTAGTCCCAAATTTCTCCTTACTCCTAAGGTAAACATTTTAGCACCTAAGCAAAATTCCTTACTTCTAGCATGCTCTTTATGAATTGCACGGGAATTAAAATTCCTAGCATGCTTTTGACTATTAAATCTAGAAGGTGCATTATTGAAATATACCTTAGGGTTAGCCTTAGCTCCCCCTACTTGTGTAGCTCCCTCTTGGGTCTTCTTCCTCCCCCTAGGACATTGATTTTGATAATGTCCCGGTTGCCGACATTTGAAACAAATGATATGCTCCTTGTCTTTAGATGATAGGGAAATGACATCCTTTGACTTTTGTTGACTTTTGGACGCCGGAGGAGTCTTCTTAATCTTCTTTGGGCACTTGCTCTTGTAGTGCCCATACTCCCTACACTCAAAACACAATATATGGATTTTATTTGAAATTTGAGTGTTTGAGTAACCTAGTTCAGTGGTGAGGATCCCTTGAGCTTGTTCTTCCTCTTCACCGGATGTAGATGTTACTTCTTGTTGCTTCGGTGTTGAGGATGCTCTAATCTCCTCAATCCTAGAAGTGGATACTTCTTCCACTTCTTCCACCTCTTCTTTCTTCGATCCAGAGGTTGACTCCTCACTTTCTTGTGAGGATGATGAATTAGCCTCTTCGGTCTCTTCCTCTTGGATCGGTTGTGAGCCGTCATGATATTTTGTCACTTGACTCCAAAGCTCTTTGACATCCTTGTATTCACCTAACTCACACATAATTTTATTAGGAATCAAATCAACCAAGAATTTAATTACCTTTGTATTCTTTTCGAACTCTTGGATTTGTTCCTCGGTCCACTTCTTCATCTTGAGAATTCCTCCCTTGGGCCCTTTTGGATATTGAAATCCCTCCATCAAAATGCCCCACTCTTCAAAGTCCTTCATCATCAAGAATTCTTCAATCCTCACCTTCCATTGATTGAATCCTTCTTGTCCATAGAAGGTATAAGGGATAGGTGTGTTGATATCCCATCCAAGCTTGTCTTGGAATTCCATCTTCAATCTCTAGCATCTTGCTCCCGGTTGTTAATCCGTTGAAGAGCCACCAGGCTTTGATACCAATTGTAGAAGAATTGAGGCCGCTAGAGGGGGGTGAATAGCGTAGAATTCGTTCGTAGACGGAATTTGTTCGCGTTTGTTTCTACAATTTCGTTAGCGCAGCGGAAATAGAAAAGTAATAACGATAACGAAATGCACAACACGCTAACACAACGATATAACATGGTTCGGAACCGCACGGTTCCGAATCCACGGATCGAGCTCTGCGAGCTCTAGTGATGCACATGCAACCACTAATAAACACTCATTCTCGGAACAATCCGGAGGCGGAGAAACCTCATACAATAATGATTACAACAATAATCAATTAGATACAAGCAAATACAATATGAAATACAAATGCAAGTAAAGGAAAAACACTTTACAAGAGCTTTGGATTGCTTGATCTTTGATTGCCTTGAACTAGCTTTGAAGGACTGGAAAGCACCAACTTCCCCCTTCAATTTCGCCCAAGAAAATTGCTATCTTTTCTTCCATCACGAGCTCCTTATATAGCTTCAACCTGCGCTGGAAAAGGTCTATCAGTCGACTGATCGGGACCATTAGTCGACTGATGCCATTGTTGTCGTGAGACAACGGCTAGATCCACGTTGGATAAGTCCAACGAATCTACCATCAGTCGACTGATCATACCCATCAGTCGACTGATGGAGTCCTCACTCGACCAGTCGAGTCTCGACTCCATTCTGTGGCCGATTTCTCGAGCCCAATCGACTGATCACACGATCAGTTGACTGCCCACCTCTGGCAGTCGACTGCTAGGCCATAACCCGCAGTCAAACCCTAGTTGACTCGGTCCAGTCGACTGCCACATGGCACCAGTCGACTGGCACACCTCAGACATGAGGTTTTAACCCAAATATGGTTCCCCCATACTTGCTAGACCACCCTTAGCCTAGACCTAAGCCTTCTAGCCACCTCCATCAGCCTCATGCCTCTCGGATCCCTCCAAGTCATCCATGACTTGTTCATCCATCGCGCTAGCCTTCAGGTGCTTCCATCGGCTATGTCATGCTAACGGTGTCTACACCGCCAAGGCACATTGGACTTACACCGCCAAGACTCCGCTTGGACTTTACGCCGCCAAGACTCCGCTTGGACTTTACGCCGCCAACCATTGGACTTATGCTGCCAAGACTCCCGCTTGGACTTTACGCCGCCAATATCAAACCCCTTGGACTTCCCATGCCAAGTACTCAAGACTTGGACTTCCCTATGACAATTACATTTCCATATGTTTTTGTCGAACATCAAAACATCACTCGAGTTAAACTCGAGTCTTGGTCAATCGTGACCTGGGCCGATTGCACCAACAATTGGTTGTGATTACTTTAAATGTCATGTGTGTTTTTTTTTTAAATTTCATCATATGCCATGACATCATGATCATTTGTCATGTTTTTATTTTGCTATCACTATGCCATGATCATCTCTTGCACTAATTTGATTGAACATTGATTTAAGAAAAATGGCATGACTTGAAGTCTCATTTATAAGGGAATCAAGTAGGGTTGCCTAGGAAATGCATGAAACCCTAGATAAAATGAATCAAAACCCACATCTCACATCACATTGACATGTATGTGTATTTATACACCCTAGATACATGTGAGATGCTAGGATAATAAGTTAGGTTCAAGGTGCATAGGTAGTGCATCTAGATGAACTCAAACTTATTTTAATTATCACCAAGAATCATAAGAAAAGATAATATACAAGTTATGTATATTTAGCCAATAAACCATGGTTCAAAATAAGTTTTCAAAAACATTTTAAAATTAATTTAGAAAACCTTGGTGAAATCTATTTTTTGATAGCCATCACCATTGTAGAAGTTGATACAAAGTGGATCAAAAACTTTAAAGTTTTAATAGTTTTTGAACTTTGTACCAATCTCCTATTTCAATGATAAAAATATTTTTCCAAAATTTTTCACTGATTTTATGTGTGATAAGTAATATACGTATCAAGTTTCCTGATTTTTTGATTTACGTAGAATTACTTATGAATTTCCAAAAGTCGAGTCTGATTTTTGAAAATCAGTTTTCGATTATCGATCATTGCCTCTATAGTGCGATCGATGGGCAGCGTTGGACTCATCAGAATGAGATCACTCGACTGTTGCTTCGTGCCAGTCGACTGATGGACACATCAGTCGACTGGTAGCTGACAGAGTCGACTGATAGCCTGATTTCGGGGTAACCAAAGTTGTTTAACCCGATTTCAGCTGCGGTTAAGGTCCCTAACCACTCCTAACCCTAGGATATGCTTTGGGAAGCATGATGAAGGGTGAAAATCCATTGGATATGGATTAGGAGAGGTGTTTAGGGTTTGTATCAATTTTAAGGTGTTGGGAAGTTCAATGTTGAATTTCTAACCTTAATTTTGATGGTTTAGAGTTCCTATTGGCTTAGGGACTTCCCAAGGACATTGTTGGTGCAATGGTCAAGGGGGAGCAAGCCTTTAGGGGGAGGTATCCATCTTGGAGTGATGGATGTGTTTTTTCTTTCTTCTTGAAGGGGAAAATGTTATCAATTGGGAAAATTGATGGATTTTTAGAAACCCAGTTTGGAAATTGGGAGAGTGTATAGGATTGCCTCTCTTGAGTGATATGGGACTTATCACTAAGAAGATGGTAGGCATCCTAGGTATTTTTGGACCAAGGGGGAGATTATAAGATCTCATTGGGCCATGAGACATTGACCTCCTTGGAGAGATAACCTTTTTGATGTATGTCAAAAAGGGGGAGAATATGTTTGGGAAAATATTTGGGATTACCAATTTGGAATGATTGGTAAGAGACTTGAGTTAGCGGTCTAACTCAAATGGTAAGAGACTTGAGTTAGCGGTCTAACTCAAATGGTTTGGTTTTTGTCAAACATCAAAAAGAGGGAGATTGTTAATACAATCGGCCCAGGTCACGATTGACCAGGACTCAAGTTTGACTCGAGTGATGTTTTGATGTTTTGACAAAAACATATGACAATGTAATTGTCATGGGAAAAGTCCAAGTCATGGGTACTTGGCATGGGAAGTCCAAGTGGGACACTTGGCATTTGAGAAAAGTCCAAGCATGGGTCTTGGCAAATGGAAAGTCTAACATGGGTTGGCAAGGGAAAGTCCAAGCTTGAGTCTTGGTATTTGAAGTCCAAGGGGTTTGATATGTTGGGTTTTTCCGAGCCGCAAAAACCGCTTTTTGCGTTGCGGAAACCTCGGAAGCCCCGGCCACGGATCCGTGCGAAGTATAAAAATATAAAAACATGTATGTGCTTACAAAAACCCTAGATCTACCTTAGATCTAAGAGGTTAGAACATTACCCTCGTAACGATGCCCTTCGCTTATCTCGCTCGTCCAAAAGTTCGCCGGAACTCGAGAGTGTCAAGTGCACACTCCTCTATGGTATCCACACAAGCAATAGGTGGAGAAAGAGACAAACTTGAGTGTGCTAGCACTCCTAGAAGATCTCAGCAAGATGAGGTTGGGAGAGGTAGAGAGCTTGAGAGAAAAATTCCAAGGTTGAAGATGATGGAATGAGTAACTCACACAAATGAATTCCTCTATTGAAACCCCTAAAGTGGCCGGCCACTTCATGGAAGGGGGGTTATATGCATGCATGTAACTCCCATGACCCTTGGTCTCCCTCATGATGTGGCACCAATTGACCAAGTCAATGATGATGTGGAGCATCATCATTGGCCGGCCATGCCATGTCATCATCATGACATGACATTTGGTCAAGTCAAACTTGACCTTTCATCTTCCCTCTCAAGTCAAGTCAAACTTGACCTCTAATCTCCCATGGTTGATCAAATCTAACCATTTGACTCAAGTCAATTTAATTTAATGAATCTCTATTCATTAATTTAAATTGATTTGATGAATCAAATATAAATTAGACTCATTCAACACTTGAATCAACTTGAGTCTAACTCAATTAGTCTAATTTGGATTACTCTTAATCCAATTTGGTTCATCCCATGAACCTAATCCTCATGGTTCATCATATGAACCTAATCTCCATCTAATTGCTCTTATGTGTTTGACCCTATAGGTTCTTGTAACGTTGGCAATGTCCCTAAACCGATTTAGGAACATAAGCAATGAGCGGTATCTAGCAACACATCATTGCTACCCAAGTTACAAGAATGTTGAGCTCTAACATCACCTTTGTGACTACTAATTGTGACTCTCACAATATGTGACAATGTCCCTCTATCCTTGACATCTAGATTGACCAATCGAGGCATAGACTGTGTCATCCTCGGTACAATCTAAATCTTGAACTCCAAGTAGACTCACTCTAATCAAATGAGCTCAATATCTCATATTGACTCATTTGGGCATGGCCATGCACTTCGTGGTCTCACTCTATCAAGAATATCGATGTCACCCCCGTCATATAGGAGGGATAGATCCCATCTACATCACTCACATCCCTCCATATAATTTGTTACATACCCAGTAATCGCCTTCATAGTCCACCCATTTACGGGTGACGTTTGACGAAGCCAAAGTATGCAACTCCTTATGTAGGGAACCATAGTGACTTCAGGTCTAAGGACTAATAGTCATACTAATAGCCACATGAGAAAGTATATGACACTCATATAATGATCCATGATACTTTCTCATGGCGGGTCATTCAGTATACATTCTCCAATGCATACCCATGTGCCAACTTGATATCTCATATCCATGACTTGTGAGATCAAGTCATCTTGTTGACCTACATGCTAGTCTCTACGCATTAACATTGTCCCTGAATGTTAATACTCGACTAGGAATGATTAAGAGTAGTGTTCTCTATATCATCTCATTATCGATTCAACCAATCGATTGATATAGATAAGAACCTACTACTCAAGGACATTATTATATTTAGTTATTTGGCACCAATACAAGTAAATATAATAACCATGCCTTTATAAATAGGAATATGATACAATAAAGTCCATACAACAATCATCACATGATTGGCTCTAGGGCTTTCACTAACATGATATTGGCGGCGTAAAGTCTAAGCGGGAGTCTTGGCAGCATAAGTCCAATGGTTGGCGGCGTAAAGTCCAAGCGGAGTCTTGGCGGCGTAAGTCCAATGTGCCTTAGCGGTGTAGACACCGTTAGCATGACATAGCCGATGAAAGCACCTGAAGGCTAACGCGATGGATGAACAAGTCATGGATGACTTGGAGGGATCCGAGAGGCGTGAGGCTGATGGAGGTGGCTAGAAGGCTTAGGTCTAGGCTAAGGGTGGTCTAGCAAGTATGGGGGCACCATACTTGGGCTAAAACCTCATGTTTGAGGTGTGGCAGTCGACTGGACCGAGTCAACTAGGGTTTGACTGTGCGAAGTGGTCTAGCGATCGCCAGAGGTGGGCGATCGTGATGTCTGAGCGATCGGTGATCGTGTGATCGATCGGCCCGGGTGCTCAGATTTTCGGCCATGATGGAGTCTCACTCGGCGATTGTGGCGGCGATGACGGTGATGGCTCATCAGTCGACTGATGCTCATGATCAATCGACTGATGTCCTAGCCGTTGGATTTTTCCAGCGTGGATTACACCGTTGTCTCACAGCAACAGTGTGATCAGTCGACTGATGGTCGGCGGTCGGTGATCGATTATAAAAGGAGCTCGTGATGGAGGAAAAGATAGCGATTTTCTTGGGCGAAATTGAAGGGGGAAGTTGGTGCTTTCTAGTCCTTCAAAGCTAGTTCAAGGCAATCAAAGATCAAGCAATCAAAAGCTTTTGTAAAGTGTTTTTCCTTTACTTGCATTTATATTTCATTATCGTATTTGCTTGTATCTCTTTGATTATTGTTGTAATCATTATTGTACGAGGTTTCTCCACCTCCGGATTGTTCCGAGAAGGAGTATTTATTAGTGGTTGCGTGTGCATCACTAGAGCTCGTAGAGCTCGATCCGTGGAGTAGGAACCGTGCGGTTCCGAACTACGTTACATACTCGTGTTTGTGTATTTCGTTATTGTATCATATCTATTTCCGCTACGCACTAACGAAATTGTAGAGACGAACACGCGATCGAATTCCATCTACGAACGGTCAACCGCTATTCACCCCCCTCTAGCGGCGTCAAATATCCTACAGAAATGTCAAATAAAACAAAATTTAAACTATGTCTATCAAACTTTGAAAAACAATTTTCAATTGATAAGCCAAAGTGATACAAAGCTTGCAAAAATATCATAACTTTTGCAAAATCTCAAGTTTGTGTCAATATCAAAATCTAGAGGTGATATATTTTTAAAATAATTTTTCCTTCATAGGAAATGATCTAACAATGTTAACCACAAAATTTCATAATTTTTTTATCTTTATTGAATTAATTATGTATTTTTTAATTTGGCCAAAAAGGGCTATCAAACTGATATCAGTCGACTGATGCTTATCGCCAGTTCGACTGATACGACATTATCGAACTGGGCTTACCCGGTTCACTAGCAATTCGATTGCCATTTATGGCAGTCAACTGCCGCGCACAGAAGTACTCGTATCCGATTGGTTGGTTCGACTGATCTCCATTAGTTCGACTGTCGACTAACGGTAGTCGACTGCTATCGTGGTTTTTAGGGCTTTCCCACCGGTTCGACTCGCCAAAAAATCTCGACCTTCCTTCTTCTTCTTAGTCCGATGATCTTCCATCACGTTTCTCTCGCCGTTTTCCCTCATTTTTTGGCGATTTCACCGACCAGTGCTCCCGTTTGAAGTGTTCTCCGACTTGAGGACCACCTCCTCTCACCCAGTTCACGCCCTAGTCTCCACCGCAGACCACTCGCTCGGCTAGGGTTTTGTGGACACTAGCTTCCAACACCCTTCTTTGATCGTTCACCATGCCTCCTAGGTAAACCCTCATCCCTGCTCATAGTTTGGTTGTTTCTCTAGTTTTGTTTCACTAACCATTGTTTGTTTGTTGTCTTTGTGTATGCATTCATCATCCTTAACCTACATTGTTCTTTTCGCACATTTAGAATTAAGCATTATGCATCTAAGCATGCCCGGGTACCACCGGTTAACGAGGGTCCGTCAAACCCTCCACCCATTGTCGATCCTAGGTTTCCAAACTCCGCACTTGAAAATGCTTTCAATAAAAACAAATTTCAACTCATCCCGCCTCGATCAATGGACCCAAAATTTCTTAAGGACAACTACTTTGATATTGTCCAAATCATCCAATTTTACAAACTTGAATCATTAGTCTTTTGTGACCATCATGTCAATATCACCCTCCTTTCTGAATTCTTCAACAATTTGCGACCGGTTGGAGATG
The DNA here is from genome assembly GCA_025175895.1 of Wurfbainia villosa. Taxonomy (NCBI): domain Eukaryota; kingdom Viridiplantae; phylum Streptophyta; class Magnoliopsida; order Zingiberales; family Zingiberaceae; genus Wurfbainia; species Wurfbainia villosa. The sequence continues at coordinate 44,201,877 of CM046006.1, forward strand.
GCTTGAGATACCTGACTCGCGTTGCTCAATGCGATCTGGATTTCAGCCCCCAGATTTGGACGGATTTTCTCGGATGTCGCTCTTCCGAGAATGACTTCGTTTTTTATCCGTCTTGGAGTGATCCACTTCCACCTCCCTTTGAAGAGATTTCTATAGACTCACTTCATACTACCTTCTATAATTCTCCTCGTCCTTTAAACACCAATCTTTTTCAATCCCAAGAGCTTTCTGCTTTTGACAATGTCCTTTATAAGGTCATTTCTCATTGTATTCTTCCTATAGTTACACGCGGGTTGGCCTGAGTTCGACCTGTACACTTCTTCCTCATGCATATCCTCCGTCAGTACTTAGACATTGACATTGGTCTCAACACCTTCCACTGCATTACTCATTTCATAAAGCCAAACAATGGGAAGGTTCATATGCCACTTGGAAATGCCATTACTCAGTGGCTTAGTTCCGTAGGCATTGATGTAAGCATAGGGGTCATTAAAATCATGAATAAGAAATATGACCAGATGAACCGTCGGAGTTTCTCCTTAGCAGGCTTGAAGGCTCGTGAGGGGTCCGTTTTCTAGGACCCTACACGACGGCCAGCAGGTGGCGCTCCGGCACCAGAGGGTGCCGCTGCTGCAAGAGATGCTGAGGGTGCTACTACTGAGAGAGCCGATGCGGAGGGGACTGCTGCAGGCGATGCTATTCTGCCAGACTCATCTTTCATAGCCCGCTTTGATGCTTTTGCAGAGCGGGTAGATACACGCCTTGAGGAGCTTCGCTTGGGGCAACAGGAGCTTCACCGGGAGCATCAGGAGCTCCTCTCCCTCGTGAGTGGGATGCATCGTCAATAGTAGGACATTTTGGCGATTCTCCGCCTTACTGCACCCGGACACCCACCTCCTCACGATGGTTCATCATTTGCACCGATGGATGCTGATGACGACGATCTTTAGCTAGAATGTTTTTTTTTATTTTCTTTTTGGCCGTATGTACGACACAAACTCAAACTTGTGTAATGTTTTTTTGTTTAATGAAATGAAGTTGTGTTTTTAGTTCATTTCTATTCGTGCCTACATTACTATAATTTGTTATTTTCAAGTTTAGAAATTGAGCACATAGTACTAAGTTTTTCTTAAAAAACCTTTATTGTAATCCTAAGTTATGAATATTGATACGATACAATTCCATTTTTGCTTCATATTTTTATCATTTTGAATATCGTATCAATCCGTTAATCTGATGAGCATGTTTTTAGTCTAATATTTTTCATATGTTATATTAGTCAAATATAATGTGTATGCCGAATTTCATGATTTTTGGACATCCACCGAATTTTCTACGCGTTTTTAAACCTTGACTGAAAAATTCTGATTTCAGAATTGTCTGCTATCAGTCGACTGCCAAAGCCGGCAGTTGACTGATGACAATTCCAGTCGAACCGGTGACATTATTTTGGAATCGAAAATGGTTTTTCATCGGTTAAAAGGTCCAATTTTGGACATTATATTTTCATACTATGATTCCCACAGTATATACATGATAACTTGTATGGAAAGAAGGATTTTCTTTATGCACTAGTTTAGGGGGAGCTACATCCCTTAATTCTATAATTGTTGGTGCAAAGCTAGGACATATTTGCCTATTCTATTGTTTATTCTTTGCTTCACATGTTATTTTCACATCATGAATCATGTCTTGGATTAAGGGGGAGCTTCATATCAATTTTATACCTTAGTTCAAGATGTGTCAATTATAATTCTTTCCTGAACTTATTGGATGAACTCTTCTCTTTTTGTTGTATGTCAAAGGGGGAGAAGGGATATTTAAGTTAGAATTCATATTGAAATATGTTTATGTGCATGTGTTAAAGACCTAACTTAAATGATTGCCAAACATCAAAAAGGGGGAGATTGTTGGTGCAACAATGCCCCAAACATTTATATATTTTGATGTTTGGATAATCATCTAAGTTAGGCAATGCTTTGTGATCTAATTGTGAACATGTTTAAGTGACAGAAAAATCCAAGTATGAAGACTTGGTAAAAGACAAGTCCAAGTGTGATCTTGGCAAAGAGAAGTCAAAGGAAAGGTCTTGGCGGCGTAAGTCCAAGCATGTAGTCTTGGCGGCGTAAAGTCCAAGCAGTCCTTGGCAAAGAAAGACCAAAGGCAAGTCTTGGTGGCATAAGTCCAAGCATGTAGTCTTGGCAGCGTAAAGTCCAAGCGTACTTTGGCAAAGAAGAAACCCAAAGCATGACGAAACCGAAGGAAGCTTTTGAAGGCAAGTGCATGGATGGAGTCATGGACTCAGAGAAATCCTGGAGGCACAAGGCTGATGGAGAAGCTAGAAGGTTAAGTCTAGGCTTAGGGTATGTTTTCAAGTATGAATTAGTCATACTTGGGGTGTGCTAGTCTACTGGAACATGGTGTCAGTCGAACTGACCTTTAAAATGCAGCATTAGAGGTTGGAGAGCTGCTGGCAATCGACTGGGAGTTATCCTCGAATCGGCCGAGAGTCGACTGCACTGCATCGCCGATACAAGCCGGTCGATCGCTTTTATTGGCGATCGCTAAGAATAGAAAGGCCTGTAGCCGACTAGCTAGTCGGCTACGGGCAGTATCAATCGAACTGCTATTGTTGGCAGTCGACTGATAGTTCTTCCGTTGGTGATGACGATGGCAAATCCCATGAATCCGGCTGTTCAGAAGCCATTAGAATCGACGACAGTCGACTGATAGACCTCCAACGGGAAAAAGAGGCTCTTTCCTATAAAAAGAGGCCAAGAGGAGCAAGAAGAGCCTAATGCTTATATTCTGATCATTCTCCTAAGCTCCCACAAGTTTTCCAAGCTTTCTAAGTGTGTTAATTCTTTTCCTCCTCTCAAATCTTCATTGTTATCTTTTGTAAGAAGAGGAGGTTTTTGTAAAAGAGAAAGCTTATTAGTGAAGATTGATTTGGGTTGATCCACCTTAAGGATCACCGTGGAGTAGGAGTGTTATCTCCGAACCACGTAAAAGCTTTCGCGTTAGCATTGCATTTTTGTTTCTATTATTATTGTATTTGTTGTATTTCCACTAATCATTTGTAGAAAACGAAAAGAGGCTATTCACCCCCTCTAGCCATTCAAGGATCCTACAAATTTGGTTTGGTATGAGCTAAGTATATCATGTTAGGACCGTTGTATGCGTTAGAAGAGATGAATAGAGTACAATTTGATTTTCTTTGATTTCGTTCGTGATTTCTTGTCTATAAAGATTGTGCACAATGAAAACTAAATCATAGAAAAATGAAACACAGACACAACTCATGATTTTATATGGTTCGGAATCTTAGTTCCTATTCCGTGGTCCAACTCTAGCGATGCACCACCCCTAAAACTTTCTTCTTCTTGGAATCACACTAGAGGTGGAGAAACCTCATATAATCTGAGCTTACACAAGAAACAACCAAATACAATATACAAATGAATGAATGAAACAAAAATACTTTACACAAGTGAGCTTTTGATTGTAGTTGATTTGGTTACTTTGGTTGTTTGGAAGCTTTCTTGAAGACCTAAAATGCAACATCAACTCTTCTTCAAGAACTCCCAGAACCGACATCAAAGAACTCCTCCGTGTCCTCCTTTTATAAGCTTCGGCTCGGTTGATTTCCACCCACCAATCGACTAACTTTACCCCCAATCGACTGGTCACTCGACCAGTATCTCACAATGATTTTATCCATATCGGATTTCAGTCGAACAGTTGACTACCCATAGCTATCAATCGACTGTTGATCCAATAATCGAATTGCCCAGTCGATTCAGAAACTTTTTGTGTCCTATCCACTTAAGGCCAGTTGACTGCTCATCCATGGCAATCGATTACTGTGTCAGAACACTATTGTCAACTTCCTGAGCACCTCAGTCTCCCGAGCACCCACTTCTCATTAGAGCTTGAGCACCTATCGCCTGAGAGAGAAATGCCTGAGCGCCACTCGACTTCCCAAGTCTGAGCACCGAGCACCACTTGACTTCCCAAGTCCGAGTGCCAAGCACTGCTCAGCTTCTCTGGGTCGTGAGAGCAGTACCTGAGCACCAGCTCCCGAGAGTCAATTTTCCTCTGCCTCCAAGTGCTCGATTTTCTCTACCACCCGAGTGCTCCCGAGCGCTCGGGCACTCCCGTGCGCTTGCGTGCTCCCCGAGTGCTCGAGTGCTCATAGTGCCAAGAATTGTTTCTGTGTTGTCTAACTTTCGACAGTGCACTGTAGCTCTATCTATCACGGATCGCCCGACCACTGATAATAGTGTGTCATACCACTATTACAAAATAAGATTTATAAGTAACCAAACTCCCTCTACACTAATGTAATATAGAGATTGTTGGATATTCCGAGATTATGCACAGCGGAATCAAGCAAATAAAATAATTTTTATTTGATCCTAGACATCCATGAATCCTTACTATTGACATAATCTCATGAAAACTCACAAAAGGAGAGAAGTTATACCTTTGAGATTCTTATCGAATCTGTCAAAACCATGAGCAAGACCAACGAGCCTTGCCTCTATTAGTATCCACGCCGAGATCACCTGAGACAACTCCTAGAGTAGTAAGCCTTTGTCTCTAATTGGTGCTAGCCAACTAATAGAGACAAGAGAAGGAAAGAGAGAGAGAAAAATGGCTACCAAAAACGAAAACCAAGAATTGCGTCCAAAGAATATCAAGGGATATATTTATAGATATCTTGATTAGGGAATCTAAGGAGGCATAAATGAAACCTTTCTTTCCATAATTATCCCATAATTAAGGTAAGAACAACCCAGGAAATTTTCATAAGAAAAATCCCAAAATCGACGGAGCTGCGACATGGTCGTGTGTTTTACACACAGCTAGCCATGCCAAAAGACACGATCATGCTTGGACACACGATTGACCATGTGTTATGTTGTGCACAACCTTGGTTTTGGTCATTTTTGGCTAGAGCTTGGCATGGCCATATGAGGCTCTGTATGATCCGTTTGACTTTGTTTAGGTGTGATATGGTTGTGCTATGTCTGACAAGGCCATAGGAGGTTCCCTAGCCTCCGTTTCGCACCCTCTTGGCCTGGTCCAACCAGATACATCCTCTCTCATTGAGAATCTCATTGTCAGGCTTGTTTTACGTCTCAAGATCACCTGTAGTGCGTATGACCTAATAAGTTCCTGACTATGTTGATAATTCATAATTAACCCCTTAATTATGAATAGATCATGAGTGACACCTAGTAGTACATTATGATCTCCAATTGATCGAAAAATCTAAATTGACTTCTGAACGTTTCTGAACCCTTCAGCAGCTATAGTTATTTTCGTGCTTTGTTCCTTGCACTCATCCTATACCTACTTGGTTCAGGACATGATCTATGTGTTTGTCCCCATTAGGTTGACTAGGTCACATCTAGCCTAAGTTAGCTTTATTGTCCTGTGGATTCAAGTTACTCATACATGTCCTCAGGAAGACTGTCTTCTTATCATGCTTGCTCTAGCTAGAGACTTCTAAGTAATAATCATGATAGGAGGCCTAGGGTATACAACTCCTTTATATAAGGAGTGGTGAATTCTCTATGGGCTATTCAAACACCTTCGATCATTTTGATTTATACCCAATCAATTCGGAGTTACACCTCCTATGGAGATGGCTGTGAAGAAGTTAAAGTATAAGGCATCATGACCAAGATGACTTGAATACCTCAAGTCTAAGGAATCTCACAATCGATCTATAATGAGATATTCAATGACATTAAAAACCATATGAAGTCTCATAGCAGGTCACTCCAATAAACTAGTTACCTTAACTAGCATCCAAGTATTCACTCTCAATATCTTTATGTTTCCATTTAGTGAGTATCAAATGCTTGGATGAACTAAGGAGCATAACATGTGTTAGTCTCATAGAATTGGTGATGTCCAATCTCATCAATTCATCGACTAGGGATAGTTCCAATACTTACATGATTACACATGATAACATACCCACTAATTGTGATCCAATCACAATTTCTTTCATGCTATGTATTAATTGTGGACTTCAGTAGGTAAGTTTAAAATCCAATCAAATACATAACTAATGCATACTTAAATAATGAATTTTATTAATAACTTCTAAAGTGATTGCCTCAGGACACCTCTCAATTACATCAAACTTCCACTTGACCTACAACCAATTGCCTTGGTATCTAATATCATAGGCCTCTAAATACCTCTCGAACTTTTCTTGGGGAAGAGGCTTTGTCAAGGTATCTCTTAGATTCCTATCAGTGGGAACTTTCTTTATTTACACATCTCTTCTACCTATGATCTCTCTGATTAGATGGTAATGGCAAAGTATGTGCTTGGATCGCTGATGAGATCGTGGTTCCTTCACCTATGCAATAGCACCATTATTATCACAGTAAACTAGTAATGCTTCAACAATGCTCGAAACTACTCCAAGTTCAGTAATGAACTTCTTGATCCATACCGCCTCTTTTGATGCTTCAGAAGCTATAATGCACTCACCTCTTTAGTAGAATCAACAACGGTGTCTTGTTTGGAATTTTTTCAACTCATCGCACCTTCATTCAAGATGAATATGTATCTAGGCTGGGATTTGGAATCATCCTTATATGTCTGAAAACTGGCATCAATATGCTCTCTCAATACCATATCACCTCCTTCATATACCAAGAACAAATCCTTAGTACTTCTCAAGTACTTAAGGATTGTCTTGACAACGATCCAATGATGCATATCAGGATCTGACTGGTATCTACTCGTAATGCTCAAAGCGTACGATACATCAGGCCTCGTACATAACATACATGCATGCTCGATCCTATAGTTGATGCATCGATCTGACTCATGCGAATCCTCTAGTCTTCAGTGTGTAGGCATATAGACTTCGAAAGTTGAATCCCATGCCTCACGGGAATGAAACCTTTCTTGTATTCTTCCATGCTAAATCGTTTTAGCACTTTGTCTATGTATATAGACTACAAATGACTAAGCAATCGATTCGATCTATCTTTATAGATCTTAATCCTCAAAATATAGGTTGCTTCTCCTATGTATTTCATGAAGAACATTTTGGACAACCAGACATTGACTGCTTGCAAAATAGGAATATCATTTCCTATGATTAATATGTCATCGACATACAATACTAGGAATACGATCACACTCCTACTAACCTTCTTATACACACAAGGCTCCTCAAGATTTTGTGAGAATTAAACTGTTTGATTGCCTCATCAAAACAAATATTTCAACTCCTGGAAGCTTGCTTCAATCCATAAATGGATCATTGAAGCTTGCATACTTTGTTCTTGTCAATGGATGTGAATGTAGGGGATCGATCGGTGTGTATTGGCCGGCTAGAGGGGGGTGAATAACCCTCAATCGTTCGATGGTGGAATTCGTTTGTTCTCGTTGCGTTGCTTTCCTATGATTGTCGTTAGTGCAGCGGAAACAATAGAAACAATAATAATACTAACAACAAATAAGCATACGCAAACACACACGATATACGTGGTTCGGAACCGAATGATTCCTACTCCACGGGCGAGCTCTTCGAGCTCTAGTTATGCATACGACACTAACTAAACTCCTTCTCGACTACGCGTCGGAGGTGGAGAAACCTCTCACAAGCTATTACAACAAGTAATATATGAAATACAAGCAATACAAAGACAAATACAAAATACACGTAAAGAACACTTTACAACGCTTGCTTTGAACCCTTTGCTTGTAGCTTGCTTTAGATGGCTCTTGAAGGTCTAGAATGCAGCAGTAATTCCCCTCCAATAGCTTCATAAAAGTCTTGGCGAAATCCTCCCACTTGAGCTCCATTTATAACCTGTATCAAGATGTTTTCGCGCCCAACAGTCGACTTCCAAAAGGCCCTAGTCGACTTCCCCTGTAGCCATTGTCTCACAACGGCCAGATCCACGTTGGATAAGTTCCAACAGATCTCACCCGATCGCTACCCATGGCATTGGATCGGTGACCTAGTAGTCGATCGCCGCCTACCACGGAGCATTCTCGCTCACGACACTCCCATCACGATCGCCATCTCGACAATGATCACTCGACATCACGATCAGCTAGTCCATGATGCCGATCGCTAAGCATAAACTCGCAAGTCTAACACTAGTCGAACCCTGGTCGACTAGGACCAGTCGATTGACACCTATGCCAGTCGACTGCCGTCGAGCAAAATCTCAAACACCAAGTTGTTTGAGCATCCGACCGTCGGGTAAAGCCTCAAACATCGAGTTTGAGCCTCCGACACTCAGTCTTAGCCACTTGGCCAAGTCCACATATTCCCTCTAGAGTTCCCCACCGAAGCTCTCTTCCCTCAGCCTATGTCCCTCGGATGCGCCAAGCGCACGACTTTGCAATGCCATCCTTCGCATCTCATGCCCTCAGAGTATGCTTCCCTTGGGCCTCACTCCATTCGTTCCCTGTTCGGCGGTCCCTCGGATGCACCAAGCGCACGGCTTCGTAATGCATTTCTCACCAAGCACCAAGCGCACGGCTTCGCAATGCTTTGGACTTTTCCACACCAAGCTCCATGCTTGGATTTTCCATGCCAACCCCATGTTGGACTTTCCCACACCAAGCTCCATGCTTGGATTTTCCATGCCAACACCATGTTGGACTTTTCCATGACAATCCCATGTCATGAGTTTTGTCTATCATCAAAATACTATCAAGGTACTGCTCGAGTCAAACTCGAGTCAACCTGGGCCGATTGCACCAATAATCTCCCCTTTTTTAATGATTGACAAAACTACCATCTCAAGTCTACCAATTCTCCCAGATTGGCAATTCTCACATCCCAAATGAGAATTCCAAACCTAATTGGTAACTTGGTAACTTCTCTCCCTTTTTGACATCACATCAAAAAGGTCCTCCCCAAGGGTATGAATGTCTCATATCCCAATGAGATCTTACAATCTCTCCCTTGGAGGAACACATGCCTACAATCTTTCTAGTGATCCCATATCACTTAAAGAGAGGCAACCCAATTTTCCTCCCATGAGGAAATACACATCCATTATCCCATGATGGATACCTCCCCCTAAAGGCTTGCTCCCCCTTGACCATTGCACCAACAATGTCCTTGGAGAGTCCCTAAGCCAATAGGAACATTTAACCAATCAAAATTAAGGCAAAGTTCAACAATGCACTCTTATCCACCTTAAAATTGATACTCTCCCTAAACTCTTCTCCTAATCCATGTCCAATGGATTTCCACCCTTTCTAATGCTCTCCCAAGCATATCCTAGGGTTAGGAGTGGTTAGGGGACCTTAACCTAGCTGAACATGGGCCTAACCAACAAGATTTACCCAAAATCAGCTTGGGATCAATTCGATCGATTGCCACCTCCATCATCGACCGCCTCCCGGCAATGATCGATAATTGTATTTGATTTTCAATTTCAAAAATGACTTCCGAAATTCATAAGTAAATATACATAAGTTTAAAAATCTTGAAATTTGGTATGTATATTACTTATCACAAACACTATGAGTGAAAAATATTTGAAAATTATTTTACCCACTAAATTAGGAGATTGATACAAAGTTCAAAAGTTGAGAAAAGCTTCAATAAAGAGCCCTCTTTGTATCATCCCATTCAATGGTGATAGCTACCAAAAGATAGGCTTCACCATGGTTTTTCAAAATGTTTTTGAAACCTTTAATTCCTTTTTCCTAAACATCTCACTTGTATCTAGATGTGTAAAACACATATAAGTCAAGTTTTTAGTGAGATGTGGGTTTTTGTTCTTTTAATGGTTTCATGCATATTTCTAGGCAATAATATTTGATTCCCATCAAATCATGCCATAGTCCTTAATTTAATTTTAGTTATATGCATGATGATGATTATGGCATAGATATGATATAGATAAAAGCATATGCCAAAATCATGATGTCATGGCATGTGAGAGACATCTAAGCATACATAACATCTAAAAATAATTTTAAACATGATCATGACATTTTTATAGATAAAAATGAAAATGATGTCATGACATGGCAAGACAAACAAATCATGGCAAGTAAAATATACTAAGGTATAAAATACCTAAGTGTTAAATCCAAAATGCCATTTCTAGGAATTAATCCCATTTTGCCTTAGTACCACCATTCTCCCTAATGTGCCAAAAACCCAAAATGGCACACCAATACCTCTAAGACCTAATTGTGCCAATTTAATCATTTTTCAACTTCTCAAAGCATATTGGCACACTCTAATGTGTCAACTCACAATAGCTAGGTTAACTACCTATCCACTTAGGGTTGACACACCCTAACCCATTTAGCGTGAATCGATCACGCTCTTAGGAACCCAATATCTATTGGAGCTCCTTGGGTTAACAAGGTATTCTCTAGGGATAACTTCCCTAGATACCTTCCTAATGACCCTTTTTGGCTTTAAAGCCATAGTCTTTTGGGTATTTCCTAGGTCAACTCTAGAGGTGACTCCTCCTTTGACCTTCCTAGTGGCTACATTTTATTTCTTTGAGGTCTTAGCCACTAAGCAAACACCATGGATAGACTTAGGGATAACTTCCCTATTAGCCTTGGTTTTTCTAGACCTAGATGTTGTTCCATAATTAAATGGAACATTGTGATAGGACATAGGTTTGTGACCCAAACCTTTCTTGCCCTTAGACCGTTCTTGTTTCCTAGGCCTTGACTTTTGTACATTAGACCCCTTAATCGAATTTGTGATTATTGCTAGGGTCTTCTCAAGTTTTTCTAGCCTTGACCTCAAGGCTTGGTTCCCTAGCTCTAATTTTCCTAATTTTGAATTTTCATTTATCTTTTGGGAAATGTTCTTCTTCTTAGGCATGTGCCTAGATTTCTTGGGATTAACACCCAAGTTTTCTTCAATTCTCCTAATTGATTCCCTAGGCAAAATAGTTATAGTGTTATTGGTCCTAGGTTTATCCTTAGAGAAACTAACATGCTTAGCACCTAAGCAATAAACCTTATTGTTTCTCCTAGCATGCTTTCATTGATAATAGCAAGAGAACTAAAATAATTTTTGGCATGCTTTTTGACTTTAGGAATTGAAGGTGCTTTAATTAAATTTACCTTAGGGTTAGCTTTAGGAGCTCCCCCTACATGAGTTACACCTTCTTGCCCTTTCTTCCTCCCCCTAGGGCATTGGCTTCGGTAGTGCCCTCTTTGGTTGTATTTAAAGCACACAATGTGCTCTTTGCTCTTAATTGAGGGGACTCCGGCATGCTTTGACTTTGAGTTGACTTTTGGTGCCGATGCCTTTTCCTTAGCCAATTTAGGACATTTGCTCTTGTAATGCCCTTTATCCCTACACTCAAAGCATATTATATGATTTTTATTTAAAATAATAACACTTGAGTTACCTAGGGAGGTGGTGGAGGCCTCTTCACTTCTTCCAGAGGTAGAAGCTTCATTTTGATCTTGCTTCGGAATAGAAATCCTTTCCTCCCCCTCAATGCTAGAGGTGGAGGTCTCCACCAAATCATCCACATCTTCGAATGTGGATGCCAATTCTTCCACGGCATTCTCCTCTACTTGTGCCGGTTGGGAATTTTTTTGGAATTTCATTACTTTATCCTATAATTCCTTTGCATCCCTAAAATTACCCAACCTAGACCAAATGTTGTTAGGAATCAAATCACTAAGTAATTCGATTACCTTGCGATTTGTCTCGAAGTCCTTGATTTGGTCTTCGGTCCACCTTGACTTCTTAATTTGCCTATTTCTTTCATTCTTAGGCAATTCAAAACTGTTTTCTAAGATTAGCATAAAATCAAAATTGGTTTCTAGGTATACCTCCATTTTTCTTCTCCACCATAGGAAATCTCCTTCGAATTTTGGTGGTTGGAGGTTGTAGACGGCCATCTTGAATTGCTTGTGTTGGCGGTTAGTCCTCGACAAGCTCCTTGGCTCTGATACCACTTGTAGGGGATCGATCGGTGTGTATTGGCTGGCTAGAGGGGAGTGAATAGCCCTCAATCATTCGATGGTGGAATTCGTTCGTTCTCATTGCGTTGCTTTCCTACGATTGTCGTTAGTGCAGCAGAAACAATAGAAACAATAATAATACTAACAACAAATAAGCATACGCAAATACACACGATATACGTGGTTCGGAACCGAATGGTTCCTACTCCACGGGCGAGCTCTTCAAGCTCTAATTATGCGCACGACACTAACTAAACTCCTTCTCGACTACACGTCGGAGGTGGAGAAACCTCTCACAAGATATTACAACAAGTAATATATGAAATACAAGCAATACAAAGATAAATACAAATACAGCTAAAGAATGACTTTACAGCGCTTGGCTTTTGAACCCTTTGCTTAAGCACTTGCTTTAGCGCGATGACTCTTGAAGGCTGGAATGCAAGCCAGCAATTTCCCCTCAATAGCTTCCACAAAAGTCTTGGTGAAATCCTCCAACTCAAGCTCCATTTATAACTTTGCATCAAGCTATTTTCGCCCCTATCGGTTGATTGCGTGTTAAAGGCCACTATCGGAAATTGCGATCTGCTAAGCCGTTGTCTCACAATCAGGCGAGATCCACATTCGAGATAAGTTCGGCGGATCACCTACGAGTTCAAACTACGTCCATAGCGGTCGATATTGACCTCAATAAATCCCATTCGGCTCTGAGAAGCATTCTAATACTAAACACTCCCTTGATCAGTGTTTGCCATCCTTCGGCGATCCAGTTGCTGCTCGACATCGATCAACTCGCAAGTCTAACACACCGAACCCTCGTCAACTAGGACGCCTATGCTAAAACCTCAAACACCAAGTTGTTTGAGCATCCGACCGTCGGGTAAACCCTCAAACATCGAGTTTGAGCCTCCGACACTCAGTCTTAGCCACTTGGCCAAGTCCACATATTCCCTCATGGAGTTCCCCACCGAAGCTCTCTTCCCTCGGCCTACGTCCCTCGAATGCGCTAAGCGCATGGCTTCGCAATGCCATCCTTCACGTCTCATGCCCTCAGAGTATGCTTCCCTTGGGCCTCACTCCATTCGCTCCTCGTCCGACAGTCCCTCGGATGCACCAAGCGTACGGCTTCGCAATGCTATCCTTCACCGACTCAAGGACCCCGAGCCTAGTGAACTTACCAAGTCCTCAAGACTTCCCACATGCACCAAGCGCATGACTTCGCAATGCATTTCTCACCAAGCACAAAGAGCATGGCTTCACAATGCTTTGGAATTTTCCACACCAAGCTCCATGCTTGGATTTTCCATGCCAACCCCATGTTGGACTTTCCCACACCAAGCTCCATGCTTGGATTTTCCATGCCAACACCATGTTGGACTTTCCCATGACAATCCCATGTCATGAGTTTTGTCTATCATCAAAATACTATCAAGGTACTACTCGAGTCAAACTCGAGTCAACCTGGGTCGATTGCACCAACAGTGAAGACCTCAAGTTGTATCATATATACATCCTCAGATAGGTATCTGTTAAGGAAAGCTATTTTCATATCCATCTACCATATCTCATAATCAAAATGAGTCATTATGACCAAGAGCATTCAAATAGATTTAAGCATAGCTACTGGTGAAAAGGTTTCGTCATAGTCAACCCCTTGTCTTTAACGATAGTCGTTTGCCACTAATCTAGCTTTATAAGTAATAACATTACCATCCATGTCAATTTTATTCTTGAAAACCCAATTTCACTCTATAGTCGTTATGCCTTCGAGTGGGTCCACCAAGTTCCAAACTTGGTTTTTATACATGGAATCCATTTCTGATTTCATGGATGTTAGCCACTTATCCCTGTCTAAATTATTTAGTGTCTCTTTGTAACTAGTGGGTTCCTCATCCTTTATGAGGAACACGTCATTAGATTTACTTATGAGAAATTTATATCTCTCAGGAATCTTACATAATCTACTAGATCTACGAGGAGGTGGTGTATCATCAGGTTCAACTATTATCTCATTCGAATGAGTAATCAACGGTGGTTATTGACTAGGCATCTCTTCTGTGTCTACCCGAGTCTCTTGAACTATGCTTAGTTCAATCTCACTCCCATTTTTTTCTTGTAAGAGAAACTCCTTCTCTAGAAATACAACATGCCTTGAAACAAACACCTTTTGTTCCAAGGGATGATAGAATTGGTAACCCCTTGTATCCTTAGGGTAACCAATAAATAGACACTTATTGGACTTAGTCTCCAACTTATTTAATACTATCCTCTTCACATAAGCAGGACAACTCCATATCTTCAAATAAGATAAATGAGGTTTTGTACTATTCTGCATCTCATATGGAGTAGTAGAGACTGCCTTAGTCAGGACTTTATTTAACAAGTAAACAGCGGTCTCGAGTGCGTAACTTCAAAAGGTATTTGGAAGACTTGCATGCTGCATCATTGACCTAACCATATCCAATAAGGTTCGATTTCGCCTTTCAGCCACACCATTATGTCGTGGTGTGTAAGGGGGAGTCCTTTGGGATAAGATGCAATTGTCCTTTAGATAATCTTGAAACTCTTAGCTTAAGTATTCATCACCTCAATCCAATCGAAGTATTTTAATACCTTTCCCAAGTTATTTTTTCTACTTCGTTTTTGAAATCATTAAACCTTTCAAAGGTTTCAGATTTGTACCTTAACATATACAAATACTCATATCGTGAAAAATCATCGATAAAGGTAACGAAGTAGCTATAACCTCCCATGGCATAAGTTGACATTGGTCCACATACATCAATATGTACAAGGCCTAATACCTCAACTGCTTGTTCACCTTTTCCCCTAAAAGGTAACTTAGTCATCTTCCCTTTTAAGCACAAAGCACATGTGTCTAATGAATCTGATTCATAAGACTGCAAAATGCCAAGCTTATGCAGTTTGGACATGAGTTCTTTGCTTATTTGGTTAAGACGACGATGCCATAATTATGAGGTTAACTAATTATCTAACTTAGCGCATTTGCTATTTGATTCGATATTGAATATCTCGTTGGATGTATCTATCGTATAGATTCCATTATTTAACATTCCAATAGCATACAAGACACCATTTAACGTAATGTAACAATAATTATTACTGAACGTCAAATGATAACCTTTCTTATTCAAACATGAAATAGAAACAATGTTCTTTATTAATGCAGAAATATAAAAACAATCATCCAACTCTAAAATCAGTCCCGTAGGAAGTCGCAACATATAAGTTCCCTTGGCCACAACAACAACTTTTGCTCCATTGGCAACCATTAGATATGCTTCTCCCTTAACTAGTCTTCTTCTATTCCTGAGCTCCTATATGTCATTACATATATGTGAGCCACACCTGGTAATCAATATCCAAGTGTTAGAAGAAACAATATAACATTTAATAACATATATACATGAAGTAGATTGTGCATCAGATGCTTTTTTTTGCTTCAATGACTCCAAATACTACTTGCAGTTTCTTTTCTAATGTCCATCCTTGCCACAATGATGGCAGTTGCCCTTAGGAGTTGATTCTTCCTTCTTTGCCTTTTTCTTCCCTTTGGCTGCAGTTTTTGACTTCTTCTTAGAACTTTTCTTTGAGGAGTCAATCAGCATCACCACCTTCTGTTCTTTAGCAACAGATGACTCCACTGTTTTGAGCATATTTAGGCTCCTTGGATTAACTGGGCTCCACTGATTGACTTTTCAAACTTCATAAATTTTATTGGCACATCCTAAAATCTTTTAGGATTAAATCCTAAACCAATTTTCAAAGTATTACAATACTCCAAAAATGTCCTAAAGTGCCACCTTTACCATGGTTAGGTTAACTACTATCCATTCAAGGTTGGCACAACCTAAACCCATCTAGCATGATGGAATCATGCTCCTAGGAATCCAAAATCTATTGGAGCTCCTTGGGTTAACTAGGTACTCGTTAGGGATAACTTTCCTAGCTTCCCTCCTAATGACCCTCCTAGGCTTTGAAGCCTTGGTCATTTGAGTCTTCTCAAGGTTAACTCTAGGGGTAACTCTCCTTGTAACCTTGCTAGTGACTTTCTTAGGCCTTTTAGAGGCCTTAGTCACTAGACATCTACCATGGTCAACTCTAGGAATATCCTCCCTTGTGACCTTGATTTTTCTAGGCTTAGAAAGAGTTCCATAGTTAAATGAAACACTATGGTAGGTTGACATGACTACCTTAGACTTAGGTTTGCGACCCAAACCTTTCCTATCCTTGGAAGAGTCTTGCCTCTGAACACCTAAAGTTTGACTACTAGTTCCTTTAATTGAATTGGTCATTTTTCCAAGGATCTTTTCTAATTTATTAAGCCTTGACCTCAAGGCTTGGTCTTCCTTTTCTAATACCTCAATTTTTGAATTTCCATCATTTCTTGAGATATTCTTCTTCCTAGGAATGTGTCTAGATTTCATGGGATTTATACCTAGGTTCTTATTATCCTTAGGTGGGATTGACCTAGAATTGTCCTTAGGCAAATATTCATATGATTTTGCACCCAAACAAAAATATTTATTTTTAATATGCTTTTCATGATTAACAATAATAAGAAAATCATTAGCATGCTTATTTTTATTACGAAAACTAGTAGGTGCATAATTAAATGATACCTTAGGGTTTGCCTTAGCTCCCCCTACATTTGAGCTCCATACTTTGTCCTTCCTGGAGTGACTCCTCCTAGGACATTGGCTCCTATAGTGACCCCGTTATTGGCATTTGAAACACACAATGTGCTCCTTATTTTTGCGTATCGAGACATCAGATTCCTTGTCCTTCTCCTTTACCTTTGGTGTCGGTTAAGTCTTCTTGACTCTTTTTGGGCATTTACTCTTATAATGCCCTACTTCCTTACATTCAAAGCATGTTATATGATTTTTATTTTTATTTATCATGCTAGAATTACCTTCTTGGATGGTGGTAGAAGACTCTTGGTCAGATTCTTCTTTTCTTCTGGAAGTAGAGGCTTCCTCTTGATTTTGCTCCAATTCCAATGGTCTCTCCTCTCCCTCAATCCTAAAGGTGGAGACTTCCTCAACCTCCGCTACCGACCCAAATGTTGAGCATCTTTCAACTTTCGAATCCTCAAGCTCTTGGGATGAAGATGTGCTTTCTTCTTAAACTTGAGAGGATGAGCACCTTGATTCTTCTTCGACTTTCTCCTCTACTTCTTGAGTCGGTAGGGTTTCCGGTGGAACTTTTTCAATTCGCTCCAAAACTCCTTGACATTCTTATAGTCACCTAATTTGAACAATAAATCATTAGAAATTAAATTATTTAACATTTGAATTGCCTTAATATTTGTCTTGAATTCCCTGAGTTGTTCCTTGGTCCATTTCTCAACCTTGAGGATTCAACCCTTCTTGCTTCTTGGAATTTCAAAGTCGTCCATCAAAGCACTCCAATTTTTAATGTCCATCATGAGGAAGGCCTCTATCCTCACCTTCCATTGATTAAACCTTCTCATCCATAGGATTCGTAGGGAATGAGAGTGTTGATGTCATACCCCAATAAATCATTTGACAATTCCATTTCTTCTAGAGCATGCTCTCTTGGTGATGAGTTTGTAGAAGAGCAACCTTTCTCTGATACCAATTGTAGAGGAATCAGTGACCATGCTAGAGGGGGCGAATAGTGACTTTGTAATTTCTTCGCTCGATCATGTCGTGCTCATCTATAATCATTATTAGTAATCCACAGCAAAATACGAAATATAATAGAAACAAAATACATAAAATAATCACAATCACAACACTAAGGTTTTCATGTGGTTCGGAACTAGGGTTCCTACTCCATGGTCGATTCTAGTGTCCACACCACTAATAACTCTTTTCCTTCTCAGAAATAATCTGGAGGTGGAGAAACCTCTTACAAGTGTATACAACACAAATACAACAACGAAAAACAAGATACAAAATCAAATATAAAACAATGAAGTGAAAATATTTTACAAATGAGAGCTTTTGAATGCTTGATCTTTTGGTTGCTTTGAATGGCTTTGAAGGTCTGGAAAGTAATAACTATTCCTCTTCAAATCCTCCAAGAACCGACATCTTCTCATTCTCCCATTGAGCTCCTTTTAAGGCACGCCTCGGGCTAGATTTCTGCCTAGCAGTCGACTGTCAAAAGGCACCAGTCAACTACTTACAATGTCGTCTCACAACGGATTTAATCTATATTGGACTCACCCAACGAATGTCTTAGCAGTCGACTGCCCTTATCAATAATCAACTGCCAATCTAGTAGTCGATTGGCCAGTCAACTATGGGACATTCTGTGCCCGTGTCCACCACCACCAGTCAATTATTCATCAATGGCAGTCGACTGCCCATAACTGGCAGCTAACTGCCCAAACACAAGTTGAGCAGTCGAAGCTATAGTAGACTACTCACCAGTCTACTTGTCATAATCTCAGTCGACTGATATTAGTCAACTAGGCTCCATAATGTCAAACACTCAGCCAATCAACTGATTCATAACCTAAGTTGACTGGTAAACCTCAAGCATGAGGGTTTAACCCAAGTATGATCCCCTCATACTTGATTGACCACCCTTAGCTTAGACCTAAGCCTTCTAACCACATCCATCAGCCGCATGCCTCTCGGATCCCTTGAGTCCGCGACTCTTCATCCTTCGCGTTAGCCTTCAGGTGCTTCTATCGACTATGTCATGCTAACCGGGTCCTTTGCTAAGGTTCATTTAGACTTATGCTGCCAAGAATCTATGCTTGGACTTTACGTTGCCAAAACCTCACCCTTGGACTCCCTTGCTAAGATCCATTTGGACTTACACCGCCAAACCCCATGCTTGAACTTTATGCCGCCAAAACCTCACCCTTGGACTTACACTAGTAAGACCCATGCTTAGACTTTATGCCACCAAACCTACACCCTTGGACTTCCCAATTGCCAAAGTTCACTTGAACTTTATGCTACCAAGACTATATGCTTGGACTTATGTCAGCAAGACTATACCTTTGAACTTTACCATTGCTAAGTACCCATGACTTGGACTTTCCTTGCCAAGACCATTCTTGGACTTTCCAATTGCCAAGACCATGCTTAGACTTTTTCATGCTAAGATCATTCTTGGACTTTCTATGCCAAGACCATACTTGGACTTTCCATGCAAAGTATCAAAACTTAGACTTCCGAGGTTGATTGCTCCAACAATCTCTCCCATATTACTTTGGATATACCAATCATTCACTAGTCATATAGTCAACATATGGTCAAACCATATTGTCAAACAATGGTCAAATCCATTGTTAACCCATTGTTAAATATCAAAACACTACTCGAGTCCCACTCAAGTTTGGTCAACATTTACCCGGAGCTTGTTGCACTAACATGCGGGTCTTTGGTTAGTTGTATCAGCTTGCTTGAATTCGAGTTTCTTCTCACTCACTAAAAAGGTTAGCTTGTGGTTTTTTACATCAATAACAACTTTGGTTGTGGCTAGAAATGACATTCCCAAAATCACTGGATTCATGGGATCTTCTTCCATCTCAAGGACAACAAAATCTATGGGTAATATAAAGTTTCCCACCTTTATAGGACATCTTCCAGGATCCCTAACGGATACCAATGTTAGGGCAATCAACCCATGTATGATGTGGTTTTGATATGCGTGGTAAAAGATTTAAGTTAGGATTGTTATGTGATTTGATATGTGTGTTGAAGTTGTGCAGGACTTAGTAATTCACACATGGGATTGACTTGACAAAAGCATTGGTGGGTTCACCATCTCATGGCTCGAGTCCTTGAGTCAGTGAAGGATGACATTATGAAGTCGTGCGCTTGGTACATCTGAGGGACTATCGGATGAGCAACATTGGAGTAAAGCCAAGGAAGTAGACTTCAGGGCGAGATGCGAAGGATGACATTGTGAAGTTGTGTGTTTGGTGCATTCGAGGGACGTGCCCGGATGAAGAGAACTTCGGTGAGGGACTTCAAGGGAGATGAGAGAATGAATGAAGTGTAATGTAGCTTATAGGTAAACTTGGCCGAATGGCTAAGTCAAGTGTCGGATGCTCAATCGAGTAGGTTGAGGTTTTACCCAACTGTTGGATGCTCAAACATTGGTGTTTGAGGTTTTACACGACACCAGTCGACTATTCTGAGTCAATGGAACTCGACTAGTGCTCGATCGGTGTTCGACTGAAGCTTTCTGGCCCAATAGTTGACTGCTCGACCATTAGTCGACTACCAAAGAATGGCAGTCGACTGATTGAGGTGAATTCGAGCACAGAAGGTTTTAGAGTCGACTGATGGCTCCATCAGTCGACTGATGGCTTCATCAGTCGACTGATGGGAATGATCAGTCAACTGATGTGAGAGTCGTTGGATGGAAGCCAACGTGGATGAAACCATTGTGAGGCAACGACTATAGCAGTAGTCGACAGATGACTGCATCAATCGACTGCTCCGTGCCCAACGGAAAGAATGACCTCTTCCCTATAAGAAGAGGCCTTGGGTGCTCTTGGGAGGCTAATGCTTCTACTTTAAACTTCTCCTAAGTGCCCAAAACATTTTTACTCCTCTTCCTTGTGTTTATTTACATCTTATTGTAAGAGGGAGTAATTCTTGTAAGAAAGGTTTACCTCCACCTTGAAGGAGAGACTAGTGAAGGTTTAGGAGTGATTCACCTGGAATGAATTGGTCCGTGGATTAATGGCAAGGGTCGTGAACCACGTTACATCTCCGGTGTTAGTGTTTGTGCCTCCTTATCTTTTGTATTGTCTTAATTGTTTTGTTTAGCACTTGTTTTCGCTGCGCTAATCTTCATTGTAGACAATTAAGAGCGAGTAATTTCCATCGTACACATCAAGGGCTATTCACCCCCTCTAGTCGCCCACTGATCCTCCAATAGGTGGTATCAGAGTGAGGAGCTTATCGCGGACTCATCGCCAACACAAGCACGACAAGATGGTCGCCTCCAACATTTATCCACCCAAGTTTGAGGGCGATTTTTCTTGGTGGAAGAAGAGAATGAAGGTATTTTTTGAAACTGACTTTGATATCATGCTTATCATGGAAAATGGTTTAGAGATACCTAGGGATGAAAAAGGGAGAATGCTCAAAAAATCAAGGTGGACCGAGAAGCAAAGAGAGGAGCACTTGGCGAATTCAAAGGCCAAACATCACCTATTCAATGTGCTCCCTCAACAAGAAATTAATAAAATTGGAGAATGTGCAAGCACCAAGGAAATGTGAGAAAAATTGGTAGAGCTTCATGAAGGGACATCCGAGGCCAAGTTAGCTAGAAGAGACCTCGTCTGCTCTCAATTGAACAACATCAAGCTAGATAAAGGGGAGAAGGTATTATCTCTTCATTCTCAGTTTAAAGAAATTGTTAATGGTTTGTCAAGTGTAGGTGAGAAGCTCACCAACCGAGACATGACTATGAAGGCTATTGATGCATTCCCCCGGTCATTAAATTGGAGCTCCATGGTGGACTCTTTTTACATCTCCAAGAATCTAGAGGTAAGTACTCTAGAAGAATTCTTTTCAACTATGGAGTTACATGAGACTAGGCTTGAAGGAATAGTAAAAGAACAAATCAAGCCATCAAGGGATTTGGCACTTATCGCCGACAAAGGGAAGAAGAAGAAAGAGACTTCACCCTCTTCATCCGATGAAGAATCCTCCTCTTGCATGGATAGCAATGAAGAAGCTTATATGGTAAGAAAGGTGAGATGTGCATTAAAAAGCTTTGAATTTAACAAGTCTCATGATAGGAGAAGGAGGAGGGTGATTTGCTAAATTGCCAAGGAGAGGGGCACATGAGGGATGAGTGTCCCTTATTGAACAAAAGCAAAGAAGGAAAGAAGAAACATGACAAGAAGAAGAAAGGGAGCAAGAAGAAGGATGAAGAGAAGAAATTGAAAGAAAAAGGGAAAATAAAAGCCCACAACCTTAAAGCCATAACGTGGGATGATCCATCATCATCATCGAAAGAAGAAGAAGCCTTCACAAGCCTTGCACTAATGACAATAAATGACTTGGACTCCACCTCCTCTGAAAAAGGAGAAACAAGCTCAAGTGTAGGGGAGCATCCTCATCAGAATCGGAGGAAGAAGAAGATATGGTAAGTATGGTAAGAAATCATTCTACTCAAGAAATTGTTTCTATGATTTCTAGTCTCACTAGAGATTTATTTAGGAGTAAAAAGAATAATAAATGCATGCTTGATGATATTAGGAAATTAGAAGAAAAGCTAGAAAATGCATGTTTAAATGTTAATGTTAATGCTTCTTCTTCTATGACTACTGATGCATGCTAGTAGAAGAAAATAAGGCTTTAAGGGAAAAGGTAGATCATTTAACTAAGACCCTAGAGAAATTCACAATAGGCTCCAACACTCTAAACATGATCATTGGGAGCCAAAGGGCAAAGAAAGGCCTAGAATATAAGGGAACCAAGAATGAAAAGGCCTACCATTGTCTAATTGTTAGGGGACAAACAAAAACTACAATGGTAGCTAGGAAATGGATCCCAAAGGAGTATTTGGTGAACCCTATTGGAAAGAACTTATATTGGGTTCCCAAGTCCATCCTTAGGGGTTAGGAACATCTAGGATAGTCAACCATAAGTGAATTTATTTCATATCATGATAAATGGTTGACTTATAAGGATATGGGTAATAGTTTTTGAGTTATTATAAGCATGGTGGATGTTTTGGCTATAATGGTTAAATCATGATTTGTACTTGATTTTATACTTGATGAATGATCATGATTTATGAATTAGTAATAATACTTGATGTATGATCATAATATGCAATTATAGATAATCCATGTTTTATGATCATGATGGAGTTTTTAGGATGATATACTTAACCTTGGTAGAATTGCATGAAATTTATTGTTAAGTATAAATACCTTTAGCTACATCTCACATTCATCATAAGGCTAACTTGATTGATAATATTGCAATGGGTGAGATGTTAGGATGATACAAATGACTCACTTATGATTATAACATTTTGATGGGTCATTAGGTGTATCATATTATAGCAATCATAAACCAACTATGGGGAAAGCAAAATGTTTAATCAATGGACATATTGCCCATAGATCATAGTTGGATATTTTAAATGTTTTAAAACCATTTCATGTTTTATAAACTGAGAGTTCATGTTTTAAATCATTTCAAGGCAAAATTAGGCTTTCAAGTTGATAAAAACTTTAGTGATTTTCAACACCTTTGAGTTTTTGCCAAACTTTCAAAATTGGAATGAATTTTCATGAAAAAACATTTTTCATTGATAAATGGACTTATGAGAAATGTGTTCCCCGAATTTCATGATTTTTCAAATTTTCTAGAATTTTTAATGCATTTTTGAATTTCGGTTCGAAAATCAGAAAAGCTAGAAATCAGGTGCCAGTCGATTGGTAGTCTAAACTAGTCGACTGATGGACTGTAAACGTGAATAGTAACCTATTTTGTGGGTTTTTTCAGGTAGTTTTTGGTATATTTTGTTCCCTAGACTTGATGTCATGCTTGTATAACATATGTTAAATGTTTTTGATGGTGTCAAAGGGGCAAAAATGTAGAGTTTAAGTTAATCATACTAGGGGAGAGAATTAGCATGTGTTAAGGGGGAGTTGCATGTATTAAGGGGGAGTGTTTGATACTCATATTGCTTTACATGCTTTCTTGCCTTATGTATTTTGGTTATTGTTTTACCTAACTTAAACGGATTGTCACACATAAAAAAGGGGGAGATTATTAGGGCAATCAATCCATGTATGATGTGGTTTTGATGTGTGTGGAAAAGGGTTTAAGTTAGGATTGTTATGTGATTTGATATGTGTGTTGAAGTCGTGCAGGACTTAATAATTCACACATGGGATTGGCTTGACGAAAGCATTGGTGGGTTCACCATCTCATTACTTGGGTCCTTGAGTTAGTAAAGGATGACATTGCGAAGTCGTGCGCTTGGTGCATCCGAGGGACCGCTAGACAAGCAGCATTGGAGTGAAGCCAAGGAAGTGGACTTCAGGGTGAGACACGAAGGATGACATTGCGAAGCCGTGCGCTTGATGCATCCGAGGGACGTGGTTGGACGAAGAGAACTTCGGCAAGGGACTTCAAGGGAGATGAGAGAATGAGCAAAATGTAACGTAGCTCATAGGTGAACTTGGCCGAATGGCTAAGTCAAGTGTCAGATGCTCAACCGAGTAGGTTGAGGTTTTACTCGACCATCGGATGCTCAAACATTGGTGTTTGAGGTTTTACCCGATATCAGTCGATTGCTCTGAGTCGATGGCACTAGACTAGTGCTCGACCGATATTCGACTGAAGCTTTTTAGCCCAATAGTCGACTGCTAAGGTTTGACAATCGACTGCTCGACCATCAGTCGACTGCCAAGGGACGACAGTCGATTGATCGAGGTGAATTCAGGCACAGAATGTTTTGGAGTCGACTGATTGCTTCGGTCACTCGACTGATGGCTCCATCAGTCGAATGTTAGGAATGATCAATCGACTGATGTGGGAGCCGTTGGCTGGAAGCTAATGTGGATGAAGTCGTTGCAAGGCAACGACTACAGCAGCAGTCGATTGATGACTGCATCAGTTGACTGCTCGGTGCCCAACGGGAAGAATGACCTCTTTCCTATAAGAAGAGGCCTTGGGTGCTCTTGGGAGGCTAATGCTTCTACTCTAAACTTCTCCCAAGTGCCCAAACCGTTTTTACTCTTCCTTGTGTTTATTTACATCTTATTGTAAGAGGGAGTAATTCTTGTAAGAAAGGTCTACCTCCACCTTGAAGGAGAGACTAGTGAAGGTTTAGGAGTGATTCACCTGGAACGAATCGGTCCGTGGATTAGCGGCAAGGGCCGTGAACCACGTTACATCTTCGGTGTTAGCATTTGTGCCTCCTTATCTTTTGTATTGTCTTAATTGTTTTGTTTAGCACTTGTTTTTGCTGTGCTAATCTTCATTGTAGACAATTAAGAGCGAGTAATTTCCATCGTACACATCAAGAGCTATTCACCCCCCTCTAGCTGGCCACCGATCCTCTAACAACCTGCATGTGTGGTCTGTAAGTTGCAGCATCATGGTTGTCAACTTCAGATTTCCAAACCCCAATCTCATGCATAACGCATAGGGCATCAAGCTTACACTCACTCCCAAATCGCAGAATACTTTACTAATTATCTGAGAACCTATGTGACAAGAGATATAGCAGCTCCCTGGGTCTTTCAACTTTGGAGTAGTTCCGTATTGAATGGATGTGCTGGATTCTTCTATTAAAGCCACTTTCTCTGCAAGTTCTACCTTCCTCCAGTATGACAGAATATCCTTCATGAATTTTGCAAATTGGGGCATCTAGTGCAAGACCTCAAGAATTGGTACTTCTATTGATATGTACTTCAACATAGCTAAAAACTTCCCACACTCAACATCCCTCTTTGCATTGGTGAGTCTTTATTGGAAGGATATCGAAGTCACTGGATTCATCCTTGTGGAGGTCTAATAACTCACATTTTAACATGATTTTTATATTCATTCCTCCATATTTTGATCCATTCGTATGGTTAACTCAACGTATTTATTATGTTTTATCAATATGGATCATTTTAGAGCTTTAATACAAATACATGCTAATTTAATGTCCTTACCACCAATTTGATGTACACTTTATTTTGTAGGACATTTAAGAGCAAATCGAGAAATACACATGAAAAAAATGGAAGTTACTGTAGCAAGCGACGATTTTTCTTGCAAATTCAAACATGGTTGCTCGTGTCTTTTTAGCATGATACTGTAGCTATAGTGAAATTACTGTAGCCATAATGAAATTACTATAGCTATGTGATTTTTTTCTAGATTTACACATAGTCGCCCGTGCCAAAAAGGCACGACCGTGTGGCGTGAAAGGGTTTTAGCTGGAGCACATTTAAAAGCTACAAAAATAAGAGAAAATGTTATCTCTTCTTCCCTAGAACCCTAGTAGCTACCCTCCACCCTCATCCATCCATTTTTTCCCTTCGGATTTGAGGGAAGACCACTTCATCAAGGGATTCCGATGACGTCTTCCATCTCCACTACTCATCCACCTTCTCTTGTGGATTCGAGGAGTTCTGCCCCAACGATACTTTTTCGAGCTCAATCGGATCTACAAGAGTTCAAAGCATCCATCAAGCTACTAGATTTATGTGTTTGTGCCATCCCACATCCACCGCCGCTTTCGGAGACTTGATCGAGATCCGTTAGACTTACCCGGAGGAACTTGTTCACACATCGGACATATCTTGGGTTGATTGGATCATTTATCTTTTTTGTCTAGATTAGCTTTAATTTTCTACATGTCAAGTGTTTGTTAATTTTCCCTTACATTTGTGTTAGTTTAACTTAGTTCTTTTAATTGTGCACGTTAGGTGTTTGTGTTAATTCCTCTTCCAGTTTTTATTACTTTAATTCCTACACTTGACTTGTTTGGTTTAATTCCTATATTGTTTTATTTTGTTGAATGTTTTAATTACTTGCGTTATTAGGTTAGAGTTTTAATTACCATGCAATTGTAGGTTAGAATCCAATTCCCAAAACCCCCCATTTATATTTAAAACCCCAAAGCAATAACAAAAACGATCCTAAGGACACCAATTACATTCGTTAGGAAACAACCCGAGTCATCTCTATGATAGGACCGGTAACTATGCAAGAGGCGGGGGGGGGAGGGGGGGGGGGAGGGGAGATATATTGTTTTATATATTTTAAAAAAAAAATATTTTCTTTTTATACCAAAAGAACTAAAGATGCAGCGGATAGATCAATGACAACTTGATCGCACACGCAAAGCACAAACTACCACAAACGAATCACAAGCAACCAACAAAAAATAAAACAACGTAGTCGATTTTACTTGGTTCACAACTCTCTCCTAGAGTTGCTAATCCAAGGTCTACCTCTATCTTTTCTCCTTTTTGAAGTAAACTTTAAAGGCGGAGAAACCTCTTAAGAACTTACAAATTACAGACCCTCTAGATATGAAATTAATACAAGAATCTGAAATGAATCAATAAGCAATAGCTAAAAAATAGATAGAAAGCAGTAAGACAGAAACAACAAACAAAACCTTTACAGCTGAGACGAAGGATTAGCACGATGGCCGCAAGTGCATCAATGTCCCCAACCATCCAGGTTGACAGAACACTAGCCAAGCAGAAGGTTCACAATAGCAGGTGCAAAGGTTGCAACTTTTCACAATAGATCGATCAATCACGAGCAGGAGTTCAGGAGCATGAAGTGCTGTCAATCAATCACCAGACAGAAACAGAGCAAGAGCGTTGTCTTTTAGAAAATCACCGAAAAAACTAGAGAGCTTGAGTTTCTTTCATTCGTTCGTTTGTTCTCCTTCTTTCTAATAGAACCAACGCCAGTTTTGTTCTTCACCCAAACCCTAATCCCACGAATCATGGCTTTTCCTCCAATCCAATCACAAGATCACACACACTCTCTGAAACTTGGAAAAGGTCTTCCATTTGAGTGAGAACCTGCAAAAATTAGACATGTGGAAGAACGGATAACATTTCCTCACCAAAATCGTGAACTGGTTTCCCACCAGTCGAGGCAACAGTTGAGTGTGCCTTGTGTCTGTGCGTTTCTGTGAAGGCTAGTTGAGGCGTTGCCTCCACTGCATAGGCAGCAACAGAAGTTTATCTTGCTACAGTTGAGGCATCAATTGAGCTTGCCTCGCTTCTGTTCGCACCTGCCCAAGACCAGTTGAGGCACTGCCTTGACTATACCAGTTGAACCCGTTACGGTTCACAAATTTATCCTACCTTAGTCGAGGCACTGGGTGAGTGCGACTTGTGTTTGTATCCTTCAGCTCAGGATCATTCGAGGTGTCGACTCGACTGTGGCTTGTCCTGCAGTAGTCGAGCTTCGACTCCCACCACTGACCGTTGCGCAAGACCAATCGAGGTGCCGCCTCAACTGCTCCAGAGCAGTCGAGGTGCCGACTCGACTGTACTTGTCTGACGATAAGTTTCTCCACTTAATGAATGCAGTAAGGGCAACAATCATGGTATCAACCAATTGTTGTCCTTAAAACCCATTATTTCAGTCAGCTCTAAGACTGAAACGCGCCTAATAAAAACTCTACCTCAAGACTCTTTACTCGCCAAGACTTTTCACCTTGTACCCTCGCAAGGAATTTCCAATTGCCAAGGAATTAGCCATCTTGGACTTTTCACCAAGGTCTATCCTTGGATTTCTCACTTGCCAAGGAATTAACCATCTTGGACTTTTCACCAAGGTCTATCCTTGGATTTCTCACCTGTCAAGGAATTAACCTTCTCAGACTTTTCACCAAGGTCTACCCCTGGATTTCTCACAATCACTTAAACCTTTGTCAAATACCAAAACATAACTTGGAGCTTTCAGCTCCAACACTCTATGCTACATTAGTTAGAGGGGATTCAATTTAATTATAAATTTTGTTTTGTAACGGTGGTACGATACACTGCTTATGAAAAGATAGCATAGTTATCGGGGAGCTTAATGGTATTTGGTAGATTTAGGATTGTTTTTCTATTTTTTCTAGAAAAAAAGATTGTAAAAATTAAAAAAAAAAAGGGCTTTATTCTTTTATTCTCTTGTGTATTCGTGTATTTTGTTATGTCTATTTTCTATGTCTTTTGATATTGTTTGTTAGTGTTTTAGGAAAGAACAGGAAAATTCTTTAAACATGGATCCATATTATCAACCATTTGGAGATTTTAGTGATGTTTATTATTTAGGCGGCAACATGAGTATTATCAACCCGAGGAGGATTGTTATCAGTACTAGCCTCAATATCATTAGCCTGTTCCTCAGCATCATCAGTCTTATTAATGGGATAGGTATAATTCAATTTCTAGTACATCTTTTCATAATTTTGATTCAGATTTCAGATATGGGCACACACAACGATATGTTCCTAAGCAACCTCAGTGCTATCCACCCCCACCATCTATTGATACTTGCATGCCTAGTTGGGGAGATCAATCGAGTTATAGTTATGGAGAAGCACATCAAGAGAAGGCTCAGAAATTTTCAGCTTATCAGAGTCCATTGGGATTTCAAGATGCGATAGTGTTTGATGGACCACAACCATTCCAACAAGCTGAGTCAACTTCCTGGGAGATATATTAAGACTACAATGAAGAAACCCCTACTCCCAGTCAAGTAAATACACAAACACTAGAAAAGTTTTCTCAGCTAGCATCATTGCTACAACAACATTAGCAACAAATGAACGATAGTCATCATCAATAACAACAAAGGATACATAACTTGCAAATCCAGTTTAATCAAATTGCATCATCTATTAGCCAGACGCAAGCACAAGATTCCTCTTAGTTTTTCTCAAAGATCATTTCTGATGGAAGTGATGTGCTTGAGGAGATAGATTGCAGAGTTGAGGATACACTTGCTTCTACTTCTATAACTCTACAGGACTCCTCTGCTTATTTATATCATGGTGATGTAGTTGTTGATGTTTAGGATGCTGATGAGAATATTGATCCATTGCCAACTATTTCTTTTTCTAATACTATTGAAGAGGAAAGTGCATAAGTTTTTGCAAATGAGGTTGTACTCCCTGAGTTGCTAGATACTAGTGCTCAGACTTGCAATCCAAACTAGAAGACAAGTGAGATAGTGTTGGCAAACAATTTTGATGAGCTGATTCCCATGGAAGTGGTGGATAGTTGGAGGTCTCCAGACTGAACACTTCCACCATAGCTAAAGACTCCAAGAATTTTGCTGATGAAGGCTCTAACATCCCATGTAATAATCCAACCCTCATGTTGGAAAATTTTTCTAAATCGCCTTAGACCACCAGAGATTACATATGATGAGACGATGATATTGGAGTGTGTAGCACAGGACTATCCTGATCACACCATGAAGGCGCTCACCCTCATTCAGTCCATCCCACCTCCAGTGTGAATTCTAAAGCTGAATCTTCTTCAACCACTAGGACGGGATTTCTTTCGAAGCACTCCACTACCTAGGTGGATATTACTACAGAATCTTCTCCAACCGCTAGGACTTCAGAAGAGTTTGCTTCTTCTCATCTCTTTTCTTTTTCTTTGTATATACATTTCTTATACTTTGTCTATTTTTGTTTTAGTTGATAAGTTTTGTTTGCTAAGTTTTTGTTTTATTTTGTTTTGAAATAAATTCCCTATGTATTCCTTTATATCTTCTTTGAAGTCGTGAAAGCTTGTTAAATTTGACTATCGAACTTTGGGATTTATTGTCATGAATGGATTATTTGATTGCATGTGATTACTATATGGTGATAGATTCTGTGTTGATAGATTGAGATGATTTTTTTTACGTTCTTAGTGAGGATTGTGCTTGCTTTTATTGTTTGAGTGAGGTGCACTTTGTAGGGAATCTTAGCGCGCTCGAAAATAAATTTTACAAGCACTACGTAGCGAAAAATAGGATCCCTCCAAAGATTCATGTGAAAACACCATACTCGTTTGATCGATTCTATCCTATAAGAATCATAGTTACCTTCGATGCGTGCCCTTCGTAATCCTGCAACAACACTTGCGTTCGGATCTCAGTGCGATCAGTATGTCCTCGACTCCATGGTATCCACATGAACCGTGAAGTGGAGTGGAACCAAGCTGTGGTGCTAGCCACCCAGTTGGTTCGGCCAAGAAGGTAGAAGAAGAAGAAGAGAAAGATCACAATCAAGCACACACCCTTCAAAAACCCACGAAAATCTTTTATATTCAACCATTGAATACGAAAGGTTTTGACACTTGGTTTCCATGAAATTAATAACCCATTAATTCCATCTCAATGATCATGAACCCCTTCTTAATGGTGAGTCTCACTCATTGAGTCTAATCTACATTAGACTCAATGCAATTGAGTCTAATCTACATTAGACTCAACCCAATTGAGTCTAATCTACATTAGACTCAATGCAATTGAGTCTAATCTACATTAGACTCAACCCAATTGAGTCTAATCTACATTAGACTCAATGCAATTGAGTCTAATCTACATTAGGCTCAACCCAATTGAGTCTAATCTACATTAGACTCAAACCGATGGCCCAATGGCTCATCACATGAGCCATCTCCAATTCACATGTACTAAGTGTGTGACCCAATAGATTCTTGTAACATTGGCAATGTTTCTAAAACCCTTTTAGAGAGAGGTTTTGACTCTTGGTTTCCATGAAATTAATAACCCATTAATTCCATCTCAATGATCATGAACCCCTTCTTAATGGTGAGTCTCACTCATTGAGTCTAATCTACATTAGACTCAATCCAATTGAGTCTAATCTACATTAGACTCAACCCAATTGAGTCTAATCTACATTAGACTCAACCCGATGGCCCAATGGCTCATCACATGAGCCATCTCCAATTCACATGTACTAAGTGTGTGACCCAATAGATTCTTGTAACATTGGCAATGTTTCTAAAACCCTTTTAGAGACATAAGCAATGAGCGGCATCTAAAAATACATCATTGCTACCCAAGTGACGAGAATATCGAGATCCAACATAACCTTTTCGTGACTACTATTGTGTATGACTCAGTCCTTCTATCCTTTATATCTAGATTGATTAATGAGACAGACTGTGTCATCCTCTTATCAATCAAGGGTTTCTTGATTTCCAAGTAGAATACTCAACTAAATAAGCTCAATATCTCATATTGACTTATTCAAGCATGACCATGCATTTTAGTAGTCCTACTCTATCAAGGGGCCCATAGATATCACTTCCGATATATGGAAGGGATAGATCCCATCTATATCACTCACATCCCTTCGCATAATTTATTGCATATCCATTGATCACCTTTATAGTTACCCTGTTATGGGTGACGGTTGACGAAGCCAAAGTATACAACTCATTATGTAGGGAACCGTAGTGACTTCAAGTCTAAGGATTATTCATACCAATAGTCACATGAGAATGTTTATGACACTCATATAATGATCCATGAAACATTCTCATGGCGGGTCAGTTTAGTACATAGTCTCTAATATGTACCCATGTGTCAACTTGATATCATATATCCATGACTTGTGAGATTAAGTTATCAATTGACCTACATGCTAGTCTCTACGCATTAATATTGTCCTTGCATATTAATACTCGACTAAGAATAGTTAAGAGTAGTGTTATATATATATATATATATGTCTAGAGACTCTCACTATCAATTCAACCAATTGATATGCTATAAACCTAAACCTACTATTCAAGGACACTATCATATTATTCATATAGCACATATAAGAAATAATATAATAAGCAAACTTTGCCTGTTATTAATGAAATATGATACATATGATCCCTAATCAATTATCTCATGATTGACACTAAAAGATGACACTAACACACTTGTCGTTATTGTAACTCTAGAACTTGCTTTGATTCTTTTGAGACTACACAACCATAGATTTGTATGATTATTATGAAGGCAATCTCACTTGTTTTCCTCTACTTTTTTTGTTGTCACATGGTTATTGAATAATATTCTTATCATTCATCACCTCATTTCTTTTGATATTTCTATTTATTTCTTCCTCATTTTTCTTTTGGATGTGGAATACTTGGATGTGTCATGGTGAGTGTTTTGCCCAAGATGGACAAAATTTTAAGTGTGGGGGAGAAGAGTAGCTTAGGAGAATTCAATGTAAGCATAGGCAGGTCGTACTTGATCACCATGAGTGATACTGTCGTAACCCAATTTAAGGAATAATGGAAGAAAGAAGGAAGGGATGAGATTGGAAGGTAGGATTAGATGAATAAGGTTGCAACTCGTAATATATACTCGAGTCAAGCAAGGCTTAGCTCGGAAGGTTAGGCCGAGCTGAGGGGATTGTAACTCGGGGAGCCGAGTTGAGTTATAAGTGTATTGGTTAGATGACTAGAATAGTATCGAATAGCGACTCGGGGGAAGTAAGCTGAACTAGAAAATTAGTGTCTCGGAGAAAAAGATCGAGTCGGTGGCAAGAAGGGTTGAGTGAAGGTATGGTATATATGTAAAATAAAGGAAAGGGAGGACCCCACAATACGTAGGAAGTTTGTTATATCTTATAACCACCCAAGGCACCTCGGGGGGCCTCACAGAAGGCTCCTAATAGCGCATACTCGCTAATGGCATATCAATATGATTCCTTCTACCTGCATGACCTTTCACATGGATGGTAATTCGGATGGTTTGTTACTTGACAACTAGCCTCAGGAGTAGCAGATATAAAAGAAAGGAAGATGGAAGAAGAAAGGGGCTCTCTCATTAGCTTTCTCTACCAAAAAACTCACAACTTCAGAGGGGAGGAAGGAGGCCGACATGATTCTTCTATTTCTTCTTCATCCATGGATATAGATTGGAGAGGGATTAGAAGGTGGATTGTAAGGAAAAATAGCATTATCAGTGGGGCAAAGTTGAGGGGGAACTATCTGTACAATATTTCCTTTATTTTGTATAAATCTTTATATGTAAGAGGTTTCTCCACCTCTGAAAGTACTTTTGAGAAGGAGGGATTGTAGTAAAGGTGTCTAGGATCGGAGCTCACTCTAGAGCTCATCTGT
The DNA here is from genome assembly GCA_025175895.1 of Wurfbainia villosa. Classification (NCBI taxonomy): domain Eukaryota; kingdom Viridiplantae; phylum Streptophyta; class Magnoliopsida; order Zingiberales; family Zingiberaceae; genus Wurfbainia; species Wurfbainia villosa. The sequence goes on from CM046006.1 coordinate 44,235,445, forward strand.
GGAGTAGAAATTTGAATTCCGAACCACGTTAAATCTCTTATCATCATCCTCTTATTTACTGTTGCGGTCGAAGAGAACCCCAAGCCTCTTCAATACCTTCATTTAGAAGAGGCAGAAACTCTGTGCTACATCAGTTGGTGCCGTTTGTGGGAAACATTTTTGGTTGAACAAGACGTTGAGATGCATCTACAAGAAATTCCTCCTCCTACAACTTCATCCACGGAGGAAACCCCCATCACTTTGTTGTCGTCTCAGTTGAAGACTCTAGTGGACATGGTAGTATCTGAAGCTCTGGTGAGGGAAAGGAAGAGGATGGGATATCTTCATCCCCATTTTGGTGAGCCTTTTCAGAGGGAGCCACCACCTGAAGGACCTTCTCATATTCCTCCAGCTGGGCCCCAAGAAACTAAAATATTGCTTAGAAAAGTACCAACAGGGGGACCATATCAGTACCCTTTCCTAGTGGTGCCAGTGAGACGGGAGGACTAGGGGGAGAGTCATTCCACGAGGGCACCAGAACCTTATGAGCCTTGTCCTTTCACTGAAGACATAGTGCTAGAGCGACCACCAACACACTTTCGTGCCTGATGTGAGCAAAACATATAGAATTTTAGGAGTAGTTTTAGCACTCATTTCATTGCATTTTGTACTTATTTCATGCATATTCTTCCTAGTTTTTCATTCATTTCCAATTTTCTAGTTCGGAGATCTTCTTTCACTATTTTATGTGCAGGATGACATTTTGGAGGTAAAATGATATTTTTGGAGCCAAACCAAGGCGAACATGCTCTGGCCGTGTTTCTCCCAAAACACGGGCATGCTCCGGAGCAAAAGAAGGCATTCATCGGATAGTTCAGAGGCGGATAGTTTAGAGGCCAACACAACTGGTCGTGTGAATCTCACACGGTCATGTCCAAAATACCAGCGACCCACATGGTCGGCCATGTGGATTTCACACGGTCGTGTGGCGTTAGCCTGAGTTGGCGTAAGTTAGGGTTTTGTGGGGATTTAATGAAAGTCGACTCCTCTTCTATAAATAGGAAGGCATGCCCAAACCCTAAGGAGGAGGCCCGACGGCTAGGATGACAAGAAGGTGCCCTAAAAAGCACCGGAGACTCGTAACGGAGAGGAAGGAAGCGACTAGAAGATCCATCACAAAGCTCCGACACTGTGGAGAACAACCAAGACATGCAGATTGGATAGGAAAGAAAGTACTTCCTTTATTTTCTTGTTCTACTTGCATTGTAATGACTTTTCTTAAGATGTCTTATGTTTATTCTTATTTATTTATGGAGTAGAAACTTTGATTCTTGGATTAGAGAGTAACTTGCATATGTGGGCATGATAGTTCAAATAGTTATTCATCTCTTTGGATTCTATTTGCAATTTTGTATTGTTAGATCGATAAGGATTGGGTCTTGATTCTATTTGTATTGAGCATAGGAGATACAAGGGTGAGAGCCTTTGTATCAAAAACCTAGGAGGACCAAGGATGAACCTTGCAGTCATCCTCCCTCCTGTAATCGTAGAAGATAGAATATGATAGAGTAGGATATGAAATATGATCCACCTCTTTATAGGGATTACTAGGACATCCTCATACCTTGATAACCTATCTTAGCAGAAGGCCCAAAGTAGGTGACATTAACTCTAGAAGGGTTGAGGGACCTTAGTGATAGAGGGCTCCCAACGGTATCAACCCCCTGAGCTCTGATGATCTGAAAGGAAAACTTAGTTAGGAATAGGTAGTTCCTGGTAGAAGCAAAAGTTCATCGGGCAATTACATGATGATCCTTGCATAATATCATAATTAGAGATCCCAAAAGCATCTAATTGATAGCATGTTCCACAACACACAAGTGAAACCGAAGTCCTAGAATCATCTTAGGAAACTTTGAACCTACCTTCTCTTCCTTCGAGTGACACCGTACTTGAGTTAGGACTATCGTCAACCTCGAAACCCTTATTCTTAGGATATTAACTCCGAATAACAACATCCATTGGACAAACGGTACTCGAATCTCAATCTTTGTGGGATCGATAAATCTTTTATTACTTGATGACATCCATGCACTTGCAGGCATTGAACGTGAGCATGTGATTCGAGTCCTCAACTATTCTCGTCGAAGATTTGAGGCCGTGATTGCGTGCATCAAGTTTTTGGCGCCGTTGCTGGGGACTGTTGATTCAATATCGAATTGAAAGTGGATAGTTTGGATCGAACCTAGGCTAGATTTGTATTCTTGTTTTATTTTTATTTCATTTTAGTTTATTCAGTTTTGAATTTTTGCTATTCATGTTCAGTTTAGATTAATTTTAGTAGTCATATTACATCTTGCTTTAGTTCAGTTTTTAGTTTATCTTCATTTGGTTTAGTGCTTTAGGTTATTTGATTTTATTTTAATAAGTAGTATATATACTCCCGATTGTGCAACTTGGTTCATCGTATGCATAGACGCTTAGGGTCAGAAAATCTACTTTCGATAGACCTAGAAATAGAACGAACCTACCATCACAGGAGGGTCGAATAGAGAAGTATGGAGGAGCAAGGCGCCCCTTTGGCGAACTTAGGTAGCAGACCTCTGCAGGATTATGCAGCCCCCAGCGCTAGAGGGTATAGGCTGAGTATATCTGGACCATCCATAATAGATAACAATTTCAAATTAAAACTTGCACTCATACACATGGTCCAGCAGAGCCAATTCGGAGGAGCTGCAACTGAAGACCCGAACCGACAATTAGAGATGTTTTTAGATATATGTTCAACATTGAAATTCAATGGAGTACCCACTGATGTGATCCGTCTGAGCCTCTTCCCATTCTCACTGTGGGACAAGGTGAAGACATGGCTACATTCCCTTCCTTCAGAAAGCATCACAACATAGGAGTAGTGCAAGTAGCAGTTAAGACTACTCACATGTGCCACTTGATTACTAGCTTCCGCCAGAAGGAGGGTGTTGGGATGTATACTAAAAAGTCTATATTTTGTATGAACATCTTTATTTTTGAAATAAGAATCACATGATCATTGTTTGCATATTTATGGTTATGCATATTGTCTAATACATTACATTGTAGATAACATGATGTGTAGTGTCACACGGGAGATCATGTTATCAGTTCCTTGTAAAGTATAAGTAAAGGCTCACAACCGAGATGGTTATGAACAAACCATTGGAATGGTTGTAGTGTGATTTGGTATTGGTTTATCTTGACCATAGAATCACACTAGTACACTTTGTGTGTATTGAGCAGGACTGACTTAGAGGTGATTCGATTTATTGCTGACTACATAATCGAATTAGACCTCAGACATTATATTGTACATGCTCTTAATCTCGATATAATAACGAACACATATACTTAGTATTCATTTCTTTGATTTACCAATGGGCAAGATTTATAGAGTAAATCGATAAGCTCGGTAAGTTGGGAAATGACATTATTTATATGGTGTGCAGTTGATTATAGGAGAAAACTGTGTCTTATATATTAGGATGATGATGTCCCCTTGAAAATCTCATAAGGTTCATCATGTAAACCCTGCAGGTGGACTTGGTCTGACATGATGATAAGGTTGAGTGGTACTACTCATGGAGTTAGATGTTGATTAATTAACTGTCAGTAAATTAATTAATCAATGGACATTCGAGATCTTAAACACGGGGAGAAAATATACAAATAGTATATGGAGCCCATATTAACTTATGGGGGTTGGTGAGGTAGATCAATGATAATCCTCTAGTGGATTGGATTATCATTAATGGATCGGACTTTATGTGAACTTAATCCATTGGGTGGCCAAGATCCAACTCCTCCTCATGGTCCCTATTGTAGCCTAGATCCAATGATGGAAAATAAAACTCTAGATCCGATGGTGGAGATTAAATCTCTAGATCCGATGGTTGAGATTAAATCTCTAGATCCAACGGTTGAGATTAAATCCCTAGAACCTATGGTTGAGATTAAAAGGAGGCTTAAGCCTAACTCTATAGATATGGGCTTAAGGCTTGGGCGTGGGAATTAAATTGAGAGAGGTTAGGGTTTTTCTTCCTTGGCTTGGGTGGCAAGGAAGAAGTGGGCGGCTAGGGTTTTTGGAGGTGTATTGGGAGGCCACAAATAAGGAAGGTTTTCTTCTTCCTTAGGAGTTGCCGGCGCCCTTCCTTGTCCTCTCTACCTTGGCCGGCACTCAACCTATTCCTCTTCTTCTCCTTGGCCGGTGGAAACAAGGGCTAGGGTTGTTCCTTGGAGCTCTTGGTCGGCACCCACATCTCCTTGTTCTTCTTCTTGGCCGGCGGCAAGCACCAATCTTGGAGCTTGGTGGTTGGTTAAGGGAAGGAGAAGAGTTTTGTTTCTATACTTCCTCTTGTTCGGAGCGAGCAAGGAAAGAAAGATCGCGATCTAGGAGGCTTCGACTTTTGGAAGATCGTCGCCCACACGACGTCCAAAAGGAGGAAGGACATACAATAGAAGATCGAGAAGTATAACGCTTGTTTATATTCTTTTGTAACATGTCTATAATTGGTTTTCAATCATATACATGTTGTATGTTTTGTTTTATGGTTAAATTAACTTGGACCCCGAATACAAACACAAAAGTCGGCGATCCGTACATCGTCTATTCCGCGGTTATTTGTAGAATAGAGGTTGGTGGCTTGAACAACAAGTTTGTTCAAGTGACCACTCTAATTGAATAGCACGATGATGAAACGGTAGCTTGGGTAATCCCTCCTTGTCAAGGATAAATTTTTTTATCCGGGGACGTAGAAGGGATCGCCATGAACAAGCGACCGAGTCGAAGGGGAAGCGAAGTTTCCTACCTTTAGAGGGAGAGTCCTTGTTTGAAGCTTGGGATCGCTATAAAGGGCTACTCTATCAATGCCCCCATCATGGTCTAGAGAGGTGGTTGGTGATCCACATATTCTATAATGGGATCACATATGCCATGAAAGTTTCCCTCAATTCTGCTACAGGAGGAGCATTAATGAACAAGACCATCGAGGAAGCAGAAGAGTTGATTGAGGAGGTGGATCAAAACCACCACTAATGGGCTTATGAGGGGAGTCACCTAGAACCTACAGCCGGGAGATATGCTGTTAACTCCATTGATCATCTAGCGGCAAGGATGGACACACTAAGTAGACAGTTTAACTCCCTAACCCCTTCTTCTGTACGTGCGACCAACTCCTTTAGTGATGGAGTAGCCGCATATAAGGAGGACTACTGTGGAGAGCAGAGCATATCCGAGGATCAGGTTGAGCATGTTGATGCGGTGGGCGAGTATAATCAGAGGCCCAATAATCCTTATTCCAGCACATACAACCCCAGATGGAGGAACCACCCGAATTTTTCCTACAAAAGTAATTCGGGAAATTTCCAACAGTCGGGAGGATATGGGCAGCAGGGCAGTGGGCATCAATAACCACCTAAATCTAGACTTGAGTCCATGATTGAAGGCTTCATTTCTACCCAAACGAAGGCTAATGCAAAATTCCAATGACAACATCAAAGAGCCAAAGAGACACTGAGGGAGTTGAAGGCCTCTATCGATAGGCTCACAAGCCACACCAAGATGATGGAAATGCAAGTGGCTCAAATAACCAAGACCATATCACAAACCATGGATAGTTCTCCCTTACCATATGAGCAAAACCTGGTTAAGGGAGAGGGAGTGTACAACGAGGTGGTAGGTCAGAAAAGCAAAGTCTCTAAGGGGTGCATAGCCATGATCTCAACTTTGCCAAACCAAGTAGAAATTGAAGATAAGATTCTGCACAAGCTTGAGGACCCTGGTGTTAGGGCAATCAACCCATGGATGATGTGTTTTGATGTGTGTGGAAAAGGGTTTAAGTTAGGTTGATTATGGGTTTAATATGTGTGTTGAAGTCGTGAAGGACTTAGTAATTCACACATGGCGAAAGCATTGGCAAGTCACCATCTCATGACTCGGTCCTTGAGTCGGTGAAGGATAGCATTGCGGAAGTCGTACGCTTGGTGCATCTGAGGGACCGTCGTACGAGGAGCATTGGAGTGAAGCCAAAGGAAGTAGACTTCAGGGTGAGATGCGGAGGATGGCATTGCGAAGCCGTACGCTTGGTGCATCCGAGTGACATGGCCGGACGAAGAGAACTTCAAGGTGAGGGACTCCAAGGGAAGATGAGAGTGAGCGATTGTAACCCGAGACGGGGTAGCTCATAGGTGAACTTGGCCAAATGGCTAAGTGTCGGATGGGTGTTTCCCGACATCAGTTGATTTCCATGATATAGCAGTCGACTGCTCTAAGTCGACTAAAGACTCAACTGGTGTTTGAGTTTGGTTCGGTTGAGCGATCGCCAAGGAATGGCGATCGCCGACATAATCGAGGCCGATGGCGAGATCGGTCGTCGAGGGTTTTGAGCACAGAACATTGGAGAGTCGACTTCTCGCTTCGGGCACTCGATTGTTGGCTCCATCAGTCGACTGATGGGACGATCAGTCGACTGATGTGGGAGCCGTTGGTTGGAATCTAATGTGGAAGAAGTCATTGTAAGGCAACGACTATAGAAGCAGTTGACTGCTAGTTGCCCAACGGGAAGAATGGCCTCTTCCTTATAAGAAGAGGCCTTGGGTCATCTTGGGGAGTTAATGCTTCATCTCCAAACATACTCCCAAGTGCCCAAACGAATTCTACTCCTCTTACTTGATTTTATTTCAATTATATTGTATGAGGGAGTGTTCTTGTAAGAAAGGTTACCTCCACCTAGCTTTGTGCAAAGGAGAGATTAGTGGATTAATTAAGGAGTGATTCACCTTGGAACGAATCGGGTCGTTAATTAGCGGTAAGGGCCGTGAACCATGTTACGTCTTCTTTTTATCGTTTGTGATCTCATTTCCCTTTGCATTGCTTAATTGTTTTACTTTAGCATTGTATTTCCATTGTACTAGCCATTGATTGTAGACAATTAAGCAAGCGATCTCCATCTATGATAAAGAGGGCTATTCACCCCCTCTAGCCGGCCACCGATCCTCCAACATTGAGGACCCTGGTGATTTTGTCTTACCTTGCATGATCTATGGGGAGAGTGTCAATGAAGAATTATGTGACCTAGGATCGTCAGTTAGTGTTATGCCCTACGGGATCTATAGGGAGATGGGACTGAGTGGGTTACAACCGGCTGGCCGGGTTTTTCGTATGGCAGAAAGGGAACCAGTTGGCATGTTGGTGGACGTACCTATTGCAATAGAGAGTTTTGTGATACCCACATACTCCATTATATTGGACACGGGACCAAACCCTTAGAACCCGATCATCTTAGGGAGACCGTTTCTGGCAACTACAGGAGCACGCATAGACATGAAGGAGCACAAAGTCTCCTTGGAAGTGGATGGAGAGATTATTACATTCAACTTATCAGAGTGTAAGGCTCCATTCTCAAACGTGTATACTTCCTTCAAGATAGCAAATACCCCACTTGGAGATAAAGATTCAAAAACGGATGAATGGAGGTTCACAGAGCCACCGGAGCCGAGTTGAAGCAAAGGAGTATGGTCGAGCTAAAGACCCTAAACAATCACTTCTTGGGACCAAGTGTAGTTTTCTTGATTTTCATTTTAGTCATGCATGTTAGGTTTAATTATGAATTTTTGTCTATTTGAATCATTTCAAGTAGTTAAGAGTTACTTAGAACTTACTGGCTAGGAGAGATATTTCTTTCCGGAACCCCAGAGGGAAGCATGGGTGGTAGTATGAATTCCACACTGTCATGCCCAATGGCTAGCAGGGCACACGACAGGGTGTGTGGAAAGGCTTGGACCATGGGGAGCTCTGGGAAAAATCTAGTGTCGCACACTGCCTACTGTGCTAAATCTCGAACTTTTCCCAATCGCCCATGTGAGCGTCGCACACGGTCGACCGTGTGGATTTCACACGGTCGTGTCATGTCTCTTTAAAAAGAGAGAAGTCGTGCGGTTTTCCCAAATCACCTGTGCGATTCAAACCCTCTGCCCTAGCCCATGCAAAATCCTCTCCTCCAACCTCTAAGGAGCCTTTCCAACCTTTAAGAAGCTTCCAAGGAGCAAACATGAGGGGGACCAAGCATACTGCACCAAGATCTTCTCCTTCAGGGCCAAGGTCAAGGAGAAGAAGCACCCCACATGCTCCGGAGGAAGGTAATACTTCCCCAAGCATCATATTTCGTAATGATGAATATAGGGATAGATTTAACATGTTTTCTAAATAAAAAATCACTGCTACTAGATATTTGAATGTAGATCTTTTAGAAACCCTAGGTTTGCTTGGGGATGTACAAGGCCTTTTTACAAAAATGGGTTGGGGAGAGATTATGGGGGTGAGATTCCCAACCTACCCTAGGATAGTTTTGGAATTCTTAAGTTCAGTGGAGGCGGAGATCTTGATGGGGAGAGATAGTGAAGAGGGAAAGGTCACTTTTAGGCTATTTAACATTGAACATGAGTGGACCTTGCACCAATGGAACTCATGTTTTGGATTTTCTAGTGGGGGAGAGAGAAGGACCCCCAATGAGTTTAATGCACGAACCTTTTGTTTTGATTTCAAAAGGGAGAGTGCATATGACCCTTCTAGGGCTAAAGCCTCATGCCTCCAAAATCCCATTTTTTGGTATATTTACTGAGTTATGGCAAGTACTATTTTTGGGAGAAAGGAGAGCGATGGAGTAGTGAGGATGAGTGAGCTTCTTTGCCTATGAGACATGATACAAGAGAGAAGTACCATTGATGTAGGGTCCCATTTCATTAGGCACTTTGTGAAGATGGGTAAGGGCGACCAAGGAAAAGATTATTTTAGGGGGATTAATCGCCCACATTTGCAATAGGATGGAGTACGATTGCACCACCTTGGATAGAGTAGAAGGGAGCCCTAGCATCGATCTAGGGGCGTGCATGGCTACGAAAATGATAGTGAGAGAGGGGCATTCTTTTTTTGTTTTGTAAGGAAGAACTTGGGACCCCGAATTTTGATATCGAATTTGATATGCCCTTATTCTAGCAGTAGTTTCTTTCTTGACATTTAGATTTTGTTTTAGATTATTTGCATTTATTGTTGGTGCAGTAGGCACCTAAGTCGAACCTGAGTTTTGATTATAGCAAACGATACAAAGTTAAGCTCATGTCGTTATCTCACGAGCTAAATCGAGTGTGCAGAAAATTGCTATAGCTGGAGCTGAAGGCTAGCGACACCCGGAGGAAGCCGCGGTGGTCGGGCGACACTCGAGTGACTTCGGAGGGAGCCGAAGGAATCAAGTGGAAGGCCGGAAGCAAAAGCGACATAGTAAGTATCAAGGTAAGCTCGAGTGAGTAAAGTGAAGTGAGGTCGTGTCCTTTGTACGGGGACGTCCTTAGGCGACGATCCGACCCAAGACTTCCCATGGAAGGTCTATGTTGAGATCGGACGACAAGTGGCCGTCGAATTCACTTATATTTTGAGCTAACTCTTTATTGTAGTCAAAAATCCTGGCCATCAGTTCAATCGGCCAGTTCAACCGGGCCAGTTCAATCGGCCAGTTCAACTGATGGTCAAAATTCAGCCTCGAGGAGTCAAGCTTTATCACCATTTTTCAAGGAGTTTTGTGCCCAATTCCTATTGGTTGAAGACCCATTCGATGAGGGGCTTAAAGGCTATAAAAGGAGGGCTTCTCCTAGGGTTTTTCATCATCTCTAAGTGCTCACAAACCTCCACAACTCTGCGATTTTTCGACGACTCTACGAAGTCTTTGTCACAACAACCCTAGTTTACTTTCTACTCTTTTAGTTGTTGATATTCTTATTTTGTCGTCTCTTTAAATATTGCAATTCCTTTTATTAATCGAGGTTTTCTATCGTTGCACTTTACATTAATAGAAGAGAGGGTTTGTCTCTCTATCTTTTTTTTCGAAGTTTTTTTTTTGTAATCGTCAAACTACTACCTCCAACGAGGAGGAGTGTTTTTAGTGAATTGCCCTCCGTGCGTGATCAAGGATCACTAGGGTCTTGGAGTAGTAGCCGAAGGCTACGGACCAAGTAAAAAAACATTTGTCTCATTTATTTATAGTTTATCTTTCCGCTGTAATTAACTGTCTACTCGAGTTTTAACGAACGAATTAAAAAAAAGGTTTATCGCTATTCACCCCCCCTCTAGCGATCCGCTTCGATCCAACAATTGGTATCAGAGCTGGGGGCGCTTAGATTTGGTGAAACCACCAATCTAGCATTTTTTACAGATTTATTTTTTTTTCATTTAAATTTTTCTCCCGCACTACTAATCCAAGACGAAGTCTTGGTACTCTTCGTTTGGTTTTGTTTTGCAAGTATTCGCTTTTGGAGTAGCCGACGATAAAACGGGCATAACTTTTCGTACAAGTTGACCCACGAAACGGTCTACCTACCAAAACGAAGCTCTCGGAAAGATCTACACTTCTTATGAGGGTAAACCCTCGTAACAAGCTGTATTCATCCTGAAAAACTATCGTTTAGTACCATTTCTGGGACATCGAAGGTTGTAAGTTCTCATCTTTTATTTTAGTTGGTTATTTCTCGTTTATTCCTTTTGTTTCTTTTCATTTCCTACATTACTAATCCAAGGCGAAGTCTTGGAACCTTTTTTTTCGTATTTTTTTGTGCAAGGTTTCCCTTCCAAATGACCCATCTCGAGGGTTTTAGCACCGTCCGACCTCCGTTTTACAACGGAGATGATTTCCGTTACTGAAAAGGTCGGATGAAATACTTTCTCAAAACCCAAATCAAGATGTGGATCATAATCCAAATGGGTTTCACACTTCCGACTAATGAAGTGGGTGACTCCTTGGATTATGATCAATGGACCATTGCGACAAAACGACAAGTCGAAGCCGACGCCAAGGCAACACAAATCCTCCAATGCGGCTTGTCCAAGGAGGAGTTAAATCGCGTCGGCCCCTTCATCAGCGCAAAGGACCTTTGGACAAAGCTAGTGGAGCTACACGAAGGGACCGATGAAGCCAAGGTATGTAAGCGCGACCTTTTATTTAATAAATTATATAATCTAAAAATGCAGGAACATGAAACGGCGACGCAACTCCACGCCCGCGTCCAGGACATAGTCAACAATCTACACGCAATCGGGCAAAAGGTTGAAAACCGCGACCTTATAAGGTATGTCCTAAACTCCTTTCCGAGGACTACCTTGTGGGCATCCATGGTCGATGCCTACAATGTAGGGGATCGGATGGCCGGCTAGAGGGGGGTGAATAGCCCTCGTACGTTGGACGTCGTAAATTGCTCGTCTACAAAAGATTAGTGCAAGCGGAATATACAAAGACAAAGCAAAAGACAAACAATAAAACAAACGCTAACACGATGGTATAACGTGGTTCACGGCTACGCCGCTAATCCACGGTCCCCGATTCGTCCTCGGTGAATCACTCCGTTAAACCAATCCACTAAATGGTCTCTCCTTTGCACCAAGCTAGGTGGAGGTAACCTTTACAACCAAGATCACTCTTCTTACAATAGGATTGAAGTAAAGACAAGTAAGAAGAGTTTAAAGCTTGTGGGGCACTAGGAAGATCGTTTGGAGTATGAGCATTAGCCTCTCAAAGGCTTACACCCTCTCTTTTTATAGAGAGGGCTTTCTTCCGCTGCGCCATCACGATCACGCCTTGGCAATCGCCACCACTACAATGGCCTCCGAACACGCCGGATCCGACCGCTGTAGTCTAATCGGAACTCTTGGCAATGATCGATGGACCTTATCACGATCGATGCCTCCGTAGTCGATCGTCTAATGGCTACGAACGGCTGTGGTCGAAACCCTATTGATCGATCGTTGTTTTGAATGATCGATGGTCTTGGCAAATGACCGCCCACGATGGCGATCCGCCACAATCCAACGATGATACCAATGAACTCACTGATTATCAGCGATCGCTATGACATGGCAATGACCGTGTCTGAAACCCCATCCGACACTTGGCCAAATGGCCAAGTTTCACCTAAGAGCTACCCTTCCCCGGGTTACAATCGCTCACTCTCATTTCTCGGAGTCCCTCGCCTTCGAAGTTCTCTTCGTTCTTGGCCACGTCCCTCGGCAGCATCAGGCGCACGACTCTGCAATGCTCCTTCGCGTCTCTTGCCTCGAAGTCTACTTCCTTCGGCTTCACTCCAAGCTTCTCGTTCGGCGGTCCCTCGGATGCTCCAAGCGCACGGCTTCCGCAAAGCTATCCTTCACCGACTCAAGGCACGAGTTATGAGATGTGAAACTCGCCACGGCTCCATGTGCGAATTACTAAGTCCTGCACGACTTCAACGCACATATCACATCAACATATCAAACTAACTTAAACCCTTTTCCACACTATCAAAACCATATTACGGCAAGAGATTTCCCTAACAATCTCCCCCTTTTTGAAGTGTGGCAATCCGTTTAAGTTAGGTAAAAACATTTGATATAAATTCTAAGGTAAGAAAGCATGTAAAGATAAACATGATATAGCAACATGCAACTCCCCCTTAATCCATGAAACTCTCTATGCAAATTTTCTCCCCCTATCATATATTTCTCCCCCTAAAATATATTTCTCCCCCTAAAGTAATTAACTTAAACATACTTATTTCTCCCCCTTTGACACCATCAAAAATATTTACACTAAGTTATAAGCTCATGGCATCAAGTATAAAGAGGGAAAACATGACAAGTTGATTTAAAATTGGGTACCACTTGTTGGTTTACAAACTGAATTCGGCCTTCAACGCTCGATTTATAGCCACCGATCGCTATCGCATGGGCAATGACCGCACAAAGGAATCGAATTTTGATTTTCTGGATGAATTTCAGAAATGCATTATAAATTCCAGAAAATTCGAAAAATTATGAAATTTGGGGAACATATTTCTATTAAGTATATCTATCAAGGAAAAATAGTTTTTCATGAAAAATCATTATATTTTCTTGTTTTTGCCAAGAATCCAAAAGCTCTAAAAACCACTAGGTTTTTTATCATTCTAGTATCAAGTTAGCTACCTAGTTTTGCATCCAATTGTTTCAAAACATGAATACATGTATTTTAAGGTAAGAAATTGTTTTGAAAACATATGAAATATCCAACCATGATCTTTGGGCAATATGTCTATGAATTAAACATAAGCCTTCCCCATGATTGGTCTATTATTGCTATTTTGATACTTTAAATGACCATCTAAATGCCATAGGCATTAGTGGACATTTGTATCATCCTAATATCTCACCCATGCTAAGTTTGCAATCAAGTTAGCCTATAGTGAGTGTGAGATGTATCCTAGAGGGTATTTGTATATACTTAACCCATATATTCATGCAATTCTATCATGGTTAAGTATCAACCTAACAATTAACATGATCATAACGACATATATGAATGAATTCTACATTATGATCATGAAATACATGTATTCATCAAATTATAACCATGCATTAGGTATTATATGATGATAATAACCAAAGTGTCACCTAAAGCATGATTCAAACCTATTTCTCATGATAACATGCCAAATATCAAAATCATAAATCATGATTTAAAAACATACATAGCAATTACATTAATCATCATGATTTAAGCATTATTACCTATTTATGGGCACGTTATCATCACCCAACACTATCTAAAAAATGTTGTCCCGTCATCCTAAGTCAACCAAAATATGATATAGGTTAGGACCATGTGGTTGACTACCCTAGGGGTTTTCTAACCCTTAAGGATGGATTTTGGAACCCAAAATAAATTCTTTCCTATTGGGTTCACTAAATACTCCTTGGGGATCCATTTCCTAGCAATTACTTTCTTTTTATCTTGTCCCCTAGCTATTAGGCATTTATAGGCCTTTTCATTTTTCTTTTCTTTGTATCCTAGGCCTTTCTTGTTGAAACTAGCTCTTTGGCTCCCTAAGATCATTTTTAAGGTGTTGGAGCCAATTGTGAATTTCTCTAGGGCTTTGGTTAAATAATCTACCTTTTCCCTTAATGCCCTATTTTCCTCTATGCATGCATCATTAACATCTAAAGGCATATAATCATGTGAGCATGCATCATTTAAGCTAGAAGAAATATTATCATTTAAGCATGCATTTTCTAGTTTATTTTCTAGGTCCTTAATTTGATCTAGCATGCTTTTGTTTTTCTTCTTAGCTCTAAATAAATCTCTAGTTAAGCTAGAAACCATGGAAACTATTTTCTTAGGAGTTAGATTTGTTACCATAGTTTCCATGTCCTCCTCTTCGGATGAGGAGGATGTGGAGGCTCCCCCTTCACTTGAGCTTTCCCCACTTGAGCTTGATTCTTCATTTGAGGAGGAGGAGGAGCAATCCAAGTCATCAAAGGCCATCAAGGCCAAATTGGTGACAAAGGCATTCTCCTCATCCGATGATGAGGAGGAGGATGAGGATGGATCATCCCAAGTCCTTGCCTTGAGAGCCTTAGCCTTTCCCTTCTCCTTTGTCTTCTTCTCCTCTTCCTTCTTTTCTTGCTCCCTTTTCTTCTTCTTTTCTTCTTTCTTTTCCTTTCTTCCTTGCTCTTGTTTAGGAGAGGACAATTGTCCCTTATGTGCCCTTCTCCTTGGCAATTGTAGCATATGACCTTCCCCCTTGGTCTTCTATTCCTATCATTAGATTTATCAAATCTAAAATTCTTAAATGCACGTCTTACCCTCCTTACCATATAGGCTTCTTCGGTGCTATCCATGGAGGAGGAGGAAGATGCTTCGTCATCGGAGGAGGAGGTGATTTCCATCTTCTTCTTCCCCTTATTTGCCAATAATGCTACTCCTCTTGAGGGTTGAATTCTAGGCTCCTCTTGTATTCCCTCAAGCCTAGTTTCGTGGAGCTCCATTGTTGAGAAAAATTCCTCCAAGGTACTTACTTCCAAGTTCTTGGAGATGTAGAACGAATCCACCATGGAGCTCCACTTTGAGGACCGGGGAAAGGCATCTATGGCCTTCATTACCATATCCCGGTTTGATAGCTTCTCACCTACACTTGTTAGTCCATTTAAAATTTCTTTGAATCTAGAATGCAAAGAAATTACCTTTTCTCCCTTTTCTAATTTGATGTTGGATAGTTGGGAGCGGAGGAGATCTCTCCTTGCTAGCTTTGCCTCGGATGTGCCTTCATGAAGCTCAATTAGCTTCTCCCACATCTCCTTGGCGCTTAGGCATTCTCCTATTCGGTTGATTTCTTGTTGGGGGAGCACATTGAAGAGATGATGTTTTGCCTTTGAGTTCGCAAGGTGCTCCTCTCTTTGCTTCTTAGTCCATCGTGATTTTTCGATTGGTTTCCCTTCTTCATCCCTAGGCAAAACGAAACCGGATTCCATTGTAATCATTATATCAAAATCCGTTTCGAAAAATACCTCCATTCGCTTCTTCCACCAAGCGAATTCTCCTTCAAACTTCGGAGGATGAATGTTGGAGCCGGCCATTTTGAATGTTGCTTGTTGTGGCGGTTAGTCCTCGACAAGCTTTCCTTGGCTCTGATACCACTTGTAGGGGATCGGATGGCCGGCTAGAGGGGGGTGAATAGCCCTCGTACGTTGGACGTCGTAAATTGCTCGTCTACAAAAGATTAGCACAAGCGGAATATACAAAGACAAAGCAAAAGACAAACAATAAAACAAATGCTAACACGATGGTATAACGTGGTTCACGACTACGCCGCTAATCCACGGTCCCCGATTCGTCCTCGGTGAATCACTCCGTTAAACCAATCCACTAAATGGTCTCTCCTTTGCACCAAGCTAGGTGGAGGTAACCTTTACAACCAAGATCACTCTTCTTACAATAGGATTGAAGTAAAGACAAGTAAGAAAGAGTTTAAAGCTTGTGGGGCACTAGGAAGATCGTTTGGAGTATGAGCATTAGCCTCTCAAAGGCTTACACCCTCTCTTTTTATAGAGAGGATCACGGCCTCATTACTACAACGGCCTCCAACACGTTGATCCCGACCCTGTAGTCCAACGGAACTTTTGGCAATGATCGATGGACCATCCGATCGATGCCTCCGTAGTCGATCGTCTACGGCCATTTAACGGTTCTTCGCGCGGGTCGAAACCCTATTGATCACCGCCGCCAAGAGATCGATGGTCTTGGCAATGATCGCCCATGTATGGAAGTCGATCACCGCCACAATCCACAATATACCACCGAACTCACTCGATTAGCAATGACCGCCATGACATGGCATGACCGTGTGTCGGGAAAACCCATCCGACACTTGGCCAAATGCCAAGTTTCACCTAAGAGCTACCCTTCCCCGGGTTACAATCGCCACTCATTTCTGAGTCCTCGCCAAATTCTTCGTTTGGCCACGCCCTCGGCAAAGATCAAAGACGGCTCGCAATGCTCCTTCGCGTCTCTTGCCTCGAAGTCTACTTCCTTCGGCTTCACTCCAAGCTTCTCGTCCGGCGGTCCCTCAGATGCTCCAAGCGCACGGCTTCCGCAAAGCTATCCTTCACCGACTCAAGGCACGAGTCATGAGATGTGAAACTCGCCACGGCTCCATGTACGAATTACTAAGTCCTGCACGACTTCAACACACATATCACATCAACATATCAAACTAACTTAAACCCTTTGCCACACTATCAAAACCATATTACGGCAAGAGATTTCCCTAACATACAAGGTCTCCAAGGATCTTTCTAAACTTAGGTTAGATGAACATTTTTCTGATTTTGAACTTCATGAGCAGTCTAACTCAGAACCCGAGAAAGGTATAGCACTATTTGCAGGTTCAAAGAAGAAAACCGCTAGCAAGCCACCCTCGAAGGAAGAAGAGGATGAGTCCGATTCGGAGGTCGACTCGGAAATGGAGGCCAAACTAGTCAACCTAGTTCGGAGGATAGTCAAGGTCCGAAAGCGAACCGTCACTCGACCCAACGAAGGTAAGCCTAAAAGTTCTAATATTAGGTGTTATGAATGTAACAAGTTTAGACACATCAAGTCCGAATGCCCAAAGCTCAAAAGCAAAGCACCAAAATACAAAAAGGCACTCAACGCTACATGGGAAGAAGCTTCTGAGGAAGAAGACGGTGATCGAGTCCTCATGGCTAAACCGGTGGAATCGGAGATGGAGTCGGAACCGGAACTTGAATCGAAAATTGAAGACGAGTCGAACTGCGAAGCACTATTCAAGACAAGCCACGGATACGCATCCAGTTCAAAAGATACACTCAAGGTAAGTCGGTCTCTCATTACTACACTTTATAGTGCAATTAAGTTTTTAAATAGAAAGTTAGCTAAGTCCGAGTCCAAGGTCGAGACCCTGGTTGAGGAAGTTAAACTCCTCAAACACAAGGTCTCCCTAACCTCTTCGACTAGTCGAGTTCAAGAGAAGGACTCAACTCGGGTTGAAAAACTCGAAGTTGAGAACTCACTCTTGAAGAGTCAAGTCGAAGATCTTAGGAATACGTTGGAAAGGTTTACTTTGGGATCCAAAGGACTTGACCTCCTACTTGGATCGCAAAGGGCCGTGTACAACAAGGCCGAGCTAGGGTTTAGCTCAAACACGACCAATAAGTCGTATATGTCGATTGTAAGTCGACATAAAAAATGTGTCCAAGCATGGGTCCCTAAGACCACCTTGATTTCAAACTTAGGATCAAACCAGTACTGGGTTCCCAAGGACCAAATCCACTATGTGGAGAGACCGAATCGATTCAATGGTCAAGGGGGAGCTAGTACGAAACTTGTTTATGTTTTAACTTAGAAATTGCATGCTTAGGTTTTTATTTAGTTGAATTTTTCTTTTTAGAATGGTTAGATAGGACTATAACTCGTCAACACTTGATAACATAGTACCAGGATACGGCGAGATGATAGTACGCTAGGAAAATGGAGTCTCGTGTATTCGAGCTAGATAAGGCATATCTAGTTCGGTTCACTTGACCGAGTGGAACTAGCTGAAGCTACCTCGCCGTACCCTAGACTAGTTAGACTAGGAAGTGGTCTTAGGTGAGTCAAGTTACTATTCTCTTGAAAATGACTTTGTCTAAGGAAGTGGTCATTGTTCCGATCAAAGAAGGCCTCTGTGCCTCGCCACAATCTGGAAGCCATGATCTTGAAAAGGTGACTTGATAAGCCTAAGGTCAAATCCGAATCTAACGCAAGGTTGACAAGTGTTTAAGTCATTAAATTTAAATCAAGTAAAATTAGAAGTCATCTCACAAGAACATATAGGGTTAACGTGTTTGATCATGTAGACATGGGTGAGATGATTTAGGTTAATATTTTTCAACCAATCTTTAATAAATCCAATATCCGATCCAACTACCTTGCGTGTAGGATCAATGGATGTTGGACAGTGGTTGCTCCCGACACATGACCGGGGATCAACTCAAGTTTTCGAAGCTTCGATTCAAACGACAAGGATCGGTAGCCTTCGGAAATAACGGCAAGCTCAAAATCATCGGATCAGGTGATATTGAGCTTAACTCAAATTTTGTTATTCAAAACGTTTTATTAGTAGAAAATTTTCAATATAATATACTTAGTGTAAGCCAATTGTGTGATAATAACTATAAGGTCATATTTCTAGAAAATGAATGCGTAATTAATACAAACGAAACCTCTAAAACAATTATTAAGGGAACTAGAAATAACAACATTTATACTATTAACTTAACTAACTCCTCAACTAAGTGTCTTATGACACGGCAAGAGGAATCATGGTTGTAGCACCAACGACTCGGTCACTCACACCCAAGACTCATCCACAAGATGAGTCAGAGTGACTTAGTCAGAGGTTTGCCTAACCTCAATAACTTGGATAATAAAATATGTAATGCTTGTCAACAAGGTAAAAAATCTAGGACACAACATCAACTAACTAATCAAGAATGAACCAAAAGTGTGCTTGAGCTCCTACACATGGATCTATTTGATTCACACGGAGCTAAGTCACTTAATGGAAGTAAATTCTGTTTAGTCATTATTGATGACTACTCTAGATTTACTTGGGTTAGGTTTATCAAACACAAAAGTGATACCCTAGATCAATTAATCAACCTATTTAAGTTAATAGAAAATCAACAAAACATTAAAATCAAAAGACTTAGGACTGATCATGGTGGTGAATTCGAAAACCATAGGTTTACAGAATTCTGTAACCTAAATGGATACCACCATGAGTTCTCTTGCCCTAGAACTCCACAACAAAATAGCCTAGTAGAACGCAAAAATAGAACCCTACAAGAAGCCGCTAGGACAATGTTAAATGAGTATAACTTACCCGATAGGTTTTGGGCGGAAGCCATGAGTACGACATGCTATGTCCAAAATAGGATTCTTATGGTAAAGAGGCACCTTAAGACCTCATACGAGATTTATCACGATAAAATACCTAACATCAAGTACTTTAGGGTATTTGGGTGTAAGGTACATATCCTAAACACTAAGGATTACCTAGGGAAATTTACATCCAAAACCATGACCGGAATCTTTCTAGGATACTCGACTACAAGCAGAGCTTATAGAGTATATAACCACGACACCCTTAGAGTCGAGGAGACTATCAATGTAGTATTTGATGAAGGACACGAACCTACAAAACTCCCGGCAACCCCAATTAGCGAGCCGACTCATACTAGACCTAACTCTGATCCGAAGATCAGGTCTAGTGTTAATCCTAACCTAAGTCAACCAAGTCACTCCATCGACCAAGTGATAGATGTTAGTGCTTATAAGCTCCACATATCTCCACAATGGCATGATATTGTCCACTTTGGGTCTAAGCCCTCATGGTTTTATTTTTGGGCTTTACCCAAAAGGCCTCATACCAATGGAGATATCTTTTTTCTTATAAGCACATGATCTTTTCCATGTCTTACCAATGTGGGACTTTGATTGTATTCCCCATACTCCCAACAATCCCCCCCTCAAACGAAGGACCACATTGGGCCCCCCCTCAAGCCTATCCCTCCTCGAAGGATTTTCTCTGCTTGATGTCCGATCTTCAACCCACCAGGACTTCCTGCCAGTTGTTCGGTCCCCCCGACCCAACTAGACTTCCTTCCTAATGTCTGGTTCTCTTGATCCGGACGTGGGAGCTCAACTTCCTTCGTTCGAGGTTCATGGCTTGACATGGACCATGGCTCTGATACCAATTGTTAGTGCTTATAAGCTAAAATTATTAATACCCCAATGGCAACTAGTGTGAATATAGAAGAAGATTTAATCGGAAACCAAATTGATTTAAAATACTATAGGAGCGTAATAGGGAGTCTCCTTTACTTAACTGCAAGCCGACCTGATATCTTATTTGTAGTAAGTATGTGCGCAAGGTTTCAAACCTGTGCCAAGGAGTCTCACCTAACTCTAGTCAAGCGTATCCTTAGATATCTAAATGGTACACTTAATGTCGGTATTTGGTACCCTAGATCTACCGAGTTTGAACTAATCGGCTACTCCGATTCAGACTATGCCGGTAGTAAGCTCGATAGAAAGAGTACGAGTGGTTGTTGTCAACTTCTCGGCTCGAGTCTAGTGAGTTGGTGCAGTAGGAAGCAACACTGTGTTGCCTTATCTACCACCGAAGCCGAATACATCGCGATGGGTGAGTGTGTCACTCAGCTTCTTTGGATGAAGCACACTCTCTGCGACTTTAAGTTAGACTTTACGAACACGAAACTCCACGTAGATAACATTAGTTCAATTAATCTTACTAAGAATCCGATATGTCACTCTAGGACCAAACATATAGAGGTCAAACACCATTTCATTCGAGAACATGTGACCAACGGAGCCATACAACTCAAATACGTCGAATCAAAGTCTAACTTAGCAGACCTATTTACTAAACCCCTACCCGAAGCCGAATTTAGTCTATTAAGACGAAAATTGGGCATGTGCGTAGTAGAATAGGAACTTGCAAATTATATTTTCTTACTACTATTTCTTAATTTTCATTTTTATGGAACTAGCATAGGACATACCTTAGATATCATGCACCTATAGATTTAAGGAGCCAGTACATCTCACAACACATAGGACTAATGTGTTTGTGTACTTAGCCACGTAGATGGGCGTGAGATGTTAGGACCTTACTCCTGGTTCCAGATGTAGAGCTAGTGCATCGCTATGAACCACGGAGTATAATCGTACATACTAACCGACTCTGACTAGGACTAGTTGATCTTTCATATCAATCAAGCCAAATATGAGTCGAACATTTTATAGATGAACTTACTTTCAGTATATTATTTTCAAAATAATGTGGAACATTTTCAAATTAATACTTATTTTTTATTCCACACACACCCTCACTCTTTTCGATATATGGCAAAAGGGGGAGAAAAAGGCCAAAGTTAAGGGATAATTTTTTTTTTATGGCCAAGGCTTAGTTAACTTGTTCGTGTTAGCAAAACGGAAAGGTTTACTTAACTTTAAGTTAACTTGTTAACAAAACGGAAGTAAAGGCCAAGGTTAAGAATCAGTTTTTTGATTTCTTAACTAAAAACTTATTTTAAACACTATGGCCAATATTAAGTAATTGCGGTTACTTAATTCTTTTGTTTAGTAGAAAACATCAAGGGGGAGAGTTAAAATCTTTCTCAAGTACTCACCCTCGGTCAAGGGGGAGGATTCCTCAAGGGGGAGCACTTGAAAAAAAGTTTTTATATACTCCTGCTCATTCATGCTTTTTTATACTCCTGCTCATTCATGCATATCTCTTGCTCATTTTTCTTAATGCACTTAATTTATTTTTCTTAACTTTGTATGTGGGTTTGCCATAAATCAAAAAGGGAGAGATTGTTGGTGCAGTAGGCACCTAAGTCGAACCTGAGTTTTGATTATAGCAAACGATACAAAGTTAATCTTATGTCGTTATCTCACGAGCTGAATCGAGTGTGCAGAAAATTGCTATAGTTGGAGCTAAAGGCTAGCGACACCCGGAGGAAGCCGCGGTGGTCGGGCGACACTCGAGTGACTTCGGAGGGAGCCGAAGGAATCAAGTGGAAGGCTGGAAGCAAAAGCGACATAGTAAGTATCAAGATAAGCTCGAGTGAGTAAAGTGAAGTGAGGTCGTGTCCTTTGTACGGGGACGTCCTTAGGCGACGATCCGACCCAAGACTTCCCATGGAAGGTCTATGTTGAGATCGGACGGCAAGTGGCCGTCGAATTCACTTATATTTTGAGCTAACTCTTTATTGTAGTCAAAAATCTACTCAGTTCAACCAAAGCGCTTCAACCGGCCAGTTCAACCGATGGTCAAAAATCAGCCTCGAGGAGTCAAGCTTTATCACCATTTTTCAAGGAGTTTTGTGCCCAATTCCTATTGGTTGAAGACCCATTCGATGAGGGGCTTAAAGGCTATAAAAGGAGGGCTTCTCCTAGGGTTTTTCATCATCTCTAAGTGCTCACAAACCTCCACAACTCTGCGATTTTTCGACGACTCTACGATGAAGTGCTGTCAACAATCCTAGTTTACTTTCTACTCTTTTAGTTGTTGATATTCTTATTTTGTCGTCTTTTTAAATATTGCAATTCCTTTTATTAATTGAGGTTTTCTATCGTTGCACTTTACATTAATAGAAGAGAGGGTTTGTCTCTCTATCTTTTCTTTCGAAGTTTTTTTTGTAATCGTCAAACTCCTATCTCCAACGAGGAGGAGTGTTTTTAGTGAATTGCCCTCCGTGCGTGATCAAGGATCACTAGGGTCTTGGAGTAGTAGACGAAGGCTACGAACCAAGTAAAAAAACATTTGTCTCATTTATTTATAGTTTATCTTTCCGCTGTAATTAACTGTCTACTCGAGTTTTAACGAACGAATTAAAAAAAAGGTTTATCGCTATTCACCCCCCTCTTGCGATTCGCTTCGATCCAACATTTACTTGTCGATGCATATAGTATTTAGGTTCCTTTCAACACTTAGTTGTTTGTCATTTTAAGCTGCCTCAGTAGTATTCTCAAAATTTCTCACGATTTGCTTCCATACCATAGATAACTTAACTTCATTTATCTTGGGATATTTTATTTTTGGTTGCGTTGATGGATGTTCTAGATTTTCACTTGTTAGCTTTTATCTTTCACTTACACTTGACGAATATTTTGAAAGGGAAAATCTATTACATACATAGTTATGATTCATCCCAATAGTCCAATACTTTGGAATCCATAGGCGACTCTAGATTTAGTATTTTAGTTACTAGAGTTACTCGGATTGTGTAAGCTCATTTAGAAAAAATCAAAATACCAGTGAGCTAGAGAAGAACAAAGTTCTTTGAAAAAAAATAATAAAAGAGAGAGAGAGAGAGAGAAAAGGAAAAAAAGATAGTTAAAAATAGTTGTTGTGGGTGGAAATGGTTGTTGGTGCAGGGCCACCCGAAATCGAACCTAGATTTTGATTATGGAAAAGACCCAAAGTTAAGGTCTTATTATTATCTCATGAGCTAAGTTAAGTGTGTAGGAAATGGTTAAGCTAAGTCGAAGATCAGCGACACTCGGAGAATCTCGAGTCGAGAAATCGTGGTGGTCAGGCGACACCGGAAGAACTTCGTGGGAATCGAAAAACCCAGGTGGAAATCGAAAGCTAAGTGACTAGTCAGAAAGGATCAAAGGTAAGCACGAGTGAGAAGAGAGATGGTATGGTTGTGTCCTCCATACAAGGACGACTATAGGCGGCGATCCGACTAAGACTTCTAGTGGAAGGTCTAGGTCAAGATCGGATGGTAAGGAACCATCATATTTACTATCTTTCATTTATCTTGTGCTAACTCTTTATTGTAGTTGAATAACTAAGCTGACAATCGACTGCTGGCTATTGACAGTCGACTGCTTATGACATCAGTCGATTGATGAAGTCCATCAGTTGACTGCTATTCAAACTTTCCACTTCGATGAAGGTCAAGATAAGAATCCCTTTTCTTGGGGTGAGGTGTCCATTTGGATCAGATCTTGGACTCAACGTCTAGGGGGTTGAAAGGCTATAAAAGAAGGGGGTTTTCACCCCTTTAGGGTATCATTCAAAGATCTCGAAGTGCTCTCACAATGCCACAACTCTACGACGCCAAAACATTGCCGCAACGCCGATGACCCGCTTCCAAATTCAAGTATTGATCGTCGTCGGTATACTTTAATTCTTTTGTACTCATTCTTTTGTTTTCGAGCTTTTGATCGTAACGAGGAGAGGTGGGATTGCCCCTCTACCTTGAGCTTTCTTTTTGTAATCGTTGTCGCCTACCTCCAACGAGGAGGAAACCTTGCTTAGTGAATTACCCTCCGTACGCGGTCTAGGATCGTAGGGCCTTAGAGTAGAAACCGTTAGGTTGCGAACCAAGTAAAAATAAATTGTATCATATACTTTTCCACTGTGTTACTTTGGTTTTAATCGAACGAAAAGAAAGTTTTACGCTTACTATTCACCGCCCCTCTAGTGTGCTTTCAATCCAACAATGGTTAGTTGCCCCTTTAAGACTGAGTTAGTTTACTGGGGAAACACCTACCAATTTCTCTCAATATCGAGCACGCCTTTGAGACTTTATGCTAATTCTAGGGAACGACCCTCTCTTAGGGTAGGTAAGTGCCTAAAAGTCGGAGACCTTAGGAAAGCTATGGGATGACGACTTGACTCACTGTAGAACGAGTATCCCTTAGGAAAATTCTCTCAGCACATGCACAAAAAGCTAACTTAGTGAACTTTTAAACATATCTATTTGCTTTGATTGAAAATACCACTTGATAATTTAGTTAACATGCTAGGTATGGGAATAATGTTTTTAAATTTTATGGCACTGAGGTTTGCTTAAGGACAAGCAAAGATTTAAGTCTGGGAGAATTGATGTGAGCAAAACATATAGGATTTTAGGAGTAGTTTTAGCACACATCTCATTGCATTTTGTACTTATTTCATGCATATTCTTCCTAGTTTTGCATTCATTTCCTATTTTCTAGTTTGGAGATCTACTCTCACTATTTTTATGTGAAGGATAGTATCTTGGATATAAAACAACATATTTTTGGAGCCAAACGATGACGGGCATGCTCTGGTCATGTTTCTCCCAAATCACGAGCATGCTCCGGAGCAAAAGAAGGCATTCATCGGATAGTTCAAAAGTGAACACAACCTAGCCGTGTGAATCTCACACGGTCGTATCCAAACTACTAGTGCCCCACACGGGCGACTGTGTCGATTCGACACGGTCATGTGGCGTTAGCCCGAGTTGGCACAAGTTAGGGTTTCATGGGGATTTAATGAAAGTCAACTCCTCTTCTATAAATAGGAAGGCATGTCCAAACCCTAAGGAGGAAGCCCGACGACTAGGATGGCAAGAAGGTTCCCTAAAAAGCACCGGAGAATCACAACGGGGAGGAAGGAAGCGGCTAGAAGTTCCATCTTGACGCTCTGACACCGTGGAGAACAACCAAGACACCAAATTGGATAGGACATAAAGTACTTTCTTTATTTTCTTGTTCTACTTGCATTGTAATGACCTTTCTTAAGATGTCTTGTGTTTATTCTTATTTATTTATGGAGTAGAAACATCGATTCTAGGATTAGGGAGTAATTTGTGTATGTGAACATGCTAGTTCAAATAGTTATTCATCTCTTTGAATTCTATTTGCAATTTTGTGTTGTTAGATCGATGAGGATTGGGTCTTGATTCTATTTATATTGAGCATAAGCAATACAAGGGTGAGAGCCTTCGTATCAAAAACCTAGGAGGACCAAGAATGAACCTTGCGGTCATCGTCCCTCCCGTAATCGTAGAAGATAGAATATGATAGAGTAGGATATGAAATACGATCTACCTCTTCATAGGGATTACTAGGACATCCTTGTACCTTGATAACCTATCTTAGCAGAAGGCCCAAAGTAGGTGACATTAACTCTAGAAGGGTTGAGGGATCTTAGTGAGAGAGGGCTCCCAATGGTATCAACCCCCTGAGCTCTGATGATCCGAAAGGGAAACTTGGTTAGGAATAGGTAGTTCTCGGTAGAAGAAAAAGTTCATCGGGCAATTACATGATGATCCTCTTGCAATATCATAATTAGAGATTCCAAAAGCATCTGATTGATAGCATGTTCCACAATGCACAAGTGAAACCAAAGCCCTAGAATCATCTTAGGAAACTTCGAACCTACCTTATCTTCCTCCGAGTGACACCGTACTTGAGTTAGGACTACTGTCAACCTTGAAACTCTTATTCTTAGAATATTAACTCTGAACAACAACATCCAATGGATAAACGATACTCGAATCTCAGTCTCTATGGGATCGATAAATCTTTTATTACTTGACGACATCCATGCACTTGTGAGTGTTGAGCGCGAGCGCATGATTCGAGTCCTCGACTATTCTCATCGAAGATTTGAGGTTGTGATCGCATACATCAGTGCCTCTCAAATGGGGATGTATGGTGGCACATCCGATTCAGAAGAGCACCTATCCCAGTTTAAAGGTGTCGTTGCCCTTGATCGTTATACTGATGCACTTAAGTGTCGGGCCTTCTGTATCACCTTGGCATCCTTCGCTCAGAGATGATTTAAGTCTTTATCTCTTGGTTTTATCACATGCTTTTCTAATTTGAAGGGAGTTTTCTGCAGAAGTTTGTTAGCTGTAAAATGTATAAGCATGATTCCTCCATTCTGCTTCATTTGAAACAACGGTCATTTGAATCCTTAAGGAGTTACATACACCACTTTACTTCCATTGCCTAGGAAATACCGTCCGCAATACCTGACTTCTTAAGGGTTGCTATCCCTCATGGGTTGAAGGAGGGACCTTTCCTTAGTTCCTTGTTGAGAAGGTCAACCACTAGTTATGAACAGTTACTCGGCCATGCTGAAGAATACATTAATGAAGAGGAAGAGTTAAGGGTGAGAAGGGAAGAGAAGAAGCATGCTTCCACTTCCGAAGAAAGGAATCCTCCCCCTACTTAGCGGCCCCCCCTAGAAGGGAATATACCATACCATTTTTTCCTGAGGTACCCTGTCCTTGACCCCCAACATTGGGAGCTCATCCTCACCCTCCCCTTCTAGTTATGGCCACCGAGGCCTTACCTTTCCCGCGGACATGGAAGAAGCAGGAAATGGAAATATACGATCAGCATGGTGTCCTTCAGCACCTTGTCGGATACCAGGGGTTCCTAGTAATCCCCCAACTCCATTCTTCTATCAATACCATGCAGACTATGGCTATACCAGTGATCAGTGCTTCAAGTTACAAAGCGAGATAGAGCGTATCAGAGACAATTATCCGCACCTACAACCGCAGTTGGGGGGATGGGTATGAAGAGGTCGCAGACCTAATGCTATTCGTCCTGGGCCTTATAGCAGAAGACCCTAAGCTCTTCCCCCACCAAGGCCAGTACAACCAAACCCCAAAGGCATCTCTCAAGAAGGATCAACTAGTGAGGGGGGCATTAGTTTCTCTGGGTGACGTCCCCACTAGAGGGGTTTTTAATGTTATCGCAGGATGCCCCACTGATAGAGGCTTCAATAGATCCCAGAAGTCTTACATTCACATGATGGAAAGTTTGGCTATCAGAGAAGGGACCATTCAGAATGCACCTCGAATATACTTTGGACTCGAAGACCTTCAAGGTATTCTCCTGCCTCATACCGATGCCTTGGTAATTAGGGTCTCACTTACAAATTATTAGGTGACTCAAGTCCTGGTGAACTCGAAAAGTTATGTTAACATTCTCTTCCAAGGAGCTTTCGAACAAATGCAGCTCGGGAATGCACGGTTAGAAGATGTAGCAACCCCTTTGTTTGGGTTTGTCGGACACATGGTGCATTATGTAGGGAAAATCTCTCTGCCTCTTACCTTGGGAATAAAGCCAAGCCAGAAAACTAATATGATTCTCTTCTTAGTGGTGGATGCTCGTTCCGCTTATAATGCTATCTTGGGTCGCCCTTTTTTATCAATCTTTCAGGCAGTGACTTCTCCTTACCATCAAAAGGTCAAGTTTCCAGTAGGCCAACTTATTATAGAAGTTCAAGAAGAGAAGAAAGTAGCTCGGAGTTATTATATTCAGATGGTGTGAGATGACAGGAAAAAAGCTCGAGTGGATGATCCTAAAGGGAAGGCCACTGCTACATCGGGAGTATATGTGTTGGACGAAGCCCTACCTAAAAAGGAGAAGATAGAAGAAGGCGAGTCTATAGAGATAACTCCTTGGAAAGTAACTCAGATAGCACAACAACTAGAGGTGAAGGAAGAGCTCGTTGCTTGCTTATAGGGAAATCTTCTCCAAAGACGTACATGAACTGATGGGGATCGATCCTCGAATTGTAGAGCATCATCTAAACATCATCCGAGGGGTGTGGCCAGTTCAACATAAGAGGAGGCACTTTGGGTAAGAGAAAGACAAGGTCATTACAGAATGTAGAAACGTTGGACGTCGCTAGAGGGGGAGGGGGTGAATAGCGATTTGTCGATTTCTTCGCTAGGATTCGTCTAGCTTGCCTACAATCATTAGTATGCAGCGGAAATACAAATACTATACAAATACACATACAAAATACAACACACGAATTTTATGTGGTTCAGAACCCTAGTTCCTACTCCACGGTCAAGCCCTAACGAGCTCTAGTGATGCACACCACCACTAATCCTTCTCCTTCTCGAAAACAATCTGGACATGGAGAAACCTCTTACAATAAGGAGTTTACAAGAAGAAACAACCAAATACAATATAAGAATGAAATACAAAACAAAAACCACTTTACAAGAGCACTTTTGATTATTAGATGATTTGGTTGCTTTGAAGGTTCGGAAAGTAGCAGCATTTCCCCATCAAGAACTCCAAGAACGACCGCCAAAACACCCATAAGCTTCCCTCTTATAAGCTCCATCAATGCTTCATGATTCCGAATGTTGCAATGCAATGGTTTCTTCGCCAGTCGAGTCTGCCTTGCTTCTAATCGGCTATTTTCAAACCTATCCTGAATCCAGTCGAGGTGCTAGTCAAGTGATCCAGTCGAGGTGTTGCATCGACTAGCCGCTAGTTGAGGTGTTGGTCGAGTGTGCCTCACTTCAGTGCCTCCATCATAACAACCAGTCGAGGTGCTGGTCAAGTGCCTCTAGTCAAGGTGCCACCTCGACTAGACTCTAGTTGAGGTGCTAGTCGAGTGCTTCCATAGCACTATCTCGACTTCCCAAGTCCCACCTCTAAGCACACCTTACCAGTTGAGGTGTCGCCTCGACTACTAACCCAGTCGAGGCGCTAGTGGAGGTCACCTTTCTTCTATTTGCCTACAAACGAAGCCCAGTCGACTAAATCGAACCAGCAGTCGACTGTTAACCTCAACACTGAGGTTTAATACCCCAAGTATGATCCTTTCATACTTGATACTCACCCTAGGCCTATACCTAATCCTTTAACCCACTTCCATCAGTCTCATGCCTCTCGGATCCTTGAGTCCGTGACTCTTCATCCTTGCGCTAGCCTTCAAGTGCTTCCATCAACTATCATTATGCTCTAGGGTCTACCTTTGCCAAGAGGCCACACCTATGGGACTACACTGCTAAGACTCCCAGTCCAGGAATTCATTTTTCAAGACTCCTCATTCAAGAGTTCATTGGCCAAGACTCCTCGTCCAAGACTTCACTCGCCAAGCATAGTCTCCCAGACCTGCCAGGACTTTCCTCGCCAACTCCTCGTTGGTCTTTCCAACACCAGGTGTCTGGTCTCCCTTGATCGACTTGGATTTTCCCTTACCAAGTCACTATACATGAACTTCTCCACACCAAGTGTCCGATCAACCTTGACCGACTTGGATTTCTTCAATAGTCTACCTTATATGACCTTGGATGTCTCATACCATCCACTAGTCATATGGTCAAACCGTATTGTAAATCATTGTCGAACATCAAAACCCTACTCAAGTCTGGTCAATCATGACCTGGATTGATTACACCAACAATCTCTCCCTTTTTGATGTTTGACAATACCGTTAAGTTAGGTTATCCCATAAACCCAACTTGACTCTTCTTATGCTAAAGCATAACGAAGTGTTCCCAATTCAGAATTTCAAGTTTTTGAAATTTTTGGGGTTTAGTGTATATTAGTATTGATCCTAACTCAAGATTCTAACTCAACCCCTTCCATTTCTCCCCCTTTTTGACATTCATCAAAAAGTCTACCAAGGTTTACCATATCTCATTTTCCAATGAGATTCTTCCTTCTTCCCCTTGGTAAAAAATTATCTTGAATGCCTTCATTCTCCTTAGTGATCTATCACTAAATGAAAAGCAATCTTCTATTTTTTTTCTCCCTTTTAATAAACCATCATCCATCATACCTAAATGGGATAATTTCCCACTAAAAGCTTGCTCCCCCTTGACCATTGCAGCAACAATGTCGTTGGAGAGTTTCTAAGCCAATAGGAAACTTAAAACATCGAAAATAAGTTCAATTTTCAACTTTCACAATCCTTAAAATTTGATTTTTACTCTAATTAGCTCTCCAATTCATTTCCAATGAAAATCTCACCCTTTCAATGCTTGTTTAAGCATATTAGAGGTTTATGAGTAGTTATCTAGCCTAGAGTTATGGTCAGATGGCTTAAACAAACATTGTTAAGCCAAAAACAGTGCTAATAGTCGATTGAGAATGCTCCAGTCGAGTGGTAGAAACTCCAGTCCAGGCATTGCCTCGACTGGTTTTTGAAATTTCTGAAAATGAATTTTCAGACGAACTTCAGAACTTCATAAATAATTCTAGAAAATTCAAAAAATCTTAAAATTTCAACCACACATTACTTATGTCAAACACTATAGGGAAAAAATAATTTTTTTTTTATGAAAATAACTTTTATATTCAAAAAATGATACAAAGTTCAAAAGCATTGAAACCTTCAATGTTTTTAGCCAACTTTGTTTCAATCTTCTCAATGGTGATTGTTATCAAAAGATAGACTTCACCAAGGTTTTTCAACATAATTTTAAAATTTTTTCAAAACCTTAATTTCAATCATGGTCTATGGACTAAGTATACATGACTTGTATACTAGCTTTGCTCATGATTTATAACTATGATTGAGATGAGTTTGAGTTCATTTAGATGCAACATCTATGCACATTGAACTTAACTCATTTTTCTAACATCTCACATGTATCTAGGGTGTATCAATACACACACATGTCAATCTAATGTTCTTGTGAGATGTGGGTCTAGATTCTTAGGGTTTCATGCATTTTTCTAGGCAACACTATTTGATTCCATTATAATGGGACTTCAAATCATGCCATTGTCCTTAATTCAATTTAATTATCCTAAATGCATGAATGATGATCATGACATAAATGATAGCATCATTAAAGCATAGTCAATAATCATGATGTGATGGCATAAATAATAATCTAAGTGTAAGCATGACATAAATTAACTTAAGTATTATCATGACATTTAATATGGTCAAATAAAATATGATGTCATGACATGACATATGACAAATAAAATATGACATATAAATAATACAAAGGTATGAATATACCTAAGTTTTAAACCTAATTATCATTTTCTAGATTTAACCCCATTTTACCATAATAAACCAAATCCCAAAGTGTGCCAAAAAAAAAATGACACACTATTGACCCTTAACCTAATTGTGTCAATTTTGATCAATTTTTCAACTTCCATAAAATTCATTGGTACATCCTAAACTATTTTAGGACATAATTCAACCTCATTTCCAAGGAATCCCAAAACCTTGAAAATGTCCTAAAGTGTCATCTTTACCATGGTTAGGTTAACTACCTATCCATTCAAGGTTGGCACACCCTAAACCCATCTAGCGCGAGGGTATCACATTCCTAGGAACCCAATACATATTGGAGCTCCTTGGGTTTACTAGGTACTCACTAGGGATAACTTCCCTTGGTACCTTCCTAATACCCTCCTAGGCTTGGAAACCTTGGTCACTTTGGTCTTGTCAAAGTTAACCCTAGGGATTGCTTCCCTTGTAACCATGTTAGTGACTTTCCTAGGTTTTTTTGAAACCTTAGCCACTAGACACTTGTCAAGATTAGCCTTAGGGATGACTTCCCTAGTATCCTTGACATTCCTAGACCTAGAACTTATTCCATAACTATATGAAACACTATGGTAGGTAGGCTTATCTACCTTGGACCTAGGCTTGTGACCCAAGCCTTGCTTGTCCTTAGATGCACCTTGCCTCCTAGAACCTAAGTTTTGTTCATTAGACCTATTAATCATATTTGTCATCTTTTGAAGGGTCTTTTCCAAATTTTCAAGCCTTGACCTCAAAGCTTGATTTTCACTATCTAGTATCTCAAGTTTTGATTTTTCATTGACTCTTGAGATATTCTTTTTCATAGGCATATATCTAATCCATTTTGGGTTTATGCCTAGGTTATTCTCTATCTTTCTATCCTTAGGTGATGTTGATCTACAATTGTCCTTAGGTAAATTGACATGTTTAGCACATAAGAAATAAAATCTATTTCTAGCATGCTTTTTGTCATGATGGATAGCAATAAAATTATGAGCATGCTTCCTAACATTATGTAAAGCAAGAGCATTATTTAAAATTACCTTAGGGTTTGCCTTAGCTCCCCCTACATTTGAACTCTCTCTTTTTCCCTTCTGAGGGTGACTCCCCCTAGGACATTGACTCCAGCCGGCAATGTTTCCTTTTGTTGCACTTAAAGTATGCTGTTGGGAATTGGACATCGCTAGAGGGGGGGTGAATAGCGTGTTGTACGTCGATGAAATTTGTTCGTGCTTGTATCTCTATAATTGTCGTTAGCACATCGGAATATATAAATACAACTGTAGAAATAAATACAAACACAACACGCAAATACACACAAATATAACATGGTTTGGAACCTCAAGGTTCCTACTCCATGGGTTGAGCTCAACGAGCTCTAGTGATGCACTCATCACTAATAAAACTCCTTCTCGACAACACGTCGGAGGCGGAGAAATCTCGTACAAGTGTTTACAACAATAAATTAAATACAACAAATAAATACAAATGAAATACACAAAAATATATAAAGAAAATATTACATCAATGATCGCCCAATTCCGCAATGACTGTCAAAGTTATTTTCAGAGTCAAACACCGTCGACTGATTAGTTCAATCGCCATAATCCCAATGATTTCGCCAAGTGTCAAAACACATGACCAATCGACTAATCCATAACCCTAGTCGACTGACAAACCTCAAACATGAGGTTTAACCCCCTTAGCCTAGACCTAAGCCTTCTAGCCATCTTCGTTAGCCCCATGCCTATCGAATCCCTCCAAGTCATCCATGTTAAGGCAATCAACCCGCGTGATATGGTTTTGATGTGTGTGGAAAAGGGTTTAAATTAGGTTGTTATTGTTTTGATGTGTGCGTTGGAGTCTTGCAGGACTTAATAATTTGCACATGGAGTTTTGGTAAGTTTCACCAACTCACAACCTTGTGCTTGAGTCGGCGAAGGAGCATTGCGAAGCTGTGCGCTTGATGCATCCGAGGGACCACCGGATGAGATGACTTGAAGCGAATCCAAGGAAGCAGACTTTGAGGGCAAGAGACGTAAAGGAGCATTGCAAAGTTGTGCGCTTGACGTGGCCGAGGGACGTGGCCACGAATGAAGAGAGATTCAGCGAGGGACTTCGAGTGAGATGAGAGAATGAGTGAAATGTAAGTAGCTCATTAGGTGAACTTGGCCAAAATGGCTAAGTGTCAGAGGCTTAACCGAGAGGGTTGAGGTTTACCCGACCACCGAACGCTCAAACGGATGTGAAGTTTGAGGATTACCCGACATCAGTCGACTGTTGTGAATAGGCAGTCGAATGGGTTCGACTGGTATTCGATTGGTGGGTTTCTGGCCCATCAGTCAATTGCCAGACCATCAATCGACTGCCAAGGACGGCAATTGACTGATGTAGGCAGTCACGGGCACATAACCTCCCGTAGCCGACTGATCAGTCGGCTATGGAGGCATTAGTCGACTGCTAAGGTTCCCGTTGGACTACAACGGTCAGGATTTTACGTGTTCAGAGGTCATTGTAACGGCGACAGTCGATTGCCAAAGGCAGCAGTCGACTGATGGCGGCCAACAGGAAGAAATCAACCCTCTCTATAAAAAGAGAAGGTGTGGGCTTTTGGATGGCTAATTCTTATGCTTTAACTGATCATCCAAGTGCCCTACAAGCTTCCAACTCTTTCTCTTGTTCTTATTTCAAATCTATTGTAAGAAAGAGTGTTTGTGTTGTAAGAAGGTTTACCTCCACCTTGCCTTGGCTAAAGGGAGAGACCATATTGGATTGGTTTCGGAGTGATTCACCGGAGATGAATCGGACCGTGGATTAGCGGCGAGGCTGTGAACCATGTTATATCGGTTTGTAGTATTGTCTTTACTTTTCCTCTTGAGCTAATTATACTTGTAGGCAATAAATGAACAAATTCCACTATACAACGATTGAGGGCTATTCACCCCCCTCTAGCCAGCCACCAATGCTCCAACAAGTGGTATCAGAGCCAAGGTAGCTTGTCGAGGACTAACCGCCACAACAAGCACTACATCAAGGATGGCCGACTCCAATATTCATCCGCCGTAGTTTGAAGGGGAATTTGCGTGGTGGAAGAAATGCATGGAGGTATTTTTCGAAACCGACTTCGAAATTTTATTAATAATGGAAAATGGTTTCGAGATACCTAGGGATGAAGAAGGGAAGCCAATCGAGAAGTCTATATGGACTAAAAAGCAAAGGGAAGAGTACTTGGTGAACTCAAAGGCAAAGCACCACCTCTACAACGTACTCTCCCAACAAGAAGTGAATTGGATAGGGGAATGTGCAAGCGCCAAGGAAATGTAGGAGAGGTTGGTGGAACTCCATGAAGGCACTTTCGAGGCCAAGCTTGCAAGAAGAGATCTCCTTCGCTCCCAATTAAACAACATCAAACTCGAAAAGGGAGAGAAGGTAAATTCTTTACATTCTAGGTTTAAAGAAATTTTAACCAGTTTGACAAGTGTAGGAGAAAAACTTTCGAACCGGGATATGGTAATGAAGGCTATAGATGCCTTTCCCCGGTTCTCGAAGTGGAGCTCAATGGTAGACTTCTTCTACATCTCAAAGAACCTAGAAGTTTGCATCTTAGAGGAGTTCTTCTCAACCATGGAGCTACATGAAACAAGGCTTGAAGGAATGAGTGAAGAACCAAGTATCAAGCCATCAAGGGGAGTGACACTAGTAGCCAACAAGGGGAAGAAGAAGAAGATGGAGACTCCCTCCTCCTCCAATGAAGCATCCTCCTCATCCTCCATGAATAGCAATGAAGATGCTTATATGGTAAGGAAGGTAAGGCATGTTTTAAGAAATTTAAAATTTAACAAATCTTATGATAGGAGAAGGCACAAGAGGAAGATAATTTGTTATAATTGCCAACAAGAGGGACATATAAGAGATGATTGTCCCCTCTTGAACAAGAGAAAAGAAGAAAGGAGGAGAAAAGAAGAAAAGAAAAAGGGGAGCAAGAAGAAGGAAGAAGAGAAGAAAGCCAAGGAGAAAGGGAAGGCAAAAGCACTCAAAGCAAGGACATGGGATGATCCTTCATCATCATCATCGGAGGAAGAAAATGCTTTTGTCACAAACCTTTCCCTAATGGCAATAGATGAATTGGACACCTCCTCTTCTAAGCAAGAAAAATCAAGCACAAGTGAAGAGAGCTCGAGTGAAGGGGGAGCTTCTTCTTCATCCTCATCATCGGAAGAGGATTTGGTAAGTGAGGTAACAAATCTACCTCCCAAGAAAATCATGTCTATGATTTCAAGTTTGACTAAGGAATTATTTAGGGCTAAGAAAAAGAACAAATGCATGCTTGATCAAATTAAGGCCTTAGAAGAAAAGCTAGAAAAATCATGTTTAAATATTAATGATAATGTTTCTTCTAGTTTTGATAATGCATGCTCACATGATAATTATATGCTCTTTGATGTGAATGATTCATGCATTGAGGAAAATAGGGCTTTAAGGGAAAAGGTAGACCATTTGACTAAGGCCCTAGAAAAATTCACCATAGGCTCAAATACTTTGAACATGATCATAGGGAGCCAAAGGGCTAGCTTCAATAGGAAAGACCTAGGATATAAGGGAAACAAAAATGAAAAGGCCTATCATTGTTTAATTGCTAGCGGTCAAGCCAAGAACAAGATAATGGCTAGAAAATGGATCCCTAAAGAATATTTAGTGAACCCTATAGGAAAGAACTTGTATTGGGTTCCTAAATCCATCCTTAAAGGTTAGGAAAACTCTAGGATAGTCAACCATAAGGATTTTACTTATATCATATTATTTGGTTGACTTAGGATGATCGAAACTTAATTTTTGAAATAGTGTTGGGTGATGATAATGCACCCATAAATAGCTTAAATCATGCTTTGGGTGATACTTGACTTATTATCATTATTTTATACCTAATGCATGATTACAAATTGATTGATACATTTGTTTCATGATTATAATGTGAAATCAATGCATATATGCCTTTATGATCATGTGGTATGTTAGTGTGATACTTAGCCTTGTGTAGAATTGCATGAATTTGAAGGTTAAGTATATGAATACCTTTAGGAACATCTCACACCCACCATAAGGATAACCTTGATTGAAAACTTAGCATGGGTGAGATGTTAGGATGATACTAATGGTCCACTAATGCCTATGACATTTAGATGGTCATTTAAAGTATCAAAATAGTAATAATAGACCAATCATGGAGAAGGCTTATGTTTAATTCATAGAAATATTTCCCAAAGATCATGGTTGAATATTTCATATATTTTCAAAACCATTCCTTACTTTAAAATCTGTGTTTTCATGTTTTGAAACAATCTAAAGCAAAACTAGGTGTTAAAATTGATACAAACTTGATCAAATACTAGTTGTTTTTGAAATTTTTAAATTTTTGGAAAATCATTGAAAATATAAGTAATTTTCATGAAAACTCATTTTTCACTGATAAAGGATTTTAAAAGAAATGTGTTTTCAAAATTTCATAATTTTTCGAATTTTCTGGAATTTTTGGTGCATTTCTGAATTTCGATCCGAAAATCAAAATTCCAATCTGTGCTACCGATCGTGATGTCGATTGGTCGATTGGCAATCCGTATTCACAACCTGATTTCAGTATTTTTTAGGCTGTTTTGATGGATTTTCGACCCTTAGACTTTGATGCCTTAGTGTATAACATTTAGATAATGTTTTTAATGGTGTCAAAGGGGGAGAAATAGGGAAGTTTAAGTTAATCATGCTAAAGGAAAAATTTAGCATGTCTTAAGGGGGAGTTGCATGTTTAAGGGGGAGTTGTTATACTCATGTTATTATTTACATGCTTTCCTTGCTTATGTTTATTGTTATTTGTTTTACCTAACTTAAATGGATTGCCACACATCAAAAAGGGGGAGATTGCTAGGGCAATCAACCCATGTGATATGGTTTTGATGTGTGTGGCAAAGGGTTTAAGTTAGGTTGTTATTATTTTAATATATGCATTGGAGTCTTGCAGGACTTAGTAATTCGAACATGGAGTTTTGGCAAGTTTCACCAACTCACAACCTCATGCTTGAGTCGGCGAAGGAGCATTGCGAAGTCGTGCGCTTGATGCATCCGAGGGACTGCCGGACAAGATGACTTGAAGTGAAGCCAAGGAAGTAGACTTCAAGGGCAAGAGATGTGAAGGAGCATTGCAAAGTCGTGTGCTTGATGTTGCTGAGGGACATGGCCACGAACGAAGAGAGCTTTGGCGAGGGACTTCGAGTGAGATGAGAGAATGAGTGAAATGTAAGTAGCTCATTAGGTGAACTTGGCCGAAATGGCTAAATGTCAGAGGCTCGACCGAGAGGGTTGAGGTTTACTCGACTGCCGAATGCTCAAACGGATGTGAAGTTTGAGGATTACCCGACATCAGTCGACTGCTGTGAATAGGCAGTCGAATGGGTTCAACTAGTGTTCGATTGGTGGGTTTCTGGCCCATCAGTCGACTGCCATGGAATGACAGTTGACTGCCAGACCATCAGTCGACTGCCAAGGATGGTAGTCGACTGATGTAGGCAGTCACGAGCATAGAACCTTCTGTAGCCGACTGATCAGTCGACTACGGAGGCATCAGTCGACTGATGGATACATCAATCAACTGCCAAGGTTCCCGTTGGACTACAACGGTCGGGATCTGACGTGTTCAGAGGCCGTTGTAACGATGACAGTCGACTGCCAAAGGTAGCAGTCGACTGATGGTGACCAACGGGAAGAAATCAGCCCTCTCTATAAAAAGAGACGGTGTGGGCTTTTGGATGGCTAATGCTTATGCTCTAACTGATCATCCAAGTGCCCTACAAGCTTCCAACTCTTTCCCTTGTTCTTATTTCAAATCTATTGTAAGAAAGAGTGTTTGTGTTGTAAGAAGGTTTACCTGCACCTTGCCTTGGCTAACGAGAGAGACCATATTGGATTGGTTTCGGAGTGATTCACTGTAGACGAATCAGACCGTGGATTAGCGGCGAGGCCGTGAACCACGTTATATCGGTTTGTTAGCATTGCCTTTGTATTGTCTTTACTTTTCCGCTTGCGCTAATTATACTTGTAGGCAACAACGAATGAATTCCACCATACAACGATTGAGGGCTATTCACCCCCCTCTAGCCGACCACTAATGCTCC
Source organism: Wurfbainia villosa (assembly GCA_025175895.1). Classification (NCBI taxonomy): domain Eukaryota; kingdom Viridiplantae; phylum Streptophyta; class Magnoliopsida; order Zingiberales; family Zingiberaceae; genus Wurfbainia; species Wurfbainia villosa. The sequence goes on from CM046006.1 coordinate 44,274,063, forward strand.
AACAATCCATGACTTTTTCATCCATACGCTAGCCTTCAGGTGCTTCCATCGGCTATTGTCATACTAAGCTTGTCTATATCGCCAAGGCACATTTGGGCTTACACTGCCAAGACATATGCTTGAATTTTATGCCACCAAACCATTGGACTTATGTTGCCAAGACTCCACCCTTGGACTTCCTTTGTCAACCCATGTTGGACTTTCCATTTGCCAAGACTCAAGCATGGACTTTCCCTTGCCAAGACCCATGCTTGGACTTTCCATGCCAACCCATGTTGTATTTTCCATTTGCCAAGACTCAAGCTTAGACTTTCCCATAACAATCCCATTGTCATACATTTTGTCGAACATCAATGTCAAATATCAAAACACTACTCGAGTCAAACTCGAGTCCGGTCAATCATGACTTGGATCGATTGCACCAACACATACTATATGCTCCTTGCTCTTTCGAATTAGGGCTCCATCTTCCTTTGACTTTTCTTTAGCTCTTAGTGCCGGTTGAGCCTTCTTGACTCTTTTTGGTCATTTACTCTTATAATTCCCTACTTCCCTACACTCAAAGCATGTTATATGATTTTTATTTTTAACAATTGTATTTGAGTTACCTTCTTGAATTGTAGGTGAATTTTGGACTTCTTCTTTATTTCTCTCGGAGGTAGAAGGCTCCTCCTCTTGTTCTTGTTCCGAGGTTGAAGATCTAACCTCCCCCTCAATCCTTGACGCAGAGACTTCTACAATTTCTTCAATCTCGGAAGTTGAACACTTCTCAACCTCTGAATCATCAAGAGCTTAGGATGATGAACATTCTTCTCCTTTGGATTTGTCATTATCTTGGATCATTGAAGATTCATCATGGAGCTTAGCAAGCTTGCTCCATAATTCCTTAGCATCCCTAAACTTCCCTAATTTGCACAAAATGTTATTAGGTATTAAACTAACTAAAATCTTCATTACCTTATCATTATCTTCGAATCTTTGGACTTCGCCCTCAGTCCATTTACTCTAGTTGAGAGTTCTCCTCTTCTTGTCCATTGGAGTCTTGAAACCTTCCGTTAGGGCGAACCAATCCTCAATGTTCATTTGGAAGAAAACTCAGTCATTGTCTTCCACTGAGCAAATCCTCTGAATCCATAGGGTGGTGGAAATAGAATATCACACCCAAATCCATCTTCAAACTCCATCACCTCTAGCTTTAGCTCCTATGGTTGTTAGTCCGATTGAAGAGCAACCTTTCTCTGATACCACTTGTAGGAGCGTTGGACATCGCTAGAGGGGAGGGGGTGAATAACAATTTGTAGATTTCTTTGCTTGGATTCATCTAACTTGTTTAAAATCGTTAGTATGCAATATAAATACAAATACTAATACAAATACAAGCACAAAATATAACACACAAATTTTACGCGGTTCAGAACCCTAATTCCTACTCCATGGTCGAGCCCTAATGAACTCTAGTGATGCACACCACCACTAATCCTTCTCCTTCTCGGAAACAATTCAGAGGTGGAGAAACCTCTTGTTAGGGCAATCAACCCATGTGATGTGGTTTTGATGTGTGTGGCAAAAGATTTAAGTTAGGTTGTTATGGATTTGATATGTGCGTTGAAGTCATGCAGGACTTAGTAATTTGCACATGGATGGCTTGACGATAGCATTGGCAAGATTCACCATCTCATGACTCGGTCCTTGAGTCGGTGAAAGATGCATTTGATGTGAGCAAAACATATATGGTTTTAGAAGTAGTTTTCGCTCACATCTCATTACATTTTGTGTTAGTTTCATGCATATATTACTCTATTTTTGCACGCATTTCTTATTTTCTAGTTCGGAGGTTTGCTCATTGTACTTTTGTGTGTAGGTTAGCTTTTCGAGTGAAAAAGATGCATTTTCGGAGCAAAAGGACATTTCACAGTTAAACACAGAGTGGAAGACGACCAGGGCATGTGGATTCACACGACCATGTCCAATGGGCGAGATCACCACCCCAAGGCCGCACACGGCCTGACTGTGTGGAAACACACGATCGTGTGGTGACCTGACAGATTTGCATGACTAGGGCTTTTTTCGGATTTTGCAGTAGTCTGAGGTGACGTCTATATAAGGATGACTGCACCCAAACCCTAGGGGGGAGGCACGACGGCTAGGACGACACGCCGAAGCCCTAAAAAGCTTCGATAACTCACAACGGGGAGGAGGAACGCCGCCGGAACTCCACACCTTGCAATTCAACGTCGGAGAGAAGATCACAAAAGCATTGTATATCTTTATTTCTGTATTTTATTCCTTATGTATTCAAACTTAGACATGCTTTGTGATTCTTCCTTCGTATACATGGAGTAGTACTTTCGATTCTAGGATTAGGGAGTAGCTTGTGTACATAAACAATGTTGGTTCATGTTAAATTCTGCCATGAGTTTGATTTGACAATTGATAGTTTCTCTTTACTATATCTATGCGTGTTTGGCTTTCTTTCCGCTGTGCTTAGGCAATACGAGGGGTGAAACCCTCGCAATCTAAAATTTAGGAGATTTGATGTAACGAACCTAGGGGTAAACCTGATCTCCTATAACTGCGGGGAGAAGGGTGCGGTGGAATCAGAAACGGTCCACCGTAGGGATTGATTTGGCATCTTCGTACTGTCTATCCCGTTCTTTTAGGCGGAGATAGCTCCCGGTAGATGCGGCGGCTCTGCAAGAGAGTGTATGATGTCCCTTCCACAAAACCATAGGTAAACGTCTAGACAACGCCAATTGATAACATTGTTCTGTGATACACAAGCGAAACCGAAGTCCTGGAATCACCTTTGAAGATCTCGGCACACTCCTTTCCTCCTCCATCTGACACCGTACAGAGTAGAGTTCACCGACAACCCTCACCAACCAAAACCTTTTAGAGATCACGTCCGAACAATTACAACCACTGAGTATATTGGTATTCAAATCCCAGTCCCTGTGGGATCGATAATCTTTATTACTTGACGACATCCGTGCACTTGCGGGTATTGAGCGCAAGTGCGCGCTTTGAGTCATTGACGGTATCCGTCATGAGATTTGAGGTCGCGTCCATGCACATCAAGTTTTTGGCATCGTTGTCGGGGACTGATCAATTCGATATCAAATCGAACAGTGGTAAATTGGATCGGACTTAGGATTAGATTATTTGCTTGCTTTATTTTCTTTCTAGTTTATCTTATTTGCTTTAGTTCTATATTTTCCATATTTAGATTTAGTTTTTATTTTTAGCAGTAGTTTCCTATTTACTTATTGGATCTTAGATTTTTATTTGCTAGATTGATTTATTTTCTACTTTTAGAATTAGATTAGCACTCTTAACTTTGTGGTTTGGTTCATCGTATGCTTAGACGATTAGGGTCAGAAGGTCTAATTCTGCTCGACTTAGAAATTGAGCGAACCTTTCACCGTCAGAGAGCAGAACAGCGAAAGATGGAAGATCAAGCTGCATCCGAGGTGAACATAGGTAGTCGACCTCTGTGGGACTATGCAACTCCTAGTGCTAGAGGATTCAGGTCAAGTATAGCTGGACCATCTATTTCGGCAAATAACTTTGAGCTGAAGCTGACACTCATACATATGGTCCAGCAGAGCCAATTCGGGGGAGCTGCGACCAAAGACCCAAACCGGCACCTTGAGGAATTCCTTGAAATATGCTCGACGATGAAAATGAACAGAGTCCCTTCTGACGCGATCCGCCTGAGCCTGTTCCTGTTTTCACTACGGGATAAGGCTAAGGCATGACTTCACTCCCTACCCTCTGGTAGCATCACTACATGGGAGCAATGTGAGCAGTAGTTTCTGAATAAATACTTCCCACCAAGTAAGACTGCTCACATGCGCCATCTTATCATGAGCTTTTGCCAGAAGGAGGGGGAGTCCTTATTCGAGGCTTGGGATCACTACAAGGGGCTACTCTACCTATGCCCCCACCACGGACTAGAGAGGTGGCTGGTGATCCACATTTTCTATAATGGGATTGCTTATGCCACGAATATGTCCCTGGATTCTGCCGCAGGAGGAGCACTGATGAATAAGACCATAGAGGAAGCGAAAGAGCTGATAGAAGAGGTGGCCCAGAACCACCATCAATGGGCTTCCAAACGTGGTCAACCCACGCTTGCAGTAGGATGATACACTATCAATTCCATGAACCACCTTTCAGCAAGGATGGACGCGCTCAGCAGATGATTTGAATCTTTGAATCCTTCATCTGCATGCGTGACCATTGATTTTGGAGAGGGAGCGGCAACGTATCGAGAGGACCACTATGGAGGGCAAGGGACCTCAGACGAGAAGATTGAGCACTGTGACGCTATTTGGGACTATGACCAAAGGCCCCATAACCCATACTCCAATACCTACAATCTCGGATGGAGAAATCACCCGAATTTCTCCTATAAGAATAACTCGGAAAACTCCCAACCATCAGGGGGCATGGGAAGTAGCAGGGCAATGGGTAGCGACCATAGAAGTCTAGACTGGAACTGATGATGGAGGACTTTATCGCTGCCCAAACTAAGGCCAATGAGGAATTTCGTTGCCAACATCAGAAGTCTGAAGAATCACTTAGAGACTTGAAGGCCACCGTTGATGGTCTTGCTGTTGGAATGTATACTGAAAGCCTAGCTCTTTTTGTATGAACATTTTATTTTGAAATAAGAATCACATGATCATTGTTTGCATTTTATATATTCATTATATATGTGTACATATTGTCTAATATTTTACATTGTAGATAACATGGTGCTTGGTGTGGCACAGAAGATCATGTTATCAGTTCCTTGTAAAATATAAGTAAAGGCTCACAACCAAGATGGTTTTGGACAAACCATTGGCATGTTTGTAGTGTAGCTTGGTATTGTTTTATCTTGAACATAGAGTTACACTAGTACACTTAGGTGTATTGAGTAGGACCGACATAGAGGTGATTAAATTTAGTACTGACTACATAATTGAATCAGACCTCGGATATTATGTTGTACATGCTCTTAATCCCGATATAATAACGGGCACATGTACTTAGTGTTTATTTCTTTGATTTACCAGTGGGTGAGATTTAGATGGATTAAATCAATATGCCCGGTAAGTTGGGAAATAATATTATTTATATGGTGTGCCGTTGATTATAGGAGGAAACCGTGTCCTATATATTAGGTTGATGATGTCCCCTTGAGGAGCTCATAAGGTTCATCATGTAAACTCAACTGGTTGACTTAGTCAACATGATGATAAGGTTGAGTGGTACTACTCGAGGAATTAGATGTTAATTAATTGATGGTCAGTAAATCAATTAATTGACGGACATTCGATATCTTAAACACGGGGAGATTAATGTACAAATAATATATGGAGCCCATATTGATTTATGGGGTTGGTGAGGTAGTTCAATGATGATCCTCTAGTGGAATGGAACATCATTGATGGATCAAGTTTGTGTGGTTCCGATCCATCGGGTGGCCAAGACCCAACTCCTCCTTATGGTCCCTATCGTAGCCTAATATAATCCTTATGAAGTCTAGATCCAAGAATGTAAAACAAAACCTAGAACCAACAGTTGGGATTAAATCCCTAGATCCGATGGTTGGATGAAACCATAGAACCAACGGTTGGGATTAAATCCCTGATCCGATGGTTAGGATGAAATCCTAGAATCGACGGTTGGGATTAAATCCCTAGATCCGACGGTTGGGATAAAACCCTAGATCTGACGGTTGGGATGAAACCTTAGATCCGAAGGTTGGGATGAAATCCTAGATCCGATGGTTGGGATTAAACCCTAGATCCGACGGTTGGGATAAAACCCTAGATCCGACGGTGGAGATTAAATCCCTAGATCCAACGGTGGAGATTAAAGGAGGCTTAAGCCCTATTCTATAAATAGATGCTTAAGGTTGGGCGGCAAAAAAGATCAAGAAATTGGAGTTAGGGTTTGGCTCATCCTCAAGTGGGCGGCTAGGGTTCATTGGGCAGCTAGGGTTTGGAGCAAAGTGGGCGGCAACCTCTTCCATCTTGTTGATTGCCGGCGCCCACTTCCATTGATAATTCCTTGGCCGGCGCCCATCCTAGAGGCCTCTCCCTTCTTCCTTGGCCGGCGGTTCTCCTCCCATTGGTGGCCGGTTCTCTTCCTCCTCCCTATTCTCCAAAGTGGTCGGCGGCAACTCTTCTTGAAGTTGGCCGGCGCATCATCCATTGCTCCTTGGCCGGCGGTTGCACCAAATTCCCTAATTTGGTGGCCGGTTCAAGATAGGAAAGGTATTTGTGAATTCTTCTCTTTGTTCGCAGCGGACAAGGTAGAGAAGAAAGCGATCTAGAAGGCTTCTACTCGTGGAGGATCTTCGTTCACACGTCGTCCACGAGAAGGATAGGACATACGGTAGAAGATCGTGAGGTATAAAGTTATTTTAACTTTATGTACAGATCTGAGCATGTTCTTATTTGTTTTGATTATGCATGTGTGTGTATGAATATATATTGTATAATCATGGACCCCGAAGACAAACACAAAAACCGGCGATCCATCCGTCGTCTCTTCCGCGGCTAACCAACTAGAAGAGTTGTGTTGCTTGAACAACTAGTTTGTTCAAGCGACCACTCAAGTTGTTAGCACGACGACGAATAGGTTGTGCTAAGGAAGCTCATCCCATCCGGATTAATTCTTTCATTAGTGAAAATTTTAATCCGGGGACATGGGAGCCAATGAGCCTCCGATGCGGCCACCTCACAATTGGTATCAGAGCCATCGGTTTCCGGTTTTGTGTGTTTAGGATTCGGTTAATTTTTTATGCATTTTTCATATATTATATGTGCCGGATAATAGTAGGATATGCGTAGTTTAACTCTTTGGTTGCAGGCATAAGATCCGACTATTATGGCCATGTGTGTGTATGTGAATGGATGTGTGTAAAAATTTATTATTTGAATCCTCGGGGTTGACGAGGCTAGATTAGTATTTAATTTTTGTAATTAAATACGGCATTGTTTAGCCGATCATTTTAGTTTACTTTCGATCTAGACTATTTGTACACTCCTTCGTGGAGTATAGGATCGATGGATGTAAATAAAATGATTTATCTCGGCTTGGAACTCTTTGGTGACTTGCGCACGGGAAAAGATGGAGCGGACGAGGTGGCGACACGACGGGATGCATATTGGAGGACAATGCCATAATAGTTGGAAAAATTCTGTTTTTTCCATATTTATTGCTTATTTGTTTTATATGCATGTTGTGTATGATTTAAAATTCCTCATTTGCAATTTACTAAGTGGGAGAGGGACATTTTAATTAATTCCCGCGGCCTCCATTACAATTTGACGTGTGATGCAACAAACTTGTGTGTCGGCTCTGAGAGCCTTCCTCTCTGAGGACGGGTTTGTTTGCGGATCACTAGGTCAAATAATGGTTATAGGAAATTATCTAGGAGCATGTGTACTTCCACAGAGGTAAGGCACATAATCCAAAATAATTCCCTTAGTATCGTGTAATGGTGCACACTTAGATACAAATAAAAGTATCCTCCCCATAGGAGTCACTGCTTTTATTTGTAGGGCCAAAGAGGAACCAACTATTAATTTTATTTGTCAGAAAGTAAGGTTGACAAGATAATAAAATTAATGGGTAAAACCTCCTCTTACAAATGAAGAATTCGTATACGTCCACACAGAGTGGCATGCGACATTCTCGGTGATTTGAGGTGTTGGTTGATTTCGGGATTTTATTGTTTTGAGGAATCAATAATTTTTGAAATCTAATATTTTGATCATTGTGATTTTTAGGATTTTCAAATGGCTTTCAACCCACTTGCTGTGATTTTAAAAGAAAACAAACTTACTGGTCCAAACTACATTGATTGGAAAAGAAACCTGGATATTGTCCTAACTGCGGAGGAGTACAAATTTGTACTCTTCGAGGTCTGTCCTCCTAAGCCCTCCGATGACTCTGATGAAAAGGAGAAAGAACATTATAAGAAATGGGTTAAGGCAGATGAGATGGCGCGGTGTTACATTTTGGCATCTATGTCAAATGTGTCAACATCAAGATCGTGCCATAGCCATCGCTATGACATGATGTTCAATCTCAAGGGCGCTAGGCAGCAGAGGCTATGAGAAATTTGATGGCGACCTCCATGATCGAGGGAACACCCGTTAGGATCATGTTCTCAAGATGATGGCTCATCTTAATGAGATGGAAGTCCTAGGAGCCGAGATCGATGGGGAAACCCAGTCGATATCATTCTCCGCCTCGCTTAGGAGTTTTGAGCAGCCCGCCTCAACTACAACATGAACAAAAGGTTGTATTCGTTGGCGGAGCTTCCGATGTAACTCCAGGTGGTAGAGGGCTTTTCGTCCAAAGTGCTCAAGCCATGGTCGCTGTAAGTTTTCTTCCTCTAAACCGAAAGGTAAGAAGAAGAAGAAGCAAGGTGGAGCGAAGAAGGTGGCAACAGGACCTCAGGCAGGAGTGAAGAAGCCGAAAGGCAAGTGCTTCACTTGCAAGCAGACTGGACATTGGAAGGCGGACTGTCCTCGCCGAAAGAACAAAGGTATATCTTCTTGTTTAGTTGTTGAAACATATTTAGCGGTGTTATCTACCAGTGCCTGGTGTGTAGATACAGGAGCCACTGATCATGTCTGCAATACTTTGCAGGGGTTCCAGGAAACCCGACGACTAGCTAAGGGAGAGATTACCGTCTTCATGGGCAATGCTTCAAAGGTGGCGACTATTGCAGTGGGAGACGTTTATTTATCTTTTGATAGGAATAAAGTTTTGGTTTTGAGAAATTGTCTTTATGTACCTACTTTTAGAAAGAATTTAATTTCAGTTTCTAAATTGTTTCTGGATGGGTATTCTGTTTCTTTTAATGACAAAGTGGTTATAAAAAGGAATAGGGAGATTATCTGTTCTGGTACATTGGTTGGCAATTTATATACTCTTGAACCAAAAACTCCCACGATGCATATAGAAATCAATAACTCATCTTCTAAGACTAATAAGAGAAAAGAACCTTCGCAAATGAACCAAACATATCTTTGGCATCTAAGGCTTGGTCATATTAACCTTAGCAGGATTCAAAGGTTGATAGCTGATGGACATTTAGGTTCATTAGTGGTGGAGGATCTCCCAACCTGCGAATCTTGCTTGGAAGGTAAAATGACCAAGAGGCCTTTTAAGGCCAAGGGGTATAGAGCCAAAGATGTGTTGGAAATGGTTCATTCTGATTTGTGCGGTCCTATGTCTATCCAGGCAAGAGGTGGCTTTGAATACTTCGTCTCATTTATAGACGATTATTCAAGGTATGAATACATTTACTTGATGCACCGCAAGTCTGAATGCTTTGACAAGTTCAAAGAATTCAAGGCTGATGTGGAGAATCGTCAAGGTAAAAGTATCAAGACATTACGATCTGATCGTGGTGGCGAGTACCTCTTGGGAGAGTTTAGGAGTTACTTATCAGAGGCTGGGATTCAATCCCAATTATCCGCACCTGGCACACCCCAGCAGAATGGTGTGGCGGAGCGAAGGAATAGGACTCTTATGGAGATGGTCAGATCGATGATGAGTTATTCTGAGTTACCTGTTTCGTTCTGGGGGTATGCACTGGATATGGCAATGTACACTCTGAACTTGGTTCCATCTAAATCAGTACCTTCTACCCCTGTAGAATTGTGGACTGGGTGAAAGCCTAGTCTGAGACATATTCGGATATGGGGGAGTCCAGCACATGTGCTGAAGGCTGATGCTGGTAAGTTGGAACCTCGTACAGAAGTGTGCATGTTTGTTGGCTACCCTAAGGGAACGAAAGCTGACTTGTTTTATAATCCTAGAGATCAGAGGGTGATCGTTAGCACGAACGCCAGATTTCTAGAGGAGGATTATGTAATGAACCACAAGCCCAAGAGTAGGATTGTTCTTGAGGAGTTGTGGGAAGTCGATACCCCGCAAGAGGAGACACCACAAGTCACCGCACGCGTGTCATAGAAGAGCACAGGAGGCACCTCGTAGTGGGAGGGTTGTTAGACAACCCGAGAGATTCATGTTTTTGGGAGAGTCTTCGGACTTAGTCCCTGGTGAACATGAACCTGATCCCTGGACATATGACGAGGCAATCCAAGATAGAGATGCGGTATCTTGGCAAAGTGCGATGAATTCAGAGATAGAATCTATGGATTCTAATCAGGTCTGGGAGCTAGTAGAGCCACCCGATGGTGTAAAAATCATTGGATGCAAGTGGATCTACAAGAAAAAGAGAGGAGTAGACGGGAAGGTTGAAACCTTCAAAGCTAGGCTTGTTGCGAAAGGGTATACTCAGAAAGAGGGTATCGATTATGAGGAGACCTTTTCGCCAGTAGCTATGCTTAAGTCTATCCGGATTCTCTTATCTATAGCTGCTCATATGGATTATGAGATTTGACAGATGGATGTCAAGACAGATTTCCTTAACGGAAGTCTTGAGGAAAACATCTATATGCGGCAGCCAGAGGGATTCATTGCTAAAGGCAAAGAGCATCTTGTATGTAAGCTTAATCGGTCCATTTATGGATTGAAGCAAGCTTCTAGATCTTGGAACATCCGCTTTGATGAGGTAATCCAGTCATATGGATTTATTCAAAGTCCGGATGAGCCTTGTGTATACAAGAGATGTGATGGAAACGTAGTGGTGTTTCTTGTACTATACGTAGATGACATTTTGTTAGTTGGCAACAATATCAAAGTGTTATCAGACGTAAGGGTATGGTTGTCCAAACAGTTTGATATGAAGGACTTGGGAGAAGTAGGACACATCCTTGGGATCAAAGTTATAAGGGATCGCAAGAAAAGGATGTTGTGCTTATCTCAAGCTTCATACATTGACACTATCCTTGCTCGTTTTAGCATGCAGAACTCCAAGAAAGGTTTCCTACCTTTCAGGCATGGAGTTCCTTTATCTAAAGAGATGTGTCCCAAAACATCAAAGGAGATAGAGGATATGAAGGCGGTTCCTTATGCTTCGGCAGTAGGAAGCCTTATGTATGCTATGCTATGTACGAGACCGGATATCTGCTTTGCCATGGGCATGGTTAGCAGATATCAGAGTAATCCTGGACAGGGACATTGGACTGCGGTAAAGCATATATTGAAGTACCTGAGAAGGACTAGGGATTATATGCTGGTTTACCGGGCAGATCAATTAGTCCCTGTGGGTTACACGGATTCGGATTTCCAATCAGATAGGGACAAGAGTAAGTCTACCTCGGGGTTTGTGTTTACTTTTGGAGGTGGAGCCATAGTATGGAGGAGTGTCAAGAAGAAATGCGTGGCGGACTCTACCATGGAAGCTGAGTATGTGGCAGCCTCTGAGGCAGCCAAGGAAGCTATATGGCTCAGGAACTTCTTGATGGACTTGGATGTGATTCCTGGTTTGCCCAGAACTATCACAATTTATTGTGATAACAGTGGTGCAGTTGCAAACTCGAAGGAACCACGAGCCCATAAGGCGAGTAAACACATAGAGCGCAAGTACCACCTCATACGAGAGATCGTAAAGCGAGGAGAAGTTGTTGTCGCCAAGATTGCATCAGAAGATAACCTGGCGGATCCATTCACTAAGGCCCTTCCAGCGAAAGCGTTTGATAGGCATGTGGAGGACATGGGGATCAGATGTATGGCAGAGTGATGACGGCATAGTCTTTTAGTATAAGTGGGAGATTGTTGGAATGTATACTGAAAGCCTAGCTCTTTTTGTATGAACATTTTATTTTGAAATAAGAATCACATGATCATTGTTTGTATTTTATATATTCATTATATATGTGTGCATATTGTCTAATATTTTACATTGTAGATAACATGGTGCTTGGTGTGGCACAGAAGATCATGTTATCAGTCCCTTGTAAAATATAAGTAAAGGCTCACAACCAAGATGGTTTTGGACAAACCATTGGCATGGTTGTAGTGTAGCTTGGTATTGTTTTATCTTGAACATAGAGTTACACTAGTACACTTAGGTGTATTGAGTAGGACCGACATAGAGGTGATTCAATTTAGTACTGACTACATAATTGAATCGGACCTCGGATATTATATTGTACATGCTCTTAATCCCGATATAATAACGGGCACATGTACTTAGTGTTTATTTCTTTGATTTACCAGTGGGTGAGATTTAGATGGATTAAATCAATATGCCCGGTAAGTTGGGAAATAATATTATTTACATGGTGTGCCGTTGATTATAGGAGGAAACCGTGTCCTATATATTAGGTTGATGATGTCCCCTTGAGGAGCTCATAAGGTTCATCATGTAAACCCAGCAGGTTGACTTAGTCAACATGATGATAAGGTTGAGTGGTACTACTCGAGGAATTAGATGTTAATTAATTGATGGTCAGTAAATCAATTAATTGACGGACATTGGATATCTTAAACACGGGGAGATTAATGTACAAATAATATATGGAGCCCATATTGATTTATGGGGGTTGGTGAGGTAGTTCAATGATGATCCTCTAGTGGAATGAAACATCATTAATGGATCAAGTTTGTGTGGTTCTGATCCATCGGGTGGCCAAGACCCAACTTCTCCTTATGGTCCCTATCGTAGCCTAATATAATCCTTATGAAGTCTAGATCCAAGAATGTAAAACAAAACCTAGAACCAACGGTTGGGATTAAATCCCTAGATCTGATGGTTGGATGAAACCCTAGAACCAACGGTTGGGATTAAATCCCTAGATCCGATGGTTAGGATGAAATCCTAGAATCGACGGTTGGGATTAAATCCCTAGATCCGACGGTTGGGATAAAACCCTAGATCCGACGGTTGGGATGAAACCTTAGATCCGAAGGTTGGGATGAAATCCTAGATCCGATGGTTGGGATTAAACCCTAGATCCGACGGTTGGGATAAAACCCTAGATCCGACGGTGGAGATTAAATCCCTAGATCCAACGGTGGAGATTAAAGGAGGCTTAAGCCCTATTCTATAAATAGATGCTTAAGGTTGGGCGGCAAAAAAGATCAAGAAATTGGAGTTAGGGTTTGGCTCATCCTCAAGTGGGCGGCTAGGGTTCATTGGGCGGCTAGGGTTTGGAGCAAAGTGGGCAGCAACCTCTTCCATCTTGTTGATTGCCGGCGCCCACTTCCATTGATAATTCCTTGGCCGGCGCCCATCCTAGAGGCCTCTCCCTTCTTCCTTGGCTGGCGGTTCTCCTCCCATTGGTGGCCGGTTCTCTTCCTCCTCCCTATTCTCCAAAGTGGCCGGCGCATCATCCATTGCTCCTTGGCCAGCGGTTGCACCAAATTCCCTAATTTGGTGGCCGGTTCTAGATAGGAAAGGTATTTGTGAATTCTTCTCTTTGTTCACAGCGGACAAGGTAGAGAAGAAAGCGATCTAGAAGGCTTCTACTCGTGGAGGATCTTCGTCCACACGTCGTCCACGAGAAGGATAGGACATACGGTAGAAGATCGTGAGGTATAAAGTTATTTTAACTTTATGTACAGATCTGAGCATGTTCTTATTTGTTTTGATTATGCATGTGTGTGTATGAATATATATTGTATAATCATGGACCCCGAAGACAAATACAAAAACCGGCGATCCATCCGTCATCTCTTCCGCGGCTAACCAACTAGAAGAGTTGTGTTGCTTGAACAACTAGTTTGTTCAAGCGACCACTCAAGTTGTTAGCACGACGACGAATAGGTTGTGCTAAGGAAGCTCATCTCATCCGGATTAATTCTTTCATTAGTGAAAATTTTAATCCGGGGACATGGGAGCCAATGAGCCTCCGATGCGGCCACCTCACACTTGCAAATCATACCCTGATGTTGGAGACGCAAGTGGCCCAAATTGCCCAATCCGTGTCGCAACCTGTGAAGAGCTCTCCGATGAGTCAAGGAAAAGAGAAAGGAGTGGGGCAAAGTAGCTAATTCGCCAAGGGGTGTGCAGCCATGATTTCCACCCTACCTGACCAAGCAGAGTGTGAAGAGAAGATTCCATTACAGCTTGAGGACCCTGATGAATTTGTTATCCCTTGCTCGATTTATGGGGAGAGCTTCGACGAAGCGCTATGCTACTTAGGGTCATCAGTCAGTGTGATGCCCTATGCATACTATCTAAAGATGGGACTTAGCGGGCTCCAACTAATGAATCTTGGTATTCGTATGGGGGATGATTCAGTCAAGGAGCCCATTGTCCTGCTACCACACGTGCCTGTGATGATTGAGGATTTCGTGATACCCACGAACTTCATCATACTGGACACATGACCAAATCCCCAAAATCCCATCATTCTGGGAGAGCCTTTTCTAGCGACTGCAGGGGCGTGCATAGATGTGAAGGCACACCATATCTCTCTGGAGGTAGATGGGGAGATCATCCTTTTCATCCTTTCACCGTCGGAGAGCAGAACAACGAAAGATGGAGGATCAAACTGCATCTGAGGTGAACATAGGTAGCTGACCTCTGTGGGACTATGCAGCTCCTAGCGCTAGAGGATTCAGGCCGAGTATAGCTGGACCATCTATTTCGGCAAATAACTTTGAGATGAAGCCGACACTCATACATATGGTCTAGCAAAGCCAATTCGGGGGAGCTACGACCGAAGACCCGAATCGGCACCTTGAGGAATTCCTTGAAATCTGCTCAACGATGAAAATGAATGGAGTCCCTTCTGACGCGATCCGCCTGAGCCTGTTCTTATTTTCACTATGGGATAAGGCTAAGGCATGACTTCACTCCCTACCCTCTTGCAGCATCACTACATGGGAGCAATGTGAGCAGTAGTTTCTGAATAAATACTTCCCACCAAGTAAGACTGCTCACATGTGCCATCTTATCATGAGCTTTCGCCAGAAGGAGGGGGAGTCCTTATTCGAGGCTTGAGATCACTACAAGGGGCTACTCTACCAATGCCCCCACCATGGACTGGAGAGGTGGCTGGTGATCCACATTTTCTATAATGGGATTGCTTACGCCACGAATATGTCCTTGGATTCTGCCGCAGGAGGAGCACTGATGAATAAAACCATAGAGGAAGCGGAAGAGCTGATAGAAGAGGTGGCCCAGAACCACCATCAATGGGCTTCCGAATGTTGTCAACCCACACTTGTAGTAGGACGATACACTGTCAATTCCATGAACCACCTTTCAGCAAGGATGGACGCGCTCAGCTGATGGTTTGAATCTTTGAATCCTTCATCTGCATGCACGACCATTTATTTTGGAGAGGGAGCGACAACGTATCGAGAGGACCACTATGAAGGGTAGGGGACCTCAGACGAGAAGATTGAGCACTGTGATGCTATTGGAGACTATGACCAAAGGCCCCATCACCCATACTCCAATACCTACAATCCCGGATGGAGGAATCACCCGAATTTTGTTGGAAATTTGACGTCGCTAGAGGGGGGGGGTGAATAGCGTTTGATCGTTCGTAGATGGAATTCGATCGCGTGTTCATGTCTACAAGTTTCGTTAGCACAGCGGAATATATATATGATAACAATAACGAAACACAATCACAAACACAATAACACGAAGATTTAATGTGGTTCGGAACAGAACGGTTCCTACTCCACGGATCGAGCTCTAAAGAGCCCTAGTGATGCACACGCACTCACTAATCACAAATACTCCTTCTCGACAACAAGTCGGAGGTGGAGAAACCTCGTACAAAATATTACAACAATAATCTAAGTAGATACAAGCAAATACAATGAGATACAATGCAATATAAGTAAAGAAAAAGCTTTACAAATGCCTTTTGATTGCTTGCTTGTTGATCGCTTGAACCGTGGTTGAAGACCCTGATTTGCAGCAGCAAATCGCCTCAAAAATGTCCAAGAAATAGCTTAAGAACTGATTCCAAAAACCCTCCCGTCGAGCTCCTTTTATCCTTGCGTGCGACCTGGATTTCCGCCCATCAGTCGACTGCCATAAGTCACGATCGATGCCACCGCTGTTGTGGAGACAACGGCTCGAGCCACGCTGGAAGAAACTCCAACGGATCTCGGCCGATCGCTAACATTGGCGGGCCGACCACATACGCCAGCCATAGCCGATCGCTAGTTGGCTACGAGCGCCTGCGGCTCGATTCGATTGGCTGATCGCCGACTGGTGGCAAGCGATCGCTGCCGACACGAGTTGACTACTCCAATGAGCAGTCGACTGCCAGAGCATTTCCAGCTCTAAACTGGCAGTCAAACTCAAGTCGACTCACAGCAGTCGAACCGACCATAATGCAATCGACTGCCAACCTCAAAAATGAGGTTTTAACCCAAGTATGGTGCCCCCATACTTGCTAGACCACCCTTAGCCTAGACCTAAACCTTCTAGCCACCTCCATCAGCCTCACGCCTCTCGGATCCCTCCAAGTCATCCATGACTTGTTCATCCATCGTGCTAGCCTCTAGGTGCTTCCGTCGGCTATGTCATGCTAACGGTGTCTACACCGCCAAGGCACATTGGACTTACGCCGCCAAGACTCCGCTTGGACTTTACGCCGCCAACCATTGGACTTATGCTGCCAAGACTCCCGCTTGGACTTTACACAGCCAACCATTGGACTTATGCTGCCAAGACTCCTGCTTGGACTTTACGCAGCCAATATCAAACCCCTTGGACTTCTCATGCCAAGACTCAAGCTTGGGCTTTCCCTTGCCAACCCATGTTAGACTTTTACATTGCCAAGACCCATGCTTGGACTTTTCCTTTGCCAACCCATGTTGGACTTCTCAAATGCCAAGACCATGCTTAGACTTTCCCTTGCCAACCCATGTTGCACTTTTACATTGCCAAGACCCATGCTTGGACTTTTCATGTGCCAAATATCCCACTTGGACTTTTCATGCCAAGTACTCAAGACTTGGACTTTACCAAATGCCAAGTGTTCCACTTAGACTTTCCATGCTAAGTACACAAGACTTGGACTTTCCCATGACAATTACATTGTCATATGTTTTTGTCGAAACATCAAAACATCACTCGAGTCAAAACTCGAGTCCTGGTCAATCGTGACCTGGGCCGATTGCACCAATAATCTCCCCCTTTTTGATGTTTGACAAAAACCAAACAAATCATTTGAGTTAGACCACTAACTCAAATCCCTTACCAATTATCCCAAATTGGTAAACACTCTCCAAATGTTCTCTCCCAAACATTCTCCCCCTTTTTGACTAACATCAAAAAGGTTTTCTCTCCAAGGAGGTCAATGTCTCATGTCCCAATGAGATCTTACAATCTCCCCCTTGATCCAAAAATACCTAGGATGCCTACCATCTTCCTAGTGATAATTCACATATCACTCAAGAGAGGCAATCCTATACTCTCTCCCAATTTCAAAATTGGGTATCAAAAACCCATCAATTTTCCCAATTGATGATACTCTCCCAATAACTTCTCCTCTTCAAGTAGAAAGACACATCCATCATCCCAAGATGGATACCTCCCCCTAAAGGCTTGCTTCCCCTTGACTATTGCACCAACAATGTCCTTGGGAAGCCCCTAAGCCAATAGGAACTCTAAACCATCCAAATTAAGGTTCTAAGTTCAACATAGAACTTTCACTCACCCTAAATTTGATACTTTGACCTAACACAGCTCCTAATCCATATCCAATGGATTTTCACCCTTTATAATGCTTCCTAAAGCATATCCTAGGGTTAGGAGTGATTAGGAACCTTTTCCATAGCTGAACACGGGCTAAACAAACCTTGTTAACCCGAAATCAGACCTGGCAGTCGACTGACAAGAATCGGCCGATCACACTATACCAATGATCGCCACTATAGGTTGATCGATAGCCAAATTTCCAATTTCAATTTATCGTAATCGAGATTTGGAAAAACATAAGTAATTATACGTAATTTGAAAATTCATAAAATTTGATACGTATATTACTTATAGTCATTACAATGGGTGAAAAATATTTGAAAATTATTTTACCCATAAAAAAGTGAGTTTGATACAAAACTCAAAACCATTGAAATTTTCAATGTTTTGGCCCTATTTTGTATCAACTCTATCAATGGTGATTGCTATCAAAAGATATACTTCACCAAGGTTTTCTAAATTGATTTTAAAATGATTTCAAAACCATGTTTTGGATCATATTCCTTGGGCTCTATGCACATGACTTGTACACAAGCTTTCCTAATGATCCACATTTGAAATTAGATGAGTTTTAGTTCATCTAGATGCAAAAACTATGCACCTTGAACTTAACTCATATCCTAGCATCTCACATATATCTAGGGTGTATAAATACACATACATGTCAATTGGATGTGAGATGTGGGTTTTGGTTCATTTAAAACTAGGGTTTCATGCATCTTCTAAGGCAACCCTACTTGATTCCCTTATGAATGGGACTCCAAGTCATGCCATAGTCCTTAAATCAATTTCAATCGAAATTTTTCTTAAATACATGAATGATTATGGCATTAATGATGATATAAATGAGCATATGCTCATAATCATGATGTCATGGCATAAGATGAAATCTAAAAACAAATGACATTTAAAACCTTAATCCTAAAACATGAACATGACATATAAAATGATTAAAAGTAAGCATGATGTCATGGCATGTTATATGGCAAACAAAGCATGGCATATAAAATATATAGGTATAATAATACCTAAATTTTAATATTAATTGCCATTTGTTGGGATTAATCATATTTTGCCATATTAACCTAATCTCCCTAGTGTGCAAAAAACCCAAAATGGCACACTAACCTCTAAACCTAAATTGTGCCAATTTAATTGATTTTTCTTAATTTCAAAAGTGCATTGGCACATCCTAAAATCTTTTAGGATATTGATTCAAGTCTATTTCTAAGGTAACCATAACCTTGAAAATATCCTAAAGTGCCACCTTTACCATGGTTGAGTTAACTACCCATCCAATCAAGGTTGGCACACCCTAAACCCATCTAGCGTGAATCAATCACGCTCTTAGGAACCCAAAACCGATTTGAGCTCCTAGGCTTAATTAGGTATTCCTTAGGGATAACCTCCTTAGATACCTTCCTAATGACCCTCCTAGACTTGTTAGCCTTGGTCATTTGGGTCTTACCTAGGTTGACTCTAGGGGTAACTCCCCTTGCAACCTTCTTAGTGGCCACCCTAGGTTTCCTAGAAACCTTAGCCACTAGGCACAAACTATGGTTACTCTTAGGGATAGCTTCCCTAGTAACCTTGGTCTTCTTATACCTAGTTTGTGTTCCATAATCAAATGGAACACTATGGTAAGCCACCTTAGGCTTAGGTTTGTGACCCAAACCTTGCTTTCCCTTGGTTGACTTTTGACTTTGAGGTCCTAGGTGTTGACTTTGAGATCTAGACCTAGACTTTTGATCATTAGACCCTTTAACTTGGTTTTGTATATTCCTAAGGGTCTTTTCTAGTTTGTCAAGCCTTGACCTCAAGGCTTGGTTTTCTAATTCTAATTTCCCAATTGATTTTTGATTAAATTCTTGGGCATGAGACTTTCTAGGCATATGCCTAGTCCATTTAGGGTTTAGACCTAGGTGCTCTTGCACCTTTCTAATTGTCTCCCTAGGTAAAATTGATCTTGAGTTATTTGACCTAGGTTTGTCCTTAGGTAAATTGTTTTTAGGGACATTAGTCCCAAATTT
Source organism: Wurfbainia villosa (assembly GCA_025175895.1). Taxonomy (NCBI): domain Eukaryota; kingdom Viridiplantae; phylum Streptophyta; class Magnoliopsida; order Zingiberales; family Zingiberaceae; genus Wurfbainia; species Wurfbainia villosa. Next base: position 44,293,695 of record CM046006.1, read on the forward strand.
CTCCCTATTATCTAAGTAGACATTCTTAGCTCCTAAGCAAAAATACTTGTTCCTATTAGCATGCTTTTCATAAATTGCAAGTGAATTGAAATCCCTAGCATGTTTTTGCTTGTAAATTGAAGAAGGAGCAAAATTAGAAGTTACCCTAGGGTTTGCCTTAGCTCCCCCTACATATGATGCTCCATTTTGAGTCTTCTTGTCCCCCTTCTTGCATTGACTCTGGAAATGTCCCGATTGTCGGCACTTGAAGCAAATTACTTGTTCTTTTCTCTTTTGCGTTGAGGGACCGACATCCTTGACCTTTGGAGCCGGTGGAGCTTTCCTATTCTTCTTTGGGCACTTGCTCTTATAGTGCCCGGTTTCCTTACACTCAAAACATATTATATGCATTTTATTATTAACACATATGTTTGAGTTACCTAGGTTAATGGAGACCGGAATTAGACTTTGGGCTTCTTCATCTTGACCGGATGTCGAAGCTTCTTCTTGATGTTCCGGTGTGGAAGTTATCTCCTCCCCCTCAATCCTTGAGGTGGATGCTTCTTCCACTTCCTCCACCTCTTCTGATCCGGATGTTGATTCCCTATCAACCTCCGAATCCTCACTTCCTTGTGAGGATGATGCATTAGCCTCTTCGGTCTCTTCCTCTTGGACCGGTTGTGAGCCTTCATGATATTTTGCCACTTGACTCCAAAGCTCTTTGGCATCCTTATACTCACCTAGCTCACACATAATTTTATTAGGAATCAAATCAACCAAGAATTTAATTACCTTTATATTCTTTTTGAACTCTTGGATTTGTTCCTCGGTCCACTTCTTCATCTTGAGAATTCCTCCCTTGGGCCCTTTTGGATATTGAAATCCCTCCATCAAAATGCCCCACTCTTCAAAGTCCTTCATCATCAAGAATTCTTCAATCCTCACCTTCCATTGATTGAATCCTTCTTGTCCATAGAAGGTATAAGGGATAGGTGTGTTGATATCCCATCCAAGCTTGTCATGGAATTCCATCTTCACCCTCTAGCGTCTTGCTCCCGGTTGTTAATCCGTTGAAGAGCCACCGAGCTCTGATACCAATTGTTGAAAATTTGACGCTGCTAGAGGGGGGGGGGTGAATAGCGTTTGACCGTTCGTAGATGAAATTCGATCGCGTGTTCATGTCTACAAGTTTCGTTAGCACAGCGGAATATATATATGATAACAATAACGAAACACAATCACAAACACAATAACACGAAGATTTAACGTGGTTCGGAACCGAACGGTTCCTACTCCACGGATCGAGCTCTAAAGAGCCCTAGTGATGCACACGCACTCACTAATTACAAATACTCCTTCTCGACAACAAGTCGGAGGTGGAGAAACCTCGTACAAAAGATTACAACAATAATCTAAGTAGATACAAGCAAATACAATGAGATACAATGCAATATAAGTAAAGAAAAAGCTTTACAAATGCCTTTTGATTGCTTGCTTGTTGATGAAGCAGAGCCGTGGTTGAAGACCACGATTTGCGGCGACAAATCGCCTCACGATCAAGAAATGGTTGAAAACCCTCCGTGAGCTCCTTTTATCCTTATGCGCGACACGGATTTCCGCCCATCGATCATTGCCCAGTCACCGATCGGTATTATGCCCTTGTTGTCGTGAGACAACGGCTCGATCCACTCCAGCGGATCTTAGCGGTCGGCGCAACATTGGCGATCGGCCACCGCTGCGGCGCCGACTCACTTGGCCAGCGATGCTCGATATTGACCTAAGGCGTCTGTGCTTGACATTGGACTGGCCGGTTCGACTACCATGAGTCGACTTGAGTTCGACTGCCAGTTTAGGGCTGGAAATACTCGCGATCATCGCTCATTGGAAGCGATCGGCGCGGTGTCAGCGATCGGGTCGAAATCGGGCCAACCGCCATCAATATCGAGCATTGAGAATGCTCGTGAGCCGAGCCACGATGGCTCTGCGGCTGATCGCCAATGTTGGCAGTCGATTGCCAAGAGATCCGTTGGAGTTTCTTCCAGCGTGGATCAAGTCATTGTCTCACGACAACAGTGGCATCAGTCGACTGGTGACTTATGGCAGTCGATTGATGGGTGGAAATCCAGGTCGCGCGCAAGGATAAAAGGAGCTCGACGGGAGGGTTTTTGGAATCAGTTCTTAAGCTATTTCTTGGACGTTTTTTAGGCGATTTGCTACTGCAAATCAGTGTCTTCAACCACGGTTCAAGCGATCAACAAGCAAGCAATCAAAAGGTATTTGTAAAGCTTTTTCTTTACTTATATTGCATTGTATCACATTGTATTTGCTTGTATCTACTTAGATTATTGTTGTAATCTTTTGTACGAGGTTTCTCCACCTCCGACTTGTTGTCGAGAAGGAGTATTTGTGATTAGTGAGTGCGTGTGCATCACTAGGGCTCTTTAGAGCTCGATCCGTGGAGTAGGAACCGTTCGGTTCTGAACCACGTTAAATCTTCGTGTTATTGTGTTTGTGATTGTGTTTCGTTATTGTTATCATATATATATTCCGCTGTGCTAACGAAACTTGTAGACATGAACACGCAATCGAATTCCACCTACGAACGGTCAAACGCTATTCACCCCCCCTCTAGCGGCGTCAAATTTCCAACAAATTTCTCCTATAACAATAACTCGGGAAACTCCCAACCATCAGGAGGTATGGGCAGTAGCAGGGCAATGGGCAGCGACCATAGAAGTTCAGACTGGAACTGATGATGGAGGACTTCATCACTACCCAAACTAAGGCCAATGAGGAATTTTGTTGCCAACATCAGAAGTCTGGAGAATCACTTAGAGACTTGAAGGCCACCGTTGACGGCCTTGCAAGTCATAGCAGAATGTTGGAGACGCAAGTGGCTCAAATAGCCCAATCTGTGTCGCAACCTGTGAAGAGCTCTCCGATAAGTCAAGGAAAAGAGAAAGGAGTGGGGCAAAGTAGCTAATTCGCCAAGGGGTGTGCAACCATGACTTCCACCCTACCTGACCAAGCAGAGTTTGAAGAGAAGATTTCATTATTGCTTGAGGACCCTGGTTAATTTGTTATCCCCTGCTCGATTTATGGGGAGAGCTTTGACGAAGCACTATGCGATTTGGGGTCATCAGTCAGTGTGATGCCCTATGCATACTATCTGAAGATGGGACTGAGAGAGCTCCAACCAGCGAATCTTGGTATTCGTATAGGGGATGATTCAGTCAAGGAGCCCATTGGCCTGCTACCACACGTGCCTGTGATGATTGAGGATTTCGTGATACCCACGGACTTCATCATACTGGACACAGGACCAAATCCCCAGAATCCCATCATTCTGGGAAGGCCTTTTCTAGCGACTGTAGGGGCGTGCATAGATGTGAAGACACACCAGATCTCCCTGGAGGTAGATGAGGAGATCATCCTTTTCAACCTTTCGGAGCACAGAGTTCCCTACCTCGATGACTTCACATTTAGTAGAATGAAGCCGGAACCTCCATATGAAGATCCCGAGACGGATGAATGGAGGTTCACTGAACCACCAGAGCCAATTTGATAGTAGAGTGCGGTCGAGCTAAACAACCTTAAACAAAGCACTTCTTGGGAGGCAACCCAAGTTTAGTTTTAGATTTCCCTTTTTGATTGCATTGCATACATTTGTTTGATTTTAGTTTTGATTTCCATCACATTTAGAGTTAGGACTAGAAAAGAACTTTGCTAGGCAAAAAAATGAAATCCATATTACCCTACACGGTGAAGTGTATGAGAAAATTCGGACCGTGGTGCATAAATAGGTGAAAAATGGAGACACACAGCCTGGCCGTGTGTTTTCCCATGGTCGTGCCCGACCAACCCGAGGTGCACACGGCCTGGCCATGTGTTTTCACACGGTCGTGGCGCGCGAGGTTGAAAGGGGCGAGCCGTGTGTTTTCACCCCATTTGCACCGTGTGCTTCGAAAGTTCTTGCCCTAGCCATTTGATTTCGTTTTCCCCACCATCTAGAAGCATTTTTAACCTTTAAAGAATCCAAAAGAAGAAAGGATGAGGAGGACCAAGAATGTAGCACCCCGATCCGACGCCTCAAAGCAACGAACAAGGAGAGTCGATGCCCCTCAAGCTCCGGAGGAGGGTAACGCCCTACCCACTCTACTTTTTCGCAATAATGAACATAGAGAAAGATACAATATTCTCTCTACTCGTAAACTTACTACTACTAGGTACTTAGATGAGGATTTGCTAGAATCTTTAGGGTTGTTGGGTGATATGCAAACCCTATTTGCAAAAATGGGGTGGGAAGAGATTATGAGAATAAGGCACCTAACCTACCCTAGGATAGTTTTGGAATTTTTGAGTTCCTTAGAGGCGGAAGTTTTAACGGGTAGAGAGAGTGAGGAGGGTAGGATAACTTTTAGGCTTTTTAACATTGAGCATGAGTGGACCCTTCACCAATGGAACTCATGCTTTGGCTTACCAAGTGGGGGAGAGAGAAGGACCCCTAATGGGTACAACTCTCGGATAGTTTGGACTGAGTTGACAGGGGAGCACATTTATGATCCATCTAGGGCCAAAGCGTCGTGCCTCCAAAACCCCATCTTTCGATACCTCCACCGCATCATGGCCAGTACTATATTTGGTCGTGGGGAGAGTGACAATGTAGTTAGAGCTAGCGAGCTGCTTTGCTTATGGGATATGCTACAAGAAAGGAGTAACATCGATGTAGGGCCCCACTTCATCAGAGACTTAGTGAAGATGAGCAAAGTAGCACGAGGAGAGAACAATGTGGGAGGCCTACTTACCCACATTTGCCATAGGATGGGGTACGATTACACAGCATTAGAGAGTATAGAGGGGAGCCCTAGGATCGACCTAGGAGTATGCATGGCCATGAAAATGATTGTGAGAGAAGGAGACTCCTTATGCTTTGTAAGGAAAAATTTGACAGCCCTTAGGCTCCCCGACCCGAATCGTACCACCATCGCTATACGCGCCAACTGGCGCTTGGACCTGATAGTGGAGTCCCCTCCACATGAGGGACCATCCACATCGGCGCCCGTCTCTCCACCTTTATATCACTCTCCCTCCAGTCCACACATGCATTGGAGCCTACCTAGTCCACACTGACATGAGCCTACACCTGCACCATCACCTTTTTCTACTTTTGAGGAGGATGTAGGTACATCGGCCTATGATTTCTCAGAGTTTCGATCGCACCTCGACAACATTTACACTGAGCAGCAGACGCAGAGGCAGCGATGGGAGGAGCAGAGCACCTACCAGCAGGCGGAGTTCCATGGATTCCGGGATCATTTCTAGCAAGCTGAGGAGTTCTACGACGAGGCCTGCATATACTTCTAGGAGGAGGCTATTCGTCGTCAGGATGAGGCCGCCTACCGTAGGGAGATGCGGCAGCACATGCATGCCTAGCAGGCGCAGTGGACTAGGGAGGAGGAGCACCGAGCAGCCGCTGCATCCACCAGCTCCCAGATCGACCACATGTATATGTGGCATCAATGGCTCAGCAGCAGATTCTCCCAGGATCTAGAGATGCCCAGACTCCCAGACTTTCCACCTTGTCCATCATATTAGAGGTATATTTTCATTTAAGTCTGGGAGGGAGACCCCAAGGGTTATTTTGTTTTGTTTTCTAGCAGTAGTTTCTTTTCTGGTATTTTCATTTATTCATGCCTGAGTTGTTGAGTTTCTTTCAGTCCTTAATTTTTGTTGTCTGTAAAGATACCTCAATAGTATTTTTGAAAGTTGCTTGCATGAGTTGTTCCCATAGGTAGCTTAAATCCATTTATCTTGTGATATTTTATTTTATTCGCTCTATTGAATGTTCTAGACTTACACTGGTTAGCTTTATTTTTGCACTTACACATGTCAAACATTATGAAAGGGAGAATCTAGTACATACCTAGTTATGATTCACTTCAGTAGTCTAGTACTTTGGAATCCATAGGTGACTCTAGGTTTAACATTTTAGTTACTGGAGATGCTGAGATTGTGTAAGCCCATTCGGAAAAATCAAAATCCCAGTGAGCCAAAAAATAAAAGAGAGAAAAGAAAAAGAGAAATAGAAATGAAAAAAAAAGAGAAGAGAAAAAAAAAGATTATGAGGGATAAAAAACAGTCGTCGTGGGTGGAAATGGCTAGGTGCCCCTTTGAGACCGAGTCAGGTTACTGGGGAAACACCAACCAATTTTTCTCAATACCGGGCACACCTATGAGACTTTATGCTAGATCTAGGGAACATCCCTCGCTTTGGGCAGGTAAGTGCCTAAGAGCCGGAAACCTTAGGAAAGCTATGGGGTGACGACTTAACTCACCATGGAATGGGCATCCCTTAAGAATAGTTCGCTTAGCATGAGCACAAGGAGCTAACTTAGTGAATTTCTAGAACATATTTATTTTTCTTTGATTGCAAATACCACCTGATAAATTTAGTTAACATGATAATTATGGAACGATATCTTTTTAAAATTTCATGGCACTGAGGTTTGCTTGAGGACAAGCAAAGATTTAAGTCTGGGGGAAGTGATGTGAGCAAAACATATAAGGTTTTAGGAGTAGTTTTCGCTCACATCTCATTACATTTTGTGTTAGTTTCATGCATATATTACTCTATTTTTGCATGCATTTCCTATTTTCTGGTTCGGAGGTCTGCTCGTTGTACTCTTGTGTGTAGGTTAGCTTTTCGAGTGAAAAAGATGTATTTTCGGAGCAAAAGAATGACATTTCGTAGCTAGACGCAGAGTGGGACACAGCTAGGGCGTGTGGATTCACACGACCATGTCCAATGGGCGAGATTAGCACCCTAGGGCCGCACATGGCCTGGCCATGTGGAAACACACAGCCGTGTGGCGACTCGACAGATTTGCGCGACTAGGGATTTTTTTGAATTTTACAGCAGTCCGAGGTGACGTCTATATAAGGATGGCTCCGCCCAAACCCTAGGGGGGAGACACGATGGCTAGGAAGGCACGCCGAAGCTCTAAAAAGCTTCGGTAACTCACAACGGGGAGGAGGAACGCCGCCGGAGGTCCACACCTTGCAATTCAACACCGGAGAGAAGATCACAAAAGCATTGTATATCTTTATTTCTACGTTTTATTCCTTATGTATTCAAACTTAGACATGCTTTGTGATTCTTCCTTCGTATACATGGAGTAATACTTTCAATTCTAGAATTAGGGAGCAGCTTGTGTACATAAACAATATTGGTTCATGTTAAATTATGCCATGAGTTTGATTTGACAATTGGTAGTTGCTCTTTACTATATCTATGCGTGTTTGGATTTCTTTCTGTTGTGCTTAGGCGATACGAGGGGTGACAACCCTCACAATCTAAAATTTAGGGGATTTGATATAAGGAACCTAGGGGTAGACCTGATCTCCTGTAACTGCGGGGAGAAGGGTGCGGTGGAATCGGAAATGATCCACCGTAGGGATTGATTTGACATCCTTGTACTGTCTACCCATCCTTTTAGGTGGAGATAGCTCCCGGTAGATGTGGTGACTCTGTGAGAGAGTGTATGATGTCCCTTCCACAAAACCGTAGGTAAACGTCTAGATAATGCCAATTGACACCATTGTTCTATGATACACAAGCGAAACCGAAGTTCTGGAATCACCTTTGAAGACCTCGGCACACTCCTTTCCTCCTCCGTGTGACACCATACAGAGTAGAGTCCACCGACAGCCCTCACTAACCGAAATCTTTTAGAGATCATGTTCGAACAATTACAACCATTGAGTATATTGGTATTCGAATCTCAGTCCCTGTGGGATCGATAATCTTTATTACTTGACGACATCCGTGCACTTACGGGCATTGAGTGTGAGCACACACTTTGAGTCCTCGACGGTATTCGTCGCGAGATTTGAGGTCGCATCTGTGCACATCAGCATTACAGAAGCCGCGCGCTTAGTGCAAACGAGGGACTGCTGAACGAGGAGTATTGGAGTGAAGCCGAAGGGAGTAGAAGTCAGGGCGAGACGTGAAGGATGGCGCTGCAAAGTCGTGCACTTAGCGCATCCGAGGGACGTGGCAAGATGAAGAAAACTTCAAGGCGAGGGACTCCAAGGGAGATGAGAGTGAGCGATTGTAACCCGGGTCGGGTAGCTCATAGGTGAACTTGGCCAAATGGCTAAGTCAAGTGTTGGAAGCTCAAACCAAAGGTTGGTTTGAGGTTTTACCTGACACCAGTCGACTGCTATAGATAGCAGTTGACTGGAGACTCAATTGATGTTCGAGTCGAAGTTTTGGCCGAACACTCGATTGCCAGCTCTTGGCAATCGACTGCTAGCTCCATCAGTCGACTACCAAGTGGAGCAACCGACTGATGTCGAGGGTTTCAGGCACAGAAACATCTCCAGTCGAGTGTGTTAGTGAAAGCCCTAGAGCCAATCATGTGATGATTGTTGTATGGACTTTATTGTATCATATTCCTATTAATAAAGGCATGGTTATTATATTTACTTGTATTGGTGCCAAATAACTAAATATAATAATGTCCTTGAGTAGTAGGTTCTTATCTATATCAATCGATTGGTTGAATCGATAATAAGATGATATAGAGAACACTACTCTTAATCATTCCTAGTCGAGTATTAACATTCAGGGACAATGTTAATGCGTAGAGACTAGCATGTAGGTCAACAAGATGACTTGATCTCACAAGTCATGGATATGAGATATCAAGTTGACACATGGGTATGCATTGGAGAATGTATACTAAATGACCCGCCATGAGAAAGTATCATGGATCGTTATATGAGTGTCATATACTTTCTCATGTGGCTATTAGTATGACTATTAGTCCTTAGACCTGAAGTCACCATGGTTCCCTACATAAGGAGTTGCATACTTTGGCTTCACAAACGTCACCCGTAAATGGGTGGACTATAAAGGCGACATCGAGTATGTAACAAATTATGCGGAGGGATGTGAGTGATGTAGATGGGATCTATCCCTCCTATATGACGGGGGTGACATCGATATTCTTGATAGAGTGAGACCACGAAGTGCATGGCCATGCCCAAATGAGTCAATATGAGATATTGAGCTCATTTGATTAGAGTGAGTCTACTTGGGGTTCAAGATTTAGATTGTACCGAGGATGACACGGTCTATGCCTCGATTGGTCAATCTAGATGTCAAGGATAGAGGGACATTGTCACATATTGTGAGAGTCACAATTAGTAGTCACAAAGGTGATGTTGGAGCTCAACATTCTTGTAACTTGGGTAGCAATGATGTGTTGCTAGATACCGCTCATTGCTTATGTTCCTAAATCGGTTTAGGGACATTACCAACGTTACAAGAACCTATAGGGTCACACACATAAGGGCAATTAGATGGAGATTAGGTTCATATGATGAACCATGAGGATTAGGTTCATGGGATGAACCAAATTGGATTAAGAGTAATCCAAATTAGACTAATTGAGTTAGACTCAAGTTGATTGAAGTGTTGAATGAGTCTAATTTAGATTTGATTCATCAAATCAATTTAAATTAATGAATAGAGATTCATTAAATTAAAATTGACTTGAATCAAATGGTTGGATTTGATCAACCATAGGAGATAATAGGTCAAGTTTGACTTGACTTGAGAGGGAAGATGAATGGTCAATTTTGACTTGACCAATTGCCATGTCATGGTGACTTGGCATGGGGCCGGCCAATGATGATGCTCCACATCATCATGGACACATCATGGGGTGCCACCTCATGAGGGAGACCAAGAGCCATTGGCTCTTGGAGTTACATGCATGCATGTAACCCCCTTATAGTGGGTTATGGATGATGTGAAGTTAAGTTGTGTAACTTCATCTTCTTCCTCCTCTCTTCCCTCAAGCTCTCTCTTCCTCATCTAGCCATGAACGTCCAAGGGGTGCTATCACACTCTAGGATGCTTTTCTCCACCTATTGCTTGTGTGGATACCGATAGAGGAGTGTACACTTGACACTCTCGAGTTCCGGCGAACCTTTTGGACGAGCGGGATAAGCGAAGGGCGTCGCTACGAGGGTAACACTCTCACCTTTTAGATCTAAGGTAGATCTAGGGTTTTTATATAAACACATACATGTTTTGTTTTAATACATCTTCGCACGGATCCGTGGCCGGGGCTTCCGAGGTTTCCGCAACGCAAAAAGCGGTTTTTGCGGCTCGGAAAATCCCAACAGAGTGATCGTGTCGACCACTCGACTGATGGCTCGATCAGTCGACTGATGGGCATGATCAGTCGATTGATGTGGGAGCTGTTGGTTGGAAACCAACATGGATGAAGCCATTAGAGGGCAACAGCTACATTAGGAGTCGACTGATCGGGGCATCAGTCGACTGCCGCTGGCTCAACGGGAAGAATGGCCTCTTCCTTATAAGAAGAGGCCTTTGGTCACTTGGGGAGGTTAATGCTTCAACTCTAAACAACTCCTAAGTGCCCTAACGTTTCCTACTCTTCTTACTTGCATTTATTTCAATCCTATTATAAGAAGAGAGATCTTGTGTAAGAAAGATTACCTCCACCTAGCTTTGTGCAAAGGAGAGATTAGTGGAATTGTTGTAGACATGATTCACCTTGGATGAATTGGGTCGTGGACTAGCGGCAAGAGCCGTGAACCGCGTTATATCAGTTTGTTAGCGCTTGTTTCTTAATTGTCTTTATTACTAGTACTTCCGTTGAGCTAACCTTGCTTGTAGACGATTAAGAGCGATTGACTTCCATCGTACGCGATAAAAGGCTATTCACCCCTTCTAGACGGCCACCGATCCTCCAACAAGTGGTATCAGAGCGAGGAGATTATCGCCGGACTCACCGCCACTACAATCATCGACATGGCTGACTCTAACATCCATCCACTCAAATTCGAAGGTGAATTCGCTTGGTGGAAAAAGAGAATGGAGGTATTCTTCGAGATCAACTTTGAAATAATGTTAATCATGGAAAATGGTTTCGAAGTTTCTAGGGATGAAGAGGGGGAGCCATTGGAGAAATCTAGATGGACAAAGAAGCAAAGAGAGGAGAACTTGGCGAATTCAAAGGCCAAACACCATTTATACAATGTGCTCCCTCAACAAGAAGTCAACCAAATATGAGGCCAAGCTAGCAAGAAGAGATGTCCTCCGCTCCCAACTCAATAATATCAAACTCGATAAAGGGGAGAAGGTAACATCTTTACATTCTCATTTTAAAGAAATTCTTAATGGTTTATCTAGTGTAGGGAAGAATCTCTCCAATAGGGACATGGTCATGAAGGCAATTGATGCATTCCCTTAATCATCAAGGTGGAGATCCATGGTGGACTCATTTTATATCTCAAAGAATCTAGAGGTAAGTACTCTAGATGAATTTTTCTCCACTATGGAATTACATGAGTCTAAGCTTGAAGGAATAGTAGAAGATCTGATCAATCCATCAAGGGGAGTAGCGCTCATAGCCGAGAAGGGAAAGAAGAAGAAGGTGATGCCACCCTCCTCATCCGATGAAGATTCATCTTCCTCATCAATGGATAGCAATGAGGAAGCATATATGGTAAGGAAGGTAAGGCGTGCATTGAAAAATTTTAAATTTAACAAATCTAATGATAGGAGGAGAAGGCCAAGAAGGAAAATTATATGCTATAATTGCCAAGGAGAGGGACACATAAGAGATGAGTGCCCTTTATTGAACAAGAGAAAAGAAGAAAGAAAGAAGCATGACAAGAAGAAAGAAGAAAAGAAGAAGGAAAAGAAGACAAAGCCCCACAACCTAAAAGCGATGACGTGGGATGATCCATCATCCTCTTTGGAGGACGATCAAGCCTTCACAAGCCTCGCATTAATGGGGATAGATGACTTGGACTCCACCTCCTTCGAGCAATAAGAAAGAAGTTCAAGTGAGGAGAGCTCAAGTGAAGGGGCAACTTCATCTTCATCCTCATCGGAATCAGAGGAAGAAGATATGGAAACTATGGTAACAAATCTTTCCCCTAAGAAAATTGTTTCTATGATTTCTAACCTTACTAGGGATTTATTTAAGTCTAAAAAGAAAAATAAAAGCATGCAAAATGAAATTAAGGCTCTAGAAGAAAAACTAGAAAATGCATGCTCACATAATGATTATATTCCTTTTAATGTTAGTGATGCATGTATTGATGAAAACAAGGCCTTAAGGGAAAAGGTAGATCACTTAACTAAGACCCTAGAGAAATTCACTATAGGCTCCAACACCTTGAACATGATCATTGGGTGCCAAAGGGTTAGTTTCAATAGGAAAGGCTTAGGATATAAAGGATCCAAGAATGAGAAAGCATATCATTGTTTAATTGCTAGGGGTCAAGCTAAAACAACAATGATAGCTAGGAAATGGATCCCTAAGGAGTATTTGGTGAATCATATTGGAAAGAACTTGTATTGGGTCTCCAAATCCATTCTCAAGGGTTAGAAAAATCCTAGGATAGTCAACCATACTTGGACTTAACTTATATCATGTTAATTGGTTGACTTAGGATGATGAGGGTGATAATTTTTTTTATTTGATTGTTGGGTGATGATAATGTGATCATAACATGAAATTATGTATAATCTTTGTTTTATGATCATAATATGTAATTAGTGATTTATAATCATGATATGCAATAATTGATGATTTATGATCATGATTGATAATTCTTGATGCATGTTCATGATTGGGTTTTTAGGATGATACTTAACCTTGATATAATTTCATGAAAATTATGGTTAAGTATAAATACCTTAGTCACATCTCACACTCACTATAAGGCTAACTTGATTGAGAACATAGCAATGGGTGAGATGATAGGATGATACAAATGGTCCACTAATGCTTATGGCATTTAGATGGGTCATTAAGTGTATCAATAGAGCAATCATAGACCAACTATGGGGAAAGCAAATGTTTAATCAATGGACATATTGCCCATAGATCATAGTTGGATATTTTAATTGATTTAAAACCATTTTATGTTTTATAATCTGCAAGTTCATGTTTTGAAAAGGTTTAAGGCAAAACTAGGCTTTAAAGTTGATACAAACTTTAGACATTTTACAACTTTTGAGTTTTTGCCTAATTTTCAAAAATAGAATGAATTTTCATGAAAAATAATTTTTCACTGTTAAAGGGACTTATAAGAAATGTGTTCCTCAAAAAATCAAAAAATTCTGAAAATTAGGTGCTAGTCGACTGATGCTCTGATGCAGTCGACTGATGTACTGTGCACGAGCACAGTAAGGTGTTTTATCCGGTTTTGAACTTGATTTTGGTATTTTCTTCCATTAGACTTGATGTCATGCTTGTATAACATTTGTATAATATTTTTGATGGTGTCTAGGGGGGAGAAATGATGAGTTTAAGTTAATCATGCTAGGGGGAGAATTAGCATGTCTTAAGGGGGAGTTGCATGTTTAAGGGGGAGTTGTGATACTCATGTTTACTTACATGCTTTCTTGCCTTATGTATTTTTGTAATTGTTTTACCTAACTTAAACGGATTGCCACACATCAAAAAGGGGGAGATTATTAGGGCAATCAACCCATGTAATGTGGTTTTGATGTGCGTGGCAAAGGATTTAAGTTAGGTTGTTATGGGTTTGATATGTGCGTTGAAGTCATGCAAAACTTAGTAATTCGCACATGGATGGCTTGACGATAGCATTGGCAAGATTCACCATCTCATTGTTAGGGCAATCAACCCGTGATATGGTTTTGAAGTGTGTGGCAAAGGGTTTAAGTTAGGATGTGTAGATTTGATATATGAGTTGGAGTCTTGTAGGACTTAGTAATTCACACATGCAGCATTGGTGAGTTTCACCTCTCATGACTCGGTCCTTGAGTCGGTGAAGGATGGCTTTGCGGAAGCCGTGCGCTTGGAGCATCCGAGGGACCGCCGGACGAGGAGATTGGAGTGAAGCCGGAGGAAGTAGACTTCAGAGCGAGACGCGAAGGATGGCGCTACAGAGCCGTGTGCTTGGCGCATCCGAGGGACGTGGCTGGACAAAGACAACATCAAAGGCGAGGGACTCCAAGGGATGAGAGTGAGCGAATGTAACCCGGGAAGGGGTAGTGCGCTTAGGTGGAACTTGGCCAATTGGCTAAGTGTCGGATGAGATTTCCCGACACCAGTCGACTGCCATGTAATGGTAGTCAACTACTCTAAGTCGACTGTGACTCGACTAGTGTTCGAGTCCGGTTCATAAAACAAATGGATCGCTATGGATTGACAATGATCGAGAGACCACTAGTCGATTGATGAAGGCATCAGTCGACTGGTCGCAAGGATTTTGGGCACATAATGGAGTGTTTGCTTCCAGCACTCGACTGATGGCTCCATTAGTCGACTGATGGTAAGATCAGTCGACTGATGTGGGAGCCGTTGGGTGGAATCCAACGTGGAAGCAGCCATTATTGGGCAACGGCTACGGGATCAGTCGACTGGTCCTGTGTCAACGGGAAGAAACCCTCTTCTTCTATAAAAAGAAGGGGTGAGGGCATTTGGGAGCTTAATGCTTCAACTCATAACTTCTCCCAAAGTTCCCTAAAGGTTTTTCATCCTCTTACTTGAGATTATTTACATCATAATTGTAAGAGGAGTGATTCTTGTGTAAAGAGGTTACCTCCACCTAGCTTGGTGCAAAGGAGAGAATAGTGAAAGCTTGAGGCGTGATTCACCTTGGACGAATCGGATCGTGGATTAGCGGTGAGGCCATGAACCACGTTACATTGCGGTGTTAGCATTTGTGTTTCTATTCTTTCTTTGCTTTGTCTTTAATTGTCTATATTAGTATATTCCGCTTGCGCTAATAGTGTTTGTAGATGAGAAACGAACGAACGACTTCCATCGTCTACGATAAAGGCTATTCACCCCCCTCTAGCCAGCCACCATCGACCCTACAAGTGGTATCAAAGCAGGTTGCTTGTTGAGGACTAACCGCCGACACAAGCACTACAAGATGGCCGACTCTAATATTTATCCACCGAAGTTCGAGGGGAAATTCGCTTGGTGGAAGAAGCAAATGGAGGTATTTTTCGAAACCGACTTCGAAATTTTGTTAATAATGGAAAATGGTTTCGAGATACCTAGGGATGAAGAAGGGAAGTCAATCGAGAAGGCTAGATGGACAAAAAGACAAAGAGAGGAGTACTTGGTAAATTCGAAGGCCAAGCATCACTTGTACAACGTACCCCCCCCCCCCAACAAGAAGTAAACCGGATAGGGGAATGTGCAAGCGCCAAGGAAATGTAGGAGAAGCTCATAGAACTCCATGAAGGCACTTCCGAGGCCAAGCTTGCAAGGAGAGACCTCCTCCGCTCCCAACTAACAAATATCAAACTTGAAAAGGGAGAAAAGGTAACCTCCTTACACTCTAGGTTTAAAGAAATTTTAATTGGGCTAACAAGTGTAGGAGAAAGACTTTCGAACTGGGATATGCTCATGAAAGCAATCGATGCTTTTCCCCGGTCATTGAAATGGAGCTCAATGGTGGACTCTTTCTACATGTCAAAAAACCTAGAAGTGAGCACCTTGGAGGAGTTCTTCTCAACCATGGAGCTCCATGAACCAAGGCTTGAGGGAGTAATTGAAGAATCAAGTATCAAGTCATCAAGAGGAGTAGCCCTAGTAGCAAATAAAGGGAAAAAGAAGAAGATGGAGACTCCTTCCTCCTCCGATGAAGCAACCTCCTCCTCCTCCATGGATAGTACCGAAGAAGCATACATGGTAAGGAAGGTAAGGCGTGCTTTGAAGAATTTTAAATTTAATAAATCTAATGATAGGAGAAGGAGGCCAAGGGGGAAGATAATTTGCTACAATTGCCAAGGAGAGGGACACATAAGGGATAATTGTCCCCTCTTGAACAAGAGCAAAGAAGAGAGGAGAAAGAAAGAAGAAAAGAAGAAGAAGGGGAGCCAGAAGAAGGAAGAGGAGAAGAAGGCCAAAGAAAAGGGGAAGGCCAAGGCACTGAAGGCAAGGAAATGAGATGCCCCCTCTTCTTCATCATCATCATCAGAAGAGGAGAATGCTTTTGTCACCAACCTTGCTTTGATGGCGTTTGATGACCTAGACACCTCCTCCTCCGAAAATGAAGAAGCAAGTTCAAGTGAGGAGAGCTCTAGTGAAGGGGGAGGCGTTTCATCATCCTCCTCATCCGAAAAAGAAGACATGGAAACTATGGTAACGAATCTCTCACCCAAGAAAATAGTTTCCATGATATCTGGCCTCACTAAGGACTTGTTTAGGGCAAAGAAAAAGAACAAATGCATGCTAGATCAAATTAAGGACTTAGAAGAAAAATTAGAAAAAGCATGCTTAACTATTAATGATAATATTTCTTCTAGTGATGATGATGCATGCTCACATGATCTTTATATGCCATTTGATGTTAATGATGCATGCATAGAGGAAAATAGGGCTTTAAGAGAGAAAGTAAATCATTTAACCAAGGCCCTAGAAAAATTCACTATTGGCTCCAACACCCTTAACATGTTCATAGGGAGCCAAAGGGCAAGTTTCAATAAGAAAGGCCTAGGATATAAGGAAAATAAAAATGAAAAGGCCTAGAAATGTCTAATTGCTAGGGGTCAAGATAGAAAGAAAAAAATTGCTAGAAAATGGATCCCTAAGGAATTTTTAGTGAACCCAATAGGAAAGAACTTATTTTGGGTTCCTAAATCCATCCTTATGGGTTAGGGAAACCCTAGTATAGTCAACCATATGGAATTTACCTATATCATATTTTTGGTTGACTTAGGGTGGCGGGACATAATTTTTGAAATAGTGTTGGGTGATGATAATGCACCCATAAATAGTTTAAATCATGCTCAACACTTAGTGTTATTTGATACTCATGACCTATACATTTTTAGCATAGTGTTGGGTGATGATAATGTGCCCATAAATTGATAATAATGCTTAAATCATGATAGTTAATGTAATTGTTACACATGTTTGCAATCATGATTTATGATCTTGATATTTGGCACATAGTCATGGGCAATAAGGTTTTAAATCATGCCTTGGGTGATACTTTACTTATTATCATAATTCATACCTAATGCATGATTATAAATTGATGAATACATTTGTTTCATGATCATAATATGAAATTAATTCATATATGTCTTTATGATCATGTGGGTTGTTAGGATGATACTTAACCTTGTATAGAATTGCATGAAATTGAAGGTTAAGTATATACAAATACCTTTAGGATACATCTCACACTCACTATAGGCTACCTTGATTGAAAACTTAGGATGAGTGAGATGATAGGATGATACAAATGATCCACTAATGCCTATGACATTTAGATGGTCATTTAAAGTGTCAAAATAGCAATAATAGACCAATCATGGGGAAGACTTATGTTTAATTCATAGACATATTGCCCAAAGATCATGGTTGGATATTTCATATATTTTCAAAACATTTTCTTACTTTAAAATCTGTGTGTTCATGTTTTGAAACAATCCAAAGCAAAACTAGGTGTTAAAATTGATACAAACTTGATCAAAAACCTAGTTGATTTTGAAACTTTTGGATTTTTGGCAAAATCTTTGAAATACAAGTATTTTTCATGAAAAACTATTTTTCACTAATAAAGGGCCTTAAAAGAAATGTGTTCCCCAAATTTCATGATTTTTCAAATTTTATAGAATTTTTAATGCATTTCTGAATTTCACCTTGAAAATCAGAAAAATCCGAAATCAGAGTGTCAATCGACTGGTAGTCTGAACTAGTCGACTAATCGACTGATAACATGCCCAGTAACTTTCTTTTATTAGATTTAAGGCATGTTTTGGTGAATTTTGTTCCCTAGAATTGATGTCATGCTTATATAAACCTTGTTTAATATTTTTGATGGTGTCAAAGGGGGAGAAATATGCATGTTTAAGTAATGGGAGAATTACATTTAGGGGGAGTTTCATGTATTAAGGGGGAGAGTTGATAATCATGTTTTTTTACATGCTTTCTTACCTAAATATTTTTATCAAATGTTTACCTAACTTAAACGGATTGCCACACATCAAGGGGTTTAAGTTAGGATGTGTGGATTTGATATGTGCGTTGGAGTCTTACAGGATTTAGTAATTCGCACATGGAGCATTGGCGAGTTTCACCTCTCATGACTCGGTCCTTGAGTCGGTGAAGGATGGCTTTGCGGAAGCCGTGCACTTGGAGCATTCGAGGGATCGTCGGACGAGGAGATTAGAGTGAAGCCGGAGGAAGTAGACTTCAGAGCGAGACGCGAAGGATGGCGCTGCAGAGCCGTGCGCTTGGCGCATACGAGGGACGTGGTCGGATGAAGACAACTTCAAAGGCGAGGGACTCCAAGGGATGAGAGTGAGCGAATATAACCCGGGAAGGGGTAGTGCGCTTAGGTAGAACTTGGCCAATTGGCTAAGTGTCGGATGGGATTTCCCGACACCAATCAACTGCCATGTAATGGTAGTCGACTACTCTAAGTCGATTGTGACTCGACTAGTGTTCGAGTCCGGTTCATGTGCCAATGATGCGCCATGGATTGGCAATGATCGAGAGACTACCGGATCGGTCGCATCGATCGCAAGGGTTTCGAGCATAGAATGGAGTGTTCACTTCCAGTACTCGACTGATAGCTCCATCAGTCGACTGATGGTAAGATCAGTCGACTGATGTGGGAGTCGTTGGGTGGAATCCAACATGGAAGCAGCCGTTATTGGGCAACGACTACGGGATCAGTCGACTGATCAGGGCATCATTCGACTGGTCCTGTGTCAACGGGAAGAAACCCTCTTCTTCTATAAAACGAAAGGGCGAGGAAATTTGGGAGCTTAATGCTTCAACTCATAACTTCTCCCAAAGTGCCCTAAAGGTTTTCCATCCTCTTACTTGAGATTATTTACATCATAATTGTAAGAGGAGTGATTCTTGTGTAAAGAGATTACCTCCACCTAGCTTGGTGCAAAGGAGAGAATAGTGAAAGCTTGAGGCGTGATTCACCTTGGACGAATCAGACTATGGATTAGCGGCGAGGCCATGAACCACGTTACTTTGCGGTGTTAGCATTTGTGTTTCTATTCTTTCTTTGCTTTGTCTTTAATTGTCTATATTAGTATATTCCGCTTGCGCTAATAGTGTTTGTAGACAAGCAACGAATGAACGACTTCCACCGTCTACGATAAAGGCTATTCACCCCCCTCTAGCCGACCACCATCGACCCTACACTCATGACTCGGTCCTTGAGTCAGTGAAAGATATACTATGAAAGTTGTGCTCTTGGTGCATCTGAGGGACCACCGGATGAGGAGCATTGGAGTGAAGCCGAAGGGAGTAGACTTCAGGGCAAGAGGCGAAGGATGACACTGCAAAGTCATGCGCTTGGCGCATCCGAGGGACGTGGCCGAATGAAGAGAACTTCAAGGCGAGGGACTCCAAGGGAGATGAGAGTGAGCGATTGTAACCCGGGTCGGGTAGCTCATAGGTGAACTTGGCCGAATGGTTAAGTCAAGTGTCGGAAGCTTAAACCAAAGGTTGGTTTGAGGTTTTACCCAACACCAGGCGAATGCTATAGGTAGCAGTCGACTGCTCCAAGTCGATTGGAAACTCGATTGGTGTTTGAGTCGAAGTTCTGGCTGAACAGTCGATTGCTAGCTCCATCAGTCAATTGACAAGTGGAGCAATCGACTGATGTCGAGGGTTTCGGGCATAGAAACATCTCCAGTCGAATGATCGTGTCGACCACTCGATTGATGGCTCCATCAGTCGACTGATGGGCATGATCAGTCGACTGATGTGGGAGCCGTTGGTTGGAAACCAATGTGGATGAAGCCATTAGAGGGTAACGACTATAGCAGTAGTCGACTGATCGGGGCATCAGTTGACTGCCGCTGGCTCAATGGAAAGAATGACCTCTTCCCTATAAGAAGAGGCCTTTGGTCACTTGGGGGAGGTTAATGCTTCAATTCTAAACAACACCCAAGTGCCCTAAACATTTCCTACTCTTCTTACTTGCATTTATTTCAATCCTATTGTAAGAAGAGAGATCTTGTGTAAGAAAGGTTACCTCCACCTAGCTTTGTGCAAAGGAGAGATTAGTCGAATTGTTATAGGCGTGATTCACCTTGGAGGAATCGGGTCGTGGACTAGCGGCAAGGGCCGTGAACCACGTTATATCGGTTTGTTAGCGCTTGTTTCTTAATTGTCTTTGTTAGAATATTGTAGATATGATTAGGGATAATTGTTATCCCTAAATATCATTAGGAATAATTATTTCTTAGGATAGAATTTTGATTTATTCCTAGGATAGAGTTTGATTTATTCTTTTGAATAAGCCCTAATCTTGTCTATAAATAGGGCTTCTTTCATGTAAGTTATGTATCTTTTTTTATTACGAAATAACATGGTATCAGAGCTTTAGGTTTCCTTTTTAGGTTTCCCCAATTTTTTTTTCTCTCTCCCGCGTTTCCCTCCCGAACGCGCCTCCGTGTTAACTTTGTTCGCTCGGCGTCGATCTCAGATTCGAGAGGCGAGCAGAACAACGACGAGCTCCAGCGCCTTCGGCAGTTCCGTCGTCTTCTCCGATGCCGCGTTCTTCTCCCGAGCGCACGCCGCGTTCTTCTCCCGAAGCAACTTTCGCCGCGTTTCCTTCCTCACGCGGGCAGCTTCCTCACGCGCGACGATCGGCGTTCGTCCAGCAGCAGCAGCAGCGGTGGCGAAGGAAACGCCACCGATGCCCCTTTCTCCGTCTTCTTCTCCGTCTTCTTCTCCGCCGCTCTCCTCGCTGCTCATTATTCGCCGGAACACGCGCTCCATCTCTCCGGCGACGTCGCGGAAAACGACGCGGCAAACAGAATCCGCAGCGACCTAAGCGTCGCGGAAGACGACGCCTCTCCATCGCTCCCCGTCTTCCTCAGCGCAGACCTCGATCGCCCTCCGGCTCCTTCCACCTCGAGGGTAATCGTCTTTCCCGGTAGGGTCTTTACGAAGATTTGCATCTTCCTCGCGGTTGGTGTTCCTGCAGCACTGCCTCTCCTTCCATCTCGACCAGGAGCTACTGTTTTCTCCACTAGTTGGCTTCGGCTGGAAATCACAGCAGAGGCAGAAGGTTCGACCGCTACTAAGAGCTCTGGCAGCACGTGTTCAGCGAAAAACTTTGGGCTCTGGATCGATAGCTCGATCCTTCCTCTCCTTCAGCGTTAGGATCGCCTCCTTGATCATCTCAGAGAACATCCCAAGATCTCAGCAGTTTCCGATAACTCTAATACGTTAGATGGCCAGTTCTAATTCCCTTGCTGCTGTTACACAAGTTGGTATTTCCTTAATTGGTATATCTCGCTTTGCGAGTCCTTGGGTACTTGACTCTGGGGCCACCGATCATATCACTGGTAATAGATCTCTTTTTTCTTCACTATCTACTTCCGGTTATTTACCATTTGTCACCATGGCAAATGGTTCTCGAATTCAGTCTCAAGGTATTGGTATTGTTCATCCTTCTCCATCTCTTTCCATTCATAATGTTCTTTATGTTCCCGGAGCCCCCTTTAATTTGTTATCAGTAAGTCAGCTTACTCGGTCTCTTGATTGCGTCGTCTCGTTTACTAAATCTTCTGTGTCATTACAGGACCGGAGTACGGGGAGGATGATTGGCTCCGGATATGAGTCTCATGGCCTATATCGATTTCACCAGGCCTCTTTTGTTGGTTCAGCGACGGCATCTCCACTTGTTATTCATGCTCAGTTGGGACATCCTAGTCTTGATAAGTTAAAACAATTACATCCTAGTCTTTCTCACTTAAAGTCTTTATCTTGTGAGTCATGTCAGTTAGGCAAGCATGTTCGTAGTTCATTTTCTCCTCGCATTATAAGTCGGGCTACGTCTCCTTTTGCTTTGGTTCATTCCGATATTTGGGGTCCGAGTCGTGTTTCTTCTACATTCGGATCACGATATTTTGTTACCTTCATAGACGATTTTTCCCGTTGCACTTGGTTATATCTGATGAAAGATCGTTCAGAATTGTTTTCTATTTTCCAATCTTTTTTTAATGAAGTCAAAACACAATTTAGTATCCCTCTTCGATCCTCAGGAGGATAAAAGACTGGCGTAGGCACAGAAGGAGGAAACTCGGACGACTCTGAAGGTCCAAAGAAAGGAACCGAACAAAAGACCTTTTCCTGGAGCGCCTTTGATATATCGAACAATGCGAATCACAGCATCCCAATGTTCTTTACACGGAGAGTTGAGAAACTCTCCGTGTAAAGAACATTGGGATGTTGTGATTCGCATTGTTCGATATATCAAAGGCGCTCCAGGAAAAGGTCTTTTGTTCGAAAATAAAGGACATACTCGAGTTATAGGGTATTCTGATGCAGATTGGGCAGGATCTCCAATTGATAGGAGATCCACCTCTGGTTTTTGTATATTTGTCGGAGGTAACCTTGTTTCTTGGAAAAGCAAAAAGCAGAATGTTGTGGCAAGATCCAGTGCGGAGGCAGAGTATCGAGCTATGGCCATAGCCAGTCAAGAGCTTATATGGCTCAAACAATTGCTTCGGGAGCTCAGGTTTGGAGATGTTACACAAATGTCACTTATATGTGATAACCAGGCCGCCATGCATATCGCGTCAAATCCAGTTTTTCATGAGAGGACAAAGCATATTGAAGTCGACTGTCACTTTGTCAGAGAGAAAGTCATATCTGGAGAAATATCTACTAGTTTTGTTAACTCGCATGATCAACTAGCAGATATGTTTACCAAGTCTCTGAGAGGTCCTCGAATTGACTACATATGTAACAAGCTGGGTGCATATAATTTATATGCTCCCGCTTGAGGGGGAGTGTTAGAATATTGTAGATATGATTAGGGATAATTGTTATCCCTAAATATCATTAGGAATAATTATTTCTTAGGATAGAATTTTGATTTATTCCTAGGATAGAGTTTGATTTATTCTTTTGAATAAGCCCTAATCTTGTCTATAAATAGGGCTTCTTTCATGTAAGTTATGTATCTTTTTTATTACAAAATAACAGTCTTTATTACTAGTATTTCCATTACGCTAACCTTGCTTGTAGACGATTAAGACAAATTGACTTCCATCGTACGCGATAAAAGGCCCTCTAGCCGGCCACCGATCCTCCAACACCTCTTACAATAAGGAGTTTATAAGAAGAAACAACCAAATACAAAGTAAGAATGAAATAAAAAAATACTTTACAAGAGAGCTTTTGATTGCTAGATGATTTGGTTTCTTTGAGGTGCTTTGGAGGTCCAGAAAGCATCAGCGTTTCCCCCTCAAGAACTCCAAGAACGACCGTCCAAAATTCCCACAAGCTTCCCTCTTGTAAGCCCCATTGACGCTTCCTAATTTTGAATGTTGCAATGCAACGGTGGCTTTGCTAGTTGATGCACCACCTCGATTGATACCCCAGTCGAGGTGCTAGTCGAGTTTGCCTTGCTTATGATCGACTATTTTCAAATCTATCCTGAATCCAGTTGAGTGATCCAGTCGAGGCACCGCATCGACTAGCCCCTAGTCGAGGTGTTGGTCGAGTGCGTCTTGCTTTTGTGCCTCTATTAGAAGGACCAGTCGAGGTGCTGGTTGAGTGCCTCTAGTTGAGGTGTCACCTCGACTAGACTCTAGTCAAGGTGCTGGTTGAGTGCTTCCATAGCACTATCTCAACTTCCCAAGTACCACCTCTAAGCACACCTTACTAGTTGAGGTGCCGCCTCGACTACTGACCCAGTCGAGGTGCTGGTCGAGGTCACTTTTCTTCTGTTTGCCTATAAATGAAGCCCAGTCGACTGAACCAAACTGGCAATCGGCTGTTATACCTCAACACTGAGGTTTAACACCCCAAGTATGATCCCTTCATACTTGATACTCACCCTAGGCCTAGACCTAAGCCTTCAACCCACTTCCATCAACCTCACGCCTCTCGGATCCCTCGAGTCTGTGACTTTCATCCTTGTGCTAGCCTTCAAGTGCTTCAATCAGCTATCATCATGCTCTAGGGTCTACCTTTGCCAAGAGGCTACGCCTCTGGGACTACACTGCCAAGACTCCAAGACCGGGACTTCATTTGCCAAGACTCCTCATCTGGGACTTCATTTGCCAAGACTTCTCATCCAGGACTTCACTCGCCAACTCCCAGTTGGTCTTTCCAACACCAAGTGTCTAGTCTCCCTTGACCGACTTGGATTTCCCTTGCCAAATCCATACTTAGACTTTTCCTTGCCAAGTCACCATACATGGACCTCCACACCAAGTGTTCGGGCAATCTTGACTGACTTAGATTTCTTCAATAGTCTACCTCATATGACCTTGGATGTCCCATACCATCCACTAGTCATATAGTCAAATTGTATTGTAAATCATTGTCGAGCATCAAAACCCTACTCGAGTTCCACTCGAGTCTGGTCAATCATGACCTGGGTTGATTCCACCAACATAGAAGAAGTAGATAAGTTGCTGCTAACTAGCCACATTAAAGAAATTCAATTCCCCAAGTGAGTTTCAAATGTAGTTTTAGTCCCCAAGTCTTCGGGGCAGTGGAGGATGTGTATTGATTTTTATGATTTAAATAAAGACTGCCCTAAAGACTACTTCCCTTTGTCTTATGTTTACCAGTTAGTGGATTCTAAGGTGGGGTCTGAAGTGGTATCACTCATGGATTCTTATCAAGGGTACCATCGAATCCCATTAGCACAGGATGATCAAAAGAGGATTAGCTTCGTAACCACAGGAGAGTTGTATGCTTATGTGGTAATGCCCTTCAGGCTGAAGAATGAGGGAGCCACTTACTAGAGGCTCATGGATAAGATATTTTCTGAATAGAAGGGAAAGAATGTAGAGGTGTATGTTGATCATGTCCTAGTAAAGTCAAGGTTTGCTTGGGATCTAGCGCAAGATCTCGTGGAGACATTTTCTACCTTTAGACGGTTCAACTGAAGGTACAATATGAAGTTGAATCCAAAGAAGTATTTGTTCGGGGTAAAGAGTGAAAGGTTCCTGAGATATTTTGTAACAGAGAAGGGGCTGTAAGCTAATCCTGAAAAGGTATATGCACTATGCAATATGAAGTCACCTACTAATTTATGGGAAACACAAAAATTAGTAGGAAGGATAGTCTCTCTATCTTGATTTATAGCCAGGTTGGAGGATAAGGGGCTACCTTTCTTTCAAATTCTTAGAAAGGTTGCTCGGTTTCAATGGGATGAATAGTGTGAACAAGCTTTTTAGAAATTGAAGAAGTATCTGGCTGAACTCCCTCTATTAGCTAAGCCCATTTCCGAAGAACCACTGTGGGTGTATCTAGCTGTCTTAGAAGGAGTAGTAAGTTCCGTTTTATTAAGACAAGAAGGTTGTCAACAACAACCTATTTATTACACCAACCATATCTTGAAGGGGGCCGAGTTGCGATATACCGAGTTGGAAAAACAAGCATACATTCTAGTCCTAACTGCTCGTAAGTTGAGGCCTTATTTCTTAGCTCATTCAGTGAATGTGTTGACAAATAGTGAGCTGGGTCAGGTGGTCACTAAACCTAATTGCTTGGAAAGGTTAGCCAAATAGGTGGTGGAGTTGAGTGAATATGATGTGCATTATTATCCCCGAACTACCATCAAGGCTCAGTCATTGGCTGATTTTTTAGCTGAGGTGCTGGTGGGCCTGAAAAATAGTTCGGCACAAGAAAGAGAAGAAGGAAGTATGTGGAAAATCTTTGTGGATGGATCTTTGGGGACCAGTGGGAGTGGAATGGGAGTAGTCCTCATATCTCCCTTTGAAAAAGAAACCCATTTAGCCATTCGATTGGGGTACAAGGCATCCAATAATGAAGTAGAATATGAAGCTATTCTAGCAGGACTACAAGCAGCTAAGGCAGTAGGTGCTGCCTTTATTGTGGTGTATTCATATTCCAAATTAGCAGTGCCACAATTACAAGGTGTCTTTGCTGTTCGGAAAGAGAGACTATTGAAGTATGCTGAGGGTTTTAAGAAGTTGAAGGCTTATTTTCAAGAGGTATAATTACAGTAGATTCCGAGGGAGCAAAATACCAAGGCAGATGAACTAGTGCAGTTGGCAAGTACCCTGATTGAATGGGGATCTCGAGATCCTTTATTTTTGGAGGTTCCTCATTCTTTGGAGATATGCAACATAGAGGAGGAGAGGATAGGAGGTAATGAGGTACCCGATTGGAGGGCATACATTATGATCTATCTACAGCAAGGGAGTGTTCCTTCCGACCCATGAGAGGCATCATCTTTATTGAGATGAGTGAAGAGGTTCATAATTATTGATGGGGTTTTATACAAGACATCTTTGGCTGACCTCTGCTGAAGTGTCTCGGGAAAGAAGATTCTGAATGGGTACTCAGGGAAATACATGAAGGATGTTGTAGCATTCACCTGGGAGGAAGAGCTCCAACTCAAAAAGTGTTATCAGCCGATTACTTTTGGTTGACCCTTTATCAAGATGATGTGCAACTAGTCAAGACCTGCCAAGCCTGCCAGAAGCATAGCAATAGGTTGGACTGACCAACCGAGTTGATGAAACTTGTGATCACTTCTTGCCCCTTTGATTAATGGGGAATGGATATAGTGTGTTCGATGCTTGTAGCTTCCTCACAAAAGAAATTTTTATTAGTGACAGTGGATTATTTCTCCAAATGGGTGGAAGCAGAACCTTTAGCTAAGATGACAGAAGGAGTGGTAATATAATTTTTATGGAAGAATATCGTGTGTAGATATGGAATCCCAAGGAAGATGGTCAGTGATAATAGACGCCAATTCTAGGGTCAGAAATTCAAGAGTGGTGTTAGAGCCTTAATATTCAGCAGACTTTCACTTCAATAGCTCACTCACAAGCAAATGGACAAGTGGAGGTGGTCAATAGGATTCTTATCCAAGGGTTGAAAACTAAATTAGGAGCTATGAGAGGAAATTGGGTAGATGAGCTGCCAGGGATGTTGTGGGCTTATCACACTGCACCTAAGACAGCAACTGGAGAGACCCCTTTTAGCTTGTTATATGGGACGGAAGTGGTCATCCCTATGGAGGCTATTCTGAATAGTTCCCAAGTTGAAACTTATGAGCTAAAGAAGAACCAAATGTTGAGGGGGCACTGAATTAGACTTACTGGAGGAAAGGCGAGAGCAAGCTCATATCTAAGCTAAAGCATACGAGCAAAGAATACAACAGGTCTTTAATAAGAAGGTGGTACCACGGAGATTTCATGAGGGTGACTTGGTTTTACAGAAAGTCAATCCCACAGGTGATCCTGAGAAATTGGCCCCTGGGAAGGACCATACACCATAGTGCATCAAGTTGCTGGATCAGCATACTACCTTCGAGACACCCAAGGCAAGGAGTTTCCAAGGCCTTGGAATGAAATGCATTTAAAGCATTTTCATACAATGTAAACAGGAAACATCAATAAAGAGAGCTATCTTTTATATTAACAAAAAAAAGGAGGGGTGCAACTTGAATGTAACTTCATATCATTGCGAAAAGCAATTGTTTACAATCACAGAGGGGAGAAAAGCTGAAAAGTTACAGCCTGAAATGTTCATGAGGATAACGTTTGAAACCAATTTCCCAGTTTAAGGAAGGATTTGGTTATTGGGGCAGAGGGAATCCTTGGGTGACATATTGTATGATTTCTTCATTAAAACCATCCTTGAATGTGACCTACATTAAGGGTTTCAGGCGTTCCTATCGGTATTTGTCAGCAGCATATACATCTTGGTTAAATTTTATACAGTGTTCTCGGTGCTCTAGGAAGTCTTGTCAAATTTGATGATACTGGCGAAATGTCTGAGCAATGGTGTTAGTGAGGACATGCATGCCCTGAGATTGAGAAGCATAGTCTTGCTAAATTATTTTTGACATGTCCACTAAATCTTGTCGCATTGATGACGAAACTTCTCCAATGGCTATAGTATGGGCCCTGGTTCAGGCAACTTCATACCTCACTTGCTGCAAGGAAACTTCATGCTGATGTACTTGAGAAAGAGCTCTATTCCTCTCTGATAGTAAAGCTGAATTGTGGCAAATCTCCCTACTTACTTGGGCTCATAGGACGACTATGGTCTTGGTATCTCTTTGTTGTTGCATCTGAGCCTTTGCTAATTGAGTATGACATAGGGCCAATTTTTGGAGTAAAGAATTTTCTCTCTGCTTAAATTTTTCTTAGGCCGTTGAATTAGTGATGGAGTGTTGCAGGGTTTGTTGTTGAAGCTTCACTTGTTAGTGTGAGAAGGAGCGATTTAGCTCTTGATAATTTGTCATTGCTTAAGCACAACAAGTTAGAGGAAAGGGGTGCTCTTAAAATTTAGATACAAAAATGGAGTAGAAAGGTTTACCAGATCTAAGGTATGCTGCAAACTCTCCATCCGTGGTATCAACTCATCCAAATTGAGGATGTGAGAGTCTCTCGTGGATAGTGAGGAAGGAGAAGAAGCAACAAGGGGAGTTGTTTCGCTCATGATTGGTGAAGGATGAGGTACTACATAGGAGCTCTTTGTTTCCTCAGGATGGAGGGGAGGGGAAGTTTCAGAAGAAAAAAAATGGAAATGTTAATAAGAAGTAGGGGGTTAGGGTTTGGGCCTGAAGAAGGGGAACTCATGGGCTCTGAGGTTGAAGGAGAAGAAGGAAGGCAATGGATGGAGGTCAAAGGTGGTAGGGAAATAGGAATGCCAGTTGTAAGGAAGGGTGCAGAGGTGTTTGGGAAGAAGGCTGCTGCCAAAGAGTTTCCTTCAAAGCAGACGGGGGTTGAAGATGGGAAGGGGGGCTCAGTGGTGGAGGAAGGGGATCAGAGGTTTCCAACTGGATGGCAAAGGAGGTAGTATTTAAAGGTGGAGACGACGACACAATTCGTTGCGGAGAAATTGAGGTAGGAAAAGGAAAGGGGGAAGAAGATTCGATAATGTTCTCTTTGGGGAATAGGGAAGGATAGACAGTGGCGACATCGCCTTCTTCTTGTATTTTGTGACGTGCAGATCCTCACACCGCCACTCTAATGTTAAGACGCAAGGAGGGTGAAATGGGAAGAGTCATGGGCAAAAGGGAAGAGGAGGATGGGCTAGGGTTTATCAAAATAAACTTGCAGGAGGGGTGGATAGCGATGAACAGGAAGGAATGAGGTCAGAAGGTTGTATGGCGGGTGGGACCAATGTGGTTGATGGTGAAGAAGAGATGGAAATAGAGGAAGAAGCAGTAGGAGGGGGGTTGGTGGCAACTGATACCAAAAGGGATGATGAAGAATTATCAGACCCGCCGATGGCTTCAGCATGTTGCTCTCGAAGTCGTCGAGAAGCGACATTCTTTAGGAGAGCCTTCATTCTCTAAAACAGGAGGGAAGGGAAGTGTTGTGGAAGGAGAGGAAGAAGAATCCTTACAGTAGTAGGTAGTGACCTAAAGAATTGTAAGGTCGAAGAAGACAAAGAACTAAAAAGGGAAAGCCAAGAAACCCTATTTGAAGAGTAGCAGCGTAGGTTTGTCGAAGGAAGTAATTGGGTTTTGAATCAATGTTATGGATTGTAAGTGAGGTTTAGGGCTTGGCCCACGAGGAGAGGGGGTTAATTATCTCTTTATGCCATGTACGCTATAAGTGGGGAGTACTGCGGCTGAAAAATGAGGGTAGGAGTTCTTTACCATAGTGGGAAAAAGCTCATTGTCAATATTCTTAAAGCTTAGCTTCAGCCGAAGGCATTATCCCCGTGCGGTGGCGTATCGGAGGAGTTGGGTTCATGGTAGACTTACCATTGAAGATGAGAGGGGGTTAATTATCTCTTTATGCCATGTACGCTATAAGTGGGGAGTACTGCAGCTGAAAAACGAGGGTAGGAGTTCTTTACCATAGTGGGAAAAAGCTCATTGTCAATATTCTTAAAGCTTAGCTTCAGCCGAAGGTATTATCCCCGTGCGGTGGCGTATCGGAGGAGTTGGGTTCATGGTAGACTTACCGTTGAAGATGACGGAAGTAAAAAATCATTTCGATCTGATGAGGCGAAGCCTTGGGTCAAATCGTCACTATTCTTAAAGCTCGGATTCAGTTGAAGCTATTATCCTTGTGCGGTGGTGGATTGAAGGAGTTGGGTTCAAGGTAGACTCACCGTTGAAGATGACAGAAGTAAAAAATTATTCCAATTTGACGAGGCGAAGCCCTAGGTCAGATCATCACTATTCTTATAGCTTGGCATCAGCCGAAGCTATTATCCCCATGCGGTGGTGGATCGAAGGAGTTGGGTTCAAAGTATACTCACTGTTGAGAATGACGGAAGTAAAAAATCATTCTGATCTGACAAGGTGAAGCCCTGGGTCAAATCATCACTATTCTTATAGCTCGGTGTCAGCCAAAGCTATTATCCTTGTGCAGTGGTATATTAGAGGAGTTGGGTTCAAGGTAGACTCACTATTGAAGATGACGGAAGTAAAAAAATCATTTCGATTTTACGAGGTGAAGCCTTGGGTTAGATCATCACTATTCTTAAAGCTTGGCTTCGGCCGTGTGATGGCGGATCAAAGGAGTTGGGTTCAAGGTAGACTCACTATTGAAGATGATGGAAATAAAAAATCATTCCGATCTAATGAGGCGAAGCCCTGGGTCAGATCGTCACTATTCTTACAGTTCGACATCAGCCGAAGCTATTATCCTCATGCGGTAGCAGATCAAAGGAGTTGGGCTCAAGAAAGATTCACTAATGAAGATGACGAAAGTAAAAAAAATCATTTCGATCTGGAGAGGTAAAGACCTGGGTCAGATTGTCACTATTCTTACAACTCGGCGTCAACCGAAGTTATTATCCCCATGAGATGGCAGATTGGAGGAGTTGGATTCAAGGTAGATTCACTGATGAAGATGTTGAAAGTAAAAAATCATTTCGATCTGACGAGGTGAAGCCTTGGGTTAGATCGTCACTATTCTTAAAGCTTGGCATCAACCGATGCTTTTATCCCCGTGCGATGGCAGATCAGAGGAGTTAGGTTCAAGGTAGACTCACTATTGAAGATGATAGAAGTAAAAAATCATTCCAATCTGATGAGGCCAAGCTCTGGGTCAGATCGTCACTATTCTTATAACTCGACGTTAGCCGAAGCTATTAGCCCCATGTGGTGGGGGATCGGAGGAGTTAGGTTCAAGGTAGACTCACTGTCGAAGATGAAAGAACTAAAAAAATCATTCCAATCGGACAAGGTGAAGCCTTGGGTCAGATCGTCACTATTCTTACAGCTCGGTGTCAGCCGAAGCTATTATCCCCGTGCGGTGGTGAAACGGAGGAGTTGGGTTCAAGGTAGATTCATTGATAAAGATGACGGAAGTAAAAAATTATTCCAATTTGACGAGGTGAAATGCTGGGTAAGAAAGTCACTATTCTTACAACTCAGCATCAGCTGAAGCTATTATCCCTGTGCACTAGTGGATCAGAGGAGTTGGGTTCAAGGTAGATTCACTGATGAAGATGATGGAAGTACAAAATCATTCTGATCTGACGAAGTAAAGCCCTAGGTCAAATCATCACTATTCTTAAGGCTCGGCTTCAGCAGAAGCTATTATCCCCATGCAGTGGCGGATCGGAGGAGTTGGGTTCAAGGTAGATTTATTGTTTAAGATGACAAAAGTAAAAAATCATTCTGATTTGACGAGGCAAAGCCCTGAGTAAGATTGTCACTATTCTTATAGCTTAGCGTCAGTTGAAGCTATTATCCCTGTGCAATGGTGGATTGGAGGAGTTGGGTTCAATGTAGATTCACTATTGAAGATGACAAAAGTAAAAATTCATTCTGATATGACGAGGTAAAGCCCTGGGTTAGATCGTCACTATTCTTATAGCTCGGCGTCAGCCGAAGCTATTATCCCTGTGTGTGGCGAATCAGAGGAGATGGGTTCAAGGTAGATTCACTGATGAAGATGAGGGAAGTAAAAAATCATTACTATCTGACAAGATAAAGCCCAGGGTTAGATCATCACTATTCTTATTGTCACGCCCAAGGACCCTTAAGGACCCTAAATGTCGAGGCGTAGCGCGTGACTGACCCATCTCATACATTACATACAGCGGAAGACTTTATACATACTTCTTAATTCTCACAGCGGAAGACTTTATACATACTTCTTAATACTTTTTTTTTTGTTTTTCTTTTAAACATAAACATGCATTAACACATATATACATATATATATATATATACTTCTTCTTCTTAGCATAGAGTATACTTCATAGCGTGGATAGATACTTCTTCTTACTTCTTCTTTACTTCTTCTTCTTAACATAGAGCATGCATCATATATGCAGATACTTAGTGCTTAGTAAATTCATAACATCATCATCATAAGGAGACATAAGTGAGGACATGAATAGACATCTTTATCATAGGTAAACATGTTTAGACCTAACGGATCTTCTCCACCATGCCACTACCACACACATTGGCCCCTCCTGCTGCTCCCTTTAGTTTATCCATCCCTTACCCTTATCTGCGATGCGAGGAAAGATAAACTATAAGCACATAGGCTTAGTAAGATCCTGTCCTACTCACTAAAACCATACATTATCATTAATCATGGCATGCGATTCACAACATAGAAGCAATATAACATGGATCACCGTATCATCAAACATAACTTGTAATGTATCTAACGTAAACATGTAAACATTCATAGCATATTGTAAAACATAACTTTCATGACATATCTAACGTAAGCATGTAAAGCGTTCATAACATATCATAAAACATAACTTTCATAACATATAACTTAACGCGTTCTTGGCATATCGTTTAACATAACATGTAACTTAACAATCATGGCATATTATTTAACATTACATGTAACTTAACAATCATGGCATATTATTTAACATTACATGTAACTTAACAATCATGGCATATTATTTAACATTACATGTAACTTAACAATCATGGCATATTACTTAACATAACATGTAACTTAACAATCATGGCATATTACTTAACATAACATGTAACTTAACAATCATGACATACATATGCAAGATGCTTTTGAAAATATATACACTAGGTACGTAAATATAAATCTCAACATATTTGGGCCCGGCATTGTACCACTTCTTCATTATCATAGTGCGCATCCTAAATAGGCCGAGGTAGCAAGTCTCGAACCTAATAGGTTTCTAGGCCCGAGTCTTATTCCATCGACCTAGGGGCAATCGTCATAGCGTAGAAGCCCATCCTAGGCCCGAGTCTTACTCCATCGACCTAAGGCATCTTGGAGCCCATCCCGTACTAGGCCCGAATCTTATTCCATCGACCTAGGGGCAATCATACATAGAAGCCCATCCTAGGCCCGAGTCTTATTCCATCGACCTAGGGCATCTTAGGAGCCCATCCCTTCTTGGACCTTGTTAAGGTCTTGGTACAAGCCATGCAGAAAGTAAAATACTTATATGCTTATTTTACAACATAGCTTATTTCTTTAACATAGCATAGCATACTTCATTTCATAACGCATCATGCTTCATTTCATTCACATAGCATAGCATACTTCATGTCATAACATCTTAGCTTATTTCATTAACATAGCATAGCATACTTCATTTCATACACATCATGCTTCATTTCATTCACATAGCATAGCATACTTCATTTCATAACAACTTATCCTATTTCATTAACATAGTCATGGCATACTTTATTTCATAACAACATAACTTATTTCATTAACATAGCATGGCATACTTCATTTCATAACAACATAACTTATTTCATTAACATAGCATGGCATGCTTCATTTCATAACAACATAACTTATTTCATTAACATAACATAGCATACAATTCATGGTATGAACTTCATTGTACCCTAAAGAGGTCAAAGGTGGCCGAATGGTCATATAGGCTTTTTAGGGTTTAGACCTTTAACCTAATTCAAGTAACATACATATGCATACAAATTCCATAAATTTAGGGCCTTTGGGTTTAACTTTGACCTAATCCCCTTTTTAAACTTAACCTCATCATATAGTTACAAAACATAGTATGGAACTTCATTGAAACCCTATAGTGGGGTTTGGCCGAATAGAACTATAGTGTTCATTAGGGTTAGCTTTTGCTCTAACCCACTTTAAACCCTAAAATCATCATCTAGTTCCCATAATATGGCATGGAACTTCATTGAAACCCTAAAGTAGGGTTTGGCCGAATAGAACTAAAGTGTTCATTAGGGTTAGCTTTTGTTCTAACCCACTTTAAACCCTAACATCATAATCTAGTTATAAAACATAGCATAAACATAGCATAGAGCTTCTTTGAGACCCTAGTTCATGACTTGGCCGAATGGGTCATGGAGGCCTCTAGAGTTAGATCTTTATCCTAATCCCTATAACATGCTAACATCATCACTTGCAAGCAAAACAAGATATAACTTCAATAAAACACCAACAAAACCCATGTTGGCCGAATGGTTCATAGGGTTTCCTAGGTTTAACTTTTGACCTAATCCATTTTAAGCCCTAACATCATCATCTAATTACAAAAGCATGGCATACAACTTCATGGAAACCCTAGATCATATCTTGGCCGAATATAACAATATAAATTTCTTTTATAAAACGTCAACCGAAGCTACTCGTATGCAGGTGAGGGATACTTACATCCTTCGCGTTGCTTTTGGTGGAGAAGACAACCTAAAGAACCAACCTAGCCCTAGCTTTCTTGCTTGGATGAGGCTCGGCCAAAAGAGGGAAATGGAGAGGGAAGCCTTAGAATTTCGGTGAGAAGAGGAAGAGAAGAAGAGAGGAAGTAAACAATTTCAATCTTCCCTCTTCTTTATAAAGGGGGGAGGAAGAGAAGTTCCTCTTTTCTTTTCTATGCCTCTTCATTTACCCTTAGTCCCATTTATCTATAGTCCCCCCCCTTTCCTTAATCATACAATCCTATTGGGCTTATGGTTAGTGGGTACATCTATAGGGCTTGGCTATCTCTAGAGGTCTGGAGTTCAATTCCTAGGTCTTGTATTCATTTTTGGCTTATTTTCTTTTGTTTTGGAAAAAGGCCTACATAAAGCCCATTATCATCAAGCCAAAAATTCTTGTAAAATTGCTAGGAATTTTACGGGCGTTACACTTATAGCTTGGCGTCAACCAAAGCTATTATCCCTATGCGGTGGCAGATTGGAGGAGTTGGGTTCAAGATAGATTAACTGATGAAGATGATGGAAGTAAAATATCATTCTGATTTGATGTGGTGAAGACCTGGGTCAGATTATCACTATTCTTAAAGCTCGTCTTCAACTGAAGCTATTATCCCCGTGCAGTGGCGGATCGAAGGAGTTGGGTTCAAGGTAGACTCACCGTTGAAGATGACGGAAGTAAAAAAAATCATTCCGATCCGATCTGACGAGGCAAAGCTCTTGATCAGATCATCACTATTCTTATAGCTCGGTATCAGCTGAAGTTATTATCCCCGTGCAGTGGTATATCAGAGGAGTTGGGTTCAAGGTAGACTCACTATTGAAGATGACGTAAGTAAAAAATCATTCTGATGTGATGAGGCAAAGCCCGTGGTCAGATCGTCACTATTCTTACACCTCGGCATCAGCCAAAGCTATTATCCCTGTGCAGTGGTGGATCAGAGAAGTTAGGTTCAAGGTAGATTCACTAATGAAGATGACAAAGAGTAAAAAATCATTTCGATTTGATGAGGTGAAGCCCTAGGTCATATCATCACTATTTTTAATGCTTGGCTTCAGCCGAAGCTATTATCCCTTACGGTGGCGGATTGGAGGAGTTGGGCTCAAGGTAGATTCACTGTTGAAGATGACAGAAGTAAAAAATCATTCCAATATGATGAGGCGAAGCCCTAAGTCAGATCGTCACTATTTTTAAAGCTTGGCTTTAGCAGAAGCTATTATCCTCGTGTGGTGGCAGATCGGAGGAGTTGGGTTCAAGCATGGCCTTAGTTAGAACCATTATCCCCTTGAGGTAGCAAAGGGGAGGATTTGAGTCTCGAGGGAAGTTCCATTTCAGAAGAACGACGAAATGTATTTCATTTTAGAAGAATAGTGATATGGGGCAAGGCATAATTTCTAAAAAATTATTGACAGATTGATAAGACAACTACACTATGGTGACTAGGGGGTTGGGAAGGAGAGTCCCGAATGGATAGTTTCTAAAAAGGTACATTGCTTTGATTGTCCAGTAATGAATTTTCATATGTAATGACATGCTCGCAGTAAAATGGTATATATATTTCTATAACATCTTTATTTGAAATCATGATAATTAGTACAGTTAGATGGGGAACAAGGAGATTATGCTTGGAAAGGAAATTTGGGCACTTCATAAATGATTTTCTCTTCCGTTGGGATGCTGGGGGAGTCTTAGGAGGAGAGGGAATAACTGATAGACAGTGCCATATAAGAGGTTAGTGAGTCGCGTGGAGCCTGGTTAAGCTTCGTTGAGTGATGGTCAACTCTTGACGAAGAGAGTAAGTGTGAGTGGAAGACATTTGAAGATGACCCCTCAAATCTCTCACCACATTTTCTAACTTCAGTATGCGCTACTGGTCTGTCGTAAGATGTTCAGGGGAGAGGGCTCTATCTTCTTGCTTTGTAGGGTTATCCATTTAGAAAGTGGAAGGGTAAAGGAAGATGAGAGCAAAGGATCTTACAGGGAGTTTTTATAGAAGAAAAGAGAGCATTAATTCATTCTCTTGGAAAAGAAGAAAAGTATGGGTTGATAAGATGGAGAGACAAAGGGGTAGTGTTGGGAATGGTCAATGCATTAATAGAGAAGTGTTTGGTCATATCCCACAGAAAGAGGTAGATACTTATCGAATATAATTCAACTTTAGTATAGTGAAGTGTGGTAAAAGATTTTAGGAGGATTGCACCTTACACAGTTTGGTGGTTATAAATAGGACTAAGGAAAATTCTTTATGTCTAGTCCTGAATTTAGTTAAAACCTCTTACAGCGAGAGAGTGCCAGTCGACTGGCGCCAATAGGGTATCAAGTAAGGTTTATTCCGTTATGGAGAAGTAAATCACAGCAGAGCTAAGGTATAGCTAAAAGGACATTATCATTTCAGTAAATTTAAAAATGAGTTAGATTGTGCACATATAGAATTTATGGAAATATTTCTTGTCCCGACATTCCCTTTACATAAGGTAAAAACATTTACAAATCAAAGATAGAATCAGGGTAATCGTCTATAGCCGCCTCAACACTTAGAAAACTGGTGTCTGCTCCTGGGGGAGGATGTCCTTGGTTGGCAAATTGCTTGATTGACCCTTTAAATCCCAGCATGAATAGTTCAACCCCTTTGTCACCAAATTTTATCAATAGCTCTTGCTCCCTCTCTTTCCAACGAGTCTCCTCAATAGCTATCTAGGCGACAAGAGCAGTTTTCAGTTCGTCTCTTTCTTTGGCGACAGATAAAGCTTGTTGACCCAAGGAGGTGATGGCTTGAGTCTGCTCTAACTGCAGTGTCTGCATCTGAAGGGTTATTGCTAAGAGTTATGCAGGAAGAGCAGATATTGTTGGGTTTCCGGCACCGCGGCGTGTGTGTGTTCGATCATGTTTCGTAAACATGAGCACAGCGGAAGCAATTAAAAATAATAAATCTATATTTATTACAACACACGCATGCTATTACAACAAGTGTAGACATAACCGTAAATTAAAATTTGCAATAAAAGAAAAATTATTTACGTTATACCTTCCGTATGACGTGTAGCGGGAACGGCATCAACCGGAATGATCCTCGTAAGAATCGTCTCTATTCGTATCCACGCCGAGCTCCTCGGGATGACTTCGCTAAGTCACGAGCTTCGTCTTCGTACGGGTTACTAGCCTCGTGTTGAAGACGACGTGATCGAGAGATGATCACGATCCGAATCCAAATTCGGATCCTAAAACGAGTTCTCAAAACTCGCTTCTCCGGAGAGGTATTCGTCAACCAATTGACGAATCCTTCGTCCTCCACCTCAGAGGATTACCGGAGATCAAATCCCCGGTAAGTTAGGCGCTGTCGGAGCACTAACCGTCGTCCAAACGACGCTCCGACAACAAAGAAACAAGCTGTCCAGAAAAACTGGACAGCTTTTGGTGGAGGAATAGAGGCCGGCCAAGGAGAGATGGAAGCTCACCTTATCACCGAACCTAGAGGAGATCACCGGAGGGTCGCCGGAGGTTCACCGGTTGAAGCTTGGTCACCGGCAACAAGTTGGACGGCGGCACAAGAGGTTGGGCGGCGGCACACTAGGGTTGGCGCCGAAAAACCTCCTTCAAGGGGTGGGCGGCAACTCCAAGGGCTAGGGTTTTGGATTAGGGTTTAAGCCCTATTTTATAGAGAACTAATTCTCTTAATGGTTAATGGATCATATCCATAAAGCCCGTTAACCCGCTCCATTAAGATAAGTTAAAATAAACCAAACCATGATGGTTTATTTTAAGTTAAAACGAACCAACCAACTTTTGGTTCATTCGCTTAAAATAAACCAAACCCTTTGGTTTATTCTCATCCATTGGATTAGAACCAAACCATTTTGGTCCATCCATTATGTCTTCATAAGACACGGCCCATCCACGCTTCCATTGCATCAAACAATTTCATGCTCGCTTATGTTTGGTCCAACCAAACATAGTTTCTCTCGGTCTGAGAATCCCATTCTCAAGCTCGTTTTAAATCCTTTGGATTACACTCGTTGTGCGTGTGACCAAATAGGTTCTCGTTTTATGTTGGCCATCTATAATTAACCATTAATTATAGAACGATCATGAGTGGCACCTAGTAGTACATCATGATCCCCAATTAACCGAAAAGATCAACGGTTGATCCAGAACTATTTCTGAAACCCTTCAGTAGCTCGAATGAATCGTGCCCCATTCCCTTCACTCATCATATACCCACATGGTTCAGGACATGGTCTATTGTGTCAGTCCCCACTAGGCTGACTACGTCACACCTAGCCCAAGTATCATTTCCTCGTCCTACGGATTCTAGTTACTCCACATGTATCGAAGAGTACCTTACTCTAAACATGTAATGCTTTGGCTAAAGACTTTAGTAACAATCCGACGAGAGGCCATGGGTATACATCTCCTCGCAAGGAGTGGTGAATCCTTTATAGGCTATTCAAACACCTTCGATCACTTCGACTTATACCCAATCATCCCGGGTCCACATCTCCTTAGAGATGTTTGCTTAAGATGTCAAAGCATAAGTCTCCATGATCAAGATGACTTGAATACCGCAAGTCAAAGGAACATCGCACTTAAGCCACAGTAAGAACTTCATTGATATCTATATATGCAGAGAACCATATGAAGTCTTACGGTCACTCCAATGAACTAGTTACCATAACTAGCATCCACGATCAACTCCGACATCACTATGTCTCTAGCCGTGAGAATCACCGCTTGGATACACCAAGGAGTATACCTCGTGCTAGTCTCGACGAATCGATGGTGTCCAAATCCATCAATTCATCGACTAGGGATAATTCCGATACATCACAATTACACATGTAGAGATACTCACTAGTTGTGATCCAATCACAAATTCTCTCATGCTGTGAATCGTATCGTGGACATTCAGTAAATGAGTTTAAGATCTAATCAAATACATTAAACATGTATACTCAAATAGTGAATCTTCATTTATCATATAAATGGTTCATACATAAGGCGATTGCCTTAGGACATCTCTCATATATTACTAATAGATATCTCAAAGGAAAGGTGATCCAATTTGAATGAAATTGAGGCATGAGAAGATTCTGAGATCTTGATGGTAGATTGTGCCTGTATCAACTCGGCAAATGATTCAAACCTCCTAGCATGGGTCTCCCGCAGTTGAATTTGGCATGCCATCAGTTCTTGGGCTAAGGCATTGACATTCTGAATTTGAGTAGTTCGAAGGAGTAGTTGAGCGCGTAGGATGTCTGCTTCCCCTAGAGCCTTTTCTTTATCGCGCCCTATTGTTGTCAATTTAGCCTTTAACTCCTCACAATAAGCTTTTAAGTTTTTCTTGGAGGCGGCTAGGGCAGCTTCTTGCTTCTTTCCCTCAGCAATCTGCTGAGACATTTGTCTCAATTTAACTTTGGAGGCAGTATGGTGAGCTGCCATAGTTGACTAATGGTCAGCCAAGTGTTGGGCTACCTCGTTATAATTGGTTGTTTCCTGTGTAAGAGAAAGACACACCTTAGAGATAAATATTAGGAGAGGGTAGAGAAAAAGAATAATACCTTTGATAGCTTTGCCCAAAGGCATTCAAAGGAACCTTATACTTTCGACTGATTGAATAACTTCACTTCTTGGAGAGTATAAAGCCTAAGAACCGACCTGAGAGTAGTGGTCGGGGGGCTGAGGGGGAGGATATCCCCCATAAGAAGAGGAGGCTCATCCCTAAGGGAAGAAAGCTCGGGGGGAACAAAGTCTGGAGGTGAGGAAGTAGCAGGTGGTGCTTCCAAAGGTGCAGTCTAAGGGACTTAGGGGGATCCATCCACATACATGAGGAGGAGGGAATGGGAGAAGAAGGAAAAATTGGAGAATTCTCTTCTGGTACAAGGGGAGAATCGCCGGAAGGGTTGAGGTCCTCCTCCTCAGCGAGATCAGGATTGAGAAGATATCAGTGTCGGCGAGTCTAGAGAGGAGGAGGGCTAGGGGATTTGGAGGGAGAAGCTGGCGGAAGAGTTATGGAGGTGGTAGGACCTCCCCTGCGTTGGCGGAGTTTCTTAGGTAGGGAACAGGGGGAGGCCGAGGTTTTTCCCCTTGTGGATTTTCCTTTGGCCTTTTCAGCTATAGTCTTCTCGGCACTCACTATAGCCCTCTGCATTAGATCATTTGCAGCACCATGTATACAAAATAACAGGTATAATATAAAGAATTAACAAATATTAAGCAAGATTAAAAGGATTACATCATTCAAAGAATTCTAGTAACATCCTACCTATTACAACAGGGTCGTCTAGGTGGAAGGGGGATAATTCGTAATGACTTAGAAGATGAATATCTAGTAAGAGGTCTGAATTATAGTGGTGTTCTTTTAACACCTTGTGAACCTCAGTGAAAGGGCATTGGAGCCGACACTCCTGAAAGGGGGGCAGGTCTAGAAGGGTAGTTTTCCAAGTTTCAGAATGGGGAAGAGGGGTAGGGAGTTGAGCAAAGAAATATAACTCCCTCCAACCTTTATGGGAGGAAGGTTTATTGGAAAAAAAATTTGACAATCGGGACAACTGACTAAGTAAAAAATACCTAGTTTTGAAGATTTTAGTTGAAATAGCAAGGGAGATAAAGGGAGTCTTAAGTGTTTAAAATTTATTACAATGTCTGTAAAGAGTCGGAAGGCATTGAGGGCTAATTGATTAGAAGCTATTTTTGTAGAAATCTAGAAGCTCCAAGTAGATTGGGGGGGGGGCACATGAAGACGAAGGCCATTCTCTAGTTGACCTAGGAAGAAGCAGTGATGATTTGGAGGGGAGGGGGGGGGGGGTGAGGCCAATAAGGGGGCAAGGTGTAGTCACACTTGATGGATGGATCCATATATAGTTTCCTAACATCACGGAAGTAGTGGCTACTGTCTATCTGAGAAAGATTATCCTCATGCCTGGGAGTAGATCTAGGGTTTTTTTTAGAAGGAGCCATAGCAAAAGAGGCAAGGTGGCACGTACTTATAGTGGAGGAGAAATGATCGTTGAAGGAGAGTAGACTTCTAGATGCTGAAGGTTTAGAGGCGGAACAGTTGCTGGCGATAATCATCGGGGGGAAGAGGAAGAGTCGAAATCAAGAAGAATGAAGTTATCGCACAAAGGTAGGGTTTAGCTTTTAAACATCCCGCTAAGACATGAAAGCAGGGCCCATATGCCCAGTAAGATGATTAGTATGCTTAGAATAAGTAATGAAGAGGGGGATCTCTGTAGGATTGTAAGAGTGCTAGAGGGGGGTGAATAGTGCACATAAAACTTCGTTTCTTTTTCGATTCGTTCAATAAAAATAATGAGATGCACAACAGAAAAGTAAATGAGACAAGTTGGTTTTACTTGGTTCACAACCTAATGGTTGCTAATCTAAGGCCCTTGCGATCCTGAATCGCATACGGAGGGCAATTCACTAAAAGATCTCCTCCTCGTTGGAGGTAGGAGACAACGGATACACGAAAACACAGAAAGCCCGAGGATGAGGCAACAAGCCTACCTCACCTCATTTTACAATGAAAACTTCGAATACAATAATTGAAAAGAAACTTAGTACACTGAATAGAAATGGAAATTTTAAGAACTTATACCGACGACGAATGGATCTTGGAGCTTGAGGCCATGTCGTCGGCATTCCGACAGTGTTTCAGTGTCGTAGCATAGTCGTAGAGAAGCGGTGTTGCGGGATCACTTTGTAAGCGCTTAGAGATGACCTAAAGGGGTGAAAACCCCCTTCTTTTATAGCCATGGAAGCTCCTCAACGTTCAGATCCAGCTCATGGTCAAAGAACCTCATCTCTCCAAGATAAGTGGAGCTTATCTTGACTCTCCTCGAGGTGGGCAGTTTGACTGACAGTCGACTGATGAACCCTACCAGTCGACTGATACCACTAGCAGTCGACTGCCAATAACCAGTAGTCGACTATCAGCTTGTTTACTCCACTGAAATAACAAGTTAGCTCAAAATGAAAACAATATAGGTGAATTCGACGACCACTTACCGTCCGATCTCGACCTAGACCTTCCATGGGAAGTCTTAGTCGGATCGCCGCCTAAGGATGTCCCCGTACAGAGGACCTGACCTTACATTCACTCACACACGAGTTTACCTTAGGTCCTTTTGTAACTTGCATCTTTGCTTCAGGTCTCCACCTAGGTTTTTTGGCTCCCTCCAAAGTTCTCCCAGTGTCTTCTGACTACCAAGATTTCCCGACTCGAGATATTCCGGGTGTCGCTGACCTTCAGCTCAGCTGAACCATTCTTGCACACTTGGTTCAGCTCGTTAGACAACAATATGACCTTAGCTTTGGGTCTTTGCCATAATCAAAACCTAGGTTCGATTATCTGGTGCCTACTGCACCAACAATCCCAACCCAATAAGCTAGGTAAAACCAATAAGGGATCAGGAGGCGGTTAAGTTATCACCAAGAAAGTGCGATTAAGGGATACTAATGGCTTAAAAAGTCATACCAAGGGATTAGTTTGACTATTTTGGGGCGTGGCTAATGATACTGTCGTATCCCAATTTAGGAAATAAAAGAAGAAAGAAGGAAGGGCTAAGATTGGAAGGTAGGATTAGATAAATAAGGTTGCAGCTCGGGATATATACCCGAGTCAAGCGAGGCTTAGCCCGAAAGGTTAAGCTGAGCTGAGGGGATTGCAACTCGAGGAGTTGAGTTTAGTTATAAGTGTATCAACTGAATGACTAGAATAGTATCGAATAGCGACTCGGAAGAAGTAAGCCGAACTAGAAAAATGGTGACTCAGAGAAAAAGATCGAGTCGGTGGCAAGAAGGGTTGGATGAAGGTATGGTACATAGGTAAAATAAAGGAAAGGAAGGATCCCACAACACATAGTAAGTTTGTTATATCTTATAACCACCCAAGGCACCTGAGGGGGGGGCACAGAAGGCTCCTAATAGCGCATACTCGCTAATGACATAACAATATGATTCCTTCTACCTACATGACATGACCTTCCAAGTGGACGATGATCCAGACAGTTTGTTACACGATAGTTGGCCTCAGGAGCAACAAATATAAAAGAAAGGAGGATGGAAGAAGAAAGGGGCTCTCTCATTAGCTTTCTCTACGAAAAAACTCGCTGCTTTAGAGGGGAGGAAGGAAATCAGCGTGCTTCTTCTATTTCTTCTTCATCCAGGGATATAGATTGGAGGGGGACCAGGAGGTGGATTGGTAAGGAAAAATAGCATTATCAGTGGGGAAAAGTTGAGGGGGAACTATATGTACATCATTTCCTTTATTTTGTGTAAATCTTTATCTATAAGAGGGTTTTCCACCTCCGGAAGTACTTCTGAGAAGGAGGGATTGTAGTAAAGGTGTATAGCATCGGAGCTCACTCTAGTGCTCATCCGTCGAGTAGGAATTTGAATTCCGAACCACGTTAAATCTCTTGTCATCATCCTCTTATTTACTATTGCGGTCGGAGAGAACCCTAAGTCTCTTCAACACCTTCAGTTAGAAGAGGCAGAAAATCTATGTCACATCAATGAGCTAGCCATGCTCTTTATCTTTTTAGCTGAGCTTGATGTTGGAGCATAGGAAAGTGCACTACATGTCGAAAAAAAAGAAAAAAAGTTGAAAAAAAAGAATAAATATTTGGGTGGCCATGAAATAAAAAAAAAATTATTGTGAAAATTTTGATATTTTGTGCCATTTTTTTTATTTGTGTGATAATATTCTTGGGATGGACATCCCTTGTTACAACTATTAAGAGATTTATTGTATATCTTGGTAGATTTGAATTGTAGAAAGTGATAAGGGTTATTTATGTTGGTTTTCCCCGACACCGAGGCGAGTGTGTGTTTGAACACGTTTCATAAACATGTACACAGCGGAAGCAATAAAAGCAATAAATCTAATTTATTACAATATACACATCACACGCATGCAGGATACAACATGTGTAGACAAAATATCTATTTAAAATTTTACAAAAAAAGGAAATTACACTAGTTATACCTGACGTATCACGTGTAGCGG
Source organism: Wurfbainia villosa (assembly GCA_025175895.1). NCBI lineage: Eukaryota > Viridiplantae > Streptophyta > Magnoliopsida > Zingiberales > Zingiberaceae > Wurfbainia > Wurfbainia villosa. Next base: position 44,338,334 of record CM046006.1, read on the forward strand.
GAATGACATCAACCAAAGCAACTCTAGCTAGAATTGCCTCTATATGTATCCACTCCGAGTATCGTCGGGATAGCTTCACCACACTGAGTTACTAGCCTAGTGTCGAAGACGATGTGATCCGAGAGAAGATCACAATTCGAATAAAATTCGGATCCAAAAATCAAGTTTCGCAAACTCGCTTCTCGGAAGCGATTTTCGTCAATCGATTGACGAAAACTCAACCCTCCACCTATGAGGATTACCGGAGAAGCAATCCCCGACAAATAGGTTGTTGTCGGAGCGCAAAATGTCAACCAAATGACCTCTCTACAAAGAGGAGGACAAGCTGTCCAGATTGGTGGAAGATATGGCCGACCAATCAATGGTCGATTGCTCCTTGGTCACTGGCGGCCAAGGGAAGATGGCTGAGGAGTCGTCGGTGGCTGGTGGGTGGCCGGCAATGACTTGGGCAGAAGCAAAACCTGGGCGACAACTGTTAGTGAAAGCCCTAGAGCCAATTATGTGATGATTGTTGTATGGATTTTATTGTATCATATTCCTATTTATAAAGGCATGGTTATTATATTTACTTGTATTGGTGCCAAATAACTAAATATAATAATGTCCTTGAGTAGTAGGTTCTTATCTATATCAATCAATTGGTTGAATCGATAATGAGATGATATAGAGAATACTACTCTTAATCATTCCTAGTCAAGTATTAACATTCAGGGACAATGTTAATGCATAGAGACTAGCATGTAGGTCAACACGATGACTTGATCTCACAAGTCATAGATATGAGATATCAAGTTGACACATGGGTATGCATTGGAGAATGTATACTGAATGACCCGCCATGAGAAAGTATCATGGATCATTATATGAGTGTCATATACTTTCTCATGTGGCTATTAGTATGACTATTAGTCCTTAGACCTGAAGTCTCCATGGTTCCCTACATAAGGAGTTGCATACTTTGGCTTCGTCAAACGTCACCCGTAAATGGGTGGACTATAAAGGCGATTACTGGGTATGTGACAAATTATGCGGAGGGATGTGAGTGATGTAGATGGGATCTATCCCTCCTATATGACGGGGGTGACATCGATATTCTTGATAGAGTGAGACCACGAAGTGCATGGCCATGCCCAAATGAGTCAATATGAGATATTGAGCTCATTTGATTAGAGTGATTCCACTTGGAGTTCAAGATATAGATTGTACTGAGGATGACATGGTCTATACCTCAATTGGTCAATCTAGAAGTCAAAGATAGAGGAACATTGTCACATATTATGAGAGTCACAATTAGTAGTCACAAAGGTGATGTTGGAGCTCAACATTCTTGTAACTTGGGTAGCAATGATGTGTTGCTAGATACCACTCATTGCTTATGTTCCTAAATCAGTTTACGGACATTGCCAACGTTACAAGAACCTATAGGGTCACACACAAAGGGAAATTAGATGGAGATTAGGTTCATATGATGAACCATGAGGATTAGGTTCATGTGATGAACCAAATTGGATTAAGAGTAATCCAAATTAGACTAATTGAGTTAGACTCAAGTTGATTCAAGTGTTGAATGAGTCTAATTTAGATTTGATTCTTCAAATCAATTTAAATTAATGAATAGAGATTCATTAAATTAAATTGACTTGAATCAAATAGTTGGATTTGATCAACCATGGGAGATAAGAGGTCAAGTTTGACTTGACTTGAGAGGGAAGATGAAAGGTCAATTTTAACTTGACCAAATGCCATGTCATGATGATGACTTGGCATGGCCGGCCAATGATGATCCTCCACATCATCATTGACTTATCATGTGGTGCCACCTCATGAGGGAGACGAAGAGCCATTGGCTCTTGGAGTTACATGCATGCATGTAACCCCCCAAGTCATGAAGTGGTCGGCCACTCCATTTGATGGGTGAATTCATTTTGTGAGTGACTAGAACTTCATCTTCTTCCTTGGATCATCCTCTCAAGCTCCCCTCTCCTCCTTGGCCAAAACTTCTAAGGGTGCTAGCACACTCTAGGTTTCTTTTCTCCACCTATTTCTTGTGTGGATACCAATAGAGGAGTGTACACTTGACACTCTGGCGGGATTTGCGAAGGGCGTCGCATCGAGGGTAACACTCTCAACTTCTAGATCTAAGGTAGATCTAGGTTTACTTAGCACATACATGTTTTTATTTTAATATATCTTCGCACGGATCCGTGGCCGGACTTCCGGGGTTTCCGCAATGCAAAAAAATGATTTTTGCGGCTCGGAAAGTCCAACAATGGTATCAGAGCCACGTGCGAAGCATGTATGTGTTTAGTTTTTGTAGTTTTTGTATTAGATATAAAAATTATAGATTTTTATGTTTCTGTAAATTTTCTATTTTTATCGAATTTTTTGGTATTTTTCTCGAAGAGTCGAAGCAACGAGTGTTGGGACACTTGTAGGCTTCAACCATCGAGAAAAACTCTCCGAAACGACGAGTTTTCGCTTTAGGTTTTTGGGACAGTGACTTAAGTCACTATAAGATCATAGTAGGGACACTTGCAAAGTTTATTTTGCGAGTAGGGGCGCTTCCCCTATCCCCGAAAGGGGCCTTGTCCCACGATCACGCCTGGAAATCGCTTAGCGGGACCGTTACGGAGAGGTGACTCATAAAATTGAAAAAAAATAGAAAAAATTATAGAAATTTTCTGTAAAAATACATAATTTAGAATTATATATAATTCTGTGATTGTTATGGCCCAAGAACCCCAATAAGATTGGATGATGATGTGTTGTAATTCATAATACGACCTGCGTGCCGTTTTTATGGTTGTGAGTATTGTATAGTGTATGCGACCTGCGCGTCGTACCTCTTTTTTTGAAAATTCTAGTTGTAAATAGTTTTAGACTTGAATGTAACTCAAGTTTCATATTTGTAATGTACAAAATGGAGCGGTGGAAAGTCCACTTGTAGACGAAGTTACGAGAAGGGTGCCGACGACACATGGCGGTCAAAGGAAGCGCTTGGAGAAGCCGCTAGCCCTAGGTTGACCGTCCGATCTTCTCATTGGCTTGAGAAGATCGTAGTAGGGCCATGACCACATCACAGTTAATTATATATATATATATGTTGATATATATATATATATATATATATATATATATATATTTATATTTATATTTATATTTGATTTTACTTGTATGTATGTGATGCATGCTAGTAGAATAATGCTTGTATGTATATGATGCATGCTAGGATATTTTTCTTGTATGTATATGATGCATGCTAGAATAATGCTTGTATGTATGTGATGCATGCTAGTGTAGGATAATAAAAGCCTCAATGCGTATATGATACACATTACGATTAGATTATATCTTAATCGAATCAACTCGTAAATGCCTACCAAGTCCTTGATACCCATCACTACTTTGATCATTTGTAGTTGTTGAATCTGCCAAAGAAGAGAAACCCATATTATCTTGGTAGGGTGTGGAGGGACAATCTTGGTCCCGCCTATCACGACTTGGGTTAGAGTAAGCTCAATTAGATTGAGTAAAACTAGTTAACTCAATTGGATCGAGTAGAACTATAGGCATATTCCAACCGTTGGAAAGATAGGATAAGATCGCATTTACACTAAATCTTGGGCGATTTAGCCAAAGCTAACTCAAGGTCTTTTGTAAATGTGGGTCTTGATCCTATAAACAAGAGTTGCATAGAGATGTAATCGGTTATGTGTTACCCACCGATTGTACTAAGTCTTGGGAGATTTAGTCAAAGCTAACTCAAGGCTTAGTATGATGTGGATCTTGTACCGCAAGAATTATAGCTAGTTTGTATAAATCTAGTAATGTGGTTTGACCACATCCATAACTCGATTGTACAAAAAAATTTATAATTCAGTGGGAGCATCATTTGATTAAATGCCTAATTAAATGATAAAAGGAATATGATATTAATTCTCTGCATTGTATGTTGTAGATTACTATGTCGACAAACACGAACACTCTTTCTCTGCGTTCTGTCCTTGAGAAGAACAAGCTCAATAGAGCAAATTTCCTGGACTGGTATAGGAACCTGAGAATTGTTCTCACCCAAGAAAGAAAATTGTACGTCCTGGAGCAGCCCATTCCGGAGGCACCTTCTGCCACTGCCTCGCGAGCTGACAAAGATGCTTACAAGAAGCATCAAGATGATGCATTAGATGTGTCATGTCTAATGCTCGCGACCATGAACTCTAAGCTTTAGAAGGAACACGAGTTCATGAATGCTTATGATATGGTTGAACATCTTCGTCAACTATATCAAGGACAAGCAAGGCACGAGAGATATGAAGTCTCTAAGGCATTGTTTGGTTCCAAAATGCAAGATGGGACTCCCGTAGGTCCATATGTACTCAAGATGATTGATGCGTAAAACCTCTGATTTGGATTCCCCCTTGGCCAAGAGCTGGCCACTGACTTAATCTTGCAGTCTTTGCCGCAAAGCTACAATCAATTTGTCATGAATTACAACATTAATGAAATTGATAAGTCACTGCCTGAGATGCTCAGCATGTTGAGAACTACTGAGCTCAACCTTAAGAAGGGAAAATCTGACGCCATTTTGATGGTGCAAAAGAAGAAAGGCAAGGGCAAACATAAAGGTAAGGGAAAGTCCCAAGCCAAGGGAAAAGGCAAGGAACTGAAACCCAAAGGAGGGGTGGCCAAGGAAGGGGCTTGCTTCCACTATAAGGAAGCTGGACACTGGAAGCGTAACTGCAAGACATACCTGGAAGATCTTAAGAAGAAGAGAAGTGAGACTTCTACTTCAGGTATAAATGTTATAGAAGTCAATCTATCTATTTCTTCATCATGGGTATTAGATACCGGATGTGCATCTCACATTTGTACCAATGTGCAGGTGCTGAGAAATAGTAGGGCATTGACAAAGGGCGAGGTGGACCTACGAGTAGGCAATGGAACAAGAGTTGCTGCTGTTGCTGTAGGAACTTATGATCTATCTCTGCCCTCTGGGCTTGTACTAGAATTAGATGAATGTTGTTATGTGCCTGCTTTAACTAAGAACATAATTTCGATTTCTTGTTTGGACAAGAAAGGATTTACATTTATAATAAAGAACAAATGTTGTTCAGTTTATTTAAATGATATGCTCTATTGTAGTGCACCTCTAATGAACGGACTCTACTTTCTAGACTTAGAGAGCCCTATCTATAACATAAGTACCAAAAGGTTCAAGTCAAATGAGTTGAACCAAACCTATCTCTGGCATTGTCGCTTAGGTCACATAAATGAGAGTCGCTTATCTCAGCTCCATAAGGATGGACTGCTAAACTCATTTGATTTTGAATCATATGAGACATGCGAGTCATGCCTTTTAGGCAAGATGACCAAGACTCCCTTTAGTGGACACAGCGAAAGAGCAACGGACTTGTTAGGACTTATACATAGTGATGTATGTGGCCCTTTCAATATTCTTTGCTAGAGGTGATTCTGAGTACTTCATTACATTTACTGATGACTTCAGTAGATATGGTTATGTGTATCTCATGACACATAAATCAGAATTCTTTGAAAAGTTAAAAGAATTCAAGAATGAAGTACAAAACCAGCTTGGCAAGAGTATTAAGATACTTCAATCAGATCGAGGTGGTGAATACCTTAACCATAAGTTTCGTGACTATCTAGCTGAGTGTGGGATTCTATTCCAACTCACTCCTCCTGGAACACCACAGTGGAATGGTGTATCCGAAAGGAGGAATCGTACCCTATTAGATATGGTACGATCTATGATGAGTCACACAGATCTTCCTATATCCTTTTGGGAATATGCTCTAGACACAGCAGCCTTTACCCTTAACCATGTACCATCTAAGGTTGTGATAAAGACACCATATACGATATGGACAGGGAGAAATCCCAAGATGTCTTTCATGAGGATTTGGGGTTGTGAGGCTTACGTTCAACGTCAAGTCTCAAACAAACTGAGACTCAAATCCGATAGGTGCTATTTTGTTGGATATCCCAAGGACACAAAGGGATATTACTTCTACATTCTCAATCAGTACAAAGTGTTTGTGGCAAAGACTGGGGTTTTTCTAGAAAGGGATTTTGTTTCTAGAAAAACGGGAGTACGTTCGATCTTGAAGAAATTCAAGATAAAGACCATAGCACTGAGGCCTTGATGGAGGTTGAACAGGAACCACAAAGTGTTGTGGGTGATGAGATTGTTGCACAAAGAGTTATGGAACAACCACCTGTTCAGGTAGACCTACCTCTTCGCAGGTCTGATAGGGTACATCGTCAGCCTGAGAGATACTCATTTCTCTTGTCTGACCATGATGACATTATGCTCATTGAGAATGAGCCTACCTCCTATCAGGAAGCTGTGATGAGCCCAGATTCTGAGAAATGGCTAGAGGCCATGAGATCTGAGATGAAATCCATGTACACCAACCAAGTATGGACTTTGGTTGATCCACCTGAAGGGGTCAAACCCATTGGGTGTAAGTGGATCTTTAGGAGAAAGACTGACATGGATGGACTTACGCATACCTATAAGGGCCGATTGGTGGCTAAAGGTTTCAAGCAAATTCATGGTATTGACTATGATGAAAGCTTTTCTCTAGTGGCGATGTTTAAGTCCATTCGGATCTTGCTTGCTATTGCAGCATACCACGATTATGAGATTTGGCAGATGGATGTCAAAACCGCGTTTTTGAATGGAAACTTACTCGAGGATGTGTACATGACACAACCTGAGGGTTTTGAAGATCCACAGCATACTGGGAAAGTATGCAAGCTGCAAAGGTCCATTTATGGGCTAAAGCAAGCCTCTCGAAGCTGGAATCTTCGATTTGATGATGCGATCAAACAGTTTGGTTTCATCAAGAATGAAGATGAACCCTGTGTCTATAAGAGGGTTAATGGGAACATAGTTGTCTTCCTTGTATTATATGTGGATGACATACTACTCATTGGGAATGACATCTCTTCGCTACAGTCTGTGAAGACTTGGCTGGGGACGTGCTTCTCAATGAAGGACTTAGGTGAAGTAGCCTGTATTCTAGGCATCAAGATCTATAGAGATAGATCTAAGAGATTGCTTGGCCTAAGTCATAGTACATACATTGACACGGTATTACTACGGTTTGCCATGCAGAATTCCAAGAAGGGACTTCTGCCGATGTCACATGGTGTGAGTCTTTCGAAGACTCAAAGTCCCTCTTCTAGAGAGGAGAGAGACCGCATGGATAAGATCCCTTATGCATCAGCTATAGGATCTATCATGTATGTCATGCTGTGTACTCGTCCTGATGTCTCGTATGCTTTGAGCATGACGAGTAGATACCAGTCAGATCCAGGTGAGCGTCACTGGATAACATTCAAGAATATTCTTAAGTACTTGAGAAGGACTAAAGAATATTTCTTGATATTTGGAGGTGATGAGGAGCTAGCTGTAAAGGTTACTGATGTCGACTTTCCAAAGCTGTGATGATTATAGATCGCAGTCAGGGTTCGTGTTTTGCTTGAATGGTGGCGTTGTGAGCTGGAAGAGTTCGAAGCAGGACACAGTTACTGATTCTACAACAGAAGTCGAGTATATTGCTGCATCTGAGGCAGCAAAGGAGGCAGTTTGGATCCGCAAGTTCATTACTGAGCTTGGGGTGGTTCCTAGCATAGCATATCCCATAGAGCTCTATTGTGACAATAATGGAGCGATTGCACAGGCTAAGGAACCTTGCTCACACCAGTGGACCAAACACATACTACAGCACTTCTATCTCATTCGAGAGATTATCGATAGAGGAGATGTGAAGATTTGCAGAGTACCCACAGAGGCTAACATCGTAGATCCCTTGACCAAGGCTTTGGCACAGAAAAAATATGATGGTCACACTAGGTTATTGGGTATTAGATACTATGGTGATTGACACAAGTGATAGTGGGAGATTGTTAGTAAAAGCCCTAGAGTCAATCATGCGATGATTGTTCTATGGACTTTATTGTATCATATTCCTATTTATAAAGGCATGGTTATTATATTTACTTGTATTGGTGTCAAATAACTAAATATAATAATGTCCTTGAGTAGTAGGTTCTTATATATATCAATCGATTGGTTGAATCGATAATGAGATGATATAGAGAACACTACTCTTAATCATTCCTAGTTAAGTATTAACATTCAGGGACAATGTTAATGCATAGAGACTAGCATGTAGGTCAACACGTGATTTGATCTCACAAGTCATGGATATGAGATATCAAGTTGACACATGGGTATGCATTGGAGAATGTATATTGAATAACCCGCCATGAGAAAGTATCATGGATCATTATATGAGTGTCATATACTTTCTCATGTGACTATTATTATCACTATTAGTCCTTAGACCTGAAGTCACCATGGTTCCCTACATAAGGAGTTGCATACTTTGGCTTCGTCAAACGTCACCCGTAAATGGGTGGACTATAAAGGCGATTACTGGGTATGTGACAAATTATGTGGAGGGATGTGAGTGATGTAGATGAGATCTATTCCTCCTATATGACGGGGGTGACATCGATATTCTTGATAGAGTGAGACCACAAAGTGCATGGCCATGCCCAAATGAGTCAATATGAGATATTGAGCTCATTTGATTAGAGTGAGTCTACTTGGAGATCAAGATTTAGATTGTACCGAGGATGACACGGTCTATGCCACGATTGGTCAATCTAGATGTCAAGGATAGAGGGACATTGTCACATATTGTGAGAGTCACAATTAGTAGTCACAAAGGTGATGTTGGAGCTCAACATTCTTCTAACTTGGGTAGCAATGATGTGTTGCTAGATACCGCTCATTGCTTATGTTCCTAAATCGGTTTAGGGACATTGCCAACATTACAAGAACCTATAGGGTCACACACAAAGGGAAATTAGATGGAGATTAGGTTCATATGATGAACCATGAGGATTAGGTTCATGTGATGAACCAAATTGGATTAAGAGTAATCCAAATTAGACTAATTGAGTTAGACTCAAGTTGATTCAAGTGTTGAATGAGTCTAATTTAGATTTGATTCATCAAATCAATTTAAATTAATGAATATAGATTCATTAAATTAAATTGACTTGAATCAAATGGTTGGATTTAATCAACCATGAGAGATAAGAGGTCAAGTTTGACTTGACTTGAGAGGGAAGATGAAAGGTCAATTTTGACTTGACCAAATGTCATGTCATGATGATGACTTAGCATGGCTAGCCAATGATGATGCTCCACATCATCATTGACTTATCATGTGGTGCCACCTCATGAGGGAGACCAAGAGCCATTGGCTCTTGGAGTTACATGCATGCATGTAACCCCCCAAGTCATGAAGTGGCCGACCACTCCATTTGATAGGTGAATTCATTTTGTGAGTGAATATAACTTCATCTTATTCCTTGGATCATCCTCTCAAGCTCCCCTCTCCTCCTTGGCCAAAACTTCTAAGGGTGCTAGCACACTCTAGGTTTCTTTTCTCCATCTATTGCTTGTGTGGATACCAATAAAGGAGTGTAAACTTGACACTCTAGAGTTCCGGCAAGCTATTTGGACGAGTGAGATTTGCAAAGGGCGTCGCATCGAGGGTAACACTCTCAACTTCTAGATCTAAGGTAGATCTAGGTTTACTTAGCACATACATGTTTTTATTTTAATATATCTTCGCACGGATCCGTGGGCGGACTTCCGGGGTTTCCGCAACGCAAAAAAGCGGTTTTTGCGGCTCGGAAAGTCCAACAGCAACTCCTCTTGGGCGGCTAAAGCTCTTGGGCGGAAAGAGCTCTTGGGCGGCAAGAAGCAAGGAGGAGGGCTTGGGTGGCTAGGGTTTCCAATAACCAAAAGTTATATGAATCTTCCACAAAACCCTTAAGTCGTGTTTTTATAGAGAACACGTTCTCCTAACGGTTATTGGTTCATAACCAAAACCCGTTAACCCGCTCCAATAACTTAAGTTAAAATAAACCAAACCGTGTTGGTCTATTTTAAGTTAAAACAAATCGAACCAACTTTGGTTCATTCGTTTAAAACAAACAAAACCCCTTTAATTTATTTTTCACCATTGAATTAGAACCAAACCAATTTGGTTCGTCTATCATGTCTTTAAAAGACACGACCCATCCATGCTTCCAATGCGACTGAAACCATTTCATACTCACTCTTTGTTTGGTCCAACGAAACCTAGTCTCTCTCGATCTAAGAATCCTATTCTTAAACTCGTTTTAAATCCTTCGGATTATTCTTGTTGTGCGTGTGACTAAATAGGTTCCCAATTTATGTTAGTCGTCTATAATTAACCATTAATTATAGAACGATCATGAGTGGCACCTAGTAGTACATCATGATCCCTAATTAATCGAAAAATCAACGGTTGATCCCAGAACCTTTTCTGAAATCCTTCAGCTGCTACAATGAATCGTGCCCCATTCCTTTCACTCATCTTATACCCACTTGGTTCAGGACATGACCTATTGTGTCAGTCCCCACTAGGCTGACTACATCACACCTAATCAAAGTATTACTTCCTCGTCCTCCGAATTCTAGTTACTGCACATGCATCCAAGAGTACTATACTCTAAACATGTAATGCTTTGGCCAAAGACTTTAGTAATAATCCGACGAGAGGCCATAGGGTATACATCTCCTTACAAGGAACAATGAATCCTCTGTAGGCTATTCAAACACCTTCGGCCACTTCGACTTATACCCAATCATCCCGGGTCCACATCTCCTCGGAGATGCTTGCTTACGATGTCAAAGCATAAGTCTTCATGATCAAGATGACTTGAATACCGCAAGTCGAAGGAACATCACACTTAAGCTGCTGTAAGAACTTCATTGACATATCCATATATGTAGATAACCATATGAAGTCTTATAGTTGTTCACTCCAATGAACTAGTTACCATAACTAGCATCCACGATGAACTCTGGACATCCCAATCTCTCCAGCCAATGAGAAATAGCTGCTTGGATAAACCAAAGAGTATACTTCATGCTAGTCTCAACAGAATCGATGGCGTCCGAATCTATCAATTAGGGATAATTCCAATACATCACAATTACACATGTAGAGATACTCACTAGTTGTGATCCAATTACAAATTCTCGCATGCTGTGAATCGTATTACGGACAATCAGTAAATGAGTTTAATATCCAATCAAATACATGAAAACATGTATACTCAAATAGTGAATCTTCATTTATCAAATAGATGGTACAACCTAAGGTGATTGCCTTAGGACACCTCTTATATATTACTAACAAACTCCCACTTGGCCTAATGCCAATCGCCACAATATCCAATACCATAAGCTCTAACATGACCCTCAAACTTACTTTGAGGTAAGGCCTTAGTTAAAGGGTCCACTAAGTTCCTTTCAGTGGGAATCTTCTCGATTTGTATTTCCTTCCTATTTATGATCTCTTTGATCAAATTATAGCAGCAAAACACATGTTTAGATCATTGATGAGACCACATCAAGTTCAGAGACAAATTTCTTGATCCAAACCGCTTCTTTTGCACTTTCAAAGCTGCAATGTATTCTTCCTCAGTGGCAGAATCTGCTATAGTGTCTTGCTTGGAATTTTTCCAACTTATTGCGGCTCCATTTAAGGTAAATACGTACCCAGACTGAGACCTAGAATCATCCTTGTCTGTCTGGAAGCTGACATTCGTGTACCTGCGTATTATCATATCACCTTCTCCATATATTAGGAATACATCCTTAGTTCTTCTTAAGTACTTAAGAATTGTCTTAACAGCCACCCAATGATCCATTCCTAGATCAGATTGATATCTGCTTGTGACACTCAAAGCATACGATACATCTGACCTCGTACATAATATAGCATACATGATAGATCTTGTTGCGGATGCATAGGGAATCTTACTCATGCAAATCCTCTCGTCTTCTGTGCTCAAACACATAGACTTCGAAAGGTGTATCCCATGACTAATGGGAAGGAAACCTTTCTTGGATTCCGACATGCTAAACCTCTTTATCACTCAATCTATATATGTAGACTGTGAAAGACCAAGCAACCGTTTCGATCTATCTCTATAGATCTTGATCCCGAAGATGTAGGTCGCTTCTCCTAAGTCTTTCATGGAGAATGTTTTGGATAACCAAATTTTAACCAAATGTAAGACAGATATATCATTTCCTATAAGTAATATGTCATTGACATACAATACTAGGAACACGACTACACTTCCACTAACCTTCTTGTACACATAGGGTTCGTCTGGATTTTGTGAGAAATCAAACCTTTTGATTGCCTCATCAAAATGGATATTCCAGCTCCTAGATGCTTGATTCAATTCATAAATGGACCGTCGAAGTTTGCATACCTTGGTTTTATCAACTGATGTGAAACCCTCAGATTGTATCATATACACGCCCTCGAGTAGGTTTCCATTAAGGAAAACCATTTTCACATCCATCTACCATATCTCATAATTATAATGAGCCGCTATGGCCAGGAGCATCCGAATGGATTTAAGCATAGCTACCGATGAATAGGTCTCATCATAATCAACACCTTATTTTTGACGATAGCCTTTCGCCACTAATCTAACCTTAAAGGTAATCACATTACTATTCATGTCGGTTTTCTTCTTGAAAACCCACTTGCACTCTATAGGATTAATGCCTTTAGGTGGGTCCACCAAGTTCCAAACTTGATTTTCATACATGGAATCCATTTCCGACTTCATGGCTTCAAGCCATTTATCCCTTTCTAAACTTTTCAGGACTTCTTCATAATTGGTAGGCTCCTCATCGTCAATGAGTAACATGTCGTTCGATTCACTTACGAGAAATCCATATCCCTCAGGAATGTTGCGCGTCCTACCAGATCTACGAAGATGTGGTGTCACAAAAGGTTCAGCCGATGTCTCATCACTATGAGTCATCGGTCGAGGTGCTTGACCAGGTATCTCCTCAATGTCTATTGGAGTCTTTTGAACCTCCTCAAGTTCAATGGCACTCCCATTATTTTCTTGCAAGAAAAACTCTTTCTCTAGAAACACAACATTCCTTGAAACAAACACCTTTTGTTCCAAGGGATGATTGAATTGATAACCCCTCGTTTCCTTAGGGTATCCAATAAATAGACATTTATCAAACTTAGCATCCAATTTGTCTGACACTGTCTACTTCACATAAGCAGGATGACCCCATATCTTCAAATAAGATAAATAAGGTTTCTTACTAGCCCATATCTCATATGGAGTAGTAGAGACTACCTTGGTCGGGACTGTGTTTAACAAGTAAACAACTGTCTAAACTGCATAACCCCAAAAGGACTTAGGAAGATTCGCGTGATTCATCATTGACCTGACCATGTCCAACAAGGTCCGATTTTGCCTCTCAGATACACCATTAAGTTGTGGTGTATACGGTGGAGTCCATTGGAACAATATACCATTGTCCCTTAGATAAACCAAAAACTCTTGACTCAAGTATTCTCCACCTCAATCCGATAAAAGTATTTTAATACTCTTGCCAAGTTGTTTCTCTACTTCATTTCTGAATTCTTTGAACCTTTCAAAGGTTTAAGACTTGTGTTTCATCAAGAACACATATCCAAACCATGAGTGATCATCGGTGAAGGTAATGAAGTAGTTATAGCCTCCTAGAGCTTGAGTTGACATAAGTCCACATACATCAGTATGATTAGACCAAACAACTCTCCCACCATTTCACCTTTTCTCGTAAAAGGTAACTTAGTCATCTTGCCTTTTAAGCATGATTTACATGTATCGTATGAATGTAATTCAAACGATTCTAGAATTCCACATCGATGTAATTCGGACATGCATTTCTTGCTCACATGACCAAGCCGACAATGCCACATGTAGGAGTCTAATTGATTATCTTTTCAAGCATGCTTGTTGCTCGCTTCGATATTGAGAATGTCACTGGATACGTCTAGCGTATATATACCATTGCACAATGTTCCAATCCCATAAAGCACGTCATTCAAAGTTATGTAATAACAATTGTTACTAAAAGTCAAATAGTACCCATTTCTATTTAAACAAGAAATAGATATGATGTTCTTTATCAACGAAGAAACATAAAAGCAATTGTCCAGTTCTAAGACAAGTTCTGTAGGGAGTCTCAACAAATAAGATCTGATGGTGAGTGCAACAACCTTTGCTTCATTCCCAATATATAAATTTGACTCTCCCTTGACTAGTCTTCTTTTATTCCTTAGCCCATGTATGTCATTACATATATGTGAGCCACACTCAGTATCCAATATCCAAGTGTTTGAGGAAATATAATGACAATCAATAACGAAGATATTTGAAGAAGATGGGGCATCTGATGCCTTATTCTTCTTCACGGACTCAAGATAAATCTTGCAGTTTCTTCGCCAATGGCCCTCCTTGCCACAATGATGGCAAGTGCCCTTTTGAGTTGGTTTTGTCTTTTTAGCCTTTTTCTTCTTCCCCTTCTGTTGTTCCTTTGACTTCCTTTTAGAACCTTTCTTCGAGGAATTAACTAACAACATCGTCCCCTGGTCATTCTTCATAGAAGGCTCCATAGTCTTTAGCATGTTGAGCACCACAGATCAACCTTCTTGCATCTCAGAGGTGAAGAGGAGCTTGGAGACTTCGAACCTTTCGGATCTCACTTGCTCATCAAACAACTCATAAAGATGAAAGACTATGGTATGAGCATCCATATGCCCATGCTGCTTCCGCAGCTCGAGTACCATCGCGGCTAGCATGATGCAACTCACTAGTTCAGAATCACTCACATGTTTCTAATAGGCCAACAATTGGTCCAGAGTTGCGTCATCACTAGGATGGGCAGGAAGAGGCTCTTTGAGGACATACATAAGCTTTTCTGCCTTGAGAACAAATCTCAAGTTTCTAAGTCAGTCCAAGAAGTTCGGCCCAGTCAATTTATTCGAATTCAAAATAGAGCGCAAATTCAATGACATCATGATCAAGCAATTAACCTAGAATTACAAATCAAGTATATATGAGAAAATGATTTTAAAATGCATCAACATACATTTACAAAATCCCATTCATTTTTCGAATTTCAAAAACCCTCAAAATTAATTCAGGAGATTGTAGGTCCATCTCCGAATGGGTTGATAAACAACATAGACAAGAACAACCTTGGAGAGAGTCCAACAAGCCATTCTTAGCTACGATGGTAGGTATCAAGTATACCAATTGCATATCACATATATGCAACTATCACAATGTGCTATCAACTAATTGAATGTTCACACATACATCGGGTTGTTAATTCATTAACAAGTATGCATCATATGCATAACACCCAACTTCACCTCCCTTCACATTGACCTTGGAGAGAGTCCAACAAGCCGATGCTCTAGGTTAAAGGCAACCCATTAATTGAGAAATAGTTTTAATATGGTTAGAGTATATTCAACCAATTAGCCAGGCTTGGAGAGAGCCCAACAAACCAAACTAATGATTGACCGCTGACTCTTACCATATTAGTAATAAACTATTCCAATGGTTTGAATATGTTCAGGTTCGATCCGGGCTTGGAGAGAGGCCAACAACCCAAACAAGAAACAGAACTCTGGTTCTAACCATATTAATGGAAGGTGTAAGCTTTAATGTTGTGTAAGGGATTTAATGTCTCATCCTCTTTGCATGCAAATAACTATTATCTATATGGCATGACACACATGACATACATCTACATGTCATGACACGCAAAACATAATGATATGCATCTAATGCAATTACATGACATACAATTATAACATGTACAAATAGTTTCCTTATTTGTCATAACTATTTTGGAAATAAAATATATTTTAGATTTGATTTCCCAAATCAAATCATGATTAAATTAGGAAATAAATTTTCAAATCTAATCACATATTTTATTTATGGAAAGTGTTAATTAAGGAAAGTCAAATCCAATTTAGGAAATAAATTTCCTAAATTGTAATTTCCTAATCATATTAGGAAATTTTCAATTTGAATTTTCTTATTTGTCATAACTATTTATGGAAATAAAATATGTTTGAGATTTGATTTTCCAAATCAAATCATGATTAAATTAGGAAAAAAAATTTCAAATCTAATCACATATTTTATTTATGGAAAGTGTTAATTTCCATAAATACTTCTAAACTTTTCAAAAGTAGAAAATTTCCATAAATACTTCTAAACTTTCCAAAAGTAGAAAATTTTCATAAATACTTCTAAACTTTTCAAAAGTGAAAAAATTCCATAAATATAATTATGACTATCACAAAACAATTTTACGATTATGTCATAACACAGCTTGACTCTAATACCACTATTGGTTTTCTCTGACACTGCGGCGAGTGTGTGTTCGAACACGTTTCGTAAACATGCACACAACGGAAGTAATAAAAGCAATAAATCTAATTTATTACAACACACACATCACATGCATGCAGGATACAAAATGTGTAGACATAATCGCTATTTAAAATTTTGCAATAAAAGGAAATTACTCTAGTTATACCTGACGTATCACGTGTAGTGAGAATGACGTCAACCAAAGCAACTCTCGCTAGAATTGCCTCTATTCGTATCCACGCCGAGTATCGTCGGGATAGCTTCACCAAGTTGCGAGCCTCGTCTTTGTAGGAGTTACTAGCCTCGTGTCGAAGACAATGTGATTCGAGAGAATATCACAATCCGAATAAACTTCGGATCCAAAAATCAAGTTTCGCAAACTTGCTTCTCAGAAGCGATTTTCGTCAACCGATTGATGAAAACTCAACCCTCCACCTATGAGGATTGTCAGAGAACCAATTCCTGGCAAATAGGTCACTATCGAAGTGCAAAACACGAACCAAACAACCTCTCCACAAAGAGGAGAACAAGCTGTCCAGAATCTGGATAGCATGTTTGGTGGAAGATATGGTCGACCAATCAATGGCTGGCTGCTCCTTGGTCGCCAACAGCTAAGGGAGGATGGTCGGAGGAGTCGCCGACAGCTGGTGGGTGGCCGGCAGTGACTTGGGCAGAAGCAAAACCTAGGTGGCAGCTCCTCTTGGGCGGCTAAAGCTCTTGGCCGGAAAGAGCTCTTGGGCGGCAAGAAGCAAGGAGGAGGGTTTGGGTGGCTAGGGTTTCCAATAACGAAAAGTTATATGAATCTTCCACAAAACCCTTAAGCAGTGTTTTTTAGAGAACATGTTCTATTAACAGTTATTGGTTCATAACCAAAACCCATTAACGCGCTCTAATAACTTACGTTAAAATAAACTAAACCGCATTGGTCTATTTTAAGTTAAAACAAACTGAACCAACTTTGATTCATTCGTTTAAAACAAACCAAACCCCTTTGGTTTATTTTCCACCATTGGATTAGAACCAAAACAATTTGGTTCATCCATCATGTCTTCAAAAGGCACGACCCATCCATGCTTCCGATGCGACTGAAACTATTTCATACTCGCTCTTTGTTTGGTCCAACCAAACTTAGTCTCTCTCGATCTGAGAATCCTATTCTCAAACTCATTTTAAATCCTTCAGATTACGCTCATTGTGCGTGTGACCAAATAGGTTCCCAGTTTATATTGTCCATCTATAATTAACCATTAATTATAGAACGATCATGAGTGGCACCTTGTAGTACATCATGATCTCCAATTAACAAAAAAATCAACGGTTGATCCTAGAACCTTTTCTGAAACCCTTCAGCAACTACAATGAATCGTGCCCCATTCCTTTCACTCGTCTTATACTGACTTGGTTCAGGACATGGTCTATTGTGTCAGTACCCACTAGGCTGACTACGTCACACCTAGCCCAAGTATTACTTCCTCGTCCTCCGGATTCTAGTTACTACACATGCATCCAAGAGTACCATATTCTAAACAAGTAATGCTTTGGCCAAAGACTTTAGTAACAATCCGATGAGAGGCCATAGGGTATACATCTCCTCGCAAGGAGCAGTGAATCCTCTGTAGGCTATTCAAACACCTTTGGCCACTTCGACTTATACCCAATCATCCCGGGTCCAAATTTCTCGGAGATGCTTGCTTAAGATGTCAAAGCATAAGTCTTCATGACCAAGATGACTTGAATACCGCAAGTCGAAGAAACATCGCACTTAAGTTATTGTAAGAACTTCATTGAGATCTCCATATATATGTAGAGAACCATATGAAGTCTTAAAGCTGGTCACTCCAATGAACTAGTTACCATTACTAGCATCCATGATCAACTCCGGACATCCCAATGTCTCCAGCCAGTGAGAAACAGCTACTTGGATAAACCAAAGAGTATACCTCGTGCTAGTCTCAATAGAATCGATGGCGTCCGAATCCATCAATTCATCGACTAGGGATAATTCCAATACATCATAATTACACATGTAGAGATACTCACTAGTTGTGATCCAGTCACAAATTTTCTCATGCTGTGAATCGTATTGCGGACATTCAGTAAATGAGTTTAAGATCCAATCAAATACATGAAAACATGTATACTCAAATAGTGAATATTCATTTATCAAATAAATGGTACAACCATAAGGCAATTGTCTTAGGACACCTCTCATATATTACTAATAGTTTACATATTTATTGGTTTGTGAAAAGTTAGTTTGGATGAAATTTTTTTAAAGGCAATGCTTTCTTGTACTCATCTATGTAACATTCCATTATTTCCATATCTTCCACTATTTTCTTTCTCTTTCATTTCTTTTTCTTGCATACACACCATCATTTCTTTTATTTCATGTTTGTCTCATTCCTAATAAGTCTTCAAAGATTGTGCATTCTTATGTATATAATAGTGGTGAAGAGTAGAAGAGAAGCAAGCATATGGTAGTGCATAAACCATGAGTAGCTTGAGTGAACTCCACTATTATATGCTTATGAGAGGGAGAGAAAATCACCACTTACCTTGTGAGGCTTAGTCATTCTCAGTCTATTCAAGATGGATTAAAGTTACCATGTTTGTTAACCTGTGTAAGATTTGAGAATTGATGATCTTAGATAACTTTCTTTTATGATTTTTTACGCATGATTGGGAATTGCTAGGGGAATGCATCTTAGTTATTTTCTTAGTTTTGTTTACTTGCACGAGACGTGCAAGAATAAGTGTGGGGAAATTGATAACTCACATTTTGACATGATTTTTTGAATTCATTCCTCGATGTTTTCATCCATTCGTATAGTTAACTCAATGTATTTATCATATTTTATGAATATGGATCATTTTAACACTTTAATACAAATACATGCTAATTTAATGTCCTTACCACTAATTTGATGTATACTTTATTTTGTAGGACATTTAAGAGCAAATCGATGAATGTACATAAAAAAATTGGAAGTACTGTAGCAAGTTACTATAATAGAGTTATTATAGCACACGACGATTTTTCTTGCAGATTCAAGCATGACTGCCCGTGTCTTTTTAGCATCGTACTATAGCTACAGTGAAATTACTATTACTTCATGTTTTTTCCCAAATTTACACACAGTTGGTCGTGCCAAAAAGGCACAGTTGTGTGGAGTGAAAGGGTTTCAGCTGGAGTGCATTTAAAGGTTCAAAAAACTAGAGGAAATGTCATCTCTTCTTCTCTAGAGCCCTAGCAGTCACCCTCCACCCTCATCCATCCATTTAATCCCTCCATATTGTAGGGTTCGAATATTGACTCGGGGGATGTAAGACGAACTAGAAAAATGGTGACTCGGAGAAAAAGATCGTGTCAGTGGCAAGAAGGGTTTTGTGAAGGTATGGTACATTGGTAAAACGAAGGAAAGGGAGGATTGCATAACACGTAGGAAGTTTGTTATATCTCATAACGACCAAGGTACCTCTGGGAGGAACAGAAGGCTCCTGATATCGCATACTCGCTAACGATATAACAATATGATTCCTTCTACCTACATGGCCTTCCACGTGGACAATGATCCAGACAGTTTGTTACATGATAGCTGGCCTAAGGAGTAGCAGATATAAAAGAAAGGAGGACGGAAGAAGAAAGGGGCTCTCTCATTAGCTTTCTCTACCAAAAAATTCGCTGCTTCAGAGGGTAGGAAGAAGGGCGACGTGCTTCTTCTATTTCTTCTTCATCCATGGATACAGATTGGAGGGGGATCATGAGGTGGATTGGTAAGAAAAAAATATCATTATCAGTGGGGAAAAGTTGAGGGGGAACTATATGTACATCATTTTCTTTATTTTGTGTCAATCTTTATCTGTAAGAGGTTTCTCCATCTCCGGAAGTATTGTTGAGAAGGAGGAATTGTAGTAAAGGTGTCTAGCATCAGAACTCACTCTAGAGCTCATCCGTGGAGTAGGAATTTGAATTTTGAACAACGTTAAATCTCTTGTCATTATCCTCTTATTTACTGTTGCGGCCGGAGAGAACCCCAGGCATCTTCAACACCTTCATTTAGATGAGGCAGAAAATCTGTGCCGCATTAATGAACAAGCCATGCTCTTTATCTTTTTATCTGAGCTTGATGTTGGTGCATAGGAAAGTTCACTACATGTCAAAAAAAAGATTAAATATTTGGGTTCCCATGAAATAAAAAAATATATTGTGAAAATTTTGTCATGTTGTGCCATTTTTTTATATGTGTGATAATATTCTTGTGATGGACATCCCTTGTTGCAACTATTGAGAGATTTATTGTATATCTTGGTAGATTTGCATTGTAGAAAGTGATAAGGGTTGTTTACATGCTTATTGGTTTGTGAAAAGTTAGTTTGGAAGAAAATTTTTTAAGGGCAATGCTTTCTTGTACTCATCTATGTATCATTCCATTATTTCCATATATTCCACTATTTTCTTTGTCTCTTTCATTTATTTTTCTTGCATACATACCATCATTTCTTTTATTTCATGTTTCTCTTACATTCCTAATATGCCTTCAAAGATTGTGCATTCTTATGTGTATAATAGTGGCGAAGAGTAGAAGAGAAGAAAGCATATGGTAGTACATAAACCATGAGTAGCTTGAGTGAACTCCATTATTATATGCTTATGAGAGTGAGAGAAATCACCATTTACCTTGTGAGGCTTAGTCATTCTCAGTCTATTCAGAATGGATTGAAGTTACCATGTTTGTTAACCTGTGTAAGATTTGAGTACATGATTGCTTGAATCTTTGAGAATTGACGATCTTAGATAACTTTCTTTTACGATTTTCTATGCATGATTGGGAATTTCTAGGGGAATACATCTTAGTTGTTTTCTTAGTTTTGTTTACTTGCACGAGACATGCAAGAATAAGTGTGGGGGAATTAATAACTCACATTTTGACATATTTTTTTGTATTCATTCCTCAATGTTTTCATCCATTCATATGGTTAACTCAACTTATTTATCATATTTTATGAATATGGATCATTTTAGCACTTTACTACAAATACATGCTAATTTAATGTCCATACCACTAATTTGATGTATACATTATTTTGTAGGACATTTAAGAGAAAATCAATGAATGCACATGAAAAAAAATTGAAAGTTACTATAGCAGAGTTATTGTAGCAGACGACGAATTTTCTTGTAGATTCAAGCACGACTTCTCATGTATTTTTAGCATGGTACTATAACTACAGTGAAAATACTGTAGCAACAGTGAAATTACTGTTGCTACAGTGAATTTTTTTTCCCAAATTTACACACAGCCAGTCATGCCAAAAAGGCACAGTTGTGTGGAATGAAAGGGTTTTTGTTAGAGTGCATTTAAAAGCTGCAAAAAAATCGAGAAAATATCATCTATTCTTCCCTAGAGCCCTAGCAGTCACCCTCCACCTTCATCCATCCATTTATTCCCTCCGAATTGTAGGGACCGATGTGGTTGTGCTAGAGGGGGGTGAATAGCGCTTCATCAATTTCGTTGTTTGTTCGCATGCTTGTCTACAATGATGTTGGTGTACACAGTGGAATATAGAATACAAATACATGAGCACAAATGCACAAGAACAACACAAGATATAACGTGGTTTAGAACCTAGGGTTCCTACTCCACGGGCGAGCTCTAGTGATGCACACCACTACAAATCAACTCCTTCACAGTGACACACCGGAGGTGGAGAAATCTCTTACAATAATCTTACAATAATAAGAATGAAGATACAACCAAATACAACAAGTATAAATGAAATTGCAAAGAATACTTTACAAACTAGGGCTTTTGAATGCTTGTTGATGTGGTTTCTTTGAACACCTTGGAAGATCTAGAATGCAACATCAAAACCTCTAACAAAAGCTCAAGAATCGGCATCCTTCTTCCTTCCCTTCGAGCTCCTTATAAAGAACACCTTGGGCTGGATTTCTGCCAAGCAGTTGACTACTCTTATCCATCAGTTGACTGGTCACTTAGTCGTTGCCTCACAATGGCTAATTCACATCAAAAAGTTGTCTATCAGTTGACTGTCCTGACCTAGCAGTCGATCGCTCAGAGTCATCAGTCGACTGTCATGCACTAGTAGTCGACTATCCCAAAATCTGTGTCCTGGCCACTTGATTCTAGCTAACTGCTCTACTCTAACAGTTGATTTTTATAGACGAGTCGACTGCTCAACCCTAGCAGTTGACTGTCAAAGGCACATATCAGTAGTCGAGTCTCAGTCGACTGCTCTGAGTCAACTAGGCTGCCAAGTTTCAAACACTCGGTCAGTCGACTGATAAACCTCAAACATGAGGTTTAACTCAAGTATGATCCCCTCATACTTGCTACACACCCATATCCTAGACCTAAGCCTTTTAGACACCTCCATCAGCCTCACGCCTCTTGAATCCCTCCGAGTCCTCCACGACTCATTCATCTTTCGTGCTAACCTTCAGGTGCTTCCATCGGCTATTTTCATGCTAACCGGGTCCTTTGCCAAGGTACATTTAGACTTATGCCACCAAGACCCATGCTTAGACTTTACACCGCAAAATATTGGATTTATGCTACCAAGACTATCTTCTTGGATTTTATGCCACCAATATCACACCTTTGGACTTTCTTGCCAAGATTTATTTGGACTTACACCCCCAAGACCCATGCTTGGTCTTTACGCCACTAAACCTACCCTTGGACTTTCCCTTTGTCAAGTACTCATGACTTGGACTTTCCTTGCCAACTCCATGTTGGACTTTCTAATTGCAAATGTTTACTTGGACTTTATGCCGCCAAGACTTCACACTTAGAATTATGTCGCTAAGACTATACCTTTGGACTTTACCATTGCCAAGTACCCATGACTTGGACTTTCCATGCCATGTTTCAATGTCGGTTGGATGCTTCGGAGGCTCATTGGCTCCCATGTCCCCGGATTAAAATTTTCACTGATGAAAGAATTAATCCGGATGGGATGAGCTTCCTTAGCACAACCTTTTCATCGTCGTGCTAACAACTTGAGTGGTCGCTTGAACAAACTAGTTGTTCAAGCAACACAACTCTTCTAGTTGGTTAGCCGTGGAAGAGACGACGGACGGATCGCCGGTTTTTGTGTTTGTCTTCGGGGTCCATGATTATACAATATATATTCATACACACACATGCATGATCAAAACAAATAAGAACATACTCAGATCTGTACATAAAGTTAAAATAACTTTATACCTTACGATCTTCTACCGTATGTCCTATCCTTCTCGTGGACGACGTGTGGACGAAGATCCTCCACGAGTAGAAGCCTTCTAGATCACTTTCTTCTCTACCTTGTCCGCTGCGAACAAAGAGAAGAAACCACAAATACCTTCCTATCTAGAACCGGCCACCAAATTATGGAACGCGGCCAAGGAACTATTGGATGATGCGCCGGCCAACTTCAAGAAGTGTTGCCGCCGGCCACTTTGGAGAATGGGGAGGAGGAAGAGAATCGGCCACCAATGGGAGGAGAACCGCCGGCCAAGGAAGAAGGTAGAGGGCTCTATGATAGGCGCCGGCCAAGGAAATGATAGAGGAGGATGGGTGCCGGCAATCAACTTGAAGGAAGAAGCTTGCCGCCCAAGCTTTGCTCCAAAACCCTAGCCGCCCAATGAACCCTGGCCGCCCACTTGTGGATGAACCAAACCCTAACTCCAATTCCTTGATCCTCCTTGCCTCCCAACCCTAAGCATCTATTTATAGAATAGGGCTTAAGCCTCCTTTAATCTCCACCGTCGGATCTAGGGATTTAATCTCCACCGTCGGATCTAGGGTTTTATCCCAACCGTCGGATCTAGGGTTTAATCACAACCGTCAGATCTAGGATTTCATCCCAACCGTCGGATCTAAGGTTTCATCCCAACCGTCGGATCTAGGGTTTTATCCCAACCGTCGGATCTAAGGATTTAATCCCAACCGTTGATTCTAGGATTTCATCCTAACCATCGGATCTAGGGATTTAATCCCAACCGTTGGTTCTAGGTTTTGTTTTACATTCTTGGATCTAGACTTCACAAGGATTATATTAGGCTACGATAGGGACCATAAGGAGGAGTTGGGTCTTGGCCACCCGATGGATCGGAACCACACAAACTTGATCTATCAATGATGTTCCATTCCACTAGAGGATCATCATTGAACTACCTCACCAACCCCCATAAATTAATATGGGCTCCATTTATTATTTGTACATTAATCTCCCCGTGTTTAAGATATCGAATGTCCGTCAATTAATTGATTTACTGACCATCAATTAATTAACATCTAATTCCTCGAGTAGTACCACTCAACCTTATCATCATGTTGACTAAGTCAACCAAAGGTTTACATGATGAACCTTATGAGCTCCTCAAGGGGACATCATCAACCTAATATATAGGACACGGTTTCCTCCTATAATCAACGGCACACCATGTAAATAATATTATTTCCCAACTTACCGGGCATATTGATTTAATCCATCTAAATCTCACCCTCTGGTAAATCAAAGAAATAAATACTAAG
The DNA here is from genome assembly GCA_025175895.1 of Wurfbainia villosa. NCBI lineage: Eukaryota > Viridiplantae > Streptophyta > Magnoliopsida > Zingiberales > Zingiberaceae > Wurfbainia > Wurfbainia villosa. The sequence continues at coordinate 44,363,224 of CM046006.1, forward strand.
TACATGTGCCCGTTATTATATCGGGATTAAGAGCATGCACAACATAATATCCGAGGTCCGATTCAATTATGTAGTCAGTACTAAATTGAATCACCTCTATGTCGGTCCTACTCAATACACCTAAGTGTACTAGTGTAACTCTATGTCCAAGATAAAACAATACCAAGCTACACTACAACCATGCCAATGGTTTGTCCAAAACCATCTTGGTTGTGAGCCTTTACTTATATTTTACAAGGTACTGATAACATGATCTTCTGTGCCACACCAAGCACTATGTTATCTACAATGTAAAATATTAGACAATATGCACACATATATAATTAATATATAAAATGCAAATAATGATCATGTGATTCTTATTTCAAAATAAAATGTTCATACAAAAAGAGCTAGGCTTTCAGTATACATTCCAACAATCTCCCACTTATACTAAAAGACTATGCTGTCATCACTCTGCCATACATCTGATCCCCATGTCCTCCACATGCCTATCAAACGCTTTCGCTGGAAGGGCCTTAGTGAATGGATCCGCCAGGTTATCCTCTGATGCAATCTTGGCGACAGCAACTTCTCCTCGCTTTACGATCTCTCGTATGAGGTGGTACTTGCGCTCTATGTGTTTACTCGCCTTATGGGCTCGTGGTTCCTTCGAGTTTGCAACTGCACCACTGTTATCACAATAAATTGTGATAGTTTTGGGCAAACCAGGAATCACATCCAAGTCCATCAAGAAGTTCCTGAGCCGTCTGACTTTCTTACGCCTCGAGGTGCACATACTCAGCTTCCATGGTAGAGTCCGCCACGCATTTCTGCTTGACACTCCTCCATACTATGGCTCCACCTCCAAAAGTAAACACAAACCCCGAGGTAGACTTTCTCTTGTCCCTATCTGATTGGAAATCCGAATCCGTGTAACCCATAGGGACTAATTGATCTGCCCGGTAAACCAGCATATAATCCCTAGTCCTTCTCAGGTACTTCAATATATGCTTTACTGCAGTCCAATGTCCCTGTCCAGGATTACTCTGATATCTGCTAACCATGCCCACGGCAAAGCAGATATCCGGTCTCGTACATAGCATAGCATACATAAGGCTTCCTACTGCCGAAGCATAAGGAACCGCCTTCATGTCCTCTATCTCCTTTGATGTTTTGGGACACATCTCTTTAGATAAAGGAACTCCATGCCTAAAAGGTAGAAAACCTTTCTTGGAGTTCATGCTAAAACGAGCAAGGATAGTGTCAATGTATGAAGCTTGAGATAAGCACAACATCCTTTTCTTGCGATCCCTTATAACTTTGATCCCAAGGATGTGTCCCACTTCTCCCAAGTCCTTCATGTCAAACTTTTTGGACAACCATACCCTTACGTCTGATAACACTTTGATATTGTTGCCAACTAACAAAATGTCATCTACGTATAGTACAAGAAACACCACTACGTTTCTGTCACATCTCTTGTATACACAAGGCTCATCCGGACTTCAATAAATCCATATGATTGGATTACCTCATCAAAGCGGATGTTCCAAGATCTAGAAGCTTGCTTCAATCCATAAATGGACCGATTAAGCTTACATACAAGATGCTCTTTGCCTTTAGCAATGAATCCTCCGTTGCGCGTGATATAGATGTTCTCCTCAAGACTTAGTTAAAAGGAAAGTCGCCTCTTGACATCCATCTGCCAAATCTCATAATCCATATGAGCAGCTATAGATAAGAGAATCCGGATAGACTTAAGCATAGCTACCGGCGAAAAGGTCTCCTCATAATCGATACCCTCTTTCTGAGTATACCCTTTCGCAACAAGCCTAGCTTTGAAGGTCTCAACCTTCCCGTCTACTCCTCTCTTTCTCTTGTAGATCCACTTGCATCCAATGGTTTTTACACCATCGGGTGGCTCTACTAGCTCCAGACTGATTAGAATCCATAGATTCTATCTCCAATTCATCGCTCTTTGCCAAGATATCTGATCTCTATCTTGGATTGCCTCGTCATATGTCCAGGATCAGTTCATGTTCACTGGGGACTAGGTCCAAGACTCTCCCAAAAACATGAATCTCGGGTTGTCTAACAACTCTCCCACTACGACGAGGTGCCTGTGTATGCTCTCATGACACGCGGCATGTGCTGACTTGTGGTGTCTCCTCTTGTACCGATGGTACCCAAGTCGGACTTCCCGCCATCTCCTCAAGAACAATCCTACTGTGGGCTCATGGTTCATCACATAGTCCTCCTCTAGAAACTGCATTCGTGACTACGATCACCTTCCGATCTCTAGGACTATAGAATAAACCACCCTTCGCTCCTTAGGTAGCCAACAAACAAGCGCACTGCATTTAGATTCCAACTTACCAAAGATCTCCTTCAAAGACATGTGCTAGACTACCCCAAATCCGGACATATCTTAGACTAGGCTTTCGCCACCCACAACTCAGGAGTAGAGGGTATGACTTAGATGGAACCAAGTTCAGAATGTGTGTCATTGCTTCCAGAGCAAACCCCGTAACGAATCGTAACCGTAATAACTCATCATAGATCCGACCATCTCCATAAGAGTCCTATTCCTTCGCTCCGCCACACCATTCTCACTGGGTGTGCCAAAGTGACAATTGGGATCAATCTCACCTCGATAAGTAACTCCTAAACTCTCCCAAGAGGTACTCGCCACCACGATCGATCGTAATGTCTTGATACTTTTACCTTGACGGTTCTCCACATCACCTTGAATTCTTTGAACTTGTCAAAGCATCTGACTTATGCGCATCAAGTAAATGTATCCATATCTTGAATAATCGCTATAAAAGAGATGAAATATTCAAAACCACCTCTTGCCCGGATAGACATAGGATCAAGATAAATCAGAATGAACCAATTCTAACACATCTTTGGCTCTATACCCTTGGCCTTAAAAGGCCTCTTGGTCATTTTACCTTCCAAGCAAGATTAGCGGGTTGGGAGATCCTCCACCACTAATGAACCCAAAGGTCCATCACTATCAACCTTTGAATTCTACTTAGGTTAATATGACTAAGCCTTAGATGCCAAAGATATGTTTGGTTCATTTGCGAAGGTTCTTTTCTCTTATTAGATTTAGAAGATGAACTATTTACTTCTATTTGCATCGTGGGAGTTTTTGGTTCAAGAGTATATAAATTGCCAACCAATGTACCAGAACAGATAATCTCCCTATTCCTTTTTATAACCACCTTGTCATTAAAAGAAATGAATATCCATCCATAAACAATTTAGAAACTCAAATTAAATTCTTTCTAAAAGTAGGTACATAAAGACAATTTCTTAAAACCAAAAATTTATTCCTATCAAAAGATAAATAAACGCCTCCCACGCAATAGCCGCCACCTCAAGCATTGCCCATGAAGACTGAATCTCTCCTCAGCTAGTCGTGTTCTCGAACCCCGCAAGTATTGCAGACATGATCGCTGGCTCTCAGATCTACACACCGTAATCGTAGATAACACCGCTAAACATGTTTAAACAACTAAACAAGAAGATATACCTTTGTTCTTTCGGCGAGGACAATCCGCTTCCAATGTCCACCGCTTGCAAGTGAAGCACTTGCCTTTCGCTTCTTCACTCCTCGCCTCGAGGTCCCATCGCCACTTTCTTCGCCTCCACCTTGCTTCTTCTTCTTCTTACCTTTCTCGCTTAGAGGAAGAAACCTTCTGAGCGACCATGGCTTGAGCACTCGACAAAAAGCCCTCCGCCACGCCTGAGTTCTCACGTAAGCTCCGCCAACTAATACAACCTCTTGTTCATGTTGTAGCTGAGGCGGAATCGCCAAAACTCCTAGGCAGAGATCGAGAATGATATCGACTGGTTTCCCATCGATCTCACTCCGGTGACTTCCATCTCATTAAGATGAGCCATCATCTTGAGAACATGATCCCTAACGGTGTTCCTCATGGTGGTCGCCATCAAGTTTCATTGCCTCCGCCTAGCCGCCTCTACTCATGTCCGGTGTCGAGATCGAACATCATGATTGAACATCATGTCATAAGCAGTGGCTATGGCCTGATGCTGATGTTGCAGCACATTTGACATAGATGCCAAAATGTAACACCGCGCCATCTCATCTGCCTTAACTCATTTCTTATAACGTTCTTTCTCCTTTTCATCAGAGTCATCGGTGGGCTTAGGAGGACAGACCTCGAAGAGTACAAATTTATACTCTTCCGCAGTTAAGATAATATCCAGGTTTCTTTTCCAATCAATGTAGTTTGGACCAGTAAGTTTGTTTTCTTTTAAAATCACAGCAAGTGGGTTGAAAGCCATTTGAAAATCCTAAAAATCACAATGATAAAAAAAATATTAGATTTCAAATATTATTGATTCCTCAAAACAATAAAATCCCGAAATCAACCAACACCTCAAAACACCGAGAATATCGCATGCCACGATAGTGTGGATGTATACGAATTCCACATTTGTAAGAGGAGGTTTTACCCATTAATTTTATTATCTTGTCAACCTTACTTTTTGACAAATAAAATTAATAGTTGGTTCCTCTTTAGCCCTACAAATAAAAGCAGTGACTCCGATGGGGAGGATACTTTTATTTGCATCTAAGTGTGCACCATTACACGATACTAAGGGAATTATTTCGGATTATGTGCCTTACCGATGGGGAAGTACACACGCTCCTAAATAATTTTCTATAACCATTATTTGACCTAGTGATCCGCAAACAAACCCATCCAATGGGGAGGAAGGCACTCAAAGCCAACGCGCAAGTTTGTTGCATCACACGTCAAATTGTAATGGAGGCCGCCGGAATTAATTAAAATATCCCTCTCCCACTTAGTAAATTGCAATCGAGGAATTTTAAACATACACAACATACATATAAAACAAATAAGCAATAAATATGGAAAAAAACAGAATTTTTCCAACTATTATGGCATTGTCCTCCAATATGCATCCCGTCGTGTCGCCACCTCGTCCGCTCCATCTTTTCTCGTGCGCAAGTCACCAAAGAGTTCTGAGCTGAGATAAAACATTTTAATTTGCATCCATCGATCCTATACTCCACGAAGGAGTGTACAAATCATCTAGATCGAAAGTAAACTAAAATGAGCGGCTAAACAATGTCGTATTTAATTACAAAAATTAAATACTAATCTAGCCTTGTCAACCCCAAGGATTCAAATAATAAATTTTTACACACATCCATTCACATACACACACATGGCCATAATAGTCGGATCTTATGCCTGCAACAAAAGAGTTAAACTACGCATATCCTACTATTATCCGGCACATATAATATATGAAAAAGTGCATAAAAATTAACTGAATCCAAAACACACAAAACCGGAAACTGTGGCTATGATACCAATTGTCGGTTGGATGCTTCGGAGGCTCATTGGCTCCCATGTCCCTGGATTAAAATTTTCACTAATGAAAGAATTAATCAGGATGGGATGAGCTTCCTTAGCACAACCTTTTCGTCGTCGTGCTAACAACTTGAGTGGTCGCTTGAACAAACTAGTTGTTCAAGCAACACAACTCTTCTAGTTGGTTAGCCGCGGAAGAGACGACGGACGGATCACCGGTTTTTGTGTTTGTCTTCGGGGTCCATGATTATACAATATATATTCATACACACACATGCATAATCAAAACAAATAAGAACATGCTCAAATCTGTACATAAAGTTAAAATAAAATTATACCTTACGATCTTCTACCATATGTCCTATCCTTCTCGTGGACGACGTGTGGACGAAGATCCTCCACGAGTAGAAGCCTTCTAGATCACTTTCTTCTCTACCTTGTCCGCTACGAACAAAGAGAAGAAACCACAAATACCTTCCTATCTAGAACTGGCCACCAAATTATAGAACTTGGTGTAACCGCCGGCCAAGGAACTATTGGATGATGCGCCGGCCAACTTCAAGAAGTGTTGCCGCCGGCCACTTTGGAGAATGGGGAGGAGGAAGAGAACCGGCCACCAATGGGAGGAGAACCGCCGGCCAAGGAAGAAGGTAGAGGGCTCTATGATGGGCGTCGGCCAAGGAAATGATAGAGGAGGATGGGCGCCGGCAATCAACTTGAAGGAAGAAGCTTGCCGCCCAAGCTTTGCTCCAAAACCCTAGCCGCCAAATGAACCCTAGCCGCCCACTTGTGGATGAACCAAACCCTAACTCCAATTCCTTGATCCTCCTTGCCGCCCAACCCTAAGCATCTATTTATAGAATAGGGCTTAAGCCTCCTTTAATCTCCACCGTCGGATCTAGGGATTTAATCTCCACCGTCGGATCTAGGGTTTTATCCCAACCGTCGAATCTAGGGTTTAATCCCAACCGTCGAATCTAGGATTTCATCCCAACCGTCGGATCTAAGGTTTCATCCCAACCGTCGGATCTAGGGTTTTATCCCAACCGTCGTATCTAGGGATTTAATCCCAACCGTCGATTCTAGGATTTCATCCTAACCATCGGATCTAGGGATTTAATCCCAACCGTTGGTTCTAGGTTTTGTTTTACATTCTTGGATCTAGACTTCACAAGGATTATATTAGGCTACGATAGGGACCATAAGGAGGAGTTGGGTCTTGGCCACCCGATGGATCGGAACCACACAAACTTGATCCATCAATGATGTTCCATTCCACTAGAGGATCATCATTGAACTACCTCACCAACCCCCATAAATTAATATGGGCTCCATTTATTAAACAATACTTGGACTTCTGTGCCAATACCAAGCTACACTACAACCATGCCAATGGTTTATCCAAAACCATCTTGGTTGTGAGCCTTTACTTATATTTTACAAGGTACTGATAACATGATCTTCTGTGCCACACCAAGCACCATGTTATCTACAATGTAAAATATTAGACAATATGCACACATATATAATGAATATATAAAATGCAAATAATGATCATATGATTCTTATTTCAAAATAAAATGTTCATACAAAAAGAGCTAGGCTTTCAGTATACATTCCAACATTCAATACTTGGACTTGTTGGTTCAATCGACCAAGGTCACGATTGACTAGACTTGAGTTTGACTCAAGTAGTGTTTTGATGTTTGATGATGAGTTGACCATTGTTTGACAATGAGTTGACTATATGGTTGACAAGGGGTTGACCATATGATGGAGAAGTCCAAGTGGGACACTTGGCATGAAAAGTCCAAGCATGGGTCTTGGCAATGGGAAAGTCTAAGTTTTGGGTACTTGTCATAGAAAGTCCAAGCATGAGTCTTGGCAATTGGAAAGTCCAACATGGGTTGACATGGAAAGTCCAAGGGTGTAGTCTTGGCCACATAAGTCCAAGTGTGTAGTCTTGGTGGTGAAAGTCCAAGTCATGGGTACTTGGCAATTGGAAAGTCCAAGGGTGTAGTCTTAGTCACGTAAGTCCAAGTGTGTAGTCTTGGCGGTAAAAGTCCAAGTCATGGGTACTTGGCAATTGGGAATTCCAAGGATTGATATTGGTAGCATAAAGTACAAGGGTGGAGTCTTGGCAGCATAAGTCCAATGGTTGGCAGCATAAAGTTCAAGCATGGGTCTTGGCAGCATAAGCCCATTGTACCTTGGCGGTGTAGACCCGGTTAGTATGACAATAGTCGATGGAAGTACCTGAAAGCTAGCGTATGAATGAACAAGTCATGGATGACTTGGAGGGATCCAATAGGTGTGAGGCTGATGGAGGTGGCTAGAAGGCTTAGGTCTAGGCTAAGGGTGGTATAGCAAGTATGAGGGCATCATACTTGGGTTAAACCTCATGGTTGAGGTGTATCAGTTGACTAAGGTCATGGACCAGTCGATTGGTCAAGTGTTTTAACACTTGGCGGCCGAGTCGGCACTGAGTAATCGACTGGGATTATGACTAGTCGATTGATGGGAGTCGACTGGCGATTGACTGCGACTGAGTTATGGCCATAGATGCTAGGTGACTCGACTGGCGCCTCGACTGGAGTCCTAGGCGAGGCGACACCTCGACTGACCTCGACTATGGCTGAGTTGCAGCCACATTTGCAAGAGGCCTCGACTGGTGCCTCAACTGGAGTCCCAATTGAGGCGACACCTCGCCATTAGCGTCGATCGCGCCATGGAGGCAATTAATTCTGGGTTTGGTTGCGAGAGCAAGCTCGATAAGCCGTGACGATCGACTATGGCTTAGCGATCGGGATGGTAATGGTAGTCGACTATCAGTGTATTTGTTGGCTAGAATGCCAATATGGATTAAGTCGTTGTGAGACAACGACTACAGGAGCAGTCGACTAATGGGTATGAGCAGTCGACTGCTAAGCAGAAATCAACCCGAGTTTCATCTTTAAATGGAGCACAAAGGAGAGAATTTTAGCAACGATTTCTTGGGAAATTTGAGGCGATTTGCTAGTGCAAGTCAGGGTCTTCAAGTGCAGCTCAAGCAATCAACAAGCAAGCAATCCAAAGTTCTTAGTGTAAAGTTTTCTTTACTTGTATTTGTGTATTGCTTAGTTTACTTGTTGTATTTCATTGTATTACTTTTGTAATCACTTGTACGAGGTTCTCCACCTCCAAATTGTTCCGATAAGGAGTGTATTAGTGGTGGTTATCACTAGAGCTCGTTGAGCTCGACCTGTAGAGAAGGAACCCTAAGGTTCCATACCATGTTATATCGTCATGTCTTTGTGTTGTGTATTCGTGTTTGTGTTTGTAGCATTTTGTTATTTCTTTATTATTTATTCTGCTGTGCATAACAAGCCTTCTAGACAAACACAAACGAAATCGATCAAAGCAACAATTACGCTATTCACCCCTCTAGCAATCATACGATCTCCTACAGAACTTTTGAGGTTGATTGCTCCAATAATCTCCCAAAAATAACTCCTCCATATGACTTTGGGTATCCCAATAATCCACTAGTCATATGGTCAAGATATGGTCAAACTCATATAGTCAACCAATGGTCAAACCCATTGTCAAACATTAAAATACTACTCGAGTCCCACTAGAGTTTAGTCAATCGTGACCAGGGTCGATTGCACCAACAATCTCCCCCTTTTTGATGTTTGACACACCTATAAGTTAGGCTAACCAATAAGCCAAAACTTAACCTCTTCCAATGCCAAAGCATAGTGAAGGTTTACCGAACTTAAACCTCACTTCTCCCCCTTTGGCATACATAAAAAAGACTACCAAGAGTACCCATGTCCCATATCCCAATGAGATTGATGTGAGAAAAATATAGAGGGTTTTAAGAGTAGTTTTTGCACACATCTCATTACATTTTATACTTGTTTCATGTATATTCTACTTTGTTTTGCATGCATTTCCTATTTTTTGATTCGGAGATCTGCTCTTGTTTCTTTTGTGTGCAGGATGATATTTTATAGGTGAAACGACACATTTTTAGAGCAAAAGGAAGGCATTCACCATGTGGAACAAAGTCGGACACGACCGACCGTGTGGATTTCACATTGTCGTGTCCAAACCCCCCCAGTGGTTGATAACGGCGAATTGTCGTGGTACAAATTTTAAATTAATTACTGAACCCCCTTTACACTAATATAGCATAGTGGATGACCCGGATCGTTTCCCAACAAGTGTAATCGATAGAATATTTAACTTAGGACTTCTAATTATTGCTAATGGGGGTTAGGAATTTACAAGACTAATCCTACTGAATGAAAGACAATGCAGATAATTAAAGCATTAATCTAACTAACTAAGATGACAATGAAATTAAAGAAGATCTAAACTAAGCATGCAAAGGAAAGCATTCAAAAATAAAAAGACAGTGCTAAGTACGGAACAATTAAACTAAAGAACAACTAAACTAAAGAACCATTAACCTAATGGACAACTACGCAAAGTGCAACTAACCACAAATTAAACTCTAAACTAAGCATCCTAATTAAACTACTAATTGAAACTACTAATTAACTCTAATACAAACTACGAATTAACTACAATTAAACTACAAGATAAGATACAATTCACAATGTTGGGGGGCTTGAATTCAAACACAATGGAAAGTAAATAAACAATGCAATAATAATGTGAATTAACATAAATTAAACAATGCAGGTAAAAATGATAACATCCAAATCAATGGATAAAAATCCAAATATAACCACCGATCACTCCACAACGATGACGACAATCCGAACAACTCCTCCGGTGGATGATATGGCTGGATCCTTGCCGAAAATCCTCTGACAAGTGCTGAATTGATGGATGAAGCGAGCCCTTTTCTTCGGTGGATGGCGCGAAACTATCGAAGCCAGGTGTAGTTGTCGGGATTCGAACCCAGGTCTCTCGGATGTAGTCGAGATTACTCACCACTATACTAAAACGACACCGGAACCTGACAATCTATGGATGACTCTGTGAAGGTGGAGCAGCCCGTAGTTTCGCCGTCGGGGACCGAACTCGAGTCTCTCGGTTTTAGCCAAGTTTACTCACCACTATACTACAACGGAACTATCGGCGCTGCGTGGAGAGGATGGAACTAGAGTAGAAGTTGAAACTCTTCGCCGGTGATGGAATGAAGTGTTGCCGCTGAAAATTGGATGTCAAACTCGCTGCTGGATGTTGGAAAATAATTCTGCCGCGACCACGGCAGTAGAAAGTTGCTCTCAGCCTTTCGAACCACGTCCAACCGAGGCGTCTCAGCTTCGATTGCTGGCGATGGACAGTTCGTCGGTGAAGTTGGACTGGAATCTCCTCTTCTACACGCTGTCGATGAACTGGCTGGAATCCCAGCATCTCATCGGCAGCCGCTTGGATGGAGGTTGATGCCGGAATGGATGGAAGGAAGGGTCGTCGGAGATGCTGCCCGAAGCTGTCGTCACCGCGTGGAGGAGGCGTTGCTCGCTGACGTTGCTCGCCCGCGAGGAAGAAGCATCTGCCACCGCTCGCGAGGAAGGGCCATCTGCCGTCGTTGCTCTCCTAGAGGAGCAGGCGGCGGCAACCGTGCTCAACCGCCCCTGCGAGGAGCAAGCGCCGGCGCTCACTCGGTTTGGTGATGATTCTACTGTAGCTGCGCGAAGAGAAGGCTGATTAAATGAAGAAGCTGAATTTCCTTAGCCTAAATTTCCTCATCCATCCGATCTGAGCAGAATCAAATCCCAACCGTCTATTTAAAGCTAGGGTTTAATGAATAAATAGTTTCTTGATTAAGCTACTCCATCCAATGGCTGAAATTACTCCGACTTTGAATGGATGGATCTGATCCATTTGAAGAGATAATCACGATCGATCAAATCTGGATGAATGGTCAAGATGTCCAGATCTAAATGTATGGACCGGATCTCTCCAAATTTAGATGGATGGCTCAGATCAATCAGATCTCATCGGATGGTCAGGATTAAACAGATATAAACCCTTGATTAAATTGCCTTCGATCTTGATGAAAGGTCCAGATTGATCTAGCTTAAAATATCCTTCTAGCCCTAGATGAAGTCTTATTTGATCCAACTTGAATCCAATCCATTGGCTCATCTCGATCTCCAACGATTAAGATGTAAAATTTGCACATAAGTCCAAAAATTAGGAGAATTTACAATAAGGTCCAAAAATATATCCAACTCATAAAACATATAAATAATCGATAAATAAACACACGAGAGGATTAAAACGGTGATATTAAGGACCAAAATAATGTAATAAAATGGTAGTGATCAATTCCCCCACACTTATTCTTGCGCGTCCCAAGCAAGCAAAGAAAATTGAAAGTAAAATGAATATATTTCCCTAGCAATTCCCAAGCATACATAGAAAATCGTGAAAGAACATTACCTGAGATTGTCAACTCTCAAAGACTCAAAGAATCATGGACTCAAATCCTACACAGGTTAACAAACATGGTGGCTTCAATCCATCATGAATAGACTATGAATGATTAAGCCTCACAAGATAAGTGGTAGTTTCTCTCGCTCTCATAAGCATATAATAGTGGAGTTCACTCAAGCTACTTATGGTTTATGCACTACCATATGCTTGCTTTTCTTCTACCTTCACCACTATATACACATAAGAATGCACAATCACTGAAGGCTTATTAAGAATGTAAGGGAAACATGAATAAAAGCAAATAATAGTATGTGTGTAAGGAAAGATAAGATGTAACACCCCCCTAGTCTTCCCACTCTCTACCAAGGGAGATGTCACTACTTTACTGTCTCTATCTTTAATTCATGCAATATACCAATGCAATATGCTAACAACTAAAATAATCATAAGGACCTTTACATCACTTAAACAATAATCATTTCAAGATCTTCACCTAACATGAAAGTATTAAAACTAACTCAACATGACTCTAGCATTCTTTGGTTTCAACCATAATTAATCCAGTTGAACTTCAACAATATCAAAAGAAAACAAGAAACTAAAAATCTGATTTAGATATCTGCACTTAGGATCTTTTACTTCCACTGTTCCGTCGCCACACACACCCAGCACTTCATCCGCCATGCCACCTTACTGAAGCTTTTCTTTACCTTTATCTGCAGTATAAGGAAATGCAACTATAAGCAACAACGCTTAGTAAGTACTTTCTATGCTCACAAAAACATGCACTGTATGAAATCATGCAACTAGTTCTCTTGCCCTGGATACATTGATACACATGCAAACATAACTGGAAATCATAACTCTGATTACTTGTCTCTTGTATGAAATCATGCTCTTAAGTATTTTAAAACTTGTAAACAGTGTATCTGAACTGGAATGATTAACTTTGAAAACTTTTACTTATACTTATCGATACTTCAAAATAATAATCATCACGGATATGGGCCGGCATAGTACCGATCGCGCATTCCTAATAGTAGGGGTGTGACCAGAACCTACTAGTAATCAAAGGAGGGCCTCGGCAGTGGTAGCGATGCCCGAAAAGTAAAATACTTCCTTTATACTTATATTTTTATACATACTGAAGGAAATGCTCTTAATCCCCTAATTCACAAATGGGGAGCACCATAAAGATCATTATGCTCTTGACCCCCAAAACTGAAATGGGGAGCATACTGAAGATCGTTGTGCTCTTAATCCCCAATTCGAACGGGGAGCATCTTTAAATTTTCTTTATAAAGGAAATATTTTTACATCTTACTCTACATCATGCATATAATTGTAAGCTACAACTCATCTACAAAATCACATTCTTATCTTGGATCTCAACATGATGCTGAATTACCCATAATATAACGGTAAAATTACGTAACTGAAAACATCATGCATAACTGGAAATAATATGCATATAAACTGCTCAACCATGTAACTGGAAATAACAAGCACAGAAAAAACATATCAATGACATACGATAACTACTTATACTGCAGGTGAGCAATTGATTGCTTTAACTTATATTTGTAAAATCTAATGAGATGCAACCTTCTATCCCGCCCTAGCATGCCTCTAAGGTCTCTTGAATCCCACATTTCCTTGGATTCGTGAGAAGACAACCCTAGGAGAAAATTCTCCTTGATGTGTGGTTCGGCGGTGGAGGGACCAAGAGAGTGTAGAGAGGTGTCCTCTAGGGTATTAGGGAGGTTAAATTTATAACCATCAAGGCTTAACCTATTCCCTTATAAATTTCCTAAAATTTCTCTCTTTAATGAATTAATTCTTTCTTGATTAAATTCGTGACTTCTCCTAATCATATAAAATTTTTATTCCCTTATAAATTTCCTTAAATCTCTCTCTTTAATGTAATTAATTCCTTCTTGATTAAATTCGTGATTTCTCCCTAATCATATAAAATTTTTATTCCCTTATAAATTTTCCTTAAATTTCTCTCTTTAACAGAATTAATTCTTTCTTCAATTAAATTCGTGACTTCTCCCTAATCATATAAATTTTTTTATTGGATTTTTGGTGACTCACCCCTTCTTGTCCGGTTTTCTTTTCTTTTATTTCCTTTAAATCAACGGTTCATGGTTCGAGCCTCGGCTAACGAACCAATTATTTCTTTTATTATTATTATTATTATTCTATTCCTATTTTTATTACTTCTATTCTTATTTATTTTCCTCTAATAAAAATATAGGAATTAAAATTTGGGATATTCTGATCCCATATACCTTAAAGTTTATCGTCCTCGAAACTTAGAAAAGCTCAGGGTACTTTTGCTTCATGTAATCCTCACGTTCCCAGGTTGCTTCTTCAACCCTTTGACTTTTCCATAAGACTTTTACTAACGGTATTTCTTAGTTTCCTGACTGCTCGATCTATTATCTGAATAGGTTGACTTTCATAACTTAGATCTGTCTGAATTTGTACTGTCTGTGGCTCAACCACTTGGTTGGTGTCTGGGACGTGCTTCTTAAGCATTGAAACATGAAATACATTGTGGATAGCTGACATTTCTTGTGGTAGCTCTAGCTCATAAGCTACCTTACCAACTCTCTTGGTGATCAGGTAGGGGCCTACATATCTGGGACTTAACTTGCCTTTCTTCCCAAATCTCATTACCCCTTTCATAGGAGCTACCTTAATGGCCAGATCTCCGACTTGGAACTCTAGGGGTCTGCGTCGGACATCGGCGTAACTCTTCTGAGCTTTGGCGATCTTGGCGTATGTTCTTTATAGCTTTGGTGGCGTCATCTATAAAATCAGTCTTGAGTCCCATTTCTTTCTTCTCGCCACCCTCATACCAACAGATAGGCGATCTGCATCTCCTTCCATACAAGGCTTCATAAGGTGTCATTCCAATTGTGGTTTGATAACTATTATTATAAAGCAACTACTCGCGAACACAAATATTTACACGACTTCCTTTAAAATCCAAGGCACAAGCTCTGAGCATGTCCTCCAAAATCGATTCACTCTTTCTGTTTGCCCGTACATGCGAGGATGAAATGCGATCTTGAATCGTAACTTAGTCTTAGGGCTTTAGACACACTCCCGAAGTGTGAAGTGAAGCGTCTCTATCGAGAGATAATGGTTTTAGGTACTCCATGCGGTCTAATCACTTCCTTGGCGTACGTATAAGCTGCTCCATGGAGTATGATATTACGATAGGCGTAGAAGTGGCGGACTTTGTCGATCTATCGACAACTACCCGAATAGAATCGTAGCCATTGGTTGTTTTGGGCAATCCTACTATGAAATCCATGGCTAGTTCCTCTCACTTCCATTCTGGAATTTGGATAGGTTGTAGAACTCCTCCACGGTCTCGGTGTTCGGCTTTCACTCTCGACATGTCGAAGTGCTAACATACTTAGCCACGTCCTTTTCATACCAAGCCACGTAATTTCCCTTTCATATCTTGATACATCTTGGTGGATCCGGGATGCATCGAATATGGGGTCCCATGAGCTTCTTCTAGGATCTTCTTTCTTAAGTCAGGTCGTTGGGGATACATAGGCGTTTACCCAAATATAATACCCCACTATCGGAGACAGAATCCTTCATCCTTCCCTTCTTGGATCTCTTGCTTGATCCTTTGGATGCTAGGATCTTTATCTGTCTCGCTAATATATCCTCGAATAGTGTAGGTACTATGGTGGCGGAGAGCTATCGAAATGATCTCAACTCAAAATTCATTATCTCTTTCTCCGGTGGTTGGGATAGTGTTGCTAGGGACATCAAGGTGGCGCATGATTTTCTACTCGGTAGCGTCACTACTTTGTTTGCCTTTCCGGGATGGTAGTGGATTTCACACGGTCATAGTCCTTTACTAACTCAAGTCATCTGTTTTCGTATTCAAATCCTTACGAGTGAAGAAGTACTTGGACTCTGGTGATCTGTGTAAATCTTGCATTGGACTCCGTATAAGTAATGTCTCGAACTTTGAGCAAAGACCACTTTGTGCCAACTCAAGGTCATGAGTGGGTAATTCTTTTCATAGTCCTTGAGTTGTCTAGATGCATAAGCAATGACTTTACCCTTCTGCGTAAAGTCTTGCTCGAGTCCATCTTGGATGCATCACTATATAGGTCGAATCCTCATTACTTTACGGAAGGGTAAGCCTTTGGAGCACTTGTGAGTCTCCTCTTTAATTCAAGGAAGCTCTTTTCACGATCTTGGTCCATTCGAACTTCTTATTCTTTCTAGTAAGACCGTCAGCGGTGAAGCTATCCTTGAGAAGTTTTCCTGAACTTCGATAGTACCTGCTAATCAGAAACCGACTTCAGGCATTCTTTGGTTGACCCCAATTCTTGTTGCTTCTATCTTTGTCGAATTCTGCCATAACTCCATCTTTTAAAATAACATGACCCGAAGCGATATTCGATCAAGCCAAAACTCACACTTGGAGAACTTTGCATATAAGTCTTTCTTTGAAAGTGCGCAAGACTGTCTTCAAGTGTTCGACATGTTCTTCCCTGGGTTCTCGAGTAGATAAGGATGTAAATCGTAAGCGACCACAAAATTGTCAAGGTACTCCTTAAATATCCGATTCATCAAGTCCGTAAACATAAGCGGGTGCATTTGTCACTCCGAAGGGCATGACCACAAACTCATAGTGTCCATTACCTCGTTCGAAGGTTGTTTTGGTATATCATCCTCTTTAACTCTTACTTGATGATAACGTATAGTCAATCTTGGAGAAAGCGTGGCTCCCCTCGATTGATCAAATAAATCCTCTATCCTTGGGAGGATATACATTCTTGATCGTCACTTGATTTAAGGCTCGATAGTCTATGCACATCCTCATGATCCATCTTTCTTTTCACGAACAACACTGGAGCTCCCGTGGGAATGACTAGGCGGATGAATCCCTTGTCTAATAACTCCGTAATTGTTCCTGAAGCTCTTTGATTCATTTGGAGCCATGCGATAGGGTGCTTTTGAGATTGGGTGGGTACTAGAAATAAGCTCGATCTCAAACTCAACTTCCCTTCTAGGTGCTAGTCACGGTAGCTCTTCGGAAATACTCGGGTAGTCACATACAATTGGGACGTCTTCCAACTTTTGGCTTCTTTCTTGCTTAGTATCAACTATATGTGCTAAATACCTAGTGCATCCACCAGCTAACATCTTCTGAGCTTCCTTGGCAGACAAGAACTTCTTAGTCTTCTTCCTTGGTTCTCCAATAAACTCAAAGTTGGCCTCGGTCTCGGGTTAGAATACTACTCTTAAACTACGACACTCGATAGGCAAGCACCGTGTACTTGCTAAGAAAGTTCATTCCAAAGATGACATCATAGTCATGCATGTCTAACAAGATTAAATCATTATAAAGCTCTCTGTTTGAAATTCTAACCGGCACGGCACGCAACCAGTGTGTAGATGTCATTATTTCACCCAAAGGTAGGGTCGTTAAAAACTGAATATCTAAGGTATCCGGAGTTATATCTATCTTCTTAGCAAATGTCATAGACATGAAAGAATGGGTTGCCCGATGTCAAACGATCACGATAGCATGCTGACTAAGGATAGGTATCTGACCTGTAACCACCGTAGAAGCATTTGCTACCTCTTCCTTGGTGAGGGAGAAGATCCGGCCATTAGGTGTAACTGATGGAGCCTCTAATCTTCCTTGGCTGATGTAAGGACCCTCTAGTGCTCCCTGCATCTGATGTAGCTGGGATGGTCTACCTCCATACTGAATAGACGGTGGCAGAGACAGATTGGTCTTAGTGGGGCACTGTTTGGTGAAGTGTCCCTCGACACCACATATATAACACCTCACGCCTAGTGGCAAACTCTGGATGCTTCCTCCCACACTTAGAACATAGATAGGATCGAGGTCGCCATCTTGTTGAATCTCCTTTGCATTATTCCATTGTTATTTCGCTTCATTCAATTCTTGCTCTGAGGTTTCTGACCCCCTGAACTTCCCTGGCTTTTGTTTTTTATCGAGGCTAGCTTCTGGCGCTTGATACTATTCATGTAATGCTCCGTGATTAGCACACTACTGACTAGCTCTTCAGTGGTCTGTGGTCTATTAATTCTACCAACTACATTCAGAGCTATCTCCGGTCTCAACATCTTTAGCATCAACCAAACTCTTTCCTTCTCAGTACTGATCAGTTCCGGACATAGGCGAGTCAACCTATTGAATCTCTTTACCGCTTTGTCTACTGATAAATTCTCTTGTCGGAACTCCGTGAACTCATCATAAGATGATCAAGTGAAACCACTATAAGGCTATTATCACTACTTTTTATCATCTTCACATACATATCTAGATATGCTCTATTACTTACTGTCTATCATCTGTTGGAGTATTGGGAATACAATCAAAGTCCCACATTGGTAAGACATGGAAAAGATCATGTGCTTATAAGATGAAAAGATATCTCCATTGGTATGAGACCTTTTGGGTAAAGCCCAAAAACAAAACCATGAGGGCTTGGGCCCAAAGTGGACAATATCATACCATTGTGGAGATATGTGGAGCTTATAAGCACTAACAATTGGTATCAGAGCCATGGTCCATGTCAAGCCATGAACCTCGAACGAAGGAAGTTGAACTCCCACGTCCGGATCAAGAGAACTAGAAATCAGGCAGGAAGTCTAGTTGGGTCGGGAGGACCGAACAACTGACAGGAAGTCCTGGTGGGTTGAAGATCGGACATCAAGCAGAGAAAATCCTCCGAGGAGGGATAGGCTTGAGGGGGGCCCAATGTGGTCCTTCGTTTAAGGGGGGGATTGTTGGAGTATTGGGAATACAATCAAAGTCCCACATTGGTAAGACATAGAAAATATCATGTGCTTATAAGATGAAAAGATATCTCCATTGGTATGAGGCCTTTTGGGTAAAGCCCAAAAACAAAACCATGAGGGCTTGGGCCCAAAGTGGACAATATCATACAATTGTGGAGATATGTGGAGCTTATAAGCACTAACATCATCTTCATATATATATATATATATATATATATATATATATATGCAAGCATATTTAACTCAAAGAGAACATTCTAAGTGAGCATGTATAACTTAAAAGAAGCATTCCTTACTACTCATAAAGTAAATAAAGCAGATAAATACTTGTTTACTTGGAGGCGGCAGGACTGATGCTCGATGTGTGTGTGACGGAAGGGCGGAAACTCGCTCTGATACCATCTTGTAATACCCCCCTAGTCTTCCCACTCTCTACCAAGGGAGATGTCACTACTTTACTGTCTCTATCTTTAATTCATGCAATATACCAATGCAATATGCTAACAACTAAAATAATCATAAGGACCTTTACATCACTTAAACAATAATCATTTCAAGATCTTCACCTAACATGAAAGTATTAAAACTAACTCAACATGACTCTAGCATTCTTTGGTTTCAACCATAATTAATCCAGTTGAACTTCAACAATATCAAAAGAAAACAAGAAACTAAAAATCTGATTTAGATATCTGCACTTAGGATCTTTTACTTCCACTGCTCGTCGCACACACACACAAAGACTTCATCCGCCATGCCACTCATCAAGCTTTTCTTTACCTTTATCTGCAGATAAGGAAATGCAACTATAAGCAACAACGCTTAGTAAGTACTTTCTATGCTCACAAAAACATGACTGTATGAAATCATGCAACTAGTTCTTCGCCTGGATACATTGATACACATGCAAACATAACTGGAAATCATAACTCGATTACTTGTCTCTTGTATGAAATCATGCTCTTAAGTATTTTAAAACTTGTAAGCGATTAATAATTCGAACTGGAATGATTAACTTTGAAAACTTTTACTTATACTTATCGCGATACTTGAAAATAATAATCATCACGGATATGGGCGTGATAGTACCGATGCGCAGCATTCCTAATAGGGTGGACCAACCGAACCTACTAGGTAATCAAATCTGGCAGGGCCTCGGCAGTGCTGATGCGTACATGCCTGTCAAAAAGTAAAATACTTCCTTTATACTTATATTTTTATACATATCAAGGAAATGCTCTTAATCCTAATTCACAAATGGGAGCACTATAAAGATCATTATGCTCTTGACCCCAAAATGAAATGGGAGCATATCTGAAGATCGTTGTGCTCTTAATCCCCGATTGAGCGGGAGCATCTTTAAATTTTCTTTATAAAGGAAATATTTTTACATCTTACTCTACATCATGCATATAATTGTAAGCTACAACTCATCTACAACATGCATGATCATAAATCACATTCTTATCTTGGATCTCGACATGATCTTTGAATTACCCATAATATAGCAGGTAAAATTACGAATGAAAACATCATGCATAATGGAAATAATATGCATATAAACCGCTTCAACCATGTAATGGAAATAACAAGCAAAAAACATATCAATGACATACGATAACTACTTATCTGTAGGTGAGCAATACTTACCTTCGATTGCTTTAACTTATATTTGTAAAATCTAATGAGATCTGACCTTCTATCCCGCCCTAGCAATGGCCCTCTAAGGTCTCTTGAATCCCACATTTCCTTGGATTGGAGAAGACAACCCTAGGAGAAAATTCTCCTTGATGTGTGGTTGGCTGGAGGGACCAAGAGAGTGTAGAGAGGTGTCCTCTAGGGTATTAGGAGGTTAAATTTATAACCATCAAGGCTTAACCTATTCCTTATAAATTTCCTAAAATTTCTCTCTTTAACAGAATTAATTCTTTCTTCAATTAAATTCGTGACTTCTCCCTAATCATATAAAATTTTTATTCCCTTATAAATTTCCTTAAATCTCTCTCTTTAACAGAATTAATTCCTTCTTCAATTAAATTCGTGATTTCTCCCTAATCATATAAAATTTTTATTCCCTTATAAATTTTCCTTAAATTTCTCTCTTTAACAGAATTAATTCTTTCTTCAATTAAATTCGTGACTTCTCCCTAATCATATAAATTTTTTTATTGGATTTTTGGTGACTCACCCCTTCTTGTCCGGTTTTCTTTTCTTTTATTTCCTTTAAATCAACGGTTCATGGTTCGAGCCTCGGCTAACGAACCAATTATTTCTTTTATTATTATTATTATTATTCTATTCCTATTTTTATTACTTCTATTCTTATTTCTATTTTCCTCTAATAAAAATATAGGAATTAAAATTTGGGATGTTACATAAGATAAGAAATGAAATAGCTAAAGCAATGCAAGAAGACATGGAAATACTGGAATGCTACATAAATGAGTACAAGAAAACAGTGCCCAAAATGTTTTCATCCAAGCTAGCATTTTACCATCCACTAAATATGTAAAGAACCCCTATCACATTCACAATACATGTCCAGATATGATATCCAATAACTCTCTCAATAGTTGTAATAAGGGATGTCTATCACAAAAATACTATCACACAAATAAAAAAATTGCACAACATGTCAAAGATTTTTTTTATTATCTTTATTGTTTTGGCCAAATGTTCTCTTTTTTTTTTCATTTTTTTTCTTTCTTTTTTTTCAATTTTTTTTTCAATTTTTTTGACATGCAGTACACTTTCATATACTCTAAAACATCAAGCTCAGCTATAAAAATAAAAACACGACTTGTCCATGGTGATCAAGCATGTCATGCCTATGCTTATATTAAATTCTCTTGAGCTACTCTCTCCCCTACACTTAAACTTTTGTCCGTCCCGGGCAAAAACTCATCATGAAACATCCAATATTCCACATCCAAAAATAGAAATGGAGAAAAAATGACATGATGAAAATGCAGGAATAGAAAGACAATAGAATGAATAATGAACATGGCATGACGTATAATAAGGAAATTATTTAAGTAGCATGTGGCAACAAAAGTTGTCAAGTCTCAAAAAAAAAAATGCAGTCATCGAAAATGATAAAATAATAATAATAAAAATAAAAATAATAACAATAATAAAATGATAAAAATACACGGGCGTATGTCATCGGAAAAGGATGATAAATTTCGGGGTCTATTTATACCCTAAATAAGCGCAGTTGAGGGGCATAAAGGGGGAAAATCCTAAACCTATTAAACCAGCCGAACCCTTTTCCTTTCCTTTTCTTTTCCCTTCTTTTTCTATTCTGCGACTCGTCTTCTGGTCGCGAGCCGCCGCAGACGTCGAAAAGGGGCGATCGACGAACCCCTTCAGCCGGAGACGACGCCAAGCCGCTGGAGCTACACCGACCCCCCTCCCTCATCTTCACGGTAAGTAATCTCTGGCTAGGGCTGGCGAGGGCGGAGAGTTTAGCAGGTTTTCGTTTGGGGCTTTAGCGGCGGGATGGAGTCGGGAATTCGGGATTGAATCGGGCCTGAGCATTGGGTTTTCAGATTGAGTTCTAGCAGGTTTCTTGGGTGGATTTTTGGTATTTTTGGAATGGACTGAGCTATGGTAACCGGTGGAGCTTGGTTTCCCGTCGGCTTGGAGGAGGTGAAGAGCAGAGGGATCACGGGAAGAGGTTAGGGATTTCAATCTTTGGGATGTAATGGGAGTTCTGGATGGGAGGTGATCGGACCCGGTGATTAGGGTGCTCGGCAGGTGAGGGGCAGGGCAAATGGAATGGGTAAATCAGATTTTTGTTATTAGGAGGGAAGGGGATCGGATTATGATTTTAGGATCGCCATTGTTGAATTGATGCGTGGATTGGTATTGTGGGTTTCATTCGGTTGGGTTGTAATAACTGATAATACACATGTTGGGGTCATTATGAATTGAGTATGTCGAGGGAGGTATAGGAGGGTTAAATATTCAGATAATTGCCAGATAAATGTTTAATAGATGTAATGAGTAGTGTGTTTGAAAGAAATCAGCATGCTCGGGTGGATATAAATTTGTATGTACATGAGCATTATGTCCGTAGATGATTCCTGCTATATTTGTTATCGGTCAGCATGTTTAGTTAATCCTTCATAAGATTTTTCTTAATGCTGTAAATGATATGTAATATGTGATAAATATCATCTACCTGTGTATGAGGTCAGATGCTAAATAAATATATATATAGGTGGGTTAGCATGTATGAGGTTGGATGCTATATGTATATGTGTGTAATTACCATCTACCTGTGTATGAGGTTAGATGTTATATATAGATATATATATTTGTTCACTCATGATGTTTACTGTTATTATTTTTAGTTAATTGTTCATCCAAATCTTTCTTGTGCCTCAATGTTATGTGAATGAGTTATACTATCATCTACCTGTGTGTGAGGTTAGATGTTATATGTATATGTGTGTAATTATTATCTACCTGTGTATGAGGTTAGATGCTATATGTATATGGGTGTAATTACCATCTACTTGTGTATGAGGTTAGATGCTATATATAGATATAAATGTTCACCCATGATGTTCTATGTTATCCTTCTGTGACTGAGTATGATAGAAAATGATAGAAATTCTTTATTTAGCTAACTGTATGTACATGAGCATTAGTGGTGCCTGGACGGGTTGGGCTCCCCGGGTTGAGCTCCGGGGAGGGCCCACCCAATTAATGGTGTTGATGATTGATGACTGATTCCCTTAGTTTCTTTCTAGAGGTACCTCAGGATTGCACAAGAAAATAAGTATTTGACTGGCTCAGCATTTTAAATGCATAACGCAAGGTATCACGAGGGTTTATGTTTAGGTACAGTTAGCATAACAGAAAGGCATGATTGGGTTCGCAGTACTTGTGATAATGGCATGTTGCTATAAGTATTGGCTATGTTTCATACTGACTTATAGAAAGTGCAAAAGAAAATGTATGTTGAGCTTACAGTAGTTTACACTTACAGTAGTAGAGATATATGTTTCCTGTTTGAATTTTCCTCCATGTGTTGTGTCCCTATCATTGATTTACTTACTGGGTTGTGAACTCATGATTTCACATAATATTTTCAGGTAGGGAACAGGATTCCTAGATTGAGATGCATGAAGCACAGGTGGTGTAACTGAAGAGATGACGATGAGCATGACACACAATGTCCGGGACATCTAAGATACAGGATTTCCAGTTTGTGTGGAGTTGATTTTGATGTTCTATTTTTCTTCAATCTGAGAGAGTAAAGTTGTTGGTAACTCATGCTTCTCGGAGAGGCTCATTGGCTCCCATGTCCCCGGATTAAAATTTTCACTAATGAAAACTAATCCGGATGGGATGAGTTTCCTAAGCACAACCAATTCGTCGTCGTGCTAACGACTTGAGCGATCGCTTGAACAAACTAGTTGTTCAAGCAACCAAGCTCTTCTAGTCGGTTAGCTGCAGAAGAGACGACGGACGGATCACCGGTTTTTGTGTTTATCTTCGGGGTCCATGATTATACAAATACATACAAATGTAAACTAGTATAATCAACACATACTAAGATAAGGAACATAATAATAAGAACATGCAAAGATCAATAATAAAAGTTATAAAACTTTTATACCTCTCGATCTTCTACCGTATGTCCTAACCTCCTTGTAGACTTCGTGTGGGCGAAGATCCTCCACAAGTTGAAGCTTCCTAGATCTTCTTAAATCGAAAGAAAGAAGAACTCTCCTTCCCTTCTTGCTTGAGCCAACCACCAATCCACAAAGGATTGATGCCGCCGGCCCTAAGAATGGAGAGAACAAAATGGAAACAACCAAGGAACCGAACAAGGGAACAATCCCTAACTCCTTTGTGCCGCCGGCCAAGAGGAAAAGAAGAGGAGAAGAGGAATAGATCGAGCGCCGACCAAGGAAGAGGGAAGAGATCTAGGAGCCGGCCACCCACTAGGAAGAAGAAGAGATCTTCTCCTATAGTTGCCGCCCACTCTTCCTTGCAAACCCTAGCCGCCCAACCAAGGAGCCAAACCCTAATCTAATTAGGGTTTCCTCCTTAGGGTTTCTTGCTGCCCAAGCTATTGATAGGCAAAACCCTAATCTCCAAAACCAACCCCCATCCTTTTTTTGCCGCCCACCCTAAGCCACCCTTTTATAGAGTTAGGGATAAGCCTTGGTTTAATCTCCATAGTCGGATCTAGAGACTTATTCTCCACCGTCGGATCTAGGGTTTCATCCCAATCGTCGGATCTAGGGTTTCATCCCAACCGTTGGATCTAGGGTTTCATCCCAACCGTCAGATCTAGGGATTTAATCTCCAACCATCGGATCTAGGGTTTCATCCCAACCATCGGATCTAGGGTTTCATCCCAACCGTCGGATCTAGGGTTTCATCCCAACCGTCGAATCTAGGGTTTCATCCCAACCGTCGGATCTAGGGTTTCATCCCAACCGTCGGATCTAGGGTTTCATCCCAACCGTCGGATCTAGGGATTCATCATTTGATCTAGGCTCCATGAGGATTATATTAGGCTACGATAGGGACCATGAGGAGGAGTTGGATCTTGGCCACCCGATGGATCGGAACCACACAAACTTGATCCATCAATGATGTTCCATTCCACTAGAGGATCATCATTGAATTACCTCACCAACCCCCATAAATTAATATGAGCTCCATATATTATTTGTACATCCATCTCCCCGTGTTTAAGATATCGAATGTCCATCAATTAATTGATTTACTGACCATCAATCAATTAACATCTAACTCCTCGAGTAGTACCACTCAACCTTATCATCATGTTGACTAAGTCAACCTGCATGATTTACATGATGAACCTTATGAGCTCCTCAAGGGGACATCATCAACCTAATATATAGGACACGGTTTCCTCCTATAACTAACGACACACCATGTAAATAATATCATTTCCCAACTTACCGAGCATATTGATTTAATCCATAGAAATCTCACCCTTTGGTAAATCAAAGAAATAAATACTAAGTACACGTGCCCGTTATTATATCGGGATTAAGAGCATGTACAACATAATATCTGAGGTCCGATTCAATTATGTAGTCAGCAATAAATTGAATCACCTCTATGTCGGTCCTGCTCAATACACCTAAGTGTACTAGTGTAACTCTATGGTCAAGACAAACCAATACCAAACTACACTACAACCATGCCAATGGTTTGTCCAAAACCATCTTGGTTGTGAGCCTCTACTTATATTCTACAAGGGACTGATAACATGATCTTCTGTGTCACACCAAACACCATGTTATCTACAATGTAGAGTATTAGACAATATGCACACATATAATAAATATAAAGTGCAAACAATGATCATGTGATTCTTATTTCAAAATAAAATGTTCATACAAAAGAGCTAGGCTTTCAGTATACATCCCAACAAAAGTGTGTAGTTGAGACTGCTAAACTGAATGGAATAAAATAAATTTGAGCCGGGTGTTCCTATCAAGTGTATAATGGGTTGTATTGATGTGTGATTGGGGGTTAAGTATATGCATACTGGGTTAGGTCTTTTCAAAAGTAGTGAAGGGGAAACATGTGAGAATGCCTTCATAGTAATCATGCAAACCTATGGTTGTGTGGTCTCGAAAGAATCAAAGCAAGTTCTAAAGTTACAATAACCACAAGTGCACCACACACAAGCAATAAAAACAGGCACAATCCTCACTAGGAATGAAAAAAAATCATCTTAATCTATCAATATAGAATCCATCACCAAGGAGTAACCATATGCAATCAAATAATCCATTCATGACAATAAATCCCCAAAACTCGACAATCAAATTTAACTAGCTTTCATGACTTCTAAGATATAAAGGAATGCATAGGAAATTTATTTGAAAGCACCGACAAAATAAAAACTCAACAAATGAAACATAACAAGTAAAACAAAACCAAATGAAGTAAAATGAAGTGAAAGAAGGGTATATACAATGAAAAGAAAAGTAGATGGGATAGAAAAAACTCCCCTGAGGTCCTGGAAGTTGAAGGCGGTTCAGTAAGAATATCCAAGCTGGGAGTGGGATGGATCGAATGGATGTGAGTGCTCTCTTGATGTGATTAGGGTAGTTCCATGCTGCTCCCTTCGAAATGATCATCGCCTCATCATATGTACTCTCTGATAGTCGGAGGCGATCAGAAAAAGTATCCAACCTTGGGGCTGGATTACTGTATTTTTTTTAGAGGCTTCATCAGCAACATTCTTGGAGACTCTATCTCAGGTGGGAGTGTCCAGTCTGGAGCTGTCCAGCTATCCACCACTCCCGTGTCATCAACCTCAACATCTGACACCACAGCAACTTCATCAATGAATACACATCCATCAATATCTGAAAGCAAATCACAGCACAATGGTTCATAGGAGTCCTGTGGAGTAAGAAAAATTCATGATCCATCTCCCTAAGCACGTCGATATCCAAAGAAATGGTCTCTGACGGAGGCTAAATGAACTCTTGTTCTAATATCTGACTGATGGATGTTGCAATTTGATCTAGCTGCCATTTTGATCCGGTTGCTGATAATAAGGACCCATGCTTCTTAGAAAAGATAATTCCTGGTCTTTCCTGAAACGCCAACAGACAAATCAAAAGACACAGGAAGTAGACATAATAGAATACATGGATACACAGAAAATGAAAGAATGAAACCCTAATAATTTTTTTTTTGAAAAATGGGAAAACAATCCTAAGTTTACTAAGCATCATTACACTCCCCGACAACAGTGCCAAATTTTGATAACGGCGAATTGTCGTGGTACCGTTTCAAATTAATTATCGAACCCCCTCTACACTAATATAGCATAGTGGATGACCCGGATCATTTCCCAACAAGTGTAATCAATAGAATATTTAACTTAGGATTTCTAATTATTGTTAATGGGGGTTAGGAATTTACAAGACTAATCCTACTGAATGAAAGACAATGCAGATAATTAAAGCATTAATCTAACTAACTAAGATGACAATGAAATTAAAGAAGATCTAAACTAAGCATGCAAAGGAAAACATTCAAAAATAAAAAGACTGTGTTAAGTATGGAACAATTAAACTAAAGAACAACTAAACTAAAGAACCATTAACCTAATGGATAACTACGCAAAGTGCAACTAACCACAAATTAAACTCTAAACTAAGCATCCTAATTAAACTACAACTAAACTACCAATTGAAACTACTAATTAACTCTAATACAAACTACGAATTAACTACAATTAAACTACAAGATAAGCTACAATTCACAATGTTGGGGGGCTTGAATTCAAACACAATGGAAAGTAAATAAACAATGCAATGATAATGTGAATTAACAGAAATTAAAAAATGCAAGTAAAAATGATAACATCCAAATCAATGGATAAAAATCCAAATATAACCACCGATCACTCCACGACGATGACGACAATCCGAACAACTCCTCTGGTGGATGATATGGCTAGATCCTTGTCGGAAATCCTCCGACAAGTGCTGAATTGATGGATGAAGCGAGCCCTTTTCTCCGGTGGATGGCGCAGAACTGCCGAAGCCTGGTGTAGTTGCCGAGATCCGAACCCGGGTCTCTCGGTTGTAGCCGAGTATACTCACCACTATACTACAACGACACCGGAACCTGACAATCTATGGATGATTCTGTGAAGGAGGAGCAGCTCGTAGTTCCGCCACCGGGGACCGAACCCAAGTCTCTCGGTTTTAGGCGAGTATACTCACCACTATACTACAACGGAACTGCCGGTGCAACATGGAGAGGATGGAACCGGAGTAGAAGTTGAAACTCTTTGCCATGGAATGAAGTGCTTCCACCTAAAATTGGATGTCAAACTCGCTGCCGGATGTTGGAAAAAAATTCTGCCGTGACCACGACAGTAGAAAGTTGCTCTCGGCCTTTCAAACCACGTCCAGCCGAGGCGTCTCAGCTCCGGTTGCTGGCAATGGACAGTTCGCCGGTGAATTTGGATCGGAATCTCCTCTTCTACATGCTGCCGACGAGCTGGCCGGAATCCCAGCATCTCATCGGCGGTCGCTTGGATGGAGGTTTCTGCCGGAATGGATGGAAGGAAAGGCCGCCGGAGATGCTGCCCGAAGCTGCCGCCGCCGCATGGAGGAGGCGCTGCTCGTCGCCGTCGCTCACGAGGAGGAAGAATTGCTCGCTGTCGTCGCTCGCCCGTGAGGAAGAAGCATCTGCCGCCGCTCGCGAGGAAGGGGCATATGCCGCCGTCGCTCGCCTGGAGGAGCAGGCGGCGGCGCCGATGCTCGCTCGGTTCAGTGATGATTCTGCTGTAGCTGCGCGAAGAGAAGGCTGATTAAATGAAGAAGCTGGATTTCCTTAGTCTAAATTTCGTCAGCCGTCCGATCTGAGCAGAATCAAATCCCAGCCGTCTGTTTAAAGTTAGGGTTTAATTAATAAATAATTTTTTGATTAAGCTGCTCCATCCAATGGCTGAAATTACTCCGACTTTGAATGGATGGATCTGATCCATCTGAAGGGATAATCACGATCGGTTAAATCTGCATGAACGGTCAAGATGTCCAGATCTAAATGTATGGACCGGATCTCTCCATATTTAGATGGATGGCTTAGATCAATCAGATCTCATCGGATGGTCAGGATTAAACAAATCTGAACCCTTGATTAAATTGCCTCTGATCTTGATGAAAGGTCCAGATTAATCCAGCTTAAAATATTTTTCTAGCCCTAGATGAAGCCATATTTGATCCAACTTGAGTCTAATCCATTGGCTCATCTCGATCTCCTACGATTAAGATATAAAATTTGCATATAAGTCCAAAAATTAGGAGAATTTACAATGAGGTCCAAAAATATATCCAACTCATAGAATATATAAATAATCAATAAATAAACACACGAGAGGATTAAAACAGTGATATTAAGGACCAAAATAATGCAATAAAATGGTAGTGATCAGTGGCCCACACAGCGGGCAGTGTGGAATCCACACCGTCGTGCGACGCTAGGCTATTTTGACACGACTAGGGTTTTTCATGGGATTTTTGAGGAGTCGGCTTCACATCTATAAATAGGAAGGCACGCCCAAACCCTAAGGAGGAGGCCCGACGGCTGCGATAGCAAGAAGGTGCCCTAAAAAGCACCGATGACTCACGCTGGGGAGGAAAGGAGCGACTCGAGGATCGAAATCTGCGCTCCAACACCAAAGAGAATGACCAAGAGTACTGTAATTTCATTATTAGATATCTTTACATTGTAATAATTCATTCTATGCTTCCTTGTGTATGTTCTCTTACATCTATGGAGTAGATACTTCAATTCTAGGATTAGGGAGAAGCTTGTGTATATTGGACATGCTAGTTCGAATATATTTTCTATTCCTGAATTTATTCTTGTAATTGGTGTTGTTTGGATCGATGAAAATTATGTTTCGATTCTATAACTAGTGTGCATAGCCGATACAAAGGGTGACAACCTTTGTATCAAAGATCTAGGAGAACCAAGGAGAAACTTTGCAGTTGTCCTCCCTCCGATAACCGTAGATAGAAGAATATGATAGATTAGGAGATGAAATATGTTCTGACTCTTCATAGGGATTATTAGGACATCCTCATACCCAATAGCCTATCTTAGTAGAAGGGACAAAGTAGGAGAAATTAACTCTAGAAGGGTTGAGGGACCTAGTGAGAGAGGGCTCCCAACGGTACCAACCCTCTGAGCTCTGATGATCCGAAAGGTCAGCTTCGTTAGGAATAGGTAGTTTCTGGTAGAAGCAAAAGTTCATCAGACAAATGTATGATGATTCTCCCACAAGATCGTAATTAGAGATTTAGAAGGCATTTAGTTGATAGCATGTTCCAATAACACACAAGTGAAACTAAAGTCCTAAAATCCTCTTAGGGAACTTTGAACCTTCCTTCATTTCCTCTGAGTGACACCGTACTAGAGTTAGGACTGTCGTCAACCTCACAACCCTCATCTTTAGGACATTCACTCCAAACAACAAGATCCACTGGACATACGGTACTCGAATCTCTATCTCTGTGGGATCGATAATCTCTTATTACTTGACGACATCCATGAACTTGTGGGCGTTGAGCGCGACCACACATTTTGAGTCCTCGACGATTCCTATCGGAGAATAGAGGTCATGCTCGTGTGCATTAAGTTTTTGGTGCCATTGTCGGAGACTGTTGATTCGATATCGAATAAAAAGTGGACAGTTTGGATTGGACCTAGGCTAGATTTGTTTTCTTATTTTATTTTATTTTAGTTTTAGATTGTTGCCATTTAAATTTAGTTTAGCTTAATCTTAGTAGTCACATTGCATCTTGCTTTGATTTAGCCCCTAGGTTGATTTCATTTGTTACATCTGATTATCTAATCCCCTCTCAAGAAGAAGCGTTGTCATGCTAATATAGCACGCTCGACCCTTGAGAGATTACATAGTGCCTAGATGGAAAGCATGGAACTCCAACATAATTATTCCGTAAATCCAGGCTGCAAGCTGGGAGATAAATCCTGCATTAATCGCCCTTATTCAAAAGAAGCAGTTCGAAGGGACTCAAATTGAGGAGCCTTATCAACACCTTGAAGAGTTACTGGCGTACTACGGCACGGTGCAATATGAAGGGGTCCTAGCAAACGCCATTATGCTTATTACGTTCCAATTCTCTCTAAAAGGGGAGGCTATGTAGTGGATACACACCATGTTGGAAGGGAGTATAACAACATGGTAACAAATGGAATGTACATTTTGTTGGGTTTCTGGCATCGAGGCGAGTGTGTGTTCGAACATGTTTCGTAAATATGTGCGCAGCGGAAGAAATAAAAAGTAATAAATCTAATTTATTACAACACACACACCACACACATGCATAGTATAATATGTGTAGACATATTCGTAGTTTCAAATTTTACAATAAAAAGAAATTACTCTACGTATACCTGATGTATCACGTGTAGCGGGAAAGGCATCAACCGGAGCGACTCTCGCTAGAATCGCCTCTATCTGTATCCACACCGAGTATCGTCGGGATGACTTCACAAAGCCATGAGCCTCGTCTTCGTACGAGTCACTAGCCTCGTGTTGAAGATGATGTGATCGAGAGAAGATCACAATCCGAATCAAAATTCGGATTCAAAAATGAGTCCCCAAAACTCGCTTCTCCGGAGAGGTATTCGTCAACCGTTTGATGAATCCTTCGTCCTCCACCTATGAGGATTACCAGAGATCGAATCTCCGATAAAGTAGCTGCTGTCGGAGCTCAAAACATCGTCCAAATGATGCTCCGACACGTAAGGAAACAAGCTGTCCAGAAAACTGGACAGCTTGGTGGAGGATGTTGCGCTGACCAAAGAGGATAGTCAGCCAACCCTTGGTCGCCAGAACCAAGGCGAGTCGCCGGAGGATGGCTGAAAGTAGCTTGGATGCCGACAGCAGCTACGACGGCGGCACAAAAGCTGGGCGGCAACAAGGTTGGGCGGCAACAAGGAGAAGAGAGGGAGAGGGGTTGGGTGGCTAGGTTTTTCCAACAACCAAAAGTTCTCCACGAAAAACCCTTAAGCCATGTTTTATAGAGAACACATTCTCCTAACGGTTATTGGTTCATAACCAAAACCTATTAACCCACTCCAATAACTTAAGTTAAAATAAACCAAACCGCATTGGTCTATTTTAAGTTAAAATGAACCGAACCAACTTTTGGTTCATTCGTTTAAAACAAACCAAACCCCTTTGGTTTATTCTTCACCATTGGATTAGAACCAAACTAATTTGGTTCCTCCATCATGTCTTCATAAGACACGCCCCATCCACGATTCAATTGCAACTGAAACGATTTCATGCTCGATCCTTGTTTGGTCCAACCTAACCTAGTTTCTCTCGGTCTGAGAATCTCATTCTCAAGCTCGTTTTAAATTATTTGGATTACGCTCGTTGTGCGTGTGACCAAATAGGTTCTCGGTTTATGTTGGCCATCTATAATTAACCATTAATTATAGAACGATCATGAGTGACACCTAGTAGTACATCATGATCCCCAATTAACCGAAAGATCAACGGTTGATCTAGAACTATTTTTGAAACCCTTCAACAGCTACAATGAATCGTGTCCCGTTCCCTTCACTCATCTTATACCCACTTGGTTCAGGACATGGTCTATAGTGTCAGTCCCCATTAGGCTGACTACGTCACACCTAGCCCAAGTATCATTTTCTCGTCCTACGAATTCTAGTTACTGCACATATATCCAAGAGTACCTTACTCTAAACATGTAATGCTTTGGACAAAGACTTTAGTAATAATCCGACGAGAGGCCATGGGTATACATCTCCTCGCAAGGAGTGGTGAATCCCTTATAGGCTATTCAAACACCTTCGGTCACTTTGACTTATACCCAATCATCCTGGGTCCACATCTCCTCAGATATGTGTTGGGACCTGTGCGCCCGCTAGAGGGGGGGTGAATAACACATTGTCGTACGATGATGGAATTTGATCGCGTGTTCGTCTCTACAATTTCGTTAGCACAGCGGAAATAGAAAAGTAATAACGATAACGAAATGAACAACACGCTAACACAAGGATATAACGTGGTTCGGAACCAAAACGGTTCCTACTCCACGGATTGGGTTCGTACGAACCCTAGCGATGCCAATCACACACCACTATGACAAATACTCCTTCTCGACACAAGTCGGAGGTGGAGAAACCTTTTACAATAAGATTACAACTATAATCAAATAACAACAAGCAAATAAAAAGAGATACAATGCAATATAAGTAAAGAGAACGCTTTACAAATGCCTTTCGATTGCTTGCTTGTTGATCGCTTGAATCGTGGTTGAAGACCCTGATTTGCAGCAGCAAATCGCCTAAAAAACGTCCAAGAAATCACTGCCAAAAACCCTCCCGTCGAGCTCCTTTTATCCTTGCACGCGACCTGGATTTCCGCCTATCAGTCGACTGCCATAAGTCACCAGTCGACTGATGCCACTGTTGTCGTGAGACAACGGCTCGATCCACGTTGGAAAAACTCCAACGGATCTCTTGGATCGATCGCAACATTGCGATCGATCGCAATCGCATCGCCGACCGATCGGCTATGGAGCATTCTGTGCTCGCGGCTGAACTAGCAGTCGACTACCGTCCCTTGTCATTCGACTGCTGTCGACATCAGTCGATTGCTCCAATGAGCAGTCGACTACCAGAGCAATTTCAGCTCTTAAACGGCAGTCGAACTCAAGTTGACTCACGGCAGTCGAACCGGCCATAATGCCAGTCGACTGCCAACCTCAAAAATGAGGTTTTAACCCAAGTATGGTGCCCCCATACTTGCTAGACTACCCTTAGCCTAGACCTAAGCCTTCTAGCCACCTCCATCAGCCTCACGCCTCTCGGATCCCTCCAAGTCATCCATGACATGTTCATCAATCGTGCTAGCCTCCAGGTGCTTCCCTCGGCTATGTCATGCTAACGGTGTCTACACCGCCAAGGCACATTGGACTTACGCCGCCAAGACTCTGCTTGGACTTTACGCCGCCAATATCAATCCCCTTGGACTTCTCAAATGCCAAGACTCAAGCTTGCACTTTCCCTTGCCAACTCATGTTGGACTTTCCATGCCAAGACCATGCTTGGACTTTTCCTTGTGCCAAGTACTCAAGACTTGGACTTTCCCAAATGCCAAGTACCCATGACTTGGACTTTCCATGCCAAGTACCCATGACTTGGACTTTACCTTGCCAAGACCCATGCTTGGACTTACCATGCCAAGTACCCATGACTTGGACTTTACCTTGATCACATGGTCAACCCTAGTCAACCATCAAAGTCTCCCTCGAGTCAAACTCGAGTCTGGTCAATTATAACCTGGGTCGATTGCTCCAACAATCTCCCCAACATATTAACCGACATCAATGTCCAACATCAATGTCAAACCACTTTGTCAAACATCCTATGTCAAACATCAAAACATCACTCGAGTCTGGTCAATCGTGACCTGGGTCGATTACTCCAACAATCTCCCCCTTTTTGATGTTTGACAAAACAAACTTTGAGTTAGGCCCCTAACTCAAATTCCCTTACCAATTTTTCAAATTGGTAATTTTATCTTCTCCCCCTTTTTGACATACATCAAAAAGGTTATCTCTTCAAGGAGGTCAATGTCTCATGTTCCAATGAGATCTTACAATCTCCCCCTTGATCCAAAAATACCTAGGATGCCTATCATCTTCCTAGTGATATGTCCCATATCACTCAAAAGAGGCAATCCTATACTCTCTCCCAATTTCCAAATTGGGTTTCTCAAAATCCCATCAATTTTCCCAATTGATGATACTCTCCCAATAACTTCTCCCCCTTCAAGAAGAGAAACACATCCATCATCCTAAGATGGATAACTCCCCCTAAAGGCTTGCTCCCCCTTGACCATTGCACCAACAATGTCCTTGGGAAGTCCCTAAGCCAATAGAAACTCTAAACCATCAAAATTAAGGTTAAAAGTTCAAACTTGAACTTTCCACACCCTAAATTTGATACTTTGACCTAACACTTCTCCTAATCCATATCCAATGGATTTTCACCCTTTATAATGCTTCCCAAAGCATATCCTAGGGTTAGGAGTGATTAGAGACCTTTACAATGGTTGAACACGGGATAAACAACCTTGTTTTCCCGAAATCGAACTGTGATCGACTCTCGGTAACGATCGACTACCACCCATATCGATCGCCACCAGAGGCGATCGTGATAAGCTAAATTTCAAATTTCAAATATTAGAATCGAGATTTAGAAAATCATAACTAATTATACGTATATCAAAAAAATCACAAAATTTGATACGTATAATACCTATGACCAATACAATGGGTGAAAAATGTTTTTAAAATATTTTACCCGTAAAATAGCAAAATTGATACAAAATCCAAAAATGACTAGAAACTTTAAAGGTTAAGCTCACTTTGTATCATTCTCATCAATGGCGATTGCTATCAAAAGATAGACTTCACCAAGGTTTTTCACAATGATTTTAAAATATTTTCAAAACCTTATTTTGGATCATATTCCTTGGGCTCTATGCACATGACTTGTACACAAGCTTTACCAATGATCCACTAATCATATAAGATGAGTTTGAGTTCATCTAGATGCAAAACCTATGCACCTTGAACTTAACTCATATCCTAGCATCTCACATGTATCTAGGGTGTATAAAATACACATACATGTCAATTTAATGTGAGATGTGAGTTTTGTTCATCCTAATCTAGGGTTTCATGCATTCTCTAAGGCAACCCTACTTGATTCCCTTATAAATGTGACTTCAAGTCATGCCATAGTCCTTAAATCAATTTCAACCAAAATGTCTTAAATTTATGAATGATTATGGCATTTAGAGATGATATAAATAAGCATATGCTCATAATCATGATGTCATGGCATAAGATGAAATCTAAAAACACATGACATTTGAAACCTTAATCCTAAACATGAACATGACATATAAAATGATTAAAATAAACATGATGTCATGACATGTTATATGACAAACAAAGCATGACATATAAAATGTTGGGTTTCCGGCACCGCGGCGTGTGTGTGTTCGATCATGTTTCGTAAACATGAGCACAGCGGAAGCAATTAAAATAATAAATACTCCTATTTATTACAACACACACAACACACGCATGCTATTACAACAAGTGTAGACATAATCGTAAATTAAAATTTGCAATAAAAGAAAATTATCTACGTTATACCTTCCGTATGACGTGTAGCGGGAACGGCATCAATCGGAACGATCCTCGTAAGAATCGTCTCTATCCGTATCCACGCCGAGATCCTCGGGATGACTTCGCTAAGTCACGAGCTTCGTCTTCGTACGGGTTACTAGCCTCGTGTTGAAGACGACGTGATCGAGAGATGATCACGATCCGAATCCAAATTCGGATCTTAAAACGAGTTCTCAAAACTCGCTTCTCCGGAGAGGTATTCGTCAACCGTTTGATGAATCCTTCGTCCTCCACCTCAGAGGATTACCGGAGATCAAATCCCCGGTAAGTTAGCCGCTGTCGGAGCACTAACCGTCGTCCAAACGACGCTCCGACGAGAGGAGGAGAAGCTGTCCAGAAAACTGGACAGCTTGGTGGAGGATATAGGCGCCGGCCAACCAAGGAAAGAAAAGCCTCACCTTGATGCCAAACCTATAGGGGATCACCGGAGGGTCACCGGAGTGTTCACCGGCTGAAGCTTGGTCGCCGGCAAGGACTTGGACGGCGGCACAAAAGCTGGGCGGCGGCAATGAAGGTGTTGGCGCCGAATACTCCTTCAAGGGGTGGGTGGCAACTAGGTTGCGCGGCCAAAACTAGATTAGGTTTTTAGGGTTAGGGTTTAAGCCCTATTTTATAGAGAACTAATTCTCTTAATGGTTAATGGATCATATCCATAAAGCCCGTTAACCCGCTCCATTAAGATAAGTTAAAATAAACCAAACCATGATGGTTTATTTTAAGTTAAAACGAACCGAACCAACCTTTGGTTCATTCGTTTAATATAAACCAAACCCTTTGGTTTATTCTCATCCATTGGATTAGAACCAAACCATTTTGGTCCATCCATTATGTCTTCAAAAGACACGGCCCATCCACGCTTCCATTGCGACTGAAACAATTTCATGCTCGCTTTATGTTTGGTCCAACCAAATATAGTTTCTCTCGGTCTGAGAATCCCATTCTCAAGCTCATTTTAAATCCTTTGGATTACACTTGTTGTGCGTGTGACCAAATAGGTTCTCGGTTTATGTTGGCCGTCTATAATTAACCATTAATTATAGAACGATCATGAGTGGCACCTAGTAGTACATCATGATCCCCAATTAACCGAAAAGATCAACGGTTGATCCAGAACTATTTCTGAAACCCTTCAGTAGCTCGAATGAATCGTGCCCCATTCTCTTCACTCATCTTATACCCACTTGGTTCAGGACATGGTCTATTGTGTCAGTCCCCACTAGGCTGACTACGTCACACCTAGCCCAAGTATCATTTCCTCGTCCTACGGATTCTAGTTACTCCACATGTATTGAAGAGTGCCTTACTCTAAACATGTAATGCTTTGGCCAAAGACTTTAGTAACAATCCGACGAGAGGCCATGGGTATACATCTCCTCGCAAGGAGTGGTGAATCCTTTATAGGCTATTCAAACACCTTCGATCATTTCGACTTATACCCAATCATCCCGGGTCCACATCTCCTGAGAGATGTCAAAGCATAAGTCTCCATGATCAAGATGACTTGAATACCGCAAGTCAAAGGAACATTGCACTTAAGCCACAGTAAGAACTTCATTGACATATCTATATGCAGAGAACCATATGAAGTCTTACGGCTGGTCACTCCAATGAACTAGTTACCATAACTAGCATCCACGATTAACTCCGGACATCACTATGTCTCCGGCCCGGTGAGAATCGGGCTTGGATACACCAAGGAGTATACCTCGTGCTAGTCTCGACAGAATTGATGGTGTCCAAATCCATCAATTCATCGACTAGGGATAATTCCGATACATCACAATTACACACGTAGAGATACTCACTAGTTGTGATCCAATCACAAATTCTCTCATGCTGTGAATCGTATCGTGGACATCCAGAAAATGAGTTTAAGATCCAATCAAATACATGAAACATGTATACTCAAATAGTGAATCTTCATTTATCATATAAATGGTTCATACATAAGGCGATTGCCTTAGGACATCTCTCATATATTACTAACAGACTCCCTTGGCCTAATGCCAATCGCTACGGTATCCAATACCATAAGCTCTAACATGACCCTCAAACTTACTTTGAGGTAATGCTTTAGTCAAAGGATCCGCTAAGTTCCTTTCAGTGGGAATTTTCTCGATTTGTATTTCGTTCCTACTGATGATCTCTCTGATAAGATGATAGCGGCGAAACACATGTTTGGATCATTGATGAGACCACATCAAGTTCATAGATGAACTACTTGATCCAAACCGCTTCCTTTGCTGCTTCCAAAGCTGCAACGTATTCTGCCTTAGTGGCAGAATCCGCTATAGTGTCAAGCTTGGAACCTTTCCAACTTATTGCGCCTCCATTCTAGGTGAATACATATCCAGACTGAGACCTGGAATCATCCTTGTCTATCTGGAAGCTGGCATCCGTTTACTCGCATATCACCATGTCCCCTTCTCCATATATTAGGAACACATCCTTAGTTCTTCTCAAGTACTTAAGGATCGTCTTAACAGTCGCCCAATGATCCATTCCTGGATCGGACTGGTATCTGCTCGTGACACTCAGAGCATACGATACATCGGGCCTCGTACATAACATAGCATACATGATAAATCCTATTGCGGATGCATAGGGAATCTTACTCATGCAAATCCTCTCGTTTTCTGTGCGCGGACACATAGACTTCGAAAGGTGTACCCCATGCCTGATGGGCAGATAACCTTTCTTGGATTCCGACATGCTAAACCTCTTTAGCACTCGGTCTATATATGTAGACTGCGAAAGACCAAGCAACCGTTTCGATCTATCTCTATAGATCTTAATCCCAAGGATGTAGGTTGCTTCTCCCAGGTCTTTCATGGAGAATGTCTTGGATAACCAAACCTTAACTGACTGTAAGATTGACACATCGTTTCCTATAAGTAATATGTCATTGACATACAATACTAGGAACACGACTGCACTCCCACTAACCTTCTTGTACACACAAGGTTCGTCTGGATTTTGTGAGAAATCAAACTTTTTGATTGTCTCATCAAAACGGATATTCCAGCTCCTGGATGTTTGCTTCAATCCATAAATGGATCGTCGCAATTTGCATACCTTGGTTTTATCAACCGATGTGAAACCCTCAGGCTGTGTCATATACACGTCCTCGAGCAGGTTTCCATTAAGGAAAGCTATTTTCACATCCATCTGCCATATCTCATAATCATAATGAGCCGCTATGGCCAGGAGCATCCGAATGGATTTAAGCATAGCTACAGGCGAATAGGTTTCGTCATAATCAACACCTTGTTTTTGACGATATCCTTTCGCCACCAATCTAGCCTTATAGGTAATCACATTACCATCCATGTCGGTTTTCTTCTTGAAAACTCACTTGCACCCTATAGGCTTTATGCCTTCAGGTGGGTCAACCAAGTTCCAAACTTGGTTTTCGTACATGGAATCTATTTCCGACTTCATGGCACCAAGCCACTTATCCCTTTCTGAACTTGTCAGCACTTCTTCATAACTGGTAGGCTCCTCATCATTAATGAGTAACACGTCGTTCGATTCACTTACGAGAAATCCATATCTCTCAGGAATATTGCGTGTTCTACCAGATCTACGAAGATGTGGTGTTACAATAGGTCCAGTCGATTGCTCATCACTATGAGTTGTCGGCTGTTGTGCTTCACCAGGTATCTCATCAATGTCTATTTGAGTCTCTCGAGCATCCTCAAGCTCGACGACACTCCCACTGTTTTCTTACAAGAGAAACTCTTTCTCTAGAAACACAGCATGCCTTGAAACAAACACCTTTTGTTCCACAGGATGATAGAATTGGTAATCCCTTGTTTCCTTAGGGTATCCAATAAATAGACATTTATCAGACTTAGCATCCAGTTTGTCTGATACAGTCCGCTTCACATAAGCAGGACAACCCCATATCTTCAAGTAAGATACATGAGGTTTCTTACTAGCCCATATCTCATATGGAGTAGTAGAGACTACCTTGGTAGGCATTCTGTTTAACAAGTAAACAGCTGTCTGAAGTGCATAACCCCAAAAGGACTTGGGAAGAGTCGCATGATTCATCATTGACCTGACCATGTCCAACAAGGTCCGGTTACGCCTCTCAGATACACCATTATGCTGTGGTGTATAGGGCGGAGTCCATTGAGACAATATGCCATTGTCTCTTAGATAATCAAGAAACTCTTGACTTAAGTATTCACCACCTCGATCCGATCGAAGTATTTTAATACTTTTGTCATGTTGTTTCTCTACTTCATTTCTGAATTCTTTGAACCTTTCAAAGGCTTGGACTTGTGTTTCATCAAGAACACATACCCAAACCGTAGTGATCATCGGTGAAGGTAATGAAGTAGCTATAGCCTCCTAAAGCTTGAGTTGACATAGGTCCACATACATCGGTATGTACTAGACCTAGTAACTCTCCCACTGCGTTCACCTTTTCCAAAAGGTAACTTAGTCATCTTGCCTTTTAAGCATGATTCGCATGTATCGTATGAATCCAATTCAAGCGATTCGAATTCCACATCGGTGTAATTCGGACATGCGTTTCTTGCTTATATGGCCAAGACGACAATGCCACATATAGAGTCTATGTGATTATCCTTTCGAGCACGCGTGTTGCTCGCCGATATTGAAAATGTCCGATCGTCCAGCGTATAAATGCCATTACTCAAAGTTCGGTTCCATAAAGTCGCCATTCAAAGTTATATAGCAACAATTGTTACTAAGCGTTAAATGGAAACCATTTCTATTTAAGCGAAATAGAAACAATGTTCTTTATTAGAGAAGGAACATAATAGCAATTGTCGTTCCAAGACTAGTCCATTAGGAGCTTGACCAAATAAGTCCCGATGGCGTAGCGGCAACCTTTGCTCCATTGCCCAACTCATGATTTGACTCCCCTCGATAAGTCTTCTTCTATTCCTTAGCCCCTGTATGTCATTACATATATGAGCTACACCCAGTATCCAATACCCAAGTGTCTAAGGAAATAGAATGACAATCAATAACTTGAAGATACGAAGAGGATGGGGCATCGGATGCCTTCTTCTTCTTCATGGACTCAAGATAAATCTTGCAGTTTCTTCGCCATGGCCTTCCTTGCCACAGTGATGGCAAGTGCCCTTTTATGTTGATTCGCCTTCTTTGCCTTTTTCTTTCCTTTCTTACATTCTTTTGCCTTCCTCTTAGAACCTTTCTTTGAGAATCAACTAGAACCGCCTTCTCCTCATGCTTCTGAAGGCTCCACGGTCTTGACATATTAAGGAGCTCGGGAATGGTGGATTCCAATTTGTTCATCCGATAGTTCATCACAAATTGCGAAGCTCTTGGGCAAACAATGCGAATTAAGTCAATACTTAACTCATGATCCATCACAAAGCAGGGTAGCTAGCGCTCGATGTACCCGTTCATCTTTAGCACAAAGCGCACTCTGAGCGAACCTTCTTGCATCTTCGTAGTGAAGAGGAGCCTAGAGACCTCGAACCTTTCGGATCTCGCTTGCTCATCGCAACTCATGAAGATGGAAGACCATAGTATTAGCATCCATATGCTCATCTTTGCGCCTGCGGCTCGGTACCATCGCGCTAGCATGATGCAACTCGCCTCGAGAATCGCCACATGTTTACGATAGACCAACATTTGGTGCAGGTTGCATCGTCCTTAGAACGAGTCGGGAAGAGGCTCTTGAGGACATATGCAAGCTTTTCCGCCTTGAGAACAATTCTCGAGTTTCTAAGCGATCCGGAAGTTAGGCCCGGTCGGTTTGTTCGAATCCAAAATAGTGTGCCAAATTCAAGAGCGTCATGATCAATTTATTGACCTAGAAATACAAAGCGAGCATATATGAGAAAATGATTTTAAAATGCATCAATATACATTTATAAATCCCATTCATTTTTGAATTTCAAAAACCCTTAAAATCACTTGGAGATCGTAGGTCCATCTCGAATGGTGATATCCATCATAGATAAGAACAACCTTGGAGTGAGTCAACAAGCCATTCTTAGCTATGATGGTGGGTATCAAGTATCGATTACATATCATGTATATGTAACTATCACAATGTGCTATCAACTAATTGAATGTTTACACATACATTGGGTTGTTAACACATTAACAAGTATGCATCATATGCATAGCACCCAACTTCACCTCTCTTCACATCGACCTTGGAGTGAGTCCAACAAATCGATGCTCGAGTTAAAGCCGACCCATTAATCGCGAAATAGTTTTAATATGGTTAGGCGCATTCAACCAATTAGCCGGGCTTGGAGTGAGTCCAACAACCCAAACTAACGATTGACCTCGGCTCTTACCATATTAGAGTTAAACTATTCCAATGATTTGAACATGTTGAGGTTCGAGTAGGGCTTGGAGTGAGTCCAACAACCCAAACAAGAAACAGAACTCTGGTTCTAACCATATTAATGGAAGGTGTAGGCTTTAATATTGAGTTAGGGTTTTATGTCTCATCCTCTTTGCATGCAAATAACTATTATCTACATGGCATGGCATACATGGCATACATCTACATGTCACGACACGCATGGCATAATGTTATGCATCTAATGCAATTACATGGCATATAATTATGTCATGTATATAATTTCCTTATATGTCATAACTATTTATGGAAATAAAATATGTTTAAGATTTGATTCTCCAAATCAAATCATAATTAAATTAGGAAACAAATTTCCAAATCTAATCACATATTTTATTCATGGAATTATTTGATTAAGGAAAATCTATTTAGGAAACCAATTTCCTAAATCATTAAAACTACATATGGAAATAAAATATTTTAAGATTTGATTTCCCAAATCAAATCATGATTAAATTAGGAAACAAATTTCCAGAATCTAATCAAATATTTTATTTATGGAAAATATCAATTTCCATAAATACTTCCAACTTTCCAAAAGTGGAAGATTTCCATAAATACTTCTAGACTTTCCAAAATTGAAAAATTTACATAAATACTTCTAAATTTCCAAAATTAGAAAATTTCCAGAAATACATTATGACTATCGCAAAACCATTTTACGATTATGTCGAAACACAACACAGGCTCGATACCTTTTTGGGTTTTCGCATAGGCGTGTGTGTGTTCGATCATGTTTCATAAACATGAGCACAGCGGAAGCAATTAAAATAATAAATACTCCTATTTATTACAACACACACAACACATGCATGCTATTACAACAAGTGTAGACATAATCGTAAATTAAAATTTGCAATAAAAGAAAATTATCTATGTTATACCTTCCGTATGACGTGTAGCGGGAACGGCATCAACCGGAACGATCCTCGTAAGAATCGTCTCTATCCGTATCCACGCCGAGCTCCTCGGGATGACTTCGCTAAGTCACGAGCTTCGTCTTCGTACGGGTTACTAGCCTCGTGTTGAAGACGACGTGATCGAGAGATGATCACGATCCGAATCCAAATTCGGATCCTAAAATGAGTTCTCAAAACTCGCTTCTCCGGAGAGGTATTCGTCAACCGTTTGACGAATCCTTCGTCCTCCACCTCAGAGGATTACCGGAGATCAAATCCCCGGTAAGTTAGCCGCTGTCGGAGCACTAACCGTCGTCCAAACGACGCTCCGACGAGAGGAGGAGAAGCTGTCCAGAAAACTGGACAGCTTGGTGGAGGATATAGGCGCCGGCCAACCAAGGAAAGAAAAGCCTCACCTTGATGCCAAACCTATAGGGGATCACCGGAGGGTCGCCGGAGTGTTCACCGGCTGAAGCTTGGTCGCCGGCAAGGACTTGGACGGCGGCACAAAAGCTGGGCGGCGGCAATGAAGGTGTTGGCGCCGAATACTCCTTCAAGGGGTGGGCGGCAACTAGGTTGGGCGGCCAAAACTAGATTAGGTTTTTAGGGTTAGGGTTTAAGCCCTATTTTAT
This sequence comes from Wurfbainia villosa, assembly GCA_025175895.1. Taxonomy (NCBI): domain Eukaryota; kingdom Viridiplantae; phylum Streptophyta; class Magnoliopsida; order Zingiberales; family Zingiberaceae; genus Wurfbainia; species Wurfbainia villosa. The sequence goes on from CM046006.1 coordinate 44,407,525, forward strand.
AGAGAACTAATTCTCTTAATGGTTAATGGATCATATCCATAAAGCCCGTTAACCCGCTCCATTAAGATAAGTTAAAATAAACCAAACCATGATGGTTTATTTTAAGTTAAAATGAACCGAACCAACCTTTGGTTCATTCGTTTAATATAAACCAAACCCTTTGGTTTATTCTCATCCATTGGATTAGAACCAAACCATTTTGGTCCATCCATTATGTCTTCATAAGACACGGCCCATCCACGCTTCCATTGCGACTGAAACAATTTCATGCTCGCTTTATGTTTTGTCCAACCAAACATAGTTTCTCTCGGTCTGAGAATCCCATTCTCAAGCTCATTTTAAATCCTTTGGATTACACTCGTTGTGCGTGTGACCAAATAGGTTCTCGGTTTATGTTGGCCGTCTATAATTAACCATTAATTATAGAACGATCATGAGTGGCACCTAGTAGTACATCATGATCCCCAATTAACCGAAAAGATCAACGGTTGATCCAGAACTATTTCTGAAACCCTTCAGTAGCTCGAATGAATCGTGCCCCATTCTCTTCACTCATCTTATACCCACTTGGTTCAGGACATGGTCTATTGTGTCAGTCCCCACTAGGCTGACTACGTCACACCTAGCCCAAGTATCATTTCCTCGTCCTACGGATTCTAGTTACTCCACATGTATCGAAGAGTGCCTTACTCTAAACATGTAATGCTTTGGCTAAAGACTTTAGTAACAATCCGACGAGAGGCCATGGGTATACATCTCCTCGCAAGGAGTGGTGAATCCTTTATAGGCTATTCAAACACCTTCGATCATTTCGACTTATACCCAATCATCCCGGGTCCACATCTCCTCAGAGATGTTTGCTTAAGATGTCAAAGCATAAGTCTCCATGATCAAGATGACTTGAATACCGCAAGTCAAAGGAACATCGCACTTAAGCCACAGTAAGAACTTCATTGACATATCTATATATGCAGAGAACCATATGAAGTCTTACGGCTGGTCACTCCAATGAACTAGTTACCATAACTAGCATCCACGATCAACTCCGGACATCACTATGTCTCCAGCCAGTGAGAATCAGCTGCTTGGATACACCAAGGAGTATACCTCGTGCTAGTCTCGACAGAATTGATGGTGTCCAAATCCATCAATTCATCGACTAGGGATAATTCCGATACATCACAATTACACATGTAGAGATACTCACTAGTTGTGATCCAATCACAAATTCTCTCATGCTGTGAATCGTATCGTGGACATCCAGTAAATGAGTTTAAGATCCAATCAAATACATGAAACATGTATACTCAAATAGTGAATCTTCATTTATCATATAAATGGTTCATACATAAGGCGATTGCCTTAGGACATCTCTCATATATTACTAACATAAAATATATAGGTATAGTAATACATAAATTTTAATATTAATTACCATTTGATATAATTAGATATATTTTGCCATATTATCATTAATCTCCCTAGTGTGCCAAAAACCCAAAATGATACACTAACCTCTAAACCTAAATTGTGCCAATTTAATTGATTTTTCTTAATTTCAAAAATGCATTGGCACATCCTAAAATCTTTTAGGATATTGATTCAAATCTATTTCCAAGGTAACCATAACCTTGAAAATATCCTAAAGTGCCACCTTTACCATGGTTGAGTTAACTACCCATCCAATCAAGGTTGCCACACCCTAAACCCATCTAGCGTGAATCAATCACGCTCTTGAGAACCCAAAACCGATTTGAGCTCCTAGGGTTAATTAGGTATTCCTTAGGGATAACCTCCCTAGATACCTTCCTAATGACCCTCCTAGGCTTGTTAGCCTTGGTCATTTGGGTCTTACCATGGTTAACTTTAAGGATTGCCTCCCTAATAACCTTCTTAGTGGCCACCCTAGGTTTCCTAGAAACTCTAGCCACTAGGCACAAACTTTGGTCAACCTTAGGGATGACTTCCCTATTGACCTTGGTCTTCCTATACCTAATTAGTGTTCCATAATCTAATGGAACACTATGATAAGCCACCTTAGGCTTAGGTTTGTGACCCAAACCATTCTTGCCCTTGAGTGACTTTTGCTTCTTGGGTCCTAAATGTTGACTTTGAGATTTGGGCCTAGACTTTTGATCATTTGACCCTTTAAATTGGTTTTGTATATTCCTAAGGGTCTTTTCTAGTTTTTCAAGTTTTGACCTCAAGACTTGATTTTCCTTTTCTAATTGCCCAATTTTTGAGTTTTGATTTAAAACATGAGCATTGTCCTTTCTAGGCATATGCCTAGTCCATTTAGGGTTAAAACCTAATTGTTCTTGTATTTTCCTAATAGATTCCTTAGGTAAGGTTTTTCTAGGGACATTAGTCCCAAATTTTTCCTTATTTTCTACATGGACTCTCTTAGCTCCTAAACAAAATTCCTTACTTCTAGCATGCTCTTTATGATAAATAGCAAGACTATTGAAATTATTCCTAGCATGCTTTTGACTATAAGAATTAGAAAGAGCATTACTAAAATATACCTTAGGGTTAGCCTTAGCTCCCCCTACATGTGTAGCTCCTTCTTGGGTCTTTTTGCTCCCCCTAGGACATTGACTCCGGTAATGCCCCTTTGAGTTGCACTTGAACCATATGATATGCTCCTTGCTCTTTTGACTTGGGGCATCGACATCCTTGACTTTTGGTGCCGGTGGAGCTTTCCTAACCTTCTTTGGGCACTTGCTCTTGTAGTGCCCGACTTCTCTACACTCAAAACATATGATATGATTTTTATTACAAATTGATATGTTTGAGTTACCTATGGTGGATGTGGTGATTGGAGTGGATTCTTCATTCCTCCTGGAGGTTGAGACTTCTTCTTGAATTTGTTTCGGCTCCGGTGTGGAAGTTCTCTCCTCCCCCTCAATCCTTGAGGTGGATGCTTCTTCCACCTCTTCTTTCTTCGATCCGAAAGTCGACTCCCTATCAACTTCCGACTCCTCAAGCTCTTTAGATGGGGATGTGCTTGCTTGAGCTTGAGAGGGTGAGCACTCCTCTTCTTGTTCTTGTTCTTCTTCTTGGATTGATGATGGATTTTCATGAAGCTTGGCCAAATCGCTCCATAGCTCCTTGGCATCCACATAGTCACCTAGGCTACACAAGAGGTCATTAGGAATTAAATCAAAAATGAATTTGATTACCTTCTTATTTTTATCGAATTGTTGGAGTTGCTCCTCACTCCACTTCTTCTTCTTGAGAAACCCTCCCTTTGGTCCCTTAGGATATTCAAATCCTTCCATCAACACGGACCACTCCTCAAGGTCTCTCATCATAAAAAAATCTTCAATTCTCGCCTTCCAAGAATTGAAACCTTCTCGTCCATAGAAGGCATACGGAATTGGGGTGTTGATATCCCATCCCAATTGTCCTTGGACTTCCATCTTTTCCTCTAGCGTCTTGACTCCGGGTTGTTAATCCGTAGAAGAGCCCCGGGCTCTGATACCACTTGTTGGGACCTGTGCGCCCGCTAGAGGGGGGGTGAATAGCATGTTGTCATACGATGATGGAATTTGATCGCGTGTTCGTCTCTACAATTTCGTTAGCACAGAGGAAATAGAAAAGTAATAACGATAACGAAATGAACAACACGCTAACACAAGGATATAACATGGTTCGGAACCAAAATGGTTCCTACTCCACGGATTGGGTTCGTACGAACCCTAGCGATGCCAATCACACACCACTATGACAAATACTCCTTCTCGACATAAGTCGGAGGTGGAGAAACCTCTTACAATAAGATTACAACTATAATCAAATAACAACAAGCAAATAAAAAGAGATACAATGCAATATAAGTAAAGAGAACGCTTTACAAATGCCTTTCGATTGCTTGCTTGTTGATCGCTTGAATCGTGGTTGAAGACCCTGATTTGCAGCAGCAAATCACCTAAAAAATGTCCAAGAAATCGCTGCCAAAAACCCTCTCGTCGAGCTCCTTTTATCCTTGCGCGCGACCTGGATTTCCGCCTATCAGTCGACTGTCATAAGTCACCAGTCGACTGATGCCACTATTGTCGTGAGACAATGACTCGATCCACGCTTAAAAAACTCCAACGTATCTCTTGGCAGTCGACTGCCAGCCGCGTAGTCGACTATGGAGCATTCTGTGCTCGCGGCTGAACAATGATCAGCCATCCATCTGGCCGATCATTGCCGATCATGATCGTCGACATCGACATCGATCGCTCGATCCAATGATCATTGCCAGAGCAATTTCAGCTCTTAAACGACAGTCAAACTCAAGTCGACTCACGGCAGTCGAACCGGCCATAATGCCAGTCGACTGCCAACCTCAAAAATGAGGTTTTAACCCAAGTATGGTGCCCCCATACTTGCTAGACCACCCTTAGCCTAGACCTAAGCCTTCTAGCCACCTCCATCAGCCTCATGCCTCTCGGATCCCTCCAAGTCATCCATGACTTGTTCATCCATTGCGCTAGCCTCCAAGTGCTTCCCTCGGCTACGTCATGCTAACGGTGTCTAAACCGCCAAGGCACATTGGACTTACGCCGCCAAGACTCCGCTTGGACTTTACGCCGCCAATATCAATCCCCTTGGACTTCTCAAATGCTAAGACTCAAGCTTGGACTTTCCTTTGCCAACCCATGTTGGACTTTCCATGCCAAGACCATGCTTGGACTTTTCCTTGTGCCAAGTACTCAAGACTTGGACTTTCCCAAATGCCAAGTACCCATGACTTGGACTTTCCATGCCAAGTACCCATGACTTGGACTTTACCTTGCCAAGACCCATGCTTGGACTTACCATGCCAAGTACCCATGACTTGGACTTTACCTTGATCACATGGTCAACCCTAGTCAACCATCAAAGTCTCCCTCGAGTCAAACTCGAGTCAGGTCAATTATAACCTGGGTCGATTGCTCCAACAATCTCCCCAACATATTAACCGACATCAATGTCCAACATCAATGTCAAACCACTTTGTCAAACATCCTATGTCAAACATCAAAACATCACTCGAGTCAAACTCGAGTCTGGTCAATCGTGACCTGGGCCGATTGCTCCAACAAGATGCTTGCATAAGATGTCAAAGCATAAGTCTTCATGACCAAGATGACTTGAATATTGCAAGTCAAAGGAACATCGCACTTAAGCAACAGTAAGAACTTCATTGACATATCCATATATGCAAAGAACCATATGAAGTCTTACAGCTGGTCACTCCAATGAACTAGTTACCATAACTAGCTTCCACGATTAACTCCGGACATCACAATGTCTCCAGCCAGTGAGAATCAGCTGCTTGGATACACCAAGGAGTATATCTCGTGCTAGTCTCAATAGAATTGATGGTGTCCAAATCCATCAATTCATCGACTAGGGATAATTCCAATACATCACAATTATACATGTAGAGATACTCACTAGTTGTGATCCAATCATAAATTCTCTCATGCTGTGAATTGTATTGTGGACATTCAATAAATGAGTTTAAGATCTAATCAAATACATGAAAACATGTATACTCTAATAGTGAATCTTCATTTATCATATAAATGGTTCAAACTTAAGGCGATTGCCTTAGGACATCTCTCATATATTACTAACAAACTCCCACTTGGCCTAATTCAAATCGCTACGGTATCCAATACCATAAACTCTAACATGACCCTCAAACTTACTTTGAGGTAATGTCTTAGTTAAATGATTCGCTAAGTTACTTTCAGTGGGAATCTTCTCAATTTGTATTTCCTTTCTACTTATGATCTCTCTGATCAAATGATAGTGGCGAAACACATGTTTGGATCGCTGATGAGACCTTGGCTTTTTCGCCTATGCAATTGCTCCATTATTGTCGCAGTAAATCGGTATTGCTTCAATAATGGCTGGAACCACACCAAGTTCATAAATAAACTTCTAGATCCAAACTGCTTCCTTTGCTGCTTCTAAAGCTGTAATATATTCTGCCTCAGTGGTAGAATCTGCTACAGTGTCTTATTTAGAACTTTTCCAACTTACTGTGCCCCCATTCAAGGTGAACATGTACCCAGACTGAGACCTGGAATCATCCTTGTCTGTCTGGAAGCTGACATCCGTATACCCGCGTATCACCATGTCCCCTTCTCCATATATTAGGAACACATCCTTAGTTATTCTTAAGTACTTAAGGATCGTCTTAACAGTCGCCCAATGATCCATTCCTGGATCAGACTGGTAACTACTCGTGACACTCAGAGCATACGATACATCGGGCCTCGTACATAACATAGCATACATGATAGATCCTATTGCGGATGCATAGGGAATCTTACTCATTCAAATCCTCTCGTCTTCTGTGTGCAGACACATAAACTTCGAAAGGTGTATCCCATGCCTAATGGGAAGGTAACCTTTCTTGGATTCCGACATGCTAAACCTCTTTAGCACTCGGTCTATATATGTAGACTACGAAAGACCAAGCAACCGTTTCGATCTATCCCTATAGATCTTAATTCCGAAGATGTAGGTTGCTTCTCCCAGGTCTTTCATGAAGAATTTATTGGACAACCAAATCTTAATTGACTGTAAGACTGAAACATTGTTTCCTATAAGTAATATGTCATCGACATACAATATTAGGAACACGACTGCACTCACACTAACCTTCTTGTACACACAAGGTTCGTTTGGATTTTGTGAGAAATCAAACTTTTTGATTGTCTTATCAAAACAAATATTCCAACTCTTGGATGCTTGCTTTAATCCATATAAGGACCGTTGCAATTTGCATACCTTAGTTTTATCAACCGATGTGAAACCCTCAGGCTGTGTCATATACACGTCCTCGAGCAGGTTTCCATTAAGGAAAGTTGTTTTCACATCCATCTGTCATATCTCATAATCATAATGAGCCACTATGGCCAGGAGCATCCGAATGGATTTAAGCATAGCAACAGACGAATAGGTTTCGTCATAATCAACACCTTGCTTTTGATGATATCCTTTCGCCACCAATCTAGCCTTATATGTAATCACATTACCATCCATGTCAGTTTTCTTCTTGAAAACCCACTTGCACCCTATAGGCTTTATGCCTTCAGGTGGATCAACCAAGTTCCAAACTTGATTTTCATAGATGGAATCCATTTCCGACTTCATGGCTTCAAGCCATTTGTCCCTTTCTGAACTTTTCAGAACTTCTTCATAATTGGTAGGCTCCTCATTGTCAATGAGTAACACGTCATTCAATTCACTTACGAGAAATCCATATCTCTCAGGAACGTTGCGTGTCCTACCAGATCTACGAAGATGTGGTGTCACAATAGGTTCAGCCGATGTCTCATCACTATGAGTCATCGATCGAGGTGCTTGACCAGGTATCTCTTCAATGTCTACTGGAGTCTCTTGAACCTTCTCAAGTTCAACGACACTCCCACTATTTTCTTGCAAGAGAAACTCTTTCTCTAGAAACACAACATTCCTTGAAACAAACACCTTTCCAAGGGATGATAGAATTGGTAACCCCTCATTTCCTTGGGGTATCCAATAAATAGACATTTATTAGACTTAGCATCCAATTTGTCTGACACAGTTCGCTTCACATAAGCAGGACAACCCCATATCTTCAAGTAAGAGAAATGAGGTTTCTTACTAGCCCATATCTCATATGGAGTAGTAGAGACTACCTTGGTCGGGACTCTATTTAACAAGTAAACAGCTGTCTGAAGTGCATAGCCCCAAAAGGACTTGGGAAGATTCACATGATTCATCATTGACCTGACCATGTCCAACAAGGTCTGGTTTCGCCTCTCAGATACACCATTAAGTTGTGGTGTATACGGCGGAGTCCATTGAGACAATATACCATTGTCCCTCAGATAATCTAGAAACTCTTGACTCAAGTATTCACCACCTTGGTCAGAGCGAAGTATTTTAATACTCTTGCCAAGTTGTTTATCTACTTCATTTCTGAATTCTTTGAACCTTTCAAAGGCTTCAGACTTGTGTTTCATCAAGAACACATATCCAAACCGTGAGTGATCATCGGTGAAGGTAATGAAGTAGCTATATCCTCCTAAGGCTTGAGTTGACATAGGTCCACATACATCAGTATGTATTAGACCAAGCAATTCACCCACTGATTCACCTTTTCCAATAAAAGGTAATTTGGTCATCTTGCCTTTTAAGCATGATTCACATGTATCATATGAATCTAATTCAAACGATTCTAGAATTCCACATCGGTGTAATTTGGACATGCATTTCTTGCTCATATGGCCAAGACGATAATGCCACATGTAGGAGTCTAATTGATTATCTTTTTGAGCACGCTTATTGCTCGCTTCGATATTAAAAATGTCACTAGATACGTCCAACATATAAATACCATTGCTTAAAGTTCCAGTCTCATAAAGAACGCCATTCAAAGTTATGTAACAACAATTGTTACTAAAAGTTAAATGGTACCCATTTCTATTTAAACAAGAAATAGAAATGATGTTCTTTATCAATGAAGAAATATAAAAGCAATTATCCAGTTCTAAGATAAGTCCTATAAGGAGTTTCAATAAATACGTTCTGATGGCGAGTGCAGCAACCTTTGCTTCATTCCCAACACGTAAATTTGACTCTCCCTTGACGAGTCTTCTTCTATTCCTTAGACCATGTATGTCATTACATATATGTGAGTCACACCCAGTATCCAATACCCAAGTGTCTGAGGAAATAGAAAAACAATCAATAACGAAGATATTTGAAGAAGATGGGGCATCTGATGCCTGATTCTTCTTTATGGACTCAAGATAAATCTTGCAGTTTCTCGCCAATGGCCCTCCTTGCCATAATGATGACAAGTGCCCTTTTGAGCTGGTTCTAGCTTTTTAGCCTTTTTCTTTCTTCCCCTTTTGCTGTTCCTTTGACTCCCTCTTAGAACTTTTCTTTGAGGAATCAACTAACAACACCGTCCCCTGCTCATGCTTCTCAGAAGGCTCCATAGTCTTCAGCATGTTGAGCAGTACCACAGATGAACCTTCTTGCATCTCAAAGGTGAAGAGAAGCTTGGAGACTTCGAACCTTTCGAATCTCACTTGCTCATCAAACAACTCATAAAGATGAAGGGCTATGGTATGAGCATCCATATGCTCATGCTACTTCCGCAGCTCGAGTACCATCGCGACTAGCATGATGCAACTCACTTGCTCAGAATCACTCACATGTTTCTGATAGGTCAACAATTGGTTCGGTGTTGCATCATCACTAGGACGGGCGGGAAGAGACGCTTCGAGGACATACCCAAGCTTTTCTGCCTTGAGAACAATTCTTAAGTTTCTAAGCCAGTCCAAGAAGTTCAACCCAGTCAATTTATTCGAATTCAAAATAGAGCGCAAATTCAAAGACATCATGATCAAGCGATTAACCTAGAAATACAAAATGAGCATATATGAGAAAGATGATTTAAAATGCATCCACATACATTTACAAAATCTCATTCATTTTTCGAATTCAAAAACCCTCAAAATCAATTCGGGAGATCATAGGTCAATCTCCGAATGGGCTGATATCCAATATAGATAAGAATAACCTTGGAGTGAGTCTAACAAGCCATTCTTAGCTATGATGGTGGGTATCAAGTATATCGATTACATATCACGTATATGTAACTATCACAATGTGCTATCAACTAATTGAATGTTTACACATACATTGGGGTGTTAACACATTAACAAGTATGCATCATATGCATAGCACCCAACTTCACCTCTCTTCACATCGACCTTGGAGTGAGTCTAACAAATCGATGCTCCAAGTTAGAGCTGGCCCATTAATCGCGAAATAGTTTTAATATGGTTAGAGCGCATTCAACCAATTAGCCAGGCTTGGAGTGAGTCCAACAACCCATACTAACGATTGATCTCTGACTCTTACCATATTAGAGTTAAACTATTCCAATGATTTAAACATGTTCAGGTTCAAGACGGGCTTGGAGTGAGTCCAATAACCCAAACAAGAAACAGAACTCTGGTTCTAATCATATTAATGGAAGGTGTAGGCTTTAATATTGTATAAGTGTTTTAAAGTCTCATAATCTTTGCATGCAAATAACTATTATCTACATGGCATGACATACATGACATACATTTACATGTCACGATACACATGGCATAATGATATGCATCTAATGAAATTACATGACATACAATTATGACATGTACTTAATTTCCTTATATGTCATAATTATTTATGGAAATAAAATATGCTTAAGATTTGATTCCTAAAATCAAATCATGATTAAATTAGGAAACAAATTTCCAAATCTAATCACATATTTTATTTATGGAAGGTCTCAATTAAAGAAAGTCAAATTTGTTGGTGCAGTAGGCACCTAGGTCGAACCTGAGTTTTGATTATAGTAAACGATACAAATTTAAGCTCATGTTGTTATCTCACGAGATGAATCGAGTGTGCAAAAGATTGCTAAAGCTGGAGCTGAAGGCTAGCGACACCCGGAAGAAGTCGGGTGGTCGGGCGACACTCGAGTGACTTCGGAGGGAGCCGAAGGAATTGAGTGGAAGACCGGAAGCAAAAGTGACATGGTAAGTATCGAGGTAAGCTCGTGTGTGTGAGTGTAAGTGAGGTCGTATCCTCCTTACGGGGATGGTCTTAAGCATAGATCCGACAAAAGACATCCCATCGATGGTCTAGGTCGAGATCGGACAGTCGAAGGCCGTCGAAATAATGTTTTCTTTGAGCTAACTTTGCCTTGCAGCTAGTATCGATCACCGCTACGAGGACTCGATCGCCGTCAAAGCGATTGATCGCTCGAGGTCGATTCGATCGATGTCGCGCCATCACCGATCGATGATGGCCATCAGTCGACTGATGGTCAATGATCAGCTTCGAGGAGTCAAGGCTTATCCCCCATTTCAAGGAGATTGGTGCTCAATTTTGATTGGCTAGGGTTCCTCTTGAAAAGGGGCTCAAAGGCTATAAAAGGAGGGCCAATCCTAGGGTTTATTCATCAATTCAAAAGCTTCCAAAAGCCTCCGCCAAGCTACAACCTTTCCGACAACGAAGTGCTTTCTCTCCGATGTCTAGGTCTTAATTTCTTTCTTATTGTAACGTCGGCTTTAGCTTTTATTTTAAGTTCATTTCTTTAAATCTTTCGGAGCTTTTATCGATATCTGAGGAGGGGGAGTGTCCCTCTACCTCAAGTTCTTTCCTTCTTGTATCGATTAACTCCTACCTCCAACGAGGAGGAGTTCCTTTAGTGCTTTTGCCCTCCGTACGTGGTCAAGGACCACTAGGGCCTTGGAGTAGTAGCCGAAGGCTACGAACCAAGTAAAAAGAATTGTCTCTTTTACTTATTGCTTGTCTTTTCCGCTGCAAATTAATTATCTACTCGGATTTTAAACGAACGAACGAAAAAAAAGTTTTAACGCTATTCACCCCCCCCTCTAGCGTTTCAAATCGATCCAACAATTGGTATCAGAGCCGGGGGTTGCTAAGATTTGGTGAAACCACCAATCTAGCCATTTTACAGATTTTTTTCTTTTTAATTCTGTTTATTTCAGATTTATTTTGCTTTGTTACTTTTTCTCCCGCACTACTAATTCAAGACGTGAGTCTTGGTACTTTTTTGTGTGTTTTTGTCGTTGCTAGTTTCTTCGTCTTCGTCTCCTTGTGTCTTTTGTTCTAATGTCCCATCTTGAGGGTTTTAGCACCGTCCGACCTCCGTTTTACAATGGAGATGACTTCTGTTATTGGAAGGGTCGGATGGAATGCTTTCTCAAAACCCAAATCGAGATGTGGATCATAATCCAAACGGGATTCACACTTCCGACTAACGAAGTGGGTGAATCCTTGGATTATGACCAATGGACCATTGTGACAAAAAGACAAGTAGAAGCTGACGCTAAGGCAACTCAAATCCTTCAATGCGGCTTATCCAAGGAAGAGCTAAATCGCGTCGGCCCCTTCATAAGCGCAAATGACCTTTGGACAAAACTAGTGGAGCTACACGAAGGGACCGATGAAGCCAAGGTATGTAAGCGTGATCTTCTATTCAATAAACTATATAACCTAAAAATGCAGGAACACGAGTCCGCGACGCAACTCCATGCCCGTGTCCAAGACATAGTCAACAACCTACACGCAATCGGGCAAAAGGTCGAAAATCGCGACCTTATAAGGTATGTTCTAAACTCTTTTCCGAGGACTACCTTGTGGGCATCCATGGTCGATGCCTACAAGGTCTCCAAGGATCTTTCTAAACTTAGGTTAGATGAACTCTTTTCTGATTTCGAACTTCATGAGCAGTCTAACTCGGAACCCGAGAAGGGTATAGCACTTTTTGCAGGTTCGAGGAAGAAAACCGCAAGCAAGCCACCCCCGAAGGAAGAAGAGGATGAGTCGGATTCGGAGGTCGACTCGGAAATGGAAGCCGAACTAGTCAACCTAGTTCGGAAGATAGTCAAGGGCCGAAAATGAGCCGTCACTCGACCCAACGAAGGTAAGCCTAAAAGTTCAAACATAAGATGTTATGAATGCAACAGGTTTGTACACATTAAGTCCGAATGCCCAAAACTCAAGAGCAAGGCACCAAAACATAAAAAGGCACTCAACGCTACTTGGGAAGAAGCTTCCGAGGAAGAAGACAACAATCGAGTCCTTATGGCTAAACTGGTGGAATCGGAGATGGAGTCGGAACCGGAACCTGAATCAGAAATCGAAGACGAGTCGGACTGCGAAACACTATTCAAGACAAGCCACGAATACGCATCCGATTCAAAAGATACACTCAAGGTGAGTCGGTCTCTTATTACTACTCTTTATAGTGCAATTAAGTTTTTAAATAAAAAGTTAGCTAAGTCCGAGTCCAAGGTCAAGACCCTGGTTGAGGAAGTTAAACTCCTCAAACACGAGGTCTCCCTAACCTCTTCGACTAGTCGAGTTCAAGAGAAGGACTCAACTCGGGTTGAAAAAACTCGAAGTTGAGAACTCACTCTTGAAAAGTCAAGTCGAAGATCTTAGGAATACGTTGGAAAGGTTTACTTTGGGATTCAAAGGACTTGACCTCCTACTTGGATCGCAAAGGGCTGTGTACAACAAGGTCGTACTAGGTTTTAGCTCAAACATGACCAATAAGTCATATATGTCGATTGTAAGTCGACATAAAAAACGTGTCCAAGCATGGGTCCCTAAGACCACCTTGATTTCAAACTTAGGATCAAACCAGTACTGGGTTCCCAAGGACCAAATCCACTATGTGGAGAGACCAAATCGATTCAACGGTCCAGGGGGAGCTAGTACGAAATTTGTTTGCGTTTTAACTTAGAAATTGCATGCTTAGGTTTTTATTTAGTTTGATTTTTCTTTTTAGAATGGTTAGATAGGACTATAACTCATCAATACTTGATAACATAGTACCAGGAAGCGGTGAGATGATAGTACGCTAGGAAAGTGGAGTCTTGTGTATTCGGGCTAGATAAGGCGTATCTAGTTCAGTGCACTTGACCGAGCGGAACTAGCTGAAGCTACCTCGTCGTATCCTAGACTAGTTAGACCAGGAAGTGGTCTTAGGTGAGTCAAGTCTCTATTTTCTTGAAAATGGCTTTGTATAAGGAAGTGGTCATTTTTCCGATCAAAGAAGGCCTCTGTGCCTCGCCACGACCTGGAAGCCATGATCTTGAAAAGGTGACTTGATGAGCCTAAGGTCAAATCCGAATCTAACTCAAGGTTGACAAGTGTTTAAGTCATTAAATTAATTCAACTAAAATTGGAAGTCATCTCACAAGAACATATAGGATTAACATGTTTGATCATGTAGACATGGGTGAGATGATTTAGGTTAATAATTTTCAACCAATTTTTTTAAATCCAATATCCGATCCAACTACCTTGCGTGTAGGATCAATGGATGTTGGACAGTGGTTGCTCCCGACACATGACCGGGGATCAACTCAAGTTTTCGAAGCTTCGATTCAAACGACAATGATCGGTAGCCTTCAGAAATAACGGCAAGCTTAAAATCATCGGATCAGGTGATATTGATCTTAACTCAAATTTTGTCATTCAAAACGTTTTATTAGTAGAAAATTTTCAATATAATCTTCTCAGCGTAAGCCAATTGTGTGATAATAACTATAAAGTCATATTTCTAGAAAATGAATGTGTAATTAATACAAACGAAACCTCTAAAACAATTCTTAAAGGGACTAGAAATAACAACATTTACACTATCAACTTAATTAACTCCTCAACTAAGTGTCTTATGACACGACAAGAGGAATCATGGTTGTGGCACCGACGACTCGGTCACTCACACCCAAGACTCATCCACAAGATAAGTCAGAGTGATTTAGTCAGAGGTTTGCCTAACCTCAACAACTTGGATAATAAAATATGTAATGCTTGTCAACAAGGTAAACAATCTAGGACACAACATTAACTAACTAGTCAAGAACGAACCAAAAGTGTACTTGAGCTCCTACACATGGATCTATTTGATTCACACGGAGCTAAGTCACTTAACAGAAGTAAATTCTGTTTAGTCATTATTGATGACTACTCTAGATTTACTTGGGTTAGGTTCATCAAACACAAAAGTGATACCCTAGGTCAATTAATCAACCTATTTAAGTTAATAGAAAATCAACAAAGCATTAAAATCAAAAGACTTAGGACTGATCATGGTGGTGAATTCGAAAACCATAGGTTTGCAGAATTCTGTAACCTAAATGGATACCACCATGAGTTCTCTTGCCCTAGAACTCCACAACAAAATGGCCTAGTAGAATGCAAAAATAGAACCCTACAAGAAGCCGCTAGGACAATGCTTAATGAGTATAACCTACCCGATAGGTTTTGGGCCGAAGCCATGAGTACGGCATGCTATGTCCAGAATAGGATCCTTATGGTAAAGAGGCACCTTAAAACCTCATACGAGATTTATCACGATAAAATACCTAACATCAAGTATTTTAGGGTATTTGGGTGTAAGGTATATATCCTAAACACTAAAGATTACCTAGGGAAATTTACATCCAAAACTACGATCGGAATCTTTCTAGGATACTCGACTACAAGTAGAGCTTATAGAGTATATAACCATGACACCCTTAGAGTCGAGGAAACTATCAATGTAGTATTCGATGAAGGACACGAACCTACAAAACCCCCGGCAACCCCAATTAGCAAGCCGATTCATATTAGACCTAACTCTGATCCGGAGGTCAGGTCTAGTGACCTAAGTCAACCAAGTCACTCTATTGATCAAGTGATAGATGACTCCAACCAAACTAGAACTCAAACAAGTCATCCTATGGATTAAGTTGTAGACTCAAACCCAAATCCATCTAGGACTCAAACGAATCATCCTATCGACCAAGTGATAGGTGATCCAAGTCTAGGAGTTCGAACTAGAGCCTCATACAGAAACCTTAGTCAAATATCTTTGATTTCTAAAATTGAACCCAAAACTATTGACCAAGCTCTTCTTGATCCCGATTGGATTATTGCAATGCAAGAAGAGTTGGCTCAATTCACTAGGAACGAAGTATGGGAATTAGTACCACCACCTAAAGATAAAACAATCATTGGAACAAGGTGGGTGTTTAGAAATAAAATTGATGATAAAGGTGAAGTAGTTAGAAATAAAGCTAGACTAGTTGCTAAAGGGTTTAGTCAAGTCGAAGGTTTAGATTACGACGAGACCTATGCCCCAGTAGCTAGATTAGAGTCCATTCGAATGCTATTAGCATATGCAGCACATCGAGAATTTAAATTGTTTCAAATGGATGTGAAATCTGCATTCTTAAATGGATACATTAAAGAAGAAGTTTACGTTAGTCAACCCCCCGGTTTCGAAAGTTTAGACAAACCCGATCATGTCCTTAGATTAAAGAAAGCGCTTTATGGACTTAATCAATCTCCGCGAGCTTGGTACGAGAGACTTTCAATTTATCTTAAGTCCAAAGGCTTTAACCAAGGTGTAGTTGACCCAACCCTTTTCGTAAAACCTTAGGTAAAGACATATTCATAGCCCAAATCTACGTAGATGATATTATTTTCGGAACCACCAACTCAATCCTACTAAATGAGTTTATTTCACTTATGGAAAGTGAATTTGAAATGAATCTAGTAGGCGAATTAAGTTTCTTCTTAGGATTACAAATTAAACAAACTAAAGATGGAATATACCTATATCAACGTAAATATACTAGGGAATTAATTAAATGCTTTGGAATGCAAGATGCTAAAATTATTAATACCCCAATGGCAACTAATGTTAATATAGAAGAAGTAATTGGAAACCAAATTGATTTAAAATACTATAGGAGCATAATAGGGAGTCTCCTTTACTTAACTGCAAGCCAGGCACGATATCTTATTTGCAGTGAGTATGTGCGCAAGGTTTCAAACCTGTGCTAAGGAGTCTCACCTAACTCTAGTCAAGCGTATCCTTAGATATCTAAAGGGTACACTTAATGTCGGTATTTGGTATCCTAGATCTACCGAGTTTGAACTAACCGACTACTCCGATTCGGACTATGCCGGTAGTAAGCTCGATAGAAAGAGCACGAGTGGTTGTTGTCAACTTCTCGGCTCGAGTCTAGTGAGTTGGTGCAGTAGGAAGCAACACTGTGTTGCCTTATCTACCACCGAAGCCGAATACATCGCGATGGGTGAGTGTGTCACTCAACTTCTTTGGATGAAACACACTCTCCGCGACTTTAAGTTAGACTTTACGAATACTAAAATTCATGTAGATAACATTAGTTCAATTAATCTTACTAAGAATCCGATATGTCACTCTAGGACCAAACATATAGAAGTCAAACACCATTTCATTCGAGAACATGTGGCCAACGGAGCCATACAACTCGAATACGTCGAATCGAAGTCTAACTTAGCAGACCTATTTACTAAACCCCTACCCGAAGCCGAATTTAGTCTATTAAGATGAAAATTGGGCATGTGCGTAATAGAATAGGAACTTGCAGATTGTATTTTCTTACTACTATTTCTTAAATTTCATTTTCATGGAACTAGCATAGGACATACCTTAGATATCATGCACCTATAGATTTAAGGAGCCAATACATCTCACAACACATAGGACTAATGTATTTGTGTACTTAGACACGTAGATGGGCGTGAGATGTTAGGACCTTACTCCTGGTTCCAAATGTAGAGCTAGTGCTGTTAGTTATAGCCCTAAGAACCAATCATGTGATGATTGAATAGGGAACATTTTGTATCATATTCTATAAAGGCAAAGGAATGGTTATTATATTTAAGTTTTGCTTGTGCCAGCTAAATTAAATATAGTAATGCCCTAGAAAAGTAGGTTCTTATCTACAGCACATCAATTGGCAGAATTGATTATGAGAGGCTGTAGAGAACACTTTCTAAATGTTCCTAGTCAAATATTAATATGCAAGGGCAGTATTAATACATAAAGACTAGCATGTAGGTCAATTGATGACTTGATCTCACAAGTCATGGATATATGATATCAAGTTGACACATGGGTATATATTAGAGAATATATACTGAACTGACCCGCCATGAGAAAGTTTCATGGATCGTTATATGAGTGTCATAAACTTTCTCATGTGACTATTGGTATGAATAGTCCTCAGACCTGAAGTCACTACGGTTTCCTACATAAGGAGTTATGTACTTTGGTATCGTCAAACGTCACCCGTAACAGGGTGGACCATAAAGGCGATTACTGGGTATATAACAAATTATGCGGAGGGATGTGAGTGATGTAGATGGGATCTATCCCTCTCATATGACGAGAGTGATATCGGTGGGCCCCTTGATTGAGTAGAACTACTAAAACACATGGCCATGCTCGAATGAGTCAATATGAGATATTGAGCTCATTTGTTTGAGTTAGTTTACTCAGGGATCAAGAAACACATAGATTGATCGAGGATGACACGGTCTATGCCTCATTGATCAATCTGATATTAAGGATAGAAGGACACGGTCATATATTATAGTAGTCACGGAAAGGTTAGTCGGATCTTGACTTATCTCGTAACTTGGGTAGCAATGATGTATTGCTAGATGCCGCTCATTGCTTGTGTATCTAAAAGAGTTTAGGTCCACTGCCAACGTTATGAGAGCCTATAGGGTCACACACAAAGAGTATGATAATTAGAGGAATTAGAGTATTCTAGTTTGACTAGAATAATTTGGGAATAAGCTTAAGTACAAAATGGTTTTTGGACTTTAAGCTTAATGAGAATTTTAGCTAATTGATTTAATGAGATTAATTCAATATGTTACCTCATTGATTTAATAAGATTAATTCAATATGATAACATAAGCTTAATTGAATTAATAAGATTAATTCAATATGATAACATAAGCTTAATTGAATTAATAAGATTAATTCAATATGATAACATAAGCTTAATTGAATTAATAAGATTAATTCAACATGCATGAATGCCACATAAGAATGCCACATAAGCATGCCACCTAAGCATCCACCTAAGCTAGATAAGGTGGAAGGAAACAAAATGGTTTTGTCTCCTTAAGTGGCCGGCCAAACTTGTGTCCCAATGCAATGGATTGCATTGAATGTGTGGAGGTGAAAGGGTTTTTCCAACCCTATAAAAGACCCCATGAAGTGGCCGGCCAAAGCATGTGTTGTTGTGGTTGTGAGAGAGCTTGGTGGAAGCTTTGGTTGTGTGGGTTTGTGAGTGTAGGCTAGCAAGAAGAGGAGTCTTCTTCTTCCTTTCTCCTTTTCCCTCTCTTCCTCTCCTTTAGGGACTTCTCTAGCAAGAAGTAAAGGAGAGCTCCTCTAGTTTTCTTTTGTGAGACAAGAGCTTGCTCGTGTGGATACATATAGAGGCACGGACACTTGAACGTGCTAAAGATCCAACAAACAAAAGGAAGAAGCGGGATTAACAAGGGCACGTAACAAAGGTAATCCTCTCCTATAAGATAGGTTTGGTTTAGAGAAATTTATTTTATACGAGTTTGCTTTCGCATGGATCACTTGGAAGGGATCCTAATTTTTCCGTTGCGCATATGCCATTTGGCATAAAGAATTCCCTACAGTGGTATCAGAGCCACTTGCGAAAGATCGTATAAAATAAGTTTTCTCTATTTTATATGTGATATAGAAGTAGGATAAATTTTATTATGAGTTGATAATTGTATTAGCAATTGTCAAACATAATAAAATATCCAATGTCTTTTAAAAGTTAAAATGACATGGTGCATGGTTATGGCCTAGTCCCAAAAGGTTTGTGAATGTGTGTGTGTTGTAATTCTTAAATACGGCCTGCGTGTCGTGCCTTCCTCCTAAAATTCTTGTTGTAAAATTAGTTTTAGACTCGAATGTAACTCGAGTATTTCTCCTTTTGTAATGTACAAAACAAAGATGGAGGGTCCATTGGAAGATGAGGTTACAAGGAGGAAGTCAACACTTAGGAGAAGATGCTATCCCTAGGTTGACCAATCAATCTTTTCATTGGCTTGAGAAGATTGTAGAATAAGGGCCATAACCATGACACGCTTAGTTTAATATGTATGTGATGCATGTTAGTTTAGCTTGTATGTGATGCATGATTAGTTTAGCTTATATGTGATGTATGCTAATATGTATATGATACATGTTTATTTCTTAATAAGTCAAAAACGATATGCCTACCAAAGCTTGGTACTCACTACTTCCTCGATCATTTGTTATTGGGTTTGCCAAAGCAAAGCAATGCATTTTATCTTGGAAGAGTGCGAGTGGACAATCGTGATGTCCTATCAAACTTAGTTAAGACTTAATTAAGTTTTCTTAAATAGTTAAGAAAGTAGAGGCATATATTAGCTTTGAACATAAGTTTTAAAATTAGTTTTATGTGATTTCGAACATCGGCTTTGTCTTAGAAGTGGTCGTTGCTCGATATCCAAGAAGGCCCACTGTGCCTGCCGACGGAAGCTGGTTTAGGAATAAACACTAAACTAATCTAAAACTTAACCAAAGCTATTAAAGAGTTACATCAGATGTAATTGGCAAAAGATTGCCTACCTAATTATACTATGTCTTGGGCGATTAGCCAAAGCTAACTCAAGACGAATTATAATGTGGATCTTTATCCCATATAAATTTATAGCTAAATAGTAGCTATGAGAATTTAGTGGGAGCCTCATTTAATTAAAGGCCTAATTAAATGATTTAGGTATGATACTTAACTTTGCATTTTAATGTTGTAGATCACCATGTCATCTAACACGACACACCCCCTCACCTTGCGATCTGTCCTTGAGAAAGACAAGCTCAATGGAGCTAACTTTCTAGACTGGTATAGGAACTTGAGGATTATCCTCAAGCAAGAGCATAAACTATATGTCCTAGAGCAGTCTACCTGAAACACCCGCCCATGCACTCGTCTTTGAAAAGGATGCTTATAAGAAGCATCAAGATGGCGCATTAGATGTGTCATGTCTTATGCTTGCCACCATGAACTACGAGCTTGAAGCAACATGAGAACATGGATGCCTATGATATGGTTGAGCATTTGAAACAACTATATCAAGGACAAGCTAGGCAGCGTTTTGAAGTGTCTAAGGCTCTTTTTGCATGCAAGATGCAGAAGGAACACTGTAGGAACTCAGCGTACTCAAAATGATTGGATGCGTTGAGAACTTGAAGACTAGGTTTTCCAGGCGAATTGGCAGCCGATGTTATCTGCAATGTCGTTCGGAAGCATATAATCAATTCGTCATGAATTATAACATGAATGAAATTGATAAACCTTTGCACTGAGATTCTCGGCATGTTAGAAGCCGAACCGAATCTCAAAAGAAAGTTAATGCGTACTAATGGTCAAGAAGGGCAAAGGTAGCCTGAAGGCAAGGGTAAGACCCAAGCCAAAGGCAAGGCCAATTCATCCACTTCAAAGGGTAAAGGTAAAGTACCTAAGGAAGGGGGCTTCCATTCGTGCGGTGAGGCGGACCTTTAGGCGGGCTGCAAAGTCTACCTTGAGAAGTAAAGAATAAAGAAGTGGGACTTACGCCTCGGTATACACGTTATAGAAGTTAATCTATCTATTTCTTCTACATGGGTATTAGATCTGGATGTGCATCTCACATTTGTAATAATGTGCGAGGGGAGAAATAGTAGACAAATGGCAAAAGCGAAGTAGACCTACGAGTAGGCAATGGCATAAAGATTCTTTGTGTAGGAACATATTCTTTGTCTTTGCCTTTGGGCTTATCTTAGAACTAGAGGAGTGCTTATATGTACTGCATTGACAAAGAACATAATTTACGTATCTTGTTTAGACAAGAAAAACTTTTCTTTTATAATAAAGGACAAATGTTGTTCCATTTATTTAAATGAAATGTTCTATTGTAATGCACCACTTATGAATGGTCTCTATGTTCTAGATTTAGAAAAACCCAATTTATAGCGTAAATACCAAAGCGGTTCAGTCGAATGATTTGAACCAAACATATCTCTGGCCAGCATCGCCTAGGTCACATAAATGAAACATATCAACTCCGTAAAGATGGATTATTGGACTCATTTGATTTTGAATATATGGAGGTATGCGAATCTTGCCTTTTAGGAAAGATGACTAAAACTCCCTGTAGTGGACATGGAGAGAGAGCGATAGACTTGTTAGGACTCATACATACTGATGTATGTGGGCCTTTCAATGTCGAAGCCAGAGGAGGCTATAAGTACTTTATTACTTTCACTGATGATATGAGTAGATTTGGCTACTTATATTTGATGAGACATAAGTCAGAATCCTTTGAAAAGTTCAAAGCATTCAAGAATGAAGTACAAAACCAACTTGGTAAGCGTATCAAGCTACTTGATCGATCGAGGTGGTGAATACCTTAGTCAAGAGTTTCGTGATCACTGGTGAGTGTGGGATAATATCCCAACTCACTCCTGGAACACCACAATGGAATGGTGTATCCGAGAGGAGAAATCGTACTCTATTAGATATGTACGATCAATGATGAGTTAGACTGATCTACCTACTTCCTTTTGGGGACTAGCTCTAGAGACAGCCGCTTTCACACTTAATCGCGTCCCATCAAAAGCCGTAGAAAAGACACCATATACGATATGGACTGGGAAGAGTCCCAAAATGTCTTTTATAAAGATTTGGGGTTGTGAAGCTTATGTAAGGCGTCAAGTCTCGGATAAACTAGGACCCAAATCGGATAAGTGTTATTTTGTACGGATATCCCAAGGAAACTAAGGGATATTACTTTTACAATCCACACTTGGCAAGGTGTTTGTTGCCAGAAATGTTGTCTTTCTAGAAAGAGAATTTATTTCTAGAAATACTAGTGGGAGTAAAATTCATCTTGAAGAAGTTCAAGATGATGATAACACTAAGGCTTCAATGGAAAATGAACAGGAACCACAAAGTGTTGTGGATGAGGAAATTGTTGCCCAAAGAGTTGTGGAGCAAACACCTGTTCAAGTAGACCAACCTCTTCGTAGATCTATAGGATCCGTCATCAACTTTGAGAGATATTCTTTTCTCTTGGGTGACAATGTGAGGTATTGCTTGTCGATCTTGGCGAGCCTACATCCTATCAAGAAGCTATGATGAGCCCAGTTAGAGAAATGGCTAGAGGCCATGAGATCCGAAATGGAATCCATGTACACTAACCAAGTATGGACCTTGGTTGATCCACGAAGGGTAAAACCCATTGGGTGTAAGTGGGTCTTTAAAGTAAAGACATGGATGGTAATAAGCATACCTATAAAGGTAGATTGGTGGCTAAAGGATTCAAACAAATTCATGGTATTGACTATGATGAAACCTTTTCACGATTGCGATGCTTAAATCCATTCGGATCATACTTGCTATTGCGACCTACCACGATTATGAGATCTGGCGGATGGATGTCAAACCGCTTTTACGAATGGAAAGCTACTCGAGGATGTGTACATGACACACACGAGGGTTTTGAAGATCAAGCATCTGGAAAGGTATGCAAGCGCAAAGGTCCATTTATGGACTAAAGCAAGCCTCTCGAATTTGGAATCTTGATTCGATGATGCAATCAAAGAGTTTGGTTTCATCAAGAATGAAGATGAACCTTGTGTCTACAAGAGAAATAGTGGGAACAGTTGTATTTCTTGTCTTGTATGTAGATGACATACTTCTCATCGGAAATGATATTCCCTCACTCCAGTCTGTGAAGATGTGGTTAGGGAATTGTTTCTCGATGAAAGACTTAGGTGAAGCTGCCTATATTCTAGGCATCAAGATCTATAGAGATAGATCTCAAAGAGTACTTGGCCTAAGTCCGAGTACATACATTGATAAAGTGCTAGATCGTTTTGCTATGCAAAATTCCAAGAAAGGATTTACGCCTTTATCACATGGTGTGAGTCTTTGAAGACTCAATGTCCCTCTTCTAAGGAGGAGAGATCGCATGGATAAGATCCCTTATGCATGCCATAGGGTCTATCATGCGCCGTACATGCTTGTACTCGTCTGACGTCGTATGCTTTGAGCATGATGGAGTAGATACCAGTCGGATCCAGGTGAAAGTCACTGGATAGCAGTCAAAAATATTCTTAAATACTTACGAAGAACGAAAGAATATTTCCTGATATTTGGAGGCAATGAGGAGCTAGCTGTAAAGGGTTACAGTGATGCAAGCTTCCAAACAGACAAGGATGACTATAGATCACAATCGAGTCGTGTTTTGCACAGAATGGTGGAGCTGTGGTGGAAGAGTTCAAAGCGGACCGCGATTCTTGATTCTACAACAGAAGCCGAGTATATTGCTGCATCTGATGCAACAAAGGAGGTTGTTTGGCTCCGTAAGTTCATCAGTGAACTTGGGGTAGTTCCTAGCATTGCAGATCCAATAGACCTCTATTGTGACAACAATGGGGCTATTGCACAGGCTAAGGAACCTCGATCACATCAGCGGACCAAACACATACTGCGGCGCTTCCATCTCATTCGAGAGATCATCGATAGAGGAGATGTGAGGATATGCAGAGTACCGACAGAAGCTAACATCGCAGATCCATTGACCAAGGCTTTGGCACAGAGGAAGCATGATGGTCACACTAGGTCACTAGGTATTAGATATCATAGTGATTGGTACTAGTGCTAGTGGGAGATTGTTAGTTATAGCCCTAAGAACCAATCATGTGATGGTTGAATAGGGAACATTTTGTATCATATTCTATAAAGGCAAAGGAATGGTTATTATATTTAAGTTTTGCTTGTGCCAGCTAAATTAAATATAGTAATGCCCTAGAAAAGTAGGTTCTTATCTACAACACATCAATTGGCAGAATTGATTATGAGAGGCTGTAGAGAACACTTTCTAAATGTTCCTAGTCAAATATTAATATGCAAGGGCAATATTAATACATAAAGACTAGCATGTAGGTCAATTGATGACTTGATCTCACAAGTCATGGATATATGATATCAAGTTGACACATGGGTATATATTAGAGAATATATACTGAACTGACCCGCCATGAGAAAGTTTCATGGATCGTTATATGAGTGTCATAAACTTTCTCATGTGACTATTGGTATGAATAGTCCTCAGACCTGAAGTCACTACGGTTCCCTACATAAGGAGTTATGTACTTTGGTATCGTCAAACGTCACGTAATGGGTGGACCATAAAAGCGATTCTTGGGTATATAACAAATTATGCGGAGGGATGTGAGTGATGTAGATGGGATCTATCCCTCTCATATGGCGAGTGATATCGGTGGGCCCTTGATTGAGTAGAACTACTAAAATGCAATGCTCGAATGAGTCAATATGAGATATTGAGCTCATTTGTTTGAGTTAGTTTACTCGGGGATCAAGAAACACATAGATTGATCGAGGATGACACGGTCTATGCCTCATTGATCAATCGATATCAAGGATAGAAGGACACGGTCATATATTATAGTAGTCACGGAAAGGTTAGTCGGATCTTGACTTATCTCGTAACTTGGGTAGCAATGATGTATTGCTAGATGCGCTCATTGCTTGTGTATCTAAAAGAGTTTAGGTCCACGCCAGCGTTATGAGAGCCTATAGGGTCACACACAAAGAGCATGATAATTAGAGGAATTAGAGTATTCTAGTTTGACTAGAATAATTTGGGAATAAGCTTAAGTACAAAATGGTTTTTGGACTTTAAGCTTAATGAGAATTTTAGCTAATTGATTTAATGAGATTAATTCAATATGTTACCTCATTGATTTAATAAGATTAATTCAATATGATAACATAAGCTTAATTGAATTAATAAGATTAATTCAATATGATAACATAAGCTTAATTGAATTAATAAGATTAATTCAATATGATAACATAAGCTTAATTGAATTAATAAGATTAATTCAACATGCATGAATGCCACATAAGAATGCCACATAAGCATCCACCTAAGCTAGATAAGGTGGAAGGAAACAAAATGGTTTTGTCTCCTTAAGTGGCCGGCCAAACTTGTGTCCCAATGCAATGGATTGCATTGAATGTGTGGAGGTGAAAGGGTTTTTCCAACCCTATAAAAGACCCCATGAAGTGGCCGGCCAAAGCATGTGTTGTTGTGGTTGTGAGAGAGCTTGGTGGAAGCTTTGGTTGTGTGGGTTTGTGAGTGTAGGCTAGCAAGAAGAGGAGTCTTCTTCTTCCTTTCTCCTTTTCCCTCTCTTCCTCTCCTTTAGGGACTTCTCTAGCAAGAAGTAAAGGAGAGCTCCTCTAGTTTTCTTTTGTGAGACAAGAGCTTGCTCGTGTGGATACATATAGAGGCACGGACACTTGAACGTGCTAAAGATCCAACAAACAAAAGGAAGAAGCGGGATTAACAAGGGCACGCAACAAAGGTAATCCTCTCCTATAAGATAGGTTTGGTTTAGAGAAATTTATTTTATACGAGTTTTCTTTCGCATGGATCACTTGGAAGGGATCCTAATTTTTCCGTTGCGCATATGCCATTTGGCATAAAGAATTCCCTACAAGTGCATCGCCATGAACCACGGAGTATAATCATACATACTAACCGACTCTGACCAGGACTGGTTGATCTTTTATATCAATCAAGCCAGATATGAGTCGAACATTTTATAGATGAACTTATTTTCAAAATAATGTGGAACATGCTTGGACTTTAAATTTAACACTTATTTTTGTTTTCCACATACACCCTCACTCTTTTCGATATATGGCAAAAGGGGGAGAAAAAGGCCAAAGTTAAGGGGTCAAATTTTTAAATTTTTTGGTTTAACTCTTACTTTATATTTAAACCAAAAGTTAACTTTAAGTTTTGAAAACTTATTAAAGGCCAAGTTAAGAGAATTCTTAACTTAAACTTATTTGTGCCATCAACGTTTTACTTATTTTTAATGTTTTACTTAAGGGGGAGAAAGGGCCAAGTTAAGAAGAACTCTGAACTTAAATGTTTTACTAAGGCCAACTTTAAGTAATTACTTAAAAGCAACCCTCAAGGGGAGGATTAAGGTCTTTCTTCAAGACTCACCCTCGGTCAAGGGGGAGGTTTCCTCAAGGGGGAGTACTTGAAGAAAATCCTTACTACTCCAACTTAATCTTCTTTATTTTTTGTTTGTTTCTAATGCACATTATTCTTCATGCTTGCTATTTACTTAACTTTGTATGTGGGTTTGCCATAAATAAAAAAGGGGGAGATTGTTGGTGTAGTAGGCACCTTGGTCGAACCTAAGTTTTGATTATATCAAACGATACAAAGTTAAGCTCATGTCGTTATCTCACGAGCTGAATCGAGTGTGCAAAAGATTGCTAAAGCTGGAGCTGAAGGCTAGCGACACCCGGAAGAAGTCGGGTGGTCGGGCGACACTCGAGTGACTTCGGAGGGAGCCGAAGGAATCGAGTGGAAGGTCGGAAGCAAAAGCGACATGGTAAGTATCGAGGTAAGCTCGTGTGTGCGAGCGTAAGTGAGGTCGTATCCTCCTTACGGGGATGGTCTTAAGCGTAGATCCGACCAAAGACATCCCATCGATGGTCTAGGTTGAGATCGAACGATCGAAGGTCGTCGAAATAATGTTTTCTTTGAGCTAACTTTGCCTTGCAGCTAGTATCGATCATTGCCCTTGGAGGACTCATTTGTCGTCAAACAACATTGCTCGAGGTCAACATTCGATCGATGTTGTCATCGATCGATGATGGCCATCGATCGATGGTCAATGATCGGCCGAGAGTCAAGGCTTATCACCCCATTTCAAGGAGATTGGTGCTCAATTTTGATTGGCTAGGGTTCCTCTCGAAAAGGGGCTCAAAGGCTATAAAAGGAGGGCCAATCCTAGGGTTTATTCATCAATTCAAAAGCTTCCAAAAGCCTCCGCCAAGCTACAACCTTTTCGACAACGAAGTGCTTTCTCTCCGACGTCTAGGTCTTAATTTCTTTCTTATTGTAACGTCGGCTTTAGCTTTTATTTTAAGTTCATTTCTTTAAATCCTTCGGAGCTTTTATCGTATACGAGGAGAGGGGGAGTGTCCCTCTACCTCAAGTTCTTTCCTTCTTGTATCGATTAACTCCTACCTCCAACGAGGAGGAGTTCCTTTAGTGCTTTTGCCCTTCGTACGTGGTCAAAGACCACTAGGGCCTTAGAGTAGTAGCCGAAGGCTACGAACCAAATAAAAAGAATTGTCTCTTTTACTTATTGCTTGTCTTTTCCGCTGCAAATTAATTATCTACTCGGATTTTAAACGAACGAACGAAAAAAAAAGTTTTAACGCTATTCACCCCCCCCTCTAGCGTTTTAAATCGGTCCAACAAAATTTAATTTAGGAAATAAATTTCCTAAATTGTCAAAACTATTTATGGAAATCAAATATATTTTAGATTTGATTTTCCAAATCAAATCATAATTAAATTAGGAAACAAATTTCCAAATCTAATCAAATATTTTATTTATGAAAAGTGTTAATTTCCATAAATACTTCTAACTTTCCAAAAGTAGAAGATTTCCATAAACACTTCTAGACTTTCTAAAATTAGAAAATTTCCATAAATACTTCTAAACTTCCAAAGGTAGAAAATTTCCATAAATACAATTACGACTATCGCAAAATAATTTTACGATTATGTCGAAATACAACCTGGGATCTGACACCACTGTTGGGTTTCTAGCACCGCGGCGAGCATGTGTTCGAACATGTTTCGTAAACATGTGCACAGCGGAAGAAATAAAAAGCAATAAATCTAATTTATTACAACACACACACCACACACATGCATAGTATAACATGTGTATACATAATCGTAGTTTCAAATTTTGCAATAAAAGGAAATTACTCTACGTATACCTGATGTATCACGTGTAGTGGGAAAGACATCAACCGGAGCGACTCTCGCTAGAATCGCCTCTATCCGTATCCACGCGGAGTATTGTCGGGATGACTTCACAAAGCCATGAGCCTCGTCTTCGTACGAGTCACTAGCCTCGTGTCGAAGATGATGTGATCGAGAGAAGATCACAATCTGAATCAAAATTCGGATTCAAAAATGAGTCCCCAAAACTCGCTTCTCTAGAGAGGTATTCGTCAACCGTTTGACGAATCCTTCATCCTCCACCTATAAGGATTATCGGAGATCGAATCCCTGGTAAAGTAGCTGCTGTTGGAGCTCAAAACGTCATCCAAAAGACGCTCCGACACATAAGGAAACAAGCTGTCCAGAAAACTGGACAGCTTGGTGGAGGATGTTGCACCGACCAAAGAGGATGACCAGCCAACCCTTGGTCGCCGGAACCAAGGTGAGTCGTTGGAGGATGGCCGGAAGCAGCTTGGATGCCGACAGCAGCTAGGACGGCAGCACAAAAGCTGGGCGGCAACAAGGTTGGGCGGCGGCAAGGATAAGAGAGGGAGAGGGGTTGGGCGGCTAGGTTTTTCCAACAACCAAAAGTTCTCCACGAAAAACCCTTAAGCCATGATTTATAAAGAACACATTCTCCTAACGGTTATTGGTTCATAACCAAAACCCGTTAATCCGCTCCAATAACTTATGTTAAAATAAACCAAACCGCTTTGATCTATTTTAAGTTAAAACTAACTGAACTAACTTTTGGTTCATTCGTTTAAAACAAACCAAACCCCTTTGGTTTATTCTTCACCATTGGATTAGAACCAAACCAATTTGGTTCATCCATCATATCTTCATAAGACATGGCCCATCTACGCTTCCATTGCGACTGAAACAATTTCATGCTTGATCTTTGTTTGGTCCAACCAAACCTAGTTTCTCTCGGTCTGAGAATCTCATTCTCAAGCTCGTTTTAAATCCTTCGGATTATGCTCGTTGTGCGTGTAACCAAATAGGTTCTCGATTTATATTGGCCATCTATAATTAACCATTAATTATAGAATGATCATGAGTGACACCTAGTAGTACATCATGATCCCCAATTAACCGAAAGATCAACGATTGATCCAGAACTATTTCTGAAACCCTTTAGCAGCTACAATGAATCGTGCCCCGTTCCCTTCACGCATCTTATACCCACTTGGTTCAGGACATGGTCTATAGTGTTAGTCCCCACTAGGCTGACTACATCACACCTAGCCCAAGTATCATTTCCTCATCCTACTGATTCTAGTTACTGCACATGTATCCAAGAGTACCTTACTCTAAACATGTAATGTTTTGGCCAAAGACTTTAGTAACAATCCGACGAGAGGCCATGGGTATACATCTCCTCGCAAGGAATGGTAAATCCTTTATAGGCTATTCAAACACCTTTGGTCACTTTGACTTATACCTAATCATCCTGGGTCCATATCTCTTCAGATATGCTTGCTTAAGATGTCAAAGCATAAGTCTTCATGACCAAGATGACTTGAATACTGTAAGTCAAAGGAATATCGCACTTAAGAAACAGTAAAAACTTCATTGACATATCCATAAATGCGAGAACCATATGAAGTCTTACAGCTGGTCACTCCAATGAACTAGTTACCATAACTAGCTTCCACGATTAACTTAGGGCATCACAATGTCTCCAGTCAGTGAGAATCAACTGCTTGGATACACCAAGGAGTATACCTTGTGCTAGTCTCAACAGAATTGGTGGTGTCCAAATTCATCAATTCATCGATTAGGGATAATTCCAATACATTACAATTACACATGTAGAGATACTCACTAGTTGTGATCCAATCACAAATTCTCTCATACTGTGAATCGTATTGTGGACATTCAGTAAATGATTTTAAGATCTAATCAAATACATGAAAACATGTATACTCAAATAGTGAATCTTCATTTATCATATAAATGGTTCAAACATAAGGCGATTGCCTTAGGACATCTCTCATATATTATTAACACTTTTCTAGGTAAATTCTTCCTGCTCAGCAAAACAACCTACCTTAGGAATAAATCCTTTCTTTTAAGCAAGGTCACAAAGAGACTCTGGCTGAAACGTGGAAAAGACTCCAAGAGTTGATTCCTCGATGCCCACATCATGGGTTACAGGATTAGTTACTCATCCATATTTTTTACTCCAGAATCTCCAGCTCATCCAAGGTGAAGGTAAGAAACTTCGCTTCCCTCTTCAACTCGGTTGCTTGTTCATGGCGATCCCGTATTCATCTTCGAATTAAAAAATTAATCCATGACAATTAGGAATTACCCAAGCTACCGTTCCATCGTCGTGCTATCCGATTAGAGTGGTCACTTGAACAAACTTGTTGTTCAAGCAACCTACCTCTATTCTTCGAATAGCCGCAGAATAGACGATGTACGGATCGTCGGTTTTTGTGTTCGTATTCGGGGTCCAAGTAAATTAGCCACATAAAAAAAAACATACAACATACAAATAAACAAAAGGAAAGCAAAACAAGATTTATACCTCTTGTTTACCTCAAGGTCTTCTATCGTATGTCCTATCCTCCTCTTGGACGTTGTGTAGGCAACGATCCTCCAAGAGATGAAGCCTCCTAGATCATGATTTTCCTTTTCTTGCTCGCTCCGAACAAGAGGAAGAATAAATGAACCCTTCTTCTCCTTACTTGCGCCAACCACCAAGCACCAACTTGGTGTCTGCCAGCCCTAACGAGTGGGAAAGGATTTGCCGGCCAAAGGATGAAGAAGAAGAGGATGGGGCGCCACCCAAACCCAAGGAAGAGGATGCCCTAGAGCCGACTAAGAGGAAGGAGGAGAAAAAACAAAGCCTTACCTCTTGTTGCTGCCAACTCAAACCCTAATCCCCTTGAGTTTCTTGCCGCCCAAGCAAAGGAGAGCAAACCCTAGAATCTAAAACCTCTTGTGCCGCCCAAGCCTTGGCTCCCCTTTTATAGATTTCATCCATACCTCTTTTTAATCTCCACCATCAGATCTAGGGATTTAATCTCAACCGTTGGACGTTGGGATTTAATCTCTGTTAGGACCCTTGGAATGGCTAGAGGGGGGGGTGAATAGCGTAGATAAAATTCGATCGCGTTTGTGTCTACAATTTCATTAGTGCGCAGCGGAAATAGAAATAATAAAAGCAATAACGAAATAGACAACAAGCTAATACAGTGAGATAACGTGGTTCGGAACCGCACGGTTCCTACTCCACGGATCGAGCTTTAAAGAGCCCTAGTGATGCACACGCACTCACTAATGATAAACACTCCTTCTCGACACAAGTCGGAGGCGGAGAAACCCCTTACAATAGATCTTACAACAGTAAGAACGAAATACAAGCAATATACAATGTAAATATGAAATACAAGTAAAGAAAAGACTTTACAACACTTGTTTTGATTGCTTGAATGCTTGGTTGCTTGCTTGCACTTGGAGACCTGATTTGCACCAACAAATCGCCCCAATAGCCCTCAAGAACCGATACCTTTTTCCTCCATCACGAGCTCCATATATAGCTTCAACCTGTGCTGGAAAAAGTCTATCAGTCGACTGATCGGGACCATCAGTCGACTGATGCCACTGTTGTCGTGAGACAACGGCTAGTTCCACGTTGGATAAGTCCAATGGAACTACCATCAGTCGACTGATTGTGACCATCAGTCGACTGATGGAGTCCTCACTCGACCAGTCGAGTCTCGACTCCGATACGTGGCTGAATTCGAGCACCGCGACCGGTGATCACGATCATGCTCAACTATCATCGATCATTGCCAACCTATGGCGATCGACTACTAGGCATAACCCGCAATAAACCCTAGTTGATTCGGTCCGGTCGATCGCCACATGGCACCTCAAACATGAGGTTTTAACTCAAGTATGGTTCCCCCATACTTGCTAGACCACCCTTAGCCTAGACCTAAGCCTTCTAGCCACCTCCATCAGCCTCACGCCTCTCGGATCCCTCCAAGTCATCCATGACTTGTTCATCCATCGCGCTAGCCTTTAGGTTCTTCCGTCAGCTATGTCATGCTAACGGTGTCTACACCGCCAAGGCACATTGGACTTACGCCGCCAAGACTCCGCTTGGACTTTACGCCGCCAACCATTGGACTTATGCTGCCAAGACTACCGCTTGGACTTTACACCGCCAATATCAAACCCTTGGACTTCTCAAATGCCAACCCATGTTGGACTTTCCATGCCAAGACCATGCTTGGACTTTCCTTGCCAACTCATGTTGGACTTTCCATTTGCCAAGACCCATGCTTGGACTTCCCTTGCCAACACATGTTGGACTTTCCATTTGCCAAGACCCATGCTTGGACTTTCCTTGACAATTATATTTTTGTCGAAACATCAAAACACATCAAAACATCACTCGAGCCAAACTCGAGTCCTGGTCAATCGTGACCTGGGCCGATTGCACCAACAATCTCCCCCTTTTTGATGTTTGACAAAAACCAAACAAATAATTGAGTTAGAATACTAACTCCAATCCTTTACCAATTATTCCAAATTGGTAAAAACTCTCCAAATGTTTTCCCCCAAACATTCTCCCCCTTTTTGACTAACAGTAAAAAGTTGTCTCCCCAAGAGGGTCAATGTCTCATGTCCCAATGAGATCTTACAATCTCCCCCTTGGTCCAAAAATACTTAGGATGCCTACCATCTTCCTAGTGACAAGTCCAATATCACTCAAGAGAGACAATCCTATTTACTCTCCCAATTTCCAAATTGGGTCTCTCAAAAGTCCCCATCAATTTCCAATTGATGTCATATTCCCCCAATAACTTCTCCTTTTCAAGGAGAAAAACACATCCATCATTTCAAGATGGATACCTCCCCCTAAAGGCTTGCTCCCCCTTGACCATTGCACCAACAATGTCCTTGGGAAGTCCCTAAGCCACTAGGAACTCTAAACCATCAAAATTAAGGTTAGAAATTCAAAATTGAACTTTCCAATACCTTAAAATTGATACAAACCCCAAATACTTCTGCTAATCCATATCCAATGGATTTACACCCTTTATAATGCTTCCCAAAGCATATCCTAGGGTTAGGAGTGATTAGGGACCATAACCGTAGTTGAAATCGGGTTAAACAACCTTGTTTACCCCGAAATCAGGCTACCAGTCGAGTGATTCAGAAATCAGTCGACTGGAACCTCCATCAGTCGACTGCCACCCAGGGCAGTCGACTGATAACTGAAAATCCCGATTTTCAGTTATCAGAAATGAGTTTCAAAAAATCATACATAATTATACGTATATCGAAAAATCACGAAATTTGATACGTATAATACCTATGACACATGCAATGGGTGAAAAATATTTTAAAATTATTTTACCCATAAAATAGTGAATTTGATACAAAACTCAAAACCATTGAAATTTTCAATGTTTTGGCTCTATTTTGTATCAACTTCATCAATGGTGATTGCTATCAAAAAATAGACTTCACCAAGGTTTTTCAAAATGATTTTAAAATGTTTTCAAAACCTTATTTTGGATCATATTCCTTGGGCTCTATGTACATGACTTGTACACAAGCTTTCCCAATGATCCACAAATAAAATTAGATGAGTTTTAGTTCATCTAGATGCAAAAACTATGCACCTTGAACTTAACTCATATCCTAGCATCTCACATGTATCTAGGGTGTATAAATACACATACATGTCAATTGGATGTGAGATGTGGGTTTTGTTCTCCCTAATCTAGGGTTTCATGCATTTTCCTAAGGCAACTCTACTTGATTCCCTTATAAATGGGACTCCAAGTCATGCCAAAGTCCTTAACTCAATTTTAATCAAGTTAATGCATGAATGTATGATCATGGCATAAATAGTAGCATTATTAAAACATGGCCAATGATCATGATGTCATGACATATAATGAAGTTCAAGAACACATGACATTTATCCTTAATCCCTAAGCATACTCATGACATATAAATGATAGAACATAAACATGATGTCATGTCATGGCATATGACAAACAAATCATGGCAAGTAAAAAGTATAGGTATAAGTATACCTAAATTTTAATATTAATTGCCATTTGATATAATTAATTATATTTTGCCATATTAACCTAAACTTTCCCAAGTGTGCCAAAAACCCAAAATGGCACACTACAACCTCTAAACCTAAATTGTGCCAATTTAATCATTTTATCAAACTTCTCAAATAATATTGGCACATCCTAAAATCTTTTAGGATTAAATCTCAAATGTATTTTCAAGGTAACCATAACCTTGAAAATATCCTAAAGTGCCACCTTTACAATGGTTGAGTTAACTACCCATCCAATCAAGGTTGGCACACCCTAACCCATCTAGCGTGAATCAATCACGCTCTTAGGAACCCAAAACCGATTTGAGCTCCTAGGGTTAATTAGGTATTCCTTAGGGATAACCTCCCTAGATACCTTCCTAATGACCCTTCTAGGCTTAGAAGCCTTGGTCATTTTGGTTTTGCCATGGTTAACTCTAGGGGTGACTCCCCTTGTAACCTTCTTAGTGGCCTCTCTAGGTTTCCTAGAAACCATAGCCACTAGGCACACACCATGGTCAACTCTAGGAATGACTTCCCTATTGACCTTGGTCTTCCTAGACCTAGTTAGTGTTCCATAGTCAAATGGAACACTATGGTAAGCCACCTTAGGCTTAGGTTTGTGACCCAAATCTTGCTTGCCCTTGGTTAACTTTTGACTCTTAGGTCCTAAGTGTTGACTTTGACTTTTGGACCTAGAAGTTTGACTAATTGACCCTTGCATTTGATTTTGCATAACCTTAAGGGTCTTTTCAAGTTTTTCAAGCCTTGATCTCAAGGCTTGATTTTCCTTTTCTAATATCTCAATTTTTGATTTTTCATTTTCTCTTGAGATATTTTTATTTCTAGGCATATGTCTAGATTTCTTAGCATTAAAGCCTAGATGTTCTCCTATTTTCTTAATACTTTTCTTAGGTAATATATTTTTAGGGACATTAGTCCCAAATTTCTTCTTATTTCCTAAGTGAACACTCTTAGCTCCTAGGCAAATATATCTATTATTTCTAGCATGCTTTTCATGCACAATAGCAAGACTATTAAAATTATTCCTAGCATGCTTCTTATCCCTAGAAATTGAAGGTGCATTAATAAATTTTACCTTAGGGTTTGCCTTGGAGGCTCCCCCTACTTGTGTTGCTCCTTCTTGCCCTTTCTTCTTTCCCCTTGGACATTGACTCCGATAATGTCCTTTTGCATTGCATTTGAAGCATATGATGTGCTCCTTGCTCTTGATACTTGAGGAACTGGCATCCGTTGACTTTAGTTGACTTTTAGGCACCAGAGGAGCTTTCCTAATCTTCTTTGGGCACTTGCTCTTGTAGTGCCCGGTTTCCCTACACTCAAAATATATTACATGCATTTTATTATTAACACATATGTTTGAGTTACCTAGGGTAGTGGTGGAGGCCGGAGTTGGATTTTGAGCTTCCTCATCTTGACCGGATGTTGAAGGCTCTTCTTGAGGTTGCTCCAGTATAGAGGATGGTCTTTCCTCCTCAATCCTAGAAGTGGATGCTCCTTCCACTTCTTCCACCTCTTCTTTCTCCGATCCGGAAATTGACTCCATCTCATCTTCTGATTCCTCACTTTCACTTGAGGATGAACTCTCTTCATGGAATCTTGCCAATTTCCTCCATAGCTCCTTGGCATACATGTAATCCCCTAGCTTGCACAAAATATCATTAGGAATTAAATCTTTCAAAAGTTTCGTTACCTTAACTTCGGTCTTGAGCTTTTGGCGTTGCTCTTGGGTCCACT
Organism: Wurfbainia villosa; assembly: GCA_025175895.1. Lineage (NCBI taxonomy): Eukaryota > Viridiplantae > Streptophyta > Magnoliopsida > Zingiberales > Zingiberaceae > Wurfbainia > Wurfbainia villosa. The sequence continues at coordinate 44,443,673 of CM046006.1, forward strand.
TTTTTAATTTTAGGACATTCCCCTTCTTATCCCTAGGGGGTTCAAGGCCTTCAATGAGGATGAACCAATCCTCTATGTTCATCATCAAGAATGTTTCCATTCTTGCTCTCCATGCCGGAAAATCTTCTGGATCATATGGAGGTGGAGTGTTGATTTCCCATCCAAGCTTGTCTTGGAATTCCATCTTCACCCTCTAGCCTTTTGCCTTAGCTCCCGGTTGTTAATCCGTAGAAGAGCCCCGGGCTCTGATACCACTTGTTAGGACCCTTGGAATGGCTAGAGGGGGGGGGGTGAATAGCGTAGATGAAATTCGATCGCGTTTGTGTCTACAATTTCGTTAGTGCGCAGCGGAAATAGAAATAATAAAAGCAATAACGAAATAGACAACAAGCTAACACAGTGAGATAACGTGGTTCGGAACCGCACGGTTCCTACTCCACGGATCGAGCTCTAAAGAGCCCTAGTGATGCACACGAACTCACTAATGATAAACACTCCTTCTCGACACAAGTCGGAGGTGGAGAAACCCCTTACAATAGATCTTACAACAGTAAGAACGAAATACAAGCAATATACAATGTAAATATGAAATACAAGTAAAGAAAAGACTTTACAACACTTGTTTTGATTGCTTGCTTGCACTTGGAGACCTGATTTGCACCAACAAATAGCCCCAATAGCCCTCAAGAACCGATACCTTTTTCCTCCATCACGAGCTCCATATATAGCTTCAACCTGTGCTGGAAAAAGTCTATCAGTCGACTGATCGGGACCATCAGTCGACTGATGCCACTGTTGTCGTGAGACAACGGCTAGTTCCACATTGGATAAGTCCAACGGAACTACCATCAGTCGACTGATTGTGACCATCAGTCGACTGATGGAGTCCTCACTCGACCAGTCGAGTCTCGACTCCATTATGTGGCCGACTTCGAGGACTACGATCGATCACACGATCACGATCGCTCGAGCCATCACCGATCGCCAACCTATGGCGATAACCCGCAATAAACCCTAGTTGACTCGGTAAGTGCATATAAGATCCACATATCTCCACAATGGTATGATATTGTCCACTTTGGGCCCAAGCCCTCATGGTTTTTTTTTTGGGCTTTACCCAAAAGGCCTCATTCCAATGGAGATATCTTTTTTCTTATAAGCACATGATCTTTTCCATGTCTTACCAATGTGGGACTTTGATTGTATTCCCCATACTCCCAACAATCCCCCCCTCAAACGAAGGACCACATTGGGCCCCCCCTCAAGCCTATCCCTCCTCGAAGGATTTTCTCTGCTTGATGTCCGATCTTCAACCCACCAGGACTTCCTGTCAGTTGTTCGGTCCCCCCGACCCAACTAGACTTCCTTCCTGATGTCTGGTTCTCTTGATCCGGACGTGGGAGCTCAACTTCCTTCATTCGAGGTTCATGGCTTGACATGGACCATGGCTCTGATACCAATTGTTAGTGCATATAAGATCCACATATCTCCACAATGGTATGATATTGTCCACTTTGGGCCCAAGCCCTCATGGTTTTTTTTTTTGGGCTTTACCCAAAAGGCCTCATTCCAATGGAGATATCTTTTTTCTTATAAGCACATGATCTTTTCCATGTCTTACCAATGTGGGACTTTGATTGTATTTCCCATACTCCCAACAGACACTAGTCGACTGGCACACCTCAAACATGAGGTTTTAACTCAAGTATGGTTCCCCCATACTTGCTAGACCACCCTTAGCCTAGACCTAAGTCTTCTAGCCACCTCCATCAGCCTCACGCCTCTCGGATCCCTCCAAGTCATCCATGACTTGTTCATCCATCGCGCTAGCCTTTAGGTGCTTCCGTCGGCTATGTCATTCTAACGGTGTCTACACCTCCAAGGCACATTGGACTTACGCCGCCAAGACTCCGCTTGGACTTTACGCCGCCAACCATTGGACTTATGCTGCCAAGACTACCGCTTGGACTTTACACCGCCAATATCAAACCCTTGGACTTCTCAAATTCCAACCCATGTTGGACTTTCCATGCCAAGACCATGCTTGGACTTTCCTTGCCAACTCATGTTGGACTTTCCATTTGCCAAGACCCATGCTTGGACTTCCCTTGCCAACACATGTTGGATTTTCCATTTGCCAAGACCCATGCTTGGACTTTCCTTGACAATTATATTTTTGTCGAAACATCAAAACACATCAAAACATCACTCGAGCCAAACTCGAGTCCTGGTCAATCGTGACCTGGGCCGATTGCACCAACAATCTCGACCGTCGGATCTAGAGATTTAATCTCCACCGTCGGATCTAAAGATTTAATCTCCACTGTTAGATCTAGAGATTTAATCTCCACCGTTGGATCTAGAGATTTATTTTCCATCATCAGATCTAGGCTCCATGAGGGTTTTGATAGGCTACAATAGGGACCATGAGGAGGAGTTGGATCTTGGCCACCCAATGGATCAAGCCCACATAAAGTCCGATCCATTAATGATAATACATTCCACTAGAGGATTATCATTGATCTACCTCACCAACCCCCATAAGTTAATATGGGCTCCATATATTATTTGTACAATTATCTCCCCGTGTTTAAGATCTAGAATGTCCGTCAATTAATTAATTTATTGAAAATTAATTAATCAACATCTAACTCCATGAGTAGTACCACTCAACCTTATCATCATGTCGGACCAAGTCCACCTGCAGGGTTTACATGATAAACCTTATGAGCTCCTCAAGGTGACATCATCATCCTAATATACAGGACATGATTTCCTCCTATAATCAACGACACACGATATAAATAATATCATTTCTCAACTTACCGAGCCTATCGGTTTACTCTATAAATCTCGCCCATTGGTAAATCAAAGAAATGAATACTAAGTATATGTGCCCGTTATTATATCGGGATTAAGATCATGTACAACATAATATTTGAGGTCCGATTCAATTATGTAGTCAGCAATAAATTGAATCACCTCTAAGTCGGTCCTGCTCAATACACACAAAGTGTACTAGTGTAATTCTATGGTCAAGACAAACCAATACTAAATCACACTACAACCATACCAATGGTTTGTCCAAAACCATCTCGGTTGTGAGCCTTTACTTATACTTTACAAGGAACTGATAACATGATCTCCCATGTGACACTACACACCATGTTATCTACAATGTAATGTATTAGATGATATGCATAACCATAAATATGCAAACAATGATCATGTGATTCTTATTTCAAAAATAAAGATGTTCATAGAAAAGATATACTTTTTAGTATACATCCCAACAATCTCCCACTTATACTAAAAGAATATACTGTCCTCATACTACCATACATCTGATTCTCATTCCCTCCACATGCCTATTAAAAGCTCTCACTGGAAGGGCCTTAGCGAAAGGATCTGTCAGGTTATCCTCTGAAGCAATCTTGGCCACAGCAACTTCTCCTCACTTTACAATTTCTCGTATCAAGTGGTACTTGCGCTCTGTGTTTACTTGCCTTATGGGCTCGTGGTTCCTTCGAGTTTGCAACTGCACCACTATTATCACAATAAATTGTGATAGTTCTGGGCAAACCAGGAATCACATCCAAGTCCATCAAGAAGTTCCTGAGCCACACAACTTCTTTGGCCGCCTTAGAGACCGCCACATACTCAACTTCCATGGTAGAGTCTGCCATGCATTTCTGCTTGACACTCTTCCATACAATGGCTCCACCTCCCAAAGTAAACACAAAACCTGAGGTAGACTTACTCTTATCCCTATCTGATTAGAAGTCAGAATCTGTGTAACGTACAGGGAGTAATTAGTTTGCCTGGTAAACTAGCATATAATCCCTAGTCCTTCTCAGGTACTTCAATATATGCTTTACCGCAGTCCAATGTCTCTGTCTTGGATTACTCTGATATCTGCTAACCATGCCCACGACAAAGCAGATATCCGGTCTCGTACATAGCATGACATACATGAGGCTTCCTACTACTGAAGCATAAGGAACCACCTTCATCTCCTCTATCTCCTTAGATGTTCTAGGACACATCTCCTTAGATAAAGGAACTCCATGTCTGAAAGGTAGAAAACCTTTCTTGAAGTTTTGCATGCTAAAACGATCCATAATGGTGTCTATGTATGAAGATTGAGATAAGCACAACATCCTTTTCTTGTGATCCCTTATAACCTTGATCCCAAGGATGTGTCCCACTTCTCCTAAGTCCTTCATATCAAACTGTTTGGACAACCATACCCTTACGTCCGATAACACCTTGACATTGTTGCTAATTAACAAAATATCATCTACGTATAGTACAAGAAATACCACTATGTTTCTGTCACATCTCTTGTATACACAAGACTCATCCGAACTTTGAATAAATCCATAAGACTGGATTACCTCATCAAAGCGGATGTTCCAAGACCTCAAAGCTTGCTTCAATCCATAAATGGACCGATTAAGCTTACACACAAGATGCTCTTTGCCCTTTGCAATGAATCCCTCTGGTTGCTTCATATAGATATTTTCCTCAAGACTTCCATTAAGGAAAGCTGTCTTGACATCCATCTGTCATACCTCATAATCCATATGAGCAGTAATACATAAGAGAATCCTGATAGACTTAAGCATGGCTACCGGCGAAAAGGTCTCCTCATAATCGATGGCCTCTTTCTGAGTATACCCCTTCGCAACAAGCCTCGCTTTGAAGGTCTCGACCTTCCCGTCTATTCCTCTCTTTCTTTTGTAGATCCACTTGCATCCAATGGTTTTTATACCATTAGGTTGTTCTACTAGCTCCCAGACCTGATTTGAATCCATAGATTCAATCTCAGTATTCATCGCACTTTGCCAAGATACCGCATCTTTATCTTGGATTGCCTCGTCATATGTCCAGGGATCAGGTTCATGTTCGCTAGGGACCAAATCAAAAGATTCTCCCAAGAACATGAATCTATCAGGTTATCTAACAACCCTCCCACTACGATGAGGTATCACTAGTGTATCCTCTGTGACACGCAGTGCAGTGACTTGTGGTATATCCTCTTGTACCGATGGTACTGAAGTAGTGACTTCCCCTCTCAATTTCTCCAGAACAATCTTACTCGTGGGCTTGTGGTTCATCACATAGTCTTCCTCTAGAAATTTGACATTTGTGCTAATGATCAACCTCTGATCTCTAGGACTATAAAACAAACCACCTTTCGTTCCTCTAGGATAGCCAATGAACATGCATACTTCTGTACGAGGTTCTAACTTACCAGCATCTGCCTTCAGTACATGTGCTGGACTCCCCCAAATTCGAATATATTTTATACTAGGCTTTCACCCAGTCCAAATTCTGTGGGAGTAGAAGGCACTGATTTAGATGGTACCAAGTTCAGAATATACAATGTCGTATCTAGAGCATACCCCCAAAACGAATCTAGCAACTCAGAATAACTCATCATCGATCTAACCATCTCCATAGAGTCCTATTCCTTCGCTCTGCTACACCATTCTACTGGGGTGTGCCAGGTGCAGACAATTGGGATTGAATCCCAGCCTCTGATAAGTAATTCCTAAACTCTCCCAAGAGGTACTCACCACCATGATCAGATCGTAGTGTTTTGATACTTTTACCCTGACGTTTCTCCACATCAGCTTTGAATTCTTTGAACTTGTCAAAGCATTCAGACTTGCAGTGCATCAAGTAAATGTATCCATATCTTGAATAATTGTCTATAAAAGAGACGAAATATTCAAAACCACCTCTTGCCTGGATAGACATAGGACCACACAAATCAGAATGTACCAATTCCAACACATCTTTGGCTCTATCCCCCTTGGCCTTAAAATGCCTCTTGGTCATTTTACCCTCCAAGCAAGATTCGCAAGTTGGGAAATCTTCCACCACTAATGAACCCAGAGGTCCATCAGCTATCAGCCTTTGAATTGTACTTAGATTAATATGACCTAGCCTTAGATGCCAAAGATATGTTTGGTTCATCTTCGAAGGTTCTTTTCTCTTATTGAAATTAGAAGATGAGTTATTTACTTCTATTTGCATCGTGGGAGCTTTTGGTTCAAGTGTATATAAATTTCCTATCAATGCACCAGAACAGATAATCTCCCTATTTCTTTTTATAACAACTCTTCCATTAAAAGAAATAGAATATCCATCCATAAACAATTTAGAAATCGAAATCAAATTCTTTCTAAATAAAGGTACATAAAGGCAATTCTTAAGAACCAAAACTTTATTCCTCTCAAAAGACAAATAAACATCTCCCACTGCAACAACCGCTACCTTCATAGCATCACCCAAGTAGATGGTAATCTCCCCTTTAGCCAGTCGTTTGGTTTCCTAGAACCCCTGCAAAGTATTGTAGACATGGTCAGTGACTCCCGTATCTACACACCAGGTGCTGGTAGATACCACCACTAAATATGTTTCAACGACTAGACCAAAAGATATACCTTTGTTTTGCTTCTGGTTGGGGCAGTCCTTCTTCCAGTGTCCAGTCCGCTTGCAAGTGAAGCACTTGTCTTTCGGCTTCTTCACTCCTCCTTGAGATCCTCCCGCCACCTTTGCCCCAGCTTGTTTCTTCTTCTTCTTTCCTTTCGGCTTAGAAGTAGAAACCTTTTGGGCAACCATGGCCTGCGCCTGAGCACTCTGACGAAATAGCCCCTCTGCCGCTTAGAGTTCTGTCAGAAGCTCCGCCAATGAATACAACCTTTTATTCATATTTTAGTTTAGGTGAAACTGCTCAAAACTCCTAAGTAGAGACTGGAGAATGATATCGACCTGGGTTTCCCCATCGATCTCAGCTTCTAGGACTTCCAGCTCATTCAAATGAGCCATCATCTTGAGAACATGATCCCTCACGGGTGTTCCCTCGATCATGGTGGTCGTCATCAAGTTCCTCATGGCTTCCTGCCTTGCAGCCCGATTCTGGTGTCTGAAAAGTTCTTTGAGATTGAGCATCATGTCATAAGCAGTAGGTTGGCTTGATGCTGATGTTGCAGTACATTTGACATAGATGCTAAAATGTAACATCGCGCCATCTCATCAGCCTTAATCCACTTCTTATAACTCTCCTCCTTTTCCCTAGAATCATTCGCAGGCTTAGGATGACACTCTTCGAGAAGTACATATTTGTATTCCTCAGCAGTCAAGACAATGTCAAGATTCCTCTTCCAATCAACATAATTGGGTCCAGTAAGTTTATTTTCTTTCAGTATCACAGTAAGCGGGTTGAAAGTCATTTTGAAAATACCTAAGAATCACATAGATCAAAACATTAGATTTCAAAAAATTATTGATTCCTCAAACAATAAAATTTTAAAATCAACCAACACCTCAAAACACCGAGAATATCGTATGCCACGATAGTGTGGACGTATACGAATTCTTCATTTGTAAGAGGAGGTTTTACCCATTAATTTTGCTATCTTGTCAACCTAACTTTTTGACAAATAAAATTAATAGTTGGTTCCTCTTCGGCCCTACAAATAAAAGCAGTGACTTCGATGGGGAGGATACTCCTATTTGCATCTAAGTGTTCACCATTACTTGATACCAAGGTAATTATCTCAAGTTATGTGCCTTCCGATGGGGAAGTACACACGCTCCTTACTAATTTCCTATAACCATATTCAACCCTGTGATCCGCAAACAAACTCATCTGATGGGGAGGAAGGCACTCAGAGCCGATGCGCAAGTTTGTTTGCATCACATGTCAAATCGTAATGGAGGGCATGGGAATTTACAAAAAAATCCCTCTCCCACTTAGTAATTTAAAATTGAAGAATTTTCCTAGCCTACGACATGCATATCAAACAAGAAGCAATAAATATGAAAAAAATATTTTCCAACTATTATGACTTTTGTCTCCAATATGCCTCCCGTCGTATCGCCATCTCGTCCACTCCTCCCTACGCCATGTACAAGCCATCCGGAGATCCGAGCCGAGAAAAACTATTTTAATTTACATCCATCGATCCTATACTCCATGAAGGAGTGTACATGAAATCTAGATCGAAAGTAAACTAAAATAAAAAGAGTGGCTAAACAATGCCGTACTTAATTACAAAATTAAATACTAGCCTCGTCAACCCCGAGGATTCAAAAAATATACAATTACACACATATAATCACATACGCACATATGGCCATAATAGTTGGATCCTATGCCTGCAACCAAAAAGTTAACCTATGCACATCCTACGATTATCCGACATATATAATATATGAAAAGTGCATAAAAGTAACCGAATCCTAAACACACAAAATCGGAAACCATGGCTCTGATACCACTTGAACGTAGGAAACTTCGCTTCCCTCTTCAACTCGGTTGCTTGTTCATGGCGATCCCGTATTCGTCCCTGGATTAAAAAATTAATCCATGACAATTAGGGATTACCCAAGCTACTGTTCCATCGTCGTGCTATCCGATTATAGTGGTCACTTGAACAAACTTATTGCTCAAGCAACCTACCTCTATTCTTCGAATAGCCGTGGAATAGACGATGTACGGATTGCCACTTTTTGTGTTTGTATTTGAGGTCCAAGTAAATTAGCCACATAAAAAAAACATACAACATACAAAGAAACAAAAGGAAAGTAAAACAAGATTTATACCTCTTGTTTACCTCAAGGTCTTCTATCGTATGTCCTATCCTCCTCTTGGACGTTGTGTGGGCAACGATCCTCCAAGAGATGAAGCCTCCTAGATCACGATCTTCCTTTCCTTGCTCGCTCCGAACAAGAGGAAGAATAAACGAACCCTTCTTCTCCTTACTTGCGCCAACCACCAAGCACCAACTTGGTGTCCGCCGACCCTAAGGAGTGGGAAAGGATTTGCCGGCCAAAGGATGAAGAAGAAGAGGATGGGGCGCCGCCCAAACCCAAGGAAGAGGATGCCCTAGAGCCGGCCAAGAGGAAGGAGGAGAAAAACCAAAGCCTTACCTCTTGTTACCACCAACTCAAACCCTAATCCCCTTGAGTTTCTTGCCGCCCAAGCCAAGGAGAGCAAACCCTAAAATCTAAAACCTCTTGTGCCGCCCAAGCCTTGGCTCCCCTTTTATAGATTTCATCCATACCTCCTTTTAATCTCCACCATCGGATCTAGGGATTTAATCTCAACTGTCGGACCTTGAGATTTAATCTCGACCGTCGGATCTAGAGATTTAATCTCCACCGTCAGATCTAAAGATTTAATCTCCACCGTTGGATCTAGAGATTTATTTTCCATCATCGGATCGAGGCTCCATGAGGGTTTTGATAGGCTACTATAGGGACCATGAGGAGGAGTTGGATCTTGGCCACCCAATGGATCATGCCCACATAAAGTCCGATCCATTAATGATAATTCATTCCACTAGAGGATTATCATTGATCTACCTCACCAACCCCATAAGTTAATATGGGCTCCATATATTATTTGTACATTTATCTCCCCATGTTTAAGATCTCGAATGTCCGTCAATTAATTAATTTACTGACAATTAATTAATCAACATCTAACTCCATGAGTAGTACCACTCAACCTTATCATCATGTCGGACCAAGTCCATCTGCAGGGTTTACATGATGAATCTTATGAGCTCCTCAAAGGGACATCATCATCCTAATATATAGGACACGGTTTCCTCCTATAACCAACGACACACGATATAAATAATATCATTTCTCAACTTACCGAGCCTATCGATTTACTCTATAAATCTCGCCCATTGGTAAATCAAAGAAATGAATACTAAGTATATGTGCCCGTTATTATATCGGGATTAAGAGCATGTACAACATAATATTTGAGGTCCGATTCAATTATGTAGTCAGCAATAAATTGAATCACCTCTAAGTCGGTCCTGCTCAATACACACAAAGTGTACTAGTGTAATTCTATGGTCAAGACAAACCAATACCAAATCACACTACAACCATACCAATGGTTTGTCCAAAACCATCTCGGTTGTGAGCCTTTACTTATACTTTACAAGGAACTGATAACATGATCTCCCGTGTGACACTACACACCATGTTATCTACAATGTAATGTATTAGACGATATGCATAACCATAAATATGCAAACAATGATCATGTGATTCTTATTTCAAAAATAAAGATGTTCATATAAAAGATAGACTTTTCAGTATACATCCCAACACAAGGAACTCTTGGATGCACCCGTGGGAGGGGTATTGATTAAAGGGAACATGGACGAAGCCTATCACATTATAGAAACAGTGGTATGGACCCTTTAAATGTGGGCAGATAGCGAACAGGATTTTCAAGAGTCTTTCCCACAAAGGAGCTAGGCAAGCTTGAGGTGACTTGTCAAGCATAGGGCGAAGGCGAGGAGAGAGAGTACCGGGTGGAGGAAGCTTCCCTATCCTCGAGATCCGAAGACGAAGAAGAACCAGAGAAGGTGGAGATAGAAAAACACCCAAGGCCTGAGATGAAACCACTTCCCTCGAACCTCAGCTTCAAATTTTTGGGCCCAACTTCAACTTACTCAGTGATTATAAACGCTAGTTTGAGTGAAGCAGAGACAAGGAAATTGCTAGAGGTGCTCAAAACATACAAAAAGGCGCTGGGTTATACTATCAATGACATCAAGGGGATAAGCCCATCTCTCTGCATGCACAAGATAGTACTTGAGGATGGGTATAAGTCAACCATGGAGCGTCAGAGGCGACTTAACCCGAACCTGTAGAAGGTTGTGAAGAAAGAAGTTCTTAAGCTATTGGATGTCAGAGTAATCTATCCAGTTTCAAATAGTGAGTGGGTAAGTTCGATGCACGTAGTCCCAAAGAAGGGCAGAACTACGGTATTCAAAAACGAAGAAAATGAGTTGATCCCTATTCGAACGGTAATAGGATGAAGAATGTGTATAGACTATCATAAACTAAACAAGACAACAAAGAAAGATCGCTTTCCCCTTCCATTCATCGATCAAATGTTGGAGCGTCTTGGTAAACACTCCCATTTTTGCTACCTTGATGGGTACTCAGGTTTTTTCCAAATCCCTATTCACCCCAATGACCAAGAGAAAACTACCTTCACTTGCCCTTATGGAACCTTTGCATATAGAAGAATGCCCTTTGGCCTATGCAATGCCCCGACCACTTTTCAGTGTTGTATGATAGCTATTTTTTCAGATATGATAGAATAAATCATAGAAGTATTCATGGACAATTTTTCAGTCTATGGGACAAGTTTCGATGCATGTCTAAATAACCTGGCGAAGGTCCTACAGAGGTTTGAAGAGAATAGCTTGGTTTTGAATTGGGAAAAATGTCAATTCATGGTCACTGAAGGGATAGTTCTGGGACATAAGATATCAGGGAGCGGTATCGAAGTAGACAAGGTGAAGGTCGAAGTAATTGAGAAGTTACCACCCCCCAGGGATGTAAAGGGGGTCCAGAGTTTTCTTGGGCATGTAGGTTTTTATCGAAGGTTAATAAGAATTTTTCTCAGGTAACTAAACCCCTGACAAATCTACTGGCTAAGGACACAGATTTTATTTTCCACCAGCAATGTTTAGTAGCATTTGAAGAAATTAAAAAAGCCTTAGTAACTACCCCGATAATTCAACCTCCTGACTGGAGCCTACCATTTGAGGTTATGTGCGACGCTAGTAATTATACAGTAGGAGCAGTGTTAGGGCAACGGAAGGATAAGAAGCTGCATGCTATTCACTATGCCAGTAAGACACTGGATAGAGCACATATCAATTATGCCACAACTGAGAAAGAATTGTTGGCAGTCGTGTTTACATTTCACAAGTTCAGACCATACCTAGTAGGGTCGAAGGTGATAGTTTACACTGACCACACAACAGTTTGCTATTTGCTCAGTAAGAAGGAGGCTAAACCCTGCCTTATTTGCTGGATCCTACTATTACAGGAATTCGATATAGAAATCAGGGATAAAATAGGCTCAGGAAAGATCGTTGCAAACCACTTATCGCGTATGTCAATAGAAGGCGGAGTAGAAGGGGGGCGACAGTGCCCGAATAGATGACATCCTACGAGATGATACTCTCATGGAAGTCACTAAAGTTGCCACCCCTTGGTATGTAGATTTGGTGAATTTTTTGGAAAGGAGGGTGATCCCGCCAGAGTACATGACCCAACAAAGAAAAAGATTCTTTGTAGAGGTTAGGCAATATGTATGGGATGATCCCTTCCTATTTAAAAAATGTGCAAATAGCGTATATCGAAGATGTGTACCAGAACAGGAAGTGGGTAGCATTCTTTTTCATTGCCATTCCTCAGCGTATGAGGGACATGCCAAAATCTCAAAAACAGCTGCGAAGGTGCTTTAGGCAGGGTTCTACTGACCTAGTCTATTTAAGGACACGCATAACTACATAGTCTTTTGTGATCGGTGCCAACAAACTGGAAATATAAGCAGGAGGCATGAGATGTCGGCAAACACTATATTAGAAGTAGAACTCTTTAACGTGTGGGGGATAGATTTCATGGGACCCTTTCCTACTTCTGGAACAAATAGATATATCCTGGTAGCTATAGATTATGTCTCCAAATGGGTGGAGGCTGTAGCATCACCCCACTGCGAAGCTAGGACTATCATAAAAATATTTAAAAGAAATATATTCCCTATATTTAGAGTTTCCCGAGCCGTAATCAGTGATGGGGGATCTCACTTCATCGAAAAGCAATTTGAAAAATTGCTACACAAATATGGGGTGATCCACAAAGTCTCGACAGTGTACCACTTACAAACGAGTGGACAAGTGGAAATTTCGAATTAGGAGATTAAAAGCATTCTAGAGAAGATGGTTATGACATCGAGGAAAGATTGGTCACTAAAACTAGATGATGCTCTTTGGGCTTACCGCACAACCTACAAGACTTCGATAGGCATGACACTGTTTCTCTTAGTTTACAGGAAGCCTTGTCACCTCCCCGTTGAATTAGAACACAAGGCCTATTGGGCCATCAAGAAGCTTAATTTGGACTTATGTGCAGCGGGAGAGAAAAGGAAACTGCAGATAAGTGAGTTAGATGAAATTCGAAGAGAGGCTTATGAGCACGCTAAGGCATATAAGGAGAGAACGAAAAAATGGCATGACCAACATATCTTGAGAAGGGAATTTAAGGAAGGAGACTTAGTTCTTCTATATAATTCCAGACTAAAACTTTTCCCAAGGATGCTAAAGTCAAGATTGTCAGAACCATTTTGAATAAAAAAAGGTATACCCATATGGTACAATGGATATATGGAGTAAAGTATCAAGGGATATCAAAGTAAATGGGCAGCGACTAAAGAAATATTTAGGGGAGGATCCAGATTTCAACACGGATGAATGGAGGTTCAAGGAGCCACTAGAGCCAAGCTGAAGCAAAGGAGTGCGGTCGAGCCAAAGACCTTAAACAAAGCACTTCTTGGGAGACAACTCAAGTTTAATTTTATAGGTTTTTACCTTTATTGCATTCATATGTATAATTTAGACTTTACTTTATGGACATTAATGTCTTTGCAAATAGTTTAGGACCAGAAAGAAATTGCAAAAAGGCATGGGCGACCGTGTGGATTCCACACGACCATGCCCAATGATCAGAAGAGCACACGGCGGGGTGTGTGGGAGAATTCGGATCGTGTTGCACTCTAGGAGAGAAATAGAGGGGCACATGGCTGACCGTGTGGATTCCACACGTTCGTGCCAATTTTTGACCATTTTTTGGATGGTGGGGCGGCGCCGCACATGACCGTGTCATGTGAGATTAAAAGCCAAAGTGTCATGTGTTTTGCCCCAAATCCATTGTGTGCTTCAATCCCTCTTGCTCTAGACATGCGAAATCACCTTCCCCACCTCTTACGAGCTTCTCCAACCTTCAAGGAAGCCTTAAAGAAGCAAAAATGAGGGGGACAAATTGTGTGGCAACACGATCCGCTACCTCAGAGCGAAGGTCAAGGAGGAGGGATGCTCCACAAACTCCGGAGGAAGGTGATGCTCTCCCAACCCTTAGTTTCGTAATGATGAGAATATAGATAGATTTAACATGCTTTTCAGTAGAAAAATCACTGCTACTAGGTATTTAAATGAAGATCTTCTAGAAATTCTAGGTTTGCTTAGGGATGTACAAGCCCTTTTTACAAAGATGGGTTGGGAAGAGATTATGGGGGTGAGGCACCCAACTTACCCTAGGATAGTTTTGGAATTCTTGAGTTCATTGGAAGTGGAGATTTTGACGGGGAGAGAGAGTGAAGAGGGAATGATTACTTTTAGGCTTTTTAACATTGAACATGAGTGGACATTGCACCAATGGAACTTGTGTTTTAGATTGCCTAGTGGAGGAGAGAAGAGGACCCCTAACGAGTTCAATGCGAGATTGTTTTAGTTAGAGTTAATCGGAGAAACCTCTTATCACCCCTCTAGAGCTAAGGCGTCTTGATTACAAAACCTGATCTTTTGGTATATTCATCGGGTTATAGCGAGTACTATTTTTGGGAGAGGAGAGAGTGATGGAGTGGTAAGAATGAGTGAGCTCCTTTGCCTATGGGACATGCTACAAGAGAGGAATAGTATTGATGTAGGGTCCCACTTCATTTGACATCTAGTGAAGATGAGCAAGGCGGCAAGAGGAGAGATTATTTTGGGTGGATTGATTACTCACATTTGCTATAGGATGGGGTACAATTATACCGCACTAGATAGAGTAGAAGGGAGCCCTAGCATCGACCTAGGGGTGTGCATGGCTATGAAAATGATAATAAGAGAGGGTCACCACTTTTGTTTTGTAAGGAAAAACTTGGCACCCCTTAGGTTCCCCGACACCGACCGTACCACCATCACCAACCGTGCCAATTGACGATTGGATCTTATAGTGGAGTCTCCACTACATGTCGAGCCTTCCACTCATGCACCCCTCTCACCCCCTGTCCATCACTCTCCCTCGAGTCCACATATGTATAGGAGTCCCCCTAGTCCACGACGAGAGCCTACACCTACACCCCCCTTCTTTTTCTACTTTTGAGCGGGATGTAGGTATGTTGGCCTATGATTTCTTTGAATTTCGATCGTGCCTTGATGATATTTATGCCGAGCAACAGACGTAGGGGTAGCAATGAGATGCGCATAGGACCTACACTCAGGTAGAGTTCCAAGATCTGCGAGAGCATTTTAAGAGGGTTGAGGAGTTCTACGGCGAGGTCTGAGCCTATTTCTAGGAGGAGGCTGCCTATCGGTAGGAGGTTCGGCATCACATGCTTGCTACATAAGCACAGTGGGCCAGGGAGGAAGAGCACAGAGCAGCTTCTGCATCCACTAGTTCCTAGATCATCCAGGAGATAATTCTGTTTTATCTGTCTTATACTTAGGCACTCAAGGCCAGAAAATTTGCTCTCATTAGATCCAGAGATAGATAGGACTTTCCATTGCAGGCAAGCAACAAGAGAGATAAAAGGGAATGGTGCTTCTTAGAATGATCTAGTAAATGTGGGAAACCAACCCTTGCGAGACTATGCAACTCTGAACATGAGAGGATTCAAATCAAGCATAGTTGGCTTGACTATAGTAGCAAATAATTTCTAACATAAACTAGCATTGATCCACATGGTCCAGTAGAATCAATTTGGTGGAACAGCTGTAGAAGATCCTAACCTAAACATAGAGATTTTTTTAGATATATGTAACGCCGTAAAATTCTAAGTGGTTCAAAGTGGTTATATCAAATTTAATGCCGTAAAAGGGTTCATAAATAAATAAAAAAATAAAATATGGTTCATTATAGCTAGGATTCGAACCATGAAACCTTTAAATTGGGAGATAGCCTTGATACCACTATGCCACAGGATGCGTCTTGTCTAGGATGTATGATGCACGCGAACGCGACCTCAAATCTCGCGACGGAGATCGTCGAGGACTCGAAGTGCACACTCGCCTCAACGCCCACAAGTGCACGGATGTCATCAAGTAATAAAAAGATTATCGATCCCACAGGGACTGAGATTCGAGTATCGATTTGTTCAGTGGATGCAATTGTTCGGGACTTGACTCTAAGGGTTGTGAATGTGAGGGTTATCAGTGGTCCTACTCAATACTGTGTCACACGGAGGAAGAAAGAAGTTTGCCGCGAGATCTTTTAAAGGGATTCTAGGATTTTAGTTTCGCTTGTGTGTCGCAAAATATGCTATCAACTGGGCATTGTCTAAACGTCTAACTATGGTCTTGTGGAAGGGACATCATACACTCTTCCACCGCATATATCGCGAGCTATCTCTGCCTTACAAGGACTGGATAGGTAGTATGAGGATGTCGAATCAATCCCTATGATGAACCATTTTCAGTTCTATCGCATCCTTCTACCAACAGTTACAGGAGATGAGGCCAACCCCTAGGTTCCTCGTATAAATCCCCTAAATCTTAGATACAAGGGTCGTCACCCCTCGTATCAGCTAAGCACAGTAGATAGAAAACAAAATACTCATAGATATCGGTCTAAACTAATTAATATTGCAAATTCAAACTCAATACCAGAATTCAATTTGAAGCAACATATCCTAAGCACACAAACTACTCCCTAATCCTAGAATCAAAGAAACTTCTCTATAGATAGGAGAGGAGAAACACAAGGCATGTTCATGTTCGAATAAATAATAGATAAAGTGTAAGAACAAAAATTTACAATGCCAATGTGGCCTTCTCTCTGGCGTTGAAGTGCAGAACTGGGATCTCCGGTGGTGTTCTTCCTCCCCGTTGCGAGCTCCCTAAGCTTTTTAGAGCTTTGATGTACCGTTCCAACCATCTTCCCTCCTCTCTAGGGTTTGGGTGTAGCCTCCTTTATATAAACATCAGCCTTGATCTCTCTGAAACCTAGAAAATAACCGACTCACATTGGAATCGCGTAGCGCCACACGGCCGTGTGTTTCTACACGGCCAGGTCATGTGTGCTACTGGGGTGGCCGATTTTTCCCCTTGGACACGGTCGTGTGTAGCCACATGCTCTGGTCGTGTCCCCTTCTGTGCCTAGCTGCAAAATACCCTTCTTTTGCTCCGAAAGTGCATCTTTTCCCCACGAAATGCTATCCTACACACAAAAGTACAAAGAATAGATCTCCGAACTAGAAAATAGGAAATGTTGGATCGAAGCAGATCGCTAAAGGGGGGTGAATAGCGATAAAAACTTTTCTTTCATTTCGTTCGTTAAAACCCGAGTAGACAATTAATTGCAGTGGAAAGATAAATGATAAATAAAAGGAGACAAATGTTTTTTTACTTGGTTCATAGCCTTCGACTACTACTCCAAGGCCCTAACGGTCCTAGACCGTGTACGGAGGGCAATTCACTAAAATACTCCTCCTCGTTGGAGGTAGGAGTTAGACGATTACAAAAACCTTCGAAAGCAAAAGATAGAGAGACAAACCCTCTCTTCTATTAATGTAAAATGCAACGATAGAAAACCTCGATAAAAAAGAATTGAAGTATTAAATAGATGACAAAATAAGATTATACCAACAACTAGGAAATATAAATTAAGCTAGGGTTGTTGGTAGCACTTCGTCGTTGTAGAGTCATCGGAGAGTCGTAGCGTTGCGGAGGCTTTTGAGCACTTAGAGATTGATGAAAAACCCTAGGAGAAGCCCTCCTTTTAAAGCCTTTAAGCCCCTCATCGAATGGGTCTTCAACCAATAGGAATTGGGCACAAAACTCCTTGAAAAATGGTGATAAAGCTTGACTCCCCGAGGCTGATTTTTGACCATCGGTTGAACTGATTTCTTGGCCCGTTGAACTGATGGCTCAGCAGTTGAACTGATCCTTGGCCGGTTGAACTGATGGCTCAGCAGTTGAATTGATCCTTGGCCGGTTGAACTGATTTCCAGACTTTTCGACTCTAATAAAGAGTTAGCTCGAAATATAAGTGAATTCGATGGCCACTTGCCGTCCGATCTCAACATAGACCTTCCATGGGAAGTCTTGGTCGGATCGTCACCTAAGGATGTCCCCGTATGAAGGACTCGACCTTACTTATACTCACTCACACGAGCTTACCTCAGCATTTACCTTTGAAGCCTTGCTTTCGGTCTCCACCTAATTCCTTCGGCTCCCTCCGAAGTCCTCTCGGTGTCGCCCGACCACTACGGTTCTCTCCGAGTGTCGCTGACCTTCAGCTTAGCATAGCGTTTCTGCACACTTGACTCAGCTCATGAGATAACAAAATGCACTTAACTTTGTGTATTTGCTATAATCAAAACTCAGGTTCGATTCAGGTGCCTACTGCACCAACAATCTCCCCCTTTTTGATCTATAGCAAACTTACACAAAGTTAAGGGAAAATATAAAGCAGAAAATGAGTAAGATAAATGTTACGCTCATTTGTAGTGAACTCCCTCTTAACATTCGGTGAGTTTTAAAACAAAGTTTAATTTTCAAAAATTTAAATTTTGTTCTCCCCCTTAACTTATGCTCTTCTCCCCCTTTTGCCATGAATCAAAAAAGCTATGGGGTTTTATATAAAAAGTAAGGGTTTTTTAATAGAAAAGGTATCATGCATAAAGATTATCTAACATGAGTTCAAGCATGTGTCTTGATTTAATTTGGTTCGAGGTATAACCCTCTGCACTAACAATGTAATTTTTTGGAAACTAAGTTTGATTTTCAAAATACTTATAAAATTAGCTTTGAGTTCCACAATACTTATACGCTAATAATTTTTGTAAATATATAACCCTTAGGGTTAGTTTGTTCTCCCCCTTAATCAAATATATAAGGTATAGAAGAGTTAGGGGGTGCTAAACATTGACCTAGAAGGTTGTATATTTAGAGTTTTGTCTGAGTATAAATAAATATTTAAGCTCAATAGTTTGAAAAATAGATAGCATTTTTAAAGGGATTATGTGAATTGAAATTATTCCTTATTCATCTCACCCATTCTAAGTGTCTTAGAATTGGTTCACCTTATATGTTGTGTGAGATGATTCCAATTTTATCTTAATTAAATTTAATGATTTGAAACTGGTCAACCTTGCATTAGATTCGGATTTGATCCTAAGCTCATCAAGTCACCTTTTCAAGATCTTGGCTTCCAGGTCGTGGCGAGACACAGGGGTCTTCTTTGATCGGAAAAATGACCACTTCCTTAGACAAAGCCAATTTCGAGAAAATAGTAACTTGACTCACCTAAAACCACTTCTTGGTCTAACTAGTCTAGGATATGGTGAGGTAGCTTCAGCTAGTTCCACGAATACATGAGACTCCATTTTCCTAACGTACTATCATCTCGCCGTGTTCTGGTACTATGTTATCAAGTATTGACGAGTTATAGTCCTATCTAACCATTCTAAAAAAAATAAGAGGTTTAGGTTACTGGATACACTATTTTGGTATTAGCTCCCTCTGGATCATTGAACCAGTATGGTCTGGTCAAGTAATGAACTTGATCCTGGGGAATCCAAAACCTATTGGTCCTTATATGTGAGTTTAATAAAATTTTTGAGACCCATGCTTGGACTCGATGATGACTACGATTTACGATAGACATGTAAGATCTATTCGTAGTCTTTGAGCTATATCCGAGTCCGGCTCTGTTGTACACGACTCTCTGAGTTCCAAGAAGTCGGTTAAGATTCTTGGACCCTGTCGAGAACTTGTTCAACCGAACTTTGAGCTCTTGGACTCGTCCTTTCAAGAGAGAGTTCTCTTCTTCAAGTTTTTCAACTTGAGTTGAGTCCTCCTCTTGAACTCGACTAGTCGAAGAGTTTAGGGGTGTCTCTTGTTTGAGGGTTTCAACCTCCTCAACCAAGGACTCGACACTAGACTTGGATTTAGCTAATTTCCTAGTTAGCAATTTAATTGTATTATAAAGCGTATGAATTAGTGAGCGACTAACCTTATTTTCCCTTTTGGTCCGGCTTTGAGTTGCTTCTCGAAGTAGTCCTCAAGTTCGTAGTCAGTGTTGTAATTGGATTCGGATTTGGACTCTGACTCAAACTCTTCGGGTCTTACCATTCACGCTATGTCGATGCCTTCTTCGTTGTCCCATGTTGCATGAAAAGCCTTCTTTTGATTCGATTTGAATTGTTCCCTCTTTTGGTTCTTTAGTAGCCTCCTTTCCCTCCGAACAATCTTCCGCACTACGTTCACTATTGCTTCCACCTCTTCGGATTCGGACTCTGATTCATCTTCGAGTTCAAGTCCATCTTCTTGCCTGGTAGATGACTTTCTTCTTTGTCTTGCAAATAGAGCAATACCTTTCTCAGCCCGGACCATGTTAGTTTGCTCGTGAAGTTCAAATTCGGAAAATAACTCATCTAACCTAAGCTTCGAAAGGTCCTTAGAGACCTTGTAGGCATCGACCATGGATGCCCATAAGGTAGTCCTAGGAAATGAATTAAGAATGTACCTTAGAAGGTCACAGTTTTCGACCTTGTGTCCGATAGTGTGCAAGCCATTGACAATGTCCTAGACGCGGGCGTGTAGTTGCGTTGCCGTCTCATGTTTCTGCATCTTAAGGTTATACAACTTATTGAAAAGAAGGTCGCGTTTACATACCTTAGCATCACACGTTCCTTCGTGTAGCTCGATTAATTTGTTCCACAAGTCCTTTGCACTGATGAAGGGTCCGATGCGGTTGAGCTCCTCTTTGGACAGACCACACTGTAACATTTGGGTCGCCTTTGCATCGGCTTCGATTTGCCTCTTGGTTGCATTGGTCCACTTGTTGAAATCCAAGGGCTCGCCTTGATCATTGGTGGGTAGAGCAAAGCCGGTTTGGATGATTATCCAAGTCTCGACTTGTGTTTTTAGAAAACACTCCATCCGACCTTTCCAATAACGGAAATCATCTCCGTTAAAGAACGGAGGTCGGATGGTGTTGTACCCCTCAATGTGAGCCATTTGGAAGGAAAACCTTGCACACAAAATAATAAAAAAAACATGAAAAAGGTTCCAAGACTTTGCCTTGGATTAACAATGTAGGAAATGAAAAGAAACAAAAGGAATATACGAGAAATAACAAACTAAAATCAAAGATGAGCACTTACAACCTTCGATGTCCCCGAAAGGGTACTAAATGTCAGTTTTTGGGGATGAATACAGCTTATTACGAGGGTAACCCCTCGTAAGAAGTGTATATCTCTCAGAGAGCTTCATTTTGGTAGGTAGCCCATTTTGTGGGTCAACTTGTATGAAAAATTATGCCCGTTTTACCGTCGGCTACTCCAAAAGCGAATACTTGCAAAACAAAACCAAAAGAAGAGTACCAAGACTTCGTCTTGGATTAGTAGTGCGGGAAAAAATTTAAACGAACGAAAAACAAATCTGTAAAAAAGGCTAGATTGGTGGTTTCACCAAATCTAAGCGCCCCGGCTCTGATACCAATTGTTGGATCGAAGCGGATCGCTAGAGGGGTGAATAGCGATAAAAACTTTTCTTTCATTTCGTTCGTTAAAACCCGAGTAGACAATTAATTGCAGTGGAAAGATAAATGATAAATAAAAGGAGACAAATATTTTTTTTACTTGGTTCGTAGCCTTCGGCTACTACTCCAAGGCCCTAATGGTCCTAGACCGTGTACGGAGGGCAATTCACTAAAACACTCCTCCTCGTTGGAGGTAGGAGTTAGACGATTACAAAAACCTTCGAAAGCAAAAGATAGAGAGACAAACCCTCTCTTCTATTAATATAAAATGCAACGATAGAAAACCTCGATCAAAAAGAATTGAAGTATTAAATAGATGACAAAATAAGATTATACCAACAACTAGGAAATATAAATTAAGCTAGGGTTGTTGGCAGCACTTCGTCGTTGTAGAGTCGTCGGAGAGTCATAGCGTTGCGGAGGCTTTTGAGCACTTAGAGATTGATGAAAAACCCTAGGAGAAGCCCTCCTTTTATAGCCTTTAAGCCCCTCATCGAATGGGTCTTCAACCAATAGGAATTGGACACAAAACTCCTTGAAAAATGGTGATAAAGCTTGACTCCTCGAGGCTGATTTTTGACCATCGGTTGAACTGATTTCTTGGCCGGTTGAACTGATGGCTCAGCAGTTGAACTGATCCTTGGCTGGTTGAACTGATTTCCAGACTTTTCGACTGTAATAAAGAGTTAGCTCGAAATATAAGTGAATTCGACGGCCACTTGCCGTTCGATCTCAACATAGACCTTCCATGGGAAGTCTTGGTCGGATCGTCGCCTAAGGATGTCCCCGTATGAAGGACTCGACCTTACTTACGCTCACTCACACGAGCTTACCTCAGCATTTACCTTTGAAGCCTTGCTTTTGGTCTCCACCTGATTCCTTCGGCTCTCTCCGAAGTCCTCTCAGTGTCGCCCGACCACTACGGTTCTCTCCGAGTGTTGCTAACCTTCTGCTTAGCATAACATTTCTGCACACTTGACTCAGCTCGTGAGATAACAAAATGCGCTTAACTTTGTGTATTTGCTATAATCAAAATTCAAGTTCGATTCAGGTGCCTACTGCACCAATAGGAAATTCATGCAAAATAAAGTGAATATGCATGAAACTAACATAAAATGTAATGAGATGTGAGCGAAAACTACTCCTAAAACCCTATATATTTTGCTCACATCAATTCCCCTAGACTTAAATCTTTTCTTGTCCTCAAGTAAACCTTAGTGCCATGAAATTTTAAAAATCATTGTTCCAAACTTAGCATGTTAACTAGATTTATCAAGTGGTATTTTCAATCAAAGCAAAATAGATATGTTCTAAAAATTCATTAAGTTAGCTTCTCGTGCATGTGCTAAGAAAATCTTCTTAGGGGATACTCGTTCCATGGTATGTTAAGTCATCATCCTATAGCTTTCCTAAGGTCTCCATCTCTTAGCCACTTACCTGCCTAAAGCGAGGGTCGTTCCCTAGATTTAGCACAAAGTCTCAAAGGCGTGCTCGGTATTGAGAGAAATTGGTAGATGTTTCTCCAGTAACCTAACTCGGTCTCAAAGGGGCACCTAACAATTTCCACCCACGACAATTGTTTTTTACCCCTCATAATTTTTTTCCATTTCTTTTTCTTTTCTCTGTTTTATTTTTTTTGGCTCACTGGGATTTTGATTTTTCCGAATGGGCTTACACTATCTGAGCATCTCCAGTAACTGAAATGCTAAACTTAGGGTCACCTATGGATTCCAAAGTACTAGACTATTGAGATGAATCATAACTAGGTATGTACTAGACTCTCCCTTTCAGAAAGTTCGTCATGTGTATGTGTAAAATAAAAGCTAACCAGTGTAAGTCTAGAACATTCATTCAGAGCAAATAGAATAAAATACCACGAGGTAAATAAAGTTAAGCTACCCATGGAAACAACTCATGAAGATTTTTTTTTAAAATACTACTTAGGCAGCTTATAACAAAAACTAAGTGCTGAAATAAATTGAACAACCTATGCATGAATAAATGAATGGTAACTAAAATGCAAACATCAGGAAAGAAACTACTACTAGAAAAAAAATAAAACAAAACTTGAGGCCCCCCAGACTTAAATGAAAGTATACCTCTAGTATGGTGGACGAGGTGGAAAGTCTGGAAGCCTCAGTATCTCGGGATCCTAGGAGAACTTGCTGCTGAGCCGCTGATGCCACATGTACATGTGGTCGATTTGAGAGCTGGTGGATACAGCGGCTGCTCGGTGCTCCTCCTCCCTAGCCCACTGTGCCTACTGGGCTAGCATATGTTGTCGCATCTCCTGGCAGTAGGCGGCCTCTGCCTGGCAACGGGTAGCCTCTTCTTGGAAATAGATGTGGGCCTCGTCGTAGAACTCCTCAGCCTGCTGGAAGTGCTCTCGGACGCCCTGAAACTCTGCCTACGTGTAGGCACTCTACTCCTCCCATCGTTGCCTCTGTGTCTGCTGCTCGGTGTATATATCATCGAGGCACGATCAGAACTTCAAAAAATCATAGGCCGATGTACCTACATTCTGCTCAAAATTAGAAAAAGGTGGTGGTGTAGGTGCAGGCTCATATCAACGTAAACTAGATGGGCTCCTATACATGCATGGACTGGAGGGAGAGTGATATAAAGGGGGAGAATTGGGTGCCGCTGTGGATAGTCCCTCACATGAAGGGGACTCCACTATCAGGTCTAAGTGCCAGTTGGCGCGTGTGGTGATGGTGGTACGATCAGGGTCGGGGAGCCTAAGGGTCGTCAGGTTTTTCCTTACAAAGCATAAGGAGTGTTCCTCTCTTACAATCATCTTCGTGGCCATACACACTCCTAGGTCGATCCTAGGGCTCCCCTCTATACTCTCTAACGCGGTGTAATCATACCCCATCCTATGTAGGCCTCCCACATTAATCTCTCCTCTCGCCGCTTTGCCCATCTTCACTAAGTGTCTGATGAAATGGGACCCTACATCGATGCTACTCCTTTCTTGTAGCATGTCCCAGAGGCAAAGCAGCTCACTAGCTCTCACTACACTATCACTCTTCCCACGACCAAATATAGTACTTTCCATGATTCGGTGGAGGTATCGGAAAACGAGATTTTGGGGGTGCAATGCTTTGGCCCTAGAAGGGTCGTAAGCGTGCTCCCCTGTCAATTCGGTCCAAAATATCTGAGAGTGGTTTTTCTCTCTCCCCCACTCAGCAAGCCAAAACATGAATTTCGTTGGTGTACTGTCCATTCATGCTAAATGTTGAATATTCTAAAGGTAATCCTACCCTCTTCGCTCTCTCTACTCGTTAAAACTTCGGCTTCTAAAGAACTTAAAAACTCTAGAACTATCCTAAGATAAGTTGGGTGTCTTATCCCCATTATCTCTCCCCATCCTATTTTTACAAATAGGGCTTGAATGTCACCCAAAAAACCTAGGGATTCTAGTAAATCTTCATCAAGATACCTAGTTGCAGTGATTTTGCGAGTAGAAAGCATATTATATCTATCCCTATGCTCATTGTTGCGAAAAAGAAGGGTTGGAAGATCGTTACCCTCCTCCGGAGCTTGAGGGGTGTCAGTTCTCCTTGCTCGTCGCTCCGAAGCACCGGATCGAGATGCCACTTGCTTGGTCCTCCTCATCCTTACTTCTTTTAGGCTTCCTTGAGGGTTGGAAAGGCTTCTTGGTGGTGGGGAAGAAGGATCCACATGGCTAGGGCAAGAAAATCAAAACACATGGCGTAAATGGGGCGAAAACACACAACGTGCCCTACTTAACCCCTGCGCGACACGGCCGTGTGAAAACACACAGCCAAACTGTGTGTGCCTCGGGTTGGTGGGGCACAACCGTGGTAAAACATACAGCCAGGCCATGTGTTCCTTTTTTCTCTTCTTTTGTGCACAAAGGTCCAAATTTTCTCATACACTTCGCCGTGTAAGCTAATATTGATTTTATTTTTATCTAGCAAAGTTCTTTTCTGGTCCTAATGCTAAACGAAATGGAAATCATAGTTCAAATTAACCTAAATGCATGCAATACAATCAAAGGAAAACCTAAAAACTAAACTTGGGTTGCCTCCCAAGAAGCGCTTTGTTTAAGGTCGTTTAGCTCGACCGTATCATTATGCTTCAGCTTGGCTCTGATGGACGAAGGAGATCTTTCTCCCTCCCCTGATGTGTTTGAATCTTGCTCGTGGGGGAGAAAGATACTTGCTCACTTTTTGCCTCTTGCCATTTGGTCCTCCATCACTATATCCCTTAAATCTTGCACGGGGATGGGCAAGATACTTGTTAGCAACTTTCCTTGGCTCGAGATTGAGCATGCTTAGCCTCAAAGAATTTTTAGGAGTTTGATCATAATATTTCATTTCATCCATATGCTGTAAATAATATAACTCACCACAAATATCTTTACCAAAATATTGATCAGTAGATTCCAATATCTCGACTGAAATTTTATCATTATCAATCATTAAAAGGGGTTCGTTATTAGTAACTAAAATTTTAGTGAGGATTAAGGTAGTCTCTTCTAGATCCTTGAGGTTAGGAGGTGTTTTGATTGAAGCAATACACTTCTCGATTAAAGTGTCTATTATATAATCCTCAAGTTCTTCTCCAAGTGGTGATTGAATGGATTGTCCTTCTTTACTTCCAATGTCATCTACATCCTCCTCATCCATTCTCTTAAAGTGAGTGTCCACCCTATTAGGTGTGATCCAGTCATTAAAGTCACCTTCTAGTCGTTTGGTTTCTTCTCTTGCTAGATCTCGTTCCATAATCTCCGTAAATTATTGGCTATGCTCCTCGCATTCCCTAGTAAAATTATCTAGCGGGGCTTCTAAGTGGGGACTTGGTTCTGGATAAAATTTGCATGGTGACTCATAGCTCTTGTTCTCATTTTGGAAACGATATTGAGTCTCTGTCTACGAATGCCACCGTCAGAATTCAGTGTTCGTCGCTTGTTGTGTTTGAATGAAATCTTCCATCATTTGCTCCAGTCGGGTTAGGCGGACAATATTGAGGGTTTAAGTAGCCATGGTCATAACTATATAAATAGAAATCATCTTGTGGCCACGCGTTGTAATTATAGGTGACATCTTCTTGTTCAAATTGTGAAGGTTCGAATATATCTGAACAATTATTAATAGTATGTCATGTTTCACCACAATGCTCACAATAAATGTTACCAAAACTTACAGCATTAAATTGATCATAATCATGAGTAAAAGCATGTATCGTTATATGCAGGAAATTATAAATAAGGAAAGAGCAACTGAATAAACAAAACTGAAATAAAATAAAATAAAATAAAACAAGAAAAGTAAATCTATCTTAGGTCCGATCCACTTATCCACTTCCCGATTTGATATTGAATCAATCAGTCCCCGACAATGGCGCCAAAAACTTGATGCGCGCGAATGCAACCTCAAATCTCGTGACGGAGATCGTCGAGGACTCGAAGCACACACTCGCACTCAACACCCGCAAGTACACGGATGTCGTCAAGTAATAAAAAGATTATCGATCCCACAGGGACTGAGATTCAAGTATTGATTTGTTCGGTGGATGCAATTGTGCGGGACTAGACTCTAAGTGTTGTGAATGTGAGGGTTATCGATGGTCCTACTCAATACGGTATCACACGAAGGAAGAAAGGAGTTTGTCGCGAGATCTTTTAAAGGGATTCTACTATTTCGGTTTCGCTTGTGTGTCGCAAAATATGCTATCAACTGGGCGTTGTCTAAACGTCTAACTATGGTCTTATGGAAGGGACATCATACACTCTCCTAATGAGCCACTGCATCTATCGGGAGCTATCTCTGCCTTACAAGGACTGGATAGGCGGTATGAGGATGCTGAATCAATCCTTTTGACGAATCATTTTCAGTTCTATCGCATCCTTCTACCCACGATTACAGGAGATGAGTTCAACCCCTAGGTTCCTCGTATAAATCCCCTAAATCTTAGATACGAGGGTTGTCACCCCTCATATTGGCTAAGCACAGTAGATAGAAAACCAAATACACATGGATATCGGTCTAAAATAATTCCAATTGCAAATTCAAACTCAATACCAGAATTCAATTTGAAGCAACATATCCTACACACACAAACTACTCCCTAATCCTAGAATCGAAGAAACTACTCCATAGATAGGAGAGGAGAAACACATGGCATGTTCATGTTCGAATAAATAATAGATAAAGATCAAGAACAAAAATTTACAATACCAATGTGGTCTTCTCTCTGGCATTGAAGTGCAAAACTCGGATCTCCGACAGTGTTCTTCCTCCCCGTTGTGAGTTCCTTAAGCTTTTTAGGGCTTCGGTGTGTCATCCCAACCGTCTTCCCTCCTCTCTAGGGTTTGGGCGTAGCCTCCTTTATATAGACATCAGCCTTGATCTCTATGAAACCTAGAAAATAATCGACTCGTGTCAGAATTGCACAGCACCACACGGACGTGTGTTTCCACACGGCCAAGCCGTGTGTGGCGGTGGGGTGGCCGATTTCGCCCCTTGGACATGATCGTGTGTAGCCACATGCCCTGACCATGTGCCCTTCTGCGTCTAGCTACAAAATGCCCTTTTTTTGCTCCGAAAGTGCGCCTTTTCCCCACGAAATGCTATCCTGCACACAAAAGTACAAAGAGAAAATCTCCGAACCAAAAAATAGGAAATGCATGCAAAACAAAGTGACATATGCATGAAACTAACATAAAATTTAATGAGATGTGAGCAAAAATTATTCATAAAATCCTATATATTTTGCTCACATCAATGTACAAAGATTATATAATATAATTATGAGAAGATGAGGAGTTTTCTTTTATCTCCCTAAGTATTAAAGGGGAATTAAGAGATGGAAAACAAAAATTTTCTTCCTCCTTCCTCCCTCTCTATCCCAAGCTTTAGGATTCCTTGTGTTGGGATTCTCAAGAGGGGTTTTCATAGGTATTTTCTCACAAGGCTTGGTATTTACTAGAGGATCACTCCACCTTCTTCCTCCTCCACCGAAATTCCTCATCCTCCCTCCCTCTCCATTCGAAACCCTAAGGCTCTTGGTTGGGGTTCTCAAGAGAGGTTTCAAGGGGATACAAAGGCTTAGTATATGCTAGAGGATCACTCCTAAGGATAAGGAATAAAGGAAGGTCTTCATCTCACAAAAACCCTAGCGGTATATTAGTGAGATAGCGAGAGGATGTAAGTATTTCTCACCTGCAGTATAAGTGGCTATTCGATTTGTTCATCTAGCTTCTTTTTCCATGTTTTATTTAGATTATATGTTTTGTTCAGATTGTATTTGTTCAAATTTATAGGCATTATAGGTATATTTCTTTTGAAGCAAGACATAAGATCGCAAAGATGCTTTCCCTACAAGTTTTGGAGACAAAGAGCATGATCAAATGTCTTGAAATGCTTCCTATATGGGTTTTGGGAGTATGATCATGTTAAATGACAAAATTAGTAGGTCATATATAAAGAAAATATTTTACTTTAAAGTGGCATGTACCGGGCCCTTAGATCGCCCATGGGACGTAGACCGCCCTTAGTAAGTTGCCCTAATAAGTTTAGTGGATAGCTACCCCGAATTCCATTAGGGTTGCGCACAAATTGGTACTATGTCGGGATGCCCAAACAAGGATGTTTACTAATTTTAAAGTATATATATATATATATATATATATATATATATATATATATATATATATATATGGTTTCTAAAGTTAACTAAAGCACGATGTTTACAAGCTTCAGTATATCTCATGTGCATGTTTCTACAAGCGAAGCATATTTCTGTTGGACTCTCTGAGTCGCAAAACTACTTTTTGTATTGCAGAAACCTCGGAAGTCGGCCACGGATCTGTGCAAAGATAAATTAAAATATATAATACATGTACATGTTTAGAAACACTAGATCTACCTTAGATCTACATGGTAAGAGCATTACCCTTGTACCGACACCCTTCGCTTATCCCGCTCATCCAAACGGTTTGTCAGATCTCGTAGAGTGTCAAGTGTACACTCCTCTACACATATCTACATGGACAAAAGGTGGAGAAGACCACTTAGAGTGTGCTAGAACTCAAGGAGGGATCGACAAGGAGGATGAGGGATAGAGCAAGAGAGGAGAGGAAGAAGAAGAATTGAATTACCACTAATTCATTCATTCATTAGTTGGCCGGCGACTTCAAAGAGGGTTAAATACATCCATGTAATACCAAGAGCCATGTCTCTTGGTCTCCCTCATGAGGTGGCACACCATGATGTGTCCATGATGATGTGGAACATCATCATTGGCCGGCCCCATGCCAAGTTACCATGACATGGCATTTAGTCAAGTCAAACTTGACCCTTCATCTTCCCTCTCAAGTCAAGTCAAACTTGACGTCTTATCTCCCATGGTTGATCAAATCCAACCATTTGATTCAAGTCAATTTAATTTAATGAATCTCTATTCAATAGTTTAAATCGACTCAATGAATCAAATATAAATTAGACTCATTCAATACTTGAATCAAATTGAGTCCAACTCAATTAGTCTAATTTGGATTGCCCTTAATCCAATTTGGTCCATCACATGAACCTAATCCTCTTGGTCTATCATATGAACCTAATCTCCATCTAATTGTCCTTTGTGTGTGACCCTATAGGTTCTTGTAACGTTGGTAATGCTCCTAAACTGATTTAGAAACATAAGTAATGAGCGGTATCTAGCAACACATCATTGGTACCCAAGTTACAAGAATATTGAGATCCAACATCACCTTTTTGACTACTAATTGTGGCTCTCACAATATGTGACAATGTCCCTCTATCCTTGACATCTAGATTGAACAATTGAGGCATAGACTGTGTCATCCTCTGTACAATCTATATCTTGAACTCCAAGTAGACTCACTCTAATCAAATGAGCTCAATATCTCATATTGACTCATATGGGCATGACCATGCACTTAGTGGTCTCACTCTATCAAGAATCATGATATCACTTCCGTCATATAGGATGGATAGATCTCATTTACATCACTCACATCCCTCCACATAATTTGTTACATACCCAGTAATCGCCTTTATAGTCCACCCATTTACGGGTAATGTTTGACGAAGCCAAAGTGTGCAACTCCTTATGTAGGGAACCATGGTGACTTCAGGTCCAAGGACTAATAGTCATACAAATAGTCATATGAGAAAGTATATGACACTTATATAATGATCCATGATACTTTCTCATGGCGGGTCATTCAGTATACATTCTCCAATGTATACCCATGTGTCAACTTGATATCTCATATCCATGACTTGTGAGATCAAGTCACCGAGTTGACCTACATGCTAGTCTCTTCACATTAACATTGTCCTTGAATGTTAATACTTGATTAGGAATGATTAAGAGTAGTATTCTCTATATCATCTCATTATCGATTGAACCAATCGATTGATATAGATAAGAACCTTCTACTCAAGGACGTTATTATACTTAGTTATTTGGCACCAATACAAGTAAGTATAATAACCATAAAGAAATGCCTTTATAAATATATATAAGAATATGATACAACAAGTCCATACAACAATCATCATATGATTGACTCTAGGGCTTTCACTAATAATCTCCCACTAGCACTTGTATCAATCATTGTAGTATCTAATACCCAATGACCTAGTGTGACCATCATACTTTTTCTGTGCCAAAGCCTTGGTCAAGGGATCTATGACGTTAGCCTCTGTGGGTACTCTGCAAATCTTCAGATCTCCTCTATCGATAATATCTCAAATGAGATGGAAGCGCCGTAGTATGTGTTTGGTCCATTGGTGTGAGCAAGGTTCCTTAGCCTGTGCAATCGCTCCATTGTTGTCACAATAGAGCTCTATGGGATCTGCTATGCTAGGAACCACCCCAAGCTCGGTAATGAACTTACCGATCCAAACTGCCTCATTTGCTGCCTCTGATGTAGTAATATACTCGGCCTCTGTTGTAGAATCAATAACTGTGTCCTGCTTCGAACTCTTCTGTAGGAACGTTGGTGGCCGGCTAGAGGGGGTGAATAGCCCTCTTTTTTCGTATGAACGGAATTGCTTGTCTACAAAGAATATTAGTGCAACGGAAACAAAACTATATAACCAATTAAGACAACACAAAGATAAAACAATGCTAACCCAAGATATAACGTGGTTCATGGCCTCGCCGCTAATCCATGGTCCAATTCGTCTCAGGTGAATCACTCTGAAACCAATCCATTATTGGTCTCTCCCTTTAGCCAAAGCAAGGTGGAGGTAAACCTTCACAACAATGAGAACACTCCTTCTTTTACAATAGATGTGAAAGAAAACTAGAAGGAGTTTCAGCTTTGTGGGGAACTTAATAAGATGTTTAGAGCATGAACATTCTCCATCTATAAGCCCCCACCCTCTCTTTTTATAGAGAGGAAGCAAATCTTCCCGTTGGACACTATCAGTCGACTGATGCTTTCATCAGTCGACTGATGTCGACTCCAACGGCTTCTGACCAGGTCAGATTCGCGGGATCCGCGGTCGCCTTCTCTAATAGTCAGATTATTAGTCGACTGATGATATCATCAGTCAACTAATGTCGACTTCCAGTCGAGTGACGACTAGCTTCTATGCCCATGCACAGTGCGATCAGTCGACTGCTTCCCTTAATCAGTCGACTGATCGACTTGGTTCTGCAGCCAAACACCAATAGATTTGCGATCGACTTGGAGCAGTCGACTGCCATGACATGGCAGTCGACTGATGCTAGATAAACCTCAAACTTAACATCCGTTTGAGCGTCTGACGATCGGGTAAACCTCAACCCTTGCGGTCGAGCCTCTGACACTTAGCCATTCGGCCAAGTTCACCTAATGAGCTACTTACATTTCACTCATTCTCTCATCTCACTTGAAGTCCCTCGCCGAAGCTCTCTTCATTTGCGGCCACGTCCCTCGGCAGTATCAAGTGCACGGCTCTACAATGCTCCTTCGCGTATCTTGCCCTCGAAGTCTGCTTCCTTGGCTTCGCTTCAAGTCATCTTGTCCGACGGTCCCTCGGATGCATCAAACGCACGGCTTCGCAATGCTCCTTCGCCGACTCAAGCATGAGGTTATGAGTTGGTGACACTTGCCAAAGCTCTATGTGCGAATTACTAAGTCCTGCAAGACTCCAACGCACATATCAAATTCAATCATCCTAACTTAAACCCTTTACCACACACATCAAAACCATATCACATGGGTTGATTGCCCTAAAAATCTCCCTTTTTTTGATGTGTGGCAATCCGTTTAAGTTAGGTAAACAAATAACAATAACATCAGCAAGGGAAGCATGTAAATAAAAACATGAGTATAACAACTCTCCCTTAAGACATGCTAAAATTTCCCTTTTAGCATGATTAACTTAAACCTATCAATTCTCCCCATTTGACACCATCAAAAACATTATCCAAATGTTATAATCCAAGGTATCAACTCTAAGGAGGGAAAATACCCAAAAATCAAACAAAACATAATAAAATCAGATTATTGTGCTCGTGCACAGTACATCAGTCGACTAGTTCATACTACCAGTCGACTGACACACAGATTACAGGTTTTCTGATTTTCTGGATGAAATTCAGAAATGCACTAGAAATTCCAAAAAATTTAAAAAATCATGAAATTTTGAAAACACATTTCTTTTAAAGTCCTTTATCAGTGAAAAATGAGTTTTCATGAAAATTACTTATATTTTCAATGATTTGCCAAAAATTCAAAAGCTTCAAAAACAACTAGTATTTTGATCATGTTTGTATCAATTTTAACACCTAGTTTTGCATTAGATTGTTTCAAAACATAAAAACACAGATTTTAAAGTAAGAAATGCTTTTGAAAACATATGAAATATTCAACTATGATCTTTGGGCAATATGTCTATGAATTAAACATAAGCTTTCTCCATAATTTGTCTATTATTGTTATTTTGATACTTACAATGACCATCTTAATGCCATAAGCATTAGAGGACCATTTGTATCATCCTATCATCTCACCCATGCTATATTTTCAATCAAAGTTATCCTTATGGTGAATGTGAGATGTTCCTAAAGGTATTTGTACAACCAAAATTTTCATGCATTTCTACTTAAGGCTAAGTATCACACTAACATACAACATGATCATAAAGACATATATGCATTGATTTCACATTATGATCATGAAACAAATGTATCAATCAATTTGTAATCATGCATTAGGTATAAGCTCATGATAATAATTCAAGTATCACCGATAGCATGATCTAAACTATTTATGGGTGCATTATCATCACCTAACACTATTTCAAAAATTAAGTCCCCACCATCCTAAGTCAACCAAATAATATTATATAAGTAAAATCCTTATGGTTGACTATCCTAGGGTTTTCCTAACCCTTAAGGATGAATTTAGGAACCCAATACAAGTTCTTTCCTATGGGGTTCACTAAATATTCCTTAGGGATCCATTTTCTAGCCATTGTCTTGTTCTTGGCTTGACCCCTAGCAATCAAACATTTATATGCCTTTTCATTTGTCTTTCCCTTATAACCTAGGCCTTTTCTATTGAAGCTTGCCCTTTGGCTCTCTATAATCATATTAAGGGTGTTGGAGCCAATGGTGAATTTTTCTAGGGCTTTAGTCAAGTGGTCTACCTTTTCCCTTAAAACCCTATTCATTAACATCAAAAGGCATATAGTTATCATGTGAGCATGCATCATCATCATTAACATTTAAACATGCTTGTTCTAATTTATTTTCTAGGGCCTTAATTTGATCTAGCATGCTCTTATTTTTCTTTTTGGCCCTAAATAAATCCCTAGTTAAGCTAGAAATCATGGAAACTATTTTCTTGGGAGTTAGATTCGTTACCATAGTTTCTATGTCTTCTTCTTCGGATGAAGAGGATGATGATGAGCCTCCCCCTTCACTAGAGCTCTCCTCACTTGTGCTTGATTTTTCATCTTCGGAGGAGGTAGAGTCTAGATCATCAAACGCCATCAATGCAAGGTTTGTGACAAAAGCATTTTCTTCCTCCAATGATGATGATGAGGAAGGATCATCCCATGTCCTTACCTTGAGTGCTTTGGCCTTCCCTTTTTCTTTGGCCTTCTTCTCTTCTTCCTTCTTCTTGCTCCCCTTCTTCTTTTCTTCTTTTCTCCTCCTTTCTTCTTTGATCTTGTTCAAGAGGGGATAATCATCTCTTATATGTCCCTCTTGTTGACAATTATAGCATATTATCTTCCTCTTGTGCCTTCTCCTATCATAAGATTTGTTAAATTTTAAATTTCTTAAGGCATGCCTTACCTTCCTTACCATATAAGCATCTTCATTGTTATTCACGGAAGATGATGAGGATGCTTCATAGGATGAGGAGGGAGTCTCTATCTTCTTCTTCTTCCCCTTGTTGGCTACTAAGGCTACTCCTCTTGATGGCTTGATACTTGATTCTTCACTTATTCCTTCAAGCCTTGTTTCATGGAGCTCCATGGTTGAGAAGAACTCCTCCAAGGTGATGACTTCTAAATTTTTGGAGATGTAGAAGGAGTCCACCATTGAGCTCCACTTCGAGGACCGGGGAAAGGCATCTATAGCCTTCATTATCATGTCCTGGTTTGATAGCTTTTCTCCTACACTCGTTAGTCCAATTAAAATTTCTTTAAAATGAGAGTGTAATGAGGTTACCTTTTCTCTCTTTTCAAGTTTGATATTTGTTAGTTGGGAGCGAAGAAGGTCTCTCCTTGCAAGCTTGGCCTCGGAAGTGCCTTCATGGAGTTCTATGAGTTTCTCCCACATTTCCTTGGCATTTGCACATTCCCCTATTCGATTTACTTCTTGTTGGGGGAGTACGTTGTACAAGTGATGCTTGGCCTTCGAGTTTGCCAAGTACTCCTCCCTTTTCCTTTTTGTCCATCTTGTCTTCTCTATTTGCTCCCCATTTTCATCCCTAGGTATCTCGAAACCATTTTCCATTATTAATAAAATTTCAAAATCGGTTTCGAAAAATATCTCCATTCTCTTCTTCCACCAAGAGAATTCTCCTTCAAACTTTGGTGAGTGAATGTTGGAGCCGACCATCCTTGATTGTGGGCATTGCGATGGTTAGTCCTCGACAAGCCAACCTGTCTCTAATACCACTTGTAGGAACGTTGGTGGCTGGCTAGAGGGGGGTGAATAGCCCTCTTTCGTCATATGAATGGAATTGCTTGTCTACAAAGAATATTAGCGCAATGTAAACAAAACTAAACAAGCAATTAAGACAACACAAAGATAAAACAATGCTAACCCAAGATATAACGTGGTTCACAGCCTCGCCGCTAATCCACGGTTCGATTCGTCTCCGGTGAATCACTCCGAAACCAATCCACTATTGGTCTCTCCCTTTAGCCAAAGCAAGGTGGAGGTAAACCTTCACAACAATGAGAACACTCCTTTTACAATAGATGTGAAAGAAAACTAGAAGGAGTTTCAGCTTTGTGGAGGACTTAATAGGATGTTTAGAGCATGAACATTCTCCATCAAAAAGCCCCCACCCTCTCTTTTTATAGAGAGGAAGCAAATCTTCCCGTTGGACACTATCAGTCGATTGATGCTTTCATCAGTCGACTAATGTCGACTCCAACGGCTTCTGACCAGGTCAGATTTGTGAGATTCGCGGCCGCCTTCTCCAACAGTCGAATTATCAGTCGATTGATGATATCATCAGTCGACTGATGTCGACTTCTAGTTGAGTGACTACTAGCTTCTGTGCCCGTACACAGTGCGATCAGTCGACTGCTTCCCTTAATCAGTCGATTGATCGACTTGGTTCCGTAGCCAAACAACAGTCGATTTGCAATTGACTTAGAGCAGTCGACTGCCATGACATGACAATCGACTGATGCCGGATAAACCTCAAACTTAACATCCATTTGAGCGTCCGGTGGTCGGGTAAACCTCAACCCTTGCGGTCGAGCCTCCGACACTTGGCCATTCATCCAAGTTCACCTATGTTGGGTTTCCGGCACCGCGGCGTGTGTGTGTTCGATCATGTTTCGTAAACATGAGCACAGCGGAAGCAATAAAAATAATAAATACTCCTATTTATTACAACACACACAACACACGCATGCTATTACAACAAGTGTAGACATAACCGTAAATTAAAATTGCAATAAAAGGAAATTAAACTACGTTATACCTTCCGTATGACGTGTAGCGGGAACGGCATCAACCGGAACGATCCTCGTAAGAATCGTCTCTATCCGTATCCACGCCGAGCTCCTCGGGATGACTTCGCTAAGTCACGAGCTTCGCCTTCGTACGGGTTACTAGCCTCGTGTTGAAGACGACGTGATCGAGAGATGATCACGATCCGAATCCAAATTCGGATCCAAAACGAGTTCTCAAAACTCGCTTCTCCGGAGAGGTATTCGTCAACCGTTTGACGAATCCTTCGTCCTCCACCTCAGAGGATTACCGGAGATCAAATCCCCGGTATGTTAGCCGCTGTCGGAGCACTAACCGTCATCCAAACGACGCTCCGACGAGAGGAGAAGAAGCTGTCCAGAAAACTGGACAGCTTGGTGGAGGAGATAGGCGCCGGCCAAAACAAGGAGACAAAAGCTCACCTTGATGCCGAACCTTTTAGGGGATCACCGGAGGGTCGCCGGAGGTTCACCGGCTGGAGCTTGGACGCCGGCAAGGGTCTTGACGGCAGCACAATCAAGCTGGGCGGCAAGGAGCTTGGGCGGCACAACCAGGTTGGGCGGCAACTCCTTGGAGGCTAGGGTTTTGATTTTGGATTAGGGTTTAACAATCCCTTAAGCCCACTTTTATAGAGAACTAATTCTCTTAATGGTTAATGGATCATATCCATAAATCCCGTTAACCCGCTCCATTAAGATAAGTTAAAATAAACCAAACCATGATGGTTTATTTTAAGTTAAAACGAACCGAACCAACTTTTGGTTCATTCGTTTAAAATAAACCAAACCCTTTGGTTTATTCTTATCCATTGGATTAGAACCAAACCATTTTGGTCCATCCATTACGCTCTTCATAAGACACGGCCCATCCATGCTTCCATTGCGACTGAAACAATTTCATGCTCGCTTTATGTTTGGTCCAACCAAACATAGTTTCTCTCGGTCTGAGAATCTCATTCTCAAGCTCGTTTTAAATCCTTTGGATTAGACTCGTTGTGCGTGTAACCAAATAGGTTCTCGGTTTATGTTGGCCGCCTATAATTAACCATTAATTATAGAACGATCATGAGTGGCACCTAGTAGTACATCATGATCCCCAATTAACCGAAAAGATCAACGGTTGATCCAGAACTATTTCTGAAACCCTTCAAGAGCTCGAATGAATCGTGCCCCATTCCCTTCACTCATCTTATACCCACTTGGTTCAGACATGGTCTATTGTGTCAGCCCTCACTAGGTCGACTACGCCACACCTAGCCCAAGTATCATTTCCTCGTCCCACTGATTCTAGTTACTCCACATGTATCAAGAGTACCTTACTCTAAACATGTAATGCTTTGGCCAAAGACTTTAGTAACAATCCGACGAGAGGCCATGGGTATACATCTCCTAAGTGGTGAATCCTTTATAGGCTATTCAAACACCTTCGATCACTTCGACTTATACCCAATCATCCCGGGTCCACATCTCCTCGGAGATGTTTGCTTAAGATGTCAAAGCATGAGTCTCCATGATCAAGATGACTTGAATACCGCAAGTCAAAGGAACATCGCACTTAAGCCACAGTAAGAACTTCATTGACATATCTATATATGCAGAGAACCATATGAAGTCTTACGGCTGGTCACTCCAATGAACTAGTTACCATAACTAGCATCCACGATTAACTCCGGACATCACTATGTCTCCACCGAGAATCACCGCTTGGATACACCAAGGAGTATACCTGCGTGCTAGTCTCAATGTAATTGATGGTGTCCGTGATCCATCAATTCATCGACTAGGATAATTCCGATACATCACAATTACACATGTAGAGATACTCACTAGTTGTGATCCAATCACAAATTCTCTCATGTTGTGAATCGTATCGTGGACATTCAATAAATGAGTTTAAGATCCAATCAAATACATGAAACATGTATACTCAAATAGTGAATCTTCATTTATCATATAAATGGTTCATACATAAGGCGATTGCCTTAGGACATCTCTCATATATTACTAACAGACTCCCACTTGGCCTAATGCCAATCGCTACGGTATCCAATACCATAAGCTCCAACATGACCCTCAAACTTACTTTGAGGTAATGCTTTAGTCAAAGGATCCGCTAAGTTCCTTTCAGTGGGAATTTTCTCGATTTGTATTTCGTTCCTACTGATGATCTCTCTGATAAGATGATAGTGGCGAAGCACATGTTTGGATCATTGATGAGACCACATCAAGTTCATAGATGAACTACTTGATCCAAACCGCTTCCTTTGCTGCCTAAAGCCGCAACGATTTCGCCTTAGTGGCGGCGTAATCCGCTATAGTGTCAAGCTTGGAACCTTTCCAACTTATTGTGCCTCCATTCTAGGTGAATACATACCCAGACTAAGACATGGAATCATCCTTGTCTGTCTGGATCTGGCATCCGTATACCCACGTATCACCATGTACCCTTTTCCATATATTAGGAACACATCCTTAGTTCTTCTCAAGTACTTAAGGATCGTCTTAACAGCCGCCCAATGATCCATTCCTGGATCAGACTGGTATCTGCTCGTGACACTCAGAGCATACGATACATCGGGCCTCGTACATAACATAGCATACATGATAGATCCTATTGCGGATGCATAGGGAATCTTACTCATGCAAATCCTCTCGCCTTCTGCGCGAACACATAGACTTCAAAGGTGTACCCCATGCCTGATGGGTAGGAAACCTTTCTTGGATTCCGACATGCTAAACCTCTTTAGCACTCGGTCTATATATGTAGACTGCGAAAGACCAAGCAACCGTTTCGATCTATCTCTATAGATCTTAATCCCGAAGATGTAGGTTGCTTCTCCCAGGTCTTTCATGGAGAATGTCTTGGATAACCAAACCTTCACTGACTGTAAGATTGAAACATCGTTTCCTATAAGTAGTATGTCATCGACATACAATACTAGGAATACGACTGCACTCACTAACCTTCTTGTACACACAAGGTTCGTCGGATTTTGTGAGAAATCAAACTTTTTGATTGTCTCATCAAACGGATATTCCAGCTCTCGATGCTTGCTTCAATCCATAAATGGATCGTCGCAACTTGCATACCTTGGTTTTATCAACCGATGTGAAACCCTCAGTCAGATCATATACACGCCCTCGAACAAGTTTCCATTAAGGAAAGCCGTTTTCACATCCATCCGCCATATCTCATAATCATAATGAGTGCTATGGCCAAGAGCATCGAATGGATTTAAGATAGCTACAGGCGAATAGGTTTCGTCATAATCAACACCTTGCTTTTGACGATATCCTTTCGCCACCAATCTAGCCTTATAGGTAATCACATTACCATCCATGTCGGTTTTCTTCTTGAAAACCCACTTGCACCCTATAGGCTTTATGCCTTCAGGTGGGTCAACCAAGTTCCAAACTTGGTTTTTGTACATGGAATCCATTTCCGACTTCATGGCACCAAGCCACTTATCCCTTTCTGAACTTGTCAGCACTTCTTCATAACTGGTAGGCTCCTCATCATCAATGAGTAACACGTCGTTCGATTCACTTACGAGAAATCCATATCTCTCATAAATATTGCGTGTTCTACCAGATCTACGAAGATGTGGTGTTACAATAGGTCCAGCCGATTGCTCATCACTATGAGTTGTCGGCTGTTGTGCTTCACCAGGTATCTCATTAATGTCTATTTGAGTCTCTCGAGCCTCCTCAAGCTCGACGACACTCCCCATCGCTTTTCTTGCAAGAGAAACTCTTTCTCTAGAAACACAGCATGCCTTGAAACAAACACCTTTTGTTCCACAGGATGATAGAATTGGTAACCCCTTGTTTCCTTAGGGTATCCAATAAATAGACATTTATCAGACTTAGCATCCTGTTTGTCTGATACAGTCCGCTTCACATAAGCAGGACAACCCCATATCTTCAAGTAAGATACATGAGGTTTCTTACTATTTCATATCTCATATGGAGTAGTTGAGACTACCTTGGTAGGCATTCTGTTTAACAAGTAAACAGCTGTCTGAAGTGCATAACCCCAAAAGGACTTGGGAAGAGTCGCATGATTCATCATTGACCTGACCATGTCCAACAAGGTCCTAAGATTCGCCTCTCGGATACACCATTATCTTTGTGGTGTATAGGGCGGAGTCCATTGAGACAATATGCCATTGTCTCTTAGATAATCAAGAAACTCTTGACTTAAGTATTCACCACCTCGATCCGATCGAAGTATTTTAATACTCTTGTCATGTTGTTTCTCTACTTCATTTCTGAACTCTTTGAACCTTTCAAAGGCTTCAGACTTGTGTTTCATCAAGAACACATACCCAAACCGTGAGTGATCATCGGTGAAGGTAATGAAGTAGCTATAGCCTCCTAAAGTTTGAGTTGACATAGGTCCACATACATCACTATGTATTAGGCCTAGCAACTCTCCCACTCATTCACCTTTTCCAGTAAAAGGTAACTTAGTCATCTTGCCTTTTAAGCATGATTCGCATGTATCGTATGAATCCAATTCAAACGATTCCAGAATTCCACATCGGTGTAATTCGGACATGCGTTTCTTGCTTATATGGCCAAGACGACAATGTCACATATAGGAGTCTATTTGATTATCCTTTCGAGCACTCTTGTTGCACGCTTCGATATTGCAAATGTCACTGGATACGTCCAACGTATAAACTTCATTGCTTAAAGTTCCAGTCCCATAAAGAACCCCATTCAAAGTTATGTAACAACAATTGTTACTAAACGTCAAATGGAAACCATTTCTATTTAAACAAGAAATAGAAATCATGTTCTTTATCAACGAAGGAATATAAAAGCAATTGTCCAGTTCTAAGACAAGTCCTGCAGGGAGTTTCAACAAATACGTTCCGATGGCGAGTGCAGCAACCTTTTCTCCATTCCCAACACGCAAATTTAACTCTCCCTTGACGAGTCTTCTTCTATTCCTTAGCACATGTATGTCATTACATATATGTGAGCCACACCCAGTATCGAATACCCAAGTGTCTGAGGAAATAGAATGACAATCAATAAAGAAGATTTCTGAAGAAGATGGGGCATCCGATGCCTTATCCTTCTTCACGGACTCAAGATATATCTTGTACTTTCTTCGCAAATGGCTCTCCTTGCCATAATGATGGCAAGTTTCCTTTTGTGCTAGTTCTACCTTCTTAGCCCTTCTCTTCTTTCCCTTCTGCTGTTCCTTTGACTTCCTCTTAGAACCTTTCTTCGAGGAATCAACTAACAAAGACTGCCCCCGCTTCATGCTTCTCGTAAGACTCCACGCCTTCAAAGATATTGCAAAGACTACGCATGAACCTCCTAGCATCTCAGAGGTGAAGAGGAGCTTTGAGACTTCGAACCTTTCGAATCTCACTTGCTCATCAACCAACTCACAAAGATGAAGGACTACGATATGAGCATCCATATGCTCATGCTGCTTTCGTAGCTTGGGTTCCATCGTGGCTAGCATGATGCAACTCATTTGTTCAGAATCACTCACATGTTTCTGATAGGCCAACAATTGGTCCAAAGTTGCATCGTCACTAGGACGGGCGGGAAGAGGCGCTTCGAGGACATACACAAGCTTTTCACCTTGAGAACAATTCTCAAGTTTCTAAGCTAGTCCAAGAAGTTCGGCCCAGTCAATTTATTTGAATCAAAAATGGAACGCAAATTCAAACACATCATGATCAATATATTAACTTAGAAATACAAAACGAGCATATATGAGAAAGATGATTTTAAAATTCATCAATATACATTTATAAATCCCATTCATTTTTCTAATTTCAAAAACCCCAAAATCACTTCGGGAGATCGTAGGTCCATCTCCGAATGGGCTGATATCCATCATAGTTATGAACAACCTTGGAGAGAGTCCAACAAGCCATTCATAACTACGACGGTAGGTATCAAGTATACCGATTGGATATCACGTATATGCAACTATCACAATGTGCTATCAACTAATTGAATGTTCACACATACATCGGGTTGTTAACACATTAACAAGTATGCATCATATGCATAGCACCCAACTTCACCTCCCTTTACATCGACCTTGAGAGAGTCCAACAAGCCGATGCTCGGGTTAAAGCCAACCCATTAATCGACATAGTTTTAATATGGTTAGAGCGCATTCAACCAATTAGCCCAGCTTGGAGAGAGTCCAACAACCAAAGCTAACGATTGACCTCTGACTCTTACCATATTAGTATTAAACTATTCCATGGTTTGAACATATTCAGGTTCGAACCGGGCTTGGAGAGAGTCCAACAACCCAAACAAGAAACAGAACTCTTGTTCTAACCATATTAATGGAAGGTGTAGGCTTTAATATTGATTAAGGGTTTTTATGTCTCATCCTCTTTGCATGCAAATAACTATTATCTACATGGCATGGCATACATGGCATACATCTACATGTCACGACACGCATGGCATAATGTTATGCATCTAATGCAATTACATGGCATACAATTATGTCATGTTTATAATTTCCTTATATGTCATAACTATTTATGGAAATAAAATATGTTTAAGATTTGATTCTCCAAATCAAATCATAATTAAATTAGGAAACAAATTTCCAAATCTAATCACATATTTTATTCATGGAATTATTTGATTAAGGAAAATCTATTTAGGAAACCAATTTCCTAAATCATTAAAACTACTTATGGAAATAAAATATTTTAAGATTTGATTTCCCAAATCAAATCATGATTAAATTAGGAAACAAATTTCCAGAATCTAATCAAATATTTTATTTATGGAAAATATCAATTTCCATAAATACTTCCAACTTTCCAAAAGTGGAAGATTTCCATAAATACTTCTAGACTTTCCAAAATTAAAAATTTCCATAAATACTTCTAAATTTCCAAAATTAGAAAATTTCCAGAAATACATTATGACTATCGCAAAACCATTTTACGATTATGTCGAAACACAACCTGGGCTCTGATACCACTGTTGGGTTTCCGGCACCGCGGCGTGTGTGTGTTCGATCATGTTTCGTAAACATGAGCACAGCGGAAGCAATAAAAATAATAAATACTCCTATTTATTACAACACACAACACACGCATGCTATTACAACAAGTGTAGACATAACCGTAAATTAAAATTGCAATAAAAGGAAATTAAACTACGTTATACCTTCCGTATGACGTGTAGCGGGAACGGCATCAACCGGAACGATCCTCGTAAGAATCGTCTCTATCCGTATCCACGCCAAGCTCCTCGGGATGACTTCGCTAAGTCACGAGCTTCGTCTTCGTACGGGTTACTAGCCTCGTGTTGAAGACGACGTGATCGAGAGATGATCACGATCCGAATCCAAATTCGGATCCAAAACGAGTTCTCAAAACTCGCTTCTCCGGAGAGGTATTCGTCAACCGTTTGACGAATCCTTCGTCCTCCACCTCAGAGGATTACCGAGATCAAATCCCGTATGTTAGCCGCTGTCGAGCACTAACCGCGTCGCCCAAACGACGCCCGAAGAGAAGAAGCTGTCCAGAAAACTGGACAGCTTGGTGGAGGAGATAGGCGCCGCCAAAACAAGGAGACAAAAGCTCACCTTGATGCCGAACCTTTAGGATCATCGAGGGTCGCCGGAGGTTCACCGGCTGGAGCTTGGACGCCGGCAAGGGTCTTGACGGCAGCACAATCAAGCTGGGCGGCAAGGAGCTTGGGCGGCACAACCAGGTTGGGCGGCAACTCCTTGGAGGCTAGGGTTTTGATTTTGGATTAGGGTTTAACAATCCCTTAAGCCCACTTTTATAGAGAACTAATTCTCTTAATGGTTAATGGATCATATCCATAAATCCCGTTAACCCGCTCCATTAAGATAAGTTAAAATAAACCAAACCATGATGGTTTATTTTAAGTTAAAACGAACCGAACCAACTTTTGGTTCATTCGTTTAAAATAAACCAAACCCTTTGGTTTATTCTTATCCATTGGATTAGAACCAAACCATTTTGGTCCATCCATTACGTCTTCATAAGACGCAGCCCATCCATGCTTCCATTGCGACTGAAACAATTTCATGCTCGCTTTATGTTTGGTCCAACCAAACATAGTTTCTCTCGGTCTGAGAATCTCATTCTCAAGCTCGTTTTAAATCCTTTGGATTAGACTCGTTGTGCGTGTAACCAAATAGGTTCTCGGTTTATGTTGGCCGCCTATAATTAACCATTAATTATAGAACGATCATGAGTGGCACCTAGTAGTACATCATGATCCCCAATTAACCGAAAAGATCAACGGTTGATCCAGAACTATTTCTGAAACCCTTCAGTAGCTCGAATGAATCGTGCCCCATTCCCTTCACTCATCTTATACCCACTTGGTTCAGGACATGGTCTATTGTGTCCTCACTAGGTCGACTCACGTCACACCTAGCCCAAGTATCATTTCCTCGTCC
This sequence comes from Wurfbainia villosa, assembly GCA_025175895.1. Classification (NCBI taxonomy): domain Eukaryota; kingdom Viridiplantae; phylum Streptophyta; class Magnoliopsida; order Zingiberales; family Zingiberaceae; genus Wurfbainia; species Wurfbainia villosa. The sequence continues at coordinate 44,488,661 of CM046006.1, forward strand.
TACGGATTCTAGTTACTCCACATGTATCGAAGAGTACCTTACTCTAAACATGTAATGCTTTGGCCAAAGACTTTAGTAACAATCCGACGAGAGGCCATGGGTATACATCTCCTCGCAAGGAGTGGTGAATCCTTTATAGGCTATTCAAACACCTTCGATCACTTCGACTTATACCCAATCATCCCGGGTCCACATCTCCTCGGAGATGTTTGCTTAAGATGTCAAAGCATGAGTCTCCATGATCAAGATGACTTGAATACCGCAAGTCAAAGGAACATCGCACTTAAGCCACAGTAAGAACTTCATTGACATATCTATATATGCAGAGAACCATATGAAGTCTTACGGCTGGTCACTCCAATGAACTAGTTACCATAACTAGCATCCACGATTAACTCCGGACATCACTATGTCTCCAGCCAGTGAGAATCAGCTGCTTGGATACACCAAGGAGTATACCTCGTGCTAGTCTCAACAGAATTGATGGTGTCCAGATCCATCAATTCATCGACTAGGGATAATTCCGATACATCACAATTACACATGTAGAGATACTCACTAGTTGTGATCCAATCACAAATTCTCTCATGCTGTGAATCGTATCGTGGACATTCAGTAAATGAGTTTAAGATCCAATCAAATACATAAAACATGTATACTCAAATAGTGAATCTTCATTTATCATATAAATGGTTCATACATAAGGCGATTGCCTTAGGACATCTCTCATATATTACTAACAACCTAATGAGCTACTTACATTTCACTTATTCTCTCATCTCACTTGAAGTCCTTTGTCGAAGCTCTCTTCGTTCGCGGCCACATCCCTCGGCAGCATCAAGCGCATGACTCTACAATGCTCCTTCGAGTCTCTTGCCCTCGAAGTCTGCTTCCTTGGCTTCGCTTCAAGTCATCTCATCCGGCGGTCCCTCAGATGCATCAAGCGCATGACTTCGCAATGCTCCTTCGCCGACTCAAGCACGAGGTTGTGAGTTGGTGACACTTGCCAAAGCTCAATGTGCGAATTACTAAGTCCTGCAAGACTCCAACGCACATATCAAATCCAATCATCCTAACTTAAACCCTTTGCCACACACATCAAAACCATATCACATGGGTTGATTACCCTAACATCTTCCAGCTTACATCGCCACCATTCAAGAAAAACACAAACCCTGACTGTGATCTATAATCATCCTTGTCAGTTTGAAAGCTGACATCACTGTAACCCTTTACAGCTAGTTCCCCATTGCCTTCAAATATCAAGAAATATTCTTTAGTCCTTCTCAAGTACTTAAGAATATTCTTGACCGCTATCCAGTGATGCTCATCTAGATCTGATTGGTATATGCTCTTCATGCTCAAAGCATACGAGACATCGAGACGAGTATATAGCATGGCGTACATGATAGATCCTATGTCAGATGCATAAGGGATCTTATCCATGCGGTCTCTCTCCTCTCTAGAAGAGGGACTTTGAGTCTTCAAAAGACTCACACCATGTGACATCGGTAGAAGTCCCTTCTTGGAATTCTGCATGGCAAACCGTAGTAATACCGTGTCAATATATGTACTCTGACTTAGGCCAAGCAATCTCTTAGATCTATCTCTATAGATCTTGATGCCTAGAATACAGGCTACTTCACCTAAGTCCTTCATTGAGAAACACTTCCCCAGCCAAGTCTTCATAGACTGTAGCGAAGGAATGTCATTCCCAATGAGTAGTATGTCATCTACATACAATACAAGGAAGACAACTATGTTCCCATTGACCCTCTTGTAGACACAGGATTCATCTTCATTCTTGATAAAACCAAACTATTTGATCGCATCATTGAATCGAAGATTCCAGCTCCGAGAAGCTTTCTTTAGCCTATAAATGGACCTTTGCAGCTTGCATACTTTGCCAGTATACTGTGGATCTTCAAAACTCTCAGGTTGTGTCATGTACACATCCTCGAGTAAGTTTTCATTCAGAAATGCGATTTTCACATCCATCTGCCAGATCTCATAATCGTGGTATGCTGCAATAGCAAGCATGATCTGAATGGACTTAAACATTGCAACTGGAGAAAAGGTTTCATCATAGTCAATACCATGAATTTGCTTGAAATCTTTAGCTATCAATCGATCCTTATAGGTATGCGTAAGTCCATCCATGTTAGTCTTTCTCTTAAAGAACCACTTACACCCAATGGGTTTGACACCTTCAGGTGGATCAACCAAAGTTCATACTTGGTTGGTGTACATGGATTCCATCTCGGATCTCATGGCCTCTAGCCATTTCTCAGAATCTGGTCTCATCATAGCTTCCTGATAGGAGGTAGGCTCATTCTCAATGAGCATAACGTCATCATGGTCAGTCAAGAGAAATGAGTATCTCTCAGGCTCACGACGTACCCTATCAGACCTGCGAAGAGATAGGTCTACCTGAACAGGCAAGACTCACATGTCTCATATGATTCAAAATCAAATGAGTCCAGCAACCCATCCTTATGGAGCTAGGATAAGCGACTCTCATTTATATGACCTAAGCGACAATGCCAGAGATAGGTTTGGTTCAACTCATTTGACTTGAACCTTTTGGTACTTATGTTATAGATGACATTCTCTAAGTCTAGAATGTAGAGTCCGTTCATCAGAGGTGCACTACAATAGAACATATCATTTAAATAAATTGAACAACATTTATTCTTTATTATAAATGAAAAGCCTTTCTTGTCTAAACAAGAAACTGAAATTATGTTCTTCGTAAGAGTAGGCACATAACAACATTCATCTAATTCTAGTACAAGCCCAGAGGGCAGAGATAGAAAATAAGTTCCTACAACAACAACAACAACCCTTGCTCCATTGCCTACTCGTAGGTCTACCTTGCCCTTCGTCAATGCCCTGCTATTTCTTAGTGCCTACACATTAGTACAAATGTGAGATACACATCCGGTATCAAATACCCATGATGAAGAAATAAATAGATTGACTTCTATAACATATATACTTGAAGTAGAAGTCTCACTTCTCTTCTTCTTAAGATTTTCGAGGTATGCTTTACAGTTCCGCTTCCAGTGTCCAGCTTCCTTATAGTGGAAGCAAGTCCCTTCCTTGGCCACCCCTCCTTTCAATTTCAGTGCCTTGCCTTTTCCCTTGGCTTGGGACTTTCCCTTACCTTTAGGCTTGCCCTTGCCTTTCTTCTTTTACACTATCAAAATGGAGTCGGGCTTTGCCTTCTTAAGGTTGAGCTCAGCAATTCTCAACATGTTAAGCATCTCAAGCAGTGGCTTATCAATTTCATTCTGTTGGTGCAGGGGCTCTAGATAATCGAACCTGTGTTTTTGATTATGGCAAAGACACAAAGTTAAGTTTACATCGTTATCTCACAAGCTATCAAGTGTGCAGAAAAGTATTAAAGATGGAGCTGAAGGCTAGCGACACCCGGAGGAAGCCGTAGTGGTCGGGCGACACTCGAGTGACTTCGGAGGGAGCTGAAGGAATCGAGTGGAAGGCCGGAAGTGAGAGATACTATCGAGGTAAGCTCGTGTGAGTGAGAGATTGTAAGGTCGTGTCCTCTTTACGGGGACGACCATAGGTGGCGATCCGATTAAGACTTCCCGTGAAAGGTCTAGGTCGAGATCGGACGGTCAGAAACTGTCGCATTTATCATTTTCCGAGCTAACCTCTTATTGCAGGGAAGTGGCCAAGCTGGCAGTCGACTGCTGGACATGTAGCAGTCGACTGATGCCCATCAGTCGACTGATGGGAGGCATCAGTCGACTGATGGCGATGACTCAGCTTTTGTGCTAGGTCAAAACGGATAACGTTTGACGCGGCCACTTCGCGATAAATTTTGGACAATTTCGTAATCCGTTCCTAAAGATGAGGAGACATATTCAGAGGCCAAATTCTATAAAAGGAGGGGAGGATTCCATCTCCACATTATATCAAGTTCATTCATCAAAGTGCTCCTACAACGCCAACGCTCCAACATCGTCATAACATCGACGCGACGCCAAGTTACGATCTTCTTCGTCGGCAGCAGAATCAAGTAATATTTTTGATATTGTATTCTTTGTTTTCTTCATAACGAGGTGAGGTAGGCTTGTTGCCTCATCCTCGTATATTCGGTTTTGTGATCGTTGTCTCCTACCTCCAACGAGGAGGAGACGTTATAGTGTTTTACCCTCCGTACGCGGTCTAGGACCGATAGGGCCTTGGAGTAGCAACCGCTGGGTTGTGAACCAAGTAAAATAAACGTGTTCATTTATTTTCCGCTGCTCTTATTTTGTGTATCGAATGAAAGATTTACGATCGCTATTCACCCCCCCCTCTAGCGACGCTTCTCGATCCAACACATTCTGTTAGTGCTTATAAGCTCCACATATCTCCACAATGACATGATATTGTCCACTTTGGGCCTAAGCCCTCATGGTTTTATTTTTGGGCTTTACCCAAAAGGCCTCATACCAATGGAGATATCTTTTTTCTTATAAGCACATGATCTTTTCCATGTCTTACCAATGTGGGACTTTGATTGTATTCCTCATACTCCCAACAATCCCCCCCTCAAACGAAGGACCACATTGGGCCCCCCCTCAAGCCTATCCCTCCTCGAAGGATTTTCTCTGCTTGATGTCCGATCTTCAACCCACCAGGACTTCCTGCCAGTTGTTCGGTCCCCCCGACCCAACTAGACTTCCTTCCTGATGTCTGGGTCTCTTGATCCGGACGTGGGAGCTCAACTTCCTTCGTTCGAGGTTCATGGCTTGACATGGACCATGGCTCTGATACCAATTGTTGGATCGAAAGTGTCGCTAGAGGGGGGGGGGTGAATAGCGATACGATGTCGTTAAAAACTTGTGCAATAAGTAAAAAGCAAGTAGAGAGTGCACAGCGGAAATATAAAGTAGACAAGATATTTTTACGTGGTTCACAATCTTTCGATTGCTAATCCACGGCCCTAGTGATCCTTGATCACGTACGGAGGGCAATTCACTAAAACCACTCCTCCTCGTTGGAGGTAGGAGCAACGATTACAAAAGAAATCAAGGCAAAGGACACTCCCCTTTCCTTGTTACGATTAAAGCACAAAGACAATTTAAAGAAGTAGAACTTAAATAAATATACCGACAACTCTTATAAGTAGAAGATGTAGCTTTCGTTGTCGGCGCACTTCGTCGTAGCAAATGTGAGTAGTAGTAGCGGCGTTACGTGTTGAGAGCTCTTGAATTCTTGTAATTTGCTTGGCTTGAACATGTCTATTTATGGATATTGATCTATGAATTTAGACATAGGTAGTGTCCAAGGTGAGGTTCTTATCCCCCAAGACTTGTTCATCCACATCCTTTGCGCCAACTCAAGGATGAGGTGTTTCATCCAACCACCTTGTGCCACCTCCAACCTCCTTGTGCGCCAACTCAAGGATGAGGTGTTTCATCCAACCACCTTGTGCCACCTCCAACCTCCTTGGGCGCAAACTTGAGGATGAGGTGTTTCATCCAACCACCTTGTGCCACCTCCAACCTCCTTGGGCGCCAACTTGTTGGAGCCATTCAACTTGTGCCACATCATGGGAGCCAACCATCTTGTGCCAACTCACCTTATTTTGGGCGTCCACCACAAGGAAGCTTGGTGATGGTTTGGATTTCCACCTTGATGCCACATCACCCTTTGTACCAAAACACGAGTCAAGTCCAAATTCACCCCCTTGAAATTCGAGCTCTACTCGAGGTTTGGAACTTGACTAGCAGGTTGATTTGTAGTCAAAGGGTTTTGAGCAGATACAAGTTAGCTTAAAATATAAAGTACGATGGTTCTAACCATCGATCTCGACCTAGACCTTCCATTCGAGGTATTGGGTCGGATCTACGCTTAACGACCTTGCTTCGCTTTCACGAGCTTACCTTGTAGCCTCGCTTCCGGTCTTCACCCGAGTACCTCGGCTTCCTCCGAAGTCCCTCTGGCGTTGCCCGACCACCTCGGTTCCCACCGGGTGTCGCAGACCTTCCGCTCAACTTTAGCATTTTTGCACACTTAATTGAGCTCGTAAGATAACAAATATACCCTTAACTATTGAGCCTTTTGCCATAATCAAAATACCGGTTCGACTTTGGTGCCCACTGCACTAACAATCTCCCCCTTTTTGATTCATGGCAAACCGACACAAAAGTTAAGGAAAAATTAAGCATAACGGTAAGCTAGCATAATGATTAAGCATGAATGAGCTAGCATAAAGATTAAATATGAATGAGCTAGCATAATGATTAAGCATGAATGAGCTAGCATAAAGATTAAATATGAATGAGCTAGCATAAAGATTAAATATGAATGAGCTAGCATAATGATTAAATATGAATGAGCTAGCATAATGATTAAGTATGAGTGAGAAATATTATTGTTTCAAGTTCTCCCCTTTGAGGTAACCTCCCCCTTGACCGAAGGTGAGTTCTTGAAAAATAATTTTTACTCCCCCTTAATAGTTGCTTAAGTAAACGGAATTACTTAATATAAAAGGTAATAATTTTGTTTACTTTCTTCCTTACTTTTGTGACTTTCTCCCCTTTTTGCCTTAACTCAAAAAGTTTGTAAATATATTTTCGGGTTTGTAAGTCCAAGCAAGTTCCCAATATAAATATATATATTTTTAAAATAATAATAAGCTTGAAAATATGTTCATCTAAAATGTACAACTCGGTTGGACTTGATTGATATAGAATGATCAATAAGTCTTGAAGGAGTTGATTAATTTTAAATAATTATACTCCATGGTTCATGTCGATGCACCAATCTACGTCGAACTGTGAGTAAGGTCCTAACATCTCACGCCTGTCTACGTGGCTAAGTACACAAACACATTAGTCCTATGTGTTGTGAGATGTGTTGGCTCCTTAAATCTATAGGTATATGATTTCTAAGGTAAGACTTAGGCTAATTTCATAAAAAGAAGCAAAAGTAGAGTACATATATAGAAAAATTTAAATCCTACTCTATTACGCACATACCTAACTTTCGTCTTAATAAACTAAATTCGGCTTCGGGTAGTGGTTTGGTGAAGATGTCCGCTAGGTTTGATTTGGACTCAACATACTCTAGTTGTATAGTTCCATTAGTTACATGTTCCCTAATGAAGTGGTGTTTAACTTCTATATGTTTTGTCCTAGAATGACATATTGGATTTTTAGTTAAGTTAATTGAACTAATGTTATCTATGTAGGTTTTAATGTTGTTAAAGATTAAGCTAAAGTCTTGGAGAGTGTGCTTCATCCACGAGGGAGTGAGACACACTCACCCATCGCGTATTCGGCTTGGTGGTAGATAAGGCAACGCAATCGCTTCCTCGCACCAACTTACTAGACTCGGCCGAGGATTTGACAACAACCACTGTGCTCTTTCTATCGAGTTTACTACCGCATAGTCGGAGTCGGGAGATTAGATTAAACTCGGTAGATCTAGGGTACCAAATACCTATGTTTAGCGTGCCCTTTAGATATCTAAGGATACGCTTGACTAGGGTTAGGTGAGACTCCTTGGCACAGGTTTGTAACCTTGCGCACATACTTACCGCGAATAAAATGTCGGGTCGGCTCGCGGTTAAGTATAGGAGACTTCCTATTGCGCTCCTATAGTATTTTAGGTCAACAGGTTTTCCTTCTACATCTTCGTTTATATTAACATTAGTTGCCATAGGTGTATTGATTATTTTAGCATCTTGCATTCCAAATCGATTTATTAAGTCCTTAGTATATTTTTGTTGATGTAAATATATTCCATCTTTAGTTTGTTTAATTTGTAAACCTAAGAAAAAACTTAACTCTCCCACTAAATTCATTTCAAATTCACTTTCCATAAGTGAGATGAATTCGTTTAGCAGGATCGAGTTGGTAGTTCCAAAAATTATATCATCTACATAGATTTGGGCTATAAAGATTTCTTTTCCTACGGTTTTAACGAATAAGGTTGGGTCGACTAAACCTTGGTTGAATCCTTTGGACTTAAGATAGATCGAAAGCCTTTCGTACCAAGCTCTTGGGGCTTGTTTGAGTCCATATAGGGCTTTCTTAAGTCTAAGGACATGGTCGTTTATCTAGATTTTCGAATCGGAGGTTGGTAGCGTAAACTTCTTCCTTAATGTATCCATTCAAAAATGCTGACTTGACATCCATTTGAAACAATTTAAAACCTCGATGTGCGATATGCTAACAACATTCGGATGGACTCTAGTCGCTACTGGGCGTAGGTCTCATCGTAATCTAAACCTTCGACTTGACTAAACCCTTTTTGCGACTAACCTAGCTTTATTTCTAACTACTTCACCTTTATCATCAAGTTTATTTTGAAATACCCACCTTGTTCCAATAATTGATTTTTCTTTAGGTGGTGGTACTAATTCCCAGACTTCATTTCTAGTGAATTGAGCTAGCTCTTCTTGCATAGCAATAATCCAGTCGGGATCAAGAAGTGCTTGTTCAATAGTTTTGGGTTCGATTTTGGAAATTAACGAGATTTGACTAAGGTTTCGATATGAAGCTCTAGTTCGAACCCCTAAATTTGGATCACCTATAACTTGATTGATAGGATGATTTGTTTGAGTCTTAGTGTGACTCGGGTTAGGGTCATCTATCACTTGGTCGATAGGATGACTTGGGTGAGTTCTAGTTTGACTTGGGTTAGAGTCATCTATCACTTGGTCGATAGGATGACTTGGGTTAGGACGAGAGTTCCAAGATCAGTCGGGTTCGCTATAAGTTGATTTGCTAGTTGGTTTTGTTAAGGATTGAGCGGGTTCGTGTCCTTTGTCGAAAACTATATTAATGGTTTCTTCGACTCTAAGAGTGTCGTGATTGTATACCCTATAAGCTCTCTTGGTGGTTGAGTATCCTAGAAAGGTTCGATGAGGTTTTGGATTTGAATTTCCTAGGTAATCCTTAGTGTTTAAGATATGTACCTTGCATCCAAATACCCTAAAGTACTTGATGTTCGGTATTTTATCGTGATAAATCTCGTCACGAGGTCTTTTGGTGCCTCTTTACCATAAGGATCCTATTTTGGCATAGCAAGCCGTACTAACGGCCTCGCCTAAAATCTATCGGGTAGGTTATACTCGTTTAACATTGTCCTAGCGGCTTCTTGTAGGGTTCTATTTTTCCGCTCGACTAACCCATTTTGTTGTGGGGTTCTAGGACATGAAAACTCATGGTGGTATCCGCTTAGGTTACGTAAATCTGTAAACTGTGGTTTTCGAATTCACCACCATGATCGCTTCTAAGTCTTTTTAATCTTAAGGTTCTTTTGATTTTTGATTAACCTACAAAGATTGATTAGTTGGTCTAGGTATCATTTTTATGTTTGATAAACCTAACCCAAGTAAATCTAGAATAGTCGCCAATTATGACTAAGCAAAATTGACTACCATTGAGTGACTTAGCTCCATGTGAATCAAATAGATCCATGTGTAGGAGCTCAAGAACACTTTTGGTTCGTTCTTGATTAGTTAATTGATGTTGTGTCCTAGATTGTTTACCTTGTTGACAAGCATTACATATTTTATTATCCAAGTTGTTTAGTTTAGGCACTATAACCAAGCCACTCGACTCATCTTGTGGACGAGTCTTAAAAGTGCAGTGTCCGAGTCTTGTGCCATAACCAAGATTCCTCTTGTGTCATAAGACACTTGGTTGAGGAGTTGGGTAAATTTATTGTGTAGATGTTGCTACTCCTAGTTCCTTTAAGTATTATTTTAGATGTTGCATTTATTTTGATTACGATTCATTTTCTAGAAATATGACCTTATAATTGTTATCACACAATTGGCTTACACTAAGTAAATTATATTGAAAGTTTTCTACTAATAAGACATTTTGAATTGTAAAGTTAGAGTTGAGCTCAATATCACCCGATCCGATGATTTTGAGCTTGCCGTTATTCAAGGCTACCGATCCTTGTCGCTTTGAATCGTAATCAAAATTTGAGTTGATCCCGGTCATGTGTCGAGCAACCAGCATCGTCTAACATCCATTGATCCTACACATAAGGTAGTTGGATCGGATATTGGAATTACTAAAGGGTTGTTTGTAAGTTTTAAACCTAAATCATCTCACCAATATCTACATGATCAAAACATGTTATTCCTATGTGTTATTGTGAGATGACTTTCAATTTTACTTGATTAATTTTAATGAATTTAAATTAACCAACATTAGGTTAGATTCGATTTAGTCTAAGCTCATCAAGTAATCTTTTCAAGAGATTAGCTTCCGTGTCGTGGCGAGGCACAGAGGCCTTCTTTGATCGAACAACGACCACTTCCTTAGACAAAGCTAATTTCAAGAAATTGATAACTCGACTTACTTGAGACTACGCCTTGGTCTAACTAGTTATTTTTGAAAAGAGGCTCCCGAGGCTCAATCTTTCGTAGGATTTTAGTTGGTTTATTTTTGAAAAGAGGCTCCCGAGGCTCAATCTTTTCGCAGGATTTTAGTTGGTTATGAGTCCTATCTAACCATTCTAAAAATAAAGGAAAAACTAAGCATGCAATTTCTAAGACTTAACAAAATACATTTTGTATTGGCTCCCCTGGACCATTGAATCGAGTGGGTCTATTCACATAGTGAATTTGGTCCTTGGGAACCCAATACATGTTAGATCCTAAAGTTGAAATCAAAGTGGTCTTAGGGACCCATGCTTGGACATTTTTCTTATGTTGGTTTACTATAGACATATATGACTTATTGGTTGTATTTGAGTTAAACCCGAGTCCGCCTTGTTGTACACGGCCCTTTGTGATCCAAGTAAGAGGTCAAGTCCCTTGATCCCAAAGTGAACCTTTCCAACGTGTTCCTAAGGTCTTCGACTTGTGTTTTCAAAAGCGAGTTCTCAACTTCAAGCTTTTCAACTTGAGTTGAGTCCTCCTCTTGAATACGAGTAGTCGAAGAGGTTAGGGAGACCTCATGTTTGAGAAGGTTAACCTCCTCAATTAGGGTCTCGACCTTGGACTCGGACTTAGCTAGTTTCTTATTTAAAAATTTAATTGCACCATACAAAGTATTAAGTAACGACCGACTTACCCTTAATGATTCTTTTGAACCGGATACGGATCCGTGGCTTGTCTTGAATGGAAGCTCATCATCGGATTCGGACTCGGACTCTTCTTCGGTTTCGGAGTCGTGCTCGGTCGGCTTGCCATTAGAGCTTGGATATCGCCTTCTTCCTCCGACAACTCCTCCCAAGTAGCGCTTTAGCGCTTTCTTGGTCTTTGATGCGTTATTCTTTAGCTTTGGGCACTCGGACTTGATGTGACCGAACTCGCTGCACTCATAGCATCTAAAATTAGAAGTATTTGAATTAGGTTTAGGCTTACCTTGAGTTGTTGGTCGCTTTCGCTCTTGATCATCTTCCTAACTAGATTGACTAGTTCGGATTCTATTTCGAGTCTACTTCCGATTCGGACTCGCCTTCTTCCTTGGGGGTGGCTTGCTTGCGGGCTTCTTCTTCTTGGAACTCGCAACTAACACAATACTCTTCTCGGCCCGGACCACGTTAGTTTGCTCATGTAATTCAAGTTCAAAACAATGCCTAACCTAATTTTAGAAAGGTCCTTGGAGACCTTGTAGGCATCGACCATGGATGCCCACAAGGTGGTCCTAGGAAACGAGTTAAGAGAATACCGATAAGGTCGCGATTCTCGACCTTTGTCCGATGGCATGGAGTTGGTTGACGATGTCTTGGATACGAGCATGTAGTTGAGTTGCGGTCTCGCTTTTCCTGCATTTTCAAGTTATACAATTTATTTAAAAGTAAATCTCTTTACATACCTTCGTGTCGCCGGTGCCTTCGTGTAGTTCCACTAGCTTGGTCCATAAGTCCTTTGCACTAATGAAGGGGCCGACGCGTTGAGCTCTTCCTGACAACCCACATTGCAAGATTTGAGTTGCCTTGGCATCGGCTTCTACTTGTTTTTTCATGGAATTTGACCATTGATCGTAACCCAAAGATTCACCATCTTCATTAATAGGAAGTGTGAAACCGGTTTGGATTACGATCCACATCTCGATTTGGGTTTTATGAAAGCATTCCATCCGACCCTTCCAATAACGAAAGTCATTACCGTTGTAAAACGGGGTCAAGGTGCTAAACCCTTCGAGATGGGCCATTTAAAAACAAGAAGAAGAACGATTTAAAAGAATCTTGCAAAACACACACGAAAGAATATTCCAAGACTTTCGCCTTGGGAAGTAAAAAAAGATATATAAAATGTAACTTGCAAAAAGAAATAAACAATCAAATGCGAATGTCGTTGAAGTTCCGGAGGACAACCTTACTCGGGATCTAACCCGAAGGACAACCTTATCCGGATCCTAAAGCCTCTAATGCAATTCTATATGTAGGAGAAGATAAGCAAGTGAAATAATTATACGAAAACAGAAATAAATAAATAAAAAATCTGTAAAAAAAAGAAAAACAAAGCTCTGATACCAATTGTTAGTGCTTATAAGCTCCACATATCTCCACAATGACATGATATTGTCCACTTTGGGCCTAAGCCCTCATGGTTTTATTTTTGGGCTTTACCCAAAAGGCCTCATACCAATGGAGATATCTTTTTTCTTATAAGCACATGATCTTTTCCATGTCTTACCAATGTGGGACTTTGATTGTATTCCTCATACTCCCAACACATTCATGTTGTAATTCATGACAAATTGATTGTAACTTTCTGGCAAGGATTGCAAGATCAAGTTAGTGGCCAGTTCTTGGCCAAGTGGGAATCCCAACCTCTGTAGGTTTTCTATGTACCCAATCATCTTGAGTACATATGGACCTACGGGAGTCCCATCTTGCATCTTGGACTGAAACAGTGCCTTAGAGATCTCGTATCTCTCATGCCTTGCTTGTCCTTGATACAGTTGACAAAAATGTTCAACCATATCAAACGCATTCATGAACTCGTGTTGCTTCTGAAGCTCATAGTTCATGGTTGCGAGCATGAGGCATGACACATCTAATGCATCATCTTGATGCTTCTTGTAAGCATCTTGGTCAGCTCGCGAGGCAGTAGCAGGAGATGCTTCTGGAATGGGCTGCTCCAGGACGTACAGTTTTCTTTCTTGTGTGAGAATAATTCTCAGATTCCTGTACCAGTCCAGGAAATTCTCCATTGAGCTTGTCCTTCTCAAGGACAGAACACAGGGAGAGAGTGTTCGTGTTTGACAACATGACAATCTACAACATAAATAATGCAGAAAGTAAATATCATATTCCATTTATCATTTAATTAGGCCTTTAATTAAATGATGCTCCCACTGAATTATAGGATTTTTGTATAATTGAGTCATGGATGTGGTCAAACCACACTACTAAATTCATACAAACTAGCTATAATTCTCACGGGACAAGATCCACATCATACTATGTCTTGAGTTAGCTTTGGCTAAATCGCCCAAGACTTAGTATGATCGGTAGGTAACAAATTACTAATTACATCTCTATGAAACTCTTGTTTATAGGATTAAGATCCACATTTACAAAAGAACTTGAGTTAGCTTTGGCTAAATCGCCCAAGATTTAGTGTAAATGTGATCTTATCCTATCTTTCCAACTATTGGAATATGCCTATAGTTTTACCCAATCTAATTGAGTTAACTAGTTTCACTCAATCTAATTGAGCTTATTCTCACCCAAGCTTTGATAGGCAGGACCAAGATTGTCCCTCTGTACCCTACCAAGATAATATGCGTTGCTCTGCTTTGACAGATTCAACAACAACAAATGATCGAGGTAGTGATGGGTATCAAAACTTGGTAGGCATTTCGAGTTGACTTGATTAAGATCTAATATAATCATAAATGTGTATCATATACACATTAAGGCATTAATTACCCTATAATAGCATGCATCACATACATACAAGCAAAAACAAATATATATATATATATATATATATATATATATATATATATCTATACTATTTAATTAACTTATGATGAGGTCATGGCCCTACTACAATCTTCTCAAGCCATTGAGAAGATCGGATGGTTAACCTAGGGTTAGCAACTTCTCCAAGCGCCTCCTTTAACCGCCATGTGTCGTCGGCACCCTCCTCGTAACTCCGTCTACAAGTGGATCTTCCACCGCTTAATTTTGTACATTACAAACATAAAACTTGAGTTACATTCGAGTCTAAAATATATTTACAATAGGAATATAAAAAAGAGAGGCATGACGCGCAGGTCGTATATCATATACAATATGCACGACACAAAAATAGCGCGCAAGCCGTATTATGAATTACAACATAATTTTCTCCAATCACATTGGGGTTTCTGGGCCATGACCATCACAATATTATACATAATTCTAAATTATGTATTTTACATAAATTTCTATAATTTTCCTTTTTTTCAATTTTATGAGTAACATCTCTGCAACGATCCCGCTAAGTGATTTTCGGGCACGATCGCAGGACAATTCCCCTTGCGGGGTTAGGGGCAGTGCCCCTTCTCGCAAAAATGAATCTCGCGAGTGTCCCATCTTGATCTTACAACTCCTTAAGTTGCTGTCCCAAAATACTAAAGCGAGACTTCACCGTTTCGGAGAGTATTTCTCGGTGGTAGAAGCCTACAAGTGTCTAAACACTTGTTGCTTCGACTCTAGGAGAAAAATACTCACAAACATCTATAAAATTAGGAAAATTACAGAAACTTACAGATCTATAATTTTTCATATCTAATACAAAAAAATTACAAAACCAAGCATGTACATGCTTCGCATGTGGCTCTGATACCACTGTTGGACTATCCGAGCTGCAAAAATCGCTTTTTACATTGTGGAAACTTTGGAAGTCGGCCACGGATACGTGCGAAGATAAATAAAAATATATAATACATGTACATATTTAGAAACACTAGATCTACCTTAGATCTACATGGTAAGAGTATTACCCTTGTAGCGATGCCCTTCGCTTATCCCGCTCGTCCAAATGGTTTGCCGAATCTCGTAGAGTGTCAAGTGTACACTCCTCTGTTGGTGCAGGGACACCAGCTAATCGAATTTGTGTTTTGATTATGGAAAAGACACAAAGTTAAGTTTACATCATTATCTCATGAGCTAAATCGAGTGTGCAGAAAAAGTGCTAAAGCTGGAGCTGAAGGCCAGTGACACCCGGAGGAAGCCGTGGCGGTCGGGCAACACTTGAGTGACTTCGGAGGGAGCTGAAGGAATCGAGTGGAAGGCCGAAAGCGAGAGCTACAAGGTAAGTATTAAGGTAAGCTTGTGTGAGTGAGAGATGGTAAGGTCGTGTCCTCTGTACAGGGACGACCATAGGCGACGATTCGACTAAGACTTCCTGTGGAAGGTCTAGGTTGAGATCCGACAGTTAGAAACCATCGCATTTACCATTTTTCATGCTAACCTCTTACTACAGGGAAGTGGCTAGGCTGGCAGTCGATTGCTAGACATTGGGCAGTCGACTGATTCTCATCAGTCGACTGATGCAAGACATCAGTTGACTCATGGCGACAAATCAGCCTTTGCGCTAGGTCAAAACGGATAAGGTTTGACGCGGCCACTTCGCGATAAAATTTAGTACAACTTCATGATCTGTTCCAAAAGATGAGGAGACATATTCAGAGGACAAACTCTATAAAAGGAGGGGAGGATTCCAACTCCAAAGATCATCAAGATTATTCTTAAGTGCTCCTACAACGCCAAAGCTCCAACACTGTCATAACACCGACGCGATGACAAGTTCTAATCCTCTTCGTCGGAAGTAGCAACAAGTAACATATTTTGTTATTGTATTCTTTGTTTTTATTCATAACGAGGTGAGGTAGGCTTGTTGCCTCATCCTCGTACTTTCGGTTTTGTGATCATTGTCTCCTACCTCTAACGAGGAGGAGACATTATAGTGCTTTGCCCTCCGTACGTGGTCTAGGACCGTTAGGGTCTTGGAGTAGCAACCGTTGGGTTGTGAACCAAGTAAAAATAAATGTGTCTTTTTATTTTTCCACTGTGCTTACTCGTGTAATGAACAAACAAACGAAAAGATTTACGCTTGTTATTCACCCCCCTCTAGCGACGCTTCTCGATCCAACATCCTCTACACGTATCCACACGGACAAAAGGTGGAGAAGACCACTTAAAGTGTGCTAGCACTCAAGGAGGTCTCAACAAGGAGGATGAGGGATAGAGCAAGAGAGGAGAAAAAGAAGAAGAATTGAATTACCACTAATTTATTCATTCATTAGTTGGCCGGCCACTTTAAAGAGGGTTAAATACATCCATGTAATACCAAGAGCCATGGCTTTTGGTCTCCCTCATGAGGTGGCACACAATGATGTGTCCATGATGATGTGGAACATCATCATTGGCCGGCCCCATGCCAAGTCACCATGACGTAGCATTTGGTCAAGTCAAACTTGACCCTTCATCGTCCCTCTCAAGTCAAGTCAAACTTGACCTCTTATCTCCCATGGTTGATCAAATCCAACCATTTGATTCAAGTCAATTTAATTTAATGAATCTCTATTCATTAGATTAAATTGACTCAATGAATGAAATCTAAATTAGACTCATTCAACACTTGAATCAAATTGAGTCCAACTCAATTAGTCTAATTTTGATTACTCTTAATCCAATTTGGTTCATCACATGAACCTAATCCTCTTGGTCCATCATATGAACCTAATCTCCATCTAATTGTCCTTTGTGTGTGACCCTATAGGTTCTTGTAACATTTGTAATGCTCCTAAACTGATTTAGAAACATAAGCAATGAGCAATATCTAGCAACACATCATTGCTATCCAAGTTACAAGAATGTTGAGATCCAACATCACTATGAGATGATATGTATGGCATGATAGATTCTATATTACTAGCTCGTGACTTCAACACCGGAGAGAAGGCCACTAAAGTATCAGAATTTAGCAATACGTAATCGGCATAGACTGTGTCATCCTCTGTACAATCTATATCTTGAACTCCAAGTAGACTCACTCTAATCAAATGAGCTCAATATCTCATATTGACTCATTTGGACATGGCTATGCACTTAGTGGTCTCACTCTATCAAGAATCATGATATCACTACCGTCATATAGGAGGGATAGATCTCATCTACATCACTCACATCCCTCCGCATAATTTGTTATATACCCAGTAATCGCCTTTATAGTCCACCCATTTACGGGTGACGTTTGACGAAGCCAAAGTGTGCAACTCCTTATGTAATGAACCATGGTGACTTCAGGTCCAAGGACTAATAGTCATACTAATAGTCACATGAGAAAGTATATGACACTCATATAATGATCCATGATACTTTCTCATGGCGGGTCATTCAGTATACATTCTCCAATATATACCCATGTGTCAACTTGATATCTCATATCCATGACTTATGAGATCAAGTCATCGAGTTGACCTACATGCTAGTCTCTTCGCATTAACATTGTCCCTGAATGTTAATACTTGACTAGGAATGATTAAGAGTAGTATTCTCTATATCATCTCATTATCGATTCAACTAATCGATTGATATAGATAAGAATCTTCTACTCAAGGACGTTATTATACTTAGTTATTTGACACCAATACAAGTAAGTATAATAACCATAAAGAAATCCCTTTATAAATATATATAGGAATATGATACAACAAGTCCATACAACAATCATCATATGATTGGCTCTAGGGCTTTCACTAACAATTTCAAAATCATGTATTGCAAATTGTGTTTTTCAAGTTCATGCATTTCAAGTTGAACCATTGTGTTATGTACAAGTGTTTCTATATGTTTAATGCAGAAAGCTCATGCATTTCAAGTTGAATCATTGTGTTATATACAAGTGTTTCTAAATGTTTAATGCATAATTTTCTTAATGGCAATTATGAGCATGTGTTTTTATGCAAGTATTCTAATAGCATGTTTTCTTAATGCGATGTTTTGTGAGAATAGTAGGTACTTACTAAGCTTCATTGCTTATAGTTTGCATTTCTTATACTGCAGATAAGGGTAAAGCTAGGTTTGAGTAAGAGGGGGCAGCGGATGAAGTGCTTGGTGTGTGTGGCGGCAGAACAGTGGATTACGATCTTGAACTTGCTAGTATTATGTTATGTTAAGACCTTTGAACTTGCTAGTGTGCTAGTGTCAATGTTATGTGCTTGATTATATTGTGTCTAAGAATGTCGAATTGCTAGTATTATGGTATATTAAGACCTTTGAACTTGCTAATGTGCTAGTGTTCATGTTAGGTGCTAGTGTTGATGTTATGTATTATTGTTCACATTTATTTTTATGTCAAGATGCATATCAATACTATCGCCATGCATGGGGTTGAGTTACTTAAGAATGTTTTATGTTAGAACTCTAGCGAATGTGTATGCTTAGATATGTTAAGAACTTGTGTAATATCCCTGTGTCAACATGCCAATGTAGTTGATTTATTTCTTTAGCTTCCACTGTTTCAGGTTAAGAGTTTGAATTATGATACTTGTTTAGAAACCATGTTTAGATCTTGTTACAAGTTGTTGATACTCTTCTATTTTAAATCCGGTATTAGTTAATTTATGAATAGTGAAAGTGAGTTTAAGGGATAATTGAGTCATGTTTGGCTTCTGGATGTAAAGAAAAAGATAAAGTATGATGGTAACACCTCCTCTATTAGAGTAAAGAGAGGGGGTGTTATAGTATGGTATCAGAGCCGATTCCACCCTTCCACCACACGCACATCGAGCATCAAATCTTGCCACTTCCAAGTAAGAAAGTACATATATGTTTTACTTTCTTCTATGCTTAGTAAAGATTTTTTTTTGTTAAACATGCTTACATATGTAGGTGATGATGATAGAAAGTAAGTAATAGTAGTAGTCTTATATTGGTCTTACTTTATGAAGAAAAATGGCTAGAAGACGAACCAATGGAAATCAAAGGGAAAATGAAGCAGTACCACCACCTAACTTAATGCAGGTAGTCACTCAGTTTCAGCATCAAGTTGCAGAGCTGCAATAGGTTATCAATACCTTAATGATGAACCAACAAGATAATCCTGTTACTCCACCATTTGCTCAAAATGTCATACCGGTTGCATCCCTTGCCCCACCAGTTCTCCCAATAGGCCCAGTAGTGGGGGTGAGGCAAGAGGCGTACTTAATTCAATGGCAAAGGCTAAAGTTAGAGAGTTTTGCTAGTACAAGTGAACCATGGGATGCTCAGGTCTAGTTCAAGACAATAGAAAGTATTGTAGAATTGCTGGATTGGCCTGAAAATGAGAAAGTCAAATGTGCATCCTTCTGCTTGACTAGAGATGCCAGAATGTGGTGGGAACGGGTAAAGACAAAAAGAGTGATTAATCAAATGACATGGGATAACTTTGAAACAGAGTTCTTTGAGGAGTTTTTTCCATATGCGAGTCACGAATAAGCACTACGATGAGTTCATGGAATTCCGACAAGGGGACTTGTCAGGTAATTAAGCCGTGAATAAATTCAATAGACTAGCTCACTTATGTCCAGAGCTAGTCAGCATTGGACGAGAAAGGGTTAGACTTATGCTCAAAATGCTGAGACCTGAGATAGATCTGAATGTGACCAGTGGAATTAATAGACCACAGACTGCAAAAGAGTTAATCAGTAGTGCTTTAATCATGGAGCATTACCTGAACAACATCAAGTAACAAAAATAGGCCTCGACTAAAAATAGAAGTCAAGGAAGTTCTGGAGGTCAGAAATCTCAGAGCAATAATTCTAACTGGAAGGGAAATAACAACAGCAAGAGGAAGCAATGGAATAACTCAAGGGGAGGTTCAGCAAGCAAGCAACCTAAGTATCCTACTTGTTTTACATGTGGGAAGATGCATCCAAGAGTTTGCCGCCAAGGCACGAGTGGGTGTTATACTTGTGTCTTAAAGGGACACTTGGCTGATATTGCCCTACCAAGACAAATCCACCTCCACCACATTCAAATCAGTATGGGGGTAAATCTGCTCAGTTACACCAAATGCAAGTAGCATTGGAGGGTCCTCACATTAGTCAAGGAAGATTGGAGGCCCCACCAGTTACACCGAATGCTCGGATCTTTTCTCTCACCAAAGAAGAGGTAGCAAATGCTTTTATTGTTGTCACAGGTCAGATACTTATCTTTAATCAGTATGCTACTGTGCTATTTGATACTGGGGCAACCCATTTGTTTATTTCCATGATATTTGCTAAGAAGATAGATATACCTCCGGATGCCCTGGATCTTAAGTTTGTAACGACATTGCCTTTGGGAGAGGTAATGGCATCTAAAGATTGCTAATTAAGCGCTCATTTCTAAAGAGAATTTATGATAAGTAATACGTAACTGGGCTAGACATGCATGATTATGATGTCATTTTGGGAATGGACTTTCTGAGCAAGTATGTTGCTTCCATTGAGTGTCGTAAGCAAAGAGTTGTATTCCAACCTAAGGTAGAGCCTAAGTTTGAATTTATAGGAGAACCAAAGAAAAGAACTAAGAAGTTCTTATCTGCCATAAAAGCTCAAAAGATGTTAGTCAGTGGATGCGCTGGGTATCTAGCACATGTGGTGGATACAAAGCAAGAAAGAGGCCAAAAGCTCGTAGAAGTCTGAGTTGTATGTGACTACCCAGAAGTATTCCCTGATGAGTTGCTAGGGTTGGCTCCTAAAAGAGAAATCAAGTTTGAGATTAGACTTATTCCTGGTACCAAACCAATCTCAAAAGCACCCTATTGTATGGCTCCGGCAGAATTGAAAGGGCTTCAGGAATAATTACAAGAGTTACTCGACAAGGGATTCATTCGCCCTAGTCACCACCGTGGGGAGCTCCAGTATTGTTCATGAAGAAGAAAGATGGGTCTATGAGAATGTGCATAGATTACCGAGCACTGAATAAGGTGACAATCAAAAACAGATATCCTTTGCCAAGGGTTGATGATTTGTTTGATCAATTGAAGGGAGCCACTATTTTCTCCAAGATTGACTTGCGGTCCAGTTATCATCAGGCAAAAGTTAAAGAGGATGATGTACCAAAAATGACTTTCTGAATGAGGTATGGACACTATGAGTTCATGGTCATGCCTTTCGGAGTGACAAATGCTCTAGCAACATTTATGGACTTAATGAATCGAGTATTTAAGGCATTCCATGACAAGTTTGTGATCGTCTTCATTGACGATATCCTTATTTACTCAAGAACTCAGGAAGACCATGTTGAACATTTGAAGATAGTGTTACAGACCCTTCAGTAGAGACAATTGTATGCAAAGTTCTCCGAGTGTGATTTTTGGCTCGATCGAGTATCCTTCCTGGGTCACATTATTTCAAAGAAAGGGGTTATGGTAGATCCGACAATGATAAAAGCTATTAGTAACTGGAGTTGACCAAAGAATGCAGTGAAATTAGAAGTTTTCTTGGTTTAGCAGGATACTATAGAAAATTTGTAGAAGACTTCTCGAGGATAGCTTCACCACTGACGGTTCTTACTAGAATGAACAGAAAGTTTGAATGGACCGAGGATTGTGAGAAAAGTGTCCTTGAATTAAAGAGGAGATTAACAAGTGCTCCAATTCTTACTCTTCCAAAAAGTAATGAAAGCTTTGATATGTATAGTGATGCATCCAAAATGGGACTTGGAGCTATGCTTATGCAGAATGGTAAAGTCATTGCCTATGCATCTAGACAACTCAAGGATTACGGAAAAAATTATCCCACTTATGATCTTGAGTTGGCAGTGTTGGGTTTCCGGCACAGCGGCGTGTGTGTGTTCGATCACGTTTCGCAAACATGAACACAGTGAAAGCAATAAAAATAATAAATCTACATTTATTACAACACACACAACACACGCATGCATATTACAACAAGTGTAGACATAACCGTAAATTTAAATTTGCAATAAAAGGAAATTTATCTACGTTATACCTTTCGTATGACGTGTAGCGGGAACGACATCAACCGGAACGATCCTCGCTAGAATCGTCTCTATCTGTATCCACGCCGAGTTCCTCGGGATGACTTCGCTAAGCCACGAGCTTCGTCTTCATACGGGTTACTAGCCTCGTGTTGAAGACGACGTGATCGAGAGATGATCACGATCTGAATCCAAATTCGGATCCTAATACGAGTTCTCAAAACTCGCTTCTCCGGAGAGGTATTCGTCAACCAATTGACGAATCCTTCGTCCTCCACCTCAGAGGATTACCGGAGATCGAATCCCCGGTAAGTTAGCCGCTGTCGGAGCTCTAACCGTTGTCCAAACGACGCTCCGACGAGAGGAGAACAAGCTGTCCAGAAAACTGGACAGCTTTGGTGGAGGAGATAGGCGCCGGCCAAAACAAGGAAGCCAAGTGCTCACCTTTTCACCGAAGCCTAGGAATATCACCGGAGGGTCGCCGGAGGATCACCGGCTAAAGCTTGGACGCTGGC
The DNA here is from genome assembly GCA_025175895.1 of Wurfbainia villosa. Taxonomy (NCBI): domain Eukaryota; kingdom Viridiplantae; phylum Streptophyta; class Magnoliopsida; order Zingiberales; family Zingiberaceae; genus Wurfbainia; species Wurfbainia villosa. The sequence continues at coordinate 44,511,076 of CM046006.1, forward strand.
AAGGACTTGGACGGCGGCACAAGAGCTGGGCGGCAATGGAGGTTGGCGTCGTGAACTCCAAGGAGGAGGTGGGCGGCAATCTTAGGGCTAGGGTTTTGGATTAGGGCTTAATTATCCCTTAAGCCCTCTTTTATAGAGAACTAATTCTCTTAATGGTTATTGGATCATAACCATTAGGCCCGTTAACCCGCTCCATTAAGATAAGTTAAAATAAACCAAACCATGATGGTTTATTTTAAGTTAAAAAGAACCGAACCAACTTTTGGTTCATTCGTTTAAAATAAACCAAACCCTTTGGTTTATTCTCCTCCATTGGATTAGAACCAAACCATTTTGGTTCATCCATTATGTCTTCATAAGACACGGCCCATCCACGCCTTCCATTGCTGATCAAACGATTTCATGCTCGCTTTATGTTTGGTCCAACCAAACCTTGTTTCTCTCGGTCTGAGAATCCCATTCTCAAGCTCGTTTTAAATCCTTTGGATTACGCTCGTTGTGCGTGTGACCAAATAGGTTCTCGATTTATGTTGGCCGTCTATAATTAACCATTAATTATAGAACGATCATGAATGGCACCTAGTAGTACATCATGATCCCCAATTAACCGAAAAGATCAACGGTTGATCCAGAACTATTTCTGAAACCCTTCAGCAGCTCGAATGAATCGTGCCCCATTCCCTTCACTCATCTTATACCCACTTGGTTCAGGACATGGTCTATAGTGTCAGTCCCCACTAGGCTGACTACGTCACACCTAGCCCAAGTATCAATTCCTCGTCCTACGGATTCTAGTTACTCCACATGTATCGAAGAGTACCTTACTCTAAACATGTAATGCTTTGGCCAAAGACTTTAGTAACAATCCGATGAGAGGCCATGGGTATACATCTCCTCGCAAGGAGTGGTGAATCCTTTATAGGCTATTCAAACACCTTCGATCACTTCGACTTATACCCAATCATCCCGGGTCCACATCTCCTTAGAGATGTTTGCTTAAGATGTCAAAGCATAAGTCTCCATGATCAAGATGACTTGAATACCGTAAGTCAAAGGAACATCGTACTTATGCCACAGTAAGAACTTCATTGACATATCTATATATGCAGAGAATCATATGAAGTCTTACGGCTGGTCACTCCAATGAACTAGTTACCATAACTAGCATCCACGATTAACTCCGGACATCACAATGTCTCCAGCCAGTGAGAATCAGCTGCTTGGATACACCAAGGAGTATACCTCGTGCTAATCTCGACAGAATTGATGGTGTCCAAATCCATCAATTCATCGACTAGGGATAATTCCGATACATCACAATTACACATGTAGAGATATTCACTAGTTGTGATCCAATCACAAATTCTCTCATGCTGTGAATCGTATCGTGGACATTCAGTAAATGAGTTTAAGATCCAATCAAATACATAAAACATGTATACTCAAATAGTGAATCTTCATTTATCATATAAATGGTTAATACATAAGGCGATTGCCTTAAGACATCTCTCATATATTACTAACAGACTCCCACTTGGCCTAATACCAATCGCTACGGTATCCAATACCATAAGCTCGAACATGACCCTCAAACTTATTTTGAGGTAATGCCTTAGTCAAGGGATCCGCTAAGTTCCTTTCAGTGGGAATTTTCTCGATTTGTATTTCGTTCCTACTGATGATCTCTCTGATAAGATGATAGCGGCGAAGCACATGTTTGGATCATTGATGAGACCACATCAAGTTCAGAGATGAACTTCTTGATCCAAACCGCTTCCTTTGCTGCTTCCAAAGCTGCAATGTATTCTTCCTTAGTGGCAGAATCCGCTATAGCGTCAAGCTTGGAACCTTTCCAACTTATTGCGCCTCCATTCCAGGTGAATACATACCCAGACAAAGACATGGAATCATTCTTATCTGTCTGGAGCTGGCATCCGTATACCCACGTATCACCATGTACCCTTCTCCATATATTAGGAACGCATCCTTAGTTCTTCTTAAGTACTTAAGGATCGTCTTAACAGTCACCCAATGATCCATTCTCGATCGGATCGTATCCGCCGTGACACTCAGAGCATACGATACATCGGGCCTCGTACATAACATAGCATACATGATAGATCCTATTGTGGATGCATAGGGAATCTTACTCATGCAAATCCTCTCGTCTTTTGTGCGCGGACACATAGACTTCGAAAGGTGTACCCCATGCCTGATGGGTAGGTAACCTTTCTTGGATTCCGACATGCTAAACCTCTTTAGCACTCAGTCTATATATGTAGACTGCGAAAGACCAAGCAACCGTTTCGATCTATCTCTATAGATCTTAATCCCGAGGATGTAGGTTGCTTCTCCCAGGTCTTTCATGGAGAATGTCTTGGATAACCAAACCTTCACTGACTGTAAGATTGAGACATCGTTTCCTATAAGTAATATGTCATCGACATACAATACTAGGAACACGACTTCACTCCCACTAACCTTCTTGTACACAAAAGGTTTGTCTAGATTTTGTGAGAAATCAAACTTTTTGATTGTCTCATCAAAATGGACATTCCAGCTCCTGGATGCTTGCATCAATCCATAAATGGACCGTCGCAATTTGCATACCTTGGTTTTATCAACCGATGTGAAACCCTCAGGCTGTATCATATACACGTCCTCAAGCAGGTTTCCATTAAGGAAAGCTGTTTTTACATCCATCTGCCATATCTCATAATCATAATGAGCCGCTATGGCCAGGAGCATCCGAATGGATTTAAGCATAGCTACAGGCGAATAGGTTTCGTCATAATCAACACCTTGCTTTTGACGATATCCTTTCACCACCAATCTAGCCTTATAGGTAATCACATTACCATCCATGTCGGTTTTCTTCTTGAAAACCCACTTGCACCCTATAGGCTTTATGCCTTCAGGTGGGTCAACCAAGTTCCAAACTTGGTTTTCATACATGGAATCCATTTCCGACTTCATGGCACCAAGCCACTTATCCCTTTCTGAACTTGTCAGCACTTCTTCATAACTGGTAGGCTCCTCATCATCAATGAGTAACACGTCATTCGATTCACTTACGAGAAATCCATATCTCTCGGGAATATTGCGTGTTCTACCAGATCTACGAAGATGTGGTGTTACAATAGGTCCAGTCGATTGCTCATCACTATGAGTTGTCGGCTGTTGTGCTTCACCAGGTATCTCATCAGTGTCTATTTGAGTCTCTCGAGCCTCCTCAAGCTCGACGACACTCCCACTGTTTTCTTGCAAGAGAAACTCTTTCTCTAGAAACACAGCATGCCTTGAAACAAACACCTTTTGTTCCACAAGATGATAGAATTGGTAACCCCTTGTTTCCTTAGGGTATCCAATAAATAGACATTTATCAGACTTAGCATCCAATTTGTCTTATGCAGTCCGCTTCACATAAGCAGGACAACCCCATATCTTCAAGTAAGATATATGAGGTTTCTTACCATTCCATATCTCATATGGAGTAGTAGAGACTACCTAGGTTGGCATTCTGTTTAACAAGTAAACAGCTGTCTAAAGTGCATAACCCCAAAAGGACTTGGGAAGAGTCACATGATTCATCATTGACCTGACCATGTCCAGCAAGGTCCGGTTACGCCTCTCAGATACACCATTATGCTGTGGTGTATAGGGCGGAGTCCATTGAGACAATATACCATTATCTCTTAGGTAATCAAGAAACTCCTGACTCAAGTATTCACCACCTCGATCTGATCGAAGTATTTTAATACTCTTGTCATGTTGTTTCTCTACTTCATTTCTGAACTCTTTGAACCTTTCAAAGGCTTCAGACTTGTGTTTCATCAAGAACACATACCCAAACCGTGAGTGATCATCGGTGAAGGTAATGAAGTAGCTATAGCCTCCTAATGCTTGAGTTGACATAGGTCCACATACATCAGTATGTATTAGTCCTAGTAACTCTCCCACTGCTCACCTTTCCAAAGAAAGGTAACTTAGTCATCTTGCCTTTTAAGCATGATTCGCATGTATCGTATGAATCCAATTCAAACGATTCCAGAATTCCACATCGGTGTAATTCGGACATGCGTTTCTTGCTTCCATGGCCAAGATGACAATGCCACATGTAGGAGTCTAATTGATTATCCTTTCGAGCACGCTTGTTGCTCGCTTCGATATTGAAAACATCAGTGGATACGTCAAACGTATAAACACCATTGCTTAAAGTTCCAGTCCCATAAAGAACTCCATTCAAAGTTATGTAACAACAATTGTTACTAAAAGTCAAATGGTACCCATTTCTATTTAACCAAGAAATAGAAATGATGTTCTTTATCAACGAAGGAACATAAAAGCAACTGTCCAGTTCTAAGACAAGTCCTGCAGGGAGTTTCAACAAATACATTCCGATGGCGAGTGCAGCAACCTTTGCTCCATTCCCAACACGTAAATTTGACTCTCCCTTGACGAGTCTTCTTCTATTCCTTAGCCCATGTATGTCATTACATATATGTGAGCGACACCCAGTATCCGATACCCAAGTGTCTGAGGAAATAGAATGACAATCAATAACGAAGATATATGAAAAAGATGAAGCATCTTATGCCTTATTCTTCTTCATAGACTCAAGTTAAATCTTGCAATTTCTTCGCCAATGGCCCTACTTGCCATAATGATGGCAAGTGCCCTTTTGAGCTAGTTCTGCCTTTTTAGCCTTTTTATTCTTCCCCTTCTGTTGTTCCTTTGACTCCCTCTTAGAACCTTTTTTCGAGGAATCAACTAACAACACCGTCCCCTACTCATGCTTCTCAGAAGGCTCCACAGTCTTCAACATGTTGAGCAGTACCACAGATGAACCTCCTTGCATCTCAGAGGTGAAGAGGAGCTTGGAGACTTCGAACCTTTCGAATCTCACTTGCTTATCAAACAACTCATAAAGATGAAGGACTACGATATGAGCATCCATATGCTCATTCTGCTTTGGTAGCTTGGGTTCCATCGCGGCTAGCATGATGCAACTTGTCAGTTCAGAATCAGTTACATGTTTCTGATAGACCAACAATTGGTCCGGAGTTGCATCGTCACTAGGATGGGCGGGAAGAGGCGCTTCGAGGACATACGCAAGCTTTTCACCTTGAGAACAATTCTCAAGTTTCTAAGCCAGTCCAAGAAGTTCGGCCCAGTCAATTTATTCGAATCCAAAATGGAACGCAAATTAAAAGACAACATGATCAATTTTAGAAATACAAAACGAGTATATATGAGAAAGATGATTTTTAAAATGCATCAATATACATTTATAAATCTCATTCATTTTTCGAATTTCAAAAACCCCAAAATCACTTCGGGAGATCGAGGTCCATCTCCGAATCGGTCGATATCCATCATAGATATGAACAACCTTGGAGAGAGTCCAACAAGCCATTCATAGCTACGACGGTAGGTATCAACTATACCGATTGCATATCACGTATATGCAACTATCACAATGTGCTATCAACTAATTGAATGTTCACACATACATCGGGTTGTTAACACATTAACAAGTATGCATCATATGCATAGCACCCAACTTCACCTCCCTTTACATCGACCTTGAGAGAGTCCAACAAGTCGATGCTGTGTTAAAGCCAACCCATTAATCGAAATAGTTTTAATATGGTTAGAGCGCATTCAACCAATTAGCCCAGCTTGGAGAGAGTCCAACAACCAAAGCTAACGATTGACCTCGACTCTACCATATTAGTATTAAACATTCCATGGTTTGAACATGTTCGGGTTCGAGCCGGGCTTGGAGAGAGTCCAACAACCCAAACAAGAAACGGAACTCTGGTTCTAACCATATTAATGGAAGGTGTAGGCTTTAATATTGTTTAAGGGTTTTTATGTCTCATCCTCTTTGCATGCAAATAACTATTATCTACATGACATGACATACATGGCATACATCTACATGTCACGACACGCATGGCATAATGTTATGCATCTAATGCAATTACACGGCATACAATTATGTCATGAATATAATTTCCTTATATGTCATAACTATTTATGGAAATAAAATATGTTTAAGATTTGATTCTTCAAATCAAATCATAATTAAATTAGGAAACAAATTTCCAAATCTAATCACATATTTTATTCATGGAATTATTTGATTAAGGAAAATCTATTTAGGAAACCAATTTCCTAAATCATTAAAACTACTTATGGAAATAAAATATTTTAAGATTTGATTTCAAATCAAATCATGATTAAATTAGGAAACAAATTTCCAGAATCTAATCAAATATTTTATTTATGGAAAATATCAATTTCCATAAATACTTCCAACTTTCCAAAAGTGGAAGATTTCCATAAATACTTCTAGACTTTCCAAAATTGAAAAATTTCCATAAATACTTCTAAATTTCCAAAATTAGAAAATTTCAAGAAATACATTATGACTATCGCAAAACCCATTTTACGATTATGTCGAAACACAACCTGGGCTCGATACCATCATGGTTTCAGATCACGGCAGGTGTGTGTTCGATCATGTTTCAGAAAAACATGAATAAATGAAGCAATAAAATAATAAATCTACATTTATTACAACACACACAACACACGATGCATATTACAACAAGTGTAGACATAACCGTAAATTTAAATTTGCAATAAAAGGAAATTTATCTACGTTATACCTTTTGACGTGTAGCGGGAACGACATCAACCGAATGATCCTCGCTAGAATCGTCTCTATCCGTATCCACGCCGAGTTCCTCGGGATGACTTCGCTAAGCCACGAGCTTCGTCTTCGTACGGGTTACTAGCCTCGTGTTGAAGACGACGTGATCAAGAGATGATCACGATCCGAATCCGAATTCGGATCCTAATACGAGTTCTCAAAACTCGCTTCTCCGGAGAGGTATTCGTTAACCAATTGACGAATCCTTCGTCCTCCACCTCAGAGGATTACCGGAGATCGAATCCCCGGTAAGTTAGCCACTGTCGGAGCTCTAACCGTCGTCCAAATGACGCTCCAACGAGAGGAGAACAAGCTGTCCAGAAAACTGGACAGCTTTGGTGGAGGAGATAGGCGCCGGCCAAAACAAGGAAGCCAAGTGCTCACCTTTTCACCGAAGCCTAGGAAGATCACCGAAGGGTCGCCGGAGGATCACCGGCTGAAGCTTGCATGCCGGCAAGGACTTGGACGGTGGCACAAGAGCTGGGCGACAATGGAGGTTGGCGCCGTGAACTCCAAGGAGGAGGTGGGCGGCAATCTTAGGGCTAGGGTTTTGGATTAGGGCTTAATTATCCCTTAAGTCCTCTTTTATAGAGAACTAATTCTCTTAATGGTTATTGGATCATAACCATTAGGCCCGTTAACCCGCTCCATTAAGATAAGTTAAAATAAACCAAACCATGATGGTTTATTTTAAGTTAAAACGAACCGAACCAACTTTTGGTTCATTCGTTTAAAATAAACCAAACCCTTTGGTTTATTCTCCTCCATTGGATCAGAACCAAACCATTTTGGTTCATCCATTACGTCTTCATAAGACTTGGCCCATCCACACTTCCATTGAGACTGAAACGATTTCATGCTCGCTTTATGTTTGGTCCAACCAAACCTTGTTTCTCTCAGTCTGAGAATCCCATTCTCAAGCTCATTTTAAATCCTTTGGATTACGCTCATTGTGCGTGTGACCAAATAGGTTCTCGATTTATGTTGGCCGTCTATAATTAACCATTAATTATAGAACGATCATGAGTGGCACCTAGTAGTACATCATGATCCCCAATTAACCGAAAAGATCAACGGTTGATCCAGAACTATTTCTGAAACCCTTCAGCAGGTCGAATGAATCGTGCCCCATTCCCTTCACTCATCTTATACCCACTTGGTTCAGGACATGGTCTATAGTGTCAGTCCCCACTAGGCTGACTACGTCACACCTAGCCCAAGTATCAATTCCTCGTCCTACGGATTCTAGTTACTCCACATGTATCGAAGAGTACCTTACTCTAAACATGTAATGCTTTGGCCAAAGACTTTAGTAACAATCCGACGAGAGGCCATGGGTATACATCTCCTCGCAAGGAGTGGTGAATCCTTTATAGGCTATTCAAACACCTTCGATCACTTCGACTTATACCCAATCATTCCGGGTCCACATCTCCTTAGAGATGTTTGCTTAAGATGTCAAAGCATAAGTCTCCATGATCAAGATGACTTGAATACCACAAGTCAAAGGAACATCGCACTTAAGCCACAGTAAGAACTTTATTGACATATCTATATATGCAGAGAACCATATGAAGTCTTACGGCTGGTCACTCCAATGAACTAATTACCATAACTAGCATCCACGATTAACTCCGGACATCACAATGTCTCCAGCCAGTGAGAATCAGCTGCTTGGATACACCAAGGAGTATACCTCGTGCTAGTCTTGACAGAATTGATGATGTCCAAATCCATCAATTCATCGACTAGGGATAATTCTGATACATCATAATTACACATGTAGAGATACTCACTAGTTGTGATCCAATCACAAATTCTCTCATGCTGTGAATCGTATCGTGGACATTCAGTAAATGAGTTTAAGATCCAATCAAATACATAAAACATGTATACTCAAATAGTGAATCTTCATTTATCATATAAATGGTTCATACATAAGGCGATTGCCTTAGGATATCTCTCATATATTACTAACAGACTCCCACTTGGCCTAATGCCAATCGCTACGGTATCCAATACCATAAGCTCGAACATGACCCTCAAACTTATTTTGAGGTAATGCCTTAGTCAAGGGATCCGCTAAGTTCCTTTCAGTGGGAATTTTCTCGATTTGTATTTCGTTCTCTCGATGATCTCTCTGATAAGATGATAGCGGCGAAGCACATGTTTGGATCATTGATGAGACCACATCAAGTTCAGAGATGAACTTCTTGATCCAAACCGCTTCCTTTGCTGCTTCCAAAGCTGCAATGTATTCTTCCTTAGTGGCAGAATCCGCTATAGCGTCAATCTTGGAACTTTTCCAACTTATTGCGCCTCCATTCCAGGTGAATACATACCCAGACAAAGACATGGAATCATCCTTGTCTGTCTGGAGCTGGCATCCGTATACCCACGTATCACCATGTACCCTTCTCCATATATTAGGAACGCATCCTTAGTTCTTCTTAAGTACTTAAGGATCGTCTTAACAGTCACCCAATGATCCATTCCTGGATCAGACTGGTATCTGCTCGTGACACTCAGAGCATATGATACATCGAGCCTCGTACATAACATAGCATACATGATAGATCCTATTGTGGATGCATAGGGAATCTTACTCATGCAAATCCTCTCGTCTTTTGTGCGCGGACACATAGACTTCGAAAGGTGTACCCCATGCCTGATGGGTAGGTAACCTTTCTTGGATTCCGACATGCTAAACCTCTTTAGCACTCGGTCTATATATGTAGACTGCGAAAGACCAAGCAACCGTTTCGATCTATCTCTATAGATCTTAATCCCGAGGATGTAGGTTGCTTCTCCTAGGTCTTTCATGGAGAATGTCTTGGATAACCAAACATTCACTGACTGTAAGATTGAGACATCGTTTCCTATAAGTAATATGTCATCGACATACAATACTAGGAACACGACTGCACTCCCACTAACCTTCTTGTACACACAAGGTTCGTCTGGATTTTGTGAGAAATCAAACTTTTTGATTGTCTCATCAAAATGGATATTCCAGCTCTTGGTTGCTTGCTTCAATCCATAAATGGACCGTCGCAATTTGCATACCTTGGTTTTATCAACCGATGTGAAACCCTCAGGCTGTATCATATACACGTCCTCAAGCAGGTTTCCATTAAGGAAAGTTGTTTTCACATCCATCTGCCATATCTCATAATCGTAATGAGCCGCTATGGCCAGGAGCATCCGAATGGATTTAAGCATAGCTACAGGCGAATAGGTTTCGTCATAATCAACACCTTGCTTTTGACGATATCCTTTCGCCACCAATCTAGCCTTATAGGTAATCACATTACCATCCATGTCGGTTTTCTTCTTGAAAACCCACTTGCACCCTATAGGCTTTATGCCTTCAGGTGGGTCAACCAAGTTCCAAACTTGGTTTTCATACATGGAATCCATTTCCGACTTCATGGTGTAGGGGATCGGTATGGCCGGCTAGAGGGGGGTGAATAGCCCTCGTACGTTGGACGTCGTAAATTGCTCGTCTACAAAAGATTAGCGCAAGCGGAATATACAAATACAAAGCAAAAGACAAACAATAAAACAAACGCTAACACGATGGTATAACGTGGTTCACGGCTACGCCGCTAATCCACGGTCCCCGATTCGTCCTCGGTGAATCACTCCGTTAAACCAATCCACTAAATGGTCTCTCCTTTGCACCAAGCTAGGTGGAGGTAACCTTTACAACCAAGATCACTCTTCTTACAATAGGATTGAAGTGAAGACAAGTAAGAAGAGTTTAGAGCTTGTGGGGCACTAGGAAGATTGTTTGGAGTATGAGCATTAGCCTGTCAAAGGCTTACACCCTCTCTTTTTATAGAGAGGGCTGTTTTCTTCCCGTTGGCCGCCATCACGATCGGCCGCCATGGCGCCGATCACATCACTACAACGGCCTCCGAACACGTCGGATCCCGACCGTTGTAGTCCAACGGAACTCTTGGCGATCGATGGACATCGATCACGATCATCGTCGCCGGCCGATCGGCTACGAGGCGATCGATGGCGAAACCCTATTGATTGATCACGACCGCCTTCAGCAATCGATGAGTCTGCGCCGCCCACGTATGGCGATCGATCGCCACAATCCGATAGTCAGATACCAATCGAACTCACTCGACTTAGACGATCGCCATGACATGGCGATCGTGTCGAAAACCCATCCGACACTTGGCCAAATGGCCAAGTTTCACCTAAGAGCTACCCTTCCCCGGGTTACAATCGCTCACTCTCATCTCTCGAAGTCCCTCGCCTTCGAAGTTCTCTTCGTTCTCGGCCACGTCCCTCGGCAGCATCAGGCGCACGGCTCTGTAATGCTCCTTCGCGTCTCTTGCCTCGAAGTCTACTTCCTCCGGCTTCACTCCAAGCTTCTCGTCCGGCGGTCCCTCGGATGCTCCAAGCGCACGGCTTCCGCAAAGCTATCCTTCACCGACTCAAGGCACAAGTCATGAGATGTGAAACTCGCCACGGCTCCATGTGCGAATTACTAAGTCCTGCACGACTTCAACGCACATATCACATCAACATATCAAACTAACTTAAACCCTTTGCCACACCATCAAAACCATATTACGGCAAGAGATTGCCCTAACAATCTCCCCCTTTTTGATGTGTGGCAATCCGTTTAAGTTAGGTAAAAACATTTGATATAAATTCTAAGGTAAGAAAGCATGTAAAGATAAACATGATATAGCAACATGCAACTCCCCCTTCATCCATGAAACTCTCTATGCAAATTTTCTCCCCCTATCATATATTTCTCCCCCTAAAATAATTAACTTAAACATAATTATTTCTCCCCCTTTGACACCATCAAAAAGATTAACACTAAGTTATAAGCTCATGGCATCAAGTATAATGGAGGGAAAATATGACAAGTTGATTTAAAATTGGGTATCACTTGTTGATGGCATCAAGTATATTTCTACCACTTGTTGTAGGTTTACAAACTGAATTCGGCCTTCAATGTTTTGATTAGCCACGATCAGCTATCAAGATGTGGCAATGATCGCACAAAGGAATCCGAATTTTTGATTTTCTAGACGAATTTCAGAAATGCATTATAAATTTCAGAAAATTCGAAAAATCATGAAATTTGGGGAATATATTTCTATTAAGTATATCTATCAAGGAAAAATAGTTTTTCATGAAAAATCATTATATTTTCTTGTTTTTTCCAAAAATCCAAAAGCTCTAAAAACCACTAGGTTTATGATCATTCTAGTATCAAGTTAGCTACCTAGTTTTGCATCCAATTGTTTCAAAACATGAATACATGTATTTTAAGGTAAGAAATTGTTTTGAAAACATATGAAATATCCAACCATGATCTTTGGGCAATATGTCTATGAATTAAACATAAGCCTTCCCCATGATTGGTCTATTATTGCTATTTTGATACTTTAAATGACCATCTAAATGCCATAGGCATTAGTGGACATTTGTATCATCCTAATATCTCACCCATGCTAAGTTTGCAATCAAGTTAGCCTATAGGGAGTGTGAGATGTATCCTAGGGGGTATTTGTATATACTTAACCAATATATTCATGCAATTTTATCATGGTTAAGTATCAACCTAACAACCTACATGATCATAATGATATATATGAAAGAATTCTACATTATGATCATGAAATACATGTTTTCATCAAATTATAATCATGCATTAGGTATTTTATGATGATAATAACCAATGTATCACCTAAAACATGATTCAACCCTATTTCTCATGATAACATGCCAAATATCAAAATCATAAATCATGATTTAAAACATACATAGCAATTACATTAATCATCATGATTTAAGCATTATTACCTATTTATGGGCACGTTATCATCACCCAACACTATCTAAAAAATGTTGTCCCGTCATCCTAAGTCAACCAAAATATGATATAGGTCAAGTTCATATGGTTGACTACCCTAGGGTTATTCTAACCCTTAAGGATGGATTTTGGAACCCAAAATAAATTCTTTCCTATTGGGTTCACTAAATACTCCTTGGGGATCCATTTCCTAGCAATTACTTTCTTTTTATCTTGTCCCCTAGCTATTAGGCATTTATAGGCCTTTTCATTTTTCTTTTCTTTGTATCCTAGACCTTTCTTATTGAAACTAGCTCTTTGGCTCCCTAAGATCATATTTAAGGTGTTGGAGCCAATTGTGAATTTTTCTAGGGCTTTTGTTAAATAATCTACTTTTTCCCTCAAGGCCCTATTTTCATTTATACATGCATCACTAACATCTAATGGCACATAAAGGTCATGTGAGCATGCATCATCTAAGCTAGAAGAAATATTATCATTTAAGCATGCATTTTCTAGTTTATTTTCTAGGTCCTTAATTTGATCTAGCATGCTTTTGTTTTTCTTCTTAGCTCTAAATAAATCTCTAGTTAAGCTAGAAACCATGGAAACTATTTTCTTAGGAGTTAGATTTGTTACCATAGTTTCCATGTCCTCTTCTTCTTCGGATGAGGAGGATGTGGAAGCTCCCCCTTCACTTGAGCTTTCCCCACTTGAGCTTGATTCTTCATTTGAGGAGGAGGAGGAGCAATCCAAGTCATCAAAGGCCATCAAGGCCAAATTGGTGACAAAGGCATTCTCCTCATCCGATGATGAGGAGGAGGATGAGGATGGATCATCCCAAGTCCTTGCCTTGAGAGCCTTAGCCTTTCCCTTCTCCTTTGTCTTCTTCTCCTCTTCCTTCTTTTTCTTGCTCCCCTTTTTCTTCTTCTTTTCTTCTTTTCTTCTTTCTTTTTCCTTTCTTCCTTGCTCTTGTTTAGGAGAGGACAATTGTCCCTTATGTGCCCTTCTCCTTGGCAATTGTAGCATATGACCTTCCCCCTTGATCTTCTATTCCTATCATTAGATTTATCAAATCTAAAATTCTTAAATGCACGTCTTACCCTCCTTACCATATAGGCTTCTTCGGTGCTATCCATGGAGGAGGAGGAAGATGCTTCGTCATTGGAGGAGGAGGGGATTTCCATCTTCTTCTTTCCCTTGTTTGCCAACAAGGCTACTCCCCTTGAAGGTTGAATTCTAGGCTCCTCTAGTATTCCTTCAAGCCTAGTTTCGTGGAGCTCCATTGTTGAGAAGAACTCCTCCAAGGTACTCACTTCTAAATTCTTTGAGATATAGAATGAGTCCACCATGGAGCTCCACTTTGAGGACCGGGGAAAGGCATCTATGGCCTTCATTACCATATCCCGGTTTGATAGCTTCTCACCTACACTTGTTAGTCCATTTAAAATTTCTTTGAATCTAGAATGCAAAGAAATTACCTTTTCTCCCTTTTCTAATTTGATGTTGGATAGTTGGGAGCGGAGGAGATCTCTCCTTGCTAGCTTTGCCTCGGATGTACCTTCATGAAGCTCAATTAGCTTCTCCCACATCTCCTTGGCGCTTAGGCATTCTCCTATTCGGTTGATTTCTTGTTGGGGGAGCACATTGAAAAGATGATATTTTTCCTTTGAGTTCGCAAGGTGCTCCTCTCTTTGCTTCTTAGTCCATCATGATTTTTCGATTGGTTTCCCTTCTTCATCCCTAGGCAAAGCAAAACCGGATTCCATTGTAATCATTATATCAAAATCCGTTTCGAAAAATACCTCCATTCGCTTCTTCCACCAAGCGAATTCTCCTTCAAACTTCGGAGGATGAATGTTGGAGCCGGCCATTTTGAATGTTACTTGTTGTGGCGGTTAGTCCTTGACAAGCTTTCCTTGGCTCTGATACCACTTGTAGGGGATCAGTATGGCCGGCTAGAGGGGGGTGAATAGCCCTCGTACGTTGGACGTCGTAAATTGCTCGTCTACAAAAGATTAGCGCAAGCGGAATATACAAATACAAAGCAAAAGACAAACAATAAAACAAACGCTAACACGATGGTATAACGTGGTTCACGGCTACGCCGCTAATCCACGGTCCCCGATTCGTCCTCGGTGAATCACTCCGTTAAACCAATCCACTAAATGGTCTCTCCTTTGCACCAAGCTAGGTGGAGGTAACCTTTACAACCAAGATCACTCTTCTTACAATAGGATTGAAGTGAAGACAAGTAAGAAGAGTTTAGAGCTTGTGGGGCACTAGGAAGATCGTTTGGAGTATGAGCATTAGCATGTCAAAGGCTTACACCCTCTCTTTTTATAGAGAGGGCTGTTTTCTTCCCGTTGGCCGCCATCACGATCGCCGCCATGGACGATCATTCATTACTACAACGGCCTCCGAACACGTCGGATCCCGACCGTTGTAGTCCAATGGAACTCTTGGCAGTCGACTGATGGACCTCATCGGGCCGATCGCCGCTCCGTAGTCGACCGCCTACGGCTACGAACGGTTCGCCGTGGTCGAACCCTATTGATCACCGATCGCCGCTTCAGAATGATCGATGAGTCTTGCAATGATCACGCAATCCACCAATGATACTCGAACTCACTGACTGACCGCCATGATATGGCAATGACCGTGTCGAAAAACCCACTTGGCCAAATGGCCAAGTTTCACCTAAGAGCTACCCTTCCCCGGGTTACAATCGCTCACTCTCATCTCTCGGAGTCCCTCGCCTTTGAAGTTCTCTTCGTTCTCGGCCACGTCCCTCGGCAGCATCAGGCGCACGGCTCTGCAATGCTCCTTCGCGTCTCTTGCCTCGAAGTCTACTTCCTCCGGCTTCACTCCAAGCTTCTCGTCCGGCGGTCCCTCGGATGCTCCAAGCGCACGGCTTCCGCAAAGCTATCCTTCACCGACTCAAGGCACGAGTCATGAGATGTGAAACTCGCCACGGCTCCATGTGCGAATTACTAAGTCCTGCACGACTTCAACGCACATATCACATCAACATATCAAACTAACTTAAACCCTTTGCCACACCATCAAAACCATATTACGGCAAGAGATTGCCCTAACACATGGCACCAAGCCACTTATCCCTTTCTTAACTTGTCAGCACTTCTTCATAACTGGTAGGCTCCTCATCATCAATGAGTAACACGTTGTTCGATTCACTTACGAGAAATCCATATCTCTCGGGAATATTGTGTGTTCTACCAGATCTACGAAGATGTGGTGTTACAATAGGTCCAGTCGATTGCTCATCACTATGAGTTGTCGGCTGTTGTGCTTCACCAGGTATCTCATCAGTGTCTATTTGAGTCTCTCGAGCCTCCTCAAGCTCGACGACACTCCCACTGTTTTCTTGCAAGAGAAACTCTTTCTCTAGAAACACAGTATGCCTTGAAACAAACACCTTTTGTTCCACAAGATGATAGAATTGGTAACCCCTTGTTTCCTTAGGGTATCCAATAAATAGACATTTATCAGACTTAGCATCCAATTTATCTGATGCAGTCCGCTTCACATAAGCAGGACAACCCCATATCTTCAAGTAAGATACATGAGGTTTCTTACCATTCTATATCTCATATGGAGTAGTAGAGACTACCTAGGTTGGCATTCTGTTTAATAAGTAAACAGCTGTCTGAAGTGCATAACCCCAAAAGGACTTGGGAAGAGTCGCATGATTCATCATTGACCTGACCATGTCCAGCAAGGTCCGGTTATGCCTCTCAGATACACCATTATGCTGTGGTGTATAGGGCGGAGTCCATTGAGACAATATACCATTGTCTCTTAGGTAATCAAGAAACTCCTGACTCAAGTATTCACCACCTCGATCCGATCGAAGTATTTTAATACTCTTGTCATGTTGTTTCTCTACTTCATTTCTGAACTCTTTGAACCTTTTAAAGGCTTCAGACTTGTGTTTCATCAAGAACACATACCCAAACCGTGAGTGATCATCGGTGAAGGTAATGAAGTAGCTATAGCCTCCTAATGCTTGAGTTGACATAGGTCCACATACATCAGTATGTATTAGACCTAGTAACTCTCCCACTTGTTCACCTTTTCCAGTAAAAGGTAACTTAGTCATCTTGCCTTTTAAGCATGATTCGCATGTATCGTATGAATCCAATTCAAACGATTCCAGAATTCCACATCGGTGTAATTTGGACATGCGTTTCTTGCTTCAATGGCCAAGACGACAATGCCACATGTAGGAGTCTAATTGATTATCCTTTCGAGCACGCTTGTTGCTCGCTTCGATATTGAAAACATCAATGGATACGTCCAACGTATAAACACCATTGCTTAAAATTCCAGTCCCATAAAGAACTCCATTCAAAGTTATGTAACAACAATTGTTACTAAAAGTCAAATGGTACCCATTTCTATTTAACCAAGAAATAGAAATGATGTTCTTTATCAACGAAGGAACATAAAAGCAACTGTCCAGTTCTAAGACAAGTCCTGCAGGGAGTTTCAACAAATACGTTCCGATGGCGAGTGCAGCAACCTTTGCTCCATTCCCAACACGTAAATTTGACTCTCCCTTGACGAGTCTTCTTCTATTCCTTAGCCCATGTATGTCATTACATATATGTGAGCCACACCCAGTATCTGATACCCAAGTGTCTGAGGAAATAGAATGACAATCAATAACGAAGATATATGAAAAAGATGGAGCATCTTATGCCTTATTCTTCTTCATAGACTCAAGATAAATCTTGCAATTTCTTCGCCAATGGCCCTACTTGCCATAATGATGGCAAGTGCCCTTTTGAGCTAGTTCTGCCTTTTTAGCCTTTTTATTCTTCCCCTTCTGTTGTTCCTTTGACTCCCTCTTAGAACCTTTCTTCGAGGAATCAACTAACAACACCGTCCCCTACTCATGCTTCTCAGAAGGCTCCACAGTCTTCAGCATGTTGAGCAGTACCACAGATGAACCTCCTTGCATCTCAGAGGTGAAGGGCACGCACTGAAGGTATACTTCTCCTACTAGATAAGATCTAAAAAAGTAGGGTACGAAACGACTTATATAGTTTTGCATGGATTTTTGGTGGGATCTGGTTTATAATTATTGTTTCAGCTATGGTTGTGTGAAGTATTCGCCCGTGATATTATGAACGTCAAGATCCGGAATTTCACCAACAGTGGTATCAGAGCCACTTGCAAAACATATACTTTGTTATAATGATTTATATGTGATATAAATTTAGTTTTTCATGTTTTCTATGAGATATAAAACATGTATATTATGAGTACATAAAATTTTAGGCTTGGAATGTTGATAAAGGGGCAAAAACGGAGTTGAAAAGAATGCCACACGGCCATGTTGAAAAACACGACCTGGTCGTGTTCAACCCCACGACCGTATTGAAAAACACGGCTAGACCGTGGGTGCCTCTGCAAGAGCAACCCACGGCCGTGTGGAAAGACACGACCTACCCGTGTGGGCCTCTGATCACTCCAAAATGATTGTGCCAATTGGCACGTCCCGATTGTGTTGGACACAGGATGCTCCAGATACGAGAGTCTTGGGTTCATATTGATGGACTGAGGGCAACAACTCATTCAAGTAGTTGAGTTGAAAAATAAAATTTTACTTTGGGCATGGCATTGCGGCTTATCAGCGAAGCAGCTTAAAATTCGTGTGTATATTCATAATAGATTTTATGAAATTATATCATTACGAATGATTTGATGCATGGTGCATGGTTTTGGCCTAGGACCCAATGTGATTGTGATTGTGTGTTGTATGTGCATGTTGTAATTCATAATATGACATGTGTGTCGTATCTTCATCTCTATTTTCCTGGTTGTAAAATAGACTTAGACTCGAATGTAACTCGAGTGTTCTCATTTTGTAATGTACAAAATAAAGAAATGAAAAGTCCATTGAAGGTTGAAGTTACAAGGAGGATGCCGACAACACAGGATGACCGAAGGAAGCACTTGGAGAAGATGTCATCCCTGGGTTATCCATTCGCTCTTCTCATTGGCTTGAGAAGATCGTAGATTCGGGCTATAACCATGTCACGTTTAAAGATATATGTTGATATATATTATGCATGCATGTGATGCTTGTATGTGATGCATGTGTAGTTAGTTGTCACAAAATTAGGCCACTTATCATATGCCTACCAAAGTTTAATACTTACTATTACCTTGTTCAATCGTAGCACGTTTGTCAAAGCAAAGTGACTCAATTTACCTCGGTAAAGTACGACAGGACAATTGTAATGTCCACCTATTAAACTTTGGGTTTGACTTAACTAAGCTCTCTCAATTAGATTGATGAACTTAGAGGCATAGCTCATACGAGACATCTACCTACATTATACAAATCTTGGGCGGTTAGCCAAAGCTAACTCAAGATGAGTAGTAATTTAGAAGGATATCTCATTCGATGGACACTATGAACAAATAATGTTGTTCATAAAGATATACAAGAGTTACATTAGATGTAATTGGTACGAGTTACCTACCTAATTTATACAAGTCTTGGGCGATTAGCCAAAGCTAACTCAAGATGCGGTATAATATGGATCTTGTACCACTTTGTGACCAGTGGAGAATCATTTAGTTAAAGGCCTAATTAAATGATTGAAATATGATACATTCCTGTATTTCTATATTGTAGATCACCATGTCATCAAAACCAACGAACACACTCTCGCTGCTATCTATCCTTAATAAGGACAAGCTCACTGGAGCTAACTTCCTGGACTGGCACAAGAACTTGAGGATAGTCCTCAAACAAGAATGAAAACTATACATCCTAGAGCAGTCCATTCCTGAACCACCCGCCCCTACGACCACTCGTGCTAAAAAGGATGCTTATAAGAAGCATCAAGATGACGCAGTAGATGTGTCATGGCTTATGCTTGCCACCATGAATTCTGAGCTTCAGAAGCTGAAGGTAGGAAACTTCGCTTCCCACTTCAACTCGGTCGCTTGTTCATGGCGATCCCTTCTACATCCCCGGATAAAAAAATTTATCCTTGATAAGAGGGATTGCCCAAGCAACCTTGTCATCGTCGTGCTATTCGATTAGAGTAGTCACTTGAACAAACTTGTTGTTCAAGAGACCAACCTCTATTCTACGAATAGTCGCAGAATAGACGATGTACGGATCACCAGCTTTTGTGTTTATGTTCGGAGTCCAAGTATATTTAGCCACAAAACAGAATATATCATGCATATA
Organism: Wurfbainia villosa; assembly: GCA_025175895.1. NCBI lineage: Eukaryota > Viridiplantae > Streptophyta > Magnoliopsida > Zingiberales > Zingiberaceae > Wurfbainia > Wurfbainia villosa. Next base: position 44,530,864 of record CM046006.1, read on the forward strand.
TAATTGAAAACAATTACAAACATGTTGCATATGAAGATAGATAAGTGTTATACCTCTCGATCTTCTATCATATGTCCTTCCTCCTTTTGGACGTCGTGTGGGCGACGATCTATCAAAAGTCGAAGCTCCTAGATCACCAATCTTCCTTCCTTGCTCGTTCGGAGCAAGAGGAAGAATAGAAACAAGACCCTTCTCCTTCCTTTAGCCAACCAACAAGCAACAAGCAAGTTGCTTGCCGCCGGCCAACAAGGAGAAGGAGAAAGATGGATGCCGGCCAAAAGCTCCAAGGGAGGACCCTAAGCCTTGGTTCCACCGGACAAGGAGAAGAGGAGAGCTGGGTTTGGATGCCGGCCAAGGGGGGAGAGGAGATGTATGGACGCCGGACACCAATGGAGAAGAAGAAGTTAAGGAAAGAATTTCCTTATTTGGTGTCGCCAAGCTCCAAACCCTAACTCCAAGCCTCTTGCCGCCAACTCCAAACTCCCTTGCTTCCAAAAAATTGCTCTCCATGCCAACCCTAAATCCTCCTTTTATAGAGTTAGGGATAAGCCTTGTTTTAATCTCCACCATTGGTTCTAGGGATTTAATCTCAACTGTCAGATCTAGAGATTTAATCTCAATCGTCGGATCTAGAGATTTAATCTCAATCGTCGGATCTAGAGATTTAATCTCTACCTTTGGATCTAGAGTTTTGTTTCCATCCATTGGATCTAGGCTTCATGAGGTATTAATAGGATACAATAGGGACCATGAGGAGGAGTTGGATCTTGGTCACCCAATGGATCAAGCCCACATAAAGTCCGATCCATTAATGATAATCCAATCCACTAAAGGATTATCATTGATCTACCTCACCAACCCCCATAAGTTAATATGGGCTCCATATATTATATGTACATTTTCTCCCCGTGTTTAAGATCTCGAATGTCCGTCGATTAATTAATTTACTGACCATTAATTAATCAACATCTAACTCTATGAGTAGTACCACTCAACCTTTTCATCATGTCGGACCAAGTCCACCTGCAGGGTTTACATGATGAACCTTATGAGCTCCTCAAGTGGACATCATCATCCTAATATATAGGACACGGTTTCCTCCTATAATCAATGGCACACCATATAAATAATATCATTTCCCAACTTACTGAGCCTATCGATTTAATCTATAAATCTCGCCCATTGGTAAATCAAAGAAATGAATACTAAGTATATGTGCCCGTTATTATATCGGGATTAAGAGTATGTACAATATAATATCTGAGGTCCGATTCGATTATATAGTCAGCAATAAATCGAATCACCTCTAAGTCGGTCCAGCTCAATACACACAAAGTGTACTAGTGTGATTCTATGGTCAAGACAAACCAATACCAAATCATACTACAACCATTCCAATGGTTTGTCCAAAGCCATCTTGGTTGTGAGCCTACACTTATACTTTACAAGGAGCCGATAACATGATCTCCCGTGTGACACCACCATGTTATCTACAATGTAATGTATTAGACAATATGCATAACCATAAAAATATGCAAACAATGATCATGTGATTCTTATTTTAAAATAAAGATGTTCATACAAAAGATAGACTTTTCAGTATACATCCCAACAGAAGCAACATGAGAACATGGATGCCTATGGTATGGTTTAGCATTTAAAACAACTATACCAGAGTCAAGCAAGGCACGAGCGATACGAAGTATCAAAGGCCTTGTTTCAATGCAAGATGCAAGAGGGAACTCCCGTAGGCACTCATGTACTCAAGATGATTGGGTACATAGAGAACCTAGTGAGATTGGGATTTTCATTGGGCCAAGAGTTGGCCACCAACCTTGTTATGCAGTCGCTGCCCAAAGGCTACAGTCAATTTGTCATGAACTACAACATGAATGAAATTGACAAGCTTTTACTTGAGATATTGAGCATGTTGCGAACTGCCGAACTCAACCTTAAGAAGGCAAAGCCTAGTTCCATTTTGATGGTGAACAAAGGCAAAGGCAAAGGCAAAGGCAAGTATAAGTCTAAAGGTAAGGGTAAGACCCAAGCCAAAGGCAAAGGCAAAGCAAGTGCATTGAAACCCAAAGGAGGGGTGTCTAAGGAAGGGGAATGCTTCCACTGCGGTGAGACCGGGCATTAGAAGAGAAACTGCAAGCTATACCTGGAAGAGGTGAAAAAGAAAAGAAGTGAGACTTCTGCCTCAGGTATACATGTAATAGAAGTCAATATATCTATCTCGTCTTCTTGGGTATTAGATACCGGATGTACTTCTCACATTTGTACCAATGTGCAGGGCCTTCGAAAAACTAGATCGTTGACAAAGGGCAAAGTGGACCTACGGGTAGGCAATGGAGCAAAGGTTGCAGCCATCGCTGTAGGGACATATTCCTTATCTTTGCCCACTGGACTTATCTTAGAATTAGAAGACTGTTGTTATGTGCCTGCATTGACTAAAAATATTATCTCCGTTTCTTATTTAGACAAGAAAGGTTTCTCTTTTGTAATAAAGGATAAGTGTTGTTCTGTTTATTTACATGATATGTTTTATTGTAGTGCACATCTTGTGAATGGTCTCTATCTTCTAGATCTTGAAACCCCAGTCTATAACATAAATACCAAACGATTTAAATCTAATGATCTGAATTAAACATATCTCTGGCATTGTCGCCTGGGTCACATAAATGAGAGTCACATATCCCAGCTCCATAAGGATGGATTACTGGACTATTTGATTTTGAATCATATGAGACATGTGAATCTTGTCTTCTAGGTAAGATGACCTGTTGGATCGAAGCGGATCGCTAGAGGGGGGGGGGGTGAATAGCGATAAACCTTTTTTTTTAATTCGTTCATTAAAACTCGAGTAGACAGTTAATTGTAGCGGAAAGATAAACTATAAATAAATGAGACAAATGTTTTTTTACTTGGTTCGTAGCCTTCGGCTACTACTCCAAGACCCTAGTGATCCTTGATCACGCACGGAGGGCAATTCACTAAAAACACTCCTCGTTGGAGATAGGAGTTTGACGATTACAAAAAAAACTTCGAAAGAGAAGATAGAGAGACAAACCCTCTCTTCTATTAATGTAAAGTGCAACGATAGAAAACCTCGATTAATAAAAGGAATTGCAATATTTAAAGAGACGATAAAATAAGAATATCAACAACTAAAAGAGTAGAAAGTAAACTAGGGTTGTTGACAGCACTTCGTCATAGAGTTGTCGGAAAATCACAGAGTTGTGGAGGTTTGTGAGCACTTAGAGATGATGAAAAACCCTAGGAGAAGCCCTCCTTTTATAGCCTTTAAGCCCCTCATCGAATGGGTCTTCAACCAATAGGAATTGGGCACAAAACTCCTTGAAAAATGGTGATAAAGCTTGACTCCTCGAGGTTGATTTTTGACCACCGGTTGAACTGGCTGGTTGAATCGCCCGCTGAATCTGGCCCGGTTGAATCGCGAGTTGAAGCGATGGCCAGGATTTTTGACTACAATAAAGAGTTAGCTCAAAATATAAGTGAATTCGACGGCCACTTGCCGTCCAATCTCAACATAGACCTTCCATGGGAAGTCTTGGGTCGGATCGTCGCCTAAGGTCGTCCTCGTACAAAGGACATGACCTCACTTCACTTTACTCACTCGAGCTTACCTCGATACTTACTATGTCACTTTTTCTTCTGGCCTTCCACTTGATTCCTTCGGCTCCCTTCGAAGTCACTCGAGTGTCGCCCGACCACCGCGGCTTCCTCCGGGTGTCGCTAGCCTTCAGCTCCAGCTATAGCAATTTTCTGCACACTCGATTCAGCTCGTGAGATAACGACATGAGCTTAACTTTGTATCGTTTGCTATAATCAAAACTGAGGTTCGACTTAGGTGCCTACTGCACCAACAATCTCCCCCTTTTTTGATTTATGGCAAACCCACATACAAAGTTAAGAAAAATAAATTAAGTGCATTAAGCAAAATGAGCAAGAGATATGCATGAATGAGCAGGAGTATAAAAAAGCATGAATGAGCAGGAGTATATAAAAACTTTTTTTCAAGTGCTCCCCCTTGAGGAATCCTCCCCCTTGACCGAGGGTGAGTACTTGAGAAAGAGTTTTAACTCTCCCCCTTGATGTTTGCTACTAAACAAAAGAATTAAGTAACCGCAATTACTTAATATTGGCCATAGTGTTTAAAATAAGTTTTAAGTTAAGAAATCAAAAAACTGATTTTTTAACCTTGGCCTTTACTTCCATTTTGTTAACAAGTTAACTTAAAGTTAAGTAAACCTTGAACAAGTTAACTAAGCCTTGGCCATAAAAAAAATTATCCCTTAACTTTGGCCTTTTTCTCCCCCTTTTGCCATATATCGAAAAGAGTGAGGGTGTGTGTGGAATAAAAAATAAGTATTAATTTGAAAATGTTCCACATTATTTTGAAAATAATATACTGAAAATAAGTTCATCTATAAAATGTTCGACTCATATTTGGCTTGATTGATATGAAAGATCAACCAGTCCTGGTCAGAGTCGGTTAGTATGTATGATTATACTCCGTGGTTCATGGCGATGCACTAACTCTACATCTGGAACCAGGAGTAAGGTCCTAACATCTCACGCCCATCTACGTGGCTAAGTACACAAACACATTAGTCCTATGTGTTGTGAGATGTACTGACTCCTTAAATCTATAGGTGCATGATATCTAAGGTATGTCCTATGCTAGTTCCATGAAAATGAAAAGTAAGAAATAGTAGTACGAAAATATAATTTGTAAGTTCCTATTCTACTATGCACATGCCCAATTTTCGTCTTAATAGACTGAATTCGGCTTCGGGTAGGGGTTTAGTAAATAGGTCTGCCAAGTTAGACTTCGATTCGACGTATTCGAGTTGTATGGCTTCGTTGGCCACATGTTCTCGAATGAAATTGTGTTTGACCTCTATATGTTTGGTCCTAGAATGACATATCGGATTCTTAGTAAGATTAATTGAACTAATGTTATCTACATGGAGTTTCGTGTTCGTAAAGTCTAACTTAAAGTCGCGGAGAGTGTGCTTAGCTGAGTGACACACTCACCCATCGCGATGTATTCGGCTTCGGTGGCAGATAAGGCAACACAGTGTTGCTTCCTACTGCACCAACTCACTAGACTCGAGCCGAGAAGTTGACAACAACCACTCGTACTCTTTCTATCGAGCTTACTACCGGCATAGTCCAAATTGGAGTAGCCGGTTAGTTCGAACTCGGTAGATCTAGGGTACCAAATACCAACATTAAGTGTACCCTTTAGATATCTAAGGATACGCTTGACTAGAGTTAGGTGAGACTCCTTGGCACAGGTTTGGAACCTTGCACACATACTTACTGCAAATAGGATATCAAGTCGGCTTGCAGTTAAGTAAAGGAGACTCCCTATTATGCTCCTATAGTATTTTAAATCAATTGAGTTTCCGATTAAATCTTCTTCTATATTAACATTAGTTGCCATTGGGGTATTAATAATTTTAGCGTCTTGCATTCCAAAGCGTTTAATTAATTCCCTAGTATATTTGCGTTGATGTAAGTATATTCCATCTTTAGTTTGTTTAATTTGTAGACCTAAGAAGAAACTTAACTCGCCTACTAAATTCATTTCAAATTCACTTTCCATAAGTGAAATGAACTCATTTAGTAGGATTGAGTTGGTGGTTCCGAAAATAATATCATCTACGTAGATTTGGGCTATGAATATGTCTTTACCTAAGGTTTTTACGAAAAGGGTTGGGTCAACTACACCTTGGTTAAAATCTTTGGACTTAAGATAAATCGAAAGTCTCTTGTACCAAGCTCGAGGAGCTTGTTTAAGTCCATAAAGAGCTTTCTTTAACCTAAGGACATGATCGGGTTTGTCTAAACTTTGAAACCGAGGGGTTGACTAACATAAACTTCTTCTTTAATGTATCCATTTAAGAATGCAGATTTCACATCCATTTGAAACAACTTAAATCCTCGATGTGCTGCATATGCTAATAGCATTCGAATGGACTCTAATCTAGCTACTGGGGCATAGGTCTCGTCGTAATCTAAACCTTCGACTTGACTAAACCCTTTAGCGACTAGTCTAGCTTTATTTCTAACTACTTCACCTTTATCATCAAGTTTATTTCTAAATACCCACCTTGTTCTAATGATTGTTTTATCTTTAGGTGGTGGTACTAATTCCCATACTTCGTTCCTAGTGAATTGAGCCAACTCTTCTTGCATTGCAATAATCCAATCGGGATCAAGAAGAGCTTGGTCAATAGTTTTGGGTTCAATTTTAGAAATCAAAGATATTTGACTAAGGTTTCTGTATGAGGATCTAGTTCGAACTCCTAGACTTGGATCACCTATCACTTGGTTAATAGGATGATTCGTTTGAGTCCTAGTTGGATTTGGGTTTGAGTCTACAACTTAATCAATAGGATGACTCGTTTGGGTTCTAGTTTGGTTGGAGTCATTATCACTTGGTCGATAGAGTGACTTGGTTGACTTAGGTTAGGATTAACACTAGACCTGATCTCCGGATCAGAGTTAGGTCTGGTATGAGTCGACTCGCTAATTGGGGTTGTCAGGGGTTTTGTAGGTTCGTGTCCTTCATCAAATATTACATTGATAGTCTCCTCGACTCTAAGGGTGTCGTGGTTATATACTCTATAAGCTCTACTTGTAGTCGAGTATCCTAGAAAGATTCCGATCGTGGTTTTGGATGTAAATTTCCCTAGGTAATCCTTAGTGTTTAGGATATGTACCTTAAACCCAAATACCCTAAAGTACTTGATGTTAGGTATTTTATCGTGATAAATCTCGTATGAGGTCTTAAGGTGCCTCTTTACCATAAGGATCCTATTTTGGACATAACATGTCGTACTCACGGCTTCCGCCCAAAACCTATCGGGTAGGTTATACTCATTTAACATTGTCCTAGTGGCTTCTTGTAGGGTTCTATTTTTGCGTTCTACTAGGCCATTTTGTTGTGGAGTTCTAGGGCAAGAGAACTCATGGTGGTATCCATTTAGGTTACAGAATTTTGTAAACCTATGGTTTTCGAATTCACCACCATGATCAGTCCTAAGTCTTTTGATTTTAATGTTTTGTTGATTTTCTATTTACTTAAATAGGTTGATTAATTGATCTAGGGTATCACTTTTGTGTTTGATGAACCTAACCCAAGTAAATCTAGAGTAGTCATCAATAATGACTAAATAGAATTTACTTCCATTAAGTGACTTAGCTCCGTGTGAATCAAATAGATCCATGTGTAGGAGCTCAAGCACACTTTTGGTTCATTCTTGATTAGTTAGTTGATGTTGTGTCCTAGATTGTTTACCTTGTTGACAAGCATTACATATTTTATTATCCAAGTTATTGAGGTTAGGCAAACCTCTGACTAAGTCACTCTGACTCATCTTGTGGATGAGTCTTGGGTGTGAGTGACTGAGTCGTCGGTGCCACAACCATGATTCCTCTTGCCGTGTCATAAGACACTTAGTTGAGGAGTTAGTTAAGTTAATAGTGTAAATGTTGTTATTTCTAGTTCCCTTAAAAATTGTTTTAGAGGTTTCGTTTGTATTAATTACGCATTCATTTTCTAGAAATATGACCTTATAGTTCTTATCACACAATTGGCTTACACTAAGTAGATTATATTGAAAATTTTCTACTAATAAAACATTTTGAATAACAAAATTTGAGTTAAGCTCAATATCACCCGATCCGATGATTTTGAGCTTGCCGTTATTTTTGAAGGCTACCGATCCTTGTCGTTTGAATCGAAGCTTCGAAAACTTGAGTTGATCCTCGGTCATTTGTCGGGAGCAACCACTGTCCAACATCCATTGATCCTACACGCAAGGTAGTTGGATCGGATATTGGATTTATTAAAGATTGGTTGAAAATTATTAACCTAAATCATCTCACCCATGTCTACATGATCAAATACGTTAACACTATATGTTCTTGTGAGATGACTTCTAATTTTACTTGATTTAAATTTAATGACTTAAACACTTGTCAACCTTGCGTTAGATTCGGATTTGACCTTAGGCTTATCAAGTCACCTTTTCAAGATCATGGCTTCCAGGTCGTGGCGAGGCACAGAGGCCTTCTTTGATCGGAACAACGACTACTTCCTTAGACAAAGCCATTTTCAAGAAAATAGTAACTTGACTCACCTAAGACCACTTCCTGGTCTAACTAGTCTAGGATACGATGAGGTAGCTTCAGCTAGTTCCACTCGGTCAAGTGAACTCGAATACACGAGACTCCATTTTCCTAGCGTACTATCATCTCATTGCGTCCTGGTACTATGTTATCAAGTGTTGATGAGTTATAGTCCTATCTAACCATTCTAAAAAGAAAAATCCAACTAAATAAAAACCTAAGAATGCAATTTCTAAGTTAAAACATAAACAAGTTTCGTACTAGCTCCCCCTGGACCATTGAATCGATTCGGTCTCTCCACATAGTGGATTTGGTCCTTGGGAACCCAGTACTAGTTTGATCCTAAGTTTGAAATCAAGGTGGTCTTAGGGACCCATGCTTGGACACGTTTTTAATGTCGACTTACAATCGTCATATACTACTTATTGGTCGTGTTTGAGCTAAACCCTAGCCCGGCCTTGTTGTACACGGCCCTTTGCGATCCAAGTAGGAGGTCAAGTCCTTTGGATCCCAAAGTAAACTTTTCCAACGTATTCCTAAGATCTTCGACTTGACTCTTCAAGAGTGAGTTCACAACTTCGAGTTTTTCAACTCGAGTTGAGTCCTTCTCTTGAACTCGACTAGTCAAAGAGGTTAGGGACACCTCGTGTTTGAGGAGTTTAACTTCCTCAACCAGGGTCTCGACCTTGGACTCGGACTTAGCTAACTTTCTATTTAAAAACTTAATTGCACTATAAAGTGTAGTAATAAGAGACCGACTTACCTTGAGTGTATCTTTTGAACCAGATGAGTATCCGTGGCTTGTCTTGAATAGTGCTTCGCAGTCCGACTCGTCTTCGGTTTCCGATTCAAGTTCCGGTTCCGACTCCATCTCCGATTCCACCGGTTTAGCCATGAGGACTCGATCATCGTCTTCTTCCTCGGAAGCTTCTTCCCAAGTAGCGTTGAGTGCCTTTTTGTGTTTTGGTGCCTTGCTCTTGAGTTTTGGGCATTCGGACTTGATATGTCCAAACCTGTTGCATTCATAACATCTAATATTTGAACTTTTAGGCTTACCTTCGTTGGGTCGAGTGACGGTTCATTTTCGGCCCTTGACTATCCTCCAAACTAGGTTGACTAGTTCAGCCTCCATTTTCGAGTCGACCTCCGAATCTGACTCATCCTCTTCTTCCTTCGGGGGTGACTTGCTAGCGGTTTTCTTCTTTGAACCTGCAAATAGTGCTATACCTTTCTCGGGTTCCAAGTTAGACTGCTCATGAAGTTCAAAATCAGAAAAAAGTTCATCTAACCTAAGTTTAGAAAGATCCTTGGAGACCTTATAGGCATCGACCATGGATGCCCACAAGGAGTTTAGGACATACCTTATAAGGTCACGATTTTCGACCTTTTGCCCGATTGCGTGTAGATTGTTGACTATGTCCTGGATGCGGGCGTGGAGTTGCGTCACCGTTTCATGTTCCTACATTTTTAGATTATATAATTTATTAAATAAAAGGTCGCACTTACATACCTTGGCTTCATCGGTCCCTTCGTGTAGCTCCACTAGCTTTGTCCAAAGGTCCTTTGCACTTATGAAGGGGCCAACGCGATTTAACTCCTCCTTGGACAAGCCGCATTGAAGGATTTGTGTTGCCTTGGCGTCGGCTTCGACTTGTCGTTTTGTCGCAATGGTGTTGGGTTTCCGGCACCGCGGCGTGTGTGTGTTCGATCATGTTTCGCAAACATGAGCACAACGGAAGCAATAAAAATAATAAATACTCCTATTTATTACAACACACACAACACACGTATGAATATTACAACAAGTGTAGATATAACCGTAAATTAAAATTTGCAATAAAAGAAATTTATCTACGTTATACCTTTCGTATGACGTGTAGCGGGAACGACATCAACCGGAACGATCCTCGTAAGAATCGTCTCTATCCGTATCCACGCCGAGCTCTTCGGGATGACTTCGCTAAGTCACGAGCTTCGTCTTCATACGGGTTACTAGCCTCGTGTTGAAGACGACGTGATCGAGAGATGATCACGATCCGAATCCAAATTCGGATCCTAAAACGAGTTCTCAAAACTCGCTTCTCCGGAGAGGTATTCGTCAACCGTTTGACGAATCTTTCATCCTCCACCTCAGAGGATTACCGGAGATCAAATCCCCGGTAAGTTAGCGGCTGTCGGAGCACTAACCGTCGTCCAAACGACGCTCCGACAACAAAGAAACAAGCTGTCCAGAAAAACTGGACAGCTTTTGGTGGAGGAATAGAGGCCGGCCAAAGGAGATATGGAGCTCACCTTATCACCGAACCCACAAGAGATCACCGGAGGGTCGCCGGAGCATCGCCGGCTGAAGCTTGGATGCCGGCGGCAAGGAGGTGGCAGCAGCTCCATGAAGTTGGCGGCAACACCATGTTGGGCGGCAACAACAAAAGGAGGCTAGGGTTGGGCGGCCAAAACTTCATTAGCCTTAGGGTTAGGGTTTAAGCCCTATTTTATAGAGAACTAATTCTCTTAATGGTTATTGGATCATAACCATTAGGCCCGTTAACCCGCTCCATTAGGATAAGTTAAAATAAACCAAACCATGATAGTTTATTTTAAGTTAAAACGAACCGAACCAACTTTTGGTTCATTCGTTTAAAATAAACCAAACCCTTTGGTTTATTCTCATCCATTGGATTAGAACCAAACCATTTTGGTCCATCCATTATGTCTTCATAAGACACGGCCCATCCACGCTTCCATTGTGACTGAAACAATTTCATGCTGCTTTATGTTTGGTCCAACCAAACATAGTTTCTCTCGGTCTGAGAATCTCATTCTCAAGCTCGTTTTAAATCCTTTGGATTACACTCGTTGTGCGTGTGACCAAATAGGTTCTCGGTTTATGTTGGCCGTCTATAATTAACCATTAATTATAGAAGGATCATGAGTGGCACCTAGTAGTACATCATGATCCCCAATTAACCGAAAAGATCAACGGTTGATCCAGAACTATTTCTGAAACCCTTCAGTAGCTCGAATGAATCGTGCCCCATTCCCTTCACTCATCTTATACCCACTTGGTTCAGGACATGGTCTATTGTGTCAGTCCCCACTAGGCTGACTACGTCACACCTAGCCCAAGTATCATTTCCTCGTCCTACGGATTCTAGTTACTCCACATGTATCAAAGAGTACCTTACTCTAAACATGTAATGCTTTGGCCAAAGACTTTAGTAACAATCCGACGAGAGGCCATGGGTATACATCTCCTCGCAAGGAGTGGTGAATCCTTTATAGGCTATTCAAACACCTTCGATTACTTCGACTTATACCCAATCATCCCGGGTCCACATCTCCTTAGAGATGTTTGCTTAAGATGTCAAAGCATAAGTCTCCATGATCAAGATGACTTGAATACCGCAAGTCAAAGGAACATCGCACTTAAGCCACAGTAAGAACTTCATTGACATATCTATATATGCGAGAGAACCATATGAAGTCTTACGGTGGTCACTCAATGAACTAGTTACCATAACTAGCATCCACGATTAACTCCGGACATCACTATGTCTCCAGCCAGTGAGAATCAGCTGCTTGGATACACCAAGGAGTATACCTCGTGCTAGTCTCGACAGAATTGATGGTGTCCAAATCCATCAATTCATCGACTAGGGACAATTTCGATATATCACAATTACACATGTAGAGATACTCACTAGTTGTGATCCAATCACAAATTCTCTCATGCTGTGAATCGTATCGTGGACATTCAGTAAATGAGTTTAAGATCCAATCAAATACATAAAACATGTATACTCAAATAGTGAATCTTCATTTATCATATAAATAGTTCATACATAAGGCGATTGCCTTAGAACATCTCTCATATATTACTAACAGACTCCCACTTGGCCTAATGCCAATCGCTACGGTATCCAATACCAGAAGCTCGAACATGACCCTCAAACTTATTTTGAGGTAATGCCTTAGTCAAGGGATCTGCTAAGTTCCTTTCAGTGGGAATTTTCTCGATTTGTATTTCGTTCCTACTGATGATCTCTCTTATAAGATGATAGCGGCGAAGCACATGTTTGGATCATTGATGAGACCACATCAAGTTCAGAGATGAACTTCTTGATCCAAACCACTTCCTTTGCTGCTTCCAAAGCTGCAATGTATTCTGCCTTAGTGGCAGAATCCGCTATAGTGTCAAGCTTGGAACCTTTCCAACTTATTGCGCCTCCATTCCAGGTGAATACATACCCAGACAAAGACATGGAATCATCCTTGTTTGTCTGGAGCTGGCATCCGTATACCCACATATCACCATGTACCCTTCTCCATATATTAGGAACGTATCCTTAGTTCTTCTTAAGTACTTAAGGATCGTCTTAACAGTCACCCAATGATCCATTCCTGGATCAGACTGGTATCTGCTCGTGACACTCAGAGCATACGATACATCGGGTCTCGTACATAACATAGCATACATGATAGATCCTATTGCGGATGCATAGGGAATCTTACTCATGCAGATCCTCTCGTCTTCTGTGCGCGGACACATAGACTTCGAAAGGTGTACCCCATGCCTGATGGGTAGGAAACCTTTCTTGGATTCCGACATGCTAAACCTCTTTAGCACTCGGTCTATATATGTAGACTGCGAAAGACCAAGCAACCGTTTCGATCTATCTCTATAGATCTTAATCCCGAGGATGTAGGTTGCTTCTCCCAGGTCTTTTATGGAGAATGTCTTGGATAACCAAACCTTCACTGACTGTAAGATTGAAACATCATTTCCTATAAGTAGTATGTCATCGACATACAATACTAGGAATACGACTGCACTCCCACTAACCTTCTTGTACACACAAGGTTCGTCTGGATTTTGTGAGAAATCAAACTTTTTGATTGTCTCATCAAAACGGATATTCGACTCTGGATGCTTGCTTGATCCATAAATGGACGTCGCAATTTGCATACCTTGGTTTTATCGTAGATGTGAAACCCTCAGGCTGTATCATATACACGTCCTCGAGCAGGTTTCCATTAAGGAAAGCTGTTTTCACATCCATCTGCCATATCTCATAATCATAATGAGCCGCTATGGCCAGGAGCATCCGAATGGATTTAAGCAAAGCTACAGGCGAATAGGTTTCGTCATAATCAACACCTTGTTTTTGACGATATCCTTTCGCCACAAATCTAGCCTTATAGGTAATCACATTACCATCCATGTCGGTTTTCTTCTTGAAAACCCACTTGCACCCTATAGGCTTTATCCCTTCAGGTGGGTCAACCAAGTTCCAAACTTGGTTTTCATACATGGAATCCATTTCCGACTTCATGGCACCAAGCCACTTATCCCTTTCTGAACTTGTCAGCACTTCTTCATAACTGGTAGGCTCCTCATCATCAATGAGTAACACGTCGTTCGATTCGCTTACGAGAAATCCATATCTCTCAGGAATATTGCGTGTTCTACCAGATCTACGAAGATGTGGTGTTACAATAGGTCCAGCCGATTGCTCATCACTATGAGTTGTCGGCTGTTGTGCTTCACCAGGTATCTCATCAATGTCTATTTGAGTCTCTCGAGCCTCCTCAAGCTCGACGACACTCCCACTGTTTTCTTGCAAGAGAAACTCTTTCTCTAGAAACACAGCATGCCTTGAAACAAACTCCTTTTGTTCCACAGGATGATAGAATTGGTAATCCCTAGTTTCCTTAGGGTATCCAATAAATAGACATTTATCAGACTTAGCATCCAATTTGTCTGATACAGTCCACTTCACATAAGCAGGACAACCCCATATCTTCAAGTAAGATACATGAGGTTTCTTACTATTCCATATCTCATATGGAGTAGTTGAGACTACCTTGGTAGGCATTCTGTTTAACAAGTAAACAGCTGTCTGAAGTGCATAGCCCCAAAAGGACTTGGGAAGAGTTGCATGATTCATCATTGACCTGACCATGTCCAACAAGGTCGATTCGCCTCTCGGATACACCATTATCTTTGTGGTGTATAGTGAGTCCATTGAGACAATATACCATTGTCTCTTAGATAATCAAGAAACTCTTGACTTAAGTATTCACCACCTCGATCTGATCGAAGTATTTTAATACTCTTATCATGTTGTTTCTCTACTTCATTTCTGAATTCTTTGAACCTTTCAAAGGCTTCAGACTTGTGTTTCATCAAGAACACATACCCAAACCGTGAGTGATCATCGGTGAAGGTAATGAAGTAGCTATAGCCTCCTAATGCTTGAGTTGACATAGGTCCACATACATCGGTATGTACTAGACCTAGTAACTCTCACTCGTTCACCTTTTCAGTAAAGGTAACTTAGTCATCTTGCCTTTTAAGCATGATTCGCATGTATCGTATGAATCCAATTCAAGCGATTCCGAATTCCACATCGGTGTAATTCGGACATGCATTTCTTGCTTATATGGCCAACGACAATGCCACATATAGGAGTCTATTTGATTATCCTTTCGAGCACGCGTGTTGCTCGCCCGATATTGAAAATGTCACTGGATACGTCCAACGTATAAACACCATTGCTTAAAGTTCCAATCCCATAAAGAACTCCATTCAAAGTTATGTAACAACAATTGTTACTAAAAGTCAAATGGAACCCATTTCTATTTAAGCAAGAAATAGAAACAATGTTCTTTATTAGAGAAGGAACATAATAGCAATTTTCCAGTTCCAAGACAAGTCCTACAGGGAGTTCCAACAAATACGTTCCGATGGCGAGTGCAGCAACCGTTGCTCCATTCCCAACACATAAATTTGACTCTCCCCTTGACGAGTCTTCTTCTATTCCTTAGCCCATGTATGTCATTACATATATGTGAGCCACACCCAGTATCAAATACCCAAGTGTCTGAGGAAATAGAATGACAATCAATAAAGAAGATTTCTAAAGAAGATGGGGCATCTGATGCCTTATCCTTCTTCACGGACTCAAGATAAATCTTGCACTTTCTTCGCAAATGGCTCTCCTTGCCATAATGATGGCAAGTTTCCTTTTGTTCTAGTTCTACCTTCTTAGCCCTTCTCTTCTTTCCCTTCTGCTGTTCCTTTGACTTCCTCTTAGAACCTTTCTTCGAGGAATCAACTAACAGCACCGTCCCCTACTCATGCTTCTCAGAAGACTCCACAGTCTTCAGCATATTGAGCAGTACCACAGATGAACCTCCTAGCATCTCAGAGGTGAAGAGGAGCTTTGAGACTTCGAACCTTTCGAATCTCACTTGCTCATCAACCAACTCACAAAGATGAAGGACTACGATATGAGCATCCATATGCTCATGCTTTGCTTCGTAACTTAGGTTCCATCGTGGCTAGCATGATCAACTCATTTGTTGAGAATCACTCACATGTTTACGATAGGCCAACAATTGGTCGAGTTGCATCGTCACTAGGGGACGGCGGGAAGAGCGCCGAGGACATTTACAAGCTTTTCACCTTGAGAACAATTCTCAAGTTTCTAAGCCAGTCCAAGAAGTTCAGCCCAGTCAATTTATTTGAATCCAAAATGGAACGTAAATTCAAACACATCATGATCAATATATTAACTTAGAAATACAAAACGAGCATATATGAGAAAGATGATTTTAAAATGCATCAATATACATTTATAAATCCCATTCATTTTTCGAATTTCAAAAACCCCAAAATCACTTCGGGAGATCGTAGGTCCATCTCCGAATGGGCTGATATCCATCATAGTTATGAACAACCTTGGAGAGAGTCCAACAAGCCATTCATAACTACGACGGTAAGTATCATCTATACCGATTGCATATCCCGTATATGCAACTATCACAATGTGCTATCAACTAATTGAATGTTCACACATACATCGGGTTGTTAACACATTAACAAGTATGCATCATATTCATAGCACCCAACTTCACCTCCCTTTACATCGACCTTGGAGAGAGTCCAACAAGCCGATGCTCCAGGTTAAAGCCAACCCATTAATCGGGACATAGTTTTAATATGGTTAGAGCGCATTCAACCAATTAGCCCAGCTTGGAGAGAGTCCAACAACCACAGCTAACGATTGACCTCTGACTCTTACCATATTAGTATTAAACTATTCCATGGTTTGAACATATTCAGGTTCGAGCCGGGCTTGGAGAGAGTCCAACAACCCAAACAAGAAACAGAACTCTGGTTCTAACCATATTAATGGAAGGTGTAGGCTTTAATATTGTTTAAGGGTTTTATGTCTCATCCTCTTTGCATGCAAATAACTATTATCTACATGGCATGACATACATGGCATACATCTACATGTCACGACACGCATGTCATAATGTTATGCATCTAATACAATTACATGACATACAATTATGTCATGTATATAATTTCCATATATGTCATAACTATTTATGGAAATAAAATATGTTTAAGATTTGATTCTCCAAATCAAATCATAATTAAATTAGGAAACAAATTTCCAAATCTAATCACATATTTTATTCATGGAATTATTTGATTAAGGAAAATCTATTTAGGAAAACAATTTCCTAAATCATTAAAACTACTTATGGAAATAAAATATTTTAAGATTTGATTTCCCAAATCAAATCATGATTAAATTAGGAAACAAATTTCAAGAATCTAATCAAATATTTTATTTATGGAAAATATCAATTTCCATAAATACTTCCAACTTTCCAAAAGTGGAAGATTTCCATAAATACTTCTAGACTTTCCAAAATTGAAAAATTTCCATAAATACTTCTAAATTTCCAAAATTTAGAAAATTTCAAGAAATACATTATGACTATCGCAAAACCAATTTTACTATTATGTGAAACACAACCTGGGCTCTGATACCCTTTGTTGGGTTTAGCCGCCGTGGCGTGTGTGTGTTCGATCATGTTTCGTAAACATGAGCACAGCGGAAGCAATTAAAAATAATAAATCTATATTTATTACAACACACACAACACACGCATGCTATTACAACAAGTGTAGACATAACCGTAAATTAAAATTTGCAATAAAAGAAATTATCTACGTTATACCTTTCGTATGACGTGTAGCGGGAACGGCATCAACCGGAATGATCCTCGTAAGAATCGTCTCTATCCGTATCCACGCCGAGCTCCTCGGGATGACTTCGCTAAGTCACGAGCTTTGTCTTCATACGGGTTACTAGCCTCGTGTTGAAGACGACATGATCGAGAGATGATCACGATCCGAATCCAAATTCGGATCCTAAAACGAGTTCTCAAAACTCGCTTCTCCGGAGAGGTATTCGTCAACCGTTTGACGAATCCTTCATCCTCCACCTCAGAGGATTACCGGAGATCAAATCCCCGGTAAGTTAGCCGCTGTCGGAGCACTAACCGTCGTCCAAACGACGCTCCGACAAGAAAGAAACAAGCTGTCCAGAAAAACTGGACAGCTTTTGGTGGAGGAATAGAGGCCGGCCAAAGGAGATGTGGAGCTCACCTTATCACCGAACCCACAAGAGATCACCGGAGGGTCGCCGGAGCATCGCCGGCTGAAGCTTGGATGCCGGCGGCAAGGAGGTGGCAGCAACTCCATGAAGTTGGCGGCAACACCATGTTGGGCGGCAACAACAAAAGGAGGCTAGGGTTGGGCGGCCAAAACTTCATTAGCCTTAGGGTTAGGGTTTAAGCCCTATTTTATAGAGAACTAATTCTCTTAATGGTTATTGGATCATAACCATTAGGCCCGTTAACCCGCTCCATTAGGATAAGTTAAAATAAACCAAACCATGATGGTTTATTTTAAGTTAAAACGAACCGAACCAACTTTTGGTTCATTCGTTTAAAATAAACCAAACCCTTTGGTTTATTCTCATCCATTGGATTAGAACCAAACCATTTTGGTCCATCCATTATGTCTTCATAAGACACAGCCCATCCACGCTTCCATTGTGACTGAAACAATTTCATGCTCACTTTATGTTTGGTCCAACCAAACATAGTTTCTCTCGGTCTGAGAATCTCATTCTCAAGCTCGTTTTAAATCCTTTGGATTACACTCGTTGTGCGTGTGACCAAATAGGTTCTCGGTTTATGTTGGCCGTCTATAATTAACCATTAATTATAGAACGATCATGAGTGGCACCTAGTAGTACATCATGATCCCCAATTAACCGAAAAGATCAACGGTTGATCTAGAACTATTTCTGAAACCCTTCAGTAGCTCGAATGAATCGTGCCCCATTCCCTTCACTCATCTTATACCCACTTGGTTCAGGACATGGTCTATTGTGTCAGTCCCCACTAGGCTGACTACGTCACACCTAGCCCAAGTATCATTTCCTCGTCCTATGGATTCTAGTTACTCCACATGTATCAAAGAGTACCTTACTCTAAACATGTAATGCTTTGGCCAAAGACTTTAGTAACAATCCGACGAGAGGCCATGGGTATACATCTCCTCGCAAGGAGTGGTGAATCCTTTATAGGCTATTCAAACACCTTCGATCACTTCGACTTATACCCAATCATCCCGGGTCCACATCTCCTTAGAGATGTTTGCTTAAGATGTCAAAGCATAAGTCTCCATGATCAAGATGACTTGAATACCGCAAGTCAAAGGAACATCGCACTTAAGCCACAGTAAGAACTTCATTGACATATCTATATATGCAGAGAACCATATGAAGTCTTACGGCTGGTCACTCCAATGAACTAGTTACCATAACTAACATCCACGATTAACTCCGGACATCACTATGTCTCCAGCCAGTGAGAATCAGCTGCTTGGATACACCAAGGAGTATACCTCGTGCTAGTCTCGACAGAATTGATGGTGTCCAAATCCATCAATTCATCGACTAGGGATAATTTTGATACATCACAATTACACATGTAGAGATACTTACTAGTTGTGATCCAATCACAAATTCTCTCATGCTGTGAATCGTATCGTGGACATTCAGTAAATGAGTTTAAGATCCAATCAAATACATAAAACATGTATACTCAAATAGTGAATCTTCATTTATCATATAAATGGTTCATACATAAGGCGATTGCCTTAGGACATCTCTCATATATTACTAACAAATGGTCCATTGGTCATAACCCAAGGATTCACCCACTTCGTTAGTCGGAAGTGTGAAACCCATTTAGATTATGATCCACATCTCGATTTAGGTTTTGAGAAAGCATTCCATCTGACCTTTCCAGTAACAGAAATCATCTCCGTTGTAAAACGGAAGTCGGACGGTGCTAAAACCCTCGAGATGGGTCATTTGAAAGGGAAACCTTGCACAAAAAATACCAAAAAAAACACAAAAAAAGGGTTCGAAGACTTCACCTTGGATTAGTAATGTAGGAAATGAAAAGAAACAAAAGGAATAAACAAGAAATAACCAACTAAAATAAAAGATGAGCACTTACAACCTTCGATGTTCCAGAAATGGTACTAAATGATGGTTTTTCGGGATGAATACAGCTTTTTATGAGGGTTTACCCTGTTAATAAGTGTATATCTTTACGAGAGCTTCATTTTGGTAGGTAGACCGTTTCGTGGGTCAACTTGTACGAAAAGTTATGCCCATTTTACCATCGGCTACTCCAAAAGCGAATACTTGCAAAACAAAACCAAACGAAGAGTACCAAGACTTCGTCTTGGATTAGTAGTGCGGGAGAAAAATTTAAATGAACGAAAAATAAATCTGTAAAAAATGCTAGATTGGTGGTTTCACCAAATCTAAGCTCCCCCAGCTCTGATACAAATTGTTGGATTGAAGCGGATCGCTAGAGGGGGGGGGGTGAATAGCGATAAAACTTTTTTTTTAATTTGTTCGTTAAAACTCGAGTAGATAGTTAATTGCAGCGGAAAGATTAACTATAAATAAATGAGACAAATGTTTTTTTACTTGGTTCGTAGCCTTCGGCTACTACTCCAAGACCCTAGTGATCCTTGATCATGCATGGAGGGCAATTCACTAAAAACACTCCTCCTCGTTGGAGGTAGGAGTTTGACGATTACAAAAAAACTTCGAAAGAGAAGATAGAGAGACAAACCCTCTCTTCTATTAATGTAAAGTGCAACGATAGAAAACCTCGATTAATAAAAGGAATTGCAATATTTAAAGAGACGATAAAATAAAAATATCAACAACTAAAAGAGTAGAAAGTAAACTAGGGTTGTTGACAGCACTTCGTCGTAGAGTCATCGGAAAATCGCAGAGTTGTGGAGGTTTGTGAGCACTTAGAGATGATGAAAAACCATAGGAGAAACCCTCCTTTTATAGCCTTTAAGCCCCTCATCGAATGGGTCTTCAACCAATAGGAATTGGGCACAAAACTCCTTGAAAAATGGTGATAAAGCTTGACTCTTCGAGGCTGATTTTTGACCACCGGTTGAACTGGCTGGTTGAACTGGCCCGGTTGAACTGGCCGGTTGAACTGATGGCCAGGATTTTTTACTACAATAAAGAGTTAGCTCAAAATATAAGTGAATTCGATGGTCACTTGCCGTCCGATCTCAACATAGACCTTCCATGGGAGGTCATGGGTCGGATCGGCGCCTAAGGACGTCCCCGTACAAAGGACACGACCTCACTTCACTTTACTCACTCGAGCTTACTTCGATACTTACTATGTTGCTTTTGCTTCCGGCCTTCCACTTGATTCCTTCGGCTTCCTCCGAAGTCACTCGAGTGTCGCCCGACCACCACGGCTTCCTCTGGGTATCGCTAGCCTTCAGCTCCAGCTATAGCAATTTTTTGCACACTCGATTCAGCTCGTGAGATAACGACATGAGCTTAACTTTGTATCGTTTGCTATAATCAAAACTCAGGTTCGACTTAGGTGCCTACTGCACCAACATGACCAAGACTCCATTTAGTGGGCATGGCGAACGAGCTACTGATTTGTTAGAACTCATACATACTGATGTATGTGGGCCTTTCAATGTAGCAGATAGAGGAGGCTATCAGTACTTCATTACTTTTACTGATGATTTCAGTAGATATGAATATGTGTATCTTATGAGACACAAATCTGAATCCTTTGAAAAATTCAAAAAAATTCAAGAATGAATCATAAAACCAACTTGGTAAGAGTATTAAAGTGCGGGGAATACCTTAGCCAAGCTTTTCATGACTATCTCATTGAGTTTGAGATTAGATCTCAACTCACTCCGCTTGGAACACCACAATGGAATGGTGTATCAGAAAGGAGAAATTGTACATTATTAGATATAGTATGATCAATGATGAGTCACACAGATCTTCCTTCTTTCTTCTGGGGATACGCTTTAGAGATGACTGCTTTTACACTTAACCGCATCCCATCTAAGGCAGTCATAAAGACACCATATGCGATATGGACTGGGAAGAGTCCCAAAATATCTTTTATGAAGATTTGGGGTTGTGAGGCTTATGTTAGACGTCAAGTCTCCGATAAACTAGGCCCCAAATCAGACAAGTGCTATTTTGTAGGATATCTTAAGGAAACGAAAGAATATTACTTCTATAATCCCACACACAGCAAAGTGTTTGTCACTAGAAATGGAGTATTTCTAGAGAGAGAATTCATTTCCAGAAGAACTAATGGGAGTAAAGTACATCTTGAAGAAATTCAAGATAATGATAGCACTGAGATGGAAATTGAGCAAGCACCGCAAAGTGTTATGGATGATGAGATTATTGCACAAGAAGTTGTGGAGCAACAACCTGTTCAAGTAGACCAACCCCTTTGCAGATCTGATAGGATACGTCGTCAGCCTGAGAGATATTCATTTCTCTTGTCTGACAATGATGACGTTATGCTTATTGAGTTGAATGAGCCTACATCCTATCAGGAAGCTGTGATGAGCCCAGATTCTAAGAAATGGCAAGAGGCCATGAGATCCGAAATGAAATCCATGTACACCAACTAAGTATCGACTTTGGTTGATACACCTGAAGGGGTCAAACCCATTGGGTGTAAGTGGGTCTTTAAGAGAAAGACTGACATGGAAGGACTTATGCATACCTATAAAGGGCGATTGGTAGCTAAAGGTTTCAAACAGATTCATGGTATTGACTATGATGAAACTTTTTCACCAGTTGCAATGCTTAAGTCCATTCGGATCATGCTTGCTATTGCAGCTTACCACGATTATGAGATCTGGCAAATGGATGTCAAAACTGTGTTTCTGAATGGAAACCTCCTCGAGGATGTGTACATGACACAACCAGAGGGTTTTGTAGATCCAAAGCATATTGGGAAGGTGTGCAAGCTATAGAGGTCCATTTATGGTTTAAAGCAATCATTTAGAAGCTGAAATCTTCGATTCGATGATGCGATCAAACAGTTTGGTTTCATCAAGAATGAAGATGAACCTTGTGCCTACAAGAGGGTCAGTGGGAGATAATTATCTTTCTTATCTTGTATGTTGATGACATACTTCTCATTGGGAACGACATCGCTACGCTGCAGTCTGTGAAGACTTAGGTTAGGAATTGTTTCTCAATGAAGGACTTAGGTGAAGCAACTTATATTTTAGGTATTAAGATCTATAGAGATAGATCTAAGAGATTGCTTAGCCTAAGTCAAAGTGCATACATTGACAAGTTGGTTAAGCATTTTTCTATGGAAAATTTCAAGAAGGGATTTCTGCCAGTGTCACATGGTGTGGGCCTTTCGAAGGCTCAATGCCCTTCTTCTAAGGAAGAAAGGGAACACATGAATTAGATCCCTTATGCATCTGCTATAGGGTCTATCATATACGCCATGCTATGAACTCATCCGGATGTCTCATATGCTTTGAGCATGACGAGTAGGTACCAGTCAGATCCAGGTGATAGTCACTGGATAGCCGTCAAGAATATTCTTAAGTACTTGAGAAGAACTAAAGAATATTTCTTGATATTTGGAGGCGATGAGGAGCTCGTAGTAAAGGGTTACAATGATGCTAGCTTCCAAACAGACAAGGATGATTACAGATCGCAATCAAGGTATGTCTTTTGTCTAAATGGTGGTGTTGTGAGCTAGAAGAGTTCAAAGCAAGACATAGTCACGGATTCTACTACAAAGGGCGAGTACATTACTGCTTTAGATGCAGCAAAGGAGGAAATTTGGATCAGAAAGTTTGTTTTTGAGCTTGGTGTAGTTCTTAGCATTGTGAGCCCTATAAAGCTTTATTGTGACAACAACGGGGCTATAGCATAGGCTAAGTAACCTCGTTCTCACCAGGGTTCCGAACATATATTGTGGCGGTATCACCTTATTCGAGAGATTATCGATAGAGGAGATGTGCGGATGTGTAGAGTAGATACTGATGCTAAGATTGTGGATCCCTTAACCAAAGCTTTGGCACAGAGGAAGCATGATGGTCATACTAGGCTACTAGGTCTTAGAGATTAAAGTGATTGACACTAGTGCTAGTGAGAGATTGTTAGTGTGAGCCCTTAGTGTCAATCATGAGATGATTGATTAGGGATCATGTGTATCATATTTCATTAATAAAAGGCGAAGATTGTTTATTATATTTACTTTATGCATGTGCCAACTAAAATAAATATAATAATGTCCTTGAATAGTAGGTTCTAATCTATAGTATATCAATTGGTAGAATTGATTATGAGAACCTATAGAGAACACTATTCTTAATATTCCTAGTCAAGTATTAATAGACAAGGGCAATATTAATACATTGAGACTAACATATAGGTCAATAATGACTTGATCTCAAAAGTCATGGAAATGTAATATCACATTGATACATGGGTATATATATTGGAGAATATATATACTAAATTGACCCGCCATGAGAAAGTGTTATGGATCGTTATATGAGTGTCATATGTTGGATTTTTCGAGCCGCAAAAACCGCTTTTTGCATTGCGGAAACCTCGGAAGCTCGGCCACGGATCCGTGCGAAGTATAACAAATAAAACTAACATGTATGTGTTTAATACCTTTAGATCTACTCTATATCTACATGATAAAAAATTACCCTTGAAGCGATGCCCTTCGCTTATCCCACTCATCTAAATGGATTGCCGGAACTCGAGAGTGTCAAGTGCACACTTCTCTATTGGTATCCACACAAGCAATAGGTGGAGAAAAGACAATCTTGAGTATGCTAGCACTCCTTGAAGGTCTCGAAAAAGTGGAGGATTGGGAAAGAACTTGAGTGGAGCAAGGAAGAAGATGAAGTTGGAGTTACCACACAAATGAATTACCACCATCAAGCCTCCTAAAGTGGTCGGCCACTTATTTGGGAGTTACATGCATGCATGTAACTCAAAGAGCCAATGGCTCTTGGTCTCCCTCATGAGGTGGCACCCCATGATAAGTCCATGATGATGTGGAACACCATCATTGGCTAGCCCACATGCCATGTCACCATGACATGGCAATTGGTCAAGTCAAAATTGACCATTCATCTTCCCTCTCAAGTCAAGTCAAACTTGAACTCTTATCTCCCATGGTTGATCAAATCTAACCACTTGATTCAAGTCAATTTGATTTAATGAATCTCTATTAATTAATTTAAATTGACTCAATGAATCAAATCTAAATTAGACTCATTCAACACTTGAATCAACTTGAGTCTAACTCAATTAGTCTAATTTGGATTACTCTTAATCCAATTTGGTTCATCCCATGAACCTATTCCTCATGGTTCATCATATGAACCTAATCTCCATCTAATTGTCCTTTGTATTTAACCATATAGGTTCTTGTAACATTGGCAATGTCCCTAAACCGATTTAGGAACATAAGCAATGAGCGGTATCTAGCAACACATCATTGCTACCCAAGTTACAAGAATGTTGAGCTCCAACATCACCTTTGTGACTACTAATTGTGACTCTCACAATATGTGATAATGTCCCTCTATCCTTGACATCTAGATTGACCAATTAAGGCATAGACCGTGTCATCCTCGGTACAATCTATATCTTGAACTCCAAGTAGACTCACTCTAATCAAATGAGCTCAATATCTCATATTGACTCATTTGGGCATGGCCATGCACTTCGTGGTCTCACTCTATCAAGAATAACGATGTCGCTCCCGTCATATAGGAGGGATAGATTCCATCTACATCACTCACATCCCTCCGCATAATTTGTCACATACCCAGTAATCGCCTTTATAGTCCACCCATTTACGGGTGACGTTTGTGAAGGCCAGTATGCAACTCCTTATGTAGGGAACCATGGTGACTTCAGGTCTAAGGACTAATAGTCATACTAATAGCCACATGAGAAAGTATATGACACTCATATAACGATCCATGATACTTTCTCATGCCGGGCCATTCAGTATACATTCTCCAATGCATACCCATGTGTCAACTTGATATCTCATATCCATGACTTGTGAGATTAAGTCATCGTGTTGACCTACATGCTAGTCTCTACGCATTAACATTGTCCCTGAATGTTAATACTTGACTAGGAATGATTAAGAGTAGTGTTCCCTATATCATCTCATTATCGATTCAACCAATCGATTGATATAGATAAGAACCTACTACTCAAGGACATTATTATATTTAGTTATTTGGCACCAATACAAGTAAATATAATAACCATGCCTTTATAAATAGGAATATGATACAATAAAGTCCATACAACAATCATCACATGATTGGATCTAGGGCTTTCACTAACAATCTCTCACTAGTACTAGTGTCAATCACCGTAGTATCTAATACCCAATGACCTATTGTGACAATCATGTTTTTTCTGTGCCGAAGCCTTGGTCAAGGGATCTGTGATGTTAGCCTCTGTGGGTACTCTGTAAATCTTCACATCTCCTCTATCGATAATCTCTCGAATGAGATGGAAGCGTCGTAGTATGTATTTGGTCCGCTGGTGTGAGCGAGGTTCCTTAGCCTGTACAATCGCTCCATTGTTGTCACAATAGAGCTCTATGGGACCTGCTATACTAGGAACCACCCCAAGCTCAGTAATGAACTTGCGGATCCAAACTGCCTCCTTTGCTGCCTCAGATGTGTTAGTTAAAGCCCTAGAACCAATCATGTGATGGTTGAATAGGGAACATTTTGTATCATATTCTATAAAGGCAAAGGATTGGTTATTATATTTACATCTTGCTTGTGCCAGCTAATTTAAATATAATAATGCCCTAGAAAAGTAGGTTCTTATCTACAGCACATCAATTGGCAGAATTGATTATGAGAGGCTGTAGAGAACACTTTCCTAAATGTTCCTAGTCGAGTATTAATATGCAAGGGCAATATTAATACATAAAGACTAGCATGTAGGTCAATTGATGACTTAATCTCACAAGTCATGGATATATGATATCAAGTTGACACATGGGTATATATTGGAGAATATATACTGAACTGACCCGCCATGAGAAAGTTTTATGGATCGTTATATGAGTGTCATAAACTTTCTCATGTGACTATTGGTATGAATAGTCCTTAGACCTGAAGTCACTACGGTTCCCTACATAAGGAGTTATGTACTTTGGTATCGTCAAACGTCACCCGTAACAGGGTGGACCATAAAGGCGATTACTGGGTATGTAACAAATTATGCGGAGGGATTTGAGTGATGTAGATGGGATCTATCCCTCTCATATGACGAGAGTGATATCGGTGGGCCCCTTGATTGAGTAGAACTACTAAAACGCATGGCCATGCTCGAATGAGTCAATATGAGATATTGAGCTCATTTGTTTGAGTTAGTTTACTCAGGGATCAAGAAACACATAGATTGATCGAGGATGACACGGTCTATGCCTCATTGATCAATCTGATATCAAGGATAGAAGGACACGGTCATATATTATAGTAGTCACGGAAAGGTTAGTCGGATCTTGACTTATCTCGTAACTTGGGTAGCAATGATGTATTGCTAGATACCGCTCATTGCTTGTGTATCTAAAAGAGTTTAGATCCACTGCCAACGTTATGAGAGCCTATAGGGTCACACACAAAGAGCATGATAATTAGAGGAATTAGAGTATTCTAGTTTGACTAGAATAATATGGGAATAAGCTTAAGTACAAAATGGTTTTTGGACTTTAAGCTTAATGAGAATTTTAGCTAATTGATTTAATGAGATTAATTCAATATGTTACCTTATTGATTTAATAAGATTAATTCAATATGATAACATAAGCTTAATTGAATTAATAAGATTAATTCAATATGATAACATAAGCTTAATTGAATTAATAAGATTAATTCAACATGCATGAATGCCACACAAGAATGCCACATAAGCATGCCACATGAGCATGCCACCTAAGCATCCACCTAAGCTAGTTAAGGTGGAAGGAAACAAAATGGTTTTGTCTCCTTAAGTGGCCGGCCAAACAAGGAAGCCAAATCCTTTTTGAGTGTGTCTCAATGCAATGGATTGCATTGAATGTGAAGGAGGTGGAAGGGTTTTTCCAACCCTATAAAAGGCTCCATGGAGTGGCCGGCCATAAGGAGTTTTTGGTGTTGTGGTTGTGAGAGAGCTTGGTGGAAGCTTTAGTTGTGTGGGTTTGTGAGTGTAGGATAGCAAGAAGAGGAGTCTTCTTCTTCCCTTCTCCTTTTCCCTCTCTTCCTCTCCTTTAGGGACTTCTCTAGCAAGAAGTAAAGGAGAGCTCTTCTAGTTTTCCTTTTGTGAGACAAGAGCGTGCTCGTGTGGATACGTATAGAGGCACGGACACTTGAACGTGCTAAAGATCCAACAAACCGAAAGGAAAAGCGGGATTAACAAGGGCACGCAACAAAGGTAATCCTCTCCTATAAGATAGGTTTGGTTTAGAGAAATTTATTTTATACGAGTTTGCTTTCGCATGGATCATTTGGAAGGGATCCTATTTTCCGTTGCGCATATGCCATTTGGCATACGAGATTTCCCTACAAGATGCAGCGATATACTCAGCTTCTGTTGTAGAATCAACAACTGTGTCCTGCTTCGAACTCTTCTAGCTCACAACGCCACCATTCAAGCAAAACACAAACCCTGACTGCGATCTATAATCATCCTGGTCAGTTTGGAAGCTGACATCGCTGTAACCCTTTACAGCTAGCTCCTCATCGCCTCTAAATATCAAGAAATATTCTTTAGTCCTTCTCAAGTACTTAAGAATATTCTTGACTGCTATCCAGTGACGCTCACTTGGATCTGACTGGTATCTACTCATCATGCTCAAAGCATACGAGACATCAGGACGAGTACACAGCATGGCGTACATGATAGATCCTATAGCAGATGCATAAGGGATCTTATCCATGCGGTCTCTCTCCTCTTTAGAAGAGGGACTTTGAGTCTTCGAAAGACTCACACCATGTGACATTGGCAGAAGTGTTGGAATGTATACTGAAAGCCTAGCTCTTTTTGTATGAACATTTTTTTTTGGAATAAGAATCACATGATCATTGTTTGCACTTTATATATGTGTGTGTGCATATTGTCTAATATTTTACATTGTAGATAACATGGTGCTTGGTGTGGCACAGAAGATCATGTTATCAGTCCCTTGTAAAATATAAGTAGAGGCTCACAACCAAGATGGTTTTGGGCAAACCATTGGCATGGTTGTAGTGTAGCTTGGTATTGTTTTGTCTTGAACATAGAGTTACACTAGTACACTTAGGTGTATTGAGCAGGACCGACATAGAGGTGATTTAATTAATTACTGACTACATAATTGAATCGGACCTCGGATATTATGTTGTACATGCTCTTAATCCCGATATAATAACGGGTACATGTACTTAGTATTTATTTCTTTGATTTACCAGAGGGTGAGATTTAGATGGATTAAATCAATATGCCCGGTAAGTTGGGAAATGATATTATTTACATGGTGTGCTGTTGATTATAGGAGGAAACCGTGTCCTATATACTAGGTTGATGATGTCCCCTTGAGGAGCTCATAAGGTTCATCATGTAAACCCAGCTGGTTGACTTAGTCAACATGATGATAAGGTTGAGTGGTACTACTCGAGGAGTTAGATGTTAATTAATTGATGGTCAGTAAATCAATTAATTGACGGACATTCGATATCTTAAACATGGGGAGATGAATGTACAAATAATATATGGAGCCCATATTAATTTATGGGGGTTGGTGAGGTAGTTCAATGATGATCCTCTAGTGGAATGGAACATCATTGATGGATCAAGTTTGTGTGGTTCCGATCCATCGGGTGGCCAAGATCCAACTCCTCCTTATGGTCCCTATCATAGCCTAATATAATCCTTATGAAATCTAGATCCAAGGATGTAAAACAAAACTATAGAACCAACGGTTGGGATTAAATCCCTAGATCCGATGGTTGGGATGAAACTCTAGAACCAACGGTTGGGATTAAATCCCTAGATCTGATGGTTAGGATGAAACCCTAGAATCGACAGTTGGGATTAAATCCCTAGATCCGATGGTTGGGATAAAACCCTAGATCTGACGGTTGGGATGAAACCCTAGATCCGAAGGTTGGGATGAAATCCTAGATCCGACGGTTGGGATGAAACCCTAGATCCGACGGTTGGGATAAAACCCTAGATCCGACGGTGGAGATTAAATCCCTAGATCCGATGGTGGAGATTAAAGGAGGCTTAAGCCCAATTCTATAAATAGAGGGCTTAGGTTGGGCGGCAAGTAATGGTTCAATTGGAAATTAGGGTTTTGCTCATCTCAAAGTGGGCGGCAACAAACCCTAGAGGAGCTAGGGTTTTGGGCGGCTAGAAGTGGGCGGCAAGCTTGGTTCTCCCTAGGGTTTTGGCCGGTGACCCTCATCCTCTTCTCATCCATTGCCGGTGCTCATCTCTTCCTCCTCCTTTGCTTCTTGGTGGCCGACGGTTCTCCAACTCCTTGGTGGCCGACACTTCTACAACTTCTAGGTGGCCGGCGGTAACATTGCAACAAGTTGGCCGGCGCTCATCCATTCACTCCTTGGCCGGCGATTACATCGAGCTCTTTTGATTGGTGGCCGGTTCTAGAGAGGAGGGTTTTGTTTTGTTTTGTTCTTCTCTTTGTTCGCAGTGAACAAGGAAGGGAAGAACGCGATCTAGAAGGCTTTTACTCATGGAGGATCTTCGCCCACCCGTCGTCCACGAGGAGGATATGACATACGGTAGAAGATCGTGAGGTATAAAAGTTTTACAACTTTATTTTCTGATCTTAGCATGTTCTTTTATGTGTTGATTATACAAGTGTGCGTATGTATATATTTTGTATAATCATGGACCCCGAAGACAAACACAAAAAAACGGCAATCCGTCCATTGTCTCTTCCGCGGCTAACCAACTAGAAGAGTTGTGTTGCTTGAACAACTAGTTTGTTCAAGCGACCACTCAAGTTGTTAGCACGACGACGAATTGGTTGTGCTAAAGAAACTCATCCCATCCAAATTAATTCTTTCATTAGTGAACATTTTAATCCGAGGACATGGGAGCCAATGAGCCTCCGAAGCAACTCCCTTCAAGAAGTCCCTTCTTAGAATTCTGCATGGCAAACCATAGTAATACCGTGTCAATGTATGTACTCTGACTTAGGACAAGCAATCTCTTAGATCTATCTCTATAGATCTTGATGCCTAGAATACAGGCTGCTTCACCTAAGTCCTTCATTGAGAAGCACGTCCCCAGCCAAGTCTTCACAGACTGTAGCAAAGGGATGTCATTCCCAATGAGTAGTATGTCATCCACATACAATATAAGGAAGACAACTGTGTTCCCATTAACCCTCTTGTAGACATAGGGTTCATCTTCATTCTTGATGAAACCAAATTGTTTGATCGCATCATCGAATCGAAGATTCTAGCTCCGAGAGGCATGCTTTAGCCCATAAATGGACCTTTACAGCTTGCATACTTTTCCAGTATGGTGTGGATCTTCAAAACCCTCAGGTTGTGTCATGTACACATCCTCGAGTAAGTTTCCATTCAAAAATATGATTTTGACATCCATCTTTCAGATCTCATAATTATGGTATGCTGCAATAGCAAGCAAGATCCGAATGGACTTAAACATCGCCACTGGAGAAAAGGTTTCATCATAGTCAATACCATGATTTTGCTTGAAACCTTTAGCCAGCAATCGGCCCTTATAGGTATGCGTAAGTCCATCCATGTCAGTCTTTCTCCTAAAGAGCCACTTACACCCAATGGGTTTGACCCCTTCAAGTGGATCAACCAAAGTTCATACTTGGTTGGTGTACATGGATTCCATCTCGGATCTCATGGCCTCTAGCCATTTCTCAGAATCTGGGCTCATCACAGTTTCTGATAAGAGGTAGGCTCATTCTCAATGAGCATAACGTCATCATGGTCATACAAGAGAAATGAGTATCTCTCAGGCTGACAACGTACCCTATCAGACCTGCAAAGAGGTAGGTATACCTGAACAGGTGGTTGTTCCACAACCCTTTGTGCAACAATCTCATCACCCACAACACTTTGTGGTTCCTGTTCAACCTCCATCAAGGCCTTAGTGCTATGGTCCTTATCTTGAATTTCTTCAAGATCGAACGTACTCCAACTAGTTTTTCTAGAAACAAAATCCCTTTCTAGAAAAACCCCAGTCTTTGCCACAAACACTTTGTGCTGACTGGGAATGTAGAAGTAATATCCCTTTGTGTCCTTGGGATATCCAATAAAATAGCACCTATCGGATTTGAGTCCCAGTTTGTCTGAGACTTGACGTCGAACGTAAGCCTCACAACCCCAAATCCTCATGAAAGACATCTTGGGATTTCTCCCTGTCCATATCGTATATGGTGTCTTTATCACAGCCTTGGATGGTACACGGTTAAGGGTAAAGGCTGCTGTGTCTAGAGCATATCCCCAAAAGGATATAGGAAGATCTATGTGACTCATCATAGATCGTACCATATCTAATAGGGTACGATTCCTCCTTTCGGATACACCATTCCACTATGGTATTCCAGGAGGAGTGAGTTGGGATAGAATCTCACACTCAGCTAGATAGTCACGAAACCATGGCTAAGGTATTCTCCACCTCGATCTGATCGAAGTATCTTAATACTCTTGTCAAGCTGGTTTTGTACTTCATTCTTGAATTCTTTGAACTTTTCAAAGGATTCTGATTTATGTGTCATGAGATACACATAACTATATCTACTGAAGTCATCAATAAATGTAATGAAGTACTTGTAACCACCTCTAGTAGCAACATTGAAAGGGCCACATACATCACTATGTATATATCCTAACAAATCTGTTGCTCTTTCGCTGTGTCCACTAAAGGGAGTCTTGGTCATCTTGCCTAAAAGGCAAGACTCACATGTCTCATATGATTCAAAATCAAATGAGTCTAGCAGCCCATCCTTATGAAGATGAGATAAGCGACTCTCATTTATGTGACCTAAGCGACAATGCCGAAGATAGGTTTGGTTCAACTCATTTGACTTGAACCTTTTGGTACTTATGTTATAGATAGGGCTCTCTAAGTCTAGAAAGTAGAGTCCGTTCATTAGAGGTGCACTACAATAGAACATATCATTTAAATAAACTAAACAACATTTGTTCTTTATTATAAATGTAAATCCTTCCTTGTCCAAACAAGAAACCGAAATTATGTTCTTAGTTAAGGCAGGCACATGACAACATTCATCTAATTCTAGTACAAGCCCAGAGGGCAGAGATAGATCATAAGTTCCTACAGCAACAACAACTCTTGTTCCATTGCCTACTCGTAGGTCCACCTCGCCCTTTATCAATGCCCTGCTATTTCTCAACGCCTGCACATTGGTACAAATGTGATATGCACATCCGATATCTAATACCCATGATGAAAAAATAGATAGATTGACTTTTATAACATTTATACCTGAAGTAGAAGTCTCACTTCTCTTCTTCTTAAGATCTTCCAGGTAAGCTTTGCAGTTACGCTTCCAGTGTCCATCTTCCTTACAGTGGAAGCAAGCCTCTTCCTTGGCCACCCCTCCTTTGGGTTTCAGTTCCTTGCCTTTGCCCTTGGCTTGGGACTTTCCCTTACCTTTAGGCTTGCCCTTGCCTTTCTTCTTTTGCACCATCAAAATGGAGTCAGATTTTCCCTTCTTAAGGTTGAGCTCAGCAGTTCTCAACATGCTGAGCATCTCAGGCAGTGGCTTATCAATTTCATTCATGTTGTAATTCATGACAAATTGATTGTAGCTTTGCGACAAAGACTGCAAGATCAAGTCAGTGGCTAGCTCTTGGCCAAGGGGGAATCCCAATCTCTGTAGGTTTTCTACGTACCCAATCATCTTGAGTACATATGGACCTACGGGAGTCCCATCTTGCATTTTGGAACCAAACAATGCCTTAGAGACTTCATATCTCTCATGCCTTGCTTGTCCTTAATATAGTTGACGAAGATGTTCAACCATATCATAAGCATTCATGAACTCATGTTGCTTCTGAAGCTCAGAGTTCATGGTCGTGAGCATTAGACATGACACATCTAATGCATCATCTTGATGCTTCTTGTAAGAATCTTTGTCAGCTCGCGAGGCAGTGGCAGAAGGTGCCTCCGGAATGGGCTGCTCTAGGATGTACAGTTTCCTTTCTTGGGTGAGAATGATTCTCAGGTTCCTATACTAGTCCAGAAAATTTGCTCCATTGAGCTTGTCCTTCTCAAGGACAGAATGCAGAGAGAGTGTGTTCGTCTTTGTCGACATAGTAATCTACAACATACAATGCAGAGAATTAATATCATATTCCTTTTATCATTTAATTAGGCCTTTAATCAAATGATGCTCCCACTGAATTATAGGAATTTTGTAGAATTGAGTTATGGATGTGGTCAAACCACATTACTAGATTCATACAAACTAGCTATAATTCCTGCGGGACAAGATCCACATTATACTAAGCCTTGAGTTAGCTTTCGCTAAATCGCCCAAGACTTAGTACGATCGATGGGTAACACATTACTGATTACATCTCTATGCAACTCTTGTTTATAAGATCAAGACCCACATTTACAAAAGACCTTGAGTTAGCTTTGGCTAAATCGCCCAAGATTTAGTGTAAATGCGATCTTATCCTATCTTTCCAACGTTTGGAATATGCCTATAGTTCTACTCAATCCAATTGAGTTAACTAGTTTTACTCAATCTAATTGAGCTTACTCTAACCCAAGCCGTGATAGGCAAGACCAAGATTGTCCCTCCACACCCTACCAAGATAATATGCGTTGCTCTGCTTTGGCAGATTCAACAACTACAAATGTATATATATATATATATATATATATATATATATATATATATATATATATATATATATATATATATATATATATATATATATATATATATATTAGGTCATGGCCCTACTACGATCTTCTCAAGCCAATGAGAAGATCGGACGGTCAACCTAGGGTTAGCGACTTCTCCAAGCGCCTCCTTTGACCGTCATGTGTCGTCGGCACCCTCCTCGTAACTCCGTTCACAAGTGGACCTTCCACCACTCCATTTTGTACATTACAAACATGAAACTTGAGTTACATTCGAGTCTAAAACTATTTACAACTAGAATTTTAAAAGAAGAGGTATGACGCACAGGTCGCATACACTATACAACACGCACAACCACAAAAATGGTACGCAGGCCGTATTATGAATTACAACACATCATCATCCAATCATATTGGGGTTCTTGGGCCATGACCATCACAGAATTATACATAAAACTAAATTATGTATTTTATAGAAAAATTCTATAATATTTCCTATTTTTTTCAATTTTATGAGTCATCTCTCCGTAACGGTCCCGCTAAGCGGTTTCCGGGCGCGATCGCAGGACAAGGCCCTTTTCGAAGATAGGGGCAGCGCCTCTACTCGCAAAATAAACCTTGAGAGTGTCCCTACTATGATCTTACAACAACTTAAGTCGCTATCCCAAAATCCTAAAGTGAGAACTCGCCGTTTCGGAGAGTTTTTCTCGGTGGTTGAAGCCTACAAGTGTCCCAACACTTGTTGCTACGACTCTTTGAGAAAAATACCCAAAAATTCTATAAAAATAGGAAATTTATAGAAACTTAAAAATCTGTAATTTTTATATCTAATACAAAAACTACAAATACGAAACACATACATGCTTCACACGTGGCTCTGATACCACTGTTGAGTTTTCCGAGTCGCAAAAACCGCTTTTTGCATTGCGGAAACTTCAGAAGCCTGGCCACGGATCCGTGTGAAGTATAACAAATAAAACTAACATGTATGTGTTTAATACCTTTAGATCTACTCTAGATCTACATGATAAGAAATTACCCTTGAAGCGATGCCCTTCGCTTATCCCGCTCGTCCAAATGGATTGTCGAAACTCGAGAGTGTCAAGTGCACACTCCTCTATTGGTATCCACACAAGCAATAGGTGGAGAAAAGACAATCTTGAGTGTGCTAGCACTCCTTGAAGGTCTCGACAAAGTAAAGGATTGGGAGAGAACTTGAGTGGAGCAAGGAAGAAGATGAAGTTGGAGTTACCACACAAATGAATTACCACCATCAAGCCTCCTAAAGTGGCCGACCACTTATTTGGGAGTTACATGCATGCATGTAACTCCAAGAAACAATGGCTCTTGGTCTCCGTCATGAGGTGGCACCCCATGATAAGTCCATGATGATGTGGAACACCATCATTGGCCAGCCCACATGCCATGTCACCATGACATGGCAATTGGTCAAGTCAAAATTGACCATTCATCTTCCCTCTCAAGTCAAGTCAAACTTGACCTCTTATCTCCCATGGTTGATCAAATCTAACCACTTGATTCAAGTCAATTTGATTTAATGAATCTCTATTCATTAATTTAAATTGACTCAATGAATCAAATCTAAATTAGACTCATTCAACACTTGAATCAACTTGAGTCTAACTCAATTAGTCTAATTTGGATTACTCTTAATCCAATTTGGTTCATCCTATGAATCTAATCCTCATGGTTCATCATATTAACCTAATCTCCATCTAATTTCCCTTTGTTTGTGACCCTATAGGTTCTTGTAACGTTGGCAATGTCCCTAAACCGATTTAGCAACATAAGCCATGAGCGGTATCTAGAAACACATCATTGCTACCCAAGTTACAAGAATGTTGAGCTCCAACATCACCTTTGTGACTACTAATTGTGACTCTCACAATATGTGACAATGTCCCTCTATCCTTGACATCTAGATTGACAAATTAAGGCATAGACCGTGTCATCCTCAGTACAATCTATATCTTGAACTCCAAGTAGACTCACTCTAATCAAATGAGCTCAATATCTCATATTGACTCATTTGGGCATGGCCATGGACTTCGTGGTCTCACTCTATCAAGAATAACGATGTCGCTCCTGTCATATAGGAGGGATAGATCTCATCTACATCACTCACATCCCTCCGCATAATTTGTTACATATCCAGTAATCACCTTTTATAGTCTACCCATTTACGGGTGACGTTTGACGAAGCCAAAGTATGCAACTCCTTATGTAGGGAACCATGGTGACTTCAGGTCTAAGGACTAATAGTCATACTAATAGCCACATGAGAAAGTATATGACACTCATATAACGATCCATGATACTTTCTCATGCCGGGTCATTCAGTATACATTCTCCACTGCATACCCATGTGTCAACTTGATATCTCATATCCATGACTTGTAAGATCAAGTCATCATGTTGACCTACATGCTAGTCTCTACGCATTAACATTGTCCCAGAATGTTAATACTTGACTAGGAATGATTAAGAGTAGTGTTCTCTATATCATCTTATTATCGATTCAACCAATTGATTGATATAGATAAGAACCTACTACTCAAGGACGTTATTATATTTAGTTATTTGGCACCAATACAAGTAAATATAATAGCCATGCCTTTATAAATAGGAATATGACACAATAAAGTCCATACAACAATTATCACATGATTGACTCTAGGGCTTTCACTAACATCATATACTTTCTCATGTGACTATTAGTATGAATAGTCCTTAGACCTGTAGTCACTACGGTTCCCTACATAAAGAGTTATGTACTTTGGTATCGTCTAACGTCACCCATAACAGGGTGCACTATAATAACGATTACTGGGTATGTAATGAATTATGCAGAGGAATGTGAGTGATGTAGATGGGATCTATCCCTCCCATATGACGGGAGTGATATCTTTGGCCTCTTGATAGAGTAGGACCACGAAATGCATGGTCATACTCAAATGAGTCAATATGAGATATTGAGCTCATTTGTTTGAGTGAGTCTACTTGGGGATCAAGAAATATAAAGATCGATAAGGGGATGACACGGTCTATGCCTCATTGATCGATCTAAGATATCAGAGATAGAAGGACACTATCGTACATGATAATAGCCACGGAAAGGTTGTCGGATCTCAATGATCTTGTAACTTGGATAGCAATGATGTATTGCTAGATGTCGCTCATTGCTTATATATCTAAAATGGTTTTAGATACATTGCCAACGTTACAAGAGCCTATAGGGTCAAACACAAATGACATTCTATTTTGGAGATGATTTCTTTTAGTTGGACTAAAAGAACAATTAAGCATATGGCCAAGACTTGAGTTAGACTCAAACTGATTAAACTTGAGTTAGACTCAAGTTGAACCATGGAAGATGATTCATCATCATCATGCATGATTAATGTGATTAATCATGCATGAGAATACCAAGGGCCTTAGTATTCATGATAAAGAAGAATACCAAGGGTCATGGTATTCATTAGGAGATTAAGAGACTTCTTAATGAGGATTTAAGAGGAATTAATGGCAAGGGTTGCTATGGCTTAAGATGCTTTGAACGTGCAAAGCAAAACGATAGGCTAAGTAATTGAATGTGTAAGCCAAGAGAAGTGTTCTCTCATCCCTCTCCTTCCTCTCCTTCTTCTTCCAAAGTGGTATTGGTGTTTCGCTAGGAGTTGCTAGCACAACGTGGCTCCAAAACGGGTGGGTGTTAGTGTGGATACCTTAGAGATACGGTTATCCTTACCGTATTGAGATCCGACAACATTTGGAAAAGTGGGATTGCGAAGGGAATGCACCGAATGTATACTTCTCCTTCTATAAAAGTAGGGTACGAAATGACTTATATAGTTTTGCATGGATCTCTGGTGGGATCCGGTATATAATTATTGTTTCCACTGCAGTTGTGCGAAGTATTCACCTACGATGTTATGAACGTTAAGATCTAGAATTTCACCAACATTAAGGAGGTGATCAGATTGCATGGAGTTCCTAAGACCATCATTTCTGATAGGGATAGTTGATTTACTTCACACTTTTGGGAGTGTGTTCAGAAGACCCTTGGCACTAAGTTACAATTTAGCACAACATTTCATCCTCAAACAGATGGGAAAACCGAACGAGTAAATCAAATTCTTGAGGATATGCTACGAGCTTGTGCTTTAGATTTTAAAGGAAGCTAGTGCAAATACCTATGTTTGGCAGAATTTGCTTATAATAATAGCTACCAAGCTACAATTGGAATGGCACCCTATAAAGCTTTATATGGAAGAAAGTGTAGGTCTCCTATTTGTTGGTATGAAGGTGGTGAGAAGAAAGAAATGTGGCTCAAGATAGACTTTATAGATGACACCACCAAAGCTATAAAGAGCATCTGGCAAAGAATAGAGACTGCTCAGAGTCGACAGAAAAGTTATGCCGATGTACGACGTAGACCGCTTGAATTCGAAGTTGGGGATTCTATATTTCTTAAAGTAGCTCTTATGAAGAGGGTGAAGAGATTTGGAAAGAAAGAGTCCATGTTATGTAGGACCTTACCTGATCACAAAAAGAGTTGGCAAAGTAGCTTATGAGTTAGAGCTACCTCCAGAAATGTTAGCTATTCACAACGTATTTCATGTCTCAATGCTGAAAAAAATATGTTCCTAATGCAGACCAGGTCATTGAGCCACAGACGATACAAGTTCAAGCATATTTGAGTTATGAAAGTCAACCTATTCAGGTAATAGAGCGAGAAATTAAGAAATTGAGAAACAAAGAAGTACCCTTAGTGAAAGTCCTATGACAAAATCAAAGGTTTGAAGAAGCAACTTGGGAATGCGAGGATGACATGAAACAAAAGTATCCAGAGTTGTTCTAAGTTTCGAGGAAAAAACTTTTATAAGGTATGAAGGATTGTAACATCATAAAATTCTAAGCGGTTCAAAGTTGTTATATCAATTTTAACGCCGTAAAAGGGTTCAAAAATAAATGAAATAAAATAAAATATGGTTCGTTATAGCTAGGATTCGAACCATGAACCCTTTAAATTGGGAGATAGCCTTGATACCACTGTGTCATAGGATGCTTCTTGTCTAGGATGTACAAACATTATATAATATAAGTATGAGAAGATGAGGAGTTTTCTTTCAACTCCCTAAGTATTAAAGGGGAATTAAGAGAGGGAAAATAGAAATTTTCTTCCTCCTTCTCCCCTTCTCCACCAAAATTTTCTTCCTCCTTCCTCCCTCTCTATCCCAATCTTTAGGACTCCTTTTGTTGGGATTCTCAAGAGGGTTTTTCAAGGGGATTTTTTCACAAGGCTTGGTATTTTCTAGAGGATCAAGCTCCGCCTTCTTCCTCATCCTTCCTCCCTCTCCATCCGAAACCCTAAGGCTCTTGGTTGGGGTTCTCAAGAGAGGTTTCAAGGGGATACAAAGGCTTAGTATATGCTAGAGGATCACTCCTAAGGCTAAGGAACAAGGGAAGGTCTTCATCTCACAAAAACCCTAGCGGTATATTAGTAAGATTGTTAGAATGTATACTGAAAGCCTAGCTCTTTTTGTATGAACATTTTATTTTGAAATAAGAATCACATGATCATTGTTTGCACTTTATATATTTATTATATGTGTGTGCATATTGTCTAATATTTTACATTGTAGATAACATGGTGCTTGGTGTGGCACAGAAGATCATGTTATCAGTCCCTTATAAAATATAAGTAGAGGCTCACAACCAAGATGGTTTTGGACAAACCATTGGCATGGTTGTAGTGTAGCTTGGTATTGTTTTATCTTGAACATAGAGTTACACTAGTACACTTAGGTGTATTGAGCAGGACCGACATAGAGGTGATTCAATTTAGTGTTGACTACATAATTGAATCGGACCTCGGATATTATGTTGTACATGCTCTTAATCCCGATATAATAACGGGCACATGTACTTAGTATTTATTTCTTTGATTTACCAGTGGGTGAGATTTAGATGGATTAAATCAATATGCCCGGTAAATTGGGAAATAATATTATTTACATGGTGTGTCGTTGATTATAGGAGGAAACCGTGTCCTATATATTAGGTTGATGATGTCCCCTTGAGGAGCTCATAAGGTTCATCATGTAAACCCAGCTGGTTGACTTAGTCAACATGATGATAAGGTTGAGTGGTACTACTCGAGGAGTTAGATGTTGATTAATTGATGGTCAGTAAATCAATTAATTGACGGACATTCGATATCTTAAACACGGGGAGATTAATGTACAAATAATATATGGAGCCCATATTGATTTATGGGGGTTGGTGAGGTAGTTCAATGATGATCCTCTAGTGGAATGGAACATCATTGATGGATCAAGTTTGTGTGGTTCCGATCCATCGGGTGGCCGAGACCCAACTCCTCCTTATGGTCCCTATCGTAGCCTAATATAATCCTTGTGAAGTCTAGATCCAAGAATGTAAAACAAAACCTAGAACCAACGGTTGGATTAAATCCATAGATCCGATGGTTAGGATGAAACCCTAGAACCAACGGTTGGATTAAATCCATAGATCCGATGGTTAGGATGAAACCCTAGAACCAACGGTTGGATTAAGTCCATAGATCCGATGGTTAGGATGAAACCCTAGAACCAACGGTTGGATTAAATCCATAGATCCGATGGTTAGGATGAAACCCTAGAACCAACGGTTGGATTAAATCCATAGATCCGATGGTTAGGATAAAACCCTAGAACCAACGGTTGGATTAAGTCCATAGATCCGATGGTTAGGATGAAACCCTAGAACCAACGGTTGGATTAAATCCATAGATCCGATGGTTAGGATGAAACCCTAGAACCAACGGTTGGATTAAGACCATAGATCCGATGGTTAGGATGAAACCCTAGAATCGACGGTTGGGATTAAATCCCTAGATCCGACGGTTGGGATAAAACCCTTGATCCGACGGTTGGGATGAAATCCTAGATCCTATGGTTGGGATGAAATCCTAGATCCAACAGTTGGGATCAAATCCCTAGAACCGACGGTGGAGATTAAATCCCTAGAACCGACGGTGGAGATTAAATCCCTAGATCCGACGGTGGAGATTAGAGGAGGCTTAAGCCTAAATTCTAGAATTAGGGTTTGGCTCATCCTTGGTTGGGAGGCTACAAATCTTAAAAGGGATAAGGTTGGTCAAAGAATATAGGAGTTAGTTCCTATATTTTAGGCTAACCAACTTTCTCCTAAATTCTATAAATAAAGGCTTAGGCATTGGGCGAAAAATAGGTTTTTGGAGAGGAGAATTAGGGTTTGGCTCATCCAAGAGTTAAGGCAACAAACCCTAGAGGAGCTAGGGTTTGGGCGGCTAAGAAAGTGGGTGGCAAGGTGATTGTTCTCCCTAAGGTTTTTGGCGGCGCCTCCTTCCTTCTCATCCTTGGCCGGTTCTCTTCTTCCTCCTCTCTTGCTCCTTGGTGGCGGCGGATCTCCAACAATTGGTGGCCGGTGCTTCTCCAACATCTAGGTGGGCGGCAACAATAATACAACAAGTTGGCGGCACTCATCCAATCGTTCCTTGGCGGTTGCATCAAACTCTCTTGTTTGGTGGCCGGTTCTAGAAAGGAAAGGTTTTGGTGGTTCTTCTCTTTGTTCGCAGCGGACAAGGACGAGAAGAACGTGATCTAGAAGGCTTCTAATCATGGAGGATCTTAGTCCACACGTCGTCCACGAGAAGGAACGGACATACGGAAGAAGATCGTCAGTTATAAAGGAGTATAACTTGAATTTCAGATCTGAGCAAGTTCTTATATATGATGATTATACATGTGTGTATATGAATATATATTGTATAATCATGGACCCGAAGACAAACACAAAAACCGCGATCCGTCCGTCGTCTCTTCCGGCTAACTAACTAGAAGAGTTGTGTTGCTTGAACGACTAGTTTGTTCGCGACCACTCGAGTTGTTAGCACGACGACGAATAGGTGTTGCTAAGGAAGCTCATCCCATCCAGATTAATCCTTTCATTAGTGAAAATTTTAATCCGGGGACATGGGAGCCAATGAGCCTCCGAAGCGACATCCCATCAAATGGTATCGAGGCTTTTGTGTGTTTAGGATTCGGTTATTTTTTTATGCACTTTTCATATATAATATGTGCCGGATAATAGTAGGATATGCGTAGTGGAACTCTTTGGTTGCGTGCATAAGATCCGACTATTATGGCCATGTGTGTATGTGAATGGATGTGTGAAAAAATTTATTATTTGAATCCTCGGGGTTGACAAGGCTAGATTAGTATTTAATTTTTGTAATTAAATACGGCATTGTTTAGCTGCTCATTTTAGTTTACTTTCGATCTAGATTATTTGTACACTCCTTCGTGGAGTATAGGATCGATGGATGTAAATTAATATGATTTATCTCGGCTCGGAACTCTTTGGTGACTTGAGCACGGGAAAAGATGGAGCGGACGAGGTGGCGACACGACGGGATGCGTATTGGAGAACAATGCCATAATAGTTGGAAATATTCTGATTTTTCCATATTTATTGCTTATTTGTTTTATTTTCATGTTGTGTTTGTTTTTAAAATTCTCGATTTCAATTTACTAAGTGGGAGAGGGACATTTTAATTAATTCTCACGTTTCATTACAATTTGACGGTGATGCACAAACAAACTTGTGTGTTGGCTCTGAGTGCCTTCCTCCCCGAGGACGGGTTTGTTTGCGGATCACTAGGTCAAATAAAGGTTATAGGAAATTATCTAGGAGCGTGTGTACTTCCACAGAGGTAAGGCACATAATCCAAAATAATTCCCTTAGTATCGTGTAATGGTGCACACTTAGATGCAAATAAAAATATCCTCCCCATAGGAGTCACTGCTTTTATTTGTAGGGCCAAAGAGGAACCAACTATTAATTTTATTTGTCAAAAAGTAAGGTTGACAAGATAATAAAATTAATGGGTAAAACCTCCTCTTATAAATGTAGAATTCGTATACGTCCACACAGAGTGACATACGAAATTCTCAGTGTTTTGAGGTGTTGGTTGATTTCGGAATTTTATTGTTTTGAGGAATCAATAATATTTGAAATCTAATATTTTGATCATTGTGATTTTTAGGATTTTCAAATGGCTTTCAACCCACTTGCTATGATACTAAAGGAAACAAACTTACTATACCCAAATTATCTTGATTGGAAAAGAAAAATGGATAGTGTCTTAATCACAATGAGTGTCCTCCTAGGGTTGCGAATGATTAGGGAAAAGGAACTTTTCAATACCGTAATCAAGCTGCTAGGAAGGAAGCCATGGTTGCTCAAGGTTTCTACTTCTATGACGAAGGCAAGAAGAAGAAGAAACAAGGTAGAGCAAAGGTGGTGGGTGGACCTCAGAGAGGAGTGAAGAAGCCGAAGGCAAGTACTTCACTTGTAAACAGATCGACATGGGAAGAAAGACTTCAACCTAGAAGAAGAACAGAGGTATATCTTCCGCTTAGTCGTTGAAACATGTTTAG
Source organism: Wurfbainia villosa (assembly GCA_025175895.1). Taxonomy (NCBI): domain Eukaryota; kingdom Viridiplantae; phylum Streptophyta; class Magnoliopsida; order Zingiberales; family Zingiberaceae; genus Wurfbainia; species Wurfbainia villosa. Next base: position 44,574,698 of record CM046006.1, read on the forward strand.
TGGTGTTATCTATGCACTGTGTGTAGATACGGAGCCACGATCATGTCTCGCAATTCTTTGCAGGTTCCAGAAACCCGACGACTAGCCGAGGGAGAAATTACCAGCCTACATGGGCAATGCTTCAAAGGTGGCTGCTATTGCAGTGGGAGATGTTTATTTATCTTTTGATAGGAATAAAGTTTTGGTTTTGAGAAATTGTCTTTATGTACCTACATTTAGAAAGAATTTGATTTCGGTTTCTAAATTATTTGTGGATGGATATTCTGTTTCTTTTAATGACAGAGTTGTTATAAAAAGAAATAGAGAGATTATCTGTTCAGGTACATTGGTTGGCAATTTGTATACTCTTGAACCAAAAACTCCCACGATGCATAGAGAAGTGAATAACTCATCTTCTAAGTCTAAAAAGAGAAAAGAACCTTCGCAGATGAACCAGACATATCTTTGGCATCTAAGGCTTGGTCATATTAACCTTAGCAGAATTCAAAGGTTGATAGCTGATGGACCTTTGGGTTCATTAGTGGTGGAGGATCTCCCAACCTGCGAATCTTGCTTGGAAGGTAAAATGACCAAGAGGCCTTTCAAGGCCAAGGGGTACAGAGCCAAAGATGTGTTAGAATTGGTTCATTCTGATTTGTGCGGTCCTATGTCTATCCAGGCAAGAGGTGGTTTTGAATATTTCGTCTCTTTTATAGATGATTATTCAAGATATGGATACATTTACTTGATTCGCCGCAAGTCTGAATGCTTTGACAGGTTCAAAGAATTCAAGGCTGATGTGGAGAACCGTCAAGGTAAAAGTATCAAGACATTACGATCTGATCGTGGTGGCGAGTACCTCTTGGGAGAGTTTAGGAGTTACTTATCAGAGGCTGGGATTCAATCCCAATTGTCCGCACCTGGCACACCCCAGCAGAATGGTGTGGCGGAGCGAAGGAGACTCTTATGGAGATGGTCGATCTATGATGAGTTATTACGAGTTACTGCTTTAGTTCGGGGGTATGCTGGATATGGCAATGTACACTCAACTTGGTTCCATCTAAATCAGTACCTTCTACCTGTAGAATTGTGGATCGGGTGAAAGCCTAGTCCGAGACATATTCGGATATGGGGAGTCCAGACATGTCTTTAAAGTCGATCTTGTAAGTTGGAACCTCGCATGAAGTGTGCATGTTTGTTGGCTACCCTAAGGGAGCGAAGCTGGTTTGTTTTATAATCCTAGAGATCAGAGGGTGATCGTTAGCGCGAATGCCAGATTTCTAGAGGAGGATTATGTAATGAACCACAAGCCCAAGAGTAGGATTGTTCTTGAGGAGTTGGCAGGGGAAGTCCCGACTTCAGTACCACCGGTACAAGAGGAGACACCACAAGTCACTGCACCGCGTGTCACAGAGCATACACAGGAGGCACCTCGTCGTAGTGGGAGGGTTGTTAGACAATCCGAGATTCATGTTTTTGGGAGAGTCTTGGACTTAGTCCCCGTGAACATGAACCCGATCCTGGACATATGACGAGGCACTCCAAGATAGAGATGTATCTTGGCAAAGTGCGATGAATTGAGATAGAATCTATGGATTCTAATCAGTCGAGCTAGTAGAACCACCCGATGGTGTAAAAGCCATTGGATGCAAGTGGATCTACAAGAGAAAGAGAGGAGTAGACGGGAAGGTTGAGACCTTCAAAGCTAGGCTTGTTGCGAAAGGGTATACTCAGAAAGAGGGCATCGATTATGAGGAGACCTTTTCGTCGGTAGCTATGCTTAAGTCTATCCGGATTCTCTTATCTATAGCTGCTCATATGGATTATGAGATTTGGCAGATGGATGTCAAGACAGCTTTCCTTAATGGAAGTCTTGAGGAGAACATCTATATGCGGCAACCAGAGGGATTCGTTGCTAAAGGCAAAGAGCATCTTGTATGTAAGCTTAATCGGTCCATTTATGGATTGAAGCAAGCTTCTAGATCTTGGAACATCCGCTTTGATGAGGTAATCCAGTCATATGGATTTATTCAAAGTCCGGATGAGCCTTGTGTATACAAGAGATGTGACGGAAACGTAGTGGTGTTTCTTGTACTATACGTAGATGACATTTTGTTAGTTGGAAACAATATCAAAGTGTTATCATACGTAAGGGTATGGTTGTCCAAACAGTTTGACATGAAGGACTTGGGAGAAGTGGGACACATCCTTGGGATCAAAGTTATAAGGGATCGCAAGAAAAGGATGTTGTGCTTGTCTCAAGCTTCATACATTGACACTATCCTTGCTCGTTTTAGCATGCAGAACTCCAAGAAAGGTTTTCTACCTTTTAGGCATGGAGTTCCTTTATCTAAAGAGATGTGTCCCAAAACATCAAAGGAGATAGAGGACATGAAGGCGGTTCCTTATGCTTAGAGGAAGCCTTATGTATGCTATGCTATGTCACGAGGCCGGATATCTGCTTTTCGTGGGCATGGTTAGCGATATCGAGTAATCTGGACAGGGGACATTGGGTGTAAAGCATATATTGAAGTACGAGAAGGACTAGGGATTATATCTTTGGTTTAAGGCGGATCAATTAGTCCCTGTGGGTTACACGGATTCGGATTTCCAATCAGATAGGGACAAGAGTAAGTCTACCTCGGGGTTTGTGTTTACTTTTGGAGGTGGAGACATAGTATGGAGGAGTGTCAAGCAGAAATGCGTGGCGGACTCTACCATGGAAGCTGAGTATGTGGCAGCCTCTGAGGCAGCCAAGGAAGCTGTATGGCTCAGGAACTTCTTGATGGACTTGGATGTGATTCCTAGTTTGCCCGAACTATCACAATTTATTGTGATAATAAAGGGTGCAAAAACTCAAGGAACCACGAGCCCACAAGGCAAGTAAACACATAGAGCGCAAGTACCACCTTATACGAGAGATCGTAAAGCGAGGAGAAGTTCGCCGCCAAGATTGCATCAGAGGATAACCTGGCGGATCCATTCACTAAGGACATTACAGAGATATCGTTTTATAGGCATGTGGAGGACATGGGGATCAGATGTATGGCACTGTGATGACAGCTTAGTCTTTTAGTATAAGTGGGAGATTGTTAGAATGTATACTGAAAGCCTAGCTCTTTTTGTATGAACATTTTATTTTGAAATAAGAATCACATGATCATTGTTTGCACTTTATATATTTATTATATGTGTGTGCATATTGTCTAATATTTTACATTGTAGATAACATGGTGATTGGTGTGGCACAGAAGATCATGTTATCAGTCCCTTATAAAATATAAGTAGAGGCTCACAACCAAGATGGTTTTGGACAAACCATTGGCATGGTTGTAGTGTAGCTTGGTATTGTTTTATCTTGAACATAGAGTTACACTAGTACACTTAGGTGTATTGAGCAGGACCGACATAGAGGTGATTCAATTTAGTGTTGACTACATAATTGAATCGGACCTCGGATATTATGTTGAACATGCTCTTAATCCCGATATAATAACGGGCACATGTACTTAGTATTTATTTCTTTGATTTACCAGTGGGTGAGATTTAGATGGATTAAATCAATATGCCCGGTAAGTTGGGAAATAATATTATTTACATGGTGTGTCGTTGATTATAGGAGGAAACCGTGTCCTATATATTAGGTTGATGATGTCCCCTTGAGGAGCTCATAAGGTTCATCATGTAAACCCAGCTGGTTGACTTAGTCAACATGATGATAAGGTTGAGTGGTACTACTCGAGGAGTTAGATGTTGATTAATTGATGGTCAGTAAATCAATTAATTGACGGACATTCGATATCTTAAACACGGGGAGATTAATGTACAAATAATATATGGAGCCCATATTGATTTATGGGGGTTGGTGAGGTAGTTCAATGATGATCCTCTAGTGGAATGGAACATCATTGATGAATCAAGTTTGTGTGGTTCCGATCCATCGGGTGGCCGAGACCCAACTCCTCCTTATGGTCCCTATCGTAGCCTAATATAATCCTTGTGAAGTCTAGATCCAAGAATGTAAAACAAAACCTAGAACCAACGGTTGGATTAAATCCATAGATCCGATGGTTAGGATGAAACCCTAGAACCAACGGTTGGATTAAATCCATAGATCCAATGGTTAGGATGAAACCCTAGAACCAACGGTTGGATTAAGTCCATAGATCCGATGGTTAGGATGAAACCCTAGAACCAACGGTTGGATTAAATCCATAGATCCGATGGTTAGGATGAAACCCTAGAACCAACGGTTGGATTAAATCCATAGATCCGATGGTTAGGATGAAACCCTAGAACCAACGGTTGGATTAAGTCCATAGATCCGATGGTTAGGATGAAACCCTAGAACCAACGGTTGGATTAAATCCATAGATCCGATGGTTAGGATGAAACCCTAGAACCAACGGTTGGATTAAGACCATAGATCCGATGGTTAGGATGAAACCCTAGAATCGACGGTTGGGATTAAATCCCTAGATCCGACGGTTGGGATAAAACCCTTGATCCGACGGTTGGGATGAAATCCTAGATCCTATGGTTGGGATGAAATCCTAGATCCAACGGTTGGGATCAAATCCCTAGAACCGACGGTGGAGATTAAATCCCTAGAACCGACGGTGGAGATTAAATCCCTAGATCCGACGGTGGAGATTAGAGGAGGCTTAAGCCTAAATTCTAGAATTAGGGTTTGGCTCATCCTTGGTTGGGACAAATCTTAAAAGGGATAAGGTTGGTTGGGCGGCAAGAATATAGGAGTTAGTTCCTATATTTTAGGCTAACCAACTTTCTCCTAAATTCTATAAATAAAGGCTTAGGCATTGGGCGAAAATAGGTTTTTTGGAGAGGAGAATTAGGGTTTGGCTCATCCAAGAGTTGGGCGGCAACAAACCCTAGAGGAGCTAGGGTTTTTGGGCGGCTAAGAAAGTGGGTGGCAAGGTGATTGTTCTCCCTAAGGTTTTTGGCCGGCGCCCCTCCTTCCCTTCTCATCCTTGGCCGGTTCTCTTCTTCCTCCTCTCTTGCTCCTTTGTGGCCGGCGGATCTCCAACAATTGGTGGCCGGTGCTTCTCCAACATCTAGGTGGCCGGCGGCAACAATACAACAAGTTGGCCGGCACTCATCCAATCGTTCCTTGGCCGGCGGTTGCATCAAACTCTCTTGTTTGGTGGCCGGTTCTAGAAAGGAAAGGTTTTGGTGGTTCTTCTCTTTGTTCGCAGCGGACAAGGAAGAGAAGAACGTGATCTAGAAGGCTTCTACTCGTGGAGGATCTTCGTCCACACGTCGTCCACGAGAAGGATAGGACATACGGTAGAAGATCGTAAGGTATAAAGTTTTATAACTTTAATTTTAGATCTGAGCATGTTCTTATATATGATGATTATACATGTGTGTATATGAATATATATTGTATAATCATGGACCCCGAAGACAAACACAAAAACCGGCGATCCGTCCGTCGTCTCTTCCGCGGCTAACCAACTAGAAGAGTTGTGTTGCTTGAACGACTAGTTTGTTCAAGCGACCACTCGAGTTGTTAGCACGACGACGAATAGGTGTTGCTAAGGAAGCTCATCCCATCCGGATTAATCCTTTCATTAGTGAAAATTTTAATCCGGGGACATGGGAGCCAATGAGCCTCCGAAGCGACATCCCATCAAAGATAGCGAGAAGATGTAAGTATTTCTCACATGCACTATAAGTGGCTATTCGATTTGTTTATCTATCTTATTTTTCCATGTTTTATTTAGATTATATGTTTTGTTTAGATTATATTTGTTCATATTTATAGGCATTATAGGTATATTTCTTTTGAAGCAAGACATAAGATCGTAAAGATGCTTCCCCTACGAGTTTTAGGGACAAAGAGCATGATCAAATGTCTTGAAATGCTTCCTATCTGGGTTTTGGAAGTATGATCAAGTTAAATGTTTGTTAAATGTCAAAATCAGTAGGTCATATATAAAGAAAGTATTTTACTTTAAAGTGGCATGTACCGAGCCCTTAGATCGCCCACGGTCCCTAGACCGCCCTTAGTAAGTTTCCCTAATAAGTTCGGTGGCTAGCTACCCTGATTTCCATTAGGGTTGCACGCAAATTGGTACTATGTCGGGCTGCCCAAACAAGGATTGTTGATACTCTTCTGTTTTAAATCCGATATTAGTTAATTTATGAATAGTGTAAGTGAGTTTAAGGGATAATTGAGTCATGTTTGGCTTCTGGATGTAAAGAAAAAGATAAAGTATGATGGTAACACCTCCTCTATTAGAGTAAAGAGAGGGGGGTGTTACAATATATGTTCTACTTTAAAGTTCAACAGAGTTCCTACAGATGTCATCTACCTGAGTTTATTTCCATTTTCCCTTAAGGACAAGGCGAAGATGTGGTTGCATTCATTACCCTCAGGGAGCATCACAACTTGGAAGCAGTGTGAGCTGTAATTTTTGAATAAGTTCTTCTAGCCCAGCAAGATGGCTCATATGCGCCATTTGATCACCAACATCCGGCAGAAAGAGGGGGAATCTCTATTTGAATTCTAGGATCGATTTAAGAGTTTGTTCCATCAGTGCCCCAATCATGGAATTGAGCGTTGGTTAGTAATTCACATGTTTTATAATGGAATCACATATTCCACGAAGGTATTCATGGACTCTGCTACGGGAGGAGCTCTAATGAACAAAACTATCGAGGAAGTCGAAGAACTAATTGAAGAGGTGGCAGAGAATCACCACCAATGGGCTTATGAACGTAGTCATCCCACATCAACAACAGGGAGGTATACTATTAATTCTGTAGACCATTTAGCAACTAGGATGGATGCACTAATAAAAAGGTTTGATTATTTGAATTCGAAAACACCCCAATTTCTCCTACATAAACAAATATGAGAATTTTCAGCAATTGGGATTATATGAGAAGCAACATAATGCACATCAACAACCTCAAAAATCTAGGTTAGAGTAGATGATGAAAGGGTTCATAATGACCCAAATAAAGGCGAATGCTGAATTCCAACAGAGGCACTTGTAGATGAAAGAGGTACTGAAGGAATTGAAAGCTTCTATAGATGGTCTCACAAGCCACACTAAAATGTTGGAAAATCAGATTGCCCAAGTCGCCATCTCTTCTGTAAGAATACCGGGCAAATTACTCAGGAAATCTGAGGTAAATTGTAACGCCCGTGAAATTCTAGCAATTTTACGAGAATTTTTGGCTTTATGAGGATGGGCTTTATGTAGGCCTTTTTGGAGAAATAAAAGAAAATAAGTCAAAAAGAGATGCAAAGCCTAGGAATTGAACCCCCCACCTCTAGAGATAGCCAAGCCTTATAGATGCACCCACTAACCATAAGCCCAATAGAATCATATCATTAGAGGAAAGGGGGAACCTATAGATAAATGGGAGGAGGGTAAATGAAGAGGCTTGACAAGGAGAAGAGAAACTTCTCTTCCTCCCCTTTATAAAGAAGAGAGAAGTTCCACTTGGCCACTTCTTCCTTCCTTCTTCCTCTTCTCTTCATTCTCACCGAAACCCCAAGCTCTTCTTCCTCCTTTGGCCGAGAGCTCCTTGCAAGCTAGGAGAGAGCTAGGTGACCTCCATTAGGTCATCTCCCCAAGCAAAGCGAAGGATGTAAGTTTTTCCCTCACCTGCAGTATATTAGTTTGATAGGGTTGGTTGCTTGAAAGAAATATGAAATTGTAGCCTTATAAGTTTCGGCCAACTAAGTTGGTGGGCTAGGATTCATGAAAATGCTACTAAGGGAGGTTTTTATGGGTGATATGTTTCAAGTAGATACCTTTAGGAGACCAAAGTGCAAAGGTGATGACCCTATATGGTTCGGCCACCCCCAAGATTTTAGGGTTAGGGTTGCATGAACTTGATCCTAAAGTGATATTCTTGGTTGGTATGTTTCAAGTAAGACCCTTGGGTATCCACCATCCAAGATGAGGCCCTTGTAGGTTTCGGCCACCCTAGGTAATTAGGGTTAGGGTTGCATGAAAATATCCCTAATGATGCTATGCTAGATGATAATGCTCATGAATAAATATTAGGTGGCAAGAACCCTAGTTGAGCCCCTTGTAGGTTTCGGCCACCCTAGGTAATTAGGGTTAGGGTTGCATGAAAATATCCCTAATGATGCTATGCTAGATGATAATGCTCATGAATAAATATTAGGTGGCAAGAACCCTAGTTGAGCCCCTTGTAGGTTTCGGCCACCCTAGGTAATTAGGGTTAGGGTTGTATGAAAATATCCCTAATGATGCTATGCTAGATGATAATGCTCATGAATGAATATTAGGTGGCAAGAACCCTAGTTGAGCCCCTTGTAGGTTTCGGCCACCCTAGGTAATTAGGGTTAGGGTTGCATGAAAATATCCCTCATGATGCTAAGCTAGGTTATAATGCTTTATGAATGAATTTTTGGGGACCAAACCTAAGCTTGAGCCCCCTTACAAGTTTCGGCCAACCCATGGTTTTAGGGTTAGGGTTTCATGAAAACACCCTATATGTAATTGTGCTATGTGTATAGTTTTTAATATGACATGAACTTTGCTTGGGTGATGAATATGTTATGATTCAATGCAACATGAAATTAGGCTATGTGATGAGCATGTTTCACGATTTAATATGCCATGAATAAGCTTAGGAAATATACTTCTGTTATGATGTAATGTGCCATGTAATATGCCATGATGAACATGTTGTGTGAAGTAATATGCCATGTATATGCTTCGAATGTGCTTCAAGTTATGGAGTATTGTGCCTTGAAATATACCTAGGTGAAGAATATGTTTTGTGATTTAATATGTCATGAATATGCTTAGGAAATATGCTTCATGTTTACGATGCAATATGTCATGAAACATGCTTATGTGATGAACCGTTTATGCTTTAGGACCCCTTTAGGGTACTCTATGTTATGAATGCATGTGTCCTTATAAAATGACTAAGATGGAGATGCTTCCCTTTCAAGTAGGGATCAAGAGCTCTCCTTATGATAAAATAAGATGGAGATGCTTCCCTTTCAAGTAGGGATCAAGAGCTCTCCTTATGATAAGATAAGATGGAGATGCTTCCCTTTCAAGTAGGGATCAAGAGCTCTCCTTATGTCAAGATAAGATCAAGATGCTTCCCTTCTTATGATGGGGGATCAAGAGCATTCTTTATATTATGTCCAGAAAAGAAAAGAATTAAGTATTTTACTTTGCACGAGGTTAAGTACCCGACCCGTCGGTGTGGTCGTTAATCAAATCCATAGGGACACAAGAAGGCGTAAGAGGTCTTGCCCAGTAAGGCGTAAGAGGTCTTGCTCTAATAGGGATCGTGGCTCGCTACCCTGACCTATTAGGGAACGCGTTATGTGGTACTTAACACAGGGCCCCCAAACAAGTTATGATGATATTGAAGTATTTATAAGTATATGTTTTGAAAAGAAAAGACTTCTATGATATTGTGTATGCTTCTATTAAATGCTCTGAATGCTTACGAACTAGGTTCTTTATGCATGCTAGATGTTATGAAGTTATGATGATATTGAAGTATTTATAAGTATATGTTTTGAAAAGAAAAGAATTCTATGATATTGTGTATGCTTCTGTTAAATGCTCTGAATGCTTACGAACTAGGTTCTTTATGCATGCTAGATGTTATGAAGTTATGATGATATTGAAGTATTTATAAGTATATGTTTTGAAAAGAAAAGACTTCTATGATATAGTGTATGCTTCATTAAATGCTCTCAATGCTTACTTAACTAGGTTCTTTATGCATGCTAGATGTTATGAAGTTATGATGATATTGAAGTATTTATAAGTATATGTTTTGAAAAGAAAAGACTTTTATGATATTGTGTATGCTTACGAACTAGGTTCTTTATGCATGCTAGATGTTATGAAGTTATGATGATATTGAAGTATTTATAAGTATATGTTTTGAAAAGAAAAGACTTATATGATAGTGTGTATGCTACATTAAATGCTCAATGCTTCGTTCTTTATGCATGCTAGATGTTATGAAGTTATGATGATATTGAAGTATTTATAAGTATATGTTTTGAAAAGAAAAGACTTCTATGATATTGTGTATGCTTCTGTTAAATGCTCTGAATGCTTACGAACTAGGTTCTTTATGCATGCTAGATGTTATGAAGTTATGATGATATTGAAGTATTTATAAGTATATGTTTTGAAAAGAAAAGACTTTTATGATAATGTGTATGCTTATGTTAAATGCTCAATGCTTACGAACTAGGTTCTTTATGCATGCTAGATGTTATGAAGTTATGATGATATTGAAGTATTTATAAGTATATGTTTTGAAAAGAAAAGACTTTTATGATATTGTGTATGCTTATGTTAAATGCTCTGAATGCTTACGAACTAGGTTCTTTATGCATGCTAGATGTTATGAAGTTATGATGTTATTGAAGTATTTATAAGTATATGTTTTGAAAAGAAAAGACTTTTATGATATTGTGTATGCTTATGTTAAATGCTCTGAATGCTACTTGAACTAGTATGCTGACTAGATGTTATGAAGTTATGATGTTTAGAGTTAAGTCTAAGTATGTGGTGACTATGTACTTTATGCTAGTTTAGAATTTATGATGTGGTGAAGGTTAAGGGTAAGGTTAAGAATACTTGCGACTATGTTCCTTCTGCATGATTAGGGTTTATGTTATTACAAATGTTTATGCTCAAGTTAACCAAATGCTTAGGATTACGTTCTTTCATGCACGCTTAGTTTATGCAGTTATAACGCTCATGTTCAAAGTATGCCCTGCTTAGATTAATTATGCTTAACACTTATGAACAATTCTATGCCATGCTTAGTTCTTTTGTACTATTACCCGGATATGTTGTTGATTAGTGTTGCTATTTGATGAAATCGTGGTTTTTGTGAGTAGGCAAGGATCTTACTAAGCTATATGCTTATAGTTTATGTTGTCCATATACTGCAGATAAAGGAAGTCTGCACTAGAGGGAGTGGCAGGAGGGGCCATGTGCGTGTGTGATAGTGGCATGGTGGAAGAAGACCCTTCACTATCTGCTTATATTTATATGCTCTAAGAACAATTTAAGACATTGCTTCCGCTTATAAGACTTGTGTTTAATGAGTATCCCTTAATTTAAGAGGTTCGACATGTTAGAACTCATGAACGAATCCTTTCGTTATGCATGTTATGAAATAAGATAAGATATGTGGTCATGCTAATGATGAATAAGATAGGTGATGCATGTGCCAAAGAAGGTTTCAGTTATGATAACCTGTTTAAGCATGTAGACTTTGAACGGATCCATATGTAGTATGCTAATAAAAAAAAAATATATAGACACAAGTAGCGCCGCCCTGAGAGCAGATAAGGGCGGGCGCTACATAAATCCTATTGAACAATGGAACACAATGGCTCTACAAAGTGGAAAGAGTCTAAAAGATTTGCCAAATAGAGTAGATACAGGCACAAGGAATTGAGAGGGGAGGAGATAAATCAGGAAAATGAAGGAGGCTTATCAATAAGTCATGGTTTGAGACCTTGACAAGCAGTGTGTCGTACCATCATTACAAAATAAAATTTATAATTAAACATAACCCCCTCTATACTAATGTAGCATATATATGACTTAGGTCATCTTCCAATGAATATAATTGGTAGAATGGTGTTCTTATGATCGTTTTTGTTATTACTTTGGGTTTTTAATATAAATGGGGGTTTGGGGAATTGGATTCTAACCTACAATTGCAAGGTAATTAAAACTCTAACCTACCAATGCAAGTAATTAAAACTTTCAACAAAATAAAACAATGTAGGAATTAAACCAAATAAGTCAAGTGAAAAAATTAAAGCAATAAAAACTGGAAGAGGAGTTACCATAAACACCTAACATGCACAATTAAAAGAACTAAGTTAAACTAACACAAATGTAAGGGAAATTTAACAAACACTTGACATGTAGAAAATTAAAGCTAATATAACCAAAAAGATAAATGATCTAATCAACCCAAGATATGCCCGATGTGTGAACAAGTTCCTCTGTCAAAGTCCAACGGAGCTCGATCAAGTCTCCGAAAGCGGAAATGGATGTGGGATGGAGCAAACTCCTAAATCTAGTAGCTTGATGGATGCTCTAAACTCTCACGGATCTGATTGAGCTCGAAGAAGTGTCGTCGGGAGTAAAAATCCTCCTCGAATCTACAAGAGAAGGTGGATGAGCAGTGGAGATGGAAGACGTCACCAGAATCCCTTGATGAAGCAATCTTCCCTCCAATCCATGTTGATGCAATCCATCCAGGTCGTGATTAACCAAACTCAAGTGCGACTCGAGTAGTATTTTGATATTTGAGAATGGGTTTGACCATTGGTTGACTATATGGGTTTAACCATATGTTGACCATATGACTAGTGGATGATTGGAATATCCAAAGTCATATGGGGGAGTTATTTTGGGGAGATTGTTGGACCAATCAACCTCAAAAGTACAAGTATGGATACTTGGCATGGAAAGTCCAAGTCATGGGTACTTGGCAATGGTAAAGTCAAAAGGTATAGTTTTGGTGACATAAGTCCAAGTGAACTTTGGCAATTGGAAAGTTTAACATGGAGTTGCCAAGGAAAGTCCAAGTCATGAGTAGTTGGAAAAGGGAAAATCCATGGGTAGGTTTAGCGGCGTAAAGTCCAAGCATGGGTCTTAGCGGCGTAAGTCCAAATGGATCGTAGCAAGGAAGTCCAAAGGTGTGATATTAGCGGCGTAAAGTTCAAGCATGTAATCTTGACAGCATAAATCCAATGTTTGGCGGCATAAGTCCAAATATACCTTGGAAAATGACCCAATTAGCATGACAATAGCCGATGGAAGCACCAAAAGGCTAGCACGAAGGATGAACAAGTCATGGAGGACTCAGAGGGATCCAAGAGGTGTGAGGCTGATGGAGGTGGCTAGAAGGCTTAGGTCTAGGCTATGGTTGTGTAGCAAGTATGAGGGAATCATATTTGAGTTAAACCTCATGTTTAATGTTTATCAGTCAATTGGGGTTTTGGACCAGTCGACTAGCCAAATGTTTGACACTTGGCAGACTAATTGACTCAGAGCAGTCGATTAGGGTTATGCCCCAGCCGATTGGGGTTATGCCCCAGTCGACTAGTCAAGTAGTCGATTGAGGCTCGATTGCTGATTTGTGGCTCTGGAAATTGACTGCTAGAGTTGAGCAGTCAACTGGTCTATAACAGTCGACTACTAGGGTAGAGAAGTTGATTGGAATTAAGTGGTCAGGGTACAGATTATTGGACAGTCGACTACTAGCCCATGGTAGTTGACTGATGGCTATGAGCAGTCGACTGCTAGGTTAGGGCAGTCGACTGATGGGTAACTTTTTGATGTGAATTAGCCATTATGAGGCAATCTCTAAGTGACAAGTCGACTGATAGGTAAGAGCAGTCGACTACTAGGCGAAAATCTAGCCCAAGGTGTTCTTTATAAGGAGCTCGAAGGGAAGGAAGATGGTTGTTGATTCATGAGCTTTAGAGAGAGGTTTTGCTGCATTCCAAATATTTCAAGGCATTCAAAGCAACCACATCAACAAGTATTCAAAAATCCTAGTTTGTAAAGTGTTCTTTGCAGTTTCATTTATACTCGTTGTATTTAATTGTATCTTCATTTTTATTGTTGTAAGATTATTGTTAGAGGTTTCTCCACCTCCGGTGTATCACCGTGAAGGAGTTTATTAGAGGTGGTGTGCATCACTAGAGCTCGCCCGTGAAGTAGGAACCCTAGTTTCTAAACCATGTTATATCTTGTGTTGTACTTGTGCATTTGTGATCGTGTATTTGTATTCTATATTCCGTTGCATACACTAACATCATTCTAGACAAGCACGCGAACGAAAGATGAAATCGGGAAAGCAGTATTCACCCCCCCCCTCTAGCGTGACCACATCGGTCCTACAATTTGTATCAGAGCTAGGAGCTCTTCTACGTGACTAACCGCCAAGAGAGCAAAGAACTAGAGGTTGAAGAGAAGGATAGTGTAGAAGATCCTTGGAAGCTAGAGGGGGGGATGAATAGCTTATTTTCATTTCTACAAGAATAGTTAGCGGAAGCACAATAAAAATAATAGTAAAAGAAATGAAAATACAATGCTAACACCAAGTCTTTATGTGGTTCGGAGATAACGCTCCTACTCCACGACGATCCTTAAGGTGGATCAACCCTAATCAATCTCACTAAGAAGCTTTCTCTTTTACAACAACCCTCCTCTTCTTACAAAAGATGAAGATGAAGTTTAGAGAGGAGGAGGGGAATTAAAATGCTAGGAAAGCTTAAAAAATCGTGGAGGCTTGAGAGGATGATTAGAATGTAAGCATTAGCCCTCTCAACCACCACAAGCCCTCTTTTTATAAAGAGAGGGTTGTTTTTCCCATTGGGCCACGATCAGTCGACTGATGTATAGCATCAGTCGACTGCCGCTGCGGTTAACGGCTTCTGAACAGCCGGATTTTTTGGATTCATAATCGTCATCATCCAACGGCACGCTCATCAGTCGACTGATCCCTCCATCAGTCGACTGATGGAGTGATCAGTCAAGTGATCACGACACACAGTTAAGTGAGACTCCATTTTGTGCCCATTTTTAACTTGATCAGTCGACTACCATGACTAGGCAGTCGACTGTTTGTCAACTTTTCAGTCTGACTCAATCGAGCACCCTAGCAGTCGACTAATACATCATATCAGTCAACTAATACTCGTCAAGTATGAATAATTCATACTTGAATTGACTCCCTAGACCTAGACTCAACCTTCTAGCTACTCTTTAAGCCTTGCGCCTCCAGAATCCCTCCGAGTCCGCGACTTGTTCATCCTTTGCGCTTTGCTTCCAAGAGCTTCCTTCGGTTTTGTCACATCTTGGGTTTCCCTTTGCCAAAGTGCACTTGGACTTTACGCCGCCAAGACTACATGCTTGGACTTACGCTGCCAAGACTTTCCTTTGGACTTCCTTTGCAAAGATCACACTTGGACTTTGCTTTTACCAAGTATTCATACTTGGATTTTCTTGTCACTTAAACACGTTCACAATTAGATCACAAGGTATTGCTTAACTTAGATGATTATCCAAACATCAAAATATATAAATGCTTGGGGCATTGTTGCACCAACAATCTCCCCCTTTTTGATATTTGGAAATCATTTAAGTTAGGTCTTTAACACATGCACATAATCATATTTCCAATATGAATTCTAACTTAGACATTCCTTCTCCCCCTTTGACATACATCAAAAAGAGAAGGATTCATAAATTGCATGAAAGAGTTAAATTTGTTGTATCTTGAACTAAGGTATAAGATTGAAATCGAGCTCCCCCTTAATCCAAGATATTGTTCATGATGAATGAATAACATGTGGGGAAAAGCCTAACAAAAGATTGGAGGTTAAATCCTAACTTTGCACCAACAATATAAGTTAAGGGGATGAAAAAATTCATATGATGAAACTCCCCCTAAAATGTTGCATCAAACAGTCCTAAAAACTTCTTTATGATGAAGATTATCATGCCATAGATTTAGGACATCAAAGATACACTAAAACACAAGAAATATGACTATTTTATGAAAACTGCTTGTAATATCGATCATTTGGTTTCTTGAAACATCGCTTTCTTATCTCGTTTTGTTTTAGCCCAGGAAATTAGAAAAATTCTCATTGAAAAATCATGAAATTTTGTACACATTTGATAAATCATACTTTATCAGGAAAAATAATTTGAAAAATATATGTTTTCCAGATTTCAAAATGATACAATTTGAAACTAGAAAGCAAGTATTTTTGCAAACTTTGTATCACTTTTGTGAATTTCAACTTATAAAACTTATTTTCAAAGTGATATGATAGTTTAAATATGTTATTTGAATTCCATGTTCTTCTATATTCTTATTGTGGATAAAGCCTTCCCATGAATCATGAAGAATTAATGTCTCTAGATTGACACTTAATTCTCGTAATGCATCATAACAAGCATGATAGGACCAATATCTTCTATTCTCACATGTTGTCTAAAATGGTTGCAAAATCATTAAGTTTCTTAGGTTTGTGAGATGCTTAGAGGTATAAGTCCATTTCTATAATCATGCAAAACATTCAAAGATCAAGTAGCTCTCCTTAATGATAATTGGCTTTGGAGAGCTTTGGTGATATAAATGCGAAGTTGGACTTAGATTCTATGATAATTAAGTCATCATTTCCCTCTTAACATGATCTAATGAAGTGATGTTTATTCAATGTTTAGTCTAGAGTGATGTCAGATTTTGGTGATCTATCTTATGGTGCTCACATTATCACAATAAACTTCTTATGATGTAAGATAGCTCATAGTCCATGTATGTTTCATCCATAGTAATTGAGCTACACAACCAGGAACCACATGACTTTGGTATAGAGCAACCATATTGCTGTAAGGTCCCACGCTTCATTAGGAGTACCCAATGGATTTGACATCTACTAGGTACTCATGCAGCATCCATGAGTTGACGTAATTACTTAACAGTGAGACTAGTTAGATGATATTTAGGTTATAATAAATCTATGTTTTGGAAACAAATAACTCATGATCGATGTACATATGTTAAATGAGTCAGATGGATACTTCCACGAAGGTGTATGCACATGCTAGAATGTTTTATCTCAGTTATGATATTTTGAAGTATTTATGTATATGGCGAAAGATCAAAGTAAACTTTATATGAAAACTTGAATCATCTATCAAGTTAAATGCTCACATGATGGACTAGGTTCTTTATGCATGCTAGATGTTATAAAATCTATGATGATGGTTAATCATGCTTAAGTGACTATGTATTAATAGCTATAAAGCAGATGATCAAACAAATCTTATGCCTAATTATCTCAAAGAGATGTGACTCTAAACTTTCTTATCGATGAATATTCTGAATTCTACTTAGGTTAATATGACCAAGGCTTAGATGTCAAAGATATGTTTGGTTCATCTTTGAAGGTTATTTTCTCTTATTGGAATTAGAAGATGAGTTATTAACTTCTATTTGTATCGTGGGAGCTTTTGGTCCAAGTGTATATAAATTTTCTATCAATGCACCAGAATAGATAATCTCCCTATTCCTTTTTATAACAACTCTGTCATTAAAAGAAATAGAATATCCATCCATAGACAATTTAGAAACCGAAATCAAATTCTTTCTAAATAAAGGTACATAAAGGCAATTTTTAAGAACCAAAACTTTATTCCTCTCAAAAGACAAATAAACATCTCCCACTGCAACAGCCACCACTTTCGTGATATCGCCCAAGTATATGGTAATCTCCCCTTCAGCCAGTCGTTTGGTTTCCTGGAACCCCTGTAAAGTATTGCAAACATGATCAGTGGCTCCCGTATCTACATACCAGGTGCCGGTAGATAACACCGCTAAACATGTTTCAATGACTAGACCAAAAGATATACCTTTGTTCTGCTTCCAGTTAGGGCAGTCCTTCTTCCAGTGTCCAGTCTGCTTACAAGTGAAGCACTTGCCTTTCGGCTTCTTCACTCCTCCCTGAGTTCCTCCCACCGCCTTTGCCCCAGCTTGTTTCTTCTTCTTCTTGCCTTTCGGTTTAGAAGTAGAAACCTTTTGGGCAACCATGGCTTGCGCCTGAGTACTCTGACGAAAAAGCCTCTCTGCCGCCTGAAGTTCTGTCAGAAGCTTTGCCAACGAATACAACCTCTTGTTCATGTTGTAGTTCAGGTGAAACTGCTCAAAACTCCTAGGTAGAGACTGGAGAATAATATCGACCTGGGTTTCCCCATCTATCTCAGCTCCGAGGACTTCCAGCTCATTCAAATGAGCCATCATCTTGAGAACATGATCCCTCATGGGTGTTCCCTCGATCATGGTGGTCGTCATCAAGTTCCTCATGGCTTTCTGCTTGGCAGCCTGATTCTGGTGTCCAAAAAGCTCTTTGAGATTGAGCATCATGTCATAAGCAGTGGGCATGGCTTGATGCTGATGTTGCAGTACATTTGACATAGATGCCAAAATGTAACACCGCACCATCTCATCGGCCTTAATCCACTTCTTATAACTCTCCTTCTCCTTTTCCCCAGAATCATCCACAGGCTTGGGAGGGCACTCTTCGAGGAGTACATATTTTTATTCCTTAGCAGTCAAGACAATGTCAAGATTCCTCTTCCAATCAACATAGTTGGGTCCAGTAAGTTTATTTTCTTTCAATATCACAGCAAGCGGGTTGAAAGTCATTTTGAAAAACCTAAGAATCACATAAGTCAAAACATTAGATTTCAAAAAATTATTGATTCCTCAAACAATAAATTTTTAAAATCAACCAACGCCTCAAAACACGGAGAATATCGTATGCCACGATAGTGTAGACATATACGAATTCTACATTTTTAAGAGGAGGTTTTACCCATTAATTTTACTATCTTATCAACCTAACTTTTTGACAAATAAAATTAATAGTTGGTTCCTCTTTGGCCTTACAAATAAAAGAAGTGACTCCGATGGAGAGGATACTCTTATTTGCATCTAAGTGTTCACTATTACTCGGTACCAAGGCAATTATCTTGGGTTATGTGTCTTCCAATGGGGAAGTACACATGCTCCTTAATAATTTTCTATAATCATATTTGACCTTATGATTCACAAACAAACTCATCCGATGTGGAGGAAGGCACTCAGAGCCAACGCGCAAGTTTGTTTGCATCACATGTCAAATCGTAATGGAGGCCGTGGGAGTTTATAAAAATATCCCTCTCTCACTTAGTAATTTAAAATTGAGAAATTTTCCTAGCCTACGACATGCATATCAAACAAGAAGCAATAAATATGAAAAAATATTTTCCAACTATTATGGCTTTTGTTTCAAATATGTCTCCCGTCGTATCGCCATCTCGTCCGCTCCTCCCTACGCCATGTACGAGCCATCCGGAGATCCAAGCCGAGACTAACTATTTTAATTTACATCCATCGATCCTATACTCCACGAAGGAGTGTACATGAAATCTAGATCGAAAGTAAACTAAAATAAAAGGAGTGGCTAAACAATGTCGTATCTAATTACAAAAATTAAATACTAGCCTCGTCAACCCCGAGGATTCAAATAATATACAATTACACACATATAGTCACATACACACATATGACCATAATAGTTGGTTCTTATACCTACAACCAAAGAGTTAGCCTACGCACATCCTACTATCATCCAGCACATACAATATATGATAAGTGCATAAAATAATCGAATCCTAAACACGTAAAACTGGAAACCGTGGCTCTGATACCACTTGAAGGTAGGAAACTTTGCTTCCCACTTCAACTCGGTTGCTTGTTCATGGCGATCCCGTCGTCGTCCCCGAATTAAAAATCTAATCAATGACAATTAGGGATTACCTAAGCTACTATTTCATCGTCGTGTTATTCGATTAGAGTAGTCACTTGAACAAACTTGTTGTTCAAGCAACCAACCTCTATTCGATGATTAGCTGCGAAATAGACGATGTATGGATCATCGGTTTTTGTGTTTGTATTCGGGGTCCCAGTAAATTAGCCACATATAAAAACATACAACATGCATATAATTGAAAAACAATTATTAACATAAAACAAAAAAATATAAACAAACATTATACCTCTTGATCTTCTATTGTATGTCCTTTTTCCTTTTGGACGTCGTGTGAGCGACGATCTTCCAAAAGTCGAAGCCTCCTAGATCACCAATCTTCCTTTCCTTGTTCACTCCGAACAAAGGAAGATGATAAAACAAAACTCTTCTCCTTCCTTTAACCGACCACCGAGCTCCAAACTTGGTGCTTGCGCCGGCCAAGGAGAAGAACAAGGAGAAGTTGTCAGCCAAGGGAAAAGGATCACCCCAACCCTTGATGTCGTCGGCCCTTGGAAAAGGAGAAAGTGTGTCGGCCAAGAGAAAAGGATGAGAAGATGAAGCTTGGACGCCGGCCAAGGAGAGAAGAAGAGAGGATGGGCGCCGGCCACCTAAGGGAGAAGAAGGAAAAAATTTCCAAATTTGTGGCCGCCCAAGCCTCCAAGCCCCTTGCCGCCCAAACCCTAATCCCTTGATTCTATTCTTGCCACCCACCTTAAAGCCCATATTTATAGAGTTAGGCTTAAGCCTCCTTTTAATCTCCACCGTCGGTTCTAGGGATTTAATCTCAACCGTTGGATATAGAGATTTAATCTCAACCATCGGATCTAGAGATTTAATCTCCACTGTCGAATCTAGAGTTTTATTTTCCATCATTGGATCTAGGCTCCATGAGGTTTTAATAGGCTACAATAGGGACCATGAGGAGGAGTTGGATCTTGGCCACCCAATGGATCAAGCCCACATAAAGTCCGTGTTGGATCGATTTGAAGCACTAGAGGGGGGGTGAATAGCGTTAAAACTTTCTTTTTTCGTTTGTTCATTTAAAATCCGAGTAGATAATTAATTTGCAGTGGAAAAGATAAGAAATAAGTAAAAGAGACAATTCTTTTTACTTGGTTCGTAGCCTTCGGCTACTGCTCCAAGGCCCTAGTGGTCCTTGACCACGTACGGAGGGCCAAAGCACTAAAGGAACTCCTCCTCGTTGGAGGTAGGAGTTAATCGATAAAAGAAGGAACAAAAACTTGAGGTAGAGGGGCACTCCCCCTCTCCTCGTATACGATAAAAGCTCCGAAAGATTAAAGTAATGAACTTAAAATAAAAGCTAAAACCGACGTTACAATAAGAGAGAAATTAAGACCTAGACATCGGAGAGAAAGCACTTCATTGTCCGAAAAGTTGTAGCTTGGCGGAGGCTTTTGGAAGATTTAGAATTGATGAATGTAGGGGATCGAACGGACAGCTAGAGGGGGGTGAATAGCCCTCGAACGTTGGATGTCGGTATTTGCTCGTCTACAAAGAGATTAGCGCAACGGAAACAATAAAGCAAGACAAGCAAATAGAAATACAAGAAATCAAACGCTAACAAGATGGTGTAACGTGGTTCACGGCTATGCCGCTAATCCACGGTCCCCGATTCGTCCTCGGTGAATCACTCCGCCAAAACCAATCCACTAATGGTCTCTCCTTTGCACCAAGCTAGGTGGAGGTAACCTTTACAACCAAGATCACTCTTCTTACAATAAGATTGAAGTAAAGACAAGTAAGAAGAGTTTAAAACTTGTGGGGCACTAGGAAGATCACTTAGAGCATAAGCATTTTTTCCCAAAGCTCCACACCCTCTCTTTTTATAGAGAGGAGGCTTTTCTTCCCGTTGGTCGCCACCAATCGACTGCTGCCCTTGGCAGTCGACTGTCGCCACTACAACGGTCTCCGAACACATCGGATCCCGACCGTTGTAGTCCAACGAAACACTTGGCAGTCGACTGCTGCCTCCGTAGTCGATTGCTCAGTCGGCTACGAGCGGTTCTAAAAAACCTTTCGATCGACGATCGCCTTCAGAATGACCGATAATCTGATAAATGATTTGCCCACATATGGCAATGATCGCGACTCAAAATAGCCAGTCGAACTACATTCGACTCGGAGCAGTCGACTGCTATTACATGGCAGTCGACTGGTGCCGTGTGAAACTCAAACTTAACATAAGTTTGAGCTTCCGGCGGTCGGGTAAACCTTAACCCTTGCGGTCAAGTCTCCGACACTCAGGCATTCGGCTAAGTTCACCTAATGAGCTACTTATATTTCACTCATTCTCTCATCTCACTCGAAGTCCCTCGCCGAAGCTCTCTTCGTTCGCGGCCACGTCCCTCGGCAGCATCAGGCGCACGACTCTGCAATGCTCCTTCGCGTCTCTTGCCTCCGAAGTCTGCTTCCTTGGCTTCACTTCAAGTCATCTCGTCCGGCGGTCCCTCGGCAGCATCAAGCGCACGGCTCTGCAATGCTCCTTCTCCAACTCAGGCACGAGGTTGTGAGGGTGAACCCGCCAAGGCTCCATGTGCGAATTACTAAGTCTTGCAAGACTCCAACGCACATATCAAATAACAATACCAACCTAACTTAAACCCTTTGCCACACACATCAAAACCTTATCATGGCAAGAGATTGCCCTAACAATCTCCCCCTTTTTGATGTGTGGCAATCCGTTTAAGTTAGGTAAAAAAATATTTGATAGAAATTTCTAACGTAAGAAAGCATGTAAACATAAACATGATATAACAACATGCAACTCCCCCTTAATCCATGAAACTCTCTCTACAAATTCTCCCCCTATCATAATTTACTTAAACACAATTATTTCTCCCCCTTTGACACCATCAAAAAGATTAATACTAAGTTATAAACCCATGGCATCAAGTCTAATAGAAGGAAAATACCAAAAACATGTTTAAAATCTGAAATCAGAAAATATTAGACTATTTTTCAGGTGAGCAGTCGACTGCTATCAATATGGCAGTCGACTGGTACAATGGTTTCCGAAATTTTGATTTTCTGGGCGAATTTCAAAAATACATTAAAAATTATAGAAAATTCAAAAAATCATGAAATTTGGGGAACATATTTCTTGTAAGATTATTTATCAGTGAAAAATAGGTCTTCATGAAAAATCATTATATTTTCACGTATTTTCCAAAAATCCAAAAGCTTTAAAAACTACTAGGTTTTTGATTATAATAGTATCCATTTTAACACCTAGTTTCAGTTTGAATTGTTTCAAAACATGAATACACATATTTTAAGGTAAGAAATTGTTTTGAAAACATATGAAATATCCAACCATGATCTTTGGGCAATATGTCTATGAATTAAACATAAGCCTTCCCCATGATTGGTATATTATTGCTATTTTGATACCTTAAATGACCATTTAAATGCCATAGGCATTAGTGGACATTTGTATCATCCTAACATCTCACTCATGCTATGTTTTCAATCATGGTAGCCTATGGTGAGTGTGAGATGCATCCTAGAGGGTATTTGTATATACTTAACCATTATATTCATACAATTCTATCAAGGTTAAGTATCATCCTAACACTCAACATGATCATAATGACATATATGAACTAAGTGTAGGGGTTTTTTTTATGCAAAATAGCATATGCGCAACGGAAAAATAGGATCCCTTCCAAGTGATCCTTGCGAAAGAAAACCTCATACAAAAAAAAATAAATTTCTCTAAAAGAAAAAAAAACCTATCTTATAGGAGAATATTACCTTTGTTGCGTTCCCTTTTTAATCCCGCTTCTCCTTGGGTTTGTTGGATCTTTTAGCACATTCAAATGTCTGTGCCTCTATATGTATCCACACGAGCAAGCTCTTGTCTCACAAAAGAAACTAGAAGAGCTCTCCTTTACTTCTTGCTAGACAAGTCCCTAAAGAAGAGGAAGGTAGGGAAAAAGAGAAAGGAAGAAGAAGACCACTCTTCTTGCTAGCCTACACTCACAAAAGCCACAGAACCAAAGTCTCTCACCACCAAGCTCTCTCCAAGCCTCAAGCTTCCACCAATTTGGTCGGCCACCCCATGGAGTGTTTAATAGGATTGAAAAAACCTTTCACCTCCTATCACATTCAATGCAATCAATTGCATTGAAAAATAATCAAACAAGGAGTTACACTCCTTGTTTGGCCGGCCACATGTGGAGAAATTCCAAAGGTCAAAACCCTTTGTCTCCTTCCACCTCATCAAGCTTAGGTGGCATGCTTAGGTGGCATGCTTAGGTGGCATTCATGCATGTTGAATTAATCTTATTAATTCAATAAGCTTATGTTATCATATTGAATTAATCTCATTAAATCAATAAGCTAAAATTCTCATTAAGCTTAAAGTCCAAAAACCATTTTGTACTTAAGCTTATTCCCAAATTATTCTAGTCAAACTAGAATGCACTAATTCTTCTAATCATCATGCTCTTTGTTGGATCAATGCGGTTCGCTAGAGGGGGGGGTGAATAGCGAAAGAAAATTTTTCTCGTACGAACTCGTTTTAAAAGAAAACTTATATGCAGCGGAAAGATAAGCAAAACAAAAAGGAGACAATAGACACAAGAGATTTACTTGGTTCGTAGCCGAAGGCTACTACTCCAAGGCCCTAGTGGTCCTTGACCACGTACGGAGGGCAAAAGCACTAAAGGAACTCCTCCTCGTTAGAGGTAGGAGTTAATCGATACAAGAAGAAACCACAAAAACTTGAGGTAGAGGGACACTCCCCCTCTCCTCGTATACGATAAAAGCTCCGGAAATATAAATGACAAACTGATAACAAAAACTAAGACCGACGTACAATAATAAAGAAAGTTAAACCTAGACGTCGGAATGGAAGGACTTCGTTGTCGTAGAGAGTTGAGCACTTAGAATTGTTGATAAAACCCTAGGTTTGGCCCTCCTTTTATAGCCTTTGAGCCCCTTTTTAGTGGGTCTTCAACCAATCACAAATGGACACCAAACCGCTTTGAGGTGGAGTGATAAGCCTTGACTCCTCGAATCGATCATTGACCATCGATCGGTGATGGCCATCATCGATCGTGATGGCGACATCGGATCGATTGATAACTGCTGATCGGGATACACGGCCGATCGAGTCCTCAGTAGCGGTCGTGATGCTTGCTGCAAGTCAAAGTTAGCTCAATAAAAACATAATTTCGATGGTCGTCGACCATCTGATCTCGACCTAGACCATCTATAAGATGTCTTTGGTCGGATCTACGCTTAAGATCATCCCCGTAAAGAGGATACGACCTTACTTACTCTCGCACACACGAGCTTACCTCGATACTTACGTGTCGCTTTTGCTTCCGGCCTTCCACTCGATTCCTTGGCTCCCTCGAAGTAACTCGAGTATCGCCCACCACCGCGGCTTCCTCGGGTGTCGCTAGCCTTCAGACTCGACTATATTAATCTTCTCGCACACTCGATTCAGCAAAATAGACTTAACTTTTGTGTCTTTGCTATAATCAAAACTCAGGTTCGACTTAGGTGCCTGCTGCACCAACAATCTCCCCCTTTTTGATTTATGGCAAACCCACATACAAAGTTAAGTAAATTAAGTGCATGAAACAAGAAGACAAGAAGCAAAAGTAGGAGTAGTAAAAATATTTCTCAAGTTCTCCTTAGAGGAACCCTCCCCTTGACCGAGGGTGAGTACTTGAAAAGACTTTTAGTTCTCCAAACACAAAAGATAATGAGTTAAGTAAATGGCATTACTTAACTTAGGCTTCTTAGAGTCAAAAATAAGTGCAAGTTAAGTAATCAAAAGTTAAGTCAAAAGGTTAATTATTCAAAAGGTTTAACTTTTGATTTCTTAACTTGGGCCTTTAAAGTTTTCAATTCCGAAGAGTTGAAACCTAAACCTTACTCCCTTAACTTAGGCCAAAGTTTTAAGTTAAGTTATCAATTTCAAAAATTTGAAATTGAACTTTGTCCTTTTCTTGAACCTTAACTTTGGCCTTTTCTCCCCCATTTGACATAAATCAAGGAAAAAGTGGGGGGGTTTTAAGAAAACCCTAAGTCCAAGCATGATGATTTTAAAAATAGTATGTGAAAATAATTCATCTAAATGTTCAACTCTAGTTTGACTTGATTGAAATGATATTATCAACAAGTCCTGATTAGAGTTGGTTAATATTAGTTGCATATTTATACTCCGAGGTTCATATTGATGCACTTGATCTACATCTTGGAACCTGGAGTAGGGTCCTAACATCTCACGCCCATCTATGTGGCTAAGTACACAAACACATTAGTCCTATGTGTTGTGAGATGTACTGGCTCCTTAAATCTATAGGTGCATGTTATCTAAGGTATGTCCTATGCTAGTTCCATCAAAATGAAAAATAAGAAATAGTAGTAAGAAAATATAGTTTGCAAGTTCTTATTCTATTACGCACATGCCCAATTTTCGTCTTAATAGACTAAATTCGGCTTCGGGTAGGGGTTTAGTAAATAGGTCTGCTAGGTTAGATTTCGATTCGACGTACTCGAGTTGTATGGCTCCGTTGGCCACATGTTCTCGAATGAAATGGTGTTTGACTTCTATATGTTTGGTCCTAGAGTGACATATTGGATTCTTGGTAAGATTAATTGAACTAATGTTATCTACGTGAAGTTTAGTATTCGTAAAGTCTAACTTAAAGTCGCGGAGAGTGTGCTTCATTCAAAGAAGTTGAGTGACACACTCACCCATCGCGATGTATTCGGCTTCGGTGGTAGATAAGGCAACACAATGTTGCTTCCTACTGCACCAACTCACTAGACTCGAGCCGAGTAGTTGACAACAACCACTCGTGCTCTTTCTATCGAGTTTACTACCGGCATAATCCGAATCGGAGTAGCCGATTAGTTCGAACTCGGTAGATCTAGGATACCAAATACCGACATTAAGTGTACCCTTTAGATATCTAAGGATACGCTTAACTAGGGTTAGGTGAGACTCCTTAGCACAGGTTTGAAACCTGGCGCACATACTTACTGCGAATAGGATGTCGGGTCGACTCGCAGTTAAGTATAGAAGACTTCCTATTGCGCTCCTATAGTACTTTAAGTCAATGGACTTACTTTCTAGGTCTTCTCCTATGTTAACATTTATCGCCATTGGGGTGTTTATTACCTTAGCGTCTTGCATTCCAAATCTTTTAATTAACTCCTTAGTGTATTTTTGTTGATATAGGTATATACCATCCTTAGTTTGTTTAATTTGTAGACCTAAAAAGAAACTTAACTCGCCTACCAAGTTCATTTGAACTCACTTTCCATGAGCAAACGAACTCATTTAGTAATTTGAGTTAGAGGTTCCAAAAATTATATCGTCTACGTAAATTTGAGCTATGAATATTTCTTTACCTAAGGTTTTTACAAAGAGAGTTGGGTCAACTAAGCCTTGGTTAAACCCTTTTGACTTAAGATGGATTGAAAGTCTCTCGTACCAAGCTTGAGGAGCTTGTTTAAGTCCATAGAGAGCTTTCTTAAGTTTTAGAACATGGTCGGGTTTATCTAGATTTTTGAATCCGGGGGGTTGGCTAACATAAACTTCTTCTTTAATGTATCCATTTAGGAATGCCGACTTAACATCCATTTGAAACAGCTTAAATCCTCGATGTGCGGCATAAGCTAGCAACATTCGAATGGATTCGAGTCTAGCTACTGGGGCATAGGTTTCGTCGTAATCTAAGCCTTCGACTTGGCTAAATCCTTTGGCGACTAACCTAGCCTTGTTTCTAACTACTTCACCTTTATCATCAAGCTTATTTCGAAACACCCACCTTGTTCCAATTATCGTTTGTCTTTAGGTGGTGGTACTAATTCCCACGTTCCTAGTAAATTGAGCTAGCTCTTCTTGCATTGCAATAATCCAATCGGGATCAAGAAGAGCTTGTTCAATTGATTTGGGTTCTATCTTTGAAATTAAGGAAATTTGACTAAGGTTCCTATAGGATGCTCTAGTTCGAACTCCTAGATTAGGATCTCCTATCACTTGATCGATAGGGTGGTTAGTCTGAGTCCTAGATTGGGTTGGGTTTGTCTCACCTAATGCTTGATCAATGGGGTGACTTGGTTGAACACTAGTTTGGTTGGAGTCATCTATCACTTGATCAATAGAGTGACTAGGTTGACTTAGGTTAGGATTAACACTAGACCTGATCTCCGGATCGCAGTAAGGTCTAGTATGAATCGGCTCGCTAATTGGGGTTGCCGGGGGTTTTGTAGGTTCATGTCCTTCATCGAATACTACATTGATAGTCTCCTCGACTCTAAGGGTGTCGTGGTTATATACTCTATAAGCTCTACTTGTAGTCGAGTATCCTAGAAAGATTCCGGTGGTGGTTTTGGATGTAAATTTTCCTAGGTAATCCTTAGTGTTTAGGATATGTACCTTACACCCAAATACCCTAAAGTACTTGATGTTAGGTATTTTATCGTGATAAATCTCGTACGAGGTCTTAAGGTGCCTCTTTACCATAAGGATCCTATTTTGGACATAGCAAGCCGTGCTAACGGCTTCTGCCCAAAACCTATCGGGTAGGTCGTATTCGTTCAACATGGTCCTAGCGGCTTCTTGTAGAGTTCGGTTTTTCCGCTCCACTAGGCCATTTTGCTGAGGGGTCCTAGGGCAAGAGAATTCATGGTGGTATCCATTTAGGTTACAGAAGTCGGTGAACCTTTGATTTTCAAATTCACCACCATGATCGCTTCTAAGTCTTTTAACCTTAAGGTCTTTTTGATTCTCGATTAATTTGAATAGATTGATTAATTGATCTAGGGTATCATTTTTATGTTTGATGAACCTAACCCAGGTAAACCTGGAGTAGTCGTCAATTATGACTAAGCAATATTGACTCCTATTGAGTGACTTGGCTCCATGTGAATCGAATAGATCCATATGCAGGAGCTCAAGTACACTTGAGGTTCGTTCTTGGTTAGTTAACTTGTGTTGTGTCCTAGGTTGTTTTCCTTGTTGACAAGCATTCATTTTATTAACCAAGTTGTTGAGGTTGGGTAAGCCTCGACTAAGCCATTCGACTCATCTTGTGGGCCGAGTCTTGGGTGCGAGTGACCGAGTCGTCGGTGCCACAACCATGATTCCTCTTGCCGTGTCATAAGACACTTAGTTGAGGAGTTGGTTAAATTGATCGTATAAATGTTGTTATTTCTAGTTCCTTTAAGAATTATTTCAGAGGTTTCGTTGGTATTAATTACGCATTCATTTTCTAGAAATATAACCTTATAGTTATTATCACACAATTGGCTTACACTAAGTAAGTTATATTCAAAATTCTCTACAAGTAATACATTTTTAATAACAAAATTCGTGTTAAGCTCGATATCACCTGATCCGATGATTTTGAGCTTGCCGTTATTCCCAAAGGCTACCGATCCTTGTCGTTTGAATCGAAGCTTTGCGAATTTGAGTTGATCCCCGGTCATGTGTCGGGAGCAACCGCTGTCCAACATCCATTGATCCTACACACAAGGTGGTTGGATTGGATGTTAGATTTTTGTTAAGAAAATTGGTTGTAAGTTGTTAACCCTAGGTCATCTCATCGGAGTCTATATGATCAAGCATGTTATACTTATGTGTTTATTTGAGATGACTTCTAATTAAGTTGATTAAGTGGATTTAGGTTCAAGTAATTTTATGTTAGATTTGGATTTAACCCTAGGCTTGTCAAGTTTACCTTTTCAAGATCATGGCTTCCAGGTCGTGGCGAGGCACAGGGGCCTTCTTTTATCGGATCATCGACCACTTCCTTAGACAAAGCCATTTTCAAGAAAATGATGACTTGACTTACCTAAAATTATTTCCTCGTCTAACTAGTTATTTTTGAAAAGAGGCTCCCCGAGGCTCAATCTTTTCGAAGAATTTTAGTTGGTTATGTTTTTGAAAAGAGGCTCCCCGAGGCTCAATCTTTTTGAAAAATTTTAGTTGGTTATGTTTTTGTTCTAAGTGAGTTCACAAGTTTTAAAGTACAAACTTTCTAAGTTAAAGCATGCAATTTCTAAGTTAAAGCACAAACATATTTTGTACTGGCTCCCCCTAGACCGTTGAATCGGTTCGGTCTATCCACATAGTGGATTTGGTCCTTGGGAACCCAGTACGGGTTGGATCCTAGAGTTGAAATCAAAAAGTTCTTAGGGACCCATGCTTGGACATGTTTCTTATGTCGACTTACAATCGACATATACGACCTATTAGTCGTGTTTGAGTTAAACCCGAGTCCAGCCTTGTTGTACACGGCCCTTTGAGATCCAAGTAGGAGGTCAAGTCCTTTGGATCCCGAAGTGAACCTTTCCAACGTGTTCCTAAGATCTTCGACTTGACTTTTCAAGAGAGAGTTCTCAACTTCGAGCTTTTCAACTCGAGTTGAGTCCTTCTCTTGAACTCGACTAGTCGAAGAGGTTAGGGAGACCTCGTGTTTGAGGAGTTTAACCTCCTCAACAAGGGTCTCGACCTTGGACTCTGACTTAGCTAACTTCCTAGACAAAAACCTAACCGTATTATGTAAAGTATTAAATAAAGCTCGACTCACCTTAAGGGTATCTTTTGAACCGGATGCGTATCCGTGGCTTGACTTGAAGGTAGCTTCGTAGTCTGAGTCATCCTCAGGTTCTGACTCAAGTTCGGTCTCCGTGTCTGACTCAATTGATTTCGCCATGAAGACGTGATCTTCGTCTTCTTCGGATGACGCTTCTTCCCATGTCGCGTTGAGGGCCTTCTTATGCTTAGGTGCTTGGTGGTTGAGCTTGGGGCACTCGGACTTGATATGTCCAAACCTGTTGCACTCATAACACCTAATGTTAGAACTTTTAGGCTTACCTTGGTTGGGTCGAGTCGTGGTTCGCTTTCGTCCCTTGGCTATCCTTCGAGCTAGGTTCATTAGTTCGGCAGTCAACTCCGGGTCAACTTCTTCTTCGGACTCGTCTTCCTCCTCGGTTGGTGGTGGCTTGCTTGCGATTTTCTTCTTCTTTTAACCTGCAAACAAGGCTATACCCCTCTTGGGTTCCGAGTTGGATTGTTCATGTAATTCGAAATCGGAAAAGAGTTCATCTAACCTAATTTTAGAAAGATCCTTGGAGACCTTATAGGCATCAACCATGGATGCCCATAAGGTAGTCCTCGGAAAAGAGTTTAGGACATACCTTATAAGGTCGCGGTTTTCGACCTTTTGCCCGATTGCGTGTAGGTTGTTGACTATGTCTTGGACACGGGCGTGGAGTTGCGTCGCGGACTCGTGTTCCTGCATTTTTAGTGTGTACAATTTATTGAATAACAAATCACGTTTGCAAACCTTAGCTTGATCCGATCCTTCGTGTAACTCGATTAGTTTTGTCCAAAGATCCTTTGCGCTTATGAAGGGGCCGACGCGATTTAGCTCCTCCTTGGATAGGCCACATTGGAGGATTTGTGTCGCCTTGGCGTCGGCTTCGACTTGTCGTTTTGTTGCAACGGTCCATTGATCATAATCCAAGGAGTCACCCACTTCATTGGTCGGAAGTGTGAAACCCGTTTGAATTATGATCCACATCTCAATTTGGGTTTTGAGAAAGCATTCCATCCGACCTTTCCAGTAACGGAAATCATCTCCGTTGTAAAACGGAGGTCGGACGGTGCTAAAACCCTCGAGATGGGCCATTAGAACAAAAAGACAAGGAGACTAAAATGAAAACCTTCGATGTCCCCGAAAGGCTACTAAACGTCATTTTTTGAGGATGAAAACAGCTTGTTACGGGGGTAAACCCCAGTAAGAAGTGTAGATCTCTGCGAGGGCTTCGATTTGGTAGGTAGACCGTGTCGTGGGTCAACTTGTACGAAAAGTTATGCCCGTTTGACCGTCGGCTACTCCAAAAGCGAATACTTGCAAAACAAAATCAAACGAAGAGTACCAAGACTTCGTCTTGGATTAGTAGTGCGGGAGAAAAATTTAAACGAGCGAAAAACAAATCTGTAAAAAAAATGTTAGATTGGTGGTTTCACCAAATCTAAGCGCCCCCGGCTCTGATACCAATTGTTGGATCAATGCGGTTCGCTAGAGGGGGGGTGAATAGCGAAAGAAAATTTATATGCAGCGGAAAGATAAGCAAAACAAAAAGTAAAGGAGACAATAGACACAAGAGATTTACTTGGTTCGTAGCCGAAGGCTACTACTCCAAGGCCCTAGTGGTCCTTGACCACGTACGGAGGGCAAAAGCACTAAAGGAACTCCTCCTCGTTAGAGGTAGGAGTTAATCGATACAAGAAGAAACCACAAAAACTTGAGGTAGAGGGACACTCCCCCTCTCCTCGTATACGATAAAAGCTCCGGAAATATAAATGACAAACTGATAACAAAAACTAAGACCGACGTACAATAATAAAGAAAGTTAAACCTAGACGTCGGAATGGAAGGACTTCGTTGTCGTAGAGTTGCAGCGTAACGGAGGCTTTGAGCACTTAGAATTGTTAATAAAACCCTAGGTTTGGCCCTCCTTTTATAGCCTTTGAGCCCCTTTTCAACCAATCACAAATGGACACCAAACCGCTTTGAGGTGGAGTGATAAGCCTTGACTCCTCGAATCTTATCATTGACCATCAGTCGACTGATGGCCATCATCAGTCGACTGATGGCAGCATCAGTCGATTGATAACCTTCTAGCGATCGTGATACACTGAGTCGAGTCCTCCAAGCCGCAATGATCGATGCTTGCTGCAAGTCAAAGTTATCTCAATAAAAACATAATTTCGATGGTCGTCGACCATCTGATCTCGACCTAGACCATCTATAAGATGTCTTTGGTCGGATCTACGCTTAAGATCATCCCCGTAAAGAGGATACGACCTTACTTACTCTCGCACACACGAGCTTACCTCGATACTTACGTGTCGCTTTTGCTTCCGGCCTTCCACTCGATTCCTTCGGCTCCCTCCGAAGTAACTCGAGTATCGCCCGACCACCGCGGCTTTCTCCGGGTGTCGCTAGCCTTCAGCTCCAGCTATATTAATCTTCTGCACACTCGATTCAGCTCGTGAGAAAACAAAATAGACTTAACTTTTGTGTCTTTGCTATAATCAAAACACAGGTTCGATTTCGGTGCCTCACTGCACCAACACTCTTTGTGTGTGACCCTATAGGCTCTCATAACGTTGGCAGTGGATCTAAACTCTTTTAGATACACAAGCAATGAGCGGCATCTAGCAATACATCATTGCTACCCAAGTTACGAAATAAGTCAAGATCTGACTAACCTTTCCGTGACTACTATAATGTATGATTGTGTCCTTCTATCCTTGATATCAGATTGACCAATGAGGCATAGACCGTGTCATCCTCGATCAATCTATGTGTTTCTTGATCCCTGAGTAAACTAACTCAAACAAATGAGCTCAATATCTCATATTGACTCATTCGAGCATGGCCATGCATTTTAGTAGTTCTACTCAATCAAGGGGCCCACAGATATCACTCCCGTCATATGGGAGGGATAGATCTCATCTACATCACTCACATCCCTCCGCATAATTTGTTATATACCCGATGTCGCCTTTATGGTCCACCCTGTTACGGGTGACGTTTGACGATACCAAAGTACATAACTCCTTATGTAGGGAACCGTAGTGACTTCAGGTTTGAGGACTATTCATACCAATAGTCATATGAGAAAGTTTATGACACTCATATGACGATCCATGAAACTTTCTCATGGTGGGTCAGTTCAGTATATATTCTCTAATATATACCCATGTGTCAACTTGATATCATATATCCATGACTTGTGAGATCAAGTCATCAATTGACCTACATGCTAGTCTTTATGTATTAATATTGCCCTTGCATATTAATACTTTACTAGGAACATTTAGGAAAGTGTTCTCTACAGCCTCTCATAATCAATTCTGCCAATTGATGTGCTGTAGATAAGAACCTACTTTTCTAGGGCATTATTATATTTAATTTAGCTGGCACAAGCAAGACGTAAATATAATAACCAATCCTTTGCCTTTATAGAATATGATACAAAATGTTCCCTATTCAACCATCACATGATTGGTTCTAGGGCTATAACTAACAATCTTCCACTAGCACTAGTACCAATCACTATAATATCTGATACCTAGTGACCTAGTGTGACCATCATGCTTCCTCTGTGCCAAAGCCTTGGTCAATGGATCTGCGATGTTAGCTTCTGTCGGTACTCTGCATATCCTCACATCTCCTCTATCGATGATCTCTCGAATGAGATGGAAGCGCCGCAGTATGTGTTTGGTCCGCTGATGTGATTGAGGTTCCTTAGCCTGTGCAATAGCCCCATTGTTGTCACAATAGAGGTCTATTGGATCTGCTATGCTAGGAACTACCCCAAGTTCACTGATGAACTTGCGGAGCCAAACAACCTCCTTTCTTTGCATCGAGGCCGCAATATACTCTACATTGTAGAATCAACAAGCGTGTCTGCTTGAACTCTTCCACTCACGGCTCCATCATTCGAGCAAAACACGTACCGATTCGATCTATAGTCATCCTTATGCATTTGGAAGCTTGCATCACGTAACCCTTCTACGATTAGCTCCTCATTGCCTCCAAATATCAGGAAATATTCTTTCGTTCTTCGTAAGTATTTAAGAATATTTTTGACTGCTATCCAGTGACTTTCACCTGGATCTGACTGGTATCTACTCATCATGCTCAAAGCATACGAGACGTCAGGACGAGTACAAAGCATGGCGTACATGATAGACCCTATAGCAGATGCATAAGGGATCTTATCCATGCGATCTCTCTCCTCCTTAGAAGAGGGACATTGAGTCTTCGAAAGACTCACACCATGTGATAAAGGTAGAAATCCTTTCTTGGAATTTTGCATAGCAAAACGATCTAGAACTTTATCAATGTATGTACTCTGACTTAGGCCAAGTAATCTTTTAGATCTATCTCTATAGATCTTGATGCCTAGAATATAGGCAGCTTCACCTAAGTCTTTCATCGAGAAACAATTCCCTAACCACATCTTCACAGACTGGAGTGAGGAAATATCATTTCCGATGAGAAGTATGTCATCTACATACAAGATAAGAAATACAACTGTGCTCCCACTATTTCTCTTGTAGACACAAGGTTCATCTTCATTCTTGATGAAACCAAACTCCTTGATTGCATCATCGAATTGAAGATTCCAGCTTCGAGAGGCTTGCTTTAGTCCATAAATGGACCTTTGCAGTTTGCATACCTTTCCAGGATGCTTTGGATCTTCAAAACCCTTAGGTTGTGTCATGTACACATCCTCGAGTAGCTTTCCATTCAGAAAAGCGGTTTTGACATCCATCTGCCAGATCTCATAATCGTGGTAGGCTGCAATAACAAGTATGATCCGAATGGATTTAAGCATCGTAACTGGTGAAAAGGTTTCATCATAGTCAATACCATGAATTTGTTTGAATACTTTAGCCACCAATCTACCTTTATAGGTATGCTTATTACCATCCATGTCAGTCTTTACTTTAAAGACCCACTTACACCCAATGGGTTTTACCCCTTCAGGTGGATTAACCAAAGTCCATACTTGGTTAGTGTACATGGATTCCATTTCGGATCTCATGGCCTCTAGCCATTTCTCGGAATCTGGGCTCATCATAGCTTCTTGATAGGATGTAGGCTCGTCAAGATCGACAAGCAATACATCACCGTTGTCAGTCAAGAGAAAAGAATATCTCTCGGGTTGACGACGGATCCTATCAGATCTACGAAGAGGTTGGTCTACTTGAACATGTGTTTGCTCCACAACTCTTTGGGAAACAATTTCCTCATCCACAACACTTTGTGGTGCCCGTTCATTTTCCATCGAAGCCTTAGTGTTATCTTCATCTTGAATTTATTCAAGATGAATTTTACTCCCACTAGTTTTTCTAGAAATAAATTCTCTTTCGAGAAAGACAACATTTCTGGCAACAAACACCTTGCCAAGTGTGGGATTGTAAAAGTAATATCCCTTAGTTTCCTTGGGATATCCTACAAAATAACACTTATCTGATTTGGGTCCTAGTTTATCTGAGACTTGACGTCAAACATAAGCTTCACAACCCTAAATCTTTATAAAAGATATTTTGGGACTCTTCCCAGTCCATAACGTATATGGTATCTTTTCTACGGCTTTTGATGGGACGCGATTAAGTGTGAAAGCGGCTGTCTCTAGAGCTAAACCCCAAAAGGAAGTAGGTAGATCAGTCTGGCTCATCATTGATCGTACCATATCTAATGGAGTATGATTTCTCCTCTCAAATACACCATTCCATTGTGGTGTTCCAGGTGGAGTGAGTTGGGATATTATCCCACACTCAGCCAGTTGATCACGAAACTCTTGACTAAGGTATTCACCACCTCGATCTGATCGAAGTAGCTTAATACGCTTACCAAGTTGGTTTTGTACTTCATTCTTGAATTCTTTGAACTTTTCAAAGGATTCTGACTTATGTCTCATCAAATATAAGTAGCCAAATCTACTCATATCATCAGTGAAAGAAATAAAGTACTTATAGCCTCCTCTGGCTTCGACATTGAAAGGGCCACATACATCAGTATGTATGAGTCCTAACAAGTCCGTCGCTCTCTCGCCATGTCCACTAAATGGAGTTTTAGTCATCTTTCCCAAAAGACAAGATTCGCATACCTCATATGATTCAAAATCAAATGAGTCCAATGTTAGTAATATATGAGAGATGTCCTAAGGCAATCGCCTTATGTATGAACCATTTATATGATAAATGAAGATTCACTATTTGAGTATACATGTTTAATGTATTTGATTGGATCTTAAACTCATTTACTGAATGTCCACGATACGATTCACAGCATGAGAGAATTTGTGATTTGATCACAACTAGTGAGTATCTCTACATGTGTAATTGTGATGTATCGGAATTATCCCTAGTCGATGAATTGATGGATTTGGACACCATCAATTCTGTCGAGACTAGCACGAGGTATACTCCTTGGTGTATCTAAGCAGCTGATTCTCACTGGCTGGAGACATAGTGATGTCCGGAGTTAATCGTGGATGCTAGTTATGGTAACTAGTTCATTGGAGTGACCAGCCGTAAGACTTCATATGGTTCTCTACATATATAGATATGTCAATGAAGTTCTTACTGTGGCTTAAGTGCGATGTTCCTTTGACTTGCGGTATTCAAGTCATCTTGATCATGGAGACTTATGCTTTGACATCTTAAGCAAACATCTCTAAGGAGATGTGGACCCGGATGATTGGGTATAAGTCAGTGATCGAAGGTGTTTGAATAGCCTATAAAGGATTCACCACTCCTTGCGAGGAGATGTATACCCATGGCCTCTCGTCGGATTGTTACTAAAGTCTTTGGCCAAAGCATTACATGTTTAGAGTAAGGTACTCTTCGATACATGTGGAGTAACTAGAATCCATTAGACGAGGAAATGATACTTGGGCTAGGTGTGACGTAGTCAGCCTAGTGGGGACTGACACAATAGACCATGTCCGAACCAAGTGGGTATAAGATGAGTGAAGGGAATGGGGCACGATTCATTCGAGCTCTTGAAGGGTTTGAAATAGTTCGATCAACCGTTGATCTTTTCGGTTAATTGGGGATCATGATGTACTACTAGGTGCCACTCATGATCGTTCTATAATTAATGGTTAATTATAGACGACCAACATAAACCGAGAACCTATTTGGTCACACGCACAACGAGTGTAATCCAAAGGATTTAAAACGAGCTTGAGAATGGGATTCTCAGACCGAGAGAAACTATGTTTGGTTGAACCAAACATAAAGCGAGCATGAAATTGTTTCAGTCGCAATGGAAGCGTGGATGGGCAGTGTCTTATGAAGACATAATGGATGGACCAAAATAGTTTGGTTCTAATCCAATGGATGAGAATAAACCAAAGGGTTTGGTTTATATTAAACGAATGAACCAAAGGTTGGTTCGGTTCGTTTTAACTTAAAATAAACCATCATGGTTTGGTTTATTTTAACTTATCTTAATGGAGCGGGTTAATGGGCTTTATGGATATGATCCATTAACCATTAAGAGAATTAGTTCTCTATAAAATAGGGCTTAAACCCTAACCCTAAGGCGAATCAACTTTGGCCGCCCAAACCTCCTCCCTCTCCTATTCGGCGCCCAACATCTTGTTGCCGCCCAGCTTGTGGTGCAGCCTTCCAACTTGTTGCCGGCGACCAACCTTCAGCCGGTGAACCTCCGGCAACCCTCCGGTGATCTCCTATAGGTTTGGCATCAAGGTGAGGCTTTTCTTTCCTTGGTTGGCCGGCGCCTATATCCTCCACCAAGCTGTCCAGTTTTCTGGACAGCTTCTCCTCCTCTCGTCGGAGCGTCGTTTGGACGACGGTTAGTGCTCCGACAGCGGCTAACTTACCGGGGATTTGATCTCCGGTAATCCTCTGAGGTGGAGGACGAAGGATTCGTCAAACGGTTGACGAATACCTCTCCGGAGAAGCGAGTTTTGAGAACTCGTTTTAGGATCCGAATTTGGATTCGGATCGTGATCATCTCTCGATCACGTCGTCTTCAACATGAGGCTAGTAACCCGTACGAAGACGAAGCTCGTGACTTAGCAAAGTCATCCCGAGGAGCTCGGCGTGGATACGGATAGAGACGATTCTTACGAGGATCGTTCCGGTTGATGCCGTTCCCGCTACACGTCATACGAAAGGTGTAACGTAGTTTAATTTCCTTTTATTGCAAATTTTAATTTACGGTTATGTCTACACTTGTTGTAATAGCATGCGTGTGTGGTGTGTGTTGTAATAAATATAGATTTATTATTTTTATTGCTTCCGTTGTGCTCATGTTTACGAAACATGATCGAACACACACACGCCGCGGTGCCGAAAACCATACAGTGGTATCAGAGCCCAGGTTGTGTTTCGACATAATCGTAAAAATGGTTTTGCGATAGTCATAATGTATTTCTGGAAATTTTCTAAATTTTGGAAATTTAGAAGTATTTATGGAAATTTTTCAATTTTGGAAAGTCTAGAAGTATTTATGGAAATCTTCCACTTTTGCAAAGTTGGAAGTATTTATGGAAATTGATATTTTCCATAAATAAAATATTTGATTAGATTTTGGAAATTTGTTTCCTAATTTAATCATGATTTGATTTGGGAAATCAAATCTTAAAATATTTTATTTCCATAAGTAGTTTTAATGATTTAGGAAATTGGTTTCCTAAATAGATTTTCCTTAATCAAATAATTCCATGAATAAAATATGTGATTAGATTTGGAAATTTGTTTCCTAATTTAATTATGAATTGATTTGGAGAATCAAATCTTAAACATATTTTATTTCCATAAATAGTTATGACATATAAGGAAATTATATACATGACATAATTGTATGTCATGTAATTGCATTGGATGCATAACATTATGCCATGCATGTCGTGACATGTAGATGTATGCCATGTATGCCATGCCATGTAGATAATAGTTATTTGCATGCAAAGAGGATAAGACATAAAACCCTTAATCAATATTAAAGCCTACACCTTCCATTAATATGGTTAGAACCAGAGTTCTGTTTCTTGTTTGGGTTGTTGGACTCTCTCCAAGCCCGGCTCGAACCTAAATATGTTCAAACTATGGAATAGTTTAATACTAATATGGTAAGAGTCAGAGGTCAATCTTTAGCTTTGGTTGTTGGACTCTCTCCAAGCTGGGCTAATTGGTTGAATGCGCTCTAACCATATTAAAACTATGTCCTGATTAATGGGTTGGCTTTAACCTGGAGCATCGGCTTGTTGGACTCTCTCCATGGTCGATGTAAAGGGAGGTGAAGTTGGGTGCTATGCATATGATGCATACTTGTTAATGTGTTAACAACCCGATGTATGTGTGAACATTCAATTAGTTGATAGCACATTGTGATAGTTGCATATACGGGATATGCAATCGGTATAGATGATACCTACCGTCGTAGTTATGAATGGCTTGTTGGACTCTCTCCAAGGTGTTTCATAACTATGATGGATATCAGCCCATTCGGAGATGGACCTACAATCTCCCGAAGTGATTTTGGGGTTTTTGAAATTCGAAAAATGAATGGGATTTATAAATGTATATTGATGCATTTTAAAATCATTTTCTCATATATGCTCGTTTTGTATTTCTAGGTCAATAAATTGATCATAACGTCTTTGAATTTGTGCACTATTTTGGATTCGAACAAACTGACTGGGCCTAACTTCCTGGACTGGCTTAGAAACTTGAGAATTGTTCTCAAGGCGGAAAAGCTTGCATATGTCCTTGAAGAGCCTCTTCCTGACCGTCCTAAGGACGATGCAACTCCAGACCAAATGTTGGTCTATCAGAAGCATGTGGCGGTCTGGTGGCGAGTTGCATCATGCTAGCGGCGATGGTACCTGAGCTGCAGAAGCAGCATGAGCATATGGATGCTAACACTATGGTCTTCCATCTTCATGAGTTGTTCGATGAGCAAGCGAGATCCGAAAGGTTCGAGGTCTCTAGGCTCCTCTTCACCACGAAGATGCAAGAAGGTTAAATGCAGTAATGCATTTGTGCTAAAGATGAACGGGTACATCGAGCGGCTAGCTACCCTCGGTTTTGTGATGGATCATGAGTTAAGTATTGACTTAATTCTTCATTGTTTGCCCAAGAGTTTCTCGCAATTTGTGATGAACTATCGGATGAACAAATTGGAATCCACCATTCCCGAGCTCCTCAATATGCTGAAGACTGTGGAGCCTTCTGTGAAGCATGAGGAGAAGGCGGTTCTGTTAGTTGATTCCTCAAAGAAAGGTTCTAAGAGGAAGGCAAAAGAACAGAAGAAAGGAAAGAAAAAGGCAAAGAAGGCGGAACCAGTGCAAAAGGGCACTTGTACCATCCGTGTGAGAGGAAGGCCCTTGTGAAGAAAGCTGCAAGATTTATCTTGAGTCCATGAAGAAGAAGAAGGCATCCGATGCCCCATCCTCTTCAGGTATCTTCGTTATTGATTGTCATTCTATTTCCTTAGACACTTGGGTATTGGATACTGGTGTAGCTCACATATATGTAATGACATATAGGGGCTAAGGAATAGAAGAAGACTTGTCAGAGGGGAGTCAAATTTGCGAGTTGGCAATGGAGCAAAGGTTCTTTGCTCGCCATCGAACTTATTTGTTGAAGCTCCTAGTGGACTAGTCTTGGAACTGGACAATTGCTATTATGTTCCTTCTCTAATAAAGAACATTGTTTCTATTTCCTGCTTAAATAGAAATGGTTTCCATTTAACGTTTAGTAACAATTGTTGTTATATAACTTTGAATGGCGTACTTTATGGAACTGGAACTTTGAGTAATGGCATTTATACGTTGGACGTATCCAGTGACATTTTCAATATCGAAGCGAGCAACACGCGTGCTCGAAAGGATAATCACATAGACTCCTATATGTGGCATTGTCGTCTTGGCCATATAAGCAAGAAACGCATGTCCGAATTACACCGATGTGGAATTCTGGAATCGTTTGAATTGGATTCATACGATACATGCGAATCATGCTTAAAAGGCAAGATGACTAAGTTACCTTTCGAAAAGGTGAACGAGTGGGAGAGTTACTAGGTCTAGTACATACTGATGTATGTGGACCTATGTCAACTCAAGCATTAGGAGGCTATAGCTACTTCATTACCTTCACCGATGATCACTCACGGTTTGGGTATGTGTTCTTGTTGAAACACAAGTCTGAAGCCTTTGAAAGGTTCAAAGAATTCAGAAATGAAGTAGAGAAACAACATGACAAGAGTATTAAAATACTTCGATCGGATCGAGGTGGTGAATACTTAAGTCAAGAGTTTCTTGATTATCTAAGAGACAATGGCATATTGTCTCAATGGACTCCGCCCTATACACCACAAAGATAATGGTGTATCCGAGAGGCGATCGGACCTTGTTGGACATGGTCAGTCAATGATGAATCATGCAACTCTTCCCAAGTCCTTTTGGGGTTATGCACTTGACATGTTTACTTGTTAAATGTAATGCCTACCAGGTAGTCTCAACTACTCCATATGAGATATGGAATGGTAAGAAACCTCATGTATCTTACTTGAAGATATGGGGTTGTCGCTTATGTGAAGCGGATGTATCGATAAACCTGGATGCTAAGTCGATAAATGTCTATTTATTGGATACCCTAAGGAAACAAGGGGTTACCAATTCTATCATCTGTGGAACAAAAGGTGTTTGTTTCAAGGCATCTTTGTGTTTCTAGAGAAAGAGTTTCTCTTGCAAGAAAAGCAGTGGGAGTGTCGTCGAGCTTGAGGAGGCTCGAGTGACTCAAATAGACATTGATGAGATACGGTGAAGCACAACACTGGAACTCATAGTGATGAGCAATCAGGACCTATTGTAACACCACATCTTCGTAGATCACGTAGAACACGCAATATTCACGAGATATGGATTTCTCGTAAGTGAATCGAGCGACGTGTTACTCATTGATGATGAGAGCCTACTTATGAAGAAGTCTTGACAAGTTCGAGAAAGGGATAAGTGGCTTGGTGCCATGAAGTGGAAATGGATTCCATGTACGAAAACCAAGTTTGGAACTTGGTTGACCCACCAAGGCATAAAGCCTATAGGGTGCAAGTGGGTTTTCAAGAAGAAAACCGACATGGATGGTAATGTGATTACCTATAAGGCTAGATTGGTGGCGAAAGGATATCTCAAAACAAGGTGTTGATTATGACGAAACCTATTACTTTGTAGCTATCTTAAATCCATTCGGATGCTCTCGCCATAGCGGCTCATTAAGATTATGAGATATGGCGGATGGATGTGAAAACAACTTTCCTTAATGGAAACACCTTTCGAGGCGTGTATATGATCTGACTGAGGTTTCACATCGGTTGATAAAACTAAGATATGCAAATTGCGGCGATCCATTTATGGATTGAAGCAAGCATCCGAGAGGCTGGAATATCCGTTTTGATGAGACGATCAAAAAGTTTGATTTCTCACAAAATCGAAACCTTGTGTGTACAAGAAGGTTAGTGGGAGTGCGATCGTGTTCCTAGTATTGTATGTCGATGACATATTACTTATAGGAAGCGATGTGTCAATCTTACTGATCGATTAAGGTTTGGTTATCCAAGACATTCTCCATGAAAGACACGGGAGAAGCAACCTACATCCTTGGGATTAAGATCTATAGAGATAGATCGAAGCAGTTGTGGTCTTCATGATCTACATATATATAGACCGAGTGCTAAAGAGGTTTAGCATGTCGGAATCCAAGAAAGGTTATCGCCCATCGGGCATGGGGAATACCTTTCAAGTCTATGTGTCTGCACAAAAGGCGAGAGGATTTGCATGAGTAAGATTCCTATGCATCGCATAGGATCTATCGTGTATGCTATGTTATGTACGAGGCCCGATGTATCGTATGCTCTGAGTGTCACGAGCA
Organism: Wurfbainia villosa; assembly: GCA_025175895.1. Classification (NCBI taxonomy): domain Eukaryota; kingdom Viridiplantae; phylum Streptophyta; class Magnoliopsida; order Zingiberales; family Zingiberaceae; genus Wurfbainia; species Wurfbainia villosa. The sequence continues at coordinate 44,617,564 of CM046006.1, forward strand.
GATACCAGTCCGATCCAGGAATGGATCATTGGGCGGCTGTTAAGACGATCCTTAAGTACTTGAGAAGAACTAAGGATATGTTCCTAATATATGGAGAAGGGTACATGGTGATACGTGGGTATACGGATGCGGATCCGCATGCATACAGGATGATTCCATGTCTTAGTCCAGTATGTATTCACCTAGAATGGGCGCAATAAGTTGGAAAGGTTCCAAGCTTGACACTATAGCGGATTCTCGCCACTAAGGCGAGAATCGTTGCGGCTTTAGGCGAAGGAAGGCGGTTTGGATCAAGTAGTTCATCTATGAACTTGATGTGGTCTCATCAATGATCCAAACATGTGCTTCGCCGCTATCATCTTATCAGAGAGATCATCAGTAGGAACGAAATATAAATCGAGAAAATTCCCACTGAAAGGAACTTAGCGGATCCCTTGACTAAGGCATTACCTCAAAATAAGTTTGAGGGTCATGTTCGAGCTTATGGTATTGGATACCGTAGCGATTGGCATTAGGCCAAGTGGGAGTCTGTTAGTAATATATGAGAGATGTCCTAAGGCAATCGCCTTATGTATGAACCATTTATATGATAAATGAAGATTCACTATTTGAGTATACATGTTTAATGTATTTGATTGGATCTTAAACTCATTTACTGAATGTCCACGATACGATTCACAGCATGAGAGAATTTGTGATTTGATCACAACTAGTGAGTATCTCTACATGTGTAATTGTGATGTATCGGAATTATCCCTAGTCGATGAATTGATGGATTTGGACACCATCAATTCTGTCGAGACTAGCACGAGGTATACTCCTTGGTGTATCCAAGCAGCTGATTCTCACTGGCTGGAGACATAGTGATGTCCGGAGTTAATCGTGGATGCTAGTTATGGTAACTAGTTCATTGGAGTGACCAGCCGTAAGACTTCATATGGTTCTCTACATATATAGATATGTCAATGAAGTTCTTCTTTGTGGCTTAAGTGCGATGTTCCTTTGACTTGCGGTATTCAAGTCATCTTGATCATGGAGACTTATGCTTTGACATCTTAAGCAAACATCTCTAAGGAGATGTGGACCCGGGATGATTGGGTATAAGTCGAAGTGATCGTAGGTGTTTGAATAGCCTATAAAGGATTCACCACTCCTTGCGAGGAGATGTATACCCATGGCCTCTCGTCGGATTGTTACTAAAGTCTTTGGCCAAAGCATTACATGTTTAGAGTAAAGTACTCTTCGATACATGTGGAGTAACTAGAATCCGTAGGATGAGGAAATGATACTTGGGCTAGGTGTGACGTAGTCAGCCTAGTGGGGACTGACACAATAGACCATGTCCTGAACCAAGTGGGTATAAGATGAGTGAAGGGAATGGGGCGATTCATTCGAGCTCTTGAAGGGTTTGAAATAGTTCGGATCAAGTTGATCTTTTCGGTTAATTGGGGATCATGATGTACTACTAGGTGCCACTCATGATCGTTCTATAATTAATGGTTAATTATAGACGGCCAACATAAACCGAGAACCTATTTGGTCACACGCACAACGAGTGTAATCCAAAGGATTTAAAACGAGCTTGAGAATGGGATTCTCAGACCGAGAGAAACTATGTTTGGTTGAACCAAACATAAAGCGAGCATGAAATTGTTTCAGTCGCAATGGAAGCGTGGATGGGCAGTGTCTTATGAAGACATAATGGATGGACCAAAATAGTTTGGTTCTAATCCAATGGATGAGAATAAACCAAAGGGTTTGGTTTATATTAAACGAATGAACCAAAGGTTGGTTCGGTTCGTTTTAACTTAAAATAAACCATCATGGTTTGGTTTATTTTAACTTATCTTAATGGAGCGGGTTAACGAGCTTTATGGATATGATCCATTAACCATTAAGAGAATTAGTTCTCTATAAAATAGGGCTTAAACCCTAACCCTAAGGCGAATCAACTTTGGCCGCCCAAACCTCCTCCCTCTCCTATTCGGCGCCCAACATCTTGTTGCCGCCCAGCTTGTGGTGCAGCCTTCCAACTTGTTGCTGGCGACCAACCTTCAGCCGGTGAACCTCCGGCAACCCTCCGGTGATCTCCTATAGGTTTGGCATCAAGGTGAGGCTTTTCTTTCCTTGGTTGGCCGGCGCCTATATCCTCCACCAAGCTGTCCAGTTTTCTGGACAGCTTCTCCTCCTCTCGTCGGAGCGTCGTTTGGACGACGGTTAGTGCTCTGACAGCGGCTAACTTACCGGGGATTTGATCTCCGATAATCCTCTGAGGTGGAGGACGAAGGATTCGTCAAACGGTTGACGAATACCTCTCCAGAGAAGCGAGTTTTGAGAACTCATTTTAGGATCCGAATTTGGATTCGGATCGTGATCATCTCTCGATCACGTCGTCTTCAACACGAGGCTAGTAACCCGTACGAAGACGAAGCTCGTGACTTAGTGAAGTCATCCCGAGGAGCTCGGCGTGGATACGGATAGAGACGATTCTTACGAGGATCGTTCCGGTTGATGCCGTTCCCGCTACACGTCATACGAAAGGTATAACGTAGTTTAATTTCCTTTTATTGCAAATTTTAATTTACGGTTATGTCTACACTTGTTGTAATAGCATGCGTGTGTTGTGTGTGTTGTAATAAATATAGATTTATTATTTTTATTGCTTCCGCTGTGCTCATGTTTACGAAACATGATCGAACACACACACGCCGCGGTGCCGGAAACCATACATCCAATAATCCATCTTTATGGAGTTGGGATATGCGTTTTTCATTTATGTGACCTAGGCGACAGTGCCAGTGATATTTTTGGTTCAAATTATTCGATTTGAACCGTTTGGTATTTACGTTATAAATTGGGTTTTCTAAATCTAGAACATAGAGACCATTCATAAGTGGTGCATTACAATAGAACATTTCATTCAAATAAATGGAACAACATTTGTCCTTTATTATAAAAGAAAAGTTTTTCTTGTCTAAACAAGATACAGAAATTATGTTCTTCGTTAATGCAGGTACATAAAAGCACTCCTCTAGTTCTAAGATAAGCCCAGTGGGCAAAGACAAAGAATATGTTCCTACAGCTACAGCAGCAACTTTTGCACCATTGCCTACTCGTAGGTCCACTTTGTTGGATCGATGCGGTTCGCTAGAGGGGGGGGGGTGAATAGCGAAAAACCTTTTCTTTTTCTTTCGTTAAAACTCGAGAGATAATTAGTTAATTGCAGCGGAAATGTAAAAATAAAAAAAACAATCGACACAAGGGTTTTACTTGGTTCATAGCCGAAGGCTACTACTCCAAGGCCCTAGTGGTCCTTGACCACGTACGGAGGGAAAAAGTACTAAAGGAACTCCTCCTCGTTAGAGGTAGGAGTTAATCGATACAAGAAGGAACCACAAAAACTTGAGGTAGAGGGACACTCCCCCTCTCCTCGTATACGATAAAAGCTCCGAAAATGTAAATGACAAGAAAAACTAATACCGACGTACAAGAATAATAAGAGTTAAACCTAGACGTCGGAATGGAAGGACTTCGTTGTCGGAGAGTTGCGTATGTGGAGACTTTGGAGGCTTAGAATTGTTGATGAAACCCTAGGTTTGGCCCTCCTTTTATAGCCTTTGAGCCCCTTTTTTAGTGGGTCTTCAACCAATCACAAATGGACACCAAACCGCTTTGAGGTGGGTGATAAGCCTTGACTCCTCGAATCGATCATTGACCATCGATCGGTGATGGCCATCATCGATCGATCGATGGCGATCATCGGTCGATTCTTCTACCTCAGCTGATCGGCATTGGTAGTCCTCAGTTAGCACAACAAAAACATAGTTTCGATGGTCGTCGACCATCCGATCTCGACCTAGACCATCTATAAGAAGTCTTTGGTCGGATCTACGCTTAAGATCATCCCCGTAAAGAGGATACGACCTTCCTTACTCTCGCACACACGAGCTTACCTCGATACTTACGTGTCGCTTTTGCTTCCGGCCTTCCACTCAATTCCTTCGGCTCCCTCCGAAGTAACTCGAGTATCGCCCGACCACCGCGACTTCCTCCGGGTGTCGCTAGCCTTCAGCTCCAGCTATATCAATCTTCTTCACACTCGATTCAGCTCGTGAGAAAACAAAAAGGACTTAACTTTGTGTCTTTGCTATAATCAAAACACAGGTTCGATTTCGGTGCCTCACTGCACCAACAATCTCCCCCTTTTTGATATATGGCAAAAACACACAAAGTTAAGGAAATTAAGTGCATGAAACAGTAAAGACAAGAAGCAAAAGTAGGAGTAGTAAAAATATTTCTCAAGTTCTCCTTAGAGGAACCTCCCCTTGACCGAGGGTGAGTACTTGAAAAAGACTTTTAGTTCTCCAAACACAAAAGATAATGAGTTAAGTAAATGGCATTACTTAACTTAGGCTTCTTAGAGTCAAAAATAAGTGCAAGTTAAGTAATCAAAAGTTAAGTCAAAAGGTTAATTATTCAAAAGGTTTAACTTTTGATTTCTTAACTTGGGCCTTTAAAGTTTTCAATTCCGAAGAGTTGAAACCTAAACCTTACTCCCCCTTAACTTAGGCCAGAATCAAAGTTTTAAGTTAAGTTATCAATTTCAAAAATTTGAAATTGAACTTTGGCCTTTTCTTGAACCTTATCTTTGGCCTTTTCTCCCCCTTTTGACATAAATCAAGGAAAAAGTGGGGGGGTTTTAAGAAAACCCTAAGTCCAAGCATGATGATTTTAAAAATAGTATGTGAAAATAATTCATCTAAATGTTCAACTCTAGTTTGACTTGATTGAAATGATATTATCAACAAGTCCTGATTAGAGTTGGTTAATATTAGTTGCATATTTATACTCCGAGGTTCATATTGACGCACTTGATCTACATCTTGGAACCTGGAGTAGGGTCCTAACATCTCACGCCCATCTACGTGGCTAAGTACACAAACACATTAGTCCTATGTGTTGTGAGATGTACTGACTCCTTAAATCTATAGGTGCATGTTATCTAAGGTATGTCCTATGCTAGTTCCATCAAAATGAAAAATAAGAAATAGTAGTAAGAAAATATAGTTTGCAAGTTCTTATTCTATTACACATGCCCAATTTTTCTTAATAGACTAAATTCGGCTTCGGGTAGGGGTTTAGTAAATAGGTCTGCTAGGTTAGATTTTGATTCGACGTACTCGAGTTGTATGGCTCCGTTGGCCACATGTTCTCGAATGAAATGGTGTTTGACTTCTATATGTTTGGTCCTAGAGTGACATATTGGATTTTTTGTAAGATTAATTGAACTAATGTTATCTACGTGAAGTTTAGTATTCGTAAAGTCTAACTTAAAGTCGCGGAGGGTGTGCTTCATCCAAAGAAGTTGAGTGACACACTCACCCATCGCGATGTATTCGGCTTCGGTGGTAGACAAGGCAACACAATGTTGCTTCCTACTGCACCAACTCACTAGACTCGAGCCGAGTAGTTGACAACAACCACTCGTGCTCTTTCTGTCGAGTTTACTACCGGCATAATCCGAATCGGAGTAGCCGATTAGTTCGAACTCGGTAGATCTAGGATACCAAATATCGACATTAAGTGTACCCTTTAGATATCTAAGGATACGCTTAACTAGGGTTAGGTGAGACTCCTTGGCACAAGTTTGAAATCTGGCGCACATACTTACTGCAAATAAGATATCAGGTCGGCTTGCAGTTAAGTACAGGAGACTCCCTATTACACTCCTATAGTATTTTAAGTCAATGGGCTTACTTTCTAGGTCTTCTCCTATGTTAACATTAATCGCCATTGGGGTGTTTATTATCTTAGTGTCTTGCATTCCAAATCTTTTAATTAACTCCTTATTGTATTTTTGTTGATATAGGTATATACCATCCTTAGTTTGTTTAATTTGTAGACCTAAAAAGAAACTTAACTCGCCTACCAAGTTCATTTCGAACTCACTTTCCATGAGTGAAACGAACTCGTTTAGTAAGGCTGAGTTAGAGGTTCCAAAAAATTATATCGTCTACGTAAATTTGAGCTATGAATATTTCTTTACCTAAGGTTTTTACGAAGAGAGTTGGGTCAACTAAGCCTTGGTTAAACCCTTTTGACTTAAGATGGATTGAAAGTCTCTCATACCAAGCTCGAGGAGCTTGTTTAAGTCCATAGAGAGCTTTCTTAAGTTTTAGAACATGGTCGGGTTTATCTAGATTTTCGAATCCGGGGGGTTGGCTAACATAAACTTCTTCTTTAATGTATCCATTTAGGAATGCCGACTTAACATCCATTTGAAACAGCTTAAATCCTCGATGTGCGGCATAAGCTAGCAACATTCGAATGGATTCGAGTCTAGCTACTGGGGCATAGGTTTCATCGTAATCTAAGCCTTCGACTTGGCTAAAACCTTTGGCGACTAACCTAGCCTTGTTTCTAACTACTTCACCTTTATCATCAAGCTTATTTCGAAACACCCACCTTGTTCCAATTATCGTTTTGTCTTTAGGTGGTAGTACTAATTCCCACACCTCGTTCCTAGTAAATTGAGCTAGCTCTTCTTGCATTGCAATAATCCAATCGGGATCAAGAAGAGCTTGTTCAATTGATTTGGGTTCTATCTTTGAAATTAAGGAAATTTGACTAAGGTTCCTATAGGATGCTCTAGTTCGAACTCCTAGATTAGGATCTCCTATGACTTGATTGATAGGGTGGTTAGTCTGAATCCTAGATTGGGTTGGGTTTGTGTCACCTAATGCTTGATCAATGGGGTGACTAGGTTGACCTAGGTTAGGATTAACACTAGACCTGATCTCCAGATCAGAGTTAGGTCTAGTATGAATCGGCTCGCTAATTGGGGTTGCTGGGGGTTTTGTAGGTTCATGTCCTTCATCAAATACTACATTGATAGTCTCCTCGACTCTGAGGGTGTCGTGGTTATATACTCTATAAGCTTTACTTGTAGTCGAGTATCCTAGAAAGATTCCGGTGGTGGTTTTGGATGTAAATTTCCCTAGGTAATCCTTAGTGTTTAGGATATGTACCTTACACCCAAATACCCTAAAGTACTTGATGTTAGGTATTTTATCGTGATAAATCTCGTCATTTGAGGTCTTAAGGTGCCTCTTTACCATAAGGATCCTATTTTGGACATAGCAAGCAAGCCGTGTAATAGCTAAAATCTATCGGGTAGGTCATATTCATTCAACATGGTCCTAGCGGCTTCTTGTAGAGTTCGGTTTTTCCGCTCCACTAGGCCATTTTGTTGAGGGGTCCTAGGGCAAGAGAATTCATGGTGGTATTCGTTTAGGTTACAGAAGTCGGTGAACCTTTGATTTTCAAATTCACCACCATGATCGCTTCTAAGTCTTTTAACCTTAAGGTCTTTTTGATTCTCGATTAATTTGAATAGATTGATTAATTGATCTAGGGTATCATTTTTATGTTTGATGAACCTAACCCAGGTAAACCTGGAGTAGTCGTCAATTATGACTAAGCAATATTGACTTCTATTGAGAGACTTGGCTCCATGTGAATCGAATAGATCCATATGCAGGAGCTCAAGTACACTTGAGGTTCGTTCTTGGTTAGTTAACTTGTTTTGTGTCCTAGGTTGTTTTTCTTGTTGACAAGCATTACAGATTTTATTAACCAAATTATTGAGATTGGGTAAGCCTCTGACTAAGCCACTCTGACTCATCTTGTGGACGAGTCTTGGGTGCGAGTGACCGAGTCGTCGGTGCCACAACCATGATTCCTCTTGCCGTGTCATAAGACACTTAGTTGAGGAGTTGGTTAAGTTGATCGTATAAATGTTGTTATTTCTAGTTCCTTTAAGAATTGTTTTAGAGGTTTCGTTGGTATTAATTACGCATTCATTTTCTAGAAATATAACCTTATAGTTATTATCACACAATTGGCTTACACTAAGTAAGTTATATTCAAAATTCTCTACAAGTAATACATTTTTAAAAACAAAATTCGTGTTAAGCTCGATATCACCTGATCCGATGATTTTGAGCTTGCCGTTATTCCCAAAGGCTACCGATCCTTGTCGTTTGAATCGAAGCTTTGCGAAGTAGAGTTGATCCACGGTCATGTGTCGGGAGCAATCGCTCCAACATCCATTGATCCTACACACAAGGTGGTTGGATTGGATGTTAGATTTTTATTAAGAAAATTGGTTGTAAGTTGTTAACCCTAGGTCATCTCATAGTCTATATGATCAAGCATGTTATACTTATGTGTTTTTGAGATGACTTTCAATTAAGTTGATTAAGTGGATTTAGGTTCAAGTAATTTTATGTTAGATTTGGATTTAACCTAGGCTTGTCAAGTTTACCTTTTCAAGATCATGGCTTCAGTCGTGGTGAGGCACGAGGGCCTTTTTTATCGGATCATCGACCACTTCCTTAGACAAAGCCATTTTCAAGAAAATGATGACTTGACTCACCTAAAATTATTTCCTCGTCTAACTAGTTATTTTTGAAAAGAGGCTCCCCGAGGCTCAATCTTTTCGAAAAATTTTAGTTGGTTATGTTTTTGTTCTAAGTGAGTTCACAAGTTTTAAAGTACAAACTTTCTAAGTTAAAGCATGCAATTTCTAAGTTAAAGCACAAACATATTTTGTACTGGCTCCCCCTAGACCGTTGAATCGGTTCGGTCTATCCATATAGTGGATTTGGTCCTTGGGAACCCAGTACGGGTTGGATCCTAGAGTTGAAATCAAAAAGTTCTTAGGGACCCATGCTTGGACATGTTTCTTATGTCGACTTACAATCGACATATACGACCTATTAGTCGTGTTTGAGTTAAACCCGAGTCCAGCCTTGTTGTACACGGCCCTTTGAGATCCAAGTAGGAGGTCAAGTCCTTTCGATCCCGAAGTGAACCTTTCCAACGTGTTCCTAAGATCTTCGACTTGACTTTTCAAGAGAGAGTTCTCAACTTCGAGCTTTTCAACTCGAGTTGAGTCCTTCTCTTGAACTCAACTAGTCGAAGAGGTTAGGGAGACCTCTTGTTTGAGGAGTTTAACCTCCTCAACAAGGGTCTCGACCTTGGACTCGGACTTAGCTAACTTCCTAGACAAAAACCTAACCGTATTATGTAAAGTATTTAATAAAGCTCGACTCACCTTAAGGGTATCTTTTGAACCGGATGCGTATCCGTGGCTTGACTTGAAGGTAGCTTCGTAGTCTGAGTCATCCTCAGGTTCTGACTCAAGTTCGGTCTCCGTGTCTGACTCAATTGATTTCACCATGAAGACGTGGTCTACGTCTTCTTCGGATGACGCTTCTTCCCATGTCGCGTTGAGGGCCTTCTTATGCTTAGGTGCTTGGTGGTTGAGCTTGGGGCACTCAGACTTGATATGTCCAAACCTGTTGCACTCATAACACCTAATGTTAGAACTTTTAGGATTACCTTGGTTGGGTCGAGTCGTGGTTCGCTTTCGTCCCTTGGCTATCCTTCGAGCTAGGTTCATTAGTTCGGCAGTCAACTCCGGGTCAACTTCTTCTTCGGACTCGTCTTCCTCCTCGGTTGGTGGTGGCTTGCTTGCGATTTTCTTCTTCTTTGAACCTGCAAACAAGGCTATACCCCTCTCGGGTTCCGAGTTGGATTGTTCATGTAATTCGAAATCGGAAAAGAGTTCATCTAACCTAATTTTAGAAAGATCCTTGGAGACCTTATAGGCATCAACCATGGATGCCCATAAGGTAGTCCTCGGAAAAGAGTTTAGGACATACCTTATAAGGTCGCGGTTTTCGACCTTTTGCCCGATTGCGTGTAGGTTGTTGACTATGTCTTGGACACGGGCGTGGAGTTGCGTCGCGGACTCGTGTTCCTGCATTTTTAGTGTGTACAATTTATTGAATAACAAATCACGTTTGCAAACCTTAGCTTGATCCGATCCTTCGTGTAACTCGATTAGCTTTGTCCAAAGATCCTTTGCGCTTATGAAGGGGCCGACGCGATTTAGCTCTTCCTTGGATAGGCCGCATTGAAGGATTTGTGTTGCCTTGGCGTCGGCTTCGACTTGTCGTTTTGTTGCAACGGTCCATTGATCATAATCCAAGGAGTCACCCACTTCATTAGTCGGAAGTGTGAAACCCGTTTGGATTATGATCCACATCTCGATTTGGGTTTTAAGAAAGCATTCCATCCGACCTTTCCAATAACGGAAATCATCTCCGTTGTAAAACGGAGGTCGGACGGTGCTAAAACCCTCGAGATGGGCCATTAGAACAAAAAACAAGGAGACTAAAAAGAAGACCTAGCAACGAAAAAAAAACACACGAAAGTACCAAGACTTGCGTCTTGGATTAGTAGTGCGGGAAATAAAAAGAAACAAATGAAAAATGGAAAGTTAAGCAAAGATATGAGAAACTAAATAAAAAGTAAGTACTCACAACCTTTGATGTCCCCGAAAGGCTACTAAACGTCGATTTTTGAGGACGAAAATAACTTGTTACGGGGATAAACCCCCATAAGAAGTGTAGATCTCTGCGAGGGCTTCGATTTGGTAGGTAGACCGTGTTGTGGGTCAACTTGTACAAAAAGTTATGCCCGTTTGACCGTCGACTACTCCAAAAGCGAATACTTGCAAAACAAAATCAAACGAAGAGTACCAAGACTTCGTCTTGGATTAGTAGTGCGGTAGAAAAATTTAAACGAACGAAAAACAAATCTGTAAAAAAAATGTTAGATTGGTGGTTTCAGCCGACTCTGATACCAATTGTTGGATCGATGCGGTTCGCTAGAGGGGGGGTGAATAGCGAAAAACCTTTTCTTTTTCTTTCGTTAAAACTCGAGAGATAATTAGTTAATTGCAGTGGAAATGTAAAAATAAAAAAAACAATCGACACAAGGGTTTTACTTTGTTCGTAGCCGAAGGCTACTACTCCAAGGCCCTAGTGGTCCTTGACCACGTACGGAGGGCAAAAGCACTAAAGGAACTCCCCCTCGTTAGAGGTAGGAGTTAATCGATACAAGAAGGAACCACAAAAACTTGAGGTAGAGGGACACTCCCCCTCTCCTCGTATACGATAAAAGCTCCGGAAATGTAAATGACAAGAAAAACTAATACCGACGTACAAGAATAATAAGAGTTAAACCTAGACGTCGGAATGGAAGGACTTCGTTGTCGGAGAGTTGCAGCGTAACGGAGACTTTTTGGAGGCTTAGAATTGTTGATGAAACCCTAGGTTTGGCCCTCCTTTTATAGCCTTTGAGCCCCTTTTCGAGTGGGTCTTCAACCAATCACAAATGGACACCAAACCGCTTTGAGGTGGAGTGATAAGCCTTGACTCCTCGAATCTGATCATTGACCATCAGTCGACTGATGGCCATCATCATCGATCGATGGCAAAGATCGATCGATTGTCGACCTTCTAGCCGATCGCTTGACGGCAATGAGTCCTCCAAGCCGGGCAATGATCGATGCTTGCTGCAAGTCAAAGTTAGCACAACAAAAACATAGTTTCGATGGTCGTCGACCATCCGATCTCGACCTAGACCATCTATAAGAAGTCTTTGGTCGGATCTACGCTTAAGATCATCCCCGTAAAGAGGATACGATCTTACTTACTCTCGCACACACGAGCTTACCTCGATACTTATGTGTCGCTTTTGCTTCCGGCCTTCCACTCAATTCCTTCGGCTCCCTCCGAAGTAACTCGAGTATCGCCCGACCACCGCAGCTTCCTCCGGGTGTCGCTAGCCTTCAGCTCCAGCTATATCAATCTTCTGCACACTCGATTCAGCTCGTGAGAAAACAAAAAGGACTTAACTTTGTGTCTTTGCTATAATCAAAACACAGGTTCGATTTCAGTGCCTCACTGCACCAACACACTTCGCCCTTTGCCATTAGTCTACTATTTCTCAGTCCCTACATATTAGTACAAATGTGAGATGCACATCCGGTATCTAATACCCATGTAGAAGAAATAGATAGATTAACTTCTATAACGTGTATACATGAGGCAGAAGTCCCACTTCTTTTCTTCTTTACTTCCTCAAGGTAGACTTTGCAGTTCCGTTTCCAGTCCAGTCTCCCCGCAATGGAAACAGTCCCCTTCCTTAGGTACTTTATAGAATATGATACAAAATGTTCCCTATTCAACCATCACATGATTGGTTCTAGGGCTATAACTAACACTAAGTTCATATTATGATCATGAAATACAAGTATTCATCAATTAATAATCATGCATTAGGTATTATATCATGATAATAAACAAAATATCACCTAAGGCATGATTTAAACCCTATTTCTCATGATGATGTACCAAATCATAAATCATGATTGCACATATACATAGCAATTACATTGATTATCATGATTTAAGCATTATTAACTATTTATAGGCATGTTATCATCACCTAACACTATTTAAAAATGTTGTCCCGCCATCCTAAGTCAACCAAAATATGATATAGGTCAATTGCATATGGTTGACTACCCTAGGGTTATCCTAACCCTTAAGGATGGATTTTGGAACCCAAAATAAGTTCTTGCCTATGGGGTTTACTAGATACTCCTTGGGGATCCATTTCCTAGCAATTACCTTCTTCTTATCATGTCCCCTAGCAATTAGGCATTTATAGGCCTTTTCATTTTTCTTTTCTTTGTATCCTAGGCCTTTCTTATTGAAGCTAGCTCTTTGGCTCCCTATAATCATGTTCAAGGTGTTTGAGCCAATTGTAAACTTTTCTAGGGCTTTGGTTAAATAATCTACTTTCTCTCTTAAAGCCCTATTTTCATCCATGTATGCATCACTAACATTAAATGACATATATTCATGTGAGCATGCATCATTATCATGGCAAGAAGAAATATTTTCATTTTCATTTAAGCATGCTTTTTCTAACTTATTTTCTAAGTCCTTAATTTGATCTAACATGCTCTTATTTTTCTTCTTTGCTCTAAATAAATCCTTAGTTAAGCTAGAAATCATAGAAACTATTTTACTAGGTGAAAGATTGGTTATCATAGTTTCCATGTCCTCTTCTTCTTCGGATGAGGAGGATGAGGAGGCTCCCCCTTCACTTGAGCTCTCTCCACTTGTGCTTGATTCTTCATTTTCGGTGGAGGAGCAATCCAAGTCGTCAAATGCCATCAATGCTAGGTTGGTGACAAATGCATTTTCTTCCTCGGATGAGGAAGAGGAAGAGGGGTCATCCCATGTCTTGGCCTTGAATGCTTTGGCCTTCCCCTTTTCCTTTGCCTTCTTTTCTTCTTCCTTTTTCTTGTTCCCCTTCTTCTTCCTCTTTTCTTCTTTCTTTTTCTTCTCTTCCTTGCTCTTGTTTAGGAGGGGACAATTATCCCTTATGTGTCCCTCTCCTTGGCAATTGTAGCAAATGATTTTCCCCCTTGGTCTTCTATTCCTATCATTAGATTTATTAAAATGAAAACCCTTTAAAGCACGCCTTACCCTCCTTACCATATACGCTTCTTCCGTGCTATCCATGGAGGAGGAGGAGGATGCTTCATCATCGGAGGAGGAGGAGGGGATCTCTATCTTCTTCTTCCCCTTGTTTGCCAAGAATGCTACTCCTCTTGAAGGTTGGATTTTTGGCTCTTCTTGTATTCCTTCAAGCCTCGTTTCGTGGAGCTCCATTGTTGAGAATAACTCCTCCAAGTTACTTACTTCCAAGTTCTTGGAGATGTAGAACGAATCCACCATAGAGCTCCATCTTGAGGACCGGGGAAAGGCATCTATGGCCTTCATTACCATATCCCGGTTGGAGAGCTTTTCACCTACACTTGTTAAACCGGTTAGTATTTCCTTAAATCTAGAGTGTAGGGATTTTACCTTCTCTCCCTTTTCAAGTTTGATATTGGACAATTGGGAGCAAAGAACATCTCTCCTTGCTAGCTTTGCCTCGGATGTGCCTTCATGGATTTCTATTAGTTTCTCCCACATTTCCTTGGCGCTAGCACACTCTCCTATCCTATTGACTTCTTGTTGAGGGAGGACATTGTATAGGTGGTGCTTGGCCTTTGAATTTGCCAAATATTCTTCTCTTTGCCTCTTGCTCCACCTTGATTTCTCCAATGGCTCCCCATTTTCGTTCCTGGGCAACTCGAAACCGTTTTCCATTATTAAAAGGATTTCAAAGTCAGTTTCGAAGAATGCCTCCATTCGCTTCTTCCACCAAGCGAATTCGTCGTCGAACTTCGGTGGGTGGATGTTTGAGCCGGCCATTTTGAATGTTGCTTGTTGTGGCGGTTAGTCCTTGACAAGCTTTCCTTGGCTCTGATACCACTTGTAGGGGATCGAACGACCGGCTAGAGGGGGGTGAAAAGCCCTCGAACGTTGGATGTCGGTATTTGCTCATCTACAAAGAGATTAGCGCAACGGAAACAATAAAGCAAGACAAGCAAATAGAAATACAAGAAATCAAACGCTAACAAGATGGTGTAATGTGGTTCACGGCTACGCCGCTAATCCACGGTCCCCGATTCATCCTCGGTGAATCACTCCGCCAAAACCAATCCACTAATGGTTTCTCCTTTGCACCAAGCTAGGTGGAGGTAACCTTTACAACCAAGATCACTTTTCTTACAATAAGATTGAAGTAAAGACAAGTAAGAAGAGTTTAAAACTTGTGGGGCACTAGGAAGATCACTTAGAGCATAAGCATTTTTTTCCCAAAGCTCTACACCCTCTCTTTTTATAGAGAGGAGGCTTTTCTTCCGTTAGGTCGCCACTAATCGATCCGCCCTTGATCATTGTCACACTACAACGGTCTCCGAACACGTCGGATCCCGACCGTTGTAGTCCAACGGAACACTTGGCAGTCGATTAATATTAGTAATATATGAGAGATGTCCTAAGGCAATCGCCTTATGTATGAACCATTTATATGATAAATGAAGATTCACTATTTGAGTATACATGTTTTATGTATTTGATTGGATCTTAAACTCATTTACTGAATGTCCATGATACGATTCACAGCATGAGAGAATTTGTGATTGGATCACAACTAGTGAGTATCTCTACATGTGTAATTGTGATGTATCGGAATTATCCCTAGTCGATGAATTGATGGATCTGGACAC
Organism: Wurfbainia villosa; assembly: GCA_025175895.1. Classification (NCBI taxonomy): domain Eukaryota; kingdom Viridiplantae; phylum Streptophyta; class Magnoliopsida; order Zingiberales; family Zingiberaceae; genus Wurfbainia; species Wurfbainia villosa. Next base: position 44,632,613 of record CM046006.1, read on the forward strand.
CATCAATTCTGTTGAGACTAGCACGAGGTATACTCCTTGGTGTATCCAAGCAGCTGATTCTCACTGGCTGGAGACATAGTGATGTCCGGAGTTAATTGTGGATGCTAGTTATGGTAACTAGTTCATTGGAGTGACCAGCCGAAAGACTTCATATGGTTCTCTGCATATATAGATATGTCAATGAAGTTCTTACTGTGGCTTAAGTGCGATGTTCCTTTGACTTGCGGTATTCAAGTCATCTTGATCATGGAGACTTATGCTTTGACATCTTAAGCAAACATCTCTGAGGAGATGTGGACCCGGGATGATTGGGTATAAGTCGAAGTGATCGAAGGTGTTTGAATAGCCTATAAAGGATTCACCACTCCTTACGAGGAGATGTATACCCATGGCCTCTCGTCGGATTGTTACTAAAGTCTTTGGCCAAAGCATTACATGTTTAGAGTAAGGTACTCTTCGATACATGTGGAGTAACTAGAATCTGTAGGACGAGGAAATGATACTTGGGCTAGGTGTGACGTAGTCAGCCTAGTGGGGACTGACACAATAGACCATGTCCTGAACCAAGTGGGTATAAGATGACTGAAGGGAATGGGGCACGATTCATTCGAGCTACTGAAGGGTTTCAGAAATAGTTCTGGATCAACCGTTGATCTTTTCGGTTAATTGGGGATCATGATGTACTACTAGGTGCCACTCATGATCGTTCTATAATTAATGGTTAATTATAGACGGCCAACATAAACCGAGAACCTATTTGGTCACACGCACAATGAGTGTAATCCAAAGGATTTAAAACGAGCTTGAGAATGAGATTCTCAGACCGAGAGAAACTATGTTTGGTTGGACCAAACATAAAGCGAGCATGAAATTGTTTCAGTCGCAATGGAAGCATGGATGGGCCGTGTCTTATGAAGACATAATGGATGGACCAAAATGGTTTGGTTCTAATCCAATGGATGAGAATAAACCAAAGGGTTTGGTTTATATTAAACGAATGAACCAAAGGTTGGTTCGGTTCGTTTTAACTTAAAATAAACCATCATGGTTTGGTTTATTTTAACTTATCTTAATGGAGCGGGTTAACGGGCTTTATGGATATGATCCATTAACCATTAAGAGAATTAGTTCTCTATAAAATAGGGCTTAAACCCTAACCCTAAGGCTAATCAACCTTGGCCGCCCAAACCCCCTCCCTCTCCTATTCGGCGCCCAACATCTTGTTGCCGCCCAGCTTGTGGTGCAGCCTTCCAACTTGTTGCCGGCGACCAACCTTCAGCCGGTGAACCTCCGGCGACCCTCCGGTGATCTCCTATAGGTTTGGCATCAAGGTGAGGCTTTTCTTTCCTTGGTTGGCCGGCGCCTATATCCTCCACCAAGCTGTCCAGTTTTCTGGACAGCTTCTCCTCCTCTCGTCGGAGCGTCGTTTGGACGACGGTTAGTACTCCGACAGCGGCTAACTTACCGGGGATTTGATCTCCGGTAATCTTCTGAGGTGGAGGACGAAGGATTCGTCAAACGGTTGACGAATACCTCTCCGGAGAAGCGAGTTTTGAGAACTCGTTTTGGATCCGAATTTGGATTCGGATCGTGATCATCTCTCGATCACGTCGTCTTCAACACGAGGCTAGTAACCCATATGAAGACGAAGCTCGTGACTTAGCAAAGTCATCCCGAGGAGCTCGGCGTGGATACGGATAGAGACGATTCTTACGAGGATCGTTCCGGTTGATGTCGTTCCCGCTACACGTCATACGGAAGGTATAACGTAGTTTAATTTCCTTTTATTGCAAATTTTAATTTACGGTTATGTCTACACTTATTGTAATAGCATGCGTGTGTTGTGTGTGTTGTAATAAATATAAATTTATTAATTTTAATTTCTTCCCCTGTGCTCATGTTTACGAAACATGATCGAACACACACATGCCGCGGTGCCGAAAACCCAACAGTGGTATCAGAGCCCAGGTTGTGTTTCGACATAATCGTAAAATGGTTTTGCGATAGTCATAATGTATTTCTGGAAATTTTCTAAATTTTGGAAATTTAGAAGTATTTATGGAAATTTTTCAATTTTGGAAAGTCTAGAAGTATTTATGGAAATCTTCCACTTTTGCAAAGTTGGAAGTATTTATGGAAATTGATATTTTCCATAAATAAAATATTTGATTAGATTCTGGAAATTTTTTTCCTAATTTAATCATGATTTGATTTGGGAAATCAAATCTTAAAATATTTTATTTCCATAAGTAGTTTTAATGATTTAGGAAATTGGTTTCCTAAATAGATTTTCCTTAATCAAATAATTCCATGAATAAAATATGTGATTAGATTTGGAAATTTGTTTCCTAATTTAATTATGATTTGATTTGAAGAATCAAATCTTAAACATATTTTATTTCCATAAATAGTTATGACATATAAGGAAATATAGACATGACATAATTGTATGCCATGTAATTGCATTAGATGCATAACATTATGCCATGCGTGTCGTGACATGTAGATGTATGCCATGTATGCCATGCCATGTAGATAATAGTTATTTGCATGCAAAGAGGATGAGACATAAAACCCTTAATCAATATTAAAGCCTACACCTTCCATTAATATGGTTAGAACCAGAGTTCCGCTTCTTGTTTGGGTTGTTGGACTCTTCCAAGCCCGCTCAACTCGAATATGTTCAAACCATGGAATAGTTTAATACTAATATGGTAAGAGTCGAGGTCAATCGTTAGCTTTGGTTGTTGGACTCTCTCCAAGCTGGGCTAATTGGTTGAATGCGCTCTAACCATATTAAAACTATGTCCCGATTAATGGGTTGGCTTTAACCTGGAGCATCGGCTTGTTGGACTCTCTCCAAGGTCGATGTAAAGGGAGGTGAAGTTGGGTGCTATGCATATGATGCATACTTGTTAATGTGTTAACAACCCGATGTATGTGAACATTCAATTAGTTGATAGCACATTGTGATAGTTGCATATACGTGATATGCAATCGGTATAGAAGATACCTACCGTCGTAGTTATGAATGGCTTGTTGGACTCTCTCCAAGGTTGTTCATAACTATGATGGATATCAGCCCATTCGGAGATGGACCTACGATCTCCCAAGTGATTTTGGGGTTTTTGAAATTCAAAAATGAATGGGATTTATAAATGTATATTGATGCATTTTAAAATCATTTTCATATATGCTCGCTTTGTATTTCTAGGTCAATAAATTGATCATGACGCTTTGAATTTGCACTATTTTGGATTCGAACAAACCGACCGGGCCTAACTTCGGATCGCTTAGAAACCGAGAATTGTTCTCAAGGCGGAAAAGCTTGCATATGTCCTTGAAGAGCCTCTTCCGGTCTAAGGACGATGCAACCTGACTCAAATGTTGGTCTATCGAAGCATGTGGTGATTCTCGAAATGGCGAGTTGCATCATGCTAGCGGCGATGGTACCGAGCCGGTGCGCAAAGATGAGCATATGGATGCTAACACTATGGTCTTCCATCTTCATGAGTTGTTCGATGAGCAAGCGAGATCCGAAAGGTTCGAGGTCTCTAGGCCTCTTCACCACGAAGATGCAAGAAGGTTCGCCTCAGAGTACGCTTTGTGCTAAAGATGAACGGTACATCGAGCGCTAGCTACCCTCGGTTTTGTGATGGATCATGAGTTAAGTATTGACTTAATTTTGCATTGTTTGCCCAAGAGTTTCTCGCAATTTGTGATGAACTATCTGATGAACAAATTGAATCCACCATTCCCGAGCTCCTCAATATGTCAAGACTGTGGAGCCTTCGTGAAGCATGAGGAGAAGGCGGTTCTATAGTTGATTCTCAAAGAAAGGTTCTAAGAGGAAGGCAAAAGAATAGAAGAAAGGAAAGAAAAAGGCAAAGAAGGCGAACCAAATAAAAGGGCACTTGCCATCATGCAAGGAAGGCCACTCGAAGAAATCGCAAGATTTATCTTGAGTCCATGAAGAAGAAGAAGGCATCCGATTCCCCATCCTCTTCGTGTATCTTCTTTATTGATTGTCATTCTATTTCTTAGACACTTGGGTATTGGATACGGGTGTAGCTCACATATATGTACATACAGGGGCTAAGGAATAGAAGAAGACTTGTCGAGGGGAGTCAAATTTGTGAGTTGGCAATGGAGCAAAGGTCTACGCCATCGAACTTATTTGTCAAGCTCCTAGTGGACTAGTCTTGAACTGACAATTGCTATTATGTTCCTTCTCTAATAAAGAACATTGTTTCTATTTCGCTTAAATAGAAATGGTTTCCATTTAACGCTTAGTAACAATTGTTGTTATATAACTTTGAATGGCGACTTTATGGAACCGAACTTTGAGTAATGACATTTATACGCTGGACGTATCCAAAGGACATTTTCAATATCGGGAGCAACACGCTGCGTTCAAAGGATAATCACATAGACTCCTATATGTGGCATTGTCGCTTGGCCATATAAGCAAGAAACGCATGTCCGAATTACACCGATGTGGAATTCGAATCGCTTGAATTGGATTCATACGATACATGAATCATGCTTAAAAGGCAAGATGACTAAGTTACCTTTACCGAAAAGGTGAACGAGTGGGAGAGTTACTAGGTCTAGTACATACCGATGTATGTGGACCTATGTCAACTCAAGCATTAGGAGGCTATAGCTACTTCATTACCTTCACCGATGATCACTCACGGTTTGGGTATGTGTTCTGATGAAACACAAGTCCAAGCCTTTGAAAGGTTCAAATAATTCAAAAATGAAGTAGAGAAACAACATGACAAGAGTATTAAAATACTTCGATCGGATCGAGGTGGTGAATACTTAAGTCAAGAGTTTCTTGATTATCTAAGAGACAATGCATATTGTCTCAATGGACTCCGCCCTATACACCACAGCATAATGGTGTATCTGAGAGGCGAATCGATTGTTGGACATGGTCAGTCAATGATGAATCATGCAACTCTTCCCAAGTCCTTTGGGGTTATGCACTTCGCATACCTGCTTACTTGTTAAATGTAATGCCTACTAAGGTAGTCTCAACTACTCCATATGAGATATGGAATGGTAAGAAACCTCATGTATCTTACTTGAAGATATGGGGTTGTCCCGCTTATGTGAAGCGGACTGTATCAGACAAATTGGATGCTAAGTCTGATAAATGTCTATTTGTTGGATACCCTAAGGAAACAAGGGGTTACCAATTCTATCATCCTGTGGAACAAAAGGTGTTTTGTTTCAAGGCATGCTGTGTTTCTAGAGAAAGAGTTTCTCTTGCAAGAAAACAGTGGGAGTGTCGTCGAGCTTGAGGAGGCTCGAGAGACTCAAATAGACATTGATGAGATACCTGGTGAAGCACAACAGCCGATAACTCATAGTGATGAGCAATTGGCTGGACCTATTGTAACACCACATCTTCGTAGATCTGGTAGAACACGCAATATTTCTGAGAGATATGGATTTCTCATAAGTGAATTGAACGACGTGTTACTCATTGATGATGAGGAGACTACCAGTTATGATGAAGTGCTGACAAGTTCAGAAAGGGATAAGTGGCTTCGTGCCATGAAGTCAGAAATGGATTCCATGTATGAAAACCAAGTTTGGAACTTGGTTGACCCACCTGAAGGCATAAAGCCTATAGGGTGCAAGTGGGTTTTCAAGAAGAAAACCGACATGGATGGTAATGTGATTACCTATAAGGCTAGATTGGTGGCGAAAGGATATCGTCAAAAACAAGGTGTTGATTATGACGAAACCTATTCGCCTGTAGCTATGCTTAAAACCATTCGGATGCTCCTGGCCATAGCGGCTCATTATGATTATGAGATATGGCAGATGGATGTGAAAACAGCTTCCCTTAATGGAAACCTGCTCGAGGACGTGTATATGATACAGCCTGAGGTTTCACATCGGTTGATAAAACCAAGGTATGCAAGTTGCGCGATCCATTTATGGATTGAAGCAAGCATCCGAGAGTGGAATATCCGTTTTGATGAGACGATCAAAAAGTTTGATTTCTCACAAAATCCAGACGAACCTTGTGTGTACAAGAAGGTTAGTGGGAGTGCAGTCGTGTTCCTAGTATTGTATGTCGATGACATATTACTTATAGGAAACGATGTGTCAATCTTACAGTCAGTTAAGGTTTGGTTATCCAAGACATTCTCCATGAAAGACCTTGGAGAAGCAACCTACATCCTTGGGATTAAGATCTATAGAGATAGATCGAAACGGTTGCTTGGTCTTTCGCAGTCTACATATATAGACCGAGTGCTAAAGAGGTTTAGCATGTCGGAATCCAAGAAAGGTTATCTGCCCATCAGGCATGGGGTACACCTTTCGAAGTCTATGTGTCCGCGCACAGAAGACGAGAGGATTTGCATGAGTAAGATTCCCTATGCATCCGCAATAGGATCAATCATGTATGCTATGTTATGTACGAGGCCCGATGTATCGTATGCTGTGAGTGTCACGAGCAGATACCAGTCTGATCCAGGAATGGATCATTGGGCGGCTGTTAAGACGATCCTTAACTACTTGAGAAGAACTAAGGATGTGTTCCTAATATATGGAGAAGGGGACATGGTGATACGCGGGTATACAGATGCCAGCTTCCAGACAGACAAGGATGATTCCAGGTCTCAGTCTGGATACGTGTTCACCTTGAATGGGGGCGCAGTGAGTTGGAAAAGTTCCAAACAAGAGACTGTAGCGGATTCTACCACTGTGGCAGAATATATTGCAGCTTCAGAAGCAGCAAAGGAAGCGGTTTGGATCAAGAAGTTCGTTCATGAACTTGGTGTGATTCCGGCCATTGTTGAAGCAATACCGGTCTACTGCGACAACAATGGAGCAATTACACAGGCGAAAGAGCCAAGGTCTCATCAACGATCCAAACATGTGCGCCGCTATCATCTTATCGGAGAGATCATCGGTAGGAGCGAAATACAAATCGAGAAAATTCCCCTTTGAAAGGAACTTAGCGGATCCTTTGACTAAAGCATTACCTCAAAGTAAGTTTGAGGGTCATGTTAGAGCTTATGGTATTGGATACCGTAGCGATTGGCATTAGGCCAAGTGGGGGTCTGTTAGTAATATATGAGAGATGTCCTAAGGCAATCGCCTTATGTATGAACCATTTATATGATAAATGAAGATTCACTATTTGAGTATACATGTTTTATGTATTTGATTGGATCTTAAACTCATTTACTGAATGTCCACGATACGATTCACAGCATGAGAATTTGTGATTGGATCACAACTAGTGAGTATCTCTACATGTGTAATTGTGATGTATCGGAATTATCCCTAGTCGATGAATTGATGGATCTGGACACCATCAATTCTGTTGAGACTAGCACGAGGTATACTCCTTGGTGTATCCAAGCAGCTGATTCTCACTGGCTGGAGACATTGTGATGTCCGGAGTTAATTGTGGATGCTAGTTATGGTAACTAGTTCATTGGAGTGACCAGCCGTAAGACTTCATATGGTTCTCTGCATATATAGATATGTCAATGAAGTTCTTACTGTTGCTTAAGTGCGATGTTCCTTTGACTTGCGGTATTCAAGTCATCTTGATCATGGAGACTTATGCTTTGACATCTTAAGCAAACATCTCTAAGGAGATGTTGACCCGGGATGATTGGGTATAAGTCGAAGTGATCGAAGGTGTTTGAATAGCCTATAAAGGATTCCCACTCCTTGCGAGGAGATGTATACCCATGGCCTCTCGTCGGATTGTTACTAAAGTCTTTGGCCAAAGCATTACATGTTTAGAGTAAGGTACTCTTCGATACATGTGGAGTAACTAGAATCCAGTAGGGACGAGGAAATGATACTTGGGCTAGGTGTGGCGTAGTCATCCTAGTGGGAATCGACACAATAGACCATGTCTGAACCAAGTGGGTATAAGATGAGTGAAGGGAATGGGGCACGATTCATTCGAGCTCTTGAAGGGTTTTGAAATAGTTACGGATCAGCGTTGATCTTTTAGGTTAATTGGGGATCATGATGTACTACTAGGTGCCACTCATGATCGTTCTATAATTAATGGTTAATTATAGGCGGCCAACATAAACCGAGAACCTATTTGGTCACTACGCGCAGTGTAATCCAAAGGATTTAAAGCGAGCTTGAGAATGGGATTCTCGCATCGAGAGAAACTATGTTTGGTTGGACCAAACATAAGCGAGCATGAAATTGTTTGATGCAATGGAAGCATGGATGGGCCGTGTCTTATGAAGACATAATGGATGGACCAAAATGGTTTGGTTCTAATCAATGGATGAGAATAAACCAAAGGGTTTGGTTTATATTAAACGAATGAACCAAAGGTTGGTTCGGTTCGTTTTAACTTAAAATAAACCATCATGGTTTGGTTTATTTTAACTTATCTTAATGGAGCGGGTTAACGGGCTTTATGGATATGATCCATTAACCATTAAGAGAATTAGTTCTCTATAAAATAGGGCTTAAACCCTAACCCTAAGGCTAATCAACCTTGGCCGCCCAAACCCCCTCCCTCTCCTATTCGGCGCCCAACATCTTGTTGCCGCCCAGCTTGTGGTGCAGCCTTCCAACTTGTTGCCGGCGACCAACCTTCAGCCGGTGAACCTCCGGCGACCCTCCGGTGATCTCCTATAGGTTTGGCATCAAGGTGAGGCTTTTCTTTCCTTGGTTGGCCAGCGCCTATATCCTCCACCACGCTGTCCAGTTTTCTGGACAGCTTCTCCTCCTCTCGTCGGAGCGTCGTTTGGACGACGGTTAGTGCTCCGACAGCGGCTAACTTATCGGGGATTTGATCTCCGGTAATCCTCTGAGGTGGAGGACGAAGGATTCGTCAAACGGTTGACGAATACCTCTCCGGAGAAGCGAGTTTTGAGAACTCGTTTTGGATCCGAATTTGGATTCGGATCGTGATCATCTCTCGATCACGTCGTCTTCAACACGAGGCTAGTTACCCGTACGAAGACGAAGCTCGTGACTTAGCGAAGTCATCCCGAGGAGCTCGGCGTGGATACGGATAGAGACGATTCTTACGAGGATCGTTCCGGTTGATGCCGTTCCCGCTACACGTCATACGGAAGGTATAACGTAGTTTAATTTCCTTTTATTGCAAATTTTAATTTACGGTTATGTCTACACTTGTTGTAATAGCATGCGTGTGTTGTGTGTGTTGTAATAAATATAGATTTATTAATTTTAATTGCTTCAGCTGTGCTCATGTTTACGAAACATGATCGAACACACACACGCCGCGGTGCCGGAAACCCAACAATTAATGGACCTCATCAGTCGACTGCTGCCTCCATAGTCGACTGCTCAGTTGGCTACGAGCGGTTATGTGGCCAAAACCTTTCGACGATCATTGCGCCTTGCGATCGGTGATAGTCTTAGCGATCATTGCCCACATATGGCGGCTCATTCACGACCTAAACCCGATCGAATACCAGTCGAACTACATTCGACTCGGAGCAGTCGACTGCTATTACATGGTAGTCGACTGGTGCCGTGTGAAACTCAAACTTAACATAAGTTTGAGCTTCTGGCGGTCAGGTAAACCTTAACCCTTGCGGTCAAGTCTCCGACACTCAGCCATTCGACCAAGTTCACCTAATGAGCTACTTACATTTCACTCATTCTCTCATCTCACTCGAAGTCCCTTGCCGAAGCTCTCTTCGTTCACGGCCACGTCCCTCGGCAGCATCAGGCGCACGACTCTGCAATGCTCCTTCGCATCTCTTGCCTCCGAAGTATGCTTCCTTGGCTTCACTTCAAGTCATCTCGTCCGACGGTCCCTCGACAGGATCAAGCGCACGGCTCTGCAATGCTCCTTCTCCGACTCAGGCACGAGGTTGTGAGGGTGAACCCGCCAAGGCTCCATGTGCGAATTACTAAGTCCTGCAAGACTCCAACGCACATATCAAATAACAATACCAACCTAACTTAAACCCTTTGCCACACACATCAAAACCTTATCATGGCAAGAGATTGCCCTAACAATGAAGAAACCCTAGGATTGGCCCTCCTTTTATAGCCTTTGAGCCCCTTTTCGAGAGGAACCCTAGCCAATCGAAATTGAGCACCAATCTCCTTGAAATGGGGTGATAAGCCATGACTCCTCAAAGATGATCATTGACCATCAGTCGACTGATGGCCATCATCAGTCGACTGATGGCAGCATCAGTCGAGTGCTGACCTCCGGCAGTCGAGTCCTCCAAGCTGGCAGTCGACTGATGCTTGCTGCAAGTCAAAGTTAGCTAAAAGAAAACATTATTTCGATGGCCTTCGACCATCCGATTTCGACCTAGACCATCGATGGGATGTCTTTGGTCAGATCTACGCTTAAGACCATCCCCGTAAGGAGGATACGACCTCACTTACGCTCGCACACACGAGCTTACCTCGATACTTACCATGTCGCTTTTGCTTCTGGCCTTCCACTCGATCCCTTCGGCTCGCTCCGAAGTCACTCGAGTGTTGCCCGACCACCGCGGCTTCCTCCGGGTGTCGCTAGCCTTCAGCTCTAGCTATAGCAATCTTCTGCACACTCGATTCAGCTCGTGAGATAATGACATGAGCTTAACTTTTTATCGTTTGCTATAATCAAAACTTAGGTTTGACTTAGGTGCCTACTGCACCAACAATCTCCCCCTTTTTGATTTATGGCAAACCCACATACAAAGTTAAGTAAATAGCAAGCATGAAGAATAATGTGCATTAGGAACAAACAAAAAAATAAATAAATAAATAAAGAAAGAAAGAAGATTAAGTTGGAGTAGTAAGGATTTTCTTCAAGTACTCCCCCTTAAGGAAACCTCCCCCTTGACCGAGGGTGAGTCTTGAAGAAAGACCTTAATCCTCCCCTTGAGGGTTGCTTTAAGTGATTAACATTACTTAAAGTTGGCCTTAGTAAAACGTTTAAGTTAAGAGTTCTTCTTAACTTGGCCCTTTCTCCTCCTTAAGTAAAACATTAAGGGCATAATGTTTAAAAATAAGTAAAACGTTGATGGCACAAATAAGTTTAAGTTAAGAATTCTCTTAACTTGGCCTTTAATAAGTTTTCAAAACTTAAAGTTAACTTTTGGTTTAAATATAAAGTAAGAGTTAAGTTATCAAAAAAAAATTTTGACCCCTTAACTTTGCCCTTTTTCTCCCCCTTTTGTCATATATCGAAAAGAGTGAGGGTGTGTGTGGAAAACAAAAATAAGTGTTAAATTTAAAGTCCAAGCATGTTCCACATTATTTTGAAAATAATATACTGAAAATAAGTTCATCTATAAAATGTTCGACTCATATTTGGCTTGATTGATATAAAAGATCAACCAGTCCTGGTCAGAGTCGGTTAGTATGAATGATTATACTCCGTGGTTCATGGCGATGCACTAGCTCTACATCTGGAACCAGGAGTAAGGTCCTAACATCTCACGCCCATCTACGTGGCTAAGTACACAAACACATTAGTCCTATGTGTTGTGAGATGTATTGGCTCCTTAAATCTATAGGTGCATGATATCTAAGGTATGTCCTATGCTAGTTCCATAAAAATGAAATTAAAGAAATAGTAGTAAGAACATATAATTTGCAAGTTCCTATTCTATTACGCACATGCCCAATTTTCGTCTTAATAGACTAAATTCGGCTTCGGGTAGGGGTTTAGTAAATAGGTCTGCTAAGTTAGACTTCGATTCGACGTATTCGAGTTGTATGACTCCGTTGGTCACATGTTCTCGAATGAAATGATGTTTGACTTCTATATGTTTGGTCCTAGAGTGACATATCGGATTCTTAGTAAGATTAATTGAACTAATGTTATCTACGTGAAGTTTAGTATTCGTAAAGTCTAACTTAAAGTCGCGGAGAGTGTGCTTCATCCAAAGAAGTTGAGTGACACACTCACCCATCGCGATGTATTCGGCTTCGGTGGTAGATAAGGCAACACAGTGTTGCTTCCTACTGCACCAACTCACTAGACACAAGCTGAGAAGTTGACAACAACCACTTGTTCTCTTTCTATCAAGCTTACTACCGGCATAGTCAGAATCGGAGTAGCTGGTTAGTTCGAACTCGGTAGATCTAGGATACCAAATACCGACATTAAGTGTACCCTTTAGATATCTAAGGATACGCTTGACTAGAGTTAGGTGAGACTCCTTGGCACAAGTTTGAAACCTTGCGCACATACTCACTGCAAATAAGATATCAGGTCGGCTTGCAGTTAAGTAAAGGAGACTCCCTATTATGCTCCTATAGTATTTTAAATCAATTTGGTTTCCAATTACTTCTTCTATATTAACATTAGTTGCCATTGGGGTATTAATAATTTTAGCGTCTTGCATTCCAAAGCGTTTAATTAATTCCCTAGTATATTTGCGTTGATGTAGGTATATTCCATCTTTAGTTTGTTTAATTTGTAATCCTAAGAAGAAACTTAATTCGCCTACTAAATTCACTTCAAATTCACTTTCCATAAGTGAAACAAACTCATTTAGTAGGATTGAGTTGGTGGTTCCGAAAATAATATCATCTACGTAGATTTGGGCTATGAATATGTCTTTACCTAAGGTTTTTACGAAAAGGGTTGGGTTAACTACACCTTGGTTAAAGCCTTTGGACTTAAGATAAATCGAAAGTCTCTCATACCAAGCTCGCGGAGCTTGTTTAAGTCCATAAAGCGCTTTCTTTAATCTAAGGACATGATCGGGTTTGTCTAAACTTTCGAAACCGGGGGGTTGACTAACATAAACTTCTTCTTTAATGTATCCATTTAAGAATGCAGATTTCACATCCATTTGAAACAATTTAAATCCTCGATGTGCTGCATATGCTAATAGCATTCGAATGGACTCTAATCTAGCTACTGGGGCATAGGTCTCGTCGTAATCTAAACCTTCGACTTGACTAAACCCTTTAGCAACTAGTCTAGCTTTATTTCTAACTACTTCACCTTTATCATCAATTTTATTTCTAAACACCCACCTTGTTCCAATGATTGTTTTATCTTTAGGTGGTGGTACTAATTCCCATACTTCGTTCCTAGTGAATTGAGCCAACTCTTCTTGCATTGCAATAATCCAATCGGGATCAAGAAGAGATTGGTCAATAGTTTTGGGTTCAATTTTAGAAATCAAAGATATTTGACTAAGGTTTCTGTATGAGGCTCTAGTTCGAACTCCTAGATTTGGATCACCTATCACTTGGTCGATAGGATGATTCGTTTGAGTCCTAGTTGGATTTGGATTTGAGTCTACAACTTGATCCATAGGATGGCTTGTTTGAGTTCTAGTTTGGTTGGAGTCATCTATCACTTGATCAATAGAGTGACTTGGTTGACTTAGGTTAGGATTAACACTAGACCTGATCTCCGGATCAGAGTTAGGTCTAGTATGAATCGGCTCGCTAATTGGGGTTGCCGGGGGTTTTGTAGGTTCGTGTCCTTCATCGAATACTACATTGATAGTTTCCTCAACTCTAAGGGTGTCATGGTTATATACTCTATAAGCTCTACTTGTAGTCGAGTATCCTAGAAAGATTCCGGTCATAGTTTTGGATGTAAATTTCCCTAGGTAATCTTTAGTGTTTAGGATATGTACCTTACACCCAAATACCCTAAAGTACTTGATGTTAGGTATTTTATCGTGATAAATCTCATATGAGGTCTTAAGGTGCCTCTTTACCATAAGGATCCTATTCTGGACATAGCATGTCGTACTCATGGCTTCGGCCCAAAACCTATCGGGTAGGTTATACTCATTAAGCATTGTCCTAACGGCTTCTTGTAGGGTTCTATTTTTGCGTTCTACTAGGCCATTTTGTTGTGGAGTTCTAGGGCAAGAGAACTCATGGTGGTATCCATTTAGGTTACAGAATTCTGTAAACCTATGGTTTTCGAATTCACCACCATGATCAGTCCTAAGTTTTTTGATTTTAATGCTTTGTTGATTTTCTAATAACATAAATAGGTTGATTAATTGATCTAGGGTATCACTTTTGTGTTTGATGAACCTAACCCAAGTAAATCTAGAGTAGTCATCAATAATGACTAAACAGAATTTACTTCCGTTAAGTGACTTAGCCCCGTGTGAATCAAATAGATCCATGTGTAGGAGCTCAAGCATACTTTTGGTTCGTTCTTGACTAGTTAGTTGATGTTGTGTCCTAAATTGTTTACCTTGTTGACAAGCATTACATATTTTATTATCCAAGTTGTTGAGTTAGGCAAACCTCACGGCTAAATCTCGACTCATCTTGTGGATGAGTCTTGGGTGTGAGTGACCGAGTCGTCGGTGCCACAACCATGATTCCTCTTGCCGTGTCATAAGACACTTAGTTGAGGAGTTAATTAAGTTGATAGTGTAAATGTTGTTATTTCTAGTCCCTTTAAGAATTGTTTTAGAGGTTTCGTTTGTATTAATTACGCATTCATTTTCTAGAAATATGACCTTATAGTTATTATCACACAATTGGCTTACACTGAGAAGATTATATTGAAAATTTTATACTAATAAAACGTTTTGAATGACAAAATTTGAGTTAAGCTCAATATCACCTGATCCGATGATTTTGAGCTTGCCGTTATTTCCGAAGGCTACCGATCCTTGTCGTTTGAATCGAAGTTTCGAAAACTTGAGTTGATCCCCGGTCATGTGTCGGGAGCAACCACTGTCCAACATCCATTGATCCTACACGCAAGGTAGTTGGATCGGATATTGGATTTATTAAAAATTGGTTGAAAATTATTAACCTAAATCATCTCACCCATGTCTACATGATCAAACATGTTAATCCTATATGTTCTTGTGAGATGACTTCCAATTTTAGTTGAATTAAATTTAATGACTTAAACACTTGTCAACCTTGCGTTAGATTCGGATTTGACCTTAGGCTCATCAAGTCACCTTTTCAAGATCATGGCTTCCAGGTCGTGACGAGGCACAGAGGCCTTCTTTGATCGGAAAAATGACCACTTCCTTAGACAAAGCCATTTTCAAGAAAATAGAGACTTGACTCACCTAAGACCACTTCCAGGTCTAACTAGTCTAGGATACGGCGAGGTAGCTTCAGCTAGTTCCACTCGGTCAAGTGCACCGAACTAGATACGCCTTATCTAACCCGAATACACAAGACTCTGCTTTCCTAGCGTACTATCATCTCGCCGCGTCCTGGTACTATGTTATCAAGTATTGATGAGTTATAGTCCTATCTAACCATTCTAAAAAGAAAAATCAAACTAAATAAAAACCTAAGCATGCAATTTCTAAGTTAAAACACAAACAAATTTCGTACTAGCTCCCCTTGGACCGTTGAATCGATTTGGTCTCTCCACATAGTGAATTTGGTCCTTGGGAACCCAGTACTAGTTTGATCCTAAGTTTGAAATCAAGGTGGTCTTAGGGACCCATGCTTGGACACATTTTTTATGTCGACTTACGATTGACATATACGACTTATTGGTCGTGTTTGAGCTCAACCCTAGCCCGACCTTGTTGTACACGGCCCTTTGCGATCCAAGTAGGAGGTCAAGTCCTTTGGATCCCAAAGTAAACCTTTCCAACGTATTCCTAAGATCTTCGACTTGACTTTTCAAGAGTGAGTTCTCAACTTCGAGTTTTTCAACCCGAGTTGAGTCCTTCTCTTGAACTCGACTAGTCGAAGTGGTTAGGGAGACCTCGTGTTTGAGGAGTTTAACTTCCTCAACCAGGGTCTCGACCTTGGACTCAGACTTAGCTAACTTTCTATTTAAAAACTTAATTGCACTATAAAGTGTAGTAATAAGAGAGCGACTTACCTTGAGTGTATCTTTTGAACCGGATGTGTATTCGTGGCTTGTCTTGAATAGTGTTTCACAGTCCGACTCGTCTTCGGTTTCAAATTCAGGTTCCGATTCCGACTCCGTCTCCGATTCCATCGGTTTATCCATAAGGACTCGATCATTGTCTTCTTCCTCGGAAGCTTCTTCCCAAGTAGCGTTGAGTGCCTTTTTATGTTTTGGTGCCTTGCTCTTGAGTTTTGGGCATTCAGACTTAATGTGTCCAAACCTGTTGCATTCATAACATCTTTTGTTTGAACATTTAGGCTTACCTTCATTGGGTCGAGTGACAGCTCATTTTTGGCCCTTGACTATCCTCCGAACTAGGTTGACTAGTTCGGCTTCCATTTCTGAGTCGACCTCCAAATCCGACTCATCCTCTTCTTCCTTTGGGGGTGGCTTGCTTGCGGTTTTCGTCCTTGAACCTGCAAAAAGTGCTATACCCTTCTTGGGTTCCGAGTTAGACTGCTCATGAAGTTTAAAATCAGAAAAGAGTTTATCTAACCTAAGTTTAGAAAGATCCTTGGAGACTTTGTAGGCATCGACCATGGATGCCCACAAGGTAGTCCTTGGAAAAGAGTTTAGGACATACCTTACAAGGTCGCGGTTTTTGACCTTTTGCCCGATTGCGTGTAGGTTGTTGACTATGTCTTGGACGCGGGCGTGGAGTTGCATCGCGGACTTGTGTTCCTGCATTTTTAGGTTATATAGTTTATTGAATAGAAGATCACGCTTACATACCTTGGCTTCATCGGTCCCTTCGTGTAGCTCCACTAGTTTTGTCCAAAGGTCCTTTGCGCTTATGAAGGGGCCGACGTGATTTAGCTCTTCCTTGGATAAGACGCATTGAAGGATTTGAGTTGCCTTAGCGTCGGCTTCGACTTGTCTTTTTGTCGCAATGGTCCATTGGTCATAATCCAAGGATTCACCCACTTCGTTAGTCGGAAGTGTGAATCCCGTTAGGATTATGATCCACATCTCGATTTGGGTTTTGAGAAAGCATTCCATCCGACCCTTCCAATAACGGAAGTCATCTCCGTTGTAAAACGGAGGTCGGACGGTGCTAAAACCCTCGAGATGGGCCATTAGAACAAAAGACACGAGGAGACGAAGATGAAAAACCTAGCAACGACAAAAACACACAAGAAGGTACCAAGACTCGCGTCTTGGATTAGTAGTGCGGGAGAAAAATTAACAAAACGAAATAAATCTGAGATAAAAAGAATTAAAAAGAAAAAAATTTGTAAAATGGCTAGATTGGTGGTTTCACCAAATCTTAGCAACCCCCGACTCTGATACCAATTGTTGGATCGATTTGAAACGCTAGAGGGGGGTGAATAGCGTTAAAACTTTCTTTTTTCGTTCGTTCGTTTAAAATCCGAGTGGATAATTAATTTGCAGCGGAAAAGATAAGAAATAAGTAAAAGAGACCATTCTTTTTACTTGGTTCGTAGCCTTCGGCTACTACTCCAAGGCCCTAGTGGTCCTTGACCACATACGGAGGGCAAAAGCACTAAAGGAACTCCTACTCATTGGAGGTAGGAGTTAATCGATACAAGAAGGAACAAAAACTTGAGGTAGAGGGACACTCCCCCTCTCCTCGTATACGATAAAAGCTCCGAAAGATTAAAGTAATGAACTTAAAATAAAAGCTAAAACCGACGTTACAATAAGAGAGAAATTAAGACCTAGACGTCGGAGAGAAAGCACTTCGTTGTCGGAAAAGTTGTAGCTTGGCGGAGGCTTTTGGAAGCTTTAGAATTGATAAAGAAACCCTAGGATTGGCCCTCCTTTTATAGCCTTTGAGCCCCTTTTCGAGAGGAACCCTAGCCAATCGAAATTGAGCACCAATCTCCTTAAAATGGGGTGATAGATCATTGACCATCGATCGATGGCCATCATCGCGATCGATGGCATAGAGACGACATCGATCAGTCACCTCAATGATCGATTGACGGCAATGAGTCCTCCAAGGCAATGATCGTGATGCTTGTTGCAAGTCAAAGTTAGCTCAAAGAAAACATTATTTCGACGGCCTTCGATCGTCCGATCTCGACCTAGACCATCGATGGGATGTCTTTGGTCGGATCTACGCTTAAGACCATCCCGGTAAGGAGGATACGACCTCACTTACACTCGCACACACGAGCTTACCTCGATACTTACCATGTCGCTTTTGCTTCCAGCCTTCCACTCGATTCCTTCGGCTCCCTCCGAAGTCACTCGAGTGTCGCCCGACCACCGCGGCTTCCTCCGGGTGTCGCTAGCCTTCAGCTCTAGCTATAGCAATCTTCTGCACACTCGATTTAGCTCGTGAGATAACGACATGAGTTTAACTTTGTATCGTTTGCTATAATCAAAACTTAGGTTTGACTTAGGTGCCTACTGCACCAACAGTCCGATCCATTAATGATAATCCATTCCACTAGAGGATTATCATTGATCTACCTCACCAACCCCCATAAGTTAATATGGGCTCCATATATTATTTGTACATTTATCTCCCCGTGTTTAAGATCTCGAATGTCCATCGATTAATTAATTTACTGACAATTAATTAATCAACATCTAACTCCATGAGTAGTACCACTCAACCTTATCATCATGTCGGACCAAGTCCACCTGCAGGGTTTACATGATGAACCTTATGAGCTCCTCAAGGGGACATGATCATCCTAATATATAGGACACGGTTTCCTCCTATAATCAATGGCACACTATATAAATAATACCATTTCCCAACTTACCGAGCCTATCGATTTACTCTATAAATCTCGCCCATTGGTAAATCAAAGAAATGAATACTAAGTATATGTGCCCGTTATTATATCGAGATTAAGAGCATGTACAACATAATATCTGAGGTCCGATTCGATTATGTAGTCAGCAATAAATCGAATCGCCTCTAAGTCGATCCTACTCAATACACACAAAGTGTACTAGTGTAATTCTATGGTCAAGACAAACCAATACCAAATCACACTACAACCATACCAATGGATTGTCCAAAACCATCTCGGTTGTGAGTCTTTACTTATACTTTACAAGGAACTGATAACATGATATCCCGTGTGACACTACACACCATGTTATCTACAATTTAATGTATTAGACAATATGCATAACCATACATATGCAAACAATGATCATGTGATTCTTATTTCAAAACTAAAGATGTTCATACAAAAGATAGACTTTTCAATATACATCCCAACACAAAAATCATGGTTTCTTAAGTGTTTTGTGAGATGCTTAAAGGTATAAGTCCTAGAATTTCTATATGATCATGCAAACCTACACCTTTATTCAACTAGGTACATCCTAAGTTCTCTTCTAAGTGATGAAAATTCTACTTCGGGGAGAGGCTTGGTAAAGATGTCAGCTAGGTTGGACTTAGATTCAATGTAATTAGGCTCAATGTCCCCCTTAGCCACATGATCTCTAATGAAGTGATGTTTCACTTCAATGTGCTTGGTCCTAGAGTGATGCATCGGTTTTTTGGTCAAATTTATGGTGCTCACATTATCACAAAATACTTTGATGTTGGAGTAAGATAGCTCATAGTCCTCTAAAGTATGTTTCATCCATAGTAGTTGAGCTACACAACCACCCATAGCTACATATTCGGCCTCGGTGGTGGATAGAGCAACACAAGGTTGCTTCCGACTACTCCAATTAACTAGGGAGGACCCAAAGAATTGGCATCCACCACTAGTACTCTTCCAATCCAATTTGCAACCGGCATAATCAGAATCGATGTACCCAACCAAATCAAAAGACCTAGTCCTAGGGTACCATAGTGCTACATTTAGTGTGCCTTTAACATATCTTAAGATTCTCTTAACGACAACTAAATGAGATTCTTTGGCACATGATTAATACCTAGCACACATACCAATCACAAATAATATATCGGGTCTACTAGGGGTTAGATACAAAAGACTACCAATCATACTCCTATAGAGTTTAATATCAATTTGTTTTCCTTCATGATCATTATCTATTTTTGTATTAGTTTTCATTGGGGTTGACACTACTTTAGCATTTTCCAAACCAAATTTATTAATCATTTCCTTAGCATATTTGGTTTTGTAAATATAAATTCCTTCACTTGTTTGTTTGACTTGTAATCCTAAGAATAAATTTAGTTCCCCAACTAGACTCATCTCAAACTCATTTTCCATATTCTTGATAAAGTCTTGAAGGAGTTCATCATTTGTTGACCCAAAGATAATGTCATCAACATATACTTGGGCTACAAAGATATCCTTTGATGTTGACTTTATAAATAGAGTTTGATCTACATTACCCCTCCTAAAGTCCTTATAGATTAAGAAAGATGATAATCTTTCATACCAATCCCAGGGAGCTTATTTCAAACCATATAAAGCTTTCCTAAGCTTGTATACATGGTTTGGATAGTCTATATTCTCAAACCCGGGAGGTTGTTCTACATATACCTCTTCCTTAATGAACCCATTTAGGAATACTGATTTAACATCCATTTGATGGAGTTTGAAACCCATATAAGAGGCATACCCTAATAGGATCCTAATAGACTCTAACCTAGCAACCGGGGCATATGTTTCATTATAGTCAAGTCCTTCAACTTGATTAAAGCCCCTTGCAACTAACCTTGTCTTATTCCTAGTAATATTTCTTTGGTCATCTAGTTTGTTCCTAAAGACCCATCTTGTAGTAATGATGGTGTTGTCATTAGGTCTAGAAACTAACTCCCATACTTGACTCCTTTCAAATTGAGCCAATTCATCTTGCATTGCTAAGATCCAATCCGGATCAAGTAATGCGTCATTGATTGTTTTGGGCTCAATTTGGGAAATTAGTTCTATATGACTAGAGGGATCTCTATGAAATGACCTAGTCCTAACACCTTGAGATAATTCACCTACAATTTGATCTAGAGGGTGATTTTGATGAACTCTTATTGTTCTAGGAGGTGTATTAAATTGAATTTGATCATGATTATCTTCAACCCTTCTTTCATCATCGGAATCACCTCTTACTCCCCCTTGATTCAATTCTCCCCCTTGATTTAACTCTCCCCCTTGATCATTACCCCCTAAAGTTAAATCTTGAAATTTTTGGGTAATTTCTTGATTTTTGTCATTGATATCATCATCAATGGGGGATTTCCTAGGGTATGTATTATAGGTTTCATCAAATTGAAGATTTGAAGATTCCTCAATCTTTTGAGTTCTTTTATTATAAACTTTATACCCTACACTAGTGGATGAGTATCCAACTAGGATCCCCTCATCCGCTTTGGACTCAAATTTACCTAGGTTGTCTTTGGTATTTAAAATATAGACTTTGCATCCAAAGACCTTAAAATAGTGAATTGTTGGAATTGTACCATTCCATAATTCAAATGGGGTTTTTCCTAAAAACCTATGAATTAAAACCCTATTTTGGATATAGCAAGCGGTGTTGACCGCTTCCGTCCACAAGTAGCTAGGTAAAGAGTATGCATTAAGCATAGTCCTTGCCGCTTCTTGTAGGGCACGATTTTTCCTTTCCACAACCCCATTTTGTTGAGGTGTTCTAGGACAAGAAAATTTGTGCTTATACCCTTGTTCTAGGCAAAAAGTTGAGAAATTAGAATTCTCAAATTCTCCACCATGATCACTACGGATCCGGTTGATTTTGAGTTTTCTTTCATTCTCTACTCTCTTGCTAAATCCTATGATTATTCCTAGGGTTTCATCCTTATTTTTCATGAAAAATACCCAAGTAAATCTAGAAAATGTTAGGACCCTTGGAACGGCTAGAGGGGGGGTGAATAGCGTAGATGAAATTCGCTCTCGTTTGTGTCTACAATTTCGTTAGTGCGCAGCGGAAATAGAAATAATAAAAGCGATAACGAAATAGACAACAAGCTAACACAATGATATAACGTGGTTCGGAACCGCACGGTTCCTACTCCACGGATCGAGCTCTAAAGAGCCCTAGTGATGCACACGCACTCACTAATGATAAACACTCCTTCTCGACACAAGTCGGAGGCGGAGAAACCCCTTACAATAAATCTTACAACAGTAAGAATGAAATACAAGCAATATACAATGTAAATATGAAATACAAGTAAAGAAAAGACTTTACAACACTTGTTTTGATTGCTTGAATGCTTGGTTGCTTGCTTGCACTTGGAGACCTGATTTGCACCAACAAATCGCCCCAATAGCCCTCAAGAACCGGTTGCTTTTTCCTCCATCACGAGCTCCATATATGGAAAAGTCTATCGATCGTGATCGAGACCATCGATCGATGATGATGCCATTGTCGTGAGACAACGGCTAGTTCCACGTTGGATAAGTCCAACGGAACTACTATCAGTCGACTGATTGTGACCATCAGTCGACTGATGAAGTCCTCACTCGACCAGTCGAGTCTCGACTCCGATTCGTGGCCGATTCACCGAGCACCCGGTCCGATCGATCACACGATCGATCGCTGAGCCATCGATCGGCGCCAACCTATGGCGAATCGGCGCTAGGCCATAACCCACAGTCAAACCCTAGTTGACTCGGTCCAGTCGACTGCCACATGGCATCAGTCGACTGGCACACCTCAAACATGAGGTTTTAACTCAAGTATGGTTCCCCCATACTTGATAGACCACCCTTAGCCTAGACCTAAGCCTTCTAGTCACCTCCATCAGCCTCATGCCTCTCGGATCCCTCCAAGTCATCCATGACTTGTTCATCCATCGCGCTAGCCTTCAGGTGCTTCCGTCGGCTATGTCATGCTAACGGTGTCTACACCGCCAAGGCACATTGGACTTACGCCGCCAAGACTCCGCTTGGACTTTACGCCGCCAACCATTGGACTTATGCTGCCAAGACTCCCGCTTGGACTTTACGCCGCCAATATCAAACCCTTGGACTTCTCAAATGCCAAGACTCAAGCTTGGACTTTCCCTTGCCAACCCATGTTGGACTTTCCATGCCAAGACCATGCTTGGACTTTCCTTGCCAACCCATGTTGGACTTTACATTGCCAAGTGTCCGACTTGGACTTTCCATGACAATTATATTGTCATATGTTTTTGTCGAAACATCAAAACACATCAAAACATCACTCGAGCAAAACTCGAGTCCTGGTCAATCGTGACCTGGGCCGATTGCACCAACAATCTCCCCCTTTTTGATGTTTGACAAAAACCAAACAAATAATTGAGTTAGAATACTAACTCAAATCCTTTACCAATTATCCCAAATGTTCTCCCCCAAACATTCTCCCCCTTTTTGACTAACATCAAAAAGGTTTTCTCTCCAAGGAGGTCAATGTCTCATGTCCCAATGAGATCTTACAATCTCCCCCTTGATCCAAAAATACCTAGGATGCCTACCATCTTCCTAGTGATAAGTCCCATATCACTCAAGAAAGGCAATCCTATTCACTCTCCCAATTTCCAAATTGGGTTTCTAAAAATCCATAAATTTCCCAAATTGACAACATTCTCCCTTTCAAGGAGAAAAACACATCCATCATCCCAAGATGGATATCTCCCCCTAAAGGCTTGCTCCCCCTTGACCATTGCACCAACAATGTCCTTGGGAAGACCCTAAGCCAATAGGAACTCTAAACCATCAAAATTAAGGTTAGAAATTCAACATTGAACTTTCCACACCTTAAAATTGATACAAACCCTAAACAACTCTCCTAATCCATATCCAATGGATTTTCACCCTTTATAATGCTTCCTAAAGCATATCCTAGGGTTAGGAGTGATTAGGGACCTTTGCCATGTTTGAACACGGACTAACCAAACTTAGTTTTCGAAATCAGCCTTGGCGATCGACTCTGTCGATTACGATCATTGCCACACTCATCGATCGCCACTCAGTAGCGGTCGATCGATAACTGAAATTTCAATTTGATTATCGAATTGAGTTTCAGAAAATCATAACTAATTATACGTATATCGAAAAATCACGAAATTTTATACGTATAATACCTATGCCCAATACAATGGGTGAAAAATGTTTGAAAATTATTTTACCCATAAAATAGTGAATTTGATACAAAACTCAAAACCATTGAAATTTTTAATGTTTTGGCCCTATTTTGTATCAACTTCATCAATGGTGATTGCTATCAAAAGATAGACTTCACCAAGGTTTTCTAAAATGATTTTAAAATGTTTTCAAGACCTTATCTTGGATCATGTTCCTTGGGCTCTATGTGTGTGACTTGTACACGAGCTCTCCTAATGATCCACTACTAAAATTAGATGAGTTTTAGTTCATCTAGATGCAAAAACTATGCACCTTGAACTTAACTCATATCCTAGCATCTCACATGTATCTAGGGTGTATACATACACATACATGTCAATTAGATGTGAGATGTGGGTTTTGTTCTCTCTAATCTAGGGTTTCAAGCATTTTTCTAAGGCAACTCTACTTGATTCCCTTATAAATGGGACTCCAAGTCATGTCATAGTCCTTAAATCAATTTTAATCAATTAAATGCATGAAATGATCATGGCATAAAGATAGCAATAATTAAGCATGGCCAATGATCATGATGTCACGGCATATGATAAAATCTAAAAACACATGACAATCCCTAAGCATAATCATGACATATAAGATGATTAAGAATAAACATGATGTCATGACATGGCATATGATAGCAATACAATTATACAAATATTCATTCATACACACAAGATTTTTCAGAAATAAGGATTTCATTTAACTTAAATTTGTCTTTTGCAATCAAAATGGAGATTGGCTATGCTCAATCTCACTACAAAAATGACATCCACAAAAAAAATAATATCCTCTAATCGTCCGCAGGAGGTGGCGGTGGAGGTGGCTGCTGACTTCGAGTCGGGCCGCGCATCATCTCTAGCATATCGCGTTGCTCTGCGCGACCTGGTCTCCTCCATCCTATCGAGGCGTGTGTGCCGGCACGGCTGCATAACTCGGCGACACCGAGTCAACCGACTGCTGATAATCCTCAAATCTGGACTCCATCCGGCCACGACGAACTGATGGACCAGCTGCTGATGTGTCTGCCGGCATCTGGTCATCCTCATCAGAGGTGTCCGCATCCTCGTCATCCTCTGCTGCATCTCTGGGTGGCGGAGGAGGCATCTGCGCATACTGGGTGGTCGAGCGCCAACTCCATCTGTCAGCGCCCATCCGTAGCCGCTAAGGAGAAATTCTGAATCGATATCTGATTGTACACTTAGATAGCCGCAAAGAGCCCCTATGAATGTTAATGCCTACGGAGTCGAGCCATGCTGTGATGATATGTCCAAAAGGCATTTGCACTTTCCCTTGTACAGGGGAAGTGAAGTGCACAATGCAATGGAAGATGTTCAATGCAAAGTTTATGTCTAACTGATGACGCATGGCATATAGAAGAAAGAGATGGGGAGGCCGAATCTTGGCCAGACCCCGAGTGACAATGGGCAAAAAACACCCAACAATGACCTTGTAAAGGACATTGTCAGGTGCAGATAACTCGGTGATAGAAAATAAATTCTGGGCCAGTGGACGAGGATAACCAAAAATATGCTCATGCATGGACTCCATAGAGATATGGGTAAAAGGCTCAGGTAGAGGAAAGTCCATGGTAGGGTAAAAGATGAAGGTGTCAACTGAAGGCCTACACTCGAGAAACTCCTGCAGTATCGCAGGAGTGAACTCTAAATCGCATTTTGCAACGCGAGTAGTGTATGTAGGGTCGTCATCTACCTTTTTAAGGTTTTGGTAAAATTCCTTAATAAGGTCATCATTGATTGGATGCGTGCACAAGACAATCTTCATCAAATTGTAGTATGCAATTAGTTCCATGACGTCACTACAATGCCTATTGAAGAAATCTCTATCTATGTACCGAACCAACATAGGTTGGTATAATCTCGACTCACCCTCGGAGGGATCATTCCTACGGGCTCTCCTATTATGAATGTAATGTGATGATATGCAATGCAATGGCAACAATACGCGATTAGATAAACCTGCATTGTAATGGAAATGAAAATTAGGACTCGGAAAGAAAAATCGTTACTTAGGCGCCATGTGTGTGCCGGAGGGAAAACTCAAAAGTTGCTGAGGATCGCCGGAAAAGTCGCCGGAGAACGTCAGCCGCCGGAACCCTAACTGGAGCAAGGGAACAAAAACCTAAACCGCGTGAACTAGGCTCGAAACAAGTGAAAAATGGAAAAGGAAGGGCTTATCTATCAAACCTAATATCTTGGACGATTGGGACGGCCGGAGGAGTCGATCGGAGAGGAAGACGACGATCGGAGAGGGAAAGAAGAAGGAGAACTCGTCGCGTGAAGACGCCGAACCCTAGCAGTTCGGCGTTATAAAATCGCGATGCAATCGACTGATGTGAGCATCGATCGATCGCGTAGTCGTTATCGTTTTCGAGCGATCTTGCTCGGTTGACAATCGATTCGCGAACTCTCGTGGCGTGCTACGATATCATCGATCGATGATGTTGCTCATCGATCGGTGATGTGCATATCACTCATTGCTCGTCGAGCACTCGACTGATGGCCTTCGGCCTCGGTGAACAGTACCATCAGTCGACTGATGGAACACATCAGTCGACTGATGGTCGATAAGTCGAGTCATGGAGCTAGCACTCGTGATGGCGTATCGTATCGTGCTACAGTGTTATCGATCGATAATCGTATCGATCGTGATCTCGATTTCGACTCTGAAAATCAAAAAATCTCGATTTTATCATCTTAATTGTTCCATTTTATCACGTTAGATCTTGTATTTTGAATGTATTGATGTTATACTTTTATTTATGTATTTGTTAATGTATTTTAATGTTTTATTTCATTTTTGCAAACATTAACATTCAATGATTTCCAAAACCTAACATCTCACCCTTTCTAAGTGTTGAAATACACAATCAAGGTAAAAGACTTGTTTTGTGAGATGTAATTTATCCTAGACATTCATTCCATGCAAACATATGGTAAAACATATGAAGCATGGTGAATACAAGACACCAAGTTGTGTGGCACTTGAGTATCACTCTAGATATTACCTTTACATCTTAACCACACATTTCTTGATACATGACCTTCCCAAGTGTGCCAATAATCAAAGGTACACACTATGACCTCTAAATCTAGATCGTGTCAATTTTATTGATTTTCATATTTTCAAGATATATATATTGACACAACCTAAAATTTTGAGATTAAGACTCAAGGATATTGCCAAAGTAACCATAACCTTGAGAGTAACCTTAAAGTGCCACCTTTATTATGGTTGAGTTAACTACCCATCCAATCAAGGTTGGCACACCCTAAACCCATCTTAGCGTGAATCAATCACGCTCTTAGGAACCTAAAATCGATTTGAGCTCCTAGGGTTAATTAGATATTCCTTAGGGATAACCTCCCTAGATACCTTCCTCATGACCCTCCTAGGCTTATTAGCCTTGGTCATTTTGGTCTTGCCTAGGTTAACCTTAGGGATTGCCTCCCTAACAACCTTCTTAGTGGCCATCCTAGGTTTCTTCAAAACCATGGCCAATAGGCACAAACCTTGGTCAACTCTAGGAATGACTTCCCCATTGACCTTGGTCTTCCTAGACCTAGTTAGTGTCCCATAGTCAAATGGAACACTATGGTAAGTCACCTTGGACTTAGGTTTGTGACCCAAACCATTCTTGTCCTTGGTTGACTTTTGACTCTTAGGTCTTAGAAGTTGATTTTGACTTCTTGACCTACGAGTTTGACAATTTGACCCTTGAGATTGAGTTTGTATTTTGTTTAGGGTCTTTTCCAATTTCTCAAGCCTTGACCTCAAGGCTTGGTTTTCTAATTCTAATTGCCCAATTTTAGAATTTTTATTTAACTCTTGGGCATTGGACTTTCTTGGCGAATACCTAGTCCATTTTGGATTAAAACCTAGATGTTCTTGGATTTTCTTAATAGATTTCTTAGGTATTGTTTTTCTAAGGACATTAGTCCCAAATTTCTCCTTATTCTTAAGATGAACATTCTTAACTCCTAAACACATATGCTTGTTATTTTTAGCATGCTCTTTATGATACATACCATAATTGCTAAACTTAGTTCTATCATGCTTTAAATTAGACGGAGCATTATTTAAATATACCTTAGGGTTTGCCTTAGTGGCTCCCCCTACTTGTGATGCTCCCCTTTGCCCCTTCTTCTTCTTCCTTGGGCATTGACTCCGGTAATGACCCGGTAGTCGACATTTGAAGCAAATGACATGCTCCTTGCTTTTTTGTCTTGGAGAACCGGCATCCATTGACTTTTGTTGACTTTTAGGCGCCGGAGGAGTTTTCTTGATTCTCTTTGGACATTTGCTCTTGTAATGCCCATACTCCCTACACTCAAAGCACATAATATGATTTTTGTTTGAAAATAAAGTGTTTGAGTTACCTAGGGTGGTGGTAGGTGTCGGAGTTGAATTTTGAGCTTCCTCATCTTGATCGGATGTTGAGAGCTCTTCTTGAGGTTGCTCCGGTGTAGAGGATGGTCTATCCTCCTCAATCCTAGAAGTAGATGCTTCTTCCACCTCTTCTACTTCTTCTTTCTCCGATTCGGAAGTTGACTCCATCTCAACTTCCGATTCCTCACTTTCACTTGAGGATGAACTCTCCTCATGGTATCTTGACAATTTTCTCCATAGCTCCTTGGCATACATGTAATCCCCTAACTTGCACAAAACATCATTAGGGATTAAATCTTCCAAAAGTTTCGTTACCTTAACTTCGGTCTTGAGCTTTTGGCGTTGCTCTTGGGTCCACTTTTTCAATTTTAGGACATTCCCCTTCTTATCCCTAGGGGGTTCAAGACCTTCAATGAGGATAAACCAATCCTCTATGTTCATCATCAAGAATGTTTCCATTCTTGCTCTCCATCTTGGAAAATCTTGGATCATATGGAGGTGGAGTGTTGATTTCCCATCCAAGCTTGTCTTGGAATTCCATCTTCACCCTCTAGCCTTTCACCTTAGCTCCCGGTTGTTAATCCGTAGAAGAGCCTCGGGCTCTGATACCACTTGTTAGGACCCTTGGAACGGCTAGAGGGGGGGGTGAATAGCGTAGATGAAATTCGCTCTCGTTTGTGTCTACAATTTCGTTAGTCTTGTGAAAATAGAAATAATAAAAGCGATAACGAAATAGACAACAAGCTAACACAATGATATAACGTGGTTCGGAACCGCACGGTTCCTACTCCACGGATCGAGCTCTAAAGAGCCCTAGTGATGCACACGCACTCACTAATGATAAACACTCCTTCTCGACACAAGTCGGAGGCGGAGAAACCCCTTACAATAAATCTTACAATAGTAAGAATGAAATACAAGCAATATACAATGTAAATATGAAATACAAGTAAAGAAAAGACTTTACAACACTTGTTTTGATTGCTTGAATGCTTGGTTGCTTGCTTGCACTTGGAGACCTGATTTGCACCAACAAATCGCCCCAATAGCCCTCAAGAACCGGTTGCTTTTTCCTCCATCACGAGCTCCATATATAGCTTCAACCTGTGCTAGAAAAAGTCTATCAGTCGACTGATCGAGACCATCAGTCGACTGATGCCACTGTTGTCGTGAGACAACGGCTAGTTCCACGTTGGATAAGTCCAACGGAACTACTATCAGTCGACTGATTGTGACCATCAGTCGACTGATGAAGTCCTCACTCGACCAGTCGAGTCTCGACTCCATTCTGTGGCCGAATTCTCGAGCACCACCGATCGATCACACGATCGATCATCGCTGAGCATCATCGATCGCCCGCCAACCTATGGCGGTCGCTAGGCCATAACCTAACCCAAAAACCCTAGTTGACTCGGTCCAGTCGACTGCCACATGGCATCAGTCGACTGGCACACCTCAAACATGAGGTTTTAACTCAAGTATGGTTCCCCCATACTTGATAGACCACCCTTAGCCTAGACTTAAGCCTTCTAGTCACCTCCATCAGCCTCACGCCTCTCGGATCCCTCCAAGTCATCCATGACTTGTTCATCCATCGCGCTAGCCTTCAGGTGCTTCCGTCGGCTATGTCATGCTAACGGTGTCTAAACCGCCAAGGCACATTGGACTTACGCCGCCAAGACTCCGCTTGGACTTTACGCCGCCAACCATTGGACTTATGCTGCCAAGACTCCCGCTTGGACTTTACGTCGCCAATATAAAACCCTTGGACTTCTCAAATGCCAAGACTCAAGCTTGGACTTTCCCTTGCCTACCCATGTTGGACTTTCCATGCCAAGACCATGCTTGGACTTTCCTTGCCAACCCATGTTGGACTTTACATTGCCAAGTGTCCGACTTGGACTTTCCATGACAATTATATTGTCATATGTTTTTGTCGAAACATCAAAACACATCAAAACATCACTCGAGCCAAACTCGAGTCCTGGTCAATCGTGACCTGGGCCGATTGCACCAACAGAAAAATCATCTACTATCATTAAGCAATATTTACTACCAATCATGGAATGAGTACTATGATAATCAAATAAGTCCATATGCAATAGTTCTAAAGGTAAAGCAGTACTAAGTAAAGTTTTACCTTTGTGTGATGTTTTTGATTGTTTCCCTTCTTGGCATACATCACACATTTTGTCCTTGTGATACTTGACTTTTGGCAACCCTTTGACTAACTTCATTTTGGCTATTTTGGCAATGTTCTTCATATTAATGTGCCCTAGCCTCTTATGCCAAAGCCAACTCTCTTCTTCTTTTTCAATAAGACACTTGGTAGAAGCATTAGTAGCATAGAATAAATCAACATAGTATATATTTGATTTCCTAAATACTACTAACATGCAATCATTTAAAGTTTTGTGTCTTATGAAACATTTTGAAGAATCAAATTGAACATCAAAATTGGCATCATATAGTTGACTTACACTAAGAAAATTAAATTTCATATTTTTAACTAATAACACTTTATTAATGGAAAGGTTGGGGGATACCTCAATTGTGCCTTTTCCTAAAATCTTAAGTTTACCACTATTTCCAAAAGACACCTTCCCCTTGCTAGTGTGGTTGATGATGGAAAATTTTCTCTCATCACCGGTCATGTGTTTTGAGCACCCACTATCAACAATCCATAAGCTTGGTTCTTCTACCTAAACAACATGAAAAATGCAAGCCTTAGACACCCAAATTTTAGGACCGATAGCATCAACTATATAACTTTTGGGGACCCAAGCCTTTTTAGCCTTGCTCCTAATGGTTGGTTTTCTACTAATTAAAGAGGTGGAGGCTACTTCTTTTTCCTTAGGCTTGTATCCTATGCCGGCCTTGTTATAAATGACCCTTTGGTCCCTAAGAATCATATCAAGATATTTGAACCCATTTGTAAACTTTTCTAAATATGCATGTAAATCACCTATTTCTTTCCTAAGCTCATCATTCTCATTCCTAAGTGTACATGCATCATCACAAGGTGGTACTACATTTTTAAGTGACTTAATTTCTACTTTTAAGTCCTTAATCCTATTTTTTGATCTATTTAAGGCATTTTGAAGGCATGCAATGGTTTTATAAAGTAAATCTATCCTAGAAGAGTTTCTTACCTCATCATCACTTGATGACGATTCGTCGCTTGAGGAAGAGGATGAAGACTCCTCACTTGAGCTTCTGGCTTCCTCCTCCAAAGCCATGAGAGCTAGGTTCTGAGTGGCATGACACATTTCTTCATCATCGGAAGAGTCCTCCAAGCTTAGGGTGTCCCATGTTTGTGCCACCATTGCCTCCTTCTTCTTCTTCTCCTTCTTTTCCTTCTTCTTCTTCTCCTTCTTTTCCTTCTTCTCCTTATGCTTCTTTTCTTTCTCCTTCTTCTTTAAGTCCGGGCAATTTAGCTTGATGTGCCCCTTTTTATTGCAACCATAGCAAACAACATTAGAGGAAGGAGTTGAACTACTAGAAGACTTACCTCTTGAGGATTGGAACATCCTCCTCACATCCTTCTTGGTAAGTTTCCTTGACCTCCCACCAAACTTCTGTTGGATCGAGATGATCACTAGAGGGGGGGGGTGAATAGCGATAGAAAATCTTTCGTTCGACTTTGTTCGTTAAAACATGAGTAGACACAGTGGAAGATAAAAACAAAACAAATGAGACAATAGACACGAGGGTTTTACTTGGTTCGTAGCCGAAGGCTACTACTCCAAGGCCCTAGTGGTCCTTAACCACACATGGAGGGCAAACTACTAAAGAACTCCTTGTTGGAGGTAGGAGTTAGACAGATACACGAAATCATGAAAGCTCGAGGTAGAGGGACACTTCCCCTCTCCTCGTTATAATGAAAGCTTTATGAAATAAGTAAACTGAAATACAATTGAAACTTTCGTTACCGACGACTTCAAAGGTTGGAGGTTGAAACTCTAGTCGTCATCACCGCAGCGCTTTGTCGTAGGGATGTTGGAGAGTCAGAGCATATCGGAAGCACTTGGAAGCTTTTGAATTGATGGAAACCCCTAGGAAAAGCCCTCCTTTTATAGCCTTTGAGCCCCTCATCGAATGGGTCTTCAACCAATAGGAATTGGGCACGAGACTCCTTGAAAAATGGTGATGGAGCTTGACTCCTCGAGGCTGATCCTTGACCATTAGTCGACTGATGGCGACATCGATCGAATCGTCGACCACGCATACGATCGGTGATTGTGGCGCAATGAGTCCTCCAAGATGGCAGTCGACTGATGCTAGCTACAGGGTAAAGTTAGGTTAACAAAAACATTATTTTGACGGTCGCTGACCATCCAATCTCGACCTAGACTATCTACAGGATGTCTTTGGTCGGATCTACGCTTAAGATCATCCCCGTATGGAGGATACAACCTCTCTTACTCTCGCACACACACGAGCTTACCTCGATACTTACTGTGTCACTTTCGCTTCCATCCTTCCACTCGATTCCTTTGGCTCCCTTCGAAGTCACTCAAGTGTCGCCCAACTACCGCAGCTTCCTCCAGGTGTCGCTATCCTTCAGCTCCAGCGTTGGCATTTTTCTTCACACTCAATTTAGCTCGTGAGATAATGATATATCATTGACTTTGCGTCTTTTGCCATAATCAAAATACAGGTTCGACTTAGGTGCCCCTGCACCAACAACTTCTTTACATAATGAGCCACCTCGCTTGCCGATAGCTCTTCTTCACTACTAGATGAATCCTCCTCGGATTCGGATGAGGAAGACACTTCTTTCTTCTTCTTCTTTTTCTTGTCCTTTTTTCCTACAAAAAGAGCTACACCTTTCTCTTTGGACGAAGTGTTAGCTTGCTCATGCAACTCAAATTCACAAAATAGCTCGTCTAATTTAACCAAAGAAAGATCCCTAGAGACCTTGTAGGCATCTACCATTGAAGCCCACAAGGTGAAGGGTTTTTGTCTGGAACCGAAGCTCTTATTCCACATGAAGGTGGAGAAACTTCGCTTCCCACTTCAACTCGGTCGCTTGTTCATGGCGATCCCATCAATGTCCCCGGATTAAAAAAATTTAATCCTAGACAAAAGGGATTACCCAAGCAACCGTGTCATTGTCGTGATATTCGATTAGAGTAGTCACTTGAACAAACTTGTTATTCAAGTAACCAACCTCTATTCTACAAATAGCCGCGGAATAGACGATGTACAGATTGCCGGCTTTTGTGTTTATATTAGCCACATACATAAAGTAAACAACCACATACAACATGCACATAATTGAAAAACAATTATAGACATAATACAAAAGAACACTAATCAAAAAACAAGATTATACCTCTTATTATACCTCTTGATCTTCTATTGTATGTTCTTCCTCCTTTTGGACGTCGTGTGGGCGACGATCTTTCAAAAGTCGAAGCCTCCTAGATCACCAATCTTTTTTTCCTTGTTCACTCCGAACAAAGGAAGATCATAAAACAAAACTCTTCTTCCTATCTAGAACTGACCACCAAGTCAATAGACTCAATGTTTCCGCTGGCCAAGGAAGAGAACATAGAGTATAGGAACCGGCCAAAGGAGAATCAATGAGGGAGATGGGCGCCGGCCAACACTTGGAGAAGAAAAAGGAAACCAATCTTCACCTTGTAGCTGCCCAAAACCCTAACCCTAGCTCTCCTAGTTGCCGGCCAAAGAAGAGGGGAAGAAGGATAGGTTGAGCACCGACCAAAACAAAGGGAAGAAGGATAGGTTGCCGGCAACACCTTAGGAAGAAGATGAAAGGAGCTTCTCCTCTTGTTGCCGCTTACTCCAACACCCAAAACCCTAGCCGCCCAAACACAATCCTAACGTAATTAGGATTCCTTGCCGCCCAAGGGAAGCAAACCCTAATCCCCTTTCATCTAGTTGCTTCCCACCCCTATCCTCTCCTTTTATAGAGTTAGGGATAAGCCTTGATTTAATCTCTACCGTTGGATCTAGAGTTTTGTTTTCATCCATTGGATCTAAGCTTCATGAGGTATTAATAGGCTACAATAGGGACCATGAGGAGGAGTTGGATATTGGTCACCCAATGGATCAAGCCCACATAAAGTCCGATCCATTAATGATAATCCAATCCACTAAAGGATTATCATTGATCTACCTCACTAACCCTCATAAGTTAATATGGGCTCCATATATTATATGTACATTTTCTCCCCGTGTTTAAGATCTCGAATGTCCGTCGATTAATTAATTTACTGACCATTAATTAATCAACATCTAACTCCATGAGTAGTACCACTCAACCTTTTCATCATGTCGGACCAAGTCCACCTGCAGGGTTTACATGATGAACCTTATGAGCTCCTCAAGGGGACATCATCATCCTAATATATAGGACACGGTTTCCTCCTATAATCAACGGCACACCATATAAATAATATCATTTCCCAACTTACCGAGCCTATCGATTTAATCTATAAATCTCGCCCATTGCTAAATCAAAGAAATGAATACTAAGTATATGTGCCCGTTATTATATCGGAATTAAGAGCATGTACAATATAATATCTGAGGTCCGATTCGATTATGTAGTCAGCAATAAATCGAATCACCTCTAAGTTGGTCCTGCTCAATACACACAAAGTGCACTAGTGTGATTCTATGGTCAAGACAAACCAATACCAAATCACACTACAACCATACCAATGGTTTGTCCAAAGCCATCTCGGTTGTGAGCCTTTACTTATACTTTACAAGGAACCGATAACATGATATCCCGTGTGACACCACACACCATGTTATCTATAATGTAATGTATTAGACAATATGCATGACCATAAATATGCAAAAAATGATCATGTGATTCTTAAAAATAAAGATGTTCATACAAAAGATAGACTTTTCAATATACATCCCAATAATCTCCCACTTATACTAAAAGACTATGCTGTCCTCAAACTGCCATACATCTGATTCCCATTCCCTCCACATGCCTATCAAAAACTCTCGCCAGAAAGGCCTAAGTGAAAGGATTTACTAGGGTATCCTCTGATGCAATCTAGGCGACAGCACCTTCTACCTCCTTTATGATTTCTCGTATCAGGTTGTACTTGCGCTCTATGTGTTTACTTGCCTTATGGACTCGTGGTTCCTTCGAGTTTGCAACTAAATCACTATTATCATAATAAATTATGATAGTTCTGGGCAAACAAGGAATCACATCTAAGTCCATCAAGAAGTTCCTGAGCCACACAACTTCTTTGGCCGCCTCAGAGGCTGCCAGATACTCAGCTTCCTTGGTGGAGTCCCCCACGCATTTCTGCTTGACACTCCTCCATACAATGGCTTCACCTCCCAAAGTAAATACAAAACCTGAGGTAGACTTACTGTTATCCCTATCTAATTGGAAGTCGAAATTTGTGTAACCCACAGGGAGTAATTGGTCTTCCTGATAAACTAGCATATAATCCCTAGTCCTTCTCAGGTACTTCAATATATGCTTTACCGTAGTCCAATGTCCCTGTCCTGGATTACTCTGATATTTGCAGACCATGCGCACGACAAAGCAGATATCTGGTCTCTTACATAGCATTGTATACATGAGGCTTCCTACTGCCGAGGCATAAGGAACCGCCTTCATCTCCTCTATCTCCTCAGATGTTCTAGGACAAATCTTCTTAGATAAAGAAACTCCATGCCTGAAAGGTAGAAAACCTTTCTTGGAGTTTTGCATGCTAAAATGATCTATAATAGTGTCTATGTATGAAGCTTGTGATAAGCACAACATCCTTTTCCTACGATCCCTTATAACCTTGATCCCAAGGATGTGTCCCACTTCTCCCAAGTCCTTCATATCAAACTGTTTGGACAACCATACTCTTACGTCCGATAACACCTTGACATTGTTGCCAATTAACAAAATGTCATCTACGTATAGTACAAGAAATACCACTACATTTCTGTCACATCTCTTGTATACACAAGACTCATCCGGACTTTAAATAAATCCATAAGACTTGATTACCTCATCAAAGCGGATGTTCCAAGACCTCAAAGCTATAGGGATGTATACTAAAAAGTCTATATTTTCTATGAACATCTTTATTTTGAAATAAGAATCAAATGATCATTGTTTGCATATTTTTATGCATATTGTCTAAAACGTTACATTGTAGATAACATGGTGTGTGGTGTCACACGGGAGATCATGTTATCGGCTCCTTGAAAAGTATAAGTAAAGGTTCACAACCGAGATGGCTTTGGACAAACCATCGGAATGGTTGTAGTGTGATTTGGTATTGGTTTGTCATGACCATAGAATCACACTAGTGCACTTTGTGTGTATTGAGCAGGACCGACTTAGAGGTGATTAAATTTATTGCTGACTACATAATCGAATAGGACCTCAGATATTATTTAGTACATGCTCTTAATCCCGATATAATAACGGGCACATATACTTAGTACTCATCTCTTTGATTTACCAATGGGCGAGATTTATAGATTAAATCGATAGGCTCGGTAAGTTGGGAGATGAAATTATTTATATGGTGTGTCATTGATTATAGGAGGAAACCGTGTCCTATATATTAGGATGATGATGTCCCCTTGAGGAGCTCATAAGGTTCATCATGTAAACCCTGTAGGTGGACTTGGTCCGGCATGATGAAAAGGTTGAGTGGTACTACTCAAGGAGTTAGATGTTGATTAATTAATGGTCAGTAAATTAATTAATCGACGGACATTCGAGATCTTAAACACGGGGAGAAAATGTACAAATAATATATAGAGCCCATATTATCATATGGGAGTTGGTGAGGTAGATCAATGATGATCCTTTAGTGGATTGGATCATCATTAGTGGATCGGACTTTATGTGGGCTTGATCCATGGGTGGCCAAGATCCAACTCCTCCTCATTGTCCCTAATGTAGCCTATTAACACCTCATGATGCTTAGATCCAATGGATAGAAACAAAACTCTAAGATCCATAGGTAGAGATTAAATCTCTAAGATCCGACGGTTGAGATTAAATCTCTAGATCCGACGGTTGAGATTAAATCCCTAGAACCAATGGAGGAGATTAATTCATGACTTATCCCTAACTCTATAAAAGGAGGGCATGGGAGTTGGCGTGAACTACATTGAAGAGAGCTAGGGTTTGGGCGGCAAGAAGGTGAATCCTAGTTGAGATAGGATTAGGGTTAGGGTTTGGAGGCTAGGGCGGCAAAAAATAAGGAAGGTGATTGTTTCTTCTTCCTCTTCTTGTGGCCAGCGTCCAGCTTCTTTCCAGCCCCTTTCCAGACCTTGGCTGGTGCCCAAAATCTCCCTTCTCCTTCTCCTTAGGTGGTGGAAACAAGATATAGGGCTTCCCTTGGTGTCTTGATTGTTTTCCATCATCTTCTCCACCTTATAGTTGGCCGGTGGCAAGGAGATTGTGTGCTCCTTGTTGGTTGGTTTTAGGGAGGAGAAAAAGCTTGTTTCTACTCTTCCTCTTGCTTTGGAAGAGCAAGGAAGGAAGATTTACGATCTAGGAGCTTCGACTTTTGGTAGATCGTCGCCCACACGACGTCCAAAAGGAGGAAGGTCATACATTAGAAGATCGAGAGGTATACCTATTCTACTTTCTTCTTTTGTTTGTTGCTTGTTTTTGTTTTTCAATTATAAGCATGTAATAAATCTGTAAATGGCTAAATAATACTTGGATCCCGAGCATAAACACAAAAACCGGTGATCCGGACATCGTCTATTCCGCGGCTACTCGTAGAATAGAGGATGGTCGCTTGAACAACTAGTTTGTTCAAGTGACCTCTCTAAATGAATAGCACGACGATGACTTGTTGGTTTGGGCAATCCCTTTTGTCTAGGATTAAATTTTTTTAATCTGGGGACATCGAAGGGATCGCCATGGACAAGCTACCGAGGTGAAGTGGGAAGCGAAGTTTCCCCTCACAGACTCGATAAGCAAAACCCTTCAATTGGTATCAGAGCCAAGGTTTTCGGTTAATTTTTATGCACTTTTTCATATATTATATGTGCCGGATAATAGTAGGATATGTGTAGTTTAACTCTTTGGTTGCAGGCATAAGATCTTACTATTATGGCCATATGTGTGTATGTGATTGTATGTATGTAAATATTTATTTTGTGGAATCCTCGGGGTGGACGAGGTTAGTATTTAGTTTTTGTAAATTAAATACGGCATTGTTTAGCCACTCTTTATTTTATTTTACTTTCGATCTAGATTTCATGTACACTCCCTCGTGGAGTATAGGATCGATGGATGTAAATTAAAATCGGTTTTAGTCTCGGCTCGGATCTCCGGATGGCTCGTACATGGCGTAGGAGGAGCGGACAAGATGGCGATGCGACGGGAGTCATATTGAAGACAAAAGCCATAATAGTTGGAAAATAATTTATTTTTCATATTTATTGCTTATTGTTTGATATGCATGTCGTAGCCTAGAAAATTCCTCATTTTCAAATTACTAAGTGGGAGAGGGATATTTTTATAAATTCCCATGGCCTCTATTACGATTTGACATGTGATGCAAACAAACTTGCGCGTCGGCTTTGAGTGCCTTCCTCCCCATTGGATGAGTTTGTTTGTGGATCACAGGGTCAAATATGGTTATAGGAAATTATTAAGGAGCGTGTGTACTTGCCCATCGTAAGGCACATAACCCGAGATAATTACTTGGTACCGAGTAATGGTGAACACTTAGATACAAATATAAGTATCCTCCCCATCGGAGTCACTGCTTTTATTTGTAGGGCAGAAGAGAAACCAACTATTAATTTTACTTGTCAAAAAGTTAGGTTGACAAGATAGTAAAATTAATGGGTAAAACCTCCTCTTACAAATGTAGAATTCGTATACGTCCACATGATCGTGGCATGCGATATTCTCGGTGTTTAGAGGTGTTGGTTGATTTTGAAATTTTATTGTTTGAGGAATCAATAATTTTTTGAAATCTACAGTAATGATCTATGTGATTCTTAGGATTTTCAAAAATGACTTTCAGTCCACTTACTATGATACTAAAGGAAACAAACTTACTGTACCCAAATAATGTTGATTGGAAAAGAATCTAGATATTGTCTTATCTGCTAAGGAGTACAAGCATGCACTCTTCGAAGAGTGTCCTCAAGCCATGGTTGCTCAAAAAGGTTTCTACTTCTAAACAGAAAGGCAAGAAGAAGGAGAAACAAGGTAGAGCAAAGGTGGTGGGAGGATCTCAGGGAGAAGTGAAGAAGCCGAAAGGCAAGTACTTCACTTGCAAACAGGATGGACATTGAAAGAAGGACTGTCCCAGTCCAAAATAGAACAAAGATATATCCTTTGGACTAGTCGTTGAAACATGATTAGCGGTGTTATCTACCAGCACCTGGTGTGTAGATACGGGAGCCACTAATCATGTCTACAACACTTTGCAGGGGTTCCAGGAATCCCGACGACTAGCTAAAGGGGATATTACCATTTACTTGGACAATGCCATGAAGGTGGCGGCTATTGCAGTGGGAGAAGTTTTATTTATCTCTTGAGAAAAATAAAACTTAGGTTCTGGAAAATTCCCTTTATGTACCTTTATTTAGAAATAACTTAGTTTCAGTTTCTAAATTGTTTATGGATGGATATTCTATTTCTTTTAATGACAGAGCTGTTATAAAAAAAGAATAGGGAGAATATCTGTTCAGGTACATTGATAGAAAATTTGTATACACTTGAACCAAAACCTCCCACGGTGCAAATTGAAGTTCATAACTCATCTTCTAATTCCAATAAGAGAAAAGAACCTTCGAAGATGAACCAAACATATCTTTGGCATCTTTGGCTTGGTCACATTAACCTAAGCAGAATTCAAAGGTTGATAGCTGATGGACCTTTGGGTTCATTATGTTAGTGAAAGCCCTAGAGCCAATCATATGATGATTGTTGTATGGACTTTATTGTATCATATTCCTATTTATAAAGGCATGGTTATTATATTTACTTGTATTGGTGCCAAATAACTAAATATAATAATGTCCTTGGGTAGTAGGTTCTTATCTATGTCAATCGATTGGATGAATCGATAATGAGATGATATAGAGAACACTACTCTTAATCATTCCTAGTCGAGTATTAACATTCAAGGACAATGTTAATGCGTAGAGACTAGCATGTAGGTCAACAAGATGACTTGATCTCACAAGTCATGGATATGAGATATCAAGTTGACACATGGGTATGCATTGAAGAATGTATACTGAATGACCCGCCATGAGAAAGTATCATGGATCGTTATATGAGTGTCATATACTTTCTCATGTGGCTATTAGTATGACTATTAGTCCTTAGACCTGAAGTCACCATGGTTCCCTACATAAGGAGTTGCATACTTTGGCTTCGTCAAACGTCACCCGTAAATGGGTGGACTATAAAGGCGATTACTGGGTATGTAACGAATTATGCGGAGGGATGTGAGTGATGTAGATGGGATCTATCCCTCCTATATGACGGGGGTGACATCGATATTCTTGATAGAGTGAGACCACGAAGTGCATGGCCATGCCCAAATGAGTCAATATGAGATATTGAGCTCATTTGATTAGAGTGAGTCTACTTGGAGTTCAAGATTTAGATTGTACCGAGGATGACACGGTCTATGCCTCGATTGGTCAATCTAGATGTCAAGGATAGAGGGACATTGTCACATATTGTGAGTCACAATTAGTAGTCACAAAGGTGATGTTGGAGCTCAACATTCTTGTAACTTGGGTAGCAATGATGTGTTGCTAGATACCGCTCATTGCTTATGTTCCTAAATCGGTTTAGGGACATTGCCAACGTTACAAGAACCTATAGGGTCACACACATGAGAGCAATTAGATGGAGATTAGGTTCATATGATGAACCATGAGGATTAGGTTCATGGGATGAACCAAATTGGATTAAGAGTAATCCAAATTAGACTAATTGAGTTAGACTCAAGTTGATTCAAGTGTTGAATGAGTCTAATTGAGATTTGATTCATCAAATCAATTTAAATTAATGAATAGAGATTCATTATATTAAATTGACTTGAGTCAAGTGGTTAGATTTGATCAACCATGGGAGATTAGAGGTCAAGTTTGACTTGACTTGAGAGGGAAGTTGAAAGGTCAAGTTTGACTTGACCAAATGCCATGTCATGATGATGACTAGGCATGGCGGCCAATGATGATGCTCCACATCATCATTGACTTGTCAATTAGTGCCACATCATGAGGGAGACCAAGGGTCATGGGAGTTACATGCATGCATGTAACTCCCTCCATGAAGTGGCCGGCCACCATTTGGGGGTTATGTGAGTGAAAATTCATTTTGTGAGTAATCACTCATTACTTCATCTTCTTCCTTGGGAATTTTCCTCTCAAGCTCTCCCTCTCCTTCCTCTCTTTGGCCGAACCAACCAAGGAGTGCTAGCACACTCAAGGTTGAGTTTTCTTCCACCTATTGCTTGTGTGGATACCATAGAGGAGTGTGCACTTGACACTCTCGAGTTCCGGCGGACTTTGGACGAGCGGGATTTGCGAAGGGCATCGCATCAAGGGTAACATCCTTATCTCTTAGTTCTAAGGTAGATCTAGAGGATTTTGTAAGCACATACATGTAATTAGTTTTAATACTTCTTCGCACGGATCCGTGGCCGGGACTTCCGGGGTTTCCGCAA
The DNA here is from genome assembly GCA_025175895.1 of Wurfbainia villosa. NCBI lineage: Eukaryota > Viridiplantae > Streptophyta > Magnoliopsida > Zingiberales > Zingiberaceae > Wurfbainia > Wurfbainia villosa. The sequence continues at coordinate 44,674,543 of CM046006.1, forward strand.
CGCAAAAAGCGGTTTTTGCGGCCCGGAAAAGCCCAACACATTAGTGGTGGAGGATCTCCCAACCTGCGAATCTTGCTTGGAGGGTAAGATGACCAAAGAGGCCTTTTAAGGCCAAGGGGTATAGATCCAAAAATGTGTTGGAATTGGTTCATTCTGATTTGTGTGGTCCTATGTCTATCCAGGCTAGAGGTGGTTTTGAGTATTTCATCTCTTTTATAGATGATTACTCAAGATATGGATACATTTACCTGATGCGCCGTAAGTCTGAATGCTTTGACAAGTTCAAAGAATTCAAGGCTGATGTGGAGAAACGTCAAGGTAAAAGTATCAAGACACTACGATCTGGTCGTGGTAGTGAGTACCTCTTGAAAGAGTTTAGGAACTACTTATCAGAGACTGAGATTCAATCCCAATTGACTACACCTGGCACACCCCAACAAAATGGTATAGCAGAGCGAAGGAATAGGACTCTTATGGAGATGGTTAGATCAATGATGAGTTATTCTGACTTGCCAAATTCATTCTAGGGATATGCTCTAGATACGGCGGTGTACATTCTGAACTTGGTTCCATCTAGATCAGTGTCTTCTACTCCCATAGAATTGTGGACTGGGCGAAAGCCTAGTCTAAGACATATTCGGATATGGGGGAGTCCAGCACATGTGCTGAAGGCAGATGCTGATAAGTTGGAACCTCGTACAGAAGTATGCATGTTCGTTGGCTATCCCAAGGGAACGAAGGGTGGATTGTTTTATAGTCCTAGAGATCAGAGGGTGATCGTTAGCACGAATGCCAGATTTCTAGAGGAAGACTATGTGATGAGCCACAAGCCCAAGAGTAAAATTGTTCTGGAGGAGTTAAAAGGGGAAGTCACTTCTTTAGTACCGTTGGTACAAGAGGATATACCACATGTCACTGCACCGCGTGTCACAGAGGATACACAGGTGATACCTCGTCGTAGTGGGAGGGTTATGAGATAGCCTGATAGATTCATGTTCTTGGGAGAATCTTCTGATTTGGTCTCTGGCAAACATGAACCTGATCCCTGGACATATGACGAGGCAATCCAAGATAAAGATGCAGTATCTTGGCAAAGTGTAATGAATGCTGAGATTGAATCTATGGATTCAAATCAGGTCTGGGAGCTAGTAGAACCACCCGATGGTGTAAAAACCATTGGATACAAGTGGATCTACAAGAGAAAGAGAGGAATAGATGGGAAGGTTGAGACCTTCAAAGCGAGGCTTGTTGCGAAGGGGTATACTCAGAAAGAGGGTATCGATTATGAGGAGACCTTTTCGCCGGTAGCCATGCTTAAGTCTATCTGGATTCTCTTATGCATAGCAGCTCATATGGATTATGAGGTGTGGTAGATGGATGTCAAGACAGCTTTCCTTAATGGAAGTCTTGAGGAAAACATCTACATAAAGCAACCAGAGGGATTCATTGCTAAAGGCAAAGAGCATCTTGTGTGTAAGCTTAATTGGTCCATTTATGGATTGAAGCAAGCTTCGAGGTCTTGGAACATCCGGTTTGATGAGGTGATCCAGTCTTATGGATTTATTCAAAGTCCGGATGAGTCTTGTGTATACAAGAGATGTGACGGAAACGTAGTGGTATTTCTTGTACTATACGTAGATGACATTTTGTTGATTGGCAATAATATCAAGGTGTTATCAGACGTAAGGGTATGGTTGTCCAAATAGTTTGATATGAAGGACTTGGGAGAGGAGGGACACATCCTTGGGATCAAGGTTATAAGGGATCGCAGGAAAAGGATGTTGTGCTTATCCCAAGCTTCATACATAGACAAGATTATGGATCGTTTTAGCATGCAAAACTCCAAGTAGGGTTTTCTACCTTTCAGGCATGGAGTTCCTTTATCTAAGGAGATGTGTCCTAGATCATCTGAGGAGATAGAGGAGATGAAGGTGGTTCCTTATGCTTCGGCAGTAGGAAGCCTCATGTATGTGATTCTATGAACGATACCAGATATCTGCTTTGTCGTGGGCATGGTCAGCAAATATCAGAGTAATCCAGGACAGGGACATTGGACTGCGGTAAAGCATATATTGAAGTGCCTGAGAAGGACTAGAGAATATATGCTAGTTTACCGAGTAGACCAATTACTCCCTGTGGGTTACATGGATTACGACTTCCAATCAGATAGGGATAACAGTAAGTCTACCTCAGGTTTTGTGTTTACTTTGGGAGGTGGAGTCATTGTATGGAGGAGTGTCCAGCAGAAATGTGTGGCAGACTCCACCGTGGAAGTTGAGTATGTGGCAGCCTATAAGACGGCCAAAGAAGCTGTGTGGCTCAGGAACTTCCTGATGGACTTGGAAGTGATTCCTGGTTTGCCCAGAAATATCACAATTTATTGTGATGATAGTGGTGCAGTTGCAAACTCGAAGGAACAATAAGCCCATAAGGTGAGTAAACACATAAAGCGCAAGTACCACCTGATACGAGAAATCGTAAAGGAGGTAGAAGTTGTTGTTGGCTAGATTGCATCAGAGGATGACCTGGTAGACACTTTTCACTAAGGCCCTTCTAGCGAGAGCTTTGATAGGCATGTGGAGGGAAAGGGAATCAGATGTATGACAGTATGAGGATAGCATAGTCTTCTAGTATAAGTGGGAGATTGTAGGGATGTATACTGAAAAGTCTATCTTTTCTATGAACATCTTTATTTCGAAATAAGAATCAAATGATCATTGTTTGCATACTTTTATGCATATTGTCTAATACATTACATTGTAGATAACATGGTGTGTGGTGTCACATGGGAGATCATGTTATCGGCTCCTTGAAAAGTATAAGTAAAGGCTCACAACCGAGATGACTTTGGACAAACCATCGGAATGGTTGTAGTGTGATTTGGTATTGGTTTGTCTTGACCATAGAATCACACTAGTGCACTTTGTGTATATTGAGTAGGACCGAATTAGAGGTGATTCGATTTATTGCTGACTACATAATCGAATCGAACCTCAGATATTATTTAGTACATGCTCTTAATCCCGATATAATAACGGGCACATATACTTAGTACTCATCTCTTTGATTTACCAATGGGCGAGATTTATAGATTAAATCGATAGGCTCGGTAAGTTGGGAGATGATATTATTTATATGGTGTGTCGTTGATTATAGGAGGAAACCGTGTCCTATATATTAGGATGATGATGTCCCCTTGAGGAGCTCATAAGGTTCATCATATAAACACTACAGGTGGACTTGGTCCGGCACGATGAAAAGGTTGAGTGGTACTACTCAAGGAGTTAGATGATTAATTAATGGTCAGTAAATTAATTAATCGATGGACATTCGAGATCTTAAACACGGAGAGAAAATGTACAAATAATATATGGAACTCATATTATCATATGGGGGTTGGTGAGGTAGATCAATGATGATCCTTTAGTGGATTTGATCATCATTAGTGGATCGGACTTTATGTGGGCTTGATCCATGGGTGGCCAAGATCCAACTCCTCCTCATCGTCCCTAATGTAGCCTATTAACACCTCATGATGCTTAGATCCAATGGATAGAAACAAAACTCTAAGATCCATAGGTAGAGATTAAATCTCTAAGATTCGACGGTTGAGATTAAATCTCTAGATCCAACGGTTGAGATTAAATCCCTAGAACCAATGGAGGAGATTAATTCATGACTTATCCCTAACTCTATAAAAAGAGGGCACGGGAGTTGGTGTGAACTACATTGAAGAGAGCTAGGGTTTGGGCGGCAAGAAGGTGAATCCTAGTTGAGATAGGATTAGGGTTAGGGTTTGGAGGCTAGGGCGGCAAAAAATAAGGAAGGTGATTGTTTCTTCTTCCTCTTCTTGTGGCCGGCGTCCAGCTTCTTTCCAGCCCCTTTCCAGACCTTGGCCGGGGCCCAAAAGCTCCCTTCTCCTTCTCCTTAGGTGGTGGAAACAAGATATAGGGCTTCCCTTGGTGTCTTGATTGTTTTCCATCATCTTCTCCACCTTCTAGTTGGCCGGTGGCAAGGAGATTGTGTGCTCCTTGTTGGTTGGTTTTAGGGAGGAGAAAATGCTTGTTTCTACTCTTCCTCTTGCTTTGGAAGAGCAAGGAAGGAAGATTTGCGATCTAGGAGCTTCGACTTCTGGTAGATCGTCACCCACACGACGTCCAAAAGGAGGAAGGTCATACATTAGAAGATCGAGAGGTATACCTATTCTACTTTCTTCTTTTGTTTGTTACTTGTTTTTGTTTTTCAATTATAAGCATGTAATAAATGTGTAAATGGCTAAATAATACTTGGATCTCGAGCATAAACACAAAAACTGGCGATCCAGACATCGTCTATTCCACGGCTACTCGTAGAATAGAGGATGGTCGCTTGAACAATTAGTTTGTTCAAGTAACCTCTCTAAACGAATAGCACGACGATGACTTGGTGGTTTGGGCAATCCCTTTTGTCTAGGATTAAATTTTTTTAATCCGGGGACATCGAAGGGATCGCCATGGACAATCTACCGAGGTGAAGTGGGAAGCGAAGTTTCCCCTCACGGACTCGATAAGCAAAACCCTTCAGAAGCTTGCTTCAATCCATAAATGAACCGATTAAGCTTACATACAAGATGCTCTTTGCCCTTCACAATGAATCCCTCTGGTTGCTTTATATAGATATTTTCCTCACGACTTCCATTAAGGAAGGTTGTCTTGACATCCATCTACCACACCTCATAATCCATATGAGCTGCAATGCATAAGAGAATCCACATAGACTTAAGCATGGCTACCGGTGAAAAGGTCTCCTCATAATCGATACCCTCTTTCTGAGTATACCCCTTCGCAACAAGCCTCGCTTTGAAGGTCTCAACCTTGCCATCTATTCCTCTCTTTCTTTTGTAGATCCACTTGCATCCAATGGTTTTTACACCATCGGGTGGTTCTACTAGCTCCCAGACCTGATTTGAATCCATAGATTCAATCTCAGCATTCATTGCACTTTTCCAAGATATTGTATCTTTATCTTGGATTGCCTCGTCATATGTCTAGGGATCAGGTTCGTGTTCACCAGGGACCAAATCAAAAGATTCTCCCAAGAACATGAATCTATCAGGCTGTCTCACAACCCTCCTACTACGACAAGGTATCACCTGTGTATCCTCTGTGACACGCGGTGTAGTGACTTGTGGTATATCCTCTTGTATCGGTGGTACTGAAGAAGTGACTTATCCTTTCAATTCCTCCAGAACAATTTTACTCATGGGCTTGTGGTTCATCACATAGTCTTCCTCTAGAAATCTGGCGTTCGTGCTGACGATCACCCTCTGATCTCTAGGACTATAAAACAAACCACCTTTCATTCCTCTAGGATAGCCAACAAACATGCATACTTCTGTACGAGGTTCCAACTTACCAGCATCCACCTTCAGCACATGTGCTAGACTCTCCAAAATTCGAATATGTCTTAGACTAGGCTTTCGCCCAGTCCATGTTGGTGCAGGGGCACTAGATAATCGAACCTGTGTTTTGATTATGGCAAAGACACAAAGTTAAGTTTACATCGTTATCTCATGAGCTAAATCGAGTGTGCAGAAAAGTACTAAAGTTAGAGCTGAAGGCTAGCGACACCCAGAGGAAGCTACGGTGGTCGGGCGACACTCGAGTGACTTCGGAGGGAGCCGAAGGAATCGAGTGGAAGGCCGGAAGCGAAAGCGTCACAGTAAGAATCGAGGTAAGCTCGTGTGAGTGAGAGATGGTAAGGTCGTGTCCTCTATACGGGGACGACCGTAGGCGGCGATCCAACTAAAACTTCCTGTGGAAGGTCTAGGTCGAGATCGGACGATTAGAAACCGTCGTATTTATCATTTTCCGAGCTAACCTCTCACTGCAGGGAAGTGGCCGGTGCCGGCGATCATTCGGACATGGGCGATCGTGATGCCCATCGATCGGTGATGGGAGGCATCACGATCGTGATGGCGACGACTCAGCCTTTGCGCTAGGTCAAAACGGATAACGTTTGACGCGGCCACTTCGCGATAAAATTTGGAAAACTTCGTGATCCGTTCCAAAAAAAAAGGGAGACATATTCAGAGCCCAAAGTCTATAAAAAGAGGAGGATTCCAACTCCAAAGGAGATTAAGTTTATTCATCAAGTGCTCCTACAACGCCAACGCTCCAACACCGTCAAAACGCCGACGCGACGACAAGTTCCAATCTTCTTCATCGGCAGCAGTAGCAAGTAACATATTTTGATATTGTATTCTTTATTTTTATTCGTAACGAGGTGAGGTAGGCTTGTTGCCTCATCCTCGTAATTTCGGTTTTGTGATCGTTGTCTCCTACCTCCAACGAGGAGGAGACGTTATAGTGATTTGCCCTCCGTACGCGGTCTAGGACTGATAGGGCCTTGGAGTAGCAACCGCTGGGTTGTGAACCAAGTAAAATAAACGTGTCGCTTTATTTTCCGCTGTGTTTACTCATTTAATTGTCTACTCGAACAAAACGCCGAAAAGTTTTACGATCGCTATTCACCCCCCCCCCTCTAGCGAACCGCATCAATCCAACAGTCCACAATTCTGTGGGAGTAGAAGGCACTGATTTAGATGGGACCAAGTTCAGAATATACACTGTCGTATCTAGAGCATATCCCCAGAATGAATCTGGCAACTCAGAATAACTCATCATCGATCTAACAATCTCCATAAGAGTCCTATTCCTTCGTTTTGCTACACCATTCTGCTGGGGTGTGCCAGGTGCAGAATCCCAGCCTTTGATAAGTAATTCCTAAACTCTCCCAAGAGGTACTCACCACCACGATCAGATCGTAGTGTCTTGATACTTTTACTTTGATGTTTCTCCACATCAGTCTTGAACTCTTTGAACTTGTCAAAGCATTCAAACTTGCGGCGCATCAAGTAAATGTATCCATATATCGAATAATCGTCTATAAAAGAGACGAAATACTCAAAACCACCTCTAGTCTGGATAGACATAGGACCACACAAATCAGAATGAACCAATTCTAACACATCTTTGGCTCTATACCCCTTGGCCTTAAAAGGCCTCTTGGTCATTTTACCCTCCAAGCAAGATTCGCAGGTTGGGAAATCTTCCACCACTAATGAACTCAGAGGTCCATCAGCTATCAACCTTTGAATTCTGCTTAGGTTAATATGACCAAGCCTAAGATGCCAAAGATATGTTTGGTTCATCTTCGAAGGTTCTTTTCTCTTATTGGAATTAGAAGATGAGTTATTAACTTCTATTTGCATCGTAGGAGCTTTTAGTTCAAGTGTGTATAGATTTCCTATCAATGCACCCAAACAGATAATGTTCCTATTCCTTTTTATAACAACTCTGTCATTTAAAGAAATAAAATATCCATCCATAAACAATTTAGAAACTGAAATTAAATTCTTTCTAAATAAAGGTACATAAAGGAAATTCTTAAGAACCAAAACTTTATTTTTCTCAAAAGATAAATAAACGTCTCCCACTGCAACAGTCGCCACCTTCGTGGCATCGCCCAAGTATACGGTAATCTCTCCCTCAGCCAGTCATCTGGTTTTTTGGAACCCCTGCAAAGTATTGCAGACATGATCAGTGGCTCTCGTATCTACACACCAGGTGCTGGTAGATAACACCGCTAAACATGTTTCAACGACTAGACCAAAAGATATACCTTTGTTCTACTTGCGGTTGGGGCAGTCCTTCTTCCAGTGTCCAATCTGCTTACAAGTGAAGCACTTGCCTTTCGGCTTCTTCACTTCTCCCTGAGTTCCTCCCACCGCCTTCGTCCCAATTTATTTCTTCTTCTTCTTGCCTTTCGGCTTAGAAGTAGAAACCTTTTGGGTTACCATGGCATGCGCCTGAGCACTCTGACGAAATAGCCCCTCTACCACCTGGAGTTCTGTCAGAAGCTCCGCCAACGAATACAACCTTTTGTTCATGTTGTAGTTCAGGGGAAACTGCTCAAAACTCCTAGGTAGAGACTGGAGAATGATATCGACCTGGGTTTCCCCATCGATCTCAACTCCAAGGACTTCCAACTCATTCAAATGAGCCATCATCTTGAGAACATGATCCCTCACGGGTGTTCCCTCGATCATGGTGGTCGTCATCAAGTTTCTCATGGCTTCCTGCCTAGCAGCCCAATTCTAATGTCCGAAAAGCTCTTTGAGATTGAGCATCATGTCATAAGCAGTAGGCATGGCTTGATGCTGATGTTGCAGTACATTTGACATAGATGTCAAAATGTAACACCGCGCCATCTCATCGGCCTTGATCCACTTCTTATAACTCTCCTTCTCCTTTTCCCTAGAATCATCCGTAGGCTTAGGAGGGCACTCTTCGAGGAGTACATATTTGTATTCCTCAGCAGTCAAGACAATGTCAAGATTCCTCTTCCAATAAACATAGTTGGGTCCAATAAGTTTATTCTCTTTCAGTATCATGTTAGGGCAATCTCTTATCGTGATATGGTTTTGATGTGTGTGGCAAAGGATTTAAGTTAGATTGTTATTATTATTTGATATGTGCATTGGAGTCTTGCAGGGCTTTGTAATTCGCACATGGAGCCTTGGCGAGTTTCACCTCTCATGACTCAGTCCTTGAGTCGGTGAAGGATGACTTTGCGGAAGCCGTGCGCTTGGAGCATCCGAGGGACTGCCGAACGAGGAGCTTGGAGTGAAGTCGGAGGAAGTAGAGTTCAGGGCGAGACGCGAAGGATGGCGTTGTAGAGTCGTGCACTTGGCGCATCCGAGGGACGTGGCCGGACGAAGACAACTTCAAAGGCGAGGGACTCCGAGGGATGAGTGTGAGCGAATGTAACCCGGGAAGGGGTAGTAGCTCTTAGGTGAAACTTGGCCATTTGGCTAAGTGTCGGATGGGATTTCCCGACATCAGTTGACTACCATGTTAATGGTAGTCGAATACTCTATGTCGACGGTGACTCGACTAGTGTTCGAGTCCGATTCAAGTGCCAACAATTGACTGCCATGGAATGACAGTCGACTGCGAGACCACCAGTCGACTGATGAAGGCATCAGTTAACTGGTCGCAAGTATTTTGGGCACAGAATGGAGTCGAGCTCACAGAGCACTCGATTGATTGAGCATCAGTCGACTGATGGCAATATCAGTCGACTGATGCCAGTGTCGTTGGATGGAATCCAATATGGAAAGCAGTCGTTATTGGGCAACGACTACAGGACCAGTCGACTGATAGGGACATCAGTCGACTACTCCTGTGTCAACGGGAAGAAACCCTCTTCCTCTATAAAGAGGAAGGGTGTGGGGCTTTGGCAACCTAATGCTTGAACTCCTAACTACTCCCAAAGTTCCCTAAACAATTTTCCACTCTTCTACTAGTGCTAAACTTCATTCTATTGTAGAAGAGTGATCCTTGTTTAAAAGAGGTTAACTCTACCTAGCTTTGTGCAAAGGAGAGATCTAGTGGAAGCTTGCGGAGTGATTCACCGAGGATGAATCGGGGATCGAGGATTAGCGGCGTAGCCGTGAACCACGTTACGACCTTGTGTTAGCATTGTTTGTTTCCTTTGCTTTGTTTTTATTTGCTTGATTTTCTTATCTTGTTGTTTCCGTTGCGCTAATCTTTTTGTAGATGAGCAAATACCATTATCCAATGTAAGAGGGCTATTCACCCCCCTCTAGTCGGCCGATCGATCCCCCTACAAGTGGTATCAGAGCCAAGGAAAGCTTGTTGAGGACTAACCGCCACAATAAGCACATTCAAGAATGGTCGGCTCAAATATTCACCCACCAAAATTCGAAGGCGAATTCTCTTGGTGGAAAAAGAGAATGGAGGTATTCTTTGAAACCGACTTTGAAATTTTATTAATAATGGAAAACGGTTTCGAGATGCCTAGGAATGAAGATGGGGAGCCATTGGAGAAAGCAAGGTGGAGCAAGAGGCAAAGGGAAGAATACTTGGCAAATTCAAAGGCCAAGCACCACCTCTACAATGTACTCCCCCAACAAGAGGTGAATAGGATAGGGGAATGCTCTAGTGCGAAGGAGATGTGGGAGAAGCTAGTAGAGCTTCATGAAGGCACCTCGGAAGCCAAACTTGCAAGGAGAGACCTCCTCCGCTCCCAACCATCCAACATAAAATTAGAAAAGGGAGAAAAGGTAACATCATTGCATTCTAGGTTTAAAGAAATTTTGATTGGACTAACAAGTGTAGGAGAAAGGCTCTCCAACCGGGACATGCTCATGAAAGCAATCGACGCTTTTCCCCGATCATCGAAATGGAGTTCAATGGTGGACTCCTTCTACATGTCCAAGAACCAAGAAGTGAGCACCTTGGAGGAGTTCTTCTCAACAATGGAGCTCCACGAAACAAGGCTTGAAGGAATAGTTGAAGAGCCTAGAATTCAACCTTCAAGAGGAGTAGCATTTTTGGCCAACAAGGGGAAGAAGAAGATGGAGATCCCCTCCTCCTCCAATGAAGCATCTTCCTCCTATTCCATGGATAGCACGGAAGAAGCCTATATGGTAAGGAGGGTAAGGCGTGCATTAAAAGGTTTTAGATTTAATAAATCTAATGATAGGAGTAGAAGACCAAGGGGGAAAATTATTTGTTATAATTGCCAAGGGGAGAGACATATAAGGAATAATTGTCCCCTCCTAAACAAGAGCAAGGAAGATAAGAGAAAGAAGGAAGAAAAGAAGAAAAAGAAGGGAAGCAAGAAGAAAGAAGAAGAGAAGAAAGGCAAAGAAAAGGGAAAGACAAAGGCACTAAAGGCAAGGACTTGGGATGACCCGTCTTCCTCATCATCATCATCATTCGAGGAAGAAAATGCCTTTGTCACAAATTTGGCATTGATGGCGTTTGATGATCTCTCCACCTCCTCCTCCAAAAATGAAGAAGCAAGCTCAAGTGGAGAGAGCTCAAGTGAAGGGGGGGCCTCCTCTACGTCCTCATCATCGGAAGAGGATTTGGTAAGTGAGGTAACGAATTTATCTCCTAAGCAAATAATGTCTATGATTTCTAGCCTCACTAAGGATTTATTTAGAGCAAAGAAGAAAAATAAAACCATGCTTAATCAAATTAAAGATTTAGAGCAAAAATTAGAAAAAGCTTGTTTTAATGATAATAATGATGATGCATGCTCACATGATAACTATATGCCTTTGGATGTTAATGATGCATGCATAGAAGAAAATAGGGCTCTAAGGGAAAAGGTAGACTATTTGACCAAGGCCCTAGAAAAGTTCACAATAGGCTCCAATACCCTTAACATGATCATTGAGAGCTAAAGGGCAAGCTTCAACAAGAAAGGCCTAGGTTATAAAGAAAAGGAAAATGAAAAGGCCTACAAATGCCTAATTGCTAGGGGTCAAGATAAAAAGAAAGTGTTGGTGCAGTAGGCACCTAAGTCGAACCTGAGTTTTGATTATAGCAAACGATACAAAGTTAAGCTTATGTCGTTATCTCACGAGCTAAATCGAGTGTGCAGAAAATTGCTATAGCTAGAGCTGAAGGCTAGCGACACCCGGAGGAAGGCGCGGTGGTCGGGCGACACTCGAGTGACTTCGGAGGGAGCCGAAGGAATCAAGTGGAAGGCCGAAAGCAAAAGCGACATAGTAAGTATCGAGGTAAGCTCGAGTGAGTAAAGTGAAGTGAGGTCGTGTCCTTTGTACGGGGACGTCCTTAGGCGACGATCCGACCCAAGACTTCCCATGGAAGGTCTATGTTAAGATCAGACGGCAAGTGGCCGTCGAATTCACTTATATTTTGAGCTAACTCTTTATTGTAGTCAAAAATCCTGGCCATCAGTTCAATCGGGCCAGTTCAACCGGCCAGTTCAACCGATGGTCAAAAATCAGCCTCGAGGAGTCAAGCTTTATCACCATTTTTCAAAGAGTTTTGTGCCCAATTCCTATTGGTTGAAGACCCATTCTATGAGGGACTTAAAGGCTATAAAAGGAGGGCTTCTCCTAGGGTTTTTCATCATCTCTAAGTGCTCACAAACCTCCACAACTCTGCGATTTTTTGACGACTCTACGACGAAGTGCTGTCAACAACTCTAGTTTACTTTCTACTCCTTTAGTTGTTGATATTCTTATTTTGTCGTCTCTTTAAATATTGCAATTCCTTTTATTAATCGAGGTTTTCTATCGTTGCACTTTACATTAATAGAAGAGAGGGTTTGTCTCTCTATCTTTTCTTCCGAAGTTTTTTTTGTAATCGTCAAACTCCTACCTCCAACGAGGAGGAGTGTTTTTAGTGAATTGCCCTCCGTGCGTGATCAAGGATCACTAGGGTCTTAGAGTAGTAGACGAAGGCTACGAACCAAGTAAAAAAACATTTGTCTCATTTATTTATAGTTTATCTTTTCGCTGTAATTAACTGTCTACTCGAGTTTTAACGAACGAATTAAAAAAAGGTTTATCGCTATTCACCCCTCTAGCGATCCGCTTCGATCCAACAGAAAGTAATAGCTAGAAAATGGATCCCTAAGGAATTTTTAGTGAACCACATAGGCAAGAATTTATATTGGGTTCCAAAATCCATCCTTAAGGGTTAGGAAAATCCTAGGATAGTCAACCATATGGACTTTACCTATATCATATTTTTGGTTGACTTAGGATGGCGGGACAACATTTTTGAAATAGTGTTAGGTGATGATAATGCACCTATAAATAGATAAATCATGTTTTAGGTGATATTTGCTTTATTATCATGATATAATACCTAATGCATGATCAAAATTTGATGAATTCATTTGTTTCATGATCATAATATGAAATTAATTCATATATATCTTTACGATCATGTGGAATGATAGGATGATACTTAACCTTGATAGAATTGTATGAAAATAATGGTTAAGTATATACAAATACCTTTAGGATACATCTCACACTCACCATAGGCTACCTTGATTGAAAATTTAGCATGAGTGAGATGTTAGGATGATACAAATGTCCACTAGTGCCTATGGCATTTAGATGGTCATTTAAGGTATCAAAATAGCAATAATAGACCAATCATGGGGAAGGCTTATGTTTAATTCATAGATATATTGCCCAAAGATCATGGTTGGATATTTCATATGTCTTCAAAATAATTTCTTACTTTAAAATTTGTGTATTCATGTTTTGAAACAATTCAAAGCAAGACTAGGTGTTAAAATGGATACTAACATGATCAAAAACCTAGTGGTTTTTAAAGCTTTTCGATTTTTGACAAATACGTGAAAATACAATGATTTTTCAGGAAAAACTATTTTTCATTGATAGATACACTTACAAGAAATGTGTTCCCCAAATTTCATGATTTTTTCGAATTTTATAGAATATTTTACGCATTTCTGAAATTCACCCTGGAAAATCAGAAATTCTGAAATGCACGTGCAAATTGGTAGATCGTAGTCTCGAACCCAATAACCTTTGGTATCCGATTTTAAGGCATGTTTTGGCTTTTGTTTACCTCTAGACTTGATGTCATGCTTGTATAAACCTTGTTTATTATTTTTGATGGTGTCAAAGGGGGAGAAATGTTATGTTTAAGGGAGAATAGTTTAAGTAAGGGGGAACATATGTAGGGGGAGTTTCATGTATTAAGGGGGAGAGTTGCTAATCATGTTTACTTACATGCTTTCCTTTCTTAATAGTTTTATCAAATGTTTTTACCTAACTTAAACGGATTGCCACACATCAAAAAGGGGGAGATTGTTAGGGCAATCTCTTGTCGTGATATGGTTTTGATGTGTGTGGCAAAGGGTTTAAGTTAGATTGTTATTATGATTTGATATGTGCGTTGGAGTCTTGCAGGGCTTAGTAATTCACACATGGAGCCTTGGCGAGTTTCACCTCTCATGACTCGGTCCTTGAGTCAGTGAAGGATGGCTTTGCGGAAGCCGTGCACTTGGAGTGAAGCCGGAGGAAGTAGAGTTCAGGGCGAGACGCGAAGGATGCCGCTACAGAGCCGTGCGCTTGGCGCATCCGAGGGACGTGGCCGGACGAAGATAACCTCAAAGGCGAGGGACTCCGAGGGATGAGTGTGAGCGAATGTAACCCGGGAAGGGGTAGTAGCTCTTAGGTGAAACTTGGTCATTTAGCTAAGTGTCGGATGGGATTTCCCAACATCAGTTGACTACCATGTTAATGGTAGTCGACTACTCTAAGTCGACGGTGACTCAACTAGTGTTCGAGTCCGTTTCAAGTGCCAGCGATCATTGCCATGGAATGGCGATGGTCATTGACCGATCGGTGATGAAGGCATCGATCGGTGATTGTTCGACGCAGAATGGAGTCGAGCTCGTGAGCACTCGACTGATCGAGCATCATCGATCGGTGATGGCAATATCGATCGTGATGCGATGCGTTGGATGAAATCCAGCGTGGAAAGCGTCGTTATTGGGCAGCGACTATAGGACGATCGTGATAGGGACATCAGTCATTGCTCTGTGTCAACGGGAAGAAACCCTCTTCCTCTATAAAGAGGAAGGGTGTAGGGCTTTGGCAACCTAATGCTTGAACTCCTAACTACTCCCAAAGTTCCCTAAACGATTTTCCACTCTTCTACTAGTGCTAAACTTCATTCTATTGTAGAAGAGTGATCCTTGTGTAAAAGAGGTTACCTCCACCTAGCTTTGTGCAAAGGAGAGATCTAGTGGAAGCTTGCGGAGTGATTCACCGAGGACGAATCGGGGATCGGGGATTAGCGGCGTAGCCATGAACCACGTTACGACCTTGTGTTAGCATTGTTTATTTCCTTTGCTTTGTTTTTATTTGCTTGATTTGCTTGTCTTGTTGTTTCCATTGTGCTAATATTTTTGTAGACGAGCAAATACCATTATCCAACGTAAGAGGGCTATTCACCCCCCCCCCTTTAGCCGGCCGATCGATCCCCCTACATATCACAGCAAGCGGGTTGAAAGTCATTTTGAAAGAAAACCTAAGAATCACATAGATCAAAACATTAGATTTCAAAAAATTATTGATTCCTCAAACAATAATATTTTAAAATCAACCAACACCTCAAAACACCGAGAATATCGTATGCCACGATAGTGTAGACGTATACGAATTCTACATTTGTAAGAGGAGATTTTACCCATTAATTTTACTATCTTGTCAACCTAACTTTTTAACAAGTAAAATTAATAGTTGGTTCCTCTTTGGCCCTACAAATAAAAGCAGTGACTCCGATGGGGAGGATACTTATATTTGTATCTAAGTATTCACCATTACTCAGTACCAAGGTAATTATCTCGAGTTATGTGCCTTCCGATGGGGAAGTACACACGCTCCTTAATAATTTCCTATAACCATATTTGACCTTGTGATCCGCAAACAAACTCATTCAATAGGGAGGAAGGCACTCAAAGCCAACGCGCAAGTTTGTTTGCATCACTTGTCAAATCGTAATGGAGGCCGTGGAAATTTATAAAAAATATCCCTCTCCCACTTAGTAATTTGAAATTGAGGAATTTTCTAGCCTACGACATGCATATCAAACAATAAGCAATAAATATGAAAAATAAAAAATTTCCAACTATTATGGCTTTTGTCTTCAATATGTCTCCCGTCGTATCGCCTTCTCATCCGCTCCTCCTATGTCATGTACGAGCCATCCGGAGATCCGAGCCGAGACTAAATATTTTAATTTACATCCATCAATCCTATACTCCACGAGGGAGTGTACATGAAATCTAGATCGAAAGTAAACTAAAATAAAAAGAGTGGCTAAACAATATCATATCTAATTTATAAAAAATTAAATACTAGCCTCGTCAACCCCGAGGATTCAACAAAATATACATTTACATACATACAATCACATACACACATATGGCCATAATAGTTGGATCCTATGTCTGCAACCAAAGAGTTAACCTACGCATATCCTACTATTATCTGGCACATATAATATATGAAAAATGCATAAAAGTAACCGAATCCTAAACACACAAAACCGAAAACCGTGGCTCTGATACCACTTGAAGGGTTTTTGTCCGGAACCGAAGCTCTTATTCCACATGAAGGTGGAGAAACTTCGCTTCCCACTTCAACTTGGTCGCTTGTTCATGGCGATCCCATCGATGTCATTGTCGTTCTATTCGATTAGAGTAGTGACTTGAACAAACTTGTTGTTCAAGTAACCAACCTCTATTCTACAAATAGCCGCGGAATAGCCGATGTACGGATCGCCGGCTTTTGTGTTTATGTTCGAGGTCCAAGTTATATTAGCCACATACATAAAGTAAACAACCACATAAACATGCACATAATTGAAAAACAATTATAAACATAATACAAAAGAATACTAATCAAAATAAACAAGATTATACCTCTTGTTATACCTCTTGATCTTCTATTGTATGTCCTTCCTCCTTTTGGACGTCCTGTGGGCGACGATCTTCCAAAAGTCGAAGCCTCCTAGATCACCAATCTTCCTTTTCTTGTTCACTCCGAACAAAGGAAGATCATAAAACAAAACTCTTCTTCCTATCTAGAACCGGCCACCAAGTCAATAGACTTAATGTTGCCGTCGGCCAAGGAAGAGAACATGGAGTATGGGAACCGGCTAAAGGAGAATCAATTAGGGAGATGGGCACCGACCAACACTTGGAGAAGAAAAAGGAAACCAATCTTCAACTTGTAGCCGCCCAAAACCCTAACCCTAGCTCTCCTAGTTGCTGGCCAAAGAAGAGGGGAAGAAGGATAGGTTGAGCACCGGCAAAAACAAAGGGAAGAAGGATAGGTTGCCAGCAAAACCTTAGGAAGAAGATGAAAGGAGCTTCTCCTCTTGTTGCCGCCTACTCCAACACCCAAAACCCTAGCTGCCCAAACACAATCCTAACCTAATTAGGATTCCTTGCCGCCCAAGGGAAGCAAACCCTAATCCCCTTTCATCTAGTTGCCGCCCACCCCTATCCTCTCCTTTTATAGAGTTAGGGATAAGCCTTGATTTAATCTCTACCGTTGGATGTAGAGTTTTGTTTTCATCCATTGGATCTAAGCTTCATGAGGTATTAATAGACTACAATAGGGACCATGAGGAGGAGTTGGATCTTGGCCACCCAATGGATCAAGCCCACATAAAGTCCGATCTATTAATGATAATCCAATCCACTAAAGGATTATCATTGATCTACCTCACCAACCCCCATAAGTTAATATGGACTCCATATATTATATGTACATTTTCTCCCCGTGTTTAAGATCTCGAATGTCCGTCGATTAATTAATTTACTGACCATTAATTAATCAACATCTAACTTCATGAGTAGTACCACTCAACCTTTTCATCATGTCGGACCAAGTCCACCTGCAGGGTTTACATGATGAACCTTATAAGCTCCTCAAGGGGACATCATCATCCTAATATATAGGACACGGTTTCCTCCTATAATCAACGACACACCATATAAATAATATCATTTCCCAACTTACCGAGCCTATCGATTTAATCTATAAATCTCGCCCATTGGTAAATCAAAGAATTGAATACTAAGTATATGTGTCCGTTATTATATCGGGATTAAGAGCATGTACAATATAATATTTGAGGTCCAATTCGATTATGTAGTTAGCAATAAATCGAATCACCTCTAAGTTGGTCCTTCTCACTACACACAAAGTGCACTAGTGTGATTCTATGGTCAAGACAAATCAATACCAAATCACACTACAACCATACCAATGGTTTGTCCAAAGTCATCTCGGTTGTGAGCCTTTACTTATACTTTACAAGGAGCCGATAACATAATCTCCCGTGTGACACCACACACCATGTTATCTACAATGTAATGTATTAGACAATATGTATAACCATAAATATGCAAACAATGATCATGTGATTCTTAAAAATAAAGATGTTCATACAAAAGATAGACTTTTCAGTATACATCCCAACACAAGGTTGTTCTAGGGAAGGCTTGGAGTACATACCTCATAAGGTCTCTGTTGTCGACCTTCTCACCTATCACGTGTAGTCCGTTGACTACTTCCTTGAAGCGACTGTGCATTTGACTCATGGTCTCATTGGTCTTCATGGCAAAGTTTTGGAGTTGGCCTATCAAGAGGTCCCTCTTGGCTCTCCTCGTCTCCTTTGATCCTTCATTCAATTCGATAAGCTTCTCCCAAAGCTCTTTAGCGGAGTTGAAAGGTCCAACCTTGGACAATTGCTCCTTTGATAAACCACATTGGAGTGTGGTCGTTGCATTTGCATTTGCTTGCACCTTCTTGGCCATATCCCTCATCCAATCTTTGGTCGGTATTGGCGCTCCATGTTCGTCGATCGGCTTCTCGAATCCGTCTACAATACTAAACCAATTATCAATATCATTCATAAGGTAGTATTCCATCCTACCTTTCTAGTAGATGAAATCGTTGTCGTAGAAGAATGGAGGCCTCGCCGTGCTATACCCCTCTTGGAAAGTCATCGTGCTCCGGTTGATCGTTAGATCTTCCGATGTGATCCGAGCTCTGATACCACTTGTAGAAGATCCTTGGAAGCTAGAGGGGGTGAATAGCTTGTTTTTGTTTCTACAAGAATGGTTAGCGGAAGCACAACAAATAAAATAGTAAAAGAAATGAAAATACAATGCTGACACCAAGCTTTACGTGGTTCGGAGATAACACTCCTACTCCATGGCGATCCTTAAGGTGGATCAACTCTAATCAATCTCACTAAGAAGCTTTCTCTTTTACAACAACCCTCCTCTTCTTACAAAAGATGAAGATGAAGTTTAGAGAGGAGGAGGGGAATTAAAACACTAGAAAAGCTTAGAAAAATCGTAGAGGCTTGAGAGGATGATCAGAATGTAAGCATTAACCCTCTCAACCACCACAAGCCCTCTTTTTATAGAGAGAGTTGTTTTTCCCATTGGACCATAATCAGTCGACTGATGTACAACATCAGTCGACTACCACCACGGTTAACTGCTTCTGAACAGCCAGATTTGTGGGATTCATAATCGTCATCATCCAACGACACGCTCATCAGTCGACTGATCCATCCATCAGTCGACTGATGGAGTGATCAATCGAGTGATCACGGCGCGCAGTCGAGTGAAACTCCATTCTGTGCCCATGTTTAACTTGATCAGTTGACTGCCACAACTAGGCAGTCGACTGTTTGTCAGCTTTTCAGCCTGAATCAGTCGAGCACCCTAACAGTCGATTGATACATCATATCAGTCGATTGATACTCGTCAAATATGAATAATTCATACTTGAATTGACTCCCTAGACCTAGACTCAACCTTCTAGCTCCTCCTTAAGCCTTACGCCTCCAGGATCCCTCCGAGTTCATGACTTATTCATCCTTTGCGCTTTGCTTCCAAGAGCTTCCTTCGGTTTTATCATGTCTTGGGTTTCCCTTTGCCAAAGTGTGCTTGGACTTTACGCTGCCAAGACTACATGCTTGGACTTACGCTGCCAAGACTTGCCTTTGGACTTCCTTTGCCAAGATCACACTTGGACTTTGCCTTTACAAAGTATTCATACTTGGATTTTCCTGTCACTTAAACACGTTCACAATTAGATCACAAGGTATTGCCTAACTTAGATGATTATCCAAACATCAAAACATATAATTGCTTGGGCATTGTTGCACCAACAGATAGAGTTGCCAAATATTGGATTAGGACGTGGATTAGGACATGATATCAACACTCCACCGCCTTATGGATTTTACAAAATTGGGGGTTTTGACCAATGGAAGGAGAGTATAGAAACCTTCCTCATGATAAACATCGAAGATTGGTTCATCTTGATGGAAAGATTCGAATATCCAAAAGGATCGAACAGAGGATTCCTCAAGATGAAGAAATGGACTGAGGAACAACTCCAAAAATTTGAGAAAAATAAGAAGGTAATTAAATTCTTTAATTCCTAATGACCTATTATGTAGGATAGGTCAATATCAAGATGCCAAGGATTTATTGAGTAAGCTAGCCAAACTCCATGAAAACCCTTCACCGACCCAAGCAAAGGAGCCCGAAGAAGAAAGCTTATCATCATCCCAAGAGATTGAGGATTCGGAAGGTGAGATATGCTCAACATCCGGATCGATAGTGGAATAATTGGAGGACGAGTAACTCCAAATACACACTTTTCTAGATTCAACTTCATTCTATACTTGCATAAAGTGCCAAAATTTTCCTCCAGATCAAATATTTACTGCTCAGGTTGCAGAGTTTTAACCAAGATATCATCCACATACACCTCTATATTCCTCCCCAACTACTTCTCAAAAATTTTATCCATCAATCTCTGATAAATAGCCCTAGTATTTTTTAACCCAAAGGGCATAACAATATAACAGAAAGTCCCTTCAGTAGTAATAAAACTAACTTTATTCTGATCTTCCAAGGCTAATGGTATTGATAATTGTATTTGTCATGGTACCGTTCCAAATTAATTACCAAACTCTCTCTGCGCTAATATAGCATAGTGAATTGCCCAGATCGTTTTCCAACGAGTGTAATTGATAGAACAGTAGTCTTACGATCGCTAATTATTACTTTGGATTTTCTATTTTAAATGAGGGGTTGGAATTTAAAAGGCTAATCCTACTAAATGAAATATAATGCACATAATCAAATTCTAAACTAATTAAACTACGATTGCGAAGAAATTAAAAAAAACATAAAGTAAGCATTCAAAAGCATAAAAGAAGTACAGGAACTAAGACAACAATTCAAATGCAGAAATTAAACCTAATCTAACCCATTATAACTACCGAGAATTAAAGAAAACATAAAAGAATCATCCTAATCTACTTGCATCTAATTAAAAAAAAATAAACACAACATTCAACCCAATTAAAATTCACAAGACATAAATCTAACTCATTCAAGCATTTCGTCAAACACTACATGAGCATAAAACAACCTAAAACAAATGCGTGCAATTCAAAACATAGAAGTAACTTTGATTACAAACAATAAGTGAACATGAAAAGCAATCAACACATCAATGAAACATTCGAAGAGCTTGCATATGACTGTCTGGAATCTGAAATTGAAGCTGGCCAGAGTTGGAATAGATGTTGTCGTGAAGGTGATGATTGAGTTGCAAAGAAGAACAAAACTGCCATAGTTATGGAAGTGGAAGAAGATGAAGTGGAAGACCAAGAAGACCACCACTGATCGGAGAGGAACCCCCTTCTCCGATGGCAGAGCTTGGATGGAAGAAGCGGCGGACTCGATGTGGAGGAAGAAGGTGACGACGAAGCTTGGAGAAGCTTCGTTCATGAAGAAGGTGGAGGAATATGAAGTGGAAGGTCACCGCCGCCCTTGACGGAGGAGAAGAGTGGTCGGTGGTGCTTGGAAGAAGAAGTGGCGGTGGAGCTCGATCTGAGGAAGAAGGCGACGCCTCGCATGAGAAAAAAGTCGTGCGTGAGAAGAAAAGTCAGCCCTAATAAATCTGATTAATAACCCAAATCCTAGATCTAATCCAATAGCCCGAATTGCTCTGATTTAGAATGGACGGATCTAATCAATCTAAATGGATGACCACGATCACCTTGATCTGGATGGAAGGTTGAGATGTATAGATTTGAGTGTATGGACCGGATCTCTCCAGATCTAGATTGATGGCTCAGAATCAATTAAATCTCATTGGACGATTAGGATTGAACAGATCTGAACCCTTTGATTAAATTGCTTTTGATCACGATGAAGGGCTCAGATTAATCCAACTTGAAATTCCCGATATGACCCTAAATAAAGCCACATTTGATCTAACTCGAGTCTAGTCCATTGACTCATCTCAATCTCCTACAAACAAGAGATAAAATTTTCATATAAGTCCAAAATTAAAAGAATTTACAATAATATCCAAAATATATCCCAACTCATAAAACACGCTAAGAATCGACAATTAACCACACGAGAGGATTAAAAATATCAAAATTAAGGATCAAAATAATATACTAAAATGTTGTTATCAAATTCCTCACACTTATTCTTGCACGTCCCAAGCAAGTAAAGAAAATTAAAAGTAAACTGAAGATGTATTTCCCTAGCAATTTCCAAGCATATATAGAAATTCGTGAAAGAAAGTTACCTAAGATTGTCAAATCTCAAAGACTCAAGTAATCATGGACTCAAATCTTACACAGGTTAACAAACATGGTGACTTCAATCCATCCTGAATAGACTATGAATGATTAAGACTTACAAGATAAGTGGTGGTTTCTCTCGCTCTCATAAGCAGATAATAGTGGAGTTCACTCAAGCTACTCATGGTTTATGCACTACCATATGCTTGTATTCTTCTACCTTCACCACTATATACACATAATAATGCACAATCATTGAAGGCTTATTAGGAATGTAAAGGAAACATGAATGCAAGAAAATGATAGTATGTGTGTAAGGAAAGAAAGGTAATAAATGAAATAGCTAAAGAAATACAAGAAGATATGGAAATACTAGAATGCTACATATATGAGTACAAGAAAGCAATGCCCCAAAAGTTTTCATCCAAGCTAGCTTTTCACAATTCACTAAATATGTAAACAACCCCTATCACTTTCACAATACAAATCCATAAATGATATATACAATAAATCTCTCAATAGTTGCAATAAGGGATGTCTATCACAAAAATACTATCACACAGATAAAAAAAACTACACAACATGTCAAAGATTTTTTTTATTGCCTTTATTATTTTGGCCAAATGTTTTTTTTAACTTCTTTTTTTTTCTTCACATTTTTTTCTTCAAATTTTTTTTTCTTAACATGCAATGCACTTCCCTATGCTCTAAAAAATACATCAAGCTCAGCTATAAAAATAAAAACACGGCTTGTCCATGGTGATCAAACACGACATGCCTATGTTTACATTGAATATTCTTGAGCTACTCTCTCCTCCACACTTAAACTTTTGTCCGTCCTGGGCAAAATGCTCATTGATGCGCATGGATGCGACCTTGAATCTCGCGATGGATACCGTCGAGGACTCAAAGCGCATGCTCGCGCTCAACGCCCGCAAGTGCACGGATGTCGTCAAGTAATAAAGATTATCGATCCCACAGGGACAATGATTCGAATATCAATATACTTAGTGGTTGTAATTGTTCGGACGTGATCTCTAAGAGGTTATGGTTGGTGAGGGTTGTCGGTGGACTCTACTCTATACGGTGTCACACGGAGGAGGAAAGGAGTGTGTCGAGGTCTTCAAAGGTGATTCTAGGACTTCGATTTCGCTTGTGTATCACAGAACAATGTTGTCAATTGACGTTGTCTAGACGTTTACCTACGATTTTGTGGAAGGGACATCATACACTCTCCCGCAGAGCCACCGCATTCACTAAGAGCTATCTCCTCCCACAAGGACAAGATAGATGGTACGAGGATGCCAAATCAATCCCTACGGTGGACCGTTTCCGATTCTACCGCACCCTTTTCCCTGCAGTTGCAGGAGATCAAGTTTACCCTTAGGTTCCTTAATCAAATCTCCTAAATTTTAGATTGCGAGGGCTATCACCACCTCGTATCGGCTAAGCACAGCGGAAAGAAAGCCAAACACACATAGATATAATAAAGAGCAACTACCAATTGTCAAATCAAACTCGTGGCCAGAATTAAATATGAACCAACATTGTTTATGTACACAAGCTACTCCCTAATCCTAGAATCGAAAGTACTACTCCATAAATACGAAGGAAGAATCACAAAACATGTTTAAGTTTGAATACAATAGAAATAAAGCGCAGAAATAGAAATATACGATGCTTTCATGATCTTCTCTTCGGCGTTGTATTGCAAGGTATGGACCTCCGGCGACGTTCCTCCTCCCCGTTGCGAGTTATCGAAGCTTTTTAGGGCTTCGATGTACCATCTAGCCATTGTGCCCCCCTCTAGGGTTTGGACAAAGCCATCCTTATATAGACATCGCCTCGGACCGCTGTAAAATCCGAAAAAAGCCCTAGTCGCGCAAATCCGTCGGGCCACCACACGACCGTGTGTTTCCACATGGCCAGGTCGTGTGTGGCCCTGGGGTGCTGATCTTCGCCCATTGGATATGGTCGTGTGAATCCACATGCCCTGGCCGTGTCCCACTCTGTGTCTAGCTGCGAAAGTCCTTCTTTTGCTCTGAAAATGCGTCTTTTCACTCAAAAAGCTAACCTGCACACAAAAGCACAACGAGCAGACCTCTGAACCAGAAAATAGGCAATGCGTGCAAGAATAGAGTAACATATGCATGAAACTAACACAAAATGTAACAAGATGTGAGTGAAAACTACTCCTAAAACCCTATATGTTTTGCTCACATCACTTCCCCCAGACTTAAATCTTTACTTGTCCTCAAGCAAACCTCAGTGCCATAAAATTTTAAAAAGAATATTTGTTCCATAATTAGCATGCTAACTAAATTTATCAGGTGGTATTTACAATCAAAGCAAAGCAGATATGTTCTAGAAATTCACTAAGTTAGCTCCTCGTGCTCGTGCTAGGCGAACCATTCTTAGGGGATGTCTGTTCCATGGTGAGTTAAGTTGTCACCCCATAGCTTTCCTAAGGTTTCCGGCTCTTAGGCACTTACCTGCCCAAAGCGAGGGTCGTCCCCTAGATCTAGCATAAAGTCTCAAAGACTGCTCGGAATTGAGAGAAATTGGTAGGTGTTTCCCCAGTAACCTAACTCGGTCTCAAAGGGACACCTAGCCATTTCCACCCACGACAACTGTTTTTTTATACCTCATAATCTCTCTTTTTTTTCTTTCTCTTTTTTTTTTCTTTTCTCTTTTTTTTTCTTTTATTTCTCTTTTATTTTTCGGCTCACAGAGATTTTGATTTTTCCGAATGGGCTTACATAATCCGAGCATCTCCAGTAACTAAAATGCTAAACCTAGAGTCACCTATGGATTCCAAAGTACTAGACTACTATAGTGAATCATAACTAGGTATGTACTAGATTCTCCCTTTCAGAATGTTCAACATGTGTAAGTGCAAAAATAAAGCTAACCAGTGTAAGTCTAGAACATTCAATAGAGCGAATAAAATAAAATACCACAAGATAAATGGAGTTAAGATACCTATGGGAACAACTCATGCAAGCAACTTTCAAAAATACTACTGAGGTAGTTTTACATACACCAAAAATTAAGTACTGAAAGGAACTAAACAACTCATGCATGCATGAACAAATGAATGAAAATACCAGAAAAGAAACTACTACTAGGAAACAAAACAGAATAAACCTTGGGGTCTCCCCCCCCCCCCCCATACTTGAATGAAAAAATATACCTCTAATATGGTGGACGAGGTGGAAAGTCTGGGAGCCTGGGCATCTCTGGATCCTTGGAGAACCTGCTGCTGAGCCGTTGATGCCACATATACATGTGGTCAATCTGAGAGCTGGTAGATGCAGCGGTTGCTCAGTGCTCCTCCTCCCTAGCCCACTGCACCTGCTGGGCATGCATGTGTTGCCGCATTTCCTTGCGGTAGGCTGCCTCATCCTGGCGACGAACAACCTCCTCCTGGAAGTGTATGCGAGCCTCGTCGTAGAACTCCTTAGCTCACTGGAAATGCTCCCAGAATCCCTGGAACTCCGCCTGCTGGTAAGCGCTTGGCTCCTCCCATCGCTGTCTCTGCGTCTGCTGCTCAGTGTAAATGTCATCGAGGCACGATCGGAACTCTGAGAAATCGTAGGCCGATGTACCTACATCCTGCTCGAAGGTAGAAAAAGGTGGTGGTGCAGGTGTAGGCTCATGTTGGTGTGGACTAGGTGGGCTCCTATGCATGTGTGGACTAGAGGGAGAGTGATATAAAGGTGGAGAGATGGGTGATGATGTGGATGGTCCCTCATGTGGAGGGGACTCCACTATCAGGTCTAAGCGCCAGTTGACGCGTATAGCGATGGTGGTACGATCCGGGTCGGGGAGCCTAAGGGTCGTAAGATTTTTCCTTACAAAGCATAAGGAGTCTTCTTCTCTCACAATCATCTTCATGTCCATGCATACTCCTAGGTCAATCCTAGGGCTCCCCTCTATACTCTCTAATGTTGTATAATTGTACCCCATCCTATAGCAAATGTGGGTAAGTAGGCCTCCCACATTGATCTCTCCGCATGCTACTTTGCCCATCTTCACTAAGTGTCTGATGAAGTGGGACCCTACATCGATGCTACTCCTTTCTTGTAGCATATCCCACAGGCAAAGCAGTTCGTTGGCTCTAACTACACCATCACTCTCTCCACGACCAAATATGGTACTGGCCATGATGCGTAGGTATCGAAAGACAGGGTTTTGGAGGTGCGACGCTTTGGCCCTAGATGGGTCATAAGCGTGCTCCCCTGTCAACTTAGTCCAAATCATACGAGAGTTGTACCCATTAAGGGTTCTTCTCTCTCCCCCGCTTGGCCAAAGCATGAGTTCCATTGGTGGAGGGTCTACTCATGCTCAATGTTAAAAAGCCTAAAAGTTATCCTACCCTCCTCGCTCTCTCTACCCGTTAAAACTTCCGCCTCTAAAGAACTCAAAAATTCCAAAACTATCCTAGGGTAGGTTAGGTGCCTTATTCCCATAATCTCATCCCACCCCATTTTTTTCAAATAGGGTTTGCATATCACCCAACAACCCTAAAGATTCTAGTAAATCCTCATCTAACTACCTAGTAGCAGTAAGTTTACGAGTAGATAGCATATTGTACCTATCTCTATGTTCATTATTGCGAAAAAGTAGAGTGGGTAGGGCGTTACCCTCCTCTGGAGCTTGAGGGTCGTCGGCTCTCCTTGTCCGTCGCTCCAAGGCGCTGGATCGGGGTGCTACGGTCTTGGTCCTCCTCATCCTTGCTCCTTTTGGCTTCTTAAGAGGTTGAAAATGCTTCTAGAGGATGGGGAAGACGAAATCACACGGCTAGGGCAAGAATTTTTGAAGCACACGGCGCAAATGGGGTGAAAACACACGGCTTGCCCCTTTTAACCTCGCGTGCCACGGCCGTGTGCGCCTCGGGTTGGTCGGGCACGGCCGTTTGTCCCCATTTTTTGCCCATTTATGCGCCATGGCCCAAATTTTCTTATACACTTCACCGTGTAGGCTAATATGGGTCTCATTTTTACCTAGCAAAGTTCTTTTCTAGTCCTAACTCTAAATGTGATGGAAATCAAACAAATGTATGCAATGCAATCGAAAAGGGAAATCTAAAACTAAACTTGGGTTGCCTCCCAAGAAGCGCTTTGTTTAAGGTCGTTTAGCTCGACCGCACTCTACTATCAACTCAACTCTGGTAGTTCAGTGAACCTCCATTCATCTGTCTCAGGATCTGGGGACTCCCCTAGATACTTCTTCAATAGTTGTCCATTTACCTTGATCTCCCCTGATTCTCTACTCCATATGTCCACTGCCCCGTATGGGTATACCCTCTTTACCCGAAACGGTCCTGACCACCTTGATTTTAGTTTTCCTAAAAAAAGTTTCAACCTGGAGTTATACAGGAGAACTAAGTATCCTTCCTCAGACTCCCTTCTCAAGATATGTCGGTCATGCCATTTCTTGGTTCTTTCCTTATATGCCTTAGCATGCTTGTATGTATCTCTTCTAATTTCGTCCAATTCGCTTAACTGCAGTTTCCTTTTCTCTCCCGCCGCACCGTAATCTAAGTTGAGTTTCTTAACGGCCCAGAAAGCCTTGTGCTCTAATTCAATGGGGAGATGGCAAGGCTTCCCGTAGACTAAGCGGAATGGGGTCATGCCTATCGGAGTATTGTAAGCCGTGCAGTGAGCCCAAAGAGCATCGTCCAATTTCGGTGCCCAATCTTTCCGTGATGACACCACCATTTTCTCTAGGATACTTTTGATTTCCCGATTCAAAATTTCCACCTGCCTGCTAGTTTACAGGTGGTACACTGTTGAGACTCTGTGGATCACCCCATACTTATGTAGCAATTTTTCAAACTGTTTTTCAATGAAGTGGGATCCTCCATCACTGATTACTACTCGAGGAACTCTGAATCTAGGGAATATGTTTCTTTTGAACATTTTTATTATGGTCCTAGCATTGCAATGGGGTGATGTCACGACTTTCACCCATTTGGAGACGTAGTCTACCACGACCAGGATGTATCTGTTTCCGTCGGAAATGGGAAAGGGTCCCATGAAATCCACTCCCCATATGTCGAAGAGTTCTACTTCTAATATGGTGCTTGCCGGCATCTCATGTCTCCTTCCTATATTTCTTATTCTCTTACACCGATCGCATGAAACTACATAGTTGCGAGTGTCCCTAAACAAACTAGGGCAGTAGAATCCTGACTGAAGCACTTTTATGGCCGTTTTTGCAATCCCGGCATGACCCTCATATGCGGAAGAATGGCAGTGAAAAAGGATGCTCTCCACTTCCTCTTCTGGCATGCAGCTCCGATATACGTTGTCTGTACACTTCCTGAATAGGAAAGGGTCATCCCATACATATTGCCGAACTTTCGAGAAGAATCTTTTCCTTTGTTGGGTCGTGAATTCTGGTGGTATCACTCTTTTCACAAGAAAATTCACCAAATCTACATACCAGGGGGTGGTGACCTTTATAGCCATGAGGGTATCATCCCACAAAGCGTCGTCTATTTGGGCACTGTCTCCTTCCTCTATCATACGATCTATGGGCATGCGCGATAAGTGATCTACCACGACATTGTCCGTCCCCTTTTTATCCCTGATTTCTATATCAAATTCTTGAAGTAACAAAATCCATCGAATAAGGAAGGGTTTCGCATCCTTCTTGCTTAGCAAGTAATGAACTGCAGCATGGTCGGTGTATACCACTACCTTTGAACCTACCAAGTATTGTCTGAATTTGTCGAATGTGAACACAACTGCTAGTAATTCCTTCTCAGTCGTGGCATAATTAATTTGTGCCCCGTTTAGTGTCTTACTGGCATAGTGAATGGCATGTAATTTTTTCTCCTTCTGTTGTCCTAAGATTGCCCCCACTGCATAATCACTAGCATCACACATGACCTCGAATGGTAGGCTCTAGTCAGGTGGCTGAATTATCGGGGATGTCACTAGTGCCCTCTTTATTTCCTCAAATGCCTCTAAACATTTCTGATCAAAAATAAAGTCCGCGTCTTTAGCTAGTAGATTTGTCAGCGGTATAGTTATTTGGGAAAAATCCTTTGTAAACCTTCGATAGAAACCCGCATGCCCAAGAAAGCTTCGAACTCCCTTTACATCCCTGGGCGGTGGCAACTTCTCTATTACTTTGACCTTCGCCTTGTCTACTTCGATACCATTCCCTGATATCTTATGCCCTAGAACTATCCCTTCAGTCACCATGAAGTGGCATTTTTCCCAATTCATAACCAAGCTATTCTCCTCACACCTTTGTAAAACCTTTTCTAAATTTCTTAGACATGCATCGAAACTTGTTCCATAGACTGAAAAATCATCCATGAATACCTCCATAATTTGTTCGATCATATCCAAAAAGATAGTTGTCATACAATGTTGGAAGGTGGCCGGGGCATTACATAGGACAAAGGGCATTCGTCTGTATGCGAAGGTCCCGTACGGACAGGTGAAGGTGGTCTTCTCTTGGTCTTTAGGGTGGATTGGGATTCGGAAAAATCCTGAGTGCCTATCAAGGTAGCAAAAATAGGAATGTTTAGCCAGGCGTTCCAGCATCTGGTCGATAAACGGAAGTGAAAAATGATCCTTTTTTGTCGCTTTATTTAATTTACAGTAATCTATGCACATTCTCCACCCTGTTATAGTTAGAACAGGGATCAATTCATTCTCCTCGTTTTTTACTACCATAGTACTGCCTTTCTTTGGGACTACGTGTACTGGACTCACCCACTCACTATCTGAAATTGGGTATATTATTCCAGCATCCAAGAGTTTAAGAACTTCCTTTTTCACTACCTCTTGCAAATGAGGGTTAAGTCATCTTTGGCGCTCAACGGTTGACTTACACTCGTCCTCAAGTGTTATCCTATGCATGCACAGAGACGGAGTTACCCCCTTTTATGTCATCGATGGTATAACCTAGCACTTTTTTATATGCCCTGAGCACATCCAACAATTTCCTCGTCTCTTCTTTACTCAAATTGGCGTTTATAATCACCGGATGGGTTGCAAGTGGCCCTAAAAATTCGTACCTCAGATTGGGTGGAAGTGGCTTCATCTCAAGCCCTGTGTGTTTTCCTTCTGCCACCTACCTCGATTCTTCCTCTTCTTCTGATTCGAAAGATACGAAGTCTTCTCCCGTCAAGTATTCTCTCTCCTTATCCCCTCCCTGTACCTGGTAGACTACTTCAGTGCTATCTATCCCCTTGATCGGAAAGGCCTCCTGAAAGTGTTGCTCACTGTTAGCCCATATTTCGAGAGTCCCCACCACTGTCTCTATAATGCTATATGCGTCGCTTGTGCTCTTTTTCATCAACACCCCCCCCCCCCCCCGCGGCTATGTCCAAGAGTTCTTTCTACATGTTAGTTATCTCAGAATAAAAAACATGGAGGAGTAACTAATCTTGTAATCCATGGTGCGGGCAGCGAATCACCAGCCCCTGTAGCCTCTTCCATGCTTCGACCAGAGTCTCTTCTTGCCCTTGCTCAAATGAAAGGATTTTATCCCTAAGGTAGGCTGTCTTGTGGGGGGGGGGGGGAGAATTTACTTAGGAAAGTGTTTTCCATTTGTTCCCATGTCGTTATACTTCCTTCGAGTAGTGCACATATCCATTGCTTAGCCCCTCCTTTCAGTGAGAATGGGAACATAATGAGCTTAATGGCCTCTGTTGGGACTCCATATTGCACCGTCCCGCAATATGTAGGGTGTAGATAGGGTTCCTCAGTCTGAGTCCCTCCAAACTATTTTCCTTGAATGAGAGCAATTAATGCAGGGTTTATTTCCTAGCTTGCTCCCTGAATTCGGGGAATAACAATGCAGGAGTTCCAGGCTTTTCGTCTAGGCGCTATATAATCTTTCAAGGGTCAAGCGGCCTGTATTAACATTTCAACACCCTTCGATGAGATATGCTTAATAGATCTTATGCAGTAGATTACTTGGAGGGTAAAATCAAAAGATTTAGTTTTAAGGAGAAAAGTTAGGAGTGCTAATCTAATTCTAAAAACAGAAAATAAACAATCTAGCAAATAAAAATCTAAGATGCAATAAGTAAATAAAAACAATTACTGCTAGAATAAAATAAAAATAACAAAAAATTAAAAACTAAATCTAAATATGTAAGATATGAAACTAAAGAAAATAAAGTAAACTAAAAGAAAATAAAGCAAGTAAATAAATCTAATCCTAAGTCCGATCCAATTTACCACTGTTCGATTTGATATCAAATCGATAGTCTCCGGCAACGACGCTAAAAATTTGATACGCACGGACGCGACCTCGAATCTTGCGACGGATACCATCGAGGACTCAAAGCGCACGCTCACGCTCGACACTCGCAAGTACACGGATGTCATCAAGTAATAAAGATTATCGATCCCACAGGGACTGGGATTCGAATACCAATATACTTAGTGGTTGTAATTGTTCGGACGTTATATCTAAGAGGTTACGGTTGATGAAGGTTGTCGGTGTACTCTACTCTATACGGTGTCACACGGAGGAGGAAAGGAGTGTGTCGAGGTCTTCAAAGGTGATTCTAGGACTTCGGCTTCGCTTGTGTATCACAGAATAATGTTGTCAATTGGCATTGTCTAGACGTTTACCTACGATTTTATGGAAGGGACATCATACACTCTCCTGCAAAGCTGCCGCATTCACCGGGAGCTATCTCCGCCCACAAGGACGAGATAGACGGTACGAGGATGCCAAATCAATCCCTACGGTGGATCATTTTCGATTCCACCACACCCTTTTCCCCGCAGTTGCAGGAGATCAGGTTTACCCCTAGGTTCCTTAATCAAATCTCCTAAATTTTAGATTGCGAGGGTTGTCACCACCTCGTATCGCCTAAGCACAGCGAAAAGAAAGCCAAACACACATAGATATAATAAAGAGCAACTACCAATTGTCAAATTAAACTCGTGGCCAGAATTAAACATGAACCAACATTGTTTATGTACACAAGCTACTCCCTAATCCTAGAATCAAAAGTACTACTCCATAAATACAAAGGAAGAATCACAAAACATGTTTAAGTTTGAATACAATAGAAATAAAGCGCAGAAATAGAGATATACAATGCTTTCGTGATCTTCTCTTCGGCGTTGTATTGCAAGGTGTGGACCTCCAGCGGCGTTCCTCCTCTCCGTTGCGAGTTACCGAAGCCTTTTAGGGCTTTGGCGTGCCGTCCTAGCCTTCATACCCCCCCCTCTAGGGTTTGGCCGGAGCCATCCTTATATAGACATCGCCTCGGACCACTGCAAAATTCGGAAAAAGCCCTAGTCGTGCAAATCCATCGGGCCTCCACATGACTGTGTGTTTCCACACGGCCAGGCTATGTGTGGCCCTAGGGTGCTGATCTTTGCCCATTGGACATGGTTGTGTGAATCCACACGCCCTGGCCGTGTTCCACTCTGCGTCTAGCTGTGAAAGTCCTTCTTTTGCTCCGAAAATACATCTTTTTCACCCAAAAAGCTAACCTGCACACAAAAGCACAACGATCAGACCTCCGAACCAGAAAATAGGTAATGCGTGCAAGAATAGAGTAACATATGCATGAAACTAACATAAAATGTAACAAGATGTGAGCGAAAACTACTCCTAAAACCCTATATGTTTTGCTCACATCACTCATCATGGAACATTCAAGTATTCAACATCCAAAAGAGTAACAAAGAAGAAAGTAATGGAAGAAATGAAAAATGACATGATGAACAACTACAATATTATTCAGTAAGCATGTGGCAATAAAAGAAGTAAAGGGAAATATGTGAGAATGCCTTCATAATAATCATGCAAACCTATGATTGTGTGGTCTCGACAGAACCAAAGTAAGTTCTAGAGTTACAATAACCACAAGTGCATCACACACAAGCAATAAAAACATGCACAATCCTCACTAGGAATGAAAAAAAAATCATCTAAATCTATCAACACAAAATTCATCACCAAGTAGCAACTATATGCAATCAAATAATTCATTCATGATGATAAATCCCCGAAACTCAACAATTAAATTTAACTATCTTTCATGACTCCTAAGAAGATATAAAGGAATGCATAGAGAATTTATTTCAAAACATGACAAAACAAAAACTCAACACTAAAAACTCGACAACCAGAATAACCAGCTAAAATAAGAACAACCAAAGCAAGGAAATGTATATATATACAAAGAAAAAGAAAAGAGATGGGAAAAGGAATGAACTCCCCTGGGGTCCTGGCGATTAGAGGCGGTTTAGGAGTAGTAACCAGCCTGGGAGTGGAGTGAATCGAGTGGAAGTGAGAGTCTTCTTCATGTGGTCTATGTCATAAAGTCTAGCTCCCTCCATCATCATCTTCGTGAAGGTTCTTCTAGGTGGATGAGAATAATTCCAGTGTAAAATACAACCCAGAAGTAAAATAATAAGAGCTAAGATGAACTTCACTCTTTTCACTATCGTCTTCTTAAAGGTTATCTCAGGTGGTTGGAGACGATTTATTTGGAGCAACCAGTCTGGAAGCTGGATTGTTGTATTTGATGTTGGGGCCTTGTTGAGCAAAAATATTGGAGGCTTAGTCTATAGTAGGAGTGTCCAGTTTGGTGGTCTCTAGCTATCCATCACTCCAACAGGAATCAACTTGATATCTTCAAAGCAAGTCTGGCCAGGCTTATCAAGTAGTTGCACAGTTGAACATAACAATTCTATAGACACTGTCTCATTTACAACATTATCAACCTTAATATAAGTAACAATATCTGTTACATCTGAAATATCATGTGCAACATCAATAATACCAAAAGCAAGAGTAATAGTATCATCTACAATAATATCTACACTCTTATCAATAATAACATTCACATCATCCACAGCTTCACTACCGTAGCACATAGAAATATCGGAGTCCTGTAGAGTAGTAGAATCATAAAAGTTGACTATACCATACTCCACAATCCATCTCCTCTAGCACGTCGATATCCAAAGAAATGGTCTCTAACAAAGGCTGAATGAATCCTTGTGCTTGCATCTGTTGGGACTGTTGTGGGCTATTAAACATTGAGTTAGTTTGGAACTCAGGAGACAACCTCTGAAATGTTGGTGGAGACTGGTAAGAATGTTGTGAATTCGTAGCCATGACCTCAATAATTTCTCTAGCCTGAGCAGGAGTCTTGTTGACTAGGGCCCCTCCACTAGCTATATCAAGCATACATCTGTCCATGGGAAGTAGTCCATCATAGAAATGCATGATGAGCATGTGATCACTAATCTGGTGTTGGGGGCAACTAGCACACAACTTTTTGAATCTCTCCCAATACTCATGTAAAGTCTCTCCCATCATTTGCTCTACGTCATAAATGCTCTTCCAAATTGTTATGGTCCTGGATGCAAGAAAAAACTTTTCCAAAAAGGCTTTCTTCATTTCACTCCAACATGTAATAGAACTAGAAGGAAGATAATAGATCCAATCTTTTGCCATGTCTGATAAAGAAATAAGGAATACTCTGAGCATAATATCCTCCTGTGATATACCCCGTGGCTTCATTGTTGAGCATACCATATGAAATTCTCACAAGTGCCTAATTGGATATTTTCTAGCATGACCATGGAATTTCGAAAGAAAATGTATAATTTTAAAGAGTTCAACATCCACATTTAATTCAAAAAACTGAATGCAAAAAGATTGGCAAGCAACATCTGGCGCAGTGAGTTCCCTGACAATTCTATTAATCCCTGAATCATAAGTCTGATGAAAGCCTCCTAATCTCTGATAATAGGGATCCATGATCAAAGAAATTTCCTAATTTTATCTTGAAACACTGCAAATAAAATCAAAAGATATAGGAAACATGCAAAATATGACACATGGATATATAAGACATAAAAGAATTAAACCCTCAATAAAAGTTTTGAATTTTTATTTTTATTTTTTAGAAAAATGGACAAACAATCCTAAATCTATCAAACATCATTACACTCCCCGGCAATGGCGCCAAAATTTGATAATAGTATTTGTCGTGGTACTGTTCCAAATTAATTACCAAACCCTCTCTACGCTAATATAGCATAGTGAACAGCTCGGATCATTTTCCAACGAGTGTAATTGATAGAACAATAGTCTTAGGATCACTAATTTTTACTTTGGATTTTCTATTTTAAATTAGGGGTTGGAATTTAAAAGGCTAATCCTACTGAACGGAAGATAATGCACATAATCAAATTCTAAACTAATTAAACTATGATTGCGAAGAAATTAAACAAAACATAAAGTAAACATTCAAAAGCATAAAAGAAGTACAGGAACTAAGACAACAATTCAAATGTAGAAATTAAACCTAATCTAACCCATTATAACTACAGAGAATTAAAGAAAACATAAAAGAATCACCCTAATCTACTTGCATCTAATTAAAGAAAATAAACTCAACATTCAACCCAATTAAAATTCATAAGACATTAATCTAACTCATTCAAGCATTTCATCAAACACTACATGAGCATAAAACAACCTAAACCAAATGCGTGCAATTCAAAACATGGAAGTAACTTTGATTACAAACAATAAGTGAACATGAAAAGCAATCAACACATCAATGAATCATTGGAAGAGCTTGCATATGACTGTCTGGAATCTGAAATTGAAGTTGGCCGGAGTTGGAATAGATGTTGTCGTGAAGGTGTTGATTGAGCTACGATGAAGAACAAAATCGTTGGAGCTGTGGAAGTGGAAGAAGATGAAGTGGAAGACCAAGAAGACCACCACCAATCGGAGAGGAACCCCCTTCTCCGACGGCGGAGCTTAGATGGAAGAAGTGGCAGACACGATGCAGAGGAAGAAAGTGACGACGGAGCTTGGAGAAGCTGCATTCACAAAGAAGGTGGAGGAATATGAAGTGCAAGGTCACCGCCAACCTTGGAGGAGGAGAAGAGTGGTCGGCGGTGCTTGGAAGAAGAAGCGGTGGTGGAGCTCGGTCTGAGGAAGAAGGCGACGCCTCACGTGAGAAAAAAGCCGCGCGTGAGAAGAAAAGTCGGCCCTAATAAATCTGATTAATAACCCAAATCCTAGATCTAATCCAACGGTCAGAATTGCTCCGATTTAGAATGGACGGATCTGATCAATCTAAATGGACAATCACGATCATCTTGATATGGATGGAAGGTTGAGATGTGTAGATCTAAGTGTATCGACCGGATCTCTCCAGATCTATATTGATGGCTCAGAATCAATCAGATCTCATTGGACGGTCAAGATTGAATAGATCTGAACCCTTTGATCAAACTGCTTCTAATCATGATAAAGGGCTTAGATTAATCCAGTTTGAAATTCCCTTTATGACGCTAAATGAAGCCACATTTGATCTAACTCGAGTCTAGTCCATTGGCTCATCTCGATCTCCTACAAATAAGAGATAAAATTTTCATATAAGTCCAAAATTAGAAGAATTTAATATAAGGTCCAAAATATATCCCAACTCGTAAAACATGCTAAGAATCGACAATTAACCACACGAGAAGATTAAAAATATCAAAATTAAGGATCAAAATAATATACTAAAATGTTGTTATCATGGTAATTGTTATTAACTGTTCAACATCAATTCGCTAAATTCTCAAAATTTGGTGTTGAAACAGTTTATTTCTTGTGGCACCGTTCCTAAATTATTTTCCGAACCCCCTAACTACACTAATGCAGTATAGGGTAACTCGGGTCATCTCCCATGGAACTCAATCGTTGAATATTTGTTTCTAAACATTATTAAACCTTGGGGTTCCTACAACTATCAAAACAATTATTTGAAAGCTAACCTGATGTGCAAGAACAATACAACCATGCATCGCACTATCATTATACAATACAATGGTTAAACAAATCTAATTAACAGACATGAGAATTAACCTTGCAAGAAATAAACCAAACTACCAATTAACAATTGCATGGAAGCTAACCTAATGTGCAAAAGAAATTCAATCATGCACCGCACTGTCACTATATTGTACAATGATCAAATATTAACTAAAAACTAAACTAAATAAACTTAAACAATTCAACCAAGCACCACACTGTTAGTATACGGTACAATGATCAAATATCAACTGAAAACTAAATTAAACAAACTTAAACAATTCAACCAAGCACCGCATTGTCACTATACGGTACAATGATCAAATATTAACTGAAAACTAACCTAAGCAATTCAATCGTGCACCGCACTGTCACTATACGATACAATGATCAAATATCAACTGAAAACTAACCTTAGCAATTCAATCGTGCACCGCACTATCACTATACGATACAATGATCAAATATTAACTGAAAATAAACCTAAGCAATTCAATCATGCACCGCACTGTCACTATACGATACAATGATCAAATATTAACTGAAACTAACCTAAGCAATTTAATCATGCACCGCATTGTCACTATACGATACAATAATCAAATATTAATTGAAAACTAACCTAAGCAATTAACAAGTCATCATCCAAATGAAAATACAAAATAAACAGCAAACACAACCAAACACGACACAAATTAAAATGCAAGAATAAAAATTAACCGACGATCATCCACAACTCCTGGAAAGGAACCACCCTCTCCAGTGACCCATGATAGTGTTGGATAGCTCCTAATGGCTTCAATGGCACAAATCTCTCATCAGAATATCCCTCCAATGAATGCTATAATTGATGGACATAGATCACTGCTCTGGCGATGAACTTCGGGGCTGCCAAATCACTACAGCCGATGGATGGATCTACAGAGGCAAAGTGGTTGAAAAACGACTGCAGAAATGGAAGGAACCGGAGTTGTGACTGTCTATGGATCTTCACCAACACTGGAAGTGAGACTCGGCCGTCGGAATTGAGAGAATTAAGCGGCTACCGAAACTGGGAAAAAGTGTTGCCGAATCACGGTAGTAGTAGATAACCCCAGCCTTCTGAATCATGTCCAACTGGGTCATCTCAGATTCGATCACCAGGCATGAGAGGAGCACTGATGAAGATGACCGAAGATCCA
Organism: Wurfbainia villosa; assembly: GCA_025175895.1. Lineage (NCBI taxonomy): Eukaryota > Viridiplantae > Streptophyta > Magnoliopsida > Zingiberales > Zingiberaceae > Wurfbainia > Wurfbainia villosa. The sequence goes on from CM046006.1 coordinate 44,712,578, forward strand.
AGCCTCTCGGTGAAACTGTCATCTGCCCAACTTCAGAACTCGGCTCCGTCAGACCAAGGAAAGGAACTTCGGATGGATGGAGATGAAGGGGACGCCACTGGAATTAGCGGAACACCACCACCGGAATCGCTATGGATGAATCGCCACTCGCCATGCGTGAGAGGAAGAAGAAGACCGTGTGCGCCATTTTTGTCGTTGTTCTCAAAAAAGGGGAAAATGTTGGATTTTAAGGTGATTTTCCTTAGTCATCTGATTGAAACCCTTTCATCTCAGCCACCCACTTAGATCTAGGGTTTAATGAATCCAATTAATCCTCTCCCTAGGTAGGCTGATCAGTCAAATCTGATGGCTGCAATCAATTTGATCTGAATCGACGACTGCGATTGCTCCAATTAGGCCCTCTTTTCATGTTTCCTACATACAAATCGTGAAAAATACTGAAATTATAGGAATTAACGCAATTAATTGCAAATAGACTCAATATGTAAAAACATACAGAATAACAATGATTACCCTATCAAAGAGCCTAAATATCTAATCTGTAAGTAAAAACAACACAATAAAAATGAAACTATCAAATTCCCCCACACTTATTTTTGCATGTCCCGAGCAATAATAAAAACAAAGAAACACTGACTCCCTAACTCATTCCCCAAATAATACCCCAATCAATAATTCAAAAATAGAAAAAATAAGTTACTTAGGATCATCAAATTGATCCGGATCCCAGTAGTCAAAAGATCCGACTCCTACAACAGTCAACATGTATGATGATTTATAATCAAATCAAATAGACCAAGCCTGATATAAAACCTCTCAAAGTGGATAAATGCACTGATGCTCACATAATAAACATAGGAGTGAGGCGCTCTCAAAACAACATATAATAAACATAGGAGTGGGGCGCTCTCAAAACAACATGTAATCTTGTCCTACCATATTCTTGCTTATCATCTACCTCTCCACTACTACCAATACATCTCATACATGAATCAAAAGAATTTATCAAGAATGAGATCAAAAGAAGACCGCAGATAAAGTATACAAAGAGAAGGTCAAGACAAAGGTACAATGAATAGGAAACAATAGAAGAATTGGAGAAATAATCCTGATGAGTTGCTCGGTGAGAATGCTCAATGACACGAGCAATATGGGGTGAGGCTAGAACATTTGGGAACTTAAGAATTAGATTTTCAAGATCAAATGGCTCTATCCAGACATTGCAAATTCCATTTGCCTGCATTACAATTGCACAATTTTTTTCTTCTTTTTTTTTCATCTTTTCTTTTTTTTTCTTTTTTTTTATTATGCAATGGCGCATTTTTTTTGTGTGCAGAAAATTAAGTACTAATCACAGGTAAATATATCTCAAGCCTAATGACCTCTGAAAACTATGCCTTCCATATCATGTTTCCATCAAAATAATATAGCTCCTCCCCCACACTTAAAAATTTTGTCCGTCTCGGACAATACAACCCATCAAACTATTCCTCCAACATGGAAAATAATAGATATGAAAAAGATAATCCACAAAGATACAAAGACAATGGATAGTAAATGAAGAGATAAGACAAGTAAGACATGGAATATGGAAGTATCAAGTGGATTAGACAATCAAGCCAAGTCAGGAAAAGAATCAAGAATGAAATCCTTCATCATATTCATGCAAGTAAATATTACTGCAGTTTTGAAAAGACTCAAAGCAAGTTCTAGAGTAACAAGTATCACATGTGTATACAAAAGTGGGTAAATGATAAGAATGACTTACAACCTCACTAGGTAAATCAAAATCAAGCTTTGTCTATTAATAAAAAAATTCACCATCCTAACAAGTGACTGCATGCAAGTGAAGGCTCCTATCATACACAAAAATCCATAATTTGATGATCAAACTTAACTAATTTTTACCACCTCTGAAATGATACTAAGGCATGCATAAGGAATATTATTTAAACTCAACAAATACAACTAAACCTAGGTAAACAGGCAAACAAACAAACAATCATAACAACTTATTCCAAACATGAAAGGAAGGAAATAAATGCAGTAAATAAAAGAACACACTCCCCTTTCAAATCAGAGAAGAAGCATCCTCAAGGCGCACTTCCTCCACTGTAGCTCCAATCTTTTTTGTCTGGCCCCACTGTCTTCTCCAATATAGACTTGATCTCTCACTTGATCTCTCTGTTCGACACTTCATGAGTCTGTTGCAAAAGTGGGACCCTTGATCGCTGATGGTCGCCCTGGGTACCCCAAATCTGTAAAATATGTGAGACCTAACAAAATTCACAACAACTAAAGAATCATCAGTCCTAGTGGGGATAACCTCCGCCTATTTAGAAACATAATCAAATGCCAAAAGAATATATGAAAATCCAAAAGATACAAGAAACAGACCCATAAAGTCAGTACCCCAAACATCAAAAATCTCACAAAATAGTAAGGATTATTAAGGCATTTCATTTCTATGTCTTATGTTCCCTGTTCGTTGACATCGCTCACAAGCTTTGTAAAATTTATAAGCATCATGAAATAGGGTGGGCCAATACAAATCAGACTCTAAAACTTTCCTAGCATTCCTTTGGGGTCCAAAATGCCCCCCACAAGCTAGAGAATGACAAAAAATAAGTATGAAATGAAACTCATAATCAGGTACACATCGTCTAATAATCTGATCACTACAAAATTTCCAAAGGTAAGGAACATCCCATACATAATACTTGGCATCACTTTTCAATTTCTGCACTTGTGCATGAGTAAAATGTGAAGGTACAACATGGGCAACTAAATAATTACCAAGATCTGCATACCATGGTGTCTTTCCCTGCAAGTGAAAAAGATGCTCATTTGGAAAAGAATCTGCTATGGGGGTGGGCTCCATCTCCCTCACAATCCTGCTCAAGTGGTCTGCTACCAAGTTCTCACTTCCGCTCCTATTGCATATCTCTACGTAGAATTCTTGAAGCAGAAGCATCCATCTAATCAGTCTCGAATTTGCATCGGGCTTCTTCAGAAGGAATTTCAAAGCTGCATGATCAGAAAAAATAACCACATGAGAACAAAGCAAATAAGATCTAAATTTATCCAAAGCAAAAACAATTGCTAAAAGCTCTTTTTCCGTTGTGGTGTAGTTGGATTGTGCAACATCCAATGTCCTTGAGGCGTAGTAGATCACATGAGATGTTCTGTCCACTCTCTGTGCCAAGACAGCTCCCACCGCATAGTTCGAGGCATCGTACATCAACTCGAATAAGAGAGTCCAATCTGGTGGTCTAAGGATTAGTGCTGATATCAAAGCCTGCCTAAGATGATCAAGGGAGTCCTTGCACCACTGGTCAAACTGAAAGACCACATCTTTCTGTAATAAGCTAGTCAAGTATAGGGCAATCTTACTGAAGTCTCTAATAAAACGTCTATAGAAACCTACATGACCCAGAAAAGCATGAAATTCCTGCATAGAAGCGGGGTAAGATAGAGAAGATATAGCATGAATTTTAGCAGGATCTACTTCAATACCATGCACAGAGATAATATGACCTAACACTATCCCATGCTCAACCATGAAATGACATTTCTCGAAATTCAAAACCAAATCAATCTCAATGCATCTCCGCAAAACTCTCGACAAATTTTCCAAACATTAATCAAAAGAAGAACAATACACAAATAAATCATCCATGAAAAGCTCTAATAAATCACTGAAAATACTCACCATGCATCATTGGACATCTGAAGGAAGTGATTCTTAGGGTGTCGCCTGAAGAGCGCAAGTCCCTACAATTCCATATCCCAATCTACATAAAAGGGCCTACAGATAGGTCCTAACAACAAATTATCATCAACATCAGAATCATCAGAATCAATAAAATCATAACAAAATATAGAAGGTGCAGAGATATCCAAATGAAAAACAGACTAAAAAATAAAGTCCATGCAATCCAGCTCATCAGTTATATCCATACTAAGAATAGAATGATCCTCCATCGGGTGCTTCATAGCATCCAAAATACTAAACTGAACTACAGTATCTCCTACCTCCATAGAAAGAGTACCTTAACCGACACACCCTCTATCACCCTAGCTGGGTGAGTGCTGATGCATTCTTCCCTACTCTAATCAACTCATTACCTTTCAGCTTCTTCTTGTGAACAACCCAAACTTTAAAAAACTTGGCATACTTAGGAATCTACTTGATCATTGTCAACAAAGGGACATTGACCTTCACCTTGCTGAAAAAATCTACTAGCTCCTGGAATTCCCTAGCTTTTCTTCAACAACCCTCTTCCTAGGCTGCACCACCGGCCTCTGAGGGAAGGGTAATGGAACTGACAACTCTGATCGTCGCGGTTGTGGATCCTGCCCTGCTTGTCCTTGCTCTGCACTACTAGAACAATAACTGGATCTAGAACTGGTGCTACAGGGTCCAAGGTAACTCTGCCACTCTACAATGTAATCACACTGATGTTTCCTTTAGGATTTGGAATGGTCTGAGATGGTAACTGACTAGATCCCTGTGATTGCAGCTGATTAATGTTAGATGCAAGATGACTAATCTGTCTCTCTATGCTTTGAATTGATACATATGTCTTCTGCTGATATTGTTGTTGCTGCACCAAAAACTGTTGCATAAAACTCAAATAAATTATCGCCTAAAGACCTAGTCATCACCACAAACAAATACAATGAGTAACAAATAAAAATTATAAGAAAGACACTAATAACAAAAGAAAGAAAAATAAACAAACTAACTACAATTTAAAAACAAACGAACACCATTATTAGGTTCCCTGACAATGACGCCAAAATTTGATTTTGAAACAACTTAATTGTCGCGGTACCGTTCCCAAATTATTTACCGAACCCCCTATCTACTCTAATGCAGTATAGGGTAACTCGGGTCATCTCCCATGTGAACTCAATGGTTGAACGTTTGTTTCTAAACATTATTAACACTGGAGGTTCCTACAACTATCAAAACAATTATTTGAAAGCTAACCTAATGTGCAAGAATCATTCAACCATGCACCGCACTGTCACTATATGATACAATGGTTAAACAATTCTGATCAACGGACATGACCATGCACCGCACTGTCACTATACGATACAATGATCAAATATTAACTGAAAACTAACCTAAGTAATTCAACTATGCACCGTACTGTCACTATATGATACAATGATCAAATATTAACTGAAAACTAACCTGAGCAATTCAATCATGAACTTCACTGTCACTATACGATACAATGATCACATATTAAATGAAAACAAACCTAAGTAATTCAATCATGCACCGCACTATCACTACATGGCACAATGATCAAATATTAACTGAAAACTAACCTAACAGACCTAAGCAATTCAACCATGCACTTCACTGTCACTATACGATACAATGATCAAATATTAACTGAAAACTAACCTAAGCAATTCAACCATGCATCGCACTATCACTATACGACACAATGATCAAATATTAACTGAAAACTAACCTAACAAACCTAAACAATTCAACCATGCACCACACTGTTACAATACAACACAATGATCAAATATCAACTAAAAATTGGAAAGAACAATTAACATTGTAGGAAATAAACCTAACCACCAAGTAAACACAGTAAATAATCAACAACAACTACTTAAACACCCAAATAAACTGCCACATGTGGCAGAAGTCGAGCGTGACCTTCTTCCTCCTCTCACACGCGGCAAGCGACGATTCATCCACATCCTTTGCCTCTCATGATAAGCATCCATCATTGAAATAAATTGATGTCCCGCAGTAGAGTCTACTAATTGATCGACGTGAGGCAAAGGATAATAGTCTTTGGGACAAGCCTTGTTGAGGTCTCGGAAATCCACACACATCCTCCATTTTCCTCCTTAATAATAGCATCCTTCCCAGCGCCAAAGTGCTAACGTTTCTACTTTATAAGAGCTGCAATAGGCAAAATATACAGTTTATGCTCCATGATAGTATGATCAATTCCTGATAAGTCCTGCGATGACCATGCAAAAATATCAATATTTTTAATAAGACATCGTATCAAATCATCTTTAAGCTATAGAGAAAGGTCCCGAGTTATAAATGTAATATGTTCAGCACACTTATCATTTAACATAATTGCCTCCATATCATATTTCCCTATTTCTTCAACACCCCCTTCTAAATAACACACATTGTATCTCCATATTGACTAAACTTTTGAAAAGATTTACCAACAAATTTTCCCTTCTGTCCCGTTCGGATAGCATTCACATAACACCTCCGAGAGAGCTGTTGATCACCCCTAACTTCCCCCACTTCATTTCCAACAGGAAACTTAATTTTCTAATGATAAGGAGAAGCCATTGCTTGTAAACTACCAAGAAGAAGTCTACCCAAGATAGCATTATAGGAAGAAGGCATGTCAACTACTGTAAAATTAATAAGTATTGTTCTTCTCCTTGGCTACTCTCCTAATGATAGAGGCAATTTTATTTGACCCATTGGCTGCACCTCATGCCCAGAAAACCCAAATAAAGAGGTACCGACCGGCTATAAGTCATTTATACTAACTCCCATTTATTCCAAGGCCGACTAATATAGAATATCCACTAAGTTGCCCGGATCCACAAAAACCCTTCCTATATCAAAATTGGCTATAAGGGTCCGAATGACTAAGACATCAGTATGAGAGGTCATTACTCCCTCTAAGTCACTGGAATCAAAACCCAAAATAGGTCCTCTTGCTCTTGGTAGAGTTTTCACAACTACACACTCCTCTTGACTATGTCCCTTCCGAGCTCTATTTGAATCTCCATTAGTGGAACCTTCGAAAATCATATTAATAGCACCCCTTATAGGAGGCTGGCCAACAAGCATTATTCTGTCAGAAGTCATCTCCCTTGGATGAGCAAGCTGTATAGGACGATTCATAGGGGGTCTTATTGGATTTCCTCTGCCAAAGTTTCTACCCCCAAACCTCTACTGATATGGAGCCAGATTCATAACCATATTTTTGACTTGGGGATGAGCCCCCATAATTCTCTACAATTCAAAATCTAGCTGCTGACAATCTTGAGTGTTATTCCCATAATCTTGATGATAAGCACAAAAAATAGAAGACGGTAATCTCCTAGGCCCTCTAGCAGCCCCAAAGGGTCTTCTCAGTAACTGATATTCTTCATAGATATTCATAGCTCGTTCCTTAGAAATCCTCAACTAAGGAACATACAGAGATCTGTCTCCTGAAAGTCGAGCGAGTCTTACCCATTCAGCTCTTCTCCCTGGCATTTCTTCCATTTTATAATTCCGAGAATCCTATCAAGACTTCTGAGCATCCTCTAGATTAATGAACTTCTCATCTCGGGATAATGAATCGTCAAAATCTGTAGGAGGCTTTTTAGCTAAAGATTTGAAAAAATATCCTTCTCTGAGTCCTTGAGTGAAGGCTCCTACTATCATGTCAGGCTCTATAGAAGGAATTTCTCGAGCTGATAGTGAATCATTGCACATATTGCAGAAGAGTCTTCTGCTCTCTCTGCTTAAGATTAAAGACACTTAATGGTTGAGGCAAATATTTCTTAGAACTAGAAAAGTACCTTAGAAATAATGCTAAAAAATATTTAAAGGAAGAAATACTTTGCAATTTTAGAGTGCTAAACCAATGTTGAGTAGACCCTACTAATGTAGTAAGAAACACTCTACATTTAACTCCCTCAGTATAGTGATACAACAGTGCTACATTTTCAAATATGCTCAAATGGTCTTTGGGAACTGAGGAACCATCATACTCAGGCATATATGGAACTCAAAAATACTGAGGTAACTATTCATTCAAGATATCCTCCATAAAGGGATTTAACTCTTCTACTTTTAAAATAGTACTTACAAAAGGAAAATCCACCTCAAGTTGTTCACCCCCAAGAGGAGTTATACGCTTCCTTTTCTTCCCCTTTGCTTGCTTGCAGACATGAGAGGAATCGTTCTTCGAGCGAGAGACACTGATCACCTCTTCTTTAGAATCATCATAAGATTTATCATTCTCCTTCATCTTCTTCGGGGTGGCTTTATATGACATCTGATCCATAACAGCGGCCACCACTTGCATAAGATCCTCTTTGCATAAGGGCTCACGACGTAATCTACTAATGCCCCCCTTAGAAGTATTGGATATAGATTTCTCTTCCTTCATCGACTCCTTCAGTGTCCTCCTAGTGTTCACCATCACAACTTTTTGTTCCAATTCCCACAGACAATGCCAATTTGATGTGTTTACTTCTTCAGTCGGCCAAGATCTCCTTCCTCCTTCTTGCAGATCTCCTCTGATCCAAGAACTCCTAGCTAGATCTGTAACAAGAGAGTGTTAAGAATGAAATAATGAATAGTTCCCTTTTTCCCTTCTTGAGAACCTCCTTCGATTGCCTTGGATCCTTAAGATGAGAGCTGAATCAGTCACTTCACAAGAGAGTGTTAGAGGTGGTCCGTGTTAGAGCCTATAAGAATCATATATCTCCACAATGACATGATATTGTCCACTTTGAGCCTAAGTCCTCATGGTTTTGTTTTTGGGCTTTACCCAAAAGGCTTCATGCCAATGGAGATATCTTTTTATCTTATAAGGATATGATTTTTTTCATGTCTTACCAATGTGGGACTTTGATTGTATTCCCCATACTCCCAACAATCCCCCCTTAAACCAAGGACTATATTGAGCCCCCCTCAAGCCTATCCCTCCTCGAAGGACTTTCTTTGCTTTATGTTCGATCTTCAACCCACTAGGACTTTTTGCCAACTGTCAGGTCCTCCTGACCCAGTTGGACTTCCTGCCAGTTGTCCAACCCTTTTGGCCCAACTGGACTTCCTACTTGGTGTCTAGTTCTTTAGATCCGGACATGGGAGCTCCACTTCCTTCGTTCGAGGTTCATGGCTTAACATGGACCATGACTCTGATACCAATTGTTAGTGCCTATAAGAATCATATATCTCCACAATGACATGATATTGTTCACTTTAGGCCTAAGCCCTCATGGTTATATTTTTGGGTTTTACCCAAAAGGTCTCATGCCAATGGAGATATCTTTTTATCTTATAAGCACATGATCTTTTCTATATCTTACCAATGTGGAACTTTGATTGTATTCCCCATACTCCCAACAGTCCGGCTTCCCGACACGGCCCCTCCAATGCTCAAGTCAGAAACGGTAGGATGAAAAAAGTAGAAATGCAAGATATAGAAGAAGTGAGAAGAAGATCTTTGAGGTACCGAATAGTGAAGAAACAACCATCCCCTCTTCCTTCCTTCTCTGCCCCTTTTATAAATGATTTTATCCCACCTTCTCCTCGAAGTGAATTTACTTTAATACCCTTGCCAAGATGTCAGATGTAATCGCTTTTCCCGCTCCTTTTAAAAATATCTCCTTTAAATCTCTTATGTGCTTTTTATTTCCCTACCAAGCATTAATTAAATAAAATAAATAGCAAATAACAAAATATCTTATATTAATCATATTTTTCATTCCAGAACTCTTCCTCCCACTTCCCGTGCTCAAGAATACCCATATCTCCTCCTTTCATCGTATTTAGAAAGAATTCCAAAAACCCATACATGGCTCGGGAAACAAGCATACTGCTCGGGGAATACATAAATGCCTCAAAAAATATACTAACTACTCGGGAACTATATACACCGCTCAGGAATTACATAGGTTGCTCGAGAATTACATAAATTGCTCTATAAACACAACACTCAAATCTGAGCACAACTACCCTTCTCACCCCTACTTGGCTCAGAAATCACACATACAACTCGAGAAATGTATATACCGATCGGGAAGTACACGAATTGCTATGCAAACACAACCCTTATCTCATATCACAATTGTTATGTTCACCCCTACTTGGCTAAGAAATAACACATGCAGCTCGAGAATTACACATACTACTCTAAAAGTACATAAACTTCTCTATCAATACTACACTTAACTCTGAACACCACTGCACCACTCACCCTTACTTGTCTCGGAATTTACATGTACTACTCGGGAAATACATAGACTGCTCTGTCAATACAATACTTAGTCCTGAGCAACATTGGACTACTCATCTCTACTTGGCTTAGAAATTACATACACTGCTCAGGAAACACATAAATTGCTCTATCAACACTATACTTATCTATGAGCAACACTGCACTACTCATCCCTACTTGGCTCAAAAATTACATACACTGCTCGGGAAACACATAAAATGCTCTGTCAATACTATACTTAGCTCTGAGCAACACTACACTACTCACCCCTACTGTGCTCGAGAAATATATATACTACTCGGGAAACACATAGACTGCTCAGGAAAAGCATAAACTACTATGCTAGCACACAAATTACTCCGCAAACACGGTTACTATACGTGTCCCTACCTAACTCAGACATCACATACACTACTCGGGAACTATATAAATAGCTCAAAAAACCTTTTAACTGACCAGAAAACTCTGACCCCATCAGTATATTTACTTATGTATTTTCAAAATTTATTTTTGCAAATCTGATTTTTGAAAATCAGATGGCAGTCGACTGATTGCTTTTCAAGTTGATGGTTAGGCTGATTTCGGGTAAACAAGGTTTATTTAGCTCATTTTCAGCCATCCCTATGTACCCTAACTTCTCTTAACCCTAGGATATGCTTTAGAAAGCATTGGAAAAGTGAAATATCATTAAAAATAATTAGGAGAGGTGTTTAGGGTGAAAATTGAATTTTAAGGGAGGTGAAGTTCAATGGTGAATCTTTACCCTTAATTTCAATTGTCTAGAGTTACTATTGGCTTAGGGTCTCTCCAAGGACATTGTTGGTGCAATGGTCAAGAGGGATCAATCCTTTAGCGGGAGGTTATCCATCAAGGGATGATGGATGAGTTTTTCCTCAAAGGGGGAGAGTTGGAGAATAGTGAGAATTGCCTCTTATTTAGTGATATGTGATTTATCACTAGGAAGAGTGAAGGCGTCCTAAATGTTTTTGGACCAAGGTGAAGAATGTAAGATTTCATTGGTATATGAGACATTGATACCCTTGGGGAGAAACTTTTTGATGTATGTCAAAAAGGGGGAGGATCGATGGCTTGAGTTAGGTAGCCTAACTCAAAGGTTTTGTCAAACATCAAAAAGGGAGAGATTGTTGGTGCAATCGGCCTAGGTCAAGATTTACCATACTCAAGTTTGACTCGAGTAGTATTTTGTTGTTCGACAAAACGATTGACAATGTGATTGTCATGGGAAGTCCAAGAATGGTCTTGGCATTTGACAAGTCTAAGTCATGTGTACTTGGCAAGTAAAGTCCAAGTCATGTGTACTTGACAATGGAAAGTCCAAGTATGGATACTTGGCAATTGGGAAGTTCAAGGGTGTGATATTGGTGGCATAAAATCCAAGTTGTAGTCTTAGCGACATAAGTCCAATGTTTGGTGGTGTAAAGTCCAAGCGTTTATCTTGGCGGGTACCTTGGCAAAGTAAACCCAGTTAGCATGAAAATAGCCAATGGAAGCATCTGAAGGCTAGCGTATGGATGAACAAGTCAAGGATGACTTTGAGGGATCCGATAGGCGTGAGGCTGATGGGGGTGGTTAAAAGGCTTAAGTCTAGACTAAGGTTGGTATATCGAGTATGAGGGGATCATACTTGAGTTAAACCTCATGTTTGAGGTATATCAGTCGACTGGGCAAGTGTTTGACACTTGGCAACCTAGTCAACTTGGATCAGTCGACTGGGATTATGACCAGTCAACTGGTCAAGGAGTCAACTGAGGTTCAACTGTTGATCTATGGCTCTGGCATTCGACTGCTAGGGTTTAGTAGTCGACTGGTCGACAATAATCGACTATTAGGATTTGGCAGTCGACTGATTTAAGTGGACACGAGCACAGAAGCTTTGGTAGTCAATTTGGTCGATCGATTGTTAGGCGATGGTCATCATTAGTAAGAGGCGATTATTGCGAGGTACCTTTTGGAGTTTTTCCAACGTGGATTGAGCCATTGTGAGACAACAAATAGGAGAGGAGTCGACTGGGGACTTTTGACAGTTGACTGTTAGGCGCAAAATCAGCCATCTGCAGGTTATAAAAGGAGCAGCTAATGAAGGATTTTGGCCATGGTTCTATATCAATTTTTTGGGAGATTTTGAAGGGGAATTGCTGCTGCATTCTAGATTTTCAAGAGCAATCCCCAACGTGGATCGTATGGTGCAGTCGAGTGATGGGCTGATTTCGGGTAAACAAGGTTTGTTTAGCCCATGTTCAGCCATTTCTAGGTTCCCTAACTTCTCCTTAGGATATTCTTTAGAAAGCATTGGACAGGGTGAAAATCCATTGGATATGGATTAGGAGAGTTATTTGGGGTGTATGTCGAATTTTAAGGGAGGTGAAAGTTCAATGTTGAATCTTTGCCTTTAATTTCGATTGGTTAATGTTCCTATAGGCTTAGGGAGTTTCCAAGGATATTGTTGGTGCAATGGTCAAGAGGGAGAAAGCCCTTAGAGGGAGGTATCCATCATGGGATGATGGATGTGTTCTTCCTCATGAGGGGGAGAAATGGGAATGTGAGATGCCCAATTTGAAAATTGAGAGAGTTTATAGGAAGCCTCTCTTAAGTGATATGGGACTTATCTCTAGGAAGAGTGAAGGCATCCTAGGTATTTTTGGACTAAGGGGGAGATTGTAAGATCTCATTGGGATATGAGACATTGATACCCTTGGTGAGAGAACCTTTTTTATGTATGTCAAAAAGGGAGAGAATTTATGAAATTACCAATTTGGTCGAATTGGTAAGAAGATTTAAGTTAGGTAGCCTAACTCAATGGTTTTGTAGATTTTGTCAAGCATCAAAAAGGGAGAGATTATTGGTGCAATTGGCCCAGGTCACGATTGACCAAACTCGAGTAGTGTTTGATGTTTGACAATGTTTTGGGGAGATTGTTGGTGCAATCGACCCGGGTCATGATTGACCAGACTTGAGTTTGACTCGAGTGATATTTTGATGTTTGATGATAGGTTGACTATTGTTTGAATATATGGTTGACATGGGGTTGACCATATGATGGAGAAGTCCAAGTCTTGTGTACGAGGCATGGAAAGTCCAAGTGAAACACTTGACAATGGGAAAGTCTAAGTCATGGGTACTTGGCATGGAAAGTCCAAGCATAGGTCTTGGCAAGGGAAAGTCCAAGCTTGAGTCTTGGCAAATGGAAAGTTCAACATGGGTTGGAAAGGAAAGTCCAAGGGGTGATATTGGCGACGTAAAGTCCAAGCATGAGTCTTGGCAACATAAGTCCAATGATTTGGCAACGTAATGTCCAAGTGGTAGTCTTGACAGCATAAGCCCAAATGTGCCTTAGCGGTATAGACCAGCTTAGCATGATAGTAGTCGATGGAAGCACCTGAAGGCTAGCGTATGGATGAAAAAATTATGGATGACTTGGAGGGATCCGATAGGTGTGAGGCTGACGGAGGTGGCTAGAAGGCTTAGGTCTAGGCTAAGGGTGGTATAGAAAGTATGAGGGCATCATACTTGGGGTTAAATCTCATGTTTGAGGTTTGTCAGTCGACTGGGGTTATGGACCAGTCGACTGGTCAAGTGTTTTAAGACCTGGCAGCCGAGTCGACTTGTATCAGTCGAATGATGGGAGTTGACTGGAGTTTGACTGTAGGAAATGGCCCGCAGTCGATCGCCAAAGATTGGGCGGCCGATCACGTCAATGTCGCATACGTAAGATTCCAAAGTTGGATCGTTAGGGTTTGATGATGAGTGATGCTCGATCAGTCAACTGATGGGCATGATCAGTCGACTGATGGTCTATCCGTTGGAACTTTTCCAACATGGCTCGGGCCGTTGTGAGACAATGGTTACAGGAGCAACCGACTGATGGTCTCAATTATTCGACTGCTAGGCAAAATTCAGCTCGAATGCAGGTTATAAAAGCATCTCATGGAGAGGGATTTGGCAATGGTTTCTTAGGACAATTTGGGGTGATTTGCTGGTGCAATTCAGGGTCTCCAAGTGCAGCTCAAGCGACCAAACAAGAAAGTTCCAAAAGATAGTTTGTAAAGTGTTCTTTACATGCTTTTGTGTATTTTACTTTGTATTTTCTTGTATTTGTTTTGTATTACTGTTGTAATCATTGTACAAGGTTTCTTCGCCTCCAACGTGTTGTCGAGAAGGAGTATTATTGATTAGTGGTGATATTTGCATCGCTAGGGCTCGTTCGAGCCCAACCCGTGGAGTAGGAACCTGGAGGTTCTGAACCACGTATATCCTTGTGCATTTGTGATTGTGCTTGTATTTTATTTTCATTGTATATTTCGTATTTCCACTACGTACTAACATTTTGTAGCAAGCATAATCGAATTCCATCATCCGACGAAAAATGCTATTCACCCCCCCAACCCCTCTAGCGACGATCAATTCCCCAACAATATTGTCCCCTTCACATAAGCAAGATAACCCCATATCTTCAAATAAAATAAATGAGGTTTCTTACTATTCCATACCTCATATGGAGTAGTACAGACAACCTTAGTCGAGACTCTAATTAGCAAGTAAACAGTGGTCTTGAGTGCTTAACCCCAAAAGGATTTAGGAAGACTTGCATAAAGCATCATCGACCTCACCATGTCCAACATAGTTCAATTTGCCTTTCCGCTACACCATTATATTTTGGTATATAAGGCAGAGTCCTTTGGGACAAGATGTCATTGTCCTTAAGATAATCTTGAAACTCTTGGCTTAAGTATTCTACACCTCGATCAAATTGAAGTACTTTGATACCCTTCCCAAGTTGTCTCTCTACTTCATGTCAAATCCTTTGAACCCTTCAAAGGCCTCAGACTTGTATCTCAATAGATACACATATCCAAATCGTGAACAATCATCGATAAAGGTTATGAAGTAGTTATCATCTCCTTGTGTTTGAGTAGACATTGGTCTATGTACATCAGTATGTACAAGACCCAAAACATCAAGATCTAGTTCACCTTTTCCCTTAAATGGTAACTTTGTCATCTTTCCTTTTAAGCATGAATCGCATGTGTCAAATGAATCTAATTCAAAAGACTCCAAAATGTCAAGCTTGTGCAATTTGGTCATGAGATCCTTACTAATATGGCCAAGACGACAATGTCACATATAGAAGGTCAATTGATTATCTATTTTAGCACGTTTGCTACTTGATTCGATATTTAATATTTCATTAGAAATATCTAATGTGTAGATCCCATTGTGCAACATTCCAATTCCATAGAGAACTCCATTCAACATAATGTAATCACAAGTGTTACTACAAGTCAAATGAAAACCTTTTCTATTCAAACAAGAAATAGAAACAATGTTCTTTATTAATGAAGGAATATAAAAACAATTTTTCAACTCTAAAACTAGTCAATTAGGCAATTACATAAAATAAATCCCTATGGCTACATCAATAACTTTTGCTCTATTGATAACCCTCATATCCACTTCTCCCTTGACTAATTTTCTATTTTCCTTTAGCCCCTATATGTCATTACATATGTGTGAGACTCACTCGGTATCCAATACTCATGTGTTTGTAGAAACAATATGGCATTCAATAATGAATATACCTAAAGTAGTTTGGGCATTGATGCCTTTTTCTGCTTCAGTGACTCCAGATAATGCTTTCAATTCCTTTTCCAATGTCCCTCCTTGCCACAATGATGACAAGTGCCTTTTAGAGCAGGTTCTTCCTTCTTGGCTTTTTCTTCCCCTTGGCTCCTTTATTTGACTTTCTCTTAGAAACTTTCTTTGAGAAGTCAATCAGCATCACCACCTTCTATTCCTTCTTAATAGATAACTCAACTGTCTTGAGCATGTTGATTAGTTCGCATATTGTGGACTCAATTTTGTTCATCTGATAGTTCATCACAAATTGTGAATAGCTATCAGTCAAACTATGGAGAATTAAGTCGATACTTAATTCATGGTCCATGATAAACCTTAATGATCCCAACCGCTTAATGTAGTCATTTATCTTTAGTACATATTGTACCACAGATAAATCCTCCTGCATCTTTGAGCAAAAGAGGAGCTTCATGATCTCAAACCTTTCATATCTTGCTTGTTCATCAAACAACTCTTGAAGATTAAAGACAATGGTATAAGCATTCATATGCTCATGTTGCTTTTGTAACTTAGGAGTCATGGAAGCTAGCATAATGTTGTTGGTGCAATCGGCCCAGGTCACGATTGACCAGGACTCGAGTTTGACTCGAGTGATGTTTTGATGTTTCGACAAAAACATATGACAACGTAATTGTCATGGGAAAGTCCAAGTGGAACACTTGGCATTTGGTAAAGTCCAAGTCTTGAGTACTTGGCATGAAAAGTCCAAGTGGGACACTTGGCACATGAAAAGTCCAAGCATGGGTCTTGGCAATGTAAAAGTCCAAGCATGGGTCTTGGCAAATGAGAAGTCCAAGCATGGGTCTTGGCAAATGGAAAGTCCAAGCATGGGTCTTGGCATGGAAAGTCCAACATGGGTTGGCAAGGGAAAGTCCAAGCTTGAGTCTTGGCATTTGAGAAGTCCAAGGGTTTGATATTGGCAGCGTAAAGTCCAAGCGGGAGTCTTGGCAGCATAAGACCAATGGTTGGCAGCGTAAAGTCCAAGCGGGAGTCTTGGCAGCATAAGACCAATGGTTGACGGCGTAAAGTCCAAGCGGAGTCTTGGCGGCGTAAGTCCAATGTGCCTTGGCGGTGTAGACACCGTTAGCATGACATAGCCGAAGGCTAGCACGATGGATGAACAAGTCATGGATGACTTGGAGGGATCCGAGAGGCGTGAGGCTGATGGAGGTGGCTAGAAGGCTTAGGTCTAGGCTAAGGGTGGTCTAGCAAGTATGGGGGCACCATACTTTGGGTTAAAACCTCATCCTTGAGGTTGGCAGTCGACTGGCATTATGGCCGGTTCGACTGCCGTGAGTCGACTTGAGTTCGACTGTCGTTTAAGAGTTGAATCGCTTAGCGCCGACCGCTCATTGGAGCAATGCCGATGACGGCGCGATCGATAAGGGTCGGCAATGATCATTGCTAGTTCACCCGCGAGCACGAATGCCCGTAGATGTTGGAACTTGTCCAACGTGGATTGAGCCATTGTCTCACGACAACAGTGGCATCAGTCGACTGGGGACTTATGGCAGTCGACTGATAGGCGGAAATCCAGCCCGACGCAGGATAAAAGGGAGCTGTTCATGGAGATTGCGGCATCAGATTTTTGGGAGCTTTGGTGAGGCGATTTGAAGGCGATTTGCAGGTGCATTTCAGGGTCCTTCAAGCTCATCCAAGTAACCAACAAGCAAGCGCTCAAAACCCTAGTTTTGTAAAGTGTTCTTTACATTTCCTTTGTATCTGCTTGTATTTCTTTCGTTTATTGTTGTAAACGTTTGTACGAGGTTTCTCCGCCTCCGACTTGTTGTCGAGAAGGAGTTTATTGATTAGTGATTGCATTGGCGTCGCTAGAGCTCGTTAGAGCTCGATCCGTGGAGTAGGAACCGTGTGGTTCCGAACCACGTTATATCTTTGTGTTCGTGATTGTTGTATTTCGTTATTGCTTTCATTTCTATATTCCGCTGCACTAACGAAATTGTAAACACGATCACGATCGAATTCCATCTTCCTATGGGCACATCGCTATTCACCCCCCCTCTAGCGGCGTCAAATCCCCAACAAATGTAGCTCGCCATATCTGAGTCAATAACATGTCTTTGATAGGCCAACTTTTGGTCACCAAAAGCATTGCCCGTAGGAGGTTGGGGAAGACCATCTTTAAGGATATAAGCTTTTTATTCAACCTTGAGAACAATTCTCAAGTTTCGAAGTCAGTCCAGGAAATTTGACCCAGTCATTTTTTTGCATCCAAAATCGAGCGTAAGTTAATGGAGGTCGACATGCTATTCTATTAAGAAAACCTAGACATATAAAAAGAATGTATAAGAGAGATGAATTACAATATGAACAATTTGCATTAATTAAAACTCCCACTATTTTGTATGAATTCAAGAGCCCTAACTTTAAATTCGGGAGATGTTAGAGTTTCTCCTAGTGGGTTGATATCCATTATTGCTAAGAATAACCTTGAAGAGAGTCCAACAAGTCATTCTTAGTTCTAGCAATAGGTATCAACAGTACCAATTATATAACTATCACTTTATGCTATCAACTAATTGAATATTCGCATATATATTAGGTTGTTAACTTATTAACATATATGCATCATATACATATTGATAGGACTGGTGACTACACAAGAGAGGGGGGGGGAGAGAGAATGATAAAAAAAAAACTACAACGAACCAGATTAAAGCAGAGGAAATACTAAACATTTTAGCACGATCAAATTTTGAGCAAAACACGAAGAATACAGCCAAGTAGACATGGCCAAACCTTGAGAAAAAACACGAAGAACACAACCAAATTATGAAGGACACATCACAAGGAAAACAACCACACAAGACACAGCCAATTTTACTTGGTTCACAACTCTCTCCTAGAGTTACTAGTCCAAGGCCTACCTCTATATTTTCTCCTTTTTGAAGAATGCTTCAAGGGTGGAGAAATCTTTTAAGATGCTTACAATTTATAGATTTTCAATATACAAATTAAGTACACGAATCTGAATAGGAGGAAAGAACAAAAACAACTAAAACAAAAACCTTTACAATTGAGCAGTTGAGATGATCACATGTATAGCAGCATTTTTAGATGTCCATATTGAGAAGAAGAGTAGCAGAATTGGACGTTGAGAGAGGAAGAGGAAGAACTAAGCGCAGGTTTTCTCAAGTGATCGATCGCTAATTTCCCTCGCTAGAACACTTTTTTATTGGCCAAATTCAAACCTATGGATGAGATCTAGATCCAAAAACTTCAATCAAATAATCAAATGAAAACACGTAAGTCGGATCAAATGAGATTTTATCAAAATCATTAACTCATTTCTCAGCAGTCGAGGCACTAGTCGAGCCCGCCTCGCTTCTATTCGCTTGTTCAAAGGACTAGTCGAGGTGCTGCCTCGACTGCACCAGTCAAACTTGCTAACTTGTCCTACAGCAGTCGAGGTGCCAATCGGGCTAGGCTCACTTCTACTCACTTCTGCACAGGACTAGTCGAGGCACCGCCTGGACTGCACCAATCAAACTCGCTAACTTGTCCTACAGTAGTCGAGGCACCAGTTAAACTCACTAACTATGACTGGCTGACATCAACTCTTTACGCCTGATAAGTGCAGTAAGGACAATAGTTGAGGTGTCAACTCATTTTAGTCCTTAAGATCCACTGGTTCAGTCAACTCTAAGATTGAACCACGCCTAGTAAAGACTCTACCCAAAGACCCTTTACTTGCCAAGACTCCGACCATAAGCCATTCTTGGACTTTTCACCTTGCCACTCCCGCAAGGAATTTTCCAACTGCCGAGGAATTACCCTTCTTGAACTTTTCACCTTGCCACTCCCGCAAGGAATTTTCCAGCTGCCAAGGCATTACCCTTCTTGGACTTTTCACTTTGCCACTCCTCCAAGAAATTTTTCAACTGCCAAGGAATTATCCGTCTTAGACTTTTCACTAAGGTTCACCCTTGGATTTCACACACTACTTAAATCTTTGTCAAACACCAAAACATAACTTGAAGCATTCGGCTCCAACATGTAGGGGATCCTTGGATGGCTAGAGGGGGATGAATAGCCTCTTTTCGATTCTATAATCACGTTAGTAAAAGCAAAAAATTTCAACTAAAAGAAATTAAGAGACAATGCTAACAATCCTTTTAACGTGGTTCGGAGATGATACTCTTACTCCACAATAATCCGTAAGGTGGATTAACCCTAGCAATTTTTCACTATGATCTCCTTTTGATGATCACAACAAGGTGGAGAAGTCTTCTTTACAATGCACTCTTCTTCTTACAAATGATGGAAAATAAGAATAGAGAAGAAGAGATTTGGAGCACTAAAAGACTTAGAGAAAGCTTAGTGAGCTTGAGAGCAGAGTTTGGAATGAGATCGCTAGCCCTCTCAAGCTCCCCAAGGCCTCCTTTTATAGAGAAGAGGTTGATTTTTTTGTTGAACTTGTAGCAGTCGACTGATGCATGTCATTAGTCGAATGTTGCTGTCACTGACCTCATCCAATGGCTTCTAAAGAGCCTGATCTGTGATTGTCACTGCCCAACGGGACTCTGATCAATCGACTGATCACACTATCAGTCGACTGATTGTGCCATCATTCGACTGCTCTAAGCAATCAGTCGACTCAAAATGTTTTTGTGTCCACTTATAATAGTCGACTACCAGGGTATGGCAGTCGACTGATGGTGGACCAGTCGACTGCCAAACCCTAGCAGTCAACTGATGGACACTAGAACTAAGCCAACTTCAGTTGACTAGCTGATCAGTCGACTGGGACAAGACCCTGGTCGACTGATAGACTTCAAGTATGATCAAGTCATACTTGAAATCAACTTCCTAGACCTAGACTCAACCTTCTAGCTCTTCCTTCATCCTTGCGTCTCTAGGATCCTCCGAGTGTGCGACTCCTTCATCCTTGCGCTTGCCTTCAAGAGCTTCCTTTGATTTCATCATGTCTCGAGATTCTCCTTTGCCAAAGTTCGCTTGGACTTTACACCGCCAAGACTATATGCTTGGACTTACGCTGTCAAGACCTTGGCTTTGGACTTCCTTTATCAAGGTCCGCTTGGACTTTACGCCGTTAAGACTACATGCTTGGACTTATGTTGCCAAGACCTTCCCTTGGACTTCTCTTGCCAAGATCACACTTGGACTTTTATTTACCAAGTCTTAACACTTGGATTTTCCTTTCACTTAATACATTCACGATTAGACCACAAATATTACCTAACTATAAATGATTATCAAAATACATAAATGCTTGGGGCATTGTTGCACCAACAATCTCCCCTTTTTTGATGTTTGGCAATCATTTAAGTTAGGTCTTGAAATATGCACAAAATGAAAACATCATATGTACCAAATATGAATTCTAACTTAAAGTCCCCTTCTCCCCCTTTGACACACATCAAAAAGAGAAGGACAAAATGTGTATGATGAATAAGATTGATTATACTTTGAACTAAGGTATGAAATATTCTTAAAGCTCCCCTTTAATCCAAGACATACTTCATGGTGTGTAAAGAACATGCGGAGTAAAGCATGAAAACATAGATAAGAAATATATCCTAACTTTGCACCCACAATTAACATCATGCATATAGATTTTGGGATAAAAAGGATGTCATAATAAAACTCCCCCTAAATCAATGCATCAATCAGTCTTATTCCCTCTTATGTGTTGTGTTTATCATACCATAGGGTTTGGACACTTAGTATTTAGTTCTAGGAAAGTAAACAAGGCTAATTTGTAGAAAAATCAGTGTGGCAGTCGACTGAATACTGAAGCAGTCGACTGCCAACCATGAAATACTAAGTTCAGATTTTTAGCCTTACTTGAGAAATGTATTAAAAATTCAAGAAGTGTCGAAAAATTATGAAATTTTGTGGACACATTTTAGAAGTCATTTTATATCAAGGAAAAATAATTTGAAAAATATATCTTTTCTAGATTTAAAAAATGATACAAATTTGAAAGCTAGCAAAATCTTTAAGATTTTTAGGGTTGGCAGTCGACTTGGATGCCGGCAAGGGTCTTGGACGGCGGCACAAAGCTGGGCGGCGGCAGCTTTAGGGTTGGCGCCGAAAACTCCAACAATTGGGGTGGGCGGCAACTCTAAGAGGCTAGCTGTTTGGATTAGGGTTTAAGCCCTATTTTATAGAGAACTAATTCTCTTAATGGTTAATGGAGCATATCCATAAAGCCCGTTAACCCGCTCCATTAAGATAAGTTAAAATAAACCAAACCATGATGGTTTATTTTAAGTTAAAACGAACCGAACCAACCTTTGGTTCATTCGTTTAATATAAACCAAACCCTTTGGTTTATTCTCATCCATTGGATTAAAACCAAACCATTTTGGTCCATCCATTATGTCTTCATAAGACACGGCCCATCCACGCTTCCATTGCGACTGAAACAATTTCATGCTCGCTTTATGTTTGGTCCAACCAAACATAGTTTCTCTCGGTCTGAGAATCCCATTCTCAAGCTCGTTTTAAATCCTTTGGATTACACTCGTTGTCGCGTGACCAAATAGGTTCTTGGTTTATGTTGGTAGTCTATAATTAACCATTAATTATAGAGCGATCATGAGTGGCACCTAGTAGTACATCATGATCCCCAATTAACCGAAAGATCAGCGGTTGATCGAACTATTTACGAAACCCTTGATGGCTCGAATGAATCGTGCCCCATTCCCTTCACTCATCTTATACCCACTTGGTTGAGGACATGGTCTATAGTGTGCCGATCCCCACTAAGTGACTCGTCACACCTAGCCCAAGTATCATTTCCTCGTCCTCACAGTTCTAGTTACTCCACATGTATCGAAGAGTACCTTACTCTAAACATGTAATGCTTTGGCCAAAGACTTTAGTAACAATCGGCGAGAGGCCATGGGTATACATCTCCTGCGCAAGAGTGGTGAATCCTTTATAGGCTATTCAAACACCTTGATCCGCCGACTTATACCCAATCATCCGGGTCCACATCTCCTCGGAGATGTTTGCTTAAGATGTCAAAGCATAAGTCTCCATGATCAAGATGACTTGAATACGTCGAAGGAACATCGCACTTAAGCCACAGTAAGAACTTCATTGACATATCTATATATCGAGAACCATATGAAGTCTTACGGTGGTCACTCAATGAACTAGTTACCATAACTAGCATCCACGATTAACTCGGACATCACTATGTCTCGGCCGGTGAGAATCGGTGCTTGGATACACCAAGGAGTATACCTCGTGCTAGTCTCGCGAATTGATGGTGTCGAATCCATCAATTCATCGACTAGGGATAATTCCGATACATCACAATTACACATGTAGAGATACTCACTAGTTGTGATCCAATCACAAATTCTCTCATCTTTGTGAATCGTATCGTGGACATTGATAAATGAGTTTAAGATCAATCAAATACATAAAACATGTATACTCAAATAGTGAATCTTCATTTATCATATAAATGGTTCATACATAAGGCGATTGCCTTAGGACATCTCTCATATATTACTAACAGACTCCCACTTGGCCTAATGCCAATCGCTACGGTATCCAATACCATAAGCACCAACATGACCCTCAAACTTATTTTGAGGTAATGCCTTAGTCAAGGGATCCGCTAATTTCCTTTCAGTGGGAATTTTCTCGATTTGTATTTCGTTCCTACTGATGATCTCTCTGATAAGATGATAGCGGCGAAGCACATGTTTGGATCATTGATGAGACCACATCAAGTTCAAAGATGAACTTCTTGATCCAAACCGCTTCCTTTCGCTTAAAGGTCGCAACGTATTCTGCCTTAGTGGCAGAATCCGCTATAGTGTCAAGCTTGGAACCTTTCCAACTTATTGCGCCTCCATTCTAGGTGAATACATACTCAGACTGAGACATGGAATCATCCTTGTCTGTCTGGAGCTGGCATCCGTATACCCACGTATCCCCATGTACCCTTCTCCATATATTAGGAACGCATCCTTAGTTCTTCTTAAGTACTTAAGGATCATCTTAACAGCCACCCAATGATCCATTCCTGGATCAGACTGGTATATGCTCGTGACACTCAGAGCATACGATACATCGGGCCTCGTACATAACATAGCATACATGATAGATCCTATTGTGGATGCATAGGGAATGTTACTCATGCAAATCCTCTCGTCTTCTGTGCGCGGACACATAGACTTCGAAAGGTGTACCCCATGCATGATGGGTAAGAAACCTTTCTTGGATTCTGACATGCTAAACCTCTTTAGCACTCGGTCTATATATGTAGACTGCGAAAGACCAAGCAACCGTTTCGATCTATCTCTATAGAACTTAATCCCGAGGATGTAGGTTGCTTCTCCCAGGTCTTTCATGGAGAATGTCTTGGATAACCAAACCTTCATTGACTGTAAGATTGAAACATCGTTTCCTATAAGTAGTATGTCATCGACATACAATACTAGGAATACGACTGCACTCCCACTAACCTTCTTGTACACACAAGGTTCGTCTGGATTTTGTGAGAAATCAAACTTTTTGATTGTCTCATCAAAACGGATATTCCAGCTCCTGGATGCTTGCTTCAATCCATAAATGGACCGTCGCAATTTGCATACCTTGGTTTTATCAACCGATGTGAAACCCTCAGGCTGTATCATATACACGTCCTCGAGCAGGTTTCCATTAAGGAAAGTTGTTTTCACATCCATCTACCATATCTCATAATCATAATGAGCCGCTATGGCCAGGAGCATCCGAATGGATTTAAGCATAGCTACAGGCGAATAGGTTTCGTCATAATCAACACCTTGTTTTTGACGATATCCTTTCGCCACCAATCTAGCCTTATAGGTAATCACATTACCATCCATGTCGGTTTTCTTCTTGAAAACCCACTTGCACCCTATAGGCTTTATCCCTTCAGGTGGGTCAACCAAGTTCCAAACTTGGTTTTCATACATGGAATCCATTTCCGACTTCATGGCACCAAGCCACTTATCCCTTTCTGAACTTGTCAGCACTTCTTCATAACTAGTAGGCTCCTCATCATCAATGAGTAACACGTCGTTCGATTCGCTTACGAGAAATCCATATCTCTCAGGAATATTGCGTGTTATACCAGATCTACGAAGATGTGGTGTTACAATAGGTCCAGCCGATTGCTCATCACTATGAGTTGTCGGCTGTTGTGCTTCACCAGGTATCTCATCAATGTCTATTTGAGTCTCTCGAGCCTCCTCAAGCTCGACGACACTCCCACTGTTTTCTTGCAAGAGAAACTCTTTCTCTAGAAACACAGCATACCTTAAAACAAACACCTTTTGTTCCACAGGATGATAGAATTGGTAACCCCTTGTTTCCTTAGGGTATCCAATAAATAGACATTTATCAGACTTAGCATCCAGTTTGTCTGATACAGTCCGCTTCACATAAGCAGGACAACCCCATATCTTCAGGTAAGATACATGAGGTTTCTTACCATTCCATATCTCATATGGAGTAGTTGAGACTACCTTGGTAGGCATTCTGTTTAACAAGTAAACAGCTGTCTGAAGTGCATAACCCCAAAAGGACTTGGGAAGAGTTGCATGATTCATCATTGACCTGACCATGTCCAACAAGGTCCGGTTACGCCTCTCAGATACACCATTATGCTGTGGTGTATAGGGCGGAGTCCATTGAGACAATATGCCATTGTCTATTAGATAATCAAGAAACTCTTGACTTAAGTATTCACCACCTCGATCCGATCGAAGTATTTTAATACTCTTGTCATGTTGTTTCTCTACTTCATTTCTGAATTCTTTGAACCTTTCAAAGGCTTCAGACTTGTGTTTCATCAAGAACACATACCCAAACCATGAGTAATCATCGGTGAAGGTAATGAAGTAGCTATAGCCTCCTAAAGCTTGAGTTGACATAGGTCCACATACATCAGTATGTATTAGACCTAGTAACTCTCCCACTCGTTCACCTTTTCCAGTAAAAGGTAACTTAGTCATCTTGCCTTTTAAGCATGATTCGCATGTATCGTATGAATCCAATTCAAACGATTCCAGAATTTCACATCTGTGTAATTCGGACATGTGTTTCTTGCTTATATGGCCAAGACGACAATGCCACATATAGGAGTCTATTTGATTATCCTTTCGAGCACGCGTGTTGCTCTCTTCGATATTGAAATTGTCACTGGATACGTCCAACGTATAAACATCATTGCTTAAAGTTCCAATCCCATAAAGAACTCCATTCAAAGTTATGTAACAACAATTGTTACTAAAAGTCAAATGGAACTCATTTCTATTTAGACAAGAAATAGAAATGATGTTCTTTATCAACGAAGGAACATAAAAGCAATTGTCCAGTTCTTAGACAAGTCTTACAGGGAGTTCCAACAAATACGTTCTGATGGCGAGTGCAGCAACCGTTGCTCCATTCCCAACACGTAAATTTGACTCTCCCCTTGACGAGTCTTCTTCTATTCCTTAGCCCATGTATGTCATTACATATATGTGAGCCACACCCAGTATCGAATACCCAAGTGTCTGAGGAAATAGAATGACAATCAATAAAGAAGATTTCTGAAGAAGATGGGGCATCCGATGCCTTATCCTTCTTCACGGACTCAAGATAAATCTTGTACTTTCTTCGCAAATGGCTCTCCTTGCCATAATGATGGCAAGTTTCCTTTTGTGCTAGTTCTACCTTCTTAGCCCTTCTCTTCTTTCCCTTCTGCTGTTCCTTTGACTTCCTCTTAGAACCTTTCTTTGAGGAATCAACTAACAGCACCGGCCCCTGCTCATGCTTCTCAGAAGACTCCACAGTCTTCAGCATATTGAGCAGTACCACAGATGAACCTCCTAGCATCTCAGAGGTGAAGAGGAGCTTTGAGACTTCGAACCTTTCGAATCTCACTTGCTCATCAACCAACTCACAAAGATGAAGGACTACGATATGAGCATCCATATGCTCATGCTGCTTTCGTAGCTTGGGTTCCATCGTGGCTAGCATGATGCAACTCATTTGTTCAGAATCACTCACATGTTTACGATAGGCCAACAATTGGTCGAGTTGCATCGTCACTAGAACGGCGGAAGAGGCGCCGAGGACATTTGCAAGCTTTTCAACCTTGAGAACAATTCTCAAGCTTCTAAGCCAGTCCATGAAGCTCGGCCCAGTCAATTTATTCGAATCCAAAATGGAACGCAAATTCAAACACATCATGATCAATATATTAACTTAGAAATACAAAACGAGCATATATGAGAAAGATAATTTTTAAAAATGCATCAATATACATTTATAAATCCCATTCATTTTTTTCGAATTTCAAAAACCCCAAAATCACTTCGGGAGATTGTAGGTCCATCTCCGAATGGGCTGATATCCATCATAGTTATGAACAACCTTGGAGAGAGTCCAACAAGCCATTCATAACTACGACGGTAGGTATCATCTATACCGATTGCATATCCCGTATATGCAACTATCACAATGTGCTATCAACTAATTGAATGTTCACACATACATCGGGTTGTTAACACATTAACAAGTATGCATCATATGCATAGCACCCAACTTCACCTCCCTTTACATCGACCTTGGAGAGAGTCCAACAAGCCGATGCTCCAGGTTAAAGCCAACCCATTAATCAGGACATAGTTTTAATATGGTTAGAGTGCATTCAACCAATTAGCCCAGCTTGGAGAGAGTCCAACAACCAAAGCTAACGATTGACCTCTGACTCTTACCATATTAGTATTAAACTATTCCATGGTTTGAACATATTCAGGTTCGAGCCGGGCTTGGAGAGAGTCCAACAACCCAAACAAGAAACAGAACTCTGGTTCTAACCATATTAATGGAAGGTGTAAGCTTTAATATTGATTAAGGGTTTTTATGTCTCATCCTCTTTGCATGCAAATAACTATTATCTATATGGCATGACATACATGACATACATCTACATGTCACGACACGCATGGCATAATGTTATGCATCTAATGCAATTACATGGCATACAATTATGTCATGTATATAATTTCCTTATATGTCATAACTATTTATGGAAATAAAATATGTTTAAGATTTGATTCTCCAAATTAAATCATAATTAAATTAGGAAACAAATTTCCAAATCTAATCACATATTTTATTCATGGAATTATTTGATTAAGGAAAATCTATTTAGGAAACCAATTTCCTAAATCATTAAAACTACTTATGGAAATAAAATATTTTAAGATTTGATTTCCCAAATTAAATCATGATTAAATTAGGAAACAAATTTCCAGAATCTAATCAAATATTTTATTTATGGAAAATATCAATTTCCATAAATACTTCCAACTTTCCAAAAGTGGAAGATTTCCATAAATACTTCTAGACTTTCCAAAATTGAAAAATTTCCATAAATACTTCTAAATTTCCAAAATTTAGAAAATTTCCAGAAATACATTATGACTATCGCAAAACCATTTTTACGATTATGTCGAAACACAACCTGGGCTCTGATACCACTGTTGGGTTTCCGGCACCGCGGCATGTGTGTGTTCGATCATGTTTCGTAAACATGAGCACAGCGGAAGCAATTAAAATTAATAAATCTATATTTATTACAACACACACAACACACGCATGCTATTACAACAAGTGTAGACATAACCGTAAATTAAAATTTGCAATAAAAGGAAATTAAACTACGTTATACCTTCCGTATGACATGTAGCGGGAACGGCATCAACCGGAACGATCCTCGTAAGAATCGTCTCTATCCGTATCCACGCCGAGCTCCTCGGGATGACTTCGCTAAGTCACGAGCTTCGTCTTCGTACGGGTTACTAGCCTCGTGTTGAAGGCGCGTGATCGAGATGATCACGATCCGAATCCAAATTCGGATCCAAAACGAGTTCTCAAAACTCGCTTCTCCGGAGAGGTATTCGTCAACCGTTTGACGAATCCTTCGTCCTCCACCTCAGAGGATTACCGGAGATCAAATCCCCGGTAAGTTAGCCGCTGTCGGAGCACTAACCGTCATCCAAACGACGCTCCGACGAGAGGAGGAGAAGCTGTCCAGAAAACTTGACAGCTTGGTGGAGGAGTAGGCGCCGGCCAAAACAAGGAGAGAAAAGGCTCACCTTGATGCCAAACCTATAGGAGATCACCGGAGGGTCGCTGGAGGTTCACCGGCTGGAGCTTGGACGCCGGCAAGGGTCTTGGACGGCGGCACAAAGCTGGGCGGCGGCAGCTTTAGGGTTGGCGCCGAAAACTACAACAATTGGGGTGGGCGGCAACTCTAAGAGGCTAGCTGTTTGGATTAGGGTTTAAGCCCTATTTTATAGAGAACTAATTCTCTTAATGGTTAATGGATCATATCCATAAAGCCCGTTAACCCGCTCCATTAAGATAAGTTAAAATAAACCAAACCATGATGGTTTATTTTAAGTTAAAACGAACCGAACCAACCTTTGGTTCATTCGTTTAATATAAACCAAACCCTTTGGTTTATTCTTATCCATTGGATTAGAACCAAACCATTTTGGTCCATCCATTATGTCTTCATAAGACACGGCCCATCCACGCTTCCATTGCGACTGAAACAATTTCATGCTCGCTTTATGTTTGGTCCAACCAAACATAGTTTCTGTCGGTCTGAGAATCCCATTCTCAAGCTCGTTTTAAATCCTTTGGATTACACTCGTTGTGCGTGTGACCAAATAGGTTCTCAGTTTATGTTGGCCGTCTATAATTAACCATTAATTATAGAACGATCATGAGTGGCACCTAGTAGTACATCATGATCCCCAATTAACCGAAAAGATCAACGGTTGATCCAGAACTATTTCTGAAACCCTTCAGTAGCTCGAATGAATCGTGCCCCATTCCCTTCACTCATCTTATACCCACTTGGTGCAGGACATGGTCTATTGTGTCAGTCCCCACTAGGCTGACTACGTCACACCTAGCCCAAGTATCATTTCCTCGTCCTACGGATTCTAGTTACTCCACATGTATCGAAGAGTACCTTACTCTAAACATGTAATGCTTTGGCCAAAGACTTTAGTAACAATCCGACGAGAGGCCATGGGTATACATCTCCTCGCAAGGAGTGGTGAATCCTTTATAGGCTATTCAAACACCTTGATCACCGACTTATACCCAATCATCCGGGTCCACATCTCCTCGGAGATGTTTGCTTAAGATGTCAAAGCATAAGTCTCCATGATCAAGATGACTTGAATACCGCAAGTCAAAGGAACATCGCACTTAAGCCACAGTAAGAACTTCATTGACATATCTATATATGCAGAGAACCATATGAAGTCTTACAATGAACTAGTTACCATAACTAGCATCCACGATTAACTCGGACATCACTATGTCTCCACCGGTGAGAATCACCGCTTGGATACACCAAGGAGTATACCTCGTGCTAGTCTCATGAATTGATGGTGTCGGATCCATCAATTCATCGACTAGGGATAATTCCGATACATCACAATTACACATGTAGAGATACTCACTAGTTGTGATCCAATCACAAATTCTCTCATGCTGTGAATCGTATCGTGGACATTCAGTAAATGAGTTTAAGATCCAATCAAATACATAAAACATGTATACTCAAATAGTGAATCTTCATTTATCATATAAATGGTTCATACATAAGGCGATTGCCTTAGGACATCTATCATATATTACTAACAGCTATATGCACATCAATTGTACACAAGTCTCCTCAATGATTGGTCCAATTAAGGATCAATGTCTCTAGATGACACTTTGGTTCATGGTAATTGTTGGATCGAGCGGATCGCTAGAGGGGGGGGGTGAATAGCGATAGAAATTTTTCGTTCAAAAAACATTCGTTAAAATGCGAGTAGACATAGCGCAAGATAAAAACAAAACAAGCGAGACAATAGACACAAGGGTTTTACTTGGTTCGTAGCCGAAGGCTACTACTCCAAGGCCCTAGTGGTCCTTGACCACGTACGGAGGGCAAACTACTAAAGAACTCCTCCTTGTTGGAGGTAGGAGTTAGACGGATACACAAAATGACAAAAGCTCGAGGTAGAGGGACACTCCCCCTCTCCTTGTTATAATGAAAGCTTTACTAAAAAATAAACTGAAATACAATTTAAACTTTTCTCGAAGCGACTTCAAAGGTTGGAGGTTGAAGCTCTAGTCGTCGTCTCAGCGATTGCGAAGCCTTTTTAATTGATGAAAAACCCTAAGACAAGCCCTCCTTTTATAGCCTTTGAGCCCC
Organism: Wurfbainia villosa; assembly: GCA_025175895.1. Lineage (NCBI taxonomy): Eukaryota > Viridiplantae > Streptophyta > Magnoliopsida > Zingiberales > Zingiberaceae > Wurfbainia > Wurfbainia villosa. The sequence continues at coordinate 44,743,502 of CM046006.1, forward strand.
TCATCGAATGGGTCTTCAACCAATCACAAATGGACACAAAACCTCCTTGAAATGGGGTGATAAGCCTTGACTCCTCGAAGCTGATCATTGACCATCAGTCGACTGATGGCCATCATCAGTCGACTGATGGTAGCATCACCGAGTCGTGATAGAGATGATGATGAAGGGCGTCGAGTCCTTCTGCCGGCAATGATCGATGCTGCAAGGCAAAGTTAGCTCAAAGAAAATATTATTTCGACGGCCTTCGACCGTCCGATCTCGACCTAGACCATTGATGGGATGTCTTTGGTCGGATCTATGCTTAAGACCATCCCTGTAAGGAGGATACGACCTCACTTACGCTCGCACACACGAGCTTACCTCGATACTTACCATGTCGCTTTTGCTTTCAACCTTCCACTCGATTCCTTCGGCTCCCTCCGAAGTCACTCGAGTGTCGCCCGACTACCCGGCTTCCTCTGGGTGTCGCTAGCCTTCAGCTCCAGCTTTAGCAATCTTCTGCACACTCGATTCAGCTCGTGAGATAACGACATAAGTTTAACTTTGTATCGTTTGCTATAATCAAAACTCAGGTTCGACTTAGGTGCCTACTGCACCAACAATCTCCCCCTTTTTGATTTATGGCAAACCCACATACAAAGTTAAGTAAATAGCAAGCATGAAGAATAATGTGTATTAGAAACAAACAACAAAAAAATAAAGAAGATTAAGTTGGAGTAGTAAGGATTTTCTTCAAGCATTCCTCCTTGAGGAAACCTCCCCCTTGACCGAGGGTGAGTCTTGAGGAAAGACCTTAATCCTCCCCCTTTGAGGGTTTCTTAACATTACTTAAAGTTGGCCTTAGTAAAACGTTTAAGTTAAGAGTTCTTCTTAACTTGGCCCTTTCTCCCCCTTAAGTAAAACATTAAAAATGAGTAAAACGTTGATGGCACAGATAAGTTTAAGGTAAGAATTATCTTAACTTGGTCTTAATAAGTTTTCAAAACTTAAAGTTAACTTTTGGTTTAAATATAAAGTAAGAGTTAAGTTATAAAAAAAAATTTGACTCCTTAACTTTGGCCTTTTTCTCCCCCTTTTGTCATATATCGAAAAGAGTGAGGGTGTGTGTGGAAAACAAAAATAAGTGTTAAATATAAAGTCCAAGCATGTTCCACATTATTTTGAAAATAATATACTGAAAATAAGTTCATCTATAAAATATTCGACTCATATTTGGCTTGATTGATATGAAAGATCAACCATTTCTGGTTAGAGTCGGTTAGTATGTATGATTATACTCTGTGGTTCATAGCGATGCACTAGCTCTACATCTGGAACCAGGAGTAAGGTCCTAACATCTCACGCCCATCTACGTGGCTAAGTACACAAACACATTAGTCCTATGTGTTGTGAGATGTATTGACTCCTTAAATCTATAGGTGCATGATATCTAAGGTATGTCCTATGCTAGTTCCATAAAAATGAAAATTTAAGAAATAGTAGTAAGAAAATATAATTTGCAAGTTCCTATTCTACTACGCACATGCCCAATTTTCATCTTAATAGACTAAATTCGGCTTCGGGTAGGGGTTTAATAAATAGGTCTTCTAAGTTAGACTTTGATTCGACGTATTCGAGTTGTATGGCTCCGTTGGCCACATGTTCTCGAATGAAATGGTGTTTGACCTCTATATGTTTGGTCCTAGAGTGACATATTGGATTCTTAGTAAGATTAATTGAACTAATGTTATCTACGTGAAGTTTTGTGTTCATAAAGTCTAACTTAAAATCGCGGAGAGTGTGCTTCATCCAAAGAAGCTGAGTGACACACTCACCCATCGCGATGTATTCGGCTTCGGTGGTAGATAAGGCAACACAGTGTTGCTTCCTACTGCACCAACTCACTAGACTCGAGCCGAGAAGTTGACGACAACCACTCGTGCTCTTTCTATCGAGCTTACTACCGGCATAGTCCGAATCGGAGTAGCCAGTTAGTTCGAACTCGGTAGATCTAGGATACCAAATACCGACATTAAGTGTACCCTTTAGATATCTAAGGATACGCTTGACTAGAGTTAGGTGAGACTCCTTGGCACAGGTTTGAAAGCTTGCGCACATACTTACTGCAAATAGGATATCAGGTCGGCTTGCAGTTAAGTAAAGGAGACTCCCTATTATGCTCCTATAGTATTTTAAATCAATTGAATTTCCGATTACATCTTCTTCTATATTCACATTAGTTGCCATTGGGGTATTAATAATTTTAGCGTCTTACATTCCAAAGCGTTTAATTAATTCCCTAGTATATTTGCGTTGATGTAGGTATATTCCATCTTTAGTTTGTTTAATTTGTAGACCTAAAAAGAAACTTAACTCACCTACGAAATTCATTTCAAATTCACTTTCCATAAGTGAAATGAACTCATTTAGTAGGATTGAGTTGGTGGTTCCGAAAATAATATCATCTACGTAGATTTGGGCTATGAATATGTCTTTACCTAAGGTTTTTACGAAAAGGGTTGGGTCAACTACACCTTGGTTAAAGCCTTTGGACTTAAGATAAATCGAAAGTCTCTCGTACCAAGCTCGCGAAGCTTGTTTAAGTCCATAAAGAGCTTTCTTTAATCTAAGGACATGATCAGGTTTGTCTAAACTTTCGAAACCGGGGGGTTGACTAACATAAACTTCTTCTTTAATGTATCCATTTAAGAATGCAGATTTTACATCCATTTGAAACAACTTAAATCCTCGATGTGCTGCATATGCTAATAGCATTTGAATGGACTCTAATCTAGCTACTGGGGCATAGGTCTCGTCGTAATCTAAACCTTCGACTTGACTAAATCCTTTAGCGACTAGTCTAGCTTTATTTCTAACCACTTCACTTTTATTATCAAGTTTATTTCTAAATACCCACCTTGTTCCAATGATTGTTTTATCTTTAGGCGGTGGTACTAATTCCCATACTTCGTTCCTAGTGAATTGAGCCAACTCTTCTTGCATTGCAATAATCCAATCGGGATCAAGAAGAGCTTGGTCAATAGTTTTGGGTTCAATTTTAGAAATCAAAGATATTTGACTAAGGTTTCTGTATGAGGCTCTAGTTCAAACTCCTAGACTTGGATCACCTATCACTTGGTCGATAGGATGATTCGTTTGAGTCCTAGTTGGATTTGGGTTTGAGTCTACAACTTGATCCATAGGATGGCTTGTTTGAGTTCTAGTTTGGTTGGAGTCATCTATCACTTGGTCGATAGAGTGACTTGGTTGACTTAGGTTAGGATTAACACTAGACCTGATCTCCGGATCAGAGTTAGGTCTAGTATGAGTCGGCTCGCTAATTGGGGTTGCCGGGGGTTTTGTAGGTTCGTGTCCTTCATCAAATACTACATTGATAGTCTCCTCGACTCTAAGGGTGTCGTGGTTATATACTCTATAAGCTCTGCTTGTAGTCGAGTATCCTAGAAAGATTCCGGTCATGGTTTTGGATGTAAATTTCCCTAGGTAATCCTTAGTGTTTAGGATATGTACCTTACACCCAAATACCCTAAAGTACTTGATGTTAGGTATTTTATCATGATAAATCTCGTATGAGGTCTTAAGGTGCCTCTTTACCATAAGGATTCTATTTTGGACATAGCATGTCGTACTCACGGCTTCCGCCCAAAACCTATCGGGTAGGTTATACTCATTTAACATTGTCCTAGCGGCTTCTTGTAGGGTTCTATTTTTGTGTTCTACTAGGCCATTTTGTTGTGGAGTTCTAGGGCAAGAGAACTCATGGTGGTATCCATTTAGGTTACAGAATTCTGTAAACCTATGGTTTTCGAATTCACCACCATGATCAGTCCTAAGTCTTTTGATTTTAATGCTTTGTTAATTTTCTATTAACTTAAATAGATTGATTAATTGATCTAGGGTATCATTTTTGTGTTTGATGAACCTAACCCAAGTAAATCTAGAATAGTCATCAATTATGACTAAGCAGAATTTACTTCCGTTAAGTGACTTAGCTCCGTGTGAATCAAATAGATCCATGTGTAGGAGCTCAAGCACACTTTTGGTTCGTTCTTGACTAGTTAGTTGATGTTGTGTCCTAGATTGTTTACCTTGTTGACAAGCATTACATATTTTATTATCCAAGTTGTTGAGGTTAGGCAAACCTCTGACTAAATCACTCTGATTCATCTTGTGGATGAGTCTTGGGTGTGAGTGACCGAGTCGTCAGTGCCATAACCACGATTCCTCTTGCCGTGTCATAAGACACTTAGTTGAGGAGTTAGTTAAGTTGATAGTGTAAATGTTGTTATTTCTAGTCCCTTTAAGATTTGTTTTAGAGGTTTCGTTTGTATTAATTACGCATTCATTTTCTAGAAATATGACCTTATAGTTATTATCACACAATTGGCTTACACTAAGTAAATTATATTGAAAATTTTCTGTTGGATCGAAGCGGATCGCTAGAGGGGGGGTGAATAGCGATATAAACTTTTCTTTGAATTCGTTCGGTAAATCACGAGTAGACACAGCGGAAGATAAATCTAAAATAGAAGAGACAATGGGTTTTTTACTTGGTTCGTAGCCGAAGGCTACTACTCCAAGGCCCTAGTGGTCCTTGACCACGCATGGAGGGCAAAACACTAAACGAACTCCTTCTCGTTGGAGATAGGAGTTAAACGAATACAAAAACTCAAGAAAGACTCAAGGTAGAGGGACACTCCCCCTCTCCTTGATATGATTTAAAGCTCGAAATAAGAACAACTTATATAAATTAAAGATTATACCGACGACTTTTGAAGACTTGAATCTTGGAGCTTGAGTCGTCGTCTCGGCAGCGCTTCGTCGTAGGGATGTCGAAGACTCTTAGCGTATCGGAAGCACTTGGAAGCTTTTTAATTGATGAAAAACCCTAGGACAAGCCCTCCTTTTATAGCCTTTAAGCCCCTCATCGAATGGGTCTTCAACCAATAGGAATTGAGCACAAAACCTCCTTGAAAAATGGTGATAGAGCTTGACTTCTCGAGGCTGATCCTTGACCATCAGTCGACTGATGGCCATCATCAGTCGACTGATGGTAGCATCAGTCGAGTCGACCTCCGATACGATCAATCGATTGAGGCAATGAGTCCTCCAAGCCGGGATGCCGATGCTTGCTGCAAGTCATAGTTAGCTCAACAAAAACATAATTCCGACGGTCGTCGACCGTCCGATCTCGACCTAGACCATCTATAGGATGTCTTTGGTCGGATCTACGCTTAAGATCATCCCCGTAAAGAGGATACGACCTCACTTACGCTCGCACACACGAGCTTACCTCGATACTTACTGTGTCGCTTTCGCTTTCGGCCTTCCACTCGATTCCTTCGGCTCCCTCCGAAGTCACTCGAGTGTCGCCCGACTACTGCGGCTTCCTCCGGGTGTCGCTAGCCTTCAACTCCAGCTTTAGCACTTTTCTGCACACTCGATTCAGCTCGTGAGATAATGATATATCCTTGACTTTGCGTCTTTTGTCATAATCAAAATACAGGTTCGACTTAGGTGCCCCTGCACCAACATTTTCTACTAATAAAACATTTTGAATAACAAAATTTGAATTGAGCTCAATATCACCTGATCCGATGATTTTGAGCTTGCCGTTATTTCCGAAGGCTAATGATCCTTGTCGTTTGAATCGAAGCTTCGAAAACTTGAGTTGATCCCCGGTCATGTGTCGGGTGTTGGTGCAATCGGCCCAGGTCACGATTGACCAGGACTCGAGTTTGACTCGAGTGATGTTTTGATGTTTCGACAAAAACATATGATAATGTAATTGTCATTTGGTAAAGTCCAAGTCTTGAGTACTTGGCATGGAAAGTCCAAGTGGGACACTTGGCATTGGGAAAAGTCCAAGCATGGGTCTTGGCAATGTAAAGTCCAACATGGGTTGGCAAGGAAAGTCCAAGCATGGTCTTGGCATGAAAAGTCCAACATGGGTTGGCAAGGAAAGTCCAAGCATGGTCTTGGCATGGAAAGTCCAACATGGGTTGGCAAGGGAAAGTCCAAGCTTGAGTCTTGGCATTTGAGAAGTCCAAGGGTTTGATATTGGCGGCGTAAAGTCCAAGCGGGAGTCTTGGCAGCATAAGTCCAATGGTTAGTGGCGTAAAGTCCAAGCGGAGTCTTGGCGGCGTAAGTCCAAAGTGCCTTGGTGGTGTAGACACCGTTAGCATGACATAGCCGATGGAAGCACCTGAAGGCTAGCGCGATGGATGAACAAGTCATGAATGACTTAGAGGGATCCGAGAGGCGTGAGGCTGATGGAGGTGGCTAGAAGGCTTAGGTCTAGGCTAAGGGTGGTCTAGCAAGTATGGGGGAACCATACTTGGGTTAAAACCTCATGTTTGAGGTGTGCCAGTCGACTGGTGCCATGTGGCAGTCGACTGGACCGAGTCAACTAGGGTTTGACTGCGAGTTATGGCCTAGCAGTCGACTGCCAGAGGTGGGCAGTCGACTGATGGCTCGAGCAGTCGACTGATCGTGTGATCAGTCGACTGGTGCTTGAGAAATCGACCACAGAATGGAGTCGAGACTCGACTGGTCGAGTGATGACTCCATCAGTCGACTGATGGTCACAATCAGTCGACTGATGAAGGTTCCATTGGACTTATCCAGCGTGGATCTAGCTGTTGTCTCACGACAACAGTGGCATCAGTCAACTGATGGTCCCGATCAGTCGACTGATCGACTTTTTCCAGCACAAGCTTTATAAGGAGCTCGTGATGGAGAAAAAAAAAGGGTTCTTTGAGGCGATTTGGGGCGAGTTGCTGCTGCAATTCAGGGTCTCCAAGTGCTACTCGATCAACCTAGCGATCAAGCATTCAAGAGCATTTGTAAAGTATTTTTCTTTACTAGTTTTGCTTTGTATTTCATTGTATTTGCTTGTAGCTATTTGTTTATTGTTGTAAACAATTGTAAGAGGTTTCTCCGCCTCCGACTCGTGTCGAGAAGGAGTTATTTCATAGTGGTGTGTGATTGACATCGCTAGGGTTCGTACGAACCCGATCTGTGGAGTAGGAACCGTGCGGTTCCAAACCACGTTAAATCTTCGTGTCTTTGTGTGTGCTTGTCCATTTTGTTATTGTATTATATCTATATTCCGCTGCTCTAACGAAATTGTAGACACGAACGCAAGAGAATTCCATTGACGCTATTCACCCCCCCCCCTCTAGCCATTCCAAAATATCCCTAAAAAGTGGTATCAGAGCCCGGGGCCCTTCTACGGATTAACAACCCGGAGTCAAGAAGCTAGAGGGAAGAATATGGAATTTGAGGAAAGATTGGGTGACGACGTCAACATCCCACCTTCCTTCAACCGCGAACATTTTGCATATTGGAAAGGTATGATGGAATATTTTCTAATGACGAATATAGAAAATTGGTTTGCCGTGACTATAGGTTTTGATGCTCCGAGAGAAGAAAACGGCGAAATCCTCAAGATGAAGAGATGGACCGAGGAGCAACGGGAAAAATTCAAGACAACCGTTAAGGTAACAAAAATGTTGATTGATTTGATACCTAACGATATTTTGTCCAGATTAGAAAGCTATAGGGATGCCAAGGAGTTGTGGAACAAGTTGATCAAGTTCCACGACAATCCCGAATCGGTCCAAGAAGACTTGGAAGAGGAGGAGACCGAAGAAGAATCATCATCATCCTCACAAGAAAGTGAGGAGTCAACTTCCGGGTCGGAAGAGGTGGAGGAAGTGGAAGAAGCATCTGCCTCAAGGATTGAGGGGGAGGAGAGAACCTTCATACCGGAACATCGAGAAGAAGAAGCTTCGACATCCGTTCAAGATAAAGAAGCCCAAAGTCCAATTCCGGTCTCCACCACCATCGGTAACTCAAACACCTCAATTCAAAATAAAAATAACATTATGTGTTTTGAGTGTAGGAAATTTGAGCATTATAAGAGTAGGTGCCCAAAGAAAGTCAAGAAAGCTCCTCCGGCACCTAAAAGTCAACAAAAGTCAACGGACACCGGTTCCCCAAGTATCAAGAGCAAGGAGCACATCATATGCTTCAAATGCAATGCAAAAGGACATTATAGGAATCAATGTCCTAGGGGGAAGAAGAAGACCCAAGAGGGAGCTACACATGTAGGGGGAGCTTCCAAAGCTAACCCTAAGGTATATTTTAATAATGCATCCTTTTTAGTTAATAGGCAAAAGCATGCTAAGGGTTTCAATTCTCTTGCTATTTATCATAAAGAGCATGCTAGAAATAACAAACATATTTGTTTAGGAGCTAAGAAGGTTCACCTTAGGAATAAGGAGAAGTTTGGGACTAATGTCCCTAAAAATATCTTACCTAGAGAATCAATTATGAAAATAGGAGAACATCTAGGCCTTAACCCTAAATGGACTAGGCATATGTCTAGGAAGAACCATGCCCATGGTCTAAATCAAAATTCTAAAATTGGGCAATTAGAATTAGAGAACCAAGCCTTGAGGTCAAGGCTTGAGAAACTTGAAAAGACCCTAAATAAGATACAAAATCAATCTAAAGGGTCTAATGGTCAAATTCCTGGGTCAAGAAGTCAAAGTCAACATCTAGGATCTAAAAGTCAAAAGTCAACCAAGGGCAAGCAAGGTTTGGGTCACAAACCCAAGCCTAAGGTGGCTTACCATAGTGTTCCATTTGATTATGGAACACAAACTAGGTCTAGGAAGACTAAGGTCAATAGGGAAGTCATCCCTAGAGTTGACCAAGGGTTGTGTCTAGTGGCTAAGGTTTCTAGGAAACCTAGGGTGGCCACTAAGAAGGTTGCAAGGGGAGTTACCCCTAGAGTCAACCTAGGTAAGACCCAAATGACCAAGGCTAATAAGCCTAGGAGGGTCATTAGGAAGGTATCTAGGGAGGTTATCCCTAAGGAATACCTAATTAACCCTAGGAGCTCAAATCGGTTTTGGGTAACATGTGCATGAAACTAACACAAAATGTGAGCGAAAACTACTCCTAAAACCCTATATGTTTTGCTCACATCACTTCCCCCAGACTTAAATATTTGCTTGTCCTCAAGCAAACCTCAGTGCCATAAAATTTTAAAAAAAATATTGTTCCATAATGAGCATGCTAACTAAATTTATCAAGTGGTATTTGCAATCAAAGCAAAATAGATATGTTCTAAAAATTCACTAAGTTAGCTCCTCGTGCTCGTGCTAGGCGAATCATTCTTAGGGGATGCCCGTTCCATGGTGAGTTAAGTCGTCACCCCATAGTTTTCCTAAGGTTTCCAGTTCTTAGGTACTTACCTGCCCAAAGCGAGGGTCGTTCCCTAGATCTAGCATAAAGTCTTAAAGGCGTGCTCGGTATTGAGAGAAATTGGGAGGTGTTTCCCCAGTAACCCAACTCGGTCTCAAAGGGGCACCTAGCCATTTCCACCCACGACAACTGTTTTTTATTCCTCATAATATTTTTTTTTTAGCTCACAAGGATTTTAATTTTTCTAAATGGGCTTACACAATCCAAGCATCTCTAGTAACTAAAATGTTAAACCTAAAGTCACCTACGGATTCCAAAGTACTAGACTATTGAAGTGAATCATAACTAGGTATGTACTAGATTCTCCCTATCAGACTGTTCGATATGTGTAAGTGCAAAAATAAAGCTAACCAGTGCAGGTCTAGAACATTCAATAGAGCAAATAGAATAAAATATCACAAGATAAATAGAGTTAAGCTACCTATGGAAACAACTCATGCAAGCAATTTTCAAAAATACTACTGAGGTAGCTTTTCAGACACCAAAAATTAAGTACTGAAAGGAACTAAACAACTCATGCATGCATGAACAATTGAATGAAAATACCAGAAAAGAAACTACTGCTAGGAAACAAAACAAAATAGATTTTGGGGTCCCCCCCAAACTTAAACAAAAATATACCTCCAATATGGTGGATGAGATGGAAAGTCTGGGAGCCTGTGCATCTCTGGATCCTGGGAGAACCTGCTGCTGAGCCGCTGATGCCACATATACATGTGGTCAATCTGAGAGCTGGTGGATGCAGCGGTTGCTCGGTGCTTCTCCTCCCTAGCCCACTATGCCTGCTGGGCATGCATATGTTGTCGCATCTCCCTGCGGTAAGCTGCCTCATCCTGGCGACGAACAGCCTCCTCCTGGAAGTATATGCGGGCCTCATCGTAGAACTCCTCTGCCTGCTAGAAATGCTTCCGAAATCCCTGGAACTCCGCCTACTGGTAGGCGCTCTACTCCTTCCATCGCTGCCTCTGCGTCTGCTGCTCAGTGTATATGTCATCGAGGCACGATTGGAACTCTAAGAAATCATAGGCAGAAGTACCTGCATCCTGCTCAAAAGTAGAAAAAGAAAATGGTGCAGGTGTAGGCTTTTCATGTGGACTAGGGGGCACAACACGACTGTGTGAAATCACACGGCTTGATCGTGTACGCCTCTGAAAGTCAGGGCATGACCGTGTGAAAACACACGGCTTGACTGTGTGCAATTCTGGGAGTCAGGGCACGACCATGTGAAAACACACGGCTTGGCCGTGCGCCCTTTGTTTCTTTTCTTATGGTGCACAATGGTCTGATTTCTCTCACTCACTTCACCGCATAAACTTAAAATGACTTTTGTTTTTACCTAGCAAGTTCTTTCCTTACCTACAAATGCTAAATACCATAAATCAAAGTTCAAATTAACTAAATGCATGCAATACAATCAAAGGGAAATCTAAAGACTAAACTTGGGTTGCCTCCCAAGAAGCGCTTTGTTTAAGGTCTTTTAACTCGACCTTATTCCTATGTTTCATTTGAGGCATTTGAATCTTGCTCGTGGGGGAACAAGATAGTTGCTCACTTTGTACCTCTTGTCTGGTGGTCCTCCATCGCTATATCCCTTAAATCTTGCTCGTGGAGAGGCCAGATATTTTCTCACCTTTCGTTTCTTGCCTTTTGGTCCTCCATTACTATATCTTTTAAATCTTCCTCGTGGAGGGGCAAGATATTTGGGCGCTGCTTTCCTTGACTCGAGGTTTAACATGCTTAGTCTCAACAAATCATCAATAGTTTGATCATTATATTCTAAATGTTGTAAATAATTTAACTCACCACAAATATTCTCACCAAAAGATTTATTAGCAGATTCTATCATGTCGAATGAAATTTTATCATTACAAATCACTAGGTGGGCTTTGTTATTGGTAACTAAAGTTTTGGTGAGGGTTAAGGCAAGCTCTTCTAGACCCTTGAGGTTAGGAGGTGTTTTGATTGAAGCAATGCACTCCTCTATTAAAGTATCAATTATATAATCCTCAAGTTCTCCTTCTAGTGGTGATTGAATGGATTGTCCTTCTCTACTTCCAATGTCATCTACGTCCTCCTCATCCATTCGCTCAAAGTGAGTCCCTGTCATATTAGGTTTAATCTAGTCATCAAAACCACCTTCTAGTCGTTTGGTTTCCATCCTAGCTAGATCTCGTTCCATCATCTCTGAAAATTGTTGGTTGTGCTCTTTGCATTCCCTAGTAAATTTATCTAGCAGGGCTTCTAAGTGGGGGCTTGGTTCTGGATAAAATATGCATGGTGACTCATAGTTCTCGTTCTCATTTTGGAAATGATATTGGGTCTCTATCTGCGAATGCTGCCATCGGAATTCATCGTTTGCCGCTTATTCTGTTCGAATGAAATCTTCCATCATCTACTCAAGTCGGGATTTAGGCAGACAATATTTAGGGTTTAAGTACCCAGGGTCATAACTATATGAATAGAAATCATCTTGTGGCCATTGGTTGTAATTGTAGGTGACATCTTCTTGTTCAAATTGCGAAGGTTCGAATATATCTGGACAATCATTAATGGTATGCCAAGTTTCACCACAATGTTCACAATAAATATTACCAAAATTTATAGCATTCAATTGATCATAATTATGAGTAAAAGCATGCATCGTTATACACAGGAAATTATAGATAAGGAAAGAGCAACTGAATAAACAAAACTGAACTAAAATAAAATGAAATGAAATGAAATAAAACAAAACAAGAAAAGTAAATCTATCCTAGGTCCGATCCAATTTACCACCGTTCGATTTGATATCGAATCGATAGTCCCAGACAATGGCGCCGAAAACTTGATGCGCACGGACGTGTCCTCAAATCGCGCGACGGATACCGTCGTGTACTCAAAGTGTGCGCTCGCACTCAATGCCCGCAAGTGCACGGATGTCATCAAGTAATAAAGATTATCGATCCCACAGGGATTGAGATTCGAGTACCAATACACTAAGTGGTTGCGATTGTTTGGACATGATCTCTAAGAGAGAGTCGGTTGGTGAGGACTATCGGTAGACACTACTCTGTGCGGTGTCACACGGAGGAGGAAAAGAGGGTGGTCGGGGTCTTAAAAGGCGATCCTAAGACTTCGGTTTCACTTGTGTACTACAGAACAATGTTGTCAATTGACATCGTCTAAACATCTACTTACGGTTTTGGGGAAGGGACTGTAGGGTCGATCGGTGGCCGGCTAGAGGGGGTGAATAGCCCTCAAACGTCGTACGATGGAATTCATTCATTCTTGCATGCTTGTCTACAATTGTCGTTAATATATGCAGTGGAATAACAATAGAAATAACAACAATAAACAATCACACACAAGACACGATAATATACGTGGTTTAGAACCGAATGGTTCCTACTTCACGGGCGAGCTCACCGAGCTCTAGTTATGCGCACGACACTAACTAACACTCCTTCTTGACAACACGTCGGAGGTGGAGAAACCACTCACAAGCAATTACACTAAGTAATATGAAATACAAGCAATACAAAGACAAATAAGAAATACACGTAAAGAACACTTTACAACGCTTGCTTTGAACTCTTTGCTTGTTGCTTGCTTTAGATGGCTCTTGAAGGTCTGGAATACAACAGAAATTCCCCTCCAATAGTTTCACAAAAGTCTTGGCGAAATCCCCCATCTTGAGCTCCATTTATAACCTGCATCAAGCTGATTTCGTGCGCATCAGTCGACTGATCGTGACCATCAATCGACTGGTCCTATAGCTATTGTCTCACAACGGCCAGATCCACATTGGTTAAGTTCCAACCGATCACACATCAGTCGACTGATGGTACCCATCAGTTGATTGGTAACCCATCAGTCGAGTGTTGGCGAGCTCGACTAGCTTCTGTGCCCGTGCACAGTGCAATCAGTCGGCTGCTTCCCTTAAGCAGTCGACTAATGTCGACTTGATCCAGCCAAACACCAGTCGAACACTGGTCGAACCCATACAACCTAGAGTAGTCGACTAGTACCTATGCCAGTCGACTGATGTCGGGTAAAACCTCAAACATCAAGCTGTTTGAGCATCCGACACTCAGTCTTAGCCACTTGGCCAAGTCCGCCTCATCCCTTATGGAGTTCCCCATCGAAGCTCTCTTCCCTCGGCCTACGTCCCTCGGATGTGTCAAGCGCATGGCTTCGCAACACCATCCTTCGCGTCTCATTCTCTCAAAGTATGCTTCCCTTTGGGCTCACTCCATTCGCTCCCCGTCTGGCAGTCTCTCAGATGCACCAAGCGCACGGCTTCGCAATGCCATCCTTCATCGACTCAAGGCCCCCGAGCCTAGTGAACTTACCAAGTCCTCAAGACTTCCCACATGCACCAAGCGCACGACTTCGCAATGCATTTCTCACCAAGCACCAAGCGCACGGCTTCGCAATGCTTTGAACTTTTCCACACTAAGCTCCATGCTTAGATTTTCCATGCCAACTCCATGTTGGAATTTCCTATGACAATCCCATGTCATAAGTTTTGTCTATCATCAAAATACTACTTGAGTCAAACTCGAGTCAACCTGGGCCGATTGCACCAACAATCTCCCCCTTTTTGATGATTGACAAAACTACCATCTCAAGTCTACCAATTCTCCCATATTGGCAATTCTCATATCCCAATGAGAATTACAACGAACCCTAATTGATAACTTGGTAACTTCTCCTCCTTTTCAACATTACATCAAAAAGGTCCTCCCCAAGGGTATGAATGTCTCATATTCCAATGAGATCTTACAATCTCTCCCTTGGAGGAACACATGCCTACAATCTTTCTAGTGAACCCATATCACTTAAGAGAGGCAACCCAATTTTCCTCCCATGAGGAAATACACATTCATCTTCCCATGATGGATACCTCCTCCTAGAGGCTTGCTCCCCCTTGATCATTGCACCAACAATGTCCTTGGAGAGTCCCTAAGCCAATAGGAACATTAACCAAATCAAAATTAAGGCAAAGTTCAACAATGAACTCTCATCCACCTTAAAATTGATACTCTCCCTAAACACTTTTTCTAATCTATGTCCAATGGATTTCCACCCTTTCTAATGCTCTCCCAAGCATGTCCTAGGGTTAGGAGTAGTTAGGGGACCAAAACATAGCTGAACATGGGCCTAACCCCCAAGGTTTACCCAAAATCAATCGCTACGACTCAGTCTCATACTACCAATCGATCGACGTCATCATCGATCTAGTATCGATTCCAGTAATGATAATCTGATTTATTTGCTAAATTTTAGAAATGAATTTCTGAAATTCGTAAGTAAATATACATATGTTGAAAAATCTTGAAATTTGGTATGTATATTACTTATCACAATTATTATGGGTGAAAAATATTGAAAAATTATTTTACCCACAAAATAGTGAGATTGATACAAAGTCCAAAAGTTTAGAAAAGCTTCAATAAAGAGCCCTCTTTGTATCATCCCATTCAATGGTGATAGCTATCAAAAGATAGGCTTCACCAAGGTTTTTCAAAATGTTTTTAAAACCTTTGATTCTTTTTTCCTAAACATCTCACTTGTATCTAGATGTGTAAAACACATACAAGGCAATTAATCTAGTGAGATGTGGGTTTTTGTTCTTTAATAGTCCCATGCATATTTCTAGACAATATTATTTGATTCCCATCAAATCATGTCATAGTCCTTAATTTCATTTTATTTTATGCATGATATGATTATGGCATATATATGATATAACTAAACATGTGCCAAAATCATGATGTCATGGCATGTGAATGAAATTTTTAGCATACATGACATATAAAAATAAGTCTAAACATGATCATGACATTTTTATAAATAAAAATGAAAATGATGTCATGACATGGCAAGGCAAATATATCATGGCAAGTAAGATATGCTAAGGTATAGAATACCTAAGTGTTGAATCCAAATTGCCATTTCTAGGGTTTCATTCTATTTTGCCTTAATACCATTATCTCCCAAATGTGTTATAAACCCAAAATGGCACACTCATACCTCTAAGACCTATTTGTGCCAATTTAATTATTTTTCAACTTCTCAAAGCATATTGGCACATCCTAATATGTCAGCTCACCATGGCTAGGTTAACTACCCATCCATTTAGGGTTGACACACCCTAACCCATCTAGCGTGAATCGATCACGCTCCTAGGAACCCAATACCTATTGGAGCTCCTTGGGTTAACAAGGTATTCCCTAGGGATAACTTCCCTAGATACCTTCCTAATGACCCTTTTAGGCTTTGAAGCCTTAGTCAAATGGGTCTTTCCTAGGTCAACTCTAGAGGTAACTCCCCTTTTGACCTTCTTAGTGGCTTTCTTGGTTTTACTTAAGTCCTTAGCCACTAAGCAAACACCATGGCTAGTCTTAGGGATAACTTCCCTATTAGCTTTGGTTTTCCTAGACTTAGATGTTGTTCCATAATCAAATGGAACATTATGATAAGTCCTCTTGGGCTTAGGTTTGTGACCTGAACCTTCCTTGCCCTTAGACCATTTTTGAACCCTAGGTCTTGACTTTTGGGTATTTGACCCTTGAATTGAACTTTCTATAATTCTAAGGGTTTTCTCCATTCTCTCAAGTCTTGACCTCAAGACTTGGTTTTCTAATTCTAATTTTTCCAATTTTGATTGTTCATTAGGTTTTTGGGAAGACCTCTTCTTCTTAGGCATGTGCCTAGACTTTTTGGGATTAATACCCAAATTTTCTTCTATTCTCCTAATTGACTCCCTAAGCAAGATTGGTCTAGTGTTATTGGTCCTAGGTTTGTCCTTAGATAAACTAACATGCTTGGCACCTAAACAATAAACCCTATTATTTCTACTAGCATGTTTTTCATTAATAATTGCAAGAGAACTAAAATAGTTTTTAGCATGCTTTTTAACTTTAGGAATTGAATGTGCATAATTTAAATATACCTTAGGGTTAGCTTGGGAAGATCCCCCTTCATGAGATACACCTTCTTGCCCTTTCTTCCTCCCCCTAGGACATTGGCTTCGGTAGTGTCCCTTTTGATTGCATTTAAAGCACACAATGTGCTCTTTGCTTCTAGTTGTGGGAACTCCGGCATCCTTTGACTTTAGGTTGACTTTTGGTACCGGTGTCTTCTTCTTAGCTAATTTTGGGCATTTACTCTTGTAATGCCCTTTCTCCCTACACTCAAAGCATATTATGTGATCTTTATTAAAATCATTATGCTTGAGTTACCTAGGGAAGTGGAGGACTCTTGGTCACTTCTTCCGGAGGTAGATGCCTCATTTTAATCTTGCTCCGGAGTGGAAACCCTTTCCTCCCCCTCAATGCTAGAGGTGGAGGTCTCCACCAAATCATCAACGTCTTCAAATGTGGCGAGTGCTTCTTCCTCGGCATTCTCCTCTACTTGTGTCGGTTGGGAATTTTCTTAGAATTTCATTGCCTTATTCCATAGCTCCCTTGCATCCCTATAGTCACCCAATCTAGACCAAATAGTGTTAGGGATCAAATCACTAAGTAATTTGATTACCTTGAGATTTCTCTTGAAGTCCTTGATTTGGTCTTGGGTCTACCTTGACTTCTCAATGGGCTTGTTGTCTTTGTCTCTAGGCATTTCAAAACTATTTTCTATAATAAGCATGAAATCAAAATCGGTTTCGAGATATACCTCCATTTTTCTCCTCCACCATAGAAAATCTCTTTCGAATTTTGGTGGTTGGAGGTTGTAGCCGGCCATCTTGTAGTGCTTGTGTTGGTGGTTAGTCCTCAACAAGCTCCTTGGCTTTGATACCACTTGTAGGGTCGATCGGTGGCCGGCTAGAAGGGGGTGAATAGCCCTCAAATGTCATACAGTGGAATTCGTTCATTCTTGCGTGCTTGTCTACAATTGTCATTAATATATGCAGCGAAATAACAATAGAAATAACAACAATAAACAATCACACACAAGACACAGCAATATATGTGGTTCGAAACCGAATGGTTCCTACTCCACAGGCGAGCTCATCGAGCTCTAGTTATGCGCACGACACTAACTAACACTCCTTCTCGACAACACGTCGGAGGTGGAGAAACCTCTCACAAGCAATTACACTAAGTAATATGAAATACAAGCAATACAAAGACAAATAAGAAATACACGTAAAGAACACTTTACAACGCTTGCTTTGAACCCTTTGCTTGTTGCTTGCTTTAGATGGCTCTTGAAGGTCTATAATACAGCAGCAATTCCCCTCCAATAGCTTCACAAAAGTCTTGGCGAAATCTCCCATCTTGAGCTCCATTTATAACCTGCATCAAGCTGATTTCGTGCGCATCAGTCGACTGATCGTGACCATCAATCGACTGGTCCTATAGTCGTTGTCTCATAACGGCTAGATCCACGTCGGTTAAGTTCCAACGGATCACACATCAGTCGACTGATGGTACCCATCAGTCGAATGGTAACCCATTAATCGAGTGCTGGCGAGCTCAACTAGCTTATGTGCCCATGCACAGTGCGATCAGTCAACTGCTTCCCTTAAGCAGTCGACTGATGTTGACTTGATCCAGCCAAACACCAGTTGAATATTGGTCAAACCCATACGACCTAGAGCAGTCGACTGGCACCTATGTCAGTCGATTGATGTCGGGTAAAACCTCAAACATCAAGTTGTTTGAGCATCCGACACTCCGTCTTAGCCACTTGGCCAAGTCCACCTCATCCCTTATGGAGTTCTCCACCGAAGCTCTCTTCCCTCGGCCTACGTCCCTCGGATGCATCAAGCGCACAGCTTCACAACGCCATCCTTTGCGTCTCATGCCCTCAAAGTATACTTCCCTTCGGGCTCACTCCATTCGCTCCTCGGTCGGCGGTCCCTCGGATGCATCAAGTGCATGGCTTCGCAATGCCATCCTTCACCGACTCAAGGACCCTGAGCCTAGTGAACTTACTAAGTCCTCAAGACTTCCACATGCACCAAGTGCACGGCTTCGCAATGCATTTCTCACCAAGCACCAAGCGCACGGCTTCGCAACGCTTTGGACTTTTCCACATCAAGCTCCATGCTTGGATTTTCCATGCCAACTCCATGTTGGACTTTCCTATGACAATCCCATGTCATAAGTTTTGTCTATCATCAAAATACTTCTCGAGTCAAACTCGAGTCAACCTGGGTCGATTGCACCAACAGGGACATTATACACTCTCCTGCAGAGCCGCCGCATTCACCGGGAGCTATCCTCGCCCAAAAGGATGGGATAGAGGGTACGAGGATGCCAAATCAATCCTTGCGATGGATCGTTTCCGATTCCACCGCTCCCTTCTCCCCGCAGTTATGGGAGGTCAGGTTTACCCCTAGGTTTCTTGATCAAACCTCGTAAATCTAGATTGCGAGGGTTGTCACCACCTCGTATCGCCTAAGCACAGCGGAAAGAAAGGCAAATACATGTAGGTATAATAAAGAGCAACTACCAATTATCAAATTAAACTTATGGCCAGAATTTAATATGAACCAACATTGTCTATGTACACAAGCTACTCCCTAATCCTAGAATCGAAAGTTCTACTCCATAAATACGAAGGAAGAATCACAAAACATGTTTAAGTTCGAATACAATAGAGATAAAGCGTAGAAATAAAGATATACAATGCTTCGTGATCTTCTCTCCGGCGTTGTATTACAAGTTGTGGACCTCCGACGGTGTTCCTCCTCCCTGTTGTGAGTTACCGAAGCTTTTTAGGGCTTCGGCGTGCAGTCCTAGCCGTCGTGCCCCCCCCCCATGGTTTGGGCGGAGCCATCCTTATATAGACATCGCCTCGGACCGCTGCAAAATCCGGAAAAAGCCCTAGTCGCGCCTCACTAGTTCCTTTCTAACTAGTCTATTTAAATTTTTCAGGTTGACATGTGCGAGCCTCCTATGCCACAACCAGGATTCATCTGTTCTAGACATGAGACACTTGGCAGATACATTAGTAGAATTATCAAAATACACATGATATATATTTTCCTTTCTATCTCCTACTAACACGGTAACATTCGAAATATTGTGTTTAACTGGACATTGAGTTGAATATAATTCAAATCTGTATCCAGCATCACACAGCTGACTTACACTTAACAGATTGAAGGACATGTTCTTAACAAGTAGTACATTTCTAATCTTAAGGTGTTCTGAGATGAAAATGTCCCCTACTTCTATAACCTTTAACCTTCCACTATTACCAAATAAAATAGTACCTCTGCTCTTATTCCGCAAGGAAGAAAATAATGATAGTTCCCCGGTCAAGTGTTTAGAGCATCTACTATCTACAAACAAGGTTGATGGACACTCCCCCTTGACTGATGCCTGCTAGACATGAAAGATAAAGGATTTTGGAACCTAAATATTGGGTCCATTAGATTCCAAAACATATTTTCTAGGAATCCAAGCCTTAGTTGTCTTAGTCTTCCTACCAGCATTTCTAAAAAATAATGAAATAAAGCTAAATTCTTGCTCTTTAAGTCTATAACCTATCCCAACTTTGTTATAAACAGCTCGTTGTGATTCTAATATCATGTTCAAGGTCTAAGAGCTAGAATTAAATTTCTCAAGTGTGTGTTAGTAATATATGAGAGGTGTCCTAAGACAATCGCCTTATGGTTGTATCATTTATTTGACAAATGAAGATTCACTATTTGAGTATACATATTTTCATGTATTTGATTGGATCTTAAACTCATTTACTAAATGTCCGCAATACGATTCACAGTATGCGAGAATCTGTGAATGGATCACAACTAGTGAGTATCTATACATATGTAATTGTGATGTATTGGAATTATCCCTAGTCGATGAATTGATGGATTTGGACACCATCAATTCTGTCAAGACTAGCACGACGTATACTCCTTAGTGTATCCAAGCAGCTGATTCTCACTGGCTGAAGACATTGTGATGTCCGGAGTTAATCATGGATGCTAGTTATGGTAACTAGTTCATTGGAGTGAGCAGCTGTAAGACTTCATATGGTTCTCTATATATATGGATATGTCAATGAAGTTTTTACTACAACTTAAGTGCAATGTTCCTTTGACTTGTGGTATTCAAGTCATCTTGGTCATGAAGACTTATACTTTGACATCTTAAGCAAGCATCTCTGAGGAGATGTGGATCCAGGATGATTGGGTATGAGTAGAAGTGACCGAAAGTGTTTAAATAACCTATAAAGAATTCACCACTCCTTGCGAGGAGATGTATATCCATGGCCTCTTGTCGGATTGTTAATAAAGTCTTTGGCTAAAGCATTACATGTTTAGAGTAAGGTACTCTTGGATACATGTGCAGTAACTAGAATCCGTAGGACGAGGAAATGATACTTGGGCTAGGTATAACGTAATCGACCTAGTGGGGACTGACACTATAGACCATGTCTTGAACCAAGTGGGTATAAGATGCGTGAAGGGAACGGGGCACGATTCAATGTAGCTATTGAAGGATTTCAGAAATAGTTCTGGATCAACCGTTGATTTTTCGATTAATTGGGGATCATGATGTACTACTAGGTGCCACTCATGATCGTTCTATAATTAATGGTTAATTATAGATGGCTAACATAAACCGAGAACCTATTTGGTCACAAACACAACGAGCGTAATCCGAAGGATTTAAAACGAGCTTGAGAATGAGATTCTTAGATCGAGTGAAACTAGGTTTGGTTGGACCAAACAAGGAGCGAGCATGAAATTGTTTCAGTCGCAATGGAAGCATGGATGGGCTGAGTCTTATGAAGACATGATGGATGAACCAAATTGGTTTGGTTCTAATCCAATGGTGGAGAATAAACCAAAGGGGTTTGGTTTGTTTTAAACGAATGAACCAAAGTTGGTTCGGTTCATTTTAACTTAAAAATGGACCAACTCGGTTTGATTTATTTTAACTTAAGTTATTGGAGTGGGTTAACGGGTTTTGGTTATGAACCAATAACCCTAAGGAGAAGTTTTCTTAATGGTTAAGAAACACGCGCTCTATAAAAACGCGGTTGGAGTTTTGCCCTAAGTTTATTTTGGGAAATACTCTTCCTCTCCTCTCCCTCTCCTCTCCCTCTCTTCTCCTTGCCACCGCCCAAGGTCTCCATGCCGCCACCTCTTGCAGCTGACACCGGCCACCTGCTGTTGTCGGCGACCCTCTAGTGACATCCCTTGGCTCCGGTGACCAAGGTGCAGCCGGCCTTCCTCCTTTGGGCCGGCGCAAATCCTCCACCAAGCTGTTTAATTTTTTTGGACAGCTTGTTTCCTTTCGTATTGGAGCATCATTTGGATGATATTTGGAGCTCCGACAGTGGCTACCTTGCCAAGGATTCAATCTCTAATAATCTTCATAGGTGGAGGACCAAGGATTCGTCAATCGGTTGATGAATACCTCTTCGGATAAGCGAGTTTTGGGGACTCATTTTCGAATCCGAATTTTGATTTGGATTGTGATCTTCTCTTAATCACATCATCTTCGACACGAGGCTAGTGACTCCTACAAAGACGAGGCTTGTAGCTTGGTGAAGCTATCCCGATGGTACTCGGCTTGGATACGGATAGAGGCAATTCTAGCGAGAGTTGCTCCGGTTGATATCATTCCCGTTGAATGTGATACGTCAGGTATAACTAGCGTAATTTCCTTTTTTGCAAAATTTGAAATTGCGATTATGTCTACACATGTTGTACTATGCATGCGTGTGATGTGTGTATTGTAATGAATTATATTTATTGTTTTTAATTCTTCCGCTGTGCACATGTTTACGAAATATGTTCGAACACACACTCGCCGCGGTGTCGGAAACCCAACAGTGGTATCAGAGCCCAGGTTGTGTTTCGACATAATCGTAAAATTGTTTTGCGATAGTTATAATTGTATTTATGAAAATTTTCTACTTTTGGAAAGTTTAGAAGTATTTATGGAAATTTTCTAATTTTGGAAAGTTTAGAAGTATTTATAGAAATCTTCTACTTTTGGAAAGTTTAGAAGTATCTATGGAAATTAACACTTTCCATAAATAAAATATATGATTAGATTTGGAAATTTGTTTCCTAATTTAATCATGATTTGATTTGGGGAATCAAATCTAAAATATATTTTATTTCCATAAATATTTTTGACAATTTAGGAAATTTGTTTCCTAAATTAAAATTGACTTTCCTTAATTAACACTTTCCATAAATAAAATATGTAATTAGATTTAGAAATTTGTTTCCTAATTTAATCATGATTTGATTTGGGGAATCAAATCTCAAACATATTTTATTTCCATAAATAGTTATGATATATAAGGAAATTTTGTACATGTCATAATTGTGTCATGTAATTGCATTAGATGCATATCATTATGTCATGCGTGTCGTGACATGTAGATGTATGTCATGTATGTCATGCCATATAGATAATAGTTATTTGCATGCAAAGAAGATGAGACATAAAAAACCCTTACACAATATTAAAATCTACACCTTCCATTAATATGGTTAGAACTAGAGTTCTGTTTCTTGTTTGGGTTGTTGGACTCTCTCCAAGCCCGGCTCGAACCCAAGCATGTTCAAACCATGGGATAGTTTAATATTAATATGGTAAGAGTCAGAGGTTAATCGTTAGCTTTGGTTGTTGGACTCTCTCCAAGGCGAGCTGATTGGTTGAATGCACTCTAACCATATTAAAACTATGTCTTGATTAATGGGTTGGCTTTAACCTGGACATCGGCTTGTTGGACTCTCTCTAAGGTCGATGTGAAGGGAGGTGAAGTTGGGTGCTATGCATATGATGCATACTTATTAATGAGTTAACAACCCGATGTATGTGTGAACATTCAATTAGTTGATAGCACATTGTGATAGTTGCATATATGTGATATGCAATCAATATACATGATACCTACTATTGTAGCTATGAATGGATTATTGGACTCTCTCCAAGGTTGTTCATATCTATGTTGGATATCAGCCCATTCGGAGATGAACCTACGATCTTCCGAAGTGATTTTGGGGTTTTTAAAATTCAAAAAATGAATGGGATTTTGTAATTGTATGTGGATGCATTTTAAATCATCTTTCTCATATATGCTCAATTTGCATTTATAGGTTAATCGATTGATCATGACGTCTTTGAATTTGTGCACTATTTTGGATTCGAATAAATTGACTGGGCCTAACTTTTTGGACTGGCTTAGAAACTTGAGAATTATTTTCAAGGCAGAAAAGCTCGCATATGTCCTCGAAGAGCCTCTTCCCAACCATCCTAGGGACGATGCAACTCCAGACTAATTGTTGGCCTATCAAAAACATGTGGCTGATTCTGAACTGGCGAGTTGCATCATACTAGCCGTGATGGTACCTGAGCTACGGAAGCAGCATGAGTGTAGGATCGAGTGAACCGAGAGAGGGGGTGAATCTCGGTATTTTATAATTTTAAACTAATAAATGTTTGCAGCAGAATATAAAAACAATTAACAACACAAGCAATTTTACTTGGTTCACAACCCCGACTGGGTTGCTACTCCAAGGCCCGTAGCTCTACCACGAGCTACCTCGATGCTAAATACCCTCCGACTCGAGTGCTCTCGAATTCGGAGGGTTTCGCTTTTACAAATTATAGAGTTAGGTGACAAACCACCCACTCGGAGAATTAAGTATACAAGCGAAATAATAAAGTAAAGAGATTACAAGACTTTATATTGACACTTAATAATCGTAGAGGTAGTCACAGAGTGTCAGAGGAACGTCTTGTCGTGGAGTCAAAGTGTAGTGGGCGAGCAAGTATTTTGGCAGCACTTCGACGTTGATTGAATTTCGATAAATGGATCTGATCGAGCACTACTTTTATAAACTCTTTCCAATCAACTCCACATCAGCCCTTCGATATGGAAGTCATGGTCTTCCAGTCGACTGAATCCCCTTCAGTCGACTCCGCATCACTCGGCTCTGCATCGGAAAATTCCTCTTATCAGTCGACTTAACATCTTCAGTCAACTCAGGATCTTTCCATCTGCATCACATGATCTCCCATCGATCATAAGCTGATCCTGCCAAATAGGTATCCAGTCGACTGATACCTCTTCAATCGACTGGACTTCAGTCGACTTGAATCCATTCAGTCGACTAGTCCCAGCAAAATAGGATTAGCACAAAATAGATAATGTGAATTATGATAGTAGTAGTAATACTGCTCAAACTCGACTACTAAGTCCCATGCGGACTTTTCGTCGGATCGACGCCTAGCTTTGTCCCCCTACCGAGGACTCGGTCTCACCTCTTCACTCGAGGCTTACCTGTCGATTACCTGTCGGACTTACCATTCTTAACATCCGATCTGACCCACCAGGGCTTCCACCAATTGTCCGGTCTGCCTGACTCAGCTGGACTTTTTGTCGATTGTCCGATCTCTTGACCCAACCGGTCTTCATGCCAAATGTCCGATCCACGCGACCCATCTGGACTTCATGCCTAGTGTCTAATCCTCCTGATCTATCAAGATTCATGCCTAGTATCTGGTCAACTCGACCTACTAGGACTTCCTATTAAGCTTGCACACTTAACACTTATATTAGATCACATGTGAGTCCTAACTGTTAACTGTAGTTCATACATCAAAACTAAGGAGTGATGCTTACTGCATCAACAATCTCTCCTTTTTTGATGTATGACAACACATCAGTTAAAGTTAGGAGAATCAAATACCAATCTCCATATTTAACATGTATAAGTAATGAACATACAGTTTTTGTAATGAATATTGATGCATAAATTTAACCATGTATGAAATGCATAGTTCCTTATCAAATTTTTGAATCATCTAAAGTTTATATCTCTTTTTAAGTTTATAATTTATATCACTTCTCTCTCCCTTTGGCATACATCAAAATAAGAGTTAATTCAATGATATTGGAGAGTTATTATTATACTTTATCAAGAATTATTTGAAAAAATAAAATTTTCAAGATTTTCAAAACTCCCCCTGACTAACTCAATATATTCAGGAATATTTAACAATTTGCAAGAATCTTCAGAAACTCCCCTTGAATAATTCAGAAATTTTCAAAAGATTTTAAAACATTTTCAAAACTCCCCCTGACTAACTTAATATATTCTGGAATATTTAAATGTTTACAAAAGTTTTCAGAAAGTCCCCTTGAATAATTAAAAAAAATTAAAACATTTTCAAAACTCCCCCTTACTAACTTAATATTTTTGAGAATATTTAAATGTTTAAATATTTGCAAAAGTTTTCAGAAACTTTAAATGTTTCACATATCTCCACAATGGCATGATATTGTCCACTTTGGGCCTAAGCCCTCATGGTTTTGTTTTTGGGCTCTACCCAAAAGGCTTTATTCCAATGAAGATATCTTTTCATCTTATAAGCATATGATCTTTTTCATGTCTTACCAATGTGGGACTTTGATTGTATTCCCAATACTCCAACAATCCCCCCCCCTCAAACGAAGGACCACATTGACCCCCCCCCCCCTCAAGCCTATCTGTCCTCGAAGGACATCCTCTGCTTGATGTCCAATCTTCAACCCACCAGGACTTCCTGTCAACTGTCTGGTTCTCCTAAACCAACTGGACTTCTTGCCAGTTGTTCGATCCTCCCAACCCAACTGGACTTCCTGCCTGGTGTCTGGTTCTCTTGATCTGGATATGGGAGTTCAACTTCCTTCGTTCGAGGTTCATGGCTTGACATGGACCATGGCTCTGATACCAATTTCTAGTGCTTATAAGATTCACATATCTCCACAATGGCATGATATTGTTCACTTTGGGCCTAAGCCCCATGGTTTTATTTTTGAGCTCTACCCAAAAGGCCTCATTCCAATAAAGATATCTTTTCATCTTATAAGCACATGATCTTTTCCATGTCTTACCAATGTGGGACTTTTAATGTATTCCCAATACTCCAACAATGAGCATATGGATGCTCATACCATAGTCTTTCATCTTTATGAGTTGTTTGATGAGAAAATGAGATCCAAAAGATTCGAAGTCTCCAAGCTCCTCTTCACCTCTGAGATGCAAGAAGGTTCATCTGTGGTACTGCTCAATATGCTGAAGACTATGAAGCCTTCTGTGAAGCATGAGCAGGGGATGGTGTTGTTAGTTGATTCCTCGAAGAAAGGTTCTAAGAGGAAGTCAAAGGAACAACAGGAGCGGAAGAAGAAAAAGGCTAAAAAGGCAGAACCAGCTCAAAAGGGCACTTGCCATCATTGTGGCAAGGAGGGTCATTGGCGAAGAAACTGCAAGATTTATCTTGAGTCCGTGAGGAAGAATAAGCCATCAGATGTACCATCTTCTTCAGATATCTTCATTATTGATTGTCATTCTATTTTCTCAAACACTTGGGTATTGGATACTGAGTGTGGCTCATATATATGTAATGACATACATGGGCTAAGGAATAAAAGAAGACTCGTTAAAGGAGAGTCAAATTTATGGGTTAGGAATGGAGCAAAGGTTGCTGCACTCGCCATCGGAATGTATTTGTTGAAACTCCCTACAGGACTTGTCTTAGAACTGGACAATTGCTTTTATGTTCCTTCGTTGATAAAGAACATCATTTCTATTTCTTGTTTAAATAGAAATGGGTACCATTTAACTTTTACTAACAATTGTTGTTACATAACTTTGAATGGCATACTTTATGGGACTGGAACTTTGAGCAATGGTATTTATATGTTGGACGTATCCAGTGACATTTATAATATCAAAGCGAGCAACAAGTGTTCTCGAAAGGATAATCAATTAGACTCCTACATGTGGCATTGTCGTCTTGGCCATGCAAATAAGAAATGCATGTCTGAATTACACCGATGTGGAATTCTAGAATCGTTTGAATTGGATTCATACGATACATGTGAATCATGCTTAAAAGGTAAGATGACTAAGTTACCTTTTACAGGAAAAGGTGAACAGGTGGGAGAGTTGCTAGGTCTAATACATACTGATGTATGTGGACCTATGTCAACTCAAGCTCTCAGAGGCTATAGCTACTTCATTACCTTCACCGATGATCACTCATGGTTTGGGTATGTGTTCTTGATGAAACACAAGTTTGAAGCCTTTTAAAGGTTCAAAGAATTCATAAATGAAGTAGTAAAACAACATGACATGAGTATTAAAATACTTTGATCGGATCGAGATGGTGAATACTTAAGTCAAGAGTTTCTAGATTATCTAAGAGACAATGGTATATTGTCTCAATGGACTCCGCCATATACACCGCAACATAATGGTGTATCTGAGAGGCATAACCGGACCTTGTTGGACATGGTCAGGTTAATGATGAATCATGTGAATCTTCCCAAGTCCTTTTGGGGCTATGCACTTCAGACAGTTGTTTACTTGCTAAACAGAATGTCAACTAAGGTAGTCTCCACTACTCCATATGAGATATGGAATAGTAAGAAATCTCATGTATCTTACTTGAAGATATGGGGTTGTCCTGCTTATGTGAAGCGGATTGTATCAGACAAATTGGATGCTAAGCCTGATAAATGTCTATTTATTGGATACCCTAAGGAAACAAGGGGTTACCAATTCTATCATCCTGTGGAACAAAAGGTGTTTGTTTCAAGCTGGCATGCTATGTTTCTAGAGAAAAAGTTTCTCTTGCAAGAAAACAGTGGGAGTATCGTTGAGCTTAAGGAGGCTTGAGAGACTCAAATAGACATTGATGAGATACCTGGTGAAGCACCACAACCGA
Organism: Wurfbainia villosa; assembly: GCA_025175895.1. Classification (NCBI taxonomy): domain Eukaryota; kingdom Viridiplantae; phylum Streptophyta; class Magnoliopsida; order Zingiberales; family Zingiberaceae; genus Wurfbainia; species Wurfbainia villosa. Next base: position 44,771,467 of record CM046006.1, read on the forward strand.
TAACTCATAGTGATGAGCCATCGCCTGGACCTATTGTGACACCACATCTTCGTAGATCTGGTAGAACACGCAAGATTCCTGAGAGATATGAATTTCTCGTAAGTGAATCGAACAGCATGTTACTTATTGATAATGAGGAGCCTACCAGTTATGAAGAAGTTTTGAAAAGTTCAAAAAGGGATAAGTGGCTTAACGCCATGAAGTCGGAAATGGATTTCATGTATGAAAATCAAGTTTGGAACTTGGTTGACCCACCTGAAGGCATAAAGCCTATAGGGTGCAAGTGGGTTTTCAAGAAGAAAACCGACATGGATGGTAATGTGATTACCTATAAGGCTAGATTGGTGGCGAAAGGATATCGTCAAAAGTAAGGTGTTGATTATGATGAGACCTATTCACCTGTTGCTATGCTTAAATCCATTCGGATGCTCCTGGCCATAGCGGCTCATTATGATTATGAGATATGACAAATGGATGTGAAAACATCTTTTCTTAATGGAAATCTACTCGAGGATGTGTATATGATACAACCTAAGGGGTTCACATCGATTGATAAAACCAAGGTATGCAAACTGCGACGGTCCATATATGGACTGAAGCAAGCATCCAAGTGCTGGAATATCTGTTTTGATGAGACAATCAAAAAGTTTAATTTCTCACAAAATCTGGATGAACCTTGTGTGTACAAGAAGGTTAGTGGGAGTGCAGTCGTGTTCCTAGTATTGTATGTCGATGACATATTACTTATAGAAAATGATGTTTCTGTCTTACAGTCAATTAAAATTTAGTTATCTAAGACATTCTCCATGAAAGACCTGGGAGAAGCAACCTACATCCTCGGGATTAAGATCTATAGGGATAGATCGAATAGGTTGCTTAGTCTTTCGCAGTCTATATATATAGACCGAGTGCTAAAGAGGTTTAGCATATTGGAATCCAAGAAAGGTCTCCTACCCATCATGCATGGGATACACCTTTCGAAGTATATGTGTCCGCGCACAGAAGACGAGAGGATTTGCATAAATAAGATTCCCTATGCATACACAATAGGATCTATCATGTAGCTATGTTATGTACGAGGCCCGACGTATCGTATGCTTTGAGTGTCATGAGAAGATACCAGTCTAATCTAGGAATGGATCATTGGGTGGCTGTTAAGACGATCCTTAAGTACTTGAGAAGAACTAACGATGCGTTCCTAATATATGGAGAAGGGGACATGGTGATACGTGGGTATACGGATGCCAGCTTCCAGACAGACAAGGATGATTCCAAGTCTCAATCTGGGTATGTATTCACTTGGAATGGAGGCACAATAAGTTGGAAAGGTTCCAAGCTTGAAACTATAGCAGATTCTGCCACTAAGACAGAATACATTGCAGCTTCTGAAGCAACAAAGGAAGAGGTTTGGATCAAGAAGTTCATCTCCGAACTTAATGTGGTTTCATCAATTATTCAAACATGTGCTTCGCCGCTATCATCTGATTAGAAAGATCATTAGTAGGAAGGAAATACAAATCGAGTAGATTCCCACTGAAAGGAACTTAGCGGATCCTTTAACTAAGGCATTACCTCAAAGTAAGATTGAGGGTTATGTTAGAGCTTATGGTATTGGATACCATAGCGATTGGCATTAGGCCAAGTGGGAGTTTGTTAGTAATATATGAGAGGTGTCCTAAGGCAATCTCTTTATGGTTGTACCATTTATTTGATAAATGAAGATTCACTATTTGAGTATATATGTTTTCATATATTTGATTGGATCTTAAACTCATTTACTGAATGTTCGTAATACGATCCACAACATAAGAGAATTTGTGATTGAATCACAACTAGTGAGTATCTCTATATGTGTAATTGTGATGTATTGGAATTATCCCTAGTCGATGAATTGATGGATTTGGACACCATCAATTCTGTCGAGACTACCACGAGGTATACTCCTTGGTGTATCCAAGCAGCTGATTCTCACTGGCTGGAGACATTGTGATGTCCGGAGTTAATCATGGATGCTAGTTATGGTAACTAGTTTATTGGAGTGACAAGCTATAAGACTTCATATGGTTCTCTGCATATATGGATATGTCAATGAAGTTCTTACTGCAGTTTAAGTGCGATGTTCCTTTGACTTGTGGTATTCAAGTCATCTTGGTCATGAAGACTTATTCTTTGACATATTAAGCAAGCATCTCTGAGGAGATGTGGACCCAAGATGATTGGGTATAAGGCGAAGTGACCGAAGGTGTTTGAATAGCCTATAAAGAATTCACTACTCCTTGCGAGGAGATGTATACCCATGGCCTCTCGTCGGATTGTTACTAAAGTCTTTGGCCAAAGCATTACATGTTTAGAGTAAGGTACTCTTGGATACATATGAGGTAACTAGAATCTGTAGGACGAGGAAATGATACTTGGGCTAAGTATGACGTAGTCGGCCTAGTGGGGACTGACACTATAGACCATATCCTAAACCAAGTGGATATAAGATGCGTGAAGGGAATAGAGCACGATTCAATGTAGCTTCTGAAGGGTTTCAGAAATCATTCTGGATCAACCGTTGATTTTTCGATTAATTGGGGATCATGATGTACTATTAGGTGCCACTCATGATCGTTCTATAATTAATGGTTAATTATAGACGGCCAACATAAATCGAGAACCTATTTGGTCACATGCACAATGAGCGTAATCCGAACGAATTTAAAATGAGCTTGAGAATGAGATTCTCATATCGAGAGAAACTATGTTTGGTTGGACCAAACAAGGAGCGAGCATGAAATTGTTTCAGTCGCAATGGAAGTATGGATGGGCCGAGTCTTATGAAGACATTATGGATGAACCAAATTTATTTGGTTCTAATCCAATGATGGAGAATAAACCAAAGGGGTTTGGTTTGTTTTAAACAAATGAACCAAAGTTGGTTCGGTTCGTTTTAACTTAAAAATAGACCAACTCGGTTTGATTTATTTTAACTTAAGTTATTAGAGCGGATTAACGGATTTTGGTTATGAACCAATAACCCTAAGGAGAAGTTTTCTTGATGGTTAAGAAACACGCGCTCTATAAAAACGCGGTTGGAGTTTTGGAGAGCCCTAAGTTTATTTTGGGAAATACTCTTCCTCTCCTCTCCCTCTCTTCTCCTTGCCGCCGCCCAAGGTCTCCACGCCGCTGCCTCTTGCGGCTACTGTCATCGATGGCGCCAGCAGCCGCTGGCCACCTGTTGCTGCCGGCGACCCTCCGATGACATCCCTTAGCTCCGGTGACCAAGGTGTAGTCGACCTTCCTCCTTTAGGCCAGCGCAAATCCTCCACCAAGCTGTCCAATTTTTATGGACATCTTGTTACCTTTCGTGTCGGAGCATCGTTTGGACGACGTTTAGAGCTTCGACAGCGGCTACCTTGCCGAGGATTCAATCTCCGATAATCCTCATAGGTGGAGGTGTTGGGCTTTTCCAAGCCGCAAAAACCGCTTTTTGCGTTGCGGAAACCTCGGAATCCCCGACCACGGATCCATGCGAAGATATATTAAAATAAAATATGTATGTTCTTACTAAAAACCCTAGATCTACCTTAGATCTAAGAGATTAGATCATTACCCTCGTAGCGACGCCCTTCGCTTATCCCGCTCATCCAAAAGTTCGCCAGAACTCGAGAGTGTCAAGTGCACACTCCTCTATTGGTATCCACACAAGCAATAGGTGGAGAAAGAGACAAACTTGAGTGTGCTAGCACTCCTAGAAGATCTCGGCAAGATGAGGAAGGAGAGGGAGAGCTTGAGAGGAAGAGCACCAAGGACTAAACATGATCCAACAGATAACCACGCCATAAAATGGTAGTTATTAAACCCAACACGCCTTAGGTGCATGTACATCCCAGCAAATACGTAACTGGAACATGACCCTTGGTCTCCTTCATGATGTAGCACCAATTGACCAAGTCAATGATGATGTGGAGCATCATCATTGGCCGGCCATGCCAAGTCATCATCATGACATGGCATTTGGTCAAGTCAAACTTGATCTTTCATCTTCCCTCTCAAGTCAAGTCAAACTTGACCTCTAATCACCCATGGTTAATCAAATCTAACCACTTGACTCAAGTCAATTTAATTTAATGAATCTCTATTCATTAATTTAAATTGATTTGATGAATCAAATCTAAATTAGACTCATTCAACACTTGAATCGACTTGAGTCTAACTCAATTAGTCTAATTTGGATTACTCTTAATCCAATTTGGTTCATCCCATGAACCTAAACCTCATGGTTCATCATATGAACCTAATCTCCATCTAATTGCTCTTATGTGTGTGACCCTATAGGTTCTTGTAACGTTGGCAATGTCCCTAAACGGATTTAGGAACATAAGCAATGAGCGGTATCTAGCAACACATCATTGCTACCCAAGTTACAAGAATGTTGAGCTCCAACATCACCTTTGTGACTACTAATTGTGACTCTCACAATATGTGACAATGTCCCTCTATCCTTGACATCTAGATTGACTAATTGAGGCATAGACCGTGTCATCCTCGGTACAATCTAAATCTTGATCTCCAAGTAGACTCACTCTAATCAAATGAGCTCAATATCTCATATTGACTCATTTGGGCATGGTCATGCACTTCGTGGTCTCACTCTATCAAGAATATCGATGTCACCCCCGTCATATAGGAGGGATAGATCCCATCTACATCACTCACATCCCTCCGCATAATTTGTTACATACCCAGTAATCGCCTTTATAGTCCACCCATTTACGGGTGACGTTTGACGAAGTCAAAGTATGCAACTCCTTATGTAGGGAACCATGGTGACTTCAGGTCTAAGGACTAATAGTCATACTAATAGCCACATGAGAAAGTATATGACACTCATATAACAATCCATGATACTTTCTCATGGCGGGTCATTCAGTATACATTCTCCAATGCATACCCATGTGTCAACTTGATATCTCATATCCATGACTTGTGAGATCAAGTCATCGTGTTGACCTACATGCTAGTCTCTACACATTAACATTGTCCCTGAATGTTAATACTCGACTAGGAATGATTAAGAGTAGTGTTCTCTATATCATTTCATTATCGATTCAACCAATCGATTGATATAGATAAGAACCTACTACTCAAGGACATTATTATATTTAGTTATTTGGCACCAATACAAGTAAATATAATAACCATGCCTTTATAAATAGGAATATGATACAATAAAGTCCATACAACAATCATCACATGATTGGCTCTAGGGCTTTCACTAACAATCTCCCACTAGCACTAGTGCCAATCACCGTAGTATCTAATACCCAATGACCTAGTGTGACCATCATGCTTTTTCTGTGCCAAAGCCTTGGTCAAGGGATCTGCGATGTTAGCCTCTGTGGGTACTCTACAAATCTTCACATCTCCTCTATCGATAATCTCTCGAATGAGATGGAAGCGCCGTAGTATGTGTTTGGTCCGCTGGTGTGAGCGAGGTTCCTTAGCCTGTGCAATCGCTCCATTGTTGTCACAATAGAGCTCTATGGGATCTGCAATGCTAGGAACCACCCCAAGCTCAGTAATGAACTTGCGGATCCAAACTGCCTCCTTTGTTGCCTCAGATGCAGTGATATACTCGACTTCTGTTGTAGAATCAGCAACTGTGTCCTACTTCAAACTCTTCCAGCTCACAGCGCCACCATTCAAGAAAAACACGAACCCTGACTGCGATCTATAATCATCCTGGTCAGTTTGGAAGCTGGCATCGCTGTAACCCCTTACAGCTAGCTCCTCATCGCCTCCAAATATCAAGAAATATTCTTTAGTCCTTCTCAAGTACTTAAGAATATTCTTGACTACTATCCAGTGACGCTCACCTGAATCTGACTGGTATCTACTCGTCATGCTCAAAGCATACGAGACATCAGGACGAGCACATAGCATGGCGTACATGATAGATCCTATAGCAGATGCGTAAGGGATCTTATCCATATGGTCTCTCTCCTCTCTAGATGAGGGACTTTGAGTCTTTGAAAGACTCACACTATGTGACATCGGCAGAAGTCCTTTCTTGGAATTCTGCATGGCAAACCGAAGTAATACCGTATCAATGTATGTACTCTGACTTAGGCCAAGCAATCTCTTAGATCTATCTCTATAGATCTTAATGCCTAGAATACAGGCTTCTTCACCTAAGTCCTTCATTGAGAAGCACGTCCCGAGCCAAGTCTTCACAGACTGTAGCGAAGGGATGTCATTCCCAATGAGCAGTATGTCATCCACATACAATACAAGGAAGACAACTGTGTTCCCATTAACCCTCTTGTAGACACAGGGTTCATCTTCATTCTTGATGAAACCAAACTGTTTGATCGCATCATCGAATCGAAGATTCCAGCTTCGAGAAGCTTGCTTTAGCCCATAAATGGAACTTTGCAGCTTGTATACCTTCCCAGTATGCTATGGATCTACAAAATGCTCAGGTTGTGTCATGTACACATCCTCGAGTAAGTTTCCATTCAGAAACCCAGTTTTGACATCCATCTGCCAGATCTCATAATCGTGGTATGCTGCAATAGCAAGCAAGATCCGAATGGACTTAAACATCGCCACTGGAGAAAAGGTTTCATCATAGTCAATACCATAAATTTGCTTGAAACCATTAGCCACCAATCGACCCTTATAGGTATGCGTAAGTCCATCCATGTCAGTCTTTCTCCTAAAGACCCACTTACACCCAATGGGTTTGACCCCTTCAGGTGGATCAATCAAAGTCCATACTTGGTTAGTGTACATGGATTCCATCTCGGATCTCATGGCCTCTAGCCATTTCTCAGAATCTGGGCTCATCACAGCTTCCTGATAAAAGGTAGGCTCATTCTCAATGAGCATAACGTCATCATGGTCAGACAAGAGAAATGAGTATCTCTCAGGCTGACGACGTACCCTATCAGACCTACGAAGAGGTAGGTCTACCTGAACACGTGGTTGTTCTACAACTCTTTGTGCAACAACCTCATCACTCACAACACTTTGTGGTTCCTGTTCAACCTCCATCAAGGCCTCAGTGCTATGGTCCGTATCTTGAATTTCTTCAACATCGAAGGTACTCCCACTAGTTTTTCTAGAAACCAAATCCCTTTCTAGAAAAACCCCAGTCTTTGCCACAAACACTTTGTGCTGACTGGGAATGTAGAAGTAATATCCCTTTGTATCCTTGGGATATCCAACAAAATAGCACCTATCGGATTTGGGTCCCAGTTTGTCTGAGACTTGACGTCGAACGTAAGCCTCACAACCCCAAATCCTCATGAAAGACATCATGGGATTTCTCCCTTTCCATATCGTATATGGTGTCTTTATCACAGCCTTGGATAGTACACGGTTAAGGGTAAAGGCTGCTATGTCTAGAGCATATCCCCAAAAGGATATAGGAAGATCTGTGTGACTCATCATAGATCGTACCATATCTAATAGGGTACGATTCCTCCTTTCGGATACACCATTCCACTATGGTGTTCCAGGAAGAGTGAGTTGGGATAGAATCTCACACTCAGCTAGATAGTCACGAAACTCATGGCTAAGGTATTCTCCGCCTCGATCTGATCGAAGTATCTTAATACTCTTGTCAAGCTGGTTTTGTACTTCATTCTTGAATTCTTTGAACTTTTCAAAGGATTCTGATTTGTGTGTCATGAGATACACATAACCATATCTACTGAAGTCATCAGTAAATGTAATGAAGTACCTGTAACCACCTCTAGCAGCAACATTGAAAGGACCACATACATCACTATGTATAAGTCCTAACAAATCTGTTGCTCTTTCGCTATGTCCACTAAAGGGAGTCTTGGTCATCTTGCCTAAAAGGCAAGACTCGCATGTCTCATATGATTCAAAATCAAATGAGTCTAGCAGCCCATCCTTATGGAGCTGAGATACGCGACTCTCATTTATGTGACCTAAGCGACAGTGCCAGAGATAGGTTTGGTTCAACTCATTTGTCTTGAACCTCTTGGTACTTATGTTATAGATAGGGCTCTCTAAGTCTAGAAAGTAGAGTCCGTTCATTAGAGGTGCACTACAATAGAACATATCATTTAAATAAACTGAACAACATTTGTTCTTTATTATAAATGAAAATCCTTTCTTGTCCAAACAAGAAACTGAAATGATGTTCTTGGTTAAGGCAGGCACATAACAACATTCATCTAATTCTAATACAAGCCCAGAGGGCAGAGATAGATCATAAGTTCCTACAGCAACAGCAGCAACCCTTGCTCCATTGCCTACTCGTAGGTCCACCTCGCCCTTTGTCAATGCCCTGCTATTTCTCAGTGCCTGCACATTGGTACAAATGTGAGATGCACATCCGGTATCTAATACCCATGATGAAGAAATAGATAGATTGACTTCTATAACATTTATACCTGAAGTAGAAGTCTCACTTCTTTTCTTCTTAAGATCTTCCAGGTAAGCTTTGCAGTTACGCTTCCAGTGTCCAGCTTCCTTGCAGTGGAAGCAAGCCCCTTCCTTGGCTACCCCTCCTTTGGGTTTAAGTTCTTTGCCTTTGCCCTTGGCTTGGGACTTTCCCTTACCTTTAGGCTTGCCCTTGCCTTTCTTCTTCTGCACCATCAAAATGGTGTCAGATTTTCCCTTCTTAAGGTTAAGCTCAGCAGTTCTCAACATGCTGAGCATTTCAGGCAGTGGCTTATCAATTTCATTCATGTTATAATTCATGACAAATTGATTGAAGGCTTGTGGCAAAGATTGCAAGATCAGGTCAGTGGCCAGCTCTTGGCCAAGTGGGAATCCCAGCCTTTGTAGGTTCTCTACGTACCCAATCATCTTGAGTACATATGTACCTACGGGAGTCCCTTCTTGCATTTTGGACCCAAATAATACCTTAGAGACTTCATATCTCTCATGCCTAGCTTGTCCTTGATATAGTTGACGAAGATGTCCAACCATATCATAAGCATTCATGAACTCGTGTTGCTTCTGAAGCTCAGAGTTCATGGTCGCGAGCATAAGACATGACACATCTAATGCATCATCTTGATGCTTCTTGTAAGCATCTTTGTCAGCTCGCGAGGCAGTGGCAGGAGGTGCCTCCGGAATGGGCTCAGGGGTCTGACTTCCTTTCTTGGGTGAGAACAATTCTCAAGTTCCTGTACCAGTCCAGGAAATTTGCTCCATTGAGTTTGTCCTTCTCAAGGACAAAACGCAGAGAGAGAGTGTTCGTGTTTGTCGACATAGTTATCTATAACATACAATGCAGAGAATTAATATCATATTCCTTTTATCATTTAATTAGGCCTTTAATCAAATGATGCTCCCACTAAATTATAGGAATTTTGTAGAATCGAGTTATTGATGTGGTCAAACCACATTACTAGATTCATACAAACTAGCTATAATTCTTGTGGGACAAGATCCACATCATACTGAGCCTTGAGTTAGCTTTGGCTAAATCGCCCAAGACTTAGTACGATCGGTGGGTAACACATTACCGATTACATCTCTATGCAACTCTTGTTTATAGGATCAAGACCAACATTTACAAAAGACCTTGAGTTAGCTTTGGCTAAATCGCCCAAGATTTAGTGTAAATGTGATCTTAACCTATCTTTCCAACAATTGGAATATGCCTATAGTTCTACTCGATCCAGTTGAGTTTAACTAGTTTTGCTCAATCTAATTGAGCTTACTCTAACTCAAGCGTGATAGGCGGGACCAAGATTGTCCCTCCGCACCCTACCAAGATAATATGCGTTGCTCTGCTTTGGCAGATTCAACAACAACAAATGATCGAAAAGTGATGGGTATCAAGGCTCGGTAGGCATTTTCGAGTTGATTCGATTATGATCTAATCTAATTGTAATGTGTATATTATACGCATTTAGGCCTTTATTATCCTATATTAGCATGCATCACATACATACATTCATTATTCTAGCATGCATCATATACATACAAGAAAATTATCCTAGCATGCATCATATACATACGAGCATTATTCTACTAGCATGCATCACATACATACAAGAAAAATCAATTAAATAAATATATATATATATATATATATATATATATATATATATATATATATATATATATATATATCAACATATATATATATATAATTAAATGTGATATAGTCATGGCCCTACTACGATCTTCTCAAGCCAATGAGAAGATCGGACGGTCAACCTAAGGCTAGCGGCTTCTCCAAGCGCTTCCTTTGACCGCCATTCATGTAATCTCATCTTCGAGTGGACTTTCCACTGCTTCATTTTGTACATTACAAATATGAAACTCGAGTTACATTCGAGTCTAAAATTATTTACAACTAGAATATCAAAAGAAGAGGTACGACGCGCAGGTCGCATACACTATACAACACGCACAACCACAAAACGGCACGCAGGCCGTATTATGAATTACAACACACATAATCCAATCAAATTGGGGTCATTGGGCCATGACAATCACAGAATTATATATAATTCTAAATTATGTATTTTTACAGAAATTTCTATAATTTTTCTTAATTTTTTTTCAAATTAATGAGTCACCTCTCCATAACGGTCCCGCTAAGCGGTTTCCGGGCGCGATCGTGGGACAAAGCCCCTTTCGGGGATAGGGGCAGCGCCCATACTCGCAAAATTAACTTTGCGAGTGTCCCTACTGCGATCCTACAGCAACTTAAGTCTCTGTCCCAAAAATCTAAAGCGAGAACTCGCCGTTTCAGAGAGTTTTTCTCGACGGTTGAAGCCTACAAGTGTCCCAACACTCGTTGCTTCGACTCTTTGAGAAAAATACCCAAAAATTCTATAAAATTAGGAAATTTACAGAAACATATAAATCTATAATTTTTATATCTAATACAAAAATTACAAAAACGAAACACATACATGCTTCGCACGTGGCTCTGATACCACTGTTGGGCTTTTCCGAGCCGCAAAAACCGTTTTTTGCGTTGCGGAAACCTCGGAATCTCCGGCCACGGATCCGTGCGAAGATATATTAAAATAAAACATGTATATGCTTACTAAAAACCCTAGATCTACCTTAGATCTAAGAGGTTAGGTCATTACCCTCGTAGTGACGCCCTTCGCTTATCCCGCTCGTCCAAAAGTTCGCCGGAACTCGAGAGTGTCAAGTGCACACTCTTCTATTGGTATCCACACAAGCAATAGGTGGAGAAAGAGACAAACTTGAGTGTGCTAGCACTCCTAGAAGATCTCGGCAAGATGAGGAAGGAGAGGGAGAGCTTGAGAGGAAGGGCACCAAGGAAGAAGATGATGGAATGAGTAACTCACCAAATGAATTCCTCACTAATGGAATAGTGGCCGGCCACTTCATGGAAGGGGGGTTACATGCATGCATGTAACTCCCATGACCCTTGGTCTCCTTCATGATGTGGCACCAATTGACCAAGTCAATGATGATGTGGAGCATCATCATTGGCCGGCCATGCCAAGTCATCATCATGACATGGCATTTGGTCAAGTCAAACTTGACCTTTCATCTTCCCTCTCAAGTCAAGTCAAACTTGACCTCTAATCTCCCATGGTTGATCAAATCTAACCACTTGTCTCAAGTAAATTTAATTTAATGAATCTCTATTCATTAATTTAAATTGATTTGATGAATCAAATCTAAATTAGACTCATTCAACACTTGAATCAACTTGAGTCTAACTCAATTAGTCTAATTTGGATTACTCTTAATCCAATTTGGTTCATCCCATGAACCTAATCCTCATGGTTCATCATATGAACCTAATCTCCATCTAATTGCTCTTATGTGTGTGACCCTATAGTTCTTGTAACGTTGGCAATGTCCCTAAATGGATTTAGGAACATAAGCAATGAGCGGTATCTAGCAACACATCATTGCTACCCAAGTTACAAGAATGTTGAGATCCAACATCACCTTTGTGACTACTAATTGTGACTCTCACAATATGTGACAATGTTCCTCTATCCTTGACATCTAGATTGACCAATCGAGGCATAGACCGTGTCATCCTCGGTACAATCTAAATCTTGATCTCCAAGTAGACTCACTCTAATCAAATGAGCTCAATATCTCATATTGACTCATTTGGGCATGGCCATGCACTTCGTGGTCTCACTCTATCAAGAATATCGATGTCACCCCCGTCATATAGGAGGGATAGATCCCATCTACATCACTCACATCCCTCCGCATAATTTGTTACATACCCAGTAATCGCCTTTATAGTCCACCCATTTACGGGTGACGTTTGACGAAGCCAAAGTATGCAACTCCTTATGTAGGGAACCATGGTGACTTCAGGTCTAAGGACTAATAGTCATACTAATAGCCACATGAGAAAGTATATGACACTCATATAACGATCCATGATACTTTCTCATGGCGGGTCATTCAGTATACATTCTCCAATGCATACCCATGTGTCAACTTGATATCTCATATCCATGACTTGTGAGATCAAGTCATCGTGTTGACCTACATGCTAGTCTCTACGCATTAACATTGTCCCTGAATGTTAATACTCGACTAGGAATGATTAAGAGTAGTGTTCTCTATATCATCTCATTATCGATTCAACCAATCGATTGATATAGATAAGAACCTACTACTCAAGGACATTATTATATTTAGTTATTTGGCACCAATACAAGTAAATATAATAACCATGTCTTTATAAATAGGAATATGATACAATAAAGTCCATACAACAATCATCACATGATTGGCTCTAGGGCTTTCACTAACAGGAGGACCAAGGATTTGTCAATCGGTTGACGAATACCTCTCCGGAGAAGTGAGTTTTGGGGACTCATTTGTTGGATCGAAAAGCGTCGCTAGAGGGGGGGTGAATAGCGATCGAAAATCTTTCGTTCGTAATCGTTCGTTAAGGCACGAGTAAGTGAGTAAGCAGCGGAAAATAAAATGACACGTTTATTTTACTTGGTTCATAACCCGGCGATTGCTACTCCAAGGCCCTATCGGTCCTAGACCGCGTACGGAGGGCAAAGCACTATAACGTCTCCTCCTCGTTGGAGGTAGGAGACAACAATCACAAAACCGAATATACGAGGATGAGGCAACAAGCCTACCTCACCTCGTTATGAAGAAAAACAAAGAATACAATATCAAAAATATTACTTGAATCTGCTGCCGACGAAGAAGATTGGAACTTGGCGTCGCGTCGGCGTTATGACGGTGTTGGAGCGTTGGCATTGTAGGAGCACTTGATGAATAAAATTGATGTTCTTTGGAGATGAATCCTCCCCTCCTTTTATAGACTTTAGCCTCTGAATTTGTCTCCTATTTCTTTGGAACGGATCATAAATTTTTCTAAATTTTTATCGCGAAGTGGCCGCGTCAAACGTTATCAATTTTGACCTAGCGCAAAGTGAATCGCCGCCATCGATCGTGATGCCTCCATCATCGGATCGTGATGGGCATCGATCGGCGCTCCATGTCCAACGATCATTGCCCGGCAGCCACTTCCCTGCAGCAAGAGGTTAGCTCGGAAAATGATAAATACGACAGTTTCTAACCGTTCGATCTCGACCTAGACCTTTCACATGAAGTCTTAGTTGGATCGTCGCCTACGGTCATCCCCATAAAGAGGACACGACCTTACAATCTCTAACTCACACGAGCTTACCTCGATAGTAGCTCTTGCTTCCGGCCTTCCACTCGATTCCTTCGGCTTCCTCCGAAGTCACTCGAGTGTCGCCCGACCACCACGGCTTCCTCCGGGTGTCGCTAGCCTTTAGCTCCATCTTTAATACTTTTCTGTACACTCGATAGCTCGTGAGATAACGATATAAACTTAACTTTGTGTCTTTGCCATAATCAAAACACAGGTTCGATTATCTAGTGCCCCTGCACCAATATCATTTTCGAATCCGAATTTTGATTCGGATTGTGATCTTCTCTCGATCACATCGTCTTCAACACGAGGCTAGTGACTCCTACGAAGACGAGGCTTGTAGCTTGGTGAAGCTATCCCGACGGTACTCGGCGTGGATACGGATAGAGGCAATTCTAGCGAGAGTTGCTCCGGTTGATGTCATTCCCGCTGTACGTGATACGTCAGGTATAACTAGCGTAATTTCCTTTATTGCAAAATTTGAAATTGTGATTATGTCTACACATGTTGTACTATGCATGCGTGTGATATATGTGTTGTAATAAATTAGATTTATTATTTTTAATTCTTCCGTTATGCACATGTTTACAAAACATGTTCGAACACACACTCGTCGCGGTGTCAAAAACCCAACAGTGTGCACTTGAGATCATTCGCCTATGCTTTCAAAGATTCATTTTCATCCATAAGTTCATCAACTTGAGGAGTGTTAGCACTAGTTTCTACCGCATGTTCCTTAAGGTTCTTTAATTATCCTACTTCAGTTTTTAACATTTTAACCTTAAACTTGGTTTTCTCTAACATATCAGTTAAATAGGCAATAATTTTATAACATACTACAAGTTCAGAAGTTACCTTATCATCATCCAAAGATGATGAATTTGAGTCTGAGTCTAATTCTGTCCCAGAGTCCTCCAATGCTATCAGAGGAGTGTGCCAACCTGTCTTTTCTTCCTTGTCCTCTTCTGATGACTCGGATGAAGACTCATCCCACATGACCCTCAAGGCTTTCCTTCTTCTCCTCTTTTCTTCCTTCTTCTTAAGCTGAGGTCATTCATTTCTGAAATGCTCTTTCTTGCCGCACTCATAGCAAACAACATTAGTCTTATCAATAGAATTATCTACTGGCTTACCTTTCTTTATATGAAATCTCCTGCTCCCCCTCATCATCTTCCTCACGAAGTTGGCCACCTCGCTGGATGAGGACTCATCGTCTCCATTAGATTCTGAGTTGGAAGATGACGACTGACCCTTCTTCTTCTCCTTCTTCTTTTTCCCTTCCTTATTTTGATCACCTACAAATAAGGTCATACCTTTCACTTTTTGACCTTTATTTAGCTTGTTCATGTAACTCTATTTCGCAAAATAATTCATCTATTTTAATAGTTGACAAGTCCCTTGATACCTTATAGGCATCCACCATAGATGACCATATGACATTGCGGGAAAATGACTTAAGTACATACCTAACTAAATCCCAGTTCTCAACACTCTCTCCAATAGAGTGGAGACCGTTTAACAATTCCTTGAATCTTCCATGAACCTCACTGACAGATTTAGTGTCCTTCATAGAGAAATTCTGGAGTTGACTTAGGAACAAATCCCTCTTGCCTATATGAGAATCCCTAGTACCCTCGTGCAGCTCAAGTAGTTTATTCCATAAGTCTTGCACACTGTTGAAAGGACCAACCTTATTTAGTTGTTCCTTTTCCAGGCCACACTGTAAGGTTACAGTGGCTTTAGCATTAGCCTGTGCCTTGTGGTTTTACTCATTTGTATATTAAGTAGAACCCAAAACCTTACCATCTACATCTACTAGAGTGATGAAGCCCTCCATGATGGAGAACCACATTTCTATCTCAGTCATGAGATAGTACTCCATCCGACTCTTCCAGTACTAGAAGTTTGTTCCATCAAAGAATGGAGGTCGGTTTGTGTTATACCCCTCTTGCATGACTATGACTCTATGGTTGTTAGACCCAGTAAATAGATTCCTATCTCTGATACCACTTGATAGGACTGATGACTACACAATAGAGGGGGGGAGAGAAATGATAAAAAAAACTACAACTAACTAGATTAAAGTAGTGGAAATACTCTAAACGTTTACGATCAAATTTTGAGCAAAACACGAAGAACATAGCCAAGTAGACACGACCAAACCTTGAGAAAAAACACGAAGAACAGAGCCAAATTACAAAGGACACAACACAAGAAAAACAACCACACAAGACATAGCCGATTTTTACTTGGTTCACAACTCTCTCCTAGAGCTGCTTGTCCAAGGCCTACCTCTATATTTTCTCCTTTTTGAAGAATGCTTCAAGGGTGGAGAAACCTCTTAAGATGCTTACAATTTATAGATTCTCAAGATATGAATTAAATACACGAATCTGAATAGGAGGAAAGAACAAGAAACAACTAAAACAAAAACCTTTACAATTGAGCAGTTGAGATGATCACAATTATAGCAGCATTTTTAGATGTCCAGATTGAGAAGAAGAGCAGTAGAATTGGATGTTGAGAGAGGAAGAGGAAGAACTGAGCGCAGGTTTTCTCAAGTGATCAATCACTAATTTTACTCGCAAGAACACCTTTTTATTGGCCAAATTCAAACCTGTGGACGAGATCTAGATCCAAAAACTTTGGTCAAACAATCAGATGAAAACATGTAAGTCAGATCAGATGAAATTTTATCTAAATTGCTAACTCGTTTCTCAACAATCGAGGCATCAGTCGAGCCTGCCTCGCTTCTGTTCGCTTATGCAAAGAACTAGTCGAGGCACCGCCTTGACTACACCAGTCAAACTCGCTAACTTGTCTTACAGTAGTCAAGGCGCCAGTCGGGCTCGGCTCACTTTTGCTTGCTTCTACACGGGGACTAGTCGAGATGTTGCCTCGACTACACCAGTCAAACTCACTAACTTATCCTGCAGTAGTCAAGGCACCAGTCGAGCACCTCGCCTCTGTTCACTGCTGCACAGAATTAGTCGAGGTGCTGCCTCGACTGCAACTTTTCCTACAGAGGTTGAGATGCCAGTCGAGCTTAGCTTGCTTATACACAACATCAGTCGAGGTGCCTCCTTGATTGTGACTTGTCCTGCAGCACTAGTCGAGCTTGGCTTGATTCTGCTCGACTCTGCACAGGGGCAATCGAGGTGTCACCTCGACTGTGACTTGTCCTGCAGCGCCAGTCGAGCTTGGCTTGATTCTGCTCGACTCCGCATAGGAACAGTCGAGGTGCTTCCTCGACTGTGACTTGTCCTGCAATGCCAATCGAGCTTGGCTTGATTCTGCTCGACTCCGCACAAGAACAATCGAGGTGGCACCTCGACTGCGATTGGCCGACATTAACTCTCTACGCCCGATAAGTGCAGTAAGGACAACCGTTGAGGTGTTAACTCATTATAGTCCTTAAGACCCACTGGTTTAGTCAACTCTAAGACTGAACCACACCTAGTAAAGACTCTACCCAAAGACTCTTTACTTTCCAAGACTCCAGCCATCAGCTATTCTTGGACTTTTCACCTCGCCACTCCGGCAAGAAATTTTTCAACTGCCAAGGAATTACCCTTCTTGGACTTTTCACCTTGTCACTCCCACAAAGAATTTTTTAGCTACCAAGGCATTACCCTTCTTGGACTTTTCACCTTGCCACTCCCGCAAGGAATTTTTTAACCGCCAAGGAATTATCCGTCTTGGACTTTTCACAAAGGTTCACCCTTGGATTTCACACACTACTTAAATCTTTGTCAAAATCCAAAATATAACTTGGAGCATTCAACTCCAATACATATCACTTAATTTAACCTCTGTCCACATTGATCTTCGAGAGATTCCAACAAATCAATGCTTTCGGTTAGAGTCAACCCATTAATCATGAGATCAAAATTAAATGGTTTGAACACATCTAATTTTCTAGTTAGTCTTGGAGAGAGTTCAACAACCCAAACTAGAAACTTAAACTTTGGTTCTAACTATTTAATGTAATATCAACTCTCAAATGTTTGAATATATTCAATGTCATGTCAGGATTGGAGAGAATTCAATAACCCAAACATGAAAAAGAACTCTGGTTCAACTATATTAATGGAAGGTGTAAGACCTAATATTTGCACTAGGGACTTTGGTTATTCTAGGTCTCATCTAAAACTAACAATCAATTCCAAAGAGGAAAAAAGACAAGGTCGCATTAGGAAATAATTTCCCTATCCGAACGTGAGCGTGCACTTGACTCACATGTCATTGTTAGGAATTAGATACACGAAATGTGCAGTCTATTCCAATGCATGGATAGTCTATGTTACAAGCTCTAACGATGCGACAAGCACCTTCGGTGTTTCTATACACATCCTTGGTATTTTCCTATTCGATCACAATCACATCTACGCATATATAATCAAAATATTACACATGCATGATAAGCTCTAAACATATGACCTAAGCCAAAATACAATGGCTTTGATACCACCTGTTGAAGATTCTAGAAAGTAAAATACAACGGAAGAGAAAATAAAAAATAATTTTTATTCCATCCCAGACATTCCCAAGGGCCAAGATCATATACATTAACATAGGTGATATGTAAAACATTTTCATAAATCAAGTTTAGAGCTTATACCTTTGGGATTCTTTTTGAATTTGTAGAAACCATGAGCAAGACCAATGGGTCTTACCTCTATTAGTATCCATGTGGGATCACTTGAGACAACTCCATGAGCAGCAAGTCTTCGTCTCTGGTTGGTGCTAGCCAATCAGTGAAGACCAAAGAGTGAGAGAAGAAGAAGACGACCACCAAGAATAAAAGCTAAAGCTCTCCCCCAAAGATTATCAAGGGATATATTTACAAATCTCTTGATTAGGGCATCTTAGGAGGCTTAAACGGAACCTATCTTACTATAATTATCTCATAATTGAGGTAAGAAAATCTGGATAATTTCTAAATTTAATCAAATCAAATTCGGCGAAGCCATAATACAGCCGTGTGTGGGACACATGACCTGGCTGTGTCTCCTAGGCACGGTCGTGCCTGGACACATGGTCAAGACGTGTGTTTCTCTGGGCACGACCTCAACTCTGGTTGTTTTTGGGGAAAGCTAGGCACAACCTGTGCCTAGTTAGACATGGTCGTGTAAGGCTCTGTATTGTTCGTTTAACTCTGTTTAAGTGTGATATGACCCTGCTAAGCCCTGACACGACCATAGGAGGTTCTATAACCTCCTTCTCACACTCTCTTGGCTTGGTCCAACCAGATATATCCTCTCTTATTGAGAATCTCATTCTCAGGCTTATTTTACATCTCGAGATCACCCGTATTATGTGTGACCCAATAGGTTTCCAGCTATGTTGGTCATTCATAATTAACCCATTAATTATGAATAAATCATGAGTGACACCTAGTAGTACATCATGACCCCCTAATTGACTGGAAAGTCCAAAACAACTTCAGAACATTTTTGAACCCTTCAACAACTTCAGTTGTTTTATGTATTGTTCCTTTCACTCATCCTATATCCACTTGGTTCAAGACATGGTCTATGTTTTCGTCCTCACTAGGCTGACGACATCACACCTAGCCCAAGTTAGTTTCTTGTCCTACAAATTCAAGTTACTCCCTACATGTTCCCAAGAAGACTATCTTCTTAATATGCTTGCTCTGGCTAGAGACTTCTAAGTAACAATCCTAACAAGAGGCATAGGGTATACATCTCCTTTCATATGAGTGGTGAATCCTTTATGGACTATTCAAATATCTTCGATAACTTTGACTTATACCCAAGCAACTCGGAGTTACACCTCCTATGGAGATGGTTGCGAAGAAGTCAAAGCATAAGTCGTCATGATCAAGATGACTTGAATATCTCAAGTCTAAGGAAGCTCGCACTCAAGCTACAATGAAACTTCATCGACATAAAGAATCATATGATGTTTCATAGCAGATCACTCCAATGAACTAGTTACCCTAACTAGCATCCACATGCTCACTCTCAACATCTCTATGCTTCCATCTAGTGAGTACCGAATGCTTGGATAAATCAAGGAGTATAACATGTACTAGTCTCACAAAATTAATGATGTCCAGTCTCATCAATTCATCTACTAGGGATAGTTCCAATACTTATATAATTACACATGATGAGATATCCACTAATTGTGATCCAATCATAATTTTCTCTCATGCTATGTTTCGTATTGTGGACTTCAGTACATGAGTTTAAGATTCAATCAAATACATAGAAA
Source organism: Wurfbainia villosa (assembly GCA_025175895.1). NCBI lineage: Eukaryota > Viridiplantae > Streptophyta > Magnoliopsida > Zingiberales > Zingiberaceae > Wurfbainia > Wurfbainia villosa. The sequence goes on from CM046006.1 coordinate 44,791,352, forward strand.
ATGTATACTCAAATAGTAAATTTTATTAATAACTTCTAAGATGATTGTCTTAGGATATCTCTCAATTACATCATGGCCGACCTAGGATGACATTATAGTTTGATGGTGCATTCACCACCAGGAACAAGGCCATAATAGTCTTCTAGCATGACTCATCTCCTAGCGTTAGGGGCAAGGAGATTTGCCTAATCAGCTAAATTGCATGCATGACAAAGTCGAACCATGATGTTGCTACCTTTTCTAGTCACACCTCTTCTAATGACATTCGAGTTAAGGCCTCTTGAAAGAGTATGTTGACTGAGCTCCCTGAATCCACCAACACTTGAGCCCCCTTATAATTGGCAATGGTTGCTCAGATCACCAAGGCATCACTATGCGAGAATGCCACTCTTGCCAGATCTTTCAGCTTGAAGCTAATAGAGGAGTGTTCTCAGGTGACTAGGTCTTCCTAAATGGTAAGAGCCTCCATTAATTGAGTGTGGGCCTTATAAGCTCGATTAGAATCATCATCTGTTGGTCCCCAGCGATCACATTGATAACTCCTCGAGAAAGGATGTTCTCAGGGGTCGAGGTTGTTCCACTACTCCACTCCTTCTCCATATAAGTTTTCCTACAAACCCCTCACACTGTGTCTTCCCTTCTCATCCCATAAGGGTTCCACTAGGATAGGGGTCTTGTGCAAAAAAACTCATTGAGGTATGATGCCTCCTGGGCTAGATTCCAAGTATGGTTACAGATGAGGGTGCTCCCGCCTGATCCTATCTAACTCCCACTTCAAGTCTTGATATTTGTCACTTGAGTGATCGTATTCTCTGTGGTAAATGTAGAAGTATTGAGTCAGAAGGTTACGGGGAACCACACTATAGCCCTCGGGACATCGGAGTACTTGGTGTTGTTCACATATTTCCATAGCCCTCTCCCGAGTTGTGTGAGGCTAGTTAGGGCTCTAGTTGGAAATAACTTGTACTTCTCTGGCTTTGAGAACCCCAATGGGGGTTCGTTGCCCTTCCCGATCGGGTTCGACCTTGCAAATGGCTCTTTTAGGGTCTAACAAGCCTTCTATGCTTCCTCCACATTGATGTACTTCTTCACTCGACCCAATAACTTGCCATATCCACCTGGAGGTTTCTTCACCAGGGATCGAAAGAAAACCCCATCTTTCAGGCCTTGGGAAATCGTCACCATTATGACTTCGAGAGCGGCTATGGGGACTTCCAAGGCAACGTAGATGAATCGTTGGATACCTTCTCAGGGGCTCGGTCAGCTCCTATTTCACATTAAATATTCTAAAAGGGGTAGGTCTGTATCTTTTGCAACTAGCGGAATGCCTTGCACAGATCATTGAAAGACATCAGAGATCTTGGTCGCAATGATCAAAACCATTGTCGAGTCAATCTCACTAGAGTAGTGATGAATACTCAACACTTGATAGTGTTGAAGTATTGGTGAATCAGAGTCACATTCTCAAACTTACATAGATGCTCCTCAAGGTCCGTAAATCCATCGTACTCTCCCAAATGGGGAGAATGAAAGTTGAAGGGTAGTGCCTCTAGTATAATTTCTTCGACAAAGGGAGTGGATTTTCACCGCGCTTTATATACCACCAGTTGGCTCTCCTCTTGCTCCTTGCTAACAAAATGCAGAGCTATCCGTGTCGATGTGTGATCCCTTGCAAATCTACTATCCTCTTGAACCTCCTTCCCCTTCATTTGTTTAGAGCCAGAGGAATAGGGGAAGATTGCTCCCTTAAGCCAGATTGAGTCCCTTCTTAATTCGTCTTGTGGATTGGGTGGGGAATGAATGTTCCTCTAATTTCCTTAGGACAATGCCTCCTCCACTTCTTTCTGAGCAATCATCGTCAATTGGCAACGAGTTAGAGCTATGGGCTCCTCTGAGGAAGAATGAATCTCGTGAGATTGCATCGTCTACATCTCGCTCAAGTTTCCCATAGACGATGCTAAATGATGTGGTAAGAAAATAATCTATTTTGTCGAAACCTCTCGGAGAGTTGGTTCATCAAGATAACGCGCCTCGCCGCAGTAAAATTCTTGTCCAATATCAATACGGGTTAGAGGGTGTCGGTGCTCTGGTGAGATCCCTCCGATGCTTAAGTCAAATAGGAGAAGATGTTAAGGAATGTAAATTGTAGCTAGTAAAATAAAAGTGTAATTAGAGCTTTTTTTTACCTCAACCTGCCTTTATATAGTAACTCCGAGGTTTCTTGCCGACTAGAATTATCTCCTAGTCCTTTAATGAGCTGTTAGGGGACAACCATTATAGGAAATCTCCACATAGCATGCCACATGTTCTGAAGTTATAATTGGGAGAGGCTTGTAGAGGGACCAGATGTGATAGTTATTGAGAGGAATCTCCTAAGTGGTCCTTGAGTTTCCTACTCATGATTCCGACTCATGAGTTCTCTACTTCTCATATTCTCAACTCCTGAAGTACTTGTTTTTCATGTTCTCGACTCCTTCAGATTTCTCAAGTCACCGAGTTCCCAACTTCTTTAACTCTCAACTTCCCAAGTTATTGAGTTCCTTACTCCTTCAACTCTTGACTTCTCAAGTTGTCGAATTTCGGACTCTTTCGACTCGCGACTTCTCGAGTTATCGAGTTCTCAACTCCAAACTTCTCGACCCCTAACTCCTTGTATTTCTGACCCTGACTCTTTTTCATTAAACCTCAAACTCCTTTATATCTGACCCACTCACGGCATGTCTTTCTACTCACGGATCCCGTCAATTAGCCTTTTCTATTGGTATTATATAAGATCCTTAAAATTCATAGATTACTATATTAAAAAGACATAATTAAATAAAATTATATATATATATATATATATATATATATATATATATATATCTTATTCATCCATGATAATGAATAAAAATAAATTGAGCTATACAAACTTATTTATTTACACAAATAATTTTATCATTAAACAAATATAAATAATTGTTTATCCAACTAAATTTTAAATTTATTTATTTATTTTCATTCAATTTATTTATGAAATCTAAATAAAATTAGTAAATTTTAATTAGAAAAATAGGTGTGGACATCGAATTTATAGTTGAATGGCGGATGAGATAAGTGATAACGAGGAGGAAGTTTTCTGAAGCTGTGGTACGGCGGCCCCGCTTCACTTTTCGCTTTCACTTCCTTTCCACCTGCTAAATCCAAAAAGGTGGGACCCAACTACTCGCATCAACACAAAATTATTTCCACTAAAACAATACCTCTACGGAAATTTAATTTTATTATTATTTAGGTACACTTTTCGAACTGCTTTAATAAATGAATGAACCAATTAATTTTCTCGAACCGCATAAATAAATTTTCGTATTATTCATTTCGCATACTTAAATTTTATATTTTTTAAAACTCACGTAACATTTTCATTATATCCTTTTTTTCCATATAATTATGTGCAGTAAAATATTCTATGCATGCACGAAGACCCTGACCGGTAGGATTGCAGTGCGACTAGGTCACCCAGTCAAAGCCATCACACAGTCAAGTTGCCCTGCCAAGGTCGCCATGTGCACGCCAGATGTTTCCTTTAGTTAAGACAAATGACGAGTTTATTTCAAACGAGCGACAACTTTGGCTGGGTCGCCATGCATAGGGTTGCATCAGCCATTAGTCTAGTGGTGTATTCGATTGATTCAATCAAGTGATGAACTTTTAATATTATTATTCAAGCAAATATAATATTTGAACTCGATTATTCAACTTGATTGATCGACAACAGTCGACTACTTATAAAAAGAGTTAGAGGGGAGTGAATAGTGTATTTAAAATCTTTCTTTTGATTTGTAAAAAGAGTTAAACGCAACAGAAGAAGCTCAAAGCAAAAGACAAAATGATACACTTATTTTTATTTGGTTCACAGTCAACCGACTGCTAGTCTAAGGCCCTTGCAATCCTTGATCGTTTTCGAGGGTCAATCCACTAAAATTTTCTTCCTCGTTGGAGGTAAGAGTGTTAGACGTGGAGCGATTACTGTGTGCATCACGCAGTAACTGCGCACACACTAAAGGAGTGTGTGCATTTCTCCATGACGACTGTACGTTCAAACTCCTATATAGGAGGGAGCGTCCAAGAGCTTTGTGGTGAGTGTAGAGGAGAATGCCGAGAGGCTGCCGGAGAGAGATTTGATTACTAGAACATCCTTTTGTCGGGATTTGGTTTGTAGAATTGCAAGGGTGGTTCATTCCGTGATCATCCTTTCAACAGTGAGAAAGAAATCTCATCAGAGCAGCGAAGAGAAAGCGTAATCGATATAAGTGGTTACAAGTTTTTCTTGTATTTTATTCACGTAGTAACTTCATGCATTTCATAAAACCTACATTGGTATTAGAGCACCGTAGGTTTATATTTTGCATGAATGAAAATTTTCTTCATAAAGAAGAAGATGAACCGTGTTCATCACAGTCGCGAGAAAATCGCGACGGACATGTGTTGTGCATGCGCGCAGAAAGTGCACACGTAAGCGGAAAACCTGCACAGTTCTTGGCACTGCGCATGCACATGGGTTGCTCTCTGCTCGAGCGTGTGCGCAGAAGTTCTTGTGACGCAATGCTTGGCATTGGCCACATGGTTGTCCAATACCGAGGACAGAGGTGGAGCCTGCCGAGCAGTTTCAAACCAGTTTGGTTGATAGACCGGTTGGAAATTTCCAAACAGTTCCCTGGTGGGAACAGTTCCCGAAAGTGCTCAGGATTTCAGACTAGTCTGGTTTTTAGACCGGTGTGGACTACAGACCGGTTAAGCATGGTATGGGAATAGTTCCCTGGTGGAAACAATTCCTGAGAAGTTCCTGAAAGTGATTCTAGATTTCAGACCGGTCTAGATTAAAAAGTGCTCATGGGAACAGAGTCCTGGGAAAAGTTCCGGAAACAACTTCTCGAGCAATTCCCGAGAGTGCTCGAGATTTCAGACCTGTCTGGAGAACAAACTGATCTGGATTAAAAAGAAGTCGGGATTTCTGACCGGTCTAAATTACATACGGTTGAGCAGTTCCTGAAAGTGCTCGGGAAATTAAACCAGTCTGGATTTCAAACTAGCCTATTTTTTTTAACCGATCTAATTTTTGAACCAGTCTGGCTTTCTAAAGACCGATCTGGAATTTGAGAAAGTAGTCTGGAATTTAAACCAGTCTAGATTTCAAACTGGCATGGTTTTTTTTTAACCGGTCTGGTTTTTGAACCAGTCTAGCTTTCTAAAGACTGGTCTAGAATTCGAGAAAGTAGTCTGGAATTTAAACTAGTCCGGATTTCAAACTGGCCTGGTTTTTTTTTAAATGGTCTGGTTTTTGAACCAGTCTAGCTTTCTAAAGATTGGTCTGAAATTCGAGAAAGCAATCTGAAATTTAAAGTAGTCTGGATTTCAAACTGGCCTGGTTTTTGAACCGGTCTAGTTTTTGAACCAGTCGGGAATTCTAGAAACTGGTTGGGAATTTTTGAAACCAGTCGGGAATTTTTGAAACTGGTTGGAAATTCAATAGATTGGTCGAGAATTAATGAGACTGGTCTGAATTTCTATACACTGACTGATATTTCAGTATATCGATTGGAATTTCTATGGATTGGTCAGGAATTTAGTAGACCGATTGGGTTACAATACATGGCTCAGTCAGAGGGTTGGCTCTGCTATTGGTCAACATCAACTGACAAAGTTGACTTTGGTCAACTTGACTCATAACTCGAGTAGTTGTTTGGAACAACCAGGACTCGACGTAAACAACTTATAGATAGACTAAATGAACTAGAGTTGATGGCTAAGGGATGATGAGAAAACAAATTGTCATTCATGTTGCTCGAGTGTCTGGGGTGTTGGAATGTATACTGAAAGCCTAGCTCTTTTGTATGAACATTTTTATTTTGAAATAAGAATCACATGATCATTGTTTGCACTTTATATTTATTATATGTGTACATATTGTCTAATACTTTACATTGTAGATAACATGGTGCTTGGTGTGGCACAGAAGATCATGTTATCAGTCCCTTGTAGAATATAAGTAGAGGCTCACAACCAAGATGGTTTTGGACAAACCATTGGCATGGTTGTAGTGTAGCTTGATATTGTTTTGTCTTGAACATAGAGTTACACTAGTACACTTAGGTTTATTGAGCAGGACCGACATAGAGGTGATTCAATTTATTGCTGACTATATAATTGAATCAGACCTCGGATATTATGTTGTACATGCTCTTAATCCTGATATAATAACGGGCACATGTACTTAGTATTTATTTCTTTGATTTACCAAAGGGTGAGATTTATATGGATTAAATCAATATGCCTGGTAAGTTGGGAAATGATATTATTTACATGGTGTGCCGTTAATTATAGGAGGAAACCGTGTCTTATATATTAGGTTGATGATGTCCCCTTAAGGAGCTCATAAGGTTCATCATGTAAACCCTGCAGGTTGACTTAGTCAACATGATGATAAGGTTGAGTGGTACTACTCGAGGAGTTAGTTGTTAATTGATTGATGGTCAGTAAATCAATTAATTGACGGACATTCGATATCTTAAACACGGGGAGATGGATGTACAAATAATGTATGGAGCCCATATTAATTTATGGGGGTTGGTGAGGTAATTCAATGATGATCCTCTAGTGGAATGGAACATCATTGATGGATCAAGTTTGTGTGGTTCCGATCCATCGGGTGGCCAAGATCCAACTCCTCCTCATGGTCCCTATCGTAGCCTAATATAAACCTCATGGAGTCTAATGATGGAAAACAAAACTCTAGATCCGATGGTGGAGATTAAATCTCTAGATCCGACGGTTGAGATTAAATCTCTAGATCCGACGGTTGAGATTAAATCTCTAGATCCGACGGTTGAGATTAAATCCCTAGATCCGACGGTGGAGATTAAATATCTAGATCCGATGGTTGAGATTAATTCTCTAGATTCGACGGTTTAGATTAAATCCCTATATACGAAGGTGGAGATTAAATCTCTAGATCCGACGGTTGAGATTAAATCTCTAGATCCGACGGTTGAGATTAAATCCCTAGATCCGATGGTGGAGATTAAATCTCTAGATCCGACGGTTGAGATTAATTCTCTAGATCCGACGGTTGAGATTAAATTCCTAGATCCGAAGGTGGAGATTAAATCTCTACATCCGACGGTTGAGATTAATTCTCTAGATCCGACGGTTGAGATTAAATCCCTAGATCCGATGGTGGAGAATAAAAGGAGGCTTAAGCCTAACTCTATAAATAAGGCTTCTTGGCTTGCGCGGCAAAGCTAATGCTAAGAAGATTAGGGTTTTGGGGGAGACTTTGGGCGGCAACATTAGGGTTTAGAACCCTAATGGTTGGGCGGCGCCCATTGCCCATGGGGTGTGGCCGGCGGCAAGAAGGTAAGGGATTAGCTTCTCATCTTCCTCTCTTGGCCGGAGCATCCTCTCCTCTTCTCTATCAAGGTTGGCCGACGACAACCTTCTTGAAGGTTGGTCGGCAATCCTTTTATTCTCTTTGGGCCGGAGGCAAACATCATGCTTGGAGCTTGATGGTTGGTCCTAGATAAGAGATGAGTTTTGTTTCCACACTTCCTCTTGTTCGGGGCGAGCAAGGAAGGAAGAGCGTGTTCTAGGAAGCTTCAACTTGTGGAGGATCTTCGCCCACACGAAGTCTACAAGGAGGTTAGGACATACGATAGAAGATCGAGAGGTATAAAAATTTTACAAGTTTTATTATTGATCTTTGTATGTTCTTATTAATATGTTTGTATGTGTTGATTATACATGTCTACATCCATATGTATTTGTATAATCATGGACCCCGAAGATAAACACAAAAATCGGCGATCCGTCCGTCGTCTATTCCGCGGCTAACTGACTAGAAGAGTTTTGTTGCTTGAACAACTAGTTTGTTCAAGAGATCGCTCGAGTCGTTAGCATGACGACGAATTGGTTGAGCTTAGGAAACTCATCCCATCCGGATTAGTTTTCATTAGTGAAAATTTTATTCCGGGGACATGGGAGTCAACGAGCCTCCGAGCATGCCATCAAAATGGTATCAGAGCTACGGTTTCCGGTTTTGTGTGTTTTGGATTCGATTACTTTCATGCACTTATCATATATTGTATATGCCGGATGATAGTAGGATGTGCGTAGGATAACTTTTTGGTTGCAGGCATAAGATCCAACTATTATGGCTATATATGTGTGTATGTGATTGCATGTGTGTGTGATTGTATATTATTTGAATCCTCGGGGTTGACGAGGCTAAATTAGTATTTAATTTTTGTAATTAAATACGGCATTGTTTAGCCACTCATTTTAGTTTACTTTCAATCTAGATTATTTGTACACTCCTTCGTGGAGTATAGGATTGATGGATGTAAATTAAAATAGTTTATCTTGGCTCGGATCTCTTTGGTGACTTGCGCACGGGAAAATATGGAGCGGACGAGGTGGCGACATGACGGGACGCATATTGGAGAACAATGTCATAATAGTTGGGAAAATTATGATTTTTTTCCATATTTATTGCTGATTTGTTTTATATGCATGTTGTGTGTGCTTGAAAATTCCTCACTGTCAATTTACTAAGTGGGAGAGGGACATTTTAATTAATTCCCGCGGCCTCCATTACAATTTGACGTGTGATGCAACAAACTTATGCGTCGACTCTGAGTGCCTTCCTCCCCATTGAATGAGTTTGTTTGCGGATCACTAGGTCAAATAATGGTTATAGGAAATTATTTAGGAGTGTGTCTACTTCCCCATCGGTAAGGCACATAATCCGAGATAATTCCCTTAGTATCGTGTAATGGTGCACACTTAGATGCAAATAAAAAGTATCCTCCCCATCGGAGTCACTGCTTTTATTTGTAGGGCCAAAGAGGAACCAACTATTAATTTTATTTGTCAAAAAGCAAAGTTGACAAGATAATAAAAATTAAAGGGTTAAACCTCCTCTTACAAATGTAGAATTCGTATACGTCCACACTATCGTGGCATGCGATATTCTCGGTGTTGGTTGATTTCGAAATTTTATTGTTTGAGGAATCAATGATATTTTGAAATCTACAGTAATGATCTATGTGATTCTTAGGATTTTCAAAATTGACTTTCAATCCACTCACTATGATACTAAAGGAAATAAACTTACTGTATCCAAATAAAGTTGATTGGAAAAGAATTTAGATATTGTCTTATCTGCTAAGGAGTACAAGTTTGCACTCTTCGAAGAGTGTCCTCAAGCCATAGTTGCTCAAAAAGGTTTCTACTTCTAAGCCGAAAGGCAAGAAGAAGGAGAAACAAGGTGGAGCAAAGGTGGTGGGAGGATCTCAGGGAGGAGTGAAGAAGCCGAAAGACAAGTACTTCACTTACAAGCAGGATGGACATTGGAAGAAGGACTGTCCCAATCCAAAGCAGAACAAGGATATATCCTTTGGACTAGTCGTTGAAACATGATTAGCGGTGTTATCTACCGGCACCTGGTGTGTAGATAAGAGAGCCACTAATCATGTCTGCAATACTTTGCAGGGGTTCCAGGAAATCCGACGACTAGCTAAAGGGGAGATTACCATTTACTTGGGCAATGTCAAAGGTGGCGGCTATTGCAGTGGGAGACATTTATTTATCTTTTGATAGGAATAAAGTTTTGGTTTTGAGAAATTGTCTCTATGTACCTACTTTTAGAAAGAATCTAATTTCAGTTTCTAAATTGTTTCTGGATGGATATTCTGTTTCTTTTAATGACAAAGTTGTTATAAAAAGGAATAGGGAGATTATCTGTTCTGGTACATTTGTTGGCAATTTGTACACTCTTGAACCGAAAACTCCCACAATGCATATAGAAGTGAATAACTCATCTTCTAAGTCTAATAAGAGAAAAGATCCTTCGAAAATGAACCAGACATATCTTTGGTGTTGGTGCAATCGACCCAGGTCACGATTGACCAGGACTCGAGTTTGACTCGAGCGATGTTTTGATGTTTCGACAAAAACATATGACAATGTAATTGTCATGGGAAAGTCCAAGTGGAACACTTGGCATTTGGTAAAGTCCAAGTCTTGAGTACTTGGCATGAAAAGTCCAAGTGGGACACTTGACACATGAAAAGTCCAAGCATGGGTCTTGGCAAGGTAAAGTCTAAGTCATGGGTACTTGGTATGAAAAGTCCAACATGGGTTGGCAAGGAAAGTCCAAGTGGAACACTTGGCATTTGGGAAGTCCAAGTCTTGAGTACTTGGCATGAGAAGTCCAAGCATGGGTCTTGGCAAATGAGAAGTCCAAGCATGGGTCTTGGCAAATGGAAAGTCCAAGCATGGTCTTGGCATGGAAAGTCCAACATGGGTTGGCAAGGGAAAGCCCAAGCTTGAGTCTTAGCATTTGAGAAGTCCAAGGGTTTGATATTGGCAGCGTAAAGTCCAAGCGGGAGTCTTGGCAGCATAAGACCAATGGTTGGCGGCGTAAAGTCCAAGCGGAGTCTTGGCGACGTAAGTCCAATGTGCCTTGGCGGTGTAGACACCGTTAGCATGACAATAGCCGAGGAAAGCACCTGGAGGCTAGCGCGATGGATGAACAAGTCATGGATGACTTAGAGGGATCTGAGAGGCGTGAGGCTGATGGAGGTGTCTAGAAGGCTTAGGTCTAGGCTAAGGGTGGTCTAGCAAGTATGGGGGCACCATACTTGGGTTAAAACCTCATTCTTGAGGTTGACAGTCGACTGACATTATGGCCGGTTTGACTGCCGTGAGTCGACTTGAGTTCGACTGCCAGCTTGAGGGTGAAAATGCTCGCGGTCAGATCGCCGAGGATGGCGATCGCCCGGTCGAGTGTCGAGCAGTAACGCCCGTAGCGGACCGGGCAATGATACGGCGTTAGCGGCCGATCGCCAATGTTGGCGCGATCGCCAAGAGATCCGTTGGAGTTTTTTCCAGCGTGGATCGATCCGTTGTCTCACGACAACAGTGGCATCAGTCGACTGGTGACTTATGGCAGTCGACTGATAGGCGGAAATCCAGCCTGACGCAGGTTATAAAGGCAGCTCGGAAGAAGGGTTTTAAAATCGATTTTTCTTGGGTGAAATTGAAGGGGGAAGTTGGTGCTTTCCAGTCCTTCAAAGCTAGTTCAAGGCAATCAAAGATCAAGCAATCCAAAGTTCTTGTAAAGTTATTTTTCCTTTACTTGCATTGTATTTCTTACTTGTATTTGCTTGTATCTTGTGTATTACTTAGTGTAATCCTTGTACGAGGTTTCTCCGCCTCCGGATTGTTCCGAGAAGGAGTGATTATTGATTAGTGATTGCGTGTGCATCGCTAGAGCTCTTTAGAGCTCGATCCGTGGAGTAGGAACTGTGTGGTTCCGAACCACGTTATATCTTTGTGTTCGTGATTGTTGTATTTCGTTATTGCTTTCATTTCTATATTTTGCTGCGCTAACGAAATTGTAGAGACGATCGCGAATGAATTCCATCTTCGTACGGTCACATCGCTATTCACCCCCCCTCTAGCGGCGTCAAATCTCAAACAAGTGGTATCAGAGCTCGGTGGCTCTTCAACGGATTAACAACCGGGAGCAAGATGCTAGAGGGTAAAAGATGGAAGTCCAAGATCAATTAGGTTGGGACATCAACACACCGGTGCCCTACACCTTATACGGACAAGAAGGATTCAATTCTTGGAAGGGAAGAATTGAGGATTTATTATGATGAGAGACTTTGAGGAATGGTCCATTTTGATGGATGGATTTGAATATCCAAGAGGACCAAGAGGTGGATTCCTCAAGAAGAAGAGATGGACCGAAGAGCAAGTTCAAGCATCTGAGAAAAATGATAAGGTGATAAAAATTTTAATTGATTTAATGCCTAACAATATCTTGTGTATGTTAGGTAATTATGTAGATGCTAAAGAGTTATGGAGCCAAGTGGCAAAGCTCCATGAAAACTCATCATCGGTCCAAGAAGAAGAAAAAGAAGAAGAGGAGTGCTCACCCTCTCAAGCTCAAGAAAGTTCACCATCAATTCAAGAAAATAAGGAGGGTGAAGATGAGAGCTCATCCTCACAAGGAAGTGAGGATTCGGAGGTTGATAGGGAATCAACATCCGGATCGGAAGAGGTGGAGGAAGTGGAAGAAGCATCCACCTCAAGGATTGAGGGGGAGGAGAGAACCTCAACACCGGAGCAACAAGAAGAACCATCTACATCCGGTAGAGAGGAAGAGCAAGCCCAAAATCCAATTCCGATCTCCATTAACCTAGGTAACTCAAACACTCTAATTTCAAATAAAAATAATATTATGTGTTTTGAGTGTAGGGAATTTGGGCACTATAAGAGCAAGTGCCCAAAGAAGATTAGGAAAGCTCCTCCGGCGCCTAAAAGTCAACAAAAGTCAACGGACGCCGGTTCCCCAAGTATCAAGAGCAAGGAGCACATCATATGCTTCAAATGCAATGCAAAAGGACATTATAGGAATCAATATCCTAGGGGGAAGAAGAAGACCCAAGAGGGAACTGGGGGAGCTTCCAAAGCTAACCCTAAGGTATATTTTAATAATGCATCCTTTTTAGTTAATAGGCAAAAGCATGCTAGGAATTTTAATTCTCTTGCAATTTGCCATGAAAAGCATGCTAATAGAAACAAATACTTTTGTTTAGGTGCTAAGAGTGTTCACTTAGGAAATAAAAAGAAATTTGAGACTAATGTCCCTAAAAATGTTTTACCTAGGGAATCTATCAAGAAAATAGGATAACACCTAGGTTTCAATCCTAAATGGACTAGGCATATGCCTAGGAAGAACCATGCCCATGGTCTAAATCAAAATTCTAAAATTGGGCAATTAGAATTAGAGAACCAAGCCTTGAGGTCAAGGCTTGAAAAACTAGAAAAGACCCTTAGGAATATACAAAACCAATTTAAAGGGTCAAATGGTCAAAGTCAAAGGTCCAAAAGTCAAAGTCAACATCAAGGACCTAAGAGTCAAAAGTCAACCAAAGGCAAGCAAGGTTTGGGTCACAAACCTAAGCCCAAGGTGACTTACCATAGTGTTCCATTAGATTATGGGACACTAACTAGGTCTAGGAAGACCAAGGTCAATAGGGAAGTCATCCCTAAGGTTGACCAAAGGTTGTGCCTAGTGGCTAGGGTTTCAAGGAAACCTAGGGTGGCTACTAAGAAGGTTGCAAGGGGAGTTACCCCTAGAGTCAACCTAGGTAAGACCCAAATGACCAAGGCTAACAAGCCTAGGAGGGTCATTAGGAAGGTATCTAGGGAGGTTATCCCTAAGGAATACCTAATTAACCCTAGGAGCTCAAATTGGTTTTGGGTTTCTAAGAGCGTGATTGATTCACGCTAGATGGGTTTAGGGTGTGCCAACCTTGATTGGATGGGTAGTTAACTCAACCATGGCAAAGGTGGCATGTTAGGTTATTTTCAAGGTTATGGTTACCTTGGAAATACATTTGAGTCTTAATCCTAAAAGTTTTAGGATGTGCCAATATTACTTGAGAAGTTTGATAAAATGATCAAAATTGGCACAATTTAGGTTTAGAGGTTAGTGTGCCATTTTGGGTTTTTGGCACACTTGGGAGAAAAATAGAAATATGGCAAAATACATCTAATTATATGAAATGGCAATAAATATTAAAATTTAGGTATTACTATACCTATATATTTTATATGCCATGCTTTGATTGTCATATGCCATGTCATGACATCATGCCTAGTTCTATCATTCTCTATGTCATGCTCATGTTTTAGGATTAAGGCTTTAAATGTCATGTGTTTTTAGATTTCATCTTATGTCATGACATCATGATTATGAGCATGTGTTTATCTATATCATCTCAAATGCCATAATCATTCATGCATTTAAGACAATTTGGTTGAAATTGATTTAAGGACTATGGCATGACTTGGAGTCTCATTTATAAGGGAATCAAGTAGAGTTGCCTTAGAAAAATGCATGAAACCCTAGTTTAGGGAGAACAAAACCCACATCTCACATCCAATTGACATGTATGTGTATTTATACACCCTAGATACATGTGAGATGCTAGGATATGAGTTGAGTTCAATGTGCATAGTTTTTGCATCTAGTTGAACCAAAACTCATCTAATTTTATTAGTGGATCATTGGGAGAGCATGTGTACAAGTCATGTACATAGAGTCCAAGGAATATGATCCAAAATAAGGTTTTAAAAACATCTTAAAATCATTTTAAAAAACCTTGGTGAAGTCTATCTTTTGATAGCAATCACCATTGATGAAGTTGATACAAAATAGGGCCAAAACATTGAAAATTTCAATGGTTTTGAGTTTTGTATCAAACTCACTATTTTATGGGTAAAATAATTTTCAAATATTTTTCACCCATTGTGTGTGTCATAAGTATTATACGTATGAATTTTCATGATTTTTCGAATTACGTATAATTATTTATGAATTTTCAAAATTCATTTCTGATAGTTGAAAATCGAGATTTTATTATCGATCTGGCGATCGATGTGTGTGGCAATGATCGACATCGTCAGGAGTCGACTGCCAGGTCTGATTTTGGGTTAACAAGGTTTGTTTAGCCCATTTTCAGCCATGGTAAAGGTCCCTAACCACTTCTAACCCTAGGATATGCTTTGGGAAGCATTATAAAGGGTGAAAATCCATTGGATATGGATTAGGAGAAGTGTTAGGTCAAAGTATCAAATTTAGGGTGAGTGAAAGTTCTATGTTGAACTTAGAACCTTAATTTTGATGGTTTAGAGTTCCTATTGGCTTAGGGGCTTCCCAAGGACATTGTTGGTGCAATGGTCAAGGGGGAGCAAGCCTTTAGGGGGAGTTATCCATCTTGGGATGATGAATGTGTTTTTCTCCTTGGAGAGGAGAAGTTATTGGGAGAGTATCATCAATTGGGAAAATTGATGGATTTTTTATACCCAATTTGGAAATTGGGAGAGATTATAGGATTTCCTCTCTTGAGTGATATGTGACTTATCACTAGGAAGATGGTAGGCATCCTAGATATTTTTAGGTCAAAAAGTGGGAGATTGTAAGATCTCATTGGGACATGAGACATTGACCTCCTTGGAGAGATAACCTTTTTGATGTTAGTCAAAAAGGGGGAGAATGTTTGGGGGAGAACATTTAAATGAGAAGTCCAATGTTTGGGGGAGAACATTTGGAGAGTGTTTACCAATTTGGGATAATTGGTAAGGGATTTGAGTTAGTGGTCTAACTCAAATGATTTGTTTGGTTTTTGTCAAACATCAAAAAGGGGGAGATTGTTGGTGCAATCGGCCCAGGTCACGATTGACCAGGACTCGAGTTTGACTCGAGTGATGTTTTGATGTTTCGACAAAAACATATGACAATGTAATTGTCATGGGAAAGTCCAAGTGGAACACTTGGCATTTGGTAAAGTCGAAGTCTTGAGTACTTGGCATGAAAAGTCCAAGTGGGACACTTGGCACATGAAAAGTCCAAGCATGGGTCTTGGCAAGGTAAAGTCCAAGTCATGGGTACTTGGCATGAAAAGTCCAACATGGGTTGGCAAGGAAAGTCCAAGTGGAACACTTGGCATTTGGGAAGTCCAAGTCTTGAGTACTTGGCATGAGAAGTCCAAGCATGGGTCTTGGCAAATGAGAAGTCCAAGCATGGGTCTTGACAAATGGAAAGTCCAAGCATGGTCTTGGCATGGAAAGTCCAACATGGGTTGGCAAGGGAAAGTCCAAGCTTGAGTCTTGGCATTTGAGAAGTCCAAGGGTTTGATATTGGCAGCGTAAAGTCCAAGCGGGAGTCTTGGCAGCATAAGACCAATGGTTGGCGGCGTAAAGTCCAAGCGGAGTCTTGGCGGCGTAAGTCCAATGTGCCTTGGCGGTGTAGACACCGTTAGCATGACAATAGCCGAGGGAAGCACCTGGAGGCTAGCGCGATGGATGAACAAGTCATGGATGACTTGGAGGGATCCGAGAGGCGTGAGGCTGATGGAGGTGGCTAGAAGGCTTAGGTCTAGGCTAAGGGTGGTCTAGCAAGTATGGGGGCACCATACTTGGGTTAAAACCTCATTCTTGAGGTTGGCAGTCGACTGGCATTATGGCCGGTTCGACTGCCGTGAGTCGACTTGAGTTCGACTGCCACCAGTGAAAATGCTCGCAATGACCGCCGAGGATGGCAATGATCCGATACCGAGTGTCGAGCACGTAACGCTCCGAGCGGATCGGGCAATGATTATAGGCGTTAGGGCGATGATCGCCAATGTTGGCGATCGCCAAGAGATCCGTTGGAGTTTTTTCCAGCGTGGATCGATCCGTTGTCTTACGACAACATTGGCATCAGTCGACTGGTGACTTATGGCAGTCGACTGATAGGCGGAAATCCAGCCTGACGCAGGTTATAAAGGCAGCTCGGAAGAAGGGTTTTAAAACCGATTTTTCTTGGGTGAAATTGAAGGGGGAAGTTGGTGCTTTCCAGTCCTTCAAAGCTAGTTCAAGGCAATCAAAGATCAAGCAATCCAAAGTTCTTGTAAAGTTGTTTTTCCTTTACTTGCATTGTATTTCTTACTTGTATTTGCTTGTATCTTGTGTATTACTTAGTGTAATCCTTGTACGAGGTTTCTCCGCCTCCGGATTGTTCCGAGAAGGAGTGATTATTGATTAGTGATTGTGTGTGCATCGCTAGAGCTCTTTAGAGCTCGATCCGTGGAGTAGGAACCGTGTGGTTCCGAACCACGTTATATCTTTGTGTTCGTGATTGTTGTATTTCGTTATTGCTTTCATTTCTATATTCCGATGCGCTATAGAAATTGTAGAGACGATCGCGAACGAATTCCATCTTCGTACGGTCACATCGCTATTCACCCCCCCTCTAGCAGCGTCAAATCTCAAACATTTGGCACCTAAGACTTGGTCATATTAACCTGAGTAGAATTCAAAGGTTGATAGCTGATGGACCCTTGGGTTTATTAGTGGTGGAAGATCTCCCAACCTGCGAGTCTTGCTTGGAAGGTAAGATGACCAAGAGGCCTTTTAAGGCTAAGGGGTATAGAGCCAAAGATGTATTGGAATTGGTTCATTCTGATTTGTGCGGTCCTATGTCTATCCAGGCAAGAGGTGGCTTTGAATACTTTGTCTCTTTTATAGACGATTATTCAAGGTATGAATACATTTACTTGATGTGCCGCAAGTCTGAATGCTTTGACAGGTTCAAAGAATTCAAGGCTGATGTGGAGAACCGTCAAGATAAAAGTATCAAGACACTACGATCTGATCGTGGTGGCGAGTACCTCTTGGGAGAGTTTAGGAGTTACTTATCAGAGGCTGGGATTCAATCCCAATTGTCCACACCTGGCACACCCCAGCAAAATGGTGTGGCGGAGCGAAGGAATAGGACTCTTATGGAGTTAGATCGATGATGAGTTATTCGAGTTACCCGATTCAGTGGGGGGTTTGCTCTGGAAACGGCAGCACACATTCTGAACTTGGTTCCATCTAAGTCAGTACCCTCTACTCCCACAGAATTGTGGACTGGGCGAAAGCCTAGTCTAAGACATATTCGGATTTGGGGTAGTCCAGCACATGTGCTGAAGGGAGATGCTGGTAAGTTGGAATCTCGTACAGAAGTACGCTTGTTTGTTGGCTACCCTAAGGGAACGAAGGGTGGTTTGTTCTATAGTCCTAGAGATCAGAAGGTGATCGTGAGTACGAATGCCAAATTTCTAGAGGAGGACTATGTGATGAACCACAAGCCCACGAGTAGGATTGTTCTTGAGGAGTTGACAGGGGAAGTCCCGACTTCAGTACCACCGGTACAAGAGGAAATACCACAAGTCACTGCACCGCGGGTCACTGAGCATACACAGGAGGCACCTCGTCGTAGTGGGAGGGTTGTTAGACAACCAGAGAGATTCATGTTCTTGGGAGAGTCTTCAGACTTAGTCCCTGGTAAACATGAACCTGATCCCTGGACATATGACGAGGTACTCCAAGAAAGAGATGCGGTATCTTGGCAAAGAGCGATGAATTCAGAGATAGAATCTATGGATTCTAATCATGTCTGGGAGCTAGTAGAACCACCCGATGGTGTGAAAGCCATTGGATGCAAGTGGATCTACAAAAGAAAGAGAGGAGTAGACGGGAGCTAGGCTTGTTGCAAAAGGGTATACTCAGAAAGAGGGTATCGATTATGAGGAGACCTTTTCACCGGTAGCTATGCTTAAGTCTATCCGGATTCTCTTATCTATTGCTGCTCATGAGGATTATGAGATTTGGCAGATTGATGTCAAGACAGCTTTCCTTAACGGAAGTCTTGAGGAAAACATCTATATGAAGCACCCAGAGGGATTCATTGCAAAGGGCAAAGAGCATCTTGTGTGTAAGCTTAATCGGTCCATTTATGGATTGAAGTAAGCTTATAGATCTTGGAACATCCGCTTTGATGAGGTAATCCCGTTATATGGATTTATTCAAAGTCCGGATGAGCCTTGTGTATACAAGAGATGTGATGGAAACGTAGTGGTATTTCTTGTACTATACGTAGATGACATTTTGTTAGTTTGCAACAATATCAGAGTGTTATCAATCGTAAGGGTATGGTTGTCCAAACAAGTTTGATATGAAAGACTTGGGAGAAGTGGGACACATCCTTAGGATCAAGGTAATAAGGCATCGCAAGAAAAGGATGTTGTGCTTATCTCAAGCTTCATACATTGACACTATCCTTGCTCGTTTTAGCATGCAGAACTCCAAGAAAGGTTTTCTACCTTTTAGGCATGGAGTACCTTTATCTAAAGAGATGTGTCCCAAAATATCAAAGGAGATAGAGGACATGAAGGCGATTCCTTATGCTTCGGCAGTAGGAAGCCTCATGTATGCTATGCTATGTACGAGACCAGATATCTGCTTTGTCGTGGGCATGGTTAGCAGATATCAGAGTAATCCCGGACAGGGACATTGGACTGCGGTAAAGCATATATTGAAGTACCTGAGAAGGACTAAGAATTATATGCTGGTTTACCAGGCAGATCAATTAGTCCCTGTGGGTTACACGGATTCTGATTTCCAATCAGATAGGGACAACAGTAAGTCTACCTCGGGGTTTGTGTTTACTTTTGAAGGTAGAGCCATAGTATGGAGGAGTGTCAAGCAGAAATGCGTGGCGGACTCTACTATGGAAGCTGAGTATGTGGCAGCCTCTGAGGTAGCCAAGGAAGCTGTATGGCTCAGGAACTTCTTGATGGACTTGGATGTGATTCCTGGTTTGCCCAGAACTATCACAATTTATTGTGATAATAGTGGTGCAGTTGCAAACTCGAAGGAACCATGAGCCCATAAGGCGAGTAAACGCATAGAGCGCAAGTACCACCTGATACGAGAAATCGTAAAGCGAGGAGAAGTAGCTATCGCCAAGATTGCATCAGAGGATAACCTGGCGGATCCATTCACTAAGGCCCTTCCAGCGAAAGCGTTTGATAGGAATGTGGAGGACATGGGGATCATATGTCTGACAGTATGATAACAGCATAGTCATTTAGTATAAGTGGGAGATTGTTGGAATGTATACTGAAAGCCTAGCTCTTTTGTATGAACATTTTTATTTTGAAATAAGAATCACATGATCATTGGTTGCACTTTATATTTATTATATGTGGGCATATTGTCTAATACTTTACATTGTAGATAACATGGTGCTTGGTGTGGCACAGAAGATCATGTTATCAGTCCCTTGTAGAATATAAGTAAAGGCTCACAACCAAGATGGTTTTAGACAAACCATTGGCATGGTTGTAGTGTAGCTTGGTATTGTTTTGTCTTGAACATAGAGTTACACTAGTACACTTAGGTGTATTGAGCAGGACCGACATAGAGGTGATTCAATTTATTGCTGACTACATAATTGAATCAGACCTCGGATATTATGTTGCACATGCTCTTAATCCCGATATAATAAGGGACACATGTACTTAGTATTTATTTCTTTGATTTACCAAAGGGTGAGATTTATATGGATTAAATCAATATGCCCGGTAAATTGGGAAATGATATTATTTACATGGTGTGACGTTAATTATAGGAGGAAACTGTGTCCTATATATTAGGTTGATGATGTCCCCTTGAGGAGCTCATAAGGTTCATCATGTAAACCCTGCAGGTTGACTTAGTCAACATGATGATAAGGTTGAGTGGTACTACTCGAGGAGTTAGATGTTAATTGATTGATGGTCAGTAAATCAATTAATTGACGGACATTCGATATCTTAAACACGGGGAGATGGATGTACAAATAATGTATGGAGCCCATATTAATTTATGGGGGTTGGTGAGGTAATTCAATGATGATCCTCTAGTGGAATGGAACATCATTGATGGATCAAGTTTGTGTGGTTCTGATCCATCGGGTGGCTAAGATCCAACTCCTCCTCATGGTCCCTATCGTAGCCTAATATAAACCTCATGGAGTCTAGATCCAATGATGGAAAACAAAACTCTAGATCCGATGGTGGAGATTAAATCTCTAGATCCGACGGTTGAGATTAAATCTCTAGATCCGACGGTTGAGATTAAATCCCTAGATCCGACGGTGGAGATTAAATCTCTAGATCCGACGGTTGAGATTAATTCTCTAGATCCGACGGTTGAGATTAAATCCCTAGATCCGAAGGTGGAGATTAAATCTCTAGATCCGACGGTTGAGATTAAATCTCTAGATCCGACGGTTGAGATTAAATCCCTAGATCCGACGGTGGAGATTAAATCTCTAGATCCGACGGTTGAGATTAAATCTCTAGATCCGACGGTTGAGATTTAATCCCTAGATCCGACGGTGGAGATTAAATCTCTAGATCCGACGGTTGAGATTAATTCTCTAGATCCGACGGTTGAGATTAAATCCCTAGATCCGAAGGTGGAGATTAAATCTCTAGATCCGACGGTTGAGATTAATTCTCTAGATATGACGGTTGAGATTAAATCCCTAGATCCGACGGTGGAGAATAAAAGAAGGCTTAAGCCTAACTCTATAAATAAGGCTTCTTGGCTTGGGCGGCAAGGCTAATGCTAAGAAGATTTGGGTTTTGGGGGAGACTTTGGGCGGCAACATTAGGGTTTAGAACCCTAATGGTTGGGCGGCGCCCATTGCCCATGGGGTGTGGCCGGCGGCAAGAAGGTAAGGGATTAGCTTCTCATCTTCCTCTCTTGGCCGGAGCATCCTCTCCTCTTCTCTATCAAGGTTGGCCGGCGGCAACCTTCTTGAAGGTTGGTCGGCAATCCTTTTATTCTCTTTGGGCCGACGGCAAACATCATGCTTGGAGCTTGATGGTTGGTCCTAGATAAGAGATGAGTTTTGTTTCCACACTTCCTCTTGTTCGGGGCGAGCAAGGAAGGAAGAGTGTGTTCTAGGAAGCTTCAACTTGTGGAGGATCTTCGCCCACACGAAGTCTACAAGGAGGTTAGGACATACGATAGAAGATCGAGAGGTATAAAAGTTTTACAAGTTTTATTATTGATCTTTGTATGTTCTTATTAATATGTTTGTATGTGTTGATTATACATGTCTACATCCATATGGATTTGTATAATCATGGACCCCGAAGATAAACACATAAACCGGCGATCCGTCCGTCGTCTATTCCGCGGCTAACCGACTAGAAGAGTTTTGTTGCTTGAACAACTAGTTTGTTCAAGCGATCGCTCGAGTCTTTAGCACGACGACGAATTTGTTGAGCTTAGAAAACTCATCCCATCTGGATTAGTTTTCATTAGTGAAAATTTTAATCCGGGGACATGGGAGCCAACGAGCCTCCGAGCATGCCATCAAAATGGTATCAGAGCCACGGTTTTCGGTTTTGTGTGTTTTGGATTCGGTTACTTTCATGCACTTATCATATATTGTATATGCCAGATGATAGTAGGATGTGCGTAGGATAACTTTTTGGTTGCAGGCATAAGATCCAACTATTATGGCTATATATGTGTGTATGTGATTGCATGTGTGTGTGATTGTATATTATTTGAATCCTCGGGGTTGACGAGGCTAAATTAGTATTTAATTTTTGTAATTAAATACGATATTGTTTAGACACTCATTTTAGTTTACTTTCGATCTAGATTATTTATACACTTCTTCGTGGAGTATAGGATCGATGGATGTAAATTAAAATAGTTTATCTTGGCTCAGATCTCTTTGGTGACTTGCGCACGGGAAAATATGGAGCGGACGAGGTGACGACACGACGGGACGCATATTGGAGAACAATGCCATAATAGTTGGGAAAATTCTGATTTTTTTTCCATATTTATTGCTGATTTGTTTTATATGCATGTTGTGTGTGCTTGGAAATTCCTCACTGTCAATTTACTAAGTGGGAGAGGGACATTTTAATTAATTCCCGCGGCCTCCATTACAATTTGACGTGTGATGCAACAAACTTGCTCGTCGGCTCTGAGTGCCTTCCTCCCCATCGGATGAGTTTGTTTGCGGATCACTAGATCAAATAATGGTTATATGAAATTATTTAGGAGCATGTGTACTTCCCCATCGGTAAGGCACATAATCCGAGATAATTCCCTTAGTATCGTGTAATGGTGCACACTTAGATGCAAATAAAAAGTATCCTCCCCATCGGAGTCACTGCTTTTATTTGTAGGACCAAAGAGGAACCAACTATTAATTTTATTTGTCAAAAAGTAAGGTTGACAAGATAATAAAAATTAAAGGGTTAAACCTCCTCTTACAAATGTAGAATTCGTATACGTTCACACTATCATGGCATGCGATATTCTCGGTGTTTTGAGGTGTTGGTTGATTTCGAAATTTTATTGTTTGAGGAATCAATGATATTTTGAAATCTACAGTAATGATCAATGTGATTCTTAGGATTTTCAAAATTGACTTTCAATCCACTCACTATGATACTAAAGGAAATAAACTTACTGTACCCAAATAAAGTAGATTAGAAAAGAATCTAGATATTATCTTATCTGCTAAGGAGTACAAGTTTGCACTCTTCGAAGAGTGTCCTCAAGCCATAGTTGCTCAAAAAGGTTTCTACTTCTAAGCCGAAAGGAAAGAAGAAGAAGAAACAAGGTGGAGCAAAGGTGGTGGGAGGATCTCAGGGAGGAGTGAAGAAGCCGAAAGACAAGTACTTCACTTACAAGCAGGATGGACATTGGAAGAAGGATTGTCCCAATCCAAAGCAGAACAAAGATATATCCTTTGGACTTGTCGTTGAAACATGATTAGCGGTGTTATCTACCGACACCTGGTGTGTAGATAAGGGAGCCACTAATCATGTCTGCAATACTTTGCAGGGGTTCTAGGAAACCCGACGACTAGCTAAAGGGGAGATTACCATTTACTTGGGCAATGTCAAAGGTGGCGGATATTGCAGTGGGAGACGTTTATTTATCTTTTGATAGGAATAAAGTTTTGGTTTTGAGAAATTGTCTTTATGTACCTACTTTTAGAAAGAATCTAATTTCAGTTTCTAAATTGTTTTTGGATGGATATTCTATTTCTTTTAATGACAAAGTTATTATAAAAAGGAATAGGGAGATTATCTGTTCTGGTACATTTGTTGGCAATTTGTACACTCTTGAACCGAAAACTCCCACAATGCATATAGAAGTGAATAACTCATCTTCTAAGTCTAATAAGAGAAAAGAACCTTCAAAAATGAACCAGACATATCTTTGGCACCTAAGACTTGGTCATATTAACCTGAGTAGAATTCAAAGGTTGATAGTTGATGGACCCTTGGGTTTATTAGTGGTGGAAGATCTCCCAACCTGCGAGTCTTGCTTGGAAGGTAAGATGACCAAGAGGCCTTTTAAGGCAAAGGGGTATAGAGCCAAAGATGTATTGGAATTGGTTCATTCTGATTTGTGCGGTCCTATGTCTATCCAGGCAAGAGGTGGCTTTGAATACTTTGTCTCTTTTATAGACGATTATTCAAGGTATGAATACATTTACTTGATGTGCCGCAAGTCTGAATGCTTTGACAGGTTCAAAGAATTCAAGGCTGATGTGGAGAACCGTCAAGGTAAAAGTATCAAGACACTATGATCTGATCGTGGTGGCGAGTACCTCTTGGGAGAGTTTAGGAGTTACTTATCAGAGGCTGGGATTCAATCCCAATTGTCCACACCTGGCACACCCCAGCAAAATGGTGTGGCGGAGCAAAGGAATAGGACTCTTATGGAGTTGGTCAGATCGATGATGAGTTATTCTGAGTTACCTGATTCGTTCTGGGGGTTTGCTCTGGAAACGGCAGCACACATTCTGAACTTGGTTCCATCTAAGTCAGTACCCTCTACTCCCACAAAATTGTGGACTGGGCGAAAGCCTAGTCTAAGACATATTCGGATTTGGGGTAGTCCAGCACATGTGCTGAAGGGAGATGCTGGTAAGTTGGAATCTCGTACAGAAGTACGCTTGTTTGTTGGCTACCCTAAGGGAACGAAGGGTGGTTTTTCTATAGTCTTAGAGATCAGAAGGTGATCGTGAGTACGAATGCCAGATTTCTAGAGGAGGACTATGTGATGAACCACAAGCCCACGAGTAGGATTGTTCTTGAGGAGTTGACAGGGGAAGTCCCGACTTCAGTACCACCGGTACAAGATGAAATACCACAAGTCACTGCACCGCGGGTCACTGAGCATACACAGGAGGCACCTCATCGTAGTGGGAGGGTTGTTAGACAACCAGAGAGATTCATGTTCTTGGGAGAGTCTTCGGACTTAGTCCCTGGTAAACATGAACCTGATCCCTGGACATATGACGAGGCACTCCAAAAAAGAGATGTGGTATCTTGGCAAAGAGCGATGAATTCAGAGATAGAATCTATGGATTCTAATCATGTCTGGGAGCTAGTAGAACCACCCGATGGTGTGAAAGCCATTGGATGCAAGTGGATCTACAAAAGAAAGAGAGGAGTAGACGGGAAGGTCGAGACCTTCAAAGCTAGGCTTGTTGCGAAAGGGTATACTCAAAAAGAGGGTATCGATTATGAGGAGACCTTTTCACCGGTAGCTATGCTTAAGTCTATCCGGATTCTCTTATCTATTGCTGCTCATGAGGATTATGAGATTTGGCAGATGGATGTCAAGACAGCTTTCCTTAACGGAAGTCTTGAGGAAAACATCTATATGAAGCAACCAGAGGGATTCATTGCAAAGGGCAAAGAGCATCTTGTGTGTAAGCTTAATCGGTTCATTTATGGATTGAAGCAAGCTTCTAGATCTTGGAATATCCGCTTTGATGAGGTAATCCAGTCATATGGATTTATTTAAAGTCCGGATGAGCCTTGTGTATACAAGAGATGTGATGGAAACGTAGTGGTATTTCTTGTACTATACGTAGATGACATTTTGTTAGTTGGCAACAATATCAGAATGTTATCAGACGTAAGAGTATGGTTGTCCAAACAAGTTTGATATGAAGGACTTGGGAGAAGTGGGACACATCCTTGGGATCAAGGTAATAAGGGATCGCAAGAAAAGGATGTTGTGCTTATCTCAAGCTTCATACATTGACACTATCCTTGCTCGTTTTAACATGCAGAACTCCAAGAAAGGTTTTCTACCTTTTAGGCATGGAGTACCTTTATCTAAAGAGATGTGTCCCAAAATATCAAAGGAGATAGAGGAGATGAAGGCGGTTCCTTATGCTTCGGCAGTAGGAAGCCTCATGTATGCTATGCTATGTACGAGACCAGATATCTGCTTTGTCGTGGGCATGGTTTGCAGATATCAGAGTAATCCTGGACAGGGACATTGGACTACAGTAAAGCATATATTGAAGTACCTGAGAAGGACTAGGGATTATATGCTGGTTTACCAGGCAGATCAATTAGTCCCTGTGGGTTACACGGATTCTGATTTCCAATCAGATAGGGACAACAGTAAGTCTACCTTGGGGTTTGTGTTTACTTTTGGAGGTGGAGCCATAGTATGGAGGAGTGTCAAGCAGAAATGCATGGCGGACTCTACCATGGAAGCTGAGTATGTGGCACCGAGGCGAGGTAGCCAAGGAAGTCAGATGGCTTAGGAACTTCTTGATGGACTTGGATGTGATTCCTGGTTTGCCCAGAACTATCACAATTTATTGTGATAACAGTGGTGTTGTTGCAAACTCGAAGGAACCACAAGCCCATAAGGCGAGTAAACGCATATAGCACAAGTACCACCTGATACGAGAAATCGTAAAGCGAGGAGAAGTAGCTGTCGCCAAGATTGCGTCAGAGGATAACTTGGCGGATCCATTCACTAAGGCCCTTCCAGCGAAAGCGTTTGATAGGCATGTGGAGGACATGGGGATCAGATGTCTGGCAGTATGATGACAGCATAGTCATTTAGTATAAGTGGGAGATTGTTGGAATGTATACTGAAAGCCTAGCTCTTTTGTATGAACATTTTTATTTTGAAATAAGAATCACATGATCATTGGTTGCACTTTATATTTATTATATGTGTGCATATTGTCTAATACTTTACATTGTAGATAACATGGTGCTTGGTATGGCACAGAAGATCATGTTTTCAGTCCCTTGTAGAATATAAGTAGAGGCTCACAACCAAGATGGTTTTGGACAAACCATTGGCATGGTTGTAGTGTAGCTTGGTATTGTTTTGTCTTGAACATAGAGTTACTCTAGTACACTTAGGTGTATTGAGTAGGACCGACATAGAGGTGATTCAATTTATTGCTGACTACATAATTGAATCGGACCTCAGATATTATATTGTACATGCTCTTAATCCCGATATAATAATGGGCACATGTACTTAGTATTTATTTCTTTGATTTAACAAAGGGTGAGATTTATATGGATTAAATCAATATGCCCTGTAAATTGGTAAATGATATTATTTACATGGTGTGCCATTAATTATAGGAGGAAACCGTGTCCTATATATTAGGTTGATGATGTCCACTTGAGGAGCTCATAAGTTTCATCATGTAAACCCTGCAGGTTGACTTAGTCAATATGATGATAAGGTTGAGTGGTACTACTCGAGGAGTTAGATGTTAATTGATTGATGGTCAGTAAATCAATTAATTGATGAACATTCGATATCTTAAACACGGGGAGATGGATGTACAAATAATGTATGGAGCCCATATTAATTTATGGGGGTTGGTGAGGTAATTCAATGATGATCCTCTAGTGGAATGGAACATCATTGATGGATCAAGTTTGTGTGGTTCCAATCCATCGGGTGGCCAAGATCCAACTCCTCCTCATGGTCTCTATCGTAGCCTAATATAAACCTCATGGAGTCTAGATCCAATGATGGAAAACAAAACTCTAGATCCGATGGTGGAGATTAAATCTCTAGATCCGATAGTTGAGATTAAATCTCTAGATCCGACGATTGAGATTAAATCCCTAGATCCGACGGTGGAGATTAAATCTCTAGATCCGACGGTGGAGATTAAATCTTTAGATCCGACGGTTGACATTAAATCCCTAGATCCGAAGGTGGAGATTAAATCTCTAGATCTGACGGTTGAGATTAAATCTCTAGATCCAACGGTTGAGATTAAATCCCTAGATCTGATGGTGGAGATTCAATCTCTAGATCCGACGGTTGAGATTAATTCTCTAGATCCGACGGTTGAGATTAAATCCCTAGATCCGAAGGTGGAGATTAAATCTCTAGATCTGACGGTTGAGATTAATTCTCTAGATCCGACAGTTGAGATTAAATCCCTAGATCCGACGGTGGAGAATAAAAGGAGGCTTAAGCCTAACTCTATAAATAAGGCTTCTTGGCTTGGGCGGCAAGGCTAATGCTAAGAAGATTAGGGTTTTGGGGGAGACTTTGGGTGGCAACATTAGGGTTTAGTACCCTAATGGTTGGGCGGCAAGATTAGGGTTTAGAACCCTAATGGTTGGGCGGCACCCATTGCCCATGGGGTGTGGCCGGCGGCAAGAAGGTAAGGGATTAGCTTCTCATCTTCCTCTCTTGGCCGGAGCATCCTCTCCTCTTCTCTATCAAGGTTGGCCGGCTGCAACCTTCTTGAAGGTTGGTCGGCAATCCTTTTATTCTCTTTGGGCCGGCGGCAAACATCATGCTTGGAACTTGATGGTTGGTCCTAGATAAGAGATGAGTTTTGTTTCCACACTTTCTCTTGTTCGGGGCGAGCAAGGAAGGAAGAGCGTGTTCTAGGAAGCTTCAACTTGTGGAGGATCTTCGCCCACACGAAGTCTACAAGGAGGTTAGGACATACGATAGAAGATCGAGAGGTATAAAAGTTTTACAAGTTTTATTATTGATCTTTGTATGTTCTTATTAATATGTTTGTATGTGTTGATTATACATGTCTACATCCATATGTATTTGTATAATCATGGACCCCGAAGATAAACATAAAAACCGGTGATCCGTCCATCGTCTATTCCGCGGCTAACCAACTAGAAGAGTTTTGTTGCTTGAACAACTAGTTTGTTCAAGCGATCGCTCGAGTCGTTAGCACAACGACGAATTGGTTGAGCTTAGGAAACTCATCCCATCCAGATTAGTTTTTATTAGTGAAAATTTTAATCCGGGGACATGGGAGCCAACGAGCCTCCGAGCATGCCATCATGGGGTACTCGGTGCATGCCAAGTTATAACAGTTTAAAACGATTGGACTTAGATGATAGTTGATTGGTAAAATATCAGTCGACTGGTCTAAGTACTTCAATCGATTGTTCTCTAAAGAATCAAGGAAATTTATTCTTGAGTTATTATGTAGAATAGCATTATGAGGGGTGCATATCATACACTCAGTTGTGCGCTGAGTTACTTCACTACGAGGCTTGTGAAGAGGATCCAGAAGAAGATCTCGAAGAAGACCCTGAAGAGATTTTTCCTATGGGATCTCTCCATAGGTGTCCTTCAAAGGATTTAACATCATGGCATCATCTTGAGAGTATCTCAGTGGAAGGTGTTCTAATTCAGCCCAAGGAAAGTGAGCATGTTTGGATTATTACTACGCTAGTATTTGTACTAGTGGGAGTAATAATCACCTATCTAGTTTATTAGGATTATTTTTTGTTAGTTATGAGTAGGAAGAATATTATATGTAATATTCTTAGTAGAGTCTTGTTATCTGTTAACATTGTACAACATATTTAAATTAATGATATGTTCATTCAAAATGATTAGTTCATTTTATGTTGTTACCCTACTTGATGCATGATATTAGTTTATGGTCTTTGATATGTTCATTGTGAGTGTAATTTTAAATGATAAGTTCATTTAATATTCAATGTCATGTTTAGATAATGATTAAGTTCATTAGATGAGATGTATATAATAAAATAGATCAATGTGAGTCAAGTTGGCACATACAGATGATGAGTGGTAACAGAGTTATCACTTGATTTTGTAAACCAAATCAGATTTACATTAAGTCTATTTAAAGATTACATACATTAAAACATACACTGAATATCTAAATAATTTGTTTATTTATGATAGATTATGGCAACAAAGAACATCATAGCTGAACTAAATAAGGGTGAAAAACTTAGTAGTGAAAACTACAAGATCTGACATCTCAAGATTTAGATGTTCTTGAGGAACAAGAAGTTATGGAGGTTGTAAATCAGGTTATGGAAGAACTTGTGTAGCATAGACGTAACCTTGATGCCTATAAGGCATGGAAGAAAAAGGATTCCACTACTAAGGGAATATTGATTAGTTCAATGGTTGATGATCTAGTATTTGAGTATGAGTCGTATCCTTCGACTCATGCAGTTTGGGTTGCCCTTAGGGAGAGATACAGTGGAATGAGTCTAAGCAAGCTTCAACAACTGGCGATCAAGTTCGACAGCTATAAAAAGCGCCCGAATGTCACGATGGTTCAACATCTTAGTGAGATGTGGAATATGATTTGGGAGCTTAAGACTGTTGGTCATGAGCTGACAGATGAACAACAGGTTCAGGCAGTTATTCGTTCCCTTCCAGATTCTTGGGAAACTATAAAGCAGACCTTAACTTACAGTGAGAGTATTAAGACTTTCACGACATCTCACGCCATGTTGAACTGGAGGCGGAGAGAGTAGAATTCGCAAAGATTTCTAGCCAAGCCTATTTGGCTATCAGTTATGCTAGATCATTTGGATCCAAGAAAAAAATGGTTTAAAAAGGGAAAGGGAAAGAAGAAGAAAGCTGCTGTTGTAGGTGGGGGAGGCCCAATCAAGAAGAAAAAGAACAAGAAGATTGAGAAGAAACCTAAGAGCAATGTGACTTGCTTTAATTGTGACAAAAAGGGTCACTATGCTCGGGAGTGCACTGAGCCAAGAAAGGTAACTTCATGTCTGTCTTCTAAGCATTTTGTTGCTAGTTCTGTGTTGTTGGTTGATTCTTATCCTTTGTGGATTATAGATTCGAGAGTAACCGACCATGTAGCTCGGGAGCGGATTATATATGTGGAGTACCGTAGGGTACCAACTGGCAACAAATAGATATATGTAGGAAACAATGCAAGAGTTGGAGCTAAAGGAATCGACACTTGTAAACTTAACCTTCGGGGTGGAAGTACTTTGTTTCTATATGATGTCTTGTATGCTCCTGAGATTCAAAGAAATCTTATTTCTGTTACTTGTCCTCTTGATTTAGGGTATTGTATTAATTTTTACAACCAGTGTGTTGAACTTAAGATTGACTCCATGTCAATCGGATATGGTCTTTTTAATGAATGGTTTTATGGTTCTTGATATGAAACCAAAAGTCAATTATGCGATTGACAGTTGTTTTTAAACATTGCTCTTACTAGTGATGCAAATATAACTGATGATGTTTGACATGCTAGATTAAGACATATAGGATAAGATCGCATGAATCGGTTAGCTAAAGAGGGTTACTTGGGCTCTCGTGCTAAGATTAGCTTGTCTGTATATGAGCATTGTCTTGTTGGAAAAGCAACTAGGAAATCATTTGGTAAGACTATTAGGGTTGAGTCACCATTGCAACTTATTCATTCATATATTTGTGGTCCAATGAATGTGAAGGCTAGACATGGAGCTTCCTATTTCATTATATTTATTGATGATTTTTCTCATTTTGGTCATGTGTATTTGATTTCTCATAAATCTGAAGCATTTGATTGCTTCATTCATTATATGAATAAGGTTGAGAATCAAACGGAACGTAAGGTTAAAACTTTACGTATTGACCGTGGAGGAGAATATTTGTCTGATATATTCAAGACAATATGTAATGATAAGGGGATTATTAGATAGCTGACAATCCCTGGAACTCCACAACAAAAAGGGGTTATTGAAAGAAGAAATAGGACTCTTCTAGAAGTGGTTAGGTCTATGATGGCGTAGGCTAATTTGTCGATCTCCTATTGGGGAGATGCATTACTAGCTGCGATCTATATACTTAACAAAGTACCTTCAAAGTCAGTTCCATCTACCCTATATGAACTTTGGACAAACAAAAAATCAGATTTGAGCAATTTAAGACCCTGGGGGTCAGTTGCCTTTGTTCATGATAGTTCTCACAAGTATGAAAAACTGAGACCTAGAGGTAAGAAATGTATCTTTATAAGATATTCTGATGCCTCCAAAGGTTATGTTTTCATAAGTGAGCAACAAGATGGAACAATCTCCGAATTGGATTCGAGAGATGCTACTTTTCTCGAAACTAAGTTCCCAGCTAGAGGTGAAGTTGATAAGACAGTTCCTCTATTTGAGGAGGATGAGTCGTTATCAACTAGATAGGTGTCTAGTGGGATACCTGGAACTAGTCAACCCAGTGGGAGTATTTTGCCTAGTCACAAGGTGACTTCTCATGAACCAAACTTACGGAAAAGTGCTCATAAGATCAAACCTAAGAAGAGGTTTGATATTGAGAATGAGGCAATGATGACACTCCCAATTGACGATGAAGAACCTCAATCAGTTAAAGAAACTCTGGGCTCCAGAGTTGAAGAAAAGTGGAGAGATGCAATGGTTGAAGAAATGGAGTCAATGATTAAGAATCATATTTAGGAGTTAGTTGATCTTCCTCCTGGCCGAAGGGCTATTGGGAATAAATAGATTCTCAAAATAAAAAGGAAATCAGATGGATCAATTAACCGATACAAAGCTCGTTTCGTTACAAAAGGATTTACCCAATTGGAGGGTATAGACTTTGAAAAGACATTTTCTCCTGTAGTGAAGTTTGTGTCGATCCGAGTTATTTTAGCTCTTGTGACGCATTATGACTTGGAATTACATCAAATGGATGTAAAAATCGCTTTTCTTAACGGTGAGCTTGATGAGGAAATTTATATGGTTCAATCAGAAGGTTTCATTGCTGAAGGCCAAGAAGATAAAGTATGTAGATTGAAGAAATCTATATATGGGCTAAAGCAAGTATCAAGACAGTGGAACATAAGATTTAATGAAGTGGTTTTGTCTTATAGTTTCGAAATGATCAATGAGGATCATTGCATTTTTCTGAAAAAGAAAAAAAGGAAAGTATGTCATTTTATCATTATATGTTGATGATATGTTGATAGCAGTAAATGACATAGTTTTTGTGATAGAAGTCAAAGAGTGGCTTTCATCACAGTTTGACACAATAGATATGGGAGAAGCTGAATACATCTTAAAAGTTAAGATCATCAAGGATCGATCTAAGAGACTTTTGGGTTTGTCTCAAGAGGCTTATATAAATAAGATGTTACAACATTTCAGGATATCTGATTGTAACAGTGAACAGACACCCATTGTGAAAGGTACTGTTTTGAGCAAGAGTATGAGTCCCAAAACTCCTGAAGAAATAGCCAAGATGAAAAAAAAAACATATGCCAGTGCTATTGGTAGTTTGATGTACACTATGTTGTGTACTCGACCCGATATCAGTTATGTTGTTGGTTTAGTCAACCGATTCCAGTCAAACCCAGGACCGAGACACTGAAAGGCAGTGAAAAGGATATTCAGATATCTAAAAGCGATAATAGGTTATAGTCTCTATTATCAAGGATCAGATATGAGCCTGAAGGTCTATTTAGATGCAGATTAGGTTGGGGACCTAGATGATAGAAAATCCACATCAGGCTTTGCATTCTTGTTGAATGGTGGTGTCATCTCCTGGAACAGTAAGAAATAGGCCTATGTGGTCTTGTCAACTATGGAAGCTGAATATGTGACATGTTCAATAGCTATACAAGAACCAGTCTGGTTAAGGAGATTCTTGAAGCATCTGAAGATTGATGAAGAGAGTGGGAGTCCAATGACCGTCTACTATGACAGTCAAGCTGCTTCCAAGGATCCCAAATATCACATCAAGAGCAAGCATATAACAATTAAATATAACTTTATTAGGGATATTGTTGCTAAGAAGAAGGTGATTCTTGAGTATATCCCTACACGAGCTATGCTTGCAGATCCTTTTACTAAACCAATGACTAGAGAGTCATTTAATGAGCATGTAAAGTTTATGGGACTTCGTAGAATGTAACAATTTTGTAATGACAATCGGATATTGTAATTTGATTGTTTAAAATGCTAGCCATAATTTATTCAGTGTATGTGATGTTACATTCTGATAAGATCTCGGTGAGCATGTTGACAGGTAGTGATTGGTCCTCTCACATGGACAATCATCTCTGTTTGTTATGTACGAATAGGGATAAGACCATTACTTATAGGATAGCTTTAGAAGCTACATATATAGAGATACATACCTGTAGTAGATCGTTGAGAGCTAGAGGGGGGGTGAATAGCTATTTTTCGTTTCTACAAAGATGATTAGCGGAAGCACAATAAAAATAATAATAAAAACAATGCTAACACAATTCCTTTACGTGGTTCGGAGATAGCGCTCCTACTCCATGGTGATCCTTGAGGTGGATCAACCCTAATCAATATCACTATGAAGCTTTCCTTTACAACAACCCTCCTCTTCTTACAAAGGATGAAGATGGAGCTTAGAGAGAAGGAGGGGATTTAAAAGCACTAGAAAGCTTGGAAAAATCGTGGAGGCTTGAGAGTATGATCAAAGAATAAGCATTAGCCCTCAAAATCACCACAAGCCCTCTTTTTATAGAGAGAGGGATGATTTTCCCATTGGAGCACTATCAGTCGACTGATGTACAACATCGATCACGCGCTGATTAGCTTCGAATAGCCGGATTCATGGGATTCGTCGTTACCTCCAAGCGGTACTTTCATCACGATCGATCCATCCATCAATCGGTGATGGAGTGATCGATCGAGTGATCACGGGCCGCAATGAAAGTGAGACTCCATTCTGCGCGTGTTTAGCATCGATCACCGACCTTTGTTTGGCAGTCGACAGATAACAACATCA
The DNA here is from genome assembly GCA_025175895.1 of Wurfbainia villosa. Taxonomy (NCBI): domain Eukaryota; kingdom Viridiplantae; phylum Streptophyta; class Magnoliopsida; order Zingiberales; family Zingiberaceae; genus Wurfbainia; species Wurfbainia villosa. The sequence goes on from CM046006.1 coordinate 44,825,627, forward strand.
GTCGACTACCATGACTAAGCAGTTGACTGATCATCAGGGTTTTATCCTGACTTAGTCGAGCACCTGATCAGTTGATTGATACATCGTATCAGTCGACTGATACTCATTAAGTATGAATAATTCATACTTGATTTTACCCCTAGACCTAGACTCAACCTTCTAGCTCTTCCTTAAGCCTTGCGCCTCCAGGATCCCTCCGAGTCCGCGACTTGTTCATCCTTTGCGCTTTGCTTCCAAGAGCTTCCTTCAGTTTTGTCATGTCTTGGGTTTCCCTTTGCCAAAGCGTGCTTGGACTTTACGCCGCCAAGTCTACATGCTTGGACTTACGCTGCCAAGACTTGCCTTTGGACTTCCTTTGCCAAGATCACACTTGGACTTTGTCTTTACCAAGTCTTCATACTTGGATTTTCCTGTCACTTAAACACGTTCACAATTAGATCACAAAACATTTCCTAACTTAGATGATTATCCAAACATCAACACATAAATGCTTGGGGCATTGTTGCACCAACAATCTTCCCCTTTTTGATGTTTGGCAATCATTTAAGTTAGGTCTTTAAAATATTCACATAATCATATTTCCAATATAAATTCTATCTTTAGACATTTATGCACATAATCATATTTCCATCATATTTTCAATATGAATTCTAACTTAAACATTTCTTCTCCCCCTTTGACATACATAAAAAAAAGAAGGATTCATAAATTTCATAAGAGAATTGAATTTGTTGTAATCTTGAATTAAGGTATAAGATTGAAATTAAGCTCCCCCTTAATCCAAGATATGGTTCATGATGAATGACTAACTTGTGGAACAAAGCCTAACAAAAGATTGAAGGTTAAATCCTAACTTTGCACCAATAATGTAAGTTTGGGGATGAAAAGATATATGTTATGAAACTCCCCCTAAAACATTGCATAGATCAATCCTAAAAACTTCATTATAATGAATATTATCATACCATAACATTAGGACATACATGTAGGGAGTTGCTTCGGAGGCTCATTGGCTCCCATGTCCCCGGATTAAAATTTTCACTAATGAAAGAATTAATCCGGATGGGATGAGCTTCCTTAGCACAACCATTTCGTCGTCGTGCTAACAACTTGAGTGGTCACTTGAACAAACTAGTTGTTCAAGCAACACAACTCTTCTAGTTGGTTAGCCGCGGAAGAGACGACGGACGGATCGCTGGTTTTTGTGTTTGTCTTCGGGGTCCATGATTATACAATATATTTACTAATTTACACATGCATAATCAAAACATAAAAGAACAAGCTCAGATCTGTAAATAAAGTTAAAATAACTTTATACCTCACGATCTTCTACCATATGTCCTATCCTTCTCGTGGACGACGTGTGGACGAAGATCCTCCACGAGTAGAAGCCTTCTAGATCGCTTTCTTCTCTACCTTGTCCGCTGCGAACAAAGAGAAGAACTTACAAATACCTATCCTTTCTAGAGCCGGCCACCAAATTAGGAAATTTGGTGCAACCACCGGCCAAGGATCAAATGGATGATGCGCCGGCCACCAAATGAAGGAGAACCGCCGGCCACCTTGGAGAATAGGGAGGAGGATGAGAACCGACCACCAATGGGAGGAGAACCGCCGGCCAAGGAAGAAGGGAGAGGCCTCTAGGATGGGCACCGGCCAAGGAATGATCAAAGGAGATGGGCGCCGGCAATCAACAAGAAGGATGAAGGTTGCCGCCCACTTTGCTTCAAACCCTAGCCGCCCAAAACCCTAACTCCAATTCGAAATCAATTATTTTGCCGCCCAAACCTAAGCCCCCTATTTATAGAATTGGGCTTAAGCCTCCTTTAATCTCCACCGTCGGATCTAGGGATTTAATCTCCACCATCGGATCTAGGGTTTTATCCCAACCGTCGGATCTAGGGTTTCATCCCAACCGTCGGATCTAGGATTTCATCCCAACCGTCGGATCTAGGATTTCATCCCAACCGTCGGATCTAGGGTTTTATCCCAACCGTCAGATCTAGGGATTTAATCCTAATCGTCGATTCTAGGGTTTCATCCTAACCATCGGATCTCAGGGATTTAATCCCAACCGTTGGTTCTAGGGTTTCATCCTAACCATCGAATCTTAGGGATTTAATCCCAACCGTTGGTTCTAGGTTTTGTTTTACATTGTTGGATCTAGACTTCACAAGGATTATATTAGGCTACGATAGGGACCATAAGGAGGAGTTGGGTCTTGGCCACCCGATGGATCGGAACCACACTAACTTGATCCATCAATGATGTTCCATTCCACTAGAGGATCATCATTGAACTACCTCACCAACCCCCATAAATTAATATGGGCTCCATATATTATTCGTACATTAATCTCCCCGTGTTTAAGATATCGAATGTTCGTCAATTAATTGATTTACTGACCATCAATTAATTAACATCTAATTCCTCGAGTAGTACCACTCAACCTTATCATCATGTTGACTAAGTCAACCAGCTGGGTTTACATGATGAACTTTATGAGCTCCTCAAGGGGACATCATCAACCTAATATATAGGACACGGTTTCCTCCTATAATCAACGACACACCATGTAAATAATATTATTTCCCAACTTACCGGGCATATTGATTTAATCCATCTAAATCTCACCCACTGGTAAATCAAAGAAATAAATACTAAGTACATGTGCCCGTTATTATATCGGGATTAAGAGCATGTACAACATAATATCCGAGGTCCGATTCAATTATGTAGTCAGTACTAAATTGAATCACCTCTATGTCGATCCTGCTCAATACACCTAAGTGTACCAGTGTAACTCTATGTTCAAGACAAAACAATACCAAGCTACACTACAACCATGCCAATGGTTTGTCCAAAACCATCTTGGTTGTGAGCATCTACTTATATTTTACAAGGAACTGATAACATGATCTTCTGTGCCACACCAAGCACCATGTTATCTACAATGTAAAATATTAGACAATATACACACATATAATAAATATATAAAGTGCAAACAATGATCATGTGATTCTTATTTCAAAATAAAATGTTCATACAAAAAGAGCTAGGCTTTCAGTATACATTCCAACAATCTCCCACTTATACTAAAAGACTATACCGTCATCACACTGCCATACATCTGATCCCCATGTCCTCCACATGCCTATCAAACGCTTTCGCTGGAAGGGCCTTAGTGAATGGATCCGCCAGGTTATCCTCTGATGCAATCTTGGCGACAACAACTTCTCCTCGCTTTACGATCTCTCGTATAAGGTGGTACTTGCGCTCTATGTGTTTACTCGCCTTATGGGGTCGTGGTTCCTTCGAGTTTGCAACTGCACCACTGTTATCACAATAAATTGTGATAGTTCTGGGCAAATCAGGAATCACATCCAAGTCCATCAAGAAGTTCCTGAGCCATACAGCTTCCTTGGCTGCCTCAGAGGCTGCCACATACTCAGCTACCATGGTAGAGTCCGTCATGCATTTCTGCTTGACACTCCTCCATACTATGGCTCCACCTCCAAAAGTAAACACAAACCCTGAGGTAGACTTACTGTTGTCCCTATCTGATTGGAAATCAGAATCCGTGTAACCCACAGGGACTAATTGATCTGCCCGGTAAACCAGCATATAATCCCTAGTCCTTCTCAGGTACTTCAATATATGCTTTACCGCAGTCCAATGTCCCTGTCGAGGATTACTCTGATATCTGCTAACCATGCCACGACAAGCGGATATCCGGTCTCGTACATAGCATAGCATACATAAGGCTTCCCTCTGCCAAGCATAAGGAACCGCCTTCTCCTTTGATGTTTTGGGACACATCTCTTTAGATAAAGGAACTCCATGCCTAAAAGGTAGAAACCCTTTCTTGGAGTTCTGCATGCTAAAACGAGCAAGGATAGTGTCAATGTATGAAGCTTGAGACAAGCACAACATCCTTTTCTTGCGATCCCTTATAACTTTGATCCCAAGGATGTGTCCCACTTCTCCCAAGTCCTTCATATCAAACTGTTTGGACAACCATACCCTTACGTCTGATAACACTTTGATATTGTTGCCAACTAACAAAATGTCATCTACGTATAGTACAAGAAACACCACTACATTTCTGTCACATCTCTTGTATACACAAGGCTCATCCGGACTTTGAATAAATCCATATGACTGGATTACCTCATCAAAGCGGATGTTCCAAGATCTAGAAGCTTGCTTCAATCCATAAATGGACCGATTAAGCTTACATACAAGATGCTCTTTGCCTTTAGCAATGAATCCCTCTGGTTGCCGCATATAGATGTTCTCCTCAAGACTTCCGTTAAGGAAAGCTGTCTTGACATCCATCTGCCAAATCTCATAATCCATATGAGCAGCTATAGATAAGAGAATCCGGATAGACTTAAGCATAGCTACCGGCGAAAAGGTCTCCTCATAATCGATACCCTCTTTCTGAGTATACCCTTTCGCTACAAGCCTAGCTTTGAAGGTCTCAACCTTCCCGTCTACTCCTCTCTTTCTCTTGTAGATCCACTTGCATCCAATGGTTTTTACACCGTCGGGTGGCTCTACTAGCTCCCAGACCTAATTAGAATCTATAGATTCTATCTCTGAATTCATTGCTCTTTGCCAAGATACCGCATCTCTGTCTTGGATTGCCTCGTCATATGTCCAGGGATCAGGTTCATGTTCACCAGGGACTAAGTCCGAAGACTCCCCCAAAAACATGAATCTATCGGGTTGTCTAACAACCCTCCCACTACGACGAGGTGCCTCTTGTGTATGCTCTGTGACATGCGGTGCAGTGACTTGTGGTGTCTCCTCTTGTACTGATGGTACTGAAGTCGGGACTTCCCCTGTCAACTCCTCAAGAACAATCCTACTCTTGGGCTTGTGGTTCATTACATAATCCTCCTCTAGAAATCTGGCGTTCGTGCTAACGATCACCCTCTGATCTCTAGGATTATAAAACAAACCAGCTTTCGTTCCCTTAGGGTAGCCAACAAACATGCACACTTCTATAAGAGGTTCCAACTTACCAGCATCAGCTTTCAGCACATGTGCTGGACTCCCCCATATCCGAATATGTCTCAGACTAGGCTTTCGCCCAATCCACAATTCTACAGGGGTAGAAGGTACTGATTTAGATGGAACCAAGTTCAGAGTGTACATTGCCGTATCCAGTGCATACCCCCAGAATGAAACAGGTAACACAGAATAACTCATCATCAATCTGACCATCTCCATAAGAGTCCTATTCCTTCGCTCCGCTACACCATTCTGTCTGGGTGTGCGGCGGATAATTGGGATTGAATCGACCTCGATAAGTAATTCCTAAACTCTCCCAAGAGGTACTCGCCACCACGATCGGATCGTAATGTCTTGATACTTTTACCTTGACGGTTCTCCACATCACCTTGAATTCTTTGAACTTACAAAGCATTGGACGCATCAAGTAAATGTATCCATACCTTGAATAATCGTCTATAAAAGAGACGGCATTCAAAGCCACCTCTTACTGGATAGACATAGGACCGCACAAATCAGAATGAACCAATTCTAACACATCTTTGGCTCTATACCCCTTGGCCTTAAAAGGCCTCTTGGTCATTTTACCTTCCAAGCAAGATTCGCAGGTTGGGAGATCCTCCACCACTAATGAACCCAAAGGTCCATCGGCTATCAACCTTTGAATTCTACTTAGGTTAATATGACCAAGCCTTAGATGCCAAAGATATGTTTGGTTCATTTGCGAAGGTTCTTTTCTCTTATTAGACTTAGAAGATGAGTTATTGATTTCTATATGCATCGTGGGAGTTTTTGGTTCAAGAGTATATAAATTGCCAACCAATGTACCAGAACAGATAATCTCCCTATTCCTTTTTATAACCACTTTGTCATTAAAAGAAACAGAATATCCATCCAAAAACAATTTAGAAACTGAAATTAAATTCTTTCTAAAAGTAGGTACATAAAGACAATTTCTCAAAACCAAAACTTTATTCCTATCAAAAGATAAATAAACGTCTCCCACTGCAATAGCCGCCACCTTTGAAGCATTGCCCATGAAGACGGTAATCTCTCCCTCAGCTAGTCGTCGGGTTTCCTGGAACCCCTGCAAAGTATTGCAGACATGATCAGTGGCTCCTGTATCTACACACCAGGCACTGGTAGATAACACCGCTAAACATGTTTCAACAACTAAACAAGAAGATATACCTTTGTTCTTTCGGCGAGGACAGTCCGCCTTCCAATATCCAGTCTGCTTGCAAGTGAAGCACTTGCCTTTCGGCTTCTTCACTCCTGCCTGAGGTCCCACTGCCACTTTCTTCGCTCCACCTTGCTTCTTCTTCTTCTTACCTTTTGGTTTAGAGGAAGAAACCTTCTGAGCGACCATGGCTTGAGCACTTTGACGAAAAAGCCCCTCTGCCGCCTGGAGTTCTGTCAGAAGCTCCGCCAATGAATACAACCTCTTGTTCATGTTGTAGTTGAGGCAGAACTGCTCAAAACTCCTAGGCAGAGACTGGAGAATGATATCGACCTGGGTTTCCCCATCGATCTCAGCTCCAAGGACTTCCATCTCATTAAGATGAGCCATCATCTTGAGAACATGATCCCTAACGGGTGTTCCCTCGATCATGGTGGTCGTCATCAAGTTTCTCATTGCCTCCTGCCTAGCTGCCCTACTCTGATGTCCGAAAAGTTCCTTGAGATTGAACATCATGTCATAAGCTGTGGCTATGGCCTGATGCTGATGTTGCAGCACATTTGACATAGATGCCAAAATGTAACACAGCGCCATCTCATCTGCCATGACCCATTTCTTATAACGTTCTTTCTCCTTTTCGCCAGTCATCGGGGGCTTAGGAGGCGAGACCTCGAAGAGTACAAATTTGTACTCCTCACGATTAAGACAATATCCATTTCTTTTCCAATCAATGTAGTTTGGACCGAAGTTTGTTTTCTTTTAAAATCACGGCAAGTGGGTTGAAAGCCATTTGAAAATCCTAAAAATCACAATGATCAAAATATTAGATTTCAAATATTATTGATTCCTCAAAACAATAAAATTCCGAAATCATCCAACACCTCAAAACACCGAGAATATCGCATGCCACGCTGTGTGGGCGTATCTGAATTCTACATTTGTAAGAGGAGGTTTTACCCATTAATTTTATTATCTTGTCAACCTTACTTTTTGACAAATAAAATTAATAGTTGGTTCCTCTTTGGCCCTACAAATAAGCGATGACTCGATGGGAGGATACTTTTATTTGCATCTAAGTGCACCATATTACACGATACTAAGGGAATTATTTTGGATTATGTGTCTTACCTCTGTGGAAGTACACATGCTCCTAGATAATTTCCTATAACCATTATTTGACCTAGTGATCCGCAAACAAACCCGTCCTCAGGGAGGAAGGCACTCAAAGCCGACACACAAGTTTGTTGCATCACACGTCAAATTGTAATGGAGGCCGCGGGAATTAATTAAAATGTCCCTCTCCCACTTAGTAAATTGCAAATGAGGAATTTTAAATCATACACAACATGCATATAAAACAAATAAGCAATAAATATGGAAAAAACAGAATTTTTCCAACTATTATGGCATTGTCCTCCAATATGCATCCCGTCGTGTCGCCACCTCGTCCACTCCATCTTTTCCCGTGCGCAAGTCACCAAAGAGATCCGAGCCGAGATAAAACTATTTTAATTTACATCCATCGATCCTATACTCCACTAAAATGAGCGGCTAAACAATGCCGTATTTAATTACAAAAATTAAATACTAATCTAGCCTCGTCAACCCCGAAGATTCAAATAATAAATTTTTACACACATCCATTCACATACACACACATGGCCATAATAGTTGGATCTTACGCCTGCAACCAAAGAGTTAAACTACGCATATCCTACTATTATCCGGCACATATAATATATGAAAAATACATAAAAAATTAACCAAATCCTAAACACACAAAACCGGAAACCGTGGCTCTAATACCACTTGCAGGGAGTTGCTTCGGAGGCTCATTGGCTCCCATGTCCCTGGATTAAAATTTTCACTAATGAAAGAATTAATCCGGATGGGATGAGCTTCCTTAGCACAACCATTTCGTCGTCGTGCTAACAACTTGAGTGGTCGCTTGAACAAACTAGTTGTTCAAGCAACACAACTCTTCTAGTTGGTTAGCCGTGGAAGAGACGACGGACGGATCGCCGGTTTTTGTGTTTGTCTTCGGGGTCCATGATTATACAATATATATTCATACACACACATGCATAATCAAAACAAATAAGAACATGCTCAGATCTGTACATAAAGTTAAAATAACTTTATACCTTACGATCTTCTACCGTATGTCCTATCCTTCTCGTGGACGACGTGTGGACAAAGATCCTCCACGAGTAGAAGCCTTCTAGATTGCTTTTTTCTCTACCTTGTCCGCTGCAAACAAAGATAAGAACTTACAAATACCCATCCTTTCTAGAGCCGGCCACCAAATTAGGAAATTTGGAGCAACCACCGGCCAAGGATCAAATGGATGATGCGCCGGCCACCAAATAAAGGAGAACCGCCGGCCACCTTGGAGAATAGGGAGGAGGATGAGAACCGGCCACCAATGGGAGGAGAACCGCCGGCCAAGGAAGAAGGGAGAGGCCTCTAGGATGGGCACCGGCCAAGGAATGATCAAAGGAGATGGGCGCCGGCAATCAACAAGAAGGATGAAGGTTGCCGCCCACTTTGCTTCAAACCCTAGCCACCCAAAAACCCTAACTCCAATTCGAAATCAATCTTGCACGCCCAAACCCTAAGCCCCTATTTATAGAATTGGGCTTAAGCCTCCTTTAATCTCCACCTTTGCTGGCTATGTTCTGATTGAGTTTTATCCTAAAGGTCGATTCTGGACTCTAGGGTTTAATCTCAACTACTCTGATTCAGGATAACGCAACCGGAGATAAAATTATGTCTAGTGTTAATCCAATCCAGAACTCAGACGATGCAGTGCCCAACCGATCTAGGAATTTAATCCTAACCGTCGATTCTAGGGTTTCATCCTAACCATCGGATCTTAGGGATTTAATCCCAACCGTTGGTTCTAGGGTTTCATCCTAACCATCAGATCTTAGGGATTTAATCCCAACCGTTGGTTCTAGGTTTTGTTTTACATTGTTGGATCTAGACTTCACAAGGATTATATTAGGCTACGATAGGGACCATAAGGAGGAGTTGGGTCTTGGCCACCCGATGGATCGGAACCACACTAACTTGATCCATCAATGATGTTCCATTCCACTAAAGGATCATCATTGAACTACCTCACCAACCCCCATAAATTAATATGGGCTCCATATATTATTCGTACATTAATCTCCCCGTGTTTAAGATATCGAATGTCCGTCAATTAATTGATTTACTGACCATCAATTAATTAACATCTAATTCCTCGAGTAGTACCACTCAACCTTATCATCACGTTGACTAAGTCAACCAGCTGGGTTTACATGATGAACTTTATGAGCTCCTCAAGGGGACATCATCAACCTAATATATAGGACACGGTTTCCTCCTATAATCAACGGCACACCATGTAAATAATATTATTTCCCAACTTACTGGGCATATTGATTTAATCCATCTAAATCTCACCCACTGGTAAATCAAAGAAATAAATACTAAGTACATGTGCCCGTTATTATATCGGGATTAAGAGCATGTACAACATAATATCCGAGGTCCGATTCAATTATGTAGTCAGTACTAAATTGAATCACCTCTATGTCGGTCCTGCTCAATACACCTAAGTGTACCAGTGTAACTCTATGTTCAAGACAAAACAATACCAAGCTACACTACAACCATGTCAATGGTTTGTCCAAAACCATCTTGGTTGTGAGCCTCTACTTATATTTTACAAGGAACTGATAACATGATCTTCTGTGCCACACCAAGCACCATGTTATCTACAATGTAAAATATTAGACAATATGCACACATATAATAAATATATAAAGTGCAAACAATGATCATGTGATTCTTATTTCAAAATAAAATGTTCATACAAAAAGAGCTAGGCTTTCAGTATACATTCCAACAATACACAGATACATTCAAATCCAAGAAATAGAGCTTTTTTATCAGAAAACATAGTGTATTAGTCATGGTTTTGACGCATTGCTACATCAAATCAATTTGACCTTTTAAATTAACTTCGTAAATGCGTTAGAAATTCTAAAAACCTTGAAAATCATGAAATTTTGTGTACACATTTCTGAAATCATTGTTTATCAAGAAAAAATATATGTTTTCTAGATTTTAAGATTGATATAAACTTGGAAACTAACAAAAGTTCTAATATTTTTGCAAACTTTGTATCACTTTTGTGTTCCACTTGAGAACTGTTTTTCAAAATATGATAAACATAGTTTAAAATATGTTTTATTTGACATTTTCAATCATGTTCTTGGAGCTATATGCACATCAATTGTGTATAAGCCTTTCCAATGATTGGTCCAATGAAGGATTAATGTCTCTAGATGACACTTTGGTCCATAGTAATGCATCATAACAAGCATGATGAAGCAAGTGCATCTTCCTAACATTTCACATGTTGTCTAAGTGGATCAATACAAAAATCATGGTTTCTTAGGTATTTTGTGAGATGCTTAAAGGTATAAATCGATTTCTATAGGATCATGCAAACCTACACCTTTATTCAACTAAGCACATCCCAAGTTCTCTCCTAAGTGATGAAAATTCTACTTCAGGGAGAGCCTTGGCAAATATGTCGGTTAGGTTAGACTTGGATTCAATGTAATTAAGCTCAATGGCCCCCTTAGCCACATGATCTCTAATGAAGGGATGTTTCACTTCAATGTGCTTGGTCCTAAAGTGATGCACCGGATTTTTGGTCAAATTTATGGTGCTCACATTATCACAAAAAACTTTCATGTTGGAGTAAGATATCTCATAATCCTCTAAGGTATGCTTCATCCATAGTAGTTGAGCTACACAACCACCCATAGCCACATACTTGGCCTCAGTGGTGGATAGAGCAACACAAGGTTGCTTCCTACTACTCCAACTAACTAGGGAGGACCCAAGGAATTGACATCCACCACTAGTACTCTTCCGATCCAATTTGCAACTGGCATAATCAAAATCGGTGTACCCAACCAAATCAAAAGACCTAGTCCTAGGGTACCATAGTCCTACATTTAGTGTGCCTTTAATATATCTTAAGATTCTCTTAACGGCAACTAAATGAGATTCTTTTGCACATGATTGATACCTAGCACACATACCAATCGCAAATAATATGTCGGGTCTACTAGCAATTAGGTGCAAAAGGCTACCAATCATGCTCCTATAGAGTGTAAGATCAATTTGTTTTCCTTCATTATCACTATTTATTTTTGTATTGGTTACCATTGGAGTTGAAACTACCTTAGCATTTTCCAAACCAAATTTCTTAATCATTTCCTTAGCATATTTGGTTTGGTAAATATAAGTTCCTTCACTTATTTGTTTGACTTGTAATCCTAGGAAGAAATTTAATTCCCCAACTAGACTCATTTCAAACTCTTTTTCCATATTCTTAACAATGTCTTGAAGAAGTTCATCATTTGTTGACCAAAAGATAATGTCATCAACATATACTTGGGCTACAAAGATGTCCTTTGATGTCGACTTTATAAATAGAGTTTGATCTACACTACCCCTTTTAAAGTCCTTAGAAATTAAGAAAGATGATAATCTTTCATACCAAGCCCGGGGAGCTTGTTTCAAACCATACAAAGCTTTCCTAAGCTTGTATACATGGTTTGGATAGTCCATATTCTCAAACCCGGGAGGTTGTTCTACATATACCTCTTCCTTAATAAACCCATTTAGGAATGCCGATTTAACATCCATTTGATGGAGTTTGAAACCCATATAGGAGGCATACCCTAATAGTATCCTAATAGACTCTAATCTAGCAACCGGGGCATATGTTTCATCATAGTCAAGTCCTTCAACTTAATTAAAGCCCCTTGCAACTAATCTTACTTTATTCCTAGTAATATTCCCTTGGTCATCTAGTTTGTTCCTAAAGACCCATCTTGTAGTAATAATGGTGTTTTCATTTGGTCTAGAAACTAACTCTCATACTTGACTCCTTTCAAATTGAGTCAATTCATCTTGCATTGCTAAGATCCAATCCGGATCAAGTAATGCATCTTTGATTGTTTTGGGCTCAATTTGAGAAATTAGAGCTATATGACTAGTGGGATCCCTATGAAATGACATAGTCCTAACACCTTGAGACAATTCACCCACAATTTGATCTAAGGGGTGATTTTGATGAACTCTTATAGTTCTAGGAGGTGTATTAATTTGAATTTGATCATAATTAATCTCAATCCTTTTCTCATCATCGGAATCACCTCTTACTCCCCCTTGATTCAAACCTCCCCCTTGATCATTACCCCCTAAGGTTAAATCTTGAAATTATTGGGTAATTTCTTGATTTTCATTATTAATATCATCATCAATAGAGGATTTCCTAGGGTATGTATTGGAAGTTTCATCAAATTGGACATTTGAAAATTCCTCAATCTTTTGAGTCCTTTTATTATAAACTCTGTATCCTACACTAGTGGATGAGTATCCAACTAGAATTTGCTCATCCACTTTGGACTCAAATTTACTTAGGTTGTCTTTGGTATTTAAAATATAAACTTTGCATCCAAAAACCTTAAAATAATGAATTGTTGGAATTGTACCATTCCACAATTCAAATGGGGTTTTTCCTAAAAATCTATGAATTAACACCCTATTTTGGATATAGCAAGCAGTATTAACTGCTTCCGCCCACAAGTAGCTAGGTAAAGAATATGCATTTAGCATAGTCCTAGCCGCTTCTTGTAGGGCACGATTTTTCCTTTCCACAACCCCATTTTGTTGGGATGTTCTAGGACAAGAAAACTCATGCTTGTACCCTTGTTCTAAGAAAAAGGTTGAGAAATTAGAATTCTCAAATTCTCCACTATGATCACTACGGATCCGGTTGATTTTGAGTTTTCTTTCATTCTCTACTCTCTTGCTAAATCCTATGATTATTCCTAGGATTTCATCTTTATTTTTCATGAAAATAACCTAAGTAAACCTAGAGAAATCATCTACTATTACTAAGCAATATCTACTATCAATCATAGAAGGGGTACTATGACAATCAAATAAGTCCATATGTAAAAGTTCTAAAGGTAAAGCGGTACTAAGTAAAGTTTTACCTTTGTGTGATGTTTTTGATTGTTTTCCTTCTTGGCATGCATCACACATTTTGTCCTTGAGAAATTTGACTTTAGGCAACCCTTTGACTAACTTCATTTTTACTATTTTGGCTATGTTCTTCATGTTTATGTGTCCTAGCCTCCTATGCCAAAGCCAACTCTCCTCTTCTTTTGCAATAAGACACTTAGTAGAGACATTAGTAGCATAGGATAGATCAACATAGTATATGTTTGATTTCCTAAAACCTACTAGCATGCAATTATTTAAAGTTTTGTGTTTTATAAAACATTTTGAAGAGTCAAATTTAACATCAAAATTTGCATCACATAGTTGGCTTACACTAAGTAAATTAAATTTCATATCCTTAACTAATAACACTTTATGAATGGCAAGGTTGGAGGATACCTCAATTGTGCCCTTTCCTAGAATCTTAAGTTTGTCACTATTACCAAATGATACCTTTCCCTTGCTAGTGTGGTTGATAGTGGAGAATTTTCTCTCATCACCGGTCATGTGTTTTGAACACCCACTATCAACAATCCACAAGCTTGGTTCTTCTACCTATATCACATGAAAAATACAATCCTTAGGCACCCAAATTTTAGGACCACTAGAATCAATTAGAAATTTCTTAGGTACCCAAGCCTTTCTACCCTTGCTTCTAATTATGGATTTTCTACTAACAAGAGATGTAAATGCTACTTTTTTTTCCTTAGGCCTATATCCTAGTCCGGCCTTGTTGTAAATAGCCCTTTGATCCTTAATTATCATGTCTAGGTATTTAGAGTCATTAGTAAATTTTTCTAAACATGCTCTTAGATTACCTATTTCTTTTCTCAATTCATCATTTTCATCTCTAAGGGTACATGCATCATCACAAGATAATTTTTCACAAGATGATTCTTCATTCTTAAGTGATTTAATTTCTACTTTTAAGTCCTTAATCCTAGTTTTTGATCTATTCAATGCATTTTGAAGGCATGCAATTGTTTTGTAAAGTAAATCTACCCTAGGGGAGTTGTTTACCTCATCATCATCACTTGATGATGATTCATCGCTTGAGAAAGAGGATGAAGACTCCTCACTTGAGCTCCCGGCTTCTTCCTCCAAGGCCATGAGGGCTAGATTTCGGGTGGCATGACACACTTCTTTATGATCGGAAGAGTCCTCCATGCTTAGAGTGTCCCATGTTTGTGCCACCATTGCCTTCTTCTCCTTCTTCTCCTTCTTTTTCCTTTCCTTCTCCTCCTTCTTTAGTCCCGGGCAATTTGGCTTGATATGCCCTTTCTTGTTGCAACCATAGCAAGTTACGTTAGGTGTAGAATTTGAACTATTTGAAGACTTACCTCTTGAGGATTGGAACATCCTCCTCACATCTTTCTTGGTGAGTTTCCTTGACTTCCCACCAAACTTCTTGACATAATGAGCCACCTCACTTGCCGATAGCTCATCTTCACTACTAGATGAGTCTTCCTCGGATTCAGATGAGGAGGACACTTCTTTCTTCTCCTTCTTCTTTTTGTCCTTCTTTCCTACAAAAAGAGCTATACCCTTCTCTTTGGATGAAGTATTAGCTTGTTCATGCAATTCAAATTCACAAAATAACTCATCTAACTTAACCAAAGAGAGATCCCTAGAGACCTTATAGGCATCTACCATTGAAGCCCATAAGGTTGTTCTAGGAAAGGCTTGGAGCACATACCTTACAAGGTCTCGGTTGTTGACCTTCTCACCTATTACATGTAGTCCGTTGACTACTTCTTTGAAGCGACCGTGCATTTGGCTCACGATCTCATTGGTCTTCATGGAGAAACTTTGAAGTTGGCCGATTAGGAGATCTCTCTTTACTCTTCTTGTTTCCTTGGATCCCTCGTTGAGCTCTATCAACTTCTCCCAAAGCTCCTTCGCCGATTCAAATGACCCCACCTTGCTTAGTTGCTCTTTTGACAACCCACATTGAAGTGTGGTTGTTTCCTTGGCGTTGGCTTGAGCCTTCTTGGCCATGTCTCTCGTCCAATCCTTGGTCGGTATGGGCGCTCAGTGTTCATCGACTGGCTTCTCGAAACCATCTACAATGCTAAACCAATTTTCAATATCATTCATAAGATAATACTCCATCCTACCTTTCCAGTAGCCGAAATCGTTGTCGTTGAAGAGCGGAGGCCTCACCGTGCTATACCCCTCTTGGAAAGCCATCTTGCTCCGGTTGATTGTTAGATCTTCCGATGCGATCCGGGCTCTGATACCACTTGTAGGAGATTGTTGAAAGCTAGAGGGGGGTGAATAGATACTTTTCGTTTCTACAAAGATGATTAGTGGAAGCACAACAAAAATAATTATAATAACAATGAAAACAATGCTAACATAATTCCTTTACGTGGTTCAGAGATAGCGCTCCTACTCCACGGTGATCCTTGAGGTGGATCAACCCTAATCAATATCACTATGAAGCTTTCCTTTACAACAACCCTCCTCTTCTTACAAAGGATGAAGATGGAGCTTAGAGAGAAGGAGGGGATTTAAAAGCACTAGAAAGCTTGGAAAAATCATGGAGGCTTGAGAGTATGATTAGAGAATAAACATTAGCCCTCAAAACCACCACAAGCCCTCTTTTTATAGAGAGAGGGATGATTTTCCCGTTGGAGCACTATCAGTCGATTGATGTACAACATCAGTCGACTGATGCACAACATCAGTCCACTGTTGGCGCGGTTAACGGCTTCTGAATAGCTGGATTCACGGGATTCAGAGTCGTTACCTCCAACAGTACTTTCATCAGTCGACTGATCTATCCATCAGTCGACTAATGGAGTGATCAGTCGAGTGATCATAGGCCGCAGTTGAGCGAGACTCCATTTTGTGCCCGTGTTTCTGATCACCGATCGCTTTGGCAATGATCGATAACAACATCATCGATCCGCCATGACTAAGCAATGATCGATCATCGTGGTTTCATCCTCGACTCACGAGCACTGACCGATCGATACTCATCAAGTATGAATAATTCATACTTGATTTTATCCTCTAGACCTAGACTCAACCTTTTAGCTCTTCCTTAAGCCTTGCGCCTTCAGGATCCCTCCGAGTTCGTGACTTGTTCATCCTTTGTGCTTTGCTTCCAAGAGCTTCCTTCGATTTTGTCATGTCTTGGGTTTCCCTTTGCCAAAGCATGCTTGGACTTTACGCCTCCAAGTCTACATGCTTGGATTTACGTTGCCAAGACTTGCCTTTGGACTTCCTTTGCCAAGATCACACTTGGATTTTGTCTTTACCAAGTCTTCATACTTGGATTTTCTTGTCACTTAAACACGTTCACAATTATATCACAAAGCATTGCCTAACTTAGATAATTATCCAAACATCAACACATATAAATGCTTGGGGCATTGTTGCACCAACAATACCTATAAGCTAGGGTCATCTTGATATGTGTATCAAAATAAGATCATTTAAGAAAAGTGATCGAAGTAAATGTTCCCACCATTTACTATACATGTTTATGAGCCAGATTAGATTCATATGTTGAATTTAGGATTAGACATTTAGAATGTCTGGATCAAAATCTATATGATGTTAAGAAAAATATGCACTCTTTATTAGTAAAGAGAATAACATCATAGCATGTGATTTATACCACATGTGCTAAGGCGACAATAAGGGTAGTAGAAGAATGGATCTCTGCTTCTCTACTATGTGAGCCCTTTGAGATTATATATTAATCTCAGTATTTGCCCTTTGTGACTATTTAGCTGTCTGCTTGAAGTTTTAATCAGGGTCTGCTACTTTAGCATGTAAACCTATTGACTATGGATTATTCGGTCTATGGAACATTACTAGGAAAGCGATTGATTAAAATGAATAGATTCACGCTAAAAAGGAAGATTAAATAGATTTACATCTTTTGAGAATTATTCACTGGTCAACCCATTTTTGTTGTCTATGGAAGTGATTGTGAATATTGAGAATATGAAATATGCTCTTGACTTGATGGTCATTATGAGGGATTAGAGATGTTCATATTGATGTAAATGGAGATTATTTAATCTGAGTAAATAGAAAGACATCATATCCAGGAAAACGGTTATGTACCACCAGGAGAATGGTTCTGTACCACCTGAAAAACAGTTATGTGCCACTTGGAGGATGGCTATGGCCCATCAGGTGAATGATTATGTGTCATTTATAGAATGGTTATGTACCATTTGAAGAGCGGCTAAGTTAGGCATAACAACTTTTCTTAGCAATGATCGCTCTATGAGCAACTATGTAAAGTGTAACAACTTTCTTAGCATTGTATTACTCAGTGTGCTTGCTGTCGCAAAAACCATTTTACGATGTATGAATCGGTTGTTCTAATGGTCTTTGTGATTATTAATCTCTATTATATTAGTTATTTGGGACTATTGACTTTGGCTCTATTTAGTTTATGTGACTAAATACCTCTTATTGGTCTATGTGACTATTTGTCTATGTGGCATGCTTTGGACGAGTGGAAGATGTTAGACGTGGAGCGGTTACTACATGCATCACGTAGTAACCGCACACGCACTCGAAGGAGTGTGTGCATTTCTCCACAACGATTGCGCCTCCAAACTCCTATATAGGAGGGAGCGTCCAAGATCTTTGTGGTGAGTGTAGAGGAGAACGCCGAGAGGCTGCTAGAGAGAGATTTGATTACCAAAACATCCTTTCGTCGGGATTTGGTTTGTGGAATTACAAGGGTGGTTCATTCCGTGATCATCCTTCCGACAGTGAGAAAGAAATCTCATCAGAGCAGCAAAGAGAAAGCATAATCGATGTAAGTGGTTACAAGTGTTACCTCTTTCTCTACATTTCATGTGGTTTCTCGTATTGATGGAGCACCTTGGGAGCTTTTTAATTAATGAATGAGGGATGACTCACCCCTTCTTTTATAGTCTTCCAAACCCTAGCACGTTGAGATCCAGATCTGGACCAAACCTTATCCTTATCCCTAACATTGTGGCTCTTATCTTGACTTTGCTTCAATATGTCCTCGTACATTACCAATCGACTACTACATTCATCAATCGACTGATGGTGATCTAGTCGGCTAATGCCTTGAGTAGTTACCTGCATCACATGGTTAGCATAAGAAATGTATAATGACATGCAATGTGACAGTCCTAGATTGTCTGATATCGACTTCGGCCATCCTTTGAAAGCCTTAGTTGGATCGTCGCCTATGGTTATCCCTGTATTAAGGACTGATGCACACGAACACGATCTCAAATCTTGCGATGGATACCGTCGAGGACTCGAAGTGCGCACTCTCGTTCAATGCCTGCAAGTGCACGGATGTCATCAAGTAATAAAAAGATTATCGATCCCACAGGGACTGAGATTCGAGTATCTATTTATTCAGTGGATGTTATTGTTCGGAAGTCAATCTAAAGGTTGCGATTGTGAGGGTTGTCGGTGGACTAAACTCTAGTATGGTGTCACACGGAGGAAGAAAGGAGCTTGCCGCGAGATCTTTTAAAGGGATTCTAGGACTTCGATTTCGCTTGTGTGTCGCAAAATATGTTATCAACTAGGCATTGTCTAAACGTCTAACTATGGTCTTCTGGAAGGGACATCATACACTCTCCCGATGAGTCACCGCATCTATCGAAAGCTATCTCTGCCTTACAAGGACGGGATAGGTGGTACGAGGATGCCGAATCAATCCCTACGATGAACCGTTTCCAGTTCTATCGCATCCTTCTACCCAGGGTTACAGGAGATCAGGCTAACCCCTAGGTTCCTTGTATAAATCCCCTAAATCTTAGATACGAGGGTTGTCACCCCTCGTATCGCCTAAGCACAATAGGTAGAAACCAAACACACATAGATATCGGTATAAACAAATCCTAATTGCAAATTCAAACTCAATAACAGAATTCAATTTGAAGCAACATGTCATAGCACACAAGCTACTCCCTAATCCTAGAATCGAAGAAACTACTCCACAGATAGGAGAGGAAAATCACAAGGCATGTTCATATTCGAATCAATAGTAAATAAAGTGCGAGAATAGGAGTTTACAATGCCAATGTGGCCTTCTCTCTGGTGTTGAAGTGCAGAACTTGGATCTCCGGCGGCATTCTTCCTCCCCGTTGTGAGTTTTCGTAGCTTTTTAGGGCTTCGGTGTGTCGTCCCAGCCATCGTGCCTCCCCCCTAGGGTTTGGGAGCCCTAGGGTGGCTCCCTCGTGATCCCCTCGGGTTTGGGGTGGAGCTTCCTTTATATAGACATCATATCGGATCACTGCGAAATCTAAAAAATAATCGACTCGACGGAATCGCATACGGCCACTGCCACTGCCGTGTTTCCATATGGCAGCCGTGTGTGGCATGCACGCAGTGTTTCTATACGGCCAGGCCATGTGTGGCTCTGAGGTGGTCGATTTCGCCCCTTGGACACGACCGTGTGTAGTCACACGCCCTGGTCGTGTCTCCTTCTGTGTCTAGCTACAAAATGCCCTTCTTTTG
This sequence comes from Wurfbainia villosa, assembly GCA_025175895.1. NCBI lineage: Eukaryota > Viridiplantae > Streptophyta > Magnoliopsida > Zingiberales > Zingiberaceae > Wurfbainia > Wurfbainia villosa. The sequence goes on from CM046006.1 coordinate 44,845,392, forward strand.
CTATGAAAGTGCACCCTTTTCTCCCCGAAATGCTATCCTACACACAAAAGTACAAAGAGTAGATCTTCGAATCAGAAAATAGGAAATGCATGCAAAATAAAGTGACATATGCATGAAACTAACATAAAATGTAATGAGATGTGAGCGAAAACTACTCCTAAAACCCTATATGTTTTGCTTACATCACTTCCCCCAGACTTAAATCTTTACTTGTCCTCAAGCAAACCTCAGTTCCATGAAATTTTAAAAGGATATTGTTCCATACTTAGCATGTTAACTAAATTTATCAAGTGGTATTTGCAATCAAAGAAAAATAAATATGTTCTAGAAATTCACTAAATTAGCTCCTCGTGCTCGTGCTAAGCAAATCATTCTTAGGGGATACTCATTCCATGGTGAGTTAAGTCATCATCCTATAGCTTTCCTAAGGTCTCCGGCTCTTAGACACTTACCTGCCCAAAGCGAGGGTCATTCTCTATATCTAGAACAAAGTCTCAAAGGCATGCTCAGTATTGAGAGAAATTGATAGGTGTTTCCCCAGTAACCTAACTCGGTCTCAAAGGGGCACCTAGCCATTTCCATCCTCGACAACTATTTTTTATCCCTCATAATCTCTCTCTTTTTTTCTTTCTTTTCTTTTTCACTTCTGTTTCTCTCTCTCTTTTATTTCTATTTTCTTTTCCTTTCTCTCTTTTATTTTTCGGCTCACTGGGATTTTGATTTTTCTGAATGGGCTTACACAATCCGAGCATCTCCAGTAACTAAAATGTTAGTCTTAGGGTCACCTGTGGATTCTAAGGTACTAGACTACTGAGATGAATCATAACTAGGTATATACTAGACTCTCCCTTTCAGAATGTTCAACATGTGTAGGTGTAAAAATAGAAGCTAACTAGTGTAAGTCTAGAATATCTATTCAAAGCCAATAAAATAAAATACCATGAGGTAAATGAAGTTATACTACTCATGGAAACAACTCATGAAGAAAACTCTAAAAATACTACTGAGGCAGCTTTACAGATAACAAAAACTAAGTGCTGAAAGAAACTCAACAACCTATGCATGAACAAATGAATGCTAACAATAATGTAAATATCAGGAAAGAAACTACTGCTAGAAACAAAATAAAATTTGGGGTCCCCCCAGACTTAAATGAAGGTATACCTCTAATATGGTGGACGAGGTGGAAAGTCTGGAAGCCTTGGCATCTCGGGATCCTGGGAGAACCTACTGTTGAGCCGCTGATGCCACATGTACATATGGTCGATATGAGAACTGGTGGATGCAGCGGCTGCTTGGTGCTCCTCCTCCCTAGCCCACTGTGCCTGCTGGGCATGCATGTGCTGCCGCATCTCCTAGCGGTAGGCGGCCTCATCCTAGCGACGGACAACCTCCTCCTGGAAGTAAATGCGAGCCTCATCGTAGAACTCTTCAGCCCACTGGAAGTGGTCCCAGAAGTCCTGGAACTCCGCCTGCGTGTAGACGCTCTGCTCCTCCCATCGCTGCCTCTGTGTCTGTTGCTCGGCGTATATATCATCGATGCGCGATCAAAACTCTAAGAAATCATAGGCCGACGTACTTGCATCCTGCTCAAAAGTAGAAAAAGGTGGTGGTGCAGGTGCAAGCTCATGTCAACATGGACTAGGTGGGCTCCTATGCATGTGTGGACTGGAGGGAGAGTGATGCAAAGGGGGAGAGATGGGTGCCGATGTGGATGGTCCCTCATATGGAGGGGACTCCACTATTAGGTCCAAGCGCTAGTTGGCGCATGTGGTGATAGTGGTATGATCAGGGTCGGGGAGCCTAAGGGTCGTCAAGTTTTTCCTTATATAAGGAGTGTCCTTCTCTTACAATCATCTTCATGGCCATACACACTCCTAGGTCGATCCTAGGGCTCCCCTCTATACTCTCTAATGCAATGTAATCGTACCCCAACCTATGAAAAATGTAGATAAGTAGGCCTCCCACATTAATCTCTTCTCTCGCTGCTTTGCCCATCTTCACTAAGTGTCTGATGAAGTGGGACCCTACATCGATGCTACTCCTTTCTTGTAGCATGTCCCAGAGGCAAAGCAGCTCGCTAGCTCTTACTACACTGTCACTCTCCCCACGACCAAATATAGTACTGGCCATGATGCGGTGGAGGTATCGAAAAATGGGGTTTTGGAGGCGTGACGCTTTGGCCCTTGAAGGGTCATAAGCGTGCTCCCCTGTCAACTTGGTCCAAAATATCCGAGAGTTAAACCCAATAGGGGTTCTTCTCTCTCCCCCACTCGGCAAGCCAAAGCATGAATTCCGTTGGTGAAGGGTTCATTCATGCTCAATGTTAAATATTAAATGTGATCCTACCCTCTTCGCTCTCTCTACCCGTTAAAATTTTCTCTTTTAAGGAACTCAAAAATTCTAAAACTATCCTAGGATAGGTTGGGTGTCTTATTCCCATTATCTCTTCCCACCCCATTTTTACAAATAGGGCTTGAATGTCACCCAACAACCCTAAGGAATCTAGTAAATATTCATCAAGATACCTAGTTGCAGTGAGTTTGCAAGTAGAAAGCATGTTATATCTATCCTTATATTTATTGTTGCGAAAAATAAGGGTTGGAAGAGCATTATCTTCCTCCGAAGCTTGTGGGGTGTCGGTTCTTCTTGCTCGTCACTCTGAAGTACCGGATCGAGACGCTACTTGCTTGGTCATCCTCATCTTTGCTTCTTTTGGCTTCCTTGAAGGTTGAAAAAGCTTCTAGGTGATGGGGAAGAAGGATCCACATGGCTAGGGAAAAAATAATCGAAGCACACAGCGCAAATGGGGCGAAAACACACGACTTGCCCTACTTAACCCTTGCGCGACATGGCCGTGTGAAAATACACGGCCAGGCCATGTGCGCCTCAGGTCGGTTGGGCACGGCCATGGAAAAACACATGGTCAGGCCGTGTGTCCCCTTTTTTCTCCCCTTTTTGCACAACGGTCCGAATTTTCTCATACGCTTCACCGTGTAAGCTAATATGGATTTTATTTTTGTTAGGATCTTGGGAACGGCTAGAGGGGGGTGAATAGCGTTTCTTCTTTTCTACAAGCAAGTTAGCGGAAGCAACACAAATACGAATAAGAATACAAGTAAGAAAACGATGAAAGCAACGCTAACACCCGATGTACGTGGTTCGAAGATGACGCTCCTACTCCATGGCAATCCGTAAGGTGGATTAGTCCTAGCCAAGCTTCACTATATTCTCCTTTGGATGAACCAAGGTGGAGAAACCTTTCTTACAATACTCTCCTCTTCTTTACAATGATGGATGATTAAGAACTAGAGAAGAGAATGTTTTGAATTGCTAAAACACTTGGGAAAGCTTGGTGAGCACGAGGGTGTAGTTAGGAATGAGAGCACTAGCTTCACCAAGCTCTCCAAGGCCCCTTTTTATAGAAGAGGGGTTGTTTTTCCCGTTGGGCCTCGATCAGTCGACTGATGCTTACCATCAGTCGACTGCCGCCAAAGCCAACGACTTCTGAACCGAGATCTCCGCGGAGATTCATAGCCGCAATTTCCAACGGCCAGGTGATCAGTCGACTGATCCCTCCATCAGTCAACTGATGGAGCGATCAGTCGAGTGATCGCATGCCGTAGTCGAGTGCGACTACATTCTGTGCTCGTTTTTGCGTTGATCGCGCCGTTGTTGGCGGTCCGATCGATGGTAACATCATCACCGATCACCGCCAAAGCATCGAATGATGGTCGTGGTTTCAACGACTTAGTCGAGCACCGACTCCGATCGATACATCATATCAGTCGACTGATACTCATCAAGTGTGAGTAATTCACACTTGATTTTACACCCTAGACCTAGACTTGACCTTCTAACTCTTCCTTAGCCTTGCGCCTGCCTTCAAGAGTTTCCTTCGGCCTCGCCATGTCTTGGGTTGCCAAATGCTTGGACTTTACACCGCCAAGACTCCAAGCTTGGACTTACGCTGCCAAGACCTTACTTTGGACTTCCTTTGCCAAGATTCACTTGGACTTTATGCTGCCAAGACTACAAGCTTGGTCTTACGCTGCCAAGTCCATCCCTTGGACTTTCCTTGCCAAGATCATACTTGGTCTTCCTTTGCCAAGGTTCACTTTGGACTTTACGCTGCCAAGACTACAAGCTTGGTCTTATGCTTCCAAGTCCGTCCCTTGGACTTCTCTTTTACCAAGGCTTCATCCTTGGATTTCCCTGTCACTTAAACATATTCGTAATTAGATCACAGAACATTGCCTAACTTAGATGATTATCCAAACATCAAAACATATATAAATGATTTGGAGCATTGTTGCACCAACAATTTTTACCTAGCAAAGTTCTCTTCTGGTCCTAATGCTAATCGAAATGGAAATCAAAGTTTAAATTAACTAAATGCATGCAATACAATCAAAGGAAAACCTAAAAACTAAACTTGGGTTGCCTCTCAAGAAGCGCGTTGTTTAAGGTCGTTTAGCTCGACCTTATTCCTACATTTCATTTGATGTGTTTGAATCTTGCTCATGGGGGAGCAAGATATTTACTCACTTTTTGCCTCTTTCCTTTTTGTCCTCCATCACTATATCCCTTAAATCTTGCTCGTGGAGGGGCAAGATACTTGTTAGCTGCTTTCCTTGGCTCGAGATTGAGCATGCTTAGCCTCAAAGAATTCTCAGAAGTCCGATCATAATATTTCATTTCATCCATATGCTGTAAATGATGTAACTCACCACAAATATCTTCACCAAAAGATTGATCAGTATATTCCAATATGTCGACTGAAATTTTATCATTATCAATCATTAGATAGGCTTCGTTATTGGTAACTAAAGTTTTGGTGAGGGTTAAGGCAGGCTCTTCTAGACCTTTGAGGTTAGGAGGTGTTTTGATTGAAGCAATGCACTCCTCAATTAAAGTATCAATTATATAATCCTCAAGTTCTCCTTCTAGTGGTGATTGAATGGATTGTTCTACTTTACTTCCTATGTCATCTATGTCTCCCTCATTCATTCACTCAAAGTGAGTCTCTACCATATTAGGTGTAATCTAGTCATCAAAGCCACCTTCTAGCCATTTGGTTTATTCATCTACCAGATTTTGTCGCATAAACTCCATGAATTGTTGGCTATGCTCCTTGCATTCCCTAGTAACTTTATCTTGCAAGGCTTCTGGGTGGAGACTTGGTTCTGGATAAAATTTGCATGGCGATTCATAGCACTCGTCCTCACTTGGGAAATAATATTGAGTCTTTGTCTGTGAATATCGTCGTTGGAATTCATTGTTCACCACTTGTTCTGTTAGAATGAAATCTTCCATTATCTGCTCAAGTCGGGATTTAGGTGGACAATATTGAGGGTTTAAGTACCCAGGGTCATAACTATATGAATAGGAATCATCCTGTGGCCATTGGTTGTAATTGTATGTGACATCTTCTTGTTCAAATTGTGAAGGTTCGAATATACCCGGACAATCGTTAATGGTATGTCATGTTTCACCACAATGCTCATAATAAATGTTACCAAAACTTACAGCATTAAATTGACCATAATCATGAGTAAAAGCATACATCGTTATATGCAGAAAATTATAAATAAGAAAAGAGCAACTGAATAAACAAAACTTAAATAAAATAAAATAAAATAAAATAAAACAAGAAAAGTAAATCTATCCTAAGTCTGATCCAATTATCCACTTCTCGATTCGATATCGAATCAATCAGTCCCCGACAACGGCGCCAAAAACTTGATGCACACGAACGTGACATCAAATCTTGCGACGAATACCGTCGAGGACTCGAAGCGCGCGCTCGTGCTCAACGCTCACAAGTGCACGAATGTCATCAAGTAATAAAAAGATTATCGATCCCACAGGGACTGAGATTCGAGTACCGATTTGTTCAGTGGATGTTATTGTTCGGAAGTCAATCTAAAGGTTACGATTGTGAGAGTTATCGGTGGACTAAACTCTAGTACGGTGTCACACGGAGGAAGAAAGGAGCTTGCCGTGAGATCTTTTAAAGGGATTCTAGAACTTCGATTTCGCTTGTGTGTCGTAAAACATGTTATCAACTGGGCATTGTCTAAACGTCTAATTATGGTCTTGTGAAAGGGACATCATACACTCTCCCGATGAGCCACCGCATCTATCGGGAGCTATCTCTGCCTTACAAGGATGGGATAGGTGGTACGAGGATGCTGAATCAATCCCTGCGATGAACCGTTTCCAGTTCTATCGCATCCTTCTACCCATGGCTACAGAAGATCAGGCTAACCCCTAGATTCCTTGTATAAATCCCCTAAATCTTAGATACGAGGGCTATCACCCCTCGTATCACCTAAGCACAATAGGTAGAAAACCAAACACACATAGATATCAGTATAAACAAATCCTAATTGCAAATTCAAACCCAATAACAGAATTCAATTTGAAGCAACATGTCATACGCACACAAGCTACTCCCTAATCTTAGAATCGAAGAAACTACTCCATAGATAGGAGAGGAAAATCACAAGGCATGTTCATGTTCGAATCAATAGTAAATAAAGTGCGAGAATAAGAGTTTACAATGCCAATGTGGCCTTCTCTTTGGCATTGAAGTGCAGAACTTGGATCTTTGACGGCGTTCTTCCTCCCCATTGCGAGTTCCCGAAGCTTTTTAGGGCTTCGGTGCGTCGTCCCAGCCATCATGCCTCCCCCCTAGGGTTTGGGAGCCTTAGGGAGGCTCCCTCGTGATCCCCCCAGGTTTGGGGCAGAGCTTCCTTTATATAGACATCATGCCGGATCGCTACGAAATCTGGAAAATAATCGACTCGTGTCGAAATCGCACAGCGCCACACGATCGTGTGTTTCCACACGGCCAGGCCATTTGTGGTACACATGGTCGTGTATTTCCACACTACTAAGTTATGTGTGGCAATGGGGTGGCAATTTTTCCCCTTGGACACAGCCGTGTGTAACCACACGCCTTGGTCGTTCCCCTTCTGTGTCTAGCTGTAAAAATGCCCTTCTTTTGCTCTGAAAGTGCACCCTCCCCCCCCTCCCACAAAAATGCTATCATACACACAAAAGTACAAAGAGTAGATCTCCGAACCAGAAAATAAGAAATGCATGCAAAACAAAGTGACACATGCATGAAACTAACATAAAATGTAATGAGTTGTAAGCGAAAACTACTCCTAAAACCCTATATATTTTGCTCACATCAAGGACGTGACATGTCCTCTCCACACAAGGTTCTTATCTTGCTTACCTTTTGTCCTTCTGACCTGTCGCTTAGCTTTCGGTCACTCGACCACCAAGGTTTCTCGACTTCCCGAGATTCTCCTAGCGTCTTTTGACCTTAGCAAAGTCAAACACATTACTTGCACACTCAACATAATATATGAGATAACAAAATAACTTAACATTGAATCTTTGTCATTATCAAAACATAGGTTTGATTATCTAGTACTTCTGCACCAACACTAATAACACTACAACAACATAAAAAAAAGGTTTACCAGTCAATTAGGAAATTCGATTGTTTAGGCATCAATCGACTAATGGTAATTATCAATCAATTGATGTTAGTCAAAGCAAAGCTGAAAGAGTCATTCTGTAGGTGTAACATTTAGATTTATAATGGATCGATCGACTGATTTGTTCTACGAGTCAACTGTTAGACGGAGATCTGCTTTTGCTACTTTTATTTGTAGGAAGGCATTTTTGGAGCTAAAATGGCTCGAAAAAGGGAGCTCAAGGGAGGTGAGCATGCTCTGGCCATGTCCTTAAGACACAGGCATGCTTTGGATGAAGAGTTAACATCCATACAGAGTTCCAGAGACAAACACAGTTGGGCGTGTGAATTCCACATTGTCATGCCTTTTGCCGGAAGTAGATTCCAGGGCATGATTTCCAGACTTTCACATGGCCAGTCATGTGAAATTCACACGGTCGTGTGGTGGCGCTGCAATTTCAAGAAATTAGGGATTTTTTAGCATTTATAGAAAGTCGGATCCACCTCTATATATAGGAAAATCATCCAAGAGAAAAAGAGGGGATGGAAGGGAGCCACCCTAGGGCACTCAAATCATGCGCGAGGGGGGAGGGGAGCCACCTTAGGGCTCCCAAACCTCGAGGGAGAGAGGATTGATGACTGGGGTGACAAGGAGGTGCCCTAAAAAGCACCGATGACTCACAATTGGGAGAGAGAAAGTGGCTCAAGGATCGGAATCGATGCTCCAACACATCGAAGGGCGACCAAGACATGCATTGGATCCAACAGGGTGTATAATTCATCTTTTTAATTCTGTTTGGATTATAATAATTAATAGAACGATGTTTTGTGTTTGCTTTTCCATTTTCATGGAGTAGATACTTTGATTCTAGGATTATGGAGTAACTTATGGAAGTTAGACATGCTAGTTCGAATATTTATTCATTTCCTTTTGAATTATATGTTGGTGCAATCAGCTCAGGTCACTATTGACCAGACTCGAGTTTGACACGAATAGTATTTTGATATTCGACAAAACATATGACAATGTGATTATCATGGAAAGTCCAAGTCTTGAGTACTTGGCATGAGAAGTCCGAGTGGGACATTTGGCATGGGAAAGTCCAAGTCATGAGTACTTAGCACGGAAAGTCCAAGTATGGGTCTTGGCAATGATAAAGTCCAAGTCATGGGTACTTGGCAACTAGAAAGTCCAAGCATGGGTCTTGGCATTTGAAAAGTCCAACATAGAGTTGGCATGGAAAGTCCAAGGGTGTAATTTTGGTCACATAAGTCCAAGTGTGTAGTCTTGGCGGTGAAAGTCTAAGTCATGGGTACTTGGCATTTGGAAAGTCCAAGGGTGTAGTCTTGGCCACGTAAGTCTAAGTATGTAGTCTTGGCGGTGAAAGTCCAAATAGATCTTAGCATTTGGGAAGTCCAAGGGTTGATATTAGCGGCATAAAGTCCAAGGGTGGAGTCTTGGTAGCATAAGTTCAATGTTTGGCGGCATTAAGTCCAAGAGTGTGTCTCGACATCGTAAGCTAAAATGTGTCTTAGCGGTGTAGACCCAATTAGCATGACAATAGCCGATGGAAGCATCTGAAGGCTAGCGTATGGATGAACAAGTCATGGATGATTTGGAGGGATCTGATAGGCATGAGGCTGATAGAGATGGCTAGAAGGCTTAGGTCTAGGCTAAGGGTGATCTAGCAAGTATGAGGGTATCATACTTAGGGTTAAACTTCATGTTTGAGGTTATCAGTTGACTGGGATTTTGTACCAGTCGACTGGTCAAGTGTTTTGACACTTGATAGCTGAGTCGACACAGAGAAATCAATTAGGATTATGACCAGTCGACTGTCGTGGGTCGACTGGTGATCGACTGTGATCGGGTTGCAACCATTGATGCAAGGTGACTCGATTGGTGCCTCGATTGGAGTCCCAATCGAGGCGGCACCTCGACTGGCCTTGAGCAATCGACTGCCATGGAGGGTAGTCGACTGCTAGTTTTGGTCGCGAGCATATGAAGCTCTGTAGACGACTGAGTACCCAACTACAAGCTTGGCAGTCGACTGATGATAATGGCAGTCGACTGCTAGTGCATCCATTGGCTTGAATGCCAGTGTGGATTAAGTCGTTGTGAGACAACTTCTACAGGAGTAGTCGACTAATGGGTATGAGCAGTCGACTGCTAGACAAAAATCAGCCCGAGTTGCAGCTTTATAAGGAGCTCGAAGGGGAGGTTTTTGGCAATGGTTCTTGAGGCGATTTGAAGGGGAATTGCTACTACAATCCAAACCTTCAAGGTACTTCACAAGCAACCAAAGATCAAGCATTCAAAGCATTTTTGTAAAGTGGTTTTCTTTACTTGTATTTCCTTTTACCTTTGTAATCACTTGTATCTTTCATATTACTGTTGTAATCTTTTGTACAAGGTTTCTCCACCTTTGGTGTGTCACCAAGAAGGAGATTTATTAGTGTTGTGTGCATCACTAGAGCTCGTTGAGATCGTCCTGTGGAGTAGAAACCCTATGGTTCCAAACCACACATATCTTATGTATTGTGTGCTTATATTGTGCATTTGTTTCTACCATTATATATTCCGCTACGTACTAATGATTGTGTAGAGACGAACACAAGCCAATTCATCCTCTCAAGCTCAAAAAGAAGAAAGTACATCATCATCTCAAGAGCTTGAGGATTCGGAGGTTGAGAGAGAATCAACATCCAGATCGGTAGAGGAGGCAGAATTGGAAGAAGTCTCTACCTCAAGGATTGAGGGGGAGGAGAGACCATCCATTCCGGAATAAGAGCAAAATCAAGAAGAACCATCAACATTCGGAAGAGTTGAAGAAGTTCAAAATTCCACTTCCGGTCTAGGTAACTCAAGCATTTTAATTAACGATAAAAATCACATTATATGCTTTGAGTGTAGGGAAGCCAGACATTACAAGAGTAAGCACCCTAAAAGAGTCAAGAAGATTCAACCAGTGTCAAAGGTCAAGGATGTCGATGTCCCCACTAGGAAAAGCAAGGAGCATATAATTTGTTTCACGTGCAATCAAAGGGGGCATTATAGGAGTCAATGCCCTAGGGGGAGGAAGAAGGTCCAAGAAGGAAAATCACATGTAGGGGGAGCTTCTAAAGCAAACCCTAAGGTATATTTTAATAATGCACCTTCAAATCTCAATGTTAAAAAGCATGCTTTTAATTCACTTGTAATTGTGCATAATCATAAGGAGCATGCTAGAAATAATAGATTTTATTGCTTAGGTGCAAAATCTTATAATTTTGAGGCTAAGGACAAATCTAGATCAAATACCCCTAAAATAATTCTACTTAGGAAAACAATTAGCAAGGTAGAAGATCACTTAGGCATTAACCCTAAGAAGGGTAGGCATATGCCTAAGAGAAAAAACAATGGCCAAAGATTAAATGAAAATTAAAAAATAGGGAAATTAGAATTAGAGAATCAAGACTTGAGATCAAGGCTTGAGAAATTGGAGAAGACCCTTAAGAAAATGCAAAATCAAATTCAAGGGTCAAATGATAAAAAATTAGGACCTAGGAAACAAGAACCATCAAAGGGCAAGAAAGGTTTGGGTCACAAACCTAAGCCCAAGGAGACCTATCATAGAGTTCCATTCAATTATGGAATCATTCATAGGTCTAGGAAAGCCAAGGTTAATAGGAAAGTTATCCCTAAGGTTAACCATGGTAAGTGTCTAGTAGCCAAGGTTTCCATGAAACCTAGAAAGACCACTAAGAAGGTCACAAGGAAAGTCATCCCTAAAGTTGACCAAGACAAGACCCAATTGACCAAGGCTTCTAAGCCTAGGAGGGTCATTAGGAAGGTATCAAAGGAGGTCATCCCTAGTGAATACCTTGTAAACCCAAGGAGCTTAAATAGATATTGGGATCCAAGGAGCATGGTCGATTCACGCTAAATAGGTTAGGTTGTGTCAACTTGAATGGATGGGTAGTTAACCTAATCATAGCAAATTTGATGCTTTAGGATATTTTCAAGGCTTTGGGAGTCCTTGGAAATGAGGTTGAACTAATCCTAAAGGATTTTAGGATGTGCCAATTAAATTTGAGAATGGTGAAAAATTGATCAAATTGACACAATTTAGGTCTTAGAGTCATAGTGTGTCATTTTGGGTTTTTGGCACACTTGGGATAAGTGGTAATATGGCAAAAAGAACTTAATCATAATAAATGACAATCTATACTAAAACTTAGGTATTATCATACCTTTATATTTTATTTTCCATGTGTTTTTTGTCATATGTCATGTCATGACATCATATCTGCTTTAAATCATATAATATGTCATGATAATACTTAGGTTAGCTTTTAATGTCATGTATACTTAGATTGTATTTATGTGTAATGACATCATGATTATTGGCACATGTTCTTAATTATGTTATCATTTATATCATAATCATCATTCATGTATTTAGGATTAATGAAAATTGATTTAAGGACTATGGCATGATTTGAAGTCTCATGTATAAGGGAATCAAAAAATGTTGCCTTAGAAAAATGCATGAGACCTTAGTTTAGGATGAACAAAACTCATATCTCACATCACATTGACATGTGTGTGTATTGATACACCCTAGACATATGTGAGATGCTAGAAAATGAGTTAAGTTCAAGGTGCATAGTTCTTGCATCTAGATGACCTCAAACTCATCTTATACCATGGATGAATCATGAGGAAGGCTTATATACAAATCATGTGCATTAAGCCCATAGATCATGGTCCAATATAAGGTTTTAAAATATTTCAAAATCATTTTAAAAAACCTTGGCATAGTCTATCTTTTGATAGAAGTCACCATTAAAGAAGTTGATACAAAATAGGTCAAAAGCATTAGAAGTTATCGATGATTTTGAATTTCTCAATATTTAATGGGTATTTAATTTTTCAAATATTTTTCACCCATTATGATTGTTATAAGTATTATACATATAAAGTTTCACTTTTTTTTTAAATTACGTATAATTACTTATGTATTTCTCAATTTCGATTTCTAATTTTTTATTTCTACACTTACAAAAATCAATCGATTATCATGGATGGTAGTCGACTGGCGTCAAGGGAAGTCGACATTGACTAACAAAGTCGACTAATAGTGCTGATTTCGGTTAAACAAGGACGTTTAGCCCATATTTCAGCTATGTTAGGCTACCCTAACTGCTCGTAGCCCTAAGATATGCTTTGGAAAGCATTAAAAGGGTAAAAATACATTGGATATGGATTGAGAGAGTTGTTTAGGGTGTGTATTAATTTTAAGGTGTGTGAAAGTTCAAGTTTGAACTTTCGACTTTAATTTTGATGGTTTAGTATTCTTATAGGCTTAGGGACTCTCCAAGGACATTGTTGGTGCAATAGTCAAGGGGAAGCAAGCCTTTAGGGGGAGGTTATCCATCATAGGATAATGGATGTGTTCTTCCTCATAAGGGGGAGAATTTGGAGAATTGGGATAAATTGAAGGATTGCCTTTCTTTAGTGATATGAGACTTATCACTAGGAAGAGTGAAGGCATCCTAGATGTTTTTAGACCAAGGGAGAGATTATAAGATCTCATTGGGATATGAGACATTGATACCCTTGGAGAGAGTCTTTTTTATGTATGTCAAAAAGGGGGAGAATTTGGAATTCCCAATTTGGACAATTGGGAAGATTGGATCGAATTAGTGTTCTAACTATAAGGTGTTTGGTTTTTGTCAAACATCAAAAAGGGAGATATTGTTGGTGCAATTAGCCCATATCACGATTGACTAGACTCGAGTTTGACTCAAGCGGTATTTTGATGTTCGACAAAACGTATGACAATGTGATTGTCATGGGAAATCCAAGGCTTGAGTACTTAGCAAGGGAATGTTGGGTTTCCGGTACCGCGGTGTGTGTGTTTTCGATCACGTTTCGTAAACGTGAGCACAGCGGAAGCAATAAAAATAATAAATCTACATTTATTACAACACACACATCACACGCATGCATAGTACAACATGTGTAGACATAACCGTAAATTTAAATTTGCAATAAAAGGAAATTTAACTACGTTATACCTTTCGTATGACGTGTAGCGGGAACGGCATCAACCGGAACGATCCTCGCTAGAATCGTCTCTATCGGTATCCACGCCGAGTATCCCCTGGATGACTTTGCTAAGCCACGAGCTTCGTCTTCGTACGGGTTACTAGCCTCGTGTTGAAGACGACGTGATTGAGAGATGATCACAATCCGAATCCAAATTCGGATCCTAAGACGAGTCCTCAAAACTCGATTCTCCGGAGAGGTATTCGTCAACCGATTGACGAATCCTTCGTCCTCCACCTCAGAGGATTACCGGAGATCGAATCCCCGGTAAGTTAGCTACTGTTGGAGCTCTAACCGTCGTCCAAACGACGCTCCGACGAGAGGAGAACAAGCTGTCCAGAAAACTGGACAGCTTTGGTGGAGGAGATAGGCGCCGGCCAACAAAGAAAGCCAAGTGCTCACCTTTTCACCGAAGCCTAGGAAGATCACCGGAGGGTCGCCGGAGGATCACCGACTAAAGCTTGGACACCGGCAAGGAGCTGGACGGCGGCACAAGGGCTAGGCGGCAATAGAGTTGGCGCCGAAAACTCCAAGGAGAGGAGGTGGGTGGCAACTAGGTTTAGGGCTCTTGGATTAGGGCTTAATTATCCCTTAAGCCCTCTTTTATAGAGAACTAATTCTCTTAATGGTTATTGGATCATAACCATTAGCGTTAACCCGCTCCATTAAGATAAGTTAAAATAAACCAAACCATGATGGTTTATTTTAAGTTAAAACGAACCGAACCAACTTTTGGTTCATTCGTTTAAAATAAATCAAACCCTTTGGTTTATTCTCCTCCATTGGATTAGAACCAAACCATTTTGGTTCATCCATTATGTCTTTATAAGACACGGCCCATCCACGCTTCCATTGCGACTGAAACGATTTCATGCTCGCTTTATGTTTGGTCCAACCAAACCTAATTTCTCTCGGTCTGAGAATCCCATTCTCAAGCTCGTTTTAAATCCTTCGGATTACGCTCGTTGTGCGTGTGACCAAATAGGTTCTCGGTTTATGTTGGCCGTCTATAATTAACCATTAATTATAGAACGATCATGAGTGTCACCTAGTAGTACATCATGATCCCCAATTAACCGAAAAGATCAACGGTTGATCCAGAACTATTTCTGAAACCCTTCAGCAGCTCGAATGATTCGTGCCCCATTCCCTTCACTCATCTTATACCCACTTGGTTCAGGACATGATCTATAGTGTCAGTCCCCACTAGGCTGACTACGTCACACCTAGCCCAAGTATCATTTCCTCGTCCTACGGATTCTAGTTACTGCACATGTATCGAAGAGTACTTTACTCTAAACATGTAATGCTTTAGCCAAAGACTTTAGTAACAATCCGACGAGAGGCCATGGGTATACATCTCCTCGCAAGGAGTGGTGAATCCTTTATAGGCTATTCAAACACCTTCGATCATTCCGACTTATACCCAATCATCCCGGGTCCACATCTCCTTAGAGATGTTTGCTTAAGATGTCAAAGCATAAGTCTCCATGATCAAGATGACTTGAATACCGCAAGTCAAAGGAACATCGCACTTAAGCTATAGTAAGAACTTCATTGACATATCTATATATGCAGAGAACCATATGAAGTCTTACGACAAGTCACTCCAATGAACTAGTTACCATAACTAGCATCCACGATTAACTCCGGACATCACAATGTCTCCAGCCAGTGAGAATCAGCTACTTGGATACACCAAGGAGTATACCTCGTGCTAGTCTTGACAGAATCGATGGTGTCCAAATCCATCAATTCATCGACTAGGGATAATTTCGATACATCACAATTACACATGTAGAGATACTCACTAGTTGTGATCCAATCACAAATTCTCTCATGCTGTGAATCGTATCGTGGACATTCAGTAAATGAGTTTAAGATCCAATCAAATACATGAAACATGTATACTCAAATAGTGAATCTTCATTTATCATATAAATGGTTCATACATAAGGCGATTGTCTTAGGACATCTCTCATATATTACTAACAGACTCCCACTTGGCCTAATGCCAATCGCTACGGTATCCAATACCATAAGCACTAACATGACCCTCAAATTTACTTTGAGGTAATGCTTTAGTCAAAGGATCCGCTAAGTTCCTTTCAGTGGGAATTTTCTCGATTTGTATTTCGTTCCTACTGATGATCTCTCTGATAAGATGATAGCAGAGAAGCACATGTTTGGATTGTTGATGAGACCTTGTCTCTTTCGCCTGTGCAATTGCTCCATTGTTGTCGCAGTAGACCGGTATTGCTTCAACAATGGCCGGAATCACACCAAGTTCATAAACGAACTTCTTGATCCAAACCGCTTCCTTTGCTGCTTCCGAAGCTGCAATGTATTCTGCCTCAGTGGTAGAATCCGCTACAGTGTCTTGTTTGGAACTTTTCCAACTCACTGCGCCCCCATTCAAGGTGAACACGTATCCAGACTGAGACCTGGAATCATCCTTGTCTGTCTGGAAGCTAGCATCCATATACCCGCATATCACCATGTCCCCTTCTCCATATATTAGGAACACATCCTTAGTTCTTCTTAAGTACTTAAGGATTGTCTTAACAGCCACCTAATGATCCATTCCTGGATCAGACTGGTATCTGCTCGTGACACTCATAGCATACGATACATCGGGTCTCGTACACAACATAGCATACATGATAGATCCTATTGCGGATGCATAGGGAATCTTACTCATGCAAATCCTCTCGTCTTCTATGCGCGGACACATAGACTTCGAAAGGTGTACCTCATGCCTGATGGGTAAGTAACCTTTCTTGGATTCTGACATGCTAAACCTCTTTAGCACTCGGTCTATATATGTAGACTACGAAAGACCAAGCAACCATTTCGATCTATCTCTATAGATCTTAATCTCGAGGATGTAGGTTGCTTCTCCCAGGTCTTTCATGGAGAATGTCTTGGATTACCAAACCTTAACTGACTATAAGATTGACACATCGTTTCCTATAAGTAATATGTCATCGACATACAATACTAGGAACACGACTGCACTCCCACTAACCCTCTTATACACACTAGGTTCGTCTGGATTTTGTGAGAAATCAAACTTTTTGATCGTCTCATCAAAACGGATATTCCAGCTCCTGGATGCTTGCTTCAATCCATAAATGGACCGTCGCAATTTGCATACCTTGGTTTTATCAACCGATGTGAAACCCTTAGGCTGTATCATATACACGTCCTCAAGTAGATTTCCATTAAGGAAAGTTGTTTTCACATCCATCTGTCATATCTCATAATCATAATGAGCCGCTATGGCCAGGAGCATCCGAATGGATTTAAGCATAGCTACAGGCGAATAGGTTTCGTCTTAATCAACACCTTATTTTTGACGATATCCTTTCACCACTAATCTAGCTTTATAGGTAATCACATTACCATCCATGTCGGTTTTCTTCTTGAAAACCCACTTGCACCCTATAGGCTTGATGCCTTCAGGTGGGTCAACCAAGTTCCAAATTTGGTTTTCATACATGGAATCCATTTTCGACTTCATGGCTTCAAGCCACTTATCCCTTTCTGAACTTGTCAGCACTTCTTCATAACTGGTAGGCTCCTCATCATCAATAAGTAACACGTCGTTCGATTCACTTACGAGAAATCCATATCTCTCAGGAATGTTGCGTGTTCTACCAGATCTACGAAGATGTGGTGTTACAATAGGTCCAGCCGATTGCTCATCACTATGAGTTGTCGGCTGTTGTTCTTCACCAGGTATCTCATCAATGTCTATTTGAGTTTCTCGAGCCTCCTCAAGCTCGACGACACTCCCACTGTTTTCTTGCAAGAGAAACTCTTTCTCTAGAAACACAACATGCCTTGAAACAAACACCTTTTGTTCCACAGGATGATAGAATTGGTAACCCCTTGTTTCCTTAGGGTATCCAATAAATAGACATTTATCAGACTTAGCATCCAATTTGTCTGATACAGTCCGCTTCACATAAGCAGGACAACCCCATATCTTCAAGTAAGATACATAAGGTTTCTTACTATTCCATATCTCATATGGAGTAGTAGAGACTACCTTGGTTGGCATTCTGTTTAACAAGTAAACAGCTGTCTGAAGTGCATAGCTCCAAAAGGACTTGGGAAGATTCGCATGATTCATCATTGACCTGACCATGTCCAACAAGGTCCGATTATGCCTCTTAGATAAACCATTATGTTGTGGTGTATATGGCGGAGTCCATTGAGACAATATACCATTGTCTCTTAGGTAATCAAGAAACTCCTGACTTAAGTATTCACCACCTCGATCCGATCGAAGTATTTTAATACTCTTTTCATGTTGTTTCTCTACTTCATTTCTGAATTCTTTGAACCTTTCAAAGGCTTCAGACTTGTGTTTCATCAAGAACACATACCCAAACCGTGAGTGATCATCGGTGAAGGTAATGAAGTAGCTATAGCCTCCTAAAGCTTGAGTTGACATAGGTCCACATACATCAGTATGTATTAGACCTAGTAACTCTCCCACTCGTTCACCTTTTCCAGTAAAAGGTAACTTAGTCATCTTGCCTTTTAAGCATGATTCGCATGTATCGTATAAATCCAATTCAAACGATTCCAGAATTCCACATCGGTGTAATTCGGATATGCGTTTCTTGCTTACATGGCCAAGACGACAATGCCATATATAGGAGTCTATTTGATTATCCTTTCGAGTACGCTTGTTGCTCGCTTCGATATTGCAAATGTCACTGGATACGTCCAACGTATAAACACCATTGCTTAAAGTTCCAGTCCCATAAAGAACTCCATTCAAAGTTATGTAACAACAATTGTTACTAAAAGTCAAATGGTACCCATTTCTATTTAAACAAGAAATAGAAATGATGTTCTTTATCAACGAAGAAACATAAAAGCAATTGTCTAGTTCTAAGACAAGTCCTGCAGGGAGTTTCAACAAATACGTTCCGATGGCGAGTGCAGCAACCTTTGCTCCATTCCCAACACGTAAATTTGACTCTCCCTTGACGAGTCTTCTTCTATTCCTTAGCCCATGTATGTCATTACATATATGTGAGCCACACCCAGTATCCAATACCCAAGTGTCTGAGGAAATAGAATGACAATCAATAACGAAGATATATGAAAAAGATGGAGCATCTTATGCCTTATTCTTCTTCGCAGACTTAAGATAAATCTTACAATTTCTTCGCCAATGGCCCTACTTGCCATAATGATGGCAAGTGCCCTTTTGAGCTGGTTTTGCCTTTTTAGCCTTTTTTCTTCTTCCCCTTATGTTGTTCCTTTTGACTCCCTCTTAGAACCTTTCTTCGAGGAATCAACTAACAACACCGTCCCCTGCTCATGCTTCTCAGAAGGCTCCACAGTCTTCAGCATGTTGAGCAGTACCACAGATGAACCTTCTTGCATCTCAGAGGTGAAGAGGAGCTTGGAGACTTCGAACCTTTCGAATCTCACTTGCTTATCAAACAACTCATAAAGATGAAGGACTACGATATGAGCATCCATATGCTCATGCTGCGTTGTAGCTTGGGTTCCATCGCGGCTAGCATGATGCAACTTGTCAGTTCAGAATCAGTCACATGTTTCTGATAGACCAACAATTGGTCCGGAGTTGCATCGTCACTAGGATGGGCGGGAAGAGGCGCTTCGAGGACATACGCAAGCTTTTCACCTTGAGAACAATTCTCAGGTTTCTAAGCCAGTCCAGGAAGTTAGGCCCAGTCAGTTTGTTTGAATCCAAAATAGTGCGCAAATTCAAAGACATCATGATCAATATTAGAAATATAAAACGAGCATATATGAGAAAGATGATTTTAAAATGCATCATTATACATTCATAAATCCCATTCATTTTTCGAATTTCAAAAACCCCAAAAACACTTCGGGAGATCGTAGGTCCATCTCCGAATAGGCTGATATCCATCATAGATATGAACAACCTTGGAGAGAGTCCAACAAGCCATTCATAACTACGACGGTAGGTATCAACTATACCGATTGCATATCACATATATGCAACTATCACAATGTGCTATCAACTAATTGAATGTTCACACATACATCGGGTTGTTAACACATTAACAAGTATGCATCATATGCATAGCACCCAACTTCACCTCCCTTTACATCGACCTTGGAGAGAGTCCAACAAGCCAATGCTCCAGGTTAAAGCCAACCCATTAATCGAGAAATAGTTTTAATATGGTTAGAGCGCATTCAACCAATTAGCCCAGCTTGGAGAGAGTCCAACAACCAAAGCTAACGATTGATCTCTGACTCTTACCATATTAGTATTAAACTATTCCATGGTTTGAACATGTTCGGGTTCGAGCCGGGCTTGGAGAGAGTCCAACAACCCAAACAAGAAACGGAACTCTGGTTCTAACCATATTAATGGAAGGTGTAGGCTTTAATATTGAGTTAGGATTTTTATGTCTCATCCTCTTTGCATGCAAATAACTATTATCTACATGGCATGACATACATGGCATACATCTACATGTCACGACACGCATGGCATAATGATATGCATCTAATGCAATTACATGACATACAATTATGTCATGTACATAATTTCCTTATTTGTCATAACTATTTATGGAAATAAAATATGTTTAAGATTTGATTCTCCAAATCAAATCATGATTAAATTAGGAAATAAATTTCCAAATCTAATCACATATTTTATTTATGGAAATAGTTGATTAAGGAAAATCAATTTAGGAAACCAATTTCCTAAATCATCAAAACTACTTATGGAAATAAAATATTTTAAGATTTGATTTCCCAAATCAAATCATGATTAAATTAGGAAACAAATTTCCAGAATCTAATCAAATATTTTATTTATGGAAAATATCAATTTCCATAAATACTTCCAACTTTCCAAAAGTGGAAGATTTCAATAAATACTTCTAGACTTTCCAAAATTGAAAAATTTCCATAAATACTTCTAAATTTCCAAAATTAGAAAATTTCCAGAAATAACATTATGACTATCGCAAAACCATTTTACGATTATGTCGAAACACAACCTGGGCTCTGATACCACTGTTGGGTTTCCTAAGATCCGCAAGGGTGTGTGTGTTCGATCACGCTTTCAAACATGCACACAACGGAAGCAATAAAAAATAATAAATCTTCATTTATTACAACACACACATCACACGCATGCATATTACAACATGTGTAGACATAACCGTAAATTTAAATTTGCAATAAAAGGAAATTTAACTACGTTATACCTTTCGTATGACGTGTAGCGGGAACGGCATCAACCGGAACGATCCTCGCTAGAATCGTCTCTATCCGTATCCACGCCGAGTATCCTCTAGATGACTTCGCTAAGCCACGAGCTTCGTCTTCGTATGGGTTACTAGCCTCGTGTTGAAGACGACGTGATCGAGAGATGATCACGATCCGAATCCAAATTCGGATCCTAAGATGAGTCCTCAAAACTCGCTTCTCCGGAGAGGTATTTGTCAACCGATTGACGAATCCTTCGTCCTCCACCTCAGAGGATTACCGGAGATCGAATCACCCGTAAGTTAGCCGCTGTCGGAGCTCTAACCGTCGTCAAAACGACGCTCCAACGAGAGGAGAACAAGCTGTCCAGAAAACTGGACAGCTTTGGTGGAGGAGATAGGCGCCGCCAACAACAAGGGAAGCCAAGTGCTCACCTTTTCACCGAAGCCTAGGAAGATCACCGGAGGGTCGCCGGAGGATCACCGGTTGAAGCTTGGACGTCGGCAAGGAGCTGGACGGCGGAACAAGGGTTGGGCGGCAATGGAGTTGGCGCCGAAAACTCCAAGGAGAGGAGGTGGGCGACAACTAGGTTTAGGGCTCTTGGATTAGGGCTTAATTATCCTTTAAGCCCTCTTTTATAGATAACTAATTCTCTTAATGGTTATTGGATCATAACCATTAGGCCCGTTAACCCGCTCCATTAAGATAAGTTAAAATAAACCAAACCATGATGGTTTATTTTAAGTTAAAACGAACCGAACCAACTTTTGGTTCATTCGCTTAAAATAAACCAAACCCTTTGGTTTATTCTCCTCCATTGATTAGAACCAAACCATTTTGGTTCATCCATTATGTCTTCATAAGACACGCCCATCCACGCCCATCGATCAAACGATTTCATGCTCGCTGTATGTTTGGTCCAACCAAACCTAGTTTCTCTCGGTCTGAGAATCCCATTCTCAAGCTCGTTTTAAATCCTTCGGATTACGCTCGTTGTGCGTGTGACCAAATAGGTTCTCGGTTTATGTTGGCCGTCTATAATTAACCATTAATTATAGAACGATCATGAGTGGCACCTAGTAGTACATCATGATCCCCAATTAACCAAAAAGATCAACTCTGATCCGTAACTATTTCTCAAACCCTTCAAAGCTCGAATGAATCGTGCCCCATTCCTTCACTCATCTTATACCCACTTGGTTCAGACATGGTCTATTGTGTCACCCTCACTAGGTCGACTCACGCCACACCTAGCCCAAGTATCATTTCCTCGCCCTACGGATTCTAGTTACTCCACATGTATCGAAGAGTACCTTACTCTAAACATGTAATGCTTTGGCCAAAGACTTTAGTAACAATCCGACGAGGCCATGGGTATACATCTCCTCGCAAGGAGTGGTGAATCCTTTATAGGCTATTCAAACACCTTCGATCACTTCGACTTATACCCAATCATCCCGGTCCACATCTCCTTAGAGATGTTTGCTTAAGATGTCAAAGCATAAGTCTCCATGATCAAGATGACTTGAATACCGCAAGTCAAAGGAACATCGCACTTAAGCCACAAGAAGAACTTCATTGACATATCTATATATGCAGAACCATATGAAGTCCCTTAGGACATCTCTCATATATTACTAACAGGGAAGTCCAAGCGGAACACTTGACATGGAAAAGCCCAAGTCATGAGTACTTGGCATGGAAAGTCCAAGCATGGGTCTTGGCAATGGTAAAATCCAAGTCTTGGCAACTCAAAAGTCCAAGCATGAGTCTTGGCATTTGGAAAGTCTAACATGAAGTTGGCATGAAAAGTCCAAGGGTGTAGTCTTGGCCAGGTAAGTCCAAGTGTGTAGTCTTGGCGGTGAAAGTCCAAGTCATGGGTATTGGCATTTGAAAAGTTTAAGTGTGTAGTCTTAGCCACGTAAGTCCAAATGGATCTTGGCATTTAGGAAGTCCAAGAGTTGATATTAGTGGCGTAAAGTCCAAGGGTGAAGTCTTGGCAGCATAAGTCCAATGTTTGGCGACATAAAGTCCAAGTGTGTGTCTAGGCAGCGTAAGCCCAAATGTGTCTTGGCGGTGTAGACCCAGTTAGCATGACAAAAGCTGATGGAAGCACCTGAATACTAGCATATGAATGAACAAGTCATGGATGACTTGGAGGGATCTGATAGGTGTGAGGCTGATGGAGGTGGCTAGAATGCTTAGGTCTAGGCTAAGGGTGGTCTAGCAAGTATGAGGGCATCATACTTGGGGTTAAACCTCATGTTTGAGGTTATCAATCGACTAGGATTTTATACCAGTCGACTGGTCAAGTGTTTTGACACTTGGCAGCCAAGTCGACACAGAGCAGTCGATTGGGATTATGACCAGTCGACTGTCGTGGGTCGACTGGCGATCGACTGCGGTCGGGTTACGACCACAGACGCAAGGCGACTCAACTGGCACCTCGACTGGAGTCCCAATCGAGGTGGCACCTCGACTGGCCTTGAGC
Organism: Wurfbainia villosa; assembly: GCA_025175895.1. NCBI lineage: Eukaryota > Viridiplantae > Streptophyta > Magnoliopsida > Zingiberales > Zingiberaceae > Wurfbainia > Wurfbainia villosa. The sequence goes on from CM046006.1 coordinate 44,868,720, forward strand.
AGTCAACTGTCATGGAGGGCAATCGACTGCTGATTTTGGTCATGAGCACAGGAAGCTTGGTAGATGACTGAGCAGTCGGCTATGAGCTTGACAATCGACTAATGGTAATGACAGTCGATTGCTAGTGTATTCATTGGATTGAATGCCAAAGTGGATTAAGTCGTTGTGAGACAACGACTACAGGAGCAGTCGACTGATGGGTATGAGCAGTCGACTGCTAGGCGGAAATCAGTCAGAGTTGCAGTTTATAAGGAGCGTGAATGGGAGGTTTTTGGTAATGATTCTTGAGGAGATTTGAAGGGGAATTGCTGTTGCAATCCAGACCTTCAAGGCACTTTGCAAGCAACCAAAGATCAAGCATTCAAAGCATTCTTGTAAAGTATTTTTCTTTACTTGTATTTCCTTTTATCTTTGTAATCGCTTGTATCTTTCATATTACTATTGTATTTTTTTGTACGAGGTTTCTCCACCTCCGGTGTATCACCGAGAAGAAGATTTATTAGTGATGTGTGCATCACTAGATCTCGTTGAGCTCACCCCGTGGAGTAGGAACCCTAAGGTTCCGAACCATGTATATCTTGTATATTGTGTGCTTATATTGTGCATTTGTTTCTACTATTATATATTCCGCTGCGTACTAACGATTGTGTAGAGACGAACATGAGCGAATTCCATCATCGACGCTACTCACCCCCCTCTAGCGAAGTACGATCCCCTACATTATATTAGTAATTTTTGTTATTTAGATGAATGAAATGTTACGTCTTAGTTCTACTTCTACCGTATGTAGTCGATATTAGGGTGGAAGTCTCTTATATTAAAATCTAGGAAAATCAAGGAGGAACCGAACGGTCATCCTCCCTCCCATCACCATAGAAACTTGTTTGTGAAAGAGTATGACATGAAATATGGTCCACCTGTTCATAGTGATCTATAGGACATCCTAGAACTCCATGAACTTATTCTAGCATAAGGCTCAAAGTAAGAGAAATCAACTCAGTGATTGTGAGACTCATGACAGGGGCACCCTAGTGACAATAACCTCCTTAGCTCTATCAATCCGAAAGAGAAACTTAGTTAGGAATAGGTAATTCATGATAGAAACAAAAGTTCATCGGAATTACACACGATGATCCTCCCGCAAGATTGTAACTAGAGATCTTAGGAGCATTAAATTGATATCATGTTTAACAATGCATAAGTGGAACTAAAATACTAGAATCTTTTAATCAAATTTGAGTCCACCCTTGCTTTCTCCGAATGACATAGTAATTGAGTCAAGACCGTCGCCAACCACACTTCTAACTCGTAAGAGATTCACTTCGAACGACATACATTCATTGGATATCCAGTACTCAAATCACAGTCTCTATAGGATCGATACATAATTTATTACTTGATGAAAATATTGCATTTGCGGGTGCTGAGCGCAAGCACGTGCTTCAAGTCTTTGACAATCTCGATCGGAGATTTGAGGTCATACTTAAGTGCATCGAGCCATAATCAAGTTCATGCTTCTTCAAAGTATTTAGATTTGTGATTAGACTCTTATGATACAACATGTATAAATTGTGAAAATTTTGGTCAAGTAGTTTTTTTGTTGCAATTCATCCCAACTTGTTCTAGTTTATGATTCTGTCAATATCTATGAACCAATTTTCAGAGCTTTCCTCCATTTTCTTAGGGACTTTGATCTAGAACATGATAGCTTAAGAATCTCGTGACTTCGCTACTTTTTATGGCAGGTGAATTCTTAGGGTAATGTGGTCTACGATGAGTATGCTCGCCCAATGAGTGAATTCTTGGTGTTAACATTCAGGAAAAGGAGCATTGTCTATTAGTGCCAGCCCTTAGTGTCAATCATGAGATGATTGATTAGGGATCATATGTATCATATTTCATTAATAACAGGTAAAGATTGATTATTATATTTACTTTATGTGTGTACCAATAAATAAATATAATAATGCCCTTGAATAGTAGGTTCTAATCTACAGTATATCAATTGGTAGTATTGATTATGAGAAGCTGTAGAGAATATTATTCTTAAACATTCCAAGTCAAGTATTAATAGACAAAGGGATATATTGATACATTGAGACTAGCATGTAGGTCAATGGATGACTTGATCTCACAAGTCATGGATATGTGATATCACATTGACACATGGGTATATATATTAAAGAATATATGTACTGAATTGATCCGCCATGAGAAAGTATCATAGATCATTATATGAGTATCATATACTTTCTCATGTGACATTCGTTATGAATAGTTCTTAGACCTGAAGTCACTACAGTTTCCTATATAAAGAGTTATGTACTTTGGTATTGTCTAACATCACACCGTAATAGGGTGCACTATAAAGGTGATTACAGGGTATGTAACGAATTATGCAGAGGGATATGAGTGATGTAGATGGGATCTATCCCTCCCATATAACAGGAGTGATATCTTTGGCCTCTTGATAGAGTATGACCACGAAATGCATGGCCATGCTCAAATGAGTTAATATGAGATATTAAGCTCATTTGTTTGAGTGAGTCTACTTGGGGATCAAGAAACATAAAGATCGATCAGGGGATGACACGGTCTATGCCTCATTGATCGATCTAAGATATCAGAGATAGAAGGACACCGACATACATGATAATGGTTACGGAAAGGTTGTTGGATCTCAACTTTCTTGTAACTTGGGTAGTAACGATGTATTACTAGATGTTGCTCATTGTTTATGTATCTAAAATGGTTTTAGATACATTGCCAACGTTACAAGAGTCTATTGGGTCACACACAAATGACATTCTATTTTGGAGATGGTTTCTTTTAGTTGGACTAAAAGAACAATTGAGCATATGGCCAAGACTTGAGTTAGACTCAAATTGGTTAAACTTGAGTTAGACTCAAGTTAAACCGTGGAAGATAAATCATCATGCAAATGTCATCTATCATCATGCATGATTAATGTGATTAATCATGCATGTGAATACCAAGGGTTTAGGTATTCTTGATGAGAGGTTCATGCATTTGGACGAAGGAAAAATACCAAGGGTCTTGGTATTAAGAGTCTTCTTAATGAGGTGTTAAGAGGAATTGATGACAATGGTTGCTAGTGGCCTAAAAGGGCTTTTGGTGTTGAATGTGTATTAGGAATTGGTGTGGTGAAGTGCTCCAACGTCAAGCCAAAAAGCCAAGAGAAAGAGTTATCTTCTTCCTCTCCTTCCTCTCCTTCATCTTCTTCCAAGTGGTCTTGGCATTTTTCTAGGGTTGCTAGCACAATGTGACTCCAAAATGGCTGAGTGTCAGTGTGGATACCTTAGAGATAAGGTTATCCTTACCATATTGAGATCTGACAGCATTTGGAAAAGCGGGATTGCAAGGGCATGCATCAAAGGTATACTTCTTCTTCTAGATAAGATCTAGAAAAAGTAGGATATGAAATGACTTATATAGTTTTGCATGGATCTCTGGTGGGATCCAGTTTATATATTGTTTCCGCTGCGGTTGTGCGAAGTATTCGCCTGCGATGTTGTGAACATCTCGATCCAAAATTTCCCAACATTGTCTTGTAAGTGAATTTTAACTCTCCCAGTATCATCTGTTGCTTTATAATTTCGTCATGTTGATTTAGTCTTAATGAATCTTCTAATTATTTTAGGTTACAATTGGTAGTAATATATGAGAGGTGTCCTAAGGCAATCGCCTTATAGTTGTACCATTTATTTGATAAATGAAGATTCACTATTTGAGTATACATGTTTTCATGTATTTGATTGGATCTTAAACTCATTTACTGAATGTCCGCAATACGATTCACAGCATGAGAGAATTTGTGATTGGATCGCAACTAGTGAGTATCTCTACATGTGTAATTATGATATATTGGAATTATCCCTAGTCGATGAATTGATGGATTTGGACACCATCAATTCTGTCGAGACTAGCACGAGGTATATTTCATGGTGTATCCAAGCAACAGATTCTCATTGGCTGGAGACATTATGATGTCCAGAGTTAATCGTGGATGCTAGTTATGGTAACTAGTCCATTGGAGTGACCAGTTGTAAGACTTCATATGATTCTCTACATATATGGATATGTCAATGAAGTTTTTACTGTAGCTTAAGTGCGATGTTCCTTTGACTTATGGTATTCAAGTCATCTTGGTCATGAAGATTTATGTTTTGACATCTTAAGCAAGCATCTCTGAGGAGATGTGGACCCGGGATGATTGGGTATAAGTCGAAGTGACCGAAAGTGTTTGAATATGTTGGTGCAGGGGCACTAGATAATCGAACCTGTGTTTTGATTATGGCAAAGACACAAAGTTAAGTTTACATCGTTATCTCACGAGCTAAATCGAGTGTGCAGAAAAGTACTAAAGCTGGAGCTGAAGGCTAGCGACACCCAGAGGAAGTCGTGGTTGTCGGGCGACACTCGAGTGACTTCGGAGGTAGCCGAAGGAATCGAGTGGAAGGCCGAAAGCGAGAGCTACAAGGTAAGTATCGAGAAAAGATCGTGTGAGTGAGAGATTGTAAGGTCGTGTCCTCTTTACGGGGATGACCGTAGGTGGTGATCCGACTAAGACTTCCTGTGGAAGGTCTAGGTCGAGATCGGACGTTTAGAAATCGTCGCATTTATCATTTTTCGAGCTAACCTCTTACTGCAGGGAAGTGGCCAAGCTGACAGTCGACTGTTGGACATTGGGCAGTCGACTGATGGGAGTCATCAGTCGACTGATGGCGATGAATTAGCCTTTGCACTAGGTCAAAATGGATAAGGTTTGACGCGGTCACTTCGCGATAAAATTTATTACAACTTCGTGATCTGTTCCGAAAAAAGAGGAGACATATTCAGAGGCCAAAATATATAAAAGGAGGGGAGGACTCCAACTCCAAATCACAACAAGTTTATTCTCAAGTGCTCCTACAACGCCAACGCTCCAACGCCGTAATAACGCCGATGCGACGACAAGTTCAAATCTCCTTCGTCGGCAGTAGTAGCAAGTAATTGTTTTTATTGTATTCTTTGTTTTAATCGTAACGAGGTGAGGTAGGCTTGTTGCCTCATCCTCGTACTTTCGATTTTGTGATCATTGTCTCCTACCTCCAACGAGGAGGAGACATTATAGTGCTTTGCCCTCTGTATGCGGTCTAGGACCGATAGGGCCTTGGAGTAGCAACCGTTGGGTTGTGAACCGAGTAAAAATAAATGTGTCTCTTTTATTTTTCGCTGCTCTTACTCATTTAATTATCTACTCGAACGAAATGTCGAAAAGATTTATGATCGCTATTCACCCCCCCCCTCTAGCGACGCTTCTCAATCCAATAGAATAGCCTATAAAGGATTCACCACTCCTTGCGAGGAGATGTATACCCATGGCCTCTCATCGAATTGTTACTAAAGTCTTTGACCAAAGCATTACATGTTTAGAGTAAGGTACTCTTGGATACATGTGCAGTAACTAGAATCCGTAGGACGAGAAAATGATACTTGGGCTAGGTGTGACGTAGTCAACCTAGTGGGGACTGACACTATAGACCATGTCCTGAACTAAGTGGGTATAAGATGCATGAAGGGAACGGGGCACGGTTCATTATATCTGTTGAAGGATTTCAGAAATAGTTCTGGATCAACTGTTGATCTTTTGGTTAATTGGGGATCATGATGTACTACTAGGTGTCACTCATGATCATTCTATAATTAATGGTTAATTATAGATGACCAACATAAATCGAGAACCTATTTGGTCACACGTATAACGAGCGTAATCCGAAGGATTTAAAATGAGCTTGAGAATGAGATTCTCAGACCGAGAGAAACTAGGTTTGGTTGGACCAAACAAGGATCGGGCATGAAATCATTTCAGTCGAAGCGTGGATAGGCCGTGTCTTATGAAGACATGATGGATGAACCAAATTGGTTTGGTTCTAATCCAATGGTGAAGAATAAACCAAAGGGGTTTGGTTTGTTTTAAACGAATGAACCAAAGTTGGTTCGGTTCATTTTAACTTAAAATAGACCAACGCGGTTTGGTTTATTTTAACTTAAGTTATTGGAGCGGGTTAACGGGTTTTGGTTATGAACCAATAACCGTTAGGAGAATGTGTTCTCTATAAAAATATGGCTTAAGGTTTTTCGTGGATAACTTTTGGTTGTTGGATAAACCTAGCCGCCCAACCCTCTCCCTCTCTTCTCCTTGTCGCCGCCCAAAGGTTCCATGCCACCTAGTTTTTTGCCGCCATCCACCCTTCCTATCGGCGTCCAGCTGTTGCCGGCCACTCATCCGGCGACCCTCCGGCAACTCACCTTGGTTCCGGCGACCAAGGGTTGGCCGGCGCAACATCCTCCACCAAGCTGTCCAGTTTTCTGGATAGCTTGTTTCCTTCGTGTCAAAGTGTCATTTGCACAAAGTTTAGAGCTTTGACAGCGGCTACCTTGCTGGGGATTCAATCTCCGGTAATCCTCATAGGTGGAGGATGAAGGATTTGTTAAACGGTTGACGAATACCTCTCCGGAGAAGCGAGTTTTGGGGACTCATTTTCGAATCCGAATTTTGATTTGGATTGTGATCTTCTCTCGATCACATCGTCTTCGACACGAGGCTAGTGACTCCTACGACGACGAGGCTCGTGGCTTTGTGAAGTCATCTCGATGATACTCAGTGTGGATATGGATAGAGGCGATTCTAGCGAGAGTCGCTCCGGTTGATGTCTTTCCCGCTGCACGTGAAACATCAGGTATACCTAGAATAATTTCCTTTTATTGAAAAATTTGAAACTACGATTATGTCTATACATATTGTACTATACATGCGTGTGGTGTAATAAATTAGATTTATTGCTTTTTATTTCTTCCACTGCGCACATATTTACGAAATATGTTCGAACATACACTCACCGTGGTGCCGGAAACCCAACAGCAATGACATATCTAATTATACCTGTTGGTTTAGAATATATTTTTGTCATTTTGGAACATGTTTTGCCAAGAATACATAAAATTGTCTGAGGCGGCATGAATTTCTTACCTCCTTTGGAACAAATATGGCAAGAAGGCTTGGGGGTCCTTTCCGGCTGCAATAGTAAAAAGGAAAAAGGAAAATAATGACAAGAGATTTAACGTGGTTTGAAATTTAGATTCCTACTCCACAGGTGAGCTCTAGAGTGAGCTTCGGCACTTGACACCTTTACTATAATCCCTCCTTCTCAAAAGTGCTTCTGGAGGGGGAGAAATTCCTTAAAGATGGAAGCTTATACAAGGTAAAAGAAAATGAGACTCGTATGATTCTCCTCCTTCTGTCTCCATCTAGGATGGTTCTCCTCCTTCCAGCAGTAAGCCTCCATTCAGAAAGTTAATCGGCCACCGAGAGAGAGAGAGAGAGAGAGAGAGAGAGAGAAGTTGAAAAGTCCCCTTCTTCTTCCTTCCTTTTATACTTGCCGCCCCTGGAGCCAGCTGCTGCATAATAAACCACCCGGATCACCATCCATGTGGAGAGCCCTCCCAATCTAAATAATAATGATGTTATGATATTAGCGAGTGAGGGTTACTAAGAATCTTCTGTGGGGTCTTCCAGGTGTCTTGGTTTGTTATGCTACATGACAAACTCTCATGAGAAAGTATAATAGGGAGCATCCTCCCGACCCCCCTTTCTTTACCCTCACCTTATCACTGGGCCCTTCTTTCTCCTAGTCACTTCTTCTTACTCCTTTCCCAACTCCGCTCTATTTCTCGAGTTGTCCTGTTATTGATTTGCCTTATTTTTCCGACTTTCTTCTCTACACCATCGTAGTCATTTAAGTCGAGGTGCATATAACTCAACTCGTCTCTTGGAGTTGCTATTTGGCCTTGTTTTGGCCATTGGGCACTTGCTTATAACCCACCTCAGCTTCCCGAGTTGCCACCCCCTCATCCTGGCTTACTTTCCCGAGTCACTATCTAGTTTCATTCTGACCACTGGACCTCCTCTCCCTTCCTAAGTTGTCACCTCACCGACTCACCCTAATTTCTCGAGTCAGATTTTGCTGGACTAGATTATATACCCTACATTATGATCCTTCCTTCCTATTTCTTTCTACGAATCACAATTCCTTTTTCTAGCTCCTAAGTCATATTATAGAAGTATCATTGCCCTCTCTTTGTTTATAAAATTATTTTCAACATTTCAATACTTTGAATTTCTAAAAGGAATAAAATAATATATGAATTGTGTATCAAGAAGCAAAAAACTCATACGCTTCATGGTTTTATGTTAAAAAGTGTTTATAGACTTGAGTTCATGTCTTATGAATATTCATTTTTATTTAGAAATCCTATTTTATTAACATATACATGTTTATTTTGGTTAATATGCTTAGATATATTTTTGTATGCAGGACATTGTTCACTGTATATGTATGAATATCAAGGTACATGAATATATTTTTGTAAAAGTAACTAATTTGTTTGTAAAATTAGGTTGCTAGTGGATGCATTGGTAGCAGTATTGGGAATTATGTTGATGGTGATAACAATGTCAATGGTATTGGGGATCGTTTGTATGCGCTAGAGGGAGGTGAATAACATTTTTTGATTTCTCTTTCATTCGATCGCGTGCTCATCTACAATTCATTAGCACAATGGAATATACAAAATAGCACAAATGAAAACACCACAAGCACAACAACAAGATGTTACATCATTCGAAATTTATGGTTCTTACTCCACGACCGGACTTTAATGTCTACTCCACTAAACCTCGTCTTCTTCTTGGAATATAATTCAAAGGTGAAGAAACCCCTTACAATATGAATTACAATAGTAGTGTAACCAAATGCAACAACTACAAAAGCAAATACAAATGAAATGCAAAGAACATTCTACAAGAGAATGCTTTTGATTGATTGCTTGTTTGGTTTCTTTGAATGCCTTAGAAGGTCTGGAATGCAACAGCAAAATCCCTCTCAAATGCTCAAGAACTGACAGCCTTCAATCTTTCCATTGAGCTGCTTTTATAACTCCGCTCGGGTTGATTTTTCACCTTCCAATCATCTGCACTTACCTATCAGTCGACTGGACACTGTACCGTTGTCTCACAATGACTTAATCCAGGTCAGATTAAGTCGACCAATTGACTACCCTGACCTAGTAACCGACTGTTATATGCATCATTTGACTATCATAGGGCAGCAGTCAAGTGCCCAATATTCTGTGCCCTGGCCACTTAATTCCAGTCGACTACTAAACCCTAGTAGTCGACTATTAGTGGTTAGTCGGCTGCCAAAGCCACAAAAGTAGTTAAGCTAAGTCAACTACTCGACCAGTCGACTACTCGAGTCAACTAGGCCTTCCGAGTGTCAAATACCTGACCAATCGACTAGTCCATATCCCCAGTCGATTGGTCCATATCCTCGGTCGATTGGTCCATATCCTCGGTCGATTGGTAAACCTCAACCGTGAGGTTTAACCCAAGTATGATCCCCTTATACTTGATAAATCACTCATAGCCTAGACCTAAACCTTCTAGCCATCTCCATCATCCTCACGCCCTCAGGGTCCATCCGAGTCCTCCATGACTCTTTCACACGTCGTGTTAGCCTTAAAGTGCTTCCATTTGTTATGTCATGCTAATCGGGTCTCCATTGTCAAGGTTCATTTGGACTTATGTCGCCAAGACTGTATGCTTGGACTTTACGGTGCCAAAACCTCACCCTTGGACTTTCCAATTACCAAGCCCCAATGTTTGAACTTTCACCACTAAGACTACACACTTGGACTTACGTGACAAAAACTTCAAACTTAGACTTTCCTTGCCAAGACTTCAAACTTGGACTTTTCAATTGCCAAGACCATTCTTGGACTTCTCAATTGCCAAGACCATTCTTGGACTTTTCCATGCTAAGACCAAACTTGGACTTTCCATGCCAAGACCATTCTTGGGCTTTCCATGCTAAGTATCCAAACTTGAACTTCCACTCGAGTTTCACTTGAGTTTGGTTAAACTTGACTTGAGGTTTGATTGCCCTAACAATATCCCCCAAATAATCTCCCTCATATGACCTTGGATATCCCAATTATCCACTAGTCATATGATCAACATACGGTCAAACTATATTATCAAACAATGGTCAAACTCATTGTCAAACATCAAAACTCTACTCGAGTCTGGTCAATCATGATCTGGGCCGATTGCACCAATAATCTCTTCCTTTTTATGTTTTACAATATGTTTAAGTTAGGCTAACCAATAAGCCCAACTTAACTCTTCTTATGCCAAAGCATAATGAAGGTTTACCTAACTTAAACCCTCACTTCTCCTCCTTTGGCATACATCAAAAAGCCTATCAAGGTTTTCAATGTTTCATCTCCCAATAAGATCTTACATTCTCCCCCTTAGTCCAAAATCATCTTGGATGTCTTCACTCTTCTTAGTGATATAACCCTTATCACTAAATGAGAGGCAATCCACAATAAAAGTTTACCTAACCCTCACTTCTCCCCCTTTGTAATCAAAGTTTATCCATCATACCAAGATGGATGACCTCCCCCAAAAGGATTACTCCTCCTTAACCATTGCACCAATAAGGTCCATGGAGAGTTCATAAGCTTATAGAAAATCTACACAATCGAAATCAAGGATAAAAGTTCAAACTTGAACTTTAACCTCCCTTAAAATTTGATACTTCACCATAAATAATTTTCTTAATCATTTTCAATGATTATTTAACCATTCCAATGTTTTCCAAAGCATATCCTAGGGTTAGGAGATGTTAGGGTACTTAAGGGTGCTGATAATTAGCTAAAAAAACCTTGTTCAACCGATATCGAACATGGCAGTTGACTGAAATCAAAAACCAATCGACTACTCCAAGCAACAGTCGACTGGTTTCTACATTTGTAGAAATCATGTTTCAGATACAAATTTTAAAAATTCATAAGTAATTATATATAATTTAAAAAATTATGAAATTTCGTATTGCATTACTTACATGAAATAGAATGGGTGAAAAATAGTTTTAAAATAAAATGCCCATTAAATTCAAAGAATGATACAAAGTCCAAAAGCATTGATAACTTCAATATTTTTGTCTAACTTTGTGTTCTTCTCAATGATGATTGCTATCAAAAGATAGACTTCACCAAGATTTTTCAAAATGATTTTAAAATATTTTTCAAACCTTGTTTTGAATCATGGTATATGGACTAGATGTACATGACTTGTACATTAGCTTTCCTCATGATTCCTCAATGTCATATTATGAGTTTGAGTTCATCTAGACGCAACATCTATGCACCTTGAACTTAACTCATTTTCCTAACATCTCACATGTGTCTAGGTGTATCATTACAAATACAAGTCATCCTTATAGTTTTTGTGAGATGTGGGTTTTGTTCTTCCCTAAATATAAGGGTTCGTGAATATATCTAGGCATTCCGATTTGATTCCTTTATATACGACTTCAAATCATGTCATTGTTCTTAAGTTCAATTTAATTAACCTAAATGCATGAATTATGATCATGACATAAATGATTCCATAAATTAAAGCATTTGTCAATGATTCATGATGTCATAACATGATAAAGAATAAGCCTAAGTATAAGCATGACATAAATCAATCTAAGCATTATCATGATATTTTATATGATCAAATGAAGCATGTGTCATGACATGACATACGACAACCAAAGCAAAACATATAAATAATGCAAAGGTATAAAAATACCTAAATTTTAATTCTAATTGTCATTTGTTAAAATTTATACCAATTTGTCATAATGCCCAAATCTCTCAAGTGTGCCAAAAACTCAAAATGGTACACTTTTGACTTTAATACTTAATTTATGTCAATTTTAATCAATTTTTCAACTCCTTTAATTCTTATTTGCACATCCTAAATTTCTTTAGGATTAATTTTTAAACTCATTTCTAATGTATCACATAACTTTGAAAATGTCCTAAAGTGTCAACTCCACTATGGTTAGGTTAACCGCCCATCCATTTAGGGTTAACACACTCTAACCCATCTAGCATGAGGGAATCACGCTCCTAGGAACCTAAAACTGATTTGAGCTCATTGGATTAACTAGGTAATCACTAGGAATATCTTCCCTTAGTACCTTCCTAATGACCATTCTAGGCTTGGAAGTCTTGGCCATTTTAGTCTTCTCAAGGTTAACCCTTGGGATAACTTCCCTTGTAACATTGTTAGTGGTGTTCCTAGATTTCTTTGAAACCTTGGCCACTAGACACTTACCATGGTCAACTTTAGGAATGACATCCCTTGTAACCTTGGTTTTTCTAGACCTAGAGGTAGTTTCATAGTTAAATGGAACACTATGATAAGATGACATTATCTTCTTGGACTTAGCTTTGTGACCCAAACTCTTCTTGTCTTTGGGTAGGTCTTGGCTCCTAGAACCTAGACTTTGACTATTTGACCTTTGAATCATATTTTCCATTTTTCTAAGGGTTTTTTTCATTTTCTCAAGCTTTGACCTCAAAGCTTGATTTTTAACCTCAAATTTCCCAATTTGTGATTTTTTTTTCATTGTTCTTTTGGGAATTCCTCTTCCTAGGCATATGTCTACTTTTATTTGGATTAAAGCCTAGGTTGTTCTTATCCTCAGGAAAGGTCTTGTCCTTAACCCTAAGATTACAATGTTTAGCACCTAAACAAAAGTACTTATTTCTAGATTTTACCTTAGGCTTATTACTAGCATGCTTCTTATGATCATTAACAATTGCAAGTAAATCAAAACCATTCCTAGCATAATTTCTACAATTACATAAATTACAAGCATTATCAAGATATATCTTAGAGTTTGCCTTAGCTCCCCCTACATGTGATGCTCTTCTCTGCTGGTGCAACAAGCCCCGAGTCAATGTTGACCAAACACGAGTAGGACTCGAGTAGTGTTTTGATGCTTCACAATGGGTTTGACCATTGTTTAACAATATGGTTTGACCATATGTCGACCATATGACTAGTGGATAATTGAGATATCCAAAGTCATATGGGGGAGATTATTTGGGGGAGATTGTTGGAGCAATCAACTTCAGAAGTCCAAGTTTCGATACTTGTCATGGAAAGTTCAAGTTTGGATACTTGGCATGGAAAGTCTAAGAATGGTCTTGGCATGAAAAAGTCTAAGCATGGTCTTGGATATTTGAAAGTCCAAGAATGGTCTTGGCAAGGAAAGTCCAAGTTATGGGTACTTTGCAATGGTAAAGTCCAAATGTATAGTCTTAGCGGCATAAGTCCAAGCATGTAGTCTTGGCAGCGTAAAGTCCAATTGAACTTTGGCAATTGGAAAGTCAAAGGGTAGGTTTGGTGGTTAAAGTCCAAGCATGGGTCTTGGCGGTGTAAGTCCAAATGGATCTTGGCAATGTGAAAGTCCAAGGGTGTAGGTTTGGCGGTGTAAAGTCCAAGCATGAGTCTTGGCGGCATAAGTTCAAATGAACTTTGGCAAAAGACCCAGTTAGCATGTCATAGCCGATGGAAGCACTTGAAGGCTAACACAAAGGATGAAAAGTCACAGACTCAAGGGATTTGAGAGGCGTGAGACTGATGGAGGTAGCTAGAAGGCTTAGGTCTAGGCTATAGGTGAGTATCAAGTATGAAGGGATCATACTTGGGTTAAACCTCATGTTTGAGATTTACCAGTCAACTGGGGTTATGGACCAGTCGATTAGTTGAGTGTTTGATACTTAGAAGACTAGTTGACTCAGAGCAGTCGACTGGGATTATGACTAGTCGATTGGTAAGTAGTCGACTATTGAAGTGTGTCACTTGCAGTCAACTGCCATGTATGGGTAGTCAACTACCATGGATGGTAGTCGATTAGAATTTGTTGATATGAGCACAAAAGGGTCCATAGTCAACTACTATGTAACGACAGTCAACTGACGGCTATGGGCAGTCGACTGATGGATCAGAGTAGTCGACTAGTGTGCCCTAATTTGACGTAGATTAGTCCATTGTGAGACAATGGATAGGTAAGCAGTCAACTGAGGCCTTTTGGCAATCGATTGCTTGATGGTAGAGGACTTAAAAGGAGCTCAATGGGGAGATTTTCCACAGCGATTTCTTGGGCGATTTTGAAGCGAAGTACTGATGCATCAGGGTCTTCAAAGGCATCTCCAAGCAATCAACAACCAAGCAAAAGCTATCTTCTTTGTAAAGTTTTCTTTACTTGTATTTCATTGTATTTTCTTGTATTTATTTCTTATTGTTATAAGATTTTGTACGAGGTTTCTCCATCTCCAGTGTCATACCGAGAAGGAGAAGTTTGATAGTGGTGGTGTGCATCTCTAGAGCTCAATTAAAGTTCGCCCCGTGGAGTAGGAACCCTAGTTCTGAACCATATTAAATCTTCTTATCTTGTGGTTGTTTTTGTTTTTATTGTGTATGCTTATATTTCCACTGCGTACTAATTATTTGTAGACGAGCATATGAATGAACGATCAAAATCAAAGAAAATGTTATTCACCCCCTCTTTAACGTTCAATCTCCAACAAGTGGTATCAAAGTGAGGCCACTCTTTAAAGGACTAACCGCCAAGAGAGCAAAGCGCTAGAGGAGTATCTAAAGGAATGGAGTTGCCAATGCTTGGACTAGGTCGCGACATCAACACTCCACCTCTCTACAGATTCTATGGACTAGGGGAATTTGAGCATTGGAAGGAGAGTATGGAAATCTTCCTCATGATTAACATCGAAGATTGGTTCATCTCAATAAAAGGGTTCGAACCCCCCATGGACAAGAAGGGAAATGTTCTAAAAATCAAGAAGTGGACCAAGGAGCAATGCCAAAATTTTAAGACCAAGGTTAAGGTAATAAAATTTTTGACAAATTTAATACCTAATGATATCTTGTGTAAGCTAGGGGATTATATGGATGCCAATGAGCTATGGAGCAAATTGACAAAATTTCATGAGAAGCCTCAATCGGTCCAAGACGATAAGGAAGAAATAGAGAAGTAATCTAAGGAAGAGTGCTCCTCATCTCAAGCTCAAGAAGACTCGGAAGTTAAGAGATGCTCAACATCCGAAGAGGAAGAATCATCATCATCCTCTCTAGAGCTTGAAGAATCGGAGGTTGAGAGATGTTCAACATCCGAGTCGGAAGAGGTAGAAGAATTGGATGAAGCCTCCACCTCTAGGATTGAGGGGGAGGAGAGACTGCCAACTTTGGAGAAAAATCAAGAGGAAGTCTCTACTTCAAGGATTGAGGGGGAGGAAAGACACTCGACACTGGAGCAAGAGCAAGAAGAACCTTCCACATCAACCTCCGGAGCAAATGAGGAACAAGCTCAAGATTCCTCTTTAGGTAACTCAAGTAATTTCCATAAAAATAAAAATCATATAATGTTCTTTGAGTGTAGGGAGCAAGGAAATTACAAGAGTAAGTGCCCAAAAAGAGTCAAGAAGGCTCAACCGACACCAAAGGCTAAGGAGAATACCAAGGAAGTCGGAGCCCCAATTAGAAAGAGCAAGGAGCACATTGTGTACTTCAAATATCAACAAAAAGGGTACTATAGAAGTCAATGTCCTAGGGGGGAGTCACCTTACCAAGGACAAAAGCAAGAGCTCAAATGTAGGGAGAGCTAAGGCAAATACTAAGGTATCATTTAATAATGCTCTTTATTTTAGTAATAGTAAGAAGCATGCTAGTGACGTATCGCATGTTAATACACTAGCAATTTATCATAAGAAGCATACTAGCAATAAGTATTTTTGCTTATGAGCCAAACATGTCAATTTACCTAAAAATTCTAGAACTATTCTACCTAAAAAAACTATTAGGAATATAGAGAACAATTTAGGCATTAATCTCAAGAAATCTAGACATATGCCTAGAAGGAAGAACAATTCCCAAAAGATGAATGAAAATTCAAAAATTGAGAAATTAGAAAAGAAAAAATCAAGGTTTAAGGTTTAATCTTGATAAATTAGAAAAGACCCTTAGGAAGATGTTAAATTCAATTAAAGGGTCTAGTAGTCAAACTCTAGGTGTTAGGAGGCAAGATTTACCTAAGAATAAGAAAGGTTTGAGTCACAAGCCTATGTCCAAGAAGGTAATGTCATCCTACCATAGTGTTCCATTTAACTATGGAACAACTACTAGGTCTAGGAAAATCAAGGTCATAAGGGAAGTCATCCCTAGATTTGACCATGGTAGGTGTCTAGTGGCAAAGGTTTCCAAGAAACCTAGGAAGGTCACTAAGAAGGTTACAAGGGGAGTTACCCCTAAGGTTAACCTAGACAAGACCCAAATGGCCAAGACTTTAAAGCCTAGGAGGGGCATTAGAAAGGTACTAAGGGAGGTTATCCCTAGTGAGTACCTTGTGAACCCAATGAGCTCAAATAGGCTTTGAGTTCCTAGGAGCGTGATCCCTTCACGATAAACAAGTTAGGATGTGTCAATCTAAATGGATGGGTAGTTAACCTAACTATGATAGAGTTGAGACTTTAGGACATTTTTGAGGTTATGTGATACCTTGAAAATGAATTTAGATTTTAATCCTAAAGGATTTTAGGATGTGCTAATAGAAATTTAAGAAGTTTTAAAAAATCAATCAAAGTTGGCACAATTAGGTTTAAAGGTCATGGTGTGCCACTATGTGCTTTTGGCACACTTGGAAGATTTGATTATTATGGCAAAAATGGGTTTAATCCTAGTAAATGGCAATTAGGCTTGAAATCTAAGTATTCTTATACCTTTATATTTTATTTGTCATGCTTTGTTTGTCATATGTTATATCATGACATAATATTTCATTTGATCATATAAAATATCACAAAAATGTTAGGTTTTATATGTCATGTTTGTGTTTAGGTCATTTTTATACAATGTCATCATGATTATTGGCAAATATTTTAATATATGCTATCATTTATGCCATGATCATATCTCATGCATTTAGGATAATTAAAATGAATTAAGGACAATGGCAAATTTGAAGTCACATGATAAGGGAATTAAATAGAGTTGCCTAGATAAAATACATGATACCCTAGATTAGAAAGAATAAAAACTCACATCTCACAAAAATATTATATTGACATGTATGTATATTGATACACCCTAGATGCATGTGAGATGTTAGGAAAATGAGTTAAGTTCAAGGTGCATAGTTCTTGCATTTAGATGAACTCAAACTCATAATAGCATCTAGATGAACTCAAACTCATAATATGGCATAATCATGAGGAAAGCTAATGTACAAGTCAAATGCTTTTAACCCATAGGCCATGGTTCAAAATAAGGTTTTGAAAATATTTTAACATCATTTTAAAAAACCTTGGTGAAGCCTATCTTTTAATAGCAATCACCATTTAAAATGTCGATACAAAGTTAGGCAAAATATTAAAGTTTTTAATGCTTTTGAACTTTGTATCAATCTCTTAATTTAATGGATATTTTAATTTAAAATCATTTTCACCCATTGTATTTCATGTAAATAATGTATGTATGAATTTTTGTGATATTTCAAAATACATATATTTACTTATACTTTTCCAAAGTCTAATTTTTTAATATTATTTTTGCACTTTGCAGAAATTAGTCGACTGCCGCTTTGGGCAATCAACTGGTGGTAAGGCAGTTGATTGATTTTTTATTTCAGTCAACCGCTGGAGTTGATTTCGACTGAATAAGATTTGTTTAGCCATGTATCAGCTGTTGGTGCAATCGGCCCAGGTCACGATTGACCAGGACTCGAGTTTGACTCGAGTGATGTTTTGATGTTTCGACAAAAACATATGACAATGTAATTGTCATTTGGTAAAGTCCAAGTCTTGAGTACTTGGCATGAAAAGTCCAAGCATGGGTCTTGCCAATGTAAAGTCCAACATGGGTTGGCAAGGAAAGTCCAAGCATGGGTCTTGCCAATGTAAAGTCCAACATGGGTTGGCAAGGAAAGTCCAAGCATGGTCTTGGCATGAAAAGTCCAACATGGGTTGGCAAGGAAAGTCCAAGCATGGTCTTGGCATGGAAAGTCCAAGCATGGTCTTGGCATGAAAAGTCTAACATGGGTTGGCAAGGGAAAGTCCAAGCTTGAGTCTTGGCATTTGAGAAGTCCAAGGGTTTGATATTGGCTGCGTAAAGTCCAAGCGGGAGTCTTGGCAGCATAAGACCAATGGTTGGCGGCCTAAAGTCCAAGCGGAGTCTTGGCGGCGTAAGTCCAATGTGCCTTGGCGGTGTAGACACCGTTAGCATGACATAGCCGACGGAAGCACCTGAAGGCTAGCGCGATGGATGAACAAGTCATGGATGACTTGGAGGGATCCGAGAGGCGTGAGGCTGATGGAGGTGGCTAGAAGGCTTAGGTCTAGGCTAAGAGTGGTCTAGCAAGTATGGGGGAACCATACTTGGGTTAAAACCTCATGTTTGAGGTGTGCCAGTCGACTGGTGTCATGTGGCAGTCGACTGGACCGAGTCAACTAGGGTTTGATCATGGTTATGGAGTTTCAGCAATGATCGCCGAGGTGGGCGGCCGATCGATGAGCTCGAGCAAATGATCGATCGCGGTGATCACCGATCGTGCTCGAGAAATCGCCAGCATCGGAGTCAAGACTCGATCGTCGAGTGACTCCATCGATCGATGGTCATAATCAGTCGACTGATGAAGGTTCCGTTGGACTTATCCAGCGTGGATCTAGCCGTTGTCTCACGACAACAGTGGCATCAGTCGACTGATGGTCCCGATCAGTCGACTGGTTGACTTTTTCCAGCACAGGTTGAAGCTTTATAAGGAGCTCGTGATGGAGGAAAAACAAAGGGTTCTTTGAGGCGATTTGGGGCGATTTGCTGTTACAAATCAGGGTCTCCAAGTTGATATCAAGCAATCCAAAGGCAATTGTAAAGTAGTTTTCTTTACTTGCATTGTATTTCATTATTGTAATTGCTTGTATTAGTATCTTATTATTGTAAGATTACTTGTAAGGGGTTTCTCCACCTCCGACTTGTGTCGAGAAGGAGTATTTGTGATTAGTGAGTGCATGTGCATCACTAGAGCTCTTTAGAGCTCGATCCGTGGAGTAGGAACCGTGCGGTTCCGAACCACGTTATATCGTTGTGTTAGCGTGTTGTATATTTCGTTATTGCTTTCATTATCTATATTCCGCTGCGCTAACGAAATTGTAGAAACAAACGCGAAAGAATTCAATCGACGTACGGTCAACGCTAATCACCCCCCCTCTAGCCATTCCAAGGGTCCTAACATCAACTACCCTAGGTTACCCTAACGTCACCAAACCCTAGGATATGCTTTTGGAAAGCATGGGAAGGGGTGAAATATCATTGAAAATGATTAGGAGAGGTGTTTAGGGTGGAGTATCAATTTTTAAGGGAGGTTAAAGTTCAAGTTTAAATTTTACCCTTATTTTTGATGGTTTAAGGTTCCTATTAGCTTAGAAATTCTTCAAGGATATTATTGGTACAATGGTCATGGGGGAGTAAGCCTTTAGGGAAAGGTTATCCATTAAGGGATGATGGATGAGTATTCCTCAAAGGGGAAGAAATGAAGGATTTGAAACTCTCATTGTGCTCACCAAAGGGGGAGAATTGGAGAAGTGAAGATTGTCTCTCATTTAATGATATGAGATTTATCACTATGAAGAGAGAAGGCATCCTAAATATTTTTTGGATCAATGGGGAGAATGTAGGATCTCTTTGAGAGATGAGGCATTGAAAATCTTAGTAGGCTTTTTGATGCATGCCATAGGGAAAAAATTAGGTTTAAGTTAGGTAAACCTTCACTATACTTTGGCATTGAAAGAGTTAAGTTGAGTTATTGTTAGCCTAACTTAAAGGTAATGTCAAACATCAAAAAGGAGGAGATTGTTGGTGCAATAAGGCCCGGATTAATGTTGACCAAACTCGAGTAGGACTCGAGTAATATTTTGATGTTCGACAATGGATTTGACAATTGTTTAACAATATGGTTTAATCATATGTTAACCATATGACTAGTAAATGATTGGGATATCTAAAGTCATATAGGGGAGATTATTTGGGAGAGATTATTGGAGCAATCAACCTCGGAAGTCCAAGTTTGGATATTGGCATGGAAAGTCCAAGTTTAGATACTTGGCATAGAAAGTCCAAGAATGTTCTTGGTGTTGGATCGAAAGTGTCGCTAGAGGGGGGGTGAATAGCGATACGGTGTCGTTAAAAACTTTTGCAATAAGTAAAAAGCAAGTAGAGAATGCACAGCGGAAATATAAAGTAGACAAGATATTTTTACGTGGTTCACAATCTTTCGATTGCTAATCCACGGCCCTAGTGATCCTTGATCACGTACGGAGGGCAATTCACTAAAACCACTCCTCTTCGTTGGAAGTAGGAGCAACGATTACAAAAAGAAATCAAGGCACAGGGACACTCCCCCTTTCCTTGTTACGATTAAAGCACAAAGACAATTTAAAGAAGTAGAACTTAAATAAATATACCGACAACTCTTATAAGTAGAAGATGTAGCTTTCGTTGTCGGCGGCACTTCGTCGTAGCAAATGTGAGTAGTAGTAGCGGCGTTAAGACGGCGTGTTGAGAGCTCTTGAATTCTTGTCATTTGCTTGGCTTGAACATGTCTATTTATGGATATTGATCTATGAATTTAGACATAGGTAGTGTCCAAGGTGAGGTTCTTATCCCCCAAGACTTGTTCATCCACATCCTTTGCGCCAACTCAAGGATGAGGTGTTTCATCCAACCACCTTGTGCCACCTCCAACCTCCTTGTGCGCCAACTCAAGGATGAGGTGTTTCATCCAACCACCTTGTGCCACCTCCAACCTCCTTGGGCGCCAACTTGAGGATGAGGTGTTTCATCCAACCACCTTGTGCCACCTCCAACCTCCTTGGGCGCCAACTTGAGGATGAGGTGTTTCATCCAACCACCTTGTGCCACCTCCAACCTCCTTGGGCGCCAACTTGTTGGAGCCATTCAACTTGTGCCACATCATGGGAGCCAACCATCTTGTGCCAACTCACCTTATCTTGGCCCACCACAAGGAAGCTTGGTGATGGTTTGATGTCCACCTTGATGCCACATCACCCTTTGTACCAAAACACGAGTCAAGTCCAAATTCACCCCTTGAAATTCGAGCTCTTCTCGAGGTCGAACTTGACTAGCATTTGATCGTAGTCAAAGGGTTTTGGACCGCAGCAAGTTAGCTTAAAATATAAAGTACGATGGTTCTAACCATTTGATCTCGACCTAGACCTTCCATTGGAGGTATTGGGTCGGATCTACGCTTGACTAACGACCTTGCTTTCACACGAGCTACCTTGTAGCCTCGCTTCGGTCCTTCACCCGAGTACCTCGGCTTCTCAAGTCCTCTCGGCGTTGCCCGACCACCTCGGTTCCCACCGGTGTCGCACCTTCCGCTCAACTTTAGCATTTCTGCACACTTAATTGAGCTCGTAAGATAACAAATATACCCTTAACTATTGAGCCTTTTGCCATAATCAAAATACCGGTTCGACTTTGGTGCCCACTGCACCAACAATCTCCCCCTTTTTGATTCATGGCAAACCGACACAAAAGTTAAGGAAAAATTAAGCATAAAAGTAAGCTAGCATAATGATTAAGCATGAATGAGCTAGCATAAAGATTAAATATGAATGAGCTAGCATAATGATTAAGCATGAATGAGCTAGCATAAAGATTAAATATGAATGAGCTAGCATAAAGATTAAATATGAATGAGCTAGCATAATGATTAAATATGAATGAGCTAGCATAATGATTAAGTATGAATGAGCTAGCATAAAGATTAAGCATGAGTGAGCTAGCATAAAGATTAAATATGAATGAGCTAGCATAAAGATTAAATATGAATGAGCTAGCATAATGATTAAATATGAATGAGCTAGCATAAAGATTAAAGATGAATGAGCTAGCATAATGATTAAGCATGAATGAGAAATATTATTGTTTCAAGTTCTCCCCTTTGAGGTAACCTCCCCCTTGACCGAAGGTGAGTTCTTGAAAAATAATTTTTACTCCCCCTTAATAGTTGCTTAAGTAAACGGAATTACTTAATATAAAAGGTAATAATTTTGTTTACTTTCTTCCTTACTTTTGTGACTTTCTCCCCCTTTTGCCTTAACTCAAAAAGTTTGTAAATATATTTTAAGGTTTGTAAGTCCAAGCAAGTTCCCAATATAAATATATATATATATATATATATTTTTTTAAATAATAATAAGCTTGAAAATATGTTCATCTAAAATGTACAACTCCGGTTGGACTTGATTGATATAGAATGATCAATAAGTCTTGAAGGAGTTGATTAATTTTAAATAATTATACTCCATGGTTCATGTCGATGCAATCGAATCTACATCTGAACTGTGAGTAAGGTCCTAACATCTCACGCCTGCTCACGCATAAGTACACAAACACATTAGTCCTATGTGTTGTGAGATGTGTTGGCTCCTTAAATCTATAGGTA
Source organism: Wurfbainia villosa (assembly GCA_025175895.1). NCBI lineage: Eukaryota > Viridiplantae > Streptophyta > Magnoliopsida > Zingiberales > Zingiberaceae > Wurfbainia > Wurfbainia villosa. The sequence goes on from CM046006.1 coordinate 44,891,165, forward strand.
TATGATTTCTAAGGTAAGACTTAGGCTAATTTCATAAAAAGAAGCAAAAGTAGAGTACATATATAGAAAAATTTAAATCCTACTCTATTACGCACATACCTAACTTTCGTCTTAATAAACTAAATTCGGCTTCGGGTAGTGGTTTGGTGAAGATGTCCGCTAGGTTTGATTTGGACTCAACATACTCTAGTTGTATAGTTCCATTAGTTACATGGTCCTAATGAAGTGGTGTTTAACTTCTATATGTTTTGTCCTAGAATGACATATTGGATTTTTAGTTAATTGAACTAATGTTATCTATGTAGGTTTTAATGTTGTTAAAGATTAAGCTAAAGTCTTGGAGAGTGTGCTTCATCCACAGAGCCGAGAGACACACTCACCCATCGCAACGATTCTGGCTTCTGTGGTAGATAAGGCAACGCAATGTCGCCCATCGCACTAACTTACTAGACTCGAGCCGAGGATTTGACAACAACCACTGCGGCTCTTTCTATCGAGTTTACTACCGCATAGTCGAGTCGGAGTAGCCGATTAGATTAAACTCGGTAGATCTAGGGTACCAAATACCTACGTTTAGCGTGCCCTTTAGATATCTAAGGATACGCTTGACTAGGGTTAGGTGAGACTCCTTGGCACAGGTTTGTAACCTTGCGCACATACTTAGCGCGAATAAAATGTCGGGTCGGCTCGCGGTTAAGTATAGGAGACTTCTATTGCGCTCTATAGTATTTTAGGTCAAGCGGGTTTTCCTTCTACATCTTCGTTTATATTAACATTAGTTGCCATAGGTGTATTGATTATTTTAGCATCTTGCATTCCAAATCGATTTATTAAGTCCTTAGTATATTTTTGTTGATGTAAATATATTCCATCTTTAGTTTGTTTAATTTGTAAACCTAAGAAAAAACTTAACTCTCCCACTAAATTCATTTCAAATTCACTTTCCATAAGTGAGATGAATTCGTTTAGCAGGATCGAGTTGGTAGTTCCAAAAATTATATCATCTACATAGATTTGGGCTATAAAGATTTCTTTTCCTACGGTTTTAACGAATAAGGTTGGGTCGACTAAACCTTGGTTGAATCCTTTGGACTTAAGATAGATCGAAAGCCTTTCGTACCAAGCTCTTGGGGCTTGTTTGAGTCCATATAGGGCTTTCTTAAGTCTAAGGACATGGTCAGGTTTATCTAGATTTTCGAATCCGGAGGTTGGTAGCGTAAACTTCTTCCTTAATGTATCCATTCAAAAATGCTGACTTGACATCCATTTGAAACAATTTAAAACCTCGATGTGCGATATGCTAACAACATTCGGATGGACTCTAGTCGCTCACGAGGCGTAGGTCTCATCGTAATCTAAACCTTCGACTTGACTAAACCCTTTGCGACTAACCTAGCTTTATTTCTAACTACTTCACCTTTATCATCAAGTTTATTTGAAATACCCACCTTGTTCCAATAATTGATTTTTCTTTAGGTGGTGGTACTAATTCCCGGACTTCATTTCTAGTGAATTGAGCTAGCTCTTCTTGCATAGCAATAATCCGGTCGGGATCAAGAAGTGCTTGTTCAATAGTTTTGGGTTCGATTTTGAAATTAACGAGATTTGACTAAGGTTTCGATATGAAGCTCTAGTTCGAACCCCTAAATTTGGATCACCTATAACTTGATTGATAGGATGATTTGTTTGAGTCTTAGTGTGACTCGGGTTAGGGTCATCTATCACTTGGTCGATAGGATGAATTGGGTGAGTTCTAGTTTGACTTGGGTTAGAGTCATCTATCACTTGGTCGAAAGGATGACTTGGGTTAGGAGCAGATTCAAGTTCAAGATCAGTCGGGTTCGCTATAAGTTGATTTGCTAGTTGGTTTTGTTAAGGATTGAGCACGGGTTCGTGTCCTTCGTCAAAAACTATATTAATGGTTTCTTCGACTCTAAGAGTGTCGTGATTGTATACCCTATAAGCTCTTGGTGGTTGAGTATCCTAGAAAGGTTCGATGAGGTTTTGGATTTGAATTTCCCTAGGTAATCCTTAGTGTTTAAGATATGTACCTTGCATCCAAATACCTAAAGTACTTGATGTTCGGTATTTTATCGTGATAAATCTCGTCTGAGGTCTTTTGGTGCCTCTTTACCATAAGGATCCTATTTTGGACATAGCAAGCCGTACTAACGGCCTCGCCCAAAATCTATCGGGTAGGTTATACTCGTTTAACATTGTCCTAGCGGCTTCTTGTAGGGTTCTATTTTTCCGCTCGACTAACCCATTTTGTTGTGGGGTTCTAGGACATGAAAACTCATGGTGGTATCCGCTTAGGTTACGTAATCTGTAAACGTGGTTTTCAATTCACCACCATGATCGCTTCTAAGTCTTTTAATCTTAAGGTTCTTTTGATTTTCGATTAACCTACAAAGATTGATTAGTTGGTCTAGGTATCATTTTTATGTTTGATAAACCTAACCCAAGTAAATCTAGAATAGTCAGTCGTCAATTATGACTAAGCAAAATTGACTACCATTGAGTGACTTAGCTCCATGTGAATCAAATAGATCCATGTGTAGGAGCTCAAGAACACTTTTGGTTCGTTCTTGATTAGTTAATTGATGTTGTGTCCTAGATTGTTTACCTTGTTGACAAGCATTACATATTTTATTATCCAAGTTGTTTAGTTTAGGCAAACCTATAACCAAGCCACTCGACTCATCTTGTGGGCCGAGTCTTGGAGTGCGAGTGTCAGAGTCTTGTGCCATAACCAAGATTCCTCTTCTTTGTGTCATAAGACACTTGGTTGAGGAGTTGGGTAAATTTATTGTGTAGATGTTGCTACTCCTAGTTCCTTTAAGTATTATTTTAGATGTTGCATTTATTTTGATTACGCATTCATTTTCTAGAAATATGACCTTATAATTGTTATCACACAATTGGCTTACACTAAGTAAATTATATTGAAAGTTTTCTACTAATAAGACATTTTGAATTGTAAAGTTAGAGTTGAGCTCAATATCACCTGATCCGATGATTTTGAGCTTGCCGTTATTTCCGAAGGCTACCGATCCTTGTCGTTTGAATCGTAACTTCGAAAATTTGAGTTGATCCCCGGTCATGTGTCGGGAGCAACCACTGTCCAACATCCATTGATCCTACACATAAGGTAGTTGGATCGGATATTGGAATTACTAAAGGGTTGTTTGTAAGTTTTTAAACCTAAATCATCTCACCAATATCTACATGATCAAAACATGTTATTCCTATGTGTTATTGTGAGATGACTTTCAATTTTACTTGATTAATTTTAATGAATTTAAATTAACCAACATTAGGTTAGATTCGGATTTAGTCTAAGCTCATCAAGTAATCTTTTCAAGAGATTAGCTTCCAGGTCGTGGCGAGGCACAGAGGCCTTCTTTGATCGGAACAACGACCACTTCCTTAGACAAAGCTAATTTCAAGAAATTGATAACTCGACTTACTTGAGACTACATCTTGGTCTAACTAGTTATTTTTGAAAAGAGGCTCCCCGAGGCTCAATCTTTTCGTAGGATTTTAGTTGGTTTATTTTTGAAAAGAGGCTCCCCCTGGACCATTGAATCGAGTGGGTCTATTCACATAGTGAATTTGGTCCTTGGGAACCCAATACATGTTAGATCCTAAAGTTGAAATCAAAGTGGTCTTAGGGACCCATGCTTGGACATTTTTCTTATGTTGGTTTACTATAGACATATATGACTTATTGGTTGTATTTGAGTTAAACCCGAGTCCGGCCTTGTTGTACACGGCCCTTTGTGATCCAAGTAAGAGGTCAAGTCCCTTGGATCCCAAAGTGAACCTTTCCAACGTGTTCCTAAGGTCTTCGACTTGTGTTTTCAAAAGCGAGTTCTCAACTTCAAGCTTTTCAACTTGAGTTGAGTCCTCCTCTTGAATACGAGTAGTCGAAGAGGTTAGGGAGACCTCATGTTTGAGAAGGTTAACCTCCTCAATTAGGGTCTCGACCTTGGACTCGGACTTAGCTAGTTTCTTATTTAAAAATTTAATTGCACCATACAAAGTATTAAGTAACGACCGACTTACCCTTAATGATTCTTTTGAACCGGATACGGATCCGTGGCTTGTCTTGAATGGAAGCTCATCATCGGATTCGGACTCGGACTCTTCTTGGTTTGAGTCGTGCTCGGTCGGCTTAGCCATTAGAGCTTGGATATCGTCTTCTTCCTCCGACAACTCCTCCCAAGTAGCGTTTAGCGCTTTCTTGGTCTTTGATGCGTTATTCTTTAGCTTTGGGCACTCGGACTTGATGTGACCGAGCATCTAAAATTAGAAGTATTTGAATTAGGTTTAGGCTTACCTTGAGTTGTTGGTCGTTTTCGTCTCTTGATCATCTTCCGAACTAGATTGACTAGTTCGGATTCTATTCAGTCTACTTCCGATTCGACTCGCCTTCTTCCTTCTGGGGTGGCTTGCTTGTGGGCTTCTTCTTCTTGGAACACCAACTAACACAATACTCTTCTCGGCACCCGACCACGTTAGTTTGCTCATGTAATTCAAGTTCGAAAACAATTCGTCTAACCTAATTTTAGAAAGGTCCTTGGAGACCTTGTAGGCATCGACCATGGATGCCCACAAGGTGGTCCTAGGAAAGCGAGTTAAGAGAATACGATAAGGTCGCGATTCTCGACCTTTTGTCCGATGGCATGGAGTTGGTTGGCGATGTCTTGAATACGAGCATGTAGTTGAGTTGCGGTCTCGTTTTCTGCATTTTCAAGTTATACAATTTATTTAAAAGTAAATCTCTTTTACATACCTTCGTGTCGTCGGTGCCTTCGTGTAGTTCCACTAGCTTGGTCCATAAGTCCTTTGCACTAATGAAGGGCGCGGTTGAGCTCTTCCTTGGACAACCCACATTGCAAGATTTGAGTTGCCTTGGCATCGGCTTCTACTTGTTTTTCATGGAATTTGACCATTGATCGTAACCCAAAGATTCACCATCTTCATTAATAGGAAGTGTGAAACCGGTTTGATTACGATCCACATCTCGATTTGGGTTTTAAGAAAGCATTCCATCCGACCCTTCCAATAACGAAAGTCATTACCGTTGTAAAGCGGGGTCGTAAACCCTTCGAGATGGGCCATTTAAAAATAAGAAGAAGAACGATGAAAAGAATCTTGCAAACACACACGGAAAGAATATTCCAAGACTTTCGTCTTGGATTAGTAGTCTTGAGAAGTAAAAAGATATATAAAATGTAACTTGCAAAAGAAATAAACAATCAAATGCGAATGTCGTTGAAGTTCGGAGGACAACCTTACTCGGGATCTAACAAGGACAACCTTATCCGGATCCTAAAGCCTCTAATGCAATTCTATATGTAGGAGAAGATAAGCAAGTGAAATAATTATACGAAAACAGAAATAAATAAATAAAAAATCTGTAAAAAAAAAGAAAAACAAAGCTAGATTGGTGGTTTCACCGAATCTTAGCGCCCCCGGCTCTGATACCAATTGTTGGATCGAAAGTGTCGCTAGAGGGGGGGGTGAATAGCGATACGATGTCGTTAAAAACTTTTGCAATAAGTAAAAAGCAAGTAGAGAATGCACAGCGGAAATATAAAGTAGACAAGATATTTTTACGTGGTTCACAATCTTTCGATTGCTAATCCACGGCCCTAGTGATCCTTGATCACGTACGGAGGGCAATTCACTAAAACCACTCCTCTTCGTTGGAAGTAGGAGCAACGATTACAAAAAGAAATCAAGGCACAGGGACACTCCCCCTTTCCTTGTTACGATTAAAGCACAAAGACAATTTAAAGAAGTAGAACTTAAATAAATATACCGACAACTCTTATAAGTAGAAGATGTAGCTTTCGTTGTCGGCAGCACTTCGTCGTAGCAAATGTGAGTAGTAGTAGCGGCGTTACGACGGCGTGTTGAGAGCTCTTGAATTCTTGTCATTTGCTTGGCTTGAACATGTCTATTTATGGATATTGATCTATGAATTTAGACATAGGTAGTGTCCAAGGTGAGGTTCTTATCCCCCAAGACTTGTTCATCCACATCCTTTGCGCCAACTCAAGGATGAGGTGTTTCATCCAACCACCTTGTGCCACCTCCAACCTCCTTGTGCGCCAACTCAAGGATGAGGTGTTTCATCCAACCACCTTGTGCCACCTCCAACCTCCTTGGGCGCCAACTTGAGGATGAGGTGTTTCATCCAACCACCTTGTGCCACCTCCAACCTCCTTGGGCGCCAACTTGAGGATGAGGTGTTTCATCCAACCACCTTGTGCCACCTCCAACCTCCTTGGGCGCCAACTTGTTGGAGCCATTCAACTTGTGCCACATCATGGGAGCCAACCATCTTGTGCCAACTCACCTTATCTTGGGCGTCCACCACAAGGAAGCTTGGTGATGGTTTGGATGTCCACCTTGATGCCACATCACCCTTTGTACCAAAACACGAGTCAAGTCCAAATTCACCCCCTTGAAATTCGAGCTCTTCTCGAGGCTGGAACTTGACTAGCAGTTGACTGTAGTCAAAGGGTTTTGGACTGCAGTACAAGTTAGCTTAAAATATAAAGTACGATGGTTCTAACCATTTGATCTCGACCTAGACCTTCCATTGGAGGTATTGGGTCGGATCTACGCTTAACGACCTTGCTTCGCTTTCACACGAGCTTACCTTGTAGCCTCGCTTCCGGTCTTCACCCGAGTACCTCGGCTTCCTCCGAAGTCCCTCTGGCGTTGCCCGACCACCTCGGTTCCCACCGGGTGTCGCAGACCTTCCGCTCAACTTTAGCATTTCTGCACACTTAATTGAGCTCGTAAGATAACAAATATACCCTTAACTATTGAGCCTTTTGCCATAATCAAAATACCGGTTCGACTTTGGTGCCCACTGCACCAACACTTGGCATGGAAAAGTCCAAGCATGGTCTTGGCAATTGGAAAGTCCAAGAATGGTCTTGACAAGGAAAGTCTAAGTCATAGGTACTTGGCAATGGTAAAGTCCAAAGGTATAGTCTTGGCGGCATAAGTCCAAGCATGTAGTCTTGACAGCGTAAAGTCCAAGTGAACTTTGACAATTGGGAAGTCCAAGGGTAGGTTTGGTGGCATAAAGTTCAAGCATGAGTCTTGGTGGCTTAAGTTCAAATGGATCTTGGCAATGTGAAAGTCCAAGGGTATAGGTTTGGCAACATAAAGTCCAAGCATAGGTCTTGGCGGCATAAGTCCAAATGAATCTTGACAAAGGACCCGGTTAGCATCACATAGGTGATGGAAGCACTTGAAGGCTAATACGAAGGATGAAGAGTCACAAACTCGAGGGATCCAAGAGGCGTGAGGTTGATGCAGGTGGATAAAAGACTTAGGTCTAAGCTATGAGTGAGTATCAAGTATTAGGGAATCATACTTAGGTTAAACCTCATGTTTGAGGTTTACCAATCAACTAGGATTATGGATCATTTGACTGGTCGAGTGTTTAACACTCAAAAGCTGAGCTGACTTGGAGCAGTCGACTAGGATTATGACCAGTCGACTGGAGGCTCGATTGCTATTGCGTGCTATTGGCAATCGATTGCCATGTATGGGCAGTCGACTGGCTTAAGCAATCTACTATCATGGATAGCAGTCAACTGGAATTTGTGGACACAAGTATAGAAAAGTCCGTAGTAGACTATTATGTAAGGGTAATCGACTGACGGATAAGGACAGTCAATTGATGGGTCAAAGAAATCGGCTGGTGTGCCCTAATCTGATGTTGATTAGTCCGTTGTGAAACAATGGATAGGTGAGTAGTCGACTGGGGCCTTTTCACAGTCAACTGCTTAGCAGAAAATAAGCCCGATGGAGGACTTAAAAGGAGCTTGATGGGGAGGTTTTCCACAGTGGTTTCTTGGGCGATTTTGAAGCGAAGTGCTAGTACATTTCAGGGTATTCAAAGGTATCTCCAAGCAATAAACAAACAAGTAAAAGTAATCTTCTTTGTAAAGTTTTCTTTACTTGTATCTCATTATATTTGCTTGTATTTATTTTTTATTGTTGTAAGATTTTGTACAAAGTTTCTCCACCTTCGGTGTCATACCGAGAAGGAGAAATTTGATAGTGGTGGTATGCATCACTAGAGCTCAATTAGAGCTCGCCCTGTGGAGTAAGAACCCTAGATCCGAACCACGTTAAATCTTCTTGTCTTGTGGTTGTTTTTATTTTTATTATGTATGCTTGTATTTCCATTGCATACTAACTATTTGTAGAGGAGCATACGAATGAATGATCAAAATCAAAGAAAAATTTATTCACCCCCTCTAGCATGACGTTCGATCTTTAACACTCTCATGTCCTTGGTTGGGTTCCTCCCCCTCGACATTTGGTAATGCCCTTTTTGATTGCATTTGAAGCATACTATATGATCTTTGCTCTTGCAAATTAGGGCTTCAATCTTCTGGCCTTCTACTTCTCCTTTGGCACCACATGTGCCTTCTTCTTGATTAAATTAGGGCACTTACTCGTATAGTAACCCTTCTTCCTACACTTAAAATATATTATATGATCTTTATTTTTAGGAATTGTTCTTGAATTACCTATAAATGGGTCTTGAGCTTGTTCTTGGTTTCTCCCGGAAGTAGATGGTTCTTCTTGCTCTAGCTCCGGTGTGGAGGACGTATGCTCCCCCTCAATCCTAGAGGAGGCTTCTTCTACTTCTTCTACGGACTCAGATGTTGAACATCGTTCAACCTCCAAAGCTTTACACTCTTGAGTCGATGAGTATTTGATAACGATCTTTGTCATGGTACCATTACAAATTAATTACCAAACCCTTTCTATGCTAATATAGCATAGTGAACGACCTGGATCGTTTCCCAACGAGTGTAATCGATAGAATAGTAGTCTTAGGATCGCTAATTATTGCTTTGGATTTTCTATGAAAATGAAGACTTGGATTGAAATAAAACTAATCCTACTAAATGAAAGATAATGCGAATAACCAAAACTCTAATCTAACTAGACTACAATTGCGATGAAATTAAGCTAAGGAACAATTAAGCTAAGTAACACTTAAGCTAAGTTGCAACTAACCACAAATAATTCATGAACTACAAATTAAACTACAACTAAGCTCCAAATTAAACTACAAGATAAACTCCAAATCAAACTACAAGATAAACTACCATGATCAATTAAATGCATGAACTCCAAATATAAAGTTAACCGACAATCCACAACAACCGGAGAAGGAACCATCCTCTCTGACGACAACAATGACCTGAACAACCCCCTCCGGTGTTGGAATGAACAAAGCAAATTCCTTGCTAGAAAATTCCTCCGGCAAGGGTTGAGTTGGAAATTGATGACTGCCTACTGCTCTGGCGATGAAGGGAGGAGCTGCCAAACCATGACAGCTTGAAGTTAATAAAGCTGGATGCAATGGTTGTTGGACATTCTTCACCTGTGCTGAAATGAAGGTGTTGCTGCCGAAATTGGAGAAGAATAAGCCATCGGAACTGGAATGAAAATGTTGTCGAACCACGACAGCTAGAAAATGACCTCAGCCTTCTGAACCACATCTAGCTTAGGCACGTCTCAGCTGAGGTGGCAGGCGATGTAAATCTCGCCGTGAAGATGATCGGAATCCCTGCTACTACTGTAGACTAGGGTGTCGAACCACCGCAACTAGTACTGTCGTTGTAGAGGAGAGGAGTGACTACGTCGAAGGGATCTCCGATAGCTAGATGGGAGGAGGATGACCATCGAAGATGTCTAGAATCACTTCTGTCCGCTGCTGTGAACTGCATTGCCGAACCACCGCAGCTAGTTCCGCCACGACAGAGGATGTGTGCTACGTCAAAGAGATTCTGATGGCTGGAGGGAAGAAGGAGACTGTTGGAGATGGCTGTCGGAGCTGTCGCCGCCGCTGTGTTGAAGGAAATCGTCGCTTGTGATTTTGGGGAAGAAGAAAATTGCGAGCGCATTTTTTTTTGTCAGTCTCTATTCTATGCTCGCGTGAGAAGAGAATGATAAGTGCTTGATTTTCATTGTCTGATTGCTTTTCCCATCAAATCTCAACCATCGGATTACTTGATTAAAGATTTGATTAAGTAGGGTTGATCGACGATTGTAATCGCTCCAAATCTGGATGGACGGATTTGTCAATCTGAAGGGACGATCACGATCAACTTGATCTGGACGGAAGGTTGAGATGTATAGATCTAAGTGTATGGACCGGATCTCTCTAGATCTAGATGGATGGCTCAAAATCAATCAGATCGCATCGGACGATCAGGATTGAACATGTCTAAACCCTTTGATTAAACTATTTTTCATCTTGATTAAGGGCTCAGATTAATCCAGCTTGAATTTTCCTTTATGGCCCTAGATGAAGCCACATTTGATCTAACTCGAGTCTAGTCCATTGGCTCATCTCGATCTCCTACCATTAAGATGTAAATTTTGCATATAAGTCAAAAATTTAGGAGAATTTACAAAAAGGTCCAAAAATATCCAACTCATAAAACATGTAAATAATTGATAATTAATCACTCGAGAGGATAAAAACATTGAGATTAAGGACCAAAATAATACGACAAAATGGTAGTTATCAGTATTCTTGTTCCTTGGCCTCCTCTACTTCTTAAACCGGAGAGAGATTCTCATGGAGCTCATTCAACTTGCTTCATAACTCTTTAACATCCCTATATCTACCTAACTTGGACAAGATATCATTAGGTACCAAATTTATTAACATTTTGGTTACCTTTTCATTGGTCTCAAATTCATGAAGTTGATCTTCCGTCCATTTCTTCTTCTTGAGGATCCTTCCCTTCTTGTCCATCGGAGCTTCGAACCTTTTTACCAAAATAAGCCAATTTTCTAAATTACATATAAGAAAATATTTCATCCTACCTTTCCAATACCCAAAATCTTCGTAGTTGAAGACGGGTAGAGTGTTGATGTCATAACCTAATCCATCTTTGGGCAACTCCATCTCCTCTTCAACCTCTAGTGCTTTGCTTCCTCGGTGATTAATCTTTGAAGAGCGTCCTCACTCTGATACCACTTGTTTGGGATCGTTTGTATGTGCTAGACGGGGCTGAATAGCATTTTTCGATTTCGCTTTGATTCGATTGCATACTCATCTACAATTTGTTAGCGCAGTGGAATATACAAAATAGCATAAATGAAAACAACACAAGCACAACAGCAAGAATTTACGTGGTTCGGAACCTACGGTTCCTACTCTACTGTCGGACTTTAGTGTCTACTCCACTAAACCTCATCTTCTTCTCAGAATACAATCCGGGGGTGAAGAAACACTTTACAATATGAATTATAACTGTAATGCAACCAAATACAACAACTAAAAAAGCAAATATGAATGAAATGCAAAGAACACTTTACAAGATAATGCTTTTGATCGCTTGCTTGTTTGGTTGCTTTGAATGCCTTGGAAGGGCTGGAATACAACAGCAAAAACCCTCCCAAATGCTCAAGAATCAGCAACCTTCAATCTTCCCATCGAGCTCCTTTTATAACTCTGCTTAGACTGATTTTTCACCTTCCAGTCAACTGCTCATACCTAGCAATCGACTGGGCAATGTATCATTGTCTCACAATGGCTTAATCTAGATCAGATTAAGTCGACCAGTCGACTATCCTGACCTAGAAGTCGACTGCTATAGACATCAGTCGACTGTCATAGACCAGTAGTCAACTATCCAATATTCTATGCCCTGGCCACTTAATTCTGATTGAGTGCTAGTAGTCAGTCGACTATCAAACTCTAGTAGACTGTCAGAGCCACAAAAGCAGTCGAGCCTCAGTCGACTACTCTACCAGTCAACTGGGTCATAATCTCAGTCGACTAAACAATTAGTCCATATCCCCAGTTGACTAGTAAACCTCAACTATAAGGTTTAACCCAAGTATGATCCCCTCATACTTGATAAACCACACATAGCCTAGACTTAAGTCTTCTAGCCACCTCCATCAGTCTCATGCCCTCGGAGTTTATCCGAGTCCTCCATGACTCCTTCACCTTTTGTGCTAGCCTTCAGGTTCTTCCATCAGCTATGTCATGCTAACCAGGTCTCCTTTATCAAGGTCCATTTGGACTTATGCTACCAAGACTACATACTTGTGTAGGAACCTTGAGGATTGGCTAGAGGGGGTGAATAGCCTCTTTTGATTTCTATAAGATGTTAGCGGAAGCAAAGCAATAATATAATTAAGAGTGAAATCAAAAGACAATGAAAACAATGCTAACAAAGATGTTTAACATGGTTCGTAGATGACACTCATACTCCATGACAATCTATAAGGTGGATTAACCCTAGCAAGCCTTCACTAAAGTCATCTTTTGATGATCGCACCAAGGTGGAGAAGTCTTCTTACAATTACACTCTTCTTCTTACAAGATGGTGGAATTAAAATGGAGAAGAAGAGGTTAAAAAATACTAGAAAGCTTGGAGAAGGCTTGGAGAGCTTGAGAGTAAAGATTGAAATGAGAGCACTAGCCCTCTCAAGCTCCCCAAGGCCTCCTTTTATAGAGAAAGGGTTGATTTTCCCATTAAGCCTACAGCAGTCGACTGCTGCATACTAGCAATCGACTGATGTTGTTGCTGATCTAATCCAATGACTTTTGATGAAGCCTGATCTACGGTCATTACAACTCAATGGAACTCTAATCGATCATTGCCCATACTAGCGATGCTCCTAATCAATCGACTCGAATCTTTACGTACTGTGTTCACCTACGTCGATCATTGCCCTCCATGGCGATCGCTCAAATGTGATCGACTAATGGTGGCACACACGATTGAGCTCGATCGACTCCTACCGATTGGTGGTCATAACCCCGATTATTTTCAGGCCTTCTAGACCCTCGAGTGTTGAAAACTCAAAACGAGTCGACTGGCATACTTCAAGTATGATCAATTCATACTTGAAACCAACACCCTAAACCTAGACTCAATATTCAAGCTCTTCCTTGCACCTCCAGGATCTCTCAGAGTCCATGACTCCTTCATCCATGCGCTTGCCTTCAAGAGCTTCCCTCGGTTTCGTCATGTTTTGGGTTTCTCCTTTGCCAAAGTCCACTTGGACTTTATGCCGCCAAGACTACTTGTTTGGACTTATGCTGCCAAGACCTTGCCTTTGGACTTCCTTTGCCAAGGTCCGCTTGGACTTTACGTCGCCAAGACTATATGCTTGGACTTACGTTGCCAATACCTTCCCTTGTGTTGGTGCAATCGGCCCAGGTCACGATTGACCGGACTCGAGTTTGACTCGAGTAGTGTTTTGATGTTTGACAGTGATGTCTGACAATATGTTGGGGAGATTATTGGTGCAATCGACTCAGGTCATGATTGACTGGACTCGAGTTTGACTCGAGTGGTATTTTGATGTTTGATGATGGTTTGACCATTGTCATGAGAAAAGTCCAAGTCATAGGTACTTGGAATGGAAAGTCCAAGCCTGAGTCTTGGCAAGGGAAAGTCCAAGCTTGAGTCTTGGCAAATGGAAAATCCAACATGGGTTGGCAAGGAAAGACCAAGGGTGCAGTCTTGGCCACGTAAGTCCAATTGTGTAGTCTTGGTGGTGAAAGTCTAAGTCATTGGTACTTTCCAATTGAGAAGTCCAAGAGGAATATTGGCGGCGTAAAGTCCAAGGGTAGAGTCTTGGCTGTATAAGTCCAATGGTTGGCGGCGTAAAGTCCAAGCGGAGTCTTGGCAGCATAAGCCCAATGTGCCTTGGCAGTGTAGACCATATTAGCATGACAATAGCTGATGAAAGCACGTGAAGGCTAGCGTATGGATGAACAAGTCATGGATGACTTAGAGGAATCCAATAGGCGTGAGGCTGACAGAGGTAGCTAGAAGGCTTAGGTCTAGGCTATGAGTGGTCTAGCAAGTATGAGGGCATCATACTTGGTGTTAAACCTCATGGATGAGGTTTATCAGTCGACTGGTATGATTATCAATTGACTGATGTTCGACTACAGGAAATGGCCTGGCAGTCAACCACCAACATTGGACAGTCGACTGATGGCCTGAGCAATTGACTGATATGGTGATCAGTCGACTGTTGACCGAGTTTTCGAGGACAGAATATTTCAGAGTCAACTATTAGGGTTTGACAGTCGAGTGATGACTCGATCAGTCGACTGATAGGCATGATCAGTCGACTGATGGTCTATCTATTGGAACTTATCCAACGTGGCTCATGTCGTTGTGAGACAACGGCTATAAGAGTAGTCAACTGATGGTCTCAATTAGTTGACTAATGGTCTCGATCAATCCACTACTAGGCGGAATCCAACCCGAATTGTAGGTTTAAAAGAAGCACGAAGGGAGGGATTTGGCAACCGATTTCTTGGACAATTTGGAGCAATTTGTTGGTGCAAATCAGGATCTTCAAGGCTAGTCCAAGGCAATTAACAAGCAAACTTCCAAAAGATTTTTGTAAAGTGTGTTTTGCATTCTTTTGTTGTATTTACTTGTATATGCTTGTTGTTTATTGTATTACTTAGGGTAATCACTTGTACGAGGTTTCTCCACCTCCGACGTATTGTCGAGAAGGAGCATTATTGATTAGTGGTGTTGATTGCATCGCTAGAGCTCATTTGAGCTCAATCTGTGGAGTAAGAACCTTGAGGTTCCAAACCATATTATATCAGTTATTTTGTGTGTATTGTGTGTTTGTCTATTTTATTTTTGTATATTCTGCTACGTACTAACGTGTTGTAGACAAGCACGCGATCAATTCCATCGAACTGATGACAATGTTATACATCCCCCCCCCTCTAGCGGGCGCATAGGCCCTAACAAGTGGTATCAAAGTGTTAGGACCTTTGTAACGCTAGAGGGGGGGTGATTAGCGTTTCTTCGTTTCTACAATCAAGTTAGCGGAAGCAATACAAATACAAAACAAATACAAATACGAAATAAGAAACCAAACGCTAACACCCAATTTACGTGGTTCGGAGATGACGCTCCTACTCCACGGCAATCCGTAAGGTGGATTAGCCCTAGCCAAGCTTCACTATCTTCTCCTTTGGATGAACCAAGGTGGAGAAACCTTTCTTACAATACACTCCTCTTCTTTACAATGATGGATGATGAAGAACAATAGAAGAGGAGGTTTTGGATTGCTAAAAACACTTAGAAAACTTGGTGAGCACGAGGATGAAGTTAGGAGTTAGAGCACTAGCCTCCCCATGCTCCCCATGACCCCTTTTTATAGAAGAGGGGCTGTTTTTCCCGTTGGGCCTCGATCGGTCGGTGATGCATGCCATCGATCATTGCCGCCAACCGGCCACGGAAACGCGATCTCCGCGGAGATTCGTAGCCGCACAATCTCCAACGGCGGGTGATCGATCGGATCGATCTCTCCATCGATCGGTGATGGAGTGATCGATCAGTGATCACGGCGGCAATCAGTGAGGCGCGTGGCATTTCTTTCCTTGATCGGTCATTGTTTCCCATAGCGGCCGATCGATCGTAAAATCGATCGGCCCGACATGTCCAAGGCGATCGGTGATGGTCGATTTCACCACGACTCGGTAAACGACGACACGGTCGGTGATACATCGTGTCGATCGTGATATCGATAAGTATGAATAATTCATACTTGTTTTTAGACCCTAGACCTAGACTCACCCTTCGAGCTCCGTATTAAGCCTTGCGCCTTCAGGATCCCTCCGAGTCTGCGACTTGTTCATCCTTTGCGCTTTGCTTCCAAGAGCTTCCTTCGGTTTCGTCATGTCTTGGGTTGCCAAATGCTTGGACTTTACGCCGCCAAGACTACAAGCTTGGACTTATCTTTGCCAAGACCTTACTTTGGACTTCCTTTGCCAAGGTTCACTTGGACTTTACTGTTGCCAAGACTACAAGCTTGGTCTTATCTTTCAAGTCCATCCTTGACTTCCTTTGCCAAGATCATACTTGGACTTCCTTTGCCAAGGTTCACTTGGACTTTCGCCAAGACTACAAGCTTGGTCTTATCGCCAAGTCCATCCCTTGGACTTCCTTTGCCAAGATCATACTTGGACTTCTCTTTTACACATCACTTAAACACATTCGCAATTAGATCACAATACATTGCCTAACTTAAATGATTATCCAAACATCAAACACATAAATGCTTGGAGCATTGTTGCACCAACAATCTCCCCTTTTGATGTTTGACAATCATTTAAGTTAGGTCTTTAATCATATTTCCAATATAGATTCTAACTTAAACATTCCTTCTCCCCTTTGTGAGGACATCAAAAGAGAAGGATTCATAAATGAAAGAGTTAAGGGTATTGGATCTTGGACTAAGGTATAAGATTGAAATTAGGCTCCCCCTTAATCCAAGATATGATGTGTAAACCATATTTGAAGCAAAGCATATCAAGGAATTAACCATGAAGTTCTATCTTTGCACCAACAATGGATTTTAGGGAAGAAAACGCTATTATATATGAAACTCCCCCTAAAACATCGCATTAATCATTCCTACAACTTTGTTTATTGCAATATTATCATACCATAGTTTTAGGACATCAAGGATACACTAAATATCAGAAAATGGAGTTTAATATCAGAAAACGCATTATGTCATCGACTGGTTTTACGAACGATCATTTAGACTGAAATCAAATTTATTTTCACATTTAACTTTAGAAATGCAGTAGAAATTCCAGAAATCTTGAAAAATCATGAAATTTCGCGTACACATTTCTGAAATCATACTTGATGAAGGAAAAATAATTTGAAAATATATGTTTTTCAGATTTCAAGATTGATACAACCTTGAATCTAACAAAAGTTCTAAAGAGTTTGCAACCTTTGTATCACTTTTGTGGTTCATTTGAATTTTTCAAAATATGATGAACATAGTTTAAAATATATATTATTTGGAATTTCCAACCATGTTCTTTGAGCTATGTATCCATTACTTGAATACAAGCCTTCCCAATGATTGGTCCATAAGGTGTTTATGTCTCTAGGTGTGTCATTGGCCCATAGTAATGCATCATAACAAGCATGATGAGCCAAGTACGCCTTCCCTATTATCTCACATGGTTCTAGGTGTCTCAATACAAAAATCAAGGTTCTTAAGGCTTTTTGTGAGATGTAACAAGGTATAAAGATAACATATAATCATGGGATTATGCAAGCCTAGAATTTTACTCCATAAAGCACATACCAAGCTCTCTCCTTAAAGATGAAAATTCATTTTTGGGAAGAGCTTTGGTGAAGATATCGGCAAGGTTGGACTTAGATTCTACATAATTAAGTTCAATGTCCCCTCTTGCCACATGATCTCTTATGAAGTGATGTTTCACTTCAATGTGCTTGGTCCTAGAGTGATGTACCGGATTTTTGGTCAAGTTGATGGTACTCACATTGTCACAATAAACCTTAATGTTAGAGTAGTGTAGCTCATAGTCCACAAGAGTATGTCTCATCCAAAGCAATTGAGCTACACAACCACCCATAGCCACATATTCGGCTTCGGTGGTTGATAAAGCAACACAATGTTGCTTCCTACTACTCCAACTAACTAGGGAGGACCCAAGAAATTGGCATCCACCACTAGTACTTTTCCTATCCAATTTTCACCCGGCATAATCGGAATCGGTATAACCAAGCAATTCAAATGACCTAGTCCTAGGATACCAAAGTCCTACATTTAGAGTACCTTTAATATATCTTAAAATTCTTTTGACGGCTACTAAATGTGATTCTTTGGCACAAGATTGGTATCTTGCACACATACCTACCGCAAATAAAATATCGGGTCTACTAGCGGTTAGGTATAGTAGACTACCTATCATACTCCTATAAAGTTTAAGATCGATTGATTTACCATCATGATCACTATCTATTCTAGTGCTAGTGGCCATAGGAGTGCTTACAATTTTGGCATTTTCCAAACCAAATTTCTTGGTCATTTCATTTGCATATTTGGTTTGATAAATATGGATACCTTCATTGGTTTGTTTTACTTGTAATCCTAGGAAAAAATTGAGCTCTCCAACTAGACTCATTTCAAATTCATTTTCCATATTTTTTATAAAGTCTTGAAGTAGATCATCATTTGTAGACCCAAAGATGATATCATCAACATATACTTGGGCTATGAATATATCTTTCAATGTTGACTTTATAAATAAGGTTTGATCTACTTGTCCTCTTCTAAAATCCTTAGAAATTAAGAAGGATGACAATCTTTCATACCATGCCCTAGGAGCTTGTTTTAACCCATATAATGCTTTCCTAAGCTTATATACATGATTTGGATAATCTATGTTCTCAAACCCGGGTGGTTGCTCTACATACACTTCCTCCTTAATAAAACCATTTAAAAATGCCGATTTAACATCCATTTGGTAAAGTTTAAATCCCATGTAGGAGGCATACCCTAAGAGAATTCTAATAGATTCTAATCTAGCAACCGGGGCATAAGTCTCATCGTAGTCAAGCCCCTCAACTTGATTGAATCCTAGTAACCAACCTAGCCTTATTTCTAGTGATGTTCCTTGGTCATCTAACTTATTCCTAAAGACCCATCTTGTAGTAATTATGGTGCTATCATTGGGTCTAGGTACTAACTCCCAAACTTGACTCCTCTCAAATTGAGCCAATTCATCTTGCATTGCCAAAATCCAATCCGGATCATGGAGTGCATCATTGATCGATTTAGGCTCAATTTGTGAGATGAGAGCAACTTGACTAGTAGGAGCCCTATGAAATGACCTAGTTCTTACTCCTTGAGATAGATCTCCTACTACTTGGTCAAGTGGATGATCTTGATGAATTCTTAGGTTTCTAGAAGGGGTTTCAAATTGATCATTGTTATCCTCCACCCTTCTTTCATCATCGGAATCTTCTTTTCTTCCCCCTTGATCATTGCCCCTAATGGTCAAATTTTGAAGTTTTTGGGTAATGTCTTGATTATTGTCATTAATATCCTTATCAATGGAGGACTTTCTAGGGTAGGTACTCGTAGTTTCATCAAATTTAACATTTGAGGACTCCTCAATCCCTTGGGTTCTCTTATTGTAGACTCTATACCCTTTACTTGTGGATGAGTATCCAACTAGAATTCCCTCATCCGCTTTAGATTCAAATTTCCCTAAGTTGTCTTTGGTATTTAAGATATAAACTTTACATCCAAAGACTTTGAAATAGTGAATTGTAGGAATAGTTCCATTCCATAGTTCAAAAGGTGTCTTTCCTAAAAACCTATGGATTTGAACCCTATTTTGGATATAGCAAGCGGTATTAACCGCTTCCGCCCACAAGTAGCTAGGTAGAGAGTATGCATTTAGCATAGTCCTAGCCGCTTCTTGTAGGGCACGATTTCTCCTTTCCACCACCCCATTTTGTTGGGGTGTTCTAGGACAAGAGAACTCATGCTTGTACCCTTGCTCTAAACAAAATTGTGAAAATTTAAAGTTTTCAAATTCACCACCATGATCACTACGGATCCGGTTGATTTTAAGTTTCTTTTCATTTTCAACCCTTTTACTAAATCCTATGATTATTTCTAAGGTATCATCCTTATGTTTCATAAAGTAAACCCAAGTATACCTAGAAAAATCATCCACAATGACTAAACAATATTTGTTACCATTTAAATATGGAGTGCTATGGCAATCAAATAAATCAAGATGCAATAATTCTAATGGTAAAGACGTATTAGTTAAGGTTTTACCTTTGTGTGATGCTTTTGTTTGTTTTCCTTCTTGGCATGCATCACACATTTTGTTCTTGACATACTTGATCTTTGGTAACCCTTTGACCAACTCCATTTTGGCTACTTTGGCTATGTTTTTCATGTTGACGTGCCCCAATCTTCTATGCCATAGCCAACATTCTTCCTCTTTTGCCACAAGACACTTAGTAGAAATGTTAGAAGCATATGAAAGATCAACATAATAGATGTTTGATTTTCTATATCCAACTAACATGCAATCATTTAATTCCTTGTGTTTAATCATGCATTTAGAGGATTCAAACGAGACATGATAGTTTGCATCACAAAGTTGACTAACACTTAATAAATTAAACTTCATATTTTCAACTAGCAAGACTTTGTGAATAACAATTTTAGGGATACCTCAATTGTACCTCTACCTAGTATCTTGAGTTTTCCACTATTTCCAAAAATACCGCTCCCTTCTTCACGTATTTAATTGTGGAGAACTTGCTCACATCCCGGTCATATGTGTTGAGCAACCGCTATCCACAATCCACATACCTCGCTCTCCTACCTAAATCACATGAAAAACACAAGCTTTTGGTACCCAAACATTTGGACCGGTAACATTAATTAAAAACTTCTTAGGTACCCAAGCTTTCTTAACCTTACCCTTAATGGTTCCTTTCCTATTGATTAATGAAATATAAGCAACCTCTTTCTCTTTTGGCTTATATCCTAAACCGGCCTTGTTATAAACTCTTTGCCTACTTAGGATCATGTCAAGACCTTTTGAGCCATTTGAAAATTTTTCTAAACATGTTTTCAATTTACTAACCTCATCCTTAAGTTTTTCATTTTCTTCCCTAAGCATGCAAGAGTCAACATGTAAAAGTTTTTCATCCCTAATGGCTTTTAATTCTATCTTCATGCTCTTAACCTTAGATTTAGATTTATCTAGAGCTTCTTGAAGATATGCAATTGATTTGTAAAGAAGTTCTACTTTAGGAGAATTCATTACCTCATCGTCACTAGATGACGATTCATCACTTGAGGAGCTTTCTTCTTGGCTTGACGTTCCGGAATCATCTCCTAGTGCCATGAGTGCCACATGGCGAGTGATGTGGCAAAGCTCATCATCGGAAGATGAGTCTTCAACGCTTGGTGTGTCCCATGTGGTTTGAGCCACCATAGCCTCCTTCTTCTTCTTCTCCTTCTTGTCCTTCTTCTTCTTTTCTTTGTCCTCCTTCTTCTTTAGCTCCGGGCAATTTGGCTTTATGTGCCCCTTCTTATTGCAAGCATGACAAATCACATTATTGTTAAAATTTGAATTACCACTACTTTTACCTCTTGATGAGTGGAACCCCTTCCTTGCTTCTCTATTCTTGAATTCCTTTGATTTTCTAAGGAACTTCTTGACAAAATGGGCCACTTCACTAGCGAGTCTCCATCACTACTTGACTCTTGCTCCGACTCGGATGAAGATGACACCTCTTTCCTTTCTTTCTTCTTCTTTTCTTTCTTTTCAACAAATAGGGCCAAACCCTTTTCCTTAGAAGACATGTTAGTTTGTTCATGCAATTCAAACTCACAAAATAGTTCATCAATTTTAATTTGTGAGAGATCCATAGTTACCTTAATGGCATCAACTATAGAGGTCCATAAAGAATTTCTAGGAAAAGCTTGTAAGATATACCTTACTAAATCCCGGTTGTCAACTCGCTCACCTATGATATGGAGTCCGTTCACAATTTCCTTGAACCTTCCATGCATTTGGCTTACGGTTTCATGCATCTTCATTTGGAAGGCTTGAAGTTGTCCAATTAGAAGGTCCTTCTTTGCCCTCTTTGACTCCTTGGAACCTTCATTTAGCTCAATGAGCTTTTCCCATAGCTCCTTGGCGGATTCAAAAGGCCCCACCTTGTTGAGTTGCTCCATTGTGACGCCGCATTGGATGGTGAGGATGGCTTTTGCATTTGACTCGAAATTGCGGTTCATCTCCCTTGTCCAATCCTTGCTTGGAATAGGGTTTCCACGCTCATCCACCGGTTCCTTGAAGCCATCTACAACACTATGCCAAATTTCAATATTACTCATTAAATAGTACTTCATCCTACCTTTCCAATATGCGAAGTGACTCCCATCGAAGAGTGGTGGCTTGGCGATGCTATATCCCTCTTGAAGAGCCATTGATGCCTTGGTTGATGGTGAGATCTTCCAAGCGATCCGGGCTCTGATACCACTTGTTAGGACCTTTGTAGCAGCTAGAGGGGGGGTGATTAGCGTTTCTTCGTTTCTACAATCAAGTTAGCGGAAGCAATACAAATACAAAACAAATACAAATACGAAATAAGAAACCAAACGCTAACACCCAATTTACGTGGTTCGGAGATGACGCTCCTACTCCACGGCAATCCGTAAGGTGGATTAGCCCTAGCCAAGCTTCACTATCTTCTCCTTTGGATGAACCAAGGTGGAGAAACCTTTCTTACAATACACTCCTCTTCTTTACAATGATGGATGATGAAGAACAATAGAAGAGGAGGTTTTGGATTGCTAAAAACACTTAGAAAACTTGGTGAGCACGAGGATGAAGTTAGGAGTTAGAGCACTAGCCTCCCATGCTCCCCATGACCCCTTTTTATAGAAGAGGGGCTGGTTTTCCCGTTGGGCCTCGATCATCGACCGATGCATGCCATCGGTCATTCGCCGGCCAATGGCTTCGAACGCGATCTCGCGGAGATTCGTAGCCGCAATCTCAACGGCCGGTGATCACGATCGTGATCTCTCCATCGATCGGGCCGATCGATGGAGTGATCGATCGAGTGATCACGCAGCAATGAGTGAGACCGCATTCGTGGCATTTCTTTCCTTGATCACCGATCGCTTCCCATAGCAATGATCGATCGAAATCACCGATCGACATGTCCAAGGCAAGCCGATCGATGGTCGTGGTTTCACTCGACTCGGTTTAAGTATGACTAATTCATACTTGTTTTTATACCCTAGACCTAGACTCAACCTTCTAGCTCCGTATTAAGCCTTGCGCCTTCAGGATCCCTTCGAGTCCGCGACTTGTTCATCCTTTGCGCTTTGCTTCCAAGAGCTTCCTTCGGTTTCGTCATGTCTTGGGTTGCCAAATGCTTGGACTTTACGCCGCCAAGACTACAAGCTTGGACTTATGCTGCCAAGACCTTACTTTGGACTTCCTTTGCCAAGGTTCACTTGGACTTTACGCTGCCAAGACTACAAGCTTGGTCTTATGCTGCCAAGTCCATCCCTTGGACTTCCTTTGCCAAGATCATACTTGGACTTCCTTTGCCAAGGTTCACTTGGACTTTACGCTGCCAAGACTACAAGCTTGGTCTTATGCTGCCAAGTCCATCCCTTGGACTTCCTTTGCCAAGATCATACTTGGACTTCTCTTTTACCTGTCACTTAAACACATTCGCAATTAGATCACAATACATTGCCTAACTTAAATGATTATCCAAACATCAAAACACATAAATGCTTGGAGCATTGTTGCACCAACACAAAGCGAGGTCACTCTTCAAGGATTAACAACCAAGAGAACACTGCTAGAGGAAGAAGATGAAATTTGAAGAAAAAGTTGGATGGGACATTAACACTCCGATCCCATATAATTTCTATGGACGAGAAGGCTTCAACCAATGGAAGGCAAGAATTGAAGACTTCTTGATGAAGAGGGACCTTGAGGAATGGGATGTATTGACAGAAGGATTTCAATATCCAACAGGGCCAAAGGGAGGATTCCTTAAGATGAAGAAGTGGACTATGAAGAAGTGGACTAAGGAACAAATTCAAGAATTCGAGACAAACACAAAGGTAATAAAATTCTTGGTTGATTTGATTCCTAACGACATTGTGTGTAGGTTAGGTGAATACAAGGATGCCAAGGAGCTTTGGAGCGAATTGGCAAAGTATCATGAAAGTCCATCACCAGTCCAAGAAGAAGGGGAAGAAGAGGAATGCTCATCGGCTCAATCGGAGGAGACTAAAAAAGCAAGCACGTCATCCTCACAAGCAAGTGAGGATTCGAAAGTTGAAAAGCAGTCAACATCCAGGTCAAGAGAAGAATGTAAAGAATTGGAGGTTGAGAGACCATCAATGTCCAAGGAAGAGGAAGATTTGGAGGAGACCTACACCTCTAGGATTGAGGGGGAGGAGAGGATTCCCACACTGGATCAAACTCATGAGAAACCATCTACCTCCGGTCGAGAAGAAGATGAAGAACCATTTCATTCCACCACCACTCTAGGTAACTCAAGCAATTTAGTTCAAAATAAAATTCATATAATTTTCTTTGAGTGTAGGGAAGCCGAGCACTATAAGAGCAAGTACCCAAAGAATGTCAAGAAGCCTCAACTGGTGTCAAATGTCAAGGATGTCGGTCCCCTAACAATTAAGAGCAAGGAGCATATCATTTGCTTCAAATGTCATCAAAAGGGGCACTATAGAAGCCAATGCCCTAGGAGAAAAGAAGGAGCATCACATGTAGGGGGATCTTCTAAAGCTAACCCTAAGGTATATTTTAATGCACTTTCTAGTTCTAGGCAAAATCATGTTTTTAATTCAATTTCAATTCATCATGAAAAGCATGCTAGTAGAAATAATAGATTCTATTGCTTAGGGGCTAAACATGTCAACCTTAGAACTAAGGAGAAATTTGGGACTAATGTCCCTAAGAAAAGTTTACCTAAGGAAAGTATTAGGAAGATAGAGAACCATCTAGGCTTTAACTCCAAGAATTCTAGACATATGCCTAGAAAGAACAAATCAATTCAAAGAAATAATGGACCCACAAAATTAGAGAAATTGGAGTTGGAGAACCAAGCCTTGAGGCCAAGGCTTGAGAAAATGGAAAAGACTCTTAGGATTATGCAAAATTAAATGCAAGGGTCAAATAGTCAAAGCCTAGGGTCTAAGAGTCAAAGTCAAAGGCCTAGGAAACAAGAACCATCCAAGGGCAAGCTTAAGCCCAAAAAGACCTATCACAATATTCCATTCGATTATGGAACTCAATTTAGGTCTAGGAAAACCACGGTTAATAGGGAAGTCATCCCTAAGGTTGACCAAGGTAGGTGCTTAGTGGCTAAGGTTTCAAGGAAACCTAGGGAAGTCACTAAGAATGTTACAAGGGGAGTTACCCCTAGAGTTAACCTAAGTAAGACCCAAACGACCAAGGCTTCTAAGCCTAGGAGGGTCATTAGGAGGGTATCTAGGAAAGTTATCCCTAAGGAATACCTAGTAAACCCAAGGAGCTCCAATAGATATTGGGTTCCTAGGAGCGTGATCGATTCACGCTAAATGGGTTAGGGTGTGCCAACTTTAAATGGATGGGTAGTTAACTTGACCATGGTAAAGGTGGCATCTTAGGCCATTTTCAAGATTATGGGTACCTTGGAAATGTGGTTGGAACTTAATCCTAAAAGATTTTAGAATGTACCAATATTATTTAAGAAGTTTGATAAATTGGTCAAATTGGCACAATTTAGGTCTTAAAGTCATAGTGTATCACTTTGGGTTTTTAGCACACTTGGGGAATTAGTAGTAATATGGCAAAATGGGTTTAATAATAACAAATGGAAACTAATATTAAAATTTAGGTATTATATACCTTTTATATTTTATTTGTCATGTCTTGATTGTCATATACCATGTTATGACATCATATTCATTTAAATCATATAAATGTCATGATCATGCTTAGGTTATGTTTATAATGTCATGTATGCTTAGATTCCATTTTATGTCATGACATCATGATTATGAGCACATGCTTATTTATATCATCATTAATGTCATAATCATTCATTGATTAATAAAAATTGAGTTAAGGACTATGGCATCACTTGAAGTCCCATGTATAAGAGGATCAAATAGTATTGCCCTAGAAAATATACGAAACCCTAGTTTAGGATGAACAAAACTCACATATCATATCAAATTGACATGTGTGTGTTTTCAAACACCCTAAACACATGTGAGATGCTAGGAAATGAGTTAAGTTCAAAGTGTATAGTTTTTGCATTTAGATGAACTCAAACTCATCTAAAACCATGGGTGAATCATGAGGAAAGCTTATGTACAAGTCATGTGCATCAAGCCCATAGACTATGGTTCAATATAAGTTTTAAAACTATTTCAAAATCATTTTGAAAAACCTTGGTGAAGTCTATCTTTTGATAGCAATGACCATTGATGATGTTGATACAAAGTGAGCTCAAAACAATGAAGTTTTTCTCATTTTTGAACTTTGTATCAATTTCACTATTGTGTAGGTAAATTATTTTTCCAATATTTTTCACCCATTGTATTGCTTATGAGTATTATATGTATGAAGTTTTAAGATTTTTTTAATTACATATAATTACTTATGTATTTTCATTTTTCATTTCTGAAATATGATATGTACGTTTTGTAGATATCAATCGACTGCCGCTTGATGGCAGTCGACTAATGCATAGGGTAGTCGACTGATTACTATCAGAGTTGACTGCCAAAGCTGATTTCGAATAAATAAGGATGTTTAACCCATGTTTCAGCTATGTTAGACTACCCTAACTGCTCCTAACCCTAGGATATGCTTTGGAAAGCATTGGAAAAGGTGAGAATCCATTGGATATAGATAGGAGATTTATTTAGGGTGATGTATAAATTTTAAGGTGTGGGAAAGTTCAATATTGAACTTTTAACCTTAATTTTGATGGTTGAGTGTTCCTATAGGCTTAGGGACTCTCCAAGGACATTGTTGGTGCAATGGTCAAGGGGGAGTAAGCCTTTAGGAGGAGGTATCCATCATGGGATGATAGATATGTTTCTTCCTCATGAGGGGGAGAATTGGGAATGTGAGATGCCCAATTTGAAAATTGGGAGAGTTTGTAAGATTGCTTCTCTTGAGTGATATGGGACTTATCACTAGGAAGAGTGAAGGAATCCTAGGTATTTTTGGACCAAAAGGGAGATTGTAAGATCTCATTGGGATTTGAGACATTGACTTCATTGGGGAGAACCTTTTTGATGTATGTCAAAAAAGGGGAGAATTTATGGGATTACCAATTTGGAACAATTGGTAAGGAGATTTGAGTTAGGTGGCCCAACTCAAAGATGTTTGGTTTTTGTCAAACATCAAAAAGGGGGAGGTTGTTGGTGCAATTGGCCCAGGTCATGATTGACCGGACTCGAATTTGACTCAGGTAGTGTTTTGATGTTTGACAGTGATACTTGACAATGTATTGGGGAGATTGTTGGTGTAATTGACTCGGGTCATGATTGACCGGACTCGAGTTTGACTCAAGTGGTATTTTGATGTTTGATGATGGTTTGACCATTGTCATGGGAAAAGTCCAAGTCATGGGTACTTTGCATGGAAAGTCCAAGCATGAGTCTTGGCAAGGGAAAGTCCAAGCTTAAGTCTTGGCAAATGGAAAATCCAATATGGGTTGGCAAGGAAAGACCAAGGGTGCAGTCTTGGCCACATAAGTCCAAGTGTATAGTCTTGGCGGTGAAAGTCCAAGTCATGGGTACTTGGAAATTGAGAAGTCCAAGGGGAATATTGGCGGCGTAAAGTCCAAGGGTAGAGTCTTGGTAGCATAAGTCCAATGGTTGGTGGCGTAAAGTCCAAGCAGAGTCTTGGTACGTAAGCCCAATGTGCCTCGGCGGTGTAGACCATATTAGCATGACAATAGCTGATGGAAGCACGTGAAGGCTAGCGTATGGATGAACAAGTCATGGATGACTTAGAGGAATCCGATAGGCGTGAGGCTGACAGAGGTAGCTAGAAGGCTTAGGTCTAGGCTATGTCTAGCAAGTATAAGGGCATCATACTTGGTGTTAAATATCATGAATGAGGTTTATCACCGATCAGTATGATTATCACCATCGATGTGAGTCGATCGATGTTCCATCAGAGGAAATGGCGCAAATGACTACCAAAGATTGGGCCGATCGATGATCGAGCAATGATCGATATGGTGATCACCGATCGCTGGTTGGTCGAGTTTTGGGGGACAGAATGTTTCCAAGTCGACTGTTAGGGTTTGACAGTCAAGTGATGACTCGATCAGTCAACTGATGGTCTATCCGTTGGAACTTATCCAATGTGGCTCATACCGTTGTGAGACAACGGCTACAGGAGCAGTCGACTGATGGTCTCGATCAGTCGATTGCTAGGTGGAATCCAACCCGAATTGCAGTTTTAAAAGGAGCACGAAGGGAGGGATTTGGCAGCCAATTTCTTGGACGATTTGGAGCGATTTGCTCGTGCAAATCAGGATCTTCAAGGCTAGTCCAAGGCAATCAACAAGCAAGCTTCCAAAAGATTTTTGTAAACTGTTCTTTGCATTCTTTTGTTATATTTACTTGTATATGCTTGTTGTTCATTTGTATTACTTAGGGTAATCACTTGTATGAGGTTTCTCCACCTCTGACGTGTTGTCGAGAAGGAGCATTATTGATTAGTGGTGTTGATTGTATTGCTAGAGCTCATTTGAGCTCAATCCGTGGAGTAGAAACCTTGAGGTTTCGAACCACGTTATATCAGTTGTTTTGTGTGTATTGTGTGCTTGTCTATTTTATTTTTGTATATTCTACTGTGTACTAACATGTTGTAGACAAGCACGCGATCAATTCCATCGAATCGACGATAATGCTATTCACCCCCCCCCCCCTCTAGTGGGTGCATAGGTCCTAACACCTTGGACTTTCCTTGCCAAGATACACACTTGGACTTCTTTTTACCAAGTCTTTACACTTGGATTTTCCTGTCACTTAACACATTCACAGTTAGATCACAAGTATTGCTTAACTATAAATGATTATCCAAACATCAAAATACATAAATGCTTGGGGCATTGTTGCATCAACACTCTCCCCCTTTTTGATGTTTGATAATCATATAAGTTAGGTCTTAAACATGCAATAAATGAAAGTATCATATATCCCAATATGAATTCTAACTTAAAGTCCCCTTCTCCCCCTTTGACACACATCAAAAAGAAAAGGACATATAAAACAAGTTCATTGATGAGTAAAATTGATTACACCTTGTACTAAGGTATAAGATAGACATAAAGCTCCCCCTTAATCCAAGACATGGTTTATCATGTGTAAATGATATGTTGAGAAAAGCAGAAAATTATAAAATGAGAATAAATCCTAACTTTGCACCAACAATAAAAGTTATGCATTTTAGGGCATGGGAATAGATAAGTTTCATGAAATCCTCCCCCTTAACCCTTGCATCAATTTAGTCCTACTCCCCCTTATTTGTTGTGCTTATCATACCATAGGGTTAGAACACCTAAGATTGAACTCTAGACAAGTAAACAAAGCTAATTTTTGAAACAAGCAGTACAGCAGTCGACTAGACACTGAAGCAGTCGACTGCTAACCCTAAAACGCCTAGTTCAAGTTTTCAGCCTTACTTTAGAAATACATAAATAATTAAAAAAATGTCAAAAATTCACAAAATTTTTTGGACACATTTCTAATTTCATTTTCTATCAAGAAAAATAATTTAAAAAATATTTCTTTTTCAGATTTTGAAATTGACACAAATTTGAAAGCTAGCAAAAGCTTTAAGGTTTTTCAAAACTTTGTACCACTTTTGCTTATCAAGTGAAAACTGTGTTTCAAAATATGATAAACATAGTTTAAAAGATATTTTGTTTGACATTTCCAATCATGTTCTTAGAGTTATATGCACATCAATTGTATACAAGCCTTCCCAATGATTAGTCCAATTAAGGATCAATGTCTCTAGATAACACTTTGATTCATAATAATGCATCATAACAAGCATGATGAACCAAGTGCATCTTCCTAACAACTTGCATGATGTCTAAGTGGCTCAATACAAAATCATGAATTCTTAGGTATTTTGTGAGATGCTTTGAGGTATAGTCCTAGATTTTCTCTAGGATCATGCAAACTTATACCACTACTTTACAAAGCACATACCAAGTCCTCTCCTAAGTGATGAAAATTCCACTTCAGGAAGAGCTTTGGTGAAAATGTCGACAAGGTTGAACTTAGATTCAATGTAATTAAGTTCAATGTTCCCCTTTGCCACATGATCTTTAATGAAGTGATGCTTCACTTCAATGTGCTTGGTCCTAGAGTGATGTATCATATTTTTAGTCAAATTAATGGTACTCACATTATCACAATAGACCTTAACTTTGGAGTAGTGTAGCTCATAATCTTCTAGAGTATGTCTTATTCATAGTAGTTGAGCTACACAATCACCCATGGCTACATACTCGGCCTCGGTAGTGGATAAAGAAACACAAGATTGCTTCCTACTACTCCAACTAATTAGGGAGGATCCAAAAAATTGGCACCTTCGACTAGTACTCTTCCGATCCAATTTGCAACCCCCATAATCAAAATCGGTGTACCCAACCAAGTCAAAAGACCTAGTCCTAGGGTAACAAAGTCCTACACTTAGTGTGCCTTTAATATATCTTAAGATTCTTTTAACGACCACTAAGTGAAACTCTTTGGCATAAGATTGATATCTTACACACATACCTACCGTAAATAAAATATCAGGTCTACTAGCGGTTAGGTATAGTAGGCTACCAATCATACTTCTATAAATTTTAAGTCAATTGATTTACTTTCTAGATCATTGCCTATATTAATATTAGTTGCCATAGGAGTGGTTACTACCTTAGCATTTTCCAAACTAAATTTCTTGATCATTTCTTTGGCATATTTAGTTTGTTATATATGGATTCCCTCATTGGTTTGTTTAACTTGTAGACCTAAGAAGAAATTTAATTTCCCAACTAGACTCATTTCAAACTCATTTTCCATATTTTTTAATAAAGTTTTGGAGGAGATGATCATTTGTTGACCCAAAAATGATGTCATCAACATACACTTGGGCAATAAAGATGTCCTTTGACTTTGACTTAATAAAGAGAGTTTGATCAACTTGGCCCCTTCTAAAATTCTTAGAGATTAAAAAAGATGATAATCTTTCATACCAAGCATGGGGAGCTTGTTTTAACCCATATAAAGCTTTTCTAAGCTTATAAATGTGATTTGGGTAATCTACCCTTTCAAATTCGGGAGGTTGTTCTACATATACTTCTTCCTTAATAAAACCATTTAAGAATGTCGATTTCACATCTATTTGACAAAGCTTAAATCCCATGTGACGGCATATCCTAATAGGATTCTTATTGACTCTAACCTAGCAACCGATGCATAGGTCTCATCATAGTCAAGTCTTTCAACTTGATTGAATCCTCTTGCCACTAATCTAGCCTTGTTTCTAGTTATATTCCCTTGATCATCTAACTTGTTCCTAAAGACCCATCTTGTGGTAATAATGGTACTATCATTGGGTCCAGGGACTAGCTCTCATACTTGATTTCTCTCAAATTGAGTCAATTCTTCTTGCATTGCCAAAATCTAATCCGGATCAAGTAATACATCATTGATTGGTTTAGGCTAAATTTGTGAGATGAGGGCTACTTGACTAGTAGGAGCTCTATGGAAAGACCTAGTTCTTACTCCTTGAGATAGTTCTCCTACAACTTGGTATAGGGGATGGTTGTGATGAATTCTTAATATTCTAGGAGGTGAATCAACTTGATTTTGATCATGATTATCCTTTCTCCTTTCATCATCATAATCTTCTCTTCCTCTCCCTTGATTAATACTTCCTATACCTCCCCCTTGACCATAACCCCCTAAAGTTAGATTTTGAAGTTTTTGGGTAATGTCTTGATTTTTATCATTGATATCCTTATCAATGAAGAATTTTCTAGGGTAAGTACTAGTAGATTTATCAAATTGAACATTAGAAGATTCCTCAACCTTTCGAGTCATCTTGTTGTATATTCTATAACCTCTACTAGTGGATAAGTATCCAACTAGGATTCTTTCATCTGCTTTAGACTCAAATTTTTTTAAGTTGTCTTTGGTATTTAAAATATAGACTTTGCATCCAAAGACCTTGAAATAATGAATTGTAGGAATTGTGTCATTCCATAATTCAAAAGGTGTTTTACTTAAAAACTTATGGATTAAAACTTGATTTTGGATATAACAAGCAGTATTAACCGCTTCTGTCCATAAGTAGTTAGGTAGAGAATATGCATTAAGCATAGTCCTAGCCGCCTCTTGTAGGACATGATTTATCCTTTCCACCACCCCATTTTATTAGGGTGTTCTAGGACAAGAGAACTCATGCTTGTACCCTTGTTCTAAGCAAAATTTTAAAAAGTTAGAATTCTCAAATTCTCCACCATGATCACTATAGATCTGGTTGATTTTGAGTTTTTTTTCATTTTCAATCCTTTTGCTAAATCCTATAATTATTTCTAAGGTATCATTCTTATGTGTCATAAAATAAACCCATGTATACTTAGAAAAATCATCAACTATCACTAAACAATATTTATTGTCATTTAATGAAGGGATACTATGACAATTAAATAAATCTAAATGCAATAGCTCTAAAGGTAATGAAGTACTAGTTAAAGTTTTACCCTTATGTGATGACTTTGATTGCTTTCCTTCTTGTCATGCACCACACATTTTATCCTTAATGTACTTCACTTTTGGTAGCCCTTTAACTAGATCCAACTTGGCTATCTTGGCAATGTTCTTCATGTTGATATGTCCAAGTCTTCTATGTCATAGTCAACCTTCCTCTTCTTTTGACATGAGACACTTAGTAGAAATAGTAGAAGCATATGAAAAATCAACATAATAAATGTTTGATTTCCTATATCTAACTAACATGCAATCTTCTAGACTTTTGTGTTTAATTAAACATTTAAAAGATTTAAATTCTACCTTATAGTCCGCATCACAAAGTTGACTTACACTCAATAAACTAAACTTCATGCTTTCAACTAATAAAACTTTATGAATGATAATTTTGGGGGATACCTCAATTGTACCTCTACCTAAGATATTGAGCTTCCCACTATTGCCAAAAGACATTGTCCCTCCTTTTTAACATAATTGATTGTGAAGAACTTGCTCACATCTCCAGTCATATGTCTTGAGCAACCACTATCCACAATCAACATGCTTTGTCCACTACCTAAACAACATGAAAAATAAACTCCTTAGGTACCCAAATTTTTGGATCAGTAATATCATTCAAAAACTTCTTTGGGACCCAAGCCTTCTTAACCTTACCCCTAATTGTTGTCTTTCTACTAATTAGGGAGATATAAGCTACTTCCTTGTCCTTAGGTTTATATCCTATGTCAGCCTTGTTATAAATGGCTCTTTGGTTCCTAAGAATCATGTCAAGATATTTTGAGTCATTTGTGAATTTTTATAAATATGCCTTTAATTCACTAACCTCATTCTTAAGTTTTTTATTTTCCTCTTTAATCATGCATGAATCATCACATAAAGGTTGTTCATTCCTAATTGCCTTAATCTCTACCTTTAAGTCCTTAATCCTAGATTTTGACTTGTCTAATTCATTCTTAAGATAGGCAATAGTTTTGTATAATAATTCTACTCTAGGGGAGTCCTTTACCTCATCGTCACTAGATGACGATTCGTCGCTTGATGAAGACTCCTCTTGACTTGATGCTTCAATGTCATCTCCGAATGTCATGAGTGCCACATGACGTGTGATGTTGCATAGCTCCTCCCCATCAGATGAGTCTTCAACACTTTGAGTGTCCCATGTGGTTTGGGCCACCATAGCCTCCTTCTTCTTCTCCTTCTTCTTCTCCTTCTTCTTCTTTTCTTTTTCTTTCTTCTTCTTTAGCTTCGAGCAATTTGGCTTGATATGCCCCTTCTTATTGCATCCATAGCAAGTAACATTAGTGTTAGAAATCGAATTACTACTTGATTTACCTTTTGAGTATTGGAACATCCTCCTCACATCCTTCTTTGTGAGTCTTCTTGATTTTCTACCAAACCACTTGACGTATTGAGCCACTTCACTAGCCGACAACTCTTCATCGCTACTTGATGGTTCATCCTCCAACTCTGACGATGAGTAGACCTCCTTCTTCTCCTTCTTTTTCTTCTCCTTCTTTCCTACAAAAAGGGCTAGACCTTTCTCCTTTGATGAAGTATTAGCTTGTTCATGAAATTCAAATTCACAAAACAATTCATCTAATTTAACTAAGGAAAGATCTCTAGAAACCTTATAAGAATCTACCATTGATGCCCATAAGATTGTTCTAGAAAAATCTTGAAGAATGTACCTCACCAAATCGCAGTTATCCACCTTCTCACCTATGATGAGTAGTCCATTAACCACCTCCTTGAATATACCGTGCATTTGACTTACAGTCTCGTTGGTCTTCATGCTAAAAGTTTGAAGTTTACCTATCAATAGGTCTCTTTTGGCTCTTCTTGAATCCTTCATTGAGCTCAATGAGCTTCTCCCAAAGCTCTTTGGCGGAGTTGAAGGGTCCAACTTTTCTCAATTGCTCCTTGGATAAACTACATTGGAGTGTGATTGTTGCTTTGGCATTTGCTTGAGCTTTCTTCGCCATTTTTCTTGTCCAATCTTTTGTCAGTAATGGCGCTTCAAATTCATCTACCGGCTTCTCGAATCCATCTACTATACTAAATCAATTGTCAATATCATTCATTAAATAATACTCCATCCTACCTTCTCCATAGGCGAAGTCGTTCTTATCAAAGAAAGGTGGTCACACCGTGCTATATCCCTCTTGAAATGTCATCGTGCTCCAGTTGATTGTTAGATCTTCAAATGCGATCCAGGCTCTGATACCACTTGTAGGAACCTTGAGGATTGGCTAGAGAAAGCAAAGTAATAATATAATTAAGAGTGAAATCAAAAGACAATGAAAGCAACGCTAACAAAGATGTTTAATGTGGTTTGAAGATGACGCTCCTACTCCACAACAATCCGTAAGGTGGATTAACCCTAGTAAGCCTTCACTAAAGTCTCCTTTTGATGATCACACCAAGGTGGAGAAGTCTTCTTACAATTACACTCTTCTTCTTACAAGATGGTGGAATTAAAATGGAGAAGAAGAGGTTGAAAAAATACTAGAAAGCTTGGAGAAGACTTGGTGAACTTGAGAGCAAAGATTGGAATGAGAGCACTAGCCCTCTTAAGCTCCCCAAGGCCTCCTTTTATAGAGAAAGGGTTGATTGCAAGGGTGAATATCCAAGTATTGAGGCTTGTAATGAGAAAGGGTTGTAGTAAAGACTTTAAACTTGGACTTTCCTTGCTAAGACTTTAAACTTGGACTTTTCAATTGTCAAGACCATTCTTGGATTTCTCAATTTCCAAGACTATTCTTGGACTTTTCCATGCTAAGACCAAACTTGAACTTTCCATGCTAAGACCATTCTTGCACTTTCAACGCCAAGTATACAAACTTGAACTTTCACTCGAGTCTCACTCGAGTTTGGTCAACCTTGACCTGAGATTTGATTGCTCCAACAATCTCCCCCAAATAACCTCCCCCAGATTACCTTGGATATCTCAATCATCCACTAGTTATATGGTTAACATATGATCAAACCATATTGTCAAACAATGGTTAAACTCATTATTAAATACATTGTCAAATATCAAAACTCTACTCGAGTCCAACTCGAGCCTGGTCAAGCATGACCTGGGTCAATTGCACCAACAAATGGTACAAGAAAAAATGGCAATGTTGCAACTCAGGTAATTACCTTGACACAATGAGTTTTTAATGTGCCAGCTTTAGTAACTAATATCGAATTTCCATTGAATAATATTGTGTTAATATATATTTCATTTTAATGCAATAAAACCAATGTTAACATAGTCATGTAAAAGTCAAAAATCATGTTTTATTTTCTCTTATTACTAATAGCATACTTTGTTATAAAAATATGCTTGGTAGCATTAATAACTTTTTATTGTTGTACAATCAAAATTGAAGAATGTGAGTCATAGAGGTATCAGTAATAATGCTAAATGTAAACTTCTTCATTGGTTTATTGATGGAGTTGTTGCAGAAGGTCGAATTGCATCCACATATCTAAAAGCAAAAGTGCATCACGTTCCTCTTGGAGGATCTTATTGGAAAGTTTGGATTGATAGAGTTTTTGTGGAGAAGGTGGACTTAATTCGACCAAATGATGAAATGTTTCTTCTCGAGGATTCAATATGAAGCACAAACGCTTGGTTATCTAAGTTTATAGTTTTGTGTGACTGATATAGATTCTATTGATTTTATCATATAACTTTTATAAGAAAGAAATTATGTTACTAAGTGAATTTTTGTTACTATTTTGGATTGTTCTCTAAGTGAATTATTATTTTGTTTAAGTGTAGTGTTGATGATTATCTATGGTATTATAATTGTTTTAGTTTTGGTTTTTAAATTGTGTACATGTGATATTGTAATTGTATGTAGTATTTCTGTGTTGCATTAAAATTGTTTGAGTTTTGATTTTATAATTATTTGTATTTAGTATTATAATTGTGTGGTATATGTATATTATATTTCAAAATGCACTTAATCTATTAACAGCGTGTAGTTGGGCATTGCAAATGCACTTAGCTATAGTGCACGGTTGCAAGCTGCGAATGCACTTAATCACAGGCGTCGCTGCAACTTGCGAATGCATTTAACTACAGCGTGCGACTACAAGTTGCGAATTATTTAATCACAGTGTGCAATGCGCGCTGTCGATACAGACTTTCAACGGCTTGGAGTTGTGCAACATGCGATGCATGCTGCGGATAGAAGAATTACGTATTATGCAAAGTCAAATTTGTTGTAGTACAATGACTAACCTGTTCTAAGCCTCCGAGCTACTCATCGCCATGCATTCCTATCTATTATATACCTTTTATTCTAGATTAGAATCATCATCGGTGACACCCCTGAAATTATATTGATGACCCTCAAGTGGATTGGTTGAAGCTCTATGGACCATCTACCAAGTCTTCACTTAGCAGGAGGGTCATTACATCTTTATCGCTCGAGCTACTCGAAAGTGGACCTTGTTGGTTTCCTAGGAGGGAGTGATGGTGGGACCCTATATGGAGCATTCACCACCAACATTATTTAGATGTGTAGGTGAACCCCAATGACACACTCTATCTTGTAGTCCAACTTGAGATAATTCTGCGTGGAATGTTCATACTCTTGGTGGAAAAGATAGAAGGAAGTTGATTGGGAATGACGAGATCCCCTCTTGTCCCTTGGCATCCTCTTCAAGATATATATGATGTTAATCACAAATTTACAAAGCTCTCTTCTTGAATACCCTTAGAGGGGTATGATATAGGGGGAACCGTGGTGGCACCAACTATAGTGTGGGTTTCGGCTGCCCACGGCCTCCGAAGAGTCTCCACCGGCCCACAAGGGTAAATCAGGAAGACGCGCCACCAAGTCGCCGTGAGGGGTTTAACGCCAATCAGGGTCCGCACCCCACACCAACCCACTGGTAAACGGGAACCCGCCTCCGCAACCCGCAAGCGAGTGGAAAACGGCAGAATTCCCTCCGCAAGCTGCAGCCGGCAGGGATCGAACCATGGCTTGCTCCAGGGACCCCCCAAGCTCTTACCGACGCGCCATTGCCCTGGGGGCATAAAAAAGCTCTCTTCTTGAATACCCTTAGAGGGGTATGATATAGGGGGAACCGTGGTGGCACCAACTATAGTGTGGGTTTGTATTTTGATAGGCACCCAATTGTTTTTGGGAGTCGGGCAAAATAATGCCCCTATTGAACCTTTTGTGTCTTCTCCACATTAATTTATTTTTCCTCTTGGGTAAGCAATTCATTATAGTCTTGAGGCACCCTCTTGGTGAGACATTAAAAGAAGTTGTTGAAGGATCGTGGCCCGACTAGAAGGGGAGATGAATAGCTTACAATGCTCGATGGACTTCGCTCGATCTTAATCATCTACAATCTTGTTAGCATAGTGGAAATGATAAAACTAATACAAAGACAATTAAAAGCTAAAACAAAAGTAAAGAAGAAAGCAATGCTAACACAATTCGTTTAGGCTACGTTTGGTACGGGGTAATGTAATCAACCTTGTAATGTAATCAAGTTTGTAATGTAATGTAATGTAATGTGTATTACATTACTGTGTTTGGTTAGCGATTGATGTGTAATCTTTGATTACAAAAGTGATTACATTCGTTTGTTTGGTATCCATATTTGTTATAAGGAATGTAATTCATATTATTATAAAATGACAAAAATAGCCTTATAAGGTTGTCGCCGATTGCCGAAGGGCACCGGTGGGCGGTGGGCGGTGGGCGGTGTTCGGTCGTCGGCCGACCGTCGATCGCCGTCACGGCCGCCGATCATGCGGCCGCCGGCCGTGCCGACGCCGATGCTTCGATCGGGCCGCCGGTCGCCCGCCGCGATCGCTGCCGGCCGATCGCCGTGCCGTCGCCGATCGCCCGATCGCCCGCCGGCCGTTGGCGGGCGCCCGATCAAAAATAAATGAAGGACATATTTATAAAGACAAATATTGAGTCCGTAATGTAATCGGATTACATCGCTTTTTCTTCGTAATCGAGATTACGGATCTTGACTCTTATTTTGTAATGTGATTACATTACATTACATCTTTGAAATGTTAACAAACAAAGTAAATCATCTTGTAATGTAATCCGATTACATTACAAGCTTGATTACCCCGTACCAAACGTAGCCTTAATGTGGTTCATGACCCTTGCCGTTGATCCACAAACAATCCGTTAGACAGATCATTCCCTCAACCAATCCACTATCTTCTCCTTTAGCTCAAACAAGGTGGAGAGAAACCTTCTTACACAACCTCTCCTACTTACTATATGATAGAGATGAAAATAGAAGAGGAGAGGAGAAGAATCACTTAGAAACCATGGAGAGGCTTAAGACAAGTTTAGGAGTTAAAGCATTAGCTGCCCCAAGGCCCCCAACCCCTCTTTTTATAGAGAAGAGGAGTTTCTTCCCATTGGGCATGCAGCAGTTGACTGCTGCATGCCATCAGTCGATTATTGTCATTCCAACGGCTTCTGATCACGCCTAATTTACGGTCATCACATCCCAATGACACACTGATCAGTCGACTGATCACACTAGAAGTCGACTGATAGAGCCATCAGTCGATTTCTCTAAGCAATCAGTTGACTCAAAATGTTTCTGTGCCCGCGCCCACTTATAACAGTGGACTGCCAGCCCTTGGCAGTCAACTATTGGCCCACAAAACCCTAGTTGACATCGGTCAACTAGTAGTCGACTATTGTCAACTAGCAGTCGACCGATGTCAACTAGGGTTGGATGTGACGACCACTGTTGTCAACTAGCAGTCGACCGATGTCAACTAGGGTTTTGTGACGCCTAATTTGCGATCGTCACATCCCAACGACACACTGGTCCGAGTCGACTGATATTTATATCAGTCGACTGTTGTCGGGTAAACCTCAAATAATAAGTTGTTTGAGCATCCAACCATCGGGTAAAACCTCAAATACCATGTTTGAGCATTTGACACTTGATTTTAGCCATTTGGCCAAGTCCACTTACATTGAGCTACCCCGATCCGGGTTACAATCACTCAACTCCATCTCCCATGGAGTCTCTCACCGAAGCTCTCTTCCTTCTACCTACGTCCCTCGGATGCACTAAGCTCGCGGCTTCTCCCGTGTCATCCTTCGCATCTTGCATGAAGTCTGCTTCCTTTGGCTTCACTCCATTTGCTCCTTGTCCGGCGGTCCCTCGGAAGCCCGAAGCTCACGACTTTTCCCGTGCCATCCTTCACTAACTCAAGGACTCGAGCCATGAGATGATGAACTTGTCAATGCTTCATCAAGCAACTTATGTATGATTCACCAAGTCCTACATAACTTGAACACACACATCAAACACATAACAACCTAACTTAAACTCTTTGCCACTCACATCAAAACCATGATCATACTTGAGTTGATTGCCCTAACAATCTCCCCCTTTTATTATTTGTGGCAATATATTTAAGTTAGGTAAAACATTTAAAAACACTTAAGGAAAGTAAAGCATGTAAATCAATCATGGATATCAAAACTCCCCCTTAACACATGCTAGACATTATTAACTTAAACCTTAACAATTCTCTCCCTTTGACATCATCAAAAATATCATACATATGTCATGCAATGAGGTATCACTATTAAGGGAATAAAAACACCAAAAACTGACTGAAAACACCCAAAAGCAAGCTGTTGTGCTTGTGCACAATGTCATCAGTCTACTGGGATAGTTACCAGTCGACTGGTACTTGAAATCCAGCATTTCTGATTTCTAAAGCTAACTTCAGAAATGCATTAAAAATTCATGAAAATTTGAAAAATCATGAAAATTGGGGAACACATTTCTTATGAGTTCCTTTAACATGGAAAAATAAATTTTCATGAAAATGTATCAGATTTTCAAATTTTAGGCAAAAACTCAAAAGCCTTAAAAACTTCAAATTTTGTATCAACTTTGAACACTAGTTTTGCCTTAGAATGTTTCAAATCATAAACTCATAGTTTTCAAAACATAAAATATTTTTAAATCATTAAAATATCCAACTATGATCTTTGGGCAAGATGTTCATGAATTAAACATTTGCTTTCCTCATAGTTGGTCAATGATTTCTATGTTATGATACTCATAATGACTCATCAAAATGTCATAAGCATTAGTGAATCATTTATATCAATCTAACATCTCACCTATTTCTATGTTTTCAATCAAGTTTTCCTTATAGCGAATTGTGAGATGTAACTAAGGTATTTATATTTAACCACAAAATTTTATGCAATTTCTACCCAAGGTTAAGTATTATCAACATGATCATAAGTCAAGTGTCACCTATCATCATCATAAGTCAACCATTTAACATGATATGAAATAAGTCCAAATACGGTTGACTATCCTAGGTTTTTCTAACCTTTAAGGATTAACTTTGGTACCCAATATAGGTCCTTTCCAATAGAGTTCACCAAGTATTCCTTAGGGATCCATTTCCTAGCTATCATTGTGGTTTTTGATTGCCCCCTAACAATTAAACAATGATAGGGCTTTTCATTCTTAGATCCCTTATATCCTAAGCCCTTTTTGTTAAAGCTTGCCCTTTGGCTTCCAATGATCATATTCAAAGTATTTGAGCCTATAGTGAATTTTTAAAGGGCTTTGCTAAGGTATTCTACCTTTTCCCTTAGGATCCTATTTTCTTTTAAGCATGCATCATTTACACTAGAAGAAACAACATCATCATGTGAATATGCATTTTCAAGTTTTTCTTCTAGATTTCTAATTTCATTTTCCATGCATATATTTTTCTTTTTGGTCCTAAACAAATCCCTAGTTAAACATGAAATCACAGAAATAACCTTTTGAGTAGGGAGATTTTTTACCTCACTTACCCAATCTTCCTCCAAATCCGATGATTGTGGTCCCCCTGCACTTGAGCTCTCCTCTATTGAAAGATTGTGGCCTAGCTAGAAGGGGGGTTGAATAGCCAAATTCATGCTTGATGGAATTCGTTCGTCTTAATCGTCTACAATAGTGGTTAGCACAGCGGAATAATGAAACCAAAGATAATTAAGCTAAAACAAAAATAAAGAAAGAAGAAAACGCTAAGACAATGATGTAACGTGGTTCACAACCTTTGCCGCTAATCTACGGATGATTTGTAAGGTGAATCACTCCCTTAAATTAATTCACTAATCTCTCCTTTAACTCAAGACAAGGTAGAGGTAACCTCTTTACACCAACTCCTCTTCTCTCAAATAATATGAGTAAAACTAGAGAATAAAGGAGTAAAAATACTTGGAAGACGTGGGAGCACTTAGAGCATGAATAGGAGTGGAAGCATTAGTTGCCCTAAGGCCCCAACCCCTCTTTTTATAGAGAAGAGGGGTTTCTTTCCATTGCGCATGCAGCAGTCGACTGTTGCATGTCATCAGTCGACTGCTGCAGTCTAACGACTTCTGACCAAGCTTGAACCATTACCGTTGCAGTCCAATGACACACTGGAAAGTCGACTGATCATGCTCATCAGTCGATTGATCAAGCCATCAGTCGACTAATTCTGGCAATCAGTCGACTCAAATCATTTTTATGCCCATGTCCACTTATAACAATCGATTTCCTTTCACGACAGTTGACTGTCAAACCCTAGCAGTCGATTGTTTGACCATAAAACCCTAGATGACACCAGTCAACTAGCAGTCAACTCGGACCAGTCGATGATACCTATATCAGTCGGGAAAAACCTCAAACTACATGTTTGAGCATCCGACACTTCCAATCGTTGGGTAAAACCTCAAACACATATTTGAGCGTCCGACACTTGACTTTAGCCACTTGGTCAAGTTCACCTACTTGAACTACCCCATCCCGAATTACAATCGCTCAATCTCTCATCTCCCATGGAGTCCCTCACCGAAGCTCTCTTCGTTCGGCCTGCATCACTCGGATGCACTAAGCCCACGACTTCTCCCGTGCCATCCTTTGCGTCTTTCCCTGAAGTCTACTTCCTTTGGCTTCACTCCATTTTCTCCTCATCCAACGGTCCCTCTGATGCACCAAGCTCACAACTTCTCCTCATGTCATTCTTCATGGACTCAAGGCCCCGAGCCATGAGTTGATGAACTCGTCAATGCTTCATCAAGCTAACCATGTGTGATTTACTAAGTCCTGCACAACTTAAACACACACATCAAAACACATAACATCCTAACTTAAACCCTTTGCCACACACATCAAAACTAATAACATACTTGGGTTGATTGCCCTAACAATCTCTCCCTTTTTGATGTGTGGCAATATGTTTAAGTTAGGTAAAACATTCAAAAACACTTAAAGGAAAGTAATCATGTAAATCAAACATGAGTATCAAAAACCTCCCCCTTAACACATGCAAAGTCCCCCTTAACTAATTCCCCCTAGCATGATTAACTTAAACTCTAACACTTCTCCCCCTTTGACACCATCAAAAATATCATACATATGTTATTCAGCATGACATCAATATCTAAGGGAATAAAAATACCAAAATCTGACTAAAAAATATGCAAAATAGGTTGTTGTGCCCATACATAGTTCCAACAGTCGACTGGTTCAGAGCACCAGTCGACTGGCACCTGAAAGCTTCGATTTTTAATTTCTGAAGCAAACTTCAGAAATGCATTTAAAATCAAGAAAATTTGAAAAATCACGAAATTTTGGGAATACATTTCTAATGAGTTCCTCTATCAAGAAAAAAAATTTCATGAAAATTCATTCAATTTTCAAACATTTGGCAAAAACTCAAAAGTTTGAAAAGTTCTCAAATTTGTATCATCTTTGAAAGCTAGTTTTGCCTTAAAACATTTCAAAACATAAACCATCATTTTTTAAAACATAAAATATTTTTAAATCATTAAAAAATATCCAACTATGATCTTTGGGCAATATGTCCATGAATTAAACATATGCTTTCCCCATAGTTGGTCTATAATTGCTATGTTATGATACTCTTAATGACTCATCTAAATGTTATAAGCATTAGTAAATCACTTGTATCAACCTAACTTCTCACCCATATCTATGTTTTTAATCAAGTTCTCCGTATGGTGAATTGTGAGATGTAACTAAGGTATTTATGTTTAACCACAAATTTCATGCAATTTCTACCCAAGGTTAAGTATCATGCAAAATCACTACTCATCATGATCATAAATCAAGTATTATCACCCAACATCATCATAAGTCAACCATGTAATAAGATATAAAATAAGTTCAAATATGGTTGACTATCTAGGTTTTTCCTAACCTTTAAAGATTGACTTGGGAACCTAATATAGATTCTTTCCAATATGGTTCATCAAGTATTCCTTAGAGATCCATTTCCTAGCTACCATTGTAGTTTTTGATTGCCCCCTAGCAATTAAACAATGATAGGGCTTTTCATTCTTTGATCCCTTATATCCTAAGCCCTTTTTATTGAAACTTGCCCTTTATCTCCCAATGATCATATTTAAGATATTTGAGCCTATAGTAAATTGTTCAAGGGCCTTAGTGAGATAATCTATCTTTTCTCTTAAAATCTTATTTTCTTCAATACATGCATCATTTAAACTAGAAGAAACATCAACATGTGAACATGGTTTTTCAAGTTTTTCTTCTAGATTTATAATTTTATTTTGCATGCATTTATTCTTCTTTTTGGTCCTAAACAAATCCTTAGTTAAACTAGAAATCATAGAAATTACATCTTGAGAGGGTAGTTTCTTTACCTCATTTACCCAATCTTCTTCTTCCGAATCCGAGGTAGATGCTCCCCCTACATTTGAGCTCTCCTCCTCACTTGTGCTTTCTTTTTCTCGCTTGAATGAGGTGGAGGCAATGTCATCTATTTCCATTAGTACAAAATGGGAGACAATTTCTTCTTCTTCCGATGAAGATGGATCATCCCATGTAGCTTTCAAGTTTTGCATTTTTGCCTTCCCCTTTTCTTTTGATTTCTTTTCTTCCTTCTTCTTACATCCTTTTTTCTTGTCATCCTTCTTCCTTTCTTCC
Source organism: Wurfbainia villosa (assembly GCA_025175895.1). Lineage (NCBI taxonomy): Eukaryota > Viridiplantae > Streptophyta > Magnoliopsida > Zingiberales > Zingiberaceae > Wurfbainia > Wurfbainia villosa. Next base: position 44,935,355 of record CM046006.1, read on the forward strand.
TTCTTCTTGTTCAAGAGAGGACATTCATCTCTCATTTGTCTCTCTCCTTGGCAATTGTAACAAATGACCTTTCTTCTTCTCCTCCTATCATTAGATTTATTAAATTTAAAACTCTTTAAAGCACATTTTACCTTTCTTACCATATATGATTCTCCATCGGTGTTCATGGAGGAAGATGATTCGTCATCCGATGAAGGTGGTGTAGTCTCCTTTTTCTTCCCCTTGTTAACCACTAGTGCCACTCCCCTTGATTGAGTTATTGGCTCTTCTACTATACCTTCAAGTCTAGTTTCGTGAAGCTCCATAGTAGAGAAAAATTCTTCTAGAATACTAACCTCTAGATTCCTTGAGATGTAGAATGAATTCACCATGGAGCTCCATTTTGATGATTGGGGGAATGCATCAATTGTCTTCATTATCATATCCCAGTTCGAGAGTTTCTCCCCTACACTAGATAAACTGTTAATAATTTTCTTAAATCTAGAATGAAGGTACAATACCTTCTCTCCTTTGTTTAGCTTGATGTTATTTAGTTGAGATCGGAGAAGGTTCCTTCTTGTGAATTTTGCTTCGGATGTGCCTTCATGAAGCTCCACTAGTTTCTCCCATATTTCTTTGGCACTCGAGCATTCTCCAATTATATTGATCTCTTGTTGAGGTATCACATTGAAGAGATGGTGCTTTGCTTTCGAATTTGCTAGGTGCTCCTCTTTTTGCTTCTTTGTTCATCTTGATTTTTCTATTGGCTTCCCTTCTTCATCCTTAGGCATCTCGAAATCACTTTCCATGATTATCATTATATCGAAGTCGGTTTCGAAAAATACATCCATCTGCTTTTTCCACCAAGAGAAGTCCCCTTCGAATTTAGGCGAGTGGATGTTCATGTCGGCCATCTTTCGACTTGTTTGTTGAGGCGATGAGTCCGTCGACAAGTTCCTCGCTCTGATACCACTTGTTGGAGGATCATGACCTGGCTAGAAGGGGGATTGAATAGCCAAATTTGTGCTTGATGGAATTCGTTCATCTTAATCATCTACAATAATGGCTGGCGCAGCGGAATAATGAAACCAAAGACAATTAAGCTAAAACAAAAATAAAGAAAGAAGCAAACACTAAGACAATAATGTAACGTGGTTCACGACCCTTATCGCTAATACACGGATGATTCATAAGGCGAATCACTCCCTCAAATCAATCCACTAATCTCTCCTTTAGCTCAAGACAAGGTGGAGGTAACCTCTTTACACCAACTCCTCTTCTCTCAAATAGTATGAGTAAAACTAGATAATAAAGGAGTAAAAACACTTGGAAGACGTGGGAGCACTTAGAGCATGAATAGGAGTGGAAGCATTAGCTGCCCCAAGGCCCTCAACCCCTCTTTTTATAGAGAAGAGGATTTTCTTCCCATTGGGTATCATGAGTCATTGTGCATGTCATCGATCGGCTTCTTGTGGTTTCAGCGACTTGACCAAGCACGAACCACGGCCGTTGCGATCCACGACACTTTGGGCGATACCAACTGATCATGCCCATCAGTTGACTCAAATCGTTTCTATACTCGTGTCCACTTATAACAGTCGATTGCCCTTCACGGCGGTCGATTGATGGTGGACCAGTCGATTATCAAACTCTAGCAGTTGACTGTTTGGCCACAAAACCCTAGATGACACCGGTTAACTAGCAGTCGACTTGAACCAGTCGACTGATACCTATTTCAGTTGACTGTTGTCGGGTAAAATCTCAAACGACAAAGTTTTTGAGCATTCGACTGTCGGGTAAAATCTCAAACCACATGTTTGAGCATCCGACACTTTCAATTATCGGGTAAAACCTCAAACACATGTTTGAGCATCCGACATGTGACTTTAGCCACTTGGACAAGTTCACCTACTTGAGCTACCCCGTCCCGGGTTATAATCGCTCAATCTCTCATCTCCCATGGAGTCCCTCACTGAAGCTCTCTTCGTTCGGCTTGCGTCCCTCGGATGCACTAAGCCTGCGGCTTCTCCTGTGTCATCCTTCGCGTCTTGCCCTGAAGTCTGCTTCCTTTGGCTTCACTCCATTTGCTCCTCGTCTAACGGTCCCTCGGATGCACCAAGCTCACGACTTCTTCCCGTGCCATCCTTCACTGACTCAAGAACTCGAGCCATGAGATGATGAACTCGCCAATGCTTCATCAAGCTAACCATGTGTGATTTACTAAGTCCTGCACAACTTAAACACACACATCAAAACACATAACAGCCACACACATCAAAACTAATAACATACTTTGGTTGATTACCCTAACATCCTCCTCACTTGTGCTTTCTTCTTCTTGTTCGGATGAGGTGGAGGCTATGTCATCTATTCCCATAAGCACAAAATGGGAGACGTTTTCTTCTTCCTCCGTTGAAGATGGATCATCCCGTGTGACTTTTAAGTTTCAAGTTTTTGATTTTCCTTCCTTCTCCTTTGACTTCTTCTCTTCTTTCTTCTTCCCTACTTTCTTCTTGTCATTATTTTTCCTTTCTTCCTTGCTCTTGTTCAACAAAGGACACTCATCCCTCATGTGTCCTTCTCCTTGGCAATTGTAGCAAATGATCTTTCTAGTCTTCCTTCTATCATTAGATTTGTTAAATTTAAAGCTTTTGAAGACACGTTTTACCTTTCTTACCATATACGCCTCTTCATTGCTATCCATTAAAGATTGTGATTCATTATCGGATGAAGAGGGTGTGGTCTTCTTCTTCTTCCCCTTGTTTGCCAGAAGCGCTACTCCCCTTAATTGAGTGCTTGGTTCTTCTATTATACCTTCAAGATGAGTTTCCTGAAGTTCCATGGTAGAAAAGAATTCTTCTAGAGTACTTACCTCTAGATTCCTTGAGATATAAAATGAATCCACCATGGAGCTTCATTTGGATGATCGGGGGGAATGTGTCGATTGCTTTCATTATCATGTCTCGGTTTGAAAACTTCTCTCCTACACTTGATAAACCATTAATGATTTCCTTAGACCTAGAATGCAAAGATTGTTGGGAGTATGGTGAATACAATCAAAGTCCCAAATTGGTAAGACATGGAAAAGATCATGTGCTTACAAGATAAAAAGACATCTTCATTAGTATGAGGCCTTTTGACTAAACCCCAAAAATAAAACCATGAGAGCTTAGGCCCAAAGTGGACAATATCATACCATTGTGGAGATATGTAGATCTTATAGGCACTAACAATTGGTATCAGATCCATGGTCCATGTCAAGTCATGAACCTCGAACGAAGGAAGTGAAGCTCTCATGTCCGGATCAAGAGAACCAGATACTAGACAGGAAGTCCAGTTGGGTCAGGAGGATTGAACAACTGGTAGGAAGTCCAGTTGGGCCAGAAGGGCTAGACAACTGGCAAGAAGTCCAGCTGGGTCAGAAGGACCAGACAATTGGCAGAAAGTTTTGGTGGATTGAGGGTCGGACATCAAGCAAAGAAAGTCCTTCGAGGACGAATAGGATTGAGGGGGGCTCAATATGGTCCTTCATTTGAGGGGGGGATTGTTAGGAGTATGATGAAAACAATCAAAGCCCCACATTAATAAAATATGAAAAAGATCATGTGCTTATAAAATAAAAAGATATTTCCATTAGTATGAGACCTTTTGGGTAAAGCCCAAAAACAAAACCATGAGGGATTAGGCCCAAAGTGGACAATATCATATTATTGTGGAGATATATGGATCTTGTAGGCACTAACGCAGATAATGCCTTTTCTCCTTTTTCCAATTTTATGTTGTTGAGTTCTGATTGGAGAAGGTCTCTTCTTGTGAGTTTTGCTTCGGATGTGCCTTCGTGAAGCTCAATTAGCTTCTCCCACATCTCCTTGGAGCTCGTGCATTCTCCAATCTGATTGATCTCTTATTAAGGAAGAACATTGAAGAGGTGGTGCTTGGCTTTTGAGTTTGTTAGATGTTCCTCCTTTTTCTTCTTGGTCCATCTCGATTTTTCAATGGGCTTCCCTTCTTCATCCCTAGGCACCTCGAAACCACTTTCCATAATTAATATAATATCGCAGTCGGTTTCGAAGAATACCTCCATCCACTTTTTCCACCATGAGAAGTCTCCTTCGAACTTAGGCGAGTGGATGTTCATGTTGGCCATTGTTATTGTGCTTGTTGCGGCGATGAGTCCGTTGACAAGCAACTTGGCTCTGATACCATTTATTGGAGGATTGTGGTCGGGCTAAAAGGGGGGATAAATAGCCTACAATGCTCGATGGACTTCGCTCGTTCTTAATCGTCTACAATCTTGTTAGCGCAATGGAAATGATAAAACTAATACAAAGACAATTAAAAGCTAAAGCAAAAGTAAAGAAGAAAGCAATGCTAACACAATTCATTTAACATGGTTCACAACCCTTGCCGCTAATCCATGGACAATTCGTTAGGCGGATCACTCCCTCAACCAATTCACTATCTTCTCCTTTAGCTCAAACAAAGTGGAGAAAAACCTTCTTACACAACCTCTCCTTGTTACAATATAATAGAGATTTGATACTGCTGTTACCTCTTCTCTATGAACTGGATAGGAGGGCTCTGAAGGGTTTTGCTTATCGAGTCCGTGAGGGGAAACTTCGCTTCCCACTTCACCTCGGTCGTTTGATCATGGCGATCCCTTCGATGTCCCCAGATTAAAAATTTAATCCTAGACAAAAGGGATTGCTCAAACAACCAAACCATCGCCGTGCTATTCGTTTAGAGAGGTCACTTGAACAAACAAGTTGTTCAAGCGACCAACCTCTATTCTACGAGTAGCCGCGGAATAGACGATGTCCGGATCGCCGGTTTTTGTATTTATGATCGGGATCCAAGTATTATTTAGCCACAAACAGATTTATATCATGCTCATAATTGAAAAATAAATACAAACATGTAACATATAAAAATTAGAGAATCGATATACCTCTCGATCTTCTAATGTATGACCTTCCTCCTTTCGGACGTCGTGTGGGCGACGATCTACCAAAATTCGAAGCTCCTAGATTGCAAATCTTCCTTCCTTGCTCTTCCAAAGAAAGAGGAAGAATAGAAACAAGGCTCATCTCCTTCCTATAGCCAACCAACAAGCAACAAGGAGAATGCTTGCCGCCGACCAACAAGGAGAAGGAGATAACGGTGGAAACCGGCCAAGACACCAAGGGAAACCCCTAAGTCTTGTTTCCACCACCCAAGGAGAAGGAGAATAGGGTCTTTGGATGCTGGCCAAGGGCTGGAAAGAGGGTTGTGGGCGCCGGCCACCAAGGGAAAGGAAGAAGAAAGCAAACTACTTCCTTATTTGGTGCCACCCAAGCCTCCTAAACCCTAAGCTTCCAAACCCTAATCCTAGCTCTCCTAATGGCAGGCCATGGAAGAGGGGAAGAAGATTAGGATGAGCTCCAGCCAAGGTAGAGGGGAGAAGGGAGGAACCGGCCAAACCTTAGGAAGAAGAAGAAAAACTCCTCCACTTGTTGCCGCCCACCCTTAGCTCCCAAAACCCTAGCCACCCAAACCTAATCCTAAACCAACTAGGATTCCTAGCCTCCAAAGGAAGCAAACCCTAATCCCCTAAGCCATCATCCTTCTTGCTGCCCACTTTATGATCTCTATTTATAGAGTTGGGCCCAAGCCATGATTTAATCTCCTCCATTGGTTCTAGGGATTTAATCTCAACCGTCGGATCTAGAGATTTAATCTCAACCGTCGGATCTAGAGATCTAATCTCTACTTTTGGATCTAGAGTTTTGTTTTCATCCATTGGATCTAAGCTTCATGAGGTGTTAATAGGCTACATTAGGGACCATGAGGAGGAGTTGGATCTTGGCTACCCATGGATCAAGCCCATATAAAGTCTGATTCACTAATGATAATCCAATCCACTAAAGGATTATCATTGATCTACCTCACCAACCCCCATATGATAATATGGGCTCCATATATTATTTGTACATTTTCTCCCCGTGTTTAAGATCTCGAATGTCCGTCGATTAATTAATTTACTGAACATTAATTAATCAACATCTAACTCCTTGAGTAGTACTACTCAACCTTTTCATCATGTCGGACCAAGTCCACCTGCAGGGTTTACATGATGAACCTTATGAGCTCCTCAAGGGGGCACCATCATCCTAATATATAGGACACGGTTTCCTCCTATAATCAACGACACACCATATAAATAATATCATCTCCCAACTTACCGAGCCTATCAATTTAATCTATAAATCTCGCCCATTTGTAAATCAAAGAGATGAATACTAAGTATATGTGCTCGTTATTATATTGGGATTAAGAGCATGTACTAAATAATATCTGAGGTCCGATTCGATTATGTAGTCAGCAATAAATCGAATCACCTCTAAGTCGGTCCTGCTCAATATACACAAAGTGCACTAGTGTGATTCTATGGTCAAGACAAACCAATACAAAATCACACTACAACCATTATGATGGTTTGTCCAAAGCCATCTCGATTGTGAGCCTTTACTTATACTTTACAAGGAGCCGATAACATGATCTCCCGTGTGACACCACACACCATGTTATCTACAATGTAATGTATTAGACAATATTACATAACCATAAAAATGCAAACAATGATCATGTGATTCTTATTTCAAAATAAAGATGTTCATACAAAAGATAGACTTTTCAGTATACATCCCTACAATCTCCCACTTATACTAAAAGACTATGCTGTCCTCATACTGCCATACATCTTATTCCCCTTCCCTCCACATGCCTATCAAAGCTCTCGCTAGAATGGCCTTAGTGAAAGGGTCTACCAGGTCATCCTCTGATGCAATCTAGGCGACAGCAACTTCTACCTCCATTACGATTTCTCGTATCAGGTGGTACTTGCGCTCTATGTATTTACTTACCATATGGGCTCGTAGTTCCTTCGAGTTTGCAACTGCAACATTATTATCACAATAAATTGTGATAGTTCTGAGCAAACCAGGAATCACATCCAAGTCCATCAGGAAGTTCCTGAGTCACACAGCTTCTTTGGCCGCCTCAGAGGCCGCCACATATTCAGCTTCCATGGTAGAGTCTGCCACGCATTTCTGCTTGACACTCCTCCATACAATGGCTCCACCTCCCAAAGTAAACACAAAACCTGAGGTAGACTTACTGTTATCCCTATTTGATTGGAAGTCGGAATCCGTGTAACCCACAGGGAGTAATTGGTCTGCCTGGTAAACTAGCATATAATCCCTAGTTCTTCTCAGGTACTTCAATATATGCTTTACCGTAGTCCAATGTCCCTATCCTGGATTACTCTGATATCTACTGACCATGCCCACAGCAAAGCAGATATCGGGTCTCGTACATAGCATCACATACATGAGGCTTCCTACTGCCGAAGCATAAGGAACCGCCTTCATCTCCTCTATCTCCTCAGATGTTCTAGGACACATCTCCTTAGATAAAGGAACTCCATGCCTGAAAGGTAGAAAACCTTTCTTGGAGTTCTGCATGCTAAAATGATCCAAAATCGTGTCTATGTATGAAGCTTGGGATAAGCACAACATCCTTTTCCTGCGATCCCTTATAATCTTGATCCCAAGGATGTGTCCCACCTCTCCCAAGTCCTTTATATCAAACTGTTTGGACAACCATACCCGTACGTCTGATAACACCTTGATATTGTTTCCAATCAACAAAATGTCATCTACGTAAAGTACAAGAAATACCACTATATTTCCGTCACATCTCTTGTATACACAAGACTCATCCGGACTTTGAATAAATCCATAAGACTGGATTACCTCATCAAAGCGGATGTTTCCAAGACCTTGAAGCTTGCTTCAATCCATAAATGGACCGATTAAGCTTACATACAAGATGCTCTTTGCCCTTAGCAATGAATCCCTCTGGTTTACTTCATGTAGATGTTTTCCTCAAGACTTCCATTAAGGAAAGCTGTCTTGACATCCATCTGCCACACCTCATAATCCATATGAGCTGCTATGCATAAGAGAATCCGGATAGACTTAAGCAGGACTACCGGCGAAAAGGTCTCCTCATAATCGATACCCTCTTTCTGAGTATACCCCTTCGCAACAAGCCTCGCTTTGAAGGTCTCAACCTTCCCATCTATTCCTTGTTAGGACCCTTGGAATGGCTAGAGGGGGGGGTGATTAGCCTTTCTTCTTTTCTACAAAAATGTTAGCGGAAGCAATACAAAATATAAACACAAATCAAAGCAAGAACAAAGCTAACACCCGATGTACGTGGTTCGGAGATGACGCTCCTACTCCACGGCAATCCGTAAGGTGGATTAGCCCTAATCAACCTTCACTAGAACCTCCTTTGGATGAACCAAGGTAGAGAAACCTTTCTTACAATGCTCTCCTCTTCTTTACAATGATGGATGATCAAGAACAAGAGAAGAGGAGGATTTAGATCACTAAAAACACTTGGAAGGCTTGGTGAGCACGAGAGTATAGTTTGGAGCAAGAGCACTAGCTTCACCAAGCTCCCCATGGCCCCTTTTTATAGAAGAGGGGTTGTTTTTCCCGTTAGCGTCGATCGGTCGTGATGTATACCATCACGGTCACGCCGCCAATGGCTTCGAAATCGATCTCAGCGGTCGTAGCCACAATCTTCAGCGGCGGTGATCGATCGATTGATCCCTCCATCGATCGGTGATGGGGTGATCGATCAGTGATTAAGGCGTGATCGAGTGAGGCGCGTTGCAATGGCGATATTTCCCTTGATCGATCGGTGATGCCCTTGGCGATCGGTGATCCGCGATCGATCATTGCTCGACCAAGCGATCGGTGATGGTCGAGGTTTCACCGACTCGGTCGAGCGCTGACGATCGGTGATACTCATCAAGTATGAGTAATTCATACTTGATTTTATACCCTAGACCTAGACTCAACCTTCTAGCTCCTCAATAAGCCTTGCGCCTTCAGGATCCCTCCGAGTCCGCGACTTGTTCATCCTTTGCACTTTGCTTCCAAGAGCTTCCTTCGGTTTCGTCATGTCTTGGGTTGCCAAATGCTTGGACTTTACGCCGTCAAGACTACAAGCTTGGACTTATGCTGCCAAGACTTTACTTTGGACTTCCTTTGTCAAGGTTCACTTGGACTTTACGCTGCCAAGACTACAAGCTTGGTCTTACGCTGCCAAGTTCATCCCTTGTACTTCCTTTGCCAAGATCATACTTGGACTTCCTTTGCCAAGATCATACTTGGACTTCCTTTGCCAAGATCATACTTGGACTTCCCTATCACTTAAACATTTTCGCAATTAGATCACAAGATATTGCCTTAACTTAGATGATTATCCAAACATCAAAACATATATAAATGCTTGGAGCATTGTTGCACCAACAATCTCCCCCTTTTTGATGTTTGGCAATCATTTGAGTTAGGTATTTAAATACACACATAATCAAATTTTCAATATGTATTATAACTTAAACACTCCTTCTCCCCCTTTGACATACATCAAAAAGAGAAGGATTCAAACATGAAGGAAATAATGTGTTAGATCTTGGACTAAGGTACAATATTGAAATTAAGCTCCCCCTTAATCCAAGATATGCTTTATAATGTATAAACAATAGTTGAAGCAAAGCATACCAAAAATTTAAAAAATTAAGTCCTAACTTTGCACCAACAATGGTTTTGGGGATGAAAAAGATTTAATTTATGAAAACTCCCCCTAAAACACTGCATTAGTCAGTCCTAAATCTTGTTTATACGCAATATTATCATACTATAGTGTTAGGACATCAAAGATACACCAAATATCATAAAATGGAGCTTATTATCAGAAAACCCAGTGTATCGCTGATCAGTCTGGTATACGAGCCGGTCATTTCTACGCTTTAATCGAAATTTCACCTTTTACATTTTCAGAAATGCGGTAGAAATTCTAGAAATCTCAAAAAATCACGAAATTTTGCGTACACATTTCCGAAATCATACTTTATTAAGGAAAAATAATTTGAAAAATATATGTTTTCCATATTTCAAGATTGATATAAATTTGGAAACTTACAAAAGTTCTAAAGAATTTTCAAACTTTGTATCACTTTTGTGATTTACTTGAAAACTGTTTTCTAAAATATAATGAACATGGTTTAAAAATATATATGATTTGGAATTTCCAACCATGTTCTTAGAGCTATGTACTCATTACTTGAATACAAGTCTTCCCAATGGTTGGTCCATAAGGTATTTATGTCTCTAGGTGTGTCATTGGCTCATAGTAATGCATCATAACAAGCATGATGAGCCAAGTACACCTTCCCTATCATCTCACATGGTTCTAAGTGTCTCAATACAAAAATTAAGGTTTCTTAAGGCTTTTTGTGAGATGTATCAAGGTATAAAGATAACATATAAATATGGGATCATGCAAACCTAGAATTTTACTCTACAAAGCACATACCAAGCTCTCTCCTTAAAGATGAAAATTCATTTTCGGGAAGAGCTTTGGTGAAGATATCGGCAAGGTTGGACTTAGATTCTACATAATTAAGTTCAATGTCCCCTCTTGCCACATGATCTCTTATGAAGTGATGTTTCACTTCAATATGCTTGGTCCTAGAGTGATGTACCGAATTTTTGGTCAAGTTGATGGTACTCACATTATCACAATAAACTTTAATGTTAGAGTAGTGTAGCTCATAGTCCACAAGAGTGTGTCTCATCCAAAGTAATTGAGCTACACAACCACCCATAGCCACATATTCGGCTTCGGTGGTTGATAAAGCAACACAATGTTGCTTCCTACTACTCCAGCTAACTAGGGAGGACCCAAGAAATTGGCATCCACCACTAGTACTCTTCCTATCCAATTTGCACCCGGCATAATCAGAATCGGTATAACCAAGCAATTCAAATGACTTAGTCCTAGGATACCAAAGTCCTATATTTAGGGTGCCTTTAATATATCTTAATATTCTTTTGACGGCTACTAAATGTGATTCTTTGGCACAAGATTGGTATCTTGCACACATACCTACCGCAAATAAAATGTCGGGTCTACTAGCGGTTAGGTATAGTAAGCTACCAATCATACTCCTATATAGTTTAAGATCAATTGATTTACCTTCATGATCACTATCTATTCTAGTGCTAGTGGCCATGGGAGTGGTTACAATTTTGGCATTTTCCAAACCAAATTTCTTGATCATTTCATTTGCATATTTGGTTTGATAAATATGAATACCGTCATTGGTTTGTTTGACTTGTAAACCAAACTCATTTCAAATTCATTTTCCATATTTTTTATAAAGTCTTGAAGAAGATCATCATTTGTTGACCCAAAAATAATATCATCAACATATACTTGGGCAATGAATATATCCTTTAATGTTGACTTTATAAACAAGGTTTGATCTACTTGGCCTCTCCTAAAATCCTTAGAAATTAGGAAAGATGACAATCTTTCATACCATGCCCGTGGAGCTTGTTTTAACCCATATAATGCTTTCTTAAGCTTATAAACATGGTATGGATAATCTATGTTTTCAAACCCGGGTGGTTGCTCTACATATACTTCCTCCTTAATAAAACCATTTAAGAATGCCGATTTAACATCCATTTGGTAAAGTTTAAATCCCATGTAGGAAGCATACCCTAAGAGAATCCTAATAGATTCTAACCTTGCAACCGGGGCATAAGTCTCATCATAGTCAAGCCCCTCAACTTGATTGAATCCCCTAGCAACCAACCTAGCCTTATTTCTAGTGATATTTCCTTGATCATTTAGCTTATTCCTAAAGACCCATCTTGTAGTAATTATGGTGCTATCATTGGGTCTAGGTACAAATTCCCACACTTGACTTCTCTCAAATTGAGCCAATTCATCTTGCATTGCCAAAATCCAATCCGGATCATGTAATGCATCATTGATCGATTTGGGCTCAATTTGTGAGATAAGATCAACTTGACTAGTAGGAGGTCTATGAAATGACCTAGTTCTTACTCCTTGAGATAGATCTCCTACTACTTGGTCAAGTGGATGATCTTGATGAATTCTTAGGTTTCTAGAAGGGGTTTCAATTTGATCATTGTTATCTTCCACCCTCCTTTCATCATCGGAGTCTCCTCTTCCTCCCCCTTGATCATTACCCCTAATGGTCAAATTTTGAAGTTTTTGGGTAATGTCTTGATTATTGTCATTAATATCCTTATCAATGGAGGACTTTCTAGGGTAGGTACTAGTAGTTTCATCAAATTGAACATTGGAAGACTCCTCAATCCCTTTGGTTCTCTTATTGTAGACTCTATACCCTCTACTTGTGGATGAGTATCCAACTAGGATTCTCTCATCCGCTTTTGATTCAAATTTTCCTAAGTTATCTTTGGTGTTTAGAATATAAACTTTACATCCAAAGACTTTGAAATAATGAATTGTGGGTATAGTCCCATTCCATAATTCAAATGGTGTTTTTCCTAACAACCTATGGATTTGAACCCTATTTTGGATATAGCAAGCGGTATTAACCGCTTCCGCCCACCAGTAGCTAGGTAGAGAATATGCATTAAGCATAGTCCTAGCCGCCTCTTGTAGGGCACGATTTCTCCTTTCCACCACCCCATTTTGTTGGGGTGTTCTAGGACAAGAGAACTCATGCTTGTACCCTTGCTCTAAACAAAATTGTGAAAATTTTAGATTTTCAAATTCACCACCATGATCACTACGGATCCGGTTGATTTTGAGACTCTTTTCATTTTCAACCCTTTTACTAAATCCTATGATTAATTCTAAGGTATCATCCTTATGTTTCATAAAATAGACCCAAGTATACCTAGAAAAATCATCTACTATAACCAAACAATATTTATTACCATTTAAAGATGGAGTACTATGGCAATCAAATAAGTCAAGATGCAATAATTCTAATGGTAAAGAGGTATTGGTTAGGGTTTTACCTTTGTGTGATGCCTTTGTTTGTTTTCCTTCTTGGCATGCATCACACAATTTGTTCTTGACATACTTGATCTTTGGTAGCCCTTTGACCAACTCCATCTTGGCTACCTTGGCTATGTTTTTCATGTTGATATGCCCCAATCTTCTATGCCATAGCCAACTTTCCTCTTCTTTTGCAACAAAACACTTAGTAGAAATGTTAGAAGCATATGAAAGATCAACATAATAGATATTTGATTTCCTATATCCAACTAACATGCAATCATTTAATTCCTTGTGTCTAATCATGCATTTAGAGGATTCAAAGGAGACATGATAGTTTGCATCACAAAGTTGACTAACACTTAATAAATTAAATTTCATATTTTCAACTAGCAATACTTTGTGAATAACAATTTTAGGGGATACCTCAATTGTACCTCTACCTAATATCTTGAGTTTTTCACTATTCCCAAATGACACCGCTCCCTTCTTCACATATTTAATTGTGGAGAACTTGCTCACATCTCCGGTCATATGTGTTGAGCAACCGCTATCCACAATCCACATACCTCGCTCTCCTACCTAGATCACATGAAAAACACAAGCTTTTGGTACCCAAACATATGGACCGGTAACATTAAGTAAAAACTTCTTAGGTACCCAAGCTTTCTTAACCTTACCCTTAATGGCTGCTTTCCTATTAATTAATGAAATATAAGCAACTTCTTTTTCTTTTGGCTTATATCCTAAACCGGCCTTGTTATAAACTGCTCTTTGTCTACTAAGAATCATATCAAGACACTTTGAGCCATTTGAAAATTTTTCTAAACATGCTTTCAATTCACTAACCTCATCCTTAAGTTTTTCATTTTCTTCCCTAAGCATGCAAGAGTCAATATGTGACGGCTTTTCATTCCTAATGGCCTTTAGTTCTACCTTCATGCTCTTAACCTTAGATTTTGACTTATCTAGAGCTTCTTTAAGATAAGCAATTGATTTATAGAGAAGCATAACCTTGGGAGAATTCATTACCTCATCGTCACTAGATGACAATTCATCACTTGAAGAATTTTCTTGACTTGATGTGCCGGAATCATCTTCTAATGCCATGAGTGTCACATGACGTGTGATGTGGCAAAGCTCATCTTCGGAGGAAGAGTCTTCAACACTTGGTGTGTCCCATGTGGTTTGAGCCACCATGGCCTCCTTCTTCTTCTTTTCCTTCTTTTCATTCGTTTTCTTTTCCTTTTCCTCCTTCTTCTTTAGCTCCGGGCAATTCGGCTTTATATGCCCCTTCTTATTGCAAGCATGGCAAATCACATTATTGCTAAAACTTGAATTACCACTAAATTTACCTTTTTAGGCATGAGACCCCTTCCTTGCTTCTCTATTCTTGAACTCTCTTGACTTTCTATAAAGCTTCTTGACGAAATTTGCCATTTCACTAGATGAGTCCCCATCGCTACTTGACTCATCCTCCGACTCGGATGATGATGATGCTTCTTTTCTTTCCTTCTTCTTCTTTTCTTTCTTGTCCTTCTTTTCAACAAATAGAGCTAAACCCTTTTCCTTAGAGGACATGTTAGTTTGCTCATGTAATTCAAACTCACAAAATAATTCATCAATTTTAATTTGAGATAAATCCCTAGTTACCTTAATGGCATCAACTATAGAAGTCCATAAAGAATTTCTAGGAAATGATTGTAAAATATACCTTACCAAATCCCGGTTGTCAACTCGCTCACCTATGATATGGAGTCCGTTTACAATTTCCTTGAACCTTCCATGCATTTGACTTACGGTTTCATGCATCTTCATTTGGAAGGCTTGAAGTTGTCCAATTAATAGGTCCTTCTTGGCCCTCTTTGACTCCTTGGAACCTTCATTTAGCTCAATGAGCTTTTCCCATAGCTCCTTGGCGGATTCAAAAGGCCCCACCTTGTTGAGTTGCTCCATTGTGACGCCGCATTGGATGGTGAGGACGGCCTTTGCATTTGATTCAAATTTCTTGTTTATTTCTCTTGTCCAATCCTTGCTTGGAATAGGATGTCCATGTTCATCCACCGGTTCCTCGAAGCCATCTACAACACTATGCCAAATTTCAATATTACTCATAAGATAGTACTTCATCCTACCTTTCCAATACGCAAAATGACTCCCATCGAAGAGCGGTGGCTTGGCGATGCTATATCCCTCTTAAAGAGCCATTGATGTCTTGGTTGATGGTGAGATCTTCCAAGCTATCCGGGCTCTGATACCACTTGTTAGGACCCTTGGAATGGCTAGAGGGGGGGTGATTAGCCTTTCTTCTTTTCTACAAAAATGTTAGCGGAAGCAATACAAAATATAAACACAAATCAAAGCAAGAACAAAGCTAACACCCGATGTACGTGGTTCGGAGATGACGCTCCTACTCCACGGCAATCCGTAAGGTGGATTAGCCCTAATCAACCTTCACTAGAACCTCCTTTGGATGAACCAAGGTGGAGAAACCTTTCTTACAATGCTCTCCTCTTCTTTACAATTATGGATGATCAAGAACAAGAGAAGAGGAGGATTTAGATCACTAAAAACACTTGGAAGGCTTGGTGAGCACGAGAGTATAGTTTGGAGCAAGAGCACTAGCTTCACCAAGCTCCCCATGGCCCCTTTATAGAAGAGGGGTTGTTTTCCGTTAGGCGTCGATCGATCATTGCGCGAAGCCAATGGCTTCACGAAGCGTGATCTCCGCGAGATTCGTAGCCGCAATCTCAATGGCGGTGATCGATCGGTGATCCCTCCATCGATCGGTCCGATGGGGTGATCGATCAGTGATTAAGCGTGTCGAGTGAGGCGCGTGCGTGGCGATATTTCCCTTGATCGGTCGGTGATGCCCTTGGCGATCAAGCGATCCGCGAAATCGATCATTGCTCTCGACCAAAGCGATCGGTGATGGTCGAGGTTTTACCGAAAGTATGAGTAATTCATACTTGATTTTATACCCTAGACCTAGACTCAACCTTCTAGCTCCTCAATAAGCCTTGCGCCTTCAGGATCCCTCCGAGTTCGTGACTTGTTCATCCTTTGCGCTTTGCTTCCAAGAGCTTCCTTCGGTTTCGTCATGTCTTGGGTTGCCAAATGCTTGGACTTTACGCCGCCAAGACTACAAGCTTGGACTTATGCTGCCAAGACTTTACTTTGGACTTCCTTTGTCAAGGTTCACTTGGACTTTACGCTGCCAAGACTACAAGCTTGGTCTTACGCTGCCAAGTCCATCCCTTGTACTTCCTTTGCCAAGATCATACTTGGACTTCCTTTGCCAAGATCATACTTGGACTTCCTTTGTCAAGATCATACTTGGACTTCCCTGTCACTTAAACATTTTCACAATTAGATCACAAGATATTGCCTTAACTTAGATGATTATCCAAACATCAAAACATATATAAATGCTTGGAGCATTGTTGCACCAACATTCCTCTCTTTCTCTTGTAGATCCACTTGCAACCAATGGTTTTTGCACCATCGGGTGGTTCTACTAGCTCCCAGATCTGATTTGAATCCATAGATTCAATCTCAGCATTCATTGCACTTTGCCAAGATATTGCATCTTTATCTTGGATTGCCTCATCATATGTCCAGGGATCAGGTTCATGTTTGCCAGGGACCAAATTAGAAGATTCTCCCAAGAACATGAATCTATCAGGCTGTCTCACAACCCTCCCACTACGATGAGGTATCACCTGTGTATCCGCTGTGACATGCGGTGCAGTGACATGTTGTATATCCTCTTGTACCGGCGGTACTAAAGAAGTGACTTCCCCTTTTAACTCCTCCAGAACAATTTTACTATTGGGCTTGTGGCTCATCACATAGTCTTCCTCTATAAATCTGGCGTTCGTGCTAACGATCACCCTCTGATCTCTAGGACTATAAAACAAGTCACCCGTCGTTCCTTTAGGATAGCCTACGAACAAGCGTACTTCTGTACGAGGTTCCAACTTACCAGCATCTGCCTTCAGCACATGTGCTGGACTCCCCCATATCCGAATATATCTTAGACTAGGCTTTCGTCCACAACTCTGTGGGAGTAGAAGGCACTGATTTAGATGGAACCAAGTTCAGAATGTACACCGCCATATCTAGAGCATATCCCCAGAACGAATCTGGCAAGTCAGCATAACTCATCATCGATTTAACCATCTCCATAAGAGTCATATTCCTTCGCTTTGCTACACCATTCTCCTGGGGTGTGCCAGGTGCAGTCAATTGGGATTGATTCCCATCCTCTAATAAGTAGTTCCTAAACTCTCCCAAGAGGTACTCACCACCACGATCAGATCGTAGTGTCATCCATATCTTAAATAATCGTCTGTGAAAGAGACGAAATATTCAAGACCACCTCTTGCCTGGATAGTCATAGGACCACAAAAATCAGAATGAACCATTTCTAACACATCTTTGGCTCTATACCCCTTGGCCTTAAAAGGCCTCTTGGTCATTTTATCCTCCAAGCAAGATTCGCAGGTTGGGAAATCTTCCACCACTAATGAACCCAGAGGTCCATCAGCTATCAACCTTTGAATTCTGCTTAGGTTAATATGACTAAGCCTAAGATGCCAAAGATATGTTTGGTTTATCTTCGAAGGTTCTGTTGGATCGATGCGGTTCGCTAGAGGGGGGGGTGAATAGCGATAAAAACTTTTTCGTAATCGTTCGTTAAGGTACGAGTAAAACGCAGCGGAAAGATAACAATAAATAAATAAAAACACGAGGGTTTTTACTTGGTTCGTAGCCTACGGCTACTACTCCAAGGCCCTAGTGGTCCTTGACCACGTACGGAGGGCAAACTACTAAAGAACTCCTCCTCGTTGGAGGTAGGAGTTAAACGAATACAAAACTCGATAAAGACTCAAGGTAGAGGGACACTCCCCCTCTCCTTGATATGATTTAAAGCTTTACTAAAAGAAATAAACTGAAATACAATTTAGAACTTTCGTTACCGATGACTTTAAAGGTTGGAGGTTGAAGCTCTAGTCGTCGTCTCGGCAGCGCTTCGTCGTAGGGATGTCGGAGAGTCGGAGCGTATCGGAAGCACTTGGAAGCTTTTTAATTGATCAAAAACCCTAGGTTTGGCCCTCCTTTTATAGCCTTTGAGGCCCTCATCGAATGGGTCTTTAGCCAATCACAAATGGGCACAAAACCCCTTGAAAAATGGTGATAACTCTTGACTACTCTGTTGGTGCAATCGGCCTAGGTCACGATTGACCAGGACTCGAGTTTGACTCGAGTGATGTTTTGATGTTTGACAAAGTATGTTAGACATAGGATTGACATCGATGTTTGACATTGATGTCGGTTAATATGTTTTGGAGAGATTGTTTATACAATCGACCCAGGTTATAATTGACCAGACTCGAGTTTGACTCGAGGGAGATTTTGGTGGTTGACTAGGGTTGACCATGTGTTTAAGGGAAAGTCCAAGTGGGACACTTGGCATTTGGGAAAGTCCAAGTCTTGAGTACTTGGCATGGGAAGTCCAAGCATGGGTCTTGGCAAATGAGAAGTCCAAGCATGGGTCTTGGCAAATGGAAAGTCCAAGCATGGTCTTGGCATGGAAAGTCCAACATGGGTTGGCAAGAGAAAGTCCAAGCTTGAGTCTTGGTATTTGGGAAGTCCAAGGGGATTGATATTGGCGGCGTAAAGTCCAAGCGGAGTCTTGGCGGCGTAAGTCCAATGTGCCTTGGCGGTGAACACACCGTTAGCATGACATAGCCGATGGAAGCACCGGGAAGCTAGCGCGATGGATGAACAAGTCATGGATGACTTGGAGGATCCGGCGTGAGGCTGATGGAGGTGGCTAGAAGGCTTAGGTCTAGGCTAAGGGTGGTCTAGCAAGTATGGGGGCACCATACTTGGGTTAAAACCTCATTCTTGAGGTTGGCAGTCGACTGGCATTATGGCCGGTTCGACTGCCAGGAGTCGACTCGAGTTCGACTGCCGTTTGAGAGCTTTTAGGGCTCTGGCGGTCATTGCTCATGGGGCGATCGAATGATGTAGGCAGCGATCATTGCGAGGATGGCGATCATTGCCCGGTCGAGTGCGGCAGAGCGCTCCGTAGCCGTGGGTAGTCGACTACGAGCGTTAGCGATCGGCGCCAATGTTGGCGATCGGTGATGAGTCCGTTGGAACTTGTCCAAGCGTGGATTGAGCCGTTGTCTCACATCTGATGTTAGCGCGGTGGTGATTTATGGCGTCATTGCTAGCGGAAATCGACCGCGAGATAAAAGGAAGTGTTCGTGGAGATTGCGGCATCGATTCTTGGGGAGCTTTCTTGAGGCGATTTGAAGGCGATTTGCGAGGTGCATTTCGGGCCCTTCAACCTCATCCAAGCAACCAACAAGCAAAGCGCTCAAACCCTAGTTTTGTAAAGTGTTCTTTACATTTCCTTTGTATTTGCTTGTATTTCCTTAGATTATTATTGTAATCTTGTATGCGAGGTTTCTCCGCCTCCGACTTGTTGAGAAGGAGTTTATTGATTAGTGATTGCATTGGCGTCGCTAGAGCTCGTTAGAGCTCGATCCGTGGAGTAGGAACCGTTACGGTTCGAACCACGCGTTATATGCTGTGTTGTGATCGTGTTGTGATTGTGTGTCTTGTTATATTTATTTGTTATTACTATTACTGCTGTGCTAACAAGATTGTAGGCGATCGAGCATAAAAGAATTTCATCTACGTGCGGTATCACGCTATTCACCCCCTCTAGCGGCGTCAAATCTCCAACAAGTGGTATCGAGCACGGTGGCTCTTCAGCGGATTAACAACCGAGCAATCGCTAGAGGGTAAAGATGGAATTTCAAGACAAGCTAGGTTGGGACATCAACACACGGTCCGTACTCATTATATGGACAAGAAGGCTTGATTCTTGGAAGAAGAATTGAAGATTTTTGATGATGAGGACTTGAGGAATGGTCTCTATTAATGGAAGGATTTGAGTATCCTAGAGGACCAAAAGGTGGTTTCCTCAAGAAAAGAGATGGAGTGAAGATCAACTCCAAAGATTCGAGAAAAACAAGAAGGTAATCAAATTCATTTTTGATTTAATTCCAAATGAATTCTTGTGTAGCCTAGGTGAATGCATGGATGCTAAGGAGCTATGGAGCGATTTGGCAAAGCACCATGAAAGTCCATCAATGGTCCAAGAGGAAGAGGAAGAGGCTAATGCATCATCTTCACAAGGAAGTGAGGACTTGGAGGTTGAGAGATCATCAACATCCAAAGAGGAAGAGGAAGTAGAATCGGAAGTTGATAGAGTCAATTTCCGGGTTGGTGGAGGAAGTGGAAGAAGCATCCACCTCAAGGATTGAGGAGGAGAGAACTTCCATCTAGGAAGCAACAAGAAGAAGCTTCAACATCCAATCAAGATGAGAAGCTCAAAATACAACTCCGCACCTACCACGAACTAGGTAACTCAAACACATCAATCTCAAATAAAAATAATATCATGTGCTTTGAGTGTAGGGAATTTGGGCACTACAAGAGCAAGTGCCCAAAGAAGATTAGGAAAGCTCCACCGGCTCCAAAAGTCAAGGATGAGCGGTTCCCCCAAATATCAAGAGCAAGGAGCATATCATATGCTTCAAGTGCAACTCAAGGGGACATTATAGGAATCAATGTCCTAGGGAAGCAAAAAGACCAAGAGGAGCTACATATGTAGGGGAGCCTCTAGGGCAAACCCTAAGGTATATTTCAATAATGCACCTTCTTTAGTTAATAGGCAAAGGCATGCTAGGAATTTAAATTCTCTTGCAATTTATGAAAAGCATGCTAATAGGAATAAATATTTTTGCTTAGGAGCTAAAAGTGTCCATTTTAGTAATAAGGAGAAATTTGGGACTAATGTCCCTAGAAAAACCATATCTAGTGAATCTATTAAGAAAATACAAGAACATCTAGTTTTTAATCCAAAATGGACTAGGCATATGCCAAGAAAGTCAAATGCCCAAGATTTAAATCAAGATTCTAAAATTGGGAAATTAGAATTAGAGAACCAAGCCTTAAGGTCAAGGCTTGAAAAACTTGAAAAGACCCTTAGGAATCTACAAAATCAATTTAAAGGGTCTAGTGGTCAAAATCAAGGGTCCAATAGTCACAGTCAACACTTAGGACCTAAGAGTCAAAAGTCAACCAAGGGCAAGAAAGGTTTGGGTCACAAACCTAAGCCTAAGGTGGCTTACCATAGTGTTCCATTTGATTATGGAACACAAACTAGGTCTAGGAAGACCAAGGTCAATAGGGAAGTCATCCTAGAGTTGACAAAGGGTGTGCCTAGTGGCTAGGGTTTCTAGGAAACCTAGGGTGGCCACTAAGAAGGTTGCAAGGGGAGTCACCCCTAGAGTCAACCTAGGTAAGACCCAAATGACCAAGGCTAACAAGCCTAGGAGGGTCATTAGAAAGGTATCTAGGGAGGTTATCCCTAGGGAATACCTGATCAACCCTAGGAGCTCAAATAGATTTTGGGTTCCTAAGAGCGTGATTGATTCACGCTAAGTGGGTTTAGGGTGTGTCAACCTTGATTGGATGAGTAGTTAACTCAACCATGGTAAGGTGGCACTTTAGGATATTTTCAAGGTTATGGTTACCTTGGAAATAGATTTGAATTAATCCTAAAAGGATTTTAGGATGTGCCAATATTAATTATGAAGTTTGATAAAATGACCATTTTGGCACAATTTAAGTTTAGTGGTTAGTGTGCCATTTTGGGTTTTTGGCACACTAGGGAGAAAAGTAGAAATATGGCAAAATGTGATTAATTATATCAAATGGCAATTAATATTAAAATTTAGGTGTTATTATACCTATATATTTTATATGCCATGATTTGTTTGCCATATGCCATGACATGACATCATGTTTACTTTTATCATCTAAATGTCATGATCATGCTTAGGATTAAGGTATTAAATGTCATGTGTTTTTAGATTTCATCACATGCCATGACATCATGATCATTGGCCATGATTTATTTTTCTATTATTATGCCATGATCATTTTCATGCATCTAAATTGATTAAAATTGATTTAAGGACTATGGCATGACTTGGAGTCCCATTTATAAGGGAATCAAGTAGTGTTGCCTTAGAAAAATGCATGAAACACTAGGTTAAGAGAACAAAACCCACATCTCACATCAAATTGACATGTATGTGTATTTATACACCCTAGATACATGTGAGATGCTAGGATATGAGTTGAGTTCAAGGTGCATAGTTTTTGCATCTAGATGAACTAAAACTCATCTAATGTTCAGTGTGGATCATTGGGAAAGCTTGTGTACAAGTCATGTACTTAGAACCCAAGGAATATGATCCAAAATAAGGTTTTGAAATCATTTTAAAATCAATTTATAAAACCTTGGTGAAGTCTATCTTTTGATATCAATCACCATTGATGAAGTTGATACAAAATAGGGCCAAAACATTGAAAATTTCAATGGTTTTGAGTTTTGTATCAAACTCACTATTTTATGGGTAAATTATTTTTCAAACATTTTTCACCCATTGTTTTGGTCATAAGTATTATACGTATCAAATTTCATGATTTTTCGATATACGTATAATTAGTTATGATTTTACGAATTGATTACGATAGGTGAATTTCGGAAAATTGACTACCGATCATTGCCATTGGTGGCGATCGTGATGATTAGCGATCGGTGATAATCGCCAGTCGACTGCCAGGTCTGATTTCGGGTTAACAAGGTTTGTTTAGCCCGTGTTCAGCTATGGTAAAGGTTCCTAACCACTCCTAACCCTAGGATATGCTTTGGGAAGCATTATGAAGGGTGAAAATCCATTGGATATGGATTAGGAGTTGTGTTAGGTCAAAGTATCAAATTTAGGGTGAGTAAAAGTTCTATGTTGAACTTAGAACCTTAACTTTGATGGTTTAGAGTTCCTATTGGCTTAGGGGCTTTCCAAGGACATTGTTGGTGCAATGGTCAAGGGGGAGCAAGCCTTTAGGGGGAGGTATCCATCTTGGGATGATGGATGTTTTTTTTATGGGGAGAATGTTATCAATTGAAAATTGATGGGTGTTTGATACCCAATTTGGAAATTGGGAGAGTGAGATAGGAGTGCCTCTCTTGAGTGATATGAGACTTATCACTAGGAAGATGGTAGGCATCCTAGGTATTTTTGATCAAGGGGGAGATTGTAAGATCTCATTGGGACATGAGACATTGACTTCCTTGGAGAGAAAACCTTTTTTGATGTTAGTCAAAAAGGGGGAGAACATTTGATTTACTTTTTCACTTGAATGTTTGGGGGAGAAAATTTGGTAAGGGATTTGAGTTAGTGTTCTAACTCATGGTTTTATTTGGTTTTTGTCAAACATCAAAAAGGGGGAGATTGTTGGTGCAATCGGCCCAGGTCACGATTGACCAGGACTCGAGTTTGACTCGAGTGATGTTTTGATGTTTGACAAAGTATGTTAGACATAGGATTGACATCGATGTTTGACATTGATGTCGGTTAATATGTTTTGGAGAGATTGTTTATACAATCGACCCAGGTTATAATTGACCAGACTCGAGTTTGACTCGAGGGAGATTTTGGTGGTTGTGGTTGACTAGGGTTGACCATGTGTTTAAGGGAAAGTCCAAGTGGGACACTTGGCATTTGGGAAAGTCCAAGTCTTGAGTACTTGGCATGGGAAGTCCAAGCATGGGTCTTGGCAAATGAGAAGTCCAAGCATGGGTCTTGGCAAATGGAAAGTCCAAGCATGGTCTTGGCATGGAAAGTCCAACATGGGTTGGCAAGAGAAAGTCCAAGCTTGAGTCTTGGTATTTGGGAAGTCCAAGGGGATTGATATTGGCGGCGTAAGTCCAATGTGCCTTGGCGGTGAACACACCGTTAGCATGACATAGCCGATGGAAGCACCGGGAAGCTAGCGTGATGGATGAACAAGTCATGGATGACTTGGAGGGATCCGAGAGGCGTGAGGCTGATGGAGGTGGCTAGAAGGCTTAGGTCTAGGCTAAGGGTGGTCTAGCAAGTATGGGGGCACCATACTTGGGTTAAAACCTCATTCTTGAGGTTGGCGGTCGTGGCATTATGGCGGATTCATTGCGAGAAATCGACTTCGAGTTCATTTAGGTTTGAGCTTTAGGGCTCTGGCGTTCATTGCTCATGGGAAGCGATCGTGATGATGTAGGCAGCGATCGCGCCAAGGATGGCGATCGTGCCCGGTCGAGTTCGCGAAACAGAGCGCTCCGTGGCCGTAGGCGATCGACTACGAGCGTTAGCGATCGGCGCCAATGTTAGCGATCGGTGGTGAGTCCCGTTGGAACTTGTCCAACGTGGATTGAGCCGTTGTCTCACATCTACGATGTTAGCGATGATGGTGATTTATGGCGGTTGCTAAGCGAAAATCCCCGGCGAGATAAAAGGAAGGCTCGTGGAGATTGCGACATCAGTTCTTGGGGAGCTTTCTTGAGGCGATTTGAAGGCGATTTGCAGGTGCATTTCAGGGCCCTTCAACCTCATCCAAGCAACCAACAAGCAAAGCGCTCAAACCCTAGTTTTGTAAAGTGTTCTTTACATTTCCTTTGTATTTGCTTGTATTTCCTTAGATTATTGTTGTAATCTTGTGTACGAGGTTTCTCCGCCTCCGACTTGTTGTCGAGAAGGAGTTTATTGATTAGTGATTGCATTGGCGTCGCTAGAGCTCGTTAGAGCTCGATCCGTGGAGTAGAAACCGTTACGGTTCCGAACCACGTTATATGCTTGTGTTGTGATCGTGTTGTGATTGTGTGTCTTGTTATATTTATTTGTTATTACTATTCCGTGTGCTAACAAGATTGTAGACGATCGAACGCAAAAGAATTTCATCTACGTACGGTATCACGCTATTCACCCCCCCCCTCTAGCGGCGTCAAATCTCCAACATACTCGAGGGTGATCCTTTGACGTGATCGGTGATGGCCATCACGGTCGGTGATGGTAATCATCGATCAGTGCTAGCCGTAGTCACTCACCGGTGATGAAGCGGTTGAGTCCTTCAGTTGGCGATCGACGATCTTTGGTGCAAGGCAAGGTTAGCTTAAGAAAAACATAATTTCGATGGTCGTCGACCATCCGATCTCGACCTAGGTCATCTATAAGAAGTCTTTGGTCGGATCTACGCTTAAGATCATCCCCGTAAAGAGGATACGACCTTACTTACGCTCGAACACACGAGCTTACCTCAGTACTTACGTGTTGCTTTTGCTTCCGGCCTTCCACTCAATTCCTTTGGCTCCCTCCGAAGTCTCTTGAGTGTCGCCCGACCACTGCGGCTTCCTCTGGGTGTCGCTAGCCTTTAGCTCCAGCGTTGAGACTTTTCTGCACACTTGATTTAGCTCATGAGATAACAATATATGCTTAACTTTGTATCGTTTGCTATAATCAAAACTTAGGTTCGACTTAGGTGCCTACTGCACCAACAGGTTCTTTTCTCTTATTGGAATTAGAAGATGACTTCAATTTGCATCGTGAGAGGTTTTGGTTCAAGTGTATACAAATTTCCTATCAATGTACCTGAACAGATATTCTCCCTATTCCTTTTTATAATAGCTCTGTCATTAAAAGAAATAGAATATCCATCCATAAACAATTTAGAAACTGAAACTAAGTTCTTTCTAAATAAAGGTACATAAAGGGAATTTTCCAGAACCTAAGTTTTATTTTTCTCAAGAGATAAATAAAACTTCTCCCACTGCAATAGCCGCCATCTTTATGGCATTGCCCAAGTAAATGGTAATCTCCCCTTTAGCTAGTCGTCGGGTTTCTTGGAACCCCTGCAAAAAATATTGCAGACATGATTAGTGGCTCCCGTATCTACACACCAGATGCCGGTAGATAACACTGCTAATCATGTTTCAACGACTAGTCTAAAGGATATATCTTTGTTCTGCTTTGGATTGGGACAGTCCTTCCAATGTCCATCCTGCTTGTAAGTGAAGTACTTGCCTTTCGGCTTCTTTACTCCTCCCTGAGATCCTCCCACCACCTTCGCTCCACCTTGTTTCTCCTTTTTCTTGCCTTTCGGCATAGAAGTAGAAACCTTTTTGAGCAATCATGGCTTGAGGACACTCTTCGAAGAGTGCATACTTGTACTCCTTAGCAGATAAGACAATATCTAGATTCTTTTCTAATCATCATAATTATGTACAGTAAGTTTATTTTCCTTTAGTATCATAGCAAGTGAACTGAAAGTCAATTTTGAAAATCCTATGAATCACATAGATCATTACTGTAGATTTCAAAAAATTATTGATTTCTCAAACAATAAAATTTCAAAATCAACCAACACCTCAAAACACCGAGAATATCGTATGCCACGATAGTCTGGACGTATACGAATTCTTCATTTGCAAGAGGAGGTTTTACCCATTAATTTTACTATCTTGTCAACCTGACTTTTTGACAAGTAAAATTAATAGTTGGTTTCTCTTCGGCCCTACAAATAAAAGCAGTGACTTCGATGGGGAGGATACATATATTTGTATCTAAGTGTTCACCATTACTCGGTACCAAGGTAATTATCTCGGGTTATGTGAGTTAGTAATATATGAGAGATATCCTAAGGCAATCGCCTTATGTATGAACCATTTATATGATAAATGAAGATTCACTATTTGAGTATACATGTTTAATGTATTTGATTGGATCTTAAACTCATTTACTGAATGTCCACGATACGATTCACAGCATGAGAGAATTTGTGATTTGATCACAACTAGTGAGTATCTCTACATGTGTAATTGTGATGTATCGGAATTATCCCTAGTCGATGAATTGATGGATTTGAACACCATCAATTCTGTCGAGACTAGCACGAGGTATACTCCTTGGTGTATCCAAGCAGCTGATTCTCACTGGCTGGAGACATTGTGATGTCCGGAGTTAATCGTGGATGCTAGTTATGGTAACTAGTTCATTGGAGTGACCAGCCGTAAGATTTCATATGGTTCTCTGCATATATAGATATGTCAATGAAGTTCTTACTGTGGCTTAAGTGCGATGTTCCTTTGACTTGCGGTATTCAAGTCATCTTGATCATGGAGACTTATGCTTTGACATCTTAAGCAAACATCTCTAAGGAGATGTGGACCCGGGATGATTGGGTATAAGTCGAAGTGATCGAAGGTGGTTGAATAGCCTATAAAGGATTCACCACTCCTTGCGAGGAGATGTATACCCAAGGCCTCTCGTCGGATTGTTACTAAAGTCTTTGGCCAAAGCATTACATGTTTAGAGTAAGGTACTCTTCGATACATGTGGAGTAACTAGAATCCGTAGGACGAGGAAATGATACTTGGGCTAGGTGTGACATAGTCAGCCTAGTGGGGACTGACACAATAGACCATGTCCTGAACCAAGTGGGTATAAGATGAGTGAAGGGAATGGGGCACGATTCATTCGAGCTACTGAAGGGTTTCAGAAATAGTTCTGGATCAACCGTTGATCTTTTCGGTTAATTGGGGATCATGATGTACTACTAGGTGCCACTCATGATCGTTCTATAATTAATGGTTAATTATAGACGGCCAACATAAACCGAGAACCTATTTGGTCACACGCACAACGAGTATAATCCAAAGGATTTAAAACGAGCTTGAGAATGGGATTCTCAGACCGAGAGAAACTATGTTTGGTTAGACCAAACATAAAGCGAGCATGAAATTGTTTCAGTCGCAATGGAAGCGTGGATGGGCCGTGTCTTATGAAGACATAATGGATGGACCAAAATGGTTTGGTTCTAATCCAATGGATGAGAATAAACCAAAGGGTTTGGTTTATATTAAACGAATGAACCAAAGGTTGGTTCGGTTCGTTTTAACTTAAAATAAACCATCATGGTTTGGTTTATTTTAACTTATCTTAATGGAGCGGGTTAACGGGCTTTATAGATATGATCCATTAACCATTAAGAGAATTAGTTCTCTATAAAAGAGGGCTTAATGGATAATTAAGCCCTAATCAAAAACCCTAAGCCCTTGGTGTTGCCGCCCACCCCTTGTTGGAGTATTCGGCGGCCAAACCCTAAGCTGCCGCCGCCTAGCTTTTGTGCAGCCTTCCAACTTGTTGCCGGCGATCAAGCTTCAGCCGGTGAACCTCCGGCGACCCTCCGGTGATCTCCTCTAGGTTCGGTGACAAGGTGAGCTTCCATCTCTCCTTGGCCGGCCTCTATTCCTCCACCAAAAGCTGTCCAGTTTTTCTGGACAGTTTGTTTCTTTGTTGTCGGAGCGTCGTTTGGACGACGGTTAGTGCTCCGACAGCGGCTAACTTACCGGGGATTTGATCTCCGGTAATCCTCTGAGGTGGAGGACGAAGGATTCGTCAATTGGTTGACGAATACCTCTCCGGAGAAGCGAGTTTTGAGAACTCGTTTTAGGATCCGAATTTGGATTCGGATCGTGATCATCTCTCGATAACGTCGTCTTCAACACGAGGCTAGTAACCCGTACGAAGACGAAGCTCGTGACTTAGCGAAGTCATCCCGAGGAGCTCGGCGTGGATACAGATAGAGACGATTCTTACGAGGATCGTTCCGGTTGATGCCGTTCCCGCTACACGTCATACGAAAGGTATAACGTAGATAATTTCTTTTATTGCAAATTTTAATTTACGGTTATGTCTACACTTGTTGTAATAGCATGCGTGTGTTGTGTGTGTTGTAATAAATATAGATTTATTATTTTTAATTGCTTCCGCTGTGCTCATGTTTACGAAACATGATCGAACACACACACGCCGCGGTGCCGGAAACCCAACAGTGGTATCAGAGCCCAGGTTGTGTTTCGACATAATCATAAAAATGGTTTTGCGATAGTCATAATGTATTTCTGGAAATTTTCTAAATTTTGGAAATTTAGAAGTATTTATGGAAATTTTTTAATTTTGGAAAGTCTAGAAGTATTTATGGAAATCCTCCACTTTTGGAAAGTTGGAAGTATTTATGGAAATTGATATTTTCCATAAATAAAATATTTGATTAGATTCTGGAAATTTGTTTCCTAATTTAATCATGATTTGATTTGGGAAATCAAATCTTAAAATATTTTATTTCCATAAGTAGTTTTAATGATTTAGGAAATTGGTTTCCTAAATAGATTTTCTTTAATCAAATAATTCCATGAATAAAATATGTGATTAGATTTGGAAATTTGTTTCCTAATTTAATTATTATTTGATTTGGAGAATCAAATCTTAAACATATTTTATTTCCATAAATAGTTATGACATATAAGGAAATTATATACATGACATAATTGTATGCCATGTAATTGCATTAGATGCATAACATTATGCCATGCGTGTCGTGACATGTAGATGTATGTCATGTATGTCATGCCATGTAGATAATAGTTATTTGCATGCAAAGAGGATGAGACATAAAAACCCTAACTCAATATTAAAGCCTACACCTTCCATTAATATGGTTAGAACCAGAGTTCTGTTTCTTGTTTGGGTTGTTGGACTCACTCCAAGCCCATTTGGAACACTGAACATGTTCAAATCATTGGAATAGTTTAACTCTAATATGGTAAGAGTCGAGGTCAATCGTTAGTTTGGGTTGTTGGACTCACTCAAGCACAGCTAATTGGTTGAATGCGCTCTAACCATATTAAAACTATTTCGCGATTAATGGGTCGGCTTTAACTTGGAGCATCGATTTGTTGGACTCACTCCAAGGTCGATGTGAAGAGAGGTGAAGTTGGGTGCTATGCATATGATGCATACTTGTTAATGTGTTAACAACCCAATGTATGTGTAAACATTCAATTAGTTGATAGCACATTGTGATAGTTACATATACATGATATGTAATCGGTATACTTGATACCCACCATCATAGCTAAGAATGGCTTGTTGGACTCACTCCAAGGTTGTTCTTATCTATGATGGATATCAGCCCATTCGGAGATGGACCTACGATCTCCCGAAGTGATTTTAAGGTTTTTTGAAATTCGAAAAATGAATGGGATTTATAAATGTATATTGATGCATTTTAAAATCATTTTCTCATATATGCTCGTTTTGTATTTCTAGGTCAATAAATTGATCATGACGTCTTTGAATTTGTGCACTATTTTGGATTCGAACAAACTGACTGGGCCTAACTTCCTGGACTGGCTTAGAAACCTGAGAATTGTTCTCAAGGCGGAAAAGCTTGCATATGTCCTTGAAGAGCCTCTTCCTGACCGTCCTAAGGACGATGCAACTCCAGACCAAATGTTGGTCTATCAGAAACATGTGGCAGATTTTGAGCTGGCGAGTTGCATCATGCTAGCGGCGATGGTACCTGAGCTGCAAAAGCAGCATGAGCATATGGATGCTAATACTATGGTCTTCCATCTTCATGAGCCTTCGATGAGCAAGTGAGATCCAAAGGTTCGAGGTCTCTAGGCTCCTCTTCACTACGAAGATGCAAGAAGGTTCGTCAGAGTGAAGTTTATGCTAAAGATGAGCAGGTACATCGGCGGCTAGCTACCCTCGGTTTTGTGATGGATCATGAGTGAAGTATTGACTTAAGTCTGCATTGTTGGCCCAAGAGTTTCTCGCAATTTGTGATGAACTATCGGATGAACAAATTGGAATCCACCATTCCCGAGCTCCTCAATATGCTGAAGACTGTGGAGCCTTCTGTGAAGCATGAGGAGAAGGCGGTTAAGTTGATTCCTCAAAGAAAGGTTCTAAGAGGAAGGCAAAAGAACGAGAAGAAAGGAAAGAAAAAGGCAAAGAAGGCGGAACCCAGTATGAAAAGGGCACTTTGCCATCATTGTGTCAAGGAAGGCCATTGGCGAAGAAGCGCAAGACTTATCTTGAGTCCATGAAGAAGAAGAAGGCATCCGATGCCCCATCCTCTTCGGTATCTTCGTTATTGATTGTCATTCTATTTCCTTAGACACTTGGGTATTGGATCTTGGGTGTAGCTCACATATATGTAATGACATACTGGGGGCTAAGGAATAAGAAGACTTGTCGAGGAGAGTCAAATTTGCGAGTTGGCAATGGAGCAAAGGTTCTGCTGATCGCCATCGGAACTTATTTCTTTGAAGCTCCTAGTGGACTAGTCTTGGAACCGGACAATTGCTATTATGTTCCTTCTCTAATAAAGAACATTGTTTCTATTTCTGCTTAAATAGAAATGGTTTCCATTTAACGTTTAGTAACAATTGTTGTTATATAACTTTGAATGGTGTACTTTATGGGAACTTTGAGTAATGGCATTTATCGTTGGGCGTATCCAAATGACATTTTCAATATCGGCGAGCAACACGCGTGCTCGAAAGGATAATCACATAGACTCCTATATGTGGCATTGTCGTCTTGGCCATATAAGCAAGAAAAGCGCGAATTACACCGATGTGGAATTCTGGAATCGTTTGAATTGGATTCATACGATACATGTGAATCATGCTTAAAAGGCAAGATGACTAAGTTACCTTTTACTGGAAAAGGTGAACGAGTGGGAGAGTTACTAGGTCTAGTACATGCGATGTATGTGGACCTATGTCAACTCAAGCTTTAGGAGGCTATAGCTACTTCATTACCTTCACCGATGATCACTCACGGTTTGGGTATGTGTTCTTGATGAAACACAAGTCCAAGCCTTTGAAAGGTTCAAAGAATTCAGAAATGAAGTAGAGAAACAACATGACAAAAGTATTAAAATACTTGATCGGATCGAGGTGGTGAATACTTAAGTCAAGAGTTTCTTGATTATCTAAGAGACAATGGCATATTGTCTCAATGGACTCCGCCCTATACACTACTGACATAATGGTGTATCGAGAGGCGTAATCTTGGACCTTGTTGGACATGGTCGGTCAATGATGAATCATGCG
This sequence comes from Wurfbainia villosa, assembly GCA_025175895.1. Classification (NCBI taxonomy): domain Eukaryota; kingdom Viridiplantae; phylum Streptophyta; class Magnoliopsida; order Zingiberales; family Zingiberaceae; genus Wurfbainia; species Wurfbainia villosa. The sequence continues at coordinate 44,967,111 of CM046006.1, forward strand.
ACTCTTCCCAAGTCCTTTTGGGGTTATGCACTTGAGATAGTTGTTTACTTGTTAAAGCGGAATGCCTACAAGGTAGTCTCTACTACTCCATATGAGATATGGGCTAGTAAGAAACCTCATGTATCTTACTTAAAGATATGGGGTTGTCCTCGCTTATGTGAAGTGGGATCAGACAAAGCGGATGTTAAGTCGATAAATGTCTATTTATTGGATACCCTAAGGAAACAAGGGGTTACCAATTCTATCATCCTGTGGAACAAAAGGTGTTTGTTTCAAGGCATGCTGTGTTTCTAGAGAAAGAGTTTCTCTTGCAAGAAAACAGTGGGAGTGTCGTCGAGCTTGAGGCTCGAGAGACTCAAATAGACATTGATGAGATACGGTGAAGCACTGGTAGCAACTCATAGTGATGAGCAATCGGCTGGACCTATTGTAACACCACATCTTCGTAGATCGGTAGAACACGCAATATTCCTGAGAGATATGGATTTCTCGTAAGTGAATCGAACGACGTGTTACTCATTGATGATGAGAGCCTACCAGTTATGAAGAAGTCTTGACAAGTTCGAGAAAGGGATAAGTGGCTTGGTGCCATGAAGTGAAATGGATTCCATGTACGAAAACCAAGTTTGGAACTTGGTTGACCCACTGAAGGCATAAAGCCTATAGGGTGCAAGTGGGTTTTCAAGAAGAAACCGAGCATGGATGGTAATGTGATTACCTATAAGGCTAGATTGGTGGCGAAAGGATATCGTCAAAAATAAGGTGTTGATTATGGCGAAACCTATTACTTTGTAGCTATGCTTAAATCCATTCGGATGCTCTGGCCATAGCGGCTCATTATGATTATGAGATATGGCGGATGGATGTGAAAACGGCTTTCCTTAATGGAAACACGCTCGAGGGCGTGTATATGATACGACTGAGGTTTCACATCGGTTGATAAAACCAAGGTATGCAAATTGCGACGATCCATTTATGGATTGAAGCAAGCATCCGAGGAGTGGAATATCCGTTTGATGAGACAATCAAAGGTTTGATTTCTCACAAAATCGACGAACCTTGTGTGTACAAGAAGGTTAGTGGGAGTGCGATCGTGTTCTAGTATTGTATGTCGATGACATATTACTTATAGGAAGCGATGTGTCAATCTTCTGATCGATTAAGGTTTGGTTATCAAGACATTCTCCATGAAAGACACTGGGAGAAGCAACCTACATCCTTGGGATTAAGATCTATAGAGATAGATCGAAGCGGTTTGTTGGTCTTCGCGTCTACATATATAGACCAGTGCTAAAGAGGTTTAGCATGTCGGAATCCAAGAAAGGTTTCCTACCCATCAGGCATGGGGTACACCTTTCGAAGTCTATGTGTCCGCGCACAGAAGACGAGAGGATTTGCATGAGTAAGATTCCCTATGCATCCATGATAGGATCTATCATGTATGCTATGTTATGTACGAGGCCCGATGTATAAATGCGCTCACGAGTGTCACGAGCAGATACCAGTCCGATTCGGGAATGGATCATTGGGCGGCTGTTAAGATGATCCTTAAGTACTTGAGAAGAACTAAGGATGTGTTCCTAATATATGGAGAAGGGGACATGGTGATACGCGGGTATACGGATGCCAGCTTCCAGACAGACAAGGATGATTCCAAGTCTCATTGGATCGTGTTCACCTTGAATGGAAGCGATGAGTTGGAAAAGTTCCAAACAAGAGATGGCGTAGCGATTCTACCACTGAGGCGGAATATATTGCGGCGGAAGCGCAAGAGCGGTTTGGATCAAGTTCGTTCATGAACTTGGTGTGATTTCGGCCATTGTTGAAGCAATCTGGGTCTCATGCGACAACAATGGAGCAATTGCCTGACAGCGAAAGAGCCAAGGTCTCATCAACGATCCAAACATGTGTCACTATCATCTTATCGGAGAGATCATCGATAGGAGCGAAATACAAATCGAGAAAATTCCCCTTTGAAAGGAACTTAGCGGATCCTTTGACTAAAGCATTACCTCAAAGTAAGTTTGAGGTCATGTTAGAGCTTATGGTATTGGATCTAGTAGCGATTGGCATTAGGCCAAGTGGGAGTCTGTTAGTAATATATGAGAGATGTCCTAAGGCAATGCTTATGTATGAACCATTTATATGATAAATGAAGATTCACTATTTAAGTATACATGTTTTATGTATTTGATTGGATCTTAAACTCATTTACTGAATGTCCACGATACGATTCACAGCATGAGAGAATTTGTGATTGGATCACAACTAGTGAGTATCTCTACATGTGTAATTGTGATGTATCGGAATTATCCCTAGTCGATGAATTGATGGATTTGGACACCATCAATTCTGTCGAGACTAGCACGAGGTATACTCCTTGGTGTATCCAAGTAGCTGATTATCACTGGCGGGAGACATTGTGATGTCCGGAGTTAATCGTGGATGCTAGTTATGGTAACTAGTTCATTGGAGTGACCAGTCGTAAGACTTCATATGGTTCTCTGCATATATAGATATGTCAATGAAGTTCTTACTGTGGCTTAAGTGCGATGTTCCTTTGACTTGCGGTATTCAAGTCATCTTGATCATGGAGACTTATGATTTGACATCTTAAGCAAACATCTCTAAGGAGATGTGGACCCGGGATGATTGGGTATAAGTCGAAGTGATCGAAGGTGGTTGAATAGCCTATAAAGGATTCACCACTCCTTGCGAGGAGATGTATACCCAAGGCCTCTCGTCGGATTGTTACTAAAGTCTTTGGCCAAAGCATTACATGTTTAGAGTAAGGTACTCTTCGATACATGTGGAGTAACTAGAATCCGTAGGACGAGAAATGATACTTGGGCTAGGTGTGGCGTAGTCGACCCTAGTGAGGGGTGACACAATAGACCATGTCACAACCAAGTGGGTATAAGATGAGTGAAGGGAATGGGGCACGATTCATTCGAGCTCTTGAAGGGTTTGAAATAGTTACGGATCTACCGTTGATCTTTTCGGTTAATTGGGGATCATGATGTACTACTAGGTGCCACTCATGATCGTTCTATAATTAATGGTTAATTATAGACGGCCAACATAAACCGAGAACCTATTTGGTCACACGCACAACGAGTATAATCCAAAGGATTTAAAACGAGCTTGAGAATGGGATTCTCAGACCGAGAGAAACTATGTTTGGTTGGACCAAACATAAAGCGAGCATGAAATTGTTTCAGTCGCAATGGAAGCGTGGATGGGCCGTGTCTTATGAAGACATAATGGATGGACCAAAATGGTTTGGTTCTAATCCAATGGATGAGAATAAACCAAAGGGTTTGGTTTATATTAAACGAATGAACCAAAGGTTGGTTCGATTCATTTTAACTTAAAATAAACCATCATGGTTTGGTTTATTTTAACTTATCTTAATGGAGCGGGTTAACGGGCTTTATGGATATGATCCATTAACCATTAAGAGAATTAGTTCTCTATAAAAGAGGGCTTAATGGATAATTAAGCCCTAATCAAAACCCCTAAGCCCTTGGTGTTGCCGCCCACCCTTGTTGGAGTATTGGCGCCCAAACCCTATTTGCCGCCCAGCTTTTGTGCAGCCTTCCAACTTATTGCCGGCGACCAAGCTTCAGCCGGTGAACCTCCGGCGACCCTCCGGTGATCTCCTCTAGGTTCGGTGATAAGGTGAGCTTCCATCTCTCCTTGGCCGGCCTCTATTCCTCCACCAAAAGCTGTCCAGTTTTTCTGGACAGTTTGTTTCTTTGTTGTCGGAGCGTCGTTTGGACGACAGTTAGTGCTCCGACAGCAGCTAACTTACCGGGGATTTGATCTCCAGTAATCCTCTGAGGTGGAGGACGAAGGATTCGTCAATTGGTTGACGAATACCTCTCCGGAGAAGCGAGTTTTGAGAACTCATTTTAGGATCCGAATTTGGATTCGGATCGTGATCATCTCTCGATCACGTCGTCTTCAACACGAGGCTAGTAACTCATACGAAGACGAAGCTCGTGACTTAGCGAAGTCATCCCGAGGAGCTCGGCGTGGATACGGATAGAGACGATTCTTACGAGGATCGTTCCGGTTGATGCCGTTCCCGCTACACGTCATACGAAAGGTATAACGTAGATAATTTCTTTTATTGCAAATTTTAATTTACGGTTATGTCTACACTTGTTGTAATAGCATGCGTGTGTTGTGTGTGTTGTAATAAATATAGATTTATTATTTTTAATTGCTTCCGCTGTGCTCATGTTTACGAAACATGATCGAACACACACACGCCGCGGTGCCGGAAGCCCAACAGTGGTATCAGAGCCCAGGTTGTGTTTCGACATAATCGTAAAAATGGTTTTGCGATAGTCATAATGTATTTTTGGAAATTTCTAAATTTTAGAAATTTAGAAGTATTTATGGAAATTTTTCAATTTTGGAAAGTCTAGAAGTATTTATGGAAATCCTCCACTTTTGGAAAGTTGGAAGTATTTATGGAAATTGATATTTTCCATAAATAAAATATTTGATTAGATTCTGGAAATTTGTTTCCTAATTTAATCATGATTTGATTTGGGAAATCAAATCTTAAAATATTTTATTTCCATAAGTAGTTTTAATGATTTAGGAAATTGGTTTCCTAAATAGATTTTCTTTAATCAAATAATTCCATGAATAAAATATATGATTAGATTTGGAAATTTGTTTCCTAATTTAATTATGATTTGATTTGGAGAATCAAATCTTAAACATATTTTATTTCCATAAATAGTTATGACATATAAGGAAATTATATACATGACATAATTGTATGCCATGTAATTGCATTAGATGCATAACATTATGCCATGCGTGTCGTGACATGTAGATGTATGTCATGTATGCCATGCCATGTAGATAATAGTTATTTGCATGCAAAGAGGATGAGACATAAAAACTCTAACTCAATATTAAAGCCTACACCTTCCATTAATATGGTTAGAACCAGAGTTCTGTTTCTTGTTTGGGTTGTTGGACTCACTCCAAGCCCGGCTGGAACCTGAACATGTTCAAATCATTGGAATAGTTTAACTCTAATATGGTAAGAGTCAGAGGTCAATCGTTAGTTTGGGTTGTTGGACTCACTCCAAGCCTGGCTAATTGGTTGAATGCGCTCTAACCATATTAAAACTATTTCGCGATTAATGGGTCGGCTTTAACTTGGAGCATCGATTTGTTGGACTCACTCCAAGGTCGATGTGAAGAGAGGTGAAGTTGGGTGCTATGCATATGATGCATACTTGTTAATGTGTTAACAACCCAATGTATGTGTAAACATTCAATTAGTTGATAGCACATTGTGATAGTTACATATACATGATATGTAATCGGTATACTTGATACCCACCATCATAGCTAAGAATGGCTTGTTGGACTCACTCGAGGTTGTTCTTATCTATGATGGATATCACCCATTCGGAGATGGACCTACGATCTCGAAGTGATTTTAAGGATTTTGAAATTGAAAAATGAATGGGATTTATAAATGTATATTGATGCATTTTAAAATCATTTTCTCATATATGCTCGTTTTGTATTTCTAGGTCAATAAATTGATCATGACGTCTTTGAATTTGCACTATTTTGGATTCGAACAAGTAGAGGGCCTAACTTCTGGGATGGCTTAGAAACACGAGAATTGTTCTCAAGCGGAAAAGCTTGCATATGTACTTGAAGAGCCTCTTCTGACCGTCTAAGGGCGATGCAACTCAGGACCAAATGTTGGTCTATCGAAACATGTGGCGGTCGTGGCGAGTTGCATCATGCTAGCGGCGATGGTACAGTGCCAGCGGCATGAGCATATGGATGCTAATACTATGGTCTTCCATCTTCATGAGTTGTTCGATGAGCAAGTGAGATCCGAAAGGTTCGAGGTCTCTAGGCTCCTCTTCACCACGAAGATGCAAGAAGGTTAAATGCCTGTGAAGTTTATGCTAAAGATGAGCGGGTACATCGGCGGCTAGCTACCCTCGGTTTTGTGATGGATCATGAGTTAAGTATTGACTTAATTCGCATTGTTTGCCCAAGAGTTTCTCGCAATTTGTGATGAACTATCGGATGAACAAATTGGAATCCACCATTCCCGAGCTCCTCAATATCTTTGAAGGCTGGAGCCTTACGTAAAGCATGAGGAGAAAGCGGTTACTGTTAGTTGATTCCTCAAAGAAAGGTTCTAAGAGGAAGGCAAAAGAAACGAGAAGAAGGAAAGGAAAGAAAAAGGCAAAGAAGGCGGAACCAGCGCAAAGGGCACTTGCAAAGGCCTCTTGAGTCCATGAAGAAGAAGAAGGCATCCGATGCCCCATCCTCTTGAGTATCTTCGTTATTGATTGTCATTCTATTTCCTTAGACACTTGGGTATTGGATCTTGGGTGTAGCTCACATATATGTAATGACATACAGAGGCTAAGGAATAGAAGAAGACTTGTCGAGGGAGTCAAATTTTGCGAGTTGGCAATGGAGCAGGTTCTTTCTTTCGCCATCGGAACTTATTTGTTGAAGCTCCTAGTGGACTAGTCTTAGGCTGGACAATTGCTATTATGTTCCTTCTCTAATTTAGATGATTTTTTATATTTCCTGCTTAAATAGAAATGGTTTCCATTTATCGTTTAGTAACAATTGTTGTTATATAACTTTGAATGGTGTACTTTATGGAACTGGAACTTTGAGTAATGGCATTTATACGTTGGACGTATCCAGTGACATTTTCAATATCGAAGCGAGCAACACGCGTGCTCGAAAGGATAATCACATAGACTCCTATATGTGGCATTGTCGTCTTGGCCATATAAGCAAGAAACGCATGTCCGAATTACACCAATGTGGAATTCTGGAATCGTTTGAATTGGATTCATACGATACATGTGAATCATGCTTAAAAGGCAAGATGACTAAGTTACCTTCTTTGGAAAAGGTGAGCAGTGGGAGAGTTACTAGGTCTAGTACATACTGATGTATGTGGACCTATGTCAACTCAAGCTTTAGGAGGCTATAGCTACTTCATTACCTTCACCGATGATCACTCACGGTTTGGGTATGTGTTCTTGATGAAACACAAGTCTGAAGCCTTTGAAAGGTTCAAAGAATTCAGAAATGAAGTAGAGAAACAACATGACAAAAGTATTAAAATACTTCGATCGGATCGAGGTGGTGAATACTTAAGTCAAGAGTTTCTTGATTATCTAAGAGACAATGGCATATTGTCTCAATGGACTCCGCCCTATACACTCTGACATAATGGTGTATCCGAGGCGTAGCGGACCTTGTTGGACATGGTCAGTCAATGATGAATCATGCGACTCTTCCCAAGTCCTTTTGGGGTTATGCATGATAGCATTTGTTTACTTGTTAAGCAGAATGCCTACCAAGGTAGTCTCTACTACTCCATATGAGATATGGGCTAGTAAGAAACCTCATGTATCTTACTTGAAGATATGGGGTTGTCACCTTATGTGAAGCTGGTATGTCGGACAAATTGGATGCTAAGTCGATAAATGTCTATTTATTGGATACCCTAAGGAAACAAGGGGTTACCAATTCTATCATCTGTGGAACAAAGGTGTTTGTTTGAGGCATCTTTGTGTTTCTAGAAAGAGTTTCTCTTGCAAGAAAAGCGATGGGAGTGTCGTCGAGCTTGAGGAGGCTCGAGAGACTCAAATAGACATTGATGAGATACGGTGAAGCACTGACGGTAGAGCAACTCATAGTGATGAGCAATCATTTGGACCTATTGTAACACCACATCTTCGTAGATCACGGTAGAACACATGATATTCACGAGAGATATGGATTTCGTAAGTGAATCGAGGCGTGTTACTCATTGATGATGAGAGCCTACAGTTATGAAGAAGTCTTGACAAGTTGAGAAAGGGATAAGTGGCTTGGTGCCATGAAGTGGAAATGGATTCCATGTACGAAAACCAAGTTTGGAACTTGGTTGACCCACTGAAGGCATAAAGCCTATAGGGTGCAAGTGGGTTTTCAAGAAGCGACATGGATGTAATGTGATTACCTATAAGGCTAGATTGGTGGCGAAAGGATATCGTCAAAAATAAGGTGTTGATTATGGCGAAACCTATTACTTTGTAGCTATGCTTAAATCCATTCGGATGCTCTGGCCATAGCGGCTCATTATGATTATGAGATATGGCGGATGGATGTGAAAACAGCTTTCCTTAATGGAAACACTTTCGAGGGCGTGTATATGATCTGACTGAGGTTTCACATCGGTTGATAAAACCAAGGTATGCAAGTGCGACGATCCATTTATGGATTGAAGCAAGCATCCAGGAGCTGGAATATCCGTTTTGATGAGACAATTAAAAAGTTTGATTTCTCACAAAATCCAGACGAACCTTGTGTGTACAAGAAGGTTAGTGGGAGTGCAGTCGTGTTCCTAGTATTGTATGTCGATGACATACTACTTATAGGAAAGCGATGTGTCAATCTTCTGATCGATTAAGGTTTGGTTATCCAAGACATTCTCCATGAAAGACACAGGAGAAGCAACCTACATCCTTGGGATTAAGATCTATAGAGATAGATCGAAACGGTTGCTTGGTCTTTCGCAGTCTACATATATAGACCGAGTGCTAAAGAGGTTTAGCATGTCGGAATCCAAGAAAGGTTATCGCCCATCGGGCATAGGGGAACACCTTTGAAGTCTATGTGTCATCGCCGAGAAGGCGAGAGGATTTGCATGAGTAAGATTCCTATGCATCATGATAGGATCTATCATGTATGCTATGTTATGTACGAGGCCCGATGTATCGTAGCTCTCTGAGTGTCACGGCGGATACCAATCCGATCGAGGAATGGATCATTGGGTGTATTAAGGCGATCCTTAAGTACTTGAGAAGAACTAAGGATGTGTTCCTAATATATGGAGAAGGGACATGGTGATCTGCGGGTATCTGGATGCGGCTTCGAGACGGAACAAGGATGATTCAGTCTCGATGCGGATCGTGTTCACCTTGAATGGAAGCGCGATGAGTTGGAAAAGTTCCAAAGCAAGAGGCTATAGCGGATTACCGCCACTAAAGGCGAGAATATATTGCGGCGGCGACAAAGGCGGTTTGGATCAAAGTTCGTTCATGAACTTGGTGTGATTCGGCCATTGTTGAAGCAATACAGGTCTCTGCGACAACAATGGAGCAATTCTATGAAAGAGCCAAGGTCTCATCAACGATCAAACATGTGCTTAGCCGCTATCATCTTATCAGAGAGATCATCAGTAGGAACGAAATACAAATCGAGAAAATTCCCACTGAAAGGAACTTAGCGGATCCTTTGACTAAAGCATTACCTCAAAGTAAGTTTGAGGGTCATGTTAGAGCTTATGGTATTGGATACCGTAGTGATTGGCATTAGGCCAAGTGGGAGTCTGTTAGTAATATATGAGAGATGTCCTAAGGCAATCGCCTTATGTATGAACCATTTATATGATAAATGAAGATTCACTATTTAAGTATACATGTTTAATGTATTTGATTGGATCTTAAACTCATTTACTGAATGTCCACGATACGATTCACAGCATGAGAGAATTTGTGATTTGATCACAACTAGTGAGTATCTCTACATGTGTAATTGTGATGTATCGGAATTATCCCTAGTCGATGAATTGATGGATTTGAACACCATCAATTCTGTCGAGACTAGCACGAGGTATACTCCTTGGTGTATCCAAGCAGCTGATTCTCACTGGCTGGAGACATTGTGATGTCCGGAGTTAATCGTGGATGCTAGTTATGGTAACTAGTTCATTGGAGTGACCAGCCGTAAGACTTCATATGGTTCTCTGCATATATAGATATGTCAATGAAGTTCTTACTGTGGCTTAAGTGCAATGTTCCTTTGACTTGCGGTATTCAAGTCATCTTGATCATGGAGACTTATGATTTGACATCTTAAGCAAACATCTCTAAGGAGATGTGGACCCGGGATGATTGGGTATAAGTCGAAGTGATCGAAGGTGGTTGAATAGCCTATAAAGGATTCACCACTCCTTGCGAGGAGATGTATACCCAAGGCCTCTCGTCGGATTGTTACTAAAGTCTTTGGCCAAAGCATTACATGTTTAGAGTAAGGTACTCTTCGATACATGTGGAGTAACTAGAATCCGTAGGACGAGGAAATGATACTTGGGCTAGGTGTGACGTAGTCAGCCTAGTGGGGACTGACACAATAGACCATGTCCTGAACCAAGTGGGTATAAGATGAGTGAAGGGAATGGGGCACGATTCATTCGAGCTACTGAAGGGTTTCAGAAATAGTTCTGGATCAACCGTTGATCTTTTCGGTTAATTGGGGATCATGATGTACTACTAGGTGCCACTCATGATCGTTCTATAATTAATGGTTAATTATAGACGGCCAACATAAACCGAGAACCTATTTGGTCACACGCACGAGTATAATCCAAAGGATTTAAAAGCGAGCTTGAGAATGGGATTCTCGGGCCGAGAAACTATGTTTGGTTGGACCAAACATAAAGCGAGCATGAAATTGTTTCAGTCGCAATGGAAGCGTGGATGGGCCGTGTCTTATGAAGACATAATGGATGGACCAAATGGTTTGGTTCTAATCCAATGGATGAGAATAAACCAAAGGGTTTGGTTTATATTAAACGAATGAACCAAAGGTTGGTTCGGTTCATTTTAACTTAAAATAAACCATCATGGTTTGGTTTATTTTAACTTATCTTAATGGAGCGGGTTAACGGGCTTTATGGATATGATCCATTAACCATTAAGAGAATTAGTTCTCTATAAAAGAGGGCTTAATGGATAATTAAGCCCTAATCAAAAACCCTAAGCCCTTGGTGTTGCCGCCCACCCCTTGTTGGAGTATTCGGCGCCCAAACCCTAAGCTGCCGCCGCCCAGCTTTTGTGCAGCCTTCCAACTTATTGCCGGCGACCAAGCTTCAGCCGGTGAACCTCCGGTGACCCTCCGGTGATCTCCTCTAGGTTCGGTGATAAGGTGAGCTTCCATCTCTCCTTGGCCGGCCTCTATTCCTCCACCAAAAGCTGTCCAGTTTTTCTGGACAGTTTGTTTCTTTGTTGTCGGAGCATCGTTTGGACGACGGTTAGTGCTCCGACAGCAGCTAACTTACCGGATATTTGATCTCCGGTAATCCTCTGAGGTGGAGGACGAAGGATTCGTCAATTGGTTGACGAATACCTCTCCGGAGAAGCGAGTTTTGAGAACTCGTTTTAGGATCCGAATTTGGATTCGGATCGTGATCATCTCTCGATCACGTCGTCTTCAACACGAGGCTAGTAACCCGTACGAAGATGAAGCTCGTGACTTAGCGAAGTCATCCCGAGGAGCTCGGCGTGGATACGGATAGAGACGATTCTTACGAGGATCGTTCCGGTTGATGCCGTTCCCGCTACACGTCATACGAAAGGTATAACGTAGATAATTTCTTTTATTGCAAATTTTAATTTACGGTTATGTCTACACTTGTTGTAATAGCATGCGTGTGTTGTGTGTGTTGTAATAAATATAGATTTATTATTTTTAATTGCTTCCGCTGTGCTCATGTTTACGAAACATGATCGAACACACACACGCCGCGGTGCCGGAAGCCCAACAATGTGCCTTCCGATGGGGAAGTACACACGCTCCTTGATAATTCCCTATAACCATATTTGGCCTTCTGATTCGCAAACAAACCCATCTGATATGGAGGAAGGCACTCAGAGCCGACGCACAAGTTTGTTTGCATCACTTGTCAAATCGTAATGGAGGCCGTGGGAATTTTAAAAATTCCCTCTCCCACTTAGTAATTTGAAATTGAGGAATTTTCCTAGCCTACGACATGCATATCAAACAAAAAGTAATAAATATGAAAAATAAATTATTTTCCAACTATTATGGCTTTTGTCTTCAATATGACTCTCGTCGCATCGCCATCTCGTCCGCTCCTCCTACGCCATGTACGAGTCATCCGGAGATCTGAGCCAACACTAAAACCTATTTTAATTTACATCCATCGATCCTATACTCCACGAGGGAGTGTACATGAAATCTAGATCGAAAGTAAAATAAAATAAAGAGTGGCTAAACAATGTCGTATTTAATTTACAAAAACTAAATACTAGCCTCGTCAACCCCGAGGATTCAACAAAATAAATATTTACACACATACAATCACATACACACATATGACCATAATAGTCGGATCTTATGCCTGCAACCAAAGAGTTAAACTACGCATATCCTACTATTATTCGACACATATAATACATGAAAAGTGCATAAAAATTAACCGAATCCTAAACACACAAAACCGAAAACCTTGGCTCTGATACCAATTGAAGGGTTTTGTTTATCGAGTCCGTGAGGGGAAACTTCGCTTCCCACTTCACCTCGGTCGTTTGATCATGGCGATCCCTTCAATGTCCCCAGATTAAAAATTTAATCCTAGACAAAAGGGATTGCTCAAACAACCAAGTCATCGTCGTGCTATTCGTTTAGAGAGGTCACTTGAACAAACAAGTTGTTCAAGCGACCAACCTCTATTCTACGAGTAGCCACGGAATAGACGATGTCCGGATCGTTGGTTTTTATATTTATGATCAGAATCCAAGTATTATTTAGCCACAAACAGATTTATATCATGCTCATAATTGAAAAACAAATACAAACATGTAACATATAAAAATTAGAGAATCGATATACCTCTCGATCTTCTAATGTATGACCTTCCTCCTTTCGGACGTCGTGTGGGCGATCATCTACCAAAATTCGAAGCTCCTAGATCGCAAATCTTCCTTCCTTGCTCTTCCAAAGCAAGAGGAAGAATAGAAACAAGGCTCATCTCCTTCCTATAGCCAACCAACAAGCAACAAGGAGAATGCTTGCCGTCGGCCAACAAGGAGAAGGAGATAATGGTGGAAACCGGCCAAGACACCAAGGGAAACCCCTAAGTCTTGTTTCCACCACCCAAGGAGAAGGAGAATAGGGTCTTTGGACACCGGCCAAAGGCTAGAAAGAGGGTTGTGGGCGCCGGCCACCAAGGGAAAGGAAGAAGAAAGTAAACTACTTCCTTATTTGGTACCACCCAAGCCTCCTAAACCCTAAGCTTCCAAACCCTAATCCTAGCTCTCCTAATGGCAGGCCATGGAAGAGCGGAAGAAGATTAGGATGAGCTCCGGCCAAGGTAGAGGGGAGAAGGGAGGAACCGGCCAAACCTTAGGAAGAAGAAGAAAAACTCCTCCACTTGTTGCCGCCCACCCTTAGCTCCCAAAACCCTAGCCACCCAAACCTAATCCTAAACCAACTAGGATTCCTAGCCTCCAAAGGAAGCAAACCCTAATCCCCTAAGCCATCATCCTTCTTGCCGCCCACTTTATGATCTCTATTTATAGAGTTGGGCCCAAGCCATGATTTAATCTCCTCCATCGGTTCTAGGGATTTAATCTCAACCGTCAGATCTGGAGATCTAATCTCTACCTTTGGATCTAGAGTTTTGTTTTCATCCATTGGATCTAAGCTTCATGAGGTGTTAATAGGCTACATTAGGGACCATGAGGAGCAGTTGGATCTTGGCCACCCATGGATCAAGCCCACATAAAGTCCGATCCACTAATGATAATCCAATCCACTAAAGGATTATCATTGATCTACCTCACCAACCCCCATATGATAATATGGGCTCCATATATTATTTGTACATTTTCTCCCTGTGTTTAATATCTCGAATGTCCATCGATTAATTAATTTACTGACCATTAATTAATCAACATCTAACTCCTTGAGTAGTACCACTCAACCTTTTCATCATGTCGGACCAAGTCCACCTGCAGGGTTTACATGATGAACCTTATGAGCTCCTCAAGGGGACATCATCATCCTAATATATAGGACATGGTTTCCTCCTATAATCAACGAACACCATATAAATAATATCATCTTCCAACTTACCGAGCCTATCGATTTAATCTATAAATCTCGCCCATTGGTAAATCAAAGAGATGAATACTATGTATATGTGCCCGTTATTATATCGGGATTAAGAGCATGTACTAAATAATATCTGAGGTCTGATTTGATTATGTAGTCAGCAATAAATCGAATCACCTCTAAGTCGGTCCTGCTCAATACACACAAAGTGCACTAGTGTGATTCTATGGTCAAGACAAACCAATACCAAATCACACTACAACCATTCCGATGGTTTGTCCAAAGTCATCTCGGTTGTGAGCCTTTACTTATACTTTACAAGGAGCCGATAACATGATCTTCCGTGTGACACCACACACCATGTTATCTACAATGTAATGTATTAGACAATATTGCATAACCATAAAAATGCAAACAATGATCATGTGATTCTTATTTCAAAATAAAGATGTTCATACAAAAGATAGACTTTTTAGTATACATCCCTACAGGCTCACATGTAAGGCATTACCCGAACCAAATGATTTGTTTGGTGGAGAAAGAGGGGAGGAACGGTTCGGGCGCAAGCGCCTGAGACAGATGGCACGGGAGAGATAGTGGAGGTAATCGACACGGCAAAGCGGAGGTGGAGGGCGCTTCGCTAGGAAATAAGCAAGAATTGATTCGGCTAGATAGGCCTAGAAGTAGATGGGACGGATAAGAATCGACTCAGCCTAGTCAGTCTGGAGGTAGTTCGGTGTGGAAAGAAGGGGAGTTGGTTCGGGCTGGTGAAGAGCCCAAGGGCTATGCCACACGTGAGTTATAGACCTAAGTTAGTTTCACTAAAAGCAAATGGTTGAGAGGGACAGGCTAACCTAGTTTCCCGAAATGTAGATGAAGAGGTGTTATGTAACAGAAGGGGGGGTCCCCACACAATATTCCGAGGAGCCTTCGCTCCTCGTATCTTTAACAGAATTATTCTCCAGATAAACGTGGTGGTCACGTGTATGATGGGGACAGCTCGTGAGGTAACGCTAGATCAAAGGAGGAGGATAAAAGGGAGGAAGAGAACAGAAGGAGGGGGATCCACATTATTCCAACTAGGAAGAAATGAAGACGCATTAGGAGAAGGAGAGCTACCACTACGCCGGAGAAGGAGGGTAGTGATCTTTGCTTTTCGTGTACTCTTTCTTGTATCGTGATTTGACTGTAAGAGGTTTTCTCCTCCACCTCTGAAAGTTTCCTTTCCGTGAAGGAGGACGTTCATAGTGAAAGTGCTTGGGCACTACATCCGGTGACAGAGCTCACCTCCGTGGAGTAGGAATCCTTATTCCAAATCACGTTATATCCTGTGTCTTGGTTTTGTTGCCTGTGTTGGTTTGCCTTTCTCTGCTTTACTCTTTCATCTTTACTGTTGCGCCCGGAGAGAACCCCCAAAGCTCCCGTCATGCTTCATCGCATAGAAAGGAAGCGAACGAATCTTCCTCGCCGCATCAGTTTGCGCCGTCTGTGGGAAACATTTGAGCTAGATGTAGAGATTCAGCCAGAAGAGATACAACACCCAGTTGCCTCCACAGCAGAGGAAAACCCCATTACCATACTGCCATCACAACTGAGGGCTCTAGTTGATGACACTGTAACTGAGGCCCTCGCTAGAGAAAGAAGAAGGACAGGATACCTTCATCCTCACTCTAGTGAACCTTCTTCTCGAGGCCCACCCCCAGAAGTGTCTCCTCCATCTCGTGCAACCATTAACATTGAAGTAGTGCCTGGAGAGGGGCCTGGAGGGCGAGCACATCAGAATACTATACCATTAACCCAGACTCGACGAGAAGAACAAGGTGAAAGTAGGTCAACCAGGGCTTCGGAGGTTTACGAGCCCAGCCCTTTTACCATGGATATTCTTTCAGAAGTCCCACCTGTTGGGCTTTTCCGAGCCGCAAAACCACTTTTTGCGTTGCGGAAACCTCGGAATCCCCGGCCACGGATCCGTGCGAAGATATATTAAAATAAAACATGTATGTGCTTACTAAAAACCCTAGATTACCTTAGATCTAAGAGGTCAGATCATTACCCTCGTAGCGACGCCCTTCGCTTATCCCACTCATCCAAAAGTTCGCCGAAACTTGAGAGTGTCAAGTGCACACTCCTCTATTGGTATCCACACAAGCAATAGGTGGAGAAAGAGACAAACTTGAGTGTGCTAGCACTCCTAGAAGATCTCGGCAAGATGAGGAAGGAGAGGGAGAGCTTGAGAGGAAGAGCACCAAGGAAGAAGATGATGGAATGAGTAACTCACCAAAAAATGAATTTCCACTTCAATAAACATCAAGTGGTCGGCCACTTTGTTTTAGGGGGGTTACATGCATGCATGTAACTCCCATGACCCTTGGTCTCCTTCATGATGTGGCACCAATTGACAAAGTCAATGATGATGTGGAGCATCATCATTGGTCGGCCATGCCAAGTCATCATCATGACATGACATTTGGTCAAGTCAAACTTGACCTTTCATCTTCCCTCTCAAGTCAAGTCAAACTTGACCTCTTATCTCTCATGGTTGATCAAATCTAACCACTTGACTCAAGTCAATTTAATTTAATGAATCTCTATTCATTAATTTAAATTGATTTGATGAATCAAATATAAATTAGACTCATTCAACACTTGAATCAACTTGAGTCTAACTCAATTAGTCTAATTTGGATTACTCTTAATCCAATTTGGTTCATCCCATGAACCTAATCCTCATGGTTCATCATATGAACCTAATCTCCATCTAATTGCTCTTATATGTGTGACCCTATAGGTTCTTGTAACGTTGGCAATGTCCCTAAACCGATTTAGGAGCATAAGCAATGAGCGGTATCTAGCAACACATCATTGCTACCCAAGTTACAAGAATGTTGAGCTCCAACATCACCTTTGTGACTACTAATTGTGACTCTCACAATATGTGACAATGTCCCTCTATCCTTGACATCTAGATTGACCAATCGAGGCATAGACCGTGTCATCCTCGGTACAATCTAAATCTTGAACTCCAAGTAGACTCACTCTAATCAAATGAGCTCAATATCTCATATTGATTCATTTGGGCATAGCCATGCACTTCGTGGTCTCACTCTATCAAGAATATCGATGTCTCTCCCGTCATATAGGAGGGATAGATCCCATCTACATCACTCACATCCCTCCGCATAATTTGTTACATACCCAGTAATCGCCTTTATAGTCCACCCATTTACGGGTGACGTTTGACAAAGCCAAAGTATGCAACGCCTTATGTAGGGAACCATGGTGACTTCAGGTCTAAGGACTAATAGTCATACTAATAGCCACATGAGAAAGTATATGACACTCATATAACGATCCACGATACTTTCTCATTGCGGGTTATTCAGTATACATTCTCTAATGTATATCCATGTGTCAACTCGATATCTCATATCCATGACTTGTGAGATCAAGTCATCATGTTGACCTACATGTTAGTCTCTACGCATTAACATTGTCCCTGAATGTTAATACTCGACTAGGAATGATTAAGAGTAGTGTTCTCTATATCATCTCATTATCGATTCAACCAATCGATTGATATAGATAAGAACCTACTACTCAAGGACATTATTATATTTAGTTATTTGGCACCAATACAAGTAAATATAATAACCATGCCTTTATAAATAGGAATATGATACAATAAAGTCCATACAACAATCATCACATTATTGGCTCTAGGGCTTTCACTAACAATCTCCCACTAGCACTAGTGTCAATCACCGTAGTATCTAATACCCAATGACCTAGTGTGACCATCATACTTTTTCTGTGCCAAAGCCTTGGTCAAGGGATCTGCGATGTTAGCCTCTGTGGGTACTCTACAAATCTTCACATCTCCTCTATCGACAATCTCTCGAATGAGATGGAAGCACCGATATATTCGGCCTCTGTTGTAGAATCAATAACTGTGTCCTGCTTGGAACTCTTCCAACTCACAGCGTCACTATTCAAGCAAAACACGAACCCTGACTGCGATCTATAATCATCCTGGTCAGTTTGGACGCTGACATCGCTGTAACCCTTTACAGCTAGCTCCACATCGCCTCCAAATATCAAGAAATATTCTTTAGTCCTTCTCAAGTACTTAAGAATATTCTTGACTGCTATCCAGTGACGCTCACCTGGATCTGACTGGTATCTACTCGTCATGCTCAAAGCATACGAGACATCAGGACGAGTACACAGCATGGCGTACATGATAGATCCTATAGCAGATGCGTAAGGGATCTTATCCATGCGGTCTCTCTCCTCTCTAGAAGAGGGACTTTGAGTCTTCGAAAGACTCACACCATGTGACATCGGCAGAAGTCCTTTCTTGGAATTCTGCATGATAAACTGAAGTAATACCGTGTCAATGTATGTACTCTGACTTAGGTCAAGCAATCTCTTAGATATATCTCTATAGATCTTGATGCCTAGAATACAGGCTACTTCACCTAAGTCCTTCATTGAGAAGCACGTCCCGAGCCAAGTCTTCACAGACTGTAGCGAAGGGATGTCATTCTCAATGAGCAGTATGTCATCCACATACAATACAAGGAAGACAACTGTGTTCCCATTAACCCTCTTATAGACACAGGGTTCATCTTTATTCTTGATGAAACCAAACTATTTGATCGCATCATCGAATCGAAGATTCCAGCTCCGAGAAGCTTGCTTTAGCCCATAAATGGACCTTTGCAGCTTGCATACCTTCCCAGTATGCTGTGGATCTTCAAAACCCTCAGGTTGTGTCATGTACACATCCTCGAGTAAGTTTCCATTCAGAAATGCAGTTTTGACATCCATCTGCTAGATCTCATAATCGTGGTATGCTGCAATAGTAAGCAAGATCCGAATGGACTTAAACATCGCCACTGGAGAAAAGGTTTCATCATAGTCAATACCATGGATTTGCTTGAAACCTTTAGCCACCAATCGGCCCTTATAGGTATGCGTAAGTCTATCCATGTCAGTCTTTCTCCTAAAGACCCACTTACACCCAATGGGTTTGACCCCTTCAGGTGGATCAACCAAAGTCCATACTTAGTTGGTGTACATGGATTCCATCTCGGATCTCATGGCCTCTAGCCATTTCTCAGAATCTGGGCTCATCACAGCTTCCTGATAGGAGGTAGGCTCATTCTCAATGAGCATAACGTCATCATGGTCAGACAAGAGAAATGAGTATCTCTCAGGCTGACGACGTACCCTATCAGACCTGCGAAGAGGTAAGTCTACATGAACAGGTGGTTGTTCCACAACTCTTTGTGCAACAACCTCATCACCCACAACACTTTGTGGTTCCTGTTCAACCTCCATCAAGGCCTCAGTGCTATGGTCCTTATCTTGAATTTCTTCAAGATCGAAGGTACTCCCACTAGTTTTTCTATAAATAAAATCCCTTTCTAGAAAAACTTCAGCCTTTGCCACAAACACTTTGTGCTGACTAGGAATGTAGAAGTAATATCCCTTTGTATCCTTGGGATATCCAACAAAATAGCACCTATCGGATTTGGGCCCCAGTTTGTCTGAGACTTGACGTCGAACGTAATCCTCACAACCCTAAATCCTCATAAAAGACATCTTGGGATTTCTCCCTGTCCATATCGTATATGGTATCTTTATGACAGCCTTGGATGGTACGCGGTTAAGGGTAAAGGCTGCTGTGTCTAGAGCATATCCCCAAAAGGATATAGAAAGATCTGTGTGACTCATCATAGATCGTACCATATCTAATAGGGTACGATTCCTCCTTTCGGATACACCATTCCACTGTGGTGTTCCAGGAGGAGTGAGTTGGGATAGAATCCCACATTCTGCTAGATAGTCACGAAACTCATGGCTAAGGTATTCACCACCTCAATCTGATCGAAGTATCTTAATACTCTTGCCAAGCTGGTTTTGTACTTCATTCTTGAATTCTTTGAACTTTTCAAAGGATTCTGATTTATGTGTCATAAGATACACATAACCATATCTACTGAAGTCATCAGTAAATGTAATGAAGTACCTGTAACCACCTCTAGCAGCAACATTGAAAGGACCACATACATCACTATGTATAAGTCCTAACAAATCTGTTGCTCTTTCGCTGTGTCCACTAAAGGGAGTCTTGGTCATCTTGCCTAAAAGGCAAGACTCGCATGTCTCATATGATTCAAAATCAAATGAGTCTAGCAGCCCATCCTTTTGGAGCTGAGATAAGCGACTCTCATTTATGTGACCTAAGCGACAGTGCCAGAGATAGGTTTGGTTCAACTCATTTGTCTTGAACCTCTTGGTACTTATGTTATAGATAGGGCTCTCTAAGTCTAGAAAGTAGAGTCCGTTCATTAGAGGTGCACTACAATAGAACATATCATTTAAATAAACTGAACAATATTTGTTCTTTATTATAAATGAAAATCCTTTCTTGTCCAAACAAGAAACTGAAATGATGTTCTTGGTTAAAGCAGGCACATAACAACATTTATCTAATTCTAGTACAAGCCCAGAGGGCAAAGATAGATCATAAGTTCCTACAGCAACAGCAGCAACCCTTGCTCCATTGCCTACTCGTAGGTCCACCTCACCCTTTGTCAATGTCCTGCTATTTCTCAGCGCCTGCACATTGGTACAAATGTGATATGCACATCCGGTATCTAATACCCATGATGAAGAAATAGATAGATTGACTTCTATAACATTTATACCTGAAGTAGAAGTCTCACTTCTTTTCTTCTCAAGATCTTCCAGGTATGTCTTGCAGTTACGCTTCCAGTGTCCTGCTTCCTTGCAGTAGAAGCAAGCCCCTTCTTTGGCTACCCCTCCTTTGGGTTTAAGTTCTTTTCCTTTGCCCTTGGCTTGGGAATTTCCCTTACCTTTAGGCTTGCCCTTGCCTTTCTTCTTCTGCACCATCAAAATGGTGTCAGATTTTCCCTTCTTAAGGTTAAGCTCAGCAGTTCTCAACATGCTGAGCATTTCAGGCAATGGCTTATCAATTTCATTCATGTTATAATTCATGACAAATTGATTGAAGGCTTGTGGCAAAGATTACAAGATCAGGTCAGTGGCCAGCTCTTGGCCAAGTGGGAATCCCAGCCTTTGTAGGTTCTCTACGTACCCAATCATCTTGAGTACATATGTACCTACGGGAGTCCCTTCTTGCATTTTGGACCCAAATAATGCCTTAGAGACTTCATATCTCTCATGCCTAGCTTGTCCTTGATATAGTTGACGAAGATGTCCAACCATATCATAAGCATTCATGAACTCGTGTTGCTTCTGAAGCTCAGAGTTCATGGTCGCGAGCATAAGACATGACACATCTAATGCATCATCTTGATGCTTCTTGTAAGCATCTTTGTTAGCTCGCGAGGTAGTGGCAGGAGGTGCCTCCGGAATGGGCTGCTCCAGGACGTACAACTTCCTTTCTTGGGTGAGAACAATTCTCAGGTTCCTGTACCAGTCCAGGAAATTTGCTCCATTGAGTTTATCCTTCTCAAGGACAGAACGCAGAGAGAGAGAGAGTGTTCGTGTTTGTCAACATAGTTATCTACAACATACAATACAGAGAATTAATATCATATTCCTTTTATCATTTAATTAGGACTTTAATCAAATGATGCTCTCACTAAATTATAGGAATTTTGTAGAATCGAGTTATTGATGTGGTCAAACCACATTACTAGATTCATACAAACTAGCTATAATTCTTGTGGGACAAGATCCACATCATACTAAGCCTTGAGTTAGCTTTGGCTAAATCGCCCAAGACTTAGTACGATCGGTGGGTAACACATTACCGATTACATCTCTATGCAACTCTTGTTTATAGGATCAAGACACACATTTACAAAAGACCTTGAGTTAGCTTTGACTAAATCGCCCAAGATTTAGTGTAAATGCGATCTTAACCTATCTTTCCAACGATTGGAATATGCCTATAGTTCTACTCGATCCAATTGAGTTTAACTAGTTTTGCTCAATCTAATTGAGCTTACTCTAACCCAAACATGATAGGCGGGACCAAGATTGTCCCTCCGCACCCTACCAAGATAATATGCGTTGCTCTACTTTGGCAGATTCAACAACAACAAATGATCAAGGTAGTGATGGGTATCAAGGCTCGGTAGGCATTTTTGAGTTGATTCGATTATGATATAATCTAATCGTAATGTGTATCTTATACGCATTTAGGCCTTTATTATCCTATATTAGCATGCATCACATACATACATTCATTATTCTAGCATGCATCGTATACATACAAGAAAATTATCCTAGCATGCATCATATACATACAAGCATTATTCTACTAGCATGCATCACATACATACAAGAAAAATCAATTAAATATATATATATATATATATATATATATATATATATATATATATATATATATATATATATATATATATATATATATATATATATATATATATATATATATATATATATATATATATATATAATTAAATGTGATATAGTCATGGCCCTACTACAATCTTCTCAAGCCAATGAGAAGATCGGACGGTCAACCTAAGGCTAGCGGCTTCTCCAAGCGCTTCCTTTGACCGTCATGTGTCGTCGTCACCCTTCTCGTAATCTCGTCTTCGAGTGGACTTTCCACCGCTCCATTTTGTACATTACAAATATGAAACTCGAGTTACATTCGAGTCTAAAACTATTTACAACTAGAATATCAAAAGAAGAGGTACGACGCGCAGGTCGCATACACTATACAACACGCACAACCATAAAATGGCACGCAGGCCGTATTATGAATTACAACACACATAATCCAATCAAATTGGGGTCATTGGGCCATGACAATCACAGAATTATACATAATTCTAAATTATATATTTTTACAGAAATTTCTATAATTTTTTTCAAATTAATGAGTCACCTCTCCGTAACGGTCCCGCTAAGCGGTTTCCGGGCGCGATCACGGGACAAAGCCCCTTTCGGGGATAGGGGCAACGCCCATACTCGCAAAATTAACTTTGCGAGTGTCCCTACTATGATCCTACAGTGACTTAAGTCGCTGTCCCAAAAACCTAAAGCGAGAACTCGTCGTTTTGGAGAGTTTTTCTCGACGGTTGAAGCCTACAAGTGTCCCAACACTCGTTGCTTCGACTCTTTGAGAAAAATACCCAAAAATTCTGTAAAATTAAGAAATTTACAGAAACATATAAATCTATAATTTTTATATCTAATACAAAAATTACAAAAATGAAACACATACATGCTTCGCACGTGGCTCGATACCCTTTGTTGGGCTTTTAAAGCGCAAAACCGCTTTTTGCGTTGCGGAAACCTCGGAATCCCCGGCCACGGATCCGTGCGAAGATATATTAAAATAAAACATGTATGTGCTTACTAAAAACCCTAGATCTACCTTAGATCTAAGAGGTCAGATCATTACCCTCGTAGCGACGCCCTTCGCTTATCCCGCTCGTCCAAAAGTTCGCCGGAACTCGAGAGTGTCAAGTGCACACTCCTCTATTGGTATCCACACAAGCAATAGGTGGAGAAAGAGACAAACTTGAGTGTGCTAGCACTCCTAGAAGATCTCGGCAAGATGAGGAAGGAGAGGGAGAGCTTGAGAGGAAGAGCACCAAGAAGAAGATGATGGAATGAGTAACTCACCAAAAAATGAATTTCCACTTCAATAACCATCAAGTGGCCGGCCACTTTGTTTTAGGGGGGTTACATGCATGCATGTAACTCCCATGACCCTTGGTCTCCTTCATGATGTGGCACCAATTGACAAAGTCAATGATGATGTGGAGCATCATCATTGGCCGGCCATGCCAAGTCATCATCATGACATGACATTTGGTCAAGTCAAACTTGACCTTTCATCTTCCCTCTCAAGTCAAGTCAAACTTGACCTCTTATCTCTCATGGTTGATCAAATCTAACCACTTGACTCAAGTCAATTTAATTTAATGAATCTCTATTCATTAATTTAAATTGATTTGATGAATCAAATATAAATTAGACTCATTCAACACTTGAATCAACTTGAGTCTAACTCAATTAGTCTAATTTGGATTACTCTTAATCCAATTTGGTTCATCCCATGAACCTAATCCTCATGGTTCATCATATGAACCTAATCTCCATCTAATTGCTCTTATGTGTGTGACCCTATAGGTTCTTGTAACGTTGGCAATGTCCCTAAACCGATTTAGGAGCATAAGCAATGAGCGGTATCTAGCAACACATCATTGCTACCCAAGTTACAAGAATGTTGAGCTCCAACATCACCTTTGTGACTACTAATTGTGACTCTCACAATATGTGACAATGTCCCTCTATCCTTAACATCTAGATTGACCAATCGAGGCATAAACCGTGTCATCCTCGGTACAATCTAAATCTTGAACTCCAAGTAGACTCACTCTAATCAAATGAGCTCAATATCTCATATTGATTCATTTGGGCATGGCCATGCACTTCGTGGTCTCACTCTATCAAGAATATCGATGTCTCTCCCGTCATATAGGAGGGATAGATCCCATCTACATCACTCACATCCCTCCGCATAATTTGTTACATACCCAGTAATCGCCTTTATAGTCCACCCATTTACGGGTGACGTTTGACGAAGCCAAAGTATGCAACGCCTTATGTAGGGAACCATGGTGACTTCAGGTCTAAGGACTAATAGTCATACTAATAGCCACATGAGAAAGTATATGACACTCATATAACGATCCACGATACTTTCTCATGGCGGGTCATTCAGTATACATTCTCTAATGTATATCCATGTGTCAACTCGATATCTCATATCCATGACTTGTGAGATCAAGTCATCATGTTGACCTACATGTTAGTCTCTACACATTAACATTGTCCCTGAATGTTAATACTTGACTAGGAATGATTAAGAGTAATGTTCTCTATATCTTCTCATTATCGATTCAACCAATCAATTGATATAGATAAGAACCTACTACTCAAGGACATTATTATATTTTGTTATTTGGCACCAATACAAGTAAATATAATAACCATGCCTTTATAAATAGGAATATGATACAATAAAGTCCATACAACAATCATCACATGATTGACTCTAGGGCTTTCACTAACACCACCATCATACTTCCGGAATCCCCAAGTAGAAAAGTACGATGGCTCAACGGATCTGGAAGAACATCTATTGCAATTTGCTGGATCGGCCTCACTCCACTTCTATATCGATGCCCTCAAGTGCTGAGTCTTCCGGACCACCTTAATCGGTTCGGCACAAAAATGGTTCAACACCCTACCCCCGGGGTCTATCACCTATTTTGCTGATTTTCAGGGGATATTCCTCTAGGAGTTCGCCAGCTGTAAGGCGTATAAGCATGACGCCTCTATCCTGCTGCACATTACGCAGGGGCCCTCAGAATCACTCAGAGGGTATCTTCATCGGTTCACCTCCGCAGCTAGGAGTATCCCTTCCGTAAGGTCGAAAGCTTTCAAAGTCACTATCCCGCATGGGCTGAAGGAGGGCCCCTTCCTCAGTTCTCTTTTGAGGAAGCCTGCTAACAGCTACGAGGAGCTGTTAAGTCGTGCGAAAAAATTCATCAATGAGGAAGAAGGACTGAAAGTGCGGAGAGTCGAACGTGCTGCCACAGCAGTCCTAGTCGAACGAAATCGCCCCGCCGCCCCTCAAGCACCCCCTCGTCGGGGATATGCGTGACCTCTTCTACTGGAGGCTCCCAGGTCTCGGTTATTGCTACAGGGCGCTCGCCCTACGCAGCCATTATAGATTATGGCCGCCGATGCACTTCCTCCCGCGAGGACTTGGAAGGAGAGGGAGATAGAATTCTATGATCAGCAGGGTCTACTACAGCGACCCTTAGGATATCGGGGAGTACCACATACCCCCCCCCCCCCCCCCCCGCCCCATTTTTCTGCCAATACCATATGGAGTATGGCCACTCCAGTGGCCAATGTTTCAAGCTACAGGAGGAGCTGGAGCGCCTCCGAGCCGCCTACCCGCAATTGTGACTTCAGACGGGAGGGCTAGCACGGCGAGGGCAACGACCTAATGTGGCTCACCCAGGACCGTATAACCAACCACCGTAAGTTACTTTGCCTCCTGACCCTCAAATGTTATCCCAAAAGGTTGTTTCTCAAGGAGGCCCATCAGGTGAGGGCCCCTCATCTAATCCAAATAACGCCCCCACACGGGGGGTTATTCATGTCATTGCAGAAGGACCCACTAACGGGGACTCCAATCAGGCGCGGAAGACATACGCCCGCCTCATGGAAAGTCTGGCCATCATCATCGACCAGACTGTCCAAACCGCGCCATCGGTTTCGTTCGGGCCGAAAGATCTCTGAGGCATCCTGCTGCCCCACACGGATGCCTTAGTTATCTTCATATCTCTGGCCAACTACGAAGTGGCCAGGGTACTGGTTGACTTGGGAAGCTCTTTCAACATCCTCTTCCAGGAGGCCTTTGGACAGATGCAGCTGGGAAATGCCCAGCTAGAAGATGTGGTCACACCCCTCTTCGGGTTCGTGGGACATGTGGTCCACCCCATAGGGCAGATTTCATTGCCCCTGACTCTGGGCGCAAAGTCCAGCCAAAAAACCAGTATAGTTCATTTCCTCATCGTGGACGCTCCGTCCACTTATAATGCCATTCTTGGTTGCCCTTTCCTTGCCATTTTTCAGATGGTGGCTTCCCCGTACCACCAGAAGGTGAAATTCCCAGTAGGACAGTTGGTGGAAGAAAGCTGCTAGGAGCTGTTATGTGCAGATGGTTCGAGATGATCAGAAGAAGGCCCGAACCGATGATCTCAAAGGAAAGGCCATCGTCATTTCTGATGTCTGCGTTCTAGAAGAATCTCCCCCCAAAGCAGACAAGATAGAGGAAGGGGAGCTGGTGGAAATAGCTCCGGGAAAAACCACACAGGTGGCGCAGCAGCTGGAGGCCAAGGAGGAGTTGGTGTCCTGCTTGAAGAAGAACGAAGATATCTTCGTAGGAGATGTGCATGACCTCACGGGGATCAACCCTCGTGTTGCTGAACACTGTCTCAACATAACCAGAGGAGTCCGACCCATCCAACAGAAGCGGCGACACTTTGGACCTGAGAAGGACAAGGTCATAGCCGAGGAAATAGATAAATTGTTAAAAGCGGGTCATGTGAAGGAAATCCAATTTCCCGAGTGGGTCTCCAATGTAGTCCTGGTCCCCAAGCCTTCTGGGCAGTGGAGGATGTGTATTGACTTTCGTGATTTGAATAAAGTGTGTCCTAAAGACTGCTACCCCTTGCCTCGTATTGATCAGTTGGTAGATTCTACTGTAGGATATGAAGTGGTGTCCTTAATGGATGCATACCAAGGATACCATCAAATACCCTTCGCTAAGGAAGATCAGATTGTGACGGCAAGAGGGTTGTACACTTATGTGGTAATGCCCTTCGGCCTAAAAAATGCAGGGGCCACCTACCAACGGCTCTTGGATAAGATCTTCACTGAGCAAAAAAAGAAAAATGTGGAAGTTTACGTGGACGATATCCTAGTCAAATTAAAAACCACTCGGAATTTGGTTAAGGATCTAAATGAAACCTTCGCTACACTGAGACGGTATAATATGAAGCTGAACCCTAAAAAATGTCTGTTCGGGGTAAAAAGCGGCAAATTCTTAGGGTATATAGTGACTGAGAAAGGGCTGTAGGCTAACCCCGAGAAGGTGCAAGCACTGTGCAATATGAAGTCACCCACAAATTTGCGAGAGACTCAAAAGCTAGTGGGGAGGATTGTTTCCTTATCCCGATTCATAGCCAGATCGGTGGACAAAGGGTTACTTTTCTTCAAGATCCTACGCAAAGCTACCAAATTTCAATGGAACGATCAATGTGAGCAGGCTTTCCAAGAGTTGAAGAAATATTTAGTCGGACTTTCGCTGTTAGCCAAGCCAGTGGCAGGAGAACCATTGTGGATGTATTTGGTCGTCTCGGAGGGAGCCATCAGTTCAGTTTTGCTGAAACAAGAAGGTTCTCATCAACAACCTATTTATTATACCAGCCATATTCTGAAGGGGGTTGAATCCCGTTATACCGAGCTAGAGAAGCTGGCATATATTCTAGTCTTGACCACCCACAAATTGAGACCATACTTTCTGGTTCATCCTATCACTGTTTTGACTCATAGTGAATTGGGTAAGGTTGTCACTAAGCCCAATTTTTCCGGGAGATTGGCTAAATGGGTGGTAGAACTAAGTGAATATGACATTCATTACCAATCCCGAACCATTATCAAGGCCCAGGCGCTTGCTGAATTTTTGGTGGAAGTACCTTTTGGTTCGGAAGATGGCTCGTCAACAAAAGAGGAAGGGTCAGATGCATGGAACATATTTGTGGACGGTTCTTCAGGATCTACGGGTAGCGGCGTTGGTGTTTTGTTAATTTCCCCTGATAAAGAGGAGACTCGCATAGCCTTACGCCTGGGGTATCGGGCATTTAATAATGAAACGGAGTATGAAGCCATTCTAGCGGGATTACAGGTTGTCAAAGCTGTAGGGGTTCCTTCGATTATAATCCACTCGGATTCCCAGCTGGCGATATCACAACTTCAAGGTTCTTTCGCGGTTTGGGAAGAAAGATTGCAAAAGTATTTGAAAGATTTCGAGAAAGTAAAAGCTCATTTTCAGCAAGTCCTCTTGAAGCAAATTCCAAGGGAGAACAACGAGAAGGCAGATGAATTATCTTGGGTGGCTAGCGCTATGGAAGGAGTGAAGTCATTGAAAACGGTCTGCATGGAAATCCCTACTTCCCTAACGATATGCAATGTGGAGGAGGCTACGCCTGAACTGGATCTGATCCTTGATTGGAGGACCGACATCATAACTTATCTACAGCATGGAAAGGTTCCCGAAGAAAAAGGGGTGGCATCTGCTTTAATGTGCAGAGCCAGACGATTCACCCTCTTAAACAGAGACTTATACAAGACATCTTTTGGATGACCCTTGCTGAAGTGTTTGGGAAGTGAAGATGTTGAATGGGTACTCCGGGAGATTCACGAAGGTTGCTGCAGTAATCATCTGGGGGGAGAGCTTTAGCAAGGAAGGCCTTGTTAGCAGGATATTTTTGGCTTACCCTCCAACAAGATGTCGCTCGTATAGTGCAAACTTGCCTAGCCTATCAAAAGCATAGCAACCAGTTCGAACGACCGACTGAATTAATGAAAGTTGTGGTTGCTTCGTGCCCTTTTGATCAGTGGGGAATGGATATAGTGGGTCCGATGCCTGTGGCACCTTTGCAGAAAAAATTTTTATTGGTAGTCGTGGATTACTTCTCTAAGTGGGTGGAAGCAGAGCCTCTTGCCAAAATTACTGAGAATGTTGTAATACAATTCCTATGGCAAAATATTGTTTGTCGATATGGTATTCCTCGGAGGATAGTTAGTGATAATGGACGACAATTCCAGGGCAAGAAAATTAAAGAATGGTGCCAAAGTCTCAATATCCAGCAAGCTTTTACTTCAGTAGCCCACCCTCAAGCTAATGGGCAAGTTGAAGTCACTAATAGAATTCTCATTCAAGAGTTGAAGACTAAATTGGGGGCTCAGAGGGGGAACTGGGTGGAAGAACTGCCTGGAATCCTATGGGCCTACCGAACCACACCAAAAACTGCAACAGGAGAAACTCCTTTCAGCCTGGTGTATGGGATGGAAGTCATTATTCCGGTCGAAGCTCTCCTAAATAGCACCCGAGTAGAGATGTATGAGCCGGAGCAGAACCAAATTATTCGAAGCACTGAGTTGGACTTGGTGGAAGAAAGGAGGGAGACGGCAAGGAGGCGAGCAGAGTTTTACAAACGGAGAGTGCAGCAAGCCTTTAATAAAAAGGTGATGCCCCAGAGATTCCAAGAGGGGGATTTGGTTCTGCGTAAAGTTAATCCTGCTGGAGATCCTGGAAAGTTAGTTCCAAACTGGGAGGGGTCCTATGAAGTGACACATCGCGTAGTAGGGTCCGCGTATTATCTAAAGGATGAACAGGGCAAGGAATTTCCTCGACCCTGGAACGCTATCCACTTGAAGCCTTTTCACACTGTATAAGGATTGATCGATAAAAGAAAAGGAGTTGAGGGGCTCTCGAAGAGATGTACTTGACAATGTGTTGTATTGATTAGATGTATAGCGAATCCGAGCTTGATTGATGAGTTATTTACAATAGTATTATAGTCCTCGTAGTGAACTATGAAAAGGAAAAGAAGATAAAAAGGGAGCAATGTTCCGAAGCAGTACATCACGTTATAACTTAAATCGGTCGGAAGGATAACGTCGAAAGTTGGCCTCCCAATTTAAGGAAAGAGTGGGGTGGTTCGCAGGGGGAAGTCCTTGATCAGCATACTGCCGCACCGCCTCATTAAACCTGTCTTGATAGGTGGCGCGCAGCAGGATGACTAACCGCTCTTGACGGTTTGGGCGATCAGGACTCTAATTCCAATGGAGCCTATGACACTTCTCTTGTTGCTCCCGGAGGGCTCGACGCATATCACTATAGCGCCGGAATATTTCCATAATGGCATCCGCCAAAACAGAGATATCATCGGCTCGGGAAGTTTGGTCCTGCTGGAAGAGATTCGTCATATCCACCATATTCTGGCGCATTGAAGCTGAAATTCCCTCTACCGCTTCGGTGTAGGATCTGGTGCAGATGAGCTCATTGCCCAGACTCTGGAGGGAAGTTTCTTGCCTGCATATACGAGCATGAGCATGCGCCCTAGAAGTTATGAGGGAGGAGTTTTCTTGTACCTCCTTGCACAAGCGAGTGCGGAGGTCCCCTATTTTGTCCTCTGCTTTCTGATGTTGAACCTGCAGATGGGCGATGAGGTCGGAGTTTTGTTGCTTCTCGTGAAGGAGCTCTGTTACCTGCTCCCGAAGACTTATCAATTCTTGAGAGGAGGAGGCCTCCTTGTCAAGCTGTGCCTGCTGAACATCCCGTCGAATTGAGAGTGATTCTGTGTAAGCCCGTTGTTGTTCTTGCAATGCCGCTATAGTCTCAACATCTTTTTGGTGTCGACAGCGAGCTTCTGTCAGTTGCTCCTGACATTGCTACAGTTGTTGCGATAAGAGGTGCTCTCGATTTTGAGCAGCCGTCAGATCCTCCCATTGTTGTTGTTCCAACTTCAGAGATTGAGCTCGATATTGTTGGAGGGAGCGATCCAATTCTTTGTAGTTGGTAAGGGCCTATAAGCCATTTGTCGAAAAGAAGTCATTCAGTCAGAAAAGTTAAAGAAGTTGATTGGAGAAACATACTAATTCTAAAGCATGGTGCAGGCCTTCGATTCGGGGAACTAGTTCTTCTAAATTCAAGATTCGAAGACCCCGGGGAGAAAGGGAAGAAGATGGGATGGACGATATCGAAGGTAGAGGTTCACTTATAAGAGGAAGAATAGGGGTAGTAGTCATAGGTTGTGACAGAGGTTCGAAGGGAAAAGAAGAAGGAGCACTGGTCAAGAGGCTCAAAGGGGTAGAAGTCAGGGTCAAAGAATCAAGAGCCTGAGGGAGAAAGTGTACTATGGCTGGCTGCGAGGTGGACACACCAGAAGTTGCGGAAGGGGATTGGTTTGGCAAGGAATCTGGAGAGGATGATATAGTGAGCATAGGACTAGAGAAACCTTCGCTGGGAAGGCGAGAAGTAGAAGGACCTGGGCTAGTGCCCATAGGAGGTGAGGGGCTCTCCAAGCGATGAGCAGAAGGGGAGATAGGCAGTGGAGGAATATCAACTACCATGGGTTCAGAGGTGGTGTCATGTTTCGGAGAAAGATAAGGCGAGAATGTAGAAGCATCTGTAGTCGATTGGCGTGAACACACTATCTCCCTGAATTCCTCTTCGGGTTGTGATGAAAGAGGGGGCAACTTCCGAATACCCAAGGCGGAGGGGGAGAAAATGGGAGAGTTAGGGTTTGTAAGTAACAGGGGAAATGAGGATGGGCTGGTTACTTCAGTTTCATCTGGGGTGGGTGTAATAAGGGTTTCAGGCGGAGGCGAAGAAGAAGGGAGAGATGGGGCAGATGGGATGGTAATAGACGAGGGTGAGGGAGAAGATAAAGATGGTGGCTGGCTCTCACCCCGTTTGATGTGTGAATAATGACTCGTTATTTCTTGGAAGAAAGAGGAATGCATCCTGCCCGTTCAAGAAAGAAGAAAAGCGCTGAGGTAGGTGACTGGGGCACCGGAGGATGGCGGCGGAAAGAAGAACAGACGAAGAAAAAGGAGACGAAAAGGCGGAAGGGAGGAAGGTAACAGAAGAAAGGAAGACGAATCATCCCCTATAAAAAGAGGGGGGAATGGGCTTGTAACGGCTATTGGGCTCCTAGTTTATAGAAAAGGAGGCCCTAAGCAGAAGGGAAACGATGATTTATTTCTCTGATGGCCCGTTATGTACTAAAACCCTTGCTTGCATAAGAGGGGATGGATGAAAGTGTTCACCTTCGAGATGAAGGAAGGAAGAATAGCAGCATGAAAGCAGCGCACTCTTTATACAGAAGGCCTTTGGTCACTATATATTATTTTATCCCCGTGTGGTGGTGGAACGGAAGAACTGAGGTCTCCTCAGTTATCTATCATTTTTATCCTCGTGAAATGGAAGAGTTGAGCTTACTCCTCAACTATATATTATTTTATCCCCGTGTGATGGTGGAATGGAAGAACTGAGGTCTCCTCGGTTATCTATCATTTTTATCCCCGTGAAACAGAAGAGTTGAGCTTATTTCTCAACTATATATTATTTTTATCCCCGTGCGGTGGTGGAACGGAAGAGTTGAGTTCATTTCTCAATTATATATTATTTTATTCCCGTGTGGTGGTGGAACAGAAGAACTGAGGTCTCCTCAGTTATCTATCATTTTTATCCCCGTGGAACGGAAGAGTTGAATTCATTTCTCAATTATATATTATTTTATCCCCGTGTGATGGTGGAACGGAAGAACTGAGGTCTCCTCAGTTATCTATCATTTTTATCCCCGTGAAACGGAAGAGTTGAGCTTACTCCTCAACTATATATTATTTTTATCCCCGTGTGGTGGTGGAACAGAAGAACTGAGGTCTCCTCAGTTATCTATCATTTTTATTCCCGTGGAACGGAAGAGTTGAGTTCATTTCTCAACTATATATTATTTTATCTCCGTGTGATGGTGGAACGGAAAAACTGAGGTCTTCTCAGTTATCTATCATTTTTATCCCCGTGAAATGGAAGAGTTGAGCTTACTTCTCAACTATATATTATTTTTATCCCCGTGCGATGGTGGAACGAAAGAGTTGAGTTCATTTCTCAACTATACATTATTTTATTCCCGTATGGTGGTGGAACGGAAGAACGGAGGTCTCCTTAGTTATTTATCATCTTTATCCTCATGAAATGGAAGAGTTGAGTCATTCCTCGACTATATATTATTATATTCCCCGTATGGTAAAGAGGCAGAGGAGCTGAAGTATGCCCTCAGCTATATGTCATTTTATCTTGGTATGGGGAAGGTATATGCGTGATCCCTGCGCAATGAAAGGGTGAAGGAACGGTGTATCCATTGTATTTTCATACGAGGAAGGTAAAATGTGGCACAACTTAAGAAATGTTGGAAGAAGAAGACAAGCGGGAAAAGTAGGGGTGAAGGCTTACATTACAGATAGTTCATTGTTTCAGAAAGATTACATATTCCAATTCCCTCACAAGGAGAAAATAGCAAAAGAAACCCTTATATATAGGGTATTACAGTTCTTTGTTGGGAGGAACTGACGGAGTTCCTTTGCGCGGCTGGGGTTGGCACAATAGTTGTCGAAGGTAAGATTGTTGCAGGAAGATTTGCTTAGATAGTTCCTTCTGGGACCCGGCTAGTTGCTGGCACAAAGAGTAGTTCTTGGCAGAAGCTTCCCTCAATCGCCGCTGCAGGTATCTCACCTGTTCCTCCAAATTAGCGATATAACACTGCTCGTCGGCCTTTTCTTCAGAAAGAGGAGAACTGCTGTCCTGGTCAGACGTTTTGTCCATGGCGAAGAGAAGAGAAAAAAGAAGATGGATGTCGTGCAACAATGGTTAGAGGTCCTTATAACGATAAAGGAGGAGGGTGCATTTATTCGCAGAGGAAATAAGGATAATGAATGCTAGTAAAGAAGGGGAAGCGTAAAGACAGTAGGTGAAAAGTCGCTGGTACAGTAATTATGAGAGAAAGGGTCCGAATCCCATGGAAATGGTAAGAAAAAATATGTTCAGACGAGATTACAGTTTTTCTAATGGCAAAAACTTTACCTCCACAGGAAAACGACAAGAATGGATACAAATTCCTTTCTTCATTTTTATTAACATACTTGAGAATGATTACATCATTTAATCTATGTAGGCTTTTTATGATTACTCTTAATAGGAGAATTGTTGGGAGGCTCCTCGGAGGGGGAAGGCGCTAAGATGACTCTGTAGAGATCACCTTGGGCAGGAGGTATCGCTGGTGGAGCTTCATCAACAGAGGGCGGATGAATCCTCGCCGGAGAGACTGGAATGAATGTCAGTGCTGACGGGAGTGGAGGAAGTTCAGCAGAGGCCCATGGGTCTCCTATTGTGCACTCCCATGTCAAAGGAGGGTTCCATACCCGATTGTGGAAGGAGGGGAAGGGCGCTCGGAAAGACCTCCCTGCCGAAGGGGATGAAGCTGTGGTTAGAGACGAAAAGGAGAGGGGGCGAAAGGCCGAGGTAGCTGTCGAACGAGTCTCAGACTCTTCAGTGTCTTCAGTAGGCCAGTCCTGTAGCTCGAAAGATTCAGAATCTAAGGAAATCTTAATAGGGTGTTCCGCCGAAGCCATGAGAATGAGATGGAAGGATGAAGACATGGAGGGTGATAATTTATAGTTGAAAGAAAAGGAACTGCAATAGTTCATGGGAAGGAGAAGAAGATGAAGAGATTAATATCATAATGGTAGCAGCATAGGTGCTTATCCAGATATTATTTCCGAAGCGGTAAGGTAGACGAAGAAGATCAAAAGACTGAAGTAATTTAATCTTTAGCCGAGCCAAAATTGGGTCGGACATGAATAAGATCATCCGGGACCTTCTGAGTGAGTTCCCGAACAAAGGAGGTGATTGCGCCAGGCGACACGGGAAAAGGAACGTAATTGTAAAGAACAATAAAAAGTTAATTCAGAATTCCCGACCCGCAATGGGGCGTATAAAAAGAACAATAAAAAGTTGTGCCAATATAAGCATTCTTCAACATCAAGAAAAGAGTCATTACAGGGAGTAAGATATTATGGGTTACAGTTCAAAGAGCTATGGGGGACACTTAGACAATGCATCTACAGGGTTTAGATAACTAGTGTCCGTGCCGGGAGGTGGATATCCTCGTTTGGCATTTAAAGTTGAAGACCCGTCAAAGCCAATTATGAATAGATTCACTCCCTTCTTGACGTACCGCCCCTTTAGGTCAGCCTCCTGCTCCTTCAGCTGAGACTGGCAACTGGTTAGTTGAGCCTGAATATCGACTAGTTGGGCTTGACTTTCGGTTAGCTGGGCTGTCAGGGCATCTTTCTCGGTTGATGCTTTTATGGCTTGCTGACCCAGAGCCGAAAGAGCCTTGGAGTATTCTCGATGAAGGTCTGATTATTGCCGAGGCGCTGTTGATAGGGCTTGAGGAAGGGCAACCACCATAAAAGAGAGCTCTTGGCACTTCTCTATACAAGATTTTTTTTAGTGGCTTCCCACGCTTGGCGTTCTAGTCGAAGCTGTTGACGTTCTTACTGAAGCTGCTGAATGGTAGTAGAAGAATCAGCAGCTTAAATAATGGCGTCTCCAAGCTGTCTTTTGTACCCTGTTAATTCATGGGTGAGAAGATCCACCTGCTGAAGCTCGCCGGACTGCAGGAAGAGTTGTTGCTCAAGGTCTTCATTTTTTCGTTGAAGTTCTTCCTTCTCACTCTGAACCAGGTCCAATTGTGTCATAGAGTCTTCACATTGGCCCCTCAAATCTGATTCCTTTTGCTCCTTCTCACTTAATTGTTGAGCGAGTTGTTTTTGATACGCCAAGGAGGCAAAGTGGCGCGCCTCCACACTGGATTGGAATTGGGCTATGTGAGATACCATTTTGCTATGCTTGGTCGAGGCCTGAAGGAAGGAAAATGTCATCATCAGGCGTTGACATATTGTAAAATACCAAAAAAAAAATAATAATAAATAAATAAATAAAGCATGGTTAGGGATTTTAATTAAATCTAACCTAGCTCTAAGGTTATGGGTTTAATTTAAATGGATCTAGGTTTTTGACCTATAGGGTTTTAAACCCAAACCTATGATGATCCGTTTACTCCTCTTAAAAACCCAACCCGTTCCAAAATCGCAACGCCAAGCCACTTCATCCCTTCTGTTTCTCGCCGATGCAGTCTTCTCGTGTGGGCGTTTCGCGCAGTAATTCGTCGCCGACTCCACCGCCGGCGCTACCCTTTCCAAGCCTCGTCTCCTCTTCTTCCTCATGCGCGGCGGCACTCTCACCTTCTCACCACACGCACGCGAGCGACCCCGCTCCCTCCCAGCGTCTCTGTCTCTCGCGATCTCGCCTCCACGGAACGCCGACTGTCGGACGCCCTCTCCTCACTGGTCTTCTCGCCTCACGACTCTTCCTTCCGCAAGTAGCAGCCCTTCCCGGGACGGCTGGAAGCGCTGATTTGGGCAGTGGAAGCGAACAGAATCGCCGGTCGGGAGAGAGAAGTCGCGGCCACTGACAGTCGGTAATAGGTAAGGATTTTCCTCCCTACCTTGGCTGAATTCTGCAATTTTGGTGCTCTCTTGTTGATTGAGCATGGGTCTGTGAAATAGGGCAACGACGGGTGTTCTTGAAGTCTCCGGCGAACCGAGCGGTCCACTGCCGTGTGGAGTCGGGGAAAGGTGAGCACCGGTTGTACTGCTCCCTATCTTTGATGTCAATTAGTTGTTGCCATAGATCCCTCTGCTAAGGTCAAGTTCCATGTAGGGCAGTG
Organism: Wurfbainia villosa; assembly: GCA_025175895.1. Classification (NCBI taxonomy): domain Eukaryota; kingdom Viridiplantae; phylum Streptophyta; class Magnoliopsida; order Zingiberales; family Zingiberaceae; genus Wurfbainia; species Wurfbainia villosa. The sequence goes on from CM046006.1 coordinate 45,004,028, forward strand.
GTTTCGGTTGGTGAACATGGCTGCCGGTTGTTGTGGATTTTGCTGCCGACGAGGATCAACTTCGGGTAAGCACGATTGATTCTCTATTTGTGCTACGAATTCCATTCGTTTATAAAAGGACTGTGATGTTCTGTTCATGTTGTGTGGCTGTGAGCAGGGGGTTGAGCGTGTGTTAGGAGTGGGCTGGCGTCGAAGATGTGGTCGTGTGAGCTGGGAAGGAGTTGTGTGTCTATGAGCAGGGAATGGCCAACTGTGATGATGAATTGGTATATGGGGTTTTGTGGAGAGGAATCGATGAGGGTTGTTTCGGTGAATAGAACAGGCTAGGATGGTTGTGCATGAGCTGTGATGTTCTGGGTGTGATCTGTAAAATGGTTGTGATAGAGCTGTGGACGACGGATCAAGGGGTTAAGTTGTCTATTTGGGTTTTCTTATATTGTAGGTTGTAAAATTGGGTGTTGCGAAGAGCGGGATGTTCACGTTCGTGTGAATAAGTTGGGAGTCCAAGAGAAGGAACTAAGTTGGTGTGAATTGACCATGAGTGATTTGGGGGTTTTTCCTAATTCGATAAGGGATACAAATATGTGGATAACATAGTAGCTAATTCGTATTGTTGTTATATGCTTTCACTGAATGATAATTGATGTTATTTGCAGGACGTGGATACGAGGCTGGTCCGCGGACGTGAGGACTCTATTACCACGCGCATTGACAGCAGGTAGGTAATTTCCTACTGGTCGGGTAGATGTAATGATTTCCAGATTTAGACATAGATATGAACGTGTTAGGTGTTCATATTACCTTGACCATGCTCTGTTTATCGTATGCTTGAACTTATCGTTGATATATATGTGTGCTCGATTATTGATAACACATATTCCCTAGCATGATCTAGAAGTTACAGATGTGATGTAAGTAGATCTAACTGTTTAGTAGGGTATAGATGTTAGAGTACGGAGGATGACCCAAATTGTAAATTTGGCCAAAAGGCCCTTCGTGGATAAGTAAGGCCCTAGATGTAGGACTTATTCCATACATGTATGTTTCACATTTATTCACCAACCACGGGTTGTGTGAATAGTCATGTGAGTCGTGGACAGTGTGTCGTTACGGACCGATGGTCCTAGCTTGTCATGATCAGATGAGTGATTCTCTACAAGGTAGAGAGTGTACTGGTCAATTGGGTGTGACTCTTTGTTGAACAGAGAGTCTAGGGTAGGTGTTCTGTATGTGAGACCGTACCCTCATGTCATTGCATGCATACTGACGACATCGTCTCCTCTTGGGGTTGAGAGAGAGTCGTCAGTCATCCTGCCTCCCAGGTTACTTCCAGAGGAGTAACTGGTGTGAGAGCATAGCATTTGTTGTGCCGCACTCTACCATTATTGACGATGGTTGTTGGAGTTGCGTGCAGTTGTCCTGGGTGCGTGGCACTCGATCGCTCATTGATAGTGTCAGTCGGAGTAGCCAGCAGCAGGGACCCCCGTTGGGTAGCGAGCTCTTTACGCCACATGATCATCATCGCCCACTCGGCCACTCTATAGCAGATGGTTGGTGTGAGTTGGGCGATTGTCATGTCGTACCACCTAGGCCACACCGGGTCGTGGTAGCGAGTAGGGGTGAGCATGACCATGCATGTCATTGTATCATACTGTGTTTGCATATGGTTATATATATATACATACCTACTTGTATATATATATATACATGGATGATGGTGATTAGTATACATACAGATACAGTCTATATGTATACTCACTTTGATGATGCATTTGTATGTACTTTGCATTTGTTTGTACATATTCATACATGCTATTGCATATTCTTTGTATGGTAGTAGGTTGATACTTGTATACCCATCGGATATTCACAGTGAAACCCTTGACTCAAAGTTAAGATATTGTGTTAGTAATATACTTTTATACCCTATGATGTGATTATATGCCCAAAGTTGGATCAGATAGAATAGTTGACTGTCAGTATGTCAAAGATCGCTGATGTTCGGGCTTATTTAGTATATGCATGCATATCTATTGTTATGCTGATGTATACTTGTTGTACGAGTAGATTATACTGTTGAATGACATGTAATATTGATACATATATTTACATGTTTTCTCTGATTACTCGCTGAGTTTTACTCACGACTCGGTTTTTCGCCTGTAATGTAGACGCCAGGATTTACTTGAGTCGCAATGACCGATCCATCCCATCTCCATTTTCCGATGTCTCCCGAGGAGTTTATTTTGTTTTTCTCTCTTATGGTTTGGACTGGTTTATGTGTTATGGATTTTGGTCCTATGTCATGGACCCTTGTTTTGTTATGGACTTTACTTTGTGTCGATGTTTTATGTCCGATTTTAGTACTGTGGTCTCGTCAGGTGGTGTACACCTGTATGTTTTGGTATATTTTGTTGTGGGTATGTGTTTTCCTATTTCCGCTGCGTGTTGATATATATATTTATCTGTTATTTATATTATGTTGTTGTTGTGGGCCTACGGGCCTTGTATTAACCCGAAATGTTGCCACGCATGGAGATGCCGTCTGCTTGATTTTCGCGATACTCTGGGCGTGATAACTTTATTGGTATCGTGAGCCAAGGTAAGGTTCTGCGATGCCATATTATGATTTTGTTTTTGAGTCTTGGATTCTCGGGAGTCGGTATATTTTTCGGTTTTGGTTTTTGTGAGATGGGATTGACAGCGACATAAGCTCCGGGAAGCACGAAGTAAGTGTTCCTGATAATTTATACTGTAGTTAGATACTTATCTAGACTTGTTCAACAGATGAATACTGTCAGAGTTATGCCACCTGTTCAGACTCGTGGTTGAGGCCGTCCATCCAGGCGAGCAACCAGAGGGAGGGGACGAGATACCGTTGCGACTAAGCCTGCTACTCAAGCACCACCTCAGCAAAACCCTATTGGTGATTCGGAGCCTCAGAATCCGGATGTACCATTGACTATGCCAGAGCCCACAGAGTCCAGTAGGCTCAATGATAAGTCACGGATACTCGTGTTAGCACGATCATCCAAGGAGAAGTTCACCCTGTTCCGAGGGGAGTCCGACCCAAGGATTGCCCGATCTTGGCTGGAAAATATGGAAGACACTTTCGAGTATATGAACTGCACATATGTGGAGAAGGTGGGCCTTGCTGCATATCATCTCAGAGATCAGGCTGTCACTTGGTGGAAATTGCATAAGACTCTATCCGGGGAGCGTGGGATTACTTGGGCCAGCTTTCGAGATGCTTTCTGGAGGCAGCACTTTCCTTCGGCGTTTTCTACAGCACGTCGTCAGGAATTTCTAAGCCTGAAGCAAGGTGATCGTTCTGTTATGGAGTACAACGCAGAGTTTACTAGACTCTCAGAGTTCTGCTCTCACCTAGTAGCTCAGGATGCAGATCAGATGTACCAGTTCACCCAGGGCCTCGCTATCTATATACGGAGCCGGATGTCAGGATCTATTATTACCTCATACAGGGAGGCACTGGACCGCGCCCTATTCATCGAGATGACTTCCCAGCAAATTTCCAAGGAGAAGGATATCGAGAAGCAGATGACCAAGGGAAAGCGTGAACCGGTGGTTCATTTCGGGGACTCAGAAGAAAGGGGAGCAAAAAGGAACTATGCGAAGTGCTGCAGAAGGGTCAGCTAGATCACAGAAGGGGAAGCGTCCAACATCAGAGTTTTCGGGAGGATCTCAGAGTAGCCGTAAGGGCCGAGGCAGGAATGGATGCTATAAATGTGGATCTGAAAGCCACAGAGTATCAGAGTGTCCGTTGGAGCAGCCGGTTTGCTATTATTGCAAACAACCGGGTCATACTAGCCATGATTGTACACTGAAAGCACAGTTGGAGTTTCCTGATAGATCCAACAAGGGGAAGAAGTCTACCCAAGGCGGCCGAGAGGACAACAGCGGACTCGGACATATAAGACAGAGCGGCCAATACCTCCACGGCTCGGTTGTACCAGATCTGAGGGTGCCCATACGGTAATCTGAAGCGGCGATCCAGTACCCTGCATCTCCGGTGATCTACTACCCGGGAGTATCTGCACCTCAGCAGTTTGTACCAGCAAATTCTCAGGGATACCTTATGCCTGCACCAGCTACTCAGCCTCCAGTATCACAGAGCCAGATCCAGCCGGAGTGGAGGCACACTACTACTTCGTCAGGGATGCAGCCGACGAATATTGAGACTGGACGAGTTTTTGCCATCACTAGAGAGGAGGCACATGGTGAGGATCGATCATCTGCAGTATGGTTTGATTTATTCTATATATGCTGATACATTGATTGATACCGGTAGTTCTCATTCATTCGTATCTAGAGTATTTCTGAGTAGAGTTGGAAGAATCCAAAGGGTTCGTTCTTGTGGGTTAGCGATCCTTGCCATCGAGAGAGGTGCCGACTAGCCACCAAGAAATCAAGGGTTTTGGACATATCCTACGGTGGATCTTCGGTGTTGGAAATGATAGAGTTCGATATTATTCTCGGTATGGGTGGTTGGCGCTTATCACGCTTCTGATGGATTGTAGAGCAAGAGTGGTGACATTCCGACCACGGATCAACCACTTGGGAATTTGTTGGTACTAGAGATGATGGATTATCTATTATATCGGCTTTCTGAGCTCGAAGCTATTGGCCCAGGGTTGTCAGGGTTATTTGCTATCTCTGGTCAAAGTTGAGAACGAAGGACTACCACCTCTCTCTGATGTGCGAGTAGTCCGAGAGTATCCAGATGTATTTCCTGATGAACTTCCAGGCTTGCCACCTCCTAGGCAAGTTGAATTTGCGATAAAGGTGATTCCAGGAACTGCGCCTATATCGAAACCTCCTTATCGGATGGCGCCAAAGGAACTGAACGAACTTAAAGTTCAACTGCAGGAGTTGCTGGATAATGGATTCATCCGACCTAGTGTTTCACCATGGAGAGCACCGGTACTCTTTGTCAAGAAGAAGGATGGATCATTGCGGTTATGTATTGACTATCGACAACTGAATGCAGTCACAGTTAAGAACAAATATTCACTGCCGAGGATAGAAGATTTGTTCGATCAGCTGAAGGATACATGTGTGTATTCTAAAATTGATCTGTGCTCAGGATATCATCAGCTTCGGATAAGAGATGAGGATGTTCAGAAAACAGCTTTCCGCACCCGTTATGGGCATTACGAGTTTCTAGTGATGCCTTTCGGTCTCACGAATGCCCCAGCTGCATTTATGGACTTAATGAACCGGGTATTCCTGAGGTATATAGATCAGTTCGTAATCGTGTTCATCGATGACATATTGATTTATTCTCGATCCGAGGAAGAGCATGAACAACATCTGCGGATAGTACTAGAGATGTTGTGACAGGAGCAGTTATATGCCAAATTTAGCAAGTGTGTGTTCTGGTTATCCTTAGTGGGTTTTCTTGGACATGTGGTGTCCAAAAGAGGTATTTCTGTAGATCCCCAGAAGATTGAGGCGATTACCAGTTGGGAGCAGCCAAAATCAGTACAGGAGGTCCGTAGTTTCCTTGGTCTAGCCGGGTATTATCGGAGATTCGTGGAGGGATTCTCGAGTATCGCCATGCCACTCACTCGTCTGACTCGGAAAGGGGTCAAGTTCACCTGGTCAGAGGCCTGTGAGACTAGCTTCCAGGAGCTTAAGCGATGGCTAGTCTCTGCACCTATCTTAGTGATTCCTTCTGGTGTTGATGGGATGGTTCTCTATATGGATGCTTCTATCCAAGGGTTGGGAGCAATTCTGATACAGTCCAACTGTGTGGTATCTTATGCCTCCCGTCAACTAAAAGATCACGAGAGAAATTACCCAGTGCACAATCTGGAGTTAGCCGCCATTATTTTCGCATTGAAGATATGGAGGCACTACTTGTATGGGATTACCTTTGAGATCTACGGACTATAAAGTTTGAAGTATCTGTTCACGAAAGAAATTTGAATCGAGGCGAGACGATGGATGGAGTATCTAAAGGATTACGACTGCACCATCCAGTATCATCCGGGAAAAGCTAATGTGGTAGCGGATGCGCTGAGCAGGAAGTCTCGTGGAGTTACGGCGATCATCGGCAGCGATTCTTGATCCGTTCGCCAGTTCTTGAGTTGGGATTGTCGAACACGGTCAAACATCCCGGGGATATTAGTTTCTCTGATTTACCCGATCGCTATTCTTTGAGAGGATCAAGGAAGATCTGCAGCTTCGAGCGACGATAGACTTCTTAACGCGACGGATTTCTCAAGTGACGAGAATGGTGTACTTCGCTTCCGAGGACGACTATGTGTTCCGGACACACACCCAGTTAAAGAAGAATTGCTACAGGAAGCACATCAGTCGAGATTTGCTATACATCCTGGTGGTACTCGGATGTACCGAGATTTGAAGCGTTTCTACTGGTGGAACGGTATGAAATGGGGTATTGCAGATTTTGTGGCACGATGTCTAGTATGCCAGCAAGTGAAGAACATCGAAACTCACCGGCTTACTTCAGGAAATCCCGATCCCGGAATGGAAGTGGGAAAATATCACGATGGATTTCGTTACGGGATTACCCAGAACCCGTAAAGGACATATTGCGATTTGGGTGATCATGGATCGATTAACCAAATCCGCTCACTTCCTTCCGATTCGTGAGACAGACTCATTGGATCGTCTAGCGGAATTGTACTGCCGAGAGATCATCAGATTACATGGAGTACCATTGAGTATTATATCTGATAGAGATCCGCGATTCACTTCGCGATTCTGGCAGAGTCTACAGTAGGCCATGGGCACAGAGCTTCGACTCAGTACAGCCTTTCATCCGCAGACAGACGGACAGTCCGAATGTACCATTCAGACTCTGGAGGATTTATTGAGATCTTGCGTCATGGATTTTGGTGGCAGTTGGGAGGATCACATTCCTTTAGTGGAGTTTGCCTACAACAATAGCTACCACTCTTCTATCCAGATGGCTCCATTCGAGGCATTATACGGCAGACCCTGCAGATCTCCTGTGTTATGGGAGGAAGTTGGGGAACGACAGATATTGGGGCCTCAGAGTATCCAGCAGGATGCAGAGTTGGTACGAATGATCAGACGACTGTTATCTGAGGCACAGGATCGGCAGAAAAGTTATTCGGACCGGAGGCGAAGGCCTTTGGAATTCTCAATCGGGGACCATGTATTCCTACGAGTGTCACCCACCAAAGGAGTCAAGAGATTTGGGCTAAAAGGGAAATTAGCTCCACGTTACATTGGTCCATTTGAGATATTAGAGCGGATTGGAGGTGTAGCTTATCGGTTGGCTTTACCTTCGACACTTGCGGGTGTTCACAACGTATTCCATGTATCTATGCTGAGGAAATACGTGTCGCGATCTGACCATGTTCTGAAAGAAGTCCCGATTCCACTCCAGGCGAATGCGACTTATGAGGAGACTCCGGTGCGGATTCTTGGTCGCAAGGAGGAAGCGATATGGAACAAAACCATCCGACTCGTAAAGGTAGGATGGCAGCATCATACGGATGAGGAGGCTACATGGGAGCTGGAGGATACTATCCGAGCTCGATACCCTCATTTGTTTACCTGAGGTATGTGGTTATTTCAGAATATGCTTGAATTAATTTTTGCATATATGTACGAAATTTGGGGACCAAATTTTAATAAGTGGGGGAGAATGTAAAATACCAAAAATAATAATAATAATAAATAAATAAATAAAGCATGGTTAGGGATTTTAATTAAATCTAACCTAGCTCTAAGGTTATGGGTTTAATTTAAATGGATCTAGGTTTTTGACTTATAGAGTTTTAAACCCAAACCTATGATGATCCGTTTACTCCTCTTAATCTTCTCGCCGGCATTTCAGCGCGATGGTCGCCGACTCGGCCGGCGCTACCCTTTCCAAGCCTCGTCTCCTCTTCTTCCTCACGCGCGGCGGCACTCTCACCTCCTCACTGCACGCACGCGGGCAACCCCGCTCCCTCCCAGCATCTCTGTCTCTCGCAATCTCGCCTCCACGGAACGCCGACCGCCGGATGCCCTCTCCTCACTGGTCTTCTCGCCTCACGACTCTTCCTTCCGCAAGTAGACCCTTCGGACTACCGGAAGCGTTGATTTGGGCGGAAGCGAAACAGTAATCGCCGGCCGTCGAGAGAGAAGTCGCGCCATCGATACGATCAGTAATAGGTAAGGATTTTCCTCCCTACCTTGGCTGAATTCTGCAATTTCGATGCTCTCTTGTTGATTGAGCATGGGTCTGTGAAATAGGGCAGCGACGGGTGTTCTTGAAGTCTCCGGCGAACTAAGCGGTCCACTGCCGTGTGGAGTCGGGGAAAGGTGAGAACCGGTTGTACTGCTCCCTATCTTTGATGTCAATTAGTTGTTGCCATAGATCCCTCTGCTAAGGTCAAGTTCCATGTAGGGCAGTGGGTTCGGTTGTGAACAGGGCTGCCGGTTGTTGTGGATTTTGCTGCCGACGAGGATCAACTTCGGGTAAGCACGATTGATTCTTTATTTGTGCTGCGAATTCCATTCGTTTATAAAGGACTGTGATGTTCTGTTCATGTTGTGTGGCTGTGAGCAGGGGGTTGAGCGTGTGTTAGGAGTGGGCTAGCGTCGAAGATGTGGTCGTGTGAGCTGGGAAGGAGTTGTGTGTCTATGAGCAGGGAATGGCCAACTGTGATGATGAATTGGTATATGGGGTTTTATGGAGAGGAATCGATGAGGGTTGTTTCGGTGAATAGAACAGGCTAGGATGGCTGTGCATGAGCTATGATGTTCTGGGTGTGATCTGTAAAATGGTTGTGATAGAGTTGTGGACGACGGATCAAGGGGTTAAGTAGTCTATTTGGGTTTTCTTATATTGTAGGTTGTAAAATTGGGTGTTGCGAAGAGCGGGATGTTCACGTTCGTGTGAATAAGTTGGGAGTCCAAGAGAAGGAACTAAGTTGGTGTGAATTGACCATGAGTGATTTGGGGGTTTTTCCTAATTCGATAAGGGATACAAATATGTGGATAACATAGTAGCTAATTCGTATTGTTGTTATATGCTTTCACTGAATGATAATTGATGTTATTTGCAGGACGTGGATACGAGGCTGGTCCGCGGACGTGAGGACTCTATTACCACGCTTGACGCAGTGGGTAATTTCCTCGGTTGGGTAGATGTAATGATTTCCAGATTTAGACATAGATATGAACGTGTTAGGTGTTCATATTACCTTGACCATGCTTTGTTTATCGTATGCTTGAACTTATCATTGATATATATGTGTGCTCGATTATTGATAACACATATTCCCTAGCATGATCTAGAAGTTACAGATGTGATATAAGTAGGTCTAACTGTTTAGTAGGGTATAGATGTTAGAGTACGGAGGATGACCCAAATTGTAAATTTGGCCAAAAGGCCCTTCGTGGATAAGTAAGGCCCTAGATGTAGGACTTATTCCATACATGTATGTTGCACATTTATTCACCAACCACGGGTTGTGTGAATAGTCATGTGAGTCGTGGACAGTGTGTCGTTACGGACCGATGGTCCTAGCTTGTCATGATCAGATGAGTGATTCTCTACAAGGTAGAGAGTGTACTGGTCAATTGGGTGTGACTCTTTGTTGAACAGAGAGTCTAGGGTAGGTGTTCTGTATGTGAGACCGTACCCTCATGTCATTGCATGCATACTGACGACATCGTCTCCTCTTGGGGTTGAGAGAGAGTCGTCAGTCATCCTGCCTCCCAGGTTACTTCCAGAGGAGTAACTGGTGTGAGAGCATAGCATTTGTTGTGCCGCACTCTACCATTATTGACGATGGTTGTTGGAGTTGCGTGCAGTTGTCCTGGGTGCGTGGCACTCGATCGCTCATTGATAGTGTCAGTCGGAGTAGCCAGCAGCAGGGACCCCCGTTGGGTAGCGAGCTCTTTACGCTCACATGCTACTGATCATACTGCCCACTCGGCCACTCTATAGCAGTGGTTGGTGTGAGTTGGGACAGTTGTCATGTCGTGCCACCTAGGCCACACTGGGGTCGTGGTAGCGAGTAGGGGTGAGCAGGCATGACCATGCATGTTGCATTGCCGTATCATACGGTGTTTTGCATATGGTTATATATATACATACCTACTTGTATATATATATATACATGGATGATGGTGATTAGTATACATACAGATACAGTCTATATGTATACTCACTTTGATGATGCATTTGTATGTACTATGTCTGTTGCATTTGTTTGTACATATTCATACATGCTATTGCATATTGCTGTATGGTAGTAGGTTGATACTTGTATACCTATCGGATATTCACAGTGAAACCCTTGACTCAGGTTAAGATATTGTGTTAGTAATATACTTTTATACCCTATGATGTGATTATATGCCCAGGTTGGATCAGGATAGAATAGTTGACTGTCAGGTATGTCAGCATCGTTGATGTTCAGTTATTTAGTATATGCATGCATATCTATTGTTATGCTGATGTATACTTGTTGTACGAGTAGATTATACTGTTGAATGACATGTAATATTGATACATATATTTACATGTTTTCTCTGATTACCTGCTGAGTTTTACTCACCACCTCCGACCCTGGGTTTTTCTGTCGCCCAGGTAACAGGTAGACGCCTTTGTGACGACTTGGAGCTGCGCCGACCGATCCATCCCATCTCCATTTTCCGATGTCTCCCGAGGAGTTTATTTTGTTTTTCTCTCTTATGGTTTGGACTGGTTTATGTGTTATGGATTTTGGTCCTATGTCATGGACCCTTGTTTTGTTATGGACTTTACTTTGTGTCGATGTTTTATGTCCGATTTTAGTACTGTGGTCTCGTCAGGTGGTGTACACCTGTATGTTTTGGTATATTTTGTTGTGGGTATGTGTTTTCCTATTTCCGCTGCGTGTTGATATATATATTTATCTGTTATTTATATTATGTTGTTGTTGTGGGCCTACGGGCCTTGTATTAACCCGAAATGTTGCCACGTACAGGGGAGATACCGTCCGTTTGATTTTCGGCACGGTATACTCTCAGGGCGTGACAACTTTATTGGTATCAGAGTCGAAGGTTCTGCGATGCCATATTATGATTTTGTTACCAGGCGTTGACATATAGTGGCATGTACATGTATGAATACATTAAAGGTTGGAAGGGAAAAGTAGTTACCTCAGCCAACAATTTGCCCACCTGGTCGCAAGGGCCTTGCATGCCCGATTGGTTGAAGAATTTCACCTCCGAAAGGTGGCGGATCTGCAGCCACGACCCCAATGTAGCCATCGAGGGGGTCGGGAGGGGAAGGTCTTCCCCCTCAGAAGGAAGATTGGGTCTGACACGTTGAAGAGGGGTGGGAGAAGTAAGTGTGTCTGAGGGGATAGGAGCGGAGATGGATTCGGTTCGGGAAGGTAGGAGAGAATCATGAGGAGGGGAGGATGAAGCAGGAGAGTGGGAAGGGGAATCTCCTCCTTGGGGAGAAGAGGAGGGAGCGGATAAGGTGGTGGCCCTCATCCTCGGTTCGTAGATGGTTAGAGATCGGGAGTAATGTTGACCAGAAGAAGAGGGAGGAGGAACTGATGAACTGGGAGCCCCTTCCTTAGTAGGTCGTAATCTTTTCCGAGGGGAAGAAGGGGCTGCCATAGACTTGCCTCTCTTTGTTGAGGTCTTCTTCTTTTTGGCAACCTCAACCTCTTCTCCTTTCACTAGAGCGTCCTGCATTAGATTATCTGCAAAATACGTTGATAAGAAAGATGGTTGATGCAAATAAGAAGTTATATTGAAGGGTAAGTGTCATCCTACCTATGACGGCCAAGGCCGTTGAAGGGAAGGGGGACAGCCCGAAGTGACTCAGGAGGGGAGTTTTCATTAGGTGGTTTGAACAATAGTGTGACTCTCCCAGTACTTTATAAACCTCCGAGAAAGGGCACTGGGTCCTCATTTCACGGAAAGAAGGTAGTTCAGGGAGTTCTAACTTCCAAGTGTCCGAGTGGGGTAGAGGTACCGGAAGCTGAACAAAGAAGTACAATTCTTCTCATCCTTTATGAGAAGTGGGCATATTCATTAGAAATTGGCAGTCCGGGCGGCTAGATAGGTAAAAGAGGCCTGCTTTGGAAGATTTTAACTGGAAGAAACAGTGGAATATTTGAGGAGATAGAGGAAGATTTAGGTGTTGAAATACTATAGAGACCCCCGATAGAATGCGAAAGGAATTGGGGGTAAATTGGTTTAAAGGTAGTTCATAAAAGTCTAAGATTTCTAGATAAATGGAGGGTGCTGGTAGAAACAGGCCATTAAGGAACTGTTCGGAAAAGAAGCAAGTCAAACCGGGAGGAGGACGGTGTGGTCGGTGCATCTTGGTCGTGAAACAACATTTTATGGAAGGGTCTATGAACCTATCTTTAAGGTTAAAGAAGTAATGGTCACAGTCTAGTTGGGTTACGGTGTGCTCATACCACGCAGGTAAGGGGATGGTCTTAGGGGCCATAGGTATAAAACAGGGCAAAACACTTACTTGAGGGTTAGAGGAGAAGCGTGTAGGAAAGGAAGGGTTAGGTCGCTGAAACGCCGCTGGTAAAATCCGCTGGAGGGAAGAAGTGGAAGGGACGGGATTGTTAGGCACGCTAAGTAATACCTAAAAGGAAAAGGTGGAGATTTATATAGGGTTTTTTGTGACGGTTCGACTATATAAGAGAAAAGGAGAAGCAGGACCCATGGACCTATTAGGCTGCCTCAAGTATATAGGGTGGAGCTATAAGAGAAGAGTGAATTTGAATTAATGAGCAAAGGATGGAGTAGGGACTTTGTATATTTGGAAAGTCAAGCTTATAACTTTGCTTGACTATTTTTGGGGGTGACTAATGATACTGTTGTTACCTTTTCTCTATGAACCGGATAGGAGGGCTCGCATGTAAGACATTACCCGAACCAAATGATTTGTTTGGTGGAGAAAGAGGGGAGGAACGGTTCGGGCGCAAGCGCCTGAGACAGATGGCACGGGAGAGCTAGTGGAGGTAATCGACACGGCAAAGTGGAGGAGGATGGCGCTTCGCTAAGAAATAAGCAAGAATTGGTTCGGCTAGATAGGCCTAGAAGTAGATGGGACGGATAAGAATCGACTCGGCCTAGTCAGTCCGGAGGTAGTTCAGTGTGGAAAGAAGGGGAGTTGGTTCGGGCTGGTGAAGAGCCCAAGGGCTATGCCATACGTGAGCTATAGACCTAAGTTAGTTTCACCAAAAGCAAATAGTTGAGAGGGACAGGCTAACCTAGTTTCTCGAAATGTAGATGAAGAGGTGTTATGTAACAGAAGGGGGGGTCCCCACACAATATTCCGAGGAGCCTTCGCTCCTCGTATCTGTAACAGAATTATTCTCTAGGTAGACGTGGTGGCCACGTGTACGATGGAGACAGCTCGCGAGGTAATGCTGGATCAGAGGAGGAGGATAAAAGGGAGGAAGAGGACAAAAGAAGGGGGATCCGCATTATTCCAATTAGCAAGAAATAAAGACACATCAGGAGAAGGAGAGCTACCACTACGCTGGAGAAGGAGGGTAGTGATCTTTGCTTTTCGTGTACTCTTTCTTGTATCGTGATTTGACTGTAAGATGTTTTCTCCTCCACCTCCGGAAGTTTCCTTTCCGTGAAGGAGGACGTTCATAGTGAAAGTGCTTAGGCACTGCATCCGGTGAGAGAGCTCACCTCCGTGGAGTAAGAATTCTTATTTCGAACCACGTTATATCCTGTGTCTTGGTTTTGTTGCCTGTGTTGGTTTGCGTTTCTCTGCTTTACTCTTTCATCTTTACTGTCGCACCCGGAGAGAACCCCCAAAGCTCCCGTCGTGCTTCATCGCATCGAAAGGAAGCGAATGAATCTTCCTCGCCACATCAAGATTAAAATAGAAGAGAAGAGGAGAAGAATCACTTAGAAACCGTGGGGAGGCTTAAGACAAGTTTAGGAGTTAAAGCATTAGTTGCCCTAAGGTCCCCAACCCCTCTTAAGGCTTAAGAGAGGATATTGTCCATTTCGAAGGGGGTTAGCTATCCGAGGATGTTTCTTTGTTGGGATGTTCCAATATATTAGCTTTGCTGGATATATCTAGTCGTTGATGCTTCCATAATGTACTAGCTTTACGAGAATGTTCTCGGTTAGAAATGTTTTCATAGTGTGTTAGTTCTATGGTTGAGAATGTTCCTATAGTGTATAAACTTTATAAGAATATTCCATGTTGGAGATGTTCCCATAGTGTATTAACTTTGTAGGATATTCTTGGTTGTAAATGTTTCCATAGTGTATTGTGTTGGACTTTCCGAGCCGCAAAAACCGCTTTTTGCGTTGCGGAAACCCCGGAAGTCCGACCACGGATCCGTACGAAGATATATTAAAATAAAAACATGTATGTGCTAAGTAAACCTAGATCTACCTTAGATCTAGAAGTTGAGAGTGTTACCCTCGATGTGACGCCCTTCGCAAATCTCGCTCGTCCAAATAGCTTGCCGGAACTCTAGAGTGTCAAGTGTACACTCCTCTATTGGTATCCACACAAGCAATATGTAGAGAAAATAAACCTAGAGTGTGCTAGCACCCTTAGAAGTTTCGACCAAGGAGGAGAGGGGAGCTTGAGAGGATGATCCAAGGAAGAAGATGAAGTTCTAGTAACTCACAAAAATGAATCCACCCATCAAATGGAGTGGCCGACCACTTTATGACTTGGGGGGTTACATGCATGCATGTAACTCCAAAAGCCAATGACTCTTGGTCTCCCTCATGAGGTGACACCACATGATAAGTCAATGATGATGTGGAGCATCATCATTGCCCGACCATGCCAAGTCATCATCATGACATGACATTTGGTCAAGTCAAAATTGACCTTTCATCTTTCCTCTCAAGTCAAGTCAAACTTGACCTCTTATCTCTCATGGTTGATCAAATCCAACCATTTGATTCAAGTCAATTTAATTTAATGAATCTCTATTCACTAATTTAAATTGATTTGATGAATCAAATCTAAATTAGACTTATTCAACACTTGAATCAAATTGAGTCCAACTCAATTATTCTAATTTGGATTACTCTTAATCCTCATGGTTCATCATATGAACCTAATCTCCATCTAATTGTCCTTTGTGTGTGATCCTATAGGTTCTTGTAACGTTGGCAATGTCCCTGAACCGATTTAGGAACATAAACAATGAGTGGTATCTAGCAACACATCATTGCTACCCAAGTTACAAGAATGTTGAGCTCCAACATCACCTTTGTGACTACTAATTATGACTCTCACAATATGTGACAATGTCCCTCTATCCTTGACATCTAGATTGACCAATCGAGACATAGACCGTGTCATCTTCGGTATAATCTATATCTTGAACTCCAAGTAGACTCACTCTAATCAAATGAGCTCAATATCTCATATTGACTCATTTGAGCATGGTCATGCACTTCGTGGTCTCACTCTATCAAGAATAACGATGTCACTCCCATCATATAGGAGGGATAAATCCCATCTACATCACTCACATCCCTCCGCATAATTTGTTATATACCCAGTAATCACCTTTATAGTCCACCCATTTACGGGTGACGTTTGACGAAGCCAAAGTATGCAACTCCTTATGTAGGGAACCATGATGACTTCAGGTCTAAGGACTAATAGTCATATTAATAGCCACATGAGAAAATATATGACACTCATATAACGATCCATGATACTTTCTCATGACGGGTCATTCAGTATACATTCTCCAATGCATACCCATGTGTCAACTTGATATCTCATATCCATGACTTGTGAGATCAAGTCATCATGTTGACCTACATGTTAGTCTCTACGCATTAACATTGTCCCTGAATGTTAATACTCGACTAGGAATGATTAAGAGTAGTGTTCTCTATATCATCTCATTATCGATTCAACCAATCGATTGATATAGATAAAAATCTACTACTCAAGGACGTTATTATATTTAGTTATTTGGCACCAATACAAGTAAATATAATAATCATGCCTTTATTAATAGGAATATGATACAATAAAGTCCATACAACAATCATCACATGATTGACTCTAGGACTTTCACTAACATATTGACATACAAAATATTGCTAATAAAAAAAAATACTCTCATAGTATGTATTTACATACCGAGATATTCTCGATCAAAAAAGTTCTCGGTCAGGATATTCCCATGGCATGCATAAATGCCAAACGAGGCCGAAATAGTCCGTGCATCAAATTCGTTAAAATATATACTCGTAGATATAAGAGAGCTCAATTTTTATAGCTAAGTGGGTCAAGATTCTCCGACATCCAAACATAATGACATTTCATTATACCTCAATGTAAAAATATTACTGATTACTTATATGATAAAAATATTAAAAATACTCAAAACTATTTTTTAAAAATAATGCACGAGTTTTTTAATTTGACCATAGGAATGCCTCTGAACTGGCACGGGCTTGGGCAAGCACTCGTGTTATGCCAGCTTGACACATCAATGTGAGCCATGCCAAATTCGCGTGCCATATCTAGTCCCCCACCCCAGGAGACAAGTGGTGCCCCGTCATGATACGTGCTAAACCTATGCTCAGGCACTTTACTAGCCGATTTAGATAATTATTATAATTTTTCTCGCATGTAAGAAGAAGAGGAGAACCGAAGGCCAATTACCAACGCAAAGACCAGAGCCACTTCAGACCGCCACAATGGCGGCCGCTGCTCCCGGCGCCGGCGCTACGGCCACGGCCCCAGTAGCCATCTTCTCTTCCTCCACTTCCACCTCCTGCCCATCCCTTTTTCCTCCTCTCTCCGTCGCGTTCCACTTCCCCTCACTCCCCGTCCGTCGCCTCCGGCTCTCCCTGCGCTCCCCTTCCCGCAGCCCAATCGTCGTCCGGTCCGGCCCCGGCCGAGGAGGATTCGGTGGAAGCGATGGCGGATCTGGAGGCGGAGGGGGCGATGGACGGGAGAATGGCGACTCAGGCGAGAAGAACCGGGCCGAGGCGTTGCTCGTGCTGGCGGAGGCCAATCGGACTCTGGAGAGCCTCCCCAAGGATTTGTCCGCCGCGATCGAGAACGGAAGGGTCCCCGGGTTGATCGTCCAGCGGTTCTTTGAGCTCGAGAAGTCGCCAGTCTTCCGATGGCTGCTCCAGTTTGGGGGATTCAAGGAGCGGCTCCTCGGCGACGACCTGTTCTTAACTAAGGTCGCCATTGAATGCGGCGTTGGCATCTTCACCAAGGTCCTTCATTCTATCCCTTGATGGTTGTTCTTCCAAAATGTGGTCTCCGGGATGGAGGAGGTCACTTTTGTCGTCTTTTACAAAGTATTCGGTCTACACTCGTTGAAGCTTTTAAACTAAACAACTTTAATGAAGTTTTGTTGACTGTTACATAATATTTAAAAGAACTGATCTGTTATTCTGTTACATATTTGTATTCTCTATTATACTATGTTGTCAGATTGAAGTTAGTATGTTAATTCATCCTGAAATTCAATTTGTTTTTTCTCTTTCGCTCTCAACTGGTTCTGAATCCAAGGGTCTGAAAGAAAATCTTCTATTTTACGAGTAAAGAAGTTTTTACGAGTAAAAAAGGCTAAAAATTAATCTTCCCTTCTCTTCCTTTCCTCGCCTCATTCATTGAAAGATTTAAAATTTTCCCTTCCCTTATTTATCCTTCCCGCACCTCCTCCCAAACAGACCAGTGTACCGTCTCGCGCTCTGCCTCGCGCCGCACAGAAAGCCACGGAGCAACGCGCTCTCCCCCTGCTATCATCGTCTCTGCATCCCTCAGCGACTTGCTGACACCGCAAGATCGGTTAACCTGACACCACACCGTCTCTGCTCCAGTCCCGGTCCTCCTGTCGAAGCTCCGCGTCTACAGCGGCTCCGTCACAGCCACGGTGCACGCGAGCTCCCCATCCCTCCTGCCAACCGATATCGCAGCTAGCTATCCCTTGCCGACGCTGGCAGGAGGCGACTTCATCCTTCCATTCTTCACCACCAGTGAGCATCCGGTGGATCTGCCAGGTTCTCCCTGTTTCGTGGACGCAACTTTAGCGGGTTAGGCGCCTACTCCCTTACTTTAGAAGCACCTGTTGTAGACGAAGGACCCAATTGCTGGCTCCCATTGCTCCAGCGACGGCATCAACAAACTCGTCCACAACCCTAGATCGAGTTAGGACCGAAGCTCGCTTCCTCCAGGTAGATGATACTGCAACTTTAATTTGATTTTTGTAGATTAGTCCGACTAATATGTGAGTTCGCATATTAGCCCTTGTTTAGGAACGAAATTACTTCCGCTACAGTAAACAGCGTGAGAAAATATTTGTGCCCTCTCGAGGTGGAGATCATCCCAGCACCTGCACAACAATCTTCGGCAATGACAGAATAAGCTCAGAGATCATCCCAGGATCTGCACAACAAACTTAGACTAACAGAATAAGCTTGCATTACCCTAGGAATGTTACTTCTCATTTGAAAATTACTTTTGTTTAATTTAGTTAGTTATCGGATTTTTTTTTCATCATTTAGCTCAATCTTCTCACAAATCCTAGTTGTTCTCCATAATCACAAAAAAAGTTTGTTTAGTCTTCCTTTGCCTTGTCATATTTTTGTAGTTTAGTTATCACTGCAACAAAATAATATCTTTGTAGTTATTGTACTTTTAGTTTACTAGTATTACAAATTTTATTACTGTGCACTCTTAGCCTAGTATGGCAAAACACACCGTGAACTCTAGATAGTAGGTGTGAGATCCTTGAAACATGCATCCACGCTGTGAACTCTTGGGTTGTACAATTCAAAACACAATTGACCTTATTCATGGATTACAGCTACTAAATAGGCAAATCAAAGCACTTATAAAGGACTTTATTAGAAAAAATGAGTTCATGTGCTATCATTGCATTACTGACTGAAAAAAGATGAATGTGCATTGAGAATTGTGCCATCAGTAAATCCATAGGTTTTTTACATTTAGTTTTAATGACATGCTCAAATTGATTGTAGGAACTAAATGATTCTTAAAGATTAACCCACGTAGTGATTTTCATTAGATATAGAGTTAGATAAGAGATGAGTGGAAGATCACTCTTAAAACATAGGATAACAACAACAACAATAACCAAACTTTATCCAACTAGGTAGGGTTGACTATATAAATACTTCTACACAATTGGACTCTATCCCCTACTATATCATCATTTATATTTAAATAAATTTTATCTTATTTTATTATTACTAACCAAGTCTTTTTTTGTCTTTCTCATTCTCATTTGATTTACATATTTGTAATAGTTTCACATCGTCTAACTGGAGTATTTATCGATCTATTAAATATATGCCCGTATCATCTTAAACATGTCTTTCGAAGTTTTTCCTCAATAGGTGCAACTTCAACTTTTGCTCTAAGATTCTCATTTTTTATTTTATCCATCCTCATATGTTCATATATTCATCTTAACATCCTCATTTCTGTAACTCTCATCTTTTGTTCATGTGCTCGAGTCATGACCTAACGTTCAATTCCATATAATATAGTAGGTATAATTGTCGTTTTGTAAAACTTTTGACATAGAAACATTCTAGCAGACATCTCAGATTTTATTGACAACGTCAAAGATTAATCTTCTTTTATTGGGAATGAATTATAGGGCAAGCCATATATCATTGGAAAACCATAGATGTCTAATTTCAAAAAAAAAAAAGGTGCTAAAAAATGATATTCCTACAAGAAACTATGGACATCTTAATTGAAGTTTGTTAGGCTAGGAAAACTACTCGGGAATGAGAGATTAAGGTGTTATTTGGGAATTCATATTTCTTGATACTCACTAGCTGACCAAGCTTTAATGCATTTGCATGTTGTATCGTATTGTTCATTCTCAAGGCCCTAGGAACTACAACTCTCAATTAGAGTCGTTTGACTTATCTTGGAGGGTTGTTCGTAGACTCACCTATATCTTGTATATTGTTGAAAAAAACTTTTGGAGATTAAAATTTTGTGAGCTTTTAAGCTTGTTAGAAGATTCGTCTTCTTGTTATTCCTCTTAACTCTTTGGTGGATTCCATAGGATGGTGAGTAGAGTCTTGCCTTGTGTTACCTCTTATTTCTCACACTTTTTGGTGTCAAATTGGTATCAGAGCTTTGGTTCATAATGTGATCTTGTAGCTCGTCAAAGAGACCTTCGTGACATTGAGTTGGATGACTTAAGGAGACAAGTGCAACAACTTGAGCAATGCCTCGCTCGAGGTGATCATCATGTTAAGGGTCATGGTTCGGAGGCTAATTCTATAACTCATGAAATGTGTTTTAATCCATTTCATGGTAATGACGGTGATGATTCCAGTGATGACACATCTCAGGGTTAAAGATATTGGAGGAACAATGCTCATGAGAAATCCGTTGACTATAAAGTCGACATTTCAAATTTTGATGGACGAAATGATTTGAATGAGTTCATAAATTGACTTAACTATGTTGAGAGGATCTTTGAATTCCAAGAAATTTCAGAAGATCGCAAGGTGAAATTTGTTGCTATCAAGTTGAAGAAATATATATCCATTTGGTGGGAGCACTTAAAGAAGCAACGAGCTCGTGATGACAAGCAAAAGATTAAGATGTGGTACAAAATGAAAAAGGAATTGCACAGGCTAGATAATTATCATCAAGATATTTTTCTCAAATATCACTATTTTAAATAAAAGGATCTGTCCGTGGAGGAATATATGCTGAATTTGAGAATCTCACGATGAGATGTGATATTTTAGAGTTGGAGGAGCAAACTATCGCTCGATTTCTTGGAGGACTTAGATATGAGATTGGAAATATTGTCCAACTGCAATCCTATTGGACCTATAATGATGTATGCAAATTGGCTCTCAAGGAGGAAAAACAACAAAAAGATTTAAATCGGTTTAGTGGTTGTTTCTCTTTAAGTGGTGGTGCTTCTAACTGAGGGAGTGCATCTACGTCAAAGAATACATCAAAATCAAAAGATGCAAAACAAAATGTTATTGCAAGCAAGGAGAACAATGCTAGTTTTGTTAAACCAAATGGTTCTAAGTTCTAACAATCAAAAGGTATGTTTTAATTGCAAAGATTGTAGACACTTTGCCACAGATTGTCCAAATCGCAAGATTATTACTTTTGTTGAGGAAGAAGACAAGGAGAATTCTTATGAGGCAGCCCCTATCTATGATGAATCCGATGAAGATGGAGAAATTACTTATGCAGATCATGGAAAATCTTTGGTAGTGCGATGTAGCCTCAATATTACTTATGTTGAAGATCAGTTATGGCATGCAATAACTTGTAAGGAGAAGAAAATTTAAAGTATGCAGTAGCCAAACAAGAAGTCAAGAAATCAATGAGTGAAGTAAAGAATGAAGCTTTTGAATGTTTGCATTGAAGATGAGAAAAGGAAAATGACATCTATAGAATAGTTAAATCGAGAGAGAGGAAAACAAGGAATCTTACTCAAATGAGATGTATTAAAAATAAATACAATAGAGTACTAGTGAAGGATGAGAAAATAAAGGAGCGATCGAAAAAGGATTTCCAACTTTTTAATAAAAGTTTAGGCGATCAATTTAACTTATGAAATTTAAGTAGGCTAGAGGGGTATATAAATTTAAATTTTTATTAGAGAATTCAATTTTAGAAATAGAACAAATATTAAATGGGATGCAAAATAAAAGCGATTGGACCAAATGATATTCTAATAGGCGCATAAAAGTGCCTAGAAAGTAAGATATTGAATGATTTATGAAATTATATAACCTGATATTAAAAGTAAAGAAAATGCATGACCAGTGTAGGGTAAGCTCTTTAGTCTTCTGTATAAAATAAAGATGTACAAAATTGTATGAATTATAGAAGCATTAAGTTAATGAGTCATACCATGAAACTTTTGAAAAGATTAATAGAAAAAAATCAAGGAAACCAAAGTGATCGAAAATTAATTTGAATTTATGCCTAAAAGTTGATAGAAACTATATATCTTCTCAGCTAATAAATTCGAAATCTAGAAAAGAAAGGCGTTACTGTAGCATATCTTAAAATAGTCAAGGATATGCACGAGTGAAGTTTTCACACAGATTAACTTAAGCGTTTCTTATAAAGATAATGCTACAAGTATCGACTTGTATCTTTTTACATTAGTTATCGATGAACTCATTGGACACATCAAAAACACATTACTATGGTTCATTTTGACAGTAGTTGACATTGTTTTGGTCAATGAGACATGAAGTAAATGCTAAGCTCAAATTTTGGCAGGACAAACTAGAAGAAAAAAGATTTAGGTTTAGTAGAGTAAAGATAGAATATATAAAATTTAAGTATATTAGTAGTAGACATAGCAAGAAAATTATTAAGATAAAAAATGATGAGTTATCTGTAACTGAGAGTTTTAAGTTTTAAAAATTTTTTTTGTAAAAGGATGGAAGGGTTGATTGAGATATTTTATATAGGAACAAATAAGATGGTTAAAATGGAGGAGTATGTTATGTGTTCTTTGTGATTGTAAGTTATCTCCAAAGCTTCAAGAAAATTTTTATAAAATGACAAATAAATCTACTATGTTATATGGAGTTTAATGTTGACTATAAATCAAACACAAGAGCGGAAGATCAAAGTTATAGAGATGAGGATGTTGAGGTTGAGGTGGATATGCGGACATAACGAGAATGAGCAATTAAAAAATGATAATATTAGAGAGAAAGTCAAAATTGCGTTTATTAAGGAAAAACACTAAGAGACACATTTAAAATTTTATAGATATATACTTAGGTAACAAATAAATGTTCTAGTTAATTAATGTGAGACTATGATAAATGCATATTAATCGAGGAAAATAGAGATCAAAGATGGTTTGGTTAGCAATGATAGGGGATCGAGCCCAATAATGTAGGAGGATCCATATAGTTGACCTTGTTTAGTATGATAAAGGGTTGACGGTCGTTGTATTATGTATATAATTAATATTTGGTTTAATAACTAATTGTGATGCATATTTGGTCACACATACTCAATGATTAAGAAAACATATTCACTTTTCGTTATTAACTGCCGCAATTGGATATTTGTAAAATGATTATCTGGTCCCTTAACACTGAGAAATGTTTCAAAAATTCCTTTACTTAGGTGTCTGAGCTTTTAGGTAACCATTGGATTTACTTTGACCACACATAATAGACATCATGGTATTTTTTCTAGGCAATTACTTCTGTCCTAATTATTCCAAATGTAAGTCATCGTGTGAATGATTGATATAAAGTGCGTTAATCCACCTGGATTCTTTTTCTATTCAAATTTTCTAGGAGAGGGGGGGGGGGGGTACTAAATGACAGTTGTGGTTGAGAAATTTAGTTGATAGAAGCATTATATTGTTGTTGGGTTTAAGCCAACAATGGATAAAAAGATTCGTGTATCTTGCTTCAAACAGTTTAAAAAATCACAGTGTAATGATGATTTATGCCTACCGTGGGATATGAATAGTTCAGTAATAAAGTCGGCATACACATATTTGCTTGATGTGAATTTTGCTAAGAATATGTATAATTACTATTTGGTTTAGTGACTACCTGTAATATATGTTTGGTCACATGTAATGATTAAGAAATTACAAAAGAACACTGTTGGCAAAATATTCATTTTGCATTGTTAAAAGCCTTAATACCGGATGGGTACCTTAGCAATAAGAAGTGTTTCAAAAAGTTCTTTTTTTCACTTTGATGGCTGATCTTTTAGTCAATGCCATTGAATTTACTTTGTTGATACATAAAAATTATTTTAGTATGCCTGCTAGGCATCTACTTTTATCCTAATTGGTACAAATGTACAATTTTCTGCTTAGCCTATTACAACTTGATTTAACTTATTGAAGAGAGCATGAAGCTACTTAAATTTTCTTTTGTATTTGAATTTCCTATTTTCATGTTGATTATTATGATTATATTGAGTGGTGGCTGAGAAATTTGGTAGAAAGATAAGAAGGATTATATTGTTGAGTTTGAGCCAACAATGGAGAGAAAAGATTCATGTAGATGGTTCTAAATAGTTTACGAATCACAACTCAATGAGAGTTATGCCAACTATGGGATGTGAATAGATCAAGAATAGAGTGGGTATTAAATATTTTTATTTGGTTAAGGTGAATTTTGCCAAGAATGATTTGATAGTCAAAATTAGATCTGAAGCTCTCAAGGTAATCTTTTTTTAAATGTGTATAACTTATATTTGATTTATTAAACACTTGTTACACATCCCTGGTTCCACATTCTCTTAATGATTAAAAAATTACAAAAATACATGTTATTGGTAACATGTTCACTTTTAATCATTAAAAATCTCAATATTACATTGGTCCCTTATCTATGAGAAATGTTTCATAGGATTCTTCTGTTTTGCTCAGGATTGTACTTTTAGACAATGCCAATGAATTTACTGTGGCAATGCATAACAGACATTGTACTATGCCTAGGAATTTACTTTTATACTAATCTGTACAAATGTACAATTATTCTGGTTAGTACAAAACAACTATTGATTTAACTGATTTAAAGAGCATGAAGCTGCCTGAATTCTTTTCTATATAAATTTTCTATTTTCTAATGACTATGATGATTATGTTGATTAAATGTGGCATATACACAGTCAATAATCACTTCATATGTCTGTTCATTTCTGAACTAGGAATTTGAACAAATGCCATGTTCAATGACTTGAAATATAAAGTTCTTGGATGTATTTGGTACGTTGGATTAGGCCTTAGGGACCATTTTCGTACCCCCATTAAAAGTAATTTTCATTTATTATTAATTTTGAGGTGCATCGAGAAGTAAAGTGTAAAGGGAGGGATAAGGCTTACAGGTTCGTAGTTGGAAGAGGACTATTCTTGGTTCATTGTTTATAATTCCATAAAAACGGACATTTTGGAAAACTTTCATTGTTCTAACTAATTATGAAATATCGATTCCTGGAAGTGTCAGTGCAGTCATTTGTTGGCCTATCTAAACAGCTGCCATATATGAAATAGCAATTCATTGCATCTTTCCTAAGCAAACAGCAGAAGTGATATCATTGCCTGGTTCATCTAAGGACAGTCGGTATTTTTTTTTTTTTTTTTTTTGTTTTTGGATAAGTAAAATGTTTATAGCATAGCCAAATGATTACAAGTATTGGTCTTTAGATGCTACTCATGTTTGACAAAGTGTTAGATCAGAGTAGACATCTAAGGACCAATATACATGAACTTCTACTCCCTTGAAAATCCTCTCCATATCAAGTTTTCTCTTATCAAAGATACTACTGTTTCTAGCTCTCCGCACATAGTGAATAAAGATGACAAATTTAGGTGACAAGCCTTTGTCAGTGTCCTACTCCCCTGGTAGTGTCTCCCAAAAACACGTATCACCCTCTTGTAGGTGGACATCCCTGATTGCATATGTAGCTAATATTTAATCCTCCACCATAGCTTGCCAATAGGGGGGAACTCGAAGAAAAGGTGCTCCTGTGTCTTTAGTGCTCGGCCATAGAAGGTGCATAGCTAATTCTCCAGATAATTTTGCCTATCTCTAGTGGGAAGATGCCTTTGTGCCAACATCCAACAAATAACCGCATGTGTCACGCCCCGAGAGCATGCCGAACCAAAAATCAAACGGACGACACCTCCCCTGTACGTGACAACATTTCGGGTTAATACAAGGCCCGTAGGCCACAATAATAACAACATATATATATATATGACAACATAACAACATAACGAAAATACAGCGGAAATAACACGACAACAATACAATCCCACAGAGTGCATACCGGTATGACTAACACCAGAACATAAAGAAGCCTCGTCAAAACCCGCACCAACATGTGCGTACATCACATAACACACAACACCACGATAAACTCAGAATACATAACCAAAACATACGAAGACTAAAAAACTCGGACTCTCGGAGTTGAGATGAGACGATGCCAGCCAACGGTGCTCCAAGTCCATCACGAAGTCAAACACATACAGGCGGAGAAAAACCGAGTCATTGGGGTGGTGAGTAAAACTCGGGGTAATAGAAAACATGTATATATGTAATATCACATGTATTTCAGAGCAATATCTAGATGTCTAGGTATATCGACATAGTATACAAATACAAGCATATCAGTCTAACGAATGAACAACGAAAAATGCGGACATACACGAGTGCGCTACGCTACTCGATCCAACGAGCGTATATCCAGCGTATATATATAACGGGAAGAATAATATTAACTCATAATCTACTCATACTCACGGTCGAGGTATCTAATATGCATCGACACATTACCGATTATCGACCTGTTGTATAACATATCGAAACATGCATGAATATGATGTCTGATCAAATCACGCGCATAATACAATCAAATGCAACATCGCGATAAACACGTATATATAGATTGCGTCATATATGTATACTAATCCATGATCATCCATATATATATATACATGCGTATATGTATATATATGTGATATCTGAAATGCCATAAGTCGTGATCACGTGCGTGCGTAATTGTCGGCTCACCTAAAGCTACCACGACCCGGTGTGGCCTCGGTGGCTCGGCGTGACAATTGTCCCAACTCAACACCAACCACTACTCTCGAGTGGTAGTAAGCGTATGATCGAGTAGCGTATAAGCGTAAAGCGAAGCTACTGCGATGGGGTCCACTGTTGTTGGCCACTCACGGTCACTATCCGTAGGTGGTCGAGTGCCACACGCGAGGACTACGACACGCAAATCCAATTACCACCGTACATGGTGGTAGAGTGCGACACCGATGCTCTGCCCTCACGCGGGTGACTCCTCCCATGAGTAGCTTAGTGGAGGCGGGATATTTGGCGACACTCTCGGCCATAAGGAGACCTCGTCGCCCGCGTGCATACAAATGCATAAATCAATGTCTCACATCTGAGACATCCACCGTAGACTCTCTATTCTCAGAGAATCATACTAACGGATCAGCGCACTCTCATCCTGCAGTCGTACCCAGTGATCGTAATACTCTTTATCACGTGAGAGTCATACGATCTAATCGGCGCACTCTCATCACAGCAGAAGTCGTACTCAGTGATAGGCGCACTCTACATCAGTAGAGAGTCGTACCTAAGCGATCGGCACTCTACATCGCGTAGAAATTAGTACCCTAATCGATCGACGCGCTCTCTATCATGTAGAGTCGTACTCAAACCGATTATCAAGCTAGGACCACAGGTCCGTAGCGACACATTAAGTATCATTCACTTGACCATTTATACAATACATAGTCAGTGGTAAACATGCAACCTAGGGGTACTAGAATTAACCGTAGGTTCAAGACCTTATCTACCCACGGATGACCTTTTTGTCCAATTTACAATCAGGTTGTCATCCGGACTTTACTACTTGCACTTAACTTAAACAAATTCTAAGTTACTTACATCACCTATATATATATAACTCCTAATCATGATAAAATAAACATGATATCAGCAATGGAGTTAATAGTCAACGGTAAAGGATCAAGCATACGATAAAAAGAGTAGGGTCAAGGTAATATGAACACCTAACATGCTCATATCTATGACTAAATCTGAATGCAATACATCTACCCGAACCAGGTAGGAAATTACCCACCTGCTTTGTAGATACCAATCGTCTTCACGTCCGTGAATGTCTCGACCCAAAATCCTGCAACGTGCAATATGCATATCAATAGATCTCTAGCATAACCCTAAATCAATCCAAATTCTGATTAGTTAATTCCTACTAATCATTCCCTTTATGGATTCATATAACTCACGGTTTCATATAATTCACGGTCATCCCTAAGATGCCCAAACACTATATATATAAATTCACAAATGGAACCAATAGTAAACTAGCAATAGATCTAGATCACATCCTTAATACTTAGATTGCATTTTCCTCACTACGTTCCATTTAACCATTTATTCTTGAATCAATATCAGATTAACTGGCCATAAATCATATACTACTGTATCATGTTCCAATCTAAACTTACCACAGTAATTCGACACACCCTTCTACAATATATACCTTTAAATACACCCATCAGAATTTACCTTCACTGCCAACACAAATCTTGCTTCCCAACTTCAAACACGCAATGCATCCATGATCCAAGCCTCCTGTCTCCTGCCTCAGATCATCATCACAGAAGTCAAATAACCACAGCATATCCAACACAACAGCCTCCTAAATCAGAAGATGAAGAGTCTTACCTCTTTAGATCGCTTAGTTGCTCACAGATCAAATCAAGATACTGGAACCAAGGTCGATGATCCTAGCTACCGCCGGAACATCCAGGCCCGGCTCACGACAAAGCAACATCTGTGAGGGCAGCAACGATCAAACAAGGAAGAGAAATTGGCAATTGATCCAGCAAGGAGAGCAGCGTGAGTGCAGGGTTGAGACCTCGGAAGGAGCCGACAGTGGCAATTGGCACGGCGGCGGTGTCGCGTCAGCGTGCACCACCACCCGGCAGTAAGAGTAAGTCGTCGTACCGTGGGTGGAACGGCTGCGATGGAGAGAGGCAGCGGCAGTGGCGTCTTTGTCATGGCGGCAAACAAAAGGGGCGGCGAACGGGAAGGGTCAGATCCGACGGCGAGTGGGAAGAGCAGGG
The DNA here is from genome assembly GCA_025175895.1 of Wurfbainia villosa. Lineage (NCBI taxonomy): Eukaryota > Viridiplantae > Streptophyta > Magnoliopsida > Zingiberales > Zingiberaceae > Wurfbainia > Wurfbainia villosa. The sequence goes on from CM046006.1 coordinate 45,032,677, forward strand.
AAAGGGAATCGGCTGGATCGGGCTGTTGCTCCAGGCGGCACTGCTGCTCGCGAAATCCCCAACTGCACAGTTGGAGATCTCTGACGAAGTGGCGGCGGGGCGGTTCGGCAACCGCGCAGCGTGCGGTTTGTGGAGGTAGATCAGTCGAAAGAGGAGCGTTGACGGCGTGGCCGCTACCCTCTGCATGACCGGCTGGCTTAGGGCGCCGGCGATCGAAGAGGAGCTCACGGCGGCAGCGACGTGGCGACTGGCTTGGGGGCGTCGGCAATCGAGAGGAGCTCGCGACAACAGTGGCAGCTCGAGCAAGGCAGCGGCCGGATCGGGAGAAGGATGGGGGAAAGCGACCGGTGCTCGTATGGGTTCGGGAGAGGGGACAACGACGCAGAGAGGAGCGGCGGTGGAGTAGTTGGAGAATTGCGCGATCGGGAAAAAGTGGAAGAAACCGAAGGAAAGGAATCGGCGTGCGTTACGAGTGGGTTTTTTTTTTTAACGCCAAGTGGTTGGGTTAGCCTAGGTCAAATCCGAGCTAATCCAACTTGACTCAACATCCATTTAGGCTTTGACCTTCCTCCAAATGGTCATGCAAATTCCTTTTTTTTTTTAATTTCTGAAAAATTCTGAAAAATTCCACAAGATAATTCCCAATTAGCAAGGGATATAATTTTTTTTTTCGGTATTTTACAGCATGACTTGACTGAAGATATATCTTCCACATTGTCCGACACCATGGCTTCTTAGGACTGCAAAACCTAAAAAAGTCATTGTTGTTGGTCCTTTGAGTAAATTTAGTTGGCTCGAATTGTCATTATAGAAGTGAAATTATTTATTATATATATATATATATCTCTTGTAGTAGAGCGTAAATTATGCAGGGATATCTTGGAAATTTTCTTTTAATAAACTTATACAAAGAAATAACTGCATATTCTCTTTCTGGCTTCATATTTTTTGATGTCCTTTCTTAAGTGTTATGTCTAAAATTTTCCTAGATTCTTTACAGCATGACATGGATTTCACTTGCAGATTAGCAAAGTGCATACTTATCTTTTACCCTTAATGGCATTTGTTCAAGTTTCTAACGAGATGATTTCTTAGATAACTGAAAATAAGTGGGTCAGTAATAACCTAGATCACACTTGCAGATTGACTAAGCTCACATTTACCTTCTAGTCCTTACGACATTGTTCAAGTTTCAATGACATCTTGTCTTAGACTCCATGCAGTCTTATTTTCAAATTCTATATTGTTAATTCATATCTTTACTCCCAAAAGAATCTTGTTTCCCTCTAATTCTGATCTCTTGGGCTTACCCAGACAGCTGCTGAGTGGGAGCGTCGCAGAGAGAAGTTTATGAAGGAACTGGATTTTGTCTTTTGCGATGTGGTATGACTTATTTTGGTGAAGTTTCATTGATAGCTTGTTCCAGTAATTTTACTGTTTATGGATTGAGATTGGCCTTTTTCTCCTTTTCATTTGAGGATCATTGGTCTTCTTAGTCATGGTATCTATTTTTTAGATTCATATATGTGAGGGAAAAAGGGAATAATTGCTACCAGATTGTTGAAGTGAGATCGATTTCAATCAGTCACAAAATGATTAATCACTTTGGAGGATAATACCTTGCATGAGTCTTAAAAAACCTAGGACTCTCCCATGTGAGACTCGGGTGTAGGTGAGGTTTTAGGAATAACCCTATTTGACCCAATTTCATTTGGGGTATATAGAGATTGGTGAGCCCAAAATTTTCATGTTGGATTAGGTTTTGACTATAGGGTCAACCATACTTGTTATTTATCTAATAAGATAATATTGGAAAAAATATAGAGAAAAGAAAAGAAGATTTGCTTATGGTTTTATTGACTTAAAAAAAGGTTTATGATAGTGAAAGATCGTAATGGGCGTTAGGAGGGGGGAGGGGTTTGAATACGTTTATTAAAAGTCAAGAATTTTAAAAATGTTTTTTTAGAATTTTTGCAATGGAAATAAAATAAATATTTTTGAAATTAGAGTAGTAGAAGTTTAAATAAGAGTTAGAGAAAGATGAACATAGAGATTTAATATGGTTTGATAACCTTAGGTTCTTGCTTCATGGCCTATTGATTGATTAGGTGAATCACCCCCTCATCAAATCCACTATGTTTTCTCCTTTCTGAAAACTTTTTAGAGGTGGAGGAACCTTTACAAAATTTTGGCTAACAAATATGACTTTAAACAAGGTATAGAAGGCCAAAGTATAACAGGCAAGTAATATAATTACTCAAGAAAATAATACTAAAATTAGAAATATCGAGCTGTTGAGCGCTTTGCTGCTTATGAAAATCTCCTGAAGGAGCACAAAGAGAGCCTTTTTGAAAGTGTTTTGCAATATTTATGTTTTTTGATGTTCAACAGAGGCTCCTATTATAGCTCTCGAAATTTACATTCTGGTTGACTACTACTGTTCATCTGGTTGATCAAATCATCTCATTTGCTACCACATATGCCATTTCATCTGGCTCAGTAGGATAAGTCATGTAGTTGAGTAATCTGGATAAAATTTGTCGAACAAAATTTATCTTCTCGCTTTATTAGTTGGTGACTTATCATGTGGTTGATCAACTTGGATAACTTTCGAAGTTGGATCTTATTAGTGATTGTTTCCCTGTCCATGTCAGCCTGCTGACTGAGCAAACTTGGTCGATCATTATGTAGTCAATCAACTATGTTCTTGTGGCTGAACAAATAGTTGCATCAAAAGGGCAACTTAATTCTGCAAGTTGCTCCAAATAATATGACAATAATAATAATAATGAAGAATTAAATTATTTGTTGCTCAACTAAGATTCGGTAGTAACACTCAATAGCTCATTTGATTCCTGTCAATTGTTTATGATATTTTTATCTTATCACCATTTGTTGATCTGTCATGACAATGACTGTTCATCTGGCTGGCCAACTATGTTATTGTGGCTGAATAAATAGTTGTATCAAAAGGGCAACTTAATCTTGCAAGCTCTCCAAATAATATGAAAATAGTAAAAATAATGAAGAGAAATTAAATTATTTGTTGTTCAACTAAGATCCGATAAAGTAACTCTTCATGGCGAGTTGACTTTAACTCTCTATTTGATTTTGACTTCGTAAGACTTGTTGGTTTATTGATCAAGTCAATCGCCTAGATTGTAAGAGATTACCCTCGTCTTTGATAAAGAGGCACTCTTTCACAACTTTCTTTGCTAGAAGTTCCTCTTTTGAACTTCTTATCTTTTGTCTAGTAGTCAGGTCTACCTGAACTTCCTGCCTGCTTAGTATTCGGTCTTTTTAACCTAATGGGACTTCCATCCTCCCTCATCGGACAAATGTTTGGTCTACCTAATTTTTTTGTTTGTCAAATGTCTGGTCTGTCTATTCTATTTGGACAAGTGTCCAGTTTATATGACCAATTTGGATTTTACTGTCAAGTTTCCTGCACTTGTATGCTATACACACATGTTAGATCACACAAGTTCTAATCTTATACTTGTTGGATCGTAAAAAGAGCGCTAGAGGGGGGGGGGGAGTGAATAGCGCACGAGAATTGTTTTCGTTGATACGATTAAAACACAAGCAAAGAGTAAAAGGCACAACAGAAAATAAATGGACAAGGCTTGGTTTTATTTGGTTCACAGCCTATCGGCTGTTAATCCAAGGCCCTAGCGGTCCGTGACCGCGTATGAAGGGCAATTCACTAAAACTTCTCCTCGTTGGAGGTAGGAGACGACGATTACAAAACTACGAGAAATCTCGAGGTAGAGAGACAAACCCACTCTCCTCATTACGATAAAATATTGATAAAGAATTGAAATACAATGTTTAAAGATTACGACAAAATGAATTGATACCGACGACTAGGGAAATGGAGGTTGAGCTCGTGTCGTCGGTGTTTCGACAGTACTTCGGCGTCGTAGAGTCGTAGTTGAAGAGCGGCGTTGCGGGAGCGTTTAGAAGGCTTGAAATGATTGAAAATAGTGTGAAACACTTCTCATTTTATAGCCCTTCAACTTAGTGGACGTTGAGCTTGAGATTCTATCAAGAAGGCCACCTCACCCCAAGATAAGGGGATGAGGTTTGACTCTCATCGAAGCCGGAATTTGAATGTGATCGGTGATGAACCCTACCCGGTCGTGATGCGCCAGATCGATTGCTAACGACCCAATGATCATTGTTGGCTGGGTATCAATTGCGTCAAAGAGTTAGGTCGAAATCAAAGTAATAAGAGAATTGATCATCCGACTTAGACCTTCCACGGGAAGTCTTGATCGGATCGCCGCCTAAGGATGTCCCCGTACGGAGGACCCGTCCTTACTTTCACTCACACATACGAGCTTACCTTAGGTTATTTGTGACTTGTTTCTTTGCTTTCGGTCTACACCTGGGTTCTTCGGTTCCTTCCGAAGTTCTTCCGGTATCTCCCGACCACCACGATTTCCCGACTCGGGATTCTCCGGGTGTTGCCGACCTTCAACTCAGCTTAACTATTCCTACACACTTGGTTTAGCTCGTTAGACAACAATATGACCTTAACTTTGGGTCTTTGTTATAATCAAAACTCAGGTTCGATTATCTGGTGCCTACTGCATCAACAATCTCTCCATTTTTGATCTATGACAAACCGACACAAAGTTAAGGGAAATTTAAAGCATAAAATAAGTAAAGTAACTGAGAAGCGTTTTTTCGAAAACTCCCCCTTAACCCTAGGTGAGTTTTGAAAGAGATACTTTAATTTTTAAAATTAAAGTTTTGTTACTCCCCCTTAACTTTCGCTCTTTTCCCTCTTTTGCTATGAATAAAAAAATATAGGGTGTTTATATAAAATCGGGGTTTAAAAACTCCATGTTATAAGCATGCGTTAAGAAACAAAATCGAATAGATTTGTTAAGTCTAAGCATGCGTTTCTATTTGGTTAAATAGATTGGTTCGAGGTATATCCCTCTGCACCAACAATTTAATAAGTTTTTGAAACATAATTTTGATTTTCAAAATACTTATAAGTTTATTTTCAAAGAGAACTTTTAAAGGTTTTGTAATATAACCCTTTGGGTGCGTTTGGTTCAAGTAATCATACATAACCTTGGTTATGTGATTACCAGGGAATAAAACATAACCTTGGAATAAAGTATAACCTTAGATAAAAACCTTATTTGGTTGGAGGTTTTAATATATAACTTAGTTTAACATTTTACTAAATTATCCTTTGTATTTGCTCAATCAATTCAATGACAACGACAGAAATATTAATGACGACGACAGCGATCTCGCCATCGATGTCCGTAGCGATGATCGCGATGGCGGACGACCAACAACCGACCGGGCGATGGTGACCGATCGCCCGACGGACGACGGCCGACCGAAGCGCGACGATGGTGGTCAACCGATCGGCGGTGGCAACGACGATCGGTCGACCGGCGGCGACAACGATGGGCGACCGATTGGCGACAATCAGCGATGGCGCGGCGATCGGTGGGCGATCGGTCGGCGGCGGCGGTGGCGGCGGTGACGGCGGCAGCGCGGCGACGATCGGCGGCGACGGCGGCGGCGGTGGCGGCGGCAACGAGCGGCGGCGATGCGACGGCGATAAGCGGCGGCAAGGAGTGGCGGCGGTGGCGACGACGGAAGCGGCGGTTAGCGGCAAGCGGTGGCGATGGTCGGCAACAGCGACGGCGGCGATAAGCGGCGGCAACGGCGGCTGCGGGCGGCGACGGCGACGACGCGGCACGGCGACGGCAAGCGGCGGCGGCGGCGCTAGCGGCAAGCAGGCGGCAGCGGCGGCAGCGGTGTCGGCAGCAGGCGAAGCGGCTGCGGCGAACGGCGACGGCGAGGCGGCGACGGCAAGCGACGACGGCGACGGTGCAGCGAGGCGGCGACGGAAGCGGCGAGGCCGACGACGGCAAGCGGCAGCGGAGGTCGGCGATAAATGGCGGCAATGGCGCGGCGGCGCAGCGGCGATCAGCGGCGACGGCGGCGTGGCCGACGACGGCGGCGAGCAGCGGCGGCGGCGGCGCGCGGCCCCGACGGCGGCAAGCGGCGCAAGCGGCGGCAGACGGCACGACGGCGGACGACGGACGACGGACGACAAATCGATTGAGTTTTGACAAATTGAGATTTAATATATTGCTAGGGGTAATATTGGAAAAAAGTTTCCTTAACCCCAGGAATCAACAAAAACCTTGGTTCTCCAAGGTTTTCCGATTCCCCCTAAAAAGGTTTTTGTTCATAACCAGGTAATGAACAATTACCAGGTAATTGTTTATAACCTAAACCAAATAAGGTTTTTGTTGATAACCTAACAAGGTTATCAACAAAAACCCCCAACTAAACGCACCCTTTGGGTTAGATTGCTCTCCCCCTTAGTCAAATATATGAGGTATAAGAGATTTAGGGGGCGTTAAACTTTGGCCTAAAGAGCTATAGTACAGTATTATCCGAATAGTGTTGTAATTATTCTTTAAGTGCAATAGTTGGGAAAATAGGTAGCATTTTGAAAAAGTTATGTTATGTGTATATTATGATTATTCCTTAACATCTCACTCATTCTATGTGTCTCAGAATGTGTTCGCCTTATATGTTTTGTGAGATAATTTTAACTTGATTAAAGTTAGTCAACCTTGGGTTAGATTCGGATTTAACCCTTAGCTCGTCAAGTAACTTTTTCGAGAAATTGACTTCCGGGTCGTGGCGAGACATAGAGGCCTTCTTTGATCGGAACAACGATCACTTCCTTAAATAAAGCCAAATTCAAGAAATCGGTTACTTGAGTTACTTAAAATTACTTCCTGGTCTAATTAGTTTAGGATACAGCGAGGTAGCTTCAGTTAGTTCAACTCAGCCAAGTGCACCAAGCTAGATACTCCTTATCTAGCTCGAATACACGAGACTTTGTTTCCTTAACGTACTATCATCTCGCCGCATCCTGATACTATGTTGTCAAGAGTTGACTAACTATTTGCCTTATCTAGCCGTTCTAAAAAGTAAGGTTGATGATGCTAGGGTAGTGGGTATATTATTTTGGTATTAGCTCCCTTGGACCATTGAACCAATATGGTCTATCTACAAAGTGGACTTGATCCTGGGGAATCCAATACCTATTGGTCCTTATATGTGACTTTAACAAAACCTTTAGGACCTATGCTTGGACTTGTTGATGACTACGATTTATGATAGACATATAAGATCTATTCGTAGTCTTTGAACTAAACCCGAGTCCGGCTCTGTTGTACACAGCTCTTTGAGTTCCAAGAAGTCGGTTAAGATTCTTGGATCCCATCGAGAACTTGTCCAATCGAGCCTCGAGCTCTTGGACTTATCCTTTCAAGAGAAAGTTCTCTTCTTCAAGTTTTTTAACTCGAGTTGAGTCCTCTTCTCGAACTTGACTAGTCAAAGAGGTTAGAGTGACCTCTTGCTCGAGGGTTTCAACCTCCTTAAGCAAGGACTCAATCCTAGATTCGGACTTAGTTAGTTTCCTACTAAACATTTTAATTGTATGATAAAGATTGGCGATTAACGAACGACTTATCTTAATTTTCTCTTTCGACCCGACTTTGAGTCTCTTCTCGAAAAGTCATCCTCGGAGTTGGAGTTGGAGTTGGATTCGTATTCGGCTTCGGACTTTGACTCGGACTCTTCCGGTCTTGCCATGAATGCTACGCCGATGCCTTCTTCTTCGTCATCCCAAGTTGCTTGAAAAGCCTTCTAGATCCTTTTTGCTTTGGTTTCATCTTTGATTTGAAGTCCCCCCTTCTTCTTGTTCTTCAACTGCTCCCTTTCTTTTCGAATTATCCTCCTCACCATGTTCACTATCGCGGTCTCTTCTTCAGATTCTGACTCAAGTTCATCCTCGGGTTCGGATCCTTCTTCTTGCTCGGGAGGTGGCTTGCTCTTCTCCTTTCTTCTTTGACCTACAAGCAATGCAATACCTCTCTCGGCCCAGATCGCGTTAGTTTGTTCGTGAAGTTCGAATTCGGAAAAGAGCTCATCTAATCTAATTTTAGAAAGGTCCTTAGAAACCTTGTAGGCATCAATCATGGATGCCCACAAGGTGGTCCTGGGGAATGCATTAAGTGCGTACCTTATTAGATCCCGATTCTCTACGGCTTGCCCAATCGAGTGAAGACCGTTGACGATGTCTTGGATCCGCACATGTAGTTGAGTGACGGTCTCGTGATCCTGCACTTTTAGATTGTATAATTTATTTAAAAACAAATCCTTTTTACATACCTTAGTATCGTCGGTTCCTTCGTATAACTCGATGAGCTTGTTCTAAAGGTCCTTCGTGTTTATAAAGGGGCCGGCGCGGTTGAGCTCTTCCTTGGACAAACTGCACTGTAACATTTGAGTCGCCTTTGCATTAGCTTCGATTTGCCTCTTGGTTGCATTGGTCCATTTGTCGAAGTCCAAGGGCTTGCCTTGATTATTGGTGGGTAGAGCAAAGCCGGTTTGGATGATTATCCAAGTCTCGACTTGTGTTTTTAGAAAATACTCCATTCGACCTTTCCAATAACGGAAATCATCTCCGTTAAAGAACGGAGGTCGGGTGGTGCTGTACCCTTCAATGTGGGCCATTGATTTAAAACCTTGCACACAAATATAAAAAAAGCACGAAAAAAGTTCCAAGACTTCGTCTTGGATTAGTAATGCAGGAAATAAAAAGAAATAAATGAAAAAATAAAAGGCTAAACAAAAACTAAGAACTTACGACCTTCGATGTCCCCGAAAGAGTACTAAACGTCGTTTTTTAGGAATGAAGACAGCTTGTTACGAGGGTAAACCTTGGTAAGAAGTGTAGATCTCTGAGAGAACTTCTATTTGGTGGGCAACACGTTTTGTGGGTCCACTTATATAAAAAGTTATGCCCGTTTTACCGTGAGCTTCTCTGGAAGCGATTAGTTTGATTGTTACTTGCAAATACACAAACAAAAAACAATGTACTAAGACTTGGTCTTGGATTAGTAGTGTGGGAAAAACTTAAAACAATAAATATGAAAAGAAAAGTGCCCAATCGGTGGTTGCACCGAATTTGAGCGCACCTGCTCTGATACCAATTGTTGGATTGTAAAAAGAGCACTAGAGGGGGGTGGGGGTGAATAGCGCACGAAAATTCTTTTCGTCGATACGATTAAAACACAAGCAAAGAGTAAAATGCACAACGGAAAGTAAATGGACAAGGCTTGGTTTTACTTGGTTCACGGCCTATCGGCTGCTAATCCAAGGCCCTAGCAGTCCGTTACCGCGTATGGAGGGCAATTCACTAAAACTTCTCCTCGTTAGAGGTAGGAGACGGCGATTACAAAACTACGAGAAATCTCGAGCTAGAGAGACAAACCCCCTCTCCTCGTTACGATAAAAGCTTGATAAAGAATTAAAATACAATGTTTAAAGATTACGACAAAATGAACTGATACCAACGACTAGGGAAATGGAGGTTGAGCTCGTATGTAAATTGGCGTTTGTGCGCAGCATTTAGAAGGCTTGGAATGATTGAAAATAGTATGAAACACTCCTCATTTCATAGCCCTTCAACCTAGTGGACGTTGAGCTTGAGATTCTATCAAGAAGGCCACTTCACCCCAAGATAAGGGGATGAGGTTTGACTCTCATCGAAGTCGGAATTTGAATGACAGTCGACTGATGAATCCTACCAGTCGACTGATTCTACCAACAGTCGACTGCTAACAGCCAGCAGTCGACTGTTGGCTAGGGTATCCAGCTGCATCAAAGAGTTAGGTCGAAATCAAAGTAATAAGAGTGAATTCAACGGTCACTTATCGTCTGATCTCGACCTAGACCTTCCACGGGAAGTCTTGAGCGGATCGCCATCTAAGGATGTCCCCGTACGTCGTTCTTACTTTCACTCGCACACACGAGCTTATCTTAGGTCCTTTATGACTTATTGCTTTGCTTCCGGTCTACACCTGGGTTCTTCAGCTCTTTCCGAAGTTCTTCCGGTATTGCCCAATCATCACGATTTCCCGACTCGGGATTCTCCGGGTGTCGCCGACCTTCAGCTCAGCTTAACTATTCCTGCACACTTGATTCAACTCGTTAGACAACAATATGACCTTAACTTTGGGTCTTTGCCATAATCAAAACTCAGGTTCGATTATCTGGTGCCTATTGCACCAACAAAACTGTTTGTCATACATCAAAATTTAATTATCTGATACTGTCTGCACCAATAGATAAGTCCTTAGACATCTCTTTGGTGGTTTTATTAAGAAGAAAACAATATTTAGTAATTGCATTGGTGATAAGTAAGGGCATGTTATTATTAGTGCTAGAATTGTTTGGAGTGTGACAAGTGATTTTCTTGTAATTGTAGGGTCATATTAAGGGTTAGCTCTATTAGAATATTGTAGATATGATTGGGGATAATTGTTATCTCTACATATCATTAGGAATAATTATTTCTTAGGATAGAATTTTGATTTATTCCTAGGATAGGGTTTGATTTATTCTTTTGAATAAGCCCTAATCTTGTATATAAATAGGGCCTCTTTCATGTAATAGGCGATCCAAAGTTACGAAATAACATGGTATTAGAGCTTTAGGTTTTTCACTTTTTTTTTTTGTTTTTTTTCGCAATCTCTCCCGGCGCGCTTCTCCTCCGCGACACAGCCCCGCTCGCGACTTTCTCACGCGAGCATCTCCTCGGGCGCGCGCACGCGGCACCAGCTTCTCTCTGTCCTCGCACCTCCGCCTCCTTCCTTCGCTTTCCCTGCATCGGTAGCGCCATGATGAATTGAGAAGTAGGAGGCGAAGCGATCAGCCCTTGCTACCCGAGCGCGTCGCCATGTGTCGGCCGCTTAGTGGTGAGTAACCTCCTCCTCTGCCTACCGACACAGCTTTCTTTCGTGGCGCCTCCGTCTCCTCGTTCACTCGTCCGTCGATCGCGGAAATCCTCGTCGCGTCGATTACTCGTAGTCTTGGCCGGCGAGTCGCGGGCGCGGTGAAGTTTCCCTTCTCCTGTCTCTGCAAGCCACCTGCTCTCGTCTCTCCACCATCACGGTCTAGTCCGTCGTCCGCCGCTTCGATCGCCCCCAGACCTACAAGCACTTCATCCGGAGCTGCGCCCTCAAGGGTAGTTTAAGGCAGATCGCCCTGCCTCCGACCTCGACCTCTTCTCCGCCGCCGACAGCCTTCACGGGAAAAGACTTTCCCTCTTCTCCGCAAGAAGCTACCCAGGAACTTGATCAGCACTTGCTTAACTCGTCATGGCTACCTCCGACACTTCGAAACCGGATTTTCCAATCTTTACCAACTACGTCACGGCACCGCTCTCGTCTAAGCTCTTGGATGGTAAGAATTGTTGGTGCTTATAATATCCACATATCTCCACAATGACATGATATTTGAGTTACCCACATTATGTTTCTTTGAGTTACCATCGTCTTTCTCCTTTCTATTATTCTTGTCTTTCCTCTTTGTCGTCTGTTTCTCTTCCAAAGACTGCAGGAGATGCATTTGCCGATCCAGGCTGGAAACAGGCTATGCTCGACGAAATGAATGCCTTACAGAGTTGTGGGACTTGGGATCTCGTTCCTCTACCACCAGAAAAGTCAGTTGTTGGTTGTCGATGGGTATATACAGTGAAGGTTGGTCCGGACGGAATGGTTGATCGGCTTAAGGCTCGTCTCGTTGCTAAAGGTTATACTCAAATTTTCGGATTGGATTATGGGGACATATTTTCTCCTGTTGCCAAGATGTCCTCTATACGCTTACTCATGTCCATTGCTGCGATTCAACACTAGTCTCTTTATCAGTTGAACATCAAGAATGCGTTCTTACATGGTGACCTGCTCGAAGAAGTCTACATGGAGCAACCTCCGTATTTTGTTGCTCAGGGGGAGTCTTCTGGTCTTGTGTGTCGCTTGCGAAAATCTTTATATGGTCTCAAGCAGTCACCCAGAGCATGGTTCGGTACATTTAGTATTGTAATTCAACAGTTCGGCATGACTCGGAGCGAGGCTGACCATTCTATTTTTTATCGCCACTCATCGACTGGTTGCATCTACCTAGTGGTTTATGTTGTTAATATTGTCATCACAGGTAGTGATCAACTCGGGATCTCACAGGTGAAACATCTTTTCAAACATTTTCAGACAAAGGATCTCGGCAGACTTAAATACTTCTTGGAGATAGAAGTAGCACAGTCCAGAAATGGGATCATTATATCTCAAAGGAAGTATGCAATGGATATTCTAGAAGAAACAGGAATGTTAAACTCAAAGACAGTTGACAACCCTATGGATCCTAATGTCAAGCTCCTATCAAATCAGGGGGAGCCTCTACTAGATCCTGAACGATACAGGCGATTAGCAGGAAGACTAAGTTACCTTACTGTTACTCGTCCAGATATCTCATTTACAGTAAGTGTAGTAAGTCAGTTTCTCAACTCTCTGTGTAAAGAACATTGGGATGCTGTAATTCACATTGTTCGATATATCAGAGGTGCTCCAGGAAAGAGTCTTTTGTATAAAGACAAAGGACATACTCGAGTCATAGGATATTCTGATGCAGATTGGGTAGGATCTCCTATTGATAGGAGATCTACTTCTGATTTTTGTATATTTGTCAGAGATAATCTTGTTTATTGGAAAAGCAAAAAGCAGAATGTTGTGGCAAGATCCAGTGCAGAGGCAGAGTATCGAGCTATGACCATAGCCAGTCAAGAACTTATATGGCTCAAACAGTTACTTCAAGAGCTAAAGTTTGGAGACGTTACACAAATATCACTTATATGTGATAATCAGGCCGTCATGCATATCGCCTCAAATCCAGTTTTTTATGAAAGGACAAAGCATATTGAAGTTGACTGTTACTTTGTCAGAGAGAAAGTCATATCTGGAGAAATATCTACTAGTTTTGTTAACTCACATGATCAGCTAGCAGATATATTTACTAAGTCACTGAGAGGTCCCCGAATTGACTAAATATATAACAAGCTAGGTACATATAATTTATATTCTTCAGCTTGAGGGGGAGTGTTAGAATATTATAGATATGATTAGGGATAATTGTTATCCCTAAATATCATTAGGAATAATTATTTCTTAGGATAGAATTTTGATTTATTCCTAGGATATAGTTTGATTTATTCTTTTGAATAAGCCCTAATCTTGTATATAAATAGGGCCTCTTTCATATAATAGGCGATCCAAAGTTACGAAATAACAAGCTCCAAGTCTATTTTTTCACATTATTATTAGATGAACTAACAAATCATAGTCAGAATAGACTTCTTTAGTGTATGCTATTTGCGGGCAATATTATGTTATTTTGATGTGAGTGTAATTTTATTAACTTTGAAGCTTGAATAGTGGAGAAACAATTTATAAACTAAAGGCTGTAAGATAAGTGGAAATTGAAGAAAATATACGCAATGTTCATTTTATAAGAAAAGGATAATATAAGATGGATGGATAGGAAATTGGAATAAGGAAGACACTTATAAAGATATGATTAATAGATTACAAAATAGATGGCCAAAATGGATATAAGCTTCTGGAGCACTGTTAGTCGTGTGACCCTTAAGCTAAAAATAAACTTTTATATGACTATGCTAGGACTGCGATCAACTATGCTTTTTGGATTGCAGGGCTAAACTTTTAAGAAGCAACACTTGTAATGGTAGATGCAATAGAGATGAGAAAGCTAAGAGTGTGGAACTACTCCAAAGAATAAAACAAATACTAATATGTATGTGCAATTAGGTGCAACTTCAATAGTTGATAATTGTGAGAAATTTGATGATATATTTAGAAGAGTTGAAGCAATTAAAGTTGAAGCTAAAATGAATAGAACCTAATAAAATATTGATCAATGTGATAAGAAAATGATTTAATTGATTGTTATGCTATTAATGATTTTGCCTTGCATAGATTTTGACCAAGGGATAAAAATCATGCAGCTGACCCTCCATAGTTGGTACAAGTATTGGATGACGATGACGATGTGCTAGTCATCTAGAAAATAACATGAAAATAAATTAAATTCTAAAAAAAAATTACTTTTGTGGCTTATAATAAATCATACAAATTATATATATCACCTTTTAGAATATGGCAATCATGTCTTTTCTTACTGTTCACTGTTTTTGTTGAAATAGTTGTCAATATATTCACATGACATGTGATGCTTATAAATTTGATGGTATTTGGACTGCTGACTCTCAGATCATTATAATGGTCATAATCCTAGAAGTTGAAATTCTAGAATTATTACAACTCTTAATTTTGATTATTTTACAAACATTATAATTTAGCTGTTTATGGAATTAATCTATCTGATTTAATCTTAATGGCTATTATAGTATTTAATATTTTATTTTTGAAATCATCTACTTCGGTGTGTTCTCTATGTTGTGTACTGGAATGAAAAGTATGATATAGAATGATGCATTAGTTGAACTATTAGGAACATAAAAGAAACCTTCTGTTTTGAAGATTTTGATCATGATAAACAAATACGTGGTCGTTTGGTTACTTATAAACAACAGATGGTAAATTTAGCCCAGGGCTTTGCCTTTTCTTAATACTTGGCTCTGTTTATCGAAGTCTGAATTATTGGAAAGCTGGTTCAAACAGAAAATATTGATATTCTCAAAATTTACCATCTATTTTTGGCTCTTTGATTATGTTCTCTTTTTGTAGTAAAGTAGATTGAAATTTTATACTATGCCGAACGGTGCAGTCAAAATATATTATTCAATAAATTATCGAAACTCAATACTAAATAACATGGCTAATTTCTCATGTGCATCCTGTTTTGACCATGCCAGTGAGTGAGTAAAACTCATTTGAATTTATATTTGTATGGTTTTACTCATGCCAAAATGTATTGAGTATTAGTATGATATAATACAATAAGATTTAATTAAGTTGACTATTTTATTCCTATAATATTTTATTTTTATAAGTAAATAAAACTAAACGAAAGAGTATTCAAGCATGAATCCTTCTAAATTCAATTGAGTTTTAGTACAACATGGTGCAGGAATTGTACCATTTCATTTAGGACCGAAACTATGACATGAAATAATACTTTAAACTTTACTCTTGTTGTCTTTTCTATTTCTTTTTCTATCTCTTTCCTCTCTCTAATTCCAATTTACCACCGACTCTATGCATTGGCACTGCAGCACAGTGCTGAAACTCCTGTATGCGTCGATATTTCACTAAGAGTCTACTACCCTTATAAATATATTGTCATATTAACAATCTGGATGTATAGAATTTGTTGAACATCTGCATGAAAATCATAAAATGCTTAGTTATTGCCAGAAAAGGCAACTTCTATCAACACAATGACTAGCTAATTTGTGGCTAGTCTGATTTGTTGGCTGTTTTGAACATTTCAGTGTGCTCTACACTGGTTGGTTTATATAAGCTGCACCATGATGATTTATTCTCATCGTGTGATTATTACTGTTGCTTAGGTAATGGCCATAGTTGCTGATTTCATGCTTGTGTGGCTTCCTGCTCCAACAGTTTCTCTCCGAGCACCTCTTCAGTTAAACACTGGACCAATTTCAAAGTTCTTCTATAGCTGTCCGGATAATGCCTTTCAGGTAAATGTTTCTATCATACTTGTTTATAAATTTGACAAATTGTCTATTTGTCTGTATCCATAAATGAAAAATTTTTTCTTGTCAGATTGCTTTAGCTGGAACAACGTACTCATTCTTGCAGAGAGTTGGTGCAATTGTGGTAAATTACCTACATTTCTTGATTAGTTGCTTATGGTTAACTTATTCTGACTCATCTACTAGACTTTCGTGCATGACAATTCTTAAATAGTTCTCTGAATTGCTCTCACCTCTTTTGCAGAGGAATGGTTCTAAGCTTTTTGTTGTTGGGACTGGTGCATCTCTGGTATGCTATATACTTTTCCAATTGTATAACACTTGCACAATTTTTAGTTACTTTTGCTCTCGATCATGTGTTTTTTTAAACAATGGGTTTTAGGATCTTTGGTTTTTTTTAATGATTTTTTGGCACTTGGCCGGAAACAACTTCTTACAATGCAAAGACTGTGCACAATAAATCTTTCCTGGGATCCTGCATTGGTGGGAGCATCATGTACCGGTTTACCCTTTTTTTTGCCACTTAACTAGAGTTTATCTAATATATTCTTCTATAGTGGTCGATTATGATATGTGATGTAACTATATTTATGATACATAATGTATATGATATTTAGTGAACCATTTAGGGTTGGATTTGTTTTTTTAATATGAAAATCCCACCCGACCTGACCTTAAATTTGGTAACCTAAAAATCCAAATTGAAGCCCTTAAAAACCTTACTTCTTGGTTTGGATAAGTTTTGGGTCAAGCAGAGTAGGTTATATTTTTCTAGCCCACCTATAGTGAAGCACCGTGAAGTAGGACTTCATCTTGATAATGATGCGATAAGTTAAAAATCTGTAGATTATATGTGGAATTCTGCAAATCTGGTAGTTTGAAAATTATATGATAGTTGATTGGTTTCCTTAACTAAGAGTTAATTGTTGGGATCCATATCATATCGCATGTGTTCGCGGGCGAAACATTTCGCACAACCGCAACGGAAACAAAATACATGCCGGATTCCTCCAGAGATCCATGCAATTAAATCTCATTTTTCATTAAAATCTCATTTTTTCCATGCATTAAAATCTCATTTCATGCATTAAAATCTCATTTCATGCATTAAAATCTCATTTCATGCATTGATTCAATTGCATGCACCAATTAAATTCATGCAACATTTAAGAGTCAATTAATCCCAATCAACTCCACTTCATGCAACGTTGAGGAATACTTTCAAATTCCATTTCATGCAATTAATCCCATAATTCCATTTCATGCAATTAATCCCATTGCATGCAAAAGACTTCTCAAATTCCAATTGCATGCAACATTCATGAGTGGAGTTAAATTCCATTTTTTCATTTGCATGCATGATTAATCATCATTAATCATGCTAACCTTCTTCAATTGGTTTCACTTGAGTCTAACTCAAATTAAACTAATTTGAGTCCAACTCAAATTAGGCCAAGCAATGAGTCTAACTCATCCTAGTCCATTCAATTAACTAATGATTCATTTAGTCGAACAAAAATGATCCTATCTCCAAAATAACACGTTCTTTGTGTGTGACCTTATAGGCTCTCATAACGTTGGTAATGTATCTAAAATCATTTTAGATACATAAGCAATAAGCGACATCTAGCAATACATCATTGCTACCCAAGCTACAAGAAAGTCGAGATCCGACAACCTTTCCGTGGCTATTATCATGTATGACGGTGTCCTTCTATCCTTGATATCTTAGATCGATCAATGAGGCATAGACCGTGTCATCCCCTTATCGATCTTTATGTTTCTTGATCCCCAAGTAGACTCACTCAAACAAATGAGCTCAATATCTCATATTGACTCATTTGAGCATGGTCATGCATTTCGTGGTCATACTATCAAGAGACCAAAGATATCACTCCCGTCATATGGGAGGGATAGATCCCATCTACATTACTCACATCCCTCCGCATAATTCGTTACATACCCAACAATCGCCGTTATAGTGCATCCTGTTACGGGTGACGTTAGACAATACTAAAGTACATAACTGCTTATGTAGGGAACCGTAGTGACTTCAGGTCTAAGGACTATTCATACCAACAGTCACATGAGAAAGTATATGACACTCATATAACGATCCATGACACTTTCTCATGGTGGATCAATTCAGTATATATATTCTCCAATATATATACTCATGTGTCAATGTGATATCACATATCCATGACTTGTGAGATCAAGTCATCCATTGACCTACAGACTAGTCTCAATGTATCAATATATCCTTTTGTCTATTAATACAATACTTGATTAGGAATATTTAAGTATAGTGTTCTCTACAGCTTCTCATAATCAATTCTACCAATTGATATACTGTAGATTAGAACCTACTATTCAAGGGCATTACTATATTTATTTGGCTAGCACATGCATAAAGTAAATATAATAATCAATCTTTGTCTGTTATTAATGAAATATGATACATATGATCCTTAATCAATCATCTCATGATTGACACTAAGGACTGACACTAACATTAATTTGCTAGGACTTCCTATTTTTGTGTTTCTTATTTTCTTTTCTTTACAACATAAAAGTTGTGCATTGTTGTTACTTTTGGTATGCCTTAATAGAAATAGGCAGCTATCATGAATTCTTATTTATACTAGTTCTGTGTGTACTTATCAGCTGTGTACTCATTAGGAGGATGAATAAGATAATCTCCTCATCTAAATTCTTGAACCAGTGACTCTGCATGGGCACCATGGCTACGAGTGGCAAAATATTTAGCCTCTTCTCCTGTGGAGCAGATTCCCATTATTCTCAGTGTTACTGGACACAACTTGCCTTTTAGTTATATTAGACTCCTAGTATAAAAGAATCAGGAAACTCGCCTTCTATTAAAAGGGGAATTAACTTGGTCTTCTCCCTACCTTGAGAGGATATTTATTCTTCAGTTCGAGTTCATTTTAAAATTCTTCAATTGGTAAAAAAGGACAGTTCGGTGACGAAACTCTTGTCATATGGGGTCCCGGGGAAGGATCCATTGAGCGTAGCCTTACCTTGCTTTGCAAGAGACTGTTTTTAGAATTCGAACCCATGACCTCTAGGTGATATTGATGCGCCAAGGCTCCCCTTCTAAAATTCTTCAATTGGTATGTGCAAAAACTAGGCTAATTTAGCAGCTTTTTATTCAACTTCTCTGAGTCAAATTCACATAAATATGAGTTGAGCATATGGCTTATTGGCTCCTAATTTCCATATAAAGGACACAATGAGATAAAGATCCTCTTTAAACTCTATCTTGATTGATTGGATATCTCTCACAAGGAATCAAAGGAAGATGTGATGATTTATTCTAGAAAAATCGCCACTAAAAAATACACACTTCTTTTCTATCGAATTAGTCTTTTCTCTAGAGTCCTCTTTACAGAACCGAGGCTTGGAGCGATAAAAATATTGATAATACAAGATAAGGTCACAATGAGCTGAGCTAATGAGCTGTCATCATTATAGTCTGTGTCAAGTGGAGATGCAATTATGTATGCAACTGAGGCATTCTAACAAAGAGATTTGAACCTTGTTCCCATATGACCTAATCCATTTGATCAAGCACTCACCATCTACTTTCATTGTTCAAATGTTTGATAGCATGAAAAAGCAAAAGCTCTACCCATCCTCTCTGCCTATCCAAGTGATGAAAGTGCAAAGGCTTTTGGTATCTATTCTCACAATCACTAGCCAATATGTTTTTCTCTTGTGCCTTTCTTTGTTGATGATTTGGTTCAATATTTATCCCTTAAACATGTTATAATGCCAAAGAGTTGGATAGGTTGGCCCCTGCATGAGGACTATATTACTCCTAATTTCTATGAAATACAAGATGCTAATTAAATGATAAAAATAAGAACTAATACTTAAACGACTATAACATGATTTGAGATTTTATTCAAGAGAAGAAAGATTGCTATGCCTCATTCTAGATGAAAAAAAAATAGCCGGACTTTAATTCATAGTGTAAATAGCCTAGAAACAACATTTATATTAAAAAATTTGGAATAGGTTATGTCCATTTCGTATGAGCTTCTTTTTGGGCTTCTATTGTATCGAGAAACAAGTTTGGTTATACATTTTTTTGATAAATGTATATAACTGGATAATTCAAATTGAAGCAATTTGATGTTTGAACGCAGGCTTATATAACTTGGACTAACCAATATAATTTTAAGTCATGTTGGAGTTTCAGTTTATGACTAAAATAATATAGTTTCGGAACCATATTATGTTGTGCTGATAGTATTTTGATATTTTTTAAATATAAAATATATTGATTTAAAAATATTTTTATTCATATTTGATTGCTATGGATGCTTACTATTAAGCTAGATTTGATATTATCTCGTGAAATGTTTGATATTTATTGAGTAAAAGTCGATTTAAGGTTAACTGAAACTCACTAAATAAACATGGTATGATCAAGTAGGTTTAAACTGATTTAATTTGAATTTATTTTGATCAATTTAAAATTAAATTAAATATCTATATAGAATATTTTAGAAGGTTAGAAATTATGGTCAACGAGCAGAATAGTAAATTCCATCTGTTTCGATCGGCATGGTTCGACATCTTATACTATGACTCTACCCCAAGGTTTTAAATACCGAGCCGTTTTGGACGAAATTGGTGAAAAATTTCGTTCCGATGAGGAGCCGGGCGATGTCACGAATCTGGAACACGCTTACTGGAAGCAACGGAGGCGGCGACGGCAGACGACGGAAGCGTGCGATGTGCGATCGGAAAGGCGATTGGGAAGGAGATCACGTTCCCGATCGCGCTGCATGATCGTGATCGCAATCGGGCAGCGTGATCGCGCTGCGCGATCGAGAAGGCGATCGCATTGCGTGATCGCAGTGAGAAATTTCTAAATATATAAATTATAATTAAAAGATATATATATATATATATATTAAACTGTAAAATTTAATTAAATAAATTATTAATTAATTTATATAATTATATAAATTTATATTTTATTATTTTTATTTAAAAAATAAAAATTAAAAAATAAAAGATATTTTAATTAAAATTCTAAATTTGAATTTATAATTTAGGTAAAATTAAATCTTAAATTCTTTTTTAAAAATTAACTAAAATTTTAAAAAAAATCAAATAATTAATATTAATGTTTAAAAAAAAGAAAAAAAATACCGAAATAGTATCGACACGGACAATACGGTACTGAAACCGTATCGTTCCGGTCGTAGACCAAAATTCTAATACGAGTCGATATTTTAAACCTTGCTCTACCCTCCACCTTTGTCATTTATTCCACATATTACATTACATAGATATCATATTCATAGAATATGATTCACTTTTGATATGCCTCATTGGTGAAATGGAAGACATGCGATACTCAAACTCTTGTGCTAATGAGTGTGGAGGTTCTTAGTGTTAATGGGCACAACTTGAGTGGGCAAAACTTGATCCGTGGTTGCAATATGTGATCTTGTTTGTATGTAGACAAGGGAAGGACTATCTTACTAGCTTTGTTGCACAAAACCAAAATAGTATAGTTTTGTCATGGTTAATAAATTGTATGACTAACGAAACAATTTATGTATAATGAAAGAACAATGTAAATCTTACTTTGGGGTTCAAAGGCATATAATAAAACGTAGAGGATGTGGGAGTAAGAATTGTGAGTCTCAAACCCCTTCCGAGGATCCGATAAGCCTTCCTATAAGTTCATCAAGAAGGTTGAGATAGAGTAATTGTAGACACACAAAGCCCTCCTGTCGCCTAAAGCTTAGCATTAACAGTCCAATGAGATCCATCTAATGGTGATGAGCTGTAAAAGAATAAATAAGGAGCGAACACTGTCATAAAAGTGAGCACAAAGGACACATGTTGCAAGGTACATGGCAAACCAATAAATTGAAAGCCAGCCAGTGAAAGAGAAAATCGTGGGAATATGGTTTCTGCTGAATCTCTAACTATTATGGAAACAAATCCTTTCAGCAAAGAACAACTTGAAGTACTCTAAAAGATGCTTCAACAAACTTTCAACAGTACATCAAAGATCATTGGTTGCTTTGCCAAAAGGCAATTTTTTTACATGCTCTGAGCGTTTAATGAGAAAATTCAGTCTTAGCTCACTAAGCAGCAACATACAATACACAAGGAGATATTTCTTTGCTTAGCAATTATGCTCCATGTTATGATAAGTACAATATTCATCCAAATAGTTGATGAATCTCTCTCTAAAGCAGAAGGCACAGGTTGTACGTAATATCAATAAACCGAGGCAATGAAAGAGGAGCCTGGAGCAGACAAATGACGAAGGGTTTTCTACAGAGATGATCTAATCTGGAGAATGAATAAGATGTATCTTCTCCAAATTCTTAAAAACAAAGCGACACATAGGAGAAACAATCTTCTTTATGGTGTTCCTACTTTTGCACATTTAATTCATTTTGAAATGGGATTGACTTCTCTGATTATTTACTGTTCTTGACAGATGCTGAGTTCCTAATTGATTACTCTTTAGATCAAGGAATTTAAATCTCAAACCATGTTGCCTGACACAATCAAGATTTATCGTTTCGTGATAGGAGTGATACATAACTTGTTGAATCGAAAAGAGCGCTAGAGGGGAGGGGAGTGAATAGCGCTAAAGAACCGTTTGTGAAAACTTATAAAGACGTGCAGCGGAAATAAAAGAAACACAAGATGACACAAATATTTTTATTTGGTTCACAGTCTACGACCGCCAATCCAAGTCTTGCGATCCTATACCACTTTGAATTGGCAAAACACTACTAATCTCTTTCTTTGAGGAGAAAGAGATTCAGATTCTTTGCAAAGTTAGGATATGGTAACAATTAGAATATTCTAAATATGGCTAGGGATAAATATGGTTAGGGATAATTATTTTGTCTCCTAGGATAGAGTTTGATCTATTATTTTATTTCCTAGGATAGAGTTTGATCTATTTCTTAGAATATGCCCTAACTTTATAAATAGGGCTTCTTCCATGTAATAGATGAAGTAGTTCTTTTTTATGAAATAACATGGTATCAGATTAGGTTTTGTTTGTTTTTCCTTTCTCCACTCGTCGCAAGCTCCTCGCGTCTCCTTCTTTCGCCACGCGATCCGCCTCCCTCTGCCCACCGCGACAAACCTCGCGGCCAACCATCGCCTGCAGCTTCTTCGGTCGCCTCGCACGCGATGCCCATCGCTTTCGGACTACCCTGCAGCCACGGTCAGCTCCGCGGCTCGACGACCATCACCCCCTCCCTATCGCGGACTTCTTTCTTCCTCGTGGCCCACCTCGCCTCCAACGCTGCTGCCACTCGCGGAATCCCCGCCGCCATCCTGTGTTTCGGCTCCCTCATCATCACCGAGACACCCACCCTCCTTCCTCGCGGACCGTCCAACGCAGCAGGACCGATCGCGACCTCCTTCCTCGCGGACCATCTAACTCCTGCCTACTTGCCTCGCGACCTCCTTGTCGTGGCTTCCCTCGTCACGACCTCTCTCCCCGCGTGTGGCGGCGTAATGAGCGACTAGAGGCGATGTCTCGCCTCAGCCATTCTTTGCTCGCTCGATAAGCGATCTTCTTCTTCTTTGAAAGAGGAAGAGTTGTGGTCGACAGTCTTCCTTTAACACTTGAGCGATCGACCCTCGTCTTCTCCGTATCGGCACTTGTTTAAATCTAATGCTGGCTATCTCTGGCACTTTGAAGCCTGATTTCCTAATTTTTAGCTGTTGGATGGTAAGAACTACTTCTCTTGGGCCTCTCACATTGAGCTTTGACTTGTTAGACAGGGTTATGAAACACATCTCACCCAAACAGAAGAGGATATTCAAGTTGCCGATCGTCCTTTGTGGAAAAAGGTTTATGCTCAATTATGTTGCATTATCCGAGCCACCATCCATCCATCTCTTAGGGATGTCTTCCGCACTCACATGACCTGCAAGGATGTTTGGATCTGAGCTCGACAACTTTTCTGACAAACACTTCTCGCGACTCTGTCGAGTTTGTGAAGACCTCGTGAACATCCTTAGTGCCCGTCGGATCGAGGATTCATGTCGACTTATCGAGATCAGTCTCAGCCTTACTGTGAGTTGATGACACTGCTCCACCCTTGGCCGCCATTGTAGAGCTTGAAAATCGAAAGAAATTTTTATGCCCATAGATTACTTTCATATTCGTGATCAGATCCTGAGCAACCCCATAGAGGCCACCATTGACTCTACCTGTGCGATTCTCCTCCGTGCCCCTGCCAAAGTCTTGACATTGTCATCTTCCATTCCTGTTGACTCTTTAGCTTTGGTCTCTCAAAACAACAACAGACCTCCACTTTGTAAGGGTGGCAAAGGATGTCCTTGGTGTGATCATTGTCACCGACCAGGACACACGATTGATAAATGTTGGAGTCTCTATGGTCGACCTTCTCGTCTTTGCTTAGATCGCGAGTTACATGTACTTCTTACTTCTACGATTGTACCGGATCGACTCCGCGCCTTCCTATGATGACTTTCTGAAATGGTATGAGAATCGATGGGATTCTAATTCCCCTGCTGCCGTTACACAAGCTGATAATTCCTTTGCTGACATATCTCGCTCTTCGGGTCCTTGGGTACTTGACTCTGGGGCCACTGATTATATCACTGGTAATAGTTCTTTTTTTTCTTCACTATCTACTTCCGGTTATTTACCCTTTGTCACCATGGCAAATAGTTCTCAAACTCAGTCCCAAGGTGTTGGTGTTGTTCATCCTTCTCCATATCTTTCCCTTCATAATGTTCTTTATGTTCTCGGAGCTTCCTTTAATTTGTTATCAATAAGTCAACTTACTTGGTCTCTTGATTGTGTCATCTCGTTTACTAAATCTTAGATCATTCAGGGGCCAGATGCAGGGAGGATGATTGACTTTGGATGTAAGTCTCGCGACTATATCGACTTCACTGACCTCTCTTGTTGGTTGGCGATGATAGCGTCTCTACTTGTTATTCATGTACTCGGTTAGGACGTCTGGTCTTGATAAGTTAAAACAATTACATCTAGTCTTTCGTTTAGAGTCTTTATCTTGTGAGTCGTTATCGATTAAGCGGCGTATTCGTAGTTCGTTTTCTCCTTGCATTATAAGTCGGGTTACGTCTCCCTTTGCTTTGGTTCATTTCGATGTTTAGGGTCCGAGTTGTGTTTCTTCTACATTGGGGTCACGATATTTTGTTACTTTTATAGATGATTTTTTCTGTTGTACTTGGTTATATCTGATAAAGGATCGTTCGAAATTGTTTTCTATTTTTCAATCTTTTTTTAATGAAGTCAAAACACAATTTGGTATCCCTCTTCGATCCTTGCAAAGTGATAATACACGTGAGTATCTATCTACTCCGTTTCGGACCTTTTTGGCATCTCACGGCATATTACATCGGACGTCTTATCCTTATATCCCCCAACAAAATGGAATTGCAGAACGCAAGAATTGTCATCTTCTCGAGACTATCCGGACTCTTCTCCTCCATTCTCATGTTCCTCTTCGTTTTTGGAGTGACGGCGTACCTACTGCATGTTATCTCATTAATCGCACGTCTTCCTCTACTTTACAGGATAAAATATCTCATCATGTACTTTATCTAAATCAGTCCCTTCATCCTTTACCATCTAGGGTCTTTGGTTCTATATATTTTGCTTATGCTCTTGATCATGACATTGATAAACTCTCCTCGGTCGCATAAATGTATTTTCCTTGAGTGCCCATGGTCTCAGAAAGGGTAGAAGTGTTATTTTTCTACTCCGTCGATATTTCATCTCTGTTGATGTCACGTTCTTTGATTCGGTTCTTTTCTTTGGGCTTCAGAGTTGTCGTCCGAGTTTCCTCCTTCTATGTCTGCGTCAGTCTTTTATCCTCCGGAGACTTTTCTATCACCTCGAGCCCCAATTTCTCCTTCGTTGCAGGTTTATCAGCATTGTCCTCAGCCTGCTTTGCCGTCGCCCAATACTGACTCTGCCATGGAATCATCTCTGGAGCCAGGTCCTCCGCCTCTTCCTCTGGTACAGTCTTTTGAATCTGATATTCTCATTGCACTTCGGAAAGGTATACGTTCCACTCGTAATCCTTCTTCTCATTATGTGTCTTTGAGTTACCATCGTCTTTCTCCTTCCTATTATTCTTGTCTTTCCTCCTTGTAAATACATTTCTCTTCCATTGTAGGAGATCGTTTGTCTATCGAGGATGAAGCAAGGACTATCTTTGGAGCGAAATGAGTGTCTTACGGAGTTGTGGGACTTGGAACCTCGTTCCTCTACCACCAGGAAAGTCAGTTGTTGATTGTCGATGGGTATATATGGTGAAGGTTGGTCTAGACAGAACGGTTGATCGGCTTAAGGCTCGTCTGGTTGCTAAATGTTATACCCAGATCTTTGGATTGAATTTTAGGGACACTTTTTCTCCTGTTGTCAAGATATCTTCTATACGCCTATTCATGTCTATTGCTGCGATTCAACACTGACCTCTTTATCAGTTGGACATCAAGAATGCGTTCTTACATGGTGACTTGCTCGAAGAAGTGTACATGGAGCAACCTCCGTATTTTGTTGTTCAGGGGGAGTCTTCTGATCTTGTGTGCCGCTTGTAAAAATCTTTATATGGTCTCAAGTAGTCACTCAGAGCATGGTTCGGTAGATTCAGTATTGTAATTCAGCGATTCGGCGTGACTCGGGCCGAGGCCATTACATCTTTATCGCCACTCATCTACTGGTTGCAACTACCTAGTGGTTTATGTTGATGATATCTGGTAGTGATCATCTCGAGATCTCACAGGTGAAACATCTTTTCAAACATTTTCAGACAAAGGATCTCAACAGACTTAAATATTTCTTGGGGATAGAAGTAGCACAATCCAGAAATGAGATCGTTATATCCCAAAGGAAGTATGCAATGGATATTCTAGAAGAAACATGAATGTTAAACTCGAGGCGATTAACATGACCTGGATCTAATGTCGACTCTGCCCGAATCGGGGGGCCTCTGCAGAATCTGAGCGATCTGGTGATTAGTAGGGAGACTAAGCTACCTTCATTACTCGTCTAGATATCTCGTTTGCGATAAGTGTAGTAAAGTCGGTTCTCGACTCTCGTGTAAAGAACATTGGGATCTTTGTTGTTGGGTTTCTGCTGGCGTGTGTGTGTGTTCGATCGTGTTTTAAGTAAACATGAACAGTGAAGCAATAAAAATAATAAATACTCTATTTATTCTGACACACACACCTGCGCGTCGTATTACAACAAGTGTAGACATAACCGTAAATTTAAATTTGCAATAAAAGGAAAATTTATCTACGTTATACCTTTTGTATGACGTGTAGCGGGAACGACATCACGTATCCTCGCTAGAATCGTCTCTATCCGTATCCACGCCGAGTTCCTCGGGATGACTTCGCTAAGCCACGAGCTTCGTCTTCGTACGGGTTACTAGCCTCGTGTTGAAGACGACGTGATCGAGAGATGATCGCGATCGAATCGAGTCGGATCAGCGAGTCCTCGAAACTTCGCTACCGGGAGAGGTATTCGTCGGCCGATTGGCCAGATCGCCGTCCTCCCGTCTCGGAGGATTCTGGAGATCAGAATCCCGGTAAGTTATCATTGTCGGGCTCACTCTACCGTCGTCGGCGGCGCTCAGACAAGAGGAGAAAAGCTGTCAGCTGGACAGCTTGGTGGAAGGAAGGAGTAGCGCGGCGAAACAAAGGAAGCAGTGCTCACCTTTTCACCAGGGCTGGGAAGATCAGGAGGAGTCGGGAGGGTTCACGGTGAAGCTTGGGCCAAACGAGGAGATGGCGGCCTGACAAGGCTGGCGGCGACTAGGGTTGGCGTAGAAGCGACTCAGGTGGAGGCTAGGGTTTTGGATTAGAGCTTAATTATCCATTAAGCCCTCTTTTATAGAGAACTAATTCTCTTAATGGTTATTGGATCATAACCATTAGGCCCGTTAACCCGCTCCATTAAGATAAGTTAAAATAAACCAAACCATGATGGTTTATTTTAAGTTAAAACGAACCGAACCAACTTTTGGTTCGTTCGTTTAAAATAAAAAACCCTTTGGTTTATTCTCATCCATTGGATTAGAACCGAACCATTTTGGTTCATCCATTACGTCTTCATAAGACTCGGCCCATCCACGCTTCCATTGCGACTGAAACGATTTCATGCTCGCTTTATGTTTGGTCCAACCAAACATAGTTTCTCTCGGTCTGAGAATCCCATTCTCAAGCTCGTTTTAAATCCTTTGGATTACACTCGTTGTGCGTGTGACCAAATAGGTTCTCGGTTTATGTTGGCCATCTATAATTAACCATTAATTATAGAACGATCATGAGTGGCACCTAGTAGTACATCGTGATCCCCAATTAACCGAAAAAATCAACGGTTGATCCAGAACTATTTCTGAAACCCTTGATTGGCTCGAATGAATCGTGCCCCATTCCCTTCACTCATCTTATACCCACTTGGTTCAGGACATGGTCTATTGTGTCAGTCCCCACTAGGCTGACTACGTCACACCTAGCCCAAGTATTATTTCCTCGTCCTACGGATTCTAATTACTCCACACGTATCGAAGAGTACCTTACTCTAAACATGTAATGCTTTGGCCAAAGACTTTAGTAACAATCCGACGAGAGGCCATGGGTATACATCTCCTCGCAAGGAGTGGTGAATCCTTTATAGGCTATTCAGCACACCGATCACCGACTTATACCCAATCATCCGGGTCCACATCTCCTTAGAGATGTTTGCTTAAGATGTCAAAGCATAAGTCTCCATGATCGAGATGACTTGAATCATGAGTCGAAAACATCGCACTTAAGCGCGATAAGAACCGTTGACATATCTATATATGCGAGAGAACCGTATGAAGTCTTACGGTGGTCATCGATAGACTAGTTACCATAACTAGCATCCACGATTAACTCCGGACATCACTATGTCTCCAGCCAGTGAGAATCAGCTGCTTGGATACACCAAGGAGTATACCTCGTGCTAGTCTCGACAGAATTGATGGTATCCAAATCCATCAATTCATCGACTAGGGATAATTCCGATATATCACAATTACACATGTAGAGATACTCACTAGTTGTGATCCAATCACAAATTCTCTCATGCTGTGAATCGTATCGTGGACATTCAGTAAATGAGTTTAAGATCCAATCAAATACATAAAACATGTATACTCAAATAGTGAATCTTCATTTATCATATAAATGGTTCATACATAAGGCGATTGCCTTAGGACATCTCTCATATATTACTAACAGCTGTGATTCGCATTGTTCGATATATCAGAAGCGTTCCAGGAAAGGGTCTTTTGTACGAAGACAAATGACATACTCGAGGCATAGGACATTCAGATGCAAATTGGGCAAGATCTCCCATTGATAGGAGATCTACCTCTAGTTTTTGTATATTTGTCGGAGATAACATTGTTTCTTAGAAAAGCAAAAAGCAGAATGTTGTGGCAAAATTCAGTGCAGAGGCAGAGTATTGAGCTATGACCATAGCCAGTCAAGAGCTTATATGGCTCAAACAATTGCTTCATGAGTTAAGGTTTGGAGATGTTACACAAATGTCACTTATATGTGATAACCAAATCGCCATGCATATCGTCTCAAATCCAGTTTTTCATGAGAGGACAAAGCATATTGAAGTTGACTGTCACTTTATCAGAGAGAAAGTCATATCTGGAGAAATATCTACTAGTTTTGTTAACTTACATGATCAACTAGTAGATATATTTACTAAGTCATTGAAAGACCCCCGAATTGACTACATATGTAACAAGTTGGGTGCATATAATTTATATTCTTTAGCTTGAGGGGGAGTGTTAGAATATTCTAAATATGACTAGGGATAAATATGGTTAGGGATAATTATTTTATCTCCTAGGATAGAGTTTGATCCATTATTTATTTCCTAGGATAGAGTTTGATCGATTTCTTAGAATAGACCCTAACTTTATAAATAGGGCTTCTTCTATGTAATAGATGAAGTACCTTTTTTTTATGAAATAACAGTAACAAACTTACCGTCCCTTAGACAATGAATACAAATAGAATAATAAAACAAAAGCGTAACTGATTATACAGACAGAAGGTTAAAGCTCGAGTCGCGATGTCGGAGTAGTGGCGAAGTGCAAGTAAGTTTCAGATCGTCGAACGCAAGCTACAAAAGGAAGATGACACTTTTAGGATTTGATATTTGAGCTCACTGTTCAAGGTCACTTTTATAGACCTCTTCTAGGCACTTGGAAGCTTTCCAAACGGCTCCAGCTCGATTTTGATCAAATCCTACTCGTCCAAGGTTTATCTTGCTTTAGGCGCCGATCCTTCTAGCGTCGGGTCACGTGGCTCCTCGATCGAACTTTGACCGCTTAATCACCGCGCCAAGATTATCCTATATTCGGGTCGAGATATGGTTTTCTCAGATTCAATTTCGCCTCGGATCTCATCCAAGCGCTTAGACCTCCAGTCAACTGGAATTCTTCCAGTCGCCTGGAATGCTCCGACTTCACTTACTGAATCCTACGTCATAGAGTTAGTCAAACATAAAGTATGTATTACTAACAACCATTCGACAATCCGATCTTGACTATGACATTCCATCGAAATCCTAAGTTTGATCAATGCTTACGGTTGTCCTCTTACAAAGGACTCAATCTCACCCGTTCTTCTTTCTAGAAAAACCCCTCATAAGGTACTTTCTTTTCTTATCTTTTGGCAAACCCTTGATCTTCTAGATCCGTTTGGACTTCCCGCTTAGCATTTGATCCCTTGACCCTTATGACCTTCTCCGATGTCCAGTCTCTACTGGCCCATTGAGACTTCTGTGGATGGCGTCCTTGATCTACTAAGACTTTCACTTTTGCCTAGTGTCAGATCCAACTCTAATTGGCCTGCTAGGTCTTTTCTTGCCTAGTACTCAACCTACTAGGGCTTCCTTACCTAGTACTCAACTTGTTAAATCTTGCAAATTTAACAAACGACATTAGATCATCACACTATTTAACTTTGAATCTTTGCCAATATCAAAATCCAAATTCGATCATATTGGTATTTTCTATACCATCAATCTCTCCATTCTTAATTTATAACAACATAATTCAAAATTAAGTAAAACCAAGGTTTAAAATCTCGACTTATATCGGAATTTCCACTAACGACGATCTGATTTGATATCGTATCGTCGTCTTAGATACTATTTACGATTATTTTTTAAACATTAATATTAATTATTTGATTTTTTTTAAAATTTTAGTTAATTTTTAAAAAAGAATTTAAAATTTAATTTTACCTAAATTATAAATTTAGAATTTAGAATTTTAATAAAAATATATTTTAATTTTTATTTAATATATAAATTAATTAATAATTTATTTAATTAAATTTTACAGTTATATATATATATATATATATATATATATATATTTATTTATATTTTTAGAAAATCAGAAATTTCACGCGATCGCGATCGCGGTTTCTCCCCGCGATCGCGCTGCGCGATCGGGAAGCGCGATCGCCTTCCCGATCGCGCAGCGCGATCGCTGTCCGATCGCGATCGCGCAGCGCGATTGGGAATACGATCGCCTTCTCGATCGCGCCGCTCTGCATCGCCGCCGCCACCTCTGCATCGTCGCCGACGCTTTCTTCCAGTACGGTATGCTTTTCGGTTTCAGTGATTCGTCGGAACGAAATTTTTCGGTGATTTCGTCCGAAACGGCTTGGAATTTAAAACCTTGAGTAAAACAATTGAAAATGAGTAGTAGTAAATACTGCATCAATGATTAATAAATGTCGAATTTTTAAAAACTTTTAATTTTGTGAAAAAGGCTCCCCTCAACTTGATGTCCCCCTTAATTCATTATCTCAAAAGTAAAGAAAAAATTGTTAAAAATTATAATTGCTTTGCCTAGTTTTACTCTTACTCCTTGCTTTACTCCTTATTTTACTTAACTTTTACACTTGCTCGCCCTCTTTGCACTACATCAATAATTTGATTTCATAGTAAAGGCACTATTTTAAATATGTTAATACTCAATGTTTTTCGAACATTATTAAAGCTAAGTGTATCCAAGGTTAAGTTTGTCAAATGCAAGTTAAAATCAAGATTTTTAAAGTCAAAATTTGGAACATATTTTAAAATAAAAAAATTTCAAGGTTAAAATTTAATAAAAAAATCTTAAACTTTTGAACACATTTAAAAGTAAAAAAAAATATATAATTTCAAAAATTTTTAAACATATTTCAAAGTCAATTTTTAAACATATTTTAAAGTAACAATGCAATCATAAGCTAGGTAATGAATTAATATGCAAATCATTTTAGGAATCTAAGCATGCGCCCTATTTAAGAGTTTTAATTTAGTATTAAGAAAATAGTATTTAATATAAACTATAAAAAAATTGTCCTTTAAGCAATGTCTAACTTTTTGACTCAAATGATATTAGGGGATTATCAAGTCTTATTGAAAATTAATCATCTAAGTGATTAGTTTGTATTTATACTCCTTAATTCATATCGATGCACTAGGTCTATATATGGAATCAGAAGTAAAGTCCTAACATCTCACGTTCATCTATGTGACTCAATATATAACCAAGTTAAACATAAGTGTTGTGAGATGTAATGACTCCTTAAATCTATAGGTACATGATTTTTAAGGTAATTTCTAGGCTAATTTTATTTTCCAAAAAGATAAAAATAAATACTTATAAATTATGCAAGTGCAAATAAAGTCTTATTTTACTAATCATATTTCTAATACTACAACAACAACAATCAAGTCTTGTTCCACTAGATGGGATCGGCTATATGAATCCTTCTATGCTATTGGGTTATATTCCCTACTATATCATCATCTATACTTAAATAATTTTATCTTGTTTTATTGTTGCTAACCAAGTCTTTTTTGGTCTTCCTCTTCCTCGTTTGATATGTATATTTGTCATTGTTTCACATCGCCTAACTGGAGTATTTATTGGTTGTTTAAGTACATGTTTGTACCACCTTAAACGTGTCTCTCGGAGCTTTCCTTCAATAGATGCAATTCTGACTTTCTCTATAATGCTCTCATTTCTTATTCTGTCCATTCTCGTATGTCCGCACATTCACCTTAACATCCTGATCTATACAATTCTCATCTTTTGCTCATGTGCTCGAGTCGTAGTCCAACATTCAGCTCCATATAACATAGCAGGTTTAACCGCCGTTTTGTAGAACTTCCCTTTCAGCTTTAGAGATACTTTACGATCACATAAAACACCCGACGCTTTTTTCTATTTCAACCATTCTACTTGTATTCTATGTAAGACATCTCTTTCAATCCCTCTATCACCTTGCAAAAATGATCCTAAATATTTAAAGTTCTCAGTTCCAGACAACTAGTCATCTTCTAGCTTAACACGTATCTCATTACGTCTAATATTGTTAAATTTAAATTTCATATATTCTGTCTTTACTCTACTAAGCCTAAAATCTTTCACTTCTATATTTTCTGCCAAGATTTTAGTTTAACATTTACTCTTTCACGTGTCTAATTTACCAAAACAATATTATCTGCAAACAACATGCACCACGGTACTGTATCTTGAATGTGTTCAGTGAGTTTGTCCATGATTTGTGTAAAAAGATAGAAACTTAGAGTTGATCCTTGATATAACTCTATCTTTATTGGAAATACTTCAGTTAATCTGCCTGAAGTCTTCACTTTGGTCGTTACTTCCTCATACATATTCTTAATTAGTTCAATATATGTTACGCTAACACCTCTCTTTTCTAGAATTATCTATATAATTTCTTTTGAGACTCTATCATAAATTTTTTCTAAGTCAATGAATACCATGTGTAGATCATGCTTTTGCTCCTGATACTTTTCAGTTAATTGCCTGAGAAGATATATAGCTTCTATTGTCGACCTTCCTGCATGAACTCAAATTGATTTTCAAGAACTGTGGTCTCTTTAATTTTTTTTCTATTACTCTTTCACAAGGTTTCATAGTATGACTCATTAGTTTAATACCCCTATAGTTTGCACAAGTTTGTATGTCTCTCTTATTCTTATATAAGGGAATTAGAGTACTTATCCTCCATTGATCAGATATCTTTTTTGTTTTCAATATCATATTAAATAATTTTGTAAGTCATTTAATACCTTGTTTCCCTAGGCACTTGCATACCTCTATCGGAATATCATTTGATCCAATGGTTTTTCCATTTTGCATTCAATTTAAAGCTTGTTCTACTTTTGAAATTTGAATTATGCGATAAAAGTTTAAATTTTTATACTCATTTGATTTATTTAAATTACCTAAATTAAGTTGGTCACCTAAACCTTTATTAAAAAGTTGGTGAAAAGATCTTTTCCACTACTTTTTTATTTCTTTATCATTTACTAGTACCCTATTGTATTTATCTTTAATATATCTTATTTGATTAAGATCTTTTGACTTTATCTCTCTCACTTTAGCTATTCTATAAATGTCGCTTTCACTTTCTTTTGTATCTAATTTTTGATATAACCGTTCAAAGTTTCATTCTTAGCTTCATTCACTGCTTTCTTAGTCTCTTTCTTAGTTATTGTATATTTTTTTCAAGTTTTCCTCATTCTTACAAATATATAATTCCTTATAGGTTGTTCGTTTTTCCTTCACTTTCTGTTGTACTGTCTCATTCCACCACCAAGATTCCTTACTTGGTGGTGCATACCCCTTTGCTTCACCGAGTACACTCTTGGCTATTATTTTCAACTAAAATACCATTTTATCCCATGTTATATTAGGGTCACTGTATATTTCATTTAATACTTGTACTCCCACCTTCTCCTTAAATATAGTTTGTTTCTCATCCTTTAACTTCCATCATTTAATTCTAGGAGTCGTGTATATTTTTCTTCTATTAATATTATGTTTGAGACGTATATCAAATATTACTAACTTATGTTAGGTAGTTAAGCTTTCTCCAGAGATGACCTTACAATCTTTACAAATCTTTCTCTCTCTCTTCCTAATTATAAGAAAGTCAATTTGCGATTTATTATTTCCACTTTTGAAAGTAACCAAGTGTTTTTTTCTTAAAAAATGTATTAACTAGTATAAGATCATATGCTATTGTAAAATTCAATATAGTTTTACTTTTCTTTATTTTTTGTTCCAAACTCATAACCCTCATGCACCCTCTCATATTTCCTCATTTTTTCACTTCTACATACCTATTTAAATCACCTCCTATTAAAATCGTTTCATTTGACAAAATATTTTATAATACTTCATTTATGTCGTCCCAAAATCTTAATTTGGTATCTTCATCTAATCCTGCTTGAGGTGCATATACACTAATTATGTTTATAGTTTTTTTCTCCACTACTATTTTGAGAGTTATAATTCTATCCCCCTTTTTAACTACTTCTATAACTTCATCCTTTAATAAACTATCTACAATAATACCCACTCCATTTCTTGTTTTACTTTTTCCTATATACCATAATTTAAAACCCGAGTTCTCTGTCATCTTTGCCTTCTCGTCTACTCATTTTGTCTCTTGTACATACAAAATAGTAATTCTTTTCCTAATCATCGTATCCACTACCTTTATTGCTTACCAGTGAGGGTTCCTATGTTTCATGTACCAAATCTTAGATTATTAGTTTTCCAATAATATTTGTTCTTACCCAACTTATGGTGTGAGAACTCTTGCTTATTTAATACTGCACCCAAGTTCTTATAGATATGTAGCGGTCCTTGTTGATATGTTACAGTCGGACTCTGTAACGTGAACTCTTGTATATTTACCACTACACTCGAGTTCTAAAGATGTAGCGGTCCTTGCCGAGATATTACAGTTGAACCCTATAATGTATTCCTTCCAGGAAACAACCTAGTATTAACACAATAATTTGATAAATCCATTCATTGAACATTTGCCTTAGTTTAACGCTAGTTGACAACTGAATGCAACCCTCCTTTATCTGAGCATGGGACCGACCACGACAAGGTTAACTCATTATGGACGGAGTTACTAACCACATTCCTAATGATAAGAGTAAATCAAAATAAGTCAATATAAACCATAAACTATATAAGTCATATCAAACTATATAGTTCAAATTTCTAAGTCATCTATAAAAAAAAAGAGACATCACTATTCTAAATTGAAGATTGAGGTGGTGGTGATGGATGACCCGTGGTCTTTGTTCTCAGCATGCTCAATATCTCCTGCTGCTGCTCCTGGATTGTCTAGAATCCTTTGACTACAGTCTCCTCGAGTCGGGAGACTCAATCCTCTAATGTCGGAGCAACTTGAGGTGGTGAAAGTCGAGGAAGGTCAGTGAAGTCAAAATCTGGCATGTCCTTGTCCTCAACTGGTGGTTGTTGCTGCTGGACCCCCCTATTCTACGACATGATATGATTATCTATTTATATCCTAGCTAATACAAACTGTCTAGCTTTTATCATGTCATATTCACTTAGGGATTTGACATTACTTCTAGTGACTATACTAGAGTAATAGATGATGGAATGAAACATATGCAAATTAATGTCTATATCTAACCTATGACATAATGCATAAAGTAAAAATGAGTGGAAAGGGTGCATTACAGCGATGCCCCTAGTGTTCAGAGGTAAGATGCAATTTATCAGGTCCTGATACTAGACATAGTCTTGTACTCAAAGTCTAGTCAAGCTAAACTGGCTTATCATCAGTGTCCTCTCCTCATCATAAAAATACAAATATATCGTATCTAACATGATGTGGAAATAGGGATCACTGAATGGGAAACAGGAAAAAGTGCATGAGGATTCTCTAAGTCCTATGAGTCTTAATCACTTCAGGTGAAAGTATGATATCCAAACCTCCAATCCTAGTGGAATAAGTAAAGATCATCTAACCTAAGTAAGTTATTATAGAGTTTTGCGCATAATCCTATGTTGGCAGAACTCTTACAATAAACTAGGTTACCTAAACCATAGTAATCAATGACCTTTATGGTAGGTAAACATGCTATAGTGAAGAATGACCTACTCAAATATCTAGTGGGCATGGGTAGGAATGTAGTAGATGAGAATCTAAGTCTAAGTTCTTCAGTAGAAAATTTACTGTCAGAACTAGGAATACTAGAAGGGTCATCCTTAGTGGTCTTTCTTTTAACCCTAAAACAATAATTTATAAACTATAAAACAAAAAAAAGAAAACAAATAAAAATTTAATTTAATGCAAGATTAAGTTTACAAATTACCTAGGCGTACTGACTGGGCAAGAGATGAAAACCTTGTTAGTAATATATGAGAGATGTCTTAAGGCAATCGCCTTATGTATGAACCATTTATATGATAAATGAAGATTCACTATTTGAGTATACATGATTTCATGTATTTAATCGGATCTTAAACTCATTTACTGAATGTCCACGATACGATTCACAGCATGAGAGAATTTGTGATTGGATCACAACTAGTGAGTATCTCTATATGTGTAATTGTGATGTATCGGAATTATCCCTAGTCGATGAATTGATGGATTTGGACACCATTGATTCTGTCGAGACTAGCACGAGGTATACTCTTTGGTGTATCCAAGCAGCTGATTCTCACTGGCTAGAGACATTGTGATGTCCGGAGTTAATCGTGGATGCT
The DNA here is from genome assembly GCA_025175895.1 of Wurfbainia villosa. Lineage (NCBI taxonomy): Eukaryota > Viridiplantae > Streptophyta > Magnoliopsida > Zingiberales > Zingiberaceae > Wurfbainia > Wurfbainia villosa. The sequence goes on from CM046006.1 coordinate 45,069,943, forward strand.
AGCTATGGTAACTAGTTCATTGGAGTGACCAGCCGTAAGACTTCATATGGTTCTCTGCATATATAGATATGTCAATGAAGTTCTTACTGCAGCTTAAGTGCGATGTTCCTTTGACTTGCGGTATTCAAGTCATCTTGATCATGAAGACTTATGCTTTGACATCTTAAGCAAGCATCTCTGAGGAGATATGGACCCGGGATGATTGGGTATAAGTCGAAGTGATCGAAGATATTTGAATAGCCTATAAAGGATTCACCACTCCTTGCGAGGAGATGTATACCTATGGCCTCTCGTCGGATTGTTACTAAAGTCTTTGGCCAAAGCATTACATGTTTAGAGTAAGGTACTCTTCGATACATGTGCAGTAATTAGAATCCGTAGGACGAGGAAATGATACTTGGACTAGGTGTGACGTAGTCAGCCTAGTGGGGACTGACACTATAGACCATATCCTGAACCAAGTGGGTATAAGATGAGTGAAGGGAATGGGGCACGATTCATTCGAGCTGCTGAAGGGTTTCAGAAATAGTTCTGGATCAACCGTTGATCTTTTCGGTTAATTGGGGATCATGATGTACTACTAGGTGCCACTCATGATCGTTCTATAATTAATGGTTAATTATAGACGACCAACATAAACTGAGAACCTATTTGGTCACACGCACAACGAGCATAATCCGAAGGATTTAAAACGAGCTTGAGAATGAGATTCTCAGACCAAAAGAAACTAGGTTTGGTTGGACCAAACAAGAAGCGAGCATGAAATTGTTTCAGTCGCAATGGAAGCGTGGATGGGCCGGTCTTATGAAGACATGATGGACGAACCAAAATGGTTTGGTTCTAATCCAACGGAGGAGAATAAACTAAAGGGGTTTGGTTTGTTTTAAACGAATGAACCAAAGTTGGTTCGGTTCGTTTTAACTTAAAATAAACCATCATGGTTTGGTTTATTTTAACTTAAATTAATGGAGCGGGTTAACGGGCCTTTGGTTATGATCCAATAACCATTAAGAGAATTTGTTCTCTATAAAATAGGGCTTAAGGGTTTTTGTTAAACCCTAATTGAGGCAACCCTAATTGTTTGGCCGCCCACCCTCTCCCTCTAGTCGGCGCCAACCCTATTGCCGCCACCCACCTCCTCCAACTGGCGACCAGCTGCTGCTGTCTTCTCCACTTGTCGGCGTCGAGCTGCTGCCGGAGGAGCTCCGGTGATCATCCTTGGCTCTGGTGACAAGGTGAGCACATTGCTTTCCTTATTTGGCGTGTGAGTCTCACAAAGCTGTCCAGTTTTCTGGACAGCTTGTTTCCTCTTATCGGGCGTCGTTTGGGCGGCGTTTGGAGCTCGAGCGGCGCCTTCATCAAGATTCGATCTCGGTAATCCTCATAGGTGGAGGACGAAGGATTCGTCAAACGGTTGACGAATACCTCTCCGGAGAAGCGAGTTTTTGAGGACTCGTTTAGGATCCGAATTTTGATTCGGATCGTGATCTTCTCTCGATCACGTCGTTTTCAACACGAGGCTAGTAACCCGTACGAAGACGAGGCTCGTGACTTAGTGAAGTCATCCCGAAGATACTCGGCGTGGATACGGATAGAGACGATTCTAGCGAGAATCGTTCCGGTTGATGCCTTTCCCGCTACACGTGATACGTCAGGTATACGTAGTTTAAGTTTCCTTTTATTGCAAAATTTGAATTTACGGTTATGTCTACACATGTTGTACTATGCATGCGTGTGATGTGTGTGTTGTAATAAATTAGATTTATTATTTTATTCCTTCCACTGTGCACATGTTTACGAAACATGTTCGAACACACACTCGCCGCGGTGCCGGAAACCTAACAAACCTAAGTGCACTTGGATTTGAATTAGGGCTTAGGGAGGAGTGTGGGGAATGTGGGAGGCATCTGGAATGACAGTCTCAAACTCTTATTTATAAAACTTGTCCATGCACCTAGAAGCGTTTCAGACGCCTGGATCGGTCTTTTCGTTCTAACGCTTATTAGACTTCCTAGGTGCCTGGAAGGGTTCTAGGTGCTTGGTATCCTAGGATTCTGTGCAGTAATTAATTTTGTATTTTATGAGGTGATTGGACTATTCCAGTCGCTTGACTTGGTCAACTGTTGGTTAACTTGGGTGGGACACCTATATGCTCCTGGATTAGTTCTAGGTGCCTAAACAATTTGGAGTCTAGGGGTGCTTGGATATGTTCCAAGCGCCTGGAATAATTGAATTTCAAAATTTGAATCTATTTTGCACCTCACCCATTTTACGTGACCAATCATGTTATTCCTATAGGTTTTGTAAGGTATTTCTCTATTTTATCTGACTAAAGTTTTAATGCTAAGTTATGAAGATTACTTGACCTTGGGTTAGATTCAAGTTTAACCGTCAATCGACTAAGTGAATATTTCTAAAGTTGACTTCCACGTCATGACGAGGCACATGAGTCTTCTTTGATCAGAACAATGACCACTTCTTTTGAAAAAGTCAGTTTAGGAAATTATACACTTAGCTAACTTAGTGTTAAATTTCAGTCTAACTAATTTAGGATGTGGTGAGGTAGCCTCGGCTAGATTCACTTAGCTAAGTGCACAAAGCTGGATACTCTTTATTCAATTTGGTCACATCTAGACTAGGTTTCACTAATGTGTTATCATCTCATTGTGTTCTGATATTATGTTGTCAAGATCAATTAATTATTTTCCTATCTAATCATGAGTAAAAAATTAACCTAATATGCAACAAAAAAATAAATAATTAAATCATTTAATAGTACATACAATTTTTATATTAGCTCTATTTGGACCATGACTTCGATACTGTTTATTCACATAGTGGATTTGATCCTTGGAGATCAAATACTTATTTGAATGTATTTGATTAATCAAATTAAATTTAGGGACCACCCATGCTTGGATTCAATTTCTAAGGGTTTGATTAACTAAAGATATGTATGGTCTATTTTTTATTTTAACCTTAAATTTAAGTATGGACCTACTGGACATGGCTCGTTGAGACCCAAGTATATGTCTAAATACTTAGAGTCCAATGTAAACCTTTCCAAAGATCCTCTAAGCTCTTGAACTTGATTTTTCAAGGAGGAATTCTCTTCGTCAAGTTTTTGGATTTGAGTGGAGGTTCCTTCTTGAACTTGATCAGTTGAAGAATTTGGATTAGCCATCTCCTTAAGGACTTCAACATCTATAAGAAGAGGCTTGATCCGGACCTTAGACTTGGCTAACATCCTAGTTAAACATTTAATAATTTCATATAATCTTTTAACTAAAGACAGACTTACCTTGTTGTATGGACCTTTTGAATCGGATACAAAATTGTGGCTTATCTCGGACTCGTCTTCAGATTCGGATTCAGGTCTCTGATCATTAGCAATGAGTGTTAGATAACTAGCTTGACCTTGTTCTTCTTCGTCCGATGAAGATTCATCCTATATAACTTTTAGGGCCTTTTTTGTTTGTTGCTTCTTAGTCTTCTTTAGGTTCGAGCATTCAACTTTGAAGTGACCCTTTAGGTTCGAGCATTCAGCTTTAGCTTTGGATTTAGTGATTTGAGTTGAGCCTGACTGCTTGTCTATAGTTCGCTTCAAAGACTTCTTTTTCTTGAATAGCTTCTGGACTAGGTTTACTAGCTCAAAAGTCATCTCATCATCGTCAGATTCTGATTCATCTGAGTGAGGTTCAAGTTTGAATTTTGCCTTGTTCTCCTTACTATTGACTTGACTTACAACCAACAATATACCTTTCTCAGCCTAGACCAAGTTAGTTTGTTCATGTAGTTCAATTTCGAAGAATAATTCATCTAATTTAATTTTCGATAAATCCCTTGAGACTTCGTAAGCATCTACTATTGATGCCCACAAGTTAGTTCTTAGGAGAGCTTTGAGAGCATACCGGATGATATCTTGATTTTCCACTTATTGTCTTATCGAGTGGAGTCCATTAAGGATATTTTAAATTCTTACGTGAAGTTGGTTTGCCGTTTCCCTATCTTGCATCTTAATGTCATATCATTTTTTTAATGAAAGATCACACTTACATATTTTAATGTATGAGGTTCCTTTGTGAAACTTGATTAGTTTGTCCTATAGATCCTTCGCACTGATGAATGGACCAATACGATTGCTCCTCTTTGGATGGGACACATTGAAGAATTTCAATTGTTTTTCCATCGGCTTCAATTTGCTTCTTCATGCTAGTGGTCCACTTGTCACATTCAGGAGGTTCTCCAAGATCGTCGGTGGGTAATGTGAATCCAGTTTGTATAATGATCCACATCTCCACTTGGGTCTTCAAGAAGCACTTCATTCTACTCTTCCAGTATTCAAAATTATCGCCAGAGAAGAATGGAGGTCGAATGGTACTATACCCCTCTTGATGTGCCATTGAAAATACCTCGTATGAAAAAAGACAAGGAAAAATATTCCAAAACTTGGTCTTGAATTAGTAGTGCGGGAGAAAAATATATAAAAATTTGCTCGATCAGTGATTGCACTGAATCTGAGCGCCCTTGCTCTGATACCTGTTGTTAGATCGAAAAGAGCACTAAACGGGGGGGGGGGGTGAGTAGTGCTAAAGAATCGTTCATGAAAACTTATAAAAACATGCAACTGAAATAAAAGAAACACAAAAATGACACATATTTTTACTTGGCTCACAACCTATGATTGCAGAAAGAGATTTAGATTCTTTACAAAGTTAGGGCACAATAACAAATTTATCGTCCCTTAAACAATGAATACAAATAGAATAATAAAACAAAGTTTAACTAATTATACGAACAAAAGGTTAAAGCTCGAGATGCGATGCCGGAGTAGCGACGAAGTGTAAGTAAGCTTCAGATCGTCGAGCGCAGGCTACAAAGGAAGATGACACTTTTAAAATTTGATATTCGAGTTCACTGTTTGAGGTCACTTTTATATGCCTCGTCCAGGAGCCTCTAGCTTGACTCTGATTAGATCCAATTCGTTGAGATTTATCCTATTCCAGGTGCCTAGATCCCTTCTAGGCGCCTGGAGTTGACGTGGCTCTCCCTAATCAAACTCTGATCTGCCTAATCATCCATGCTGCATTATCCTGTATTTGGTCGAGATTTGGTTTTCTCTGTATCTAGATTTCAGTTGTCTCGATCTCATCTAGGCGTTTGGACCTCCAGTTGACTAGAATTCTTCCAGTCGCTTGGAATGCTCCGACTTCACTTATTGAATCCTGCATCACATAGTTAGCCAAAATATAAAGTATGTATTACTAACCATCATCCGACTGTTCGATTTTGACTTCGGCATTCCATTGGAATCCTAAGTCAGATTAATGCCTAAGGTTGTCCTCCTATAGAGGACTCGATTTCACCGGTTCTTCTTTTAGAAAAACCCCTCACAAGGTACTCACCTTGCTTATCTTTTGCTAAACCCTTGGTCCTCCAGATCTATTTGAACTTCCCGCCTAGCTTGTGCCTAGTGTTCTTGATTTGCTAAGACTTCCATTCCTGCCTAGCTTCAGGTTCAGCTCCAGCTGAACTACTAGGTCTTTTCTTGCTTAATACTCAACCTACTAGGGCTTCAACCTATCAAGTCCTGCAAACTTAACAAACGACATTAGATCATAATACTATTTAACTTTGAACCTTTGCCAACATCAAAATTCAAGTTCGATCATATTGATGCTTTCTGCACCGACATAACTTCGGGTGGCATAGGCAAATCACTACTTGTTGCATGTGCCATCACAATGTGTATATTATCGTACAAGATTTTTTATATCTTGTTTGACATTGGTTGATTTGGTTATTGGAGCCAGTGATATCCATGAAGAGGTCTTGAGGAAGCGAGAGCTAAGCAGCATCAAATGCCCTCGTTGGGAGGCATAGAGAGTATGAGGAATGGCAGTGGAGCTTTTGACAATTGTTTGTTTGACATCAATTGTGCGCAATTTCTTTGCTTGAACTGTTTATCTAGTCCATCATTGACTGAGCCGCCAGCACCTAACTCATTGTCCACGAGCTTCTCTGCTCCAAGTGATGATACTCTCACCACTTGCATGATCAACATTTGGGAGTCTCAGGGTAGAGACTTCCAAAACCTTGATTAATATAATAATCATTAAATTAATTTGATTATTATATTGAAGCAGAATAATTTGATTAATATAATTATAATCATTAAATTGACTAATATAATTATTATTTGTATTAATTTTTTTATAATCGATTAGTTTCATTGTTATAATCAATTAAATCATTAACTAGTTTAATTAATTATAATTTGATTAGAGTTATAATCAAATTTATTTCATTAGTAAAATTGGTCTTTTGATAATTATGTTTATTTGATTTATTAGTTACATTGTTTATAATCAGAAAAGAAACCAAAATAACAGTGTCATTTGGTTAGGAGGGTAGTAGCAAAAGCATGAAGAAAGGAGTAAGAAATGAGCAGAAGAAGACGACCTTGTGGTCAACCATTTTAGTTAGAGAGGCATCAAGGCAAGAGTGAGCCATGGTGGGGGATAGTAAGGTTATAGTGTTGCAAGTGTTGACTGATGACAATGGTGGGGGATAGTAAGGTTATAGTGACAACGAAGCCATGGCACTTTTATGCTTTAAATTGAGATTGGTGATCTCACGTACATGCTCCGCTTTTTCTTTTCCGTGCTAGTGCCCCATGCAATAATAAATGTGACAAGTGTGTGAATGATTTTCTTTTAAATAATTTTAGGCGAAGAGAAAAATTAACATGAGTTGCAATAATTTTATTTTTTGGTCTAATTAAATTTAATAATATGATTTAGATGTTTTAACTTTTTGAAGTTGTCATCTATAAAGATTGAGAAAATGATGTAGCGAAGTTAAATTGGTATTGATCTTTGTTTCTTGTCGCACATGATAACAACTACACGAGTAGGCAACAATGTTCCATAAAATAGTTGACAACATATTTTTCACATGAATTTTGAAAAGGTAAAAAAGAATTTTAGATTTTTTTTATTTTTAGATTAAAAAGATTACAACAAAAATTGACCTCATTTTGGCAATTCTCTTAGTCTAAAGAAATGCAGCGTTGCTAATGTAAACATTTAATTTAGGTAAACACAGATAGGTGGATGTAGATGTAAAATATACGTCTCATACATAGCAGAGCTCTTTCTTTAGTTTGCTAGTGAATTCCTATTTCTTACAAGGGAACAAATAGAACGATTAGTAGGTATTTTTTTTTCCAACCAAAAATAGGGAACAAGTAGAAATGTAAATTATTTGTAGTTTATTTATCAAAACGAGAAGACATAATGTGAGTCTTCATAGAGTAAATTTTCATTTTGCCCCTGCCTAAAGTTTTGTTTTTTTATATATAAAAATGTCAATTGAAATTTTAAAATCTTCTAAAAATCCTCTGAAAAAAAATTAGGCCATACATTTATTTAACTGACCTTGTACCTATTTATATTTGAAAGTAAATAAGTATCAAAATTGTATTAGCACAATATGATAATGTACCAAGACTGCATAGTTAGAAACTGAAACTATGGCTAGTTGTTAAGAAACCACATGACCAAAATTTTAATATCATGCACTTATATATCATAGACTATGTTCATGATGCCAGTACCTAATAGTCGTGCTTTTGCAAGAACTAGGTTCTTTTTCATTTTTTTTTAATTTCCTTGAATGCTCAATGAAAGTTGTTAATTTAATTTAGAATTTGTTGGCTGAATGTTAGCTTTTTACAGATTGGTACAGGCATAACCAATGGTTTGATCAAGGCAAGGCAGGCAATTGGCAAAGATTTTGGAATTGAAACAGAGGATGTTCCCATAATATCAACCAGTGTTGCCTATGGTGTCTACATGGCCACTTCAAGCAACCTTAGGTTTAATTCTGAACGCAACTTTTAACATCCGTTATTTATTTGATTCAACCTGATAGTTTATTACCACAAAATTTCAAGTTATCAGAAATGAATAATATATTTCTGGTTTTTTAAATTTTTTTATGAATGCCACTTAGTTTCTAGGTGTTGTCATTCCAATATATTATGCTAGAGCTTAAATTCCAATAGTAAATTAATAGGGGGTAATTATTTACTAGTCTTTGGGTTGAATCTATGTAAATGTCCTTGTCTTGTCTTAGTAGTAGACACTTGGAGATAATAATTTCCCACTTTTCAGTTCCTATTTGTAGTTTGGTTTCAGTTTTCGTCTATAACCGTGCTTTGAACTCCATGTTTATTGGTCTGAATCAGATCCCCATTGCTTCCACTACCACCAATGTGACTGTTGCTGTTCACTCCTGTAGTTGCAAGATCTCCTACCTCCTGACTGACAAAGGAGGTCTTCTTTCAGTCATTAGAATCCCTGCGACCATCCTACACTCCTCGTTGCACTGCCAGCCACCATGTTGTCAACCTCAGCTGTGGTCACCACAATTTCAATCACCCTAGTTATGCCCTTTACCTTGCCATTGTCTGCTTCTGTTGGGTGCACACGGACTTCACCACTAGCTGTTATAATCCTTGGAAAACTAACATTCTGCAACTGGTGGTTGGTTCTGTTGTTTCACCATCACCACTGACTGACACCTAGCTGCGTCATTTGCACCGGTTCCTCACAACTGCAAGCTCTCAAACGAGTGTCATTCTCTCCTGCTGACTGCATGACAACACCTCCCTTCCACATCATCCGTGAGATCCAGAATTAAGAAAACTAGCTGTGATATGAAAGCTGAATCCCATTCGCAAGAAGTGTGTAACATAGTTCTGTTCACTAGTAAGAGAAATCTAAATTGAGAATTACACCATTCATTATTGAGACAAAAATTAATTTTATTTTATTTTTACTTAGGAGATATTTGAGTCTATCTTTGTTTGTTAGATTGAGAATTAGCCTCATAAATTGAGAATTTCACTGTTCACTTGAATGAGATATGTGATACTAACAATATATATATATATATATATATATATATATATATATATATATATATATATATATATTGAGTATAATTATTATAAAGTAGGTAGTGATACGATATATTACTATATTACACTTACATGTATGAATTTAAATTGTCTTATAGTAACTCCCCATAAGTGCTGATTAACCAATTCATTATTGGGTGAAAAATTAATTATTTTTAGGAGATATTTGAGTTGTCTTTGTTTGTTAATCTTATTATAGGGGAGTCACAGAGAGAACTTCCACCTCTATGTTCGAGGTAGTGCTTCTTGAAATATAAAAGGGGCGACCAATAGGGAAGAAAAACAAGTCAATGACTACAACAACCACCAAAACTTATTGCACTAGATGGAGTCGGTTATATGGATCCTTTTACGCAATTGAGCTCTATCCCCTACTATATCATCACCTATATTTAAATAAATTTTATCTTGTTTTATTATTACTAACCAAGTCTTTTTTGGTCTTCCTTTTCCTCGTTCGATGTGCATATTTGTCATATTTTTATATCGCCTAACTGGAACATTCATTGGTCATCTAAGTACATGCTCGTACTATCTTAAACGTGTCTCTGGGAGTTTTTCCTAAATAGATGCAACTCCGATTTTCTCTCTAATGCTCTCATTTCTTATTCTGTCCATCCTCGTATGTCCACACATCTATCTTAATATCCTCATCTCTGTAACTCTTTTCTTCTGCTCGTGGTCGAGTCATGTCCGACATTCAATGCTATATAATATAGTAGGTCTAATTGTCGTTTTGTAAAACTTCCTTTTAAGTTTTAGAGGTACTTTATGATCACATAAATACCGAACAGTCTCCTCTATTTCAACCATCCTATTTATATTTTATGTAAGACCAAGGTTTAAAATCTCGACTCCTACCGAAGTTTTGGTCTGTGACCGGAACGATACGTTTTCGGTACCGTATCATGCGTGTCGATACTGTTTCGATACTTTTTTCTATTTTTTAAATATTAATATTTAATTATTTTAAAAGCTCATCATTCATTTAATTTTAAGTATAATTTGATTTCTTTTCTTAAAATAATTGATATCTGAGGGATAAAAATAAATAAATATACTTTTCTTTAAAAAAAATTGATATATCATTAACTTAAATTAAAATTGATACATCAATATGTTATCTTACTAATACCAAAAAGAATGTCGTGAATCAAATAAAAATATTAGTTCTTGCAACATTCTGCTTAGATCAACCCCATAATTCTCTAACACCCAAATCAAATAATTATCCTATGTCATGCAATATTGATATTGATTTCTCCACATCCATCAATGTGTTTCGATTCACCATTGGAAGTTGGACTGGAACTGGTGCCACTGGAATCAGAATTGGTACAGAATAAGGATAAGTATACGTTCCCGAGGTTGAATATGATTGATCACCATATAATGCATCAGAGCTATAATAAGACCGAGAGTATGATGAGCTCCGATTAAAATCAATCTCGCATATCTCGATAATTATGAGATTCTTTTTGTCTATCATCCTTATATCAGCACGAATACTGACTTTTAATAGTTCTAGCTCTATGATCTTCATCTTGAGTTACATGTGTAAAATTTTACTTACATGTCCAAGGCTCAGATGTTAGAGTTGATGGAACATAAGTTTCACCACCACCAGGTGCACCATCACTATCATTACTTCTATAAGTACTTGCACTGCTATTGACATCACTATCATCATTTCGAACTTCTCATTGGATTGCAGTGCTAGAAGGTGATGATGTTTTATTACTATCATCATGTTCTTGCTCATTAATTGTATCGAGTGGATTTTCACTAATTCTTAATTAACTTATTCCTTTAAAAATAGGAATTATGCACTTTCTTTTCTCTTTAGTAAAAGTTATAGGAGCTTTGTCTTTGCCTTTATCTATAGATGTTTGTTGGATGTTGGATTGAGATGCTTGAGAATGTCTGGGTCGAGATCTAGAAAATTGAAATTCTTGGTCAAAAGCATCATCGTCATCATTTTCCTCAACGATACCTCTTTTAGCTTGTATTATTTTAATCTGCTGAGTAAGAAACTGAGATGGTTGTGATGGATCTTCTACTTCATCAAGTAACGGATTTTCGGCCTCAATAGCACTCCAATCCATCATTGGATCATTGTTGCTTTGGACAAATCCAATATCAAATGGGTCTGCATCACTAAATTTTTGTTCTTCTCTTCTGTTATTGCCCTTAGTTGAAGACGCATATTATAATAAACATAGACTATTTTTTCTAAGCGACGATAAGAAAGATAATTTCGTACTTTAGTATGAATGAGGGAGAAAGTTAACCAATTTCTTTCACAACCACTTGAAGACATTGTTTGTGAGAGAATTCGTACTGCAATCTTTTTCAAATTTGAGGTTGATCCTCCATACTGTAACCACTACTCAGCTGAAAGACAAATAAAATCAAACTTAAAATAGAATTTTTATTTGTAAAAATAATCAGTCATAATTTATGTTATATTTACCTACATCCATTTTATATTTGCATGATATTGTAAAAGGATCAGCAAAAGAACCATATCTCTCTCGAAATAATCGACTTTCATTAATAGCCTCAACAACTAATTCTCTATTTGTTTATAGTCTTAATATTACATTTGTGAAGGAGACTAATAAATTTTCATTTGTGGTAAGATTATAACGATATTAATATGCCGGATTGAGATAATAATCTGAAATAATTAAACATATATAATTATTAATAGCAATATTAAAAAGTTTATTATTAAAAAAATACGCACTTGTCAAATGAATATACTTTCCTATTTGATTATCCCACCTTGTAGTGATTATATCAATATAATGTTGATATTTGGTCGATGATTGTAGATGTCTTTTAATTTGCTCTTTTGCTTCATGAATCAGGTGGTAAATGTTGCTCATTTGTGGCTTCTTGTCCATGTCAACTTTACGTAAAATAACATACAAGGGATCTATTGCTGCAAGAATCTCTACCATATGATCCCAAAATCTAGTAGATATGATAATTTTTTGCGCCACCTTACCTTTAATCGTGCTAGAATATCAAGAGACTTTTCAATTCTCAGAAGTGAATATGGTCTTTAATCTACCGTCAATTAAACTTTTTTAAAAAATATTTTACAATGCTAAATAAAATAATATATTAATATAGATTTATAATAATTAAATATTTTAGATTTCTTTAATAATCTTACCGTAATTCATATGATATTTTTTATTATAATTTATATTTATTTTTCCCTTAATAAAAATAATAAAAATATTAATTTATATAAAATAATTATGTAAATTAACTATTAATTTTTTAAAAGTATACTGATATATATAATATATATTTATATATTAAAATTTGTAAAATATAATAACTATATTAAATGCTATACACACACACACACGAAATTTTTTATAAAAATTCTATAATTATTTCAATTTTTTTAAATTTTAATTAATCTAAAAAATTAATTATAAAATATAAATTCGAATTTAGAATTTTAATTAAAATATCTTTTTTATAAATATTTTTAAATAAAAATATAAATTTATATAATTATATAAATTAATTAATTATTTTTTTAATTAAAATTTTACTGTTTAATTAATTTATATTATATATAAAATTTTAATTAATAATTTTTTTAATTATAATTAATATAATATATTAATAATCTCGATCCCGATTAGTAGCACGCTTGGGATCGCGACTCGGGATCACGATTGCGATCCCGAGCATGTCCCGAGTGTGCGATCGCGATCCCTAGCGCGCTCGGGATCGTGATCCCCGGCACGATCATCTCGATTCCACAACGTGCGATCGTGATTGGGATCCCAAGCACGAGCACGATCACTGAATTCACAATCCAGCATGATCATCTCGACCCTGCAGCTGATCCGTAATCGCGAATCGCGATCAAAGCCGTTGATCGCGCATTCCGTCGCTTTTGATTTCCAATTCTACTGCCAACATCTCCAAAAAAAAACATTCTTACTTGTCCGAAGTAGTGATCACCGCCTCGTCGCCGCCTTGCTGCCTAACTACGTCATCCAATTCTCCTGAGCACCTTTGTCGTTGCTTCCAAATAAGTTGCTTACCTTCGTTTATATAGCTTTAATTAACTACTATCGTAATGATTTCTCGTGATCCATCTTCTTTATCTCGTGACCGATAGAGATTCATTCTGTCGATTGCTTCTGTCGCTCGTGAAGATTTCTATCTCGCTTCTGTTGCTTGTGAATATTTCTGTTACTCGCGCACTGATCGCGAGTTTTACCGTAATCATGCCTGCGTGCCAATTTTGTTCCCATGTCGGAACGAAATAAATCGCAGATTTCAAGCGGTACGGGTCAATATTTCAATCTATGTATAAGACATCTCTCTTAATCTCTCCATTGTCTTGCAAAAATGATTTTAAATACTTGAAGCTCTCAGTTCCAAATAACTCGTCATCTCCTATCTTAACACTTGTCTCATCACTTCTAATATTGCTAAAATTAAATTTTATATATTCTGTCTTGATTCTACTAATTCTAAAATCTTTTGCTTCTAATATTTCCTATTGAGATTCTAGTTTAACATTTATTACTTCACGTATCTCATCTACCAAAACAATATCATCTGCAAATAACATGCACCGCAATAATATCTTGAGTGTGTCTAGTGAGTTCGTCCATGATTAGTGTAAAAAAATAGGAACTTAGAGTTGATCCTTGATATAATCATATTTATATAGGAAATGCTTCAGTTAATCCACTTGAAGTCTTCATTATGGTCGTTATTTTCTCATACATGCTACACTAACACCTCTCTTTTCTAAAATTTTCTATATAATTTCCTTTTGGGATTTATCATAAATTTTTTCTAAGTTAATGAATACCATATATAGATCTTGCTTTTGCTCCTGAAACTTTTCAATTAGTTGTCTGAGAAGATGTATAACTTCTATTGTCGGTCTTCCAGGCATGAATCCAAATTGATTTTAGGTAATCGTGGTCTCCTTCTATAATAACAAGATAAAATTTATTTAAATATAGATGATGATATAGTAGGGGATAGAGTCCAATGGCGTAGAAGGATCCATATAGCCGACCCACCTAGTGGGATAAGACTTTGTTATTGTTGTTGTTGTGGTCTCCTTCTATAATCTTTTTTCTATTACTCTTTCCCAAAATTTCATGGTATGACTCATTAGTTTAATACCTTTATAGTTTGCATAATTTTGTACGCCCCCCTTATTCTTATATAAGGAAATTAGAGTATTTATTCTCTATTGATTAGACTTTTTTTTTCAATATCATGTTAAATAATTTTGTAAGTTATTCAATATCTTGTTTCGCAAGGCACTTTCATACCTTTATTGGAATATCATCTGGTTTAACGACTTTTTTATTTTGTATCTCATTTAAAGTTTGTTCTACTTTTGAAATTTGAATTCTATGATTAAAAATTTAAATTTCTATGCTTATTTGATCTACTTAAATTACCTAAGTTAAGTTGATCATTTAAACCTTCATTAAAAAGATGATGAAAATTTCTCTTATCGCTCTTTTATTTCTCTATCATTTACTAGTATTCTATTGCATTCATGTTTAATACATTTTATTTGGATAAGATCTTTTGTCTTTCTCTCTCTCTCACTTTAGTTATTCTATAAATGTTTTTCCCCCTTCTTTTATATCTAATTTTTTACCATTCAAAAGTTTCATTCTTAGCTTCATTCATTGTTTTCTTAGCCTCTTTCTCGGCTATTATATTTTTTTAAAGTTTTCCTTGTTCTTACAAATATATAATTCCTTATAGGTTGTTCGTTTTTTTCCCTTCTGTTTCTCTTGTATCTTCTCATTCCACTAAAATAAAAAGTGGAACCGCCACATTAGCATCCTCCTCCGACTGCCCCTACCGGTGGAGAAGGTAAATCAGGAACTCAGGTGGCAAGTGCAAAGGAGGGAACTCATGTGGCAAGTTACATCTCCCATTCTTTGATTTAACAATACAAAAAAAAAGAAAGGAAAAAGCTTGAACTTAATTTATATAAATTAAGTTGCCTACGTATCCTTTTGGGGTCTAAAGGAATCGAAGCCCTCGTAGTTCACTTATCATTTAAATATAACACCATTATCTTAATTTAATCTAAAATGTTGTCAGAGGTAGCGGTTGATGTGTCTTCTATTGTAAAATCATATAAGTCTTCATTATTTTTCTTCATTATCTCTTGTTGCTTAAGATCTTCTTTACACCAATCATCTAGATAGGTTTGTACTTCAAGTGATTCTGGAGTTATACATGATCTTGTATCATCTAAAATATTTCCTCCCGCACTACATGCTTGTTTAACCACCGCAGTTGAGAAAGGAATTGCTAAAATTTATTTAGCAATTTGTGATAATATAGGAAAATTATTTGCATGTTCTTTTCACCATTCAAGAATTAGAAAAACTTTCAAAGATGAATAGAAACTAAACTCAAAAGAAGTTATTAGATATAAATTAATTTCATATGCAGCATTTGAACCTCTTGATTTCTTTTGTCTTTGAAATAATAATTGTTCTGTTTTACTCATTTTAGAAAATTCTTTAATATTTATAGATTGAGAAGGTTGTGAATAGAATTATCAAATGTCACACTAAATTCAACATATATATCAAAACTTAATTTTCTAATGTAATATATCTTTTATGTAATATCATAATCATTTATTCTTAAATTTTCAATATAAAATGTTATATAATCAAATAAACTATCTAATTTATATCTAGGATAAAAAATAATAGCAACCAGATAAATGTCAGGAATTTCACAAAAATAATTGCACAATTTTATTTTCATTACATAAATTGTATCTTTTAAATCTTCATCATTTTCATACTCTTGCATAGCATTTACAATATTAATACTTTCTAATAAAAATAATGAAGATGTAGGATAATATATACCGGATAATGTATATATAGTATTATTAAACACTTTTAATAAATTTAAATTTTTTTCACAAATAATCCATTGTTATGGATATAAAATAATAGAATTAACATTATTTGCAAAAAAAAATACATAACAATTGTTTATAAGAAAATGATCCATCCAATAATTCATAAGTTGAATTCCAATGTATTGGAATATCTTTAGAAAATCTTTTAGGTTTTTTCTCATTTTCTTTACAAAATCTAGTCTAATCTTTCGTTATTTGTAGGTGATTCCATAAAAAAGAAATTTCTTTTTTAATAGAGGTAAGATAAATTTCAAGAGATCTTAATCCATCTTGAACACATAAATTTAATACATGACATAAACATCTTATATGAAAAAATTTACCACCAAAATTAGGTTTACAAATATTTTCTAAATCTCTAATAAAAATAGTATTAGCAAAAGCATTATCAAAACTAATAGAAAAAAATCTCATTTACTAAATAATATTCTTGTGAAATTGAACTAATAATCTTATAAATATTTTTAGTCGTATGTCTTTCATCAAAAACTCTAAATGCAATAATACGTTTTTGGATGTTCCAATTATTATCAATCCAATGTCTAAATATCACTACATATAGAAACTTGACCATTAAAATTTTTGAAAAGTTTTTGTAAATTATTTCTCTCTTTTATAAAATTTATGAATTGTACGTGTAGTAGTAGTTTTAGGGACACATTTTGCATAAGGATTTAAAGCATTTTAACAATAATTAGTAAATCCTATTTTTTCACCAAAACTAAAAGATAAATGTTCAATAACATTCATTTTAGCTAATTCTTCTCTATTTTTTTCATCATAATATATAAAAAGAGAAGAGTGATTATAAGATGCAAATCCGGATATTTGAGTTTGTGTTCTATCAATACTAGCTTCAATTGGATGTTTATTATTCAAATGTTCTCTAAATGTCTCATATCTTCCATTTTCTTTGAGTTTGAATTGTTGCCCGCAGTAATTGCAAATGACTTGTATTGAATCATTTGGTAAACATTTTTTTTTTAAATGTACTTTAAAAATATTAGATCTCAGCAATTTTCTTTTTCTGCACACATCTCTTCTTGATTATCATTTTCAGCTTCAAAATTGACGTGTTGATGAGATTCTTGTATTGGAAAATTCTCGAGATAAAATTGCTCATTTTGGGAAGATTCTCCCACTTTACTCTTGCTTCTATCACTCGACATAATTGATAAATGGAATCGAATAAAATTATAAATTTAAAGAAAAATAAACAATTGAATATGAGAGAAATTAAGAGTTGAGAAATTGAGAGAGTATTGCCAATAAGAAGTAAGAAGTGAGAATTGATTTGTGAAGGGAAATGAACTTGAAGTGGTATTTATAGAGATCATTTCATGAAGAATATAAAAGTAATTATAAATAATTTGAAATTTATGACACAACATACTATTCATTATTCTGATTGTGACACATCAATGAAAATTTTAAAATTTTAAATAACTTTTATCATTGTGAAAATTTATTAATATAACACTACAATGAAAATTTTTAATTTTAAACAACTTTGATTTTTGTGCATGTTTAGTTTATTGTTATGACTATGACACATCTATGAAAAAATAAAAATTTTGAGTAACTTTGATCATTGTGCATGTTGATTGTTGTACATGATTTTGATTTTTTTGCATATTTTTTATTGTGATTATGATACATTAATGAAAAATTTGAATTTTGAATAATTTTTATCATTGTGCATATTGATTATTGTGCATGATTTTGATTTTTGTACATATTTTTTTATTATGATTGTGGCACATTAATGAAAATTTTAAATTTTAAATAACTTTAATGATTGTGCATGTTGATTATTGGGCATGACATTGATTTGAATTTTAAATGACTTTGATTTTTGTGTATATTTTTTATTATAATTGTGATACAACAATGAAAATTTTAAATTTTAAATGTTTTAATTTTTGTGCATGTTGATTGTTATGATGTAATGATACAAAATATGAATCTTAAATGATTTTGATTTTGATTTTTATGCATATTTATTGCTATAATTGTGACACATTAATAAAAATTTGAATTTTGAATGAGTTTAGTTTTTGACCAAAAGTAAAAATTAAATTATTTTTAAAAATTCAATTTCGGTTTCAACAAAAAAAAAATACTCAGTTCCGGTTCTAGTTTCGATTCATATTCGGTTCTAGTTCTGATTCGATTCCGGTTTCGGTTCGATTCTAATTTCGGTTTGGTTCCGGTTCAAAAAATTTAGGGACCGAAACCGAACCATATGTCTCTGGTTTCGATTTCGGAACCAGAATCGGAACCGAAAAAGCGGTTTCGATTTGGTTCACGGTTCGAACCGAATTGTGGTCACCCCTACATGATCTGACCTCTCCATAATCACTAAGGCTATGACTAAGAAGGCTAAGATTTCTTGGATGTTAGCTCTGATACCATGACAAATTGATCTCCTAAAAATTATCTTCTCTATAGAGAAGGTCTTTCATTATATAAGTAAGACTGCCAACTATACTATAACAACAATAACAACCAAGTCTTTTCTCATTAGGTGGGGTCGGCTATATAGATCATTCTACGCCGTTGGACTCTATCCCCTACTATATCATCATCTATACTTAAATAAATTTTATTTTATTTTATTGTTGCTAACTAAGTCTTTTTTGGCCTTCATCTTCCTCGTTTGATGTGTGCATTTGTTATCGTTTCACATCGCCTAACTGAAGCATTTATTGGTCGTCAAAGTACATGTCCGTACCACCTTAAACGTGTCTCTCGAAACTTTCCTTCAATAGATACAACTTCGACTTTCTCTTTAATGCTCTCATTTCTTATTCTGTTCTTCCTAAGTATGCCAACTATACAAGGAAAATAAAATACATTGAGTAAATCTAGGAACCTAAATATAGTAACCTATATCTCCTATTTTTGAGAGTTTTTACAACTTTTATACAGAGGTTAGTGAACCTAAATATGGTAACATAAATCTCCTATTTATGAGAGTATATATAACCTTTATTAGGGAAACAATTACAGAGGTAATTAAGCTACTAGAATTAATTGTCTATTACTAACACTAATTACATTCTTAGTTTCTTTCTCCACTGCTATTTTAAAAGCTATAATTCTATCTCCCTTTTTAACTACTTCTATAACGTCATCCTTTAGCTAACTATCTACAACAATACCCACTTCATGTTTTGTTTTATTCTTTCATGTGTACCATAACTTAAAATCCAAGTTCTCTATCATCTTTACCTTCTCGTCTATCCATTTTGTCTCTTGTACATACAAAATACTAATTCTTTTTCTAATCATCGTATTTGCTACCTCCATTGCTTTATTTGTGAGGGTTTCTATGTTCTATGTTCCAAATCTTAGATTAAGGGAGTGTTTGATTCGTGAAGAATTTTTCATTTTCTGTTTTTTGTTTTTCTTTTCCAGAAAACAGAAAACGATTTTTTTATGTTTTTCAGAAAACACTCTTTTATTTTTTGGAAAACGAAAATGGAAACAGAAAATGATTTTTTTTGTGTTTTCCAGTTTTCCAGAAAACACTCCTTTATTTTCTGGAAAATGAAGATGGAAAACGCCAACCAAACGCGTTTTCTCGTTTTTCCAAAAAATGAAAACGGAAAATGAAAAAAAAATCGCCTACCAAATGTTCCCTTAGTTTTCCTATCATATTTGTTTTTACCCAATATATTGTGAGAATTCTTGTCTATTTAACACTATACTTAAGTTTTCATGGAGATGTAGTGGTCTTTGTTGATACGTTACTGTCGGATCCGACAATGTGAACTCCTGCATTTTTATCACTACACCTGAGTTTTGGATATAACGGTCCTTATCGAGACGTTATAGTTGGACTCTACAACGTATTTCTTCCGAAAAACAATCTAGTATTAACAGAATAGTTTAATGGATCAATACATTGAATATTTGTCTTAGTTTAACGCTGACTGACAACCTAATGTAACTTTTCTCTTTTATTCGGGCTTGGGATCAACCATGACAGGATTAACTTGTCATGGGCGGAGTTAACAAAGTCAACAACTAATGCTGTGAAATTCATTATACTAGTTCCATATTCATTAGAAGGATCATTGAATAAACTATTACAAAGAAATTATGTTCACCAAATTCCATGAGTCAAATGCTACTTATGCTTGGAAATTGAAAAAGTGCTAACAACTCACATTGAGGGTGTGAGTTCTCTTTGGTTAGGGAGACCGATGCAACTTGAGATTTGGGATCAATTTAGAGTTTCCTTTAAAATTGAAGTTAAAAAACTTGCAATTTATTTAATTTTAAAAGTTATTTTAAACTTTAAGGTTGTTTAAATTTTTAAAAAAGTTTGTTTTAGTTTTTAGGGATAAGATAGGTCATTATTTTACAATAAATTTGTCTTATAAAAGGGATATAATTTTTGGTTCTCATCATCTATCATTTTTTTTCGGCGAGCCGAGAGTTTAAGTTTTTTTTTGGTATGATTTTTTGTGTTGCATCAAGGGGTGGCTACCTAGGGTTCCTATGAGGAATTAGTTTCCCTAATCTAGTTATGAAATTTATTAAGATGGAAGTTATAAGGGATAAAGGAGGCTAAAGAAAATGTTCTTGAATCTAATAAAGGATAATTAATTTAAATACTACTAATAATATTGCTTTGCATAAAGTGCATTCATGTAGTGGAGTCCAAATAGTGGTTCGACTATAATTATTATTGTTTGTCTTTCTTTTGCAACGAGTGCTTTACTATATTCCTGTTCTCTAACATCTAAAATCCTTTCATTTATGTGGAAAATAATTATATGTGCACTATGCTCTACCATATAAGTTTTTCTCTAGAATAAAAGTGACTTTTCTCACTTATTTAAGAATCTACAGATGATGCCTCTTCTTGGAGAAAAACATTATTTCACCATCATTTTTTTCATCAAAATTGCATGCAATTTTATGTGGAAATTATTTATAGAGAACTGGAGTTATTGAGAACTCGATTAGTTGAAGTATGGCTAAAATTGCATACTTTGAAGCAACATCTTGAGAACTTGTCTAGTTTTAATTAGTTTTCACCTCAACAGATAATAGCTTCTCTATAAATAATTAGTTTTCGGGAAGCGTGAATATTACCTAACAACTTCTTTCTTGAGATCATTGCAACTAGTGGCCTCTCAGTGGTTGCATATACTATTTACCTTTAGATGAAAATGGATGCTTATACTACTCCATTACTTGTCATGGATTGATTGTTCCGCATGCAAGTTGTGTAGCAAACTAACTATTAAAGTTAGTTGATTAACCACTATTCTCAAAAGCTCAAGTTATTAGGAATTTGACCAATTTATATATTTTTTAATTAGTTTTACCTCAATAGATAATTGCCTCTATAATTTGATTTCCAACTTCCAATCTTCTATTAATTATTTTGTGTGGAAGAATAAACTTCTATCAGGTTCTTTCATGAGATCATTGCAAAAGTGGCCTCTCAGTGGTTGCATCTACTATTTACCTTTCAAGGATTGATGCTCATAGCACTCCGTTGCGCCTCACAGATTTATAAAACTTATGCTAATGGATTTATTGTTTCACATGCAAGTTGTGTAGTAAAGTAGTTAAAGTTGGTTGGCTAGTCACTATGATCAAAATCTTGAGCTATTAAAAATGGAACCAATATATTTATAGTGCTAACACTTTTGATTCATAGGGGAGATACTTAAAGGAACTAATTTATATTGTTAACGCTAATAATTCTATTAGCTAATTATTGTCTAGGCATTCTTCTTACTGATACCAGTTATGTATATTAGACTTGATGGATAATTGGCATACCAATCCACAATTTACCATGGATGCCTTCCATGGCAATTGCGCTGACTAGTAATAGTATTGACTAAGATTGTTAAGAGAAAATCACAGTATCTTACGTTTTGTTGTAATTCTTAATGTACTACTAAAGCAATCAATTAGTCTGTTGATTAACTGAAAAGAGGAGATTTTTGTGACTTCTTATGATGGGTTGATTTATTATTTTAAAATTTCTGTACTTATCAGGTACCAAGTGTTGGCGGGTGTCATAGAACAGCGTATTTTGGAGCCATTGCTACACAACAACAAATTGGCACTTAGTGCCTTGTGCTTCGCAGTTCGCACAGGAAATACATTCTTGGGATCACTTCTGTAAGTGCCTCTTATATGGGCATTTGAGGAATGCCATAAAAATTGGACTGGGCTGACTGATTCAACCATGGATCGAATGGTTGAAGCAGGTAGCTCCTGAATGTCCCAACAGCTGAACTAGGAACGTCAGAGGTCCTGCTCAGAAAAAGAAAAATATTGTATATTCTACTAGTTGAACTTTCACTTTAACCATTAGAACTGGAACCGACTGACAATCTAGTTCATCTGCCCCGATTAACTTTTTAAACATTGACTGGCCGGTTTTTTGTTGCAGCATATAAATTAATGGTCAAATTCGACATTGTGCAGGTGGGTTGATTATGCTCGCTGGGTGGGCGTTCAAAAGAGTAACGAATAGCGCACTCGTACCAATATTCCAATTTGCATCGCCTGCTGAAAGCTGTGTAAGAAAGGTTGATTTGTATATTCTTATCAACACTCTACGCGATATGTAAGTCAACTTTTGGTCACCAAGTTTTAAGTTTTGATTTCACATGGTATACGATCGCATTTGCTGATTTATCAAAATCCAAATTTCTGCAACTATATTGCATGCTATCAAATCTGAATGTGTGAGTTATAACAAATATAAACAAACTACAAATATACAATGTAACTACGTAAAGCAATAATTCAGCATGGTACCAGGAGTCTACTTCGGAACAAGTGCATTGCATCTGTTAAAATTTTTAAATGTTGGATGGTTATAAAGGTATAATAGAGAGTGGTATCATAGGTCTGCTTTGACATGTGCATTTAACCTTAGTTTTTAATCATTCCTAGTGGGAGTTGCACACTTCATATTTGCTCAAAGGACACTCCACCCAATTTGGAAACCCTTAAATGCTTTCCAATGTTTCATATGAGCATGTGAATTCCTTGTTTCTGGTAACAAAGAACCCACCCGCATGTCAATTGACGGTCCAAATGAGCCTCATCTATTCGCCACATGTCCAAATCCTTATATGGACAAAGCACAAATACTGCTTTATTATTGTAATTTTGTTGAAACAATAAGCTATTAGGTAAATTTTAAGTCAAACCCCTTTCATTGTTTATAACCTAGCTCTTGACCATTTTTTTCTCCTTTTTTCTTTGATTAATATACTTATAACAACATTTAAGAATCCATGTATGCAAATACTTTTTTTTTTTTTTTTTTTTTTGGTATATGCATGTGTTTGTCTGCAAAAGGTTGGAACTGCCAACCTAGTAGCCTCCGGCCCCCCGTCCCAAGAGGAAATCACGAAGGGGTAAATCACGGGGCAGGCCTATGGCCTTTGACGGGCTGGTACCAGCAGAGGGGAGGTTCTGCTACGACTGGAGGGGAGGATTAATCCCGCCACTCCAGGGATCGAACCCTGACCTCATCTGCAAGCACTCTCTGTCTTAACCAACCCGCCATCCCCGAGGGGACAATATGCATGTGTTTGTTGTCCTTCGTGTGGAAGCTTAATCTTTATGATAGACATCATCATTAATTCCTCCCTTTGTAGGAAACCTTAACAAGCATTTGGCTTGAGCACTCGGACTAATAACGTGTGATTTTCTTGATTGTTGGAGCCTTTAGAAGATCATTATCAAATTTAGATAAACTTGTTGAATAAACTTAAATTTATAAAAACTCCTAAATAAATCATAATTTATGTTCTTTAGGCCTTCCTAAATATCACTTTGGCTTTTTTTTCCCCCAAGTTATTTAAGCTCATCTAAAACTGTTAGATAACCCTACAATAGTCAAATTTCCCAAATAAGGCTTCTGTTTTGTTCCTTTAAGCCTTTCGAGTTATTCAATGCTCTTACATTTTTGTTCAAGTTTTAGAAGATGACTTAGTAGCTTTGAACAAAATTATCAATCAGTTGCACCTAAACTAACTAAATTCCCTAAATAAGTTCTTTCCAATCTCTTCAATAATTCTATGGTCTCATTTTTGTTATTTGAGTCTTAAAAGGTCATCTAACATTTTTTGTACAAAATTATTAGATAAATCTAAATGATTTAGTTTCATAAATAAGCCTTCTATTGTGCTCTTTAAAACCTCTCAAGTCATTCTATGCACTAGTCGTTGTTCGAGTTTTCGTATTTGACAATACTAATTGAAGTGAGCGATTTATATTTAACAATTGAGTTAAGTTTACAGGAAGTTTAAGCTAGGATGACAAACTTGTTCGTTGAAACATGAAGTGATAGAGAGCTTTGACCTCAAAGAGTTACCATCAAGCATGAAGTTGACTTAAAGACCCAAAAAGTATTTTATATATCCAAAATGTACTTGAATATAGAGATTGTAAGGGACCTCTAGGTCAATTACACTTATTTTTATTTTATGTCGATTCCCAAGTACCATATATCTGGATCGGAAATTCTTGATGAATAAGTTTGGAGTTGAGTCAACATTGAATTGCTAGTGACCTTAGGATGTTTTTGGACTAAATATTATCTTAGGCCACTCATTACACCTAGCTTTATATATATATATATATATAACCGCGATCGAATTTCAATCAGATTACGATCGGAATTCGGCTACGGTCCTGTCGCACTCAAAGTCCGATTAGATTCCAATTGCAATTCGGTCATGATCTAATCGGACTTCGAGTTCAATTCGACCGTAGTCGGATTTCTACGAATCAAATTGAGCAGATCGCGACGATCGCCGGGTCATGGGCGCTGTAATCACAATCTGGCTGAACTGACAGCGGCTCGGGTGGAAGTCGGAGTTTGACATGACTGCGATTGGATTCTAACCCAATTACGGTCGGAATCCAATTGTTCGGCAGAGGTGTTGAGCTCCTGTGTGCGACGGAAAGCTACCGTGCATTCTCCATTACTGTGTTGCGCTCTGCACGGTGCACAACATATCAAATGTTAGTATTAGTCCTAAGTGTCAATTATAAGATGATTGATAAGGGAATTTTTGTATCGTATTTCATAATAAAGGTAAAGTTTACGATTATTATATTTACTTTATTGATGTGTCATTTAAATAAATATAATAATATCCTAGGGTAGTTGGTTCTAGTCTACGATATATCATGTTGGTGACTTGATAGTGGAATACTGTAGATATATAGAACACTACTCATAACTGTTCCTAATCAATTATTAATATACAAGGATAATATTAATACGTTAAGACTAGTATATAGGTCAACTAATGACTTAATCTCACAAGTCATGGATATAAGATATCAAGTTAATACATGAGTATATATTAAAGAATATGTACTGAACTGATCTGCCATGAGAATGTTTTATGGATCGTCATATGAGTGTCATAAATATTCTCATAGTGACTATTGACATGAATAGTCCTTAGATCTGAAATCACTATAGTTTCCTACATAAGGAGTTGTATACTTTGGTATCATCAAATATCACCTGTAATAAGGTGAACTATAAAGTCGATCACTGGGTATGCAATGAATTATGCGGAGGAATGTGTGTGATGTAGATAAGATCTATCTCTTCCATATGACAGAAGTGATATCTATGAGCCCCTTGATAAAGTAGGACTACTAAAATGCATGATCATGATCAAATAAGTCAATATGAGATATTGAACTCATTTAATTAGGGTAGTCTTGTAAAATACCACGGGGAAAAAAAATTATGGTTAGGACTTTAAATTTAAAATTTAACCTAGGTTTCAATGGATATGGGTTAATTGAAGCTAGGGTTAAGGCTTATAGGGTCTTAAAACCCAACCTGTATACCCGATCCGCTTTAACTTAACCCACAGTTATTTACGTTCCTCATCGCCGAACGACCTCTTACCGCGTGAGCGTTTCTCTGCACGCCATGTTTTTCACCCGTCGCCGACTCTGCTGTCCAACATTTTCTCTCCGCTGTGGTTTCCCTTCTTTTGTCGTTCACTGCGACTTCTCCTTTTCTTCGCGCGCAACATCCCTTTTCTCACGCGCGACTTTTCTCTTCCTCACCAGGCGATTTCTCCGCATCATTGACCTCTCTGACCTCTGTCGTCCCAGATCTCATCGGTTTCTCTGTGCGAGTGGACGGCGGCGAGCGACGTTCCCTTGCCGGTGCTCACGGACAAGCCAGAGTAGCAAGGGTGCTCACGGCTGGGGGGCTTGGGTCGGCGGCGTCGGTACCATTTTTTGTCAGAAGCCATGATTTTTCTGCCGGAGCAAGGTAAGGCGCTGTTCGTTCTTTGTTTTCCCTCGATTTCAGAAGAGATCCATCTGTGAACGTGTTTCTTGTGCGTTTAACACAGATTGCCACGGAAGCTAGGGCAGCTGCGTTGTCGTTGGGTTTTCCGACGAACCAAGCAGATTAGGGGTGTCGTCGGGGAAAGGTAAGCGCCGATTTTTCTCCTTACCTTGGATGAGAGTTAGGTGTTGCTGTGGTTTTCCTACGCTAAGCTTGATCTGTCGATGTGGGCAGTGATCTAGATGTCCGTTGAACAGGGGAGAGCAGCAGCTGTTGTCAGTGGTTGAGCTGTCCACGGTGAACAACTTAGATCATGAAAGGGGGCTACGTGTGAGGTAGGTTTGGGTGTATTTTCGTTCACAGCAGCTAGTGAGATGTTTTGTGTGTTGCTCACAGCGAAATTAGGATTTCGGACTCTGTTTTGCAGCCGGGCCGGGAGTTGAAATCTTCGATTTGGTGCTCTGTTGGTGTGCTGGTTGATTAGGGTGTGAGACGAGAAGGTAAGTTGTATTTACCACTTTGATGTTAGGTGCCGTTTAGTTGTTTATTAATGGCTATGGATGGGAATGTTTTTGATTGTTGTGTGAGGGGATAAGTTTTGTTATGCTCTGTTAAGGGTTGTGAAGACTGTGAAGTAGTAGCATTGTTTGGGCTACAAATAGAGATGGGTATTAGTGTGAATGCGGATTAGAGTTATACCTAATTTTGTTGGTGATACTATTACATCAGATTAAGTGTAAAAGGGTGAAATTTTCATGAGATGGGCTTTGTTAAGATGAATATGGAATTGAATGTGTAGGTCAGCACTTTTACTAATTGGAAACGGTGGGTTTAAATTAAGTGGTTAAGTTGACTATTTGGGTTTCGTTAAGTGAATATTAGTTATAGTGAATCGATTATGAATGATTGGGGATTTCCTAAATCATATTCGATAAAAAGGATGCGACTATAGGAACGATATAGTAAATAATATGTTGTTGTGTGTTTGAACTTAATATGTATTATGATTTATGCAGGACATGGATACGAGACATGACCGCGGTTGTGAAGACATTTATTTCGAGCATTATATCATGTGGGTAATTTCCTATCATGGTCAGGTAGTAGCTAGACCCTGAAGTATATAATTTCATATTATTATCATTTTGACCTTAAATCCACTCTAGTTTTTCTAATGCTTGATACTTAGTCTTTGACCTTTTTAAATACTCTATTGTTGTTATCACATTTTTCTTCATTATGATTATGAGTTATAGATGTGATGCATGTAAGCCATAGTTGTTCAATTAGGTGTATTTAGTAGAGTACGGATGAAGACTTGAATTATAAATGGGATAAAAGGTCATCTTGGAGAGTGAGTAATGTCCTGAACATAGAATTGAATCTTATGTTAAATCCTTGTGTTGTGTACTATTTCGGATCATGTGATTATGTATGGTCATATGGATTGTCGATAGTGTGTCGCTACGGACTGGAGGTCCTAACTTGGTTGTGATCAATTGAGTACGACTCTCTGTAGGATAGAGAGTGTATTGATCAGATTGGTATGACTCTTTGTAGAATAGAGAGTCTGTGGTGGATGTTTGTATATGTGACTATGCATTCATGTCATTTACATGCATGCTGACGATTAGGTCTCCCTTGTGGTTGAGAGGGTCGTCAGTCATCTTGCCTGTACAGTTACTCATAAGAGGAGTAATTAGTGTGAGAGCAGAGCATTTGATGAGCCACACTCTACCACTATAGACGGTGGTAGTTGGATTTGCGTGCAGTTGTCCTGCGTGTGTGACACTCGACCACTTATGGATAATGACTGTCAGAGTGGCCAACAGCAGAGACTTCCGTCGGGTAGCTTGCTCTTTATGTTTATATGCTACTTGACCATACTGCCCACTCGATCACTCGAGAGTAGTGGTTGGTGTTGAGTTGAGACAGTTGTCATGTCGAGCCACCGAGGCCACACTGGGGTCGTGGTAGCTTTAGGGTGAGCCGACATGACCATTCATGCTGCATTATCGTGTCTTATGACGTTTTGCATATTGCCATATCATCATTGTCAAAAGCGATCGCCGCTTGCGGCGCCGAGCGACGCCGGCCAGATCGCGCTTTAGAAAACTCGGCGCACGCAGTTCACGGCGGCCACGCTGGCCACACGCGTGGTCGCGCTACCTCTGCGGGGGCGTGAGGTCGTCGCGGTGCCTCCGCGAGGGTGCGAGGTCGTCGCGCGACCTCCGTGAGGGCGCGAGGCCATCGCGCGCGACCTCCGCGAGGTGCGAGTCCATCACGCGGCGTCGTGTGGAGGCTACGAGGCGTCGTTGGCTCTCGCAAGGGCGCGAGACCGTCGCTGCGACCTCGTGGCGTCAGCGAGCGTGTCGCACGCCTCACGCGCGGCGCGAGGTCGTCAGCGACTCCGCCAGTATGCGTGAGGAAAACTTTAGGCTTAATAATCAATTCCTCGGTATAAAATTAATTAAACTTTAATAAAATTATCTTATAAATTTAAAAATATTTTATAAATTATTTTATTAATATATAAATTATTTTAATTTTTAAATTATATTTAATCAAATTAATTAAATTATTTTGTTTACCATTTAGTATTTTTTTACTGTTTATTTTTTTTATTGTTTAGTATTCTTTTTATTGATTCATTTTTATTGATTTCTTTTAGTTATTTTAACCATGTCAAATACAACAATTCCA
The DNA here is from genome assembly GCA_025175895.1 of Wurfbainia villosa. Taxonomy (NCBI): domain Eukaryota; kingdom Viridiplantae; phylum Streptophyta; class Magnoliopsida; order Zingiberales; family Zingiberaceae; genus Wurfbainia; species Wurfbainia villosa. The sequence continues at coordinate 45,098,932 of CM046006.1, forward strand.
TAACTCGAAAGGATATTGCTTGGAATTTTACAACATGTTCAGATCCTAAAAATCTAAATATTGTCGGTTGTATTTTTTGCGGTAAAATAACAAATGGGGAGATTTATCGACACAAGTTACATTTAATCGGAGGCAATAGAAATGTGAAAGCTTGTTCCAAATGTCCCGAGCATGTTAAAGAAGAAATTAGAGAGTTCATGAAAAAAAAAAGTAATTTGAAAAATCAAATGGATGATATTCCTCATTATGATGATATTGTTGATTTGGAAGATTTAGAAGAATATGAAGATGATATTCAAACTAAAGTGAAAGGGAAACGATCAATATCTGGTCCAAGTATCCATCCTACGGTCCAAGGTAAAAAGTGTAAACAACCTGAACCTATTAATCTTTATTTTATGAAAGATGTTGATGAAATTGTCAAACAAAGACGTGCAGAAAAGAAAGGACAATTGGATGAAAATAAAAAAAATTAAGAGATATTGCAGTTGAGAAATTTGCTATATGGATGTATGATATTGGAATTCCTTTCAATGTCGTTAAATATGATTCTTTTGAACCTTGTATTAAAGTTATTGAACAATTTGGATCGGGGATGAAATCTCTATCATATCATGAAGTGAGGGTTAAGTATTTGAAGAAGGAGTTGACAAATACAAACTTACTTCTCAAATCCCACGAAGAAGATCATGCTAAGTTTAGGTGCACAATCATGGCAGATGGGTGGATAGATAAAAAGGGTAGGACTCTTATAAATTTTTTGGTAAATGGTCCTAAAGGAAGTGTATTTGTTGAATCAGTTGATGCTTCAGGCTATTCTCACACAGCTGACAAGATGTTTGAGTTACTTCTAAATTTGTGTATCGCATTGGAGAAAAGAATGTGATTCAAGTTGTAATAGATAATGCAAGCTGCAATGTCAGTGCAGGTAATATTTTAAATTTATGTTATTTTCAATTAAGAATTGGATCTGATTTTTAAGTTTTTGACTAAGTTTTTTTTGTTTTTTCAGGTCGTCTTTTGGAAAATCGATTTCCACACTTGTATTGGACTCCCTGTGCAGCTCATTGTTTAGATTTGTTGCTCGAGGATATATTCAAAATTCCTCATCTAAAAAAATTGCATCAACGAGCGTTAATGGTGAATGATTATATTTACAATAGACCACAAGTATTGAGCATGATGAGGGAGTTTACTGGACAGAGAGACATGGTAAGAACAACAAAAACACGTTTTGCAATTGCTTTTTTGACTTTAAAACGGTTTCACGTATAACAAGTAAATCTAAGAAAGATGTTTACATCTGAAAAGTGGGCAAATAGTCATTTTCTAAAGAGGCAGTCGGAAAACGTGTAGTAGAAGTGATATTGATGCTTTCTTTTGGAAAAATATGATTTTTTGCATTAAAAGTTGGCGGCCTATTGGTGAAAGTATTGCAGTTGGTTGACGGTGAAAAAAGGTCTCCTATATGTTATATTTATGAGTCAATGGACAGAGCCAAAGAAGCTATTGCTGCATCATTTAACAACAATGAAGAGAAATATCATAGTGTTTTTGAATTGATTGACAAAAGATGGAACATTCAACTCTATCGACTTTTACACATAGTCGGATATTTCTTGAATCTAGAGTTTTTTTACTTAAACCCTGACATAGAAAATGATGTAGAAGTGATGGAGGGTTTGTACAAGTGTATATTTAGATTGGTGAGAGGTGAGGATTTACAAGATAAGATCACGAATCAATTGGAAAATACAAAAAAGCAGGATTTTTTGGTTTTCCAATGGCTATCAGACAAAGAGCTTTAAAATCACCAGGTAAATTCATAAATAATATATTGTGCAATGTCAATATTGGATGTCAATGAAGTTAATCTTATATGTTTTTGTATTTCAAGCTGATTGGTGGTGTTCTTATGGTGCATCAACCCCTGAATTAAAAATATTTGCAATAAAGATTTTGAACCTCGCATGCTCTTCTTCAGGCTGTGAATGTAATTGGAGTGTTTTTGAACATGTAAGTTAGAGTTTTTTCATACATATTAAAATTTATATTATGGACTTAACTTCTTTTAAATTTTTGGCAGATACATTCTAAGAAAAGAAATAGTTTGTCTCAACAAAACTTGAATGATTTGGTATATATCAAGTACAATAGAGCTTTAAGGTGAAGATATGACATGCGAGATAAGATCGATCATATTACTTTGTCAGAGATAGATGATAGTACTGAATGGTTGATATGAAAATTGGATGACAGTGATAAAGATGATGATAATGATTTTGTCTATGAAGGTGAAGATTTGTGTTGGAGTGATGTAGCACAAGCGTCTGGGGTTGGTGAAAGTGCATATGACTTTCGATCTCAAAATACGTCTACTTCAAAAGGAGCATCATCATTTGCTTCAGCAAAAAGAAAACAATCTTTAGCTCAAACTAGTGTTGCAGATGAAGAAGAGATCAGCCTTGATGATGAAACTGATAAAGAAGATACCGATGGATACAAATCAAGTGACGGAGTTGATGACGTACAATGAAGATGAAGATGATGATTATTTTAATATTTGATAATTTGATACTTGATATTTGGATATTTGGATACTTAGTTTCTTGATATTTTGATATTTGGATATTTAGTTTGTTCATATTCTTTGATATTTTGATAAAATATTTTGCTTATTGTATTTTTTTTCCATAAAGCGTGCGCTTCGCTTTGTGCTTTGCGCTTTAAGCCCCAAGACCCCTGAGTGCTTTTTTACGCCTTGCGCTTTTGACAACTATGTGTCATATATATATGATTGTGATTGATTAGTATATATATAGATGCAGTCTATATGTATACTTACTATGATGTTGCATTTGTTTGTACTATGCTTGATGCATTTGTTTGTACATATTCATACATGCTATTGCATTTTCTATATGGTTGGATGTCGGATATTTGTATACTTGTTTGTCGGTCTATTTGATACCTTTGACCCGTATCATGATATAGTGTGAGTTAGTATTACTCTTCATGTTGTATATTGTGGTTATATGCTCAGGTTGGATGAGTGTAGAGTAGTTGACTTTCAAGTATGTCTGCACTTTAGTATGTATTTATATACTATACTGGTGTATACCTGATGTACCTGTAGGTTATATTGTTGAATTACATATTATATTTGATATATATATGTTCTCTCACATTACCATTGAGTTATATTCACCACCACAGATCCTAGGTTTTTCTGTTGCCCAAGTAACAGGTAGATGTCTTCGTGACGACTTGGAGCATCGCCATTGGATCCATCCCATCCCATTTCCGAGGCTCCCGTGGATATTTTGGGTTTTCATGTATTTCAGTTTGTATTTGGAGTTTTATGTGTTGTTTTGTATTGTGGACTTGTTGGTTGGTGTACACCTGTGTTGATTTCGGATTTGTATGTCGGTATGCATGGTAGTGAGTTTTGGTATTATGTTTCCGTTGTGTTTTGATTTAGATATGTTTATTATGTTGTGATTGTTGGCCGAAAGACCTTGTATCAACAGGATATGTTGTCACGTATAGGAGAGATTTTATCCGTTTTTCTTCGGATCGGCATACTCTCGGGGCATGACAAGTCTACTAGGGGATCAAGAAACACAAAGATTGATAAAATGATGACATGAGCTATACTTCATTGATTAATCTAGATATCAAGGATAAAGGGATTGAGTCATACAAGATAATAGTCACAGAAAGGTTTTGTCGGATCTCAACATTCTTGTCACTTGGGTAGCAATGATGCATTGTTAAATGTCACTCATTGCTTATGTTTCTAAAAAAGATTTTAGAGACATTGTCAACATTACGAGAACCTATTAGGTCACACAAAAAATATGTTTTTTTGGAGATGAGGTTCATTTTAGTTTGACTAAATGAACCATTAGGCTATTGAATTGGATTCATTGAGTTAGACTCAAATCAAATCAATTGAAAAAGATGAAGGGTTATTGATTTATCCTGTATGATTAATGTGGATTAATCATGCATTAAAGGATTCATCATGCATGATTAATATGAATTAATTATACATTAAATGTAGAATGCAAAAGGTCCCAAAACCTTTTGGTATTCATAAGATGAATATAAAAGGTGTTTTGCATTATTCTTGATGAGTAGAAACCTCATTTACTTTTCTTCTTCTTGGCCGAAATTATCATTCTTTGGCTAAGGGCACTTTGTGTGGTGTTGCTAGAACAATTATTTCCTCCAAAAGAGAGTGTTCGTGTGGATACTATAGAGGCGCAATCATTCTGATCACGCTGAGATCCTTCGAAGAAAAATTGCTATTGGGATTGCGAATGACTATGTATCAAGGGTAATCTCTCAACTAGATGTAGTTGAAGAACAATTAGTTTTATGTATACACATGAATCTCTGGAGGGATCCAATTTCCGATGCGTTTTGCGATTGTTTTTCACACAAGATCCCTACAATGGTATCAGAGTCACTTGTGTAAACATAAAATCATTGTATTGCTAATTTATATGTGATATAAATCTGCATGAATTGTTTATTAGGAGTGCACGATTGTTTGGATGATTTTGTTCGACAAAATGTGCTTAGCAACAATACGAGTTCATCTTGATGGACTTAGGGCAGTAACTCATCTAATGAGTTGTTAAAATAAATTTTGCTTTGGGGGTGTCGCCTCCTGAAGCCCCCCCTCGGCAAGGGGCGCTGCCCCTTGACCCCACAGTAGGACTGTCGTAGCATAGCGGCTTATAAATTGTGTTTTACATCAGAATAAACTTTACATGTCATAGATCTTTGTGAATGATTTATGCCATGGTGCATGATTATGACCCCTTTATCTCAATGTGATTAGATGTATGTGTGTGTGTCCAGTTGTACTATTAATTTATCCTCGAATGTAATTTGAGGTTTCTTCATTGTAATATATATGTAAACTAGTACTAGTCTACTGGATGAAGATGAGAAAAGAAGATGTAGTCAACAACATACGACAACCAAAGGACGTATTTGGAGAAGATGTTATCCCTAGGTTGACCCATCGATTTTCTCATTAGCTTGAGAAGATCGTAGATTATGGGCCATAACCATGTCACGTTTCTTTTTAGCATATATGTGATATGTGTCATGATTATGATTGTATATGATGCATGCATAATTAAATTGGTTATCATAATTAGGTCAACAAATATATACCTACCAAAGTTTAGTACTCACGACTATCTCGATCAATTGAAATCATATTTGCCAAAGCGAAGTGACTCGATTTATCTTGGCAGAGTGCGATTAGACAATTTGTTCTATGCAAGAGTTACATGGTGTAATTGGTACATAGTGCCTACCTAAGTTATACAAACCTTGGGTGATTAGCCAAAGCTAACTCAAGATGAAGTATAATATGGATCTTGCTCCACTTGTGAAGTGGAAAATTCATTTAATTAAAGACCTAATTAAATGATTGAAATATAATATTTATTTCTGCATTTCCTTTTATAGAATCACCATGTCAACAAACATGTCAAATACTCTTTTTGTGATCTATCCTTGAAAAGGACAAACTCAATGGAGCTAATTTTTTAGACTGGTACAGAAACTTGAGATTTGTTCTCAAGCAAGAACGAAAACTGTATGTCCTAGAGCAACCCATGCCTGAACCTCTCGCCACTAACACCACTCGTGTTGATAAGGATGCTTATAAAAAGTTTCAAGATGATGCATTAAATGTGACATGCCTTATGTTTGCTACCATGAACTCTGAGCTTCAGAAATAACATGAGAACATGGATGCTTTTGATATGGTTGCACATCTTAAACAATTGTATCAAGGGCAGACAAGACACGAGAGATTTGAGGTGTCAAATGCATTATTTGGATGTAAAATGCAAGAAGGAACTCATGTACTCAAAATGATTGGGTACGTTGAGAACCTTAAAAGATTAGGATTTCCATTGGGTCAAGAGTTGGTCACTGACCTTGTTATGCAATCATTGCTTGAAGGTTATAGTCAATTTGTCATAACTATAACATGAATGAAATTAACAAGCTTTTGCTTGAGTTGTTAAGCATATTAAAAACTGCTGAAAGCAATCTTAAGAAGATCCAACCTAGTAATGTACTCTTGGTTAAAAAGGGCAAAGGCAAAAAGAAGCCCAAAGGAAAGGGTAATGATGCACGTGAGCATGACCTCAAATTTCCGATGGAAATCGTTAAGGATTTGAAGCGCGCGCTCGCGCTAAACGACAGCAAGTGTACGGATGTCGTCAAGTAATAAAAGAGTATCGATCCCACAAAGACTGAGATTCGGGTACCGTTTGTTTAGTGAATCTCGTTGTTCGGAGTGAATGTCCTAAAGACGAGGGTTGCAAGGTTGACGACAGTCCTAACTCAAGTATGGTGTCACTTGGAGGAAGCGAAGGTAGGTTTGAAGTTCCCTAAGAGGATTCTAGAACTTTGGTTTCACTTGTATATCGTGGAACATGCTATCAACTAAATGCTTTCTAGATCTCTAATTATGATCTTGCAGGAGGATATCATATATTTGTCCGATGAACTTTTGCTTCTACCGGAAACTACCTATTCCTAACCAAGCTTATCTTTCGGATCATCATAGCTCAGGGGATTGATACCGTTGGGAGCCCTCTATCACTAAGGTCTCTCAACCCTTTTAGAGTTAATTTCTCCTACTTTGGCCCTTCTACTAAAATAGGCTATTGGGTACAAGGATGTCCTAATAATCTCTTTGAAGAGTCGGAACATATTTCATTTCTTACTCTTTATCATATTCTACTATCTACAGTTATCGGAGGGAGGACGACCGTAAGGTTCTTCCTTGGTTCTCCTAGATTTTTGATACAAAATTGTCACCCTTCGTATCGGCTATGTGCACTAGATATAGAATCAAAACATAATTTTCATCGATCCAAACAACACCCATTGCAAATATAAATTTAGGAACATAAAACATATTCGAACTAGCATGTCCAACATACACAAGCTACTCCATAATCCTAGAATCGAAGTATCTACTCCATAGATGAAAGAGAACAGATACAATGCATCATAAAAATGAATCATTACAATGTAAAGATGTCTAAGAATGAAATCACAGTACTCTTGGTAGTTCTATTTAGTGTTGAAGCATTGATTTAAGCCCTCGAGCCGCTTTCTTCCTCCCCGTTGTGAGTCTCTGGTGCTTTTCAGGGCATCGTCGTGCCGTTCTAGCCGTCAAGCATCCCCCGTAGGATTTGGGCATGTCTTCCTTATTATAGACGTGAAGTTGACTCTTCATAAATCCCATGAAAACCCTAGTCGTGTCAAAATTGTCCAGCGCCACACGATCGTGTGGGGCGTTGGGATGGATGACTTCGGGGGTTTGGACATGGTCATGTGGAATCCACACGGTCGGCCGTATCCGCCTCTGTTCCACCTGGTGAATGTCTTCATTTTGCTCTAAAAGTGTGTCGTTTTACCTATAAAATGTCATCTTGCATACAAAAGCAACAAGAGTAGATCTCCGAATCAGAAAATAAGTAATGCATACAAAACAAAATAGAATATGCATGAAACAAGTATAAAATGTAATGAGATGTGTGCGAAAACTACTCCTAAAATCCTATATGTTTTGCTCACATCAATCCCTCCAAACTTAGATCTTTGCTTGTCCTCAAGCAAATTTCAGTGTCATGAAATTTTAAAAAGTATTATTCCATACTTAGCATGCTAACTGGATTTATCAAGTGATATTTTCAATCAAAGTAAAATAGATATGTTCTAAAAGTTCACTAAGTTAGCTTTTCGTGCATGTGCCAAACGAATTTTCCTAAGGGATACTCGTTCCATAGTGAGTCAAGTTGTCATCCTATAAGTTTCCTAAGGTCTCTGGCTTTTAGGCACTTATCTGCCCTAAGCGAGGGTCGTTCCTTAGATCTAGCACAAAGTCTCAAAGGCGTGCTCAGTATTGAGAGAAATTGGTAGGTGTTTCTCTAGTAATCTAACTCAGTCTCAAAGGGGCATCTAGTCATTTCCACATACGACAATTGTTTTTAACTCTTTTTTTTCTCTCTTTTTATTTTTTTTCTCAAGGAACTTTGTTCCTCTTTAGCTAACTGGTATTTTGATTTTTCCAAATGAAATTACACAATCTGAGCATCTCCAGTAACTAAAATGCTAAATCTAGAGTCACCTATGAATTCCAAAGTACTAAACTATCGGGATGAATCATAACTATGTGTGTAATAGATTTTCTCTTTCAGAATTTTCGTCAAAAGTGAGTGAAAGATAAAAGCTAACCAGTGCAAGTCTAGAACTTTCATTAAAGCAACTAAAATAAAATACCAAAAGATAAATGAATAGATTCTAAAAAAATATTTATGGAAGCAATTCGTGAAGAGATTCTAAAAAAATATTATTGAGGAAGCTTAAAGATGACAAAAACTAAGTGTTGGAAGGAAATAAAACACTCTATGTATGAACAAATGAATGCAAACGAAAACTAAACCATAAATTTCAAGAAAGAAACTATTGCTGGAAGAAAGACATATTAAAATTCGGGGCTTCCCTCAGACTTAAGCGAAACAGTACCTCTAATATGGCGACCGAGGTGAGAAGTCTGGTAGTCTCAACATATCAGGATCCTAGGAAAATCTGGTGCTCAGTCGTTGATGCCACATATACATGTGGTCGATCCGAAACCGTAGATGCAAACTTGCTCGTTCTCTTCCTCCCGCCCATCAGGCTCTCGCATGACATGCATGTCTTGTCGAACCTCCTCTGGCAGAGTGGCGCCTCCTGGCAATGGACAACCTCCTCCTGAAAATAGACATGGGCCTCGCCGTAGAACTCCTCGGACCGCTGGAAGTGCTCCTGTATGCCCTGAAACTCTGTCTACGTGTAGATGCTCTGCTCCTCCCATCGCTGCCTCTGTATTTGCTGCTCGACGTATATGTCGTCGAGGCGCGATTGAAACTCAAAAAAATCATAGGCAGACGTACTTGTATCCTGCTCAAAAGTAGAAAAAGAAGGAGGTGCAGGTGTAGGCTCTCGGCATGGACTAGGGGGGCTCCTATACATGGGTAAATCTATCGGAGAGTGATGAGTAGGAGGTGAGAGGGGTGTATGAGTGGAAGACCCTGCGTGTGGTGGGGAGTCCACAATAAGATCCAACCGCCAATTGACACGGTTGGTGATGGTGGTATGGTGAGTGTCGGGGAGCCTAAGGGGTCCCAAGTTCTTTCTTACAAAACAAAAATAGTGCTCTTCTCTCACTATCATTTTCATTGTCATGCACACCCCTAGGTCGATACTAGGGCTCCCCTCTACTCTAGAAAATGTGGTATAATCGTACCTCATCCTATAGCAAATGTGGGTGATCAATCCCCCCAAAATAGTTTCTCCCCTTGGCATCTTGCTCATCTTCACTAGATGTCTAATGAAGTGGGATCCTATATCAATGTTATTCCTCTCTTGAAGCATGCCCCACAAGCAAAGAAGCTCACTCATCCTCACTACTCCATTGCTCTCTCCTTTACCAAAGATGGTACTCGCCATAACCCGGTGAATGTATCGGAAAATACGATTTTGTAATCGAGGCGCCTTAGCTCTAGAGGAGTCATAGGAGGTTTCTCCCGTTAGCTCCGTCCAAAATAATCTTGCATTTAACTCGTTAGGGGTTCTCCTCTCTCATCCGCTAGGCAATCCAAAACACGAGTTCCATTGGTGTAAGGTCCACTCATGTTCAATGTTAAAAAACCTAAAAGTAATCTTACCCTCTTCACTATCTCTCCCCGTCAAGATCTTCGCCTCCAATGAACTTAAAAATTCCAAAACTATCCTAGGGTAGGTTGGGCATATCACCCCCATGATCTCTCCCCAACCCATTTTTGCAAAAAGACCTTGTACATCCCCAAGCAAACCTAAGGTTTCTAAAAGTGCTTCATCCAAATACCTAGTAGTCGAGATTTTACGATTGGAAAGCATGTTAAATTTATCCCTATGCTCATTGTTACGAAATATGATGCTTGGGAGAGCATTACCTTCCTTCGGAACTTGTGGGGCGCCCCTTCTCCTTGACCTTCGCTTTGAAGTGGCGGATCGCATTGCCACATGCTTTGTCCTCATCATTTTTGCTCCTTGGAAGCTTCTTGAGGGTTGGAGGGGCTCTTTGGAGTGTGGGGAAGGCGATTTCACACGGCTAGGGCAAGAGGGGTTGAAGCGCACGATGGATTTGGGGCAAAACACACAACATTCATCTTTTAAAAGCACATGACACAGCCGCGTGGAATCCACATGGTCGACCGTGTGCGACGCAGGGAGAGAGGCTAAAATTTGGCACGACCATGTGAATTTCACACAGCCGACCGTGTGAGCCCCTGATTTTCTCCCAGAGTGCAACACGACTCGAATCTTTCACACACCCCACCGTGTGCGCTTCTGATCATCGGGCACGACTGTGTGGGATCCACATGGCCGCCCATGCTTTTTTCTGAGAGTTTAAAAACGAATCTCGTTTCTACCTAGCAAGTTCTTTCTGACCCTAAACTATTTGCAAATATGTTAATGACCATAAATTAAAGTTTAAACTGTACACATGAATGCGATAAAATTAAAAACATATAAAATTAAACTTGGGTTGCCTTTCAAGAAGCACTTTGTTTAAGGTATTTTAGTTCGACCATACTCCATCGCTTCAGCTCGGCTCCGGTGGTTCCGTGAACCTCCATTCATCCGTCTTAGCATCTTCACTTTTCAGAGGGGTACTTGTTATCTTACAGAAAGTATATTCATCTATGAATGGAGCCTTACACTCTAATAAGTTGAATATGATATGAGACTTTGTGCTCCCTCACCTCTATGCATGCTCCTGCAGTTGCCAGAAAGGGTCGCCCTAAGATGATTGGATTCTGAGGGTTTGGTCCTGTGTCCAATACAATAAAGTCTATGGGTATCACAAAATTTTCAACTACCACAGGTACATTCTTCAGCATGCCAACGGGTTCCTTAATCGAATCATCTGCCATGCGAATAGCCAGGCTCGTTGGTCGTATACCACTTATCCCATCTCCCTATAGGATGCGTAGGGCATCACGGTAACGGATGACCCTAGGTCACACAATGCTTCATCGAAGCTCTCACTATAAATCATGCAGGGTATAACAAATTCACCAGGGTCCTTCAGCTTGGGTGGAATCTTATCTTCAATCTCTGTTTGGTTTGGCAAAGTTGAAATTATGGCTGCACACCCCCTAGTGACTTTATTTTTTTGACCTACTCCCTCACTGTACGCTCTCTCTCCCTTTACTTGGCTTTGCTTGGATGGTAGGAGAGAGCTATCCATGGTTTATGATACGGTCTTGGCTATTTGGGTCACTTGCATTTCCAGCATCTTAGTGTGGCTTGTGAGCCCATCGACAGAGGCCTTCAACTCTCTAAGTGCCTCTTCGGCTCTTTGATGATGTCGTTGGAATTCTGCATTAGCCTTTGTTTGGGTAGCAATGTAGCCTTCAATCATTGATTCCAGTCTAGATTTAGACGGTTGTTACTGCCCGTTGCCATGCTGTTGCCCATATCCTCCAGATTGTTGGAAATTTCCCGAATTATTCTTATAGGAAAAGTTTGATTGGTTCCTCCATCCGGGGTTGTAGGTGTTAGAACATGGGTTGTTGGGCCTCTGATTGTGGTCGCCAACTGCATCGACATGCTAAATCTTTTCCTCATAGCTACTCTACCCTCCATAGTGATCTTTCTGATATGCTGCTACTCCCTCTCCCTAGGAATTGGTCGCGCACACAGAAGTAGGGGTTAGAGAGTCAAACCGTCTATTTAGCGCGTTCATTCTTGCTGCTAAATGATCGATGGAATTGACAACATTCGTGGTGGTTCTGGGCCACCTCCTCGATCAGCTCTTCCGCTTCCTCGATGGTCTTATTCATTAACGCTCCTCCTGCAGCAAAATCGAGGGAAACTTTAGTGGCATATGTGATCCCATTATAGAATATGTGGATCACCAGTTATCTCTCTAGACCATGATGGGGGCATTGATAGAGTAGCCCTTTGTAGCGATCTCATGCTTCAAACAGGGACTCTCCTTCCTTCTGACGAAAACTAGTAATCAAATGGCGCATGTGGGCAGTCTTACTTGGTGGGAAGAATTTATTCATAAATTGCTGCTCATACTGCTCCCATGTGGTGATGCTTCATGAGGGAAGGGAGTGTAGTCATGTCTTTTGCCTTGTCCCGCAGTGAGAACGAGAATAGGCTCAGACGGATCGCATCGGTGGGCACTCCATTGAACTTCAATATCGAGCATATCTCCAAAAATGTCTCTAGGTGCCGGTTTGGGTCTTCAGTTGCAGCTCCTTCAAATTGGCTCTGCTAAACCATGTGTATGAGTGTAGGTTTTAATTCAAAGTTGTTAGCTGTGATGGATGGTCCAGCTATACTCGACAGTTATACTTGGCTTATACCCTCTAGCACTCGGGGTTGCGTAGTCCCGTATAGGTCAGCTACCTAGGTTCACCAAAGAGGCGTCTTAGTTCTCCATGCTTCTCTGCTCAGCTCTTCTATGATGGTAGGCTCGTTCTATTTATGGGTCTATCGGAAGCAAATTTTTCGATCCTAATCATCAATGCATACAACGAATCAAGCTGCACAATTGGGTGTATATCTACTACTTATTAATAGGAAATAAAATAATTCTAACACACTGAACAAAATGGAGAAGACCTAAGAACTAAACTAAAGTAAGATGTAATGTGACTATTAAAATTACGCTAAACTGAATTTAAATAGTAAAAATTACGCTAAACTGTATTTAAATAGTAAAAATCTAAAACTGAATAAACTGAAATGAAATATATCAAGAAAGAAAATATAACCTAAGTCCGATCCAAGCTATCTACTTTCGATACAATATCGAATTAACAATCCCCGACAACGACACCAAAAACATGATGCACGTGAGCACAACCTCAAATCTCCAATGGGAACCATCAATGACTCGAAGTGTGCACTCGCACTCAATGCCTGCAAGTGTACGAATGTCGTCAAGTAATAAAAGATTATCAATGCCACAAAGACTAAGATTCAAGTGTCGTTTGTCCAGTGGATATCGTTGTTCGGAGTAAATGTCCTAAAGATGAGGGTTGCGAGGTTGACGATAGTCTTGACTCAAGTACGGTGTCACTCGGAGGAAGCGAAGGTAGGTTTAAAGTTCCCTAAGAGGATTATAGGACTTTGGTTTCACTTGTGTGTCATGTAACATGCTATCAACTAAATGCTTTTTAGATCTCTAATCACGATCTTGCGGGAGGATCATCATACATTTGTCCGATGAACTTTTGCTTCTACTGGGAACTACCTATTCTTATCCAAGCTTACCTTTCGGATCATCAGAGCTTAGGGGGTTGATACCGTTGCCCTCTGTCACTAAGGTCCCCCAACCCTTCTAGAGTTAATTTCTCCTACTTTGGCCTTTCTGCTAAGATAGACTATTGGGTACAAGGATATCCTAATAATCCCTATGAAGAGTCGGAACGTATTTCATTTTCTACTCTTTCATTTTCTACTATCTACAGTTATCGGAGGGAGGACGACCACAAGGTTCCTCCTTGATTCTCCTAGGTTTTTGATACAAAGGATGTCACCCTTCGTATCGGATATGCGCACTAGATATAGAATCAAAACATAATTTTCATCAATCCAAACAACACCCATTGCAAATATAAATTCATGAACAGAAAATATATTCGAACTAGCATGTCCAATGTACACAAGTTACTCTCTAATTCTAGAGTTGAAGTATCTACTCCATAGATGAAAGAAAATAGATACAAGACATCATAGAATGAAACCACAGTACTCTTGGTCATTCTATTTAGCGTTGGAGCGTAGATTTCGGTCCTCGAGCCACTTCCTTCCTCCCCGTTGCGAGTCTCCGATGCTTTTCAGGGCACCATCGTGTTGTTCTAGTCGTTGGGCCTCCCCCTAGGATTTGGGTGTGCCTTCATTTTTATAGATGTGAAGCCGACTATTCATAAATCCCATGAAAACCCTAGTCGTGTCAAAATCGCCCAACGCCACTCAGTGGAATTCACACGACGTCGTGTGAGGCATTAGGGCCGGCCTGAAGTCGGACGGCATGGAATCCACATGGCTGATCATGTTCGCCTCTGTTCTACCCGGTGAATGCCTTCCTTTTGCTCCAAAAGTGTGTCGTTTAACCTATAAAATGTCGTCCTACACACAAAAGTAACAAGAGCATATCTCTAAATCAGAAAATAGGAAATGCATGCAAAACAAAGTAGAATATGCATGAAACAAGTATAAAATGTAATGAGATGTGTACGAAAACTACTCCTAAAATTCTATATATTTTGCTCACATCAGGTAAGACCCAAGATAAGGGCAAAACTAAAGCATTGAAACCTAAAAGTGGGGTGTCTAAGGAAGGAACATGCTTCCATTGTGATGAGATCAGACATTAGAAGAGGAACTGCAAAAAGTACCTAGAGGAATTTCAGAAAAAGAGAAGTGCGACTTCTGTCTCAGGTATATATGTTATAGAATTTATTCTATCTATTTCTTCTTTATGAGTATTAGATATCAGTTGTGCTTCTCACATTTGTACTAATATGTAGGGCCTAAGAAATAGTAGATCATTGACAAAAGGAGATGTAAACCTTCGCGTAGGCAATAACGCAAGAGTTGCTGCTATAGCTGTAGGAACATATTCCTTATCTTTGCCCAGTGATTTTATCTTAGAACTAGAAGAGTATTATTATGTACCTGCTATAACTAAAAATATTATCTTTATTTCTTATTTGGACAAGAGAGGTTTCTCATTTATAATAAAGGACAAAAGTTGTTCTGTTTATTTAAATGAAATATTCTATTGTAGTGCACATCCGGTAAATGGACTCTATGTTCTAGATTTTGATAACCCAATATATAACATAAATACCAAACGGTTCAAATCTAATGATATGAATCAAATATATCTCTGACATTGTCGCTTGAGTCACATAAATGAGAGTCGCATATCACAACTCCATAAGGATGAACTTTTGGACTCATTTGATTTTGAATCATATGACGTATGCGAATCTTGTTTATTAGGCAAGATGACATAGACTCCTTTTAGTGGACACAATGAGAGCTAATGATTTGTTAGGAATCATAAATACTGTTGTTTGTGGCCCTTTCAAAGTAGCAGCTAAAGAAGACTATTAGTACTTCATTACATTTATTGATGATTTCAGTAGATATGGTTATATGTATCTTATGAAACACAAATCTGAATCATTTGAAAAGTTCAAAAAATTCAAGAATGAAGTACAAAATCAACTTGGTAAGAGTATTAAGATGCTTCGATCAAATCGAGGTGGGGAATATCTTATCCAAAAATTTCATGACCATCTAGTTGAGTCTGGGATAATATCTCAACTCAGTTTACCTGGAACACTAAAATGGAATGATGTATCAGAAAAGAGAAATTGTATTTTATTAGATATTGTACGATCAATGATGAGTCAAACAGATCTTCCTTCTTCCTTCTAGGGATATGATTTAGAAACAGCTGCTTTCACTCTTAACCTCATTCCGTCTAAGGCAATCATAAAAACATCATATACGATATGGACTGGGAAGAGTCCCAAGATGTCTTTTATGAAGATTTGGAGATGTAAGACTTATTATGTTAGATGTCAAGTCTCAGATAAATTAGGACCTAAATCAGATAAATATTATTTTGTTGGATATCCCAAGGAAACTAAGGGATATTACTTTTATAATAGCACACAAGACAAAGTGTTTGTTGTCAGAAATGGTATTTTTCTGAAAAAAGAATTTATTTCTAAACGAACTAGTGGGAGTAAAGTCGATCTTAAAGAAATTCAAGATACACAAGATAGCCTTGAAGTCTTGACGGAAATCGAACAGGCACCACAAGGTGGTGAGGATTATGAATCTATAAAATCACAAGAAGTTATGGCACAACCTGTTCAAGTAGACCATGCTCTGTGCAGATTTAATAGGATATGTCGTCAACCTGAGAGAGATTCTTTTCTCTTGTGTGACCACGGTGATGTAATGCTTATTGATTTCAATGAGCCTACAACCTATCAAGAAACTGTAATGAGCTCATATTCTGAGAAATGGCTAGGGGCCATGAGATCTAAAATAGAATTCATGTACACTAACCAAGTATGAACTTTAGTTGATCCATCTGAAAGGGTCAAACTCATTGGGTGTCAGTGGGTCTTTAAGAGAAAGATTGACATGAATGGTCATATGCATACCTATAAAGGACGATTGGTAGCGAAAGGATTCAAGGAGATTCATGGTATAGACTATGATGAAACCTTTTCACCAGTTGCGATGCTTAAATCTATTCGGATCATGCTTGCTATTGCAGCTTACCATGATTATAAGATCTGACAGATAAATGTCAAAACTACATTTCTGAATGGAAATCTACTTGAGGATGTGTACATGACACAACCTGAAGATTTTGTAGATCCAAAGGATGCTGGAAAGGTATGTAAGTTGCAAAGGTCCATTTATGATTTAAAGCAAGCTTCAAGAAGCTGGAATCTTCGATTTGATGATGCGATCAAAATGTTTGGTTTCATCAAAAACGAAGATGAACCATGTGTCTATAAGAGAGTTAGTGGGAGCATAGGTATTTTTCTCATCTTGTTTGTAGATGACATACTACTTATTGGAAATGATATCCCTATGCTACAGTCTGTAAAGATTTAGCTTGGGAATTATTTCTTAATGAAAGACTTAGGAGAAGTAGTCTATATATTGGGCATCAAGATCTATAGAGATAGATCTAAGAGACTGCTTGGCCTAAGTCAGAGTACATATATTGACAAGATGCTTAATTGTTTTGCTATGCATAATTCCAAGAAGGGATTCTTGCCAATGTCACATGGTGTAAGTCTTTTGAAGGCTCAATGCCTTTTTTTTAAGGAAGAAAGGCATCACATGGATTGGATTCCTTATGCATTTGCTATAGGGTCTATCATGTACGTCATATTGTGTACTCGCCTCGACGTCTCGTATGCGTTAAGCATGACGAGCAGATACCAGTTAGATCCAGGTGAAAGTCACTGGACAACAGTCAAGAATATTCTTAAGTACTTGAGAAGAACAAAATATTATTTTTTGATATTTAGAGGCGATGAGGAACTCGTTGTAAAGGGTTACAACGATGCAAACTTCCAAACTGACAAGGATGATTCCAGATCATAGTCAGGGTATGTATTTTGCTTAAATGGTGGTGGTGTGAGCTGGAAGAGTTCAAAGCAAGACACAGTAGCTGATCCTACTATAGAGGCCGAGTATATTGCTGCTTCAGCTATAGCAAAAGAGCTTGTTTGGATCAGAAAGTTTATTTCAGAACTTGATGTTGTTTCTAGCATAATGAGCCCTATAGACCTCTATTGTGATAACAATGGGGCTATTGCACAGGCTAAGGAACCTCTCTCTCATCAGCAATCCAAACACATACTATGATGATTCCATCTCATTCGAGAGATTATTGATAGAGGAGATGTGAGAATATGTTGAATACCGACCGATGTTAACATTGCGGATCCTTTGACCAAGACTTTGGCACAGAGGAAGCATGATGGTCATACTAGGTCACTAAGTGTTAGATATTTTAGTGATTGACATTAGTGCTAGTGGGAGATTGTTAGTATTAACCCTAAATGTCAATTATGAGATGATTGGTAAGGGAACTTTTGTATCATATTTCATAATAAAGGCAAAGTTTATGGTTATTATATTTACTTCATTGATGTGTCATTTGAATAAATATAATAATATCCTAGGGTAGTTGGTTCCAGTCTACGATATATTAAGTTGATGACTTGATAGTGGGATATTGTAGATATATAGAACACTACTCATAACTATTCCTAGTCAAGTATTAATATACAAGGATAATATTAATACATTGAGAGTAGCATATAGATCAACTAATGACTTAATCTCACAAGTCATGGATATAGGATATCAAGTTAACACATGAATATATATTAGAGAATATGTACTGAACTGACTCGTCATGAGAATGCTTCATGGATTGTCATATGAGTGTCACAAATATTTTCATAGTGACTATTGGTATGAATAGTCCTTAGACCTGAAATCACTACGGTTCCCTATATAAGGAGTTGTATACTTTGGTATCGTCAAATGTCACCTATAACAAGGTGGACTATAAAGTCGATCACTGGGTATGCAATGAATTATGTGGAGGGATGTGAGTGATGTAGATGAGATCTATCCCTTCCATATGATGGAAGTGATATCTATGAGCCCCTTGATAAAGTAGGACTACTAAAATGCATGATCATACTCAAATAAGTCAATATGAGACATTGAGCTCATTTGATTGAGGTAGTCTACTTGGGGGATCAAGAAACACAAAGATTGATAAAAGGATGACATGAACTATACCTCATTGATCAATTTAGATATCAAGGATAAAAGGATTGAGTCATACAAGATAATAGTCACAGAAAGATTTTTGTTGGATCTCAACATTCATATCACTTGGGTAGCAATGATACATTACTAGATATCACTCATTGTTTATGTTTCTAAAAGGGATTTTAGGGACATTGTCAACGTTACGAGAACCTATTAGGTCACACACAAAGAACATGTTATTTTGGAGATGAGGTTTATTTTAGTTTGACTAAATGAACTATTAGGCTATTGAATTGGATTCATTGAGTTAGACTCATTGATTGGGTCGAAACTTGAGTTAGACTTAAGTTTAATTAATTTGAGTTAGACTCAAATCAAATCAATTGAAAAAGATGAAGAGTTATTGATTCATCATGCATGATTAATGTAGATTAATCATGCATTAAAGGATTCATCATGCATGATTAATATGAATTAATCATGCATTAAAGGTTGGTATTCATAAGATGAATATAAAAGGTGTTTTGCATTATTCTTGATGAGTAGAAACCCCATTTGCTCTTGGCCGAAATTATCATTCTTTGGCTAAGGGCACCTTGTGTAGTGTTGCTAGCACAACTCTTTCCTCCAAAAGAGAGTGTTCATGTGGATACCATAGAGGCGCGACTATCCTAATTGCGCTGAGATCCTTCGAAGAAAAGTTGCTGCTAGAATTGCGAAGGGCTACGCATCAAGGGTAATCTCTCAACTAGATATAGTTGTAAGAATGATTAGTTTTATGTATACACATGAATCTCTGGAGGGATCTAATTTTCACTGCATTTTGCGATTGTTTTTCGCACAA
Organism: Wurfbainia villosa; assembly: GCA_025175895.1. NCBI lineage: Eukaryota > Viridiplantae > Streptophyta > Magnoliopsida > Zingiberales > Zingiberaceae > Wurfbainia > Wurfbainia villosa. The sequence continues at coordinate 45,118,214 of CM046006.1, forward strand.
GATCCCTACACCAAACTCGTGTGTGTGTGTAAAGACACACACACACACACACACACACACACACTTGATCACCTGGGCGTTGATCATTTTCGTGCATGTGCACGCCCAGTTAGCATGAATAGTGATTTAATTATTCACATGAGAAGTGATTTCACTGTCGATGTCGATATGCATTGCAACTGCGATTGGGGTTGATTATGTCGAATTCCTATCAGAATTCGACTGCAATCAAATGACACATACACCCAACTAGGTTCAGGAGTTGGCTATAGTGCAGAGTCGATGGCGGAAGATTTGATCGGAGATTGCGGGAGAAAAGATATTGTGCATTCCTTATTACTGTGCAACTTCGTGTGATAGCACGACTAAGATGAGTCGTGTATGTGTGTGTGTGTATATATATATATAGCTGTGATCACTTGTGCGCTTGTGATATGCACGCCTGTGCACGCTTAGTGTGTTGTGAACAGTGAAATCGCTATTCACAGTACAACGATTTCATTGTTCACTGAGGGAATCGTGCACAGGTGCGTATTTGTCGGTGCACATGAGATCAAAAGTTTATATATATATATAGTAACCACGTTTGATGCCCGCTCGAACTCGTCGCGACGGAGGTCAATTTCTAATCCGCCTCGATCCGTCAAGACGAGTCCGACCGAATCAATCGTGGCGAGTGGAATTACGGTGGAGAAAATACTTCATTTCCCATTCACTATGCAATATATATATATATATACACACACACACTAAAATTTGGCTCATTAACAAACAATTACTACTAAATGTTGGTCAATGAAAGCCTTTATGTGCATTTGGAGCTTTCAATTTCTAACTCTTTTTGCACCTTGGCCTTTGTTTTTTCAAATTTTAGGGTAAGACTTGAGAGTTTGAATTGTCATTTCACTTTTATGATTAAATTTTCGATAATTACAAAAGAGAGACTGTACTTGTTACATTGATTTAAAAGTTATAATCAAATTGTCAATTCATTTGAGATTGTACATCAACATTTATTTCTAGATATTTTTTGAGCGAATAATATTTACAGAAGTTATAATCTTAACGTCACAAAACAAACATGTTCTAGGTTTATGCCTTTGTATGATTGAACACTAGCTTAATTCAAACCTATCATACATTTTACACAATCTTGATAATAAATAAATAAATATTTACTTCTGCGATTTATTTTGATTTACAATTAAATAAATTGAAACTAAATTAAAGGTTTCTTCAACTGTCAACTGAACCAATCAATGAAAAAAAAAATCTTAATTCCATTCATTTCTTTTTTTATTGTTAAAAAAATAATCATCTCGACGGTGTCATTCATATAATTAATATTTTTTAGCTTTACTGAAAATGTAATTAATAATTTTTAATACTTAGTATTTTAATCAAGTAGGAAAAATTATGTTTTCTAAGAGTGAAAAATAATTCTCATTGTCAATTTTTACTAAAATTTTATTTATGATTTGAAACATGCACTCAGGCACCATACTCAATACGCATACATTAAAGTTAAAGGAAATGTTTTTTTTTGTTACCTATTTGAATCAATAGGATACGAGGAAAATTAAAATGAGATTAAAAGTTTAATTTGGTTCAGTCTATATAATAAATCAAGTTATTATATCCTAAATTTGACTAAATTTTATGAATGTCCAATTATGCAAAATTATTATCAACAAAAATATGTTTTATTAAAAAAATGTAAAAAAGTTTTTTTAAAAAAAAAAATAGTTTTATTTGAAGTTGAACTAAAATTTATTAAGATTTGATGAACTCTAATTCAAACGTATCAATAGAGGTAAAACATTATGATTTAACTTTAATTGTGTTTTTTAATTGAACTGAAAATAATACATTTTTTTTTAAATTTCATTATTGAATATATAAAAGTATTCTTTAAAAGTTGTCATTCTTTATTTACTTATGAAAGGAAATTATTTTTAAACATAAAAAATGAAACGTATTTTTATTAATTAATATATAATTTTTATTATTGGATATATTAAAAATAAATTTTTTATCAGCGTTTTATTAAATCACGTATTTAATTTTCAAAATTACTTACTAAATCATGCATCTTTTTTTGTTAAAAAAAAAAATTTTCATCCAAACAGACGCTTAACATCCACGTCGAACAAACAAAAAAACAAAAAATCACATCCGATCCATCAAACTACCTTTACATGCCTTGCAAAATATCGTTTCTTTTTTCATGCAACCATCTTCAAGTTTTGCAATCCTAAACTTTTGTTTAGGTTGTTGAAGTTCTCGTCTTTTTATGCATAAAAAGTTAGAATTCACCAATCTAGCTGTCTTCACTGGTCTATCTCACGGTTATTGTGAAGGAGATAAATCACGAAATATTCTATGAATCTTGACGTAGTGGTTAAGATATGTGAGTCATTTGAATTCAGAAAAGAACTTTATACCTTCTTCGAAGTCGATCCTTATTTTATCTGTAAGCTCCGTCATGCTTAACCACCGCACCATCCCCATGGGGACAAGTTCTCATCCTTTCATCATAGAGCATAGGGGCAACCTAGAGCTTGCAATCTTAAGACATTATTTTATATCAACAATTGTACAGTGCCGAAGGTTTTCGCAATTGAAATATCCTCTACTATTTCACATATAGGTCGTCTTCTACAAATCTATACTACGCTTGTAGCTTCTTTATTTTAAGAAACCATAATCCATATTCTTGTAGCGAGCCTATATATATATCACATATAACTCTCATCTTCTCTATCAAGATGATGAGCCTTTTGTAAATTTTTCACGAGGTTGCTTATGAGCTTAATTTGACGTATCATATTCATTTAAAAACAACACTCATAGCTTTCTGACACTATTGATTTTCATCGTAGTTAAAGTTTTTGAATTGTAACTTGCCTATCGATAATGAATTTTGATCACAACTCATTACGTTTGACTCTTTAAAATCAATCCAAATCAAAACGATCCTATTCCTAGGACTCTCATGAGTCTAAACATGTCCTCGTACCTTGGTTATAAATTTTACATGAGTCCTTGAGAGTTTTTAGAAAATATTTAGACTTGTGGATTTCTTACACGAAGTAAAATTTAGGCCTATCTTGTTACAATCCAATGTGTCCTTGAGTCTCAAAGCACTTAACCACGCGGAAAGTTTCATAATCTATGATCATTATTGAGTTTTAATTAAAACACACTGATGGTCTTCAACTCCTCATAATCAACTCAAATTAAGTCTAGTATGTTTCAAAGAGTTATCTGATTCTAACTATGTCATCTAACCATGATTACACTCCGAAAGATCCTAGGAATGCATTGATGGTAGTCTGGATTGGTGCTAATGAGTTTAGGGTCAATAATAAATTTAGACTAAAACTTATTAATGGTCGTATAATGTTCAGAATTCAAAACTTTAAACATGGTCAAAGTCCTTTAGGTCCCAAGAACACATTGGTGATGTTGAATAGTAAATAGGATAGGTCTCAACCCAACAGTGACTTTGTATTACAAGTTTGAATAAATTTACAAAATGCACAGTTGGTTATTTAGGATGTGTAACTAAACTCTAAGAGTATAGGCTCAAAAAGGTCTTAGAGCATAACAGTCTTAGTTTTGATTAATTCTGATGAGCTAAAGACTATTAGATAATCGTATAATGTTCAAAATTTGAACTTTTTAACATGGTGAGTTCTTTGGGTCTTAGGAATATATTGGTGGTGTCTCTAGTATTTACACATCCATTGTAAGGATATGACTATTGAAATTTAAGGGGCAATTTTTGACCTCTTGATATACCTCACATGATAGTGTTGATATTGCTAGTCCATAAGTTCATGGAGTTAAAAACCTTTCAATCTTGCATACGAACACACAGGAGAAATAAAGGAATTCGAGTTATCAATATCTATCAATATGTAATACTATAAATTAAAATAATATCCCAAATAATTGATTCTTCGGCTTGCTATACTTCTTCACAAGTCAAAGCATACACGTGTCATGTCTTAGGACTAGGGGTGAGCAATCGGTTATTAACCGAAGCGACCAAATTGATTAAATCGAAATTGAATAAATCAAATTTTTTTAGTTAATCGAACCGACTGAATCGATAAAAATCAGTTAATTCAATCAAAAATCGAAAAAATATTTTTTTTTTCAAAATCAATCAACTAGTACTACAGTACTAGTCAATTGATGCCAAAGTACTAGTCGACTAAAATACAAAATTATAATTTTACAAATCGAAGTTATAGTACAGTCGATTGTTACTGTGACACGATACTACAGTACTAGTCAATTGATAATCTCTAATTCAATTTTATCAATTAAATCATTTTTTTTTAATTCAAAATCCAACTCGAACTGAATTAATTGAAAAAAAATATGATATTTTTAAAAATAAAAATTGAATTTCTAAATAAACCGAACCGAACTTTCAATTTTGATCGGTTTAATCGAACTTTTGCACACCCCTACTTGGGACTTGATTATTGTCCCCTCTAGATAGCAGATAATTGACTTTGATCCGGTAAAGATTGGTATATGGCTATATCAAGGGCTGATAAATCGAAGGTGGTGGAATATGCTAATGTGGAGATAGCAAATACTACAAAGTTGGAGGTGGCTGATATTAGTGAGATAGAGATGGTTAATACCGTTGGAATGGAAGTGGTAAATACTATTGTTGTGGAGATACTAAAGTACACTCTCATGTTGGTTGGGACGGTAGATGATAAAGTCACAATTGTTGTGCAGGGTTGGACTTGATGTGAGGTTAAAGAGGTGCTCGTCTCGGCCCATTTTATAGAGAGGTCGAAATCACTTTCCAAAGGGGTCCAAAAATTAATCCATTAATAATTTTATTAAAAGCTCAATTCAGGCCATCAAAATTTTAGGTACGACCCTGTTGTTGTGTAAATTGCAAAGGTGGAGAACTTTGTTATTGGAAAAGTTAAGATCTTTATGGACATGACAATGTTGATACCGCTAATCCACAAGTTCATGGAGTTAAAAACCTTTCAATTTTACAGGGCACTCTCATGTTAATTGGGACTGTAGATGATAAAGTTGCGACTGCTGCGTAAATCACGAAGGCGAAAGACTCCATTGATGTTGAGATCTTTATGTGTGTTGTAGGGAAATCCGGATCGTGACATTCACAACATCGTGGGCGAAATACTTCGCACAACCGCAGTGGAAACAAAAATACAAATCGGATCCCTCAAGAGATCCATGCAAAACATATAAATTATTTTCTTAGTTTAATCTAGATCTTATCTGGAAGAAGAAATATACCTTCGATGCGAGCCCTTCGCAATCCCGCTAATCCATGTTAGTAATATATGAGAGGTGTCCTAAGGCAATCGCCTTATGGTTGTACCATTTATTTGATAAATGAAGATTCACTATTTGAGTATACATATTTTCATGTATTTGATTGGATCTTAAACTCATTTACTGAATGTCTGCAATACGATTCACAGCATGAGAGAATTTGTGATTGGATCACAACTAGTGAATATCTCTACATGTGTAATTGTGATGTATTGAAATGATCTCTAGCCGATGAATTAATGGATTCAGACGCCATCGATTCTGTTGAGACTAGCACGAGGTATATACTCTTTAGTTTATTCAAGTAGTTGTTCCTCACTGGCTGATGACATTAGGATGTCCGGAGTTGATCGTGGATGCTAGTTATGGTAACTAGTTTATTGGAGTGACCAGCTGTAAGACTTCATATGGTTCTCTGCATATAAGGATATGTCAATGAAGTTCTTACAACAACTTAAGTGCGATGTTCCTTCGACTTGCGGTATTCAAGTCATCTTGGTAAGACTTATGCTTTAACATCTTAAGCAAGCATCTCTGAGGAGATGTGGACCTGGGATAATTGGGTATAAGTCGAAGTAGCCGAAGGTGTTTGAATAGCCTATAGAGGATTCACCTCTCCTTGCGAGGAGATGTATACCCTATGGTCTCTCATCGGATTATTACTAAAGTTTTTGGCCAAAACATTACATGTTTAGAGTACGATACTCTTGGATACATGTGCAGTAACTAGAATTCGGAGGACGAGGAAGTAATACTTGGGCTAGGTGTGACGTAGTCAACCTAGAGAGGACTGACACAATAGACCATGTCCTGAACCAAGTGGATATAAGATGAGTGAAAGGAATGAAGCACGATTCATTGTAGTTGCTGAAGGGTTTCATAAATGGTTCTGGGATCAACCGTTGATTTTTCGATTAATTGAGGATCATGATGTAATACTAGGTGTTACTGATGATCGTTCTATAATTAATGGTAATTATAGACGACCAACAAAAACTGGGAACTGATGTGAGCAAAACATATAGGGTTTTAGGAGTAGTTTTTGCTCACATCTTGTTATATTTTGCGTTAGTTTCATGTATATATTACTCTATTTTTGCATGCATTTCCTATTTTCTAGTTCGGAGGTCTGCTCGTTGTTCTTTTGAATGCAGGTTGGATTTTCGGGCAAAAAAGACACATTTTCGGAGCGAAAGAAGGATATTTCATACTAGACGCAGAGTGGGACACGGCCAGGGCATGTGGATTCACACGACCGTGTCCGATGGGCGAAGATTAGCACACCAGGGTCGCACACGGCCTGGCCGTGTGGTGGCCCGATAGAGTTGCGCGACTAGGGTTTTTTTTCGATTTCACAGTGGTCTGAGGCGACGTCTATATAAGGATGGCTCCGCCCAAACCCTAGGGGGGAGGCACGATGGCTAGGACGGCACGCCGAAGTCCTAAAAAGCTTCGGTAACTCACAGTGGGGAGGAGGAACGTCGTTGGAGGTCCACAACTTGCAATACAATGTCGGAGAGAAGATCACAACGCATTGTATATCTCTATTTTTGTGCTTTATCTCTATTATATTCGAACTTAAACATGTTTTGTGATTCTTCCTTCGTATTTATGGAGTAGTACTTTTGATTCTAGGATTATGGAGTAGCTTGAGTTCATATACAATGTTGGTTCATATTAAATTCTGGTCAAATGTTTGACATTGACAGTTGGTAGTTGTTCTCTATTATACTTTCGTGAATTTGACTTTCTTTCTGCTGTGCTTAGCGTCTGAGGTGGTGACAGCTTAGGAGGTTTGATCAAGGAACCTAGGGGTAAACCTGACCTCCCGTAAATTCGGGGAGAAGGGAGCGGTGGAATCGGAAACGGTCCACCGCAAGGATTGATTTGGCATCCTCGTACCCTCTATCCCGTCCTTTTGGGCGAGGATAGCTCCCGGTGAATGCGGCGGCTCTGCGAGAGAGTGTATGATGCCCCTTCCCCCAAAACCGTAGGTAGACATTTAGACGACGCCAATTGACAACATTGTTATATGGTACACAAGCGAAACCGAAGTCCTAGAATCACCTTTTTAAGACCCCGACACACTCTTTTCCTCCTCCGTGTGACACCACACTGAGTAGGGTCCTCCGATAGTCCTCACCAACCGACTCTCTCTAAGATTCTGTCCGAACAATCGCAACCACTTAGCGTATTGGTACTCGAATTCCAGTCCCTGTGGGATCGATAATCTATTATTACTTGACGACATCCGTGCACTTGCGGGAGTTGAGCGCAAGCACGCACTTTGAGTCTTCGACGGTCTCCGTCGCGGGATTTAAGGTCGCGACCGTGCGCATCAAGTTTTTGGTGCCATTGCCGGGGACTGTCGATACGATATCAAATCGAACGGTGGTAGATTGGATCAGACTTAGGATTAGATTATTTTCCTACTTTATTTTCTTATTAGTTTACTTTATTTACTTTAGTTTTACTTTCCATATTTAGATTTAGTTTTTATTTTCAGTAGTAGTTTCCTGTTTACTTATTGCATCTTAGATTTTTATTTACTAGATTTATTTATTTTCTGCTTTTAGCATTAGGTTAGCACTCTTACTTTTGTGTGTTAGTTCGTCGTATGCTTAGAAGACTAGGATCGGAAGGTCTAATTCCGATCGATTTAGAGATTGAGCGAACCTTTCACCGACGGAGAGCAGCGCAACGAAAGATGGAAGATCAAGCTGCATCCGAGGTGAACATAGGCAGCCGATCTCTGCGGGACTACACAGCTCCTAGCACTAGAGGATTCAGGCCGAGCATAGCTGGACCATTCATATCAGCAAATAACTTTGAGCTGAAGCCGACACTCATACATATGGGCCAGCAGAGCCAATTCGGGGGAGCTGCAACTGAAGACCCGAACCGGCATCTTGAGGCTTTTCTCGAAATCTGCTCAACTATGAAACTGAACGGAGTCCCTTCTGATGCGATCCGCCTGAGCCTGTTCCCATTTTCACTGCGGGATAAGGCTAAGGCATGACTTCACTCCTTACCCTCTGGCAGCATCACCACTTGGGAGCAGTGTGAGTAGCATTTTCTAAATAAATACATCCCACCAAGTAAGATTGCTCACATGCGCCACCTTATCACTAGCTTTCGCCAGAAAGAGAGGGGAGTCCTTATTCGAAGCATGGGATCGCTACAAGGGGCTACTTTATCAATGCCCACACCATGGACTGGAGAGGTGGTTGGTGATCCACATTTTCTATAATGGGATTGCTTACGCCACAAAGATGTCCCTAGATTCTGTCGCAGTAGGAGCTTTAATGAACAAGACCATAAGGAGGCAGAGGAGCTTATCGAAGAGGTGACCCAAAATCACCATCAATGAGCCTTCGAACGTGGTCAACCCACGCCTGCGGCGGGACGATACACTGTCAACTCCATGGATCACCTTTCGGCAATGATGGACGCACTAAGAAGATGGTTTGAATCTTTGAATTTTTCATCTGCATGCGCGACCATTGACTTTGGAGAAGGAGCGACAACGTATCGTGAGGACCACTATGTAGGGAAAGGGACCTAGGACGAGCAGATTGAGCATTGTGATGCGATTGGGGACTATGATCAAAGGCCCCATAACCCGTACTCTAATACCTACAATCTCGGATGGAGGAGTCACCCAAATTTCTCCTATAAAAATAACTCGGGAAACCCCCAACCATCCGGAGGATACGAGCAGCAGTAGGGCAATGGGCAGCGACCACAGAAGTCTAGATTGGAACAGATGATGGAGGACTTCATCGCTACCCAAACTAAGGCCAATGACGAATTCCATCGCCATCATCAAAAGTCTGAAGAAGCACTGAGAGACTTGAAGGCCACCGTTGACGACCTTGCAAGTCACACCAGGATGTTGGAGACACAAGTGGCCCAAATATCCCAATCCGTGTCACAACCTGTGAAGAACTCTCCGGCGAGCCAAGGAAAGGAGGAAGGAGTAGGGCAAAGTAGTCAATTCGCCAAGGGGTGTGCAACCATGATTTCCACCCTACCTGACCAAGCTGAGTTTGAAGAGAAAATCCCAGTACAGCTTGAGGACCCTGGTGAATTCATTATTCCCATCTCAATTTATGGGGAGAGTTTCGACGAAGCGCTATGCGACTTGGGGTCATCAGTCAGTGTGATGCCCTACGCATATTTTTTGAAGATGGGACTGAGCGGGCTCCAACCAGGGAATCTTGGTATTCGTATGGGGGATGACTCAGTGAAGGAGCTCGTTGGCCTGCTACCACACGTTCCTGTGATGATTGAAGATTTCGTGATACCCATGGACTTCATCATACTGGACACCGGACCGAATCCCCAGAATCCTATGATTCTGGGAAGGCCTTTTCTAGCAACCGCAGGGGCGTGCATAGATGTGAAGGCACACCGGATCTCCCTGGAGGTAGACGGGGAGATCATTCTTTTCAGCCTTTCAGAGAAAAGAGCTCCTTACTTTGATGGCTTCACGATTAGCAGATTGAAGCCAGAACCTCCAGATGTGGATCCTGAGACGGATGAATGGAGGTTCACTGAACCACCTGAGCCGAGTTGATAGAAGAGTGCGGTCGAGCTAAACGACCTTAAACAAAGCGCTTCTTGGGAGACAACTCAAGTTTAGTTGTAGATTTTCCTTTTTCTTTTTCTATTACATTGCATACATGTGTTAGATTTTAGTTTTGTTTTCTATCACATTTAGAGTTAGGAGTAGAAAAGAACTTTGCTAGGCAAAAATGAAACCCATATTAGTCTACACGGTGAAGTATGTGAACAAATTCGGGTCATGGTGTATGAAAGGGGCGAAAAATGGGGGCATATGGCCTGACCGTGTGTTTTCCCATGGCCGTGCCCTCTTGACCAGAGGCGCACACGGCCTGACCGTGTGTTTTCACACGACCGTGGTGCGCGAGGTTAAAAGGGGCGAGCCATGTGTTTTCACCCCATTTGCGCCGTGTGCTTCAAAAGTTCTTGCCCTAGCCGTGTGATTTCATTTTCCCCTTCCTCTAGAAGCATTTTTAACCTCTTTAGAAGCCAAAAGGAGCAAGGATGAGGAGGACCAAGACCGTAGCATCCCGATCCGGTGCCTCGGAGCGACGAACAAGAAGAGATGACGCTCCTCAAGCTCCGGAAGAGGGTAACGCCCTACCCCTTCTACTTTTTCGCAATAATGAGCATAGAGATAGGTTCAATATGCTCTCTACACGTAAACTTACTGCTACTAGGTACTTAGATGAGAATTTGCTAGGATCTTTAAGTTTGTTGGGTGACATGCAAACCCTATTTCCAAAAATGGGGTGGGATGAGATTATGGGAATAAGGCACCTAACTTACCCTAGGATAATTTTGGAATTTTTGAGTTCTTTAGAGGTAGAAGTTTTAATGGGTAGAGAGAGCGAGGAGGGTAGGATAACTTTTAGACTTTTTAATATTGAGCATGAGTGGATCCTTCACCAATGGAACTCATGCTTTGGCTTGCCAAGTGAGGGAGAGAGAAGAACCCCTAATGGGTACAACTCTCGTTTGATTTGGACTGAGTTGACAGGGGAGCACGTTTATGCTCCTTCTAGGGTCAAAGCGTCGCACCTCCAAAACTCCGTCTTTCGATACCTTCACCGTGTCATGGCCAGTACTATATTTGGTCGTGGGAAGAGTGATGGTGTAGTGAGAGCTAGTGAGCTGCTTTGCCTATGGGACATGCTATAAGAAAGGAGTGGCATCGATGTAGGGTCCCACTTCATCAGATACTTAGTGAAGATGGGAAAAGCAGCACGCGGAGAGATCCATGTGGGAGGCCTACTTACCCACATTTGTTATAGGATGGGGTATGACTACACAACATTGGAGAGTATAGAGGGGAGCCCTAGGATCGACCTAGGAGTATTCATGACCATGAAGATGATTGTAAGAGAAGGAGACTCCTTATGCTTTGTAAGGAAAAATCTTATGGCCCTTAAGCTCCCCGACTTGGATCGTACCACCATCGCTATACGCGCCAATTGGCGCTTAGACCTGATAGTGGAGTCCCCTCCTCATGAGGGACCATCCACATCAGCGCCCATCTCTCCACCTTTGTACCACTCTCCCTCCAGTCCACACATACATAGGAGCCCACCTAGTCCACGCCGACATGAGCCTACACCTGTGCCACCATCTTTTTCTACTTTTGAGCAGGATGCAGGTACGTCGGCATATGATTTCTCGGAGTTCCGATCGCGCCTCGACGACATTTACACTGAGCAGCAGACATAGAGGCAGCAATGGGAGGAGCAGAGCGCCTACCAGCAGGCGGAGTTCCAGGGATTCCGGGAGCATTTCCAGCGGGCAGAGGAATTCTACGATGAGGCCCGCATATACTTCTAGGAGGAGGATGCTCGTCGCTAGGATGAGGCAGCTTACCGCAGGGAGATGCGACAGTATATGCATGCCCAGCAGACACAGTGGGATAGGGAGGAGAAGCACCGAGCAACCGCTGCATCCACCAGCTCTCAGATCGACCACATGTATATGTGGCATCAATGACTCAGCAGCAGGTTCTCCCAGGATCCAAAGATGCCCATGTAGGGATGTATACTGAAAAGTTTATCTTTTGTATGAACATCTTTATTTTTGAAATAAGAATCACATGATCATTGTTTGCATTTTTATGGTTATGCAATATTGTCTAATACATTACATTGTAGATAACATGGTGTGTGGTGTCACACGGGAGATCATGTTATCGGATCCTTGTAAAGTATAAGTAAAGGCTCACAACCGAGATGACTTTGGACAAACCATCGGAATGGTTGTAGTGTGATTTGGTATTGGTTTGTCTTGACCATAGAATCACACTAGTGCGCTTTGTGTGTATTGAGCAGGACCGACTTAGAGGTGATTCGATTTATTGCTGACTACATAATCGAATCGGACCTCAGATATTATTTTGTACATGCTCTTAATCCCGATATAATAACGGACACATATACTTAGTATTCATCTCTTTGATTTACCAATGGGCGAGATTTACAAATTAAATCGATAGGCTCGGTAAGTTGGGAGATGATATTATTTATATGGTATGTTATTGATTATAGGAGGAAACCGTGTCCTATATATTAGGATGATGATGTCCCCTTGAGGAGCTCATAAGGTTCATCATGTAAACCCTGCAGGTGGACTTGGTCCGGCATGATGAAAAGGTTGAGTGGTACTACTCATGGAGTTAGATATTGATTAATTAATGGTCAGTAAATTAATTAATCGACAGACATTTGAGATCTTAAACACGGGGAGAAAATGTACAAATAATATATGGAGCCCATATTAACTTATGGGGGTTGGTGAGATAGATCAATGATAATCCTTTAGTGGATTGGATTATCATTAATGGATCGGACTTTATGTGAGCTTGATCCATGGGTGGCCAAGATCCAACTCATCCTTATGGTCCCAATTGTAGCCTATTAACACCTCATGAAGCTTAGATCCAATGGATAGAAACCAAACTCTAGATCCAAAGGTAGAGATTAAATCTCTAAGATCCGACGGTTGAGATTAAATCTCTAGATCCGACGGTTGAGATTAAATCCCTAGAACCAATGGTGGAGATTAAACCAAGGCTTATCCCTAACTCTATAAAAGGATGGAATAGGGGTGGGCGGCAAGAAACAATTAGAGGAAAGAGGGCTAGGGTTTTGGGCGGCAAGGGCAAGGGAGACTTAGGGTTTTGGGTGGCCACAATTAAGGAAAGATGTTTCTTCTTCTTCTTCTTCCTTAGGTGGCCGGCACCCTTCTTCCCTCTTCTCTCCTTGGCTTGGCCGGCATCCAACCTTCTCCCTTTCATCTATGGCTAATGATGGATGGGGATTAGGGCTTGTCCTTTGGGCGGCAACCAAATCCTAATTAAATTAGGATTGGGCTTTGGTGGCTAGGGTTAGGGTTTTGGGATTAGGGTGGGCAGCAACAAGAAGATGAAGCTCCTTTCTTCTTCTTCCTAAGGTTGGCCAGCCACTATCCCTGTTCCCTCTTCCTTGGCCGGAGCTCAACCTATTCTCCTTCCCTTCATCCTTGGCCGAAAATTAGGAGAGATTAGTTTAGAGTTTGGGCGGCAACAAGGAGGAGGATTGCTTTTCTTTCTCTTCTCCATGTGTTGGCTGGTGCCCATGCCCTCTTTGATTCTTCTTTGGCCGATTTCCATACTCCATGTTCTCTTCCTTGGCTGGCGGCAACATCGAGTTTATTGACTTGGTGGCCGGTTCTAGATAGGAAGATGAGTTTTGTTTTATAATCTTCCTTTGTTCAGAGTGAACAAGGAAAGGAAGATTGGTGATCTAGGAGGCTTCAACTTTTGGTAGATCGTCGCCCACACGACGTCCGAAAGGAGGAAGGACATACAATAGAAGATCAAGAGGTAAAACAAGAGGTATAATCTTGTTTATTTTGATTAGTATTCTTTTGTATTATGTTTATAATTGTTTCTCAATTATATGCATGTTATATGAGGTTGTTTACTTTATATATTCTGTTTTGTGGCTAAATAATACTTGGATCCTGAACATAAAAACAAAAATCGGCGATCCGGACATTGTCTATTCCGCGGCTACTCGTAGAATAGAGGTTGATCGCTTGAACAACGAATTTATTCAAGTGATCTCTCTAAATGAATAGCACGATGATGACTTGGTTGTTTGGGCAATCCCTTTTGTCTAGGATTAAATTTTTTTAATCCGGGGACATCGAAGGGATCGCCATGATCAAGCAACCGAGGTGAAGTGGGAAGCGAAGTTTCCCCTCACAGATCAATGAAGCAAAACCCTTCAATTGGTATCAGAGCCAAGGTTTTCGGTTTTGTGTGTTTAGGATTTGGTTAATTTTATGCACTTTTCATATATTATATGTGTCGGATAATAGTAGGATATGCGTAGTTTAACTCTTTGGTTGCAGGCATAAGATCCGACTATTATGGTCATATGTGTGTATGTGATTTTATGTGTATATTTTGTTGAATCCTCGAGATTGACGAGGCTAGTATTTGATTTTTTGTAAATTAGATACGACATTGTTTAGCCACTCTTTATTTTAGTTTACTTTCGATCTAGATTTCATGTACACTCCCTCGTGGAGTATAGGATCGATGGATGTAAATTAAAATAGGTTTTAGTCTCGGCTCGGATCTCCGGATGGCTTGTACATGGTGTAGGAGGAGCGGATGAGAAGGCATTGCGATGGAAGACATATTAAAGACAAAAGCCATAATAGTTGGAAAATAATTTATTTTTCATATTTATTGCTTTTTGTTTGATATGCATGTCGTAGGCTAGGAAAATTTCTCAATTTTAAATTACTAAGTGGGAGAGGGATTTTTTTTTAATTCCCACGACCTCCATTACGATTTGACATGTGATGCAAACAAACTTGCGCGTCGGCTCTGAGTGCCTTCCTCCCCATCGGATGGGTTTGTTTGCGGATCACAAGGTCGAATATGGTTATAGGAAATTATTAAGGAGCATGTGTACTTCCCCATCGTAAGGCACATAACCCGAGATAATTACCTTGGTACCAAGTAATGGTGAACACTTAGATACAAATATAAGTATCCTCCCCATCGGAGTCACTGCTTTTATTTGTAGGGACGAAGAGAAACCAACTATTAATTTTATTTGTCAAAATGTTAGGTTGACAAGATAGTAAAATTAATGGGTAAAACCTCCTCTTACAAATGTAGAATTCGTATACGTCCACACTATCGTGGCATACAATATTCTCGGTGTTTTGAGGTGTTGGTTGATTTTAAAATTTTATTGTTTGAGGAATCAATAATTTTTTGAAATCCAAAGTAATGATCTATGTGATTCTTAGGATTTTCAAAATGACTTTCAGTCCACTTATTATGATACTAAAGGAAAATAAACTTACTATACCCAAATGATGTTGATTGGAAAAGAATCTAGATATTATCTTAACTGCTGAGGAGTACAAATATGTACTCTTAGAAGAGGGTCCTCCTAAGTCTGTGAATGAGCTGGAAGTCCTTGGAGCTGAAATTGATGGGAAACCCAGGTCGATATCATTCTCCAATTGACAGAAAGGCTTGCTCAGGCTCAGGCCATGGTTGCTCAGAAGGTTTCTACTTCTAAGCCGAAAGGCAAGAAGAAGAAGAAACAAGATGGAGCAAAGGTAGTGGGAGGATCTCAGGGTAAGTACTTCACTTGCAAATAGGATGGACATTGGAAGAAGGAATGTCCCAATCCGAAGCAAGAACAAAGGTATATCTTTTGGTCTAGTTGTTGAAACATGGTTAGCGGTATTATCTACCGACACCTGGTGTGTAGATACGGGAGCCACTGATTATGTCTGCAATACTTTGCAGAGGTTCCAAGAAACCCAACGACTAGCTAAAGGGGAGATTATCATTTACTTGGGCAATGCCATCAAGGTGGCAACTATTGCAGTGGGAGACGTTTTATTTATCTTTTGAGAAAAATAAAACTTTGGTTCTGGAAAATTCCCTTTATGTACCTTTATTTAGAAAGAATTTAGTTTCAGTTTCTAAATTGTTTATGGATGGATATTCTATTTCTTTTAATCATAGAGCTGTTATAAAAAGGAATAGGGAGATTATCTGTTCGGGTGCATTGATAGGAAATTTATACACACTTAAACCAAAACCTCCCACAATACAAATTGAAGTTAATAACTCATCTTCTAATTCCAATAAGAGAAAGGAACCTTCGAAGATGAAGCAAACATATCTTTGACATCTTAGGCTTGGTCACATTAACCTAAGCAGAATTCAAAGGTTGATAACTGATGGACCTTTGGGTTCATTAGTGGTGGAGGATCTCCCAACCTGCGAATCCTGCTTGGAAGGTAAAAAGACCAAGAGACCTTTTAAGGCCAAGGGGTATAGAGCCAAAGATGTGTTAGAAATGGTTCATTCTGATTTGTGTGGTCCTATGTCTATCCAGGCTAGAGGTGGTTTTGAATATTTCATCTTTTTCATAGACGATTATTCAAGATATGGATGACACTACAATTTGCTCGTGGTGGCGAATACCTCTTGGGAGAGTTTAAGAACTACTTATTAGAGGCTGAGATTCAATCCCAATTGTTTGCACCTGCCACACCCCAGCAGAACGGTGTAGCAGAGCGAATGAATAGGACTCTTATGGAGATGGTTAGATCGATGATGAGTTATTCTAAGATTGTCAGATTCATTCTGGGAATATGCTCTAGATATGGCGGTGTACATTCTGAACTTGGCTCCATCTAAATCAGTGCCTTCTACTCCCACAGAGTTGTGGACTGGGCGAAAGCCTAGTCTAAGACATACTCGGATATGGGAGAGTCCAGCACATGTGCTGAAGGTAGATGCTAGTAAGTTGGAACCTCGTACAGAAGTATGCATGTTCGTTGACTATCCTAGAGGAACGAAGGGTGGTTTGTTTTATAGTCCTAGAGATCAGAGGGTGATCGTTAGCACGAACGCCAGATTTCTAGAGGAAGACTATGTGATGAGCCACAAGCCCAAGAGTAAAATTGTTCTGGAGGAATTAAAAGGGGAAGTCACTTCTTTAGTACCACTGGTACAAGAGGATATACCACATGTCACTGCACCGCGTGTCATAGAGGATATACAGGTGATACCTTATCGTAGTGGGAGGGTTGTGAGATAGCCTAATAGATTCATGTTCTTGGGAGAATCTTCTAATTTGATCCCTGGCGAACATGAACCTGATCCCTGGACATATGACGAGGCAATCCAAGAAAAAGATACAGTATCTTAGCAAAGAGCATCTTGTATGTAAGCTTAATCGGTCCATTTATGGATTGAAGCAAGCTTCGAGGTCTTGGAACATCCGCTTTGATGAGGTAATCCAGTCTTATAGATGTATTCAAAGTCCGGATGAGTCTTGTGTATACAAGAGATGTGACGGAAACGTAGTGGTATTTCTTATACTATACGTAGATGATATTTTGTTGATTGGCAACAATATCAAGGTGTTATCGGACGTAAGGGTATGGTTGTCCAAACAATTTGA
Source organism: Wurfbainia villosa (assembly GCA_025175895.1). Lineage (NCBI taxonomy): Eukaryota > Viridiplantae > Streptophyta > Magnoliopsida > Zingiberales > Zingiberaceae > Wurfbainia > Wurfbainia villosa. The sequence continues at coordinate 45,135,601 of CM046006.1, forward strand.
TATGAAGGACTTGGGAGAGGTGGGACACATCCTTGGGATCAAGGTTATAAAGGATCGCAGGAAAAGGATGTTGTGCTTATCCCAAGCTTCATACATAGACACGATTATGGATCGTTTTAGCATGCAGAACTCCAAGAAGAGTTTTCTACCTTTCAGGCATGGAATTCCTTTATCTAAGGAGATATGTCCTAGAACATCTGAGGAGATAGAGGAGATGAAGGCGGTTCCTTATGCTTCGGTAGTAGGAAGCCTCATGTATGCGATGCTATGTACGAGACCAGATATTTGCTATGTCATGGGCATGGTCAGCAGATATCAGAGTAATCCAGAACAGGGACATTGGACTACGATAAAGCATATATTGAAGTACCTGAGAAGGACTAGGGATTATATGCTAGTTTACTAGGCAGACCAATTACTCCCTGTGAGTTACACGGATTTCGACTTCCAATCTGATAGGGATAATAGTAAGTCTACCTCAGGTTTTGTGGTTACTTTGGGAGGTGAAGCCATTATATGGAGGAGTGTCAAGTAGAAATGCGTGGTGGACTCTACTATGGAAGCTGAGTATGTGGCAGCCTCTAAGGCGGCCAAAGAAGCTGTATGGCTCAGGAACTTCCTGATGGACTCGGATGTGATTCCTGGTTTGCCCAGAACAATCACAATTTATTGTGATAATAGTGGTGCAGTTGCAAACTCGAAGGAACCATGAGCCCATAAGGCAAGTAAACACATAGAGCGCAAGTACCACCTAATACGAGAAATCGTAAAGGAGGTAGAAGTTGATGTCGCCTAGATTGCATCAGAGGATGACCTGGTAGACCCTTTTCACTAAGGCCCTTCTAGCGAGAGCTTTGATAGGCATGTGGAGGGAAGGGGAATCAGATGTATGGCAGTATGAGGACAACATAGTCTTTTAGTATAAGTGGGAGATTGTAGGGATGTATACTGAAAAGTCTATCTTTTGTATGAACATCTTTATTTTTGAAATAAGAATCACATGATCATTGTTTACATTTTTATGGTTATGCAATATTATCTAATACATTACATTGTAGATAACATGGTGTGTGGTGTCACACGGGAGATCATGTTATCGGGTCTTTGTAAAGTATAAGTAAAGACTCACAACCGAGATGACTTTGGACAAACCATCGGAATGGTTGTAGTGTGATTTTGTATTGGTTTGTCTTGACCATAGAATCACACTAGTGCACTTTGTGTGTATTGAGCAGGACCGACTTAGAGGTGATTCGATTTATTGCTGACTACATAATCGAATCAGACCTCAGATATTATTTTGTACATGCTCTTAATCCCGATATAATAACGGGCACATATACTTAGTATTCATCTCTTTGATTTACCAATGGGTGAGATTTATAGATTAAATCGATAGGCTCGGTAAGTTGGGAGATGATATTATTTATATGGTGTGTCGTTGATTATAGGAGGAAACCGTGTCCTATATATTAGGATGATGATGTCCCCTTGAGGAGCTCATAAGGTTCATCATGTAAACTCTGCAGGTGGACTTGATCCGGCATGATGAAAAGATTGAGTGATACTACTCATGAAGTTAGATGTTGATTAATTAATGGTCAGTAAATTAATTAATTGACGGACATTCGAGATCTTAAATACGGAGAGAAAATGTACAAATAATATATGGAGCCCATATTAACTTATGGGGGTTGGTGAGGTAGATCAATGATAATCCTTTAGTGGATTGGATTATCATTAATGGATCAGACTTTATGTGGGCTTGATCCATAGGTGGCCAAGATCCAACTCCTCCTCATGGTCCCTATTATAGCCTATTAACACCTCATGAAGCTTAGATCCAATGGATAGAAACAAAACTCTAGATCCAAAGGTAGAGATTAAATCTCTAAGATCCGATGGTTGAGATTAAATCTCTAGATCCGACGGTTGAGATTAAATCCCTAGAACCAATGGTGGAGATTAAACCAAGGCTTATCCCTAACTATATAAAAGGATGGAATAGGGGTGGGCGGCAAGAAACAATTAGAGGAAAGGGGGCTAGGGTTTTGTGCGGCAAGGGCAAGGGAGACTTAGGGTTTTGGGTGGCCACAATTAAGGAAAGATGTTTCTTCTTCTTTTTCTTCCTTAGGTGGCCGACACCCTTCTTCCCTCTTCTCTCCTTGGCTTGGCCGGCGTCCAACCTTCTCCCTTTCATCTATGGCTAATGATGGATGGGGATTAGGGCTTGTCCTTTGGGCGGCAACCAAATCCTAATTAGATTAGGATTGGGCTTGGGCGGCTAGGGTTAGGGTTTTGGGATTAGGGTGGGCGGCAACAAGAAGATGAAGCTCCTTTCTTCTTCTTCCTAAGGTTGGCCGGCCACTATCCTTGTTCCCTCTACCTTGGCCGGAGCTCAACCTATTCTCCTTCCCTTCATCCTTGGCCGAAAATTAGGAGAGCTTTGTTTAGGGTTTGGGCGGCAACAAGGAGGAGGATTGCTTTTCTTTCTCTTCTCCATGTGTTGGCCGGCGCCCATGCCCTCTTTGATTCTCCTTTAGCCGGTTTCCATACTCCATGTTCTCTTCCTTGGCCGGCGGCAACATCGAGTTTATTGACTTGGTGGCCGGTTCTAGATAGGAAGATGAGTTTTGTTTTATGATCTTCCTTTGTTCGGAGTGAACAAGTAAAGGAAGATTGGTGATCTAGGAGGCTTCAACTTTTGGTAGATCATCGCCCACACGACGTCCGAAAGGAGGAAGGACATACAATAGAAGATCAAGAGGTAAAACAAGAGGTATAATCTTGTTTATTTTGATTAGTGTTCTTTTGTATTATGTTTATAATTGTTTCTCAATTATATGCATGTTATATGAGGTTGTTTACTTTATATATTCTGTTTTGTGGCTAAATAATACTTGGATCCCGAACATAAACATAAAAATCGGCGATCCGGACATCGTCTATTCTGCGGCTACTCGTAGAATAGAGGTTGATCGCTTGAACAATGAGTTTGTTCAAGTGATCTCTCTAAACGAATAGCACGACGATGACTTGGTTGTTTGGGCAATCTCTTTTGTCTAGAATTAAATTTTTTAATCCGGGGACATCGAAGGGATCACCATGATCAAACAACCGAGGTGAAGTGGGAAGCAAAGTTTCCCCTCACGGATCAATGAAGCAAAACCCTTCAGCCCAGACTCCCAGACTTTCTACCTCGTCTACCATATTAGAGGTATATTTTTGTTTAAGTCTGGGGGGAATCCCAAAATCTATTTTGTTTTGTTTTCCTAGTAGTAGTTTTTTTTCTGGTATTTTCATTTGTTCATGCATGCATGAGTTGTTTAGTTCCTTTCAGTACTTAATTTTTGGTGTCTTAAAAGCTACCTCAGTAGTATTTTTGAAAATTGCTTGCATGAGTTGTTCCTATAGGTAGCTTAACTCTATTTATCTTATGGTATTTTATTCTATGTGCTCTATTGAATGTTCTAGACTTACACTGGTTAGCTCTGTTTTGGCACTTACACATGTCGAACAGTCTGACAGGGAGGATCTAGTACATACCTAGTTATGATTCACTTCAATAGGCTACTACTTTGGAATCCATAGGTGACTCTAGGTTTAGCATTTTAGTTACTGGAGATGCTCAAATTGTGTAAGCCCATTCGGAAAATCAAAATCCCTGTGAGCTAAAAAAAAAAGATTACGAGGGATAAAAATGTAACGCCCGCCCTTCCCGTCCTCCTAACACACATCCTATAGACGGGCGGCGGCGCTACACGATCATACATTTATGCATATAACAGCGGAAGCATTTAAAAAAAAAACTTTACAACTTTTAACTCTAATTACATTAACCCAATCAACCTAACAATTTAATCATGGCAAAAGGTTTTAGCAATTTATTTAACTAAACATGTATTAACCATTTCAAGGTTCATAAAAATAAACATGAGTAACAACCATAGAAAGCATTAACGTCTCCTAACAGTTTACACATAAACTGAAAATCATGCATAAGTCCGTATACGAAAAATGATCTCGTCCACCATGCCACTGCCACACACATCTTTGCCCCTCCTGCTGTTCCCTTTAATTTATCCATTCCTTGCCCTTTTCTGCAGTACAAGGAAAGTAAACTGTAAGCACATAGGCTTAGTAAGGTCCTTTCCTACTCACAAAAACATGCATCATGAATTAAACGTAAAGTAATGACATGTTCGTTAAACAACATATGAGCACAACATTTATTTAAAGTAGAGACATGATCAATTTAGGAAAAGAACATAAACTTAGCATTTTTATCGCAACAGTACATTGTCTCTAAACATGATAATTCGATGAACATAAAATGGTATATGCAGGATGCTCTTTGAGAATATATAGTTTATATACTTAAACATAATCTCAACATATTGGGCCCGACATTGTACCACATACATCATTCGCACGCATCCTAAATAGATCCGAGGTAGCTAATCCCGAACCTACTAGGTTACTAGGTTCGTACTATGTCCGTCGACCTAGGGGCAACCTTGGAGCCCATCCCGTGGACCTTGTTAGGGTCCGGTACAAGCCATGCATAAAGTAAAATAACATACATGTTCTTTGTCCTAAAGAGTGTTCTTGTCCCCACTCTTAGGGAAACATTTCTTAGACATTTCATATATGTGAGTCATGCCTAACATGGGTGAAAACATAAGCATGTAGCATAGCATAAATCGGCATGAGTACAATTTAACATGGCATAAGGTAGTGACATAAGGAAAATTAAGCTAACATAAATAGAAATCATCAAATCAAAACCTTGTTACAAGCACAAGAAGATTCATGCAAGCCTACCAAACTGACACATCCTTTACAATAAAATATGCAGAAAATTTAAGAAATATATACAAATCTTATTAAACATTAACTAAGTACAATGGATTAACACAAATTAGCATTTTTCCAAAAATATAAATAGACAGATGTTTTGTTCTTATAATAATAAGATGACTTTACCAATGCCAACACACCCACTTACTTTTCCTAGTAAGATCCTCCAGTACTCCTAATAAGACTGCTGGGATTTACAATTTGTTGGAGATAAATAAAACTTATGCTGAATCAATAGACACATTTCCTTGGCTAATTTTTGACACAACAAACTGTCATAGCACTTGGAATCAAGCCAAACCAACTCAATATATATTTTGGTTTGACCAATTTGATGTGAGATGAAAAAAAACATCAACTACTATTATTTTGGTTAATTATTACTAAGACAACTTCTAAAATTTGGTGCCCCTTAAGCTAAAAAAAAGAGTTTCATAAGATTGTTCGAGAATAATTTCTCTAATCCTATTAGCCGAACCTTCTACACATAATTCTAGATTCTTTCGTTCAAAATCAAGCATACAACATTACATCGTAAGCACTTATACTGCAGGTGAGGGGATACTTACATCCTATGCTTTTTCACCAATTTATACCGTTAGACTTCGCAAAGAGAAGACCTCCTACGTGTTTCCTGTTGGTGCAGGGGCACTAGATAATCGAACCTGTGTTTTTGATTATGGCAAAGACACAAAGTTAAGTTTACATCGTTATCTCACAAGCTATCAAGTGTGCAGAAAAATATTAAAACTGGAGCTGAAGGCTAGCGACACCCGGAGGAAGCCGCGGTGGTCGGGCGACACTCGAGTGACTTCGGAGGGAGCCGAAGGAATCGAGTGGAAGGCCGGAAGCGAGAGCTACTATCGAGGTAAGCTCGTGTGAGTGAGAGATTGTAAGGTCGTGTCCTCTTTACGGGGACGACCATAGGCGGCGATCCGATTAAGACTTCCCGTGGAAGGTCTAGGTCGAGATCGGACGGTCAGAAACCGTCGCATTTATCATTTTCCGAGCTAACGCCGGCAATGATCACCGATCATGTAGCATGCGATCGATGCCCATCAGTCGATTGATGGGAGGCATCAGTCGACTGATGGCCACGACTCAGCTTTTGCGCTAGGTCAAAACGGATAACGTTTGACGCGACCACTTCGCGATAAATTTTGGACAATTTCGTAATCCGTTCCTAAAGATGAGGAGACATATTCAGAGGCCAAATTCTATAAAAGGAGGGGAGGATTCTATCTCCACATCATATCAAGTTTATTCATCAAAGTGCTTCTACAACGCCAACGCTCCAACATCGTCATAACGCCGATGCGACGCCAAGTTATCTTCTTCGTCGGCAGCAGAATCAAGTAATATTTTTGATATTGTATTCTTTGTTTTCTTCATAACGAGGTGAGGTAGGCTTGTTGCCTCATCCTCGTATATTCGGTTTTGTGATCGTTGTCTCCTACCTCCAACGAGGAGGAGACGTTATAGTGTTTTGCCCTCCGTACGCGGTCTAGGACCGATAGGGCCTTGGAGTAGCAACCGCTGGGTTGTGAACCAAGTAAAATAAACGTGTTCATTTATTTTCCGCTGCTCTTATTTTGTGTATCGAACGAATTCGAACGAAAGATTTACGATCGCTATTCACCCCCCCCTCTAGCGACGCTTCTCGATCCAACAATTGGTATCAGAGCGGGGGCGCTAAGATTTGGTGAAACCACCAATCTAGCACATTTTGGTTTTCTGTTCGTATTTTTCAATTCGTATTTTTTTTTTTGGTCTTTTTCCTCCCGCACTACTAATCCAAGACGAAGTCTTGGTACGTTTCTTTTGGTTTTGTGCTTGCAAGTTTTCTCTCTTGGAGTAGACGACGGTAAAACGGCCATAACTTTTTGCACAAGTGGACTCACATAACGATCTACGTACCAAATCGAAGCTCTCAGAAAGATCTACACTTCTTATGAGGGTTTACCCTCGTAACAAGCTGTTTCCAGCCCCAAAATCCAACGTTCAGTAGCCTTTCGGGGACACCGAAGGTCGTAAGTTTCTAATTTTTGTTAGTTTCTTATTCTTCTTATTTATTTCTGTTTATTTCCTATTATTTCCCACACTACTAATACAAGATCAAGTCTTGGAATTCTCTTTGGTTTTATTTGTATTTTTGCAAGAGACTTAATGGCTCACATTGAGGGGTATAGCACCACCCGACCTCCGTTATTTAACGGAAATGATTTCCGTTATTGGAAAGGTCGGATGGAGTGTTTCTTGAAAACACAAGTCGAGACTTGGATAATAATCCAAACCGGCTTTGCTCTAACCACCAATGATCAAGGAGAGGCCTTGGATTTCAACAAGTGGACAAATGCAGCCAAGAGGCAAATCGAAGCCGATGCAAGAGCAACCCAAATATTGCAATGCGGCTTGTCCAAGGAGGAACTCAACCGCATCGGACCATTCATTAGCGCCAAAGACCTCTGGAACAAATTGATTGACTTACACGAAGGGACGGCCGATGCTAAGGTATGTAAAAGAGATTTACTTTTAAATAAATTGTACAATCTAAAGATGCAGGATCATGAGACCGCCACCCAACTACATGCGCGGATCCAAGATATCGTCAACGGTCTTCATTCGATCGGGCAAGCCATAGAGAACCGGGACCTTATAAGGTACACTTTAAATGCTTTCCCTAGGACTACCTTGTGGGCATCCATGGTCGATGTCTACAAGGTCTCTAAGGACCTTTTGAAGCTTAGGTTAGACGAATTATTTTCTGAGTTTGAACTTCATGAGCAAACTAACGTGGTCCGGGCCGAGAGGTATTGCTCTACTTGCAGGACAAAGAAGGAAGCCACCTACTAAGCAAGTAGATGAACTCGAACCCGAAGACGAATCCGAATCCGAAGAGGAGGCCATAATAGTCAACATTGTGCGGAGAATAGTTCGACAAGAAAGGAGGAAATTGAAGAATGAGAACCAAAAGAAAAAGGGAGCAAGGAAAGCCTTCCATGCAACTTGGGACAACAGAGAAGACATAGCTTTCATGGCGAAATCGATTGAGTCAGACACGGAGACCGAACCTGAACTTGAGTCAGAACCTGAGGATGACTCGGACTACGAAGCTACCTTCAAGTCAAGCCATGGATACGCATCCAGTTCAAAAGATACCCTTAAAGTGAGTCGAACTTTATTTAATACTTTACATAATACGGTTAGGTTTTTGTCTAGAAAATTAGTTAAGTCCGAGTCCAAGGTCGAGACCCTAGTTGAGGAGGTCAAACTCCTCAAACACAAGGTCTCCCTAACCTCTTCGACTAGTCAAGTTCGAAAAGAGGACCCAACTCGAGCTGAAAAGCTCGAAGTTGAGAACTCTCTCTTGAAAAGTCAAGTTGAAGATCTTAGGAACACGTTGGAAAGGTTCACTTCGGGTTCCAAAGGACTTGACCTCCTACTTGGATCTCAAAGGGCAGTGTACAACAAGGCTGGACTAGGGTTTAACTCAAACACGACTAATAGGTCGTATATGTCGATTATAAGTCGACATAGGAAACATGTCCAAGCATGGGTCCCTAAGAACTTTTTGATTTCAACTCTAGGATCCAACCCGTACTGGGTTCCCAAGGACCAAATCCACTATATGGATAGACCGAACCGATTCAATGGTCTAGGGGGAGCCAGTACAAAACATGTTTGTGCTTTAACTTAGAAATTGCATGCTTTAACTTAGAAAGTTTATGCTTTAAAACTTGTGAGCTCACTTAGAACACGTACATAACCAACTAAAATCATACGAAAAGATTGAGCCTCGGGGAGCCTCTTTTCAAAAATAACAGTTAGACTAGGAAATAGTCTTAGGTGAGTCAAGTCATCATTTTCTTGAAAATGGCTTTGTCTAAGGAAGTGGTCGATGATCCGATAAAAGAAGGCCCCTGTGCCTCGCCACGACCTGGAAGCCATGATCTTGAAAAGGTAAACTTGACAAGCCTAGGGTCAAATCCAAATCTAATATAAAATTACTTGAACCTAAATGCACTTAATCAACTTAATTGGAAGTCATCTCACAAAAACACATAGGTATAACATGCTTGATCATATAGACACAGGTGAGATGTTAAGGATAATTGAAATATAGTTAAAACAACCTCTTCAAAATACTACTTATTTTCTCAACTATTGTACTTAACAACTCTTAGGCCAAAGTTTAGCGCCCCCTACATCTCTTATACTTCATATATTTGACTAAGGGGGAGAGCAAACTAACCCTAAAGGGTTATATTACAAACCTTTAGATTATTGGTGCAGAGGGACACACCTCGAACCAATCTATCTAATTACTGCTAGACGCATGCTTGGACTCATAGCTGATTTATCTTGATGCATGCATATACCATATTGTTTTTAAATCCCTATTTTACATAACAAACCCCAACATTTATTTTGATTTATGGCAAAAGGGGGAGAAGAGCGAAAGTTAAGGGGGAGTAACACAAAATATATTTAATTTTGAACTAAAGTATTACACAAAATTTATTTAATTTTGAACTAAAGTATCTCTTTCAAAACTCACCTAGGGTTAAGGGGGAGTTTTTGAAAATGACATTCATCATTTACTATACTTGGTTTATGCTTTAATTTCCCTTAACTTTGTGTTGGTTTGCCATAGATCAAAAAGGGGGAGATTGTTGGTGCAGGGGCACTAGATAATTGAACCTGTGTTTTTTATTATGGCAAAGACACAAAGTTAAGTTTACATCGTTATCTCATAAGCTATCAAGTGTGCAGAAAAGTATTAAAGCTGGAGCTGAAGGCTAGCGACACTCGGAGGAAGCCGCGGTGGTCGGGCGACACTCGAGTGACTTCGGAGGGAGCCGAAGGAATCGAGTGGAAGGCCGGAAGCGAGAGCTACTATCGAGGTAAGCTCGTGTGAGTGAGAGATTGTAAGGTCGTGTCCTCTTTACGGGGACGACCATAGGCGGCGATCCGATTAAGACTTCCCGTGGAAGGTCTAGGTCGAGATCGACTCGTAAACCGTCGATTTATCATTTTCCGAGCTAACCTCTTATTGCAGGGAAGTGGCTAGCCGGGCACCAATCGCTGGACATGTAGCGATGATGATGCCCATCGATCGATGGGAGGCATCGATTGGTGATCGATGGCGATGACTCAACTTTTGTGCTAGGTCAAAACGGATAACGTTTGACGCGGCCACTTCGCGATAAATTTTGGACAATTTCGTAATCCATTCCTAAAGATGAGGAGACATATTCAGAGGCCAAATTCTATAAAAGGAGGGGAGGATTCCATCTCCACATCATATCAAGTTTATTCATCAAAGTGCTCCTACAACGCCAACGCTCCAACATCGTCATAACGCCGATGCGACGCCAAGTTACGATCTTCTTCGTCGGCAGCAGAATCAAGTAATATTTTTGATATTGTATTCTTTGTTTTCTTCATAACGAGGTGAGGTAGGCTTGTTGCCTCATCCTCGTATATTCGGTTTTGTGATCGTTGTCTCCTACCTCCAACGAGGAGGAGACGTTATAGTGTTTTGCCCTCCGTACGCGGTCTAGGACCGATAGAGCCTTGGAGTAGCAACCGCTGGGTTGTGAACCAAGTAAAATAAACGTGTTCATTTATTTTCCGCTGCTCTTATTTTGTGTATCGAACGAATTCGAACGAAAGATTTACGATCGCTATTCACCCCCCCCTCTAGCGACGCTTCTCGATCCAACATTTCCTTGTTTTAGCGTGATCCTCTACCAAGTCCCTCTTGAAAATTCCCTCTTAAATTATCTCATGATGGAAAAATTATAGAGGTTCTTTTTTTTCTTCTATTGTTTTCTTCGATGAAGAAAGCCTCCTATTTTTCTTCGATTCGGCAGCCGAAGGAAATATGAGAGAGAGAGAGAGAGAGAGAGAGGGGTGAGGTGAGGGTGGACGTGGGCGTTGGAGAGAGGAGGGGCGTTGGAGAGAGGAGGGAGAGAGAAAAAAATAAAAGAAATTTATATATAAATTAGGGGTTTTTTAATTTAATTACCCTTTAAATGCTTAGTCAAATTAATCAACTTCTTTTTTTTTTTCTACCAATAGATATATTCTGTTATATCCTACTCATTGGTAATCTTATGACTTAGTGGTGGGAAGCCTATTTCCCCAAATCAACGGTTCATGGTTCAAGCTTCGACTACGAATTATTTATTCATTTTTTTATTCTTATTTCTATATATATATATATATATATATATATATTTCCTTTAAATAAAAATATAGTAACTAAAATTTGGGATGTTACAAAAAAAATAGTTGTCGTGGGTGGAAATGGCTAGGTGTCCCTTTGAGACCGAGTTAGGTTACTGGGGAAACACCTTCTAATTTCTTTCAATATCGAGTACATCTTTGAGACTTTATGCTAGATCTAGGGAATGACCCTCGCTTTAGGCAGGTAAGTGCCTAAGAGCCGGAAACCTTAGAAAAGTTATGGGGTGACGACTTAACTCACCATGGAATGGGCATCCCCTAAGAATGATTCGCCTAGCACGAGCACGAGGAGCTAACTTAGTGAATTTTTAGAACGTATCTGTTTTGCTTTGATTGCAAATACCACCTGATAAATTTAGTTAGCATGCTCATTATGAAACAATATCTTTTTAAAATTTTATGGCACTAAGGTTTGCTTGAGGACAAGCAAAGATTTAAGTATGGGGGAAGTGATGCGAGCAAAACATATAGGATTTTAGGAGTAGTTTTTGCTCACATTTTGTTACATTTTATGTTAGTTTCATGCATATGTTACTATGTTTTTGCATGCATTTCCTATTTTCTAGTTCGGAGGTCTGATTGTTGTTCTTTTGAATGCAGGTTGGCTTTTCGGGTGGAAAAGATGCGTTTTCGGAGCGAAAGAAGGACATTTCATGCTAGACGCAGAGTGGGACATGACCAGGGTGTGTGGATTCACACGGCCGTGTCCGATGGGCGAAGATCAGCACACCAGGGCCGCACACGGCCTGGCCGTGTGGAAACACACGGTCGTGTGGCAGCCCGATGGAGTTACACGACTAGGGTTTTTTCCCGATTTCGCAGCGGTCCGAGGCGACGTCTATATAAGGATGGCTCCACTCAAACCCTAGGGAGGAGGCACGATGGCTAGGACAGAACGCCAAAGCCCTAAAATGCTTCAGTAACTCATAGCGGGGAGGAGGAACGTAGCCGGAGGTCCACAACTTGCAATACAACACCGGAGAGAAGATCACAACGCATTGTATATCTCTATTTCTATGCTTTATCTCTATTGTATTCGAACTTAAACATGTTTTGTGATTCTTCCTTCGTATTTATGGAGTAGTACTTTTGATTCTAGGATTAGGGAGTAGCTTGAGTTCATATACAATGTTGGTTCATATTAAATTCTGGCCAAAAGTTTGATATTGACAGTTGGTAGTTGTTCTCTATTATACTTTCGTGAATTTCGCTTTCTTTCCACTGTGCTTAGGCGATACGAGGTGGTGACAACCCTCGCAATCTATATTTAGGAGATTTGATCAAGGAACCTAGGGGTAAACCTGACCTCCTGTAACTGCGGAGAGAAGGGAGCGGTGGAATCGGAAATGGTCAACCGCAAGGATTGATTTGACATCCTCATACCCTCTATCCCGTCCTTTTGGGCGAGGATAGCTCCCAGTGAATGCGGCAGCTTTGCGGGAGAGTGTATGATGTCCCTTCCCCAAAACCGTAGGTAGACGTTTAGACGATGCCAATTGACAACATTGTTATATGGTACACAAGCAAAACCGAAGTCCTAGAATCGCCTTTTTAAGACCCCGACACACTCTTTTCCTCCTCCGTGTGACACCGCACTGAGTAGGGTCCTCCGATAGTCCTCACCAATCGACTCTCTCTGAGATTCTGTCCGAACAATCGCAATCACTTAGCGTATTGGTGCTTGAATCCCAATCCCTGTGAGATCGATAATCTATTATTACTTGACGACATCCGTGCAATTGCGGGCATTGAGCACGAGCGCGCACTTTGAGTCTTCGACGGTCTCCGTTGCGGGATTTAAGGTCACGACCGTGCGCATCAGGAACCTATCTAGTCACATGCACAATGAGTGTAGTCCGAAGGATTTAAAACGAGTTTGAGAATAGGATTCTCAGATCGAGAGAGACGGTTTGGTTGGACTAAATAAAGAGCGAGTATGAAATTGTTTCAGTCGCATCAGAAATATGGATGGACCAAGTCTTATGAAGACATGATGGATGAACCAAATTGGTTTAGTTCTAATCCAATGGTGGAAAATAAACCAAAGTGGTTTGATTTGTTTTAAACGAATGAACTAAAGTTGGTTCGGTTCGATTTAACTTAAAATAGACCAACGTGGTTTGGTTTATTTTAACTTAAGTTATTGGAGCTGGTTAACGGGTTTTGGTTATTAACCAATAATTGTTAGGAGAATGTGTTCTCTATAAAAACACGGCTTAAGGGTTTTTGATGAGAATGAATTAATTGGTTCAAGGGTTTTGGAAACCCTAGCCTCCTTTCCTCCTCCTTCTTGCCGCCTAAGCCAAGGTGGTTGTCGCCCACCTTTGTGCCGCCACTGCCGATTGGAGTTGTTGCCTCTCCTCGCCATCGGCCATCCACCAACCACCAGCGTCCCTTGGGCCACCCTCACCCGCCGGCGACCAAGGAGTAGCTAGCCAAGCCTTTGGCCGGCCACTTCTTCCACCTATTGTTCTCCTTTGCGTGGAGAGGCCGTTTAGTCAGTGTTTAGCGCTCCAACTGTGACCTACTTGCCGGGGATTGGTTCTCCGGCAATCCTCATAGGTGGAGGGTTAAGTTTTTGTCAAACGGTTGACGAAAACCGCTTCCGACAAGCGAGTTTGTGAAACTCATTTTAGGGATCCGAATTTATTTCGGATTGTGATCGTCTCTCGGATCATATCGTCTTTGACTCGAGGCTAGTGACTTTTACAAAAATGAGGCTCGTGGCTTTGTGAAGCTTTCCTGACGATACTCGTCATGGATACAGATAGAGGCGATTCTAGCGAGGGTCGCTACGGTTGATGTCATTCCCGCTACACGTGATCCGTTAGGTATACCTAGTATAAGTTTCCTTTTATTGTAAAATTTTAAATAGCGATTATGTCTACACATGTTGTATTCTGCATGTGTGTAATTTGTGTATTGTAATAAATTAGATTTGTTGCTTTTATTGCTTTCGCTGTGTGCATGTTTACGAAACGTGTTCGAACACACACTCGCCGCTGTACCGGGGAAACCCAACAATCCAAGCATTGCCGGATCTCAATACAGTAAGGACAACCGTATCTCTAAGGTATCCACACTGACACTCAGCAGTTTTGGAGTCACGTTGTGCTAACAACCCTAGCAAAACACTAAGAACACTTGGAAGAAAGAAGGAGAAGAAGGAGAGAGCTTCCTTAGCTTGCCTCTTGGCTTGCACGTCCAAACCTGCAAAAGCCCATCCACCGAAATTCTCTCTTGGCTTCTTATCTCCATCATGAATACCAAGACCCTTGGTATTCCCCTTCATCAATGCATGAAAACCTCTCATCTCCTCATCATGAATACCAAGACCCTTGGTATTCCCTTGCATGATGATAGATGACCTTTGGATTTTCTGCATGATGAATCATCTTCCATGGTTTAACTTGAGTCTAACTCAAGTTTAACCAGCTTGAGTTTAACTCAAGTTTTGGTCATTTTCTCAATTGTTCTTTTAGTCAACTAAAAGAAACCACCTCCAAAATAGATTGTCATTTGTGTGTGACCCAATAGGCTCATATAATGTTGGCAATGTGTCTAAAACCCCTTTTTGTCGCATAAGCAATGAGAGGCATCTAGCAATATATCATTGCTATCCAAGTTACAAGAAAGTCGAGATCCAACAACCTTTCCATGGCTATTATCATGTATGACGGTGTCCTTCTATCCTTGATATCTTAGATCGATCAATGAGGCATAGACCGTATCATCCTCTTATCGATCTTTATGTTTCTTGATCTCCAAGTAGACTCACTCAAACAAATGAGTTCAATATCTCATATTGACTCATTTGACCATGACCATGCATTTCGTGGTCATACTCTATCAAGAGGCCAAAGATATCACTCCCATCATATGGGAGAGATAGATCTCATTTACATCACTCACATCCCTACGCATAATTCGTTACATACCCAGCAATCGCCATTATAGTGCACCCTGTTACAGGTGACGTTAGACAATACCAAAGTACATAACTTCTTATGTAAGGAACCATAGTAACTTCAGGTCTAAGGACTATTTATACCAATAGTCACATGAGAAAGTATATGACACTCATATAATGATCCATGACACTTTCTCATGGCGGGTCAATTCAGTTTATATATTCTCCAATATATATACCCATGTGTCAATGTGATATCACATATCCATGACTTGTGAGATCAAGTCATCCATTGACCTACATGCTAGTCTCAATGTATCAATATACCCCTTTGTCTATTAATACAATACTTGACTAGGAATATTTAAGTATAGTATTCTCTACAACTTCTCATAATCAATTCTACCAATTGATATACTATATATTAGAACCTACTATTCAAGGGTATTATTATATTTATTTGGCTGGCACACGCATAAAGTAAATATAATAATCAATCTTTGTCTGTTATTAATGAAATATGATACATATGATCCCTAATCAATCATCTCATAATTGACACTAACATGTGTGTGTTTGTGTTGTTTCTTGAGATTTAGTTCAGTATTGGAGTCTCTGGCTGAAAGCATTCTATGTACAACATAACAGAAATTTAATATATTATTTCCTTGGTTAGCTATTTTAGCTACATCTTCAGGGAATTCAAGCTTAAAGACTTCCCATGCTACTCTGGCTACGTCTCCTAGGTAGTTTTCTCCTATCATTAGCATTGCTTCTCTTGTTTCTATGTACATTTCATGTCTAACCATATAATCTTATTTTATTGAGACTATCCATTATTCCAGGTATATGTCATATAGTTGTGGATCACATTTTGCTATATTTAATAAAACATCTTTGCCAAAAAATGTGATTTCGGGAGGTCTTCTCTTTCCTATAGTTCTTAGTAAAGGGTAGTTATTGGTGTGTAGATCTACTGGGGTTCATGGGGGATGTCTATGCCATAGTCCATGGTCATCATGGTAATTTATGGGTATGTTATATAAGGTGGTGGCTTAGAAGAGGATGATTTAGTTACATTCATCAAATTTAATTCATTGTTATCATAGAAAGTGCTCTACATTTTGATGTTTTTTTAGTTATGGGTTCTCCCTTCGCTATTATGTTATTGTCTTAATCTTTATATAATATAATATTTTCTGGAATCCTCTTGTGTTGTTTTTCAAATTTTTCTAGTTCTTTTATTTATTTTGTTATTAAGGTAGCAACTATTTCAGCCGACATAAAGACATATTCATTTAGATCGTCAAGCACACCTCTTATATTGACAAGATTTATATTATGATTCCTATTTTTATTAATTTACACTAATCTTAAGTGTTTTCATCCAAGTTGTACTAATTGTTTTAGCAGTTGTTAAAGGATCAGTCTGGGGGTTGTTCTCTGTTCTCTATTCTTAGTATAAGGTTATGTTCTTGGCCTACTAACTCTTCTTCTTCTTTTGTTCTATTGGGGAGATAGTTTGTAAATCATACATTCAATTGTCCTTTTTGATCTTTATATATTATTAATTAAGTTCGTTGTAATAAAGTTGCATGTGTTTCTTCTAGGTTGATTGTCCATTCAAGGCTCGCCATTTGTTCTAAGCTATATTATCGTGGTTTTTGGAACTGGATTCCTTTTGTACTAAGAGTCTCTATTATTCCGTCTATTTGTATTTTAAAATTATTGTGTATATGACTCATTGTTTTTACCAGGAATATAATTTCTACTTGTATGTTATTGCCTTGAAAATTTTCATAGTCTGCAGCTTGGACTACAGTTTTTATGTGCTTCGTGAAGTCTTTAATGGTCATATTAAAATTTGAACAAATATATGTTATTCCTAGATTTTTGTTCATGTCAATATCAGCCAATCCTATAATAAATATTTCTTTGTCTGAGAATCAGGAGTCATATAAAACTATTAAGACTTTTCCTCCTATCTGCTTTCTAGTTAAGCCTTTTAATCCAAATATTATCAGTCCTAGATGTATATAATTATGTCTTTGTGTTAATAACTGTCTAGCAAATTGATTTGTTATTAAAGTCCGTCTTTCCTCTCTTCCGTCTACGAGGTGTAAGGCTTCTGTTCGACATTGTCTATATATAGAAGTAAAATAAGAAAGCATATTACTTCCATATAATAATCTTGGATGTAGTATGTTTAATTGTTCAGTTGAAAATACTTTTAAGTCTCTTTCTACATCTATTACTTCTTCTAATTTTTGGTTTAAACTATTATTTTCGCTTGTGTTATCTAGCCATGAAGTGCTAGAAACTAACCTTCTTAAGCCCAACATTCTGGACATTCCACTAAAATTTTCTGTTCTGGTTTGACTCATGACTATCCTTTAGGTTTTTAATATGTTAGGAAAGTGTAAGTTTTGGGTTGTAGTCTAATAATTTTTTATGTTGATAATTTTCCTAGATCTCTATTTATATTGTTTAGGGTTGATTTCCAGTTTACGTTATTTATTATTTTTGAAGTCCTTTGTTTTATTTCTAAAAGTTTTCCTTCTATTTTAGTAATGCGATAGTGTAATGATGATAACAAATCTATTATATGTTGAGGATCATGCGGAGCTTAGAGAGGGGTAAATAGTCTTTATTCGATTCTACACCTTGTTAGAGGAAGCAAGTATAAAATAAAAGCTAGAATGAAAACAATGAAAGCAATGCTAACTCAATGATGTAACGTGGTTTGGAGATCCACTCCTACTCTATGACGATCCTTAAGGTGGATCACTCCTTGCAAGCCTTCACTATTTCTCCTTGGATGAACCCAAGGTGGAAAAACCTTTTCTTACAACAAGAATCTCTTCTCCTTACAAGATTTGAAAGAAAAGTTTAGGAAAAATAGATTTAGTGAATGAAGCCTTAGAAAAACTTGGAGAGCTTTAGGATGAAAATTTAGAGCAAGAGCACTAACTTCTCCAACCCCCAAAACCTCTCTTATATAGATTTTTGAGGTTTCTACCTGTTGAGCCTTACATCAGTCAACTGCTACATACTAGCAGTCGACTGGTGTGACCGTTGAGCGAATCCAATGACTTTTAACTCCACCACGATTTGCGATCTCTCGATCATCATCACTCAATGAATACTTCATCAGTCGACTAATCACTAGACCAGTTGACTGATCACAACAGCCGAGTGACTTCTTCTTTGGCAGTTTACTAAACAGTCGACTAAGAAGTCTTCTATGACGTGCTACAATAACAACAGTCGATTGGCTTAACACTGTAGTCGACTGTTGTGCTGAACACCTCGACTGCTCATCCCATAGCAGTCGACTGCTTTACATAGTAGTTGACTATCCGAGTCAAAGTGTCGAGTACTGCTCGAACTTCCCAAGCATCGAGCACCCAAGACTAATCGACTGCATTCCATAGCAGTTGACTGCCCAAGATCGAGTGTCGAGCACTACTCGAACTTCCCGAGTGTCGATCACTCGAGACTAGTTGACTGCATTCCATAGCAGTTGACTACTCGAGCCTGAGCGTTGACCCCACATTGACCAATCGACTGGTCAATCAACTAGTCAACTACCAGACAATCTGTGCGATTGTTTTAACTCATCAGTCGACTGGTTCAAGTACCAGTCGACTGGTACACCTCAAGTATAATTCTTTCATACTTATAACCTTACCCTTAACTTAGACCAAATGCCTTCAAGCTCTTCCATCAACCTCGCAACTTCAGAATGCCTCCGAGTCGATGTCTCCTCACCCTTGTACTAGCCTTCAAGTGTTTCCTCAGCTTTGTCATGCTTTAGGGTCTTCTTTTGCCAAGATTTATTTGGACTTGCACCGCCAAGACTACACACTTGGACTTTCCTTGTCAAGATTCACTTGGATTTACACCACCAAGATCTCATCCTTGGACTTTCCTCCCTTGTCAAGTCTTCATACTTGAATTTTCCTCCCTTGCTAAGTCTTCATACTTGGATTTTCCTTTTACCTGTCAATTAATATTCATGTTGTTGGTGCAATCGGCCCAAGTCACGATTGACCAGACTCGAGTTTGACTCGAGTAGTATTTTGATGTTTGACATTGATGTCTGACATTGATGTTTGACATGTGTTGGGAAGATTGCTGGTGCAATCGACCCAGGTTATAATTGATATTTGATGATGGTTTGACTATTGTCATGGGAGAAGTCCAAGTCTTGTATACTTGGCATGAAAAGTCCAAGATTGAGTCTTGGCATGGAAAGTCCAACATGGGTTGGCAAGGAAAGTCCAAGCATGGGTCTTGGCAAGGAAAAGTCCAAGTTTGGGTCTTGGCATGGAAAGTCCAAGCTTGAGTCTTGACAATTGAGAAGTCCAAGGGGAATATTGGCGGCATAAAGTCCAAGCGAGAGTCTTGGTGGCATAAATCCAATGGTTGACGACGTAAAGTCCAAGCGGAGTCTTGGCAGCATAAGCTCAATGTGCCTTGTCGATGTAGACCACATTAGCATGACAATAGCTGATGAAAGCACCTGAAGGCTAGCGTATGGATGAATAAGTCATGGATGACTTGGAGGGATCCGATTGGCGTGAGGCTGATGGAGGTAGCTAGAAGGCTTAGGTTTAGGCTAAGGGTGGTCTAGCAAGTATGGGGGCACCATACTTGGGTTAAACCCTCATATTTGAGGTGTATTAGTCGACTAGGATATGGTTAGTCGACTGATGGGAGTCAACTAAGGTTTGACTATGGGAAGATGGTCTAGCAGTTGACTGCCAGCATTGGGTAGTCGACTAATGGTGCCATCAGTTGACTGCTAGGGTATAGCAATCGACTGATGCTTCGGCCACGAGCACAGTAAGCTCTCCAATTGAGTGATCGGCCCGAACACTCGACTGATTGAGCCATCAGTCGACTGATGGTCATGATCAGTTGACTGATGGTCTATCCATTGGAACTTATCTGACGTGGATCATGCCACTGTCTCACAATGACTACAGGAGTAGTCGACTGATGGTCCCGATCAGTCGACTGCAAGGTGGAGTCTAACCCAAGGAGAAGCTTTAAAGGGAGCTCAAGGAGGAGGTTTTTGCAATCGGTTCTTGGATGTCTTTAGGGCGATTTGTTGTTGCAAATCGGGGTCTCCAAGTGCAACTCAAGCAACCAAACAAGCAAGCTTCCAAAAGATCGATTATAAAGTTTTCTTTGCATTCTTTTGTTATATTTCATTATAATAAGCTTGTATTCATTTCTTATTGTTGTAAGAACTATTGTAAGAGGTTTCCTCCACCTCCAGATTATTCCAAGAAGGAGAGTTTATTGTTTAGTGGTTTTTGGCATCGCTAGGGCTCTTACGAGCCCAATCCATGGAGTAGGAACCATTCGGTTCCGAACCACGTTATATCGGGTGTCTCTTGTGTTAGTGCATATAAGAATCATATATCTCCACAATGGTATGATATTATCCACTTTAGGTCTAAGCTCTCATGATTTTGTTTTTGGGCTTTATCCAAAAGGCCTCATACCAATGGAGATATCTTTTTATCTTGTAAGCACATGATCTTTTCCATGTTTTAGCAATGTGGGACTTTGATTGTATTCCCTATACTCCCAACAATCCCCCCATCAAACGAAGGACCACATTGACTCCCCTCAAGCCTATCCATCCTCGAAGGACATTCTCTACTTGATGTCTGATCCTCAACCCACCAGGATTTCCTACCAACCGTCTGATCCTCCTGACCCAGCTAGACTTTTGCTAGTTGTCCAACCCTTCTAGCCCAACTGGACTTCCTGCCAGTTGTTCGGTCCTCCTGACCCAACTGAACTTTCTGCCTAGTGTATGGTTCTCTTAATCCAGACATGGAAGCTCAACTTCCTTCATTCGAGGTTCATGGCTTGACATGGACCATGACTCTGATACTAATTGTTAGTATCTATAAGAATCATATATCTCCACAATGGTATGATATTGTCCACTTTGGGCCTAAGCCCTCATGGTTTTGTTTTTGGGCTTTACCCAAAAGGTCTCATACCAATGGAGATATTTTTTTATCTTATAAGCACATGATCTTTTCCATGTCTTAGCAATGTGGGACTTTGATTGTATTCCCTATACTCCCAACATCTTGCACTTGTGTTGTCTTTTATTATTGTTACTTTTATTTCTGCTGCATTAACAAGTGTTGTAGAGACGAACATGATCAAATTCTATCAATAAACACCGACCCGCTATTCACTCCCCTCTAGCGGCCACCAAGGTCCTAACAATTGGTATTAGAGCGAGGCTGCTCTTCAAGGATTAACAACCAAGAGAGCACCGCTAGAGGGAAGAAGATGGAATTTCAAGAGACTTTGGGATGAGACATCAACACTCCGATCCCGTACACCTTCTATGGACAAGAAGGGTTTAGGAAATGGAGAGCATGGATTGAAGATTTTATTATGATGAGGGACTTCAAAGAATGGTCCGCATTGATGGAAGGATTCAAGTATCCGAGAGGGGCAAAAGGAGGTTTCTTCAAAATGAAGAAGTGGACCGGGGAACAAATCCAAGAATTCGAGATAAACAAGAAGGTAATAAAATTCTTGGTTGATTTGATTCCTAACGATATATTGTGTAGCTTAGGTGAATACAAGGATGCCAAGGAGCTTTGGAGCGAATTGGCAAAATATCATGAAAGTCCATCATCGGTCCAAGAAGAAGGGGAAGAAGAAGAATCCTCATCCTTACAAGAAAGTGAGGATTCGAAAGTTGATAGAAAATCAACATTCGGATCCGGATCGGAAGAGGTGGAAGAAGTGGAAGAGACCTCCACCTCTAGGATTGAGGGGGAGGAGAGACCATCTTCAATACCAGAGGCAACTCAAGAGGAACTTTCTACCTCCGGTCGAGAAGATGAAGAAGCCCAAACATCCACCGATGACCTAGGTAACTCAAGCATTTTGATTAAGAATAAAATTCATATTATATGCTTTGAGTGTAGGGAGCAAGGATACTATAAGAGTAAGTGTCCAAAAAGAGTTAAGAAGACTCCATCGATGCCTAAAAGTCAAGAAAAGTCAAATGAAGCTGGAAGCCCAATTAGGAAGAGCAAGGAGCACGTGGTGTGCTTCAAGTGCCAACAACGGGGCCACTATAGGAGTCAATTCCCTAGGAGAAAAGAAGAAACATCACAAGTAGGGGGAGCTAAGGCAAACCCTAAGGTAACCTTTAAGTATGCATTTTATTCAATTAAAAGTCAAAAGCATGCTTTTAATTCACTTGCTATTACTCATGAAAAGCATGTTAGTAAAAATAGATTTTATTGTCTAGGAGCTAAAAATGTTCACATTAGGAAGAAGGAGAAATTTGGGACTAATGTCCCTAAAATAATTTTATCTAAGGAAAGTATTAGGAAGATAGAGAACCACCTAGGCTTTAATTCCAAGAAATCTAGATATATGCCTAGGAATGACCAAAATAATCAAAGACACAATGGGCCCACTAAAATAGAAAAATTAGAGGTTAAAAACCATGCCTTGAGGTCAAGTCTTGAGAAACTAGAAAAGACTCTTAGGAATATATAAAATCAAATTAAGGGGTCAAATGATCAAAGTCAAGGGCCTAGGAGACAAGGTCCACCCAAGGGCAAGAAAGTTTTGAGTCACAAACCTAAGCCCAAGGAGACCTATCACAATGTTCCATTTGACTATGGAACTAAATCTAAGTCTAAACAAATCAAGGTTGCTAGGGAAGTCATCCCTAAGGGTAACCTGTTGGACTCTTCGAGCTGCAAAAACCGCTTTTTGCATTGTGGAAATCTCTGAAGTTGGCCATGGATTCGTGTGAAGATTAATAAAAATAAATCCATGTACATGTTTAGAAAACCTAGATCTACCTTAGATCTACATGAGAAGAGCGTTACCCTTGTAGCGACGCCCTTCGCTTATCCCGCTCGTCCAAATGGTTGTCGGATCTCGTAGAGTGTCAAGTGTACACTCCTCTACACGTATCCACATGGACAAAAGGCGGAGAAGACCACTTAGAGTGTGCTAGCACCCTTAGGAAGTCTCGGCAATGGAGGATGAGGGAGAGAGCAAGAAGAGGAGAAGGAAGAAGATGAATTCAATCCAACATTCAATTCACCACACTAACTCCTCTATTTGGCCGGCCACTTCATGGAGGGTTAAATACATCCATGTAATACCAAGAGCCATGGTTCTTGGTCTCCCTCATGAGGTGGCACACTATGATGTGTCCATGATGATGTGGACCATCATCATTGGCCGGCTCCTTTGCCAAGTCACCATGAAGTGGCATGTGGTCAAGTCAAATTTGACCCTATATCTTCCCTCTCAAGTCAAGTCAAACTTGACCTCTTATCTCCCAATGTTTTGTTTGTCATATAATATGTCATGACATCATATCTACTTTTTAATCATATAATATGTCATGATCATGTGTAGGATTAAGGTTAAATGTCATGTGTGCATAGATTCCATCTTATGCCATGACATTATGATTATGAGCATGTGTTTATTTATATCATCATTAATGTCATAATCATTCATGCATTAATAAAAATTGAGTTAAGGACAATGCATGACTTGAAGTCCCATTTATAAGGGAATCAAGTAGTGTTGCCTTAGAAAATGCATGAAGCCTTAGTTTAAGATAAACCAAAACCTACATCTCACATCTAAATTAACATGTATGTGTATTTATACGCTCTTGATACATGTGAGATGATAGGATATGAGTTAAGTTCAAGGTGCATAGTTTTTGCATCTAGATGAACTCAAACTCATCTAAAATCATGTTGTGGATCATTGGGAAAGCTTATGTTCAAGTCATGTACATTAAGCACAAAGAATATGATCCAATATAAGGTTTTAAAACTATCTCAAAATTATTTTAAAAAACCATGGTGAAGTCTATCTTTTGATAGTAATCACTATTGATAAAGTTGATACAAAGTGAGCTAAAACATTGAAGTTTTTCTTCACTTTTGAATTTTGTGTGAATTTCACTATTTTATGAGTAAAATATTTTTCAAATATTTTTCACCCATTGTATTGGTCATAAGTATTATATGTATGTAGTTTCATGATTTTTGAATTACGTATAATTATTATGAATTTTCAAAATTCGATTCTGATAACTGAAAATCGGATTTTCAATTATCAGTCGACTGCCCTTGTTGGCAGTCGACTGATGATGAGGGCAGTCGACTATTGCCTTATAAAGTCGACTGTCAATGCTGATTTCGGGAAAACATGGTATGTTTAGCTCATTTTCAGCTATGTTAGGGTTCCCTAACTACTCATAACCCTAAGATATGCTTTGGGAAGCATTATAAAGGATGATAATCCGTTGGATATGGATTAGGAGAGTTGTTAGGGTGATGTATCAAATTTAAGGTGTGGGAAAGTTCAATGTTGAACTTTAGACCTTATTTTTGATGGTTTAGAGTTCCTATTGTCTTAGGGACTTCCCAAGGACATTGTTGGTGCAATGGTCAAGGGGGAGCAAATCTTTAGGGGGAGGTATCCATCATGGGATGATGGATGACATTTTTCCTCATGAGGGGGAAAAAAAATGAGATTTTGAGATACCCAATTTGGAAATTGGGAGAGTTTATAAGATTGCCTCTCTTGAGTGATTTGGTACTTATCACTAGGAAGATTGTAGGAATCCTAGATATTTTTAGACCAAGGGGAAGATTGTAAGATCTCATTGGGATATGAGACATTGACCTCCTTGGAGAGAACCTTTTTGATGTTAGTCAAAAAGGGAGAGAATTTATGGGAGAAGTTTTGAGATTACCAATTTGGGATAATTGGTAAGGAGATTTGAGTTAGTGCTCTAACTCAAAAGTATGTGGTTTTGTCAAACATCAAAAATGGGGAGATTGTTGGTGCAATCGACCCAGGTCACGATTGACTGGACTCAAGTCTAACTCGAGCGATGTTTTGATGTTCAACAAAACATATGACAATGTGATTGTCATGGAAAAGTCCAAGTCTTGAGTACTTGGCATGTAAAGTCCAATCATGGGTCTTGGCAAGGGAAAGTCTAACATGGGTTGCCAAAGGAAAGTCCAAGTATGAGTCTTGGCAAGGGAAATCTAACATGGGTTGGCAAAGGAAAGTTTAAGCTTGAGTCTTGGAATTTGGAAAGTCCAAGGGGAATATTGGCGGCGTAAAGTCCAAGCGGGAGTCTTGGCGGCATAAGCCCAATGGTTGGTGGCGTAAAGTCCAAGCGGGAGTCTTGGCAGCGTAAGTCCAATATGCCTTGGCGGTGTAGACACCGTTAGCATGACAATAGCCGATAGTAGCATCTGCAGGCTAGCGTATGGATGAACAAGTCATGGATGACTTGGAGGGATCCGATAGGTGCGAGGCTGATGGAGGTGACTAGAAGGCTTAGGTCTAGGCTACGGGTGGTCTAGCAAGTATTGGGGCACCATACTTGGGTTAAAACCTCATGTTTGAGGTTAAAATCTCATATTTGAGGTGTATCAGTCGACTGGGACCATGGGTCGGGTCACGGTGAGTAAACTAGGGTTTGGTGAGGAAGTGCCCCTGGTAGTCCCTTTGCAGGTGGGCGATCAATCGGCATGAGCAGTCGACTGATCTTGTGATCAGCCGACTTATGGTCGGGATCTCGGGCACAGAAGGTTCTCCAGTAGAGTGATCGCCCCGATCACTCGACTGATTGAGCCATCAGTTGACTGATGGGTATGATCAGTCGACTAATAGTGTATTCGTTGGACTTATCTGACGTGTTTCATGTCGTTGTGAGACAACGGCTACAGGGGCAGTCGATTGATGGTCCCGATCAATCGACTGCTAGGAGAAATCTAGCCCAAGGAGTAACTTTAAAGGGAGCTCGAGGAGGGAGGATTCACCATCGGTTCTTGAGGAGTTTTAGGACAATTTGTTACTGCAAATTAGGGTATCCAAGTGTCATTCAAGCAACCACAAAGCAAGCAAACAAAAGCTCTTGTAAAGTTGTTTTCTTTACTTGTATTGCAATTCATTATTGTATTTACTTGTATTCTTATTGTTTTACTTTTGTAATCTCTTGTACGAGGTTTCTCCACCTCCGGATTATTCCGAGAAGGAGTTTATTTGATTAGTGGTGTTGTACGCATCGCTAGAGCTCGTTTGAGCTCGATCCGTGGAATATGAACCATTTGGTTCCGAACCACGTTATATTTTGTGTTGTGAATTGTGTTTATCATCTTTTATTATTGCATTTCATATTTCCACTGTGCTAACATGACTTGTAGAGACGAACATGATCGTAATCCATCGACGATGAATACGAGCTATTCACCCCCCTCTAGCGGTCACGAGATCCTCTACATATCCTAGATGTGCTAACTCCATACTCTGATTACTATAGCATCTTGTGATAACTTTTATGAAAAATAGGACTAAATTGGTTAAGGGGGAGTTTTTAATGCATATTATCTAAAATTGTTAGTGTTAGGTTCTATTCTCATTTATGATTTTCTACTTTGCTCAACATTTCATTCCCACATAATAACCTATGCTTTGGATTAAGGGGGTGTTGGGAAATTCCGGATCTTGACGTTCATAACATCGTGGGTGAATACTTCGCACAACCGTAGCAGAAATAATATATATAAATCGTATCCCACCAGAGATCCATGCAAAACTATATAAGTCATTTTGTATCCTACTTTTTCTAGATCTTATCTAGAAGGAGAAGTATACCTTTGATGTGTGTCCTTCGCAATCCCGCTTTTCCAAATGCTGTCAGATCACAATACAATAAGGATAACTATATCTCTAAGGTATCCACACTGACACTCAACCGTTTTGGAGTCACGTTATGCTAGCAACCTTAGCAAAATGCCAAGACCACTTGGAAGAAGAAGAAGGAGAGGAAGGAGAGGAAGACGAGAACTCTTTCTCTTGGCTTTTTGGCTTGCACACACAAAACACAAAAGCCACACCAAAAACACTACCTAGCTTTCACATTGAAAACATTTTATTCTCAAGCCATCAATTCCTCCTTAAAGTCTCTTCATTAAGAAGACTTTTAATCTCCTAATGAATACCATGACCCTTGGTATTCTTCTTCATCATGAATACCAAGGCCCTTGGTATTCCCATGCATGATTAATCACAATAATCATGCATGATGATGATGAATCATCTTCCATGATTCAACTTGAGTCTAACTCAAGTTTAACCAGTTTGAGTTTAACTCAAGTCTTGGTCATATGCTCAATTGTTCTTTTAGTCCAACTAAAAAAAATCATCTCCAAAATAGAATGTCATTTGTGTGTGACCCTATAGGATCTTATAACATTGACAATGTATCTAAAACCATTTTAGATACATAAGAAATGAGCAGCATCTAGCAATACATCATTGCTACCCAAGCTACAAGATCGTCGAGATCCGATAACCTTTCCGTGACTATTATCATGTATGACGGTGTCCTTCTATCCTTGATATCTTAGATCGATCAATGTGTTGGTACAGTAGGCACCTAAGTTGAACCTGAGTTTTGATTATAGCAAACGATACAAAGTTAAACTCATATTGTTTTCTCACGAGCTAAATCAAGTGTGCAGAAAAGTGCCAACGCTGGAGCTGAAGGCCAGCGACACCCGGAGAAAGCCGTGGTTGTCGGGCGACACTCAAGTGATTTCGGAGGAAGCCGAAGGAATCGAGTGGAAGATGGGAAGCAAAAGCGACACAGTAAGTATCGAGGTAAGATCGTGTGTGCGAGTGTAAGTGAGGTCGTATTCTCCTTACGGGGATAGTCTTAAGCATAGATCCAACCCAAGACATCCCATCGGTGGTCTAGGTCGAGATCGGACGGTCGGAGGTCGTCGAAATAATATTTTTGTTAAGCTAACTTTGCGGCTAGCATCGATCATTGCCATCTTAGAGGACTCATTGCCGCCCATCGATCATTGCCCTACGGTCGGCATTCGATCTTTGCCATCACGATCGTGATGGTCAAGGATCAGCCTCGAGGAGTCATGCTTTATCACCATTTTTCAAGGAGTCCTGTGCCCAATTTTTATTGGTTGAAGATCCTCTCGAAAAGGGGATCAAGGGCTATAAAAGGAGGGCCTCTCCTAGGGTTTTTCATCAACTCTAAGTGCTCAAAAGCCTCTATAACTCTGCGATTCTCCGACGACTCTACGACGAAGTGCTGTCAACAACCCTAGCTTAGTTTCTATTCTTTAGTTGTCGGTATTTTACTTTGTCGTTTCTTTAATATTGCAATTCCTTTTATTAATTGAGGTTTTCTAACGTTGCACTTTACATTAATAGAAGAGAGGGTTTGTCTCTCTATCTTTTCTTTCGAAGGTTTTTTTTGTAATCGTCAAACTCCTACCTCCAACGAGGATGAGTGTTTTTAGTGAATTGCCCTCCGTGCGTGATCAAGGATCACTAGGGCCTTGGAGTAGTAGCCGAAGGCTACGAACCAAGTAAAAAATCTATTTGTCTCTTTTAGTTTTCATTTATCTTTCCGCTGCGTATAATTGTCTTGAAACGAATTCGAACGAAAGAAAAGGTGTATCGCTATTCACCCCTCCCTCTAGTGATCCGCTTCGATCAAACAATTGGTATTAGAGCCGGGGTGCTAAGATTTGGTGAAACTACCGATCTAGCTTTTTACAGATTTTTTTTCCTTTTTTATTCTGTTTATTTCGAATTTATTTCATTTGGTTAGTTTTTCTCCCGCACTACTAATCCAAGACGCGAGTCTTGGTACATTTCGTGTGTTTGTGTCGTTGTTAGGTTTCTCGTCTCTATTTTCTTGTTTCTTTTGTATCAATGGCCCATCTCGAGGGTTTTAGCACCGTCCGACCTCTGTTTTACAATGGAGATGACTTCCGTTATTGGAAGGGTCAGATGGAATGCTTTCTTAAAACTCAAATCGAGATGTGGATCATAATCCAAACGGGATTCACACTTCCGACTAACGAAGTGGGTGAATCTTTGGATTATGACCAATGGACCATTGCGACAAAAAGAAAAATCAAAGTCGACGCCAAGGCAACTCAAATCCTCCAATGAGGCTTGTCCAAGGAGGAGCTTAATCACGTCGGCCCCTTCATCAGCGCAAAGGACCTTTGGACAAAGCTAGTGGAGCTACATGAAGGAATTGATGAAGCCAAGGTATGTAAGCGCGATATTTTGTTTAATAAATTATATAATCTAAAAATATAGGAACACGAAACGGCGACTCAACTTCACGCTCGCATTCAAGACATAGTTAATAACCTACACGCGATCGGGCAAAAGGTCAAAAACCGCGACCTTATAAGGTATCTTCTTAACTCTTTTTCGAGGACTACCTTGTGGGCATCCATGGTCAATGCCTACAAGGTCTCCAAGGATCTTTTGAAACTTAGGTTAGATGAGTTATTTTTCGATTTCGAACTTCATGAGCAGTCTAACTTGGAACCCGAGAAGGGTATAGCACTTTTTGCAGGTTCGTGGAAGAAAACCGCAAGCAAGCCACCCCCGAAGGAAGAAGAGGATGAGTCCTATTCGGAGGTCGACCCGGAAATGGAGGCCGAACTAGTCAACCTAGTTCGAAGGATAGTCAAGGACCGAAAGTGAACCGTTACTCGACCCAATGAAGGTAAGACTAAAAGTTCCAATATTAGATGTTACGAGTGCAACAGGTTTGGACACATCAAGTCCGAATGCCCGAAGCTCAAGAGCAAAGCATCGAAACACAAAAAGGCACTCAACGCTACGTGGGAAGAAGCGTTTGAGGAAAAGACGATGATTATGTCCTCATGGCTAAACCGGTTGAATCGGAGACGGAGTCGGAACCGGAACACGAATCTGAAATCGAAGACGAGTCGGACTGCGAAGCGCTATTCAAGACAAACCACGGATACGCATCTGGTTCAAAAGATACACTCAAGGTAAGTCGATCCCTTATTAGTATGCTTTATAGTGCAATTAAGTTCTTAACTAGGAAATTAGCTAAGTCCGAGTCTAAGGTCGAGACCCTGGTTGAGGAAGTTAAACTCCTCAAACACGAGGTCTCCCTAACCTCTTCGACTAGTCGAGTTCGAGAGGAGGACTCAACTCGGGTTGAAAAACTCGAAGTTGAGAACTCACTCTTGAAGAGTCAAGTCAAAGATCTTAGGAACATATTGGAAATGTTTACTTTGGGATCCAAAGGACTTGACCTCCTACTTGGATTGCAAAGGGCCATGTACAACAAGGTTGGACTAGGGTTTAGCTCAAATACGACCAACAAGTCGTATATGTCGATTGTAAGTCAATATAAAAAACATGTCCAAGCATGGGTCCCTAAGACCGCCTTGATTTCAAACTTAGGATCGAACCAGTACTGGATTCCCAAGGACCAAATCCACTATGTGGAGAGACCGAACCGATTCAACGGTCCAGGGGGAGCCAGTACAAAACTTGTTTGTATTTTAGCTTAGAAATTGCATGCTTAGGTTTATTTATTTAGTTTGATTTTCTTTTTAGAATGGTTAGATAGGACTATAACTCGTCAATACTTGATAACATAGTACCAGGACGCGGCGAGATGATAGTACGATAGGAAAGCGGAGTCTTATGTATTCGGGCTAGATAAGGCGTATCTAGTTTGGTGCACTTGACCGAGTGGAACTAGCTGAAGCTACCTCACCGCATCCTAGACTAGTTAGACCAGGAAGTGGTCTTAGGTGAGTCAAGTCTCTATTTTCTTGAAAATGGCTTTGTCTAAGGAAGTGGTCATTGTTCCGATCAAAGAAGACCTCTGTGCCTCACCACGACCAGGAAGCCATGATCTTGAAAAAGTGACTTGATGAGCCTAAGGTCAAATCCGAATCTAACGCAAGGTTGACAAGTGTTCAATTCATTAAATTTAAATCAAGTAAAATTGGGAGTCATCTCACAAGAACATATAGAGTTAACATGTTTGATCATGTAGACATGGGTGAGATGATTTAGGTTAATAAACTTCAACCAATCTTTAAATCCAATATCCGATCCAACTACCTTGCGTGTAGGATTAATGGATGTTGGACAGTGGTTGCTCCCCGACACATGACCGGGGATCAACTCAAGTTTTTGAAGCTTTGATTCAAAACGACAAGGATCGGTAGCCTTCGGAAACAACGACAAGCTCAAAATCATCGGATCAGGTAATATTGAGCTCAACTCTAACTTTATTATTCAAAATGTCTTACTGGTAGAAAATTTTCAATATAATTTACTTAGTGTAAGCCAATTGTGTGATAATAACTATAAGGTCATATTTCTAGAAAATGAATGCGTGATTAATACAAATGAAACCTCTAAAACAATCCTTAAGGGAACCAGAAATAACAATATTTACACTATTAACTTAACTAACTCCTCAACTAAGTATCTTATGACACGACAAGAGGAATCATGGTTGTGGCACCGACGACTCGGTCACTCACACCCAAGACTCATCCACAAGATGAGTCAGAGTGACTTAGTCAGAGGTTTGCCTAACCTCAATAACTTGGATAACAAAATATGTAATGCTTGTCAACAAGGTAAAAAATCTAGGACTCAACATCAACTAACTAATCAAGAATGAACCACAAGTGTTCTTGAGCTCCCACACATGGATCTATTTGATTCACACGGAGCTAAGTCACTTAATGGAAGTAAATTCTGTTTAGTCATAATTGATGACTAATCTAGATTTACTTGGGTTAGGTTCATCAAACACAAAAGTGACACCCTAGATCAATTAATCAACCTATTTAAACTAATAGAAAATCAACAAAACATTAAAATCAAAAGACTTAGGACTGATCATGGTGGTGAATTCGAGAACCACAGGTTTACAGAATTTTGTAACCTAAATGGATACCACCATGAGTTCTCTTGCCCTAGAACCCCACAACAGAATGGCCTAGTAGAACGTAAGAATAGAACCCTACAAGAAGCCGCTAGGACAATGTTAAACGAGTATAACCTACTCGATAGGTTTTAGGCGGAAACCATGAGTACGACATGCTATGTCCAAAATAGGATCCTTGTGGTAAAGAGGCACCTTAAGACCTCATACGAGATTTATCATGATAAAATACCTAATATCAAGTACTTTAGGGTATTTGGGTGTAAGGTACATATCCTAAACACTAAGGATTACCTAGGAAAATTTACATCCAAAACCTCGACCGGAATCTTTCTAGGATACTCGACTACGAGTAGAGCATATAGAGTATATAATCATGACACCCTTAGAGTCGAGGAGACTATCAATGTAGTATTTGATAAAGGACACGAACCTACAAAACCCCCCGGCGACCCCAATTAGCGAGCCGATTCATACCGGACTCAACTCCGATCCGGAGATCAAGTCTAGTGTTAATCCTAACCTAAGTCAACTAAGTCAGTCTATCGACCAAGTGGTAGATGACTCTAACCAACCTAGGACTCAAACGGGTCATCCTATTGACCAAGTGGTAGACTCAAACCCAAATCCAACTAGGAATCAAATGAATCATCCTATCGACCAAGTGATAGGTGATCCAAGTGTAGGAGTTCAAACTAGAGCCTCATATAGAAACCTTAGTCAAATCTCCTTGATTTCCAAAATTGAACCCAAAACTATTGACCAAGCTCTTCTTGATCTCGATTGGATTATTGCAATGCAAGAAGAGCTGGCTCAATTCATTAGGAACGAAGTATGGGAATTAGTATGACCACCTAAAGATAAAACAATCATTGGAACAAGGTGGGTGTTTAGGAATAAATTTGATGATAAAGGTGAAGTAGTTAGAAATAAAGTTAGACTAGTCGCAAAAGGGTTTAGTCAAGTCGAAGGTTTAGATTACGACGAGACCTATGCCCCAGTAGCTAGATTAGAGTCCATTCGAATGTTATTAGCATATGCTGCACATCGAGGATTTAAGTTATTTCAAATGGATGTGAAGTCAGCATTCTTGAATGGATATATTAAAGAGGAAGTTTATGTTAGTCAACCCCCCGATATCGAAAGCCTAGATAAACCCGACCATGTCCTTAGGTTAAAGAAAGCTCTCTATGGACTTAAACAAGCTCCTTGAGCTTGGTACGAAAGACTTTTGGTTTATCTTAAATCAAAAGGATTTAACCAAGGTGTAGTTGACCCAACTCTTTTCGTAAAAACCATAGGTAAAGACATATTCATAGCCCAAATCTACGTAGATGATATTATTTTCCGAACCACCATCTCAATCCTACTGAATGAATTCATTTCACTTATGGAAAGTGAATTTGAAATGAATTTAGTAGGTGAGTTGAGTTTCTTCTTAGGTCTACAAATTAAACAAACTAAAGATGGAATATACCTACATCAACGCAAATATACTAGGAAATTAATTAAACGCTTTGGAATGCAAGACGCTAAAATTACTAATATCCCAATGGCAACGAATGTAAATATAGAAGAAGATGTAATCAGAAATTCAATTGATTTAAAATACTAAAGGAGCATAATAGGGAGTCTCATTTACTTAACTGCGAGCCGACCTGATATCTTATTTGCAGTAAGTATGTGCGCAAGGTTCCAAACCTATGCCAAGGAGTCTCACCTAACTCAAGTCAAGCGTATCCTTAGATATCTAAAGGGTACACTTAATGTTGGTATTTGGTACCCTAGATCTACCAAGTTCGAACTAATCGGCTATTCCGATTCGGACTATGCCGGTAGTAAGCTCGATAGAAAGAGTACGAGTGGTTGTTGTCAACTTCTCAGCTCGAGTCTAGTAAGTTGGTGCAATAGGAAGCAACATTGTGTTGCCTTATCTACCACCGAAGCCGAATACATCACGATGGGTGAGTGTGTCACTCAGCTTCTTTGGATGAAGCACACTTTCCGCAACTTTAAGTTAGACTTTACGAACACTAAACTCCACGTAAATAACATTAGCTCAATTAACCTAACTAAGAATTCGATATGCCATTCTAGGACCAAACATATAGAGGTCAAACATCATTTCATTCGAGAACATGTGGCCAACAGAGCCATACAACTCAAATACGTCGAATCGAAGTCTAACTTGACAAACCTATTTACTAAACCCCTACCCGAAGCTGAATTTAGTCTATTAAGATGAAAATTGGGCATGTGCGTAGTAGAATAGGAACTTACAAATTATATTTTCTTACTACTGTTTCTTACTTTTCATTTTTATGGAACTAGCATAGGACATACCTTAGATATCATGCACCTATAGATTTAAGGAGCCAATACATCTCACAACACATAGGACTAATGTGTTTGTGTACTTAGTCACGTAGATGGGCGTGAGATGTTAGGACCTTACTCTTGGTTCCAGATGTAGAGCTAGTGCATCACCATGAACCACGGAGTATAACCATACATATTAACCGACTCTGACCAGGACTAGTTGATCTTTCATATCAATCAAGTCAAATATGAGTCAAACATTTTATAGATGAGTTTATTTTTAGTATATTATTTTCAAAATAATATGGAACATGCTTGGACTTTAAATTTAATACCTATATTTGTTTTTCACACACCCCCACTCTTTTCGATATATAGCAAAAGGGGGAGAAAAAGGCCAAAGTTAAGGGATCAAAAGCCAAAGTTAAGGGATGAAAATTTTTGATAACTTAACTCACTTCATATTTATTCACATGGCCAAAGGTTAAGTAAATGTTTACTTAACTTTAAGTTAACTTGTTTTTTGTTAACAAAAAGGAAGTAAAGGCCAAGTTAAGAGAATTCTTAACTTAAACTTATTTTTAAACACTATGGCCAAACATTAATGTTTTACTTAAAGGGGGAGAAAGGGCCAAGTTAAGAAGTCCTCTTAACTTAAACGTTTTACTAAGGCCAACTTTAAGTAATGTTAATTACTTAAACTCTTCCTAAATAGCAACCCTCAAGGGGGAGGATTAAGGTCTTCTTTCAAGACTCACCCTCAGTCAAGGAGGAGATTTTCCCAAGGGGGAATACTTGAAGAAAATCCTTACTACTCCTACTTAATCTTTATTATTATTGTTTCTCATGCACATTATTATTCTTTATGCATGCTATTTTCTTAACTTTGTATGTGGGTTTGCCATATATCAAAAAGGGGGAGATTGTTGGTGCAGTAGACACCTAAGTCGAACTTGAGTTTTGATTATAGCAAACGATACAAAGTTAAGCTCATATTGTTTTCTCACGAGCTAAATCGAGTGTGCAGAAAAGTGCCAATGCTGGAGCTGAAGGCCAGCGACACCCCGAGAAAGCCACGATTGTCGGGCGACACTCGAGTGATTTCGGAGGAAGCCGAAGGAATCGAGTGGAAGGCCGGAAGCGAAAGTGGCACAGTAAGTATCGAGGTAAGCTCGTGTGTGCGAGTGTAAGTGAGGTCGTATCCTCCTTACGGGGATAGTCTTAAGCGTAGATCTGACCCAAGACATCCCATCGGTGGTCTAGGTCAAGATCGGACGGTCAGAGGCCGTCGAAATAATATTTCTGTTAAGCTAACTTTGCCCTGCAGCTAGCATCAGTCGACTGCCATCTTGGAGGACTCGACTGCCGTCCATCAGTCGACTACCTGCGGTCAGCATTCGACTGATGCTGCCATCAGTCGACTGATGATGGCCATCAGTCCACTGATGGTCAAGGATCAGTCTCAAGGAGTCAAGCTTTATCACCATTTTTCAAGGAGTCTTGTGCCCAATTTCTATTGGTTGAAGATCCTCTCGAAAAGGGGCTCAAGGGTTATAAAAGGAGGGCCTCTCCTAGGGTTTTTCATCAACTCTAAGTGCTCAAAAGCCTCTGCAACTCTGCGATTCTCTGACGACTCTACGACGAAGTGCTGTCAACAACCCTAGCTTAGTTTCCATTCTTTAGTTATTGGTATTTTATTTTGTTGTTTCTTTAATATTGCAATTCCTTTTATTAATCGAGGTTTTCTATCATTGCACTTTACATTAATAGAAGAGAGGGTTTGTCTCTTTATCTTTTCTTTCGAAGGTTTCTTTTGTAATTGTCAAACTCCTACCTCCAACGAGGAGGAGTGTTTTTAGTGAATTGCCCTTCGTGCGTGATCAAGGATCACTAGGGCCTTGGAGTAGTAGCCGAAGGCTACAAACCAAGTAAAAAATCTATTTGTCTCTTTTAGTTTTCATTTATCTTTCCGCTATGTATAATTGTCTTGAAACGAATTCGAACGAAAGAAAAGGTTTATCGCTATTCACCCCCCTCTAGCGATCCGCTTCGATCCAACACAATGAGGCATAGATCGTGTCATCCCCTTATCGATCTTTATGTTTCTTGATCCTCAAGTAGACTCACTCAAACAAATGAGCTCAATATCTCATATTGACTCATTTGAGCATGACCATGCATTTTGTGGTCATACTCTATCAAGAGGCCAAAGATATCACTCCCGTCATATGGGAGGTATAGATCTCATCTACATCACTTACATCCCTCTGTATAATTCGTTACATACTCAGTGATCGTCGTTATAGTGCACCCTATTATGGTGTGACGTTAGACGATACCAAAGTACATAACTCCTTATGTGGGGAACCGTAGTAACTTCAGGTCTACGGACTATTCATACCAATAGTCACATGATAAAGTATATGACACTCATATAACGATCCATGACACTTTCTCATGGTGGATCAATTCACTACATATATTCCAATATATATACCCATGTGTCAATGTAATATCACATATCCATGACTTGTGAGATCAAGTCATCCATTGACCTACATCCTAGTCTCAATATTGTTGGAAAAATTCCGGATCTGATGTTCACAACATCACGGGCGAATACTTCGCACAACCACAGTGGAAACAATAACTATAAACCGGATCCCACCAAAGATCCATGCAAAACTATATACGTCATTTTGTACCCTACTTTTCTAGATCTTATCTAGATTAGGAATATACCTTTGATGCGTGCCCTTTGCAATTCTGCTTTTCCAAATGCCGTCGGATCTCAATACGGTAAGAATAACCGTATCACTATGGTATCCACACTGACACCCACCCAATTTGGAGTCACGTTGTGCTAGCAACCCCTAGCAAAACGCCAAGAACTCTTTGGAAGAAGAAGGAGAGGGATGAGAGAACACTTCTCTTGGCTCCTTTTTTTTGCTTGCACGCCCAAAACACCAAAAGCCACACACTCGGTCTTTCCACGTTGAGCACAAAACCCCTTTTATGCTCAAACCATCAATTCCATTAAATCCCTATTAAGAAGACTCTTAATACCAAGACCCTTGGTATTCTCCTTCATGAATTCTCATCATGAATACCAAGGCCCTTGGTATCTCCATGCATGATTAATCAAATTAATCATGCATGATGATGAATCATCTTCCATGGTTCAACTTGAGTCTAACTCAAGTTTAACCAGTTTGAGTCTAACTCAAGTCTTGGTCATATGCTCAATTGTCCTTTTAGTCCAACTAAAAGAAGTCATCTCCAAAACAGAATGTCATTTGTGTGTGACCCTATAGGCTCTTGTAACGTTGGCAATGTATCTAAAACCATTTTAGATACATAAACAATGAGTGACATCTAGCAATACATCATTGCTACCCAAGTTACAAGATCATAGAGATCCGACAACCTTTCCGTGACTATTATCATGTATGATAGTGTCCTTCTATCTCTCATATCTTAGATCGATCAAAGAGGCATAGACCGGGTCATCCCCTTGTTGATCTTTATGTTTCTTGATACCCAGGTAGACTCACTCAAACAAATGAGCTCAATATCTCATATTGACTCATTTGAGCATGGTCATGTATTTCGTGGTCCGACTCTATCAAGAGGCCAAAGATATCACTACCGTTATATGAGAGGGATAGATCTCATCTACATGACTCACATTCCTCTGCATAATTCGTTACATACCCAGTGATCATCGTTATAGTGCACCCTATTACGGTGTGACGTTAGACGATACCAAAGTACATAACTCCTTATGTAGGGAACCGTAGTGACTTCAGATCTGAGGACTATTCATACTAATAGTCACATGAGAAAGTATATGACACTCATATAACAATCCATAATACTTTCTCATAGCGAGTCATTCAGTATATATATTCTCCAATATATATACCCATGTGTCAATGTGATATTACATATCCATGACTTATGAGATCAAGTCATCCATTAACCTACATGTTAGTCTCAATGTATTAATATTTCCTTTGTCTATTAATACTTGACTAGGAATATTTAGAATAATGTTCTCTATAGCTTCTTATAATAAATTCTACCAATTGATATACTGTAGATTAGAATCTATTATTCAAGGATATTGTTATATTTATTTTAGCTGGCACATGCATAAAGTAAATATAATAAACCATCTTTGCCTTTTATTAATGACATATGATACACATGATCCCTAATCAATCATCTCATGATTGGTATTAAGGGCTGACACTAACAATCTTCCATTAGCACTAGTGTCAATCATTGTAATCTCTAAGACCCAGTGACCTAGTATGACCATCATGCTTCCTCTGTGCCAAAGCCTTGGTCAAGGGATCCGCAATGTTAGCATCAGTATCTACTCTGCATATCCGCACATCTCCTCTATCGATGATCTCTCGAATGAGGTGATACCGCCATAGTATATGTTTGGAACGCTGGTGAGAATGAGGTTCCTTAGCCTGTGCTATAGCCCCATTGTTGTTACAATAAAGATCTATAGGGCTCGCAATGCTAGGAACTACACCAAGCTCAGAAACAAACTTTCTGATCCAAACTGTCTCCTTTGCTGCATCTAAAGCAGCAATATACTCAGCTTCTGTTGTAGAATCTGCGACTGTGTCCTGCTTCGAACTCTTCCAGCTCACAACACCACCATTCAGACAAAATACATACCCTGACTACAATCGCGAATCATCTCTGTCGGTTTGGAAGCTTGCATCGCTGTAACCCTTTACAACTAACTCCTCATCACCTCTAAAGATCAAGAAATATTCTTTCGTCCTTCTCAAGTACTTAAGAATATTCTTGACTGTTATCCAGTGACACTCATCGGGATCTAGCTGGTACCTACTCATCATACTCAAAGCATATGAGACGTCGGGGTGAGTACAAATCATGGCGTACATGATAGATCCTATAGCAGATGCATAAGGGATCTGATCCATGCATTGTTTCTCTTCCGTAGATAAGGGACATTGAGTCTTCGAAAGACTTACACCATGTGACATTGGCAGGAATCCCTTCTTGGAATTCTGCATGACAAAATGCTTAAGCACCTTATCAATATATGTACTCTGACTCAGGCCAAGCAATCTCCTAGATCTATCCCTATAGATCTTGATGCCATGAATATAGGTTGCTTCACCTAAGTCCTTCATTAAGAAACAATTCCCAAGCCAAGTCTTCACAGACTCCAGCATAGGGATATCATTTTCAATGAGTAGTATGTCATCTACATACAAAATGAGGAAAACAACTATGCTCCCACTAGCCTTCTTGTAGACACAAGGCATCTTCGTTCTTAATGAAATCAAACATTTTGATCGTATCATTGAATCGACGATTCCAGCTTCTAGAAGCTTGCTTTAAACCATAAATTGACCTATGCAACTTACAGACCTTTCCAACATCCTTTGGATTGACAAAATCCTCAAGTTGTGTCATATACACATCCTCGAGTAGATTTCCGTTAAGAAATGCAATTTTGACATCCATCTATCATATTTCATAGTCATAGTAAGCAACAATAGCAAGCATGATCCGAATGGATTTGAGCATCGCAACTGGAGAAAAGGTTTCATCATAGTCAATACCATGAATCTTCTTGAATCCTTTTGCTACCAATCGCCCCTTATAGGTATGCACATTGTCATCCATGTCAGTCTTTCTCCTAAAGACCCACATACACTCAATGGGTTTGACCCTTTCAGGTGGATCAACCAAAGTCCATACTTGATTAGTGTACATAGATTCCATTTCGGATCTCATGGCCTCAAGCCATTTCTCAGAATCTGGGCTTATTATAGCTTCCTGATAGGATGTTGGCTCATTAAGCATGACACCATCATTGTCATCCAAGAGAAAAGAATATCTCTCAGGTTGACGACGTATCCTATCAGACATGCACAGAGCTTGGTCTACCTGAACAGGTTGTACCACAACTCCTTGTGATGACCTTGATTCATAATGCTCATCACCTTGTGGTGCTTGTTCTTGTTTCATTAAGGCATCAGTGTTATTTTGTGTATCTTGAACTTCTTCAAGATCAATTTTACTCCCACTAGACTTTCTAGAAATAAATTCCCTTTCTAGAAAAATACCATTTCTGGCAACAAACACTTTGCCTAGTGTGGGGTTGTAAAAGTAATATCCCTTACTTTCCTAGGGATATCCAACAAAATAACATCTATCTGATTTGGGGTCGAATTTATCTGAAACTTGACGTCTCACGTAAGCTTCACATCCCCAAATCCTCATAAAAGACATATTGGGACTCTTCCCAGTCCATATCGCATATGGTGTCTTTATGACTGCCTTAGATGGAACACGGTTAAGTGTGAAAGCAGCTGTCTCTAGAGCATATCCCTAGAAGGAAGGAGGAAGATCTATATGACTCATCATTGATCATACCATATCTAATAGAGTACGATTTCTCCTCTCGGATACACCATTCAACTGTGGTGTTCCGGGTAGAGTGAGTTGAGATCGTATCCCACACTCAACTAGATAGTCATAAAACTCTTGGCTAAGGTATTCCCCATCTCGATCTGATCGAAGCATCTTAATACTTTTTCCAAGTTGGTTATGTACTTCATTCTTGAATTCTTTGAACTTTTCAAAGGATTCTGATTTGTGCCTCATAAGATACACATATCCATATCTACTGAAATCATCAGTAAATGTAATGAAGTACTGATAACCACCTCTGGCTGTGACTTTGAAAGGACCACAAACATCACTATGTATGAGACCTAACAAATCTATTGCTCGTTCGCCTTGTCCACTAAATGGAGTCTTGGTCATCTTGCCTAAAAGACAAGATTCGCATGTCTCATATGATTCAAAATCAAATGACTCCAGTAATCCATCTCTATGGAGCTGGGATATGCGACTCTCATTTATGTGACCCAAGCGACAATGCCAAAGATATGTCTGATTCAAATCATTATATTTGAATCATTTGATATTTATGTTATAGACTGGGTTTTCTAGATCTAGAACATAGAGTCCATTCATCAAATGTGCACTACAATAAAACATTTCATTTAAATAAATAGAACAACATTTGTCCTTTATAGTAAATGAAAAACCTTTCTTATCCAAACAAGAAACAGACATAATATTCTTAGTTATTGCAGGTACAAAATAGCACTCATCAAGTTCTAAAATCAAACCACTCATCAACAATAAGGAATATGTTCCTACAGCTATAGCAACAACTCTTGTGTCATTGCCCACACGCAGGTCCACTTATCCTTGCATCAATGATCTACTTCTTCTCAGGCCCTGCACATTAGTACAAATGTGAGAAGCACAACCGGTATCCAATACCCATGAAGAAGAAATAGATAGATTGACTTCTATAACATGTATACCTGAAGAGAAGTCTCACTTTGCTTCTTCTTGACTTCCTCAAGATACTTTTTACAGTTCCTCTTCCAATGTCCAGCTTTCTTAAAGTGGAAGCAAGTCCCTTCCTTGGCCACCCCACCTTTGGGTTTCAATGCTTTCTTGCCCTTTTCTTGGGTCTTGCCTTTAGACTTCTTACCTTTGCCCTTTTTAACCATAAGTACATCACTAGTACTAGGTTGTATCTTCTTAAGATTGCTCTCAGTAGTTCTTAACATGCTTAAGAGCTCAGGCAATGGTTTATCAATTTCACTCATGTAATAATTCATGACAAATTGACTAAAGCCTCTAGGCAAGGACTACAGAATAAGATCAATGGCCAACTCTTGGCCTAAAGGAAATCCCAATCGATCAAGGTTCTCCACGTACCCAATCATCTTGAGTACGTGAGTTCCTACGGGTATTCCTTCTTGCATCTTGCATTGAAACAATGCCTTAGATACCTTGGATCTCTCGTGCCTCGCTTGCCCTTGATATAGTTGCTTCAGGTGTGCAACCATAGCAAAGGCATCCATGTTCTCATGTTGCTTCTGAAGCTCAGAGTTCATGGTTGCAAGCATAAGGCATGATGCATCTAATGCATCATCTTGATGTTTCTTGTAAACATCCTTATCAGCATGAGTGGCATTGTTGGTGGGTGGTTCGGGAATGGGTTGCTCTAGGACATAGAGTTTCCACTTCTGTTTGAGAACTATTCTCAAATTCCTATACCAGTCAATAAAGTTTGCTCCATTGAGCTTGTCCTTCTCAAGGACCAATCGCAGAGATAGGGTATTTGACATTTTTGAAGACATAGTGATCTACAACAGAAATGCAGACATATATCATATTTCAATCATTTAATTAGGCCTTTAACTAAATGATTCTCCCACTGGTCACAAAGTGGTACAAGATTCATATTATACCGCATCTTGAGTTAGCTTTGGCTAATCGCCCAAGACTCGTATAAATTAGATAGGTAACTCGTACTAATTACATCTAATGTAACTCTTGTATATCTTTATGAATAACATTATTTGTTCATAGTGCCCATCGAATGAGATATCCTTCTAAATTACTACTCATCTTGAGTTAGCTTTAGCTAATCGCCCAAGATTTGTATAATGTAGGTAGATGTCTCGTATGAGCTATGCCTTTAAGTTCATCAATCTAATTGAGAGAGCTTAGTTAAGTCAAATCCAAAGTTCAATAGGCAGACATCACAATTGTCCTGTCGTACTTTACCAAGGTAAATTGAGTCACTTTGCTTTGGCAAACGCGCTATGATTGAACAAGGTAATAGTAAGTATTAAACTTTGGTAGGCATATAATAAGTGACCTAATTGTGTGACAACTAACTACGCATGCAACTCATACAAGCATCACATACACAAGCATCACTTGCAAGCATAATATATATAAACATATAACTTTAAACATGACATGGTTATGGCCCGAATCTATGATCTTCTCAAGCCAATGAGAAGAGTGAATGGATAACCTAGAGATGACATCTTCTCCAAGTGCTTCCTTTGGTCATCCTGTGTTGTCGGCATCCTCCTTGTAACTTCAACCTTCAATGGACTTTCCATTTCTTCATTTTATACATTACAAAATAAGAACACTTGAGTTACATTCGAGTCTAAATCTATTTTACAACAGGAAAAATAGAGATGAAGGCGCGACATGCAATCCGCATTATGAATTACAACATCACACACAACACACAACCACAATCATATTGGGTCCTAGGCCATAACCATGCATCATATCATTCATAATGATGTGATTTTATAAAATTGATTATACATACATAAATTTTAAAGCCGCTTCGCCGATAAGCCTCAATGCCACAGCGGTCCCGCAAAATTTTATTTTCAATTCAACTCTTTGAATGAGTTACTGCCCTTGGTCCATCACTATGAACCCAAGACCCTTGCTTCCGGAGCATCCCGTGTCCAACACGGTCAGGCCGTGCCAATTGGCATGGCCATTCTGGGGTGATCAGAGGTTGACACGGGTAGGCCGTGTCTTTCCACACGGCCTTGGGTTGCTCTCACAGAAGCGCCCACGACCAGGCCATGTCTTTCAACACGGCTGTGGGTTTGAACACGGCCAAGCCGTGTTTTTCAACACGGTCGTGTGTCATCTTGTTCAACCCCATTTTTGCCCCTTTATCAATATTTCAAGCCTAAAATTCATGTATCCATAATTCATATGTTTTATATCTCATAGAAAACATGAAGATCTAGATTTATATCACATAT
The DNA here is from genome assembly GCA_025175895.1 of Wurfbainia villosa. Taxonomy (NCBI): domain Eukaryota; kingdom Viridiplantae; phylum Streptophyta; class Magnoliopsida; order Zingiberales; family Zingiberaceae; genus Wurfbainia; species Wurfbainia villosa. Next base: position 45,179,465 of record CM046006.1, read on the forward strand.
TAATAATTATAACGAAATATATGTTTTGCAAGTGGCTCTGATACTACTGTTGGGAAAATTCCGGATCTGATGTTCACAACATCGCGGGCGAATACTTCGCACAACCACAATGGAAATAATAACTATAAATCGGATCCCACCAGAGATCCATACAAAACTATATACGTTGTTTTGTACCCTACTTTTCTAGATCTTATCTAGATGAGGAATATACCTTTGATATGTGTCCTTCGCAATCCCACTTTTTCAAATGCTATCGGATCTCAATACAGTAAGGATAACTGTATCACTATGGTATCCACACTGACACCCACCCGATTTGGAGTCACATTGTGCTATCAACCCCTATCAAAACACCAAGAACTCTTTGGAAGAAGAAGGAGAGGAAGGAGAGGATGAGAGAACACTTCTCTTGGCTCCTTTTTTTTGCTTGCACACCCAAAACACCAAAAGCCACACACTCGGCCATTCCACGTTGAGCACAAAACCCCTTTTATGCTCAAGCCATCAATTCCATTAAATCCCCATTAAGAAGACTATTAATACCAAGACCCTTGGTATTCACCTTCATGAATTCTCATCATGAATACCAAGGCCCTTGGTATTCCCATGCATGATTAATCAAATTAATCATGCATGATGATGAATCATCTTCCATGGTTCAACTTGAGTCTAACTCAAGTTTAACCAGTTTGAGCCTAACTCAAGTCTTGGCCATATGCTCAATTGTCCTTTTAGTCCAACTAAAAGAAGTCATCTCCAAAATAGAATGTCATTTGTGTATGACCCTATAGGCTCTTGTAACATTGGAAATGTATCTAAAACCATTTTAGATACATAAGCAATGAACGACATCTAGCAATACATCATTGCTATCCAAGTTACAAGATTGTCGAGATCCGATAACCTTTCCATGACTATTATCATGTATAATGGTGTCCTTCTATCTCTGATATCTTAGATCGATCAATGAGGCATAGACCGTGTCATCCCCTTATCGATCTTTATGTTTCTTGATCCCTAAGTAGACTCACTCAAATAAATGAGCTCAATATCTCATATTGACTCATTTGAGCATGGTCATACATTTCGTGGTCCTACTCTATCAAGAGGCCAAATATATCACTCCCGTCATATGGGAGGGATAGATCTCATCTACATCACTCACATCCCTCTGCATAATTCATTACATACCCAGTGATCGCTGTTATAGTGCACCCTGTTACAGTGTGACGTTAGATGATACCAAAGTATATAACTCCTTATGTAGGGAACCGTAGTGACTTCAGGTCTAAGGACTATTCATACCAATAGTCACATGAGAAAGTATATGACACTCATATAACGATCAATGATACTTTCTCATGGCTGGTCAATTCAATATATATATACTCCAATATATATACCCATATATCAATGTGATATCACATATCCATGACTTGTGAGATTAAGTCATCCATTGACCTACATGTTAGTCTCAATGTATTAATATTGCCCTTGTCTATTAATACTTGACTAGGAATATTAAGAATAGTGTTCTCTACAGCTTCTCATAATCAATTCTACCAATTGATATACTGTAGATTAGAACTGTTGGAATGTATACTGAAAGCCTAGCTCTTTTTGTATGAACATTTTATTTTGGAATAAGAATCACATGATCATTGTTTGCACTTTATATTTATTATATGTGTGCATATTGTCTAATATTTTACATTGTAGATAACATGGTGCTTGGTGTGGCATAGAAGATCATGTTATCAGTCCCTTGTAGAATATAAGTAGAGGCTCACAACCAAGATGGTTTTGGACAAACCATTGGCAAGGTTGTAGTGTAGCTTGGTATTGTTTTGTCTTGAACATAGAGTTACACTAGTACACTTAGGTGTATTGAGCAGGACCGACATAGAGGTGATTCAATTAATTACTGACTACATAATTGAATCGGACCTCGGATATTATATTGTACATGCTCTTAATCCTGATATAATAACGGGAACATGTACTTAGTATTTATTTCTTTGATTTACCAGAGGGTGAGATTTAGATGGATTAAATCAATATGCCCGGTAAGTTGGGAAATGATATTATTTACATGGTGTGCCATTGATTATAGGAGGAAACCGTGTCTTATATATTAGGTTGATGATGTCCCCTTGAGGAGCTCATAAGGTTCATCATGTAAACCCAGCTGGTTGACTTAGTCAACATGATGATAAGGTTGAGTGGTACTACTCGAGGAATTAGATGTTAATTAATTGATGGTCGATAAATCAATTGGTGTGGACATTCGATATCTTAAACACGGGGAGATGAATGTACAAATAATATATGGAGCCCATATTGATTTATGGGGGTTGGTGAGGTAGTTCAATGATGATCCTCTAGTGGAATGGAACATCATTGATAGATCAAGTTTGTGTGGTTCTGATCCATCGGGTGGCCAAGATCCAACTCCTCCTTATGGTCCCTATCATAGCCTAATATAATCCTCGTGAAGTCTAGATCCAAGGATGTAAAACAAAACCGAGAACCGACGGTTGGGATGAATCCCTAGATCCGATGGTTGGGATGAAACCCTAGAACCAACGGTTGAGATTAAATCCCTAGATCCGATGGTTAGGATGAAATCCTAGAACCAATGGTTGGGATTAAATCCCTAGATCTGATGGTTAGGATGAAATCCTAAATCGACGGTTGGGATGAAACCCTAGATCCGACGGTTGGGATGAAATCCTAGATTCGACGGTTGGGATGAAACCCTAGATCCGACGGTTGGGATAAAACCCTAGATCCGATGGTGGAGATTAAATCCCTAGATCCGACGGTGGAGATTAAAGGAGTCCTAAGCCTAACTCTATAAAAGGAAAGCTTAGGTTGGGCGGCAAGAAGAATTTGGTTCAAGGAAAAATTAGGGTTTTGCCTCTCCAATCTTGGGCGGCAAGAAACCCTAGGAGAATAAGGGCTTGGGCGGCTAGGTTTTGGAAGGAGCTTGGGCGGCATCAAGAGAAGATGAACCCTTCTTCTTCCTAAGGTTGGCGGCACCTATCTATCTTCCTCCTCTATTCCTAGGCCGACGCTCTTCCTCCTCCCTTTCTCCTTGGTGGCCGGCACTTCTCCAATCTCCAAGGTGGCCGGCGGTTCCCTTTGCATTGGTGGCCGGTGCTTCATCCATTGTTCCTTGGCCGACGGTTGCATCAAACTCCCTAGCTTGGTGGCCGGTTCTAGAAAGGAAAGGTATTGTTGGTTCTTCTCTTTGTTCGCAGTGGACAAGGAAGGGAAGAACGCGATCTAGAAGGCTTCTACTCATGGAGGATCTTCGTCCACACGTCGTCCACGAGGAGGAAAGGACATACGGTAGAAGATCGTAAGATATAAAGTTTTACAACTTTATTTTCAGATCTGAGCATGTTCTTTTATGTGTTGATTATACATGTGTGCGTATGTATATATTTTGTATAATCATGGACCCCGAAGACAAACACAAAAACCGGCGATCCGTCCATCGTCTCTTCCGCGGCTAACCAACTAGAAGAGTTGTGTTGCTTGAACAACTAGTTTGTTCAAGCGACCACTCAAGTTGTTAGCACGATGACGAATTGGTTGTGCTAAGGAAACTCATCCCATCCGGATTAATGAAGGGTTTTGCCCGGAAGCTCTGATACCAATTGTAGGGTTTTGCCCTTGTTGAGTCCGTGAGGGGAAACTTTGCTCCCCCTTCGCCTCGGTTGCTTGACCATGGTGATCCCTTCGATGTCCCCAGATTAAAAATTTAATCCTAGACAAAAGGGATTCCCAAAGCAACCAAGTCATCGTCGTGCTATTCGTTTAGAGAGGTCACTTGAACAAACTAGTTGTTCAAGCGACCATCCTCTATTCTACAGTAGGCAGCGGAATGAGCGATGTCGGGATCGCCCGGTTTTTGTGTTTATACTCGGGATCCAAGTATTATTTAGCCATTTACAGAAATATAACATGCTCATAAATCAAAAATAAATACAAGCAATGAATAAATGAGAAAGAAGAATAGGTATACCTCCTAGTCTTCTGATGTATGACCTTCCTCCTTTTGGACGTCGTGTGGGCGACGATCCACCAAAAGTTGAAGCTCCTAGATCGCAACACTTCCTTCCTTGCTCTTCCAAAGCAAGAGAAAGAATAGAAACAAGGATATTTACCTCCTAAAACCAGCCAACAAGAAGCAAGGAGTCCTTGCCGCCAACAAAAGAAGGAAAGAGAAGGAGTTTTGGGTGTGGCCGCCAAAAGCTCCAAGGGAAGACCCTAAACCTTTGTTCCACCGCCAAGGAGAAGAAGAAGGCTTGTTTTGGATGCTGCCAAGGTCTGAAGGAAGAAGATGGGCGCGGCAGCTTGGGGAAGAAGAACAACTAAGGAAAGACTTTCCTTAATAGGTGCCGCCCAAGCTCCAAACCCTAATTCCTAACCTTGCCGCCAACTCCAAAAACCCTAGCTCTCTTCAATTCTTTTCCATGCCAACTCCATGCCATCCTTTTATAGAGTTAGGGATAAGCCATGAATTAATCTCATCCATTGGTTCTAGGGATTTAATCTCAACCGTGGATCTAGAGTTTTAATCTCAACCGGATCTAGAGATTTAATCTCTACCTTTGATCTCGAGATTTGTTTCTATCCTTGGATCTAAGCATCATGAGTTAATAGGCTACATTAGGGACCATGAGGAGGAGTTGGGTCTTGGCCACCCATGGATCAAGCCCACATAAAGTCCGATCCACTAATGATGATCCAATCCACTAAAGGTCCATCATTGATCTACCTCACCAACCCCCATATGATAATATGGGCTCCATATATTATTTGTACATTTTCTCCCCGTGTTTAAGATCTCGAATGTCCGTCGATTAATTAATTTACTAACCATTAATTAATCAACATCTAACTCCTTGAGTAGTACCACTCAACCTTTTCATCATGCCGACTCAAGTCCACTCCGCAGGTTTATATGATGAACCTTATGAGCTCTCAAGGGGACATCATCATCCTAATATATAGGACACGGCTTTCTCCTATAATCAACGCACACCATATAAATAATATCATCTCCCAACTTACCGAGTCTATCGATTTAATCTATAAATCTCATTCATTGCAAATCAAAGAGATGAGTACCAAGTATATGTGCCCGTTATTATATCGGGATTAAGAGCATGTACTAAATAATATCTGAGGTCCGATTCGATTATGTAGTCAGCAATAAATCGAATCACCTCTGTGTCGGTCCTGCTCAATACACACAAAGTGCACTAGCATGATTCTATGGTCAAGACAAACCAATACCAAATCACACTACAACCATTCCGATGGTTTGTCCAAAGCCATCTCGGTTGTGAGCCTTTACTTATACTTTACAAGGAGCTGATAACATGATCTCCCGTGTGACACCACACACCATGTTATCTACAATGTAACGTATTAGACAATATTGCATAAAAAAAATATGCAAACAATGATCATGTGATTCTTATTTCAAAATAAAGATGTTCATACAAAAAAATAGACTTTTAAGTATACATCCCTACAATTAATTCTTTCATTAGTGAAAATTTTAATCCGGGGACATGGGAGCTAATGAGCCTCCGAAGCATCCCCCTTCAAGTGGTATCAGAGCCACGATTTCCGGTTTTGTGTGTTTTGGATTCGGTTACTTTCATGCACATTTCATATATTGAGTATGCCGGATAATAGTAGGATGTGTGTAGGCTAACTTTTTGGTTGCAGGAATAAGATCCGACTATTATGACTATTTGGTTGTATGTGATGGTTTTGTGTGTGATTGTATGTATATTATTTGAATCCTCGGGGTTGACGAGGCTAGATTAGTATTTAATTTTTTGTAATTAAATACGACATTGTTTAGCCGCTCATTTTAGTTTACTTTCGATCTAGATTATTTGTACACTCCTTCGTGGAGTATAGGATCGATGGATATAAATTAAAATGATTTATCTCGGCTCGGATATCTTTGGTGACTTGCGCATGGGAAAAGGTGGAGCGGACGAGGTGGCGACACGACGGGATGCGTATTGGAGGACAATGCCATAATAGTTGGAAAAATTCTATTTTTTCCATATTTATTGCTGATTTGTTTTTATATGCATGTTGTATATGCTTTAAAATTCCTCAATTTCAATTTACTAAGTGGGAGAGGGAAATTTTAATTAATTCCCGCGGCCTCCATTATAATTTGACGTGTGATGCAACAAACTTGTGTGTTGGCTTTGAGTGCCTTCCTCCCTGCGGACGGGTTTGTTTGTGGATCACTAGGTCAAATAATGGTTATAGGAAATTATCTAGGAGCATGTGTACTTCCACAGCGGTAAGGCACATAATCCGAAATAATTCCCTTAGTATCGTGTAATGGTGCACACTTAGATGCAAATAGAAGTATCCTCCCCATCGGAGTCACTGCTTTTATTTGTAGGACCAAAGAGGAACAAACTATTATTTTTATTTGTCAAAAAGTAAGGTTGACAAAATAATAAAATTAATGGGTAAAACCTCCTCTTGCAAATGTAGAATTCGTATACGTCCACACAACGTGGCATACGAAATTCTCGGTGATTTGAGGTGTTGGTTGATTTCGAAATTTTATTATTTTGAGGAATCAATAATATTTGAAATCTAATATTTTGATCATTGTGATTTTTAGGATTTTAAAATGGCTTTCAACCACTTGCTGTGATTTTAAAAGAAAACAAACTTACTGGACCAAACTACATTGATTGGAAAAGAAATCTGGATATTGTCTTAACTGCGGAGGAGTACAAATTTGTACTCTTCGAGGTCTGTCCTCCTAAGCCCACCGATGACTCTGATGAAAAGGAAAGAGATAGTTATAAGAAATGGATGAAGGCAGATGAGATGGCGCGGTGTTACATTTTGGCATCTATGTCAAATGTGCTGCAACATCAGCATCAGGCCATGGCCACATCTTATGACATGATGGTAAATCTCAAGGAACTTTTCAGACATCAGAGTAGGGCGGCTAGGCAGGAGGCGATGAGAAACTTGATGACGACCTCCATGATCGAGGGAACACCCATTAGGGATCATGTTCTCAAGATGATGGCTCATCTTAATGAGATGGAAGTCCTCGGAGCTGAGATCGATGAGGAAACCCAGGTCGATATCATTCTCCAGTCTCTGCCTTGGAGTTTTGAGCAGTTCCGCCTCAACTACAACATGAACAAGAGGTTGTATTCGTTGGCGGAGCTTCTGACAGAACTCCAGGCGACAGAGGGGATTTTTTGTCAAAGTGCTCAAGCCATGGTCGCTCAGAAGGTTTCTTCCTCTAAATCGAAAGGTAAGAAGAAGAAGAAGCAAGGTGGAGCGAAGAAGGTGGCAGTGGGACCTCAGGCAGGAGTGAAGAAGCCGAAAGGCAAGTGCTTCACTTGCAAGCAGACTGGACATTGGAAGGCGGACTGTCCTCGCCGAAAGAACAAACGTTTATCTTCTTGTTTAGTTGTTGAAACATGTTTAGCGGTGTTATCTACCAGTTCCTGGTGTGTAGATATAGGATTCACTGATCATGTCTGCAATACTTTGCAGGGGTTTCAGGAAACCCGACGACTAGCTGAGGGAGAGATTACCATCTTCATGGGAAATGCTTCAAAGGTGGCGGCTATTGCAGTGGGAGACGTTTATTTATCTTTTGATAGGAATAAAGTTTTGGTTTTGAGAAATTGTCTTTATGTACCTACTTTTAGAAAGAATTTAATTTCAGTTTCTAAATTGTTTTTGGATGGATATTCTGTTTCTTTTAATGACAAAGTGGTTATAAAAAGGAATAGGGAGATTATCTGTTCTGGTACATTGGTTGGCAATTTATATACTCTTGAACCGAAAACTCCCACGATGCATATAGAAGTCAATAACTCATCTTCTAAGTCTAATAAGAGAAAAGAACCTTCAATGAATGAACATATCTTTGGCATCTAAGGCTTGGTCATATTAACCTAAGCAGAATTCAAAGGTTGATAGCTGATGAACCTTTGGGTTCATTAGTGGTGGAGGATCTCCCAACCTGCGAATCTTGCTTGGAAGGTAAAATGACCAAGAGGCCTTTCAAGGCCAAGGGGTATAGAGCCAAAGATGTGTTAGAATTGGTTCATTTTGATTTGTGCGGTCCTATGTCTATCCAGGCAAGAGTTGGTTTTGAATATTTCGTCTCTTTTATAGACGATTATTCAAGATATGGATACATTTACTTGATGCGCCGCAAGTCTGAATGCTTTGACAGGTTCAAAGAATTCAAGGCTGATGTGGAGAACCGTCAAGGTAAAAGTATCAAGACACTACGATCTTATCGTGGTGGCGAGTACCTCTTGGGAGAGTTTAGGAGTTACTTATCAGAGTATGGGATTGAATCCCAATTGTCTGCACCTGGCACACCCCAGCAGAATGGTGTAGCGGAGCGAAGGAATAGGACTCTTATGGAGATGGTCAGATCGATGATGAGTTATTCTGAATTACCTGTTTCGTTCTGGGGGTACGCACTGGATACGACAATGTACACTCTGAACTTGGTTCCATCTAAATCAGTACCTTCTACCCCTGTAGAATTGTGGACTGGGCAAAAGCCTAGTCTGAGACATATTAGGATATGGGGGAGTCCAGCACATGTGCTGAAGGCTGATGCTGGTAAGTTGGAACCTCGTACAGAAGTGTGCATGTTTGTTGGCTACCCTAAGGGAATGAAAGGTGGTTTGTTTTATAATCCTAGAGATCAGAGGGTGATCGTTAGCACGAACGCCAGATTTCTAGAGGAGGATTATGTAATGAACCACAAGCCCAAGAGTAGGATTGTTCTTGAGGAGTTGTGAAGTCCACTTGACTTCACCGTACAAGAGGAGATATCACAAGTCACTGCACCGCGTGTCACAGAGCATACACAGGAGGCACCTCATCGTAGTGGGAGGGTTGTTAGACAACCCGATAGATTCATGTTTTTGGGAGAGTCTTCGGACTTAGTCCCTGGTGAACATGAACCTGATCCCTGGACATATGATGAGGCACTCCAAGATAGAGATGCGGTATCTTGGCAAAGAGTGATGAATTCAGAGATAGAATCTATGGATTCTAATCAAGTCTGGGAGCTAGTAGAACCACCCGATGGTGTAAATGTTAGTAATATATGAGAGATGTCCTAAGGCAATCGCCTTATGTATGAACCATTTATATGATAAATGAAGATTCACTATTTGAGTATACATATTTTATGTATTTGATTGGATCTTAAACTCATTTACTGAATGTCCACGATACGATTCACAGCATGAGAGAATTTGTGATTGGATCACAACTAGTGAGTATCTCTACATGTGTAATTGTGATGTATCGGAATTATCCCTAGTCGATGAATTGATGGATTTGGACACCATCAATTCGCGAGACTAGCACGAGGTATACTCCTTGGTGTATCCAAGCAGCTGATTCTCACTGGCTGGAGACATTGTGATGTCCGGAGTTAATCGTGGATGCTAGTTATGGTAACTAGTTCATTGGAGTGACCAGCCGTAAGACTTCATATGGTTCTCTGCATATATAGATATGTCAATGAAGTTCTTACTGTGGCTTAAGTGCGATGTTCCTTTGACTTGCGGTATTCAAGTCATCTTGATCATGGAGACTTATGCTTTGACATCTTAAGCAAACATCTCTAAGGAGATGTGGACCCGGGATGATTGGGTATAAGTCGAAGTGATCGAAGGTGTTTGAATAGCCTATAAAGGATTCACCACTCCTTGCGAGGAGATGTATACCCATGGCCTCTCGTCGAATTGTTACTAAAGTCTTTGGCCAAAGCATTACATGTTTAGAGTAAGGTACTCTTCGATACATGTGGAGTAACTAGAATCGAGGGACGAGGAAATGATACTTGGGCTAGGTGTGACGTAGTCAGCCTAGTGGGGACTAACACAATAGACCATGTCCTGAACCAAGTGGGTATAAGATGAGTGAAGGGAATGGGGCACGATTCATTCGAGCTACTGAAGGGTTTCAGAAATAGTTCTGGATCAACCGTTGATCTTTTCGGTTAATTGGGGATCATGATGTACTACTAGGTGCCACTCATGATCGTTCTATAATTAATGGTTAATTATAGACGGCCAACATAAACCGAGAACCTATTTGGTCACACGCACAACGAGCATAATCCAAAGGATTTAAAACGAGCTTGAGAATGGGATTCTCAGACCGAGAGAAACTAGGTTTGGTTGGACCAAACATAAAGCGAGCATGAAATCGTTTCAGTCGCAATGGAAGCGTGGATGGGCCGTGTCTTATGAAGACATATGGATGAACCAAAATGGTTTGGTTCTAATCCAATGGAGGAGAATAAACCAAAGGGTTTGGTTTATTTTAAACGAATGAACCAAAAGTTGGTTCGGTTCTTTTTAACTTAAAATAAACCATCATGGTTTGGTTTATTTTAACTTATCTTAATGGAGCGGGTTAACGGGCCTAATGGTTATGATCCAATAACCATTAAGAGAATTAGTTCTCTATAAAAGAGGGCTTAATGGATAATTAAGCCCTAATCCAAAAACCCTAGCCTCAAGAGTTGCCGCCACCTTGAAGGACTTGGCGCCAACCCAGGCCGCCGCCTCCTCCTCCAACCGGCCCAGAAGGAGCCTTCTTCCCCACGCCAAGCTTCGAGCTACTGCTGGTTGGTGCCCCCGTGATCTTCCTTGGGTGTGGCGATAAGGTGAGCACTGGGCTTCCTTGTTTTGGCCGGCGCCTTCTCCTCCACCAAGCTGTCCAGTTTTCTGGACAGCTTCTTCTCCTCTCGCCGAGCGCCGCTTGACGACGGTTAGAGCCCGACACGGATAACTTATCGGGATTCGATCTCCGTAATCCTCTGAGGTGGAGGACGGCGATTCCCAATTGGTTGACGAATACCTCTCCGGAGAAGCGAGTTTTGAGAACTCGTTTTAGGATCCGAATTTGGATTCGGATCGTGATCATCTCTCGATCACATCGTCTTCAACACGAGGCTAGTAACCCGTACGAAGACGAAGCTCGTGGCTTGGCGAAGTCATCCCGAGGAGCTCGGCGTGGATACGGATAGAGACGATTCTAGTGAGGATCGCTCCGCTGATGTCGTTCCCGCTACACGTCATACGAAAGGTATAACGTAGTTAAATTTCCTTTTATTGCAAATTTAAATTTACGGTTATGTCTACACTTGTTGTAATATGCATGCGTGTGTTGTGTGTGTTGTAATAAATAGAAGTATTTATTATTTTTATTGCTTCCGCTGTGTTCATGTTTACGAAACATGATCGAACACACACACGCCATGTGTAAACCCAACAAAGGGTATCAGAGCCTGTGTTGTGTTTCTACATAATCGTAAATATGGTATTGCGATAGTCATAATGTATTTCTGGAAATTTTCTAATTTTGGAAATTTAGAAGTATTTATGGAAATTTTTCAATTTTGGAAAGTCTAGAAGTATTTATGGAAATCTTCCACTTTTGGAAAGTTGGAAGTATTTATGGAAATTGATATTTTCCATAAATAAAATATTTGATTAGATTCTGAAATTTGTTTCCTAATTTAATCATGATTTGATTTGGGAAATCAAATCTTAAAATATTTTATTTCCATAAGTAGTTTTAATGATTTAGGAAATTGGTTTCCTAAATAGATTTTCCTTAATCAAATAATTCCATGAATAAAATATGTGATTAGATTTGGAAATTTGTTTCCTAATTTAATTATGATTTGATTTGGAGAATCAAATCTTAAACATATTTTATTTCCATAAATAGTTATGACATATAAGGAAATATATACATGACATAATTGTATGCCATGTAATTGCATTAGATGCATAACATTATGCCATGTCGTGACATGTAGATGTATGCCATGTATGCCATGCCATGTAGATAATAGTTATTTGCATGCAAAGAGGATGAGACATAAAACCCTTAAACAATATTAAAGCCTACACCTTCCATTAATATGGTTAGAACCAGTTCCGCTTTGTTTGGGTTGTTGGACTTTCCAAGCCCGGCCAACCCAACATGTTCAAACCATGGAATAGTTTAATACTAATATGGTAAGAGTCAGAGGTCAATCGTTAGCTTTGGTTGTTGGACTCTCTCCAAGCTGGGCTAATTGGTTGAATGCGCTCTAACCATATTAAAACTATTTCCCGATTAATGGGTTGGCTTTAACCTGGAGCATCGGCTTGTTGGACTCTCTCCAAGGTCGATGTAAAGGGAGGTGAAGTTGGGTGCTATGCATATGATGCATACTTGTTAATGTGTTAACAACCCGATGTATGTGTGAACATTCAATTAGTTGATAGCACATTGTGATAGTTGCATATACGTTGATATGTAATCGATAGTTGATACTCTACTAGTTATGAATGGCTTGTTGGACTCTCTCCAAGGTTGTTCATAACTATGATGGATATCAGCCCATTCGGAGATGGACCTACGATCTTCCGAAGTGATTTTGGGGTTTTTGAAATTCAAAAAATGAATGGGATTTATAAATGTATATTGATGCATTTTAAAATCATTTTCTCATATATGCTCGTTTTGTATTTCTAGGTCAATAAATTGATCATGACGTCTTTGAATTTGTGCACTATTTTGGATTCGAACAAACTGACTGGGCCTAACTTCCTGGACTGGCTTAGAAACCTGAGAATTGTTCTCAAGGCGGAAAAGCTTGCATATGTCCTTGAAGAGCCTCTTCCTGACCGTCCTAAGGGCGATGCAACTCCAGACCAAATGTTGGTCTATCGAAGCATGTGGCGGTCTGGTGGCGAGTTGCATCATGCTAGCGGCGATGGTACCTGAGCTGCAAAAGCAGCATGAGCATATGGATGCTAATACTATGGTCTTCCATCTTCATGAGTTGTTCGATGAGCAAGCGAGATCTGAAAGGTTCGAGGTCTCTAGGCTCCTCTTCACCACGAAGATGCAAGAAGGTTAAATGCAGAATGCTTTGTGCTAAAGATGAACAGGTACATCGAGCGGCTAGCTACCCTCGGTTTTGTGATGGATCATGAGTTAAGTATTGACTTAATTCTGCATTGTTTGCCCAAGAGTTTCTCGCAATTTGTGATGAACTATCGGATGAACAAATTGGAATCCACCATTCCCGAGCTCCTCAATATGCTGAAGACTGTGGAGCCTTCTGTGAAGCATGAGGAGAAGGCGGTTCTGTTAGTTGATTCCTCAAAGAAAGGTTCTAAGAGGAAGGCAAAAGAACAGAAGAAAGGAAAGAACAAAAAGGCAAAGAAGGCGGAACCAGCGCAAAAGGGCACTTGCCATCACTGTGGCAAGGAAGTGTTAGGGCAATCTCTTGCCGTAATATGGTTTTGATGGTGTGGCAAAGGGTTTAAGTTAGTTTGATATGTTGATTTGATATGTGCATTGAAGTCGTGCAGGACTTAGTAATTCGCACATGGAGCCATGGCGAGTTTCACATCTCATGACTCGTGCCTTGAGTCGGTGAAGGATAGCTTTGCGGAAGCCGTGCGCTTGGAGCATCCGAGGGACCGCTGGACGAGGGGCTTGAAGTGAAGCCGGAGGAAGTAGACTTCGAGGCAAGAGACGCGAAGGAGCATTGCAGCCGTCTCGCTGATCTTCGAGGAGGCGTGACCGCATGAGCGAAGAGAACTTCAAAGGTGAGGACTCGAGGGATGAGAGTGGCGATTAACCCGGAAGGGTAGCTCTTAGGTGAAACTTGGCCATTTGGCCAAGTGTTGGATGAGTTTTCCGACACTATCATTGCCATGTCATAGCGATCATTCTGCTAATCGATGGTTCGATTATGGTCTAATAATGTGAATCAAGTTGATCGATCATTGCCCGGGCATGGCGGTCGATGGAATCGATCGGCTATGAGGGCGATCGGTCGGTGATGTCAGCTGCATGCGAGCACGGAATGGAGTCGACCTCGTTGAGGACTCATTGGTTGACATCGATCGATGGGTGCCATCGATCGGTTTGGATGGAATCCAACATGGAAGCGGCCGTTATTGGGCACTCTTCCTCTATAAAAAGGAAAGGGTTGGGGCTTTGGGGGCCTAATGCTTGAACGCCCAACTACTCCCAAAGTGCCCTAAATGTTTTTCCACTCTTCTACTTATTTTAATCTTCATTCCATTGTAGAAGAGTGATCTTGGTTGTAAAGGTTACCTCCACCTAGCTTGGTGCAAAGGAGAGACCAATATTGGATTGTCTTTGAAGGAGTGATTCACCTCGGACGAATCGGGATCATGGATTAGCGGCGTAGCCGTGAACCACGTTACATTCTTTATTAGCGTTTGTTTTCTCGTATTTCTATTTGCTTGTCTTTATTAGTCTTCCGCTTGCGCTAATTAGTTTTGTAGACGAGAAAATACCGACATCCAAACGTAAAGGGCTATTCACCCCCCCTCTAGCCGGCCATACCGATCCTCAACAGGAAGGCCACTAGCGAAGAAACTGCAAGATTTATCTTGAGTCCATGAAGAAGAAGAAGGCATCCGATGCCCCATCCTCTTCAGGTATCTTCGTTATTGATTGTCATTCTATTTCCTTGGACACTTGGGTATTGGATACTGGGTGTAGCTCACATATATGTAATGACATATAGGGGCTAAGGAATAGAAGAAGACTTGTCAGAGGGGAGTCAAATTTACGTGTTGGGAATGGAGCAAAGGTTGCTGCACTTGCCATCGGAACATATTTGTTGAAACTCCCTGCAGGACTTGTATTAGAACTGAACAATTGCTTTTATGTTTTTCGTTGATAAAGAACATCATTTCTATTTCTTGTTTAAATAGAAATGGGTACCATTTGAATTTTAGTAACAATTGTTGTTACATAACTTTGAATGGAGTTCTTTATGGGACTGGAACTTTAAGCAATGGTGTTTATACGTTGGACGTATCCAGTGACATTTTCAATATCGAAGCGAGCAACATGCGTGCTCGAAAGGGTAATCAATTAGACTCCTATATGTGGCATTGTCGTCTTGGCCATATAAGCAAGAAACGCATGTCAGAATTACACCGATGTGGAATTCTGGAATCGTTTGAATTGGATTCATATGATACATGCGAATCATGCTTAAAAGGCAAGATGACTAAGTTACCTTTTACTGGAAAAGGTGAACGAGTGGGAGAGTTACTAGGTCTAATACATACTGATGTATGTGGACCTATGTCAACTCAAGCATTAGGAGGCTATAGCTACTTCATTACCTTCACCGATGATCACTCACGGTTTGGGTATGTGTTCTTGATGAAACACAAGTCCAAGCCTTTGAAAGGTTCAAAGAATTCAGAAATGAAGTAGAGAAACAACATGACAAGAGTATTAAAATACTTTGATCGGATCGAGGTGGTGAATACTTAAGTCAAGAGTTTCTTGATTATCTAAGAGACAATGGCATATTGTCTCAATGGACTCCGCCCTATACACCACAACATAATGGTGTATCTGAGAGGCGTAACCGGACCTTGTTGGACATGGTCAGGTCAATGATGAATCATGCAACTCTTCCCAAGTCCTTTTGGGGCTATGCACTTCAGACAGCTGTTTACTTGTTAAACAGAATGCCTACCAAGGTAGTCTCAACTACTCCATATGAGATATGGAATAGTAAGAAACCTCATGTATCTTACTTGAAGATATGGGGTTGTCCTCGCTTATGTGAAGGATCGATCGACAAATTGGATGCTAAGTCCGATAAATGTCTATTTATTGGATACCCTAAGGAAACAAGGGGTTACCAATTCTATCATCGTGGAACAAAAGGTGTTTGTTTCAAGGCATCTTGTGTTTCTAGAGAAAGAGTTTCTCTTGCAAGAAAACAGTGGGAGTGTCGTCGAGCTTGAGGAGGCTCGAGAGACTCAAATAGACATTGATGAGATACCTGGTGAAGCACAACAGCCGACAACTCATAGTGATGAGCAATCGGCTGGACCTATTGTAACTCCACATCTTCGTAGATCTGGTAGAACACCCAATATTCCTGAGAGATATGGATTTCTTGTAAGCGAATCGAACGACGTGTTACTCATTGATGATGAGGAGCCTACCAGTTATGAAGAAGTGCTGACAAGTTCAGAAAGGGATAAGTGGCTTGGTGCCATGAAGTCGGAAATGGATTCCATGTATGAAAACCAAGTTTGGAACTTGGTTGACCCACCTGAAGGGATAAAGCCTATAGGGTGCAAGTGGGTTTTCAAGAAGAAAACCGACATGGATGGTAATGTGATTACTTATAAGGCTAGATTGGTGGCGAAAGGATATCGTCAAAAGCAAGGTGTTGATTATGACGAAACCTATTCGCCTGTAGCTATGCTTAAATCCATTCGGATGCACCTGGCCATAGCGGCTCATTATGATTATGAGATATGGCAGATGGATGTGAAAACAACTTTCCTTAATGGAAACCTGCTCGAGGACGTGTATATGATACAGCCTGAGGGTTTCACATCGGTTGATAAAACCAAGGTATGCAAATTGCGACGGTCCATTTATGGATTAAAGCAAGCATCCAGGAGCTGGAATATCCGTTTTGATGAGACAATCAAAAGGTTTGATTTCTCACAAAATCCAGACGAACCTTGTGTGTACAAGAAGGTTAGTGGGAGTGCAGTCGTGTTCCTAGTATTGTATGTCGATGACATACTACTTATAGGAAACGATGTTTCAATCTTACAGTCAGTGAAGGTTTGGTTATCCAAGACATTCTCCATGAAAGACCTGGGAGAAGCAACCTACATCCTCGGGATTAAGATCTATAGAGATAGATCGAAACAGTTGCTTGGTCTTTCGCAGTCTACATATATAGACCGAGTGCTAAAGAGGTTTAGCATGTCAGAATCTAAGAGAGGTTTCTTACCCATCAGGCATGGGGTAAACCTTTCGATGTCTATGTGTCCGCGCACAGAAGACGAGAGGATTTGCATGAGTAAGATTCCCTATGCATCCGCAATAGGATCTATCATGTATGCTATGTTATGTACGAGGCCCGATGTATCGTATGCTCTGAGTGTCACGAGCAGATACCAGTCTGATCCAGGAATGGATCATTGGGTGACTGTTAAGACGATCCTTAAGTACTTAAGAAGAACTAAGGATACGTTCCTAATATATGGAGAAGGGTACATGGTGATACGTGGGTATACGGATGCCAGCTCCGGACAAACAAGGATGATTCCATGTCTTTGTCTGGGTATGTATTCACCTGGAATGGAGGCGCAATAAGTTGGAAAGGTTCCAAGCTTGACACTATAGCAGATTCTGCCACTAAGGCAGAATACATTGCAGCTTTGGAAGCAGCAAAGGAAGCGGTTTGGATCAAGAAGTTCATCTCTGAACTTGATGTGGTCTCATCAATGATCCAAACATGTGCTTCGCCGCTATCATCTTATCAGAGAGATCATCAGTAGGAATGAAATACAAATCGAGAAAATTTCCACTGAAAGGAACTTAGCGGATCCCTTGACTAAGGCATTACCTCAAAATAAGTTTGAGGGTCATGTTCGAGCTTATGGTATTGGATACCGTAGCGATCGACATTAGGCCAAGTGGGAGTCTGTTAGTAATATATGAGAGATGTCCTAAGGCAATCGCCTTATGTATGAACCATTTATATGATAAATGAAGATTCACTATTTGAGTATACATATTTTATGTATTTGATTGGATCTTAAACTCATTTACTGAATGTCCACGATACGATTCACAGCATGAGAGAATTTGTGATTGGATCACAACTAGTGAGTATCTCTACATGTGTAATTGTGATGTATCGGAATTATCCCTAGTCGATGAATTGATGGATTTGGACACCATAAATTCTGTTGAGACTAGCATGAGGTATACTCCTTGGTGTATCCAAGCAGCTGATTCTCACTGGCTGGAGACATTGTGATGTCCGGAGTTAATCGTGGATGCTAGTTATGGTAACTAGTTCATTGGAGTGACCAGCCGTAAGACTTCATATGGTTCTCTGCATATATAGATATGTCAATGAAGTTCTTACTGTGGCTTAAGTGCGATTTTCCTTAGACTTGCGGTATTCAAGTCATCTTGATCATAGAGACTTATGCTTTGACATCTTAAGCAAACATCTCTAAGGAGATGTGGACCCGGGATGATTGTTACTAAAGTCTTTGGCCAAAGCATTACATGTTTAGAGTAAGGTACTCTTCGATACATGTGGAGTAACTAGAATCCGTAGGACGAGGAAATGATACTTGGGCTAGGTGTGACGTAGTCAGCCTAGTGGGGACTAACACAATAGACCATGTCCTGAACCAAGTGGGTATAAGATGAGTGAAGGGAATGGGGCACGATTCATTCGAGCTACTGAAGGGTTTCAGAAATAGTTCTGGATCAACCGTTGATCTTTTCGGTTAATTGGGGATCATGATGTACTACTAGGTGCCACTCATGATCGTTCTATAATTAATAGTTAATTATAGACGGCCAACATAAACCGAGAACCTATTTGGTCACACGCACAACGAGCGTAATCCAAAGGATTTAAAACGAGCTAGAGAATGGGATTCTCAGACCGAGAGAAACTAGGTTTGGTTGGACCAAACATAAAGCGAGCATGAAATCGTTTCAGTCGCAATGGAAGCGTGGATGGGCCGTGTCTTATGAAGACATAATGGATGGACCAAAATGGTTTGGTTCTAATCCAATGGAGGAGAATAAACCAAAGGGTTTGGTTTATTTTAAACGAATGAACCAAAAGTTGGTTCGGTTCGTTTTAACTTAAAATAAACCATCATGGTTTGGTTTATTTTAACCTATCTTAATGGAGCGGGTTAACGGGCCTAATGGTTATGATCCAATAACCATTAAGAGAATTAGTTCTCTATAAAAGAGGGCTTAATGGATAATTAAGCCCTAATCCAAATCCAAAAACCCTAGCCTCAAGAGTTGCCGCCCACCCCTTGAAGGACTTGGCGCCAACCCTAGGCTGCCGCCCCTCTCCTCCTCCAACCGGCATCCAGAAGGAGCCTTCCTTCCCCCTCGCCGGTGTCGAGCTGCTGCCGGTTGGTGCTCCGGTGATCTTCCTTGGGTGTGGCGATAAGGTGAGCACTTGGCTTCCTTGTTTTGGCCGGCGCCTACTCCTCCACCAAGCTGTCCAGTTTTCTGGACAGCTTCTTCTCCTCTCGTCGGAGCGTTGTTTGGACGACGGTTAGAGCTCCGACAGCGGATAACTTACCGGGGATTCGATCTCCGGTAATCCTCTGAGGTGGAGGACGAAGGATTCGTCAATTGGTTGACGAATACCTCTCCGGAGAAGCGAGTTTTGAGAACTCGTATTAGGATCCGAATTTGGATTCGGATCGTGATCATCTCTCGATCACGTCGTCTTCAACACGACGCTAGTAACCCGTACGAAGATGAAGCTCGTGGCTTGGCGAAGTCATCCCGAGGAACTCGGCGTGGATACGGATAGAGACGATTCTAGCGAGGATCGTTCCGGTTGATGCCGTTCCCGCTACACGTCATACGAAAGGTATAACGTAGTTAAATTTCCTTTTATTGCAAATTTAAATTTACGGTTAGTCTACACTTGTTGTAATATGCATGCGTGTGTTGCGTGTGTTGTAATAAATAGAAGTATTTATTATTTTTATTGCTTCCGCTGTGTTCATGTTTACGAAACATGATCGAACACACACACGCCGCGGTGCCGGAAACCCAACAGTAAAAGCCATTGGATGCAAGTGGATCTACAAGAGAAAGAGAGGAGTAGACGGGAAGGTTGAGACCTTCAAAGCTAGGCTTGTTGCGAAAGGGTATACTCAGAAAGAGGGTATCGATTATGAGGAGACCTTTTCGCCGATAGCTATGCTTAAGTCTATTCGGATTCTCTTATCTATAGCTGCTCATATGGATTATGAGATTTGACAGATGGATGTCAAGACAGCTTTCCTTAATGGAAGTCTTGAGGAGAACATCTATATGCGGCAACCAGAGGGATTCATTGCTAAAGGCAAAGAGCATCTTGTATGTAAGCTTAATCGGTCCATTTATGGATTGAAGCAAGATTCTAGATCTTGGAACATCCATTTTGATGAGGTAATCCAGTCATATGGATTCATTCAAAGTCTAGATGACCCTTGTGTATACAAGAGAAGTGATGGAAACGTAGTGGTATTTCTTGTACTATACGTAGATGACATTTTGTTAGTTGGCAACAATATCAAAGTGTTATCAGACGTAAGGGTATGGTCGTCCAAATAGTTTGATATGAAGGACTTGGGAGAAGTGGGACACATCCTTGGGATCAAAGTTATAAGGGATCGCAAGAAAAGGATGTTGTGCTTATCTCAAGCTTCATACATTGACACTATCCTTGCTCGTTTTAGCATGTAGAACTCTAAGAAAGGTTTTCTACCTTTTAGGCATGGAGTTCCTTTATCTAAAGAGATGTGTCCCAAAACATCAAATGAGATAGAGGACATGAAGGCGGTTCCTTATGCTTCGGCAGTAGGAAGCCTTATGTATGCTATGCTATGTACGAGACCGGATATCTGCTTTGCCGTGGGCATGGTTAGCAGATATCAGAGTAATCTTGGACAGGGACATTGGACTGCGGTAAAGCATATATTGAAGTACCTGAGAAGGACTAGGGATTATATGCTGGTTTACCGGGCAGACTAATTAGTCCCTGTGGGTTACACGGATTCAGATTTCCAATCAGATAGGGACAAGAGTAAGTCTACCTAAGGGTTTGTGTTTACTTTTGAAGGTGGAGCCATAGTATGGAGGAGTGTCAAGCAGAAATGCGTGGCGGACTCTACCATGGAAGCTGAGTATGTGGCAGCCTCTGAGGCAGCCAAAGAAGCTGTATGGCTCAGGAACTTCTTGATGGACTTGGATGTGATTCCTGGTAAGCCCAGAACTATCACAATTTATTGTGATAACAGTGGTGCAGTTGCAAACTCGAAGGAACCACGAGCCCATAAGGCGAGAAAACACATAGAGCGCAAGTACCACCTTATACGAGAGATCGTAAAGCGAGGAGAAGTAGCTGTCGCCAAGATTGCATCAGAGGATAACCTGGCGGATCCATTCACTAAGGCCCTTCTAGCGAAAGCGTTTGATAGGCATGTGGAGGACATGGGGATCAGATGTATGGCAGTGTGATGACGGCATAGTCTTTTAGTATAAGTGGGAGATTGTTGGAATGTATACTGAAAGCCTAGCTCTTTTTGTATGAACATTTTATTTTGGAATAAGAATCACATGATCATTGTTTGCACTTTATATTTATTATATGTGTGCATATTGTCTAATATTTTACATTGTAGATAACATGGTGCTTGGTGTGGCACAGAAGATCATGTTATCAGTCCCTTGTAGAATATAAGTAGAGGCTCACAACCAAGATGGTTTTGGACAAACCATTGGCATGGTTGTAGTGTAACTTGGTATTGTTTTGTCTTGAACATAGAGTTACACTAGTACACTTAGGTGTATTGAGCAGGACCGACATAGAGGTGATTCAATTAATTGCTGACTACATAATTGAATCGGACCTCGGATATTATGTTGTACATGCTCTTAATCCCGATATAATAACGGACACATGTACTTAGTATTTATTTCTTTGATTTACCAGAGGGTGAGATTTAGATGGATTAAATCAATATGCCCGGTAAGTTGGGAAATGATATTATTTACATGGTGTGCCATTGATTATAGGAGGAAACCGTGTCCTATATATTAGGTTGATGATGTCCCCTTGAGGAGCTCATAAGGTTCATCATGTAAACCCAGCTGGTTGACTTAGTCAATATGATGATAAGGTTGAGTGGTACTACTCGAGGAATTAGATGTTAATTAATTGATGGTCAGTAAATCAATTAATTGATGAACATTCGATATCTTAAACACGGGGAGATGAATGTACAAATAATATATGGAGCCCATATTGATTTATGGGGGTTGGTGAGGTAGTTCAATGATGATCCTCTAGTGGAATGGAACATCATTGATGGATCAAGTTTGTGTGATTCCGATCCATCGGGTGGCCAAGATCCAACTCCTCCTTATGGTCCCTATCATAGCCTAATATAATCCTCGTGAAGTCTAGATCCAAGGATGTAAAACAAAACCGAGAACCGACGGTTGGGATGAATCCCTAGATCCGATGGTTGGGATGAAACCCTAGAACCAACGGTTGAGATTAAATCCCTAGATCCGATGGTTAGGATGAAATCCTAGAACCAACGGTTGGGATTAAATCCCTAGATCCGATGGTTAGGATGAAATCCTAAATCGACGGTTGGGATGAAACCCTAGATCCGACGGTTGGGATGAAATCCTAGATTCGACGATTGGGATGAAACCCTAGATCCGACGGTTGGGATAAAACCCTAGATCCGACGGTGGAGATTAAATCCCTAGATCTGACGGTGGAGATTAAAGGAGTCCTAAGCCTAACTCTATAAAAGGAAAGCTTAGGTTGGGCGGCAAGAAGAATTTGGTTCAAGGAAAAATTAGGGTTTTGCCTCTCCAATCTTGGGCGGCAAGAAACCCTAGGAGAACAAGGGCTTGGGCGGCTAGGTTTTGGAAGGAGCTTGGGCGGCATCAAGAGAAGAAGAACCCTTCTTCTTCCAAATGTTGGCGGCACCTATCTATCTTCCTCCTCTATTCCTAGGCCGACGCTCTTCCTCCTCCCTTTCTCCTTGGTGGCCGGCACTTCTCCAATCTCCAAGGTGGCCGGCGGTTCCCTTTGCATTGGTGGCCGGCGCTTCATCCATTGTTCCTTGGCCAGCGGTTGCATCAAACTCCCTAGCTTGGTGGCCGGTTCTATAAAGGAAAGGTATTGTTGGTTCTTCTCTTTGTTCGCAATGGACAAGGAAGGGAAGAACGCGATCTAGAAGGCTTCTACTCGTGGAGGATCTTCGTCCACACGTCGTCCACGAGGAGGAAAGGACATACGGTAGAAGATCGTAAGGTATAAAGTTTTACAACTTTATTTTCAGATCTGAGCATGTTCTTTTATGTGTTGATTATACATGTGTGCGTATGTATATATTTTGTATAATCATGGACCCCGAAGACAAACACAAAAACCGGCGATCCGTCCATCATCTCTTCCGCGGCTAACCAACTAGAAGAGTTGTGTTGCTTGAACAATTAGTTTGTTCAAGCGACCACTCAAGTTGTTAGCACGACAACGAATTGGTTGTGCTAAGGAAACTCATCTCATCCGGATTAATTCTTTCATTAGTGAAATTTTTAATCCGGGGACATGGGAGCCAATGAGCCTCCGAATCATCCTTTTCAAGAACCTAATATTCAAGGACATTATTATATTTATTTTAGTTAGCACATGCATAAAGTAAATATAATAAACAATCTTATCCTTTTATTAATGAAATATGATACACATGATCTCTAATCAATCATCTCATAATTGGCACTAAGGGCTGACACTAACAAATGTATTAATATATCCCTTTTTCTATTAATACTTGACTAGGAATGTTTAAGAATAGTGTTCTCTACAGCTTCTCATAATCAATTCTACCAATTGATATACTATAGATTAGAACCTACTATTCAAGGGCATTATTATATTTATTTACTGGCACACACATAAAGTAAATATAATAATCAATCTTTGCCTTTTATTAATGAAATATGATACATATGATCCCTAATCAATCATCTCATGATTGACACTAAGGGCTGACACAAATAGGGGGAGCATTATGTCTATGTTATACCTTAATTCAAGGCATCACCAGATTTTAATCATTCATGAACTCATTTTGTATGTACCTTTCTCTTTTTGATACATGTCAAAGGAGGAGAAAGGGGATTTAAGTTAGACTTACTTTTTGGATATTGGATTTATGATATCCTTATTGCATATTTTAAGATCCAACTTAAATGATTGTCAAACATCAAAAAGGGAGAGATTATTGGTGCAACAATGCCCTAAGAACTTATATATTTTGATATTTGGATAATCATTTAAAGTTAGGTAATATTTGTGATATAATCATGAATGTGTTAAGTGACAAGAAAATTCAAGTATAAAGTCTTGGTAAAGTGAAGTCCAAGTGTGAATCTTGGCAAAGAAAATCCAAGGGAAGTTCTTGGCAGCATAAGCCCACGCATGTAGTCTTGGCGACGAAAAATCTAAGCGGACCTTGGCAAAGAAAGTCCAAAGGCAAGGTCTTGGCAGCATAAGTCCAAGCATGTTGTTTTGGCGGCGTAAAATCCAAGAGAACTTTGGCAAGGAAGAAACCCAAAGAATGACAAAATCGAAGGAAGCTTTTGAAGGCAAGCGCAAGAATGGAGTCGTTGACTCAAAGGAATCCTGGAGGCGCAAGGCTGATGGAGAAGCTATAAGGTTAAGTCTAGGCTTAGGGTATGATTTCAAGCATAAATTAGTCATACTTAAGGTGAGCCAGTCGACTAGCATATTGTGCCAGTCGAACTGGTCTCGAGTGTTCTGTAACGCCCGCCCTTATCTGCCCTCAGGGCGGCGCTACTTTTTTTTTTTATAACATAACATATATGGATCATTTCACAATCTACATAATCAAACATGTTATCATGACATAGATCCTCTTTTATAACATGCATCACATATCATAGACCTAATTAGCATGTTAACATATCATAACTTCTTTTATAACATGCATCACATATCATAATCTTAATTAGCATGTTACCATATCGTGTCTCATTTTATAACATGCATAACATAAAGATTAGAGAAGGTAACTATTATTAACACGATCCATTCATGAGTTCTAACATATCAAACTTTCATAAGTAAGGTGAACGATAACATAAACTAAGCAACATCCAACATGGTACTAATAAATCACAAGTCATAAAAGCGGAAGCAATTGTCTTAAGTTGTTCATTGAGCATATAAATAAAAGCAGAGAGTAATAGGGTCTTTTTCCACCATGCCACTATCACACACACTCAACCCCTCCTGCTACTTTCTCTAATTCATGTTTCCTTTATCTGCAGTATATGGACAACATAAACTATAAGCATATAGCTTAGTAAGATTCTTGCCTACTCACAAAAGCCACAAATTACATCAAACAATTAGAAAACATGAGCATACTAGCATAAATAACATAAGTATTTCATAACAACACTAAACATCAACATACTAACGTAATGAAACATAAGCATGGCATAAAATTTACATAAGCATGCTAAACATAATTAAATCTAAGCATGGCATAAATTAAACATAAACATTCAGGACATCATCAATCCTAAACATGCATAAAGGACATAATCATAAGCATTCTTAAACTTGAACATAAGCATTCATTACATCATCAATCCTAAACATGCATAAAGGACATAATCATAAGCATTCTTAAACTTGAACATAAGCATTCATGACATCATCAATCCTAAACATGCATAAAGGACATAATCATAAGCATTCTTAAACTTGAACATAAGCATTCACAATTTCATACAAGTCCTTTCTTTTCAAAACATATACATATAGATAATTCAACATAATCATACATGAATGGGGGGCCCCAGGCTAAGTACCACATAAAGCGCGTTCCCTAATAGGCTGGGGTAGCGAGCCACCAGACTTACTAGAGCAAGACCTCTTACGTCTTACCAGGGAAAGACCTCTTACGTCTTCTTATGTCCCTTAGATTTGATTAACGACCACCTAACGGGTCGGGTACTTAACCTCTTACAAAGTAAAATACTTAATTTTCTTTCTTTTCTTTCTTGTCATATCATAAAGAATGCTCTTAATCCCCAACATAAAAAGGGAAGCATCTCCGTCTTATCTTATCATAAGGAGAGCTCTTAATCCCAACATAAAAAGGGAAGCATCTCCGTCTTATCTTATCATAAGGAGAGCTCTTAATCCCAACATAAAAAGGGGAAGCATCTTCTTAGACATTTCATAGCATATATGCATTCATAACATAAGAATACCCTAAAGGGGTCTTAAAGCATAAACATGTTCATCACACAGACATATTTCGTGGCATATTAAATCATAAACATGTTCATCACATAGGCATAATTCATGGCATATTAACTCATAAACATGTTCATCACATAGGCATATTTCATGGCATATTAAATCATAAACATGTTCATCACATAAATTCATGGCATATTAACTCATAAACATGTTCATCACATAGGCATATTTCAAGGCATATTAAATCATAAACATGTTCATCACATAGGCATATTTCATGGCATATTAAATCATAAACATGTTCATCACCTAGACATATTTCATGGCATAATGAATCATAAACATGTTCATCACATAGGCATAATTCATGGCATAATAAATCATAAACATGTGCATCACAAAGGCATACATACAATCATGCAACATATCATGAACTCTAAGGGAATTCTTGTACACCAATTTAAGCACATAATCTTAAAGGCATACAACATATCGCAACTTCATAAGGGGTGTTTTCATGCAACCCTAGCCCTAAAACCCTAGTTGGCCGAAACTTGTAGGGGCACCAAAATTTTATTTTTGTCACATAAAATTCATACATGAAGGCATACAACATATCACAACTTCATAAGGGGTGTTTTCATGCAACCCTAGCCCTAAAACCCTAGTTGGCCGAAACTTGTAGGGGCACCAAAATTTTATTTTTGTCACATAAAATTCATACATGAAGGCATACAACATATCATAACTTCATAAGGGGTGTTTTCATGCAACCCTAGCCCTAAAACCCTAGTTGGCCGAAACTTGTAGGGTATCAAGCATCATATTTCTTTCATATATCATATCCTACAAGAGCAAATATACTGTAGGTGAGGGAATCTTACCACTTATATTACCCCTTAATAAGAGAGACCTTGATTGGAGAGGAGACAAGAAATAATCTTGCCCTAGAACCCTTCTTGGTGCTCTTGAACCTTAGATGAAGATTAGCCCCTTAGATGAACCCTTCTCTTTGCTTAACTCTCTAGGGTGGAACCCTATTTTGTTTTGGCCGAAACTCAAGGAAGGAGCCCTAGGGTTTCGGTGGAAGGAGGAAGAAGGAAGAAGAAGTGGCCAAATGAAACCTTCCCTCTTATTTATAAAGGGAGGAAGAAAAGTGTCTCTTCTCTTTTCATGCCTCTTCATTTACCCTCCTCACACTCATCTAACATTTCTCCTCTTTCTCCAACAGTAAGCTACTGCTGAGCACTTGGTCATCACATGCATGGTAAGAGTTAACTCTCACCAAGAGGTTTAAGGTTCAATCCTCACCTCTCCACTTTTATTCTTTTATCATCATTTTTTTTCCAAGATTCCATATATAATCTACTAGACATGAAATTAAATTCTATACAAAAATTTTGGAGAAAAATTTTGGGGTGTTACAATCCCCCGTACCTTATAAAAAGTTCGTCCAGAACTTAAAACAGTCACATCTCGTCTTCTCGTTCCCACGTGAACTCTTCGAACCCTTGACTTCACCATAGGACCTTCACTAAGGGTACCTCTTTGCTCCTTAGCTTCTTGACCTCTCGATCTGTTATCTGAACAAGTCGGCTTTCATAACTTAGGTCCCCTTGAATTTGTACTGCCATTGGTTCGATCACCTGGTCTGCATTGGGAACGCATCTCTTGAGCATTGATACATGGAAGACATTGTGGATAGCCGACATCTCCTGAGGTAGCTCCAGCTTATAGGCCACCTTGCCGATTCTTTTCAGGATCTGATACGGTCCTACATAACGCGGACTCAGCTTTCCCTTTCTTCCAAACCTCATTACTCCTTTCATAGGGGCGACCTTGAGGAACACAAAATCCCCAACTTCGAATTCCAATGGTCGGCATCTCTTATCCGCATAACTCTTTTGCGGCCTGAAGCTCTCTATCCTCCGACGGATAGTCTCAGATAGCTCGGGTGGTATCACACATAATATCCGCCTCAAGACCCATTTCCTCCTTTCACCACTCGTACCACAGATAGGAGACTCCGTGATCTTCTCCCCGTGATAGAGCTTCATATGGTGCCATTCCAATAGTAGCCTGGTAACTGTTGTTGTAAGTAAATTCTGCCAAGCACAAATATCAACACCAACTCCCCTTAAAGTCTAGAGCACAAGCCCGCAACATATCTTCCAAAGACTGTTCACTCTTTCCTCATTCGACCGTCGATTACGAGGATGAAACGCAGTGCTGAATCTCAACTTAGTGCCAAGAGCCTACTGAACACATTCCCTGAAATGGGAGGTAAAACGGCCATCACGATCAGAAATAATAGCCTTAGGCACTCCATGTAATTTGATAATTTCCTTGGCATATAATTGAGCTAGCTGCTCAACCGGATAGGTCATCTTAATTGCCAGGAAATGGGCAGACTTTGTCAACCGGTCTATGATTACCCATATAGCATCATAACCATTTGTTGTTCTGGGTAATCCCGAGATGAAATCCATAGAAATTTCTTCCCATTTCCACTCTGGAATCAGACGCCGCAGAATCCTCCGGGTTTCGTGTGTCTCGTTAACCCTCGCAGGTCGAGTCAGTCGTGTCGAGCCACATCCCTTTTCATGCCGAACCACCAAAATTTATCTCTTAAGTCCTGATACATTTTTGTAGATCCAGGATGCATGGTATAAGGTGTTCCATGGGATTCCTCGAGTATCTTTTTCCATAACTCTAGATCGTCCGGAATACATAGTCGGTCCCGGAGGTATAATAATCCGCTGTCGGAAATGCGGAATCCATTATCCCTTCCTTCCAGGACTTCTTGTTTGATCTTCTGGAGGTCTGAATCACCATCTTGCTTTCCCAATATATCGTCGAACAATGTTGGCGCTATCGTCATGGTGGAAAGTTGTCCAGAAATAATCTCTATTCCGTAATTCATTATTTCCCTTTTTAGGGGCTGAGATAGCATTGATAAGGACATCAAAGCGGCACAGGACTTTCTGCTAAGTGCATCTGCCACTTTGTTGGCCTTTCCTGGATGATAGAATATCTCACAATCGTAATCTTTGACTAGCTCGAGCCATCTGCGTTGTCTCATGTTCAGGTAATGCTCGGTAATCAGGGCACTACTGAACAGCTCCTCTGCGGTCTGCGGTCTATGAGCTCCGCCGGCCACATTCAGAGCTATTTCTGGTCGGAGCATCTTCAGCATGAGTCTGACCCTTTCTCTTTCCGTGCTGACCAACTCTGGGTATAGGCATGCGAGTCGGTCAAATCTCTTCACGACTTTGTTGACTGATAGGTCACATGCAGTCTCTGATTGACTCAATGTAAATTTGAATTGGTTTACAAAATCAAGTAGCAACTTTGTTTCCACTCATCATTTGTATGTTCCAATCTAACCGACATTGATAAACTATACCATATACATCCCATGCAATGAACTAATCACTAATTTCAAAGGAAATGAACTTATCATTTCTTATTCATACTTTCAGACGAGAAAGAAAATGTCAACATATAACATTCCTTATTTCTAATCTAAACAAAAAAACTACTTGAGAAGATAGTTCATTACGACTCCCACTAGGACAAACCCTAGTGCAGTTGTAATTATTTTTAGTCCTATCTTCCTTGGCCTCACTAGGGTAGTCTCAGGCTGGCCAATAAGTTGACGGTTTATAGAACTCTCTTCATTCTTTTCGAGGCCAGCTACCACAGGATTCTCTTGAACCTTGTGCTCCAGTAGTTCCCAGCACAACTCAGCATATGTTATCCGCCCTTCATAGCGGCCTCATACGTGATGTGCAACTACCATGAAGTCATTTGGCAGAGAGCGTACCAAGGCCCATATCCGATAATTGTTCAATAACGGAAACTCCTGCTGCTCGAGTCTCCTAAAAAGACCATCGAGCCTTCTTATGTGTCCGATGACCCCACCATCAGGTTTATAAACTATCTCTTCAATAGCTTCCCTCAATTGGTTTTGTAACACATCACGACGGGTCATCGTAGTGATCGTCTGCGCCATCCAAATTGAAATAAATGAAGTCGATAAAACCGACTAACCAGTACGAAACCGGCTTAATTCAATTTATATGAGCATAGACCTTACACAAACAATTACGAAAATCAATTCTTCGTAATTTTAGGAGTTTTTGGTTGATGAGTTCAACTGAACAATCGACTCCCCTAGTTTTTATTCCGAATTCAAGTTGTACTAACAACTATTCGACACTTGGGTTATTATTTAAATTGACGATCGTCAATTTTTTTTTTTTGCTGATCAATTTTGATTTACCTAACTTGTCTACCTTTGACCAAATCACAAGTATTTCTTGTGAAGCTAGTATAAGTTTTTTCGATCGTTTATCTACGCATAATTAAACTAAAGCTAGCATAAAGTTATCATTGGTATATTCATGCATTACTTAAACTAAAGGCTAGGCTAGCATAAGATTATCCTACATGAATTCATGCATATTTAAGCTAAAAAAACATTTCTTATCATTCATGAACAAAATAAGCTAAAGGCATTTCATAAACAAAATAAGCTAAAGGCATTTCATAAACAAAATAAGCTAAAGGCATTTCATATCATACATGAACAAAATAACAAAATTAGAGTAGACATAGAATTCTTTCTAGTTGTAATTCTAGGTTAGTAACATGTTTCCATCATATAAAGCATGGTAAGGTATCATTACTTTCTAAGTCACAAGTATGGTTCCATTCTACTAAAACGTGATGAGGTATTATTTCTATCTAGATAGAAGACATTCTTCATTACAAAAGAAATTTAGGTATGCATAAAGTTACTTACTTGGAAACAGCAGGATGGAGGCTTGATATGTGATAGTGGAAAGGTGAACCTGCTCTGATACCAACCTGTAACGCCCGCCCTTATTTGCCCTCAGGGCGACGCTACTTTTTTTTTTTATAACATAACATATATGGATCATTTCACAATCTACATAATCAAACATGTTATCATGACATAGATCTTCTTTTATAACATGCATCACATATCATAGACCTAATTAGCATGTTAACATATCATAACTTCTTTTATAACATGCATCACATATCATAATCTTAATTAGCATGTTACCATATCGTATCTCATTTTATAACATGCATAACATAAAGATTAGAGAAGGTAACTATTATTAACACGATCCATTCATGAGTTCTAACATATCAAACTTTCATAAGTAAGGTGAACGATAACATAAACTAAGCAACATCCAACATGGTACTAATAAATCACAAGTCATAAAAGCAATTGTCTTAAGTTGTTCATTGAGCATATAAATAAAAGCAGAGAGTAATAGGGTCTTTTTCCACCATGCCACTATCACACACACTCAGCCCCTCCTGCTACTTCCTCTAGTTCATGTTTCCTTTATCTGCAGTATATGGACAACATAAACTATAAGCATATAGCTTAGTAAGATTCTTGCCTACTCACAAAAGCCACAAATTACATCAAACAATTAGAAAACATGAGCATACTAGCATAAATAACATAAGTATTTCATAACAACACTAAACATCAACATACTAACGTAATGAAACATAAGCATGGCATAAAATTTACATAAGCATGCTAAACATAATTAAATCTAAGCATGGCATAAATTAAACATAAGCATTCATGACATCATCATCAATCCTAAACATGCATAAAGGACATAATCATAAGCATTCTTAAACTTGAACATAAGCATTCATGACATCATCAATCCTAAACATGCATAAAGGACATAATCATAAGCATTCTTAAACTTGAACATAAGCATTCACAATTTCATACAAGTCCTTTCTTTTCAAAACATATACATATAGATACTTCAACATAATCATACATGAATGGGGGGCCCCAGGCTAAGTACCACATAAAGCGCGTTCCCTAATAGGTCAGTAGCGAGCCACTGACCTACTAGAGCAAGACCTCTTACGTCTTACCAGGGCAAGACCTCTTACGTCTTCTTATGTCCCTTGGATTTGATTAACGACCACCTAACGGGTCGGGTACTTAACCTCTTACAAAGTAAAATACTTAATTTTCTTTCTTTTCTTTCTTGTCATATCATAAAGAATGCTCTTAATCCCCAACATAAAAAGGGAAGCATCTCCGTCTTATCTTATCATAAGGAGAGCTCTTAATCCCAACATAAAAAGGGAAGCATCTCCGTCTTATCTTATCATAAGGAGAGCTCTTAATCCCAACATAAAAAGGGGAAGTATCTTCTTAGACATTTCATAGCATATATGCATTCATAACATAAGAATACCCTAAAGGGGTCTTAAAGCATAAACATGTTCATCACACATGCATATTTCATGGCATATTAAATCATAAACATGTTCATCACATAGGCATAATTCATGGCATATTAACTCATAAACATGTTCATCACATAGGCATATTTCATGGCATATTAAATCATAAACATGTTCATCACATAAATTCATGGCATATTAACTCATAAACATGTTCATCACATAGGCATATTTCATGGCATATTAAATCATAAACATGTTCATCACATAGGCATATTTCATGGCATATTAAATCATAAACATGTTCATCACCTAGACATATTTCATGGCATAATGAATCATAAACATGTTCATCACATAGGCATAATTCATGGCATAATAAATCATAAACATGTGCATCACATAGGCATACATACAATCATGCAACATATCATGAACTCTAAGGGAATTCTTGTACACCAATTTAAGCACATAATCTTAACCCTAGCTTAGGTACCCTAAGTGGCCAAAATCCCTAGGGAGGGGTTCATACCCTTTTTTTTTTCCCACATAAAATTCATACATGAAGGCATACAACATATCATAATTTCATAAGGGGTGTTTTCATGCAACCCTAGCCCTAAAACCCTAGTTGGCTAAAACATTAGGGGCACCAAAATATTTATTTTTGTCACATAAAATTCATACATGAAGGCATACAACATATCACAACTTCATAAGGGGTGTTTTCATGCAACCCTAGCCCTAAAACCCTAGTTGGCCGAAACTTGTAGGGGCACCAAAATTTTATTTTTGTCACATAAAATTCATACATGAAGGCATACAACATATCACAACTTCATAAGGGTTGTTTTCATGCAACCCTAGCCCTAAAACCCTAGTTGGCCGAAACTTGTAGGGGCACCAAAATTTTATTTTTGTCACATAAAATTCATACATGAAGGCATACAACATATCATAACTTCATAAGGGGTGTTTTCATGCAACCCTAGCCTTAAAACCCTAGTTGGCCGAAACTTGTAGGGTATCAAGCATCATATTTCTTTCATATATCATATCCTACAAGATGAACCCTAGCCTTATAAGATGTTTTCAATATTTTGAAAATCTTCTTATACTTTAAGATTTTGAAGCACTTATATATCTAGAAAATCTTATTTTTCTAAAAGCTTATATGGCTTATCTTGAAAATCTTATTTTCTAAAAGCTTATATGAAAATCTAAACATTTTGAAAATCTTATGTCTATTGAAAATCTTTTGTAATGCTTATGTACTTTGAAATGATTATCTAATTTGAAAAGTTTAAGCATTGTGAAAAAGCTTAAGTACTCTAAAATTCTTTAAGAAGCTTAAGTATGTTGAAAAGCTTAGGTACTTTGAAATGCTTATGTAGTTTGTAAATCTAATATACTTAAGAAATTTCATAAATTTAGCCTTTATCTTAAACCTATCTTGCCTATGTAGAAAGTTAATACTTTGAACTCACTTTTATTAAATTCTCAAATCTTGAATTTTGGCATTTGAGAAATAATGGTATTTTGATGTATGCCAGGGGGAAGAGAGAGAAGTTTAAAGTTAGTATCAAAGAGAGAGAATAGTTTAAAGTAAAATTTAAAGTTAATACATCTATTTGATATCAAGAATGCATTTTATGACTTCATTCATTGCATATTGACTTAAACTTGAAATACATGAACTTAATACATTGCAAATTGATTCTGCTAACTTTAATTGATGTGTTGTCATATATCAAAAAGGGAGAGATTGTTGATACAGGGAGCATCACTCCTTAGTTTTGATATATGAACCTCCTCCTACAGCAGAATCCAAGGACATCTTCATGACGTACATGATCCCATTGTAGAAGATGTGGATCACCAGTCACCTTTCCAGTCCGTGGTAGGGGCATTGGTAGAGTATCCCCTTGTAGCGATCCCAAGCTTCGAATAAGGACTCCCCCTCTTTCTGGCGGAAGCTCGTGATGAGATGGCGCATGTGAGCAGTCATACTTTGTGGGAAATATTTATTCAGGAACTGCTACTCACATTGCTCCCATGTGGTGATGCTTCCCGAAGGTAGGGAGTGAAGCCATGTCTTAGCCTTTTCCCTCAATGAGAACGGGAATAGGCTTAGGTGGATCACGTCAGTAGGGACTCCGTTCAACTTCATTGTCGAGCAGATTTCTAAAAATGCCTCTAGGTGTCTTCGGGTCTTCAATCACAGCTCCCTCGAATTGACTCTGCTGGACCATATGTATAAGTGTTGGTTTAAGTTCAAAGTTGTTCACTGAAATAGATGGTCCAGCTATACTCGACCTAAATCCTCTAGCACTAGGAGCTATGTAATCCCGCAGAGGTCGACTATCTATTTTCACTTCGGATGCTGCTTGATCCTCCATCCTTCGCAGTTCTGCTTTCCGACGATGCAAGGTTCGTTCGATCTCTAAGTCGATCGGAATCAAGCCTTCCGATCCTAAGCGTCTAAGCATACGACGAACCGAGCCACAAAAAAATTAGGAGTTCTACCTAATCCTAAGAAGCAGGAAATAAAACAATCTAGCTAATAAAATCTAAGATGCAATAAGGAAATGAAACCTACTGCTGAAAAAAAATATGAAAATCTAAAACTAAATCTAAATATGGAAAATTTAGAACTAAAGTAAATAAGACAAACTAAAAAGAAAATAAAGCAAGTAAATAAATCTAATGCTAGATCCGATCCAATTTTTCACTGTTCGATTCGATATTGAATCGATCAGTCCCCGACAACGATGCCAAAAACTTGATGCACATGAACATGTCCCCAAATCTAGCGACAGAGGTCGTCGAGGACTCGAAGCGTGCGCTCGCGCTCAACGCCCGCAAGTGCACGGATGTCGTCAAGTAATAAAAGATTATCGATCCCACAGGGACTGAGATTCGAATACCGATATGTTCAGGTCTAATGACTATTCATACCAATAGTCACATGAGAAAGTATATGACACTCATATAATGATCCATGACACTTTCTCATGGCGGGTCAATTCAGTACATATATTCTCCAATATATGTACCCATGTGTCAATGTGATATCACATATCCATGACTTGTGAGATCAAGTCATCCATTGACCTACATACTAGTCTCAATGTATCAATATATCCCTTTGTCTATTAATACAATACTTGACTAGGAATGTTTAAGTATAGTGTTCTCTACAATTTCTCATAATCAATTCTACCAATTGATATACTGTAGATTAGAACCTACTATTCAAGGGCATTATTATATTTATTTGGCTGACACACATATAAAGTAAATATAATAATCAATCTTTTCCTATTATTAATGAAATATGATACATATGATCCCTAATCAATCATCTCATGATTGACACTAAGAGCTGACACTAACACCTTTTATCCATGGCTATGAGAGATGAGGTCAACCCCTAGGTTCCTCCTTGATTCTTCTAAATCTTAGATATAAGGGTTGTCACCCCTCGTATCAGCTAGCACAGTAGAAAGAAAACAAAAACAATAACTATAGCTCTAAAACCAAACGACAATTGCAAATAGAAATTCAAGAACAGAATTTAAATTTGGAATAACATGTTCTGCGCACACAAACTACTCCATAATCCTAGAATCGAAGAGTCTACTCCATAGATATGAAAGGAGAAACACAAACCACGATGATGTTCGTATAAACCATAGAAATTAAGCAAGGAACATAAATTACAATGCAATGTGACTCTTCTATCCGGCATTGAAGTGCAGAATTTGGATCTCCGATGACTTTCTTCCTTTTCGATGTCCCAAAGTTTTTTAGGACGTCGGGGTGCCATCCCGGTCGTCGTGCCTCCACCCTAGGGTTTGAGTGTAGCTTCCTTTATATAGATATCGGCCTGGATCTCTCTAAAACCTGGAAAATAATCGACTCACGTCGGAATCACGTAGCGCCACACGGTCGTGTGTTTCCACATGGCTAGGTCGTGTGTGGTGCTAGGGTGGCCAATTTCGCCCCTTGGACACGACCGTGTATAGCCACACGCCCTGGTCGTGTCCCCTTTTGTGTCTAGCTGCAAAATGTCATTCTTTTGCTCTGACACATAAAAGTACAAAGAGCATATCTCCGAACCAGAAAATAGGAAATTCATGCAAAACAAAATGAAATATGCATAAAACAAACATAAAATGTAATGAAATGTGAGCAAGAACTACTCCTAAAACTCTATATGTTTTGCTCACATCAATTCCCCCAGACTTAAATCTTTGCTTGTCCTCAAACAAACCTCAGTGACATGAAATTTTAAAAGGTATTATTCCATACTTAACATGTTAACTAGATTTATCAAGTGGTATTTTCAATCAAATAAAAATAGATATGTTCTAGAAATTCACTATGCTTGCTTCTCGTGCTCGTGCTAAGCGAATCTTCTTCATTCCATGGTAGGTTAAGTCATCATCCTATAGATTTCCTAAGGTCTCCGACTCTTAGGCACTTACCTGCCCAAAGGGATGGTCGTTCCCTAGATCTAGCATAAAGTCTCAAAAGCGTGCTCGGTATTGAGAGAAATTGATAGGTGTTTCCCTAGTAACCTAACTCGGTCTCAAAGGGGCACCTAACCATTTCCACCCACAACAACAGTTTATTTTTTATCCCTCATAAATTTTTTTTTGATTTTTTCGAATGGGCTTCCACAATCCGAGCATCTCCAGTAACTAAAATGTTAAACTTAGGGTCACCTATGGATTCTAAAGTACTAGACTACTAAGATGAATCATAACTAGGTACGTACTAGACTCTCCCTTTCAGAATGTTCGTCATGTGTAGGTGTAAATATAAAAGCTAACAAGTGTAAGACTAGAACATTCATTAGAGAAAATAAAATAAAATACCATGAGGTAAATGAAGTTAAGCTACCCATGGAAACAACTTGTTGGATCGAGCAGATCGCTAGAGGGGGGTGAATAGCGATAGAAACTTTTCGTTCGAAATCGTTCATTGAGGCACGAGTAAATGCAGCGGAAAAACAAAATATAAAAATAAAGACACAATAGTATTTTTTACTTGGTTCGTAGCCTTCGGCTACTACTCCAAGGCCCAAGTGGTCCTTAACCACACACAGAGTGTTGGATCGAGAAGCGTCGCTAGAGGGGGGGGGTGAATAGCGATCGTAAAACTTTCGTTTTCGTTCATTCGATACGCAAAGTAAACGAGTAAACACAGCGGAAAATAAAATGACACGTTTATTTTACTTGGTTCACAACCCAGTGGTTGCTACTCCAAGGCCCTATCGGTCCTTGACCGCGTACGGAGGGCAAAGCACTATAACGTCTCCTCCTCGTTGGAGGTAGGAGACAACGATCACAAAATCCGGAAGTACGAGGATGAGGCAACAAGCCTACCTCACCTCGTTACAAAAAAAACAACGAATACAATAATAAAAAGTATTACTAGATGCTGCTGCCGACGAAGAAGATCTGAGGTTGTCGTCGCGTCGGCGTTATGACGATGTTGAAGCGTTGGCGTTGTAGGAGCACTTGATGAATAATTGATGTGATTTGGAGTGGAATCCTCCCCTCCTTTTATAGACTTTGGCCTCTGAAATTGTCTCCTATTTCTTTGGAACGGATCATGGATTTTTCCAAATTTTATCGCTGGCGGCCGCACAAACGTTATCCGCTGACCTAGCGCAAAGCCGAGTCGCCGCCATCACGATCGATGACTCATCACCGATCGATGGGCATCACGATCATATGTGTCCAGCAATGATCGCCACTGGCCACTTCCCTGCAATAAGAGGTTAGCTCGAAAAATGATAAATGCAACGGTTTCTGATCGTCCGATCTCGACCTAGACCTTCCACGGGAAGTCTTAATCGGATCGCCGCCTATGGTCGTCCCCGTAAAGAGGACACAACCTTACAATCTCTCACTCACACGAGCTTACCTCGATAGTAGCTCTCGCTTTCGGCCTTCCACTTGATTCCTTCGGCTCCCTCCGAAGTCACTCGAGTGTCGCCCGACCACCGCGGCTTCCTCTGGGTGTCGCTAGCCTTTAGCTCCAGCTTTAATACTTTTCTGCACACTTGATAGCTCGTGAGATAACGATGTAAACTTAACTTTGTGTCTTTGCCATAATCAAAACACAGGTTCGATTATCTAGTGCCCCTGCACCAACACAGAGGACAAAACACTAAACGAACTCCTCCTCGTTGAAGGTAGGAGTTAAGCGAATACAAAACTCAAGAAAGACTCAAGGTAG
The DNA here is from genome assembly GCA_025175895.1 of Wurfbainia villosa. Classification (NCBI taxonomy): domain Eukaryota; kingdom Viridiplantae; phylum Streptophyta; class Magnoliopsida; order Zingiberales; family Zingiberaceae; genus Wurfbainia; species Wurfbainia villosa. The sequence continues at coordinate 45,217,974 of CM046006.1, forward strand.
AGGGGCACTCCCCCTCTCTTTGATACGATTTAAAGCTCGAAATAAAAAGAACAACTTATACAAATTAAAACTTATACCGACGACTTTTAAAGACTTGAATCTTGGAGCTTGAGTCGTCGTCTCGGCTGCGCTTCATCGTAGGGATGTCAGAGACTTGTAGCGTATCAGAAGCACTTGGGAGATTTTGAATTGATGAAAAACCCTAGGACAAGCCCTCCTTTTATAGCCTTTGAGCCCCTCATCGAATGGGTCTTCAACCAATCACAAATAGGCACAAAACTCCTTGGAATGAGGTGATAAGGCTTGACTCCTCGAAGCTGATCCTTGACCATCAGTCGACTGATGGCCATCATCAGTCGATTGATGGCAGGATCAGTCGAATGCTGACCGCAGACAGTCGACTGATAGATGATAGTCGAGTCCTCTAAGATGGCAGTCGACTGATGCTAGCTGCAAGGCAAAGTTAGCTTGACAAAAACATTATTTCGACGGTCGCCGACCGTCCGATCTCGACCTAGACCATCTATAGGATGTCTTTGGTTGGATCTATGCTTAAGATCATCCCCGTAAGGAAGATATGACCTCTCTTACTCTCACACACACGAGCTTTACCTCGATACTTAATGTGTCGCTTTCGCTTTCGGCCTTCCACTCGATTCCTTCGGCTTCCTCTGAAATCACTCGAGTGTCTCCCGACCACCACGACTTCCTCCGGGTGTCGCTAGCCTTTAGCTCTAGCTTTGACACTTTTTTGCACACTCGATTAAGCCCGTGAGATAACGATGTAATCTTAACTTTGCATCTTTGTCATAATCAAAACACAGGTTCGATCATCTGGTGCCCCTGCACCAACAATCTCCCCCTTTTTGATATATGGCAAACTTACACAAAGTTAAGGAAAAATGTAATGTGGAAAATGAGTAAATGTAAATGTTGCACTCATTATAATCAATTCCCTGTTAACCTTGGTGAGTTTTAGAACAAAAAGTTCATCTTCAAAAATTTTTGTTCTCCCCCTTAACTTGTGCTCTTCTCCCCCTTTTGCCATAAATCAAAAATGATTTGGGGTTTTATATAAAAAGTAGGGGTTATATAAAAAGTATAACAATATGTAAAGATTATCTAACATGAGTCCAAGCATGTGTCTCGATTTACTTTGATTCGAGGTATAACCCTCTGCACCAACAATATAAGTCTTGACACTAATTTGATTTTCAAAATACTTATAAAATTATCTTTGAGTTTCAAGATACGTATACGCTAATAACTTTTGAAAATATATAACCCTTAGGGTTAGTTTGCTCTCCCCCTTAATCAAGTATATAAGGTATATGTTGGTGCAATCGGCCCAGGTCACGATTGACCAGGACTCGAGTTTGGCTTGAGTGATGTTTTGATGTGTTTTGATGTTTCGACAAAAACATATGACAATATAATTGTCATGGAAAGTCCAAGTTGGACACTTGGCAGTTGGGAAAGTCTAAGTCCTGAGTACTTGGCAAATGGAAAGTCCAACATGTGTTGGCAAGGAAAGTCCAAGCATGGGTCTTGGCAAATGGAAAGTCCAACATGAGTTGGCAAGGAAAGTCCAAGCATGGTCTTGGCATGGAAAGTCTAACATGGGTTATCATTTGAAGTCCAAGGGGTTTAATATTGGCGGCGTAAAGTCCAAGCGGAGTCTTGGCGGCGTAAGTCCAATGTGCCTTGGCGGTGTAGACACCGTTAGCATGACATAGCCGACGGAAGCACCTGAAGGCTAGCGCGATGGATGAACAAGTCATGGATGACTTGGAGGGATCCGAGAGGCGTGAGGCTAATGGAGGTGACTAGAAGGCTTAGGTCTAGGCTAAGGGTGGTCTAGCAAGTATGGGGGAACCATACTTGAGTTAAAACCTCATGTTTGAGGTGTGCCACCGATCGGGTGCCATGTGGCTGACCGGACCGAGTCAACTAGGGTTTGATCGCTGGTTATTTTAGCAAGCCGATCGCCATAGGTTGGCAACGATCGATGGTCGAGCAATGATCGATCGCGGTGATTAGTCGATCGGGTGCTCTAGAATTCGCCACGTATCGGAGTCGAGACTCGACTGGTCGAGTGAGGACTCCATCAGTCGACTGATGGTCACAATCAGTCGACTGATGGTAGTTCCGTTGGACTTATTTAATGTGGAACTAGCCGTTGTCTCACGACAAGCGGGCATCACGATCGATGGTCTCGATCGGGCCGATCGATAGACTTTTCCAAAGACAGTCAAGCTATATGGAGCTCGTGATGGAGGAAAAAGTAACCGGTTCTTGAGGGCTATTGGGGCGATTTGTTGGTGCAAATCAGGTCTCCAAGTGCAAGCAAGCAACCAACCATTCAAGCAATCAAAACAAGTGTTGTAAAGTCTTTTCTTTACTTGTATTTCATATTTACATTGTATATTGCTTGTATTTCATTCTTACTGTTGTAAGATCTATTGTAAGGGGTTTCTCCGCCTCCGACTTGTGTCGAGAAGGAGTGTTTATCATTAGTGAGTGCGTGTGCATCACTAGGGCTCTTTAGAGCTCGATCCGTGGAGTAGGAACCGTGCGGTTCCGAACCACGTTATATCATTGTGTTAGCTTATTGTCTATTTCGTTATCGCTTTTATTATTTCTATTTCACAAGACTAACGAAATTGTAGACACAAACGCGAGCAAATTTCATCTACTCTATTCACCCCCCTCTAGCTATTCCAATGATTCCTAACAAGTGGTATCAGAGCACGGGGCTCTTCTACGGATTAACAACTGGGAGCTAAGGTGAAAGGCTAGAGGGTGAAGATGGAATTCCAAGACAAGCTTGGATGGGAAATCAACACTCCACCTCCATATGATCCAGAAGATTTTCCGGCATGGAGAGCAAGAATGGAAACATTCTTGATGATGAACATAGAGGATTGGTTCATCCTCATTGAAGGTCTTGAACCCCCTAGGGATAAGAAGGGGAATGTCCTAAAATTGAAAAAGTGGACCCAAGAGCAACGCCAAAAGCTCAAGACCGAAGTTAAGGTAACGAAACTTTTGGAAGATTTAATCCCTAATGATGTTTTGTGTGTTAGGGATTACATGTATGCCAAGGAGCTATGGAGAAAATTGACAAGATACCATGAGGAGAGTTCATCCTCAAGTGAAAGTGAGGAATCGGAAGTTGAGATGGAGTCAACTTCCGAATCGGAGAAAGAAGAAGTAGAAGAGGTGGAAGAAGCATCTACTTCTAGGATTGAGGAGGATAGACCATCCTCTACACCGGAGCAACCTCAAGAAGAGCTCTCAACATCCGATCAAGATGAGGAAGCTCAAAATTCAACTCCGGCACCTACCACCACCCTAGGTAACTCAAACACTTTATTTTCAAACAAAAATCATATTATGTGCTTTGAGTGTAGGGAGTATGGGCATTACAAGAGCAAATGTCCAAAGAGGATCAAGAAAACTCCTTCGGCGCCTAAAAGTCAACAAAAGTCAACGGATGCCGGTTCTCCAAGACAAAAGAGCAAGGAGCATGTCATTTGCTTCAAATGCCGACTACCGGGTCATTACCGGAGTCAATGCCCAAAGAAGAAGAAGAAGGGGCAAAGGGGAGCATCACAAGTAGGGGGAGCCACTAAGGCAAACCCTTTGGTATATTTTATTAATGCTCCGTCTAATTTAAAGCATGCTAGAACTAATTTTAGCAATTGTGGTATGTATCATAAAGAGCATGCTAGAAATAACAAACATATGTGTTTAGGAGCTAAGAATGTTCACCTTAAGAATAAGGAGAAATTTGGGACTAATGTCCTTAGAAAAACAATACCTAAGAAATCTATTAAGAAAATCCAAGAACATCTAGGTTTTAATCCAAAATAGACTAGGCATTCGCCAAGAAAGTCCAATGCCCAAGAGTTAAATAAAAATTCTTAAATTGGGCAATTAGAATTAGAAAACCAAGCCTTGAGGTCAAGGCTTGAGAAATTGGAAAAGACCCTAAACAAAATACAAAATCAATCTCAAGGGTCAAATTGTCAAACTCTTAGGTCAAGAAGTCAAAATCAACTTCTAGGACCTAAGAGTCAAAAGTCAACCAAGGGCAAGAATGGTTTGGGTCACAAACCTAAGTCTAAGGTGACTTACCATAGTGTTCCGTTTGACTATGGGACACTAACTAGGTCTAGGAAGACCAAGGTCAATGGGGAAGTCATTCCTAGAGTTGACCAAGGTTTGTGCCTATTGGCCATGGTTTCGAAGAAACCTAGGATGGCCACTGAGAAGGTTGTTAGGGAGGCAATTGTAGGGATTTCTATATGCCAAACAGCATATGCGCAACGGAAAAATTAGGATCCCTTCCTAGTGATCCTTGCGAAAGAAAACCTCGTACAAAATAAATTTCTCTAAAACCAAACCTATCTTATAGGAGAGGATTACCTTTGTTGCGTGCCCTTGTTAATCCCGCTTTTCCTTTTGGTTTGTTGGATCTTTAGCACGTTCAAATGTCCGTGCCTCTATACGTATTCACACGAGCAAGCTCTTGTCTCACAAAAGAAAAACTAGAAGGGCTCTCCTTTACTTCTTGCTAGAGAAGTCCCTAAAGGAGAGGAAGCTAGGGAAAAAGAGAAGGGAAGAAGAAGACTACTCTTCTTGCTAGCCTACACTCACAAAACCACACAACCAAAGCTTCCACCAAGCTCTCAAGCTCTCACACAACCACAATCACAACTTGGCCGGCCACTCCATGGAGTCTTTTATAGGGTTGGAAAAACCCTTTCACCTCCTACCATTCAATGCAATCCATTGCATTGAGACACCTTGTTTGGCCGGCCACTTTAAGGAGACAAAAACCACTTTGCCTCCTTCCACCTTATCTAGCTTAGGTGGCATGATTATGTGGCATGCTTGTGTGGCATTCATGCATGTTGAATTAATCTTATTAATTCAATAAGCCCACCTTATCTAGCTTAGGTGGCATGCTTATGTGGCATGCTTGTGTGGCATTCATGCATGTTGAATTAATCTTATTAATTCAATAAGCTTATGTTATCATATTGAATTAATCTCATTAAATCAATAAGGTAACATATTGAATTAATCTCATTAAATCAATAAGCTAAAATTCTCATTAAGCTTAAAGTCCAAAAACCATTTTGTACTTAAGCTTATTCCCAAATTATTCTAGTCAAACTAGAATGCACTAATTCTTCTAATCATCATGCTCTTTGTGTGTGACCCTATAGGCTCTCATAACGTTGGCAGTGGATCTAAACTCTTTTAGATACACAAGCAATGAGCGGCATCTAGCAATACATCATTGCTACCCAAGTTACGAAATAAGTCAAGATCCGACTAACCTTTCCGTGACTACTATAATGTATGACCGTGTCCTTCTATCCTTGATATCAGATTGACCAATGAGGCATAGACCGTGTCATCCTCGATCAATCTATGTGTTTCTTGATCCCTGAGTAAACTAACTCAAACAAATGAGCTCAATATCTCATATTGACTCATTCGAGCATGGCCATGCGTTTTAGTAGTTCTACTCAATCAAGGGGCCCACCGATATCACTCTCATCATATGAGAGGGATAGATCCCATCTACATCACTTACATCCCTCCACATAATTTGTTATATACCCAGTAATCGCCTTTATGGTCCACCCTGTTACGGGTGACGTTTGACGATACCAAAGTACATAATTCCTTATGTAGTGAACCGTAGTGACTTCAGGTTCGAGGACTATTCATACCAATAGTCACATGAGAAAGTTTATGACACTCATATAACGATCCATGAAACTTTCTCATGGCGGGTCAGTTCAGTATATATTCTCTAATATATACCCATGTGTCAACTTGATATCATATATCCATGACTTGTGAGATCAAGTCATCAATCGACCTACATGCTAGTCTTTATGTATTAATATTGCCCTTGCATATTAATACTTGACTAGGAACATTTAGGAAAGTATTCTCTACAGCCTCTCATAATCAATTCTGCCAATTGATGTGCTATAGATAAGAACCTACTTTTCTAGGGAATTATTATATTTAATTTAGCTGGCACAAGCAAGATGTAAATATAATTACCAATCCTTTGCCTTTATTGAATATGATACAAAATGTTCCCTTTTCAACCATCACATGATTGGCTCTAGGGCTATAACTAACAGCAATCCCTAAGGTTAACCTAGGCAAGACCAAAATGACCAAGGCTAATAAGCCTAGGAGGGTCATGAGGAAGGTATCTAGGGAGGTTATCCCTAAGGAATATCTAATTAACCCTAGGAGCTCAAATCGATTTTGGGTTCCTAAGAGCGTGATTGATTCATGCTAAGATGGGTTTAGGGTGTGCCAACCTTGATTGGATGGGTAGTTAACTCAACCACAATAAAGGTGGCACTTTAAGGTTACTTTCAAGGTTATGGTTACTTTGGAAATATCTTTGAGTCTTAATCTCAAAGAATTTTAGGTTGTGTCAATATATATCTTGAAAACATGAAAATCAATAAAATTGACACGATCTAGATTTAGAGGTCATAGTGTGTACCTTTGATTATTGGCACACTTGGGAAGGTCATGTATCAAGAAATGTGTGGTTAAGATGTAAAGGTAATATCTAGAGTGATACTCAAGTGCCACACAACTTGATGTCTTGTATTCACCATGCTTCATATGTTTTACCATATGTTTGCATGGAAGGAATGTCTAGGATAGATTACATCTCACAAAACAAGTCTTTTACCTTGATTGTGTATTTTAACACTTAGAAAGGGTGAGATGTTAGGTTTTGGAAATCATTGAATGTTAATGTTTGCAAAAATGAGATAAAACATTAAAATAAATTAACAAATACATAAATAAAAGTATAACATCAATACATTCGAAATACAAGATCTAACGTGATAAAATGGAATAATTAAGATGATAAAATCGAGATTTTGAATCGAAATCGGACATCGATCGGCCCGATCTGATTGTCGATCGTGATAACTTAGTAGCGATACGATACGGCCATCAGTCGAGTGCTAGCTCCATGACTCGACTGATCGAACATCAGTCGACTGATGAGGTCCATCAGTCGACTGATGATACTGTTCACCGAGGCCGAAGGCCATCAGTCGAGTGCTCGACGAACAGTCGAGTGATGTGCACATCAGTCGACTGATGGGCAACATCAGTCGACTGATGCTACTGTAGCACGTTACAGAAGGTTCGGCAGTCGATTGCCGAGCCGGATCAGTCGACTGCCGGCTCGGTAAAACCGGTAATAAACCGCCATCAGTCGACTGATGCTCCACATCAGTCGACTGAATCGCGTTTTTAAAACGCGAACCGCTAGGGTTCGGCGTCTTCACGCGACGAACTGTTTCTTTTTCCTCCTTCGGTCTCCGATCGCCGGCTCTCTCCGACCAACTCTTAGTCCTAGGTTTGATAAACAAATCTCTCCTCTTCCATTTTTGACCTATCTTGGAGCCCTAGTTCGCGCGATTTAGGGTTTATTGCTCTTGTTCCGTTTAGGGTTCCGGCGGCTGAAGCTTTCCGGCGACTTTTCCGGCGATCCTCAGCAACATTTGAGTCTTCCCTCCGGCACACATGGCGCCTAAGTAACGATTTTTTTTCCGAGCCCTAATTTTCATTTCCATTACAATTAAGGTTTATCTAATCGTGTATTGTTGCCATTGCATTGCATATCATCACATTACATTCATAATAGGAGAGCCCGTAGGAATGATCCATCCGAGAGTGAATCTCGATTGTACCAACCTATGTTGGTTAGGTACATCGATAGGAATTTTTTCAATAGGCATTGTAGTAACGTCATGGAACTAATTGCATACTACAATCTGATGAAAATCGTCTTGTGCACCCATCCAATCAATGATGACCTTATTAAGGAATTCTATCAAAACCTTAAAAAGGTGGATGACGGCCCTACATACACTACTCGCGTTGCAAAACGCGAGTTAGAGTTCACTCTGTGATCTTTCGGGAGTTTCTCGAGTGTAGGCCTTCAGATGACACCTTTATCTTTTACCCTACCATGGACTTTCCTCTACCTGAGCCTTTTGCCCATATCTCTATGGAGTCCATGCATGAGCATATCTTTGGGTATCCTCGTCCACTGGCCCAGAATCTATTTCCTATCACCGAGTTATCAGCACCTGACAATGTCCTCTACAAGGTCATTGTTGGGTGTTTTCTGCCCATTGTCACTCGGGGTCTGGCCAAGATTCGGCCTCCCCATCTCTTTCTTCTATATGCCATGCGTCATCAGTTAGACATAAACTTTGCATTGAACATTTTCCATTGCATTGTGCACTTCACTTCCCCTGTACAAGGGAAAGTGCATATGCCATTTGGACATATCATCACAGCATGGCTCGACTCCGTAGGCATCAACATCCATAGGGGCTCTGCGGCCTATTGGAAGTGTACGATCAGATATCGGCCAGAATTTCTCCTTAGCGGCTTACTGGATGGGCACCGATGAGATGGAGTTGGCGCCTCGACCACCCAGGGCACACAGACAGCCTCCTCCGCCACCCAGAGAGGCGACAGAGGACCACGAGGATACAGAGACCACTGATGAGGATGACCAGATGCCAGCAGACACATCAGCGGCTGGTCCGTCAGATCGTCGTGGCCTACCGAGTCCGATTTCAGGAGTATCGTGATCGGTTGGCCGCTAGGCATCGAGCTATTGATAGGCCAGTTTCCTTCGCCGACGCCCGATAGGATGGATGGAGGAGACCAGGACCATAGAGCAAAGATCACCGATGACTAGAGACGATTTTTTTGTGGTTGTCATTTTTGTAGTGAGATTGAGCATAGCCAATCTCCATTTTGAATGTAAAAGACAAATTTTAAGTTAAATGAAATCTTTGTTTCTGAAAAATCTTGTGTGTGTGAATGAATATTTATATAATTGTATTTCTATCATATACCATGTCATGACATTGTTTAGGGTTACCTTAGATGTCATGTGTTTTTTTTTAAATTTCATCATATGTCATGACATCTTGATCATTGGCCATGTTTTAATAATGCTATTACTTATGCCATGATCATACATTCATGCATTAACTTGATTAAAATTGATTTAAGGACTATGGCATGACTTGGAGTCCCAGTAATAAGGGAATCAGGTAGAGTTGCTTTAGAAAATGCATGAAACCCTAGTTTAGGGAGAACAAAACTCACATCTCACATCTAATTGACATGTATGTGTATTTATACACCATAGATACATGTGAGATGCTAGGATATGAGTTAAGTTCAAGGTGCATAGTTTTTGCATCTAGATGAACTAAAACTCATCTAATTTTAGTTGTGGATCATTAGGAGAGCTCGTGTACAAGTCACATACATAGAGCCCAAGGAATATGATCCAAGATAAGGTTTTGAAAACATTTTAAAATCATTTTAGAAAACCTTGGTGAAGTCTATCTTTTGATAGCAATCACCATTGATGAAGTTGATACAAAATAGGGCCAAACCATTGAAAATTTCAATGGTTTTGAGTTTTGTATCAAATTCACTATTTTATGGGTAAAATATTTTTCAAACATTTTCCCCCATTGTATGTGTCATAGGTATTATACGTATCAAATTTCGTAATTTTTCGATATACGTATAATTATTTATGATTTTTTGAAACTCGATTCTGATAATAAATTGAAATTTGATTATCGATCACCTTCGTGGCGGATCGATGATGAGAATGTGTGATCGTAGCTGACAGAGTCGACTGCCAAGGCTGATTTCGGGAAAACTAAGTTTGGTTAGTTCGTGTTCAGCCATGGTAAAGGTCCCTAACCACTCCTAACCCTAGGATATGCTTTGGGAAGCATTATAAAGGGTGAAAAGCTATTGGATATGGATTAGGAGAGTTGTTTAGGGTTTGTATCAATTTTAAGGTGTGGAAAGTTCAATGTTGAATTTCTAACCTTAATTTTGATGGTTTAGAGTTCCTATTAGCTTAGGGACTTCCCAAGGACATTGTTGGTGCAATGGTCAAGGGGGAGCAAGCCTTTAGGGGGAGATATCCATCTTGGGATGATGGATGTGTTTTTCTCCTTGAAGGGGAGAATGTTATCAATTTGGGAAATTGATGGATTTTTAGAAACCTAATTTGGGAATTGGGAGAGTGAATAGGATTGCCTCTCCTTGAGTGATATGGGACTTATCATTAAGAAGATGGTAGGCATCCTAAGTATTGTTGGATCAAGGGGGAGATTGTAAGATCTCATTGGGACATGAGACATTGACCTCCTTGGAGAGAAAACCTTTTTGATGTTAGTCAAAAAGGGGGATAATGTTTGGGGGAGAACATTTGGGATAATTGGTAAAGGATTTGAGTTAGTATTCTAACTCAATTATTTATTTGGTTTTTGTCAAACATCAAAAAGGGGGAGATTGTTGGTGCAATCGGCCCAGGTCACGATTGTCCAGGACTCGAGTTTGGCTCGAGTGATGTTTTGATGTGTTTTGATGTTTCGACAAAAACATATGACAATATAATTGTCATGGAAAGTCCAAGTTGGACACTTGGCAGTTGGGAAAGTCCAAGTCCTAAGTACTTGGCAAATGGAAAGTCCAACATGTGTTGGCAAGGAAAGTCCAAGCATGGTCTTGGCATGGAAAGTCTAACATGGGTTAGCATTTGAAGTCCAAGGGGTTTAATATTGGCGGCATAAAGTCCAAGCGGAGTCTTGGCGGCATAAGTCCAATGTGCCTTGGCGGTGTAGACACCGTTAGCATGACATAGCCGACGGAAGCACCTGAAGGCTAGCGCGATGGATGAACAAGTCATGGATGACTTGGAGGGATCAGGCGTGGGGTGATGGAGGTGACTAGAAGGCTTAGGTCTAGGCTAAGGGTGGTCTAGCAAGTATGGGAACCATACTTGAGTTAAAACCTCATGTTTGAGGTGTGCGGATCGTGGTGCCATGTGGTCGGCGGACCGACCGAATCAACTAGGGTTTGACCGCGGTTATGGCCTAGCGATCGATGATGGCTCGGCGGTCGGTGATCGTGTGATCGCCGATCGGCGGTGCTCGAGAATTCGACCGCGAGAATGGAGTCGAGACTGTCGTCGAGTGAGGACTCCATCGGTCGGGATGGTCTGTCATCGGTGATGGTAGTTCCGTTGGACTTATCCAACGTGGAACTAGCCGTTGTCTCACGACAACAGTGGCATCAGTCGACTGATGGTCTCGATCAGTCGACTGATAGACTTTTTCCAGCACAGGTTGAAGCTATATATGGAGCTCGTGATGGAGGAAAAAGTAACCGGTTCTTGAGGGCTATTGGGACGATTTGTTGGTGCAAATCAGGTCTCCAAGTGCAAGCAAGCAACCAACCATTCAAGCAATCAAAACAAGTGTTGTAAAGTCTTTTCTTTACTTGTATTTCATATTTACATTGTATATTGCTTGTATTTCATTCTTACTGTTGTAAGATCTATTGTAAGGGGTTTCTCCGCCTCCGACTTGTGTCGAGAAGGAGTGTTTATCATTAGTGAGTGTGTGTGCATCACTAGGGCTCTTTAGAGCTCGATCCGTGGAGTAGGAATCGTGCGGTTCCGAACCACGTTATATCATTGTGTTAGCTTGTTGTCTATTTCGTTATCGCTTTTATTATTTCTATTTCCGCTGCGCACTAACGAAATTGTAGACACAAACGCGAGCGAATTTCATCTACGCTATTCACCCCCCTCTAGCTATTCCAACGATTCCTAACAGTATAGAAGAGTTAGGGGGTGCTAAACATTGACCTAGAAGGTTGTATATTTAGAGTTTTGTCCAAGTATAAGTAAACGTTTAGGCTTGATAGTTTGAAAAATAGATAAAATTTTTGAAAGGATTATATAAATTGAAATTGTTCCTTATTCATCTCACCCATTCTAAGTGTCTTAGAATTGGTTCACCTTATATGTTGTGTGAGATGATTCCAATTTTATCTTAATTAAATTTAATGATTTGAAACTGGTCAACCTTGTGTTAGATTCGGATTTGATCTCAAGCTCATCAAGTCACCTTTTCAAGATCTTGGCTTCCAGGTCGTGGCGAGTCATAGGGGCCTTCTTTGATCGGAAAAATGACCACTTCCTTAGACAAAGCCAATTTTAAGAAAATAGTAACTTAACTCACCTAAGACCACTTCCTGGTCTAACTAGTCTAGGATACGGCGAGGTAGCTTCAGCTAGTTCCACTCAGTCAAGTGAACCAAACTAGATAAGCCTTATCTAGCCCGAATACACGAGACTCCATTTTCCTAGCGTACTATCATCTCATTGCGTCCTAGTACTATGTTATCAAGCATTGACGAGTTATAGTCCTATCTAACCATTCTAAAGAAAATAAGAGGTTTAGGTTACCGGATATACTATTTTAGTATTAGCTCCCCCTGGATCATTGAACCGATATGGTCTGGTCAAGTAATGAACTTGATCCTTGGGAATCCAAAACGTATTGGTCCTTATATGTGAATTTAATAAAGTTTTCGGAACCCACGCTTGGACTCGATGATGACTACAGTTTACGATAGACATGTAAGATATATTCGTAGTCTGTGAGCTATATCCGAGTCCGACTCTGTTATACACGACTCTCTGAGTTCCAAGAAGTCAGTTAAGATTCTTGGACCCCGTCGAGAACTTGTTCAATTGAGCTTTGAGCTCTTGGACTCGTCCTTTCAAGAGAGAGTTCTCTTCTTCGAGTTTTTCAACTCAAGTTGAGTCCTCCTCTTGAACTCGACTAGTTGAAGAGTTTAGGGGTGTCTCTTGTTTGAGGGTTTCAACCTCCTCAACCAAGGACTCGACCCTAGACTCGGATTTAGCTAATTTCCTAGTTAGCAATTTAATTGTATTGTAAAGTGTATGAATTAGTAAGCGGCTAACCTTAATTTTCCCCTTTTGTCCGACTTTGAGTTGCTTCTCGAAGTAGTCCTCGAGTTCAGAGTCGGTGTTGTAATTGGATTCGGATTCGGACTCTGACTTGGACTCTTCGGGTCTTGCCATGCACGCTATGTCGATGCCTTCTTTGTTGTCCCATGTTGCATGAAAAACCTTCTTTCGATTCGATTTGAATTGTGACCTCTTTTGGTTCTTTAGTAGCCTCCTTTCCCTCCGAACAATCTTCCGCACTACGTTCACTATTGCTTCCACTTTTTCGGATTCGGACTCTAATTCGTCTTCGGGTTCGAGTCCATCTTCTTGCCTAGTAGATGGATTTCTTCTTTGTCCTACAAGTAGAGCAATACCTCTCTCAGCCCAGACCATGTTAGTTTGCTCATGAAGTTCAAACTCGGAAAATAATTTGTCTAACCTAAGCTTTGAAAGGTCCTTAGAGACCTTGTAGGCATCAACCATGGATGTCCACAAGGTAGTCCTAGGAAATGAGTTAAGAACGTACCTTAGGAGGTCGCGATTTTCGACCATGTGTCTGATGGTGTGCAGGCCGTTGATAATGTCCTGAACGCGGACGTGTAGTTGCGTTGCCGTCTCACATTCCTATATTTTTAGGTTATACAATTTATTAAGTAGTAAGCCACGCTTACTTACCTTCGCATCGTTAGTCCCTTCGTGTAGTTCTATGAGTTTTGTCCATAGATTTTTTGCGTTGGTGAAGGGTCCGATGCGGTTGAGCTCTTCCTTAGATAAACCGCATTGCAATATTTGGGTTGCTCTTGCATCGGCTTCGATTTGCCTCTTGGTTGCATTGGTCCACTTGTTGAAATCCAAGGGCTCGCCTTGATCATTGGTGGGTAGAGCAAAACCGGTTTGGATGATTATCCAAGACTCGACTTATGTTTTTAGAAAACACTCCATCCGACCTTTCCAATAATAGAAATCATCTCCGCTAAAGAACGGAGGTTGGGTGGTGTTGTACCCCTCAATGTGGGCCATAAAGAAAAACTTGCCAAGACTCGAGTCTTAGATTAGTGGTGTAGGAAATTAAAAAAACAAACGAGAAATAGAAAGTTAAACAAAGAGATAAGAAACTAAACAAAAAGTAAGTACTCACAACCTTCGATGTCCCCAAAAGGGTATTAAACGTCGATTTATGAGGATGAAAATAGCTTGTTACGGGGGTAAACCCCATTAATAAGTGTAGATATCTCAAAGAGCTTCGATTTGGTGGGTAGAACGTTTTGTGAGTCCACTTGTAGCAAAAGTTATGCTCGTTTGATCGTGAGGTACTCCGAAGGCGATTAGTACTTGCAAAAACACAACAAAAAACTATGTACCAAGACTTGGTCTTGGATTAGTAGTGTGGGAGAAATCTTAAAACGACAAATACGAAAAGAAAAATGCTCGACCGGTGGTTGCACTGAATCTGAGCGCCCCTGGCTCTGATACCAATTGTTGGATCGAGCGGATCGCTAGAGGGGGGGTGAATAGCGATAGAAACTTTTCATTCGAAATCGTTCGTTGAGGCATGAGTAAACGCAGCAAAAAAACAAAATATAAAAATAAAGACACAATAGTATTTTTTTACTTGGTTCGTAGCCTTCGGCTACTACTCCAAGGCCCTAGTGGTCCTTGACCACGTACGGAGGGCAAAACACTAAACGAACTCCTCCTCATTGGAGGTAGGAGTTAAGGGAATACAAAACTCAAGAAAGACTCAAGGTAGAGGGACACTCCCCCTCTCCTTGATACGATTTAAAGTTCGAAATAAAAAGAACAACTTATATAAATTAAAGCTTATACCGACGACTTTTGAAGACTTGAATCTTGGAGCTTGAGTCGTCGTCTCGGCAGCGCTTCGTCGTAGGGATGTCGGAGACTCGTAGCATATTGGAAGCACTTGGAAGCTTTTGAATTGATGAAAAACCCTAGGACAAGCCCTCCTTTTATAGCCTTTGAGCCCCTCATCGAATGGGTCTTCAACCAATCACAAATGGGCACAAAACTCCTTGGAATGAGGTGATAAGGCTTGACTGGCCGATCCGACCATCACGAATGATGGTCATCATCACCAATCGATGGCAAGATCACGAATGTCGACCGTGAGACAATGCCGATCGATAGATGGCTGAGTCCTCCAAGTTGGCAGTCGACTGATGCTAGCTGCAAGGCAAAGTTAGCTTAACAAAAACATTATTTCGACGGCCACCGATCGTCCGATCTCGACCTAGACCATCTATAGGATGTCTTTGGATGGATCTACGCTTAAGATCATCCCCGTAAGGAGGATACAACCTCTCTTACTCTCACACACATGAGCTTTACCTCGATACTTACTGTGTCGCTTTCACTTTCGGCCTTCCACTCGATTCCTTCAGCTTCCTTCGAAATCACTCGAGTGTCGCCCGACCACCACGGCTTCCTCCGGGTGTCGCTAGCCTTCAGCTCCAGCTTTGGCACTTTTCTGCACACTCGATTAAGCCCGTGAGATAACGATGTAATCTTAACTTTGCATCTTTGGCATAATCAAAACACATGTTCGATCATCTGGTGCCCCTACACCAACATAACTCATAAAAGAAAATTCTAAAAATACTGTTGGGGATCGATTGGAAGCTAGAGGGGGGTGAATAGCACGTTTTCATTTCTACAAGAATGATTAGCGGAAGCACAACAAAAATAATATAAGTAAAAATGAAAGAACAATGCTAACAAGGCCTTTACGTGGTTCGGAGATAACGCTCCTACTCCACGGCAATCCTTAAGGTGGATCAACCCAAGCGATTCCACTAAGAAGCTTTCTCTTTTACAAACCCTCCTCTTCTTACAAAGAATGTAGATGAAGATTAGAGAGGAGGAGGAGAACTAAACACTTGAAAGCTTTAGAAAACTTGTGGGGGCTTGAGAGAAAGATTAGAACATAAGCATTAACCCTCAAAGCCACCACCAACCCTCTTTTTATAGAGAGGGTTCGATGTATAGCATCACGATCGCCGCCAAAGTCAACGACTGGCCGACAACCGCGGAGATACGCAGCCCGCACTTTCAACGGTCACTGATCGGCCGATCGATCACTTCATCGATCCGATCGATGAAGCGATCAGTCGAGTGATCGCCGTGCGGAGTCGAGTGAGACTCCATTCTGTGCCCATCTTTGCGCGATCGATCAGCCGATTGGCGCGATCGATACTGTCGATCACCGACCGGCTCACGGCCTCGTGATCGATCATCGGTTTCAACTCGACTTTGAGTACCGACCGACTAATACATCGTATCAGTCGACTGATACTCATCAAGTATGAATAATTCATACTTGATTTTACCCCCTAGACCTAGACTCAACCTTCTAGCTCTTCCTTAAGCCTTGCGCCTCAAGGATTCCTCCGATTCTGCGACTTATTCATCCTTTGCGCTTTGCTTCTAAGAGCTTCTTTCGATTTTATCATGTCTTGGGTTTCCCTTTGCCAAAGCGTGCTTGGACTTTACGCCGCCAAGACTACATGCTTGGACTTACACTGACAAGTCTTGCCTTTGGACTTCCTTTGCCAAGATCACAGTTGGACTTTGTCTTTACCAAGTCTTCATACTTGGATTTTTTCTGTCACTTAAACACGTTCACAATTAGATCACAAAACATTGCCTAACTTAGATGATTATCCAAACATCAACACATATAAATGCTTGGGGTATTGTTGCACCAACAATCTCCCCCTTTTTGATGTTTGGCAATCATTTAAGTTAGGTCCTTAAAATATGCACATAATCATATTTCCAATATGAATGCTATCTTCATTCATGCACATAATCATAAAATATGCATATAATCATATTTCCATCATATTTTCAATATGAATTCTAACTTAAACATTCCTTCTCCTCCTTTGACATACATCAAAAAGAGAAGGATTCATGAATTTCATAAAAGATTAAATTTATTGTAATCTTGAACTAAGGTATAAAGTTGAAATTAAGCTCCCCCTTAATCCAAGATATGGTTCATGATGAATAAATAACTTGTGGAGCAAAGCCTAACAAAAATTGAAGGTTAAATCCTAACTTTTGCACCAACAATATGAGTTTGGGGATGAAAAGATATATATTAAGAAAACTCCCCCTAAAATACTGCATAGAACTGTCCTAAAAACTTGTTAATACCGAATATTGGCATACCATAGTTTTAGGGTATTCAAAGATACATTTAAATGCAAGAAATAGAGCTTCTTATCCGAAAATACAGTGTATCAATGATCGGTTTTACGACACGGTCATTGGTTTAACCTTGATTATCGTTTCTGACGTAGTCGACAGATACGTCTGAAATCCAAATTTTAGCCTTTTCAGCCCAACTTCAGAAATGCGTTAGAAATTCCAGAAACCTCGAAAAATCACGAAATTTTGTGTATACATTTCTGAGATCATTATCTATCAAGGAAAAATAATTTGAAAAATATATGTTTTCCAGATTACAAGATTGATACAAACTTGGAAACTAACAAAAGTTCTAATGATTTTGCAAACTTTGTATCACTTTTGTCTTCCACTTGAAAACTGTTTTCCAAAATATGATAAACATAGTTTAAATTATGTTTTATTTGACATTTCCAATCATATTCTTGGAG
Organism: Wurfbainia villosa; assembly: GCA_025175895.1. Lineage (NCBI taxonomy): Eukaryota > Viridiplantae > Streptophyta > Magnoliopsida > Zingiberales > Zingiberaceae > Wurfbainia > Wurfbainia villosa. The sequence continues at coordinate 45,235,512 of CM046006.1, forward strand.
CTATATACACATTAATTATGTATAAGTCTTCCCAATGATTGGTCCAATTAAGGATTAATGTCTCTAGATGACACTTTGGTCCATAGTAATGCATCATAACAAGCATGATGAACCAAGTGCATCTTCCTAACATCTCACATGTTGTCTAAGTGGCTCAATACAAAAATCATGGTTTCTTAGGTATTTTGTGAGATGCTTAAAGGTATAAATCCTAGAATTTCTATAGGATCATGCAAACCTACACCTTTATTCAACCAAGTACATCCCAAGTTCTCTCCTAAGTGATGAAAATTCTATCTCGGGGAGAGCATTGGTAAATATGTCGGCTAGGTTGGACTTGGATTCAATGTAATTAAGCTCAATGTCCCCCTTAGCCATATGATCTCTAATGAAGTGATATTTTACTTCAATGTGCTTGGTCCTTGAGTGATGCACCCGATTTTTGGTCAAATTTATGGTGCTCACATTATCACAAAATACTTTCATGTTAGAGTAAGATAGCTCATAGTCTTCTAAGGTATGCTTCATCCATAGTAGTTGAGCTACACAACCATCCATAGCCACATATTCGGCCTTGGTGGTGGATAGGGCAACACAAGGTTGCTTCCTACTACTCCAACTAACTAGGGAGGACCCAAGAAATTGGCATCCACCACTAGTACTCTTCCGATCAAATTTGCAACCGGCATAATCGGAATCGGTGTACCCAACCAAATCAAACGACCTAGTCCTAGGGTACCATAGTCCTACATTTAGTGTGCCTTTAACATATCTTAAGATTCTCTTAAAGGCAACTAAATGAGATTCTTTTGCACATGATTGATACCTAGCACACATACTGACCGTAAATAATATGTTGGGTCTACTAGCGGTTAGGTACAAAAGGCTACCAATCATGCTCCTATAGAGTGTAAGGTCAATTTGTTTTCCTTCATTATCACTATCTATTTTTGTATTGGTTGCCATTGGAGTTGAAACTACCTTAGCATTTTCCAAACCAAATTTCTTAACCATTTCCTTAGCATATTTGGTTTGGTAAATATAAATTCCTTCACTTGTTTGTTCGACTTGTAATCCTAGGAAGAAATTTAATTCCCCAACTAGACTCATTTCAAACTCTTTTTCCATATTTTTAATAAAGTCTTGAAGAAGTTCATCATTTGTTGACCCAAAGATAATGTCATCAACATATACTTGGGCTACAAAGATGTCTTTTGATGTTGACTTTATAAATAGAGTTTGATCTACACTACCCCTTTTAAAGTCCTTATAAATTAAGAAAGATTATAATCTTTCATACCAAGCCCGGGGAGCTTGTTTCAAACCATACAAAGCTTTCCTAAGCTTGTATACATAGTTTGGATAGTCTATATTCTCAAACCCGGGAGGTTGTTCTACATATACTTCTTCCTTAATAAACCCATTTAGGAATGCCGATTTAACATCCATTTGATGAAGTTTGAAACCCATATAGGAGGCATACCCTAATAATATCCTAATAGACTCTATCCTAGCAACCGGGGCATATGTTTCATCATAGTCAAGTCCTTCAACTTGATTAAAACCCCTTGCAACTAGTCTTGTCTTATTCCTAGTAATATTCCCTTGGTCATCTAGTTTGTTTCTAAAGACCCATCGTGTAGTAATGATGGTGTTTTCATTAGGTCTAGGAACTAACTCTCATACTTGACTCCTTTCAAATTGAGCCAATTCATCTTGCATTGCTAAGATCTAATCCGGATCAAGTAATGCATCTTTGATTGTTTTGGGCTCAATTTGAGAAATTAGAGCTATATGACTAGTGGGATCCCTATGAAATGACCTAGTCCTAACACCTTGAGATAATTCACCTACAATTTGATCTAAGGGGTGATTTTGATGAACTCTTATGGTCCTAGGAGGTGTATTAATTTGAGTTTGATCATAATTAATCTCAATCCTTTGCTCAACATCGGAATCACCTCTTACTCCCCCTTGATTCAATCTCCCCCCTTGATCATCACCCCTTAGAGTTAAATCTTGAAATTATTGGGTAATTTCTTGATTTTCATTATTGATATCATCATCAATAGGGGATTTTCTAGGGTATTGGAAGTTTCATCAAATTGGACATTTGAAGATTCCTCAATGTTTTGAGTCCTTTTATTATAAACTGTATATCCTACACTAGTGGATGAGTATCCAACTAGGATTTCCTCATCCGCTTTGGACTCAAATTTACTTAGATTGTCTTTGGTATTTAAGATATAAACTTTGCATCCAAAAACCTTGAAATAATGAATTGTTGGAATTGTACCATTCCATAATTCAAATGGGGTTTTTCCTAAAAACCTATGAATTAACACCCTATTTTGGATATAGCAAGCGGTATTAACCACTTCCGCCCACAAGTAGCTAGGTAAAGAATATGCATTTAGCATAGTCCTAGCCGCCTCTTGTAGGGCACAATTTTTCCTTTCCATAACCCCATTTTATTGGGGTGTTTTAGGATAAGAAAACTCATGCTTGTACCCTTCTTCTAAGCAGAAGGTTGAAAAATTAGAATTCTCAAATTCTCCACCATGATCACTACGGATCCGGTTGATTTTGAGTTTTCTTTCATTTTCTACTCTCTTGCTAAATCCTATGATTATTTCTAGAGTTTCATCTTTATTTTTCAAGAAAAATACCCAAGTGAACCTAGAGAAATCATCTACTATTACTAAGCAATATCTACTACCAAACATAGAAGGAGTACTATGACAATCAAATAAGTCGATATGTAAAAGTTCTAAAGGTAAAGCGGTACTAAGTAAATTTTTACCTTTGTGTGATGTTTTTGATTTTTTCCCTTTTTGGCATGCATCACACATTTTATCCTTGAGAAATTTGACTTTATCCAACCCTTTGACTAACTTTATTTTTGCTATTTTGGCTATGTTCTTCATGTTTATGTGTCCTAGCCTCCTATGCCAAAGCCAACTTTCTTCCTCTTTTGCAATAAGACACTTAGTAGAAGCATTAGTAGCATAGGATAAATTAACATAATATATATTTGATTTCCTAAAACCTACTAACATGCAATCATTTAGAGTTTTGTGTCTTATAAAACATTGAGGAATCAAATTTAACATCAAAGTTCGCATCACATAGTTGGCTTACACTAAGTAAATTAAATTTCATATTTTTAACTAATAGCACTTTATGAATGACAAGATTGGGGGATACCTCAATTGTGCCCTTTCCTAGAATCTTAAGTTTGCCGCTGTTACCAAATGATACCTTTCCCTTGCTAGTGTGGTTGATAGTGGAGAATTTTCTCTCATCACCGGTCATGTGTTTTGAGTACCCACTATCAACGATCCACAAGCTTGGTTCTTCTACCTATATCACATGAAAAATACAATCCTTAGGTACCCAAATCTTAGGACCACTAACATCAATTAGAAATTTCTTAGGAACCCAAGCCTTTCTACCCTTGCTTTTAATTATGGTTTTTCTACTAACAAGGGATGTAAATGCTACCTCCTTTTCCTCAGGCCTATATCCTAGTCCGGCCTTGTTGTAAATAGCCCTTTGATCCTTAATTATCATGTCTAGGTATTTAGAGCCATTAGTAAAATTTTCTAAGCATGCTCTTAATTTACCTATTTCTTTTCTCAATTCATCATTTTCATCTCTAAGGGTACATGCATCCTCATCACAAAATAATTTACCGCAAGATGGTTCTATACTCTTAAGTGATTTAATCTCTACTTTTAGGTCCTTACCCCTAGTTTTCGATCTATTCAATGCATTTTGAAGACATGCAATTGTCTTATAAAGTAAGTCTATCATAGGGGAGTTGTTTACCTCATCATCATCACTTGATGATGATTCATTGCTTGAAGAAGAAGATGAGGACTCCTCACTTGAGCTCCCAACTTCTTCCTCCAATGCCATAAGGGCTAGATTCCGGGTGGCATGACATACTTCTTCATCGTCGAAAGAATCCTCCATGCTTAGGGTATCCCATGTTTGTGCCACCATTGCCTCCTTCTTCTTCTCCTTCTTTTCCTTCTTTTTATTTTCCTTCTCCTCCTTTTTCTTTAGTTCCGGGCAATTTGGCTTTATATGCCCTTTCTTGTTGCAACCAAAACAAGTTACGTTAGGTGTAGAATTTGAACTATTTGAAGACTTACCTCTTGAGGATTGGAACATCCTCCTCACATCTTTCTTGGTGAGCTTCCTTGACTTCCCACCAAACTTCTTGACATAATGAGCACCTCGCTTGCCGATAGCTCATCTTCACTACTTGACGAGTCTTCCTCGGATTTGGATGAGGAGGACACTTCTTTCTTCTCTTTATTCTTTTTGTCCTATATTCCTACAAAAAGAACTATACCCTTCTCTTTGGATGAAGTGTTAGCTTGTTCATGTAATTAAAATTCACAAAATAACTCATCTAACTTAACCAATGAGAGATCCCTAGAGACCTTATAGGCATATACCATTGAGGCTCATAAGGTTGTTCTAGGGAAAGCTTGGAGCACATACCTTACGAGGTCTCAGTTGTCGACCTTCTCACTTATTACATGTAGTCCATTGACTACTTCTTTGAAGCGGCCGTGCATTTGGCTCACGGTTTCATTGGTCTTCATGGAGAAGCTTTGAAGTTGGCCAATTAGGAGATCTCTCTTGGCCCTTCTTGTTTACTTGGATTCTTCGTTGAGCTCTATCAACTTCTCCCAAAGCTCCTTCGCCGATTCAAATGGCCCCACCTTGCTTAATTGCTCTTTTGACAAACCACATTGAAGTGTGGTTGTTGCCTTGGTGTTGGCTTGAGCCTTCTTGGCCATGTCTCTCGTCCAATCCTTCGTCGGTATGGGCGCTCCTTGTTCATCGACCGACTTCTCGAAACCATCTATAACACTAAACCAATTTTCAATGTCATTCATTAAATAATACTCCATTCTACCTTTCCAGTAGCCGAAGTCATTGTCGTCGAAGAACGGAGGCCTCACCATGCTATACCCCTCTTGGAAAGCCATTTGCTCCGGTTGATTGTTAGATCTTCCGATGCGATCCGGGCTCTGATACCACTTGTTGGGGATCGATTGGAAGCTAGAGGGGGGGTGAATAGCACATTTTCGTTTCTACAAGAATGATTAGCGGAAGCACAACAAAAATAATATAAGTAAAAATGAAAGAACAATGCTAACAAGGCCTTTACGTGGTTCGGAGATAACACTCATACTCCACGGCGATCCTTAAGGTGGATCAACCCAAACGATTCCACTAAGAAGCTTTCTATTTTACAAACCCTCCTCTTCTTACAAAGAATGTAGATGAAGATTAGAGAGGAGGAGGAGAACTAAACACTTGAAATCTTTAGAAAACTTGTGGGGGCTTGAGAGAAAGATTAGAACATAAGCATTAACCCTCAAAGCCACCACCAACCCTCTTTTTATAGAGAGAGGGCTGTTTTTCCCGTTGGGCTACCATCAGTCGACTGATTTATAGCATCAGTCGACTGTCGCCAAAGCCAACGACTTCTGGCTGGATAAATCCACGGAGATACGCAGCCTTAATTTCCAACGGTCGCCTAATCACTTCATCAGTCGACTGATGAAGCGATCAGTAAAGTGATCGCCGCGCGGAGTCTAGTGAGACTCCATTCTGTGCCCATCTTTGGCACGATCAGTCGACTACCAGCTCCTGGCAGTCGACTGATCGTCAGGGTTTCAACCTGACTCAGTCGACTGATACATCATATCAGTCGACTGATACTCATCAAGTATGAATAATTCATACTTGATTTTACCCCCTAGACCTAGACTCAACCTTCTAGCTCTTCCTTAAGCCTTGCGCCTCCAGGATCCCTCCGAGTCCGCGACTTGTTCATCCTTTGCGCTTTGCTTCCAAGAGCTTCCTTCGGTTTTGTCATGTCTTGGGTTTCCCTTTGCCAAAGCGTGCTTGGACTTTACGTCGCCAAGACTACATGCTTGGACTTACACTGCCAAGTCTTGCCTTTGGACTTTCTTTGCCAAGATCACACTTGGACTTTGTCTTTACTAAGTCTTCATACTTGGATTTTTCCTGTCACTTAAACACGTTCACAATTAGATCACAAAGAATTGCCTAACTTAGATGATTATCCAAACATCAACACATATAAATGCTTGGGGCATTGTTGCACCAACAAATACTACTGAGGTAGCTTAAAGATAGCAAAAATTATGTACTGACAAAACTAAAAACTCTATGTATGAACAAATGAATGCTAACTAAAGCAAATACAAATGACAGAAAAGAAACTACTGCTAGAAACAAAATAAATCAAAACTCGGGGCCCCCGGACTTATATGAGATCGTACCGCTAATATGGTGGCCGAGGTGGGAAGTCCGACAGTCTCGACATGTCAGGCTCCTTGGAAAACCTGGTGCTAAGCCGCTGATGTCACCTGTACATGTGATCGATCTAAGAGCTGATGGATGCAGCGGTCGCTCTGTGCTCCTCTTCTCGGGCCTACTATATCTGCTAGGTATGCATGTGCTACCGCATCTCTTGGCGGTAGGTGGCCTCATCCTAGCGACGGGCAGCCTCCTCCTGGAAGTAGATGCGGGCCTTGTCGTAGAACTCCTCAGTTCACTGGAAGTGCTCCCGAAAGCCCTAAAACTCTTTCTGTGTGTAAGCGCTCTGCTCCTCCTATCACTGCCTCTGCGTTTGTTGCTCGGCATATATGTCATCAAGGTGCGATCAGAACTCCAAAAAATCATAGGCAGATGTACTTGTATCCTTCTTAAAAGTAGAAAAAGGTGATGGTGCTGGTGCAGGCTCATGTCTATGTGGATTAGGTGGGCTCTTATGAATGTGTGGACTGGAGGGAGAGTGATGTAAAGGTGGAGAGATGGGTGTCAATGTGGATGATCCCTCATATGGCCAGGAATCCACTATCAGGTCTAAGCGCCAGTTGACGCATGTGGTGATGGTGGTACAATTGGGATCGGAGAGCCTAAGTGATGATAGGTTTTTTCTTACAAAGCACAAGGAGTGTCCCTCTCTCACTATCATCTTCATGGTCATACACACTCCTAGGTTGATCCTAGGGCTCCCCTCTATGCTATCTAGTGCAGTGTAGTCGTACCCCATCCTATGGCAAATGTGAGTAAGTAGGCCCCCCACAATGATCTCTCCTCTCACTGCTTTGCCCATTTTCACTAGGTGTCTAATGAAATAGGACCCTACATCAATGCTACTCATTTCTTGTAGCATGTCCCACAAGCAAAGCAGCTCACTAACTCGCACTGCACCGTCACTCTCCCCACGATAAAAAATAGTACTTGCCATGATTCGGTGTAGGTATCAGAAAATGAGGTTTTGGAGGCGCAATGCTTTGGCCCTAGAAGGGTCGTACGCATGCTCTCCTATAAATTCAGTCCAAAAGATCCAAGAGTTGAACCCAATAGGGGTTCTTCTCTCTCCCCCCACTAGGCAAACTAAAACATGTGTTCCATTGGTGTAGTGTCCATTCATGCTCAATGTTAAATAACCTAAAGATAACCCTACCCTCTTTGATCTCTCTATCCGTTAAAACCTCAGCTTCTAAAGAACTTAAAAACTCTAAAACTATCCTAGGGTAGGTTGGGTGTCTTATCCCCATTATCTCTCCCTACGCCATTTTTACAAATAGGGCTTGAATATCACCAAATAAACTTAGGGATTCTAGTAAATCTTCATCAAGATACTTAGTTGTGGTGATTCTTCCAGTAGCAAGCATGTTATATCTATCCCTATGCTCATTATTTTGAAAAAGGAGGGTTGGAAGAACGTTACCTTCCTCCGAAGCTTAAGGGGCATCCATTCTCCTTGTCCTTCGCTCCAAAGCACCGGATCGAGATGTCACTTGTTTGGTTCTCCTCATCCTTACTTCTTTTGAGCTTTCTTGAAGGTTGAAAAGGCTTCTAGGTGGTGGGGAAGAAGGATTCACACGGCTAGGGAAAAAGGAACCAAAGCACACGGCGCATTTGGAGTGAAAAAGCACGACTTGGCCATTTAACCCCTGCACGACACGACCGTGTGCAAACACACGGCCAGATCGTGTGCGCTGTTAGAATGTGGTGCATGGCCGTGTGAAAGCTCACAACCAGGTCGTATGCCCCTCATTTCTCTCTCATGGTGAACAACAGTCTGAATTCTCCTTTCATGCTCAGTCGTGTAGGTTCAAAATGATTTTTGTTTCTACCTAGCAAGTCCTTTCTAGTCCTAATTTATTTGCAAAATGCTAAATGTTATAAACGAATGCAATAAAATAAAAAGAGAACATAAAAAACTAAACTTGGGTTGCCTCCCAAGAAGCGCTTTGTTTAAGGTCTTTTAACTCGACCTTATTCTTACATTTTATTTGATGTGTTTGAATCTTTCTTGTGGGGGAGCAAGATATTTGCTCACCGTACGCCTCCTCCCTTGTGCTCCCTTATCACCATATCTTTTAAATCTTGCTGGTGGAGGGGCAAGATATTTATTAGCTGCCTTCCTTGGTTCAAGAGTGACATGCTTACCTTTAAAGAATCAATAGGAGTTTGATCATAATAATATGTTTCATCCATATGTTGTGAATAATGTAACTCACCAAAAGATTGATTAGTAGATTCTATTAGGTCGAATGAAATTTTATGATCACAAATCATTAGATGGGCTTTGTTATTGGTAACTAAAGTTTTGGTGAGGATTAACACAAGCTTTTTTATATCCTTGAGGTTAGGAGGTGTTTTGATTGAAGCAATGCACTCCTCGATTAAAGTATCAATTATATAATCCTCAAGTTCTCCTTCTAGTGGTGATTGAATGGATTGTCATTCTTCACTTCCTATGTCATCTACATCCTCCTCATTCATTTGCTCAAAGTGAGTCTCTGTCATATTAAATGAAATCCAATCATCAAAGCCACCTTCTAGTCGTTTGGTTTCTTCATCTACTAAATTTTGTCGCATAAACTTCGTGAATTGTTGACTATGCTCCTTGCATTCCCTAGTAACTTTATCTTGCAAGGCTTCTGGGTGGAGACTTGGTTCTGGATAAAATTCGCATGGTGATTCATAGCACTCGTTCTTGTTTGGGAAACAATATTGAGTCTTTGTCTGTGAATGTCGCCGTCAGAATTCATCGTTCGCCGCTTGTTGCATGTAAATGAAATCTTCCATCATCTGCTCAAGTCGGAATTTAGGTGGACAGTATTGAGGGTTTAAGTAGCCAAGGTCATAACTATATGAATAGAAATCATCTTGTGGCCACTGATTGTAAATGTAGGTGACATCTTCTTGTTCAAATTGTGAATGTTCGAATATATCTAGACAATCGTTAATAGTATGTCATGTTTCACCACAATGCTCACAATAAATGTTACTAAAACTTACAGCATTAAATTGACCAAAATCATGAGTAAAAGCATGCATTGTTATATGCAGGAAATTATAAATAAGGAAAGAGCAATAGAATGAACAAAACTAAAATAAAATAAAATAAAACAAAACAAGAAAAGTAAATCTAGCCGAGGTCCGATCCAACTATCCACTTCTTGATTCGATATTGAATCAATCAGTCCCCGACAAAGGCGCCAAAAACTTGATGCACGCGAATGTGACCTCAAATCTCGCGACGGAGATCGTCGAGGACTCTAAGCGCGCGCTCGCGCTCAATGCCCGCAAATACACGGATGTCGTCAAGTAATAAAAAGATTATCGATCCCACAGGGACTGAGATTTGAGTACCGATTTGGTAAGTGGAGGTTATTGTTCAAAATTCAGATTTAATGGCTGTGAATGCGAGGGTTGACAGTGGTCCCAACTCAATACGGTGTCATACGGAAGAAGAAAGAAACTATGTTGCGAGATTTTGGAAGGGATTCTAGAATTTTGATTTTGTTTGTGTGTCATAGAACACGTTGTCAATTGGGTTTTGTCTAGGGTTCTATCTATGGTTTTGTGGAAAGGACATCATACACTCCCTTAATGAGCCTTCGCATCTATTGGAAGCTGCCTCTGCCATTACTAGGTCGACCCCTGGACTTAGGATGGGATAGTCGGTACAAGGATGCCAAATCGATCCCTGCAACGAGTCAAAAACGAGGTGTGTTTCCTACTCTATCGCATCCTTTTACCCACGGTTACGGGAGATGAGGTCAACCCCTAGGTTCCTCCTTGATTCTCCTAAATCTTAGATACAAGGGTTGTCACCCCTCGGCTAGCATAGTAGATAGAAAACCAAAACAATAAATATAACTCTAAAACCAAACGCCAACTGCAAATAGAAATTTAAGAACAAAATTTAAATTTGGAATAACATGTTCTACGCACATAAACTACTCCCTAATCCTAGAATCGAAGAGTCTACTCCATAGATAAGAAAGGAGAAACACAAACCACGATCATGTTCGTATAAACCATAGAAATTAAGCAAGGAACAGAAATTACAATACAATGTGACTCTTCTCTCCAGCGTTGAAGTGCAGAATTTGGATCTCCAGCGACTTTCTTTCTCCCCGATGTGAGTTCCCAGAGCTTTTTAAGGCGTCGGGGTGCTGTCCCGGCTGTCATACCTCCACCTTAGGGTTTGGACGTAGCCTCCTTTATATACATATCATCTTGGATCTCTCTAAAACCTAGAAAATAATCGACTCGTGTCGGAATCGTGCAGTGCCACACACTGTGTGTTTCCACAGCCAAGTCGTGTGTGGCACTGGGGTGGCCAATTTCGCCCCTTGGACACGACCATGTGTAGCCACACGCCCTGGTCGTGTCCCCTTCTGTGTTCAGCTGCAAAATGCCCTTCTTTTGCTCCGAAAGTGTGTCTTTTTCCCCATAAAATGCTATCCTGCACACAAAAGTACAAAGAGTAAATCTCTGAACCAGAAAATAGGAAATGCATGCAAAACAAAGTGAAATATGCATGAAACAAACATAAAATGTAATGAGATGTGAGCAAAAATTACTCCTAAAACTCTATATATTTTGCTCACATCATAAAGATGCCAAGGACCTTTGGAGCAAGTTGGAGAAATATCATGAAAACCCATCATCGGCTCATATAGTAGAGGAGAAATCCGAGGAGTCCGGGGAGAAGTCTGAGGAGGAGTGCTCGTCCTCTCAAGATCAAGAAGAAGCAAGCACATAATCATCTCAAGAGCTTGCGGATTCAGAGGTTGATAGAGAATCAACATCCGGATTGGAAGAGGTGGAAGAGGTAGAGGAAGACTCCACCTATAGGATTGAGGGGGAGGAGGCTAAGCCATCTTCAATACTGGAGCCAACTCAAGAGGAACCATCTACTCCGGTCGAGAAGATGAAGAAGTTCAAAAGTCCACCGCCATTTACCTAGGTAACTCAAGCATTCCTTTTAAAAATAAAATTCATATTATAAGCTTTGAGTGTAGGGAAGTAGAACATTACAAGAGTAAATGTCCTAAAAGAGTCAAGAAAAGTCAACTGACACCAAAACCTCAAGAAAAGTCAAAGGATGTCAGAGCCACAATAAGGAAAAGCAAGGAGTATGTAATTTGCATCAAGTGCCAACAACCGAGGTATTATAGGAACCAATGCCCTAGGAGGAAAATAACCAAGGGCCAAGAAGTAACATCACATGTAGGGGGAGCTAAGGCAAGCCCTAAGGTAACCTTTAATTATGTTCCTTCCTTAATTAATAAGCAAAAGCTTGCTAGGAATTTTATTGTTATTGCTCATGAACAAAAGCATGCTAGAAATAGATTTTATTGCCTAGGGGCTAAACATTTTGATTTTAGGTCTAAGGACAAGTCTAGAAATAATGACTCTAGACCTATTTTAACTAAGGAGAAATTTGGGACTAATGTCCCTAGAAAAATCTTACCAAGGGAAACTATTAGGAAGGTAGAGGACCATTTAGGCATTAACTCTAAGAAGGGTAGGCATATGCCTAGAGGAAATGGTAATGCCCAAAGACTAAATCAAAATTCAAAAATTGGGCAATTAGAGCTAGAAAATCAAGTTTTGAGGTCAAAACTTGAGAAAATGGAGAAGACTCTTGAAAAGATGCAAAATCAAATTAAAAGGTCAAATTACCAAAATCTAGGGTCTATGAGTCAAAGTCAAGGGCCTAGGAGACAAGAATCATCCAAAGGCAAGAAAGGTTAGGGTCACAAACCTAAGCCTAAGGAGACCATCATAGTGTTTCATTCAATTATGGAACTCAACCTAGATCTTGAAAAGCCAAGGTTAATAGGGAAGTCATCCCTAACGTTAACCAAGGCAAGTGTCTAGTGGCCAAGGTTTCCATGAAACTTAGGAAGACCACTAAGAAGGTTACTAGGGAGACAATCCCTAAGGTTAACCATGACAAGACCCAAATGACCAAAGCTACCAAGCCTAGGAGGGTCATTAGGAGTGTATCTAGGGAAGTTATCCCTAAAGAATAGAGCTTCAATGGATATTGGATTCCTAGGAGCGTGATTCCCTCACGCTAAATGGGTTAGGTTGTGCCGACTTTAAATGGATAGGAGCGTTATGGGTACCTTGGAAGAAAGTTTGATCGTAATCCTAAAGGTTTTTAGGATGTGCCAATATATTTTGAGAACTATGAAAAATTGATCAAATTGACACAATCTAGGTTTAGAGGTTATAGTGTGTCATTTTGGATTTTTGGCACACTTGGGGGATAAGTATTATTATAGAAAAATGAGATAAATCCTAACAAATGGTAACTAATATTAAAATTTAGGTATTCTTATGCCTTATATTTTATTTGTCATGCTTTGATTGTCATATAACATGTCATGACATCATATTTATTTCTATCATAAAAATGTCATGATTGTGCTTAGGGTTAGTGTGTTTTTATGTCATGTATGCTTAGGTTTATTTTTATGGCATGACATCATGATTATTGGTATTTTCTTTATTTATACTATCATTTATGTCATGATCATATTTCATACATTAATAAAATTAAGTTAAGGACTATGACATGACTTGAAGTCCCATATATAAGGGAATCAAGTAGTGTTGTCTTAGAAAAATACATAAAACCTTAGATTAGGATGAACCAAAACCTACATCTTACATCAAATCGACATGTGTGTGTATTGATACACCCTAGATATATGTGAGATGCTAGGAAATGAGTTAAGTTCAATGTGTATAGTTTTTGCATCTAGAAATCTCAAACTCATCTTATACCATGGGTGGATCATGGGAAAAACTAATATGCAAGTCATGTGCATTGAGCCTATTGATCATGATCCAATATAGGTTTTCAAAAATATGTTAAAATCATTTTAAAAAATCTTGGTGAAGTCTATCTTTTGATAGAAATCACCATTGATAGAGTTGATACAAAGTAGGGTCAAAACATTGAACTTTTCAATGGTTATGAACTTTGTGTCAAACTCACTAGTTTATGAGTATTTTATTTTTTTTTCAATATTTTTCACCCATAATGTTTGACATAAGTATTATACATATGAATTTTCGTGATTTTTTAATTTATATATAAATACTTATGATTTTCCAAATTCCATTTCTGAAAACTGAATTTCTGCATTTGCAGAAATCAGTCGATTATCGATTATGACAGTCGACTAGCGTCAAGGGCAGTCGATGTAATGCCTGTAAAATTTCTATCAATTTTACAAGAATTGTTGGCTTGATGATAATGGGCTTTATGTGGGCTTTTTCAAAAATAAAAGAAAATAAGCCAAAAGGGATGCAAGGCCTAGGAATTGAACCCCAAACATCTAGAGATAGCCAAGCCCTGTAGATGCATCCACTAACCAGAAGCCCAATAAGATTTTATTATTAGAGGAATAGGGGAAATTATAGTTAGGGTGTAAGAGAGATTAAGGGACTCTTCAAGTGAATAAATAGGGGGAATGAGGGAGCATGAGTTATCAAAACTTCATTTCTCCTCCTCTTCTTCTTCCTCACCGAACTCTAGAGCTCCCCCTCTCCATTTCTTTGGCCGAACCCCATCCAAGCAAGGAGAAGGCTAGATTTGGCTTTCCTTAGGTCATCTTTCCACTAAAAGCAAAGCGAAGGATGTAAGTATCCCTCACCTGCATACGAGTAGCTTTCGATTGATTGTTTTGTGTAGAAACCCCTATGATATGTTTGGCCAACATGGATTTTTGGTGTTTTATTGAAGTTCTATATCTTGTTTTACATGAAAATGATGATGTTAGGATGTAGAATGAATTAGGTTAAAAGTTAACCCTAGGAACCTCTATGAACTATTCGGCCAACATATGTTTTTGGTGATTAAATGAAGTTTTAATCCATGTTTGTATGCATATGATGTTGTTAGTATGTTAGAGAGATTATGTTAAAAGACTAGCCCTAAAAACCTACATAGACCATTCGGCCACCCCCTTGTATTGATGTTCCAATGAAGTTTTAATCCATGTTTTGTATGCATATGATGTTGTTAGTATGTTAATTGGATTAGATTAAAAGTTTAACCCTAAAAGCCCCTTGAAACATTCGGCCACCCCTTTATTTTTGATGATTCAATGAAGTTTTAATCCATGTTTTGTATGCATATGATGTTGTTAGTATGTTAATTGGATTAGATTAAAAGTTTAACCCTAAAAGCCCCTTGAACCATTCGGCCACCCCTTTATTTTGATGATTCAATGAAGTTTTAATCCATGTTTGTATGCATATGATGTTGTTAGTATGTTAATTGGATTAGGTTAAAAGTCTAACCCTAAAAGCCCCTTGAACCATTCGACCACCCTTTTATTTTGATGATTCATTGAAGTTTTGTACTATGTTTTGTATGCATATGATGATGTTAGTATGTTAGATGGATTAGGTTAGAGGTTTAACCCTAAAAGCCCCATGAACCATTCGGCCAACCATTGTCCTTTAACATGCTCTAGGTTAGGTTAACATGTGTTTTATGTTTGGGTGAATTCATGTTGACTTGTGATATTAAATGATGCTAGATGAAGATAACATGCTTTAGGTTAGTGTTTTACTTACTCTTGATGTTTATGCCTTATGCTATGCCCTATGTGTATGTGATATTTAAGACATGTTATGAAATGGAATACGATATGATTATGAAATGAAAAACGATATGTTCATGAAATGAATATGATATGATTTTGAAATGAAGTATGATATATTGATAAAATGAAAAATGATATGTTCACGAAGTGAAGTATGATGTGTTAGGAAATGAAGTATGCTATGTGTGCAAAATGAAATAAACTATGTTATAATAAAAGCATATAAGTATTTTACCTTCTGCATGGCTTGTACCAAGACCTTAACAAGGTCCAAAGGGATGGGCTCCTAAGATGCCCTAGGCCGACGGACTAAGATCGGGCCTAGGATGGGCTTCTATGTATGATTGCCCCTAGGTCGACAGACTAAGATCGGGCCTAGTACGGGATGGGCTCCAAGATGCCCTAGGTCGATGGAGTAAGACTCGGGCCTAGGATGGGCTTCTACGCTATGACGATTGTCCTAGGTCGACGGACTAAGATCGGGCCTAGTAACCTAGTAGGCTCGAGACTTGCTACCTCGGGTCTATTTAGGGATGCACGCTATTATGAAGAAGAAGTGGTACAATGTCGGGCCCAAATATGTTGAGATTTATGTTACGTACCTATAATATATGTTTTCAAAAAGCATCCTGCATATGTTTACATGATTTGATTGTTAGGTTCACATGCTATGTTGATATGTCATATATATATGTTGCATGTTATGTTTGATATGTCAGGTTTATGCTTCTATGTTACATGTGATGTAAGTTATGTTTGATATGTCATATATAGGTTGTATGTTATGTTGATATGACATGTATATGTTGCTATGTTACATATGTTGTATGTTATGTTTGATTAAGTCATATATTTACATGATATGCTGCTATGATATGTATGTTACATGTTATGTTACTTATGTTACTTATGCTACATGTTAAGTTGCTTACGCCATGTATGTTACATGTTATGTTGCTTATATGTTATGAATGTTACATGCCATGATTAATGTCGATGTATGGTTTTTGTGAGTAGGACAGGATCTTACTAAGCCTATGTGCTTATAGTTTATCTTTCCTCATTACTCTGATATAAGGGTAAGGATGGATAAACTAAAAGGGAGCAGCGAGGAGGGCCAAATGTGTGTGGTAGTGGCATGGTGGAGAAGATCCGTTATGTCCTTTTATATATGTTTCCCTATGGTGATGATGTTTTTGGATGTCCTTATTATGTCCCCTTATGATGATGATGTTTATGGACTAGAACTAAGAAGAAGTATCTTTATATGTTATGATGCATGCTCTATGTTAAGAAGAAGTATCTATATATGTTATGATGCATGCTCTATGTTAAGAAGAAGTATCTATATACGTCAATGCATGTTTATGTTTAAAAGAAAAGAAAAAAAATGTATCCAAAGTCTTCCGCTGTAAGTAGTAAGAAGTCGGTCACACACGCTCGCCTCCGACCCTTGGAAAAGTGGGCGTGTGATAATGATCGCTAGCTAAAAGAGTCGACTGCCAACGTTGATTTCGGGTAAATAAGGATGTTTAGCCCATGTTTCAGCTATGTTAGGGTACCCTAACTGCTCATAACCCTAGGATATGCTTTGGAAATCATTAAAAAGGGTGAAAATCCTTTAGATATGGATTAGGAGAATTGTTTAGGGTGTGTATCAAATTTTAAGGGAGGTGAAAGTTCAATGTTGAATCTTTGCCATTAATTTCGATTGGTTAGTGTTCCTATAGACTTAGGGACTCTTCAAGGACATTTGTTGGTGCAATCGTTAAGGGGGAGCAAACCTTTAGGGGGAAGTTATCCATCATGGGATGATGGATATGTTCTTCCTCATGAGAGGGAGAATTTGGAGAGTTGGAGAGTTTAAAGGAGTGCCTCTTTTTAGTGATATGTGACTTATCACTAGGAAAAGTTAAGGCATCCTAGATATTTTTGGACCAAAGGGGAGATTGTAAGATCTCATTGGGATATGAGACATCGACACCCTTGGGGAGAACCTTTTTGATGTATGTCAAAAAGAGGGAGAATTGATGGGAAAATTAATGGGAGAATTTGAGATTACCAATTTGGGAGAATTGGTAAGGAGATTTGAGTTAGGTGGCCTAACTCAAAGGTGTTTATGATTTTTATCAAACATCAAAAAGGAGGAGATTATTGGTGCAATCGACTCAGGTCACGATTGACCAGACTTGAGTTTGACTCGAGCAGTATTTTGATGTTCGATAAAATATATGACAATATGATTGTCATGGGAAAGTCCAAGTCATGGATACTTGGCATGGAAAGTCCAAGCATGGGTCTTGGCAAGGGAAAGTCCAAGCTTGAGTCTTGGCAATTGGAAAGTCCAACACGGGTTGACATGGAAAGTCCAAGCATGGGTCTTGGCATGGGAAAGTCCAAGCTTGAGTCTTGGCAAATGGAAAGTCCAACATGGGTTGGCATAGAAAGTTCAAGCATGGGTCTTGGCAAGGGAAAGTCCAAGCTTGAGTCTTGGCAAATAAAAAGTCCAACATGAGTTAGCAAGGGAAGTCCAAGGGTTGATATTGGTAGCATAAAGTCCAAGGGGAGTATTGGCAACATAAGCCCAATGGTTAGCGGCATAAAGTCCAAGTGGTAGTCTTGGCAGCGTAAGCCCAATGTGCCTTGACAGTCTAGACCAGCTTAGCATGGCAATTGTCGATGGAAGCACCTGAAGACTAGCGTATGGATGAATAAGTCATGGATGACTTGGAGGGATCCGATAAGCAAGAGGCTAATGGAGGTAGGTAGAAGGCTTAGGTCTAGACTAAGGGTGGTCTAGCAAGTATAAAGGCATAAACTAAACCTCCAAGCTCTTATAGACAATGGAGCCTCTAGCTCCTCTATAGATGAAGATACCTTGTTAGTGTTGGTGTAAGAATGCTCCAGGTATTAATCTTTTGATGTTTGAATAATCTTTTATAGTTAGGCAATATATGTGATATAACATGGATGTTTGAGTGATAGAAAAGTCCAAGTGAGAATCTTGGCAAAGAAAGTTCAAGGGTGAAGTCTTAGCAAGAAAAGTCCAAGAATGAGGACTTGGTGGCATAAGTTCAAGTATGTAGTTTTGGCGGCATAAGTCCAAGTGGATCTTGGCATGGAAGTCCAAAGGTAAGATCTTGGCAGCATAAGTTCAAGCATGTAGTTTTTGCGACAAAAATTCCAAGCGAACCTTGGCAAAGGCGGAAACCAAAGCATGACAAAACTGAATGAAGCTCTTGAAGGCAAGCGCAAGGATGAAGTGGACAATATCATGCCATTGTGGAGATATGTGAATCTTATAGACACCAATAATTGATATCAGATCCATGGTCCATGTTAAGCCATGAACCTCAAATGAAGAAAGTGGAGATCCCATGTTTGGATCAAGAGAACCAGGCACTAGGCGGAAGTTCAGTATGGCCGGGAGGACCAAAAAATTGGCAGAAAGTCCAGTTAGTCCAAAAGGGTGGGCAACTAGTAGGAAGTCCAGCTGGGTCAGAAGGACCAAACAGTTGACAGAAAATCCTAGTAGATTGTGGATCGTACATCAAGCAGAGGAAGTCCTTGGAGGATGGATAGACTTGAGGGGGCTCAATGTGGTCCTTCATTTGAGGGGGAGATTGTTGGGAGTATGAGGAACATAATTAAAGTCTCACATTGGTAAGACATGGAAAAGATCATGTGCTTATAAGATAAAAAGATATCTTCATTGATATGAGATCTTTTGGGTAAAGCCCAAAAATAAAACCACGTGGGTTTAGGTCCAAAGTGTACAATATCATACCGTTGTGGAGATATGTGAATCTTATAGGCACCAACATATTAAACCAGTCGACTGCATTCGTCTGAGTCGACTGATAACTCTGATTTTGGTTACTTAAGCCTGATTTAACCATTTACCACTAGTCCTAGAAAGTCCTCACCCTATGATATAATGAGCATAGCATTAAAATGATAATTAGTGAAGGATTAAGGGGGAGTAGGACTAATTGATGCAATGGTTAAGGGGGAGGTTTATTTATATCAATATTTAAACTCATACCCTATGTGCACATGTTTTATTGTTGGTGAAAAATTAAGCTCTTACTCATCTTTATATACTTTGCTCAATGTGGTTACACTTAGAATGTGTCTTCGATTAAGGAGGAGCCTTAAGTATATTTTATACCTTAGTTCAAGGCATAACCATCCTATGCATACATGTTTTTATTAAAAATTTGTCTCTCTCTTTTTGATGTGTGTCAAAGGGGAAGAAGGGGAAAAATTTTAGATTTCATATTGTGCTTTTATTATGTATTAAATGACCTAACTTAAATGATTATCAAACATCAAAAAGGGAGAGATTGTTAGTGCAAGAATGCTCTAAGTATTAATCTTTTGTTATTTGGATAATCATTTATAGTTAGGCAATATATGTGATATAACATGGATGTTTGAGTGACAAGAAAGTCCAAGTGCGAATCTTGGCAAAGAAAGTCCAAGGGTGAAGTCTTGGCAAGAAAAGTCGAAGAATGAAGACTTTGTGGCATAAGTTCAAGTATATAGTTTTGGCGTCATAAGTCTAAGTGGATCTTGGCATGGAAGTCCGAGGGTGAGGTCTTGGCAGCATAAGTTCAAGCATGTAGTCTTCGCGGCATAAAGTCTAAGCGAACCTTGGCAAAGGAGGAAATCAAAGCATGACAAAATTGAAGGAAGCTCTTAAGTCAAGCGCAAAGATGAAGTGGACAATATCATACCATTGTGGAGATATATGAATCTTATAGGCACTAACAATTGGTATCATATTCATAGTCCATGTCAAGCCATGAACCTCGAACGAAGGAAGTGGAGATCACATGTTCGGATCAAGAGAACCAGACACTAGGTAAGAAGTCTAGTTGGGTCGGAAGGGCCAAACAATTGGCAGGAAGTCCAATTGGTCCAAAAGGGATGGGCAACTGGTAGGAAGTCCAGCTGGGTCAGGAGGACTAGATAGTTGGCAGAAAATCCTAGTGGATTGTGGATCGTACATCAAGTAAAGGAAGTCCTTGGAGGATGGATAGACTTGAGGGGGCTCAATGTGATCCTTCATTTGAGGGGGGATTATTGGGAGTATGAGGAATATAATTAAAGTCTCACATTGGTAAGACATAGAAAAGATCACGTGCTTATAAAATAAAAAGATATCTTCATTGGTATGAGGCCTTTTGGTAAAGCTCAAAAATAAAACCATGAGGGTTTAGGCCCAAAGTGGACAATATCATACCATTGTGGAGATATGTGAATCTTATAGGAACCAACATGTTGAACCAGTCGACTGGCATTCGTCTGAGTCGACTCATAGCTCTGATTTTGGTTACTTAAGTCTGATTTAACCATTTACCACTAGTCCTAGAAAGTCTTAACCCTATGATATAATGAGCATAGTGTTAAAATGATAATTGTTGGTGCAATTAGCCTAGGACTCGAGTTTGACTCGAACTATATTTTGATGTTAGACAAAATTCATGACATGGGATTGTCATGGGAAGTCCAACATGGGTTGGCCACGTAAATCCAAGTGTGTAGCCTTGGTGGTGAAAAGTCCAAGCATGGGGCTTGGTGTTGGGAAAGTCCAACATAGGTTGGCCACGTAAGTCCAAGTATGTAGCCTTAGTGGTGAAAGTCCAAGTATGGAGCTTGGCATGAAAAATCCAAGCATGAGGCTTGGTGTTGGAAGTCTTGAAGACTTGGCAAGTTCACTAGGCTCGGGGTCCTTGAGTCGGTGAAGGATGGCATTGCGAAGCCGTGCGCTTGGTGCATCCGAGGGACCACCGGAAGGGGAGCAAATGGAGTGAGGACCAAGGGAAGCATACTTCGAGGGCAAGAGACGCGAAGGATGGCATTGCGAAGTCATGCGCTTGGTGTATCCGAGAGACGTAGGCCGAGGGAAGAGAGCTTCGGTGGGGAACTCCATGAGAGAATGAGGTGGACTTGGCCAAGTGGCTAAGACTGAGTGTCGGATGCTCAAATGTGGTGTTTGAGGGTTTACCCGACGGTCAGATACTCAAACAACTTGGTGTTTGAGGCTTTATCCGACATCAGTCGACTGGTATAGGTACCAATCGACTGTTCTAGGTCGATTGGACTCGATCGGTGTTCGACTGACCAGGTTCTGGTCGAACAGTCGACTGCCGAGGGAGGGAAATTGACTGCCGACATGATCAGTCGACTAATGAGGGATATCAGTCGACTAATCGCGGTGAATTTGGGCATAGAATGGTTTCTAGTCGAGTGATCGCATCGAGCACTCGACTGATGGTGTTACCAGTCGACTGATGGTTATCCATTGGGTTTTTGCCAACGTGGATTTGGCCGTTGTGAGCTAACGACTACAGGAGCAGTCGACTGGAGGTCACAAGCAGTCGATTGATCGGTGCAAAATCAGCCCGAGACAAGCATAAAAGGAGGATCTTGGGGAGGATTTCAATAAGACTTTTTGGGGAGATTTTGGAGGGGAATTGCTACTGCATTCCAGACCTTCAAGAGCCAAACCAAAGCAAGTTGTTAGGGCAATCAACCCGTGATATGGTTTTGATGTGTGTGGCAAAGGGTTTAAGTTAGTTTGTTATTGTGATTTGATATGTGCGTTGAAGTAGTGTAGGACTTAGTAATTCACACATGAAGCTTTGGCGGGTTCACCACTCACAACCTCGTGCTTGAGTCGGAGAAGGAGCATTGCAGAGCCGTGCGCTTGATGCTGCCGAGGGACCGCAGGACGAGATGACTTGAAGGGAAGCCAAGGAAGCAGACTTCGAAGGCAAGAGATGCGAAGGAGCATTGCAGAGTCGTGCGCCTAATGCTGCCGAGGGACATGGCCACGAACGAAGAGAGCTTCAGCGAGGGACTTCGAGTGAGATGAGAGAATTAGTGAATTGTAAGTAGCTCATTAAGTGAACTTGGCCGAATGGCTGAGTGTCGGAGGCACGACCGCAAGGGTTGAGGTTTACCCGACCGCCAGAAGCTCAAACAAATGTTAAGTTTGAGTTTCACACGGCACCAGTCGACTGCCATGAAATGGAAGTCGACTTCTCTGAGTCAAACGGGTTCGACTGGTATCCGACTAAGTGGTTTTTAGGCCAGCTGATCAAGAAGACCATCACGATGGCGTGAGTCGACCGTCAAGAGGGTTTGTTACAAACCGCTCATAGCCGATCAAGGGCGACGATTACGAGGCAAAGAAATGATGGTTACATCAGTCGACTGTCAAGGGATCCGTTGGACTACAACGGTCGGGATCCGACGTATTTGGAGGCCATTGTAGTGGTGGCAGTGGACTGCCAAGGGCAGCAGTCGACTGGTGGCAGCCAACGGAAAGAAATCGGCCCTCTCTATAAAAAGAGAGGGTGTGAGCTTTTGGATGGCTAATGCTTATATTTCAAACCATCATCCAAGTGCTCTACAAGTGATAAACTCCTTCTAGTTTCTTTCACATCAATTGTAAAAGGAGTGTTCTTGATGTTGGTGTAGTAGGCACCTAAGTCGAACCTAAGTTTTGATTATAGCAAACGATACAAAGTTAAGCATATATTGTTATCTCATGAGCTAAATCAAGTGTGCAGAAAAGTCTCAACGCTGGAGCTGAAGGCTAGCGACACCCGGAGGAAGCCGCGGTGGTCGGGCGACACTCAAGAGACTTCGGAGGGAGCCGAAGGAATTGAGTGGAAGGCCGGAAGCAAAAGCAACACGTAAGTACTGAGGTAAGCTCGTGTGTGCGAGCGTAAGTAAGGTCGTATCCTCTTTACGGGGATGATCTTAAGCGTAGATCCGACCAAAGACTTCTTATAGATGGCCTAGGTCGAGATCGGATGGTCGACGACCATCGAAATTATGTTTTTCTTGAGCTAACCTTGCCTTGCAGCTAGCATCAGTCGATTGCCAGCTTGGAGGACTCATCGCCGTCAAACAATGACTAGAAGGTCGCAATTGATCGATAGCCATCACCGACCGATGATGGCCATCACCGATCGGGTCAAAGGATCAGCCTCGAGTAGTCAAGAGTTATCACCATTTTTCAAGGGGATTTGTGCCCATTTGTGATTGGCTAAAGACC
This sequence comes from Wurfbainia villosa, assembly GCA_025175895.1. Lineage (NCBI taxonomy): Eukaryota > Viridiplantae > Streptophyta > Magnoliopsida > Zingiberales > Zingiberaceae > Wurfbainia > Wurfbainia villosa. Next base: position 45,258,585 of record CM046006.1, read on the forward strand.
CATTCGATGAGGGGCTTAAAGGCTATAAAAGGAGGGCCAAACCTAGGGTTTTTCATCAATTCAAAAGCTTCCAAGTGCTTCCGATACGCTCCGACTCTCCGACATCCCTACGACGAATCACTGCCGAGACGACGACTAGAGCTTCAACCTCTAATCTTTGAAGTCGTCGGTATAATCTTTAAATTTGTATAAGTTGTTTTTATTTCAAGCTTTAAATCATATCAAGGAGAGGGGGAGTGTCCCTCTACCTTGAGTCTTTCTCGAGTTTTTGTATTCGTTCAACTCCTATCTCCATCAAGAAGGAGTTCGTTTAGTATTTGCCCTCCGTGCGTGGTCAAGGACCATTAGGGCCTTGGAGTAGTAGCCGAAGGCTACGAACCAAGTAAAACCTATTTGTCTCTATTTACTTTACATTTCCGCTGTAATTAATTTTCTCTCGAGTTTTAACGAAAGAAACGAGAAAATGTTTTTATCGCTATTCACCCCCCCCTCTAGCGAACCGCATCGATCCAACAATTGGTATCAGAGCCGGGGGTTGCTAAGATTTGGTGAAACCACCAATCTAGCCATTTTTCACAGATTTATTTTTCTTTTATTTCTGTTTATTTCAGATTTATTTCGCTTTGTTAAATTTACTCCCGCACTACTAATCCAAGACGCGAGTCTTGGTACTTTTTGTGTGTTTTTGTCGTTGCTAGTTTTTTTTTCCTTCGTCTCCTTGTGTTCTTTGTTCTAATGGCCCATCTCGAAGGGTTTAGCATCGTACGACCTCCGTTTTACAATGGAGATGACTTCCGTTATTGGAAGGGTCGGATGGAATGCTTTCTTAAAACCCAAATCGAGATGTGGATCATAATCCAAACGGGTTTCACACTTCCAACTAATGAAGTGGGTGACTCCTTGGATTATGACCAATGGACCATTGCAACAAAAAAACAAGTCGAAGCCGATGCTAAGGCAACGCAAATTCTTCAATGCAGCCTATCCAAGGAGGAGCTAAATCGCGTCGGCCCCTTCATAAGCGCAAAAGATCTTTGGACAAAACTAGTGGAGCTACACGAAGGGACCGATGAAGCCAAGGTATGTAAGCGCGACCTTTTGTTCAATAAATTGTATAATCTAAAAATGCAGGAACACGAGTCCGCGACACAACTTCACGCCCGAGTCCAGGACATAGTCAACAATCTACACGCAATCGGGCAAAAGGTCGAAAACCACGACCTTATAAGGTATGTCCTAAACTCTTTTCCGAGGACTACCTTATGGGCATCCATGGTCGATGCCTATAAGGTCTCCAAGGACCTTTCTAAAATTAGGTTAGATGAACTCTTTTCGGATTTTGAACTTCATGAGCAGTCTAACTCGGAGCCCGAGAGGGGTATAGCCTTGTTTGCAGGTTCAAAGAAGAAGAAAATCGCAAGCAAGCCACCACCAACCGAGGAGGAAGACGAGTCCGAAGAAGAAGTTGACCCGGAGTTGACTGCCGAACTAATGAACCTAGCTCGAAGGATAGCCAAGGGACGAAAGCGAACCACGACTCGACCCAACCAAGGTAAGCCTAAAAGTTCCAATATTAGGTGTTATGAGTGCAACAGGTTTGGACATATCAAGTCCGAGTGCCCCAAGCTCAACCACCAAGCACCTAAGCTCAAGAAGGCCCTCAACGCGACATGGGAAGAAGCGTCATCCGAAGAAGACGAAGACCACGTCTTCATGGCGAAATCAATTGAGTCAGACACGGAGACCGAGCCTGAACTTGAGTCGAACTCGAGGATGACTCGACTACGGCTACCTTCAAGTCAAGCCACGGATACGCATCCGGTTCAAAAGATACCCTTAAAGTAAGTCGAACTTTATTTAATACTTTACATAATACGGTTAGGTTTTTGTCTAGGAAGTTAGCTAAGTCCGAGTCCAAGGTCGAGACCCTTGTTGAGGAGGTTAAACTCCTCAAACACGAGGTCTCCCTAACCTCTTCGACTAGTCGAGTTCAAGAGAAGGACTCAACTCGAGTTGAAAAGCTCGAAGTTGAGAACTCTCTCTTGAAAAGTCAAGTCAAAGATCTTAGGAACACGTTAGAAAGGTTCACTTCGGGATCCAAAGGACTTGACCTCCTACTTGGATCTCAAAGGGCCGTGTACAACAAGGCTGGACTAGGGTTTAACTCAAACACGACTAATAGGTCGTATATGTCGATTGTAAGTCGACATAGGAAACATGTCCAAGCATGGGTCCCTAAGAACTTTTTGATTTCAACTCTAGGATCCAACCCGTATTGGGTTCCCAAGGACCAAATCCACTATGTGGATAGACCGAACCAATTCAATGGTCTAGGGGGAGCCAGTACAAAACATGTTTGTGCTTTAACTTAGAAATTGCATGTTTTAACTTAGAATGTTTGTGATTTAACTTAGAAATTGCATGCTTTAACTTAGAAAGTTTGTACTTTAAAACTTGTGAACTCACTTAGAACATGAACATAACCAACTAAAATTCTTCGAAAAGATTGAGCCTCGGGGAGCCTCTTTTCAAAAATAACCAGCTAGACTAGGAGATAGTCTTAGGTGAGTCAAGTCATCATTTTCTTGAAAATGGCTTTGTCTAAGGAAGTGGTCGATGATCCGATAAAAGAAGGCCCCTGTGCCTCGCCACGACCTGGAAGCCATGATCTTGAAAAGGTAAACTTGACAAGCCTAGGTTTAAATCCAAATCTAACATAAAATTACTTGAACCTAAATACACATAATCAACTTAATTGGAAGTCATCTCACACAAAATACATAAGTATAACATGATTGATCATATAGACACAGGTGAGATGACCTAGGTTTAAAAACTTACAACCAATTTTAAAAAAAAATCTAACATCCAATCCAACCACCTTGTGTGTAGGATCAATGGATGTTGGACAGCGGTTGCTCCCGACACATGACCGGGGATCAACTCAAATTCACAAATCTTCGATTCAAACGACAAGGATCGGTAGCCTTTGGGAATAACGGCAAGCTCAAAATCATCGAATCAGGTGATATCGAGCTTAACTCGAATTTTGTTATTAAAAATGTATTACTTGTAGAGAATTTTGAATATAACCTGCTTAGCGTAAGCCAATTATGTGACAATAACTATAAGGTCATATTTTTAGAAAATGAATGTGTAATTAAAACAAATAAAACAGCTAAAACAATACTCAAAGGAACTAGGACAAATAACATTTATACAATTAACTTAATAAATTCCTCAGCCAAATGTCTTATGACACAGGAAGAGGAATCATGGTTGTGGCACCGATGACTCGGTCACTCGCACCCAAGACTCGTCCACAAGATGAGTCAGAGTGGCTTAGTCAGAGGCTTACCCAACCTCAACAACTTGGTTAATAAAATCTGTAATGCTTGTCAACAAGGAAAACAACCTAGGACACAACACAAGTTAACTAACCAAGAACGAACCTCAAATGTACTTGAGCTCCTGCATATGGATCTATTCGATTCACATGGAGCCAAGTCACTCAATAGAAGTCAATATTGCTTAGTCATAATTGACGACTACTCCAGGTTTACCTGGGTTAGGTTCATCAAGCATAAAAATGATACCCTAGATCAATTAATCAATCTATTCAAATTAATCGAGAATCAAAAAGACCTTAAGGTTAAAAGACTTAGAAGCGATCATGGTGGTGAATTCGAAAATCAAAGGTTCACCGACTTCTGTAACCTAAACGGATACCACCATGAATTCTCTTGCCCTAGGACCCCTCAGCAAAATGGCCTAGTGGAACGGAAAAACCGAACTCTACAAGAAGCCGCTAGGACCATGTTGAACGAATACGACCTATCCGATAGGTTTTGGGCAGAAGCCGTGAGTACGACATGCTATGTCCAAAATGGGATCCTTATGGTAAAAAGGCACCTTAAGACCTCATACGAGATTTATCACGATAAAGTACCCAACATCAAGTACTTTAGGGTATTTGGGTGTAAGGTACATATCCTAAACACTAAGGATTACCTAGGGAAATTTACATCCAAAACCACGACCGGAATCTTTCTAGGATACTCGACTACAAGTAGAGCTTATAGAGTATATAACCACGACACCCTTAGAGTCGAGGAAACCATTAATGTAGTGTTCGATGAAGGACACGAACCTACAAAACCCCCGGCAACCCCAATTAGCGAGCCGATTCATACTAGACCTAACTCTGATCCCGAGATCAGGTCTAGTGTTAATCCTAACCTAAGTCAACCAAGTCACTCTATTGATCAAGTGATAGATGACTCCAACCAAACTAGTGTTCAACCAAGTCACCCCATTGATCAAGCATTAGGTGACACAAACCCAACCCAATCTAGGATTCAAACTAACCACTCTATCGATCAAGTGATAGGAGATCCTAATCTAGGAGTTCAAACTAGAGCATCCTATAGGAACCTTAGTCAAATTTCCTTAATTTCAAAGATAGAACCCAAATCAATTGAACAAGCTCTTCTTGATCCCGATTGGATTATTGCAATGCAAGAAGAGCTAGCCCAATTTACTAGGAATGAAGTGTGGGAGTTAATACCACCACCTAAAGACAAAACGATAATTGGAACAAGGTGGGTGTTTCGAAATAAGCTTGATGATAAAGGTGAAGTAGTTAGAAACAAGGCTAGGTTAGTCGCCAAAGGGTTTAGCCAAGTCGAAGGCTTAGATTACGACGAAACCTATGCCCCAGTAGCTAGACTCGAATCCATTCGAATGTTGCTAGCTTATGCCGCACATCGAGGATTTAAGCTATTTCAAATGGATGTTAAGTCGGCATTCCTAAATGGATACATTAAAGAAGAAGTTTATGTCAGCCAACCCCCCGGATTCGAAAATCTAGATAAACCCGACCATGTTCTAAAACTTAAGAAAGCTCTCTATGGACTTAAACAAGCTCCTCAAGCTTGGTACGAGAGACTTTCAATCCATCTTAAGTCAAAAGGGTTTAACCAAGGCTTAGTTGACCCAACTCTCTTTGTAAAAACCTTAGGTAAAGAAATATTCATAGCTCAAATTTACGTAGATGATATAATTTTTGGAACCTCTAACTCAGCCTTATTAAATGAGTTCGTTTCGCTCATGGAAAGTGAGTTCGAAATGAACTTGGTAGGCGAGTTAAGTTTCTTTTTAGGTCTACAAATTAAACAAACTAAGGATGGTATATACCTATATCAACAAAAATACACTAAGGAGTTAATTAAAAGATTTGGAATGCAAGACGCTAAGGTAATAAACACCCCAATGGCGATAAATGTTAACATAGGAGAAGACCTAGAAAGTAAGTCCATTGACTTAAAATACTATAGGAGCGTAATAGGGAGTCTCCTATACTTAACTGCGAGTCGACCCGACATCCTATTCGCAGTAAGTATGTGCGCCAGGTTTCAAACCTGTGCTAAGGAGTCACACCTAACCCTAGTTAAGCGTATCCTTAGATATCTTAAGGGTACCCTTAACGTTGGTATTTGGTACCCTAGATCTACGGAGTTCGAACTAATCGGGTACTCCGATTCGGATTATGCCGGTAGTAAGCTCGATAGAAAAAGTACGAGTGGTTGTTGTCAACTTCTCGGCTCGAGTCTAGTGAGTTGGTGCAGTAGGAAGCAACACTGTGTTGCTTTATCTACCACCGAAGCCGAATACATCGTGATGGGTGAGTGTGTCACGCAGCTTCTTTGGATGAAGCACACCCTCCGTGACTTTAAGTTAGACTTTACGAATACTAAACTTCATGTAGATAACATTAGTTCAATTAATCTTACAAAGAATCCGATATGTCACTCTAGGACCAAACATATAGAGGTCAAACACCATTTCATTCGAGAACATGTGGCCAACGGAGCAATACAACTCGAATACGTCGAATCGAAGTCTAATTTAGTAGACCTATTTACTAAACCCCTACCCGAAGCCGAATTTAGTCTATTAAGACGAAAATTGGGCATGTGCGTAATAGAATAGGTACATGCAAATTATATGTTCTTACTACTATTTCTTTAATTTCATTTTTATGGAACTAGCATAGGACATACCTTAGATATCATGCACCTATAGATTTAAGGGGCCAGTACATCTCACAACGCATAGGACTAATTTGTTTGTGTACTTAGCCACGTAGATGGGCGTGAGATGTTAGGACCTTACTCCTGGTTCCAGATGTAGAGCTAGTGCATCGCTATGAACCACGGAGTATAATCATACATACTAACCGACTCTGACCAGGACTGGTTGATCTTACATATCAATCAAGCCAAATATGAGTCGAACATTTTATAGATGAGCTTATTTTCAGTATATTATTTTTTTATATATATAAAATGGGGAACATGCTTGGACTTTAAATTTAACACTTTTTGTTTTCCACACACCCCTTACTCTTTTCGATATACGGCAAAAGGGGGAGAAAAAGGCCAAAGTTAAGGGGGTTACTTCATATTTAAACCAAAAGTTAAAACTTAGTTAACTTTTACCAAAAGGCCAAAGAATTCTTAAACTTATTTGTGCCGTCTAAGTTTTACTTAAACTTATTTTTTAAAACTTTATGTCGTTAATGTTTTACTTAAGGGGGAGAAAGGGCTTAACTAAAACGTTTTACTAACGCCAACTTTAAGTAATGTTAATTACTTAAAGCAACCCTCAAGGGGGAGGATTAAGGTCTTTCTTCAAGACTCACCCTCGGTCAAGGGGGAGGTTTCCTCAAGGGGGAGTACTTGAAGAAAATCCTTACTACTCCAACTTAATCTTCATATTTTTTGTTTCTCATGCACATTATTACTCTTCATGCTTGCTATTTACTTAACTTTGTATGTGGGTTTGCCATAAATCAAAAAGGAGGAGATTGTTGGTGCAGTAGGCACCTAAGTCGAACCTAAGTTTTGATTATAGCAAACGATACAAAGTTAAGCATATATTGTTATCTCATGAGCTAAATCAAGTGTGCAGAAAAGTCTCAACGCTGGAGCTGAAGGCTAGCGACACCCGGAGGAAGCCGCGGTGGTCGGACGACACTCAAGAGACTTCGGAGGGAGCCGAAGGAATTGAGTGGAAGGCCGGAAGCAAAAGCAACACGTAAGTACTGAGGTAAGCTCGTGTGTGCGAGCGTAAGTAAGGTCGTATCCTCTTTACGGGGATGATCTTAAGCGTAGATCCGACCAAAGACTTCTTATAGATGGCCTAGGTCGAGATCGGATGGTCGACGACCATCGAAATTATGTTTTTCTTGAGCTAACCTTGCCTTGCAGCTAGCATCAGTCGACTGCCAGCTTGGAGGACTCGCCGCACAAATAGTCGATCGGAAGGTCGCGAATCGATCGATGTTGCCATCACGATCGATGATGGCCATCCGATGGTCAAAGGATCAGCCTCGAGTAGTCAAGAGTTATCACCATTTTTCAAGGGGATTTGTGCCCATTTGTGATTGGCTAAAGACCCATTCGATGAGGGGCTTAAAGGCTATAAAAGGAGGGCCAAACCTAGGGTTTTTCATCAATTCAAAAGCTTCCAAGTGCTTCCGATACGCTCCGACTCTCCGACATCCCTACGACGAAGCGCTGCCGAGACGACGACTAGAGCTTCAACCTCCAATCTTTGAAGTCGTCGGTATAATCTTTAAATTTGTATAAGTTGTTTTTATTTCAAGCTTTAAATCATATCAAGGAGAGGGGGAGTGTCCCTCTACCTTGAGTCTTTCTCGAGTTTTTGTATTCGTTCAACTCCTATCTCCATCGAGAGGGAGTTCGTTTAGTATTTGCCCTCCGTGCGTGGTCAAGGACCATTAGGGCCTTGGAGTAGTAGCCGAAGGCTATGAACCAAGTAAAACCTATTTGTCTCTATTTACTTTACATTTCCGCTGCAATTAATTTTCTCTCGAGTTTTAACGAAAGAAACGAGAAAAAGTTTTTATCGCTATTCACCCCCCTCTAGCGAACCGCATCGATCCAACACTTGAGTTGTAAGGGTTACCTCCACCTAGCTTGGTGCAAAGGAGAGACCAATAGTGGATTTGGTTGAGGAGTGATTCACCAAGGACGAATCGGGGACCATGGATTAGCGGCGTAGCCGTGAACCACGTTACATATTGTGTTAGCATTGTTTATCTTTGCATTTGTTGTTTTGTTTGCTTGTTTATTAGTATTTCGCTTGCGCTAACGATTTTGTAGATGAGCAAACACCATCATCATACGAAGAGGGCTATTCACCCCCCTCTAGCCGGCCAACACACACCGATCGATCCCCTACAAGTGGTATCAGAGCCAAGTCGGATGTCGAGGACTAACCGCCGCAACAAGCACTTCATCAAAAGATGGTTGGCTCCAACATTCACCCACCAAAATTTGAAGGAGAATTCTCTTGGTGGAAAAAGAGAGTGGAGGTATTTTTCGAAACCGACTTCAAAATTTTATTAATTATGGAAAACGGTTTCGAGATGCCTAGGAATGAAGAAGGGGAGCTATTGGATAAATCAAGATGGAATAAAAGACAAAGAGAGGAGTACTTGGCGAATTCAAAGGCCAAGCACCACCTCTACAATGTACTCCCTCAATAAGAAATGAATAGGATAGGGGAGTGTGCAAGTGCCAAGGAGATGTGGGAGAAGCTAGTAGAGCTTCATGAAGGCACTTCGGAGGCCAAACTTGCAAGAAGAGATCTCCTCCGCTCCCAACTAACAAATATCAGGCTTGAAAAGGGAGAAAAGGTAACCTCCTTACATTCTAGATTCAAAGAAATTTTGATTGGACTAACAAGTGTAGGAGAAAGACTTTCGAACCGAGATATGCTCATGAAAGCAATCGATGCTTTTCCCCGGTCATCGAAATGGAGCTCAATGGTGGACTCCTTCTACATGTCCAAGAATTTAGAAGTAGGCACCTTGGAGGAGTTCTTCTCAACAATGGAGATCCACGAAACAAGGCTCGAAGGAATAGTAGAAGAGCCAAGGTTTCAACCTTCAAGAGGAGTAGCCTTGATGGCTAACAAAGGGAAGAAAAAGATGAAGACCCACTCCTCCTCCGATGAAGAATCCTCCTCCTCCTCCATGGATAGCACGGAAGAAGCCTATATGGTAAGGAGGGTAAGACGTGCATTAAAAGGTTTTAAATTTAATAAATCTAATGATAGGAGGAGAAGACCAAGGGGGAAGGTTATTTGCTACAATTGCCAAGGGGAGGTACATATAAGGGATAATTGTCCCCTCTTGAACAAGAGCAAGGAGGAGAAGAGAAAGAAAGAAGAAAAGAAGAAGAAGAAGGGGAGCAAGAAGAAGAAAGAAGAAGAGAAGAAAGCCAAGGAGAAAGGGAAGACAAAAGCACTCAAAGCAAGGGCATGGGATGATCCCTCTTCATCATCATCATCATCCGAAAAGGAAGAACATGTCTACTCCAACCTTGCCCTAATGGCTTTGACGACCTAGACTCATCCTCCTTCGAAAATGAAGGATCAAGCACAAGTGAGGAGAGCTCTAGTGAAAGGGGAGCTTCATCATCCTCCTCATCCGAAGAAGAGGACATGGAAACTATGGTAACGAATCTCTCACCTAGTAAAATAGTTTCCATGATTTCTAGCCTCACTAAGGATTTATTTAGAGCCAAGAAAAAGAACAAGAGCATGCTAGATCAAATTAAGGGCTTAGAAGAAAAATTAGAAAAAGCATGCTTAAATGTAAATGAAAATATTTCTTCTAGTCATGATGATGCATGCTCACATGATCTTTATATGTCATTTGATGTTAATGATGCATGCATAGAGGAAAATAGGGCTTTAAGGGAGAAAGTAGATCATTTGACCAAGGCCCTAGAAAAGTTTACAATAAGCTCCAATACACTTAATATGATAATTGGGAGCCGAAGAGCTAGCTTCAACAAGAAAGGCCTAGGATATAAGGAAAAGAAAAATGAAAAGGCCTATAAATGCTTGATTGCTAGGAGCCAAAGCAAAAATAAGACAATTGCTAGAAAATGGATCCCTAAGGAGTATTTAGTGAATCCCATAGGCAAGAATTTGTTTTGGGTTCCTAAATCCATCCTAAAGGGTTAGGATAGGATAGTCAACCATAAGGATTTCATCTATATCATATGTTTGGTTGACTTAGGATGGTGGGACTTCATTTTTAGAAATAGTGTTAGGTGATGATAATGTGCCCATAAATTGATAATAATGTTTAAATCATTATAGTTAATGCAATTGCTATTTATGTTTGCAATCATGATCTTGATATTTGGCACATAGTCATGGGCTTTAGGGTTGAAATCATGCTCTAGGTGATATTTTACTTTTTATCATGATATAATACCTAATGCATGATTATAAATTGATGAATACATTTGTTTCATGATCATAATATGAAATTAATACATATATGCTTTTATGATCATGTGGGATATTAGGATGATACTTAACCATGGGTAGAAATGCATGAAATTAATGGTTAAGTATATACAAATACCTTTAGGATACATCTCACACTCACTATAAGCTACCTTGATTGAAAACTTAGCATGAGTGAGATGTTAGGATGATACAAATGTCCACTAATGCCTATGACATTTAGATGGTCATTTAAAATATCAAAATAGCAATAATAGACCAATCATGGGGAAGGCTTATGTTTAATTCATAGACATATTGTTCAAAGATCATGGTTGGATATTTCATATGTTTTCAAAACAATTTCTTATTTTAAAATTTGTGTGTTCATGTTTTGAAACAATCCAAAGCAAAACTAGGTGTTAAAATGGATACAAACTTGATCAACACACTAGTTGTTTTTAAAGCTTTTGGATTTTTGGAAAATCATTGAAAATATAAGTATTTTTCATGGAAAACTATTTTTCATTGATAAAGAACCCTAAAAGAAATGTGTTCCCCAAATTTCACTATTTTTAGAATTTTCTGGAATTTATAGTGCATTTTTGAAATTCATCCAGAAAATCAGAAAACTTGATTCCTTTGTGCCAGTCGACTGCCATACTGATAGCAGTCGACTGATGGACTGTGAACGAGCACAGTAACCTAATTTTATTAGGTTTTTAACTAGTTTTAGTTTTTGTTTCTCTCTAGACTTGATGTCATGATATATAAATTTTGTTTAATCTTTTTTATGGTGTCAAAGGGGGAGAAAACTATATGTTTAAGTAAGGGGGAATATATTTAAGGGGAGTTTCATGTATTAAGGGGGAGAGTTGCTAATCATGTTATTTACATGCTTTCCTTTCTTAATATTTTATCAAATGTTTTTACCTAACTTAAACGGATTGCCACACATCAAAAAGGGGAAGATTGTTAGGGCAATCAACCCGTGATATAGTTTTGATGTGTGTGGCAAAGGGTTTAAGTTAGTTTGTTATTGTGATTTGATATGTACGTTGAAGTCGTGTAGGACTTAGTAATTCACACATGAAGCTTTGGCGGGTTCACCACTCACAACCTCGTGCTTGAGTCGGAGAAGGAGCATCGCAGAGTCGTGCGCTTGATGCTGCCGAGGAACCGCCGGACAAGATGACTTGAAGCGAAGCCAAGGAAGCAGACTTCGAAGGCAAGAGACGTGAAGGAGCATTGCAGAGTTGTGCGCCTGATGCTTCGTGTTTGACCAGGTCACGATTGACCAGGACTCGAGTTTGACTCGAGTGATGTTTTGATGTTTCGACAAAAACATATGACAATGTAATTGTCATGGGAAAGTCCAAGTGCAACACTTGGCATTTGGTAAAGTCCAAGTCTTGAGTACTTGGCATGAAAAGTCCAAGTGGGACACTTGGCACATGAAAAGTCCAAGGGTTTGATATTGGCAGCGTAAAGTCCAAGCGGGAGTCTTGGCAGCATAAGACCAATGGTTGGCGGCGTAAAGTCCAAGCGGAGTCTTGGCGGCGTAAGTCTAATGTGCCTTGGCGGTGTAGACACCGTTAGCATGACTAGCCGAGGGAAGCACCTGGAGGCTAGCGCAATGGATGAACAAGTCATGGATGACTTGGAGGGATCCGAGAGGCGTGAGGCTGATGGAGGTGGCTAGAAGGCTTAGGTCTAGGCTAAGGGTGGTCTAGCAAGTATGGGGGCACCATACTTGGGTTAAAACCTCATGCCGTGAGTCGACTTGAGTTCGACCGCCGCTTAAGAGCCAGCAAATAACGATGTATTGATCGCTAAGGGTCGAATAATCGCTAGTTCACCCGAGCACGTATCGCCCGTGAGCCGATCGGGCAATCGATTACGCTACCGGCAATGATCGCCAATGTTGGCCGATCGCCAAGAGATCCGTTGGAGTTTTTCCAGCGTGGATCGATCCGTTGTCTCACGACAACAGTGGCATCAGTCGACTGGTGACTTATGGCAGTCGACTGATAGGTGGAAATCCAGCCCGATGCAGGTTATAAAGGTAGCTCGGAAGAAGGGTTTTTGCAACGATTTTCTTGGACGTTTTGAAGCGATTTGCTGCTGCAAATCAGGGCTTTCAAGTGCTAGTCCAAGGCAATCAACAAGCAAGCTTCTAAAGAGTTTTTGTAAAGTGTTCTTTACTTCTCTTGTTGTATTTCTTCTTATATTTGCTTGTTGTATTTAGATTATTGTTGTAATCTTATTGTAAGAGGTTTCTCCACCTCCGACTTGTGTCGAGAAGGAGTATTTGTGATTAGTGAGTGTGTGTGTATCACTAGGGCTCTTTAGAGCTCGATCCGTGGAGTATGAACCATTCGGTTCCGAACCACGTTATATCTTTGTGTTCGTGATTGTTGTATTTCGTTATTGCTTTCATTTCTATATTCCGCTGCGCTAACGAAATTGTAGACACGATCACGATCGAATTCCATCTTCGTACGGTCACAACGCTATTCACCCCGCCCCCCTCTAGCGGCGTCAAATCTCCAACAAGTGGTATCAGAGCAAGGTTGCTCTTCAACGGATTAACAACCGGGAGCAAGACGCTAGAGGGTAAAAGATGGAAGTCCAAGATCAATTAGGTTGGGACATCAATACACCGGTGCCTTACACTCTATACGGACGAGAAGGATTCAATTCTTGGAAGGGAAAAATTGAGGATTTTATTATGATGAGAGACTTTGAGGAATGGTCCATTTTGATGGATGGATTTGAATATCCAAGAGGACCAAGAGGTGGATTACTCAAAAAGAAAAGATGGACCGAAGAGCAAGTTCAAGCATTCGAGAAAAATGATAAGGTGATAAAATTTTTAATTGATTTAATGCCTAACAATATCTTGTATATGTTAGGTAATTATGTAGATGCTAAAGAGTTATGGAGCCAAGTGGCAAAGCTCCATGAAAACTCATCATTGGTCCAAGAAGAAGAAGAAGAAGAAGAGGAGTGCTCACCCTCTCAAGCTTAAGAAAGTTCACCATCAATTCAAGAAGATAAGGAGGGTGAAGATGAGAGATCATCCTCACAAGGAAGTGAGGATTCGGAGGTTGATAGGGAATCAACATCCGGATCGGAAGAGGTGGAGGAAGTGGAAGAAGCATCCACCTTAAGGATTGAGGGGGAGGAGAGAACCTCAACACCGGAGCAACAAGAAGAACCATCTACATCCGGTAGAGAGGAAGAGCAAGCTCAAGAATCCACTCCGACCACCACAACCACCCTAGGTAACTCAAGCATGTCAATTAATAATAAAATGAATATTATATGCTTTGAGTGTAGGGAGAAAGGACACTACAAGAGTAAGTGTCCTAAACGGGTTAAGAAGACTCCACCCGTGCCAAAAGTCAAGGAGACTGGTGCCTCAATGAAAAAGAGCAAGGAGCAAGTGATTTGCTTCAAATGCCGACTACCGGGTCATTACCGGAGTCAATGCCCGAATGTTAGTAATATATGAGAGATGTCCTAAGGCAATCGCCTTATGTATGAACCATTTATATGATAAATGAAGATTCACTATTTGAGTATACATGTTTAATGTATTTGATTGAATCTTAAACTCATTTACTGAATGTCCATGATACGATTCACAGCATGAGAGAATTTGTGATTGGATCACAACTAGTGAGTATCTCTACATGTGTAATTGTGATGTATCGGAATTATCCCTAGTCGATGAATTGATGGATTTGGACACCATCAATTCTGTCGAGACTAGCACGAGGTATACTACCTTGGTGTATCCAAGAAGCCGATTCTCACCGGGCCGGAGACATAGTGATGTCCGAGTTGATCGTGGATGCTAGTTATGGTAACTAGTTCATTGAGTGACCACCGTAAGACTTCATATGGTTCTCGCATATATAGATATGTCAATGAAGTTCTTACCGCGGGCTTAAGTGCGATGTTCCTTTGACTTGCGGTATTCAAGTCATCTTGATCATGGAGACTTATGCTTTGACATCTTAAGCAAACATCTCCGAGGAGATGTGGACCCGGGATGATTGGGTATAAGTAGAAATGATCGAAGGTGTTTGAATAGCCTATAAAGGATTCACCACTCCTTGCGAGGAGATGTATACCCATGGCCTCTCGTCGGATTGTTACTAAAGTCTTTGGCCAAAGCATTACATGTTTAGAGTAAAGTACTCTTCGATACATGTGGAGTAACTAGAACTGTAGGACGAGGAAATGATACTTGGGCTAGGTGTGACGTAGTCACCTAGTGGGATCGGCACAATAGACCATGTCCTGAACCAAGTGGGTATAAGATGAGTGAAGGGAATGGGGCACGATTCATTCGAGCTACTGAAGGGTTTCAGAAATAGTTCTGGATCAACCGTTGATCTTTTCGGCTAATTGGGGATCATGATGTACTACTAGGTGCCACTCATGATCGTTCTATAATTAATGGTTAATTATAGACGGCCAACATAAACCGAGAACCTATTTGGTCACACGCACAACGAGTGTAATCCAAAGGATTTAAAACGAGCTTGAAAATGGGATTCTCAGACCGAGAGAAACTATGTTTGGTTGGACCAAACATAAAGCGAGCATGAAATTGTTTCAGTCACAATGGAAGCGTGGATAGGCAGTGTCTTATGAAGACATAATGGATGGACCAAAATGATTTGGTTCTAATCCAATGGATGAGAATAAACCAAAGGGTTTGGTTTATATTAAACGAATGAACCAAAGGTTGGTTCGGTTCGTTTTAACTTAAAATAAACCATCATGGTTTGGTTTATTTTAACTTATCATAATGGAGCGGGTTAACGGGCTTTATGGATATGATCCATTAACCATTAAGAGAATTAGTTCTCTATAAAATAGGGCTTAAACCCTAATCCAAGCACACTAATTAGAGTTGCCGCCCAACCTAATTGTGCCGCCCCCTCCATCTTCTCTCCTAGTCGGCGCCAACCCTAGGTGTGCCGCCGCCCAGCTTTTGTGCCGCCGTCCAAGTCATTGCCGGTGACAAAGCTTCAGCCGGTGAACACTCCGGAGACCCTCCGGTGATCTCTTGTGGGTTCGGTGATAAGGTGAGCCCCACATCTCCTTTGGCCGGCCTCTATTCCTCCACCAAAAGCTGTCCAGTTTTTCTGGACAGCTTGTTTCTTTGTTGTCGGAGCGTCGTTTGGACGACGGTTAGTGCTCCGACAGCGACTAACTCACCGGGGATTTGATCTCCGGTAATCCTCTGAGGTGGAGGACGAAGGATTCGTCAAACGGTTGACGAATACCTCTCCGGAGAAGCGAGTTTTGAGAACTCGTTTTAGGATCCGAATTTGGATTCGGATCGTGATCATCTCTCGATCACGTCGTCTTCAACACGAAGCTAGTAACCCGTACGAAGACGAAGCTCGTGACTTAGCGAAGTCATCCCGAGGAGCTCGGCGTGCATACGGATAGAGACGATTCTTACGAGGATCGTTCCGGTTGATGCCGTTCCCGCTACACGTCATACGAAAGGTATAACGTAGATAAATTTCTTTTATTGCAAATTTTAATTTACGGTTATGTCTGCACTTGTTGTAATATGCATGCGTGTGTTGTGTGTGTTGTAATAAATTTAGATTTATTATTTTAATTGCTTTCGCTGTGCTCATGTTTACGAAACATGATCGAACACACACACGCCGCGGTGCCGGAAACCCAACAGTGGTATCAGAGCCCAGGTTGTGTTTCGACATAATCGTAAAATGGTTTTGCGATAGTCATAATGTATTTCTGGAAATTTTCTAAATTTTAGAAATTTAGAAGTATTTATGGAAATTTTTCAATTTTGGAAAGTCTAGAAGTATTTATGGAAATCTTCCACTTTTGGAAAGTTGGAAGTATTTATGGAAATTGATATTTTCCATAAATAAAATATTTTATTAGATTCTGGAAATTTGTTTCCTAATTTAATCATGATTTGATTTGGGAAATCAAATCTTAAAATATTTTATTTCCATAAGTAGTTTTAATGATTTAGGAAATTGGTTTCCTAAATAGATTTTCCTTAATCAAATAATTCCATGAATAAAATATGTGATTAGATTTGGAAATTTGTTTCTAATTTAATTATGATTTGATTTGGAGAATCAAATCTTAAACATATTTTATTTCCATAAATAGTTATGACATATAAGGAAATTATATACATGACATAATTGTATGCCATGTAATTGCATTAGATGCATAACATTATGCCATGTGTGTCGTGACATGTAGATGTATGCCATGTATGTCATGCCATGTAGATAATAGTTATTTGCATGCAAAGAGGATGAGACATAAAAACCCTTAATCAATATTAAAGCCTACACCTTCCATTAATATGGTTAGAACCAGAGTTCTGTTTCATGTTTGGGTTGTTGGACTCTCTCCAAGCCCGGCTCGAACCTGAATATGTTCAAACCATGGAATAGTTTAATACTAATATGGTAAGAGTCAGAGGTCAATCGTTAGCTTTGGTTGTTGGACTCTCTCCAAGCTGGGCTAATTGGTTGAATGTGCTCTAACCATATTAAAACTATGTCCTGATTAATGGGTTGGCTTTAACCTGGAGCATCGGCTTGTTGGACTCTCTCCAAGGTCGATGTAAAGGGAGGTGAAGTTGGGTGCTATGCATATGATGCATACTTGTTAATGTGTTAACAACCCGATGTATGTGTGAACATTCAATTAGTTGATAGCACATTGTGATAGTTGCATATACGGGATATGCAATCGGTATAGATGATACCTACCGTCGTAGTTATGAATGGCTTGTTGGACTCTCTCTAAGGTTGTTCATAATTATGATGGATATCAGCCCATTCGGAGATGGACCTACAATCTCCCGAAGTGATTTTAGGGTTTTTGAAATTCGAAAAATGAATGAGATTTATAAATGTATATTGATGCATTTTGAAAATCATCTTTCTCATATATGCTCATTTTGTATTTCTAAAATTGATAATGATGTCTTTGAATTTGCGTTCCATTTTGGATTCGAATAAATTGACTGGGCCGAGCTTCTTGGACTGGCTTAGAAGCTTGAGAATTGTTCTCAAGGTTGAAAAGCTTGCAAATGTCCTCGAAGCGCCTCTTCCCGCCCGTCCTAGTGACGATGCAACTCTGGACCAATTGTTGGCCTATCAGAAACTTGTGAGTGATTCTGAACAAATGAGTTGCATCATGCTAGCCGCGATGGAACCCAAGCTACGAAAGCAGCATGAGCATATGGATGCTCATATCGTAGTCCTTCATCTTTGTGAATTGGTTGATGAGCAAGTGAGATTTGAAAGGTTCGAAGTCTCTAAGCTCATCTTCACCTCTGAGATGCTAGAAGGTTCATCCGTGGTACTGCTCAATATGCTGAAGACTGTGGAGTCTTCTGAGAAGCATGAGCAGGGGACGGTGCTATTAGTTGATTCCTCGAAGAAAGGTTCTAAGAAGAAGTCAAAGGAACAGCAGAAGGGAAAGAAGAGAAAGGCTAAGAAGGTAAAACTAGCACAAAAGAAAACTTGCCATCATTATGGCAAGGAGAGCCATTTGCGAAGAAAGTGCAAGATTTATCTTGAGTCCGTGAAGAAGAATAAGGCATCGGATGCCCCATCTTCTTCAGATATCTTCGTTATTGATTGTCATTCTATTTCCTCAAACACTTGGGTATTGGATACTGGGTGTGGCTCACATATATGTAATGACATACATGGGCTAAGGAATAGAAGAAGACTCGTCAAGGGAGAGTCAAATTTGCGTGTTGGGAATGGAGCAAAGGTTGTTGCAGTCGCCATTGGAACACATTTGTCGAAACTCTCTGCAAGACATGTCTTAGAACTGGACAATTGCTTTTATGTTCCTTCGTTGATAAAGAACATCATTTCTATTTCTTGTTTAAATAGAAATGGATACCATTTGACTTTTAGTAACAATTGTTGTTACATAACTTTGAATGGAGTTCTTTATGGGACTGGAACATTAAGCAATGGTGTTTATACGTTGGACGTATCCAGTGATATTTTCAATATCGAAGCGAGCAACACGCGTGCTCGAAAGGATAATCAAATAGACTCCTATATGTGGCATTGTCGTCTTGGCCATATAAGCAAGAAACGCATGTCCAAATTACACCGATGTGGAATTCTGGAATCGTTTGAATTGGATTCATACGATACATGCGAATCATGCTTAAAAGGCAAGATGACTAAGTTACCTTTTACTGGAAAAGGTGAACGAGTGGGAGAGTTACTAGGTCTAATACATACTGATGTATGTGGACCTATGTCAACTCAATCATTAGGAGGCTATAGCTACTTCATTACCTTCACCGATGATCACTCACGGTTTGGGTATGTGTTCTTGATGAAACACAAGTCTGAAGCCTTTGAAAGGTTCAAAGAATTCAGAAATGAAGTAGAGAAACAACATGACAAGAGTATTAAAATACTTCGATCGGATCGAGGTGGTGAATACTTAAGTCAAGAGTTTCTTGATTATCTAAGAGACAATGGTATATTGTCTCAATGGACTCCGCCCTATACACTACAGCATAATGGTGTATCTGAGAGGCGTAATCGGACCTTGTTGGACATGGTCAGGTCAATGATGAATCATGCAACTCTTCCCAAGTCCTTTTGGGGCTATGCACTCGCATACCTGTTTACTTTGTTAAATGTAATGCCTACTAAGGTAGTCTCAACTACTCCATATGAGATATGGAATAGTAAGAAACCTCATGTATCTTACTTGAAGATATGGGGTTGTCTCCGCTTATGTGAAGCTGGATCAGACGTATAAATTGGATGCTAAGTCCGATAAATGTCTATTTATTGATACCCTAAGGAAACAAGGGATTACTAATTCTATCATCCCGTGGAACAAAAGGTGTTTGTTTCAAGGCATGCATGGTTTCTAGAGAAAGAGTTTCTCTTGCAAGAAAATAGTGGGAGTGTTGCCGAGCTTGAGGAGGCTCGAGAGACTCAAATAGACATTGATGAGATACCGGTGAAGCACAACAATGATAACTCATAGTGATGAGCAATCTAGACCTATTGTAACACCACATCTTCAGAGATCCGTAGAACACGCAATATTCCCGAGAGATATGGATTTCGTAAGTGAATCGAACGACGTGTTACTCATTGATGATGAGGAGCCTACCAGTTATGAAGAAGTGCTGACAAGTTCAGAAAGAGATAAGTGGCTTGGTGCCATGAAGTCGGAAATGGATTCCATGTATGAAAAACCAAGTTTGGAACTTGGTTGACCCACCTGAAGGGATAAAGCCTATAGGGTGCAAGTGGGTTTTCAAGAAGAAAACCGACATGGATGGTAATGTGATTACCTATAAGGCTAGATTGGTGGCGAAAGGATATCGTCAAAAGCAAGGTGTTGATTATGACGAAACCTATTCGTCAGCTATGCTTAAATCCATTCGATGCTCCCGCCATAGCGGCTCATTATGATTATGAGATATGACAGATGGATGTGAAAATAGCTTTCCTTAATGGAAACTCGCCGAGGACGGTATATGATACAAATGAGGGTTTCACATCGGCTGATAAAACCAAGGTATGCAAATTGCGACGATCCATTTATGGATCAAGCAAGCATCTAGAGTGGAATATCCATTTTGATGAGACAATCAAAATTTTGATTTCTCACAAAATCCGCATTTAACCTTGTGTGTACAAGAAGGTTAGTGGGAGTGCAAATGATTCCTAGTATTGTATGTCGATGACATACTACTTATAGGAAACGATGTTTCAATCTTACAACAAGCTAAGGTTTGGTTATCCAAGACATTCTCCATGAAAGACCCGGGAGAAGCAACCTACATTCTCGGATTAAGATCTATAGAGATAGATCAAACGGGTTGCTTGGTCTTCATATCTACATATATAGACCGAAAAGCAAAGAGGTTTAGCATGTCGGAATCCAAGAAAGGTTTCCTACCCATCGCATGGGGTACACCTTTCGAAGTCTATGTGTCCGCGCACAGAAGACGAGAGGATTTGCATGAGTAAGATTCCCTATGCATCCGCAATAGGATCTATCATGTATGCTATGTTATGTACGAGGCCCGATGTATCGTACGCTCTGAGTGTCACGAGCAGATACCAATCTGATCCAGGAATGGATCATTGGGCGGCTGTTAAGACGATCCTTAAGTACTTGAGAAGAACTAAGGATGTGTTCCTAATATATGGAGAAGGGTACATGGTGATACGTGGGTATACGGATGCCAGCTCCAGACAGACAAGGATGATTCCATGTCTCAGTCTGGGTATGTATTCACCTAGAATGGAGGCGCAATAAGTTGGAAAGGTTCCAAGCTTGACACTATTGCGGATTCTGGCACTAAGGCGTAATACATTGCGCTTTGAAGCAAAGAAGCGAAGCGGTTTGGAACAAGAAGTTCATCTATGAACTTGATGTGGTCTCATCAATGATCCAAACAAGTGCTTCGCCGCTATCATCTTATCAGAGATATCATCAGTAGGAACGAAATACAAATCGAGAAAATTCCCACTGAAAGGAACTTAGCGGATCCTTTGACTAAGGCATTACCTCAAAATAAGTTTGAGGGTCATGTTTGAGCTTATGGTATTGGATACCGTAGCGATTGGCATTAGGCCAAGTGGGAGTCTGTTAGTAATATATGAGAGATGTCCTAAGGCAATCGCCTTATGTATGAACCATTTATATGATAAATGAAGATTCACTATTTGAGTATACATGTTTAATGTATTTGATTGATCTTAAACTCATTTATCAATGTCCACGATACGATTCACAAAGATGAGAGAATTTGTGATTGGATCACAACTAGTGAGTATCTCTACATGTGTAATTGTGATGTATCGAATTATCCCTAGTCGATGAATTGATGGATTCGACACCATCAATTCGCCGAGACTAGCACGAGGTATACCCTTGGTGTATCCAAGCACCGATTCTCACCGGCCGAGACATAGTGATGTCCGAGTTAATCGTGGATGCTAGTTATGGTAACTAGTTCATTCGGAGTGACCAAATGAAGACTTCATATGGTTCTCTCGCATATATAGATATGTCAATGAAGTTCTTACCGCGGGCTTAAGTGCGATGTTCCTTCGACTTATGGTATTCAAGTCATCTTGATCATGGAGACTTATGCTTTGACATCTTAAGCAAACATCTCGAGGAGATGTGGACCCGGATGATTGGGTATAAGTCAAATGATCAAGGTGTTTGAATAGCCTATAAAGGATTCACCACTCCTTGCGAGGAGATGTATACCCATGGCCTCTCGCTTGATTGTTACTAAAGTCTGGCCAAAGCATTACATGTTTAGAGTAAGGTACTCTTCGATACATGTGGAGTAACTAGAACAGGGACGAGGAAATGATACTTGGGCTAGGTGTGACGAGTCACTTAGTGGGGATCGACACAATAGACCATGTCCCAACCAAGTGGGTATAAGATGAGTGAAGGGAATGGGGCACGATTCATTCGAGCATCAAGGGTTTCGTAAATAGTTCTCGATCAACCGCTGATCTTTTTCGCTAATCGGGGATCGCGATGTACTACTAGGTGCTGTCATGATCGCTCTATAATTAATGGTTAATTATAGACGGCCAACATAAACCGAGAACCTATTTGGTCACACGACAACGAGTGTAATCCAAAGGATTTAAAACGAGCTTGAGAATGGGATTCTCGCATCGAGAGAAACTATGTTTGGTCGACCAAACATAAAGAGAGCATGAAATTGTTTCAGTCGCAATGGAAGCGTGGATGGGCCGTGTCTTATGAAGACATAATGGATGGACCAAAATGGTTTGGTTCTAATCCAATCGATGAGAATAAACCAAAGGGTTTGGTTTATATTAAACGAATGAACCAAAGGTTGGTTCGGTTCGTTTTAACTTAAAATAAACCATCATGGTTTGGTTTATTTTAACTTATCTTAATGGAGCGGGTTAACGGGCTTTATGGATATGATCCATTAACCATTAAGAGAATTAGTTCTCTATAAAATAGGGCTTAAACCCTAATCCCTAAAGAGCCAACCCAATTGCCGCCTCCATCTTCTCTCCTAGTCGGCGCCAACCCTAGGGTGTGCCGCCAGCTTTTGTGCCAGCCCAAGTCATTGCCGGCGACTCAAGCCGTGAACATCCGCATCTCCGTGATCTCTCGGTGATAAGGTGAGCTCCACATCTCCTTTGGCCGGCCTCTATTCCTCCACCAAAAGCTGTCCAGTTTTTCTGGACAGCTTGTTTCTTTGTTGTCGGAGCGTCGTTTGGACGACGGTTAGTGCTCCGACAGCGACTAACTTACCGGAGATTTGATCTCCGGTAATCCTCTGAGGTGGAGGACGAAGGATTCGTCAAACGGTTGACGAATACCTCTCCGGAGAAGCGAGTTTTGAGAACTCGTTTTAGGATCCGAATTTGGATTCGGATCGTGATCATCTCTCGATCACATCGTCTTCAACACAAAGCTAGTAACCCGTACGAAGACGAAGCTCGTGACTTAGCGAAGTCATCCCGAGGAGCTCGGCGTGGATACGGATAGAGACGATTCTTACGAGGATCGTTCCGGTTGATGTCGTTCCCGCTACACGTCATACGAAAGGTATAACGTAGATAAATTTCTTTTATTGCAAATTTTAATTTACGGTTATGTCTACACTTGTTGTAATATGCATGCATGTGTTGTGTGTGTTGTAATAAATATAGATTTATTATTTTAATTGCTTCCGCTGTGCTCATGTTTACGAAACATGATCGAACACACACACGTCGCGGTGCTGGAAACCCAACACCGAAGGGGGAGAAGAAGGGGAAAAGGGGAGCATCACAAGTAGGGGGAGCTACTAAGGCTAACCCTAAGGTATATCAAGTTAATAATGCTCTTTCTTTAGTTAATAGACAAAAGCATGCTAGAAATTTCAATTCCCTAGCAATTTGCCATGAAAAGCATGCTAATAGAAATAAATACTTTTGTTTAGGAGCTAAAAATATTCACTTAGATAATAGGGATAAATTTGGGACTAATGTCCCTAAAAACAACTTATCTAAGGACAAACCTAGGTCAAATAACTCTAGAAAATTTTTACCTAGGGAGACAATTATAAAGGTGCAAGAGCACCTAGGTCTAAACCCTAAATGGACTAGGCATATGCCTAGGAAGTCCAATGCCCAAGATTTAAATCAAAATTCTAAAATCGGGAAATTAGAAAAGGAAAATCAAGTCTTGAGGTCAAGGCTTGAAAAACTTGAAAAGACCCTTAAGGTTATGCAAAATCAAATGCAAGGGTCATTTAGTCAAACTTCTAGGTCCAAAAGTCAAAGTCAACACCTAGGACCTAAGAGTCAAAAGTCAACCAAGGGCAAGCAAGGTTTGGGTCACAAACCTAAGCCTAAGGTGGCTTACCATAGTGTTCCATTTGATTATGGAACACTAACTAGGTCTAGGAAGACCAAGGTCAATAGGGAAGTCATCCCTAAGGTTGACCAAAGGTTGTGCCTAGTGGCTAGGGTTTCAAGGAAACCTAGGGTGGCCACTAAGAAGGTTGCAAGGGGAGTTACCCCTAGAGTCAACCTAGGTGAGATCCAAATGACCAAGGCTAATAAGTCTAGGAGGGTCATTAGGAAGGTATCTAGGGAGGTTATCCCTAAGGAATACCTAATTAACCCTAGGAGCTCAAATCGGTTTTGGGTTCCTAAGAGCGTGATTGATTCACGCTAGATGGGTTTAGGGTGTGCCAACCTTGATTGGATGGGTAGTTAACTCAACCATGGCAAAGGTGGCATGTTAGGTCATTTTCAAGGTTATGGTTACCTTGAAAATACATTTGAGTCTTAATCCTAAAAGTTTTAGGATGTGCCAATATTACTTGAGAAGTTTGATAAAATGATCAAAATTGGCACAATTTAGGTTTAGAGGTTAGTGTGCCATTTTGGGTTTGTTGCCACACTTGGGAGAAAAATAGAAATATGGCAAAATATAATTAATTATATGAAATGACAATTAATATTAAAATTTAGGTATTACTATACCTATATATTTTATATGTCATGCTTTGTTTGCCATATAACATGCCATGACATCATGCTTATTTTTAATCATTCTATATGTCATGTACATGTTTAGGATTAAGGTTTTAAATGTCATGTGTTTTTAGATTTCATATTATGCCATGACATCATGATTATGAGCATGTGTTTATCTATATCATCTCTAATGTCATAATCATTCATGCATTTAAGACAATTTGGTTGAAATTGAACTAAGGACTATGACATGACTTGAAGTCCCATTTATAAGGGAATCAAGTAGGGTTGCCTTAGAGAATGCATGAAACCCTAGATTAGGATAACCAAAACCCACATCTCACATCCAATTGACATGTATGTGTATTTATACTCCCTAGATACATGTGAGATGCTAGGATATGAGTTAAGTTCAAGGTGCATAGTGTTTGCATCTAGATGAACTAAAACTCATCTAATTTTATTTGTGGATCATTGGGAGAGCATGTGTACAAGTCATGTACATAGAGCCCAAGGAATATGATCCAAAATAAGGTTTTGAAAACATTTTAAAATCATTTTGAAAAACCTTGGTGAAGTCTATCTTTTGATAGCAATCACCATTGATAGAGTTGATACAAAATAGGGCCAAAACATTGAAAATTTCAATGGTTTTGAGTTTTTTATCAAACTCACTATTTTATGGGTAAAATAATTTTCAAATATTTTTCACCCATTGTGTGTGTCATAAGTATTATACGTATGAATTTTCATGATTTTTTGAATTACGTATAATTATTTATGAATTTTCAAAATTCATTTCTGATAGTTGAAAATCGAGATTTTGATTACGCCTCGTGGCGCGATCGATGTGAGTGGCGATGTGATCGACATCGCGAGTCGACTATCAGGTCTGATTTTGGGTTAACAAGGTTTGTTTAGCCCATTTTCAGCCATGGTAAAGGTCCCTAACCACTTCTAACCCTAGGATATGCTTTGGGAAGCATTATAAAGGGTGAAAATCCATTGGATATGGATTAGGAGATCTGTTAGGTCAAAGTATCAAATTTAGGGTGAGTGAAAGTTCTATGTTGAACTTAGAACCTTAATTTTGATGGTTTAGAGTTCCTATTGGCTTAGGGGCTTCCCAAGGACATTGTTGGTGCAATGGTCAAGGGGGAGCAAGCCTTTAGGGGGAGTTATCCATTTTGGGATGATGGATGTGTTTTTCTCCTTGAAGAGAAGAAGGGTTTTTGCAGCGATTTTCTTAGACGTTTTGAAGCGATTTGCTGCTGCAAATCAGGGCTTTCAAGTGCTAGTCCAAGGCAATCAACAAGCAAGCTTCTAAAGAGTTTTTGTAAAGTGTTCTTTACTTCTCTTGTTGTATTTCTTCTTATATTTGCTTGTTGTATTTAGATTATTGTTGTAATATTATTGTAAGAGGTTTCTCCACCTCCGACTTGTGTCGAGAAGGAGTATTTATGATTAGTGAGTGCGTGTGCTTCACTAGGGCTCTTTAGAGCTCGATCCGTGGAGTAGGAACCGTTCGGTTCCGAACCACGTTATATCTTTGTGTTCGTGATTGTTGTATTTCGTTATTGCTTTCATTTCTATATTCCGCTGCGCTAACGAAATTGTAGACACGATCACGATCGAATTCCATCTTCGTACGGTCACAACGCTATTCACCCCCCCCTCTAGCGGCGTCAAATCTCCAACACTTTGGCGAGGGACTTCGAGTGAGATGAGAGAATGAGTGAATTGTAAGTAGCTCATTAGGTGAACTTAGCTGAATGGCTAAGTGTCGGAGGCTCGACCGCAAGGGTTGAGGTTTACCCGACCGCCAAAAGCTCAAATAAATGTTAAGTTTGAGTTTCACACGGCACCAGTCGACTGCCATGAAATGGAAGTCGACTGCTCTGAGTCCAACGGGTTCGACTGGTATCCGACTGAGTGGTTTTGCCGATACCGATCGCCATATGTTGGCGATCATTCGCCAAGACTATCGCTGATCGCGATGGCGATAGCCAACCGGTCAAGACAGATTGGGCCATAGAACCGCTTAGTAGCCAATCGCGGCGATTACGAGGTACGATCATCGATGGTTACATCATCAATCGCTAAGGATCCGCTGACTACTGGTCGAGATCCGACGATTCGAGGCCATTGTAGTGGCGGCGATCGATTGCCAAGGGCGTGATCGTGGCGCCAACGGAAGAAATCAGTCCTCTCTATAAAAAGAGAGGGTGTGGGCTTTTGGATGGCTAATGCTTATATTCCAAACCATCATTCAAGTGCTCTACAAGTAATAAACTCCTTATTCTAGTTTCTTTCACATCAATTGTAAAAGAAGGAGTGTTCTTGAGTTGTAAGGGTTACCTCCACCTAGCTTGGTGCAAAGGAGAGACCAATAGTGGATTTGGTTGCGGAGTGATTCACCGAGGACGAATCGGGGACCGTTGATTAGCGGCGTAGCCGTGAACCACGTTACATATTGTGTTAGCATTGTTTATCTTTTCATTTGTTGTTTTTTTTTGCATGTTTATTAGTATTCCGCTTGAGCTAACGATTTTGTAGACGAGCAAACACCATCATCATACGAAGACGGCTATTCACCGCCCTCTAGCAGGCCAACACTCACCGATCGATCCCTACACAAGCAACAAGCAAAAGTGATCAAAGCCATTTGTGCAAAGATTTCATTTGTGTTCTTTGTATTTGCTTGTATTTTTATATTACCGTGTAATTGCTTGTATGAGGTTTCTCCACCTCCGACGTGTTGTCGAGAAGGAGTTGTTGTTAGTGTCGTACACATAACACGAGCTCGTTGAGCTCACCCGCGGAGTAGGAACCCTAAGGTTATGAACCACGTATATCGTGTGTTGACTTTTGTATTCTTGTTGTGTATTCATTTTATTATCATTCCGCTGCATATTAACGAGAATTGTAGAGACAAGCACGCGACGAACGATCGATCTCCATCGTATACACGAAGAGGGTTATTCACCCCCCTCTGGCCGGCCACCGATCCTCCAACAAGTGGTATCAGAGTGAGGAGCTTGTCGAGGACTAACCGCCAACACAAGCACAACAAGATGGTTGGTTTCAACATCCATCCATCGAAATTCGACGGAGATTTTTCTTGGTGGAAGAAAAGGATGGAGGTATATTTCGAAACTGATTTTGATTTAATTCTAATTCTAGAAAATGATTTCGAAATGCCTAGGGATGAAAGCAATAGACAAATTGAAAAATCAAGATGGACCAAGGACCAAATGAAGGATTTCAAAACAAATCTCAAGGTAATCAAATTGCTTAGTGATTTGATTCCTAACAATATTTGGTCTAGACTAGGTGAATATAAGGATGCTGAGAACCTATGGGACAAGGTGATCAAATTTCATGAAAAGTTCACATTGGTCCATGATGAGGAAGAATTGCCATCAACCTTCGACAATGTAGATGACTTGGTGGAGACCTCCACCTCTAGCATTGAGGGGGAGGAGAGGCCTTCCATCCCGGAACAAAAACGAGAAGAAGTATCTACATCCGGGAGAAGTGAAGATCAAGAAGCATCCACCTCCCTAGGTAACTCATGCATTATAATTAAAGATAAAAAACACATAATATTCTTTGAGTGTAGGGAACAAGGGCACTATAAAAGTAAGTGTCCCAAGTGTTGGGATAACTCCGGATATGATGTTCACAACATCGTGGGCGAATACTTCGCACAATCGTAGTGGAAATAATAATTATACCGGATCCCACCAGAGATCCATGCAAAACTATATAAATCATTTTCTATAATCTAGTCTAGATCTTATCTAGAGGAGGAATATACCTTCGTTGCGTGTCCTTTGCAATCCCGTTTTTCCAAATGTTATCAGATCTCAATACGGTAAGGGTAACCGTATATCTATGGTATCCACACTGACACCCACACTAGCTTTGGAGTCACGTTGTGCTAGCAACCCCTAGTAAAACACCAAAAACTCTTTTAGAAGAAGAAGGAGAGGAAGGAGGAGATGAGAGAACACTTTCTCTCTTGGCCATTTTGGCTTGCACGCCCAAACACCAAAAGCCACACCACAAAATGTAATCAACGTTGAACACCAAAAAGGCCATTTAATCCCATAGCCATCAATGTCATTATCTCCCATTAAGAAATCTCTTAATACCAAGACCCTTGATATTCCCTTCTTAATTCTCATCATGAATACCAAGTCCCTTGGTATTCATATGCATGATTAATCAAATTAATCATGCATGATGATGAATAATCTTCCATGGTTCAACTTGAGTCTAACTCAAGTTTAATCAGTTTGAGTCTAACTCAAATCTTGGCCATATGCTCAATTGTCCTTTTAGTCCAACTAAAAGAAACCATCTCCAAAATAGAATGTCATTTATGTCTGACCCTATAGGCTCTTGTAACATTGGCAATGTATCTAAAACCCCTTTTTAGATACATAAGCAATGAGCGGCATCTAGCAATACATCATTGCTACCCAAGTTACAAGATCGTCGAGATCCGACAACCTTTCCATGACTATTATCATGTATGATGATGTCCTTCTATCTCTGATATCTTAGATCGATCAATGAGGCATAGACCGTGTCATCTCCTTATCAATCTTTATGTTTCTTGATCCCCAAGTAGACTCACTCAAACAAATGAGCTCAATATCTCATATTGACTCATTTGAGCATGGTCATGCATTTCGTGTTCCTACTCTATCAAGAGGCCAAAGATATCACTCCCGTTATATGGGAGGGATAGATCTCATCTACATCACTCACATCCCTCTGCATAATTCGTTACATATCCAGTGATCGCCATTATAGTGCACCTAGTTATGGTGTGACGTTAGATGATACTAAAGTACATAACTCCTTATGTAGGGAACCGTAGTGACTTCATGTCTAAGGACTATTCATACCAATAATCACAGGAGAAAGTATATAACACTCATATAATGATCCATGATACTTTCTCATGGCGGGTCAATTCAGTATATATATTCTCCAATATTATACTCATGTGTCAATGTGATATCACATATCCATGACTTGTGAGATCAAGTCACCATTGACCTACATGCTAGTCTCAATGTATTAATATTGCCCTTGTATATTAATACTTGACTAGGAATATTAAGAATAGTGTTCTTTATAACTTCTCATAATCAATTCTACCAATTGATATACTATAGATTAGAACCTACTATTCAAGGACATTATTATATTTATTTTAATTGGCACATGTATAAAGTAAATATAATAAACAATCTTTGCCATAATAAATGAAATATGATACACATGATCCCTAATCAATCATCTCATGATTGACACTAAAGGTTGACACTAACACCAAGAAGATGAAGAAGGCTCAATCGGTACCAAAGGTGAAAGATACCGGTGTCCCCACAATTAAAAGCAAGGAGCACATTATGTGCTTCAAATGCAATCAACGGGGGCATTATAGAAGTCAATGCCCTTGGGGGAAGAAGAAAGGGCAAGAAGGGGCATCTCATGTAGCGGGAGCTTCCAAAGCTAACCCTAAGGTAAATTTAATTAATGCACCTTCAATTCTAGAACTAAGAAGCATGGTAAAAATTATTTTAGTTCACTTGCCATGATTAATGAAAAGCATGCTAGTAGGAATAAATATTTTTTCCTAGGTGCCAAGCATATTGATTTACCTAAGGAGTCCATAAGAAGAATAGAAGAGAACTTAGGCATAAACCCTAAGAATAGTAGACATATGCCTAAGAAGAAAAATAATTCCCAAAAATCTAATGATAGATCAAAATTGGAAAGGTTAGAGGTGGAAAACCAAGCCTTGAGGTCAAGACTTGAGAAACTTGAGAAGACCCTAGAAAAAATTACAAATTCATTTAAAGGGTCTAATGATCAAAATTTAAGGCCTAGGAAACAAGAAATGTCAAAGGGCAAGAAAGGTTTGGGTCACAAACCTATGTCCTACCATAAGGTTCCATTCAATTATGGAACTATTTCTAGGTCTAGAAAAATCAAGGCTAATAGGGAAGTTATCCCTAAGATTAGTCATGGTGTTTGTTTAGTGGCTAAAAATTCAAAGAAATCCAAGAAAGAAACTAAGAAGGTCAAAGGGGGAGTTACCCCTAGGTTTGACTTAGGAAAGACTCAAATGACTAAAATGTCAAAACCAAAAAGGGTCATTAGGAAGGTATCTAGGGAAGTTATCCCTAGTGAGTACCTTGTTAACCCAAGGAGCTCTAATAGGTTTTGGGTTCCTAGGAGCATGATCGATTCACGCTAGATGGGTTAGGGTGTGTCAACCCTAAGTGGATGGGTAGTTAACCTAGCCATGGTGAGTTGACACTTTAGGATGTGCCAATGTGGTTTGAGGAGATGAAAATTTATTAAATTGGCACAATTAGGTTTTAGAAGTAACGGTGTGTCATTTTGGGCTTTTGGCACACTAGGGGGATAATTGACATTAAGGCAAAAATGGACTTAATCCTAGAAATGACAATTTGGGTTTAACACTTAGGTATTCTATATCTTAGTATTTTATAATTGGCATGCTTTGTTTTCCTTGCCATGACATGATATCATATTTATTTTTATCATATAAAATGTCATAATCTTTTTTAGGGTTATTTTTATATATCATATATGCTTAGATTTCATTCACATGTCATGGCATTATGATTTTGACACATGCTTATTCATGTTATCAATTATGTCATAACCATCATTCATGCATAAAAAAATGGATTTAAGGACTAAGACATGATTTAAAGTCTCATGCATAAGAGAATCAAATAATATTATCTAGAAAAATACATGAGACCCTAATTAACTAAAACCCACATCTCACTATAAATTGACTTGTATGTGTTTCACACATCTGGATACAAGTGAGATGTTTAGGAAAATTGAATTAAAGAATTTAAAAACATTTCAAAATCATTTTGAAAAACCTTGGTGAAGTCTATCTTTTGATAGCAATTACCATTGAAAGAGTTGATACAAAGAAGGCTCAATATTGAAGCTTTTCTCAACTTTTGAACTTTGTGTCAATCTCACTATTTTGTGGGTACAATAATTTTCTAATATTTTTCACCCATAATATTTGTGATAAGTAATATATGTACAAATTTTCATGATTTTTTAATGTATGTATATTTACTTATGAATTTCAGAAATTTATTTTCAAAAAATTAAAAACTGCACTTTGCAGTTATCAGTCGACTGTCATGGATGGCAGTCAACTAATGTGGGAAGGAGTCGACTGATATCTGAGAGAGTCAACTGATAATGCTGATTTCGGATAAACCATGGTTGTTATGCCCATGTTCAGCTATGTTTTGGTCCCCTAACCTCTCCTAACCCTAGAACATGCTTTGGAGAGCATTAGAAAGGGTGAAAATCCATTGGATATGGATTAGAAGAGGTGTTTAGGATGAGTATCAATTTTAAGATGTGTGAGAGTTCATTATTGAACTTTGCCTTAATTTTGATTGTTTAGCATTCCTATTGGCTTAGGGACTCTCCAAGGATATTGTTGGTGCAATGGTCAAGGGGGAGCAATCCTTTAGGGGGAGGTATCCATCATGGAAAGATGGATGTGTATTTCCTCATGGTAGGAATATTGGGAGAGTGCCTCTCTTAAGTGATATGGGACTTATCACTAGAAAGATTGTAGGCATGTGTTCCTCCAAGGGAGAGATTGTAAGATCTCATTGGGATATGAGATATTCATACCCTTGGGGAGGATCTTTTTGATGTATGTTAAAAAGGGAGAGAAGTTACAAATTGGGATAGTTGGAATTCTCATTGGGATGTGAGAATTGCCAATTGGGGATAATTGGTAGACTTGGGTTTGAGATTTTGTCAAACATCAAAAAGGGGAAGATTGTTGGTGCAATCGGCCCAGGACTCAAGTTTGACTCGAACTATATTTTGATGTTAGACAAAACGCATGACATGGGATTGTCATGGGAAGTCCAACATGGGTAGGTCACGTAAATCCAAGTGTGTAACCTTGGCAGTGAAAAGTCCAAGCATGGGGCTTGGTGTTGGGAAACTCCAACATGGGTTGGCCACGTAAGTCCAAATGTGTAGCCTTGGCGGTGAAAGTCTAAGCATAGGACTTGGCATGGAAAATCCAAGCATGAGGCTTGGTATGGGAAGTCTTGAGGACTTGGCAAGTTCACTAGGCTCGGGGTCCTTGAGTCGGTGAAGGATGACATTGCGAAGTCGTGCGCTTGGTGCATCCGAGGGACTGTCGAACAGAGAGCGAATGGAGTGAGGACCAAGGGAAGCATACTTCGAGGGCAAGAGATGTGAAGGATGACATTGCGAAGTTTTGCGCTTGGTGCATCCGAGGGACATAGGCCGAGGGAAGAGAGCTTCGGTGGGGAACTCCATGAGAGAATGAGGTGGACTTAGCCAAGTGGCTAAGACTGAGTGTCGGATGCTCAAACGTGGTTTTTAAGGGTTTACCCGACGGTCAGATGCTCAAACAACTTGGTGTTTGAGGTTTTAACTGACATAAGTTGACCGGTATAGGTACCAGTCGACTGCTCTAGGTCGATTGGACTCGACCGGTGTTCGACTGATTAGGTTCTGGCCGAACAATCGACTGCCGAGGGAGGGCAGTCGACTGTCGACACGATCAGTTGACTGATGAGGGATATCAGTCGACTAATTGTGGTGAATTCGAGCACAAAATGGTTTCCAGTTGAGTGATCACACCGAGCACTCAACTGATGGTGTTACCAGTCGACTGATGGGCATGATCAGTCGACTAATAGTTATTCGTTGGGTTTTTTCCAACGTGGATTCGACCATTGTAACACAACGGCTACAGGAGCAGTCGACTGAAGGTCACGAGCAGTCGATTGATCGATGCGAAATCAGCCCGAGACAAGCATAAAAGGAGAAGCTTGGGGAGGATTTCAACAAGACTTTTTGGGGAGATTTTGGAGGGGAATTGTTGTTGCATTCCAGACCTTCAAGAGCCAATCCAAAGCAAGCAACAAGAAAAAGTGATCAAAGTCATTTGTGTAAAGATTTCATTTGTGTTCTTTGTATTTGCTTATATTTTTATATTACCATGTAATTGCTTGTATGAGGTTTCTCCACCTCCGACGTATTGCCGAGAAGGAGTTGTTGTTAGTGTCATGCGCATAACATGAGTTCGTTGAGCTCACCTGTGGAGTAGGAACCCTAGAGTTCCGAACCATGTATATCGTGTGTTGTCTTTTGTATTTTTGTTATGTATTCATTTTATTATCATTCCGCTGTGTATTAACGAGAATTGTAGAGACAAGCACGCGACGAACGATCGATCTCCATCGTATACACGAAGAGGGCTATTCACCCCCTTTAGCTGGCCACTAATCCTCCAACAATAATTAGTTAAGGATTAAGGGGGAGTAGGACTAATTGATGCAATGGTTAAGGGGAAGGTTTATCTATATCAATATTTAAACTCATACCCTATGTACACATGTTTTATTGTTGGTGAAAATTAAGCAATACTCTTACTCATCTTTATATACTTTGCTCAATGTGGTTACACTTAGAATGTGTCTTCGATTAAGGGGGAGCCTTAAGTATATTTTATACCTTAGTTCAAGGCATAACCATCCTATGCATACATGTTTTTATTAAAAATTTTCCTTTCTCTTTTTGATGTGTGTCAAAGGGGGAGAGGGAGAAGAATTTAAGTTAGATTTCATATTGTGCTTTTATTGTGTATTAAAAGACCGAACTTAAATGATTGTCAAATATCAAAAAGGGAGAGATTGTTGGTGCAAGAATGCTCCAAGTATTAATCTTTTGTTGTTTGGATAATCATTTATAGTTAGGCAATATATGTGATTTAACATGGATGTTTGAATGACAAGAAAATCCAAGTGTGAATCTTGGCAAAGGAAGTCCAAGTGTAAAGACTTGGCAAAAAAGTCCAAGGGTGAAGTCTTGGCAAGAAAAGTCCAAGAATGAGGATTTGGCGACATAAGTCCAAGCATGTAGTCTTGGCAGCATAAGTCCAAGTGAATGTTGGCATGGAAGGTCAAGGGTGAGATCTTGGCGGCATAAGTCCAAGCATATAGTCTTGGTGGCATCAAGTTCAAGCAAACCTTGGCAAAGAAGGAACCCAAAGCATGACAAAACTGAATGAAGCTTTTGAAGGAAAGCACAAGGATAAAGGAGTCATGGACTCGGAGGGATCCTGAAGGTGCAAGACTGATGGAGAAGCTTGAAGGTTTAGTCTAGGCTTAGGGTTGGCTTAAAGTGTGAAATAGTCATACTTGAGGTGTTTCAGTCGACTGGTCTCAAGTGTTTGGCACTCGAGAACTCAAATTGACTCGAGCAATTGACTGGGGTTATGACCTAGTCGACTGCAGCTCAACTACTGAGTTATGCTCTATCGGTCGACTAGTATGGTATACCAGTCGACTGGACACTATCAATCGACTGTCATGGATTGGTAGTCGACTGGTTTAAGTGAACATGAACACAGAAGCTTTCTTAGTCGACTGTTTGCTTGGAACAGTTGACTGTTGACTTGGCCAGTAGACTGTTGATATGAGCAATCGACTGATCAAGTGTCCATTAAGTGGTGATGATAATGATCAGGTCTCATCAAAAGTCGTTGGATCCTATCAACAGTAACACCAATCGACTGCTAGTATGTAGCAGTCGACTTGCGTCGAGCTCAATGGGAAAAAATGCCCAAGTTATATAAGAAGGGGTTTTGAGAGCTTGAAGATGGCTAGTGCTCTTATTCTTAATTTTCATCCTAAGCTCTCCAAGCCTTCTTCTAAGCTTTCTAAGTTTTTTAACCTCTTCTTCCTTAGCTCAATTCAATTAACTTGTAAGAAGAATAGTGTGCATTGTAAAGAAGACTTCTCCACCTTGATGTTCTCATCAAAAGGAGTTTTCTAGTGAAGGCCTAAAAGGGGCGATCCACCTTAAGGAGTGTTGTGGAGTAGAATCGTCATCTCCGAATCATGTTAAACAACTTGTGTTAGCAATTATTTTCTTTATCTTTCATTAGTAAGCTTTCGATTTGTTTTTGCTTCCGCTAATCATTTGTGTAGAAATCAAAAGAAGCTATTCACCCCCCCCATAGTCATACAAAGGATCCTCAATAGTTAGCAATAGTACCAATGGATCTCCTCAAATATACAAACCAATTCCAAATTAGTGTACAATTTGACGGCACCAAGATGGACTGCCATAAGTATTTACCTAACAGTAATCTTTCTTTCTTTACCAACTGTGGCACTACTAGTATTCCTCTTACCCTTTCTCATTTATGGGTCACTCCCCTCAACATCGCCAACATTCACCTCATACTAAGACTTAATTTCCTGTTATCTCCTTAGAGAGTTCTCCTCCTCACAATTGACTATGCTATTTTTCTTTCTACTCCTATCATCACCCCCTTTACATTTGAATACCCTCCTACCCATCGCGCCTCAGAGCGTGGTGAACCCCTCTAACGACCAAATATTATCAGAATGAAACCACAAGATTTGGATCATATAGACCAAGAGGACGAAATAGAATCTGACCCCCAATACCCTAATCCTTGTGCATGTCAAACCACAGAATGTACCTATGAAATACAACATACAAACATAGACAAAACTACTAATCAATTAGATTTAGAGGAATTCAAAATCGAAGAGTCAGAAATGCATACGTCAATAATATCTCCTAGCAACATTCTGAACTTGCTTAACACACGGGAAGAATTAGATAAAGTTAATTCAAAATTAGGGAAATTATAAATTATAGGAGAAAACCCAATAAAGCACTGAAATTTAAATAACATCTATTGTAAGTTGGATATATAAATCCCCAGTTTAACAATCAAAGCCTAGGACCTTAAATACAACAATTGGGAAACACATGAATGCAAAATGTACATAAAACAACTACTAGCCTCAAGCTTATACAAAGATTGACATCTAGGCATTGTAGTCCAGCATTTATAGAAAAAAAATGGCCAAAAAAGATAAGATGATAGTCTCTAATGGTATTCAATTATAAAAGGCTAATCGACAATTGCAACGAAGATGGATATAAAATTTCAAATAAAGAACAGTTAATCAATAAAATAAAACACTCACAGTAGCTTCATGTATAGGGGGTACGTAGGGAGATGCTACTGTACTTGATGAGTATACCCGTTGTTCTTCCTGCTGGGTGTTGATGAGTCACCTAAGGGCAGGATACTCCATGTTTGTTTCCATCCCTACTGCCAGAACTTCCTGATTTGTTTCTGCCTGATTTATTCCTGCGAATGGATTGCACCATTCTTCTTCTTCGTCTGAATACTTGTCCCATACAGTCTCACATGTTGTGGGGTTTGCCAATGCGGCCATATACTATATTTGGCCAAGGTAGTCATCATCCTACTCTGAAGTTTCAAGATTTCCAACCATGGACTAGAGTACAATGGCCCTTGGGCTTGTAGCTCCTGCATGGTCGCTCTCCTGGCGCTCCAGAGGGGGCAATGTACTTGGTACTTCTAAGAAGGTATGGATGGACAAATGCCTGTTGATTATATCTTGGAGGGTAGTATATCCTTGTCTTTGTGAGGGTGGTGCTTGTCCCTCCTGGGTTCTATCCTCTCGGGGCAGCAATTGGGAAAATGTGGCAGGCATCCTTGTCTCTTCATGGTCATGTCCTTTCTCACTATCTGCGCAGTCGCAACAGTCACATCACAAAGGGCATTCCTGAAAGTTGGGGTCATGAGAGTTTGGGTTTGGCCTCTCATGGTAGTCCGCTCTTGTAGGTTCTGGTATCTCAATCATGCAATGATTGTAGTTGTAGTGCGTGACCATTTGGGCGATTATCTGGCCCTGGTATACATATATAGGAGACTCTGTTAGGTTAAACACAGTTACTTTTACCTCTCCCATGTAGTGGTTGTCAATGGTGCTTGTTTCTATGCTCATCTGACTGTCCCTGTAGGAAAGAGATCTGGCAGTTATTTGCCCATAGATTCCATTTGGGAACTCAAAACTTACTCCCGTAGAGACTTGTCTTCTTCTTTGTGGAAGGATCTCGCAGTCTTCGTTGGTTATTATTTCATAGCCTGCTGCTCCACTGTGGTATTGTTTGGGCATACAGGCAGTTGGAGATAGTAGCCTAACTAGCACGCCGGGTTCACTTTGTTCCCCAACATAGGTCGCTTCCCCTTTTATTAGCACCGCAAGGGAATGCACCCTGAGTTCTTCTTCGTCACTCTGGACTTCTTCATCTCTGGCATTGAAACATGGTCTTCTAGATATGGATGGTGTCATGTATCTATCAAATGTTATAGACATCCTTCCATCGATTAGGTTTCAACTAGTAACCTCCGTGGGTTGGAGCGGGTTGTTGATTCGTGCTAGTTGGATAATCCAACTTAGGCCTTGGAGTGTGGATGCAGAGTACCTTCGTCCTTGGAGTGCTCTCACTCCATGACTTACCAAGTAGTCCACTACTCCCTGGACTTCATATAGGAAGTCAACGTTAGGTGTGTTGGAGAGCCCTCCTATCAATCCTCTTGTAATTAGAAGGTTTGCCTCCCCATTGTGCCATTGCTCATATCCCATTGTGAGTACTGAGACCTGTATATTTCTGTAAAAATCCCCAATTGTTAGCATCAAATCGGGAATTACATATACCATCTGGGATCCATGCGATAGATCTACTTCCATTGTTGCGATTATGGCTCTGTCTCCTTGCCACCTGTTGTCCCTAAACAGGACTAGGGCAATTGTTCCTTCCTCTTGCCTGTGCAGCATTTCGATTCACACTTGGAGAATTCCTAGATGTATGAATCGCATGCAGTTTCGCTACAATTGGTTGAAGTTGCTTTCCTGGATGAAGCTTCTATCCTGCTGCTGACACTTGGTAGTCGAGTCGACTTGTAGCAGTCGACTAGGATTATTACCAGTCGAATGTTGTGAGTCGACTAGGGTTCACTAAGGCAAAAGGCCATGGAAGTCGACTGATGGCTTGAGCAGTCGACTGTCATGTATGGCAGTCGACTGTTGGTCGAGGTTATGAGAGCATAATGCTCAGTAGCCAACTGGTCAGTCGACTACGGCCTTGGCAGTCGACTGATGGATAATTACAGTCGACTGCCAGTGTATATGTTTGGCTTGAATGCCGACGTGGATTAAGTCTGATGTAAGACAACGACACTGTTGGAAATCGACTGGGGCCTTATGGCAGCCAACTGCCAGGTGCAAATCTAGCCCGAATATAGGTTATAAAAGCATCTCATGGAGGTGAATTTGGCAGTGATTTTCTTGGGCGATTTGAAGGGGAATAGCTAGTGCTTTCCAGTCCTTCAAGGCTAGTCTAAGGCGATCAACAAGCAAGCATTCCAAAGCTCTTTGTAAGATTTTCTTTACTTGTATTTTATTGTATTTCCTTGTATTTGTTGTGTATTACTGTTGTAATCATTGTAAGAGATTTCTCTGCCTCCGACTTGTTGTTGAGGAGTGTTATTAATTATTAGTGGTGTTTGCATCGCTAGGGCTCATTCAAGCCCAATTCGTAGAGTAGGAACCCTAAGATTCCGAATTATGTTATATCGCGTGTTTTGTTGTGCTTGTATTTTGTTATTGCTTTATTATTTGTATATCCGCTGCGCATAACAAGTTTTGTAGCGAGCACGCAATTGATTTCCATCTACATGACATACGAGCCATTCACCACCCCCCCTCTAGCGCTCACCAACATTCCAACAGATTTCTCCACTTCCGATGTGTTATCGAAAAGGAGAAGATTTAGTAGTGGTGTGCATCACTAGAGCTCACTTGAGCTCTGTTGGACTATCCGAGTCGTAAAAATCGCTTCTTACATTGCAGAAACCACAGAAGTTGGCCACGGATCCGTGCGAAGATATACAAAAATAATACATGTACGTGCTAAGAAAACTTAGATCTACCTTAGATCTACATGTGAAGAGCATTACCCTTGTAGCGATGCCCTTCGCTTATCCCGCACGTCCAAACGGCTTACCGGATCGTAGAGTGTCAAGCGTACACTCCTCTACAAGTATCCACACGAATAATAGGTGGAGAATACAACTTAGAGTGTGCTAGAACTCCTAGAAACCCACGGCAAGAAGGATGAGGGAGATCACAAGAGAGGAGGAAGGAAGAAGATGAAGTTAATTCCCACTAACTTCACACTAATGCTCATCTAAAGTGGCCGACCACTTCATGGAGGGTTAAATACCTCCATGTAATACCAAGAGCCATGGCTCTTGGTCTCCCCACGAGGTGGAACACCATGATGTGTCCATGATGATGTGGAACATCATCATTGGCCAGTCCCATGCCAAGTCACCATGACGTGGCATTTGGTCAAGTCAAATTTTACCTTTCATCTTCCCTCTCAAGTCAAGTCAAACTTGATCTCTTATCTCCCATGGTTGATCAAATCCAACCATTTGATTCAAGTCTCTTTAATTTAATGAATCTCTATTCATTAGTTTAAATTGATTCAATAAATCAAATCTAAATTAGACTCATTCAACACTTGAATCAAATTGAGTCCAACTCAATTAGTCTAATTTGGATTACTCTTAATCCAATTTGGTTCATCACATGAACCTAATCCTCATGGTCCATCATAAGAACCTAATCTCCATCTAATTTTCCTTTGTGTATGAGCCTATAAGTTCTTATAACGTTGGCAATGCTCCTAAACTGATTTAGAAGCATAAGCAATGAGCGGTATCTAGCAACACATCATTGCTACCCAAGTTATAAGAATGTTGAGATCCAACATCACCTTTGTGACTACTAATTGTGACTCTCACAATATATGACAATGTTCCTCTATCCTTGACATCTAGATTGACCAATTGAGGCATAGACGGTGTCATCCTCTGTACAATCTATATCTTGAACTCCAAGTAGACTCACTCTAATCAAATGAGCTCAATATCTTATATTGACTCATTTGGACATGGTCATGCACTTAGTGATCTCACTCTACCAAGAATCATGATGTCACTCTTGTCATATAGGAGGGATAGATCTCATCTACATCACTCACATCCCTCTGTATAATTTGTTATATACCCAATAATCGCCTTTATAGT
This sequence comes from Wurfbainia villosa, assembly GCA_025175895.1. Lineage (NCBI taxonomy): Eukaryota > Viridiplantae > Streptophyta > Magnoliopsida > Zingiberales > Zingiberaceae > Wurfbainia > Wurfbainia villosa. The sequence continues at coordinate 45,299,091 of CM046006.1, forward strand.
CCACCCATTTACGGGTGACGTTTGACGAAGCCAAAGTATGCAACTCCTTATGTAGGGAACCATGGTGATCTCAGGTCCAAGGACTAACAGTCATACTAATAGTCACATGAGAAAGTATATGACACTCATATAACGATCCATGATACTTTCTCATGGCGGGTCATTTCGTATACATTCTCCAATGCATACCCATGTGTCAACTTGATATCTCATATCCATGACTTGTGAGATCAAGTCATCGAGTTGACCTACATGATAGTCTCTTCGCATTAACATTCTCCCTAAATATTAATACTTGACTAGGAATGATTAAAAGTAGTGTTCTATATATCATCTCATTATCGATTCAACCAATCGATTGATATAGATAAGAACCTTCTACTCAAGGATGTTATTATACTTAGTTATTTGGCACCAATACAAGTAAGTATAATAACCATAAAGAAATGCCTTTATATATATAGGAATATGATACAACAAGTCCATACAACAATCATCATATGATTGGCTCTAGGGCTTTCACTAACAATCTCTCACTAGTACTTGTGTCAATCACTATAGTATCTAATACCCAATGACCTAGTGTGACCATCATACTTTTTCTGTGCCAAAGCCTTGGTCAAGGGATCTGTGACGTTAGCCTCTGTGGGTACTCTGCAAATCTTCACATCTCCTCTATCGATAATCTCTCGAATGAGATGCAAGCACCGTAGTATGTGTTTGGTCCGCTGGTGTGAGCGAGGTTCCTTAGCCTGCGCAATCGCTCCATTGTTGTCACAATAGAGCTCTATAGGATCTGCTATGCTAGGAACCACCCTAAGCTCAGTAATGAACTTGCGGATCCAAACTGCCTCCTTTGCTGCCTCTGATACAGCAATATACTCGGCCTATGTTGTAAAATCAGCAACTGTATCCTGCTTCGAACTCTTCCAGCTCTCAGCGCCACCATTCAAGCAAAACACGAACCCTGACTGCGATCTATAATCATCCTGGTCAGTTTGGAAGTTGGCATCGCTGTAACCCTTTACAGCTAGCTCCTCATCGCCTCCAAATATCAAGAAATATTCTTTAGTCCTTCTCAAGTACTTAAGAATATTCTTGACTTCTATCCAGTGACGCTCACCTGGATCTGACTGGTATCTACTCGTCATGCTCAAAGCATACGAGACATCAAGACGAGTACATAGCATGACGTACATGATAGATCCTATGGCAGATGCATAAGAGATCTTATCCATGCGGTCTGTCTCCTCTCTAGAAGAGGGACTTTGAGTCTTCGAAAGACTCACACCATGTGACATCGGCAGAAGTCCCTTCTTGGAATTCTGCATGGCAAACCGTAGTAATACCGTGTTAATATATGTACTCTGACTTAGGCCAAGCAATCTCTTAGATCTATCTCTATAGAACTTGATGCCTAGAATACAGGTTGCTTCACCTAAGTCCTTCATTGAGAAACACTTCCCCAGCCAAGTCTTCAAAGACTGTAGCGAAGGGATGTTATTCTCAATGAGTAGCATGTCATCCACATACAATACAAGGAAGATAACTGTGTTCCCATTAACCCTCTTGTAGACACAGGGTTCATCTTCATTCTTGATGAAACCAAACTATTTGATCACATCATCGAATCGAAGACTCCAGGTCCGAGAAGCTTGCTTTAGCCCATAAATGGACCATTGTAGCTTGCATACTTTGCCAGTATACTGTGGATCTACAAAACCCTCAGGTTGTGTCATGTACACATCCTCGAGCATGTTTCCATTCAAAAATACGGTTTTGACATCCATCTTCCAGATCTTATAATCGTGGTATGCTGTAATAGCAAGCATGATCCGAATGGACTTAAACATCGCAACTGGAGAAAAGGTTTCATCATAGTCAATACCATGAATTTGCTTGAAACCTTTAGCTACCAATCGGCCCTTATAGGTATGCGTAAGTCCATCCATGTCAGTCTTTCTCTTAAAGATCCACTTACACCCAATGGGTTTGACGCCTTCAGGTGGATCAACCAAAGTTCATACTTGGTTGGTGTAAATGAATTTCATCTCGGATCTCATGGCCTCTAGCCATTTCTCAGAATCTAGACTCATCACAGCTTCCTGATAGAAGGTAGGCTCATTTTCAATGAGCATAATATTATCATGGTCAGAAAAGAGAAATGAGTATCTCTTAGGCTGACGACGTACCCTATCAGACCTGCGAAGAGGTAGGACTACCTGAATAGGTTGTTGTTCCACAACTCTGTGCAACAATCTCATCACCCACAACACTTTGTGATTCCTGTTCATCCTCCATTTTGGCCTCAGTGCTATGGTCCTTATCTTGAATTTCTTCAAGATCTAATGTACTCCCACTAATTTTTCTAGAAACAAAATCTCTTTCTAGAAATACCCTAGTCGTTGCCACAAACACTTTGTGCTGACTGGGAATGTAGAAGTAATATCCCTTCGTCTCCTTGGGATACCCAACAAAATAGCACTTATAGAATTTGGATCCCAATTTGCCTGAGACTTGACGTCGAACGTAAGCCTCACAATCCCAAATCCTCATGAAAGACATCTTGGGATTTTTTTCCTGTCCATATCGTATATGGTGTCTTTATCACAGCTTTAGATGGAACACGGTTAAGTGTGAAGTTTGTTGTGTCTAGAGCATATCCCCAAAAGGATATAGAAAGATTTGTGTGACTCATCATAGATCGTACCATATCTAATAGGGTATGATTCCTCCTTTCGGATACACCATTTCACTGTGGTGTTCCAGGAGGAGTGAGTTGGGATAGAATCTCACACTCAGCTAGATAGTCATGAAACTCATGGCTAAGGTATTCACCACCTCGATCTGATCAAAGTATCTTAATACTCTTGCCAAGCTGGTTTTGTACTTCATTCTTGAATTTTTTGAACTTTTCAAAGGATTCTGACTTATGTGTCATCAGATACACATAACCATATCTACTAAAGTCATCAATAAATGTAATGAAGTACCTATAACCACCTCTAGCAACAACATTGAAAAGGTCACATATATCACTATGTATAAGTCCTAACAAGTTTGTTGCTCTCTCGTTGTGTCCACTAAAAGGAGTCTTGGTCATCTTGCCTAGAAGGCAAGACTCGCATGTCTCATATGATTCAAAATCAAATGAGTCCAGCAGCCCATCCTTATGGAGTTGGGATAAGCGACTCTCATTTATATGACCTAAGCGACAATGTCAAAGATAGGTTTGGTTCAACTCATTTGACTCGAACCTTTTGGTACTTATGCTATAGATGGGGTTCTCTAAGTCTAGAATGTAGAGTCCGTTAATCAGAGGTGCACTACAATAGAACATATCATTTAAATAAACTGAACAACATTTGTTCTTTATTATAAATGAAAATCCTTTCTTCTCTAAACAAGAAACTGAAATTATGTTTTTAGTCAGAGCAGACACATAACAACATTCATCTAATTCTAGTACAAGCTCAGAGGGCAGAGATAGAAAATAAGTTCCTACAGCAACAGCAGCAACCCTTGCTTCATTGCCTACTCATAGGTCTACCTTGCCCTTCGTCAATGTCCTACTATTTCTCAGCGTCTGCACATTAGTACAAATATGAGAAGCACATTCGATATCTAATACCCATGATGAAGAAATAGACATATTGACTTCTATGACATATATACCTGAAGTAGAAGTCTCACTTCTCTTCTTCTTAAGATCTTCCAGGTATGCTTTTCAGTTACGCTTCCAGTGTTCAACTTCCTTACAGTGGAAGCAAGTCCCTTCCTTGGCCACCCCTCCTTTCGGTTTCAGTATCTTACCTTTGCCCTTGGCTTGGGACTTTCCCTTACCTTTAAACTTGCCCTTGCCTTTCTTCTTTTGCACCATCAAAATGGAGTCAGTTTTTCCCTTTTTAAGGTTGAGCTCAGCAGTTCTCAACATGCTAAGCATCTCAGGCAGTGGCTTGTCAATTTCATTCATGTTGTAATTCATGACAAATTGATTGTAGCTTTCTAGCAAAGATTGCAAGATCAAGTCAGTGGTCAGTTCTTGGCCAAGTGGGAATCCCAACCTCTGTAGGTTCTCTATGTACCTAATCATGTTGAGTACATATGGACCTACGGGAGTCCCATCTTGCATCTTGCACTGAAACAGTACCTTAGAGATCTCGTATCTCTCGTGCCTTGCTTGTCCTTGATACAGTTGACGAAGATGTTCAACCATATCAAAAGCATTCATAAACTCGTGTTGCTTCTGAAGCTCAGAGTTCATGGTCATGAGCATGAGACATGACACATCTAATGCATCATCTTGATGCTTTTTGTAAGCATCTCGGTCAGCTCACGAGACAGTGGCAGGAGGTGCTTCCGGAATGGGTTGCTCCATGACGTACAATTTTCTTTCTTGAGTGAGAACAATTCTCAGATTCCTGTACCAGTCCAGGAAATTAGCTCCATTGAGCTTGTCCTTCTCAAGGACAGAACGCAGGGAGAGAGTGTTCGTATTTGACGACATGACAATCTACAACATAAACAATGCAGAAAGTAAATATCATATTCCATTTATCATTTAATTAGGCCTTTAATTAAATGATGCTCCCAGTGAATTATAGGACTTTTGTAGAATCGAGTCATGGACGTGGTCAAACCACACTACTAGATTCATATAAACTAGCTATAATTCTAGCGGGACAATATCCACATCATACTACGCCTTGAGTTAGCTTTGGCTAAATCGCCCAAGACTTAGTATTATCGGTAGTTAACAAATTACCGATTACATCTCTATGCAACTCTTGTTTATAGGATCAAGATCCACATTTACAAAAGAACTTGAGTTAGCTTTGAATAAATTGCCCAAGATTTAGTGTAAATGTTATCTTATCCTATCTTTCTAACCGTTGGAATATGCCTATAGTTTTACTCGATCCAATTGAGTTAACTAGTTTCACTCAATCTAATTGAGCTTATTCTCACCCAAGCTGTGATAGGCGGGACTAAGATTGTCCCTCCACACCCTACCAAGATAATATGCATTGCTCTGCTTTGGCAGATTCAACAACAATAAATGATCGAGGTAGTGATGGGTATCAAAACTTGATAGGCATTTTGAGTTGATTCGATTAAGATCTAATCTAATCGTGAATGTGTATCATATACGCATTAAGGGCTTAATTACCCTACATTATCATGCATCACATACATACAAGCAAAATATACTAGCATGCATCATATACATACAAGCAAAATATACTAGCATGCATCATATATATACAAGCAAAATATACTAGCATGCATCACATACATACAAGAAAAAACAAATATATATATATATATATATAAATTGTGATGAGGTCATGGCCCTACTACGATCTTCTCAAGCCAATGAAAAGATCGGACGGTCAACTTAGGGTTAGCGGCTTCTCCAAGCGCCTCCTTTGACCGCCATGTGTCGTCGGCACCCTCCTCGTAACTCCGTCTACTAGTAGACCTTCCACCTCTTCATTTTGTACATTACAAACATGAAAGTCGAGTTTCATTCGAGTCTAAAACTATTTACAATAGGAATATTAAAAGGAGAGGCACGACGCACAGGTCGCATACCATATACAACATGCACAACACAAAAACGGCACGCAAGCCATATTATGAATTACAACACATTTTATTCAATCACATTGGGGTTCTTGGGCCATGACCATCATAGTATAATACATAATTCTAAATTATGTATTTTACATAAATTTCTATAATTGTTCTATCCTTTTTTTTCAATTTTATGAGTCACATCTCCGCAACGGTCCCGCTAAGCGATTTTCGGGCGCTATCATGGGACAATGCCCCTTGCGGGGTTAGGGACAGCACCCCCTTCTCGCAAAATGAATCTTGCGAGTGTCTCATCTTGATCTTACAGTGCCTTAAGTCACTTTCCCAAAAGACTAAAGCGAGACTTTGTCGTTTCGGAGAGTTTTTCTTAGTGGTTGAAGCCTATAAGTGTCCAAACACTTGTTGCTTCGTCTCTACGAGATAAATACTCACAAAATCTATAAAATTAGGAAAACTACAGAAACTTACAGATCTGTAATTTTCGTATCTAATACAAAAATTACAAAACTAAACATGTACATTCTTCGCACGTGGCTCTGATACCACTGTTGGACTATCCGAGCCGCAAAAATTGCTTCTTGCATTTCGGAAACCTCGGGAGTCGATCACGGATCCGTGCGAAGATATACAAAAATAATACATGTACGTGCTAAGAAAACTTATATCTACCTTAGATCTATATGTGAAGAGCATTACCCTTGTAGCGACGCCCTTCGCTTATCTCGCTTGTCTAAACGACTTGTCGGATCTCGTAGAGTGTCAAGCGTACACTCCTCTATAAGTATCCACATGAACAATGTTGGGAATCGATTGGCCGGCTAGAGGGGGGTGAATAGCCCTCTTCCTTTGGATGTCGGAATTCTCTCGTTCGTTTGCTCGTCTACACAATCGTTAGCGCAAGCGGAAGCATAAACAATAAAGACAAAGCAATAAACGAAAATACAAACGCTAACAAAGAAGATGTAACGTGGTTCACGGCTACGCCGCAAATCCATGATCCCGATTCGTCCGAGGTGAATCACTCCTCCAAAGCCAATCACTATTGGTCTCTCCTTTGCACCAAGCTAGGTGGAGGTAACCTTTACAATCAAGATCACTCTTCTTACAATAATAATGGAGTAAAAACAAGTAAGAAGAGTTTAGAGCTTGTGGGGCACTAGGAAGATCACTTAGAGCATAAGCATTAGCCTCTCAAAGGCTCACACCCTCTCTTTTTATAGAGAGGGCTGATTTCTTCCCGTTGGCCGCCACCAGTCGACTGCTGCCCTTGGCAGTCGACTGCCACCACTCCAACAACCTCCGAACACGTCGGATCCCGACTGTTGTAGTCCAACGGAACGGCGATCGATGGACCTCACCACGATCGTTGCCTCCGTAGTCGACGCCTACGGCCACGAGCGCTGCGGCTCGCGACATCCTCCGGCAATGATCATTATTCCATGGTAGTCGATCACGGGCATAAACCCATCAGTCGGATACCAGTCGAACACACTCGACTCAGATTACCAATCGCCATTACATGGCAATGATCGGTGGCTGAAACTCAAACTTAACATAAGTTTGAGCTTCGCTGGGTAAACCTTAACCCTTGTGGTCAAGTCTCCACACTCACCATTCGCCAAGTTCACCTAATGAGCTACTTACATTTCACTCATTCTCTCATCTCACTAAGTCCTCGCTCTTCGTCGCGCCACGCCCCTCGAGATCGTGCACGGCTCTGCAATGCTCTTTCGCGTCTCTTGCCTCCGAAGTCTGCTTCCTTGGCTTCACTTCAAGTCATCTCGTCCGGCGGTCCCTCGGATGCTCCAAGCGCACGGCTTCCGCAAAGTCATCCTTCACCGACTCAAGGACCGAGGTTGTGAGGGTGAACCCGCCAAGGTTCCATATGCGAATTACTAAGTCCTGCAAGACTCCAACGCACATATCAAATAACAATATCATCCTAACTTAAACCCTTTGCCACACACATCAAAACCTTATCATGGCAAGAGATTGCCCTAACAAACAATAGGTGTAGAAGGCAACTTAGAGTGTGTTAGCACTCCTAGAAACCCACAGCAAGAAGGATGAGGGAGATCACAAGAGAGGAGGAAGGAAGAAGATGAAGTTAATTCCCACTAACTTCACACTAATGCTCATCTAAAGTGGTCGGCCACTTCATGAAGGGTTAAATACCTCCATATAATACCAAGAGCCATGGCTCTTGGTCTCTCTCATGAGGTGGCACACCATGATGTGTCCATGATGATGTGGAACATCATCATTGCCCGGTCCCATGTCAAGTCACCATGATGTGGCATTTGGTCAAGTCAAACTTGACCTTTCATCTTCCCTCTCAAGTCAAGTCAAACTTGACCTCTTATCTCCCATGGTTGATCAAATCCAACCATTTGATTCAAGTCACTTTAATTTAATGAATCTCTATTCATTAGTTTAAATTGACTCAATGAATCAAATCTAAATTAGACTCATTCAACACTTGAATCAAATTGAGTCCAACTCAATTGGTCTAATTTGGATTACTCTTAATCCAATTTGGTCCATCACATGAACCTAATCCTCATGGTCCATCGTATGAACCTAATCTCCATCTAATTGCCCTTTGTGTGTGACCCTATACATTCTTGTAATTTTGACAATGCTTCTAAACCGATTTAGAAGAATAAGCAATGAGCGGTATCTAACAACACATCATTGCTACCCAAGTTATAAGAATGTTGAGATCCAACATCACCTTTGTGACTACTAATTGTGACTCTCACAATATGTGACAATGTCCCTCTATCCTTGACATCTAGATTGACCAATTGAGGCATAGACGGTGTCATCCTCTGTACAATCTATATCTTGAACTCCAAGTAGACTCACTCTAATCAAATGAGCTCAATATTTCATATTTACTCATTTAGGCATGGCCATGCACTTAGTGGTCTCACTCTATCAAGAACCATGATGTCACTCCCGTCATATAGGAGGGATAGATCCCATCTACATCACTCACATCCCTCTGCATAATTTGTTACATACCCAGTAATCGTCTTTATAGTTCACCCATTTACGGGTGACGTTTGACGAAGATAAAGTATGCAACTCCTTATGTAGGAAACCATGGTGACTTCAGGTCCAAGGACTAATAGTCACATGAGGAAGTATATGACACTCATATAATGATCCATGATACTTTCTCTTGGCAGGTCATTCCGTATACATTTTTCAAGCATACCCATGTGTCAACTTGATATCTCATATCCATGACTTGTGAGATCAAGTTATCGAGTTGACCTACATGCTAGTCTCTTCGCATTAACATTGTCCCTGAATATTAATACTTGACTATGAATGATTAAGAGTAGTGTTCTCTATATCATCTCATGATCGATTCAACCAATCGATTGATATAGATAAGAATCTTCTGCTCAAGGACGTTATTATACTTAGTTATTTGACACCAATACAAGTAAGTATAATAACCATAAATAAATGCCTTTATATATATAGGAATATGAAACAACAAGTCCATACAACAATCATCACATGATTGGCTCTAGGGCTTTCACTAACAAGCTCAACCCGTGGAGTAGGGACCTTAGGTTCCGAACCACGTTACATCTTGTGTATTTCAAGTGTTTGTTGTATTTTGTTATTACTATTTGTTTCTGCTACGCTAATAAGTTTTATAGACGAACTTGATCGAATGAATTCCAAGCGACGAAGTAAAAATGCTATTCACTCCCCTCCCCTCCCTCTCCTCTAGCGACGCCAACATTCCTGATAATCAACAATCAATCCCATGAGGATTTTAGAGACCCTTAACAATTACACTAATCTATCATCCACGAAGACTGCAATTTGGTTTTTGTCAAAACCCCAAGTATATGTAACATGGGAAGAGCTACAGATGTTAGAATACAATGTACCCTTGATCTTCGAAGAGTGGAGGGAACTGTTGCTCTTGCGTTATGGTCCTGGTTGCCATTGTTGCTTAAGTTTTGCTTGTTCCTCCTTGAGTATGTTGTAGGGGTCTTTGAAGACTCGGATCTTTTCTTTTGCCTCTCTAGGTCTCTCCGCCGGGCCTAAGCTTAGGTTTTGTAGCTTTGCTATTAAGGCTTCTGGTAGTGGTGCCGCACCACCGCTGGTTTGCTGTTGGGAGATTCTTGGTTTTGTGGATAGGTCAAGGTATTCTACCATTCTTGGATGGCTTCTTCCCATCTATCCGACATTAACCAAACTGCTTGTTTCTAGTTAGCTCATGCAGGTGTGCCCTTGGGAGCTATCCGCTCTTAATAAGTTAGGACCTGCCCTTTTGCTTTCCTATAGCAAAGAGTTTAGTATCATATCGGTGAGAACCTCATGAGGTTCAATGTCGATAACTAGAACTAGGTTACCCTGGCCTAATAATGCCTTTAAGCTAGCATCATTTTATTTGCTAGCTCTGATAACAAAAAGGCAGCGTTACAAAAATAAGAACAATGAGAAAATGATGAAAAACTCACAAGTTCTTTATTGCTGGAGACTTGAACTGGGAAATCAAAAGTGAAGCTCAAGTAGGATGCTTGAATGCTCTACAATGGAGTAAGGGATCCTCTTATATAGGGAGTGAACCGGGTGCACTTAGGGGCCCCATCATCGTTCATGTTTCCCAGAGGAGGATTCCCCATATCTGCTTTTTAGGAAAGCAAGATCTGCTTTTAGAAAAGCATACATAGCATTCCTTCAGAGAGGTATGCTTTACAACTCACAATACACAGCGTCCCTTGAGAGGGGTACGCTTTACAACTCACAAAAATAAGAAAGCACACATAGCGTTCCTTTTGAAAGGTACACTTTATAGCTTATTAAACACTACTATGTTCGGGGGAATCTGCTTTACAGTGCGAAGTGGGACATTTCCTTGATGCTATCCCTGATCATGTCTATTGATGTCGCCAGTTGTGTCTCTATCACCCTAGTAGTGGGGTGCCAGTCATGGCACCAATTATCGAGGGTGCTCATCCTGGCACATTCCTGCAGCTTTAGTGTGTGGAGCATCTGGAGTTGCTCGAGTGCTCTGATTGATGAGTCAGCTACTTGTTTTTGAAGTTGGTGTAGTTAGTGTCCAATCCTCCGGTCTTCTTCCAAAAGGAATCTTCCTTCGCGGATCCTTCGCCTCCTGAATAGGAGTAGTGCTTCATATTGTTGGTTAACTGTCCTGCTATCACCATGCTAGAGTAGCTCTGAGTACTGTGTGTTAATTGGTTGAGCGCCTTCGTAAGTTGGATTTGTATTGATGTAACTGGTTTGGCCTGTAGCTCCAGTAAGGTTGGGTGCACCTGCCCTAGCTGCTCCATGAGCTCTTCCTGCCATTCTGAAACAATTAAACAATTGATTAGTCGGGATAAGCTATCGGCCAGCTGGTTATCTTGCCCGCTTATGTGTTCGAAGGTGACTGCCACCCCCATGCCTGTTATGTAGTCAATGAAGGCGAGCCATCGGACCCTTGAGGGCTTATTGTTGGTTATTTTACCAAAGAAACTTATGATGGTCTAGTAGTCAGTGCGGATGGTAACCTCACTTTTATCTAGGAAATAGATTTTAAGGGCCTCTAGGGTGTTCATCACCACATAAATTTTTGCATCGATTGTTGATTTGGGGGGGTTGAACTTGCCACTAGCATAGGCGCAGATTTTTTCCGTGGCCCTTAGGTCCTGCTTTTGACTCTTCCATTTGCAGACCCCGCCCCATCCACTCATACATCCATCAGTTTCTAGTATTATGTAGCAGTTTTCGGGTGGTACCTCGAGGTCTGGCAGATTGTTTACTAGGTGCTTGATCTGTCTCACCAGTGCCCAGTCATGGCCATTCATTCACTTGTCACCTGTGGGGCTAGTTTTTACGTACAGTGGGCTAAGCAGCTTGTCGAGGTTAGGGATGTAATTACGGGCATAGTTGAGAAGCCCGAGCCAAGATCTGAGCCCCTTTTTATTAAGGAGTTCTTGCTCGTCAAAGTCTGCAATCTTTGAGATGATATGTGGTTGCAACCGTATCTTTCGATTCCCTAAGATTGCTCCTAGGAATTCGATTTCTGGTACTGCAATCTTCATTTTGGATGGGCTAAGGACAAGCCCATTTTGTTGGGTTTTTTGAGCCGTAAAAACCGCTTTTTGCGTTGCGGAAACCTCGGAAGCCCGGCCACGGTTTCGTGTGAAGATATATAAAATAAAACATGTATGTGTTTAAAGATCCTAGATCTACAAGATGAGAGTGTTACCCTCGTAGCGACACTCTTCGCTTATCCCGCTTGTCCAAAAGCTTTGCTAGATCTTGAAGAGTGTCAAGTGCACACTCCTCTATAAGTATCCACACGAACAAATGGTGGAGATGAAATCTTAGAGTGTGCTAGCACCCTTGAAAGTTTCACGGCAAGAAGAGGATTGGGAGAGCAAGTTTGAGAGGAAGATGATCCAAGGAAGAAGAAGATAGAGTTACCACCAAAAGAATTCCATCTAATGGAATAAAGTGGCCGGCCACCATAATATTAGGGGGTTACATGCATGCATGTAACTCCAAGAGCCAATGGCTCTTGGTCTCCCTCATGAGGTGGCACCACATGATAAGTCAATGATGATGTGGAACACCATCATTGGCCGGCCCCCATGCCATGTCACCATGAAATGGCAATTAGTCAAGTCAAAATTGACCATTCATCTTCCCTCTCAAGTCAAGTCAAATTTGACCTCTTATCTCCCATGGTTGATCAAATCTAACCACTTGACTCAAGTCAATTTTATTTAATGAATCTCTATTCATTAATTTAAATTGACTTAATGAATCAAATCTAAATTAGACTCATTCAACACTTGAATCAACTTGAGTCTAACCCAATTAGTCTAATTTGGATTACTCTTAATCCAATTTGGTTCATCCTATGAACCTAATCCTCATGGTTCATCATATGAACCTAATATCCATCTAATTACCCTTTGTGTGTGACCCTATAGGTTCTTGTAACGTTGGCAATGTCCCTAAACCGATTTAGGAACATAAGCAATGAGCGGTATCTAGCAACACATCATTGCTACCCAAGTTACAAGAATGTTGAGCTCCAACATCACCTTTGTGTCTACTAATTATGACTCTCACAATATGTGATAATGTCCCTCTATCCTTGACATCTAGATTGATCAATTGATGCATAGACCGTGTCATCCTCGGTACAATCTATATCTTGAACTCCAAGTAGACTCACTCTAATCAAATGAGCTCAATATCTCATATTGACTCATTTGGGCATGGTCATGCACTTCGTGGTCTCACTCTATCAAGAATAACGATATCACTCCCGTCATATAGGAGGGATAGATCTCATCTACATCACTCACATCCCTCCGCATAATTTGTTACATACCCAGTAATCGCCTTTATAGTCATCCCATTTACGGGTGACGTTTGACGAAGCCAAAGTATGCAACTCCTTATGTAGGGAACCATGGTGTCTTCTGGTCTAAGGACTAATAGTCATACTAATAGCCACATGAGAAAGTATATGACACTCATATAATGATCCATGATACTTTCTTATGGCGGGTCATTCAGTATACATTCTCGAATCATACCCATGTGTCAACTTGATATCTCATATCCATGACTTGTGACATCAAGTCATCGTGTTGACCTACATGCTAGTCTCTACGCATTAACATTGTCCCTGAATGTTAATACTTGACTAGGAATGATTAAGAGTAGTGTTCTCTATATCATCTCATTATCGATTCAACCAATCGATTAATATAGATAAGAACCTACTACTCAAGGACGCTATTATACTTAGTTATTTGGCATCAATATAAGTAAATATAATAACCATGCCTTTATTAATAGGAATATGATACAATAAAGTCCATATAATAATTATCACATGATTGGCTCTAGGACTTTCACTAACAATCTCCCACTAGCACTAGTGTCAATCACCGTAGTATCTAATACCCAATGACCTAGTGTGACCATCATACTTTTTCTGTGCCAAAGCCTTGGTCAAGGGATCTGCGATGTTAGCATCTGTGGGTACTCTATAAATCTTCACATCTCCTCTATCGATAATCTCTCGAATGAGATGGAAGCGTCGTAGTATGTGTTTGGTCCGCTGGTGTGAGCGAGGTTCTTTAGCCTGCGCAATCGCTCCATTATTGTCACAATAGAGCTCTATGGGATCTGCTATGCTAGGAACCACCCCAAGCTCAGTAATGAACTTGCGGATCCAAACTGCCTCCTTTGCTGCCTTAGATGCAGCAATATACTCGGCTTCTGTTGTAGAATCAGCAACTGTGTTCTGCTTCGAACCCTTCCAGCTCACAGCACCACCATTCAAGCAAAACATGAACTCTGACTGCGATCTATAATCATCCTGGTCAGTTTGGAAGCTGGTATCGCTGTAACCCTTTACAGCTAGCTCCTCATCGCCTCCAAATATCAAGAAATATTCTTTAGTCCTTCTCAAGTACTTAAGAATATTCTTGACTGCTATCCAGTAACACTCACCTAGATCTGACTGGTATCTACTCGTCATGCTCAAAGCATACGAGATATCAGGACGAGTACATAGCATGACGTACATGATAGATCCTATAGCAGATGCATAAGGGATCTTATCCATGCGGTCTCTCTCCTCTCTAGAAGAGGGACTTTGAGTCTTCGAAACACACCATGTGACATCGGCAGAAGTCCCTTCTTGGAATCCTGCATGGCAAACCGTAGTAATACCGTATCAATATATGTACTCTAACTTAGGCTAAGCAATCTCTTAGATCTATCTCTATAGATCTTGATGCCTAGAATACTGGCTGCTTCACCTAAGTCCTTCATTTTAAAGCACGTCCCCAGCCATGTCTTCACAGACTTTAGCGAAGGGATGTCATTCTCAATGAGTAGTATGTCATCCACATACAATACAAGGAATACAATTGTATTCCCAATAACCCTCTTGTGGACACATGGTTCATCTTCATTCTTGATGAAACCAAACTGTTTGATCGCATCATCGAATCGAAGATTCCAACTCCAAGAAGCTTGCTTTAGCCCATAAATGAACCTTTGTAGCTTGCATACTTTCCCAGTATGTTGTGGATCTACAAAACCCTCAAGTTGTGTCATGTACACATCCTCGAGCAAGTTTCCATTCAGAAATGCGGTTTTGACATCCATCTTCCAGATTTCATAATCGTGGTATGCTGCAATAGCAAGCATGATCCGAATGGACATAAACATCACCACTGGAGAAAAGGTTTCATCATAGTCAATGCCATGAATTTGCTTGAAATCTTTAGCCACCAATCGGCCCTTATAGGTATGCGTAAGTCCATCCATGTCTATCTTTCTCTTAAAGACCCACTTACACCCAATGGGTTTGACCCCTTTAGGTGGATCAACAAAAGTCCATACTTGATTGGTGTACATATATTCCATCTCGGATCTCATGGCCTCTAGCCATTTCTCAGAATCTGGGCTCATCACAGCTTCCTAATAGGAGGTAGGCTCATTCTCAATGAGCATAACGTCATCATGGTCAGACAAGAGAAATGAGTATCTCTCAGGCTGACGACGTACCCTATCAGACCTGCGAAGAGGTAGGTCTACCTGAACAGGTGGTTGTTCCACAACTCTTTGTGCAACAATCTCATCATCCACAACATTTTGTGGTTCTTGTTCAACCTCCATCAAGGCCTCAGTGCTATGGTCCTTATCTTGAATTTCTTCAAGATCGAACGTACTCCCACTAGTTTTTCTAGAAACAAAATCCCTTTCTAAAAAAATCCCAGTCTTTACCACAAACACTTTGTGCTGACTGGGAATGTAGAAGTAATATCCCTTCGTGTCCTTGGAATATCCAACAAAATAGCACTTATCGGATTTGGGTCCCAGTTCGTTTGAGACTTGACATCGAACGTAAGCCTCACAACCCCAAATCCTCATGAAAGACATCTTGGGATTTCTCCCTGTCCATATCATATATGGTGTCTTTATCACAACCTTAGATGGTACACGGTTAAGGGTGAAGGCTGCTGTGTCTAGAGCATATCCCCAAAAGGATATAGGAAGATCTGTGTGACTCATCATAGATCGTACCATATTTAATAGGGTACGATTCTTCCTTTCGGACACACCATTCCACTGTGGTGTTCCAGGAGGAGTGAGTTGGAATAGAATCCCACACTCAGCTAGATAGTCATGAAACTCATGGCTAAGGTATTCACCACCTCGATCTGATCGAAGTATCTTAATACTCTTGCCAAGTTGGTTTTGTACTTCATTTTTGAATTCTTTGAACTTTTCAAAGGATTCTGATTTATGTGTCATGAGATACACATAATCATATCTACTGAAGTCATCAGTAAATGTAATGAAGTACTTGTAACCACCTCTAGCAGCAACATTGAAAGGGCCACATACATCACTATGTATAAGTCCTAACAAGTCTGTTGCTCTTTCGTTGTGTCCACTAAAGGGAGTCTTGGTCATCTTGCCTAAAAGGCAAGACTCGCATGTCTCATATGATTCAAAATCAAATAAGTCTAGAAGTCCATCCTTATGGAGCTGAGATAAGCGACTCTCATTTATATGACCTAAGCGATAATGCCAGAGATAGATTTGGTTCAACTCATTTGACTTGAACCTTTTGGTACTTATGTTATAGATAGGGCTCTCTAAGTCTAAAAAGTAGAGTCCGTTCATTAGAGGTGCACTACAATAGAACATATCATTTAAATAAACTGAACAACATTTGTTCTTTATTATAAATGTAAATCCTTTCTTGTCCAAACAAGAAACCGAAATTATGTTCTTAGTCAAAGCAGGCACATAACAACATTCATCTAATTCTAGTACAAGTCCAGAGGGCAGAGATAGATTATAAGTTCCTACAGCAACAGTAGCAACCCTTGCTCCATTGCCTACTCGTAGGTCCACCTCTCCCTTTGTCAATGCCCTGCTATTTCTCAACGCCTGCACATTGGTACAAATGTGAGATGCACATCCGGTATCTAATACCCATGATGAAGAAATAGATAGATTGACTTCTATAACATTTATACCTGAAGTAGAAGTCTCACTTCTCTTCTTCTTAAGATCTTCCAGGTATGCTTTGCAGTTACGCTTCCAGTGTCCAGCTTTCTTGCAGTGGAAGCAAGCCCCTTCTTTGGCCACCCCTCCTTTGGGTTTCAGTTCTTTGCCTTTGCCCTTGGCTTGGGACTTTCCCTTACCTTTAGGCTTGCCCTTGCCTTTCTTCTTTTGCACCATCAAAATGGAGTCAGATTTTCCCTTCTTATGGTTGAGCTCAGTGTTAGTAATATATGAGAGATGTCCTAAGGCAATCGCCTTATGTATGAACCATTTATATGATAAATGAAGATTCACTATTTGAGTATACATGTTTCATGTATTTGATTGGATCTTAAACTCATTTACTGAATGTCCACGATGCGATTCATAGCATGAGAGAATTTGTGATTGGATCACAACTAGTGAGTATCTCTACATGTGTAATTGTGATGTATCGGAATTATCCCTAGTCGATGAATTGATGGATTTGGACACCATCAATTCTGTCGAGACTAGCACGAGGTATACTCCTTGGTGTATCCAAGCAGCTGATTCTCACTGGCTGGAGACATAGTGATGTCCGGAGTTAATCGTGGATGTTAGTTATGGTAAGTAGTTCATTGGAGTGACCAGCCGTAAGACTTCATATGGTTCTCTGCATATATAGATATGTCAATGAAGTTCTTACTGTGGCTTAAGTGCGATGTTCTTTTGACTTGCGGTATTCAAGTCATCTTGATCATGGAGACTTATGCTTTGACATCTTAAGCAAACATCTCTAAGGAGATGTGGACCCGGGATGATTGGGTATAAGTCGAAGTGATCGAAGGTGTTTGAATAGCCTATAAAGAATTCACCACTCCTTGCGGGGAGATGTATACCCATGGCCTCTCGTCGGATTGTTACTAAAGTCTTTGGCCAAAGCATTACATGTTTAGAGTAAGGTACTCTTTGATACATGTGGAGTAACTAGAATCCGTAGGACGAGGAAATGATACTTGGGCTAGGTGTGACGTAGTCAGCCTAGTGGGGACTGACACAATAGACCATGTCCTAAACCAAGTGGGTATAAGATGAGTGAAGAGAATGGGGCATGATTCATTCGAGCTACTGAAGGGTTTCAGAAATAGTTCTGGATCAACCGTTGATCTTTTCGGTTAATTGGGGATCATGATGTACTACTAGGTGCCACTCATGATCGTTCTATAATTAATGGTTAATTATAGACGGCCAACATAAACCGAGAACCTATTTGGTCACACGCACAACGAGCGTAATCCAAAGGATTTAAAACGAGCTTGAGAATGGGATTCTCAGACCGAGAGAAACTAGGTTTGGTTGGACCAAACATAAAGCGAGCATGAAATCGTTTCAGTCGCAATGGAAGCGTGGATGGGCCGTGTCTTATGAAGACATAATGGATGAACCAAAATGGTTTGGTTCTAATCCAATGGATAAGAATAAACCAAAGGGTTTGGTTTATTTTAAACGAATGAACCAAAAGTTGGTACGGTTCATTTTAAATTAAAATAAACCATCATGGTTTGGTTTATTTTAACTTATCTTAATGGAGCGGGTTAACGGGCCTAATGGTTATGATCCAATAACCATTAAGAGAATTAGTTCTCTATAAAAGAGGGCTTAATGGATAATTAAGCCCTAATCCAAACCCTAGCTTGGAGCTGCCGCCCAACCTCCATTGCCGCCCAACCTCCATTGCCGTCCATCTCCTTGCCGGCGTCCAAGCTTCAGCCGGTGAACCCTCCGGCGACCCTCCGGTGATCTTCCTAGGCCTCGGTGAAAAGGTGAGCACTTGGCTTCCTTGTTTTGGCCGGCGCCTACTCCTCCACCAAGCTGTCCAGTTTTCTGGACAGCTTCTTCTCCTCTCGTCGGAGCGTCGTTTGGACGATGGTTAGAGCTCCGACAGCGGATAACTTACCGGGGATTTGATCTCCGGTAATCCTCTGAGGTGGAGGATGAAGGATTCGTCAATTGGTTGACGAATACCTCTCCGGAGAAGCGAGTTTTGAGAACTCGTATTAGGATCCGAATTTGGATTCGGATCGTGATCATCTCTCGATCATGTCGTCTTCAACACGAGGCTGGTAACCCGTACGAAGACGAAGCCCGTGGCTTAGCGAAGTCATCCCGAGGAACTCGGCGTGGATACGGATAGAGACGATTCTAGCGAGGATCGTTCCGGTTGATGTCGTTCCCACTACACGTCATACGAAAGGTATAACGTAGATAAATTTCCTTTTATTGCAAATTTAAATTTACGGTTATGTCTACACTTGTTGTAATATGCATGCGTGTGTTGTGTGTGTTGTAATAAATATAGATTTATTATTTTTAATTGCTTCCGCTGTGTTCATGTTTACGAAACATGATCGAACACACACACGCCGCGGTGCCGGAAACCCAACAGTGGTATCAGAGCCCAGGTTGTGTTTCGACATAATCGTAAAATGCTTTTGCGATAGTCATAATGTATTTCTGGAAATTTTCTAATTTTGGAAATTTAGAAGTATTTATGGAAATTTTTCAATTTTGGAAAGTCTAGAAGTATTTATGGAAATCTTCCACTTTTGGAAAGTTGGAAGTATTTATAGAAATTGATATTTTCCATAAATAAAATATTTGATTAGATTCTGGAAATTTGTTTCCTAATTTAATCATGATTTGATTTGGGAAATCAAATCATAAAATATTTTATTTCCATAAGTAGTTTTAATGATTTAGGAAATTGGTTTCCTAAATAGATTTTCCTTAATCAAATAATTCCATGAATAAAATATGTGATTAGATTTGGAAATTTGTTTCCTAATTTAATTATGATTTGATTTGGAGAATCAAATCTTAAACATATTTTATTTCCATAAATAGTTATGACATACAAGGAAATAAATACATGACATAATTGTATGCCATGTAATTGCATTAGATGCATAACATTATGCCATGCGTGTCGTGACATGTAGATGTATGTCATGCCATGTAGATAATAGTTATTTGCATGCAAAGAGGATGAGACATAAAAACCCTTAAACAATATTAAAGCCTACACCTTCCATTAATATGGTTAGAACCAGAGTTCCGTTTCTTGTTTGGGTTGTTGGACTCTCTCCAAGCCCGGCTCGAACCCGAACATGTTCAAATCATGGAATAGTTTAATACTAATATGGTAAGAGTCAGAGGTCAATCATTAGCTTTGGTTGTTGGACTCTCTCCAAGCTGGGCTAATTGGTTGAATGCGCTCTAACCATATTAAAACTATTTCCCGATTAATGGGTTGGCTTTAACCTGGAGCATCGGCTTGTTGGACTCTCTCCAAGGTCGATGTAAAGGGAGGTGAAGTTGGGTGCTATGCATATGATGCATACTTGTCAATGTGTTAACAACCCAACGTATGTGTGAACATTCAATTAGTTGATAGCACATTGTGATAGTTGCATATACGTGATATGCAATCGGTATAGTTGATACCTACCGTCATAGTTACGAATGGCTTGTTGGACTCTCTCCAAGGTTGTTCATAACTATGATGGATATCAGCCCATTCGGAGATGGACCTACGATCTCCCGAAGTGATTTTGGGGTTTTTGAAATTCGAAAAATGAATGGGATTTATAAATGTATATTGATGCATTTTAAAATCATTTTCTCATATATGCTCGTTTTGTATTTCTAGGTCAATAAATTGATCATGACGTCTTTGAATTTGCGCACTATTTTGGATTCAAACAAACTGACTGGGCCTAACTTCCTGGACTAGCTTAGAAACCTGAGAATTGTTCTCAAGGCGAAAAAGCTTGCATATGTCCTTGAAGAGCCTCTTCCTGACCGTCCTAAGGATGATGCAACTTCAGACCAAATGTTGGTCTATCAGAAGCATGTGGCAGATTCTGAGCTGGCGAGTTGCATCATGCTAGCGGCGATGGTACCGAGTCGCAAAGTAGCAGCATGAGCATATGGATGCTAATACTATGGTCTTCCATCTTCATGAGTTGTTCGATGAGCAAGCGAGATCCAAAGGTTCGAGGTCTCTAGGCTCCTCTTCACCACGAAGATGCAAGAAGGTTCGTCAGAGTGCTTTGTGCTAAAGATGAACGGGTACATCGAGCGCTAGCTACCCTGCGGTTTGTGATGGATCATGAGTTAAGTATTGACTTAATTCTGCATTGTTTGCCCAAGAGTTTCTCGCAATTTGTGATGAACTATCGGATGAACAAATTGGAATCCACCATTCCCGAGCTCCTCAATATGCTGAAGACTGTGGAGCCTTCTGTGAAGCATGAGGAGAAGGCAGTTCTGTTAGTTGATTCCTCAAAGAAAGGTTCTAAGAGGAAGGCAAAAGAACAGAAGAAAGGAAAGAACAAAAAGGCAAAGAAGGCGGAACCAGCGCAAAAGGGCACTTGCCATCACTATGGCAAGGAAGGCCACTGGCGAAGAAACTGCAAGATTTATCTTGAGTCCATGAAGAAGAAGAAGGCATCCGATGCCCCATCCTCTTCAGGTATCTTCGTTATTGATTGTCATTCTATTTCCTTGGACACTTGGGTATTGGATACTGGGTGTAGCTCACATATATGTAATAACATATAGGGGCTAAGGAATAGAAGAAGACTTGTCAGAGGGGAGTCAAATTTGCAAGTTGGCAATGGAGCAAAGGTTGTTGCGGTCGCCATCGGAACTTATTTGCTGAAGCTCCCTAGTGGACTAGTCTTAGAACTGGACAATTGCTATTATGTTCCTTCTCTAATAAAGAACATTGTTTCTATTTCCTGTTTAAATAGAAATGGTTTCCATTTGACGTTTAGTAACAATTGTTGTTATATAACTTTAAATGACGTACTTTATGGAACTGGAACCTTGAGTAATGGCATTTATACATTGGACGTATCCAGTGACATTTTCAATATCGAAGCGAGCAACACGCGTGCTCGAAAGGATAATCAAATAGACTCCTATATGTGGCATTGTCGTCTTGGCCATATAAGCAAGAAACGCATGTCCGAATTACACCGATGTGGAATTCTGGAATCGTTTGAATTGGATTCATACGATACATGCGAATCATGCTTAAAAGGCAAGATGACTAAGTTACCTTTTACTGGAAAAGGTGAACGAGTGGGAGAGTTACTAGGTCTAATACATACCGATGTATGTGGACCTATGTCAACTCAAGCATTAGGAGGCTATAGCTACTTCATTACCTTCACCGATGATCACTCACGGTTTGGGTATGTGTTCTTGATGAAACACAAGTCTGAAGCATTTGAAAGGTTCAAAGAATTCAGAAATGAAGTAGAGAAACAACATGACAAGAGTATTAAAATACTTCGATCGGATCGAGGTGGTGAATACTTAAGTCAAGAGTTTCTTGATTATCTAAGAGACAATGGCATATTGTCTCAATGGACTCCGCCATATACACCACAGCCTAATGGTGTATCTGAGAGGCGTAACCGGACCTTGTTGGACATGGTCAGGTCAATGATGAATCATGCGACTCTTCCCAAGTACTTGTGGGGCTATGCACTTGCAAATGCTATTACTTGTTAAATGTAATGCCTACCAAGGTAGTCTCAACTACTCCATATGAGATATGGAATAGTAAGAAACCTCATGTATCTTACTTGAAGATATGGGGTTGTCCCGCTTATGTGAAGCGCATCAGATTGCATAAATTGGATGCTAAGTCCGATAAATGTCTATTTATTGGATACCCTAAGGAAACAAGGGGTTACCAATTCTATCATCCTGTGGAACAAAAGGTGTTTGTTTCAAGGCATGCTGTGTTTCTAGAGAAAGAGTTTCTCTTGCAAGAAAATAGTGGGAGTGTCGTCGAGCTTGAGGAGGCTCGAGAGACTCAAATAGACATTAATGAGATACCTGGTGAAGCACAACAGCCGACAACTCATAGTGATGAGCAATCGACCGAACCTATCAGAACACCACATCTTCAGAGATCCGCAGAACACGCAATATTCCCGAGAGATATGGATTTCTCGTAAGTGAATCGAACGACGTGTTACTCATTGATGATGAGGAGCCTACCAGTTATGAAGAAGTGCTGACAAGTTCAGAAAGGGATAAGTGGCTTGGTGCCATGAAGTCGGAAATGGATTCCATGTATGAAAACCAAGTTTGGAACTTGGTTGACCCACCTGAAGGGATAAAGCCTATAGGGTGCAAGTGGGTTTTCAAGAAGAAAACCGACATGGATGGTAATGTGATTACCTATAAGGCTAGATTGGTGGAGAAAGGATATCGTCAAAAACAAGGTGTTGATTATGACGAAATCTATTCACCTGTAGCTATGCTTAAATCCATTCGGATGCTCCTGGCCATAGCGGCTCATTATGATTATGAGATATGGCAGATGGATGTGAAAACAGCTTTCCTTAATGGAAACCTGCTCGAGGACGTGTATATGATACAGCCTGAGGGTTTCACATCGGTTGATAAAACCAAGGTATGCAAATTGCGACGGTCCATTTATGGATTGAAGCAATCATCCAGGAGCTGGAATATCCGTTTTGATGAGACAATCAAAAAGTTTGATTTCTCACAAAATCCAGACGAACCTTGTGTGTACAAGAAGGTTAGTGGGAGTGCAGTCGTATTCCTAGTATTGTATGTCGATGACATACTACTTATAGGAAACGATGTTTCAATCTTACAGTCAGTGAAGGTTTGGTTATCCAAGACATTCTCCATGAAAGACCTGGGAGAAGCAACCTACATCCTCGGGATTAAGATCTATAGAGATAGATCGAAACGGTTGCTTGGTCTTTCGCAGTCTACATATATAGACCAAGTGCTAAAGAGGTTTAGCATGTCGGAATCCAAGAAAGGTTTCCTACCCATCAGGCATGGGGTACATGATGTGTTATTTCAAGTCTTGTCGCCGCGTAATAAAATATCGATCCGCTGATTCAATCTATCATGTTATAAATGTTATCTAGCGATGTATAGCAATACGTAACTGAAACGAAGCACTAAGAAACCGAGCAATAATAACAATGAATGAGAAGAACGAGCTAAAAGTCGATAGTTGAGGAGAATCTCAGGATATGGGTTTCACCACGTCGATGATTTATAAGGTGATTTGATTCTTTCCTACCCCTATTAGAGTTTGTTTTGATGGAACCTATCCTAAGGTAAATCAACGGCCCCTTTCGAGGTCTCTGACCGTACCTATCAAATTCAATTTACATCACTGTTCGAGCATAGGGATCATAATCAGCTAAGGGACTGTCACGAGACCCCGCAAACCTCCCTATTCTTACCTCTGTCACTAGGTAGAAACCGGATTTGATAGATCCATTAAGTCCATAAGAGTTCCTCTAGAGTCAAATTTCCTTTTTCACGGTAGGTTTGCACACGGGACCATAATCACTAAGGGGACTGTCACGAGACCCACAAGCCCTCGTGAGATACGCTACCGCTACTTGACAGAGTTTATCCCTAGTTGGTTCGGGTTTGGGAACTTGGGTTCACTGTTAGGTACTTCCCTTAGCTCCTTAGGTTTGTCAATAAGAATCCAACGAAAACCAAATCAACACAAACAATAATTTAAGTAGTATAGATTATATCATCATCGTGAATCGCCAAAGGGCTACTCCCATCCTAAGATTACAGGACACTACTCCATAGTCCGACAAGAGTTGCTAGAGAAAGAAAATACAATCTGGATGCCATCTCGTTCCTCTCACTCTTCTCTTTTGCTTCCTCTGTTGATCCCTTTGCCGCCTTCTCTCCTCCTTTTTGACCATCCGCCCCTCCATTTAGGGTTAGAATATCTTCTCTTTATAGCCTTGCCTCCTCTTCAATTTAAGGCAATAGATTCCTACGAAGATCCCGATTGCTCGCAGTAAAAGGAAGGCGAATAGCCAACACGCCCATGCCACATGAGGGCACCGTGTCGCGGTTTCCCACAAGGCGTGTTACGGTTTGAATCGGGTGTGTCGCTGCATAGGGCGTGTTGGCTGCTGGAATCACCGGCACGGGCGTGTTGCTCTTTGAACTCAGGCGTGTTGTGGCTGCATAGGGTGTGTTGGCTGCTGGAATCACCGGCATGGGCGTGTTGCTCTTTGAACTCGGGCGTGTTGTCCGCTGGCTCTCATGACACAGGCGTGTCGATTCCGAGCACGCCTGTGTTGTTTTGATACGCCCTTCTTCTTCGCCCTGTTAACACAAAAACACCCTGACAGCAGTCTCTTCCTCCAAAATATGCTAATCATGATAAAATACATGTCTAGGATATGAAATGAGATAAAATGTACATATATAAAGTAGTGAAAACATAGCATGATTCACCCACATCAAAATCCCCTAGTCTTAAACTTTTGCTTGTCCTCAAGCAAAGACAACTCGAAAGACAACTTATTTGTGGAAATACTAAGCATCATCTAGGGTATACAGTCGATCTTAATCTTTTCAAATCATTCCTAGTTGCCAAGTTCGAAAGATCCCTATATAGTGCACGTGAAATGGTGGACTAAAGTCATTGGACACCAACTGACTTGACATCCCTTCTATCGTAGAATATTCTTATTTCCATAGAGGCACTTACCGCTTTAATGCATGGATCATTCTTACCTATCATCAAAAGGTCTCAAAGGAGCACTTTCCAAGAAGAGAGAAGGTAAGGAATTATAGAGAGCATTTCCCCAGTAACTAGTTAGTCTCAAAGGGGCACCTTTTAGGTGTTTCCCCAGTAACTACTTGGTCTCAAAGGGGTGCTTGAAAACAATTCCCATACGCCATTTTTTTTTTTTTGTTTTTTTACTTCTAGTGAAAGTGTTTCTCCAGTAACCAAGTTATGCAAGTAAGTCTCAATGGAAAATCAGTACTCGCCTCGATATGTGTGATTTAAATCTTTTCATTGGATACCTCAGACCTATAGACCGTGTTCGAAGTGAAATAGGGTTCTTATCAAATAGGCAAAAAGGAATTTCATGATCCGACCAATATTCAGTTGTATTACGTTGGATGATATATAAAAAATTGCCTTTATTATGAGATATGAAAAGATGCAAATAAAATAAAATAGCAATAACCAAAAGATCTAGGTAGAAACGGCATAAGCGAAGGATGTGCATCAAAACTCACAAAATAGTTGAAGGTGGTCAATGGTCATCGCCTTCGCTACTAGCATCCTCCTCTGCCCACCTACGTCGCCGCTCCCGTAAAACTCCCGACTCTTGTCGAAATCTATCATTATCTTCCCTGACTCAAGAGTGAAAAATTCATCGCCTCTCCTGTAAATCACCGCCCTATCCAAATGTTGTGTCACCATGCGATGGTGCTCCTCAGAGCTTGGGCATACCGATCCCACACACCAATGTGCGAGGTATGCTCGACCCTAAATGCTTCAATGATGATCGGAATCTCAAAATCAAAAGAAGAGTACCTGCAGAAACATTGTCGTGAGGAAACCGTGGGGTTGAGTCGAATGTGATGGCTCGGGGCTATGTGAGATGGCTCCCTAGCAGGTGATGGAGCATGGGCGTGGGGGTAGGAAAGGGTTCTGAACATCTCTAAAAGCCAATTGGATGAATTACGTCTGTCATCCGCTCGTGGTTCTAAGAGGGATTTTAATTCCATTTCTTAACACCAAACGATATCCCTCGTCACATGCCTCAATCATCTTCATATTTATACAAGCATCCAAATCCAATCTAGGGCTAGCAGACAATATTCAAGGTCATCCAAATCACATCCTAAGGCTACAAAGAATCCTAGTGATAATACCCCTATGACTATGACTCGGATGGGCTATTACTAACCTTAACTAAATGCCTAACCATATGGGCTCTGAATCAATCTTAACTTCATTTAGCATGGCCCATAGAAATTGTAACTCACTCGCCTAGCCACCTCAAGACTATCATATCTCCCCTAGATTGTATTAGCCATGAATCTAAGGAGATAAGGAAAGTAGGATTAGGGATGTTAAATGATTTAGATCTAGATGCATCGTAAGGGCGAGGGTCATCGTAAATTAATCTCCAAAATTGATGATCAATAAAATGTCTATGAATTTGCCTCTCCTCCGCTAGGAAAATCAAATATCATATTAAAATCACTCAGAAAGGGTAAATTCATGGTTCATTAATCTAAATTTTATTTTTCCTTCCTCACAATCTTTTCCTTACAGATTTCATTTGTGGACAGGAGCTAAGGAATTCAAGAGTGATACTAGGGTAAGGTGATGGTGTGTGATAAACTCATCTCACTTATCCTATTTGTTAACCAAGTTATGTCATCTCTTAACCCTAAGGTGGTCAACGTGTAGAAGTCTATAGTTCTCGTAGATACTAACTTCCTCTTTCAAGCTTCAATTTAGTCTTCATAATATCATCCCTAAAAACAATTCCATAAGGATGGCTAGAGGTCGGAGGAGGAGGTCTGCCCAAATCCCGAGCTTTTCTTTTCCCCTTGTCCTTTGCAGAGGAAGAAGCTCCTCCTCTTGTCTTCACTCGCTTGCTCATGGCGTTGGAATTGAGAGACAAAGAGTTTGCTCCTCGCCCCGCTTGAGAGGGAGACCGCTGTACTGCGAGTGGAAGATTAGGCGTGCTCGGGCTGGTTTTAGAGGGTTATCCGAAGATAGGCGTGTCGGGCTTGTTCTTACGCAAATACCCGACCCGCTTAGGTGCGACATGGGCGTGGTCCGCCGCCTCCCAGCGTGTCGCATCCGCCCAGCGCGTTTAGTGTTGAGAAGTGTGCGACAGGCGTGCTAGTTAGCACGCCTCGCCTATGTTGTCTCGGTACCAACACGCCTGTGTTATTCGCAGTGTCGTGGTCAACTTGGCACGCAGCGGGCACGATCCCAAAACTGAAAAAAATAAATAAAAATAAAAATAGAATAAAGAATAAAATAAAATAAAATAAAATGAAAATAGCATGGGTTGCCTCCCAAGAAGCGCTTGTTTAAGTTCGTTAGCTTGACCCTCGATTACTCCTTAGTTTTGGGGATATGGCTTGAGTATGCTCGCCTCTCCTCATCTCCAATCACTCACAATTATTTAAGTATCTCTTAAGTCTTTGACCATTTACTTTGAAAATTCCTAGACTCACTAGATATATCAATAGCTCCATGAGGATAAACCTTTTCAATTCGATATGGCCCCACCATCCGGATTTGACTTCCCGGAAAGAGTTTCAATGCAGAGTTGAATAGTAATACCAAGTCTCCTTGATGGAATTCTCTGCATGATATTCTTGTCATGCCACCTCTTCGCTTTTCTCCTTATAAGACCTCGCATGTTCATAAGCATCAAGGCGTAGTTCTTCAAGTTCGTTTAGTCAGCTTTCTTTTCTCTCGGCTTTCTTCAAGTCAAAATTAAGCCATTTAATTGCCCAATATGCCCTATGCTCTATTTCAATGGAAGATGACATGGTTTTCCATAAACTAATCAAAACGGAGTCATTCCAATGGGTGTCTTATAGGCAGTTCGATAGGCCCATAGAGCATCATCAAGTCTTAAAGACCAATCCTTCCTTGATCTTGATACTGTTTTTTCCAAGATAGTCTTGATCTCCTATTCAAACTTCTACTTGCCCACTGCTTGTGGATGATATGGTGAGGCTAGTTTATGGGTTACTCCATACTTGAGAAGACTTTCAAATTGTCTTTCGATAAAGTGTGAGCCTCCATCACTTATTATCGCTCGGTATTCCAAATCTTGGAAATATTATACTCTTAAAGAGCTTAATGACTGCTTTTGCATCACAAGAGGGGATGGTAGAGCCTCAACCCATTTAGACACATAGTCCACTGCTACCAAGATATAGGTGTTTTTATAGGAAGTAGGAAGGGTCCCATATAGTCAATTCCCATACGTCAACAATTCGACTTCCAATATCGAATTTTGAGGCATCTCATATCTCCTTGATATGTTCCCCTTTCGACAATGGCCACAAGTCGCCACATAATTCCGAGAGTCTCAAAATGTGAGGCCAATAAAATCCCGCTTGCAAAACCTTTGCGGCAGATCTTATGCTCTGCTCGCATGACCTCCATATGCAAAAGAATAGCGTGGTACAATATATCCTCAATCTCTTCTTCGGATACGCATCTTCGATATATAGCATCCGCCCCTTGCTTGAAAAGGAATGGTTCGTCCCACACATAATGCTTTACATCCGAAAGAAACTTCTTCCTCTGATGATAACTCATGTTAGAAGGTATTATCCATAAGCTAGGTAGTTGGCAAAATCGGCATACCACGGTGCCTTGATTGTTCGAATCGCTAAGTAGCCGCCATCCTGAAAGAAATCGTTTATAGCAAGATCGTCGGCTCTTCCCGCATTTGGTTCTAGATGAAGCCTCGATAGATGGTCTGCAACTACGTTCTCCGTTCCTTGCTTGTCTCGAATTTCTAAGTCAAACTCTTGTAGGAGAAGTATCCACCGGATCAGTCTTGGCTTAGATTCTTTTTTACTCAGCAAGTATCTTATGGCTGCATGATCTGTATAAACTATCACCTTGGTCCCTATGATATAAGATCTGAACTTGTCGAAAGCAAATACTATAGCCAAGAGTTCCTTCTCTGTGGTAGCATAATTCATTTGTGCTTCATCCAATGTCTTACTAGCGTAGTAGATTGCATACACCTTGCGATCCTTTCTTTGTCCTAACACTGCGCCCACAGCAAAATCACTTGCATCACACATAATTTCAAAGGGGAGACTCCAATCTGGAGGTTGCATTATTGGGGCGGTTGTTAATGCTTCCTTTAACCTGGAAAATGCATCAAGACAAGGGTTATCAAAGTGAAACACAACATCTTTAGCAAGCAAATTAGTTAATGGCCTTGAAATTTTTGAGAAGTCCTTGATGAACCGTCGGTAGAACCCTGCATGTCCTAAGAAACTACGCACTCCCTTGACATCAGTTGGAGGTGGCAACCTCTTGATCACTTCAGTTTTAGCAATATCCACCTCGATACCACGGTGTGAAATTAGGTGTCCAAGTACTATGCCTTCTCGCACCATGAAGTGACACTTCTCCCAATTAAGCATTAAATTCATTTCCTCGCATCTCTGCAATACCTTGACCAAATTAGATAAACATATATCAAAATCTGCACCATATACAGAAAAATCATCCATGAATACTTCCATTATATTCTCGATGATATCAAAAAAAATTGAAGTCATACACCTCAAAAGTGGCGGGTGCATTGCATAACCCAAAAGGCATTCTCCACAAGGCAAAGGTACCATAGGCGGGTGAAAGTTGTTTCTCTTGGTCATTAGGAGAGATAGGGATTTGATAGAAACACAGTATCCATCTAAGTAATGTAAATGCGAGTGTTTTGCTAACCTAGGTCTAACATTTGGTCAATAAATGGGATGGGAAAATGGTCCTTTCTAGTTTCCTTATTCAATTTTCTATAATCAATACACATTCTCCATCCATGCTTGACTCTAGTGGGGATTAACTCATTCGTAGCATTCCTTATTACCGTTATCCCCCCTTTCTTTGGCACAACATGGACAGGACTTACCCATTCGCTATCGGATATTGGATAGATAATTCCTGCATCTAGCAATTTCATAACCTCTTTCTTGACTATCTCTTTCATAGCTGGGTTCAATCTTCTTTGATGCTCTATAGAGGTTTTAAAATTGTCTTCTAATAAAATCCTGTGCATGCAAACCGATGGACTAATTCCTTTAATGTCATCAATCTTGTATCCAATGACATTCTTATATATTTTCAATACCTCAATCAGTTTTTCAGTCTCTGCATTACTCAGATTAGCATTAATGATCACAGGGTAAGTAGAATTTTAGCCAAGAAACTCGTGCAGTGTCGATGGAAGAGGCTTAAGTTCTACCTGTGGCGTGAGATCGAATCGAAATCTCGGTTCTTTATCTTCAAAATCCCCTCAGCTTATTAAGATGAGTTTGTTCGGTGCTCCTTTTAGTCTTTGTTGGTGAAAGCATCAATCCTACAACAAACATCAAATACAGAGTGTTTTTTAACTGCTTTTGAAAGGTCATATTCAATTTTTTCATTTCCAAATGCAAGTGAAAGTTTGTGGTTTTGACATCTATCATTGCTGCAGAGCCAAGAAAGGTCTCCCCAAAATAAGTGGGATACATGGGTCTTCATCCATGTCTAGTACTACAAAATCTGCTGGAACAATAAAATTTCCCACCTGCACTGGTACATCTTCTAAGATTCCCAAAGGATATCTAATGGAACGATCGGCTAACCGCAAAGCCATAGTAGTTAGTTTCATTTCTCCCAAATCCAATTTCTTGCATATGGAAAGAGGTATCAAATTTACACTGGCGCCCAAATCGCAAAAAGCCTTATCAAAATTTGAGTCATTGATTATGCAAGGTATAGAAAAGCTACGGATCATTTAGTTTGGGAGGTACCATGTTCTTAATTAAGGCCTTTGCACTCCTCGAGAAGAGCCACTGTTACATGCTCCTCGACTTTTCTTTTATTGGTTAAGATGTCCTTCAAGAACTTAGAGTATGTAGGCATTTGTTGAAGAGCTTCTGTAAAAGGTATATTGATATACAACTTCCTAATTACCTCAAGGAACTTACCAAATTGTTCATCCAATTTTTCCTTAATCAGTCTTTGAGGGAACGGGATAGGGGGCTTATATGCTCTTGGTTCCCTATTCGACATGCCTGTGTTGTTTGGCACGACTGGCGTGTCATTCTTTGGAATGACCCGACACGGGTGTGTCAGCTGACACGCGCTCGTGGGCCTCAGGCGTGTTGCTCAACATACAGGTCGAGGTGTGTCGGTTCAACACACGAGCGTCTTCTTTGTCATCTTCCAACTCTAAAATCCTTCCACTTCTCAAACTTATAGAATTACAATGCTCGGCTGGGTTTACTTCTGAATTTCCAGGAAATCTGCCGGGCGTCCTTGATGCTGAGCTGGCAATTTGGGAAATTTGATTTTCCAGCATTCTTGTGTGATTAGTCAAATTATCAACCTTGCTTCCCAATTGCTTGATTGCCTCGGTATTATTTTGATGTTGCCTATTTGATTCTACAATATGCTGCCGAAATTCATCATTTATCTTCCCCTGACATGTGATAAAATTTTCCATCATCTTTTCTAAGCTCGACTTGGGTCCTGGCTGAAATCCCGAAGGTGCTCCAAAGTTGTTCTGTCCAGAAGAATTTTGATGGGCTCTATACGAAAAGTTGGGATGATTTCTCCAACCGGGATTGTACGTGTTTGAGTAAGGGTTGCCACCATTAGGCTTCTGATTAAAATTATTCAACGCATCAACTTGCTCAATCCCAGCTTCCGATGATGGTGCGTGTAGGATTTGACAGTTCATCGCTACGTGTCCTGTTACACCACAGATCTCGCAAGTGACATTAGATGAGTTTACGGCTGATACATTAAAATGTTCGAGCTTTTGAGTTAATGCATCGACTTTTGCACTGAGTAGATCAATGGTACTTACCTCAAACTTACCTGGCATTTTAGTTTGATATCCTCGTTCTGTAGCCCATTGGTGAGAATTCATTGCCACATTCTCGATAATCTCAAAAGCTTCATCCAATGTTTTGTTCATAAGAGCTCCTCCTGCAGCAGAATCAAGAGAAACCTTAGTAGCATACGAGATTCCATTGTAGAAAGTATGAACAATGAGCCACTTCTCCAGCCCATGATGAGGGCTTTGCTGCAGTAATCCCTTAAACTGGCCCCAGCTTTCAAATAATGTTTCTCCATCCTTTTGTGCAAAATTAGTGATTTGATGGCGAAGACTTGCGCTTTGTTGGGTGGAAAGTACTTGTCTAAAAATCTTTGCTCCGATTGATCCTGTGTAGTTATACAATCGGAAGAGAGTGTAGCCAAGCTCGCTTTGTCCCGCAATGAGAAAGGAAACAAGCGCAATCTAATAGCATCCACGAGGCTCCATTCAGGGCCAAAGTCTCGCAAAATTCCAAAATACTTCCAAGTGCAGATTTGGATCTTCGATGAGGTGCTCCTCCGAATTGATGTCATTGGACCATAGATAGTAGCGCCGGTTTTAATTCGAAATTGTTTGCTTCAATAGGGGGTCTTCTGATACTCGATCTCAATCCCCTTGTACTAGGTGCTGCATAATCCCTTAAAAGTTTATTTTCGTTCTGGTCAGCCATGTCAGAGGTCAGATTGTTTTCCGAGGTTCCGAAATCGTTTTCTAGCAAGGAAAGTTCTCTATCTCGTGATCAATATCGAGAATTTCCCTATTAAGTCTGTGCATGCAACAACAAGAGAGGCTCCCAAAACAAGAATTCAGAATAGATACAAAAGAAAAATAGGAACAATCAATATTCAGAACAAGAATTCAGAACAGAAATCTAGATTAACTAAATCACGCTCAATTCAATATTGAGTGCCAATCCCCGGCAACGGCGCCAAAAAACTTGATGTGTTATTTTCCGCAAGTGCACGGTTGTCATCAAGTAATAAAAATATCGATCCCACAGGGATTGGAACAATTACCGAATGATCGTGATACCAAGTTATCTAGTAAATCAATGTATGGTTTAAGCTAAGAAACCGAGCAAATAATAACAACGAATGAGAAGAACGAGCTAAAAGTCGATAGTTGAGGAGAATCTCAGGATATGGGTTTCACCACGTCGATGATTTATAAGGTGATTTGATTCTTTCCTACCCCTATTAGAGTTTGTTTTGATGGAACCTATCCTAAGGTAAATCAACGGCCCCTTTCGAGGTCTACTGATGTACTATCAAATTCAATTTACATCGTCACGTGTTCGAGCATAGGGATCATAATCGACTAAGGGGACCTGTCACGAGACCCCAGCAAACGTCCCTATTCTTACCTCTGTTTCTTGGTAGAAACTGGATTTGATAGATCCATTAAGTCCATATGATTTCCTCTAGAGTCAAATTTCCTTTTTCACGGTAGGTTTGCACACGGGACCATAATCACCCTAAGGGGACTGTCGAGACCATGAAGCCCTCGTGATACGCTACCGCTACTTGACAGAGTTTATCCCTAGTTGGTTCGGGGTTTCGGGAACTTGGGTTCACTGTTAGGTACTTCCCTTAGCTCCTTAGGTTTGTCAATAAGAATCCAACGAAACCAAATCAACACAAACAATAATTTAAGTAGTATAGATTATATCATCATCAGAATCGTCCAAAGGGCTACTTCCCATCCTAAGATTACAGGACACTACTCCATAGTCCGACAAGAGTTGCTAGAGAAAGAAAATACACATCGATGCCATCCGCGCTTCCTCCGCCGACTCCTTCTCTTTGCTTCCTCGCTGTCGATCCTTTGCTGCCTTCTCTCCTCCTTTTGACCATCCGCCCCTCCGCTTAGGGTTAGAATATCTTCTCTTTATAGCCTTGCCTCCTCTTCAATTTAAGGCAATAGATTCCCACGAAGATCCCGATTGCTCGAAAAGGAAGGTCGAAATCGTGCCAACACACCCATGCCACACGAGGGCACCGCTGTCGCGGGTTTCCCACAAGGCGTGTTACGTTTGAATCAGGCGTGTCGCGGCCGATAGGGCATGTTGGCGCCGGAATCACCGCACGCGGGCGTGTTGCTCTTTGAACTCAGGCGTGTTGTGGCTGCATAGGGCGTGTTGGCTGCTGGAATCACCGGCATGGGCGTGTTGCTCTTTGAACTCGGGCGTGTTGTCCGCTGGCTCTCATGACATAGGCGTGTCGATTCCGAGCACGCCTGTGTTGTTTTGATACGCCCTTCTTCTTCGCCCTGTTAACACAAAAACACCCTGACAGCAGTCTCTTCCTCCAAAATATGCTAATCATGATAAAATACATGTCTAGGATATGAAATGAGATAAAATGTACATATATAAAGTAGTGAAAACATAGCATGATTCACCCACATCAGTACACCTTTCGAAGTCTATGTGTCCGCGCACAGAAGACGAGAGGATTTGCATGAGTAAGATTCCCTATGCATCCGCAATAGGATCTATCATGTATGCTATGTTATGTACGAGGCCCGATGTATCGTATGCTCTGAGTGTCACAAGCAGATACCAGTCCGATCCAGGAATGGATCATTGGGCGGCTGTTAAGACGATCCTTAAGTACTTGAGAAGAACTAAGGATGTGTTCCTAATATATGGAGAAGGGGACATGGTGATACGCGGGTATACGGATGCCAGCTTCCAGACAGACAAGGATGATTCCAGGTCTCAGTCTGGATACGTGTTCACCTTGAATGGGGGCGCAGTGAGTTGGAAAAGTTCCAAACAAGAGACTGTAGCGGATTCTACCACTGAGGCAGAATACATTGCAGCTTCGGAAGCAGCAAAGGAAGCGGTTTGGATCAAAAAGTTCGTTCATGAACTTGGTGTGATTCCGGCCATTGTTGAAGCAATACCAGTCTACTGCGACAACAATGGAGCAATTGCACAGGCGAAAGAGCCAAGGTCTCATTAGCGATCCAAACATGTGCTTCGCCGCTATCATCTTATCAGAGAGATCATCAGTAGGAACGAAATACAAATCGAGAAAATTCCCACTGAAAGGAACTTAGCGGATCCCTTGACTAAGGCATTACCTCAAAATAAGTTTGATGGTCATGTTCGAGCTTATGGTATTGGATACCGTAGCGATTGGCATTAGGCCAAGTGGGAGTCTGTTAGTAATATATGAGAGATGTCCTAAGGCAATCGCCTTATGTATGAACCATTTATATGATAAATAAAGATTCACTATTTGAGTATACATGTTTCATG
Organism: Wurfbainia villosa; assembly: GCA_025175895.1. Lineage (NCBI taxonomy): Eukaryota > Viridiplantae > Streptophyta > Magnoliopsida > Zingiberales > Zingiberaceae > Wurfbainia > Wurfbainia villosa. The sequence goes on from CM046006.1 coordinate 45,334,506, forward strand.
TATTTGATTGGATCTTAAACTCATTTACTGAATGTCCACGATGCGATTCATAGCATGAGAGAATTTGTGATTGGATCACAACTAGTGAGTATCTCTACATGTGTAATTGTGATGTATCGGAATTATCCCTAGTCGATGAATTGATGGATTTGGACACCATCAATTCTGTCGAGACTAGCACGAGGTATACTCCTTGGTGTATCCAAGTAGCTGATTCTCTCTGGCTGGAGACATAGTGATGTCCGGAGTTAATCGTGGATGCTAGTTATGGTAAGTAGTTCATTGGAGTGACCAGCCGTAAGACTTCATATGGTTCTCTGCATATATAGATATGTCAATGAAGTTCTTACTATGGCTTAAGTGCGATGTTTCTTTGACTTGCAGTATTCAAGTCATCTTGATCATGGAGACTTATGCTTTGACATCTTAAGCAAACATCTCTAAGGAGATGTGGACCCGGGATGATTGGGTATAAGTCGAAGTGATCGAAGGTGTTTGAATAGCCTATAAAGGATTCACCACTCCTGAGGAGATGTATACCCATGGCCTCTCGTCGGATTGTTACTAAAGTCTTTGGCCAAAGCATTACATGTTTAGAGTAAAGTACTCTTCGATACATGTGCAGTAACTAGAATCCGTAGGACGAGGAAATGATACTTGGGCTAGGTGTGACGTAGTCAGCCTAGTGGGGACTGACACAATAGACCATGTCCTGAACCAAGTGGGTATAAGATGAGTGAAGAGAATGGGGCACGATTCATTCGAGCTACTGAAGGGTTTCAGAAATAGTTCTGGATCAACCGTTGATCTTTTCGATTAATTGGGGATCATGATGTACTACTAGGTGCCACTCATGATCGTTCTATAATTAATGGTTAATTATAGACGGCCAACATAAACCGAGAACCTATTTGGTCACACGCACAACGAGCGTAATCCAAAGGATTTAAAACGAGCTTGAGAATGGGATTCTCAGACCGAGAGAAACTAGGTTTGGTTGGACCAAACATAAAGCGAGCATGAAATCGTTTCAGTCGCAATGGAAGCGTGGATGGGCCGTGTCTTATGAAGACATAATGGATGAACCAAAATGTTTTGGTTCTAATCCAATGGAGGAGAATAAACCAAAGGGTTTGGTTTATTTTAAACGAATGAACTAAAAGTTGGTTCGGTTCGTTTTAACTTAAAATAAATCATCATGGTTTGGTTTATTTTAACTTATCTTAATGGAGCGGGTTAACGGGCCTAATGGTTATGATCCAATAACCATTAAGAGAATTAGTTCTCTATAAAAGAGGGCTTAATGGATAATTAAGCCCTAATCCAAACCCTAGCTTGGAGTTGCCGCCCAACCTAGTTGTGCCGCCCAACCTCCATTGCCGCCCAGCTGGTTGTGCTACCGTCCATCTCCTTGCCGGCATCCAAGCTTCAGCCGGTGAACCCTCCGGCGACCCTCCGGTGATCTTCCTAGGCCTCGGTGAAAAGGTGAGCACTTGGCTTCCTTGTTTTAGCCGGCGCCTACTCCTCCACCAAGCTGTCCAGTTTTCTGGACAGCTTCTTCTCCTCTCGTCGGAGCGTCCTTTGGATGACGGTTAGAGCTCCGACAGCGGATAACTTACCGGGGATTCGATCTCCGGTAATCCTCTGAGGTGGAGGACGAAGGATTCGTCAATTGGTTGACGAATACCTCTCCGGAGAAGCGAGTTTTGAGAACTCATATTAGGATCCGAATTTGGATTCGGATCGTGATCATCTCTCGATCACGTCGTCTTCAACACGAGGCTGGTAACCCGTACGAAGACGAAGCCCGTGGCTTAGCGAAGTCATCCCGAGGAACTCGGCGTGGATACGGATAGAGACGATTCTAGCGAGGATCGTTCCGGTTGATGTCGTTCCCACTACACGTCATACGAAAGGTATAACGTAGATAAATTTCCTTTTATTGCAAATTTAAATTTACGGTTATGTCTACACTTGTTGTAATATGCATGCGTGTGTTGTGTGTGTTGTAATAAATGTAGATTTATTATTTTTATTGCTTCCGCTGTGTTCATGTTTGGGAAACATGATCGAACACACACACACCGCGGTGTCGAAAACCCAACACTCAGCAGTTCTCAACATGCTGAGCATCTCAGGCAGTGGCTTATCAATTTCATTCATGTTGTAATTCATGACAATTGATTGTAGCTTTGTGGAAAATACTGCAAGATCAAGTCAGTGGCCAGCTCTTGGCCAAGTGGGAATCCCAATCTCTGTAGGTTTTCTAGGTACCCAATCATCTTGAGTACATATGGACCTATGGGAGTCCCTTCTTGCATTTTGGACTGAAACAATGCCTTAGAGACTTCATATCTCTCGTGCCTTGCTTGTCCTTGATATAGTTGACAAAGGTGTTCAACCATATCATAAGCATTCATGAACTCGTGTTGCTTCTGAAGCTCAGAGTTTATGGTCGCGAGCATGAGACATGACACATCTAATGCATCATCTTGATGCTTCTTGTAAGCTTCTTTGTCAGCTCGCGAGGCAGTGGCAGGAGGTGCCTCCGAAATAGGCTGCTCCAGGACGTACAATTTCCTTTCTTGGGTGAGAACGATTTTCAGGTTCCTGTACCAGTCCAGGAAATTTGCTCTATTGAGCTTGTCCTTCTCAAGGATAGAATGCAGGGAGAGAGTGTTCGTGTTTGTCAACATAGTAATCTACAACATATATAATGTAGAAAATTAATATCATATTCCTTTTATCATTTAATTAGGCCTTTAATGAAATGATACTCCCACTGAATTATAGGAATTTTGTAGAATCGAGTTATGGATGTGGTCAAACCACATTACTAGATTCATACAAACTAGCTATAATTCCTGCGGGACAGGATCCACATCATACTAAGCCTTGAGTTAGCTTTGGCTAAATCGCCCAAGACTTAGTATGATCGGTGGGTAACACATTACCGATTACATCTCTATGCAACTCTTGTTTATAGGATCAAGACCCACATTTACAAAAGACCTTGAGTTAGCTTTGGCTAAATCGCCCAAGATTTAGTGTAAATGCAATCTTATCCTATCTTTCTAACGGTTGGAATATGCCTATAGTTCTACTCGATCCAATTGAGTTAACTAGTTTTACTAAATCTAATTGAGATTACTCTAACCCAAGCCGTGATAGGCAGGACCAAGATTGTCCCTCCGCACCCTCCCAAGATAATATGCGTTGCTCTGCTTTGGTAGATTCAACAACTACAAATGATCGAGGTAGTGATGGGTATCAAAGACTCGGTAGGCATTTACTAGTTGATTCGATTAATATCTAATATAATCGTAATGTGTATCATATACGCATTGAGGCCTTTATTATCCTACACTAGCATGCATCACATACATACAAGTATTATTCTAATATATATATATATATATATATATAATTAACTGTGATGTGGTCATGACCCTACTACGATCTTCTCAAGCCAATGAGAAGATCAGACGGTCAACCTAGGGCTAGCGGCTTCTCCAAGCGCTTCCTTTGACCGCCATGTGTCATCGGCACCCTTCTCGTAACTTCGTCTACAAGTGGACTTTCAACCGCTCCATTTTGTACATTACAAATATGAAACTCGAGTTACATTCGAGTCTAAAACTATTTACAACTAGAATTTCAAAAGAAGAGGTACGATGCGCAGGTCGCATACACTATACAACACGCACAACCACAAAAATGACACGCAGGCCGTATTATTAATTACAACACATCATAATTCAATCATATTGGGGTTCTTGGGCCATGACAATCACAGAATTATACATAATTCTAAATTATGTATTTTTACAGAAAATTTTTATAATTTTTCCTATTTTTTTTTCAATTTTATGAGTCACCTTTCCGTAACGGTTCCGTTAAGCGGTTTCCGGGCGCGATCGTGGGACAAGGCCCCTTTCGGGGATAGGGGCAGCGCCCCTACTCATAAAATAAACTTTGCAAGTGTCCCTACTACAATCTTACAGTGATTTAAGTCGCTGTCCCAAAAACCTAAAGCGAGAACTCGCCGTTTCGGAGAGTTTTTTTTTATGGTTGAAGCCTACAAGTGTCTCAACACTCATTGCTTCGACTCTTCGAGAAAAATACCCAAAAATTCGATAAAAATAGGAAATTTACAGAAACATAAAAATCTGTAATTTTTATATCTAATACAAAAACTACAAAAATGAAACACATACATGCTTCGCACGTGGCTCTGATACCACTGTTGAACTTTCTGAGCTGCAAAAACCGCTTTTTGCGTTGCGGAAACCCCGGAAGTCCAGCCACGGATCCGTACGAAGATATATTAAAATAAAAACATGTATGTGCTAAGTAAACCTAGATCTACCTTAGATCTAGAAGTTGAGAGTGTTACCCTCGATGCGACGCCCTTTGCAAATCCCGGTCATCCAAATAGCTTGCCGGAACTCTAGAGTGTCAAGTGTACACTCCTCTATTGGTATCCACACAATCAATAGGTGGAGAAAAGAAACCTAGAGTGTGCTAGCACCCTTAGAAGTCTCGGCCAACGAGGAGAGGGGAGCTAGAGAGGATGATCAAGGAAGAAGATGAAGTTCTAGTAACTCACAAAAATGAATACATCCATCAAATGGAGTGGCCGGCCACTTCATGACTTGGGGGGTTACATGCATGCATGTAACTCCAAGAGCCAATGGCTCTTGGTCTCCCTCATGAGGTGTGAAAAGACCTAACCCAGTATGCATATACTTAATCCCAAATCACACATCAATATTACCCATTATACACAAGATCGGAACACTCGGTACCAAGTTTATTTTATTCCATTCAGTTTAGCAGTCTCAACTACACACACTATACCCTCTTAAACTGAAGAAAAATAGAACATCAAAATCAACTCCCCTCAAACTGGAAACCCTGTATCATAGATGTCCCGGACAATGTGTGCCATGCTCATCATCATCTCCTCAGTTACACCACCTCCGCTTCTTGCATCTCAATCTGGGATTCCTGTTCCCTACTTGAAAATATTATGTGAAATCATGAGTTCACAGCCCAATAAGTAGATCAATGATAGGGATACAACACAGGGAGGAAAATTCAACAGGAAACCTATATCTCTTCAACTGTAAATGTAAACTACTGTAGCTCAACATACATTTTATTATTGCACTATCTGTAAGTCAGTATGTAACATAACCAATACTTTTAGCAACATGCCATTATAACAAGTACTGCAAACCCAATCATGCCTTTTTGTTATGCTAACTGTACCTAAACATAAACCCTCGTGGTACCTCGCATTATGCATTTAACATGCTGAGCCAGTCAAATACCTTATTTTCTTGTGCAATCCTGAGGTACCTCTAGAAAGAAATTAAGGGAATCAGTCATCAGTCATCAGTCATCAGTCAATCTGTCAATTTGGGTGGGCCCTCCTCGGAGCTCAACCCGGGGAGCCCAACCCGTCCAGGCACCACTAATGCTCATGTACATACACATTTATATCCACCCCAGTATGCTGATTTCTTTCAAACAAACTACTCATTACATCTATTAAACATTTATCTGGCTATTATCTGAATATTTAACCCTCCTATACCTCCCTCGACGTACTCAATTCATAATGACCCCAACATGTATATTATCAGTTATTAAAACCCAACCGAATGAAACCCACCCTACAAATCCACGCATCAATTCAACAACAGCGATCCTAAGATCATAATCCGATCCCCTTCCCTTCTAATACCCAAAAATCTGTTTTACCCATTCCATTTCCCTGCCCCTCACCTGCCGAGCACCCTAATCCACCGGGTCTGATCACCTCCCATCCAGAATTCCCATTACAGCCTAAAGATTTAAATCCCTAACCACCTCTCGGGATCTCTCTGCTCCTCACCTCCTTCACGCCGACGGGAAACCAAGCTCCACCGGTTTCCATAGCTCAGTCCATTCCAATACTACCGAAAATCCTCCCATAAACCCTGCTAGAACTCAATCTGGAAACCCAATGCTCAGACCCGATTAAATCTCGACATCCCGACACCATCCCGCCACTAAAGCCCCAAACGAAAACCTACTAAACTCTCCGCCCTCGCCAGCCCTAGCCAGAGATTACTTACCATGAAGATGAGGGAGGAGGGTCAGTGTAGCTCCGGCGGCTTGGCATCGTCTCCGGCGGAAGGGTTTCGTCGATCGCCCCTTTCGACGTCTGCGGTGGCTTGCGAACAGAAGACGGGCGCGCGATAGAAAAAGAAGGGAAAAAGAAAAAGGAAAGAAAAGGGTTCGGCCGATTAAATGGGTTTAGGATTTTTTTCCCCTTTATGCCCCTCAACTGTGCTTATTTAGGGTATAAATAGACCCCGAAATTTATCCTCCTTTTCCGATGACATACGCCCGTGTATTTTTATCATTTTATTATTGTTATTATTTATTATTATTATTATTATTTTATCATCTTCGATGACTGCATTTTTTTTTTTCGAGAACTGACAACTCTCCCCCCCTTAAAAAAATTGTGTTGGAGTATTGGGAATACAATCAAAGTCCCACATTGGTAAGACATGGAAAAGATCATGTGCTTATAAGATGAAAAGATATCTCCATTGGTATGAGGCCTTTTGGGTAAAGCCCAAAAACAAAACCATGAGGGCTTGGGCCCAAAGTGGACAATATCATACCATTGTGGAGATATGTGGATCTTATATGCACTAACAATTGGTATCAGAGCCATGGTCCATGTCAAGCCATGAACCTCGAACGAAGGAAGTTGAACTCCCACGTCCGGATCAAGAGAACTAGAAATCAGGCAGGAAGTCTAGTTGGGTCGGGAGGACCGAACAACTGACAGGAAGTCCTGGTGGGTTGAAGATCGGACATCAAGCAGAGAAAATCCTCCGAGGAGGGATAGGCTTGAGGGGGGGCCCAATGTGGTCCTTCGTTTGAGGGGGGATTGTTGGAGTATTGGGAATACAATCAAAGTCCCACATTGGTAAGACATGGAAAAGATCATGTGCTTATAAGATGAAAAGATATCTCCATTGGTATGAGGCCTTTTGGGTAAAGCCCAAAAACAAAACCATGAGGGCTTGGGCCCAAAGTGGACAATATCATACCATTGTGGAGATATGTGGATCTTATATGCACTAACAAATTGCATCCTCAAAATTTGACTTACCAAATAGTTCAGGGTAACGGTCACGCATATCCCGCTCGGTCTCCCAAGTAGCTTCCTCTATCTGCTGATTTCCCCATAAAACTTTCACCATTCTGATTTCTTTATTTCTTAGCTTCCGCACTTGACGATCCAATATTTGTTCTGGTATTACCTCGTAGGATGGATCTGGTGTCCACTGTATGGCTTCATACCCAATCACGTGTGCAGGGTTGGAAAGGTACCTCCTGAGCATGGATACGTGAAACACATTATGAACTCCTGTCAGGTTTGGTGGTAGAGCAACTCGGTATGCTCGTGTTCCAATCCAGTCGAGAATCTCAAAAGGCCCAATAGACCTCGGACTGAGTTTGCCCTTCCTTCCGAACCTCAGTACTCCCTTCATGGGTGACACTTTGAGAAATACATGGTCTCCCACTGTGAACTCCAGATCCCTCCTTCGACAATCAACATAACTCTTTTGGCGACTTTGTGCCGACTGCATTCTATCTCGGATCTTTGCTACTAGTTCCACAGTTTGTGTCACAATCTCTGGACCCAGAACTACTCTTTCTCCTACCTCTTCCCAATGTAGTGGGGTTCTACACCTTCTTCCGTATAGCGCTTCATAGGGAGCCATACCGATGGTGGATTGATAACTATTGTTATAGGTGAACTCTACCAAGGGCAGTTTGGACTCCCAACACCCTTTGAAATCTATAATGCAAGCTCATAGCATATCTTCTAAAATCTGAATTACTCGCTCAGATTGACCGTCGGTCTAGGGATGGAAAGCGGTGCTGAAAGCAAGTTTTGTACCCAATCTTCGATGCAAACTCTTCCAGAACCCGGATGTAAATTTTTGATCTCTATCTGACACAATCTGATCCGGAATTCCATATAACCTTACTATTTCCCGTATATACAACTCTGCGTATTGTATCATAGTGAAAGTGGTTTTCACTGGCAGGAAGTGTGTTGACTTCGTCAATCGATCCACAATAACCCACACTGCATTTGATCCCTTAGTTGAGATCGGTAATCCTACCACAAAATCCATGGCAATATTTTCCCACTTCCAAACAGGTATCGGAAGGGGTTCGAGCAATCCCGCGGGCCTTTGGTGCTCAGCTTTCACCTGTTGACAGGTAAGGCACTCATGGACCATCTTGCTTATGTCTCTCTTCATGCCCGGCCACCAATATAATAGCTGCATATCCTTATACATCTTTGTGCTGCCAGGGTGAATAGAGTACGGGGTAGTGTGAGCTTCCCTCATGAGATTCTCCCTCAGGGATCCACCCTTACGCACCCAGATGCGGCCCTTGTATCGCACCATCCCATCAACCACTGAGTAGATGGTGCTACCCTTTGCTTCATCTTTGCGTTTCCATTCCATTAACTGTTGATCCGAGGCCTGTTCTGCTCAAATCTGATCCCATATATTTGATTTAACCGTCAATGCCGCCAACCTAACCTGCTCACCTGGTGCTATCACCTCAACTCTTATCTGTTGAAATTCTGATATCAATCTTTACTGGGTGGTCAACTGTAATAGCGTCGCTGTCTTGCGACTCAGCGCATCTGCCACCACATTTTCCTTACCCGGGTGATAGTTAATATTGCAGTCATAATCTTTTACCAACTCCAACCATTGTCTCTGCCGCATATTCAATTCCTTTTGAGTAAAGAAATATTTCAAACTTTTATGATCTGTGTAGATCTCGCAACGTTCTCCGTAAAGATAGTGTCACCAAATCTTAAGACGCATCACGCTAGTTCTGTGTCATGTGTAGGATAATTCTGCTCATGCACCTTCAATGACGTGATCCATAGGCAATGACCCTCCTTCGCATCAATACCCCTAGACTGTTTGGAGGCATCGGTGTACACCACAAACTACCCGAAGTGTCTAAAGCAAGCAAAAAAGCTATCATCAGCCTTTCCTTTAACTCCATAAAACTCTTCTCGCACTGAGTAGTCCATTCATACCTCACCCCCTTCTTGGTCAACGAAGTCAGGGGTAGCGCAATTCACGAAAAATTCTGAATGAATCTGCGATAATACCCCGCTAGTCCCAGGAAACTTCGAATTTCTGTAACATTTCTCGGAGTAGCCCAACTCTGGATTGCCTCTACTTTGACTGGATCCACCTCTATTCCCCTCTCCGAGACTATATGTCCCAAAAATGCTATTTGTCTCAACCAAAAATCGCATTTGCTGAACTTAGCGTATAACCGCTTATCCTTCAGAGTCTGCAGCACCAGCGTCAGATGTTGTCGGTGCTCTTCGCGACTCTGAGAATAAATTAGTATATCATCGATAAAGACAATCACAAACTGATCCAAGTATGGCTGGAAGATCTGGTTCATCAAATCCATAAAGGCTACGGGAGCATTAGTAAGCCCAAACGGCATAACTAGAAACTCATAATGACCATACCGAGTTCTGAACGCAGTTTTATGAACATCTTCTCCTTTCACCCTCAATTGGTGGTACCCCAACCTCAAGTCAATCTTTGAGAACACCATTGCTCCCTGTAGTTGATCAAACAGATCATCGATTCTAGGCAACGGGTACTTGTTCTTGACTGTAACCCGGTTTAACTCCCGGTAGTCAATGCACAACCGCATTGAACCGTCCTTCTTACGGACTAACAACACTGGCGCTCCCCAGGGTGACACACTGGGTCGGATGAAACCCTTATCCAATAGTTCTTGTAGTTGCTCCTTCAGTTCCTTCATTTCGGTGGGTGCCAGGCGGTACGGTGCTTTAGACACAGGGGTGGTTCCCGATATTAATTCTATTCCAAACTCAACCTCTCTGACAGGGGGTAATCCTGCAATATCCTCTAGAAATACATCAGGAAAATCCCGGACTACCTCTACTTCCTCCAGAGTTGGTCTAAAAGTCTCAGAACTACCCATTATGTTGACTAGAAATCCGTTACACCCCTTGCTTAACATTTTCTGAGCTTTACATGCTGATATAATAGGTGGATGACTCAACGGGGAGGTTGCATTGAAAATGACAAATTCATCATTTTGTAGTTTCAGTTTAACCGTCCTTTGTTTACAGTCAATAATGGCCTCGTACCGGGTCAACCAATCCATACCCAGAATTACATCAAAATCCACCATCTCTAATACAATAAGTTCGGCGTACACTGTATAGTTCTGCATCTTTATCGGACAGTTCCTCACTATTCTATTGCTGGTCAGTTCTTCCCCCGATGGCAAGGACACATTATAGCCGGTAGCCATCCAATCACATGAAATACCTAGTTTTGTAACGTAGGTCACCGATATGAAAGAGTGTGTAGCTCCCGAATCAATTAAGGCATGAGCAGGTAGGTTGACAATAGAAATTCTACCTGTGATGATGGCCGAATCCGGATCCACCTACTCCTGTGTCATAGCATACACCCTTCCTCTAGTTGGCTCTTTGAGCTGAGGGCAGTTCATAGCAAAGTGTCCAGACTTCTTGCACTTGTAGCACACATCTGTACCCACCAAACATTGACCTGCATGAGTCTTATCACACTTGGAACACTGAGTTTTGATTTCCCCCTTGAAGACAGTATGGTCGACTGGTTGGGGTTCCAGGGGTCGCTGTCGTGGCTGCGTCTGAAACTGTGGCTGCTTGCCTCGAAACTAGCACGGTGCAAACTTCGTCTGACTCGACGCAGGAGGTTCCCTTCCCTGGTAACTAGACCTCTTAGTCTGTACTTCCTTTATCATGTCATTCCTGTCCCACTCTGCCATTAGAGCCTGATCCACAACCTCTCTGAAGGTGGTAACTCGGCTCACCCTGACATCATGGCAAATGGCTGCCCTCAATCCCTCAGGAAAATGTTTCAACTCCTCTACTGGTTGACTAGCAATCATAGGTACAAAATACCTCCCCTTCTCGAATTCCTTGACATACTCAGCCACTGTCCGGTCCCCTTGGCAAAGCTCTAGGAATTCCCTGGCCATTCGGGTTCTGGTGTCAGCAGTAAAGTATTTACCATAAAATACCTCCTTGAATTCAACCCAAGTAATCAGAAGCAATCCATCACGAGCTGCACCCTCCCACCATATTCGAGCATCGCCCCGCAACATGAATATGGCGCACCTCACCTTGTCAGCATCCATAAGCTGCATGAAGTCATATATCGTCTCCAATGATCGAATCCATCCTTCTGCAACAATCGGGTCTGTACTTCCCTTAAACTCTATCGGTCCAAGATCCTTGAACTGCTTGTAAACTGGGTTCACACTGGCTGTGGGACCACTGTAGGTGTTTCCATGCTCCCTGGCTCTCAACAGCTGTTGGATCTGTGTTAGGGCAATCTCTTGCCGTGATATGGTTTTGATGGTGTGGCAAAGGGTTTAAGTTAGTTTGATATGTTGATTTGATATGTGCGTTGAAGTCGTGCAGGACTTAGTAATTCGCACATGGAGCCGCGGGAAGCGGTTTCACATCTCGACTCGGCCTTGAGTCTGAAGGATAGCTACCAAGCCGCGCGTACTTGAGCATCCGAGGGACCACGGACGAAGCTACCTGTCCTTTAGGATCGTTCTCTCTGATACCAACAGAAAAGAACTAACCCAGTATGCATATACTTAATCCCAAATCACACATCAATATTACCCATTATACATAAGATCGGAACACCCAACACCAAGTTTATTTTATTCCATTCAGTTTAGCAGTCTCAACTACACACACTATACCCTCTCAAACTGAAGAAAAATAGAACATCAAAATCAACTCCCCTCAAACTGGAAACCCTGTATCATAGATGTCTCGGACAATGTGTGCCATGCTCATCATCATCTCCTCAGTTACACCACCTCCGCTTCTTGCATCTCAATCTGGAATTCCTATTCCCTACCTGAAAATATTATGTGAAATCATGAGTTCACAGCCCAATAAGTAGATCAATGATAGGGATACAACACAGGGAGGAAAATTCAACAGGAAACCTATATCTCTTCAACTGTAAATGTAAACTACTGTAGCTCAACACACATTTTATTATTGCACTTTCTGTAAGTCAGTATGTAACATAACCAATACTTTTAGCAACAAGTCTTTATAACAAGTACTGTGAACCCAATCATGCCTTTCTGTTATGCTAACTGTGCCTAAACATAAACCCTCGTGGTACCTCGCATTATGCATTTAACATGCTGAGCCAGTCAAATACCTTATTTTCTTGTGCAATCCTGAGGTACCTCTAGAAAGAAATTAAGGGAATCAGTCATCAGTCATCAGTCAATCTGTCAATTTGGGTGGGCCCTCCCCGGAGCTCAACCCGGGGAGCCCAACCCGTCCAGGCACCACTAATGCTCATGTACATACACATTTATATCCACCCTAGTATGCTGATTTCTTTCAAACAAACTACTCATTACATCTATTAAACATTTATCTGGCTATTATCTGAATATTTAACCCTCCTATACCTCCCTCGACGTACTCAATTCATAATGACCCCAACATGTATATTATCAGTTATTAAAACCCAACCGAATGAAACCCACCCTACAAATCCACGCATCAATTCAACAACAGCGATCCTAAGATCATAATCTGATCCCCTTCCCTCCTAATACCCAAAAATCTATTTTACACATTCCATTTCCCTGCCCCTCACCTGTCGAGCACCCTAATCCACCGGGTCCGATCACCTCCCATCCAGAATTCCCATTACAGCCCAAAGATTTAAATCCCGAATCACCTCCCGGGATCTCTCTGCTCCTCACCTCCTTCACGCCGACAGGAAACCAAGCTCCACCGGTTTCCATAGCTCAGTCCATTCCAATACTACCGAAAATCCTCCCATAAACCCTGCTAGAACTCAATCTGGAAACCCAATGCTCAGACCCGATTAAATCCCGACATCCCGACACCATCCCGCCGCTAAAGCCCCAAACGAAAACCTACTAAACTCTCCGCCCTCGCCAGCCCTAGCCAGAGATTACTTACCGTGAAGATGAGGGAGGAGGGTTGGTGTAGCTATGGCGGCTTGGCGTCGTCTCCGACGGAAGGGTTTCGTCGATCGCCCCTTTCGACGTCTGCGGTGGCTCGCGAATAGAAGACGGGTGCGCGATAGAAAAAGAAGGGAAAAAGAAAAAGAAAAGAAAAGAGTTCGGCCGGTTAAATGGGTTTAGGATTTTTCCCCTTTATGCCCCTCAACTGCGCTTATTTAGGGTATAAATAGACCCTGAAATTTATCCTCCTTTTCCGATGACATACGCCCGTATATTTTTATCATTTTATTATTGTTATTATTTATTATTATTATTATTATTATTTTATCATCTTTGATGACTGCATTTTTTTTTCGAGACTTGACAAGGTGGCACCACATGATAAGTCAATGATGATGTGGAGCATCATCATTGGGCGGTGATGTGTATAAATCATGCTATGTTTTCACTACTCCATATACATGCATTTTATCTCATTTCATGTCCTAGGCATGTATTTTATCATGATTTAGTTAAGTTTAGCATATTTTGGACAAAGAGACTACTTTTGGGTGTTTTCCGTGTTAACAGGACAAAGAAGCAGGCGTATCAAAACAACATAGGTGTGTCATCAGTGACACGTCCGTGTCAGGAAATCCAGCCTTCAACACGCCCTGGTTCAGCAGTCAACACGCCCCAGTCAAAGTGTTGACACGATCGGCGTATCAAAACAACACAGGCGTGTTATCAGTGACACGTCCATGTTAGGAGTTCCAGCGCTCAACACGCCCCAGTTCAACCTTCGACACGCCCCAATTCAAGCGCAACACGCCCTGTGGAAAGCCCGTGACATGCCTGTGCCCTCATTTGGCACGAGCGTGTTGTTCTGACTCCGGATTTCCTTTTCTGCGCGAGCCGCGATCTTCGTCTAAATTAAAGGAAAATCTTTTGCCTTAATTAAAGAGGAGGCCAAGGCTATAAAAGAGGAGATATTCTAACCCTAGAGGAGGATGGCGGGTGGTGAAAACGACGACAGAAGAAGGAGGATAAGGAAGGAGTCGACGACAGAGGAACACAGATGGCACTAAGTATCGTAATTTCTTTCTCTAGCAATTCTTGCCAGACTATGGAGTAGTGTCCTATAATCTTAGGATGAGGGAGTAGCCCTTTGACGATTTATGATGGATGATATAACTACTTGAATTATTGTTTGTTTTGATCTAGTTTTTGAATTCTTATTGATAAACCTAAGGAGCTAAGGGGAAGTACCTAACAGTGAACCCAAGTTCCCGAAACCCAGAACCAACTAGGGATAAACTCCTGTCAAGTAGCGGTAGTGTATCTATGAGGGCTTGCGGGGGTCTCGTGACACATCCCCTTAGCTGATTATGGTCCCTTGTGCAAACCTACCGTGAAAAGAAAATTAGACTCTAGAGGAACTCTTATGGACTTAATGGATCTATCAAATCCAGTTTTTACCAAGTAACGGAGGTAAGACTAGGGAGGTTTGCGGGGGTCTCGTGACAGGTCCCCTTAGCTGATTATGATCCCCTATGCTCGAACACCGTGACAGGTAAATTGAGTTTGATAGGTACAGTTAGCGTAGACCTCGAAAGGGGTCGTTGATTTACCTTAGGATAGGTTCCATCAAAACAACTCTAATAGGGGTAGGAAAGAATTAAATCACCTTATAAATCGTCGATGTGGTGAAACCCATATCCTGAGATTCTCCTCAACTCTTGACTTTTAGCTCGTTCTTCTCTTTCGTTGTTCTTGACTGCTCAGTTTCTTTGCTTAAATCATAAATTGATTTACTAGATAACTTGGTATCACGATCATTCGGTAATTGTCCCAATCCCTGTGGGATCGATATTTTTATTACTTGACGACAACCGTGCACTTGTGAAAAATAAGACATCAAGTTTTTGGCGCCGTTGTCGGGGATTGGCACTTAATATTGAATTGAGCGTGATTTAGTTAATCTAGATTTCTGTTTTTGTTCCTATTCTTTGTGTCTATTCTGAATTCTTGTTTTGGGAGCCTCTCTTGTTGTTGCATGCACAGACTTAATAGGGAAATTCTCGATATTGATCCTGAGGTAGAGAGAACGTTCCTCGCTAGAAGACGATTCCAGCAACGTCAGGAAGACAATCTGACCTCCAACATGGCTGATCAGAACGAGAATAAACCTTTAAGGGATTATGCAACACCTAGTACAAGGGGATTGAGATCGAGTATTAGTAGACCCCCTATTGAAGCGAACAATTTTGAATTAAAATCGGCTCTACTATCCATGGTCCAACAGCATTAATTCGGAGGAGCACCCACTGAAGATCCAAATCTGCACTTGGAAGTATTTTTGGAATTTTGCGAAACTTTAAAACTGAATGGAGCCTCAGTGATGCTATTAGATTGCGCTTGTTTCCTTTCTCATTGCAGGACAAAGCTAGAGCCTGGCTACACTCTCTTCCAGCAGATTGCATAACTACAGGATCAATTTGGAGCAAAGATTTTTAGACAAGTATTTTCCACCCGACAAAGCGCAAGTCTTCGTCATCAAATCACTAATTTTGCGCAAAAGGATGGAGAAACACTATTTGAAGCATGGGATGATTTAAGGGATTACTACAATGCCCTCATCATGGGGAGAAGTGGCTCATTGTTCATACTTTCTACAATGGAATCTCGTATGCTACTAAAGTTTCTCTTGATTCTGCTGCAGGAGGAGCTCTTATGAACAAAACATTGGATGAAGCATTTGAGATCATCGAGAATGTGGCAATGAATTCTCACCAATGGGCTACAGAACGAGGACATCAAACTAAGATGCCAGGTAAGTTTGAGGTAAGTACCCTTGATCTACTCGGTGTTAACTCAAAAGCTCAAACATTTTAATGTATCAGCTGTAAACTCATCTAATGTCACTTGCGAGATCTGTGGTGTAATAGGACATGTAGCGATGAACTGTCAAATCCTACACGCACCATCATCGGAAGCTGGGATTGAGCAAGTAGATGTGCTAAATAATTTTAATCAGAAGCCTAATGGTGGCAACCCTTACTCGAACACGTACAATCCCGGTTGGAGGAATCATCCCAACTTTTCGTATAGAGCCAACCAAAATTCTTCTGGACAGAACAGTTTTGGAGCACCTTCGAGATTTCAGCCAAGACCCAAGTCGAGCATAGAAAAGATGATGGAGAATTTTATTACGTGTCAGGGGAAGATAAACGATGAATTTCGACAGCATATTGTAGAATCAAATCGGCAACATCAAAATAATACCGAGGCAATCAAGCAATTGGGAGGCAAGGTTGATAATTTGACTAATCACACAAGAATGCTGGAAAATCAAATTTCCCAAATTGCCAGCTCAGCATCAAGGACGCCGGGCAGATTTCTTGGAAATTCAGAAGTAAACCCAGATGAGCATTGTAATTCCATAAGTTTGAGAAGTGGAAGGATTTTACAAGGAGACATAGCTCAACAAGCGGCCCCTGTGCTAAAGGACACGAGCGTGTCAGAGTTGGAAGAAGGCGACACGCGCTGGGTTGAATAGAAAGGAAGCCGACACACACGACCCGAGCGTGTTGTTCAACACGCTGAGGAGAGAATACCGCAGTGCGTGTCGTAGGACACACCCTTGTCAGTCACTCCAGTGACCAACACTGCGAGCGACACAGGCGTGTCGAATAAGGAACCAAGAACATATAAGCCCCCTATCCCGTTCCCTCAGAGGCTGATTAAGGAAAAATTGGATGAACAATTTGGTATGTTCCTTGAGGTAATTAGGAAGCTATATATCAATATACCTTTTACAGAAGCTCTTCAACAAATGCCTACATACTCCAAGTTCTTGAAGGACATCTTAACCAATAAAAGAAAAGTCGAGGAGCATGTAACAATGGCTCTTACTGAGGAGTGCAGCGCTTTAATTAAGAACATGGTACCTCCCAAACTAAATGATCCAAATAGCTTTTCTATCCCTTGCATAATTAATGACTCAAATTTTGATAAGGCTTTTTGCAATTTGGGCGCCAGTGTCAATCTGATACCTCTTTCCATATGCAAGAAATTGGATTTGGGAGAAATGAAACTAACTACTATGGCCTTGCAGTTAGCCGATCGCTCCATTAGATATCCTTTGGGAATCTTAGAAGATGTACCAGTGCAGGTGGGAAATTTTATTATTCCTGCAGATTTTGTAGTGCTTGACATGGATGAAGACCCATGCATTCCACTCATTTTGGGGAGACCTTTCTTGGCTACTGCAGGGGCAATGATAGATGTCAAGAACGATAAACTCTCACTTGCATTTGGAAACGACAAAATTGAATTCGACCTTTCAAAAGCTGTTAAACAACCTTCTATTTTTGATGTTTGTTGTAGGATTGGATTTCGATAGCACTAGGCGAGCACACGGAACAAACTCATCTTAATAAGCTCGGAGGGGATTTTGAGGATAAAGAGTTGGAGATTTCCGACCCCAACCTCACACCACAGGTAGAACTTAAGCCTCTTCCATCAACACTCAGGTATGAATTTCTTGGCGAAAACTCTACTTATCCTGTGATCATTAATGCTAATCTAAGCAATGCAGAGACCGAAAAACTGATTGAGGTATTGAAAACACACAAGAACGTCATTGGATACAAGATTGATGACATTAGGGGAATTAGTCCATCGGTTTGCATGCACAAAATTCTACTAGAAGAAAATTTTAAAACCTCTATAGAGCATCAAAGAAGACTGAACCCAGCCATGAAAGAGATAGTTAAGAAAGAGGTCATGAAATTACTAGATGCGGGAATTATCTACCCAATATCCGATAGCGAATGGGTAAGTCCTGTCCATGTTGTGTAAAAGAAAGGGGGGATAACGGTAATAAGGAATGCTACAAATGAGTTAATCCCCACGAGAGTGTTACGGGATGGAGAATGTGTATTGATTATAGGAAATTGAATAAGGAAACTAGGAAGGACCACTTTCCCATCCCATTTATTGACCAAATGCTAGACCGATTGATAAAACACTCGCATTTCTGTTACTTAGATGGATACTCCGGTTTCTATCAAATCCCTATTTATCCTAATGACCAAGAGAAAACAACTTTCACCTGCCCATATGGTACTTTTGCTTTCAGGAGAATGCCTTTTGGACTATGCAATGCACCCGCCACTTTTCAGAGGTGTATGACTTCAATTTTTTCTGATATGATCGAGAATATAATGGAAGTTTTCATGGATGATTTTTCTGTATATGGTGCAGATTTTGATATGTGTTTATCTAATTTGGTCAAGGTCTTGCAGAAATGTGAGGAAATGAATTTAATGCTTAATTGGGAGAAGTGCCACTTCATGGTGCGAGAAGGCATAGTACTTGGGAACCTAGTTTCACACCATGGTATTGAGGTGGACATTGCTAAAACTGAAGTGATCAAGAAGTTGCCTCCTCCAACTGATGTCAAGGGAGTGCGTAGTTTCCTAGGACATGCAGGGTTCTACCGACGGTTCATCAAGGACTTCTCAAAAATTTCAAAGCCATTAACTAATTTGCTTGCTAAAGATGTTGTGTTTCACTTTGATAATCCTTGTCTTGATGCATTTTCCAGGTTAAAGGAAGCATTAACAACCGCCCCAATAATGCAACCTCCAGATTGGAGTCTCCCTTTTGAAATTATGTGTGATGCAAGTGATTTTCTTGTAGTAGGCGATGTTAGGACAAAGGAAGGATCGCAAGCGTATGCAATCTACTACGCGAGTAAAATATTGGATGAAGCACAAATGAATTATGCTACCACACAGGAGAATCTTGGCTATAGTATTTGCTTTCGACAAGTTCGGATCTTATATCATAGGGACCAAGGTTATAGTTTACAGATCATGCGACCATAAGATACTTCTTTGAGTAAAGGAATCTAAGCCAAGACTTATCCGGTGGATACTTCTTCTACGAGAGTTTGACTTGGAAATCCGAGACAAACAAGGAACGGAGAACGTAGTTGCAGACCATCTATCGAGGCTTCATCAAGAATCAAATGCGAGAAGAGCTGATGATCTTGCTATAAATGATTTCTTTCCAGATGAGCAGCTACTAGCGGTCAGAACAATCAAGGCTCTGTGGTATGCTGATTTTTCCAACTACCTAGCTTGCGGGATAATACCTTCTCACATGAGTTATCATCAGAGGAAGAAGTTCCTTTCGGATGTAAAGCATTATGTGTGGGACGAACCATTCCTGTTCAAGCAAGGGGCGGATGCTATATATCGAAGATGCGTATTCGAAGAAGAGATTGAGGATATATTGTATCACTGTCATTCTTCTGCATATGGAGGTCACACGAGCACAGACAAGACTGCGACAAAGGTTTTGCAAGCAGGATTTTATTGGCCTCATATTTTTAGAGACTCTCGGAATTATGTGACGACTTGTGATCATTGTCAAAGGACCGGGAACGTATCAAGAAGACATGAGATGCCTCAAAATTCGATATTGGAAGTCGAATTGTGTTCGGCCTAGGGGGACAGGACGCCTATGTCGCGCTTAAATGGGTCGAGTATTTGCATAAGAGGATGCCCGACACGCCTATGCTGTGGATAGCCCTCTAAAGCCGGCCCGAGCACGCCCTAATTTTCCACTCGCGTTACAAGGTTGAAGCAGCCACCGCCGGTCTCTCTCAAGCAGCCGAGGAGCTAACTTGTTGTCTCTCCCTCCCCAACGCCATGAGTAAGTGAGTGAAGACTAGAGGACGAGCTTCTTCCTCTTCGGCAAGGGACAAGGGAAAAAGAAAAGCTCAGGATTTGGGTAACGATCCTCCTCCGACCTCTTGCCATCCATATGGAATTGTTTTTAGAGATGAGGTTATGAAGTCTAAATTGAGCTTGAAAAGAAAGTTAGTATCTACAAGAACTATAGACTTCTACACGTTGACCACCCTAGGGTTAAGAGATGACATAACTTGGTTGACCAATAGGATAGGCTGGACCGAGTTTATCAAGCACCATCATCTTACTTACCCTAGCATCACTCTTGAATTCCTTAGCTCCCTGTCTACTGAAATACTGCAAGGAAAGGATTGTGAGGAAGGAAAAATAAAATTTAGATTAATGAACCATGAGTTTACCCTTTCTTTAAGTGATTTTAATACTATATTTGATTTTCCTAGCGGAGGGGAGAGGCAAATTCATAGACATTTTATTGATAATCAATTTTGGAGATTAATTTCTGATGACCCTCGCCCTTATGATGCATCTAGGTCTAAATCATTTAACATCCCTAATCCTACTTTTCGTTATCTCCTTAGGTTTATGGCTAATACAATCTCTGGAAGATATGATAGTGTAGGGGTGGCTAGGCAGAGTGAGTTACAATTTTTATGGGCCATGCTAAATGAAGTTAATATTGATTCTGGAGCCCATATGGTTAGACATTTAGTTAAGGTTAGTAATAGCCCATCCGAAGTCATAGTCATAGGTGGTATTATCACTAGGATTGTTGTAGCCTTAGGATGTGAATTGGATGACCTTGAATATTGTCCTGCTAGCCCTAGATTGGATTTGGATGCTTGTATAAATATGAAGATGATTGAGGCATTTGTGAGGGTATCGTTTGGTGTTAAGAAATAGAATTAAAATCCCTCTTCCAAACCCACAGCGGATGGTATGCGTAATTCATCCAATTGGCTTTTAGAGATGTCCGAGGGACCCTTTCCTACCCCCTTGCCCATGCTCCATCACCCTCTCCTAGGAGCCATCTCACATAGCCACGAGCCATCACATTCGACTCCTGAACCCCGCGGTTTCCTCACGACAATGTTTACTGCGGTACT
Source organism: Wurfbainia villosa (assembly GCA_025175895.1). NCBI lineage: Eukaryota > Viridiplantae > Streptophyta > Magnoliopsida > Zingiberales > Zingiberaceae > Wurfbainia > Wurfbainia villosa. The sequence continues at coordinate 45,355,450 of CM046006.1, forward strand.
CTTCTTTTGATTTTTGAGTTCCGATCATCATTGAAGCTTTGAGGTCGAGCATACCTGCACATAGGTTTGTGGGATCGGTATGCCCAAGCTCTGAGAGGAGCACCATCGTATGGTGACAGCATTTGGATAGAGGCGGTGATTTTTACGGGAGAGCGTGAGTTTTTCAACTGTTGAGTCCAGAAAGGAAGATGATGATAGATTTCGAGTCGGGAGTTTTACCAGGAGCAGCGACGTAGGTGGGCGGAGGAGGATGCTAGTAGCGAGAGCGATGACCATTGACACAGCTTAGGCGTTGACCACCTTGAACTATTTTGTGAGTTTGATGCACATCCTTTGCTTATGTCGTCTCTACTTAGATTTTTAGTTTGGTTAGTGCTATTTTGTTTGCATCTTTTCATATATCATAACATTGCATTTTTATATCATCTAGCATAATACAATTGAATATTGGTGGATCATGATATTCCTTTTTATTTGATAAGAGCCCTATTTCACTTCTAACACGGTCTATAGGTGCGAGGTATCCAAAAGATTTAAATCCCCATATCGGACGAGAACTCGATTTTCCATTGGAGACTTACTGCCTTGACTTAGTTCTTGGAGAAACACTTTCACTAGAAGTATGATCGAAAAAAAAAAACCTGGAATTGTTTTCAAGCACTCCTTTGAGACCAAGTAGTTCTTGGGAAACACCTAAAGGTGCCCCTTTGAGACTAACTAGTTCTTGAGAAATGCTCTCTATAAATTCCTTTCCTTCTCTCTTAGAAAGTGCTCCTTTGAGACCTTTTGATGATAGGTAAGGATGATCCATGCATTAAGGCAGGTAAGTCCTCTATGCCGGAAATAAGATTGCTCTACGATAGAAGGGATGTCAAATCCGGATTGGTGTCCAATGACTTTAGTCCAACCTTTCACGTGCACTATATAGGGATCTTTCAAACTTGGAAACTAGGAATGACTTGAAAAGATTAAGATCAAATTGTATACCTCTGGATGGTGTCTAGCATTCCCACAAATAAGTTGTCTTTTGAGTTTTCTTTGCTTGAGGACAAGCAAAGTTAAATCATGCTATGTTTTCACTACTCCATATACATGCATTTTATCTCATTTCATGTCCTAGGCATGTATTTTATCATGATTTAGTTATGTTTAGCATATTTTGGACAAAGAGACTGCTTTTGGGTGTTTTCCGTGTTAACAGGGCAAAGAAGCAGGCGTATCAAAACAAGACAGGCGTGTCATCAGTGACACATCCGTGTCAGGAGTTCCAGCCTTCAACACGCCCTGGTTCAGTAGCCGACACGCCCCAGTCAAAGTGTTGACACGACCGGCGTATCAAAACAACACAGGCGTGTTATCAGTGACACGTCCGTGTCAGGAGTTCCAGCGGTCAACACACCCTAGTTCAGCCTTCGACATGCCCCAATTCAAGCGCAACACGCCCTATGGGAAGCCCACGACATGCCTGTGCCCTCATTTAGCACGGGCATGTTGTCCTGACTCCGGATTTCCTTTTCTGCGTGAGCTGCGATCTTCGTCTCAATTAAAGGAAAATCTTTTGCCTTAATTAAAGAGGAGGCCAAGGCTATAAAAGAGGAGATATTCTAACCCTAGAGGAGGACGACGGGTGGTGAAAACGATGACAGAAGAAGGAGGATAAGGAAGGAGTCGACGACAGAGGAACACAGATGGCACTAAGTATCGTAATTTCTTTCTCTAGCAATTCTTACCAAACTATGGAGTAGTGTCCTATAATCTTAGGATGAGGGAGTAGCCCTTTGACGATTTATGATGGATGATATAACTACTTGAATTATTGTTTGTTTTGATCTGGTTTTTGAATTCTTATTGATAAACCTAAGGAGCTAAGGGGAAGTACCTAACAGTAAACCCAAGTTCCCGAAACCCAGAACCAACTAGGGATAAACTCCTGTCAAGTAGCGGTAGTGTATCTATGAGGGCTTGCGGGGGTCTCGTGATAGGTCCCCTTAGCTGATTATGGTCCCGTGTGCAAACCTACCGTGAAAAGGAAATTAGACTCTAGAGGAACTCTTATGGACTTAATGGATCTATCAAATCTAGTTTTTACCAAGTAACGGAGGTAAGACTAGGGAGGTTTGCGGGGGTCTCGTGACAGGTCCCCTTAGCTGATTATGATCCCCTATGCTCGAACACCGTGACAGGTAAATTGAGTTTGATAGGTACAGTTAGCGTAGACCTCGAAAGGGGCCGTTGATTTACCTTAGGATAGGTTCCATTAAAACAACTCTAATAGGGGTAGGAAAGAATTAAATCGCCTTATAAATCATCGATGTGGTGAAACCCATATCCTGAGATTCTCCTCAACTCTTGACTTTTAGCTCGTTCTTCTCTTTCGTTGTTCTTGACTGCTCAGTTTCTTTGCTTAAACCATAAATTGATTTACTAGATAACTTGGTATCACGATCATTCGGTAATTGTCCCAATCCCTGTGGGATCGATATTTTTATTACTTGACGACAACCATGCACTTGCGGAAAATAAGACATCAACCGGTCATGCCAAGTCATCATCATGACATGGCATTTGATCAAGTCAAACTTGACCTTTCATCTTCCCTCTCAAGTCAAGTCAAACTTGACCTCTTATCTCCCATGGTTGATCAAATCCAACCAATTGATTTAAGTCAATTTAATTTAATGAATATATATTCATTAATTTAAATTGATTTGATGAATCAAATCTAAATTAGACTCATTCAACACTTAAATCAAATTGAGTCCAACTCAATTAGTCTAATTTGGATTACTCTTAATCCAATTTGGTTCATCCCATGAACCTAATCCTCATGGTTCATCATATGAACCTAATCGATCTCCATCTAATTGCCCTTTGTGTGTGACCCTATAGGTTCTTGTAACGTTGGCAATGTCCCTAAACCGATTTAGGAACATAAGCAATGAGCGGTATCTAGCAACACATCATTGCTACCCAAGTTACAAGAATGTTGAGCTCCAACATCACCTTTGTGACTACTAATTGTGACTCTCACAATATATGACAATGTCCCTCTATCCTTGACATCTAGATTGACCAATTGAGGTATAGACCGTGTCATTCTCGGTACAATCTATATCTTGAACTCCAAGTAGACTCACTCTAATCAAATGAGCTCAATATCTCATATTGACTCATTTGGGCATGGTCATGCACTTCGTGGTCTCACTCTATCAAGAATATCGATGTCACCCCCATCATATAGGAGGAAAAGATCTCATCTATATCACTCACATCCCTCCGCATAATTTGTTACATACCCAGTAATCGCCTTTATAGTCCACCCATTTACGGGTGACGTTTGACAAAGCCAAAGTATGCAACTCCTTATGTAGGGAACCATGGTGACTTCAGGTCTAAGGACTAATAGTCATACTAATAGCCACATGAGAAAGTATATGACACTCATATAACGATCCATGATACTTTCTCATGGCAGTTCATTCAGTATACATTCTCCAATGCATACCCATGTGTCAACTTGATATCTCATATCCATGACTTGTGAGATCAAGTCATCGTGTTGAAATACATGCTAGTCTCTATGCATTAACATTGTCCCTGAATGTTAATACTTGACTAGGAATGATTAAGAGTAGTGTTCTCTATATCATCTCATTATTGATTCAACCAATCAATTGATATAGATAAGAACCTACTACTCAAAGACATTATTATATTTAGTTATCTGGAACCAATACAAGTAAATATAATAACCATGCCTTTATAAATAGGAATATGATACAATAAAGTCCATACAACAATCATCACATGATTGGCTCTAGGGCTTTCACTAACAAGAAGTGTCAGGTACGTTGCCCCCTCCGGAGCGCCAAGAGAGCGACCATGCAGGAGCTACAAGCCTAGGGGTCACTGTACTCCGGTCCATGGTTGGCAATCTTGAAACTCTAGAGCAGGATGACGACTACCTTGGCCAAATACAGCATATGGCCACATTGGCAAACCCCACAACACTTGAGACTGTGTGGGACAAGTATTCAGACGAAGAAGAAGAATGGTGCAATCCATTCCAGGAACAAATCAAGCAAGAACAAATCACGAAGTTCTGGCAGTAGGGATGGAAACAAACCTGGAGTATCCTGCCTCAGGCGACTCATCTGTGCCCAGCAAGAAGAACAGCAGGTATACTCATCAAGTACAGTAGCATCTCCCTATGTACCCCCTGTACATGAAGCTACTATGGGACCACCAGGGTACCCACCAGTAAGAGCAGTCCCAGCACCTTCAGCACCATTCTAGGGTCAGAGGCAGTTTACCAATGCCCGCTTCAGAAGAGATGACAACAATGAACTATGGAATCTACCCTCTGTACAACAAAAGGGAGGGGCATTATTTGTTATTCCAACCCAACTCGACCTGTTTGATGATGTTTTCTCCAAGTGGGAATCCATCACTAAAAACTATGTATCATCACAAGGGTTTACTAATGTCAGGGAGAAGGCCGAATACATAGAAAACCTACTTGGAGAGATAGAGAAACTCGCCTGGATTTAATGGAAAATAAGCTACCCTACAGAATACGAGGCTCTACTCAACACGGCGGATGGCAGGGAAGGAACACCGAACATATTGTCACAAATGAGAAGGGTGTTCTCCTCTGAAGATCCTTCATAGGGATCCACAGCCATACAAGATGATGCATACAAAGATCTAGAGAGATTATCCTGTGACAATGTCAAAGACCTGGTCAAGTATATGAACAACTACATGCGCCTTGCGGCCAAGACCAGGAGGCTATTGATGTGAGCAAAATATATAGGATTTTAGGAGTAGTTTTCGCTCGCATCTCATTACATTTTATATTAGTTTCATTCATATGTCACTCTATTTTCTGGTTCGGAGGTCTGCTCTTTGTACTTTTGTGTGCATGTTAGTATTTTAGGAGAAAAAAGCACACTTTCAGAGCAAAAGAAAGATATTTTGCAGTTAGACGCAGAGTGGACACGACCAAGGCATGTGGCTACACACGGCCATGTCCAATGGACGAGATCAGCCACCCCAGGGCCACACACGGCCTGGCCATGTGGAAACACACGGTCGTGTGGCAGCCTGCCAGATTTGCTTGACTAGGGCTTTTTCTAGATTTTGTAGCGGTCCGAGATGGTGTCTATATAAGGATGGCTCTGCCCAAACCCTATGGGAGAGGCACGACGGCTAGGACGGCACATCGAAGCCCTAAAAAGCTTCGGGAACTCGCAACGGGGAGGAGGAATGCCGACGGAGGTCCATGCCTTGCACTTCACTGCCGGAGAGAAGATCATGAAAGCATTATAATCCCTTGTTCCTATATTTTCATTCTGATGTATTCGAACATGTACATGCTTTGTGATTCCTCCTTCATATACATGGAGTAGTTCTTTCGATTCTAGGATTAGGGAGTAGCTTGTGTTCACATTACAATGTTGGTTCATGTTAAATTCTACTTTTGAGTTTAATTTGGAAATTGGTCGTTGTTTTTACTATATCTATGCGTGTTTGGTTTTCTACCTACTGTGCTTAGGCGATACGAGGGGTGACAGCCCTCGTATCTAAGATTTAGGAGATTTTATACAAGGAACCTAGGGGTAAACCTGATCTCCTGTAACCGTGGGTAGAAGGATGTGATGGAACCGGACACGGTTCATTGTAGGGATTGATTCGGCATCCTGGTACTGTCTATCCCGTCATTTTAGGTAGAGATATCTCCCGGTAGATGCGGTGGGTCATTGAGAGAGTGTATGATGTCTCTTCCACAAAACCATAGCCAAACGTGTAGACAATGCCAGTTGACAGCATTGTTTTGTGACACACAAGCGAAACCGAAGTCCTAGAATCACTTTTGAAGACCTCGGCACGCTCCCTTCCTCCTCCGTGTGATACCATATAGAGTTAGTCCACCGACAGCCCTCACAAGTCAAAACCTCTTAGAGTTTACGTCCGAACAATTTAAACCACTGAACATACCGATATTCGAATCCCAGTCTCTGTGGGATCGATAATCTTTTATTACTTGATGACATCCGTGCACTTGTGGGCGTTTAGCGTGAGTGCGCGCTTCGAGTCCTCGATGGCCTCCGTCGCGAGATTTGAGGTCACGATCGCGTGCATCAAGTTTTTGGCGTTGTTGTCGGGGACTAATTGATTCGATATCGAATCGAGAAGTGGGTAGTTGGATCGGACCTAGGATAGATTTACTTTTCGTGTTTTGTTTTATTTTATTTTATTTTAGTTTCGTTTATTCAGTTGCTCTTTCCTTATTGATAATTTCTTGCATATAACAATGCATGCTTTTACTCATGATTTTGGTCAATTTAATGCTGTGAGTTTCGACAACATTTATTGTGAGCATTGTGATGAAACATGGCATACCATAAACGATTGTCCTGATATATTCGAATCTTCACAATTTGAACAAGAATATGACACCTACAATTACAATCAGTGGCCACAAGATAATTCCTATTATATAGTTATGACCCTGGGTACCTAAACCCTCAATATTGTCCGCCTAAATCCCGACTTGAGCAGATGATGAAAGATTTCATTCGAACAGAACAAGCGGCGAACGTTGAATTCCGACGGTGGCATTCGCAGACAGAGACTCAATATTGTTTCCAGAATAAGAACGAGAGCTATGATTCACCATGCAAATTTTATCTAGAACCAAGCCCCCACTTAGAAGCCCCGCTATATAATTTTACTAGGGAATACCAGGAGCATAGCTAACAATTTGCGGAGATTATGGAACGAGATCTAGCAAGAGAAGAAACCAAACGACTAGAAGGTGACTTTAATGACTGGATCACACCTAATAGGGTGGAGACTCACTTTGAGCGAATGGATGAGGAGGGCGTAGATGACACAGGAAGTGAGGAAGGACAATCCATTCAATCACCACTAGAAGAACTTGAAGATTATATAATTAATACTTTAATCGAGGAGTGCATTGCTTCAATCAAAATACATTCTAACCTCAAGGATCTAAAAGAGTCTGCCTTAACCCTCACCAAAACATTAGTTACCAATAACGAAGCCCATCTAGTGATTTGTCATGATAAAATTTCATTCGACCTAATAGAATCGGCTGATCAACCTTTTGGTGAGAATATTTGTGGTGAATTACATTATTCACAGCATATGGATGAAATAAGATATTATGATCAAACTCCTGATGATTCATTAAAGATAAGCATGTTCACTCTCAAATCAAGGAAGGCAGCTAATAAATATCTTGTCTCTCCACGAGCAAGATTTAAGAGATATGGTGATAAGGGACCACAACAGAGGAGGCATAAGGTGAGCAAATATCTTGCTCCCCCACGAGCAAGATTCAAACACATCAAATGAAACATAGGAATAAGGTCGAGCTAAACGACCTTAAACAAAGCACTTCTTGGGAGACAACCCAAGTTTAGTTTTTAGGATTTCTTTTTATTGCATTCAATTTTTTGTAATTCGAACTTTGATTTATGGTATTTAGCATTTGTAGGTAAGGAAAGAACTTTCTAGGTAAAAACAAAAGTCATTTTAAGTTTATGCGGTGAAGTGAGTGAGAGAAATCAGACCATTGTGCACCACGAGAAAAGAAACAAAGGTCGCACGGTCAGGTCGTGTGCTTTCACGTGGTCGTGCCCTGACTTCCAGAGGCACACACGGTCAGGACATGTAATTTCACACGGTCGTGTTGCGCCCCCTAGTCCACGTGAAAAGCCTACACCTGCATCATTTTCTTTTCCTACTTTTGAGCATGATGCAGGTACTTCTGCCTACGATTTCTCAGAGTTCCGATCGCGCCTTGATGACATATACACCGAGGAGCAGACGCAAGGGCAACGATGGGATGATTATAGCTCCTATATGCATACGGAGTTTACAGGCTTACAGGAGCACTTCCAGTGGGCCGAGGACTTCTACAATGAGGCCTGTATTTACTTTCAAGAGGATGCCCGATGCCAGGAAGAAGTCACCTACTGCCAGGAGATGCGACAGCATATGCATGCCCAGCAAGCATAGTGGGCCCAGGAGGAGGAGCACAGAGCTACCGTTGTATCCACCAGCCCTCAGATCGACCACATGTACATGTGGCATCAGCGGCTTAACACCAGATTTTCCCAAGATCCTGACATGTCGAGACTACTAGACTTCCCGCCTCAACCATAATATTAGAGGTATTGTTTCATATAAGTCTGGGGGAGAGACCCCAAGTTCTGATTTATTTTGTTTCTAGCAGTAATTTCTTTCATGATATTTGCATTTTAGTTAGCATTCATTTGTTCATGCATAGGTTGTTCAGTTTCTTTCAGCACTTAGTTTTTGTTATCTATAAGCTGCCTCAGTAGTATTTTTAAAGTTACTTACATGAGTTGTTCCTATAGATAGCTTAACTTCATTTAACTCGTGGTATTTTATTTTATTTGCTCTAATGAATGTTCTAGACTTACACTGGTTAGCTTTTATTTTTACACCTACACATGTTGAACATTATGAAAGGGAGAATCTAGTACGTACCTAGTTATGATTTATCTTAGTAGTCTAGTACTTTGGAATCCATAGGTGACTCTAGGTTTAGCATTTTAGTTACTAGAGATGCTCGGATTGTGTAAGCCCATTCGAAAAAATCAAAATTTCAATGAGCAAAAAAATAAAAGAGAAAAAACAAAGAGAGATAGAAATGAAAGAAAAGAAAAATATATATATAAATATTATGAGGGATAAAAAAAAAAGTTGTCGTGGGTGGAAATGGTGAGGTGCCTCCTTTAAGACCGAGTTAGGTTACTGGGGAAATACTTACCAATTTCTCTCAATACCGAGCACGCCTTTAAGACTTATGCTAGATTTAGGGAACAACCCTCGCTTTAGGCAGGTAAGTGCCTAAGAGCCGGAGACCTTAGGAAAGCTATAGGATGACGAATTAACTCACCATGGAACGAGTATCTCCTAAGAGTGATTCGCTTAGCATGAACACGAGGAGCTAACTTAGTGAATTTCTAGAACATATTTATTTTGCTTTGATCGTAAATATCACTTGATAAATTTAGTTAACATGCTAAGTATGGAACAATGTCTTTCTAAATTTCATGGCACTGAGGTTTGCTTAAGGACAAGCAAAGATTTAAGTCTAGGGGAAGTGATGTGAGCAAAACATATAGAGTTTTAAGAGTAGTTTTCGCTCACATCTCATTACATTTTATGTTAGTTTCATACATATGTCACTCTATTTTGCACGCATTTTCTATTTTCTGGTTTGGAGGTCTGCTCTTTATACTTTTGTGTGCAGGTTAGCATTTCGGGTGAAAAAGATGCACTTTCGGAGCAAAAGAAGGATATTTTACAGCTAGACGCAGAGTGGGACATGGCCAGGGCATGTGGCTACACATGGCCGTGTCCAATGGGCGAGATCAGCCACCCGGGGCGCTGCGGCTGGCGTGAAACACTGCAGTGTGTGGCTACCTACCGATTTACGACTAGGGCTTTTTCCAAATTTTACAGCGGTCCGAGGTGGTGTCTATATAAGGATGGCTCCGCCCAAACCCTAGGGGGGAGGCATGACGGCTAGGAAAGCACACCGAAGCCCTAAAAGCTTCGGGAACTCGCAACGGGGAGGAGGAACACAGTCGGAGGTCCACGCCTTGCACTGCAACGCTGAAGAGAAGACCACGAAAACATTGTAATCCCTTTTCCTACGTTTTCATTCTGATGTATTCGAACATGTACATACTTTGTGATTCCTCCTTCATATATATGGAGTAGTTCTTTCGATTCTAGGATTAGGGAGTAGCGTGTGTTCACATTACAATGTTTGTTCATGTTAAATTCTGCCTTTGAGTTTAATTTTTACTACCTGCTGTGCTTAGGCGATACGAGGGGTGACAGCCCTCGTATCTAAGATTTAGGGGATTTTATACAAGGAACCTAGGGGTAAACCTGATCTCCTGTAACTGTGGATAGAGGGATGCAATGGAACCAGACACGGTTCATCGTAAGGATTGATTCGACATCCTCGTACTGTCTATCCCGTCCTTTTAGGCGGAGATAGCTCCCGATAGATGCGATGGCTCATCGGGAGAGTGTATGATGTCCCTTCCACAAAACCATAGCTAAACGTCTAGACAACGCCAATTGATAGCATTCTTTTGTGACACACAAGCAAAACCAAAGTCCTAGAATCACTTTTGAAGACCTCGGCACGCTCCCTTCCTCCTCCATGTGACACTGTATAGAGTATAGTCCACCGACAGCCCTCACAAGTCAAAACCTCTTAGAGTTTACATCCGAACAATTTAAACCACTGAACATACCAATATTCGAATCCCAGCCCCTGTGGGATCGATAATCTTTTATTACTTGACGACATCCGTGCACTTGTGGGCGTTGAGCGTGAGTGCGCGCTTCGAGTCCTCGACGGCCTCCGTCGTGAGATTTGAGGTCGCGATCGCATGCATCAGCTATACACAGGACCCGAGTTATCGGAGAAGCTGTGGTTGAAGATGTCTGGGGATCTGGGCAACATAATCAAAATAGCTTTCGATGAAAAATTCTCATGCCTCACCGTAGGAGTATTCCCAAGGATACTATTCTCATACAAGCACTTAGAGCAAGAATCCAAGGATGCAGCATTCCAAAGGTCTCTGAAACATCTATCCTTCTACAGCCAGATACCAATACCAGGATACTACCAAGAGAAGAAACAATTTGGGGTCAGGCATTCCCGCACTTATAAGGGCAAACCACATGACTCCCATGCTCGCATCGAAAAGTGCAAGCATCTTGTCAGAAACAAGAAATGCAGGTGCTATCTCTGTTGACAAGAATGTCACTTCGCGCGAGAATGCCCCAGCGAGCATCGCAACATCAAAAGAGTAGCCCTGTTCGAGCAACTTCAGCTCCCTGATGACTGTGACATCCTCTCAGTTCAGGAAGGAGAGGAGCAAAGCGATGCTATTTTCAGCATCTCAGAAGGAGAGGATGATGAGGAACTCCACAGCGATTCAAACCTTACGAATTAATGAATCATTATTTATGCTTGGACAGATAGATGGAGGATATAGACCCCAGGTCAAAGTGTCAGAAGAGCAGTTGACATGCAACCACACTTGGAAGGCTAATGAGGTAATCCCTCAGCCACAATCCAGCACCTGCACCTACTGCAAGAGGGCCACCCTCTAGAGGGCAAGAATTCACTGCCTCAAGGCCTTATGATCAAGATACAACTATTACAAAAAATAAGTCCTTGTTACGCCCATTCCCAAAGCAACCTAATCGACCAATAAATTTACTACATCTCCTGGTGCATGGGAGAAATCGAAAGGCTTAAGAAGGAGGTGGAATTTTACAAAAGGCAGTACGAAGAGCTACTACTAGAAAAGGAACTAACTCGAGACTTCCAGTGTTGGACTATCTGAGTCGTAAAAACCATTTTTTACATTGCGGAAACCCCAGAAGTCGGCCACGGATCCGTGCGAAGGTAAATAAAAACTACATGTATGTGTTTAAAACCTTTAGATCTACTGTAGACCTACATGTTAAGAGTTTACTCTTGAAGCGATGCCCTTTGCTTATCCCGCTCGTCCAAACATATTGTCAGAACTCGAGAGTGTCAAGTGTACACTCCTCTATTGGTATCCATACAAGCAATAGGTGGAGAAAATACAATCTTGAGTGTGCTAGCACTCCTTGAAGTCCACGGCAAGATGAGGAAGAGAAGGGAGAGAGCTTGAGGGTAGAACCAAGGAAGAAGATGATGAAGTTACCACATAAAATAACTTCACACACTAAACACCACTTAAGTGGCTGACCACTTCTTTGGAGGGTTACATGTATGCATGTAACTCCAAGAGCCAATGGCTCTTAGTCTCCCTCATGAGGTGGCACCCCATGATAAGTCCATGATGATGTGGAACATTATCATTGGTCGGCCCCCATGCCAAGTCACCATGACATGATAATTGGTCAAGTCAAAATTGACCATTCTTGATTTAATGAATCTCTATTCATTATTTTAAATTGACTCAATGAATCAAATCTAAATTAGACTCATTCAACACTTAAATCAAATTGAGTCTAACTTAATTAGTCCAATTTGGATTACTCTTAATCCAATTTGGTTCATCCCATGAACCTAATCCTCATGGTTCATCATATGAACCTAATCTCCATCTAATTTCCCTTTGTATGTGACCCTATAGGTTCTTGTAACATTGGCAATGCTCCTAAATCGATTTAGGAACATAAGCAATAAGAGATATCTAGCAACACATCATTGCTATCCAAGTTACAAGAATGTTGAGATCCAACATCACCTTTGTGACTACTAATTGTGACTCTCACAATATGTGACAATGTCCCTCTATCCATGACATTTAGATTAACCAATTGAGGCATAGACCGTGTCATCCTTGGTACAATCTATATCTTGAACTCCAAGTTGACTCACTCTAATCAAATTAGCTCAATATCTCATATTGACTCATTTGGGCATGGATATGCACTTTGTGGTCTCACTCTATCATGAATAACGATGTCACTCCCGTCATATAGGAGAGATATCTCATCTACATCACTCACATCCCTCCGCATAATTTGTTATATACCCAGTAATGGCCTTTATAGTCCACCCATTTACGGGTGACGTTTGATGAAGCCAAAATATGCAACTCCATATGTAGGGGACCATGGTGACTTCAGGTTCAAGGACTAATAGTCATACTAATAGCCACATAAGAAAGTATATGACACTCATATAACGATCCATGATACTTTCTTATGGCGGGTCATTCAGTTTACATTCTCCAATGCATACCCATGTGTCAACTTGATATCTCATGTCCATGACTTGTGAGATCAAGTCATCGAGTTGACCTACATGCTAGTCTCTACGCATTAACATTGTCCCTGAATGTTAATACTTGACTAAAATTGATTAAGAGTAGTGTTCTCTATATCATCTCATTATCGATTCAATCAATCGATTGATATAGATAAGAACCTTCTACTCAAGGACGTTATTATACTTAGTTATTTTGCACCAATACAAGTAAATATAATAACCATGCCTTTATAAATAGGAATATGATACAATAAATCCATACAACAATCATCACATTATTGGCTCTAGAGCTTTCACTAACAATCTCCCACTAGCACTAATGTCAATCACCGTAGTATCAATACCCAATGACCTAGTGTGACCATCATACTTTTTCTGTGCCAAAGCCTTAGTCAAGGGATCTGCGATGTTAGCCTCTGTGGGTACTCTGCAAATCTTCACATCTCTTCTATCGATAATTTCTCGAATGAGATGGAAGCGTCGTAGTATGTATTTGGTCCGCTGGTGTGAGTGAGGTTCCTTAGCCTGCGCAATCGCTCCATTGTTGTCACAATAGAGCTCTATAGGATATGCTATGCAAGGAACCATCCCAAGCTCAGTAATGAACTTACGGATCCAAACTGCCTTCTTTGTTGCCTCTGATGCAGCGATATACTCGGTCTCTATTGTAGAATCAGCAACTGTGTCCTGCTTTGAACTCTTCCAACTCACAGCGCCACCATTAAAGCAAAACCCGAACCCTGACTGTGATCTATAATCATCCTGGTCAGTTTGGAAGCTTGCATCGCTATAACCCTTTACAGCTAGCTCCTCATCGCCTCCAAATATCAAGAAATATTCTTTAGTCCTTCTCAAGTACATAAGAATATTCTTGAATGCTTTCCAATGACGCTCACCTAGATCTGACTGGTATCTACTCGTCATGCTCAAAGCATACAAGACATCAGGACGAGTATGCAGCATGGTGTACATGATAGATCCTATAGCAGATGCATAAGGGATCTTATCCATGCAGTATCTCTCCTCTCTAGAAGAGGAACTTTGAGTCTTTGAAAGACTCACACCATGTGACATCGACAGAAGTCCCTTCTTGGAAATCTGCATGGCAAACCATAGTAAAATCGTATTAATATATGTACTCTGACTTAGGCCAAGCAATCTCTTAGATCTATCTCTATAGATCTTGATGCCTAGAATACATGCTGCTTCACCTAAGTCCTTTATTGAGAAGCACATCCCCAGCCAAGTCTTCACAGACTATAGCGAAGGGATGTCATTCCCAATGAATAGTATGTCATCCACATACAATACAAGGAAGACAACTATGTTCCCAATAACCCTCTTGTAGACACAGGGTTCACCTTCAATCTTGATGAAACCAAACTGTTTGATCGCATCATCGAATCGAAGATTCCAGCTCCGAGAAGCTTGCTTCAGCCCATAAATGGACCTTTGCAGCTTGCATACTTTCCCAGTATGCTGTGGATCTAAAAAACCCTCAAGTTGTGTCATGTACACATCCTCGAGCAAGTTTCCATTCAGAAATGCGGTTTTGACATCCATCTGCCAGATCTCATAATCGTGGTATGCTGCAATAGCAAGCATTATCCGAATGGACTTAAACATCGCCACTGGAGAAAAAGTTTTATCATAGTCAATACCATGAATTTGCTTGAAACCTTTAGCCACCAATCGGCCCTTATAGGTATGCGTAAGTCCATCCATGTCAGTCTTTCTCTTAAAGACCCACTTACACCCAATGAGTTTGACGTCTTCAGGTGGATCAACCAAAGTCCATACTTGGTTGGTGTACATGGATACCATCTCAGATCTTATGGCCTCTAGCCATTTCTCAGAATCTGGGCTCATCACAACTTCCTGATAGGAGGTAGGCTCATTCTCAATGAGCATAACGTCATCATGGTCAGACAAGAGAAATGAGTATCTCTCAGGCTGACGACGTACCCTATCAGACCTACGAAGAGGTAGGTATACCTGAATAGGTGGTTGTTCCACAACTCTTTGTGTAAAAAACTCATTACCCACAACACTTTGTGGTTCCTGTTCAACCTCCATCAAGGCCTCAGTGCTATGATCCTTATCTTGAATTTCGTTAAGATCGAACGTACTCCCACTAGTTTTTCTAGAAACAAAACCCTTTCTAGCAATACCCAAGTCTTTGCCACAAACAACTTGTACTGACTGGGAATATAGTAGTAATATCCCTTCGTGTCCTTGGGATATCCAACAAAATAGCACTTATCTGATTTGGGTCCCAGTTTGTCTGAGACTTGATGTCGAACGTAAGCCTCACAATCCCAAATCCTCATGAAAGATATCTTAGGATTTCTCCCTGTCCATATCATATATGGTGTCTTTATCACAGTCTTGGATGGTACATGGTTAAGTGTGAAGGCTGTTGTGTCTAGAGCATATCCCCAAAAGGATATAGGAAGATCTGTGTGACTCATCATAGATTGTACCATATCTAATAGGGTACGATTCCTCCATTCGGATACACCATTCCACTGTGGTATTCCAGGAGGAGTGAGTTGGGATAGAATCTCACACTCAGCTAGATAGTCATGAAACTCATAGCTAAGGTATCCACCACCTCAATCTGATCGAAGTATTTTAATACCCTTGCCAAGTTGGTTTTGTACTTTATTCTTGAATTCTTTGAATTTTTCAAAGGATTCTGATTTATGTGTCATCAGATACACATAACCATATCTACTGAAGTCATCAGTAAATGTAATGAAGTACCTGTAACCACCTCTAGCAGCAACATTGAAAGGGTCGCATACATCACTATGTATAAGTCCTAACAAATCTGTTGCTCTCTCACTGTGTCCACTAAAGGGAGTCTTGGTCATCTTGCCTAGAATGCAAGACTCTCATGTCTCATATGATTCAAAATCAAATGAGTTCAGCAGCACATCCTTATAGAGTTGGGATAAGCGACTCTTATTTATGTGACCTAAGTGACAATGCCAGAGATAGATTTGGTTCAACTCATTTGACTTGAACAATGTAGAAAATTAATATCATATTCCATTTATCATTTAATTAGGTCTTTAATCAAATGATGCTCCCACTGAATTATAGGACTTTTGTAGAATCGAGTTATGGATGTGGTCAAACCACATTACTAGATTCTTACAAACTAGCTATAATTCTCGCGGGACAAGATCCACATCATACTACGCCTTGAGTTAGCTTTGGCTAAATCACCCAAGACTTAGTATGATCGGTAGGTAACACATTACTGATTATATCTCTTTGCAACTCTTGTTTATAGGATCAAGACCCACATTTACAAAAGACTTTGAGTTAGCTTTGGCTAAATCGCCCAAGATTTAGTGTAAATGCGATCTTATCCTATCTTTCCAACGGTTGGAATATGCCTACAGTTCTACTCGATCCAATTGAGTTAACTAGTTTTACTCAATCTAATTGAGTTTACTCTCACCCAAGCCATTATAGGCGGGACCAAGATTGTCCCTCCACACTCTACCAAGATAATATGCGTTGCTCTACTTTGATAGATTCAACAACAACAAATGATCGAGGTAGTGATGGGAATCAAAACTTGGTAGCCATTTTTGAGTTGATTCGATTAAGATCTAATCTAATCATGAATGTGTATCATATATGCATCAAGGCTTTTATTATCCTACACTAGCATGCATCGCATACTTACAAGCAATATACTAGCATGCATCATATACATACAAGTAAAATATCCTAGCATGCATCATATACATACAAGCAAAATTTGCTAGCATGCATCACATACATACAAGCAAAACAAATATATATATTAATTGTGATGAGGTCATGGCCCTACTACGATCTTCTCAAGCCAATGAGAAGATCGGACGATCAACCTAGGGTTAACGGCTTCTCCAAGTGCCTCCTTTGACCGTCATGTGTCGTCGGCACCCTCCTCGTAACTCCGCCTACTAGTGGTCCTTCCACCGCTCCATTTTGTACATTACAAACATGAAACTCGAGTTACATTCGAGTCTAAAACTATTTACAACTGGAATTTTAAAGAAGAGGCACGACGCGCAGGTCGCATACCCTATACAACATGCACAACCACAAAAATGACATGCAAGCTGTATTATTAATTACAACACATTTATCCAATCATATTGGGGTCCTTGGGCCATGACCATCACAGTATTATACATAATTCTAAATTATATATTTTACAAAAAAATTCTATAATTTTTCCTATTTTTTTCAATTTTATGAGTCACATCTCTGTAATGGTCTCGCTAAGCGGTTTCCGTGCGCGATCTCAGGACAATGGCCCTTTCGGGGTTAGGGGCAGTGCTCCTACTCGCAAAATGAACTTTGTGAGTGTCCCATCTTGATCTTACTGTGACTTAAGTCACTGTCTCAGAAACCTAAAGCGAGATTTCGCCGTTACAGAGAGTTTTTCTCGGTGGTTGAAGCCTATAAGTGTCCCAACACTTGTTGCTTCGACTCTTCGAGAAAAATACCCAAAAATTCTATAAAAATAGGAAATTTACAGAAACTTATAGATCTATAATTTTTATATCTAATACAAAAACTACAAAATTAAAACACATATATGCTTCGCACATGGCTCTAAACCACTATTGGACTATCCGAGCCGTAAAAACCGTTTTTTACGTAGCGAAAACCCCGGAAGTCGGCCACGGATCCGTACGAAGGTAAATAAAAACTACATGTATGTGTTTAAAACCTTTAGATCTACTGTAGACCTACATGTTATGAGTTTACCCTTGAAACGATGCCCTTCGCTTATCCCGCTCGTCCAAATGGATTGCTGGAACTCGAGAGTGTCAAGTGTACACTCCTCTATTGGTATCCACACAAGCAATAGGTGGAGAAAAGACAATCTTGAGTGTGCTAGCACTCCTTGAAGTCCACGGCAAGATGAGGAAGAGAAGGGAGAGAGCTTGAGGGAAGAACCAAGGAAGAAGATGATGAAGTTACCACACAAAATAACTTCACACACTAAACACCACTTAAGTGGCCGACCACTTCTTTGGGGGGTTACATGTATGCATGTAACTCCAAGAGTCAATGGCTCTTGGTCTCCCTCATGAGGTAGCACCCCATGATAAATCCATGATGATGTGGAACATTATCATTGGCCGGCCCTCATGCCAAGTCACCATGACATGGCAATTGGTCAAGTCAAAATTGACCATTCATCTTCCCTCTCAAGTCAAGTCAAACTTGCCATCTTATCTCCCATGGTTGATCAAATCTAATCACTTGATTTAAGTCAATTTGATTTAATGAATCTCTATTCATTATTTTAAATTGACTCAATGAATCAAATCTAAATTAGACTCATTCAACACTTGAATCAAATTGAGTCTAACTCAATTAGTCTAATTTGGATTATACTTAATCAAATTTGGTTTATCCCATGAACTTAATCCTCATGGTTCAACATATGAACCTAATCTCCATCTAATTACCCTTTGTGTGTGACCCTATAGGTTCTTATAACGTTGGCAATGCTCCTAAACCGATTTAGGAACATAAGCAATGAGCGGTATATAGCAACACATCATTGCTACCCAAGTTACAAGAATGTTGAGATCCAACATCACCTTTGTGACTACTAATTGTGACTCTCACAATATGTGACAATGTCCCTCTATCCATGACATCTAGATTGACCAATTGAGGCATAGACCGTGTCATCCTCGGTACAATCTATATCTTGAACTCTAAGTAAACTCACTCTAATCAAATGAGCTCAATATCCTATATTGACTCATTTGGGCATGGTCATGCACTTCGTGGTCTCACTCTATCAAGAATAACGATGTCACTCCCATCATATAGGAGGGATAGATCTCATCTACATCACTCACATCCCTCCGCATAATTTGTTACATACCCAGTAAACGCCTTTATAGTCCACCCATTTACGGGTGACGTTTGACGAAGCCAAAGTATGCAACTTCTTATGTAGGGAACCATGGTGACTTCAGGCTCAATGACTAATAGTCATACTAATAGTCACATGAGAAAGTATATGACACTCATATAACGATCCATGATACTTTCTTATGGCGGGTCATTCAGTATACATTCTCCAATGCATACCCATGTATCAACTTGATATCTCATATCCATGACTTGTGAGATTAAGTCATCGAGTTGACCTACATGCTAGTCTCTACGCATTAACATTGTCCCTGAATGTTAATACTTGACTAAAATTGATTAAGAGTAGTGTTCTCTATATCATCTCATTATCGATTCAACCAATCGATTGATATAGATAAGAACCTTCTACTCAATGACGTTATTATACTTAGTTATTTGGCACCAATACAAGTAAATATAATAATCATGCCTTTATAAATAGGAATATGATACAATAAAGTCCATACAACGATCATCACATGATTGGCTCTAGGGCTTTCACTAACATCCAGCACCTCGAACTGAACGAGGAAGGGGAAATGACAAATGTTCTGATTGGGAAAGAAAGTATCACTACAACACAAGAAGCCCAAAAGGGGCTGAGGTTAGTAAAAAAATATGCTCTATAACCTCAATGTAGATATAGAAATCCAAGGAGTTCCCAGATTTCAACTAAAGGCAATCCTTGACACTGGAGCAACCACTTGTTGCATGGACCAGAGATCTGTGCCAAAAGCTGCCCTGGAGGAAATGACCTATGAGGTCCATTTTAGTGGCATCAACTCAAGGCAAATGGCCAAGATGAAACTGAGAGCTAGAAGAATGATAATTGAGAGCAATTCTTTCCGCATCCCCTATACCTACAATTTCCCAATGATGTTGTGTGATGATATCCAGATGATAATTCGTGCAAACTTCATTCAAGTCATGCAAGGAGGAATAAGAATTGAAGGTAACATAGTAACCATCTATAAGAACTTAACCACCATCCATACATTGCCTACAGTGAACACAGCCACGGTAATAGAAGAACTGGACCTGGAGGAAGAAGAATACCTCCAAATAAAGGAAATTGTATATTACTTAGCAGAACCATCCAGGACCGATGAATTCAGCCCTTTGCTGAAAGAGATAAAAGAGCAGATATACATTGGGGAAAATCCCCTATAACACTGGGCCAAGAATCAGATTACATGCAAGTTGGACATCAAGAACCCAGACTTCACAATAGAAGACATACCTCTCAAACAGCTTACTCCCTCGCAGAAGGCAGCCTTTTCTAAACATGTGAAGGCCTTGCTAGAAGTTGAGGTTATCAAGCCATGTACCAGCAAGCAAAGGACTACAGCCATAATCGTCAACTCCGGGAGAAGAAACAAAGGGAAAGGAGAGGATGGTTTTCAACTACAAGAGGCTCAATGATCTTACAAACAAAGATCAATATAGCTTGCCTGGCATCAACACCATACTTAAAAAGTTCAGTAATAGCAGAATTTACTCCAAATTTGACCTAAAGAGTGGCCTTCATCAGGTCGTTATGCACCCCGATTCCATAGAATGGACAGCCTTCTGGGTGCCAGATGGCCTTTACAAATGGCTTGCAATGTCGTTTGGCCTCAAAAATGCACCAACAATCTTCCAAAGAAAGATGGACAACTGTTTTCGAGGAACTGAAAGCTTCATTGCAGTATACATTGACAACATCCTGGTATTCTCAGAAGACAAGGCAGTATTCCAGTGACTTTAAGACAATGCTAGAAATATGCAAGAAAAATGGGCTTGTCCTTAGCCTGTCCAAAATGAAGATTGTGGTACCAAAAATCGAATTCCTAGGAGCAATCTTAGGGAATCGAAAGATACGGTTGCAACCACATATGTCACGCCCCGAGGGAGTCCCCGCCAGACGAAAATCCGGCAGCATCTCCCCTGTACGGGTGACAATACCAATTTTATACAAGGCCTACACGGCCACTATACATCGGTCAACACGACCGGAATCATACCACATCACACGCAGATAATAATAAGGCCTCAGGCCAACAAATCTAGGTAAACAAAAGTCTACTCTAACTAGACTTACCCCTTCTGCCATCTGGGCAGGAATACTCAACTGAAATCCAATCGAAATAAAAATCCGATCAAAGGTCCCTAAGGACATACCAAAACATCCACAGGTACAAATATCCAACTCCAGTCCTAAACATATATTCTAATCCAAATACCCAAAAACCGTAAACCCAAATAACAAAATACACTTCCACGAGGGGGTTTGGCAACTTGGACTCTCGACGACTCCATCCTGAAATAGATATAAATCAACGGGGTGAGTTCAAAGAACTCATGATACTAGTCGATATGAATAGTAAGAAATAGCTAATACTAATCATGCGACAGCCTCATATATATGGTAAGCAAGAAATAAATGCAAAAGGACTGTACTCACCTGAGTCTCCTACCCTGATATAGGAGTATGTGCCCTACTATAAGAGATAAAGTCATCACCATATAAGAATATGAATCCTGTATGCATGTCAATCATATGCAACATCCAAGGCATCAATACAATAATGCAGCAAACACAATACAAATGCGATCCATGCAAAAATGCATGCCGTGCAAATGACATGGTCACCCCTGACGCCAGTCAGCCGCCTCACACGCGATGGTGAAGCCGAGTGGGTAGGGCTATGACAATCGCTGCACTCGCCATCATGCTTCCCGAGTGGCCGAGTGACGGATGTCTCGAGTACACCTATCCTCCCGCCTCTAAACATAGTGGGGGAGCTAAGCTCTCATCTCCTGGTGTCATAGGCTAGAGGAGGGATCCCTGCCCGCTACCACGCTGCCTCGTCGCTACCCATGAGCGGTCCAGCGGAGCCTGACAGAGCAAACTGCACACACCCTCCTGATGTACCACTAACCCATGAGTGGCAGTGTGTGCAGGCCATGTAACTAGCTGCGGGCTCAACAATAATGGAACCCCGTCCAGCCAGCATGCAATCATGCAAGATGGTGCATGATACTAAAGCATGTAAATCCTACTCAAAATACCTATCCGAATAATATGTACAATCAATATGTACATATCCATAATCCAAATACAATGATCCAAGTAAAACAGGAAGATATAAACATACTGATCAAATGCATGTATCTAGTAGGCACAAAAACATACTAGGCATATAAACATGAAAAGTATTGCATGCTATACTAACTAACATATCAACTTGACTATATCTAAAAGATAAGTCAAAGTACCCGCCTGCTATAATGATCGTGAAAACAACGAAACCGTCACGACCGTGGACCTGTCTCGTGACCGAAACCTGCATACAGCATAATTATTGTTAAGCACAATATGCAATTCGCCGACAAATCGAATAATTAATCGATTTCCTTTATATCTCAATTAACCCAAACAATTTCCAATTTTTCCTTGTCCACAAATAATCCATACAATTTAATTTAGCCCAAATCCCATATCCTCCGAATAACAGATTAATCAGATTAACTCTATTGTTTAAAATGATTAATCCATTAACCAAATTAGTTAATTAGCTAAATTGACTAATTAACATGAAGCAGCAACCATCGATTAATCTTACCAGCACTTGAGACAATATTCCATTCCATTGGTACTTGTTTACGAATACTCTTCGACAAAGAACTCCTCTACCCCGCTCACCGGAGAAAAATTCCACCGCTCTAATTCATCGACGCAGAAAAGTATAGCTCCGGCGGAGATCGTGGAGAACGACCTCAATCGAAATGCTGCCAACGCCGACTCCCAACTACATGACCCTTCACCGCTTGCCGTGGCCCGCGTGGCCCCATCAGAAGTTGCCGTCCGCAAGGAGAGGGTGTCGCTGCGGGGCATCTATGGCGGCGCATAAGCGGGAGGGGCTACCGGTGCGGCGCGGCGATCGGAGGTCGCGGCCGCGACTGCGCGGTCGCGAGGTACGATGGCGGTGCTTGTGAGAGAAAGTGATCTGCAAGGCTCAAAGCGACGGCGTCGGCAAGGATGTGAGTGGATCGTCGATGAGTGCGACTCGGGCGGCTCGGTGGAGAGGGGAAAGGCGATGGCTGTGGCGAGAAGAAAAGGAAATCGCGAGAGAAAGGTGCGCGGAGAGGAAGAAGAGAGAAATCGTGGTCGCGAGAAAGGGGAAGGCTCGGCGGCTAACCGCATGAGAGATGGGGAAATAAGAATAGAAAAACCTAGGTTTATAACTTAGGTTATTTTAAACCCATTAAATAATCTAAACAGGCTCTTAAAAAGCCTATTTTTCTTATCCCCATAAATATCCCGTATAAGTTCCATTTAAATCCAGAAAAATTCCGGAAAAATTCCTAAAATTCCCTAAAAATCCCGAAAAATTTCCAGGATTATTTCCTTAATTATTTGACCATTTAATTTACTATTTTACATTTTCCAGTATTTAACATTCTCCCCCAGTAATAAAAATTTGGTCCCCAAATTTCTTACTCAAATACCAACAAGCAATGTCACACTGCTCAACTCAAGTACTTGAGGAAAACCACATATCAAGTACTAAGTAGGGTACTGAGCTTGAATCTTTTCCTCAAGCTCCCACATAGCCTCCTCATCTGTGAGGTGACTCCACCCGACCTTGACAAGCCGCACTATCTTGATTCGTAACTGTCGTTCCTTGAAATCCAAAATCCGTACCGGAACCTCTACGTAAGTAGCATCAGGTTGAATGTAACCTGACATATCTGATAGAATATGTGTAGAATCTGACACATACTTCCTCAGCATGAACACATGAAACACATCCTGGATACCAGCCAAAAACGGTGGTAGCCCTAGACGATAAGCAACTGCTCCGATCCTCTCCAAAATCTCAAACGGACCGATATATCTAGGAGCTAGCTTACCACAGAGTCCAAACCTCTTCACCCCTTTCGTGGGTGAGACTCGCAAGAATACATGATCACCAACAGAGAACTCCAAAGGTCTCCGCTCACGACCGCATAACTCTTCTGGCGATCCTGCGCCTCTGTCATCCTACGTCTGATGGTACGGACCAACTCTGCCTCATGCTGAGCTCTATGGGTCTTAGCAACTGGTCCTCCCAGTTGCCCTGAAATCCATAACACAGGACTTCAGCAAGTCCTCTAGTGTCTAAATGGTCCGCTCAGACTGTCCATCTATCTACGGATGGAATGCAATACCAAAACAAAACTGTGTGCCTAAGGTCTGCTGCAGACTCTGCCAGAACCGAGATATGAAACCAGGGATCTCTATCTGATATAATGTTCAAAGGAACATCATGCAATCTGATGATATCCCGACAATATATAACTCTGTCAAACGATCCAAAGAGTCGGTCTTAGAGATATCGCTAAGAAGTGCGCGGATTGGTTAGTCGGTCAACGACTATCCAAATCGCGTCATGGCCTTGACGTGTCCTAGGCAAACTCACCACAAAATCCATAATAATATGCTTCCACTTCCATTCCGGAATCAGAATTTCCTGAAGCATATGTTCCTTAAACTAATGCAACTCCGGAAACCATTATCCTCCTCGGAGTCAGAGATGGTAGTTCATCTACCGTCCAAAATCCACTCCACCACACACTCTGTAAGTGCATGGGAGGCTATCGCGACCAAACTTCCTTGTTACAACCGTTCGTGTTCCAGCTACTCTATAGTAGCTATCCAAAGAGCCAAAACTCCATGAGCATTTCGCCTCACCTTTTCTAAACCATATAATAACTCACGAAGTCCACGTCATAAATATATGACAACCCATCTCGTAGTTCCTCATTTCGTAAACGGGATACGTCTCGATCAACTAAATCAGAAACGCTCCATTCTCTGAAACATTGCATCCGCATACAATACCCTTCCACCCGAGAATGATCAAACAACACGGGTGTAAAAGTCAATCATTGTCTGAGCTGTGAAACTAATTTCACAAGCTTTAGACCAATTAAATTCCATCACCAGTCAGCGGTATCGTACCACTAGAACATCCTATCCATATCTATGGTAATAATCAAATCAATACAAAAAAAAAAAATCATCATCTACGGTGGCCGAGTGCTCAACTCCAACTACCACCATCACAAATGATCCAATCGTGTCCAGAATACACGATTTCCCAAATCCCTGGACGACTAAGTCGTCAATAAGTCTAATAAGATAATCATAAGCTCATACAAATTCATACCGAGTATGAAATTGTCTTCGCTACACACCTGTATTCTCTTTACTCTAGGTTGATGATATAACGATCAACTCAACTACAATGATAATTGTATGACACCATGTCACTACAATATCAACCCACCAGTCATAGATCAAACCTAGAGTATATACAGGTGTCCTATAGCTGATCTAAATAGATCATATATCCACAATGAAGGATATTCATTTCCTTCCACAACTACCGCATTCTATCATCGTTAATCGATGCATAACCTCAAAGGTCCATCTCTCTTTTAACAAAGAGTTCCGGATCTTTTCTAGGAAAATACTGGGACAGATAAATATCTCATCCAACACCTCCTATAATAAGGTAAAACGATCTTTCATCGTCTTGACCAGTGTAGGTATACACGCCTTATCCATAACCAAATCACTATTAACAGGGACTGATATTCTCTAAGGGTTTACTCCTTGTCCTCCAATTGGTGACTTACAGGCCAAATCCCTAGTTTCCTAATTCGACATCAGTCGGCACCTCTAAAGAGTCCGTACTTCCGAAATCATCATTAGATTCCTCAAGATCAATACGTCGTCGAACTCGTCCACGACCATGAGTAGGGGAAATTTCCCTAAGTCAATACTTTTCCTAACCACTGAAGTACAGTAACCCCTAAAGACAATACTTTTCCTATAGCTCAGAGATATCCTTCAGCTTGCCTGCTCCCAAAACACGAGAACTCCCAAAAATCCAAGGAAAAGAAAATCCTCGATACACCAAAACCCACAAACCAAAACCGCAAACCAATAAAATTGTCACGTCCTGGGGGCATATCCGTCATCCAAATGATGGAGGAGCCCCTTAGTGACAATATCCAGAAATACCTGGACCAGATCTGGTAAAAACCTCGAAATAATTATAGAAATACAAGTATTTCAATAACTGCATGCATGCACGACTAAACATATATCAATCAAAGTAAAATAGTTTTATGACCCCAAATCCAATTGCGACAAAATCCAAAGTGCACAATCAAAATGCAACACCAATCAAGTAAACAAAGCAGCATCCCGACGATGCAGGGAGACAAGCACGGCAAGGAACTCTCTGAGCGACACCAAGGTAGGTCATCAGGACACGTCCTCCATCAGTTAACCTAGAGGATAAGTGAGGAGGGGGTGGGTACAACCACTCTGTGGATGTATAGACAATAGTGCATAATCATAATGCACATAATGAAAGTCACAGGGGACAAACTAAAGTAACCCAACCCTCAGAGTACAAATATCAGTCTACTACCATCCTGGTCAGCGGTATAACAAATATACCCGCAACATACATAACCACTGCAACAAGCAGTGCTCATCCGGATACCACGACAAAGTCTCGTGGGTCTCGCACAAAAAGAAAACTATCTATGAGCTACCGCGAACGTAACCCATGGGCCGACAATCAATAGCACGGTCTACGCGCAACTATATGCTACCACGAATGAGACTCGTGGATAGACAAGCTATATATAAATATCTAATTATTGACTGCACGCACTAGCGAAACTACCACCAATAGGTCGCATGGGCAGTCGATTATCCTAGATTGTTAAGCCTAGGGTTATCCAATACATCAGCATAAGTCGACTTTCAACGTCGACTAAGATCATCGATCTACAATTTAACCCATTGAGGTGGTCTAGCGAGGGTTTCAACACCTCTAATACAAAATGTTACCAAAGTCGGTAAAGATCATCGACTTATAAATAAATTCCTCCAGATGGTTAGTCTAAGGTTCTAACCCTTCTAATATAAATGGTTATCAACGTCGATAAAAGTCATATGTCCACTAATAAACTCGTCGAGACGAGTAATCATAGGGTTTCATCCCAATTAACAGGAAATGTCTATCAAGGCCAATAAGGACCACAAGTCTACTATCAAGCCCTTCAAGAGGGTTAATCCCAAATTATATCGTCCTACCAGCTCAATCATGCATGCTACAACATGCTACCACGAACAGATCTCGTGGTTACTTAACCTGTAAAGTAGCTATCTAGCTACAGACATCATACGAATCCGATTATCACCAACTCTGAACGAATAATGCAAAAGTATAACCTTACAGTAGATTATCTCAACCATACATGGGAGACCTATTCGACCTCAAATACACAAAAGCCCCTTTAGGGAAACTCTACTGTAACTTTCCTCAACCACGAATGGGGGTAGATAAATATGAACAACGTTATATACCCTCTAAGGATTAATCGCATCCTAATCATATGACCTCTACTAATCCGATCACCATATCAGCTGAAATAGTAAATGTATAAACATATACTAATAAGCACATCCGGGTTATTACGCCTAGGGTTCCAACACCTAGGGTTCTACTAACGTTGTTTCATTCCTGAAATCTGCTCCTACAGAATAACCTCATCTAAGTTATTCTATCTCTACTAGTCTCAATCATAGTATCTCCGCAATATCACATAGCCAAATAAAACACATAACAGTTTAATAAACGCATAAAGATAGTCCTACTAATAGCGATCAATGGTCAAATTAATTAGAGTATAACTAAAGGGTCATGCCAGAACAAAGTCAAGGCAATAAATCAATAAAGCATCAGATGCTTATATATACTCTAAACTACATAAGCTATGTAATCATGTCCTCATGCCTTCTACGAATTTATCCATCTTATTCATATTATTCAACTAGTCCAATCATAATACTAGTCAAATCCTAAGAGGTAAACATCTACCAATAATATCTTATCATTTATATCACAATGATAACAAGCTACGTATAGCAGTAATAGCAATTTATAACCAAATGCTATCTATAAACCAGCAACCTAAAAATCTAATTGTCCAACAGATATCAGGTTAAAACAATACTAGATAAAACATGATATCTCCGCATAACCAAATATAACCGATATAAATATGCACTAAATCTAGAAAATTTTCTAGAATTTATTTACTTGTTAGCCGTCTTGAGATGTCCTTGCCGCTTAAATCCCCATATTGACCTCAATAATACCTCAATTTCAAACATAAAAATCGCTTGAACTGTATAACTCCGAAAATACCCAGTTAACCTACCAAACTTGGCGAACTCCATAAACCCAAAGACCCTCAAGGACTCGGAAACCTACGCTCTGATACCAAATAAATTGTCACGCCCCGAGGGAGTCCCCGCCAGACGAAAATCCGGCAAAGATCTCTCAGACGGTGTGACAATACCAATTTATACAAGGCCTACACGGCCACTATACATCGGCCAACACGACCAGGAATCATACCACATCACACGCAGATAATAATAAGGCCTCGGCCAACAAATCTAGGTAAACAAAAGTCTACTCTAACTAGACTTACATACGCCATCTGGCGGGAATACTCAATCAAATCCAATCGAAATAAAAATCCGATCAAAGGTCCCTAAGGACATACCAAAACATCCACAGGTACAAATATCCAACTCCAGTCCTAAACATATATTCTAATCCAAATACCCAAAAACCGTAAACACAAATAACAAAATACACTTCCACGACGAGGGGGTTTGGCAGCTGGACTCTCCTGACAGCTCCATCCTGAAATAGATATAAATCAACGGGGTGAGTTCAAAGAACTCTGCGGATACTAGTCGATATGAATAGTAAGAAATAGCTAACAATACTAATCATGCCAGTACAGTCTCATATATATGGTAAGCAAGAAATAAATGCAAAAGGACTGTACTCACCTGAGTCTCCTACCCTGATATAGGAGCATGTGCCCTACTATAAGAGATATGAATCATATGCAATGTCAATCATATGCAACATCCAAGGCATCAATACAATAATGCAGCAAACACAATACAAATGCGATCCATGCAAAAATGCATGCCGTGCAAATGACATGGTCACCCCTGACGCCAGTCAGCCGCCTCACACGCGATGGTGAAGCCGAGTGGGTAGGGCTATGACAACTGTGCACTCTGCCATCATCGCTTCCCGAGTGGCCGAGTGGACGAGGATCTTGTCGAGTACACCTATCCTCCGCCCCCAAACATAGTGGGGAGCTAAGCTCTCATCTCACAGTGTCATAGGCGGAGGAGGGATCCACGCCGCTACCACGCTCTGCTCGCTACCCATGAAGCGGTCGGTGAACTGGACAGAGCAAGCTCACACCTCCTGATGTACCACTAACCCATGAGTGGCAGTGTGTGCAGGCCATGTAACTAGCTGCGGGCTCAACAATAATGGAACCCCGTCCAGCCAGCATGCAATCATGCAAGATGGTGCATGATACTAAAGCATGTAAATCCTACTCAAAATACCTATCCGAATAATATGTACAATCAATATGTACATATCCATAATCCAAATACAATGATCCAAGTAAAACAGGAAGATATAAACATACTGATCAAATGCATGTATCTAGTAGGCACAAAAACATACTAGGCATATAAACATGAAAAGTATTGCATGCTATACTAACTAACATATCAACTTGACTATATCTAAAAGATAAGTCAAAGTACCCGCCTGCTATAATGATCGTGAAAACAACGAAACCGTCACGACCGTGGACCTGTCTCGTGACCGAAACCTGCATACAGCATAATTATTGTTAAGCACAATATGCAATTCGCCGACAAATCGAATAATTAATCGATTTCCTTTATATCTCAATTAACCCAAACAATTTCCAATTTTTCCTTGTCCACAAATAATCCATACAATTTAATTTAGCCCAAATCCCATATCCTCCGAATAACAGATTAATCAGATTAACTCTATTGTTTAAAATGATTAATCCATTAACCAAATTAGTTAATTAGCTAAATTGACTAATTAACATGAAGCAGCAACCATCGATTAATCTTACCAGCACTTGAGACAATATTCCATTCCATTGGTACTTGTTTCTGAATCCCAATAGCCAGAAATTGACTCCTTCGACAGCAACTCCTCTACCCTGTTCACCGGAGAAAAATTCGTTGCCTAATTCCTTGCGACGAAAGTATAGCTCCGGCGGAGATCGTGGAGAACGACCTCAATCGAAATGCTGCCAACGCCGACTCCCAACTACACGACCCTTCACTGTCGGCGCGTCCGTGGCCCCATCAGCGAGTTGCGTCTTGCGGAGAGGGTGTCGCGGCGGCTATGGCGCGCATAAGCGGAGACTCGGCGCGGTCTTGGCGACGGAGGTCGCGGCTGCGGCGGTCATTGGTTGAGGTGCACGACGGCGGTGCTTGTGAGAGAAAGTATTTGCAAAGGCTCGAGGCGACAGTCGGCAAGGATCTTGCGGCAGTCGTCGTGAGTGCGACTTCAGCGGCTCGGTGGAGAGGGGAAAGGCGATGGCTGTGGCGAGAAGAAAAGGAAATCGCGAGAGAAAGGTGCGCGGAGAGGAAGAAGAGAGAAATCGTGGTCGCGAGAAAGGGGAAGGCTCGGCGGCTAACCGCATGAGAGATGGGGAAATAAGAATAGAAAAACCTAGGTTTATAACTTAGGTTATTTTAAACCCATTAAATAATCTAAACAAGCTCTTAAAAAGCCTATTTTTCTTATCCCCATAAATATCCCGTATAAGTTCCATTTAAATCCAGAAAAATTCCGGAAAAATTCCTAAAATTCCCTAAAAATCCCGAAAAATTTCCAGGATTATTTCCTTAATTATTTGACCATTTAATTTACTATTTTACATTTTCTAGTATTTAACAACATATCATCTCAAAGATTGCAGACTTTGACGAGCAAGAACTCCTTAATAAGAAGGGGCTCAGATCTTGGCTCGGGCTTCTCAACTACGCCCGTAATTACATCTCGAACCTTGACAAGCTGCTTAGCCCACTGTACGCAAAAACTAGCCCCACAAGTGACAAGAGAATGAATGGCCATGACTGGGCACTGGTGAGACAGATCAAGCACCTGGTAAACAATCTATCAGACCTCGAGGTACCACCCAAAAACTGCTACATAATACTAGAA
Source organism: Wurfbainia villosa (assembly GCA_025175895.1). NCBI lineage: Eukaryota > Viridiplantae > Streptophyta > Magnoliopsida > Zingiberales > Zingiberaceae > Wurfbainia > Wurfbainia villosa. The sequence goes on from CM046006.1 coordinate 45,386,416, forward strand.
ACTAATGGATGTATGAGCGAATGGAGCTGGGTCTGCAAATGGAAGAGTCAAAAGCAAGACCCAAGGGCCACGAAAAAAATATAATACCAGAAGGAGAGGATCGCTTCTCAATTCAAGGTCGCAGGATGGAGCCGATACCTAGGGCCAAGAACAACAAGAGAAGATGCACGGAGAGACTGAGAGAAACACCAAAATGAGTCTTTATTAAAACAGAGGAAAGTAAGGAGATCGGGATCGTCGAATGCCTTGCAACCCATTACAAGAGAACTTAAATAGAGAAGGAAAAGGTTAATCATCACATGTCGGGTGCTCATTGGGCTCCATCGTCACATGCGGAGATTCTTTTCTTCTCCACTAAGTCAAGACGAGTGGCGGGAAAGCACCACTAATGACTCATAAACCACAAGCTCAAAACCGTGAGCGACCACGGTTTTCACAAAACTGAGAATCCAAGTGGACCCCATTGAACAGTATGGCACATGAGCGGCCACCTTTGGGTGCTTACCAGGCACACTGTTCGACATGACAAAAGAAAAGACACTCATGGCTAACTCAGCCACGTTATAGACTGGGCCAATAGAGGCTGACACAAGGATGCGCTGGGAAACTGGGTCCTCCACGCTCCATTATTGACTCTGATAATGTACAACCTTCGGATAGTTGGTTGTACAGAGCCGTCGCTAGTTCTTACCTGATGGACCAGCAACTCTATCACCAATCTTCACGGTGTTTGTTGTAGTCGCTTTCCATTTCCTCTGCTGCACAGAATACCAACGGAAGCGTCGTCTACTCAGCCTCCTCTTTCTTTGGGTCGGACTTGGACTTTCTTTTTGGGTCGCGATTGGATTTGCAGGTGCTGAGATGACTTTTGGAACAGCACAAGGCCCATGGGCCTGCTTCTGCTCGGTCACCTTTTCTTTCTCTGGGCGTCACCCTTCGCCAGAGTTGTTCATCTTCTTAGGGCGCCTATGGTACGAACGAAAAATCCACTATTGCAGTGGTGCTTTCGGAAGACTCAAGGAAGGTGGAAGTGGCACTAGGCTACCACTCTCCCCACCACCTTCCGGAAAAGGATGGGACATCCTTTTAATTGTCGGTGAATTGTGGGAATTTTCCAGTGGTTCGTCGTCCCATCTCGGTAGATCTTCATCTTCAGCCTGTCGACAGCGTAGGCATGCTACCGAGGCTGCTTCACAGGAGTAGGTCATGGTTATCTCCCATGAAGATTCTGACTCCTCAGTGGTTGCAGTCTCCCATTCGGATGCAGATGTTTCAGAGGAGTCCTGCAAGAGTCAGAGAGATCAGTGGAACTAGGCCAAGGTTTACCTGATACATCGTTGGACACTAAGCTAGTGCCGACGTCCGTCTCCCAATCGGATGAGGTGCGACTTTCTTCAGATTCAGAGTGTCGGGAATTATCGCCTGATCCGGATGCTGAAGCGTGCTAGCATGGACAATAGGGTTGTGATTGTCTGCCGTCAGATGAGTAAGATGTTTCGCGGGCACAACAACCCCAGACTGGTTGATGTAGAGACAAGCGATCTTAAGGATAGTCGTTGTAATCCGCACTTCTTCTCTCATCGTAGTCTGGGTCGCTCCAGACCTCGATATTTGTTTGGTCCTCGTAGAAGTCTCCTGTGTATTCATAGAAAACATGTTGTTCACTATCCAAGTAGTAGGATCCTTCCATCCTTGCAATTGATGGTCTTGAACAAAGGCTGAGCTGAATGGAATTGTGCTTGTTGCAACTGTCGACGTCAAAGACGGTGGCTACTTCCTAATGTCGTTACCTTAGGGACTCAACTTATCCCTTCAACTGCGCCTCTTGCATCTTACGGAGGTTACGTCTTTTGTCTCCTTGGGTGTGATCGGCGGTCAGTAGACTTCGCACACAGACACCTTCTTGCGGGCAGAGTACAATTCACACAGCGCCTTGCACAGTTCGAGACTCCTTTCAAGCTCTGATACTAGAAGGATAGGATCGCTTCTCAGTTCGAGGCCACAGGATGGAGCCAGTACTTAGGGCCAAGAACAACAAGAGAAGATGCACGGAGAGACTGAGAGGAACACCAAAATGAGTCTTTATTAAAACAGAGGGAAGTAAGGAGATCGGGAATGTCGAATGCCTTGCAACCCATTACAAGAGGACTTAAATAGAGAAGGAAAAGGTTAATCATCACATGTCGGGTGCTCATTGGGCCCCATCGTCACATGCGGAGATTCTTTTCTTCTCCACTAAGTCAAGACGAGTGGCGGGATAGCACCACTGATGACTTGTAAACCACGAGCTCAAAACCATGTGCGCCCGTGATTTTCACAAAATTGGGAATCCAAGTGGACCCCATTGAATAGTATGGCATATGGGCGGCCACCTTTGGATGCTTACCAGGCACACTGTTCGACATGACAAAAGAAAAGACACTCGTGGCTGACTCAACCACATTACAAACTAGGCCAACAGAGGCCGACACAAGGATGCGCTGGGAAACCGGGTCCTCCACGCTCCATTATTGACTCTGATAATGTACAACCTTCGAATAGCTAGTTGTACAGAGTTATTGTTGGTTCTTGCCTGATGGACCAGCAACTTCATCACCAATCTTCACGGCATTTGTTACGGTCGCTTTTCGTTTCCTCTGCTGCACGGAATACCAACAAAAGCATCGTCTACTCGGCCTCCTCTTTCTTTGGGTCAGGCTTGGGCTTGGGCTTTCTTTTTGGGCCGCGATTGGATTTGCAAGTGCCGAGATGGATTTTGGAACAGTACAAGGCCCACGGGCCCACTTCTGCTCGGTCACCTTTCCTTTCTCCGGGCGTCGCCCTTCGTCGGAGCTATTCATCTTCTTAGGGCGCCTATGGTACGGATGAAAATCCGTTGTTGTAGTGGCATCGCCGTCTGCCTTTCAACCCATTACAAGAGGACTTAAATAGAGAAGAAAAAGGTTAATCATCACATGTCGAGTGCTCATTGGGCCCCCATCGTCACATGCGGAGATTCTTTGCTTCTCCACTAAGTCAAGACAAGTGGCGGGACAGCTCCACTGATGACTCGTAAACCACGAGCTCAAAACCGTGAGCGCCCGCGGTTTTCACAAAACCAGGAATCCAAGTGAACCCCATTGAATAGTATGGCACTGGGCGGCCACCTTTGAGTGTTTATCAGGCACACTGTTCGACACGACAAAAGAAAAAGGACACTCGTGGCTTACTCAGCCACGTTACAAGCTGGGCCACAACGACCGACACTAACACGAGGATGAGCTAGGAAATCGGGTCCTCCACGCTCTATTATTGACTCTGATAATGTACAACCTTCGGACAGCTGGCTATATGAAGCCATCACCGGTGCTTGTCTAACGGACCAGCAACTCCGTCACCAATCTTCACGGTGTTTGTTCCAGCCGCTTTCCATTTCCTCTGCTGCACGGAATACCAACAGAAGCACTGTCTACTCGGCCTCCTCTTTCTTTGGGTCGGGCTTGGGCTTTCTTTCTGGGTCGCGATTGGATTTGTAGGTGTCGAGATGACTTTTTGAATAGTACAAGACCCACAGGCCCGCTTCTGCTCGGTCACCTTTCCTTTCTCCAGGCGTCACCCTACGCCGGAGTTGTTCATCTTCTCCGGATGCCTATGGTACGGACGCAAAATCCATTTTTGCAGTGGCGCTCTCAGAAGACACAAGGAAGGAGGATGTGGCACTACACTACCACTCTCCCCACCACCTTCCAAAAAAAAATGGGACATCCTTTTAATTGTCGATGAACAATGGGAATTTTCTGGCGGTTCATTCTCCCATCTTGGTAGATCTTCATCTTCATCCAATCGACAATGTAGGCATGCTTTTGAGGCTACTCCACAGGAGCAGGTCGTGGCTGTCTCCCATGAAGATTCTGACTCCTCAGTGGTTGCAATCTCCCATTCGGATGCAGATGTCTCAGGGGAACTCCTGCAAGAGTCAAAGTGGTCAGTGGAACCAGGGCAAAGTTTATCTGATGCATCGCTGGTCACTGAGCTATTGTCATCATCCATTTCCCAATCGAACGAGGTGTGACTGTCGTCGAATTCAGAGCGCTGGGAACCATCGTCTGATCCGGATGTTGAAGTGTGTTGGCATGGACAATAGGGTTGTGATTGTTCGTCGTCAGATGAGTAAGACGCTTCGCGGGCACAACAACCCTAGACTGGTTGCTGTGGATACAAGAGATCGTAAGGATATTCGCTGTAATTTGCACTTCTTCCCTCATCGTAGTCTAGGTCACTCCAGACCTCGACATTCGTTTGGTCCTCGTAGAAGTCTCCTATGTATTCATAGAAAACATGTTGCTCACCGTCCGAGTAGTAGGATCCTTCCATCCTTGCAATTGATGGTCTTGAACAAAGGCTGAGCTGAACGGGATTGTGTTTGTTGCAGCTGTCGACGTCAAAGGCGATGGATACTTCTTGATGTTGTTACCTCAGGGACTCAACTTATCCCTTCAACTGCGCCTCTTGCATCTTACAAAGGTTACGTCTTTTGTCTCCTTGGGTGCGATCGGCGGTCAATAGACTTTGCACACAGACACCTTCTTGCGGGCAGAGTACAACTCACACAGCGCCTTGCATAGCTCAAGACTCCTTTCAAGCTCTGATACCAAAAAGGTAGGATCGCTTCTCAGTTCAAGGCCGCAGGACAGAGCCGGTACCTAGGGTCAAGAACAACAAGAGAAGATGCATGGAGAGACTGAGAGGAACACCAAAACGAGTCTTTATTAAAACAGAGGGAAGTAAGGAGATCGGGATCGATGTCTGCCTTTCAACCCATTACAAGAGGACTTAAATAGAGAAGGAAAAGGTTAATCATCACATGTCGGGTGCTCATTGGGTCCCATCATCACATGCGGAGATTCTTTGCTTCTCCACTATGTCAAGACGAGTGGCGGGACAGCTCCACTAATGACTCGTAAACCACGAGCTCAAAACCATGAGCGCCCGCGGTTTTCACAAAACCAGAAATCCAAGTGGACCCTGTTGAACAGTATGGCACATGGGCGGCCACCTTTGGGCACACTGTTCGACATGACAAAATAAAAAGGACACTCATGGCTAACTCAGCCACGTTACAAGCTGGGCCATAACAACCGACACTAACACAAGGATGCACTAAGAAATCGGGTCCTCCATCACCAATCTTCACGGCGTTTGTTGCGGTCGCTTTCTATTTCCTCTGCTACACGGAATACCAATGGAAGCACTATCTACTCGGCCTCCTGTTTCTTTGGGTCGGGCTTGGGCTTTCTTTTTGGGCCGCGATTGGATTTGCAGGTGTCGAGATGACTTTTGGAATAGTATAAGGCCCACGAACCCATTTCTGCTCGGTCACCTTTCCTTTCTCCGGGCATCGCCCTACGTCGGAGTTGTTCATCTTCTCCGAGGTCCTATGGTACAGACGTAAAATTCATTTTTGCAGTGGCGCTCTCAGAATACGCAAGGAAGGCGGACATGGCACTAGGCTACCACTCTCCCCAAAATAAGCAACGGGTAGGCAAGTAGGCAAGAAATAAGAGAAATGAGAGAAAAATGATGAAAACTCACATATTCTTTTATTGCTTGCCTTGAAGGAAAGATCACAAACCAAAGTGAAGCTCAAGGTATGCTTGAATGCTCCGCTATGGATGACGGGGTGTCCTTATATAGCTTCTAAGGAGGATTCAGGTGCTCAAAGAGGGGCCCCATCGTCACTTCTCCTTTTGCTTAAAAGGACTCACACGACACACACCAGTACACTTTACAGCACACACTACTCTTTACAGCGCACACCAGTACAGTACACAGCGCATACTAGTATGCTTTACAGTACACACTACTCTTTACAGCGCACGCTAGTACGCTTTTACAGCACACATTATTCTTTACAACGCACACTAGTACGCTTTTACAGCACACCATCTCTTTATAGCCAGAAGTAGGACATTTCTTTGGCCAGCTCCTAGAGGGTGTTGGAGACTTCAGCCAGTTGCTTGTCCACTTCTTTCACGAACGGGTGCCAGTCATGGCACCAATTATCAGGGCTGCAAATGCTAGCACATTTTTGTCGTTTCATTCCATGGAGTTGCTAGAGTTGTAGGACTGTTGTAATGGCATCCTAGGATGCCTGCTCCTGTAATAGGTAGAGTTCACGAAAAACCCATCGTTCCTCTTCTTGTGAGAATCTTCCTTCGCGCATTCGTTGTCGGTGGAATTGAAGTAGCTCCCAGTACTTCTGACTGACTGACTTAGTACTAGGAGAGCTTCTGCCAGTTGGGCCTGGGCTGCTTGGTCTAGTTGCGCCTGCAACTCTTCTAGTGCTAGAACTTCTTGCTCCAACTGCTCCAGGAAATCCTGTGGACATTCTGAAAACACAAGACAATTAATTAATCGAGACAAGCTATCTGCTAACTAGTTGTCCTGCCCGCTTATATGCTTGAAAGTGATGTTTACTCCTACACCTGTTATGTAATCTGTGAAGGCCAGCCACCTGACCCTTGATGGCTTGTTGTTAGTCGTCTTCCCGAAAAAACTAATTATTGCTTGGCAATCAGTTTGGATGATGACCTCCTCTTTGTCAATGAAGTATATTTTTAAAGCTTCTAGGATGTTCATGATGGCATGGATTTCTGCATCTATTGTGGATTTGGGTGGGCTGAACTTGTTGCTTGCATATGCGCAAATTTTTTCTGTCGACTTTTGGTCATACTTTTGCTTCTTCCATTTGCATACGCCTCCCCACCCGCTCATGCAGCCATCGGTTTCGAGGATGATGCAGCATTCCTCAGGGGGTACTTCCAAGTCGGGAAGGTTCTTGACTAGCCCTTTGATTTGTCTGACTAGATCCCAGTCTTGGTTATTCATCCTCTTATCTCCCGTAGGGCTTGTTTTTGTGTACAAGGGGTTGAGTAACTTTCCAAGATTCGGGATGTAATTACGGGCATAATTTAGAAGCCCTAGCCATGACCTCATGCCTTTCTTGTTGAGCAGCTCGTGTTCCTCAAAGTTTGCTATTTTTGTGATGATATGTGATTGCAACCTGATCTTTCTATTTCCCAGAACTGCGCCCAGAAATTCTATCCCAGGCATAGCTATCTTCATCTTGCTAGGACCTAGGACTAGACCATTTTCCTTGTAGATTTCCAGCATTGTCTTTAGGTGCTGAGAATGCCTCTTCCTGTCTTCAGAGAATACGAGAATATCATCGATATATACCATAATAAATTCTTCAGTACCTCGGAAGCAGTTGTCTATTTTTCTCTGAAAGATTGCAGGGGCATTTTTGAGGCCGAATGGCATCACTAGCCATTCAAACAGTCCGTCTGGTACCCAAAAAGTCGTCCACTCTATGGAGTCGGGGTGCATCGCCACCTGGTGGAATCCACTCTTGAGGTCAAATTTAGAATAGATGTTGTTATTGCTGACCCTTTTCAGTATGGTGTTTATGTCTGGGAGGCTATACTGATCCTTGTTCATTAGATCATTGAGGCGCTTGTAGTTGAACACCATTCTCTCTTTACCCTTCGTCTCTTGCCCTGTCTTTGGATCGATCATAGTCCCAAAGTTGACTATGATGGTTGTCGTGCGGCGCCTGCTTGTGCTTGGCCTGATGACTCCAATTTCAAGGAGGGCTTTAACATGGCGAGTGAAGGGTGTTTTCTGGGTAGGTGTGAGATGCTTTAAAGGTCTGTCTTCAATGATGAAATCTGGGTTCTTGATGTCTAATCTGCACGTTATCTTATTTTTGCTCCAGTGTTTTAAGGGGTTGTCCCCTATATAGCCTTGTTCTTGCAGTTCTCTTAGCAGTGGGCCGAATTCCTCCAGTTGAGAGGGCATTGTTGTATAATGTACCATATCTTTTATTTGTAAGTATTCTTCTTCATCCAGTTTCAGTTCCTCGATTGTTGCTGCTGTGTTCACCGTAGAGGAAGTGTTAATTGAGGTAACATTCTTATAAATCGTTACCGTATTTCCTTCGATTCTGATACCCCCTTGTATCGCCCGGATGAAGTTGGCGCCTATTATCATTTGAATGTTATTTCCAAGCCTCATGGGAAAGTTGTAGGTGTTGGGAATCCGGAACGAGTTGTTTTCGATGATCATCCTCCCTACTTTCAGTTTCATCTTTGCCGTTTGCTGAGAATTTAACCCACTGAACTGTATTACATATGCATTTTCCTCAAGAGCCTTGGGAGGTACTGACCTTTGGTCCACGCAGCATGTAGTGGCTCCAGTGTCTATGATGGCTTTGAGTGTGAATCGGGGGATTCCCTAAATCTCTATCTCCACATTGAGGTTGTAGAGCATATTTTTTACTAATTTGGGCCCCCTCTTTTGTTCTTGTGTTGCGCCCATATTTACCAATACATTGGTCATCTCTTCTTCTTCTTCTTCTTCTTCATGTATCCCCATTTGTTGGAAGTCACGCATGAGGTCCTTCTCCAAGAGGAGTTCTTCGTATTGCTTTTTATAGAATTATGCTTCTTTTTTTCAGCCTTTCAATCTCCCCTGTGCACCAAGATATGTAGTAATTTTGTTGCTCAATCAAATGGTCCGGGAAGAACTGGGCAAGCGGAGCTGGTGCTATGGGAACCTGTTTGTTGTAGTAATAAGGTACACACAGGGTGCATGCTGTGGTCAGGAGTAGGGAGCAGTGGATTCTTTCCCTCTGCATTGTCTCTCGTCGGCAACAAGTACACTTGCTTGGTTGTGGGGGTAGCACTACTTCATTCATCTTCCAGTCGTGGTTACAGCCTAGCTGTTTTTCGGTTACTTTCATCTGGGGCCGATATCCCCCATTGACTTGCCCGAGCATGAATATGAATTCATTAATCTGGAGAGTTTGGAGTGACCTGTGAAGTTCTTCAATGTCGTCCTCTCCTTCCGAGATGCTAAAAATTGCATCGCTCTGCTCTTCTCCTTCCTGGATGGAGAGAATGTCACAGTCGTCTGGTATCTGAAGTTGTTCAAATAGGGTCACTCTCTTTATGTTGCGCCTCTCGCTTGGGAACTCCCTCGTGAAATGCCCCTCCTGTCTGCACAGGTAGCATTTGCATTTCTTGTTGCGGATGAGGTGCTTCCTTTTCGCTATCCGTGCATGGGAGTCATGTGGCTTGCCCTTGTACATTTTGACCTTCGGATCCCAAGGTGTTTCTTCGCTTGATAATATCCTGGTATGGGGATCTGGTTGCAGAATGACAAGTTCTTGAGAGATCTTTGGAACGCAGCATCCTTGCACTCCTGCTCCAAATATTTATATGCAAATAGGATTCTAGGGAATACTCCCACCGTGAGCCCGGCGTACTTATCATCGAACGCTGCTTTTATCCTACTGCCCAAATCCCTGGGCATTTTGAACCAAAATTTTTCTGATAGTTCTGGTCCCATGTATAGCCTTCCTGTCTTGGCTGCCAGCCTCATGTAATTATTCATATACTTGATCAGGTCTTTTACATTTTCGTAGGATAATCTCTCCAGGTCTTTATATGCTTGATCTTGGATGGTTGTGGATCCCTGCGCAGGATCTTCTGAAGAGAAGACTCGCCTCATTTGAGATAAGATGTTCTGCGTGCCTTCCCTTCCTTCGATCGTGCTGAGAAGTGCATCGTACTCGGCTGGGTAGCTCATTCTCCATTGGATCCATGTCAATTTCTCTATCTCCCCTAGGAGGTTTTCTATATATTCGGCTTTGTCCCTTACATATGTGAATCCTTGGGACGAGACATGGTTTTTTGTAATAGACTCCCATCGTGAAAATACGTGATCAAATAGGCCAAGTTGGCTGGGGATGACAAACAGTGATCCTCCCTTTTGTTGAGATGAGGGAAGCATCCATAGCTCGTTGTTTTCATCTCTCCTAAACCTGGTGTTGGTGTGAGGCCTTCTTAGGGGAGCACTTGCCTAGGAAGGCCCTGGTTCTATTCTAGCCGGGGGGTATCCTGGTGGTCCCATGTTTGCTTCATGTTGTGGAGGATTGTATGGGGATGCTACAGTGCTTGTAGAGTACACTTGCTGTCCATCCTGCCGCTGGGTTTCCATTAGTCATCTTAGAGCGGGGTATTCCATACTAGTTTCCATTCCTACCGCCAGGGTATGGTGTTCTTTTTCTGCAAATGGGTTGCACCATTCGTCTGCTTCGTCGTCGTCGTCGGGGTAACTATCCCATATTGTTTCTGTCTTGCTTGCCATAGCTACCAGATACTGAATTTGCCCTAGGTAATCATCCTCAGAGTCCGATTCTAGTAATGGGCAATCCATGGACCGGAGTACAGTGGCCCCTGGGCTTGTATCTCCTGCATGGGTACCTTCTTGCAATTCCTCGGAGAAATGTGATTCCTCCAAGAGGGCGTTAATGGTCATTCTTTCGTATTTGTCTGTTAGGTTTTTGAGGGAGGTATACCCGGGTCTCCGTGGTGGTTCCACCGACCCTTTTTCCTTCAGTTCTTTTGGGAGCAATATTGAAAAAATTTCAGGCATTTGGGGCGCCTGGGGAGGGTGCTGCCTATTATCTTCTCCATAGTTAGGTGGTGAGCTTCCATCATAGTTGTGGTCATACTGCTTTGGGTCCCAGTTTCTTTGTAGCCCCTCGTCGTTCGCCGGTACTTCTATCATTGTGTGGTTGTATCTGTACTGAGTGATTAATTGGGCAATGATCTGCCCTTGATATATGTTAATAGTGGCATGAGTGAGGTTTCTGACTGAGATTTTTACCTCATCCTGGTAGTGACTGTCAATTGTGGCAGTCTCTATGCTGAGTTGGCTATCCACCATGGAGAGGGACCTTGCTATGATCTGTCCGTAAATCCCATATGGGAAATCGAAACTCAGCCCTGTGGATATCTGCTTGTGCTCTGATGGGTGTATTACACAGTCTTCATCCGCTGCCAACTCCAATCCGACAGATCACTGAGCATACTGTGTTGGTAGTGTTGCGATTGGAGTTAGTCTTCGGATCATCACCCCTGGTTCCTGTTGTTCATGTACGTAGGATGCCTCCCCTTCTATTAGGACAAGGGTGTGCGTCCTGAGCTCTTCCTCATCGCTAGGAATCTCTTCATCTCGAGCGTTATAGCTTGGGCGCCATGAATGGGCTGCTATTGTGTAGTTATTAAATGTGATGGGCATTCTTCCATCAATCAAGTTTCTGCTGATGACCTCCCTCGGTTGGTGAGGGATCGTCATTTGTGTTGGTTGGAGTACCCATCTTAATCCTTGCAGTGCATCGGCTGAGTACCTCCTTCCTTGAAGTGCCCTTACTCCGTGGCTTACTAAGTAGTCAACCACTCCTTGCACCTCGTAGGAGAAGCCTACGTTTGGTGTATTTGATAGCTGACCGATAAGGCCCCTTGTGATCAATAAGTTAGCTTCTCTGTTTCTCCATTGGTCGCATCCCCTTGTTAGGATGGAGACCTGGTTGTTTCTGTAAAAGTCCCCAATTGTTAGCATTAAATCAGGTATTATGTATACCATTTGGGATCCTTGTGAGAGGTCCACTTCCATGGCCGCTATGATGGCTCTGTCTCCTTGCCATCTAATGTCCCTGAAGAGGATGAGAGCTTGCGTTCCTTCTTCCTGCCTGTGTAACGCCTAGATCCGGACTTGCAGGATCCCTAGGTGAATAAAACGCATGTGGCTTCTTTGTAGCTGGTTGAAGCTACTTTCTTGAATAAAGCATCTGTCCTGCTGCTGGTTATCCACACAAAGCATTGCCTCTTCATATCGGTGCATGTACACTCAGTGATGAACGTCATCTCTTCTGGAATGGTATAGGACCTCTGCTAGGACGATCGATGTCATTTCTTGCATTGATAATTGTAGTTGTACCTGAGGGTCCAATTGTTATTCTAGGGTTTGTTGGGCACTCCTGCCCATTATTCTTCTTCCCGTACGCCTTAGGGCCTGCTGGGCATTGTACATTCATCTCTGGTGTCTTCGATACTCTTGCACCCGGTCTTCAAACAGTGGGGTTGTGGTTTGCTCTAGCTGAGTCATGCTTCGGGAAGCCATTTTTTCTTGAGCTTATGTTGTTCTTCCTTCAGGATGTTGTAGGGGTCTTTGAAGACTCGGATTCTTCCTCTGGCTTCCTTGGGGTGCTCAACTAGTCTGAGCGTCAGGTTTTTCAATTTCGTTATGAGGTCTTTGGGAAGAGGGGCTACACTACTTGTAGCTCTCCCTTGTTGTCTAATGATCTTGAGTTCTTCTTGGATACCTTTAGGGGATTCTGCTATTTGGACTAGTAGCTGCAATTGAGTGTTATTTTGTTTGATGATTGCAGTGTTTTTGGAAATTGCCCCTTGGTGTTCACTAGGCCTTGTAAATCCTATTGTTGGTGCTTCAATGCCCTTAGTGGCTTCAATGGCTTCAAGGTAGGATTTGGTACCTTTAGCCTGAATAAGGTTGTTCATGTGGTAGTCCACTACTGGATGCGGAGGAGGGCGCCTCGAACTGATACTATTTTGGTATCAGAGCTAGCTTACACTCCTGAGGTTGGGATATCTCTTGGGAAATGGTGGAGATATTTATTCTTGGCTTCTCGACATAGTTGGCACAACCATTACATTTCTCCCCTCTGAAAGCAAAAGGGCAGGCCCTAACTTAGCAGATAGAACCTGGGGTTCTCTTAAGACCAAGGGCATGTCTGCATGAGCAGAGATTTGGGGAGGGATTATGAGATTGTAGCCAACACACATGTCTAACAGATGGGAAGAGTCCATCCAAGAATGGTATAGGGTGTCTCACACTGTCAACCTAAAATACCTCGACTTAGCCTCAAAAGACAAAGTAACCACCTCTCAACTTGCCCATAACATTTCGGTCATCTACGACCGAATCTTTCTATCAGCAAAAGTGCACCTCAAAAACTTCAAACAAATTCTTGAGTTCTGCCAGAAGCTTGAAGAAAGGATCAACACAGTAGAAGAAGCACTGAAATCCCTTACAACCTTACTTATCGCTAACAGACCGTTGACCAAGCAAGATATCAACGACCTGATAGCCAAAACATCTCAAGAGCACAGTGCTATAGAAGCAGAAGAGATAGTACGCAAACAGACGGAAGAGCTCGCCAGGAAGCTAAAGCAAGTGGAGGAGCTCCTCCTCCGCATCCAGCAATGGACTACCACATGAACAACCTTATTCAGGTTAAAGGTACCAGATCCTACCTTGAAGCCACTAAGGGCATTGAAGCACCAGCAATAGGATTTACAAGGCCTAGTGAACACAAATGGGCAATTTCCGAAAACACTGCAATCATCAAACAAAATAACACTCAACTGCAGCTACTAGTCCAAATAGCAGAATCCCTCAAAGGTATCCAAGAAGAACTCAAGATCATTAGACAACAAGGGAGAGCTGCAAGCAGTGTAGCCCCTCTTCCCGAAGACCTCGTAACGAAATTGAAAAACCTGATGCTCAGACTAGTTGAGCACCCCAAGGAAGCCAAAGGAAGAATCCGAGTCTTCAAAGACCCCTACAACATCCTGAAGGAAGAACAACATAAGCTCAAGAAAAAATGGCTTCCCGAAGCATGACTCAGCTAGAGCAAACCACAACCCCACTGTTTGAAGACCATGTGCAAGAGTATCGAAGACACCAGAGACGAATGTACAACGCCCAACAGGCTCTAAGGCGTATGGGAAGAAGAATAATAGGCAAGAGTGCCCAGCAAACCCTAGAACAACAATTGGACTCTCAGGTACAACTACAATTATCAATGCAGGAAAGAGCATCGATCGTCCCAACAGAGGTCCTATACCATTCCAGAAGAGATGACATTCATCACCGAGTGTACATGCACCGATCTGAAGAGACAATGCTTTGTGTGGATAACCAGCAATAGGACAGATGCTTCATTCAAAAAAGTAGCTTCAACCAGCTACAAAGAAGCCACATGCTTTTTATCCACCTAGGGATCCTGCAAGTCCGGATCCAGGCATTACACAGGCAGGAAGAAGGAACGCAGGTTCTCGTCCTCTTCAGGGACATCAGATGGCAAGGAGATAGAGCCATCATAGCGGCCATAGAAGTGGACCTCTCACACGGATCCCAAATGGTATACATAATACCTGATTTAATGCTAACAATTGGGGACTTTTACAGAAACATCCAGGTCTCCATCCTAACAAGGGGATACGACCAATGGAGAAACGGAAAGGCTAACTTATTGATCACAAGGGGCCTTATCGGTCGGCTATCAAATACACCAAACGTAGGCTTCTCCTACGAGGTCCAAGGAGTGGTGGACTACTTAGTAAGCCACGGAGTAAGGGCACTTCAAGGAAGGAGGTACTCAGCCAATGCACTCCAAGGATTAAGATGGGTAATCCAACCAACACAAATGACGATCCCCCGCCAACTGAGGGAGGTCATCAGCAGAAACTTGATTGATGGAAGAATGTCCATCACATTTGACAACTACACAATAGCAGCCCATTTAGGGCGCCCAAGCTATAACACTCGAGATGAAGAGATTCCTAGCGATGAGGAAGAGCTCAGGACGCACACCCTGTTGGGTTTCCGGCACCGCGGCGAGTGTGTGTTCGAACATGTTTCGTAAACATGTGCACAGTGGAAGAAATAAAAATAATAAATCTATATTTATTACAACACACACATCACACGCATGCATAGTACAACATGTGTAGACATAACCATAAATTTAAATTTGCAATAAAAGGAAATTTAACTACGTATACCTTTCGTATCACGTGTAGCGGGAACGGCATCAACTGGAACGATCCTCGCTAGAATCGTCTCTATCCGTATCCATGCCGAGTATCCTCGGGATGACTTCGCTAAGTCACGAGCCTCGTCTTCGTACAGGTTACTAGCCTTGTGTTGAAGACGATGTGATCGAGAGATGATCACGATCCGAATCCAAATTCGGATCCAAAAACAAGTCCTCAAGACTCGCTTCTCCGGAGAGGTATTCGTCAACCGTTTGACGAATCCTTCGTCCTCCACCTCAGAGGATTACCGGAGATCGAATCTCCGGTAAGTAAGGCACTGTCGGAGATCCTAAAGTTGTCCAAACGATGCTCCGACGAGAAGAAAACAAGCTGTCCAGAAAACTGGACAGCTTTGGTGGAGGAGTAAGGGCCGGCCAAAAGAAAGGTGGAAGCTCACCTTCTTACCGAACCCAAGGAAGATCACCGGAGCACCAACCGGCAGCAGCCCGACGCCGGCGAGGGGAAAGGAAGGCTCCTTCTGGACGCCGGTTGGAAGAGGTGGGCGGCGGCAATGGAGTTGGCGCCGATTAGATGATGAGGGTGGGCGGCCAAAACTTGGTTAGGGTTTTTGGATTAGGGTTTAAGCCCTCTTTTATAAAGAACTAATTCTCTTAATGGTTATTGGATTATAACCATGAGGCCCATTAACCCGCTCCATTAATATAAGTTAAAATAAACCAAACCTTGATGGTTTATTTTAAGTTAAAACGAACCGAACCAACTTTTGGTTCATTCGTTTAAAATAAACCAAACCCTTTGGTTTATTCTCCTCCATTGGATTAGAACCAAACCATTTTGGTTCATCCATTATGTCTTCATAAGACACGGCCCATCCACGCTTCCATTGCGACTGAAACGATTTCATGCTTGCTTCTTGTTTGGTCCAACCAAACCTAGTTTCTCTCGGTCTGAGAATCTCATTCTCAAGCTCGTTTTAAATCCTTCGGATTATGCTCGTTGTGCGTGTGACCAAATAGGTTCTCGGTTTATGTTGGCCATCTATAATTAACCATTAATTATAGAACGATCATGAGTGGCACCTAGTAGTACATCATGATCCCCAATTAACCGAAAAGATCAACGGTTGATCCAGAACTATTTCTGAAACCCTTCAGCAGCTCGAATGAATCGTGCCCCATTCCCTTCACTCATCTTATACCCACTTGGTTCAGGACATGGTCTATAGTGTCAGTCCCCACTAGGCTGACTACGTCACACCTAACCCAAGTATCATTTTCTCGTCCTACGGATTCAAGTTACTGCACATGTATCGAAGAGTACCTTACTCTAAACATGTAATGCTTTGGCCAAAGACTTTAGTAACAATCCGACGAGAGGCCATGGGTATACATCTCCTCGCAAGGAGTGGTGAATCCTTTATAGGCTATTCAAACACCTTCGATCACTTCGACTTATACCCAATCATCCCGGGTCCACATCTCCTTAAAGATGCTTGCTTAAGATGTCAAAGCATAAGTCTTCATGATCAAGATGACTTGAATACCGCAAGTCAAAGGAACATCGCACTTAAACTACAGTAAGAACTTCATTGACATATCTATATATGCAGAGAACCATATGAAGTCTTACGGCTGGTCACTCCAATGAACTAGTTACCATAACTAGCATCCACGATCAACTCCGGACATCACAATGTCTCCAGCCAGTGAGAATCAGCTTCTTGGATACACCAAGGAGTATACCTCGTGCTAGTCTTGACAGAATTGATGGTGTCCAAATCCATCAATTCATCGACTAGGGATAATTCCGTTACATCACAATTACACATGTAGAGATACTCACTAGTTGTGATCCAATCACAAATTCTCTCATGCTGTGAATCGTATCGTGGACATTCAATAAATGAGTTTAAGATCCAATCAAATACATGAAAACATGTATACTCAAATAGTGAATCTTCATTTATCATATAAATGGTTCATACATAAGGCGATTGCCTTAGGACATCTCTCATATATTACTAACAGACTCCCACTTGGCCTAATGCCAATCGCTACGGTATCCAATACCATAAGCACTAACATGACCCTCAAACTTACTTTGAGGTAATGCCTTAGTCAAAGGATCCGCTAAGTTCCTTTCGGTGGGAATTTTCTCGATTTGTATTTCGTTCCTACTGATGATCTCTCTGATAAGATGATAGCGGCGAAGCACATGTTTGGATCGTTGATGAGACCTTGGCTCTTTTGCCTATGTAATTGCTCCATTGTTGTCGTAGTAGACCGGTATTGCTTCAACAATGGCCGGAATCACACCAAGGTCATAAACGAACTTCTTGATCCAAACCGCTTCCTTTGCTGCTTCCGAAGGTGCAATGTATTCTGCCTCAGTGGTAGAATTCGCTACAGTGTCTTGTTTGGAACTTTTCCAACTCACTGCGCCCCCATTCAAGGTGAACACGTATCCAGACTGAGACCTGGAATCATCCTTGTCTATCTGGAAGATGGCATCCGTATACCCGCGTATCACCA
Source organism: Wurfbainia villosa (assembly GCA_025175895.1). Taxonomy (NCBI): domain Eukaryota; kingdom Viridiplantae; phylum Streptophyta; class Magnoliopsida; order Zingiberales; family Zingiberaceae; genus Wurfbainia; species Wurfbainia villosa. The sequence goes on from CM046006.1 coordinate 45,403,637, forward strand.
TGTCCCGTTCTCCATATATTAGGAACACATCCTTAGTTCTTCTGAAGTACTTAAGGATCGTCTTAACAGCCACCCAATGATCCATTCCTGGATCAGACTGGTATCTGCTCGTGACACTCAGAGCATACGATACATCGGGCCTCGTACATAACATAGCATACATGATAGATCCTATTGCAGATGCATAGGGAATCTTACTCATGCAAATCCTCTCGTCTTCTGTGGGCGGACACATAAACTTCGAAAGGTGTACCCCATGCCTGATGGGTAGGAAACCTTTCTTGGATTCCGACATACTAAACCTCTTTAGCACTCGGTCTATATATGTAGACTGCGAAAGACCAAGCAACCATTTCGATCTATCTCTATAGATCTTAATCCCGAGGATGTAGGTTACTTCTCCCAGGTCTTTCATGGAGAATGTCTTGGATAACCAAACCTTAACTGACTGTAAGATTGAAACATCATTTCCTATAAGTAATATGTCATCGACATACAATACTAGGAACACGACTGCACTCCCACTAACCTTCTTGTACACACAAGGTTCGTCTGGATTTTGTGAGAAATCAAACTTTTTGATTGTCTCATCAAAACGGATATTCTAGCTCCTGGATGCTTGCTTCAATCCATATATGGACCGTCGCAATTTGCATACCTTGGTTTTATCAACCGATGTGAAACCCTCAGGCTGTATCATATACACGTCCTCGAGCAGGTTTCCATTAAGGAAAGCTGTTTTCACATCCATCTGCCATATCTCATAATCATAATGAGCCGCTATGGCTAGGAGCATCCGAATGGATTTAAGCATAGATACAGGTGAATAGGTTTCGTCATAATCAACACCTTGTTTTTGACGATATCCTTTCGCCACTAATCTAGCTTTATAGGTAATCACATTACCATCCATGTCGGTTTTCTTCTTGAAAACCCACTTGCACCCTATAGGCTTGATGCCTTCAGGTGGGTCAACCAAGTTCCAAACTTGGTTTTCATACATGGAATCCATTTCCGACTTCATGGCATCAAGCCACTTATCCCTTTCTGAACTTGTCAGCACTTCTTCATAACTGGTAGGCTCCTCATCATCAATAAGTAACACGTCGTTCGATTCACTTACGAGAAATCCATATCTCTCAGGAATGTTGCATGTTCTAGAAACTCTTAAATAATCTAGAAACTCTTGACTTAAGTATTCACCACCTCGATCCAATCGAAGTATTTTAATACTCTTGTCATATTGTTTCTCTACTACATTTCTGAATTCTTTGAACCTTTTAAAGGTTTCAGACTTGTGTTTCATCAAGAACACATACCCAAATCGTGAGTGATCATCGGTGAAGGTAATGAAGTAGCTATAGTCTCCTAGAGCTTGAGTTGACATAGGTTTACATACATCAGTATGTATTAGACCTAACAACTCTTCCACTCGTTCACCTTTTCCCATAAAAGGTAACTTAGTCATCTTGCCTTTTAAGCATGATCAGCATGTATCGTATGAATCTAATTCAAACGATTCCAGAATTCCACATTGGTGTAATTCGGATATGCGTTTCTTGCTTGCATGGCCAAGATTACAATGTCACATGTAGGAGTCTAATTGATTATCCTTTCGAGCACGCTTGTTGCTCGCTTCGATATTGAAAATGTCACTAGATACGTCCAACGTATAAATCTATTGCTCAAAGTTCCTGTCTCATAAAGTACGCCATTCAAAGTTGTATAACAACAATTGTTACTAAATGTCAAATGGTAACCATTTCTATTTAAGCAGGAAATAGAAACAATGTTCTTTATTAGAGAAGGAACATAATAGCAATTGTCCAGTTTTAAGACTAGTCCACTAGGGAGCTTCAGCAAATAAGTTTCGATGGTGATCGCAGCAACCTTTACTCCATTACCAACTCGCAAATTTGACTCTCCCTTGACGAGTCTTCTTCTATTCCTTAGCCCATGTATGTCATTACATATATGTGAGTCACACCCAGTATCCAATACTCAAGTGTCTAAGGAAATAGAATGACAATCAATAACGAAGATATCTGAAGAGAATGGGGCATCAGATGCCTTCTTCTTCTTCACGGACTCAAGATAAATCTAGCAGTTTCTTCACCAGTGACCCTCCTTGCCACAATGATGGCAAGTGTCCTTTTGTGTTGGTTCTGCCTTCTTAGCCTTTTTGTTCTTTCTTTTCTTTTGTTCCTTTGACTTCCTCTTAGAACCTTTCTTTGAGGAATCAACTAACAGAACCGCCTTCTCCTCATACTTCACAGAAGGCTCCATAGCCTTCAGCATATTAAGGAGCTCAAGAATAGTGGATTCTAGTTTGTTCATCCGGTAGTTCATCACAAATTGTGAGAAACTCTTGGACAAACAATACAGAATTAAGTCAATACTTAATTCATGATCCATCACAAACCCGAGGGTAGCTAGCCGCTCAATGTATCCATTCATCTTTAGCACAAACTGCACTATAGATGAACCTTCTTGCATCTTAGAGGTGAAGAGGAGCCTGAAGACTTCGAACCTTTTAGATCTCGCTTGCTCATCAAACAACTCATGAAGATAGAAGACTATGGTATTAGCATCCATATGCTCATGCTTTTTTTGCAGCTTGGGTACCATCGCGGCTAGCATGATGCAACTCGCCAGTTCAGAATCTGCCAAATGTTTTTGATAGGCCAACAATTGGTCTAGAGTTGCCTCGTCCCTAGGACGGTTGGGAAGAGGTTCTTCGAGAACATACATGAACTTTTCTATCTTGAGAACAATTCTCAAGTTTTTAAGTCAGTCCAAGAAGTTAGGCCCAGTCAATTTTGTTTGAATCCAAAATAGTGCGCAAATTCAAAAATGTCATGATCAATCGACTAACCTAGAAATACAAAATGAGCATATATGAGAAAGATGATTTAAAATGCATCAACATACATTCATAAATCTCATTCATTTTTCAAATTTCAAAAATCCCAAAATCACTTCGGGAGATCGTAGGTCCATCTTTGAATGGGTGATATCCAATATAGATATGAACAACCTTGGAGAGAGTCCAATAAGTCATTCATAACTACGATGGTAGGTATCAAATATACTGATTGCATATCACATATATACAACTATCACAATGTGCTATCAACTAATTGAATGTTCACACATACATCGGGTTGTTAACTCATTAACAAGTATGCATCATATACATAGCACCCAACTTCACCTCCCTTCACATCGACCTTGGAGAGAGTCCAACAAGTCGATGCTCTAGGTTAAAGTCAACCCATTAATCGAGAAATATTTTTAATATGGTTAGAGCGCATTCAACCAATTAGCCCGGCTTGGAGAGAGTCCAACAACCAAAGCCAACGATTGACCTCTGACTCTTATCATATTAGTATTAAACTATTTCATGGTTTGAACATGTTCATGTTCGAGCCGGGCTTAGAGAGAGTCCAACAACCCAAACAGAAAATAGAACTCTGGTTCTAACTATATTAATGAAAGGTGTAGGCTTTAATATTGAGTAAGGGTTTTATGTCTCATCCTCTTTGCATGCAAATAACTATTATCTACATGGCATGGTATACATGGCATACATCTACATGTCAAGACACGCATGACATAATGATATGCATCTAATGCAATTACATGATATACAATTATGACATGTACAAGATTTCATTATATGTCATAATTATTTATGGAAATAAAATATGTTTGAGATTTGATTCTCCAAATCAAATCATGATTAAATTAGAAAATAAATTTCCAAATCTAATCACATAATTTATTTATGGAAAGTGTTAATTAAGGAAAGTCAAATTTGATTTAGGAAACAAATTTTCTAAATTGTCAAAACTATTTATGGAAATAAAATCTATTTTAGATTTGATTCCGAAATCAAATCATGATTAAATTAGGAAACAAATTTCCAAATCTAATTATATATTTTATTTATAGAAAGTGTTAATTTCCATAAATACTTCTAAACTTTCCAAAAGTAGAAGATTTCCATAAATACTTCTAGACTTTCCAAAATTAGAAAATTTTCATAAATATTTCTAAACTTCCAAAAGCAGAAAATTTCCATAAATACAATTACGACAATCGCAAAACAATTTAACGATTATGTCGAAACACAACCTGGGCTCTGATACCACTGTTGGGTTTCCGACACCGCGGCGAGTGTGTGTTTGAACATGTTTCGTAAACATGTGTACAACGGAAGAATTAAAAAGCAATAAATCTAATTTATTACAATACACACGCCACACGCATGCATAGTACAACATGTGTAGACATAATTGCAATTTCAAATTTTGCAATATAGGAAATTATGCTAGTTATACCTGACATATCATGTGCAACGAGAAAGGCATCAACCCGAGCAACTCTCGCTAGAATTGTCTCTATCCGTATCCATGCCGAGTATCGTTGGGATAGCTTTACCAAGCTACAAGCCTCGTCTTCGTAAGAGTCACTAGCCTCGTGTCGAAGACGATGTGATCGAGAGAAAATCACAATCCGAATCAAAATTCGGATTCAAAAATGAGTCCCCAAAACTTGCTTTTCCGGAGAGGTATTCGTCAACCGATTGACGAATCCTCCGTCCTCCACCTATGAAGATTACCGGAGATCAAATCTCCGACAAGGTAGCCACTGTCGGAGCTCCAAACATCGTCCAAACGACGCTCCAACACGAAAGAAAAGAAGCTGTCCAGAAAACTGGACAGCTTGGTGGAGGAGTTACGCCGGCCCAAAGGAGGATGGTCGGCTGCACCTTTGTCACCGGAGCCAAGGGAAGTCGCCGGAGGGTCACCGGAGGATGGCCGGCTGAAGCTTTGACGTTGACAGCAAGGTGGACGGTGGCACAAAATTTGGCGACGTGCAGAGCTTGGGCAGCGGCAAGGAGAAGAGAGGGAGAGGAGAGGAGAAGTTTTTTCCCAAAATAAAACTTAGAGCTCTCCAAAAAACCTAACCGCATTTTTATAGAGCCCGTGTTTCTTAACCATTAAAAAAACATCTCCTTAGAGTTATTGGTTCATAACCAAAACCCGTTAACCCGCTCCAATAACTTAAGTTAAAATAAACCGAACCGAGTTGGTCTATTTTAAGTTAAAATGAACCGAACCAACTTTGGTTCATTCGTTTAAAAACAAATCAAACCCCTTTGGTTTATTCTCCACCAATGGATTAGAACCAAACCAATTTGGTTCGTCCATCATGTGCATGGCGATCCTATCTATGTCGCCGTATTAAAATAATTAATCCTTGACGAAGACGAATTACCCAAGCAACCGATCCATCATCGTGTTATTCGATTATAGTCGCTTAAACAAACGTATTGTTCAAGCAACCTAACTCTTTTCCTCGATTAGACGCGGAATAGATGATGTACGGATCATTGGTTTTTGTGTTTATCTTCGGGGTCTAAGTAAATTAGCCACATACAATTACAAATATAATACAAAAGAACAAAAGAAACCCAAAACAAGAAGTATACCTCTTGTTTACCTCTTGGTCTTCTATTGTATGTCCTATCCTCCTCCTCTTGGACGTTGTGTGGGCAACGATCCTCCAAGAGATGAAGCCTCCTAGATCACATTCTTCCCTTCCTTGCTCGCTCTGAACAAAGGGAAGAATAACTAAACCCTTCTTCTCCTATCTAGTGCCGACCACCAAACTCCTAGCTAGGTTGTTGCCGCCGGCCAAGGAGAGGAAGAAGGAAGGTGGGCGTCGGCCAAGAGAATTCTCTTGTTGTCGCCGGCCAAGACTTGAGGGAAGAAGGAGCCGCCCTAGGAGAGGAGAAGGAGAAGCCGACCAAGATCAAAGGAAAAGAGGAAACCCTTATCCTTTTCTTGTGTTGCCGCCGGCCCTGAGAGAGCAGCCAAACCAAGTTGACGCCCCACCCTTGAAACTCCAAATCCTAGCTCTCCAAATAACTCTTGCCGCCCAAGCCTTAAAAAAAACTCTCCAAAAGTTATTTTCGCCCAAGCCTTGGAAACTAATATATAGATTTCATCCAAGCCTCCTTTTAATCGTGTCCGTTAGAACTCAGCTTCTTGAGGGTTTTAATAGGCTACAATAGAAACTATGAGGAGGAGTTGGATCTTGGCCACCCAAAGGATCTGGCCCATATAAAATCCGATCCATTAATGATAATCTATTTCACTAGAGGATTATCATTGATCTACCTCACCAACCCCCATAATTAAATAATGGGCTCCATATATTAATTGTACAAATGTCTCCCCGTGTTTAAAATATCGAATGTCCGTTAATTAATTAATTTATTGATAATTAATTAATCAACATCTAACTCCATGAGTAGTACCATTCAACCTTATCATCATGCCGGACCAAGTCCACCTGCAGGGTTTATAAGATAATCCTTATGAGCTCCTCAAGGGGATATCATCATCCTAATACATAGGACACGGTTTCCTCCTATAATCAACGGCACACCATATAAATAATATCATTTCCCAACTTACCGAGCCTATCGATTTAATCCATAAATCTCATCCATTGATAAATCAAAGAAATAAATACTAAGTATATGTGCCCGTTATTATACCAGGATTAAGAGCATGTATACCATAATATCCGAGGTCTGATTCAATCATGTAGTCAGTAATAAATTGAATCACCTCTAAGTCGGTCCTCCTCAATACACACAAAGTGTACTAGTGTAATTCTATGGTTAAGATAAACCAATATCAAATTACACTACAACCATGCCAATGGTTTGTCCAAAATCATTTTAGTTGTGAGTCTCTACTTATACTCTACAAGGAACTGATAACATGATCTTCTGTGTGACACCACACACCATGTTATCTACAATGTACAGTATTAGACAATATGCATAACTATAAATATGCAAAAAATGATCATGTGATTCTTATTTCAAAAATAAAGATGTTGATACAAAGGCTAGGCTTTCAATATACATCCCAACAATCTCCCACTTATACTAAAAGACTATGCTTTCATCATACTATCATACATCTGATTCTCATTCCCTCCACATGCCTATCAAAAGCTCTCGCTAGAAGGGCCTTAGTGAAAGGATCTGTCAGGTTATCCTCTAATGCAATCTTGGCAACAGCAACTTCTCCTCGCTTTACGATCTCTCGTATCATGTGGTACTTGCGCTCTATATGTTTACTTGCCTTATGGGCTCGTGGTTCCTTCGAGTTTGCAACTGCACCACTGTTATCACAATAAATTGTGATAGTTCTGGGCAAATCAGAAATCACATCCAAATCCATCAAGAAGTTCCTGAGCCATACAGCTTCTTTAGCTGCCTCAAAGGCTGCCACATACTCAGCTTCCATGGTGGAGTCCTCTATCTCTTTTGATGTTCTAGGACACATCTCTTTAGATAAAGGTACTCCATGCCTAAAAGGTAGAAAATATTTTTTTGGAGTTCTGGATGCTAAAACGAGCCAAAATAGTGTCTATGTATAAAGCTTGAGATAAGCACAACATCATTTTCCTGCGATCCCTTATAACCTTGATCCCAAGAATGTGTCCCACTTCTCCCAAGTCCTTTATATCAAATTGTTTGGATAACCATACCCTTACGTCTGACAACACTTTGACATTGTTGCCAATGAGTAAAATGTCATCTACGTATAGTACAAGAAATACCACTATATTTTCATCACATCTCTTGTATATACAAGACTCATCCAGACTTTGAATAAATTCATAAGACTAGATTACCTCATCAAAGCGGATGTTCTAAGATCTCGAAGCTTGCTTCAATCCATAAATTGACCAATTAAGTTTGCACACAAGATGCTCTTTTCTCTTTGCAATGAATCCCTCTGGTTGCTTCATATAGATGTTTTCCTCAAGACTTTCATTAAGGAAAACTATCTTGACATCCATCTGTCACACCTCATAATCCATATGAGCAGCAATAGATAAGAGAATCTGGATAGACTTAAGCATGGCTACCGGCGAAAAAGTCTCCTCATAATCGATACTCTCTTTCTGAGTATACCCTTTCGCAACAAGCCTTACTTTGAAGGTCTCGACCTTCCCGTCTATTCCTCTCTTTCTTTTGTAGATTCACTTGCATCCAATGGTTTTTACACCATTGGGTGGTTCTACTAGCTCCCAGATCTGATTTGATCCATAGATTCTATCTCAGAATTCATTTCACTTTGCCAAGATACCGCATCTTTATCTTGGATTGCCTCGTCATATGTCCAGAGATCAGGTTCATATTCATCAGGAACCAAATCAGAAGATTCTCCCAAGAACATAAATCTATCAGGTTGTCTAACAACCCTCCCACTACGACGAGATATCACCTATGTATCCTCTATGACATGCAGTGCAGTCACTTGTGGTATATCCTCTTGTATCGGTGGTATTGAAGTAGTGACTTCCCCTCTCAATTCCTCCAGAACAATCTTGCTCATGGGCTTATGGTTCATCACATAGTCTTCCTTTAAAAATCTGGCATTCATGCTAATGATCACCCTATGATCTCTAGGACTATAGAATAAACCACCTTTCGTTCCTTTAGGATAGCCTACGAATATGCGTACTTCTATACGAGGTTCCAATTTACCAACATCTACCATCAACACATGTGCTGGACTCCCCCAAATCCGAATATGTCTCAGACTAGGCTTTCGTTGTTGGACTATCCGAGCTGCAAAAAACCGCTTTTTGCTTTGCGGAAACCTCGGAAGTCGGCCACGGATCCGTGCGAAGATAAACAAAAAAAAATACATGTACGTGTTTAGAAAACCTAGATCTACCTTAGAAATACATGAAAGGAGCGTTACCCTTGATATAACGCCCTTCGCTTATCCCGCTCGTCCAAACAGCTTGCCGAAACTCGAGAGTGTCAAGTGTACACTCCTCTATCGATATCCACACGAGCAATAGGTGGAGAAAAGCAACCTAGAGTGTGCAAGCACCCTTAGAAGCTCACGACAAGGATGAGGGGGAGAGAGCTTGAGAGGAGAGGAGGAAGAAGATGAAGTTACTACACTTAACTTCACACTCTTGCACCCATTCAATAGTGGTCGGCCACTATAAGGGAGTTACATGCATGCATGTAATTTTAAGAGCCAATGGCTCTTGGTCTCCCTCATGAGGTGGCAGCCCATGATGTGTCCATGATGATGTGGAACATCATCATTGGCCAGCCCCGTGCCAAGTCACTATGACATGGCATTTGGTCAAGTCAAACTTGACATTTCATCTTCCCTCTCAAGTTAAGTCAAACTTGACCTCTTATCTCCCATGGTTGATCAAATCCAACCATTTGATTCAAGTCAATTTGATTTAATGAATCTCAATTCATTAGTTTAAATTGACTCGATGAATCAAATCTAAATTAGACTCATTCAACACTTGAATCAATTTAAGTTCAACTCAATTAGTATAATTTGGATTACTCTTAATCCAATTTGGTTCATCCCATGAATCTAATCCTCATGGTCCATCATATGAACCTAATTTCCATCTAATTGTCCTTTGTGTCTGACCCTATAGGTTCTTGTAACATTGGCAATGCTCTTAAACCGATTTAGGAACATAAGCAATGAGCGGTATCTAGCAACACATCATTGCTACCCAAGTTACAAGAATGTTGAGATCCAACATCACCTTTGTGACTACTAATTGTGACTCTCACAATATGTGAAAATGTCCCTCTATCCTTGACATCTAGATTAACCAATTGAGGCATAGACCGTGTCATCCTCGGTACAATCTATATCTTGAACTTCAAGTAGACTCACTCTAATCAAATGAGCTCAATATCTCATATTGACTCATTTGGACATGGTCATGCACTTAGTGGTCTCACTCTATCAAGAATCACGATGTCACTCCCGTCATATAGGAGGGATAGATCTCATCTACATCACTCACATCCCTCCGCATAAATTATTACATACCCAGTAATCGCCTTTATAGTCCACCCATTTACGGGTGACGTTTGACAAAGCCAAAGTATGCAACTCCTTATGTAGGGAACCGTGGTGACTTCAGGTTCAAGGACTAATAGTCATACTAATAGTCACATAAGAAAGTATATGATACTCATATAACGATCCATGATACTTTCTCATGGCGGATCATTCAGTATACATTCTCCAATACATACCCATGTGTCAACTTGATATCTCATATCCATGACTTGTGAGATCAAGTCATCGAGTTGACCCACATGCTAGTCTCTTCGCATTAACATTGTCCCTGAATGTTAATACTTGACTAGAAATAATTAAGAGTAGTATTCTCTATATCATCTCATTATCGATTCAACCAATCGATTGATATAGATAAGAACCTTCTACTCAAGGACGTTATTATACTTAGTTATTTGGCACCAATACAAATAAGTATAATAACCATAAAGAAATGTTTTTATTAAATAGGAATATGATACAACAAGTCCATACAACAATCATCACAGGATTGGCTCTAGGGATTTCACTAACAATCTCCCACTGGCACTAGCGTCAATCACTGTAGTATCTAATACCCAATGACCTAGTGTGACCATCATGCTTTTTCTGTGCCAAAGCCTTGGTCAAGGGATCTGCGACGTTAGCCTATGTGGGTACTCTACAAACCTTCACATCTCCCCTATTGAAAATCTTTCGAATGAGATGGAAGCGCCGTAGTATGTGTTTGGTCCGATGGTGTGAGCGAGATTCCTTAGCCTGCGCAATCGCTCCATTGTTGTCACAATAGAGCTCTATAGGATTTGCTATACTAGGAACCACCCCAAGCTCATTAATGAACTTGTGAATCCAAACTTCCTCCTTTGCTGCCTCAAATGCAGCAATATACTCGACCTCTGTTGTAGAATCAGCAATTGTGTCCTACTTCGAACTCTTTCAGCACACAGCGTCACCATTCAAGCAAAACACGAACCCTGACTACGATCTATAATCATCCTGGTCAGTTTGGAAGCTGGCATCGTTGTAACCCTTTATAGCTAGCTCCTCATCGCCTCCAAATATCAAGAAATATTCTTTAGTCCTTCTCAAGTACTTAAGAATATTATTGACTACTATCCAGTGATGCTCACCTGGATCTGATTGGTATCTACTCGTGATGCTCAAAGTATACGAGACATCAGGATGAGTACATAGCATGGCGTACATGATAGATCCTATGGCCAATGCATAAGGGATCTTATCCATGCGGTCTCTCTCCTCTCTAGAAGAGGGACTTAGAGTCTTTGAAAGACTCACACCATGCGATATCAACAGAAGTCCCTTCTTAGAATTTTGCATGACAAACCATAGTAATACCGTGTCAATATATGTACTCTGACTTAGGCCAAGCAATCTCTTAGATCTATCTCTATAGATCTTGATGCCTAGAATACAGACTGCTTCACCTAAGTCCTTCATTGAGAAGCACGTCCCCAGCCAAGTCCTCACAGACTGTAGCGAAGGGATGTCATTCCCAATGAGTAGTATGTCATCCACATACAATACAAGGAAGACAACTGTGTTTCCATTAATCCTCTTGTAGACACAGGATTCATCTTCATTCTTGATGAAACCAAACTGTTTGATCGTATCATCAAATCAAAGATTCCAACTCCGAGAAACTTGCTTTAGCCCATAAATAGACCTTTGTAGCTTTCATACTTTCTCAGTATATTGTGGATATACAAAACCCTCAGATTGTGTCATATACACATCCTCGAGCAAGTTTCCATTCAGAAATACGATTTTGACATCCATCTGTCAGATCTTATAATCGTGGTATGCTGCAATAGCAAGCATGATCCGAATGGACTTAAACATCGCCACTGGAAAAAAGATTTCATTATAGTCAATACCATAAATTTGCTTGAAATCTTTAGCCATCAATCGGCCCTTATAGGTATGTGTAAGTCCATCCATGTCAGTCTTTCTCTTAAAGACCCACTTACTGTTGGGATCTCTTTATGCAAAATAGCATATGCGCAACGGAAAAATTAGGATCCCTTCCAAGTGATCCTTGCGAAAGAAAAACTCGTACAAAAATAAATTTCTCAAAAGAAAGCCTATCTTATAGGAGAATTCTACCTTTGTTGCGTGCCCTTTGCAATCTCGCTTTTCCTTGGATGTGTTGGATCTTTTAGCACGTTCAAATGTCTGTGCCTCTATATGTATCCACACGAGCAAGCTCTTGTCTCACAAAAGAAAACTAGAAGATCTCTCCTTTACTTCTTGCTAGAGAAGTCCCTAAAGGAGAGGAAGGTAGGGAAGAAGAGAAAGGAAGAAGAAGACTACTCTTCTTGCTAGCTTACACTCACAAAACCACACAACAAAAGCCTCTCCCACCAAGCTCTCACCAAGCCTTAAGCTCCAACTCAACTCATTTGGCTGGCCACCCCATGGGGTGTTTTATAGGATTTGAAAAACCTTTCATCTCCTATCACATTCAATGCAATCAATGGCATTGAAAGATAATTAAACAAGGAGTTATCCTCCTTGTTTTGGCCGGCCACATGTGGAGGAAATCCAAGGGTCAAAACCCTTTGTCTCCTTCCAACTCATCAAGCTTAGGTGGCATGCTTATGTGGCATGCTTAGGTGGCATGCTTATGTGGCATTCATGGATGTTGAATTAATCTTATTAATTCAATAAGCTTATGTTATCATATTGAATTAATCTCATTAAATCAATAAGGTAACATATTGAATTAATCTTATTAAATCAATTAAGCTTAGCATATTGAATTAATCTCATTAAATCAATAAGCTAAAATTCTCATTAAGCTTAAAGTCCAAAAACTATTTTGTACTTAAGCTTATTCCCAAATTATTCTAGTCAAACTAGAATGCACTAAATCTTCTAATCATCATGCTCTTTGTGTGTGACTCTATAGGCTCTCATAACGTTGGCAGTGGATCTAAACTCTTTTAGATACACAAGCAATGAGCGGCATCTAGCAATACATCATTGCTACCCAAGTTATGAGATAAGTCAAGATCCGACTAACCTTTCCGTGACTACTATAATATATGACCGTGTCCTTCTATCCTTGATATCAAATTGACCAATGAGGCATAGACCATGTCATCCTCGATCAATCTATGTGTTTCTTGATCCCTGAGTAAACTAACTCAAACAAATGAGCTCAATATCTCATATTGACTCATTCGAGCATGGCCATGCGTTTTAGTAGTTCTACTCAATCAAGGGGCCCACAGATATCACTCCCGTCATATGGGAGGGATAGATCCCATCTACATCACTCACATCCCTCCGCATAATTTGTTATATACCCAGTAATCGCCTTTATGGTCCACCCTTTTACGGGTGACGTTTGACGATACCAAAGTACATAACTCCTTATGTAGGGAACCGTAGTGACTTCAGGTTTGAGGACTATTCATACCAATAGTCACATGAGAAAGTTTATGACACTCATATGACGATCCATGAAACTTTCTCATGGCGGGTCAGTTCAGTATATATTCTCTAATATATACCCATGTGTCAACTTGATATCATATATCCATGACTTGTGAGATCAAGTCATCAATTGACCTACATGCTAGCCTTTATGTATTAATATTGCCCTTGCATATTAATACTTGACTAGGAACATTTAGGAAAGTGTTCTCTACAGCCTCTCATAATCAATTCTTCCAATTGATGTGCTGTAGATAAGAACCTACTTTTCTAGGGCATTATTATATTTAAGTTAGCTGGCACAAGCAAGACGTAAATATAATAACCAATCCTTTGCCTTTATAGAATATGATACAAAATGTTCCCTATTCAACCACCACATGTTTGGTTCTAGGGCTATAACTAACAATCTCCCACTAGCACTAGTACCAATCACTATGATATCTAATACCTAGTGACCTAGTGTGACCATCATGCTTCCTCTGTGCCAAAGCCTTGGTCAATGGATCTGCGATGTTAGCTTCTGTTGGTACTCTGCATCTCCTCACATCTCCTCTATCGATGATCTCTCGAATGAGATGGAAGCGCCGCAGTATGTGTTTGGTCCGCTGATGTGATCGAGGTTCCTTAGCCTGTGCAATAGCCCCATTGTTGTCACAATAGAGGTCTATTGGATCTGCAATGCTAGGAACTACCCCAAGTTCACTGATGAACTTGCGGAGCCAAACAGCCTCCTTTCTTTGCATCGAATGCGCAATATACTCGGCTCTGTTGTAGAATCGATGGCGTGTCCTGCTTCGAACTTTTCCAGCTCACAGCTCCACCATTCAGGCAAAACACGTACCCCGATTGCGATCTATAGTCATCCTTATCTGTTTGGAATCTTGCATCACTGTAACCCTTTACAGTTAGCTCCTCATTGCCTCCAAATATCAGGAAATATTCTTTCGTTCTTCGTAAGTATTTAAGAATATTTTTGATCGCTATCCAAAGGACTTTCACCGATTCGACCGTATCTACTCGTCATGCTCAAAGCATACGAGACGTCAGGACGAGTACAAAGCATGGCGTACATGATAGACCCTATAGCAGATGCATAAGGGATCTTATCCATGCGATCTCTCTCCTCCTTAGAAGGGGGACATTGAGTCTTCGAAAGACTCACACCATGTGATAAAGGCAGAAATCCTTTCTTGGAATTTTGCATAGCAAAACGATCTAGCACTTTATCAATGTATGTACTCTGACTTAGGCCAAGTAATCTTTTAGATCTATCTCTATAGATCTTGATGCCTAAAATATAGGCAGCTTCACCTAAGTCTTTCATCGAGAAACAATTCCCTAACCACATCTTCACAGACTGAAGTGAGGGAATATCATTTCCGATGAGAAGTATGTCATCTACATACAAGACAAGAAATACAACTGTGCTCCCACTATTTCTCTTGTAGACACAAGGTTCATCTTCATTCTTGATGAAACCAAACTCCTTGATTGCATCATCGAATCGAAGATTCCAGCTTCGAGAGGCTTGCTTTAGTCCATAAATGAACCTTTGCAGTTTGCATACCTTTCCAGGATGCTTTGGATCTTCAAAACCCTCAGGCTGTGTCATGTACACATCCTCGAGTAGCTTTCCATTCAGAAAAGCGGTTTTGACATCCATCTGCCAGATCTCATAATCGTGGTAGGCTGCAATAGCAAGTATGATCCGAATAGATTTAAGCATCGCAACTGGTGAAAAGGTTTCATCATAGTCAATACCATGAATTTGTTTGAATCCTTTAGCCACCAATCTACCTTTATAGGTATGCTTATTACCATCCATGTCAGTCTTTACTTTAAAGACCCACTTACACCCAATAGGTTTTACCCCTTCAGGTGGATCAACCAAAGTCCATACTTGGTTAGTGTACATGGATTCCATTTCGGATCTCATGGCCTCTAGCCATTTCTCGGAATCTGGGCTCATCATAGCTTCTTGATAGGATGTAGGCTCGTCAAGATCGACAAGCAATACTTCACCGTTTTCAGTCAAGAGAAAAGAATATCTCTCGGGTTGACGACGGATCCTATCAAATCTACGAAGAGGTTGGTCTACTTGAACAGGTGTTTGCTCCACAACTCTTTGGGCAACAATTTCCTCATCCACAACACTTTGTGGTGCCTGTTCATTTTCCATCGAAGCCTTAGTGTTATCTTCATCCTGAATTTCTTCAAGATGAATTTTACTCCCACTAGTTTTTCTAGAAATAAATTCTCTTTCTAGAAAGACAGCATTTCTGGCAACAAACACCTTGCCATGTGTGGGATTGTAAAAGTAATATCCCTTAGTTTCCTTGGGATATCCTACAAAATAACACTTATCTGATTTGGGTCCTAGTTTATCTGAGACTTGACGTCTAACATAAGCTTCACAACCCCAAATCTTTATAAAAGACATTTTGGGACTCTTCCCAGTCCATAACGTGTATGGTGTCTTTTCTACGGCTTTTGATGGGACGCGATTAAGTGTGAAAGCGGCTGTCTCTAGAGCTAAACCCCAAAAGGAAGTAGGTAGATCAGTCTGGCTCATCATTGATCGTACCATATCTAATAGAGTACGATTTCTCCTTTCAGATACACCATTCCATTGTGGTGTTCCAGGTGGAGTGAGTTGGGATATTATCCCACACTCAGCCAGGTGATGACGAAATTCTTGACTAAGGTATTCACCACCTCGATCTGATCGAAGTAGCTTAATACGCTTACCAAGTTGGTTTTGTACTTCATTCTTTAATTCTTTGAACTTTTCAAAGGATTTTGACTTATGTCTCATCAAATATAAGTAGTCAAATCTACTCATATCATCAGTGAAAGTAATAAAGTACTTATAGCCTCCTCTGGCTTCGACATTGAAAGGGCCACATACATCAGTATGTATGAGTCCTAACAAGTCCGTCGCTCTCTCGCCATGTCCACTAAATGGAGTTTTAGTCATCTTTCCTAAAAGATAAGATTCGCATATCTCATATGATTTAAAATCAAATGAGTCCAATAATCCATCTTTATGGAGTTGGGATATGCGTTTTTCATTTATGTGACCTAGGCGATAGTGCCAGAGATATGTTTGGTTCAAATTATTCGATTTGAACCATTTGGTATTTACGTTATAAATTGGGTTTTATAAATCTAGAACATAGAGACCATTCATAAGTGGTGCATTACAATAGAACATTTCATTCAAATAAATGGAACAACTTTTGTCCTTTATTATAAAAGAGAAGTTTTTCTTGTCTAAACAAGATACATAGATTATGTTCTTTGTTAATGCAGGTACATAAAAGCACTCCTCTAGTTCTAAGATAAGCCCAGTGGGCAAAGACAAAGAATATGTTCCTACAGCTACAGCAGCAACTTTTGCGCCATTGCCTACTCGTAGGTCCACTTCGCCTTTTGCCATTAGTCTATTATTTCTCAGTCCCTACACATTAGTACAAATGTGAGATGCACATCCGGTATCTAATACCCATGTAGAAGAAATAGATAGATTAATTTCTATAACGTGTATACCTGAGGCAGAAGTCCCACTTCTTTTATTCTTTACTTCCTCAAGGTAGACTTTGCAGTTCCGCTTCCAGTGTCCAGTCTCACCGCAATGGAAACAGTCCCCTTCCTTAGGTACTTTACCTTTACCCTTTGAAGTGGATGAATTGGCCTTGCCTTTGGCTTGGGTCTTACCCTTGCCTTTGCGCTTACCTTTGCCCTTCTTGACCATTAGTACATTACTAACTTTCTTTTTGAGATTCGATTCAGATTCTTAACATCGAGAATCTCAGGCAAAGGTTTATCAATTTCATTCATGTTATAATTCATGACGAATTGATTATATGCTTTCGGCAACGATTGCAGGATAACATCGGTTGCCAATTCTTGGCTCAATGGAAAACCTAGTCTTTCAAGGTTCTCAACGTACCCAATCATTTTAAGTACGTGAGTTCCTACAGGTGTTCCTTCTTGCATCTTGCATGCAAAAAGAGCCTTAGACACTTCAAAACGCTCGTTCCTAGCTTGTCCTTGATATAGTTGTTTTAAATGCTCAACCATATCATAGGCATCCATGTTCTCATGTTGCTTCTGAAGCTCAGAGTTCATGGTGGCAAGCATAAGACATGACACATCTAATGCGTCATCTTGATGCTTCTTATAAGCATCTTTTTCAGCACGAGTGGACGCATGGGCGGGTGTTTCAAGGATAGAATGCTCTAGGACATATAGTTTACGTTCTTGCTTGAGGATAATCCTCAAGTTCCTATACCAGTCTAGAAAGTTAGCTCCATTGAGCTTGTCTTTCTCAAGGACAGATCGCAAGTTAAGGGGGTGTGTCGTGTTAGATGACATGGTGATCTACAACATTAAAATGCAAAATTAAGTATCATACCTAAGTCATTTAATTAGGTCTTTAATTAAATGAGGCTCCCACTAAATTCTCATAGCTTTGATATGAGCTAATTATTGATGTAGGCAAACACATTTTGCTTACATCATTAGCTTCTATTTAGCTATAAATTTATATGGGATAAAGATCCACATCATAATTCATCTTGAGTTAGCTTTGGCTAATCGCCCAAGACGTAGTATGATTAGGTAGGCAATCTTTTGCCAATTACATCTGATGTAACTCTTTAATAGCTTTGGTTAAGTTTAGATTAGTTTAGTGCTTATTCCTAAACCAGCTTCCAGGCTGTGGCGAGGCACAAAGGCCTTCTTTGATATCGGAGCAACGACCACTTCTAAGACAAAGCTGATGTTCGGAAATCACACAAAACTAATTTTTAAAACTTATGTTCAAAGCTAATATATGCCTCTACTTTCTTAATTAAGTCTTAACCAAGTTTGATAGCGGGACATCACGATTGTCCACTCGCACTCTTCCAAGATAAAATGCATTGCTTTGCTTTGGCAAACCCAATAACAAATGATCGAGGAAGTAGTGAGTACCAAACTTTGGTAGGCATATCGTTTAGACTTATTAAAGAAATAAACTTAAACATGCATCACATACATATTAGCATACATCACATATAAGCTAAATTAACATGCATCACATACATATTAGCATACTAAGCGTGTCATGGTTATGGCCCTTATTCTACAATCTTCTCAAGCCAATGAGAAGATTGATTGGTCAACCTAGGGATAGCATCTTCTCCCAAGTGCTTCCTTTTGGTTGTCGTGTGTTGTTGACTTCCTTGTTGTTGACTTCCTCCTTGTAACATCATCTTCCAATGGACCCTCCATCTTTATTTTGTATATTACAAAAGGAGAAATACTCGAGTTACATTCGAGTCTAAAACTAATTTTACAACAAGATTTTTTAGGAGAAAGGCATGACTCATGATAAAATTACAACACACATTCACAAACTTTTGGGACTAGGCCATAACCATGCACCATGTCATTTTTAACTTTTAAAAGACATCGGATATTTTATTATGTTTGAAAAATTGCTAATGCAATTATCAACTCATAATAAAATTTATCCTACTTCTATATCATATATAAAATAGAGAAAGAATATTTTTATACGATCTTTCGCAAGTGGCTCTGATACCACTGTTGGGATCTCTTTATGCAAAATAGCATATGCATAGCGAAAAATTAGGATCCTTCCAAGTGATCCTTGCGAAAGAAAAACTCGTACAAAAATAAATTTCTCAAAAGAAAGCCTATCTTATAGGAGAATTCTACCTTTGTTGCGTGCCCTTTGCAATCCCGCTTTTCCTTGGATGTGTTGGATCTTTTAGCACGTTCAAATGTCCGTGCCTCTATATGTATCCACACGAGCAAGCTCTTGTCTCACAAAAGAAAACTAGAAGATCTCTCCTTTACTTCTTGCTAGAGAAGTCCCTAAAGGAGAGGAAGGTAGGGAAGAAGAGAAAGGAAGAAGAAGACTACTCTTCTTGCTAGCTTACACTCACAAAACCACACAACAAAAGCCTCTCCCACCAAGCTCTCACCAAGCCTTAAGCTCCAACTCAACTCATTTGGCCGGCCACCCCAGGGGGTGTTTTATAGGATTTGAAAAACCTTTCATCTCCTATCACATTCAATGCAATCAATGGCATTGAAAGATAATTAAACAAGGAGTTATCCTCCTTGTTTTGGCCGGCCACATGTGGAGGAAATCCAAGGGTCAAAACCCTTTGTCTCCTTCCAACTCATCAAGCTTGTGTGGCATGCTTAGGTGGCATGCTTATGTGGCATTCATGGATGTTGAATTAATCTTATTAATTCAATAAACTTATGTTATCATATTGAATTAATCTCATTAAATCAATAAGGTAACATATTGAATTAATCTTATTAAATCAATTAAGCTTAGCATATTGAATTAATCTCATTAAATCAATAAGCTAAAATTCTCATTAAGCTTAAAGTCCAAAAACCATTTTATACTTAAGCTTATTCCCAAATTATTCTAGTCAAACTAGAATGCACTAAATCTTCTAATCATCATGCTCTTTGTGTGTGACCCTATAGGCTCTCATAACGTTGGCAGTGGATCTAAACTCTTTTAGATACACAAGCAATGAGCGGCATCTAGCAATACATCATTGCTACCCAAGTTATGAGATAAGTCAAGATCCGACTAACCTTTCCGTGACTACTATAATGTATGACCGTGTCCTTCTATCCTTGATATCAGATTGACCAATGAGGCATAGACCGTGTCATCCTCGATCAATCTATGTGTTTCTTGATCCCTGAGTAAACTAACTCAAACAAATGAGCTCAATATCTCATATTGACTCATTCGAGCATGGCCATGCGTTTTAGTAGTTCTACTCAATCAAGGGGCCCACAGATATCACTCCCGTCATATGGGAGGGATAGATCTCATCTACATCACTCACATCCCTCCGCATAATTTGTTATATACCCAGTAATCGCCTTTATGGTCCACCCTTTTACGGGTAACGTTTGACGATACCAAAGTACATAACTCCTTATGTAGGGAACCGTAGTGACTTCAGGTTTGAGGACTATTCATACCAATAGTCACATGAGAAAGTTTATGACACTCATATGACGATCCATGAAACTTTCTCATGGCGGGTCAGTTCAGTATATATTCTCTAATATATACCCATGTGTCAACTTGATATCATATATCCATGACTTGTGAGATCAAGTCATCAATTGACCTACATGCTAGCCTTTATGTATTAATATTGCCCTTGCATATTAATACTTGACTAGGAACATTTAGGAAAGTGTTCTCTACAGCCTCTCATAATCAATTCTGCCAATTGATGTGCTGTAGATAAGAACCTACTTTTCTAGGGCATTATTATATTTAAGTTAGCTGGCACAAGCAAGACGTAAATATAATAACCAATCCTTTGCCTTTATAGAATATGATACAAAATGTTCCCTATTCAACCACCACATGTTTGGTTCTAGGGCTATAACTAACACTTACACCCAATGGGTTTGCCGCCTTCAGGTGGATCAACCAAAGTCCATACTTGGTTGGTATACATGGATTCTATCTCGGATCTCATGGCCTCTAGCCATTTCTCAAAATCTGGGCTCATCACAGCTTCCTGATAAGAGGTAGGCTCATTCTCAATGAGCATAACGTCATCATGGTCAGACAAGATAAATGAGTATCTCTCAGGCTGACAACGCACCCTATCAGACCTGCGAAGATGTAGGTCTACCAGAATAAGTAGTTGTTCCACAACTCTTTGTGCAACAATCTCATCACCCACAATACTTTGTGGTTCCTGTTCAACCTCTATCAAGGCCTCAGTGCAATGGTCCTTATCTTGAATTTCTTCAAAATCGAACGTACTCTCACTAGTTCTTCTAGAAACAAAATCCCTTTCTAGAAATACCTCAGTCTTTGCCATAAACACTTTGTGCTGACTGAGAATGTAGAAGTAATATCTCTTTGTTTCCTTGGGATATCCAACAAAATAGAACTTATCGGATTTGGGTCTCAGTTTGTCTGAGACTTGACGTCGAACGTAAGTCTCACAACCCCAAATCCTCATGAAAGACATCTTGGAATTTTTCCCTGTCCATATCGTATATAGTGTCTTTATCACAACCTTGGATGGAACACGGTTAAATGTGAAGACAGCTGTGTCTAAAGCATATCCCCAAAAGGATATAGGAAGATCTGTGTGATTCATAATAGATCGTACCATATCTAATAGGGTATTATTCCTCCTTTCGGATACACCATTCCACTGTGATGTTCCAGGAGGAGTGAGTTGGGATAGAATCCCACACTCAGCTAGATAGTCACGAAACTCATGGCTAAGGTATTCACCACCTCGATCTGATCGAAGTATCTTAATACTCTTGCCAAGCTGATTTTGTACTTCATTCTTGAATTCTTTGAACTTTTCAAAGGATTCTAACTTATGTGTCATCAGATACACATAACCATATCTACTAAAGTCATCAGTAAATGTAATGAAGTACCTATAACCATCTCTAGCAGCAACATTAAAAGGGTCGCATACATCACTATGTATAAGTCCTAACAAGTCTGTTGCTCTCTCACTGTGTCCACTAAAGGAAGTCTTGATCATCTTGCCTAGAAGGCAAGACTCGCATGTCTCATATGATTCAAAATCAAATGAGTCCAGCAGTCTATTCTTATGGAGCTGGGATAAGCGACTCTCATTTATGCGACCTAAGTGACAATGTCAGAGATAGGTTTGGTTCAATTCATTTGACTTGAACCTTTTGGTACTTATGTTATAGATAGGGTTCTCTAAGTCTAGAATGTAGAGTCCGTTCATCAGAGGTTCTCTACAATAGAATATATCATTTAAATAAACTGAACAATATTTATTATTTATTATAAATAAAAATCCTTTCTTGTCTAAACAAGAAACTGAAATTATGTTCCTAGTCAGAGAAGGCATATAACAACATTCATCTAGTTCTAGTACAAGCTCAAAGGGCAGAGATAGATAATAAGTTCCTATTGCAACAACAACAACCCTTGCTTCATTGCCTACTCGTAGGTCCACCTCACCCTTTGTCAATGTCTTGCTATTTCTCAGTGTCTGCACATTAGTACAAATGTGAGATGCACATCCAATATATAATACCCATGATGAAGAAATAGATAGATTGACTTCTATGACATATATACCTGAAGTAGAAGTTTCACTTCTCTTCTTCTTAAGATCTTCCAGATATGCTTTACAGTTACGCTTACAGTGTCCAGCTTCCTTACAGTAGAAGCAAGTCTCTTCCTTGGCCACCCCTCCTTTCGGTTTTAGGGTCTTGCCTTTGTCTTTGGCTTGGGACTTTCCCTTACCTTTAGGCTTGCCCTTGCCTTTCTGCTTTTGCACCATCAAAATGGAGTCAGGTTTTCCCTTCTTAAGATTGAGCTCAGCAGTTCTCAACATGCTAAGCATCTCAGACAGTGGCTTATCAATTTCATTCATGTTGTAATTCATGACAAAGTGATTGTAGCTTTATGGCAAAGATTGCAAGATCAAGTCAGTGGCCAGCTCTTGGCCAAGTAGGAACCCCAACCTCTGTAGGTTTTCTATGTACCCAATCATCTTGAGTACATATGGACCTACAGGAGTCCCATCTTGTATCTTGCACTGAAATAGTGCCTTAGAGATCTCGTATCTCTCGTGCCTAGCTTGTCCTTGATACTGTTGACGAAGATGTTCAACCATATCAAAAGCATTCATGAACTCGTGTTGCTTCTGAAGCTCAGAGTTCATGGTCGCGAGCATGAGGCATGACACATCTACTGTATCATCTTGTAAGTATCTCGGTCAGCTCGCGAGGCTGTGGCAGAAGGTGCTTCCGGAATGGTCTGCTCTAAGACGTACAGTTTTCTTTCTTGGGTGAGAATTATTCTCAGATTCCTGTACCAGTCTAAGAAATTAGCTCCATTGAGCTTGTCCTTCTCAAGGACAGAACGCAGGGAGAGAGTGTTCGTGTTTGTCAACATGGTAATCTACAATATACACAATGCAGAAAATTAATATCATATTCCATTTATCATTTAATTAGGCCTTTAATCAAATGATGCTCCCACTGAATTATAGGACTTTTGTAAAATCGAGTCATGGATGTGGTCAAACCACATTACTAGATTCATACAAACTAGTTATAATTCTCGTGGGACAAGATTCACAACATACTACGCCTTGAGTTAGCTTTGGCTAAATCGTCCAAGACTTAGTATGATCGGTAGGTAACAAATTACCGATTACATCTCTATGCAACTCTTGTTTATAGGATCAAGATCCACATTTACAAAAGACCTTGAGTTAGCTTTGGCTAAATCGCCCAAGATTTAGTGTAAATGTAATCTTATCCTACCTTTCCAACGGTTGGAATATGCTTATAGTTTTACTCTATCCAATTGAGTTAACTAGTTTTACTCAATCTAATTGAGCTTATTCTCACCCAAGCTGTGATAGGTGGGACCAAGATTGTCCCTCCGTACCCTTCCAAGATAATATCTGTTGCTCTGCTTTGACAGATTCAACAACAACAAATGATCGAGGTAGTGATGGGTATCAAAACTTGGTAGGCATTTTCGAATTAATTCGATTAAGATCTAATCTAATCGTGAATGTGTATCATATATGCATTAAGGCCTTTATTATCTTACACTAACATGCATCACATACATACAAGCAAAATATACTAGCATGCATCATATACATACAAGCAAAATATCCTAGCATGCAACATATACATACAAGCAAAAATGTACTAGCATGCATCACATACATACAAGCAAAAACAAATATATATATATATATATATATATATATATATATATATATATATATATATATATATATATATATATATATATATATATATATATATATATATATATATATATATATATATATATATATATATATAGATATATATATATATATATATAAATTGTGATGAGGGGTCATGGCCCTACTACGATCTTCTCAAGCCAATGAGAAGATCGGACGGTCAACCTAGGGTTAGCGGCTTCTCCAAGCGCCACCTTTGACCGCCATGTGTCGTCGGCACCCTCCTCGTAACTCCGTCTACTAGTGGACCTTCCACCGCTCTATTTTTGTACATTACAAACATGAAACTCGAGTTACATTCGAGTCTAAAACTATTTATAACTGGAATATTAAAAAGAGAGGCACGACGTGCAGGTTGCATACATTATACAACATGCACAACACAAAAATGACGCGCAAGTCGTATTATGAATTACAACACATTTATCCAATCACATTGAGTTTATTGGGCCATGACCATCATAGTATTATACATTATTCTAAATTTTACAGAAATTTCTATAATTTTTCCTATTTTTTTCAATTTTATGAGTCACATCTCCGTAACGATCCCGCTAAGCTATTTTCGGGCGCGATCGTGGGACAATGCCCCTTGCGGGGTTAGGGGAAATGCCCCTACTTGCAAAATGAATGTTGCGAGTGTCCCATCTAGATCTTACAGCGCTTTAAATCGCTGTCCCAAAATACTAGAGCGAGAACTCACCGTTTCAGAGAGTTTTTCTCGGTGGTTGAAGCCTACAAGTGTCTCAACACTTGTTGCTTCAACTCTTCGAGAAAAATACCCAAAAAATCTATAAAATAGGAAATTTACAGAAACTTACAGATCTGTAATTTTTATATCTAATACAAAAAATTATAAAACTTAACACATACATGCTTCGCACGTGGCTCTAATACCACTGTTGGACTATCCGAGCCGCAAAAATCATTTTTTGCGTTATGGAAACCTCGGAAGTTGGTCACGGATCTGTGCGAAGATAAAAATAAATTACATGTACGTGTTTAGAAAACCTAGATCTACCTTAGATCTACATGAAAGGAGCATTACCCTTGATGCGACGCCCTTCGCTGATCCCGCTCGTCCAAACGGCTTGTCGGAACTCAAGAGTGTCAAATGTACACTCCTCTATCGGTATCCACATGAGAAATAGGTGGAGAAAAGCAACCTAGAGTGTGCTAGAACCCTTAGAAGCTCACGGCAAGGATGAGGGAGAGAGAGCTTGAGAGGAGAGGAGGAAGAAGATGAAGTTACTATACTTAACTTCACACTCTTGCACTCATTCAATAGTGGTCGGCCACTATAAGGGAGTTACATGCATGCATGTAATTCCAAGAGTCATGGCTCTCGGTCTCCCTCATGAGGTGGCATCCCATGATGTGTCCATGATGATGTGGAATATCATCATTGCCGGCCCCATGCCAAGTCACCATGACATGACATTTGGTCAAGTCAAACTTAACCTTTCATCTTCCCTCTCAAGTCAAGTCAAACTTCACCTCTTATCTCCTATAGTTGATCAAATCCAACCATTTGATTCAAGTCAATTTGATTTAATGAATCTCAATTCATTAGTTTAAATTGACTCGATGAATCAAATCTAAATTAGACTCATTCAATACTTGAATCAATTTGAGTCCAACTCAATTAGTCTAATTTGGATTACTCTTAATCCAATTTGGTTCATCCCATGAACCTAATCCTCATGGTCCATCATATGAACCTAATATCCATCTAATTGCCCTTTGTGTGTGACCCTATAGGTTCTTGTAACATTGGCAATACTCCTAAACCGATTTAAAAACATAAGCAATGAGCGGTATCTAGCAACACATCATTGCTACCCAAGTTACAAGAATGTTAAGATCCAACATCACCTTTATGACTACTAATTGTGACTCTCACAATATGTGACAATGTCCCTCTATCCTTGACATCTAGATTGACCAATTAAGGTATAGACCGTGTCATCCTCGGTACAATCTATATCTTGAACTCCAAGTAGACTCACTCTAATCAAATGAGCTCAATATCTCATATTGACTCATTTGGACATGGCCATGCACTTAGTGGTCTCACTCTATCAAGAATCACGATGTCACTCCCGTCATATAGGAGGGATAGATCTCATCTATATCACTTACATCCCTCCGCATAATTTGTTATATACCCAGTAATCGCCTTTATAGTCCATCCATTTACGAGTGACGTTTGATGAAGCCAAAGTATGCAACTCCTTATGTAGGGAACCATGGTGACTTCAGGTCCAAGGACTAATAGCCATACTAATAGTCACATGAGAAAGTATATGACACTCATATAACGATCCATGATACCTTCTCATGACGGGTCATTCAGTATACATTCTCCAATGCATACCCATGTGTCAACTTGATATCTCATATCCATGACTTGTGAGATCAAGTCATCGAGTTGACCCACATGCTAGTCTCTTCGCATTAACATTCTCCCTAAATATTAATACTTGACTAGGAATGATTAAAAGTAGTGTTCTATATATCATCTCATTATCGATTCAACCAATCGATTGATATAGATAAGAACCTTCTACTCAAGGACGTTATTATACTTAGTTATTTAGCACCAATACAAGTAAGTATAATAACCATAAAGAAATGTCTTTATTAAATAGGAATGTGATACAACAAGTCCATACAACAATCATCACATGATTTGCTTTAGGGCTTTCACTAACATTCGCCCAGTCCACAATTCTGTGGGAGTAGAAGGCACTGATTTAGATGGTATCAAGTTCAGAATATACACTACCGTATCCAAAGCATGCCCCCAGAACGATTCTGGTAACTCAAAATAACTCATTATCGATCTAACCATCTCCATAAGAGTCTATTCCTTCACTTCGCTACACCATTCTGCTGGGGTGTGCCAGGTGCAGACAATTGGGATTGAATCTCAGCCTCTGATAAGTAATTCTTAAACTCTCCCAAGAGATATTCACCATCACGATCAGATCGTAGTGTCTTAATACTTTTACCTTGACGTTTCTCCACATCAGCCTTGAATTCTTTGAACCTGTCTTCAGACTTGCGGTGCATCAAGTAAATGTATCCATATCTTGAATAATCGTCTATAAAAGAGACGAAATATTCAAAATCACCTCTAGCCTGGATAGACATAGGACAACACAAATGAGAATGAACCAATTCCAACACATCTTTGGCTCTATACCCCTTGACCTTAAAAGGTCTCTTGGTTATTTTACCTTCCAAGCAAGATTCGCAGGTTGGGAAATCTTCCACCACTAATGAACCCAAAGGTCCATCAGCTATTAGCCTTTGAATTCTACTTAGGTTAATATGACCTAACCTTAGATGTCAAAGATACGTTTGGTTCATTTTTGAAGGTTCTTTTCTCTTCTTAGATTTAGAAGATGAGTTATTTACTTTTATTTGCATCGTGAGAGCTTTTGGTTCAAGAGTGTACAAATTACCTACCAACGTACCAAAATAGATAATCTCTCTATTCTTTTTTATAACAACTCTATCATTAAAAGAAATAGAATATCCATCCAAAAACAATTTAGAAACTGAAATTAAATTCTTTCTAAACAAAGGTACATAAAGGAAATTTCTCAGAACTAAAATTTTATTCCTATCAAAAGATAAATAAACATCTCCCACTGCAATAGCCACCACCTTAGTAGCATTGCCCATGTAGACGGTAATCTCCCTCTCAGCTAGTCGTCTGGTTTTCTGGAACCCCTGCAAAGTATTGCAGACATGATCAGTGGCTTTCGTATCTACACACCAGGTGTTGGTAGATAACACCGTTAAACATGTTTCAACGACTAAACTAAAAGATATACCTTTGTTCTGCTTCCGATTGGGGCAGTCAGCCTTCCAATGTCCAATCTGCTTGCAAGTGAAGCACTTGCCTTTCGGCTTCTTCACTCCTCCCTGAAATCCTCCCGCCACCTTCGCTCCACCTTATTTCTTCTTCTTCTTGCCTTTCGGCTTAGAAGTAGAAACCTTTTGAGCAATCATGACCTGAGTCTGATCACTCTGACGAAAAAGTCCCTCTGCCGCCTGGAGTTCTGTCAGAAGCTCCGCCAACGAATACAACCTTTTATTCATGTTGTAGTTCAGGCGAAACTGCTCAAAACTCCTAGGTAGAGATTGGAGAATGATATCGACCTGGGTTTCCCCATCGATCTCAGCTCTAAGAACTTCTAGCTCATTCAAATGAGTCATCATCTTGAGAACATGATCCCTCACGGGTGTTCCCTTAACCATGATGGTTGTCATGAAGTTCCTCATGTCTTCTTGCCTAGCAGCCCGATTCTGGTGTCCGAAAAATTCCTTGAGATTGAGCATCATGTCATAAGCAGTAGGCATGGCTTGATGCTGATGTTGCAATACATTTGACATAGAAGTCAAAATGTAACATCGCGCCATCTCATCAGCCTTTATCCACTTCTTATAACTCTCTTTCTCTTTTTTCCCAGAATTATCCGCAAGCTTAGTACACTCTTCGAGAAGCACATACTTGTACTCCTCAGCAGTCAAGACTATATCCAGATTCCTTTTCCAATCTGTTGGTGCAATCGGCCCAGGTCATGATTGACCAGACTCGAGTTTGACTCGAGTGATGTTTTGATGTTTGACAAAGTGGTTTGACAAAGTGGTTTAACGTTGATGTTTGACATTGATGTCGGTTAGTGTGCTAGGGAGATTGTTTATACAATCGATCCAGGTTATAATTGACTTTGATGGTTGACCAGGGTTGATCATGTGATTGTGGGAAAGTCCAAGCATGGGTCTTGGCAAATGGAAAGTCCAAGCATGGGTCTTGGTATAGAAAGTCCAACATGGTTGGCAAGGGAAAGTCCAAGCTTGAGTCTTGGCATTTGGGAAGTCCAAGGGGATTGATTTTGGCAGCGTAAAGTCCAAGCAGAGTCTTGGCGACGTAAGTCCAATGTGCCTTGGCGGTGTAGACACTATTAGCATGACATAGCCGAGGGAAGCACCTGGAGGCTAGCGCGATGGATGAACAAGTCATGGATGACTTGGAGGGATCCGAGAGGCGTGAGGCTGATGAAGGTGGCTAGAAGGCTTAGGTCTAGGCTAAGGGTGGTCTAGCAAGTATGGGGGCACCATACTTGGGTTAAAACCTCATGTTTGAGGTTGGCAGTCGACTGACAATATGGCCGATTAAACTGTCGTGAGTCGACTTGAGTTCGACTGCCAATTTAGAGCCGAATTGCTGGCACCGATCGCTCATTGGAGACGATCGGCCGATGTCTCTGGCGATCGCCAAGGGCCAGCCGATCGTTAGTTCGTGGTCGAGCAGGCGTTTCGCAGCGACCGGCTGGCCGACTACGGGCATTGCGATCGCTAAGAGTCCGTTGGAACTTGTCCAGCGTGGATTGATCCGTTGTCTCACGTACCATTAGCTAGCATTGGACTTATAGCGGATCGGCTCGGAAATCCCCGATCGAGGATAAAAGCAGTTGTTCGTGGAAGGCTCAAGTATCAGTTCTTTGGGGGCTTTGGTGAGGCGATTTGCAGGTGCATTTCAGGGTCCTTCAAGCTCATCCAAGCAACCGATAAGCAAGCGCTCAAAACCCTAGTTTGTAAAGTGTTCTTTACATTTTTCACTTGTATTTGCTTGTTTACTTTGTATTACTTGTTGTAATTCATTGTACGAGGTTTCTCCACCTCCGACTTGTTGTCGAGAAGGAGCTTTAGTGCTTAGTGGTGTTTGTGGCATCGCTAGGGTTCGTACGAACCCAATCCGTGGAGTAGGAACCGTTACGGTTTCGAACCACGTTATATCGTGCGTGTTGTGATTGTATCTTGTGTTTGTATTTGTTATTATTTATTCCGCTGCGTACTAACAAGATTGTAGACAAGCAACGCGAACGAATTCCATCTACGAATTCTACGCTATTCACCCCCCTCTAGCGGCGTCAAATCTCCAACAAGTGGTATCAGAGCTCGGTGGCTCTTCAACGGATTAACAACCGTAAGCAAGACGCTAGAGGGTGAAGATGGAATTCCAAGACAAGCTTGGATGGGATATCAACACACCTATCCCTTATACCTTCTATGGACAAGAAGGATTCAATCAATGGAAGGTGAGGATTGAAGAATTCTTGATGATGAAGGACTTTGAAGAGTGGGGCATTTTGATGGAGGGATTTCAATATCCAAAAGGGCCCAAGTGAGGAATTCTCAAGATGAAGAAGTGGACCGAGGAACAAATCCAAGAGTTCGAAAAGAATACAAAGGTAATTAAATTCTTAGTTGATTTGATTCCTAATAAAATTATGTGTGAGCTAGGTGAGTACAAGGATGCCAAAGAACTTTGGAGTCAAGTGGCAAAATATCATGAAGGCTCACCACCGGTCCAAGAGGAAGAGACCGAAGAGGCTAATGCATCATCCTCACAAGGAAGTGAGGATTCGGAGGTTGATAGGGAATCAACATCCAGATCAAAAGAGGTGGAGGAAGTGGAAGAAGCATCCACCTCAAGGATTGAGGGGGAGGAGATAACTTCCACACCGGAACATCAAGAAGAAGCTTCGACATCCGGTCAAGATGAAGAAGCCCAAAGTCCAATTCCGGTCTCCATTAACCTAGGTAACTCAAACATATGTGTTAATAATAAAATGCATATAATATGTTTTGAGTGTAGGAAAACCGGGCATTATAAGAGCAAGTGCCCAAAGAAGAATAGGAAAGCTCCACCGACTCCAAAGGTCAAGGATGCCGGTTCCCCAACACCTAAAGGCAAGGAGCACATCATATGCTTCAAGTGCAATTCAAAGGGGCATTATCGGAGTCAATGCCCTAGGGGGAAGAAGAAGGGGCAAGGAGGAGCATCACAAGTAGGGGGAGCTTCTATAGCTAACCCTAAGGTATATTTTAATAATGCACCTTCCAAATTTAAAAGTCAAAAGCATGCTAGAAATTTTAATTCTCTTGCAATTCACCATGAAAAGCATGCTAGAGATAAATATATTTGTTTAGGAGCTAAAAGCGTTAACTTCAAAAGTAAGGAGAAATTTGGGACTAATGTCCCTAAAAACAATTTATCTAAGGATAAACCTAGGTCAAATAACTCTAGAAAAATTTTACCTAGGGAGGCCATTAGAAAGGTGCAAGAGCACCTAGGTTTCAATCCTAAATGGACTAGGCATATGCCTAAGAAGTCAAATGCCCAAAAACTTAATCAAAAATCAATTGGGCAATTAGAGGTTGAAAATCAAGCCTTGAGGTCAAGGCTTGAAAAACTAGAAAAGACTCTTAGGAATATACAAAACCAATTTAAAGGGTCAAATGATCAAAAGTCTAGGTCAAAATCTCAAAGTCAACACTTAGGACATAAGAGTCAAAAGTCAACTAAGGGCAAGCAAGGTTTGGGTCATAAACCTAAGCTCAAGGTGACTTACCATAGTGTTCCATTAGATTATGGAACACTGACTAGGTCTAGGAAGACCAAGGTCAATAGGAAGGTTATCCCTAGAGTTGACCAAAGGGTGTGCCTAGTGGCTAGGGTTTCTAGGAAACCTAGGGTGGCCACTAAGAAGGTTGCAAGGGGAGTTACCCCTAGAGTCAACCTAGGTAAGACCCAAATGACCAAGGCTAACAAGCCTAGGAGGGTCATTAGAAAGGTATCTAGGGAGGTTATCCCTAAGGAATACCTAATTAACCCTAGGAGCTCAAATCGGTTTTGGGTTCCTAAGAGCGTGATTGATTCACGCTAGATGGGTTTAGGGTGTGCCAACCTTGATTGGATGGGTAGTTAACTCAACCATGGTAAAGGTGGCACTTTAGGATATTTTCAAGGTTATGGTTACCTTGGAAATAGATTTGAATCAATATCCTAAAAGATTTTAGGATGTGCCAATGCATTTTTTGAAATTGAGAAAAATCAATTAAATTGGCACAATTTAGATTTAGAGGTTAGTGTGCCATTTTGGATTTTTGGCACACTAGGGAGATTAATGATAATATGGCAAAATATATCTAACTATATCAAATGGTAATTAATATTAAAATTTAGGTATTACTATACCTATATATTTTATATGCCATGCTTTGATTGTCATATGTCATGTCATGACATCATGCCTATTTCTATGATTTTATATGTCATGTTCATGTTTAGGATTAAGGTTTCAAATGTCATGTGTTTTTAGATTTCATCTTATGCCATGACATCATGATTATGAGCATATGCTTATTTATAACATTTCTAATGCCATAATCATTCATGCATTTAAGACAATTTGGTTGAAATTGAATTAAGGACTATGGCATGACTTGAAGTCTCATTTATAAGGGAATCAAGTAGGGTTGCCTTAGAGAATGCATGAAACCCTAGATTAGGATGAACAAAACCCACATCTCACATTAAATTGACATGTATGTGTATTTTATACACCTTAGATACATATGAGATACTAGGATATGAGTTGAGTTCAAGGTGCATAGTTTTTACATCTAGATGAACTAAAACTCATCTTGTTTCATTGGTGGATCATTGGGAGAGCATGTGTACAAGTCATGTACATAGAGCCCAAGGAATATGATCCAAAATAAGGTTTTGAAAACATTTTAAAATCATTTTGAAAAACCTTGGTGAAGTCTATCTTTTGATAGCAATCACCATTGATAGAGTTGATACAAAATAGAGCCAAAACATTGAAAATTTCAATGGTTTTGAGTTTTGTATCAAACTCACTAGTTTATGGGTAAAATAATTTTCAAATATTTTTCACCCATTGTATTGACTATAAGTAATATACGTATCAAATTTTATAATTTTTCAAATTACGTAGAATTACTTATGTTTTTCCAAATCTCGATTCTAATAGTTAAAATTCGGAAATTTCAGCTATCGATCAGCCTCAAGGTGATCGATATATGGTATCGATCGACATTATCAGTCATTGCCAGGTCTGATTTCGGGTTAACAAGATTTGTTTAGCCCGTGTTCATCTATGGAAAAGGTTCCTAATCACTCCTAACCCTTGGATATGCTTTAGGAAGCATTATAAAGGGTGAAAATCCATTGGATATGGATTAGGAGCTGTGTTAGGTCAAAGTATCAAATTTAGGGTGAGTGAAAGTTCTATGTTGAACTTAGAATCTTAATTTTTGATGGTTTAGAGTTCCTATTGGCTTAGGGGCTTCCCAAGGACATTATTGGTGCAATGGTCAAGGGGGAGCAAGCCTTTAGGGGGAGGTATCCATCTTGGGATGATGGATGTATTTCTCTTCTTGAAAGGGGGAGAAGTTATTGGGAGAGTATCATCAATTGGGAAAATTGATGAGATTTTGAGAAACTCGATTTGGAAATTGGGAGAGAGTATAGGAGTGCCTCCCTTGAGTGATAAGGGACTTATCACTAAGAAGATGGTAGGCATCCTAGGTATTTTTGGATCAAGGGGGAGATTGTAAGATCTCATTGGGACAATGAGACATTGACCTCCTTGGAGAGATAACCTTTTTGATGTTAGTCAAAAAGGGGGAGAAGTTTTAGGAGAGTATTTGGGATTACCAATTTGGGATAATTGGTAAGAAAATTTGAGTTAGTGGCCTAACTCAAGGTGTGTTTTGTCAAACATCAAAAAGGGGGAGATTGTTGGTGCAATCGGCCCAGGTCACGATTGACCAGAATCGAGTTTGACTCGAGTGATGTTTGACAAAGTGGTTTGACGTTGATGTTTGACATTGATGTCGGTTAGTGTGCTGGGGAGATTGTTTATACAATCATCCAGGTTATAATTGACTTTGATGGTTGACCAGGGTTGACTATGTGATTGTGGGAAAGTCCAAGCATGGGTCTTGGAAAGGTAAAGTCCAAGTCATGGGTACTTGGCATGGAAAGTCCAAGTCATGGGTACTTGGCATTTGGGAAAGTCCAAGTCTTGAGTACTTGGCAAATGAGAAGTCCAAGCATGGGTCTTGGCAAATGGAAAGTCCAAGCATGGGTCTTGGTATGGAAAGTCCAACATGGGTTGGCAAGGGAAAGTCCAAGCTTGAGTCTTGGCATTTGGGAAGTCCAAGGGGATTGATTTTGGCAGCGTAAAGTCCAAGCGGAGTCTTGGCGGCATAAGTCCAATGTGCCTTGGCGGTGTAGACACCGTTAGCATGACATAGCCGAGGGAAGCACCTGGAGGTTAGCGCGATGGATGAACAAGTCATGGATGACTTGGAGGGATCCGAGAGGCGTGAGGCTGATGGAGGTGGCTAGAAGGCTTAGGTCTAGGCTAAGGGTGGTCTAGCAAGTATGGGGGCACCATACTTGGGTTAAAACCTCATGTTTGAGGTTGGCAGTCGACTGGCAATATGGTCGATTCGACTGTCGTGAGTCGACTTGAGTTCGACTGCCAATTTAGAGCCGAATTAGCCGGCCGATCGCTCATCGAGCAATGATCGATGTCTACGGCGATCGACCGCCAAGTGGCCTAGCCGATCGCTAGTTCGTGTCGAGCATTGAACGCCGTAGCCAGCCGATCGATACGACGACGCATTGGCAATGATCGCTAAGAGTCCCGGTGGAACTTGTCCAATGGGGATTGAGCCGTTGTCTCACACACCGGAAGTCGACTAGGGACTTATGCGGATCGCTAGGCGGAAATCCAGCCCGATCGAGGATAAAAGCAGTTGTTCGTGGAAGGCTCAAGTATCAGTTCTTTGGGGGCTTTGGTGAGGCGATTTGCAGGTGCATTTCAGGGTCCTTCAAGCTCATCCAAGCAACCGACAAGCAAGCGCTCAAAACCCTAGTTTGTAAAGTGTTCTTTACATTTTCACTTGTATTTGCTTGTTTACTTTGTATTACTTGTTGTAATTCATTGTACGAGGTTTCTCCACCTCCGACTTGTTGTCGAGAAGGAGCTTTAGTGCTTAGTGGTGTTTGTGGCATCGCTAGGGTTCGTATGAACCCAATCCGTGGAGTAGGAACCGTTATGGTTCCGAACCACGTTATATCGTGCGTGTTGTGATTGTATCTTGTGTTTGTATTTGTTATTGTTTATTCCGCTGCGTACTAATAAGATTGTAGACAAGCAACGCAAACAAATTCCATCTACGAATTCTACGCTATTCACCCCCCTTTAGCGGCGTCAAATCTCCAACACAATCCACATAGTTAGGTCCAGTAAGTTTATTTTTCTTTAGTATCACAGCAAGTGGGTTAAAATTCATTTTGAAAAATCTAAGAATCACATAGATCATCACATTAGATTTCAAAAATTTATTGATTCCTCAAACAATAAAATTTTAAAATCAACCAACACCTCAAAACACCAAGAATATCGTAGGCCACGATAGTGTGGACGTATACGAATCCTACATTTGTAAGAGGAGGTTTTACCCATTAATTTTATTATCCTGTCAACCTTACTTTTTGACAAATAAAATTAATAGTTAGTTCCTCTTCGGCCCTACAAATAAAAGTAGTGACT
Source organism: Wurfbainia villosa (assembly GCA_025175895.1). NCBI lineage: Eukaryota > Viridiplantae > Streptophyta > Magnoliopsida > Zingiberales > Zingiberaceae > Wurfbainia > Wurfbainia villosa. The sequence goes on from CM046006.1 coordinate 45,439,328, forward strand.
CCGATGGGGAGGAAACTTTTATTTGCATCTAAGTGTTCACCATTACTTGATACTAAGGCAATTATCTTGGATTATGTTCCTTCCGATGGGGAAATACACACGCTCCTAAATAATTTACTATAACCATATATGACCTTGTGATCCGTAAAACAAACTCATCCGATGGGGAGGAAGGCACTCAGAGCCGACGCGCAAGTTTGTTTGCATCACATGTCAAATTGTAATGAAGGTCATGGAAATTTTAAAAAATATCTCTCTCACTTAGTAATTTAAAATGAGAAATTTTCCTAGCACACAACATGCATATCAAACAAGAAGCAATAAATATGAAAAATATTTTCCAACTATTATGGCTTTTGTTTTCCAATATGTCTCCCGTCGTGTCGCCATCTCGTCCGCTCCTCCATACACCATGTACAAGTCATCCGGAGATCCGAGCTGGGAACAATTATTTTAATTTGCATCCATCGATCATATACTCCACAAAGGAGTGTACATGAAATCTAGATCGAAAGTAAACTAAAATAAAAGTGTGGCTAAACAACGTCGTACTTAATTACAAAAATTAAATACTAGCCTCGTCAACTTCGAGAATTCAAATAATATTACAATTACACACATCCAATCACATATACACATATATGGTCATAATAGTTGGATCTTATGCCTACAACCAAAAAGTTAGCCTACGTGCATCCTACTATTATCCGGCACATAATATATGACAAGTGCATAAAAGTAATCGAATCCTAAACACACAAAATCGGAAACTGTGGCTCTGATACCACTTGAAGGTCGAAGCTTCGCTTCCCGCTTCAACTTGGTCGCTTGTGCATGGCGATCTTATCTATGTCCCCGAATTAAAAAAAAAATAATCCTTGACGAAGATGGATTACCCAAGCAATCGATCCATCATCGTGCTATTCGATTAGAGTAGTCGCTTGAACAAACTTGTTGTTCAAGCAACCTAACTCTTTTCCTCGATTAGCCACGGAATAGATGATGTACGGATCGTCGGTTTTTGTGTTTATCTTCGGGGTCTAAGTAAATTAGCCACATACAATTACAAACATAATACAAAAGAACAAAAAGAAACCAAAACAAAAATTATACCTCTTGTTTACCTCTTAATCTTCTATTGTATGTCCTATCCTCCTCTTGGATGTTGTGTGGGCAACGATCCTCCAAGAGATGAAGCCTCCTAAATCACGTTTTTCCCTTCCTTGCTCGCTATGAACAAAGGGAAGAATGACCGAACCCTTCTCATATCTAATGCCGACCACCAAGCCCCTAGCTAGGTTGTTGCCGCCGGCCAAGGAGAGGAAGAAGGAAGGTGGGCGCTGGCCAAGAGAATTCTCTTGTTGTCGCCGGCCAAGACTTGAGGGAAGAAGGAGCCGCCCTAGGAGAGGAGAAGGAGAAGCCGGCCAAGATCAAAAGAGAAGAGGAAACCCTTATCCTTTTCTTGTGTTGCCGCCGACCCTAAGAGAGAAGTCAAACCAAGTTGACGCCCCACCCTTGAAACTCCAAACCCTAGCTCTCCAAATAACTCTTGCCACCCAAGCCTTAAAAAAAACTCTCCAAAAGTTATTTTCGCCCAAGCCTTGGAAACTAATATATAGATTTCATCCAAGCCTCCTTTCAATCGTGTCCGTTGGATCTAGACTTCTTGAGGATTTTAATAGGCTACAATAGAGACCATGAGGAGGAGTTGGATCTTGGCCACCCAATGGATCCGACCCACATAAAATCTGATCCATTAATGATAATCCATTTCACTAGAGGATTATCATTGATCTACCTCACCAACCCTCATAATTAAATATGGGCTCCATATATTAATTGTACAAATGTCTCCCCGTGTTTAAGATATCGAATGTCCGTTAATTAATTAATTTACTGACAATTAATTAATCCACATCTAACTCCATGAGTAGTACCACTCAATCTTATCATCATGTCAGACCAAGTCCACCTGCAGGGGTTTACATGATGATCCTTATGAGCTCTTCAAGGTGACATCATCATCCTAATACATAGGACATGATTTCCTCCTATAATTAACGACACACCATGTAAATAATATCATTTCCCAACTTACCAAGCCTATCGATTTAATCCATAAATCTCGTCCATTGATAAATCAAAGAAATAAATACTAAGTACATGTGCTCGTTATTATATCGGGATTAAGAGCATGTACATCATAATATCTGAGGTCTGATTCAATCATGTAATCAGCAATAAATTGAATCACCTCTAAGTCGGTCCTGCTCAATACACACAAAGTGTACTAGTGTAATTCTATGATCAAGATAAACCAATACCAAATTACACTACAACCATGCCAATGGTTTGTCCAAAATCATCTTGGTTGTGAGTCTCTACTTATACTCTACAAGGAACTGATAACATAATCTTCTGTGTGACACCACACACCATGCTATCTACAATATACAGTATTAGACAATATGCATAACTATAAATATGCAAACAATGATCATGTGATTTTTATTTCAAAAATAAAGATGTTCATACAAAGGCTAGACTTTCAGTATACATCCCAACATCCTCAAGCTAGAGTGGAATCTTGTCCTCAGTTTCGGCTTAATCAGATAGGGTGGAAATCATGGTTGCACACTCCTTAGCAAATCTGTTTCTCTATATTATTCTCTCACTGCCCACTCCTTCCTCTTTAGCTTGACTCAACTCAGGTAATGATGGAGAGCTCTCCATAGGTTGTGACACTGATTGGGCTATCTGGGCCACTTATGTCTCCAATATCCTTGTGTGACTTGCAAGACCATCAACAGTGGCCTTCAAGTATCTGAGTGACTCCTCTGTTTTCTGATGTTGGCGACGAAATTCCTCATTGGCCTTTGTTTGGGTAGCAATGAAGTCTTACATTATCAATTCTAGTCTAGACTTCTATTGTTGCTGCCCATTTCCCTGCTGCTGGCCATATCCTCCTGATGGTTGAAAGTTTTCTGAGTTATTCCGATAAGAAAAATATAGATATAGATAAGCTAGAACTAAAGTAAATAAAGCAAACTAAGAAGAAAATAAAGCAAGTAAATAAATCTAATCCTAAATCCGACCCAATTATCCACTTCTTGATTCAATATCGAATCAATCAGCCCCCGGCAACGGTGCCAAAAACTTGATGCACGCGAATGTTACCTCAAATCTCGCGATGGAGACCGTCGAGGACTCGAAGCGCGCACTCGCACTCAACGGCCGCAAGTGCACGGATGTCGTCAAGTAATAAAAAGATTATCGATCCCACAGGGACTAAGATTATAGTACCGATTTGTTCGGCCGATGTAATTGTTCGGGACTAGACCCTAAGGGTTGCGAATGTGAGGGTTATCGGTGGTCCTACTCAATACGGTGCCATACGGATGAAGAACGGAGTTTGCCGCGAAATCTTTTAAAGGGATTCTAGGATTTTGATTTCGCTTGTGTGTCGTAAAACATGTTATCAACTGGGCATTATCTAAACGTTTAACTATGGTCTTGTGGAAGGGACATCATACACTCTCCCGATGAACCACCGCATCTATCAGGAGCTATCTCTGCCTTACAAGGACTGGATAGGTGGTACGAGGATACCGAATCAATCTCTCGATGAACCATTTCCAGTTCTATCACATCCTTCTACCCACGATTATAGGAGATGAGGTCAACCCCTAGGTTCCTCGTATAAATCCCCTAAATCTTAGATACGAGGGTTGTCACCCCTCGTATCGGCTAAGCACAGTAGATAGAAAATCAAATACATATAGATATGGGTCTAAACTAATTCCAATTGTAAATTCAAACTCAATATCAGAATTCAATTTGAAGCAACATATCCTATGCACACATACTACTCCCTAATCCTAGAATCGAAGAAACTACTCCATAGATAGGAGAGGAGAAACACAAGGCATGTTTATGTTCGAATAAATAATAAATAAAGTGCAAGAACATAAATTTGCAATGTCAATGTAGCCTTCTCTCTGGCATTGAAGTGCAGAACTCAGATCTCCGACAGTGTTCTTCCTCCTCGTTGCGAGTTCCCTAAGCCTTTTAGGGCTTCGGTGTATCGTCCCAGCCGTCTTGCCTCCTTCTTAGGGTTTGGGTGGAGCTCTCCTTATATAAACATCACACCGGATCGCTGCGAAATCTGAAAAAAATTCTAGTCGCGTCAATTTGCTGAGTCGTCACACGGTCAAGCCATGTGTGACGTTGGGGTGGCCGATTTCGTCCCTTGAACACGGCCGTGTGTAGTCACATGCCCTGGTCGTGTCCCCTTCTGCGTCTAGCTGCAAAATGTCCTTCTTTTGCTTCGAAAATACATCTTTTTCTCCACTAAATGTTATCCTGCACACAAAAATACAAAGAGCAAATCTCCGAATCAGAAAATAGGAAATGCATGCAAAACAAAGTGACATATGCATGAAACTAACATAAAATGTAATGAGATGTGAGCGAAAACTACTCCTAAAATCCTATATATTTTGCTCACATCAAGTTATGATCAAACCAAGGTTGAGCCAACATTAAATTTGATTCGGTTCAAAGGGAAGCAATTTTGAGGAGCTAGGGTTGAACTCATTGTGTGCATGTCTCGTAGGCATCTCCACCCTCACAGCTTATCTCCAATTTGGCTTATCAACTTCAATCCCTCAAACTCCTCTCCTTCTTCTAGCGAGTTTCTTCTCCCTCCCTAGCCCAAGCTGCTAGCCAACTTGGGCATTTGGTTCCACCTACCTCCAATTTTTAGTCATCCCACCTTCTACATGGACGTTTGGGCATAAGTGTGTGTTTCTACGAAGTTGGTGAGTTTTCTTCCTCGTCTTCTTACCCTATCTTCTTCTTCATGTAGCTGGCCCTAAATCATGGTTTGGCAGCTAAACATGACAAAATTGCAGCAGCAACTTATCGAGTAGCAGCACTAGAGAACATTCTCTCTTTTGGGCTATGTTAAATTATACTTTGATGTTTGTTTTTCAGGGATTGTTGGTCTTAAGGATGCCCTTGCACCCTATCTTGATTTTAGTAAATTTCAAGGACAATTTGGATGTCTTTTTGTTGGTTTTTATGACTACTTAATTTTTGGACAGCAAATAAAAGAAAATTCAAGCACGTTTCTCGCTTGAGGAAAATTTGTGTCGAGTAGTTTGCAAATAGTTTAGCCAATATGGGGAAATTGTGCCTCTGTCGAGGTTTAAAATTTCGTTTCGTTTCACTCGAAACGGACGAAATATTTCGTTCCGACGCACGATCGAAACGAAACGCCGCGCGAAATTTCGCGTAACAGAGCAAGTGAGCAACGGCGACGACTGGCACGCGATCGCATTCCCCGCGCGATCGCGGGATCGCAATCGCGATCCAGATCTACTATCCCAATTTAATTAAAAATTAAATTTATATAAATAACTAAATTATAATTTCTATATTAGAATATTATTAATTAAAGTTTCATATATAATATAAATTAATTAAACCATAAATTTAATTAAATAAATTATTAATTAATTTATATTATCGAAACAGTATCGACACGTACGATACGATACCGAAACCGTATCGTTCCGGTCACTGACCGAAATCTCAGTATGGCTCGACATTTAAAACCTTGGCCTCTGTATATTCGAATTATCTTATGGTGCACAATTTAACTCATGAATTTGAAGAAAATGATAAATTTTGTAAAAGCTGAAATTTTAAGCAGGTGAAAAATTATGTGTCAACTAGCATTTTGTATACTAGCTGAAAAATTCCATTAGCTAACACTAACTAGCATTGGAACACAAAGAAGATGTTATTAAGAATATAAAAGAAAAGGATGCAATACCACTTAGGGCCTTAGTTGACTAATTTGAGATTTAAATCATAATTAGATGAAATCTTTACTATAATCTTAATATTTGCTGGAAATTTTTGTTAAATAGCATAAGATGGGGTTTTGAAACCACTAAAGAGCTACAATAGGAATATTTTTGAGAAACACATTGAGAGTTTAGAAGATTATCCTAAAGCTAACTATTCAAAATGAGTTACTTTTGGATGGTGACTAACACCTGATTAAATTGTTCCTTTTAAAATGAATTGAAACATCTATATGATTCCTGTGTTGGAAACTCATTATCCATTTGGCAATACTGCTTCTATTTGTTTGTCATTCCCCATCACTGTTAATCCTCATGAATCATATTCCAAATGTGATATACTGATTGAAATATAAATCCCTACTTCAAAACATAGAAAGCAGTTCATAAATAGCTAACTAAAATGTCGACAATCCAGGACCAAGAAACATATTCCTTGAATTCACTGGCTTAGAGCTGATAGCTCACTCAGGTACTTGCTATACTTTCATGAGATTATTCCCCATTATGGAGGACTCTTTTTTAAAGCCCATTCCCACAAAGTATCTTTTTGTAAAGTCCATTCCTATAAAGTTCCTAAAAGAATAAATAAGTATCAGAAAGAAAGAAAGATTGGTAAAATAACCTAATAGATTTTTGTTTGTGACGTTGTTTATTCAACCATTTGAATTTCTCATGTCACTAAGTGCATGTAAGGCTACAAGGGAAATCCAAATTCTAATAGCTATAAGCCCTAAGATTGGATCTTCTTTCATCCCTCATTAATATTCATCCTTGACTTCACACTCACATAAAAGGGGTTGACCATTCACACGTCATTTTTGGATATAGTTTAAACAATGTTCATGTCTTTATTGATGTTATCATTAGGTCATTTTTGGATATTCTAAGCAAGAGGATTCTTCCGCCTAACGCGATTTCACGTTCGTCTCAGCTGCCAACGTGGATATTCCACGTCCTCTGACACGCCTTTTTCCTTCCGTCATTTTTTTTCCCTTTTCCTCACCGATCGCTTCTTCCGCTTCGTCATTTTTCCCCTTTCCCTCACTGAGCTAGGTTTCCAGGTTGCCGAAGTAAATCGAGCTCGCTCCTCAGTGCCATCTCGTCGAAGTCGAGGAGGGAAAGGCTTCTCAGTTTCTTCACTCCCCCTCGACACCGTCGCTCGTCGCCGAGGAAGGCAACGTTTTCATCGCTCCGAAGCCTCGACGTCACTGAGGTAGTCACCGATCTAAGTTTTCGTCCATCCGAAATCTACACACCGTCGCTCGTCGAGGCTCGACGCCGCTCGCCGAGGAGCCGTCGTCCCCTTCACCGTGAGTTCCAATATTTTCTCCCCACCGAACTGTAATCTGCCTCCGCAGATTCTTTCCATTGTTTAACCATCCTTTCTGCCGCATCTATCTTGACAGCATTCTAAATTAGAAGGTAGCCCTATTTTTTCTATTGTTTTTGTTCAATAGCATACTGCATTATAGACATGCTAAATAATTCTGTGATTTCAGAAGATTAAATTGAAACATTACAGACGCGTTGTTCTGTAATTCTAGAGCATACTTCATTATAGATATTATTCTGTAATTCTGAAATCACAGATTAAATAATTCTAGACCTTCTGCCACAGTAAATTCAGAAATCCCGATTGTATCTAAAAGGAGGCCAATCAGTACCTTAACTCTATTTTAATTTGACATTCCCCAACAATGGAAGGAAATTACAGTGATGATCAACTACACATTCCCCAAGTTACATATGATTGAAAGCCAAAAATTGGTATGCAATTTTCATCACTGGAAGAGGCCTTTTCATTTTATAATCAATATGCACGGGAAGCTGGATTTAGTGCAAGGATAAACAATAGCAAAAAAAATAAGATTACAAATGAAGTTGTATGGAAAAAATTTGTATGCTTTAAAGAAGGTCATAGAGATCAAATGCGGTCAAATAAATATGCTACTGGGGACGGACAGACAAGGGAAAGAACACGTAGTGATATTAGAACTGGTTGTAAGTCAAATATTTCACTTGTCAAAGAACAAACTGGACCTAATTGGATTGTCAGTAAACTTGTGGAAGGTCATAATCATCCACTCTCGACTCCTTCAAAGGTTCATTTGCTACGTTTACATCGTAATATTTCAACAGCAAAGAAAGCATTGTCTCAATAATTTTCAGAGGCCAATGTGCCAACTTGTCAACAAATGCGATTATTTGAAATAGAGTATGGAGGGCCTGAGCATGTAGGTTGCACAGAAACAGATATAAGAAACTTTGAGAGAGATCTAAGAGAGGAACAAAAGGGTATTGATGCTGAAACTTTGATCGAGTTTTTTGCATCTGAGAAAGATAAGAATTCAACTTTTTTCTATGATTATGAGACTGATTCATATAATAGATTTACTAGGTGTTTTTGGGCAGATCATGTATCAAGGACGACATACATTGTATTTGGTGATGTAGTTGTTTTTGACACGACATATAACACCAATAAATATGGGTTGATATTTGCTCCATTCATAGGCGTTAATCATCATCATCAGACAATTATTTTTGGTTGCGGCTTTCTATGTGATGAAAAAAATGATTCTTTTGTTTGGCTGTTTAATAAGTTCATAGAAGCCATGCCTAAAGGAGCACCAAATGTGATTATTACCGATCAGGATCCTGCTATGACGAAAGCTATTGCACAAGTTTTTCCTCATACGGTGCATCGGTATTGTTTGTGGCACATACTGAATAAATTCCCAGAGAAATTACACCCTTCGACTTTTCATGAACACTATCAAAGCATAAAGAATGTCATTGGAAATACTACTACACCTGATGAATTTGAGAAGTTATGGGAAGAGGTTATGAAGTGTGCTAACTTGGAAAAAAATGATTGGTTGTCATTAATGTATGAATTGCGACACAAGTGGGTGCCGACATATTTTAGTCATGTGTTTTGTGCTGGAATGTCAAGTAGTCAAAGATCTGAAAGCTCACATGCATTTTTCAAGAGGTATGTCTCAAATAAGAACTCATTGATGGATTTTATAATCCGTTTTAATAGGGCATTGAGACACCAAAGACATAATGAGTTAGTTGCTGACCATGTTGATATTAATGAACATCCTAGGACTCGGTCAAACTGGCCAATGGAAACTCAAATGGTTAGACTCTACACGAAAAAGAAGTGGGTGGAGTTTCAAAATGAAATTAGTGAGAGTCATGCTTATTATGTGCAACAAACATATATAGAAGATGAGTTAGTGATTTATCAGGTGATGAAATTCCAAACTTCTTCTTCCACCAAACCAAGGGTACTCACCTATGACAAACTAAGGGACTACTTATCCTGTAGCTGCAGGAAATTTGATTTCGAGGGCATTCCATGCAGACATATGTTAGCTTTTTTTCGTATCAATCAAGTGTTTCAATTGCCTGATAAGTATATACTCAAAAGATGGACACAAAATGCAAAGGCTGGAGCAATATATGTTTTAGGGGAAGAACAACTTTTGATCGCTGATCCAGAAAATTTTTTGATGTCAAGACACTCAAGGTTATCCTATAAAGCTTCAGTATTAATTGATGATGCATCCTTGACTGATGAGGGGACAAACTTTTTGGCTGAACAATTCGATTGTATGTATAGCAAAATTCAAGAGATGAACATTAGTAGAACATGCAGCAATAGAAGTGAAAGGAAGAATTCCATGGATGGAACCCCTAGTATTAGCGATCCTTTTTTAGTGAGAACAAAAGGATGTGGGAAGAGATTGCAATCGTCAAAGGAGAAATCAACTTCAAAGTCTAGGCTATGTCGTGGATGCGGACAACGAGGTGTGTCACATGATAAGCGTAATTGTCCAAATTTGCAGCAAAAGTATGTATGAATTAATTCTGCAATTTCTATGTTAAATTTATTTGCAAATTAAGTAAATTTTTTACAAATGATGATGTGTTGATTGCCAGATTACCTATAGCTAATCATTATAACAGTGATGACGATACATATGAAGAAGATTTGACATCTATAGCTGGTATTATATAAGTTTCATTGTATCAAATTATAGTGGTTGGTTGATTGAGAAATTTGAATTGATAATTCTTTATTGTTGTAGGTTCTAACAACATGCGTCAGGATGAATGAAGGTTTAGCACACACTCAAGATTAGTTAATAATGAAGCACACGGTAAGTAATTTATTTTATCTGACCAATAATTAAATCCTTTCTCAAGTTATTTAAGAACTGAAGTATAAGAACTGAAGCTTATCTGCCTTATCCTGCGCACCTTGCCATACATAATTAAATCCTTATCTTATAGCCTTGTGCCATGCTAGATTATCCATTTTTTCATTCTTCATTTGAACCAGCACAATGATATTTGAACCTAGTGCCAGTAGCAATGAGTCTTTGGAGGTATTTCATGATATGACCAAGTTTCATATTCGTGTGTTTGTTTGTTTCTTAGAGCTTGAATAATGTTGCATAGGTTATTTATATCAATGGTGCATCGAATTATTAATGTTGCATAGATTATTTGGATCAATATTGCACTGTATGTTATAAAGTTCTTAATAGTTTTCATTATCATTCAAATTTCAGGTGAACAAAAATAGTTGGGGAATTAAGGTGATCGAACAAGTTTAGTTGGGGGCAGCTATTATGGTTTCAGGTGGCCTCTGATATGAAGCATCAGATGTGATTCTATGTCCTACTAATCTCTGGATAAATTGCTAAAAGGTTGTAGATGAAAAATTGTCGATGGCTTATATGTAATATTGCTTGACATGTAGTGGTGTGTTTTGTTAGTTTAGTAAACTTTCTATCTAAACTTCTGTAAGAACTATTATATTTCTATCTAAACATCTTATTAGTTGGAGATATTGTTAAGGTTGTTGGGCAGAATTTGTGAGATCTTGAAATTGTTTCCAATAAGGTGATGCTTGTGCTAGATATCCAACTGCAGTCAACCTGTGTGTATCATTCCTAACTGCAGTCCACCTTTAATGTGAGAAATTATCTGAGTAAAAACCATCGATGGATCCACCATTTTGGTAATGAAGATGAGGTTTTTCTCTCTTCTTAATGAATTTTTTTTTACCTAGTTTGCTTCTGAATTTTGAACCGCATATCTGTCATTATCAACAGTTCTGACCCCAAAATACTTGGGGTAAAACTCCTCGTATCTGCAGCAGTATTCCCTGGTTTCATTAGGCAGCTTAAGGTAGCACAGCAGATTTACTATTATTCCTTTCCATAAATTCCATGTATACATCATAGTTTCAAGAGTAAGGTGGTTGTGAGACATGTTATCGTATGCACGTTTCTCAAAATTAGAGAAAGGCACTTGCACTTGCCAAAAGAATTTATGAGGATTTCCTTGGATATGAGCATCAAGTATTGTTCTAGTACTAAATACTTCCTGCCTAAGACTTTTTGAACTAGTCTTTTTGAACCGTCTGAGAGTATACTGGCTTTCATTTTTTACCTCCATTTTGATCAAGACTAACTCCCCACTGACTGTAGTATTTATCGAAAAAGGATCTACTCATAGCTCCTTCGAGCATCAAAAGAAACTTATGGAATATAATAACCAAAGGGAAATGTTGATGTTGTAAGTTACAGAAACTGTTAGGAATGCCATGAAAATCAACCTGCTCATTGTTATCGTGCATATAGTGTGAACTTGCAACACTGACAATATCAACCCCAGAAGCAAAGCTAGCACACAAATACCGTTGTTAAGTAACCTTTAAAACAAGTGTGATATCATTGTCCATGACAAGTCTATTTTTGAGAAAATGGGTAGTTATTTTGTCTACATAATACAAAAAAACTAACTGATGTGGAAACAACATGACCAAACAAACAACAGAATAACATAGTATCAAATCTACATCACCAACTCTTGTTTTGGATCTGATCTATGTTTTGATTCTTCATACTGCTCTATGGAAATCTACTTGTCCTACCGCTCATCTTCACCTATGTACATCATTCCTGATTTCATAGACAAATTTCAATGCCCTCTGTACACACATGCTTATATAAATATAGTACAAAGTTTAAAGTCCAATAAGAATCTAATCTCACTTCCTCACTGCAAGAACAACACCCAACACTTGCAATTTAGATAAAATTATTATTTCAACTTCAACACAATACACAATATTTACAACAACTAAAATACATATAACAGTTTTAAATAACATATTTAATCAGATAACATCATGTAATTAAATTCACATAACAATTTGAAACATGTTTAATCTTCGTCACTTATTTCTAGAGAATTCAATTGTTGTTGTATCTCTTTCAATGCATCTTTTAACTTTATTATTTTTTCGGTCTGCGAAAGTTGTCTTCTTGAATTTGAACTTGATAATGAACCTGATGATGCACATGAGCTTTCGTTCCCACCTGATGTAAAAGAAGGGGGAGCAGAATTTTTATCCAAGTGTACTTGATAAGCTTTTTCTGCCTCCTCTCTATTCTTGAAAGACTGATGTATAGCACCCTTAAAACCATTAACTTGTGTAGATGCTTCTATCCAAGTATCATAAATACTCGATTGACGTCCAACAAAAACAACATATGTTTTTCCCTGTTTTAAAAACAACATTCAAAAAATTGTATAATCAAGATATCAAGTAAAAATTTAAATCACATTGTCTTACCATTCTTTGATACCTCAAGATAGAGATAGTGTCTGTGACGAGATAATTTGGGCTGCTCCTACACGTATAATTACACTCTTTAGAACTCCAACATAAGGTAGATGTATGTATAGTAAATTATAACCAATGTCATAGAGTATAGATAGAGATAGAGATTTATCAAGTAGAGTACAAATAATGACAAAGTACCTTTCAAATCCATTGGCATGCCAAATTTAGTATCTGAACCCCTTGTTGCTTTGACAAAAGGTATGTCAAAATAAGAGGAATTGACTAATCTTTAACAGGCATATGCTGTGAAGGGGATTAGATAAATTTCCTACTACTGTTTGAAAAATTGTCATTGCAACCAATATGTATAAAAAGTCACCGAACAAAAAGTATGGAATAAAAATGCAGATCCTGGATCACCTTATACAATTGGAGAACATCTTATCACAAATTGAGGTAAGTCTAAATTGTGTGAGATACTATTGTAAAATTTGTAGCTTTCTAAACATATAATAGCTTTTTGCAAGGAAAATTGGCTTTGCTATATAAGTTGTTGCTATATCATGGGTACCAATATTGCCGGATTTATGGGAATACTGAGGGAGAAGAACGGGATACTTCAATTGAAGGCTTTAATCAACTTGGAAGCCAAAAGCTTATTTTCTAGCTTTCTACAAGAGCTGGTGAATTGGGAATTAATCTAGCTATGACAGTGGTTGGTATTCTTCTATGCATATACTGTTTTGCTATATCTATGCTCCCTGAAATGCTTTTAGAATTAAACATGTCTATAATCACAGAATTATTTAATCTGTGATTTCAGAATTACAGAATAATATCTATAATGCAGTATGCTCTAGAATTACAGAACAACGCGTCTGTAATGTTTCAATTTAATCTTCTAAAATCACAGAATTATTTAGCATGTCTATAATGCAGTATGCTATTGAACAAAAACAATAGAAAAAATAGGGCTACCTTCTAATTTATTTTTAATCACAGAATGCTGTCAAGATAGATGCGGCAGAAAGGATGGTTAAACAATGGAAAGAATCTGCGGAGGCAGATTACAGTTCGGTGGGGAGAAAATATTGGAACTCACGGTGAAGGGGACGACGACTCCTCGGCGAGCGGCGTCGAGCCTCGACGAGCGACGGTGTGTAGATTTTGGATGGACGAAAACTTAGATCGGTGACTACCTCAGTGACGTCGAGGCTTCGGAGCGATGAAAATGTTGCCTTCCTCGGCGACGAGCGACGGCATCGAGGGGGAGCGAAGAAACTGAGAAGCCTTTCCCTCGACTTCGACGAGATGGCACTGAGGAGCGAGCTCGATTTACTTCGGCGACCTGGAAACCTAGCTCAATGAGGGAAAGGGGAAAAATGACGAAGCGGGAGAAGCGATCGGTGAGGAAAAGGGAAAAAATGATGAAGCGGAAGGAAAAAAAGGCATTAATCGAGCGCGCAGACGTGGAATATCCACGTTGGCAAGCGCGGACGAGGCGCGGAAATCGCATTGCGCAGCGGAAGAATCCTCTTCTAAGCAATGTGCACGTCATCATCATAGGTATACTCTAATCAGTATCTTTGTAGATTTTTATGATTTAAATAAAGAATCAAGAGTTAATTCGGATTATTATATTTTATAATTGATGGTATTTCTTTCCTAGTTTAATTAGTATTGGGTCCATAAAAGTGTCATGCCTCTATATAATATTCAATTTTTTTCTAACAAGAAATTCCCCTTTTATTCACTATGTGAGATAAAAAAAGTTGTAGTATACGAAGAAAAAAAAAAGATTAACCCGTAATTAATTGGGATTAATTAGGCTTAATTAGTGAGCTGAAAGTGGGCTGAAATTGGGCTGAAATTGGATTTGAAATTGGGCTGAAATCGGATTTGAAATTGGGCTGAAATCGGGCTTGAACCGGATTTGGGCTGGGCTGGGTTAACCGGATCAAGTGAACGACATTTAAAAGTCGGCCGAACGCTGATCGTCCCATTTTCATCGCGATTCACCTTCGTCTTCGCCTCGTTCCGTCGATCCGCGGAGTCGCGTCGCTGGATTCCAGAGCGTCGGCGTCCGGGGAGAGCCGCCCAACAGCGCCGCCTGGTAGCTGATCTCTGGTCGGAGGTCAATAGGTGCGTCGCCGAAGGGGGGTGTCGGCGTTTCCTTCGCTCGACGGGACGGCGGAGCTGTCGTCGCGGCAGCGAGCTGCCATCGGAGGTAAGGATCGTGTGCCGTCTTTCTTTTCGAGTAGAGATCTGGTTTTTCGGGTGGTTGATGGCTGAGATCCATGGGTTGGCAGTGAGCGGGAGTCTGGATTGTTTCGGCGAGCAGCTGGGATTTGGGAATTACGCCACCGGTGGAGTTTAGATCGGGTAAGTTTGGATCTAACCTAACATTTCCATCTGCGGTACTGTGATTTTGATGTTCTGTTAAGGTGATTTTGGGTATTCGATGGATTGGATGTGGTGAGTTCAATTTAGTTCCTTCGTTTCTGTGTTGAGGAAGTCTCTGTGTGGTTATGGTTGTCGATGTGCTTGATCTGGATTTTTCTTCGGTGAGCAGAGGTTGAACAGGAGTGGCTGCCGGAAGAGACCGGGAATTGGTAAGTGGTGCATACTCTTATGGTATCATTTGTGAGGGGTTTTCATCGGGAATTTTAGTTGCTTGTAAGGGATTTCAATTTGGATCTAGGCTGTGATTGGAGTGGTAGGCTGTTGTTCGGAGTTGATGTAGAAGTTACATGTGATTTGAGTAGTATTGTTGATTGTAGGTGTAGGTTACATCGATGGCTTGGTTGAGTGTATGGATAGATCGGTGGAGCAAGGGGATGGGTTGTTTGGTAAGATTGTGGATTGTGATCAGGAGGTGGAATTGGTGTTTGCCGATTGTCTTGTTTGATGTCCATAGTGTTTGCGGTTAATATTAGTGGATGACTGATATGCTTAGATTTGGGAGTTTGTAGTGTGTTGGATCATATTGGGTATACTCTGATAGAGAGATGACGATTGGGTTAAGTAAAGGGCAAGATGCGAATATAGAACGAATAAGTATTTTATTCGTATTATTATTGGAGTGTTATGCTAAATCCTAATTTGTGATTATGTGAAGGTTTGGGATACGAAGCAGGCCCGCGGCCGTGAGGATTATACGAGCTTCGTATCAGGTGGGTAATATCTACTTGGTCCGGTAGTTTGATCAATTTCAGTGCATGACTTTGTATATATATGTTATACCTGTTTACCTTAAATCCACTCTTATTTAATCATATGCTTGTACTGTCTTTGACCTTGAGATATATACTCTGTACGTCATTAATTATCTAGCATGGATAGGAACTGTAAAACCCTATTATGTGTTAACTGTTAGAGGTTCAGTAAATACCTGTGGTTAGGGTTATCTTTATGACCTCAGATCTGGGTTACTGGGTTGCATCACTAGGTTAGGTGATGAGTCCAAATTATGAGATCGGTCGTTGTATCGTATACATATCAGTGTGTTAGTTGATGGATCTATTTATCCTGCATATAGGTAAATAGGTTGTGATTACGGATTTGTCGCCCTTACATGGTTGACTTTTGGTTGACTAGGTCTCCCCGTGAGTTAGGGAGTGTTGCGAGGATCGGTGTGTGGGTTATGCATCATTACATTTCATGCATGCTGACGACTGGGTCTGCCTTGTGGTTGAGACGAGTCGTCAATCATCCTGCCTCCTCGGCCACTCGGGGCAGTGGCTGCAGGGTTGAGGGCAGAGCATTGTGAGCGTGCCGTTCTCGGCCACTAGGGATGGTGGTAGCTGGAGATGCGCACTTGGCCACTGTGCGGAGTGGTAGTTAGCGCACTCACCCACTATAGATGGTGGTCGTGTGATGTGCAGTTGTCCTGGGTGTGTTGCTCGTCTACTCATGGGTAGGGACGGAGCGGCTAGCAGCATGGACCCCCGTGTGAGTAGCATATAGCTCTATAGCGGCTAGCTACTGTTTTATACTACCCAACTCGGTCACTCGAGAGTGGTGGCGGCTGGAGTCGGGATAGTTGTCATGTCGTGTCACCTAGGCCACACTGGGGTTGTGGTAGCGAGTTGGGTGCACAGGCATGACCATGCATATGCATTGCTGATATATATATATATATATATATATATATATATATATATATATATATATATATATGTATGCATGATTCGATATATGTTTTACATATGCTTGTGAGATGTTGCATTTGGTTGTTGCATATGATTGTATATCATGCTACATGTCATTTGCATTTTATATACTGCTGTGTGTTGAGTATGAGTATGTTTTGGTTTAGTCTGTCGCATGTTATTTGGATTATGTTATGATATACCTGTTCAGGATGTTATAGGTTATGTGAACGGCAGACCGTCAGGTATGTACATTATTTTATGTCAGTTTATTAGTTTAGTGTATGCTATGAGTATGACCGTATCTGTAGTGTCCGGTTACTATGTTGAGTACTGTATGTATGATGGACTCATGCTGTATACCTGTAGATCTTCACATATATACCTGTAGATCTCTTTACCCTGTATGTTGTTCATGCACTTCTATATATTACCCCTGAGTTTTATACTCACCACCCCAACCACAGGGTTTCGTCACGAGGTAGTAGATAGAAGACTTCGGCAGAGACTTGGAGCATTGCCACCTGATCCCATCTCGCCGTTTTCCGAGGGTTTTTGCTTCCCATCGCATGTATCTTTATATGGACTCTTATTGTTTTGGAGATCATGCTGTATGTTTCTCTTTTGTTATGCAGTATGGATTTTATTCTAGTATGGACGGATATACCGATGTACTTATGTTGATGAGGTTGTATTTCCATGTGTTGGCTTCCGCTATTGATGTTATACGTTTTTCTGTGTTGTTATACATTTTCGATATGTGTTATACTGGCTGCGACTTTGTACCATATTGGAATTGTCATAAGGGGGTGTCGTCCGTTGGCCGGACAGAGTCTACCTCGGGGCGTGACAATTTTATTGGTATCAGAGCTCTAGGTTGCGATGCCATGCAATAATGTTTTTGTCGGATTTTGGGACCTCGGAAATCGTTTTGATTTGATTTGATTTCGATTTTGGTAAGATGGGATTGACAGAGGCATGAGCTCCAAGTTGTCCAAAGTAAGAAATTTTAACACTTAATATTTTCTGGTTAAATATTTATGGAAGTCGTTCAACAGGTGTGAACAGACGATATTATGGCACCTGTTCAGACTCGTAAGAGAGGTCGACCCTCTAAACAGCCTACTACCGGAGGACCGGTTGATCAGGAGGAGCCACGACAGTCTCCTACCAGAGGTTCGGAACCTCAAGAGCCTGATGTACCCTTGACTACGCCGACTGCTACGGATTCCAGTTGGGTCAGAGTCAAGGCACGTATACCTGTGTTAGCACGGACAGCCAAGGACCGGTTTACGTTATTCAGAGGTGAGGCTGATCCCTGGATTGCACGGACTTGGTTGGACAATTTGGAGGATACGTTTGAGTTCATGAGTTGCACCGATGAGGAGAAGGTGGGTCTAGCAGCTTATCACCTTCGGGAGTAGGTGGTTACATGGTGGAAAATGCAGAAGACCTTAATGGGAGAGCAGAACATCACCCGGGCAGTTTTCCGAGATATATTCTGGAGGCAGTATTTTCCTTTCGCGTTCTACAAAGACGCCTGGCCGAGTTCTTAACGCTAAGCGTGGCAATCGGTCATCATGGAGTATAATCGGAGTTCACCCGACTCGCGGAATTTTGTCCACATTTGGTAGCACAGATGGGATGTAATGTTCCATTTATCAGGTTTGGCTGCGTATATTCAGCCAAACTATCGGGATCTTCCATTAATTCTGCACGAGAGGCACGATAGGGCATCGCTTATTGAGATGACTTCTCAACAAATCGCCAAGGAGAGAGAGTTAGAAAAACAGATGAACCAGGGAAAGCAGCAGAAATCAGATGCGACTCCTGAGACTCAGAGAAAGCAAGATCAGAGAGGGGCTTCTCTGGGTACTTCAGAGGGATCATCTAGGGCACAGAAGGGAAGACCGGCCTGGATACCGAGGTTCTCATAAGAACCATAAGAGCGGACACATGGCTAGATGCTATAGATGCGGGTCAGGAACCCACCACATTTCAGAGTGTCCCTTGGACCGGAGTGTTTGTTATTACTGCAAGCATCCAGGGCACACTAGTCGAGAGTGTACTCTGAAGGCACAGCTAGAGGGTTCAGGAAATTCCAGCAAGGGAAAGAGATCTGATCAGCATCATCAGCAGAGGTCAGCACCTAGGACGCAGATGCATGGTCAGAGACAGCCACCCCCTCCTACAGCTCAGATATATCATATACATGGGAGTGATTCTTCCAGGATGCCAGCGGCGATTCATTATACACCAGCTCCAGAGAGTTATTATTCTGGACCACCTACTCAGCGATATCTACCAGCCGGCTCTCAGGGATATATTATGTCCGGCACAGTCGGCCAAAGATCATCACAGACCCAGATCCATCCGGAGTGGAGGCATTCTACTATTATATCTGGAGCGCAGCCGTCGCATGTGGAGACTGGACGAGTTTATGCCATTACCCGAGAGGACGCCTCGGTAGGGAGGATCATTCGTCGGGGTATGATTTTGGTTTATTCTATACCTGCTGATACATTGATTGATACTGGTAGCTCGCATTCCTTTATTTCTAGTATATTTCTGAGTAAAATTGGGAGAATCCCTATGATTCGTTCTTGTGGATTAGCGGTATCATTACCATCAGGCGAGGTTTTGACCAGTCATCAAGTAATCAAGGGTTGTCCGTTGGATTTCGAGGGACATATACTTACGGTGGACCTTCAGGTGCTAGAGATGGTGGAATTCGATATCATACTCGGAATGGATTGGTTGGCTACATATTGTGCTACAGTGGATTGTAGAGCGAGAGTAGTGACCTTCCGACCACCGGATCAGCCTGCATGGGAATTCGTGGGTACCCGGGATGATGGAGTGTCCGTTATATCTGCACTTCAGGCTCGGAGATTATTGTCGCATGGTTGTCAGGGTTACTTATTCTCTTTGGTCAAAGTGGAGAGTGAGGAGATACCACCTCTTTCCAGCGTGCGGGTAGTTCGTGAGTATCCGGATATATTTCCAGATGAACTTCCGGGCTTGCCACCTCCGAGGCAAGTGGAATTCGTGATAGAGGTGATTCCAGAACCGCACCTGTCGTCAGCTCCATAGGATGGCACCGAAGAGTTAAGTGAGCTAAAGATACAGCTGCAAGAGTTATTGGATAGGGGTTTTGTGCGTCCTAGTGTTTCACCTTGGGGAGCTCCGGTGTTGTTCGTTAAAAAGAAAGATGGATCTCTGCGGTTATGTATTGATTACCGATAACTTAATGCAGTAACCGTTAAGAATAAATATCCACTGCCGAGGATAGAGGATTTGTTTGATCAGCTCAAGGATACGTGCGTGTATTCCAAGATTGATCTACGATCAGGTTATCATCAGCTGAGGGTAAGAGACGAGGATGTTCGTAAGATGTGTTCGCGCGCTGCTATGGACATTACGAGTTTCTAGTGATGCCATTTGGTCTTACTAATGCTCCAGCTGCATTTATGGATTTGATGAACCGGGTATTCTTGAGGTACTTAGATCAGTTTGTCATCGTATTCATAGATGATATCTTGATATATTCTCGTTCTGAGGAGGAGCATGAGCACCATCTTCGGATTGTATTAGAGACATTGCGACGAGAGCATTTATATGCCAAATTCAGTAAGTGCGCTTTTTGGTTATCTTCTGTGGGATTTCTTGGACATGTGGTATCTAGCAGAGGTATTTCAGTTGATCCCCAGAAAATTGAAGCGATTACCAGTTGGGATCAGCTAAAATCAGTTCAGGAGGTCCGTAGTTTTCTTGGATTGGCCGGGTATTACCGTAGATTTGTGGAGGGATTTTCCCGTATAGCCACACCACTTGCTTGACCCGGAAAGGGGTCAAGTTTGCTTGGTCAGAGGCGTGTGAGTCCAGTTTTCAGGAGCTTAAGCAGCGACTAGTTTCTGCACCTGTATTAGTGATTCCTTCTTCTTACGATGGGATGGTCCTGTATATTGATGCTTCTTTCTAAGGATTGGGAGCAGTTCTGATGCAGTTCGACCGTGTAGTATCCTATGCCTCCCGTCAGCTTAAGGACCATGAGAGGAATTATCCGGTGCACGATCTGGAATTAGCGGCCATTATTTTTGCGCTAAAGATATGGAGACATTATCTATATGGGATTACTTTTGAGATCTATACGGATCATAAGAGTTTGAAACATCTGTTCACTCAGAAGGAATTGAATCTTAGACAGAGACGATGGATGGAATACTTAAAGGATTATGATTGCACCATTCAGTATCATCCGGGTAAAGCTAACGTCGTAGCCGATGCACTGAGCAGGAAGTCCCGTGGGATTCTGGCTAGTCATTTGACCGCAGTGACTGATCTTGTTCGACAGTTCTCAGAGTTGGGGTTGTCGGAACAGGGTCAAACATCCCGAGGGATATTGGTATCCATGGTTGCCCAGTCTACTATTATTGAGAGGATCAAAGAGGCACAAGCTAGCGATCAGCATCTGCAGTTCTTATGCACTGGGCAGACTGACGCAGCGCAATTTCGTGTGACGACCGAGTCCTCCGATTCCGAGGGAGACTATGTGTTCCGGCCACACATCCGATTAAAGAGGAGTTATTACGAGAGGCACATCACTCGAGATTTTCTATACATCCTGGCGGTACCCGGATGTATCAGGATTTGAGGCGTTCATATTGGTGGGACGGTATGAAGAAGGATATTGCGGATTTCGTCGCTCGATGTTTGGTCTGCCAGCAGGTGAAGGCTGAACATCAGAAACCCGCCGGATTGCTACAGAGAATCCCAATTCCGGAATGGAAGTGGGAACATATTACGATGGATTTTGTTACGGGGTTGCCCAGAACCCGTAAAGGACATGATGCGATTTGGGTGATTGTGGATAGGTTAACCAAATCCGCTCATTTCCTTCCGATTCGTGGGACACATCCATTGGATCGACTAGCTGAGCTATACTGTAGAGAGATTGTCAGACTGCACGGAGTACCCTTGAGTATCATATCTGACAGAGATCCGCGTTTTACTTCACGATTCTGGCAGAGTCTTCAGCATGCTATGGGCACCGAGCTTCGTCTCAGTACTGCATTTCACCCGCAGACGGATGGACAGTCGGAGCGTACTATTCAGACTCTAGAGGACTTATTGAGATCTTGCGTCATGGATTTCGGAGGCAGCTGGGAGGATCACGTTCACTTGGTGGAGTTCGCGTATAATAATAGCTATCACTCTTCCATTCAGATGGCTCCCTTTGAGGCTTTGTACGGTCGACCCTGCAGATCTCCAGTATTGTGGGATGATGTTGGGGAGAGACAGTTATTGGGTCCTCAGAGTATTCAGCAGGATGCAGAGTTATTTCAGACATCGACGACGCGATTATCGAGGCTCGGGATGCAGATGAAAAGTTATGCGGATCGGAGGCGAAGACCCCTAGAGTTTTCTATAGGGGATCATGTGTTCCTACGTGTATCGCCTACGAAAGGAGTCAAGAGATTCGGAATTAAAGGAAAATTAGCACCCCGCTATATTGGACCATTCGAGATATTGGAGCGGATTGGAGGTGTAGTATACCGATTGGCTCTACCTCCGACGCTTGCGAGCGTTCATAACGTATTCCATATTTCTATGCTGAGGAAATACGTACCGCATCCGGATCATGTTCTGACGGAGGTGCCGGTTCCACTCCAGCCTAACGCGACATATGAGGAGGTTCCTGTGCGGATTCTTGGTCGCAAAGAGCGTCAGTTACGGAACAAAACCATCCGCGTGGTAAAGGTTGGATGGCAGCATCACACTGATGAGGAGGCTACATGGGAGCTGGAGGATATCATCCAAGCTCGATACCCTCATCTGTTCACGTGAGGTATGTAGTAATTCAAGAAATTTCTTATGTTGATTATTGCATATAAGTACGGAAATTTGGGGACCAAATTTTATTAAGTGGGGGAGAATGTAGTATACGAAAAAAAAAAAAAGATTAACCCGTAATTAATTGGGATTAATTAAGGGATTAATTAGGCTTAATTAGTGGGCTGAAAGTGGGCTGAAATTGGGCTGAAATTGGATTTGAAATTGGGCTGAAATCGGGCTTGAACCGGATTTGGGCTGGGCTGGGTTAACCGGATCAAGTGAACGACATTTAAAAGCCGGCCGAACGCTGATCGTCCCATTTTCATCGCGATTCACCTTCGTCTTCGCCACGTTCCGTCGCTCCGCGGAGTCGCGTCGCCGGATTCCAGAGCGTCGGCGTCCGGGGAGAGCCGCTCGACAGCGCCGCCTAGTAGCTGATCTCTGGTCGGAGGTCAATAGGTGCGTCGCCGAAGGGGGGTGTCGGCGTTTCCTTCGCTCGACGGGACGGCGGAGTCATCATGTGTCGTCTTTCTTTTCGAGTAGAGATCTGGTTTTTTGGGTGGTTGATGGCTGAGATCCATGGGTTGGCAGTGAGCGGGAGTCTAGATTGTTTCGGCGAGCAGCTGGGATTTAGGAATTACGCCACCGGTGGAGTTTAGATCGGGTAAGTTTGGATCTAACCTAACATTTCCATCTGCGGTACTGTGATTTTAATGTTCTGTTAAGGTGATTTTGGGTATTCGATGGATTGGATGTGGTGAGTTCAATTTAGTTCCTTCGTTTCTGTGTTGAGGAAGTCTCTGTGTGGTTATGGTTGTCGATGTGCTTGATCTGGATTTTTCTTCTTGGTGGCAGAGGTTGAGCAGTGGTGCTTAGGAAGAGGCAGGAATTGGTAAGTGGTGCATACTCTTATGGTATCATTTGTGAGGGGTTTTCATCGGGAATTTTAGTTGCTTGTAAGGGATTTCAATTTGGATCTAGGCTGTGATTGGAGTGGTAGGATTTTGTTCGGAGTTGATTTAGAATTTACATGTGATTTGAGTAGTATTGTTGATTGTAGGTGTAGGTTCTGTCGATGGCTTGGTTGAGTGTATGGATAGATCGGTGGAGAAAGGGGATGGGTTGTTTGGTAAGATTGTGGATTGTGATCAGGAGGTGGAATTGGTGTTTGCCGATTGTCTTGTTTGATGTCCATAGTGTTTGCGGTTAATATTAGTGGATGACTGATATGCTTAGATTTGGGAGTTTGTAGTGTGTTGGATCATATTGGGTATACTCTGATAGAAAGATGACGATTGGGTTAAGTAAAGGGCAAGATGCGAATATAGAACGAATAAGTATTTTATTCGTATTATTATTGAAGTGTTATGCTAAATCCTAATTTGTGATTATGTGAAGGTTTGGGATACGAAGCAGGCCCGCGGCCGTGAGGATTATACGAGCTTCGTATCAGGTGGGTAATATCTACTTGGTCCGGTAGTTTGATCAATTTCAGTGCATGACTTTGTATATATATGTTATACCTGTTTACCTTAAATCCACTCTTATTTAATCATATTCTTGTACTGTCTTTGACCTTGAGATATATACTCTGTACGTCATTAATTATCTAGCATGGATAGGAACTGTAAAACCCTATTATGTGTTAGCTGTTAGAGGTTCAGTAAATACCTGTGGTTAGGGTTATCTTTATGACCTCAGATCTGGGTTACTGGGTTGCATCACTAGGTTAGGTGATGAGTCCAAATTATGAGATCGGTCGTTGTATCGTATACATATCAGTGTGTTAGTTGATGGATCTATTTATCTGTACATAGGTAAATAGGTTGTGATTACGGATTTGTCGCCCTTACATGGTTGACTTTTGGTTGACTAGGTCTCCCCGTGAGTTAGGGAGTGTTGCGAGGATCGGTGTGTGGGTTATGCATAATTACATTTCATGCATGCTGACGACTGGGTCTGCCTTGTGGTTGAGACGAGTCGTCAGTCATCCTGCCTCCTCGGCCACTCGGGACAGTGGCTGCAGGGTTGAGGGCAGAGCATTGTGAGCGTGCCGTTCTCGGCCACTAGGGATGGTGGTAGCTGGAGATGCGCACTTGGCCACTGTGCGGAGTGGTAGTTAGCGCACTCACCCACTATAGATGGTGGTCGTGTGATGTGCAGTTGTCCTGGGTGCGTTGCTCGTCTACTCATGGGTAGGGACGGAGCGGCTAGCAGCAGGGACCCCCGTGTGAGTAGCATATAGCTCTATGGCGGCTAGCTACTGTTTCATACTACCCAACTCGGTCACTCGAGAGTGGTGGCGGCTGGAGTCGGGATAGTTGTCATGTCGTGCCACCTAGGCCACACTGGGGTCGTGGTAGCGAGTTGGGTGCACAGGCATGACCATGCATATGCATTGCTGATATATATATATATATATGTATGCATGTATTCGATATATGTTTTACATATGCTTGTGAGATGTTGCATTTGGTTGTTGCATATGATTGTATATCATGCTACATGTCATTTGCATTTTATATACTGCTGTGTGTTGAGTATGAGTATGTTTTGGTTTTGTCTGTCGCATGTTATTTGGATTATGTTATGATATACCTGTTCAGGATGTTATAGGTTATGTGGACGGCAGACCGTCTGTAAAAATACTGAAATTAAAATACGAAATTTAATGGCCAAAATTTCGGGGAAATAATCCTAGGGATTATTTTCGAGATTTTTAGGGAATTTTAGGAATTTTTCCGGAATTTTTCTGGATTTAAACGGACTCCGTACGAGACTTTTACGGGGATAAAGTAAATAGGCTTTAGAGGAGTCTATTTAAGGGGTATTAACCTAAATCGGAAACCCTAAGTTTTTACTTTTTCTATTTCCCTTTTTCCCGCCCGGCGCGTTATTCTCTTGGCGATTTCTCCTCGCGGAGCCGCCGCCCAGCGCCGCGCGCCAGCGCCCTCTTCCTCGCCGGCGACCCTAAATCATCGCCTTGCCGGCGCGCCTTCTTCTCTGCCGGCGAGCCTTCTTCCCCAGTGGCCGAACCGCCGCAGCCCAGCGCCTCGTCGGCCACCTCGCCTAGGCAGCGGTGCCATCCTCCTCGCCGTGAGCACCCGCCCGCGAGCTCTCTTCCTTACCGTCCACGGCCGAATTCCTCTGCCTGGCGGCGATCGCGCCCTTCTTTCCGAGCGGCCATCGGTTTCTTCGCAACAGCCGGCGCCGCCTTCTCGGTGCCCAGGCCGTCGGCCCCTCTGCCGCCGGACCGCTGCCGTGCTCGCCGATTTCTACGCCCTGAAGCCGTCGCCGGAGCCGCGATTTTCTCCTTGCCGTGACTTCTGGCGGTGATCTCCGGGTAGGTGAGGTCTTTTTCTGTTTTTGGTTGATCGGTGAGTATGGATGGTGTTATTCATTAGGGTAGCGAGGAATTTGGGTCGGCTGAGAGTGGTCGTGCAAGGTCGGATGGTAGTGGGCTGTGGGTGGATGTGTCGGCTGTGAAAACAAGGGTTGAGTCGGGTTGTAGTCAATTTGAAATTTGAACTTGGGGTTTTGGTTGGTTTGTGATTAGGTTGATTTTGGTGTTATTCGGTTGATCAGTGTTAGTATTGGAGGATATGAGATTTAGGTGATAATGAGATTGATGCTTGAGGTTTGAGGTGTTGTGAGATGGATAATATTTTTATATGATGAGTATTGATCATGGTGAGATAAATTGCAAGGATATGTTTTGGATTGAGGAGTTAATTACAATTTATGACCTACGGGTTGAGGGTCTACTTGGAGATACATAGTAGTATTTAGCACGTTGTCGTGTGCTTGGATTTGATGGATTTATTTTGGATTAATTTGGTTATGGAAGGAATCGATTATGTATTCGATTTGTCAGTGAATGATATTTTGTGCTTAATAATAGCTATGTGTTATGCATTATCGGAGTTTTAGTCACGAGGCAGGTCTCCGGTCGTGACGATCTGGTTCTTTTACGGATATATTATCAGGCGGGTACTTTGACTTATCTTTTAGATATAGTCAAGTTGATATGTTAGTTAGGATAGCATGCAATACTTTTCATGTTTATATGCCTAGTATGCTTTGTGCCTACTTGCTACATGCATTTGATCAGTATGATTATATCTTCCCTGTTTTATTTGGATCATGGTTGCTTGGATTAGTTATATGCACTTATTGATTTTGCATATTATTCGGATGGATATTTGTAGTTGGATTTACATGCTTTAGTATCATGCACCATCTTGCATGATTGCATGCTGGCTGGACGGGGTTCCATTATTGTTGAGCCCGCAGCTAGTTACATGGCCTGCACACACTGCCACTCATGGGTTAGTGGTACATCAGGAGGGTGTGTGCAGTTGCTCTGTCAGGCTCTGCTGGACCGCTCATGGGTAGCGATGAGGCAGCGTGGTAGCGGGCAGGGATCCCTCCTCTGGCCTATGACACCGGGAGATGAGAGCTTAGCTCCCCCACTATGTTTGGGGCAGGAGGATAGGTGTACTCCGACAGCATCCTGTCCACTCGGTCACTCAGGAGCAGTGATGGCAGAGTGCACAGTTGTCATTGCCCTACCCACTCGGCTTCACCATTGCGTGTGAGGCGGCTGACTGGCGTCAGGGGTGACCATGTCATTTGCACGGCATGCATTTTTGCACGGATTGCATTTGTATTGTGTTTGTTGCATTTGTATTGATGCCTTGGATGTGCATATGATTGTCATGCATACAGGATACATGATTATATATGGTCAGGACTTTATTACTTCTAGTCAGGCACATGCTCCTATATCAGGGTAGGAGATTCAGGTAAGTACAGTCCTTTTGCATTTAGTTCTTGCTTACTATATATATGAGACTGTACTGGCATGATTAGTATTGTTAGCTATTTCTTGCTATTCATATCTACTATACCCGCAGAGTTCTTTGAACTCACCCCGTTGATTATATCTATTTCAGGATGAAGCTATCAGGAGAGTCCAGCTGCCAAACCCCCTCGTCGTGGAAGTGTATTTGGTCTTATGGTTTTGGATGTTTGTATAGAGGATATGTTTAGGTCCTGATGTTTTGGTTATGTACTTGTGGAAGTTTGGGATTATTTGTGGTGTCCTTATGGACTATTCAATTATTTGGTTGTATGTTCCTGCTCAGATGGCAGAAGGGGTAAGTCTAGATATGATAGACTTCATTTATTTACTATGATGGTTGGCCTGAGGCCTTATGATCTGCGTGTGTAGATGTGGTATGTTCCGGTCGTGTTGACCGATGTATAGTGGCCGTGTAGGCCTTGTATAAAAATTAATATTGTCACCCGTACAGGGGAGATGCTGTCGGATTTTCGTCTGGCGGGGACTCCCTCGGGGCGTGACAATTTATTTGGTATCAGAGCGTAGGTTTCCGAGTTCCTTAGGGTCTTTGGGTTTATGGAGTTCGCCAAGTTTGGCAGGTTAACTGGGTATTTTCGGAGTTGTACGGATTTCCGACGATTTTTATGTTTCGGAAATTCGAGGTATTATTGACGAGGTCAATATGGGGGATTTGGCGGCGACAGGACATCTCCAGACAGCTAACAGGTAAATAAATTCTAGAAAATTTCCTAGATTTAGTACATATTTATATTGGTTATGCGGTGATATAATGTTTTATCTAGTATTGCTTTAACTTGATATCTGTTAGACTGTTAGATTTTTAGGTTGCTGGTTTATCGTTAGCATATGGTTATTAACTGCTATACGTAGCTAGTTATCATTGTGATATAAATGATTAGATATTATCGGTAGATGTTTACCACTTAGGATTTGACTAGTATTAGGATTATTAGACTAGTTGAATAATATGACTAAGAGGGATAAATTCGTAGAAGGTATGAGGACATGATTACATAGCTTATGTAGTTTAGAGTATATATAAGCATCTGATGCTTTATTTATATATTGCCTCGACTTTGTTCTGGCATTGACTTTGATCTGGCATGACCCTTTAGATATACCCTAATTAATTTCGGCTATTGATTGCCATTGGTATGACTATGCTGTCGTTTATTAGACAACATGTTATATGTTTATGGTTATGAGTTTTTGCGGTGGATACCATGATTAAGACTAGTAGAAATAGAATAACTTAGATGAAGTTATTCGGTAGGAGCGGATTTCAGGAATGAAACAATATTAATAGAACCCTAGGTGTTGGAACCCTAGGCGTAATAACCGGATGTGCATATTGGTATGTGATTACCCATTTCTTTGTTTTACGTGATATGGTGATCGGAGGTCGAATGATTAGGATGCGATTAATCCTTACTATATCTCCCATTCTTGGTTGAGAGAGAGAGTCTGCAGTAGAGTCTCTCTATAGGTAGGTGCTTTGTATACATGTGGTCTCTCATGCATGGTTGAGATGACCTCACCAAGATATATTCTCTTGCGTTATTTCGTTAGTGATAATCGGATTTGTATGACATCTGTAGCTAGATAGCTACTTTACAGGTTAAGTAACCACGAGATCTGTTCGTGGTAGCATGTTGTAGCATGCATGATTGAGCTGGTAGGACGATATAATTTGGGATTTAACCCTCTTGAAGGGCTTGATAGTAGACTTGTGGTCCTTATTGGCCTTGATAGGCATTTCCTGTTAGTTAGGGCGAACCCTATGATTAATCGTCTCGACGTGATTATTAGTGGATTTATGATTTTGATCGACCTTGATAACCGATCATGTTAGAAGGGTTGGAACGCTAGATTTAACCATCTCGACTTATTTATTTATAAGTCGATGATCTTTACCGACTTTGGTAAACATTTTATATTAGAGGTGTTGAAACCCTCGCTTGACCGCCTCAATGAGTTTAATTGTAGAGCGGTGATCTTTATCGACTTGGAAAGTCGATTTATGCAGAATGTATTGGATAACCCTAGGCTTAACAACCTAGGATAATCGACTGCTCACGCGACCTATTGGTGGTAGTACGCCAGAGCGTGCAGTCAATAATTAGATATTTATATACAGCCTGTCTATCCACGAGTCTCATTCGTGGTAGCATATAGTTGCGCGTAGACCGTGCTATTGATTGTTGGCTCATGGGTTACGTTCGTGGTAGCTCATAGATAGTTTCCTGTTTGTGAGAGCCACGAGACTTTATCGTGGTATCGGATGTACCTTGCTTGCAGTGGTTGTGTATGTTGCAGGTATATTTATTATACTGCTGATTAGGTTAGTTGCAGACTGATATTGGTACTCTGAGGGTTGGGTTACTCTAGCTTGTTCCCTGTGACTTCCATTATGTGCATTATGATTATGCACTATTGTCTATACATCCACAGAGTGGTTGTACTTATCCCCTCCTCATTTATCCTCTAGGTTAACTGATGGAGGACGTGTCATGTTGACCTACCTTCGAGTCGCTCAGAGAGTTCATTGCCGTGCTTGTCCCACTGCATCGTCGAGATGCCGCTTTGTTTACTTTATTGGTATTGCATTTTATTTATGCACTTTGGATTTTTGGTCGAATTGATTGGATTTGGGGTCATAAAACTATTTTACTTTGATTGATATATGTTTAGTCGTGCATGCATGCAGTTATTGAAATACTTATATTTCTATAATTATTTCGAGGTTTTTACCAGATTTGGTCCATGGAGTCTGGATATTGTCACTAAGGGCTCCTTGTCATTTGATGACGGATATGCCCCGTGACGTGACAATTTTATTGGTTCATGTTTTGGTTTGGTTTGTGTTTCGAGGATTTTATTTTCCTTGGATTTTGGGAGTTCTCAGTTTTGGGGACGTAGGTGAAGGATATCTCTGAGCTATAGGAAAAATGTTGTCTTTAGTGGTTACTGTACTTTAATGGTTAGGAAGAGTAGTGATTTAGTGAAATTGTTCCTACTCATGGTCGTGGACGAGTTCGACGACGTATTGATCTCGAGGAATCAAATGATGATTTGAGTGCACGGATTCTTTAGAGGTGCCGACTGATGTCGAATTAGGAGGCTAGGGTTAGACCCGCTAGCCACCCATTAGGAGGACAAGGAGTAAACCCTCGGAGAATAACAGTCCCTACTAATAGTGATTTGGTTATGGATTAGGCGTATATACTTACAATGGTTAAGACGATGAAAGATCATTTTACCATATTATAGGACGTGTGGGATGGGATATTTATTTGTCCCAGTATTTTAATTCTTGAGAAGCTCTGGAACTCATTGTTCAAAGAGAGATGGACCTTTGAGGTTATACAACGATTTTCGATGATGGAATGTGGTAGTGGTAGAAGGAAATGATTATCCTTCATGGTGGATTGAGGATCTATTTAGATCAGCTATAGGACACCTGTGTATACTCTAGGATTGATTTATGATTGGTGTGTTGATATGGGGGTGTCATACAATTATCAAAGTTATAGGGATGATTGATATATCATCAGCCTAGAGTAAAGAGGATGCAGGTGTATAGTGATGACAATTTCATACTTGGTATGAATTGTACGAGGTTTGATTATCTTGTTTGACTTATGACGATTTAGTCGTCCAGGGATTTAGGAAATCGTGTATTCTGGACACGATTGGATCATTTATGATGGTGGCAGTTGGAGTTGAGCACTCGGCCACCGTGTAGATGATGATTTTCCGTATTGATTTGATTTATTATTACCATAGATATGGATAGGATGCTCTAGTGGTACTACACGTGACGGGTAATGGAATTTATTTAGTCTGAAGCTTGTGAAACTAGTTTCAGGGCTCAGACGATGGTTGACTTTTACACCAGAGTTGTTTGATCATTCTCGGGTGGAAGGAAGGGTATTGTATACGGATGCAATGTTTCAGAGAATGGAGCGTTTCTGTTTTAGTTGATTGAGACGTATCCCATGGTTACGTCAAATGAGGAACTACGAGATGGGTTGTCATATATATATATGACGTGGACCTAGTAGGAGTTGTTATGTTGTTTTGTAGAGATGAGCAGATATGCTTATGAGGTTTTAGCTAGCTACTGTGTAGTTGCATTTGAATTTCGGAAGAGTTATTATTGATTCGGGAACAACAGATAGATTCCGGTTGTGATGATAGAGAGCATTTACCATAGAGTTGTACTCTTGCTCTACCGGTTCGGAATTAGTGATAGTGGAATTTGTATGTCGTAGGTGGCTAGATAGCTACCTGACATCTTGACTGGCTACGAGTTCCGGTTGGGGTAGCATGTCGTTGCCTGTAAGTAGTGCCTTTGACATTACTACGAGAGCCAAGAGGCTTGGTCATGATATTTTTATAAGTATTGCTGAAGATTGCAATAGGTTCTATATGTTGCAGATGTATCGGATTGTATTAGGAAAATAGTAAGTATTGAAACGTTCTCCATGGTGGAACGACATGCAGGACATAGTTGATTGTGCAGTCTGGTGTGCAGTGTGTCAATTAGTAAAGGTGGTATATAAATAATCAAGAAGGTTCTGTACCGAGATGGACGTGAAAGCATAGTATGATGGACAGTGTTGGGAGATTATTTGGAATTCGGAAAGGACTTAGTATGATTAGTTAAGTCCGCTCATTTTCATTCGATCCATACGAGGAGTTTGTTGGATCGCTGGATAGGTTATATTGTGGCGATTTCCAGTTCATGGAGGATCTTTGAGTATCGTATGCGATAGCGATTAAGGATTTACCTTAGGATTATGGTAAAGTCTTTAACAGGTCACGGATATAGAGCTCCACTCGGGTACAGTTAGGTACTTATGATAGGTGGTCGATATGAAGATACTATTCATACTCTGGAAGAGCTACTAGAAGCAAGTGTGGTTTGATTTTTAGGGATATCAGTAACCCCACTTAGTCACTTGAGGTGTGACTTGTCTCCAGATGCTTGAGATGGTTATAGGGACATCTCGTACTTATATACGAGTAGGAAATTTGGGGACCAAATTTTTATTAGTGGGGGAGAATGTAAAAATACTGAAATTAAAATACGAAATTTAATGGCCAAAATTTCGGGGAAATAATCCTAGGGATTATTTTCGAGATTTTTAGGAATTTTAGGAATTTTAGAATTTTTCTGGATTTAAGCGGACTCGTCTGAGACTTTACGGGGATAAAGTAAATAGGCTTTAGAGGAGTCTATTTAAGGGTATTAACCTAAATCGAAACCCTAAGTTTTTACTTTTCTATTTCCCTTTTCCCATTATTCTCTTGGCGGTTTCTCCTCGCTGAGCCGCTTCGCCGCGCCCGACGCTAACGCCCTCTTCCTCGGCGACCCTAAATGCATCGCACGGCGACGCCTTCTTCTCTGCCGAGCGAGCCTTCTTCCCCTCATGCAACCGCCGCCAGCGCCTCGTCGGCCACCTCGCCCTAGGCAGCGGTGCCATCCTCCTCGCCGTGAGCACCGCCGCCGCCGAGCTCTCTTCCTTGCCGTCCACAGCCGAATTCCTCTGCCCTAGGCGACGATCGACGCCCTTCTTTCCGAGCGGCCATCGGTTTCTTCGCAACAGCCGGCGCCGCCTTCTCGGTGCCCAGGCCGTCGGCCCCTCTGCCGCCGGACCGCTGCCGTGCTCGCCGATTTCTCTGCGGCCGTCGCCGAGCCATCGATTTTTCTCCCTTCGCCGTGACTTCTAGCCAGTGATCTCCGGAGTAGGTGAGGTCTTTTTCTGTTTTTGGTTGATCGGTGAGTATGGATGGTGTTATTCATTAGGGTAGCGAGGAATTTGGGTCGGCTGAGAGTGGTCGTGCAAGGTCGGATGGTAGTGGGCTGTGGGTGGATGTGTCGGCTGTGAAAACAAGGGTTGAGTCGGAGTTGTGGTCAATTTGGGGCTGAACTTGGGGTTTTGGTTGGCTGTGATTGGGTTGATTTTGGTGTTATTCGGTTGATCGGTACGGTATTCGGAGGATATGAGATTTAGGTGATAATGAGATTGATGCTTGAGGTTTGATGTGTTGTGAGATGGATAATATTTTTATATGAGGAGTATTGATCATGGTGAGATAAATTGCAAGGATATGTTTTTGGATTGAGGAGTTAATTACAATTTATGACCTACGGGTTGAGGGTCTACTTGGAGATACATAGTAGTATTTAGCGTTATCGTGTGCTTGGATTTGATGGATTTATTTTGGATTAATTTGGTTATGGAAGGAATCGATTATGTATTCGATTTGTCGGTGAATGATATTTTGTGCTTAATAATAGCTATGTGTTATGCATTATGCGAGTTTTAGTCACGGCGAGTCTCCGGTCGTGACGATCCGTTCTTTACGGATATATTATCGGTGGTACTTTGACTTATCTTTTAGATATAGTCAAGTTGATATGTTAGTTAGGATAGCATGCAATACTTTTCATGTTTATATGCCTAGTATGCTTTGTGCCTACTTGCTACATGCATTTGATCGATATGATTATATCTTCCTGCTTTTATTTGGATCATGGTTGCTTGGATTAGTTATATGCACTTATTGATTTTGCATATTATTCGGATGGATATTTGTAGTTGGATTTACATGCTTTAGTATCATGCACCATCTTGGCATTGCCGGGCCGGACGGTTCCATTATTGTTGAGCCCATGACTAGTTACATGGCTCGCATTGCCACTCATGGGTTAGTGGTACATCGGGAGGGTGTGCTTGCTCTGTCGAGCTCATTGGACCGCTCATGGGTAGCGATGAGGCGCGTGGTAGCGGCAGGATCCCTCCTCCGGCCTATGACAGGGAGATGAGAGCTTAGCTCCCCACTATGTTTGGGGCGGGAGGATAGGTGTACTCCGACGATCCTGTCCCACTCGGTCACTCAGGAGCAGTGATGGCAGAGTGCACAGTTGTCATAGCCCTACCCACTCGGCTTCACCATTGCGTGTGAGGCGGCTGACTGGCGTCAGGGGTGACCATGTCATTTGCACGGCATGCATTTTTGCACGGATTGCATTTGTATTGTGTTTGTTGCATTTGTATTGATGCCTTGGATGTGCATATGATTGTCATGCATACAGGATACATGATTATATATGGTCAGGACTTTATTACTTCTAGTCAGGCACATGCTCCTATATCAGGGTAGGAGATTCAGGTAAGTACAGTCCTTTTGCATTTAGTTCTTGCTTACTATATATATGAGACTGTACTGGCATGATTAGTATTGTTAGCTATTTCTTGCTATTCATATCTACTATACATGAGTTCTTTGAACTCACCCCGTTGATTATATCTATTTCAGGATGAAGCTATCAGGAGAGTCCAGCTGCCAAACCCCCTCGTCGTGGAAGTGTATTTGGTCTTATGGTTTTGGATGTTTGTATAGAGGATATGTTTAGGTCCTGATGTTTTGGTTATGTACTTGTGGAAGTTTGGGATTATTTGTGGTGTCCTTATGGACTATTCAATTATTTGGTTGTATGTTCCTGCTCAGATGGCAGAAGGGGTAAGTCTAGATATGATAGACTTCATTTATTTACTATGATGGTTGGCCTGAGGCCTTATGATCTGCGTGTGTAGATGTGGTATGTTCCGGTCGTGTTGACCGATGTATAGTGGCCGTGTAGGCCTTGTATAAAAATTAATATTGTCACCCGTACAGGGAGATCTTTGTCGGATTTTAAATGCAGCGGGACTCCTCGGCGTGACAATTTATTTGGTATCAGAGCGTAGGTTTCCGAGTTCCTTAGGGTCTTTGGGTTTATGGAGTTCGCCAAGTTTGGCAGGTTAACTGGGTATTTTCGGAGTTGCAGTTCACAATTTTTATGTTTGAAATTGAGGTATTATCGTGAGGTCAATATGGGGATTTGCGTGACAGGACATCTCATACCTAATGGTAAATAAATTCTAGAAAATTTCCTAGATTTAGTACATATTTATATTGGTTATGCGGTGATATAATGTTTTATCTAGTATTGCTTTAACTTGATATCTGTTAGACTGTTAGATTTTTAGGTTGCTGGTTTATCGTTAGCATATGGTTATTAACTGCTATACGTAGCTAGTTATCATTGTGATATAAATGATTAGATATTATCGGTAGATGTTTACCACTTAGGATTTGACTAGTATTAGGATTATTAGACTAGTTGAATAATATGACTAAGAGGGATAAATTCGTAGAAGGTATGAGGACATGATTACATAGCTTATGTAGTTTAGAGTATATATAAGCATCTGATGCTTTATTTATATATTGCCTCGACTTTGTTCTGGCATTGACTTTGATCTGGCATGACCCTTTAGATATACCCTAATTAATTTCGGCTATTGATTGCCATTGGTATGACTATGCTGTCGTTTATTAGACAACATGTTATATGTTTATGGTTATGAGTTTTTGCGGTGGATACCATGATTAAGACTAGTAGAAATAGAATAACTTAGATGAAGTTATTCGGTAGGAGCGGATTTCAGGAATGAAACAATATTAATAGAACCCTAGGTGTTGGAACCCTAGGCGTAATAACCGGATGTGCATATTGGTATGTGATTACCCATTTACTGTTTCTGTGATATGGTGATCGGAGGTCGAATGATTAGGATGCGATTAATCCTTACTATATCTCCCATTCTTGGTTGAGAGAGAGTCCCAGAGTCTCTCTATAGGTAGGTGCTTTGTATACATGTGGTCTCTCATGCATGGTTGAGATGACCTACTGCAAGATATATTCTTGCGTTATTCGTTGGTGATAATCGGATTTGTATGACATCTGTAGCTAGATAGCTACTTTACAGGTTAAGTAACCACGAGATCTGTTCGTGGTAGCATGTTGTAGCATGCATGATTGAGCTGGTAGGACGATATAATTTGGGATTTAACCCTCTTGAAGGGCTTGA